>JAOPSE010000010.1:29856147-39856147 GCA_029449295.1 Zea luxurians | reverse complement strand
GATATTCCGATGCTGATTGGGCAGGTTGTAAGATTGATAGAAAGAGCACATCAGGGACTTGTCAGTTTCTGGGAAGATCCCTGGTGTCTTGGGCTTCAAAGAAACAAAACTCAGTAGCTCTTTCTACCGCCGAAGCCGAGTACATTGCCGCAGGCCATTATTGCGCGCAATTGCTTTGGATAAGGCAAACTCTTAGGGACTATGGCTACAAATTTAGCAAAGTCCCTCTCCTATGTGACAATGAGAGTGCTATCCGTATGGTGGATAATCCCGTTGAACACAGCCGCACTAAGCACATAGCCATTCGGTATCACTTTTTGAGAGATCACCAACAAAAGGGGGATATCGAGATAGCCTATATAAACACCAAAGATCAATTGGCCGATATCTTTACCCAGCCTTTAGATGAGCAATCCTTTACCAAACTTAGGAATGAGCTAAATATTCTTGATTCTAGGAATTTTGATTGACTCTTTGCACACATAGCTCATTTATATACCTTTGATCATGTCTCTTTTATGTCTATGACTAATGTGTTTTCAAGTGTATCATTATGCTTAGTCATAGAATTGAAATGGAAATGGAGTATTCGGCAAAGAAGGCGCTTCCACTCAACTCCATTGGTATTTGCCGGTATTCCACATCGTTCTCCACTTTGGTATAATCTTCATTCATATTTTTGTGTTTGCCAAAGGGGAAGAAAGTTTGAAATAGGGCTTATATTTCACTCAAAGTATCCGTTTTTGGCGATTCATGCCAAAGGGGGAGAAAGTATGAGCCCAAAGCAAAAGGACCGCACCACCACCGAATTTTAAAAATGAAGTTTTTCAAATTGATATCTTATTGTGTTCAAAAGGGGGAGAAAGTAGTATCTTCAAAAATTGCAAAACCCTCTTGAACACTAAGAGGAGAATTTTATTTAGGGGGAGTTTTGTTTAAGTCAAAGGAAAAGCATTTGAAACAGGGGGAGAAAATTTCAAATCTTAAAAATGCTTCTTTCAATCTTATTCATGTACCTTTGACTATTTGCAAAAGAATTTTGAAAAGAATTTTACAAAGGATTTGCAAAAACAAAACCCATGGTGTAAATGAGGTCCAAAATTTTAAATAAGAAGAAAACCATCCATGCACATCTATTGAAATAAGTTTATTGGTTTCAATTCCAAACAACCTTTGCACTTACCTTATGCAAACTAGTTCAATTCAGCACTTTTATATTTGCTTTGGTTTGTGTTGGCATCAATCACCAAAAAGGGGGAGATTGAAAGGGAAATAGGGTCAAACCTTTTCCAATATGAATTTTGGTGGTTGAATTGCCCAACACAAATTATTGGACTAACTAGTTTGCTCTAGATTATGAGTTCTACAGGTGTCAAAGGTTCAACACAAACCAATATAAAGTCCAAGAAAGGGTTCAAATAAAAGGAGCAAAGATAAACCGAAGGCAACCCTGGTCTGGCGCACCGGACAGTGTCCGGTGCACCAGGGAGGAATGACTCTGAACTTGCCAGCTTCGGGAATTTGGGAGGCCGCTTCGCTATAATTCACCGGACTGTCCGGTGTAACACCGGACTGTCCGGTGTGCCAGCGGAGCAACGGCTACTTCGCGCCAACGGTCGTTTGCAGAAGACATTTAATGCGCTACAGTGAGTCAGAGCAGGCGCCAGAAGGCGCACCGAACAGTCTACAGGACATGTCCGGTGCACCACCGGACTGTCCGGTGGCCCCAATTGTCAGAGCTCCAACGGTCGGAACCCAACGGCCTGGTGACATGGCTAGCGCACCGGACAGTGTCCGGTGGCGCACCGGACTGTCCGGCGCACCATTCGACAGAAGCCCTCACCAACGGTTCTTTTGGTGGTTGGGGCTATAAATACCCCCCAACCACCACACTTCAATGCATCCAAGTTTTCAGCCTTCAAACCTCATACAAGAGCTATAGCATTCAATACAAGACACAAACAAAGAGATCAAATCCTCTCCCAAGTCCGGAATCACTCTAAACAAATTAGTGACTAGAGAGAGAGACTTTTGTGTTCTTTTGAGCTCTTGCGCTTGGATTGCTTTTCTTCTTCCTCATTCTTGTTTTCATAACCTTGTAATCAAAACAAGAGACACCAATTGTGTGGTGGTCCTTGTAGTGGACTTAGTGTCCCATTTGATTGAGAAGAAAAGCTCACTCGGTCTAAGTGACCGTTTGAGAGAGGGAAAGGGTTGAAAGAGACCCGGTCTTTGTGACCACCTCAACGGGGAGTAGGTTTGCAAGAACCGAACCTCGATAAAACAAATCACTGCGTTTCACTCTTCATTTGCTTGTGATTTGTTTTCGCCCTCTCTTTCGGACTCGTTTATATTTCAAACGCTATCCCCAGATCTCTTGAAACAAAACAATAGTGGAAAAGAACAACACAAGAGACACACGATTTTTATCCCATGGTTTGGCCAAGTAACACTTGCCTACTTCCACGTTGTGGCGTCCCAATGGACGAGGGTTGCACTCAACCCCTTTCATGTGATCCAATGATCCACTTGAATACCACGGTCTTTTCTCTTTTGAGTATTCTCCCATTTGCGAGGAATCTCCACAAGTTGGAGCCTCTCGCCCTTACAATATAGATCACAAAGAAAGCACGAGAGTAAGGTTAGGAGAGCAACACACACAAGACTCAAATACGCAGCACAACCACGCACACAAGTGAAGATTTGAGCTTAAAGGACAACACAAGGAGTTCACAACTCGAATGAAGCTCAAATCACTAACATGATGAATCAAAAGCGTGGGAGCAGAGTCTGGATGTCTTAGTATGCTCAGAGAATGATTGGTGTTATGCTCCATGCGCCTAGGGGTCCCTTTTATAGCCCCAAGGCAGCTAGAAGTCGTTGGAGATCAACATGGAAGGCTATCCTTGCCTTCTGTCGAGTGGCGCACTGGACAGTCCGGTGCGCCACCGGACAACCACTGTAGCATGTCCGGTGCACGATTTCCTTCCAAATCGGGCACAGTCGACCGTTGCTCCTTGGAGCCGGTTGGCGCACCAGACACTGTCCGGTGCACGCCGGACAGTCCGGTGCACCCAGCCGACCGTTGAAGCAGCCACGTGTCATGCATTGATCGCGCGGACGACCGTTGGCGCGGGCGCCGTTGGCTCACCGGACAGTCCGGTGAATTTTAGCCACGTCGCCTTTTTCCTTTTCCCGAGAGCGACGAGTTCGTCGCGGATGACTCACTGGACAGTCCGGTGCACCACCGGACAGTCCGGTGAATTATAGTCGTACGACTTCGACGTTTCTCGAGAGTAGCTAGTTCACCGGAGACTCGCCTGGAGCACCGGACACAGTCTGGTGCACCACCAGACAGACCGGTGTGCCAGGCCGAGCTAGAGTTTAGCTGCACAGAGCCAAGTCTTTTCTATTTCTTTTCTTCTTCTTTTGTCACTGTTTCTAGCACTTAGACAAACACATTAGTATTAAAAAACAATGTACTAGGTCTAGAAACATACCTTGTGCCTTGATTTGCACTTTTCCTAGATTTAGCACACAAGGATTAAATTTAGATGTGTTGGGCGTCTAATCACCAAAAATACTTATAGAAATTGCCCAAGGGCACATTTCCCTTTCAATAGGTACGTGGAAAACTAACACGTTCAAGGCAACTGGTCAGTTGGTCAAATCTAGCCCAACCTTTGATCAATTATTGTTTAAATATGTAAAAAAGAAGGCTGGCCCGAGTGACCGGCCACCAACGCGGTCTCGCTTACCCGCCTAGGAGCGACAACAGGTTAGGCCAATTGGACCACCTCACCAATCGGAAAGAACGGAAGGTCATAATGTCCAACTAAGACCTAACGTACGTGCATGAACACCTCCACTCCCATACACACCTATGTCATATCATTATGCATACATACCACCACCACCATATATCCCGAATCAGATGTGGGGTATGCCACCATATCCTTTCGGGACTCCACAATACTCCGCTTGGGGGCACCCCAATCATCTGTCTTTAATAGGTTGATGCCTTCAGTACAAGACCGATTGAGAGCCCCTCAATCTGGTCCACGAGCACAGGCCCAGCAAGATTGTCGAACCACTCGGTCCCAAAGGCTGACTAATCCGGTAGGGGGCATATAGCTACGGCCTCCAACAGTACGATAAAAGGGGACCTCATTGAAATAGGAACAACAGATGTCATCATACAACAAAATAACGAAGGGTCGATGATTTTGGTAAATCGGTCAACACAAACAAAAAAAGAAGATACGACTATCAACAAAACGGCCGATTCAAAATACTCCATGTCTCGATGGTGCCCATCGGGAATAGGGTGGGCGTTCGGGTTACCCGAAAATTTCGGGTCGGGTAATTCGGGTTTTTAAAATTTCAGGTTTTGAGAATCGATACCCGAAATTACAATGGGTTTTGCAATACCCGAAAATTCGGGTACCCGAAATTTCGGGTTCGGGTATTCCCGAACTACCCGAACTATTGTGTTGGCTTCATAAAAACACATACACCCTATTAAATTAGTATAAAAATATAGTTTGAATAATGATATACATGGACATATAAAACACAAGCAATCTACAATAACAAGTTATGCACATATACACATAATTATAAATGTACAAATTAATAATTAAGCATGACATGAGCACATGACACATGAAAGTTCGGGTAATTCGGGTATTTCGGGTACCCGATTGTGATACCCGAATTACCCGAACTAAATTCGGGTTTTGCAAGTTGCTACCCGAAATTCCCGAACAAAATTCGGGTTTCGGGTATTTCGGGTTCAGGTTTCGGGTTACGGGTTTTTTGCCCAGCCCTAATCGGGATTGACGCGGTCGTAAAAGTGAAAATTATAACGCCTAAGAGCAAAGGAGAACCAGGAAAAGGAGGCGTAAAAAATATTCAATGACACGCATCCGCAGTGTCCTCCACCACAAAAAAGATGGAGACCAAAAGCCGTTGAGGAAAATCAAACGACCACAAACACAACAACAACAACAACAACAACAAAGCCTTTTTGTCCCAAGCACGTTGGGGTAGGCTAGAGATGAAACCCCGTATGAAAACCTCAGAGCTCAACCCCAAAGAAAAAAAGGGAAACAAAGGCAAAGGAGAACCGAAAAACGACGAAACGGGGAAACACATAAAAGAGATAAAACCCACAAGAACCAGCAAGATCTAAATGGGCACAAGAAAAGGTCAAACGATTAAAGAGGAAAAGCGAAACTATAAATCAAGGTTCTGGCACGTGAATTGCACACTTCCACCCCTTCCTATCCACGGCGAGCTCTTTATCAATATCCCACTCCTTCAGGTCCCTCTTCACAGCCTCTGTCCACGTCAAGGTTGGTCGACCTCTACCTCTCTTCACATTCTCGGGACGCCTAATTATTCCGATATGCACTGGTGCCTCCTCAGATCTTCGTTGGATATGTCCAAACCATCTCAAACGATGTTGCATAAGCTTCTCCTCAATTGGCGCCACTCCTACCCTCTCTCGTATATCATCATTCCGGACTCGGTCTCTCCTTGTGTGGCCACATATCCAGCGCAACATACGCATCTCTGCCACGCATAGTTGTTGGACATGTCGTCTTTTAGTGGGCCAACATTCTGCTCCATACAACATAGCCGGCCGGATTACTGTCCTGTAGAATTTGCCTTTTAGTTTGTGTGGCACCCGGGGGTCGCATAAGACACCCGCCGCTTGCCGCCACTTCAACCATCCAGCTTTAATTCTATGACTGACATCCTCATCGATGTCTCCATCCTTCTGAAGCATTGATCCTAAGTAACGAAAAGTGTCTTTTTTGGGTACCACTTGCCCATCAAGACTAACATCGCCATCTTCATACCCCATGGCACTGAAATCACACTTCATATACTCCGTTTTAGACCTACTAAGCCTAAAACCTTTTGCTTCCAACGTCTGCCTCCACAATTCCAACTTTTGCGAAACACCACTCCTACTCTCCTCAATAAGTACCACATCATCGGCAAAAAGCATACACCACGGTATATCTCCTTGTATGTCCCTTGTGACCTCATCTATCACCAAAGCGAAAAGATAAGGGCTCAAAGCCGACCCTTGATGTAGTCCTATGTTAATTGGAAAGTCATCGGTGTCCCCATCACTTGTTCGGACACTTGTCACAACATTAGTGTACATATCTTTAATAAGATTAATGTACTTTGTTGCAACTTTGTGTTTTTCCAAGGCCCACCACATTACACTCCTAGGTACTTTGTCATAAGCCTTCTCCAAGTATATAAAGACCATATGCAGGTCTTTCTTTTGTTCTCTGAATCTCTCCATAAGTTGTCTTAGTAGGAAAATGGCCTCCATAGTTGATCTCCCGGGCATGAAACCAAACTGATTTTGGGTCACGCACGTCATCAAACGGCCACAAAGACAGAAAATAAAACAACAACCGTGTAGTTCTTTGCAGGTATGGCAGACAGTCGGGCTATAAAGACCGGACCAACCGTACACGGTGCGGACCGTACAACTCTTGAGGCCGGATCATCCGCACTACACCATGACACTTCCAACGACGTACCGACACCCATGGAGGAAGACGACCTGCAAGGAGAAGACCTGGTCGACTACGGAGCTACACCAGAACACTTAGAAAATTAGAAAAGCAAGATGACAAATTGGTCAGGACAGTATGACGCTCGACGATGTTGGGATTGATGGTCCGATCAAAGCTAAACGGGTCACGTCCGTTGAGTTAATCATCGGGACCAAGACCCTTGCGTACTATCCTAGTAGGTGGCAAGATGCCTAAGAAAACCGATGTGATCGCATCGAGTTAGTTGCTTTTGGTCCGCTCAGCTCTACCAAAAGGCAGGGGGCATATGTTGGGAACCAGATTGAGCACCGGACGGTTCGACCCTGAGGCCGGACGGTCCGCGCGCGCAGAACAGATTAGGGTTCTGAGTTTCTTGCTGTGTTTGTTGGCGAAATTCGCGGGATTAACTCGGGAGATCAGTTTGTAATGGGTCCAGCCCCCTCCTCTACAAATATAGAGGATTATAGCCGGTTAGAATCAATCAATCGAATCAATAACACTTTTATCTCGCATTTATTTTCTGTACAATTAGGAGTAGTTCTAGTCTAGTTCTAGTTTAGCCTCTCAATCCCCGAATTCTCCGCTTCTCTTCGACTCTACGTCGATTAGAGGAGTCTAGGTCGGTCTACCTGAGCCTAGACATTACCTAGGATCTCTCCTCCCCGACGGGGTCCCTCCTGGGAGCGAGATCCAGGCGCCGCCGGTGACCTTCGCCGCCCCCTGCGCACGCGCGGACCGTCCGGCTGTCAGGCAGAGAACCCTACCCCTGCGCCAGGTCACGGACCGTCCGGCCCCTGGTCACGGACTGTCCGCGCCTGACCAGAGAGCACCGCCGCCGGTTCTTATTGAGTGTTTGGCGCCCTAAAAAGGTGCCAACAGTAGTCGCAGTTGTGATAATATTTTTCTCCCTCTACATAGCTCCTACTCCTCGATGACTTATAAAGGTGTGTCAAAAATCTTATAGACGTGACAAACTGTATCACAGAATTTAAGAGTCTAACATTAGACAAATGTATACCTAT
The DNA here is from genome assembly GCA_029449295.1 of Zea luxurians. Lineage (NCBI taxonomy): Eukaryota > Viridiplantae > Streptophyta > Magnoliopsida > Poales > Poaceae > Zea > Zea luxurians. Next base: position 39,848,538 of record JAOPSE010000010.1, on the reverse strand, counting down.
ACAAACAGGTCACCCGGTCCAGCCCGGTTTGAGCCTGACCTGCCAGACACAGTTGGAAAACTGGACTGGTCCTTCCATGCCCGTGGGCTCAATTTCTTGCATGGGCCCGACCCGCTAGGGTGTGTTCGTTTCTTCGGGATTGAGGTTAGAAATAGTTCCAGGTGATCAAAGTTTATAAAAATTAGGTAAACATTTATGGTTGAATTGGTTACAGGTGATGGTTCCGGAACAAAAAAACGCACCCCTAACGTTCTAAATGGGCTCGACGGGCACCAGATCCACTACCGGAATCCGTGCCTTTGCCGAGTGCCGAAGGCTTTGCCGAGTGTTTTTTATCGGGCACTCGGCAAAGCAGAATTTGCCGAGTACCGCCCTCGGCAAAGTTCTGCGCTCGGTAAAGAGTTGGTTTACCGAGTGTAGAACACTCGGCACATACAAGCACTCGGCAAAGACTGCTTTGCCGAGGGTCAAGCACTCGGCAAATACGGCTCTCGGCAAAGGGCCGTTAGCGGCCGTCTACAACTGACGGCCGTCAGTCTTTGCCGAGTGTCCAATATCTGGCACTCGGCAAACCTCGTTGATGATCCAGACTTGGTCTTGTGAGTGTTGGTGATGTTTGGCTACTGACACTTTGTGATATATATGTGACGGTTGGTGATGTTTGGCTAGTGATCCAGACTTGGTAAATACACATACTTGTATTTGTGAGACTTATATTAGTGACACTTTGTGATATATATGGTGTTGATGATAAATGTGTTCATTCTGTGATGCGATTGATATATAATGTGATGTGAATGATATATATCTTTTGTTTGTTTGGATGGAACAGCAAAAACAAATAAAAAAGGGACATCCTGGTCACTTTGCCGAGTGTAACACTCGGCAAAGGTCGCTTTGCCGAGTGCTATGACCATGGCACTCGGCAAAGAAGGCAACCTGGGAACCGGTAAAGCCATCTTTGCCGAGTGCTGACCATGGCACTCGGCAAAGAAGGCAACCTGGGAACCGGTAAAGCCGTCTTTGCCGAGTGCTGAAAATGGCACTCGGCAAAGAAGGCAACCTGGGAACCGGCAAAGATGTCTTTGCCGAGTGCCACAGCGAAGGCACTCGGCAAAGGGACTGGCAAAGGGGCCCACTGGAGGGTTCTTTGCCGAGTGCCAGTCCACCAGACACTCGGCAAATAAACCTCCTTTGCCGAGTGTCGCCGTGGGCACTCGGCGAAGGATCCGTCACCGTCACTTGGCGCCGTGACGGTGACTTTTCTTTGCCGAGTGCCAATGGCACTCGGCAAAGTCTTTGCCGAGTGCCCGACAAAAAGTACTCGGCAAAGATGCTGTTGCCGATGTACAGTTCGCCGAGCGTTCTTTGCCGAGTGTAACACTCGGCAAAGCGTTTGCCGAGTGTATAATAGACTTTGCCGTGTGTCTCAGACACACGGCAAAGAAGCTGATTCCGGTAGTGAGACCGACCGTCCGATCGTGCCAACACGCACGTCACATGGTACAGTCAAACCTCTCGATCTAGCTAGCTAGCCATATAAACAGCCACGTAATTTCAACGCCATGCATCGTTTTCAACGAACTGTGTGATGCATCCTGGAAATTAATGTACATTATTGTTATTCTCAACGCATCCTGAAGATCGATCTGTTTTGGTTCCTTTCGTTTGAAATGGTCCACACGGTAAGGATAGCGCTCAATTTCTTGAAGGCCGCCGCACGACCGACGACGTGCACGGACAGACTGGCAGACTGCCCACCCCACGTACTGCAAAACCGAAATTCTCGACACGTGGGTTCTCTCTCTCTCTCTCTCTAGAAAACACACGAGGGAAAAAGATCATGTCTCTGATGAATTCACCTATCAACAAGATCACTCTAACGACGATCGTTACAAATTACCAAGCGAGTTTACATCTCATTTACAACGTATATTCATGCGGTCATGAAGCATCGTGGATCGAGGGCCCTGAACTCGATGCCCTCGACGACGAGGCCGCGCTTGGGGTACCAGCCGAGCACCTCGAAGCTCGCCTGCACCACGCAGACGTCGCCGCCGCCGCCGCTTTCCACGGGCGGCGTGCGCAGGCGTCCCATCTCCATCTCCCACCACCCGTCAGCCCGCAGGCTCGGCCTCCTCGCCTCCTCCCCGGCGCCGCGGCCCCTGAACTTGCGCGCCTCGGCGTCGTCGGGGCGGAGGCACACGGCGTGGCGCGCGACGACCCGGCCGCCCACGGCCACGGCCGTCTCCTGGTCCGGGTAGCTCAGGCCGCGGTAGGCCCCCTGCGGCGCGGTGCCGTACACCAGGAACGCCGCGTAGACCGTCGCCGGCGTCAGCGCGGCCAGCGGCAGGCTCCCGTAGATGTCCAGGCCCGTGCAGTCCACCAGCTCCGCCACCTCCGCGAACCTGCGTGCGTGCGTGCGAAAAGATCATCAATAATCCACCACCACCACTGCCGCCGCCGCGCGTGCTTCATTATTTTAATCGTCCACGGAAACCAGGGATGATATCATATTGTATCGTATCATAATTAACCCACAGATACAAAATTAGTTAGTTAAGGGATTCCATGTTGTTTATTGGCTGGTGCGGTGCCTGGGGGGGGGGGGGGGGGGTGTACATGTGATCCACGCCAGCGCGCGGGCGGCCATCGTTGTCGGTCGTCGTTGTCGATCGTCGTCGTCGTCGACGGCGCTGACGACACACGTCACACTGGAAGAACGAACGACGAACGAGTACTGCCGAATGCTCAAGTACTCCGATCCGATCTGCACCGAAGCCGCCGTACCACTTGAGGAAGCCAGCCAGCCTGACGACAAATGGACGGAGCAGCACGCATGCACACGTACGGGTATGGGGCTAACGACGGCGGCGTACGGCGCCGGGCCACACAGGTCGTAAGGAAACGTGCACATCAACAGCGGCGCCGGCGCCGGTCGCTGTTGGGCACATCGCGGAGGAAGAATATAATAATTAATCTACTCTTTTCTATACCACTAGCTAGCTTCAACCGTTCTGGAAGATGTGACGACGACCGGTTCCATTGGAAACGTGTGGGTGCTGCCGTGCCGGCCTCTCGTCCACCCGTGTCAGTGCCTCGTGTCCACTGGTGGATGCCGCTTTTCTTCTCCGCTCCGCGCGCATGGTTGAGGTAGTAGAAAGGTAGAGAGGACGACGACGGACAATGACCGGCGGCCGGGGAGCTAGCTAGCTTGTGTCGCTCAAAGTCACTAGTGGATGCAGCTGCGTGCGTGCTCGCCGTCGCCGGGACGACTACAATGAATGCATCAGATGAGAATGGTCTTGACCTTGCTTATGGCTGCCATGGGGACTAGCTAGCTCCTACGCGTACTAACTAGCTATTAGTTAATATTCGTCGTTGCCACGGCCCACGGGGAGTATATATGACGCTACACGCAAATGGAATATAATGACGAGAAATGTAATACAGAAAGAACTGAATGAAGAAGCAGCCAATTGGGTTTTTTAAGCTGGTCAGGAATGGATATTTTCGGAGAGGAGAGATAGAGAGCATGACGGCGCGCGAGGAGGATGGAGCGGGTAGTTGGGACTGGGAGCAGCAGCTAGCTAGCGAACCTGGAGCGTGGGTGGTGCGTGAACCTCCAGGAGAACTCGCCGTCGTCCCAGGGCAGGCTGAGCCTGCGTGCCGACAGCGCGTAGCACGTGGCGCCGCTGGCCCTCTCCAGCCACACTCTGCACCCGCCGCCGTCGACGGCCACGGCGCCGGCGTCGTCGCAGAGGCTGAGGTAGGCGTCCTTCTTGCTGAGGCCGCGCACGGCCGCCGCTGGGTGAGCCGCCTGCGACGGCGGAGACACGCGGTGGCTGTCCAAGTGGTCCTCGGCCGCCTCGAGCTGCTCGGGGAGGAAGGCGCGCCAGACCTGGTCGGAGTCAGCGGCGGCGCGGAAGGCCGGGGACACGGCGGCGCAGCGGCAGGCGTCGCGCGGGGAGGTCCGCGCGATGGCCTGCGCCAGGCACACCTCCGGCAGGTCGCCCACCTGGGTCTCGCTGGTCGTCCGTGCAACCGCCGCCTCCTCCATATCTGAAGACGCTCCGGTCTTGAGGCTCTCGTTCCTCGAGAGGCACACTACACCTACACAATCGCCAATAGTCGCAATCGCTATGCGTGCTGGCAAACGCCAAGCTAGCTACCAAACCTGACGGCAGCCTTATATATATATGGAGAGTATTTGACAGCACCCGTACGTGGGGGCGGGACTCCTTTCAATCTTCGCCGCACCAGCACGGCAGAATGGACGCGGCCGGCCCGTCGGTTTGCCATGCGTGCATGCTGCACATGTGCCTGAGCGGAGTGGCTTATAAGTAGAGATGGCAACGAGAATTTTTTCATCCGATGTTAGGATATGTTTAGTTCAGTGTCTATCTTGTCATATTTTTTTAACTTTTTTTACTAAGGTTAGTTATTAAATTCAGACGATTAAACTTAGACAAAATGTGACACATTTAGACACGAACCAAATATACCCTTAGCTTTCCAATCTTGTACTCGTGAGTTCTGTCTCCACAATAAAATTTTTTTCCCTACGAGGATCTTCACGAACATTTATGGAGGACATTTCTTCCTTATTCTCATTCCCCATGGGGATAAATCTTCGTCGGAGATCTCCATCTCCTGTTTAAATTATAATGAGAATGTACTTCGTATGTTATTAATATAAAATATTGCCACTTATACACATTGTCAGATGTAAAAAAATATTATATATACATAAAAAATATATTTATATAATGAGTGATCTCTTGATAAGATAATTATTTTTTATCTTTAATTAGTATATGAAACGATCCTCACATGTAAGTTTAATGAGCCCTATGAGGAATGGATTCTTAATCCATCCCCGTTTACCTGCCAAGGAAATATTTTTCCTAATTTACATCTGGTAGAAAACAAACTTCTTCACCCTCATTTTCTAACAAAAAAAATTCGCCGTGGAGAAATCGTGAATGGGATCCCTGTTGCCATCTCTCTGCTTCTAATGCCGCCGACAACGTCGCTGTCCAAGCGCTTTCGTCTGCGCCGTGTTTAGGGAAAAAAATGTATATCGCCCTACGTCCTTTTCATCTAGATGCTCGCTTTGGAACTGAAGGAAGAAGATCCCACAAGCAAGCAACAGGGGCGAATCTAGGATAAATTGCCAACGGGGTCAACATAGCAGACTAATGACCCAACATATATGGCTTTATTGGCTTATAGTAGTATAACACCATGTATACTTTTGCCTAAAAATAACAATCAAATATTACAAAAATTAAGCATGCATAACTGAATGATATTAGCAATAACATATTGTAATAAAATTAACTTTTCTACAGTAGCAATTAATTACCTCTCATAATTTGACACGACGGCTACGGTCATCCATATTCTGAAAGCAAACTATGACATCATCATTTGGAATTGCATCTAGAAATTCTTGTTCCACAAAGCTAATGACACAATCGTTCATAAATTCATCGCCGATACGATTCCGTAGAACTGTCTTCACATTTTTCATTGCTGAAAAACACCTTTCCACTGATGCTGTGGCAATAGGAAGAACTAGCACAAGTTTGAGGAGCCGGTACACTAAAGGAAAACCAAGGTGTTTCTTTGTTGCCACCATCAGCCTACCAAGCTCGGAAATGGTGTCCAGTTGAGCAAATCTTGCATCTGCTCTCACATTGTCAATATAAATGCCAAGATCATGCCTTAGATCATTTAGCTCCTTTGGGTTAAAATCATCAGGATATGCCTTAGCCAATTCCATCAAACTCTCAACTTCAAAAGCATCAAAAGAATTCTTGGGGCTAAAAGCAGCAATGTGAGTAAGCAGTTCAGAATTTACCTCATTGAAACGATCATTAAATTCTGCAAGCTGCAAGTCAATAACTGGGTTCAAGCAGTCAAATTTGTAGTGTTCATAGTTGGTGCGGTTGGTCTTTTTTCTTGGCCTGTGTCGATCAATATATTCTTGTTCCATGTCCAACTTTGAGATGCCATATTCTTCACAAAAAGACAATACATTCCCTAACAAAGAATCCCAACCATCATCTCTAATTTGCTGAAACTTTTGTTTTGTTAATCTCACCTCTGCCATGGCCTCTAATATATCTTTATCTTTCCTTTGCAATGATAGTGACAACAAATTAGCATGCCCCAAAATAAGCAACATTAATTGTAAGTGGAACACGAAGTCAAAATCTTTAAGATAGTCCATGAGACCGCGAGCTTGACGTCGCTTTGCATCATTTGGACCTTCTTTTTCAACATATTGAAGCACTTCAATAACATCAGGGAACAAACTACTTAGCCTCTTAAGGGTTTTGTAATGAGATGACCATCGAGTGTCGCCAGCTCTTTGAAGTGATTGTTCTTGATTTAATCCTGTTCCACTACTAAGTTCTCCAGTTCCTATTGATTTACTAACTCTCTCTTGTTGACTTTCTCGAATCATATCCTTTCTTTTGCAAGAGGCTCCAGCAACATTAATCAATAGAGATACCATGTCAAAGAAATCATAAATATCATCATTCTTTTTAGCTACTGCAACAATGACTAACTGCAGTTGATGTGCAAAACAGTGGATATAGTATGCAGAGCTATTTTCTCTCATGATTAAAGCTCTCAAACCATTAAACTCACCTCTCATGTTACTAGCTCCATCATAACCTTGCCCTCTAACTTGTTTTATGCTCAATCCGTACTTAGCAAATAGAACATCAATGTTTGATTTGAGGCATGATGATGAGGTCTCATTCACATGAACAACACCGATAAGCCTCTCTTTTATTATCCCAAGCTTGTCCACATATCTCAAAACCACTGCCATCTGTTCCTTGCCAGAAACATCGGATGACTCATCTACCATTAAACAAAATACATCGCCATCAATTTCTTCAATAATAGACTTCACTATTATCTGAAAAAATATAGACACCATTAGCTGACCTAAATAAGTATTATATGAAAGATAACATTACTCGTAATCTAATTGGAAATAATAAAAAAAATTCTCACCTCAGCAAAACAACTTGCAATATCCTTCTGAATATCTGGAGCCACCATTTGAGCATTCCTGAGAATAACCTTTTTTGTTTTCTCATTTTGTTTTGCCAAAAGCCGCACTAACTCTCGAAAATTTCCCTTATTTTTGGACATTTCTGATTCATCATGACCACGGAAGGCTAAACCTTGATGCAACAAGTATCGGACAGCATTAATAGAAGTATTCAACCGAACAAGATACTCCTCTTTAGTGACATCTTTCTGCTTGTTGAGAACAGCACCAATGGATTTTTCAGGCTTCATCAAGTTGTTACATCTTTTAACTGCAGTGTTATGAAAACTATTAGGCCGAGTGCCTACATGATCTTGAAGCCTATCCTTTTTGTTAAAGCCATCCCAGCCATCTTTTGCAAATGCGTCATTCCCACCTTGGCCCTCATTACAATCTCGGAATAAATAGCAGTATAAACAGAAACATTTATCCACCTTCTCACTATATTCTAGCCAATCATATTCTTTGAACCAATCAGGTTGAAACCGACGTGGAAACCCAGCTATCATCTTCGGTGGATACTTAAAACCAGGTGGTGGCCTAAAAGGGCCTCTAATCAAATACTTTCGTCTTACCTCATTTTGTAGTTTTTCACCTATATAATCTGAAATTCTCCTTCTATCTGCTGGATCATATGGAAGCTCATCAAAATTTACCTCATGTCGTGAGATCCGTAAAGGATGATGAGTACCACAGTTGGTGTTTGGTGCATTTGGACCTCTTCTTGATGTGCCTCCATCAACATCAGGACTATCGTTGTCATCTCTTCGTGAAATGCCTCCCTCTGGATTCTCGTTGTCACTTGCTGGGGTTAATTTTCTTTTCAAAAAACGTTCCAATGTGCTTTGGTTGCCTATTTAATTAGTCAACAATAATACAAAATCAAACACTGTAAATATTGAATGCACCAGGGGCGAATCTAGGATAAATTGCCAACGGGGTCAACATAGCAGACTAATGACCCAACATATATGGCTTTATTGGCTTATAGTAGTATAACACCATGTATACTTTTGCCTAAAAATAACAATCAAATATTACAAAAATTAAGCATGCATAACTGAATGATATTAGCAATAACATATTGTAATAAAATTAACTTTTCTACAGTAGCAATTAATTACCTCTCATAATTTGACACGACGGCTACGGTCATCCATATTCTGAAAGCAAACTATGACATCATCATTTGGAATTGCATCTAGAAATTCTTGTTCCACAAAGCTAATGACACAATCGTTCATAAATTCATCGCCGATACGATTCCGTAGAACTGTCTTCACATTTTCATTGCTGAAAAACACCTTTCCACTGATGCTGTGGCAATAGGAAGAACTAGCACAAGTTTGAGGAGCCGGTACACTAAAGGAAAACCAAGGTGTTTCTTTGTTGCCACCATCAGCCTACCAAGCTCGGAAATGGTGTCCAGTTGAGCAAATCTTGCATCTGCTCTCACATTGTCAATATAAATGCCAAGATCATGCCTTAGATCATTTAGCTCCTTTGGGTTAAAATCATCAGGATATGCCTTAGCCAATTCCATCAAACTCTCAACTTCAAAAGCATCAAAAGAATTCTTGGGGCTAAAAGCAGCAATGTGAGTAAGCAGTTCAGAATTTACCTCATTGAAACGATCATTAAATTCTGCAAGCTGCAAGTCAATAACTGGGTTCAAGCAGTCAAATTTGTAGTGTTCATAGTTGGTGCGGTTGGTCTTTTTTCTTGGCCTGTGTCGATCAATATATTCTTGTTCCATGTCCAACTTTGAGATGCCATATTCTTCACAAAAAGACAATACATTCCCTAACAAAGAATCCCAACCATCATCTCTAATTTGCTGAAACTTTTGTTTTGTTAATCTCACCTCTGCCATGGCCTCTAATATATCTTTATCTTTCCTTTGCAATGATAGTGACAACAAATTAGCATGCCCCAAAATAAGCAACATTAATTGTAAGTGGAACACGAAGTCAAAATCTTTAAGATAGTCCATGAGACCGCGAGCTTGACGTCGCTTTGCATCATTTGGACCTTCTTTTTCAACATATTGAAGCACTTCAATAACATCAGGGAACAAACTACTTAGCCTCTTAAGGGTTTTGTAATGAGATGACCATCGAGTGTCGCCAGCTCTTTGAAGTGATTGTTCTTGATTTAATCCTGTTCCACTACTAAGTTCTCCAGTTCCTATTGATTTACTAACTCTCTCTTGTTGACTTTCTCGAATCATATCCTTTCTTTTGCAAGAGGCTCCAGCAACATTAATCAATAGAGATACCATGTCAAAGAAATCATAAATATCATCATTCTTTTTAGCTACTGCAACAATGACTAACTGCAGTTGATGTGCAAAACAGTGGATATAGTATGCAGAGCTATTTTCTCTCATGATTAAAGCTCTCAAACCATTAAACTCACCTCTCATGTTACTAGCTCCATCATAACCTTGCCCTCTAACTTGTTTTATGCTCAATCCGTACTTAGCAAATAGAACATCAATGTTTGATTTGAGGCATGATGATGAGGTCTCATTCACATGAACAACACCGATAAGCCTCTCTTTTATTATCCCAAGCTTGTCCACATATCTCAAAACCACTGCCATCTGTTCCTTGCCAGAAACATCGGATGACTCATCTACCATTAAACAAAATACATCGCCATCAATTTCTTCAATAATAGACTTCACTATTATCTGAAAAAATATAGACACCATTAGCTGACCTAAATAAGTATTATATGAAAGATAACATTACTCGTAATCTAATTGGAAATAATAAAAAAAATTCTCACCTCAGCAAAACAACTTGCAATATCCTTCTGAATATCTGGAGCCACCATTTGAGCATTCCTGAGAATAACCTTTTTTGTTTTCTCATTTTGTTTTGCCAAAAGCCGCACTAACTCTCGAAAATTTCCCTTATTTTTGGACATTTCTGATTCATCATGACCACGGAAGGCTAAACCTTGATGCAACAAGTATCGGACAGCATTAATAGAAGTATTCAACCGAACAAGATACTCCTCTTTAGTGACATCTTTCTGCTTGTTGAGAACAGCACCAATGGATTTTTCAGGCTTCATCAAGTTGTTACATCTTTTAACTGCAGTGTTATGAAAACTATTAGGCCGAGTGCCTACATGATCTTGAAGCCTATCCTTTTTGTTAAAGCCATCCCAGCCATCTTTTGCAAATGCGTCATTCCCACCTTGGCCCTCATTACAATCTCGGAATAAATAGCAGTATAAACAGAAACATTTATCCACCTTCTCACTATATTCTAGCCAATCATATTCTTTGAACCAATCAGGTTGAAACCGACGTGGAAACCCAGCTATCATCTTCGGTGGATACTTAAAACCAGGTGGTGGCCTAAAAGGGCCTCTAATCAAATACTTTCGTCTTACCTCATTTTGTAGTTTTTCACCTATATAATCTGAAATTCTCCTTCTATCTGCTGGATCATATGGAAGCTCATCAAAATTTACCTCATGTCGTGAGATCCGTAAAGGATGATGAGTACCACAGTTGGTGTTTGGTGCATTTGGACCTCTTCTTGATGTGCCTCCATCAACATCAGGACTATCGTTGTCATCTCTTCGTGAAATGCCTCCCTCTGGATTCTCGTTGTCACTTGCTGGGGTTAATTTTCTTTTCAAAAAACGTTCCAATGTGCTTTGGTTGCCTATTTAATTAGTCAACAATAATACAAAATCAAACACTGTAAATATTGAATGCACAAACAGCCGCATGGCGGATGGCGCACATGATTAAAAATCAATTTATTCCTTACTTGTCATTTTGCTGGAACAAAGAATACAGGAACTCAGGAAGTCAAGACTTGAGAGCTTTGCTGAATCTGGAAGGTAAAAATCCCTACTTGCTTCTGTCTTTTGAATTTTGATTATATTATCTTTCTGAAAAAAATACAAAACCCTAACTAATTAAATGAGTATGGTGTTCATCAGTACGAGTCTGGCAACTGGCAAAATTGACAACTTTGGATTGGCCGGACTTGAATTTACCTGATAGCATGTACATGTGCGGATGTGCCTAGCCTTAACGGACGTCTTGAGGGAGTTTCAAAGAGTCGCCGTCAGGAGTCTGGAGTCGCCTAGTCGCGACAGGAACAGTCGAAGTCGAACAGATGAACGTGATCTGTGCGATGCAAGGGACGACGGCCGTAGGACTTCCTAATGGCAACGTACGTGAATCACTAATGGGCCAATCACTATTGGGCTTACAGGCTGCGCTTCGCCGCTTCCTATTTTGCTCATTTGCTGGCTAGTGGCTGCTAGCAAGGTGCTAGTTACATGGGCTGTGCTAATGGGCTGCTGGGGTCGCATCTATATTTTACCGGTGTCTTGGCTGGTAAAAAATCGTTGGACACAAGCGGCTGCTGCAAAGTCGTCGGGGTCGTCCGACCCCGATGGTCTCACATACATTCGCCCCTGGAATGCACAAACAGCCGCATGGCGGATGGCGCACATGATTAAAAATCAATTTATTCCTTACTTGTCATTTTGCTGGAACAAAGAATACAGGAACTCAGGAAGTCAAGACTTGAGAGCTTTGCTGAATCTGGAAGGTAAAAATCCCTACTTGCTTCTGTCTTTTGAATTTTGATTATATTATCTTTCTGAAAAAAATACAAAACCCTAACTAATTAAATGAGTATGGTGTTCATCAGTACGAGTCTGGCAACTGGCAAAATTGACAACTTTGGATTGGCCGGACTTGAATTTACCTGATAGCATGTACATGTGCGGATGTGCCTAGCCTTAACGGACGTCTTGAGGGAGTTTCAAAGAGTCGCCGTCAGGAGTCTGGAGTCGCCTAGTCGCGACAGGAACAGTCGAAGTCGAACAGATGAACGTGATCTGTGCGATGCAAGGGACGACGGCCGTAGGACTTCCTAATGGCAACGTACGTGAATCACTAATGGGCCAATCACTATTGGGCTTACAGGCTGCGCTTCGCCGCTTCCTATTTTGCTCATTTGCTGGCTAGTGGCTGCTAGCAAGGTGCTAGTTACATGGGCTGTGCTAATGGGCTGCTGGGGTCGCATCTATATTTTACCGGTGTCTTGGCTGGTAAAAAATCGTTGGACACAAGCGGCTGCTGCAAAGTCGTCGGGGTCGTCCGACCCCGATGGTCTCACATACATTCGCCCCTGGCAAGCAAGCGGGGATTCGATTCGTTCCCCGTGGGCGTGGCTAATAATCAAAACTGTGCACATAGAGATGTCTTCACCTTAGCAGCCCGTTTGGGTTCGAGAGAAGTAGATTTTAGTTACGTTAACATCGGATATTTGATTACTGGTTACAAATTTTAAATACAGTTTAATTATAAAAACCAATTAGACAGATAAAAACTAAATGATATGACACGTCTATATATTATGCCTAATTAGACTATGATTTGCTCATGTTTGCCAATTATAGATTAATTAGGTTTGATTAATTCGTCGCATCGTTTAGTTATAATTAGTTAGTTTGTAAATATGCTACTATATCTGTTCTCGAATATTTGTCACTCGCTAGTTCATTTTTAAACTAAACCACGACAAATAAAAAAGAACGGAAAAAACATATAATTAGTCTTTATCACAATTGAAATTCAGATACCGATGTGACACAGATTCCAAAACCTCTAATTGTTGTTGGTCGTCTTTATTTGAGTATTAACGCTATTTTTATTTTTGGATCTAGCTAGCCAAAAAAAAAAGTCCTAACGAATTCCAAGAGATCCCGGTGGCCATCATCATCATCATCACAACACTACGCGACGGATACCAAACCCAACGCGTGGGCCGGCCGGCTTCACAGCCACACGAGATTCGTTTCACACACTTGATTAATCCGTCTATGTTTACCACGTTCAGGCACCGGCAATCCTCGGTTTTGTTGGTGTCCTCATTTTTATCCTTAATCGTTTTTTAGTCATCAAGCTCCCGTTAAGCATCTGCTAGCTGCGGTACGCTTTGGGCTCTCCAATCAATCTCACTCCATATTGTGCAAGGAGCCAAGGAAGTGGTATTATACAGTATTTATCATATTTTATGTTTACATGTCAACGTACGACTTCAGGGAGCTGCATGGTTGAGAAATACGGTTGCGTCTTTGAATTTTGTCCGCGTTTTGTTGAAAACTTTTGGAGATGAAAGCGAAAAAATAGCAGAAAGGATGTATATATGAAAGTGACAGATCGGAATGCGGTAGAGATGGCAATAGGGCATCGATCTCTCATCCGCGAAGGTGAATTATTCTACTAGGGCTATTTTAAGAACCCTATTTTTTAAGAGATTTCTGTTTTCTCAAATAAAATTAGTTTATTTTTTCTCAGAAAAATAAAAATTTCTTGGAAAAATAGAGTTCTCAAACTAGGACTAGTTTGGGAACCCTATTTTCCTAAGAGATTTTTATTTTCTTAAAGAAAATTAGTTCATTTTCCCTTAAAAAATAAGAATCCCTTGAAAAATTGGTGTTCTCAAACTAGCCCTAAGATGAAGATGAGGAAATTTTTCCTCCGCGGAGATCTAAACGGGAAAAATTATTCCCCGACAGGGTAAACAGGGACGTAGATGGGAAATATTTCTATCCTCATTCCCATGGGACCCACAGGGCCTGTTTGGTTCAGCTTTTTCTGAGTTTTTCTGAGAATCTGGTTGTGACAAGAATCTGAATATCGTGGGGATTAGGTGCGGAGGAAGAAGAATTGATCCAAAGGGTTCAGGATCTAGAAAGCTATGGATTACTACTATCATGACGACTCGACCGATTCTGTGTTCATATTGATTTTAGATGATTTGTACCAAAAATGATTCTTATAGAAGCGGGCTGAAAAGCTGGGACGTTTTCCGGTTCATAGCAGCTTTTGGTGGCGAGAAATAAAAAACCCAAACAAACAGGGCCTTAAACTCGTACTTTGCGACGTTTTCCTATAATAGTTGATGATAAAAATAAATAATTAACTTGTCAAGAGACTATTCATTGTAGAAATATGTTTATTTTGATGTACACATAATAATTACTTACATATGACAATATGCATAATTGATAATATTTTACATTAATAACAAAGAAAGCACGTCCTAATTATAATTTAAGTGTCGTTGCATCCTTCGGCTGCTAGGCACATCGGATAGTCTGGTGGCGCACGGGACATTTCGTTGGCGCACCGGACAGTCCGGTGCTGCCACATGTCCACCGTTGATTACATGCCAACCACTGGCGTTGCGAGAGCCGTTGGCCGATTGTCTCACCGGACAGTCCGGTGAATTATAGCCAACGCGCCTGGCCAATTTTCCGAGAGTGGCCTGTTCGGCCAGCTGATGGCCTGGGTACCGGATAGTCCGGTGCGTCCAGGCTGGCGCATGTTTGGTTAAGTTTAGCCAAACTTCTTTGCTCCAATTGTATCGACTTGGAGAGTTTTCTAGCACTTAGAAGAACGAAGTTAACAACTAAAATAATTTACTAAGTGCTAGAATCATATCTTGTTCCTTTGATGTGATAGGATTTGCAATATACACCAAATTCACTTTTTCTCAATTTGCTTTAACTACTTGTGCTCATTACTCATACAAGATGATGTTAGTCGAAACAGAATGTGTTGAGCATTTAATCACTAAAATTGAATAGAAATGGTTCAAGGGCACATTTCCCTTTCACCTACTTATGACATATTCACATGATGATTCATTTCCCCGCATTATATAAATAAAACCTAAGGGTTGATTAGCTTTCTATTTACCTTGTCTTTGATTATCTTTTGGGTTATTATGATTATCTTTATGCTAGTGCTCTACTTTAATAAATGAACATGATGATATATAATTATGATACGATGATTTTATTCTGAATATGATGATGAACTTGTTGCACTAAAGGGGGCTCGGGCTGTTTCTCGAGTATCTCTCCATAAGGACTTATTCGTTGAGAGATCATCTAGAAAAACAGTGCAACCATGAGGGTGGTATAGGACGTCCTTGGCCAAGCAATCATGGAAGTCTTGTGTTGGATACTGGTTTTGGTCATTGGGGGACAGAGGCATCTGATATGGCTCTTATATTCTCACTCAGGGATATAGGTATGGGCATCGTTCCCATGGCTTTTTCCTGAGGGCGGAGGCTATAGGCTTAGGTATGTCAGATGGTCTCTATGCAGTGATCATTTTCAACATTCGCATAGTGAAGACCCTAGGGAAAAGCCACGTAGTGAAACCTTGCCTACTCACCTTGGAAGTGTTTAAGGGTCCGTACAACTCGAGGCAAAAGGGATCACGACTCTTGGGTAAAGTGTGCAACCTCTCTAGAGTGTTATGAAACTGATATATCAGTTGTGCTAATGGTTAAGAGCGGCCTTGGGATCCTCTTTGATTAGAGTTAGATATAAGATGGTTCGAGATACTATGGTTCTATTTATGGATTTGGTTACAGATGATGATGATGATGGTTCTATTAATGATGTTTCTAACTATGGATTTTGGTATTTCCTCTATGAGGAGGTACTCTTTGGGATAACTGAAAGTCGCCTAGAGGGGGGTGAATAGGGCGAAACTGAAATTCTCAAAAATAATCACAACTACAAGCCGGGTTAGCGTTAGAAATATAATCAAGTCCGCGAGAGTGGGTGCAAAACAAATCGCAAGCGAATAAGGAGTGAGACACGTGGATTTGTTTTACCGAGGTTCGGTTCTCGCAAACCTACTCCCCATTGAGGAGGCCACAAAGGTCGGGTCTTTTTCAACCCCTTCCCTCTCTCAAACGGTCCCTCGGACCGAGTGAGCTTTCTCTTCTCAATCACTTAGAACACAAAGTTCCTACAAGGACCACCACAAGATTGGTGTCTCTTGCCTCTATTACAAGTGAGTTTGATCGCAAGAAAGAATCAAGAAAGAAGAAAGCAATCCAAGCGCAAGAGCTCGAAAGAACACAAGCAAATCTCTCTCACTAATCACTAGGGCGTTGTGTGGAGTTTGGAGAGGATTTGATCACTTTGGTGTGTCTAGAATTGAATGCTAGAGCTCTTGTAAGTAGTTGAGAAGTGGAGAACTTGGATGACTTGAATGTGGGGTGGTTGGGGGTATTTATAGCCCCAACCACCAAACTAGCCGTTTGGTGAGGCTGTCTGTTCGATGGTGCACCGGACAGTCCGGTGCACACCGGACATGTCCGGTGCGACAGCCACGTCACCAATGCCGTTGGGTTCCGACCGTTGGAGCTCTGACTTCTGGGCCCGCCTGGATGTCCGGTGGCGCACTGGACATGTACTGTAGAGTGTCCGGTGCGCCAGCATGGGCGTGCCTGACCTCTGCGCGCGCTGCCGTGCATTTAATGCGTCGCAAGTAGCCATTAGCGCCAGAAGTAGTCGTTGCCCCACTGTTACACCGGACAGTCCGGTGTACACCAGACAGTCCGGTGTACACCGGACATATCCGGTGAATTATAGCGGAGCAGCTGAAAATGAATTCCCGAGGCTGGCGAGTTCCGGAGGCCGCTCTTCCTTGGAGCACCGGACATGTCTGGTGTACACCGGACAGTCCGGTGAATTATAGCGGAGTTGCCTCCGGAATTTCCTGAAGGTGACGAGTTCGAAGTTGGACTTCTCTGGTGCACCGGACATGTCCGGTGGCGCACCGGACAGTACGTCCGGTGCGCCAGACCAGAGGTGCCTTCGGTTGTCCCTTTGCTCTTTTGTTGAACCCAATACTTGGTCTTTTTATTGGCTAAGTGTGAACCTTTTGCACCTGTATAACTTATACACTAGAGCAAACTAGTTAGTCCAAATATTTGTGTTGGGCAATTCAACCACCAAAATTAATTAGGGACTAGGTGTAGGCCTAATTCCTTTTCAATCTCCCCCTTTTTGGTGATTGATGCCAACACAAACCAAAGCAAATATAAAAGTGCATAATTGAACTAGTTTGCATAATGTAAGTGCAAAGGTTGCTTGAAATTGAGCCAATATAAATACTTACAAGAAATGCATGGATTGTTTCTTTATAATTAACATTTTGGACCACGCTTGCACCACAAGTTTTGTTTTTGCAAATTCTTTTGTAAATTCTTTTCAAAGTCCTTTTGCAAGATAGTCAAAGGTAAATGAATAAGATTTTGAGAAGCAATTTCAAGATTTGAAATTCTCTCCCCTTGATCCAAATGCTTTTTCTTTGACTAAACAAAACTCCCCCTCAAATAAATTCTCCTCTTAGTGTTCAAGAGGGTTTTAAGATATCTAGTTTTGAAAATACTACTTGCTCCCCCTTTAGAACACAAAGAGATACCAATTTGAAATTTTCCAATTGAAAACCATTAATTTTAAAATAGGGTGGTGGTGCGGTCCTTTTGCTTTGGGCCAATACTTTCTCCCCCTTTGGCATGAATCGCCAAAAATGGATACTTGGAATGAAATATAGGCCCTTTCCTAACTATGTTTTCCACTTTGGCAAATAAAACATATGACTGAAGATTATACCAAAGATGGAGAGTGATGCGGAGCGACGACGAAGGATGAGTAGTAGAGTGGAGTGGAAGCCTTTGTCTTCGCCGAAGACTCCAATTCCCTTTCAATATACCTATGACTTGGTTTGAAATACACTTGAAAACACATTAGTCATAGCATATAAAAGAGACATGATCAAAAGGTATATTTATGAGCTATGTGTGCAAATTAGCAAAAGAAATTCCTAGAATCAAGAATATTGAGCTCATGCCTAAGTTTGGTAAAAGATTGTTCATCAAGTGGCTTGGTGAAGATATCGGCTAATTGATCTTTAGTATTAATGTATGCAATCTCGATATCCCCCTTTTGTTGGTGATCCCTAAGAAAATGATACCGAATGGCTATGTGTTTAGTGCGGCTGTGCTCAACGGGATTATCCGCCATGCGGATTGCACTCTCATTATCACATAGAAGGGGAACTTTGGTTAATTTGTAACCATAGTCCCGCAGGGTTTGCCTCATCCAAAGCAATTGCGCGCAACAATGGCCTGCGACAATATACTCGGCTTCGGCGGTAGAAAGAGCGACCGAATTTTGCTTCTTTGAAGCCCAAGACACCAAGAATCTTCCCAAGAACTGGCAAGTCCCCGATGTGCTCTTCCTATTGATTTTGCACCCCGCCCAATCGGCATCCGAATAACCAATCAAATCAAATGTGGATCCCCGAGGGTACCAAAGCCCAAACTTAGGAGTATAAGCCAAATATCTCAAGATTCGTTTTACGGCCGTAAGGTGTGATTCCTTAGGGTCGGCTTGGAATCTTGCACACATGCAAACGGAAAGCATAATGTCCGGTCGAGATGCACATAAATAAAGCAATGAACCAATCATCGACCGGTATACCTTTTGATCGACGGATTTACCTCCCGTGTCGAGGTCGAGATGCCCATTGGTTCCCATGGGTGTCTTGATGGGCTTGGCATCCTTCATTCTAAACTTGGTTAGAATGTCTTGAGTGTACTTCGTTTGGCAAATGAAGGTGCCCTCTTGGAGTTGCTTGACTTGGAATCCTAGAAAATACTTCAACTCCCCCATCATAGACATCTCGAATTTCTGTGTCATGATCCTACTAAATTATTCACATGTAGATTCGTTAGTAGACCCAAATATAATATCATCAACATAAATTTGGCATACAAACAAATCATTGTCAAGAGTTTTAGTGAATAAAGTAGGATCGGCCTTGCCGACTTTGAAGCCATTAGCAATAAGGAAATCTCTAAGGCATTCATACCATGCTCTTGGGGCTTGCTTGAGCCCATAAAGCGCCTTAGAGAGCCTATAGACATGGTTAGGGTACTCACTATCTTCAAAGCCGGGAGGTTGCTCAACATAGACCTCCTCCTTGATTGGTCCGATGAGGAAGGCACTCTTCACGTCCATTTGATAAAGCTTGAAGCCATGGTAAGTAGCATAGGCTAATAATATGCGAATTGACTCTAGCCTAGCTACGGGTGCATAGGTTTCACCGAAATCCAAACCTTCGACTTGGGAGTATCCCTTGGCCACAAGTCGAGCTTTGTTCCTAGTCACCACACCATGCTCGTCTTGCTTGTTGCGGAAGACCCACTTGGTTCCTACAACATTTTGATTAGGACGTGGAACTAAATGCCATACCTCGTTCCTAGTGAAGTTGTTGAGCTCCTCTTGCATCGCCATTACCCAATCCGAATCTTGTAGTGCTTCCTCTACCCTGTGTGGCTCAATAGAGGAAACAAAAGAGTAATGCTCACAAAAATGTGCAACACGAGATCGAGTGGTTACCCCCTTATGAATGTCGCCGAGGATGGTGTCGACGGGGGTGATCTCGTTGGATTGCTTGGTGGACTCTTGGGTGTGGCGGCCTTGGTTCTTCATCCTCCTTGTCTTCATCATTTGCATCTCCCCCTTGATCGTTGCCGTCATCTTGAGGGGGCTCATCTCTTTGATCTTCTCCTTCATCAACTTGAGCCTCGTCCTCATTTTGGGTTGGTGGAGATGCTTGCGTGGAGGAGGATGGTTGATCTTGTGCATGTGGAGGCTCTTCGGATTCCTTAGGACACACATCCCCAATGGACATGTTCCTTAGCGCGATGCATGGAGCCTGTTCTTCACCTATCTCATCAAGATCAACTTGCTCTACTTGAGAGCCGTTAGTCTCATCAAACACAACGTCACACGAAACTTCAACTAGTCCTGAGGACTTGTTAAAGACTCTATATGCCCTTGTGTTTGAATCATATCCTAGTAAAAAGCCTTCTATAGTTTTAGGAGCAAATTTAGATTTTCTACCTCTCTTAACAAGAATAAAGCATTTGCTACCAAAAACTCTAAAATATGAAATATTGGGCTTTTTACCGGTTAGGAGTTCATAGGATGTCTTCTTGAGGATTCGGTGTAGATATAACCGGTTGATGGCGTAGCAGGCGGTGTTGACCGCCTCGGCCCAAAACCGATCCGGCGTCTTGTATTCATCAAGCATGGTTCTTGCCATGTCCAATAGAGTTCGATTCTTCCTCTCCACTACACCATTTTGTTGTGGGGTGTAGGGAGAAGAGAACTCATGCTTGATGCCCTCCTCCTCAAGGAAACCTTCAATTTGAGAGTTCTTGAACTCCGTCACGTTGTCGCTTCTAATTTTCTTGATCCTTAAGCCGAACTCATTTTGAGCCCGTCTCAAGAATCCCTTTAAGGTCTCTTGGGTATGGGATTTTCCCTGCAAAAAGAATACCCAAGTGAAGCGAGAATAATCATCCACAATAACTAGACAGTACTTACTCCCGCCGATGCTTATGTAAGCGATCGGGCCAAATAGGTCCATGTGTAGGAGCTCCAGTGGCCTGTCACTTGTCATAATTTTCTTGTGTGGATGATGAGTGCCAACTTGCTTCCTAGCTTGGCATGCACTACAAATCCTGTCTTTCTCAAAATGAACATTTGTTAGTCCTAAAATGTGCTCTCCCTTTAGAAGCTTATGAAGATTCTTCATTCCAACATGGGCTAGTCGGCGGTGCCAGAGCCAACCCATGTTAGTCTTAGCAACCAAGCAAGTGTCGAGTTCAGCTCTATCAAAATCTACCAAGTATAGCTGACCCTCTAACACTCCCTTAAATGCTATTGAATCATCACTTCTTCTAAAGACAGTGAAACCTACATCAGCAAATAGACAATTGTAGCCCATTTGACATAATTGGGATACGGAAAGCAAATTGTAATCTAAAGAATCTACAAGAAAAACATTTGAAATAGTATGGTCAGGTGATATAACAATTTTACCCAATCCTTTGACCAAACCTTGATTTCCATCCCCGAATGTGATAGCTCGTTGGGGATCTTGGTTTTTCTCATATGAGGAGAACATCTTCTTCTCCCCTGTCATGTGGTTTGTGCACCCGCTGTCGAGTATCCAACTTGAGCCCCCGGATGCATAAACCTACAAAAAAATTTTAGTTCTTGACTTTAGGTACCCAAACGGTTTTGGGTCCTTTGGCATTAGAAATAAGAACTTTGGGTACCCAAACACAAGTCTTGGAACCCTTGTGTTTGCCCCCAACAAACTTGGCAACTACCTTGCCGGATTTGTTAGTAAGCACATAAGATGCATCAAAAGTCTTAAATGAAATGTCATGATTATTTGATGCACTAGGAGTTTTCTTTCTAGGCAACTTAGCACGGGTTGGTTGCCTAGAGCTAGATGTCTCACCCTTATACATAAAAGCATAGTTAGGGCCAGAGTGAGACTTCCTAGAATGAGTTCTCCTAATTTTGCTCTCGGGATAACCTGCAGGGTACAAAATGTAACCCTCGTTATCCTGAGGCATGGGAGCCTTGCCCTTAACAAAGTTAGACAAATTTTTAGGAGGGGCATTAAGTTTGACATTTTCTTCTCTTTGGAAGCCAATGCCATCCTTGATGCCAGGGCGTCTCCCATTATAGAGCATACTTCTAGCAAATTTAAACTTTTCATTTTCTAAGTTATGCTCGGCAATTTTAGCATCTAATAATGCTATATGATCATTTTGTTGTTTAATTAAAGCCATGTGATCATGAATAGCATTGATATCAACATCTCTACATCTAGTACAAATAGAAGTGTGCTCAACAGTAGATGTAGAGGGTTTGCAAGATTTTAATTCTACAACCTTAGCATGCAACATATCATTCTTAGTTCTAAGGTCGGAAATAATAGTATTGCAAACATCAAAATCTTTAGCCTTAGCAATCAAGTTTTCATTTTCTACTCTAAGGCTAGCAAGAGAATCATTCAATTCCTTAATCTTAGCAAGCAAATCATCCTTATCATTTCTAAGATTGGAAATTGAAGCATCACAAACATGAGAATCAACCTTAGCAATTAATTTAGCATTTTCATTTCTAAGGTTGGCAATAGTGTCATGGCATGTGCTTAGCTCACTAGATAATTTCTCACATTTTTCTACTTCTAGAGCATAAGCATTCTTAACCTTAACATGTTTCTTGTTTTCTTTAATTAGAAAATCCTCTTGGGAATCCAAAAGGTCATCTTTTTCATGAATAGCACTAATCAATTCATTTAACTTTTCCTTTTGTTCCATGTTAAGGTTGGCAAAAAGGGTACGCAAGTTATCCTCCTCATCACTAGCAATATCATCACTAGAAGACTCATATTTAGTGGAGGATTTGGATTTAACCTTCTTCTTTTTGCTGTCCTTTGCCATGAGGCATTTGTGGCCGACGTTGGGGAAGAGGAGGCCCTTGGTGACGGCGATGTTGGCGGCGTCCTCGTCGTCGGAAGAGGAGTCGGTGGAGCTCTCGTCGGAGTTCCACTCGCGGCACACGTGGGCATCGCCGCCTCTCTTCTTGTAGTACCTCTTCTTTTCTCTCCTCTTTCCCTTCTTGTCGTTATCCCTGTCACTGTCACTTGATAATGGACATTTAGCAATAAAGTGACTAGGCTTACCACACTTGTAGCAAACCTTCTTGGAACGGGATTTGTAGTCCTTCCCCTTCCGTTGCTTGAGGATTTGGCGAAAGCTTTTGATGATTAAAGCCATCTCCTCATTGTCGAGCTTGGAGGCGTCAATTGGTTGTCTACTCGGTGTAGACTCCTCCTTCTTCTCCTCCGTCGCCTTAAATGCCACCGGTTGTGCTTCGGACGTGGAGGGTTCATCAAGCTCGTTGATCTTCTTTGAGCCTTTAATCATAGATTCAAAGCTCACAAAATTCCCGATTACTTCCTCGGGAGTCATTAGTGTGTATCTTGGATTACCACGAATTAATTGTACTTGAGTAGGGTTAAGGAAAATAAGTGATCTTAGAATAACCTTAACCACCTCGTGGTCATCCCATTTCTTGCTCCCGAGGTTGCACACTTGGTTCACCAAGGTTTTGAGCTGGTTGTACATATCTTGTGGCTCCTCCCCTTGGCGAAGACGAAAACGACCGAGCTCCCCCTCGATCGTTTCCCGCTTGGTGATCTTGGTGAGTTCATCACCCTCGTGCGCGGTCTTGAGAAGGTCCCAAATCTCCTTTGCATTCTTCAACCCTTGCACCTTGTTGTATTCCTCCTTACTTAGAGAGGCGAGGAGTATGGTTGTAGCTTGAGAGTTGAAGTGCTCGATTTGGGCCACTTCGTCCGTATCATAATCTTCATCCCCTATGGATGGTACCTGTGCTCCAAACTCAACAACATTCCATATACTTTTGTGGAGTGAGGTTAGATGAAATTTCATTAAATCACTCCACCTAGCATAATCTTCGCCATCAAAAGTTGGCGGTTTGCCTAATGGAACGGAAAGTAATGGAGTATGTCTAGATGTACGAGGATAGTGTAAGGGGATCTTACTAAACTTCTTGCTCTCTTGGCGCTTAGAAGTTACGGACGGCGCATCGGAGTCGGAGGTCGATGTTGATGAAGTGTCGGTCTCGTAGTAGACCACCTTCCTCATCCTCTTGTGCTTGTCGCCTTTCCGATGCGACTTGTGGGAAGAAGATTTTTCCTTCTTCTCTTTGTGGTGAGAAGAAGATCTTTTCTCCTTCCGTTTGGAGGAGTCCTTCTTCTTCTCCTTCCTCTTGGTGCGGGACTCTTCCGATGAAGTGCTCCCTTGGCTCGTAGTGGGCTTATCGCCGGTCTCCATCTCTCTCTTGGTGTGATCTCCCGACATCACTTCGAGCGGTTAGGCTCTAATGAAGCACCGGGCTCTGATACCAATTGAAAGTCGCTTAGAGGGGGGGTGAATAGGGCGAAACTGAAATTCTCAAAAATAATCACAACTACAAGCCGGGTTAGCGTTAGAAATATAATCAAGTCCGCGAGAGAGGGTGCAAAACAAATCGCAAGCGAATAAGGAGTGAGACACGTGGATTTGTTTTACCGAGGTTCGGTTCTCGCAAACCTACTCCCCGTTGAGGAGGCCACAAAGGCCGGGTCTTTTCAACCCCTTCCCTCTCTCAAACGGTCCCTCGGACCGAGTGAGCTTTCTCTTCTCAATCACTTGGAACACAAAGTTCCTACAAGGACCACCACAAGATTGGTGTCTCTTGCCTCTATTACAAGTGAGTTTGATCGCAAGAAAGAATCAAGAAAGAAGAAAGCAATCCAAGCGCAAGAGCTCGAAAGAACACAAGCAAATCTCTCTCAATAATCACTAGGGCGTTGTGTGGAGTTTGGAGAGGATTTGATCACTTTGGTGTGTCTAGAATTGAATGCTAGAGCTCTTGTAAGTAGTTGAGAAGTGGAGAACTTGGATGACTTGAATGTGGGGTGGTTGGGGGTATTTATAGCCCCAACCACCAAACTAGCCGTTTGGTGAGGCTGTCTGTTCGATGGTGCACCGGACAGTCCGGTGCACACCGGACATGTCCGGTACGACAGCCACGTCACCAATGCCGTTGGGTTCCGACCGTTGGAGCTCTGACTTCTGGGCCCGCCTGGATGTCCGGTGGCGCACCAGACATGTACTGTAGAGTGTCCGGTGCGCCAGCATGGGCGTGCCTGACTTCTGCGCGCGCTGCCGCACATTTAATGCGTCGCAGGTAGCCGTTGGCGCCAGAAGTAGCCGTTGCCCCGCTGTTACACCGGACAGTCCGGTGTACACCGGACATGTCCGGTGAATTATAGCGGAGCAGCTGAAAATGAATTCCCGAGGCTGGCGAGTTCCGGAGGCCGCTCTTCCTTGGAGCACCGGACATGTCCGGTGTACACCGGACAGTCCGGTGAATTATAGCGGAGTTGCCTCCGGAATTTCCCGAAGGTGACGAGTTCGAAGTTGGACTCCTCTGGTGCACCGGACATGTCTGGTGGCGCACCGGACAGTCCGGTGCGCCAGACCAGAGGTGCCTTCGGTTGTCCCTTTGCTCTTTTGTTGAACCCAATACTTGGTCTTTTTATTGGCTAAGTGTGAACCTTTTGCACCTGTATAACTTATACACTAGAGCAAACTAGTTAGTCCAAATATTTGTGTTGGGCAATTCAACCACCAAAATTAATTAGGGACTAGGTGTAGGCCTAATTCCCTTTCAATAACAACTTGGGACTGATGATAAAATTTGGCTAATATTAATGAATAAAACTTGACAAAGTAAAAGCAACTTGCTTTGAGCCTAACTCCACATAAAGCTAGTACATCTCAGCCAAATGGGACATTTGCTGAGTACGTTGATGTGTACTCACCCTTTCTTTCACAAAACACCATGTTGCCTTTGGTGCAATCTATGCTCAGGTAAAGAAGAAGAAGGCGTCTAAGCGGATTTCCTGGACATCGATGAGTTCAAGGATTAGGCTAGCGACCTCCCCAGTCAGCTGCCTGTGGTGGATTTATTTATGTTGGTTGCATTTCTATTATGTGCACTTTGATCTATATAATGTAAATGACTCTAGTTTGTAATATTATTATTTACTCTTGATGATTATTCGAAGTATTGTGCTATGATGAATCATTTATGTAATCGTTGTGTACGTGAGTTCTGATCCTAGCACGTACATGGTTCATATTTGGTTTGCCTTCTAAAACTGGGTGTGACAATATGCCTTGTGTTACATGTCACATGTTATTGGGTAGATTGCTATTGCTCTACTTGGTTTTGGGATTAATGATACACATGGACTATGATCATGCTTTACTATTATAGTTGGCTTTATTATTGTGCACGATAAGATCACTTTGTTAATTGAAACATAGAAAATCACCCGGAAAAACAGTGCTACCACAAGACTATTATGGCTCTAATCTTAGCTAATTAGTTAGAAAAGTCGAGATGTGAGAACCTTACCTAAAGGGCAAGCGAGGAGGAGTAGCACGAGTATAGGGAGGTTTTTGGACTGATCTATCTGTGATAACTTTTCAGACGAGGAATTCTCGTACCCTCTGCCTGAAACTGTAGAATGTTTTCTCATGCTAGTTGAACTTTGTAAAGGATTCGTAGTGGAATCTTGCCAACTCATCTTGCCTGACGCACATCTCTACTACTTATTAAGGCGGTAAGGGGTAGGCTGCATTCTCCCTCCCCGCAAAGCCCATTCCCATTCTCATTCCGTGTTCTGTCATTCCCATTCCGCCCTCCTCGCACTGTCTTTCTCATTCCCTCTCCCACAAAGCTCATCCCCATTCCCACGTGCATCCCACGCCTAGTTAAAATTAAATTAAAAAAACACAAATGTGGCCCCAATGGGATTCGAACCCGCGACCCCTCAAGCAAATGTGCTCGTAGCTACCACTACACCACATGTGTGTTTGTGTCAATATTTGTTACAATAAAAATATCTACTACATCTCTCCCAAATCTCACCTGTTACCCTTGCACAATGTGTAGTAGTAGATAATTATCAACGAGATTACTGAATTATATTTTTGGACGGAGGCAGTAGTATTTAAAGAAGAGCCTTGCATGCAATTTCTTTTGTTTTTATAATATTTTCAACTTAAATTCCTTTTTTATATGTGTGACATTTATTCTCCATAATATTTTTTCTATGGATCTGACTTGTAAGTCATTTTCATAAACCAACGCCAAAGATGAATCCATGTTTCTTACTTGAAAATCCCGAACAAACACCACTGGCAGGAGGCGCTCGCGTTGGCGTTGCTCATCGACGACGAGAAGAAGCTTGGTGACTACCAGTTCGACCTCTGGAAGCAGTCCTACGTGTCCGCATGCGCCGCTGTGTTCGGCAAGCTCCGGCACAGTCGCCGCTTGGACGTGGTCCAGAGCGGCTGCACCGCGATGTCCTTCTTCAAACAGGGGGACCTCATGGTCGTCCCCAACGCTGGTGACTCTCGGGTTGTTCTAGACACCACATCCGACGACGGCGCTGTCACGCCGTCTAGCTCATAATCCATCTGAAGCTCAACCTGCCACATAAGTCGCTACTGGCTGGCCATGAATTCTTGTGCGCTGGGACGACGGCCGCTGCTGACGTTGTGTGGGTGTCCTCGAACAAGATGTATGTAGAGGAGTAGCACATCCGGTGGTGCAATGACTAGGTGTACTACCTCACTGATTAGCCTGGTGTGCATTTCGTTTGGCAGCCCAGCCAAGAGTCATCGGTACTCACCATGTCGTGCGCGTTCGACGACTACTATATCAAGGTATGTGGTATCATCTTGGCGCCAGAGGTGACGCAGAGGAGGACCGTCAGAAATAACCACTTGCCATCGTCAGGGTAGCTTTTGTGCCGGTCTGCCTTTAATTCTCTTCGCAGACACATACACTTGCCTTTTTTTATTTAAGCAAGCGTGTATGGTGGTGCGTACCTGATGACTGACAATGTACGAGGGAACTTGTACCGGTAGGTGTGGCACGTGCTCTTCAATGATGAGACCATGCAAATCGTGGCATATATCAAAGTCTGCATGATACTGATGGTTCCAATGTAGTAGTGAAACAGCTAAATTAAAATAACAAAATTTATGTATGACCAGGATTACAAATGGATTATGAAACATTTTCTTATAACAATATAAGACATATTTTGTATATAAGTTATCATGTTATTATAGGTTTCCGTTGCAACGCACGGACACTCACCTAATATATTATGAATTTAGTATTGAATCCGGTGTGACATAAAAAGGCCCGAAACAAGGTGGCATGACTTGTACGGCACAGACAAATCAACTTAGTAAGATAAAAAAATGACAAAAATTACAATAGGTTTAAGATTCTTCGATCGTACCCGACTAGTAGTACTAGAATGGTACATATGTCTTATAGACTACTACTCTTGTGACACATTATATATTTACATAAGGTAAGACAAGGCAATCCAACATACAGGATATAGAGGACGTAAAGTATTGTGCAATTCGGTGTCCAAATGTGTCTGAATCGTTGCTTCCTGTTCTGTTCATCATCATATTTGATTTTTTTTTTCTATCAACCTGCTATTGTTCATGGACACATATATCCTTCCTGCTATTGTTCCTCCCTGTTCCAAAAACATGCGGACAAAATTCGAAGACGCAACCGGCCGTATTCCTTGGCTTTCTGCACAATGTATGGAGCGAGATTGATTGGCGAGCTCAAACCGTCACCTTAATTAACTTGTTCATCATCATAGTTGATGCATGGCCCGGCGCCGTACGCCGTCGGTAGCCCCGTACCGTACGTACGTGCGTGCTCCACTCCATGCAATTGTCGTCTGCAGGCAGCTGGCTTCCTTGCTGGCACACACAGTCCCTGAAATTGAATAATTCTTGAATTGCTTTAGAGCGGAACAGATCGGAATTGAGCATTATTATTCGGTACGATCGTTCGTCGTTCTTCTTCTAATATATGTGACGTGTTGGATTTGAGTCTGATTGCCGTGGATGACTAAAATACTGAAGCACACGCGGCAGTCAAGTGGTGGTGATGATGGATTAATGGTGGTCTGCACGTGCCTGGACATCTACGGGAGCCTGCCGCTGGCCTCGCTCACGCCGACGACGGCCTACGTGTTCGGCACCGCACCGGAGGGGGGCCACCGCGGCCTGAGCTACCCGGACCAGGAGACACTTTCAGGATGTCAACGAATGGAACCAGCGGATCTTCATCAGGATGCACAGAGTTCGTTGAGACTGGACATTTTTCAGGATGCACACAGTTCGTTGAAAATGATATGCATGGTTTATATGGCTAGAAGGAGAGGTTGACGTGCGTGTTGGCTCTACTCGTGCACGGTTTATAAACTTGATGACACTACTCGTGGGTTTCGTTTTATGGGGCGTTTGTTTATTTTAGAGGAATTGTAATTCACTCAATGAAGTAACTTATTTAGTTTGGAATTTGACATTCCACCATTTTCCAAAATTTAGATATAAGTTTATTTTAAATTTATGGGGTAGAGGATGAGAAATGATTTTATGTATTAGTAAAATTTGTTTCTACTCTATAACTTACATGACACTCTTCGTCTCACTCTTCTATAGCAAAAATGTAGCACATAAATATCCCCGACATCTTGCTAATAATAGTATACAAATATATTTTGCATAAAACTGAATTAGCTTAAGTGAATATATGCCAAAATTATTAGTATTAGAATAGAATTCAATTCCAATGATCCAAACGAGAGGAGTGAATTGGCTCTCTTTGTTAACTTCGACTACAATCTGAGGATCATGAACAACACGATAGTCACTAGGCAAATACACACCGTCTTTAGCTCTTGAAAAGTTAAGTCTAGCAAATTTCTTGAGCCTCCCATGTTTTACCACAGCTAGACTTGTTTCTTGAGATAGAGTTGATTCAGAATGGATATGCCGTTCAATTCAGGTTTATCAGCCGAACAATTGTTTATATCGATTCGACCCAGTAATTAACACGCGCCCGTCCTGTCCTACACCGTCTGGAAACCGGTGTCTGCGCTGCAAACATAGGGTCAGTTTGTTTTAGTTTTTTTTTTCTTCTGACGAGATTTTCTTAGAATCTATCTATATGTGAAAAATCTAAGTATCATAGAGATTACGTGCGAAAGAAGTTAAATAGGTAAATAGGGTTTATAATCTATAAAGTGACTGATTCCTACTATCGCGACAAATCGACAATTCTGTGTTTATATTAATTTTGGATGGTTTTCATCAAAGCGATTCTCACAAAAGTGGACTAAAAAGCTGAACGTTTAATAGTCCGCAACAACTTCTAACGGTCAGAAGCTGAATAAAGCTGAAACAAACAAGTACATAATCATTTGATGGTAGCTAGCTAGCTATTCAATCCTCAAAGGACCACCCTTAGCAATCTGCAAAAGCAACTATCAGTCTTTGCAATATTTGTTATGCTCATTGAATTCATCTAGGTCATTAGATGATTATAAAATCTTACATTCGCTAGTCATGGGAGAGCCACATGAGTGGCTTGTACCCACTTATGATCATGTGGTCGTGGTAGGGGTGGCAACTAGCTCTAAATTTTATGTTATCAAATTTAATAAGGATCAAATCAAAATAGAATCAGACTGTATTTCTATTCGTATTTAAACTAAAATTAGTTAAGAGCTCAAAGAAATTGTGAAGAAATATTTGAATCGTGATGTACTACCATCCCTATAGGGGGTAGGGATGGTGCACAGAAAATATCATTATTTTCTAAACATTAGATATAAGTAAAAATAGAGATATAGATATACTAAAGATATATAGATAGAGATGAGAACAGATAGATAGATTACAGACAGATAGATGGACTACAGATAGATATCCCTTTACCTGCGGAGTGTGTAAATATATAGTCCAGTGGTTGATACGAGACACTCTAAACTCAAACAAATACATTGTCGGCATTAGCTCTTACCCTTTTCACCCGTGATGACGAAGTGCCAGAAGCGCGCGAGCATCCAAGGACTTTGGCTGCTTTCCATGGTTCTTCTAGCGTCGTCCTCTCTTGTCTGTGCATGCATGGCGGTAGATGGTAACTTTCTTCCGACGTGAATATATACATACATCTAGTGTTCATTAATTCTAACTGACAGAAGAAGCGCGTGTAACTCGATTGACCATATTGCTAGGGCAAACCAAAGAGGACATCAACGCAACGAGTGTGACGAGCATGAACATGACGAGGTCGTCGTCGGCGAGCTACAACATGACTGGCGGCGGCGGAGAACTTAACAGAGGTCCGTGCGTCGTGAGATCTGGATTCTACTGGTGCCAGAACATTGGCTATCCGACCATGTCGGAGTGCTTGAAGAACTGCGAATCGTAAAGCACTGGAGTATAGAAAAGGAATAAAGTGGTCTCTGCTAGCTTAATTTCTCCAGTCCATACAATTAACTGTGTTCCACACTTCGTCCTAGAGACCGCACATATTCCCAACAGTAAACGTGCACAATTCTGACGACGTCTCTAACCGTAAATGTGCACAAATCTGATCATTACTGCCGGAAACGGCTGCTTTGCTAAGTGTCTGAATCACTCGACAAAGACTAGCTAGAAAAGTCTATCTTTCTAACAATCCAAAAATATGATAGGACTTTTTCAACTGTTGCCTTTGCGAGTATGTTAAAATCAAATGTTTTAATGGTACTCAATATAAAATATGGCATTAAAGATGCATACTATGGTTGATAGCCATGTACTGCTATTTTGTTGATGAACCTAGATCACCTAGGCCATATCCTACCAAAGAGAAGCGTGTGTTCTAGGACATTGATAGTGCGATTCAAGAGGGACAACAATTGACACCCTAAGGGATTCAATAGTAGACGCATATGTGACGATGTCCACCCAAAAAGAAATGTGGGACATTAGAGGCTAAATATAGTGTGTCTAATGTCGGAAGCGAACTATATATCATGGTGCAGTTCCATGACTACAGAATGACTCATGATCATTATATAGTAGAATAAGCTCATGAAATGCATGTACTTGAAAATTTTGGCTGTGTGTTGCTTGAGAAGTTTGTGGTGGGCTTCATCATTGTAAAGCTGCCATAGAATTGGATAGATTTTCCTACCTCTCTAAAACATAAGACACAAGAATTGGCATCGCTGATATCATTGGCTCTTTAGATGTTGAAGAGAAGGCAAGAGCGAAAGATGTTCGTGGCAATAAAGTAGTAGACGGGACTTCTAGTGTCCATTGGTGCAGAAAAAACTCTAAAACTCTCACAAAAAGAAGTCCAAACAAGAGCTCAAACAAAAGATTACCACTCCTTTTAAGAAGAAGAAAAAGGAAACTATTTTACTTGTGGCAAGACCAGGTATTTCATGGAAGTCTTGCAAGCGGACCATCTTAACAAGGTCAATAGTGGAAGGAAAACTCACAAGATTAGATTCTACCAAAGTTGAAGCTTACTGTCTTTGTGAACTCCTTATGAATTTACCAGTAGTTGACAAACCGATACTGACTATCTCCATGAACCGTGATAATCGCATAGTGATAATTAAAGTGAATAGTTCTAAAGATAACATAAAGTCTACAAAGGATATGTGAAGGTAGTTGAAATTTATCATAAAACTAATAAACTTTAGAGTGATTGTGTTGAACTATGTCCATACATCTAATAATCTGGTAGATCAGTTTATGACGGGTCTCCCATTTAATGTGAAAGGAAGTGCATCGAGGAAGATGGACTTGAGACCCACTTAAAGCCATTCCATAGTGGTAGCACGTTCTATGTGATTGAAAACCTCATGAAGTAGAATGGTGAAACAAGCTCATGGCTGACTGAGGGACAGACCCCTTAAAATAAAGTCTAGCTCATTTAAGATAGACATTTTTTCTTTGTTGTATGGCAGGTTGTAAGTTCTCAATGTGACTTGAGTGGCTTATCTAAGCAGGGATGATATCCTATAGAACATCCTAGAAGGAACACACCTATATGAATTTGTCTGCTAGTTACATTATGAGATGTGGGTAATCTCTAGATAGCCATGAAAGGCCTCGAAATGTGATTTATATGCTTCAAATCAAGGGGATGCTTGTAGCAGCCTAGTGTCAGAAAACAACTTTGGTGAAACACACTTGCATAGTTCATTATTCAGTTTTGAATGAGTGTAACCCCTGTCCTAAGTGGATGTTCAACTTAACAATCTCCATCGAAACTCTAGTATATCAAAAAACAGTGGCTTTGATATTGTTCAATACGTAGTTTAGACTTTGGTGATGATTGCTAATTTTTACAGGCTTTGCCTATTTAAATATTTAATAATTCTACAAGCCCGCATTAAACAAGTGTTGTCTTATCTTTAGTATCATATGGGTAGTTGATGGGACAATTACATAGTTTATATGGTTGATCTTATTTCCACATTGAGTGGTTGAGAAAAGGGTCAAGGTGTGCCACAGACGCTTCAAGCTGCTGCCACCATCACTGAGTCGAGGCAAGGCAACATGCACCATGATCACAGTGTGACGAGTGTTATTTTGTTCTACCACTCATCTCACCGTCACTTGGAAGCTGAGTAGTTAGATTAGTCCATCCACTTGTTGATCCATCCTCTTTGAAATGTGATTGTCAAATCTATAGAGTTATCTACATTTGTCGATTCGTCCATCCATGGTCTAGCATAGTAGATAGATGGATAGACCAATAAATACATATTTATAAAGAGAGAGATAGGTATATCTAGATAGGTAGATTAGATTAGATGGATGGATACATAGACAACTACGTAGACATACATTTGTTCATAATGGACTATGGATTGTGCACATATATATATTAGCCATAAGAAGGAGGAGATAGTATGATACACATCTATACGAAGACATCATTGGTTTTAACTCTTACTCATCACCCATGGAGAATTGCATGAAGCACACCAATATCTAAGGACTCTTATTGTTTTCCATGATTTTTCTAGCATCATCGTTCATCCATGCACAGATGATAAGTGGTAATGAAAGCATTAGATCCATTTCATATAGTATTCATTATGATGAAATCACATGTAACTTGGTTGACCTTTAACAGGGCAAACCAAAGATGACATCAACACTGGAAGCACGATGATTACCACAATGAGGGCAACAAGCAACATAATTGGCAATGATGGTGCATCTTCTAACCGGCTATCCTCTGATCATGATTGGGTTATTGGATGGTACTACTGCAAAAGGACTAATACATACTATAGGCGCTTGGCTGAATGCTTGGTGCGTTGTCTTCGACCATGCACTAAGGTGGAAAGGACTGCTTAGAGGTCACACTTTCTCAGCTTGTAGCCAAGTGCCCTTAAAACTAAACTCTCGGTGCACTCCGCTAGACATTATGAAGGTGTTCTGCCGTATCTTGCATGTACCAAAAAATAAACTATAATTTGAATTATTTATGATTAAGTGTTTCTTTTTAAAAGAATGTCATTGCGTTATGGTTAGGAACTAGTATATATAATACTAGAATACACCATAATATAGTAGTGGATTAATTTAATAAAGATAGGCCTAGACCAAGTTGACATAGAATTAGAGTAGAAGCCATTGTAAGGAGAGGATACTCTATATAAATAAATCAAAGTCCTTTAGGACCATCATAAAGAGCCCTATATATACAGAGAGAATCCATTAATAATATGGAAAGGTTAGGGACTAACTTCCATCTATCTTCCCCTGTCTCTCTAGCCATTGCCTCTCCATCCTTGCACGCCGCCATCACTGTTGTCCTACATGTTCATCCTCCCTGTCCCTCTAATATGTTGCCCCAAAGGTCTCACCTAGTAACACAATACATCTAATATACAAAGACACATCCTGATCCATGATGGCTTCATTGTTGATGGCCATGGTGAAATGCACCTTTGCTTTGTTCTTCTTTTCTTTGTAGGTGTCGACAATGTGCATCGGTGATCAGCATACCTTGGACTAATGCTTCCAAATGCCATATTTGCATCATGTTTGATCTTACAGGCCATATGGTTTGTGTTGTGGCCTTCTCATGTCAGTTTACTTCTCATGGGTATGAGGACATTCAGTTGTGGCTTTGCTTTTGCCCTTGTCACCCTCATCCTCGCCCCTCTTCTTGTGAATGGGTTTTCAGATCTTTTAGGAGCTAAGATTGACTTCGGTGTTAATGCCTTTACCATTTGGACATTTGGATGGACGTTGAAATATGTTTTTAGAATCTCATCCTATGCTTGATCAATTTGCATAGTGTCGATCAGGTCGATGTACTGCTTGTAAGCATCTTTACGATAGCCACGAGCACTTTGAATGGTGCTTGGGTGGAAAGTGGACAAGGTTTTTTAATCTTTCCCTATTATGTGATATCTTAACACAAAGGGATAAGTTGGTACAAATTTGGTGCAATGCCGAATTATATTCAGCCATAGTTTTGAAGTCGGCAAACCTAAGGCGAGTCCAATCTTGTTGTGCTTGGGGCATGATTGTGTACTTGAGCTTTTTGAACCAGTTTTTCAATATGATCCAAAGATCCCTTGCCCTCCTCTCTGCGATATATTCATTCTTCAATGTTGACAAGAGGTGATGCCGTAAGAAAGGCAATGCTTGATCACTTTGTTCCTCGATTGCCTTTTCATCTTTCTTACCAAGTACGATTGTTGCTTTGAGCTTGTTGCTCCCAAGCACTATGTCTGACGCAGTGAGATGCCCATGTGAGGTAATTTTGGCCATATGGAGCCAACTCCCAAAATTCATGATTTACAATGATGGTCATCTATAAGTGATAAATTTCTTGGTTGTGTTACTTTATGTAATTTATTTGGAGTAATATCAATACTGATGTTAATAAATGAGAGTTAAAATAAAATTTTTACATAAATAACACAATCAATTTAAGTGTATAGAAAATTTTATTTTCTGTCATTATAGTGCTTGTATAATTTTTCTATAACTTTTAGGGTTAAAACCAATTCAGTAAAAAAATCCATATCAAAGGAAATGAACTTTTCATGAACAATTCATTTAGGCTACTTCATTTTTGTTTTTCTTCTTCTTCTTTTCTTTTCTCCTTCACTTCGTCTGAAAACTATAGCGACACTCAATCAGGCGGGTAGGACATGAGTATATGGTCTGCAAATATGTTGGTCACTTGTTCTTTTATGCTATAAATCAAGAACAAAGCAACACAATCGTTAGTCATTACAGACCTTCATCCAACCGAAGCACTATCTCCATGTGGGTATAAAGCTTCGCCAGACGAAGGTTAAGAAGGACATACCTTCATCATTTAATATGCAAGTAGAGATGCAAAAGGATAAATATGATAACTGCATCTCATTAATTGATTTGAATTCATATTCCACAAAATGTATATATATATATATATATATATATATATATATATATATTTGATAATATTGATATTACATTGGTACCTTCGGCTTGCTCGAAGGCGAGAGTGCAGGAATGATTACAATCCAGCGTGAACAGCACGGGTTACTGTTCATCTATTTATAGGCACGGGACGCAGCCCGAGCAAAATTACA
Organism: Zea luxurians; assembly: GCA_029449295.1. Classification (NCBI taxonomy): domain Eukaryota; kingdom Viridiplantae; phylum Streptophyta; class Magnoliopsida; order Poales; family Poaceae; genus Zea; species Zea luxurians. The sequence continues at coordinate 39,812,635 of JAOPSE010000010.1, read as the reverse complement.
TCCGTACCCCTCAATGCTTATTCACAAGCAACTAAAGCTAATAAGGTCTATTTAGTCTTTTATTTCTTTGCTTGATCCGAGCCGAAGCTATTGTCCTTCGGCATTCTGCAACGTTGCTTGTACACTAGGTTTTTGTCTTGAGAAGCAAAGTCGATGTTGGTGATAGCTTCGGCGAGCCTTTGCATTATCTTGCCGAAGGTGTTTTTGTCTTGAGGACCTTCAGTGGAGAAGAAGACCCCCCAACAGTAGCCCCTTCGCGGTGTTAGATCGCTTTTTCTAATGAGCTCGATCCGCGAAAAACACAAACGCTTCGGAATGCCGAAGGTCCGAAAAAACACCTTCCCTGAGGTCGTTGTCGAAAAACAAATAAAACATTTCGAGCTTTGGCCGGTCCACCGCTCAGTCAGTGTAGACGGTCTGGCGGTCCGCCTTCTTTCCCTGCAGCTCTATATAAGCAGACAGGTTGGTGAGGAGTTACCAAAACATTCATTGCCATCGCACTATTACGCTGTTAAAATTTTTAACCCAAGCCGAAGCTTTCTGGATTGCGGTTTCCAAGAACGCTCTTCATCATTCGAAGTTAGCTTCGTCTTAAGGAACTGTAACTGTTAAAATGGCCCGAGTAAGGTCCACTGCTAGGGTGTCCCATGAGGGAGATGAGGCTGAAGTGACAGAAACAGCGCCAATATCGGAAGTGATGAGGCGATCAGGTCTAGTCGTGTCGGAAGGGGCTATTGCCAAAGGTGAAACTGCCGAAGCTGAGCATACTGTAGTTGAAGGCAGAAGTGATGATGAAAATGAAGAGGACAACCGTATTCTAAGCCCATCAAAACCCAGCCATATTGAAATCGGAAAATCTACCGTATCAGAAGAAGACCTGGTCATGATGAAGAAGCTAGGCTATGGGGATAGTGAGAGCAAACTTATTTGCTTTGCTGGCGAGGAAGTGATTCCGGAGCCGAAGGATGACGAAATTGTTGTATTTAAAAGTTTCTTCAGTGCAGGGCTCCAGTTTCCTTTATATGATATAATAGGAGAAGTTTTGAAAAGGTTTGAAATATATCTTCATCAGTTGACACCAAATGCCATTGATAGACTGAGTGTCTACATATGGGCTCTTCGAAGCCAGGGCAAAGATACTAATGCCCAAGGTTTCTGTTGAGTGCATGAATTGCACTACCAGACGAAGGCTAGAGCTGATGGCCTTCACAAGAACTTTGGATGTTATAATTTTGCATACCGAAAGGACACTAGGGCTTCGGTGATCAGCTACCGCACTAAGTGGCCGATCGGGTGGACAAACGAATGGTTCTACATGAAAGCTGATGAGAAGAAGAGGGAAAAACTCATCACTATGGTTATGAGTCCTCTAAGGTTGAGCTTCAGGATGACAAGGCCATTATGCAATATGCAACTCGGCTCCCCATGCCAGCTGGTCGAAGTCGAATTCAGAGTGGTGGCTGTTGAAATTAGCACTAGGGACTTGGTGCAAGAATACCTGGCGAATAAAACTTTTCCAACCTCTAGCGGTTGGGGGATACCGAAGAAGAAGGAAGGGGAAAGAAATATGAACTTGTTCGACTCCCCTTCTGCTTTAAATTTGAGAAGAAATTCAAGAAACCATGTACTGAATGGTTAGAGATGATAGAGACCATGTGTAATGAAATTCTTGGGAATTACACAAAGAAAGAAGATCAATTAATGACTGCTGCCTTCGGCACCCGGCTGAAATGAAGGTTAAATCAGGTAATGGATGCCCTGAACTTCGAATACCTGGATTATAACAGACTTGACGAAGAGGCCGGGGGAGCAAAAAGGAAAAGAGTTGTCAGCATTTTGAGCAGGCAAGCTGCTTGGTCCATGAAAGAGGACGAATGGGCTTTAAAGAAAATGAAAACAGCGTAAGAGCCGAAGGCTCTAGCTCCTAAGAAATAGAAGCTTGACATGATGCCTTCTGCGAACTGAAGGTACATAATGCGCCAGAGAAAGCTATGAGCCCTCTCTCACCTTCTGCTGCTGAAGTATCAGAAAATTTGAAGGTAATGACCGAATCTCCACCATTCAAGCTGCTAAGTCCTTTGGGATTGGAACTGACAAACCTTTTTCAGAAAAAGAAAATCCCTTCGGCTACTGATGGAAGAGACGAAGGACAAAAAAACGACGTACGATGAACATACAGTAGGCGATTGAACAAACTCCGCCTCCAGCTTCGGCAGATAAGACTGTCAAACCTACTGATGCCGAAGCTGCTGCTGTAACTGAAGGAGAAGGTCTCACATCTACCATGTCCGATATTGACAAAATTATATCAGGCGTGGCTATGGAGAAGGAGGTGGCCACAGAAGTTTTAGACAAGGGGTAGAAAGCTAAAGAAATCTCTTTGGAAGAAGCAGACTTTGACCTACGACACCTGGGTGGCCAACAACTTTCTAAAGAGGATATGGCAGAATTGAAGGACTTTGCTATCAACTGCGGCTACCAGCCGGGGTCCATGCTCTTTGGTGGGGTGGACGAAGAAGTTATAGGGTGCATCCGTGATCGTGCCGGTGCAAAAATTGTTGGCACCCTGTCAAAGAGCATCGGATTCCTGAAGCTTGAGAAGGATATCAGCTACTACAGGCGACAACATGTCATAGGCAGTCTATTTTATTCCAACTTTAAAGTAAGTGCCTTTCTAAAAGTTACCACCGATGTGTTCGTATTAGCTTAAATATTTTAATTTCGAGTCTGCTTTTTGCAGAGCATGTTGTTGAGAAAAGCTTTAAAGATGTAACACGATGATGAGGAAAGGAAGAATGAAATTATTATCAAAGGTTTAGAGGATAAGGTCCAAGAACTCGAAGACTCTTTGAAGGAGAAAGACAAACTGCTACATTCGGCTGAAGGGTCCCTTGCCGAAGCACAAACTCAGAACAAAAAGTTAAGCAAAGACCTGTCAGACGCTCAAACACTTTTGAAGGAAAGCTCTAATCAACTTGAACAGGAAAACAAATCTTTGAAAGCAACACTTAAGGTTGATACTGAGAAAAATACGAAGCTTAATGAGGCACTGAGGGCTCTGAAGGAGAGATGCTTTGAGTTTGCAATCCAATGCACCACTTAGTTGAGAAGTATTTTCAATTCAGTTGGAGCTGAATCCGAGGAAACCAGCCTCTCTGCCGAAGATATACCTGAGGCACTCGAATTTATTGAAAAGGAGGTTGATGTCCTCGACGAAGTCATAACTGGCCATGGAGACTTCTGTGCGCTGGTAGCTTCTCGTGGTACAACTGCCACCTTTATAAAAGCCGGATGTAATCACGCAAGAGCTGTCAACAGGCTGAATTTCAATCTTTCATCACCAGATCTGGTTGACATTCCAACCGAAGCCCGAAGCATAGGGAATAGATTTATTACTCAAATTTGGGCTAAGGGCGAGCGTGAATTGGCTCGAGACGAAGCCCAGAAGCTGCTTAACACAATATGGAATTTTACCTTTGTTTTTACCTTGGTTTTCTCTTCTTAGATTTCTGATTACCTTATACTTTGCTACTCTGCAAAATAATGGCACCGAAGGTCGATGAGCCGAAGCTAATTCTGGAATGTCGAAGAAGACCTTAGAATCTCCTTTCGTAGTCATCTGTAGGAACACTTGAAAATCCTTTGTACCATATGACAAAAGGTTGCAATTGATAGTGGACAAATTTTTGTAAATATATGTAAATATCTTGTAATACCATTTTACCTTTTGCTTCATGTATGAACTGCTTTGCTGTGGACGAAACAAATGTCGATGACCTTTTGAGCTGAAGGCGAAAAACACCTTCCATTCTTTTCATTCACATCGAAGCATTTTCCTATACAACTAGGTTTCATTTGAGACGGAGCATCTTTGTATACAATGAAGTTTCATTTGATGCGAAGCATCTTCGAAACATTTTCTCATCGAAGACAAACATCTCCTGTTTTTCCGTTAATATCTATGCTTTATGCCATGATGATGAGCCTACAAATGTCTAATTTATATCTGTATGAATGCAAAAGATGATGTGATGAAATGTGCAAATGTATGCCAAAAACACACCCAGACTCTGCATCCCTTTAGGAACGACTTTTGAGTCTCTTCACCTTTTACTTAGGTGGTATTTAAGCTCTACATTCCCTTAGGAATGACTTTGGAGCTTCTTCACCTTTTACTTAAGGTGGCATTTAAGCTCTGCATTCCCTTAGGAACGACTTTGGAGCTTCGTAACTTACTCTGCGTCCCTTTAGGAACGACTTTGGTGCATCTTCACCTTTTAGGTGACATCTTAGCTCTGCATCCCCTTAGGGACGACTTTTGAGCTTCTTCATGGCTTTTATACTCGGTGTTGAAGTCCCAGATTTTACATTTTACATGTGGGGGAATTTGGCCCTTGTATTGCGCGGGGCTAAAAAATGAAAATTACAACCTATGGCCCCATTAAAAACCTTTCTCCCCTCTTGAAAGGAAAAGGGTACCGTAGGAAAAAAATAGGAAAATTACATAGTTTACACATAATATCTTTGAAGCTCATCCGCATTCCATGACCTTGGTATGTCATTACCATCCATGTCTTTCAACCTGTAAGATCCAAGTATCGATGAAGATACCACCAAGAAAGGACCTTCCCACTTGAGCTGAAGGTTCCCCACTTTATCTGGGTTGTCCTCTCTACGAAGCACCAAATGCCCTGGCTTGATGTTCTTCAGTTTTACCTTACGATCGTGTTATTTGATTGTTTCAGCCTGGTACTTATTAATGTGGTCTACTGCTTGGAGTCTGGTCCCTTCTATGGTGTCTTTTGTTATTTTGTAACCATCTTCATTTTCTGTCGAAGTCAAGGTCCTTATTGAGCCCCTTCTTGCTTCTTCCGGTGTTATTGCTTCATCACCAAACAAAAGCTTGAATGGAGTAAAGTCTGTTGACCTTGAAACAACACTGTTGGATTCCACAACACCTTTATTAATTCGTCTGGCCACTTTCTTTTAGGATGGTTGAAGATTGACCTCATTATTCCTGTTATTATAATTCCGTTTGCTCTTTCTACCCGTCCATTTGACTCCGATGTCTCACGGATGCAAAGTGTATTTTTGTACCAATCTGGCCACAAAACGTTTTGAATGTTTCAGCATCGAATTGAGTTTCGTTGTCAATTGTGATTGCCTTCGGCATGCCAAAGCGGCAAACAATACTTTACCAAAAGAATTTCTGTACTGTGGCCGAAGTTATTGTAGCTAAGGGCTTTGCTTCGATCCATTTAGAGAAGTACTCCACTACCACCACAACATATTTCAAGTTGCCTTGAGTTGGTGGAAGTGGTCCTAACAAATCCAGACCCCATCTTTGCAGTGGCCAAGTAGGCTGTATTAGCTGGGTTAAAGACGAAGGTTGTTTCTAGTCTCTGGCGCATCTTTGGCAATTTTCACATTTTTGAACCAAATCTGCTGCATCCGAAGCTGCCTTCGACCAGTAAAATCCTTGTCTGAAAACCTTCCCCATTAGAGGCCTAGACCCAATATGAGCTCCACAAAATCCTGCATGTATCTCCTTCTTCAATTCTTGACCTTCGGCTCTGGACAAGCATTTGAGCAGTGGAGAGCAGACTCCTTATTTATACAATTCCCCTTCTATAATTACATAGGGTCGTGCTCTTGCTTCCATTCTTTTATTGTAAACGTCATCATCCAAAAGGTAATTGCCCTGGAGGAAATATATGATCTCAGTCCTCCAATCTTCACTGTGCACTGGTGAGATTGTGAGCACTGCCCTTTCCATAAGCTCGACCGAATGTGCTTTTATTGTTTCAAGGAATACCTCCAAAGGTAGCGGAAGCCACTGTGCCGCTGATTTGGCTAACAAATCTGCGTGTTCGTTTTCTCCTCTCGGGATGTTTTTTACAGAGAAACCTTTGAAAGAGGCTTCCATTCTTCTGACTGCGTCCAGGTATTTTTCTAGCTTCGGATCCCTTGCTTTGCTACTTTTGTCAATGTGTCCTGAGAAGACTTGTGAGTCGGATTTGAGTATTGCCCTTCTTATTCCCATTGCCTTAAGCTTTCAAAGCCCCAAGAGAAGGGCTTCGTACTCTGCAATGTTATTTGTGCAGGTGAAGTCTAATCTTGCTGCATAGCAAGTTTTGATTTTTGATGGTGAAATTAGAACAAAAGCTGCTCCTGCACTGAAAGTTCCCCAGGACCCATCACAAAATATTGTCCAGGCTTCAGCATCAATTGTTTTCTCTTCGTGCTAAGCCCCTAGCGTCCTATCAGCAATGAAGTCTGCTAACGCTTGAGATTGAATCGAAGATCTATGAACGAAATCGATAGTGAATTTGTTCAATTCTGTAGCCCATTTTCCAACTCTTCTTGTGGCTTCTCTATTTCTCATTATATCCTTGAGGGGTTGTGAAGAAGGTACTATGATATGGTATGCTTGGAAGTAATGCCAAAGCTTCTTGGAAGCCATTAATATAGCATATAGTACCTTCTCTAGCTCTGTATAATTTTTCTTTGATGCACTAAGTACTTCAGAAACGAAGTACACTGGCACTTGTTTTCTTGCCTGGCCATCGTCCTTCTCTTGTACGAGTGCTGCACTAACCGCAGCGTGGGAAGCAGCCACATACAACAACAATGGAGTTCCTGACGAAGGTGGAGTTAAAGTTGTCAGCTCTATCAAGTACTGATTCAGCTCTTCAAAGGCTTTTAGAATGGGAAATTGGGTCAAACCATTTCCTAAATATAATTTTGGTGGTTGAGTGCCCAACACAAATAATTGGACTAACTAGTTTGCTCTAGATTATAAGTTCTACAGGTGCCAAAGGTTCAACACAAACCAATAAAAAGTCCAAGATAGGGTTCAAAATGAAAGGAGCAAAAGAAACCGAAGGCTGCCCTGGTCTGGCGCACCGGACAGTGTCCGGTGCACTAGGGTGGATCAACTCGAACTTGCCACCTTTGGGTTTCTAGAAATGCCACTCCGCTATAATTCACCGGACTGTCCGGTGTGCCAGCGGAGCAATGACTATAGCGTAACGGTCGACTCCAACAGAAACTTGTAAAAGCGCTACAGTGCGCGAACAGTGCGCACAGAGTGAGAGCAGGCGCTAGAAGGCGCACCAGATAGTGAACAGTGACTGTCCGGTGCACCACCGGACTGTTCGGTGGCCCAGACTGACAAAGCTCCAACAGTCGAACCCTAACGGTTGGGTGACGTGGCTGGCGCACCAGACTGTCCAGTGCGCCCATCGACAGACAGCCTCCCCAACGGCCATTTTGGTGGGTAAGGCTATAAATACCCCCCAACCACCACACTTCAAGGCATCTAAGTTTTCAGCCATTGCATTCAATACAAGAGCTCTACACTTCACTCCAAGACACAAACAAGAGATCAAATCCTCTCCCATGTCCAAGATCACTCCAAACAATTAGTGACTACTAAGAGAGATATTTGTGTTCATTTGAGTTCTTGTCGCTTGGATCACTTTTCTTCTTCCTCTTTCTTGTTCTCAAGCAACTTGTAATCAAAGCAAGAGACACCAAGTTGTGGTGGTCCTTGTAGGGATCTAAGTGACCCATTTGATTAAGGAGAAAAGCTCACTCGGTCTAGGTGACCGTTCGAGAGAGGGAAAGGGTTGAAAGAGACCCGGTCTTTGTGACCACCTCAACAGGGACTAGGCCTTCGAGGGCCGAACCTCGGTAAAACAAATCACCGTGTCATCCGCTCTATTTCTTTGGTTGATTTGTTTTCGCCCTCTCTTCCGGACTCGACTTTATTTCTAATGCTAACCCTGGCTTGTAGTTGTGCTTAAAGTTTATAAATTTCAGATTTGCCTATTCACCCCCCTCTAGGCGACTTTCAATTGGTATCAAAGCTCGGTACTTCATTAGAGCCTAACCGCTCGAAGTGATGTCGGGAGATCACGCCAAGAGGGAGATTGGGACCGGCGGCGACAAGTCCGCAAGCTCGGGGAGAACCCATTCGAGGGAGTCCGCCCGCAAGCACAAGGAGGAATCCTCTTCCTCCATCAAGACACAATGGAGAGGTGACAAGAAGAAGAAGATGAAAAAAGTGGTCTACTACGAGACCGATTCTTCGTCACCCTCCACCTTCGGCTTCGAATCGACATCCACCACTTCTAAGCGTCATGAGCGCAAGAAGTATAGTAAGATGCCCCTCCGCTATCCTCGCATTTCCAAACGTACTCCATTACTTTCCGTCCCATTAGGAAAACCACCGGTTTTTGACGGTGAAGATTATTCTATGTGGAGTGATAAAATGAGGCATCACCTAACCTCACTCCACAAAAGCATATGGGATATTGTTGAGTATGGAGCGTAGGTACCGAAGGAAGGGGACAAGGACTATGATTTGGAGGAGGTCGACCAAATCTTGCACTTCAACTCCCAAGCCACCACTATACTCCTCGCCTCTCTAAGTCAAGAGGAGTATAATAAGTTGCAAGGGTTGAAGAGTGCCAAAGAGATTTGGGACATACTCAAGACCACTCACAAAGGAGATGAGGTGACAAAGATCACCAAGCGGGAGACGATCGAGGGGGAGCTCGGTCGATTCATGCTCGACCAAGGGGAGGAGCCACAAGCCATGTACAACCGGCTCAAGACCTTGGTGAATCAAGTGCGCAACCTCAGGAGCACAAAATGGGATGACCATAAAATGGTCAAGGTTATTCTAAGATCACTCGTTTTTCTTAATCCTACACAAGTTCAATTAATTCATGGTGATCCTAGATATAAGCTAATGTCTCCCGAGGAGGTTATAGGAAAGTTTGTGAGCTTTGAGTTGATGATCAAAGGCTCCAAACAAATCATCGAGCGAGGCACCACCTCCACACCCGAGGTGCAACCCATCGCATTCAAAGCAATGGAAGAGAAGAAAGAAGAGTCTACATCAAGTAGGCTTCCCATCGACGCCTCCAAGCTCGACAATGAGGAAATGGCGCTCATCATCAAGAGCTTCCGCCAAATCCTCAAGCAAAGGAGGGGGAAGGATTACAAGCCCCGCTCCAAGAAATTGTGCTACAAGTGTGGTAAGTCCAGTCATTTTATTGCTAAATGTCCATTATCAAGTTATAGTGACAGGGGCGACGACAAGAAGGGAAGGAGGAAGGAAAAGAAGAAGTACTACAAGAAGAAGGGTGGCAACGCCCACGTGTGTTAGGAATGGGACTCCGATGAGAGCTCCACCGACTCCTCCTCCGATGAGGACGCCACCAACATCGCCATCAACAAGGGTCTCCTCTTCCAAACGTCGGCCACAAGTGCCTCATGGCAAAGGACGACAAAAGGAAGGTAAAATCTAGAGCCTCCACTAAATATGCAACATCTAGTGATGAGCATAACTCTAGTGATGATGAAGATAATTTGCTTGCCCTGTTTGCCGACCTAAACATGCAACAAAAGGAAAAATTGAATGAATTAATTAGTGCTATTCATGAGAAGGATGAACTCTTGGATAGCCAAGAGGACTTCCTTATTAAGGAAAACAAGAAGCATGTTAAGGTTAAAAATGCTTATGCTCAAGAAATAGAAAAATGTGAAAAATTAACTAGTGAGCTTAGCATTTGCCATGACACTATCTCTAACCTTAGGATTGAAAATGCCAAATTAATTGCTAAGGTAGAGAAATTAAATGCTTGTGATGATTCTCTTGTCAACCTTAAAAATGATAATGCTAGTTTGATTGATAAAATTGACAAGTTGAATGGATCACTTTCTAGCCTTAAGATTGAGAATGATAAATTAATTTCTAAGGCTAAAGATTTAAATGTTTGCAATGTTTCTAATTCCAATCTTAGAAATGAGAATGCCATGTTACATGTTAAGATTGATGAATTAAATGCTTGCAAACCCTCTACATCTAGTGTTGATCATGTTACTATTTGTACTAGATGTAGAGACATTAATGTTGATGCTATCCATGATCACCTAGATTTAATTAAACAACAAAATGATCACATAGCTCAACTTAGTGTTAAAATTAATGAGCATGAGATAGAAAATGAAAAATTTAAATTTGCTAGAAGCATGCTCTATAGTGGGAGACACCCTGGCATTAAGGATGGCATTGGCTTCCAAGAGGGAGGCAATGTCAAGCTTAATGTCCCCAAGAAATTGTCTAACTTTGTTAAGGGCAAAGCTCTCATGGTTTAGGATAACGAGGGCTATATTTTATATCCTGCTAGTTATCCCGAACACAAAATTAGGAGAATTCATTCTAGGAAGTCTCACTCTGGCTGTCATCATGCTTTTATGTATAAGAGTGATGCATCTAGTTCTAGGCAATCCACTCATGTTAAATTGCCTAAAAAGAAATCTCCTATTGCATCAAATGAGCCTATTGTTTCATTTAAAACTTTTGATGCTTCTTATGTTTTAACTAACAAATCAGGCAAAGTAGTTGCCAAATATGTTGGGGGCAAGCACAAGGGCTCAAAGACTTGTGTTTGGGTACCCAAGGTGCTTGTTTCTAATGTCAAAGGACCTAAGACCGTTTGGGTACCTAAGAACAAGGCCTAAACTTGTTTTGTAGGTTTATGCATCCGGGGGCTCAAGTTGGATCATTGATAGTGGGTGCACAAACCACATGACTGGGGAGAAAAGGATGTTCTCCTCCTATGAGAAAAACCAAGATCCCCAAAGAGCTATCACATTCGGGGATGGAAATCAAGGTTTGGTCAAAGGACTTGGTAAAATTGCTATACCACCTGACCATTCTATTTCCAATGTTTTTCTTGTAGATTCATTAGATTACAATTTGCTTTCAGTTTCTCAATTATGCAAAATGGGTTACAACTGTCTGTTTATAGATTTAGGTGTTACTATCTTTAGAAGAAGTGATGATTTAGTAGCATTTAAGGGAGTGTTAGAGGGTCAGCTATATTGATTTCAATAGAGCTGAACTCGACACTTGCTTAATTGCTAAGACTAATATGGGTTGGCTCTGGCATCGCCGACTAGCCCATGTTAGGATGAAGAATCTTCACAAGCTTCTAAAGGGAGAGCACATTTTGGGACTAACCAATGTTCATTTTGAGTAAGACAGGATTTGTAGCGCATGTCAAGCAGGAAAGCAAGTTGGTACCCACCATCCACACAAGAACATCATGACGACCGACAGGCCGCTTGAGCTACTCCACATGGATTTATTCGGCCTGATAGCTTACATAAGCATCGGTGAGAGTAAGTATTGTCTTGTAATTGTGGATGACTATTCTCGCTTCACTTGGGTGTTCTTTTTGCAGGAAAAATCTCAAACCCAAGAGACCTTAAAGGGATTCTTAAGACGGGCTCAAAATGAGTTCGGATTAAGGATCAGGAAAATAAGAAGCGACAATGGGACGGAGTTCAAGAACTCTCAAATTGAAGGCTTCCTTGAGGAGGAGGGCATCAAGCATGAGTTCTCTTCTCCCTATACACCTCAACAAAATGGTGTAGTAGAGAGGAAGAATAGAACTCTACTTGACATGGCAAGGACCATGTTTGATGAGTACAAGACATCGGACCGGTTTTGGGCCGAGGCGATTAACACCGCCTGCTACTCCATCAACCGGCTCTACCTTCACCGAATCCTCAAGAAGACATCATATGAACTCCTCACCGGTAAAAAGCCCAATGTTTCATATTTTAGAGTCTTTGGTAGCAAATGTTTTATTCTTGTTAAAGGAGGTAGAAAATCTAAATTTGCTCCTAAGGCTGTAGAAGGCTTTTTTACTTGGTTATGACTCAAACACAAGGGCATATAGAGTCTTTAACAAGTCCACTGGACTAGTTGAAGTTTCTTGTGACATTGTGTTTGATGAGACTAACGGCTCCCAAGTGGAGGAAGTTGATCTTGATGAGTTAGATGATGAAGAGGCTCCGTGCGTCGCGCTAAGGAACATGTCCATTGGGGATGTGTGTCCTAAGGAATCCAAAGAGCCTCCACAAACACAAGATCAACCTTCATCTTCCATACAAGCATCTCCACCTACTCAAGATGAGGAACAGGCTCAAGATGATGAAAATGAAGATCAAGAGGATGAGCCACCTCAAGAGGAGGACCATGATCAAGGGGGAGATGCCAATGATCAAGACAAGGAAGATGATCAGGGTCCAAGACCGCCACACTCAAGAGTCCACCAAGCGATTCAAAGATATCACCCCGTGAACTCCATCCTCGGCGATATTCGTAAGGGGGTAACCACTCAATCTCGTGTCGCACATTTTTGTGAACATTACTCTTTTGTGTCTTCTATTGAGCCATACAGGGTGGAAGACGCATTAAGAGATTCGGATTGGGTGTTGGCAATGCAAGAGGAACTCAACAATTTCACGAGGAATGAGGTATGACATTTAGTTCCACATCCTAATCAAAATGTTGTAGGAACCAAGTGGGTCTTCCACAACAAGCAAGATGAGCATGGTGTGGTGATAAGGAACAAAGCCTGACTTGTAGCCAAAGGATATTCACAAGTCGAAGGTTTGGATTTCGGTGAAACCTATGCACCCGTAGCTAGGCTTGAGTCAATTCACATATTACTTGCCTATGCTACTTACCATGGCTTTAAGCTCTATCAAATGGACGTGCCTTCCTCAATGGACCAATCAAGGAAGAGGTCTATGTTGAGCAACCATCCAGCTTTGAAGATAGTGAGTACCCTAACCATGTCTATAAACTCTCTAAGGCGCTTTATGGGCTCAAGCAAGCCCCAAGAGCATGGTATGAATGCCTTAGAGATTTTCTTATCACTAATGGCTTCAAAGTCGGTAAAGCCGATCCTACTCTCTTTACTAAAACTATTGCAAAAGATTTGTTTGTATGCCAAATTTATAGTGATGATATCATATTTGGGTCTACTAACAAATCTACTTGTGAAGAGTTTAGTAGGATCATGATTCAAAAATTTGAGATGTCTATGACGGGGGAGTTGAAGTATTTTCTAGGATTTCAAGTCAAGCAACTCCAAGAGGGCACCTTCATCAGCCAAACAAAGTACATTCAAGACATACTCACCAAGTTTGGAATGAAGGATGCCAAGCCCATCAAGACACCCATGGGAACCAATGGGCATCTCGACCTCGACATGGGAGGTAAATCCGTAGATCAAAAGGTATACCGGTCGATGATAGGATCTCTACTCTACTTATGTGCATCTCGACCAGATATTATGCTTTCCGTATGCATGTGTGCAAGGTTCCAAGCCGATCCTAAGGAAGTTCACCTTAGGGCCATGAAAAGAATCTTGAGATATTTAGTTTATACTCCTAAGTTTGGCCTTTGGTACCCCACGGGATCCTCTTTTAATTTATTAGGATATTCTGATGCTGATTGGACAGGGTGTAAAATTGATAGGAAGAGCACATCAGGGACTTGTCAGTTTCTGGGGAGATCCCTGGTGTCTTGGGCTTTAAAGAAACAAAACTCAGTAGCTCTTTCTACTGTCGAAGCCGAGTATATTATCGCAGGCCATTGTTGCGCGCAATTGCTTTGGATGAGGCAAACCCTAAGGGACTATGGCTACAAATTGAGCAAAGTCCCTCTCCTATGTGATAATGAGAGTGCAATCCACATGGCGGATAATCCCGTTGAACACAGCCACACTAAGCACATAGCCATTCGGTATCACTTTTTGAGAGATCACCAACAAAGGGGGATATCAAGATTGCTTATGTTAGCACCAAAGAACAATTAGCCGATATCTTTACCAAACCACTAGATGAGAAAACCTTTACCAAACTTAGGAATAAGCTAAATATTCTTGATTCTAGGAATTTTGATTGAAACATGGCACACATAGCTCATTTATATACCTTTGATCATATCTCTTTTATATCTATGACTAATGTGTTTTCAAGTGTACTCTTATGCTTAGTCATAGAATTGAAAGGGAAATGGAGTACTCGGCAAAAACGACGCTTCCACTCAACTCCATAGGTATTATTCACTTTGCCGGTGTTCCGCCATCTCTCCACATTGGTATAATCTTCACTCATATATTGTTGGCCAAAGGGGGAGAGAATCTAAAAGGGCTCATATTTCACTCAAAGTGTCCGTTTTTGGCGATTAATGCCAAAGGGGGAGAAAGTATTAGCCCAAAGCAAAAGGACCACACCACCACGCCAATTTCAAATTTTTTCGAAACAAGTTTAAGTTTTTTTAAATGTTTTTCAATTGGTATCTTTGAAATTAGTATTCCTCTAAGAAATTCTATCTTAATTGGTAAAACCCTCTTGAACACTAAGAGGAGAATTTCATTGAGGAGTTTTGTTTAGTCAAAGGAAAAGCATTTGAAACAAGGGGAGAAAATTTCAAAATATTGAAAATTCTTCTCAAAATCTTATTTATATGCCTTTGACTATTTGCAAAAAGACTTTGAAAAGAATTTCCAAAAGAATTTGCAAAAACAAAACAAGTGGTGCAAATGTGGTCCAAAATGTTAAAAGAAAGAAAGCAATCCATGCATATCTTATGAAAGTTTAAATTGGTTTAATTCCAAGCAACCTTTGCACTTACCTTATGCAAACTAGTTCAATTCTGCACTTATATATTTGCTTTGGTTTGTGTTGGCATCAATCACCAAAAAGGGGGAGATTGAAAGGGAAATTGGGTCAAACCATTTCCTAAATATAATTTTGGTGGTTGAGTGCCCAACACAAATAATTGGACTAACTAGTTTGCTCTAGATTATAAGTTCTACAGGTGCCAAAGGTTCAACACAAACCAATAAAAAGTCCAAGATAGGGTTCAAAATGAAAGGAGCAAAAGAAACCGAAGGCTGCCCTGGTCTGGCGCACCGGACTGTTCGGTGTGCCACCGGACAGTGTCCGGTGCACCACCGGATAGTGTCCGGTGCACCAGGGTGGATCAACTCGAACTCGCCACCTTCGGGTTTCTAGAAATGCCACTCCGCTATAATTCACCGGACTGTCCGGTGCGCCATCGGACTATCCGGTGCGCCACCGGACTGTCCGGTGCGCCACCGGACTGTCCGGTGTGCCAGCGGAGCAACGGCTACAGAGCAACGATCGACTCCAACGGAAACCTGTAAAAGCGCTACAGTGCATGAACAGTGCGTGTAGAGTCAAAGCAGGTACCAAAAGGCGCACCAGACAGTGAACAGTGACTGTCCGGTGCACCACCGGATTGTCTTGTGGCCCAGGCTGACAAAGCTCCAACGGTCGAACCCTAACGGTTGGGTGACGTGGCTAGTGCATCGGACAGTGTCCGGAGGCACACCGGACTGTCCGGTGCGCCCATCGATAGACAGCCTCCCCAACGGCCATTTTGGTGGGTGAGGCTATAAATACCCCCAACCACCACACTTCAAGGCATCCATGTTTTTAGCCATTGCATTCAATACAAGAGCTCTAGACTTCACTCCAAGACACAAACAAGAGATCAAATCCTCTCCCAAGTCCAAGATCACTCTAAACAATTAGTGACTAGTGAGAGAGAGATATTTGTGTTCATTTGAGTTCTTGTCGCTTGGATCGCTTTTCTTCTTCCTCTTTCTTGTTCTCAAGCAACTTGTAATCAAAGCAAGAGACACCAAGTTGTGGTGGTCCTTGTAGGGATCTAAGTGACCCATTTGATTAAGGAGAAAAGCTCACTCGGTCTAGGTGACCGTTTGAGAGAGGGAAAGGGTTGAAAGAGACCTGGTCTTTGTGACCACCTCAATGGGGACTAGGCCTTCGAGGGCCGAACCTCGGTAAAACAAATCACCGTGTCATCCGCTCTATTTCTTTGGTTGATTTGTTTTCGCCCTCTCTTCCGGACTCAACTTTATTTCTAATGCTAACCCCGGCTTGTAGTTGTGCTTAAAGTTTATAAATTTTAGATTTTCCTATTAACCCCCCTCTAGGCGACTTTCAGTTGGTATCAAAGCTCAGTACTTCATTAGAGCCTAACCGCTCGAAGTGATGTTGGGAGATCACGCCAAGAGGGAGATTGGGACCGGCGGCGACAAGTCTGCAAGCTCGGGGAGAACCCATCTGAGGGAGTCCGCCCGCAAGCACAAGGAGGAATCCTCTTCCTCCATCAAGACACAACGAAGAGGTGACAAGAAGAAGAAGATGAAAAAAGTGGTCTACTATGAGATCGATTCTTCGTCACCCTCCACCTCTGGCTCCGAATCGGCATCGACCACTTCTAAGCGCCATGAGCGCAAGAAGTATAGTAAGATGCCCCTCCGCTATCCTCGCACTTCCAAACATACTCCATTACTTTCTGTCCCATTAGGCAAACCACCGGTTTTTGACGGTGAAGATTATTCTATGTGGAGTGATAAAATGAGGCATCACCTAACCTCACTCCACAAAAGCATATGGGATATTATTGAGTATGGAGCACAGGTACCGAAGGAAGGGGACAAGGACTATGATTCGGAGGAGGTCAACCAAATCTTGCACTTCAACTCCCAAGCCACCACTATACTCCTCGCCTCTCTAAGTCGAGAGGAGTATAATAAGGTGCAAGGGTTGAAGAGTGCCAAAGAGATTTGGGACGTACTCAAGACCACGCACGAAGGAGATGAGGTGACAAAGATCACCAAGCGGGAGACGATCAAGGGGGAGCTCGGTCGATTCATGCTCAACCAAGGGGAGGAGCCACAAGCCATGTACAACCGGCTCAAGACCTTAGTGAATCAAGTGCGCAACCTCGGGAACACAAAATGGGATGACCATGAAATGGTCAAGGTTATTCTAAGATCACCCATTTTTCTTAATCCTTCACAAGTTCAATTAATTCATGGTGATCCTAGATATAAGCTAATGTCTCCCGAGGAGGTTATAGGAAAGTTTGTGAGCTTTGAGTTGATGATCAAAGGCTCTAAACGAATCATCGAGTGAGGCGCCACCTCCACACCCGAGGTGCAACCCGTCGCATTCAAAGCGACGGAAGAGATATGTCTTGTTCATCAGATAATTGGGATCCCAACAGTACCTTCTGCTCGGCTATGTCTTCGCACTGAAGCATAGGCTTTGGTTGATCTTCTGAAGTAGACTTTTCTCTTTTGTGCTTATATTGCTGATGAATTTTGGCTTCATCTATGTTATGGATGGCCTTCGAATCCGTCCAGCTCCCTTCGGCTCTCCTGGCAGCCTCTTGGCTTCCATGTACAACAATGGACCCTTGGTCAGAAGGTATCTTCATGCAAAGATATGTTGAGTGGAGTATCGCTTTGTGATATCCTAGCCCCTGGGATGGGATATCCTGGCCCAAGGCTTAATAGAATTAATAGAGTATCCATACCAATAAGGTGCATTTTCTTTTTCAAAAGCCTATCTGAAAAGAACCTCCAAGTTAAGCGTGCTTGGCTTGGAGCAATTTGGGATGGGTGACCGACCGAGAAGTTTTCTCGGGTGCACATGAGTGAGGACAAAGTGTGCACAAAAGACCCATGTTGGTCTGTGGGGACAATATATGATTCTAGAGAGCTGCCAGGAGTAAGTACCGCCGGTCCAGGGATTGGACAGGGTGCTACAGTGGTATCAGAGCCGACCCTCACGGTTTTACAGGCGTGTGTGGGTTAGGGGTTTCGGGTATATGGCGCATGGCGCATGTGGGTCCAGAGTGGTCACATGGCATGGCATATGACGACGCTAGACACACAGACGTGGCTAAGAGGGGAGGTTCCTGGATTGGGGTTGACCGACGAGGATGTCGGTCTTCTAAGGGGGTGGATTGTGATATCCTGGCCCCTGGGATGGGATATTCTGGCCCAAGGCTTAATAGAATTAATAGAGTATCCATACCAACAAGGTGCATCTTCTTTTTCGGAAGCCTATCTCGAAAGAACCTCCAAGTTAAGCGTGCTTGGCTTGGAGCAATTTGGAATGGGTGACTGACCAAGAAGTTTTCTCGGGTGCACATGTGTGAGGATAAAGTGTGCACAAAAGACCCATGTTGGTCTGTGGGGACAATATATGATTCTAGAGAGCTACCAGAAGTAAGTACCATCGGTCCAGGGATTGGGCGGGGTGTTATACGCTTCGAAGGTGTTCAGCGTCCCTCGACCAATGATTGCATTGTAGGGATACTCCATATCGGCAATGTAGAAGACAACCTATTCTGTCCTTGTGTTGTGAACATAGTTATCTTATCGAGCGCCATGATCTGTCTTCCTCCGAAGCCGTATAGGGGTTGTGTTGCATCATGTATCTTGTCATCTAGCTCTTGCATTTGCCTGAAAGCCTTCGCAAAGATGATGTCTGCCGCACTGCCTGTGTCCACTAGGACATTGTGGACCAGGAACCCCTTGATGACATAGGACATGACCATTGCATCGTTACGGGGATAATCCTTGAGCTAAAGGTCTTCCTGGGAGAAGGTGATTGGTATATGAGACCATTTGGACTTGATGAAGGGTCCTTGCACTCCAACATGTTGTACCCTTCTCTGTGCTTCCTTCTTCTGCTTCTTATTGTCTGGTTCAGAACTTGAGCCGCCTGTGATTGGGAGCACCATCTTCGTAGCCGAAGGTGCCACGGCTTGGTTGACTTGTGAAGCCATTATCGCAATCGTGGAAGTGAGTTCACCGAAGGTGGACGCCATTGTTGATCACTTGTTCTTTTATGCTTTAAATCAAGAACAAGGCAACACAATCGTTAGTCATTATAGACCTTCGTCCAACCGAAGCATTATCTCTATGTGGGTATAAAGCTTTGCCAGACGAAGGTTAAGAAGGACATACCTTCATCATTTAATATGCGAGTAGATATGCAAAAGGATAAATATGATAACTACATCTCGTTAATTGATTTGAATTCATATTCCACAAAACGTATATATATATATTTGATAATATTGATATTACATTGGTACCTTCGGCTTGCTCGAAGGCGAGAGTACAGGAATGATTACAATCCAGCGTGAACAGTATGATGTTATTGTTCATCTATTTATAGGCACGAGATGCGGCCCGAGCAAAATTATATCTATACCCCTAAACGCTTATTCACAAGCAACTAAAGCTAATAAGGTCTATTTAGTCTTTTATTTCTTTGCTTGAACAGAGTCGAAGCTATTGTCCTTCGGCATTCTACAACGTTGCTTGTACACAAGGTCTTCGTCTTGAAAAGCAAAGCCGATGTTGATGATAGCTTCGGCGAGCCTTTGCATTATCTTGTTGAAGGTGTTTTTGTTTTAAGGACCTTCGGTGGAGAAGAAGACCCCCAACAGAATGCATACCCTCGAGACAAAACTTGATCTATACCCGTACCCATATATGTTTGTGGGTATGGATCTGCACCCATACCTATACTCGTCGGGTGGGTATCGCTACCTGACGGATACCCATTACCCATCTATCCACTACAATTTCAGTATTCAACACCAAACAATAATTTTATCACAATTCAATACTTCAACATTCCAATAACATCAAACAACAATTTCAGGTTGGTGACTTCATGTTAGTGACAATCACATGTTTCATTCCCTTCAATTTTATGTCGATGAAAGCTAAAAAATGCTTACTTTTCTGAATATACTAACATATAGCCTATGTAATGTTATGATCCCGAGGATATGAGGGAAGGGGCCGACGACGACGGTACGAGGGGAGTGGTTGACAATGGTAGTGATGACGTGAGTGAGGGGGAGGGGGTGAAGGGACGTGGACGAAGGGGAGGATAGGGCGGTGGGGATGCGAGGGAGTGATGAGAGACGATGATCCAAATAATATTGTTCATTATATTTGAGTAAGAGAGAGGGGGTTATTTAGCGATCTGAACTATTGGTTTTAATGGTGTATTAAATTTGAGTGCTGAAGGAAATGGGTGATGCCTAAGAGGGGGGTGAATTAGGACTTCTAAAACTTTCACTAAACTAGGCCACAAATAAATCCGTAGAGCAAAACCTATGCAAATAATCAAACTAGAATGCACAAACTAGGTTTTGTCTAAGTGTTGCTATCTCTACCGCAATGTCTAAGTTTCAATCCTAAACAATATAAGTATATAAGAAAAGATTGAAACTTAAATGCTTAATGTAAATGAGGAAGCTAAAGAGCAAGGTATAGATGCAAACTCTTATGGATGACGCCGGTATTTTTACCGAGGTATCCAGAACCGCGCAAGGTCCCGACTAATCCTCGTTGGTGCCCCTACGCAAAGGGAAGCCCATGCGAGTGCCAAGCACCACGGTCGAGTAACTCGGTAGAGAGCCACGGGCCTTCTCCACGCACAAGTGGTGCTCCGCTTCCGGCTCCTCTTGGGCGCTCCCGCTGTCGGTGTTTTGGGTCCGACCGCACACCCGGGGTTGCCCCTCAAGGTGTTTTTAGGAGTAGGACGATGTCGACGACTGTAGCAAAATGGTTCGTGCCAATTGCACGTGGGATAGTGGACAATGTTTACAGGTTCGAGCCGCTTAGAGATGCGTAACACCCTACGTCCATATGAGTATGCTTGGCGAATGAGGTTACAAAAGAGCTCTCTGAATTGAGAATGCAGAGAGTTGAAGTGGGTGGCTAAGTAATAGGGTCGATCGATCTGAAGGGGTGCCCCCTAGGCCTTATATATTCGACCGTGGGGCAATACACGTGGATATGATAACAACGTGTGCCTAAAAGATAGTGAACTGCTCTAGTCTATCTCCCTATGATTCTGCCGACCTATCCTCGCGTGGCTCCGTTGCATGAGAATTCCAGCGTGGGAAAGTCGGATCTCTGTTGTGATCGCTCGCTCAACATTGTGGACCGTACAGGTTTACACCGGTCCGGCCTCGTGTCAACCTGCTCTGCTGATTATTCCTCCCCAGGCCCACGAAAGAATGGCCTCACGATTTATTAGGCCCTTGGGCTTTTTGTGAGGTCTTTTACTCTTTTAGTGGACCCGGGGGATATCTGTCCCCCACAAGCCCCCGATCTTTGGGTTAATTTAGAAGTAATCAGCCCAAAGATCCTAGGTCCAGCTTGCAGGCGATTTGAAGAGAACGACTTCTTACTGTTTCCTCTTGCTTTTGATCTTTCACAAACCGAAGCTTTGTTTCGTGCCCGTGCCTTAGAGGTCGGCATTTCGCTTTGCAGGACCCTGAACTTCATTGGGTGCACCGGAGGTGCACCCAATGGGTGTAGCCCCCGAGCTTCGAGTAGATTTTTAGAAAATAATCTACTCGAAGGTCTTCACCAGAAATTATTCCCATTTTTACTCCTGCGTTTTGGTTGAGTGCCAGCTTTGTCTTTAATCTTGTCCCATGCATTAGAAGTCGGCACTATCTTGGCTCGGAATGATGATCCAGGGGGTGCACCGAAGGTGCACCCAATGGGTGTAGCCCCCGACCTTCAAGTGGATTTTTGAGGATAATCCACTCGAAGGTCTTCCTTTTGTGTCTTTTTGCTGAAGATTATCCTTTCTGCTTGTAAAAATCGGCATGATGTCATCCGCGTTATGTCATCAATATTATGCTTCAGAGGTCAGCATGTATTTTGTCTTTTGCAGCCGAATTCACAATCCATCCATATCTTGCTAGGTAGTGTAATTTATTTGCTCTGTGACTGATTGGACATTTGATGGACGTTCTCTGTCTAGTCTTCAAGTCGCTTCTGTCGGCCATATTTTGTACTTCACTGGCTATATTTGGCTTTCCTCTAATCCTCACTGATATCTCATTTTTGTCTTGAGGCATTCACTGCATGCCCTGCACATATGTGACCGTTTTGAAAAATATATTGGTAATTCCTGGGCGTCCCCCCAATGGGTGTGGGCAAGGGACGGCTTGGTACGCTGAGTGTTTTAGCCGGCTGCTTCTGAGTAGTAATGTGATGAGACGGCGAGTGTAATCATATCCTTCACGCTGTTGACTGGAGTCCCAATGGGTGTTGTGTTGCGTGAAACGGCGTCCGCCGCCTGACGTGTCTTCAGACGGGTTGGAGTGCTTATTGAATGCTTTGCGACTGTTCAGTGACCACAGTTAGAGGTGAGCGGTTGCCTTTTTTCCTATAAATAGTGCCCTTGCCTGCCTGGTTTTTTCACATCTCTCGCTGTTCTCCACTGCCTGCTTTCTCTCTTCTATCTGCATTTCCACCATGGGCAAGAAACGCAAGCGCGAACCAACTCCTCCGTCTGAGGATTTCGGTGACTCGGAGTATTCAGAGGAGGAGTTCTCCTCTGAATCCGAGGGGTCTCCGGCTCCCATCCCCCTGCGTGAGTCGTCTGACGACTCAGACGACTCCCAGGGGCTCGCGGCGGAGGTCTGGACGAACATCCGGGCCGTCGAGCGCTCCGGGCTCGAGGGCTCGGATGAGTCGGAGTACTCCTCGGATGAGGAGGACTCGGACGGTGGCGGCGAGGACGAGGACGGCGACGACGACGACGACGACGACGAAGGCGGTGGCGGCGGTGACGGTGACGGCAGTGGCAGGGGCGGCAGCGGCGGCAGCAAGGACAGCGATGGTGGCGGCAGCAGGGGCGGCGACGGCAGCGGCAGGGGCGGCAGCGGCGGCAGCGGCAACAACGGGGCCAGTGGCTAGATGCCACTGGTTCTTTAGATGTTAGTATAGTATAGTTAGAATAATGTAGTAGTATTTAGTAGTGTAGAGTAGTATAGTGCAGTGTAGTAGTAGTAGTATAATGTAATGTAGCAGTAGTAGTAATAGGGAAGCATCAACTCATAACGAGTTGATTTGTTAGTATGATATCTTCCCTTTTAATGAAGAAATGATGTTGGCTTCCCTTTGTTGATGTTCATGACTCAAAGTTCTTGAATCATTCCTCTTCCCGCCTTTTTCATGAAGTTGACTCCTTTGGAATAGTAGGTGAATAACTTGGACATCATATCGACGCTTTTAGAAGTAGCCTCCGAGTGGCTTTTAGATGATGTCAGAGTTTTAGAGATAACTGCCGAGTAACTTGAGGGCGACGTCGGCGTTTTAGAGGTAACGTCGAGTAACTCGAAGGCGATGTCGGAGTTTTAGAGGTAACACCGAGCGACTGAATACGACGTCGGAGTTTTAGAGTTAACTGCCGAGCGACCGAACACGATGTCAGAGTTTTAGAGTTAACTGCCGAGTGACTGAACGCGATGTCGGAGTTTTAGAGTTAATGCCGAGCGACTGAATACGACGTCGGAGTTTTAGAATTAACTGCCGGGTAACTTGAAGGCGACGTCGGAGTTTTAGAGTTAACTGCCGAGTAACTTGAAGGCGACGTCGGCGTTTTAGAAATAACTGCCGAGTAACTTGAGGGCGACGTCGGCGTTTTAGAGGTAACGCCGAGTAACTCGAAGGCGATGTCGGAGTTTTAGAGGTAACGCCGAGCGACTGAATACGACGTCGGAGTTTTAGAGTTAACTGCCGAGCGACCGAACACGATGTCGGAGTTTTAGAGTTAACTGCCGAGCGACTGAACGCGATGTCGGAGTTTTAGAGTTAACTGCCGAGCGATAGCGGGCTACGTGGGCCACTTTGAGGTTAATAGCCGAGTGATGATGTGGCGCACCGGTGCTTTGGAACTAACTGCCGCGTGCTGACTGGGCGCTTTTTGAAACGGTATCTGGTTCAGGAATATCCCATAAGTGCTGCGCTTTTAGCCGCCTCTGCTTTCCGTGCCCTAGTTCTTGCCTTCTCGCTTCCAAATCCTCTCCGCATTCCGCCTCCTACTCTGCTCGCCGGTAGAATCGAGATGGCGCCCAAGAGGAAAACCTCGAGTTCGTCTGCCATGGTGATTCCTCCAATCGATCCCAACAGCCAGTTGCCTTTCGCAGGTAACCACATGTCCGTCATTTCTGAGTCCGAACTTCTCCACCTTGTGTCCATCGGGGTTCTTCCTCCGAGGGAACTCTGCTCTTGGCGGATTTGCCATGGGGTTACTGTCCCAACTGAGGATACCCATGAGTCCATCATTTATGCCCCTTTCCTTCTCCGTGGCCTTGGCCTTCCCATTTCTCCCTTTTTCCGCGGCCTCCTTGATTTCTACCATATTAACTTGACCCATTTGAATCCCAATTCTATCCTGCAAATCTCCATTTTTGTTCATTTATGTGAAGCCTTTCTTGGCGTGCTACCTCATTTCGGGTTGTGGAAGTACTTGTATCACTGTCGCCCCGGGATGGCCGGGGGACAACATCAATTGGTTGGAGGTGCCAGCTTGGAGATGCGCCGCGGGAGGAAGACGAAGTATCTCGAAATCCCTCTCAAAGACAGTATCAAAGGGTGGCGCTTGGAGTGGTTCATAGTTGAGAATTGTGGAAACTCTCTCCCCCCCGGTCGGGAAGACAGCCGGATGTTCGCACCCCAAGCTGGACCGAGTCTCCCACAGATCAGGAGGTAACTGAGGCAGGTGCTTTGCTTGCTGAAGTTGGATTGCTGAAAGAGAGGGGTCTGACTGCTAAAGCCGTGGTTGCTGATTTTGTCTTCAAGAATATTCAGCCGTTAAAAGATAGGGCATACCCAGCTTATCTGTATCGAGGCCTAGCCAACTCAACTCGGGTTACTAACAGAAGAATTCCCTCTACGGACCTGGTGAGCCGACTTGAAATGATCCTTAGAGGCAAAGTGTCAAATGTTGGTGCCCCCGTGGCATTCTTAGCTTGGAACTTGCCTCCTCCCAAAGCCTTTACTCTTTTTGTGTCGAATCCTCCTGCTATTGACGACAGTTTGGGCCTTAGAGTGTGGCCCTCTGCTGAAGAAGTTAGTGCCTTGGTTGCCACACTCGGGGGAATTCCTGATGATGAACGGTAGGTCTATTTTGAGGTGCCCCTGAACCCTAGTGATGCGGAGATAAATGCCATGCTTGATTTGCTGGCTGAGGACTCTTCTGACGCTGCTCCTGCTGGGGCATTGGTGGTGGCGCCCCTCCCAGAGGCTGGTACGACCTTAGATACTCAGAAACCTGCTGGTACTTGTCACACCCGGCTTTAAGGGACAAAGCCAGGTGCATCTCATACATGCGCCAAGAAGACAACATATACAATAACAGAGTGTATAGAGATAAATGTCACAATAATCAGAGTATTTATTACATAGCGGAAGTCTTACTACAAAATAAAAGATAAATATAAAACGAACTAAGGATCGTCGACGCCAATGTCAACTGAGAAACGCCACCTAGATTGAATCGAACTCCTCGATACGTGGCTCCTCCTGAACCACCTGTTCTTCTCCTGTGGGGGGTGTGAGACAGCAAGGGTGAGCTCACACATGTTCATCGCTCAACAAGTTGTGGGGAATAATGTGGCATTAACTCGCCAAAGGTGGGAGATCATGAAGTGTAAGGCTGATCAATGATAGGGGTTAAAGCTGAGAATTGCTTTTAAATTTGGTCAAAATTTTATTAGCAATTACTAAGTGTAAGTGAATACCAAACCATAATAAAATAATAGAACAAAATTAATAATAAACCCATGCAAATGCAAATGACAAATTGAGTTTAGGTTCCATAAATTAATCATCGGAGAGTCCTGAGCCGCTCATGACCGTGAGCTCGGCTAGTATACCAGTTTTACACTCTGCAGAGGTTGTACCCTTTACCCACAAGTCGTGTTTCCCATGTCGCCAGGGTTAGCTAGGCCCTTAGACACTACCAAGGTGAATGGCTAGGGATCCACTACGAGGCCTTTACAAAGTTCCACTAGCTTCCGAAAACCCGCTACAGTTTATGGGAAGTTCCAATGCAGGGTTCTTGTCTGACCGCCATCGCAGCAAAATCAACCAAGGACCTCCCTACACTGACCACTCCCCTACTGCCCTTGCCCCTTTCGGGTAAGGTAGTCTTCCACTAGCTTTCCTAATTAGTCAGCCAAGGGGTCCCATTCCTCCCTTGTGGTGGCACGTGTTTCTCAAGTTAAGCTCCATATTCCAATTAACAATAATATAATGATCTTGTCATGAACATAAATAGAATAACAAAATAACTGGAACATGGATGTAATAAATGATTATCCCAAAACCATATAAAGCAATAGCAAAAACTACCCATGTGATTCAGGGGCAAACAAGGTAATGAGATAAACAATCTGGGGTGACCTATTGGGTCCCATCAAAATTAAACCTATGCATGGTAAATGATTATAAAGAACATTATTGGGTAACAAAAGTGAATCAAGGGCACAACTTGCCTGGCACTTGAGATTCCCGGTACCAACTTGCTTTTCAGATGACACGTGTCCTCGCGCTAGTCGTAGCAATACAAACAAACATGGTATAGATAAAATTAACATCACACCAAACATAAGAACAAACTAAATAATAATGATCTACGCATTGCTACGAGATCGCGGGATTGAGAGCTACTAAGATAAGAGTCGTAGTTAAGGAGTTATGATTTTATAGAGGATTCATGTGATTAAAATATTAAATTACATCATAACGTGATTATTATAGATTATATGAGAAATTATTCTATAAATAATTATCTCAACTTTAATCTAAGTAATTATTTGATTAAAGATTATCTAATTAAATTATAACTATAAAATTAGAATACTATATTAATAATATTAAATAAGTTAATCCATTAGACATAGATTAACCCGATTATAAAAGTATGGGATATCATATAATAAATGTTGCTATTGTGTAGTAGATATTTATACGAAGCAACCGCAACTGGAATGAGTCAAATCGGATTTAAAACGGAGGAGATACGAATTTCCTAAGGTCTTGTGTATTTGATACGAGATTAATTAAGAGATAAATTTTAATACCATTTTCATGTTAAAACAGAGACAATAGGTGATAAACAACATTATTACAAAATTATAGCAACTGAAATGACTTAATTTGGAGCTAGAATGGATTTTCTATGAATTAAATAAGTTTCTGCAATTAAATGTATACTAAAAATTATTTTCTAAATAATTTCTCTGGTTTTATTAATTATTTGGACGGCGCGTCAAATAATAGAGAAGGCAGGGTCTCAGGCGTAAAATAAACTGAGACACAATCTACACCTCCCCATGGACGGCGGGTTTATTATGAAGAACTCCGAGGACTCATATGAAATTTTGGTGATCTACTGCTACCAGAGCCGTCCGAATTCCGATCTAAGGCGTAGATTATATCGTGAAAGGGTACGTTGCGGTGGCTGTTGGATCAACGATCGACACATTGGTTTTTATTTTGGGCAGATCACTCCCAAAGCATCCAATATGGATCGAACGGCCGAGGTGATCCCGAGGCGAAACGGTATGGCCAACCTAATCTTGGACGTCCACAAGCAGATCAACGGCTACGAGCGTTCTTCTACCCCTAGCCAGAGTTGAGCGGCGGCGCCGCCCATAGTACCCGCGGCCTACGGTAGAGCACAAGCCGGCTAACCCCAATCCCGCACAACGATTACCTATTCTGATAACTTCTTGGTGCAAAAGAAGATGCGGACGACGGCGAATTTACTGGGGGATCCTTTCAACACGACTTCGCCTAATGACGGTGGTCAGACACACATGGCGGAGCGGCATCGACAGTATGAGCACACGGCCCGCATAGAGGCCCTAACTCAAAGCACGCCAAGCGTTAGATGGCGAAGAGCATCGCATAAACCTATGGAAACAACGGATTTACCTGCGATGAGGTCCGAAGGGGCTAGCCACGGTGCTAGGCGACTCCGTCGTGGTACCACAACACCGATGGCAAATTATCGGTGCACTGATTGCTCTTGTGCCCGATGCTTCTACCAATCGACTTCCTCATGCGCTCCACATCCTCTTTGTCCAGTCGCTGAGGCCGGAACGGCGGACCCAGCAGGGATCAACCGCGACAACACGATTTCCCACTCAGCGCGCAGAGATGGAGCACGATTTCCTCTCTGCGTGGCTTTGGTTTTGGAGGGCCATGGGAGGCATTCGGCTTATAAGCGCGCGGGGCGAGCGTCCGATGAAAGGGGATCCGGCGAATGAACTCCAGGAATCGCGGCGAGCTTGTTCACCGACGCGAGGGAAAAGGGGGAGGAGTGAGGGCGGTTGCGGAGCTTTGGTTGACGCGAAGTCCGGCACCGTTGCAACGATTCGGAGGTCCAGGCAATATTGGCGTGGCCAGATCCACATTCCCACGGACTACTCCGTCTTCTACGCGCGCGTCAGGTAGGAGGAGCACCCATGACGCAAGGCAGTGGGCCCCACCACGCTTCCGTTGCGCACACGAAGACGCCCCAGCTGACCATCATCGACCGCGCTGAAGCCTTCGGGCAGGGAAGATGAGCAGTAACAGGGGTCCCACGCGCCAAAGAGGCACTGGATAGCTGCTGCCGTACACGTAGAGAGATACTGAGAAGGAGGAAAAAAGAAAAGAAACACCCATTACGTGGCCCTAGCGGGTGCAAAAGGGGAAAGGCTGATGGATTTAGATGGGCCACGCGACGCGTCTCCAGCAGGTGGCCCAAGCTCTCTCTCTCTCTCTCTTTTCTTTTTATCATTTTCTATCTCCTTCTATTTTCTGGTTTTTAATTCAAATAGATCTGTTTTGCGATTTTCAAACCTAATTCACATGCACAGATCAAACAAATCAGTATGATGCACAAGCCTAGGTTTTTCATTCAGTTTTAGTTTTTTTGACAAAGAGAAATATGCTTCAATAATAAAACACATACTCAAAACAAATCTATTATTATTTCTCAACCTGGGGTTTACAAATCCTACCCCCCTTAAAAAGAATCTCGTCCTCGAGATTTAGGAAGGACTAGGGAAAAGAGGGGGAAATTCTATGCGAAGCTCTTCTTCTCTTTCCCATGTAGCTTCGCCTTCTACATGGTGACTCTATTGAACTTTGCACATCTTTATCACTTTATTCCTTGTAACTCGGGTAATGTATCAGGAATCTTGATAGGATACTCCATGTAAGTCAAATCTCCCTAAACACTGAGCTCTTCCATGGGTAGCTGTTCATCAGGGACACAGAGACACTTCTTAAGTTGAGACACATGGAATACATTATGCACATCAGTTAGATTATCATATAGCTCGAGTTGATGGGCCATCTCTTCACTTTCCTAAAAAAACTCTAAAGGGTCCAATAAAGCGAGGGAACAATTTGCCCTTAACTTTAAATCTCCTCATTCCATGAAGTGGTGACACCTTGAGGTACACATGATTTCTTTCCTCAAACTCCAGTGGTCTTCTTCTATTATCAACGTAGCTTTTTTTTTCCTGGTCTGAGCTACCCTCAAATCCTCTCGAATTATACGAACTTGTTCTTCTGCTTCTTGAATCAGTTCAGGTCCAAAGAACTGTCCTCCTCTAGTCTAGTCCAAAATAGAGGAGTTCTGCATTTCCTGCCACATAGAGTCTCGAACAGTGACGTCTTTAGACTGGCCTAGTAACTATTATTATATGAGAACTCAGCATAAGGTAGACTCTTGTCCCACTACTACCATGCTAAAAGGCACAAGCTCTCAACACGTCCTCCAATACTTGATTAGTTCTTTTAGTCTGTCCATTGGTTTGAGAATGTTAGGCCGAACTAAAATTCAACTTCGTATCCATATTCTCATGAAAACTTTTCCAAAATCTAGAGGTAAACTATGATCCTCTATCCAAAATGATCTTCTTCGGTACACCGTGTAAACACACAATCCGAGCCATATATAACTCTGCCAGTTGAGAACCTTTATAAGTTGTCTTGATAGGGATAAAGTGAGCCACTTTAGTCGATCTATCCACAATCACCCATATCGAATCATATCATTTCGAGGTGCGTGGCAATCCAGTAATGAAATCCATACCAATCTCTTCCCACTTCCATTCGAGTATCTTTAATGGGTACAATATTCCAGCTGGCCTCTAGTGTTCGGCCTTAACTCTTCGACCCACATCGCACATTGCCATATGTGCAGCCACATCTCTCTTCAATCCATACCACCAGTATTTCTGCTTCAAATCCCGATACATCTTAGTGCTACCAGGATGAATACAATAATCCGAGTCATGGGCCTCCTTTTTAATAGTTTCACGAAGGCTTTCAATATCAAGAACACATATCCTGTCCTTGAGCCATATGGTGCCTTGCTCATCTTCCGTGAATTCTAGACCTCTACCTTTCGTAATAAGATCCTTAATCTCTTGCATTTTAGCATCACCAATTTGTCCTTTGTGGATTTCTTGTTCCAAAGTAGATTCCACATCAATAGTAACTCCTTCAGTGTGAGCAACTATCCCCAGGTTAAGTCTCCTGAAATCCTCAACAATCTCATCGGGTAGCTGGGCATCAACAGCTGAATGAACATGCTCCTTTCGACTCAAGGCATCTGCAACCAAATTTGCCTTGCCCGGGTGATAGTGAATTTCCAAATCATAATCCTTAATAAGCTCCAACCAACGGCGTTGCCTCGAGTTGAGATCCTTCTAAGTGAATATATACTTCAAACTCTTATGATCTGTGTATACTTGACACTTGGTTCCCATAATATAATGCATCCATATCTTAAGTGCATGCACTATGGCTGCCAGTTCTAAGTCATGAGTAGGGTAGTTCAACTCATGTTTTCCGCATAGGTGATCGCATGTCCTTCTTGCATAAGCACACATCTCAAGCCTTGGCCACATGCATCACAATAAATATCAAATCCCTTCTGTAGATCTGGCATAACCAACACTGGTGGCGACATCAACCTCTTCTTTAATTGATCAAAGCTATCTTGGCACTTATCGTCCCACTTAGATTCTCTTTCCTTCTCTAGAAGTGAGGTCATAGGCTCAGCGATCTTAGAAAATCCTTCAATAAATCTTCGATAATATCCTACAAATCCCAAGAAACTCCGAACCTCAGCAACTGTAGTGGGTATGCTCCACACCACTATCTCCTTGACTTTAGCAGAATCCACTGAAATCCCCCCATTAGAAATGATATGTCCAAGAAATGGCACCTCGCCAATCCAAAACTCGCATTTGCTGTACTTGGCGTAGAGTTGATTATCTCGTCGCTTCTGTAGCACCAATCTCAGATATTTCTCATGATCACTATCTCTCTTGGAACAAATAAGGGTATCGTCGATGAAAATCACGACGAATCTGTCCAAACCATGAACACCTTATTCTTCAGATCCATAAAATAGACTGGTGTATTGGTTAGTCCAAATGACATAACTATGAACTCATATAATCCATATTGGGTCGAGAAATCCGTCTTGGGAATATTCGATGGCCAAATCTTCATTTGATGGTAACTCGATCAGAGATCGATCTTCGAAAATACCCTTGCACCTCTCATCTAATCAAATAAATCCTCAATGCGGGGTAATGGATACTTTTTCTCTACAGTGACATCATTAAGGGACCTATAATCCACGCACATCCTTTATGATCCATCCTTCTTCTGTAAAAATAACACCGGTGCTCCCCAAGGTAAGGAACTCGGACGAATGTACCCTGCCACCTGTAACTCAGTTAATTGCTTCTTAAGTTCCTTTAATTCTCCTACGGCCATCATGTATGGTCGTTTAGAAATAGGGGCAGTTCCAGGTAACAGATCAATGACAAACTCAACTTCCCTATCTGGTGGCATCCCTAATAACTCCTCTAGAAAGACATCCGAAAAATCTCTAACCACACGGATGCTGTCATCAACAAACTTCCCATCTACTAAGAATGTCGCTAGTCTGGTGGCGGTAGTTACTACAATTCCAACTTCAAATTCTTGTCCTTTGGATCTGGTGAGTTCTACGGTTCCCTTAGCATAATGTATATACTGCCTTTGCCTTTCTTAACCATGACATACCAAGGATCACGTCTATAGTGCTCTCTTCTAACACTATAGGGGTAGTCCATCTGGGTTAGAAATACAGGGTAAGAAAGGAAGAT
This sequence comes from Zea luxurians, assembly GCA_029449295.1. Lineage (NCBI taxonomy): Eukaryota > Viridiplantae > Streptophyta > Magnoliopsida > Poales > Poaceae > Zea > Zea luxurians. Next base: position 39,780,909 of record JAOPSE010000010.1, on the reverse strand, counting down.
TTGTAGACAAGGCGAGTAATTACGAGAAATGTTACTGCGGTGGATTTATTAGCTAAGTAGATTAGTGTGTCACCTACTAAAGCTAATTCATTACCTTATGGTGGTACATGCTAAGATGCCCGTCTATACTATTTCAATCAATCAAAGAATCAAATCAGGCATTGATCATCAGAACAATCAACCAACATTTTTAATAGAGAAAATAATTTTAATTTCGTCTTAGGTTCCCTATCTCTGAAAAAGTTCATAGTTGTAGGATTCCAGGGTGTGAAATCCATCTTGTCTTAGAGTAGAAAAGGTAAGAATGATCAGAGTAGAACAGTAGAAGGTGAGACAGGATCAAGACAAGATGAGTATAAAAAGAATCAGAGTAAGATAAGTAGGTAAGGGTTTGTCCATTTCTATCTAGGTTTCGTCCTACAGTCAACATTTCCTCTGATACCACTTCTGTCACACCCGGCTTTAAGGGACAAAGCCAGGTGCATCTCATACATGCGCCAAGAAGACAACATATACAATAACAGAGTGTATAGAGATAAATGTCATAATAATCAGAGTATTTATTACATAGCGGAAGTCTTATTACAAAATAAAAGATAAATATAAAACGAACTAAGGATCGTTGGTGCCAATGTCAACTGAGAAACGCCACCTAGATTGAATCGAACTCCTCGATACGTGGCTCCTCCTGAACCACCTGTTCTTCTCCTGTGGGGGGTGTGAGACAGCAAGGGTGAGCTCACACATGTTCATCGCTCAACAAGTTGTGGGGAATAATGTGGCATGAACTCGCCAAAGGTGGGAGATCATGAAGTGTAAGGCTGAACAATGATAGGGGTTAAAGCTGAGCATTGCTTTTAAATTTGGTCAAAATTTTATTAGCAATTACTAAGTGTAAGTGAATACCAAACCATAATAAAATAATAGAACAAAATTAATAAGAAACCCATGCAAATGCAAATGAAAAATTGAGTTTAGGTTCCATAAATTAATCATCGGAGAGTCCTGAGCCGCTCATGACCGTGAGCTCGCCTAGTATACCAGTTTTACACTCTGCAGAGGTTGTACCCTTTACCCACAAGTCGTGTTTCCCATGTCGCCAGGGTTAGCTAGGCCCTTAGACACTACCAAGGTGAATGGCTAGGGATCCACTACGAGGCCTTTACAAAGTTCCACTAGCTTCCGAAAACCCGCTACAGTTTATGGGAAGTTCCAATGCAGGGTTCTTGTCTGACCGCCATCGCAGCAAAATCAACCAAGGACCTCCCTACACTGACCACTCCCCTACTGCCCTTGCCCCTTTCGGGTAAGGTAGTCTTCCACTAGCTTTCCTAATTAGTCAGCCAAGGGGTCCCATTCCTCCCTTGTGGTGGCACGTGTTTCTCAAGTTAAGCTCCATGTTCCAATTAACAATAATATAATGATCTTGTCATGAACATAAATAGAATAACAAAATAACTGGAACATGGATGTAATAAATGATTATCCCAAAACCATATAAAGCAATAGCAAAAACTACCCATGTGATTCAGGGGCAAACAAGGTAATGAGATAAACAATCTGGGGTGACCTATTGGGTCCCATCAAAATTAAACCTATGCATGGTAAATGATTATAAAGAACATTATTGGGTAACAAAAGTGAATCAAGGGCATAACTTGCCTGGCACTTGAGATTCCAGGTACCAACTTGCTTTTCAGATGACACGTGTCCTCGCGCTAGTCGTAGCAATACAAACAAACATGGTATAGATAAAATTAACATCACACCAAACATAAGAACAAACTAAATAATAATGATCTACGCATTGCTACGAGATCGCGGGATCGAGAGCTACTAAGATCAGAGTCGTAGTTAAGGAGTTATGATTTTATAGAGGATTCATGTGATTAAAATATTAAATTACATCATAACGTGATTATTATAGATTATATGAGAAATTATTCTATAAATAATTATCTCAACTTTAATCTAAGTAATTATTTGATTAAAGATTATCTAATTAAATTATAACTATAAAATTAGAATACTATATTAATAATATTAAATAAGTTAATCCATTAGACATAGATTAACCCGATTATAAAAGTATGGGATATCATATAATAAATGTTGCTATTGTGTAGTAGATATTTATACGAAGCAACCGCAACTGGAATGAGTCAAATCGGATTTAAAACGGAGGAGATACGAATTTCCTAAGGTCTTGTGTATTTGATACGAGATTAATTAAGAGATAAATTTTAATACCATTTTCATGTTAAAACAGAGACAATAGGTGATAAACAACATTATTACAAAATTGTAGCAACTGAAATGACTTAATTTGGAGCTAGAATGGATTTTCTATGAATTAAATAAGTTTATGCAATTAAATGTATACTAAAAATTATTTTCTAAATAATTTCTTTGGTTTTATTAATTATTTGGACGACGCGTCAAATAATAGAGAAGGCAGGGTCTCAGGCGTAAAATAAACTGAGACACAATCTACACCTCCCCATGGACGACGGGTTTATTATGATGAACTCCGAGGACTCATATGAAATTTTGGTGATCTACTGCTACCAGAGCCGTCCGAATTCCGATCTAAGGCGTAGATTATATCGTGAAAGGGTACGTTGCGCTGGCTGTTGGATCAACGATCGACACATTGGTTTTTATTTTGGGCAGATCACTCCCAAAGCATCCAATATGGATCGAACGGCCGAGGTGATCCCGAGGCGAAACGGTATGGCCAACCTAATCTTGGACGTCCACAAGCAGATCAACGGCTACGAGCGTTCTTCTACCCCTAGCCAGAGTTGAGCGGCGGCGCCGCCCATAGTACCCGCGGCCTACGGTAGAGCACAAGCCGGCTAACCCCGATCCAGCACAACGATTACCTATTCTGATAACTTCTTGGTGCAAAAGAAGATGCGGACGACGGCAAATTTACTGGGGGATCCTTTCAACACGACTTCGCCTAATGACGGTGGTCAGACACACATGGCGGAGCGGCATCGATAGTATGAGCACACGGCCCGCATAGAGGCCCTAACTCAAAGCACGCCAAGCGTTAGATGGCGAAGAGCATCGCATAAACCTATGAAAACAACGGATTTACCTGCGATGAGGTCCGAAGGGGCTAGCCACGGTGCTAGGCAACTCCGTCGTGGTACCACAACACCGATGGCAAATTATCGGTGCACTGATTGCTCTTGTGCCCGATGCTTCTACCAATCGACTTCCTGATGCGCTCCACATCCTCTTTGTCCAGTCGCTGAGGCCGGAATGGCGGACCCAGTAGGGATCAACCGTGGCAACACGATTTCCCACTCAGCGTGCAGAGATGGAGCACGATTTCCTCTCTGCGTGGCTTTGGTTTTGGAGGGCCATGGGAGGCATTCGGCTTATAAGCGCGCGGGGCGAGCGTCCGATGAAAGGGGATCCGGCGAACGAACTCCAGGAATCGCGGCGAGCTTGTTCACCGACGCGAGGGAAAAGGGAGAGGAGTGAGGGCGGTTGCGGAGCTTTGGTTGACGCGAAGTCCGGCACCGTTGCAACGATTCGGAGGTCCATGCAATATTGGCGTGGCCAGATCCACATTCCCACGGACTACTCCGTCTTCTACACGCGCGTCAGGTAGGAGGAGCACCCATGACGCAAGGCAGTGGGCCCCACCACGCTTCCGTTGCGCACACGAAGACGCCCCAGCTGACCATCACCGACCGCGCTAAAGCCTTCGGGCAGGGAAGATGAGCAGTAACAGGGGTCCCACGCGCCAGAGAGGCACTGGATAGCTGCTGCCGTACCGAGCCATATATAACTCTGCCAGTTGAGAACCTTTATAAGTTGTCTTGATAGGGATGAAGTGAGCCACTTTAGTCGATCTATCCACAATCACCCATATCGAATCATATCATTTCGAGGTGCGTGGCAATCCAGTAATGAAATCCATACCAATCTCTTCCCACTTCCATTCGAGTATCTTTAATGGGTACAATATTCCAGCTGGCCTCTAGTGTTCGGCCTTAACTCTTCGACCCACATCGCACATTGCCATATGTGCAGCCACATCTCTCTTCAATCCATACCACCAGTATTTCTGCTTCAAATCCCGATACATCTTAGTGCTACCAGGATGAATACAATAATCCGAGTCATGGGCCTCCTTTTTAATAGTTTCACGAAGGCTTTCAATATCAAGAACACATATCCTGTCCTTGAGCCATATGGTGCCTTGCTCATCTTCCGTGAATTCTAGACCTCTACCTTTCGTAATAAGATCCTTAATCTCTTGCATTTTAGCATCACCAATTTGTCCTTTGTGGATTTCTTGTTCCAAAGTAGATTCCACATCAATAGTAACTCCTTCAGTGTGAGCAACTATCCCCAGGTTAAGTCTCCTGAAATCCTCAACAATCTCATCGGGTAGCTGGGCATCAACAGCTGAATGAACATGCTCCTTTCGACTCAAGGCATCTGCAACCAAATTTGCCTTGCCCGGGTGATAGTGAATTTCCAAATCATAATCCTTAATAAGCTCCAACCAACGGCGTTGCCTCGAGTTGAGATCCTTCTAAGTGAATATATACTTCAAACTCTTATGATCTGTGTATACTTGACACTTGGTTCCCATAATATAATGCATCCATATCTTAAGTGCATGCACTATGGCTGCCAGTTCTAAGTCATGAGTAGGGTAGTTCAACTCATGTTTTCCGCATAGGTGATCGCATGTCCTTCTTGCATAAGCACACATCTCAAGCCTTGGCCACATGCATCACAATAAATATCAAATCCCTTCTGTAGATCTGGCATAACCAACACTGGTGGCGACATCAACCTCTTCTTTAATTGATCAAAGCTATCTTGGCACTTATCGTCCCACTTAGATTCTCTTTCCTTCTCTAGAAGTGAGGTCATAGGCTCAGCGATCTTAGAAAATCCTTCAATAAATCTTCGATAATATCCTACAAATCCCAAGAAACTCCGAACCTCAGCAACTGTAGTGGGTATGCTCCACACCACTATCTCCTTGACTTTAGCAGAATCCACTGAAATCCCCCCATTAGAAATGATATGTCCAAGAAATGGCACCTCGCCAATCCAAAACTCGCATTTGCTGTACTTGGCGTAGAGTTGATTATCTCGTCGCTTCTGTAGCACCAATCTCAGATATTTCTCATGATCACTATCTCTCTTGGAACAAATAAGGGTATCGTCGATGAAAATCACGACGAATCTGTCCAAACCATGAACACCTTATTCTTCAGATCCATAAAATAGACTGGTGTATTGGTTAGTCCAAATGACATAACTATGAACTCATATAATCCATATTGGGTCGAGAAATCCGTCTTGGGAATATTCGATGGCCAAATCTTCATTTGATGGTAACTCGATCAGAGATCGATCTTCGAAAATACCCTTGCACCTCTCATCTAATCAAATAAATCCTCAATGCGGGGTAATGGATACTTTTTCTCTACAGTGACATCATTAAGGGACCTATAATCCACGCACATCCTTTATGATCCATCCTTCTTCTGTAAAAATAACACCGGTGCTCCCCAAGGTAAGGAACTCGGACGAATGTACCCTGCCACCTGTAACTCAGTTAATTGCTTCTTAAGTTCCTTTAATTCTCCTACGGCCATCATGTATGGTCGTTTAGAAATAGGGGCAGTTCCAGGTAACAGATCAATGACAAACTCAACTTCCCTATCTGGTGGCATCCCTAATAACTCCTCTAGAAAGACATCCGAAAAATCTCTAACCACACGGATGCTGTCATCAACAAACTTCCCATCTACTAAGAATGTCGCTAGTCTGGTGGCGGTAGTTACTACAATTCCAACTTCAAATTCTTGTCCTTTGGATCTGGTGAGTTCTACGGTTCCCTTAGCATAATGTATATACTGCCTTTGCCTTTCTTAACCATGACATACCAAGGATCACGTCTATAGTGCTCTCTTCTAACACTATAGGGGTAGTCCATCTGGGTTAGAAATACAGGGTAAGAAAGGAAGATTTGTAGACAAGGCGAGTAATTACGAGAAATGTTACTGCGGTGGATTTATTAGCTAAGTAGATTAGTGTGTCACCTACTAAAGCTAATTCATTACCTTATGGTGGTACATGCTAAGATGCCCGTCTATACTATTTCAATCAATCAAAGAATCAAATCAGGCATTGATCATCAGAACAATCAACCAACATTTTTAATAGAGAAAATAATTTTAATTTCGTCTTAGGTTCCCTATCTCTGAAAAAGTTCATAGTTGTAGGATTCCAGGGTGTGAAATCCATCTTGTCTTAGAGTAGAAAAGGTAAGAATGATCAGAGTAGAACAGTAGAAGGTGAGACAGGATCAAGACAAGATGAGTATAAAAAGAATCAGAGTAAGATAAGTAGGTAAGGGTTTGTCCATTTCTATCTAGGTTTCGTCCTACAGTCAACATTTCCTCTGATACCACATCTGTCACACCCGGCTTTAAGGGACAAAGCCAGGTGCATCTCATACATGCGCCAAGAAGACAACATATACAATAACAGAGTGTATAGAGATAAATGTCATAATAATCAGAGTATTTATTACATAGCGGAAGTCTTATTACAAAATAAAAGATAAATATAAAACAAACTAAGGATCGTTGGCGCCAATGTCAACTGAGAAACGCCACCTAGATTGAATCGAACTCCTCGATACGTGGCTCCTCCTGAACCACCTGTTCTTCTCCTGTGGGGGGTGTGAGACAGCAAGGGTGAGCTCACACATGTTCATCGCTCAACAAGTTGTGGGGAATAATGTGGCATGAACTCGCCAAAGGTGGGAGATCATGAAGTGTAAGGCTGATCAATGATAGGGGTTAAAGCTGAGCATTGCTTTTAAATTTGGTCAAAATTTTATTAGCAATTACTAAGTGTAAGTGAATACCAAATCATAATAAAATAATAGAACAAAATTAATAAGAAACCCATGCAAATGCAAATGAAACATTGAGTTTAGGTTCCATAAATTAATCATCGGAGAGTCCTGAGCCGCTCATGACCGTGAGCTCGGTTAGTATACCAGTTTTACACTCTGCAGAGGTTGTACCCTTTACCCACAAGTCGTGTTTCCCATGTCGCCAGGGTTAGCTAGGCCCTTAGACACTACCAAGGTGAATGGCTAGGGATCCACTACGAGGCCTTTACAAAGTTCCACTAGCTTCCGAAAACCCGCTACAGTTTATGGGAAGTTCCAATGCAGGGTTCTTGTCTGACCGCCATCGCAGCAAAATCAACCAAGGACCTCCCTACACTGACCACTCCCCTACTGCCCTTGCCCCTTTCGGGTAAGGTAGTCTTCCACTAGCTTTCCTAATTAGTCAGCCAAGGGGTCCCATTCCTCCCTTGTGGTGGCACGTGTTTCTCAAGTTAAGCTCCATGTTCCAATTAACAATAATATAATGATCTTGTCATGAACATAAATAGAATAACAAAATAACTGGAACATGGATGTAATAAATGATTATCCCAAAACCATATAAAGCAATAACAAAAACTACCCATGTGATTCAGGGGCAAACAAGGTAATGAGATAAACAATCTGGGGTGACCTATTGGGTCCCATCAAAATTAAACCTATGCATGGTAAATGATTATAAAGAACATTATTGGGTAACAAAAGTGAATCAAGGGCACAACTTGCCTGGCACTTGAGATTCCAGGTACCAACTTGCTTTTCAGATGACATGTGTCCTCGCGCTAGTCGTAGCAATACAAACAAACATGGTATAGATAAAATTAACATCACACCAAACATAAGAACAAACTAAATAATAATGATCTACGCATTGCTACGAGATCGCGGGATCGAGAGCTACTAAGATCAGAGTCGTAGTTAAGGAGTTATGATTTTATAGAGGATTCATGTGATTAAAATATTAAATTACATCATAACGTGATTATTATAGATTATATGAGAAATTATTCTATAAATAATTATCTCAACTTTAATCTAAGTAATTATTTGATTAAAGATTATCTAATTAAATTATAACTATAAAATTAGAATACTATATTAATAATATTAAATAAGTTAATCCATTAGACATAGATTAACCCGATTATAAAAGTATGGGATATCATATAATAAATGTTGCTATTGTGTAGTAGATATTTATACGAAGCAACCGCAACTGGAATGAGTCAAATCGGATTTAAAATGGAGGAGATACGAATTTCCTAAGGTCTTGTGTATTTGATACGAGATTAATTAAGAGATAAATTTTAATACCATTTTCATGTTAAAACAGAGACAATAGGTGATAAACAACATTATTACAAAATTGTAGCAACTGAAATGACTTAATTTGGAGCTAGAATGGATTTTCTATGAATTAAATAAGTTTATGCAATTAAATGTATACTAAAAATTATTTTCTAAATAATTTCTCTGGTTTTATTAATTATTTGGACGACGCGTCAAATAATAGAGAAGGCAGGGTCTCAGGCGTAAAATAAACTGAGACACAATCTACACCTCCCCATGGACGACGGGTTTATTATGATGAACTCCGAGGACTCATATGAAATTTTGGTGATCTACTGCTACCAGAGCCGTCCAAATTCCGATCTAAGGCGTAGATTATATCGTGAAAGGGTACGTTGCGCTGGCTGTTGGATCAACGATCGACGCATTGGTTTTTATTTTGGGCAGATCACTCCCAAAGCATCCAATATGGATCGAACGGCCGAGGTGATCCCGAGGCGAAACGGTATGGCCAACCTAATCTTGGACGTCCACAAGCAGATCAACGGCTACGAGCGTTCTTCTACCCCTAGCCAGAGTTGAGCGGCGGCGCCGCCCATAGTACCCGCGGCCTACGGTAGAGCACAAGCCGGCTAACCCCGATCCAGCACAACGATTACCTATTCTGATAACTTCTTGGTGCAAAAGAAGATGCGGACGACGGCGAATTTACTGGGGGATCCTTTCAACACGACTTCGCCTAATGACGGTGGTCAGACACACATGGCGGAGCGGCATCGATAGTATGAGCACACGGCCCGCATAGAGGCCCTAACTCAAAGCACGCCAAGCGTTAGATGGCGAAGAGCATCGCATAAACCTATGGAAACAACGGATTTACCTGCGATGAGGTCCGAAGGGGCTAGCCACGGTGCTAGGCGACTCCGTCGTGGTACCACAACACCGATGGCAAATTATCGGTGCACTGATTGCTCTTGTGCCCGATGCTTCTACCAATCGACTTCCTGATGCGCTCCACATCCTCTTTGTCCAGTCGCTGAGGCCGGAATGGCGGACCCAGTAGGGATCAACCGCGGCAACACGATTTCCCACTCAGCGTGCAGAGATGGAGCACGATTTCCTCTCTGCGTGGCTTTGGTTTTGGAGGGCCATGGGAGGCATTCGGCTTATAAGCGCGCGGGGCGAGCGTCCGATGAAAGGGGATCCGGCGAACGAACTCCAGGAATCGCGGCGAGCTTGTTCACCGACGCGAGGGAAAAGGGAGAGGAGTGAGGGCGGTTGCGGAGCTTTGGTTGACGCGAAGTCCGGCACCGTTGCAACGATTCGGAGGTCCAGGCAATATTGGCGCGGCCAGATCCACATTCCCACGGACTACACCGTCTTCTACGCGCGCGTCAGGTAGGAGGAGCACCCATGACGCAAGGCAGTGGGCCCCACCACGCTTCCGTTGCGCACACGAAGGCGCCCCAGCTGACCATCACCGACCGCGCTAAAGCCTTCGGGCAGGGAAGATGAGCAGTAACAGGGGTCCCACGCGCCAGAGAGGCACTGGATAGCTGCTGCCGTACACGTAGAGAGATACTGAGAAGGAGGAAAAAAGAAAAGAAACACCCATTACGTGGCCCTAGCGGGTGCAAAAGGGGAAAGGCTGATGGATTTAGATGGGCCACGCGACGCGTCTCCAGCAGGTGGCCCAAGCTCTCTCTCTCTCTTTTCTTTTTATCATTTTCTATCTCCTTCTATTTTCTGGTTTTTAATTCAAATAGATCTGTTTTGCGATTTTCAAACCTAATTCACATGCACAGATCAAACAAATCAGTATGATGCACAAGCCTAGGTTTTTCATTCAGTTTTAGGTTTTTTGACAAAGAGAAATATGCTTCGATAATAAAACACATACTCAAAACAAATCTATTATTATTTCTCAACCTGGGGTTTACAGTACTCGCCCGAGGCGCCCTTGCCGAGCCAATCCATTCGATCCTTCTGCTGATGAACAGAAAAAGAAAAGGAGACGCCTCCGGCAAGTGCCCAGTTTGGGTCGGGACGTTGGTACCTCGGTTCCTGATGCTGAAGAAGTGCCTGCGACTGAATTAACTGACGCTGAACCCAATGGGTGTACCGAATCAGTTGCTGATCCCAATGGGTGTGCTGCCTGTGTTGCTAATGTGGATGATGAGGAGGGAGAAGATGAAGTTCCTTTGACTCGGAAAAACAATCGGCAATTCATCGCTAGCGGTGAAAGTAGTGGAGTTCCCTCTCCTGCTTTGTCTGCTCTCATTGGTCTGCAAGAACTGTCCCTGGCCAATTTTGATCAGACTCTCGAGGATATGGTTCCAGAGGATTTGTTATCGGAGCCAGCAGATGATGGTGTGATGGAGGTTTGCGCTGATGTGCTTGATGCTGGGTTGAGGTCATCTCGTGCCTCGTCAACCTTAGAGCGCGATCTTGAGGATTGGAAGACTGACTTGGGTCGTCCTGGTCTCATGGAAGTAATTGAGGGCCCATCAGCCTTAGAGGTGGCTACCGCGGAGAGCTTGGACCCCAAGGATGGTGTTGACATGTGTCTAGCCCTCGAGAATGTTGTCGGGGATGACTTGATCCGGGTGGGAAGTGCAAGCCACTGCCCAGCCCCCGAGGGTGCTGCCGGGAGTGATCCGGCTCAAGTGGGTAGTGCAAACTATGACCCAGCCCCCGAGGATGTCCGAGCGGGGTCTTTCTTTGGTACTTCCATGAACGTTCATGCGGGGTCGTCTCCACACTCTGGCTGTATGGTGGTAGCCCAAACCTTGGACCAGGGAGTCGCTTTAGAGGATAGCGTCCCCACTGACCGAGTGTTGGGTTCTGTTGATGGCACCAAATTGATTCCTGCTGGTTCGTTGCAAGCTGCTTCGGGTGGTGGCCTTATGCCTGGTTATCAATTGATCTCTCCTGATTTGGGGATCCCTTCATTCTTTTCCAACCTCCAGGTACTGTGATGTATTTTAGCTTGGCTTTTTACATTACACGAACTGCTGTCATTACATTCATCTGCTCTCCTCATCAGGCTTTGGTGGATGGGATGGCTGGCCAGTTGAGGCTACAGGGTGCCTCTATCCCAGAAGTAGCTTCGTCACTTGCATGTTGGAATCCAGTGTCACTTCAACATCGTGTCTCTGAATTGGAGGCGACCAACGCTGGTAAGTGCCCTTTTGCTTCTCTTTGCCTTCACTGTAGATTGCTTTACATTTTGACCCTTATTTTGTTTGATTGTCTCCTGCTAGGTATGACTCAGCAGATTTCCACTCTTGAAGAAAAACATTCCCGAGATCAGGCTGAATTGGCCCAGCGATGCACTGACTTTGAGGAAAAGTACTCTCAAAGTCAGATTGAGCTGGGTCAGGTCTCCGCTGCCTTAGATGATGCCAATGCACTGAGTTCTTCTCTTCATGCTCAGCTCGACTCTGAAAAGGTGATTTATGAAACTGCGCTTTGCCTTGTTGTGCTGCCATTACTTGCTTGGTGTTTGAGGGTGTTGATTTTTGTTTGCAGGAAGAGAAACGTATCCTTGCTGCTTCTCGAGACAATCTTGAAAAATTGTATCGTGATTCTAGCAACTCGTTGACTATCTTGGAGAGAAGTCATCGCTTCACCATGGAAGAGTTAGACCACCAACGTTGTAAGCTGCAGGAATCCATGGATGAGGTAACCCGGCTCAAGCAGTTGATATCAGCAAAGGATGTTACTATCAAAGAGCTCCGAGTTTCCAAGAAATCCATCGCCCAAGAGTTAGAAACTGCTCAGCTAGCTGCCAAGGTTGCCAAAGAAACTTCTGTTACTCTCAGAGCCCAGCGTGATAGAGCCATGGACAAGGCTATTCGGGCGGGGCGAATCTTGATGAGGAGACCCGGCGTGGTTGTTCTCGAAGATATAAGGGCTGATGTGAATGCCGCCCCTGATTCCTCGAGTCGTCCTTCCTCCTCGATTGCTCCTGAGAAAAACATCACGAAATAGAGAGACACTTTGCGTGCTTCAAACGCGCGGTTAGCATGGTCAGACATTTGCTAGAGGACGCCACTTCAGTATTTGGACAATATTGTTATTTTCACATTGTTTCAGAATTCATCAGTTCGTAAATTTGTAGTAGTAAAATGATGTACGATGGTTTTGAAATTTGCTTGCGAGTTGTAGAAGCCATCTTTATATGAGTAATTGTGATCACGCCAAATCGCCTTAAGTCGCTGCTGACTTAAGTCGATTGCTTCTGTTAATAGGGCGTAGTGGTCACCCTGAGTTGCGTAGGCGCGAACATGTTGCACCGGCTTAAGTTGCTGCCGACTTAAGCCGATTGCTCTTTGGCAGGGTATAGTGGTCACCCCAAGTTAAGTTAGCGTGAGCATGTTGCACCGGCTTAAGTCGCTGCCAACTTAAACCGATTGCTCCGTTGGCAGGGCATAGTGGTCACCCCGGGTTAAGTTAGCGTGAGCATGTTGCACCGGCTTAAGTCATTGCCGACTTAAACCGATTGCTCCGTTAGCAGGGCATAGTGGTCACCCCGAGTCAAGTAAGCGTGAGCATGTTGCACCGGCTTAAGTCATTGCCGACTTAAACCGATTGCTCCGTTAGCAGGGCATAGTGGTCACCCCGAGTCAAGTAAGCGTGAGCATGTTGCACCGCCTTAAGTTGTTGCCAACTTAAGCCAATTGCTCCGTTAGCGGGGCATAGTGGTCACCCCGGGTTAAGTTAGCGTGAGCATGTTGCACCGGCTTAAGTCATTGCTGACTTAAACCGATTGCTCCGTTAGCGGGGCATAGTGGTCACCCCGGGTTAAGTTAGCGTGAGCATGTTGCACCGGCTTAAGTCATTGCCGATTTAAACCGATTGCTCCGTTAGCGGGGCATAGTGGTCACCCCGAGTTAAATAAGAATGCAAGTCAACCGTGAACAAACTGAGTATCTTTGAAGCCTTTCTTTATTGATGACATGTTTCCATTTTACTGAATACATCGTCGTCCCGATAGCTTTTGAAATACAGCTAGGGATAAAACTTCCTGAGGTGTTCTATGTTCCAGGAGTTCCCGACTTCTGTGCCATCCATCTGAGTGAGACAATATGATCCCGGCCGAGTGGTTTCTGCTACTATGAATGGTCCTTCCCATAAGGGTGACAACTTGTGTCGTCCTTCCCTCGTTAGAATTCGGCGGAGGACGAGATCTCCTACTGAAAAGGATCGTTGTCGCACGGCCTGGTCATGATAACGTCTCAGAGTCTGCTGATACCGCGCCGATTGAATTACTGCATTCAACCGTTCTTCTTCGAGTACATCGATGTCCTCCATCCTAGTAGCTTCAGCTTCTGCTATGCTCTCGAAGACCAACCTTGGGGCCCCGAACTTGAGATCAGCGGGTAATACTACCTCTGACCCATAGACCATGAAGAAAGGAGTATTTCCATGTAGAGCCCGGCTTGGTTGAGTTCTTAGGCTCCAAACGACGTTGGGTAATTCCCTTATCCATTTCCCTGCGAACTTCTCATTTTTTTCGAAGACCCTTTTCCTGTGTGCCTCTAGTATCATTCCGTTGGCTCGCTCAACCTGCCCGTTGGCCCTCGGGTGCGCTACCGAAGCGTACTTGATCTGAATGCCTTTTTGCTTGCAGAAATCGAAGAATTCCGAACTCGTGAAATTGGATCCCAGGTCAGTTATAATGTTGTTTGGTATTCCGAATCTGAATATTATGTCTTGTATGAACTCCACGGCCTTGGCTGAGGTTAAAGAGGCAATGGGCTTGAACTCTATCCATTTAGTGAACTTGTCGATTGCTACCAATACATGAGTGTATCCTCCTTGAGCCTTCTTGAAAGGTCCAATCATATCCAGTCCCCAGCATGCGAAAGGCCAAGTTACTGGTATGGTCTGCAGTTGCTGTGCTGGTAGATGTTGTTGTTTCGACAAGTACTGGCAAGCTTCGCACCTCTGAACTAACTCGGCTGCATCACTCTTCGCTGTTGGCCAATAGAATCCTGATCTGAAGACCTTCCCGACTAGTGTTCTGGATGCTGCATGTATTCCACATTGCCCAGCATGAACCTCCTCTAGAAGTTGCTTCCCAGTGGATGAGAGAATGCACTTCATGAAGGCGCCCGATGCACCTCTTCTATATAACGTTTCTCCAATGAGTGTATAGTGGGCTGACTGTCTGGCGATGCGTTCAGCTGCATTTTTGTCATCTGGTTCCTCTTCATTCTTTATATATCTGATAATCGGCCTCCTCCAGTCATCAGAGTCTGACCCGGGTTGACCTACGATGTTACATTCTTCTGCTTGATCTGTTGAGATGCTCGGTCGTGGTATTTCTTGCACGAAAACTCCAGGCGGAACCTGAGTTCGGCTGGATCCTAACTTGGACAATACATCAGCTGCCGTGTTTCGATCTCTCTCTACATGATGAAATTCCAGACCCTCAAACTTATCTTCTAGTTTCCGGACGGTGGCGTAGTATTTTCCCATCAAATCACTCGAATAGTCCCATTCTTTGTTTATTTGACTTATGACCACCAGAGAATCTCCGTATACCATTAATCTCTTGATGCCCAATGATATGGCAATGTTCAATCCATGGATCAGAGCTTCATACTCGGCTGCATTGTTGGATGCTGGAAACAACAACTGGAGGGCATATTTGAGGTGCTCGCCTCCAGGTGCGGTGAAGAGAATTCCTGCTCCTGCTCCCTGCAGCTTCAGCGAGCCATCAAAATACATCTTCCATACTTCTGCAATTTCCGGGTTCTCTGGTATTTGTTGTTCAGTCCATTCTGAAACGAAGTCAACCAATGCTTGAGACTTTATGGCAGTACGAGGTCGAAATTCGATGTCATGGGACCCCAGTTCACAGGCCCACTTGGCTATTCGGCCAATTGCTTCCTTGTTGTGGAGAATATCCCCTATCGGAAAGCCGGTGACTACTATGACTTTGTGGTCATCAAAGTAGTGACGCAGCTTGCGGGCAGTCAGGAATACTGCATATAATAGCTTCTGCACTTGAGGATATTTTTTCTTCGAGGGACCCAGAACTTCGCTGATGAAATAAACAGGATGTTGCACGGGGTAGGCATGTCCTTCTTCCGCTCGCTCGACTACCAACGCGGTGCTTACCACGTGAGTCGTGCAAGAGATATATAGCAACAGATCTTCAGCCGGTTGGGTTGACGTGGCTCGTCGTGGTGGTTTCAGTACTGGTGGTGTTGTCAAGAATTTCTTCAGTGCATCTAGAGCTTCCTGTGCCTTTGAAGTCCACTGAAACTTATCCACCTTTTTGAGTAGCTTGTAAAATGGTAAACCTTTCTCCCCCAGCCTGGATATAAATCTTCTCAGAGCTGCCATACATCCAGTAAGTCGCTGAACCTTCTTTTGTGATCGAGGTGCTTCCATCTTCATGATAGCTTCAATCTTATCTGGATTAGCCTCAATTCCCCGGTTGCTGACAATAAACCCGAGTAACTTTCCTGCCGGTACCCCGAAAACACATTTCTCGGGATTAAGCTTCCATCTATACCGCCTCAGACTGTTGAAAACCAGTTGTAAGTCTTCGATGAAGTTTTCTGAGTTCTCTGTTTTGATTACCACATCATCCACGTAGGCCTCCACACGCTTGCCCCAGTGATCGGCTAAGCATGTTTGAATGGCTCTCTGGTAGGTTGCTCTAGCGTTTTTGAGACCAAACAACATGGAGGTATAACAGAAAGCACCAAACGGAGTAATGAATGCTGTTTTTTCTTCATCTTCCTTTGCCAAACTAATCTGGTGGTATCCGGAATAGCAATCCAGGAAAGACAGCACAAAACATCCAGCGGTGGAGTCCACCACCTAATCTATCCTCGGGAGCCCGAAGGGATCCTTCGGATAGTGTTTGTTGAGATTAGTATAATCAACACACATGCGCCAATCCACTTTATTCTTTTTGAGTACAAGAACAGGGTTGGCTAACCACTCGGGATGTAACACTTCTCTAATGAACCCAGCCGCGACCAAGCGGGCCAGCTCAGCGCGAATGGCCTCTCTCTTGTCGGGCGTGAAACGACGTAGTTTCTGCCGGATCGGCCTTGCTTGTGGATAGACCTTCAGTTTGTGCTCGACCAGCTCTCTCGGGACTCCCGGCATATCCACAGGTTGCCATGCGAATACATCTCGGTTGTCTTGCAGAAACTGGACGAGCGCGCTTTCCTATTTATCATCCAGGCTAGAGCTGATGATAGTAGTTTTACGTTCATCAGCAAACCCCAGATTGATCCTTTTAGTTTCTTTAGTCGGCCGCATAGAGGTCGCGGCTTGAGCTTCCTTTGCCGGTGCTGTGTGGTCTTCCTCAGGCTTAGAGTTTGCCTGGGTCGAAGAAGTTGCCGACGGTTTGGCAATGAGGGCCGCCTGGATGGCCACTCAGAAACATTCTGCGGCGCCTTGGAGGTCAGCACGCACAGTTATGATTCCTTGCGGTCCCAGCATCTTCAATATCATGTACGTGTAATGCGGAATGGCCATGAATTTTGCCAGTCCCGGCCTCCCGATGATTGCGTTGTACCCGCAGTCGAAGTTCGCCACTTCGAACCTCAGGAACTCGGTTCTGTAGTTTTCCGGAGTCCCGAAGGTGACAGGCATGTAGATGTGGCCCAACGGGTATTCTCCCTCAGTTGGCACGATGCCAAAGAAGGGAGTGTCTGACTCGTGGAGTTCTTTGAGGTGAACTCCCAAGCCTCGGAGTGTCCAGGGGAAGGTGACGTTGATGCTGCTCCCCCCGTCCACTAACACCTTCTTCACCCGGCTCTCTCGGATCACCGGATCGACGAGGAGTGGGCATTTGCCCGGATGGTCGAAGTTGAGCCATTGATCCGCCCGAGTGAAGGTGATCGGGTGCTCCGACCACCGGTACAGGGCGGGAGGGCCGGTGGTCGCCACCAGTATCTGGCGATCGTTGAGCTTTTGCTGTCTTTTGCTCTCCTGCGATCCATGTCCGCCGAAGATGACGTTGACCTCCCTATCAACGCGCGGGAAGGCTCCTCCTCCTCCCTCCTCCTGCTGCTGGGGTTGTCGTGGTTCTTCTGGTCCTCCTCGCGGCGGAGGAGGGGGTAGAGGTTGGAAGGGTCGGCCATGCCCAACGGAATGCTTGAAGTCCCGGCAGTTCCGAAGAGTGTGGCGCATGTCCTTGTGGTACGGGCACTGGGCGTCGAGGATGTCGTCCAGCGTGCGCTCACCTCCGCGTGGTCCTCCCCGGGCGCGAGAGGCAAGTGGTCCGGCAGCGTGCACCTCTTCGCGCGGTCTCTTCTCCCAGCGTTTGTCAGGTTGCTAGTTCGTGTCGCGTCGTGGTGCTACCGGTGCGGGCTTTGCTCCTCCGATGAGGTCCTGGGCTCGCTCGTCGGCGGTGATGTAGAGGTCGGCTTCCCGGAACAGCTCCTCGGAGGTAGTTGGTGCCTTCTGTAGTATGGCTCGGACGAAGGCCGAGTCATTGGATCCTCTGTAGAAGTCCTCGATCACGGCCGCCTCCGTGACTTCAGGGATACGATTTCTCATGGTCTGGAACCTTTTGAGGTACGATCGGAGAGTTTCATCCCCCCAGCGCTTGATGGATTTGAGGTCCCATGGTTGCGCCGGTTTGTCGGAGAGGGACTGGAAATTGGCAGTGAAGCGCCGACTGAAGTCGCTCCAGTCGTCGATGCAGTGTCGGGGTAGATGTCGCAGCCATTGCAGCGAGTCTTGCCCAAGGACAATGGGTAAGTACGCGGTCATCACGTCTTCGGATGCTCCGGCGGCTCGAGCGGCGGTAGTGTAGACGGCCAACCAACCTCCTGGGTCCTGCTTAGGTTCATATTTATCGACATTGGATACCTTGAAGTTTGGGGGCCATTGAATGGCCCTAAGGCGTGGAGTGAGGGCTGACACTCCACATGTGTCCTCCTATCGTCGGGGATGATGTCTGTCCCGGGGAGGGGAGTAGTTGTTGTGGTTCCTCGACCGTCCCCGGGCAGTTCCACCAGTCGAGGCCGTCGTTGATTCGGTTCTAGTAGCTTGACTTCGAGTGGGGATGCCATGATCCCTATCGTATTCCTCCCAGCGGCGTATCTCGTTCTCATGCCATCGTTCGCGCGAAGCGTTGATAGAACTCCGCGCATCCCGACGACTGTTGATGGCGTGCCGCAAGTCGTTCGGCGGGTGAGCGAGAGGTAGAAGATGGTTGGCTGCCTGGGTGAGCAGGCGTCGATAGCCCTCGGCGTCTGGAGTCCGAGGGAGTCCGTCAGCAATCCGAGCTAGCACTCCTCCGACTTCACTCGGCGTGTTCATGGCTCGGGCGAAGTCGGGGTTTAGGTTACGGCCGAGTAGTGGATTTTCTCGGCGTTGCCTCGCGTCTTGCTCGGCTTGTTCCTGAGCTCGTCGACGATCACGTCGTCGGGAGTTCCTTCGTTCCCTGAAGACGCGTTCTTCCGGAGTTTCTCCCATCTCTGAGACCTCGTCTCGCGAGACAGGCTGCTCCGGATCCCGTTCTCCGGCTTGGTGATGTCTCCGGATGTTTCGGCGCCGATTTCTTCGTCGCCGGGATTCCCGCTGAGGTGGTTCCTCCCCAGGCGCGGTCGGTTCGTCATCAGAGACGGGAGGTGACTCTGCTCTTCCGATGAAGAGAACGTCGGGGTAGAATGGTGTAGCTGTCGTGGCGATCTTTTTTCGGAAAGCGGAGGGTAATGCTTCCTCGGTATTTTCGGAGTTAGTTGGAGGAGACTTCCTTCCCGGCGGATCTGCAATGCGGTGTAGAATTCCCTTTTCGTCGGCTATGGATAAGACTGTTCCAAAGCAGTACATGGATCCGGGACGGAAGGTGATCCTGCTGTGGATGGTGATGGCCATTGAGCTAGCTTAGATCGTTGACACCCCCCTACCTGGCGCGCCAGCTGTCGGCGTTTTGGGTCCGACCGCACACCCGGGGTTGCCCCTCAAGGTGTTTTAAGGAGTAGGACGGTGTCGACGACTATAGCAAAATGGTTCGTGCCAATTGCACGTGGGACAGTGGACAATGTTTACAGGTTCGGGCCGCTTAGAGATGCGTAACACCCTACGTCCTGATGAGTATGCTTGGCGAATGAGGTTACAAAAGAGCTCTCTGAATTGAGAATGCAGAGAGTTGAAGTGGGTGGCTAAGTAATACGGTCGATCGATCTGAAGGGGTGCCCCCTAGGCCTTATATATTCGACCGTGGGGCAATACACGTGGATATGATAACAACGTGCGCCTAAAAGATAGTGAACTGCTCGAGTCTATCTCCCTATGATTCTGCCGACCTATCCTCGCGTGGCTCCATTGCATGAGAGTTCCAGCGCGGGAAAGTCGGATCTCTGTTGTGATCGCTCGCTCGACATTGTGGACCGTCCAGGTTTACACCGGTCCGGCCTCGTGTCAACCTGCTCTGCTGATTATTCGTCCCCAGGCCCACGAAAGAATGGCCTCACGATTTATTGGGCCCTTGGGCTTTTCGTGAGGTCTTTTACTCTTTTAGTGGACCCGGGGGATATCTGTTCCCCACACCCGCCGTCTCCACTATCGAGCTTCGGCCGAAACGCTGCGGACCTCGTTCCCTCCGGTACACAGTGGCGGCCATGACACAAACACGGTTGTCACGGTCTCGCAAGACTCTCGCCCCAATTACAATGACTCGCGCAAGAGCCGAGGGGTTGTGTGATTTTTCTAAACTCACTCAACTAACTAGGGTTCACCTAGAGCAAGCGCTAAAGCGGTCTAACTAACCTAAGTACTTCGCAAAGCACCTACACTAATACCGAGTGATTATATTAAGCACTTGTGAATGTCTACTATATGCCTTGGTATGTTGTTTAGGCTCCCACACCTTGAAATGATCGGTTGGGATGATATTTATAGACCCCAACATAAAACTAGCCGTTGGAGAAAAGCTGCTTCTCTCTGTTGCACACCGGACAGTCCGGTGGGGTCACTAGACAGTCCGGTGCGTCTAGCCGTTGGATCTGACACCGTAGGTGACCGTTGCCACAATAGGCTTTTACACCGGACAGTCCGGTGGCTTCCCCCACCAGTGCCACCTGTAACTAGCCGTTGGGCTCCTGTTCCGTGGTGCACCGAACAGTGCTTCTCAGCCGGACAGTCCGGTGCTTCTCAGCCGGACAGTCCACCGTGGCAACACTTGTCTTCGTTTCTTTGACTTTGCTTGATACCTGTTGATCTTCTTGTAATATTCATAATGTCTTCTTTTGAGGTGTTGCTTTCTTCATTGCCTTAGTCCAAGTAATCTTAGCATCCTGTGAACTACAAACATAAACACTAGCAAACACATTAGTCCATAGGTTGTGTTAATCATCAAACACCAAAACCTATTGAGCCAAATGGCCCGGGGTCCATTTTTCTTACAAGTGCGATTTGTTTGCTGGATTTAGTGGAGGTTATGGGTGTGGCGGTGATTTGGTTGGATAGGTTTTGCAAAGTTTAAACTGGTAAATTATATAGTGGTATAGATGCTTATTAAGAGTACGTAATAAGCTATTTTATTATTTCTGTTCACTTGATATATATGAATACGCCATCTATTTATAGATAAGTTTTAGAGTTTCTAACCAGCACAGACTAAGTTTTAATTAGGCTTAATATAGCTCATCTTACCGTTTAGTCACCGTCTTCACAATTAATTTTATAATTAAATTATATTTAATATTCATAGGTAGTATTTAATATAATTTAAATATTTGATGTGACAGACATATCAAACAGCCCCTAATACATTTCTCAGCAACTAGTACGCTTTAGTGCAGACTCCTAGAAGGCAATGCGCCATGCACTCCGGCAAGCCCCTATAGATCCTACCAGTCTTTTTGCATAGGTAAAATCCAAAAAAATATTTTGTGGAGGGCAGCCCGCTAGAAGCTTCCCCGTCGACACTGCCAGTCGTGTTGTCTCCTGCACTCATCACGGTGGTCATCGTCAAGCTCCTAGCGTTGTTGGTGTCCTCTTTGATTTGGCCTAGTAAATGGTGTCGTTCGAGTTACATATGCAAATTTAAATCAGAATGAAGACAGTACGCACTACAGTAAACGACAAAATTTCCGACGGCTAAAACCGTCGGACATAAGACTTGGACCGTCGGAGATAAGCTATTTCCGACGGCATTAGCTTATCTCCGACGGTTTTAAGCCGTCGTGGATAATGCGTCGGAAATAGCGTTATATCCGACGGCCGCCGTCGGACATACACTATGTCCGACGGCCCTATCGAGCCGTCGGACATAAGGCCGCGTAACCGTTTTACCCGTCGCCTGGGCCCACAGCTGTTATGTCCGACGGTTTAAAGCCGTCGGACATAACATACAGCTTATCTCCGACGGTTTTAAGCCGTCGGACATAAGGTCTATGTTATGTCCGACGGCCTACACTAAGCCGTCGGACATAACATTTTTCAGAAATTGCACAAAAATCTGAAATTTAAAAAATCTGACATTTGCAAATACAAAACAGATTTCATACACATATACACATTCACATTAACAAATATACTCACATAAGTATACACATTCACAAATATAATCACATAAGCATTCACATTCACAAAATTTAACATAACGACATAGTTCCAAATGGTTGCAACAAGTGTTTACATAAACATAGTTGTCCAAACTCCAAAATGAACATTATTCGACGGATAGGCTTTCACATGAAAGGTTGCAACAAGTGTTTTACATCATTATCACTCATATCCATCGCCACCTCCTCCGGCTGGACTATGCGTGCTGAAAAGATTGTTCACCCACGAATGTGTTGGGTCGTCCTGACCAGACCCATCTCCAGGTGCGGCAACTGAAGCGGGTGGTGTCTGAAATCCCTATAACACAAGCACATGAAATAGTAACCACTCACTTGTTCATTTAAACACATAAGACATCTATGAACATGTCACACACGCATATGTGTACATACCATAGGGAATTGTGACGGAGGCGGAGGCGGTGGTGGAGGCGCCAACATTGGCATTGGCAGTGCAAACTCCGGAGGCGGCATCCCATATGTCGGCATCGGGACGCCCGCTTGTTGGGCTAGTTGCTACAAATAATATACAAGTTATTGTTGAGCTAATAAGATACACATCAAGTGTTTTGCAAAATAAGCTACAAAATGTTACTTCAGCTTACCGAGAGAAGAGCTTGATTTTGGGCCTGGAGGTTTGCATAATACTCGTCCCTCTTCTTCTGGTACTCGGCTTGTTGCCTCTGGTACTCAGATTGTTGCCTCTGGTACTCCAATTGTTCCCTCAAGACTGATTGATGGTACTCTGCCTGTTGACGCAACACTGTCATCTCTATGTCGTGGGCGGATGATCGTGAACGGGACGACTGTGAAGACGACGATGTGGACTGTCGTCCACGGCGTCTTAGCTCTCTGGAATCAATCGTAGAATCAAAAATACCCAACCTACAAGAGTGAACCATGCACTTAGTATAGTAACTCATGCCTCAGTTGAATCGCAAGCATATGATGCCAATTTTGTAATCCAAATTAAATAATCTCACCGTCCGTGGGCTTGTCCTCCTCCGCTAGCATATGCTGCCTGAGGGTCGATTGGCTGGCTCCTCCAATCGTACTCCTGCCCATGACGTTGAACCATCTCCTCCCCATACGAAGCCTGGAGGCAAACAATATCAAATATAAGTGCATAACCCCTATATATGCCCTTGCAAACAATATCAAACACATAATAGAGTATCAAAAACTCACTAGACGGTCGGTGGCCGTCTGAGTGCATAACACATCAGGATTCTGAGGATCAGAACCCCTATGCCCTTGCATGTACACCTCCACATCCGTGGGCGTACGACCGGATTTGACTTCCTGTACATAAAAGTTACAATGACACATTTCTATGTAATTCAAAAGTTACAACAAACTGTGACTTACCATTCGCTTAGCCAAGCGCACATGACCATCACCACCGTAGTTGTGGAACGACTCGGTCCCACGGTTTCCCCTGTTCCTTTCGGAAATGGCACGAAACTCAGGGGAAGCCCACCATCTGCACAATGCCCGATAACCCTCCGATCGGGTGGCCATCCACGGCACCGACACCTACATGAAATTTTTTAAATAAAGCAAGCAAATACATGGCTTCGTGCGATTTGAGAGGCAAGAACCTGTTTACCTCTAGGTATTGCTCCTCCGTCAAGTAAATTGATGACCACTCGGCCTTGGTATTTGGCATCGGTCGATCATCAGCATTTGCTCTGTACCATGCCTTTATAGCCTGAATTCGTGCATAGTACATTGCATCTGCAACGACATCGTTCGCGTTATACTCAAACACGTAACGAGCGTTCATATCATATGATCCATCGTCCGGCAACTTGTACCGTTTCTGCAAAAAAAATTAGTGTTATCATAAAAGCAAACATGTATGGAATAACTAAAATAGTATAAATAATTCATACCCAGAATGCATCCCAAACTAGTGCCTGTGTGTTGCCAAACGTTCTACAGACACCATAGCGATAATGCTCCCAAGTGGTGGCGGGGACAGACTCGCCAGTAGGCAAAGTCACAACACCAGGCCAGTGCAGACGAACAAGATTACCAAGCACCATGTTCACCTGCCTGTAGTGTCCTGTGCCTGTGAACGAGTCGTCGATCCAAGACCTGGAAATAGTATACACAATGTGGAAATTAAAACATAACTTTCAATAACATTTAAGCAAAGACATGTCACTCACTTTCCACTAGGCTTTATCAAAACCCGAGATTCGGGTGGAAGCTCTGGAGGTGGTCCAACAAAATGCAGCTTCCTCATTCTCCTAACTCGAGAAGTTCCAGACCCAGCTGCGGAATCTCCACCAGCCCCAGAATCCCCAGCATCGTCTCCAGCATCATCTCCAGCATCATCTCCACCATCATCTTCAACATCATCTCTTGCATGATCCTCTACCACTGGTTCCTCAATTTCAGCATCCTATGAAACAAATACCGTACATCATACAATATTAAGTAACTCAAATAATGTAATTTATCAACTAACTTACATCTTGTGGAGGCAAATGTTCTGCCAGCGCTCTCCGTCTGCTCATGGTAGAACCTGAGCCCTGAAAAACTGAATCCTCACCCCTCGAGCTGCTCCTCGAGCTACTCCTCGTCCCAAGCAAACTACGAGCAAAAGACTTCATTTTCTTTGACATCCTATTTTAACAACAACATGTTAGTACATAAATCGACAATAAAATATGCAACAAAATCATAAAATATGAAATAAAATAATAAAATATGCAATAAAATCATGTTCCATACTCGTCAATCGTAATCGTAATCAAAATCAGGATCTAGTTGCTTTCGTCGATTTAATGGACGCCAAGTAGCTTTCTTCTTTCTCGTCACTCGTTTTCGTTTTGGAGGAACCTCTACATCATTTTGATCACCTAATAAAGATTCTTCCAACATTTCAGTTTGAACATTAAACGTGCTTGTAAGTTCTTCGTCTTGGAAAATCTGGGAACTTTAAGTTTTTCAACCATTTCATCAATTGTTTCTTCCTTTTAGGTTTAATACTGAAAGGAGCACGTGGCTTCTTCTGATTCTCTCCTATCTCCATAGTTGGTCTTCTACAGATTAAGGCCAAGTCTTTCCTTGCCTTAGGGTTGTCTTTTGTTTTGTCAGTGATATTCATGCAAGTGCTGATAATGCTTTCACCCATATTTCGTTCCTGGTGCATGACATCAATGTTATGCATTAGAATCAAGGCTTTCATATAAGGGAGTTCCCATAGACCACATTTGTGAGTCCAATTATGCTCGGTTCCATAACCTTCAAAACGATTTCCATGTTCGTTTAGTTTCAAATCATTAAGTCTCGCGAGAATCTCTGGACCACTTAGACGCTTGGGTGGTCCCCTCGTCACAATCGTGTCCTTTTTAAAAGCGTTCCTATCGAACCTGAACGGGTGATCCTCTGGCAAAAAACATCTATGGCAATCGAAGTAACATATCTTTCCACCAAACTTTAGTCGAAAGCATGAAGTGTCTTCAACGCATATCGGACATGTCAAAATCCCATGACAACTCCATCCAGCAAAGATACCATAAGCCATAAAATCATGAATAGACCATAAAAACGCGGCTCTCAGGTTGAACTTCTGTTTCTTGTAACAATCGTACGCCTCGACTCCTGCCCACAAAATTTTCAATTCTTCAATCAGGGGCCTCATCATCACATCGATCTTTGTTCCAGGATGATCCGGACCAGGTATTACAAGACACAAGAAAATAAATTCATATTTCATGCAAAGAGCTGGTGGAAGGTTGTATGGAACAGCAAAGACGGGCCAACATGAGTACGACGTTGCAGTTAGATTGAATGGCGAGAAACCATCTGTTGCCAAACCGAAGCGAACATTCCTCACTTCATCAGCAAAGCTGGAATCAAAAGCATCTAGTGCCTTCCATGCATCTGTATCAGCTGGGTGCACCATGACATTTCGATTTTCACGTACCCCTTCTTTGTGCCACCTCATGTGTCTGGCTGTATTCTTGGAGATGAACAAACGTTTCAACCGAGGTATAAGAGGCATGTAACGAAGCTGCTTACGTGCAATCTTCGTAGTCACGGTCAAACCATCGTCGTTTTCAACCTCAACGAATCTACGCTCACCACATACAGTACACTCCTTCTCACCTGCGGTCTCCTTCCAGAAAAGCATACAATTATTTTCACAGACATCGATTTTTTCGTAGTCCATACCGAGGCCAGATAACAGCTTTTTAGACTGATACATGTCCTTTGGCATCTTGTGATTCTCCGGAAGTACATCACTGATCAAGTTCAAAAGTTCCTTGTAACAGTTGTTTGAGAATGCAAACTTAGACTTAATAGCCATAAGTCGAGTCACAAATACAAGGACGGTCACTTTTGTGTGCTCATGCAATGGCTCTTCGGCAGCTTTAAGGAGCTCGAAGAACTTCTGAACCTCAGGTGTAGCTGGATCCTCAAACTCGGTGGGTTGACCGGGGTTCTCCGAATCGACGATTAGAAGCTCATGGCGTACATCGTCAAGCATCTCTTCCATCCTATCGTAGTCCTCCTCTTCATGTGACTGAACTTCCGATACAGTACGAGGAGGTGGGTCCTCACCGTGGTGCACCCACACCTCATAGCCTGGCATATAACCGTTCTTGCAAATATGTATAGACATAGTCCTCCTGTCAAGGAAATTAATGTTCCGACACTTGCTACAAGGGCACCTAACATCGGTTCCAGTCTCTGACCGAGCAAAAGCATGGTCGAGAAAAGCATCAGTCTTGGCAACCCACTCACTTGATAGAGCACCTCTTTTCTTCCAACCTTCATACATCCATCGACGATTCTCCTCCATACTAAATACGAGACGTTAACTTAATTAGATAAGTAATGCACGGACAATCCGTTTTTACGAAGAAATCACGCCCCTACATCTGTAGGAAAGGATAGGTCCTAAACCCACCCAAGCGTGACCGACGAGCCCGTATTTATGACAAGACATGTGATCGTGCGAAATTTCGGCAGCATAACCCCGCTGTTCTCCAATCGCACGCCTAAAAATGGTGCAATTGGAGAACACAGGGGTTATGCTGCCGAAACTAAGCAGGAGCACATGCCTTTGTCATAAACACGGACTCTGTCGGTCACCCCGAGGCTGCCCAATAAAGGGACAATTCCGGCCCAACATACCTCACATGCGTCGCATGTAAGGTGTGTTGGGCCGAAACGGGTGACGTCTAGGTTTCGTTAACTTAATTAGTTATGATTACTAATTAATCACACTAATACAATAGCCACTAATTAACCAAACTAATACAATAGCACTACAAAAAATCATTTCACGGGACCCTAAATCAAATAAAACAACCTTATTTCCGAGGGCTTAATAATTACCCTCGGAAATTAAGAGTTTAAATTATATAGACACCACTACATAACATTATTACGGGTGACAAATCATATAAACTGACCTTAATTCCGAGGGCATAATAATTACCGTCGGAAATTAAAGATTAAAATTATCTAAGCACCACTAATTAAATTTAGGCCCTCGGATATAATAAAATAAACTACAAAACAATATTAATATATACAAAATATTAATAATACATTAATACCTTACGGCGGGCGGGCGGGGCGGGCGTCGACGGCGGGCTGTGCGTGGCGGCCGACGGCGGGGCGGCGGGCGGGGCGGCGGGCGGCGGGCGGCCGCGGCGGGCGGCGGGCGGCCGCGGCGGGGCGGCGGACGGCCGCGGCGGGGCGGCGGGTGGCCGGGCGGCGGGGCGGCGGGCCTCGACGGCGGCGGCGGCGAGCGTCGACGGCGGCGGCGGTGAGCGGGCAGAGAGAGAGAAGCGAGCGCGCGCGCGTGAAAATGAACCGCGCCGGGCCGGAACCGTGTGTTAAAAAACCTTATGTCCGACGGCTAGTTAAGAGGCCGTCGGATATAACCTTATGTCCGACGGCTAGTCACGCGGCCGTCGGATATAAGCTTATGTCCGACGGCCTCGTGACTAGCCGTCGGACATAAGTCTTTATGTCCGAGAGCCCCTGTTGGCCGTCGGACATAAGATAATATCCGACGGCTTCCTACGAGGCCGTCGGAGATAGCGTGACCGTCGGAACTTTCTTCGTTTACTGTAGTGACGTATATTTATTTACACCAAAAATAAAATGGGTCCAGGTCTAGCTATTTCATCGATTACCGCTTATTATGCGTGCATGAATGACAGAAGATGCGAAAAGAATCATCGAAAGCAGCCAGAGTCCGTGGATGCGGGTGTGCTTCAAGAACTTCTCCATGGGTGATTAGAAAATACTAATGCCAACGATGTACGACTGCGACTTATGGTTAGATATACACTGTATATCTATCTATTTGCCTCTATATAGATGGATGGATAGATAGATGGATTGATCGAAGGTATATAGATGTAATGATGGATATGAATATGAAACATATCCATCCATCTATCTATCCATCTATCCATTATAGATGAAGTTCTGACATAATATACATAAAATAACCAATGTTAACCATTAAATTGCTGCAAGACCAAGTGCTATGGTATCGACAGAGAAAAAAAAAGTGTTATCTCTTAGCGAGGGTGTGTTTGGTTGGTGATAGGGTGGAATGGAGCCATTCCAGTTTCTGTAGTTTGTAGTGTGGTTTCTAGATAGAAAAAAAATCGGCAAGGGAGAGAAAGACCGGACTCCCACAGTGGCGGACCCATCTATTATGCTTAGTGTGTATCAGAAAAAATATTTAAAAAAGAAACAAAAAGTGGTTCATTTTGTAGTGTGGTTTCTAGATAGAAAAAAATCGGCAAGGGAGAGAAAGACCAGACTCCCACAGTGGCGGACCCATCTATTATGCTTAGTGTGTATCAGAAAAAAAAATATTTAAAAAAGAAACAAAAAAGTGGTTCATCAAGAATTGAACTTTGACTGATAAATTAAATAAATAAATAAATAATACTTACACCACCGAATTAACTACTCTTTTGTGTTTTTAGAGTGTGCCATGGACCATATGGACCACCCGCTTGGTCTGCCCTAGCTTTCCCATTATTATATTAGATATCTAAATACTGTCTCGGCTGAGAAAATCCTCGAACTCTGTCCCCATCACTAGCGGGCTGTCACTACCCACTCTGCAACGACCCAACTGGGGGATAGCACGCAGAACGTAACCCGGGAGGGCATAAGGACACTACTACAGTAAACCTCTGTACAGGCAGTCCGGTTAACCTCTACACAGACGGTTCCAGGAACCGCTTGTGGTGCACCGACTGTGATGTAAAACAACATCACAGGCGGTCAATCAAAAACCGCTTGTGATAGACACACATCACAGGCGGTCCGGTTTAAAAGAACCGCCTGTGATAGACACACATCACAGGCGGTCCAGTTTAAAAGAACCGCCTGTGATAGACACACATCACAGGCGGTTTTAAATATAAGTCCGACTGTATTTCAATATACAGATTCCAGATTCATATTTAGATTCCAGATTCATATACAGAATTAATAACAGATTCAAACACAGATTCAAACACATATTCCACATATTCATCCACATATCAAGTTCCAAACACATATTCATCCACATATCAAGTTCCATCATACACATATTCATCCACATACAGGTTCCATACACATATTCATCCACATATCAAGTTCCATCATACACAGATTTATACACATATCAAGTTGCATAACAACTCAACATCTCAAAGTTCCATAGACAACTAAACATCTAAAGTTCCTAACTAAAGATTTAAACACTGTGTGATATCGTGTACAAACTTAGTTCTGGGAATTGTTGCAAATTTCCATTTGTATTGTAGAATAGCCCTTGTTGATGAAGAACTTCACGACGCATAAAGTAAAGCAAGTCTTTTACAACCTTAGCCATACCGACGGAAACCATATCTCTTTCTAACCATTCAGCATTGATCTTGGATTTAGGAACCTGCAATGAAAGCAAAAAGCAAGCAGTACTAAGAGTAATGTGATGAGCAACAATATAACATAAAAATTGCAACATAGACAATGATAGCGAACTTACATCCTCACGATTGACCATATAATGGAAGGTGACACGACACCATTCGCATACATAATAACCACACAGGACAGTACCCGGAGGTTGTTTGTCACCATATGGAAATAATGATATTGACAAATTAGGCTTGTCCTCTGGATGTTCGCCGCCAAGACCTTTCCAATAAAAATGGTTTGCACTGCATATAAGAATAGCATTGTGAGATTAAGAATACATTTGTTAAGTTGTAATAAGTACAAGTGTGCAATAATAATCATACTTATCTAAAATCTTCAAGAAGTCATTATACGTAGCCTTTTCCATTCTCAGTGAGTCGAAGACCACGACTTTACCATGCTTTGGAAAGATCATGATACAAATGTAGTGGTCACTATATAGACATAGACGAAAACACATGTTAAGATCACGATTGCCATAATTTATAGTTCAAAACCATGTCGAGAACTTACTTAAAGTGGTGCGGAGCTATTATTAAGTCCTTGCCATGTTGTACATGATTATACATGACTCGTCCAATGTATGCCGCCATTACCTTCATTTTCTTTCTCTGATTCTGTTTGATGACTTTCTCAAATTCAGCATCATCCAAGTCTTTGTATTCTTCTCCATGTCTCCGAGCAACTTCTTTGTAGCGAGCTTGGGATATCATCAACGGGTCAAGAAACCCTGTCTTAAGTTGTTTCTTCTTATCATCCATGTATTGCATCCTACGTGTAAAAGTGTTAATCGTTAGACTCTCGTTTATGTGTGCGCGTACAAAACTAACAAATATGAAAGTTTAGAGGTACTTACAAGCAAAAGAGGGTTAAGTAGTTGGTTTCCATCCTTTGTCGGTGGTACAACGACCAGAGATCGTCAAAGAATAAATGCCGCACAGGATCTATATTATCATTGCTCCAAAATGCATCTTCTGGCACAACAAATGTGAAGTCCTCGAGTTTGTATTTGTTGCTAGCCACCATGTACCACTCATGCATTCTAATCTCCGGAGTCGACAACTTAGAAAGTTGCACCATCGTCAAGAACGGCCTCCCATTCACAAATTTAGAAGGAACCTCCTCCATCTTGTATATCGAGATATTGGTTTTAAGACGTAATGATTCTCGAGTATGAATCATTCCATCTTCTTCCCATACTTCGAAATTGTCTATTTGGGACCGTGTGCGTACTCCATGAGATGCTGATTCCATTTTTGATTGATTTGTCATAACACTCCGCAATTTATGCAGGTAGCGTGCCACTGATTCTGACGGTTTCTTGACATCGTCAGTGGCGATTCACTGATGAATTTTCTTTGAAATAGTTGGCCCTTCAACATTGGTGTCAACCTTTGCTTCCTTTTTGATGTTTGTGTCAACATTCTGAGGAACAATTTTGTCTACGTCCCCCTCGTCGAGTTCCTTCGCAAGAGGTGATATGAAAGTTTCAACGATTTTTGTGGAGGTCGGTGTCATATTTTCCTGCACCATGGGGTATGGAATGATCGAACTATATTTCTGTTGCATTGGTGTTGAATTCGGCGTTGGTGACTTATGACGCGTTACACGGCTTAAGATCGGCTCATCACCCAACTTCATGTCGCGTCGATGCCAAAGGACCAACTCGTTCATTGCCTCTTGCAAAGTTATGATCCCCTCAACTGGAAAGTCTATCTCCCAATCTTCACAACCACTGTCTATGATCTCTAGAACTTGGACCACAGCATAGTGTGGCGGGACAGGATTATTCTTGTAGTTAACAAGTCCTGGTTTTACCAAACCAGTAGCAGCTTGTTTTGTTTTTGTCCCAGATCGATTGATTGGAATATGAAGAAAGCAAGGCTTGTCCTCAACAATATCGTCTACAGGGTACTTGGTGAAGTCTTGCACAGATCCTACGCTGCTAGGGACTACAGGTGGACTCATGTGGCCTGGCTTGAGTTCAAATGATATGCATTCTGTTTTCTTCATTTTGTTCATCACGTCATTAATAGCCTTTTGTACCCTTTCATCAATAGTTTCTTCAAG
Source organism: Zea luxurians (assembly GCA_029449295.1). Lineage (NCBI taxonomy): Eukaryota > Viridiplantae > Streptophyta > Magnoliopsida > Poales > Poaceae > Zea > Zea luxurians. The sequence goes on along the minus strand of JAOPSE010000010.1, from coordinate 39,749,076 downwards.
GGTCCTTTTCGACTTCTCGTGTTTCCTATATGACGACGCATACTCTGGAAACGCCTCTCTCCAGAAAATCTTAGAAGAGATTCCTCGAGCCCGTCCAGTGTGTTCAGGATTGCCTAGTGCTGCAGTTAGTATGTCATTCTCCCTTCGAGGCTTAAATTCGCCCTTCTTTCTCTTATCTGCATATTCTTGAATTTTTGTCGAAACTTCGCCTACCAATTCTGGATGCAAAAGTTTGCCGTCCTCACTCAAACCTGCCCGACCTAAGATCCAACAAATAGCTCGCTCATCAATATCTTTTAATATTGGGTCCAAAGTGCCGTTAGCTATAGCTTCCTCGATTATACTGTTCCACTGCACAACTTTATGGTGATATCCGGTTGACCCTAGGCGATGGGGGTGTTTGTTCATCTTCGCTCTCTGAGAATTAGTTTCGCCCAGTTCTATGGCCTTTAGTTCAGTCGTCTGACGAACAAATTCCTCCCACTGAGCTTGAGTGATTTTCCCCATTTTCTTGGGCGGAGGAACCTTATTCTTCTTAACAAATTCTCTATTCATCTCGGCCTTCCACCCACGAAACATCTTGGCCATAGCAGAGAGCATCGACTTCCTTACTGCATCCTCTGTGCCTTTTGGGAACTTGAATGACTCAGACAACTTAGCCCATAGCTTATTGCGGGTGTCTTGATCTAAATACTTCCATTTTTGAAGTGTGATTGGCACTATATCTCTAACAGTAGACCCACAGGAATTTCGAAACTTTGTAACCACGTCAAGTGGTTCTTCAGGAAACCCCTCTGCATTTAGTTTTGTTACGTACATAACTGCACCTTCTTTCATCTAATTGGGACCTCGTCGCCCTCGTTTCCGCTTATGTGAAACGGATGATTCAGGCATCGGAGCATCCTCCATGTTTCATGTAGAACATGCATCCTCTTTCTTATCTTCATTTGAAATCTATATATTGAAACAATTAATGGCCTTTCATATATGAACATTATTTTAGAATATAGTCGGCATATTTCTATTTACCTCTTCATCGTTGGGAATATAGTCGGCATCAAGCTCATCTGATGTTTTTTCTTCCTTGGAGGTGTAGGAGGACAAGGATTGTCGTCACTAGAACTATCCTCCCCGCTCCCTTCACCGAAGCTGCTCGTTGTCTACCATTCAAGTTTGGTCGCGTCTTCATCAACTTTGTTAGACGCACCGGTGCAGACCACATCCATCCTAGTAGGTACCTAGTGCACAGCTGGTTCCATCGATAAAGGGATATACTGTTAGTCTGATATACTGGTTCCATCAATAAGGGAACTTGGAGAAAAGGTGATTCAAAAGAAATCGAGCCCAAACCCGCCTCCGTGTCCCTCCTTTTACTCCCCAAACAGAAAGCCCAAACCCGCCTCCAGGGTAGGATCGGGCCGGGAAGCACGGAGCAGATAGAAGTGCAATTTCCAATGTAGTTAGACAGAGAAGGCATGGCTGTGATGTTATAATGCTGAAGGACACCAAGAAGAGATTATGGCCTGTCATCCACCACCACTGCCCGTTATTTGTGGGCTTCACCGAGGGATGGAAACATTTGGTGACAGCAAACGACCTTCGGGCTGGGGACGTCTGCGAGATTGTTAAGGGGCCAGACGATGGTGAGCCGGTGTACTCTGTCCGGATGTGTGGTCATAAAATTTAAAGCCGCCCCGGCTTCATCTGTGCGCTTCTCTTCTCTTACGTCGGCTACTAAGATCACTTAGCACCCCACCTAAGAGAAGAGAAGCGCACACATGAAGCCGGGGCGGCTTTAAATTTTGTGACCACACATCCAGACATAGTACACCGGCTCACCATCGTCTGGCCCCTTAACAAGCTCGCAGACGTCCCCAGCCCAAAGGTCGTTTGCTGTCACCAAATGTTTCCAGCCCTCGGTGAAGCCCACAAATAACGGGCAGTGGTGGTGGACGACAAGCCATTATCTCTTCTTGGTGTCCTTCAGCATTATAACATCATAGCCATGCCTTCTCTGTCTAACTGCATTGGAAAGTGCACTTCTATCTGCTCCGTGCTTCCCGACCCGATTCAGGCATTCAGCCGATGCCATTCTCCATATAAGTCCCAAACAGAGAATAGGGATGAGGTAGTCAAGATTTGGACACAAGTCCAAATTTGGTGCTACTCGGCACCATCGATATCACTACTAGCATCTATAGATATGGACACAAGTCCAAATTTGGTGCTACTCGGCACCATCGATATCACTATGGAAAACAAATACATCAAAGAGATCCACTTCCCAATAGTACTCGAAGATAGTTCATTGACTTGACACTCTCTAAGAGGTTCATACAAAATACATTATCTCTAAGAGTGAAACCTACGATACTCATATCGTGTTGTTTAGGACTAAACATCAACAACCCCTTGACTGGTCGCTATCATACTCAATTCCAAAATATTTTTCCAATATGTCTTCTTGAGTAAGGAGATCTGGGCTTGGGAGTTCCTCCAAATCATCTGCAGCTTCATCATCTTCAGCATATTGCAGGGCTTCATCTTGAATAATTTTAGCCCTCTTGGAGTCAGCATACTTTTTGATGGACAGAGCACACTTCTCAAGCATGTCGCATACATCTCCAATTTGAAACAAAGTGGTCTTAAGTGTGTACACTGATTCCGGTTCACTAGTATCCACAACCCCATCAGTCACTAGACTGTGAATGATGTCAACATGTGTCTCGATGACTCGAGCTGAGCTCTCAACCATGTCAAGTGGCTCTTTTTCCATCTCTGAAACTGAAAATGACCAAGTCTCACAATCAAAATTGAGATCGCAACAAAGGTAGGGATCAGAGGGAAAACAAGGATGTGGCTTATAGGGCAAAAAGAGGGGTCCAAATAACATTGTCATGGCTATGAACAAGTCAAAGATGGGAGATAAGAACAAGTCTTATAACATAGGGTTGGGAAGCAAAGATAGGTAGTCAAAAAACTAAGAAGGGAGATAAGAACAAGTCTTATAACATAGGGAGATAATAACATTGTCATGGCTATGTACTTCCATGATTTATGTGGCCATAAGCACATTTGCCCTAATGATTATCAAACAAAGATAGGTAGTCAAAAAACACTAAAAATAGACTTGTTGCCCTAATCACTATGGAGATTTTCTTATAATTGAATATGTAAGTGAAAAAACATTTAATCAGAAGGGATAAAAATAGATCCCAATCGATGGAGGGACACAAAATTCTTCATTCGAAGGATACTAACACCTTAATGGTATACAAACATTTAATCAGAAGGGATAAAAGAAATAAAAAAACTGATACATGAGAAGTAATTGACAACCAAGCAATAAGCATATGATTCAGGGATAGCCAAACAAGTAATTGACAACCAAGCAATAAGCAATAAGCATATTGAACCAAACAAAATATGTAAGTGAAAACACCAACAGTAATTAATCTAAGCACTGATAATCAGGGATAGCCATTGATTAACACCTTAATGTGTTTGAACCATTGATTAACCTAAGCATTTGATTAACCTAACCATTTGATTAACCTAAGCTATGATTCAAACACATATATATCCAGCTGTGTATTCAAACACATATATGATTCAAACACAAGTAATTTGCCATCAATTAACATATATGATTCAAACACATATATAATTCAAATACATATAGGAAATTCGAGCCATGAACTTAGAAGAAATGGAACCTGAACTTCGACCTTACTACGAGAGGAAGAAGAAAGAGCTCGGGGACGGCAGTGCTTCGGGCTCGGGGACCATGACGGCGGCGCTTGGGCTCAGGGACGGCGGCGCACTCGGCGCTCGGGCTCGGGGACGGCGGCGCTCGGGCTCGGGGAAGGGGACGGCGGTGCTTGGGCTCAGGGACGGCGGCGCACTCGGCGCTCGGGCTCGGGGACAGCGGCGCTCGGGCTCGGGGACGGGGACGGCGGCAGCTGGCAGCGCAATGTGTCAGCTCGAGCGGGAAGAGTTAGGGTTCATGCTGACCAACAAGCCTTTTATATTGTAAACAATCACAGGCGGATATTTAAAAAAACCTCCTGTGATAGATAACATCACAGGCGGTTTTTTATTCCGACCGCCTGTGATAGATTAACTTCACAGGCGGTCGGAATCAAAAACCGCCTGTGATGTTATATATCACAGGCGGTTTGTTTAAAAATCCGCCTGCGATGTGTGTACACTATAAAAGGACTAGCCCACGGGTTCCAGAACCCTAACTCCCAGAACAGTCGCAGCACTATAGCGGCGGCGGGTGTTTTTTGAGATCTACAGGGAGAAGGTTTTGTTTTTGAATTTATTGATTGATTTCAATAGTTTATGCATATATATGATCTCCATTTGTTTTCTTTCTCATTTTGATGCGATTTTTTGCCTCAATTTTGTAATATAGACAGGTCTTGAAGAAAAGCTTTGGAATTCCATGATTTGGACTTGTAATAGTTGATCTAGTTTAAAGATTCTTTAGAAACATAGTTGTCTCACCTCAAGGTACCTATTGCTACAATGTTTGTTTCATTTTCATGCACATCAATTCGTTTCATGTTTTATAGATGAATTCAATTAATTAATGATTTTATTGATGTTAATCAATATAGGGATAGGTAATGGACCGAAGTTGGATGTACAATGTGCCAAGACCACATCCGTCGTACATTCGAAATTTGAGAAGCTTTATTGAAGCGGCCAACAAGCACGCGAATTTGCGAAAGAGCAAGGAGATATTATGTCCGTGCATCGATTGTGATAATAATATAGCTTGGAGAGATACAGGAGTAATCCAATCACATCTGCTAAAAAGAGGGTTTAAAAACAATTACACGATATGGTCAGAACATGGTGAGTTGGATCCGTGTGAAGTGCTTGGTAATGACGAGAGAGTTGTCAGAATTTTAGATCTTAAAGTTGATGGTAAAGTGGATAATGTGGATGCTAATCAAGATTTTGAAGAATTTGATTGCGAAGAGATGTTGCGCCATATGGAACCAGAAATGTTGAGTTCTGTGGGATCGCAGAAAGGGCTATCTAAAATGGAGGGACTGGAAAGTGCCTCAAAAGAACCTTTATATGATGAATCAAAGGGTTGTGACAAAGAGTTTACTACACTGCGTACAGTTCTAGAACTTCTTAAGTTGAAGGCTAGCGCCGGATGGTCTGATACTAGCTTCACAGATCTTTTGAATTTTCTGTCCCAATTACTACCAAAACCCAACAAACTACCAACAAGCACTTATAAAGCGAAGAAGCTTATATCCCATAGCTCTGGGTGTGCAAAAAATTCATGCATGTCCGAACCATTGCATTCTATATCGTGGCGATTTTGAGAACGCATCAAGATGCCCAGTTTGCAATATCAGTCGATACAAGAAGAGCTACAATCAAGACTGTGTAAAAAAATTCCCGAAGAAAAATAAAAACAAGAAATCCACTATTGGACCTGAAAGTGACGATGACACTTTTGATGACACGGATGGGAAAAAGAAGTCAAAGATCCCAGCTTTGGTGATGTGGTATCTTCCAGTAATTGATCGCTTAAAACGTTTGTTCTCAAATCCTTAGGAGGCTGAGCTTATGCGTTGGCATGCTAAAAATCGCAAGCAGAATAACAAACAGATTCGACACCCTGTTAATTCATCACAATGGAAAAATTTTGATCTTATGTATCCTGAGTTTGCCAAAGAAACCAGAAATGTAAGATTTGCTTTGGGTACAGACGGAATGAATCCATTTGGTGAAAAAAGAAGTGTGCATAGCACTTGGCCCGTGACTTTAACGATGCACAACCTTCCATCATGGCTGTGTCACAAAAGAAAGTACATTATGTTGACTATTCTTATTCAAGGTCTAAAATCAGCTGGTGTTGATATTGATGTGTTCCTAGAACCTCTTATGGAAGATATGACAAAGCTCTGGAATGAAGGAGTTAGAATATGGGATGAGTATTGCCATGAGTATTTGAACTTAAGAGCAATTATATTTGTTACCATCCATGATTCTCCTGGTGGCACCACACTATCAGGGCAAAAGACTAAAGGAAAGAATGGTTGTGTAGTGTGCGTCGATGGAACTGCTTCCATGTATCTTAAATCATCCAAGAAGTTGGTGTTCATGGGACACAGACGGTTCTTGATGAAGCAGCATAAGTACCAAAAGATGAAAGAGGAATTTAACAATGAACTGGAAAGTGAAGGTGCACCAAAGCCTTATAGTGGGAAACTTGTTTTTGAAATTGTAAAGAACATTCATGTTGTATTCGGAAAGGGAAAAAACAAATGAGAAAAGAGAAAGAGAACTGACCCTTCAACTTACACAACTTTCAAGAAGCAATCAATTTTTTTCAAGTACCTCCCATACTGGAAGGATATGGAAATTTGCCACAGCATTGATTTGATGCATGTAACAAAAAATGTTTTTGACAGCATCATTGGAACCTTGCTGGGCATGCCGAGTAAGACAAAGGACGGACTTAAATCACGCAATGATCTAGTAGATCTTCAAATCAGACCGGAACTTCATCTAGTGGATAGTGGCAAAGGGAAGCCTTACCTCCCCCCAGCTAGCTACAACTTGTCAGTTGAGGAGAGAACAAAGATTTGCAAATGTTTGCGTGGGGTCAAAGTGCCCACAGGTTTCTCATCCAATATCAACAAACTAGTCAGGATGAAGGACTTGTCTCTATTTGACTACAACTCTCATGACTGCCATGTGATGATGACGGTGTTCCTCCCAATTGCGGTAAGAGCCCTCGAAACAGAGCATGTCAATGTTGTCATCACACGCTTGTGTTACTTTTTCAATGCGGTTTCACAAAAAGTAATAGCTTTAGAAGACTTGGACTATCTAAAGGCATACATCATCGAGACTATGTGCAAGCTTGAAATGTGTTTTCCTCCATCATTTTTTGATATGCAAGTACACCTAATCATACATCTCGTGGATCAGATAAAAATATTAGGGCCACTATATTTACATCATATGTTTCAGTTGGAGCGATACCTGGGAGTATTAAAAGGTTATGTGCGAAATCGCGCTCACCCAGACCCAGAGGGTTCAATCATGGAGGGATACACTACAGAAGAAGTGATTGAGAGCTGTATAGATTACATCCGTGACGGAACAATGATAGGTGTGCCTGTACCTAAACATGAGGGTAAACTATGTGGGAGAGGGAGAATGGGCAAGAAAACTTTTCGCGTTGAGGATTACAAGCTAGTACATTGTGCTCATGGTAGTGTACTACAACATCTCACGATAGCCGAGCCTTACATAGAGGAACACCTGGATGAGCTTCGTAAAGAAAATCAGAACCGCACAGAGGACTGGATCATGAGGGAGCACAAACATCGTTTCAGCGAATGGTTAATGGACAAAAACATCCCATTCAGAGACTCTTTGGAAGAGAAAACAATGAAGAATTTGGCTTCTGGGCCATCGTGTTTTGTGACATCATGGCAAGCATATGACATCAATGGGTACAGATTCTACACTAAATCAAAAGACATGAAAAGTGTTGCACAAAATAGCGGTGTTCGTATCGATGCTTTTGACCTACATGGAGAGAAGACCACATATTATGGATTTATAGAGGAAATATGGGAACTTGATTATGGCCCAAGCATGAAAATACCCTTATTTAAGTGCCAACACTACAGGAAACGCATAAATTTTCGTGGGCCTGGCTATTTTCGTCGGTCGGCCCACGAAAATACATAGTTATTTTCGTCGGCCCTCGGGACCGACGAAAATTTGGCCTATTTTCGTGGGCCAGTACGTATTTTCGTCGGCCTGCCCACGAAAATAGGAAAGATATTGTCGTGGGCCCCGAGGCCGACGAAAATATGGTGTATTTTCGTCGGTCATAGCCAGGCCGACGAACATAAGTCATATTTTCGTCGGCCTTCTCCCGGCCGACGAAAATAAGGCATTAACTGACCACTATTTTCGTCAGCCCCAGTGAGGCCGACGAAAATAGAGGTCTATTAATCGTCCGCCTCGGCCTCAGCGCACCTTCTCTCTCTCGCTCGTCAATCTCTCGCTCGTCTTTGCGCCGCCGCCCGCCCGCCCTCCATCGCCGCGCCGCCGTCGGCGCCCGCCCGCTCGCCCTCCCTCGCCGCAACGCCGCCCACTCTCCACGCGCCTTGCCGCCTCACACGCCCGCCCTCCCGACCTCCCGCCCGCCCACCATAGCCACGCCGCCGTCCACCATCGCCGCGCCGCCGTCCACCATCGCCGCGCCGGCATCCGCGCCCGCCTGCCCGCCCTCCCTCGCTGCACCGCCACCCGCGCCCGCCCGCTCTCCACGCGCCGCCTCGGGGCACGCGCCCGACCGCACGTGGCACGCGCGCACGCCCTTGCCGCTCCGCGCCGCCGCGCGTGGCTCGCCGTTCGTCCACGCCGTTCATAGGAGCAGACTCGTCCACGCCGTGCCCGCCGTCCATGCCATTTGTCCATGACCGCCGTTCGTCCACGCCGTGCCCGCCGTCCGTCCACGTCGTCGTCGTCGTTCCCCACGGTGAGCCTCCCCGTCTCCCTTCTTTCCCGACATATTTGATGCTCATGGCGGCCGTGGCGTGCCATGCGCGCGGCCGTGGCGGCCGTGGCGTGCCATGCGCGTGCCGTGGCGTGCCGGGCGCGCGGCCGTGCGCGTGCCGTGGTGGCCGTGCGCGTGCGGCGTGCCAGGCGCGTGCCGCGTGCCGTGCGCGTGCCGTGGCGTGTCGTGCGCGTGCGGCGTGCCGTGGCGGCCATGAATGTTATTTGTCTTTTGTTTAAGTTATTTATTATGGACGGTGATCGTTAACCGTAGCGAACCGTATGCGTCACCCATTTGGGAACGGCGAACGTCACATTGGCTTGTGAGGTTCGCCGTTCCGAAATTGTCCATGTATTTTGGACAGCCTGAGAGTGTAAGCCGATGCTTGTGATTTGTGACATGTGCCTTACGATTAACGTGGAATTTCGGTTGTGTAACCCAGTTGTTCTCCAACACTCCATGTTTAGGCGTGTGCTTGGAGAGCAGCGGGGTTATGCTGCCGAAATTTCGTGGCAATCGTAGGGTACACGTCACAAATCACAAGCATCGACCTACACTCTTAGGTGGGTTTAGGGCCTTTACCTAATAGGGAGTTCACCTAAGCCACGGACGATCGTTGATGTTCTTTATCTTTTGTTTAGCCTTTGAAATGGACGGTGATCGGAGGGTGATGTATAACGGGTGGAGAAAGGATGGGGCACATTCGAATGAATGGATGGGTGTAACAAAGGCTTTTCTTGAGCACGCTTTCAAAGATAGAACAAGTCGTCTAGTGAATTGTCCTTGCAATCGCTGCGAGAACAAGTGGCCTCAGAAGATAGAAGAAATGGAGAAACACCTTTGCAAAAGTGGGTTTATGCCGAACTACCTTGTATGGTACCGGCATGGAGAGTCTATTAGACACATTGATGCGGAGGTGGAACTTGATGACGATCATGATAGGATGGACGACATGTTGCATGATCTTGGTAGGGATGTTGAAATGAACGCTGAGGAGCCGGGGCAGCTTCCACGCGATGCTCAGGAATTCTTCCGGCTACTCGCCGCGGGAGAAGAGAGACTACACGAGCACACTCAGATGTCAGTTCTTGGGACTCTCACAAGACTAATGGCAATAAAGTCAAAGCACAACATTTCAAACAGTGCTTATAACGGCATCGTCCAACTGATGGGCGAGGTTCTCCCGGAGAATCATAAGTTGCCAAAGAATATGTACTTCGCAAAGATGTTGGCTGGTCTTGGGATGACATATGAGAAGATCGACGTGTGTCCCAACAGTTGCATGCTATTCTTTGAGGAGGATGACAAGCTGGACCGTTGTAAGCATTGCGAAGCTTCTAGATATGTCGAGGTGACAAATGATGAGGGTGAATTGGTAGTTACGAAGGTCGCAGCTAAGCAACTTCGTCGGTTGCCCATCATTCCTCGGCTTTCAAGGTTGTTCCTCAACAAGGAAATAGCTCTGCATATGATGTGGCCAAAGAATGGTGTACGTCTCGTCACTGATCCAAACATAATGGTTCATCCGTCGGACGGTGATGCGTGGAAGGCATTTGACGAGTTTGATCCTGAATTTGCAAACGACCCTAGGAGTGTACGGCTTGGTCTATCGACGGATGGATTCACACCTTTCAATACCAGTGCAAGCCGTAACTCGTGTTGGCCTGTCTTCATTGTGCCATATAATCTTCCTCCTGAGTTGGTCAATAAAGAAGAGTTCATGTTCCTTGCACTAGTCATCCCAGGCCCCGAGCATCCAGTGCCAAAGCTGAATATGTTTGTTCGCCCTTTAATTGAAGAGCTGAAACAATTGTGGAGAGGTGTGAAGGCTTATGACAGCCATACTGAAAAGGAGTTTACCATGCACGCTGCTTATTTGTGGTCAGTGCATGATCTGCTGGCGTATGGAGATTGGTCTGGATGGTGTGTTCATGGTCGGTTGTGCTGTCCCATATGTATGAATGATACGGATGCATTTAGATTGAAGCATGGTGGGAAAGTGTCATTCTTTGATGCTCATCGACGTTGGACTCCATTCAAGCATGATTTCAGGAGTTCGCTTACTGCATTCAGAAGTGGAGCCAAAATCAGAAATGGGCCACCAAAGAGGCAAACTGCACCGCAGATAATGGCATGGCATGCTTGCTTGAAGCAAGGAGAAAATGATAGGTTCCAAGGCTATGGGGAGGACCACAACTGGACCCATATTTCATCAATATGGGAGCTTCCGTATGCAAAAGCCTTGATCATGCCGCACAACATAGACTTGATGCACCAAGAGCGTAACGTTGTTGAAAGCATCATAAGCACATGTTTCGATGTGACTGATAAAATGAAAGATAATATGAAGGCAAGAAAAGATATGGCTGAAATTTGTAAGAGGCCGATGCTCGAGTTGAAAGTAAGCGATAAAGGGCATGAGAGTAGACCGCGAGCTGATTACTGCCTCAAGCCGGATGAAAGGAAAGAAATATTTAAGTGGTTGAAGAATCTGAAATTTCCAGATCGATATGCAGCAAATCTGAAACGGGCAGTCAATCTGAAGACCGGTAAATTGATCGGTTTGAAAAGCCATGACTACCATATTATTATGGAGAGGCTGATGCCCGTGATGTTTCGAGGCTATTTTAAGGATGAGCTTTGGAGCATATTTGCAGAGCTGAGTTACTTCTATAGGGAAGTATGCGCAAAGACGGTATCGAAGAGGTTGATGCAGAAATTTGAGAAAGAAATTCCAATTCTTATTTGTAAATTTGAAAAGGTTTTCCCGCCAGGATTTTTCAATGTGATGCAACATCTAATTGTGCATTTGCCTTGGGAAGCTTTGGTAGGCGGACCAGTGCAATTCAGGTGGATGTATCCTATAGAAAGGGCGTTGAAAAAGCTCAGGGTGTCTGTTCGCAACAAGGCTAGAGTCGAAGGGTGTATTGCGGAGGCTTTTGCCCTTAAGGAGATATCTCAATTCTCAACTAGGTATTTCGCTCGAGCCAACAATGTGTTTGCGCCTTCAGTGCGACTTCATGTCGAAAATGGATCACCCCAAAGCACCCTTCAAATTTTTGCGAATCCGGGTAAAGCAGTTGGAAAAGGGAGTGTACGTCACATTGAAGGATCAGATTTGAACACACTAATGCTATCAATGTATAGCAATATTGACAGCACACAGGAGGCGTTCGAGTAAGTTTTCCTCATATTTACGTTGATTTTCTCATCTCATAATTTCTATAGTGTGTAATCTCCATGTTTCTAATATGTCCAGCATGTTTGATGAAGAATGTTGTAAATCTACTAGTAAACCTACGGCCATCCAATTAGAAAATCTTCGACGTGATGGGTTGAAAGGTGGACCAAACTTCGTGCAGTGGTTTCGTAATTATGTTAGTAATTGTCGTTCTCTCATTGTCCATACTTAATATTTTGCTGTCAATTAAAAGGTGCAGAAAAATCTGTTTTGTGGGGGGTATCATAAATTTTCGTCGGCCTCCAATCAGGCCGACGAAAATACTGCCCAGCTATTTTCGTCGGCCACCACGGGGCCGACGAAAATAATGACCAGCTATTTTCGTCGGCCACACCCCGGGCCGACGAAAATAGCCCAGCTATTTTCGTCGGCCACCGAGGCCGACGTAAATAGTCAACCGACCAACTATTTTCGTCGGCTTTGGGAAAGCCGACGAAAATAGGTCATTTTCGTCGGTACCGACGGAAATAGTTGATTATTTTCGTCGAACTTATTTTCGGCGGCTATTTTCGTCGGCCTGCCGACGAAAATAGTTTATTTTCGTCGGTTTAAGCTTATTTTCGTGGGCTTTTGGCCCACGAAAATTTAGGTGTTTCCTGTAGTGCAATGGGTACAACATCCCGTGGGGGTGATAGTGGATAACTACGGACTCACACTGGTAGACTTAAAGAAAGTAGGATATAAAGATGACCCGTGGGTTCTCGCCGAATGTGTTGCACAAGTGTTCTATGTACTCGATCCAGCAGATGAGAAGATGCATGTAGTTATTTCTGGAAAGCAAAAAATTGTTGGAGTTGAGAATGTGGGAGACCAAGATGAGGAATACAATAAGTATGAAGAGATGTTCGTCTTTAACGGTCCAGAGAGAATCAAGCGTGTGGAAAAGAAAATTGATAAGAACTTAAAGCCATACATGCGGAAAAATAGTAGTTCATAAAAAATTGTATGAATCAAATTGTATTTGTTATCATGTATGATCGACTATGCATTGTGGTTGCCAATTCATTTTAAATCTCTCTAGTTATCTATGTGTGCTATTATAATTCATTTAAATTGTATTTGCGTATTTATGTTAAAAATTAAATATTAATTCATTTAAATTGTATTTGCATATTTCTGTTAAAATTAAAATATTAATTCATTTAAATTGTATTTTCATATTTCTGTTAAAAATGAAAATATTAATTCATTTAAATTGTATTTGTATTTTCATATTTTCACAATCACAGGCGGTTTTTCCTTAGGGTCCGTTTGTGAAAAGAATAGAGCACCACAGGCGGTCCTAAACAAAAACCGCTTGTGATACTAATACATCACAGGCGTACCGAACCGCCTGGGACATCACAGGCGGTTTTCTAACCGAACCGCCTGTGATGTAAAAAGCCTACTGCTTGTATAGAGCCAAATTGTACTAGTGGGAGGAATTTTTTTGACGAAGACACAAATTCGAATTCTCCCCCGACGGGGGATCGAACCCGAGATCTGGAGGTGCTACTCGAAAGCCTTAACCATTACGTTAGAGGCCTTTTCGCTGTTTTTAGATAGAAGAATGGAGCCATCTCCAACTAAGGATATTCTTTGTAGATACTGCACATGCTTGGTCGAAAAATATTGCTAAGACATGCTTGTTCCACTCATGCGGTGTCAACACCGCCTCCCTCACACAATCACATGCACACACTGGGTGGAGAGTATACATAGCCGAGGACGGGTGTACCCGGTGCAACCAAAGACGAAGATGGGGTGGGCGGAGCCAACGAATGGCACACTATGGGTACTTAGATCTATATCACTCTAGAAGATAGATTCGACGTTTCTACATATGGAGTTGGGGGTGAGTGGAACTGAGCAGCGGGAGTCTGGTCGAACCATGGGTGAGAGTGAGCCATGTGGCAGGCAGTGACATGAGCTTGCACATGCAAAAGTTGTGGCGAGTGACCATGTGAGGCTACAATGGGTCATGATGTGTGAAAGGGCTCTAGTGCTAGCAAGTGGTGGATTCAGGAATGGGTCAAAGGAGGGCTAGTAAGCCGACCAACTATGGTGCTGGTGGCCTAGCGACAGACAACTGGTTGGACAACCTCTCGGTGTTGAGTCCCGACTGCACACTACATGTTAGCCCACATAGTGCTTTTGGGAAGACGACAACGTCGATCATCGCTCGATGGTACGTGCTGATGCACGTCAAAACACAGGAAGTTTATACAGGCTCGGGCCACGTAAATGCGTAACACCATAAGTCCTATGTAGTGCTGAGTTTGGAATTGCCTTGAGTTCACATATTAGAAATGGTTTGTGAGAGGTGGAAGATGAGGTCTCCTATCAATCTTATGGAGAGAGAGAGAGTTTTTGTAGGGGTACTAAGAGCACCTAGAGGGGGGGTGAATAGGTGATCCTGTAAAAACTTAAGACTTATTGCCACAAAAACTAAGTTAAGTGTTAATGCAATAGAATCAAGTAGCTGGAGAGGAGTACTTGTGAAACACAGAAACCACAGAGAGAAACAACACAGTAGACACAGTGGTTTATCCCGTGGTTCGGCCAAGTACAAAACTTGCCTACTCCACGTTGTGGCGTCCCAATGGACGAGGGTTGCACTCAACCCCTCTCAAGTGATCCAACGATCAACTCGAATACCACGGTGTTCCTTTTTCTTATCACTTTTCCCGTTTGCGAGGAATCTCCACAAGTTGGAGTCTCTCGCCCTTACAAAAAATATCAATGTAAAAGCACTAGAGTAAGGGAGGGAAGCAACACACACAAATCCGTAGCAATATGCACACACACACAGGCCAAGTTGAGCTCAAATGAAATGCAACAAATTCACCACTAGAATGGAGCTCAAATCACTAAGAAAAACAATCAAGTGTGCCGAGACGGAGTGTGAGAGTCTCAGAATGTTCAAAGTATGCTTGGCGTTCTCCTTCATGTGCCTATGGGTCCCTTTTGTAGCCCCAAGGCAGCTAGGAGCCATTAGAAGCAATCTGGGAAGGCAATTCTTGCCTTCTGTCGGGAGGCACACCGGACAGTCTGGTGCACCACTGGATAGGCACTATTCATCGTCAGGTGCAGATCTCCTTCCAAAAATAGCACAGTCGACTGTTGCAGAAATGGAGCCGTTGGCGCACCGGACACTGTCCGGTGCACACCGGACAGTCCGGTGCCCCCTGCCGACCGTTGGCGCGCCCACGCGTCACGCGCTGATTGCGCGGCCGACCGTTGACGCAGTCGACCGTTGGCTCACCGGAAATCCCGGTGCCTCACCGGACCGTCCGGTGAATTATAGCCGTACGCCGTTGAACGATTCCCGAGAGCGACGACTTTGCCGCAGACGGCTCACCGGACAGTCCGATGCACCACCGGACAGTCCGATGATTTATAGCCATACACCGCCGTCAGTTCCCGAGAGTGGCCTGTTCACCGGAGGCTGGCCTGGCACACCGGACAGTGTCCGGTGCACCACCGGACAGTCCGGTGTGCCAGACTGCGTTGAGTCTTGGCTGTTCCAGCCAAGATCTTTTCTTCTTCTCTTTTCTCTGATCCCAGCACTTAGACAAATAAGTAAGTACACAAAAACCAATGTACTAAGTCTAGAATCATACCTTCTTGTTGATTTGCCCTTCATCAATCATTTGGCACAAGATTACTCACTTAATGCGTGTTGGGCACTTAATCACCAAAACTATACTAGAAATGGCCCAAGGGCACATTTCCCTTTCAATCTCCCCCTTTTTGGTGATTTATGCCAACACATCAAAAAGCAACTAAAAGGAAGTGCAACATCAAAGCAGTTGAGAACAAGAATTTATTTTTGATTCAAATTTGGAATATTTGGATCATTCTTTGCCACCACTTGGTTTGTTTTCGAAATCAAACTCAATTTCCTATCTCTAAGTCAAACACACTTGTTTAGGCATAAAGAGAGGTATTCCATGAGAAAAATTGATCAAGGGCCAAAAACTCCCCCTTTTTCCCATAATCCTACATTCTCCCCACAAGAGACCAAATTTTGCACATAAGAGTATTTTGACAAAACCAAAGTTCTAACTCTACGATTTTCAAAATTCTCAAGTGGTAGCTGATCCATTTGCTTTGGCCTTAATTTCTCCCCCTTCGGCATTAAGCACCAAAACGAGATCATTATTGGCCCTTAAACCCCATTGCCTCACCAAAACAGTCAATTAAGAGTAAAAAGGCAATAAGAGCATGGAGATGAACTTGGAGTAAATTACCCTCTCATCGGAGTGCAGTGGAAGTCTTGCATGGTCCAAGTTCACCTTTTCCCTTTCAATCCTCCTTTAAGACTAAATTAAGAAAACTCAAGCACACAGTTAGTCTCAAAGGGTCAAGTTGTAGCATTTCTCCCCCTGAATATGTGCATCATTCACACATGGACTTGTGAGGTCCGGGGATCCCTTGCACAACTTGAGCACCATAAATAAGCAATAAAATGCATAAAGGAACATGATCAAAGACATAAAACACATGTATGCTCTAGGTCAATCCAAGTTACGTGAATCTAAGACATTTAGCTCACTACGCAGCCTGCAAAAGGTCTTCTCATGTAAAGGCTTGGTAAAGATATCGACTAGCTGGTTCTCGGTGCTAACATAAAACACTTCGATATCTCCCTTTTGCTGGTGGTCTCTCAAAAAGTGATGCCGGATGTCTATGTGCTTTGTGCGGCTGTGTTCAACAGGATTGTCCGCCAGGCGGATTGCACTCTCATTGTCACATAGGAGTGGGACTTTGCTTAGATTGTAGCCAAAGTCCCGGAGGGTTTGCCTCATCCAAAGTAGTTGCGCGCAACACTATCCTGCGGCAACATACTCGGCCTCAGCGGTGGATAGGGCAATGGATGTTTGTTTCTTAGAGCTCCAAGACACCAGGGACCTTCCTAGGAATTGGCACGTCCCTGATGTACTCTTCTTATCAACCTTACATCCAGCATAGTCGGAGTCTAAGTATCCAATCAAGTCAAAGGTAGACTCCTTTGGATACCAGATCCCGAAGCAAGGCGTAGCAACTAAATATCTAAGAATTCGCTTAACGGCCACAAGGTGACACTCCCTTGGGTCAGATTGAAATCTAGCACACATGCATACGCTAAGCATAATATCCGGTCTACTAGCACATAAATAAAGTAAAGACCTATCATAGACCAGTATACCTTTTGATCAACGGACTTACCTCCTTTGTTGAGGTCGACATGTCCGTCGGTTCCCATTGGAGTCTTTGCGGGCTTGGCGTCCTTCATCCCAAACCGCTTGAGCAAGTCTTGCGTGTACTTCGTTTGAGAGATGAAGGTGCCGTCCTTGAGTTGCTTCACTTGAAACCCAAGGAAGTAGTTCAACTCGCCCATCATCGACATCTCGAATTTCTATGTCATCACCCTGCTAAACTCTTCACAAGACTTTTGGTTAGTAGAACCAAATATTATGTCATCGACATAAATTTGGCATACAAATAGGTCACCATCACAAGTATTAGTGAAAAGAGTTGGATCGGCTTTCCCAACCTTGAAAGCATTAGCAATTAGAAAGTCTCTAAGGCATTCATACCATGCTCTTGGGGCTTCTTAAGTCCATAGAGCGCCTTAGAGAGCTTACACATGTGGTCGGGGTACCGTTCATCCTCAAAGCCAGGGAGTTGCTCCATGTACACCTCCTCCTTGATTGGCCCATTGAGGAAAGCGCTCTTCACGTCTATTTGGAACAACCTGAAAGAATGGTGAGCGGCATAGGCTAACAAAATGCGAATCGACTGTAGCCTAGCCATAGGAGCAAAAGTCTCCTCAAAGTCCAAACCTACGACTTGGGCATAACCTTTTGCCACAAGTCAAGCCTTGTTCCTTGTCACCACCCCGTGCTCGTCCTGTTTGTTGCGGAACACCCACTTGGTGCCCACAACGTTTTGCTTGGGACGTGGCACCAGTGTCCAAACTTCATTTCGCTTGAAGTTGTTGAGCTCTTCCTGCATGGCCAACACCCAGTCCGGATCTAGCAAGGCCTCTTCTACCCTGAAAGGCTCAATAGAAGAGACAAAAGAGTAATGCTCACAAAAATTAGCTAATCTAGAGCGAGTGGTTACTCCCTTGCTTATGTCACCCAAGATCTGGTTGACGGGATGATTCCTTTGAATCGTCGCTCGAACTTGAGTTGGAGGGGCTCATGGTGCTTCTTCTTCCTCAACTTGATCTTCTTGTGCTCCCCCTTGATCATATGCCTCCTCTTGAGGAACCTGTTCATCATCTTGAGTTGGGGGGTGCACCAATGTTGAGGAAAAAGGTTGATCTTGCTCCTGGTGTTCCTGTGGTCACACATCTCCAATTGCCATGGTGCGAATCGCGTCCGTTGGAACATCATCCTCATCTACATCATCAAGATCAACTTGCTCTCTTGGAGAGCCATTAGTTTCATCAAATACAATGTCGCTAGAGACTTCAACCAAACCTGATGATTTGTTGAAGACTCTATACGCCTTTGTATTTGAGTCATAACCTAACAAAAACCCTTCTACAGCTTTGGGAGCAAATTTTGAATTCCTACCTTTCTTCACTAGAATGTAGCATTTACTCCCAAAAACTCGAAAGTATGAAACATTGGGTTTGTTACCAGTTAGAAGTTCGTACGACGTCTTCTTGAGGAGGCGATGAAGGTAGACCCGGTTTATGGCGTGGCAAGCTATGTTCACAGCTTCTGACCAAAACTGCTCGGGCGTCTTGAATTCTCCAAGCATCGTCCTCGCCATGTCTATAAGCGTCCTGTTCTTCCTCTCTACCACACCGTTTTGCTGTGGTGTGTAGGGAGCGGAGAACTCGTGCTTGATTCCTTCCTCCTCAAGAAACTCCTCCACTTGAAGGTTCTTGAACTCGGACCCATTGTCGCTTCTAATCTTTTTCATCTTGAGCTCAAATTCGTTTTGAGCTCGCCTTAGAAAGCGCTTGAGGGTCCCTTGGGTTTCTGATTTATCCTGCAAAAAGAATACACAAGTGAAGCGGGAAAAATCATCAACAACAACAAGACCATACTTACTTCCCCCGATGCTAAGGTAGGCGACGGGTCCGAAGAGGTCCATATGCAGTAGCTCCAGAGGTCTTGATGTGGTCATCACATTCTTGCTATGATGAGGATTTCCCACCTGTTTGCCTGCTTGACAAGCTGCAAAGGTCTATCTTTCTCGAAAAACACATTTGTTAGACCTAACACATGTTCTCCCTTTAGAAGTTTGTGAAGGTTCTTCATCCCAACATGTGCTAGACGGCGATGCCACAGCCAGCCCATGCTAGTCTTAGCAATTAAGCATGCATCTAGACCGGACTCCTCCTTCGAAAAATCAACTAAATAGAGTTTGCCATCTAGTACACCCTTAAAAGCTAATGAACCATCACTCGTTCTAAAGACAGACACATCTACATTGGTAAATAAGCAATTGTAACCCATATTACACAGTTGACTAACGGACAACAAGTTATACCCAAGCGATTCAACTAAGAACACATTAGAAATGGAATGCTCGGATGAAATAGCTATCTTCCCTAGTCCTTTAACCTTGCCTTGATTCCTGTCTCCAAAGGGGAATCTTTGTTCTTGACGTAGGAGGTGAACATCTTCTTCTCCCCCGTCATGTGGTTTGTGCATCCGCTGTCGATAATCCAGCTTGAGCCTCCGAATGCATAAACCTGCAAGGCAAATTAGGCTTGGGTTTTAGGTACCCAACTCTTGTTGGGTCCTACAAGGTTAGTAACAATAGCCTTAGGGACCCAAATGCAAGTCTTATCTCTTTTGCACTTGGCCCCCAACTTCCTAGCAATTACTTTCTTATTCTTACTACAAATTGCAAAAGAAGCATTGCTAGCATGGTAAATTATAGAAGGTTCATTACTTACTTTCCTAGGCCCATGAACAATATTTTTCCTAGGCATATTTCTACCATGCACAACAGAGGAACTCGAAGCAATCATAGCATGTGAATCATAAGCATGACTTCTATGAGCATTTCTAGAAAAGTTTCTATTACTATAGATGAAAGCATGATTCCTTTGAACATTATTAGTCATAGGGGCCTTCCCATTCTCCTTGGCGGAGATGGGAGCCCTTTGACTTGTTAAGTTCTTGGCTTCCCTTCGAAAGCCAAGCCCATCCTTAATAGAGGGGTGTCTACCAACAGTGTAGGCATCCCTTGCAAATTTTAGTTTATCAAAGTCATTTTTGCTAGTCTTAAGTTGGGCATTAAGACTAGCCACTTCATCATTTAATCTAGTAATGGAAATTAAATGTTCACTACAAGCATTAACATTAAAATCCTTACACCTATTGCAAATCACAACATGTTCCACACAAGAACTAGATTTATTTACTACTTCTAGCTTAGCATTTAAATCATCATTAATACTCTTTAAATTAGACACAGTTTCATGACAAGTAGATAATTCACAAGTAAGCATTTCATTTCTCTTAACCTCTAAAGCAAGAGACTTTTGCACACTTACAAATTTATCATGCTCTTCATATAAGAGATCCTCTTGTTTTTCTAAAAGTCTATTGTTTTCATTTAATGCATCAATCAATTCATTAATTTTTTCTATCTTGGTTCTATCTAGACCTTTAAACAAGCTAGAATAGTTTACCTCATCATCACTAGACTCTTCATCGCTAGAAGAAGCACATGTAGAGGTATCTCGAGCACTTACCTTCTTCTCCTTTGCCATGAGGCAGGTGTGACGCTCGTTGGGGAAGAGAGACGACTTGTTGAAGGCCGAGGCGGCGAGTCCTTCGTCGTCGGAGTCGGACGAAGAGCAATCTGAATCCCACTCCTTGCCGAGGTGAGCCTCGCCCTTTGACTTCTTGTAAGACTTCTTTTTCTCCCTCTTCCCACATTTTTCTTGTCCCTGGTCACTATCATTATCAGGACAGTTAGCAATAAAGTGACCAGTCTTACCACACTTGAAGCAGGAGCGCTTTCCCTTCGTCTTGCTCTTGTTGGGATGCTCCTTGCGACCCTTTAGCGCCGTCTTGAAGCGCTTGATGATGAGGGCCATTTCTTTCTCGTTAAGCCCAGTCGCCTCAACTTGCGCCACCTTGCTAGGTAGCGTCTCCCTACTACTTATTGCCTTGAGAGCGATGGGTTGAGGCTCGTAGACGGGCATTGGGCCATTGAGAGCATCATCCACATAGCGGGCTTCTTTAATCATCATCCACCTGCTCACAATTTTTCCGAGTATCTCCTCGGGCGTCATCTTTGTGTACCTAGGATTTTCACGAATTGAATTCACAAGATGAGGGTCAATGACAGTAAAAGACCTGAGCATAAGTCAGACGATGTCATGGTCCGTCCATCTCGTGCTCCCATAGCTCCTGATTTTGTTGACCAGGTTCTTGAACCTGTTGTATGTTTGCGTTGGCTCCTCTCCCCTGATCATCGCGAACCTTCCCAGCTCGCCCTCCACCAACTCTATCTTGGTGATTATGGTGGCATCGTTCCCCTCATGCGAGATCTTGAGGGTGTCCCATATTTGCTTGGCATTATCCAAGCCGCTCACCTTGTTGTATTCATCCCTGCACAACGAAGCTAACAAAACAGTGGTAGCTTGTGCATTTTTATGAATTTGTTCGTTAATGAATACTGGGTTATCCGTACTATCAAATTGCATTCCATTCTCTACTATCTCCCAAATGCTAGGATGGAGAGAGAAGAGGTGACTACGCATTTTGTGACTCCAAAAAGCGTAGTCCTCTCCATCAAAGTGAGGAGGTTTACCAAGAGGAATAGAAAGCAAATGAGCATTGGAATTATACGGAATATGAGAATAATCAAAAGAAAAGTTTGAGTTGACCGGTTTCTTTTTCTCGTCGTAGTCGTCGTCTCTTTGGGAAGAAGAGGACTCATCGCTGTCGTAGTAGACGATCTTCTTGATACGCCTCTTCTTCTTCCCGTCCTTCTTCTTATGACTCGAGCCAGAGTCAGTAGGTTTGTCGTCCCTTGGTTCGTTGAAGATGAACTCCTTCTCCTTATCGTTGACCAACATCCCCTTTCCCTTAGGATCCATCTCTTCGGGCGATTAGTCCCTTTTGTGAAGAGAACTGCTTTGATACCAATTGAGAGCACCTAGAGGGGGGGTGAATAGGTGATCCTGTAAAAACTTAAGACTTATTGCCACAAAAACTAAGTTAAGTGTTACTGCAATAGAATCAAGTAGCTGGAGAGGAGTACTTGTGAAACACAGAAACCACAGAGAGAAACAACACAGTAGACACAGTGGTTTATCCCGTGGTTCAGCCAAGTACAAAACTTGCCTACTCCATGTTGTGGCGTCCCAATGGACGAGGGTTGCACTCAACCCCTCTCAATTGATCCAACGATCAACTTGAATACCACGATGTTCCTTTTTCTTATCACTTTTCCCGTTTGCAAGGAATCTCCACAAGTTGGAGTCTCTCGCCCTTACAACAAATATCAATGTAAAAGCACTAGAGTAAGGGAGGGAAGCAACACACACAAATCCAAAGCAATACGCACACACACACAGGCCAAGACTTGAGCTCAAATGAAATGCAACAAGTTCACCACTAGAACTGAGCTCAAATCACTAAGAAAATCAATCGAGTGTGCCGAGACAGAGTGTGAGAGTCTTAGAATGTTCAAAGTATAATTGGTGTTCTCTTTCATGCGCCTAGGGGTCCCTTTTATAGCCCCAAGGCAGCTAGGAGCCGTTGGAAGCAATCTAGGAAGGCAATTCTTGCCTTCTTTCGGGTGGCGCATCGGACAGTCCGGTGCACCACCGGATAGGCACTGTTCATCGTCCGGTGCAGATCTCCTTCCAAAAATAGCACAGTTGATCGTTGCAGAAATGGAGCCGTTGGCGCACCGGACACTGTCCGGTGCACACCGGACAGTCCGGTGCCCCCTGCCGACCGTTGGCGCGCCCACGTGTCACGAGCGGATTGCGCGGCCGACCGTTGGCGCAGTCGACCGTTGGCTCACCGGACAGTCCAGTGCCTCACCGGACCGTCTGGTGAATTATAGCCGTACGCCGTTGAACGATTCCCAAGAGCGACGACTTCGCCGCAGACGGCTCACCGGACAGTCCGGTGCACCACCGGACAGTCCAGTGATTTATAGCTGTACACCGCCGTTAGTTCCCGAGAGTGGCCTGTTCACCGGAGGCTGGCCTGGCGCACCGGACACTGTCCGGTGCACCACCGGACAGTCCGGTGTGCCAGACTGCGCAGAGTCTTGGCTGTTCCAGCCAAGATCTTTTCTTCTTCTTCTCTTTTCTCTGATTCCAGCACTTAGACAAATAAGTTAGTACACAAAAACCAATGTACTAAGTCTAGAATCATACCTTCTTGTTGATTTGCCCTTCATCAATCATTTGGCACAAGATTACTCACTTAATGCGTGTTGGGCACTTAATCACCAAAACTATACTAGAAATGGCCCAAGGGCACATTTCCCTTTCAATCTCCCCCTTTTTGGTGATTTATGCCAACACATCAAAAAACATGCCATTTCTCTTGGGCCATTTTTCTTTCAGGTACCTCTACAGCCTTATATAACTGACTGGAGAGATATCCCTTTACAGATTGTGGGCGTTTCTATCAATCTGAGTCTATTCCTTTAGATATGGGTGTCCCGACTCTTTTAATGTTTGGTTGCTTTCCTCCGAGTTATCTTTCGATCAATTTGCCATCTGGTCGTGTGTGGGACGCATCCTTGGAATTCCAGTGATCCTTCTGCGATATATGCGCATGGATAGCATTCTTGTGCAGTATTCTTTGGGATCCTTCCCGTCCAGCGTGTCATCTATTTATTTGGTTTTGCTCCATCCAGACGAGGCCCATTAGTATGTCCTACTGGACTACTTATCAAGGGCCTGTCAGGCGGCCCATGGGACGTATCCATGTCACAATGACCCATGGAATATCTATCTCCCACAAACTCCTAAGGCTCAAGCCAATTTTTGAGGGTAACTGGCTCGAGAATCCAAGAATGAACTTTGTTATTTGATTGTACTTCTTGTTGAGTGCAACTTTTTTACATGCTCTAATCCATTAGGTGTGCTATAGGTGCACCAATGGGTGTAGCCCCCGAGCTTCAAGTTGATTTGAACATCAATCAACTTGAAGGTCCCTAAGATCTTTTCTTTGTAGGTTTATTTTATTCCCTTGGTTACGAGTAAACCGTGCTTCTGGTCCGACGACATCTAGCTGATTGACTTTGCTTGAGGGTGGTTTGGTCGATTGAAGCTTAGCAGGCTAAAGCTTGGCCGACTAAACTTCAGTTGGGACACATTTGGCTAGGGTCTGCTAAAGTTGTCGACTGAATTCAACCGATAGAGGTCCGGTTGGCTCAGGTTTGACCAGCCAATTTCACACAAACTTGAGTTTGTTGTCTTGCAAGATCGCTATTGTATTGTTGATATCTCACAAATTGCATTTTCCAGAAAACCCAATCTGTACACCCAATGGGTGTGCCCAATGGGTGTGTACGTTGTCTTGTTCGTAGAATAGTTGCTTGAGGTCACAGGGTGTAATATTGCGTCTGAGTGGATAATATACTAAACACATGTGCCGTGTTACGCTAAAGGGTGCCAAAAGCGTCCTGTTTTTTAGAAATTTAAACGACTCTTGAAGGCTTGCGACTGTTCGTTGTATGGACGGAATTAGAAGAGGCACTAGTATGCTACGAACCGTGTGCTGTGAACTTCTTCACTCGTCCTTACTTTGCCTTCCCTGCTATCCCTTTCTCCACCTCCAAAAAACCCCAATTATGGGAAACAAAGGTGACAAGGGCAAGAAGGGAAGGGGCGTCCTTCGACTCCACCATCGGAGGACTTTGGCGATTCAGAACTTCGGATGAGAGGACCCCTCTGCTGTCCCCTGCCTCGCCGTTGTCCATTTGCATTGGTGACTCCATGGGGCTGTCAGCCGTGGAGAGGACCTACCTCTATGGCATCGAGCGTCCTAGCCTCGATGACTCGGATGATTCCAAGGAGGAGACCAAGGAGAAGGAGGAAGAGCTATGGAATGGGTACGATGGCGGCAGCGAGGGTGGCAAGGATGACGATGTCGGTAGCAGTGGCAAGGGCAAGGACGGCGGCGACAACATCAACAGGGGTGGAGGTGGCAACGACGGCAATAGCGAGGGCAACAACAACAACAACAGTGGCGAGGGCGGCAGCGACAAGGGCAGCAATAGTGGCGGCGGCGGGGGTGGCGATGGTCGCAATGCCGGTGGCAAGGAGCCACCGTCTTAAATAGTAGTATTATGTAATGTAGGTGTAGTGGTAGTGGTAGGGATCTTTTGTAAGGATCAGTTTATAACCTTCTTATATGATGACACCCCTGCCTATATAATAAAGTTGCTAGTTTGTCTCCTGTGGTCATCGGTTTTCTGATTGTGTTTCAGAATTTGGTTACTTGTATTGATCTCTTGATTTTATTCGGTTCCCTATGTCCTTGAAACTTAATTCCAACGAATGATCGTTTCCGACTAACTTTGTGTCGAAGTGTATTCTCTGTCCGACTTAGTTTGCTCGACTGAACGCTGTTTCTCTTGGCCCACCAGAGATTTCATTTGCGTTGATGTCGTTATGACTTTGGTTCATACATCCTTCATGTCTGTCAGTTTCTAGCAAAAACCCTAGCTCTGCAATCGCTGCACCCTCCATTGTAAAATTCACCCGCCCGTTGCGACTTTGCGCTTGGTTCTGCTCTGGTGGGGAGTACCATGGCTCCGAAGAAGAAGCAGGGGGCCTTGACATTCGTCATTGCTCCTATTAACCCTAATAGCCAACTTTTTACGTTCTGTGGTAACTACACCTCTCTCATTTATGAATCCAATTTGTTGCGCTTTGTTAAGATGGGTGTTCTTTCCCCTAAGGACTAGTTTGGAAACTCAAATCCCCTTCGGGATTGAAGGGGATTGGAGAGAAAATTAGTTCATTTCCACCTCAATCCCTTCCAATCCTGAAGGGGATTTTAGGTTCCCAAAGTAGCCCTAAAGAATTGAGTTCGTGGAGGGTTTAGAAAGGGATTTCTGCCCCCATACAGGATATTTGTTCCTTTCTTGATTCGGGGATTAGGTTTACCTGTCTCCTCCTTCTTCCACGGTCTTCTTGACTACTACTCCCTCAATCTGACCCATCTGAACCCCATTTCCGTTCTTCAAATCTCTATCTTTGTCCATCTCTGTGAAGCCTTCCTTGGGATTGGCCCCCATTTTGGATTTTGGAGGTATCTCTATCACTGTAAGCCGGGTATGGCGGGTGGTCAGTACCAAGTTGTTGGGGGAGCCAGCTTAGAACTTCATTGGGACTGGAAGGCCAAGTATCTAGACATCTCCTTGAAGGATAGTATTAAGGGGTGGCGATATGAATGGCTTACCATAGAAAACCACAATGATTCCCTCCCTGCTCACTTGGGAGACAACCGGACGTGCGAGTGCCTAGTTGGAAAGAGGGCCCAACTGATTCTAATGTATCTGAGGCGAGGGTTTTGCTAGTCAAGATTGCTAATTGAAGGATAGAGGTTTGACTGCTGAAGCCGTGGTGATCGACTTTGTGTTAAAAACATTCAAACTTTAAAAGATAGAGTACACCATGTGTATTTGTATACTAGGGTTAGGGATCCTTCTCAAGTAACAAACATGAGGATCATAGAGGAAGACGTCTTGAGCTAGGCTGAGTTGATGCTGAGGGGTGTGATCCTCGATCATATTTTGTGTGGAATCTTCCTCCTACTGTAAGTTTTGATCACTTAACTCTAAATTGCCAGATGCTGACTTATTAGGTGGTTTATACTAACGGTGTTGCTTTCTTGTTGCAAAGTCCTTTTCCGAGTGTGTGTCAAACCCTCCTAGCCATGGAGAATGCAGTGGCTCTAGCAGTAGGGCGTGACTATCTATGGATGTGGTTGATGCCATAGTTGTTGGTCATCAGAGTTTGCCTAATGAGGATAAACAGACCCATATCTTAATACAACAGCTGACCAATGACTCCAAGATTGAAGCCATTCTTGGCATGCTGGCTAGGGAGTCTTCTGAATCTATAGAGCTTGAATCGGGGAGTGGAGCCCCGAGCAACGGGTGCCATTAAGGGGAAGGTGGATAGCCTTGCAAGTCCTAGGCATAAGCGACCTAGCCAGCCAATGTGAAGGCTAATGTCTTGGAGGCTAAACAGAAGAGGAGAAAGCTCTGGCGCACATTGGATATGCAACCAGTGTCTGCTCGAGCTGAGCCGACCATTGGCAATGAAGTTGTGATGCTGATTTGGTTGATGAGGTGGAGGGTGGTGGTGTGGGTAAGTCGGCTAGATATGTCGTGGAGGATATGGAGGAGGATGAAGAAGGGGAACCCCTCAAGTCTGTCGTGGGTGACGCTCAAAGGCTCAAAGTGATGCTTCAAGCCTTACTGCTCCGGCGAGGATGATGACAATCTAGGCCTTGGCAATGTCGACCATGGAATGTCGCCTTAAAGAAACTATCCTAGAGGCCTTGCTGTGTGAGCTCCATGTTGTGGATGTTTGCATTGAGCGTTCAGATGAGGTCCCCGTGGTCGATTTGTTGCCTAGTGTAACAACCAAAATTTCATTTTTGTGATTTAAGGAAAAATAAATAAATAAATAATAAAATGTCTTCCAATAATGGCTTCCTTCCTTCATGAAGTAAATATCTATGAAAATAAAGAGTATGATAACTCAAAACTTAGATCCAAATTTTGAAAGCAAAATCTAAAATTAAGACTTGAAACAATAAAAGAAAGGTTGCACACTATTTCCTTTCCTTTACAAACCATTTCTAAATTAAAATAAGTCACGACAAAGATTACACTTTACCTTCTCCTAAAATAAATAAGTAAAATGAGTACTTATTTTTGAATTAGCCGTTGATCTTGTCAAACCTTCAAAATAACATTTTTGTGAGAAATGCATACTTTAAAGCATTTGCCTAATTAAGAAAAATATAAATAGACATATAATTTATGGTTGCATCTCATGCTGGGTTTTTTATCTATGCATTTGAATTTAAATGTACAAACCCAAAATATAAATCAAAGTATAATTTGAACCCAATTTGAATTTAAACAAAAGAAAAGAATAGGAAAAAAGAAAAAAAGAAAAGAAAAATCATACCTACGTGTTGGGCCTAATGTGCCTCGGCCAGCCCGCTTTCCTTAGCTAGCCGGCCCATGGTGCCATCCCTCACATGCCACTGACGTGTGGGAACGCATCATTAGCTCTTCCTTCTCCCTCGTGTTGCGTCCGCATTAATGCCGCCATGTCCGCCGCCAGGGATTGCGCGGATTTCGCTGGCCGTTGCTCCCAGGCGGATCCCATAACAGGAAGCATTGAAAATGACTGGGTTGTTCTCCATAACAACTTCAGCTAGCATCGCAACAAATCCGGGCAAACGGATTCAGCCGATGGCTTGGGGGAATCCTAATAGAGCCGGCGAGTTTCACGTCAACCCCGCCCACTCCTATACCTATAAGTTCTTATTACATAGCGTGCATAGAGATAAATGCCATAAATATTATAATGTACTTATTACATAGCGGAAGTCTTATAAAATAAATGATAATAATAAAACGAACTAAATATTATTTCTCTGGTGCCACAAAGCTGACTGGGAGATGCCACCTAGATCAAGTCGAACTCCTCGTTGTGCGGCTCCTCTTCGACCACCTGCTCTTCACCTATGGGGGGGGGGGGTTTATATCGCAAGAGTGAGCTCACAACAATCATAGCTCAACAAGTTGTGGGGAATAATGTGCATGAACTCACCAAAGGTAGGAGTTCATGTGAAGTGTAAGGCTGATCAACAAATAAGGGTTAAAGCTGAGTATTCCTTTTATAAGTTGGTCAAAATTTTATTAGCAGTTACTAAATGTAAGTAAATACCAAACCATAGTAATAGTAATCAAAATAATAGTAAATCCCAATGCGATACAAATGACAAATTGAATTTAATTCCATAAATTAATCATGTGAGGGTCCGAAGTAAATACCAAACCATAGTAATAGTAACAAAAATAATAGTAAATCCCAATGCGATGCAAATGACAAATTGAATTTAATTCCATAAATTAATCATGTGAGGGTCCGAGCTGCTCATGACCGTGAGCACGGATAGTATACCAGTTTTACACTCTGCAGAAGTTGCGCATCTTTACCCACAAGTCATGTTACCCATCTGCTTAGGGATAGCTACTCCCATACACCTCTACCAAGGAAGTGAGGTAGGGTAACACTACAAGGCCTTTACAAAGTTCCACTAGCTTCAGAAAACCCGCTACAGTTTCTAGAAAGCTCCAATGCAGGGACCCCTCACCTGACCGCCATCGTAGCAAAATCAACCCAAGGGCCTCCCTACACTGACCACTCCCCTACTGCCCTTACCCCTATCGGGTAAGGTAGTCCTCCACTAGCGTTCCTAGTTAGTTAGTCAAGGGCGTCCTATACCACCCTTGTGGTAGCACTGTTTTCCTGGGTGGTCGCTCCATGTTCTAATTAACATAATGATCTTATCATGAACAGTAAATAACAAACTGATAATAAAAATGTGATCATGAATAATGTGTATCTCCTTACCCAAAATCACATAAAGCAATATCAAGTACTACCCAAAAAGTTCAGTGGTAATCAAGGTATAAAGATAGTCAATCTAGGGTAACCTAAAGGGTCCCATCAAAATTAACCTATGCAGATCATTATGATTAATAAGAACTTGACTGGGTAAAAAGAAGTGATCAAGGGCACAACTTGCCTTCAACGAGCTCCTGCTCAGCAGTCTCCACCTGCTGAACCACTGGATCCTCTGTAGCTTGCTCGTCTACTCACAACAATACAAACAAACATGGTATAGAAGAAATTAACATCACACCAAACAACATATTAGATTGCATGATAATTATCTACGCGTCGTAACAAGATCGTAGGAATAAGAATCACTAAATTTGGAGTTACGGTTATTTAGTTATGAATTTCTAAAGTTATTTAATGGCTAGAATAGAATAATTCAAGTGATTAATTTTAATTCAAGGTTCATGGCTAAACAGAGCTACTAGTTGATAGACAATATTAAAACAAAATTAATGCCTCTGGAATGAATCAATTTGGATCTAAAATGAATTAAATATGAATTTCACAAGTTCCTGGAATTATTTTTGTATTGAAAATCACTTTCTAATATTAATTATCTAGTTTTTACTACAAACTGGACTGCACGTCAAATACTAAAAGGTGTAGGGGCTAACCCGCAAGATCTACACAGACTCAGTAAACCCCGAGTTGGACGGCAGGTTAATACTCTAAAATTCCAGGGTTTCATACGTAAAAGTGTTTGGCCAAAGGGGTATGTTTTGATTTCGGCCGCCTGATCAGAAATGAGCGCTGATGATTAAATGCTACATAAAGTGAACCGGTACGCTAGGCGGGCCGTTAGATTAGCAATCCAGGGTCTAGATCTAATGAATCTGAGATCTAACTCGGGTCGTCGATTTCTAGATAGACGGTCAACGATTCCCACCAGTCCAACGCTAACCTGGATCTAATCTCCACCATCAAATACGATATCGACGGCCCTCAGATCGTCCTCCCCACCACAGCAGATGGGAGGCCAACGCCGGCCACGGCGACGCCATCTCTGGCCAGTCGCCCGAGCGACTCTAGTGTCCTAAACCCCAAACCGAGAGGTGCCGAACGTAGCTAGGGATCAAGTGAGCACAGCAAGGACTTCTTACTGAAGGATTGCACGGCGTAGAGGTCCACTACCGACGACTTGCGGCACGACGACGATTTCCTAACCCCGACGAGCAATTCCGGGCACCCGGATCGATCCCCGGGAGCGATACTTCGCACACACGCACCACACATGATGTCGAACACCCACGATCCCTCCACAACCACCAATCACCGGCGTAGATCCAAGACCACGATGGCGGACGTCTCCATCCCTTTTTCCCTCCCTGGTTTGTTCTCTCGATAATGGTCGCTATGGCGGTGGCAAAAAGGAGGTCGTGAGGCACCCGAGGATCGGGTTCTTATTACCCCCATCTGAGCCCAGTTGGTTGGTGCATTTTCCGGACAGCGGCATTGGCGGTAGCGGCAAGCTCGTGGTTCTGTTACTACGGCGAAGCTGACGACCCCAGTCCACCCTCCAGCGAGACGCATGAGCAACGCGAGCACAGAATACTCAGGCTGACGAGTGGGCCCGTGAGCCAAGGAGAGGACGAGGAGTGAGCGTGGCTGCGCGGCTGCCCGGTGGACCCTACGTGTTGGCACACATCCGATGCTGGGCCGCGCGGTGACTGAAGATGGGCTGAGACAGGTAGTTTGAGCCCAGGCACGTTTTTCCAATTTCCTATTTCTTTTCCTTTTTCCTATTTTCCTTTTTGTTTTCTTTCTATTCCAAATTCAAATCAATTCCAAGTTTAGATTTCCAAATTTTGTGGCAAACTTTATCCTCAGATTATATTGCAAAATTAAGGTACAAATTTTGAAGATACATTTCTATATATATTTTATATAACTTTTATATTCTTTCTGCTTTTCTTTACTCTTCAAATTTATTTCCAAATCCTAAGATTGAATTCAGATTAAACCCCTAATTATTCTCATTAATGTGTCCTTATTAATATTATTATTACTCAATGCACAAACAAAACTCCAATATGATGCATGACCTTTCTTTTTGTGTTTTAGTAAAGAAGTATTCTCTTTTAATTATGTGTAGTCACATGTCCCAAGAAGTAGATGGAAAATCACACAAGGAGATCAACTCTTTTATAAGTTTTATAATTTGGGTATTACACCTCCTCATCCGCATATAGCCACCCACAACCACGTGACCAAGTCGTGCCCTCACCGAGCGTGTAGCGACCAGGGAGAGAAAAGAGGGAGATTGTGTCAGCTGTCACCGTCGGGGTGAGACCGCGCTACTGCCGGGCCCTCGGGTGGCAAGCAGGGGGTGTCACGAGCTCTCGTTGTAGCTGGTGTGGGTTTCGGCTGAGCGTGGCGTGACTCGGGGTGAGTGCAATTCGTCGTCGGAGCAAGGGCGATGCCACGGATTCGCTGCTCGCCGCGGGTAGTACCACTGACGCCCAAAACCATGGTATGAATTCTTCCCCATGCTTTGCAACCCTCTATTAGGCGCGTAGCAAACCTCGTCTGATCGATTTGGGACCGGAATCGCCGGTTGGCCGCACCTCGGCCATGGCGCCACCGTTGATTTGTGGGCACCACCGTTGGTGCTGTCGGAGGAAGGTGAACCCATGGTCGTTCGATCCATTGCTGGCGAATAGGATTAGATCGGTGGGGTGTGTCATCGTGTGCCGTTGATGCTATGATGGCTGACCACGATTATATCCTGGCATACCGATTCAGTATGTGAATACTGGCCATCCGATGGGGATCGGAGGGACGTAGTTCGATCATGCATGAATTAAATCTCGACCGCTGATCACTAATCCGTTGGCCGAAAGCACACACCGGTTGGGTTAAAGTGTAGATCTAATCCGCACCACTGATTTTGGATCGGGTGGCTGGGGTAAGCGGATACCCCTTCATTCTGGGTCTTTTGCATAAGAGCCCTCGGACTCCTTTCAAATGAACCCACCGTCCGAGTAGAGTTGGGAGAAATATAATTTGGGTCCCTAGTATTTGCAATAAAGCCTCCGGAGTCCGTTTTAAGTACAAAATAGGTATTAAAATAACCTAAAACTTATTTAATCCATAAGTTTTCCGACTTTTCTCCAATTTAGTCCGTTCAAATTGCGTTGCCTTCGTAATAAAGTTGTCTACCCACTGGTAGTATTAATTGCCTAATAATGCATAGTTTTAGGAATAGATAATGGTTTAACCTAGTTTAATCCTTCTAACCGAAGCTAAACTAGTCCATGATGGGAAGTTGACTAAAATATGATTCCTAATCAGGTTATAATCTAGATTAAAGTTGAGTTAACTGTTTATAGAATATGCTCTCATATGATGCATACTAATCAATTTATAATATAATTTAGTATTCAAATCACATAGATCTTCCGTAAATCATAACTCGGTAACCGTAACTCCGATTTTAGCGATTCTCGAACCCACGATCTCGTAGCAACCCATAGATTATTATTATGCAGTTTGTGCTTATGTTTGGTGTGATGTTAATTTTGCCTATACCATGTTTGTTTTTATTGCTACGAATAGTAGTGAGATCACGAGAATCTGAAGATCATCCTAGTACCTTGAATCTCGAGTCCTAGGCAAGTTGTGCCCTTGATCACTCCTTTTTACCTAATAATGTTCGTTGTTAATCACTATGACATGCTCAGGTTAATTTGATGGGACCTAATATGTTTCCCTAGCATTGTTTATTCCCCATCTTGGAAATAGATGAATAATTGGGTAGATTTGCTATTGCTCTATCTGGTTTTGGGAAACTAATATTTCATTATGATCATGTTCCAATTATGTTGTTATTTAATTATTGTTCATGATAAGATCATATTGTTAATTGGAACATGGAGAACCACCCGGGAAAACAGTGCTACCACAAGGGTGGTATGGGACGCCCTTGGCTGACTAATTAGGAAAGCTAGTGGAGGAGTACCTTACCCGAAAGGGGCGAGGGCAGTAGGGGAGTGGTCGGTGTAGGGAGGTTCTCGGGCTGATTTTGCTGCGATGATGGTTAGACGGTGGATCCCTGCATTGCGCTTCCTAGACACTGTAGCGGGTTTTCTAAAGCTAGTGGAACTTCGTAAAGGCCTCGTAGTGGTGCCCTGCCTCGCTTCCTTGGTAGAGGTGTATGGGGTCTGATCAACTCCGTGGAAAATGGGTAACACAACTTGTGGGTAAAAATGCACAATCTATGTAGAGTGCAAAATTGGTATATCAGTCGTGCTCACGGTCATGAGCGGCTCGGACACTCACAAGAGTAACTTATGGAATTAAACTTAATTTGTCATATGCATTACATTGTGGGTGTTGTTATCAATTTTGATCTAATACTTATTTGGGTTGGTATCTACTTATACTTAGTAACTGCTAATAAAATTTTGACCGACTTTAAAAGCAATGCTCAGCTTTAACCATCCTCTTTAGTAAGCCTTACACTTCACATGAGCTCCCACCTTTGGTTAGTTCACGCACATTATTCCCCACAACTTGTTGAGCGATGAACGTATGTGAGCTCACCCTTGCTATACTCACATCCCCTAGGTCAAGAACAGGTACCACAGGATGAGGCACATAAAGGATGCTACGATGAGATTGTGAGAGGTCTAGGCTGTCGTCTCCCAGTCAACTTCGGTTGCTGGATCATTGTCTTCATATGATGTAATTATTTAACTATTTTGTATAGAACTACATTATTTATTAATGTTGTGACATTTGTTTCTGTACCATGAGTCATCATATGTCACACCCGGTTTTTTAGAAGGTAAACCGAATGCGAACCATGTACGTGCCAGGATCAGTTATTCACGTACACAGCAGTTACATAACATGGACATCATCACACAGTGCTCAAATAGTATTAAAAAGGGGAAATAATAGTCGATTACATCATACGTCTGAGACGTCCATATAGTTCTTACAATAAATCAAAGTGCGGAAAAGAAACGTAGATAACGCGGCCTTCACAGGCAGCCGACTGGGGGTTGCCGCTAACCCACGCCTAGAACTCATCGTAGTCTTGGAACTCCTGGAAGTCTCCTTCCACAGCTTCATCTTCTCCTGAGCAGTGGTTGCAATGCTGACAACCTGGGGGGATTGGTGTGTAGAGCAAGGGTGAGTACACATCAACATACTCAGCAAGCATCCCGTTTGGCTGTAGTGGACTAGCTTTATGTGGGGATAAGTCAAGCAGTTGCTTTTAGTTGGTCAGGTTATTACTTACTAGTAGAGAGCCAGGTTTTAACATTAACCCAAGTTATTAGCCCAATGTATCCTTTCCAAACGGAAAGAATACCACTTACCAATACCATAATCATAATCAGAACCATCAATCTCATTGCCACCTGTACCAAAGTATCTCTGATCAAGTATCACTAATCTCTGGAGCTCCCTTGGCCGCTCATAACCGTGAGCACGACTGATATATCAATTTCATAACACTCTGCAGAGGTTGCGCACTTTACCCACAAGCCGTGATTCCCTCTCTAGCCCGGGCTTGCAAGACCCTTATTCACTCCCAAGGTGAATGGCTAGGGATTCACTACGAAGCCTTTACAAAGATTCCCCGAGGCTGTAGCCACCCGTTAGGTTTCCTAAATGTACCGCACTCCTCCCCAAGGGACAAATCAACCTTGGCAGAGCGAGCCGCATACACCGAGCCCCATTGACGGCACAACGGCTAAGCGAACTACACCCCGGTTCCTCTAATTATTCAGCTAAGGGCGTCCCATTCCACCCTCATGGTTGCACTGTTTTCCCGGGCGGTCATCCATTGAACAGGTCCTTACGGAGAGGCACTCGAGAAACCGCTCGAGTCCCCTTAAAGGTCACAAATATAATCATAAATAAGAAGGGGAAAACAGCGTATCATAGATAATCACATCATGTTCATTGATTAGAGTTGGGCAATAGCATCAAACTAAGCAGTAATAATCCGACCCAAATAGGTAAACAAGGACATGGATAACAAAAGCTAGTCAATCCTTAAGTATAAATGTGTAATGCGGGAGGTGAATTAAAGAATGAATAGGACAAAGATAGGTCAAAGGACACTTGCCTCCACCAACCGACTGCTGCTCAGGGGCTTCTCCTGCGAATTCCTCGGGCTCTTCGACCGGATCGTTCTCTATGCGAGCGCAAACATACATACATCCACATACTTAATACAAAAGAACAGTACACCATACAAGGGAACAAATAAAGTGAGTATGCATCAAGTATGACATTCCATATCGCATTTGTTATGGTTAGAAAGAAATGGGAAAAGGTCTCGCAGGGGGTTAAAGTTTATGCACTAATGATTAGTTACAATTGATTCTTAGCAAAAGAATTCTGTTATATATATACTAATGGGAACCTAATCATTTTTAGTTGATCAACATTGCACGGGATAAACAATTAACTACGTGAATCAACTGGCATAACGAAATTTTAAATTAAACTTCCTATTTTCCATAGCATAAACAATGATTAGTCTACCTAACATAAAGTAATTATGATCACAGAAAGTAAATAAAATAAAATAAAAAAAAATAAAAAAAACAGAGGGGGGGGGGGCGGTTGAACCGGCCCTAGGGGCGGTTGAACCGGCCCTGGGCGGGGCGGCCGAGCTGGGGCGGGGCGGCTGAGCCGGTCGGCCGAGGCCGGCTGAACCAGCCCGGGACAGGGGGCGCGGCCAGGGGGCCAGGCGGCCGAGGGCGCGGGCTAGGAGCGGCTGGCGGCCGGGCGGGGGCGGCCAGGGGCCAGGCGCGGGCGGCCAGAGGCCAGCTGGGGGCGGCAGCGGCCGGCCGGGGCGAGCAGGGGGCGGCCGGGGTGCGGGCTGGGGCGGCTGGGCGGCCGGGCGGCGCGGCCAGGCGGCCGGGCGCGGCCAGGGGCCAGCGGCCAAGGGGAGAGGAGGGGAGGGGGAAGGAGAGAGGAGGGAGAAGGGGGGAGGGGAGGGGGCTCACCGGCGGGGGGGTTGGCCGACGGCGAGGGGCGGCGGCGGCGGCCTAGGGCAGGGGTGGGTAGGGGCGGCGGCTTGGGTGGGGAGGGAGAGAGGGAGAGAATGAGGGAGAGGGAGAGGGGATTTGGGAAAAAAAAGAGGGAGGTGGGGGGGGCGGCTGGGCCTTCTTTGGGCCCAAGAGGGGGTGCCAGGGGCCTGGGCCGGCCGGGGTCGGCCCACGGCGCGGGAGAGAGAGAGAAAAAGAGGAGAGAGAAAGAGAGAGAAAGAAAAAGAAAAGATTATTTCCCTGTTTTCGAAATCCGATCTTTTAGATGAATGCGTTGGCACTTTCAAACAATCAAAAATGCAAGGGTCGGCATGGTGCATCAAACAACACAAAGTATCTTTAGAGTTTTTCTTACACGGGAAATCCAAACCGAATCCCGCTAAAACTTTGGAAAAGGTCAAGGTTTAGCGAGGGAAAAAGAAAAGGAAAAGGTAACGCCCGAATTTTGGCGAGTAAAGAAAAGAAAAAATTCAACTGCAAAATTCGGGGCGTTACAAACCTATCCCCCTTAAAAGAATCTCGCCCTCGAGATTCAGGGCTGGCTAGCAAAGAGCTCTGGGTACTTGGCCATCAAATCATCTTCACGCTCCCAGGTTGCTTCTTCCTCAGAGTGGTGACTCCATCTGACTTTACACATTCTGATGGTCTTCCTTCGGGTGACTCTGTCTGCAACCTCAAGAATCTGAGCTGGCTTTTCAACATAGGTCAAGTCCTCCTGGACTTCCAGACCCTCCACTGGCAACTGCTCTTCTGGCACACGCAAGCACTTCTTCAACTGAGACACATGAAAGACATCATGCACAGCTGACAAATTCTCTGGCAGACTGAGCTGATAGGCCACTTCTCCACGCTTTGAGAGGATCTGGTACGGACCGATGTAGCGGGGTGCTAGCTTGCCTTTGATTCCGAACCTTCTGACTCCTCTGATCGGTGACACTTTCAGATAGACAAAGTCTCCGACTTCAAAACTCAGCTCTCTTCTTCTTGTGTCTGCATAGCTTCGCTGCCTCGATTGCGCTATCTTCAGATTCTCTCGAACCATCTTGATGTTCTCTTCAGCTTCAAGCAGAATGTCTGGCCCAAACACTTGCTTCTCTCCAGGTTGATCCCATTGCAACGGAGTTCTACAACTCCTTCCATAGAGCGCTTGAAATGGTGACATCTTCAAACTGGCCTGATAACTGTTGTTATAGGAAAACTCTGCATAAGGCAATCGCTTGTCCCATCCGGACTGATCTTGCAACGCACAGGCTCTCAACATATCTTCAAGAATTTGATTGGTTCTTTCGGTCTGGCCATCTGTCTGCGGGTGATAAGCTAAACTGAAATTCAGATGCGTGCCCAAAGCTTCATGCAACTGCTGCCAGAAATGAGAGGTGAACTGCGTTCCTCTGTCTGACACTATCTTCTTTGGCACACCATGAAGACAAACGATCCGAGACATGTACAACTCTGCCAATACGGCACTGCTGTAGGTGGTCTTGACAGGTATGAAGTGGGCTGACTTGGTCAAACGGTCCACCACTACCCAAATGGAATCGTAGCCGGCTCGAGTGCGAGGCAATCCGACTATGAAATCCATACCGATCTCATCCCATTTCCACTGAGGAATCTGCAACGGTTGCAACAATCCAGCGGGTCTCTGGTGCTCTGCCTTAATTCTTCGACAACTATCGCACATAGCCACATGCTCTGCGATTTCCCTCTTCATTTCGTACCACCAGAATTTCTTCTTCAGGTCCTGATACATTTTCTCACTGCCAGGGTGAATCGAATAAGCTGTCTCATGAGCTTCCTTGAGAATCAACTCCCGAATGGACTGGACATTGGGAACACACAGGCGGTCTTTGAACCATATCACGCCTTCTGCATCTTCTCGAAAATCTTTGCCTCTGCCATCTAGAATCAGTCGCCGGATCTCACTGATCTTTTCATCATTCTTCTGCGCTTCTTTGATTTCTCGCTCCAAGGTAGGTTCCAATTCAACTGTGACTCCTCGTGAATTGTTCAGAAATCCGAGACTCAACCTGTCAAACTCTTTGGCTAACTCATAAGGCATCGGACGAGCGACCATCAGATTGACTTGACTCTTTCTGCTCAAAGCATCCGCCACTACGTTTGCTTTGCCTGGATGGTAATGGATCTCCAACTCATAGTCTTTGATCAACTCTAACCATCTTCGCTGCCTCATGTTCAACTCTGACTGAGTGAATATGTACTTCAGACTCTTGTGGTCTGTGTAAACATTGCATTTCTGTCCATACAGATAGTGCCTCCATGTCTTCAGTGCGTGAACCACTGCTGCCAACTCTAGATCATGGATTGGGTAATTCTTCTCATGAACCTTCAACTGTCGGGACGAGTAAGCCACAACTCTTCCCTCTTGCATCAACACGCATCCCAAACCTGTGTAACAAGCATCACAGTACACAGAGAAGGGCTTGTGCACATCAGGCAAGACTAAGACAGGCGATGTTGTCAACTTCTCTTTCAGCGCTTCAAAGGCCTCTTGACATTTCTGGGTCCACTTGAACTCAACCTTGTTGCCTAGCAACACTGTCATTGGTTTCGCAATCTTCGAAAACCCTTCAATGAATCGCCGATAATATCCGGCCATTCCAATGAAGCTCTTGATTCCTCGAGCATCCGTTGGCGCTTTCCAGTTCAGAATGTCTGCCACTTTCTTCGGATCCACAGCCAATCCTTCTTTGTTGATTATGTGACCCAAGAACAGGACTTCACTGATCCAGAACTCACACTTGCTCAACTTTGCATACAACTGGTGCTCTCGCAATCTCTGCAATACCATCCTCAAATGATCCGCATGTTCTTCTTCGCTTTGAGAATAGATCAGAATGTCATCAATGAATACCACCACAAACTTATCGAGATAATCCATGAACACACTGTTCATCAAATTCATAAAGAACGCTGGTGCATTGGTCAAACCAAAAGACATCACTGTGAACTCATATAACCCATACTTGGTAATGAATGCCGTCTTCGGAATGTCCGAAGGCCGGATCCTGAGCTGATGATAACCTGACCTCAGATCGATCTTGGAGAACACACTGGCTCCTCTCAACTGGTCAAACAGATCTTCTATTCTGGGCAAAGGATACTTGTTCTTGATCGTGACTTCATTCAAAGCTCGGTAATCGATACACATCCTCTTGGTGCCATCTTTCTTCTCCACGAACAAGACAGGGGCGGCCCAAGGCGAGGTGCTTGGCCGAATGTAACCTTTTTCCGACAGCTCATCAATCTGCTTCTTAAGCTCAACCAACTCTGGTCCAGATATTCTGTAAGCTCTCTTAAAGATAGGGGCGGTTCCAGGAAGAAGCTCTATGGCAAACTCAACTTTCCGCTCTGGTGGCATACCCGGTAAGTCCTTTGGGAACACATCTGGGAATTCAGACACAACCTTGATACTCTCAATCGGGTCTGCTTCACTGCTATCGACAGCCATCTGATAACAACTTCCTTTCTTCGGCTCAGGCGGGACTAACTCGGTCACCACTTCCTCTCCTAGTGGGGACACCAACTTGATTGTCCTCTTATCACAACTGATAACTGCCTGATACTTATCTAGCCAATTCATCCCTAGGATGACATCTATTCCCTGAGTACCCATTACTATAAGGTTAGCGGGAAACGCTATCCCCCTTATTTCCACACTTATATTCAAACATATGCTATCAGCTCGAATTCTACCACCGGCTGAGTCAATTTGAATGGGGGTTGACATGGTAGTAGTTGGAAGATTACGTGCTTCTACCCATGATGCAGTAATGAAAGAATGCGTTGCTCCAGTATCAAATAACACTTCTGCAATATGGGAGTCGACTGGGAACATACCTACTGTCATGCCGGGAGTCTCCTGAACTGCTTCAGCCTCCAAGTGGTTCAATCTTCCATGATTATAGCGCTGCTGAGGGCGGTTGCCTGCTCCAGACTGAGACGCATTCTGCTTCGCTGGGGCATTGGGGCCTGACTGCTGCTGGGCTGCCTTCTTCGGACATTGCATCACCCAGTGGCCTTGCTCTCCACAGTGGAAACATGCTCTGTTTCCAACCTGAGCTGGTGCTGCCTGATTGTTCTGCTGGTTTGTTGGGGCAGGAAGACGAGGTGTCTGCTGATTCTGCCTCGGAAACTGATCTCCTGACTGATTGCTCTGACGGTTCTGGTACTGAGGCTGAGGGTACTGCCTTTGGAACTGCTGATACTGCTGACGCTGCTGATGCTGCTGAGGTGGACGCTGGTTCTGCCTGAACTGCTGAGGTTGATTGCCTGAGAAACGAGGACGACTGCTGCTTCCAGGCTGGGGTCCACTGATCTTGCGCTTACGATCCTCCATCTCCTTACGCTTCCTTTCTGTCATGATTGCTCTGTCAATCAGGTGCTGGAATGTTGGGAAGGTATGATTCATCAGTTGGTACTGCAGAGGGTCAACCAAGCCTCTCAAGAAACGGTATTGTCGCTTGGCGTCGGTGTTGACATCCTCAGGAGCATAGCGAGACAACTGCAGAAACCTGTCTCGATACTCACTGACAGATGATGACCCTTGCTTAAGGGCCAGGAACTCCTCCTTCTTCACTGTCATCAGACCTGCAGGCACATGGTACTGACGAAAGCTACCTCTGAACTCTTCCCAGGTGATGGCATCGGGGTTGGCATGGGTGGCGAGGTAAGACTCCCACCATGATTGGGCTGCTCCTCTCAACAGACGGGGACCATACAAGACTTTCTCCCTGTCATCACACTGAGCGGTATGCAACTCCCGCTCCACAGTGCGCAGCCAATCTTCAGCATCCATGGGGTCAGAAGAGTGAGCGAACGTTGGTGGATGGCCTCTCATGAATTCAGCACGCTTGTCTCTAGGCATCTGAGGCATCTGAGGCTGGGGTGGTGCTTGCTGCTGCTGCTGCTGCTGTTGCTGAATGGCGGCCAGAGTCTGACCGATGGCCTGAACTGCCTGAGTCTGCATCAGAAACATCTGCTCGATCGACATCGGGGGCGGGGGCGGCAGGTGCTGCTGCTGAGGCACCTCATCCTGCGGGGCGGCTTGCTCCTGCTGAGCACGCCTTCCTCCTCTGCGCCTGTTCTCTGACATCTGCAGAACGCAACCACACATCAGAACTGATCTGGCAAATCTTGCAGCATAAGAAAAGAGTATAG
Organism: Zea luxurians; assembly: GCA_029449295.1. Taxonomy (NCBI): domain Eukaryota; kingdom Viridiplantae; phylum Streptophyta; class Magnoliopsida; order Poales; family Poaceae; genus Zea; species Zea luxurians. The sequence goes on along the minus strand of JAOPSE010000010.1, from coordinate 39,707,449 downwards.
AATTCTCCCACAGCACTGAACAGATGAGCATCTTCACTGATCTCCGACACAGACCACACAGCTTCTCAGATAAAGAGGAAAGTGGAATAAAAGGATTTCCCAACTAAATGACTAACTCTATTAACATAATATGTAAACCAAAATGCAGGGGATACCCACACTCTGGTGACAGTCATTACAAAGATCCAAACCAAACATAGTTCATCATGACAAACATAAATGCACAGGATATAGCAAACTACCCTGTCTAACTAAGACTAACTAAGACCGAGGCTAACGCTAAGACTGAAGCTTCTATGTATGTATTTCATATTAATTACAAGATCCAACTCTAACGAGCTATGGTTCTAGATTTATCTTGGTCTTGCAGTCGGGATTGCCATAAGACTGGAGTCCACGCCGAGGTGAGCGGTACGGGTGCTGAGTCCCAACGGGGGCGGGGGAACCATCATCCAAGTGACGACGCTCCGCGCGCTCAGCCCGCAGCAGGGCGATCTCAGCACGAGCCCTACTCAGCTCGTCTAATGCATGGTCCAGCTCCGTGTTTAGCACGGCGGCTAGGTTGACTGTGCTGCTCAACCTAGGATTGTCCTCACCAGCAGGCGAAACAATCACGCCTCCTGTGCTGCCAGATGGACGGCGGGGGTAATACTTCAGGTCGAGACCGTCAGCTACCCCACCGAGAACCGAGCAGTAGTGCGAAAGCGCACGCCATGCAGCATCCTGCATGGCTGCCTCAGCTGAGTCCCGCTCAGAGATAGAATAGTGCTCTGAGCAAGCCTCCGCGCCCTGGAGACTGTTCTCCGGACGGCGCACCAAGCAGGTCACCTCCCAGCGGTCCGGGTAGACCCCGCGACTATGCTGGTAGACCACACAGCGATACTCGATAGACCAAGTACGCCGGTCAAGTGCCCGACGTAGCAGGGTGTCGAGCGCGTCGTGGAAGTGACACCCGCGGGCAGCGTCGCGAGTGATGGGTCGAGCAACCCATCCTTCCGGCTCATGGCTAGAGAGGTCGAGGTCGGTGTCGTGGCTCGGGCTGTCGTCGCCACCTCCGTCGTCTGGATCTCCTCCAGCAGCTACTCCAGAAGCTGGGACGCCCAGTGGTGGTGCAGGGGGCGCCTCCAGGGGAAGCACAGGGGAGCAGCTCCTCACAGACTCTATCTCCTGTTGGAGCGAGAAGGAAGAGCCCTGCTGCTCCTGTCGTCGACGTTCCTGCTCCTCATGCAGGCGGTGGTGCAGTCTCTCCAAGTGGCTGGACTGTCCGGCCACGGGACGGCGAAGCGGACGCTCAGCAAGGCGGGAGGGTAAGAAGGGGATGACGGACTTTCGTGCAGTGTGTCTAAGTCGAGCCATCTACAAAAGACATCGCAAGCAAAAGGGTGAGAATAGAATTAATATGACCAGCAAGTAATGAACCATAAATAAATGAAGGATCAGAGTAATAATGAATCATAAATAAATGAAGGATCAGAATAAAATAAAATTTTCAGCAAGGTATAATATATAGTAGAATATAGATTTGGTCAGTAGGACCAACTTTTGAAGGGGTACCAAAGTCAAGGCAGGGACAGAGGTCTATAGTCCTTAGAACGACCATTCTACTCTAGGTTAGCGGTCCTACAGTCATCACGGCTTTGATACCACTTATGTCACACCCGGTTTTTTAGAAGGTAAACCGAATGCGAACCATGTACGTGCCAGGATCAGTTATTCACGTACACAGCAGTTACATAACATGGACATCATCACACAGTGCTCAAATAGTATTAAAAAGGGGAAATAATAGTCGATTACATCATACGTCTGAGACGTCCATATAGTTCTTACAATAAATCAAAGTGCGGAAAAGAAACGTAGATAACGCGGCCTTCACAGGCAGCCGACTGGGGGTTGCCGCTAACCCACGCCTAGAACTCATCGTAGTCTTGGAACTCCTGGAAGTCTCCTTCCACAGCTTCATCTTCTCCTGAGCAGTGGTTGCAATGCTGACAACCTGGGGGGGATTGGTGTGTAGAGCAAGGGTGAGTACACATCAACATACTCAGCAAGCATCCCGTTTGGCTGTAGTGGACTAGCTTTATGTGGGGATAAGTCAAGCAGTTGCTTTTAGTTGGTCAGGTTATTACTTACTAGTAGAGAGCCAGGTTTTAACATTAACCCAAGTTATTAGCCCAATGTATCCTTTCCAAACGGAAAGAATACCACTTACCAATACCATAATCATAATCAGAACCATCAATCTCATTGCCACCTGTACCAAAGTATCTCTGATCAAGTATCACTAATCTCTGGAGCTCCCTTGGCCGCTCATAACCGTGAGCACGGCTGATATATCAGTTTCATAACACTCTGCAGAGGTTGCGCACTTTACCCACAAGCCGTGATTCCCTCTCTAGCCCGGGCTTGCAAGACCCTTATTCACTCCCAAGGTGAATGGCTAGGGATTCACTACGAAGCCTTTACAAAGATTCCCCGAGGCTGTAGCCGCCCGTTAGGTTTCCTAAATGTACCGCACTCCTCCCCAAGGGACAAATCAACCTTGGCAGAGCGAGCCGCATACACCGAGCCCCATTGACGGCACAACGGCTAAGCGAACTACACCCCGGTTCCTCTAATTATTCAGCTAAGGGCGTCCCATTCCACCCTCATGGTTGCACTGTTTTCCCGGGCGGTCATCCATTGAACAGGTCCTTACGGAGAGGCACTCGAGAAACCGCTCGAGTCCCCTTAAAGGTCACAAATATAATCATAAATAAGAAGGGGAAAACAGCGTATCATAGATAATCACATCATGTTCATTGATTAGAGTTGGGCAATAGCATCAAACTAAGCAGTAATAATCCGACCCAAATAGGTAAACAAGGACATGGATAACAAAAGCTAGTCAATCCTTAAGTATAAATGTGTAATGCGGGAGGTGAATTAAAGAATGAATAGGACAAAGATAGGTCAAAGGACACTTGCCTCCACCAACCGACTGCTGCTCAGGGGCTTCTCCTGCGAATTCCTCGGGCTCTTCGACCGGATCGTTCTCTATGCGAGCGCAAACATACATACATCCACATACTTAATACAAAAGAACAGTACACCATACAAGGGAACAAATAAAGTGAGTATGCATCAAGTATGACATTCCATATCGCATTTGTTATGGTTAGAAAGAAATGGGAAAAGGTCTCGCAGGGGGTTAAAGTTTATGCACTAATGATTAGTTACAATTGATTCTTAGCAAAAGAATTCTGTTATATATATATACTAATGGGAACCTAATCATTTTTAGTTGATCAACATTGCACGGGATAAACAATTAACTACGTGAATCAACTGGCATAACGAAATTTTAAATTAAACTTCCTATTTTCCATAGCATAAACAATGATTAGTCTACCTAACATAAAGTAATTATGATCACAGAAAGTAAATAAAATAAAATAAAAAAAATAAAAAAACAGAGGGGGGGGCGGTTGTAACACCCGGATTTTAGGGGTCCAAAACCCGGGGTTAACATAAACACCAGGTATGCTGGGACCAAGTCTCATACATATGATGTAAAGTGGCACAGGATCGAATGTCACAACTTTATATATAACAGGAGTTCTTATACAAAATAAAAAAAATTACATTATAAGGAGACAACGGTCCAGCAACCCAAAGTTGACTGGGAGACGACGACCTAGACCTCTCACGAACTCATCACAGCATCCTCCATGAGCATCATCCTGCAGTACCTGGTCTTGACCTGTGGTGTATGTGAGACAGCAAGAGTGAGCTCACATACGTTCATCGCTCAACAAGTTGTGGGGAATAATGTGCATGAACTCGCCAAAGGTGGGAGCTCACGTGAAGTGTAAGGCTTACCAAAGAAGATGGTTAGAGCTGAGCATTGCTTTTAAAGTTGGTCAAAATTTTATTAGCAGTTACTAAGTATAAGTAAATACCAAACCCAATTAAGTAATGGATCAAAAGTAACATCAACTTCACCTGCGATGCAATGCATATGACAAATTGAATTTAGTTCCATCATTTAATCATGTGAGGGTCCGAGCTGCTCATGACCGTGAGCACGGCTAGTATACCAGTTTTACACTCTGCAGAGGTTGCGCATCTTTACCCACAAGTCGTGTTACCCATCTGCCAAGGGGTCATGAATCCCATACACCTCTACCAAGGAAGTGAGGCAGGGTAGCACTACGAGGCCTTTACAAAGTTCCACTAGCTTCCGAAAACCCGCTACAGTTTATAGGAAGATCCAGTACAGGAATCCCTTGCAGGACCGCCATCGCAGCAAAATCCTCCCGAGGGCACTTCCCGCACTGACCTCTCCCCTACTGCCCTTGCCCCTTTCGGGTAAGGTAGTCTTCCACTAGCTTTCCTAATTAATCAGCCAAGGGCATCCCATACTACCCTTGTGGTAGCACTGTTATCCCGGGTGGTCGCTCCATGTTCCAATTAACATTAATGATATCAACATGAACATAAACAGAATAACAACTAGAATTGGAACATGGAGGTAATAAATGATTATCCCAAAACCATATAAAGCAATAGCAAACTACCCAAGTGATTCAGGGGTGAACAAGGTAATGAGATAAACAATCTAGGGTGACCTATTGGGTCCCATCAAAATTAACCTATGCAGATCATTATGATTAATTAGAACATGGGTAGGTGAAAAGAAGTGATCAAGGGCACAACTTGCCTGGGCCTTGAGAATCCAGGTACCAGGATGATCTTCAGGTGATATGTATCCTCACTGCTAGTCGTAGCAATACAAACATACATGGTATAGGCAAATTAACATTACACCAAACATATATGCAACATACATATTAATAATCTACATATTAAAATAAGATCACAGGAAAAAGAATTATTAATTTTTGAGTTATAGAATTCAAGTTATGATTTTCCTAAGGTTTAAGGTGATTAAAATATGATTAAATGATAAATAAATTTTCTGACAGAATTCATGTCAAAACAGTGATTCTAAATGGTAGAGAATATTATTACAAAATTTTAGGAATTGGAATGACTCAATTTGGAGCTAAAATGGATTTTCTATGAATTATCTAAGTTCTAGCAATTATTTTTGTATTAAAAATCTAATTTCTAATTCTTTTAATCATTTTATTACTGCACTGGACTGGGCGTCAATTATACAGAAGCACAGGGGGCTCTGGGTAAGTTTCCCTAAGACTCAGACTTCACCCGCGGTGGACGGCGGGTTGATTTCAAATAAGTGGAGGGGCTCTTTTAGAAAGTGACTGCGGTGAAGAGGTATCTCACACCCTGGGCCGTTGGATCAGAGCCCAACGATCCAGATTAGATCAGGTTTTTAAACGAACCGGTATCCGATGCCAGCCACTGGATTGCGATCCAACGGTTCACGTGTTATCAAAACAGGATCAAAACCCGACCGCACGATCTGGAGTTAGCGGCCAGGATTTAATTATGTGTGAAGGGGTACACATCTAATCATGACCGCAGATCCCAACGCGTGCGGCCCAGATCTCACTTGCACCCGATCAAATCTCAGCCCTCCAGTTCGGATCCGAGGACCCACGAACTTCTTCTCCCCCCCGGCCGACCCACCTGGCGGGGCGCGCGCGCACCACGCGACGGCGGCCATGGCAGGCACGCCCATCCCCCCCCCCGCGCACGCACCCAAGCTTTGATCCGAAGAGCGCTACACATAGCAGGGGCCATGGCGAACATGATAGGAGCAACTTGCCGATGTTTCGGACTGACAAGAGACCCGACCACGACACGGGGCGGTTCCGAGCCGGAAAAAGTGCTCCGGCGAGCAATTACGGCTACGTTGGTCATCTATGCGATAAATTAAGGGGTACCACACGTACTAGGAAGCAAACCGAGTTGGCCGAGCGATTACTCACCAGCGATTGTGGCGCCGAGCCCCCTTGGCGACGGCGAGGTGCGGACGAGCGGTCGGGCGCAACGTCGGTGACAAATTCCTGGGAGCCTCGCGCGCCACACCCCGATTACTACCCCGCGCGGCTTCTTCGCGAACTGCCCAACCCCTCGGATGACCGGGTTGAGTTGCGCCAATGGCGACAATCAACATGGGTGGGTGGTCTCCGTGACGGCGCGGCTGGGAAGAAGCATAGCAGTGGCCACGAAGGAAAGGAACGTGGGGCGCGAGAGAGAGAGGCGAGGTCAAGGGAGCTCTTATAGGCGCGCGACACCGGGGTAGACGACCCGAAGGTTGCGGCGCTGACCGGCGAAGCTTTGGCGGTCGACGCGCGCGGAGTTCGGCAGGTTTGTTAGGGAGAAGACGAACCCGACGACTGGTCCCCACGGTGTCAGCGACCGAGCGCGCGCGTAGCGCGGAAAGAAGGCAGGCGCACGCGTATGACTTACAGGTGGGCCCGCATGGTCGGTGTCTAGGCGCGCGCGCAGGAGAGGCTGACGGTGGGACCGGGATGTCGGCGCGTGCGGGAGAGGCTGGGCAAAGGGCCCCACTTGTCGGCGCGCGGGGAGGTTTGGGCTGCGCGGACAGAAAACAGTTGTGGGCCGAATTCCGGTTTCAGGGCCCAGTTAGGGTTTTTATTCTTTTTCTTTTTCTTTTCTATTTTCTTTTCTCCATTTTCAAATCCAATTCAAATCCAATTTGAATTCAAGTTTGAGTTCAAACTTTGTGATTAAATTGTCCTCAGTTTGAAAGGTATAATTTCATAATATAAGTGTGAAGGATATTTATTTTATTTTATGTAATATTTTTCTTAGTTCTTCCCTTCTCCTTTTATTTTCTATTTTCTATTCCAAATTCAAATTTATACTTCTATTTTAGTTTTCAGATTTTTCAAATGTATCATTTGAAATCCAAGGGTGAATATAAACCATACTTATTTTAATATTACTAACTTAAGTTTTTATTCTCCTTTCTATTTATTTTATGAGATGTATAAATGGTTTTTCTTAAAAGAAAAAGAAAAATTCTTTTCCCATCATTTTCTTATTTCCCAATTTCTAAGACATTATGATATTTTGTTCAAATCTCTTCTACTAATTCCCAATCCAGAATTTGGGTGTTACAAATCCTACCCCCCTTAAAAATAATCTCGTCCTCGAGATTTGTAAGGAAAAAGGATGCATACTCATATGCACAAACAAAGAGATCTCAGTATGAGGTATAATTCTTTAACAAAACATTGGGTCAATAGACCTTTATTATTTCTTCTAAAATATTATCATGTTACTAACTAAAGTAACACCTAGATCTTACAAATCATCATAATTTATATCTATGTAGCTTGGTGAAGCTGGTGGTGGTGAGGGTTGTTGTTGTTGTCTCTCCAGCCGTGCTTGCCTTATTTCTTGGCGGGCTTGACGTATTTCCTCGCGTTGTTGTCTTATCTGATTCTGCATCTCGGTCACCATGTCTGTTAACTGTTGTATTACCAGTCTTTGGGTAGCAACCACTTGATTGAGGTCAACAGGTGGAGGATTTGGAGGATTCATTTTCTGTTTGTTGTTACGTGATAATCTTTCCTTTCCTGGTATTGACCATGAAAGTTAGAAGCATATGGTAATAGTTTTGCAAAGGAAATTATTCAATAAGCGGAATGAATAAGCTAGGGGCTGGTTATAATCTGAAGATTCTTTAGTAGGGCTTAATCTTTGTTTTATGTCCAGATTGGGGTAACCAATCATATAAGGTGAATATCCAAGGGTAGGATAGAATCTGTCAAGATGAGAGGTATATATGGGTGAGATAGACTACAAGAAAAAGTTTGTTTGTTGTTAGGTGGGAATAGAAAGGTTATACCATTCATCATGGCACTATGGGTTGGGTTAGCTCATGGTTGAATTGATCCAATGTGCTAAGATAAGTTAATACATGGCTAGTGGGGTCTAATCTCTCCTACTAGTGTCATTAATCTGTTTAAGTGGGCCACCTTAAGTTAGATAACATTGGACCACAATAGATCAGGTCACACTAGGTAGGATAAGAATTGGATATGACTAGATTAGACTAGTTTAGGCTTAGATAGGTCCAACAGGGTAGAATATGTATTATTAAGATATGTTAGGATGTTTTAAGATTAGTTAGATATGTTATGATAAGATAGAATCTCTTGCTAGTTTAAAATTGAGGGGTTATGCAACTATCAGATGGTTAAAGTAGTTTGCATATGGCCAAGTCGATCTGTCATTCTTAATTTAGTGCAGGATGAACAAAGTTAAGACCTGTTCTATAGGGGTAAAACTATTTCATCAGTGTTATCTAACATGTTTGATAAGTCACTTTAGATTTGATCAGATCTAGGTTAGATTGGTGTGACTGGTTTGACTAGATAAGATCTAATTAATTTGCATTAGATCATGGTTGTTAGTCTAGAGTGGGATAAGCATGCTTATTAGGGTAAGACAGATCCATAAATATAAGATAGAATCTTCTGAGGCCAGTTAGATCTATTAGGATAGGATAGAATCTTTTCAAGACAAGATGAATCTATTAATAGTAATAGAGTATCTTTTAAGATAAGATGGATCCATGTTTTAATTAGGATAAGTTAGGATCTTTTGAGATGAGATGGATCTATTAAGATAGGGGAGAATCTTTTAAGATAAGATAAATTGGTTAGAATGGGATCTTTTTAGGATAAGATAAATCTCTTAAGCTAGATATGTTCCAATGGGGATAATTTAGGTTGTCTAGTTATTTTATAAATATATTTTAATACCTATGTGCAGATGCAATTGTGGACATTACTCCACAACTCATCACACTCAATCAAAGATCCAAATCAGGCAAGTATCATAAGAACAAACACTCAAGCATACCAATATCTACAAAAATAGTTTTGCTTTTGTCCCTAAGATTAGGTCTCCTATTCCTAAAGTCACTTTTAGGTTAAGGATTTCAAAGTGTGAAATCCAAGTTTGTCTTTAGAAGGAAAAGGTAAGAATAATCAGAGTAACGCGGAAATAGATGAGAAAAGATTAAGATAAGTTTAGAAATGATCAGAGTAGCAAAGGTAAGTAGATAATGGTTGTCCAGTTCTATCTAGGTTTCGTCCTACAGTCAACATTGCTCTGATACCACTTCTGTAACACCCGGATTTTAGGGGTCCAAAACCCGGGGTTAACATAAACACCAGGTATGCTGGGACCAAGTCTCATACATATGATGTAAAGTGGCACAGGATCGAATGTCACAACTTTATATATAACAGGAGTTCTTATACAAAATAAAAAAAATTACATTATAAGGAGACAACGGTCCAGCAACCCAAAGTTGACTGGGAGACGACGACCTAGACCTCTCACGAACTCATCACAGCATCCTCCATGAGCATCATCCTGCAGTACCTGGTCTTGACCTGTGGTGTATGTGAGACAGCAAGAGTGAGCTCACATACGTTCATCGCTCAACAAGTTGTGGGGAATAATGTGCATGAACTCGCCAAAGGTGGGAGCTCACGTGAAGTGTAAGGCTTACCAAAGAAGATGGTTAGAGCTGAGCATTGCTTTTAAAGTTGGTCAAAATTTTATTAGCAGTTACTAAGTATAAGTAAATACCAAACCCAATTAAGTAATGGATCAAAAGTAACATCAACTTCACCTGCGATGCAATGCATATGACAAATTGAATTTAGTTCCATCATTTAATCATGTGAGGGTCCGAGCTGCTCATGACCGTGAGCACGGCTAGTATACCAGTTTTACACTCTGCAGAGGTTGCGCATCTTTACCCACAAGTCGTGTTACCCATCTGCCAAGGGGTCATGAATCCCATACACCTCTACCAAGGAAGTGAGGCAGGGTAGCACTACGAGGCCTTTACAAAGTTCCACTAGCTTCCGAAAACCCGCTACAGTTTATAGGAAGATCCAGTACAGGAATCCCTTGCAGGACCGCCATCGCAGCAAAATCCTCCCGAGGGCACTTCCCGCACTGACCTCTCCCCTACTGCCCTTGCCCCTTTCGGGTAAGGTAGTCTTCCACTAGCTTTCCTAATTAATCAGCCAAGGGCATCCCATACTACCCTTGTGGTAGCACTGTTATCCCGGGTGGTCGCTCCATGTTCCAATTAACATTAATGATATCAACATGAACATAAACAGAATAACAACTAGAATTGGAACATGGAGGTAATAAATGATTATCCCAAAACCATATAAAGCAATAGCAAACTACCCAAGTGATTCAGGGGTGAACAAGGTAATGAGATAAACAATCTAGGGTGACCTATTGGGTCCCATCAAAATTAACCTATGCAGATCATTATGATTAATTAGAACATGGGTAGGTGAAAAGAAGTGATCAAGGGCACAACTTGCCTGGGCCTTGAGAATCCAGGTACCAGGATGATCTTCAGGTGATATGTATCCTCACTGCTAGTCGTAGCAATACAAACATACATGGTATAGGCAAATTAACATTACACCAAACATATATGCAACATACATATTAATAATCTACATATTAAAATAAGATCACAGGAAAAAGAATTATTAATTTTTGAGTTATAGAATTCAAGTTATGATTTTCCTAAGGTTTAAGGTGATTAAAATATGATTAAATGATAAATAAATTTTCTGACAGAATTCATGTCAAAACAGTGATTCTAAATGGTAGAGAATATTATTACAAAATTTTAGGAATTGGAATGACTCAATTTGGAGCTAAAATGGATTTTCTATGAATTATCTAAGTTCTAGCAATTATTTTTGTATTAAAAATCTAATTTCTAATTCTTTTAATCATTTTATTACTGCACTGGACTGGGCGTCAATTATACAGAAGCACAGGGGGCTCTGGGTAAGTTTCCCTAAGACTCAGACTTCACCCGCGGTGGACGGCGGGTTGATTTCAAATAAGTGGAGGGGCTCTTTTAGAAAGTGACTGCGGTGAAGAGGTATCTCACACCCTGGGCCGTTGGATCAGAGCCCAACGATCCAGATTAGATCAGGTTTTTAAACGAACCGGTATCCGATGCCAGCCACTGGATTGCGATCCAACGGTTCACGTGTTATCAAAACAGGATCAAAACCCGACCGCACGATCTGGAGTTAGCGGCCAGGATTTAATTATGTGTGAAGGGGTACACATCTAATCATGACCGCAGATCCCAACGCGTGCGGCCCAGATCTCACTTGCACCCGATCAAATCTCAGCCCTCCAGTTCGGATCCGAGGACCCACGAACTTCTTCTCCCCCCCGGCCGACCCACCTGGCGGGGCGCGCGCGCACCACGCGACGGCGGCCATGGCAGGCACGCCCATCCCCCCCCCCGCGCACGCACCCAAGCTTTGATCCGAAGAGCGCTACACATAGCAGGGGCCATGGCGAACATGATAGGAGCAACTTGCCGATGTTTCGGACTGACAAGAGACCCGACCACGACACGGGGCGGTTCCGAGCCGGAAAAAGTGCTCCGGCGAGCAATTACGGCTACGTTGGTCATCTATGCGATAAATTAAGGGGTACCACACGTACTAGGAAGCAAACCGAGTTGGCCGAGCGATTACTCACCAGCGATTGTGGCGCCGAGCCCCCTTGGCGACGGCGAGGTGCGGACGAGCGGTCGGGCGCAACGTCGGTGACAAATTCCTGGGAGCCTCGCGCGCCACACCCCGATTACTACCCCGCGCGGCTTCTTCGCGAACTGCCCAACCCCTCGGATGACCGGGTTGAGTTGCGCCAATGGCGACAATCAACATGGGTGGGTGGTCTCCGTGACGGCGCGGCTGGGAAGAAGCATAGCAGTGGCCACGAAGGAAAGGAACGTGGGGCGCGAGAGAGAGAGGCGAGGTCAAGGGAGCTCTTATAGGCGCGCGACACCGGGGTAGACGACCCGAAGGTTGCGGCGCTGACCGGCGAAGCTTTGGCGGTCGACGCGCGCGGAGTTCGGCAGGTTTGTTAGGGAGAAGACGAACCCGACGACTGGTCCCCACGGTGTCAGCGACCGAGCGCGCGCGTAGCGCGGAAAGAAGGCAGGCGCACGCGTATGACTTACAGGTGGGCCCGCATGGTCGGTGTCTAGGCGCGCGCGCAGGAGAGGCTGACGGTGGGACCGGGATGTCGGCGCGTGCGGGAGAGGCTGGGCAAAGGGCCCCACTTGTCGGCGCGCGGGGAGGTTTGGGCTGCGCGGACAGAAAACAGTTGTGGGCCGAATTCCGGTTTCAGGGCCCAGTTAGGGTTTTTATTCTTTTTCTTTTTCTTTTCTATTTTCTTTTCTCCATTTTCAAATCCAATTCAAATCCAATTTGAATTCAAGTTTGAGTTCAAACTTTGTGATTAAATTGTCCTCAGTTTGAAAGGTATAATTTCATAATATAAGTGTGAAGGATATTTATTTTATTTTATGTAATATTTTTCTTAGTTCTTCCCTTCTCCTTTTATTTTCTATTTTCTATTCCAAATTCAAATTTATACTTCTATTTTAGTTTTCAGATTTTTCAAATGTATCATTTGAAATCCAAGGGTGAATATAAACCATACTTATTTTAATATTACTAACTTAAGTTTTTATTCTCCTTTCTATTTATTTTATGAGATGTATAAATGGTTTTTCTTAAAAGAAAAAGAAAAATTCTTTTCCCATCATTTTCTTATTTCCCAATTTCTAAGACATTATGATATTTTGTTCAAATCTCTTCTACTAATTCCCAATCCAGAATTTGGGTGTTACAGCGGTTGAACCGGCCCTAGGGGCGGTTGAACCGGCCCTGGGCGGGGCGGCCGAGCTGGGGCGGGGCGGCTGAGCCGGTCGGCCGAGGCCGGCTGAACCGGCCTGGGACAGGGGGCGCGGCCAGGGGGCCAGGCGGCCGAGGGCGCGGGCTGGGAGCGGCTGGCGGCCGGGCGGGGGCGGCCTGGGGCCAGGCGCGGGCGGCCAGAGGCCAGCTGGGGGCGGCAGCGGCCGGCCGGGGCGAGCAGGGGGCGGCCGGGGCGCGGGCTGGGGCGGCTGGGCGGCCGGGCGGCGCGGCCAGGCGGCCGGGCGCGGCCAGGGGCCAGCGGCCAAGGGGAGAGGAGGGGAGGGGGAAGGAGAGAGGAGGGAGAAGGGGGAGGGGAGGGGGCTCACCGGCGGGGGGGTTGGCCGACGGCGAGGGGCGGCGGCGGCGGCCTAGGGCAGGGGTGGGTAGGGGCGGCGGCTTGGGTGGGGAGGGAGAGAGGGAGAGAATGAGGGAGAGGGAGAGGGGATTTGGGAAAAAAAAGAGGGAGGTGGGGGGGGCGGCTGGGCCTTCTTTGGGCCCAAGAGGGGGCGCCAGGGGCCTGGGCCGGCCGGGGTCGGCCCACGGCGCGGGAGAGAGAGAAAAAGAGGAGAGAGAAAGAGAGAGAAAGAAAAAGAAAAGATTATTTCCCTGTTTTCGAAATCCGATCTTTTAGATGAATGCGTTGGCACTTTCAAACAATCAAAAATGCAAGGGTCGGCATGGTGCATCAAACAACACAAAGTATCTTTAGAGTTTTTCTTACACGGGAAATCCAAACCGAATCCCGCTAAAACTTTGGAAAAGGTCAAGGTTTAGCGAGGGAAAAAGAAAAGGAAAAGGTAACGCCCGAATTTTGGCGAGTAAAGAAAAGAAAAAATTCAACTGCAAAATTCGGGGCGTTACATCATATGTGTAAGACTTGGTACTAGCACATGTGATGATTATGTTTGCGCATGGGTCTTGGTGCCCCTAAAACCCGGGTGTGACACCTAGGCTAGAGGTCTGGCAATTTCCCAGGAAGTCAATATCGCGGTTGATTGCGTCGCTGTCCCATACCCACCCCCGAGGTTGTGGTGGTATGCTTCTGTGACGGAACCTCCCAAGTAATCAGGCCCACCTACAGTTGTCCTTGTCTAACAGACATCAGACACCCTGTAGATGTTCCTAAGTTACTTGACAAGCTCGGTATCTTTCCTTACCTCACCAGGAACGTTTCACCCGTCTTGCAGACATTACAGATCATCGGAGATGAAGATATGCGGAAGCGAATTACATAAACTTACATTTATTTCCAAAAGCAAACTCGAGTTAATTTATTACAGACCAGTCTAAAAGTGAGTGCATAGAAGTAATAATTATACAAACCAGGGAGACACAAACTTCTCCCGAAAGACTATAAACAAAAGATTCTAGATGGAGGACCGAGTCCTCCCGCACTTCAGTCTTGTTTTTCCACGTTGGGAACCACCTTAGCACAGAAGCAGCAAAAGTCTGCTACTTCCCCACCTAAAAACAACAAAGGGATAAACCCTGAGTATGGAATTACTCAGCAAGTCTTACCCGACTAAAAAAAGACTCTCAAGGGTATGCTGGTTATATGGGAGTCAAGGTAAGGCTTCTCAATAATCAAAGACTCTGTTTTGCAGAAATGCTTACTAAAGTGGATCCTTAAAAATCCAATTTTATTTGTCAAGTTAGGTAAAATTACCTGCACTAGAGTTCTTTCTACCCTAGTTCAATCACTGGTCCTGCACTAGCCAATTTCTTTAATAAAAGCCCATCATCTTTAGTGGAATGCTACGTGTAGGTCAGTGACCAAGTCTTCATAACCGCGAAGGTACGGCGATCCGAATCGATTATACTCAGCTGAGGATCTCCAATCACACGACATATGTAGCACTTAACCCTTGCATATGTCAACCCGCCACCGGGGTTCTTAAGACCGGATCAGGTTCACGCAATCCGAGAGCACAGATACACCACCGTCCAGCCTCTTGCCACGGAGGGTACACGCTACTCTCGCCACCGCTCCACTCCCATTTCGTGTTATCTTATTCCGGCCTTAGTCTGCCCGAGGCAAGGCTTACCCATGACGAGGCATGTGACCAGTTAAAGGGTCCTCGATCATCAAGCCTACATCGACAAGGTCCTTAATCGACTCAGACGGAGACACTACACCGAGACTCTCTTCTCGTGCAAGTCACCCGCCCGATCTCAGCTTAACCATTTCAAACCCAAAGTTTGGTACCTGGCAGAGGTACATCTTTTCCGATGTTGAATCCATCAAGGCCTTTGACAGATTCACCATCAAGTTTTATTTTTGAAAGCATCCCTCCCACTTTGCCAAACATCTTTTGTAAAACAAATCCTTTTGTTTTTCTAAAGCATTACTAAGCATAGTAAAACCTTTTTGTAAAAACAGGATTTCAAGGAGGTTAATCAAGATCAAGGAAGGTAATGCAGGAATTGTTAAATCAATCAACTCCTATCACCTAATGCAGCAAGCAAGTGAGAAAGATTATTAAAAACGTCAAGGAAGGTGGCAAATGCACCGGGGCTTGCCTTTGTTATCAGAGGTGTCTTGCTCGGATCCACAGATATCAAAATAAAAGCAGTTATCTGCTTGAGGATCAGAGGTGGGTGGTATCCCTTCTTCAAAAACTTCTTCTTCTTCTTCTTGCTCTAATATAACCATATACATGCATAAGAATGGATGTCATGGAATGCTCATGAGGATGCAAAGATAGCATAAACTTATTATTTATGTCTTGAGTACAACTTTCCTTCACGGTACTCCGAGAACCTAGGGTTTCCGGAGTCAGTAAAGGAGTTCATGGAGCAGGGGGGGTGGTTTTGGGTTTAGTGATCAAACAAGGTTCAAATCAAACCAAACTCTACCCATGGCTTCTAAATAATGTGATAAGCTCACATAAAAAGTTTGGGAAATTTTGGGCTTATTATTTATTCTCTAAAAATCCAGAATCAATAGTTTAGGCTATTTTAAATACCCTAAAATTCCCTGTTCAAACTAAAAATCATAAAACTATTTTTATTAAATACTATGGAAAATAACAAGCCTAGGAAAATTGGTCTCATAATTTTAGGATTTTTCTACTATTTTCTACAGTTTTTCAAAGTTCTGCTGAAAAAGAAAAAGGAAAAAAAAGAGGAGCAGTACTGGGCCGATTTCAAATCCAGCGGCCCAGGCCCGCGCGAAATCGCGCGCGCGCCCGCGCCCGCGAGGCGACTTTGCGCAGAGGCCCTCGGCTTAACGGCTAAACAGAAATAGATCCGTTTACTATTGTTTTAAGTCACTGACAGTTCACGAAAAGGTCCCCGGGTTTCTGTCAATTCACAACTCGCAGTCCCCGACGGCGTTCAAGCACGGCCGCGCTCCGGCGAGCCAGCAGACCGGCTGAACGGGACAACGGCTGAGCTCTCCGAGCGGTGGACACGAAATTGGGGTTAGCCAGACCATTTCCCCTAACTTAATCGCACGATTGATGAACTATAGAACTCCGGCCACGGTGGCCGTGAGAAGTGCGGCAATATGATCGTGTTCCCGGCGATTCATGGCGGTCCAGTCCAATTAAAGGAGTCGGGGAGCATCACAGAGACATGAGCATGCTCAAACGAAGGCGCAGAGGGCAGGAACTGACCTGTGGAGGGCTGACCACGGCGAGCTCACTACAACGGCGGCGGAAAACAGATTTGGGGCAATGAGCAATTCAGGCGAGCGGGTGGACGATCGAGTGTGGGGACGGGTGCTAGAGCTTCACAATTTCATGGCGCAACTAGCCCTGCCCTCAATTTATAAGCGCCGGGGGCGGTGGCCGGTGAATTCGAGGAGGACGCGCGGCGGTCGGAGAGGATGAAGAAGTGCTGGCCGCGGTGAATACGTGTTCATCGCCGTGGCAACTCTCTCGGCGATGATGGGACAGTCATAGGTCGTTACGGCAGTGCTATGAACCGGCTAGGCCACGCGGCGCACGGTCGGGCAGTGGCGGTCGACGGCGAGCTTATCGCCAGCCGCAAAGCAGAAGGAAGCCAGGGGGGGTCGTCGGAGTGGTGGCCAGCTCACCGGTGACGAGGACCTTTACCGCGGCAAACTTATCCGGTGACCGCCGAGCACGAATCTTGGCGAGCGACGATCGACGGCGGCAGCTACCGGCGACGAGAACGAATACGATCTTCTTCAGTTAACCGGTCACTGTACCATGGCATTGCCTCATCAGAGCTTCTGACCGAGCGAGTTTAGAGTCCTTTTTCTCCAGATTTCATGTGACAACAGGTCCCAGTCTCTGTACCAAAGTTGTAGTGCTACATACCAGCTACAACTCCACTATAGGACTTGATCACATTTGAGCACAGGATCATGCTCAAAACCTAGCTTGAAGTCGAGGTCAGTTCACTGCTTGTCTGAAAATTCAGACATAACAGCCTGACAGCCCAACTTTAGGCTGGGTTTTCTCTAAATTCTTCTTAACAACTAAGCTCACAACCTTAAGCAAAGTTGTTCTCCTATAATGGGTCTTCAACTTTGATGTGGTGACCTAGGGTAAGAACCCTATACTTTGTAAGTTACAAAGCCCCAAAGTTGAGCCCATTCACTGATTTTCAGACTTAGAATAAACTCATATGAGGTCTATTTTGCATTTAGGTCCAAAACTTAGGGTTTTGCTTTCAAGTCCACATTTTTGTGAACCAAAGGACTTAAAATACTTATTTGGCTTGGTTTTTGCACTTTAGCCCAAAAGTGGGTTAATTTTGCACATAGGCCCCTAGGGTTTGGTTTTAGGGTTTTCCAGGGTTCTGATTAGGGTTTTTAATATCCCAGGGGTATAAATGTGATTCAATTTAGTGTTTGGGGATATTTTATGACTTTTCTCAAAAGTCCTAAGGTTTTTCTCAACTTGGGTTAAGTTTTACCCCTTTAACCACTATTTAGGGTTAAGTCCTTAAACCAGGGTCCTATTTGTAAAACAGTAAAACAATACAACTTGTTTGAAATTTTTGCCTAGTGAATGCACTCTAGGTGTATCAAACATATGCAATGCCCATACTCATGATGCCATGCTCAAGTTTTAGTTATAGTAACACCAGGGGTGTTACATCCTTCCCCCCATAAAAGAATCTCGTCCCGAGATTTAAAGTCCTAGGGTGAGTAATGGAAAAGGAAATGTGTCATGTTTTTATTTCCTGATTTCTGGTACAAGGCAGGGGTGGTGTGGGGGTTCATTCCTTTATTACACAGCTATACAAACTTTACCATTTACAAGAGGCTAGAAAGCCTAGGAAATTCTTATCTAAGAAGTCTTGGGTTTCCCATGTAGCCTCATCTTCCGAATGCTGGTTCCACTGTATCTTATAAAACTTGAGAGTCTTTCTCCGGGTAACCCTGTCCTTTTGATCCAGAACTCGAATAGGATGTTCCGAGTACGTTAAATCTGGTTCCAGGACAACATCAGTCACTTCAACGGTTCGATCGGGAACCCGAAGACACTTCTTCAATTGTGACACATGGAACACATTATGCACGGCAGACAATGTTTCGGGGAGCTGAAGTCGGTATGCCACTGGTCCACATTGCTCAAGTACCAGGAATGGACCAATGTACCTGGGTGCAAGTTTTCCTTTAATCCCAAAACGCGATATGCCTTTCATTGGTGAAACCTTTAAGTAGACGTAGTCTCCTTCTAAGAAGTATAAGGGCATTCGCCGTTTGTCTGCATAACTCTTCTGACGAGCCTGTGCCTTCTTCATATTATGAACTATTTTCTGAACCTTTTCTTCGGTTTCTTTTACCATATCAGGCCTAAAGAAATACCTTTCACCAGGTTCAGACCAATTTAGCGGAGTTCGACACCGTCGCCCATACAAAGCTTCAAAAGGTGCCATCTTGATGCTTTCCTGGTAACTGTTATTATATGAAAACACCGCCAAAGGTAAGCATTCATCCCATTTCTGTGAGAAATCCAGGACACATGCCCGCAACATATCTTCAAGTATTTGGTTCACTCTCTCAGTTTGTCCACTGGTTTGAGGATGATAGGCCGAACTGTGGAGTAACTTAGTTCCCAGGGATTTATGAAGTTCTTCCCAAAATTTGGATACGAACTGAGGTCCACGATCCGACACTATGGTCTTTGGAACACCATGCAAACTGAGAATACGAGCAATGTATAACTCCGCATAGGTAAGTACCGGGTAATATGTCTTGACCGGCAGAAAATGAGCAACCTTTGTAAGTCGATCAACAATCACCCAGATAGAGTCGTACCCTTTTGCGGTCCTGGGCAATCCCATAATGAAGTCCATGCTTATGTCTTCCCATTTCCATGTTGGTATTGGTAATGACTGCAATGGACCGGCGGCTTTCATGTGTATGGCCTTGACATGTCTGCAAGTGTCACACTTAGCCACATAGCGTGCAATTTCAATCTTCATCTTCGTCCACCAGTAATGTTGCTTTAAATCTTGGTACATTTTAGTGCTTCCCGGATGAATGGAATAGCGACTAAGATGCGCTTCATCTAAGATTTGCTGGCGGAGTTCTTCATTCTTCGGCACTACTATGCGGTTGTTGAACCATAACACACCTTGATCATCTTCCTTGAAACATTGGGTTGTTCCAGCCCTGATCTTCTCTCGTATGCGCTTCATGCCCAGATTATCCTTTTGAGCATCAATTATCCTTTGCAAAATGGTTGACTCAAGCTTTAGTTGATTCAAAGTCCCTTGCTGGATTATCCCCAGGTTTAACTTCTCCATTTCTTGACACAAAGTGTTTTCGGAGGTCTTTACCATAAGACAGTGGCAGGAAGTCTTGCGACTCAATGCATCTGCCACCACATTGGCCTTACCTGGGTGATAATGGATTTCCAGTTCATAATCTTTAATGAGCTCAAGCCATCGTCTTTGCCTCATGTTTAACTCTGACTGGGTAAATATATACTTCAAACTCTTATGATCTGTATATATGTGACAGATATTTCCCAGCAGATAGTGACGCCATATTTTTAGGGCATGAACCACAGCAGCTAGCTCTAAATCATGTGTTGGATAATGCTCTTCGTGTCGGCGTAACTGCCTTGAAGCATACGCAATTACTCGGCCTTCTTGCATTAGCACACAGCCGAGTCCACTGCCTGACGCATCACAATATACATCAAAAGGTTTAGTGATGTCCGGTTGAGCCAATACCAGAGCAGTGGTCAATAGTGTCTTCAGTTGCTCAAAGGCTTCATTACATTTAGAATACCAATTGAACTTAGTATCATTCTTCAATAAACTTGTGATTGGCTTCACAAGCTTAGAAAAATCAGGTATGAATCTGCGATAGTATCCTGCTAGTCCAAGAAAACTCCGGACTTGGTGAACAGTCGTTGGAGGTTTCCACTCCAGAATATCCTTGACCTTGCTAGGATCTACCGCAATTCCCTTGGCTGATAACACGTGCCCCAGAAATTGAATTTCCTCCAGCCAGAACGCGCACTTGCTGAACTTGGCATACAGCTGATGTTCCCTCAGGCACGTCAATACAATCCGTAGGTGCTGAGCATGCTCCTCTTCATTTTTAGAATATATCAAAATATCATCGATGAAGACCACCACGAACTTGTCTAACTCGGGCATGAACACCGAGTTCATCAAATAGGTGAAGTGGGCAGGAGCATTTGTGAGCCCGAAAGACATTACTAGATATTCGAACAATCCATACCGCGTAGTGAATGCGGTCTTCGGTATATCCTCGGGCCGAATACGGATTTGATGATAGCCCGACCTGAGATCAATTTTGGAAAACACCCTCGCCCCAGTCAGTTGATCAAATAAGATGTCGATCCTTGGAAGAGGGTACTTATTCTTGATGGTGACCTCATTCAGGGGCCGATAGTCCACGCACATGCGCAAGGTTTGATCCTTCTTCTTCACAAAGATGGCGGGACAACCCCATGGGGACGAGCTTGGCCGGATAAATCCCTTATTCAGTAGATCTTGTAATTGAACCTTTAATTCCGCCAACTCATTAGGGGGCATACGGTACGATCTTCGGGAGATGGGAGCCGTACCGGGCTTTAGCTCGATTACGAATTCTACATCTCTTTCAGGGGGTAGTCCAGGCAAATCTTCCGGAAATACATCTGGAAACTCACATACTACCGGAATGTTCTTGATCTCCGGTACAATGGCTTCAAACATTCTACCAGAAGTTTTGGCTGGATTGGTTTTGGGAAGAGACAAGAGAATTTCTTCTTGATTATAACTCAACCTGACGGTTCTGAGTTCAGTGTTGAGAATTGCCTTGTGTTGAGTTAACCAATTCATCCCCAAAATTACATCTATATCCTGGCCTTTTAGAACAATCATGTTAGCAGGAAAGTTCCGTCCGGCCATAGTTACTGGCACTCCATAGGCCACTTCTTTAGTAAAAATATGTCCCCCAGGTGAATGAATTTTAAATCCCTCTTTTGATTCATGACATGCAATATGATGTTGCTCCACAAATGTCTTGCTAATGAAGGTATGCGAAGCACCAGAATCAAAAAGAATAATTGCAGGGTGACTGGCCACAGGGAACGTACCCATCATCACCGGCTCTCCCTCCGGTGTGGTAGCCACTTGCGTATAATATACTTGCCCCGTCTTTTTGGTATTCTTGCCCGAAGTACTTCCCTTGCCTGGAGCTGCATTCCCCGATCCTTGTTGATTATTAGCCTGATTTTGCCGAGGATAGGGGCAATCTTTAATAAAATGCCCAGATTTGCCACAGTTAAAACATCCAGTTGAAGAACTTGGCAGAGCAGGGAATCGAGTGCCTGGGGCACCCGGCTGACTTTGGACAGTAGGGGCTCTGTTGGGACGAATAATTATGGGCTGCTTGAAAGGGAAAGATGGTGCACTTGAACGGTTCTGGTTAGAGGGCCGGAGAATAAACCGTTGCCTCTTTACCGGGCCCTGATTAGGCCGATCACCACTGAATCCCTTACTTTTCCCAGAATTTGCATATTTGGCCTCCACAGATAAGGCTGTGCTGACAGCCTTTCCATAAGTAAGATCAATACATGCAACCATTTTTCGCTGCATCCGGTCGTTCAGACCTCTCATAAAACAATTCCTTTTCTTCAAATCTGTATTCACCTGATCAATTGCATATTGGGACAGGTGATTGAACTTGTTGAGATACTGATTAACAGTATCTCCCCCTTGCTTCAATTTCATAAACTCTTCTTGTTTCATGTGCAGCACTCCCTCAGGAATGTAATGCTCGCGGAATGCTGCTTTGAACTCGTTCCATGTAATTTGATGGTTGTCCGGTTGAATGGCCACAAAGTTGCCCCACCAAGTACTGGCAGGGCCTCGGAGTTGCTGTGCCGCAAACAAAGGCTTCTGGGTTTCCGAACAACGGAGAAGGCCAAATTTCTGTTCTATGACCCGTATCCATTCGTCGGCTTCGAGCGGGTCTTCTGCTTTGATGAAGAGAGGCGGACGAGTCTCGGAGAAATCCAGATAAGTGGTCTCACGGGGACCTTGTTGGAATCCTCTTCCTGCTTGTTGCTGGAGCTGTTGCTGACCCGCCATCTCCCTCAGGAAGCGGGTATTGTCGGCTGTGGCGTTCACCAAGGCAGCAATTGCCTCGGCAAGTGTGGGCGGAACGGGAGGTGGATTCGGTGTAACATCCCGACCCCCGGATGTCCCGGCTGCATCCTGTGCGCGAGTCCGGGTCGGCATCTGAGGCAAAAACATTTGAATAAACATAATGTGCCAAAGGAAACCTTCCATTTGCATTACTATAAAGAGTAATGGTACAGACTCGATAGTACACAACAGGATACATCACCCATTTTACAAAAATTTAACCTATTATACAACAGTACACCCTACAATACACTACTCTACTTTTATTACACTATTAGTCCTGCTTCCCGTTGCTTTTGGCGGCTTCATTGTCAGGTGTGGGAGTCCAGACGTCCACCAACCTCAAAGAAGGAGGGGGTTCAAAAAGATCTAACTCCCCACCCAACGCGCGTCCCGCGACGTGAGAGGGTCCGGCTTCCGCCTCAGCAGAGGGTGCAGGCTCACTAGGGTGTAGTTGCGAGTAGAGCACATGGACTTTCTCATGCAATGTATTGCAGTAGACCTGCAGGTTGTCGACAGCTGAGCTAAGTTCTGTAATTCGGGCCTGAGCCCTCGCTTCCTTAGCACATACCAACATATGGGACTGTACTGCCCAGTCAAGTGCTAAGTCCCGATCAGCCAGCTGATCCCGCAGGTGACGGATATCTCTTCTTAGTTCATTTATCCTATCTCCGTCTGCAATCCACGCATTGGTCCTGTGTCGCAACGTTGCTTGAAGTCGACTCACTTCGGCTTCCAAGTCTCCTATGGGATCATTACTCCCACTACTACTGCTTTCGTGTCGAGGGGCCAGTTGATGCCGGGGTACTCCAATTGGTCCCGTTGACTTGCGTGCCGTTAGCCTCGTGCGTGGCGGCATCTTTCTAAGGGGGAAAATTTATTAGCATAATTCTTAGCATGATGCATGAGTAAGTACAGAATCAACCTTGGTTGATTCAACCTTCTATACGTTGCACTCTTCCTAACTGGTCTTTAAGATAAACTCTTCAGAATACTTAGGTAAGAAGAGAAAAGAATCTTTGGGTAAGACTTTTGAAAATCTTTTTGAAGATGCCTCGTAATATCTGCAAAGAAGGGCTACGCTCCGATACCAGCTGTGACGGAACCTCCCAAGTAATCAGGCCCACCTACAGTTGTCCTTGTCTAACAGACATCAGACACCCTGTAGATGTTCCTAAGTTACTTGACAAGCTCGGTATCTTTCCTTACCTCACCAGGAACGTTTCACCCGTCTTGCAGACATTACAGATCATCGGAGATGAAGATATGCGGAAGCGAATTACATAAACTTACATTTATTTCCAAAAGCAAACTCGAGTTAATTTATTACAGACCAGTCTAAAAGTGAGTGCATAGAAGTAATAATTATACAAACCAGGGAGACACAAACTTCTCCCGAAAGACTATAAACAAAAGATTCTAGATGGAGGACCGAGTCCTCCCGCACTTTAGTCTTGTTTTTCCACGTTGGGAACCACCTTAGCACAGAAGCAGCAAAAGTCTGCTACTTCCCCACCTAAAAACAACAAAGGGATAAACCCTGAGTATGGAATTACTCAGCAAGTCTTACCCGACTAAAAAAAGACTCTCAAGGGTATGCTGGTTATATGGGAGTCAAGGTAAGGCTTCTCAATAATCAAAGACTCTGTTTTGCAGAAATGCTTACTAAAGTGGATCCTTAAAAATCCAATTTTATTTGTCAAGTTAGGTAAAATTACCTGCACTAGAGTTCTTTCTACCCTAGTTCAATCACTGGTCCTGCACTAGCCAATTTCTTTAATAAAAGCCCATCATCTTTAGTGGAATGCTACGTGTAGGTCAGTGACCAAGTCTTCATAACCGCGAAGGTACGGCGATCCGAATCGATTATACTCAGCTGAGGATCTCCAATCACACGACATATGTAGCACTTAACCCTTGCATATGTCAACCCGCCACCGGGGTTCTTAAGACCGGATCAGGTTCACGCAAACCGAGAGCACAGATACACCACCGTCCAGCCTCTTGCCACGGAGGGTACACGCTACTCTCGCCACCGCTCCACTCCCATTTCGTGTTATCTTATTCCGGCCTTAGTCTGCCCGAGGCAAGGCTTACCCATGACGAGGCATGTGACCAGTTAAAGGGTCCTCGATCATCAAGCCTACATCGACAAGGTCCTTAATCGACTCAGACGGAGACACTACACCGAGACTCTCTTCTCGTGCAAGTCACCCGCCCGGTCTCAGCTTAACCATTTCAAACCCAAAGTTTGGTACCTGGCAGAGGTACATCTTTTCCGATGTTGAATCCATCAAGGCCTTTGACAGATTCACCATCAAGTTTTATTTTTGAAAGCATCCCTCCCACTTTGCCAAACATCTTTTGTAAAACAAATCCTTTTGTTTTTCTAAAGCATTACTAAGCATAGTAAAACCTTTTTGTAAAAACAGGATTTCAAGGAGGTTAATCAAGATCAAGGAAGGTAATGCAGGAATTGTTAAATCAATCAACTCCTATCACCTAATGCAGCAAGCAAGTGAGAAAGATTTTTAAAAACGTCAAGGAAGGTGGCAAATGCACCGGGGCTTGCCTTTGTTATCAGAGGTGTCTTGCTCGGATCCACAGATATCAAAATAAAAGCAGTTATCCGCTTGAGGATCAGAGGTGGGTGGTATCCCTTCTTCAAAAACTTCTTCTTCTTCTTCTTGCTCTAATATAACCATATACATGCATAAGAATGGATGTCATGGAATGCTCATGAGGATGCAAAGATAGCATAAACTTATTATTTATGTCTTGAGTACAACTTTCCTTCACGGTACTCCGAGAACCTAGGGTTTCCGGAGTCAGTAAAGGAGTTCATGGAGCAGGGGGGGTGGTTTTGGGTTTAGTGATCAAACAAGGTTCAAATCAAACCAAACTCTACCCATGGCTTCTAAATAATGTGATAAGCTCACATAAAAAGTTTGGGAAATTTTGGGCTTATTATTTATTCTCTAAAAATCCAGAATCAATAGTTTAGGCTATTTTAAATACCCTAAAATTCCCTGTTCAAACTAAAAATCATAAAACTATTTTTATTAAATACTATGGAAAATAACAAGCCTAGGAAAATTGGTCTCATAATTTTAGGATTTTTCTACTATTTTCTACAGTTTTTCAAAGTTCTGCTGAAAAAGAAAAAGGAAAAAAAAGAGGAGCAGTACTGGGCCGATTTCAA
This sequence comes from Zea luxurians, assembly GCA_029449295.1. Classification (NCBI taxonomy): domain Eukaryota; kingdom Viridiplantae; phylum Streptophyta; class Magnoliopsida; order Poales; family Poaceae; genus Zea; species Zea luxurians. The sequence goes on along the minus strand of JAOPSE010000010.1, from coordinate 39,681,928 downwards.
ATCCAGCGGCCCAGGCCCGCGCGAAATCGCGCGCGCGCCCGCGCCCGCGAGGCGACTTTGCGCAGAGGCCCTCGGCTTAACGGCTAAACAGAAATAGATCCGTTTACTATTGTTTTAAGTCACTGACAGTTCACGAAAAGGTCCCCGGGTTTCTGTCAATTCACAACTCGCAGTCCCCGACGGCGTTCAAGCACGGCCGCGCTCCGGCGAGCCAGCAGACCGGCCGAACGGGACAACGGCTGAGCTCTCCGAGCGGTGGACACGAAATTGGGGTTAGCCAGACCATTTCCCCTAACTTAATCGCACGATTGATGAACTATAGAACTCCGGCCACGGTGGCCGTGAGAAGTGCGGCAATATGATCGTGTTCCCGGCGATTCATGGCGGTCCAGTCCAATTAAAGGAGTCGGGGAGCATCACAGAGACATGAGCATGCTCAAACGAAGGCGCAGAGGGCAGGAACTGACCTGTGGAGGGCTGACCACGGCGAGCTCACTACAACGGCGGCGGAAAACAGATTTGGGGCAATGAGCAATTCAGGCGAGCGGGTGGACGATCGAGTGTGGGGACGGGTGCTAGAGCTTCACAATTTCATGGCGCAACTAGCCCTGCCCTCAATTTATAAGCGCCGGGGGCGGTGGCCGGTGAATTCGAGGAGGACGCGCGGCGGTCGGAGAGGATGAAGAAGTGCTGGCCGCGGTGAATACGTGTTCATCGCCGTGGCAACTCTCTCGGCGATGATGGGACAGTCATAGGTCGTTACGGCAGTGCTATGAACCGGCTAGGCCACGCGGCGCACGGTCGGGCAGCGGCGGTCGACGGCGAGCTTATCGCCAGCCGCAAAGCAGAAGGAAGCCAGGGGGGGTCGTCGGAGTGGTGGCCAGCTCACCGGTGACGAGGACCTTTACCGCGGCAAACTTATCCGGTGACCGCCGAGCACGAATCTTGGCGAACGACGATCGACGGCGGCAGCTACCGGCGACGAGAACGAATACGATCTTCTTCAGTTAACCGGTCACTGTACCATGGCATTGCCTCATCAGAGCTTCTGACCGAGCGAGTTTAGAGTCCTTTTTCTCCAGATTTCATGTGACAACAGGTCCCAGTCTCTGTACCAAAGTTGTAGTGCTACATACCAGCTACAACTCCACTATAGGACTTGATCACATTTGAGCACAGGATCATGCTCAAAACCTAGCTTGAAGTCGAGGTCAGTTCACTGCTTGTCTGAAAATTCAGACATAACAGCCTGACAGCCCAACTTTAGGCTGGGTTTTCTCTAAATTCTTCTTAACAACTAAGCTCACAACCTTAAGCAAAGTTGTTCTCCTATAATGGGTCTTCAACTTTGATGTGGTGACCTAGGGTAAGAACCCTATACTTTGTAAGTTACAAAGCCCCAAAGTTGAGCCCATTCACTGATTTTCAGACTTAGAATAAACTCATATGAGGTCTATTTTGCATTTAGGTCCAAAACTTAGGGTTTTGCTTTCAAGTCCACATTTTTGTGAACCAAAGGACTTAAAATACTTATTTGGCTTGGTTTTTGCACTTTAGCCCAAAAGTGGGTTAATTTTGCACATAGGCCCCTAGGGTTTGGTTTTAGGGTTTTCCAGGGTTCTGATTAGGGTTTTTAATATCCCAGGGGTATAAATGTGATTCAATTTAGTGTTTGGGGATATTTTATGACTTTTCTCAAAAGTCCTAAGGTTTTTCTCAACTTGGGTTAAGTTTTACCCCTTTAACCACTATTTAGGGTTAAGTCCTTAAACCAGGGTCCTATTTGTAAAACAGTAAAACAATACAACTTGTTTGAAATTTTTGCCTAGTGAATGCACTCTAGGTGTATCAAACATATGCAATGCCCATACTCATGATGCCATGCTCAAGTTTTAGTTATAGTAACACCAGGGGTGTTACAGCTTCGATGGAGGTTTAGGTTGGCTCACCTTTATTTCATGATGATGATACCATGGGAGTGCTAGTTTAGTCATTCGTCGGATCGATGCAAGATGACCTAGTCACTTTAGAGATTAGTGACGTGGATGTAGCTTCAGCCATCTCGACTAAGGCAGTTGTGGTCGAAGATGCTATCTTGAGTATATCTCAAGTGGATGCTACTCTTGTAGCGAAGCCTACTGCTGATGTTGGAATCCCAATGGGTGTTGCACTTCAACTGGGGACTTTGGAATCGTCTTCTCTCGTTCTTGCTGCCCTAATGGCTTCTGGAAGTGTTACCGCCTCTAAGGGGATTCTATCTTTGTCAGTTTTACCTCTCGACTTCCTTGGCAACTTACAGGTTGTTGTTTTGTAAATCTACATATTCACCTATTTCCAACGGGTATCTGACTGGTTGCTCTTCTTTGGCAAACTGTTTTAGATCGGGTTGCCACCGAGTTAAAGGAACAAGAAGCACAGGTCCCTGAGCAGCTATCTTCCTTATCGCGGTCTGATGCCACTGCTCTACGGAAGCAACTTGATGATTTAAAGGCTTCTCAAGAGGCAAAAAATGCTGGTATGGCGGTCACTTTCTCTTGCTTGGATTTCTCTTGCCTCTTCATCTATTTAACTATTGTGTGGTGTTTTTCATCTTTGGCCCAACGATATTATGATATTGACGAGAGGCTGGTTCGGAGTCAATCAAAACTTGACTAGGTTATTGGATTTCTTGATGGGGCACGAGCAATGAACAACTCTTTACAGTCAAGTCTAGATGTGGAAAAGAAAAGTCACGAGGTAACTCATCGAGAGCTCCAAGTAGCTTATTCCATGTTATCAACCTACTACAAAGAATACTCCCATCTATAGGATGAAGTCCAAAGGCTGAAGGATAAAATTCGAGAGCTGGCTTCTTCTGATAACAATCTGGACGGATTATATAAACATGATGCGGACTCCCTCTCAACCCTTGAGAGAAGTCACAAGTTCACTTTGGAGGACCTTTAGAAGAAAGGAAATGAGTTGGAAGAATATCGGTATGAGGTGCTGAAACTTTGTGAATCATTGTCTTCCAAGGAGTCCACCATCAGGGATATTGTTAAGCACAACATTGGGGTTCTAGAGAGCGCCGCATGGTACTGTAGGCTGCTTATGACAAGGCTATGGATAAGGTGGTTCGTGCTGGCCGCCTTCTGATGAAGAGGTATGGTGTTGTGGTTCCTGAAGACATCCTTTCAGCCGTTGCTTCAGCATCGGAGCCTGCGACAAAAACTCATCCTAGTGATCCCAAAGCTGGTTCTGCTTCTAAGGATGCTCATGTTTGTGCATGTGATGTAGGTGAACTTGAAAAATTCTGCCGAACACTTGTTATTTGTGTGGTGAATTCTCCTCCCCTTTAGGTGTACATATGAATGTACTTTTCTGTTTCGAACTAGTTACTTAGTGTTACTTGAGTTCCGAGATTACTCTTCTTTTTGTGTGTCAATTATGTGTCATCGTCTTGAGTTGATTGCTATGTTAGCAGGGCTTAGTGGGTGCTCTCCTATGAATGCATGAGCATGTAGCACCGACTTAAGTCAGATCCCGACTTAAGTTGAATCCCAACTTAAGACGATTGTTCCATTAGTAGGGTTTAGTGGATACCCCCTTTCTGTATGCGTGAGCATGTAACACTAACTTAAGTCAGATCCCAACTTAAGACAATTGCTCCATTGATAGGGTTTAGTGGGTTCCCCTTTTTCTATAAGCATGAGCATGTAACACCAAGTTAAGTCGGATCTCGACTTAAGCCGATTACTCTATTAGTTGTAAGCATAGGTATAATAAAGTAATGTGAGGAGTAATCTCAACGAGAAAATGATGCCTTATTGAGTTCAGTTACAGAGTACAAGCGACATCCTGCCATATAGAGTTCATGGCCTACTAAGGGTAGAATTTTCAAAGGTGTTCGATATTCCAAGAGTTTCCAATCGGAGTGTTGTCCATCTGATAGTTGGTAGGAGCCTAGCTAAGTGGCTTCTAGGATGATGAAAGGTCCTTCCCAAGGTTGTGATAGCTTGTGCAGTCCTTCCCTTGACAGTATTCGACGGAGCACTAGATCCCCAACTACAAATGCTCGAGAACATATTGCCTTGTCTTGGTAGCGCCTCAGGGTTTGCTGGTACCTGGCCGACTGAATGACTACATTCAATCATTCTTCTTATAGCATATCAATCTCTTCAAGCTAGGTTGCTTCTGCTTCTACAATGTCTTCGAAAGTCAGCCTAGGTAACCAAGATGCCATGTCTACAGGTAACACTGCTTCTTACCCATACACCATAAAGAAGGGGGTGTTTCCTTGTAGTGCCCGACTAGGTTGAGTCCGGAGGATCCAGACTATGTAGGGTAGCTCTTTGACCCACTTTCCTGCAAGCTTCTCATTTTTGTCAAAGACCTTCTTCTTGAGTGATTCTAGGATCATTCCATTTGCTCTTTCCACTTGTCCATTAGATCTCGTGTGCACTATTGAGCAGTATTTGAGCTGGATGCACTTCTACTCGCAAAAGTCAAAGAATTCTGCACTCGTGAAGTTAGACCCTAGGTCTGTGATGATGTTGTTTGGTATCCCAAATCTGAAGATGATATCTTGGATGAACTCTACTTCCTTCGCTGCGATCAAAGAGGCTATATGCTTGTATTCTATCCACTTTGTAAATTTTTCAATGGCTACTGATATATGTGTATATTTTCCTTGAGCTTTCTTGAATGGTCCAATTATATCTAGCCCCTAGCATGCAAAGGTCTAGGAGACTGGAATAGTCTGCTGATGTTGTGTGGGTAGATACTATTGCTTGGCTAAGAACTGACATGCTTCATATTTCTAGACTAGGTTGGCTGCATCCTTCCTAGCTGTTGGCCAAAAGAAACCTGCCTTGAACGCTTTTCCAACTAATGTTCTTGACATTGCATGAACTTCGCATTGCCTAGCATGGATTTCTTCCAATAAGTGCTTGCCAGCGTTTGTGTCGATGCACTTCATGAAAATACTCGTGGCTCCTCTCCTCTCCTGTACAAGGTTTCACCTATGACTGTGTAATGGGCTGACTATCTAGTGACATGCTTGGTACTACTTTGTCATCAGGTGGGTTCTTCATTTCTGATGTATTTGATGCTTGGTGTCCTCCAGTTGCCCAAGTCTTGTTCTGCAGGTGGTGCCATTTGTTCTATTGCCTTGCACTCTTCTATGAGGCCTGGTGAGATGCTGGGTTGCTATACCTCCTGGACAAAGACATCTGGTGGTGCTTGAGCCTAGCTTGGATAGCGCATCTGTGGCCAAGTTGCGATCTCTCTCCAAGTGGTGGAACTCTAGTCCTTCAAATTTGTCCTCGACCTTCCTGATGGCCGCACAATAATAGTTTATGGATTCTGTAGAATAGTCCCAATCCTTATTGACCTGCTTACACCACTAGAGAATCCCCATATAGCCTTTTTATGTCGAGTGAGATAGCAATGTTGAGCTCGTGTATCAAGGCTTCATATTCTACAACATTGTTGGAGACAGGGAACATGAGTTGCAACACATACTTGAGTTTATCTCCTTCCGGGGCAATAGGATACCTGCCTTGCCCCCTACAACTTCATCGACCCGTCAAAGTACATCTTCCATACTTCTATTAGCTCGGGGTTTTCGGGCACTTGCTGTTCGGTCCATTCTGATATAAAATTTACCAGGGCCTGAGTTTTGATAGTTGTGTGGAGTCAGAATTCTATGTCATAAGTACGGATGACACTAAATTACCAATCACTAATAGTTAATAGTATTTTGTGTGACATCCATCTCATAAAGATGGTAAAAGATTAGATTATTCTGTTAGATGTAGACATAGTTGATGTGTAATGGGTTGCAGTATGAGACATTTGGGATAACTTACAGACCTACTCCTAGTCTTTTAACACATAGTCAGGCTAGGCTACAGCCTCGGTAGCCCCCCTTTGCATCCGCCCGTGGTGCTAGCTAGGCGTTCTGGTAAAGGTGGTTAGAGAAGAATGCATAAGAAAGGGTAGAAGATCTTGTTTCTTTCTAGTGGTGGGATGACATTCTAAAACTTCAAAATGGATTCAAGGGCATTCTAGTAGTCTCCATACAGAAGGGCAAATCTTCTTTCCTTTGACATGATCTTTGGGAATTGGGATGATAGGATCTACAGTCAAAAATTTCTAGAGCTTTTTGTCTTGCCAAGAGTCAGCAAACTTCCCTCTATGTATGTGGTAGACAACACATCTCCGCTGCATAGTTTATTTTTTCACCTGCCACTATTTCCTAAATCTTATGACCAATTCTTAAAGCTTATTAATATGTATAGTTCAAGGCTTGCAACTGCAATGCAAACAATTTATGATATCTGGTCTTGTATTTGGAGGTATTCCACTTACTTGTCTAATAAAGCTTACAAACATCACATTTAACACAGGTAGATACACAAAGCTTTCAAATGGTTGTGGCGATCAATGCATCACAATAAGAGGAAGTTCTTTTTAGCTTGTATTGAAAGACCATCTCTAAGCACAAGAGCTCTTCTTTGAAGAAGAAACAAGCATTTACCAGATTACAACTATGTTCTTTCCTCGTTAAATGTTGTAGAGGATATTATTCATCTAATCTTTCATCGTCCCTTATCTTTGGCTTGTTGTCCAATCTACAATTAGTGTGCCAAATAACAATGGACCTGGTTTCATCATAGAAAGCTTCAAAGTCTCCACTCAAACCATCATTTTTATGGATGTCATTATAACAATGTGTTGGTGAATTTAAATGATTCACGATGATGTTACTTTCAATAACATTCCTTATACCATTTGATTGAAAAGTGCATGTAACTTTTCAAAAAGAAAATTTCTCCATTTTTTCTAAGGTAGTGTTTGGTTCCAAAGCCAGTTAGGATGGAGCGGCTTCGTTCGGGAGATTTTGGGGAGCCAGATGGTTCAACACTTGAGCATAATTTTTATTTTTAGAGCCAGTCTGTCCTACATGAAACTTATCAAAACAACAAATTGGGAGTAGAGCAACTCTGTCCCACTATACTCTAGAACTAAACCGTACTTAAGAGCGAAAGCAAAATTCCATCCATACATTAATTTATGGCTAGAAGCCTTTATGTAGCCCTTCTAATTTTATTTTTGTTCTTTTTTGTTTTGTGAGGCTATGTACGTACTTTTGGACCTCTCAATTTTGATAAAATTTTTAGTAGGGCTTTGTTGGAAGTCTTATCTCTGGTGATACATATTAGTGTATTTGCGCATAGGAAATCAAAAGGTAGCATATGAGACATAAGGTTTATATTGGTTCAGGTACAAGGTACCCTACTAAAAGCATCTAGGTCCCTAGTTGGGTTTTGATGATTAATAACAATACTATATTATTGTGACTAATGTGTGTTTGTAGAGGCAAATTGAGTTTGGTCATAGTAATGGAGATTGACTGAGCTTATATGGTTTTTGTGCCACTATTGATGGAGGTAAGTTACCAATTTTCAAAGAATAATAAAGAAGGATAAGTATCAGCTAGTTCCAAGTGGCAATGGACTTAATGGACGTATATATTAGAAATACAACATTCTTTCCTTTGGCCACACTATCAAGGGGCATGGACGGATACATGTAAAAGATTCATCTTACGAATCATCTTCCTGATTATTCTCATTGTGTCTTCATCTAGATTGAAGGATAATGTGGAGGTTTGATCATCATGTTCATCATCATCCTCATCTTCATATTTACTTAAGGAGCTTGAGCTTTCAATTTCCTTCTTTCTTTTCATATTCTAGTGCTCTTCACTTGTGAGAGCTATGTTCTTGCTTGATGAAGTGGCTTATTCTTGACCCAACATCCATGACATCTAAAATGCCACTAACTTGCCAATAACAAGTGTCTAGGTCATTAAGCTCAAGTGCTCCATGTTGTGAAGGATTGCGATGATGATAATTGTATACTTGTTATGTGGTAGCATGACGATGATCTTACTTTTCATGGCCACATCACCTAGTTTTGTTAATACAATAGAGTTGAGCTAATTGATAATTAGATTCAAACGAGAGTACATATCTCTAACAAGCTCATTTTTCTTTTATTTAAAAAGATTCACAACCTTGTTTAGCTAGACAATATTTTTTGCTCATAGATAGTTTTTATACCATCGTGGGACTCATGTAACTTTAACCAAATTTAATTTGCTTTTGATAAGGTAATAATTAATTAATGATATTCGTCCGAAAAGGTTGAAACAAACAATTTTTAGCTATTGCATTTATATGGTTTCTTTTTCATCACTTATGGTTGGTTTCTCGTGATTTTTAGGGGTTTCGACTAATTATGAGTGACTCTCCAAACACTTACATCAATGGCTTCTAGATAGCAAGGCATTCTAGTAAACCAATATGGGTCGTTCGTGATATCAAAGTGTAGAGGACTAGAGGTATATCTTTCCCTCTCTAATAAAGCCATGTCTCAACATCTCTTAGGCCAAAAGTTCCTAATTGAGCCACTTGCTTGATACCAACTAAGGGGACCGTGATGCTTAGAGGAGGGTGAATTAGGCAATCTATTTCATAAACTATAGCCTTTAATTTTTCCTAGTCAAATCTATATGAATGAACTATCTATGTGTAACTATAGTTTTGAATAAAGTCTATTGCTATCTCTACTACAAGGATTTATGCAACCTAGGTTCCATACCTATCAACTAGCCTATCACCAATGGTAGGAAGGTAAAGCACACAACCAAGGTACACAATGTACGTGTGTAAGCTAAAAGATGATAGAGATACAAACTCACATCAATGATTGTGTTATTTTTTACCGAGGTATTGAGAAGCACACAAGCTTCCCATAGTCCTCAATCGAGTGCCAAGTTCCCAGTTAGGGAACTCCATGGATAACATCAAGCCTTCCCCACTTGCAAGATGGTCTCCAAAATAGACTCTCATGGACCACTCCACAATAATCACCAAAACTCTTAAAGGGCTAGATGCTTTCAACTTGCACAAGACATACACAATTTGGAAATACTATAGAGGTAGATGAAGCTCACAAGTTGGGGGTCTAACAAACTGATTGATGACAAAACTTTTCTGTGCTTGTATGTCACCCTCTGCTAATCCATCCCAAATAAAGCCTCCTCGTCCCTGCTTTGCATAATAGCCGCCTCCACCCACTATAGCCGATGGCACTCTACCACCTCACTGACATGCCACCCACCACCAAGTCAACATGTCACTAGAATCTAGGTTGGGAAAATAAACATCCCCTAAGCCTCTAATAGAGGCAATGATAGATGACACTGAGGTGTGGCTAGCAAGCGCATGATGTGTCACTAATTAGAGTTTGTGTTTGGTGTTGCATTTTTTGTGATGCCTTCATTACGAAATCCATCCTTCTTCCAACTAGGATTTTGTCAAGATTGAAGGAAAATTATTGCATTTTGTTAGGTTCTACTATTTCTCTATGATACTACTATCATGCTTAGATCTTATTCATTGATTATGTCCTTGCACAATTTGTGGTTTGTCGGACGGACCTTACAATGTGATTCTATATGTTGTTCTTGGCAATCATTAGAGTGCGATAGGGACAACTTTCCCCGCCAAGTGTGCTTCTCAAAGATATTACCTCAGCCACAAAATTTAAGTGTATTTTAATTATGGAAAAAATAAAATAGATTATGGCCATTAATTATTTTTAATATGCATTTTATGTGCTAAAGAATCAATATAATCTTAGAGGCACTTTAAATACAAATACGTCGGTACAAGGTTCATGTTCTAAAATAATATATAATTTGAATATTTCTAAGTCAAACTTTGTATATGTGTGTCTATTCTAATTGAAATATCATTATCAGTCTAGGACGGAGGAAGCATGCAATTCTCGATATTTATTTGGTGGTGGTGGGGTGTATGAAACCATTTTATGGCAATACTAAGATAAGTAATGGACAACTGCGGACACAATTCTCATGACAACGTTGGAGAATCCATGATGTCCATCCATAAAGATGAGGGAGCAGAACCTGTCACTACCGGAATCGTCGCCTTTGCCTAGTGCCTGAAGCACTCGGCAAAGCCTTAAAAACACTCGGCAAAGGCTTTGCCGAGTGTCGCACTCGGCAAAGAAGGCTCGACATACAGTACATCGGCAAAGCCTTCTTTGCTGAGTACTTTTTCTCGGGCACTCGGCAAAGAGGTTTGCCGAGTGCCAGACAGCACTCAGCAAAGAAAAGCAGTCGTTACGGCGCCGGGTGACGGAGACGGCGTCTTTGCTAAGTGTCCCGGGTGACACTCGGCAAAGGAGTTACCTTTGCCGAGTGTCTGCCCGGCAGCACTCGGCAAAGAATCAATTTTGCCGAGTGCCACCTAGGACACTCGGCAAAGAACCCACCAGGGAGGGTCCCCATGTCAGGTTCTTTGCCGAGTGTCAGAGACATTACACTCGGCAAAGAACCTATACCGGTGCCAGGTCTTGGTTCTTTGCCAAGTGCTATGGCCTTGACACTCGGCAAAGAACCTCTTTGCCGAGTGTAACACTCGGCAAAGTGACCAGTAGGCACCTTTTTTATTTGTTTTTTATATTCCATCCACACAAACAAAAGATACCACATATATATATCGCATATATCACATATATACATCACAGATATCATCACAAACATAAATAGCCAACACAAACATAAATATCCATCACAAACATAAGTGTTCAACACAAGTATCCAACACAAACATAAGTCTCATATGTCTCAAGCTCTGACATAAGTATCCAACACAAACATAAGTATTCAACACAAGTTCTAAAGTCTAAACACTGAAAACATAACACTTATGGAGGTGGGCGGTTCGACTGGTGCTGCGTTGGGCTGAACCCTTCCGGAGGGTTGTTGGATGCCGCCCCAGATTGGCCCTGCACAGAGAAGAGATTTCATGTGTTATACCAAATGCATTACCAACATCTAACTACAATTTTGATACTCACAGGAGTATGGAAGAGAGTAGGGTCAACTAGAGGGAACAATGGAGGTGGCAGAGCGATGCCCTGTGCAGCGCCAAGGCTCTGCATGTACTAGAACATCTCCGCCATCCTCTGATGATCTCCCAGGCGAGCCTCCCACTCCGCCTCCCGCTCCGCCATAATCCTCGCCTCCATCTCGTGACGTTCCCTCCTCTCTTCTTCTAGTTAGGCCTGTAATATTACAAGCCAACGTTATAGTAACTCAAAGAGAAGGTATATAACTCAAGGAAGGACGAGTTACAGAAGCACTAACCTCGAGTTGCTGTATGCGATGCTGTGAGCTGTCGTGCCGAGGTCGTATGGCTGGACTCGAGCCTGTGCTCCTTGCTCTCACCTGAGACAGAGTGGGAGTGGAGGACGAGTCGATTGCCCCATCGGCAATCCAGTACCGCCCATGTCTCTTGCCTCCTCCGACCCTCATGAGCACATCGGGGTCGATCGGCTCGGTGCTCGGATCATAGTCTAGGCCATGGACCTCCTGCACCGTGGTGGTGTAGTCATGAAGGCGGCTGTAGACGGTGGGGTTGGTGTAGGCCTCGGGCCCGTCATCCGGGTTGTAGGTGACGTCGGACGTTGCCTTGCCCTTATGGGCCATAGCATAGGCCGAGAAGGTGGAGCAAGGCCGGCCACCATGTGACGCCGACTGCAAGAAAACCAACGAGATAGTTAGAAATAATATCTAATCCAGTGCTATATACCTAAATAAAAAGAGGGTGTACCCATGCTTCTGCATATTGGCCCAGGCTCTGGCTGCCTTGGTGGTGGGAAGGACCTTGCATCATCATACGCCGTTTCTGGCTAGCGTTGTGCGCCTCGTCCCACTCAGCCGAACACCACCTATCCATCATCTGCTCCCAGCACAAAGGATGTGCGGCACACCAATGTGTAATCATCTACAAAGTAAACACGTAAAGTGCATATCAGAAGATAAAATAAAATTCATGCATGGAGTACTGGTACCAAACATGCATGACTTTACCTGCAGGTACTGGTCCCTGGTCAACGACATGGTTCGGGCTTGCTGCTTGGACACCCTCTCCCCAAGGACGGAGCCGTGGTAGGTGACGATGGCCTGGATTCGGGCCTCATAGTGCATGTCCACGACGAGCTTCTTACAGCTAGTGGTGGCCACCACATCCGCCCTAGCCTCATATCCAGCCTCGCATCTAAAGAAATCCTGCATACAAAAACGATGTATCCATACATTATTTCAAGAATTTTTAACGAATGCGACATATTTTACATTATACTAATCCATTAAGTGGTGACATCGTTCCTTCCTCTACGGCCCGTGTACATCCAATCACGGTCCTCCATCCTCTAACAGAAGCCTAGCAACATAAAATTTCGGCAGCACCTCCCCTGCATGGGGAGGTTTCGAAATCCTATAAATAAAACTATCAGAACGATGGCTGACATACACACATAATTCAATGACACGATGGCTGGCAAATTCTAAGTACACAATGGCTAGAGATAATATAGCTCTAACTATCCATCACATTATCAATCACATGCTCAACAAAAATAAAGAATGATTTACCAAACGGCGGCGTGGTGCCGGGCATGACGGCGGTTGAGGCCGAGGCGTGGGGACGACGGTTGAGGCTGGGTCGCGGCGACGGCGGTGACGGGGCGCAGCGACGGTGTCGGGGCGGTGGGCGGGCGAGGGAGAGGGAGAGGGGCGCGGCGGCCTCGGCGGGTGGCGGGCGCGGCGAGCGGGCGGGTTTAGCGAGGGGCGCACAGCGCGGGCGCGGTGAGGCGGCAGCGCATGACGGTGAGGGGCACACGGCGCGGGCGGGCGAGCGGCGCACGGCGGCGAAGGGCACACGGCGCGGGCGGGCGAGGGTGCACGGCGTGGGCGGGCATGGGGCACACGGCGCGGGCGAGCGAGGGGTGCACGGCGAGGCGGGCGCACAGCGAGGTGGCGGCGCACGGCAAGGCGGCGGCGCACGGCGAGGGGCGGCGGCGCACGTCGAGCAGCGGGTGACAGAGACGAGTGAGAGGAGAGGAAGGAGAAAGGAGAAGGCGTGTGGGCCGTTTATTTCTCCTCTTTGTCCAGTGCCCGCAATCTGGCACTCGTCAAAGATTTTTTTTTAATTTTAAAATATGTTTTACCGAGTGCCAGATCGCGGGCACTCGGCAAAGATGGCTTTGCCGAGTGTTAACTGACAGGTACTCGGCAAAGATCTGTTCTAGGTTCTTTACCGAGTGCCAAGGGGATGACACTCGGCAAAGAAGATTCTTTGCCGAGTGTCAACCGTCTGACACTCGGCAAAGCTATCTTACCGAGTGTCATAATTTAACACTCAGCAAAGTACATTTTTATTTTTTAAATTTTGGCAACCAAACTTTTTGTGGTATGTTCCTACACTATGTAGACCTACATGTACCATTTTAGGACAATTAGAAAAGTTTTTTCTATAGCTAGTAGATTTAGTTTGTTTATTTGAATTTCTTCGGAAAATTCACAGTTGAACTGCAAGTCACTCGAAACTTGGAAAAACCGTGCATGCAAACATAATATCCATGCTATTTAGCACAAGTTACGACCGACTTTAGGAGCGGACCAGAAACTTCGAGCACCATGCTCACTCAACATGGTCGTGAACTTGCTATCTAGTTGTTTAAAAATTGTATAAAACACAAACAAACTGAGAAAATCATGAAACATGTCCACGTGTCATGATATCATATGTAGAGGCTGTGATAAAAATTTTAGAATGTTTGGAGAAAGTTGTGAGACATTATTGTGGATCTCTTAGGTTTCTACACATAGTGCGTCACAGTTTTCTTGAAACTTTTTCAAATTTTTATCACAACCTCCATATATGATATCATGACACGTGGACAAGTTTTATAATTTTCTGAGTTTGTTTGTGTTTTATACAATTTTTAAACATGTGGATGGCAAGTTCACGGCCATGTTTAGTGAGCATGTTGCTCGAAGTTTTCGGTCCGCTTCTGGAATCGGTCGTAACTTACGCTAAGTAACATGAATATCATTTTTGCATGCACGGTTTTTCAAGTTTTCAGTGACCTGTATTTCAAATCTGAATTTTCCGAAGAAATTCAAATAAACGAACTAAATCTACTGACGATTGAAAACTTTTTATAATTGTCCACAAATGATACATGTAGGTCTACATATTGTAGGAATATACCACAAAGTTTGGGAGACAAAATCTAAAAAATAAAAATATGCTTTGCCGAGTGTCTAGAGAAGACACTCAGCAAAGAGTTCTTTGCCGAGTGTCAAATATTTAGCACTCGGCAAAGAAGCCTTTTTGCCGAGTGCCGACACTTGGCCCTCGGCAAAGGCTAACGGCCGTCAGCTTTATGACGGCCGCTGACGACCCTTTGCCGAGCGCCACCTTTGACAAACATGTCTTTGCCGAGAGTTCTCTTGTGCCGAGTGTCCTGCACTCGGTAAACCAGGTCGTTACCGAGAGCAGAATTCACCGAGTGTAGCTCTCGGCAAAGCCGTCTTTACCGAGTGCTCGACAAAAGGCACTCGGCAAAGCGTCAGGCACTCGGTAAAGTTCTGGATTCCGGTAGTGTGTGGGCCGTCAAGAACAGACAAACTGTCAAAAACGACAGATGCGGGCCGTTGTGGTATGAGAGGAACAAACGTTTTGACTAATGTCATTGAAGACAGACAAACTTTTTTATCGTCTCATCTATGAAATTTGAAACTTTCATAATCGCATACAAAGAAAATACTCTTGAGAAAATGACATTTCCTAAAATAGGGAACACTTAATAATAACTGATAAGTTGTCTTATAGTTTATTATCCCTTGGTACATGCATGGATGATTGGGTATAACATCTTCACCATCTCCATCTACAATCTTGAGAAAGCATTTGGCCTCTTATTAGTCTTTTTTTCCAACATGGTGCATCATATACTGTGGCAAAACTCCAAGCAATCCTTCAATGTCCTAAAAAGGCGATATGTTATTTTGCAGATGTACCATAGAGTTCTTGGATCCAGAAAGCACAAGCTAGATTTTTCATCCATGCTAATTACATAGCTTCCTGGTCTTGTTGTCATCGTCATGCTGTTAGTGTCCTTATTCTCCTTGGTTTCACCTAATAGAGATAAATAAAATTACATAATAAAGAACGACATATGTGTATCTATTTATCTGAAAATAAAATGGCAATGTTTCATTAAATACCTCTTATTATCTGTGCATGACCAACAAAGGACGCCACAAGAAACATAAAAAGTAGAAAGAGCCCTCGGATGGTTATGTGATCTAGGCTCTTCACCATAGGTGATGGATAAGATCTAATAATACAAATGGCTTATTTGCCTAAATAATGTTTATGATATCGATTTCTTCACCATATGTTATATATATACACTCCGAAGTAAATGACTACTTATCTGTCTATCTATCATATGGATACATAGAGGTAGATACCAAAGCAAGTAGATAAATATAGATAGTTTAACCATTTATCTCCATCTATATATCTATATCTATTTGTTTCTATCTATCTCTCTCTGTCTGTCTGTCTATCTCTATCTATTTATCTATCTACCTACCTACCTGTCTACCAATCGCTCTATCTATCTAGATCTATCTCTCTGTCTGTCCATGCATCCGTACGTCTGTTGTTATCTAGATGTCTTACTACATGGATAGCTACATTTCTACGTTTCTATATATATCATAAATCAGTCAATCTATTTGTTCCTCTATCTTACTGCAGTTCTACCTTTCTAACTTATTCTATGTCCACTTTTAGGTACCATGTATAAGACACTATAACTTCTCTCCAAAGCAATTTATTATATTATTACAGTGAATATCATCAAGAGTTATAGTAACATATGTATCATAAATATGTACTCACTATTATAATTTTTTATTATCGATACGACGAGGATGCCACTATAGAGGCAACTGTCTCAGCCACCATTAGTCTTCTCCCTCTAGAATTCGGCGATTTATAGAGGCAGATGCCCATCTAGTAGTGATGTGTTGAGCAAGTTGAGAACTACGACCGTCTATATAAATTTATTTGGAGAGGCTGCTGCTTATCACACCACATGTTTGAATTCATCGTACAATCAAACTCCATCACATTACCAGACGCACATTGCTTTTACTTATGGACACAGGCTTGGAGATGTATTATAACATTTGTTTTAATTCGTCTTGAGATAGAACTCCACGCCTTATCTCGATGGAAAAAGGATCAATAGAAATCTTCTGTGCTTTCAATATTAGGTATGTGTAAATAGATATGAATTATGATAGTATAATGTCATGCTTGTAAATTTCATTTAGTAGGGAATCACAAACACATTAATTGCATGTTTTCTAGATTATCCTACGAGTAGATACGTTGGAAGAGTGACACTGATAGCAAGCTGACTTGCTGATGGTTGAAGTGATTCTTTTGTTCTGAAAATCAATGGTATTTATTGTAAAAAAAATTGTGTGATATACTATATATGCTTATTGTAGCTATTTTTTCTGGTTGTGTGATGTGTCCTCATGACAAACTCATGGATGCTACTATGCTATGTATGGGTAATTAAACGAGGTAAATGTTGCTGAATAAGTTGACATATTCCAGACCAAATTCCAAATATAAATCATCAACAACAATAAATAAACTAGCATGATGTTCCCTAACAGGCTGCTTCCTCTGGTGCCTTATTATTTATCGTTTTAGACAAGGTTTAAGTCAGACCTGTAAAATTTTGACTACAAATAACTGTTTAATTTGTTATTAAGTTTTGAAACCTAATACTTATGCGCACCGATTTGTCTTAAAAATAATTTTATAAAAGTATAAATGTATTAATAGTTTATTTATGTTTTAGAAAAAAGCTTTGGTTAAAGCTATATTTTAAAGACCGTATCGTTGTCTTAAACAACAAATAATAGGACAACAGAGTGAGTAGTAAGCAATACGCAAAATACATCTATAACAACAGATAAACTGAACTACATAATTAGATCTGATGGTATGTACTGATTAGACATATCAAAGATGGTAAAACAGCGGGGTCGACGATGTCAACGTTGGAGAATCCATGACAACGTTGGAGAATTCATGATATCCATCCATAGAGACGAGGGACCAGAACCTGCCATTAGCCTACGGGTGGAAACCAATCGTTGTGCCACACGCCCACACCATAGGTCCCTCTCGAAACCGGATGCATCATAGGCCAAGACATTGTACCCAACGAAGGAATAGTCATCCATGAGTGGGCTGAGCCTCTTGTACATTCGACGGAGCTACCCCAACTATGACGCGGGCATGGATCGCTAGAAATAGAGAGAAATAGAGAGCAGGTAACAATTGCGTCTTGCGTCTTCGGTGTGCACCAAAACATGATTTGTATTCGATACACTACCGGACACAGCTCCTTTGCCGAGTGTCTCAGACACTCGGCAAAGGCTATTTTACACTCTCTTTGCCGAGTGCCAGATATTTGACACTCGGCAAAGACTGACGGCCGTTAGTTGTAGACGGCCGTTAACGGCCCTTTGCCGAGAGCTATGTTTGCCGAGTGCTTGACGCTCGGCAAAGCAGTCTTTGCCGAGTGCTTGGCTGTGCCGAGTGTCCTACACTCGGTAAACAAGCTCTTTACCGAGCGTAGGACTTTGCCGAGTGCGGCGCTCGGCAAAGTCTGCTTTGCCGAGTGCCTGATAAAAAGCACTCGGCAAAGCCACCGGCACTCGGCAAAGACCTAGATTCCGGTAGTGATATGTTCCTAAAATAGATGAGGCTAGAGAGAGATGGGTGACTCAAGTACAGTCTTGACAATTCGCATGCTTGGACCCACGTGACAGAGCTAACAAACTGTCAAAAATGACATATGTTGTGCACCATTGTGGTATGAGAGGAACAACCATTTTGACTAATGTCATTGAAGACTGACAAAGTTTTTTTATTGTCTCATATAAGAAATTAGAAACTTCCATAATCGCACACAACGAAAATACTCTTGAGAAAATGACATTTCCTAAAGTTGGGAACACTTAATGATAACTAATAATTAATCTTATAGTTTTTTATCCCTTGGTACATGCATGGATGATTGGGTAGAACATCTTCACCATCTCAATCTACAATCTTGGGAAAGCATGGCCTCTTATTAGTCCTTTTTTTCCAACATGGTGCATCACATACTGTTGCAATGCGACAAGCAATCCTTCAATGTCTTATAAAGGTGATAAGTTGTTCTGCAGATGTACCATAAAGTTTTTATATCCTCAAAGCACAAGCTAGCTTTTTCATCCATGCTAGTTACATAGCTTCCTGGTCTCGTTGTTGTCATCGTCATGCTCTTAGTGTCGTTGTCCTCTTTGGTTTCACCTAATAATAGAAACAAATCAAATTACATAATAAAGAACGACATATGTATATCTATTTATCTGAAAATAAAATGTCATTGTTTCATTAATTACCTCTTATTATCTGTGCATGACCAACAAAGGATGCCACAAGAACCATGAAAAGTAGAAAGAACCCTTGGATGCTTATGTGATCTAGGATCTTCACCATTGGTGATGGATAAGAGCTAATAATAATACAAATGGCGTGTTTGGCTGAACAATGTGTATGATACTATGATATCGATCTCTTCACCTTATGTGTTATATATACATATACTCCAAAGTTGACGACTATCTATTTGTCTATCTATCAATATGGATACATAGTCAGATACAAAGACAAGTAGATAAAGATAGATAATTAGATAGTTTAACTATCTATCTCTATCTATTAGCATATTCGCTTGGCTTTAATCTGTACCGATTTCTACTACTTCTACAGTGTTTTTGTCTCTATAAGTTATAGTTGCAACATTCCAAAGCTAGCTTTAATCCGAAGCGAATATGTCTATCTATTTGTTTGTTTCTATCAAGCAATCTATCTATCTATCTGTCTGTCTATCTTTATATCTATCTATCTATATTTATCAATCTATCTCTCTATCTATCTACCTACATGAATGTATGTCTATCTATCTATCTATCTTTCTATCTATCTATCTATCTATCTATCTCTCTATTTGTCTGCCTAAATGTTTATCTATCTATCGTTCTATCTATCCCTCTGTCTATCGCTTTATCTGTTTGCCTACATATCTAGCTAGCTATATACATCAATCCAACTATCCAAGGAATGGATTCGGATGTCTAGAGATCTGAATTATTTGTATTCGTATTCGGATAAAGTGCTAATGGATATTCGTATTCGTATTCGATTTTAATATGGATGTTAAATAGACATATCCGAATTCGGTTTTTCTCTATCCGGTATAAGATTCGTATTCGATAACATTCGACAAAACCGTGAAATATCCGTACTATTCGTATCCGAAAGGAAAAAGTATTCGATAAAATCAATTTAAACTTACTTTTATTACTAATTACTAATTACAAGTGATTTTAAACTTTAAATAATGTACTAAAAACTGATATACACCATTTAAAATGTTAAAAATATTCATATCATAAATAAATGATTATGTTAATCTTACATTACTAGTGATATACAATGATAAAATTTAATTAATATTAAAAAGTATAATTTTGAATACATTAGATTATTCGAGTTTTTAGAATCCAAAATACAAATATACTTAATATACGAAAAGATTATATTTAGAGTCCAAAATATAAATATACCTCGTATAAATAATTTATTTAAAAATGTGATATTCATTTAAGTTTCAATTAAATAATGTATATGTACTATTGTTTATAATTTGCTTGTAATATGATTTTTATCAACTATAAATCCACCGATAAAACAAATTAATACTTGTTATGATGCTATGTTCCAAATCAAGTAAGTATCTGAATGTGAATCCGAATTCAAACTATTTGTTTTGTATTCGTATCCGATAGTATCCGTATTCGTATTTGAATTAAAATATGGTAAATACTGACATTTGAAAGTGCATTCATCCCTTTTGTGAGTTTTGGTGATTTAGATGACAACACATTTAAAGGACTAACAAGTTTGCTAAGTGTTGAACAGGAAATTCAGTATGATGGACATACTTGAATAGTGTATAATGACAGTGAACAAAGGTTCAACACAAGGTTAAATAACCAGTGAGACAATGCAAATGGATATAATATGATCTCTATATTGGTTTGAATATATAGACAAGATCTGAGAAATCACTATGCATAAATATGATCATAATAGAGGTTGAAGTGATTAAGAGGATTGATCAAGCGAAAGTGAATAAGATATGAGGAACCATGAATTGGCTTGACCATATTACTATTAGTCCATATATGAATATATTAGAATCAAACTAGAGCTTGATTGATCTTAGCAGTTATATCTAGATGACATTCAAGCAAGGTTCACAATATTGAAGAAATGATTCTCTCAATGGATGCTCAATAGGATGTGACTCAAGAATGGCTTGATAGGATGAAGATAGCAAGGAAAGGGCTTCGAGAAACTAAGCGAAGGTGAAGACCAAGCGACGACTTGTAGACCGAGGTACCATGGCTAAGGTGAAGAAGAGAGTACTTGCACTAAGTCGATGAACTAATCAGCTATGAAGAGTTACAACATGTTGATGCATTAGTAAGGTGACTTGAAGCTATGATTTGAACAAATATATGGTGAAATGGCACAAGTCATAGGCTCGATTTGTGTTTGCTTCAAAAGGTGAGACAAAGATGTTTGTGATCCTTATGAAGCAACACCATGGAGAAATCACACTTGAGACACCAATGACTCAAGGAGTTTACTTAATTATATTTTATCTAACTTGAGTATAGGAATCGTCGTACTATCAAGGGGGATCCATAAAGAAGGTTGGTGTTGGTACTAAAGCTCAAAATCCTTGATCTAAAACTTCCATTTTGCCCTTGTTTCACTTCAGTTTTCTCAAAATCTGTGCAACATGTGACACCCCAGTGTCACCTAGGGTTTCTCTCAAGTGCTAACCCAAGAACTGTCACACCCGGGTTTCGGGGCACCAAGACCCGGGCGCAAACATAATCACCAGGTGTGCTGGGACCAAGTCTCACACATATGATGAATCATGGCACAGGATCGAATGTCACATCTTTACTACATAACAGGGATTCTGTACAAAATAAATAATTACATTATAAGGAGACAACGGTCCAACAACCCAAAGTTGACTGGGAGACGACGGCCTAGACCTCTCACGAACACATTGCAGCATCCTCCATGCGCCTCATCCTGTGGTACCTGTTCTTGACCTATGGGGGGGGTGTGAGACAGCAAGAGTGAGCTCACATACGTTCATAGCTCAACAAGTTGTGGGGAATAATGTGCGTGAACTCGTCAAAGGTGGGAGCTCACGTGAAGTGTAAGGCTTACCAAAGAGGATGGCTGAAGCTGAGCATTGCTTTTAAAGTTGGTCAAAATTTTATTAGCGGTTACTAAGTATAAGTAAATACCAACCCGATTAAGTAGTAGAACAAAAGTAATAACAACACCTGCAATGCAATGCATATGACAAATTGAATTTAGTTCCATAAATTAATCATGTGAGGGTCCGAGCTGCTCATGACCGTGAGCACGGCTGATATACCAGTTTTACACTCTGCAGAGGTTGCGCATCTTTACCCACAAGTCATGTTACCCATCTGCCAAGGGATCGCGACTTCCCATACACCTCTACCGAGGAGGCGAGGCAGGGTAACACTACGAGGCCTTTACAAAGTTCCACTAGCTTCAGAAAACCCGCTACAGTTTATAGGAAGCTCCAATGCAGGGACCCCTCGCATGACCGCCATCGCAGCAAAATCATCCCAAGGGCCTCCCTACACTGACCACTCCCCTACTGCCCTTGCCCCTTTCGGGTAAGGTAGTCTTCCACTAGCTTTCCTAATTAATCAGCCATGGGCATCCCATTAAACCCTTGTGGTAGCACTGTTTTCCCGGGTGGTCGCTCCATGTTCCAATTAACATAATGATCTTATCATGAATAGTAATAATAAACAGATAATAAAAGTGTGATCATGAATATTGTATCTTCATACCCAAAACCACATAAAGCACTAGCAAGTACTACCCAAAAAGTTCAGTGGTAAACAAGGTATAAAGATAGTCAAACTAGGGTAACCTATTGGGTCCCATCAAAATTAACCTATACAGATCATTATGATTAATCAGAACATGAGTAGGTAAAAAGAAGTGATCAAGGGCACAACTTGCCTTGGACTTGAGATTCCAGGTACCAACTTGCTCTTCAGATGACACGTGACCTCACTGCTAAACGTGGCAATACAAACAAAACATGGTATAGGCAAAATTAACATTACACCAAACATAAGCACAAACTGAATAATAATAATCTATGCTGCGCAACGAGATAGTAGAAACAAGAACCACTAAATTCGGAGCTACGGTTATTAAGTTAGGAATTTCTGAAGTTATTTAATACCTAGAATAGAGTTATTCATGTGAATAATTTTAAATCAAGTTTCATGGTTAGACAAAGGCACTAGGTAATAAACAATACTTAAACAAAAATTAATGCCACTGGAATGAATCAATTTGGAGCTAAATTCATCAAGTTATGAATTTTCTAAGTTTATCATATTTATTTTTATCCTGAAAATCATTTTAGATTTTATTTCCTGAAATTCCCAGACTCTAGACGGCGGCCACTATTTTCCGAAAACTCGGGGACTAACACGTGAAATCCCCCAGACACAGAGAACTCCGCACAGGATGGCTGGTTAATTCCCCATAACCCAAGGGGCTCTTTTAGAAAATATCCGGGCGAAAGAGTATCTAAGGTTTCTGACCGTTGGATCATCAATCTGTGCCCCAGATTAGATCGGCACGGCCGTGAAACGGTACGCGACGAGAACCGTTGGATGCAAATACGACGGAGAGGATTTTATTATTCTGGATTTGATTCTATCCGTCCGATCTAGATCAACGGATCAGGCCGAATGCTACGGAATGGTATGCGATCATCTAATCTCAGCCCTTGAATTCTAGATCTCTGGCCCACGGTTCCTCTTCTCTCCCCCAAATCCACGCGACGGCTGAGCACTGCTCACCCACGGCGGAGCATCGCCGGCGGACGCGCAATCCGACGCCCGGACGCCCCTAACCTGAAACTGGCCGGTGCTAAACCTAGCCGGGGTGATGGCGAACATGGAAGGGAGATTCTTACCCGCGATTGAAGGAGTAGCGAGCTCGTCCACGGTTCGGGGCGGCTCACGGCGAAGATTTTGCTCCGATGAGCAATTAATGATGCACAGCTGACCCCCCCCGCGCCCGACTGCTAGCACGAAAATGATCCGGGAGTGCTCGCAACCACCACCGAACCCTTTCTGAGCCTAGGGCGGTGGCGCATCCGAAGGTTGATGGGGGCAGCACGCTTCTTTCTTCCAACCTTTCTCTGCGCTCGTCGTTCTTCACAGCTTATGATGGATGGAGTCCGCCCGACCCGTTTGGATGATGAGGGGGGTGCGGGGCCGAGTAATTTATAGCTAGAATCAAGTCCACGATGGGGGTTTGGCTGGAATCGCGCGGAGCCTACGGCGGCGGATTTGCCGCGGTTCTGTTGGGATCCGAAGGGGACGCTGAAGGTGACAAGGTGGGGTCCATGCGTCGGTGTCAGAGCCGTCCGGTTGTGCGGAGGAGCGGAGGTCCTAGGTGAGCCACGGGCGCAATAATCTCACCAAGGTCCGAGTTTCTAGCGCTTGATTCGGAATCTGTTGCGGCAGACATGCGGTGGGAGATGGATCAGACACATGGGACCCACAAGTCGGTGGCCCGGTGACCTGAGCGCGAGTGCACAGAAGCTGAGAAGTGGGCCCCACCTGTCGGTTACCTAACGCAGCGCGTGCCCAACGCTGGCGAGATGGGCCGACGGGGAAAGGAGAAGAAGTGGTCAGGTGGGCCGAATTGTGCAGGAGCGGCCCAGGTTAGTGTTTTTCCTTTATTCTTTTCCTGCTTTCTTATTCCAAATTTCTATTTCTATTTCCAAATTCAACTCAGATTTTAGGTTTAAAATTAAAAATAAATTTAAAGTCAAAACTCCAATATGAATGTGACAATATCTTATTAATTAATTAATTTCCCTATTTAGACAAATGCTTTCAAATATAAAGCTCATACACACTAAAATAGAGAATAGGTATTTGAAAAATATCATTTCTAGTTTGTACTTTTCTTTAGTGAATAGTTATGAATATATTTCAATAAAGTAACAAATTTATATGGAGATTATTTTAAATCTTTATTGGAAACATAATTATGTTATGTGGTGTTGTCCCACATGTAAGAAAAATTTTTATTGGAGGATTTTCTAGCACCAGAAACTAGTAGAGGGTTTATTTACTATTATTTTATTTATTAATTTATTTATTTTTCAAATTTTTCAAAATGAGATTTTAGGTGCTACAAATCCTACCTCCCTTAACAGAAATCTTGTCCTCGAGATTTGTAAGAAAAGGGATGTATACTCATATTGTTCTCGGAACATATGCACAAACAAAGAAATCTCGGCATGATGCAAAATTCTTTAACAAAACATAGGGTCAATAGACCTTATTATTATCACTAAAATAGTAAAATACTAACTAATAGCCAAACTAATATTCAGGTCTTACAAATAGTAAAATATATATATGTATCTATATTTATGTTTATCTCTATTCTTGTTGTTCGTTGACTTCTTCACCGACTACTTCATCTTCAACCAGCTCTTCTTCTTGAATTTCCAGTTCACCTGGTTCAGCTTCTACTTCTTGTCACACCCGGTTTTAGAAGGCAAACCGAATGCGAACCATGTACGTGCCAGGATCAGTTATTCACGTACACAGCAGTTACATAACATGGACATCATCACACAGTGCTCAAAATAGTATTAAAAAGGGAAATAGTAGTCGATTACATCATGTGTCTGAGACGTCCATATAGTCCTTACAATAAATCAAAGTGCGAAAAAGAAACGTAGATAACTGTGGCCTTCACAGGCAGCCGACTGGGGGTTGCCGCTAACCCACACCTAGAACTCGTCGTAGTCTTGGAACTCCTGGAAGTCTCCTTCCACAGCTTCATCTTCTCCTGAGCAGTGGTTGCAATGCTGACAACCTGGGGGGGGGGGGGGGGGGGTTTGGTGTGTAGAGCAAGAGTGAGTACACATCAACATACTCAGCAAGTATCCTGTTTGGCTGTAGTGGACTAGCTTTATGTGGGGGTAAGTCAAGCAGTTGCTTTTAATTGGTCAGTTTATTATTTACTAGTAGAAAGCCAGGTTTTAGCATTAACCCAAGTTATTAATCCAAAGTACCCTTTCCAAACGGAAAGAATACCACTTACCATTACCATAAGCATAATCATAACCATCCTCATTGTCATCTTTAAACCAAAATGTCTCTGATCAAGTACCACTAATCACTGGAGCTCCCTTGGCCGCTCATAACCGCGAGCACGGCTGATATATCAGTTTTCAAACACTCTGCAGAGGTTGTGCACTTTACCCACAAGCCGTGATTCCCTCTTGCCTCGGGCCGATCAAACCCTTAAACACTACCAAGGTGAATAGGCAGGGTTTCACTACGTAGCCTTTACAAAGATTCCCCAGGGCTGTAGCCGCCTGTTAGGTTTCCTAAATGTACCGCACTCCTCCCCAAGGGACAAATCAACCTTGGCAGAGCGAGCCGCATACACCGAGCCCCATTGACGGCACAACGGCTAAGCGAACTACACCCCGGTTCCTCTAATTATTCAGCTAAGGGCGTCCCACTCCACCCTCATGGTTGCACTGTTTTCTCGGGCGGTCATCCATAGAATAGGTCCTTACGGAGAGGCACTCGAGAAACCGCTCGAGCCCCCTTGAAGACCACAAGTACAACGTCATAATAAGAGAAGGGAAAACAGCGTATCATATATAATCTCATCATGTTCATTGATTAGAGTTTGAGCAATAGCATGAAGCTAAACAATAATAATCCGACCCAAATAGGTAAACAAGGACATGGATAACAAAAGCTAGTCAATCCTTAGGTATAAATGTGTAATGCGGGAGGTGAATTAAAGAATGAATAGGACAGAGATAGGTCAAAGGACACTTGCCTCCACCAACCGACTGCTGCTCAGGGGCTTCTCCTGTGAGTTCCTCGGGCTCTTCGACCGGATCGTTCTCTATGCGATTGCAAGCATACATACATTCATCCATTCAAATTGGGAAACAAACAGTACATCATACAAGGGAACAAATAAAGTAAATATGCATCAAGTATGACATTCGATATCGCATTCATTATGGTTAGAAAGAAATGGGAAAGGGTCTCGCGGGGGGGGGGGGGGGTTAAAGCTTATGCACTAATGATTAGTTACAATTGGTTCTAACAAAAGAATTTAGTTATATGCACTAATGGAAACCTAGTCATTTTTAGTTGATCAACATTGAACTGGATAAACAATTGATTATATGAATCAACTAGCGTAACAGAATTCCAAATTAAGTTTCCTATTTCAATAACATGAACAATGATTAACAGTTGATCAAATTAAGTTTCCTATTTCAAAAATAATAAAAAAAGGGGGGGGCGGTTGAACCGGCCAGGGGGCGGTTGAACCGGCCTGGGGCAGGGGCGGCTGGGCAGGGCGCGGGCGCGGGGCAGGGGGCGGCCGAGCCGGCTAGGGGGCGGGGCAAGGCGCGCAGGGGCGGCCGAGCCGGCCAGGGGCGGCCGAGCTGGGCGCGCAAGGGCGGCCGAGCCGGCCAGGGGGCGGGGCAGGGCGCGCAGGGGCGGCGGCGGCCGAGCCGGCCATGGGGCGGCCGAGCCGGGCGGCGGTTGGGTCGGGGAGGGGGGAGAGGAGAGGAGGGGAGAGGGAAGGGAGGAGAGGGGGAGGGGGACCTCACCAGGGACGGGGACGGGCGGCCGAACCGGCGACGAGCAGGGGCGGCGGCTAGGGCAGGGGGCGGCGGCTAGAGAGAAAATGGGAGAAAGGGAGGGAGAGAGGGGGATTTGGGGGAAAGAGGGAGGGGCGGCCTCTTCCCTTCTCCAGAAGCGAGATCATAGGCTTAGCAATCTTAGAAAATCCTTCAATAAATATCCGATAATATCCTGCATGTCCCAAGAACTCCGAATCTCCGTAACTGTAGTGGGTATGCTCCACACCTCTATCTCCTTGACTTTAGCAGGATCCACTGATATCCCTCCATTAGAAATGATATGTCCAAGAAATGGCACCTCGCCAATCCAAAACTCGCGTTTGCTAAGCTTGGCGTAGAGTTGATTATCTCGTAGTTTCTATAGCACCAATCTCAGATGATCACTAGCACTCTTGGAACAAATAAGAGTATCGTCGATGAAAACCACGACGAATCTGTCCAGATCATGAACACCTTATTCTTCAGATCCATAAAATAGGTTGGTGCATTAGTTAGTCCAAATGACATAACGATGAACTCATATAAACCATATCGGTCGAGGAATCCGTCTTAGGGATATCCGATGGCCTAATCTTCATTTGGTGACAACCTGATCGGAGATCAATCTTCGAGAATACCTTTGCACCTCTCATCTGATTAAATAAATCCTTAATGCGGGGTAACAGGTACTTTTCTTCACAGTGACATCATTAAGGGTCCTATAATCCACGCACATCCCTCGCGATCCTTCTTTCTTCCGTACAAATAGAACTGGCGCTCCCCCAAGGTGAGGAACTCGAATGAATGTACCCAGCCTCTTGTAATTCCGTTAATTGCTTCTTAAGTTCCTTTAACTACTCTATGGACATCCTATATGCCGTTTAGAAATAGGGGCGGTTCCAGGTAAGAGATCAATAACAAACTCAACTTCTCTATCAGGTGGCATCCCTGATAACTCCTCTGGAAAGACATCCGGAAAATCTCTAACCACCCGGATGTTGTCACCAACAAACTTCCCATCTACTAAGAATGTTGCTAGTCTGAAGGTGGTAGTTACTGCAACTTCAACTTCAAATCTTTGTCCTTTGGAACTGGTGAGTTCTACGGTTCCTTTAGTACAGTATATATACTACCTTTGCCTTTCTTAACCATGACATACCAAGGATCACGTATATAGTGCGCTCTT
Source organism: Zea luxurians (assembly GCA_029449295.1). Taxonomy (NCBI): domain Eukaryota; kingdom Viridiplantae; phylum Streptophyta; class Magnoliopsida; order Poales; family Poaceae; genus Zea; species Zea luxurians. The sequence continues at coordinate 39,653,880 of JAOPSE010000010.1, read as the reverse complement.
CTAACACTACAGGGGTAGCCCATCTGGGTTAGAACACAGGGTAAGAAAGAAAGGATTGTAGATAAGGCGAGTAATTACGAGAAATGTTACTACGGGGGATTTATTAGCTAAGTAGATTAGTGTGTTACCCACTAAAGCTAATACATTACCTTATAGTGGTACATGCTAAGATGACCGACTATAATGTTTCATTCAATCAAAGAAGCAAATCAAGCATTGATCATCAGAACAATCAACCAACATTTTTAATAGAGAAAATAATTTTAATTTTGTCTTAGGTTCCCTATCTCTTAAAAGATCATAAATGTAGGATTCCAAGGTGTGAAATCCATCTTGTCTTAGAGTAGAAAGATAAGACTGATCAGAGTAGAACAGTAGAAGGTGAGACACGATCAAGATAAGGTAAGTATAGAATGAATCAGAGTAAGGTAAGTAGGTAAGGGTTGTCCATTTCTATTTAGGTTTCGTCCTACAGTCAACATTTCCTCTGATACCACTTCTGTCACACCCGGCTTTAAGAAACAAAGCCAGATGCATCTCATACATGCGCCAAGGAGACAACATATACAATAACAGAGTGTATAGAGATAAATGTCACAATATAGTCAGAGTACATATTACATAGCGGAAGACTTACAAAATAAAAGAATAAATATAAAACGAACTAAGGATCGTTGGCGCCAATGTCAACTGAGAAACGCCACCTAGATCGAATCGAACTCCTCGATACGTGGCTCCGCCTGAACCACCTGTCCTTCTCCTGTGGGGGGGTGTGAGACAGCAAGGGTGAGCTCACACATGATCATAGCTCAACAAGTTGTGGGGAACCAGTGGACATGAACTCACAAAGGTGGGAGTTCATGTGATGTGTAAGGCTAATCAATGACAGGGGTTAAAGCTGAGCATTGCTTTTAAGTAGTTGGTCAAAATTTTATTAGCAGTTACTAAGTGTAAGTAAATACCAAACCTTAATAAAATAATAGAACAAAATTAATAATAAACCCATGCAAATGCAAATGACAAATTGAGTTTAGGTTCCATAATTTAATCATCGGAGAGTCCTGAGCCGCTCATGACCGTGAGCTCGGCTAGTATACCAGTTTTACACTCTGCAGAGGTTGTACCCTTTACCCACAAGTCGTGTTTCCCATGTCGCCAGGGTTAGCTAGGCCCTTAGACACTACCAAGGTGAATGGCTAGGGATCCACTACGAGGCCTTTACAAAGTTCCACTAGCTTCCGAAAACCCGCTACAGTTTATAGGAAGTTCCAATGCAGGGTTCTCGTCTGACCGCCATCGCAGCAAAATCAAACAAGGACCTCTCTACACTGACCACTCCCCTACTGCCCTTGCCCCTTTCGGGTAAGGTAGTCTTCCACTAGCTTTCCTAATTAGTCAGCCAAGGGGTCCCATTCCTCCCTTGTGGTGGCACGTGGTTCTCAAGTTAAGCTCCATGTTCCAATTAACAATAACATAATGATCTTGACATGAACATAAATAGAATAACAAAATAACTGGAACATGGATATAATGAAATATTAACCCAAAAACCACGTAAAGCAATAGCATAACTACCCATATGATTCAGGGGTAAACAAGGAGAAATGGATAAACAGATTAGGGTGACCTATTGGGTCCCATCAAAATTAAACCTATGCATGGTAAATGATTATAAAGAATATTATTGGGTAACAAAAGTGAATCAAGGGCACAACTTGCCTGGCACTCGAGATTCCAGTTACCAGGGTGATTCTTCAGATCCTCGAAACCTCTCGCTAGTCATAGCAATACAAACAAACATGGTATAGATAAAATTAACATAACACCAAACATAAGAACATACTGCATAATAATGATCTACGCGGAGTTACGAGATCGTGGGCTCGGGGATCACTACAATCGGAGTCATGGTCATCAAGTTATGAGGTGACTAAATGATTAACACTAGGTTCCATGTTTATTTTATAATTCCAGAGAAACGATAACCTAAAATAGTAATTAATTCAACTTTAATCTAAATTATAAATTGACCATATATTTTAGTAGATTATAATGGTAAGTAGATTAACAAGACTAAGCAACATAAATAAAGACCTAATTATAAAAGAATAAGACATGGTCTAATCAATATTGTTACTGCGTAGTAAATATTTATACGAGACAATCGCAACTTGAACGGATCAAATCGGAGTTAAAACGGAGGAGTTATGAATTTCCTAAGGTTTTATGTATTTGGTATAAGATTAATTAGGAAATAAATTTTTAAATTGGCTTTCATGTCAAAACAGTGGAACTTTATGATGAACAATAATATTACAAAGTTATAGGAACTGGAATGGATCAATTTGAAGTTCACATGAATTTTCTAGGGTTTAAACAAGTTTCTGCAATTATTTATATATTAAAAATCAATTTCCCTAATTATTCCTTTATTTTTATTTCACTCTGGACTGCGCGCCCAATATTTGAAAATGCAGGGGCTAATCTATAAATCTTCAGCAGACTCAGACCTACCCCACGGTGGACGGCGGGTTGAATCTATATTATTTCAGGGACTCTTACGCAAAACGCCCAGCTGAAGGGGTATGGCTGCCTCAGGTTCGTTGGATTAGAGCCCAACGGCTCAGATTTAATTAGGGGTTTTAATAATCACCAAGCGCTCAGGACCAGAGGATCCACGATCGACGGCTTGGATCACTTAGACGTCTGGATCGCTCGCGAACGCATCGGAACCGCTCATTCACAGATCTACGGTTACCATCTCCTTTCTTCTCGATCTAAACCCTAGGCGTTGGATTGCCATCCAACGGCTACCGACATTCCCCGCTCCCATCTAATCGTGGCCGATCAGCCGCCATCCGATGGCTCCCCTCGCTTCTTCAACCTCACTCGACTCCGTCGCGGCGGTGCGCACCCAAACCACGGCGGCGCCATCACCAGAGAGTCCCAAACCCGTAACTCGCGCCTTGAACTTCGATCACGACAGTGCTACACGTAGCGGAGGCTTAGGTGCGTCCATGGAGCAGGTCCATACCGGAGTTAGTGGCGCGCAGAATCCCGCCCACGACATCGCGTGGCTTGGTGGAAGAGAAGCGGCTCCGGCACGACACCTAGGAGTCCCCGAAGGCCGTACCCCGTACTGGTGTCCCGGTGACCCTCCACACGTCATGGAGGTCCACCCCGACCACCAACAGGGACCCGTCTAGGTACGATAGGTAGCTAGGCGCAGCGGCGGCGATGTTCTTCCCCAACGAGGTTTGGCGACCGACTGTGGTGCGAGGATGAGGGGGTTTGTTTGATGGTTTAAGGCCACGAGCGGCACGCTGGCTTTATCCCCGAAACTAGGGCTCCCGGGCAACTCGCAGGAAGGCGCGGACGTCGTTGAAGGGAGTCCGGCTTCACCGACGAAGGAAGCGGTCCGTACGGTTGTGGCGAGGAGGAGAGGGAAGAGACTGGGTGGTGGGCTAGTGGCGTCAGTGAGCCGGGTCCCGAGTCCCGCGATTCTAAGTCGCGAGTGAAGGAGACGGGCAGGCTGCCAAGGTGGGGTCTTACGGTCAGCGACTGGCGATGGTATTCCTGGGCCGAGGAGATGGGAGAGAAAAAAGGAAGTGGGCCGCGCGAGAGTGAATGAGTGAATGGGCCCAAAACGATATCTACAGCCCATGATGCCATTCTTTTTTTTTCTTTTTGATTTTAATTTCTGCTTTTCTCTACTCATCATTCATTTGAATTTAATTTTTTTGAATTCAACTTTAAGTGTAAATTTCAATTTCATATTAACTATGAAATTTGGTCACACCATCATGTGGTGGAGTTATTTAATAATATTATTTTATATTGAATAACATTTCTCTCCTTCCTTCTCTTTTTTTATTATATTTTAATTCGTATTATTGTTATTCTTATTAAGTGCACAAACAAACAAAACTCATCATGAGGAACAATTTAATGGCATGTCCTTTATTAAGTATTTGTTTATTTTTTTAATGGGGTGTTCACATGAGATAATAAATAGGGACAACGCACATACATATATATACATGAATTTCATTTCTCCTTTTAGATTTTCTTACAAAGTAGGTATTACATTCCTCAGAGTGGTGATTCCATTTGACTTTGCACATTCTGATGGTCTTCCTTCGGGTGACTCTGTCTACAACCTCAAGGATCTGCACTGGCTTCTCAACGTAGGTCAAGTCCTCCTGGACTTCAAGACCTTCCACTGGCAACTGCTCTTCTGGCACACGCATGCACTTCTTCAACTGAGACACATGAAAGACATCATGCACAGCGGACAAATTCTTTGGCAGACTGAGCTGATAGGCCACTTCTCCACGCCTTGAGAGGATTTGGTATGGACCAATGTAGCGGGGTGCTAGCTTGCCTTTGATTCCGAACCTTCTGACTCCCCTGATCGGTGACACTTTCAGATAGACAAAGTCTCCGACTTCGAAACTCAGCTCTCTTCTTCTTGTGTCTGCATAGCTTCGCTGCCTCGATTGCGCTATCTTCAGATTCTCTCGGATCATCTTGATGTTTTCTTCAGCTTCAAGCAAAATGTCTGGCCCAAACACTTGCTTCTCTCCAGGCTGATCCCATTGCAACGGAGTTCTACAACTCCTTCCATAGAGCGCCTGAAATGGTGACATCTTCAAACTGGCCTGGTAACTGTTGTTATAGGAAAACTCTGCATAAGGCAATCTCTTATCCCATCCGGACTGATCTTGCAATGCACAGGCTCTCAACATGTCTTCAAGAATTTGGTTGGTCTTTTCGGTCTGGCCATCTATCTGCGGATGATAAGCTAAACTGAAATTCAGATGTGTACCCAAGGCTTCATGCAACTGCTGCCAGAAATGAGAGGTGAACTGCGTTCCTCTGTCTGACACTATCTTCTTTGGCACACCATGAAGACAAACGATCCGAGACATATACAATTCTGCCAACACTGCACTGCTGTAGTTGGTCTTGACAGGTATGAAGTGGGCTGACTTGGTCAAACGGTCCACCACTACCCAAATGGAATCGTAGCCGGCTCGAGTGCGAGGCAATCCGACTATGAAATCCATACCGATTTCATCCCATTTCCACTGAGTAATTTGCAACGGTTGCAACAATCCAGCTGGTCTCTGGTGCTCTGCCTTAATCCGTCGACAACTATCACACATAGCCACATACTCTGCGATTTCCCTCTTCATTCCGTACCACCAGAATTTCTTCTTCAGATCCTGATACATCTTCTCACTACCAAGGTGAATCGAATAAGCAGTCTCATGAGCTTCCTTGAGAATCAACTCCCGAATGGACTGGACATTGGGAACGCACAAGCGGTCTTTGAACCATATCACATCTTCTGCATCTTTACGAAAATCTTTGCCTCTGCCATCTAGAATCAGTCGCCGGATCTCACTGATCTTCTCATCATTCTTCTGCGCTTCTTTGATTTCTCGCTCCAAGGTAGGTTCCAATTCAACTGTGACTCCTCGCGAATTGTTCAGAAACCCGAGACTCAACCTGTCAAACTCTTTGGCCAACTCATAAGGCATCGGACGAGCGACCATCAGATTGACTTGACTCTTCCTGCTCAAAGCATCTGCCACTACGTTCGCTTTGCCTGGATGGTAATGAATCTCCAACTCATAATCTTTGATCAACTCTAACCATCTTCGTTGCCTCATGTTCAATTCTGACTGAGTGAATATGTACTTCAGACTCTTGTGGTCTGTGTAAACATCGCATTTCTGTCTGTACAGATAGTGCCTCCATGTCTTCAGTGCGTGAACCACTGCTGCCAACTCTAGGTCATGGATTGGGTAATTCTTCTCATGAACCTTCAGCTATCGGGACGAGTAAGCCACAACTCTTCCCTCTTGCATCAATACGCATCCCAAACCTATGTAACAAGCATCACAGTACACAGAGAAGGGCTTGTGCACATCAGGCAAGACTAGGACAGGCGCTGTAGTCAACTTCCCTTTCAGCGCTTCGAAGGCCTCTTGACATTTCTAGGTCCACTTGAACTCAACCTTGTTGCCTAGCAACGCTGTCATTGGTTTCGCAATCTTCGAAAACCCTTCAATGAATCGCCGATAATATCCGGCCATTCCAATGAAGCTCTTGATTCCTCGAGCATCCGTTGGCGCTTTCCAGCTCAGAATGTCTGCCACTTTCTTCGGATCCACAGCCAATCCTTCTTTGTTGATTATGTGACCTAAGAACAGGACTTCATTGATCCAGAACTCACACTTGCTCAACTTTGCATACAACTGGTGCTCTCGCAATCTCTGCAATACCATCCTCAAATGATCTGCATGTTCTTCTTTGCTTTGAGAATAAACCAGAATGTCATCAATGAATACCACCACGAACTTATCAAGATAATCCATGAATACACTGTTCATCAAGTTCATGAAAAACGCTGGTGCATTGGTCAAACCAAAAGACATCACTGTGAACTCATATAACCCATACTTGGTAGTGAATGCCGTCTTCGGAATGTCCGAAGGTCGGATCCTGAGCTGATGATAACCTGACCTCAGATCGATCTTGGAGAACACACTGGCTCCTCTCAACTGGTCGAACAGATCTTCTATTCTGGGCAAAGGGTACTTGTTCTTGATCGTGACTTCATTCAAAGCTCGATAATCGATACACATCCTTTTGGTGCCATCTTTCTTTTTCACGAACAAGACAGGGGCGGCCCAAGGCGAGGTGCTTGGCCGGATGTAACCTTTCTCTGACAGCTCATCAATCTGCTTCTTAAGCTCAACCAACTCTGGTCCGGATATTCTGTAAGCTCTCTTAAAGATAGGGGCGGTTCCAGGAAGAAGCTCTATGGCAAACTCAACTTTCCGCTCTGGTGGCATACCCGGTAAATCCTTTGGAAACACATCTGGAAATTCAGACACAACCTTGATACTCTCAATTGGGTCTGCTTCACTGCTATCGACAGCCATCTGATAACAACTTCCTTTCTTCAGCTCAGGCGGGACTAACTCGGTCACCACTTCCTCTCCTAGTGGGGACACCAACTTGATTGTCCTTTTATCACAACTGATAACTGCCTGATACTTATCTAGCCAATTCATCCCTAGGATGACATCTATTCCCTGAGTACCCATTACTATAAGGTTGGCGGGAAACGCTATCCCCCTTATTTCCACACTTATATTCAAACAAATGCTATCGGCTCGAATTCTACCACCGGCTGAGTCAATTTGAATGGGGGTTGACATGGTAGTAATTGGAAGATTATGTGCTTCTACCCACGATGCAGTAATGAAAGAATGCGTTGCTCCAGTATCAAATAACACTTCTGCAATATGGGAGTCGACTGGGAACATACCTACTATCATGCCGGGGGTCTCCTGAACTGCTTCAGCCTCCAAGTGGTTCAGTCTCCCATGATTATAGCGCGGCTGAGAGCGATTGCCTGCTCCAGGCTGAGGCACATTCTGCTTTGCTGGGGCATTGGGGCCTGACTGCTGCTGGGCTGCCTTCTTTGGGCATTGCATCACCCAGTGGCCTTGCTCTCCACAGTGGAAACATGCTCTGTTTCCAACCTGAGCTGGTGCTGCCTGACTGTTCTGCTGGTTTGCTGGGGCAGGAAGATGAGGTGTCTGCTGATTCTGCCTCTGAAACTGACCTGCTGACTGATTGCTCTGACGGTTCTGGTACTGATGCTGAGGATACTGCCTTTGGAACTGCTGATGCTGCTGAGGTGGACGCTGGTTCTACCTGAACTGCTGAGGTTGATTGCCTGAGAAACGAGGACGACTGCTGCTTCCAGGCTGGGGTCCACTGATCTTGCGCTTACGATCCTCCATCTCCTTACGCTTCCTTTCTGTCATGATTGCTCTGTCAATCAGGTGCTGGAATGTCGGGAAGGTATGATTCATCAGTTGGTAGTGCAGAGGGTCAACCAAGCCTCTCAAGAAACGGTACTGTCGCTTGGCGTCGGTGTTGACATCTTCAGGAGCATAGCGAGACAACTGCAGAAACCTGTCTCGATACTCACTGACAGATGATGACCCTTGCTTAAGGGCCAGGAACTCCTCCTTCTTCACTGTCATCAGACCTGCAGGCACATGGTACTGACGAAAGCTACCTCTGAACTCTTCCCAGGTGATGGCATCGGGGTTGGCATGGGTGGCGAGATAAGACTCCCACCATGATTGGGCTGCTCCTCTCAACAGACGGGGACCATACAAGACTTTCTCCTTGTCATCACACTGAGCGGTATGCAACTCCCGCTCCACAGTGCGCAGCCAATCTTCAGCATCCATGGGGTCAGAAGAGTGAGCGAACGTTGGGGGATGGCCTCTCATGAATTCAGCACGCTTGTCTCTGGGCATCTAAGGCATCTGAGGCTGAGGTGGTGCTTGCTGCTGTTGCTGCTGCTGCTGCTGCTGAATGGCGGCCAGAGTCTGACCGATGGCTTGAACTGCTTGAGTCTGCATCAGAAACATCTGCTCGATGGACATCGGGGGCGGGGGTGGCAGGTGCTGCTGCTGGGGCACCTCATCCTGTGGAGCGGCTCGCTCCTGCTGAGCACGCCTTCCTCCTCTGCGCCTGTTCTCTGACATCTGCAGAATGCAACCACACATCAGAACTGATCTGGCAAATCTTGCAGCATAAGAAAAGAGTATAGAATTCTTCAACAGCACTGAACAGATGAGCATCTTCACTCATCTCCAAAACAGACCACACAGCTTCTCAGATAAAGAGGAAAGTGGAATAAAAGGTTTCCCAACTATATAACTAACTCCATTAACATAATAGGTAAACCAAAATGCAGGGGATACCCACAATCTGGTGACAGTCATTACAAAGATCCAAACCAAACATAGTTCATCATGACAAACATAAATGCACAGGATATAGCAAACTACCCTGTCTAACTAAGACTAACTAAAACTGAGACTAACGCTAAGGCTGTAGCTTCTACGTATATATTTTGTATTAATTACAAGATCCAACTCTAACGATCTATGGTCCTAGATTTATCTTGGTCTTGCAGTCGGGATTGCCATAAGACTGGAGTCCACGCCGAGGTGAGCGGTACGGGTGCTGAGTCCCAACGGGAGTGGGGGAACCATCATCCAGGTGACGACGTTCCGCGCGCTCAACCCGCAGCAGGGCGATCTCAGCACGAGCCCTACTCAGCTCGTCTAATGCATGGTCCAGCTCCGTGTTTAGCACGGCGGCTAGGTTGACTGTGCTGCTCAACCTAGGATTGTCCTCACCAGCAGGTGAAACAATCACGCCTCCTGTGCTGCCAGATGGACGGCGGGGGTAATACTTCAGGTCGAGACCGTCAGCTACCCCACCGAGAACCGAGCAGTAGTGCGAAAGCGCACGCCGTGCAGCATCCTGCATGGCTGCCTCAGCTGAGTCCCGCTCAGAGATAGAATAGTGCTCTGAGCAGGCCTCCGCACCCTGGAGACTATTCTCCGGACGGCGCACCAAACAGGTCGCCTCCCAGCGGTCCAGGTAGACCCCGCGACTATGCTGGTAGACCACACAGCGATACTCGATGGACCAAGTACGCCGGTCAAGTGCCTGACGTAGCAGGGTGTCGAGCGCGTCATGGAAGTGACACCCGCGAGCAGCGTCGCGAGTGATGGGTCGAGCAACCCATCCTTCCGGCTCATGGTCAGTAGGGAAGTCAGTGTCGTGGCTCAAGCTGTCGTCGCCACCTCCGTCGTCTGGGTCTCCTCCAGCAGCTACTCCAGAGGCTGGGGCGCCCAGTGGTGGTGCAGGGGGCGCCTCCAGGGGAAGCACAGGGGAGCAGCTCCTCACAGACTCTATCTCCTGCTGGAGCGAGAAAGAAGAGCCCTGCTGCTCCTATCGTCGACGTTCCTGCTCCTCATGCAGGCGGTGGTGCAGTCTCTCCAAGTGGCTGGACTGTCCGGCCACGGGACGGCGAAGCGGACGCTCAGCAAGGCGGGAGGGTAAGAAGGGGATGACGGACTTTCGTGCAGTGTGTCTAAGACGAGCCATCTACAAAAGACACCGCAAGCAAAAGAGTGAGAACAGAATTAATATGACCAGCAAATAATGAATCATAAATAAATGAAGGATTAGAATAAAACATAATTTTCAGCAAGGTATAATATATAGTAGAACATAGGTTTGGTTAGTATGACCAACTTTTGAAGGGGTACCAAAGTCAAGGCAGTGACAGAGGTCTATAATCCTTAGAACGACCATTCTACTCTAGGTTAGCGGTCCTACAGTCAGCACGGCTTTGATACCAGCTTATGTCACACCCGGTTTTAGAAGGCAAACCGAATGCGAACCATGTACGTGCCAGGATCAGTTATTCACGTACACAGCAGTTACATAACATGGACATCATCACACAGTGCTCAAAATAGTATTAAAAAGGGAAATAGTAGTCGATTACATCATGCGTCTGAGACGTCCATATAGTCCTTACAATAAATCAAAGTGCGAAAAAGAAACGTAGATAACTGCGGCCTTCATAGGCAGCCGACTGGGGGTTGCCGCTAACCCACACCTAGAACTCGTCGTAGTCTTGGAACTCCTGGAAGTCTCCTTCCACAGCTTCATCTTCTCCTGAGCAGTGGTTGCAATGCTGACAACCTGGGGGGGGGGTTTGGTGTGTAGAGCAAGAGTGAGTACACATCAACATACTCAGCAAGTATCCTGTTTGGCTGTAGTGGACTAGCTTTATGTGGGGGTAAGTCAAGCAGTTGCTTTTAATTGGTCAGTTTATTATTTACTAGTAGAAAGCCAGGTTTTAGCATTAACCCAAGTTATTAATCCAAAGTACCCTTTCCAAACGGAAAGAATACCACTTACCATTACCATAAGCATAATCATAACCATCCTCATTGTCATCTGTAAACCAAAATGTCTCTGATCAAGTACCACTAATCACTGGAGCTCCCTTGGCCGCTCATAACCGCGAGCACGGCTGATATATCAGTTTTCAAACACTCTGCAGAGGTTGTGCACTTTACCCACAAGCTGTGATTCCCTCTTGCCTCGGGCCGATCAAACCCTTAAACACTACCAAGGTGAATAGGCAGGGTTTCACTACGTAGCCTTTACAAAAATTCCCCAGGGCTGTAGCCGCCCGTTAGGTTTCCTAAATGTACCGCACTCCTCCCCAAGGGACAAATCAAACTTGGCAGAGCGAGCCGCATACACCGAGCCCCATTGACGGCACAACGGCTAAGCGAACTACACCCCGGTTCCTCTAATTATTCAGCTAAGGGCGTCCCACTCCACCCTCATGGTTGCACTGTTTTCCCGGGCGGTCATCCATAGAACAGGTCCTTACGGAGAGGCACTCGAGAAACCGCTCGAGCCCCCTTGAAGACCACAAGTACAACGTCATAATAAGAGAAGGGAAAACAGCGTATCATATATAATCTCATCATGTTCATTGATTAGAGTTTGAGCAATAGCATGAAGCTAAACAATAATAATCCGACCCAAATAGGTAAACAAGGACATGGATAACAAAAGCTAGTCAATCCTTAGGTATAAATGTGTAATGCGGGAGGTGAATTAAAGAATGAATAGGACAGAGATAGGTCAAAGGACACTTGCCTCCACCAACCGACTGCTGCTCAGGGGCTTCTCCTGTGAGTTCCTCGGGCTCTTCGACCGGATCGTTCTCTATGCGATTGCAAGCATACATACATTCATCCATTCAAATTGGGAAACAAACAGTACATCATACAAGGGAACAAATAAAGTAAATATGCATCAAGTATGACATTCGATATCGCATTCATTATGGTTAGAAAGAAACGGGAAAGGGTCTCGCGCGGGGGGGGGGGGGGGGGGGGGGTTAAAGCTTATGCACTAATGATTAGTTACAATTGGTTCTAACAAAAGAATTTAATTATATGCACTAATGGAAACCTAGTCATTTTTAGTTGATCAACATTGAACTGGATAAACAATTGATTATATGAATCAACTAGCATAACGGAATTCCAAATTAAGTTTCCTATTTCAATAACATGAACAATGATTAACTTGCCCAAAATAAAATAAACAACAGTAATGAAAGAAAATAAAATAAAATAAAATAAAATAAAAAATAATAAAAAAGGGGGGCGGTTGAACCGGCTAGGGGGCGGTTGAACCGGCCTGGGGCAGGGGCGGCTGGGCAGGGCGCGGGCGCGGGGCAGGGGGCGCCGAGCCGGCCAGGGGGCGGGGCAGGGCGCGCAGGGGCGGCCGAGCCGGCCAGGGGCGGCCGAGCTGGGCGCGCAGGGGCGGCCGAGCCGGCCAGGGGGCGGGGCAGGGCGCGCAGGGGCGGCGGCGGCCGAGCCGGGCAGCGGTTGGGCCAGGGAGGGGGGAGAGGAGAGGAGGGGAGAGGGAAGGGAGGAGAGGGGGAGGGGGACCTCACCGGGGACGGGGACGGGCGGCCAAACCGGCGACGAGCAAGGGCGGCGGCTAGGGCAGGGGCGGCGGCTAGGGCAGGGGGCGGCGGCTAGAGAGAAAATGGGAGAAAGGGAGGGAGAGAGGGGGATTTGGGGGAAAGAGGGAGGGGCGGCTGGGCCAGCTGGGCCCAAAAGGGGGGCGCGCGGGGGGGCGGCTGGGCCGGCCGGGGCGGCCCACGGCGCGGGAGAGAGAAAAAGCAGGAGGAAAAGAAAGAAAAAGAAAAAGAAAGAAAAGGTTTTTCTCCTTTTCGAAATCCGATCTTCCTAGATGAATGCACTTACATTTCTAAGCAATCAAATAATGCATAGTTCGGCATGGTGCATCAAACAACATAAGGTAATTTAGGGTTTTTCTTTACACGGGAATTCCAAACCAAACCCCGCTAAAACTTTGGAAAAGGTCAAGGTTTAGCGAGGGAACGAGAAAAGAAAAGGGTAACGCCTGAATTTGGTGAGAGAAAAGAAGAAAAAAATTCTACCCCCAAATTCAGGGCGTTACACTTCTGCATGATGAGCTTGTCCCCGGTTGACAGATAGGGGCTGACTCTTTCCTGCCGAGGCTTGACCTTGCTTCATCGGAGTCGGTGTGGTGTAGGCAGCCCTGTTGGGACAGTAGTTGGTGTAGTGTCCTGGTTGTCCACACTTGAAGCATGCCCTGTTGGTGGTTGTGTTAGGAGCAACAGGTCCTGCTGGGGTGCTTGCTTGTGGAGGAGCAGTTGATGCCCGTTGAGTTTGTTGCCCGGAACTGTCACTAGCTGGCGTACTTGGAGTGGTAGTATAGCAAGGACGGGAACTACTTCCAGCCTGCCCTTGGTTAGCAGCCCTTCTTTTCTCTCCAAATATACTCCTCTTGTTTTCTACAGCAATAGCTTTGTCAAGCAGCCTTTGGAAGGATGGGAATGTGTGCGATACCAGTTGATATTGCAAGGGTCCAATCAAACCGTCCAGAAAAAGCTCCTGCTTTTGCTCATCATCCTCAACATCTCTAGGAGCATATCGAGATAACTGGATGAATTTGTCCCTATATTCACTCACAGACATACTTCCTTGCTTAAGGGATAGAAACTCCTTTCTCTTAATCTTCATGAGCCCAGCAGGAATATGGTAATTCCTGAAGTGAGTGGAGAATTCTACCCAGGTAATTGTATCAACAGCAGCATGAGCAGCGCAGTACGCATCCCACCAATCCGCAGCAGGACCAGCAAGACGACCTGATGCATAGGGTACTTTCTCTCTGTCCGAGCACTGAGCTATGTTGAGCATCTTTTCTACAGACTTTAGCCAGTCATCTGCTTGTAGCGGATCCGTGGAGTTGGAGAAGGTTGGTGGTTTGTGGCTCATGAATTCTCGGTGCTTGTCCCGGGGTGGAACTGGTGGTGGAGGTGGAGGCAGTGGCGCTTGTTGCTGTTGCTGTTGCGCCCTTCTCTCTTGACGTATCTCCTCCCGCTCTTGGCACATCTCCCGACCTACATCCTCTCTTTCCTGGCGCATTTCCTGGCGTTCTTGCTGCATCTGAGCGCGCATATCTGCCATAGTGTCCGCCATTTGCTGCATCATCCTCATCTGAGCTGCAATCAGTGGGTCAACTCCGCCTGGTGGAGGATTAGGAGGATTCATCTCTGCTGGCTGTGGCTAGGGTTGTCTATATATCCACCGAGTGTGTCGATTAGGAGGTAAATCAATTCCACCACCCCGCCTGGTATTGACCATCTGAGTTAGATACATATGGTAAGAGAATAGTAGACAAGGCAGGTATTTACAAATCAGGTTACTTTGGGGGGGTTTTATTAGTTAAGCAGATTAATGTCTTACCTAACATAGCTAATTCAATACCTTATGGTGGTACATGCTAAGATGTCCATCTATAATAGTTCAATCAATCAAAGAAGCAAATCAGGCATTTGTTATCAGCACAATCAACCAATCATTTTTAAATAAATAAAATAGTTTTAAATTTTGTCTTAGGTTCCCTATCTCTTAAAAAGATCATAGTGGTAGTATTCCAAGGTGTGAAATCCATGTTGTCTTTAGAAGGAAAAGGTAAAAATAATCAGAGTAAAGCGGAAATAGATGAGAAAAGATTAAGAAAAGTTTAGAAAAGAATCAGAGTAGCAGAGGTAAGTAGATAATGGTTGTCCAGTTCTATCTAGGTTTCGTCCTACAGTCAACATTGCTCTGATACCACTTCTGTCACACCCGGGTTTCGGGGCACCAAGACCCGGGCGCAAACATAATCACCAGGTATGCTGGGACCAAGTCTCACACATATGATGAATCATGGCACAGGATCGAATGTCACATCTTTACTACATAACAGGGATTCTGTACAAAATAAATAATTACATTATAAGGAGACAACGTCCAGCAACCCAAAGTTGACTAGGAGACGACGGCCTAGACCTCTCACGAACACATTGCAGCATCCTCCATGCGCCTCATCCTGTGGTACCGGTTCTTGACCTGTGGGGGGGTGTGAGACAGCAAGAGTGAGCTCACATACGTTCATAGCTCAACAAGTTGTGGGGAATAATGTGCGTGAACTCGTCAAAGGTGGGAGCTCACGTGAAGTGTAAGGCTTACCAAAGAGGATGGCTGAAGCTGAGCATTGCTTTTAAAGTTGGTCAAAATTTTATTAGCGGTTACTAAGTATAAGTAAATACTAACCCGATTAAGTAGTAGAACAAAAGTAATAACAACACCTGCAATGCAATGCATATGACAAATTGAATTTAGTTCCATAAATTAATCATGTGAGGGTCCGAGCTGCTCATGACTGTGAGCACGGCTGATATACCAGTTTTACACTCTGCAGAGGTTGCGCATCTTTACCCACAAGTCATGTTACCCATCTGCCAAGGGATCGCGACTTCCCATACACCTCTACCGAGGAGGCGAGGCAGGGTAACACTACGAGGCCTTTACAAAGTTCCACTAGCTTCAGAAAACTCGCTACAGTTTATAGGAAGCTCCAATGCAGGGACCCCTCGCATGACCGCCATCGCAGCAAAATCATCCCAAGGGCCTCCCTACACTGACCACTCCCCTACTGCCCTTGCCCCTTTCGGGTAAGGTAGTCTTCCACTATCTTTCCTAATTAATCAGCCAAGGGCGTCCCATTAAACCCTTGTGGTAGCACTGTTTTCCCGGGTGGTCGCTCCATGTTCCAATTAACATAATGATCTTATCATGAATAGTAATAATAAACAGATAATAAAAGTGTGATCATGAATATTGTATCTTCATACCCAAAACCACATAAAGCACTAGCAAGTACTACCCAAAAAGTTCAGTTGTAAACAAGGTATAAAGATAGTCAAACTAGGGTAACCTATTGGGTCTCATCAAAATTAACCTATGCAGATCATTATGATTAATCAGAACATGAGTAGGTAAAAAGAAGTGATCAAGGGCACAACTTGCCTGAGACTTGAGATTCCAGGTACCAACTTGCTCTTCAGATGACACGTGACCTCACTGCTAAACGTGGCAATACAAACAAAACATGGTATAGGCAAAATTAACATTACACCAAACATAAGCACAAACTGAATAATAATAATCTATGCTGCGCAACGAGATCGTAGAAACAAGAACCACTAAATTCGGAGCTACGGTTATTAAGTTAGGAATTTCTGAAGTTATTTAATACCTAGAATAGAGTTATTCATGTGAATAATTTTAAATCAAGTTTCATGGTTAGACAAAGGCACTAGGTAATAAACAATACTTAAACAAAAATTAATGCCACTGGAATGAATCAATTTGGAGCTAAATTCATCAAGTTATGAATTTTCTATGTTTATCATATTTATTTTTATCCAAAAAATCATTTTAGATTTTATTTCCTGAAATTCCCAGACTCTGGACAGCGGCCACTATTTTCCGAAAACTCGGGGGCTAACACGTGAAATCCCCCAGACACAGAGAACTCCGCATAGGATGGCGGGTTAATTCCCCATAACCCAAGGGGCTCTTTTAGAAAATATCCGGGCGAAAGAGTATCTAAGGTTTCTAACCGTTGGATCATCAATCTGCGCCCCAGATTAGATCGGCGCAGCCGTGAAACGGTACGCGACGAGAACCGTTGGATGCAAATACGACGGAGAGGATTTTATTATTCTGGATTTGATTCTATCCGTCCGATCTAGATCAACGGATCAGGCCGAATGCTACGGAAGGGTATGCGATCATCTAATCTCAGCCCTTGAATTCTAGATCTCTGGCCCACGGTTCCTCTTCTCTCCCCCAAATCCACGCGACGGCTGAGCACTGCTCACCCACGACGGAGCATCACCGGCGGACACGCAATCCGACGCCCGGACGCCCCTAACCTGAAACTGGCCGGTGCTAAACCTAGCCGGGGTGATGGCGAACACGGAAGGGAGATTCTTACCCGCGATTGAAGGAGTAGCGAGCTCGTCCACGGTTCGGGGCGGCTCACGACGAAGATTTTGCTCCGATGAGCAATTAATGATGCACAGCTGACCCCCCCCGCGCCCGACTGCTAGCACGAAAATGATCCGGGAGTGCTCGCAACCACCACCGAACCCTTTCTGAGCCCAGGGCGGTGGCGCACCCGAAGGTTGACTGGGGCAGCACGCATCTTTCTTCCAACCTTTCTCTGCGCTCGTCGTTCTTCACAGCTTATGATGGATGGAGCCCGCCCGACCCGTTTGGATGATGAGGGGGGTGCGGGGCTGAGTAATTTATAGCTAGAATCAAGTCCGCGATGGGGGTTTGGCCAGAATCGCGCGGAGCCTATGGCGGCGGATTTGTCGCGGTTCTGTTGGGATCCGAAGGGGACGCTGAAGGTGACAAGGTGGGGTCCATGCGTCGGTGTCAGAGCCGTCCGGTTGTGCGGAGGAGCGGAGGTCCCAGGTGAGCCGCGGGCGCAATAATCTCACCAAGGTCCGAGTTTCTAGCGCTTGATTCAGAATCTGTTGCGGCAGACATGCGGTGGGAGATGGATCAGACACATGGGACCCACAAGTCGGTGGCCCGGTGACCTGAGCGCGAGTGCACAGAAGCTGAGAAGTGGGCCCCACCTGCCGGTTACCTGACGCAGCGCGCGCCCAACGCTGGCGAGATGGGCCGACGGGGAAAGGAGAAGAAGTGGTCAGGTGGGCCGAATTGTGCAGGAGCGGCCCAGGTTAGTGTTTTTCCTTTATTCTTTTCCTGCTTTCTTATTCCAAATTTCTATTTCTATTTCCAAATTCAACTCAGATTTTAGGTTTAAAATTCAAAATAAATTTAAAGTCAAAACTCCAATATGAATGTGACAATATCTTATTAATTAATTAATTTCCCTATTTAGACAAATGCTTTCAAATATAAAGCTCATACACACTAAAATAGAGAATAGGTATTTGAAAAATATCATTTCTAGTTTGTACTTTTCTTTAGTGAATAGTTATGAATATATTTCAATAAAGTAACAAATTTATATGGAGATTATTTTAAATCTTTATTGGAAACATAATTATGTTATGTGGTGTTGTCCCACATGTAAGAAAAATTTTTATTGGAGGATTTTCTAGCACCAGAAACCAGTAGAGGGTTTATTTACTATTATTTTATTTATTAATTTATTTATTTTTCAAATTTTTCAAAATGAGATTTTAGGTGCTACAAGAACCATCAATTTATGTGAACCAAATTGAGCATGAGCATCAAATTAACTTAAGAATAAAGGATCCACTAAGCTTATACTTAAAAGTATCATGTTCAAAATAAATGGGTTTTCAAAAGGGCAAAATGTTGCAAGCCCAATAAAAAAACCCTAATTGAGCCCTATAAATAAAATTCAAGAGAAAGGGGAAAAGGGTATGAAAATATAGAATCATGGCTTGGGCCAATTATAAACATTAAAGTATACTAAATAAGCAACAACAAAGATTATGGAAGCTTGGCCAAAGCAATTTAAATAAAACTCTAAACAAGCTTCTCAAGTGGGATTTCATTAGGGAATTCTGAAATTCAGAATTCTGAATTTCAGACCTTGAGCCAAAGATCAAGCGTGTTCACCTTGATCCCTAACTCAAATCCTAATGGCCCCATTGACAAAAACGTGCATAACTAACCTCTCTATCTTGTGCCAAAAGATGGCATCGGGACGCGTGCCTTGGACACGTCAAACCATAGATCTTCTCCCTATGTGCGGCAGTGAGACAAACCAGATTTCTCCCCTCTCTATCTCTTAATCCAGTCAGCCAAACCTGCTAGCCTCCACACACAAACGACAAAGGAACCTGAGAGGAAGAGATCTCTCAATGGGATCATGGCCATAATCTCAAAGATTTGGGGCCTGTTGGGGACTTGTTCTCAAATGCTAAGAATTAAGAACAAGGCAACATAAAATGTGTTAAATGCTAAAGCCCTTCGTCCTTCAAGGCATTATGACCCTTCGAGTATAATGAATTCCGGACGAAGGTTATGAAGGAAAAACCTTCGTAAGCACAGTAAATAATAAGGAAGAATTCATATGCGAAATATGAAGAATAACATATATAATATCACCAACTTATTTTTGTTAGCATTATCATATCCAAAATAATAAATTATAAATGTACCTTCGGTTTGACGAAAAGTAAAGGTACAGGCGTGATGCAAAAAGCGAATGCCAAGTCAGCCCCCCCAGTACGGGAGTACTGTTCATCTATTTATAGGCAAGGGACGCAGCCTGTGTAGAATTACATTTGTGCCCTTTACATTTATCAATAACTCTATGGTAATTCTTCGGGGTCTAATTTGCCTTTTCATCTTTAAGTCGGTTCCCCTTCTCTGCTATCATGCCGAAGCTTTTCTGCGCACAGCTTCGTGATCATCTTATCCTTCGTCATAATCGCTTTCCGTCTCGCTCAGGCTTCGTACTGACCATACTCTTGTATACTCATGACCCGATTCCGAAGATACCTGTTCACATATTCCACTTGGAAAACATTGTTAAATCATGTTTTTGAGGACCTTCGGAAGCCGAAGGCCCCCAACAGTAGCCCCTCGCAATATTAATTTGCTAGAATGATGAATTCATATTGCGACATGGACGAAGGCCTTAAGCCGAAGGTCCGAAAAAAACACCTTCCCTTTGCTAGAATAGCAACAGTCATTGACAAGCGGGACCCTTCAGTTTTCATCGCACTAGGTGTATAAATAAGAGCTTACCACCAATTTATTTGGCACGCTTTCTTGCCATCTGCTCTTGCTCACTCGACTTTTTGCCTGTGCGCAACAATGCTTGCTTGGCTTTTTAAATTTTTAAGCTTCGGATTTGAGAGCACTTTCTCAGCGTTTACGAAGATGTCTGAAGATAAGAAAGCTGTTGCTGAATCGAAGCTGAGCCTTTCTGAGGAGATGCATCTCGGGTTTCTTCAATCAATAGCAAAGACCAATACAGAGAAGATCACTAGGGAGATTTTGGAGGGTTTATCTGAAGACACTGGTGACAGTGACAGCTATGATGTAGAAAGTGGGGGTGAAGACTCCGAAGATCGGCCGTGGCGACCAAGTCACACAGTCTTCGAAAAATCGAGCATTAAACAGAGTCATCTTGATAACATGAGGGGAAGGTACTTTCGAGACATGTCTACTGTGAGGGCAGATGACGGGGAGAAGACTGTGCCTACTCCCGAAGAGAATGAAGTTGTAATCTTCCGAAGCTTCTTAAAGGCTGGACTGCGGTTTCCCTTGAGCAGTTTTGTCGTTGAAGTACTGAAGATATTTGAAATCTACCTTCATCAACTTACTCCCGAAGCAATCATAAGAATGGGCATCTTCGTCTGGGCCATGAGGAGCCAAGGTTTAGAACCAAATGCAAAAAGTTTCTGCAACATACATGAGCTATTGTATGAGACAAAACCCTGGGGCAAAGAGCAGTATCTCAACAATTTTGGCTGCTACAGCTTCGGCGCCCGGTCTGGGTCAAGTTGTCCCGTGCCAACCTTTCGAAAGAGGTGGCCCGATGACTGGATGACGGAATGGTTTTATGTGAAGAATGACTTGAAAGCACGGGAAGATATTAAAGGTATCATTATGCGCCCTGTCTGGCAACGCTTTGGCCTTCGGAGGCCGAAGGTGGAAATGAATGAAGTAGCCGAAGAGTGCCAGAGAGCCTTCGGCGTGGTTTGCTCTTTTATTAGGACAAGGGATTTGGTCCAAGAACACATTGCCTTCAGAATATGGCCACTTGTAGAAAAGTGGGAAATACCGAAGGAGACCGTTAGAGAAACTGACGAAGGTGGATTAGTTAGGCTAAAATACACATTCCAATATGGGGATAAACTCGTCGAGCCAGATGATGACTGGCTAAAAAGTATTGAGGCCATAAGTGATGAATTGCTTGGATTATACTCGAAGGCCGAAGACACTACACTATCAGCGGCCTTCGGAGGCCGAAAGAAGAAGAGACTCAACCGAGTATTTGATGCAATTGGGTTTTTCTACCCTGACTACCGTTATCCAACGCGGGGTCAAAAAAGAAAGAATACATCTTCTGTGAAGGAAGCTGGTTCAGCCGCTCCTAGCGAGCCGGCGCCGAAGACGAAAAGGGTAAAGGTTCTCACACACCGGCCACGTTATATTGAACCGGCCATAGTGCCTGAGTTTGTTGGTGAGACCTCTTCGGCCATCGAAGCTAAAGAGCCAACTCCCTTGACACATATTGAAGGGCTGGCCGAAGTGCCGGTGACGGAAAAAATAGAAGGACCGAGGGCTGAAGAAACAAAGACATTAGAAGTTCTAAGTCCTTCAGCAAAAATTGAGGCGACAAAAAGCCAAAAGGGTCCAGCAGTGACCCCAAAAAGGAAAAGGATAGTTAATGTGCTGGATGTTTTGGAGACAATTAAATCTTCAAGCACAACTCCGAAGAAAATAGATGAATCCTCCAAAGTGCATATTGAAGCATTTGATACCGAAACTTCAAAACATCAATCTGAGACTGAAGCTGGGCCTTTAGAGCCCACCAAGGTGAAATCCTTAGAAGTTGAAGAAACAGAAACAGCAGAACAAATTTCGGCTGAAGAAACTGGTACTGTCGCCCCCGAAGCATCTTCCGAAGCCTTGGATTATATTCTACGTCATGCTTCGGGGAAAAAATTGACTGAAAAAGAACAGCAAGAGGCCCAGTTTTACGCCCAAAAATTGAAATATCCAAAGGGAGCGTTTATATTCAACGACAGTGGAGAAGAAGACTTTTTGTATTGTCTCCCTGACAGCAAGGAGATTTCTGTCTGTCGGGAGATGAGCAAGAGCTTCAGATTCCCAACATTAGAAGACGGGCTCTCTGTGCTGTCGAAAAACGAGCTAGCCGACAGCCTGGCATATAATAGCTTAAAGGTGCAGAGAATGAGGTTTTCGTATTTTTTTCTTGAAATCAAAAATTTTTTCTTTACTTAAATTTATTGACGCACACACATTTTTCTTTGCAGGGCCTTATACTTAGCAATGCCCTCAGGGCCCAAAAAGATGCCGAAGACGAAGGGTGTGTTATGGCCCTGAGTAACCTTCATTCCGAAGTAATTGAACTAAGGAACGAAGGTCTCGAAAAGGATAAAATATTGCATTCATTGATAGATAGAATAAAAGAAGACGAAGCTACTTTTAAAGTTCAAGCTGAGGCTCAGAGGCATGAAATTGAAGATCTCCGAAAACAACTAGCCAGAGCTAAAGAGGAACGCACACTTGAAGAAACAAAACGAGAAATCAGTGAACAATGGGCCAACCATTTGGAAAAAAGCGTTGAAGAGTTTCGTGCATCTAAGAAAAGATGCTATGAGAAATCTATAGAATGTGTTAAAAAAGTAAAAACCAGCTTCGCCAGCGTTGGTGCTTTTTCAAATGAAGAGAACTTCATAAAGGGTGACCCCGAGGGCCCAATCACATGGATCAGTCATGAAGCTGAGGCCTTTGAAGAAATTTTGAATAGCCGCGGAGACATATGTGCCTTTTCGGGTGCCAAGGAGATTGCTACCATTTTGGAGAGGAAAGGCTGTGAGCATGTGAAATTTTTGGCACAATCCGAAGCCGCCTTATCCTCCGAAGATATAAAAGACCCCTCGGCTGAAGCAAGCCTGGTCGGTGGAAAATTTTTCACCGACATCTGGGACAATGGTGGCCGGGAAATGGCCCAAGAAATTATACGAAGAAGCGAAAAAGGCATCCATGACGCTAGAAAAGTAGCAGAGGCCGCTGAGAAAAGTGCGGAGCTCGAAGGGCAAATAGGTACTAACTAGTGGTTTTTGGCTCTGTTGTAATTTTTTGATTTCGAACCTGTTTACGTTCTGTAATAGTAATATAGCCATATCTTCTCCTCCCTCAGAACCTGCTGAGCCATATACGGGCCCCCACGCGAAGGGGGATGACGAAATTAGAAAAATGGCTGAAGCCATCTTGGATAAAGTTGTTGATCAGCTACTAAATGAAGCTGCAGAAGTAGTTCTACGGGAAGATTAGATGTTGTTGCAAAAAACATTAGAATGTAATGTTTGTTGAGAAACATGTGTAATATTTTGTAACTTTGAATGTAACATATTAGCTTGTTTATGGTTCTATCCTTTACGATGCATGAAATTTCTTATACATACCATTTTTGAGCCTTCGGCGAAAAAACACCTTCCCTTCTTTTCATGCTTTCGTAAACAGTACCCGTGCTCTCATAAGATCAGTAACCAATCCTCGTAACATCAATAACCAATGGATCTTTCCATTTCAGAGTTTGACGAAGGTGTAACTCCTCAATAGCTATTTTTGTGCCTTGTCACTATTTCTTCGAAACAATTTTCGAATATCAATACTGAGATCCCCTTCTTGCGTTGTTGATGCAACATGATGTATGATGTTATGTTATGCAAATGATGGAATGATGTGATGTTATGCAAAATGATATTTGCCGAAGGTCGATGTTTTTTCACTGCAAGCCTCCCTTAGGAGCTTCTTCGCCTTTTACTTCAGTGGAATCAGCGTTTATTTTTCGCTGTAAGCCTCCCTTAGGAGCTTCTTCGCCTTTTACTTTCAGCGGAATCAGCGTTTATTTTTCGCTGTAAGCCTCCCTTAGGAGCTTCTTCGCCTTTTACTTTCAGCGGAATCAGCGTTTATTTTTCGTTGTAAGCTCTGCATTCCCTTCGGAACGACTTTTGAGCAGAAAACTTACTCTGCGCTCCCTTAGGAACGACTTTTGCTGTTTCGAAGAAATTACGCTGCGTTCCTTAGGACAAAATTTTTGATAATTCGAAGGTCCTTCTTGCCACCATAAATTCTTATGCTTTGGCAGCTTAAGCCTATGGAGAAGATATATTTTCATTACGGTAAAAACCGAAACTGTTACAAGAGATAAAAACGACAAAAAGCCATTAAGCCTCCCATAATTGTTCCTTATTAAAAAGAAAATAATACTGAATACGAAAAACCGCTGTTGGGGTAGGATATTTGTCAGTAAATATGCTTCGACTCTGGCACAGTGCTATTGACTGTGCGAGCTTCGGACTCCTCTCTGAAGTCCCGCTGAACGTGAGTAGTGCTGACTCCCTTCTGGCTGCTGACCTCATTGCATTGGTGGTGGAGGTGGAGGCTGCTGCCAAGATGCTTGGGGTTGACTTGCAGAAGCAGCAGAAGCTGCAGGGTGGTTGCCTACATATTCTGGAATATAAGGTGAATGGTACGAAGCAGTATGCAAGACTTGCTTCGGCTGACTCTGTTGCGCTGCAGCTTCTGCTATCTCCTTTTGCTTCTGGATGGTAACATGGCACATCCAGGTGGTATGGCCCTTGTCCTCACCATAGAATAGACAATAAATTTTCCTTGGCTGATCCCCAAATCTTCCTCCGAAGCCCCTAGCGCCTCTGCCCCTTGGAGCTGGCGGCCGGAAAGAGCTTTGCTGCTGCCCCGAAGCTTGCGAGGAGTACTGTGGTCTTTGCTGTTGATTCCCTCTATCATCACTCTGAGCAGAGTTGTGAATTGACCTAACGTGCCTTGGATGGAATCTTCCTCCGAAGCCCCTGGTCATTTCAGAGAACCTGTATGCTTCCTCCCTTCTTTGGCGGAAGTCATTGTCAGCTCAAATATACTCGTCCATCTTCTGGAGCAGCTTCTCCAAAGTTTGAGGAGGCTTCCTGGCAAAGTATTGAGCTGAAGGTCCTGGCCGAAGCCCCTTAATCATGGCCTCAATGACAATTTCATTGGGCACTGTTGGTGCCTATGCCCTCAGACGCAGGAACCTTCGGACATACGCCTGAAGGTATTCTTCGTGGTCCTAGGTGCACTGGAATAAAGCTTGAGCAGTGACCGGCTTCGTTTGAAACCCTTAGAAGCTAGTTATCAGCATGTCCTTCAGCTTTTGCCATGAGGTGATTGTTCCTGGCCGGAGAGAGGAGTACCATGTTTGTGGAACACTCTTGACAGCCATGACGAAGGACTTTGCCATGACTGCAGTATTGCCTCCATACGAAGATATGGTTGCTTCGTAACTCATCAAGAATTGCTTCGGGTCTGAATGACTGTCGTACATGGGGAGTTGGGGTGGCTTGTAAGACTGGGGCCAAGGTGTAGCCTGCAGTTCTGTTGACAGAGGAGAAGTATCATCAAAAGCAAAATTTCCATGATGGAAATCCTCATACCAATCGTCCTCGTTGTAGAAGCCCTCCTGATGAAGCTCTCTGCGCGGAGGCCTTCGGTTCTGGTCATCTTGAGTAAGATGACGAACTTCTTCAGAGGCTTCGTCTATCTGCCTTTGTAGGTCAGCTAGACGAGCCATCTTTCCCTTCTTCCGTTGGACCTGCTGATGGAGCATCTCCAAGTTTTGGATTTCTTGATCCAAGTCGTCCTCCGGAGGCGTCGGACTGGTGGCCTTCCTCTTCTAGCTTCGGGCCTCCCTAAGAGAAAGGACATCCTGATTGGGATCCAGCGGCTGCAGAGCGGCAGCCCCTGTTGCTGAAGCTTTCTTTGGCGGCATGACGAAGGTGTTCAAAACTCAAAAAATGGAAGTGAGTTCACCGGAGGTGGGCGCCAATGTTGGGGACTTGTTCTCAAATGCTAAGAATTAAGAACAAGGCAACATAAAATGTGTTAAATGCTAAAGCCCTTCGTCCTTCAAGGCATTATGACCCTTCGAGTATAATGAATTCTGGACAAAGGTTATGAAGGAAAAACCTTCGTAAGCACAGTAAATAATAAGGAAGAATTCATATGCGAAATATGAAGAATAACATATATAATATCACCAACTTATTTTTATTAGCATTATCATATCCAGAATAATAAATTATAAATGTACCTTCGGTTTGACGAAAAGTAAAGGTACAGGCGTGATGCAAAAAGCGAATGCCAAGTCAGCCCCCCTAGTACGGGAGTACTGTTCATCTATTTATAGGCAAGGGACGCAGCCCGTGTAGAATTACATTTGTGCCCTTTACATTTATCAATAACTCTATGGTAATTCTTCGGGGTCTAATTTGCCTTTTCATCTTTAAGTCGGTTCCCCTTCTCTGCTATCATGCCGAAGCTTTTCTGCGCACAGCTTCGTGATCATCTTATCCTTCGTCATAATCGCTTTCTGTCTCGCTCAGGCTTCGTACTGACCATACTCTTGTATACTCATGACCCGATTCCGAAGATACCTGTTCACATATTCCACTTGGAAAACATTGTTAAATCATGTTTTTGAGGACCTTCGGAAGCCGAAGGCCCCCAACAGGGCCAATCCGCGCTTGAACTCGACCTCTCTCTGCGCTGCCTCATGCTCGACGCTGTGCCAGATGCCAGAGCACGCACTGGCGTTCGCAGCACATGCCCCGAGCGCTTGTCAGAGCCCCGCCCTCGGCCGTGCTCGCCCACGCCTATAAAGCCTCCTCGGGCGCGCCTCACTTCACCCTGTGCTCACCATCGCCGGCAAGACGCCCCTCCTTAGCTCCGGCGAGCTCCTTTCCGCCCGCCATTGCCGCTAGAGCCTTGGCCACCATGGCCAGCCCACTCCAGTCACCCCAAGTCGCGCCAGCGCTTTGGTTAGCTTCGCCATCAGCTTGTGAAGCTTTCCAAGTCCTCGGACCCGGCAGAACCTCACCAGAAGGCGAAGATCGACCTTACCGGACTTCGGCCGCCCACCTGCGCGCGTAGACTGGGCACTCCGGTGAGCCATTCTTCAATTCCTCGCGCACACACCTTCCTTGATCCCTGGTGAAGCTCTCTGACCCGTTTGATTGGTCTATTATGCCCTGGATAGGCCGGACTCCTCGCCGCCGATGAGCTCCCCCGCCTGCGCACGCGGACCGGCTGACTCCGACCATCCCCGACGGCGACCCGCACATCGCCGTGACCCTCAGAACCTCCCCTACACCCTCGGCCACCTCACCGGAGCAGTCTCACCGCCGGTAAGCCCCTCCGCCCTTTCTTCCGCCGCGGGTACTGTTTAAATTGGGGGAAGGACCTTGGGTTAGGATTAGAAGAATCCAGGGGGTTTTCTGAGATGTCAGTGACTCAATTGAATAGTAGCCCAGGGACTAGTCTGTAAGGAAAACTTAAAACACCCGCCAGGGACCCCGTTGCAAAGTAGTTTTCCATTTAATCATTTCTGTTTAATCTTTTTAATAAACAGAGAACTTAGGAAATTCATAACTTAAGAAATACTTAACCAAAAATTGTTAAACCAATTTTGCTGGATTCTAAATATTATGGACTATCAATTAAAAATACTGAACCCTATACTTTCTGTTCTAATTATTAGAGTTGAAAATTAAATACAGAAACTGACCAAACCTTGTTTAATTAAGGAAAATTAGTTATGTTTCTGTGCTGAACCTAAGAAAATTTGTAGATGTTCAAACCCCATTTAAACACTGTTTAAAAATAGTGAGAACCCCAGTATTGAAAAATTTATTGTAGATATCCATTAATAGCCATTTCTGCCTAAATCTTAGGAAAATCAGAAAGGCCTTAGAAATTAATGACCAATGGATGAAACTATTTTTCCTAGTTTGCTTAAGTAACAAAGAACCTAGGAAAAATAAAGGAACCTCTAGATCAGATTCAAAGTGAAATGTTTTATTTAGCATTATTCCAACTAAAAATCAATTATTAGAATTACAAAACCAGACCCAAAATTTATAATAAAAATCCAGTGGACTTGTAACCACCAAAACCCCACTGCAAAAATAATGGACATCCAAGCTCATCATTTTAAGTAAGGTAAACAAATATAATATGATAATGAGTCATATTCCAAATAAGTCATGAGTAACCCAAAATAATGCAATAATGGGCAAATAAAATTTTGCTAGATCAATAATGAGATAGGCCACCAGAGAAAAATATAAACCCATTGAAAAGATGCAAAATAATACCTATTGCCAATATTTTATAAAAAGGCCATTTAATCCCATTTAATGCATACCACCTCTTCCCTTAAGCAAAAAGATGCCAAACTTCAGAATGATTGCTCTTGTGCAAAGAAGAAGCTACGAAAAATCAAAATCTGTTGTTTGATATTTTTCAAATATAGTGGTAGTAGAAAGCACCCCTTTGGCTAGAAACTTTGAAAAATCATGGTAAAATAACTAATGAGTATTAATGGCTAAAACTTTGTGCAAAGTCATGTTATAACATCTAAATGCCAACAAAAATAAGTCCTAGAGAATTACCTACTATTGAATGATAGTTGTAGTTCAAATCACCCCTTCTGCCCTAAAATTTGGCAACTTTGTCCACAGAAAACTATTCACTTCTAGAACCTTAAATTTTGAGACAAAGAATCACACACCAGTAATAAGCCACTGTAATTTTTACAAAATTTTTGGAAATTTATTAAGGAGACTTGTAGTTCAACCCACCCTAAAACCCTAAAGAAGATCAAGGGAAAAGGAGGAAAGATAAACCTCACTCCAATAAGTCCAACTTGAATTCTTGGCAATTCTTACTAAAGACCTTAAAAAGAATTCAGTGAAACCCCAAAAATAAACCTACCACTTAACTTAGCTAAGTTTGATCCAATTTACCAAGTATACCACCAAAAATCTCGTATAAGCAAGATTTAGCTCTATCTAACTCAAGTAGATCATACACCATCAAAAGTTTAAATTACTAAAGCACATATCGTATCATGCATATATCTTAGCATTGCATTCATTAGATTGTAATCTCGCCGACGGAGAGTACGGGCTCATCCCCGAGCAAGGAACTGTCCAAGAGGAGGACTAGGAGCAAGCTCCCGAGGCTGCTATCGAGGATCTCCCCGTAGCCCCAGCTATTGAAGGCAAGCCCCGTTTTATATGCATAACCGTATTATTATATGCTACTTTACTACACTTAATGTTTGTAGGGTTGTAATGTGCACTTAAATGTAGGATTTGCTTGAAACCTCTAGTTGCATGAACTTAGGATTCCTCCTTGAGACGAATACTAGTATGCTAGGTCGAGTAGCTGCTTTGCTAATCAGGATCTCGGTAGAAGTCGAGTGATTTTTCTAGCACTCGCGTGAGGTCAGGAATTGAATGTATTCATCTTGATAACGGGATCTATGATGGTCTATGGACTTGGATCTAGGGTGGATGCCTTGTCCATAAGATGGGAAAAAGGAATTAAGGATTAATGTGTGGATACCTGAGTCAAGCTTTTGAACGTGCTAAGCACATGTCGAGAAATATGGTAACCGATAAACCTAGTACCTGAGTGAAGCCGAGCGCGGACTTTATCCCTCACGTGACCTGAGACTGGGTCTCCCATGCTAGCTATGGTGGGTACAAGTGCGGTCACTGCACGGCGGCAGCCGGGGTCAGTGGAGCATTGTATGCCAAGGCGGTGAGGCCTGGACGTGAACGGGGAATCGATGGGGACGGTTGACATGTGTGGGGACGGAGCGCCCTGACATGTCGTGTGTTTAGGTTTACCTTGCAAGGATAAAACTCGATTCGAATCGTCTGCTTCTCGCAGCTAATGAGACTGCTTGATCCCTTGTACTACATCGAGTAAGAAGTGAAATGAGGTTACATGAGACAATTTGTTGATTGAACTAAATGCTTGTTACCATGTATGCTTAGAAGGAGCAAACGTAGCTAAAATAATAATACTAGAATTTGAAAAGCTAAGAATTGATTTTAGAAACAGCTAGTGCTTTTGGCAAACCAAACCCCTCAGCCAAACAGCTGCATAGTCTAGAGGTAGAGGAGTAGATTCCTCACACCGGGTAAGTCTAGCTGAGTATTAGTATACTCAGCCTTGCTTGTGGCATAATTTTTTTGCAGGTACGATTCAGGATATGGTTGATGGTGTGAGTTGGCCTACCACCCAACCACCGGGTTGGACGGTCGAGTGGGATGTTGCTCCGGCAGGAGAGGAGCACGAGGAGTAGTGGGCTAGGCCTTGCCCATTTCCTCAATACCGACGACAATGATTATCCGCTGCATTTTATTTCGTGAACTCTTATTTGCTACTCGAAAAACCCCTGATCTATGTAATAATTCAGTACTTAATTTGAGGTTCCCTGTTTTATTGTATTTCTTCTGTGACTCACCTTCGAGTGTGTGGAATTTGATCCTGGTTAAGTGGCTCTATCAGACTAGATCTAAGGGACTGACGGGTTATTCCGATTTAAGTGTGTTGCGGCCCCTGGGGCGTGACTTAGGCACTTAAGCTAGAATAATTCGGGTGGTTCCGCCACAGCTGGTATCGGAGCAGATTCCACCATAGAGAAGGACAATAAACCATGAATACCATCTTCAAAATCTAAAACTTACCTAGAAACTGCTACGGATCGTCAGGACTAGACCGCTAGACCTAGGACGAAAGGCCTTAGGCATAGAGGGAGAAATAGGTGGCTAATTAAGTAGGCCCCATGGGCCAGTACTTAGACTTTTTAAGGATGCCCTAAGAGCACCCTATTATTTGGAGAGGATACGTTACTTCCAGCATGCATGCATTATAAACACAAAAGGGAATTAAAACTTGAGCTAACCCACTTCCTTTAAAAACCATCCGGGCTCTTTTATTTTTTTTCCTTCCACCATAATCTTTACCTTTGATACCCTTCCGCAGATGAATTCACCCACCCCCGCCAGTGGAGGAGACACCCGTTTCAGTTCTGACTTCCTTTCTCACGATGGCTTTCCTTCCATCTTGTGGGAAGTGCTTAACTCCGCCGGTTACCCTACGCCCCCTTTGTACACGGTACAGCTGTATGAGGAGCATCAGGTACCTCGTTGTCGGGTCTGGCTGACTTTGGAGGCTCATCCCCTTCAGCCGGGTTGGCGTTCTCTTGATTCCGAGACAGTTGGATTCAGGACGGACGACACCACTGAAGCGGTAGCCATGAAGACTCTGACGACTTTCTGTGGCTACCATCCCCTGGAGATGGTGATGCACCCCTTGGGACTCTTCCCTACTGAGAAGAAGGATGACCCCATGTGGTGTAACCGCGTGAGCCATGTGAAGGATGTGTGGGCAATGTATCCTGACTTGGTTGGGAGGGTCACCGTTCAGTGCATGAGTGCGTTGTACCGCCTTCAGGCCCTTTAGAGAGATGCTATGGCACATCTTGCTAACATCACTCAAACCACCAAGCTCACTCTCGACAGTCGAGAAGATTTTGTGGTTGATTTATCCTCCGAGTTGGTGGAGAAGAATCTGCAGGTGGAAAGGCTGAGCCAGCGCATTACCACCTTGGAGCAGCAGGTGGAGATCCGAGACAACACTATTGATGTCTTGGAGAACCAGCTCCACGATGTGTAGAGGGAACTCGAAGAAGCAAATGACCACCTGGACATGCACCACTTGGAGATGGAGGCCAATGAAGCCGGAAGTGAGGGAGAAGAGGCTCTCGAGGAGCTAGGACCAGCCCCTGGTGCCAATGGGACTACCTCCGCGATGCCTCCCTCACCCGTATCCAGTGTCGCTTCCACCGCTCAGGGTTGATCGGTCACTTCAACGCTTTTAGGCGGATAGAAACCTATGCGAGCTTAGTTAATGTCAGATTTTGGACTAGGCTTACGAGTACTTTTCCCTGGTTGATGTAACCCTGTGAACTTTCAAAATCTGTGGGATGTTTGTAACCATGTTATCTTCATTTTGAACCTAATATTATGATTATGGCATTTTTTCCTTCCATATGAGATAATATCTTGTCGTTCGAAATTGAGAGTTGGGATAACAATGGCGACAATCTCTGTTTTCAGATGGCAGCTAGGCAGCGTCACGGGCATAACGAGCAGGTTCCCCCGCCACCTCCTCTAGCTCCCACAGTGCAGGAGCTGATGGCCCAGCAGAATGAGATTCTACGACAGCTCTTGCAGCGCCGGCCCCACCCTCATCAGCATGGTGGAGGCCAGCATCAGCGACCTCCGGCAGCAGCAACCTACCAGGAATTCCTGAGCACGCAGCAACCCTTGTTCACCAAGGCAGAGGATCCATTGGACGCCGACGTATGGCTCCGCGTCATTGAGTCCAAATTTCCCCTCCTCACGGGAGACTGCCCTGATGCTACCAGGACTCGCTTCGCCGCGCAGTAGCTTCGCGGGTCTGCTCGGACTTGGTGGGACCACATCCGTGCTATGCTCCCCGCTGATCGTGAAGTGTCTTGGGAGGAATTCAAAACTGCTTTCAGAGGGCACCACATCCCAGCTGGCATTCTTGATCGCAAGCTGAATGAGTTTCTAGCACTTAATCAAGGAACCCGCACGGTACTGCAGTATGCGCAGGCCTTCAATGACCTATGCCAGTATGCAGGTTACCATGCTGATTCTGATGAGAAGAAGAGAGACTGCTTCCGCAGGGGTCTTAACACCAAGCTGCGGGAACGACTCAACACTGTTCGGGCTGATAGCTTCAATGAGTTGGTCAACCTGGCCATCTCCCAAGAGGACTGTATTGTAGCCCACCGGACAGAGAAGAAGAGAAAGGCACCAATGGCAGCACCATCCGCTCAGGCCTAGAGGTTCAGGATTGTTTCTCACAATCAGGGCAGGGGTTTCCAGCAGCAGGCAGGCAGATGGGTGATCAGGCAACCTCAGCAGCAGCAGCCGGCACCCAACCACTTTCCAGCTCCCGCTCCAAGGAACAATCAGCCTCCGCAGCAGCAGCAGTTCCGCCAGGGCAATGGGAACAAATGTTTCACTTGTGGCAATATGGGCCACTATGCCAAGAATTGCCCTAGGAACCAGTAAAGGAAGATGTCAGCACCAAGTCAAGACAAGGGAAGAAAGCAGAAGGTACAAGTCAGGCAAGGGAAGCTCAACTTCACTACTCTGGAGGAAGTACCTGAGGAAGCTCCTATCATGACCGGTATCTTTTCAGTTTATAATCAACCTGCTTTAATTCTGTTTGACTCTGGTGCATCTCATAGTTTCATTAGCCAAAAGTTCAGTGCTAAATGTGAACTGCCATTCTCTCACTCAAAAGGGTCATTTATGATAGTCACACCTAGGGGTAAAATTTCAACTAATCAATTAAACCAGAGTGTGCCTATTCAACTGGGAAGCCACATTGTCAAAACCACCCTTCTTGTTTTGGGTTTGGAAAATGTGGACATTATTCTGGGAGCTAATTGGATGACCCTGCACCAAGTTGTGCTTGATGTAGCCAGCCGTACTGTGGAAATCAATTCTCTGTTCTATGGGAACTTCACCTTAATTCTGCCCAGTCAGGGTTCTACTCAGTCATGTGCTTTCTCGAAGACGGAGTTACCTCTGAATAAGATCCCAGTGGTCTGTGAGTATGCGGATGTCTTCCCTGATGAATTGCCAGGAATGCCACCTGACCGGGATATTGAATTTGCCATCAAGTTGCAACCGGGAATGGCACCAATTTCCAAGAGGCCTTACCAAATGCCACCCGCTGAGTTGGCAGAATTGAAGAAGCAATTGCAGGAGTTGCTGGATAAGGGATTTATTCGCCCAAGTACTTCGCCTTGGGGATGTCCAGCACTATTTGTGAAGAAGGATGAAAGCTTGAGGCTGTGTATAGATTACCGCCCTCTTAATGCGGTAACTATCAAGAATAAGTATCCTTTGCCTCGTATTGATGTCCTTTTTGACCAATTAGTCAGGGCCAAGGTGTTTTCCAAAATAGACCTTCACTCCGGCTACCATCAGATCAAGATACGAGTAAGCGATATTCCGAAGACGGCATTCTCAACCAGATATGGGCTATATGAATTCTTGGTGATTTCTTTCGGGCTGATTAATGCACCAGCATATTTCATGTACCTGATGAATTCTGTTTTCATTCCTGAATTGGACAAATTCGTAGTGGTGTTCATTGATGATATCTTGGTGTACTCTAAGAACGAAGAAGAACATGTCGGGCATTTGCATGTAGTGCTTCAACGTCTGCGAGAGCACCACCTTTATGCCAAGTTGTCCAAGTGTGATTTTTGGCTAAAGGAAATCAAATTCTTGGGTCACACTATCTCTCAGGCAGGAATAGCTGTTGATCCTGATAAGGTGCAAAAGGTGATGAACTGGAAGCCACCAACGACTGTCCGTCAGATTCAGAGTTTTCTGGGATTAGCTAGTTATTACCGAAGATTTATTCCGGATTTCTCTCGAATTGCGAAGCCTATAACTGAGCTGCTGAAGAAAGAAGCCAAGTTTGTTTGGAGTCAGAAGTGCGAAGATGCCTTCCATGCATTAAGGAAGCATCTGACCACAGCACCAGTGTTAGCGCAACCCGACAACAGCAAGCCTTTTGACGTGTATTGTGATGCCTCTGGCACTGGACTAGGTTGTGTCTTGATGCAAGACAATTGAGTCATTGCTTGCGCCTCAAGAGCACTCAGGCCTCATGAGCAAAATTATCCCACTCATGACCTCGAGTTGGCAGCAGTGGTTCATGCATTAAAAATATGGAGGCACTATTTAATGGGAACCCACTGCAACATCTTCACTGATCATAAGAGCCTTAAGTACATCTTTACTCAGGCTGATCTCAACATGAGGCAGAGAAGATGGCTAGAGCTGATCAAGGATTATGACCTGGAGGTACATTATCACCCAGGGAAAGCCAATGTGGTAGCAGATGCCTTGAGTCGGAAGTTGCAATGCAATTGTATTCTGATGGATTCTCGCATCAACACCTTGTGTGATGAGTTGAGCAAGATGCAAATTGAAGTGATTCCTTCTGGTGCTTTGTCTCACATTTCTGTCGAGCCAGCTTTGCAAGACCAGATCATCATGGCCCAGCTCAGTGACAAGGGAGTGCAGATTATCAAGGACAATCTCCATCAGAAGGTTGAGAAGTATAAATGTTTCCGCCAAGATGAAAAGGGTGTATTATGGTTCAAGAGCAGATTGGTGATTCCTAAAAACAAGGACCTCAAGAAGAAAATCTTGGACGAGGCTCATCTCTCCAAATTCTCTATGCATCTGGGAAGCACCAAAATGTACCATGATCTGAAGCCTTTGTATTGGTGGACCATAATGAAGAGGGAGATAGCCCAGCATGTATCGGAATGTGACACCTGTCAGAGGATAAAGGCAAGCCACTTGAAATCAGCTGGAGCTTTGCAACCCCTATCTATACCTTCGTGGAAATGGGATGACATCAGCATGGATTTCATCGTGGGTCTGCCCAACACCTCTCGTCATCATGATCCGATTTGGGTTATTGTGGACCGACTGACGAAAGTGGCACATTTTCTCCCTGTGCACACCACTGATAAGGCTCAAAAGTATGCAGAGTTGTACATTGACCGGATCGTGTGTTTGCACGGATTACCTCGGACCATTGTTTCTGACCGAGGAGCCCAATTTGTTGCCAGATTTTGAGAACAACTGCAGGAGTCTTTGGGAACCAAGCTAATCAGAAGTTCAGCTTACCACCCACAGACTAATGGTCAGACTGAAAGGGTAAACCAAATTCTGGAGGATATGTTGAGAGCTTATGCAATCGATTGTGGCAAGAACTGGGATAAGCACCTCTCCTTGGCAGAGTTTGCTTATAACAACAGTTATCAATCCAGCCTAAGGATGGCACCTTTTGAAGCCCTCTATGGAAGAAGGTGTATGACACCACTCAATTGGTCTCAGCCTGGAGAAAGAGAAGTTTTCGGACCTGACTTAGTGACCGAAGCCGAAAGGAAGGTCAAACTAATCAGGAAAAATCTAGAAGCTGCTCAGGCCAGGCAGAAGAGTTACCATGATAAAAGAAGGAAACCTCTCCAGTTCAAGGTGGGAGATTTCGTGTACCTCAAGGTATTACCCACCAAGGGAGTGTAGAGGTTTGGAATCAAAGGCAAGCTAGCCCCTCATTACATTGGACCTTATGAGATCATAGAAGCCTGTGGACCCGTGGCATATAAGCTGAAGTTACCTTAAAAAATGTCTGCCATTCACAGTGTGTTCCATGTATCTCAGCTGAAGAAGTGTATTCGATTGCCGACCGAGATCATAGCAGAGCCAGAATTGGAGATAGAGCCAGATCTATCGTACCAAGAGTACCCTTCCAAGATTCTGGATTGCAAAGAAAGATCAACTCGGGCTAAATCAATCAGAATGTATAAGGTCCAATGGAGTAATCACTCAGAGGAAGAGGCTACTTGGGAGACTGAGGAATTCTTGCGATCCAACTTCCCCGATTGCTTACCTAAGGAAATTGGTACGTAATCACACCCAACCCCTCCTCCTGCCCTTTGAATCTAAAATTCAGAAATATGATCTTAAATCAGAATGAAGTAATCGTGGAACAAAATTTAAAAAGGACTTCCTTCCGAAGTTGCAAAGAGAATGACATTCGAAGAGCAAATTGCCCTAATAATAAGAGCACCCACTTCCTATAAGTCTCACCCTTCGCTTCACCCTGGGAGGACTCTGACTCAAATATCGGGACGAGATTCCTTTAAGGGGGGAAGGTTGTGACATTCTAGTGTCACCTAGGGTTACTCTCAAGTGCTAACCCAAGAACCATCATTTTATGTGAACCAAATTGAGCATGAGCATCAAATTGACTTAAGAATAAAGGATCCACTAAGCTTATACTTAAAAGTATCATGTTCAAAATAAATGGGTTTTCAAAAGGGCAAAATGTTGCAACCCCAATAAAAAAACCCTAATTGAGCCCTATAAACAAAATTCAAGAGAAAGGGGAAAAGGGTATGAAAAATATAGAATCATGGCTTGGACCAATTATAAACATTAAAGTATACTAAATAAGCAACAACAAAGATTATGGAAGCTTGGCCAAAGCAATTTAAATAAAACTCTAAACAAGCTTCTCAAGTGGGATTTCATTAGGGAAATCTGAAATTCAGAATTCTGAATTTCAGACCTTGAGCCAAAGATCAAGCGTGTTCACCTTGATCCCTAACTCAAATCCTAATGGCCCCATTGACAAAAACGTGCAAAACTAACCTCTCTATCTTGTGCCAGAAGATGGCATCAGGACGCGTGCCTTGGACACGTCAAACCAGAGATCTTCCCCCTGTGTGCGGCAGTGAGACAAACCAGATTTCTCCCCTCTCTATCTCTTAATCCAGTCAGCCAAACCTGCTAGCCTCCACACATAAACGACAAAGGAACATGAGAGGAAGAGATCTCTCAACGAGATCATGGCCATAATCTCAAAGATTTGGGGCCAATCCGCGCTTGAACTCGACCTCTCTCTGCGCTGCCTCGTGCTCAACGTGTGCCAGACGCCAGAGCGTGCACTGGCGTTCGCCGCGCACGCCCCGAGCGCTTGTCAGAGCCCCGCCCTCGGCCGTGCTCGCCAGCGCCTATAAAGCCTCCTCGGGCGCGCCTCACTTCACCCCGTGCTCACCATCGCCGGCCAGACGCCCCTCCTTAGCTCCGGCGAGCTCCTTTCCGCCCGCCATTGCCGCCAGAGCCTCGGCCACCGTGGCCAGCCCACTCCAGTCACCCCCATGTCGCGCTAGCGCTTCGGTTAGCTTCACCATTAGCTTGTGAAGCTTTCCAAGTCCTCGGACCAGGCAGAACCTCACTAGAAGGCGAAGATCGACCTCACTGGACTTCGGCCGCCCGCCTGCGCGCGTAGACTGGGCACTCCGGTGAGCCATTCTTCAATTCCTCGCGCACACACCTTCCTTGATCCCTGGTGAAGCTCTTTGACCCGTTTGATTGGTCTATTGTGCCCTAGATAGGCCGGACTTCTCGCCACCGACGAGCTCCCCCGCCTGCGCACGCGGACCGGCCGACTCCAACCATCCCCGACGGCGACCCGCACATCGCAGTGACCCTCAGAACCTCACCTACACCCTTGGCCACCTCACTAGAGCAGTCTCGCGGCCGGTAAGCCCCTCCGCCCTTTCTTCCGTCGTGGGTACTGTTTAAATTGGGGGAAGGACCTCGGGTTAGGATTAGAAGAATCCAGGGGGTTTTCTGAGATGTCAGTGACTCAATTGAATAGTAGCCCAGGGACTAGTCTGTAAGGAAAACTTAAAACACCCGCTAGGGACCCCGTTGCAAAGTAGTTTTCCATTTAATCATTTCTGTTTAATCTTTTTAATAAATAGAGAACTTAGGAAATTCATAACTTAATAAATACTTAACCAAAAATTATCAAACCAATTTTGCTAGATTCTAAATATTATGGACTATCAATTAAAAATACTGAACCCTATGCTTTCTGTTCTAATTTTTAGAGTTGAAAATTAAATACAGAAACTGACCAAACCTTGTTTAACTAAGGAAAATTAGTTATGTTTCTGTGCTGAACCTAAGAAAATTTGTAGATGTTCAAACCCTATTTAAACACTGTTTAAAAATAGTGAGAACCCCAGTATTGAAAAATTTAGTGTAGATATCCATTAAAAGCCATTTCTGCCCAAATCTTAGGAAAATCAGAAAGGCCTTAGAAATTAATGACCAATGGATGAAATTATTTTTCCTAGTTTAATTAAGTAACAAAGAACCTAGGAAAAATAAAGGAACATCTAGTCCAGATCAGATTCAAAGTGAAATGTTTTATTTAGCATTATTCCAACTAGAAATCAATTATTAGAATTACAAAACCAGACCCAAAATTTATAATAAAAATCCAGTGGACTTGTAACCACCAAAACCCCACTACAAAAATAATGGACATGATAAACAAATATAATATGATAATATGATAATGAGTCATGAGTAACCCAAAATAATGCAATAATGGGCAAATAAAATTTTGCTAGATCAATAATGAGATAGGCCACCAGAGAAAAATATAAACCCATTGAAAAGATGCAAAATTATACCTATTGCCAATATTTTATAAAAAAGGCCATTTAATCCCATTTAATGCATACCACCCCTTCCCTTAAGCAAAAAGATGCCAAACTTTAGAATGATTGCTCTTACGCAAAGAAGAAGCTAGGAAAAATCAGAAATCTGTTGTTTCATATTTTTCAAATATAGTGGTAGTAGAAAGCACACCTTTGTCTAGAAACTTTGAAAAATCATGGTAAAATAACTAATGAGTATTAATGGATAAAACTTTGTGCAAAGTCATGTTATAACATCTAAATGCCAGCAAAAATAAGTCCTAGAGAATTACCTACTATTGAATGATAGTTGTAGTTCAAATCACCCCTTCTGCCCTAAAATTTGGCAACTTTGTCCAGAGAAAACTATTCACTTCTAGAACCTTAAATTTTGAGACAGAGAATCACACACCAGTAATAAGCCACTGTAATTTTTACAAATTTTTTGGAAATTTATTAAGGTGACTTGTAGTTCAACCCACCCTAAAACCCTAAAGAAGATCAAGGGAAAAGGAGGAAAGATAAACCTCACTCCAATAAGTCCAACTTGAATTCTTGGCAATTCTTACTAAAGACCTTAAAAAGAATTCAGTGAAACCCCAAAAATAAACCTACCACTAAACTTAGCTAAGTTTGATCCAATTTACCAAGTATACCACCAAAAATCTCGTAAGCAAGATTTAGCTCTATCTAACTCAAGTAGATCATACACCATCAAAAGTTTAAATTACTAAAGCACATATCGTATCATGCATATATCTTACGTATTGCATTCATTAGATTGTAATCTAGCCGATGGAGAGTACGTGCTCATCCCCGAGCAAGGAACTGTCCAAGAGGAGGACCAGGAGCAAGCTCCCGAGGCTGCTATCGAGGATCTCCCCGTAGCCCCAGCTATTGAAGGCAAGCCCCGGTTTATATGCATAACCGTATTATTATATGCTACTTTACTACACTTAATGTTTGTAGGGTTGTAATGTGCACTTAAGTGTAGGAGTTGCTTGAAACCTCTAGTTGCATGAACTTAGGATTCCTCCTTGAGATGAATACTAGTATGCTAGGTCGAGTAGCTGCTTTGCTAATCAGGATCTCGGTAGAAGTCGAGTGATTTTTCTAGCACTCGCGCGAGGTCAGGAATTGAATGTATTCATCTTGATAACGGGATCTATGATGGTCTATGGACTTGGATCTAGGGTGGATGCCTTGTCCAATAGACGGGAAAAAGGAATAAAGGATTAATGTGTGGATACCTGAGTCAAGCTTTTGAACATACTAAGAACATGTCGGGAAATATAGTAACCGATAAACCTAGTACCTGAGTGAAGCCGGGCGCGGAATTTATCCCTCACGCGACCTGAGACTGGGTCTCCCATGCTAGCTATGGTGGGTACAAGTGCGGTCACTGCACGGTGGCAGCCGGGGTCAGTGGAGCATTGTATGCCAAGGCGGTGAGGCCTGGACGCGAATGGGGAATCGATGGGGACGGTTGACATGTGTGGGGACGGAGCGCCCTGACATGTCGTGTGTTTAGGTTTACCTTGCAAGGATAAAACTCGATTCGAATCGTCTGCTTCTCGCAGCTAATGAGACTGCTTGACCCCTTGTACTACATCGAGTAAGAAGTGAAATGAGGTTACATGAGACAATTTGTTGATTGAACTAAATGCTTGATACCATGTATGCTTCGAAGGAGCAAACGTAGCTAAAATAATAATACTAGAATTTGTAAAGCTAAGAATTGATTTTAGAAACAGCTAGTGCTTTTGGCAAACCAAACCCCTCAGCCAAACAGTTGCATACTCTAGAGGTAGAGGAGTAGATTCCTCACACCGGGTAAGCCTAGCTGAGTATTAGTATACTCAGCCTTGCTTGTGGCATAATTTTTTTTGCAGGTACGATTCAGGATATGGTTGATGGTGTGACTTGGCCTACCACCCTGCCACCGGCTTGGACGGTCGAGTGGGATGTTGCTCCGGCAGGAGAGGAGCACGAGGAGTAGTGGGCTAGGCCTTGCCCATTTCCTCAATACCGACGACAATGATTATCCGCTGCATTTTATTTCGTGAACTCTTATTTGCTACTCGAAAAACCCCGATCTATGTAATAATTCAGTACTTAATTTGAGGTTCCCTGTTTTATTGTATTTCTTCTGTGACTCACCTTCGAGTGAGATTGTGGAATTTGATCCTGGTTAAGTTGCTCTATCAGACTAGATCTGAGGGAGTGGCGGGTTATTCCGATTTAAGTGTGTTGTGGCCCCTGGGGCGTGACTTAGGCACTTAAGCTGGAATAATTCAGGTGGTTCCGCCACACAACAGTTTCAAAAATTGGTTCAACCGGAATTAAAACCAGTTCAACCGGTTTCTGCACTGTTCCCCTCTGTCACTGTCTGACCTGTCAGTCTACCAGTCAGTCTTGTCAGAAAAAGTCGTGTGCAGATTTTTGGAAAAATGGTTCAATCGAATTTGCAACCGGTTCAACCGAATTTTTGGCCTGGCTCAACCGGATTTGCAACCGGTTCAACCGAATTTGCAACCAGTTCAACCGAATTTTGGCCTGGCTCAACCAGATTTGCAGCCGGTCCAGTCTCCGGCTGAGTCCGCCAGTGAACCGAAAACCCCCTAGTGGAATCCAGTTCAACCGATTTTAGAACCGGTTCAACCGTTTTTCA
Source organism: Zea luxurians (assembly GCA_029449295.1). NCBI lineage: Eukaryota > Viridiplantae > Streptophyta > Magnoliopsida > Poales > Poaceae > Zea > Zea luxurians. Next base: position 39,612,626 of record JAOPSE010000010.1, on the reverse strand, counting down.
GTCAGATTTCCCCAATGACCACCAGCTTTTAGGGGCACCTTTATATACACCTCCCACACTCTTCCCCATAGTAGAGCACGCACAAAACTCCATTTCTAACCTGAGAAACACCTCCCACTCTCTCTCACACACCTCTTGCCTCTCCCATTTCAAATCTTTGGAGAGAAATATTTGAGTGAGTTTGAGAGCTGCGGTTTTTTGTGCTTCATCTCTAAATCCTTCTTGCTCTTCTTGATTCGAGCTTTGGTACTACATCGAGTTCTTTGTGGATTCATTACTCTTGGAGCTTCTAGCTCCTAGACGACTAGGTGTCTCTTGTGAGTCTCCAAATCTTGTGGAAGACCACAAGAAAGTTTGTATTACCCGCTCATTTAAGCAAAGATTAGTGTGTGGGCTTGACCTTTGTGGTCGGCAAAGGGAGGATTAGGGTTGGAAGAGACCTAGCTCTTTGTGGGCGCCTCAACAAGGAAGTAGGGCACCTTGGTGGTGTGACCGAACCTCGGGATAAATCTTGTGTCTCTTGTGTTCTTGCTCATTGTTTTTGTTTGTGTTCTTTGTTCTCTCACCATTCCGTGAAAGATTTGTTTATATCTTTTTGGTGCATGGATTTTGAGAAGTGCCCTTCTTAGATCTACTACTTTGAACCCTGTGGATCATTTAGAACATCTCATTTCCAAAGTTAACTGGGTGAATTTCGAGATCAATTCAGTTTTACCTAGTTTGCTTCTAGTTTTTATTGAAAAAGTTTTAACTTGCCTATTCACCCCCCCTCTAGGCAACTTTCAATTGGTATCAGAGCCTAATCCTCGTTCTAACGCTTAACCACGTGAGGAAAAGATCATGTCGGGGGGACTAAGAAACGAAAGTGCTTCTAAGCTTGAAAAGTTGAGATTGTCTCAACTTCATCTTTTGGTGCAGATGTTGATCCTAGGGCAATAGATCTTGCCATGAGAATCGCCGAAAGGATGTTCCTTAAAATGAAGGAAGATGAGGCGAAGAACACAATTGAAGAAGAAAATGATCGATGGAGACCAAACGACGAATCCACCTCTTCACAAGGTTCATCTTTCAAATCCACTTCTCATATGTGCTTTATTGCTAATGGGAGTGACAGTGAAAGCGAAAGTGAGGATGAGGAGGAGTCAGAAAGTGATAGTGAAGATGAGGATGATCTTCAACAATTCTTCGCTTAGCTAAGCAAGAAACATCGGATGAGCTTGCTCAAACTCATGAAAAGAGCGGAAGAACAAAAAGAAATGCTTCATAAGCAAGAAGACTTCCTCATCAGAAAAATCAAAGACTTAGAGAAGTTGACCAAAGAGCATGAGAAGCTAAAGTGCTCTCATGATGATTTGGTCCAAAGGTATGAAGACATTTTAATTGAGCAAATTAAAGTTGTTAATCATTCATCATATATTGCTCAATTAGAAAATAAAAATGCTATGTTCAAGAACACGATAGAAAGGCTAAATATTGAAAATCTAGCTTTGCCAGAAAAACATGATATGCTTGTGTGCTCTCATAATAAATTTATGGATTCACATATCATGTTAGAAATGGCTCATGAGGTTGTGTTAACTAATTTGAAATCATACCAACCTCACTTATGCACATGTACTAAAATAGAAACTATATTATCATGTGCTAACAAATGTTGCTCTCAAGAAAGCCAATCTTCCATTAAGCTAAAACTTTCAGGAACAAGTAATGTTTCCTATGCAAAAGAAAACAATGAGCTCAAGGAAGAAAATCAGAGGCTAAAAAGGAGCTTGATTCAATTGAAGGGAAAGTGTCATGCTCAATCTTCTCAAGATAACAGTGATAATATGGTGAAAAAGCTTGAGAAGGGGACAATAGTAGCATGCACAAGACCCCTTCAAAAGAATAGCAAGCTTTCCAAGAAGGACATGAGCAAACATCAAGAGAAGAAAGCCAATGCTCATGACAAGTGCCTCAACCACGCCTCCACATGCTCCACACAAGGTAACAAACAAGTCACTCTTCCAAATAAGAGAAGATGCGCTAGAAAGTGTTATCAATGTCATGAGAAGGGACATGAGATTAAGTGATGTCCCTACACAAAGGATAGTGGCTTAACTTTAGAAAGAAAGAGGCTCACTAACCATGTAGCAAACAAGAAGCAAGGCAAGAAGGAGTCTTGCAAAATTAAAAATCAGATTTGCTACACTTGCCGAAGAAAGGGACACCTATGCAAGGATTGTCCCATGAGTGAGTATCCTAAGCCTACCATGTCAATTCATTCATATTCACTTAGGAGACCCAAAAATGACACTTGTGCTAGAAAGGTAAGTAGTTCACCTAAATCTAGCACAAAGGCCATTTGGGTGCCTAAGTATTTATTAGCTAACCTTGGTGGACCCATCCAAAAATGGGTACCAAAATGTACTTAATAAGTTTTGCAGGTACCCAGAGATGATATGAAGCTTTGGGGTGCTTGAGCGGTTTAACGCAATTCTTATCTCAAGCTATCAATCTTACATTGTCTATCCTTTAAGATTGATCCAAAGATGAATTGAGTTGTTATATCAGTAACTTCATATTTATCTCTAGCAAGAACTTGTGTTGTAGGGAATAAGGATTAACATTTGTGGGAATCAAGCAAAAGGCCTACAACCAAGTAATATCCAAAGGATGGTAACACTTAATTCTTAAGTGCATATATTGCTTTTAATTGGTATATTCCTTTGTGTATTTTGTAGCCACATAGGAAAAATGAAGCACTTGAGAATGAACTTAAAAGATTTTACCTTGCTTTGGAAAGGATCTAATTATATGGTAGATTGCAAGTTCATATTTTTATATTGTGACAATCTACATGCTTTAAATTGATTGTATGTATCTTGTGGCATATTTCAAGTTAATCATCATATTATTGCCATGACCTAGACATAAAGAGTATTATCCCATGTTCTTAAATGAATAGAGTGCTAAGTAAGAAATTCAAATTCTTAAAGCACTTACCAAAATGGAATTCTCTATATGACTAGAGTTGTAAGATTAATGTTTCTATCCAAGTGTTTATGTAGTCTCACAACATGAGAATGTGTTTCCCAAATGGAGTGTGCCATTCAACATTCAAAGAAGATCGAATCAATACTATGTGATGTATTCATTCTTGTTTAAATTGGTTTTGAGTCTTCTACATTAATCACTCACCATGCTATGAATTAAACTTGCCATGTAAACTTAATTAAATAATCATGCTACTTTCATCTTTTTTACAATTGATGTTATGCATGATGCTTGTAAGGGTAATTTAGTTCATATCATGAGGTTTCCTTATTTTAGTAACCTTCTTGTCATTCATATACTAGAGGTTGCTAAATAGGAAACTATTGCTTGTGTTACTAATACAATCTCTTTTAAGATATTTCATGGAAATTCATAAGTAGAGATTGTGCTCTTTCAATTGGTAAAATCACAAGCTTTAAAGGTTAATCTTCACCTAAAAGAAAGATTAGGAATGCTCAAGGCAAAGGTATGGAACAAATTGCTTCAATTGGTAGTTGATCAATAGTAGTTCCTTCCAAGTAGCATTCTTTCAATTGGTAATAATATATTCTATGGAAAGGAATGTCAATATGAAGGTTAAATTCCTTTTGGCTTAAATTTGTAAATTAGTGCATATTGTGAATTCACTGCTCCATGTGCATTAACTTAAAAGGAATTTAATTTATGCCTTTACGCCTCATAAATGATGATTTGTTTGCCATTCATATATAGATATCATCATTCATTAAATACTTCCTTGTACTACTAATACATCTTTTCAAAGTGTTTTATCGACTAGTTTTAAAAGGAAAAGAGATAACAAAGAAGGAAGTCTCCACAAATGATGAAAAGAAGAATACTAAGGTGACACCACCATAGATAGTAAGATCTGTCAATTTGGTATAACAAATGGTACATTCTATATGGTGGTAAGTATTCTTAGGCATAAGTTAATTCATTGCAAATTTGTCATGCCTTGACCATGATATGTAATATACTCCTCATGAGACTCTTAACTGAATTGAAAGTGCATGTGGCAAGTCATTCAAATACTTGATGCACATATCTAGTGGGAGAACATTAAGTTTCACTTGAGTAAGCTATACTAAGACAATCCAAAATGGTAAATTTGTATCTCATTCATATGGATTGTAATCTTTGTTTTCTAAATAGCTACTCTTGATGCAGTTTAAAATTCCCTTATCGTTAATTCTAAAAGTGCATAAGAATCTTTTTGTTGATATTCATCACATACATATGCACTAACATGGATATGCTTTTTAAACTGTAAAAGGTACAATTAGTGATCCATACTCTCTAAATTTTGGAAACCCATATTTTGATATCTTAGAAATCTACTTCAATCGATATCCATATGCTTCACATTGAATTGGATCATTAAGTTGTAAATTCCATGCATAACTTGTCTTTATGATATGAATGCTTGTGCGACTAACCTTGATAAGCTAGGTGCACCCAAAGTCAAGGTAGGTTCATCATCAAGAAGGTAACACAATGATGTATTAATAAAAGGAGAAAAGGCTCCTATTCTTAACTCTAGTTTTTATCTATGTGATTAAATATTGACTTGAAACCATGTAAGATGGTTGTCAAGTATATGTGGGTGCCTACACAAAGAGAAAGGCCACAATAAGGATTGTGTGGGTACTCAAGGCTCTTACTACTAATCTCAAAGGACCTAATTCAAATTGGGTACCAAAATATGAAGCTTAAACTTGTTTTGTAGGATCACTCCTTCAATGGATCAAGTTGGGTGCTCGATAATGAATGTATAAATCATCTTTGGAGATAGTAGCTAGGGTCGTAACAACTGAATCTCAAGTGCATATTATTTTCAAATCTTATCTTTTTGTGACTTGTGTAGCCACTAAGGAAAAATAAGCACTTGAGGATATACATCAGTTGTTGATTACAAAATAAAGGTCTAATTGGAAGTTGAATGAATATTATCATATGGTGAACAATCCAAAATTATGTGACGTATTCTCTATCTAGTTAATTTGGATTTGATTCTTCTATATTAGACACTCACCATAATATGGATTAAGTCATCCCTTTAGACTTCATTGAATAACCATGCATATTATCCATGTCATTCAAAATATATTGTGCATGAGGGTTCAAGGAAATTTAGTCCATATTATGATGTTTCTCTATTTTAGCAACACGCTTGTCTTCCACATATAAAGGGTTTATAAATAAGAAACTAGTGCTTGTGCTACTAATGTCATCTCTTGTGTTGAGTTTATCCATAGAAAATCTATGTTAAGAGATGGTGCTTGTTTTAAATTGGATAAACCACAAGCTTAAAGGATACTATTCAACAAAAGTAAGATGAAGTTGATAAGAGGCCAAGGTATGAAAACTTCCTCTCCTTCAGTTATTTTAGTATTCTGTCCTTAGTGGGATGTACTATAGAATAGGTTAATTTCCTTGCAATATAAAATGTTCAATAGTGCATATAACTTTGACATCAACTATATGTGTGCACTAATTTAAAGGAATTTAATCTATCCTTTTGGGTTTCAAGAATGATGATTCATTCTCCATCCACATATAAGGATTATCATTTGTGAAACCCTCCCTTGTGTTTCTAATGCTCTCTTTTCTAAGTGTTTCAATAAGGTCTTTCCAAGTGCTTTCAGGATGGATTTAAAATTACGGATATAAGAGTCTTGGTTGTTTCAATCATTGAGTTTCAATGGGTCTCATATCAAGTATGATTGAACCAAGCCAAGATGAATGAAATTCAAGATCGCCTGGTTGGATGAAATCATAAAGAGAAAAGAAATCACAGTGATTCAAGAAGGGAGTTACACTTTTTGTCAACCAAATAATGAAGATGTAGTGACATATTTATATGATATCCTTCATTATGAGGTTTGAGGTTCATATTAGCATGCTTTACCCTTCAGAATTTCAATTGATATACTTTCAGTTCTTAAACTTTCAATTGGTTTAATTTTCATCATCTATGTAAAGCATGTTATGTTAAACCAAGATATAGTGCAAACATCTCCTTTAACCTCGTATTGTTGATGTGCATAAGTGTACTTTGTGTAGTCTTGCATGCACAAATTGAGGGAGAGTTTAGCCTATATCTTGTGAGACTAATGATTTCTTTCAAGTTCATGTTGTGTAGTCTCACACCTTGGTGAAAGAAGAACATCAAATGAAGATGAGTGGTTCCAAGGAAATGATCAAATAATTACCACATGTCACCCCATGGATTAGTTCTTTTGGAGAACGATATGTGTTCTCTAGCATGATTTCAATTGTTGCAAATTTATTATGCCCTGGCCGAGATATATGATGAACCCCTCTAAGAATCTTAATTGAATCAAGTGCATGTTACAAGTAATTCGAGTACTTGATGCACACATTTAGGGGGAGCTCATTCTATATCCTGTGTCCTTAAATACTAACATTTTCTTTTAGTGAACTTGTGTAGTTCTTTGAAAAGAATGGGTTTCTCTTGATTTTTTTGAAGGGGATATGTTTCTCTTTGGCATGCTAAATTTACTCAATACATGTCGTAATGAAGATTGATGGGCATGAATGAAAATCATCTTGCATTGTGCAAAAATAATGTCAATCCTGTCAAAACACTAAGTTGAAAATTGATGATCATGATGGAGAACATGTGGCATAAAACAAAGGTGTGTCATTCTATGAACTATTGTATTACCTTTGTACATCTAGTCTCTTACATGCTAGTGTGTGAATGTATATGCAATATCTTAAGTCACATCATAAGGTTGCACTTGTGGTGACGATTAAAGAATCTCTAGATATTTGATTAATACCTCTTGTGCTGATGTCATAAGTTAGTCTTAAGTCATCTTAGTGAGGTATGAGTCAAACATGCTAACTTCTCAAGAATCTTGGCTTAAAATATTGCATATCATGTCTATTAGTATACCTTTTGATTATGAGTAATTCCTTCAATTGGTGCAATTTCATATTTTCATACTTTATTTGTACCAAGGTTCAAATTGTAGAACTTAATCCCCTGTCCTCACAATTCCAAGTGCATAAGGTAAAACAAGTATTCATCACTTGTATGCACACGTTTAAGGGGAGAATGGTCTATAATTTGAATCTTTGAGACTAACTTCATTTCCAAGTCTATTATGTATGTAGTCTCAAATTAGAAAGGAATTTTTGGGCAAAGACAATCGCTTCCACTACAAATTTGATGGGTATCAAAGATTATTTGCTCCTAAATGTATCTTTTATACATTTCATAAGAGAATGAGTTTCTCGTGTATATGCTACTCCAATGTCATCTAAAATTGGTAAACATGTATCACATCCTTTTGGATTGCAAATGTATAAAGTAGCATAGCTTATAAATTCTCCTATCTAGAACTTAATTGATTAAATAGTGCACATGTTTCTTATGTTGCATGATTATGTTTAATTAATACTCCTTTTATGCCAATGGTACTTTAAGTTGCAAATAAGTACTCTCAACAGATATCAATTGAATTCATATATATGTGTGCACTAAAACTTGAGGAGAACTTAGTGTAATATGCCATTAGTGATATGCTTATCTGTCAAATTGTATCAATAGGTGTTTTTCAATTGATATTTTTCATATATGATCACTAGTTGCATAATCCATACTTGTGCAATTTTCATGTTGCCTCTTGTTATGATAAGAAAATGCTAGGTGACATCTAGACTCTAGGTATCAAGATTTATCTTTCAATTAGTATGACAATATTTATTTGATATCTTGGTCCTATGTCACAATTATGCCAACAAGAGCTTGCTAATGAATTCTAAATCCAACACAAGTCTAGAAACCCTTGAAAAGGTAAAACGCAAAGGTACATCACTTATGACACTTATCCATTACCTTTGTGCCATCTAAGGCTCCTTTTCATGATAGTGTGTTCAAATCTCGCTTAATCATAATTTCTACCCTTTATATTCTTTGTATCATTTTTGGAGATTTATGACAAAGGGGGAGAAATTTTGCATTAAAGCTTACCTTCAGTCTTATGTAACTAAGTGTTAGAAGACTTTTAAAAAGGGGAGAAATAATTGACAAAAGGGGGAGAATCATAAGTAAAACATAAGATGTAGGAAATTGATGAGTGACGTTTATTTTATGGCTCAGTGCACCCCATGAATAGTATGATATAAGTTGTCTCCATACTTTGACCCAAATATGTGCTTTTGGCATTTGAGTACAAAATTGGTATTTTCTGAAATGCACATATTTAGGGGGAGGAAACTATATCATAGGATTCAAAATCTTATTTATCAAATCTTATGTAAGCTTTAAATGTGTTGTCATCAATCACCAAAAAGGGGGAGATTGAAAGTGCATTCATCCCTTTTGTGAGTTTTGGTGATTTGGATGACAACACATTTAAAGGACTAACAAGTTTGCTAAGTGTTGAACAGGAAATTCAGTATGATGAACATACTTGAATAGTGTATAATGACAGTGAACAAAGGTTCAACACAAGGTTAAATAACCAGTGAGACCATGCAAATGGATATAATATGATCTCTATATTGGTTTGAATATATGGACAAGACCTGAGAAATCACTATGCATAAATATGATCATAATAGAGGTTGAAGTGATTAAGAGGATTGGTCAAGCCAAAGTGAATAAGATATGAGGAACCGTGAATTGGCTTGACCATATTACTAGTAGTCCATATATGAATATATGAGAATCAAACTAGAGCTTGATTGATCTTAGCAGTTATATCTAGATGACATTCAAGCAAGGTTCACAATATTGAAGAAATGATTCTCTTAATGGATGCTCAATAGGATGTGACTCAAGAATGGCTTGATAGGGTGAAGATAGCAAGGAAAGGGCTTCGAGGAACTAAGCGAAGGTGAAGGCCAAGCGACGGCTTGTAGACCGAGGTACCATGGCTAAGGTGAAGAAGAGAGCACTTGCACTAAGTCGATGAACTAATCAGCTATAAAGAGTTACAACATGTTGATGCATCAGTAAGGTGACTTGAAGCCATGATTTGAACTCATATATGGTGAAATGGCACAAGTCACAGGCTCGATTTGTGTTTGCTTCAAAAGGTGAGACAAAGATGTTTGTGATCCTTATGAAGCAACACCATGGAGAAATCACACTTGAGACACCAATGACTCAAGGAGTTTACTTAATTATATTTTATCTAACTTGAGTATAGGAATCGTCATACTATCAAGGGGGATCCATAAAGAAGGTTGGTGTTGGTACTAAAGCTCAAAATCCTTGATCTAAAACTTCCATTTTACCCTTATTTCACTTTAGTTTTCTCAAAATTTGTGCAACAGTTTCAAAAATCGGTTAAACCAGAATTAAAACCGGTTTCTGCACTGTTCCCCTCTATCACTGTCTGACCTGCCAGTCTGCCAGTCAGTCCTGTCAGAAAAAGTCGTGTGCAGATTTTTGGAAAAAACGATTCAACCGAATTTTGGCCCAGCTCAACCGGATTTGCAACCGGTTCAACCAAATTTTTGGCCCGGCTCAACCGGATTTGCAACCGGTTCAACCGAATTTTGGCCCGGCTCAACCGGATTTGCAGTCGGTCCAGTCTCCGACTGAGTCCGCCAGTGAACCGAAAACCCCCTAGTGGAATCCGGTTCAACCGGTTTTGGAACTGGTTCAACCGTTTTTCAGTCAGATTTCTCCAACGGCCACCAGCTTTTGGGGGCACCTTTATATACACCTCCCACACTCTTCCCCATAGTAGAGCACGCACAAAACTCCATTTCTAACCTGAGAAACACCTCCCACTCTCTCTCACATACCTCTTGCCTCTCCCATTTCAAATCTTTGGAGAGAAATCTTTGAGTGAGTTTGAGAGCTGCGGTTTTTTGTGCTTCATCTCTAAATCCTTCTTGCTCTTCTTGATTCGAGCTTTGGTACTACATCGAGTTCTTTGTGGATTCATTACTCTTCAAGCTTCTAGCTCCTAGACGACTAGGTGTCTCTTGTGAGTCTCCAAATCTTGTGGAAGACCACAAGAAAGTTTGTATTACCCGCTCGTTTGAGCAAAGATTAGTGTGTGGGCTTGACCTTTGTGGTCGGCAAAGGGAGGATTAGGGTTGGAAGAGGCCCGGCTCTTTGTGGGCTCCTCAACGAGGAAGTAGGGCACCTTGGTGGTGTGACCGAACCTCGAGATAAATCTTGTGTCTCTTGTGTTCTTGCTCATTGTGTTTGTTTGTGTTCTTCGTTCTCTCACCATTTCGTGAAAGATTTGTTTATATCTTTTTGGTGTGTGGATTTTGAGAAGTTCCCTTCTCAGATCTACTACTTTGAACCATGTGGATCATTTAGAACATCTCATTTCCAAAGTTAACTGGGTGAATTTCGAGATCAATTTAGTTTTACCCAGTTTGCTTCTAGTTTTTTATTGAAAAAGTTTTAACTTGCCTATTCACCCCCCCTCTAGGCAACTTTCACATTTGGATTCGTTTCCATGCGTATCCGATCTGAATCCATATACTATCCATGCATCTGTCTACCCATCCATCTAGTTCTATCTCTTTGTCTGTCCATGCATGCGTTCGTCTGTTTGTTATCTAGATATCTTGCTACATGGATAGATACATTTCTACGTTTCTATATGTTCATAAATCAATCCATCTATTTGTTTCTCTATCTTACTATATTTCTACCTTTCTAACTTATTCTATTTCCACTTTTAGGTACCATGCATAATGATTGTACTAATTTATGGTATCACTATAACTTCTCCAAAGCAATTTATTATATTATTATAAAGAATATCATGAAGAGTTATAGTAACATATATATCATAAATATGAATTCACTATTATAATTTTGTATTATCGATGTGACTAGGATGCCACTGTAGAGGCAACTGTATTAGCCACCACTGGTCTTCTTCCTCTAGAAATCGGTTGTTGGGGACTTGTTCTCAAATGCTATGAGTTAAGAACAAGGCAACACATAATGTTAAAGGTTAATTCCCTTCATCCTTCGAAGCATTATTTTCCTTAGGATATAATGATCTTCAGACGAAGGTCATGAAGGATATACCTTCATCATCGCAGTGTATATTGATGAAAGAAGAAGTATATGAAATATGTAAGACAACATGAATAATCATATGACATCATTAATATATCTTCTTTTTATTATCATGGATAAACAGAAACAATATTGAATTACATTTGTACCTTCGGCTTGACAGAAGGTAAAAGTCCAAGCGTGACGCACAAGCGAATACAAGTCAGCGTGAACAGTACAGGGGTACTGTTCATCTATTTATAGGCACAGGGCACAACCTGTGTAAAATTACATTCATGTCCTTTATGTTTACTATTGACTTAAGGACAATCCAACGAGGACTGGATAGCCTTTCCCCCTTTAAGTCGGTTCCTTTTCCTGCCGCTGAGCCGAAGCTCCTTTGCGCGTCAACCTTTGCCTCGACCAAGCTTTTGATATTGTGTACAGTTTCATTCCAAGTCCGAAGGTACCTGTACATACATTATACTTGGGAAACTTTGTTAAATCATGTTTTTGAGGACCATCAGAAGATGAAGGCCCCCAATAGTAGCCCCTCACAGTATTAATTTGTTGTAACAATGAATTTAGACTGCGACGTGAACGAAGGCCTTAAGCCGAAGGTCCGAAAAAACACCTTCCCTTTGCTAGAATAGCAATAGTCAATGACAGGCGGGACCTGCCAAGCTACAAGGCTCTGGGCGTATAAATATGAACCCACGACAGTGACATTTGATGCACTATTTCGGCTATTTGCGTTATTTTCTCAAATTTCTGGCTCTTGCTCAATAGCTCTCACTTGATTTTCAAGTTTGTTAGAGCTTCGGTTGAAAGACGTGTTTTTGCTTCATGTCTCGGGAGAAGATGTCTGAGGAAAAGAAGATAACTGAGGAAGAAAAGCTTTATGAAAAGAAGAAAGCTGCAGATCCTTTCATTTCTGGGTTTTTAGAATCCATGGCAAAGACGAACACGGAAAAGATTACAAGAGAAATACTGGCTGAACTGTCTGAGGATTTCGACGATAGTGACGAGTATGATGCAGAAAGTGGAGACGAAGATTTTGAAGATCGACCGTGGCGACCAAGCCATACCATCTTCGGAAAATCGACTATCAAACAGAGTCACGTTGATGCTATGAGAGGAAGATACTTCTGTGATATGACTATTGTGAGGGTTGGAGGGGACAGCACTGCTCCTATTCCTGAAGCAAATGAGGTTGTTATCTACCGAAGCTTTTTGAAAGCAGGGATTCGGTTTCCATTGAGCAGGTTCTTGGTTGAAGTACTGAAGACATTTCAGATTTTTCTTCATCAACTTATGCCTGAAGCTATAATCAGGATGGGTTTGTTTGTTTGTGCTATGAGAAGCCAAGGGTTAGAACCCAGCGCAAAAAGCTTTTGCAGCATGCACGAGCTCCGGTATGAGACGAAGGCCACCGGGAAGGAGCAATATCACAACAGCTTCGGTTGTTACGGATTCGTTAGTCGATCCAATGCAAGCCATCCAGTTCCCTCATTTTGAAAGAGATGGCCTAGAGCCTAGATGGAAGAGTGGTTTTATGTTAAGAATGATTTAATTGAAAGGGAAGATATTAAGAAAATCATCCAATGTCCTATCTGGTCTCGCTTCGGCCTTCGGAGGCCGAAGGTGGTAATCGATCAGAATGATGAAGCTTGCCAGAAGGCTTTTAGCAACATCTGTGCCTTCATTAGCACAAGGGATATTGTTCAAGAGCACATAGCATACAGAGTATGGCCACTTGTGGAAAACTGGGATATGCCAAAGGATACTACTGCTGAATCAACTGAAGGTGGGTTGATTCGACTGAAATATACTTTCAGGTTCAGAGACCGATTTGATGAGCCAAATGATGATTGGCTAAAAAGTATTGAGGCTATCAGCGACGAACTACTTGGGGCATATAGTAAGGCCGAAGATAATGCTTTGTCCACAGCCTTCGGGGGCCGAGGGAAGAAAAGATTAAACAGGGTATTTGATGCCATAGGCTTTATATACCATGATTATCACTACCCGCCGCAGGGTCAAGGGAGAAAAGAAAAACGACTGCTTCGGCCCCTACAGCTTTGGCCACCACTGGTGTTCCGAAGAGCAAGAAGATGAAGGTCTTGGCCCACCCGCCGCGGTACATCGAACCAGCTGTGGTGCCTAATTTTTTCGAAGGGGCCTCTTCACCTGGTGAAGCAAGACGAGCTACTTCAATTACACTGAGTGTTGAAGATCCAACTGTAATGCCGAAGACGCTTACAGTCAAGCTAGTCGAAGATAAGGTTGATAAGGCTGAAGAGTCAAGGGTTGAAGAAATAATAAAAATGCCAAAAATTCTGAGCCCTCCGACAGAGGCAAAACTGCCGAAGGTGCAAAAGGCTTCTGCTGCAACTCCCAAGAGGAGGAGAATGGCCAACGTGCTGGATGCTGTGCTGGAGACTACAAAGGCCTTGAGCCCTTCTCCTACAAAGAAAATTGCTGAAGCTACCAAAATGCAAGCCGAAGCCAAAACTGGGCAAGCAGAAGCCGAAGCTATGCAAGCTCAGGCTGAAGCCAAAGCTGGGCCTTCAGTGCCTACCGAGACAGAGCCTGCCGCGCCTGAGGAAAAAACGACAGAGCAGATTGTACCTGAAAAGATTGAAGCTCCTGCTCCCAAAGCTTCAAACAAAAACGTTGACTACATCATTCATCATGCTTCGGGAAAGAAACTCTCCCAAGAAGAAATACTGGAGGCCAGACACTACACCCAAAGATTGAAATATCCGAAGGAGGCTCTAGTGTTCAATGGTAGTAACGAAGAAGAAGATTTTCTGTACTGTCTCCCAGATAACAAAGAAATATCCGTTTGCCGGGAGAAAGGTAAGAGCATAAGATTCTCGAAGCTGGAAGACAGCCTTTTGATTTTATCAAAGGATAAACTTGCTGACAGCTTAGCATACAACAGTATAAAGGTATAGAATTTAACCTTGAATTTTAGAATGGAGTATTGTAGTTGCCATGCTCAATTTTTTCCTCCTCTTTGCAGGGCTTAATTCTTAGTAATGCCCTGAGGGCGCAGAAGAATACTGAAGACGAAGGCATACAATGGCCCTTAATAACCTTCGTTCGGAAGTGATTGAACTGAGAAACAAAGGTCTAGAAAAAGACAAAATCTTAATTTCACTAGTAAACAAAGTAAAGGAAGATGAAGCTAACTTCAAGGCTCAGGCCGAAGCCCAGAAAACCGAAATTGAAGACCTTTAGAGACAACTGGCCGAAGCTAAGGAAAACTGCGCGCTTGCACAAGCTAATCAAGAAATTAGCGAATATTGGAAAAAATCATCTAGAGAAAAATGTTGAATAACTTCGCAAATCCAAGGAAAGGTGCTTCAAGAAATCCTTGGATTGTGTGAAGAAATTGAAATCTAGCTTCGCCAAAGTGGGTGCCTACTCTGCTGAAGAAAACTTCATTCGAGGCGACCTCGAAGGCGTTATTGAATGGATAAGTGGAGAGGCCGAAACCTTTGAAGAATTTTTAAGTGATCGCGGGGATGTCTACGCGTTTTCCGATGCGCAGGGGATTTTAGCCATCTTGGAGAAGGCCGGATGCGATCACATTAAAGCCATAGCCCAGGCCGAAACTGCCTTCTCCATAGATGATACGAAGGATCCTTCAGCTAAAGCGACCTTGATGGGCGGAAAATTTTATAGTGATGTCTGGGTGAATGGTGGCCGAGAAATGGCCCATGAAATTATAAAAAAGGGCGAAAAAGACACCCATGACACCCGAGCAGAAGCAAGACAAGCTAAAGAAGCTACAGAGCGCGAAAGGCGTATAGGTATTATTTTTTGGTTTTTTAGCTTCAGTACTTGCTCTGTGGCTTCGGACTAATCGATTTTTCCTACTTCAGCTGATCTATCTCCACCACCGGAACCGTACGATCCCCAAGCTGATCCAGAGATGAAGGAATCATTGGATATCATAAGCATGGCTGAATCCATTGTCGACGAAGTCGTTGATAAATTACTGAACAAAATTGCAGAATAAGTCCTTAGAGAGGAATAGGTTTTGTTGTAATAATCATTTTGCGAAGCTAGATGTATAAAACTAATAAAGGAAGATTAGACCTCTTTTTGTAATGAAACTGTGTAACATTTGATGAATCGAATATGTAAATTATTGCAATTTATTTCTTTGCGATGCATGAAATTTACTCACATACCATTTTTGAGCCTTTGGCAAAAAAACACCTTCCCTTCTTTTCATGCTTCATAAAGAAAAAGGTCCTTTCTTATGACAAGCCTGATGAAACTGTATTTCCCGAAGCTTACTTCATGCCTTAGCACATTCTCATTTTGACGAAGCATTTTGCAAAGATTGGCTTCGTATTCAATTCTTGTGCCAGTAATGCGGTATGATGTATGATGTAATGTTATGCAAAATGATGTGATGATATGATGCAAAATGATGAAGATGCCGAAGACACACAACCACACACCCACTCTATAACACACAAGCTCTGCATCCCCTTAGGAACGTCTTTTGAGCTTCTTCACCTTCTATTTCGGTGATATAAGTTCTGCATCCCCTTAGGAACGTCTTTTGAACTTCTTCGCCTTCTATTTCAGCAGTATAAGTTCTGCATCCCCTTAGGAAAGACTTTTGAACTTCTTTGCCTTCTATTTCGGTGGTATTTGGCTCTGCATTCCCTTTAGAACGACTTTGAGCAGAAAACTTACGCTGCGCTCCCTTAGGAACGACTTTTTGTAGCTTCGTCAATTTTTGCTCTGCATTCCCTTAGGAACGACTTTTGAGCAAAAAACTTACGCTGCGCTCCCTTAGGAACAACTTTTGTAGCTTCATCATTTTAGGCTCTGCATTCCCTTGGGAACGACTTTTGAGCTTCGGAATCTGCTTCGCTTTAAGGGTCGTCTTTGAGCTTCATAAATCTGTGAAGAAGATATATTTCATTCTAGTATTTGCAACATTATTACAAGAATTGAAACTGAATATTTCATTACTTGTTATTCATACAAAAAAGTAAAGTGATATAAAAGACAAAGGTAATTCAAAAAGTAGGATATTCCTCAATAAATGTGCTTCGATTCTGGTACAGTGCTATTGACTGTACAAGCTTTGGACTCTTCCCTGAAGTCACGTTGCTGTTGTGGATGTTGGCGCCCTTCTGGCTGCTGGCTTTGGGTATAAGTAGGTTGCAGTGGTGGTGGTGATGGGAGCTAAGGCCAGAAAGCTTGTGAATGGCTTACCGAAGCAACAGAAGTTGTAGGTTGAT
Source organism: Zea luxurians (assembly GCA_029449295.1). Lineage (NCBI taxonomy): Eukaryota > Viridiplantae > Streptophyta > Magnoliopsida > Poales > Poaceae > Zea > Zea luxurians. The sequence continues at coordinate 39,596,303 of JAOPSE010000010.1, read as the reverse complement.
TGCCTACATACTCTGGTATGTAGGGAGAGTGGCATGAAGTAGTATGTAGGACCTGCTTCGACTGAATTTGCCGGGCTTCTACTTCAGCAATCTCTTTTTGCTTCTGAATGGTGATCTGGCACGTTCTTGTAGTGTGGCCCTTGTTCTCACCACATAATAAGCAATAGATTTTCCTGGGTTGATCCCCATATCTTCCTCTGAAGCCCCTGCCGCCTCAGCCCCTTGGAGCTGGTGGCCTGAAGAAGCTTTGTTGTTGTCCTGAAGACTGCGAGCTGTGCTGTGGCCTCTGAGACTGGCCTCCTTTGTCATCGTTCTGACTGGAGCTATGGATTGATCTGACATGCCTAGGGTGGATTCTTCCTCGGAAGCCCCTAGTCATCTCAGAAAATCTGTAAGCTTCCTCCCTTCTTTGGTGGAAATCATTGTTGACCCGGATGTACTCATCCATTTTCTGAAGTAGCTTCTCCAGAGTCTGAGGGGGTTTCCTGGCGAAGTATTGAGCTATAGGCCCTGGCCAAAGACCTTTGATCATGGCCTCAATGACGATTTCATTGGGCACCGTAGGCGCTTGTGCTCTCAGGCACAAGAACCTTCGGACATATGCCTGAAGGTACTCCTCATGGTCTTGAGTGCACTGGAACAAGGCCTGAGCAGTGACTGGCTTCGTCTGAAACCCTTGAAAACTAGTGACCAGCATGTCCTTAAGCTTGTGCCATGACATGATCGTCCCTGGCCGGAGAGAGGAGTACCATATCTATGCCACACTCCGGACTGCCATGACGAAGGACTTCGCCATGACTGCAGTATTGCCCCTGTACAAAGATATAGTTGCTTCATAGCTCATCAGAAACTGCTTCGGATCTGAGTGCCCCTCATACATGGGGAGCTGAGGGGGCTTGTATGATGAGGGCCATGGGGTAGCCTCAAGTTCTGCTGATAGAGGAGAAGCATCATTAAAAGCAAAATTTCCATGATGGAAATCATCATACCAATCATCATCATTGTAGGAATTATCTTGACGAAGCTCTCTCTGTGGAGGTCTTCGGTCCTGATCATCTTGAGTAAGATTACGTATTTCTTCAGTAGCTTCATCGATCTTCTTCTGAAGATCGGAAAGACGAAGCATCTTCTCTTTCTCTCTCTCTTTTGACCTGCTGATGGATAGCTTCGAGATCCCTTATCTCCTGGTCTAGCTCCTCCTCTTGGGGGGTTGGCCTTGTAGCCTTCCTCTTTTGAGTTCGGGCTTCACACAACGTGTCCTGGTTGACGTCTAGTGGCTGTAGTGCAGCCCCTAGCCCTAAAGCTTTCTTTGGTGGCATGATGAAGGTCACAGCTTGCCGAAGGTGGTCGAATGAGTTTACTGGAGGTGGGCGCCAATGTTGGGGACTTGTTCTCAAATGCTATGAGTTAAGAACAAGGCAACACATAATGTTAAAGGTTAATGCCCTTTGCCCTTCGAAGCATTATTTTCCTTAGGATATAATGATCTTCAGACGAAGGTCATGAAGGATATACCTTCATCATCGCAGTGTATATTAATGAAACAAGAAGTATATGAAATATGTAAGACAACATGAATAATCATATGACATCATTAGTATATCTTCTTTTTATTATCATGGATAAACAGAAACAATATTGAATTACATTTATACCTTCGGCTTGACAGAAGGTAAAAGTCCAAGCGTGACGCACAAGCGAATACAAGTCAGCGTGAACAGTTCGGGGGTACTATTCAACTATTTATAGGCACAGGGCACAGCCTGTGTAAAATTATTCATGTCCTTTATGTTTACTATTGACTTAAGGACAATCCAACAAGGACTGGATAGCCTTTTCCCCTTTAAGTCGGTTCCTTTTCCTGCCGCTGAGCCGAAGCTCCTTTGCGCGTAGCTTCGGAGCAGCATCAACCTTCGCCTCGACCAAGCTTTTGATATTGTGTACAGTTTCATTCTGAGTCCGAAGGTACCTGTACATACATTATACTTGGGAAACTTTGTTAAATCATGTTTTTGAGGACCTTTGGAAGACGAAGGCCCCCAACATCGGTGATTTATAGAGGCAGGTGCCCATCTACAACTATTAATTAGATGTGTAGAGCAAGTTAAGAAAAACGACCGTCTATACAAATTTATTTGGAGAGGCAGCTAGGCTCCAGAGCTGCCTCTGTAAATAAGTTTTTACTAGGTATGTGCCCGTGTGTTGCCACGAAAAAGTTAAAAATTAGTATAAAACATGTATACCGAACACCGTGTTCTAGACAATGCTAGTGAAACTGAAATAAAAATAGCTACATAATTGCTTAAATAGTTATACAACTCGTATCACAAACAAAACAAAGTTGAGCATAACATTAAGTGACACTTTTCCTGTATCAGGCTTGGACTATGTCCCGGCTAATGCTTGTAGCCTTTGAACATTATCAGGACCCATTGATCACTACACTCTACTTGCACTATAGTAATCTCCAAATCCTTAGGTGGCGGGGGCATCTACTTCATGATCTATGGAGCATCGTTTATCCTGCAAACATTTTGCATGAGATCAGGACTTGCATATCACAACTGTTGAATTTGGACAGAATAAAATATTTTGTGTAGACCAAACAAATCCTAGTGATGTTTTTGGCAAGGGTGTGTATTTGTGTTACTGGGCCTTTTAATGGCAGTGAACTTCCTGTAAGATTTTAGAATTCCTAACAGCTAAAAAACTAAGGGAACTTCTTCATGGTAGTAAGTAGCAGCAAGAGGCACTATATGAAAGATAAAACTAATGATCCTAAAAAGAGCTAGCAGATTGAATTCTACATAGAATGTCTTACTGTTGTCAAGCGTCAAAGACCAGATTTGGATAGCAAGAATGTAAGCTTAAACGTGATCTTAGTTTGGTAGTCCCTTTAACACTGCCAAAAGGAGTATATTCCTGAATTGCAACAGGCATATATGATGCATGCCCATGATAAAGAATAAAAATCTCTTATATGCTATGAAAAATATAGGCATCTAATAACAAATGGGACTGAATGTTTTAGATGAATATATCACTTCAAAATGTAGCCACAACGATTCCGCTCACCCATGGCCACGTTGTCAGAGTTGATGACCTCATTTTCATATGAGAAGCCTCACCGTGGGCTGAGCAAAGGCAAAAAAGATCAAATTGTTATCTTTGGTTTGTGTACCTCTCCTTTTCTCTCTCTTTGTAAACAATAGAGGCATTAACCATCCATTGCTAGCCTCCTCTTCTTTACCCTTTCACGGCAACATGCAACCCTCTCACATGGTGTAGCAGTCATTAGAAAACACTATGTACAATACTAAGGAAGAACGAACAATATTATGGATAAAGAAACCCATGTATTGGATGTATATGTAACCAAGGTAGACAGTTCAGACCAAGAATGCAAATATGAGCCATAGTACGCAAAAACAAGATAGATCGTATGATGAGAAGAGCACGACCTCATAAGTAGCAGTGTAGCACACGGTCAAGGAGGAGGAGGACCAGGAACGCCGCTGCTCATCACTTCCAGTTCCAGCACACGGTCAAGGAGGAGCAGGAGCAGGAACGCCGTGTTGGGCGCGGCGCGTCGGAGGAGGGACAAGGTAGCAATGGGGAGGAAGGCGAGAGCGCATCGTCGCACCAGGAACGTGGGGAGGAGGAAGGGGAGGTCTAGGAGGCGTCAGTTACGCGTCCCGACCGAGAAGCCGACGAAGCAGGGAACATTCTCTTCCAGCCTTTTTAAGCGGTTAAACTTGTTTCCTTGCAAGAAAATAAAAGGAGCATTCTTCATAAATATAACATCCACTGTCTTTTTGTTCCGAGTTAAGGGATTCTAGCAATTCCTTGTTCTCGGGGAGACCAGCCTACAAAATAATAGCAAACATGGACTTATTTAAGCACGACTATAGAAGTAAAAAAGTAGTTCAGAGCTGATGATACATGGAGCGGCATGCCTCGATTTACTTAAGATATGTGTATGACTTTAAAAGGAAGAAAGAAAATGAATATAGCCTAAAAAGCCTTGATGCAGAAAGAAACATAATTTTAGAAGATTGAAATACATAACTATCTTGCAGCGTTGTCCTGTTTTTGTTTTCTTTAGAGTAAATAGATGACCGGGAGAGTAATAAAATGTTTATGTGATAAAGAGGTAAGGGAAAACATTAGTGTGGTGTTTGGTTCGTCGAAATGTAACGTAAATGGTTTACATGGGGTAATGGATACCAATATTTTTGTTTGTTTGAGCTCTTTCTAGTATTACTAGGTACTACTATCCAATCCAATTATAACTAGTAACCATTACCGCCAGTAAGAGATCCCATTACCGTTCCCTTGACAAGGTTTGAACCAAACAACACCTAGTATTCAACTCGTTGCAATAAAAACACTAATGTAGGTGGCAAACTTTTTTTTAAAAAAAAGTAATAAAGAAACCGTATAACCTCACCTGTTTTATCCGAACCTTTGGTTATATTGAAGCGTCATTGCAATCCTAAAGATGTCCTTCAAATGTAGCAGAAACATATACCTAAAAAGTTACCGATAGTTAGAGACTATATAAAACAAGGCATCACATATTCATTGAGAACAGCTTTGTTTAAGATTGCAGCATCGAAGGGTTATAATAAATAGCTACAAATATTTAATAGGTCAATTGTGGTCATTAGCTTATTGAATGAGCCGCTAGGAGCAGTAATATTGCTATAGGCAACGTACTTAGTTTGGAATGATTTAGAAGCTAAAGATGCACGCATGCACGGAAGATCCTTTTTCATGTGGGTGTATGAATTTTCATCCAGATGCAAATTTGCTCTATAGTCGCATAGTGGGCAACTACTCCATGTAGAGGTTGCTCTAAACCCCATCAGGGCAATGAGATAAAAAGATTTAATAGCAACTATGGATGGTTAGATTGCGCAGGGATTGCCATTAGTCAATGGAGCAGAGAAACTGGATATGTTAAATTTGTTTTTTTAAACAGTAGAGCTTCCTTGCAGTTATATCATTGTTTTATTAGAAAGAAAATGCATATCAAGTTTTTTCCGGTTTTGCTCTGTACCAGCCTGTAGATTTGTCCTACAATAAATGTTTTTTACCACTTAACATATTGTACCACTATAGAATGTGATGTTTGTTATTATGCAAACCTGCAAAGGCATCATCAACTACTATAGAAAGTGTTGTTTGTTTCATCTGTAATTGTTCTAAAAAATTAAAACGAAAAGTGTACTATTCTAATATAACTAAGTGTCTTACTCGATGCTGTGAAAGTAGGAAACTGAAATGTGCTGTTACCACGCGTGAATCACACATCTGATTAAACGACGAGAAGGAGATGACACGGGGACAACCGTGGCGTCTCCCCACCAACGCAATGATGACATCGAGATGGTAGTGGAGGAGGAGGCCGTCAACGGGAGCGTAGACAGAGAAGGCCGTGAGGACGAGGCGGAGGAAAAGGCAGCAGCATCCGCACGCCGCAGGCAGGGGGGAGACGTCGTCGGCTCTGGTGAAAGCCGTCGCCACGGCATGCGCGAACATGGACCCCTCCGCGCTGGTCGACTCGCTGCGCGTCAGCGGCAGGAGCTCCCCCCCGCTCGTTCCTCCCGACGCTGCTCGGCGCCCTGGACCCCCACGCTCTCCTTGTCTGCGTCGTCGGTAGCTTTTTGGATATGGCCTCGACGGAGCGCGACGCGAGCAAGTGGTGGTGGGAGCGTGGGATTGGAGTAGGGAGGGGGGACAATGACAGCGATCTCGGGGGTTGGGTGGGGGAGCGGACCTCCCGACATGCCAAATCGACGTCGATCTCAGGCAGGGGGCTGCACGCGGGCATCTCGAATCGACGACGATCTCGGCGTGGCTAGGGAGGGGCGCAGACCACTGGCGTCGGGCGCGGCAGGGAAGGAAGGGAGGGGCGTGGACCACCGACGTTGTGGGTGCGGGAGGTGGGGGAGGTGCTGGGGCTGCGGCCGGTGGTCACGGGGAGATCTATGGGGGTGGTGGAGGGGGAGGACGAGGGCGGAGCCATGGTGAAGCAGTTGGTAGACGCCTACATTGTACCCTTATAGATTAGTATAGATTAGTAAAGATAAAGATAAAGATAAAGATAGAGATGGCTGTAAATTGTTGGATCAATGTGGATTTGACCCAAATTAATATTCAATAATAGTTAATGCTAAATGTCCACTTTAATGCTATATTGTACTAATAATTTAGTACCATACAGGAAGTTGAAGGGACACATCAATCAACTTAAATAGGTAGACCATTGATGCATCTATTGAGAAGTTGAGAAAAATATGAAGGTCTGCCACATGCGTGTGCATGCGCACCGCCGACCGGACCGGGCCGTGGCTCGTGGCTTGTGGTAGATCAGACCTTGGTCCAAATATTCCTTCCTAATGGTTGCACATTTTGCCTGGACTGATGACCGTCCGTTACTGTCCGTAACGGACAGACAGATTGTAATGGCTGTTAGTTTCTGGCTCTTATGATAACTGTTACTGTCTGTTCCCCTCCCTCTGCGCGTGTATAAATATGGAGGAGATGGACGCTCTTATGGTTACGCGTGAACAGTCTCTCGGGCATGTTGCACTTAGCACATTTCTGTCCCACCTTCTGCGAGCACCGAGAGAGTGGGAGAGCAGGCCTCCAAAATCGCCGTTTGTAGAGCTACACTTGCACGGATGCAGGCGGTCAGGTTTTTGGGGAGCGTACTTGCGACTGCTCACTCCGTCCGCTCGACCAACGCCGGTCTGGTTCTTCGTCGTCGGCTCCGTTCGAGTTACTGCACTACGTACACTTGCCTGCATTGACTGTGTACGACTACATCAAACATACACACGAGACGTCTCGTGTGAATAGAGCCAGTGCTGCATTGAGCATCGGTCCCCACAGGGTACACTCTATTCTTCGTATTTGTGCATGTTTTACTGTTGTTTACTGCTTATGTGAGTAGTGATACACACATGTACATACATGTCTTCACATACATCACACTAGTTTTCTGGATTAAATTAAATCTGATAATGTCTAATTCTCTAATAATCCAAAAACCTGATATTAGGCATTTTTCTCTTAGTGGTTTGATGCTGCGTTAAAACCATGTGAACCTTTTGATGGGACATTTTACAAGAGATGGCGTAGTAAGAAGATATTGTGGTTAACTACAATGAACTGCTATCATGCCACACAGGGGAAACTCGAACAGTTCACTCCTGAAGAGGAGAGAATGTTCGACGTTGTTGATAACCTGTTTCAAGGCACCGTGATTGGTGCTCTTGCCAACAAGTATGTTGATTCTTATCTAACATGCACATCTGCAAAAGAGTTATGGAATGCATTAGATAAGAAGTTCAGTGTTTCTGATGCTGGTAGCGAGCTGTACGTCATGGAGCAGCTGTTTGACTACAAGATGGTGGAAAATTGTCCTGTAGTTAAACAGGCTCATGAAATAGAGGCACTGGCTAAGAAATTCGAACAATTCCTATGTATCTTGCTTGACAAGTTCGTGGTTGGCGGTATTATCGCTAAACTGCCACCTTCTTAGACGGTTTTTTCTACCACTCTAAAACATAAGAGACAAGAGTTTAGCGTGGCTAAGCTTATTGGTTCTCTTGATGTTGAGGAGAGGGCGAGAGCAAAATACACTCATGGAAAAGGAGTTGAGACTTCTAGTGTCAATATGATGCAAAAGAAGAACTCTAATGCATCACATAATAACAAAAAGAAGAATAAGCAATAGATTGCAATGAAGCCCAAGCAGGCAGCCTCGTTCAAAAAAGAAGAACGACGGAGCTGGTTGCTTTGTTTGTGGGAGCACTGATCATTAGGCAAGCACTTGTCCAGACCGCAAATTTAAGTAAGAGAAAAAACTAGCTCAAGAGAAGAAATCAGTAAACATGGTTGTTAGCGAGACTGCAGAAGGAAAATCGGGGTATGGTAATCTTTTACCTACTGTTCTTTCAGTGTGTCAATCCCTTGAGTGGTGGGCTGATACTAGTGCTAATATTTGTGTGTGTGCTGATATTTCTTTGTTTTCTTCTTATCAGTGTAAAGGGACTATAGCCTTGCTGATGGGGAACAGATCACATGCGCGTGTTCTTGGTTTTGGTATAGTCATTTTGAAGTTTACTTCGGGAAAGACGGTGCTATTGAAGAACGTGCAGAATGTCCCCTCTATCAAAAAGAATCTTGTTAGTGGCTCACTTTTATATCGAGATGGCTATAAGCTTGTGTTCTAGTCTAATAAATGTATACTGTCAAGTATATGATATTTGTTGGAAAAGGTTATGACAGTGGAGGTTTGTTCTGCTTATCTTTGCATGATGTGTGTAATAAGTCTGTGAACAATGTTGTTTCGATTGAGTCGTATATTTGGCATTCACGACTTTGTCATATCAATTTTGGTTGTGTCACACGGTTAGCAAATTTAAATGTAATCCCAAAATTTGATTTAGTCAAAGGTTCTAAGCGCCAGGTGTGTGTGCAATCTAAGCAACCTCGCAAACCTCATAAGGCTACAGAGGCGAGGAATTTGGCACCACTAGACTTAATACATTCCAATTTATGTGAGATGAACGGAATATTGACTAAAGGAGGCAAGCGATATTTTATTACTTTTATTGATGATTCTACTAGATTCTTTTATGTGTATCTCTTAAAATCAAAAGATGAAGCTTTGTATTATTTTAAGACCAACAAAGCTGAAGTTGAAAATCAACTCAAGAGGAAGATTAAACGGTTAAGGTCTGATCGTGGTGGAGAATATTTTTCGGGTGATTTTTCTGATTTTTGTGGAACATGGTATTATTCATGAGAGGACACCGCCATACTCACCACAATCCAATGGGGTTGCTGAAAGGAAGAACCATACTCTAACTGATTTGGTTAATGCCATGTTAGAGACTTCGGGACTATCTAAGGAATGGTGGGGTGAGGCGATTTTGATGGCATGTCATGTCCTGAATAAAGTTCATACAAAGAACAAAGAAATCACACCATTCGAGAAATGGGAAAAGAAGAAATTAAATATATCCTATTTGCGCACCTGGGGTTGTTTGGCTAAAGTGAATGTGCTAATTAACAAGAATTGTAAATTAGGACCGAAAACTGTTAATTGTGTTTTTCTTGGGTATGCTTTCCACAACATTGGATATAGGTTCTTAATTATAAACTCTGGAGTACCGGACATGTTGGTTGGTACTATTATGGAGTCCAGCGATGCTATGTTTTTTAGGACGAATTTCCCATAAAAGCTACACATGATACGTCTAATGATGAACCAATGATACCCTATGAGCATTTTATTGCGGTAAAATACACTGAGGAATTCCATATACATAATCCTGTGGAAGATGACAATGTATCAACTCGAACGAGTAAGAGACCAAGGATTACAAAGTCCTTTGGTGATGATTATCTTGCAGTAAAAGTATATCTTGTGGATGACATACCAAGTACCATTGAAGAGGCATATTCCTCTCTTGATGCTGACTTTTGGAAGGAAACAATAAGGAGCGATATGGATTCTATTATGTCTAATGCAACTTGGGAGGTTGTTGAGCGTCCTTATGGGTGTAAGCCCATTGGGAGTAAATGGGTGTTCAAGAAAAAGCTTAGGCCTGATGGTACTATTGAAAGGTATAAGGCGAGGCTTGTAATTAAAGGCTATTCATAGAAGGAAGGTGAGGATTTCTTTGATACTTATTCACCTGTGGCTCTGTTTTTCACAATTCGTGTGCTACTTTCTCTAGCTGCCTTTCATGGTCTTCTCATCCATCAAATTGATGTTAAGACAACATTCCTAAATGGAGAGTTAGATGAGGAAATCTACATAGAGCAGCCAGCTTGGTTTGTAGAAAACGGTCAAGAAGGCATAGTGTGTAAATTATTGAAATCTTTATATGGCCTAAAACAAGCACCTAAGCAATGGCATGAAAAATTCGATAGAACTTTGACGTCTGCCGGCTTTGTTGTGAACGAAGCAGACATATGTGTATAATCGGTATGGTGGGGGCGAGGGAGTAATTTTATGCCTGTATGTTGATGACATTCTAATCTTGGGGATGAGTCTTGATGTGATTAAAGAGACAAAAGACTTTCTATCTAATAATTTTGAAATAAAAGATTTGGGAGAAGCTGATGTTATTCTTACCATTAAGCTACTGAGAGAAGGCAATGGTGGGATCACACTTGTGCAATCCCATTATGTGGAAAAGGTTTTGAGTCGCTTTGGTTATAGCGAATGTGAACCTGCTCCAACACCTTATGATCCTAGTAAGCTATTGAAGAAAAATCGAAGGATATCTAGGGATCAATTAAGATATTCCTAAATAATTGGTTCACTCATGTACTTAGCTAGCGCTACGAGGCCTGACATCTCGTTTGTTGTGAGTAAACTTAGACGGTTTATTTCAAATCCGGGAGATGATCACTGGCATGCTCTTGAGTGAGTTCTACGCTATCTAAAAGGTACTATGAGCTTAGGCATCCATTATACTGGGTGTTGGGGACTTGTTCTCAAGTGCTATAAATTAAGAACAAGGCAACACAAAAAATGTTAAACGTTAAGGTCCTTCGTCCTTCGAAACATTATTTCCCTTGGGATATAATGATCTTCGGGCGAAGGTTATGAAGGACATACCTTCAGCAACATAACATATAATGATGAAGAGGAAATCATATGAAATGTAAAAGATAGGATAAACAATTATATATCAACTCATTTCTGTTTCATCATTATGGAAAAATAAAAATGATATCAAATTACAAATGTACCTTTGGCTTGAAGGGAGGTAGGAGTATAAACGCGACACAAAAGTAAAATGCTAAGTCAGCGTGAACAGTACTGGGGTATTGTTCATCTATTTATAGGCACAGGACGCAGCCTGTGCAAAATTACATTTATGCCCTTTACAATCAACTACAATAATGATGCAAAACATCATGGGTCTTTAAGTCATTTCATCTTTGAGTCGGTCCACCCCTTCGTCTTGAGATTTGCCACTGTGCCGAAGCTTTATAGGTAATAGCTTCGGCGCTGCTTCTGAGAAGATCGGCCGAAGGTGTTCTCTTTCTTTAGGATCTTCTGCTACGAAGCATACCCCCAACAGTAGCCCCTTCGTGGTGCTAGATCGTTTTTCGTAACGAGCTTGATCCGTGAAAAAATCTTCTAGGCTTCGGGATGCCGAAGATCCGAAAAACACCTTCCCTGAGGTCATTGACGAGAAACGATTAAAACAATCCTCGCGCTCTGAACGGTTTTGCAGCAGTTACGCGCGCCCTGGCGATTCACCCTCTCGAACCCTGTGGCCCACCGTTCAGCGAGTGCGGGTGGCTGTTTGTCCGGTGCAGAAGACCTTGACGATTTACCTTCCCACCTACGGCACTATATAAACATACGGGTAGGTGTAAAGTTACCACAACATTCATTGCTATTGCACTGTTTTGCTACCAAAATATTGACCAAAACCGAGGCTTGTTTACTGCATCCTCAATCGAAGCTATTTACTTTGCTCAAGCTCCGTAGCAAGAAAAAGCTTCAGCAAGATAAAGAAAAATTTTCAACTTCAAAAAACAAGAAATTCAATCATCAGATGGCCAGAGTGCGTTCCATAGCTAGGGTTACGCACGACGGAGAGGAAGCCGAAGTTGCTGAGACTGCCCCAATCTCTGAAGTGATGAAGCGGTCGAGGCTGGTAACATCGGAGGATGCACCTGCCGCTAGAACAGAACAGGCTGATGTTGAGGAGACTGAGTCTGAAGATGATTACAGCGCGGTGCCAAGTAAACCCAGCCACCTGGATTTCGGGAAATCCACCATCTCCGAAGATGATTTGCCTAAGATGTTGAAATTGGGCTATTTCAGTGAAGAGAAGAAAGAGCTGGTTCGTTTTGGTGGGGAAGAGACTACTCCGAAGCCGAGAAAGGATGAAGTAGTAGTCTTCAAAAGTTTCTTTAAAGCTAGCTTAAGATTTCCTTTGAACAAGATGATTGCTGTTGTATTGAAGAAGTTTGGGATCTACCTTCATCAGTTAACCCCCAATGCTATTGTCCGGCTTAGCGTTTATATCTGGGCTCTCCGAAGCCAAGGAGTGGAGCCGTTTGGCGAAGGCTTCTACCGAGTACACGAGCTTCATTATCAGACAAAAGCTAGAGAAGATGGGCTACATGAAAATTTTGGCTGCTACAATTTTGCCTATCGCAAGACCACAAAATTTCCAGTAATTAGCTACCGAAGCAAGTGGCCAGCTGGCTGGAAGTCTAAATGGTTTTACGTCAAAGTTGACGAAGATAAGGAGGACCTGGTCCAGAGTCCCCTAGAATTGATCTTCGGAGAGACCAGACCGCAGTACAATATGACACCAGGGAGTCCAAGCAAAATTGCCTTGGCTGAATTCCAAGTTATTGTAGATCATATCGGCACTAGGGACTTAGTGCAAGAATTTTTGGCCTTCAGAATGTTCCCTACTTTGAAGGAGTGGGACATGCCGAAGCTGAAGGGGGAAAAGAAGAAGGGGGAGCTTATTCGGTTGCCTTACCATTATAAATTCAAGAAACATTTCAAAGTGCCTTGCCAAGAGTGGCTGGACACGATCGAAGCAATGTGCAATGACATACTAGGTAATTACTCCAAAAAAGAAGATCAACTAATGACTGCAGCCTTCGGCACCTGCCCGAAATGAAGGTTGAACCGAGTAATGGATGCTCTGGACTTTGAGTATCCCGACTACGAGCCACTAGACAAAGATGCCGAAGGGCAAAAAAGAAAGAGAGTAGCTGGCGTTCTGAATAAAGATGATGAAGAACAATTGAAAAATAAAAAACTGAAGCCTGAGCCGAAAACAGATGCTTCGAAGAAGAGAAAAGCTACAGCTCCGAAGCAGAGGACAATTGACGAAGAAGAAACTGCTGCAACACCCTCTACCACCGACATGGAGGAAATTCTAAAGGTAATGACTGAATCTTTGCCTATCAAGCTAAGTCCACTGGGGCCACATTTGACGAAGCTTTTTCAGAAGGAAAAGGAGCCTGCAAAAATGAAGAAGGCAGCTAGGGCAAAAAAGCAAAGAATTATTACAGTGACAGAAGCCATCGAAGGGACACCACCAGGAGCTTCAACTCTAAAGGCGCCAGCTGTTGAAAGCACGACAGCCACCGAAGCTGCAGCTGCAGAAGCCACAGCTACCGAAGTTGCAGCTGCAGAAGCCACAGCTACCGAAGCTGCCGCAGCCGAAGATATTCATTTAGAGTGCACAATTGCAGATATTGATAAGATATTGCTGCACATGGCCGCAGAAGAAGCTGCTGCAGCCACCGAAAAGACTACGACCCTAGAACCCGAAAAGGAGAAAGAAATAGCCGAAGTTGCTTCGAAAGATGAAATTTTTAACTTTCAAAACTTAGTTGGTCAAGAGCTGACAAAGGCTGAAAAAGAAGAGCTAAAGGAATATGCTTTATCTTGCGGATATCGGCCGGGAGCACTTCTCTTCGGTGGCATTGATGACGAAAAATTGGGCTGCATCCGGGATCAGACCGGAGCGAAGGTTATCGGTACTCTATCAAAGAGTATTGGTTTCCCGAAGCTCGAAACAGATATCAGCCGCTACCTGAGAGCACCTAGAGGGGGGGGGGGTGAATAGGTGATCCTGTAAAAACTTCAAACTTAAGCCACAAAAACTTGTTATGTGTTAGCACGATTATTGCCAAGTGGCTAAGGTGAAGTCTCAACAAAACACAATACCACAAGAGATCAAGACAGAGGTGACACGGTGGTTTATCCCGTGGTTCGGCCAAGCCAATGCTTGCCTACTTCCACGTTGTGGCGTCCCAACGGACGAGGGTTGCAATCAACCCCTCTCAAGCGGTCCAAAGACCCACTTGAATACCACGGTGTTTGGTTGTTCCTTTCACTATCCCGTTTGCAAGGAATCTCCACAAATTGGAGTCTCTTGCCCTTACAAGTATGATCACAAAGAAAGCACAGAGTAAGGGAGGGAAGCAACACACACAAATCCACAGCAAAACGCACACACACGGCCAAGAATCGAGCTCACAAGAGTATCACACAGTTCTCACTAGAACAGAGCTCGAAACACTTAGAATGACAACAGAATGCGCAAAGATTGCTTGTGGGTGCTCAGGAATGCTCAAAGGTTGCTTGTATTTCTCCTTCATGCGCCTAGGGGCTCCTTTTATAGGCCCAAGGCAGCTAGGAGCCGTTGAGAGCAAATCCGGAAGGCCATCCTTGCCTTCTGTCGTCGGGGGCACCGGACAGTCCGGTGCACACCGGACATTGTCCGGTGCCCGATTTGTTTCCTTAAACGGCGAAGACGACCGTTGCAGACCGTTGACAGATCTGGCGCCGTTGGCGCACCGGACATGTCCGGTGCACACCGGACAGTCCGGTGCCGTCTTCCGACCGTTGGCTCCGCCACGTGTCCCGCGCAGATTGCGCGGCCGACCGTTGGCCCGGCAGACCGTTGGCTCACCGGACAGTCCGGTGCACACCGGACAGTCCGGTGAATTTTAGCCGTACGCCGCCGGCCAAAATCCCGAGAGCGGCCAGTTCGAGCCAAGTCGGCCTGGCGCACCGGACACTGTCCGGTGCACACCGGACAGTCCGGTGCTCCAGACCGAGCTGGGTCTTGGCTGCACACAGCCAAGTCTTTCCTCCTCTTTTCTCTTCTTCTTCTTTCTGTTTCTAACACTTAGACAAATATATTAGTACACAAAACCAATGTACTAAGGCTTAGAAACATACCTTTATCTCATGATTTGCACCTTGTTCATCCATGTACATAAATTCACAATTAAACACATGTGTTGGCACTCAATCACCAAAATACTTAGAAATGGCCCAAAGGCACATTTCCCCTTCAATCTCCCCCTTTTTGGTGATTTATGCCAACACAACATAAAGCAACTAGAACAAGTGCAAACTCACTTCAAATAAAATAAATTTAAGTTTTATTCAATTTTGGCATATATGGATCAT
Organism: Zea luxurians; assembly: GCA_029449295.1. Classification (NCBI taxonomy): domain Eukaryota; kingdom Viridiplantae; phylum Streptophyta; class Magnoliopsida; order Poales; family Poaceae; genus Zea; species Zea luxurians. The sequence continues at coordinate 39,581,302 of JAOPSE010000010.1, read as the reverse complement.
CCTTTGCCACCACTTGGTTTGTTTTTGCAAATCAAACTCAAATCTCTATCTCTAAGTTAAACACACATGTTTAAGCAAAAAGAGAGTCATTCCAAAAGAGATTGATCAAAGATTTCAAAAACTCCCCCTTTTTCCCATAATCAATACTTCTCCCCACAAGAAGCCAAAAGAGACAATGAAAGAGTTTTGACAAACCAAAAACTCTACTCTACCATTTTCAAATCTCTCAAGTGGTAGCTGATCCATTTATCGCTTTGGCCTTTATTTTCTCCCCCTTTGGCATCAAGCACCAAAACGGGATCAATTTTGGCCCTTTAACCCCATTGCCTCACCAAAATCTTCAATTAAGAGCAAATGGCAATAAGAGTTCATGAGATGAACTTGGAAGAAGTTACCCCTCATCGGAGTGCAGTGGAAGTCTTTCATGGTCCAAGTCCACCTTTTCCCTTTCAATTCTCCTTTGAGACTAAAACAGGCAAACTCAAACATATGGTTAGTCTCAAAGGGTCAAGTTGTAACACATCTCCCCCTAAACATGTGCATCACATTGCAACGGACTTGTGAGGTCCAGGGAGTGTTTGTACAACTTGAGCACCATAATAAGCAACAAAATGCAGAAAGAACATGATCAAAGGCATAAGCACATGTATGCTACAATTCAATCCAAGTTCCGCGAATCTAAGACATTTAGCTCACTACGCAGCCTGCAAAAGGTCTTCTCATCTAAAGGCTTGGTAAAGATATCGGCTAGCTGGTTCTCGGTGCTAACATAAAACACTTCGATATCTCCCTTTTGCTGGTGGTCTCTCAAAAAGTGATGCCGGATGTCAATGTGCTTTGTGCGGCTGTGCTCAACAGGATTTTCCGCTATTCGGATAGCACTCTCATTATCACATAGGAGTGGGACTTTGCTCAGATTGTAGCCAAAGTCCCTGAGGGTTTGCCTCATCCAAAGTAGTTGCGCGCAACACTGACCTGCGGCAACATACTCGGCCTCAGCGGTGGATAGGGCAACGGAGGTTTGTTTCTTAGAGTTCCATGACACCAGGGACCTTCCTAAGAATTGGCACGTTCCCGATGTACTCTTCCTATCGACCTTACATCCAGCATAGTCGGAATCTGAGTATCCAATCAAGTCAAAGTTAGACCCCTTTGGATACCAGATCCCGAAGCAAGGCGTAGCGACTAAATATCTAAGAATTCGCTTCACCGCCACCAAGTGACACTCCTTAGGATCGGATTGAAATCTAGCACACATGCATACGCTAAGCATAATATCCGGTCTACTAGCACATAAATAAAGTAAAGACCCTATCATTGACCGGTATGCTTTTTGATCAACGGACTTACCTCCTTTGTTGAGGTCGGTGTGTCCGTCGGTTCCCATCAGAGTCTTTGCGGGCTTGGCGTCCTTCATCCCAAACCGCTTTAGCAGATCTTGCGTGTACTTCGTTTGGGAGATGAAGGTGCCGTCCTTGAGTTGCTTCACTTGGAACCCAAGGAAGTAGTTCAACTCGCCCATCATCGACATCTCGAATTTCTGTGTCATCACCCTGCTAAACTCTTCACAAGACTTTTGATTAGTAGAACCAAATATTATGTCATCGACATAAATTTGGCATACAAAAAGATCACCATCACATGTCTTTGTAAAAAGAGTTGGATCAGCTTTCCCAACCTTGAAAGCATTAGCAATTAAGAAATCTCTAAGGCATTCATACCATGCTCTTGGGGCTTGCTTAAGTCCATAGAGCGCCTTAGATAGCTTACATACGTGGTCGGGGTACCGCTCATCCTCGAAGCCAGGGGGTTGCTCCACGTACACCTCCTCCTTTATTGGCCCGTTGAGGAAAGCGCTCTTCACATCCATTTGGTACAACCTGAAGGAATGGTGAGCGGCATATGCTAGCAAGATACGAATGGACTCTAGCCTAGCCACAGGAGCAAAAGTCTCCTCAAAGTCCAAACCTGCGACTTGGGCATAACCTTTTGCCACAAGTCGAGCCTTGTTCCTTGTCACCACCCCGTGCTCGTCCTGTTTGTTGCGGAACACCCACTTGGTTCCCACAACATTTTGCTTGGGACGAGGCACCAGCGTCCAAACTTCATTGCGCTTGAAGTTGTTAAGTTCCTCCTGCATGGCCAACACCCAATCCGGATCTAGCAAGGCCTCCTCTACCCTGAAAGGCTCAATAGAGGAGACAAAAGAGTAATGTTCACAAAAATTAACTAGTCGAGACCGAGTAGTTACTCCCTTGCTAATGTCACCCAGAATTTGGTCGACGGGATGATCCCTTTGAATCATCGCTCGAACTTGGGTTGGAGGTGCTGGTTGTGCTTCTTCCTCCACCACATGATCATCTTGTGCTCCCCCTTGATCACACGCCTCCTTTTGATGAACCTGTTCATCGTCTTGAGTTGGGGGATGCACCGTCGTTGAGGAAGAAGGTTGATCTCGTTCATCTTGTTCCTGTGGCCGAACGTCTCCAATCGCCATGGTTCGTATAGCGGCCGTTGGAACATCTTCTTCATCTACATCATCACAATCAACAACTTGCTCTCTTGGAGAGCCATTAGTCTCATCAAATACAACGTCGCTAGAGACTTCAACCAAACCCGATGATTTGTTGAAGACCCTATACGCCTTTGTATTTGAATCATAACCTAATAAAAACCCTTCTACAGCTTTGGGAGCAAACTTAGAATTTCTACCCTTCTTCACTAGAATGTAGCACTTGCTCCCAAAAACACGAAAGTAAGATACATTGGGTTTGTTACCGGTTAGTAGCTCATACGAAGTCTTCTTGAGGAGTCGATGAAGATAGACCCTGTTGATGGCGTGGCAAGCCGTGTTCACGGCTTCCGACCAAAAGCACTCGGGGGTCTTGAACTCTCCAAGCATCGTCCTCGCCATATCGATTAGCGTCCTGTTCTTCCTCTCTACCACACCATTTTGCTGTGGTGTGTAGGGAGCGGAGAACTCGTGCTTGATCCCTTCCTCCTCAAGAAACTCCTCCACCTGAAGGTTCTTGAACTCGGACCCGTTGTCGCTCCTTATCTTCTTCATCTTGAGCTCAAACTCATTTTGAGCTCTCCTGAGGAAGCGCTTGAGGGTCCCTTGGGTTTCAGACTTATCCTGCAAAAAGAACACCCAAGTGAAGCGGGAAAAGTCATCAACAATAACTAACCCATACTTACTTCCTCCTATGCTTAGATAGGCGACGGGTCCGAAGAGGTCCATATGCAGCAGCTCCAGAGGTCTTGACGTGGTCATCACATTCTTGCTGTGATGTGCTCCTCCCACCTGTTTACCTGCCTGACAAGCTGCACAAGGTCTATCTTTTTCGAAATGCACATTTGTTAGACCTATCACATGTTCTCCCTTTAGAAGCTTGTGGAGGTTCTTCATCCCCACATGTGCTAAGCGGCGATGCCACAGCCAGCCCATGCAAGTCTTAGCCATTAAGCATGCATCTAGACCGGCCTCTTCTTTTGCAAAGTCAACTAAATAAAGCTTGCCGTCTAGTACACCCTTAAAAGCTAGTGAACCATCACATCTTCTAAAGACAGTCACATCTACATTTGTAAATAAACAATTATATCCCATTTGACATAATTGACTAACAGATAGCAAATTATATCCAAGACTCTCCACTAAGAATACATTTGAGATAGAATGCTCATGAGAAATTGCAATTTTACCTAACCCTTTTACCTTGCCTTGATTCCCATCACCGAATATAATTGAATCTTGGGAATCCTTATTCTTGACGTAGGAGGTGAACATCTTCTTCTCCCCCGTCATATGGTTTGTGCATCCGCTGTCGATAATCCAGCTTGAACCCCCGGATGCATAAACCTGCAAGGCAAATTTAGGCTTGGGTCTTAGGTACCCAACTCATGTTGGGTCCTGCAAGGTTAGTACAAATCTCCTTAGGGACCCAAATGCAAGATTTATCTCCCTTGCATCTAGCCCCTAATTTCCTAGCAACTACCTTCTTACCCTTTCTACAAATAGCAAAGGGAGCATTACAAGCATAATAAATGGTAGAAGGTTCATTCACTACTTTCCTAGGAGCATGAATAACATTCTTTCTAGGTACATGAGCAATATCTCTCCTAGGCATATGTACAACATTTCTCCTACACATATCTCTATCATGCTTATAAGAAGAACTAGAAGCAAACATGGCATGAGAATCATAAACATGTGAATCAAAATGATTATAAGCATTTCTAGCATGTCTCCTATCATAATACATAAAAGCATGATTCTTTTTAGCATTACTAGCCATAGGGGCCTTCCCCTTCTCCTTGACGAAGATGGGAGCCTTATGGCTTGTTAAGTTCTTGGCTTCCCTCTTGAAGCCAAGCCCATCCTTAATTGAGGGATGTCTTCCAATTGTATAGGCATCCCTTGCAAATTTTATCTTTTCAACTTCACTCTTGCTAGTCTTAAGTTGGGCATTAAGACTAGCCACTTCATCTTTTAGTTTTGAAATTGAAACTAAGTGTTTGCAACAAGTGTTAACATCAAAATCCTTACACCTAGTGCAAATTGTAACATTTTCAACACAAGACTTAGATTTATTTGTTACTTCTAATTTAGCATTTAAATCATGGTTAACACTTTGTAAAGTAGCAATGGTTTCATGACAAGAAGATATTTCACTAGAAAGCACTTCATTTCTTTTCACTTCTAAAGCATATGATTTTTGTGCCTCTACAAACTTATCATGTTCATCATACAATAAATCCTCTTGCTTTTCTAAAAGCCTATCCTTTTCATTCAAAGCATCAATCAATTCATTGATTTTATCTATCTTAGATCTATCTAAGCCCTTGAACAAGCATGAGTAATCTATGTCATCATCACTAGACTCACTATCACTAGAAGAAGCATAAGTGGAGTCTTGAGTACTTACCTTCTTCTCCCTTGCCATAAGGCAGGTGAGACGCTCGTTGGGGAAGAGAGCCGATTTGTTGAAGGCAGTGGCGGCGAGTCCTTCGTTGTCGGAGTCGGAGGAGGAGCAATCCGAGTCCCACTCCTTTCCTAGATGCGCCTCGCCTTTTGCCTTCTTGTATTGCTTCTTCTTCTCTCTTTTGTTCCCCTTTTCCTGGTCACTTTCATTATCGGGACAGTTAGCGATAAAATGACCAAGCTTACCGCATTTGAAGCATGAGCGCTTCCCCTTGGTCTTGGTCTTGCTTGGCTGCCCCTTGCGACCATTTAGCGCCGTCTTGAATCTCTTGATGATGAGAGCCATCTCTTCATCATTGAGCCCGGCCGCCTCGACTTGCGCCACCTTGCTAGGTAGCGACTCCTTGCTCCTCGTTGCTTTTAGAGCAATGGGTTGAGGCTCGTGGAGTGGTCCGTTCAACGCGTCGTCGACGTATCTTGCCTCCTTGATCATCATCCGCCCGCTCACGAATTTTCCAAGTACTTCCTCGGGCGTCATCATCGTGTACCTGGGATTCTCACGAATATTGTTCACGAGATGAGGATCAAGTACGGTAAAGGACCTGAGCATTAGGCGGACGACGTCGTGGTCCGTCCATCGCGTGCTCCCGTAACTCCTTATCTTGTTGATAAGGGTCTTGAGCCGGTTGTATGTTTGCGTCGGCTCCTCGCCCCTTATCATTGCGAACCGTCCAAGCTCGCCCTCCACCAACTCCATCTTGGTGAGTAAGGTGACGTCGTTCCCCTCATGAGAAATCTTGAGGGTGTCCCAGATTTGCTTGGCGTTATCCAAGCCGCTCACCTTATGGTATTCATCCCTGCACAAGGAAGCTAGAAGAACAGTAGTAGCTTGTGCATTCTTATGAATTTGTTCATTAATGAACATGGGACTATCCGAACTATCAAAGTGCATTCCACTCTCCACAATCTCCCAAATACTAGGATGGAGAGAAAATAGGTGACTACGCATTTTGTGACTCCAAAATCCGTAGTCCTCTCCATCAAAGTGTGGGGGCTTGCCGAGTGGAATGGAGAGCAAATGAGAATGTGAACTTTGCGGAATACGAGAGTAATCAAAAGAAAAGTTCGAATTAACCGGTTTTCTCCTCTCGTAGTCGTTGTGGTCCTCGTCCTTTTGGGAAGAAGTAGACTCGTCGCTGTCGTAGTAGACGATCTCCTTGATGCGCCTGGTCTTCTTCTTCTTCCCCTCCTTCCGTCTTTGGCCCGAGCCGGAGTCGGTAGGCTTATCGTCCTTCGGCTCGTTGACGAAGGATTCCTTCTCTTTGTCGTTGATCACTATACCCTTCCCCTTAGGATCCATCTATTCGGGCGGTTAGTCCCTTTGTGAATAGAACGGCTCTGATACCAATTGAGAGCACCTAGAGGGGGGGGGGGTGAATAGGTGATCCTGTAAAAACTTCAAACTTAAGCCACAAAAACTTGTTATGTGTTAGCACGATTATTGCCAAGTGGCTAAGGTGAAGTCTCAACAAAACACAATACCACAAGAGATCAAGACAGAGGTGACACGGTGGTTTATCCCGTGGTTCGGCCAAGCCAATGCTTGCCTACTTCCACGTTGTGGCGTCCCAACGGACGAGGGTTGCAATCAACCCCTCTCAAGCGGTCCAAAGACCCACTTGAATACCACGGTGTTTGGTTGTTCCTTTCACTATCCCGTTTGCAAGGAATCTCCACAAATTGGAGTCTCTTGCCCTTACAAGTATGATCACAAAGAAAGCACAGAGTAAGGGAGGGAAGCAACACACACAAATCCACAGCAAAACGCACACACACACGGCCAAGAATCGAGCTCACAAGAGTATCACACAGTTCTCACTAGAACAGAGCTCGAAACACTTAGAATGACAACAGAATGCGCAAAGATTGCTTGTGGGTGCTCAGGAATGCTCAAAGGTTGCTTGTATTTCTCCTTCATGCGCCTAGGGGCTCCTTTTATAGGCCCAAGGCAGCTAGGAGCCGTTGAGAGCAAATCCGGAAGGCCATCCTTGCCTTCTGTCGTCGGGGGCACCGGACAGTCCGGTGCACACCGGACATTGTCCGGTGCCCGATTTGTTTCCTTAAACGGCGAAGACGACCGTTGCAGACCGTTGACAGATCTGGCGCCGTTGGCGCACCGGACATGTCCGGTGCACACCGGACAGTCCGGTGCCGTCTTCCGACCGTTGGCTCCGCCACGTGTCCCGCGCAGATTGCGCGGCCGACCGTTGGCCCGGCAGACCGTTGGCTCACCGGACAGTCCGGTGCACACCGGACAGTCCGGTGAATTTTAGCCGTACGCCGCCGGCCAAAATCCCGAGAGCGGCCAGTTCGAGCCAAGTCGGCCTGGCGCACCGGACACTGTCCGGTGCACACCGGACAGTCCGGTGCTCCAGACCGAGCTGGGTCTTGGCTGCACACAGCCAAGTCTTTCCTCCTCTTTTCTCTTCTTCTTCTTTCTGTTTCTAACACTTAGACAAATATATTAGTACACAAAACCAATGTACTAAGGCTTAGAAACATACCTTTATCTCATGATTTGCACCTTGTTCATCCATGTACATAAATTCACAATTAAACACATGTGTTGGCACTCAATCACCAAAATACTTAGAAATGGCCCAAAGGCACATTTCCCCTTCACTACCGACGACAACACATCATCAGTAGTTTATTTTATTCCAATTTCAAGGTAAATTTTCTTTAACTTTTATTATTTCAATAACGAAGATGTTTTGTAACGAAGGCTATTTGTATGCAGAGTATGCTACTGAGCAAAGCTTTGAAAATGCAACAAGATTTGGAAGACAAAAAACACAAAGTTATAATTGAAAACTTAGAAAGCAAGATAAAAGATCAATCAGCTGCTCTTGAAAAGAAGGACTTCGAGCTTCAGACAACCGAAGGCTTATTAGTAGAAGCTGAAGCTAAAATAGCAGAGTTAAATTCGAAACTTCTCTCCCAGTTAGAAAGCTTCGAACAAGAAAAGTAGCAGCTTAATGTAAAATTTGAAGCTAAGGTCCAGAAAAGTTCAGATTTGAAAAAAAATCATTGGCAATCCTTCAAAACAAATGTCTAGAGTTCAGCAATCGATGTGTTCAACGGCTGAAGCAAGTCTTCTATTTGGTTGGAGCCAGCAACGAAAAATTCAATCCTTCGTCTGAGGACCTGCCGGGGGCCTTCGAACATATCGTAGGTGAAATTGAGGACCTTGAAGAAGTTATAGCTGGACATGGTGACTTTTGTGCCCTGGTAGCTTCTCGGGGTACAGCTGTCACCTTCCTGAAATCCGGCTGCGAACATGGAAAGATTATCAATAGACCCAATTTCAGCTTATCACCAGCAGACTTGGATGATATTCCCAACCTTGCCCGAAGCATAGCGAATAGATTTATAAAACTGGTATGGACAAAGGGAGGTCGAAGCAAAGCTGGTGATGAGGCTCGAAGTCATCTTAACCCGGTAACAAAATCATACCTTATACTTACCTCTTCCTTTAATCTTGAATTTTTCTTACAATACTTGAATACATATAGGATGACGAAGGCGAAGCCGAAGCTAAAGATTGAGAAGACGAAGCCAAAGCTTTAATGGATGACGAAGTCAAAGCCGAAGCTCAATGGATGCTAATGAAGCTTGAATAGATGACTGTAGAAAAAACTCTAAAAACCCTTGTAACAACCTTTGTAAAGAACAATGTAATTAATTTTTACTTTGTAAACTTTGTTCATACCTTGTAATATATTCTTACCTTTCCATCAGTGTATAAAGTGCTTTGATGTGAACGAAATTAGCATTTTTGAGCCGAAGGCGAAAAACACCTTCCCTTCTTTTGGTACACAACGAAGCATAAAGACTGCTTCTTTTTTTTTGCCGAAGCCTTATTTTTAGAGCCAAAGCAACTGCCTGTGTTATGATGATGATGATCCTATGTATGTCTAAATGAATGTTTATGAATGCAAATGTATGATGTAATGTATGGTGCAAATGAATGTCTAGACACACACATACGAAGCCACAACCATATCCTTCATTCCCTTAGGAATAACCAAAGTCTCTTTGCCGTTTATTTTTCGGCTTCACCGCTTATTTTTCGGTGTATCAGCGCTGACTTTTCGTGTAAGTTCTGCATTCCCTTAGGAACGTCTTTTGAACTTCTTCGCCTTCTACTTCGGCGGAATCGCGTTGACTTTTCGCGCTTCGCCTTATATTTCGGCAGAATCAGCGTTGCCTTTTCGCTGTAAGCTCTGCATTCCCTTAGGAACGACTTTTGAGTAGAAAACTTACACTGCGCTCCCTTAGGAATGTTTTTTTGTAGCTTCGTCGTGCTCTGCATCCCCTTAGGGACGTCTTTCGAGCTTCTCCCTGTTTTTCTTTTCTCTTTGCACTCGATGGTGCATGCTCAGCTTTTACATTTATATCTTTGGGGGATGCTGCTCTTGTAGAGCTGAATTAAGAAAAAAGAGAAATTACATGCTATGGCCCCATTGAAAACATTTCTCCCCCTTTGGAAAGGAAAAGGGTGCCATAGGAAAAAACAAAAAGATTACATTAAGCTACACATAATATCGCCGAAGCTCATCCGCATTCCAAGATCTAGGAATGTCGTTGTCGTCCATATCCTTCAATCTGTGGGAACCGGGCCTTGACGAAGATACTACCAGAAAGGGTCCTTCCCACTTCAACTGTAATTTGTCTACTGTATCTGGGTTGGCAACTCTCCAAAGTACCAAGTGCCCTGGCCTGATATTTTTTAACCGAACCTTTCTGTCATGCCATTTTATTGTTTTGGCTTGGTATTTATTGATGTTCTCCACAGCCTGAAGCCTGATCCCTTCTATAGCATCTTTTGCTACAGAATAATCAGCTTTGTTCTCTTCTGAAGCCACTGTTCTTATTGATCCTGTTTTTGCTTCTTCCGGGGTTATTGCTTCGTCACCAAACAATAATTTAAATGGTGTAAAGCCTATTGACCTTGACACCGTTGTGTTGTGGCTCCACACCACTTTGATCAATTCATCTGGCCACTTTCCTCTGGGCTGATTGAAGATTAACTTCATTATTCCTGTCATTATAATGCCATTAGCTCTTTCAACAAGTCCATTTGACTCTGGATGTCTAACCGATGCAAAATGGATCTTCGTGCCAATTTGTTCACAGAATTCTTTGAAAGCTTCAACATCAAACTGTGTTCCGTTGTCCACAGTAATAGCCTTCGACACTCCGAAGCGACAAACAATATTTTGCCAGAAAAACTTCTGAACGATGACCGAAGTTATTGTAGCTAAAGGCTTCGCCTCAATCCACTTGGAGAAATACTCTACCGCCACCACAACATATTTTAGATATCCTTGTGCTGGTGGAAGTGGACCTAGCAAATCAAGGCCCCACCTTTGCAACGGCCAAGTGGGCTGTATTAGATGAGTCAGAGATGAAGGCTGTTTTTGATCTCTTGCACATTTTTGACAACCTTCACACTTTTGGACTAATTCTGCTGCATCTGAAGCTGCCTTTGGCGAATAAAATCCTTGACGAAAGACCTTTCCCAACAAAGGCCTAGACCCAATGTGAGATCCACACAGACCTGCGTGTATTTCCTTCATCAATTCTATACCTTCAGCTCTAGATAAACATTTAAGCAATGGAGAACAGACTCCATGTTTGTATAACTCCCCTTCTATTATTACATATGGTCGGGCTCTTGCCTCTATTCTCTTATTATAAGCTTCGTCATCTGAAAGACAATTGCCCTAGAGAAAGGATATAATCTTAGTTCTCCAATCTTCGCTATGAACAGGGGATATATTGAGCACTGCTCTTTCAAGAAGTTCCACCGAAGGTGCTCTTATTGTCTCAAAGAATACTTCCAAAGGTAAAGGCAGTCCCTGTGCCGCTGATTTGGCTAATAGATCAGCGTGCTCATTTTCTCCTCGTGGAATATTCTTGACGGAAAACCCTTCGAAAGAAGCTTCAAGCCTTCGAACTGTATCCAAGTATTTCTCAAGCTTCGGATCTCTTGCTCTACAACTCTTGTCAATATGCCCAGAAATAACTTGGGAATTGGTTTTAAGAACCGCCCTTCTTATCCCCATTGCTTTTAACTTCCGAAGCCCCAAAAGTAAAGCTTCGTATTCAGCAATATTATTTGTGCAGCTGAAATCAAGTTTCACTGCATAACATGTTCTGACTTTGGAAGGTGGAACTAAGATAGCAGTTGCACCTGCCCCAAAGGTTCCCCAGGAACTGTCGCAGAACACTGTCCAAGCTTCGGCATCTTTACTTGCTTCTTCCTAAGCCCCTGGCGTCCAGTCAGCGATGAAGTCTGCTAGCGCTAGGATCTATGCACATAATCAATGGTGAATTTGTTGAGCTCCGCAGCCCACTTTCCAATCCTTTCAGTAGCTTCTTTGTTCCTCATAATATCCTTCAAAGGCTGTGATGAAGGAACAATTATATGGAATGCTTGAAAGTAATGTCGAAGCTTCCTGGAGGCCATTAAGATAGCATATAGCACTTTCTCCAATTCTGTATAGTTTTTATTTGATGAGCTATGAACTTCGGAGACGAAGTATACTGGGGCTTGCTTTTTGATTTGTCCTTCAAGCCTTTCCTGCACAAGCGCTGCGCTTACTGCAGAATGTGAAGCTGCCACATATAACAACAGAGGAGCCCCTGGCGTGGGTGGAGTTAGCGTTGTTAGATCTATCAGATACTGCTTCATCTCTTCGAAGGCTTTCTGCTAGGCGGATCCCCATTGAAAGACTTCGGCCGACTTCAGCACTTCAAAGAATGGTAAATTTCTCTCTGCAGATCTAGATATGAATCGATTCAGAGATGTCAGTCTTCCTGTCAGCCGTTCAACTCCCTTCTTTGTGCTTGGCGGCTCCATCCGAAGGATAGCTTTGATTTTATTTGGATTAGCTTCAATCCCTTTTGTTGAAACTAGACAACCAAGGAATTTTCCCTTCTTTACTCCGAAGACACATTTTTCTAGATTCAACTTCAGACCAGCTTGCCTAAAGTTGGCAAATGTTTCCTGCAGATCAGCAATGTGATTTTCTTGCTTCGTGCTTTTTACTATGATATCATCAACATATGTTAGCACATTTCTGCCTATCTGGGAATGAAGGACTTTCGCTGTCATTCTGCTGAAGCTTCCTCCAGCGTTCTTGAGCCCCTCAGGCATCTGAAGATAACAATATGTACCACTGGGGGTTATGAAGCTGGTTTTTGGCTCATCTTCCTTCTTCATCCAGATTTGATGGTAGCCTAAATAACAATCTAGTAGACTCATGAGCTCTGACAAAGCTGCTGCATCTACTAGAGAATCTATCCTTGGTAGTGGAAACTCATCCTTCGGGCATGCCTTATTAAGATCAGTAAAATCGATGCACATTCTCCATTTACCATTGGCCTTCTTCACCATAACAGTGTTAGCTAGCCATTCTGGGTATTTTACTTCTCTGATGACTCCAGCACTAAGAAGTCTTTTCACCTCATTCCGAGCACCTTCGGCCTTGTCATCAGACATTTTCCGAAGCCTTTGCTTTCTGGGTCTGAAGGATGGATCGACATTGAGCGAGTGTTCAATGACATCCCTGTTGACACCACAGAGATCGTTGGCGGACCATGCGAAGACATCTTTATTGTTGAACAGAAACCTTATGAGGTTTTTCTCCTGTTCCTCAGACAATTGAGATCCCAATAACACCTTCTGGTCTGCTATATCTTCACATAAGAGCATGGGCTTCGGCTGATCGGCCGAAGCAGCCTTCTCCCTTCTGTACTTGTATTGCTCACAAGCTTTGGCTCCATCAATATTATGGATTGCTTTTGAATCTGTCCAGTTTCCTTCAGCCTTTCTAGCAGCTTCCTGGCTTCCATGAATAACAATAGGCCCTTGATCCGAAGGTATCTTCATGCAAAGATATGTTGGATGAAGAATTGCTTCAAAAGCATTGAGGGTCCCCCGTCCAATGATTGCATTGTAGGGGTACTCCATGTCGATAATATCAAACACAATTTGCTCAGTTCTTGTATTGTTGACAAATCCGAAGGTCACTAGCATCGTGATCTTGCCGAGCGCTACAATCTGTCTTCCTCCGAAGCCGCAAAGAGGGTGTGTAGCATCATGAATCTTATCCTCTGGCTCTTGCATCTGTCTGAAGGCCTTAGCAAATATAATATCCGCTGCACTGCCTGTGTCAACCAGAACATTGTGAACCAGAAATCCTTTGATGACACAAGAAATAACCATAGCATCATTGTGAGGGTAATCCTTGAGTTGAAGGTCCTCTTAGGAGAAGGTAATTGGGATGTGAGACCATCTTGACTTGATGAAGGGTCCCTATACCCCGACATGCTGTACCCTTCTCTGTGCCTCCTTCTTCTATCTCTTGTTGGCCGGCTCTGAGGATGAACCGCCTGTTATCGAGAGTACCAGCTTCGAATCCGAAGCAGCTCCAGCTTGGTTGTTGAACGAAGCCATCAGCTCAAAAAGTGGAAGTGAGTTCACCGAAGGTGGGTGCCAATGTTGGGGACTTGTTCTCAAGTGCTATAAATTAAGAACAAGGCAACACAAAAAATGTTAAACGTTAAGGTCCTTCGTCCTTCGAAACATTATTTCCCTTGGGATATAATAATCTTCGGACGAAGGTTATGAAGGACATACCTTTGGCAACATAACATATAATGATGAAGAGGAAATCATATGAAATGTAAAAGATAGGATAAACAATTATATATCAACTCATTTCTGTTTTATCATTATGGAAAAATAAAAATGATATCAAATTACAAATGTACCTTTGGCTTGAAGGGAGGTAGGAGTACAAATGCGACGCAAAAGTAAAATGCTAAGTCAGCGTGAATAGTACTGGGGTACTGTTCATCTATTTATAGGCACAGGACGCAACCTGTGCAAAATTATATTTATGCCCTTTACAATCGACTACAATAATGATGCAAAACATCATGGGTCTTTAAGTCATTTCATCTTTGAGTCGGTCCACCCCTTCGTCTTGAGATTTTCCACTGTGCCGAAGCTTTATAGGTGTCGGGGACCATAATTAGGGGTACCCTCAAGACGCCTAATTCTCAGCTGGTAACCCCCATCAGCATAAAGCTGCAGAGGCCTGATGGGTGCGATTAAGTCAGGGATCAGTCCATACGAGCGACTCGATCACGCCTCACCCGAGCCTAGCCTCGGGCAAGGGCAGCCGACCCTGAGTTGTTTTCGTCTCGCCCGAGGCCCCCTTTTTTACGGCAGACGCATCTCCGGCTCGCCCGAGGCCTTGCCTTCGTTAAGAAGCAACCCTGACTAAATCGCCGCGCCGACCGACCAAGTCACAGGGGCATTTAACGCAAAGATAGCCTGGCACCTTTATCCTGACGCGCGCCCCCTGGCAGAGCCGAAGTGACCGCCGTCACTTCACCGCTCCACTGACCGGTCTGACAAAAGGACAGCGCCGCCTGCGCCGTCCCGACTGCGGTGCCACTTGACAGAGTGAGACTGACAGGCAGCCAGGCCTTGCCAAAGGCGCCATAGGAAGCTCCGCCCGACCCAGGGCTCGAACTCGGGCTAAGGCCCTGGAAGACGGCGAATTCCGCTCCGCCCGACCCAGGGCTCGGACTCGGGCTAAGGCCCCGGAAGACGGTGAACTCCGCTCCGCCCGACCCAGGGCTCGGACTCGGGCTAAGGCCCCGGAAGACGGCGAACTCTGCTCCGCCCGACCCAGGGCTCGGACTCGGGCTAAGGCCCCGGAAGACGGTGAACTCCGCTCTGCCCGACCCAGGGCTCGGACTCGGGCTAAGGCCCGGAAGACGGCGAACTCCGCTCCGCCCGACCCAGGGCTCGGACTCGGGCTAAGGCCCCGGAAGACGGCGAACTCCGCTCCGCCCGACCCAGGGCTCGGACTCGGGCTAAGGCCCCAGAAGACGGCGAACTCCGCTTCGCCCGACCCCTGGGGTCGGACTCCGCCCTGGCCTCTGCTGAACGACCTCCGCCTCGCCCGACCCAGGAGCTCGGGCTCGGCCTCGGCCATGGAAGACAGACTCGACCTCGGCCTCGGAGGAGCCTCCACGTCGCCCGACCTAGGGCACAAGTCCGCCACGTCAACAGGAAGCGCCATCATCACCCTACCCCGAGCCGACTTGGGTCGCAGAGAACAAGACCGACGTCCCATCTGGCTAGCTCCGCCAGATAGGCAATGATGGCGCCCCGCTAGATCCATGACGACGGCGGCTCTCAGCTCCCTTACGGAAGCAGGGGGACGTCAGCAAGAGCCCAACTGTTCTGACAGCTGTCCCTCCACCAGGCTCCGTTACTCCTCCGACAGCCACGACACCACACCAGCTGGGTGCCAAGTTCTCTCCGGCTGCCACATTGGCATGTACCTAGGGCGCTAGCTCTCCCCCGCTAGACACGTAGCACTCTGCTGCACCCCCATTGTACACCTGGATCCTCTCCTTACGCCTATAAAAGGAAGGACCAGGGCCTTCTTAGAGAAGGTTGGCCCTGCGGGAACGAGGGCAGGGGTAGGCGCTCTCTTGGGGCCGCTCGCTCCCCTCACCCGCGTGGACGCTTGTAACCCCCTACTGCAAGCGCACCCGACCTGGGCGCGGGACGAACACGAAGGCCGCGGGATCTCCACCTCCCTCACGACTCGGCTCCGGCCACCTCGCTCTCCCCCCTTCGCGCTCGCCCACGCGCTCGACCCATCTGGGCTGGGCCACGCGGCACACTCACTCGTCGGCTTAGGGACCCCCCGGTCTCGAAACGCCGACAGTTGGCGCGCCAGGTAGGGGCCTGCTGCGTGTTGACGAGCAGTTTCCCGTCAAGCTCCAGATGGGCAGTCTCCAACGACCTCTCCAACCCGGGACGGTGCTCCGTTTCGGGAGTCTCGAGTTCATGTCTTTCGACGGCAGCTACGACATGATACTCCTTCCACCGCCGCACGACGGCGACAATGGTGGCCGACAGCCCGCCCGCCGGCGGCGGAATCGACGACGTCTTCTCCGCGTGGGGGAAGAACAACATTTGAGCTCGCCCCATCCTCTCCCTCGCCATCGGAGGAGGAGGCGGGGCAACCAGGGCCGAGCGGGAGGCTGCGCTCCGTCGGCTGTCGAGCGAATCGGCATCCCCAGCGCCCCAACGGAGGACGCGTCGGGCGTCACCCTCGCGTTTGAGGCGAAGGCGAGCACCGTCCTCCCGCAACACGCCAACCCCGAGCAAGTGGACGACGCCAGCACGCTCACGGAGGGCCTGCAGGACGTCACCCTCGTACCCAAGACGATGGCGCAATCAGTCCCCGATGAGACTTCGTCGCTTCTCGTCGACCAAAAGGTACCAACTGATTCCCATCCTTCGTCATTTCGACTCGACCTCAACCCGCCTAGCGACCTCGCTCTGGCGGGCGCTCACGTTGAGGCGAGTGCAACCTCTCTTGGGTTTTGTGTGCGGTCGCCTTGGGATCGATTGACGGGCGTCTCGACCTACGGGCCCTCTGGGTCCGAGGAAGATGACGACCCCAGCATTTGCTAGGATTTCTCCAGATCTGGCAACCCCAGTGCCATGCGGGACTTCATGACCGCATGCAACTACTGCCTCTCCGACTGTTCCGACGGCAGCTGCAGCCTTGACGACAAGGACTGCGGCCCGAGCCGCGAATGTTTCCATGTCGAGCTAGGGGATCCCTCCGGAGGCAACCGTCTCGACATGCCGGAGGATGGTGATCTCCCTAGGCCAGTGCCTCGCGCCGACATCCCGCGGGAGCTAGCTGTGGTCCCCGTTCCGGCAGGGGGTCACGACCCACAGCTCGAGCAAGTCCGCGGGGCGCAGGCCGGGCTCGACGAGGGGGCAGGAGCGCTCGAGTCGATCCGCCGGGACGTCGGGCAGGTATGGGCGGGCCAGCCCCTGGCCGGAGAAATACGTCACCTGCCCCAAGGTCTCCAGCACCGCATCGCCAACGATGCCAGGGACAGGCCGCCACCCGCATCCAGCGGGACCGGTCAGGACCTGGCAGCCGCAGCGATGCTCCTCCGCGCGATGCCGGAGTCATCAACCACCGAGGGTCGGCGAATCCAGGGAGAGCTCAAGCATCTCCTGGAAGGCGCTGCGGCCCGGCGGGCCGAGAGCTCTGCCTCCCGAAGGCAGGGGTACCCCTCGGAACCTCGTGCCGCGACTTCTCGCCTCATGCGGGAAGCCTCGGTCTACACCGGGCGCACGCGCAACACTGCGCCTGCGGCCCCGGGTCACCTCGGCGACGAGCACCCTCATCGCGACCGTCGGGCCCGCCTCGACGAAAGGGTGCGCCGAGGCTACCACCCCAGGCGTGGGGGACGCTACGACAGCGGGGAGGATCGGAGTCCCTCGCCCGAACCACCCGGTCCGCAGGTCTTCAGCCGGGCCATTCGGCGGGCGCCGTTTCCGGCCCGATTCCGACCCCCGACTACTATCACAAAGTACTCGGGGGAAACAAGACCGGAATTGTGGCTCGCGGACTACCGCATGGCCTGTCAACTGGGTGGAACGGACGACGACAACCTCATCATCCGCAACCTCCCCCTGTTCCTCTCCGACACTGCTCGCGCTTAGTTGGAGCACCTGCCTCCGGGGCAGATTTCCAACTGGGAGGATTTGGTCCAAGCTTTCGCCGGCAACTTCCAGGGCACGTACGTGCGCCCCGGGAATTCCTGGGACCTCCGAAGCTGCCGACAACAGCCGGGAGAGTCTCTTCGGGACTACATCCGGCGATTCTCGAAGCAGCGCACCGAGCTGCCCAACATCACCGACTCCGATGTCATCGGCGCGTTCCTTGCCGGCACCACCTGCCGTGACCTGGTGAGCAAGTTGGGTCGCAAGACCCCCACCAGGGCGAGCGAGCTGATGGACGTCGCCACCAAGTTCGCCTCTGGCCAGGAGGCGGTCGAGGCCATCTTCCAAAAGGACAAGCAGCCCCAGGGCCGCCCGTCGGAAGATGCTCCCGAGGCGTCTACTCCTCGCGGCGCCAAGAAGAAAGGCAAGAAGAAGTCGTAAGCGAAACGCGACGCCGCCGACGCAGACCTTGTCGCCGCCGCCGAGTACAAGAACCCTCGGAAGCCCCCCGGAGGTGCCAACCTCTTCGACAAGATGCTCAAGGAGACGTGCCCTTACCATCAGGGGCCCGTCAAGCACACCCTCGAGGAGTGCGTCATGCTTCGGCGCCACTTCCACCGGGCCGGGCCACCCGCAGAGGGTGGCAGGGCCCGCGACAACGACAAAAAGGAAGATCACCAAGCAGGAGAGTTCCCCGAGGTCCGCGACTGCTTCATGATCTGTGGAGGGCATGCGGCGAATGCCTCGGCTCGGCATCGTAAGCGAGAGCGTCGGGAGGTCTGCTCGGTGAAGGTGGCGGTGCCAGTCTACCTAGACTGGTCCGACAAGCCCATCATCTTCGACCAAGATGACCACCCCGACCACGTGCCGAGCCCGGGGAAATACCCGCTCGTCGTCGATCCCATCATCGGCGACGTCAGGCTCACCAAGGTCCTGATGGATGGGGGCAGCTGCCTCAATATCATCTACGCTGAGACCCTCAGGCTCCTGCGCGTCGATCTGTCCTCCGTCCGAGCAGGCGCTGCGCCCTTCCACGGGATCATTCCTGGGAAGCGCGTCCAGCCCCTCGGACGGCTCGACCTTCCTGTCTGCTTCGGAACACCCTCCAACTTCCGAAGGGAGACTTTGACGTTCGAGGTGGTCGGGTTCCGAGGAACCTACCACGCAGTACTGGGGAGGCCATGCTACGCGAAGTTCATGGCCATCCCCAACTACACCTACCTGAAGCTCAAGATGCCGGGCCCCAACGGGGTCATCACCGTCGGCCCCACGTACAAACACGCGTTCGAATGCGATGTGGAGTGCGTGGAGTACGCCGAGGCCCTCGCCGAGTCCGAGGCCCTCATCGCCGACCTGGAAAACCTCTCCCGAGAGGTGCCGGACGTGAAGCGACACGCCGGCAACTTCGAGCCAGCGGAGAAGGTTAAGGCCGTCCCTCTCGACCCCAGTGGCGACACCTCCAAGCAGATCCGGATCGGTTCCGGGCTCGACCCCAAATAGGAAGCGGTGCTCGTCGACTTTCTCCGCGCAAACGCCGACGTCTTTGCGTGGAGTCCCTCGGACATGCCCGGCATACCGAGGGATGTCGCCGAGCACTCGCTGGATATTCGGGCCGGAGCCCGACCGGTCAGGCAGCCTCTGCGCCGATTCGATGAGGAAAGGCGCAGGGTGATAGGCGAGGAGATCCACAAGCTAATGGCAGCAGGGTTCATCAAAGAGGTATTCCATCCCGAATGGCTTGCTAACCCTGTGCTGGTGAGGAAGAAAGGGGGGAAATGGCGGATGTGTGTAGACTACACTGGTCTCAACAAAGCATGTCCGAAGGTTCCCTACCCTCTACCTCGCATCGATCAAATCGTGGATTCCACTGCTGGGTGCGAAACCCTGTCTTTCCTCGATGCCTACTCAGGGTATCATCAAATCAAGATGAAAGAGTCCGACCAGCTCGTGACTTCTTTCATCACGCCCTTCGGCATGTACTGCTATGTCACCATGCCGTTCGGTTTGAGGAACGCGGGTGCAACGTACCAGCGGTGCATGAACCATGTGTTCGGCGAACACATCGGTCGCACGGTCGAGGCCTACGTCGATGACATCGTAGTCAAGACAAGGAAAGCCTCCGACCTTCTCTCCGACCTTGAAGTGACATTCCGGTGTCTCAAGGCAAAGGACGTCAAGCTCAATCCCGAGAAGTGTGTCTTCGGGGTGCCCCGAGGCATGCTCCTGGGATTCCTCGTCTCCGAGCGGGGCATCGAAGCCAACCCGGAGAAGATCACAGCCATCACCAGCATGGGGCCCATCAAGGACTTAAAAGGCGTACAGAGGGTCATGGGATGTCTCGCGGCCTTGAGCCGTTTCATCTCGCGCCTCGGCGAAAGAGGCCTGCCTCTGTACCGTCTCTTAAGGAAGGCCGAGTGCTTCACTTGGACCCCCGAGGCCGAGGAAGCTCTCGGGAACCTGAAGGCGCTCCTCACCCAGGCGCCCATCTTGGTACCCCCAGCTGATGGAGAAGCCCTCTTGGTCTACGTCGCCGCTACCACTCAGGTGATTAGCGCCGCGATCGTGGTCGAAAGGCAAGAAGAGGGGCATGCATTGCCCATTCAGAGGCCAGTTTACTTCGTCAGCGAGGTGCTGTCCGAAACCAAGATCCGCTACCCACAAGTTCAGAAGCTGCTGTATGCAGTGATCCTGACGAGGCAAAAGTTGCGACATTACTTCGAGTCTCATCCGGTAACTGTGGTGTCATCCTTCCCCCTGGGGGAGATCATCCAGTGCCGAGAGGCCTCGGGACGGATCGCAAAGTGGGCGGTGGAAATCATGGGCGAGACAATCTCGTTCGCCCCTCGGAAGGCCATCAAGTCCCAGGTACTGGCGGACTTCGTAGCCGAATGGATCGACACACAGTTGCCGACGGCTCCGATCCAACCGGAGCTCTGGACCATGTTTTTCGACGGGTCGCTGATGAAGACGGGAGCTGGCGCGGGCCTGCTCTTCGTCTCGCCCCTCGGGAAACACCTGCGCTACGTGCTGCGCCTCCATTTCCCGGCGTCCAACAATGTGGCTGAGTACGAAGCTCTGATCAACGGATTGCGAATCGCCATCGAGCTAGGGGTCCGACGCCTCGACGCTCGCGGTGACTCGCAGCTCGTCATCGACCAGGTCATGAAGAACTCCCACTGCCGCGACCCGAAGATGGAGGCCTACTGTGATGAGGTTCGACGCCTGGAAGACAAGTTCTACGGGCTCGAGCTTAACCACATCGCCCGGCGCTACAACGAGACTGCGGACGAGCTGGCAAAGATAGCCTCGGGGCGAACGACGGTTCCCCCGGACGTCTTCTCCCGGGATCTGCACCAACCCTCCGTCAAGATCAGCGACACACCCGAGCCCGAGGAGCCCACGGCCCCGTCCGAGGTAACCTCGGCCCAGCCCGAGCCGTCCTCGGTTCAGCCCGAGGAACCCTCGGCTCCCGAGGGCGAGGCGCTGCACATCGAGGAGGAGCGGGGCGGAGTCGCGCCTGATCAAGATTGGCAGGCCCCGTACCTGCGATATCTCCGCCAAGGAGAGCTACCCCTCGACCAGGCGGAGGCACGGCGGGTAGCGCGACGCGCCAAGTCGTTTGTCTTGCTGGGCGATGAGAAGGAGCTCTACCACCGCAGCCCCTCGGGCATCCTCCAGCGGTGCATCTCCATCGCCGAAGGTCAGGAACTCCTACAAGAGATACACTCGGGGGCTTGCGGCCATCATGCAGCGCCTCGAGCCCTCGTCGGGAACGCTTTCCGGCAAGGCTTCTACTGGCCGACGGCGATGGCTGACGCCACTAGAATTGTCCGCACCTGCGAAGGGTGTCAATTCTATGCGAAGCAGACCCACCTGCCCGCTTAGGCTCTGCAGACGATACCCATCACCTGGCCCTTCGCTGTGTGGGGTCTGGACCTCATCGGCCCTCTGCAGAAGGCGCCCGGGGGCTACACGCACCTGCTGGTCGCCGTCGACAAATTCTCCAAGTGGATCGAGGTCCGACCCCTGAACAGCATCAGGTCCGAGCAGGCGGTGGCGTTCTTCACCAACATCATCCATCGCTTCGGGGTCCCAAACTCCATCATCACCGACAATGGCACCCAGTTCACCGGCAAAAAATTCTTGGATTTTTGCGAGGATCACAACATCCGGGTGGACTGGGCTGCCGTAGCTCATCCCATGTCGAATGGGCAAGTAGAGCGTGCCAATGGCATGATTCTACAAGGGCTCAAGCCTCGGATTTACAACGACCTCAACAAGTTCGGCAAGCGATGGATGTGTGGCGGAACTGCCCGAATTATTCCGACTTAAGTGCCTAAGTCCGACCTTAGAGGCTAGACCACACTTAAATGGGAATAACCCGTCAATCCCTCGGATCTAGTCCGACACGGCCACTGACAGGATCAAGTACCACAGTCTCACTCGATGGTGAGTCACAGAGCAAATACAATAAAGCATAAAACCATACATGGTAGAGTATTAAGTTATTACATCACCATTGTCATCATCGGAGTTTTCGCAAAAGTAACCATCATTGTTTTTGGAATGCAGCGGAAAATAAACTAACGGTAAATAAATGGAGGGATGGGGAAGCCTGTCCCATCACTCCTCATGCTCCTCCTCAGCCGAGGCAGGGTCCCACTCGACAGTCCAACCCGGTGGCAGGGTGGATGGCCAAGTCACTCCAGCAACCATGTCCTCCAGAGAACCTATAAAATTATGCCACAAGCAAGGCTGAGTATACTAATACTCAGCTAGACTTACCCGGTGTGAGGAGTCTATACTCCTCTACCTCTAGACATGCAGCTGTTTGGCTGTGGGGTTTGGTTGCCAAAAGCACTAGCTGAGCTTCTAAATCAAGATTTTAACTTTGTCAAAATTAAGTGTGACTCTCTTAAGGCTAAAAGTGTACTATCTACTCATACATAGTAGCAAGCATTTTTAGCAATCATCATTTTGTATCATCTCATCACAGTTCCACTTCTTACTCAATGCAGTACAATGGATCAAGCAGTCTCATTAGCTGCGAGAAGCAGACGATTCGAATCGAGTTTTATCCTTGCAAGGTAAACCTAAACACACGACATGTAGGGGCACTCCGTCCCCACACATATCAACCGTCCCCATCGATTCCCTGGCAGCAGATCAGGGCTCACCGCCTTGGCGTACAGTGCCTCACTGACCCCGACTGGCCGTCGTGCAGTGACCGCACTTGTACCCACCATAACCGGAATGGGAGACTACGTCTCAGGTCGCGTGAGGAGGTATGTCCACTGGCAGGTTCAATCAGGTACTAGGTTTACCGATTTATCATATTTCTCGGTATGTGTTTAGTACGTTCAAACGCTTGACACAGGTATCCGCACGTTAATCCTTATTCCATTTTCCATCTCGTGGACAACCAATCCCCATGGATTGTGGTCCACCAACTAGTATCATGACAGTGTGAAAGTGGGTACAATCAACTTCCTGATCTCGCGCGAGTGCTAGAAAAATCACTCGTCTTCTACCGAGACCCTAATTAAATAAAGCAGCTACTCGACCTGTCATACTAGTATTCATCTCAAAAGGATTCCTGAGATCATGCAACTAGGGTTTCAAACAATTCCTACACCTAAGTGCACAATCAATCCTACAATCATTAAGTGAAGTAAAATAGCATAAATAACGGGTTATGCATAAAACCGGGGCTTGCCTTCCAAAGCAGTGGCAGGTAGGTCCTCAGGTGCAGGCTCTGGTGCTGGGTCGGGGGCAACCTCCTGGGCAGCTCCTTGCTCCGGCACGAGGACGTACTCTCCGTCAGCAAGATTACAATCTATCGAAATGCAATGAACATGTTTGTCATGATTATGCAAAATTTAAGAACATTAAGCTACAGAAAATTAAGTTAAGAGTTAACTTAGGGTTCCTTGGCCACCTGGTTCTTCTAGTGGTATTTATAGACTTATTACCCTTTTAGGTTTAGGTTTTCTTTTGGAAATAACATATTGAATTTGTATTGCCTTTATAGATTTTAGTGGATAATTATAAAGGTCTTAAGAGGACATTAAATTCCATCATCCATTTTCCTTTCTTAATTTTCCATCTAGGGTTTCTAGTATGGGTTTGAACTATAACAGTAGTTTAAAAATTTCCAAAAATTTTGTAAAAATTACAGTGGGTTGTCACTGGCTATACTAGCTTGTTTTAATAATTTGAGGCTTAAGGTACAAAAGCTAAGTTTTAAACAAAAAATAACAATGGTTAGGCAGATTGGGCCACTTTACACTACAAGTCCTTTATTAAAATGGTTTCTGACCTAATGGTTATTTTTGCTGGCCTCTAGGAGTGATAAAAAGCTCTTGTACCAAAAATGGCAGAGAGCTACATGGTGGTTAATTAATGGTGAATTTCTAAACTTGGGTGCAAAAAGAGTGATTAGAACTAACTTGTCATTTGAAAAATATCAAACAACAGATTTCAGATTTTTCTTAAGTTCTTATTATCAACACAGTAGTTATCCTAAGGTTTGGGGAGGTTTCACCTTAGGGGTATTTTTGTAGGGTTTTTCTAAGTTATCCCTATTTTCTTCATTAAAAAGGTATCTTGTTTATTTTACACTACAACAGGGTATGACATATTTTTCCAGTGAACTACATTGACTAAGTATCTCACAAAAATAGGTGTGCCCTCTGGTTCATCATTTATATCACCTTTTCTATTTTTCTTAAACTTAAGCATATTATAGAAGAAGGGGTTAAATTATCTCAATGTAATAGACAGAGAGGTTTAACATTTTTAACTAAGTTAGTGAGTGAATATAAACTTCTCCAAATTTTTCTAACCCTAGTTAAATAGTGCAACTATTTTTCTTGCTATTATTAAGCTTTTAGCCAAAACTGAAAATAAATCAGAACCTTATATTTTTCTCTAGTTCATATGTGGTTTTATATTTTTCTTAGATAGGTTACAGTATTTAGAGTTTGGCAAAATTGGTTTGACCAAATTTGGATGATTTAAACAAAAGTTATGCATTTTTAAAGTTGCTGTCCAATTAAAAACAGATTTAATTAAGGTTTTCTGGAAAAACCAGTTTGCACCGAGACCCCTAGGGTTAAACTGATTTAACTCTCGCAGATCTACCCTCAGGTCACTATTCATATGAGTCTTGGGCTTTACACTTAACCCCCCAGGGTTTTCTTCTTCACACCCGCGGTCCTTCTTCTAAACCGAACAGTAGCCGTAGGAAAGAAAGGACGGCGCGGCTTACCGGCGGCGAGGGAGGTCCGGCGAAGGGTGGGGTCGGCTCGGGGAGGCTCTGGCGGTCACGTCGAGGTACGGCTCGTCGTCGGAGGTGGCCGGAATTGCCCGGTCCACGCGTGCAGGCGGGTATCCTCGTCGGCGGCGAGTATACCGGCCAAACCACGGCGATCTGGTTCAATCCGACGGCACGGTGAGCTTCACGGGGTCACGTAGCGACTGTGTGCGCAAGGAATCGAAGAATGGCTGAGTGGATTACCCGGTCCACGAACTCCGACGAGGTTAAGTGCTCCGGCGTGGGTGGACTGGCTTCTCCGGCGAAGGAAACTCCAATTCCTCGCTCGGGGAGTCTCACGGAGGTGTGCACAAGCTTCTCCGAGGGCTGGACGGGGCTGGAAATGGCGGAGCGGGCCGGTCGACGGTGGCAGGGGGACTGGGTGGCCGCGGACGGCTGCGCACGGGCCAACGACGGCGAAACAAACTCCGGCGAGGGTCGGGTGGGTGCGGACGGGTATGGTCGACGCTCGGGAGGGTTTTATAGGCACGGGCGCAGACCAGGGCGCTGGCTTGCCCGTTTGGCGCAACGCGGGCGCGAGGGGCGCGCGCGGGCGTGCTCTGGCGTGCTCAGAGCGCGTCGAACACGTGGCGCTTAGCTTCTGCCCGTGTTCTTCGCTCTGCTGAGCGGCCAAGCGTACGAATCTCGCCATGTCGACTGTGAAAGATCTCTTCCCTGCACCTAGAGCTACCTATTTCATGTGAGTTCCAAGGGAGGATACGCCCTAGGTTAGGAGATAGACCGGCGCCAAGTTTGGTTTGTCTCACTGCACACTCCGCGACAAAACCGATGTCAAAGCTTGTCAAATGTCCAAGTCTCGGTTTCAAATTTTTCCAGGGGGTGCCTTAAGTGGTATAGCACATTTTTGGTATAGAACCCAAGTGGTTTTGGCGCCATTTTCAAAGTGAACACGGCTGGTCTTTGAATTAGGGCTAAATTGTGACTTAGAGAGAAATAGAGAGCTCTAGCTCTCTCTCCACTTGGAGATTTGAAATGGGGTTTCTCCAGGGGCCTTTTTGCAAAATTTCCCTCCCCAAAATGATGGTTATAATGTTGCTTAAGGTTTGGGTAAAAGTTACACATGCTTTACCTACTTGATCATTCTCTCCCCCCCCTTACTTAGGGTTTAGGAAGGTAGGGCTTTGGAGAGAGCTAGGGTTCTTCTCCCCCCTATTGTCCAAGATAGTAAGTGTGCAAGGTCTTAGGGTAATGTTTCTTATGTCATGGGCAACTTAACTAGCACATGAGCCCCAAGGTTCTTAGGTGCTGCCCTAAGCCTTTATCTTTTGTGATCACAGCTTCTAGTACCAAGTGGCTCTAGCCAGGGTAACACCTGGGTGTTACAACCCTCCCCCCTTAAAGGAATCTCGTCCCGAGATTTAGGTAGAGTTCCTTGGAGGGGTGCTTGAGGGGATGATGGTGGTGTCTCTCCTTTACCCAAGTTTCTCTTGTTAACTGCTCTTCGAATGTCATCCTCTTTGCAACTTCAGAAGGAAGCCCTTCTTAAGTTGTATCCATAACTTAGACTATCCTTGTTATCTAAGTTTTTCTTATAATTGTATTCAAAGGGCAGGTGGGGGTGGGTTTCGGGGTTACGTACCGGCTCCTTTGGGTAGAAAGTCGGGGAAGCGAGAGCGTAGAAAATCCTCTGTCTCCCACGTAGCTTCTTCTGCTGAATGATGACTCCACTGAACCTTATACATTCTGATTGACCTTGCCCGAGTTGATCTTTCCTTCTGATCCAATACCTTGACGGGGTACTCCTGGTAGGACAAGTCTGATTCTATCTCAATGTCTGGTTCTGGTAGCACTTCAGTGGGTAGACGAACACATTTCCGCAGCTGCGACACATGGAACACATTGTGAACTGCGGACATATGGGATGGTAATTCCAATTGGTAGGCTACGGGTCCACAACTTTTCTTGATCTTATAAGGTCCAATGTAGCGAGGGGCCAACTTGCCCTTGATCCCAAATCTCTGGATACCCTTGGTTGGTGATACCTTAAGATAGACATGATCTCCCACCGCAAACTGTAGAGGCTTCCGCCTCTTGTCATGATAACTCTTTTGTCTGGCCTGCGCAGCTTCTAGGTTCTTCTTGATAATTCTAACCTTTGCCTCTGCTTCAAGCACCAAATCTGGCCCAAAAATTTCCCTTTCCCCTGCTTGAGACCAATTTAGCGGGGTTCTGCATCTTCTCCCATATAATGCCTCAAAAGGTGCCATCTTCAGACTGGACTGATAACTGTTATTGTAAGAAAACTCTGCTAAAGACAGACACTTATCCCAATCCTTCCCATAATGTAGTGCACATGCCCGCAACATGTCTTCCAAAATCTGATTCACCCTTTCTGTCTGGCCATCAGTCTGAGGGTGATAGGCTGAGCTTCGGATTACTTGGGTTCCAAGTGATTCTTGCAGTTTCTCCCAAAAGCGTGCCACAAACAGTGCTCCTCTGTCAGATACAATGGTTTTTGGCATACCATGCAACCTTACTATCTGATCAACATAAATCTCTGCGTACTTCTCTGTCTTGTGGGTGGTGTGTACTGGCAAGAAATGAGCAGTCTTGGTCAATCTATCCACAATAACCCATATGGAATCATGGTGCCGGGAGGTATTGGGTAATCCCACTATGAAGTCCATGCAAATGTCCTCCCATTTCCAAGATGGGATGGGAAGAGGTTGCAAAGGGCCTGCTGCTTTCAGATGACTAGCTTTTACTCTCTGACAAGTGTCACATTCCGAAACGTACTTGGCAATTTCCCTCTTCATCCTGGTCCACCAATAAAGGGGTCTGAGATCATGGTACATCTTGCTGCTACCAGGGTGCATGGAGAACTTAGAAAGGTGAGCTTCATCCAATATCTTCCTTCTGAGCTCTAGATTCTTGGGAACAATCAATCGATCTTCAAACCATAAAATTCCCTTGCTGTCCTGACGGAAACACTTGTATTTCTCGGCCTTTTGCTTGATCATATCCTTGATGATCTGAACACCCTTATCCCCAAACTGTGCCTGAGCTATTTGTTCTTGCAATGTGGGCTCCACTGCAATATATCTTAATTCACCGGAAGGAACAACTTCCAGGTTCAGTTTGCACAACTCATCACACAAGGTGGTGATTCTTGCATCCATGTCCATGCAATTACATTGGGCCTTTCTGCTCAAGGCATCTGCCACAACATTGGCCTTGCCCGGGTGGTAATGCACCTCCAAATCATAGTCCTTGATTAATTCCAACCATCTCCTCTGTCTCATATTTAAATCTGCCTGAGTGAAAATGTACTTGAGGCTCTTGTGATCGGTGTAAATGTTACAGTGAGCTCCCATCAAGTAGTGTCTCCATATCTTGAGAGCATGAACTACTGCTGCCAACTCTAGATCATGGGTCGGGTAGTTCTGCTCATGAGGTCTAAGGGCTCGGGAAGCATAAGCAATCACTCTGTTCTCTTGCATCAACACACAACCCAATCCTGTCCCAGAAGCATCACAATAAACTTCAAATGGCTTGGTATTATCTGGCTGAGCTAGCACTGGAGCGGTTGTCAAGTGTTGCCTCAGGGTATGAAAAGCATCCTCACATTTTTGGCTCCACACAAATTTGGCTCCCTTTTTCAACAGTTCAGTCATTGGCTTGGCAATTCTAGAGAAATCCGGAATGAATCGTCGGTAATACCCTGCCAATCCCAGAAAACTCCTAATCTGCTTCACTGTAGTCGGGGGTTTCCAGTCCATCACTTCTTGCACCTTCTCAGGGTCAACTGATATCCCATCCTGAGAAATTGTGTGACCCAAGAATTTTATTTCTTTCAGCCAGAACTCACACTTGGACAACTTAGCATATAACTGATGGTCGCGAAGTCTCTGAAGCACGATACGCAGATGTTTAGTGTGCTCAGCCTCATTCTTGGAGTAAACCAGAATGTCATCAATGAAGACAACCACAAACTTGTCCAGCTCTGGCATGAATACCGAGTTCATCAAGTACATGAAATAAGCCGGGGCATTGGTTAGCCCAAAAGACATTACCAGAAACTCATAGAGCCCATATCTGGTAGAGAAAGCCGTCTTGGGAATGTCACTGGCGCGGATCTTGATCTGATGGTAGCCCGAGCGAAGGTCTATCTTGGAGAATACCTTGGCTCCCACCAATTGATCAAACAGAACATCAATGCGGGGTAACGGGTACTTGTTCTTGATAGTCACCGCATTGAGAGGGCGGTAGTCAACACACATCCTCAAACTCTCATCCTTTTTCTTCACAAATAATGCTGGACATCCCCATGGTGAAGTGCTTGGACGAATAAACCCCTTGTCCAGCAATTCTTGCAATTGCTTCTTCAGTTCTGCCAACTCCGCGGGAGGCATCCTATAAGGTCTCTTGGAGATAGGAGCAGTCCCGGGTTGCAATTCAATGGCGAACTCAATGTCTCGGTCAGGTGGCATTCCTGGCAATTCATCCGGGAAAACGTCGGGGTAGTCGCAGACCACTGGGATCTGCCTTACTGGAGACTCTGCCATAACAAAGGCACAAGACTGGGCATCACCCTGGTTGGGTAAATACAAAACAGTCTCGCCATAAGCAGGAGAATGAATTTCAATGGCTCTGGCTGCAATATCCAATATTGCCTGATGTTTGGCCAACCAATCAGTTCCCAAGATGATATCCACACTATCCAGTCCCAAGATAAGAAGGTCAGTTTTAACTATCAAACTACCAAACTTTATGGGCACATGCCTGCTGATTTGATTTGTGGCAATCCTGCCTCCCGGGGTTGAAATGGTAATAGCCCCGTGGGTGTGGCAAAAAGGCAGCTGGCACTTGACACTAAATTTGGCACTGACAAAACTATGTGAAGCACCAGAATCAAAAAGAACAATAGCAGGAAAATTTAAAACTGTAAAGATACCAGTCATGACGGGTGCTCCCTCTGGAATGTCAGCCATTGCAGTGAAGTTCAGCTTGCCCTGCCTTACTTGCACTTTCTGCCTCTTCCCCTGGTTCTGGTTGACATTTTGCCCCTGCCTCTGCTGATTCTTGGGACAATTCTTGGCATAGTGCCCAGTACTGCCACAAGTGAAACACCGGTTATCATTAGCCTGGCGGTACTGCTGCTGCTGGTTGTTCCTCTGAACTGGGAATTGGGCACGGTTGGGTGCCTGCTGCTGCTGCTGCTGCTGCTGTGGTGGCCTGATCACCCACCTTCCCTGCTGCTGCTGGGGTCCCCTGCTCTGGGAGTCAGACACAATCCTGAAGCGCTGGGGCTGTGACGAGGGTCCGGCCACAGGGGTCTTCCTCTTCTTCTCCGCCTGCCGAGCCAAGATGCAGTCTTCCTGGGAGATGGCCATGTTGACCAACTCATTGTAACTGTTGGCCCGGACGGTGTTGAGACGGTCACGGAGCTTGGTGCTGAGCCCTCTCCTGAACCTGTCTCGCTTCTTCTCATCCGTATCTGCATGGTATTCGGCATACTGACACAGATCGTTGAAGGCCTGGGCATATTGTAACACGGTCCTGCTGCCCTGAGTAAGTGCCAGAAACTCATTGAGCTTCCGGTCCATGATGCCAGCGGGAATATGATGCCCTCTGAAAGCGGCCTTGAACTCCCTCCACTCCACCTCTCTACCATCCGGCTGCATAGCCAGAAAATGGTCCCACCAAGTCCTTGCGGGTCCGCGAAGCTGCTGTGTGGCGAACCTGACCTTGGTGACCTCCGAACAAGCCCCATGGAGCAATG
Organism: Zea luxurians; assembly: GCA_029449295.1. Classification (NCBI taxonomy): domain Eukaryota; kingdom Viridiplantae; phylum Streptophyta; class Magnoliopsida; order Poales; family Poaceae; genus Zea; species Zea luxurians. Next base: position 39,550,689 of record JAOPSE010000010.1, on the reverse strand, counting down.
GGAACTTGGACTCCACCACCCTCAACCACACATCTGCATCAAGGGGGTCCTCCGTCCGGGTAAACAATGGCGGCTGGGTGCTGAGAAACTCCTGGTAAGTAGCAGCGACGGGGTGACGCTGATGGTCTCCACCATAATGCTGGGGTGGCGGCTGACGCTGAGCTAGCTGCCTCAGAATCTCATTCTGCTGGGCCATGAGCTCCTGCAGAGTGGGAGGCGGTGGCGGTGGAGGAACGTGCTCATTCTGTCCACGGCGCGCTCTCCCAGCCATCTGAAAAAGTCACATGGTTGCTTAATAACATATCTCCAAGCTTAAGGTTCGGACATGGTAGGGGAGTCAAAGTAATTGATAGATTTCAAATAAAACAAACGAAAACATGATCCTTCCATCCGAATTTAAATTACCATCAGTCATCCCTAAACATCCAAAAGAGTTTCACTACTGGTTACATCAAGGAGCAAAAAGACTCAACTCTACCTAGCCTAGTACCCTAAGGGTGCAAAAGCTAAGCTAGCGGCGAGGAGTCCAACTATCACCATCCTCTAGCACTAGTCTGGCATCTACTGAGCGAACGAGGCGACGCTAGACTCGGGGGAAGGTGGTCTCCCTGAGCCAGCGGTGTCTACACTGGAGGCAGACTCGTCTCCTCCCTCGATGTCGACGTCCTCGTCAGCCTCCGCATCATGGATCTCTTGGTGATGCATGTCCAGATGCGCATTAGCCTCTGCTAACTGCTGCTGAGTGTTGAGGAGCTGATCCTCGAGGACCTCTATGGTATTCTCCCTGGTACCCACCAGCTCTTCCAACTCATGAGCCTCGTCAGTCAGCTGCTCCACCTGTAAATCCTTCTCCACCAGCTCCTGGGATAAATCCACCACGAGCTCCTCCCTGTTATCCAGGGTGATCTTGGTGTCCTCCAGCAACGCCATCAGGTGGGACATGGCCTCCCCACGCATCACTTGCAGACGATACAGAGCGTTCATGCACCGTACCGACAAGTGTGCCGTGTGGCCTGGGTAGAGAGCCCAGATGTCCTTGGCATGCTCCACCCGGTCCTTCCACATCGGGTCGTCCTCCTTCTCCGCAGGGAACAACCCAATGGGGTGAGTAGCCAACTCCAAGGGATGAAATCCACAGAAGGTGGTCAGTCCATGCAGAGCGATAGCCTCAATAGTGTCCTCAGCCCGGTATCCATAGGACTCGGAGTCCAGTGAACGCCAGCCTGGCTGCAGGGGATGAGGCTCCAAAGTCATCCTCACCCGGCAGCGGGGTACCCGGTGCTTCTCGAATAGCTGCACCGCGTACTGAGGGGGTGTCAAATACCCTGCCCCCTGAAGCACCTCCCACAAGATGCGGGGAAAACCCTCTCGTGCAAGCCCGTCAGTGTGGGTCAGTGCATCTCCATCCTCAGAGGATCCGTGGGAAGTCATCTGTGCACGGTTAAGCGTAAGTAAAGAAAAAGAAGTAAAAAGAACAGGGAAAACAAAACTCAACCTGCCTCTGGTTAGAAGAAAAAGGTATTGAGGACCTAGTTGGCTGCTATCTCACTTTTAAGTCCTTTTATTTAGTCAATTATTTACTTAATTAAGAATGCATGCATGCACGTCCTGAACGACCTCACAAGAAAATAAAAGGAATAGGGAAGAACTCCCATCCTGTAAAAGTGGCCTGTAGGGCCTAGTCACTTAGCCACCTAGCTACCCTTCTATTATCCTAAGGCTTCACGTCCTAGGTCTATCCTGCTCGCCCTACTATCTATCCAACATTGTTTCTATCCAGTTTTACCTTTTTAGAAAAGGGATGGTATTTAGGATTTATTGATTCCTCTGTGGTGGTACAAGCTCCGATACCAGCTGTGGCGGAACTGCCCGAATTATTCCGACTTAAGTGCCTAAGTCCGACCTTAGAGGCTAGACCACACTTAAATGGGAATAACCCGTCAATCCCTCGGATCTAGTCCGACACGGCCACTGACAGGATCAAGTACCACAGTCTCACTCGATGGTGAGTCACAGAGCAAATACAATAAAGCATAAAACCATACATGGTAGAGTATTAAGTTATTACATCACCATTGTCATCATCGGAGTTTTCGCAAAAGTAACCATCATTGTTTTTGGAATGCAGCGGAAAATAAACTAACGGTAAATAAATGGAGGGATGGGGAAGCCTGTCCCATCACTCCTCATGCTCCTCCTCAGCCGAGGCAGGGTCCCACTCGACAGTCCAACCCGGTGGCAGGGTGGATGGCCAAGTCACTCCAGCAACCATGTCCTCCAGAGAACCTGTAAAATTATGCCACAAGCAAGGCTGAGTATACTAATACTCAGCTAGACTTACCCGGTGTGAGGAGTCTATACTCCTCTACCTCTAGACATGCAGCTGTTTGGCTGTGGGGTTTGGTTGCCAAAAGCACTAGCTGAGCTTCTAAATCAAGATTTTAACTTTGTCAAAATTAAGTGTGACTCTCTTAAGGCTAAAAGTGTACTATCTACTCATACATAGTAGCAAGCATTTTTAGCAATCATCATTTTGTATCATCTCATCACAGTTCCACTTCTTACTCAATGCAGTACAATGGATCAAGCAGTCTCATTAGCTGCGAGAAGCAGACGATTCGAATCGAGTTTTATCCTTGCAAGGTAAACCTAAACACACGACATGTAGGGGCACTCCGTCCCCACACATATCAACCGTCCCCATCGATTCCCTGGCAGCAGATCAGGGCTCACCGCCTTGGCGTACAGTGCCTCACTGACCCCGACTGGCCGTCGTGCAGTGACCGCACTTGTACCCACCATAACCGGAATGGGAGACTACGTCTCAGGTCGCGTGAGGAGGTATGTCCACTGGCAGGTTCAATCAGGTACTAGGTTTACCGATTTACCATATTTCTCGGTATGTGTTTAGTACGTTCAAACGCTTGACACAGGTATCCGCACGTTAATCCTTATTCCATTTTCCATCTCGTGGACAACCAATCCCCATGGATTGTGGTCCACCAACTAGTATCATGACAGTGTGAAAGTGGGTACAATCAACTTCCTGATCTCGCGCGAGTGCTAGAAAAATCACTCGTCTTCTACCGAGACCCTAATTAAATAAAGCAGCTACTCGACCTGTCATACTAGTATTCATCTCAAAAGGATTCCTGAGATCATGCAACTAGGGTTTCAAACAATTCCTACACCTAAGTGCACAATCAATCCTACAATCATTAAGTGAAGTAAAATAGCATAAATAACGGGTTATGCATAAAACCGGGGCTTGCCTTCCAAAGCAGTGGCAGGTAGGTCCTCAGGTGCAGGCTCTGGTGCTGGGTCGGGGGCAACCTCCTGGGCAGCTCCTTGCTCCGGCACGAGGACGTACTCTCCGTCAGCAAGATTACAATCTATCGGAATGCAATGAACATGTTTGTCATGATTATGCAAAATTTAAGAACATTAAGCTACAGAAAATTAAGTTAAGAGTTAACTTAGGGTTCCTTGGCCACCTGGTTCTTCTAGTGGTATTTATAGACTTATTACCCTTTTAGGTTTAGGTTTTCTTTTGGAAATAACATATTGAATTTGTATTGCCTTTATAGATTTTAGTGGATAATTATAAAGGTCTTAAGAGGACATTAAATTCCATCATCCATTTTCCTTTCTTAATTTTCCATCTAGGGTTTCTAGTATGGGTTTGAACTATAACAGTAGTTTAAAAATTTCCAAAAATTTTGTAAAAATTACAGTGGGTTGTCACTGGCTATACTAGCTTGTTTTAATAATTTGAGGCTTAAGGTACAAAAGCTAAGTTTTAAACAAAAAATAACAATGGTTAGGCAGATTGGGCCACTTTACACTACAAGTCCTTTATTAAAATGGTTTCTGACCTAATGGTTATTTTTGCTGGCCTCTAGGAGTGATAAAAAGCTCTTGTACCAAAAATGGCAGAGAGCTACATGGTGGTTAATTAATGGTGAATTTCTAAACTTGGGTGCAAAAAGAGTGATTAGAACTAACTTGTCATTTGAAAAATATCAAACAACAGATTTCAGATTTTTCTTAAGTTCTTATTATCAACACAGTAGTTATCCTAAGGTTTGGGGAGGTTTCACCTTAGGGGTATTTTTGTAGGGTTTTTCTAAGTTATCCCTATTTTCTTCATTAAAAAGGTATCTTGTTTATTTTACACTACAACAGGGTATGACATATTTTTCCAGTGAACTACATTGACTAAGTATCTCACAAAAATAGGTGTGCCCTCTGGTTCATCATTTATATCACCTTTTCTATTTTTCTTAAACTTAAGCATATTATAGAAGAAGGGGTTAAATTATCTCAATGTAATAGACAGAGAGGTTTAACATTTTTAACTAAGTTAGTGAGTGAATATAAACTTCTCCAAATTTTTCTAACCCTAGTTAAATAGTGCAACTATTTTTCTTGCTATTATTAAGCTTTTAGCCAAAACTGAAAATAAATCAGAACCTTATATTTTTCTCTAGTTCATATGTGGTTTTATATTTTTCTTAGATAGGTTACAGTATTTAGAGTTTGGCAAAATTGGTTTGACCAAATTTGGATGATTTAAACAAAAGTTATGCATTTTTAAAGTTGCTGTCCAATTAAAAACAGATTTAATTAAGGTTTTCTGGAAAAACCAGTTTGCACCGAGACCCCTAGGGTTAAACTGATTTAACTCTCGCAGATCTACCCTCAGGTCACTATTCATATGAGTCTTGGGCTTTACACTTAACCCCCCAGGGTTTTCTTCTTCACACCCGCGGTCCTTCTTCTAAACCGAACAGTAGCCGTAGGAAAGAAAGGACGGCGCGGCTTACCGGCGGCGAGGGAGGTCCGGCGAAGGGTGGGGTCGGCTCGGGGAGGCTCTGGCGGTCACGTCGAGGTACGGCTCGTCGTCGGAGGTGGCCGGAATTGCCCGGTCCACGCGTGCAGGCGGGTATCCTCGTCGGCGGCGAGTATACCGGCCAAACCACGGCGATCTGGTTCAATCCGACGGCACGGTGAGCTTCACGGGGTCACGTAGCGACTGTGTGCGCAAGGAATCGAAGAATGGCTGAGTGGATTACCCGGTCCACGAACTCCGGCGAGGTTAAGTGCTCCGGCGTGGGTGGACTGGCTTCTCCGGCGAAGGAAACTCCAATTCCTCGCTCGGGGAGTCTCACGGAGGTGTGCACAAGCTTCTCCGAGGGCTGGACGGGGCTGGAAATGGCGGAGCGGGCCGGTCGACGGTGGCAGGGGGACTGGGTGGCCGCGGACGGCTGCGCACGGGCCAACGACGGCGAAACAAACTCCGGCGAGGGTCGGGTGGGTGCGGACGGGTATGGTCGACGCTCGGGAGGGTTTTATAGGCGCGGGCGCAGACCAGGGCGCTGGCTTGCCCGTTTGGCGCAACGCGGGCGCGAGGGGCGCGCGCGGGCGTGCTCTGGCGTGCTCAGAGCGCGTCGAACACGTGGCGCTTAGCTTCTGCCCGTGTTCTTCGCTCTGCTGAGCGGCCAAGCGTACGAATCTCGCCATGTCGACTGTGAAAGATCTCTTCCCTGCACCTAGAGCTACCTATTTCATGTGAGTTCCAAGGGAGGATACGCCCTAGGTTAGGAGATAGACCGGCGCCAAGTTTGGTTTGTCTCACTGCACACTCCGCGACAAAACCGATGTCAAAGCTTGTCAAATGTCCAAGTCTTGGTTTCAAATTTTTCCAAGGGGTGCCTTAAGTGGTATAGCACATTTTTGGTATAGAACCCAAGTGGTTTTGGCGCCATTTTCAAAGTAAACACGACTGGTCTTTGAATTAGGGCTAAATTGTGACTTAGAGAGAAATAGAGAGCTCTAGCTCTCTCTCCACTTGGAGATTTGAAATGGGGTTTCTCCAGGGGCCTTTTTGCAAAATTTCCCTCCCCAAAATGATGGTTATAATGTTGCTTAAGGTTTGGGTAAAAGTTACACATGCTTTACCTACTTGATCATTCTCTCCCCCCCCCTTACTTAGGGTTTAAGAAGGTAGGGCTTTGGAGAGAGCTAGGGTTCTTCTCCCCCCTATTGTCCAAGATAGTAAGTGTGCAAGGTCTTAGGGTAATGTTTCTTATGTCATGGGCAACTTAACTAGCACATGAGCCCCAAGGTTCTTAGGTGCTGCCCTAAGCCTTTATCTTTTGTGATCACAGCTTCTAGTACCAAGTGGCTCTAGCCAGGGTAACACCTGGGTGTTACAGGATGAAGGAACTCCCCTCGGTGGTCTGGAGCCTGAGGACGACGCCGAGCCGAGCCACGGGTTTCACGCCGTTCTTCCTGGTCTACGGGGCCGAGGCCGTCTTGCCCACGGACCTGGAATACGGCTCCCTGAGGACGAGAGCCTACGATGATCAAAGCAACCAAGCTGGCCGAGAAGACTCGCTAGACCAGCTGGAAGAGGCTCGGGACAGGGCCTTACTACACTCGGCGCGGTATCAGCAGTCCCTGCGACGCTACCACGCCCGAGGGGTCCGACCCCGAGACCTCCAGGTGGGCGACCTGGTGCTTCGGCTGCGGCAAGACGCCCGAGGGAGGCACAAGCTCACGCCCCCCTGGGAGGGGCCATTCGTCATCGCCAAAGTTCTGAAGCCCAGAACGTACAAGCTGGCCAACAGTCAAGGCGAGGTCTACGGCAACGCTTGGAACATCCAACAGCTACGTCGCTTCTACCCTTAAGATGTTTCCAAGTTGTTCATATACCTCGCACCCACGCAAAGTTTAGTCGACAAGGAAGGGTCGGCCTCGCCTCGGCAAAGCCCGACCCTCCCTCGGGGGCTAAAAGGGGGGAAACCCCCTCTGCGTCAAAATTTTCCTCAAAAAAAATCTCTTTTACCAGAATATCTTTCGTGCTTTTTGACTACTTCGAAAAGTGGGTCCTGGAAACGACGGAGTACACGTAAGCAGTCAAGGCTGACCGAGCCGAGGGACTCCTACGCCTCCGGGATACGGATACCTCACTCATCGCCTTCTGCGATAAGTAACTCGCGTTCGGATAAAGTGGCTCCGCGGATCGAACAAGTCTTTACGTTCGGAAGCCCTTCTGCCGAAGCGATCCTTCGAGCCTTCTCGACCGAGTCGGCGACAGGGCCTCACGGACGGGTGAAAGTACGCGTAAGCGGCAAGGCTGACCGAGCCGAGGGACTCCCACGCCTCCGGGATACGGATACCTCACTCATCACCTTCCGCGAGAAGCAACTCTCGCTCGCACTAACATCCCTGTTACCGACAAAAAGTCCAGATACTCGAAACAAGAGGAAAAGAGACGCAGCTTTAAAACGCAGTGAGGGTGTGTGTTCTGGCCTCGACGGCCGCATGAGGCACACGCTACAAGACAATCTGATCCTGCAGGCTCAGGTCTTGACGCTGGAAGGGGGCAGCAACACCCTCGGCATCAACGGCACCTTCGGCGAGGCCCGACCTAGCCTCGGACGGCGACGCGGTTCGAGGGTCTCCACTCCGAAGGACGACGTCATCACCACGCCCGGGCAATCGCTGTCAAGGACTTCTCCGGGAATCCGGCTCGAGCGGGCGGCTCGGCCGGCCACCTCCGGGGCCTTGGCCAACCGTCTTCCAAGGGCGCCGGCCCGGTCCGAAGCCTCGGCTGATCAACTCCGGCGTCGATCCTGCCAACGGACAACCCAGCTAGGCTCCGGCCAACCAGGTTTCATTTTCGAGCCAACTCCGCCTCTGTTCATACTGATATCGCTACCCCTGGCCTCGGCTCGACGAAGAGCGGCCGAGGGGTCTCTTTAACTAAGCTAGAGGAACCTCGGACAGCAAGGCCGACCGAGCCGAGGGACTCCTACGCCTCCGGGATACGGATACCTCACTTGTCACCTTGACACGGGGTGACTCATGCTTGGTGAAGCGGTTCAGATAGTCAACAGGCGAGTCTTAGTGCTCAAAAATGAGGAAAAAACACGGCTCCGTGCCGAAGTTACATACATGTTCAGGCCCCAAAAGCCGAAATGAACAAAAAACCCTGGCATTCGAAGTGCCATTACAAACGGAACTCTGGTTCCCTCTCCGTAGGTACGAACAACCCCACTCGATAGGGGTGGGCCTGCGGAGCAACAGAAGACCGACGAACGGCTTGTCGTCGCCCGCCCCAGCAGCGGCGACGATGAAGACTTCTGCCCCGGGGGGCCGAACAGCAGCAGTGATGACCTCAGGGCGGATGCTGCTGCTAGGAGGCCCCCGCCCTTGCCCAAACTCGAGAGGCAAGGACGGGCAGAAGGCCGTAGAGTTGGAGGTCGGTCCATGGCCAGCCTTGGCTATCTCGCCGGCGGGAGAACCTCTTCCAGCTGCCGTGGCAGACGCCGGCGCCGCGAGCGGCTCCGAAGCCACTCGCGTCCGAGAGCCAGGCACGGTGCAGCTGCCAGTGCCACGGACGACGACCGTCCTTCCCTCCGGTCACTGAGTGAAGGAGCGGGCCGCCGCCCACGCGGGGGCCGACCTCAACTCGGCACACTCCCCTCCCCAGCCCTGGTGATGAAAATCCTTGAGGCTGAGGAAGGGGCAGAGGCCGCAGCCCGGCTCGCTTTCCCCCACCATCAAGCCGGAGGTCACCATCTTGGGTGACCGCCGGTGGAGGGGTGCAGCCGGGCTGCATGATGAAAATCCTTGAAGCCGAACGATGGCTGAAAGGTACCAACTCCCACGAAGTTGCGTTCCTCCAACGATGAGGCGAAAAGACGGCGGTTTCCCCCATCCGGGGGCTCGGAAGATGGAGAGACACGGTGCATAAGGGAGAAAGAAGACGTGGTCGCCTTACGGAAGGGGTCGCCCTCCTTTTAAAGGCGACTCTCCTTGCTTGCGCCCCCAACCGTCACGGGCTGAGTCTTCTCCAACACGCCTCCAAAGCCCTCCCCTGCGGCACGGGGGCTGGGTCCCGCATGTCATGCAGACCAGCTCCGAGCGGAAGAAGCCAAACCGCCGCGCACGGCGCACGCAACCACCCAGCGGTTACAAGTGACCCTCCACTTTTGCCCAGACCAACGGGCGAAAGGGGCAGGCAGCCATGCAGGCGGCATGCAACCGCGCCAAGTGGACGCGCCTCTCCGACTCCTAACATGCCAGCACGGAGGCCCAAGCCCACGCGTCGCGCGACCGGCGCGCCGGATGCTGCATGCAAGCAACTGTACCACTTGCGCCACCACCGCACCTCCTCAATTGCGGAACCGATACCGCGACCCGAGGCGACCCAGCGCGCGACCCAGCAGCGCCAACCTGACGCAGTGGTCAAACACGGTCAAAAGTGGGCCGGCAGTAATGATGGTGGCAGGCACAAGGGGGCAGCGGTCACGCCGTCAGCCAAGCTCACGTCCCATCCGGAGGCAGCGAGAGAACCCCCTCTCACGGCGTGAAGACGGCGCGCCCGTGACCCGTTCCTCGAACGGCTCGCGCACGCGCAACGGCAGCCTCGCCAACTACTCGCCCCGTCGCATTAACTCCGCGGCTGGACAGGCAGCGCTTCTGGCAGGAGCAGCTGGCGACGCTTCGCCTTCGCCAAAACAACCGCGCCAAAAAAGGTACGCCGCGTCGTTCAATTTCGTATCCTTTTTTCCTTTTTTCCTCTTTCTCTATCTCTTGCAACAGGGACCGGGAAAGGGGATACCCCTAAAGGGATCCTTCCCCGTGAAGGAACTAGGCTCCGAGCCTCCTTACTGATCAGGGGTTCGAAGGCTGGCCCCCCGAAGGGTTCAACAGCCGCCTCAGATCGTGTGGGCCCGACACCCACTACTGGTCAGAGGTTCGAAGGTCGGCCTCCCGAAAGGTTCCACGGCCGCCTCAGGCTACTCGGGCTCCGCGCCCATTACTGATCAGGGGTTTGAAGGCTGGCCCCCCGAAGGGTTCACAGTCGCCTCAGACACCGAGCGAGGGATGACCAGGGGTATGTTCGATACATAACCAAGGCTCGGGCTGCGCTCCCAAGGTACCCTAGGACATTTCCGAGACCAGCGGGAACGATCCTGTAACGAAATCCCATCGGAGGGAGGCATCGAGCCCTCGGACCCTGTCGCCAGGGGACCGGGTCCGGCAGATCACCCGCAGGTACTTTTGGGCGTGCCTCCGGGCCCCTAGCCGACCCCCAACGAACGGGGCACGGACGTCCACTCGGATTACCCGCTCGCAGCTCACCGGAGACACCATGTTCGGTGCCCATCGAGGGTAACATGGCGCTCTCCCCCCCTCCTCCTTGCGGAAAGGCGACGTAGGGGCGTATGTAAAAAAGCCGAGTCTGTCCCTGATCGCCCTCTCGCCCTGTGCGGAGGCTCGGGGGCTGCTCTCGCAAACCCGGCTCCGGCCAAACCGTTGACAGCGTCAACATACCAGCCCAAGAACTTGGGCCCCGACAGTGCACCCGGGCTACGGCCAGTTCGCATGAGGGAACCACCAGACCAGCCGAAGCATTACGCAAGGCATTAAGACCTCGAAGGAGTGAAACCACTCCTCCGAGGCCTCGGGGGCTACACCCGGCGGGTGCGCTCGCACGCACCCACCGGAACAAAATGCAACCGAGAAAGGCTGGTCCCCTTGCAAAAAAGTGCGACGAAAGCCTCCAAGCGAGTGCTAACACTCCCTTCGAGGCTCGGGGGCTACTGTCGGGGACCATAATTAGGGGTACCCTCAAGACGCCTAATTCTTAGCTGGTAACCCCCATCAGCATAAAGCTGCAGAGGCCTGATGGGTGCGATTAAGTCAGGGATCAGTCCATACGAGCGACTCGATCACGCCTCACCCGAGCCTAGCCTCGGGCAAGGGCAGCCGACCCTGAGGTGTTTCCGTCTCGCCCGAGGCCCCCTTTTTTACGGCAGACGCATCTCCGGCTCGCCCGAGGCCTTGCCTTCGTTAAGAAGCAACCCTGACTAAATCGCCGCGCCGACCGACCAAGTCACAGGGGCATTTAACACAAAGATAGCCTGGCACCTTTATCCTGACGCGCGCCCCCTGGCAGAGCCGAAGTGACCGCCGTCACTTCACCGCTCCACTGACCGGTCTGACAAAAGGACAGCGCCGCCTGCGCCGTCCCGACTGCGGTGCCACTTGACAGAGTGAGACTGACAGGCAGCCAGGCCTTGCCAAAGGCGCCATAGGAAGCTCCGCCCGACCCAGGGCTCGGACTCGGGCTAAGGCCCTGGAAGACGGCGAACTCCGCTCCGCCCGACCCAGGGCTCGGACTCGGGCTAAGGCCCCGGAAGACGGTGAACTCCGCTCCGCCCGACCCAGGGCTCGGACTCAGGCTAAGGCCCCGGAAGACGGCGAACTCCGCTCCGCCCAACCCAGGGCTCGGACTCGGGCTAAGGCCCCGGAAGACGGTGAACTCCGCTCCGCCCGACCCAGGGCTCGGACTCGGGCTAAGGCCCCGGAAGACGGCGAACTCCGCTCCGCCCGACCCAGGGCTCGGACTCGGGCTAAGGCCCCGGAAGACGGCGAACTCCGCTCCGCCCGACCCAGGGCTCGGACTCGGGCTAAGGCCCCAGAAGACGGCGAACTCCGCTTTGCCCGACCCCTGGGGTCGGACTCCGCCCTGGCCTCTGCTGAACGACCTCCGCCTCGCCCGACCCAGGAGCTCGGGCTCGGCCTCGGCCATGGAAGACAGACTCGACCTCGGCCTCGGAGGAGCCTCCACGTCGCCCGACCTAGGGCACAAGTCCGCCACGTCAACAGGAAGCGCCATCATCACCCTACCCCGAGCCGACTTGGGTCGCAGAGAACAAGACCGACGTCCCATCTGGCTAGCTCCGCCAGATAGGCAATGATGGCGCCCCGCTAGATCCATGACGACGGCGGCTCTCAGCTCCCTTACGGAAGCAGGGGGACGTCAGCAAGAGCCCAACTGTTCCGACAGCTGTCCCTCCACCAGGCTCCGTTACTCCTCCGACAGCCACGACACCACACCAGCTGGGTGCCAAGTTCTCTCCGGCTGCCACATTGGCATGTACCTAGGGCGCTAGCTCTCCCCCGCTAGACACGTAGCACTCTGCTGCACCCCCATTGTACACCTGGATCCTCTCCTTACGCCTATAAAAGGAAGGACCAGGGCCTTCTTAGAGAAGGTTGGCCCCGCGGGAACGAGGGCAGGGGCAGGCGCTCTCTTGGGGCCGCTCGCTCCCCTCACCCGCGTGGACGCTTGTAACCCCCTACTGCAAGCGCACCCGACCTGGGCGCGGGACGAACACGAAGGCCGCGGGATCTCCACCTCCCTCACGACTCGGCTCCGTCCACCTCGCTCTCCCCCCTTCGCGCTCGCCCACGCGCTCGACCCATCTGGGCTGGGGCACGCGGCACACTCACTCGTCGGCTTAGGGACCCCCCGGTCTCGAAACGCCGACAATAGGTAATAGCTTCGGCGCTGCTTCTGAGAAGATCGGCTGAAGGTGTTCTCTTTCTTTAGGATCTTCGGCTACGAAGCATACCCCCAACATTGGGTACCCAACAGTACTGGAGGGTTATTATGATGCAAATTGGATATCTGATGCTGATGAGATATATGCCACAAGTGGATATGTGTTTTCACTTGGAGGTTGCGCTGTTTCATGGAAGTCTTGCAAGTAGACCATCTTAACGAGGTCGACTATGGAAGCAGAACACACATCATTAAATACCACTTCAGTTGAGGCTAAGTGGCTTCGTGAACTCCTTATGGATTTACTGGTGGTTGAAAACCTGTGCTGGCCATTTCCATGAACTGTGATAATCAGACTGTGATAATTAATATAAAAAGTTCTAAGGATAATATGAAGTCAACAAGACACATAAAGAGGCGTTTGAAATCTGTCAGGAAATTGCGAAACTCTGGAGTAATAGAGTTGGACTATGTGCATACGTCTAAAAATTTGGTAGATCAATTTAATAAGGGGCTATCACGTAGTGTGATAGATACTGCATCAAGTGAGATGAGCCTGAGACCCAACTAAAGTTTATCATAGTGGTAACATGTTCTATGTGATCAGAGATCCCGTGAATTAGAATAGTGAAACAAGCTAGTGGTTGACTGAGAGAAAAGACCCTTAATAAGGCTCATTTCAGATACATATCTTTCCTTACTGTAAGGTAGGTTGGTGTTTACATTTTAATATGTTTCAAGTGGCTTTATGAAGCAAAGATGTTGTCCTACATTCTTTAGAGGAACATACCTATATGGGTTAACTGCTAGTCACAGTTTATGAGATCTTGGTGGTCTCTAGATACCTATGAAAGGCTATAGAGTTTGACTTATATGCTCCAACTACAGGGGATGCGCTCGGCAATCTAGTACTAGTAAAAAGTTTAGATGAAACTTATCCCACGCAAACCTTTATAGAGTAAAATTTAGAGTAAAAAATATAAAACTTTGAATACTCCCTGCATGTCCAAATTTAGAGCCCAACCCTAATCCGATTCGACCCATAAATTTTACAGAATAAATTTAGAGTTCATTACCACCCTTAAATACTCCCTGCAGGTCCAAACGTTTTGGACAAGGTTTGAGTAAAATATATAAAACTTTGACTACAAATAACACATTTTGTTATTTATTAGTTTTGAAACCTAATAGTCATATGCACCTATTTATCTTAAAAAATACTTGTACAAAAGTATATCTGCATTAAGAGTTTATTTGTATTTTAATAAAAAAATATTGGTCAATGATATATTTTAGAGATCATGTCATTGTGCTAAATGACTTATAATTTAGGCCCGTAGAGTATTTTGAAATAATAAATATGTAATTAAAGGTATGTTAGCTTATATTTTGATCTTGTGGTTGATGCATGATTTGCTAGAACATCTTTATGATTTCCATCTTGGAATTGGATAAAAGCACGGCCTCTTGTTAGTCATAACCACTGCACCCTATCAAGCACTCCACTAAGGTCACAAAACACTCCATAGTCTTTACGCACACGAACCATGCATGATCCTTAATGCACTTCCCTCTAGAAAGTTGCCCACCAGTGCCAATAATGTTGCTTGCTGGCCCCATCATAGTCATTGTCAAGCTCCTAGTGTTGCTATTCTCTTTGGTTTGCCCTGATAAGAATCAATTAATTGAAATACATGCAATTTAATCAGAATGAACATTGCATATATCTATCTATCTTTATTTACACAAATAAAGGAAAATTGGTCTAGTTCATTGATTACTGCTTATTATGCGCGCATGAAGTACGACAGAGGATGCAAGAAGAACTATGGCAACCAGCCACAGTGCGTGGATAGTAGTGTGCTTCAGACATTTCGCCATGGGTGCTAGATGAGAGCTAATACCAACCGTGTGTTGGTCAGGAAGTCTCTGATATATATAGACTCCTGCGCCACATGGTTAATCTATAAATACACTCCGCAGCCAAGAGATATTTGTTTGTTTGTTTGTCCATCCATCCATCCATCGTATCTATCTACGTGCCTGCTTACCAGCTTGCTTAAATGTTCATCTATCTATCTATCTATCTACATATCTCTATCTGTGTATCTATATCCATCTTTCTGTTTATCAGCTTGTCCATCGTCATGTATCCGTGTACGTATGTATCCATCTATATCTATCTATAGTGTTAAATTAGTTATGAAAATTATCTTGACCAATATTTAGTGTAAGACCAAGTGCTAGGGTTCAGAGAAATACCTGTGTTAAATGAATTTTTTTTGGTAGCATTCACATATTTTTCCCTAGTTCAAAATCGGTTTTTACATATATATGGTAGCAACTTTTTAATGGGGGTTCAATGGCTTCCTAACATATAGGCGCAAGTAGAAATAAACTACGAGCAGTTTTCTTAAGAAAATCGCTATAAAAAATCATGTATTTCCACTGAGGTTTTTTTTATAAAAACGTCAGTAAAATCAGATTTACACCAAAAGTTGTAGTGTTTGAGAAGATCTGCTACTTTGTAGTTGACTAAATTTTCATTGACGGTCTTCAAAAATTACTAGGTATGTGCCCGTGCGTTGCAACGGCGTATAAAATATTTGACAAAATATGAGTGTTAGAGCAACTCTAACAAATGTCTCAAACATGGTCTCTTGTATGAGTGTTACAAACTTTCTGCAACTCCATAGTACACTCCAAGAACACAGACGCCTTGAGAAGTATGTCCACCGAAGCTCGTTTGTTATCTAGGAAACCTTGAGAAGTATGTCCACGGAAGCTCGTTTGTTATCTAGGAAGCGGATGCGAAATCAAATTTGGTAAAAGCAAGCAAAACAAAAAGACTTTATCTCACAAGATACCGCTTGAATTGAAAGGATATATATTTTTAGCACTATTCTTATAACAGATCGTACCGTTTCGGCAACTTTAAAATTGTCGATATTGTAAAAAAAATCATATGCGAGTTCAAAAAGATTAAAAGGTGATGTCAAATTATCATTTTGATAGCTTTAAACTTTTTCATATTGTAACAAAAACCAGAGGTCAGTTTGAGCAGATTAAAAGGTGATGTCAAATTACCATTTTCGTTTTGGGACTACATGTTATGTCTTTGATCTTGGCCACTGTGGTCTCTTCACCCTTCTTAGCAGTCTTTGTATTTTTTGGTTGAGGCATGTATCTGCTCGGCACCTCAAGACACACCAAGTTCAGCTTCGAACAGACCTCGACTGCATGTTATGTCTTTGGTCTTGGCCACCGTGGTCTCTTCACCCTTCTTGACAGTCTTTGTATTCTTCATCTAAGACATGTATCTACTCGACACCTCTCTGCATACCAAGTTCAGCTTCGAACAGACCTCGACTTTTGTTTACCATCAACAGGACCGACTCTTTTTTGGCATCGTGCTTATGAATAGAGCCTTAACGACAGTCCCTTTCTCGATTGCAGCAGCCAAGTTAGAGTTAGCTAATAATTAAAGTTAGAGTCACCTGGAACACATGTGCTTTACATGGTGCTGCATGATCACTACTATATAAAGTAGTGCTATTTCGTTGAATATAGAAACTGAAAAATAAGAGGGCAATTACTAAAATAGCAAGAACCTCTCCAAGGCTAATATATCGTAGCTTCGAGAGAATGCAAAGTAGAAAGGGTTTTGCTTCCTCTTTACGAAACTATAAGAAATACTTCAGCAAATAAACAGATTAAAATTGAAATGCCAACTATAGAGTAACCTTCGTTTTCCAGTGGATGAACCTGGCGCTCAGCCTCCTCCTCGGCCTGCCGCCGGATTAGCGTCCAGGTGCATCATCCTCCACTTGTACAGGCACGAGCTCTGCCTCTGCTCGACTGCTCCCAAAATACCCAGACGAAAGATCCACGACAATCTGACCCTAACGGCGTGTTCCCTTCCCTGTCGAAAGCTTCATATAGACGGCAAGAAAAGCAAGCGTCTCACTGACTCTTTTCCTAAATCTCAGTGATCCACCGTGCTCATCTCTCTCACAAAAGAAGAGTCAGCCATACAGAGCAAAGTAATGCCAACTACCTACCAAAATGTGTAACTGAAAGAAAGAAAACAGAACAGAAGAAGGACACCACACCAGAGATGGACAACCTAAGCTCGGATTGGTTGCTCGCTCACCAGATTACAGATTCCTCATCTCTATTTACAGTTACAGTCTACACAAACACACACAAACAAAAATCCTAATCCACGGTTGGCTTCAAAGTTTAAAGACTCGAGACTCCATGATTCGCCGGCGGGCGAGCAGGAGGGTGGGTGAGCAAAAAGGTTGTTGGGTCAATAATACCAAGCTGCAATTAGAAACCAGCCGTCGGCTGGCTCGACGGCCCAGCGCGGTCGGTTTGTGCGCGACGGCGGCGGCGGTGCAGCGGCGCTGGCAGAAGCTGGGGACGCGGTCCATGCACTGCTACACCGGCGGGTCGGCGCTGAGGCTGGATCGCAGTCCCTACAGGCCGGGTGGCACCCGCGGGGCGCCGCGTCCAGGCACTGGCACCGCGGCGGCTCTGACCTGGTGCACCCGTCGCAGCTGTCACAGCACGGCCACGCGCGTGGCGCCGCCTTCGCCTGGCTCGCCAGCTCCCCTCCTCCTATAGCTCCCTGCCTTGAAACAAGAGTCCTGAAAAAATAAAGCATCATGTAGCACATGGAGGACTTTGAGTTTGAGAACATTTCATTCATCAGATTTCAAACAAACACAAATACCCACTCAACACTTCAGCTGTAAAAATAAGATGTGGAATATGAAAATATAATGCAAGAAAGATACTGCATAGAATTTGACACACACGGGATCTTTCTGGATCAGATATTTGACACACACGGGATCTTTCAACAAGATAGGCCCTTATAGCAGCTCCTGATATCTTCCCATTTGCATCAAACTGAATCTCAACAAAAATTTCTAAAACGACTGTAAAAAACAAAGATAAGTTGAAACACCAAATCAGGAAGTTACATAAGCAGTTTTGTAACCACCCAAAAATGTGGAGTAACCACTTGGTTCATTACCTTGAATTGTTCCTGATAGTTCATCCATGTACCCGCTCACCGACGTGTAGTAGCTCTTCACCTCCGCGATGGTGCTGTCGTATTTCCCCTGTACCAGTCGGCAAACTCAAACAGAGAGTATTATAAACCAAAAATGATTTAGATGAAAATATGAAGGTGATTCAATCAAAACTGGTCTCATAACTGTCATGGGGAAAAGACACATATTGGTAGCAAGTGTCATGTAGCAGGTATAAAAGAAAATGTGTGTTCAGAAGCATTACCAAAATTTTCAGCAATGAACTCTAATAAAAGATAGAAACTTAAAACAGAAATAGTCATACCACGTAGCACAATTTCAGTTAGATTAACAGACCCTTTTAGTTACCTTGATTCCGCTTTGTTTTGAAGAACTAAAAGCAGATGAACACCCTACACTTGAATGAACAGAGTATATGTTTCTAAAAACTAATTGAAAGTATGACTGCCCGAATTAAAAACAGAACCCTTTTTTAATTGAAAGCATAATAGTTTGTTCTTTTACGCATAAAGCAGAACAATATGAAGTGCTTGTTTTTCAGTCTTAACTTTACATGAATTTCCTAAAATTGAGTACATTTGTTCAGGAATGAACTAAAAACAGAAAAAGGCATACAATCTACCACATGGTCAGTTTGTTCAGTTTTCAGTTTACAACATTCATGTTTTATGGTTATTGCAAAAGAGGTGGTCTGTTCTGTCTGCGTAAGGGAACTATTATATTTTTATTATTTAGGGTTTAGTAAACTGAACAAACTAACCCAATCGTGTACGCATGATGTTACAGGCTCAATTTCAGCAATAGCATATTGCACTCATTTGGCTATTTCACTGAAGAGACGTTTTTATGAAAATTAGCTGGCACTTACAGCATTTACACCAACTAACTTGTTATCTTTGCTCCATCCAGGTTGCTGTTAAAAAAATGAAGAGAAAATTTTGTCATTGGGAAGAATGTATTAGTCTGCGAGAAGTGAAGGTATTCTCTTTTGTCAAAGAGGATCACATACGTATTCAGAAGATACTATCCTGCAGCTTGATTTTCTTAACAAAGAAAGAACTATCTTTCTGCAGGCCCTTCAGAAACTATTTCACCCTAACATTGTGAAGCTGAAGGAAGTGACGATGGAGAACCATGAGCTTTTCTTCATCTTTGAACACATGGTTTAGTCCTTGCTACATCTAGCATGTTTTTACCATATTTTTGTATAAATAAAAGGAAGATAAAAAAGGCTAATTCACCATGCTATTCCCTAAGGCACACATTGATGAGAAGGAGAGCGCAACCACCAGCATTGTCCATTCCCAAGATTTTTGGCCTGAAGCAGAGAAACATAAGAGAAATTAGTCTATAGCTCCCACGTAAAGCGCAGAACTCATGTAGCTGTGAATTAATCTTATAGTGCTTCTAGACTCCACATAGCTAGCACCAAAAACTATATTCCAACAATTTAAACATTTAGTGTGCAGAGAAAATGACAACTCAAGCTTTATCCAATGCTCTTGAATGATTCTGCGCTTTATGGGGAAAATGAAAGAAGTTGTTTAAAAGAGAAACCACTGTAATTTAAGGGGCATATAAGACGGGCATATAAGACCAGGAAGGTTACACAGAAGCACAAGCAGGACTGCATAAAGACAGGGTAGGAGGCAGAAAGACAAAGGTTACCGAACCAGAAGGGCCAGCAGGAAACAGGAACAAGACACCTTGGCCTGGGAGGCCACCAAACCTGTTCTGTTGCCAAACAATAGAATCAGACAATCGTCATGAGCTCAAAGGGCAGACACCAAGCCGAGCCATGCCCACACAAGCATGAGGCAGGCCAGCAGGTCCAGCTCAAAGCTTCGACTATGCCATCAACAAATGCAGCACATCATATGATCTTGCAAGCTAAATGCCTGCCTGTTTTACCGGTCACAGCTGTATTATCTCGACCTACAAATATTCTATAGTGGCATTTGATAATCATGCAAGCCAAATGTTTGTTCTTCCAATCACACCGCTGCTATTTCCTATCTAGAATATTCTATAGCCGCACACAAGCCTCATAGCAACTAAACTGGAAAACACGAAACAACAAAGCAAATAATACAGAACAACAGGTTAATGGATAGGCACCGGAACACAGGCACACAAGCATCTAAGAACAACACAAGAAAAGACAAGGGCAGGGACTCACCGCACGAAGCATCCTCGCCATTCTGAGACCAACAATCTCTGGGAGACATAAATTAGGCACAAAAGCACATGTATCAGGAGGGGCACCGACAGAAGAGGAGAGATCTAAAGCACACCGGACGGGCAGCATGGATGGTTTCGTGTTTTCCAGGGAGCAGGGATGGCAGGGTCCTAGGCACGTGGAACCGCAAGCGGTGGCGGATGGGGCCCAGCATGGATGGTTTCCCCGTCATGGAGCCGCACACGAGCAACATAAAACCGCGCATGCCGATAATGTGGAGACGGTCCTGCATATGCGACTATGCGAGGAGGTGAAGAAGGCGGTGGAGTCGTCGGGTGCTTGCCTCTCTTGCGGGGCCGCAACGACGATTGGCGCGCACCCAGTCGACGCTTCCGGACTCCTCTATGTCCACTGGCCCGGTCTCCCGCACCCGCGCCGTGGCCGGGGCCGGGGACGCCGTGGAGCCGCGCCAGCCGTGCCTGTGCGCCCGCGCGCCAGGCCCCCCTGAAACTCGTCTATCCTCGCCTTCCACGGATAGCGAGCCCCGGACTCACCTCTTGCCTTTGATTCGCCGTCCCGCCTCGTGGGCTCGACACCTCCATCGACGGTGATGGCTATCTCGGGCGGGCGGGCACGATGGCGGCTATATCGGGCAGGGTGACTCGCGGTTGGAGCCCAGCCATCGCGCGGGGACAAGGACGCAGGCGCGCGGGGACGACGGTCAGGAGCAACCTGGGGACGGCGGTGGTGGTAAGAAAGAGAACCTGGGGACGGCGGGAGATCTCGCGCGGCTCGCCGCGGCGGCACACGGCGTCCGCGAGCGCCAGCAGCCCCCCGCGCGGGGCCGGGTTGGGGCGCGGGCAGCCGTCCTCGCCGGAATGGTGGAGCTTGTCGAGGAGGCCCTGCGCGGCGGCGATGGAGCGGGTGGTGAACAGGCGGCGGAGCAGGAGCGCGAGGGAGTGTGTCGGTAGCGGCACGTCCGGGGGCGCGAACAGGGCTAGGGCGGCCGCCGCGTCGATGTCGGTGTCCGCTGCCGCGAGGTCGGCCGGCGTCAGGATGGGCTTACGCTCCTCGTCCACAGCCGCGACAGGAGCTCCCGTGGGGGTTCTTGCGGGGCTTGGTAGGATTGGCGGGCGGATGAGCAGACGGCGGCTGCGTGGAGGGAGAAGCGGCTGGAGGGAGAAGCGGCATGGGATCTTGGTTTGTTTTGGGGATGAGGGCAAGGGGGAGCTTGGCGGCGTGCCGCGCCTTCCCCATCCTGCGCGTCCCCTCGGCCGGATAGCGGGGACGGCGCGGAGGTTTCGGGATTGTGGATTGCTGCGCGAAGGAAGGGCTGCGGCAGCGGAGGCGCGGATTGCGGGATTGCTGCGCGAAGGAAGGGCTGCGGCGGCGAAGGCACGAATTGCGGGCGGGACGCGGAGCGCGCCAGCGGCAGAACCATCCGGGTGTGCACGCCTACATTAGGCACTTAAGTAGTAGTAGAGATGTTTGAATATGTCATATTTGAAATTTGAATTTTCAAATGACATCAGATGAAGAAACCATAAAAACCAAAGTTATAGATCTAAAAAATCTAGAAAACTTTATAGTTGATAACTTTTTCATTTGAATTTACTTAGGGTCTCAAACACACATTTGAAAATAACATAAAGATAAAACGAGGATGAGTAGTCGAGTATCGTAAATGGACACAATAGTGTTACAGGTGAAGTGATTAGGGAAGGAATGTGTGAGGTCCTAATTGGATCACGGGTTCGAGTCCTCGTGGCCGTGAAGTGCATGTTTTCACGTGAAAAATCACTTGACTTGTGACTAACCAACACCTTCATATTCTTATTAGCTATGCTACTTCACAAAACTAAGACTATGTGGAACAAACCTGGCAAGAATGTTTCTAAGTCAAGGTAAGAAGCTCATCCATGGTCAAGCCATCCAAATGACACTGAAACATTGCAAAAGGGAAAATAGATAATTCAACAAACACTCGTCTTTCCTCAATTTACCCAATAGTCACCTTTCCTCAACTCAAACAATAGAGCCACCTCATTGCCAACATATTTAGGACTACCAAAAAGTTTCTAAACCACCAAAGCTAGAGCCAAGCACACTAGAATTTTTTTTTAAAAAAACATCCCCAAACCCAAGCATTAAGTAACAATCAAATGCCTCTTGAGGATAGTGTAGCCTTTGGCTGAATAGGCCCAATAGCCAAAGAATCTACATGAACAGAGCATCTGAATCAAAATTCTAGGAGTCATGAAAACAACTAACAAACCCACCCCATCATCATCAAAAGAGTGTAGTCTACTACCTACACTCAAAGAGGTGTCTAGCACAGTTGATCCTAGGCAACCCACCAAAATGGTCAAGTCAACAAATATCGCTTGCACTTCCATTGAAACCTCATGTTCAAAAATCTAGGTATACTTCTCATTAATAATATGTACCTGCAAACCAAAACCCTCAATATCTAGGATATCATCATTAATCATATCCAACTGAACACTGCCATCATTGAACTAGCATCCCCTTACTCAACAAAAAGATCGCTTGGCTATAACAACCTGATATGATGAAATATTATGACTTCCAAGACTAGACTAAGCACCTCCTCTTCCACTTCCTTGATGATAGGAGACAACATTAAAGATGAAACCCTTGCATCTTTCTCAACATCCTTTGAGGCCTCCACCATCTTCTTCGATCTAAGTATCTTTTTGGAAGTTCCCTTTTACTTTACCCGAGCCCCCTTATCCAACTGCTCCTAAAGCTAGATCTTCTTAGGAACAATATTTTGAGTACAATGACATGAGCAACATGTTCCCTATCCAAGTAATCATTGATCATTTTACAAGAAACCTCCTTCACCCGATGCACAACATCTTCATTGCTTTATGCCTAATCCTTGATCAACCCAAACCTTAGGAAGGGCACACCATCACCAATGTCACAATATGTAAGATGCACCTTCTTGAGGGAGAATACCTTCCAAATATTGTGACCCAATGATATAGAAACTTGACAATTAGGTCTCAACCTAAAAATGGGACCCTAGCTCGAAGGCCTTTTTACATGCGTTTGAAGATGAAGTTTTGTTCGACATAACATGATGATTTAGCCTAGAAACCCCCATGACCTAAGAAAAAGGGTAGTGGACCCTTTCCATCTTCACCTCTGAGTTTCTAGCTTGGGGTATTTACATAGATTACAAGGCTAATCATCATCCCACCGATTACAATAGGCATATGATAGATCCACCTTCATGTGACCTATGATGGAATGTCTCGAATGAAACATGCACCAACCACAATAATCATACTTAACCTCCTTATTGTACCCTGACAATGACTTCCTTTGGTGTGTGATTGTGCAGACCATCATGTAGGAAAACCTTTGCAAGTAAAGCTCAACAACAAAGCCTCAACATGCTTAAACAAACTTTGATAAATTCACTATGCTATTTGGATACAACTGAACTTCAAATACATCTAGAACCTAGGCAAAAGGCATTGACGAGATGCGGAGACTAGCAAAAAAGAAATCTTGAAACATGATGCCTTCGAAGTCGTCAGCTTTGGCACCATTTACCCACCCAAACATCTCACTATATCACACAAAGACTAGCTAAGCTTGGTAATCATGTCAAGGGCCCCTTAGTAGTTACTAAAGAATAAAAAATAAATGATATTTGTAAGCTTTTCCCACCCTTGATTCCTAACCAGATCTTTGGTGACCAACTCAACATTTGCCAAGCTAGATGTGTCATTAGTAATCTAATGCCAAAGGGTTTTCTTTCATAGAAACTTTAGTAGTATCCATCAAATTAGGAATCCTCAAGCAAAGGGACAAAGGGCCAACCCCATAAAAGCAGCCATAAAGCAATTCGCTAGGTGCATCAAAGTAGCAAAAGTGCAAGGTGTGGTGAACCAGCACAAAAACGTTGAGAAAGATTAAAATGCAAGAATGCAAAGGATGTCCACCTGTATCGGCCCTTATATAGGGTTCCAACCAAAGTTATGTCTTCCCTCAACATTATAAGTCCATAGAAGCATGCAAAATCATGATTCTATTTGTGGCTTGCTGTCATTAATTTTTATAGTTTTAGAATTCATATGCTATATCATTATAAATATCTATGTCAATTTTCTTGTGAAACAAATGGTGTCTCATTTGCACTTTTGATCTAGAGGGAGGAAGAAAGAGCCTGGTAGCTAGGGGAGAGAGAGGGAGAAAGAGAGTGGCTTTGCTACTGGTTATAAATCCTAACCCTAATTAGGGTGGACTAATGTGTGTATGGGTTGTTGTAACACCCTAAAAAAACCTATTTTGGTATATGAGAAAATTCTTTGAAAATCTACGGTTTAAAGTGTCTTACTAATAAACCTATAAATCAAAAATATTTTCCTAAAAGTAAAATGAAAGGATAATATAAATTTTGGTGGAGTATTTGAATATGGTGAGGTATTTTTATATAAAGTATACTTTATTGAATTATATGTTTTGTGGCATGGACCAAAGAATTAATTTATACATGCATTCGTGTAGGTGTTTTTGCATGTACACCTGTTTTATTTATTTGAAACTTAGACTTCGATTCAAATTGAATTTGGAATTAAAAAAACTGAAATAGAAAAGAATCAAGAAAACTTTAATAAAAAAATAAAAAAAAGATGAAGGAAGACTTACGTATGCCGTGCATCTCGGCCCAGCTTCTCCTAAGCATGTGGCCCACGTCTTCTTCCAGTTTGTTTTTCTTATTTTATTCCTGATACAAGCACAATTCGTTGCTGATTTGCTTGTCGCCTGACGGGACTCCTACATGGCGAACGACGCGAACGCCAACCTGGCCGTCTCCTGCTTGAGCGTGTTTTCTTCGCCTTCAGCCTCACCTCTGAACCCGTTCGCAAGCCTCACTATCGGAATTTGGCTCTTTGCCGAGTGCCGGCGGCTTTGCCGAGTGCTTTTTATCTGGCACTCGGCAAAGCCGACTTTGCCGAGCGCCGCACTCGACAAAGACCTACGCTCGGTAAAGGTCTTATTTACCGAGTGCGGGACACTCGGCACAGCCCAGCACTCGGCAAAGACTGCTTTGCCGAGATTCAAACACTCGGCAAAGACGGCTCTCGGCAAAGGGCCGTTAGCGGCCGTCTACAGCTGACGGCCGTCAGTCTTTGCCGAGTGCCACATATTAGGCACTCGGCAAAGGACGCTTTGCCGAGTGTCTTCACTAGACACTCGGCAAAGTATATTTTTATTTTTTTATTTTGTCTCCCAAACTTGTTGTGGTATGTTCCTACACTATGTAGACCTATATTTATCATTTGTGGACAATTATAACAGAGTTTTCAATCGTTAGTAGATTTATTTCGTTTATTTGAATTTTTTCGGAAAATTCAGATTTAAACTGCAGGTCACTCGAAACTTGGAAAACCGTGCATGCAAAAATGATATTCATGTTACTTAGCATAAGTTACGATCGATTACAGGAGCGGACCGGAAACTTCGAGCAACATGCTCACTAAACATGGCTGTGAACTTGCCATCCACATGTTTAAAAATTGTATAAAACACAAACGAAGTTAGAAAATCATGAAACTTGTCCACGTGTCATAATATCATATGTACATGCTGTGATAAAAAATTGAAAAAATTTCGAGAAAACTATGACGCGCTATGTGTACAAACCTAAGAGATCCACATTGAAACTCTATGATTTCATGTGTAGTTCTCTTAGGTTTCTACACATAGTGTCTCACAAATTTGTCCAAACATTCTCAATTTTTTATCACAACCTGTACATATGATATCATGATACGTGGACAAGTTTCATGATTTTCTGACTTTGTTTGTGTTTTATACAATTTTTAAACATGTGGATGGCAAGTTCATGACCATGTTTAGTGAGCATGTTGCTCGAAGTTTTCGGTCCGCTCCTGGAATCAGTCGTAACTTATGCTAAGTAACATGAATATCATTTTTGCATGCACGGTTTTCTAAGTTTCGAGTGACCTGCAGTTCAAATCTGAATTTTCCGAAGAAATTCAAATAAACGAACTAAATCTAATAGTTATAAAAAACACTTTTATAATTGTACCAAAATGGTACTTGTAGGTCTACATAGTGTAGGAACACACCACAAAAAGTTTGGTTGCCAAAATTAAAAAAAATAAAATATACTTTGCCGAGTGCTGTCGAGTCAGCACTCGGCAAAGACGGCTTTGCCGAGTGCCTGTCGGTTGACACTCGGCAAAGTATGTAGAACACATCTTTGTCGAGTGCTCTACAGCTAGCACTTGGCAAAGGTGTCTTTGCCGAGTGCCCGAGATCCAGCACTCGGCAAAGTTTATTTTTAAATTTTAAAAAAATCTTTACCGAGTGTCGGATCGCGGGCACTCGGCAAAGAAGGTAACTTAACCGCCCGACGAGCTCTCTTCTCTCTTTCTCTCCTTTCACTCCTTCTCTTCCACCCACCCGGCACGCCGCCGCTCCCACCGCCGCCCGCGACCGCCGCCCGCCCCACGCTCCCGGCTCGACGCCGGCGCCGCCCGTCAAGCCGCCCGGCCACCCCACGCGCCGTTACGGCGCCCCCACCGCCACGCCCCGCCACCGTCGTCGCGCCGCTGGCCTCCCGCACCCACGGCGAGCACCGCCGTCGCGCCCACCGCCGTCGCGCCCACCGCCATCGCGCCCACCATCGGTCGCGCCCACCACCGTCGCGCCACCGCCATCGCCGACCCGTACATTAGTGAGTATAATAAGTTTAATTAGTTTAGTATGTATTTATTGAGTTTATAATATATGTGTTTAGTGGATTTAGTGATTTTCGTGAGTTTAATAAGTTTTGTATGTGTGTTTAGTGAGTTTATACTATATGTTTTTAGTGAATATAGTGACTTTAGTGAGTTTAATTAGTTTAGTATGTGTGTTTAGAGAGTTTATACTATTGGTGTTAATTTGGCATAATGTGATGATGGATATGGATGCCGTTGAAATATGTGTGATGGTGGATATGGATGCCACTTAGATGTGACTTGCATTCATCGTGTCGTTTGTATATGTGCGTGTCAGCCATCGTGCTATTAGATCTATTTGCAGGTTTTGGAAACCTCCCCGTACAGGGGAAGTGCTGCCGATTTTTTTGACATGCTTGTTTATTTTTTATAGAGAAGATACTTGTCTTCCTAGCCACTGCGGGTCTGCCTGCACCGCGTCGCGTCGCCACTGCACCGACCTGCCACAGCCCCGCTAGCCTGATTCCACCGTCACCCTAGGTATAACCTCAATTTCCGCATCATGGTCGTAGATCACGTAACCCAGTTAGGCGTCTCCCGTTCGAAAGAGATACGGTGTAGATATGCAGATCTTTGCATATCTACAAATGTATCAGTTTCGAATTGTCCACGTTTTTTGGACAGCCCGCGGTTGCCTAGATGGTGTTAGTTTCCATGCTCTACTCCGGTCCGAGACAGAGTTTCGGCGTCACCTCCATGTTGTTCTCCGGACAGTACACTCTCCCTGTCAGGACGTGTATCCGGAGAACAGCGGGGAGGTGCTGCCGAAATTCTATCTCGGATCGGAGTAGAGCATGGAAACTAATTCCATCTACGCAACCGCGGGTGGGATTAGGACCTATCCTCACCTATTAGAAGGTAGGAACGTAGTGTACATGCATTACATGTCTATATTAAACTATACTCGGTTATATATGTTAGAGGATGGAGGACCGTGAGTGGATGTACACGGGCCGCGTAAGACGTAATGATGTCACCCCAGAATGGATTAGGAAGACTGATGCTTTCGTGGAACGGGCATATGGCGAAGCTGCTAAAGGAACTAGTCTAGTCCCTTGTCCGTGCAGCAAATGTGACAACCGGAAAAGAAAACCAAAGAAGGCCATGGTAGAACATATTTGGAAGAATGGATTTACGCCGGACTATACTCGGTGGATCTTCCATGGTGAAGTGCATCGCACGAGAGAGGAGGTGGTGAGACAACGCGTCGAGGATTACGATGCTGATGCCGGGGTAGCGGACATGTTGAACGACTATCACGAGGCATAGTTCGCCGAAGGACATATGGAGGACTAGCCAGAGGCGACCGCAAAGGCATTCTACGACATGTTTGACGCGGCACAGAAACCCCTTCACGGCAAGACAAAGGTTTCTCAACTGGATGCCATTGGGCGTATAATGGCGTTCAAGTCGCAGTATAGCATGAGTCAAGACGCCTTCGATGGTTTGTTGACAGTTATTGGCAGCCTGCTTCCGGAGGATCACGTTCTGCCAAAGAGCATGTACGAGGCACAGAAACTCCTTCGTGCACTCAAGATGATGTATGAGCAGATACATGCTTGTCCGAAGGGTTGCGTCCTATTTAGGAAAGAACACACTGAGGCAAAGTACTGTCCGAAGTGTAAATCGTCTAGGTTCATGGAGGTAGACTCTGGTGATGGATAGAAGAGGCAGCTCGACATCCCCGTGACAATCCTACGCCACCTTCCGTTCATACCGAGGATCCAGCGTCTATACATGATAGAGGAATCCGCGAAACAGATGACATGGCACAAAAAAGGCAAACGATACAATCCTGACAAGATGGTTCATGCATCCGATGGTGAAGCATGGACCCACTTTGATGCCATTCACCATGAGAAAGCCAAAGAGGCTCGTAATGTTCGTGTTGCGCTGGCCACAGATGGGTTCAATCCCTATGGAATGACCGCTGCCCCATACACATGTTGGCCCGTGTTCGTTATCCCCATCAATCTCCCCCCCGGTGTATGCTTTCAAAGACAGAACATATTCGTGTCGTTGATAATTCCTGGACACCCGGGGAATAAAATGGGCGTGTACATGGAGCCTTTGATTGATGAATTGGTCCGTGCTTGGGAGGAAGGGGTATGGACGTACGACCGAGCTACGAAGACAAACTTCAAAATGCATGTTTGGTACCAGTACTCCATGCATGACTTTCCGGCGTATGGGCTATTTTGCGCCTGGTGTGTTCACGGTAAGTTCCCATGCCCAGTTTGCAAGGAAGCTCTTAGGTTCATTTGGTTGAAGAAGGGTGGCAAATATTCGTCATTCGATAAACATCGACAATTTCTCCCTCCTGACCATGCATTCCGACTAGACATCAAGAACTTTACGAAAGGTGTCGTGGTGACAGACGGCCCACCTGCAATGATGACTGGCGCCGAAGTTCGCCAACAGATAGATGGTCTCGTGGCCAACCCAGAAGGTGGTTTTGTGGGATATGGTGAGCAACATGTGTGGACACATAAGTCGGGCTTGACTCGGCTCCCCTATTATGATGACCTACACCTTCCACACAACATTGACGTGATGCACACTGAAAAGAATGTCGCCGAGGCACTTTGGGCAACAATTATGGAGATTCCTGATAAGTCAAAGGATAACGTAAAGGCAAGAGTGGATCTGGCAGAGTTATGTGATAGACCAAACCAAGAGATGAAGCCGCCTAGTGGTGGAAAGACATGGAGAAGGCCTAAGACCGATTTCGTCCTGAGCAGGGCCCAGAGGAAGGAAGTACTACAGTGGATCAAGATGTTAATGTTCCTTGATGGGTATGCAGCTAACCTTAGTAGGGGGTGAACTTATCTACTCTGCGAGTCTTAGGGATGAAGAGTCATGACTTCCACATATGGATTGAACGAATTCTTCCGGCGATGGTTCGAGGCTATGTCCCTGAGCATGTCTGGCTAGCGCTTGCAGAGTTGAGCTTTTTGTTCTGCCAGCTTTGTGCAAAAGAGTTAGCTCGGACCATGATTGCAGACTTGGAAAGGATGGCACCCGTGTTACTATGTAAGCTGGAGAAGATCTTTCCACCCGGCTTCTTCAATCTGATGCAGCATTTGATTCTTCATCTCCCGTATGAGGCACGAATGGGGGGGCCCGTGCAGGGACGTTGGTGCTATCCAATTGAGAGATGTCTAAAGACTATCCGAAAGAAATGTAGAAATAAATGCAAAATCGAGGCTTCCATTGCAGAGGCATACATACTGGAGGAGGTGTCAAACTTCACAACAACTTACTATGGTGACAAACTGTCGAGCGTGCATAATCCACCCCCTCGTTACAATGATGGCGGCAATGAATCGAACCTCAGCATTTTTCGAGGGCAACTCGGAAGCGCGAGTGGTTCGACCACCAAGACCCTGAGACATGAAGAGTGGCGCCATATCATGCTATATGTATTGACCAACCTTGAAGAGGTGACGCCATACATGGAGCAATTTCTTCATGAATTCTGGCGTCGATCAAGGGACCCAACTCCACATGAATATGATACCCTTCTTAGAAAGGGTGCGGGAAATGGATTGCCCGATTTCATTTCCTGGTTTAAACATAAGGTACGTGCTTAGTTTGTCATTTCAAGTTGCTCTTACGTGCGAATAATATAACAATCTAGCGTGTTTGAACTTGCAGGGCCAAAGAGAGCCGTCTATGAGTGCCGAGTTGAGACAAGTAGCCAATGGCTTTGCCTATAGGGTCAGGAAATTTTCTAGGTATGACGTCAATGGATACCGTTTTCGCACAACAAGCTACGACCAAAGTCGGCCCAATCGAAAAACCACGTGTTCTGGAGTCTTTACGCCCGGGCTTGACGAGGTCGAGTATTATGGAAGAATTGAAGAAATATATGAACTCAATTTTTATGGTTCCAAACCTCTTACTCCAGTGATATTCAAATGTCATTGGTTTGACCCTGAAGTTACGAGACGGACACATTCTAATATTGGGCTAGTCGAAATTCGACAGGATTCCACCTTACCAGAAGACGATGTCTATATTGTGGCCCAACAGGCCACACAAGTGTATTATCTTCCATATGCGTGCCAAACGAAACAACATCTTAAGGGTTGGGATGTTGTGTATAAGGTATCAATGCACGGTAAATTACCTGTTCCAAACGATGAAGATTATAACTTTGTCACACCCGGATTTTAGGGGTCCAAAACCCGGGCGCGAACATAAACACCAGGTATGCTGGGACCAAGTCTCACACATATGATGTATAGTGGCACAGGATCGAATGTCACAACTTTATATATAACAGGAGTTCTATACAAAATAAATAATTACATTATAAGGAGACAACGGTCCAGCAACCCAAAGTTGACTGGGAGACGACGGCCTAGATCTCTCACGAACACTTCACAGCATCCTCCGAGCGCATCATCCTGCGGTACCTGTTCTTGACCTATGGGGGGGGGGGGTGTGAGACAGCAAGAGTGAGCTCACATACGTTCATCGCTCAACAAGTTGTGGGGAATAATGTGCATGAACTCGCCAAAGGTGGGAGCTCACGTGAAGTGTAAGGCTTACCAAAGAAGATGGTTAGAGCTGAGCATTGCTTTTAAAGTTGGTCAAAATTTTATTAGCAGTTACTAAGTATAAGTAAATACCAACCCAGTTAAATAGTAGAACAAAAGTAACAACTTCACCTGCGATGCAATGCATATGACAAATTGAGTTTAAGTTCCATAATTTAATCATGTGAGTGTCCGAGCTGCTCTTGACCGTGAGCACGGCTAGTATACCAGTTTTACACTCTACAGAGGTTGCGCATCTTTACCCACAAGTCATGTTACCCATCTGCCAAGGGATCGCGACTTCCCATACACCTCTACCGAGGAGGCGAGGCAGGGTAACACTACGAGGCCTTTACAAAGTTCCACTAGCTTCAGAAAACCCGCTACAGTTTATAGGAAGTTCCAATGCAGGAATCCCTTGCAGGACCGCCATCGCAGCAAAATCCTCCCGAGGGCCTCCCTACACTGACCACTCCCCTACTGCCCTTGCCCCTTTCGGGTAAGGTAGTCTTCCACTAGCTTTCCTAATTAATCAGCCAAGGGGTCCCATTCCTCCCTTGTGGTAGCACAGTTTTCCCGGGTGGTTCTCCATGTTCCAATTAACATAATGATCTTATCATGAACAATAAATAACAACTGATAACAAAAGTATAATCATGAATAGTGTAATCTTCATACCCAAAACCACATATAGCACTAGCAAGTACTACCCAGAAAGTTCAGTGGTAAACAAGGTATAAAGATAGACAAACTAGGGTAACCTATTGGGTCCCATCAAAATTAACCTATGCAGATCATTATGATTAATTAGAACATGAGTGGGTAAAAAGAAGTGATCAAGGGCACAACTTGCCTGGGACTTGAGATTCCAGGTACCAGGATGATCTTTAGGTGACTCGTGACCTCACGCTAGTCGTACCAATACAGACAAACATGGTATAGGCAAAACTAACATCACACCAAACATAAGAATAAATCGAATAATAATAATCTACACGTTGTTACGGGACTAACGCAACTTGAACGGATCAAATCGGAGTTAAAACGGAGGAGTTATGATTTTCTGAATATTCTATGTGTTTTGTACAAGATTAAATGGGATATAACTTTTAATGTGACAGACATGTCAACACAGTGGTACTAGATGATAAACAATAATATTATAAAATTATAGGATCTGGAATGGATTAATTTGGACTTCATATGAATTTTCTATGGGTTTAACAAATTCTAGAAATTATTTTTATATTAAAAATGGATTTCTATTTCATTTTTCCCTGGATTTTCTATCTCTGGACTGCGCGTCAAATTTAGAGAAACATAGGGGCCTCAGCGCAAGTAGTCCAATGACTCAGGTGAAACCTTATGTGGACGGCGGGTTGATTCAGATCTTTCACGGGGTCTCTTCTGTAAAATGCACACAGCGAAAGGGCACGCTACATCTTCAACCGTTGGATGCAACACTGAGGGCCAAGATTAGATCAAACCAGCCAACTCACTCGAGCCACTGGATTACTAACAGACGCTTCGGATTTTAAAATGTCTAGATCGTTCCGCAACCGTCCGATCATGATCAAACGATCCGGAACGGATCAGGCTGAACCGGTGTCCTCGTTCTAATCGCAGCCATAGACACCAAATCCTACGGTCCAGATCGTTTTCCCCATTCCGACGTCGCGCACGGTGGCGCCGCCCCCCAGTTGCGGCGGTCCTTCGCCGTCGCACGGCCAAATCACGCCATGCGCGCCTAAATCCAAATCCGAGAGATGCTACGTACGCAATAGAGCTTGACAAAGCTTGCGGGGGCGCTTTTACCTCGGATCGACGCGATGCTGAGTACCTCCCCGTGATGGTGCGGTCGGCGGAAATGGGTACAGCTGCGGTGAGAAATCGCCCGTCGCCTGGAGCTTGACTTCACCCGGCGAGTCGACGGGTGGTTTCTGCGGCGGCTGGCGACACTATCCGCCCACTTGTCCAGCCCGGCGGCGGCGTGGTTGCCGATCGACGGTGGCGGCCAGATTCCTCTCTCTCTGCGCTCGCCCTCCCTCACATTCTCTGCTCGATCTAGATGGGGGTTCTCGGCTTCGAAGGATGGAAGCAAGGCAGGGTCGGTGGGAGCATTTTTATACTCCCCCAAGGGTCCGAAGCCACCCGAGGATTCCGGCGAGGTCGCACCGGTGTTGCGCGTTCTTCGGTTGGTGCGGCGAGGAAGACGGAGCTGCATCCCGTTGAGGTGAGGGACAGACATGGAGGCCCCACGCGCCAGTGGCACAGCGCCGGAGTCCAGAGTCCGAGCGAGGATCGGGATAGTGGGACCCACATGTCGGTGAGTGAGTGCGGCGCGGCTTTGAGGGAGACCAGCGCATGCGCGTGTGACCGACCGGCTGGCCCCGCTGGTCAGCGAGTGCCCGCGCGGAAAGGGGTCCTGGGCTGCACGGGAGAAGAATCCCCAGTGGGCCGAAATGGGTAGCCATGGCCCAGTTAGCTATTTTTATTCTTTTCTTTTATTCTCCTTTTCCTTTTTGATTTATTTTCTTTTCATTTGAATCTCTAATTTGAATTTGAATCCTGTTATGAACTTCACCTTTGAGTCAAATGTACAAACTCAAATCTGTACAAGAATAATATATATATATATTATAATTATTTTTATTCACATAGTAATTTCTTCCTTCTCTTTTCTCTTTTACATATTATTTCTAAAACCCTAAAGTGCAACTTTGGGTTAAATTCAAATCTCCATCTCATTATTGTATTTCTATTATTATTATTTTATTATCAATTGCACAAACAAGCAAAACTCCATCATGATGCACAATTTAATGGTGTCCTTTGTTAGTTATTTATTTGTTTAAGTGAGGTGTCCACATGAAATGATGAATAGAGATAACACACATATCTATGAAGAAATATAATTTCTCCCTTTTATGTCTTTCTTACAAAGTGGGTATTACAAACTTAGACCCGGACACATATGATAGAGAGTTCTTCCAAGAAGATGGGCTAGAAGAGCGATTTGAGATAGACTTAACCGAAGCGATCGGAATGGAAGTAGATATTGAAATGGTTGTTGATGAGGAGGATGATGAGGTGCAAAATGAGAATGACTTAGAAATGCTTGAAGGCAATGCCAATGACGAAATTGCGCCTTCAGATGGTGTTGACTATGAAATGGTTGATAGTGATGATGACACTTATGATCCGGCTAACCCGGACACATATGAAGATTATTTTTAATCGATGTAATGCTATATTTCATTTATTTTGCATATGTTTCTAAATACATATTTTTTTATCTGTGTTTAATTGCTTACTCTTAATTGCAGGTTGTTGGACAAAGATGGTGGGCGGTGGGACGAGGACGAGGAGGGGGAGGGGGAGGGGGAGGGGGAGGAGGAGCACCCGTAGGACGGAGGAGGAGGCGCAGCAGGACGACGCCGTACAGTAGCAGGTGGAGCAGCAAGCCGCTGTCGATGCGGCGCAGCAGGACGACGACGATGCGACGCAGCAGGACGACGACGACGCCGCCGCTCAGCAGGACATCTCAGGTTCTGGCTCCTCAGGTTCGAGGAGTATCTACCTGCGAGGTCCCGCGAGTCTCCCTCAGCGACCCATACTTCATGACAGACGTCCGCTGATACGACCTGATGGAGAGAGGTAGGTAACTTTAGATATTGTTGCTGCTTTTTCATATTATATGTTCAAATTAATAATAGAAACTAATACTTTATCTTAATCACTTGGACAGGTCTTTGATGGTTTTGGAGACTGCAGGGGGTCACGGCCGCAACCCCAATGGCATCCTCGGCCTTCTATGCAGGGAACACTTCCCTAGACTTGTCGAGTACGCCGGAGTGACGAGCCCAGCATACACCTTCGACCACTACGCCGTCGCCCCCGATGCAGTAGATCGGGACGGCAGACAATTCAACAACAAGGCGGAGCGGGTGAAGCAAGAGCTGTGGGTAATTCTTCCTTGCACTATATTGTTTAATAAGTCGCATTTGTTGCATATTCTTGAAATAATGTATGGATACATCGTCTTTGTATGTAGGATTTCTTCAGATGCGAGGCTGGATACGAGGCCAGGGCGGATGTGGTGGCTACGACGAGCTGTAAGAAGCTCGTCGTGGACATGCACTACGAGGCGCGCATCCAGGCCATCGTCACTTACCACGGCTCCGTCCTTGGGGAGAAGGTGACCAAGAAGGACGCCTGAACCATGTCGTTGACTCCGGACCAGTACTTGCAGGTAAATACAAAACTTTTTTATTGGTACTAAATATGCTTAATTTTATCTTCTGATATGCCGTGTACTTGTATTTTTTTAGATGATTCCTCATTGGTGCACCGCGCATCCTGAGTGCTGGGAGCAGATGGTGCAGAGGTGGTGCTCGGCTGAGTGGGACGAGGCGCACAACGCTAGCCGAGAACCGCGTTTGATGATGCAAGGTCCCTCCCACCATCAAGGCAGCCGTAGCCTGGGCAAATACGCGGAAGCATGGGTATGTGCTCTTTTTTATTTAGGTATATAACATTCGATTAGACATGATTTCTAACCATCTCGTTGGTTTTCTCGCAGTCGGCGGCACATGGTGGAGCGCCTTGCTCCACGTTCTCGGCATATGCTATGGCCCACAAGGGGAAGGCGACGTCCGACGTCA
The DNA here is from genome assembly GCA_029449295.1 of Zea luxurians. Lineage (NCBI taxonomy): Eukaryota > Viridiplantae > Streptophyta > Magnoliopsida > Poales > Poaceae > Zea > Zea luxurians. The sequence goes on along the minus strand of JAOPSE010000010.1, from coordinate 39,515,081 downwards.
CCTACAACCCGGATGACGGGCCCGAGGCGTACACCAACCCCGCCATCCACAGCCGCCTTAGTGAGTATACCGCCATGGCCAAGGAGGTCCATGGGCCAGATTACGATCCGAGGACCAAGGACATCGACGGAGATGTCCTCATGAGGGTCGGAGGAGGCAAGAGGCATGGGCGGTACTAGATTGCCGACGGGGCAATCGACTCGTCCTCCACTCCCACTCTCTCTCAGTTGTGAGCAAGGAGCACGAGCGCGAGCCCAGCCATACGACCTCGGCAGGACAGCTCACAGCATCGTATCCAGCAACTCCAGGTTATTCCTTATCTATTCATCGTTCATTGATTATTATATATCTTCTCTTTGCATTATCGTAACATTAGGGCGAAATATTACAGACTCAGCTAGATGATGAGAGGAGGCAACGTGAGGAGCTGGAGAAGAGGATGGCGGAGATGTTCGCGTACATGCAGAGCCTTGGCGCCACACAGGGTCATGCTCCACCACCTCCGTTGTTCCCTACAGCTGACCCTGCTGAGTTCACTACTCCTATGAGTATCAAAATTTTAGTACTGCGTGATATATATTCATATGTTCTCACACATGCAATCTCTTCTCTGTGTAGGGTCAATCGGCGGCGTCGAACAACCCTCACGCTTCGTCCAGCCCTTCGTCGAACCAGTCCAGATGCCCACCTCGTTGATGATCTGTTTTGTGATGATCCAGACTTATATTTGTGAGTGTTGGTGATGTTAGTTATACTTGGTCTTGTGAGATACTTGGTGATGTTAGTGATGATCCAGACTTATATCTGTTTTGTGATGATCCTGACTTATATTTGTGAGACTTATATTAGTGAGACTTTGTGATATATATGGTGTTGATGATAAATGTGTTCATTCTGTGATGCGATTGATATATAATGTGATGTGAATGATATATATCTTTTGTTTGTTTGGATGGAACAGCAAAAACAAATAAAAAAGGGACATCCTGGTCACTTTGCCGAGTGTAACACTCGGCAAAGGGTAGCTTTGCCGGGTGCTATGACCTTGGCACTCGACAAAGAAGGGAACCTGGGAACCGGTAAAGCCATCTTTGCCGAGTGCTGACAATGGCACTCGGCAAAGAAGGAAACCTGGGAACCGGTAAAGCCATCTTTGCCGAGTGCTGAGCATGGCACTCGGCAAAGAAGGAAACCTGGGAACCGGTAAAGCCATCTTTGCCGAGTGCTGTTGCCAAGGCACTCGGCAAAGTGACTGGCAAAGGGGCCCACTGGAGGACTCTTTGCCGAGTGCCAGTCCACTAGGCACTCGGCAAAATTAGCCTCTTTGCCGAGTGCCAAAGAAGACACTCGGCAAAGGATCCGTCACCGTCACTTGGCGCCGTGACGGTGACTTTTCTTTGCCGAGTGTCAAACGGCACTCGGCAAATTCTTTGCCGAGTGCCCAACAAAAAGTACTCGGCAAAGAGGCTGTTCCCGATGTACAGTTCGCCGAGCGTTCTTTGCCGAGTGTTACACTCGACAAAGCCTTTGCCAAGTGTAAAATAGCCTTTGCCGAGTGTCTGCGACACTCGGCAAAGGAGCTGTGTCCGGTAGTGCCTGCGGTAGCCGACCGCGGATCCTAGGCCATAACCGCTTAACTCAGTTCGTTAGGCCATTTGGGGCAGTAGCTACATGTATGCCGATCCGACCGCGCGTTCCTCGTTGGTTGTTAGCCCCGTCCCCAAGCCTATATAACCTGATGACCATACCTTCCCTGGTCGCATATCCTAGAAATCATCTGGAGCCGAGCAAACCACAAGAACTGAGGGTCGTGTGCATCTCGCCGAGAGAGATAGGGTGAGTCGAGGGTTCTGCTGTCGCAAGAGTATCTTCGGGTGCGCCATCGCGGGGTGAGTATTTTCTCTGGATGTCTCCTCCGCTGTGTGTAGGGCCGTTTGAACTAGAGGTTAGGGTGCGGCAAGGTTGACCAGATGCTCCAGTTATGGCTACCATCATGGGCAGAGCCAGTGTGCAGCCGCATTTTGTCTAGGGGAGGAAGACAAGTCGCTAGTCGCTAGCCGCTAGATCTGGAATAGATGGATAGGATTGGAGCGCCGGGAACCCTTTTGTTCATTAAATCTGACGCATCGATTTCGATCGATGTGGCTCTAATCGCGTCTGCTTGTGTTGGCCGTTGGATGCTTGTTGGGCGGACCCGATTAAATCGTGCCATAACCCTTCGTGCGTTGGGTGTCAACCGTCGGATCATGTGCGCGCGGCTGGGATTGATGGCGGGTAGGCGTTTTGTCAAGGGACGGTGTCATTCGTCCGATCTGCATCGGACGGATTCTGGAGCAAGCGAATATCCACCGCAGATCGTGGGATCGATGGTTCTGTTAGCTGCTCGGTTTAGATCTAATCAGAACTGTTGAATGGTGATCCAACGGTGCAAAACAGTTGATACCCCTTCGGCCGTGCAATAATTCAAAAGAGACCCTGGCTTATTTAAAAATAAACCCACCATCCCTCGCGGGATACTTCTGAGTCTAAGGAATTTTTATGGAATAGCCCCTGCGCTTTCTAGAATTTGACGCCCAGCCCAGAGAAGAATAAAAATAGAGAAATAATTACAGAAATTGATTTTTAATACAAAAATAAATTCAGAAACTTGTATAAACCATATTAAATCCATTTTAGCTTCAATTTGAGTCATTCAAGTTGCAATAATTTCGTATTAATATTGTTTATTACCTAGTACCTTTGTCTAACCATGAAACTTGATTTAAAATTATTCACATGAATAACTCTATTCTAGGTATTAAATAACTTCATAAATTCATAACTTAATAACCGTAGCTCCGAATTTAGTGGTTCTTGTTTCTATGATCTCGTTACAACGTGTAGAATATTATTATGTAGTTTGTCCTTATGTTTTATGTAATGTTAATTTTGCCTATACCATGTTTGTTTGTATTGCTACGACTAGCGCGAGGTTACGAGTCACCTGAAGATCATCCTGGTACCTGGAATCTCAAGTCCCAGGCAAGTTGTGCCCTTGATCACTTCTTTCACCCAGTCATGTTCTAATTAATCATAATGATCTGCATAGATTAATTTTGATGGGACCCAATAGGTTACCCTAGTTTGACTGTCTTTATATCTTATTTACCACTGAATCTTTGGGTAGTACCTGCTATTGCTTTATGTGGTTTTGGGTATAGAGATTCACACTCTTCATGATTATACTTTTATTATCAGTTATTATTTACTGTTCATGTTAAATCATTATGTTAATTGGAACACAGAGAACCACCTGGAAAAACAGTGCTACCACAAGGAAAGCTAGTGGAGGACTACCTTACCCGAAAGGGGCAAGGGTAGTAGGGGAGTGGTCAGTGTAGGGAGGTCCTCGAGTTGATTTTGCTGCGATGGCGGTCATGCGAGGGATTCCTGCACTGGAGCTTCCTATAAACTGTAGCGGGTTTTCTGAAGCTAGTGGAACTTTGTAAAGGCCTCGTAGTGTTACCCTGCCTCGCCTCCTCGATAGAGGTGTATGGGATTGGCCGTCTCTTGGCAGATGGGTAACATGACTTGTGGGTAAAGATGCGCAACCTCAGCAGAGTGTAAAACTGGTATACTAGCCGTGCTCACAGTCATGAGCAGCTCGGACACTCACATGATTAATTTATGGAATTTAAATTCAAATTGTCATATGCATTGCATCGCAGGTGATGTTGTTACTTTTGTTCTACTACTTAATTGGGTTGGTATTTATTTATACTTAGTAACTGCTAATAAAATTTTGACAAACTTTAAAAGCAATGCTCAGCTCTAACCATCCTCATTGGTAAGCTTTACACTTCACGTGAGCTCCCACCTTTGGCGAGTTCATGCATATTATTCCCCACAACTTGTTGAGCTATGAACGTATGTGAGCTCACTCTTGCTGTCTCACACCCCCCACAGGTTAAGAACAAGTACCGCAGGATGAGGCTCATGGAGGATGTTGTGACGAGTTCGTGAGAGGTCTAGGACGTCGTCTCCCAGTGAACTTTGGGTTGCTGGACCATTGTCTTCTTATAATGTAATTATCTATTTATTTTGTACAGAACTCCTATTATATAGTAAAGATGTGACATTCGATCCTGTGCCATGATTCATCATATGTGTGAGACTTGGTCCCAACACACCTGGTGATTATGTTTGTGCCCAGGCTTTGGACCCCTAAAACCCGGGTGTGACAGTTGTCCCAAATCCCATTACAACAGTGGATACACACAAGTAATCTAACAGTTATGTACAGCTTGGTTGAGGTTGCACATGTCGGTGTTGGTTGCACAAGAATGAATGAAGACTCCTCAAATCCTCCACTAAGTTGACCTTTTGCTTGTTTTATGTGAGTGTGTGCTTTTAGGCCAACCAAAGGATGCCAGGAAATCCAAGACAATGAAGATACAAAAAATCCAAGGAACAAAGACCTTCGTGGTATGACTAAAGGTCCTATAAGCTTTGACGTGTAAGATGGCTGAAGATCCCTAAAAGAATTCCTAGATGAGGTGTTCTATAGAGCCAATCAAGAATGCCTAGAATCTTAAGAGGATGAGCCTCGAATGTTCCTACTTGTGGGCCTTAGGCGTCTAGAAAATTTTGATCCACTTCTCTCATATGTTCGAGGAGTCATATAAGCTTCCACCTCGAAGGACCTATGATGACCATAACATACTATTGGTATATGATTCTCACCCAATGTCAGTATGATGATTTCGTTATCCCCCTACTTTAAAGAACAAAATCAAGAAACAAGTCCTAGAAATGTGTAAGGTTGCTAAGGTTCAACCTAGTGCTACTACCTTTTCGTCTTTTGTCCCGCTTGTCAAGGAAAACAAAAAAATATGGATGTTTTGCATTGATATGTTATACTTAATGACCTCACCAACAAAAACATGTTTGTAGTATCAGTTATTGATGAGTTGCTAGAGGAATTGGCTAAGGCATGTTGGTTCAATTGTCTGCATTTAAAGGTTGGCTTTGATTTAATCCACCTTAGTGCAAGCGAGACGTTCAAGACATCATTCCAAACTCTATATACTCATATTGTGTTTCTTATGAATCTCCTATTCACAATGTTAATATTCTGATCATGACAAAAATATACCGGGTTTGTTGTAATCGATAAAGTTCATTTTAGTGCTTTTTAATGCATCTAAATAAATGGTATATATTATTAGGTTAGAAGGGGTCATATATATAAGATAACACTAATGTGGAGATAATTCTAGATAAATATGGTTTTTAGTATAATGTTTCCTCTCTAGTTATACCAAAAAACTAACATTTGAATCATGGTGAAATAGATTTTCATAGTTGTGTATTTGTTGTGATAATTGTGAACAATTTTGTGTATAAAGTTGGTCAAATTAAGTTAGTTTGACTTTGGACAAATATAGAATGATTTGTTTCTTGGAGGGAGAGAGTAGTTATTTCTGTAGAACATATATCCAACTACTTAGATGCAGGTGCATTGTTACGGTTTCTATATATCACATAGATAGACCTTAATCAAACGAGATAGTTGGTCAAACATGTTCCAAACCTTTATAATAAGCATTCGACAGCCTTGAGTGGCTTGCAAGGATGGTGGCAACGGGGTCCTGTTCACGTCCTCGAGACTTAAGACCTTGCAGGCGTAGCGTGCGGTGGTGCCACGATGGGTTCCTGCGCCGACGCCCCTCCCCTCATCAATCAAACAACTACAATCTCGAATTGAACCTAACTAATCCCAAATTTAACAAATCGAAAACTCATATCTCAATCGATGATTTGATAGCTCTATTGCGCTGACACCTGGTAGCCCTATATGCATGTGCCATCATCTTGATTGTGTCGTTGCCTGCATGGGCAAGCACATCACTGGTGTACAAGTATATATGTTCAAATGGGTCAGGTCTGCTAGGCGGCTCATGGCTCAGAACAGTTTAGCCCAATCCGTTGTACACCAACATGTGCCAACCTAGCTTGATCACTGTGTCCTGCCTGAGCCTTATTTGTGGTATAGTGGGCTAGGCCTAGTACAGATCAGTTTTATTTGTTTCCCCTATTTTCATAAAATTATCTACATTATGTTTGGGTATAGAATATAAAACACAAAAATAAGTAGGTTTTGTTGACTTGATGGGTGTGAATGTATATAAAACGACCAAGGTTTAAACCCTTAGTTGTGCACAATTTTATCTTATTTTTGCATAAAGCAGGAAGGAGAGAGGTGACGTGGTTGACACTTGGAGAAACTTCTGTATTATAGGAGTAGAGATGTGGGAAACAATTCCATCCATGAAGTAGTTACTACCGTAGTTCTAGAAATAAGGCCAAGCAGGAAATAAAAAAATGTAATACCTAGGATTGAAGAAGTGATAAATACAATTTTTTACTATGGAATATGTTCTTTATTAAAAGATTGATCATGCATTAAGAGGGTGTCTTAAATTTGGTATGTTTGTAAGGAATATGTCATTTTTTCAACAAAAAACTCTAATTAACCATGATTTATTGAGCATCTTATATTATCCTTTGGTACATACATGAATTGGTAGAACATTTTTTGATCACCAACTAAGATCCAAAGAAAGCATATCCTTTTATCACACCTTTCAACCATGGCAGTGCTCCAAGCACTTCTTTATGTCATCATAGCATTGTTTGGTCCTTTCACAACAGTATTCTAGAGCTTTTAGATAGCACAATAAATTTTTATTATCTCCAATTATCTTTCGGTTTGCCCCCATCGTGACCATCACTGTCGGGATCCCAGTGTTGCTAACCTCTTCAGTTTCCCCTAATAAAGATCATTCAAATTACCAGCAATATGGTTAGAATCAATATTATGCATGTGTATATATTTTTAATTTGCTGCAATGAAGAATATATGAAATTCATTGATTACCACTTATTATGTGTGCATGAATGACACATGATGCCAGAAGTACCATAGAAAGCATCAAGAGTCCTTGGACGATGGTGTAGTTGAAGAACTTCGCCATGGGTGATGATCTAGCTAGGGTCTAATACTAACAATGTGTTATTATTGAAAGCTGCAAGATATGGCCAATATATATATATATATATATATATATATATATATATATATATATATATATATATATATATATATATATATATATATATATATATATATATATATATATATATATATATATATATATATATATATATATATATATATGCAGTTCATAGTCTATTTGTCTGTCTATCTAGCTTTTGTCTATCTATCTACTTTTGTCTATCTATCTCGATTTATCTATCTATCTCTTTGTTTATACTATATATCTCTCTATCTCCATTCATATATCTACCTATCTATCCCTTTATCTATCTGTATATCTTTTTTCTTTATGTGTTTGTCTCTATCTATCTATATGTTTGTTTATCTTTCTATCTGTTTGCTCGTCTGCCAAAGGCACGGCTCTTGGAAGTTCTCGTATTAATTAGGGAACATTTTCTTAAACATAAAATTAGTGTAGGACCAAGTGCAAGAATTCAGAAAATCTTGCAATCAAAATATATCACGAAACACAAAAAATGTGCAAGTTTCCTTTTTAAACTTTGTGGTAATTAAAAATTATAGCTAGAACATTGACTTGGTTATATGGTACATTTAATGTGGCCAGAAAATGAAGGAAAAACTAGATTTTGAATTACTTAGCCAATTTGTAAGTTTGCTACACTACCCCGTTTGCGTGCCTGCTGTATTTTAAAATGCTGCATCCAAATTACCGTGTAAGACTACTTTTCTAATTTAGAAAAAAAACTTTTTCTATAAGACATTGCTACAATAAAGCTCTACATAAACGATCCAGTTAGCCTCTATACAAGCGGTTTGAGGAACTGCTTGTAGTGTACTGCATGTGATGTAAAACAACATCTCAGGCGGACAATCTAAAATCGCTTGTGATAGACATACATCACAGGCAGTTCTGGACAAAGGAACCACTTATGATAGACACACATCACAAGCAGTTTCTATAGTCCTAGCCGCTTGTGTTAGATATACATCACAGGCGGCTTCTAGTCCTAGCTGCTTGTGATAACCACACATCACAAGCGGTCTTAAATATAATTCCGACTGTAAATTCAATATACAGAATCAATATACAGAATCAATATACAGAACGATTTGTGATACCCAGTTTGCAAAGAAGCGAAGTGGGAGTTTATTCTTTCTTTGTTTCTTTTTCCTTTTTTCTTTCGGATGGTACGCCTTTGGGGTTGGGAATTTTTGGGAAGCATTCACCAGTAAAACAGTAGAATTTTGGTCAAACTCATGCTCTGGGGGTCAGGAGTTGGCGTGTGAACGAGTTGGGTTGTGGTTCTTGATCCGGCCCACTAGTTCCCCTAACCCTAGCCGCCCTCCCCTAATCCCTTTGGTTTTTTTTCAGCCGCCCCCTCTCCTCTCCCTTGGACGCCGCCCCCTCCCCTCTCCCATCTCCTTCTTCCTCAAACCCTTGCAGCCACCACCACACAAAACCCTAGCCGCCCCCCATCCCCCCCCTCTCCAAGGTGCAGCCCTCCCCGCTTGGTTCTCCGTCATGTGGGTGCGAGCTCTCAATTGGAGTTTGGAAGGGGGAAGAAGGAAGGAGGAAGGGAAGAACCCAAGGTGAATTTGTGATTATCTTTTGTTGTTTATGTGCTGCAATCAAATTGATTATATGTTTACCTATGCGAATCGGTAGAGGTGCTGTCCAGAAATTTTGTGGGTGGGCGAACAGCAGTAGTTCTAGTGATTTCTGGGAATTTTTTGTGGGTAATTAGTGGGGATCAGTGGGAGAATCATGTAGAGCTTTGTCATACCTTTCCAGTGAGTACTTATGCGCTCAATTCGGAGTTATATTTTAGGAGATATCGCTGTTTGAATCCGGGTATGTTGCTGTCCAAAAAATCATATTTCTACAGGTGGGTGAACAGCAGTAGTATTAGCAGTTTCTGGGGATTTTTCGTGGGAAATTAGTGATTATCAGTATGAGAATCATATAGAGCTTTGTCATACCTTTCCAACGAGTACTTATGCGCTCGATTCGGAGTTATAATTTAGGATATGTCGCTGTTTGAATCCGGATATGTTGCTGTCCAAAAACAGATTGTAGGATGTACCTTGTGGATGGTTTTGGGCTAATTAAATGTCGGGATTTAATTATAAATTGTATACAAAACTTGGGGGAATTTTATACAGATGCCTCTGGAGTTTTTGTTTGTTATCACTGCTGTCATAATTTTAAAGATATGAAATTGTTAAGCAGCGCCGCTGCAGTTTGGTGGGTGTGGGGAGAATTGTTACCCGCGGCGGGGTTTGAAATTGTGCGTAGGTGCGGTATCGTTTATGAGCACGGTTATGTGAAATTTGTGCACTAAGTTGTGTGTCAAAAATAGGTGGTGGACTTCCAGATCGTACTTAGGGCTTTGTCCAAACTCCCCGGTGAAGGCAAGTAAAATTGTGGTGGTTATTCCGTCGGTCGATTAATGTGTCTTATACTTGATTATATTTATGCTATTTGTGTTCATACTCATATTCCTTGTTGGGTACCATCGTTTGAAGATATCTATGTTCTATTGATTACTTATGTTGAGGGTGTGGTTTAATCATGTTATTCATGTTGTTTATTATTTGGAATGGGTGGAAGTATATGTTTCACACATTATATTTGAGGAGGACTCATGTGTTGACATGCATAGTGCATTCATCATCCTTTGCATGGAAGTTTTGTCGCGATCTTATGGTCTGACCGTACCGGTACAATGAGCATCATATGTTGCCCGAGAAGGGGTATGATGTAGCTTCATATCCTTAGAGGTATAAAGGCAGAAGTCATTACTGCATCTATAGCCATGTGCATTCATGGGTGAAGTGTGGAATCTGTCGTGGTGGTGTGGTAGTGTGGATCTTTATCTTGTGATTCATCTTGGAACTAAGTAATTGGTTACTTATTTACTTGCTGCAAATTAATATTCAAAAAGGAAGTTGTGAACTACGTTGTTGTTTAAGCACGATTTGTTTACATTGTCCAATTGTTGTTTGCTCTTTTTACTTGCTGAGATGTGTCATCTCACTCTTGCATTGTTTGATGCAGGCACCTGATCTTTGCTTTGGGGAAAGAAGGGATGTAGCACCACGGCCACTACACCTTTAAAAAAAAGAACCACTGCTAAATAATGATGTTAAACAGAGGGTCAAGTCTAGGGGGTTAATATGTTCTAGCCTTTCATGGTAGTCGAATTGATTTTGGGTTGGCTGGATTTCCTTTCATTTAGTTGGTCCTGAATATTCATTACTACCTTTGCATTCAGATTATACTATGTGGATTATCTTTCTTCTACATTCTGTATAAACTTTATGTTCCCCCCGTTATGCTACTTTCAAGGGAGGTGCTGCCGAATTTTGCATTACTTTCTGTCTCTTTTTCTTTTCTTATGTTGTTTAAGTTTTGTGGGAAGGGTTTTTTTGGTAACATTCATTGTGTGGGAGTAATGGGGTGTTACACGATTATATCCAGATTCATACAAATCAATATACAAGATTCATATCTAGATTCATAACAAATCAACATACATATTCATTCCAGATTCATACAACAAATAAATATACATATTCATACACATCACAAATCACATTCATAGAATGATAACAGTAGTATTATTAGCACTAAGCCACAATAAGATACATCATCTCAAGTTCCATATACATCTCAACATCATCTGAAGTACCACTTTCACATAACATGTTAACCAAACTAAACTAATGGCCTAAACATTGTGTGCTAGCATGTACAAACTTAGTTATGGGAGGTGTTTCAAATTTTCATTTTTATTGTAGGATAGCCCTTTTTGATGAAGAACTTCACGGCTCGCAAAGCAAAGCAAGTATGTTACAACCTTAGCCACGCCGACGGTAACCATATCTCTTTCTAGCCATTCAGCATGGATCATGGATTTAGGAACATGCAATGAAAGCAAAAAGCAAGCAGTGCTAAGTAAGGGTAATGTGATGACCAACAATAAAACATAAAAATTGCAACATAGACAATGATAGCGAACTTACATCCTCACGATTGACCATGTAATGGAAGGTGACACAACACCATTCGCATACATAATAACCGCACATGACAGTACTCAGAGGTTGTTTATCACCAAATGGAAATAATGATATTGACAAATTAGGCTTGTCCTCTAGATGTTTGCCGCCAAGATTTTTCAAATAAAAACAGTATGCAATGCATATAAGAATAGCATTGTGAGATTAAGAATACATTTGTTAAGTTGTAAGTACAAGTGTGCACATATAAATTATCCGAGGAAACTCAATTAAACGAACAAAATCTAATAGTTATAGTAAACACTTTTATAATTTTTTAAAAATGGAACATGTAAGTGTAGGAACAAACCATAAAAAGTTTGGTTGAAAAAAATGAAAATAAACTTTGCCGAGTATCCATGTAAGGCACTCGACAAAGTATGCTTTGCCGAGTGTCGCCCGGCCCGACACTCGGCAACGTACCTTCTCTGCTGAGTGTCAACACCTGGCGCTCGGCAAAGATAACGGCTGTCAGCTATATGGACGACTGCTGACGGTCCTTTGCCAAGCGTCGCCAGTCGCCGAGTGTGCTACCCTCGGTAAAGGTGGTCGTTACCGAGAGTCTTCGTTTGCTGAGTGCCCGACAAAAGGCACTCGGCAAAGCGTCGAGCACTCGGCAAAGAGCCGGATTTTGGTAGTGTATGCCATCAATTATATAAAAAAATATTTTTAGAGACAATTTTAAAATAATTCCTATAAATTGATTTTTAGAGATGGATTTCTTAAGGCAACTTTCCTTCAAAATCTATACATATAGATTGCAGGGGTGACGTACATTTAATGCAAGTGTTATCCTTTTAGCGTGCTAGAGAAGAACCCAAAGACAAGTAGGGATTTTTATTTTGATAGCTAAGGGGAGGTGGGGATACCTCTGTTTCATCTATTGAACTTTTCGCATTCCGAGGTGCAGAAGCCATTGATTCGAAACCTAGAATATTCCCTTTGATTTTGTTAGAGTAGCCTTTATCCAGGTAGGAAGGTATGGTTGCTGGTATTAATCTTGGTAGTAGGAAGGAAGTCGTTAAATCCCTTTTCGTAGCAAGGAAAAATCCGAAACCTCGGAGCCTAATCATGTAGAAGAACAACTTTCTATACTACATCTCATGTGCTTTCATAATTGTGGAATTGCCAAAGCTTTGGCCGCATGGATCATTTCAATACGAATACGGGGTATAAAAAGACACCGATTCTACTCCCTTGATGGTATGCATAAGGTGCAGAGCTCACAATTCAACATAGACACATTGTAGTGCATCTCGACACATAAGTAGATCTAGGTAGTCACTTGGTTAGACTATCTCTAGCAGTATCTCACTTTCTATCTCATCTTTATTTCAGACTACACTCTGTAAACAGTGTTATCTATAGTGCAAAATAGTATTTTGTACGGTCGTTTATATAACTTGCTGGAGATGGTTGTGTAGATCTCTATCGTGATCGCCTAAAATGGTGTGTGTAGGGGGGTTAATAAGGTGGTTGCCTCACGTCGAAAGGGAGGTAGGCCTACCGCGAATCAAAGGCATGTTGGTTTTTTTATCCACGAACCGTTTGTAATAACAATAATCAAATACCTATGGATGGTAATGGATCACGATCCAAATGATTCTTCACAATTTGTTTAAGGATGTAGTTAATTTTAATTAAAAATGAATAAAATAGAATCCAATCCTAATCCGATTCAATCCTTAAATTTTATATTGTAAAATTTAGAGCACATTACCACCCTTAAATACTCCCTCCAAGTCCAAATTATAAGTCGTTTTGAACAAGGTTTGAGTCAAATATATAAAACTTTGACTACAAATAACATATTTCATTACCTAATTTTGAAACCTAATAATCATTGGCACCGATTTATCTTAAAAAGTACTTATACAAAAGTATATCCGCATTAAGAGTTTTTTGTATTTTAATAAAAAACATTGGTCAAAGGTATATTTTGGAAACTTCAGGACTTGCAGGCGTAGCGTGAAGTGGTGCCACGATGGGTTCCTATGCCGACGCCCCTCCCCTCATCAATCGAAACTACAGTCTCGAATTGAACCTAACTAATCCCAAATTTAACAAATCAAAAACTCATATCTCAATTGATGACTTGATAGCTCTGTTGCGCTGACACCTAGTAGCCCTATATGCATGGACCATCATCTGGATTGTGTCGTTGCCTGCATGCACGAGCGCATCACTGGTGTATGTGTATATGTCCAAATGGGCTAGGTCTACTGGATGGCCCATGGCTCAACATGGTTTAGCCCGATCCGTTGTACATCAACATGTGCCGACCTAGCTCTACCAGTATGTCGTGCCTGGGCCTTATTTGTGGCACAGCGAGCTAGGCCCAATACAGATCAGTTTTATTTGTTTCCCCTATTTTGATAAAATTATCTATATTATGCTTGGGTATAGAATATAAAACACAAAAATAAGTAGGTTCTGTTGACTTGATGGGTGTGAATGTAGATCTAACAACCAAGGTTTAAACCCTTAGTTGTGCACAATTTTACCTTATTTTTGCAGAAAGCAGGAAAGGGAGGGGTGACGTGGGTGACACATAGAGAAACTTCTGTATTATAGGAGTAGAGATGTGGAAAACAATTCCATCCATGAAGTAGTTATTACCATAATTCTAGAAATTAGGCCAAGCAGGAAATAAAAAATGTAATACCTGGGATTGAAGAATTGATAAATACAAGTTTTTACTATGGAATATGTTCTTTATTAAAAGATTGATCATGCATTAAGAGGGTCTCTTAAATTTGGTATGTTTGTAAGGAAGATGTCATTTTTTCAACAAAAAAACTCTAATTAACCATGATTTTTTTGAGCAGCTTATATTATCCTTTGGTACAAGCATGAATTGGTAGAACATTTTTCTAATCACCAACTAAGATCCAAAGAAAGCATATCATTTTATTACACCTTTCAACTATGGCAGTGCTCCAAGCACTTCTTTATGTCATCATAGCACTGTTTGGTCCTTTCACAACAATACTTTAGAGCCTTTAGATAGCACAACAAATTTTTATTATCTCCAATTATCTTTCGATTTGCCCCCATCATTGTCGGGCTCCCAGTGTTGCTAACATCTTCAATTTCCCCTAATAAAGATCATTCAAATTACCAGTAGTATGGTTAGAATCAATATTATACATGTGTATATAATTTTAATTTGCCGCAATAAAGAATATATCAAAGTCATTGATTACCACTTATTATATGTGCATGAATGACACATGATGCCAGAAGTACCATGGAAAGCATCAATAGTCCTTGGACGATGGTGTAGTTGAAGAACTTCGCCATTGGTGATGAACTAGAGTCTAATACTAACAATGTGTTATTATGAAAGCTGCAAAATATGACCAATATATATATGCACTCCATAGTCTATCTGTTTGTCTATCTAGCTTTTGTCTATCTATCCATATTACCATTATCTATGTATCAATTTATATTCATCTATCTATCTCGATTTATAAATCTATCTCTTTGTTTTTATACTATATCTCTCTATCTCCATTCATATATCTACCTATCTATCCCTTTATCTATCCATCTATCTTTTTTTCTTTATGTGTTTGTCTATCTATCTATATGTTTGTTTGTCTTTTTATCTGTTAGCTCGTCTGCCATAGGCTCTTAAGAGTTCTCGTATTAAATAGTGAACATTTTCTTAATCATCAATTTAGTGTAGGACCAAGTGCAACAATTCAGAAAATCTTGCAATCAAGGTATGTCGGGGACCACAATTAGGGCTACCCTCAAGACCCCTAAATCTCAGCTGGTAACCCCCATCAGCACAAAGCTGCAAAGGCCTGATGGGTGCGATTAAGCCAAGGATCGGTCCATTCAAGGGACACGATCGTGCCTCGCCCGAGCCTAGCCTCGGGCAAGGGAAGCCGACCCCGGAGAACCTACGTCTCGCCCGAGGACCCCCCTCCAGCAACGGGCACACTATCGGCTCGCCCGAGGCCCAGTCTTCACCGAGAAGCAACCTTGGCCACATCGCCACGCCGACCGACCAAATCGCAGGGGCATTTAATGCAAAGGTGGCCTGACACCTTTATCCTGACGCACGCCCTCCAGTCGACAGAGCCGAAGTGACCGCAGTCACTTCGCCGCTCTACTGACCGGTCTGACAAGAGGACAGCGCCGCCTGCGCCGCTCCGACTGCTGAGCCACCCGACAGAGTGAGGATGACAGTAGCCAAGGCCGGCCTCGGGCGTCATAGGAAACTCCGCCTCGCCCGACCCCAGGGCTCGGACTCGGGCTCAGCCCCGGAAGACGGCGAACTCCGCTCCGCCCGACCCAGGGCTCGGACTCGGGCTCAGCCCCGGAAGACGGCGAACTCCGCTCCGCCCGACCCCAGGGCTTGGACTCGGGCACAGCCCCGGACGACGGCGAACTCCGCTCCACCCGACCCAGGGCTCGGACTCGGGCTCAGCCCCGGAAGACGGCGAACTCCGCTCCGCCCGACCCAGGGCTCGGACTCGGGCTCAGCCCCGGAAGATGGCGAACTCCGCTCCGCCCGCCCTAGGGCTCGGACTCGGGCTCAGCCCCGGAAGACGGCGAACTCCGCCTCGCCCGACCCTAGGGCTCGGACATGGGCTCAACCCCGGAAGACGACGAACTCCGCCTCGCCCGACCCGGGGGCTCGACCTCGACCTCGACCTCGGAGGAGCCTCCACCTCGCCCAGCCTAGGGCACGGACCGACCACGTCAACAGGAAGCGCCATCATTACCCTACCCCGAGCTGACTCGGGCTACGGGGAACCAGACCGGCGTCCCATCTGGCTCGCTCCACCATGTGAGTAATGATGGCGCCCCGCATGCCCTGTGACGACGGCGGCTCTCAGCCCCCTTACGGAAGCAAGAAGACGTCAGCAAGGACTCGACAGCCCCAACAGCTGTCCTCCCGCCAGGCTCCAGCACTCCTCTGACGGCCTCGACACCATGCGAACTAGGTGCCTGTAACACCCGGTTTTAAAGAAACAAAGCCGGGTGCATCTCATACATGCGCCAAGAAGACAACATATATAATAACAGAGTGTATAGAGATAAATGTCATAAATCATCAGAGTATTTATTACATAGCGGAAGACTTATTACAAAATAAAGATAAATATAAAACGAACTAAGGATCGATGGCGCCAATGTCGACTGGGAAACGCCACCTAGATCAGATCATACTCCTCGCCTTGTGGCTCCTCCTGAACCACCTGCTCTTCTCCTGTGGGGGGGGTGTGAGACAGCAAGAGTGAGCTCACATACGTTCATAGCTCAACAAGTTGTGGGGAATAATGTGGCATGAACTCACCAAAGGTGGGAGTTCATGAAGTGTAAGGCTGATCAATGAAATAAAGGCTGAAGCTGAGCATTGCTTTTATAAGTTGGTCAAAATTTTATTAGCAGTTACTAAGTGTAAGTAAATACCAAACCATAGTAATAATAAGTAAAAGTAATAATAAAATAATCCCAAATGCAATGAAATGACAGGTTAAGTTTAAGTTCCATAATTTAATCATGTGAGTGTCCGAGCCGCTCATGACCGTGAGCACAGCTAGTATACCAGTTTTACACTCTGCAGAGGTTGCGCATCTTTACCCACAAGTCGTGTTACCCATCTGCCACAGAGTTGATCAGACTCCATACACCTCTACCTAGGAAGCGAGGCAGGGTACCACTACGAGGCCTTTACAAAGTTCCACTAGCTTCAGACTACCCGCTACAGTTTATAGGAAGATCCAGTACAGGGTTCCTGGCTGACCGCCATCGCAGCAAAATCAACCAGGGACCTCCCCGCACTGACCTCTCCCCTACTGCCCTTGCCCCTTTTGGGTAAGGTAGCCCTCCCCTAGCTTTCCTAGTTAATCAGCCAAGGGCGTCCCATTAAACCCTTGTGGTAGCACTGTTTTCCCGGGTGGTTCTCCATGTTCCCATTAACATAATGATCTTAACATGAACAAGGAAGAATAAAATAGATAACAATAAATAGTATAACAATGAGTGATGAATATCTCTATACCCAAATCCACATAAAGCAATAGCATGTACTACCCAAAACTTTAGTAGTAAAACCAGTGGTGAAGCAAGGTATAAAGATAGTCAAAATCTAGGGCATCCTATTGGGTCCCAGCAAAATTATCCTATGCAGATCATTATGAATAATAAGAACATGAATGGGTAAAAGAAGTGATCAAGGGCACAACTTGCCTTCAACGAGCTCCTGCTCAGCTACTTCAACTTGTTGAAGCTCAGGTTCCACAGTGGGTTGCTCGTCTACTCGCATCAATACAATACATACATGGCATAGCATAAATTAACATCACATCAGACATGCAAATAGAATATACAGTAATAAACTAGACATTAAAATAAGATCACAGGAACTGGAATCATCAAATTTGGAGTTATATATTTTGAGTTATGGATTTTCTAATGTTTTATGTGCTTAATACAAGATTAAGTGAAATAATAATTTTAATGTGTTTGTCATATCAGAACAGAGGCACTAATGGGTAGACAATATTATTACAAAAATTTAGGAACTGGAATCATTAAATTTGGTGTTCATATGCATTTTCTATAATTTAAACAAGTTTCAGCAATTATTTTTGCATTAAAAATGAATTTAGAATGGATTTTCTCTGATTTTATTGATTCCTGGACTAGGCCTCAAAATCTGCAAAGCGCAGGGGCTAGCACGCAAGTTTGCCCGAGACACAGAGGGTAACTCGAGTGGACTGCGGGTTGGTTTTCTAAAAACATAAGGGGCAATCTGCAAAGTGCGCAACCCGAAGGGGTACGGTGGTTTACTGGCCGCTGGATCCGAGATCGAGCGTCCAGATTAGATCAGCGTGGTTAAGAATCAGAGCGCATTGCTGACCACACGATCTGGAGTTAACGGTTTGGATTTTATTAAGTCAGAGTCATTGAGATCCATCCGATCGGATCCGACGGTCTAGGTTAACCCTGCCTAAACGATCTGCGTGTCTCAATCTAAACCGTCCGCTAGGATTCCAACGGTCAGGAGACCGTCTTCCACCCGTCGAGCGCACACGTCCGAGCCGGCCACCATCCACGGTGAATCCCCGCCGGCGAAGCTCGATTCGGCGATACAGTGCACGAAAACTCAATTAAAGCCTGCTACACCTTGCCCTAAGTACACTGAATGCGATGGACATGGACTTACCCCGCGATTCGAAGCAGAAAATCTTGGCCACGGCGAGCGGCGGATTTGTCTCGACGGCGACAAAATTCGTGGGCCCTCCGGTGTTGATTCCGCCCGACGAGCCTGGGTATACCAACAGCGAGTTGGCCGAAACGCTCTGGACCCAATGGACGGCTCCACGGCGGTAGTGGCGAGGTAGCGTCGGGATGCGGGGGGCAGCGGTAATGGCGCGGTTGCTTCAAGTCACTCCACGGTGGTGCCCAGGTGAGGAGATGGTGGTTGTCGGCGCACAGAAACTCGAGGATGAGGAGGGATTGTGGCCGGACCTCTTATGAGCGTGCGGGTTGGAGCGGATAGCTGCGTTAGCTTCGGCGGAGTCCGCGGACCATGCTGTTGCGGCGCGCGGCATTGGCGGAGGAGAGGCAACGACCAGGACGCCGCAGAGTATGGCGTGTGGGACCCGTGGCTCAGTGATACCGACGCGGAAGCGGGCGCGAGAGGTGCTGGCGGAGTGGCGGGTTCGGTTCGTTAGCGTCATCCATGGAGCGAGATCCGCGCGAAGGTGAGACCGCGTTCAGGTAAGGGAGACTGACAG
Source organism: Zea luxurians (assembly GCA_029449295.1). Classification (NCBI taxonomy): domain Eukaryota; kingdom Viridiplantae; phylum Streptophyta; class Magnoliopsida; order Poales; family Poaceae; genus Zea; species Zea luxurians. The sequence continues at coordinate 39,496,193 of JAOPSE010000010.1, read as the reverse complement.
GGCGTCCCAAGGTGTCGGCGCCACGCATAAGGACTGACCAGTGGCCCCGGCTTGTCAGCGTAGGTGGCATTGTGGCCGCGCGGGATAGAGTAAGTTGGGCCGCCAGGGGCAGATTCGGCCCAGTTAGGGTTTTGGTCTCTTTTTTTTCTTTTATATTTTCTGTTTTCTTTTCTTTCTTTCTATTTCCTAATCCAATTTGGATTCAAGTTTTAAATTCAAACTTCTATGCAGAATTTGTGCTCAGATTATATTGTGAATTTAAGAAGTATTTGTTTGGGAAATATAAGGTTTATTTATGTTTTGTGCACTTTCTTTTCCAAATTTCCAAGTTTATAAATTAGGGCAAAACCTCCTTTTCACTATTAATGTGTTTTTATTATGTTTATTTTTATAATTAAATGCACAAGCAGTTAAACTCCAACATGATGCATCATTCTTTTATTTAGTACATTTATTGTTAGCCAAGGATAATTCCATGGTTTGAAATATGCAAAAATGGAAATAATAACACAAGTGGTCAATTAAACTCTTTATATCCCTCAATTCTTGGACTTTCCACTACTCTTGCCATTTGGGTATTACAGTGCCAAGACCTCTCCGGTTGCCACGATGGCATGTACTTAGGGAGCTAGCTCTCCACCGCTAGACACGTTAGCACATTGATACACCCCCCATTGTACACCTGGATCCTCTCCTTACGCCTATAAAAGGGAGGACCAGGGCCCTCTTACAGAAGGTTGGCCCGCGCGGAGAAGGACGGGACGGCGCTCGTGCAAGGCCGCTCGCTCCCACTCCCGCGTGGACGCTTATATCCCCCTACTGCAAGCGCACCCGACTCAAGCGCGGGGCTAACACGAAGGCCACAGGATCCACTCTCTCACGCCAGCCTCCCTCCAGCTGCTTCCTTTTCCCCCTTCGCGTTCCGCCTCGCGTCGACCCATCTGGGCTGGGGCACGCGGCGACAATTCACTCGTCGGTCCAGGGACCCCCCGGGTTTCGAAACACCGACAGTTGGCGTGCCAGGTAGGGGCCTGCTGCGTGTTGACAAACAGCTTCCCGTCAAGCTCCAGATGGGCAGTCTCCAGCAACCTTTCCGGCCCGGGACGGTGCTCCGTTTCGGGAATCTTGAGTTCATGTCCCTCGACGGCAGCTACGACATGATACTCCTTCCACCGCCGCGCGACAGCGACAATGGCGGTCGACAACCCGCTCGCCGGTGGGGAAATCGACGACGCCTTCCCCACGTGGTGGAAGGACGGCATCCGGGCTTGTCCCGTCCCCTCCCCCACCGATGGAGGAGGAGGCGGGGCAACCAAGGCCAAGCGGGAAACGGCACCTCGTTGGCTGTCGAGCGAGTCGACGGCGCCGGCGCCCCAACGGAGGGCACGTCGGGCATCGATCTCGCGTCTGAGACGAAGACGAGCGCCGCCCCCTCGTAACACGCCAATCTCAAGCAAACGCACGACGCCAGAACTGCTCGTGAAGGACTTGCTGGGCGTCACCCTCGTACCTGAGACAATGGTGCAGTCAGTCCCAGACGCGACCTCGTCACCGCCCGTCGACCGAAAGGTACCGACCGATTCCCATCTCGTGTCTTTTGGATTCGGCCTCGACCCACCAAGCGACTCCGCTTCGATGAGTACTCTCATAGAGGTGAGTCCAAACCCTCTGGGGTATCGTGTGCGGTCACCCTGGGACCGACTGACGACCGACTTGACCTACGAGCCCTCGGGGTTCGAGGAAGATGGCGAGCCCGACCTCTGTTGGGATTTCTCCAGACTTGGTAACCCCAGTGCCGTGTGGGACTTCATGACCGCATGTGACTACTGCCTTTCCGACTGTTCCGACGGCAGCCGCGGCCTCGACAACGAGGACCGTGGCCCAAGTCGTGAATGTTTCCACGTCGATCTAGGGGGTCCCGGCGAAGGCAACCATCTTGGTATGCCGGAAAATGGTGATCCCCCTAGGCCCGTGCCTCGCGTTGACATCCTTCGGGAGCTAGCTGTGGTCCCCGTCCCGGCGGGGGTCCTGACCCATAGCTCGAGCAAATCCGCGAGAGGCAGGCCAGGCTCGACGAGGGAGCAGGAACGCTTGTGCCGATCCACCGGCACACCGGGCAGGAATGGGCAGTCCAACCCCCGGCCGGAGAAGCGCGTCATCTCCCCCAGGACATCCAGCACCGCATCCGACGACGTCAGGGTGAGGCCGCCGCCGGATTCCAGCGGAGTCGGCCAGAACCTGGCTGCAGCGGCAATACTCCTCCGCTCGATGCCGGAGCCATCAACCACCGAGGGGCGGCGTATCCAGGGAGAGCTCAAGAATCTCCTGGAGGACGCCGCGGTCCGACGGGCCGAAAGCTCTGCCTCCCGAAGGCAGGGGTTCCCCTCGAAACATCGCGCTGCGACTTCCCGATTCATGCGGGAAGCCTCGGTCCATTCCGGGCGCACGCGCAACGCAGCGCCTGCGGCCCCGGGTCGCCTCGGCAACGAGCGCCATCATCACAGCCGTTCGGCCCACCTCGACGATAGGGCGCGCCGAGGCTACCACCTCAGGCGTGGGGGACGCTACGACAGCGGGGAGGATCGGAGCCCTTCGCCCGAACCACCCGGTCCGCAGGCTTTCAGCCGCGCCATACGACGGGCACCGTTCCCGACCCGGTTCCGAACCCCGACTACTATCACAAAGTACTCGGGGGAGACGAGACCGGAACTGTGGCTCGCGGACTATCGGCTGGTTTGCCAACTGGGTGGAACGGACGATGATAACCTCATCATCCGCAACCTCCCCCTGTTCCTCTCCGACACCGCTCGAGCCTGGCTGGAGCACCTGCCCCCGGGGCAGATCTCCAACTGGGACGACCTGGTCCAAGCCTTCGCCGGCAATTTCCAGGGCACGTACGTGCGCCCTGGGAACTCCTGGGATCTCCGAAGCTGCCGCCAGCAGCCGGGAGAGTCTCTTCGGGACTACATCCGGCGATTCTCGAAGCAGCGCACAGAGCTACCCAACGTCACCGATTCAGATGTCATCGGCGCGTTCCTCGCCGGCACCACCTGCCGCGACCTGGTGAGCAAGCTGGGTCGCAAGACCCCCACCAGGGCGAGCGAGCTGATGGACATCGCCACCAAGTTCGCCTCTGGCCAGGAGGCGGTTGAGGCCATTTTCCGGAAGGACAAGCAGCCCCAGGGCCGCCCACCGGAAGATGCTCCCGAGGCGTCAACTCAGCGAGGCGCCAAGAAGAAAGGCAAGAAGAAGTCGCAAGCGAAACGCGACGCCGCCGACGCGGACCTTGTCGCCGCCGTCGAGTACAAGAACCCTCGGAAACATCCCGGAGGTGCCAACCTCTTCGACAAGATGCTCAAGGAGTCGTGCCCCTATCATCAGGGGCCCGTCAAGCACACCCTTGAGGAGTGTGCCATGCTTCGACAACACTTCCACAAGGCCGGGCCACCCGTGGAGGGTGGCAAGGCCCTCGACGACGCAAAGGAGGAAGATCACGAGGTAGGAGGGTTCCCCGAGGTCCACGACTGCTTCATGATCTACGGCGGGCAAGTGGCGAACACCTCGGCTCTGCACCGCAAGCAAGAGCGTCGGGAGGTCTGCTCGGTAAAGATGGCGGCGCCAGTCTACCTAGACTGGTCCGACAAGCCCATCACCTTCGACCAGGCCGACCATCCAGACTACGTGCCGAGCCCGGGGAGATACCCACTCGTTGTCGACCCCATCATCGGCAACGTCAGGCTCACCAAGGTCCTAATGGACGGAGGCAGCGGCCTCAACATCATCTACGCCGAGACCCTCGGGCTCCAGCAGATTGATCTGCCCTCGGTCCGAACGGGCACTGCGCCTTTCCACGGGATCGTCCCCGGGAAGCGCGTTCAACCCCTCGGACAACTCGACCTACCCGTCTGCTTCGAGACGCCCTCCAACTTTCGAAAGGAGACCCTCACGTTCGAAGTGGTCGGGTTTCGAGGAACCTACCACGCAGTGCTGGGGAGGCCATGCTATGCCAAGTTCATGGCTGTCCCCAACTACACCTACCTCAAGCTCAAGATGCCGGGCCCCAACGGGGTTATCACCGTCGGGCCCACGTACCGACACGCGTACGAATGCGATGTGGAGTGCGTGGAGTACGCCGAGGCCCTCGCCGAATCCGAGGCCCTCATCGCTGACCTGCAGAGCCTCTCTAGGGAGGCGCCCGACGTGAAGCGCCACGCCGGCAACTTCGAACTAGCGAAGACGGTCAAGTCCATCCCTCTCGACCCCTACAACGACGCCTCCAAGCAGATCCGGATCGGTTCCGAGCTCAACCCCAAATAGGAAGCAGTGCTCGTCGACTTTCTCCATGCAAACGCCGACGTTTTCGCGTGGAGTCCCTCGGACATGCCCGGCATACCGAGGGAAGTCGCCGAGCACTCTCTGGATATCCGAGCTGGGGCCCGACCCGTGAAGCAACCTCTGCGCCGATTCGACGAAGGAAAGCGCAGAGCCATAGGCGAGGAGATCCACAAGCTACTGGCGGCAGGGTTCATCAAAGAGGTATTCCATCCCGAATGACTTGCCAACCCTGTGCTTGTGAGAAAGAAAGGGGGGAAATGGCGGATGTGTGTAGACTACACTGGTCTAAACAAAGCATGTCCGAAGGTTCCCTACCCTCTGCCTCGCATCGATCAGATCGTGGATTCCACTGTTGGGTGTGAAACCCTGTCTTTCCTCGATGCCTACTCAGGGTATCACCAGATCAGGATGAAAGAGTCCGACCAGCTCACGACTTCATTCATCACACCCTTCGGCATGTACTGCTATGTTACAATGTCGTTTGGTTTGAGGAATGCGGGGGCAACGTACCAGCGATGCATGAACCATGTGTTTGGCAAACACATCGGCCGAACGGTCGAGGCCTACGTCGATGACATCATAATCAAGACAAGGAAGGCCTCCGACCTCCTTTCCGACCTTCAAGTGACATTCCGATGTCTCAAGGCGAAAGGCTCGAGCTAGGGGTCCGACGCCTCGATGCTCGCGGTGACTCGCAGCTCGTCATCGACCAAGTCATGAAGAACTCCCACTGCCGCGACCCGAAGATGGAAGCCTACTGCGATGAGGTTCGGCGCCTGGAAGACAAGTTCTATGGGCTCGAGCTCAACCACATCGCCCGACGCTACAACGAGACTGCGGACGAGCTGGCTAAAATAGTGTCGGGGACCATAATTAGGGGTACCCTCAAGGCCCCTAAATCTCAGCTGGTAACCCCCATCAGCACAAAGCTGCAAAGGCCTGATGGGTGCGATTAAGCCAAGGATCGGTCCATTCAAGGGACATGATCGTGCCTCGCTCGAGCCTAGCCTCGGGCAAGGGAAGCCGACCCCGGAGAACCTACGTCTCGCCCGAGGACCCCCGTCCAGCAACGGGCACACTATCGGCTCGCCCGAGGCCCAGTCTTCACCGAGAAGCAACCTTGGCCACATCGCCACACCGACCGACCAAATCGCAGGGGCTTTTAATGCGAAGGTGGCCTGACACCTTTATCCTGACGCACGCCCTCCAGTCGACAGGGCCGAAGTGACCGCAGTCACTTCGCCGCTCTACTGACCGGTCTGACAAGAGGACAGCGCCGCCTGCGCCGCTTCGACTGCTGAGCCACCTGACAGAGTTAGGCTGACAGTAGCCAAGGCCGGCCTCGGGCGTCATAAGAAACTCCGCCTTGCCTGACCCTAGGGCTCGGACTCGGGCTCGGCCCCGGAAGACGGCGAACTCCACTCCGCCCGACCTAGGGCTCGGACTCAGGCTCGGCCCCGGAAGACGGCGAACTCCGCTCCGCCCGACCCAGGGCTCGGACACGGGCTCAGCCTTGGAAGACGCCGAACACCGCTCCGCCCGACCCAGGGCTCGCACTCGGGCTCAGCCCCGGAAGACGGCGAACTCCGCTCCGCCCGACCCAGGGCTCGGACTCGGGCTCAGCCCCGGAAGACGACGAACTCCGCCTCGCCCGACCCCAGGGCTCGGACTCGGGCTCAGCCCCGGAAGAAGACGGACTCCGCTTCGCCCGACCCCAGGGCTCGGACTCAGCCCTGGCCTCAGCCGACGGTCTCCGCCTCGCCCGACCCAGGGGCTCGGACTCGACCACGGCCACAGAAGACAGACTCGACCTCGACCTCGGAGGAGCATCCACCTCGCCCAGCCTAGGGCGCGGACCGACCACGTCGATAGGAGGCGCCATCATTACCCTACCCCGAGCTGACTCAGGCTACGGGGAACAAGACCGGCGTCCCATCTGGCTCGCTCCGCCAGATAGGCAATGATGGCGCCCCGCACATTCCGTGACGACGGCGGCTCTCGGCCCCCTTACGGAAGCAAGAGGACGTCAGCAAGGACTCTACAGCCCCGACAGCTGCCCCTCTCACCAGGCTCCAGTGCTCCTCCGACGGCCACGACATCACACGAATCGGGTGCCAAAACCCCTCCGGCTGCCACGATGGCATGTACTTAGGGCACTAGCTCTCCTTCGCTAGACACATAGCACTCTGCTACACCCCCCATTGTACACCTGTATCCTCTCCTTACGCCTATAAAAGGAAGGACCAGGGCCCTCTTACAGAAGGTTGGCCCGCGCGAGGAAGGACGGGACGACGCTCGCTCAAGGCCTCTCGCTCCCACTCCCGCGTGGACGCTTGTATCCCCCTACTGCAAGCGCACCCGACTCAGGCGCTGGGCTAACACGAAGGCCGCGGGATCCACACTCTCTTACACCTGCCTCCCTCCGGCTACCTCCTTTCCCCCCTTCGCGTTCTGCCTTGCGTTGACCCATCTGGGCTGGGGCACGCGGCGACAATTCACTCGTCGGTCCAGGGACCCCCCGGGTTTCGAAACACCGACAGTTGGCGCGCCAGGTAGGGGCCTGCTGCGTGTTGACGAACAGCTTCCCGTCAAGCTCCAGATGGGCAGTCTCCAGCAACCTCTCCAGCCTGGGACGGTGCTCAGTTTCGGGAATCTCGAGTTCATGTCCCTCGACGGCAGCTACGACATGATACTCCTTCCCCCGCTGCGCGACAGCGACAATAGCGGTCGACAACTCGCTCGCCGGCGGGGAAATCGACGATGCCTTCCCCACGTGGTGGAAGGACGACATTCGGGCTCGTCCCGTCCCCTCCCCCGCCGACGGAGGAGGAGGCGGGGCAACCAAGGCCAAGCGGGAAGCGGCACCTCGTTGGCTGTCGAGCGAGTCGACGGCGCCGGCGCCCCAACGGAGGGCGCGTCGGGCATCGATCTCGCGTCGGAGACGAAGACGAGCGCCGCCTCCCCGCAACACGCCAATCTCAAGCAAACGCACGACGCCAGCATGCTCGCGAAGGACTTGCTGGGCGTCACCCTTGTACCCAAGACATCGGTGCAGTCAGTCCCAGACGCGACCTCGTCACCGACCGTCGACCGAAAGGTACCGACCGATTCCCATCTCGTGTCTTTTGGATTCGGCCTCGACCCACCAAGCGACTCCGCATCGGTGAGCACTTTCATAGAGGCGAGTCCAAACCCTCTGGGGTATCGTGTGCGGTCACCCTGGGACCGACTGACGGCCGACTTGACCTGCGAGTCCTCGGGGTTCGAGGAAGATGGCGAGCGCGACATCTGTTGGGATTTCTCCGGACTTGGTAACCCCAGTGCCGTGCGGGACTTCATGACCGCATGCGACTACTGCCTTTCCGACTGTTCCGACGGCAGCCGCGGCCTCGACAATGAGGACCGCGGCCCAAGTCGTGAATGTTTCCACGTCGATCTAGGGGGTCCCGATGAAGGCAACCATCTTGGTATGCCGGAAAACAGTGATCCCCCAAGGCCCGCGCCTCGCATTGACATCCTTCGGGAGCTAGCTGTGGTCCCCATCCCGGCGGGGGGTGCTGACCCACAGCTCGAGCAAATCCACGAGAGGCAGGCCAGGCTCGACGAGGGAGCAGGAACGCTTGTGCCGATCCGCCGGGACATCAGGCAGGAATGGGCGATCCAACCCCCGGCCGGAGAAGCGCGTCGTCTCCCCCACGACATCCAGCACCGCATCGCCGACGACGTCAGGATGAGGCCGCCGCTGGATTCCAGCGGGGTCGGCCAAAACCTGGCAGCAGCAGCAATGCTCCTCCGCGCGATGCCGGAGCCATCGACTACGGAAGGGCGACGTATCCAGGGAGAGCTGAAGAATCTCATGGAGGACGCCGCGGTCCGACGGGCCGAAAGCTCTGCCTCCCGAAGGCAGGGTTTCCCCTCGGGACATCACGCCGCGACTTCCTGATTTACGCGGGAAGCCTCGGTCCACTCCGGACGCACGCGCAACACAGCGCCTGCGGCCCCAGGTCCCCTCGGCAACGAGCGTCATCATCACAGCCGTCGGGCCCACCTCGGCGACAGGGCACGCCGAGGCTACCACCCCAGGCGTGGGGGACGCTATGACAGCGGGGAGGATCGGAGTCCTTCGCCCGAACCACCCGGTCCGCAGGCTTTCAGCCGCGCCATACGACGGGCACCGTTCCCGACCCGGTTCCGAACCCCGACTACTATCACAAAGTACTCGAGGGAGACGAGACCAGAACTGTGGCTCGCGGACTATCGGCTGGCCTGCCAACTGGGTGGAACGGACGATGACAACCTCATCATCCGCAACCTCCCCCTGTTCCTCTCTGACACCGCTCGAGCCTGGTTAGAGCACCTGCCTCCGAGGCAGATCCCCAACTGGGATGACCTGGTCCAAGCCTTCGCCGGTAATTTCTAGGGCACGTACGTGCGCCCTGGGAACTCCTGGGATCTCCGAAGCTACCGCCAGCAGCCGGGAGAGTCTCTCCGGGACTATCCGACAATTCTCGAAGCAGCGCACGGAGCTGCCCAACGTCACCGACTCAGATGTCTTCGGCGCGTTCCTCGCCGGCACCACCTGCCGCGACCTGGTGAGCAAGCTGGGTCGCAAGACCCCCACCAGGGCGAGCGAGCTGATGGACATCGCCACCAAGTTCGCCTCTGGCCAGGAGGCGGTTGAGGCCATTTTCCGAAAGGACAAGCAGCCCTAGGGCCGCCCACCAAAAGATGCTTCTGAGGCGTCAACTCAGCGCGGCGCCAAGAAGAAGGGCAAGAAGAAGTCGCAAGCGAAACGCGACGCCGCCGACGCGGATCTTGTCGCTGCCGCCGAGCACAAGAACCCTCGGAAACCTCCCGGAGGTGCCAACCTCTTCGACAAGATGCTCAAGGAGCCGTGCCCCTATCATCAGGGGCCCGTCAAGCACACCCTCGAGGAGTGTGCCATGCTTCGACGACACTTCCACAAGGCCGGGCCATCCGCGGAGGGTGGCAAGGCCCTCGACGACGCCAAGGAGGAAGATCACAAGGCAGGAGGGTTCCCCGAGATCCGCGACAGCTTCATGATCTACGGCGGGCAAGTGGCAAATGCCTCGGCTCGGCACCACAAGCAAGAGCGCCGGGAGGTCTGCTCGGTAAAGGTGGCGGCGCCAGTCTACCTAGACTGGTCCGACAAGCCCATCACCTTCGACCGGGCCGACCATCCGGACTACGTGCCGAGCCCGGGGAGATACCCACTCGTTGTCGACCCCATCATCGGCGACGTCAGGCTCACCAAGGTCCTCATGGACGGAGGCAGCAGCCTCAACATCATCTATGCCGAGACCCTCGGGCTCCTGCGGATCGATCTGTCCTCGGTCCGGGCGGGTGCTGCGCCTTTCCACGGGATCGTCCCCGGGAAGCGCGTTCAACCCCTCGGACAACTCGACCTACCCGTCTGCTTCGGGACGCCCTCCAACTTTCGAAAGGAGACCCTCATGTTCGAAGTGGTCAGGTTTCGAGGAACCTACCACGCAGTGCTAGGGAGGCCATGCTACGCCAAGTTCATGGCTGTCCCCAACTACACCTACCTCAAGCTCAAGATGCCGGGCCCCAACGGGGTCATCACCGTCGGGCCCACGTACCGACACGCATACGAATGCGATGTGGAGTGCGTGGAATACACCGAGGCCCTCGTCGAATCCGAGGCCCTCATCGCTGACCTGGAGAGCCTCTCTAGGGAGGCGCCCGACGTGAAGCGCCACGCCAGCAACTTCGAACCAGCGGAGACGGTCAAGTCCGTCCCTCTCGACCCCTACAACGACGCCTCCAAGCAGATCCGGATCGGCTCCGAGCTCGACCCCAAATAGGAAGCAGTGCTCGTCGACTTTCTCCGCGCGAACGCCGACATTTTCGCGTGGAGTCCCTCGGACATGCCCGGCATACCGAGGGAAGTCGCCGAGCACTCTCTGGATATTCGAGCTGGGGCCCGACCCGTGAAGCAGCCTCTGCGCCGATTCGACGAAGAAAAGCGCAGAGCCATAGGCGAAGAGATCCACAAGCTACTGGCGGCAGGGTTCATCAAAGAGGTATTCCATCCCGAATGGCTTGCCAACCCTATGCTAGTAAGAAAGAAAGGGGGGAAATGGCGGATGTGTGTAGACTACACTGGTCTAAACAAAGCATGTCCGAAGGTTCCCTACCCTCTGCCTCGCATCGATCAGATCGTGGATTCCACTGCTGGGTGCGAAACCCCGTCTTTCCTCGATGCCTACTCAGGGTATCACTAGATCAAGATGAAAGAGTCCGACCAGCTCGCGACTTCATTCATCACACCCTTCGGCATGTACTGCTATGTTACAATGCCATTTGGTGTGAGGAATGCGGGGGTGACGTACCAGCGATGCATGAACCATGTGTTTGGCGAACACATCGGCCGAACGGTCGAGGCCTACGTCGATGACATCGTAGTCAAGACGAGGAAGGCCTCCGACCTCCTTTCCGACCTTGAAGCGATGTTTCGATGTCTCAAGGCGAAAGGCGTGAAGCTTAATCCCGAAAAGTGTGTCTTCGGGGTCCCCCGAGGCATGCTCTTGGGGTTCATCGTCTCCGAGCGGGGCATCGAAGCCAACCCGGAGAAGATTGCAGCCATCACCAGCATGGGGCCAATCAAGGACTTGAAAGGCGTACAGAGGGTTATGGGATGCCTCGCGGCTCTGAGCCGCTTCATCTCCCGCCTCGGCGAAAGAGGCCTACCTCTGTACCGCCTCTTAAGGAAAGCTGAGTGCTTCACTTGGACTCCCGAGGCCGAGGAAGCCCTCGAGAACCTGAAGGCGCTCCTCACGAACGCACCCATCTTGGTGCCCCCCGCTGCCAGAGAAGCCCTCTTGATCTACATCGCCGCGACCACCCTGGTGGTTAGCGCCGCGATCGTGGTTGAGAGACGAGAAGAAGGGCATGCACTGCCCGTCCAGAGGCCAGTCTACTTCATCAGTGAGGTACTGACTGAGACCAAGATCCGCTACCCACAAATCCAGAAGCTGCTGTACGCGGTGATCCTGACACGGCGGAAGTTGCGACACTACTTCGAGACTCATCCGGTGATGGTGGTGTCATCCTTCCCCCTGGGAGAGATCATCCAGTCCCGAGAGGCTTCGGGTAGGATCGCGAAGTGGGCGGTGGAGATCATGGGCGAGACGATCTCGTTCGCCCCCCGGAAGGCCATCAAGTCCCAGGTCCTGGCGGACTTCGTGGCTGAATGGGCCGACACCCAGCTCCCGACGGCTCCGATCCAACCGGAGCTTTGGACCATGTTTTTCGACGGGTCGCTGATGAAGACAAGGGCCGGCGCAGGCCTCCTCTTCGTCTCGCCCCTCGGGAAGCACCTACGCTACGTGCTACGCCTCCACTTCCCGGCGTCCAACAATGTGGCGGAGTACGAGGCTCTGGTAAACGGGTTGCGAATCGCCATCGAGCTAGGGGTCCGACGCCTCGACGCTCGCGGTGACTCGCAGCTCGTCATCGACCAAGTCATGAAGAACTCCCACTGCCGCGACCCGAAGATGGAAGCCTACTGCGATGAGGTTCGGCGCCTGGAAGACAAGTTCTACGGGCTCGAGCTCAACCACATCGCCGACGCTACAACAAGACTGCGGACGAGCTGGCTAAAATAGCCTCGGGACGAACGACAGTTCCCCCGGATGTGTTCTCCCGAGACCTGCATCAACCCTCCGTCAAGCTCGAGGACACGCCCGAGCCCGAGGCACCTTCGGCTCCACCCGAGGCACCCTCGGCTCAGTCCGAGGTACCCTCGGCCCAGTCCGAGGTACCCTCGGCACGGTTCGAGGTACCCTCGGCTCAGCCCGAGGTACCCTCGACCCCCGAGGGTGAGGCACTGCGCGTCGAAGGGGAACCAAGCGAGGTCACGCCTAATCAAAGCTGGCAGACCCCGTACCTGCAATATCTCCACCGAGGGGAGCTGCCCCTCGACCAAGCCAAAGCTCGGCGGTTGGCGCGGCGCGCCTAGTCTTTCGTCTTGCTGGGGGATGGGAAGGAGCTGTACCACCGCAGCCCCTCAGGCATCCTCCAGCGATGCATTTCTATCACCGAAGGCCAGCAGCTCTTGCAAGAGATACACTCGGGGGCTTGCGACCATCACGCGGCACCTCGAACCCTCGTTGGAAACGCCTTCCGACAAGGATTCTACTGGCCGACGGCGGTGGCCGACGCTACTAGAATTGTCCGCACCTGCGAAGGGTGTCAGTTCTACGCGAGGCAGACCCACCTGCCCGCTCAAGCTCTGCAGACAATACCCATCACCTGGCCGTTTGCTGTGTGGGGTCTGGACCTCGTTGGCCCCTTGCAGAAGGCACCTAGGGCTACATGCACCTGTTGGTCGCCATCGACAAATTCTCCAAGTGGATCGAGGTCTGACCCCTAAACAGCATCAGGTCCGAGTAGGCGGTGGTGTTCTTCACCAACATCATCCATCGCTTTTGGGTCCCGAACTCCATCATCACCGACAACGGTACCCAGTTCACCGGCAGAAAGTTCCTAGACTTCTGCGAGGATCACCACATCCGGGTGGACTGGGCTGCCGTGGCTCACCCCATGACGAATGGGCAAGTGGAGCGGGCCAACGGCATGATCCTGCAAGGACTCAAGCCTCGGATCTACAACGACCTCAACAAGTTCGGCAAGCGGTGGATGAAGGAACTCCCCTCGGTGGTCTGGAGTCTGAGGACAACGTCGAGCCGAGCCACGGGCTTCACACCGTTCTTTCTAGTCTATGGGGCCGAGGCCATCTTGCCCACAGACCTAGAATACGGTTCCCCGAGGGCGAGGGCCTACACCGACCAAAGCAACCAAGCCAACCGAGAAGACTCACTGGACCAGCTGGAGGAGGCTCGGGACATGGCCTTACTACACTCGGCGCGGTACCAGCAGTCCCTGCGACGCTACCACGCCCGAGGGGTTAGGTCCCGAGACCTCCAGGTGGGCGACCTGGTGCTTCGGCTGCGACAAGACGCCCGAGGGCAGCACAAGCTCACGCCTCCCTGGGAAGGGCCGTTCATCATCGCCAAGGTTCTAAAGCCCGGGACATACAAGCTGGCCAACAGCCAAGGCGAGGTCTATAGCAACGCTTGGAACATCCAACAGCTACGTCGCTTCTACCCTTAAGATGTTTTCAAGTTGCTCGTATACTTCGTTCACACACCAAGTCTGGTCGTCAAGGAAGGGTCAGCCTTGCCTCGGCAAAGCCCGACCCTCCCTCGGGGGCTAGAAGGGGGCAACCCCCTCTGCATCAAAATTTTCCTCGAAAAAAGAAAAAAAATCTTTTCTGCCAGAATGCTTTTCGTGCTCTTCGACTACTTCAAAAGTGGATCCTGAAAACGGCGGAGTACACGTAAGCAGCCAAGGCTGACCGAGCCGAGGGACTCCTACTCCTCTGGGATACGGATACCTCACTTATCACCTTCTGCGATTAAGTAACTCGCGCTCGGATAAGTGACTCCGTGGACCGAACAAGTCTTCATGCTCGAGAAGCTCCTCTGCCGAAATGATTTTTCGGGCATTCTCGACTGCGTCGGTAACAGAACCCTATGGACGAGTAAGAGCGCGCGTAAGCGGTAGGGCCGACCGAGCCGAGGGATTCCTACGCCTCCGGGATACGGATACCTCACTCATCACCTTCCGTGAAAAGCAACTCTCGCCCACACAAACAATTCTGTTGCCGACAAGTGAGTCAGGGTACTCGAAACAAGAGGAAAAGAAACGCAGCTTTACAACACGACGACGGTGTGTTTAGGCCTCGACGGCCGCAGAAAACATACACACACTACAAGACGACCTGATCCTGCAGGCTCGGACGTCGACAGCCGAAGGGGGCAGCAGCACCCTCGGCATCAACTACACCTTCGGCGGGGTCTGACCTAGCCTCGGACGGCGACGCGGTCGGAGGGCCCCCACTCTGAAGGACGACATCAGCACCACGCCCGAGCCATCGCCGCTAGGGTCTTCTTCGAGAATCCGACCCGAGCAGGCGGCTCGGCCGGCCACCCCGAGGCCTCGGCCAGCTGACCCCCCAAGACATCAGCTCGGCTTGTGGCCTCGGCAGCTCAACTCCGGCGTCGGCTCCACCAGTGGACGACCCGGCCAGGCTCTGGCCAACTTCACCTCCTTTTCGAAGCCAACTCTGCCTTCGTCCGTGCTGACACCGCTACCTCCGGCTTCGGCTCATCGAAGAGTAGCCGAGGGGTTCCTGTAACTAAGCAAGAGGGGCCTCGGACAGCAAGGCCGACCGAGCCGAGGGACTCCTACGCCTCCGGGATACGGATACCTCACTCGTCACCTTGGCACGAGGTAACTCACGCTCGGTGAAGCGGCTCAGATAATCAACAAGGCGAGTCTTAGTACTCGAAATGAAGAAAAAACACGGCTCCGCGCCGAAAATACGTACATGTTCAGGCCTCGACAGCCGCAATGAACAAAACACCGGCACTCAAGGTGCCATTACAAACAGAACTCCGTTTCCACCTCCGCAGGTACGAACAACCCCACGCGACTGGGGGGGGGGCCTGCAGAGTAACAGAAGACCGACGAACGGCTCGTCGTCGCCTGCCCCAGCAGCGGCGACGACGACAACTTCTGCTCCGGAGGGCCGAACAGCGGCAGCGATGACCTTAGGGCAGATGCCGCTGCCGTGAGGCCCTCGCCCATGCCCCCAACTCGAGAGGCAAGGACGGGCAGAAGGCCGTAGAGTTGGAGGTCGGTCCACGGGTGGCGCCGGCAAGCTCGTCGGCGGCGGAACCTCTTCTAGCTGCCGTGGCGAAAGGCGGCACCGGGAGCGGCTCCGAAGCCGCTCGGCTCAGAGAGCCGGGCACGCTGCAGCTGCCCATGCCGTGAACGGCGGACGCCCTTCCCCCCGATCACTGAGGGAAGGAGCGGACCAGCGCCCACGCAGGGGCCGACCCCAACTCGGCACACTCCCCTCCCCAGCACTAGTGATGAAAATCCTTGAGGCTGAGGGAGGGGCAGAGGCCGCAGCCCGGCTCGCTTTCCCCCTCCATCGAACTGGAGGTCACCGTCTTGGGTGACCGCCGGCGGAGGGGTGCAGCCGGGCTGCCTGATGAAAATCCTTGAAGCCGAACGATGGCTGAAAGGTACCAACTTCCACGAAGTTGCGTTCCTCCGACGACAAGACGGAAGGGCTTCGGGCGCCCCCCGCTCGGGGGCTCGGAAGGTGGAAAGACACGATGCACGTGGGGAGCGTGAAGACATGGTTGCCCTCCAAGGGAGTCGCCCCCCTTTTAAAGGCGACTCTCCCTACCTGCGCCCTCAACCGTTGCGGGTCGAATCTTCTCCAACACGCTCCAAGATTCACCCCCACGGCGCGGGGGCTGGGTCCCACACGTCATGCAAGCCGGTCCAGGGGAGAAGAAGCCAAACCACCGCGCGCGCGCACGGTGCATGCAACCACCCGGCGGTTACAAGCACTCCTCCACTTTTGCCCAGACAAGCGGGTGAAAGGGCGGACAGCCATGCAGGCGGCATGCAACCGTGCCAAGTGGGCGCACCCCTTCGACTCCAACGAGCCCAGCATGGAGGTCCAGGCCCACGCGTCATGCAACCGGTGCGCCGGTTGCTACGTGTGAACAACTGCACCGCCACTCACGCCACTACCGCGCCTCCTCGACTGCGGAGTCAATACCGCGACTCGAGGCAACCCTACAGAACCAGCCAAGCATGACGGTCAAACGCGGTCAAAAATGGGCTGGCAGTAATGGCGGTGACAGACGGGCAGCAGTAGCGGTCACGTCGCCAGCCAAGCTCACGTCACGTCCAGGGGCAGCGGGGAAGCCCTCTCCCACGGCGTGAAGGCGACGCGCCCGTGATCCGTTCCTCGAACGGCTCACGCACGCGCAACGGCCGCCCTGCGAACCGCTCGCCCCGTCGCATTAACTTCGCGGCGGGACAAGCGGTGTCTCAGGCGGGAGAAGCAAGCGACACTTCGCCTTCGCCATAATGACCGCGTCGAAAGAGGTACGCCGCGTCATTCGATTTCATGTCCTTTCCCTTTTCCTCTTTCTCTCTCTCACAACAGGGACCGGGAAAGGGGGATACCCCGAAAAGGACCCTTCTCCGTGAAGGAAACAGGCTCCGAGCCTCCCTACTGATCAGAGGTTCGAAGGCTGGCCCCTCGGAGGCCGGAGGGGTTCAACAGCCGCCTCAGAGCACGTGGGCTCCACACCCACTACTGGTCAGAGGTTCGATGGCCGGCCCTTCGGAGGGTTCAGCGGCCGCCTCAGGCCACTCGGGCTTCGCACCCACTACTGATCAGGGGTTCGTAGGCTGGCCCTCGAAGGGTTCACAGTCGCCTCAGACACAGAGCGAGGGATGACCATGGGTACGATCGATACATAACCAAGGCTCGGGCTGCGCTCCCGAGGTACCCTAGGACATTTCCAAGACCAGCGGGAACGATCTTGTAACGGAATCCCATCAGAGGGAGGCATCGAGCCCTCGGACCCCGTCGACAGGGGACCGGGTCCGGCAGATCACCCGCAGGTACTTTTGGGCGCGCCTCTGGGCCTCTAGCCGACCCCTATCAAATGGGGCACGGACGTCCGCTCGGATTACCCGCCAGCAGCTCACCGGAGACACCATGTTCGGCGCCACCTGAGGGCAACATGGCGCTTTCCCCCCTCCTCCTTGCGGAAAGGCGACGCAGGGGCGTATGTAGAAAAGTCGAGTCTGTCCCTGACCGTCCTCTCGCCCTGTGCAGAGGCTCGAGGGCTGCTCTCGCAAAACCGGGTCCGGCCAAACTGTTGACAGCGTCAACATACCAGCCCGAGAACTTGGGACCCGACCGTGCACTCGGGCTACGGCCAGCTCGCATGAGGGAACAACTAGACCAGCCGAAGTGTTGCGAAGCGCACTAAGACCTCGAAGGTGTAAAACTACTCCTCCGAGGCCTCGGGGGCTACACCCGGCGGGTGCGCTCGCGCGCACCCACCGGATTAGAATGCAACCGAAAAAGGCTGGTCCCCTTGCAAAAAAGTGCGGCAAAAGCCTCCAAGCGAGTATTAGTACTCCCTTGGAGGCTCGGGGGCTACTGTCGGGGACCATAATTAGGGGTACCCTCAAGGCCCCTAAATCTCAGCTGGTAACCCCCATCAGCACAAAGCTACAAAGGCCTGATGGGTGCGATTAAGCCAAGGATCGGTCCATTCAAGGGACATGATCGTGCCTCGCCCGAGCCTAGCCTCGGGCAAGGGAAGCCGACCCCGGAGAACCTACGTCTCGCCCGAGGACCCCCGACCAGCAACGGGCACACTATCGGCTCGCCCGAGGACCAGTCTTCACCGAGAAGCAACCTTGGCCACATCGCCACGCCGACCGACCAAATCGCAGGGGCATTTAATGCGAAGGTGGCCTGACACCTTTATCCTGATGCACGCCCTCCAGTCGACAGGACCGAAGTGACCGCAGTCACTTCGCCGCTCTACTGACCGGTCTGACAAGAGGACAGCGCCGCCTGCGCCGCTTCGACTGCTGAGCCACCCGACAGAGTTAGGCTGACAGCAGCCAAGGCCGGCCTCGGGCATCATAAGAAACTCCGCCTCGCCCGACCCTAGGGCTCGGACTTGGGCTCGGCCCCGGAAGACGGCGAACTCCGCTCCGCCCGACCCAGGGCTCGGACTCGGGCTCGGCCCCGGAAGACGGCGAACTCCGCTCCGCCCGACCCAGGGCTCGGACACGGGCTCAGCCCCGGAAGACGGCGAACTCCGCTCCGCCCGACCCAGGGCTCGGACTCAGGCTCAGCCCCGGAAGACGGCAAACTCCGCTCAGCCCGACCCAGGGCTCGGACTCGGGCTCAGCCCCGGAAGATGACGAACTCCACCTCGCCCGACCCTAGGGCTCGGACTCGGGCTCAGCCCCAGAAGAAGACGGACTCCGCTTCGCCCGACCCTAGGGCTCGGACTAAGCCCTGGACTCAGCCGACATTCTCCGCCTCGCCCGACCCAGGGGCTCGGACTCGACCACGGCCACGGAAGACAGACTCGACCTCGACCTCGGAGGAGCCTCCACCTCGCCTAGCCTAGGGCGCGGACCGACCACGTCGATAGGAGGTGCCATCATTACCCTACCCCGAGCTGACTCAGGCTACGGGGAACAAGACCGGCGTCCCATCTGGCTCTCTCCGCCAGATAGGCAATGATGGCGCCCCGCACACTCCGTGACGACGGTGGCTCTCGGCCCCCTTACGGAAGCAAGAGGACGTCAACAAGGACTCGACAGCCCCGACAGCTGCCCCTCTCGCTAGGCTCCAGCGCTCCTCCGAC
The DNA here is from genome assembly GCA_029449295.1 of Zea luxurians. Taxonomy (NCBI): domain Eukaryota; kingdom Viridiplantae; phylum Streptophyta; class Magnoliopsida; order Poales; family Poaceae; genus Zea; species Zea luxurians. The sequence continues at coordinate 39,477,537 of JAOPSE010000010.1, read as the reverse complement.
GGCCACGACACCACACGAACCGGGTGCCAAAACCCCTCCGGCTGCCACGATGGCATGTACTTAGGGCACTAGCTCTCCTTCGCTAGACACGTAGCACTCTGCTACACCCCCCATTGTACACCTGGATCCTCTCCTTACGCCTATAAAAGGAAGGACCAGGGCCCTCTTACAGAAGGTTGGCCCGCACGAGGAAGGACGGGACGACGCTCGCTCAAGGCCTCTCGCTCCCACTCCCGCGTGGACGCTTGTATCCCCCTACTGCAAGCGCACCCGACTCAGGCGCTGGGCTAACACGAAGGCCGCGGGATCCACACTCTCTTACGCCTGCCTCCCTCTGGCTACCTCCTTTCCCCCCTTCGCGTTCCGCCTTGCGTCGACCCATCTGGGATGGGGCACGCGGCGACAATTCACTCGTCGGTCCAGGGACCCCCCGGGTTTCGAAACACAGACAAATAGCCTCGGGACGAACAACAGTTCCCCCGGACGTATTCTCCCGAGACCTGCATCAACCCTCCGTCAAGACCGAGGACACGCCCGAGCCCGAGGCTCCTTCGGCTCCGCCCGAGGCACCTTCGGCTGAGTCCGAGGTATCCTCGGCTCAGTCCGAGGTACCCTCGGCCCAGTCCGAGGTACCCTCGGCACGGTCCGAGGTACCCTCGGCTCAGCCCGAGGTACCCTCGGCCCCCGAGGGTGAGGCACTGCGCGTCGAGGAGGAACAGAGCGAGGTCACGCCTAATCAAAGCTGGCAGACCCCGTACCTGCAATATCTCCACCGAGGAGAGCTGCCCCTCGACCAAGCCGAAGCTCGACGGTTGGCGCGGCGAGCCAAGTCTTTCGTCTTGCGGGGAGATGGGAAGGAGCTCTATTATCGCAGCCCCTCAGGCATCCTCCAGCGATGCATTTCCATCGCCGAAGGCCAGGAGCTCTTGCAAGAGATACACTCGGGGGCTTGCGGCCATCACGCAGCACCTCGAACCCTTGTTGGAAACACCTTCCGACAAGGATTCTACTGGCCGACGGCGGTGGCCGACGCTACTAGAATTGTCCGCACATGCGAAGGGTGCCAGTTCTACGCGAGGCAGACCCACCTGCCCGCTCAGGCTCTGCAGACCATACCCATCACCTGGCCGTTTGCTGTGTGGGGTCTGGACCTCGTTGGCCCCTTGCAGAAGGCACCCGGGGGCTACATGCACCTGTTGGTCGCCATCGACAAATTCTCCATGTGGATCGAGGTCCGACCCCTAAACAGCATCAGGTCCGAACAGGCGGTCGCGTTCTTCACCAACATCATCCATCGCTTTGGGGTCCCGAACTCCATCATCACCGACAATGGTACCGAGTTCACCGGCAGAAAGTTCCTGGACTTCTGCGAGGATCACCACATCTGGGTGGACTGGGCTGCCGTGGCTCACCCCATGACGAATGGGCAAGTGGAGCGGGCTAACGACATGATCCTGCAAGACTCAAGCCTCGGATCTACAACGACCTCAACAAGTTCGGCAAGCAGTGGATGAAGGAACTCCCCTCGGTGGTCTGGAGTCTAAGGACAACACCGAGCCGAGCCACGGGCTTCACACCGTTCTTTCTAGTCTATGGGGCCGAGGCCATCTTGCCCATAGACTTAGAATACGGTTCCCCCGAAGGCGAGGGCCTACACCGACCAAAGCAATCGAGTCAACCGAGAAGACTCACTGGACCAGCTGGAGGAGGCTCGGGACATGGCCTTACTACACTCGGCGCGGTACCAGCAGTCCCTGCGATGCTACCACGCCCGAGGGGTTCGGTCCCGAGACCTCCAGGTGGGCGACCTGGTGCTTCGGCTGCGACAAGACGCCCGAGGGCGGCACAAACTCACGCCTCCCTGGGAAGGGCCATTCGTCATCGCCAAGGTTCTGAAGCCCGGAACGTACAAGCTGGCCAACAGCCAAGGCGAGGTCTACAGCAACGCTTGGAACATCCAACAGCTACGTCGCTTCTACCCTTAAGATGCTTTCAAGTTGCTCGTATACCTCGTTCACACACCAAGTCTGGTCGTCAAGGAAGGGTCAGCCTTGCCTCGGCAAAGCCTGACCCTCCCTCGGGGGCTAGAAGGGGGCAACCCCCTCTGCGTCAAAATTTTCCTCGAAAAAAGAAAAAAAATCTTTTCTGCCAGAGTGCCTTTCGTGCTCTTCGACTACTTCAAAAGTGGATCCTGAAAACGACAGAGTACACGTAAGCAGCCAAGGCTGACCGAGCCGAGGGACTCCTACGCCTCCGGGATACGGATACCTCACTCATCACCTTCTGCGATAAGTAACTCGCGCTCGGATAAGTGACTCCGCGGACCGAACAAGTCTTCATGCTCGAGAGCTCCTCTGCCGAAATGATTTTTCGGGCCTTCTCGACTGCGTCGGTAACAGAACCCTATGTACGAGTAAGGGCGTGCGTAAGCGGCAAGGCCGACCGAGCCGAGGGATTCCTATGCCTCCGGGATACGGATACCTCACTCATCACCTTCCGTGAAAAGCATCTCTCGCCCGCACAAACAATTCTGTTACCGACAAATGAGTCCGGATACTCGAAACAAGAGGAAAAGAAACGCAGCTTTACAACACGACGACGGTGTGTTTAGGCCTCGGCGGCCGCAGAAAACATACACACACTACAAGACAACCTGATCCTGCAGGCTCGGACATCGACAGCCGAAGGGGGCAGCAGCACCCTCGGCATCAACTACACCTTCGGCGGGGTCTGACCTAGCCTCGAACGGCGACGCGGTCGGAGGGCCCCCACTCTGAAGGACGGCATCAGCACCACACCCGGGCCATCGCCGCCAGGGTCTTCTTCGAGAATCCGGCCCGAGCAGGCGGCTCGGCCGGCCACCCCGAGGCCTCGGCCAGCTGCCCCCCAAAGACATCAGCTCGGCTTGTGGCCTCGGCAGCTCAACTCCGGCGTCGGTTCCGCCAGCGGACGACCCGGCCAGGCTCTGGCCCACCACACCCCCTTTTTCGAAGCCAACTCTGCCTCCGTCCGTGCTGACACCGCTACCTACGGCTTCGGCTCATCGAAGGGCGGCCGAGGGGTTCCATTAACTAAGCAAGAGGGGCCTCGGACAGCAAGGCCGACCGAGCCGAGGAACTCCTACGCCTCCGGGATACGGATACCTCACTCATCACCTTTGCACGAGGCAACTCACGCTCGGTGAAGCGGTTTAGATAATCGACAAGGCGAGTCTTAGTGCTCGAAACGAAGAAAAAACACGGCTCCATGCCGAAAATACATACATGTTCAGGCCTCGACAGCCGCAATGAACAAAACACCGGCACTCAAGGTGCCATTACAAACGGAACTCCGGTTCTGTCTCCGTGGGTACGAAAAACCCCACAAGATTGGGGGACCCGCGGAGCAATTGAGGGCCGACGGGTGGCTCGCCGCCGCCCGATCCGGCAACAGCGACAACGACCTCCGCCCCGGGCGACGAAGCAGCTTCAGCAACGACTTCGGGGCGGGTGCTATGGCAGGAGGGCTCTCGTTCACCGAGGACGAGAACCAGCCATTCAAGCCGGGAGACGGAGGCCCAGGGGTGCGGGCGGAGTTGGCAATCTCGTCGGTAGAGAAGCCTTCTCCGGCTGCCACCGCCTCAACACCGCGCCAGCAGACACCGGACGCCTCAAAGCGCGTCGGCAGATCCTCGCCCTCGCCGGAGCCACCCAGAACATGAGCGCCGCACTCGCGGCGCCCGACGTGCTGGGCGACCCACTGATGCGGCCGCCGGTGCAAGGAAGGCCTGGACGTGGCTGCCCCGTCCGCGGCGCGACCATCGTCCGAACGAAGGACGTAATGCTGCATCCTGGCTGAGCAGCGGTGGTCCGCCCACCCCGGCGTGGCTGAGGGAAGCCTCCGCGGAGCTGGGAGATGCCTTTCTCCCCCAGACGCCAGGGGAAGAAAAGGGTTACCGACCCACGCGGAGGCAGCCCCCCGACTCGCCTCATCCTCCACCCCAGCAAGGATGATGAAGATCCTCGAAGCTGAGGGTGGGACAGAGGCTGCAGCCCGGTTTGCTTCTCCCCGCCATCAAGCTGGAGGTCACCGTCTTGGGTGACCATCGGCGAGGGGATGCAGCCGGGCTGCACGATGAAAATCCTTGAAGCCGAACGATGGCTGAAAGGTACCAGCTTCCACGAAGTTGCGTTCCTCCGACGACAAGACGGAAGGATTGCGGGCGTCCCCCGCCCGGGGGCTCGGAAGATGGAAAGGCACGATGCATGAGGGGAGCGCGAAGACATGGTTGCCCTCTAAGGGGGTCGCCCCCCTTTTTAAGGCGACTCTCCCCACTTGCGTCCTCAACCGTTGCGGGTTGAGTCTTCTCCAACACGCTCCAAGATTCTCCCCCCATGGCACGGGGGCTGGGTCCCACACGTCATGCAAGCCGGTCAGGGGGAGAAGAAGCCAAACCGCCGCGCGCGCGGTGCATGCAACCAACCGGCGGTTACAAGCACTCCTCCACTTTCGCCCAGACCAGTGGGTGAAAGGGCGGACAGCCATGCAGGCGGCATGCAACCGTGCCAAGTGGGCGCGCCCCTTCGACTCCAACACGCCCAGCACAGAGGTCCAGGCCCACGCGTCATGCAACCGGCATGCCGGTTGCTACGTGCGAGCAACTGCACCGCCACTCGCGCCACTACCGCGCCTCCTCGACTGCGAAGTCAATACCGTGACTCGAGGCAACCCTGCAGTGCCAGCCAAGCACGACGGTCAAATGCGGTCAAAAATGGGCCGGCAGTAATGGCGGTGACAGGCGGGTAGGAGCAGCGGTCACGTCGTCAGCCAAGCTTACGTCCCATCCAGGGGCAGCGAGGGAGCCCTCTCTCACGGCGTGAAGATGGTGCGCCCGTGATCCGTTCCTCGAACGGCTCGCACACACGCAACGACCGCCTCGCGAACCGCTCGCCCCGTCGCATTAACTCCACGGTAGGACAGGCGGCGCCTCAGGCGGGAGAAGCAAGCGACGCTTCGCCTTTGCCATAATGACCGCGTCGAAAGAGGTACGCCACGTCATTCGACTTCGCATCCTTTTCCATTTCCTCTTTCTCTCTCTTACAACAGGGACCGGGAAAGGGGGATACCCCGAAAAGGACCCTTCTCCGTGAAGGAAACAGGCTCCGAGCCTCCCTACTGATCAGAGGTTCGAAGGCTGGCCCCTCGGAGGGGTTCAACGGCCGCCTTAGATCGATTGGGTTCTGCGCCCACTACTGGTCAGAGGTTCGATGGCTGGCCCCTCGAAGGGTTCACAGTCGCCTCAGACACAGGGCGAGGGATGACCCTGGGTACGTTCGATACATAACCAAGGCTCGGGCTGCGCTCCCGAGGTACCCTAGGACATTTCCGAGACCAGCGGGAGCGATCTTGTAACGGAATCCCATCAGAGGGAGGCATCGAGCCCTCGGACCTCGTCAAAGGGGACCGGGTTCGGCAGATCACCCGCAGGTACTTTTGGAGCGCGCCTCCAGGCCTCTAGCCGACCCCTAGCAAATGGGGCACGGGCGTCCGATCGGATTACCCGCCAGCAGCTCACCGGAAACACCATGTTCGGCGCCCTCCAAGGGCAACATGGCGCTTTCCCCCCTCCTCCTTGCGGAAAGGCGACACAGGGGCGTATGTAAAGAAGACGAGTCTGTCCTTGACCATCCTCTCGCCCTGTGCAGAGGCTCGGGGGCTGCTCTCGCAAACCCGGCTCCGGCCAACCCGTTGACAGCGTCAACATACCAGCCCGAGAACTTGGGACCCGACCGTGCACCCGGGCTATGGCTAGCTCGCATGAGGGAACACCCAGACCCGCCGAAGTGTTGTGAAACGCACTCAGACCTCGAAGGAGTAAAACTACTCCTCCGAGGCCTCGGGGGCTACACCCGGCGGGTGCGCTCACGCGCACCCACCGGAACAGAATGCAACCAAAAAAGGCTGGTCCCCTTGCAAAAAAAGTGCGGCAAAAGCCTCCAAGCGAGTATTAGTACTCCCTTGGAGGCTCGGGGGCTACTGTCGGGGACCATAATTAGGGGTACCCTCAAGACCCCTAAATCTCAGCTGGTAACCCCCATCAGCACAAAGCTGCAAAGGCCTGATGGGTGCGATTAAGCCAAGGATCGGTCCATTCAAGGGACACGATCGTGCCTCGCCCGAGCCTAGCCTCGGGCAAGGGAAGCCGACCCCGGAGAACCTACGTCTCGCCCGAGGACCCCCCTCCAGCAATGGGCACACTATCGGCTCGCCCGAGGCCCAGTCTTCACCGAGAAGCAACCTTGGCCACATCGCCACGCCGACCGACCAAATCGTAGGGGCATTTAATGCAAAGGTGGCCTGACACCTTTATCCTGACGCACGCCCTCCAGTCGACAGAGCCGAAGTGACCGCAGTCACTTCGCCGCTCTACTGACCAGTCTGACAAGAGGACAGCGCCGCCTGCGCCGCTCCGAATGCTGAGCCACCCGACAGAGTCAGGCTGACAGCAGCCAAGGCCGGCCTCGGGCGTCATAGGAAACTCCGCCTCGCCCGACCCCAGGGCTCAGACTCGGGCTCAGCCCCGGAAGACGGCGAACTCCGCTCCGCCCGACCTAGGGCTCGGACTCGGGCTCAGCCCCGGAAGACGGCGAACTCCGCTCCGCCCGACCCCAGGGCTCGGACTCGGGCTCAGCCCCGGAAGATGGCGAACTCAGCTCTGCCTGACCCAGGGCTCGGACTCGGGCTCAGCCCCGGAAGACGGCGAACTCCGCTCCGCCCGACCCAGGGCTCGGACTCGGGCTCAGCCCCGGAAGACGATGAACTCCGCTCCGCCCGCCTCAGGGCTCGGACTCGGGCTCAGCCCCGGAAGACGGCGAACTCCGCCTCGCCCGACCCTAGGGCTCGGACATGGGCTCAACCCCGGAAGACGACGAACTCCGCCTCGCCCGACCCGGGGGCTCGACCTCGACCTCGACCTCGGAGGAGCCTCCACCTCGCCCAGCCTAGGGCACGGACCGACCACGTCAACAGGAAGCGCGATCATTACCCTACCCCGAGCTGACTCGGGCTACGGGGAACCAGACCGGCGTCCCATCTGGCTCGCTCCACCATGCGAGTAATGATGGCGCCCCGCATGCCCTGTGACGACGGCGGCTCTCAGCCCCCTTACGGAAGCAAGAAGACGTCAGCAAGGACTCGACAGCCCCAACAGCTGTCCTCCCGCCAGGCTCCAGCACTCCTCCGACAGCCACGACACCACGCGAACTGGGTGCCAAGACCTCTCTGGTTGCCACGATGGCATGTACTTAGGGTGCTAGCTCTCCACCGCTAGACACGTTAGCACATTGCTACACCCCCCATTGTACACCTGGATCCTCTCCTTACGCCTATAAAAGGGAGGACCAGGGCCCTCTTACAGAAGGTTGGCCCGCGCGGAGAAGGACGGGACGGCGCTCGCTCCCACTCCCGCATGGACGCTTGTATCCCCCTACTGCAAGCGCACCCGACTCAGGCGCGGGCCTAACACGAAGGCCGCGGGATCCACTCTCTCACGCCTGCCTCCCTCCGGCTGCTTCCTTTCCCCCCTTCGCGTTCCGCCTCGCGTCGACCCATCTGGGCTGGGGCACGCGGCGACAATTCACTCGTCGGTCCAGGGACCCCCCGGGTTTCGAAACACCGATAACATATATCACAAAACACGAAAAATGATTTTTAGTATAATGTTTCCTCTCTAGTTATACCAAAAAACTAACATTTGAATTATGGTGAAATATATTTTCATAGTTGTGTACTTGTTGTGATAATTGTGAACAATTTTGTGTATAAAGTTGGTCAAATTAAGTTAGTTTGACTTTGGACAAATATAGAATGATTTGTTTCTTGGAGGGAGAGAGTAGTTATTTCTATAGAACATATATATCCAACTACTTAGATGCATGTGCATTGTTACGGTTTCTATATATCACATAGGTAGACCTTATTCAAACAGAATAGTTGTTCAAACATGTTCCAAACCTTTACAATAAGCATTCAAAAGTCTTGAATGGCTTGCAAGGATGGTGGTAGCTGGGTCCTGTTCACGTCCTCGAGACTTAAGGCCTTGCAGGCGTAGAGTGCGATGGTGCCACGATGGGTTCCTGCGCCGACACCCCTCCCCTCATCAATCAAACAACTACATTTTCGAATTAAACCTAACTAATCCCAAATTTAACAAATCGAAAACTCATATCTCAATCGATGACTTGATAGCTCTGTTGCGCTGACACCTGGTAGCCCTATATGCATGTGCCATCATCTTGATTGTGTCATTGCCTGCATGCGTGAGCACATCACTGGTGTACAAGTATATATGTTCGAATGGGTCAGGTCTGTTGGGCAGCTCATGGCTTAGCACGGTTTAGCCCGATCCATTGTACACCAACATGTGCTGACCTAGCCCGATCACTGTGTCCTGCCTGGACCTTAATTGTGGTACAGCGGGCTAGGCCTAGTATGGATCAGTTTTATTTGTTTCCCTTATTTTTGTAAAATTATCTATATTATGTTTGGGTATAGAATATAAAACACAAAAATAAGTAGGCTCTGTTGACTTGATGGGTGTGAATGTAGATGTAACAACCAAGGTTTAAACCCTTTGTTCTGCACAATTTTATCTTATTTTCACATAAAGCAGGAAGGGGAGAGGTGACATGGTTGACACATGGAGAAACTTCTGTATTATAGGAGTAGAGATGTGGGAAACAATTCCATCCATGTAGTAGTTACTAGCGTAATTCTAGAAATGAGGCCAAGCAGGAAATAAAAAATGTAATACGTGGGATTGAAGAAGTGATAAATACAAGTTTTTACTATGGAATATGTTCTTTATTAAAAGATAGATCATGCATTAAGAGGGTCTCTTAAATTTGGTATATGTTTGTAAGGAAGTTATCATTTTTCCAACAAAAAACTCTAATTAACCATGATTTTTTGAGCAGCTTATATTATCCTTTGGTACATGCATGAATTGGTAGAACATTTTTCTGATCACCAACTAAGATCCAAAGAAAGCATATCCTTTATTACACCTTTCAACCACGGCAATGCTCCAAGCACTTCTTTATGTCATCATAGCATTGTCTGGTCCTCGCACAGCAGTACTCTAGAGCCCTTAGATAGCACACTAAATTTTTATTATCTTCAATTATCTTTCGGTTTGCCCCCATCGTGACCATCACTGTCGGGCTCCCAGTGTTGCTAACCTCTTCAGTTTCCCCTAATAAAGATCATTCAAATTACCAACAATATTGTTAGAATCAATATTATACATGTATATATAATTTTAATTTGCCGCAATAAAGAATATATCAAATTCATTGATTACCACTTATTATGTGTGCATGAATAGCACACGATGCCAGAAGTACCATGGAAAGCATCAAGAGTCCTTGGATGATGGTGTAGTTGAAGAACTTTGCCATGGGTGATGAACTAGAAAGTGTCTAATACTAACAATGTGTTACTTTTGAAAGCTGCAAGATGTGGCCAATATATATATGCAGTCCATAGTCTATTTGTCTATCTATCTAGCTTTTGTCTATCTATCTCGATTTATATATCTATCTCTTATATATATATGTATATATACATATATCCCTTTATCTATCTGTCTATCTTTTTTCTTTATGTGTCTATCTATCTATCTATCTATCTATCTATCTATATGTTTCTTTACCTTTCTATATGTTAGCTCGTCTGCCATAGGCTTGACTCTTGGGAGTTCTCGTATTAATTTGTGAACATTTTCTTGATCATCAATTTAGTGTAGGACCAAGTGCAACAATTCAGAAAATCTTGTAATCAAAATATATCACGAAACACAAAAATGTGCAAGTTTCCTTTTTAAACTTTGCGGCAATTAAAAATTATAACTAGAACATTGACTTGGTTATCTGGTACATTTAATGTGGCTAGAAAATGAAGGAAAAAACTAGATTTTGAATTACTTTCCTTAGCTAATTTGTAAGTTTGCTACACTACCCCGTTTGCGTGCCGGCTCTATTTTGTAATGCTGCATCCAAATTACCGTGTAAGACTACTATTCTAATTTAGAAAAAAAAAATTCATTTCCATATAAGACAGTGCTATAATAAAGCTCTATATAAGTAGTCCAGTTAGCCTCTACACAGGCGGTTTCAGGAACTGCTTGTAGTGCACCGCATGTGACGTAAACAACATCTCGTGCGGTCAATCTAAAACCTCTTGTGATAGACATACATCACAGGCGGTTTTGGACAAAGGAATCGCTTGCGATAGACACACATCACAAGCGGTTTCTAGTCCTAGCCGCTTGTGTTAGACATACATCACAGGCGGTTTCTAGTCCTAGCACCTTATGATAACCACACATCACAAGCAGTTTTAAATATAAGTCTGACTATAATTTCAATATACAGAATCAATATACCGAACAATTGTATCCTGATTCATACAAATCAATATACAAGATTCATAACAAATCAATATACAGATTCATACATAAAATAATATACATATTCATACACATCACAAATCACATTCACAGAATGATAACAGTAGTATTATTAGCACCAAACCACAATAAGATACATCATCTCAAGTTCCATATAAATCTCAACATCATCTAAAGTACCACTCTCACATAACATGTTAACCAAACTAAAGGCCTAAACATTGTGTGCTAGCATGTACAAACTTAGTTATGGGAGGTGTTTCAAATTTCCATTTTTGTTGTAGAATAGCCCTTTTTGATGAAGAACTTCATGGCACGCAAAGCAAAGCAAGTTTGTTACAACCTTAGCCACACCGATGGTAACCATATCTCTTTCTAGCCATTTAGCATTGATCATGGATTTAGGAACCAGCAATGAAAGCAAAAAAGCAAGCAGTGCTAAGTAAGAGTAATGTAATGAGCAATAATAAAACATAAAAATTGCAACCACAACAGGAATCCAGATAATTCCCGTCGGCTAGAATAATTCTCGTCGGCTTCGGTAAAGGCTGACGGGAATAAGAAAATCAACGTCGGCTATCAGACAGCCGATGGGAATTACATAACTTTCATAATAACCATTTGCATACATAATAACCGCACAGGACCAGTACATAGAGGTTGTTTGTCACCAAATGGAAATTATGATATTGTCAAATTAGGCTTGTCCTCTAGATGTTCACCGCCAAGATCTTTCAAATAAAAATGGTATGCACTGCATATAAGAATAGCATTGTGTGATTAAGAATACATTTGTTAAGTTGTAAGTACAAGTGTGCATGTACAGAACTAACAAATAGTTGATTTAGAGGTACTTAGTGTAAAAGAGGGTTAAGTAGTTGGTTTCCATCCTTTGTCGGTGGTACAACAACAACAATCATCAAAGAATAAATGTCGCACATGATCTATATTATCTTTGCTCGAAAATGCATCTATTGGCACAATAAATGTGAAGTCCTCGAGTTTGTACTTGTTGCTAGCCACCATGTACCACTCATGCATTCTAATCTCCAGAGTCGACAACTGGTGAATAAGTTTTGTTGAAATCAACGCCGGGTCTTAGCGTAAACCCTTGTGCTACTAGCCTTGCTTTGTATCTCACTATGTCACCATTTTCATTTCGTTTCCGAATGAAAACCCACTTGTATCACACATGGAAGATACCACGTGGTATAGGCATTACAGCCGAGAAAACTTCTCTTTTCTAAAGCAAAGCTAACTCTGCTTCAATTGATTCCTTCCACTTGATCCAATCCGAGCGCTTTGTGCACTCTACCATATGGTCTTAGAATCTAGATCATTCTAAAGATCCTTAGTAGTTTTCTCGGAGAAATATATGTCGACAATGGTAGCTTTTCTATCATAGGTTTCACCAGTTTCAACATAATTGATGGCAATTTCATCTCCCTTTAAAGACTCATCATAATTTCCCAAATTAATGTGTCTAGGGTTTTGCGATGTCCCAGCCTCGGCAATGCGCACATCCGAGCTAGGTCACGGATCATCAAAATCCACTTGATACAGTGCATTCTCTTGGTGTTTGTCTGCATTCAGTAGTTTCTTTGTTTCTTAGCAACAGAACAGCGCTTAGTCACCATACTTCTCATCTCTGGGAGTTGAGTGGTTTTATTCGGTACTTCCACTCTTTCTAGTGCATTCCTAGAAGAAATGAAGGATTCAGTGACACCTTTATAATTAGTGAATGCATCTGGCAGTTTATTTGCAAGTCTCTGCAAATGTATAATCTTCTAAACTTGCGGGTCAGTTTCTGTAGTACGTGGATCAGTACCTGGAACACCTTGAGTATTCCAATTTATTTACCTGCTAAAATAGAATCAGCAGTCTGGGCCGTAAATAGATCCCCTATCAAGGGTTCTAATTACTTTATGATCGATGGAGATTGAAATCCCACATAGATCCTCACTTTCCTGTGTGGGCCTATGGCTGTTCTTTGAGGTGGTGAGATTGGGATGTATACACAACATCCAAATTTACGCAAATGAGAAATACTTAGAGGATTTCCATGTACCATTTGTATTGGGGAAGTAGTATGATATGCAGTAGGTCATAGTTGTATAAGGTCAGCAGCATGCAGAACTGCATGACCCCAACACGACGAAGGCAATTTGCAATTCATTAACAATGGTCTTGCAATGAGTTCAATCCTCTTGATTAGTGACTCAGCCAAACCATTCTAGGTATGGACATATGGTATCAAGTGCTGAACTTAAATACCCAGTGCCATACAATAATCATTGAATGTCTGAGATGTAAATTCAGCAGCACTGTCCATCCAGATTTCTTGAATCCGATGTTTAGGAAAATTTGCCTTTAACTTAATAATTTGAGACATTATCTTGGCAAATGCAAGGTTGCGCGTTGAAAGTAAACAAACATGTGACCATCGGGTAGATGCGTCAATCAGTACCATGAAGTACCTGAATGGCCCACAAATATCTCCTTGAATTCTTTCAAGGAATTTTAGCGGTTTAGCTTTAATTTTGAGATGTGATGGTCTCAAAATCATTTTCCCAATTGCACATGTAGTGCAAAAAATCTTTCGATTTAGGAAACTTTGTTGTGGGTAAATTATGACCAATAGAATTGCCTATGATTTTTTTCATCTTCCCTATGCCTGGATGACCAAGTCATCATGCCATATCTGGAATGGATCAACATTTTAGAAAACCACCTTATATACAACATGTGCAATGGACTTAATGTATGTATAGTACAACCTAGACGTGAGTGATGGAATTTTCTCGAATATGTGTTTGCCATATTTGTTCGACTTAGTCAAAAAGAGAAATTCTTCTTGATTTTCATCATGGGTTTCAATATGGATCCCATTTTGCCGGATATCTTTGAAACTTAGGAGGGTATGAGTGGAATCAAGATACAACAATGCATCCTCGTTAACAATTTTTAGTAATCATGGGGATGGTAATAGTTGCTCGTCTAGAGCCAACTATCACCGCATCGCGTCCAACAATGGTCAAAACTTTTCCATCTCTCTTTTTAAGAGCCTAAAAATATTTGATCTCCCTAAGTATAGAGTTTGTGGTACAACAGTCCACAAGCCATAATTCCTCCTCCGTCAAGTTGAAATCATGATGCATCTATAAATAAAGAAATCCTAAATAAGAATTTGTGATGCAACTTGGTACTATACAAACATCTTATTCAACATCACATTATAGAAACAACTTTACAACAATAGTATGGCAACTCAAATCTGATGAGTCTGTACAACTCACATGACCCAACAAAGGTCTAGAGAGTATCATACATCTCATGACATGAGTTTGTACATCTCTACTTTATACAACAACAATAAAATGACAATATAGGACATTTTCACAAGCCTAATTGATCATAGATCAATTCTCCAAGTACGAGAGATTACACCAAATCTCTATATGGATCCTTCAACAGATACTTAAAGATCATGTCATCTGTTTCATCATCTTGTGGAAGGATAAGCTTATTGTCAACATCAGTGAGCTTCTCTCCAACAAGAGTGTTCTGTGGTTCAATAGAAGCCAGTGAAGAACTTCCAACCTTAGGTGTTGCTTCAGCAAGATTGAAATGAGATTCAAATCTTGGCTTGTCAGCCTTTTCCTTCTTGAGGGATCGTTGATATAAAAGAACAAGATGCTTAGGGCAAGTATAGTCCCTAGAAAAGTGGCCCTCACTACCACATTTGTGGCAAACTTTATTGCCCTTAGGTGGTGGAGGTTTGCCTTTACCCTTTGCTTTTCCTCTCTTATGGAATTTGCGCTTGTTGAATTTGCCAGGTCCAGTGGAATTCTTGAATTTTTTCTTGAATCCCTTCTTATTATCAAGCTTATGAACATTGAAATGAACTTCAGGCAGTGGAGCAGAACCTGGAGGGCGCTGCCGAGCATTCTTTAAAAGAAGATCATGATGTTTTTTTGCATGAGTCAATGTATGCATAAGCTAAGAAAATTTCTAGAAATTGTTAGAGCGATATTGCTGGTGCAATATCCTATCCTCTAGAAGTATAGTAGATAGAGTCTTCTCTATCTTATCTGTTGTTGGGCAAAGGCGAACACGCTACCCTTCGCTCTACGACTTCGTCCCCTCTTCACGCTAACGAAGGCTACATCGATAGCACGCCAGAACAAGCCAGGGGTGCCGCCCCCGGACGGCGACCAGTGCGACCCCCTTCGTTCTGGTGTTGCTTGACGAAGGCCCCACCGAAGTCTATGGGCCTCCCGCGCTCCCGTCCGCCTAGAAAGGCCCATGTGTAATTTGGCCCATGGTGATGGGCCCCGCGAGGTCAGGTGCGATAAGGGTCGTGTCTGTAATAGGGTTTACCTTAATGACTATCTATAACCTCCCCTCGTGGGAATATTCTGGGGATAAACCGGGTACTCGACGGTCTAAACGTCTTTGACAGGGACAGGCGGCCCCTCGAGTACCTATAAATACCCCCGTACAGTGCCCACATACGGGTGATTAAGCTTTCGGCATTCCATGCTAAACTTTGCAAACACACTTTCCTCCCCCTTGTTGGATCAACTTGCCCAGGCAGATTAAATCCCAACATTTGACGCCCACTATTTGGGCTACGAAAAACAACCCACGATGGCCCCCAAGCGAGCTAACTCGAAGGCTGCCCCATCCATTGACGACGTGGCGAAGGCAGCACTACTAGCGGAAAAGAAAGGCAAGACCCTCGCGGACAACACCCCCCAGGAGGCCTTCAAAGATGACGCTGTCAACAGCAAAAGACAGCATCAAGACCATCCCACCCTCGACGGCATTGTACGCACCTACAGCTGCAAAGGCGCACCACAAGCACCACCGCCAGGCTTCACTCCACCAGAGGGTGAAGACACCATAGAGGACGGAGAAGTCATCGGCATCTCAGCCGAAGACCAGCTCAAGCTGCGGGCTTTGCGCATCAAAAACAACCACCTCCGGAAGCAGAAAGAAACCCTCGAAGCCAAGCGCCAACGAGTCATCATGCAAGCAAAGGTGCGGCAGATGATACAAGATGAGGAGCAGAGGGCTCGAGAGCTCAAACATGAGATAGCACTTATGCAAGGCGAAGGCTAGTACAACCTGCAGCGTGGACCGCCCGTACCGCCAGCGCCTCTACAGCAGTACGTACAAGCCGGAGACCTGTTCATACCACAGCATGACCCACTTATTCCACCCGTCGTAGCTTTCCAGGGGATCAACTAACTTGACGAGCGCAGCCCCCTGGCTCCACAACTCCAAGCATCACGCTGGCCTGCCAACTTCCGGGCCAGTACCTACCCCAAATACAACGGCAGTACCGACCCGGCTCAGTACATCTTGAGCTACTAGGTCGCCGTCGCATCGTCCGGAGGGGACGACGCCACAATGGCCAAATCCTTCATCATCGCACTCGAAGGCCCGGCCTTGACCTGGTACACCAGGTTACCGCCATTGTCCATTGATTCCTAGAAAGGGCTTTGCGACAAGTTCTTACTCAACTTCCAAGGATACCGACCTGATACAGACGCCCTGGCCGAATTATCTCTCTGCAAGCAGCAAGAGAAGGAAACCCTTCGCGAGTACTACAGGAAATTCCTGTCGCTCAAATCGCAACTGCCTTCGATTGACGACCACATCACAATCCATTACGCCATCAGCGGCCTTTGGGCTGGCGTCCTATACAACCATTGCATCAGGGATCCACCCAAGATCCTACAAGAGCTATACCAATTATTTTAGAAGTACGCCAGGTCTGAGGAGCTCCATCAACGCAAAATTGAATCACAGAGGAAGCCCAAGGACCCTCTGTAGTCCAGCAGAACCTGGACCAAGCCAGCGCAGCCAGATTCCGGCCGAGACAACCGCAACCATCAACAGGTGCACAACATAGCCAACCAGCACCTAGCCAGAGAGACCATTCGTCGTCAGGAATACCACCCCCAAGGCCGCTGCAACGGCACAAGAGGAAGAGGCCGTGGACGGACACAACAGCCACGCAGATTCTACTGCTTGTTTCACGGCGAAGACTGCGCACACCCAATAAGGGATTGTTCGGAGACCAAGGCCACCAGGGACAGAATGCCCAGAGCACAACCAGCCGACAACCAGAGGGTCATCGCGCACACATATCATCACCAGCAACCCGACCACAACGAGCAAATCCAGCATCCACCCAACCACGCTTATCAGCACCATCAAGAAGTGTAGGTTCTGCCTCCGTCTCGTCCTCATCACCCAAATCCACCACACCACAACCAACACCCACAACCACCCAAACAGGAAGACTTCGCCGAGCAACCCTATCGTGGAGTCATCCACATGATCACTAGGGGATCAAGCATGGACTTCGACACAAAGCAGCAAAAAAGGGACCACTACCGAAGTGTGAACCGCGTCGCTCTCACTGGCCCAGTAGTGCAAACAAAGTGGTCTCATGTACCGCTCACCTTCGACGCTAGAGACATTGATTTGCGCAGCGCTCCTCACGTAGACACCATGGTGATCAACTGAAGTGTAGCAGGTTGGGACCTACACAAAGTGATGGTCGACAATGGTAGTCAAGCTAACATCATTTTCCTGCACGCCTTCGATTGCATGGGGATAAGCCACAACTTACTCAAACCTTCAGACAATCCCCTATACGGCTTCGGTGGCAAGGGTACCTTCCCCGTCGGCAAGATAGAGCTCGCCCTATCATTTGGTGTAGCACCTAATGCGCGAAGTGAGCAGATCACTTTCGATATTGTCGACATGGTCTACCCATACAATGCCATAATGGGTCAGGGCTCGATCAACAAATTTGAAGCGGCCATTCACGGACTCTACCTCTGCATGAAAATCCCAAGCCCGCAAGGCGTGATCACTGTCTATGGCAACCAGCAGACAGCATGCAACATTGAGAGGGACTTCATTCTAGGGCAACGGAACGTACACTGCCTCATGGCACAGCGTGAAGCCTTCGAAAGCAGTCGCCCAATCGCAGATGAAAAAGTCAAAGCGCAGCTCCAAAGTAATGATGGAACGAAGGCGGTACCCCTCAACCCGATAACGCCTAAACAAACGGTTATAATAAGCGAAGACCTAACCTCGTGAGATAAGGAAAAACTCATTTCTTGTCTCTCCCGAAACAAAGACGTCTTCGCTTGGTCCGCCCTCGATCTGGTCGGGGTCAGCCGCTCCATCATCGAGCATGGCTTGGGCATCGACCCTTCGGTGCGTCCAAAAAAGCAGCGACTGCGCAAAATGTCCAATGAGAAAACTGAAGCCGCCAAGGCCGAAGTGCACCACCTATTGGAAGCCAGATTCATCAAGCCAATCGCTTATCCTACATGGCTCGCCAATGTGGCCATGGTGCAAAAGAAGAGTGGCAAGTGGCGCATGTGCATAGACTTCACAAGCCTCAATAAGGCTTGTCCTAAGGATAGTTTCC
Organism: Zea luxurians; assembly: GCA_029449295.1. Classification (NCBI taxonomy): domain Eukaryota; kingdom Viridiplantae; phylum Streptophyta; class Magnoliopsida; order Poales; family Poaceae; genus Zea; species Zea luxurians. The sequence continues at coordinate 39,459,631 of JAOPSE010000010.1, read as the reverse complement.
CCTTGCCACGGATCGACAAAATAGTCGATAGCGCAGCAGGATGTGAAGTCATGTCCCTCCTCGATTGCTTCTCCGATTACCACCAGATTTACATGAAAGAGGAGGACAAGGCAAGCACAAGCTTTATCACACCCTTCGGCACGTACTGTTTTGTCCGAATGCCAGAAGGACTCTAGAATGTTGGATCAACCTTCTCTCACCTCACCAAGAAGGTCCTCAAAAGTCAAGTAGGCCGCAACATTTTCACCTACGTAGACGACATTGTCGTCGCAAGCAAAAACAAAGAGGCTCAACTGGCCAATCTTGCAGAAACATTCACCAACATGCGCGACGCATGACTCCAGCTCAATCCTGAGAAGTGCGTCTTCAGAGTTCGCCAGGGGAAAATACTTGGTTACCTGGTATCGCACCGAGGGATCGAGGCCAACCTAACTAAGATCCAAGCGATCATCAACATGGCACCTCTGCAGTCCACCATGGATGTCTAGCGACTGACAGGAAGATTGGCCGCCCTGAACAGATTCATCTCCAAATCCACAGAGCGCAGTCTACCTTTTCTCAAGACATTGCGTGCTGCAAAAGACTTCACTTGGGGACCAGAGCAGGCGGTGGCCTTCGAGTCGCTCAAACAACACCTGTCCGACCTAGCAACCCTCACAAGTCCCGACCCTTCGCTGCCGCTGCTTCTCTATATTGTGGCTTCACCATGTGCAGTCAGCGCAGAATTAGTCCAAGAGCAGGACCGAGAGGGCAAAAGTCAGCAGTGCCTAGTGTACTATGTCTCCGAAGTCCTCACGGCTTCTAAGTGCAACATGACTGAACTTTAAAAAATTTCATACGCCGTTGTCATGGCTTCGCGCAAACTACGACACTACTTCGAGGCATTCAAAGTATGGGTCACTTCGGACAGGGGTCTGGGAGAATTGTTCAAGAACCCGAAGACATCCGCCAGAATTGCCAAATGGGCAGCTGAACTATCCGGATACCACATCACCTTCGAGCCTAGAACAACGATCAAATCACAAATCCTGGCAGGTTTCATTGTCGACTGGACAGGACCAGCATGGCCACAAGAATCCTCGAAAAAAGTTTGGACCATCCACTATGATGGCGCATGGTGCCATGCGGGGGCAGGCGTCGCGGCGATTATCACATCACCCGCAGGCATCAAGTACAGATATGCAGCACGCCTCATCTTTGCCTTAGAGTCCGACAGGTGCACTAACAACATCGCAGAGTACGAAGTCGTCATCCTGGGACTTCGAAAATTACGAGCCCTCGGTGTCACTACATGCATAATCAGGACAGACTCCAAGGTTGTGGCCGGCTAGATCGAAAAGGAGTACTCAGCAAAGGAGCATGTGCTCATGCAATATCTCACCGCTATCCGTAGCCTCGAGAAATAGTTCAAGGCTTTCACCCTGCAGCATGTCGACCGCAACAAGAACGAAGAGGCAGACGCGCTGGCCGAAGCAGCGGCCAAGGGCGAGGCCCTGCCCTTTGATGTGTTCTACCACGTCATCGGCACGCCAGCCGTCCGCAACCCCGAAGGCCTGCAAATAACCCAGGACACTGAGGGCCACCGCATTGTCAACCTCATCATGGTCGAAGACTGGCGGGCCCCAATAACACTATACCTGCAAGGCCACTACCATCCAACAAATCGTAATGAGGCCAAGCGACTGAAGCACAGGAGCAGGGACTTCGCAATAGTCGAAGGTCAGCTATACAAAAAGGGGATTAGCCAGCCTATACTGAAATGCATAACTGAAACCGAAGGCATAGAACTCCTCCTCAAAGTCCATAGTGGAACCTGCGGCTCACACTCAGGAACTAGAGCCCTCGCAGCCAAAGTGATTCATCAGGGATTTTATTGGTCCGCAATAATTTGCACTGCCAATCGAGTCACAAGGTCATGTGAAGCCTGCCAGAAGTTCTCTCCTCGCTCAGGCAACCCTTCGCAGTTCACGAAGCTCATCGCCCACACATGGCCACTTCAACGCTGGGGCTGGACATCGTTGGACCACTACCTACAACTCAAGGAAACCTCAAGTTCACCTTCGTCGCTGTTGAATATTTCACAAAGTGGATTGAGGCTAGGACAGTCTCCACAATAACATCGAAGACCGCCCAAAAATTCTTCTGGCAAAACATTGTCTGCCATTTCGGAGTCCCGTCTGAACTCACAGTCGACAACGGCAAATAGTTCGACAGCCAAGACTTTAGGGAATTCTGCTGTTCCATCAGCACCAAGCCTATCTTCGCCTCTGTATACACCCCACAATCCAACGGCGTCGTCGAGCGCGCCAATGGCAAGTTTTTAGTGCCATCAAGAAGAGACTTCTCGATGACAAAAAGGGCAAATGGGCCGACCAATTACCTGAAGTAGTATGGGCCCTGAATACGACAGAGTGTCGAGCAACTGGGTTCACTCCCTTCCGCTTGATGTATGGTTCTGAGGCAATGACGCCGCAAGTGTTAAAGCACGGGTCCCCCCGAACAAACAAATCAGTCATCCCCGAAGTCGATGTACTAACTTCCAAAGATCTTATCGATGGAGACCGTGTCCTCGCCTTGCAGGCCCTCAACAAATATCAAATCCAGACCAAAGCCTGGCATGACAACACAGTCATCCCAAGAGAGTTCAACGAAGGGGACCTCGTACTTGTAAGAACCACCCGAATAGAGTCCTAGGGCAAGCTAGAGCCAAAGCGGGAAGGGCCTTACATAGTCAAGGCGAAGGCATCCTCTAGTGCTTACAAGCTAGCAACGTCGTCCAACGAAGACTTAGAACATTCCTGGAACATCGATAATCTCCGGAAATTTTTCATTTAAGTCCCAAGGCCTAAGCGCCTTTGTAATTCTTTGTATAATGCTATTCAGGCCTGCACTCTTTTCCTCCCAGGGGGTGAGGTTTTTAATGAGGCGACGCCATGTAATATACCAACGAAAAAGCCCCCGCAAAAAGAAAAAAATACAAGCATCATTACCATGTCGAAAAAGACCACTCCGACGATCTTCGACATTCGACAGATATGAAGTCACCACGACAGGTAGCGTAGACTACCCTCGCATGCGACAAAATCCACGCAAAAGTCGCCTAAGGGTGCAGCCGGACACGCACAACAAGTGCACGATACGAAGTCTTTACTAAAGGACATCCACACAAAAGTCGCCTAAGGGTGCAACCGGACAAGCACAACAAGTGCACAATACGCAGTCTTTACTAAAAGACATCCATGCAAAAGTCGCCTAAGGGTGCAGCTGGACAAGCACAACAAGTGCACAATACGCAGTCTTTACTGAAAGACATCCGTGCAAAAGTCGCCTAAGGGTGCAGCCCGACAAGCACAACAAGTGCACGATACGAAGTCTTTACCGAAAGACATCCGTGCAAAAGTCGCCTAAGGGTGCAGCCGGAGGAGCATAACGAATGTGCAACATGAAGTCCCCATCTCATTTCACAACAAACAAATCTTGTCATATGGTTACATACACACAGAAAAGGACCCCCGGCCATGTTACACAAACAACACACAAAGTTGTCATAGTTTACATACACAAAGCGAAGGGCCACCCGCCACAATGCACAAACAAGAACAATTTTGTTGCCCTCCCTCTTTATTGCGAGCTGGGGGAGGGCAGCGTTTTCACTCACTATCGTAAGACAAGAGCGAGGGCAGCAAACACGCTACATCGGCTCAGCCTTCGGGATAAGGCCTGCCTCCCGAAAATTAAACAACATCATTTTCAGCTCGTCACCCTCAAAAAGATTCCGTAGATCCCCCTCCCCGATACATGTCCCGGACGACGAGGACAACAAATCTCGTTGGCCACCCCGATCCACCCGAAGACGGGATCGCTCCATCCCCATCCGACAATGCCTACCACTTCGTGACATCTCGCTGACACTAGGCTTCGACACCAGTTTGTGCGGGTAGTGCTCCTCGGTCCTCGCCCCAGTCGGAGGATCGGACGCTTCGCGCCCATCTAGCCGTGGCACGGCCTCCGCCGTGGCCACATCCAATGCAGCAAAATAATCCAAATCCTCATCCGAAGACTCTTCAGTCCACGAAAACGGACTCTCATACTCTGTAATACCCAATTTTTAATTTGTTAGAAATAATATCAATAGAGAAACAATTTCTCCTTATGTGAGTTTGACCTTTATGCATCATCACATGTGAACACCCTAGGTAAAAACAAATAATTAATAACATAGAAGCCACTAAAATATGTATCATGCTGGTTTTCATTTTTGTGTGCATCTTATGACCACATAATAAATCATATGAAAAGAAAATATTAAAGTCTCAAGTGGAATTTAGAATATACAAGAGATTTTAGAATTTAGAAAAGAGAGAGAGAAATATTGGCCAATACCAAATAAAATCCTTAGAGAAATAAATTCATTTCACCATGGCATGTTTGAATCATACCTTCAAACAGTTGAGTACAAATTTGTCACAAAATTTGAAATCCAAAATTTGGATTTCAAAATAAAGAAGAAAGGAGAAAAGAAAAGAAAAAGAAAAATAAAAATGGAAAAGAACTCGGTTGGGCCCAATTTTCTACCCTCGGCCCACCTAACCTAACGCGCCTGGCCCAAACACCATTGACTGCGCAGCTTACCTCGCGTCCGCGCCGACAGGTGGGGCCGTATGGCAATTGCTCTGCGCGCTACCAAGTATACGCTGACGGGAGGGACCCAGCGTCCTGTGGCTTCCAGCCGTTGCGCTGGTGCTTTGACACTTACGCGTGGGGCCGCGTGTTCAGATCCTTCCTCAACGAACGGTCCGAACTCGACGGGGGTGATCCCGCCATTGTTGCGTTTTCTCCTCTGCTCAGTTGACTGCTTCTACAGATAAAAAGCAAATGTGGTCGTGGACTTGTTCGCCCCATACCCTCCCACTATTTCCCTTTTCCCTTGCCGCATAGCAACAGTTGCGCCGCCTGGGTTACTGCCGTGCCGTGCCGCCGGTGAGAACCCTCCATGTCGTTGTTCCAATCCCTGCGCACGGTTGTTGGTGTGAACCAGCGTCTGGGGAATCTTTCCGTGCTCTCGGAATGAGCTGGGCGACCCTTAATCGGGGTGAATTTCACGCTGGTGTGCGTGGCAGGGCGGGATTGCCACCTTACCGTGGACAGCTCTTCTGCGTTCATGATTTTTGGTATGAATTCCTCGCCTATGCCCGCTTTCTTTACCACAACGTGTAAGACAGATCCAATTAGGTTTAGTCGCGCCTTTGCCGGTGATTCGCCTCGTCGGAGTTGGGTTTTCGCCGTGGCCGGGCCACGGCGGATAGAGGGAACCAAGGCACGGAGAAGACGATGGGTCTGTGGCCATCAGATCTGTGGGCGACGGTTCGGATTAGATGCAAGCCAAATCCCTAGCGCCCTGAATCTTGGATCGTTAGATCGTGATCTCACGCGTTAGATTATTAGATCGCGTCACTTTAAACTCGGAGCCATTGGATCTAGATCGGGCAGCTCTGAGCGCATACCAGATCAGTAAGTGAGGGGTTCATCTGGGCCCTTGGTTTCTAATCCAGCGTCTGAGATCCATCCATACCCCTTCGCGACACATTTTGCAAAAGAGCCCCTCTGGAATTACAGATTATAACCCGCCGTCCACTGCATAGTATTCTAAGTCTTAGAAAATTATGCGCAGGAGCCCCTGGCCTTTTATGAATTTGAGGCCCAGTCCAGTGTCATGTTAAATGAATAAATGAGTTAGAAAATTGATTTTTAATACAAAAATATATGCTAGAAATTTAATAATTCATAGAGAATTCATATGAGCTCCAAATTATTCCATTCCACTTCCTAAAATTTTGTAATTTTATTCTCTATCACTTAGAGCCTCTGTTTGGCCATGAAAACAATAAGAAATTTAATTTCCCACTTAATCCTATTTCAAGTACATAAAGCCTCTGAAAATTCATATCTTAAAATCTATAACTCCAAAAATTATGATTCCTGTTCGTAGGATTTTATTTTAATATGTAGATTATTATTGTGTATTTTGTTTATATGTTTGGTGTGATGTTAATTTTCTCTATATACTGTGCTTGTTTGTATTGTGACGAGTAGAAGTGCCCGTGACTGAGTATACTGGTGAGCAGCAGATAGAAGTAGCTGAGCAGGAGCTCATTGAAGGCAAGTTGTGCCCTTGACCACTTTTTACCCAATAACGTTCTTTAATATCATTTATTCATGCATAGGTTAATTTTGATGGGACCCGATAGGTCACCCTAGATTGTTTATCTCATTACCTTGTTTACCCCTGAATTACTTGGGTAGTTTGCTATTGCTTTACGTGGTTTTGGGATAATCATTTATTTTATCTATGTTCCAATTCTTTTTGTTGTTTTATTTATGTTCATGTCAAGATCATTAATGTTAATTGGAACGTAGAGCTTAACTTGAGAAACACATGCCACCACAAGGGTTTAATGGGACGCCCTTGGCTGACTAATTAGGAAAGCTAGTGGAAGACTACCTTACCCGAAAGGGGCAAGGGCAGTAGGGGAGTTGCATGCAAGGAGGTTCTCGGGTTGATTTAGCTGCGATGGCGGTCAGACGGGGGATTCTTGCAAGTGCTCTTCCCATAAACTGTAGCGGGTTTTCGGAAGCTAGTGGAACTTTGTAAAGGCCTCGTAGTGTTGCCCTGCCTCGCCTCCTAGGTAGAGGTGTATGGGAGTCGCGATCCCTTGGCAGATGGGTAACATGACTTGTGGGTAAACGGTACAACCTCTGCAGAGTGTAGAACTGGTATACTAGTCGTGCTCGCGGTCATGAGCAGCTCAGGACTCTCTGATGATTAAATTATGGAACTTAAATTCAATTTTGTCATTTGCATTGCATGGGTTTATTATTAATTTTGTTCTATTACTTCACTTAAGGTTTGGTATTTACTTACATTTAGTAACTGCTAATAAAATTTTGACCATCTACTTAAAAGCAATGCTCAGCTTTAACCCCTGTCATTGATTAGCCTTACACATCACATGAACTCCCACCTTTGTGAGTTCATGTCCACTAGTTCCCCACAACTTGTTGAGCTATGATTATGTGTGAGCTCACCCTTGCTGTCTCACACCCCCACAGGAGAAGAACAGGTGGTTCAGGAGGAGCCACAAGGCGAGGAGTTCGATCTGATCTAGGTGGCGTTTCTCAATTGACATTGGCGCCGACGATCCTTAGTTCGTTTTATATTTATTCTTTTATTTTGTAATAAGACTTCCGCTATGTAATAAATAATCTGATGTTTTGTGACATTTATCTCTATACACTCTGTTATTATATATGTTGTCTTCTTGGCGCATGTATGAGATGCACCTGGCTTTGTTCCTTAAAGCCAGGTGCGACAGAAGTGGTATCAAAGCAAATGTTGACTGTAGGACGAAACCTAGATAGAAATGGACAACCCTTACTTACTTACCTTACTCTGATTCATTCTATACTTACCTCATCTTGGTCTTATCTCACCTTTTGCTTTTCTGCTCTGATTAATCTTATCTTTTCTACTCTAAGACAAGATGGATTTCATACCTTGGAATCCTACCACTATGATCTTTTTAAGAGATAGGGAACCTAAGACAAAATTTAAAACTATTTTCTCTATCTAAAAACGTTGGTTGATTGTTCTGATGATAAATGCCTGATTTGTTTTTTGATTGATTGAAATATTATATATGGACATCTTAGCATGTACCACCATAAGATATTGAGTTAGCTTTAGTAGATAAAACATTAATCTGCTTAGCTAATAAATCCCCCAAAGTAACCTGATTTGTAAATACCTGCCTTGTCTACTATTCTCTTACCATATGTATCTAACTCAGATGGTCAATACCAGGCAGGGTGGTGGAATTGATTTGCCTCCTAATCGACACACTCGGTGGATATATAGAAAACCCCAGCCACAACCAGCAGAGATGAATCCTCCTAATCCTCCACCGGGCGGAGTTGACCCACTAATTGTAGCTCAGATGAGGATGATGCAACAAATAGCGGATACTATGGCAGATATGCGTGCTCAGATGCAGCAAGAACGGCAGCAGATGCGCCAGGAAAGAGAAGAGATACGACAGGAGTTGCGGCAGGAGCGAGAGGAGATACGCCAGGAAAGGAGGGCGCAACAGCAGCTGCAACAACAACAGCAATAGCAGCAACAGCAATAAGTACCACTGCCTCCACCACCACCACCAGTTCCACCCCGAGATAAGCATAGGGAGTTCATGAGCCATAAGCCACCTACATTTGCAAGCTCTCCTGATCCACTGGACACGGATGATTGGCTGAAGTCCGTTGAGAAGATGTTGAATATTGCACAATGCACTGACCGGGAGAAGGTTTTATATGCTTCTGGACGTCTGACAGGTCCTGCTGCCGATTGGTGGGATTCATATACTGCTGCCCATGATGCTGCGGACACTATTACTTGGGCAGAGTTCAGTACACAATTCAGGAATTATCATATACCAGCTGGATTAATGAAGATTAAGAAAAAAGGAATTTCTGTCGCTAAAGCAAGGAAGTATGTCAGTCAGCGAGTACCGCGACAAGTTTATTCAGTTATCCAGATATGCCCCTGATGAAGTTGCTGAAGATGAGAGGAAGCAGGAGCATTTTATTGATGGACTTAATGGACCTCTGCAGTATGCTCTAGTGACACATACATTTCCATCATTTCAGATGCTGCTTGATAAGGCCCTGGCTATTGAACACAAGCGTGTTCAGCTGGGAGATTTGAAGAGAAAGGCTATATCTCAAGGACAAGGAAGCAGCAGTGTTCGTCCTCGCTACAGTTCACCCCAGGGTACACCCGTTCGCACTGGCAGAGGCCAGCGCCCAGTTCAGCAATCACCTCTGAAGACTCCACCTCCTCGACAGGCTACCCCCATTGGCACCCCGACGAAGTTTTCAGGACAGAGTGCAGGCACTACTTGTTTCAAGTGTGGGAAGACTGGACACTTTGCAAATGTCTGCCCAAAGAGGATTGCTGCTACCTCCATTCAGAATAAGCAACAGACTCCAAGATCTGGCAAGGGATACTCTATTGCCAAGGTTAATCAAGTCAGCGTTGATGCTACTCCGGATGGTGCTGACATCGTACTTGGTATGTTTTATGTTAATGCAATTCCTGCAACCATCTTATTTGATTCTGGTGCTACACATTCATTTATGTCTGCTAGATATGCCAACACAAATGAAATACCACTGCTAAAAATGAGAAAACCCATGATAGTAATTACACCTAAAGGGCCTGTTGAGGCGAATCAAATGACACGTAGATTGACATTAACAATTATGGGGAGAGAATTTGGAGCTACTGCTATAATATTAGAGTCAAGCAGTATAGATCTGATCCTTGGTATGTCATGGTTAAGAAAGGCAAAGGCCATTATAGCATGTGGTAGAGGTATCGTAGAACTCACTACCACTAAAGGAGAAAGATTTCAAGTTAATATTGCAGTGACCACCTCATCCAAACATGCAATGTTCTTTATACCTGAGGAGTTTGTTGGTGACAACATCCGTGTGGTTAGAGATTTTTTGGATGTCTTTCCAGAGGAGTTACCAAGGATGCCACCTAATAGAGAAGTTGAGTTTGTTATTGATCTCCTACCTAGAACTGTCCCTATTTCTAAACGGCCATATAGGATGTCCGTAGAAGAGTTGAAGGAACTGAAGAAGTAGTTAACTGAGTTGCAAGAGGCTGGGTACATTCGACCGAGTTCCTCACCTTGGGGAGCGTCGGTTCTGTTTGTACAGAAGAAGGATGGATCACAAAGATGTGTGTGGATTATAGATCTCTCAATGATGTTACTGTGAAGAACAAGTATCTGTTACCCCATATTGAGGACTTATTTGATCAGATGAGAGGTGCTAGGGTATTCTCGAAGATTGATCTCCGATCGGGTTACCATCAGATGAGGATTAGGCCATCGGATATTCCCAAGACGGCTTTCTCGACTCGATATGGATTATATGAGTTCACTGTTATGTCGTTTGGATTAACCAATGCACCAGCTTATTTTATGAATCTGATGAATAAGGTGTTTATGGAGTATTTGGACAGATTCGTCGTGGTATTCATCGACGATTTTCTTATTTATTCCCAGAATGATAGCGATCATGAGGAACATCTGAGGTTGGTGCTACAGAAGCTACAAGATAACCAGCTATATGCCTAGTTCAGCAAGTGCGAGTTTTGGATTGGCGAGGTGCCATTTCTTGGTCATATCATTTCTAATGGTGGAATATCAGTGGATCCTACTAAGGTTAAGGAGATAATGGAGTGGAGAGTACCCACTACAGTTACGGAGATTAGGAGTTTCTTGGGACTAGCAGGATATTATCGGAGATTTATTGAAGGATTTTCTAAGATTGCCAAGCCTATGACCTCGCTTCTGGAAAAGGGCAGAGAATTTAAGTGGGATGAGAAGTGCCAAGACAGCTTTAATCAATTGAAGAAAAGATTGATGTCGTCCCCAGTATTAGTTATGCCAGACCTACAGAAAGGATTTGATATCTATTGTGATGCATGTGGCCAAGGCTTGGGATGTGTGCTCATGCAAGAAGGACATGTGATCGCCTACGCTTCTCGTCAGTTAAGGAAACATGAATTGAACTACCCCACTCATGACTTAGAACTGGCAGTCGTTGTGCATGCGCTTAAGATTTGGAGACATTTTTTTCTCGAACAGCGCAGGAGAACTGCGCGTCATTTCATTTAAGGAAGAAAGGAGGTACAAAGGTCAAGAGTGACCCGAAACACAAACACCAACACACACACGCCTCCCCTTAAATACAACCGTCGCGCCACATCAATGAAGAAGGCGACCACAACCTACAGAGCTAATTAAGCTCCAGTAGGCACCGACCCAAAAACAAGTTCCTGGAGCTTGGAAGCTCCAGCCAAACACCAAAGCCCCCCCTCCACATTAACAGCTTTTAGCACTTCCTCAACACATGGTCTTGAATTGTCAAAGACACACCTGTTGCGGTGTTTCCAAATCTCCCAAGCCACTAACGTAATTAGAGAATTGAGGCCTCTACGAAGCCCCTTAGGAACAGCAGCAACAGTTCTCTTCCACCAACCTGAGAATCGAGACACTGAGGGCTGAGGAGCCAACTGCAGCAGCCCCAACTGTTGAAGGATCAGGGCCCAAATTTGGCGAGCAAACACACATCCAACCAACAAGTGATGCACCGTCTCAGTCATCTAGTCACAAAATGGACAAGACACTGGATGGGGCAGATTTCTGCGCTCAAGACGATCAGCGGTCCAAACCCGATTATGGTGCACCAACCATAAAAAGAACTTACAACGCGACGGGGCCTAGGTTTTCCAGATTCTCTTCCAAGGGCCAAACTTGGTAGAGCCCACGAAGAAGGCCTCATACGCAGACTTGCTGCTATAACAGCCATCTTGTGTCAACTTCCATCTGAACTGATCAGGAACATCAGCTTGCAGTACGACCTCCTCAACAAAATCCCAGACCTGGAGGTACTCAATTAAAACCTGAACAGTAAGAGCACCCTTGATATCACGAACCCAACTCCACCCAAACAAGGCCTGAGCCACAGTCATTCGCTTAGCAGTTCGCATAGGGACAGTTCTGAAAAGATTGGGCGCCATCTCAGCCATAGTAAGCCCATCCAACCAACGGTCAGTCCAGAAAATAATTTTCTCACCATTCCCAACCACGGCATTCACAGCCATATCGAAGAGGGCTCGAGCTTTATAAGGAATAGAAATTGAGAGTCCAGCCCACGGCCTCTCCACATCAGTCTTCTGAGCCCAAAGCCATCTAATTCTCAAGGCCCAACCTAGAAGCTCAAGATTATGGATTCCAAGGCCGCCATACTGAAGAGGTCTCTGGACCTTTTCCCAAGCTACCAAGCAGTTTCCTCCATTAGCTTGTTGATGTCCCTTCCACAAGAACCCCCGCCACTTTTTATCAACAGCCTTGATGAACCATTTCGGGAGATCCAAAGCTATAAGCAAATAAATAGGAACAGCAGTGAGAACCACTTTCACTAGCACAAGATGCCTAGCCCTATTCATCAAAGAAGCTTTCCACCCAGGAAGGTAATCTGCCACCTTATCCACAAAGGCCAGCAACACCTCTTTAGAAGGCTTACAGATTGTGAGAGGAAGTCCCAAATAAGTTCAAGGAAAAGCTTTATCCGAACAAGAGAGAGTTTCCACAGAAAGAGCCAGCTCATCATCGGAATAATGAATAGGGGAGACCGAGCTCTTAACCAGGTTGGTCCGGAGGCCTGAGGCGTGACCAAATAAATCAAGGATGCGTCTGACCGAAACCAGGTCCAGAATGTGAGGCCTCAAGAAAGCTACAACATCATCAGCATAGAAGGAAACATGATGCCTGACCTACTGAACAGCAATAGGTTGTAGCAAACCCAACGAAGTGGCATAGTTGATTAAAGAATTCAGAGTATCCATGACTAGGATAAAGAGCATTGGAGAAAGAGGATCTCCCTGCCTGAGACCGCGACGATGAATAATGATGTCCCCAGGCTCTCCATTGACTAAAATCTGAGTGGAAGAAGTAGACAGTAATAAACAAAGGAGATCTCGCCAACGCTGACCAAATCTCATTTTCCTTAAAACCTCCAAAAGGAACGACCAAGAAACAGAGTCAAAAGCCTTGGAGATGTCCAACTTAAGAAGGATATGTGGTTCTTTCTTCCTATGCAGCGACTTCACAATTTGTTGGACAAGCATAAAGTTATCATGAATCCTCCCCCCCTCACAAAGGCACTCTGGTTCACAGAAACCAGTGAGGGAAGCAAAGGGGCCAGCCGAGTAGCCATGAGCTTAGCTACCAATTTGGCAAAACTATGAATCAAACTTATAGGCCGGAAATCCTTAACCTTAACAGCATCCATCTTCTTAGGCAGTAAGGAGATATAAGCCATGTTAAGCAGGCGAAATTTGAAAACATGGCCACGCTGGATGACATCCAAAGACCTCAACACATCACCTTTATTAATATTCCAACAGGATTTATAAAATCGACCTGTGAAACCATCCGGCCCCGGGGCTTTATCCGGAGGCAAATCTTTTACAACAGCCCACACCTCCTCCTCAAGAAACAGAGCATCTAATGCAGATAAATCATGATTGTGGATGGCCAACTCATCCAAGTCAAGAGTGTAGCTCCTCTCCTCAGCCTTACCCAAAATGTTCTCATAGAAATCAAAAACAGCCTTCTGTTTATCTTCTTGTGAGGTGACCACCTGATCACCAACGTGCATGTCACACCCGGCTTTAAGGAACAAAGCCAGGTGCATCTCATACATGCGCCAAGAAGACAACATATATAATAACAGAGTGTATAGAGATAAATGTCAATAACATCAGAGTATTTATTACATAGCGGAAGACTTATTACAAAATAAAATAATAAAGATAAAACGAACTAAGGATCATCGGCGCCAATGTCAACTGAAAAACGCCACCTAGATCAGATCATACTCCTCGCCTTGTGGGTCCTCCTGAACCACCTGCTCTTCTCCTGTGGGGGGGGGTGTGAGACAGCAAGGGTGAGCTCACACATGATCATAGCTCAACAAGTTGTGGGGAACCAGTGGACATAAACTCACAAAGGTGTGAGTTCATGTTATGTGTAAGGCTAATCAATGATAGGGGTTTAAGGCTGAGCATTGCTTTTAAGTAGTTGGTCAAAATTTTATTAGCAGTTACTAAGTGTAAGTAAATACCAAACCATAAATAAAGTAATAGAACAAAATTAATAATAAACCCATGCAATGCAAATGACAAAATTGAATTTAAGTTCCATAATTTAAACATCAGAGAGTCCTGAGCTGCTCATGACCGTGAGCTCGGCTAGTATACCAGTTTTACACTCTGCAGAGGTTGTACCCTTTACCCACAAGTCATGTTACCCATCTGCCAAGGGGTCGCGAATCCCATACACCTCTACCTAGGAAGCGCGGCAGGGCAACACTACGAGGCCTTTACAAAGTTCCACTAGCTTCCGAAAACCCGCTACAGTTTATAGGAAGTTCCAATGCAGGGTTCTTGGCTGACCGCCATCGCAGCAAAATCAACCAAGGACCTCCCTACACTGACCACTCCCCTACTGCCCTTGCCCCTTTCGGGTAAGGTAGTCTTCCACTAGCTTTCCTAATTAGTCAGCCAAGGGTGTCCCATTAAACCCTTGTGGTGGCACGTGGTTCTCAAGTTAAGCTCTATGTTCCAATTAACATTAATGATCTCAACATGAACATAAATAGAATAACAAAAAAAATTGGAACATAGAGGTAATAAATGATTATCCCAAAACCATATAAAGCAATAGCAAACTACCCAAGTGATTCAGGGGTAAACAAGGTAATGAGATAAACAATCTAGGGTGACCTATTGGGTCCCATCAAAATTAACCTATGCATGAGTAAATGTTATTAAAGAACATTATTGGGTAGAAAGTGGTCAAGGGCACAACTTGCCTTCAATGAGCTCCTGCTCAGCTACTTCAACCTGCTGCTCACCAGTATCCTCAGCAACGGGCTCTTCTACTCACCACAATACAAACAAGCACAATGTATATAGAGAAATTAACATTACACCAAACATATAAATAAAATACACAGTAATAATCTACATATTAAAATAAAATTCTAGGAACAGGAATCATAATTTTTGGAGTTATAGATTTTAAGTTACGGATTTTAAAGGTTTTATGTGTTTAAAATAGATTAAGTGAGGAATTAAATTTCTTACTGTTTTCATGACCAAACAGAGGCTCTAAGTGATAAAGAATAAAATTACAAAAATTTAGAAAGTGGAATGGGTTATTTTGGAGCCCATATGAATATTCTATGAATTATACAAGTTCTAGGGTTTATTTTTATATTAAAAATCTAATTTATAATTCATTTAATCACTTTAAAACAGCACTGGACTGGGCCTCAATTAATGGGAAACGCAGGGCCCCGGTGCAATTCTACATAAGACTCAGATTACAGCCGCCAGGACGGGGGGTTGATATTCTAGAATCTCAGGGGCTCTTTAGAAACTCTGCCACGGTGAAGGGGTATCGTGAAGCACTGGCCGTCGGATTAGAATCCAAGCGCCCAGATTGACTCGCCTCTCACGCGAACCAGTGAGCGCTATGCACCCTCCGATCAGATCTCGACGCCCTAGATTAAAAAATCTCTCAACTGATCCAGAGCGCCCGTGGCCGATCCGACGGTCGCGGAAGCTTCGTCCTCAACCCTGCCCGAGCCACCCAACCTGCCACTGCGCACAGTGGCGGGGTCACCGGAGCCCACGAATCCGGCCAACCCGAGCGCCAGAACCAAATTCGTTCGGCCCCCGCGAGATTGATGACTCCCTGAACTCAATTCCCAAACAAATTTCGGCCGACATCAAGTGCAAGACTCGGTCAACGGCGCGCCGCGTTACCCTAGCAGAGAAGTCCGGTGAGCTACCCAAGGGACGCTACGGTGCCTCGAACTACAACGGATAGATGCATAACGTTCCTACAAACGCGGTAAAGGTAGTCGAAGGCCATACCGAAGGGTTGAAGCGACGACGAAGCCGGACCCCGTGATTCCGCGGCTGCCGCGGCGGTGAAGCACTACGGCGAGAAATTGCTCGGCCCCCGGGCACGGTTCGTTAGATTCGGTGGGGCAGAAGCCTTTCCGCGCCCACCCGGCCTTCAGGTTTCGGCACGGAATGTCCAATTTCGACGCCGGTGAAGGACGGTAACGGTGGCGGGTTTCGTTCGCTTACAGTTCTCAGAGATGGCAGAGGGATGGGTACTAGCAGCTCTCGAGCAATCGAGAGGCTTTTTATCTCTTGCGCGGATGAGTCGGGAGGAGGAGTCGTGGGTCACCCGAGACCGCGGATCTCGCGCGGCGGGTATGGCGCGCGGAAGTCAGCGAGTAGCTCGGCGGGTTTGTTACTGACACGAGGAAAGCGGGGAAGAGAGATCTGACGACCCGACCCCACACGACAGCGAACACAGGCAGCCCCCAGAGACTGTCGACACGGGCCCGCGTGGTCAGCCTACCGAAGAGCTGGTGCGCGCGCCTGCGGACAGTAACCGGCTGATGTTGGGTCACGTGGGGGAAAAGTGAGATTGGGCTGAATTTGAGGTTGGCGGCCCAATAAGTTTTCTTCTTCCTTTTTCTTTTTCCTGTTTGGTTTTCTTTTATGATTATTTTGAATCAAGTTTGAATTTGAATGTGAGTTTCACCTTTGAGTACATTTTACAAATTCACATTCTAGTGTAGGAATAATATATTTTTGTACTTGTCGAGTACGCCGGAGTGACGAGCCCAGCATACACCTTCGACCACTACGCCGTCGCCCCCGATGCAGTAGATCGGGACAGCAGACAATTCAACAACAAGGCGGAGCGGGTGAAGCAAGAGCTATGGGTAAGTCGTCCTTGCACTATATTGTTTAATAAGTCGCATTTGTTGCATATTCTTGAAATAATGTATGGATACATCGTCTTTGTATGTAGGATTTCTTCAGATGCGAGGCTGGATACGAGGCCAGGGCGGATGTGGTGGCTACGACGAGCTGTAAGAAGCTCGTCGTGGACATGCACTACGAGGCGCGCATCCAGGCCATCGTCACTTACCACGGCTCCGTCCTTGGGGAGAAGGTGACCAAGAAGGACGCCCGAACCATGTCGTTGACTCCGGACCAGTACTTGCAGGTAAATACAAAACTTTTTTATTGGTACTAAATATGCTTAATTTTATCTTCTGATATGCCGTGTACTTGTATTTTTTTAGATGATTCCTCATTGGTGCACCGCGCATCCTGAGTGCTGGGAGCAGATGGTGCAGAGGTGGTGCTCGGCTGAGTGGGACGAGGCGCACAACGCTAGCCGAGAACCGCGTTTGATGATGCAAGGTCCCTCCCACCATCAAGGCAGCCGTAGCCTGGGCAAATACGCGGAAGCATGGGTATGTGCTCTTTTTTATTTAGGTATATAACTTTCGATTAGACATGATTTCTAACCATCTCGTTGGTTTTCTCGCAGTCGGTGGCACATGGTGGAGCGCCTTGCTCCACGTTCTCGGCATATGCTATGGCCCACAAGGGGAAGGCGACGTCCGACGTCACCTACAACCCGGATGACGGGCCCGAGGCGTACACCAACCCCGCCATCCACAGCCGCCTCAGTGAGTATACCGCCATGGCCAAGGAGGTCCATGGGCCAGATTACGATCCGAGGACCGAGGACATCGACGGAGATGTCCTCATGAGGGTCGGAGGAGGCAAGAGGCATGGGCGGTACTAGATTGCCGATGGGGCAATCGACTCGTCCTCCACTCCCACTCTCTCTCAGGTGCGAGCAAGGAGCACGAGCGCGAGCCCAGCCATACGACCTCGGCAGGACAGCTCACAGCATCGTATCCAGCAACTCCAGGTTATTCCTTATCTATTCATCGTTCATTGATTATTATATATCTTCTATTTGCATTATCGTAACATTAGGGCGAAATATTATAGACTCAGCTAGATGATGAGAGGAGGCAACGTGAGGAGCTGGAGAAGAGGATGGCGGAGATGTTCGCGTACATGCAGAGCCTTGGTGCCACACAGGGTCATGCTCCACCACCTCCGTTGTTCCCTACAGCTGACCCTGCTGAGTTCACTACTCCTATGAGTATCAAAATTTTAGTACTGCGTGATATATATTCATATGTTCTCACACATGCAATCTCTTCTCTATGTAGGGTCAATCGGCGGCGTCGAACAACCCTCACGCTTCGTCCAGCCCTTCGCCGAACCAGTCCAGATGCCCACCTCGTTGATGATCTATTTTGTGATGATCCAGACTTATATTTGTGAGTGTTGGTGATGTTAGTTATACTTGGTCTTGTGAGATACTTGGTGATGTTAGTGATGATCCAGACTTATATCTGTTTTGTGATGATCCTGACTTATATTTGTGAGACTTATATTAGTGAGACTTTGTGATATATATGGTGTTGATGATAAATGTGTTCATTCTGTGATGCGATTGATATATAATGTGATGTGAATGATATATATCTTTTGTTTGTTTGGATGGAACAGCAAAAACAAATAAAAAAGGGACATCCTGGTCACTTTGCCGAGTGTAACACTCGACAAAGGGTAGCTTTGCCGGGTGCTATGACCTTGGCACTCGGCAAAGAAGGGAACCTGGGAACCAGTAAAGCCATCTTTGCCGAGTGCTGACAATGGCACTCGGCAAAGAAGGAAACCTGGGAACCGGTAAAGCCATCTTTGCCGAGTGCTGAGCATGGCACTCGGTAAAGAAGGAAACCTGGGAACCGGTAAAGCCATCTTTGCCGAGTGCTGTTGCCAAGGCACTCGGCAAAGTGACTGGCAAAGGGGCCCACTGGAGGACTCTTTGCCGAGTGCCAGTCCACTAGGCACTCGGCAAAATTAGCCTCTTTGCCAAGTGCCAAAGAAGACACTCGGCAAAGGATCCGTCACCGTCACTTGGCGCCGTGACGGTGACTTTTCTTTGCCGAGTGTCAAACGGCACTCGGCAAATTCTTTGCCGAGTGCCCAACAAAAAGTACTCGGCAAAGAGGCTGTTGCCGATGTACAGTTCGCCGAGCGTTCTTTGCCGAGTGTTACACTCGACAAAGCCTTTGCCAAGTGTAAAATAGCCTTTGCCGAGTGTCTGCGACACTCGGCAAAGGAGCTGTGTCCGGTAGTGCCTGCGGTAGCCGACCGCGAATCCTAGGCCATAACCGCTTAACTCAGTTCGTTAGGCCATTTGGGGCAGTAGCTACATGTATGCCGATCCGACCGCGCGTTCCTCGTTGGTTGTTAGCCCCGTCCCCAAGCCTATATAACCTGATGACCATACCTTCCCTGGTCGCATATCCTAGAAATCATCTGGAGCCGAGCAAACCACAAGAACTGAGGGTCGTGTGCATCTCACCGAGAGAGATAGGGTGAGTCGAGGGTTCTGCTGTCGCAAGAGTATCTTCGGGTGCGCCATCGCGGGGTGAGTATTTTCTCTGGATGTCTCCTCCGCTGTGTGTAGGGCCGTTTGAACTAGAGGTTAGGGTGCGGCAAGGTTGACTAGATGCTCCAGTTATGGCTACCGTCGTGGGCAGAGCCAGTGTGCAGCCGCATTTTGTCTAGGGGAGGAAGACAAGTCGCTAGTCGCTAGCCGCTAGATCTGGAATAGATGGATAGGATTGGAGCGCCGGGAACCCTTTTGTTCATTAAATCTGACGCATCGATTTCGATCGATGTGGCTCTAATCGCGTCTGCTTGTGTTGGCCGTTGGATGCTTGTTGGGCGGACCCGATTAAATCGTGCCATAACCCTTCGTGCGTTGGGTGTCAACCGTCGGATCATGTGCGCGCGGCCGGGATTGATGGCAGGTAGGTGTTTTGTCAAGGGACGGTGTCATTCGTCCGATCTGCATCGGACGGATTCTGGAGCAAGCGAATATCCACCGCAGATCGCGGGATCGATGGTTCTGTTAGCTGCTCGGTTTAGATCTAATCAGAACTGTTGAATGGTGATCCAACGGTGCAAAACAGTTGATACCCCTTCGGCCGTGCAATAATTCAAAAGAGACCCTGGCTTATTTAAAAATAAACCCACCATCCCTCGCGGGATACTTCTGAGTCTAAGGAATTTTTATGGAATAGCCCCTGCGCTTTCTAGAATTTGACGCCCAGCCCAGAGAAGAATAAAAATAGAGAAATAATTACAGAAATTGATTTTTAATACAAAAATAAATTCAGAAACTTGTATAAACCATATTAAATCCATTTTAGCTTCAATTTGAGTCATTCAAGTTGCAATAATTTCGTATTAATATTGTTTATTACCTAGTACCTTTGTCTAACCATGAAACTTGATTTAAAATTATTCACATGAATAACTCTATTCTAGGTATTAAATAACTTCATAAATTCATAACTTAATAACCGTAGCTCCGAATTTAGTGGTTCTTGTTTCTATGATCTCGTTACAACGTGTAGAATATTATTATGTAGTTTGTCCTTATGTTTGATGTAATGTTAATTTTGCCTATACCATGTTTGTTTGTATTGCTACGACTAGCGCGAGGTTACGAGTCACCTGAAGATCATCCTGGTACCTGGAATCTCAAGTCCCAGGCAAGTTGTGCCCTTGATCACTTCTTTCACCCAGTCATGTTCTAATTAATCATAATGATCTGCATAGATTAATTTTGATGGGACCCAATAGGTTACCCTAGTTTGACTGTCTTTATATCTTATTTACCACTGAATCTTTGGGTAGTACCTGCTATTGCTTTATGTGGTTTTGGGTATAGAGATTCACACTCTTCATGATTATACTTTTATTATCAGTTATTATTTACTGTTCATGTTAAATCATTATGTTAATTGGAACACAGAGAACCACCTGTAAAAACAGTGCTACCACAAGGAAAGCTAGTGGAGGACTACCTTACCCGAAAGGGGCAAGGGTAGTAGGGGAGTGGTCAGTGTAGGGAGGTCCTCGAGTTGATTTTGCTGCGATGGCGGTCATGCGAGGGATTCCTGCACTGGAGCTTCCTATAAACTGTAGCGGGTTTTCTGAAGCTAGTGGAACTTTGTAAAGGCCTCGTAGTGTTACCCTGCCTCGCCTCCTCGATAGAGGTGTATGGGATTGGCCGTCTCTTGGCAGATGGGTAACATGACTTGTGGGTAAAGATGCGCAACCTCAGCAGAGTGTAAAACTGGTATACTAGCCGTGCTCACAGTCATGAGCAGCTCGGACACTCACATGATTAATTTATGGAATTTAAATTCAAATTGTCATATGCATTGCATCGCAGGTGATGTTGTTACTTTTGTTCTACTACTTAATTGGGTTGGAATTTATTTATACTTAGTAACTGCTAATAAAATTTTGACAAACTTTAAAAGCAATGCTCAGCTCTAACCATCCTCATTGGTAAGCTTTACACTTCACGTGAGCTCCCACCTTTGGCGAGTTCATGCATATTATTCCCCACAACTTGTTGAGCTATGAACGTATGTGAGCTCACTCTTGCTGTCTCACACCCCCCACAGGTTAAGAACAAGTACCGCAGGATGAGGCTCATGGAGGATGTTGTGACGAGTTCGTGAGAGGTCTAGGACGTCGTCTCCCAGTGAACTTTGGGTTGCTGGACCATTGTCTTCTTATAATGTAATTATCTATTTATTTTGTACAGAACTCCTATTATATAGTAAAGATGTGACATTCGATCCTGTGCCATGATTCATCATATGTGTGAGACTTGGTCCCAACACACCTGGTGATTATGTTTGTGCCCAGGCTTTGGACCCCTAAAACCCGGGTGTGACAGTTGTCCCAAATCCCATTACAACAGTGGATACACACAAGTAATCTAACAGTTATGTACAGCTTGGTTGAGGTTGCACATGTCGGTGTTGGTTGCACAAGAATGAATGAAGACTCCTCAAATCCTCCACTAAGTTGACCTTTTGCTTGTTTTATGTGAGTGTGTGCTTTTAGGCCAACCAAAGAATGCCAGGAAATCCAAGACAATGAAGATACAAAAAATCCAAGGAACAAAGACCTTCGTGGTATGACTAAAGGTCCTATAAGCTTTGACGTGTAAGATGGCTGAAGATCCCTAAAAGAATTCCTAGATGAGGTGTTCTATAGAGCCAATCAAGAATGCCTAGAATCTTAAGAGGATGAGCCTCGAATGTTCCTACTTGTGGGCCTTAGGCGTCTAGAAAATTTTGATCCACTTCTCTCATATGTTCGAGGAGTCATATAAGCTTCCACCTCGAAGGACCTATGATGACCATAACATACTATTGGTATATGATTCTCACCCAATGTCAGTATGATGATTTCGTTATCCCCCTACTTTAAAGAACAAAATCAAGAAACAAGTCCTAGAAATGTGTAAGGTTGCTAAGGTTCAACCTAGTGCTACTACCTTTTCGTCTTTTGTCCCGCTTGTCAAGGAAAACAAAAAAATTATGGATGTTTTGCATTGATATGTTATACTTAATGACCTCACCAACAAAAACATGTTTGTAGTATCAGTTATTGATGAGTTGCTAGAGGAATTGGCTAAGGCATGTTGGTTCAATTGTCTGCATTTAAAGGTTGGCTTTGATTTAATCCACCTTAGTGCAAGCGAGACGTTCAAGACATCATTCCAAACTCTATATACTCATATTGTGTTTCTTATGAATCTCCTATTCACAATGTTAATATTCTGATCATGACAAAAATATACTGGGTTTGTTGTAATCGATAAAGTTCATTTTAGTGCTTTTTAATGCATCTAAATAAATGGTATATATTATTAGGTTAGAAGGGGTCATATATATAAGATAACACTAATGTGGAGATAATTCTAGATAAATATGATTTTTAGTATAATGTTTCCTCTCTAGTTATACCAAAAAACTAACATTTGAATCATGGTGAAATATATTTTCATAGTTGTGTATTTGTTGTGATAATTGTGAACAATTTTGTGTATAAAGTTGGTCAAATTAAGTTAGTTTGACTTTGGACAAATATAGAATGATTTGTTTCTTGGAGGGAGAGAGTAGTTATTTCTGTAGAACATATATCCAACTACTTAGATGCAGGTGCATTGTTACGGTTTCTATATATCACATAGATAGACCTTAATCAAACGAGATAGTTGGTCAAACATGTTCCAAACCTTTATAATAAGCATTCGACAGCCTTGAGTGGCTTGCAAGGATGGTGGCAACGGGGTCCTGTTCACGTCCTCGAGACTTAAGACCTTGCAGGCGTAGCGTGCGGTGGTGCCACGATGGGTTCCTGCGCCGACGCCCCTCCCCTCATCAATCAAACAACTACAATCTCGAATTGAACCTAACTAATCCCAAATTTAACAAATCGAAAACTCATATCTCAATCGATGATTTGATAGCTCTATTGCGCTGACACCTGGTAGCCCTATATGCATGTGCCATCATCTTGATTGTGTCGTTGCCTGCATGGGCGAGCACATCACTGGTGTACAAGTATATATGTTCAAATGGGTCAGGTCTGCTGGGCGGCTCATGGCTCAGAACAGTTTAGCCCAATCCGTTGTACACCAACATGTGCCAACCTAGCTTGATCACTGTGTCCTGCCTGAGCCTTATTTGTGGTATAGTGGGCTAGGCCTAGTACAGATCAGTTTTATTTGTTTCCCCTATTTTCATAAAATTATCTACATTATGTTTGGGTATAGAATATAAAACACAAAAATAAGTAGGTTTTGTTGACTTGATGGGTGTGAATGTATATAAAACGACCAAGGTTTAAACCCTTAGTTGTGCACAATTTTATCTTATTTTTGCATAAAGCAGGAAGGAGAGAGGTGACGTGTTGACACTTGGAGAAACTTCTGTATTATAGGAGTAGAGATGTGGGAAACAATTCCATCCATGAAGTAGTTACTACCGTAGTTCTAGAAATAAGGCCAAGCAGGAAATAAAAAAATGTAATACCTAGGATTGAAGAAGTGATAAATACAATTTTTTACTATGGAATATGTTCTTTATTAAAAGATTGATCATGCATTAAGAGGGTGTCTTAAATTTGGTATGTTTGTAAGGAATATGTCATTTTTTCAACAAAAAACTCTAATTAACCATGATTTATTGAGCATCTTATATTATCCTTTGGTACATACATGAATTGGTAGAACATGTTTTTGATCACCAACTAAGATCCAAAGAAAGCATATCCTTTTATCACACCTTTCAACCATGGCAGTGCTCCAAGCACTTCTTTATGTCATCATAGCATTGTTTGGTCCTTTCACAACAGTATTCTAGAGCCTTTAGATAGCACAATAAATTTTTATTATCTCCAATTATCTTTCGGTTTGCCCCCATCGTGACCATCACTGTCGGGATCCCAGTGTTGCTAACCTCTTCAGTTTCCCCTAATAAAGATCATTCAAATTACCAGCAATATGGTTAGAATCAATATTATGCATGTGTATATATTTTTAATTTGCTGCAATGAAGAATATATGAAATTCATTGATTACCACTTATTATGTGTGCATGAATGACACATGATGCCAGAAGTACCATAGAAAGCATCAAGAGTCCTTGGACGATGGTGTAGTTGAAGAACTTCGCCATGGGTGATGATCTAGCTAGGGTCTAATACTAACAATGTGTTATTATTGAAAGCTGCAATATATATATATATATATATATATATATATATATATATATATATATATATATATATATATATATATATATATATATATGCAGTTCATAGTCTATTTGTCTGTCTATCTAGCTTTTGTCTATCTATCTACTTTTGTCTATCTATCTCGATTTATCTATCTATCTCTTTGTTTATACTATATCTCTCTATCTCCATTCATATATCTACCTATCTATCCCTTTATCTATCTGTATATCTTTTTTCTTTATGTGTTTGTCTCTATCTATCTATATGTTTGTTTATCTTTCTATCTGTTTGCTCGTCTGCCAAAGGCACGGCTCTTGGAAGTTCTCGTATTAATTAGGGAACATTTTCTTAAACATAAAATTAGTGTAGGACCAAGTGCAAGAATTCAGAAAATCTTGCAATCAAAATATATCACGAAACACAAAAAATGTGCAAGTTTCCTTTTTAAACTTTGTGGTAATTAAAAATTATAGCTAGAACATTGACTTGGTTATATGGTACATTTAATGTGGCCAGAAAATGAAGGAAAAACTAGATTTTGAATTACTTAGCCAATTTGTAAGTTTGCTACACTACCCCGTTTGCGTGCCTGCTGTATTTTAAAATGCTGCATCCAAATTACCGTGTAAGACTACTTTTCTAATTTAGAAAAAAAACTTTTTCTATAAGACACTGCTACAATAAAGCTCTACATAAACGATCCAGTTAGCCTCTATACAAGCGGTTTGAGGAACTGCTTGTAGTGTACTGCATGTGATGTAAAACAACATCTCAGGCGGACAATCTAAAATCGCTTGTGATAGACATACATCACAGGCAGTTCTGGACAAAGGAACCACTTATGATAGACACACATCACAAGCAGTTTCTATAGTCCTAGCCGCTTGTGTTAGATATACATCACAGGCGGCTTCTAGTCCTAGCTGCTTGTGATAACCACACATCACAAGCGGTCTTAAATATAAGTCCGACTGTAAATTCAATATACAGAATCAATATACAGAATCAATATACAGAACGATTTGTGATACCCAGTTTGCAAAGAAGCGAAGTGGGAGTTTATTCTTTCTTTGTTTCTTTTTCCTTTTTTCTTTCGGATGGTACGCCTTTGGGGTTGGGAATTTTTGGGAAGCATTCACCAGTAAAACAGTAGAATTTTGGTCAAACTCATGCTCTGGGGGTCAGGAGTTGGCGTGTGAACGAGTTGGGTTGTGGTTCTTGATCCGGCCCACTAGTTCCCCTAACCCTAGCCGCCCTCCCCTAATCCCTTTGGTTTTTTTTAGCCGCCTCCTCTCCTCTCCCTTGGACGCCGCCCCCTCCCCTCTCCCATCTCCTTCTTCCTCAAACCCTTGCAGCCACCACCACACAAAACCCTAGCCGCCCCCCATCCCCCCCTCTCCAAGGTGCAGCCCTCCCCGCTTGGTTCTCCGTCATGTGGGTGCGAGCTCTCAATTGGAGTTTGGAAGGGGGAAGAAGGAAGGAGGAAGGGAAGAACCCAAGGTGAATTTATGATTATCTTTTGTTGTTTATGTGCTGCAATCAAATTGATTATATGTTTACCTATGCGAATCGGTAGAGGTGCTGTCCAGAAATTTTGTGGGTGGGCGAACAGCAGTAGTTCTAGTGATTTCTGGGAATTTTTTGTGGGTAATTAGTGGGGATCAGTGGGAGAATCATGTAGAGCTTTGTCATACCTTTCCAGTGAGTACTTATGCGCTCAATTCGGAGTTATATTTTAGGAGATATCGCTGTTTGAATCCGGGTATGTTGCTGTCCAAAAAATCATATTTCTACAGGTGGGTGAACAGCAGTAGTATTAGCAGTTTCTGGGGATTTTTCGTGGGAAATTAGTGATTATCAGTATGAGAATCATATAGAGCTTTGTCATACCTTTCCAACGAGTACTTATGCGCTCGATTCAGAGTTATAATTTAGGATATGTCGCTGTTTGAATCCGGATATGTTGCTGTCCAAAAACAGATTGTAGGATGTACCTTGTGGATGGTTTTGGGCTAATTAAATGTCGGGATTTAATTATAAATTGTATACAAAACTTGTGGGGAATTTTATACAGATGCCTCTGGAGTTTTTGTTTGTTATCACTGCTGTCATAATTTTAAAGATATGAAATTGTTAAGCAGCGCCGCTGCAGTTTGGTGGGTGTGGGGAGAATTGTTACCCGCGGCGGGGTTTGAAATTGTGCGTAGGTGCGGTATCGTTTATGAGCACGGTTATGTGAAATTTGTGCACTAAGTTGTGTGTCAAAAATAGGTGGTGGACTTCCGGATCGTACTTAGGGCTTTGTCCAAACTCCCCGGTGAAGGCAAGTAAAATTGTGGTGGTTATTCCGTCGGTCGATTAATGTGTCTTATACTTGATTATATTTATGCTATTTGTGTTCATACTCATATTCCTTGTTGGGTACCATCGTTTGAAGATATCTATGTTCTATTGATTACTTATGTTGAGGGTGTGGTTTAATCATGTTATTCATGTTGTTTATTATTTGGAATGGGTGGAAGTATATGTTTCACACATTATATTTGAGGAGGACTCATGTGTTGACATGCATAGTGCATTCATCATCCTTTGCATGGAAGTTTTGTCGCGATCTTATGGTCTGACCGTACCGGTACAATGAGCATGATATGTTGCCCGAGAAGGGGTATGATGCAGCTTCATATCCTTAGAGGTATAAAGGCAGAAGTCATTACTGCATCTATAGCCATGTGCATTCATGGGTGAAGTGTGGAATCTATCGTGGTGGTGTGGTAGTGTGGATCTTTATCTTGTGATTCATCTTGGAACTAAGTAATTGGTTACTTATTTACTTGCTGCAAATTAATATTCAAAAAGGAAGTTGTGAACTACGTTGTTGTTTAAGCACGATTTGTTTACATTGTCCAATTGTTGTTTGCTCTTTTTACTTGCTGAGATGTGTCATCTCACTCTTGCATTGTTTGATGCAGGCACCTGATCTTTGCTTTGGGGAAAGAAGGGATGTAGCACCACGGCCACTACACCTTTAAAAAAAAGAACCACTGCTAAATAATGATGTTAAATAGAGGGTCAAGTCTAGGGGGTTAATATGTTCTAGCCTTTCATGGTAGTCGAATTGATTTTGGGTTGGCTGGATTTCCTTTCATTTAGTTGGTCCTGAATATTCATTACTACCTTTGCATTCAGATTATACTATGTGGATTATCTTTCTTCTACATTCTGTATAAACTTTATGTTCCCCCCATTATGCTACTTTCAAGGGAGGTGCTGCCGAATTTTGCATTACTTTCTGTCTCTTTTTCTTTTCTTATGTTGTTTAAGTTTTGTGGGAAGGGTTTTTTTGGTAACATTCATTGTGTGGGAGTAATGGGGTGTTACACGATTATATCCAGATTCATACAAATCAATATACAAGATTCATATCTAGATTCATAACAAATCAACATACATATTCATTCCAGATTCATACAACAAATAAATATACATATTCATACACATCACAAATCACATTCATAGAATGATAACAGTAGTATTATTAGCACTAAGCCATAATAAGATACATCATCTCAAGTTCCATATACATCTCAACATCATCTGAAGTACCACTTTCACATAACATGTTAACCAAACTAAACTAATGGCCTAAACATTGTGTGCTAGCATGTACAAACTTAGTTAAGGGAGGTGTTTCAAATTTTCATTTTTATTGTAGGATAGCCCTTTTTGATGAAGAACTTCACGGCTCGCAAAGCAAAGCAAGTATGTTACAACCTTAGCCACGCCGACGGTAACCATATCTCTTTCTAGCCATTCAGCATGGATCATGGATTTAGGAACATGCAATGTGTAGGAAACGAGTGACGCCTAAGAGGGGGGGGGGTGAATTAGGACTTCTAAAACTTTTACTAAACTAGGCCACAATTAAATCCCTAGAGCAAAACCTATGCAAATAATCAAAACTAGAATGTGCAAACTAGGTTTTGTCTAAGTGTTGCTATCTCTACCGCAAAAGGCTAAGTTTCAATCTATACTAAATAAGTATGACTACAAGATTGAAACTTAAATGCTTAATATAAATGCGGAATGTAAAGAGCTAAGTAGAGAAGCAAACTCTCGTGGATGACGCCGGTATTTTTACCGAGGTATCCGGAACCACGCAAGGTCCCGACTAATCCTCGTTGGTGCCCCTACGCAAAGGGAAGCCCACGCGAGGGCCAAGCACCACGGTCGAGTAACTCCGTAGAGAGCCGCGGGCCTTCTCCACGCGCAAGTGGTGCTCCGCTTCCGGCTCCTCTCGGACGCTCCCCGCCGTCTCCACTATCGAGCTTCCGGCCGAAACGCCGCGGGCCTTGTTCCCTCCGGTACACGGTGGCGGCCGTGACACAAACGCGGTTGTCACGGTCTCGCAAGACTCTCGCCCCACTCGGTACAATTACAACGACTCACGCAAGAGCCGAGGGGTTGTGTGGTTTTACAAAACTCACTCAACTAACTAGGATTCACCTAGAGCAAGCGCTAAAGCGGTCTAACTAACCTAAGCACTTCGCAAAGCACCTACGCTAATCACCGAGTGATTCTATTAAGCACTTGGGTATTTGAGCTCTTAGAAATGTGCACTATATGCCTTGGTATGTTGCTTGGGCTCTCACACCTTCAAATGGCTGATTGGATGAAGTATATATAGGCCCCAACTCAACTAGCCGTTGGAAAGCAGACTGTTGTAAGGATGGCACACCGGACAGTCCTGTCAGCCAACGGTGCGCCAACTGTGTGCCAACAGTGCGCCAACGGTGAGCCAACGGTGCGCCAACAGTGTGCCAATGCTGTGCAGCCAACGACTAGTTCTGACACACCGGACAGTCCTGTCAGCCAACAGTGCGCCAACTGTGTGCCAACAGTGCGCCAACGGTGAGCCAACGGTGCGCCAACAGTGCGCCAACGCTGTGCAGCCAACGGCTAGTTCTGACACACCGGACAGTCCGGTGCACCAACTGTGTGCCAACGGTGAGCCAACTGTGTGCCACCGGTGAGCCAACTGTGTGCCACCGGTGTGCAGCCAACGGCTAGTTCTGACAGCTAGCCGTTAGGTGCACCGGACAGTGAATAGTGACTGTCCGGTGCACACCGGACAGTCTGGTGCCTTGTCTTAGAAAACTCTGTTGGCTGTCCTGTGCGCCAACTGTGTGCCACCGGTGAGCCAACTGTGTGCCACCGGTGCGCCAACTATGCGCCACTGGTGAGCCAACTGTGTGCCACCGGTGCGCCAACTGTGTACCACCGGTGAGCCAACTGTGTGCCACCGGTGCGCCAGCTGACAGCCCATCTTCTAGGTCTTTGCTGATTTCTTCGGGCTTCTTTTGTTCTTGAGTATTGGACTCCTATGCATCTTTTTATGTCTTCTTTTGAGGTGTTGCATCCTCATTGCCTTGGTCCAATTCTCTTCGCATCCTGTGAACTATAATTATAAACACTAGCAAACATATTAGTCCACAAGTTGTGTTAATCATCAAACACCAAAACTCAATTAGCCAAATGGCCCGGGGTCCATTTTCCTTACAATCTCCCCCTTTTTGGTGATTGATGACAACACAACCAAAGCAAGCAAATAATACAAGTATTTTAATTAAAATGTGCAATCTACTTGCTAAGATGCATGATTGTCCCCACAATGTGATATTATGGACTTAAGCCTCCCCCTAACTCCATAATTCACTTACTTCCTATTTTTGGACCAAATAACCAAAACCACTTGAAAAGCCATTTGTAGATATAAAATTTTAAATTGGTGGTGTTTGGTGTTTGATAAAGTTTTCATTGCTTTGGTCCCTAAACTTCTCCCCCTTTGGCATCAACCACCGAAAAGGAAGACATTAAAAGCATGTAGGAAGTAAATAAAAGCTTGCCCTCAACAAGAATTGTATCAAATGATATCACTAGAAGGATATTAAAATAAACCATATGAATGATACCAGTTGAAAGGAACTCCCCCTAAATGAGTGTTCTCTTTAGAAAGAAGTTTCTCCCCCTTTTTTAGAGATGAAGAAATACTCCCCCTGACAGAGATCCTCTACTTAGGAAAAAGCATGTGAAAAATTAGAGGTGCAAGACATGGTTTGAAAAGACTAACTTCCCTTATGCATAGGTAACAGAATATGAGTTAACTACTTATGCATTTTTAGCAACATGGAAGCATATGATATGAAATATAGTCTAATCAAATATTGGAGAAGACATGTAAATGATACTGAATGTAGTCTCAAAAGATACCAATTGAAGATCAATGGCGAGCTTGAGAGACATGAGAGTTCTTGGAGATTTTGCAGTGGAAGATTGTTGTCTTTCTCCGGGGACTTCATTTTCCTTACAATGAGACTATCACATGAAATAGACTTGAAAAGGTGTTAGTCTTAAAGTGTTAGATTATAGAGTAACCTCCCCCTAAAGGTGTGCATACAAGTTTTGAATACTTGTAGGAGACATGCACTTTGATTTGATATCAAGAGGGGCAAATTATCCATAATCCAAACTTTGGCACATATAAGTTAAATGATACACTTTGTAGAAATCAAAATTTTCAATTGATGCATCATTTACTATGGAGTGATATAAAAGCTATGTGCCGTGCTTTAACTAAACATTTTAAGCCATGTAGGTTTGCTTAAGTATATGAATTTAAAAACTAGCAATCCTACCATATGATTTACCTAGTATGCATGATTTTGAACAAAAGTACATAACAAATGTAATACTAGGCAAGAAAGGTAAACTAGATAAAAGATAAATAGATACGCATATCTAAAAACGAGAAATACAATAAAACTAGTTACCTTAGTCATGGGTGGGAAATTTGGGTCCAAAATTTTCACTAACCCACTTGGCAATAAACTTGATCCAATATGATGTATCCCATGATATACATCCCAATTTAGCCAAGTCTCCAAATTTCCCGATGACCTTTGGTCCACTCACTTCCCTTTCGGGATCCAAACCTTCTTGGTGCTTTTCATGGTTGAAATTATTTCCTTTGGCACCCAGATGCGTTTGGTCTCCTTTCCTTTGTTGGCTTGCTTGTTGGCCTTGATTGCTATCACCTTTCCGTTCTTTTTCTTCTTGATCAAATATGGTGTAGCATCCTTTTTGTTCACCTTTTTGATGTAGGTGTTGGAGATTTTGCTTGATGGCTTTTGCTTGAGCTTTTGCCTTTGTTTATCCTCGGTCATCGCCTTGCATTGGAAAGACTTGTGGCCTTCCTTGTGGCATAGCCTACAAATCACAGTTTCTCCCTCTACAGGCTTGTTCACTCCCACAGTGGTGTTATCCTGTGGAGGTCGGATTTGTTTGGCTTTGCCTTTCTTGTCATACAAAGCCTTGCCAAGGCGAGCCACTTCTTGCTTTAATTGTTCATTTTCCTTTGCAACCTCATCCGAACATGTCTCTACAACAATATTCTCAACAACGACTTGGTTGCAGGGGTTAGAATCATCAATTAAATCAAAGCAGGAAGTAGAAGCATCTTTCTTAATTATTTTAGGTATTTCAACTAAAGATGCTGCTGGGGTGCTACCAATGTTTTCTAGCTTAGTAGTTAGCTCATTATTGTGTATGCTAAGAATTTCCATTTTCTCTAGCAAATTTTCAATAGCTTCTTGGGAGCTAGCTAACTTAGCCTTAAGTTTTTCATTCTTTTTAATAAGGCTATTATCGGTAGCAGTGGATGGAGCACTAGATTCTAATAGCTCAATTTTAGTTGACAGCTCACTATTTAAGTTTGCAAAAGTTTCAAATTTTTCTAGCAAACCTTTGTAATCATTTTGAGAGCTAACCAACTTATTTTTCAAAGTTTTAAGTTGAGCTTTTTGCTTAGTGCAAACATCCTGGAAAAATTTTACGGCTTCCACAAGCTCATCTAGAGAGGGCTTTCCCTCACCTTCATCATCACTACTACTTTCATCACTAGAGGATGGAATGCTTTTGTTACCTCTTGCCATAAGGCATTTGTGTGATGACCGTGATGATCGTGACGAGGACCGGTGGCTGCGCGTCCTTGGAGGTTCATCTTCACTTGAAGAATCATCCCATGTTCTAACACTTGTTAGCGCCTTGCCTTTGCTCCTCTCCTTTTTGGGCTTGGCCATATTTGGACAGTTGTCCCTGAAGTGGCCCTTCTCCCCACATACGAAGCATCCTCTCTTCCTTTGCTTTTTCCTGTCAATGTTAAAGAGAAGATCCTCGACCTGCAGGGGCACACCCATTAGATTAATCTTGCGGATCATCCTCATTACCTTTCCGACGCGTCGGATTGTTTCTTCGTCCTCGGAGGATGATGTGCATGGTTGATTATCTTCATCATCATCACTTTCTTCTTCTTCTTCCTCTTCTTCGCTTGAGGAACTTGGAGTGGGAGCCTTCTTTTTGCCCTTCCTTTCATCACATGTAAAAGCATATGGTCTTGAGGAAGTTGGCTCATCTCCCCGACTCATTTTTCACGACATCTCAAAAGCCGCGATTTTCCCAATCACGATGGTCGGGGTCATGTTGCTCAAGTCCTCCATGTTGTGAAGGATGGTGATGATGCTCCCATATCTTTGTTGTGGTAGCAGGGAGATAATCTTCCTCACAATGTCCGCATCACCTAGCTTATTAATGCCAATCGAATTGAGCTCATTGATAATTAGATTCAAACGAGAATACATGTCTCTAACAAGCTCATCATCTTTCATAGCAAAAGAATTATACTCATTTAAGACTAGGCAATGTTTTTGCTCACGGACATTGGATGTGCCGTCATGGAGCTCATGCAATTTTAGCCAAATCTCATTAGCAGTTTTCAGGGTAAATACTTGATTGAAAATATCCATGCTAAGAGATTCATACAAGCAATTTTTGGCTCTAGCATTTAAATGGATTTCTTTTTCCTCACTCGTGGTGGGTTTCTCGGGATTCTTGAGGGGTTTCATCCCGTCACGAGTGACTCTCCAAACACCTAGATCAACGGCCTCTAGGTAACAAGCCATTCTAGCACTATAATATAGGAAGTTAGTGCCGTCAAAGTGTGGTGGCCTATGGGTATCCATCCCTTCCTCTAAAAAGCGTCGGCTCTTTTAGCGGTGAAGCTAAAGCGTTTCAAATGAGCCAAACCGGGCTCTGATACCACTTGTAGGAAACGAGTGACGCCTAAGAGGGGGGGGGGTGAATTAGGACTTCTAAAACTTTTACTAAACTAGGCCACAATTAAATCCCTAGAGCAAAACCTATGCAAATAATCAAAACTAGAATGTGCAAACTAGGTTTTGTCTAAGTGTTGCTATCTCTACCGCAAAAGGCTAAGTTTCAATCTATACTAAATAAGTATGACTACAAGATTGAAACTTAAATGCTTAATATAAATGCGGAATGTAAAGAGCTAAGTAGAGAAGCAAACTCTTGTGGATGACGCCGGTATTTTTACCGAGGTATCCGGAACCACGCAAGGTCCCGACTAATCCTCGTTGGTGCCCCTACGCAAAGGGAAGCCCACGCGAGGGCCAAGCACCACGGTCGAGTAACTCCGTAGAGAGCCGCGGGCCTTCTCCACGCGCAAGTGGTGCTCCGCTTCCGGCTCCTCTCGGACGCTCCCCGCCGTCTCCACTATCGAGCTTCCGGCCGAAACGCCGCGGGCCTCGTTCCCTCCGGTACACGGTGGCGGCCGTGACACAAACGCGGTTGTCACAGTCTCGCAAGACTCTCGCCCCACTCGGTACAATTACAACGACTCACGCAAGAGCCGAGGGGTTGTGTGGTTTTACAAAACTCACTCAACTAACTAGGATTCACCTAGAGCAAGCGCTAAAGCGGTCTAACTAACCTAAGCACTTCGCAAAGCACCTACGCTAATCACCGAGTGATTCTATTAAGCACTTGGGTGTTTGAGCTCTTAGAAATGTGCACTATATGCCTTGGTATGTTGCTTGGGCTCTCACACCTTCAAATGGCTGATTGGATGAAGTATATATAGGCCCCAACTCAACTAGCCGTTGGAAAGCAGACTGTTGTAAGGATGGCACACCGGACAGTCCTGTCAGCCAACGGTGCGCCAACTGTGTGCCAACAGTGCGCCAACGGTGAGCCAACGGTGCGCCAACAGTGTGCCAACGCTGTGCAGCCAACGACTAGTTCTGACACACCGTACAGTCCTGTCAGCCAACAGTGCGCCAACTGTGTGCCAACAGTGCGCCAACGGTGAGCCAACGGTGCGCCAACAGTGCGCCAACGCTGTGCAGCCAACGGCTAGTTCTGACACACCGGACAGTCCGGTGCAACAACTGTGTGCCAACGGTGAGCCAACTGTGTGCCACCGGTGAGCCAACTGTGTGCCACCGGTGTGCAGCCAACGACTAGTTCTGACAGCTAGCCGTTAGGTGCACCGGACAGTGAATAGTGACTGTCCGGTGCACACAGGACAGTCCGGTGCCTTGTCTTAGAAAACTCTGTTGGCTGTCCTGTGCGCCAACTGTGTGCCACCGGTGAGCCAACTGTGTGCCACCGGTGCGCCAACTGTGCGCCACTGGTGAGCCAACTGTGTGCCACCGGTGCGCCAACTGTGTACCACCGGTGAGCCAACTGTGTGCCACCGGTGCGCCAGCTGACAGCCCATCTTCTAGGTCTTCGCTGATTTCTTCGGGCTTCTTTTGTTCTTGAGTATTGGACTCCTATGCATCTTTTTATGTCTTCTTTTGAGGTGTTGCATCCTCATTGCCTTGGTCCAATTCTCTTCGCATCCTGTGAACTATAATTATAAACACTAGCAAACATATTAGTCCACAAGTTGTGTTAATCATCAAACACCAAAACTCAATTAGCCAAATGGCCCGGGGTCCATTTTCCTTACACAATGAAAGCAAAAAGCAAGCAGTGCTAAGTAAGGGTAATGTGATGACCAACAATAAAACATAAAAATTGCAACATAGACAATGATAGCGAACTTACATCCTCACGATTGACCATGTAATGGAAGGTGACACAACACCATTCGCATACATAATAACCGCACATGACAGTACTCAGAGGTTGTTTATCACCAAATGGAAATAATGATATTGACAAATTAGGCTTGTCCTCTAGATGTTTGCCGCCAAGATTTTTCATATAAAAACAGTATGCAATGCATATAAGAATAGCATTGTGAGATTAAGAATACATTTGTTAAGTTGTAAGTACAAGTGTGCACATATAAATTATCCGAGGAAACTCAATTAAACGAACAAAATCTAATAGTTATAGTAAACACTTTTATAATTTTTAAAAAATGGAACATGTAAGTGTAGGAACAAACCATAAAAAGTTTGGTTGAAAAAAATGAAAATAAACTTTGCCGAGTATCCATGTAAGGCACTCGACAAAGTATGCTTTGCCGAGTGTCGCCCGGCCCGACACTCGGCAACGTACCTTCTCTGCTGAGTGTCAACACCTGGCGCTCGGCAAAGATAACGGCTGTCAGCTATATGGACGACTGCTGACGGTCCTTTGCCAAGCGTCGCCAGTCGCCGAGTGTGCTACCCTCGGTAAAGGTGGTCGTTACCGAGAGTCTTCGTTTGCTAAGTGCCCGACAAAAGGCACTCGGCAAAGCGTCGAGCACTCGGCAAAGAGCCGGATTTCGGTAGTGTATGCCATCAATTATATAAAAAAATATTTTTAGAGACAATTTTAAAATAATTCCTATAAATTGATTTTTAGAGATGGATTTCTTAAGGCAACTTTCCTTCAAAATCTATACATATAGATTGCAGGGGTGATGTACATTTAATGCAAGTGTTATCCTTTTAGCGTGCTAGAGAAGAACCCAAAGACAAGTAGGGATTTTTATTTTGATAGCTAAGGGGAGGTGGGGATACCTCTGTTTCATCTATTGAACTTTTCACATTCCGAGGTGCAGAAGCCATTGATTCGAAACCTAGAATATTCCCTTTGATTTTGTTAGAGTAGCCTTTATCCAGGTAGGAAGGTATGGTTGCTGGTATTAATCTTGGTAGTAGGAAGGAAGTCGTTAAATCCCTTTTCGTAGCAAGGAAAAATCCGAAACCTCGGAGCCTAATCATGTAGAAGAACAACTTTCTATACTACATCTCATGTGCTTTCATAATGGTGGAATTGCCAAAGCTTTGGCCGCATGGATCATTTCAATACGAATACGGGGTATAAAAAGACACCGATTCTACTCCCTTGATGGTATGCATAAGGTGCAGAGCTCACAATTCAACATAGACACATTGTAGTGCATCTCGACACATAAGTATATCTAGGTAGTCACTTGGTTAGACTATCTCTAGCAGTATCTCACTTTCTATCTCATCTTTATTTCAGACTACACTCTGTAAACAGTGTTATCTATCGTGATCGCCTAAAATGGTGTGTGTAGGGGGGTTAATAAGGTGGTTGCCTCACGTCGAAAGGGAGGTAGGCCTACCGCGAATCAAAGGCATGTTGGTTTTTTTATCCACGAACCATTTGTAATAACAATAATCAAATACCTATGGATGGTAATGGATCACGATCCAAATGATTCTTCACAATTTGTTTAAGGATGTAGTTAATTTTAATTAAAAATGAATAAAATAGAATCCAATCCTAATCCGATTCAATCCTTAAATTTTATATTGTAAAATTTAGAGCACATTACCACCCTTAAATACTCCCTCCAAGTCCAAATTATAAGTCGTTTTGAACAAGGTTTGAGTCAAATATATAAAACTTTGACTACAAATAACATATTTCATTACCTAATTTTGAAACCTATAATCATTGGCACCGATTTATCTTAAAAAGTACTTATACAAAAGTATATCCGCATTAAGAGTTTTTTGTATTTTAATAAAAAACATTGGTCAAAGGTATATTTTGGAAACTTCAGGACTTGCAGGCGTAGCGTGCAGTGGTGCCACGATGGGTTCCTATGCCGATGCCCCTCCCCTCATCAATCGAAACTACAGTCTCGAATTGAACCTAACTAATCCCAAATTTAACAAATCAAAAACTCATATCTCAATTGATGACTTGATAGCTCTGTTGCGCTGACACCTAGTAGCCCTATATGCATGGACCATCATCTGGATTGTGTCGTTGCCTGCATGCACGAGCGCATCACTGGTGTATGTGTATATGTCCAAATGGGCTAGGTCTACTGGACGGCCCATGGCTCAACATGGTTTAGCCCGATCCGTTGTACATCAACATGTGCCGACCTAGCTCTACCAGTATGTCGTGCCTGGGCCTTATTTGTGGCACAGCGAGCTAGGCCCAATACAGATCAGTTTTATTCGTTTCCCCTATTTTGATAAAATTATCTATATTATGCTTGGGTATAGAATATAAAACACAAAAATAAGTAGGTTCTGTTGACTTGATGGGTGTGAATGTAGATCTAACAACCAAGGTTTAAACCCTTAGTTGTGCACAATTTTACCTTATTTTTGCAGAAAGCAGGAAAGGGAGGGGTGACGTGGGTGACACATAGAGAAACTTCTGTATTATAGGAGTAGAGATGTGGAAAACAATTCCATCCATGAAGTAGTTATTACCATAATTCTAGAAATTAGGCCAAGCAGGAAATAAAAAATGTAATACCTGGGATTGAAGAATTGATAAATACAAGTTTTTACTATGGAATATGTTCTTTATTAAAAGATTGATCATGCATTAAGAGGGTCTCTTAAATTTGGTATGTTTGTAAGGAAGATGTCATTTTTTCAACAAAAAAACTCTAATTAACCATGATTTTTTTGAGCAGCTTATATTATCCTTTGGTACAAGCATGAATTGGTAGAACATTTTTCTAATCACCAACTAAGATCCAAAGAAAGCATATCGTTTTATTACACCTTTCAACTATGGCAGTGCTCCAAGCACTTCTTTATGTCATCATAGCACTGTTTGGTCCTTTCACAGCAATACTTTAGAGCCTTTAGATAGCACAACAAATTTTTATTATCTCCAATTATCTTTCGATTTGCCCCCATCATTGTCGGGCTCCCAGTGTTGCTAACATCTTCAATTTCCCCTAATAAAGATCATTCAAATTACCAGTAGTATGGTTAGAATCAATATTATACATGTGTATATAATTTTAATTTGCCGCAATAAAGAATATATCAAAGTCATTGATTACCACTTATTATGTGTGCATGAATGACACATGATGCCAGAAGTACCATGGAAAGCATCAATAGTCCTTGGACGATGGTGTAGTTGAAGAACTTCGCCATTGGTGATGAACTAGAGTCTAATACTAACAATGTGTTATTATGAAAGCTGCAAAATATGACCAATATATATATGCACTCCATAGTCTATCTGTTTGTCTATCTAGCTTTTGTCTATCTATCCATATTACCATTATCTATGTATCAATTTATATTCATCTATCTATCTCGATTTATAAATCTATCTCTTTGTTTTTATACTATATCTCTCTATCTCCATTCATATATCTACCTATATATCCCTTTATCTATCCATCTATCTTTTTTTCTTTATGTGTTTGTCTATCTATCTATATGTTTGTTTGTCTTTTTATCTGTTAGCTCGTCTGCCATAGGCTCTTGAGAGTTCTCGTATTAATTAGTGAACATTTTCTTAATCATCAATTTAGTGTAGGACCAAGTGTAACAATTCAGAAAATCTTGCAATCAAGGTATGTCGGGGACCATAATTAGGGCTACCCTCAAGACCCCTAAATCTCAGCTGGTAACCCCCATCAGCACAAAGCTGCAAAGGCCTGATGGGTGCGATTAAGCCAAGGATCGGTCCATTCAAGGGACACGATCGTGCCTCGCCCGAGCCTAGCCTCGGGCAAGGGAAGCCGACCCCGGAGAACCTACGTCTCGCCCGAGGACCCCCCTCCAGCAACGGGCACACTATCGGCTCGCCCGAGGCCCAGTCTTCACCGAGAAGCAACCTTGGCCACATCACCATGCCGACCGACCAAATCGCAGGGGCATTTAATGCAAAGGTGGCCTGACACCTTTATCCTGACGCACACCCTCCAGTCGACAGAGCCGAAGTGACCGCAGTCACTTCGCCGCTCTACTGACCGGTCTGACAAGAGGACAGCGCCGCCTGCGCCGCTCCGACTGCTGAGCCACCTGACAGAGTGAGGATGACAGCAGCCAAGGCCGGCCTCGGGCGTCATAGGAAACTCCGCCTCGCCCGACCCCAGGGCTCGGACTCGGGCTCAGCCCCGGAAGACGGCGAACTCCGCTCCGCCCGACCCAGGGCTCGGACTCGGGCTCAGCCCCAGAAGACGGCGAACTCCGCTCCGCCCGACCCCAGGGCTCGGACTCGGGCTCAGCCCCGGACGACGGCGAACTCCGCTCCACCCGACCCAGGGCTCGGACTCGGGCTCAGCCCCGGAAGACGGCGAACTCCGCTCCGCCCGACCCTAGGCTCAGACTCGGGCTCAGCCCCGGAAGATGGCGAACTCCGCTCCGCCCGCCCTAGGGCTCGGACTCGGGCTCAGCCCCGGAAGACGGCGAACTCCGCCTCGCCCGACCCTAGGGCTCGGACATGGGCTCAACCCCGGAAGACGACGAACTCCACCTCGCCCGACCCGGGGGCTCGACCTCGACCTCGACCTCGGAGGAGCCTCCACCTCGCCCAGCCTAGGGCACGGACCGACCACGTCAACAGGAAGCGCCATCATTACCCTACCCCGAGCTGACTCAGGCTACGGGGAACCAGACCGGCGTCCCATCTGGCTCGCTCCACCATGTGAGTAATGATGGCGCCCCGCATGCCCTGTGACGACGGCGGCTCTCAGCCCCCTTACGGAAGCAAGAAGACGTCAGCAAGGACTCGACAGCCCCAACAGCTGTCCTCCCGCCAGGCTCTAGCACTCCTCTAACGGCCACGACACCACGCGAACTAGGTGCCAAGACCTCTCCGGTTGCCACGATGGCATGTACTTAGGGAGCTAGCTCTCCACCGCTAGACATGTTAGCACATTGCTACACCCCCATTGTACACCTGGATCCTCTCCTTACGCCTATAAAAGGGAGGACCAGGGCCCTCTTACAGAAGGTTGGCCCGCGCGGAGAAGGACGGGACGGCGCTCGTGCAAGGCCGCTCGCTCCCACTCCCGCGTGGACGCTTGTATCCCCCTACTGCAAGCGCACCCGACTCAAGCGTGGGGCTAACACGAAGGCCACAGGATCCACTCTCTCACGCCTGCCTCCCTCCGGCTGCTTCCTTTTCCCCCTTCGCGTTCCGCCTCGCGTCGACCCATCTGGGCTGGGGCACGCGGCGACAATTCACTCGTCGGTCCAGGGACCCCCCGGGTTTCGAAACACTGACAGTTGGCGTGCCAGGTAGGGGCCTGCTGCGTGTTGACAAACAGCTTCCCGTCAAGCTCCAGATGGGCAGTCTCTAGCAACCTTTCCGGCCCGGGACGGTGCTCCGTTTCGGGAATCTTGAGTTCATGTCCCTCGACGGCAGCTACGACATGATACTCCTTCCCCCGCCGCGCGACAGCGACAATGGCGGTCGACAACCCGCTCGCCGGTGGGGAAATCGACGACGCCTTCCCCACGTGGTGGAAGGACGGCATCCGGGCTTGTCCCGTCCCCTCCCCCGCCGATGGAGGAGGAGGCGGGGCAACCAAGGCCAAGCGGGAAACGGCACCTCGTTGGCTGTCGAGCGAGTCGACGGCGCCGGCGCCCCAACGGAGGGCGCGTCGGGCATCGATCTCGCATCTGAGACGAAGATGAGCGCCCCCCCCCCCCCCCCGCAACACGCCAATCTCAAGCAAACGCACGACGCCAGAACTGCTCGTGAAGGACTTGCTGGGCGTCACCCTCGTACCTGAGACAATGGTGCAGTCAGTCCCAGACGCGACCTCGTCATCGCCCGTCGACCGAAAGGTACCGACCGATTCCCATCTCGCGTCTTTTGGATTCGGCCTCGACCCACCAAGCGACTCCGCTTCGATGAGTACTCTCGTAGAGGTGAGTCCAAACCCTCTGGGGTATCGTGTGCGGTCACCCTGGGACCGACTGACGACCGACTTGACCTACGAGCCCTCGGGGTCCGAGGAAGATGGCGAGCCCGACCTCTGTTGGGATTTCTCCGGACTTGTTAACCCCAGTGCCGTGCGGGACTTCATGACCGCATGTGACTACTGCCTTTCCGACTGTTCCGACGGCAGCCGCGGCCTCGACAACGAGGACCGCGGCCCAAGTCGTGAATGTTTCCACGTCGATCTAGGGGGTCCCGGCGAAGGCAACCATCTTGGTATGCCGGAAAACGGTGATCCCCCTAGGCCCGTGCCTCGCGTTGACATCCTTTGGGAGCTAGCTGTGGTCCCCGTCCCGGCGGGGGGTCCTGACCCATAGCTCGAGCAAATCCGCGAGAGGCCGGCCAAGCTCGACGAGGGAGTAGGAACGCTTGTGCCGATCCACCGGGACACC
The DNA here is from genome assembly GCA_029449295.1 of Zea luxurians. Lineage (NCBI taxonomy): Eukaryota > Viridiplantae > Streptophyta > Magnoliopsida > Poales > Poaceae > Zea > Zea luxurians. The sequence goes on along the minus strand of JAOPSE010000010.1, from coordinate 39,417,973 downwards.
GGGCAGGAATGGGCAGTCCAACCCCCAGCCGGAGAAGCGCGTCATCTCCCCCAGGACATCCAGCACCGCATCCGACGACGTCAGGGTGAGGCCGCCGCCGGATTCCAGCGGAGTCGGCCAGAACCTGGCTGCAGCGGCAATACTCCTCCACGCGATGCCGGAGCCATCAACCACCGAGGGGCGGCGTATCCAGGGAGAGCTCAAGAATCTCCTGGAGGACGCCGCGGTCCGACGGGCCGAAAGCTCTGCCTCCCGAAGGCAGGGGTTCCCCTCGAAACATCGCGCTGCGACTTCCCGATTCATGCGGGAAGCCTCGGTCCACTCCGGGCGCACGCGCAACGTAGCGCCTGCGGCCCCGGGTCGCCTTGGCAACGAGCGCCATCATCACAGCCGTTCGGCCCACCTCGACGACAGGGCGCGCCGAGGCTACCACCCCAGGCGTGGGGGACGCTACGACAGCGGGGAGGATCGGAGCCCTTCGCCCGAACCACCCGGTCCGCAGGCTTTCAGCCGCGCCATACGACGGGCACCGTTCCTGACCCAGTTCCGAACCCCGACTACTATCACAAAGTACTCGGGGGAGACGAGACCGGAACTGTGGCTCGCGGACTATCGGCTGGCCTGCCAACTGGGTGGAACGGACGATGATAACCTCATCATCCGCAACCTCCCCCTGTTCCTCTCCGACACCGCTCGAGCCTAGCTGGAGCACCTGCCCCCGGGGCAGATCTCCAACTGGGACGACCTGGTCCAAGCCTTCGCCGGCAATTTCCAGGGCACGTACGTGCGCCCTGGGAACTCCTGGGATCTCCGAAGCTGCCGCCAGCAGCCGGGAGAGTCTCTTCGGGACTACATCCGGCGATTCTCGAAGCAGCGCACAGAGCTGCCCAACGTCACCGATTCAGATGGCATCGGCGCGTTCCTCGCCGGCACCACCTGCCGCGACCTGGTGAGCAAGCTAGGTCGCAAGACCCCCACCAGGGCGAGCGAGCTGATGGACATCGCCACCAAGTTCGCCTCTGGCCAGGAGGCGGTTGAGGCCATTTTCCGGAAGGACAAGCAGCCCCAGGGCCGCCCACCGGAAGATGCTCCCGAGGCATCAACTCAGCGAGGCGCCAAGAAGAAAGGCAAGAAGAAGTCGCAAGCGAAACGCGACGCCGCCGACGCGGACCTTGTCGCCGCCGTCGAGTACAAGAACCCTCGGAAACCTCCCGGAGGTGCCAACCTCTTCGACAAGATGCTCAAGGAGTCGTGCCCCTATCATCAGGGGCCCGTCAAGCACACCCTTAAGGAGTGTGCCATGCTTCGACGACACTTCCACAAGGCCGGGCCACCCGTGGAGGGTGGCAAGGCCCTCGACGACGCAAAGGAGGAAGATCACGAGGCAGGAGGGTTCTCCGAGGTCCACGACTGCTTCATGATCTACGACGGGCAAGTGGCGAACACCTCGGCTCTGCACCGCAAGCAAGAGCGTCGGGAGGTCTGCTCGGTAAAGATGGCGGCGCCAGTCTACCTAGACTGGTCCGACAAGCCCATCACCTTCGACCAGGCTGACACTCCAGACTACGTGCCGAGCCCGGGGAGATACCCACTCGTTGTCGACCCCATCATCGGCAACGTCAGGCTCACCAAGGTCCTAATGGACGGAGGCAGCGGCCTCAACATCATCTACACCGAGACCCTCGGGCTCCTGCAGATTGATCTGTCCTCGGTCCGAACGGGCGCTGCGCCTTTCCGCGGGATCGTCCCCGGGAAGCGCGTTCAACCCCTCGGACAACTCGACCTACCCGTCTGCTTCGAGATGCCCTCCAACTTTCGAAAGGAGACCCTCACGTTCGAAGTGGTCGGGTTTCGAGGAACCTACCATGCAGTGCTGGGGAGGCCATGCTATGCCAAGTTCATGGCTGTCCCCAACTACACCTACCTCAAGCTCAAGATGCCGGGCCCCAACGGGGTTATCACCGTCGGGCCCACGTACCGACACGCGTACGAATGCGATGTGGAGTGCGTGGAGTACGCCGAGGCCCTCGCCGAATCCGAGGCCCGCATCGCTGACCTGCAGAGCCTCTCTAGGGAGGCGCCCGACGTGAAGCGCCACGCCGGCAACTTCGAACTAGCGAAGACGGTCAAGTCCATCCCTCTCGACCCCTGCAACGACGCCTCCAAGCAGATCCGGATCGGTTCCGAGCTCAACCCCAAATAGGAAGCAGTGCTCGTCGACTTTCTCCACGCAAACTCCGACGTTTTCGCGTGGAGTCCCTCGGACATGCCCGGCATACCGAGGGAAGTCGCCGAGCACTCTCTGGATATCCGAGCTGGGGCCCGACCCGTGAAGCAACCTCTGCGCCGATTCGACGAAGGAAAGCGCAGAGCCATAGGTGAGGAGATCCACAAGCTACTGGCGGCAGGGTTCATCAAAGAGGTATTCCATCCCGAATGGCTTGCCAACCCTGTGCTTGTGAGAAAGAAAGGGGGGAAATGGCGGATGTGTGTAGACTACACTGGTCTAAACAAAGCATGTCCGAAGGTTCCCTACCCTCTGCCTCGCATCGATCAGATCGTGGATTCCAATGTTGGGTGCGAAACCCTGTCTTTCCTTGATGCCTACTCAGGGTATCACCAGATCAGGATGAAAGAGTCCGACCAGCTCGCGACTTCATTCATCACACCCTTCGGCATGTACTGCTATGTTACAATGTCGTTTGGTTTGAGGAATGCGGGGGCAACGTACCAGCGATGCATGAACCATGTGTTTGGCAAACACATCAGCCGAACGGTCGAGGCCTACGTCGATGACATCATAATCAAGACAAGGAAGGCCTCCGACCTCCTTTCCGACCTTGAAGTGACATTCCGATGTCTCAAGGCGAAAGGCTCGAGCTAGGGGTCCGACGCCTCGATGCTCGCGGTGACTCGCAGCTCGTCATCGACCAAGTCATGAAGAACTCCCACTGCCGCGACCCGAAGATGGAAGCCTACTGCGATGAGGTTCGGCGCCTAGAAGACAAGTTCTATGGGCTCGAGCTCAACCACATCGCCCGACGCTACAACGAGACTGCGGACGAGCTGGCTAAAATAGTGTTGGGGACCATAATTAGGGGTACCCTCAAGGCCCCTAAATCTCAGCTGGTAACCCCCATCAGCACAAAGCTGCAAAGGCCTGATGGGTGCGATTAAGCCAAGGATCGGTCCATTCAAGGGACATGATCGTGCCTCGCCCGAGCCTAGCCTCGGGCAAGGGAAGCCGACCCCGGAGAACCTACGTCTCGCCCGAGGACCCCCGTCCAGCAACGGGCACACTATCGGCTCGCCCGAGGCCCAGTCTTCACCGAGAAGCAACCTTGGCCACATCGCCACGCCGACCGACCAAATCGCAGGGGCATTTAATGCGAAGGTGGCCTGACACCTTTATCCTAACGCACGCCCTCCAGTCGACAGGGCCGAAGTGACCGCAGTCACTTCGCCGCTCTACTGACCGGTCTGACAAGAGGACTGCGCCGCCTGCGCCGCTTCGACTGCTGAGCCACCTGACAGAGTTAGGCTGACAGTAGCCAAGGCCGGCCTCGGGCGTCATAAGAAACTCCGCCTCGCCCGACCCTAGGGCTCGGACTCGGGCTCGGCCCCGGAAGACGGCGAACTCCGCTCCGCCCGACCTAGGGCTCGGACTCGGGCTCGGCCCCGGAAGACGGCGAACTCCGCTCCGCCCGACCCAGGGCTCGGACACGGGCTCAGCCCCGGAAGACGGCGAACACCGCTTCGCCCGACCCAGGGCTCGCACTCGGGCTCAGCCCCAGAAGACGGCGAACTCCGCTCCGCCCGACCCAGGGCTCGGACTCGGGCTTAGCCCCGGAAGACGACGAACTTCGCCTCGCCCGACCCTAGGGCTCGGACTCGGGCTCAACCCCGGAAGAAGACGGACTCCGCTTCGCCCGACCCCAGGGCTCGGACTCAGCCCTGGCCTCAGCCGACGGTCTCCGCCTCGCCCGACCCAGGGGCTCGGACTCGACCACGGCCACGGAAGACAGACTCGACCTCGACCTCGGAGGAGCCTCCACCTCGCCCAGCCTAGGGCGCGGACCGACCACGTCGATAGGAGGCGCCATCATTACCCTACCCCGAGCTGACTCAGGCTACGGGGAACAAGACCGGCGTCCCATCTGGCTCGCTCCGCCAGATAGGCAATGATGGCGCCCCGCACACTCCGTGACGACGGCGGCTCTCGGCCCCCTTACGGAAGCAAGAGGACGTCAGCAAGGACTCTACAGCCCCGACAGCTGCCCCTCTCGCCAGGCTCCAGTGCTCCTCCGACGGCCACGACACCACACGAATCGGGTGTCAAAACCCCTCCGGCTGCCACGATGGCATGTACTTAGGGCACTAGCTCTCCTTCGCTAGACACATAGCACTCTGCTACACCCCCCATTGTACACCTGGATCCTCTCCTTACGCCTATAAAAGGAAGGACCAGGGCCCTCTTACAGAAGGTTGGCCCGCGCGAGGAAGGACAGGACGGCGCTCGCTCAAGGCCTCTCGCTCCCACTCCCGCGTGGACGCTTGTATCCCCCTACTGCAAGCGCACCCGACTCAGGCGCTGGGCTAACACGAAGGCCGCGGGATCCACACTCTCTTACACCTGCCTCCCTCCGGCTACCTCCTTTCCCCCCTTCGCGTTCTGCCTTGCGTTGACCCATCTGGGCTGGGGCACGCAGCGACAATTCACTCGTCGGTCCAGGGACCCCCCGGGTTTCGAAACACCGACAGTTGGCGCGCCAGGTAGGGGCCTGCTGCGTGTTGATGAACAGCTTCCCGTCAAGCTCCAGATGGGCAGTCTCCAGCAACCTCTCCAGCCTGGGACGGTGCTCAGTTTCGGGAATCTCGAGTTCATGTCCCTCGACGGCAGCTACGACATGCTACTCCTTCCCCCGCCGCGCGACAGCGACAATGGCGGTCGACAACTCGCTCGCCGGCGGGGAAATCGACGATGCCTTCCCCACGTGGTGGAAGGACGACATTCGGGCTCGTCCCGTCCCCTCCCCCGCCGACGGAGGAGGAGGCAGGGCAACCAAGGCCAAGCGGGAAGCGGCACCTCGTTGGCTGTCGAGCGAGTCGACGGCGCCGGCGCCCCAACGAAGGGCGCGTCGGGCATTGATCTCGCGTCTGAGACGAAGACGAGCGCCGCCTCCCCGCAACACGCCAATCTCAAGCAAACGCACGACGCCAGCACGCTCGCGAAGGACTTGCTGGGCGTCACCCTTGTACCCAAGACAACGGTGCAGTCAGTCCCAGACGCGACCTCGTCACCGACCGTCGACCGAAAGGTACCGACCGATTCCCATCTCGTGTCTTTTGGATTCGGCCTCGACCCACCAAGCGACTCCGCTTCGGTGAGCACTTTCATAGAGGCGAGTCCAAACCCTCTGGGGTATCGTGTGCGGTCACCCTGGGACCGACTGACGGCCGACTTGACCTGCGAGTCCTCGGGGTTCGAGGAAGATGGCGAGCGCGACATCTGTTGGGATTTCTCTGGACTTGGTAACCCCAGTGCCGTGCGGGACTTCATGACCGCATGCGACTACTGCCTTTCCGACTGTTCCGACAGCAGCCGCGGCCTCGACAATGAGGACCGCGGCCCAAGTCGTGAATGTTTCCACGTCGATCTAGGGGGTCCCGATGAAGGCAACCATCTTGGTATGCCGGAAAACAGTGATCCCCAAGGCCCGCGCCTCGCATTGACATCCTTCGGGAGCTAGCTGTGGTCCCCATCCCGGCGGGGGGTGCTGACCCACAGCTCGAGCAAATCCGCGAGAGGCAGGCCAGGCTTGACGAGGGAGCAGGAACGCTTGTGCCGATCCGCCGGGACATCGGGCAGGAATGGGCGATCCAACCCCCGGCCGGAGAAGCGCGTCGTCTCCCCCACGACATCCAGCACCGCATCGCCGATGACGTCAGGATGAGGCCACCGCTGGATTCCAGCGGGGTCAGCCAAAACCTGGCAGCAGCAGCAATGCTCCTCCGCGCGATGCCGGAGCCATCGACTACAGAAGGGCGACGTATCCAGGGAGAGCTCAAGAATCTCCTGGAGGACGCCGCGATCCGACGGGCCGAAAGCTCTGCCTCCCGAAGGCAGGGTTTCCCCTCGGGACATCACGCCGCGACTTCCTGATTTACGCGGGAAGCCTCAGTCCACTCCGGACGCACGCGCAACACAGCGCCTGCGGCCCCAGGTCCCCTTGGCAACGAGCGCCATCATCACAGCCGTTCGGCCCACCTCGACGACAGGGCGCGCCGAGGCTACCACCCCAGGCGTGGGGGACGCTACGACAGCGGGGAGGATCGGAGCCCTTCGCCCGAACCACCCGGTCCGCAGGCTTTCAGCCGCGCCATACGACGGGCACCGTTCCTGACCCAGTTCCGAACCCCGACTACTATCACAAAGTACTCGGGGGAGACGAGACCGGAACTGTGGCTCGCGGACTATCGGCTGGCCTGCCAACTGGGTGGAACGGACGATGACAACCTCATCATCCGCAACCTCCCCCTGTTCCTCTCTGACACCGCTCGAGCCTGGTTAGAGCACCTGCCTCCGAGGCAGATCCCCAACTGGGATGACCTGGTCCAAGCCTTCGCCGGTAATTTCCAGGGCACGTACGTGCGCCCTGGGAACTCCTGGGATCTCCGAAGCTGCCGCCAGCAGCCGGGAGAGTCTCTCCGGGACTATATCCGACGATTCTCGAAGCAGCGCATGGAGCTGCCCAACGTCACCGACTCAGATGTCATCGGCGCGTTCCTCGCCGGCACCACCTGCCGCGACCTGGTGAGCAAGCTGGGTCGCAAGACCCCCACCAGGGCGAGCGAGCTGATGGACATCGCCACCAAGTTCGCCTCTGGCCAGGAGGCGGTTGAGGCCATTTTCCGAAAGGACAAGCAGCCCTAGGGCCGCCCACCGGAAGATGCTTCCGAGGCGTCAACTCAGCGCGGCGCCAAGAAGAAGGGCAAGAAGAAGTCGCAAGCGAAACGTGACGCCGCCGACGCGGATCTTGTTGCTGCCGCCGAGCACAAGAACCCTCGGAAACCTCCCAGAGGTGCCAACCTCTTCGACAAGATGCTCAAGGAGCTATGCCCCTATCATCAGGGGCCCGTCAAGCACACCCTCGAGGAGTGTGCCATGCTTCGACGACACTTCCACAAGGCCGGGCCATCCGCGGAGGGTGGCAAGGCCCTCGACGACGCCAAGGAGGAAGATCACAAGGCAGGAGGGTTCCCCGAGATCCACGACAGCTTCATGATCTACGGCGGGCAAGTGGCAAATGCCTCGGCTCGGCACCACAAGCAAGAGCGCCGAGAGGTCTGCTCGGTAAAGGTGGCGGCACCAGTCTACCTAGACTGGTCCGACAAGCCCATCACCTTCGACCGGGCCGACCATCCGGACTATGTGCCGAGCCCGGGGAGATACCCACTCGTTGTCGACCCCATCATCGGCGACGTCAGGCTCACCAAGGTCCTCATGGACGGAGGCAGCAGCCTCAACATCATCTATGCCGAGACCCTCGGGCTCCTGCGGATCGATCTGTCCTCGGTCCGGGCGGGTGCTGCGCCTTTCCACGGGATCGTCCCCGGGAAGCGCGTTCAACCCCTCGGACAACTCGACCTACCCGTCTGCTTCGGGACGCCCTCCAACTTTCGAAAGGAGACCCTCACGTTCGAAGTGGTCAGGTTTCGAGGAACCTACCATGCAGTGCTGGGGAGGCCATGCTACGCCAAGTTCATGGCCGTCCCCAACTACACCTACCTCAAGCTCAAGATGCCGGGCCCCAACGGGGTCATCACCGTCGGGCCCATGTACCGACACGCATACGAATGCGATGTGGAGTGCGTGGAATACACCGAGGCCCTCGTCGAATCCGAGGCCCTCATCGCTGACCTGGAGAGCCTCTCTAGGGAGGCGCCCGACGTGAAGCGCCACGCCGGCAACTTCGAACCAGCGGAGACGGTCAAGTCCGTCCCTCTCGACCCCTACAACGACGCCTCCAAGCAGATCCGGATCGGCTCCGAGCTCGACCCCAAATAGGAAGCAGTGCTCGTCGACTTTCTCCGCGCGAACGCCGACATTTTCATGTGGAGTCCCTCGGACATGCCCGGCATACCGAGGGAAGTCGCCGAGCACTCTCTGGATATTCGAGCTGGGGCCCGACCCGTGAAGCAGCCTCTGCGCCGATTCGACGAAGAAAAGCGCAGAGCCATAGGCGAAGAGATCCACAAGCTACTGACGGCAGGGTTCATCAAAGAGGTATTCCATCCCGAATGGCTTGCCAACCCTGTGCTAGTAAGAAAGAAAGGGGGGAAATGGCGGATGTGTGTAGACTACACTGGTCTAAACAAAGCATGTCCGAAGGTTCCCTACCCTCTGCCTCGCATCGATCAGATCGTGGATTCCACTGCTGGGTGCGAAACCCCGTCTTTCCTCGATGCCTACTCAGGGTATCACTAGATCAAGATGAAAGAGTCCGACCAGCTCGCGACTTCATTCATCACACCCTTCGGCATGTACTGCTATGTTACAATGCCGTTTGGTTTGAGGAATGTGGGGGTGACGTACCAGCGATGCATGAACCATGTGTTTGGCGAACACATCGGCCGAACGGTCGAGGCCTACGTCGATGACATCGTAGTCAAGATGAGGAAGGCCTCCGACCTCCTTTCCGACCTTGAAGCGACGTTTCGATGTCTCAAGGCGAAAGGCGTGAAGCTTAATCCCGAAAAGTGTGTCTTCGGGGTCCCCCGAGGCATGCTCTTGGGGTTCATCGTCTCCGAGCGGGGCATCGAAGCCAACCCGGAGAAGATTGCAGCCATCACCAGCATGGGGCCAATCAAGGACTTGAAAGGCGTACAGAGGGTTATGGGATGCCTCGCGGCTCTGAGCCGCTTCATCTCCCGCCTCGGCGAAAGAGGCCTACCTCTGTACCGCCTCTTAAGGAAAGCTGAGTGCTTCACTTGGACTCCCGAGGCCGAGGAAGCCCTCGAGAACCTGAAGGCGCTCCTCACGAACGCACCCATCTTGGTGTCCCCCGCTGCCAGAGAAGCCCTCTTGATCTACGTCGCCGCGACCACCCAGGTGGTTAGCGCCGCGATCGTGGTTGAGAGACGAGAAGAAGGGCATGCACTGCCCGTCCAGAGGCCAGTCTACTTCATCAGTGAGGTACTGACCGAGACCAAGATCCGCTACCCACAAATCCAGAAGCTGCTGTACGCGGTGATCCTGACACGGCGGAAGTTGCGACACTACTTCGAGACTCATCCGGTGATGGTGGTGTCATCCTTCCCCCTGGGAGAGATCATCCAGTCCCGAGAGGCTTCGGGTAGGATCGCGAAGTGGGCTTGTGACAGAACCTCCCAAGTAATCAGGCCCACCTACAGTTGTCCTTGTCTAACAGACATCAGACACCCTGTAGATGTTCCTAAATTACTTGACAAGCTCGGTATCTTTCCTTACCTCACCAGGAACGTTTCACCCGTCTTGCAGACATTACAGATCATCGGAGATAAAGAAATGCGGAAGCGATTTACATAAACTTACATTTATTTCCAAAGAAAGCTCGAGTTATATTATTACAGACCAGTTTAAGAGTGAGTGCATATAAGAAATAATTATACAAACCAGGGAGACACAAACCTCTCCCGAAAGACTATAAACAAAAGATTCTAGATGGAGGACCGAGTCCTCCCGCCTTTCAGTCTTGTTTTTCCTTGTTGGGAACCACCTTAGCACAGAAGCAGCAAAAATCTGCTACTTCCCCACCTAAAAACAACAAAGGGATAAACCCTGAGTATGGAATTACTCAGCAAGTCTTACCCGACTAAGGAAAAGACTCTCAAGGGTATGCTGGATATATGGGAGTCAAGGTAAGGCTTCCCAATAGTCAAAGACTCTGTTTTACAGAAATGCTTACTAAAGTGGATCCTTAAAAATCCAATTTTATTTGTCAAGTTAGGTAAAATTTCCTGCACTAGAGTTCTTTCTACCCTAGTTCAATCACTGGTCCTGCACTAGCCAATTTCTTAAACAAAAACCCATCATCTTTAGTGGAATGCTACGTGTAGGTCAGTGACCAAGTCTTCATAACCGCGAAGGTACGGCGATCCGAATCGATTATACTCAGCTGAGGATCTCCAATCACACGACATATGTAGCACTTAACCCTTGCATATGTCAACCCGCCACCGGGGTTCTTAAGACCGGATCAGGTTCACGCAAACCGAGAGCACAGATACACCACCGTCCAGCCTCTTGCCACGGAGGGTACACGCTACTCTCGCCACCGCTCCACTCCCATTTCGTGTTATCTTATTCCGGCCTTAGTCTGCCCGAGGCAAGGCTTACCCATGACGAGGCATGTGACCAGTTAAAGGGTCCTCGATCATCAAGCCTACATCGACAAGGTCCTTAATCGACTCAGACGGAGACACTACACCGAGACTCTCTTCTCGTGCAAGTCACCCGTCCGGTCTCAGCTTACTCATTTCAAACCCAAAGTTTGGTACCTGACAGAGGTACATCTTTTCCGATGTTGAATCCATCACGGCCGTGATGGATCCACCATCAAGTTTTATTTTCGAAAACATCCCTCCCACTTTGCCAAACATCTTTTGTAAAACAAATCCTTTTGTTTCTCTAGAGCAATACTAAGCATAGTAAAACCTTTTTGTAAAAACAGGATTTCAAGGAGGGTAATCAAGATCAAGGAAGGTAATGCAGGAATTGTTTAATCAATTAACTCCTATCACCTAATGCATCAAGCAAGTGAGAAAGATTTTAAAAAAACATCAAGGGGGGGTGGCAAATGCACCGGGGCTTGCCTTTGTTATCAGAGGTGTCTTGCTCGGATCCACAGATATCAAAATAAAAGCAGTTATCCGCTTGAGGATCAGAGGTGGGTGGTATCCCTTCTTCAAAAACTTCTTCTTCTTCTTCTTGCTCTAATATAATCATATACATGCATAAGAATGGATGTCATGGAATGCTCATGAGGATGCAAAGGTAACATAAACTTATTATTTATGTCTTGAGTACAACTTTCCTTCACGGTACTCCGAGAACCTAGGGTTTCCGGAGTCAGTAAAAGAGTTCATGGAGCAGGGGGGGTGGTTTTGGGTTTAGTGATCAAACAAGGTCCAAATCAAACCAAACTCTACCCATGGCTTCTAAATAATGTGATAAGCTCACATAAAAAGTTTGGGAAATTTTGGGCTTATTATTTATTCTCTAAAAATCCAGAATCAATAGTTTAGGCTATTTTAAATATCCTAAAATTCCCTATTCAAACTAAAAATCATAAAACTATTTTTATTAAATACTATGGAAAATAACAAGCCTAGGAAAATTGGTCTCATATTTTTAGGATTTTCCTACCATTTTCTACAGTTTTTCAAAGTTCTGCTGAAAAGGAAAAGAAGAAAGATAGGAACAGTAGTGGGCCGAATTCCGGTCCAGGCGGCCCAAGCCTGCGCGAAATCGCGCGCGCGCCCGCGCCCGCGAAGGAAGTTTTGCGCAGAGACCCTCGGGTTTTTGGTTAACTGGGAACGAGTTCTTTTACTATTTCACAGAGTCGCTGACAGTTCACGAAAAGGTCCCCGGGTTTCTGTCAATTCACAACTCGCAGTCCCCGACGGCGTTCAAGCACGGCCGCGCTCCGGCGAGCAGCAGACCGGCCGAACGGGGCAACGGCTGAGCTCTCCGAGCGGTGGACATGGAATTGGGGTCAGTCTAACTACTTCCCCTAACTTAATTGCACTATTAGTGGATCATGGAGCTCCGGCCACGGTGACCGTAATCAAAGCGGCGAAATGATCGTGTTCCCGGCGATGGGCGCCGGTCTAGTTCGATTGAAGGGGTCGGGAAGCTTAAGGAGGGCCTACGGATGCTAAAACAAGTAGCAGAGGGACTTGAGCTCACCTAAATCGAGCTGGCCACGGTGAGGTACTTGCACGGCGGCGGAGAACCGATTTGGGGGCAACGAGTAATTCAGGCGAGTGGGTGGACAATCGAGTGTGGGAGCGGGTGCTAGAGCTTCACAAGTTCATGGCGCAACTAGCCCTGCCCTCAATTTATAGAAGGGCAAAGCGGTGGCCACGAATTTGAGGAGGACGCGCGGCGGCCGGAGAGGAGGAAGAAGCACCGGATGCGGTGAAAACGTGTTAACTGCCGTGGCAAGCTCCTCGTCGACGATGGGATGGTCAAGAGGAGTCATGGTGACGCGGTGTAAAGGCTTGGACACGCGGCGCACGGTGGAAATCATCCAACGACGGCGAGCCTTTATCCCGAACGTCCGACGAGTGAGGGGGAGGTGTACCGCGGCCGACCGGGTGGCCTCCAGCTCACCGACGGCGAGGACTCACACCGACCGTGCTTATCCAAGGACCACCGAGCACGAATCGTGACGAACAACGATCGACGGCGACGGCTACCGGCGGTGAGCTCAGACAGAATCTCCTTCAGTTTAGTCAGGCACTGTACCATGGAATTCTTTCATCAGAGCTTCTGACCGAGCGACTTTAGAGTTAATTTTCTCCCGATTTCATGTGACAACAGGTCCAAGTCTCTGCACCAAAATTGTAGTGCTACATACCAGCTACAACTCAGCTATAGGACTTGATCACATTTGAGCACTGGATCATGCTTGAATCTGAGCTAGAAGTTGATGTCAGTTCACTGCTAAACAGAATTTCAGATCAAACAGCCTGACAGCCAGTTTTGGACTGAGTTTTTCTCTAAATTCTTCTTAACAACTAAGCTCACAACCTTGAGCAAAGTTGTTCTCCTATAATGGGTCTTCAACTTTGATGTGGTGACCTAGGGTAAAAACCCTATACTTTGTAAGTTACAAAGCCCCAAAGTTGAGCCCATGCACTGATTTTTCAGACTTAGAGTAAACTCAAATGAGGCCCATTTTGCATTTAGGTCCAAAACTTAGGGTTTGGCTTGCAAAATCACATATTTGTGAACCAAAGGACTTAAAATACTTATTTGGCTTGGTTTTTGCACTTTAGCCCAAAAGTGGGCTAATTTTGCACTTAGGTCCCTAGGGTTTGGTTTTAGGGTTTTTCCAGGGTTCCAATTAGGGTTTCTGGTATTCCAGGGGTATAAATGTGATTCAACTTTATTGTTGGAGATATTTTATGACTTTTCTCAAAAGTCCTAAGGTTTTTCTCAACTTGGGTTAAGTTTTACCCCTTTAACCACTATTTAGGGTTAAGTCCATAAACCAGGGTCCTATTTGTAAAACAGTAAAACAATACAACTTGTTTGAAATTTTTGCCTAGTGAATGCACTCTAGGTGTGTCAAACATATGCAATGCCAATGCTCATGATGTCATGCTCAAGTTTTAGTTATAGTAACACTAGGGGTGTTACATCCTTCCCCCCATAAAAGAATCTCGTCCCGAGATTTAAAGTCCTAGGGTGAGTAATGGAAAAGGAAATGTGTCATGTTTTTATTTCCTGATTTCTGGTACAAGGCAGGGGTGGTGTGGGGGTTTATTCCTTTATTACATAGCTATACAAACTTTACAACTTACAAGAGGCTAGGAAGCCTGGGAAATTCTTATCTAAGAAATCTTGGGTTTCCCATGTAGCCTCATCTTCCGAATGCTGGTTCCACTGTATTTTATAAAACTTGAGAGTCTTTCTCCGGGTAACTCTGTCCTTTTGATCCAGAACTCGAATGGGATGTTCCGAGTACGTTAAATCTGGTTCCAGGACAACATCAGTCACTTCAACGGTTCGATCGGGAACCCGAAGACACTTCTTCAATTGTGACACGTGGAACACATTATGCACGGCAGACAATGTTTCGGGGAGCTGAAGTCGGTACGCCACTGGTCCACATTGCTCAAGTACCAGGAATGGACCAATGTACCTGGGTGCAAGTTTTCCTTTAACCCCAAAACGCGATACGCCTTTCATTGGTGAAACCTTTAAGTAGACGTAGTCTCCTTCCAAGAAGTATAAGGGCATTCGTCGTGTGTCTGCATAACTTTTCTGACGAGCCTGTGCCTTCTTCATATTATGAACTATTTTCTGAACCTTTTCTTCGGTTTCTTTTACCATATCAGGTCTAAAGAAATATCTTTCACCAGGTTCAGACCAATTTAGCGGAGTTCGACACCGTCGCCCATACAAAGCTTCAAAAGGTGCCATCTTGATGCTTTCCTGGTAACTGTTATTATATGAAAACTCCGCCAAAGGTAAGCATTCATCCCATTTCTGTGAGAAATCCAGGACACATGCCCGCAACATATCTTCAAGTATTTGGTTCACTCTCTCAGTTTGTCCACTGGTTTGAGGATGATAGGACGAACTGTGGAGCAACTTAGTTCCCAGGGATTTATGAAGTTCTTCCCAAAATTTGGATACGAACTGAGGTCCACGATCCGACACTATGGTCTTTGGAACACCATGCAAACTGAGAATACGAGCAATGTATAACTCCACATAGGTAAGTACCGGGTAATATGTCTTGACCGGCAGAAAATGAGCAACCTTTGTAAGTCGATCAACAATCACCCAGATAGAGTCATACCCTCTTGCGGTCCTGGGCAATCCCACAATGAAGTCCATGCTTATGTCTTCCCATTTCCATGTTGGTGTTGGTAATGACTGCAATGGACCGGCGGCTTTCATGTGTATGGCCTTGACACGTCTGCAAGTGTCACATTTAGTCACATAGCGTGCAATTTCAATCTTCATCTTCGTCCACCAGTAATGTTGCTTTAAATCTTGGTACATCTTAGTGTTTCCCGGATGAATGGAATAGCGACTGAGATGCGCTTCATCTAAGATTTGCTGGCGGAGTTCTTCATTCTTCGGCACTACTATGCGGTTGTCGAACCATAACACACCTTGATCATCTTCCTTGAAACATTGGGCTGTTCCAGCCCTGATCTTCTCTCGTATGTGCTTCATGCCCAGATTATCCTTTTGAGCATCAATTATCCTTTGCAAAATGGTTGACTCAAGCTTTAGTTGATTCAGAGTCCCTTGCTGGATTATCCCCAGGTTTAACTTCTCCATTTCTTGACACAAAGTGTTTTCAGAGGTCTTTACCATAAGACAGTGGCAGGAAGTCTTGCGACTCAATGCATCTGCCACCACATTGGCCTTGCCTGGGTGATAATGGATTTCCAGTTCATAATCTTTAATGAGCTCAAGCCATCGTCTTTGCCTCATGTTTAACTCTGACTGGGTAAATATATACTTCAAACTCTTATGATCTGTATATATGTGGCAGATATTTCCCAGCAGATAGTGACGCCATATTTTCAGGGCATGAACCACAGCAGCCAGCTCGAGATCATGAGTTGGATAGTGCTCCTCATGTCGGCGTAACTGCCTTGAAGCATATGCAATTACTCGGCCCTCTTGCATCAGCACACAGCCGAGTCCACTGCCTGATGCATCACAATATACATCGAAAGGTTTAGTGATGTCCGGTTGAGCCAATACCGGAGCAGTGGTCAATAGTGTCTTCAGTTGCTCAAAGGCTTCATTACACTTAGAAGACCAATTAAACTTAGTATCATTCTTCAATAAACTTGTGATTGGCTTCACAAGCTTAGAAAAATCAGGTATGAATCTGCGATAGTATCCTGCGAGTCCAAGAAAACTCCGGACTTGGTGAACAGTCGTTGGAGGTTTCCATTCCAGAATATCCTTGACCTTGCTAGGATCTACCGCAATTCCTTTGGCTGACAACACGTGCCCCAGAAATTGAATTTTCTCCAGCCAGAACGCGCACTTGCTGAACTTGGCATACAGCTGATGTTCCCTCAGGCGCGTCAATACAATCCGTAGGTGCTGAGCATGCTCCTCTTCATTTTTAGAATATATCAATATATCGTCGATGAAGACCACCACGAACTTGTCTAACTCGGGCATGAACACCGAGTTCATCAAATAGGTGAAGTGGGCAGGAGCATTAGTGAGCCCGAAAGACATTACCAAGTACTCAAACAATCCATACCGCATAGTAAATGCGGTCTTCGGTATATCCTCGGGCCGAATACGGATTTGATGATAGCCCGACCTGAGATCAATTTTGGAAAACACCCTCGCCCCAGTCAGTTGATCAAATAAGATGTCGATCCTTGGAAGAGGGTACTTATTCTTGATGGTGACCTCATTTAGGGGCCGATAGTCCACGCACATGCGCAAGGTTTGATCCTTCTTCTTCACAAAGAAGGCGGGACAACCCCATGGGGACGAGCTTGGCCGGATAAATCCTTTATTCAGCAGATCTTGTAATTGAATCTTCAATTCTGCCAACTCATTAGGGGGCATACGGTACGATCTTCGGGAGATGGGAGCCGTACCGGGCTTTAGCTCAATTACGAATTCTACATCTCTTTCAGGGGGTAGTCCAGGCAAATCTTCCGGAAATACATCTGGAAACTCACATACTACCGGAATGTTCTTGATCTCCGGTACAATGGCTTCAAATATTCTACCAGAAGCTTTGACTGGATTGGTTTTGGGGAGAGACAAGAGAATTTCTTCTTGATTATAACTCAACCTGACGGTTCTGAGTTCAGTGTTGAGAATTGCCTTGTGTTGAGTTAACCAATTCATCCCCAAAATTACATCTATATCCTGGCCTTTTAGAACAATCATGTTAGCAGGAAAGTTCCGTCCGGCCATAGTTACTGGCACTCCATAGGCCACTTCTCTAGTAAAAATGTGTCCCCCAGGTGAATGAATTTTAAATCCCTCTTTTGATTCATGACATGCAATATGATGTTGCTCCACAAATGTCTTGCTAATGAAGGTATGCGAAGCACCAGAATCAAAAAGAATGATTGCAGGGTAACTGGCCACAGGGAACGTACCCATCATCACCGGCTCTCCCTCCGGTGTAGTAGCCACTTGCGTATAATATACTCGCCCCGTTTTCTTGGTATTCTTGCCCGAAGTACTTCCCTTGCCTGGAACTGAATTTCCCGATCCTTGCTGATTATTGGCCTGATTTTGCCGAGGATAGGGACAATCTTTAATAAAATGCCCAGATTTGCCACAGTTAAAACATCCAGTTGAAGAACTTGGCAGAGCAGGGAATCGAGTGCCAAATCCCGATCTGCCAGCTGGTCTTGTAGATGGCGAACGTCTCTTCGTAACTCATTTATACGGTCACCATCTCCAATCCATATAGCTGTCCTGCGGCGGAGTTCCAATTGGAGCCTGCTTACTTCTGCTTCCAGATCCCCTATAGGATCATTGCTCCCGCTACTACTATCTACATCTCGCGGAGCAAGTTGATGTCGAGGTACTCCAATCGGTCCAGTCGACTTACGCGCGGTCTTTCTTGTGCGCGGCGGCATTTTCTAAGGGGGAAATTTATTAGTATAATTCTTAGCATGATGCATGAGTAAGTACAGAATCAACCTTGGTTGATTCAACCTTCTATACATTGCACTCTTCCTATCTGGTCTTTAAGATAAACTCTTCAGAATACTTAGGTAAGAAGAGAAAAGAATTTTTAGGTAAGACTTTTGAAAATCTTTTTTGAAGATGCCTTAATATCTGCAAAGAAGGGTTACGCTCCGATACCAGCTGTGACAGAACCTCCCAAGTAATCAGGCCCACCTACAGTTGTCCTTGTCTAACAGACATCAGACACCCTATAGATGTTCCTAAATTACTTGACAAGCTCGGTATCTTTCCTTACCTCACCAGGAACGTTTCACCCGTCTTGCAGACATTACAGATCATCGGAGATAAAGAAATGCGGAAGCGATTTACATAAACTTACATTTATTTCCAAAGAAAGCTCGAGTTATATTATTACAGACCAGTTTAAGAGTGAGTGCATATAAGAAATAATTATACAAACCAGGGAGACACAAACCTCTCCCGAAAGACTATAAACAAAAGATTCTAGATGGAGGACCGAGTCCTCCCGCCTTTCAGTCTTATTTTTCCTTGTTGGGAACCACCTTAGCACAGAAGCAGCAAAAATCTGCTACTTCCCCACCTAAAAACAACAAAGGGATAAACCCTGAGTATGGAATTACTCAGCAAGTCTTACCCGACTAAGGAAAAGACTCTCAAGGGTATGCTGGATATATGGGAGTCAAGGTAAGGCTTCCCAATAGTCAAAGACTCTGTTTTGCAGAAATGCTTACTAAAGTGGATCCTTAAAAATCCAATTTTATTTGTCAAGTTAGGTAAAATTTCCTGCACTAGAGTTCTTTCTACCCTAGTTCAATCACTAGTCCTGCACTAGCCAATTTCTTAAACAAAAACCCATCATCTTTAGTGGAATGCTACGTGTAGGTCAGTGACCAAGTCTTCATAACCGCGAAGGTACGGCGATCCGAATCGATTATACTCAGCTGAGGATCTCCAATCACACGACATATGTAGCACTTAACCCTTGCATATGTCAACCCGCCACCGGGGTTCTTAAGACCGGATCAGGTTCACGCAAACCGAGAGCACAGATACACCACCGTCCAGCCTCTTGCCACGGAGGGTACACGCTACTCTCGCCACCGCTCCACTCCCATTTCGTGTTATCTTATTCCGGCCTTAGTCTGCCCGAGGCAAGGCTTACCCATGACGAGGCATGTGACCAGTTAAAGGGTCCTCGATCATCAAGCCTACATCGACAAGGTCCTTAATCGACTCAGACGGAGACACTACACCGAGACTCTCTTCTCGTGCAAGTCACCCGCCCGGTCTCAGCTTACTCATTTCAAACCCAAAGTTTGGTACCTGACAGAGGTACATCTTTTCCGATGTTGAATCCATCACGGCCGTGATGGATCCACCATCAAGTTTTATTTTCGAAAACATCCCTCCCACTTTGCCAAACATCTTTTGTAAAACAAATCCTTTTGTTTCTCTAGAGCAATACTAAGCATAGTAAAACCTTTTTGTAAAAACAGGATTTCAAGGAGGGTAATCAAGATCAAGGAAGGTAATGCAGGAATTGTTTAATCAATTAACTCCTATCACCTAATGCATCAAGCAAGTGAGAAAGATTTTAAAAAAACATCAAGGGGGGGTGGCAAATGCACCGGGGCTTGCCTTTGTTATCAGAGGTGTCTTGCTCGGATCCACAGATATCAAATAAAAGCAGTTATCCGCTTGAGGATCAGAGGTGGGTGGTATCCCTTCTTCAAAAACTTCTTCTTCTTCTTCTTGCTCTAATATAATCATATACATGCATAAGAATGGATGTCATGGAATGCTCATGAGGATGCAAAGGTAACATAAACTTATTATTTATGTCTTGAGTACAACTTTCCTTCACGGTACTCCGAGAACCTAGGGTTTCCGGAGTCAGTAAAGGAGTTCATGGAGCAGGGGGGGTGGTTTGGGTTTAGTGATCAAACAAGGTCCAAATCAAACCAAACTCTACCCATGGCTTCTAAATAATGTGATAAGCTCACATAAAAAGTTTGGGAAATTTTGGGCTTATTATTTATTCTCTAAAAATCCAGAATCAATAGTTTAGGCTATTTTAAATATCCTAAAATTCCCTATTCAAACTAAAAATCATAAAACTATTTTTATTAAATACTATGGAAAATAACAAGCCTAGGAAAATTGGTCTCATATTTTTAGGATTTTCCTACCATTTTCTACAGTTTTTCAAAGTTCTGCTGAAAAGGAAAAGAAGAAAGATAGGAACAGTAGTGGGCCGAATTCCGGTCCAGGCGGCCCAAGCCTGCGCGAAATCGCGCGCGCGCCCGCGCCCGCGAAGGAAGTTTTGCGCAGAGACCCTTGGGTTTTTGGTTAACTGGGAACGAGTTCTTTTACTATTTCATAGAGTCGCTGACAGTTCACGAAAAGGTCCCCGGGTTTCTGTCAATTCACAACTCGCAGTCCCCGACGGCGTTCAAGCACGGCCGCGCTCCGGCGAGCAGCAGACCGGCCGAACGGGGCAACGGCTGAGCTCTCCGAGCGGTGGACATGGAATTGGGGTCAGTCTAACTACTTCCCCTAACTTAATTGCACTATTAGTGGATCATGGAGCTCCGGCCACGGTGACCGTAATCAAAGCGGCGAAATGATCGTGTTCCCGGCGATGGGCGCCGGTCTAGTTCGATTGAAGGGGTCGGGAAGCTTAAGGAGGGCCTACGGATGCTAAAACAAGTAGCAGAGGGACTTGAGCTCACCTAAATCGAGCTGGCCACGGTGAGGTACTTGCACGGCGGCGGAGAACCGATTTGGGGGCAACGAGTAATTCAGGCGAGTGGGTGGACAATCGAGTGTGGGAGCGGGTGCTAGAGCTTCACAAGTTCATGGCGCAACTAGCCCTGCCCTCAATTTATAGAAGGGCAAAGCGGTGGCCACGAATTTGAGGAGGACGCGCGGCGGCCGGAGAGGAGGAAGAAGCACCGGATGCGGTGAAAACGTGTTAACTGCCGTGGCAAGCTCCTCGTCGACGATGGGATGGTCAAGAGGAGTCATGGTGACGCGGTGTAAAGGCTTGGACACGCGGCGCACGGTGGAAATCGTCCAACGACGGCGAGCCTTTATCCCGAACGTCCGACGAGTGAGGGGGAGGTGTACCACGGCCGACCGGGTGGCCTCCAGCTCACCGACGGCGAGGACTCACACCGACCGTGCTTATCCAAGGACCACCGAGCACGAATCGTGACGAACAACGATCGACGGCGACGGCTACCGGCGGTGAGCTCAGATAGAATCTCCTTCAGTTTAGTCAGGCACTGTACCATGGAATTCTTTCATAAGAGCTTCTGACCGAGCGACTTTAGAGTTAATTTTCTCCCGATTTCATGTGACAACAGGTCCAAGTCTCTGCACCAAAATTGTAGTGCTACATACCAGCTACAACTCAGCTATAGGACTTGATCACATTTGAGCACTGGATCATGCTTGAATCTGAGCTAGAAGTTGATGTCAGTTCACTGCTAAACAGAATTTCAGATCAAACAGCCTGACAGCCAGTTTTGGACTGGGTTTTTCTCTAAATTCTTCTTAACAACTAAGCTCACAACCTTGAGCAAAGTTGTTCTCCTATAATGGGTCTTCAACTTTGATGTGGTGACCTAGGGTAAAAACCCTATACTTTGTAAGTTACAAAGCCCCAAAGTTGAGCCCATGCACTGATTTTTCAGACTTAGAGTAAACTCAAATGAGGCCCATTTTGCATTTAGGTCCAAAACTTAGGGTTTGGCTTGCAAAATCACATATTTGTGAACCAAAGGACTTAAAATACTTATTTGGCTTGGTTTTTGCACTTTAGCCCAAAAGTGGGCTAATTTTGCACTTAGGTCCCTAGGGTTTGGTTTTAGGGTTTTTCCAGGGTTCCAATTAGGGTTTCTGGTATTCCAGGGGTATAAATGTGATTCAACTTTATTGTTGGAGATATTTTATGACTTTTCTCAAAAGTCCTAAGGTTTTTCTCAACTTGGGTTAAGTTTTACCCCTTTAACCACTATTTAGGGTTAAGTCCATAAACTAGGGTCCTATTTGTAAAACAGTAAAATAATACAACTTGTTTGAAATTTTTGCCTAGTGAATGCACTCTAGGTGTGTCAAACATATGCAATGCCAATGCTCATGATGTCATGCTCAAGTTTTAGTTATAGTAACACCAGGGGTGTTACATGGGCGGTGGAGATCATGGGCGAGACGATCTCGTTCGCCCCCCGGAAGGCCATCAAGTCCCAGGTCCTAGCGGACTTCGTGGCTGAATGGGCCGACACCCAGCTCCCGACGGCTCCGATCCAACCGGAGCTTTGGACCATGTTTTTCGACGGGTCGCTGATGAAGACAGGGGCCGGCGCAGGCCTCCTCTTCGTCTCGCCCCTCGGGAAGCACCTACGCTACGTGCTACGCCTCCACTTCCCGGCGTCCAACAATGTGGCGGAGTACGAGGCTCTGGTAAACGGGTTGCGAATCGCCATCGAGCTAGGGGTCCGACGCCTCGACGCTCGTGGTGACTCGCATCTCGTCATCGACCAAGTCATGAAGAACTCCCACTGCCGCGACCCGAAGATGGAAGCCTACTGCGATGAGGTTCGGCGCCTGGAAGACAAGTTCTACGGGCTTGAGCTCAACCACATCGCCCGACGCTACAACAAGACTGCGGACGAGCTGGCTAAAATAGCCTCGGGACGAACGACAGTTCCCCCGGACGTGTTCTCCCGAGACCTGCATCAACCCTCCGTCAAGCTCGAGGACACGCCCGAGCCCGAGGCACCTTCGGCTCCGCCCGAGGCACCCTCGGCTCAGTCTGAGGTACCCTCGGCCCAGTCCGAGGTACCCTCGGCACGGTTCGAGGTACCCTCGGCTCAGCCCGAGGTACCCTCGACTCCCGAGGGTGAGGCACTGCGCGTCGAAGGGGAACCAAGCGAGGTCACGCCTAATCAAAGCTGGAAGACCCCGTACCTGCAATATCTCCACCGAGGGGAGCTGCCCCTCGACCAAGCCAAAGCTCGGTGGTTGGCGCGGCGCGCCTAGTCTTTCGTCTTGCTGGGGGATGGGAAGGAGCTGTACCACCACAGCCCCTCAGGCATCCTCCAGCGATGCATTTCTATCACCGAAGGCCAGCAGCTCTTGCAAGAGATACACTCGGGGGCTTGCGACCATCACGCGGCACCTCGAACCCTCGTTGGAAACGCCTTCCGACAAGGATTCTACTGGCCGACGGCGGTGGCCGACGCTACTAGAATTGTCCGCACCTGCGAAGGGTGTCAGTTCTACGCGAGGCATACCCACCTGCCCGCTCAAGCTCTGCAGACAATACCCATCACCTGGCCGTTTGCTGTGTGGGGTCTGGACCTCGTTGGCCCCTTGCAGAAGGCACCCAGGGCTACATGCACCTGTTGGTCGCCATCGACAAATTCTCCAAGTGGATCGAGGTCCGACCCCTAAACAGCATCAGGTCCGAGTAGGCGGTGGTGTTCTTCACCAACATCATCCATCGCTTTGGGGTCCCGAACTCCATCATCACCGACAATGGTACCCAGTTCACCGGCAGAAAGTTCCTAGACTTCTGCGAGGATCACCACATCCGGGTGGACTGGGCTGCCGTGGCTCACCCCATGACGAATGGGCAAGTGGAGCGGGCCAACGGCATGATCCTGCAAGGACTCAAGCCTCGGATCTACAACGACCTCAACAAGTTCGGCAAGCGGTGGATGAAGGAACTCCCCTCGGTGGTCTGGAGTCTGAGGACAACGCCGAGCCGAGCCACGGGCTTCACACTGTTCTTTCTAGTCTATGGGGCCGAGGCCATCTTGCCCACAGACCTAGAATACGGTTCCCCGAGGGCGAGGGCCTACACCGACCAAAGCAACCAAGCCAACCGAGAAGACTCACTGGACCAGCTGGAGGAGGCTCGGGACATGGCCTTACTACACTCGGCGCGGTACCAGCAGTCCCTGCGACGCTACCACGCCCAAGGGGTTAGGTCCCGAGACCTCCAGGTGGGCGACCTGGTGCTTCGGCTGCGACAAGACGCCCGAGGGCAGCACAAGCTCACGCCTCCCTGGGAAGGGCCGTTCGTCATCGCCAAGGTTCTAAAGCCCGGGACATACAAGCTGGCCAACGGCCAAGGCGAGGTCTATAGCAACGCTTGGAACATCCAACAGCTACGTCGCTTCTACCCTTAAGATGTTTTCAAGTTGCTCGTATACTTCGTTCACACACCAAGTCTGGTCGTCAAGGAAGGGTCAGCCTTGCCTCGGCAAAGCCCGACCCTCCCTCAGGGGCTAGAAGGGGGCAACCCCCTCTGCATCAAAATTTTCCTCGAAAAAAGAAAAAAAATCTTTTCTGCCAGAATGCTTTTCGTGCTCTTCGACTACTTCAAAAGTGGATCCTGAAAACGGCGGAGCACACGTAAGCAGCCAAGGCTGACCGAGCCGAGGGACTCCTACGCCTCCGGGATACGGATACCTCACTCATCACCTTCTGCGATTAAGTAACTCGCGCTCGGATAAGTGACTCCGTGGACCGAACAAGTCTTCATGCTCGAGAAGCTCCTCTGCCGAAATGATTTTTCGGGCCTTCTCGACTGCGTCGGTAACAGAACCCTATGGACGAGTAAGAGCGCGCGTAAGCGGTAGGGCCGACCGAGCCGAGGGATTCCTACGCCTCCGGGATACGGATACCTCACTCATCACCTTCCGTGAAAAGCAACTCTCGCCCACACAAACAATTCTGTTGCCGACAAGTGAGTCAGGGTACTCGAAACAAGAGGAAAAGAAACGCAGCTTTACAACACAACGACGGTGTGTTTAGGCCTCGGCGGCCGCAGAAAACATACACACACTACAAGACGACCTGATCCTGCAGGCTCGGACGTCGATAGCCGAAGGGGGCAGCAGCACCCTCGGCATCAACTACACCTTCGGCGGGGTCTGACCTAGCCTCGGACGGCGACGCGGTCGGAGGGCCCCCACTCTGAAGGACGACATCAGCACCACGCCCGAGCCATCGCCGCCAGGGTCTACTTCGAGAATCCGGCCCGAGTAGGCGGCTCGGCCG
This sequence comes from Zea luxurians, assembly GCA_029449295.1. Lineage (NCBI taxonomy): Eukaryota > Viridiplantae > Streptophyta > Magnoliopsida > Poales > Poaceae > Zea > Zea luxurians. The sequence continues at coordinate 39,393,459 of JAOPSE010000010.1, read as the reverse complement.
GCCACCCCGAGGCCTCGGCCAGCTGACCCCCCAAGACATCAGCTCGGCTTGTGGCCTCGGCAGCTCAACTCCGGCGTCGGCTCCACCAGTGGATGACTCGGCCAGGCTCTAGCCAACTTCACCTCCTTTTCGAAGCCAACTCTGCCTTCGTCCGTGCTGACACCGCTACCTCCGGCTTCGGCTCATCGAAGAGCAGCCGAGGGGTTCCTGTAACTAAGCAAGAGGGGCCTCGGACCGAGCCGAGGGACTCCTACGCCTCCGGGATACGGATACCTCACTCGTCACCTTTGCACGAGGTAACTCACGCTCGGTGAAGCGGCTCAGATAATCAACAAGGCGAGTCTTAGTGCTCGAAATGAAGAAAAAACACGGCTCCGCGCCAAAAATACGTACATGTTCAGGCCTCGACAACCGCAATGAACAAAACACCGACACTCAAGGTGCCATTACAAACGGAACTCTGTTTCCACCTCCGCAGGTACGAACAACCCCATGCGACTGGGGGGGCCTGCAGAGTAACAGAAGACCGACGAACGGCTCGTCGTCGCCAGCCCCAGCAGCGGCGACAACGACAACTTCTGCTCCGGAGGGCCGAACAGCGGCAGCGATGACCTTAGGGCAGATGCCGCTGTCGTGAGGCCCTCGCCCATGCCCCCAACTCGAGAGGCAAGGACGGGCAGAAGGCCGTAGAGTTGGAGGTCGGTCCACGGGTGGCGCCGGCAAGCTCGTCGGCGGCGGAACCTCTTCTAGCTGCCGTGGCGAAAGGCGGCACCGGGAGCGGCTCCGAAGCCGCTCGGCTCAGAGAGCCGGGCACGCTGCAGCTGCCCATGCCGTGAACGGCGGACGACCTTCCCCCCGATCACTGAGGGAAGGAGCGGACCAGCGCCCACGCAGGGGCCGACCCCAACTCGGCACACTCCCCTCCCCAGCACTAGTGATGAAAATCCTTGAGGCTGAAGGAGGGGCAGAGGCCGCAGCCCGGCTCGCTTTCCCCCTCCATCGAACTGGAGGTCACCGTCTTGGGTGACCGCCGGCGGAGGGGTGCAGCCGGGCTGCCTGATGAAAATCCTTGAAGCCGAACGATGGCTGAAAGGTACCAACTTCCACGAAGTTGCGTTCCTCCGACGACAAGACGGAAGGGCTTCGGGCGCCCCTCGCTCGGGGGCTCGGAAGGTGGAAAGACACGATGCATGTGGGGAGCGCGAAGACATGGTTGCCCTCCAAGGGAGTCGCCCCCCTTTTAAAGGCGACTCTCCCTACCTGCGCCCTCAACCGTTGCGGGTCGAATCTTCTCCAACACGCTCCAAGATTCACCCCCACGGCGCGGGGGCTGGGGCCCACACGTCATGCAAGCCGGTCCAGGGGAGAAGAAGCCAAACCACCGCGCGCGCGCACGGTGCATGCAACCACCCGGCGGTTACAAGCACTCCTCCACTTTTGCCCAGACAAGCGGGTGAAAGGGCGGACAGCCATGCAGGTGGCATGCAACCGTGCCAAGTGGGCGCACCCCTTCGACTCCAACGAGCCCAGCATGGAGGTCCAGGCCCACGCGTCATGCAACCGGTGCGCCGGTTGCTACGTGTGAACAACTGCACCGCCACTCACGCCACTACCGCGCCTCCTCGACTGCGGAGTCAATACCGCGACTCGAGGCAACCCTACAGTACCAGCCAAGCGTGACGGTCAAACGCGGTCAAAAATGGGCCGGCAGTAATGGCGGTGACAGACGGGCAGCAGCAGCGGTCACGTCGCCAGCCAAGCTCACGTCACGTCTAGGGGCAGCGGGGAAGCCCTCTCCCACTGCGTGAAGGCGACGCGCCCGTGATCCATTCCTCGAACAGCTCACGCACGCGGAACGGCCGCCCCGCGAACCGCTCGCCCCGTCGCATTAACTTCGCGGCGGGACAAGCGGCGTCTCAGGCGGGAGAAGCAAGCGACGCTTCGCCTTCGCCATAATGACCGCGTCGAAAGAGGTACGCCGCGTCATTCGATTTCATGTCCTTTCCCTTTTCCTCTTTCTCTCTCTCACAACAGGGACCGGGAAAGGGGGATACCCCGAAAAGGACCCTTCTCCGTGAAGGAAACAGGCTCCGAGCCTCCCTACTGATCAGAGGTTCGAAGGCTGGCCCCTCGGAGGCTGGAGGGGTTCAACAGCCGCCTCAGAGCACGTGGGCTCCACACCCACTACTGGTCAGAGGTTCGATGGCCGGCCCTTCGAAGGGTTCAACGGCCGCCTCAGGCCACTCGGGCTCCGCGCCCACTACTGATCAGGGGTTCGTAGGCTGGCCCTCGAAGGGTTCACAGTCGCCTCAGACACAGAGCGAGGGATGACCATGGGTACATTCGATACATAACCAAGGCTCGGGCTGTGCTCCCGAGGTACCCTAGGACATTTCCAAGACCAGCGGGAACGATCTTGTAACGGAATCCCATCAGAGGGAGGCATCGAGCCCTCGGACCCCGTCGACAGGGGACCGGGTCTGGCAGATCACCCGCAGGTACTTTTGGGCGCGCCTCTGGGCCTCTAGCCGACCCCTATCAAATGGGGCATGGACGTCCGCTCGGATTACCCGCCAGCAGCTCACCGGAGACACCATGTTCGGCGCCACCTGAGGGCAACATGGCGCTTTCCACCCTCCTCCTTGCCGAAAGGCGACGCAGGGGCGTATGTAGAAAATCGAGTCTGTCCCTGACCGTTCTCTCGCCCTGTGCAGAGGCTCGAGGGCTGCTCTCGCAAACCCGGCTCCGGCCAAACCGTTGACAGCGTCAACATACCAGCCCGAGAACTTGGGACCCGACCGTGCACTCGGGCTACGGCCAGCTCGCATGAGGGAACAACTAGACCAGCTGAAGTGTTGCGAAGCGCACTAAGACCTCGAAGGAGTAAAACTACTCCTCCGAGGCCTCGGGGGCTACACCCGGCGGGTGCGCTCGCGCGCACCCACCGGAACAGAATGCAACCGAAAAAGGCTGGTCCCCTTGCAAAAAAGTGCGGCAAAAGCCTCCAAGCGAGTATTAGTACTCCCTTGGAGGCTCGGGGGCTACTGTCGGGGACCATAATTAGGGTTACCCTCAAGGCCCCTAAATCTCAGCTGGTAACCCCCATCAGCACAAAGCTACAAAGGCCTGATGGGTGCGATTAAGCCAAGGATCGGTCCATTCAAGGGACATGATCGTGCCTCGCCCGAGCCTAGCCTCGGGCAAGGGAAGCCGACCCCGGAGAACCTACGTCTCGCCCGAGGACCCCCGACCAGCAACGGGCACACTATCGGCTCGCCCGAGGCCCAGTCTTCACCGAGAAGCAACCTTGGCCACATCACCACGCCGACTGACCAAACCGCAGGGGCATTTAATGTGAAGGTGGCCTGACACCTTTATCCTGACGCACGCCCTCCAGTCGACAGGACCGAAGTGACCGCAGTCACTTCGCCGCTCTACTGACCGGTCTGACAAGAGGACAGCGCCGCCTGCGCCGCTTCGACTGCTGAGCCACCCGACAGAGTTAGGCTGACAGCAGCCAAGGCCGGCCTCGGGCATCATAAGAAACTCCGCCTCGCCCGACCCTAGGGCTCGGACTTGGGCTCGGCCCCGGAAGACGGCGAACTCCGCTCCGCCCGACCCAGGGCTCGGACTCGGGCTCGGCCCCGGAAGACGGCGAACTCCGCTCCGCCCGACCCAGGGCTCGGACACGGGCTCAGCCCCGGAAGACGGCGAACTCCGCTCCGCCCGACCCAGGGCTCGGACTCAGGCTCAGCCCCGGAAGACGGCAAACTCCGCTCAGCCCGACCCAGGGCTCGGACTCGGGCTCAGCCCCGGAAGATGACGAACTCCACCTCGCCCGACCCCAGGGCTCGGACTCGGGCTCAGCCCCGGAAGAAGACGGACTCCGCTTCGCCCGACCCCAGGGCTCGGACTAAGCCCTGGCCTCAGCCGACATTCTCCGCCTCGCCCGACCCAGGGGCTCGGACTCGACCACGGCCACGGAAGACAGACTCGACCTCGACCTCGGAGGAGCCTCCACCTCGCCCAGCCTAGGGCGCGGACCGACCACGTCGATAGGAGGCGCCATCATTACCCTACCCCGAGCTGACTCAGGCTACGGGGAACAAGACCGGCGTCCCATCTGGCTCGCTCCGCCAGATAGGCAATGATGGCGCCCCGCACACTCCGTGACGACGGCGGCTCTCGGCCCCCTTACGGAAGCAAGAGGACGTCAACAAGGACTCGACAGCCCCGACAGCTGCCCCTCTCGCCAGGCTCCAGCGCTCCTCCGACGGCCACGACACCACACGAACCGGGTGCCAAAACCCCTCCGGCTGCCACGATGGCATGTACTTAGGGCACTAGCTCTCCTTCGCTAGACACGTAGCACTCTGCTACACCCCCCATTGTACACCTGGATCCTCTCCTTACGCCTATAAAAGGAAGGACCAGGGCCCTCTTACAGAAGGTTGGCCCGCACGAGGAAGGACGGGACGACGCTCGCTCAAGGCCTCTCGCTCCCACTCCCGCGTGGACGCTTGTATCCCCCTACTGCAAGCGCACCCGACTCAGGCGCTGGGCTAACATGAAGGCCGCGGGATCCACACTCTCTTACGCCTGCCTCCCTCTGGCTACCTCCTTTCCCCCCTTCGCGTTCTGCCTTGCGTCGACCCATCTGGGATGGGGCACGCGGCGACAATTCACTCGTCGGTCCAGGGACCCCCCCGGGTTTCGAAACACAGACAAATAGCCTCGGGACGAACAACAGTTCCCCCGGACGTATTCTCCCGAGACCTGCATCAACCCTCCGTCAAGACCGAGGACACGCCCGAGCCCGAGGCTCCTTCGGCTCCGCCCGAGGCACCTTCGGCTGAGTCCGAGGTATCCTCGGCTCAGTCCGAGGTACCCTCGGCCCAGTCCGAGGTACCCTAGGCACGGTCCGAGGTACCCTCGGCTCAGCCCGAGGTACCCTCGGCCCCCGAGGGTGAGGCACTGCGCGTCGAGGAGGAACAGAGCGAGGTCACGCCTAATCAAAGCTGGCAGACCCCGTACCTGCAATATCTCCACCGAGGAGAGCTGCCCCTCGACCAAGCCAAAGCTCGGCGGTTGGCGCGGCGAGCCAAGTCTTTCGTCTTGCGGGGAGATGGGAAGGAGCTCTATTATCACAGCCCCTCAGGCATCCTCCAGCGATGCATTTCCATCGCCGAAGGCCAGGAGCTCTTGCAAGAGATACACTCGGGGGCTTGCGGCCATCACGCAGCACCTCGAACCCTTGTTGGAAACGCCTTCCGACAAGGATTCTACTGGCCGACGGTGGTGGCCGACGCTACTAGAATTGTCCGCACCTGCGAAGGGTGCCAGTTCTACGCGAGGCAGACCCACCTGCCCGCTCAGGCTCTGCAGACCATACCCATCACCTGGTCGTTTGCTGTGTGGGGTCTGGACCTCGTTGGCCCCTTGCAGAAGGCACCCGGGGGCTACACGCACCTGTTGGTCGCCATCGACAAATTCTCCAAGTGGATCGAGGTCCGACCCCTAAACAGCATCAGGTCCGAACAGGCGGTCGCGTTCTTCACCAACATCATCCATCGCTTTGGGGTGCCGAACTCCATCATCACCGACAATGGTACCGAGTTCACCGGCAGAAAGTTCCTGGACTTCTGCGAGGATCACCACATCCGGGTGGACTGGGCTGCCGTGGCTCACCCCATGATGAATGGGCAAGTGGAGCGGGCTAACGACATGATCCTGCAAGGACTCAAGCCTCGGATCTACAACGACCACAACAAGTTCGGCAAGCAGTGGATGAAGGAACTCCCCTCGGTGGTCTGGAGTCTAAGGACAACACCGAGCCGAGCCACGGGCTTCACACCGTTCTTTCTAGTCTATGGGGCCGAGGCCATCTTGCCCACAGACTTAGAATACGGTTCCCCGAAGGCGAGGGCCTACACCGACCAAAGCAATCGAGTCAACCGAGAAGACTCACTGGACCAGCTGGAGGAGGCTCGGGACATGGCCTTACTACACTCGGCGCGGTACCAGCAGTCCCTGCGACGCTACCACGCCCGAGGGGTTCGGTCCCGAGACCTCCAGGTGGGCGACCTGGTGCTTCGGCTGCGACAAGACGCCCGAGGGCGGCACAAACTCACGCCTCCCTGGGAAGGGCCATTTGTCATCGCCAAGGTTCTGAAGCCCGGAACGTACAAGCTGGCCAACAGCCAAGGCGAGGTCTACAGCAACGCTTGGAACATCCAACAGCTACGTCGCTTCTACCCTTAAGATGCTTTCAAGTTGCTCGTATACCTCGTTCACACACCAAGTCTGGTCGTCAAGGAAGGGTCAGCCTTGCCTCGGCAAAGCCCGACACTCCCTCGGGGGCTAGAAGGGGGCAACCCCCTCTGCGTCAAAATTTTCCTCGAAAAAAGAAAAAAAATCTTTTCTGCCAGAGTGCCTTTCGTGCTCTTCGACTACTTCAAAAGTGGATCCTGAAAATGACAGAGTACACGTAAGCAGCCAAGGCTGACCGAGCCAAGGGACTCCTACGCCTCCGGGATACGGATACCTCACTCATCACCTTCTGCGATAAGTAACTCGCGCTCGGATAAGTGACTCCACGGACCAAACAAGTCTTCATGCTCGAGAGCTCCTCTGCCGAAATGATTTTTCGGGCTTTCTCGACTGCGTCGGTAACAGAACCCTATGGACGAGTAAGAGCGCGCGTAAGCGGCAAGGCCGACCGAGCCGAGGGATTCCTATGCCTCTGGGATACGGATACCTCACTCATCACCTTCCGTGAAAAGCAACTCTCGCCCGCACAAACAATTCTGTTACCGACAAATGAGTCCGGATACTCGAAACAAGAGGAAAAGAAACGCAGCTTTACAACACGACGACGGTGTGTTTAGGCCTCGGCGGCCGCAGAAAACATACACACACTACAAGACAACCTGATCCTGCAGGCTCGGACATCGACAGCCGAAGGGGGCAGCAGCACCCTCGGCATCAACTACACCTTCGGCGGGGTCTGACCTAGCCTCGGACGGCGACGCGGTCGGAGGGCCCCCACTCTGAAGGACGGCATCAGCACCACACCCGGGCCATCGCCGCCAGGGTGTTCTTCGAGAATCCGGCCCGAGCAGGCGGCTCGGCCGGCCACCCCGAGGCCTCGGCCAGCTGCCCCCCAAAGACATCAGCTCGGCTTGTGGCCTCGGCAGCTCAACTCCGGCGTCGGTTCCGCCAGCGGACGACCCGGCCAGGCTCTGGCCGACCACACCCCCTTTTTCGAAGCCAACTCTGCCTCCGTCCGTGCTGACACTGCTACCTACTGCTTCGGCTCATCGAAGGGCGGCCGAGGGGTTCCATTAACTAAGCAAGAGGGGCCTCGGACAGCAAGGCCGACCGAGCCGAGGAACTCCTACGCCTCCGGGATACGGATACCTTACTCGTCACCTTTGCACGAGGCAACTCACGCTCGGTGAAGCGGTTTAGATAATCGACAAGGCGAGTCTTAGTGCTCGAAACGAAGAAAAAACACGGCTCCGTGCCGAAAATACATACACGTTCAGGCCTCGACAGCCGCAATGAACAAAACACCGGCACTCAAGGTGCCATTACAAACGGAACTCCGGTTCTGTCTCCGCGGGTACGAACAACCCCACAAGATTGGGGGACCCACGGAGCAATTGAGGGTCGACAGGTGGCTCGCCGCCGCCCGATCCGGCAACAGCGACAACGACCTCCGCCCCGGGCGACGAAGCAGCTTCAGCAACGGCTTCGGGGCGGGTGCTACGGAAGGAGGGCTCTCGTTCACCGAGGACGAGAACCAGCCATTCAAGCCGGGAGACGGAGGCCCAGGGGTGCGGGCGGAGTTGGCAATCTCGTCGGTAGAGAAGCCTTCTCCGGCTGCCACCGCCTCAACACCGCGCCAGCAGACACCGGACGCCTCAAAGCGCGTCGGCAGATCCTCGCCCTCGCCGGAACAACCCAGAACATGAGCGCCGCACTCGCGGCGCCCGACGTGCTGGGCGACCCACTGATGCGGCCGCCGGTGCAAGGAAGGCCTGGACGTGGCCGCCCCGTCCGCGGCGCGACCATCGTCCGGACGAAGGACGTAATGCTGCATCCTGGCTGAGCAGCGGTGGTCCGCCCACCCCGGCGTGGCTGAGGGAAGCCTCCGCGGAGCTGGGAGATGCCTTTCTCCCCTAGACGCCAGGGGAAGAAAAGGGTTACCGACCCACGCGGAGGCAGCCCCCCGACTCGCCTCATCCTCCACCCCAGCAAGGATGATGAAGATCCTCGAAGCTGAGGGTGGGACAGAGGCTGCAGCCCGGTTTGCTTCTCCCCACCATCAAGCTGGAGGTCACCGTCTTGGGTGACCACCGGCGAGGGGATGCAGCCGGGCTGCACGATGAAAATCCTTGAAGCCGAACGATGGCTGAAAGGTACCAGCTTCCACGAAGTTGCGTTCCTCCGACGACAAGACGGAAGGATTGCGGGCGTCCCCCGCCCGGGGGCTCGGAAGATGGAAAGGCACAATGCATGAGGGGAGCGCGAAGACATGGTTGCCCTCTAAGGGGGTCGCCCCCCTTTTTAAGGCGACTCTCCCCACTTGCGTCCTCAACCGTTGCGGGTTGAGTCTTCTCCAACACGCTCAAAGATTCTCCCCCATGGCACGGGGGCTGGGTCCCACATGTCATGCAAGCCGGTCAGGGGGAGAAGAAGCCAAACCGCCGCGCGCGCGGTGCATGCAACCAACCGGCGGTTACAAGCACTCCTCCAATTTCGCCCAGACCAGTGGGTGAAAGGGCGGACAGCCATGCAGGCGGCATGCAACCATGCCAAGTGGGCGCGCCCCTTCGACTCCAACACGCCCAGCATGGAGGTCCAGGCCCACGCGTCATGCAACCGGCATGCCGGTTGCTACGTGCGAGCAACTGCACCGCCACTCGCGCCACTACCTCGCCTCCTCGACTGCGGAGTCAATACCGTGACTCGAGGCAACCCTGCAGTGCCAGCCAAGCACGACGGTCAAATGCGGTCAAAAATGGGCCGGCAGTAATGGCGGTGACAGGCGGGCAGGAGCAGCGGTCACGTCGTCAGCCAAGCTTACGTCCCATCCAGGGGCAGCGAGGGAGCCCTCTCTCACGGCGTGAAGATGGTGCGCCCGTGATCCGTTCCTCGAACGGCTCGCACACACGCAACGACCGCCTCGCGAACCGCTCGCCCCGTCGCATTAACTCCGCGGCAGGACAGGCGGCGCCTCAGGTGGGAGAAGCAAGCGATGCTTCACCTTCGCCAGAATGACCGCGTCGAAAGAGGTACGCCACGTCATTCGACTTTGCATCCTTTTCCTTTTCCTCTTTCTCTCTCTTACAACAGGGACCGGGAAAGGGGGATACCCCGAAAAGGACCCTTCTCCGTGAAGGAAACAGGCTCCGAGCCTCCCTACTGATCAGAGGTTCGAAGGCTGGCCCCTCGGAGGGGTTCAACGGCCGCCTCAGATCGATTGGGTTCTGCGCCCACTACTGGTCAGAGGTTCGATGGCTGGCCCCTCGAAGGGTTCACAGTCGCCTCAGACACAGGGCGAGGGATGACCCTGGGTACGTTCGATACATAACCAAGGCTCGGGCTGTGCTCCCGAGGTACCCTAGGACATTTCCGAGACCAGCGGGAGCGATCTTGTAACGGAATCCCATCAGAGGGAGGCATCGAGCCCTCGGACCCCGTCAAAGGGGACCGGGTCCGGCAGATCACCCGCAGGTACTTTTGGAGCGCGCCTCCAGGCCTCTAGCCGACCCCTAGCAAATGGGGCACGGGCGTCCGCTCGGATTACCCGCCAGCAGCTCACCGGAAACACCATGTTCGGCGCCCTCCGAGGGCAACATGGCGCTTTCCCCCCTCCTCCTTGCGGAAAGGCGACACAGGGGCGTATGTAAAGAAGACGAGTCTGTCCTTGACCGTCCTCTCGCCCTGTGCAGAGGCTCGGGGGCTGCTCTCGCAAACCCGGCTCCGGCCAACCCGTTGACAGCGTCAACATACCAGCCCGAGAACTTGGGACCCGACCGTGCACCCGGGCTATGGCCAGCTCGCATGAGGGAACACCCAAACCCACCGAAGTGTTGCGAAACGCACTCAGACCTCGAAGGAGTAAAACTACTCCTCCGAGGCCTCAGGGGCTACACCCGGCGGGTGCGCTCACGCGCACCCACCGGAACAGAATGCAACCAAAAAAGGCTGGTCCCCTTGCAAAAAAGTGCGGCAAAAGCCTCCAAGCGAGTATTAGTACTCCCTTGGAGGCTCGGGGGCTACTGTCGGGGACCATAATTAGGGGTACCCTCAAGACCCCTAAATCTCAGCTGGTAACCCCCATCAGCACAAAGCTGCAAAGGCCTGATGGGTGCGATTAAGCCAAGGATCGGTCCATTCAAGGGACACGATCGTGCCTCGCCCAAGCCTAGCCTCGGGCAAGGGAAGCCGACCCCGGAGAACCTACGTCTCGCCCGAGGACCCCCCTCCAGCAACGGGCACACTATTGGCTCGCCCGAGGCCCAGTCTTCACCGAGAAGCAACCTTGGCCACATCGCCACGCCGACCGACCAAATCGCAGGGGCATTTAATGCAAAGGTGGCCTGACACCTTTATCCTGACGCACACCCTCCAGTCGACAGAGCCGAAGTGACCGCAGTCACTTCGCCGCTCTACTGACCGGTCTGACAAGAGGACAGCGCCGCCTGCGCCGCTCCGAATGCTGAGCCACCCGACAGAGTGAGGCTGACAGCAGCCAAGGCCGGCCTCGGGCGTCATAGGAAACTCCGCCTCGCCCGACCCCAGGGCTCGGACTCGGGCTCAGCCCTGGAAGACGGCGAACTCCGCTCCGCCCGACCCAGGGCTCGGACTCGGGCTCAGCCCCGGAAGACGGCGAACTCCGCTCCGCCCGACCCCAGGGCTCGGACTCGGGCTCAGCCCCGGAAGATGGCGAACTCCGCTCTGCCTGACCCAGGGCTCGGACTCGGGCTCAGCCCCGGAAGACGGCGAACTCCGCTCCGCCCGACCTAGGGCTCGGACTCGGGCTCAGCCCCGGAAGACGACGAACTCCGCTCCGCCCGCCTCAGGGCTCGGACTCGGGCTCAGCCCCGGAAGACGGCGAACTCCGCCTCGCCCGACCCTAGGGCTCGGACATGGGCTCAACCCCGGAAGACGACGAACTCCGCCTCGCCCGACCCGGGGGCTCGACCTCGACCTCGACCTCGGAGGAGCCTCCACCTCGCCCAGCCTAGGGCACGGACCGACCACGTCAACAGGAAGCGCCATCATTACCCTACCCCGAGCTGACTCGGGCTACGGGGAACTAGACCGGCGTCCCATCTGGCTCGCTCCACCATGCGAGTAATGATGGCGCCCCGCATGCCCTGTGACGACGGCGGCTCTCAGCCCCCTTACGGAAACAAGAAGACGTCAGCAAGGACTCGACAGCCCCAACAGCTGTCCTCCCGCCAGGCTCCAGCACTCCTCCGACGGCCACGACACCACGCGAACTGGGTGCCAAGACCTCTCCGGTTGCCACGATGGCATGTACTTAGGGTGCTAGCTCTCCACCGCTAGACACGTTAGCACATTGCTACACCCCCCATTGTACACCTGGATCCTCTCCTTACGCCTATAAAAGGGAGGACCAGGGCCCTCTTACAGAAGGTTGGCCCGCGCGGAGAAGGACGGGACGGCGCTCGCTCCCACTCCCTCATGGACGCTTGTATCCCCCTACTGCAAGCGCACCCGACTCAGGCGCAGGGCTAACACGAAGGCCGCGGGATCCACTCTCTCACGCCTGCCTCCCTCCGGCTGCTTCCTTTCCCCCCTTCGCGTTCCGCCTCGCGTCGACCCATCTGGGCTGGGGCACGCGGCGACAATTCACTCGTCGGTCCAGGGACCCCCCGGGTTTCGAAACACCGATAAGATATATCACAAAACACGAAAAATGATTTTTAGTATAATGTTTTTTCTCTAGTTATACCAAAAAAACTAACATTTGAATCATGGTGAAATATATTTTCATAGTTGTGTACTTGTTGTGATAATTGTGAACAATTTTGTGTATAAAGTTGGTCAAATTAAGTTAGTTTGACTTTGGACAAATATAGAATGATTTGTTTCTTGGAGGGAGAGAGTAGTTATTTCTATAGAACATATATATCCAACTACTTAGATGCATGTGCATTGTTACGGTTTCTATATATCACATAGGTAGACCTTATTCAAACAGAATAGTTGTTCAAACATGTTCCAAACCTTTACAATAAGCATTCAAAAGTCTTGAATGGCTTGCAAGGATGGTGGTAGCTGGGTCCTGTTCACGTCCTCGAGACTTAAGGCCTTGCAGGCGTAGAGTGCGATGGTGCCACGATGGGTTCCTGCGCCGACACCCCTCCCCTCATCAATCAAACAACTACATTTTCGAATTAAACCTAACTAATCCCAAATTTAACAAATCGAAAACTCATATCTCAATCGATGACTTGATAGCTCTGTTGCGCTGACACCTGGTAGCCCTATATGCATGTGCCATCATCTTGATTGTGTCATTGCCTGCATGCGTGAGCACATCACTGGTGTACAAGTATATATGTTCGAATGGGTCAGGTCTGTTGGGCAGCTCATGGCTTAGCACGGTTTAGCCCGATCCATTGTACACCAACATGTGCTGACCTAGCCCGATCACTGTGTCCTGCCTGGACCTTAATTGTGGTACAACGGGCTAGGCCTAGTATGGATCAGTTTTATTTGTTTCCCTTATTTTTGTAAAATTATCTATATTATGTTTGGGTATAGAATATAAAACACAAAAATAAGTAGGCTCTGTTGACTTGATGGGATTGAATGTAGATCTAACAACCAAGGTTTAAACCCTTTGTTCTGCACAATTTTATCTTATTTTCACATAAAGCAGGAAGGGGAGAGGTGACATGGTTGACACATGGAGAAACTTCTGTATTATAGGAGTAGAGATGTGGGAAACAATTCCATCCATGTAGTAGTTACTAGCGTAATTCTAGAAATGAGGCCAAGCAGGAAATAAAAAATGTAATACGTGGGATTGAAGAAGTGATAAATACAAGTTTTTACTATGGAATATGTTCTTTATTAAAAGATAGATCATGCATTAAGAGGGTCTCTTAAATTTGGTATATGTTTGTAAGGAAGTTATCATTTTTCCAACAAAAAACTCTAATTAACCATGATTTTTTGAGCAGCTTATATTATCCTTTGGTACATGCATGAATTGGTAGAACATTTTTCTGATCACCAACTAAGATCCAAAGAAAGCATATCCTTTATTACACCTTTCAACCATGGCAATGCTCCAAGCACTTCTTTATGTCATCATAGCATTGTCTGGTCCTCGCACAGCAGTACTCTAGAGCCCTTAGATAGCACACTAAATTTTTATTATCTTCAATTACCTTTCGGTTTGCCCCCATCGTGACCATCACTGTCGGGCTCCCAGTGTTGCTAACCTCTTCAGTTTCCCCTAATAAAGATCATTCAAATTACCAACAATATTGTTAGAATCAATATTATACATGTATATATAATTTTAATTTGCCGCAATAAAGAATATATCAAATTCATTGATTACCACTTATTATGTGTGCATGAATAGCACACGATGCCAGAAGTACCATGGAAAGCATCAAGAGTCCTTGGATGATGGTGTAGTTGAAGAACTTTGCCATGGGTGATGAACTAGAAAGTGTCTAATACTAACAATGTGTTACTTTTGAAAGCTGCAAGATGTGGCCAATATATATATGCAGTCCATAGTCTATTTGTCTATCTATCTAGCTTTTGTCTATCTATCTCGATTTATGTATCTATCTCTTATATATATATATGTATATATATACATATATCCCTTTATCTATCTGTCTATCTTTTTTCTTTATGTGTCTATCTATCTATCTATCTATCTATCTATCTATCTATATGTTTCTTTACCTTTCTATATGTTAGCTCGTCTGCCATAGGCTTGACTCTTGGGAGTTCTCGTATTAATTAGTGAACATTTTCTTAATCATCAATTTAGTGTAGGACCAAGTGCAACAATTCAGAAAATCTTGTAATCAAAATATATCACGAAACACAAAAATGTGCAAGTTTCCTTTTTAAACTTTGCGGCAATTAAAAATTATAACTAGAACATTGACTTGGTTATCTGGTACATTTAATGTGGCTAGAAAATGAAGGAAAAAACTAGATTTTGAATTACTTTCCTTAGCCAATTTGTAAGTTTGCTACACTACCCCGTTTGCGTGCCGGCTCTATTTTGTAATGCTGCATCCAAATTACCGTGTAAGACTACTATTCTAATTTAGAAAAAAAATCCATTTCCATATAAGACACTGCTATAATAAAGCTCTATATAAGTAGTCCAGTTAGCCTCTACACAGGCGGTTTCAGGAACTGCTTGTAGTGCACCGTATGTGACGTAAACAACATCTCGTGCGGTCAATCTAAAACCTCTTGTGATAGACATACATCACAGGCGGTTTTGGACAAAGGAATCGCTTGCGATAGACACACATCACAAGCGGTTTCTAGTCCTAGCCGCTTGTGTTAGACATACATCACAGGCGGTTTCTAGTCCTAGCACCTTATGATAACCACACATCACAAGCAGTTTTAAATATAAGTCTGACTATAATTTCAATATACAGAATCAATATACCGAACAATTGTATCCTGATTCATACAAATCAATATACAAGATTCATAACAAATCAATATACAGATTCATACATAAAATAATATACATATTCATACACATCACAAATCACATTCACAGAATGATAACAGTAGTATTATTAGCACCAAACCACAATAAGATACATCATCTCAAGTTCCATATAAATCTCAACATCATCTAAAGTACCACTCTCACATAACATGTTAACCAAACTAAAGGCCTAAACATTGTGTGCTAGCATGTACAAACTTAGTTATGGGAGGTGTTTCAAATTTCCATTTTTGTTGTAGAATAGCCCTTTTTGATGAAGAACTTCATGGCACGCAAAGCAAAGCAAGTTTGTTATAACCTTAGCCACACCGATGGTAACCATATCTCTTTCTAGCCATTTAGCATTGATCATGGATTTAGGAACCAGCAATGAAAGCAAAAAAGCAAGCAGTGCTAAGTAAGAGTAATGTAATGAGCAATAATAAAACATAAAAATTGCAACCACAACAGGAATCCAGATAATTCCCGTCGGCTAGAATAATTCTCGTCGGCTTCGGTAAAGGCTGACGGGAATAAGAAAATCAACGTCGGCTATCAGACAGCCGATGGGAATTACATAACTTTCATAATAACCATTCGCATACATAATAACCGCACAGGACCAGTACACAGAGGTTGTTTGTCACCAAATGGAAATTATGATATTGTCAAATTAGGCTTGTCCTCTAGATGTTCACCGCCAAGATCTTTCAAATAAAAATGGTATGCACTGCATATAAGAATAGCATTGTGTGATTAAGAATACATTTGTTAAGTTGTAAGTACAAGTGTGCATGTACAGAACTAACAAATAGTTGATTTAGAGGTACTTAGTGTAAAAGAGGGTTAAGTAGTTGGTTTCCATCCTTTGTCGGTGGTACAACGACAACAATCGTCAAAGAATAAATGTCGCACATGATCTATATTATCTTTGCTCGAAAATGCATCTATTGGCACAACAAATGTGAAGTCCTCGAGTTTGTACTTGTTGCTAGCCACCATGTACCACTCATGCATTCTAATCTCCAGAGTCGACAACTGGTGAATAAGTTTTGTTGAAATCAACGCCGGGTCTTAGCGTAAACCCTTGTGCTACTAGCCTTGCTTTGTATCTCACTATGTCACCATTTTCATTTCGTTTCCGAATGAAAACCCACTTGTATCACACATGGAAGATACCACGTGGTATAGGCATTACAGCCGAGAAAACTTCTCTTTTCTAAAGCAAAGCTAACTCTGCTTCAATTGATTCCTTCCACTTGATCCAATCCGAGCGCTTTGTGCACTCTACCATATGGTCTTAGAATCTAGATCATTCTAAAGATCCTTAGTAGTTTTCTCGGAGAAATATATGTCGACAATGGTAGCTTTTCTATCATAGGTTTCACCAGTTTCAACATAATTGATGGCAATTTCATCTCCCTTTAAAGACTCATCATAATTTCCCAAATTAATGTGTCTAGGGTTTTGCGATGTCCCAGCCTCGGCAATGCGCACATCCGAGCTAGGTCACGGATCATCAAAATCCACTTGATACAGTGCATTCTCTTGGTGTTTGTCTGCATTCAGTAGTTTCTTTGTTTCTTAGCAACAGAACAGCGCTTAGTCACCATACTTCTCATCTCTGGGAATTGAGTGGTTTTATTCGGTACTTCCACTCTTTCTAGTGCATTCCTAGAAGAAATGAAGGATTTAGTGACACCTTTATAATTAGTGAATGCATCTGGCAGTTTATTTGCAAGTCTCTACAAATGTATAATCTTCTAAACTTGCGGGTCAGTTTCTGTAGTACGTGGATCAGTACCTGGAACACCTTGAGTATTCCAATTTATTTACCTGCTAAAATAGAATCAGCAGTCTGGGCCGTAAATAGATCCCCTATCAAGGGTTCTAATTACTTTATGATCGATGGAGATTGAAATCCCACATAGATCCTCACTTTCCTGTGTGGGCCTATGGATGTTCTTTGAGGTGGTGAGATTGGGATGTATACACAACATCCAAATTTACGCAAATGAGAAATACTTAGAGGATTTCCATGTACCATTTGTATTGGGGAAGTAGTATGATATGCAGTAGGTCATAGTTGTATAAGGTCAGCAGCATGCAGAACTGCATGACCCCAACACGACGAAGGCAATTTGCAATTCATTAACAATGGTCTTGCAATGAGTTCAATCCTCTTGATTAGTGACTCAGCCAAACCATTCTAGGTATGGACATATGGTATCAAGTGCTGAACTTAAATACCCAGTGCCATACAATAATCATTGAATGTCTGAGATGTAAATTCAGCAGCACTGTCCATCCAGATTTCTTGAATCCGATGTTTAGGAAAATTTGCCTTTAACTTAATAATTTGAGACATTATCTTGGCAAATGCAAGGTTGCGTGTTGAAAGTAAACAAACATGTGACCATCGGGTAGATGCGTCAATCAGTACCATGAAGTACCTGAATGGCCCACAAATATCTCCTTGAATTCTTTCAAGGAATTTTAGCGGTTTAGCTTTAATTTTGAGATGTGATGGTCTCAAAATCATTTTCCCAATTGCACATGCAGTGCAAAAAATCTTTCGATTTAGGAAACTTTGTTGTGGGTAAATTATGACCAATAGAATTGCCTATGATTTTTTTCATCTTCCCTATGCCTGGATGACCAAGTCATCATGCCATATCTGGAATGGATCAACATTTTAGAAAACCACCTTATATACAACATGTGCAATGGACTTAATGTATGTATAGTACAACCTAGACGTGAGTGATGGAATTTTCTCGAATATGTGTTTGCCATATTTGTTCGACTTAGTCAAAAAGAGAAATTCTTCTTGATTTTCATCATGGGTTTCAATATGGATCCCATTTTGCCGGATATCTTTGAAACTTAGGAGGGTATGAGTGGAATCAAGATACAACAATGCATCCTCGTTAACAATTTTTAGTAATCATGGGGAGGGTAATAGTTGCTCGTCTAGAGCCAACTATCACCGCATCGCGTCCAACAATGGTCAAAACTTTTCCATCTCTCTTTTTAAGAGCCTAAAAATATTTGATCTCCCTAAGTATAGAGTTTGTGGTACAACAGTCCACAAGCCATAATTCCTCCTCCGTCAAGTTGAAATCATGATGCATCTATAAATAAAGAAATCCTAAATAAGAATTTGTGATGCAACTTGGTACTATACAAACATCTTATTCAACATCACATTATAGAAACAACTTTACAACAATAGTATGGCAACTCAAATCTGATGAGTCTGTACAACTCACATGACCCAACAAAGGTCTAGAGAGTATCATACATCTCATGACATGAGTTTGTACATCTCTACTTTATACAACAACAATAAAATGACAATATAGGACATTTGCACAAGCCTAATTGATCATAGATCAATTCTCCAAGTACGAGAGATTACACCAAATCTCTATATGGATCCTTCAACAGATACTTAAAGATCATGTCATCTGTTTCATCATCTTGTGGAAGGATAAGCTTATTGTCAACATCAGTGAGCTTCTCTCCAACAAGAGTGTTCTGTGGTTCAATAGAAGCCAGTGAAGAACTTCCAACCTTAGGTGTTGCTTCAGCAAGATTGAAATGAGATTCAAATCTTGGCTTGTCAGCCTTTTCCTTCTTGAGGGATCGTTGATATAAAAGAACAAGATGCTTAGGGCAAGTATAGTCCCTAGAAAAGTGGCCCTCACTACCACATTTGTGGCAAACTTTATTGCCCTTAGGTGGTGGAGGTTTGCCTTTACCCTTTGCTTTTCCTCTCTTATGGAATTTGCGCTTGTTGAATTTGCCAGGTCCAGTGGAATTCTTGAATTTTTTCTTGAATCCCTTCTTATTATCAAGCTTATGAACATTGAAATGAACTTCAGGCAGTGGAGCAGAACCTGGAGGGCGCTGCCGAGCATTCTTTAAAAGAAGATCATGATGTTTTTTTTGCATGAGTCAATGTATGCATAAGCTAAGAAAATTTCTAGAAATTGTTAGAGCGATATTGCTGGTGCAATATCCTATCCTCTAGAAGTATAGTAGATAGAGTCTTCTCTATCTTATCTGTTGTTGGGCAAAGGCGAACACGCTACCCTTCGCTCTACGACTTCGTCCCCTCTTCACGCTAACGAAGGCTACATCGACAGCACGCCAGAACAAGCCAGGGGTGCCGCCCCCGGACGGCGACCAGTGCGACCCCCTTCGTTCTGGTGTTGCTTGACGAAGGCCCCACCGAAGTCTATGGGCCTCCCACGCTCCCGTCCGCCTAGAAAGGCCCATGTGTAATTTGGCCCATGGTGATGGGCCCCGCGAGGTCAGGTGCGATAAGGGTCGTGTCTGTAATAGGGTTTACCTTAATGACTATCTATAACCTCCCCTCGTGGGAATATTCTGGGGATAAACCGGGTACTCGACGGTCTAAACGTCTTTGACAGGGACAGGCGGCCCCTCGAGTACCTATAAATACCCCCGTAAAGTGCCCACATACGGGTGATTAAGCTTTCGGCATTCCATGCTAAACTTTGCAAACACACTTTCCTCCCCCTTGTTGGATCAACTTGCCCAGGCAGATTAAATCCCAACATTTGACGCCCACTATTTGGGCTACGAAAAACAACCCACGATGGCCCCCAAGCGAGCTAACTCGAAGGCTGCCCCATCCATTGACGACGTGGCGAAGGCAGCACTACTAGCGGAAAAGAAAGGCAAGACCCTCGCGGACAACACCCCTTAGGAGGCCTTCAAAGATGACGCTGTCAACAGCAAAAGACAGCATCAAGACCATCCCACCCTCGACGGCATTGTACGCACCTACAGCTGCAAAGGCGCACCACAAGCACCACCGCCAGGCTTCGCTCCACCAGAGGGTGAAGACACCATAGAGGACGGAGAAGTCATCGGCATCTCAGCCAAAGACCAGCTCAAGCTGTGGGCTTTACGCATCAAAAACAACCACCTCCGGAAGCAGAAAGAAACCCTCGAAGCCAAGCGCCAACGAGTCATCATGCAAGCAAAGGTGCGGCAGATGATACAAGATGAGGAGCAGAGGGCTCGAGAGCTCAAACATGAGATAGCACTTATGCAAGGCGAAGGCTAGTACAACCTGCAGCGTGGACCGCCCGTACCGCCAGCGCCTCTACAACAGTACGTACAAGCCGGAGACCTGTTCATACCACAGCATGACCCACTTATTCCAACAGCCGTAGCTTTCCAGGGGATCAACTACCTCGACGAGCGCAGCCCCCTGGCTCCACAACTCCAAGCATCACGCTGGCCTGCCAACTTCCGGGCCAGTACCTACCCCAAATACAACGGCAGTACCGACCCGGCTCAGTACATCATGAGCTACTAGGTCGCCGTCGCATCGTCCGGAGGGGACGACGCCACAATGGCCAAATCCTTCATCATCGCACTCGAAGGCCCGACCTTGACCTAGTACACCAGGTTACCGCCATTGTCCATTGATTCCTAGAAAGGGCTTTGCGACAAGTTCTTACTCAACTTCCAAGGATACCGACCTGATACAGGCGCCCTGGCCGAATTATCTCTCTGCAAGCAGCAAGAGAAGGAAACCCTTCGCGAGTACTACAGGAAATTCCTGTCGCTCAAATCGCAACTGCCTTCGATTGACGACCACATCACAATCCATTACGCCATCAGCGGCCTTTGGGCTGGCGTCCTATACAACCATTGCATCAGGGATCCACCCAAGAGCCTACAAGAGCTATACCAATTATTTTAGAAGTACGCCAGGTCTGAGGAGCTCCATCAACGCAAAATTGAATCTCAGAGGAAGCCCAAGGACCCTCTGTAGTCCAGCAGAACCTGGACCAAGCCAGCGCAGCCAGATTCCGGCCGAGACAACCGCAACCATCAACAGGTGCACAACATAGCCAACCAGCACCTAGCCAGAGAGACCATTCGTCGTCAGGAATACCACCCCCAAGGCCGCTGCAACAGCACAAGAGGAAGAGGCCGTGGACGGACACAACAGCCACGCAGATTCTACTGCTTGTTTCACGGCGAAGACTGCGCACACCCAATAAGGGATTGTTCGGAGACCAAGGCCACCAGGGACAGAATGCCCAGAGCACAACCAGCCGACAACCAGAGGGTCGTCGCGCACACATATCATCACCAGCAACCCGACCACAACGAGCAAATCCAGCATCCACCCAACCACGCTTATCAGCACCATCAAGAAGTGTAGGTTCTGCCTCCGTCTCGTCCTCATCACCCAAATCCACCACACCACAACCAACACCCACAACCACCCAAACAGGAAGACTTCGCCGAGCAACCCTATCGTGGAGTCATCCACATGATCACTAGGGGATCAAGCGTGGACTTCGACACAAAGCAGCAAAAAAAGGACCACTACCGAAGTGTGAACCGCGTCGCTCTCACTGGCCCAGTAGTGCAAACAAAGTGGTCTCATGTACCGCTCACCTTCGAAGCTAGAGACATTGATTTGCGCAGCGCTCCTCACGTAGACATCATGGTGATCAACTGAAGTGTAGCAGGTTGGGACCTACACAAAGTGCTGGTCGACAATGGTAGTCAAGCTAACATCATTTTCCTGCACGCCTTCGATTGCATGGGGATAAGCCACAACTTACTCAAACCTTCAGACAATCCCCTATACGGCTTCGGTGGCAAGGGTACCTTCCCCGTCGGCAAGATAGAGCTCGCCCTATCATTTGGTGTAGCACCTAATGCGCGAAGTGAGCAGATCACTTTCGATATTGTCGACATGGTCTACCCATACAATGCCATAATGGGTCAGGGCTCGATCAACAAATTTGAAGCGGCCATTCACGGACTCTACCTCTGCATGAAAATCCCAAGCCCGCAAGGCGTGATCACTGTCTATGGCAACCAGCAGACAGCATGCAACATTGAGAGGGACTTCATTCTAGGGCAACGGAACGTACACTGCCTCATGGCACAGCGCGAAGCCTTCGAAAGCAGTCGCCCAATCGCAGATGAAAAAGTCAAAGCGCAGCTCCAAAGTAATGATGGAACGAAGGCGGTACCCCTCAACCCGATAACGCCTAAACAAACGGTTATAATAAGCGAAGACCTAACCTCGTGAGATAAGGAAAAACTCATTTCCTGTCTCTCCCGAAACAAAGACGTCTTCGCTTGGTCTGCCCTCGATCTGGTCGGGGTCAGCCGCTCCATCATCGAGCATGGCTTGGGCATCGACCCTTCGGTGCGTCCAAAAAAGCAGCGACTGCGCAAAATGTCCATTGAGAAAACTGAAGCCGCCAAGGCCGAAGTGCACCACCTATTGGAAGCCAGATTCATCAAGCCAATCGCTTATCCTACATGGCTCGCCAATGTGGCCATGGTGCAAAAGAAGAGTGGCAAGTGGCGCATGTGCATAGACTTCACAAGCCTCAATAAGGCTTGTCCTAAGGATAGTTTCCCCTTGCCACGGATCGACAAAATAGTCGATAGCGCAGCAGGATGTGAAGTCATGTCCCTCCTCGATTGCTTCTCCGATTACCACCAGATTTACATGAAAGAGGAGGACAAGGCAAGCACAAGCTTTATCACACCCTTCGGCACGTACTGTTTTGTCCGAATGCCAGAAGGACTCTAGAATGTTGGATCAACCTTCTCTCACCTCACCAAGAAGGTCCTCAAAAGTCAAGTAGGCCGCAACATTTTCACCTACGTAGACGACATTGTCGTCGCAAGCAAAAACAAAGAGGCTCAACTGGCCAATCTTGCAGAAACATTCACCAACATGCGCGACGCATGACTCCAGCTCAATCCTGAGAAGTGCGTCTTCAGAGTTCGCCAGGGGAAAATACTTGGTTACCTGGTATCGCACCGAGGGATCGAGGCCAACCTAACTAAGATCCAAGCGATCATCAACATGGCACCTCCGTAGTCCACCATGGATGTCTAGCGACTGACAGGAAGATTGGCCGCCCTGAATAGATTCATCTCCAAATCCACAGAGCGCAGTCTACCTTTTCTCAAGACATTGCGTGCTGCAAAAGAATTCACTTGGGGACCAGAGCAGGCGGTGGCCTTCGAGTCGCTCAAACAACACCTGTCCGACCTAGCAACCCTCACAAGTCCCGACCCTTCGCTGCCGCTGCTTCTCTATATTGTGGCTTCACCATGTGCAGTCAGCGCAGAATTAGTCCAAGAGCAGGACCGAGAGGGCAAAAGTCGGCAGTGCCTAGTGTACTATGTCTCCGAAGTCCTCACGGCGTCTAAGTGCAACATGACTGAACTTGAAAAAATTTCATACGCCGTTGTCATGGCTTCGCGCAAACTACGACACTACTTCGAGGCATTCAAAGTATGGGTCACTTCGGACAGGGGTCTGGGAGAATTGTTCAAGAACCCGAAGACATCCGCTAGAATTGCCAAATGGGCAGCTGAACTATCCGGATACCACATCACCTTCGAGCCTAGAACAACGATCAAATCACAAATCCTGGCAGGTTTCATTGTCGACTGGACAGGACCAGCATGGCCACAAGAATCCTCGAAAAAAGTTTGGACCATCCACTGTGATGGCGCATGGTGCCATGCGGGGGCAGGCGTCGCGGCGATTATCACATCACCCGCAGGCATCAAGTACAGATATGCAGCACGCCTCATCTTTGCCTTAGAGTCCGACAGGTGCACTAACAACATCGCAGAGTACGAAGTCGTCATCCTGGGACTTCGAAAATTACGAGCCCTCGGTGTCACTACATGCATAATCAGGACAGACTCCAAGGTTGTGGCCGGCTAGATCGAAAAGGAGTACTCAGCAAAGGAGCCTGTGCTCATGCAATATCTCACCGCTATCCGTAGCCTCGAGAAATAGTTCAAGGCTTTCACCCTGCAGCATGTCGACCGCAACAAGAACGAAGAGGCAGACGCGCTGGCCGAAGCAGCGGCCAAGGGCGAGGCCCTGCCCTTTGATGTGTTCTACCACGTCATCGGCACGCCAGCCGTCCGCAACCCCGAAGGCCTGCAAATAACCCAGGACACTGAGGGCCACCGCATTGTCAACCTCATCATGGTCGAAGACTGGCGGGCCCCAATAACACTATACCTGCAAGGCCACTACCATCCAACAAATCGCAATGAGGCCAAGCGACTGAAGCACAGGAGCAGGGACTTCGCAATAGTCGAAGGTCAGCTATACAAAAAGGGGATTAGCCAGCCTATACTGAAATGCATAACTGAAACCGAAGGCATAGAACTCCTCCTCAAAGTCCATAGTGGAACCTGCGGCTCACACTCAGGAACTAGAGCCCTCGCAGCCAAAGTGATTCATCAGGGATTTTATTGGTCCGCAATAATTTGCACTGCCAATCGAGTCACAAGGTCATGTGAAGCCTGCCAGAAGTTCTCTCCTCGCTCAGGCAACCCTTCGCAGTTCACGAAGCTCATCGCCCACACATGGCCACTTCAACGCTGGGGCTGGACATCGTTGGACCATTACCTACAACTCAAGGAAACCTCAAGTTCACCTTCGTCGCCGTTGAATATTTCACAAAGTGGATTGAGGCTAGGGCAGTCTCCACAATAACATCGAAGACCGCCCAAAAATTCTTCTGGCAAAACATTGTCTGCCATTTCGGAGTCCCGTCTGAACTCACAGTCGACAACGGCAAATAGTTCGACAGCCAAGACTTTAGGGAATTCTGTTGTTCCATCAGCACCAAGCCTATCTTCGCCTCTGTATACACCCCACAATCCAACGGCGTCGTCGAGCGCGCCAATGGCAAGTTTTTAGTGCCATCAAGAAGAGACTTCTCGATGACAAAAAGGGCAAATGGGCCGACCAATTACCTGAAGTAGTATGGGCCCTGAATACGACAGAGTGTCGAGCAACTGGGTTCACTCCCTTCCGCTTGATGTATGGTTCTGAGGCAATGACGCCGCAAGTGTTAAAGCACGGGTCCCCCCGAACAAACAAATCAGTCGTCCCCGAAGTCGATGTACTAACTTCCAAAGATCTTATCGATGGAGACCGTGTCCTCGCCTTGCAGGCCCTCAACAAATATCAAATCCAGACCAAAGCCTGGCATGACAACACAGTCATCCCAAGAGAGTTCAACGAAGGGGACCTCGTACTTGTAAGAACCACCCGAATAGAGTCCTAGGGCAAGCTAGAGCTAAAGCGGGAACGGCCTTACATAGTCAAGGCGAAGGCATCCTCTAGTGCTTACAAGCTAGCAACGTCGTCCAACGAAGACTTAGAACATTCCTGGAACATCGATAATCTCCAGAAATTTTTCATTTAAGTCCCAAGGCCTAAGCGCCTTTGTAATTCTTTGTATAATGCTATTCAGGCCTGCACTCTTTTCCTCCCAGGGGGTGAGGTTTTTAATGAGGCGGCGCCATGTAATATACCAACGAAAAAGCCCCCGCAAAAAGAAAAAAATACAAGCATCATTACCATGTCGAAAAAGACCGCTCCGACAATCTTCGACATTCGACAGATATGAAGTCACCACGACAGGTAGCGTAGACTACCCTCGCATGCAACAAAATCCACGCAAAAGTCGCCTAAGGGTGCAGCCGGACACGCACAACAAGTGCACGATACGAAGTCTTTACTAAAGGACATTCACGCAAAAGTCGCCTAAGGGTGCAACCGGACAAGCACAACAAGTGCACAATATGCAGTCTTTACTAAAAGACATCCGTGCAAAAGTCGCCTAAGGGTGCAGCTGGACAAGCACAACAAGTGCACAATACGCAGTCTTTACTGAAAGACATCCGTGCAAAAGTCGCCTAAGGGTGCAGCCCGACAAGCACAACAAGTGCACGATACGAAGTCTTTACCGAAAGACATCCGTGCAAAAGTCGCTTAAGGGTGCAGCCGGAGGAGCATAACGAATGTGCAACATGAAGTCCCCATCTCATTTCACAACAAACAAATCTTGTCATATGGTTACATACACACAGAAAAGGACCCCCGGCCACGTTACACAAACAACACACAAAGTTGTCATAGTTTACATACACAAAGCGAAGGGCCACCCGCCACAATGCACAAACAAGAACAATTTTGTTGCCCTCCCTCTTTATTGCGAGCTGTGGGAGGGCAGCGTTTTCACTCACTATCGTAAGACAAGAGCGAGGGCAGCAAACACGCTACATCGGCTCAGCCTTCGGGATAAGGCCTGCCTCCCGAAAATTAAACAACATCATTTTCAGCTCGTCACCCTCAAAAAGATTCCGCAGATCCCCCTCCCTGATACATGTCCCGGACGACGAGGACAACAAATCTCGTTGACCACCCCGATCCACCCGAAGACGGGATCGCTCCATCCCCATCCGACAATGCCTACCACTTCGTGACATCTCGCTGACACTAGGCTTCGACACCAGTTTGTGCCGGTAGTGCTCCTCAGTCCTCGCCCCAGTCGGAGGATCGGACGCTTCGCGCCCATCTAGCCGTGGCACGGCCTCCGCCGTGGCCACATCCAATGCAGCAAAATAATCCAAATCCTCATCCGAAGACTCTTCAGTCCACGAAAACGGACTCTCATACTCTGTAATACCCAATTTTTAATTTGTTAGAAATAATATCAATAGAGAAACAATTTCTCCTTATGTGAGTTTGACCTTTATGCATCATCACATGTGAACACCCTAGGTAAAAACAAATAATTAATAACATAGAAGCCACTAAAATATGTATCATGCTGGTTTTCATTTTTGTGTGCATCTTATGACCACATAATAAATCATATGAAAAGAAAATATTAAAGTCTCAAGTGGAATTTAGAATATACAAGAGATTTTAGAATTTAGAAAAGAGAGAGAGAAATATTGGCCAATACCAAATAAAATCCTTAGAGAAATAAATTCATTTCACCATGGCATGTTTGAATCATACCTTCAAACAGTTGAGTACAAATTTGTCACAAAATTTGAAATCCAAAATTTGGATTTCAAAATAAAGAAGAAAGGAGAAAAGAAAAGAAAAAGAAAAATAAAAATGGAAAAGAACTCGGTTGGGCCCAATTTTCTACCCTCGGCCCACCTAACCTAACGCGCCTGGCCCAAACACCATTGACTGCGCAGCTTACCTCGCGTCCGCGCCGACAGGTGGGGCCGTATGGCTATTGCTCTGCGCGCTACCAAGTATACGCTGACGGGAGGGACCCAGCGTCCTGTGGCTTCCAGCCGTTGCGCTGGTGCTTTGACACTTACGCGTGGGGCCGCGTGTTCAGATCCTTCCTCAACGAACGGTCCGAACTCGACGGGGGTGATCCCGCCATTGTTGCGTTTTCTCCTCTGCTCAGTTGACTGCTTCTACAGATAAAAAGCAAATGTGGCCGTGGACTTGTTCGCCCCATACCCTCCCACTATTTCCCTTTTCCCTTGCCGCATAGCAACAGTTGCGCCGCCTGGGTTACTGCCGTGCCGTGCCGCCGGTGAGAACCCTCCATGTCGTTGTTCCAATCCCTGCGCGCGGTTGTTGGTGTGAGCCAGCGTCCGGGGAATCTTTCCATGCTCTCGGAATGAGCTGGGCGACCCTTAATCGGGGTGAATTTCACGCTGGTGTGCGTGGCAGGGCGGGATTGCCACCTTACCGTGGACAGCTCTTCTGCGTTCATGATTTTTGGTATGAATTCCTCGCCTATGCCCGCTTTCTTTACCACAACGTGTAAGACAGATCCAATTAGGTTTAGTCGCGCCTTTGCCGGTGATTCGCCTCGTCGGAGTTGGGTTTTCGCCGTGGCCGGGCCACGGCGGATAGAGGGAACCAAGGCACGGAGAAGACGATGGGTCTGTGGCCATCAGATCTGTGGGCGACAGTTCGGATTAGATGCAAGCCAAATCCCTAGCGCCCTGAATCTTGGATCGTTAGATCGTGATCTCACGCGTTAGATTAGATCGCGTCACTTTAAACTCGGAGCCATTGGATCTAGATCGGGCAGCTCTGAGCGCATACCAGATCAGTAAGTGAGGGGTTCATCTGGGCCCTTGGTTTCTAATCCAGCGTCTGAGATCCATCCATACCCCTTCGCGACACATTTTGCAAAAGAGCCCCTCTGGAATTACAGATTATAACCCGCCGTCCACTGCATAGTATTCTAAGTCTTAGAAAATTATGCGCAGGAGCCCCTGGCCTTTTATGAATTTGAGGCCCAGTCCAGTGTCGTGTTCAATGAATAAATGAGTTAGAAAATTGATTTTTAATACAAAAATATATGCTAGAAATTTAATAATTCATAGAGAATTCATATGAGCTCCAAATTATTCCATTCCACTTCCTAAAATTTTGTAATTTTATTCTCTATCACTTAGAGCCTCTGTTTGGCCATGAAAACAATAAGAAATTTAATTTCTCACTTAATCCTATTTCAAGTACATAAAGCCTCTGAAAATTCATATCTTAAAATCTATAACTCCAAAAATTATGATTCCTGTTCGTAGGATTTTATTTTAATATGTAGATTATTATTGTGTATTTTGTTTATATGTTTGGTGTGATGTTAATTTTCTCTATATACTGTGCTTGTTTGTATTGTGACGAGTAGAAGTGCCCGTGACTGAGTATACTGGTGAGCAGCAGATAGAAGTAGCTGAGCAGGAGCTCATTGAAGGCAAGTTGTGCCCTTGACCACTTTTTACCCAATAACATTCTTTAATATCATTTATTCATGCATAGGTTAATTTTGATGGGACCCGATAGGTCACCCTAGATTGTTTATCTCATTACCTTGTTTACCCCTTAATCACTTGGGTAGTTTGCTATTGCTTTACGTGGTTTTGGGATAATCATTTATTTTATCTATGTTCCAATTCTTTTTGTTGTTTTATTTATGTTCATGTCAAGATCATTAATGTTAATTGAAACGTAGAGCTTAACTTGAGAAACACATGCCACCACAAGGGTTTAATAGGACGCCCTTGGCTGACTAATTAGGAAAGCTAGTGGAAGACTACCTTACCCGAAAGGGGCAAGGGCAGTAGGGGAGTTGCATGCAAGGAGGTTCTCGGGTTGATTTAGCTGCGATGGCGGTCAGACGGGGGATTCTTGCAAGTGCTCTTCCCATAAACTGTAGCGGGTTTTCGGAAGCTAGTGGAACTTTGTAAAGGCCTCGTAGTGTTGCCCTGCCTCGCCTCCTAGGTAGAGGTGTATGGGAGTCGCGATCCCTTGGCAGATGGGTAACATGACTTGTGGGTAAACGGTACAATCTCTGCAGAGTGTAGAACTGGTATACTAGCCGTGCTCGCGGTCATGAGCAGCTCAGGACTCTCTGATGATTAAATTATGGAACTTAAATTCAATTTTGTCATTTGCATTGCATGGGTTTATTATTAATTTTGTTCTATTACTTCACTTAAGGTTTGGTATTTACTTACATTTAGGAACTGCTAATAAAATTTTGACCATCTACTTAAAAGCAATGCTCAGCTTTAACCCCTGTCATTGATTAGCCTTACACATCAAATGAACTCCCACCTTTGTGAGTTCATGTCCACTAGTTCCCCACAACTTGTTGAGCTATGAGTATGTGTGAGCTCACCCTTGCTGTCTCACACCCCCACAGGAGAAGAACAGGTGGTTCAGGAGGAGCCACAAGGCGAGGAGTTCGATCTGATCTAGGTGGCGTTTCTCAGTTGACATTGGCACCGACGATCCTTAGTTCGTTTTATATTTATTCTTTTATTTTGTAATAAGACTTCCGCTATGTAATAAATAATCTGATGTTTTGTGACATTTATCTCTATACACTCTGTTATTATATATGTTGTCTTCTTGGCGCATGTATGAGATGCACCTGGCTTTGTTCCTTAAAGCCAGGTGTGACAGAAGTGGTATCAAAGCAAATGTTGACTGTAGGACGAAACCTAGATAGAAATGGACAACCCTTACTTACCTTACTCTGATTCATTCTATACTTACCTCATCTTGGTCTTATCTCACCTTTTGCTTTTCTGCTCTGATTAATCTTATCTTTTCTACTCTAAGACAAGATGGATTTCATACCTTGGAATCCTACCACTATGATCTTTTTAAGAGATAGGGAACCTAAGACAAAATTTAAAACTATTTTCTCTATCTAAAAACGTTGGTTGATTGTTCTGATGATAAATGCCTGATTTGTTTTTTGATTGATTGAAATATTATATATGGACATCTTAGCATGTACCACCATAAGATATTGAGTTAGCTTTAGTAGATAAAACATTAATCTGCTTAGCTAATAAATCCCCCAAAGTAACCTGATTTGTAAATACCTGCCTTGTCTACTATTCTCTTACCATATGTATCTAACTCAGATGGTCAATACCAGGCAGGGTGGTGGAATTGATTTGCCTCCTAATCGACACACTCGGTGGATATATAGAAAACCCCAGCCACAACCAGCAGAGATGAATCCTCCTAATCCTCCACCGGGCGGAGTTGACCCACTGATTGTATGTAACACCCTGAATTTGGGGGTATAAAATTTCTTTGCTCATATTCACAAATTCAGGTGTTACTTCCTTTTTTCTCATCCTTCCCCAATCTTCTCTTTCTCATTTCTATGGGAGAAAAGTGGTTATTTTATTTATAATTATAGTCTATTAGCTCAAACTCCAAGGGAGTATGAATTGTTGCATCATGTTGAACCCTAGATTTCACTTTTGTTTGGTGCATAATTCTCAAAAGGTCTAATTTGAATTTGTGGCTTATTTCAATTTGAATCAAATGGAGAAAATAAAAAGAAAAGAGAAAGCAAATTCCAGAATAAAAAGAAAAGGGAAAAGAGCCCAAACCCACGCCCCCCTCGGCCTTTCGGCCCATCAGGCCCATCCCGCGCGCGCGCCCTCCCTCCCCTCTTCTCTCTCTGCCCCGCGGGCCCGGCTTGTCGGCGCGGCCGCCGTCTCAGCGCCCGCCTTCCTCTCTCTGCGCCGCGGGCCCCGCCCGTCAGCGCAGCCGTTCCCCGCGTCCGCGCCCGCGCCCGCCTCTATCTCTCTCTGTCCGCGGGCCCGGCCCGTCAGCCCCGCTTTCCTCGCGTCCGCGCTCGCTTTCTCCTCTCTCTCTGCGTCGTGGGCCCGAGCTGTCAGCTCTCTCGTCCTCGCGTAACCGCCGCCCGAGCTGCGCGCGCCCGCCTTCTCCGCGCCCACGTCGCGCGTGGGGCTCGCCCCAACCCCGCCCTTGGCCACTAGAGCCCCGAACCCCACTCGCCCTCTCCCCCTCCCTCATTTGCGCACCTGCCTACCCCTCTCTCGCCCCTCCCTCGCTGCGCGCTCGCGATAGCGCCATCACCGCGAACCGCCGCCGTCCCGAGCTCGTTTCCCCGTCGTCGTTGGAGCTCCGCCGTGCCTTTTGCCACGGTAAGCTTCGCCCCGATGTCCACAACCCGGAACGCGCTCCAATTTCCCCTTCCCTTCCCTATTTCTCTCTGCCCGCACTCACCCGCCGTCCTCCGTGCAGCCGCCACCGTCGACTCGGGCTGTCGCCGCGTCTCCGTCGCCACCGAGGAGTCCCCGGAGTTCGCCTTGAGGTAAGGAACCTCTCCCGCCCCTATTGACCCTTGTTTTGCTCTCTATCGCGTTTAATTCCTCGCCGGAGTTGTTTAGCGCCGCCGCCGAGCCACTCCGCCGTGAACCGCCCCCCTCCGGTGCCCCTGCCCCGACCCAGACCCCACCAGAGAGTTTCCCATGCCCTCCCCAACCTCCCCGGCCACTCAGATCGCCCCGGGGACCCGCAGGGCCCCCGCTCCCCTCGTCTCCGGCGAGCTCCTCCGCCGCGGGGACGGGCGCCGCCACCTCAGCTGGCTGGGGAAGGAGACAGCAGCCAGCAATCCCATCCCCACCGTCCATCTCAGATCGGGTAGCCCAGTTTTAAATAGGCCGAGTCCAATCCTAACCGTCCGCCCAAGATCCAACGGCCCAGAGCCGTTTCCCCCGCGCCCCGCCTCTCTGCCGCTGGGCCCCGCCTGCCAGCCGCCCGCGCGCTCGCTCTGCCCGCCCGGTCCCGCCTGCCAGTCGCTCGCGCCCGCGCTGCCCGCCGGCCCCGCCTGTCAGCCACCCAGGCCGTCGCGCACCTGCGCGCCCGCCCGCAGGATCTAATCCTGGCCGTCGATCCGAGATCCAACGGCAATTAGCGCCCGATACCCCTTCGCCCGCGCGTTTTCTTAAAGAGACCCCCTGGTTTCTGGAAATTACGCCCGCCGTCCCTGGTTTCTTACAGATAGGTCCTCGGACCTTTTATTTAATCCAAAATAAGTATTTAAGGCATATTTTTAATCCCTAAACTTGTAAAATTCATAACTTTGCCATATGGACTCCAAATTAGGTGCTTCAAATTGCAAAATATTCATAAAATTACTATCTATCTGTTTATGCAATGTTTCCCTGCTGTTTCCATGTCCCAATTAATGGTTAATCATTAGGATAGGATTAAGGTTATTGGAACCTTATTTGAGATAAATAAAAGATAGTAGACTTTAATAAAAGTTGGAGCACTTAAGTTTATGGACTTAAACACCTAAGTTTAGGAACTTAAAACCAGATAATGATTTAATCCCACCACAGACTTAAACCTGATTAGTGGATAATGAATCACTTTGTATAGTCCTCTACCTTAGACCTAGGGAACACCAGAGTGCCTATCCCTTTTCTATTATGAACTTGTGATCTCTCTCTGCTGCATATGTTTGGTATGTTGTTTTTGTTTGTTATTTCCCAAGTGCATAGTGTGAATGATTACTTTACGTAGACAACGGGCAGTCTGTGTTTCCCGAGGAAGTTGCAGAGGAAGTTCCTGATCAACAGTTTGGTGAAGGCAAGTGTCCTCTGACCCATTATGTCCTATTCATTTATAACTTACTACCCCGCATTACTTACTTGAAACCTAAGGATTGACTAGCTTTACACTTTACTTTATCCTTGATTACCTTTTGGGTTATATGGTTAGCATTCTGCTATTGCCTTAACTTAATCAATGAACATGATGTGAATATTTATGATACTGTTATCCTGATGATGCTGATGATCTTGTGATACTCTAGGGGACTCAGGCTGTTTTCCTGAGTACCTCTCCGTAAGGACCTGTTCGTTGAGAGACCACCCGGGATAACAGTGCAACCATGAGGGTGAAATGTGGCACCCTTAGCTAATTAATTAGAGGAACTAGAGGTGTAGTTGCTTCGCCGTCGTGCCGTCAATGGGGTCCAGGCACAGTGCTTGCTCTGCCGAGGCTGAGTGCCGAGGTTCTTTCGTTTTGCTTTTGTTAGTCACTCTCCTGCGGGGAGGGGTACTGTGTTTATCAAACTGGAGAAACCTAACGAGCGGCTACGATCTCTAGGGAATCTTTGTAAAGGCTACGTAGTGATACCCTGCCGGACCACCTAGGTAGTGGTCAATGGGGATTAGCTCTCCCCGGGCAGAAAGGGAATCATGGCTCATGGGTAAAGTGTGCGACCTTTGCAGAGGGTAGTGAAACTGATATATCAGCCGTGCTCACGGTTAAGAGCAGCCTTGGGATCCTCTTTGATTAGAGATACAGATGGTTCGAGATACAAGGATTATGTTATGGTTTTGGTTCGAATATGATGATGTTGTTCCTCGATGAGGAAATGGTTTACGGGTTGGTTAATGCTAAAATCTGGCTTCTACTAATGATAAATACCTGACCAACTAAAAGCAACTGCTTGAGCCTAAACCCACATAAAGCTAGTCCACTTCAGCCAAACGGGACATTTGTTGAGTACGTTGATGTGTACTCATCCTTGCTTTACCACAAAACACCAGGTTGTCCGCATTGTAACCACTGCTCAGGAGAAGGCGAAGCCGTGGAAGAAGACTTCCAGGAGTTCCAAGACTACGACGAATTCTAGGTGTGGGTTGGCGGCAACCCCCAGTCAGCTGCCTGTGAAGGCCTTATCTTTACTGCGCTTCGCTAGCACTTTGATTTATCTGTTAAGTTGATGACTATGTGGATGTCTATGACTCTATGATGTAATAAGTTAATACTCTTTTAAGTTACTATTCGAGCAATGTGCATTGATGTTCATTTATGTAATCGCTGTGTACGTGAGTTCTGATCCTGGCACGTACATAGTTCACATTCGGTTTGCCTTCCAAAACCGGGTGTGACATTGTAGCTCAGATGAGGATGATGCAACAAATAGCGGATACTATGGCAGATATGCGTGCTCAGATGCAGCAAGAACGCTAGGAGATGCGCCAGGAAAGAGAAGAGATACGACAGGAGTTGCGGTAGGAGCGAGAGGAGATACGCCAGGAAAGGAGGGCGCAACAGCAGCTGCAACAACAACAGCAATAGCAGCAACAGCAATAAGTACCACTGCCTCCACCACCACCACCAGTTCCACCCCGAGATAAGCATAGGGAGTTCATGAGCCATAAGCCACCTACATTTGCAAGCTCTCCTGATCCACTGGACACGGATGATTGGCTGAAGTCCGTTGAGAAGATGTTGAATATTGCACAATGCACTGACCGGGAGAAGGTTTTATATGCTTCTGGACGTCTGACAGGTCCTGCTGCCGATTGGTGGGATTCATATACTGCTGCCCATGATGCTGCGGACACTATTACTTGGGCAGAGTTCAGTACACAATTCAGGAATTATCATATACCAGCTGGATTAATGAAGATTAAGAAAAAAGGAATTTCTGTCGCTAAAGCAAGGAAGTATGTCAGTCAGCGAGTACCGCGACAAGTTTATTCAGTTATCCAGATATGCCCCTGATGAAGTTGCTGAAGATGAGAGGAAGCAGGAGCATTTTATTGAAGGACTTAATGGACCTCTGCAGTATGCTCTAGTGACACATACATTTCCATCATTTCAGATGCTGCTTGATAAGGCCCTGGCTATTGAACACAAGCGTGTTCAGCTGGGAGATTTGAAGAGAAAGGCTATATCTCAAGGACAAGGAAGCAGAAGTGTTCGTCCTCGCTACAGTTCACCCCAGGGTACACCCTTTCGCACTGGCAGAGGCCAGCGCCCAGTTCAGCAATCACCTCTGAAGACTCCACCTCCTCGACAGGCTACCCCCATTGGCACCCCGACGAAGTTTTCAGGACAAAGTGCAGGCACTACTTGTTTCAAGTGTGGGAAGACTGGACACTATGCAAATGTCTGCCCAAAGAGGATTGCTGCTACCTCCATTCAGAATAAGCAACAGACTCCAGGATCTGGCAAGGGATACTCTATTGCCAAGGTTAATCAAGTCAGCGTTGATGCTACTCCGGATGGTGCTGACATCGTACTTGGTATGTTTTATGTTAATGCAATTCCTGCAACCATCTTATTTGATTCTGGTGCTACACATTCATTTATGTCTGCTAGATATGCCAACACAAATGAAATACCACTGCTAAAAATGAGAAAACCCATGATAGTAATTACACCTAAAGGGCCTGTTGAGGCGAATCAAATGACACATAGATTGACATTAACAATTATGGGGAGAGAATTTGGAGCTACTGCTATAATATTAGAGTCAAGCAGTATAGATCTGATCCTTGGTATGTCATGGTTAAGAAAGGCAAAGGCCATTATAGCATGTGGTAGAGGTACCGTAGAACTCACTACCACTAAAGGAGAAAGATTTCAAGTTAATATTGCAGTGACCACCTCATCCAAACGTGCAATGTTCTTTATACCTGAGGAGTTTGTTGGTGACAACATCCGTGTGGTTAGAGATTTTTTGGATGTCTTTCCAGAGGAGTTACCAGGGATACCACCTAATAGAGAAGTTGAGTTTGTTATTGATCTCCTACCTAGAACTGTCCCTATTTCTAAACGGCCATATAGGATGTCCGTAGAAGAGTTGAAGGAACTGAAGAAGTAGTTAACTGAGTTGCAAGAGGCTGGGTACATTCGACCGAGTTCCTCACCTTGGGGAGCGTCGGTTCTGTTTGTACAGAAGAAGGATGGATCACAAAGATGTGTGTGGATTATAGATCTCTCAATGATGTTACTGTGAAGAACAAGTATCTGTTACCCCATATTGAGGACTTATTTGATCAGATGAGAGGTGCTAGGGTATTCTCGAAGATTGATCTCCGATCGGGTTACCATCAGATGAGGATTAGGCCATCGGATATTCCCAAGACGGCTTTCTCGACTCGATATGGATTATATGAGTTCACTGTTATGTCGTTTGGATTAACCAATGCACCAGCTTATTTTATGAATCTGATGAATAAGGTGTTTATGGAGTATTTGGACAGATTCGTCGTGGTATTCATCGACGGTTTTCTTATTTATTCCCAGAATGATAGCGATCATGAGGAACATCTGAGGTTGGTGCTACAGAAGCTACAAGATAACCAGCTATATGCCAAGTTCAGCAAGTGCGAGTTTTGGATTGGCGAGGTGCCATTTCTTGGTCATATCATTTCTAATGGTGGAATATCAGTGGATCCTACTAAGGTTAAGGAGATAATGGAGTGGAGAGTACCCACTACAGTTACGGAGATTCGGAGTTTCTTGGGACTAGCAGGATATTATCGGAGATTTATTGAAGGATTTTCTAAGATTGCTAAGCCTATGACCTCGCTTCTGGAAAAGGGCAGAGAATTTAAGTGGGATGAGAAGTGCCAAGACAGCTTTGATCAATTGAAGAAAAGATTGATGTCGCCCCCAGTATTAGTTATGCCAGACCTACAGAAAGGATTTGATATCTATTGTGATGCATGTGGCCAAGGCTTGGGATGTGTGCTCATGCAAGAAGGACATGTGATCGCCTACGCTTCTCGTCAGTTAAGGAAACATGAATTGAACTACCCCACTCATGACTTAGAACTGGCAGTCGTTGTGCATGCGCTTAAGATTTGGAGACATTTTTTTCTCGAACAGCGCAGGAGAACTGCGCGTCATTTCATTTAAGGAAGAAAGGAGGTACAAAGGTCAAGAGTGACCCGAAACACAAACACCAACACACACACGCCTCCCCTTAAATACAACCGTCGTGCCTCATCAATGAAGAAGGCGACCACAACCTACAGAGCTAATTAAGCTCCAGTAGGCACCGACCCAAAAACAAGTTCCTGGAGCTTGGAAGCTCCAGCCAAACACCAAAGCCCCCCTCCACATTAACAGCTTTTAGCACTTCCTCAACACATGGTCTTGAATTGTCAAAGACACACCTATTGCGGTGTTTCCAAATCTCCCAAGCCACTAACGTAATTAGAGAATTGAGGCCTCTATGAAGCCCCTTAGGAACAGCAGCAACAGTTCTCTTCCACCAACCTGAGAATCGAGACACTGAGGGCTGAGGAGCCAACTGCAGCAGCCCCAACTGTTGAAGGATCAGGGCCCAAATTTGGCGAGCAAACACACATCCAACCAACAAGTGATGCACTGTCTCAGTCATCTAGTCACAAAATGGACAAGACACTGGATGGGGCAGATTTCTGCGCTCAAGACGATCAGCGGTCCAAACCCGATTATGGTGCACCAACCATAAAAAGAACTTACAACGCGACGGGGCCTAGGTTTTCCAGATTCTCTTCCAAGGGCCAAACTTGGTAGAGCCCACGAAGAAGGCCTCATACGCAGACTTGCTACTATAACAGCCATCTTGTGTCAACTTCCATCTGAACTGATCAGGAACATCAGCTTGCAGTACGACCTCCTCAACAAAATCCCAGACCTTGAGGTACTCAATTAAAACCTGAACAGTAAGAGCACCCTTGATATCACGAACCCAACTCCACCCAAACAAGGCCTGAGCCACAGTCATTCACTTAGCAGTTCGCATAGGGACAGTTCTGAAAAGATTGGGCGCCATCTCAGCCATAGTAAGCCCATCCAACCAACGGTCAGTCCAGAAAATAATTTTCTCACCATTCCCAACCACGGCATTCACAGCCATATCGAAGAGGGCTCGAGCTTTATAAGGAATAGAAATTGAGAGTCCAGCCCACGGCCTCTCCACATCAGTCTTCTGAGCCCAAAGCCATCTAATTCTCAAGGCCCAACCTAGAAGCTCAAGATTATGGATTCCAAGGCCGCCATACTGAAGAGGTCTCTGGACCTTTTCCCAAGCTACCAAGCAGTTTCCTCCATTAGCTTGTTGATGTCCCTTCCACAAGAACCCCCGCCGCTTTTTATCAACAGCCTTGATGAACCATTTCGGGAGATCCAAAGCTATAAGCAAATAAATAGGAACAACAGTGAGAACCACTTTCACTAGCACAAGATGCCCAGCCCTATTCATCAAAGAAGCTTTCCACCCAGGAAGGTAATCTGCCACCTTATCCACAAAGGCCAGCAACACCTCTTTAGAAGGCTTACAGATTGTGAGAGGAAGTCCCAAATAAGTTCAAGGAAAAGCTTTAACCGAACAAGAGAGAGTTTCCACAGAAAGAGCCAGCTCATCATCGGAATAATGAATAGGGGAGACCGAGCTCTTAACCAGGTTGGTCCGGAGGCCTGAGGCGTGACCAAATAAATCAAGGATGCGTCTGACCGAAACCAGGTCCAGAATGTGAGGCCTCAAGAAAGCTACAACATCATCAGCATAGAAGGAAACATGACGCCTGACCTACTGAACAGCAATAGGTTGTAGCAAACCCAACGAAGTGGCATAGTTGATTAAAGAATTCAGAGTATCCATGACTAGGATAAAGAGCATTGGAGAAAGAGGATCTCCCTACCTGAGACCGCGACGATGAATAATGATGTCCCCAGGCTCTCCAATGACTAAAATCTGAGTGGAAGAAGTAGACAGTAATAAACAAAGGAGATCCCGCCAACGCTGACCAAATCTCATTTTCCTTAAAACCTCCAAAAGGAACGACCAAGAAACAGAGTCAAAAGCCTTGGAGATGTCCAACTTAAGAAGGATATGTGGTTCTTTCTTCCTATGCAGCGACTTCACAATTTGTTGGACAAGCATAAAGTTATCATGAATCCTCCTCCCCCTCACAAAGGCACTCTGGTTCACAGAAACCAGTGAGGGAAGCAAAGGGGCCAGCCGAGTAGCCATGAGCTTAGCTACCAATTTGGCAAAACTATGAATCAAACTTATAGGCCGGAAATCCTTAACCTCAACAGCATCCATCTTCTTAGGCAGTAAGGAGATATAAGCCATGTTAAGCAGGCGAAATTTGAAAACATGGCCACGCTGGATGACATCCAAAGACCTCAACACATCACCTTTATTAATATTCCAACAGGATTTATAAAATCGACCTGTGAAACCATCCGGCCCCGGGGCTTTATCCGGAGGCAAATCTTTTACAACAGCCCACACCTCCTCCTCAAGAAACAGAGCATCTAATGCAGATAAATCATGATTGTGGATGGCCAACTCATCCAAGTCAAGAGTGTAGCTCCTCTCCTCATCCTTACCCAAAATGTTCTCATAGAAATCAAAAACAGCCTTCTGTTTATCTTCTTGTGAGGTGACCACCTGATCACCAACGTGCATGTCCACTACAGGAATCAGAAAGATTCCTGTCGGCCATTTTAATTCCCGTCGGCCCGAGCTCGGGCCGACGGGAATTAGGTAACTCCCGTCGGCTCAATTCCAGCCCACGGGCTTTATTTTAACTCCCGTCGGCCAGCCGCCAGCCGACGGGCTTTATTTTAATTCCCGTCGGCCCAGCCTCCAGCCGACGGGCTTTATTTTAACTCCCGTCGGCCCAGCCGCCAGCCGACGGGAGTTAACTAATTCCCGTCGGTCCTGACGCCAGCCGACGGGAATTAATTCTTTATGTGCCGGCGGTCATCCCGCGCGGCTCATTTTCTCGCTTCCTCTCTCTCGGTTTCACGCTGCCGCCGGAGAACTCCCGCCCCCGACGCCGCCGCTCACCGCCGCCGCTCACCACCGCCCCGGCCAGCCGCCCGCGGCCTAGGAGCGCGCCCGCCGCCGCCCCGGGAGCGCCGCCGGCAACCGTCACCGCCCCGGAGCGCCGTCCGCCGCGCCGCCGGCCCCGTAGCACCGCCCACCCACGCCCCCGGAGCGCCGCCCGCTCCAGGAGCAACGACCGCCGCCCGCCCCGCCTCCGGAGCGCCGTCCGCCGCGCCGCCGGCCCCGGAGCGCCGTCTGCAGCCCGTCCCCGTTGCGCCGCCCGCCCCCGAAGCGTCGCCCGCTGCTCGCCGCCACCAACGCCGCCGCGGAGCGCCGCAGCCGCCCCTGACCGTTAAGGTATATTATGGTTTGAATTATTTAATGTAAATGCGAGTGTTATTATTAAATGTGTGTATAAATGTTTATTTTCGTCGGTTTTTTATGGCCGACGGGAGTTAACTTTCATGTGATTAGAGTTAGTTTAGGGTGTGATTAGAGTGTAATTAGAGTTAGTTTAATATAACATGTGATTAGAGTGTGAATAGAGTTAGTTTAATATCACATGTGTGCCTTGATGTTACGTATAAGTATTAATTCTATTATTATAATAAATTTAACTTATTCTATTAAATTGTTGAATTTGATGTTATTTATTGAATAGATTTAACTTATCATATTAGGTTGTATGAAGGTTTCGCTATTGATAAATTTAATGTTATTTATGTATATAACTATATATTTATGTATATATATAGTTATTTATGTATATATATATAACTATATATATATATAGTTTTACTACTTACCTATAGATGTATGTGTTACGTTTAGAAACGTGATATTGTCTCACACACTCTTTACTCGTACACACAGCCGCAATAATGGGTGATAGACGTGATTGGATGTATGAAGGTTTCAAGAAGGGTGGGTGTCACACAAGTGAATGGTTTGCCAAGACGCAGATGTTTCTGGACCATGCAGCTGCTTTGTCACAAATAGATAATATTAGGTGTCCATGCAATAAATGTAGAAATATGACGAGCCACACCAAGAGGCAGGTCACACTACACCTGTGCTCGCATGGTTTCGTGCCAGGCTATAAGGTCTGGTATCTCCATGGTGAAGATGCTGAACGAGCAGCAGAAGTAGAAGTTGATGACGGTGAAGATGATGTTGATAGGATGGACCAGATGCTTGAGGATCTACAGCCTGAACTGGCACCAGATCATCATGATTCACCTACACCGGAGGTTCAGAAGTTCTTCGACCTACTTAAAGCGTCAGAAGAGCCTCTTCACGAGCACACTAACGTGACCATGCTCGAATTCGTGACCCGACTGATGTCAATCAAGTCCAAGTTTGCATTTTCAATTAATTGTTACAAGGAGCTTGTGGATTTGATTAGCGAGGTTCTTCCTACGGGTCACAAGATGCCCAAAGACATGTACCAGTCCAAAAAATTGCTTGAAGGTCTTGGTATGGAGTATGAGAAGATTGATGTTTGCCAAGACAACTGTATGCTTTTTTGGAAGGAACATGGCAGAGAACAGAAATGCTTAAAATGTGGGAAGTCGAGGTACGTGGAGCTTGTAAATGAAGATGGTGAGAAGGTGGTGACAAAGGTTGCACATAAACAGCTTCGGTACATGCCTCTCACTCCTAGAGTGAAACGTTTGTTTCTCTCGAGGAAGACCACTATGCACATGAGGTGGCATAAAGATTGTACGGACAGACAAGATGGGTTAATGGTGCACCCGTCAGATGGTGATGCATGGAAGGCTCTTGACAAATTTGATCCAGATTTTGCCAGCGATGCAAGAAACGTTCGTATCGGCTTGGCAACTGATGGTTTCACGCCGTTCAATATGACCGTTGCGTCGTATTCATGTTGGCCTGTCATTGCCATACCGTACAACCTTCCACCTGCTCTTTGCATGAAATATGAGTTTATGTACCTATGTCTTGTTATACCTGGGCCTGAGCATCCTGGCGTACGCCTCAATGTGATGCTTCAACCACTGATTGAAGAGTTAAAGAAGCTATGGCAAGGTGTGGAAGCCTATGACTGCTTCAAGAAGCAGAAATTCAATCTTCGTGTTGCATATCTGTTCTCGGTTCATGATTTTATGGCGTATGGTATTTTCTCTGGATGGAGCGTGCATGGTAGATTGACGTGTCCTTATTGTGCTAAAGATACAGATTGTTTTCGTCTTAGTGCTGGTGGCAAGATATGTTACTTTGATTGCCATAGATGTTTTCTACCCTTGAATCACCCCTTCAGAAGGCAGAGAAAGGAATTTAGGAAGGGCACCATTGTAACGAAGGGACCGCCCAAGCGACGTAGTGGGATAGAAATTACAGAAGAGCATATGAAACTTGTCCTTGACGAGAGTGGGAAAAGGTATCAAGGTTTCGGTGAGGAGCATAACTGGACTCACATATGTGGCTTGTGGGAGCTTCCTTATGCTAAGTCATTGATTTTGATGCACAACATCGATGTCATGCATCAAGAGAGTAACTTTTGCCAAGCCCTCATAAATACATGCATGGATTTTCCTGATAAAACGAAAGACAATGACAAGGCATGCATGGACTTAGCAGTGATATGTGATCGTCCAACCCAAGTGCTTAGAGAAAACGGAGGCAAACCAAAAGCTGACTATTGTCTGAAATCTAAGCAACGGAAAGAAGTGATGAAGTGGATGAAGGGTATTAAATTCCCCGATGGTTATGCCACTGGTTTTAGAAGAACTGTGAACTTGAAGACAATGAAGATGAATGGACTGAAGAGCCATGACTTCCACATAATTATGGAGAGGCTCATGCCTGTAATGTTTCGTGGGTACATTTCCGAAGCTGTGTGGAAAACGTTAGCTGAAGTTAGCTATTTCTACAGACAGTTGTGTGCTAAAGAAATCAGAAGAGATGTGATGGAACAGCTGGAGAAAGAGGCACCGGTGCTTTTGTGCAAATTGGAAAAAATATTTCCACCGGGTTTCTTCAATCCTATGCAGCATCTCTTTATACATCTTCCGTATGAGGCTAAGGTCGGTGGTCCTGTTCAGTATAGGTGGATGTTTCATATAGAAAGAGCATTAAAGAAGCTTAGAGCAATGGTGGGCAATAAGGCAAGAGTTGAAGGATGTATTGCGGAACAATTTAAACTAA
This sequence comes from Zea luxurians, assembly GCA_029449295.1. Lineage (NCBI taxonomy): Eukaryota > Viridiplantae > Streptophyta > Magnoliopsida > Poales > Poaceae > Zea > Zea luxurians. The sequence continues at coordinate 39,350,781 of JAOPSE010000010.1, read as the reverse complement.
AGGAGGTAGCACACTTCACAAGTTGTTACTTTGCAGAAGAACATAATGTATTTGCTCGAAAGAAAAGGTACCATGATGATGAACGAGAGATGCCTCCGTGTAGTGATCTTTCGATTTTTCAGACAAACGGCAAAGCCGTTGGTCCACCCAAGGCATATCACCTCAGTATGGAAGAACGGAAGTCTGCTTTACTGTACATGTTCACGAATATGCCTGAGGTGGAGAAATACTTTGTGTAAGACTTGTTTTCTTAAACTGTTCATATGTGAATTAGTTTATGTTATCAAATATCTCATGTCATACAATAATATTTGACAGCGAGTTTGATGAACAAAACATGAGGTGTCTCGGTAGGCCAACAGCGAGAGACATAGACAAATTGCGACGAGATGGTATGCATGGGCGACCTAATTTCATTATGTGGCTTCGGGACCGTGTAAGTCTTAATTATGTGGCTCCGAGAGCTAATTTCATTTAACTAATATTACAGAATTTGCTAATGCTTTGTGGCATGATTGACAGTTTGGGGAGGAAATGAATTTGAATGATGACTTACGTCAGTTATCTATTGGAAGCGTAACTGCCAAAAGCTATGGACGTTACGACGTCAATGGATATCGCTTTCGTTCAAGCATTTTCGAATCAAGTCATCCTATGGCCGCCACTCAAAATAGTGGAGTCGTTACTAGGGCAACCGACATGGAAGGACACGAAGCCTGCTATTACGGGAAAATCAAAAATATAATCGAGATTACATTTGCTGGAAATAAGCCTTTAGCGCTAGTTTTCTTTGAGTGTAAATGGTATGACCCGAAGTATTATAGGACCGAATTTGGGATGACACAGATCTAACCTGAGAAATTGCTTCAAGGACACGACACGTATATCCTTGCCCATCAAGCAGACCAAGTTTATTTCTCGACATATCCATGCAAAAAGTTGTCTAAATGGAGGGTTGTGTACAATGTAAATCCCCGCGAACGCCTATACACTCCTGGTGAGGACGAATATCAAATTGGTCACCTTGAGCAGGTTGATGAGGTGTTTCAAGAAGAAGAGTTGCCAACTAGTTTTCATATTGATCCTGCACCGGCATTAGATTCACTAGTTGCAGACGTTAACGACTTAACTTTTCCCGAGAGACGGAGAAGACAACCTGTTAGGAGAAAAGTTACATGGCGACCTCTGCATAGAAGAGAACAAATAGATCCTGATTTTGATGATATTTAACAAGTAAAGTTGTTTTGTTATTTCATTTGTTTATATTTTAAGTATTGTGTCATTTTGATGCACTAATGAATAATTTCTTATTTTTTATGCAGGATGCCGCCAAAATCAAAGAAGTCAGTGAAGGGGTTGTTCAAGGGCCTGGGCCTTTTTCAGGGCAGTTCTTCGAGCAGCAGCAGACGTCGAGAGCTATTGAGCGCGGTACATGGAGATGAGGTAACATATCTTGTACAAATAAATTTGTTTACATATTTACAAATAAATCTTGAGTTGTATGTACCAGGATGAGCAGCACACTGAGGAGCAGCACATTGAGGAGGAGCAGCACAATGAGGCTGAGCAGCACAATGAGGAGGTGGAGCTCAATGAGGAGGTGGAGCACGTGACATGGGACGAGGCCGCACAGCATCACCAGCCATGGGACCAGTGGGACCACCAGAGAGAGCAGCAACAGGCGTGGGACCAGTGGGGCCAACAGGGCGAACCGGCTGACAACCCGATGGATGATGGCTCGGGAGGCTCTTCAGCGACACGCACACGTCGCTCAAGAAAAAGCCACTCAGTAAAGCCTCGTCACGCGATAGAGCGAGAGGCTGATAGGACTTTAATCATGCCACATGGAGATCGGTGAGTGTAATATATTAACTTATCTAATATAACTATTATGTGTATTATTAATGTTTTTGTGTAATGCAGGAATTGGGAGGACCTGTCCTTTGACGGCAAGGGACACCACACTCAGGTTAACCTTACGTTGGGTTCTCTTTGCCGCCTTCACTACCCTGGTATAGTGAAGGTGTCAAACGGTGATACGGAGGATGAGGTGCTCGTCAGTACCTGGGATGAGTACAAGTTTAAAAAGGAACGAAACCACACCGACAGACAGGGACTTGTGCGTAATGACTTTTGGGTATGAATTCTTTATTATTTTTGTTATGTTTCTTAATATTGTAAATCTATGACTTATACCATTTGTATTCTTTATGTTGTAGCTTCGATATCGGTTGCCTGACGGAGAGGATTACATGGGGCACGCTAAACGTGTCTTGCAAAACAATGCAAAGAAGCTGGTGAAGGATGCCATATACTATGCGAGAATTCAGGCTACAAACCTGTATTTTCAAAAGCATCCGGAAGAAGCAGGCCCCTTGAATAAAAAGGAAGGGTCCTCAAAGATATATTTGACTGAGGATCAATATCGTGAGGTTAGTATTCAATTTGTTTTACCCTTTATATTTATTGTTGTGATTGATATAATATGTAACATTGTGTGTGTGCAGGTGATGGTTCCATGGATGGCGCCCGTGCCTGATGCATACTATGCTTGGTGTCGATATTGAGCTTCCGAAGGCTTCCAGAAAGCGTCAGCGCATCACAGACAATGTCGAGGAACCAATCCTAACCACAAGTTTGGCGGTGACGACATGATACGAAAAGCTAAAAGAATGGTAAGTTTCATCTTTCTATGTCGATCAACAAATAATACGATTGCTTATGAATGTTTTTTGTTTATACAGGAAGCTTCAAGTGGCCAAAAGCCTAGTGACATTGAGGTCTACCAGGAGGGCCACAAAGGACCAGACCCGAACAACCCTGACCAGCTCTGCAGCCAGACAGCCACAGATCGCTTGGTGAGTTTTGGCTCAAAAGTTCAAACGTTTAAAGTATATAAATTCCTGCATTTGTAAGGTTGTGAATGATGTATAGGCGGCATATGGGGAGGAGATGGTTCGTCGCCATGGCCCTGACTTCGACTGGCGCCATGAACCGGTGGATCCCTCGGTGGTGTACGCAAGTGGTGGTGGCAAAGCGCATGGACGGTAAGCTCTAACTTATGAAATTATATGGTTGACACTAAATTGATTATGCAGTAATCACTTTTGAATCACTTATAGATATGCACTCTTCGACGGATTCATTGACTCGTCGTCGGTGAGATCTCAGAGGACGGGTTCATCTTCCCGTAGCTCATGCTCTCGTCGACCGAACGAGCAAGAGTTGGAGATTATGAGGATACGTGAAGAGATGAGACAACAACGCGAATTTATGGAGGCTTGCAATGCACACAACCAAGCGATGTATCAAGTGAGTACACATAATCCGAACTCTAAATTATTATATTTCAATACAACATCTTCAGTAGTAACACATATGTGTTTAACAGTTAATGCAGCAACAGGGCATGACATCAAATTTTCCACCGCCACCACAATGGAGCCAATTTGCAAACACACCAGTTCCACCACCACAGTTCACCACCCCTCCGACACATATACCTGCACCTGGAGATAGGGTACGTTTGATAACTCTCCATTAATTTATACACTTGTCTACTTTTTGATATTTGCATTTAACGTGTTGATATTTGCTAACTTGCATAGGTTACGCCTGAAGCGGGTGGCAGTGGCTCTGATCCAGCAGTAGGGACTGGATTTGTTGACTCGCTCTTCGCGTTCCCTCCTCCTGGTGGTGAAGGCGGCAGCGGTCAAAGCTCTAACCACCCAAGTGGTGGTTATCTCTAAACACTTAAACTTATGTTTGAAATGTCGTACTCGTTGGTGGATGTTATGTTTCAATACTATGTCATACTCGTTGTTTGATGTTGGTGAATGTTAAGTTTGAATACTATGTCGTACACGTTGGTGCATGTTTTAATTATAAATGCAAGTGTTTATGTCTAAATGCATGTGTTTGTGGATGTCGTATCTCTACATGTGTTTGTAATGTGGCTGTCATATGTGATTTATGTTATGTTTGATATATGTTATGTGTGCAGAAATAATGACATAATTTAGTGCTATTTTTGTAGCAGTATAGGGTAATTCCCGTCGGCCCAGTTAATTTCCGTCGGCTATGGTCGAACCGACGGGAATTAAGACTAACTCCCGTCGGCCCAGTTAATTCCCGTCGGCCACTTAAGGCCGACGGGAATTAATTAATAACTCCCGTCGGCTTGGGGAACCGACGGGAATTAATTAATAACTCCCGTCGGCCTGGGGAACCGACGGGAATTAATTAATAACTCCCGTCGGCCTGTTGAACCCACGGGAGTTAGCCTTAATTCCCGTCGGTCGCTTTCTAGCCGACGAGAATTAATTATTCCCGTCAGCCGCCGACGGGGATAACCTTATCCCCGACAAGGGACGCCTGTCGGCCTGAAACCGACGGGAATAAGCCTTAAACCGACGGGAATTACTTATTCCCGTCGGTTTAGGGCTTATTCCCGTCGGTTTCAGGCCGACGGGAATTAAGTTAATTCCTGTAGTGGTCACACCCGGCTTTAAGGAACAAAGCCAGGTGCATCTCATACATGCGCCAAGAAGACAACATATATAATAACAGAGTGTATAGAGAAAAATGTCAATAACATCAGAGTATTTATTACATAGCGGAAGACTTATTACAAAATAAAATAATAAAGATAAAACGAACTAAGGATCATCGGCGCCAATGTCAACTGAAAAACGCCACCTAGATCAGATCATACTCCTCGCCTTGTGGGTCCTCCTGAACCACCTGCTCTTCTCTTGTGGGGGGGTGTGAGACAGCAAGGGTGAGCTCACACATGATCATAGCTCAACAAGTTGTGGGGAACCAGTGGACATAAACTCACAAAGGTGTGAGTTCATGTTATGTGTAAGGCTAATCAATGATAGGGGTTTAAGGCTGAGCATTGCTTTTAAGTAGTTGGTCAAAATTTTATTAGCAGTTACTAAGTGTAAGTAAATACCAAACCATAAATAAAGTAATAGAACAAAATTAATAATAAACCCATGCAATGCAAATGACAAAATTGAATTTAAGTTCCATAATTTAAACATCAGAGAGTCCTGAGCTGCTCATGACCGTGAGCTCGGCTAGTATACCAGTTTTACACTCTGCAGAGGTTGTACCCTTTACCCACAAGTCATGTTACCCATCTGCCAAGGGGTCGCGAATCCCATACACCTCTACCTAGGAAGGGCGGCAGGGCAACACTACGAGGCCTTTACAAAGTTCCACTAGCTTCCGAAAACCCGCTACAGTTTATAGGAAGTTCCAATGCAGGGTTCTTGGCTGACCGCCATCGCAGCAAAATCAACCAAGGACCTCCCTACACTGACCACTCCCCTACTGCCCTTGCCCCTTTCGGGGTAAGGTAGTATTCCACTAGCTTTCCTAATTAGTCAGCCAAGGGTGTCCCATTAAACCCTTGTGGTGGCACGTGGTTCTCAAGTTAAGCTCTATGTTCCAATTAACATTAATGATCTCAACATGAACATAAATAGAATAACAAAAAAAATTGGAACATAGAGGTAATAAATGATTATCCCAAAACCATATAAAGCAATAGCAAACTACCCAAGTGATTCAGGGGTAAACAAGGTAATGAGATAAACAATCTAGGGTGACCTATTAGGTCCCATCAAAATTAACCTATGCATGAGTAAATGTTATTAAAGAACATTATTGGGTAGAAAGTGGTCAAGGGCACAACTTGCCTTCAATGAGCTCCTGCTCAGCTACTTCAACCTGCTGCTCACCAGTATCCTCAGCAACGGGCTCTTCTACTCGCCACAATACAAACAAGCACAATGTATATAGAGAAATTAACATTACACCAAACATATAAATAAAATACACAGTAATAATCTACATATTAAAATAAAATTCTAGGAACAGGAATCATAATTTTTGGAGTTATAGATTTTAAGTTACGGATTTTTAAAGGTTTTATGTGTTTAAAATAGATTAAGTGAGGAATTAAATTTCTTACTGTTTTCATGACCAAACAGAGGCTCTAAGTGATAAAGAATAAAATTACAAAAATTTAGAAAGTGGAATGGGTTATTTTGGAGCCCATATGAATATTCTATGAATTATACAAGTTCTAGGGTTTATTTTTATATTAAAAATCTAATTTCTAATTCATTTAATCACTTTAAAACAGCACTGGACTGGGCCTCAATTAATGGGAAACGCAGGGCCCCGGTGCAATTCTACATAAGACTCAGATTACAGCCGCCAGGACGGGGGTTGATATTCTAGAATCTCAGGGGCTCTTTAGAAACTCTGCCACGGTGAAGGGGTATCGTGAAGCACTGGCCGTCGGATTAGAATCCAAGCGCCCAGATTGACTCGCCTCTCACGCGAACCAGTGAGCGCTATGCACCCTCCGATCAGATCTCGACGCCCTAGATTAAAAAATCTCTCAACTGATCCAGAGCGCCCGTGGCCGATCCGACGGTCGCGGAAGCTTCGTCCTCAACCCTGCCCGAGCCACCCAACCTGCCACTGCGCACAGCAGCGGGGTCACCGGAGCCCACGAATCCGGCCAACCCGAGCGCCAGAACCAAATTCGTTCGGCCCCCGCGAGATTGATGACTCCCTGAACTCAATTCCCAAACAAATTTCGGCCGACATCAAGTGCAAGACTTGGTCAACGGCGCGCCGCGTTACCCTAGCAGAGAAGTCCGGTGAGCTACCCAAGGGACGCTACGGTGCCTCGAAGTACAACGGATAGATGCATAACGTTCCTACAAACGCGGTAAAGGTAGTCGAAGGCCATACCGAAGGGTTGAAGCGACGACGAAGCCGGACCCCGTGATTCCGCGGCTGCCGCGGCGGTGAAGCACTACGGCGAGAAATTGCTTGGCCCCCGGGCACGGTTCGTTAGATTCGGTGGGGCAGAAGCCTTTCCTCGCCCACCCGGCCTTCAGGTTTCGGCACGGAATGTCCAATTTCGACGCCGGTGAAGGACGGTAACGGTGGCGGGTTTCGTTCGCTTATAGTTCTCAGAGATGGCAGAGGGATGGGTACTAGCAGCTCTCGAGCAACCGAGAGGCTTTTTATCTCTTGCGCGGATGAGTCGGGAGGAGGAGTCGTGGGTCACCCGAGACCGCGGATCTCGCGCGGCGGGTATGGCGCGCGGAAGTCAGCGAGTAGCTCGGCGGGTTTGTTACTGACACGAGGAAAGCGGGGAAGAGAGATCTGACGACCCGGCCCCACACGACAGCGAACACAGGCAGCCCCCAGAGACTGTCGACACGGGCCCGCGTGGTCAGCCTACCGAAGAGCTGGTGCGCGCGCCTGCGGACAGTAACCGGCTGATGTTGGGTCACGTGGGGGAAAAGTGAGATTGGGCTGAATTTGAGGTTGGCGGCCCAGTAAGTTTTCTTCTTCCTTTTTCTTTTTCCTGTTTGGTTTTCTTTTATGATTATTTTGAATCAAGTTTGAATTTGAATGTGAGTTTCACCTTTGAGTACATTTTACAAATTCACATTCTAGTGTAGGAATAATATATTTTTGTACTTATTTTTTATCTACATAATATTTATTTTCTTTTCTTTTCTAAATTCTAGAATCTATTTTGGATTCTAGATTTTCTTCTTTTTTTTGAATTAATATATTTCTTATCTCTTTATTATTTTTTTTATATTGTCACAAAATGCATAGACAAAAATAACATCCAGCATGATGCATAATTTATTTGAGTGTTATTTTGTTAATTATTTATCTGTGTAAGTAATGTGTTCACAAGAATTGATAGATAGAAATAACACACTCATATATATAAAGGATTATAATTCCTCTTTTTAAACATTTCTTATAAAGTGGGTGTTACAAATCCTACCCCCCTAAAAAATAATCTCGTCCTCGAGATTTAAGAAGATCTAGGGAAAAGGTGGGGAAAATCTATGCGAAGCTCTTCTTCTCTTTCCCAAGTTGCTTCATCTTCACCGTGGTGACTCCATTGGACTTTGCACATCTTTATCACCTTATTTCTTGTAACTCTAGTCAAAGTATCCAAAATCTTGATCGGGTACTCCGTGTAAGTCAAATCACCTTGAACACTGAGCTCTCCCATTGGTAGCTGTTCCTCGGGAACACGGAGACACTTCTTCAGTTGAGACACGTGGAACACATTATGCACATCCGATAGGGTAGCAGGTAACTCGAGTTGGTATGCCATCTCCCCAACTCTTCTAAAGATCAGGAATGGTCCAATGTAGCGAGGGGACAATTTGCCCTTAACTTTGAATCTCCTCATTCCACGAAGTGGTGACACCTTGAGGTACACATAATCTCCTTCTTCAAATTCCAGTGGTCTTCTTCTATTATCTGCGTAGCTCTTTTGCCTGGTTTGAGCCACTCTCAAATTCTCTCGAATTATACGAACTTGTTCTTCTGCCTCTTGAATCAATTCAGGCCCAAAGAATTGTCTTTCTCCAGTCTGATCCCAATACAAAGGAGTCCTGCACTTCCTCCCATATAAAGCTTCAAAAGGTGACATCTTCAGACTGGCCTGGTAACTATTATTATAAGAGAACTCAGCATAAGGTAGACTTTTATCCCAACTCCCTCCATGCTGAAGGGCACATGCTCTCAACATATCTTCCAATACTTGATTAGTCCTTTCAGTCTGTCCATCAATCTGAGGGTGATAAGCTGTACTAAAATTCAACTTCGTACTCATATTCTCATGAAAGCTTCTCCAAAATCTAGAGGTAAACTGCGAACCTCGATCAGACACGATCTTCTTCGGTACTCCATGCAAACACACAATCCGAGCCATATATAATTCTGCTAGCTGAGAACCTTTATAAGTAGTCTTTACAGGAATAAAGTGAGCCACTTTAGTCAGTCTATCCACAATCACCCATATGGCATCATATCCTTTCTGGGTGCGAGGCAATCCAGTAATGAAATCCATACCAATCTCTTCCCACTTCCACTCGGGTATCTTCAGTGGATGTAACAGTCCAGCTGGCCTCTGGTGTTCAGCCTTAACTCTTTGACATACATCGCACATAGCCACATGTGCAGCCACATCTCTCTTCAATCCATACCACCAATACTTCCGCTTCAAATCCTGATACATCTTGGTACTACCAGGATGAATAGAATAGTCCGAATCATGGGCCTCCTTTAAAATAGTCTCTCGAAGGCTTTTAATATCAGGAACACACATCCTGTCCTTGAACCATACAGTGCCTTGCTCATCTTCGGTAAATTCCGGAACTCGACCTTCAGTAATCAGATCCTTAATCTCTTTTATTTTAGCATCACCAATTTGTCCTTTGCGGATCTCTTGCTCCAAAGTAGGTTCCACATCAATAGTAACTCCTTCAGTATGAGCAACTATCCCCAGGTTAAGTCTCCTGAAATCCTCAACAATCTCATCGGGTAGCTGGGCAACAATAGCTGAATGAACATGCTCCTTGTGACTCAAGGCATCTGCAACCAAATTCGCCTTGCCCGGGTGATAGTGAATCTCCAAATCATAATCCTTAATAAGCTCCAACCAACGGTGTTGCCTAAGGTTGAGATCCTTCTGAGTGAATATATACTTCAGACTCTTATGATCCGTATATACTTGGCACTTGGTCCCCATGATATAATGTCTCCAAATCTTAAGCGCATGCACAACGGCTGCCAATTCCAAGTCATGCATGGGGTAGTTCAATTCATGTTTCCGTAACTGACGAGAAGCATAGGCAATCACATGTCTTTCTTGCATAAGCACACATCCTAAGCCTTGGCCACATGCATCACAATAGATATCAAATCCTTTCTGTAGGTCTGGCATAACCAATACTGGTGGCGACTTCAATCTTTTCTTCAATTGATTAAAGCTGTCTTGGCACTTCTCGTCCCACTTAAATTCTCTTCCTTTCTCCAAAAGCGAAGTCATAGGCTTAGCAATCTTAGAAAATCCTTCAATAAATCTCCGATAATATCTTGCTAATCCCAAGAAACTCCGAATCTCAGTAACTGTAGTGGGTACTCTCCACTCCATTATCTCCTTAACCTTAGCAGGATCCACTGATATTCCTCCATTAGAAATAATATGACCAAGAAATGGCACCTCGCCAATCCAAAACTCGCACTTGCTGAATTTGGCATATAGCTGGTTATCTCGTAGCTTCTGTAGCACCAATCTCAGATATTCCTCATGATCGCTATCACTCTGAGAATAAATAAGAATATCGTCGATGAATACCACGACGAATCTGTCCAAATACTCCATAAACACCTTATTCATCAAGTTCATAAAATAAGCTGAGGCATTGGTCAATCCAAACGACATAACTGCGAACTCATATAATCCATATCGAGTCGAGAATGCTGTCTTGGGAATATCCGATGGTCTAATCCTCATCTGATGGTAACCGGATCGGAGATCAATCTTCGAAAATACTCTACCACCTCTCATCTGATCAAATAAATCCTCAATACGGGGCAACGGATACATGTTCTTCACCGTAACATCATTAAGAGATCTATAATCCACACACATCCGCTACGATCCATCCTTCTTCTGTACAAACAAGACCGGTGCTCCCCAAGGTGAGGAACTCGAACGAATGTACCCAGCCTCTTGTAACTCAGTTAACTGCTTCTTAAGTTCCTTCAACTCCTCTACGGACATCCTATATGGCCGTTTAGAAATAGGGGTGGTTCCAGGTAAGAGATCAATAACAATCTCAACTTCTCTATCAGGTGGCATCCCTGGTAACTCCTCTGGAAAGACATCCGGAAATTCTCTAACCACCCGGATGTTGTCACCAACAAACTCCTCAGGTATAAAGAACATTGCACGCATGGATGAGGAGGTTACTGCAATATTAACTTGAAATCTTTCTCCTTTAGTGGTAGTGAGTTCTACGGTACCTCTACCACATGCTATAACGGCCTTTGCCTTTCTTAGCCATGACATACCAAGGATCAGATCTATACTGCTTGACTCTAATATTATAGCAGTAGCTCCAAACTCTCTACCCATAATGGTCAATGTCAATCTACTTGTCATTTGATTCGCCTCAACAGGCCCTTTAGGTGTAATTACTATCATGGGTTTTCTCATATTTAGCAGTGGTATTTCATTTGTGTTGGCATATCTAGCAGACATGAATGAATGTGTAGCACCAGAATCAAATAATATGTTTGCAGGAATTGCATTAACATAAAACATACCAAGTACGAGGTCCCCACCATCCGGAGTAGCATCAACGCTGACTTGATTAACCTTGGCAATAGAATATCCCTTGCCAGATCCTGGAGTTTGCTGCCTGTTCTGAACTGGAGTAGTAGCAATCCTCTGTGGGCAGACATTTGCATAATGACCAGTCTTCCCACACTTGAAACAAGTAGTGCCTGGACTCTGTCCGGAAAACTTCGTCGGGGTGCCAGTAGGGGTAGCCTGTCGAGGAGGTGGAGTCCTTAGTGGTGATTGCTGAACTGGGCGCGGTCCTCCTGGTCGAGTCAGTGTTCCCTGTGGTGAACTGTAGCGAGGACAAACACTGCTGCTTCCTTGTCCTTGAGATATTGCCTTTCTCTTCAAATCACCCAGCTGAACACGCTTGTGTTCAATAGCAAGAGCCTTATCCAGCAGCCTCTGAAATGATGGAAAAGTGTGTGCAACCAGTGCATACTGTAGGGGTCCATTAAGTCCTTCAATAAAGTGCTCCTGCTTTCTTTCATCCTCAGCAACTTCCTCCGGAGCATATCTGGATAACTGGATGAACTTGTCGCGGTACTCGCTGACTGACATACTTCCTTGCTTTAGCAACAGAAATTCCCTTCTTCTTAATCTTCATTAATCCAGCTGGTATATGATAATTCCTGAACTGTGTACTGAACTCTGCCCAAGTGATAGTATCAGCAGCATCGTGGGCAGCAGCATATGAATCCCACCAGTCAGCGGCAGGACCTGTCAGACGTCTAGAAGCATATAAAACCTTCTCCCGGTCAGTGCATTGTGCAATATTCAGCATCTTCTCAACGGACTTCAGCCAATCATCCGGATCCAGTGGATCAGGTGAGCTAGCGAATGTAGGTGGCTTATGACTCATGAACTCCCTATGCTTATCACGGGTGGAAGTGGTGGTGGTGGAGGTAGTGGTACTTGTTGCTGCTGTTGTTGCTGTTGTTGTTGCGCCCTCCTTTCGTGGCTTATATCCTCTCGCTCTTGGCGCAACTTCTGGCGTATATCTTCTCTTTCCTGACGCATCTCCTGGCGTTCTTGCTGCATCTGGGCACGCATATCAGCCATAGTGTCCGCCATTTGCTGCATCACCGCCATCTGAGCAGCAATCAGTGGATCAACACCGCCTGGTGGAGGATTAGGAGGATTCATCTCTGCTGGCAATGGCTGAGGTTATCTAAATATCCTTCGAGTGTGTCGATTAGGAGGCAAATCAATTCCACCACCCCTCCTAGTATTGACCATCTGAGTTAGATACATATGGTAAGAGAATAGTAGACAAGGCAGGTATTTACAAATCATTTTACTTTGGGGGAATTTATTAGCTAAGCAGATTAATATTTTACCTACCGTAGCTAATTCATTAATTCATGGTGGCACATGCTAAGATGTCCATATATAATATTTCAATCAATCAAAGAAGCAAATCAAGCATTTAGCATCAACACAATCAACCAATCCAAATAAAGAAAATAGTTTTAAATTTTGTCCTAGGTTCCCTATCTCTTAAAAAGTTCATAAATGTAGGATTCCATGGTGTGAAATCCATCTTGTCTCAGAGTAGAAAAGATAAGGATGATCAGAGTAGAACAATAGAAGGTGAAACAGGATCAAGATAAGTATAGAAAGAATCAGAGTGAGGTAAGTATAGAATCAATCAGAATAAGATAAGTAGGTAAGGGTTTGTCCATTTCTATCTAGGTTTCGTCCTACAGTCAACATTTCCTCTGATACCACTTCTGTCACACCCGGCTTTAAGGAACAAAGCCAGGTGCATCTCATACATGCGCCAAGAAGACAACATATATAATAACAGAGTGTATAGAGATAAATGTCAATAACGTCAGAGTATTTATTACATAGCGGAAGACTTATTACAAAATAAAATAATAAAGATAAAACGAACTAAGGATCATCGGCGCCAATGTCAACTGAAAAACGCCACCTAGATCAGATCATACTCCTCGCCTTGTGGGTCCTCCTGAACCACCTGCTCTTCTCCTGTGGGGGGGTGTGAGACAGCAAGGGTGAGCTCACACATGATCATAGCTCAACAAGTTGTGGGGAACTAGTGGACATAAACTCACAAAGGTGTGAGTTCATGTTATGTGTAAGGCTAATCAATGATAGGGGTTTAAGGCTGAGCATTGCTTTTAAGTAGTTGGTCAAAATTTTATTAGCAGTTACTAAGTGTAAGTAAATACCAAACCATAAATAAAGTAATAGAACAAAATTAATAATAAACCCATGCAATGCAAATGACAAAATTGAATTTAAGTTCCATAATTTAAACATCAGAGAGTCCTGAGCTGCTCATGACCGTGAGCTAGGCTAGTATACCAGTTTTACACTCTGCAGAGGTTGTACCCTTGTTGGGGACTTGTTCTCAAATGCTTCGGATTAAGAACAAGGCAACATAAAAAGTGTCAAATGTTAAGGCCCTTCGTCCTACCAAACATTATTCCCCTTCGGGAATAATGAGTTCCGGACGAAGGTCACAAGAAACATACCTTCGCAAATATAACAAGTAATAACGAAGGATTCATACAAGACATGAAATGTAAATCATAGAATCATTTCTATTTTATTAACATGAAGAAATAGAAGTGATTTCAAATTACAAATGTACCTTCGGTCTTGAAAGAAGGTAAAAAAGTACAAGCGTGACGCAAATGCCAATGCCAAGTCAGCGTGAACAGTACGGGAGTACTGTTCATCTATTTATAGACGCGGGACGCAGCCCACGTAAAATTACATCCATGTCCATTACATTTGTTAATGGCTTATGGAAATCTGTCAAGGCCCACGTAGTCTTTTCATCTTTAAGTCGGTTCCCCTTTCTACTATCGCGACGAAGCTCCCCTGCGCACAGCTTCGGCTGTGCACCATCCTTCGTAGTTGGTAATCAGCTCGTCCTTCGTCTGATTTAGGCTTCGTCTTGACCGTGCTTTATGTTCATAATTCTGAGTCCGAAGGTACCTGTTCACATAATCCACTTGGAAAACATTGTCAAATCATGTTTTTGAGGACCTTCGGAGGACGAAGGCCCCCCAACAGTAGCCCCTCGCAATATTAATTTGTCAATAATAAATTCAGATTGCGATATGGACGAAGGCCTTGAGCCGAAGGTCCGAAAAAACACCTTCCCTTTGCTAGAATAGCAACATTCACTGACAAGCGGGGCCTTTCAATTTTCGACGCCCTGGGCGTATAAATAAGATCGCACCGCAAACTCATTTGGTACGCACACTTGCCATCTGCTTCGGCCCACTAAAATTTTTAGCTCTTGTGCGCTAAGATTTGCTGGTCTTTTTGATTTTGAAGCTTCGGCCTCGGGAACAATTTTTTAGCGTTTCCGAAGATGTCTGAAGGCAAGAAGATCCCTGCTGAGACGAAGCTGAGTCTCGAGGAGGAGAAGAATCTGGGGTTCCTGATAGCGATGGCAGAGACCAATACAGAGAAAATCACCAAGGAGATTCTCGAAGGTTTGTCCGAAGATACTGGTGACAGCGACAGCTATGATGTAGAGAGTGGTGGGGAAGAGGCCGAAGATCGTCCATGGCGGCCAAGTCACACGGTTTTCGGGAAAACCACTATCAAGCAAAATCATATTGATAATATGAGGGGGAGGTATTTTCGAGATGTATCTATTGTGAGAGCTGACGCTGGAGAAAAGACTTCTCCCACTCCCGAAGAAGATGAAGTTGTAATCTTCCGAAGCTTTCTCAAGGCTGGGCTTCGATTCCCCCTGAGCAACTTTGTTGTTGAGGTACTGAAAACATTCCAAGTCTACCTTCATCAACTTACTCCCGAAGCTATCATAAGAATGGGGATTTTTGTCTGGGCTGTGAGAAGCCAAGGTTTGGAACCAAACGCTAAAAGCTTCTGCAATATTCACGAATTGTTATATGAAACGAAGCCCTGGGGAAAAGAATAATATCACAACAATTTTGGGTGCTATAGCTTCGGTGCCCGCTCCGGGTCGAGCTGCCCTGTGCCGACCTTTCGGAAGAGATGGCCCGGAGCCTGGATGACAGAGTGGTTTTATGTGAAGAATAACTTATCAGCGCAAGAAAATGTTAAGAGTATTATTATGTGCCCCATCTGGCAGCGCTTCGGACTTCGAAGGCCGAAGGTTGAAATGGACGAAGCAGCCGAGGAGTGCCAAAGAGCCTTCGGCGTTGTGTGCTCCTTCATTGGAACAAGGGACTTGGTCCAAGAGCACATTGCCTTCAGGGTATGGCCACTTACAGAAAAGTGGGAAATGCCGAAGGAAACCATTAAAGAGTCCGACGAAGGCGGACTAGTTAGACTGAAATACACATTCAAATATGCAGATAAATTTGTTGAACCTGATGATGACTGGCTGAAAAGCATTGAAACATTAAGTGATGAACTACTCGGGGCATATTCGAAGGCCGAAAATACTGCGCTATCAGCAGCCTTCGGAGGCCGAAAGAAGAAAAGGCTCAACCGTGTGTTTGACGCGGTCGGGTTTATGTACCCTGATTATCAGTATCCGGTGTTGGGTCGCAAAAGGAAAAATACTTCTCCTGCGACAGAAGCTACCACGAGTGCCCCAAGTGAGCCAGCGCCTCAAAGAAAAAAGATGAAGGTGCTCACCCATCGGACACGCTTTATTGAGCCGGCCACAGTGCCAGAATTCATTGGTGAAGTCCCATTGGCCTCTGAAGCTGTCGAACCAGCTTCAGTGCCGAAGATGGAAGAAAAGATTGAAGCGCCTTCAGCGGAAAAATCAGAGAAACCGAAGGTAGACGAGCCAAAAATGTCTGAAATCTTAAGTCCTTCGGTAAATGTCGAAGCAATAAAAAACCAAAAGGGGCCATCGGTGACCCCAAAAAGGAAAAGAATGGTAAACGTACTAGATGTCTTGGAGACAATTAAGTCTTCAAGCACAACTCCAAAAAAGAGTGTTGAAGTTGCTGAAGCTTCTACTGAAGCTTCGATGCAACAAGCTGAAGCTGGGCCTTCAGAGCCCTACAAGGAGCAACCTTTGGAAGCCGAAGCAATAAAAATATCAGAACCAGTTTTAGTTGAAGAAATTGACACTGCCATCCCCGAAGCTCCTGCCAGCATATATGATTACATTATACGACACGCTTCGGGGAAAAACTATCTGCAGAAGAAACTTATGAAGCCAACCATTATGCGAAAGAGCTAAAATATCCGAAGGGGGCAGTGATATTTAATGGGACAAACGAAGATGATTTCCTGTATTGCCTCCCAGACAATAAAGAATTATCCGTGTGCCGGGAAATGGCTAGAAGCATGGGATTCCCGAAGCTCGAAGCTGGATTATGCGCCATGACGAAAGAGGATCTTGCAGACAGTCTTGCATATAATAGCCTAAAGGTATGGAAACTAATCGTTTGAAAAAACTTTTTAATGCGTAATTCATTCCTTTATTCTTATATGGATTCTTTTTTTTTATACAGGGCCTAATTCTGAGCAACGCGTTAAGAGCCCAAAAAAGCGCCGAAGATGAAAGCTATGATATTGCGTTTAACAATTTACGCTCCGAAGTTATCAAACTGAGGAACGAAGCTCTGGAAAAGGATAAAATTCTGCTTACACTGGTAGATAAAGTAAAGAAGGACGAAGCTGCTTCAAAAGCCCAGGCCGAAGCCCAGAAGCGTGAAATTAAAGATCTTCAGAAACAGCTGGCTAGGGCTAAAGAGGAACGTGCGCTGGAGGAAACAAAACGAGAACTCAGTGATCATATGGTCAATAAATTGGAGTTAAGTGTTAAAGAGCTTCGTGCTTCTCAGAGGAACTGTTATGTTAAATCTGTAGAATGCGTGAATAAAATTAAAACCAGCTTCGCCAGCGTGGGCGCCTTCTCCAGCGAAGAGAATTTCTCTCGAGGCAATCCCGAAGGTCCACTGGAATGGATTAGTCACGAAGCAGAGGCCTTCGAGGAGATCCTGAGCAGTCGCGGCGACATCTGCGCTTTTTCGGGCGCCAGAGGAATTGCTTCTGTCTTAGAGAAGAAAGGTTGCGGGCATGTAAAATTTTTAGCTCAGTCCGAAGCTGCCTTATCTTCCGAAGACATCAAGGACCCCTCGGCCGAAGCAAGCGTGGTTGGTGGCAAATTTTTTACTGATATCTGGAACGACGGCGGCCGAGGAATGGCGCAAGAAATCATCCAAAGGAGCGAAAAAGGCGTCCATGATGCTAGGAAAGTGGCGGAAGCTGCCGAAAGGAGTACAGAGCCCGAAAGGCAATTAGGTACCAATTAGTCACTCTTGTTGTGCTGTAATTTTTATTTCAAACTTTGCTCACGGTTTGTAATAGTAATGAAGAAATATTCTTTTCCCTCAGAAGCTGCTGAATCGACTGTCTACCCACACACAAAAGGGGATGATGAAATTAAACAAATGGCCGAAGCTATCATGGACAAAGTTGTTGATCAGCTTCTAAATGAAGCCGCCGAAGCAGTATTAAGAGAAGACTAGATGCTATTTAGAAAAAAACATTTAAAGTGTGATCTATGTAACATTTTGTACATTTGAATGTAATATACAAGTTTCTTTTCATTATTCAATTCTTTACGATGCATGAAACTCTACATACATACCTTTTTGAGCCTTCGGCGAAAAAACACCTTCCCTTCTTTTCATGCTTCGTGAAGAAAACGCTCTCCGTTAAAACTGTTCTGATAAATCACATCCATGCTTCGTGAAAGCATTCTCCGAAGCTGAACAATTTTGATATTGCCCTGATGAAGCTAATACATGCTTCGTAAAAACAGCCTCCGAAGCTATTTTCCGAAGATTATCATTGTATTCCCTCGTGACTTTGCACACTTTGCACTTTCTCAAATCATTCTTTCGAAGGTTAATACTGTGTGCCCTTCTTTTGCCGTATGCAACATGATGTATGATGCTTATGCTATGCGAAATGATGTGATGATGTTATGTTATGCAAATGACGTCTGTTCCGAAGATACACACAAAATACATTCGTAAGCTCTGCATTCCCTTAGGAACGTCTTTGGAGCTTCTTCGCCTTTTACTTAGACGGTATAAGCTCTGCATTCCCTTAGGAACGTCTTTGGAGCTTCTTCGCCTTTTACTTAGGCGGTATAAGCTCTGCATTCCCTTAGGAACGTCTTTGGAGCTTCTTCGCCTTTTACTTAGGCGGTATCAGCGTTGACTTTTCGCTGTATGCTCTGCATTCCTTTAGGAACGACTTTTGAGCAGGAAACTTACACTGCGCTCCCTTTGGAACGACTTTTTGTAGCTTCGGCAACTTACTCTGCGCTCCTTAGAGCGACTTTTTGTTGCTTCGAAGGTTTTTTTTTAATACTCCGAAGGTCCTCCTTGTTACCGCAAATTTTTAAGCTTCAGCAACTTAAGCCTGTAGAGAAGATAGGTTTTTCTGATAACCAACGACGAAACTATTATATGAAAACTGAAATGTTCTTTATTACACCGAAAACAGAACTTAAACGGAAAAAAACTGCTATCAAAATAGGATATTTTGTCAATAAATGTGCTTCGACTCCGGCACAGTACTGTTGACTGTACGGGCTTCAGATTGCTCTCTGAGGTCCCTTTGGTGCGGAACATATTGGCTTCCTTCCGGCTGCTGGCCTTGTTGCAGCGGAGGTGGAGGCGGGGGCTGTTGCCATGAAGCTTGAGGTTGACTTGCCGAAGCTACGGAGACTGCAGGGTGGTTGCCCATGTACTCCGGGATGTAAGGCTGATGGTACGAAGCAGTATGCATGACCTGCTTCGGCTGTCCCTGTTGCGCTGCAGCTTCTGCTAGCTCCTTTTGTTTCTGGATGGTAACATGGCACATCCTGGTGGTATGGCCCTTGTTCTCACCGCAGAATAAGCAAAATGTCCTCCTTGGTTGGTCTCCAAATCTCCCGCCGAAGCCCCTGGCGCCTCTGCCTCTTGGAGCTGGTGGCCGAAAGAAAGTTTGCTGCTGCCCCGAAGCCTGTGAGAAGCACTGCGGCCTGTTCTGCTGACTCCCCTTGTCATCATTTTGAGTGGAGTTGTGAATGGACCTGACATGCCTCGGATAAAATCTTCCCCCGAAGCCCCTGGTCATCTCAGAAAATCTGAAGGCCTCCTCCCTTCTTTGGCAAAAGTCATTATCAGCACGAATGTACTCGTCCATCTTTTGGAGCAGTTTCTCCAAAGTCTGAGGAGGCTTCCTAGCAAAGTATTGAGCTGCAGGTCCGGGACGAAGCCCCTTGATCATGGCTTCGATGACAATTTCATTGGGCACCGTTGGAGCCTGCGCCCTCAAACGCAAGAACCTTCTGACATACGCCTGAAGGTATTCTTCATGGTCCTGAGTGCACTGGAACAAGGCTTGAGCAGTGACCGGCTTTGTCTGAAATCCTTGAAAGCTGGTTAACAACATATCCTTCAGCTTCTGCCATGAGGTGATCGTTCCTGGCCGAAGGGAGGAATACCAGGTCTGAGCAACACTCCTGACGGCCATAACGAAAGACTTTGCCATTACTGCAGCATTGCCACCATACGAAGACACTGTTGCTTCGTAACTCATCAAGAACTGCTTCGGGTCCGAATGGCCATCGAACATGGGAAGCTGGGGTGGCTTATAGGACGAAGGCCAAGGTGTAGCCTGCAGCTCAGCAGACAGAGGAGAAGCATCATCGAAAACAAAATTTCCCTGATGGAAATTGTCATACCAGTCATCTTCGTTGACGAAGCCCTCCTGATGAAGGTCTTTCTGCTGAGGCCTTCTGTTTTGCTCATCATGGGTAAGATGGCGGACTTCCTCAGAGGCTTCGTCTATCTGCCGTTGCAACTCAGCTAGCCGGGCCATCTTCTCCTTCTTCCTTTGCACCTGTTGATGTAGGATCTCCATATCCCTGATTTCTTGGTCTAGCTCTTCCTCCTGAAGCGTTGGGCTGACGGCCTTTCTCTTCTGGCTTCGGGCGTCCCGAAGAGAGACGGTCTCCTGGTTGTGGTCCAGCGGTTGCAGTGCTGCAGCCCCAGCCGCTGAAGCTTTCTTCGGTGCCATAGCGAAGGTCTACAGCTTCCGAAGGTGTTCAAAAAACTCGAAGTGGAAGTGAGTTCACCGGAGGTGGGCGCCAATGTTGGGGACTTGTTCTCAAATGCTTCGGATTAAGAACAAGGCAACATAAAAAGTGTCAAATGTTAAGGCCCTTCGTCCTACCAAACATTATTCCCCTTCGGGAATAATGAGTTCCGGACGAAGGTCACAAGAAACATACCTTCGCAAATATAACAAGTAATAACGAAGGATTCATACAAGACATGAAATGTAAATCATAGAATCATTTCTATTTTATTAACATGAAGAAATAGAAGTGATTTCAAATTACAAATGTACCTTCGGTCTTGAAAGAAGGTAAAAAAGTACAAGCGTGACGCAAATGCCAATGCCAAGTCAGCGTGAACAGTACGGGAGTACTGTTCATCTATTTATAGACGCGGGACGCAGCCCACGTAAAATTACATCCATGTCCATTACATTTGTTAATGGCTTATGGAAATCTGTCAAGGCCCACGTAGTCTTTTCATCTTTAAGTCGGTTCCCCTTTCTACTATCGCGACGAAGCTCCCCTGCGCACAGCTTCGGCTGTGCACCATCCTTCGTAGTTGGTAATCAGCTCGTCCTTCGTCTGATTTAGGCTTCGTCTTGACCGTGCTTTATGTTCATAATTCTGAGTCCGAAGATACCTGTTCACATAATCCACTTGGAAAACATTGTCAAATCATGTTTTTGAGGACCTTCGGAGGACGAAGGCCCCCCAACAACCCTTTACCCACAAGTCATGTTACCCATCTGCCAAGGGGTCGCGAATCCCATACACCTCTACCTAGGAAGCGCGGCAGGGCAACACTACGAGGCCTTTACAAAGTTCCACTAGCTTCCGAAAACCCGCTACAGTTTATAGGAAGTTCCAATGCAGGATTCTTGGCTGACCGCCATCGCAGCAAAATCAACCAAGGACCACTCCCCTACTGCCCTTGCCCCTTTCGGGTAAGGTAGTCTTCCACTAGCTTTCCTAATTAGTCAGCCAAGGGTGTCCCATTAAACCCTTGTGGTGGCACGTGGTTCTCAAGTTAAGCTCTATGTTCCAATTAACATTAATGATCTCAACATGAACATAAATAGAATAACAAAAAAAATTGGAAGATAGAGGTAATAAATGATTATCCCAAAACCATATAAAGCAATAGCAAACTACCCAAGTGATTCAGGGGTAAACAAGGTAATGAGATAAACAATCTAGGGTGACCTATTGGGTCCCATCAAAATTAACCTATGCATGAGTAAATGTTATTAAAGAACATTATTGGGTAGAAAGTGGTCAAGGGCACAACTTGCCTTCAATGAGCTCCTGCTCAGCTACTTCAACCTGCTGCTCACCAGTATCCTCAGCAACGGGCTCTTCTACTCGCCACAATACAAACAAGCACAGTGTATATAGAGAAATTAACATTACACCAAACATATAAATAAAATACACAGTAATAATCTACATATTAAAATAAAATTCCAGGAACAGGAATCATAATTTTTGGAGTTATAGATTTTAAGTTACGGATTTTTAAAGGTTTTATGTGTTTAAAATAGATTAAGTGAGGAATTAAATTTCTTACTGTTTTCATGACCAAACAGAGGCTCTAAGTGATAAAGAATAAAATTACAAAAATTTAGAAAGTGGAATGGGTTATTTTGGAGCCCATATGAATATTCTATGAATTATACAAGTTCTAGGGTTTATTTTTATATTAAAAATCTAATTTCTAATTCATTTAATCACTTTAAAACAGCACTGGACTAGGCCTCAATTAATGGAAAACGCAGGGGCCCCGGTGCAATTCTACCTAAGACTCAGATTACAGCCGCCAGGACGGCGGGTTGATATTCTAGAATCTCAGGGGCTCTTTGGAAACTCTGCCACGGTGAAGGGGTATCGTGAAGCACTGGCCGTCGGATTAGAATCCAAGCGCCCAGATTGACTCGCCTCTCACGCGAACCAGTGAGCGCTATGCACCCTCCGATCAGATCTTGACGCCCTAGATTAAAAAATCTCTCAACTGATCCAGAGCGCCCGTGGCCGATCCGACGGTCGTGGAAGCTTCGTCCTCAACCCTGTCTGAGCCACCCAACCTGCCACTGTGCACGGCGGCGGGGTCACCGGAGCCCACGAATCTGGCCAACCCGAGCGCCAGACCCAAATTCGTTCGGCCCCCGCGAGATTGACGACTCCCTGAACTCAATTCCCAAACAAATTTTGGCCGACATCAAGTGCAAGACTCGGTCCACGGCGCGCCGCGTTACCCTGGCAGAGAAGTCCGGTGAGCTACCCAAGCGACGCTACGGTGCCTCGAACTACAACGGATAGATGCATAACGTTCCTACAAACGCGGTAAAGGTAGTCGAAGGCCATACCGAAGGGTTGAAGCGACGACAAAGCCGGACCCCGTGATTCCGCGGCTGCCGCGGCGGTGAAGCACTACGGCGAGAAATTGCTCGGCCCCCGGGCACGGTTCGTTAGATTCGGTGGGGCAGAAGCCTTTCCGCGCCCACCCGGCCTTCAGGTTTCAGCACGGAATGTCCAATTTCGACGCCGGTGAAGGACGGTAACGGTGGCGGGTTTCGTTCGCTTACAGTTCTCAGAGATGGCAGAGGGATGGGTACTAGCAGCTCTCGAGCAACCGAGAGGCTTTTTATCTCTTGCGCGGATGAGTCGGGAGGAGGAGTCGTGGGTCACCCGAGACCGCGGATCTCGCGCGGCGGGTATGGCGCGCGGAAGTCAGCGAGTAGCTCGGCGGGTTTGTTACTGACGCGAGGAAAGCGGGGAAGAGAGATCTGACGACCCAGCCCCACACGACAGCGAACACAGGCAGCCCCCAGAGACTGTCGACACGGGCCCGCGTGGTCAGCCTACCGAAGAGCTGGTGCGCGCGCCTGCGGACAGTAACCGGCTGATGTTGGGTCACGTGGGGGAAAGTGAGACTGGGCTGAATTTGAGGTTGGCGGCCCAGTAAGTTTTCTTCTTCCTTTTTCTTTTTCCTGTTTGGTTTTCTTTTATGATTATTTTGAATCAAGTTTGAATTTGAATGTGAGTTTCACCTTTGAGTACATTTTACAAATTCACATTCTAGTGTAGGAATAATATATTTTTGTACTTATTTTTTTATCTACATAATATTTATTTTCTTTTCTAAATTCTAGAATCTATTTTGGATTCTAGATTTTCTTCTTTTTTTGAATTAATATATTTCTTATCTCTTTATTATTTTTTTTATATTGTCACAAAATGCATAGACAAAAATAACATCCAGCATGATGCATAATTTATTTGAGTGTTATTTTGTTAATTATTTATCTGTGTAAGTAATGTGTTCACATGAATTGATAGATAGAAATAACACACTCATATATATAAAGGATTATAATTCCTCTTTTTAAACATTTCTTATAAAGTGGGTGTTACAGTGCAGCTTAGGAATGAAGTTCTTCTTTTTTTCTGTATCTAGCCTGCTGATGAAAAAAGGAGGTGTTGGCATCACCTTCCTGAATATACAAAATCCGAGAACGCAGTCGGGCGATGGTTCTCACCAGCGAGGCCAAACCAAGACAATGAAGCTTCAACTTCCGTCTCAGCCACTCCTCATCATCAGCAAGAGCCCTTTCATCTCTTTCAATTTCCCAACGATGGAGAAGCTCTTTAGCAATTTCTAATTGTGATTTGATGCTCCCAACTTTCCTTTGGCCCCACTTTTGCAGGCTCCTGCTGAGCCGCTGCAGCTTCATGAACATACGCTCAACGGCACAGTTAGATTGCACCGGAGCCTCCCAACTTTGCTTAACTGCATCAAACAAACCAGGAACCTTCAACCAGAAGCTCTCAAAATGGAATCTGCGTTTACCCTTGTTGGCCACATTCAAACCAAGCAGGAGCGGACAATGATCAGAGACCCCAGCCGCCAAACTTTGCAAGACTGCATCAGGAAAAATGTCATTCCAGCCATCACAACAAAAGGCACGGTCCAACCTCACTAGAGTAGGAGATCGCCTTTCATTGGACCAAGTATATTTCCGACCCAACAACGGAAGTTCCAATAGATCATTATCATCCAAAAAACGCCGGAATCTCCCCATCATAGCCCTATCCAGATTGGCATTATTCTTGTCAGCGGCTTGGTAAATTAAGTTAAAATCGCCTGCCACAAGCCAGGGCCCATCGCAAAGAGCCCTAATATTTCTAAGCTCCTGCAGGAACAACACTTTTTCATCATCGCCTTGAGGACCATAGACTCCAGTTAGCCACCAATTACGACCTTCTTGCTCAGCGAAAAGAACAGAAACTGAGAAATTATCAACCCTTGAAGCGACGGCCTGACAAGAACCCCCCTTCTAAGCAACCAGAACTCCACCTCTAGTGCCAACAGCAGGTAGAGCAACGAAGTTATCATAGACAGTCCCAAAAACTGAAAGGAGCACCTGCTGGGTCAAAATAGCGACCTTCGTCTCTTGCAAACAAACAATATCAGCATTACTGGAGAGGATGACATCCCTGACAGCATTACAGCGATCAATCTTATTAAGGCCACGCACGTTCCAAATAAGAATAGCCGAGGGATTCATGAGGACACAATAAGTAGAACGACCAATCCGACAAAAACAGATCTTACAGAGTTGTAAGGACCTCCGCAGACCTCACCTGCTCTCCATCTCCAATCTCCCAGCCAAAGATGGCAGCCATAGCACACACATGAGAACCAGAAGGCGAAGGCTTGAACAGCTTACAAAATTTATCTTGAGCACTAGGAGAGAAAATCTCCTTCTCTTCAAAGCCAAGATGGCGCATCACCCTTTTTTGAGCAGCAGAGAGCACCGGCCCTCGAGAACAAGGCGCAGCACCAGCAACACGTCGGCTGCGGCGAGGTAGAGAGCGAGGCAGTGGAGCCTTCCTTCCACTCCTTCGAATCACGGGCTGAGGAAGGAGAGCGTCCACCGGCTTGTAGACCCGGTCCAATACCAACAGAGGTGAATCCGCCCCTGGAACAGCCCCAGCACCGTCAGGGGCAGGGGCGGCGGGGACCCAGGAAGGCACCTCCGCCGAGAGTAGACACGCAGGGCCGGCGAAGTGGAAACCACAGCCGACCAGGAAGGAAGCAAGGCTGGCTCTGGGAGAGCAGACCGAGTTGGCAGGGCATGCAGCGAGACCGGCTCCAGGAGAGCAGGCACCTCCACCACCGCGAGCTTCGGCGAAGAGGAAGCCCCAGCCAGCCGGGCCAAAGGCGATACCGAGGCCGGGAGAGCAGGCTCCCCCATCCCAGGCGGACATGCACCAACAGCCGCAGGGGTAGGAGGCAAGGAGGAAGGCAACTCCATGGAGCCGGGATGAGGAGAGCACGGCGAGGCTGGTAAAAGGGATCCATCTGTTGCCAAGCCGACGGGGAGTCCGGCAGGAGGACACAGTCCTGTCAGCAGGCCGGGGGAACACCCATCCGTAGCCTCACCCTGGCCCACACTCGAAAACATGTCTAGCCCAACCGAGTGCTGCATGGGAACGGACGTGCCGCCCCAAAACAAGGCAATAGGAGCAACACATGTAGCCGCCACCGCCATCTCATCAGAAGCCGAATCATCTGGGCAGAAATTACTAACCAGGGAACAGGCCAAAGCACCCTCCTCAGCTCCCATGCCCCGGAAGGACGAGCCTGCGGGCGCGTCAACCAAAGCAGGACCACATTGAACCATCACAGGAACGGGAGACTCCCCGGAGCTCGCGACATCCGCCTCGACTCCATCAGACAATAACTTCGAGCGCGCCGGCAGGGAAGAGGAACCAGCCCGGCACAGACCCAATTCCCGAAGCGATCCACCCACGCCAGAAGCCGTAACCGCCAGTGGATCAGACTGCCGTGGCCGCGAAGGAGAGCAGAGCCGACGCTGACGACCCCTGGAGGAGTCACCACCATCGTCCTCATCCCTACCATCAGACACGGGAGGACTAGGCGCAGCAGGAGCGCGAACCTCCGAGAACCGTAACTCAACTGGATAGGATAACACCCGTTTCACATGAGGGACTTCAACGATGCCCAACGGCGGTTCAACTACCCAGAGTTCCCTGGAAGAAGGAAGCTTGTACAGATCAGAACACCAAGCCAAACATCTGAAACTTGACAGGTCCAACAGCCCCAGCGTATCAGGATGCACTTGCTGTATCCAGGCATAAGGGCACAAAAGATGATCAGCAGTAGACGTCTCGCACACATGGGCAGGGATGCCACGAAGCTCCACATCAATCAAGGACGGCAGCACACGACCAAGGGCTCCGACCAAACGATTCCAACGTTTGCACAGAAGACTGAGACCGCCACCTGAAGAACGGACCGGTTGCTGAAGGCCAATCAACCGCTCAACCAGAACCAGGTCCGGAAGGACCAACAAGAAGTTCAACGGAGAGGCCCGACGGAGAACCAGAGAGCTTGCGGCAACATCGATCATGGCCGCAAGCACCGCCGCCACCTCGCCAGCAGAGACCAGGGGCACATCACTGATAACAGAAACCATGACCGCATTAGCGAGATCCTCCTCGCCACTAGCCACCTGATCGCTCCAGTCAATGATACAAGGAGGAGGCACATCTCCATGAACAGGCACCTGGGCATGCCCTGGTTGCTGAACCACCACCATAGCAGGGTCGGACTGACCATCACCATGACCCCGCCGATACCGCGGACGCCGGCGACGACGAGACCTGCCCTCCATGCCGCCGCAATCCATGGCAGAGAGCCCCGCATCACCCTGCGCCGCACCAGCACTACCAGCCATATCCGCTGGAGAAGACCGTCGCGGAAGGGCAGCACTAGAGACAGGCACAGATGGAGAGAAACACCACCCCATATCCGCCGGAGATGACCGTCGCGGATGGGCAGCACTAGAGACAGCCACCGCCGGAGAGATACGCCGCCACACAGAAACGCGAGCCGTAGCGGAACTGGCAGCAGGGCTCACGCCGAAGGCCGCCCGCGGGCACACCGAAGAACGATGGCCAAGGAACTTGCAGCGGAAGCAGCGAGTCTGCGAGCGACAGAGAGCAGCCGTGTGCGACGACGAAAGGCAGTTGAAACACTTGCCGACGAGGTCCGCTGGGACGGCACGGCGAGGAGGACGAGCCGCACGGAGACGGCGACGCCAGGAGCCGCGGGATTCTGCCTTCTGCCAGCCGCCCGGAGCCGGACGCGTGGAACAGGGCGAGAAGACCGTGCGACCACCCCTCGGACGATCACGCCGGATGAGCGTAATCCGAGGGGAAAACCGGGGACAGGCCGGCGAGGGGCAAGCAACACAAGCGGGAGCCGCCGAAGACGGAGCGACAGAGCCCGCGGCCAACAGCGCCCGACCACCCACCACAGAACCCGCCGCGCAGGACGCGTCAGAGGAGGAAAGAACAACGTCGCGGAAAAAAACGATGGACGCCGCCAGAATCGGAGGAGTCCGGGCTCTCCACGCACCAGCGCTCCAGCTTGGAACGCCCACACAAAGCAAGCCGCGCGACGGGGGAGGGAGGGGTCAACGAGGCAGAGGGGGTAGCCGCCGCGCCCGGGGTGAGCAACGGCGGGAGGCTAGGGGTGGCCGCCGGGATCGTAGTGAACCGCGGCGGGGGGCTAGGAGAAGGCGGGACGTCGCGCGGGGGAGGCGGGACGTCGCGCGGGGAAGGCGAGACGTGACACATGATTTCACTCTCCTCTGACCATTTAATGCATTATATCTAAGACTTATCCATTAAGATTTGGAGACATTATATCATGGGAACCAAGTGTCAAGTATATACGGATCATAAGAGTTTGAAGTATATATTCACTCAGAAGGATCTCAACCTTAGGCAACGCCGTTGGTTGGAGCTTATTAAGGATTATGATTTGGAAATTCACTATCACCCGGGCAAGGCGAATTTGGTTGCAGATGCCTTGAGTCAAAAGGAGCATGTTCATTCAGCTATTGTTGCCCAGCTACCCAATGAGATTGTTGAGGATTTCAGGAGACTTAACCTAGGGATAATTGCTCATACTGAAGGAGTTACTATTGATGTGGAACCTACTTTGGAGCAAGAAATCCGCAAAGGACAAATTAGTGATGCTAAAATACAAGAGATTAAGGATCTGATTACTGAAGGTCGAGGTCCGGAATTCACGGAGGATGAGCAAGGCACAGTATGGTTCAAGGACAGGATGTGTGTTCCTGATATTGAAAGCCTTCATGAGACTATATTGAAGGAGGCCCTTGACTCGGATTATTCTATTCATCCTGGTAGTACCAAGATGTATCAGGATTTGAAGCGGAAGTATTGGTGGTATGGATTGAAGAGAGATGTAGCTGCACATGTGGCTATGTGCGATGTATGTCAAAGAGTTAAGGCTGAACACCAGAGGCCAGCTAGACTACTGCACCCACTGAAGATACACGAGTGGAAGTGGGAAGAGATTGGTATGGATTTTATTACTAGATTGCCTCGCACCTAGAAAGGATATGATGCTATATGGTTGATTGTGGATAGATTGACTAAAGTGGCTCACTTTATTCCTGTGAAGACTACTTATAAAGGTTCTCAACTAGCAGAGTTATATATGGCTCGGATTGTGTGTTTACATGGAGTACCAAAGAAGATCGTGTCTGATCGAGGTTCATAGTTTACCTCAAGATTTTGGAGAAGCTTTCATGAGAATATGAGTACAAAGTTGAATTTCAGTACAGCTTATCACCCTCAGACTGATGGACAGACTGAAAGGACCAATCAAGTATTGGAAGATATGTTGAGAGCTTGTGCCCTTCAGGATGGAGGAAGTTGGGATAAAAGTCTACCATATGCTGAGTTCTCATATAATAATAGTTATCAGGCCAGTCTGAAGATGTCACCTTTTGAAGCTTTATATGGGAGGAAGTGCAGGACACCTCTATATTGGGATCAGACTGGAGAAAGACAGTTCTTTGGGCCTGAACTGATTCAAGAAGCAGAGGAACAAGTCCGCATAATTCGAGAGAATTTGAGGGTGGCTCAAACCAGGCAAAAGAGCTATGCTGATAATAGAAGGAGGCCACTGGAATTTGAAGAAGGAGATTATGTGTACCTCAAGGTGTCACCACTTTGTGGAATGAGGAGATTCAAAGTTAAGGGCAAATTGTCCCCTCGCTATATTTGGCCATTCTTGATCTTTAGGCGAGTTGGGGAGATGGCATACCAACTCGAGTTACCTGCTAGTCTATCGGATGTGCATAATGTGTTCCACGTATCTCAACTGAAGAAGTGTCTCCGTGTCCCCGAGGAACAATTACCAATGGAAGAGCTCAATGTTCAGGGTGATTTGACTTACACGGAGTACCTGATCAAGATTCTTGACACATTGACTCGAGTTACAAGGAATAAGGTGATAAAGATGTGCAAAGTGCAATGGAGTCACCATGGCGAAGATGAAGCGACCTGGGAAAGAGAAGAAGAGCTTCGCATAGACTTTCCCCATCTTTTCCCTAGATCTTCCTAAATCTCGAGGACGAGATTATTTTTAAGAGGGGTAGGATTTGTAATACCCAATTTGTAATTTGTTAGAAATAATACCAATAGAGAAACAATTTCTCCTTATGTGAGTTTGACCTTTATGCATCATCACATGTGAACACCCTAGGTAAAAACAAATAATTAATAACATAAAAGCCACTAAAATATGTATCATGCTGGTTTTCATTTTTGTGTGCATCTTATGACCACATAATAAATCATATGAAAAGAAAATATTAAAGTCTCAAGTGGAATTTAGAATATACAAGAGATTTTAGAATTTAGAAAAGAGAGAGAAATATTGGCCAATACCAAATAAAATCCTTAGAGAAATAAATTCATTTCACTATGGCATGTTTGAATCATACCTTCAAACAGTTGAGTACAAATTCGTCACAAAATTTGAAATCCAAAATTTGGATTTCAAAATAAAGAAGAAAGGAGAAAAGAAAAGAAAAAGAAAAATAAAAATGGAAAAGAACTCGGTTGGGCCCAATTTTCTACCCTCGGCCTACCTAACCTAACGCGCCTGGCCCAAACACCATTGACTACGCAGCTTACCGCGCGTCCGCGCCGACAGGTGGGGCCGTATGGCTATTGCTCTGCGCGCTACCAAGTATACGCTGACGAGAGGGACCCAGCGTCCTGTGGCTTCCAGCCGTTGCGCCGGTGCTTTGACACTTACGCGTGGGGCCGCGTGTTTAGATCCTTTCTCAACGAACGGTCCGAACTCGACAGGGGTGATCCCGCCATTGTTGCGTTTTCTCCTCTGCTCGGTTGACTGCTTCTACAGATAAAAAGCCAATGTGGCCGTGGACTTGTTCGCCCCATACCCTCCCACTATTTCCCTTTTCCCTTGCCGCATAGCAACAGTTGCGCCGCCTGGGTTACTGCCATGCCGTGTCGCCGGTGAGAACCCTCCACG
Source organism: Zea luxurians (assembly GCA_029449295.1). NCBI lineage: Eukaryota > Viridiplantae > Streptophyta > Magnoliopsida > Poales > Poaceae > Zea > Zea luxurians. The sequence continues at coordinate 39,320,112 of JAOPSE010000010.1, read as the reverse complement.
TCGTTGTTCCAATCCCTGCGCGCGGTTGTCGGTGTGAGCCAGCGTCCGGGGAATCTTTCCGTGCTCTCGGAACGAGTTGGGCGACCCTTAATCGGGGTGAATTTTACGCCGGTGTGCGCGGCAGGGCAAGATTGCCACCTTACCGTGGACAGCTCTTCTGCATTCATTTTTGGTATGAATTCCTCGCCTATGCCCGCTTTCTTTACCACAACGTGTAAGACAGATCCAATTAGGTTTAGTCATGCCTTTGCCGGTGATTCGCCTCGCCGGAGTTGGGTTTTCACCGTGGCCGGGCCGCGGCGGACAGAGGGAACCAAGCACGGAGAAGACGATGGGTCTGTGGCCATCGGATCCGTGAGCGACGGTTCGGATTAGATGCAAGCCAAATCCCTAGCGCCCTGAATCTTGGACCGTTAGATCGTGATCTCACGCGTTAGATTAGATCGCGTCACTTTAAACTCGGAGCCATCGGATCTAGATCGGGCAGCTCTGAGCGCATACCAGTTCAGTAAGTGAGGGGTTCATCTGGGCCCTTGGTTTCTAATCCAGCATCTGAGATCCATCCATACCCCTTCGCGACACATTTTGCAAAAGAGCCCCTCTAGAATTACAGATTATAACCCACCGTCCACTGCATAGTATTCTGAGTCTTAGAAAATTATGCGCAGGAGCCCCTGGCCTTTTATGAATTTGAGGCCCAGTCCAATGCCGTGTTTAATGAATAAATGAGTTAGAAAATTGATTTTTAATACAAAAATATATGCTAGAACTTTAATAATTCATAGAGAATTCATATGAGCTCCAAATTAATCCATTCCACTTCCTAAAATTTTGTAATTTTATTCTCTATCACTTAGAGCCTCTGTTTGGCCATGAAAACAATAAGAAATTTAATTTCCCACTTAATCCTATTTCAAGTACATAAAGCCTTTGAAAATTCATATCTTAAAATCTATAACTCCAAAAATTATGATTCCTGTTCCTAGGATTTTATTTTAATATGTAGATTATTATTGTGTATTTTGTTTATATGTTTGGTGTGATGTTAATTTTCTCTATATACTGTGCTTGTTTGTATTGTGGCGAGTAGAAGTGCCCGTGACAAAGGATACTGGTGAGCAGCAGATAGAAGTAGCTGAGCAGGAGCTCATTGAAGGCAAGTTGTGCCCTTGACCACTTTTTACCCAATAACGTTCTTTAATATCATTTATTCATGCACAGGTTAATTTTGATGGGACCCGATAGGTCACCCTATATTGTTTATCTCATTACCTTGTTTACCCCTGAATCACTTGGGTAGTTTGCTATTGCTTTACATGGTTTTGGGATAATCATTTATTATATCTATGTTCCAATTCTTTTTGTTGTTTTATTTATGTTCATGTCAAGATCATTAATGTTAATTGGAACATAGAGCTTAACTTGAGAAACACGTGCCACCACAAGGGTTTAATGGGACGCCCTTGGCTGACTAATTAGGAAAGCTAGTGGAAGACTACCTTACCCGAAAGGGGCAAGGGCAGTAGGGGAGTTGCATGCAAGGAGGTTCTCGGGTTGATTTAGCTGCGATGGCGGTCAGACGGGGGATTCTTGCAAGTGCTCTTCCCATAAACTGTAGCGGGTTTTCGGAAGCTAGTGGAACTTTGTAAAGGCCTCGTAGTGTTGCCCTGCCTCGCCTCCTAGGTAGAGGTGTATGGGAGTCGCGATCCCTTGGTAGATGGGTAACATGACTTGTGGGTAAAGGGTACAACCTCTGCAGAGTGTAGAACTGGTATACTAGTCGTGCTCGCGGTCATGAGCAGCTCAGGACTCTGATGATTAAATTATGGAACTTAAATTCAATTTTGTCATTTGCATTGCATGGGTTTATTATTAATTTTGTTTTATTACTTCACTTAAGGTTTGGTATTTACTTACATTTAGTAACTGCTAATAAAATTTTGACCAACTACTTAAAAGCAATGCTCAGCTTTAACCCCTGTCATTGATTAGCCTTACACATCACATGAACTCCCACCTTTGTGAGTTCATGTCCACTGGTTCCCCACAACTTGTTGAGCTATGATCATGTGTGAGCTCACCCTTGCTGTCTCACACCCCCCCCCCCACAGGAGAAGAACAGGTGGTTCAGGAGGAGCCACAAGGCGAGGAGTTCGATCTGATCTAGGTGGCATTTCTCAGTTGACATTGGCGCCGACGATCCTTAGTTCATTTTATATTTATTCTTTTATTTTGTAATAAGACTTCCGCTATGTAATAAATACTCTGATGTTTTGTGACATTTATCTCTATACACTCTGTTATTATATATGTTGTCTTCTTGGTGCATGTATGAGATGCACCTGGCTTTGTTCCTTAAAGCCGGGTGTGACAAACTCACCCCCAGCAGACGACCAAGACCCAGTTTCTGAACCAGACAAATTTTCGCTAACAGGCATCGCATTCACGGCCGCCACAAAATTAACATCATTAGTAGGGGTTTCTTGCGCAGGCCCAGACGTCGGAACCTATGCAGCAACCGACTTTTAGTATCACACAAATAAGGTCCTAAACCCCACACCCCTAACATGATCTCGCCACCTGCGAAGGAGCGGTCGGCGTAGCAGGGTCTTCGGCAGCCGACGCAGCCATCGCTGGAGGGTCTTCGCCAACCGGGACAGCGGCCGCCGTAGGGTCCTCGCAAGGGCTGGTCAGTGGAGCCGGTTGCTCCCCAGCCTCCGTCCTCACATCTTCCGCCCGGGTCACCGAGCTTTCCAGGCCTCCGAAGTCGTCGACTTCTTCATCATTTGCCATCTACAGAAATAGCACAACATATAAATATATATTAACAAAAAAACTTCATGCACCTGCTCCAGCGCCCAGTCCGACCTCTCCCAGACGGTATCACGGCCGTGCGGGCCCCACATCCTATCGTAAAGCGCCCTAGTGGACTGCTTTAACACCTCGTCTCCGACCTAGAAGATCCCACGGTCGAAGTCCTTGTTGGATCGGTCAAAAACTTTGAAGTGCCTGCATCCCTCACGGGACAAGGCATTCGCAGCTCCTTCATAGGTAATGAGCGAGGCAAAGGACATGAGACCCATCACAATCGCCGGGAGTAGCTCTAGCTCCTCCTGCAACCACCCGAGGAAGCGGAGGCCCACCTCCTCGCCACACGCATCAAAGGGGGCAGTACGCGCACCAAACTCGCGGTACGCGTCCACGAGCAACTTGTGTGCTCAGTCGACCCCTGTGCGAGTGGAGGCCTCCGCTCTGTCCAGATAGCCGCGAAGATTCCTGTGCCCCGACTCCGCATCGGTAGTGTGTTGGAGGGCGAGGTTGGCCTCGGCAGGAGTAGCCTGGGCCTCCGTGTGGGCCCTGTACGCGTTCTCCTTTTCTGCCACGAGCTGGCAGCTGAGGTCCTCTTTCTCAGCCTCCGTCGCCGACAGCTTCTCAAGCAAGTTGCGGCTCCTGTTCTCCGCGCCTGATTTGTCTCGCACCACCTCAGTATGCTACGTTTGGAGGCGCTCAATCCTCCCCTCGAGTCGCCGCCTTTCGGTAGCAAACTCCGCGGTTAGCACCCCCGACGCGATACGCTCGGGAAAGGCGGTCGCCTGGCACAAAAGACTATCAAATTCGAAGACATAACATAAAAAACCAACCACCAGAGGCAAAGATTACTCACATGCTTTAGCTACTGCACAACTGAGCCAGCCACGTCCTTCGCGGTGGCGACCAAAGCAATTTCGCCGCTAGCGCAAAACCTAGACCACGGGTCCTACGTAGACCCCTTTGCCCCGGCCGACGCAACAACGGGGCTAGCCGGCGCCGGCGCCGGGACAACAGCCATTTGCCCAGACTCCACTGCTGCACCACGGTCACGTCAGAATCCGAGACTCCGCAAAAAAACAAACAAAACAAACACTCACCGGCAGGTCCTTGCCTAGTATGGGCGTCGAACATCACAACCCTGCCCATAAGGTAGTCCTCCATGGAAATATCCAGGGAGACCTCGGTGCCACCCATCGTCGTCTCAGCAGCGCGTGGCGACGACGCTGGCCTTCACTCTTATGTGGGCAAGGCAGGCAGCGACACGCTGGCGCCAGGCGGAGGCATGCTGGCGCAGGGGGCGGCAGACTTCGTAAGGGAAAATTTTCATCTCACGAGCTAATCGAGATGTAAACATGTCCTCGCCGGCCGCCCGGGGAATCGGAACATTCCTAGGCCAGCGACCCCCGGTAACCTTCAGCATTCGCGCAGAAGATTCCCGGAGCTCGGGCAAAGACATCGTCTCCTCGGGAACCGCGCAGGTCTCCAATAAATCGTTGTACCTAATTTCCTCTTCTTGGCGGCCGTGCTCGGTGCTGCTCCCCATGAAGGGCCTTCGTCGACCGTCGTCACCACCTTTTTCCCCTGGCAGACAGTAGCAACATCGGCGGCGGTGTCCCCTGGGTAGCCGGCATACGACAAATGGTTCAACTCAAAAACACGGTTCAACCGAATATTCGAACCACAGATATACCAACTCCTCAGAGTCTCCATCCTCGGCACATATCTTCCCACAATCTTCACGGCCTCGGCCTCCACCTTACGCACAAATGCGGCTAGGTTCTGACCACGTAAATCCACAATGAGGGCAGGATTCTGCACCAACTAGTCGCCTAGGGTCGGCATCCGCCGAGGGCACACTTCGCCCAGTACCCAGCCGTGTGCCAAGGGCCACACTCCATAGCCAATAAATTCCTCAAACAAATCATGCCCGCTACTCAAGCGGGCAGCATATCGAAGGGCCCCTTCGTCCTTGTAATCCTCTGCCACCTCGAATTGAAGGAATGCCACATAACAATGTGAGCATAGAATGGCCGGAGGGAGGCCAGGCAGGTCTTCGACTTCACCAGGAGACACATAGAACCAATAATCCCACTAGTTGCCCCACTTGTTCCTGGCGCAAGGGACTATCTCCACGACTTCCGCTGAAGTCTTTCCAGTCCTCGGTGTGAAGGTGCACGATCCAAATTGTGCAATCTTATTTCCTATTTTCCTTTTCTGCCAATGCAGGCAATAATTCTTGGCGAAGACCTCCACAGACGGCTGCCCGCCATACGAAGTAACCGCCCAAACATACTTTGCCAGCGCAACCACGACGTTCGGCATCAACTGGTGAACCTGCACTTCGAACCTTCGCAGCACCTCCGCCACGAAGCGATGCGCCGAAAGGCGAAGGCCGGTGACAAAAAAAACGCCTCAAAAACAACCAACTCACCTTCAGGCTCGGAAATCTCCTCTGCACCCGGAACCCACCCGACACCGTCACCAAAGTACCCAAGCCGCTGCATCTCCAGCATGTGGACCGAGGAAATCCTCGAGGTACCGAACTCTACGATATGGCTAGGCTGCAATTCCATCACCGCCAAATCGCTCAAGGTATCCTCGGACGACGGTGCGGCCAACGACGCACTTGCAGCAGATGAAGAAGAAGACATGGCAACATACCATCAGTGGCGGCGTGCAATCTGCTTGATGCTGGACAAAGTTCCAAAGAGGGAGAGCAAGGAGGGCAAGCGAGCAGTTCACAAAAGCTAGGGTTTCTACAGCGCAAACGGAAGACGAGACTAGGAGCGGTCGTGGTCGGCTTTTTATAGGCACGATGCGATGCCTCAGGAAATATGCAGTCCAACAGTAACACGTCCATCAACGGTCACATTTCAAAAACCCCTGCGGGACCACTTCGAGCAAGGGCAGCGTCTTCACCATCTAGCGGCGTCTTCGACACCAGCTGACTTAGTCGAACTGGTCCCTTGGAGGGCAAATGTTGGGGCAAAGGCGAACAAACTACCCTTCGCTCTACGACTTTGTCCCCTCTTCACGCTGACGAAGGCTACATCGATAGCATGCCAGAACAAGTCGGGGGCGCCGCCCCCGGACGGTGACCAGTGCGACCCCCTTCGTTCTGGTGTTGCTAGACGAAGGCCCCGCTGAAGTCTATGGGCCTCCCGCGCTCCCGTCCGCCTGGAAAGGCCAATGTGTAATTCGGCCCATGGTGATGGGCCCCGCGAGGTCAGGTGCGATAAGGGCCGTGTCTATAATAGGGTTTACCTTAATGACTATATGTAACCTCCCCCCGTGGGAATATTCTGGGGATAAACCGGGTACTCGAGGGTCTAAACGTCTTTGACAGGGACATGCGGCCCCTCAAGTACCTATAAATACCCCCATACAGTGCCCACGGATGGGAGATTAAGCTTTCAGCAATCCGTGCTAAACTTTGCAAACACACTTTCCTCCCCCTTGTTGGATCAACTTGCCCAGGCAGATTAAATCCCAACATCTGTCTCTAAGGGCTCTTTCTCACAAAATTTCAACTTAGAGCAAATACTATGAAGAGCATGATTGTATTCTGCAACAGATTTGAAATATTATAGATGAAGATGATTTCACTCATGATTGGCTGAAGGCCATTTGAGTTCCTTCTGATGTTCATAGCGCTCTTTAAGAGCTTTCCAGAAGTTATGTGGGAATCTTTCCATAAGGTACTCTTGCTTGAGATCTTTATAGATGTAGAGCCTCAAAAGAAAAAGAGTAGTGTTCTTTTTTACATCATTAACTGCATTAGCACCACTGACTGATGCTGCAATAGCATTAATAATCACACGAGAAGCAAAACTAATTTCAATGTCTGAAGTCCAAGTTGAGTAATTGTGCCCATCAAGAGCGAGTTCCTCAAACTCTTTAGTTGCCATATCCCTACAGTCATGAACATGGGCTTCCATTAACTTATGTGTACATTAAGAGTCACAATGATGATGTTGTAAGCTCAAATGCAAAAATTCTTAAAATTACATATGATATGAGTTGCATAAATGTATTTAAACCTTCCAAACGAATGAATATTTTGACTATTAGTGAGCATTTTATAGATAATCCTCAAGTTAATGAGTTAGATCTCCTATTAGTGGGTAAGTAGCTTGTGCCTAAAAGCATGGTCTCTGGGCTGATAAGTTCATGAATGAACAAACTGTAACCAATGCTTAGGTCTTCACTACCCATGCTCAACTAATTGTCAAAATAATATTCAAGAACTTCATATGGTATTTTATTTTGAGTTAGCACGTATAGGTAATCATCCTAAAAGATGTAGACCTCATAGTATAGGCATTCAAATATGGCCTGAAGCACGATCTCTGGGCTACTAAACTCTATAAAAGAATTTAGTGCGGCTAGTGCTTAGGACTCCATCACCATATGCTCATATCCCAAAAATAATGTAATTTTGTTTTGCATGAGAATCATGAAGTTTGAACTTAATTATATCTTATGTTTTGCAAGCAAACTTTAAAAGAATGTGAAAAGCAAAAGCAAGTAAAGATATGTGAATTGTAAATGTAAAAATAAAATAATTAACGAACAAGTCTACTATATTCATAAAGAAAACAGACAAATATGTACAATTACACGTAACAATTTGCGGTCTAAATAACCGAATTTAGACGCACTAACATGGGTTAAAACTGAATTATATACAAAACAGAGTCTTGTACTGAAAGTTGTAGAAAAACAAAATAATAAATGGTAGGACAGGCCTTGTAGGCCATTTCTGGCCCATGATGGCAGCCCAGGCCGCTAGCAAGGCGGGCCAGGCGACGGGCTAGTGGTCTGCACGCCGGCCCAAACGAGTAGCCAGCCCAGGCAGCCCAAACCGGCCTCCATCGCCCATTATAAAAGGGAGGCAGTTAGGGTTTTCAAAACCCTAACCGCCTGTCACACCTGGATTTAACGGACAAAGCCGGGTGCATCTCATACATGCACCAAAGAAGACAACATATATAATAACAGAGTGTGTAGAGATAAATGTCACAATAACATTAGAGTACTTATTACATCGCGGAAGTCTTACAAAATAAAGGATTAATATAAATCGAACTAAAATCCATCTTTGGCATCAATAAGTCAACTGGGAGACGCCACCTAGATCAGATCAAACTCCTCGTTGTGTGACTCCTCTTGAACCACCTGTTCTTCTCCTGTGGGAGGTGTGAGACAGCAAGGGTGAGCTCACACATGATTATAGCTCAACAAGTTCTGGGGAAACCAGTGATCATGAGCAATTCACTTCACGCCGCTGTAACTCGCGCCCGAATTCTCCCTAGTGCACGATCCACACACCCGTAGGGTAGTCCCGGAGCGCACGGCGAGTGTTTAGCAGGAGCGACGGTGGCTAACGCCTACGGCAGCTATCGGCGAGGTGGTCTAGCGCGGCGTTAGTTGTCGAAGGGGGCGAGGTAGGTCAACAGGGCGTGGGCGGCTATTTGTAGGGCGGCGGATACGGCACCCACAACCGAGTTGAGCACAACGGCCCCGCGCAATTTTCGCGCACGCCGCCGCCAATCTCGGTGAGGTGGGTAGCTAGGGGAAGATGGCGCCTGACAACGGGTCCATTTGCACATGCACAGACAACGCGGGCGTGGCACACTAGGCTGACCGGGAGGACCCACTGGTCGGCGCAAGTGCGTTACTTGAGGTGAGCGGCTGACGAGGCGGCCCGAAAAGTCAGTGAGTGTGATGGCGCACAGAGTGGCTGACGGGCGGGGCCCTCTTGTCGGTGCAAGCGTGGTCATGGGAGCGCGATGATGGGCTACGCGAAGGGAGTTAGACGGGCCGAATAGAGTTGAGCCAGCCCAGTTCTGTGTTTTAGCTTTTTCTTTTCTTATTTTCCCTTTTCTCTATTTCCAAATTCAATTTGAATTCAAACTTAAATTCAAGCTTTGTGGCTCATCATTTACAAATGATATTTGTGAAATTAGAGGTAGTAATCTCGAGATATTTATTTATATATATTATTTATTTATTCATATCCTTTATCTTTTTATTTTTTCCACATTTCTAGAATTCCCTTTACGTCTTAAACTCACATTTAGGTATTAATATATTTCTCTTTATATTATTTTTATATTGTCATAAAAAGCACACAAAATAAAATCCAGCACGATGCATAACTTAGTGGCATATATTTTATTAATTATTTGTTTTTAAATATGATGTTCACAAGTGATGGTAAGTAGATACAACACACACATATAAATAAAGAAAATAATTTTTCTCCTTTTATATTATCTTTTACAAATTGGGTATTATAAATCCTACCCCCTTAACAAGAATCTCGTCCTCGAGATTTAGGAAGGACTAGGGAAAAGATGGGGAAAATCTATGTGAAGCTCTTCTTCTCTCTCCCAAGTAGCCTCATCTTCTCCATGGTGACTCCATTGTACTTTGCACATTTTAATCACTTTGCTCCTTGTGACATGAGTCAGTGTATCAAGAATCTTGATAGGATACTCAGCATAAGTCAGATCATCTTGAACACTAAGATCCTCCAGTGGTAGCTGCTCTTCAGGTACCCTGAGACATTTCTTCAGCTGAGATACATGGAAGACATCATGTACATCCGCGAGATGATCGGATAGTTCCAGTTGATAGGCAACCTCTCCCACTCGCTTTAGGATTAAGAAGAGTCCAATAAAGCGAGGGGACAACTTTTCTTTGACTTTAAATCTCCTCATGCCCCGGATCGGTGACACCTTCAAATACACGTGATCACCCTCCTTAAACTCTAGCAGTCTTCTCCGGGTATCCGCATAGCTTTTCTGCCTTGACTGCATAGTTCTCAAATTCTCCCTTATCATTCGCACTTGTTCTTCTATCTCTTGTATAACTTCAGGCCCAAAGAACTGCCTTTCACCAGTTTGATCCCAATACAGTGGAGTCCTATACTTTCTGCCATATAAAGCCTCAAACGGGGACATCTTCAAACTGGCCTGGTAGCTATTATTGTAGGAGAACTCCGCATATGGTAAGCTCTTATCCCAACTACCACCATGTTTAAGAGCACAAGCTCTTAACATATCCTCTAGTACTTCGTTAGTTCTCTCGGTCTGTCCATCAGTTTGAGGATGGTAGGCCGAACTGAAATTCAACTGTGTGTCCAAGCACTCGTGCAACTTCTTTCAAAACCGAGAAGTAAACTGTGATCCTCGATCTGACATGATCTTCTTAGGCACCCCATGTAGACAAACTATCCGAGCCATATACAATTCTGCTAGCTTGGCTCCCGTGTAGTTAGTTCTCACAGGTATGAAGTAAGCCACTTTCGTCAGTCTGTCCACAATCACCCAAAAAGAGTCATACCCTGCAGGAGTGTGGGGTAGTCCAACAATGAAATCCATGCCAATTTCTTCCCATTTCCACTCGAGTATCTTAAGCAGGTGCAGTAGTCTAGCTGGTCTTTGATGTTCGGCCTTGACTCTTTGACACACATCACACTTAGCCACATGTGCAGCAACATGTCTTTTCAGCCCGTACCACTAGTACTTCTGCTTCAAATCCTAATACATCTTAGTGCTACCAGGGTGGATAGAGTAATTAGAATCATGGGCTTCCTTCAATATAGTCTCATAAAGGCTATCAATCTTGGGAACACATATTCGGTCCTTGAACCATATTGTGCCTTGCTCATCCTCTGTGAATTCTGGACCTCTACCTTCGATAATAAGATCCTTGATCTCTTGAATTTTTGCATCACCAATCTGACCCTTATGGATTTCTTGCTCCAAGGTAGATTCCACTTCAATAGTGACTCCTTCAGTATGTGCAACTATTCCTAGATTTAGTCTCCTAAAATCTTCAACAATCTCCTCAGGTAGCTGAGCAACAATAGCTGAATGGACATGTTCCTTCCGACTCAAGGCATCCGCAACCAGATTCGCCTTGCTCGGCTGATAATGAATCTCGAAATCATAATCCTTAATGAGCTCCAACCATCGGTATTGTCTAAGGTTGAGGTCCTTCTGAGTGAATATATACTTCAAGCTCTTATGATCGGTGTATACATGGCACTTGGTTCCCATGATATAATGTCTCCATATCTTTAGTGCATGCATTACGGCTGCCAGTTCTAAGTCATGAGTGGGATAGTTCAACTCATGTTTCCACAACTGACGAGATGCATAGGCAATAACGTGTCCTTCTTGCATGAGCACACATCCCAAGCCTTGGCCACATGTGTCACAATAAATGTCAAATCCCTTCTGAAGATCTGGCATAACCAACACTGGGGCAACATTAACCTCATCTTCAGTTGATCAAAGCTATCTTAGCACTTCGAGTCCCACTTAAACTCTCTTCCCTTCTCCAGAAGCGAGGTCATAGGCTTAGCAATCTTAGAGAACCCTTCAATAAATCTCTGATAATATCTTGCAAGTCCTAAGAAACTTCAGATCTTCGTAACTGTAGAGGGTATGCTCCACGCCATTATCTCCTTGACTTTAGCAGGATCCACTGATATCCCTCCATTAGAAATGATATGTCTAAGGAATGGCACCTCATCAATCCAGAACTTGCATTTGCTATACTGAGCGTAGAGTTTATTATCCCTTAGCTCTTGTAGCACCAATCTCAGATGTTCCTCATGCTCACTATCACTCTTGGAATAAATAAGAATATCGTCGATGAATACCATGATAAATCTGTCCAGATACTCCATAAACACCTTATTCATCATATTCATAAAATAAGCTAGTGCATTAATTAGTCCAAATGACATAACCGTGAACTCATATAAACCATATCGGGTCGAGAAAGCCGTCTTGGGAATATCCGATGGCCTAATCTTCATTTGATGGTAACCTGATTGGAGATCAATCTTCGAGAATATTCTAGCACCTCTCATCTGATCAAATAAATCCTCAATGCGGGGTAACAGATACTTGTTCTTCAAAGTAACATCATTAAGGGATCTATAATCCACACACATCCTTTGCGATCCATCTTTCTTCTGTACAAACAGAACCGGCGCTCCCCAAGGTGAGGAACTCGGACAAATGTACCCAGCCTCTTGTAACTCCATTAACTGTTTCTTAAGTTCTTTTAACTCTTCTACAGACATCCTGTATGGCCGTTTAGAAATAGGAGTAGTCCTAGGTAAGAGATCAATTACAAACTCAACTTCCCTATCTGGTGGCATCCCTGGTAACTCCTCTCGAAAGACATCCAGAAAATCCCTAACCACACGGATGTTGTCTCCAACAAACTCCACATCTATGAAGAATGTCGCACGTCTGGTAGAGGTAGTTACTGTAATTTCAATGCCAAATCTTTCTCCTTTAGGGCTGGTGAGTTCTACTGTACCCCTACAATAGTGTATAATGGCCTTTGCCTTTCTTAACCATGACATACCAAGGATCAGATCTATGCTGCTTTCCTTTAATACTATAGGGGTAGCCCAGAATTCTCTTCCCATAATTGTCAATATCAATTTATGTGTCATATAATTTGCCTCAACAGGCCCTTTGGGTGTAATTACTATCATTGGTGTTTTCATAATTTTTAGTGGTAACTCATTTATGTTGGCATATCGAGCAAACATAAATGAATGTGTAGCACCAGAATCAAATAATACTATTGCAGGAATTGCATTAATATAAAACATACCAAGTGCGATGTCATCCCCATCAGGAGTAGCATCAGGGCTGACTTGATTAACCCTGGCAATAGAGTATCCCTTGCAAGATCCTGGAGTCTGTTGTTTATTCTGAACTGGGGTAGTAGCAATCCTCTGTGGGCAAACATTTGCATAATGTCCAGTCTTCCCACACTTGTAGCAAGTAGTGCCAGCACTCTGTCCTGAAAATTTCATCGGGGTGCCAGTGAGGGTAGCCTGACGAGTCGGTGGAGTCCCCTGAGGTGAGTGCTGAGCTGGGCGCTGGTCTCCTCCAGTGTGAACTGGTGTACCCTGGGGTGAACCATAGCGTGGACGAACACTGCTGCTTCCCTAACCCTAGGATATCGCCTTCCTCTTCAAATCTCCTATCTAAACACGCTTGTGTTCAATAGCTAGGGCCTTGTCAAGCAGCCTCTGGAATGATGGAAATGTATGTGCCACTAGAGCATACTGTAGAGGTCCATTAAGTCCTTCAATAAAGTGCTCCTGCTTCCTCTCATCTTCAGCAACTTCATTCGGTGCATATCTGGAGAGCTGAATGAACTTATTGTGGTACTCGCTGACTGACATGCTCCCCTGCTTCAGCGACTGAAATTCCTTCTTCTTAATCTTCATCAGTCCAGCAGGAATATGGTAGTTTCTAAACTGAGTAGCAAACTCCGCCCATGTGATAGTATCAATAGCATCGTGGGCAGCAGTGTATGAATCCCACCAATCAGCAGCAGAACCAGTAAGACGACCAGAAGCATAGAGAACCTTCTCCCAGTCAGAGCACTGAGCAATATTCAACATCTTCTCTACAGACTTTAGCCAATCATCAGTGTCCAGTGGATCAGGAGAGTTAGCAAATGTTGGTGGCTTGTGGCTCATGAACTCCCGGTGCTTGTCCCAGGGTGGAACTGGTGGTGGAGGTGGTGGCAGTGGTGCTTGTTGTTGTCGCTGTTGCGCTCTTCGTTCCTGGTGTATCTCCTCTCGCTCTTGGCGCATCTCTTGGCGTTCTTGCCACATCTATGCGTTCATATCTGCCATGGTGTCTGCCATCTATTGCATTATCCGCATCTGAGCTGCAACTGCGGGATCAGCTCTGGCTGGTGGAGGCTGTGGAGGATCCATCTCAGGTTGTTGTTGTTGTGGTTGTGTAAATATCCTCCGAGTGTGTCGATTGGGAGGTAGATCAATTCCACCACCCTTCCTAGTATTGACCATCTGAGTTAGAAACATATGGTAAGAAATAATAGTAGACAAGGAAAGTAATTACGAGTCATGTTACTTTGGGGGATTTATTAGCTAAGCAGATTGGTGTTTTACCTACTAAAGCTAATTCATTACCTTATGGTGGTACATGCTAAGATGTCCATCTATAATATTTCAATCAATCAAAGAAGCAAATCAGACATTTATCATTAGAACAATCAACCAATATTTTTTAAATAGAGAAAATAGTTTTAATTTTGTCTTAGGTTTCCTATCTCTTAAAAAGGTCATAAGTGTAGGATTCCAAGGTGTGAAATCCATCATGTCTTGGAGTAAAAGATAAGAGTAATCAGAGTAGAACAGCAAAAGGTGAGACAGGATGAAGATAAGATAAGTATAGAATGAATCAGAGTAAGGTAAGTAGGTAAGGGTTTTGTCCATTTCTATCTAGGTTTCATCCTACAGTCAACATTTCCTCTGATGCCACTTCTGTCACACCAGGATTTAAGGGAAAAAACCGGGTGCATCTCATACATGCACCAAAGAAGACAACATATATAATAACAGAGTGTATAGAGATAAATGTCACAATAACATCAGAGTACTTATTACATCACGGAAGTCTTACAAAATAAAGGATAAATATAAATCGAAGTAAAATCCATCTTTGGTGCCAATAAGTCAACTGGGAGATGCCACCTAGATTAGATCAAACTCCTCGTTGTGTGACTCCTCTTGAACCACCTGTTCTTCTCCTGTGGGGGGTGTGAGACAGCAAGGGTGAGCTCACACATGATCATAGCTCAACAAGTTGTGGGGAAACCAGTGGCATGAACTCACCAAAGGTGGGAGTTCATGTGATGTGTAAGGCTGATCAATAATAGGGGTTAAAGCTGAGTGTTGGGGACTTGTTCTCAAATGCTATGAATTAAGAACAAGGCAACACAGAAAAGATTAATGGTTAAATGCCCTTCGTCCTTCGAAGCATTATTTCCCTCAGGATATAATGATCTTCAGACGAAGGTCATGAAGGACGTACCTTCATCATCTCAATATGTACTAATTGAAAGGAGAAGCATATGAAACATGAAAGATAACATAGATAATTATATGACATTATATGACATTATAATGTATTCTTCTTATTATATAATCATGAATAGATAGGAACAATATCGAATTGCATTTGTACCTTCGTTCTGACAGAAGATGAGAGTACAAGCGTGACGCACAAGCGGGTACCTGCCAGTGTGAATAGTACAGGGGTACTGTTCATCTATTAATAGGCACAGGGTGCAGCCTGTGAAATATTGCATTCATGCCCTTTACAAAAGATTACAACTGTGACACGGACTCTTATGGACTAATCGGTCATTTCATCTTTAAGTCGGTGCAATCCTTCGTCTTGAGGCATGCCACTATGCCGAAGCTTCAAGGATTTGGCTACTTTTGTCCACGTGGCCCACAATAACCTGGGAATCAGTCTTTAGGATGGCCCTTCTTATTCCCATTCCCCTTAGCTTCCGAAGCCCCAATAGAAGTGCTTTGTATTCAGCAATATTGTTTGTGCAACTGAAATCCAGCTTGACTACATAACATGTTTTGACTTTTGAAGGTGCCACTAGGACCGCAGCTGCTCCTGCACTGAAGGCTCCCCAAGAACCATCGCAGAACACTGTCCAAGCTTCGGCATCTTTGCTTGTCTCCTCTTCATGAGCCCCTGGCGTCTAATCAGCGATGAAATCTGCTAGCGCTTGGGACTGGATTGAAGATCTATGCACGTAATCAATAGTGAATTCATTGAGCTCTGTGGCCCATTTTCCAACCCTTCCAGTGACTTCTCTGTTCCTCATAATATCCTTTAGAGGCTGTGATGAGGGAACAATTATATGATAAGCATGGAAATAATGCCGAACCTTTCTGGAGGCCATTAATACAGCATACAACACTTTCTCCAATTCTGTGTAATTTTTCTTTGATAAACTTAATACTTCAGAGACAAAGTAAACTGGGACTTGCTTCTTAGTTTGTCCTTCAAGCTTCTCCTGCACAAGCGCCACACTTACTACAGAATGCGAAGCTGCTACATACAATAGCAAAGGAGCCCCTAGCACTGGTGGAGTTAATGTTGTTAGATCAATCAGGTATTGCTTCAGCTCTTCAAAGGCTTTCTGTTGAGTTGAACCCCATTTAAAGACTTCGGCTGACTTTAGTACTTCAAAGAATGGTAAATTTCTTTCTGCTGATCTAGATATGAATCGATTCAAAGATGCAAGTCTTCCTATCAGTCGTTGGGCCCCCTTCTTTGTGCTTGGTGGCTCCATCCGAAGGATAGCTTCGATTTTGCTTGGATGAGCTTCGATCCCCTTCGTTGAAACTAGACAGCCAAGGAACTTGCCCTTCTTCACTCCGAAGACACATTTTTCTGGATTTAATTTTAGGCCAGCTTGCCTAAAATTAGCAAATGTTTCCTGCAAATCAGTAATATGGTTTTCTTGCTTCGTGCTCTTCACTATGATATCATCAACATATGTTAGCACATTTCTGCCTATCTGAGAATGAAGGACCTTGGCCGTCATCCTGCTGAAGCTTCCTCCAGCATTCTTGAGCCCCTCAAGCATCCAAAGATAACAATATGTACCACTGGGGGTTATGAAGCTGGTCTTTGGCTCATCTTCCTTTTTCATCCAAATTTGATGATAGCCTGAATAACAATCTAGTAGACTCATGAGCTCTGACGAAGCTGCTGCATCTACTAGAGAATCTATTCTCGGTAATGGGTACTCGTCCTTTGGACAAGCCTTCTTTAGATCAGTAAAATCAATGCACATTCTCCATTTACCATTGGCCTTCTTCACCATGACAGTGTTGGCTAACCATTCTGGGTATTTTACTTCTCTGATGACACCAGCACTAAGAAGTCTTTTTACTTCATTTCGAGCACCTTCGGCTTTATCATCAGACATTTTCCAAAGCTTTTGCTTTCTAGGCCTAAAGGATGGATCAACATTGAGTGAATGTTCAATGACATCCTTGTTGACACCACAAAGATCGTTGGCTGACCATGCAAAAACATCCTTGTTGTTGAATAAAAACCTTATCAAAGTTTTTTCCTGCTCTTCAGATAATTAAGACCCTAGTAGTACCTTCTGCTCTGCTATGTCTTCACATAGAAGCATGGGCTTTGGCTGATCAGCCGAAGCGGCCTTCTCTCTTCTGTACTTGTACTGCTCACAAGCTTCAGCTCCATCTATATTGTGGATGGCTTTCGAGTTTGTCCAATTTCCCTCAGCCTTTCTGGTAGCTTCTTGACTTCCATGAATTGCAATAGGCCCTTGTTCCAAGGGTATCTTCATGCATAGATATGCTGGATGAAGAATTGCTTCGAAAGCATTAATTGTCCCACGACCAATGATTGCATTGTAAGGATATTCCATGTCAACAATATCAAACACAACCTGTTCAGTCCTTGTGTTGTGGACAAATCCGAAGGTTACTGGCATTGTGATCTTGCTGAGTGCTACAATCTGCCTTCCTCCGAAGCCACAAAGAGGGTGTGTAGCATCATGGATCTTGTCCTCTGGCTCTTGCATCTGTCTGAAGGCCTTAGCAAATATGATGTCAACTGCACTACCTGTATCAACCAAAACATTGTGGACCAGAAATCCCTTGATAACACAAGATATGACCATAGCATCATTATGAGGATAATCCTTGAGCTGAAGGTCCTCCTAGGAGAAGGTGATTGGGATGTGGGACCATTTTGTCTTGATGAAGGGTCCCTGCACCCCAACATGCTGCACCCTTCTCTGAGCTTCCTTTTTCTGCTTCTTGTTGGCCGGCTCTGAGCATGAACCGCCTATTATCGGGAGCATCGAATCGGTATGGAACGAGGACTGCACGATCTAAATCTGGCGCTCCCGATTTAAAAGCCTTAAACTGAATCTTGTCCACACGTTTTAAATCAGACAGCTACTGCTACTCCAAACCGAAGCATTGTCCTAGATCTAATCATGGCTGTTGCAACGAAGATCAACGGCACATAATCCGTCTTCTACCTCATCGCCCAGATACGGCAGAGAGAGCTCCACCCGACGGCGTGCTCGCTGGAGACATCGCCCCAAGCGCGCGGTTGAGCCAAACCCTAATTAACCCCTACTACACGAAGGTATGACAACGGCAAACACGGAGGAGGTGAAAATTACCGAGAATCGGGCGTGCAGATGGGTTGTTCTCGAGTCTAGGCGGCTCGGCGGTGCTCCTTCCACTCCAGTGAGCAATTCACTACACGCCGTTGTAACTCACGCCCGAATTCTCCCCGGTGCACGATCCACACACTCGTTGGGTAGTCCCGGAGCGCACGGCGAGTGTTTAGCGGGAGCGACGGTGGTTAACGCCTACGGCGGCTATCAGCGAGGTGGTCTGGTGCGGCGTTAGTTATCGAAGGGGGCGAGGTAGGTCAACAGGGTGCGGGCGGCTATTTGTAGGGCGGCGGATACGGCGCTCGCAACCGAGTTGAGCACACGGCCCCGCGTGATTTCCGCGCACGCTGCCGCTGATCTCGGTGAGGTGGATAGCTAGGGGAAGATGGCGCCTGACAGCGGGGTCCATTCACACAGGCATAGAAGACGCGGGCGTGGCACACTAGGCTGACCGGGAGGACCCACTGGTCGGCGCAGGTGTGTTACTTGAGGTGAGCGGCTAACGAGGCGACCCGGAAAGTCAGTGAGTGTGTGATGGCGCGCAGAGTGGCTGACGAGCGGGGCCCTCTTGTCGGCACAAGCATGGTCGTGGGAGCGCGATGATGGGCTGCACGAAGAGAGTTAGATGGGCCGAATAGAGTTGAGCCAGCCCAGTTCTCTGTTTTAGCCTTTTCTTTTCTTATTTTTCCTTGTTCTCTATTTCCAAATTCAATTTGAATTCAAACTTAAATTCAAGCTTTGTGGCTCATCATTTACAAATTATATTTGTGAAATTAGAGGTACTAATTCTAGAGATATTTATTTATATATATTATTTATTTACTCATATCCTTTATCTTTTTCTTTTCTCCACATTTCTAGAATTCCCTTTACATCTTAAACTCCCATTTAGGTATTAATATATTTATCTTTATATTATTTTTATATTGTCACAAAATGCACACAAAATAAAATCCAGCATAATGCATAACTTAGTGGCATATATTTTATTAATTATTTGTTTTTAAATATGGTGTTCACAAGTGATGGTAAGTATACAACACACACATATAAATAAAGGAAATAAATTTTCTCCTTTTATACTATCTCTTACAAATTGGGTATTACACCGCCCTAGCCACAACCGCCAGGTATATGCATCGCCACCGCTAGGGGGGCTGCGTCGGGGGGGAGCTGTGCCACGCCGAGGAGCACTAGCCGCTCGCCACGCCCACGCTAAGGAGTTGGCCCCCACACTGTCGAGGGCCCATGCCGAGCCAGGGCAGCACCAGCCACCGCCATGCCCACGCCGAGGCTGCACCCTGGTCGGGCTACGCCGGGGGCCCACGTCGTTCGCTCATCGGGGGCCCGCGCCATCCGTTCACTGGGGACCGCTCGGGGCCGCGCTGAGGGCGGGGCACCGGGCCGCGCACAGCACCAGAGCAGTGCTAGCCCATGCCGGAGCCGTGGCCGCCGTTTGCACCCTCCCCTACCCCCCTCCCCCCATCACCGACGGAGTGGCGCCGTCCACCACAGGCCGGTCGGAGGGCCTTTAGGCCCTCTCACTGGAGGAGGGAGTCATGGCCACCCCATTGGGGCAGTGGCCGGTGAAGATGATGTGCCCGCGCAGAGCGTCGACAACACGAGGAGGTTGTCCGTGACGGGCAGCGATAGTCCCAGCGACAACCGCCTCCGGCGAGGTTGGGGAACGGCGATGACGAACTGCTGCGACAGTGGGTGGAGGAGGCGGTGGTGCCGCCAACTCTACCTCCATCGACACTGTTGCCGACGACTCCACATTTCCCATCGGCACCAGCGGTGATGGAAGCGAGATGGGGAGACTGCATTCAACCACCGGCAGCGACACCACCACTGTCCATCCATGGATCATGCAAAAGTGCATATTATGCACTTGAACACGACGTACAGGGATGGCGTTCATCGATGGGATCACCACTTCTTGCCCAGCGGCGTATGCCTCCAATAGCACATCATCGACGACATGGAGGACTTTACGCATACTGTGGATACAAAGAGGAACGGTTTGCTCCATACCTTTATCATTGATCTTGAGGTCGGGGCCTCTGTTCTTCTCCAAACAGCGAGTGTTCCTTCTCTTCTACCTCTGTTCTCGTGAGCATGTGCTAATAACGCCGCATCCGCCGCGAACCGCCCTCCCGCACGCCCTATGCTCATCCGCCCACCCGCACACCGCAAACCCCGCCGCGACCAAGGTACGTAGGATGCTACCGATGGCGAAGCCGAGGAAAACCTGCACCTCGGCTCTAGATCCGCCCGTAGCCACCGTTCGGCTTCTGTGGCACCCACCAACGCTGGCAGTCCCCACAGTCATTCTGATCTCGCTCGCTGCGCTCCTCATCCGTGTGCTGGTTTCCGTGGGCCCCTACTCCGGTCAGGGTGCGACGCCCAAGTTCGGTGACTATGACGCGCAGCGGCACTGGATGGAGCTCACACTCCACCTCACGCCCGCCGACTGGTACCGCAACACCTCCGACAATGACCTTGTCTACTGGGGCCTGGACTACTCGCCCCTCTCCGCCTACCAGAGCTGAAAGGGAAATGTGCCCTTGGGCCATTTCTAAGTATTTTGGTGATTGAGTGCCAACACAAGTGCTTTTGTGTTAATCTATGCAAAGTGGTGGACAAAGTGCAAATCATGTCAAAAGGTATGTTTCTAGACTTAGTACATTGTTTTATGGACTAATGTATTGTGTCTAAGTGCTGGAAACAGGAAAAATCGAGTTGGAAAAGAGATGGCTTTGTTCAGCCAAAGTCTGCTCAGTCTGGGTGCACCGGACAGTGTCCGGTGCGCCAGGCTGGCTCTGGCGAACAGGCTGCTCTCGGGACTTCGATGACGGTGTACGGCTATAAATCACCGAACTGTCCGGTGGTGCACCGGACTGTCCGGTGAGCCGTTCACAGGCGAACTCGTCGCTTTCGGGAAGCCATCAACGGCGTACGGCTATAATTCACCGGACTGTCCGGTGGTGCACCGGACTGTCCGGTGAACCAACGGTCAGCCGGGGCAACAGTCGGCCGAGGTTTCCGCGCTTGACGCGTGGTCGAGCCAACAGTCACATTGGAGCACCGGACTGTCCGGTGCACCAACGGCTCTCAATCAGCAACGGTCGGCTTCGCCATTTAAGGAAACAAATCCGCACCGGACAGTGTCTGGTGGTGCACCGGACTGTCCGGTGCGCCAGTCGACAGAAGGCAAGATCTGCCTTCCAGGAATGTTCTCAACGGCTCCTAGCTGCCTTGGGCTATAAAAGGGACCCCTAGGCGCATGGAGGAGGACATCAAGCATACTAAAAGCATTCCTAAGCACCAAGACTTCGATTCCACGCATTTGTTTCTTCGTGATAGCATCTAGAGCTCTATTTGAGTTGTGAACTCATCGGGTTGTGTTGCGAGCTCTTGTTGCGACTTGTGTGCGTGTTGTCACTGTGTTTTTGTGTCTTGTGTGCGTTGCTCATCCCTCCCTTACTCCGTGCTTCTTTGTGAACTTCAAGTGTAAGGGCGAGAGACTCCAAGTTGTGGAGATTCCTCGCGAACGGGATATAGAAAAAGCAAAGCAAAACACCGTGGTATTCAAGTGGGTCTTTGGACCGCTTGAGAGGGGTTGATTGCAACCCTTGTCCGTTGGGACGCCACAACGTGGTGGAGTAGGCAAGCATTGGTCTTGGCTGAACCACGGGATAAACCACTGTGCCATCTCTGTGTTGATATCCTTGTGGTTGTTGTGTTTTGTTGAGACTCCTCTCTAGCCACTTGGCATTATTGTGCTAACGCCTAATTAAGTTTTTATGGCTATAAGTTTTTAAGTTTTATAAGATCACCTATTCACCCCCCCCTCTAGGTGCTCTCAATTGGTATCGGAGCCGTTCTCTTCACAAAGGGACTAATCGCCCAAAGAGATGGATCCTACGGGGAAGGGAATCGTGATCAACGATAAGGAGAAGGAGTCCTTCGTCAACGAGCCGAAGGATGACAAGCCTACCGACTCGGGCTCGGGCCACAAACGCAAAGACGGGAAGAAGAAGAAGAAGACGAGACACATCAGGGAGATCGTCTACTACAACGACAGCGATGAGTCCACTTCTTCCCAAAAGGATGACTACGACTACGAGAAACGAAAGACGGTTAATTCGAACTTTTCTTTCGATTACTCTCGTATTCTGCAGAGTTCAAATGCACATTTGCTTTCCATCCCTCTTGGCAAACCTCCACACTTTGATGGGGAGTGTGGCAGAACCTCCAAGTTATTGGGCCCACATGCACCTGTCCTTGTCCCAAAGACCTCAGACGACCATGCATGTGCACCAGATAACTTAACAGGATCTGTCCGATTTCCCCAAGGACATCGGATAAACCACTTTCAACCAGAACCGCGGGATTAAGTAACACAAATCACACACACACCAACATTGTTGCAGCGGAAATCTTACTACCAAATTTTACAAGTTACAAAAATTTTATATTATTTTATCGGAGTGATTACAAAAGTATACGTTTGAAATATATGCTAGCTCAAGGGACCATCCTCAATAAGAAGTATAGAAGAAGTACTTAGACTTATAAGAAGGCCGAGCCCACCGGCACTTAACACCATCACAGCAGCACAAGGTTAGACCTGAAAAACAACAGGGAATAAAACCCTGAGTACGGAATTACTCAGCAAGACTTACCCGTCTAAGGAAAAGACTCTCAAGGGTATGCTGGATAAATAGGAATCAAGGAGAGGCTTTAGCAAAAATCACTTAGATACTTTTGCAGAAATAGCTTACTAAAGTGAGTCCTTACTTTCAACATTTTAACGCCAGATTAAATATTAATAGACTATGTTTGCCTCTAGTCTAATTTCATCATCTCATCAATACAACATCATTTTTATCCATAATGTTCACATCCTGACTTAGGTTGTAGGGAAGTGACCAAGTCTTCATAACCACGAAGGTACGGTGATCCGAATCGATTATACTCAGCTGAGGATCTCCAATCACACGACATATGTAGCACTTAACCCTTGCATATGTCAACCCGCCACCGGGGTTCTTAAGACCAGATCAGGTTCACGCAAACCGAGAGCACAGATACACCACCGTCCAGCCTCTTGCCACGGTGGGTACACGCTACTCCCGCCACCGCTCCACGCCCATTTCGTGTTATCTTATTCTGGCCTTAGTCTGCCCGAGGCAAGGCTTACCCATGACGAGGTATGTGACCAGTTAAAGGGTCCTCGATCAGCACGCCTACATACGCATTCAATCCTTAATCAACCTAGGTAGAACATCACCTGTTCCTAACCCAAGTCTTGATTTGAGTACTTCCATCCTTAGGATTGTTTCTATTCCTTAGGATGAAAAGAGCATCACAGGGAACTTTGCAGTAAGATCCCACCATTGCTCCAAAAGAAAATACTCTTGCGGGTAGAAGTCATCCTTTCTCGAGCTAGGCTAAGGACAACCTCTATCCACAAGATCTAAGCAGGGCTAAGCATTTTTGTAAATCATATTTTTGATATTTCATCCGAAGTATCTATAAAGGTATGGATATCAAAGAAGGCAATGCATCAAAGGGTTTCAAGCAACTCCGATAACCTAATGCACATTTCACTAGACTTAAAGTGTGTGAAAAGTATTTAAAAACACAAGGAAGGGGTTGCATGCACCGGGGCTTGCCTGAGTAACACTAGGTTAGTGTTGTTAGATGACATCCGCTTGACGAGTATTCTTCGACCGAGCACTTGCTTGATTTAACCATCTTCAGGTTGATTCATCAGCTTCAGCTTGCAGATTAGCCCGCGCTTGGGGTCGACTTGGTTTTTCTTCCGCATCACGCGATTATTTATCGTCCTGAATGAAATGCATTATGCATATGAATGCATATAAACAGGAATAGCGTAAATCTGAATAGTGCTACACGATAGCGGAGTAAATACCTAGCGGCGAGGCGTTGTATCATTTCATAGGCAACCAGCATGGATCTAACGATATCATACAACGTAATATAACTAAACGACTCAAGTCCGCGAGGACGATGACGAATCCAGTCCGAGCAATCTACCGAATACTTGGCGAACGTCGCGTGGATCTTACTTCATCAAAGCAAAGGTCCCTACAAAAACATAACCTTGACAGTCTAACGTATTTATACAATTTTAGCACATAGTTTCTCATATTTCGATTGAAATCGGCTCACCGACACTACTCATTACCAAAGAATTTTGAGCTACGACCCGTATTTATCCTAGAATATCGACTAAATATTTAAAACATTGATGTAGACCCTTTATCATGAAATTCTTATATTTTACCTGAAACAGACTTGTCGATGCTATTCATTTAAATTACTCGAGTAGCAATCAACATACATCCATGACACTTAGTCTATTACTAAACATAGAATACAATAACTACCAGATAAAATCATTGACTTATCATGGGTTTTCTTAGATTTAGCTAAAATCAGCTTGCCGACGCTACTAGTTTGACCACGCTAGGCATACGTGTCTACTAATATGTTCTTCGCATGGCTAGCATCCCAAACCTAAACTTCACCTCACATAACACGTCTATTTTCCAATATCTCATTACGCACAATTAAGACATCTCATCAAACATATAATACAACCTAATGCGCATCTGCTAAACTAAGATAATCATCACGACCAGTACATCAATCCCGTCCAATCATCCATCCCTCTAACACGAACAATAATTTAGCTTACCATAATTAAACCACTTGATATTCGCAAGAACGACGAGAATTCCCTCGGCACTTTGACAAGCACCAGGCGAGTGTGGCGCAGATGCGCTTTCCTTTCTATCAAACTCTAGCTATTTTATCCTCGGATCTAACTCAAAAATACACATAATCAGCATCTAATAAATCGACATCGGGTGAGAAAACAAATAGAGTAAAATAGTGTGGTCTTACCGATGACAAGCACAATAGCGATGTGCGACTGTGGCTGTAGGGCGCGACGAGGCTAGAGCGATGACGAGGCTGGAGACCATGCAGCAGCGAAGCCGTGTCGCGGGAAAAAACAGAACAGACTCAATTTCCTGAGGGGACGCACGGACAGATGACGAACTTGAAGAGGAGACTGGCCAGGAACTCGCGAGCAGGGTCCAAGCCAGCCATGGCGAGAGAGCTCCGAGCAGAGGAACTCCGGCCAGGGACGCGCAGCAATCCAGGGAGGTAGGTGGCCGAGCTGGGAGTTGAGGGCGGCCTGGCGCCCGAGTTGGCCGGCGGCACTAGGGAAGAGACCTCGGCTGGCTGGGAGAGATTCACCATGGCCGAGCAGTGGAGAGAGAGACAGCCGGGGAAAGCAAGGTTGCGGCGAGCTCGCGGCACCAGGGAACGGCGGGCGCGATGGAGCAGGAGGCCGAGCGCCATGGAGATGAGGCACACGCACGGGAGCGGCTGGAAGACGGCGCGCAGAGGAGCTGGGGGGGAAGCAGAGCTCCGACCGAGCGCGCCATGGCTGGAGAGGGCGCGAGCTCCATGGCGGGGCGACCACCAAACTGGTCCAGGGACACGGCTGGGGAGGACGGCCACCAGGGATGGAGCACCGGCAAGCTGAGAATGGAAGGGAAATCCGGCACGCAGGAGAAATCCACGGCAGAGGAGGAAGATGAGGGAGAGAAGCGTGCGTGGAAGAGAGCCGCTCGGCAGAGAGGAACGCGCAGGAAAAAATGGAGCTTGCAGGATGCGACTGGAGGAATAGAGGGCGCGAGCTCCATGGCGGGGCGACCACCAAACTGGTCCAGGGACACGACTGGGGAGGACGGCCACCAGGGATGGAGCACTGGCAAGCTGGGAATGGAAGGGAAATCCGGCACGCAGGAGAAATCCACGGCAGAGGAGGAAGATGAGGGAGAGAAGCGTGCGTGGAAGAGAGCCGCTCGGCAGAGAGGAACGCGCAGGGAAAAATGGAGCTTGCAGGATGCGACTGGAGGAATAGAGGAGATAAAGCTGTCCGTGGAAAAATCTGAAGAACACAACGGCTGGAAAAAATCAGAGGAAACAACGACAGGATAGGATCGACTGAAAAAATCTGAGAGGATATTTGTTTTCTCTTTTTTTTAATCCGGAAATCACAGATATTTCGATCACCATTTTTAGGGATATACACTGGGTTGACATGCTATACAGCTACACATTTCATTCTAATGATTTAGCGAACTAAATCATCTACTAATCACTTGCTGTCAGTACTAATTATGGTGGTTTGGTTTGCTTCGGACAGGATGCAAATAGATCGAATAAGACGGATTTCGGCTTCGGTATTTTAATCAACATCTGATTCAATTGATTGTAGACGGAGTCCGTCCGCTAACCGAACACTCGGTCAGAAAACAATTTTATTAAAAATCCATAGACGCGATGTCACGGATGACAAAAAGGAGATTAAATTATTTTACATTGAAAGTTTAGTCATCGAGTTCTATTTAATTGGCTCGGAATAAACTCATCCGGGTGAGTTCGGGCTTCCGAAGTCGTATTCGCGCGGGCGATGAGTTTTAAATAATCACCGGACGCACCGATGTTCGGAACGACTACGTTCCGAATAACACGAAAATTTCGGAAGAGCCTGAATAAATAAAAGTAAAAATGATGTCGCACTCGCGACAAACGGAACAGATGCGATATTAAAATCGCGATAAGCGAAGATGTTTAAAATTTAACATCCGTTTTATTCACTGATTACGTGTTTAAATCCGTACTCGTTGTCGAGCAGAATATAAACACCTGGGGTGTTACAGGGAGGACTACGGATTTTGGAGTCACAAAATGTGTAGTCACTTGTTCTCTCTCCATCCAAGCATATGGGAGATTGTTGAGAATGGAATGAAATTTGATAGCTCGGATAGTCCTATATTTATTAATGAACAGATTCATAAAAATGCACAAGCTACTACTGTGTTGTTAGCCTCTTTGTGCAGGGACGAGTACCATAAGGTGAGCGGCTTGGACAATGCCAAGCAGATCTGGGACACCCTCAAGATCTCTCATGAGGGGAATGACGTCACCTTGCTCACCAAAATGGAGTTGGTGGAGGGTGAGCTTGGAAGATTCACGATGATAAGGGGCGAGGAGCCAACCCAAACATACAACCGGCTCAAGACCCTCATCAATAAAATAAGGAGCTACGGAAGCACGCGATGGACGGACCACGACGTCGTTCGTTTAATGCTAAGGTCCTTCACTGTACTTGATCCACATCTGGTGAACAATATTCGTGAAAATCCTAGGTACACCAATATGTCGCCCGAAGAAGTTCTTGGGAAGTTCGTAAGCGGGCGAATGATGATCAAGGAGGCGAGATACGTCGACGATGCACTAAATGGACCAATCCAAGAGCCTCAAACTATTGCTCTCAAGGCAACGAGGAGCAAGGAGGCGCTACCTAGCAAAGTGGCGCAAGTAGAGGCGGCCGGGCTTAATGATGAAGAGATGGCCCTCATCATCAAGCGCTTCAAGACGGCGCTAAAGGGTCGCAAGGGGCAGCCAAGCAAGACCAAGACAAAGGGGAAGCGCTCATGCTTCAAATGTGGTAAGATTGGTCATTTTATCGCTAACTGTCCCGATAATGGAAGTGACCAGGAACAAGGGAGCAAGAGGGAGAAGAAGGCATACAAGAAGGCTAAGGGCGAGGCACACCTTGGCAAGGAGTGGGACTCGGATTGTTCGTCATCCGACTCCGAAAATGAAGGACTCGTCGCCACCGCCTTCAACAAGTCATCCCTCTTCCCCAACGAGCGTCACACATGCCTCATGGCGAAGGAGAAGAAGGTATGTACTCGAGACAGTACTACTTATGATTCTTCTAGTGATGATGAGTCTAGTGATGAAGAAATAGATTACTCTAGTTTGTTCAAGGGATTGGATAGAACTAAAATAGATAAGATTAATGAATTGATTGATGCCTTGAATGAAAAGGATAGACTTTTAAAGAAACAAGAGGACCTTTTATATGAAGAGCATGATAAATTTGTTAGTGCACAAAATTCACTTGGTCTAGAAGTTAAAAGGAATGAAATGCTTTCTAGTGAATTGTCTACATGTCATGACTCTATCTCTAGCTTAAAGAGAATTAACAATGATTTAAATGCTAAACTAGAAGTAGCAAATAAATCTAACTCTTGTGTAGAACATGTTATGATTTGCACTAGGTGTAAATATTTTGACATTGATGCTTGTAGTGAACACCTAGTTTGCATTTCTAAATTAAATGATGAAGTGGCTAGTCTTAATGCCCAACTTAAGACTAGCAAGAGTGAATTTGACAAGCTAAAATTTGCAAGGGATGCCTACACGATTGGTAGACACCCCTCAATTAAGGATGGTCTTGGCTTCAAGAGGGAAGTCAAGAACTTAACAAGCCATAAGGCTTCCATCTCCGCCAAGGAGAAAGGGAAGGCCCCTATGGCTAGTAGTGCTAAAAAGAACCATGCTTTTATGTACCATGATAGGAGACAGTCTAGAAATGCTTATAGGAGTTGCAATGCTTATGATGCTTTTGATTCTCATGCCATGTTTGCTTCTAGTTCTTCCTATATGCATGGTAGAGATATGTCTAGGAGAAATGTTGTTCATCATATGCCTAGGAGAAATGTTGTTAATGTTCCTAGGAAAGTTAATGAACCTTCTACAATATATCATGCTTGCAATGCTTCATTTGCCATTTGTAGAAAGAATAAGAAGGTGATTGCTAGGAAGTTAGGGGCAAGATGCAAGGGATATAAAACTTGCATTTGGGTCCCTAAGACAATTGTGACTAACCTTGTAGGACCCAACAAGAGTTGGGTACCTAAGACCCAAGCCTAAATTTGCCTTGCAGGTTTATGCATCCGGGGGTTCAAGCTGGATTATCGACAGCGGATGCACAAACCATATGACGGGGGAGAAGAAGATGTTCACCTCCTACGTCAAAAACAAGGATTCCCAAGATTCAATAATATTAGGTGATGGGAACCAAGGCAAGGTAAAAGGGTTAGGTAAAATTGCTATTTCATCCGAGCACTCTATATCTAATGTGTTTTTAGTTGAGTCTCTTGGATATAATTTGTTATCTGTTAGTCAATTATGCAATATGGGATATAATTGTCTATTCACAAATGTAGATGTGTCTGTCTTTAGAAGATGTGATGGTTCACTAGCTTTTAAGGGTGTACTAGACGGCAAACTTTATTTAGTTGATTTTGCAAAAGAAGAGGTCGGTCTAGATGCATGCTTAATTGCTAAGACTTGCATGGGCTGGCTGTGGCATCGCCGCTTAGCACATGTGGGGATGAAGAACCTCCACAAGCTTCTAAAGGGAGAACACGTGATAGGTCTAACTAATGTGCATTTCTAAAAAGATAGACCTTGTGCAGCTTGTCAAGCAGGCAACAGGTGGGAGGCTCTCATCACACCAAAAATGTGATGACCACATCAAGACCCTTGGAGATGCTTCATATGGACCTCTTCGGACCCGTCGCCTATCTAAGTATAGGAGGAAGTAAGTATGGTCTTGTTATAGTTGATGATTTTTCCCGCTTCACTTTGGTATTCTTTTTGTAGGACAAATCTGAAACCCAAGGGACCCTGAAGCGCTTCCTCAGGAGAGCTCAAAATGAGTTTGAGCTCAAGGTGAAGAAGATAAGGAGCGACAACGGGTCCGAGTTCAAGAACCTTCAAGTGGAGGAGTTCCTTGAGTATGAGGGTATCAAGCACGAGTTCTCCGCTCCCTACACACCACAGCAAAATGGTGTGGTAGAGAGGAAGAACAGGACGCTCATCGATATGGCGAGAACGATGCTTGAAGAGTTCAAGACCCCCGAGCGCTTTTGGTCGGAAGCCGTGAACACGGCTTGCCACGCCAACAACAGGGTCTACCTTCACCGCCTCCTCAAGAAGACTTCGTATGAGCTACTAACCGGTAACACACCCAATGTTTCGTATTTTCGAGTTTTTGGGAGTAAATGCTACATTCTAGTGAAGAAGGGTAGGAATTCTAAATTTGCTCCCAAAGCTGTAGAAGGGTTTTTATTAGGTTATGACTCAAATACAAAGGCGTATAGGGTCTTCAACAAATCATCGGGTTTGGTTGAAGTCTCTAGCGACGTTGTATTTGATGAGACTAATGGCTCTCCAAGAGAGCAAGTTGCTGATCTTGATGATGTAGATGAAGAAGACGTTCCAACGGCCGCAATGCGCACCATGGCAATTGGCGATGTGCGACCACAGGAACAATTGGAGCAAGATCAACCTTCTTCCTCAACGATGGTGCATCCCCCAACTCAAGATGATGAACAGGTTCATCAAAAGGAGGCGTGTGATCAATGGGGAGTACAAGACGATCATGTGATGGAGGAAGAAGCTCAACCGGCACCTCCAACCCAAGTTCGAGCGACGATTCAAAGGAATCATCCCGTCGACCAAATTTTGGGTGATATTAGCAAGGGAGTAACTACTCGTTCTAGATTAGTTAATTTTTGTGAGCATTACTCCTTTGTCTCTTCTATTGAGCCTTTCAGGGTAGAAGAGGCCTTGCTAGATCCGGACTGGGTGTTGGCCATGCAGGAGGAACTTAACAACTTCAAGCGTAATGAAGTTTGGACACTGGTGCCTCGTCCCAAGCAAAATGTTGTGGGAACCAAGTGGGTGTTCTGCAACAAATAGGACGAGCAAGGGGTGGTGACGAGGAACAAAGCTCGACTTGTGGCAAAAGGTTATGCCCAAGTCGCAGGTTTGGACTTTGAGGAGACTTTTGCTCCTATGGCTAGGCTAGAGTCCATTCGCATTTTGCTAGCATATGCCGCTCACCATTCTTTCAGGTTGTTCCAAATGGATGTGAAGAGCGCTTTCCTCAACGGGCCGATCAAGGAGGAGGTGTATGTAGAGCAACCCCCTGGCTTCGAGGATGAACGGTACCCCGACCACGTGTGTAAGCTCTCTAAGGCGCTCTATGGACTTAAGCAAGCCCCAAGAGCATGGTATGAATGCCTTAGAGACTTTTTAATTGCTAATGCTTTCAAGGTTGGGAAAGCCGATCCAACTCTTTTCACTAAGACTTGCGATGGTGATCTCTTTGTGTGCCAAATTTATGTCGATGACATAATATTTGGTTCTACTAACCAAAAGTCTTGTGAAGAGTTTAGCAGGGTGATGACGCAGAAATTCGAGATGTCGATGATGGGCGAGTTGAACTACTTCCTTGGGTTCCAATTGAAGCAACTCAAGGATGGCACCTTAATCTCCCAAATGAAGTACACGCAGGATTTGCTAAAGCGGTTTGGGATGAAGGACGCCAAGCCCGTAAAGACTCCGATGGGAACCGACGGACACACCAACCTCAACAAAGGAGGTAAGTCCGTTGATCAAAAAGCATACTGGTCAATGATAGGGTCTTTACTTTATTTATGTGCTAGTAGACCGGATATTATGCTTAGCGTATGCATGTGTGCTAGATTTCAATCTGATCCAAGGGAGTGTCACTTAGTGGCCGTGAAGCGAATCCTTAGATATTTAGTCGCTACGCCTTGCTTCGGGATCTGGTATCCAAAGGGGTCTAACTTTGACTTGATTGGATATTCAGACTCCGACTATGCTAGATGTAAGGTCGATAGGAAGAGTACATCGGGGACGTGCCAATTCTAAGGAAGGTCCCTGGTGTCATGGAACTCTAAGAAACAAACTTCCGTTACCCGATCCACCGCTGAGGTCGAGTACATTGCCGCAGGACAGTGTTGCGCGCAACTACTTTGGATGAGGCAAACCCTCCGGGACTTTGGCTACAATCTGAGTAAAGTCCCACTCTTATGTGATAATGAGAGTGCTATCCGAATAGCGGAAAATCCTGTTGAGCACAGCTGCACAAAGCACATTGACATCCGGCATCACTTTTTGAGAGACCACCAGCAAAAGGGAGATATCGAAGTGTTTTATGTTAGCACCGAGAACCAGCTAGCCGATATCTTTACCAAGCCTTTAGATGAAAAGACCTTTTGCAGGCTACGTAGTGAGCTAAATGTCTTAGATTCGCGGAACTTGGATTGATTTATAGCATACATGTGTTTATGCCTTTGATCATGTTCCTTATGCATTTTGTTGTTTACTTGTGGTGCTCAAGTTGTATAAGCACTCCCCGGACCTCAAAAGTCCATATGTGAGTGATGCACATATTCAGGGGGAGATGTGCTACAACTTGACCCTTTGAGACTAACCATATGTTTGAGTTTTCTTAATTTAGTCTCAAAGGAGGGTTGAAAGGGAAAAGGTGGACTTGGACCATGAAAGACTTCCACTGCACTCCGATGAGAGGGTAACTTATTCCAAGTTCATCTCATGTACTCTTATTGCCTGTGTATTCTTTTTTGAAGACTTTGGTGAGGCTATGGGGTTCAAGGGCCAAGATTGATCCCGTTTTGGTGCTTGATGCCAAAGGGGGAGAAAATAAAGGCCAAAGCAATAAATGGATCAGCTACCACTTGAGAAATTTTGAAAATAGTAGAATAGAGCTTTTGGTTTGTCAAAACTCTCTTGTTGTCTCTTTTGTCAAAAGTTGGTCTCTTGTGGGGAGAATTGTTGATTATGGGAAAAAGGGGGAGTTTTTGAAATCTTTGCTCAAATTTCTCTTAAAATGACTCTATTTATGTCTTAACAAGTGTGTTTGACTTAGAGATAGAAATTTGAGTGTGATTTGCAAAAACAAACCAAGTGGTGGCAAAGAGTGATCCATATATGCCAAATTTGAATCAAAACAATTTTGAGTTTTCATTTGCATTGATATTGCACTTGTTCTAGTTGCTTTATGTTGTGTTGGCATAAATCACCAAAAAGGGGGAGATTGAAAGGGAAATGTGCCCTTGGGCCATTTCTAAGTATTTTGGTGATTGAGTGCCAACACAAGTGCTTTTGTGTTAATCTATGCAAAGTGGTGGACAAAGTGCAAATCATGTCAAAAGGTATGTTTCTAGACTTAGTACATTGTTTTATGGACTAATGTATTGTGTCTAAGTGCTGGAAACAGGAAAAATCGAGTTGGAAAAGAGATGGCTTTGTTCAGCCAAAGTCTGCTCAGTCTGGGTGCACCGGACTGTCCGGTGGTGCACCGGACTGTCCGGTGGTGCACCGGACAGTGTCCGGTGCACCAGGCTGGCTCTGGCGAACAGGCTGCTCTCGGGACTTCGACGGTGGTGTACGGCTATAAATCACCGGACTATCCGATGGTGCACCGGACTGTCCGGTGAGCCGTTCACAGGCGAACTCGTCGCTCTCGGGAAGCCATCAACGGCGTACGGCTATAATTCAGCGGACTGTCCGGTGGTGCAACGGACTGTCCGGTGAACCAACGGTCAGCCGGGGCAACGGTCGACCGAGGTTTCCGCGCGTGACGCGTGGCCGAGCCAACGGTCACATTGGAGCACCGGACTGTCCGGTGTGCACCGGACAGTGTCCGGTGCGCCAACGGCTCTCAATCAGCAACGGTCGGCTTCGCCATTTAAGGAAACAAATCCGCACCAGACAGTGTCCGGTGGTGCACCGGACTGTCCGGTGCGCCAGTCGACAGAAGGCAAGATCTGCCTTCCAGGAATGTTCTCAACGGCTCCTAGCTGCCTTGGGGCTATAAAAGGGACCCCTAGGCGCATGGAGGAGGACATGAAGCATACTAAAAGCATTCCTAAGCACCAAGACTTCGATTCCACGCATTTGTTTCTTCGTGATACATCTAGAGCTCTATTTGAGTTGTGAACTCATCGGGTTGTGTTGCGAGCTCTTGTTGCGACTTGTGTGCGTGTTGTGACTGTGTTTTTGTGTCTTCTGTGCGTTGCTCATCCCTCCCTTACTTCGTGCTTCTTTGTGAACTTCAAGTGTAAGGACGAGAGACTCCAAGTTGTGGAGATTCCTCGCGAACGGGATATAGAAAAGCAAAGCAAAACACCGTGGTATTCAAGTGGGTCTTTGGACCGCTTGAGAGGGGTTGATTGCAACCCTCGTCCGTTGGGACGCCACAACGTGGAGTAGGCAAGTGTTGGTCTTGGCCGAACCACGGGATAAACCACTATGCCATCCTTGTGTTGATATCCTTGTGGTTGTTGTGTTTTGTTGAGACTCCTCTCTAGCCACTTGGCATTATTGTGCTAACGCCTAATTAAGTTTTTGTGGCTATAAGTTTTTAAGTTTTATAGGATCACCTATTCACCCCCCTCTAGGTGCTCTCAAGAGCCTCCTCCACGGCCGCATCATCAACGCCTCACACCCCGAGGCCGTCGCTCTCCGCTCCTCCCGTGGCTACGAATCTATGGAATCGTACACGCCCTCTCCAGTAGATTTCTTCCTGCTCGTTGCATGGAAAATCGTGTGTTGTTAAGACTTGCTGTTGATTTGGTCCGCTAGGAAGTTGCTGATGCGGTGGATGGTGTTGTCATCAGATCTGTTGGTGTTCTTCCCAGCTGCTTTGTGGTTTGTGTGGGCGTACATGAAACTTGGAGTCGGTATTAGTGGAGAGGAGAGACGGGAGGGGTGGATGTGGCTGCTAGCCATGGTCCTGATCAGTCCTTGCTTGGTATTGATCGATCATGGCCATTTTCAGGTGAGTTTTACTGCACTAATAATGTGTGTGATTTAGGTGGGGCAAGTGTATGGACCAACATAGTGCTTTGTGTTGCATTTTGTTTGTAGGCTAACAACTAGGTGTTGTATTGCAGTATAATTACATTAGCCTTGGACTTACGCTTGGAGCAATTGATGTTGTTCTGTCGAGGAATGAGCTCGTCGCTGTAGCTCTCTTCACTCTTTCAATCAAACAGGTTTGCCTCATGTTTAGAAAATTGTGTTCATTCAGTCATTCATAAGCTTTGTTACCATACATGTACAATCAATCATCCTAGAGAATGCTATGTTTCTCCAAGCCCATGTGTTTCCAATTACACAATGTGAAATAGTAGTTCTTATGGTGGATACTTCCTTATTTAGATCAGGATGTTGTCGCTGTGAATACAAAGCAGACCCTATGATCCAACTGAAAATCATGTCAATGACCAACCAAATTGTTAATTTTATTCTTTACCTTTATGGTACATCAGGGGGCTAAAAATGATGTGACATCTGTAATTTAGTTTCAGTGCTATTTTTGTGTACAACTTGATATGTATCTGAAATTTATTTCTTTTTTGAAGTGATTCCAAACATGACCACTGTCAACGTGAATCATTCTTATTCTTTCAGTAGTCACTGCAAATAGCTTCAACCATGGAGGCCTTGCGTTTTTTCTTCCTCATCTCTACTATTCCTTAAGGCGATAGTGTAGACTTGGCACAACCATGCCCCTGCCTCAATCCCCACCGTCCGATTGCCGATGCCATCCATCAACGCGCCCCGCATGCCTCGCGCCGCTGCATCTCACCTCGTGCCCCCGCATGCATCGCGCCCCCGCATCTCATAGAACATAATTTTTAGAACATAGTTGTAGACAAAATCCGGTGCGCACCCATCAACACCAGGTCGAGGCAATTCCAAACTTTTGTAGAAATTGTGATCAGCACACTATTTCCAAGTCAGTGCCCACAATATTTCTTTACCTGCGTTGTCCCCCCTATGATGATTCAAAAATAGTTGCCATGATAAAAAAAATTGTTGGACACTCATATTTGACCAA
Organism: Zea luxurians; assembly: GCA_029449295.1. Classification (NCBI taxonomy): domain Eukaryota; kingdom Viridiplantae; phylum Streptophyta; class Magnoliopsida; order Poales; family Poaceae; genus Zea; species Zea luxurians. The sequence goes on along the minus strand of JAOPSE010000010.1, from coordinate 39,284,594 downwards.
CTATTCAAGATGATAGTGGTGACATTGAATATTCGATCTGTGTGTCTTTCCCTTCCTCCCCTTATGTGTGGTCTGGTCTGCTAATATGAAGATTTTGGTTTCTTTGCCTCACTAGAACACTATCCTTTCAGAGAAATAGGAACAATTAAGCTTAAAATGCAAGGTGCCTATAGCGGTTGTTCAAGTTCATCAGTCACATTGAAGTGTGGGATAGAAAACATGCTTATGCACTATGGGCCTGTCAGGCACCTTGCAGCATCCCATGCCATTGATTTTGGACGCCTGAGGGCTACAATGGAATGCCTGGTAGGCATCTGCCTGGGAGGCTGCAATCCAAACATGCCCTATGTGCCAGTGAAGCAATTTAATATGTTCTTTGCTGATGATATTTCCTAATGCCTGTGGTTCAAAAATCAATGTTCTCTATTTGATAACTAGAATGTGAAGTGATTTACTTTGTTCTTGTCGTTGTTCCTTAATGCCTATGGCTCAAAATATGTTCTCTGTTAGGTAACCAGAATGGTTGTCATTTGGGAAATCAGCTCCTATTGCAATTGTTCTCTATGATGGGTTTTCCTTAATTATCCATCTATTCTACTGGGTGTTTGTGGTTCAAAAAACAATGTTCTCTATTTGATAACTAGAATGTGAATTGATTTATTCTGTTCTTGTTGTTGTTCCTTAATGCTCGTGGCTCAAAAGATGTTCTATGCTAGATAACTAGAATGGTTGTCATTTGGGAAATAAACTCCTATTGCAATTGTTATCTATGATGGGGTTTCCTTAATTATCCATATATTCTACTGGGTTTTCCTTAATTGTCAATTGATCCAACTATTCTATTCTCATTGGTAGTTCGCAAGTCAGGTCTGGTGTGCACTGCGCAAGATCATGGGTGTCGAGCGGTTCGCGCGTGCATCGGCTGGACATGCTCTAGCACTACCAGAGTGAGAAGCTGCAGCAGCTCATGGATCGAACAAGGCCTGGAAGGTACGATTTCCCTGCCTGCTTCTCGGTCTCTCTCGCTTTTGTCAATTCTCCTCTCATGGTGACTGATGCTTGTTTGTGTGGTGCCTTGGTGAGAGTTTGGCTACTAGGTTAGGATTGATTGCCGCGTTGAGGTGCATACACTATTCAGAAATTAGCAGTATGCTCAATTGCTTGTAAAACAGTTTCATTGTTTGTAAGTAGCATTCTGCTCGATCTCTTGTAGTATGATTGTGCAATTTCTCTTATGCAAAATGGTTGATAGTGACCTACGTGAGTAATTAATTATTCTAAGGGCTCATTTGGAGCGAAGGAATTTTCCCATTTCTTGCGTTTTTCCTGTGAAAATGGTCTGATTCATGTATGATTCCTCTAAAATTATGTTTAATACTATTTTTTTACTCTCGTGGCATATCGAGTTGAGTTGTTGATTTGGTGCGTTTGGGGAGGTAAACCTTGGATCTCAGCGCCCTTGGCGTAGGATTTCGCAGTGTCGGTGGGAATGTACAAATGCTTCTCCGAGAATGTGTGATTTGCTTGCTCGCCCATGAGCTTCAGATTCAAGAAGGTGTGAGCGATCTTATTTGTTTGATGTGCTGATTTGAACTGAAATAGATAGAGTTGACTATTTGGGTTTATGATTCAGTTTCTAGGTGAGTAGATTTGTGGATCTTAGGCATATAATGTCCTTGCATTGGGCGAAATGTAGTTTTTAAAATCATCAGTGCGGTTAGGATTGAGGGGCTGGATTTACTCCTATTAGCTTCAGTGTTAGCTTTGGAACAGTTTTCTTATTGTAGTTTTCAGCTGAGTCTTGAAAGACTGTAGCAGAAACCATACTACGATACCTGAAAAATACTATTAGTCCTTCCCTATATACCGATCAGCGATCATATGTTTCACCTCTGAACTAGGTACCTATTTATCTGGACTTTCAAATCTTAGGTCTCTGCTGATTGTTCGGGCATGAATGATGGATATTTAAGCTATAGGGATATAACTAAGCCCTTGATGGCCTGGTTAACTGATCATAATGACTGTCATAATGTTGTGTTTCAGCTTGGCACTCTCTCGTTTAATTGTGTGATGTTCTGTTCTTGCAGGCTGGAATTGAAGGTTTGCAGGCAATAAAACTACTTGATATAAGCTGCTCCAACTGAAGGAAAGCATCTCCAAGGAGATTGAAAAGACTGAACTCCAGATTGATTCATTGGAAGGCGAACTTAAATCTGTGAATACTTAGGCTGTAACTACTCTTGAAAGTTCTCCCACAGGGGTGATACATACAGAAAAACTGTCACCTTCTGGTGGGACATCAAAGGTTCTGCAAGTGCCGATATCTATGATACATTTGATATGATAAAAGAACCGGGGGAGCTCATTGTTTCTCCTAAGGTACCTGTGGTGCAGGATGCTGATGTCAAAGGGGCCGATATTATGGAGGTTGAAACAGCTCCAGTTCACAATGCAAAAATAGTTCCTTCAGAAGAGAGTGTTGTATCTCTTGGAGTTGCTGAGGGTAAGGCATGTGCAGCTGCTGATCTTAGCTCATTGATAGCTTCTGAAGAAGCTAGGTCTCAAAATGATATTGACAATGACAGGCCGAAAACTTCTTTGTGCCATGTTGATTCCATGAAAATAAAAGTTAGTGATGAACTACCAGTGAAGCAATGGACATATTGTGATCATATGTCTAATTTACACAGTTCTTTCACATCTGCAAATAATGATATAGCCAAAGAAATGAATGAAGTGCTATTTAAATCATTGCCTACTGATACATCTGCCCTTGATTTGTTGGCATCAAGTGATCTTCTTAGCCAACGGAAGATTGATTTGATTGGCAAAGAAAGACTTGGAGTACGTAAAACCAGACTGAGGTTGAAAGAGCAGATTCTTACAATGAAGTTCAAGGCATATCGTCACTTGTGGAAAGAGGATGTACGGCTACTTTCTGAGCGATTGAAGTCTAATAAGCGCATTGATCAGAATAACCGAACATCTCAAATTGGATCTCAGAGGCAACGCTTTTCTAACCGCTCACGATTAGCCATGCCTGGTCAGTATTATTTCCATTTCATATCAAAATTTGTTTTAAACTAATCCAGTGAACAACAGCTCTAGATGTGGGTGTCAAAACAAACTGTCTTCCATGTTGGTTTATGTAACACCCACTTTGTAAACAGAGTCTAAACAGAGAAATTATATTCCGTTATACATATATGAGTTATCTATGTTTATCATTTTATGTGAACATCACAATTAAACAAATAAATAAGTGACAGAAGACACTCATAAATAACCTATGCATCATGCTGAATTTTGTTTTTGTGTGCATCTTGTGACAACATAAAATAATTTGAAGAAGAAATATATTAAATTCCCAAAATAGAATTTGGAAAATAAAAGGAGACCCTAGAATTTAGAAAAAGAGAAGCAAACGAATATTGTGTGGAATAAAAATAAGTATAAATATATATATATATATTATTATTACACAGATTTGAATTTACACATTTGACTTAAAGGTGAAACTCTCAAAAAGGTCTCAAATTCAAATGTGGAATTCAAAATAAAAAGGAGACATAATGGGAAAATAAATATATAAAAAGAAAAGGTGAAATCACACTGTTGGGCCCAAAACCACCCATTCGGCCCGACTCTTCTTTTGATCCACGCGGCCCACCAAGTTCCACCACGCGCAGTCGTTCCTCCGCGCCGACAGCTGGCCCCCACTCGTCTGTCTCTTGCGCGCACGTGCTCATCTTGTGACTCACTATCGCCTGGGCCCCATGGGTCAGGCCGGTCGTCGTTCTTGGGTTGTTACGCCGCACCGCTTCCCTCGCCGTGAAACGCTCGTCGGCCACCCGTTGACTCCAGCATGGAGGTGCGGCCGGAATCTTAGGACCCTATAAGTACTAACCCTCGCCACAGTTGCGTCGTTTACCCCTAGCTGCCACCTCAAATTGCGCGGAAAACCTACGCCGCCATTGTAGAGCAGAGCCGCCGCGGCTCGGAGTAGTGGAACCGGGCGCTCATCGCCGCCGCCCCCTCTGCGTCGTGGCTAGTGGTTTCGTCGGTGCGCAGGAAAGGTGCTGGTGGCCTTGGCGCGCGGGATTAGTGGTCGGGGACCTCGAATTTGCTCACCGTCGAGTATCGCCTCCGTAGCGTCGTGGTCGGGATAACTTTGCCCTGCGATTTCCAGTATGAGCCGCGCCTTTAAGTTTACTTTCCTTTCCGAAACGCGTAGCACCGATTAGCTTGGAATTTTGGGTGGTTGTGTCATGGTCGGCAACTCCGGCCATGGCCTTCGCCGCGGCCAGATGGAGGTGCTGCTCTATTTTGATGATGGAGCGTGTTGACTTGGGCGCACCATCGATCGGCGAATGGATGCCCCGATTTGCGCACACGTACCCCCCTTCGCTAGAACTTCCCCGGGTCGTTAGATCGGAATCCGAGGGCTGTGGCGGGATCTCGGCTTCATTATATCCGTACCGTTAGATTTAGATCCAACGGTCGCAATCGCATACCGCTTCATTATATTGACGATCTAATCCGGGCCGTTCAATCGTGATCTGGCGGCCAGAATCTTGCGATACCCCTTCGGTTGCACAAATTGCTAAAGAGTCCCCGTGAAACAGAGGAATGAACCCCCGGTCCAGGGACACTATTCCCTATGTCTTAGAAATTTTACCCAGGCGCCCCTGTACTCTCTGGAAAATGAGGCCCAGTTCAGAATGGTATTTAACCCGAGAATTTAAATTATAAATTGATTTTTAATGTATAAATAATGTCTAGGACTTATAAAATTCATAGAAAATTCATTGTTAATTCAAATTAACCCATTCCAGTTTCTAAAATTTTGTAATATTATTCTCTATCACATAGAGTATCTGTTTTGTCATGAAAATAGTAATAAAAATAAATTCTCACTTAATCCTATTTTAAGCACATAAAACCTTTGGAAATTCATATCTTAAAATCTATAACTCCAAAAAATATGATTCCTGTTCCTAGGACTTTATTTTAATGTGTAGATTATTACTGTGTATTTTGTTTATATGTTTGGTGTGATGTTAATTTTCTCTATATATACTGTGCTTGTTCGTATTGTGGCGAGTAGAAGAGCCCGTGACTGAGGATCCTGGTGAGTAGCAGATAGAAGTAGCTGAGCAGGAGCTCATTGAAGGCAAGTTGTGCCCTTGACCACTTTTTACCTAATAATGTTCTTTAATGTCACTTACTCATGCATAGGTTTAATTTTGATGGAACCCGATAGGTCACCCTATATTGTTTGTCTCATTACCTTGTTTACTCCTGAATCACTTGGTTAGTTTGCTATTGCTTTACATGATTCAGGGATAATCATTTATTACATCTATGTTCCAATTCTTTTGTTATTATATTTATGTTCATGTCAAGGTCATTAATGTTAATTGGAACATAGAGCTTAACTTGAGAAACATGTGCCACCATAAGGGAGGAATGGGACCCCTTGGCTAACTAATTAGGAAAGCTAGTGGAAGACTACCTTACCCGAAAGCGGCAAGGGCAGTAGGGGAGTTGCATGCAAGGAGGTTCTCGGGTTGATTTTGCTGCGATGGCGGTCAGACGGGGGATTCTTGCAAGTGCTCTTCCCATAAACTATAGCGGGTTTTCGGAAGCTAGTGGAACTTTGTAAAGGACTCGTAGTGTTGCCCTGTCTCGCTTCCTAGGTAGAGGTCTATGGGAGTCGCGATCCCTTGGCAGATGGGTAACATTACTTGTGGGTAAAGGGTACAAGCTCTGCAGAGTGTAAAACTGGTATACTAGCTGAGCTCACGGTCATGAGCACCTCAGGACTCTCTGATGATTAATTTATGGAACTTAAATTCAATTTTGTCATTTGCATATGTATGGGATTATTATTAAATTTTGTTCTATTACTTTATTTAAGGTTTGGTATTTACTTACATCTAGTAACTGCTAATAAAATTTTGACCAACTAATTAAAATCAATGCTCAGCTTTAACCCCTGTTGTTGACTAGCCTTACACATCACATGAACTCCCACCTTTGGTGAGTTCATGCCCACTGGTTCCCCACAACTTGTTGAGCTATGATCATGTGTGAGCTCACCCTTGCTGTCTCACACCCCCCCACAGGAGAAGAACAGGTGGTTCAGGAGGAGCCACAAGGCGAGGAGTTTGATCTGATCTAGATGACGTTTCCCCAGTTAACTTCTGCGCCAAGGACGATCCTTAGTTCGTTTTATATTTATATTTTATTTTGTAATAAGACTTCCGCTATGTAATAAATATTCTGATTATTGTGACATTTATCTCTATACACTATGTTATTATATATGTTGTCTTCTTGGCGCATGTATGAGATGCACCCGGCTTTGTTCCTTAAAGCCAGGTGTGACAGAAGTGGTATCAGAGGAAATGTTGACTGTAGGACGAAACCTAGATAGTTATGGACAAACCCTTCACTACTTACCTTATTCTGATTCATTCTATACTTATCTCATCTTGGTCTTGTCTCACCTTCGGCTTTTCTACTCTGGTTAATCTTATCCTTTCTACTCTAAGACAAGATGGATTTCGCACCTTGGAATCCTATGACTATGATCTTTTTAAGAGATAGGGAACCTAAGGCAAAAAAATTAAAACTATTTTCTCTATTTAAAAATGTTGGTTGATTGTTCTGATGATAAATGTCTGATTTGCTTCTTTAATTGAGTGAAATATTATATATGGACATCTTAGCATGTACCACCATAAGGTAATGAATTAGCTATGGTAGGTAAAATATTAATCTGCTTAGCTAATAAATCCCCCAAAGTAACATGATTCGTAAATACCTGCCTTGTCTATTATTCTCTTACCATATGTATCTAACTCAGATGGTCAATACCAGGAGGGGTGGTGGAATTGATTTACCTCCCAGACGACACACTCGGAGGATATTTAGACAACCCCAGCCACAGCCAGCAGAGATGAATCCTCCTAATCCTCCACCAGGCGGAGTTGACCCACTTATTGCAGCTCAGATGAGGATGATGCAACAAATGGCGGACACTATGGCAGATATGTGTGCTCAGATGCAGCAAGAACGCCAGGAGATGCGCTAGGAACGAGAAGAGATACGCCAGGAGTTGCGCCAGGAGCGAGAAGAGATACGCCGGGAGAGATGGGTGCAACAGCTGCTGCAACAGCAACTGCAACAACAACAGCAACAACAGCAACAGCACCAAGTACCATTGCCTCCACCTCCACCACCAGTTCCACCCCGTGATAAGCACCGAGAGTTCATGAGTCATAAGCCACCGACGTTTGCAAGCTCTCCTGATCCACTGGACATGGATGATTGGCTGAAATCTGTGGAAAAGATGTTGAACATTGCTCAATGCACTGACCGGGAGAAGGTTTTATATGCTTTTGGACATCTGACAGGTCCTGCTACTGATTGGTGGGATTCATATACTACTACCCACGATGCTGCTGATACTATTACTTGGGTAGATTCAGTACACAATTCAGGAATTATCATATACCAGCTGGATTGATGAAGATTAAGAAGAAGGAATTTCTATCGCTTTAGCAAAGAAGTATGTCAGTCAACGAGTACCGCAACAAGTTTATCTAGCTATTCAGATATGCTCCAGATGAAGTTGCTGAGGATGAGAGGAAGCAAGAGCATTTTATTGAAGGACTTAATGGACCCCTGCAGTATGCTCTTGTGGCACATACATTCCCATCATTTCAGAGGCTGCTTGATAAGGCTCTGGCTATTGAACACAAGCGTGTTTAGCTGGGAGATTTGAAGAGGAAAGCTATATCTCAAGGACAAGGAAGCAGTAGCGTTCGTCCTCGCTACAGTTCACCCCAGGGCACACCAGTTCGCATTGGCGGGGCCAGCGCCCAGTTCAGTAATCACCTCAGAGGACTCCACCGCCTCGACAGGCTACCCCCACGAGCACCCCGACGAAATTCTTAGGGTAGAGTGCAGGCACTACTTACTACAAGTGTGGGAAGATTGGACACTATGTAAATGTTTGCCCACAGAGGATGGCTACTACTCTAGTTCAGAATAAGCAACAGACTCCAGGATCTGGCAAGGGATACTCTATTGCCAAGGTTAATCAAGTCAGCGTTGATGCTACTCCGGATGGTGCTGACATCGTACTTGGTATGTTTTATGTTAATGCAATTCCTGCAACCATATTATTTGATTCTGGTGCTACACATTCATTTATGTCTGCTCGATATGCCAACACAAATGAGATACCACTGTTAAATATGAGAAAACCAATGATAGTAATTACACCTAAAGGGCCTGTTGAGGCAAATCAAATGACACGTAGATTGACATTGACCATTATGGGTAGAGAATTTGGAGCTACTGCTATAATATTAGAGGCAAGCAGTATAGATCTGATCCTTGGTATGTCATGGTTAAGAAAGGCAAAGGCCATTATAGCATGTGGTAGAGGTACCGTAGAACTCACTAGCCCTAAAGGAGAAAGATTTCAAGTTAATATTGCAGTAACCACCTCATCCAAATGTGCAATGTTCTTTATACCTGAGGAGTTTGTTGGTGACAACATCCGTGTGGTTAGAGATTTTCCGGGTGTCTTTCCAGAGGAGTTACCAGGGATGCCACCTGATAGAGAAGTTGAGTTTGTTATTGACCTCTTACCTGGAACTGCCCCTATTTCTAAATGGTCATACAGGATGTCCGCAGAGGAGTTAAAGAAACTTAAGAAACAGTTAACGGAGTTACAAGAGGCTTGGTACATTTGTCCGAGTTCCTCACCTTGGGGAGCACCAGTTCTGTTTGTACAGAAGAAGGATGGATCACAAAGAATGTGTGTGGATTATAGATCTCTTAATGATGTTACTGTGAAGAACAAGTATCCGTTACCCCATATTGAGGACTTATTTGATTAGATGAGAGGTGCAAGGGTATTCTCGAAGATTGATCTCCGATCGGGTTACCATCAAATGAGGGTTAGGCTATTGGATATTCCCAAGACAGCATTCTCGACTCGATATGGATTATATGAGTTCACTGTCATGTCATTTGGATTAACCAATGCACCAGCTTATTTTATGAACTTGATGAATAAGGTGTTTATGGAATATTTGGACAGATTCGTCGTGGTATTCATCGACGATATTCTTATTTATTCCAAGAGTGATAGTGATCATGAGGAACACCTGAGATTGGTGCTACAGAAGTTACGAGATAACCAACTTTACGCCAAGTTTAGCAAGTGCGAGTTTTGGATTGGCAAGGTGCCATTTCTTGGTCATATTATTTCTAATGGAGGAATATCAATAGATCCTGCTAAGGTTAAGGAGATAATGGAGTGGACAGTACCCACTACAGTTACTGAGATTCGGAGTTTCTTAGGACTTGCAGGATATTATCAAAGATTTATTGAAGGATTTTCTAAGATTGCTAAGCCTATGACTTCGCTTCTGGAGAAGGGCAGAGAATTTAAGTGGGACGAGAAGTGCCGAGATAGCTTTGATCAATTAAAGAAAAGATTGATGTCACCACTAGTGTTGGTCATGCCAGATCTACAGAAGGGATTTGACATCTATTATGATGCATGTGGCCAAGGCTTGGGATGTGTGCTCATGCAAGAGGGACATGTGATTGCATATGCATCTCGTCAGTTATGGAAACATGAATTCAACTATCCCACTCATGACTTAGAATTGGCAGCTATTGTGCATGTGCTTAAGATATGGAGACATTATATCATGGGGACCAAGTGCCAAGTGTACATGGATCATAAGAGTTTGAAGCATATATTCACTCAGAAGGATCTCAACCTTAGGCAACGTCGTTGCTTGGAGCTTATTAAGGATTATGATTTGAAAATTCACTATCACCCGGGCAAGGCAAATTTGGTTGCAGATGCCTTGAGTTGAAAGGAGCATGTTCATTCATCTGTTGTTGCCTAGCTACCCGATGAGATTATTGAGGATTTCAGGAGACTTAACCTGGGGATAGTTGCTCACACTGAAGGAGTTACTATTGATGTGGAACCTACCTTGGAACAAGAAATTCGCAAAGGACAAATTGGTGATGCTAAAATACAAGATATTAAGGATCTGATTACTGAAGGTCGAGGTCCGGAATTTACGGAAGATGAGCAAGGCACCATATGGTTCAAGGACAGGATATGTGTTCCTGATATTGAAAGCCTTCGAGAGACTATTTTAAAGGAGGCCCATGACTCGGATTATTCTATTCATCCTGGTAGTACCAAGATGTATCAGGATTTGGAGCGGAAATATTGGTGGAATGGATTGAAAAGAGATGTGGCTGCACATGTGGCGATGTGCGATGTGCCCCAAAGAGTTAAGGCTGAACACCAGAGGCTAGCTGGACTACTGCACCCACTTAAGATACCCGAGTGGAAGTGGGAAGAAATTGGTATGGATTTCATTACTGGATTGCCTCGCACCTAGAAAGGATATGATGCTATATGGGTGATTGTGGATAGATTGACTAAAGTAGCTCACTTCATTCCTGTAAAGACTACTTATAAAGGCTCTCAATTGGCAGAGTTATATATGGCTCGGATTGTGTGTTTACATGGAGTACCAAAGAAGATCGTGTCTGATCGAGGTTAACAGTTTACCTCGAGATTTTGGAGAAGTTTTCATGAGAATATGAATACGAAGTTGAATTTTAGTACCGCCTATCACCCTCAGACTGATGGACAGACTGAAAGGACTAATCAAGTATTGGAAGATATGTTGAGAGCTTGTGCCCTTCAGCATGGAGGAAGTTGGGATAAAAGTCTACCATATGTTGAGTTCTCATATAATAATAGCTATCAGGCCAGTCTAAAGATGTCACCTTTTGAGGCTTTATATGGGAGGAAGTGTTGGACTCCTCTATACTGGGATCAGACTGGAGAAAGACAGTTCTTTGGGCCTGAACTGATTCAAGAAGCAGAAGAACAAGTCCGTACGATTCGAGAGAATTTGAGGGTAGCTCAAACCAGGCAAAAGAGCTATGCAGATAATAGGAGACCACTGGAATTTGAGGAAGGAGATTATGTGTATCTCAAGGTGTCACCACTTCGTGGAATGAGGAGATTCAAAGTTAAGGGCAAATTGTCCGCTCGCTATATTGGACCATTCTTGATCTTTAGGCGAGTTGGGGAGATGGCATACCAACTCGAGCAACCTGCTAGTCTATCGGATGTGCATAATGTGTTCCACGTGTCTCGGCTCAAGAAGTGTCTCTGTGTCCCTGAGGAACAGTTACCAATGGAAGAGCTCAGTGTTCAGGGTGATTTGACTTACACGGAGTACCCGATCAAGATTTTGGATACTTTGACTCGAGTTACAAGAAATAAGGTGATAAAGATGTGCAAAGTACAATGGAGTCACCATGGAGAGGATGAAGCAACGTGGGAAAGAGAAGAAGAGCTTCGCATAGACTTTCCCCATCTTTTCCCTAGACCTTCTTAAATCTCGAGGACGAGATTATTTTTAAGGGGGGTAGGATTTGTAACACCCACTTTGTAAACAGAGTCTAAATAGAGAAATTATATTCCATTATACATATATGAGTTATCTATGTTTATCATTTCATGTGAACATCACAATTAAACAAATAAATAAGTGACAAAAGACACTCATAAATAACCTATGCATCATGCTGGATTTTGTTTTTGTGTGCATCTTGTGACAACATAAAATAATTTGAAGAAGAAATATATTAAATTCCCAAAATAGAATTCGGAAAATAAAAGGAGACCCTAGAATTTAGAAAAAGAGAAGCAAACGAATATTGTGTGGAATAAAAATAAGTATAAATATATATATATTATTATTACACAGATTTGAATTTACACATTTGACTTAAAGGTGAAACTCTCAAAAAGGTCTCAAATTCAAATGTGGAATTCAAAATAAAAAGGAGACATAATGGGAAAATAAATATATAAAAAGAAAAGGTGAAATCACACTGTTGGGCCCAAAACCACCCATTCAGCCCGACTCTTCTTTTGATCCACGTGGCCCACCAAGTTCCACCGCGCGCAGTCGTTCCTCCGTGCCGACAGCTGGCCCCCACTCGTCTGTCTCTTGTGCGCACGTGCTCATCTTGTGACTCACTATCGCCTGGGCCCCATGGGTCAGGCCGGTCGTCATTCTTGGGTTGTTACGCCGCACCGCTTCCCTCGCCGTGAAACGCTCGTCGGCCACCTGTAACATACTACTCTGTGCGGGGCCTGTTAAAATGGGCCGAATCCCATGTGGGCCTCTAGGTTGGGTGAGGGCGAGGGAAGGGGCGACTCCGTCGTAGGCCTTCGTCTTGCAGTGTAGAGGACGAAGGGTGGACCTCGCCGGTCGTTCTGCTTCCGTTGGTGCAGCGAGGTTGACGAAGGCTTGGAGCGAAGGGTAGCGTCTTCGCCTTCGCCCCAACATTTGCCCTCCGAGGGACCAGTTCGACTAAGTCATCTGGTGCCAAAGACGTCGCTAGATGGTGGAGACGCTGCCCTCGCTCGAAGTGGTTCCGCGGGGGTTTTTTATATGAACGTTGATGGACGCAGTACTGTTGGACTGCGGGTTTCCCGAAGCGTCGCGTCCTATGTATAAAAGGGGGGCAGCGCGGGTCAGGTTCTCTTACTTTTCTGTGCGTCGCAAAACCCTAGCCTCCTTTTGAAACCGTTCGCCCGCTCGCCTGCCCTCCTTGTTCCTGTTCGTCGGAGATCTGGCCCGCGTCAAGCAGACCGCTCGCCGCCGCCGACGGTACGTAGCCATGCCGTCTTCTTCCTCGTCTGCTGCAAACACGCCGCCGACCGACACATCGTTCGAGGATACCTTGAGCAATGTGGCGGCGATGGAACTACATCCGGGTGATACGGTGGAGTTCGACGTTTCGCGGATTTCCTCGGTTCGCGTGCAGGATATGCAGCAGCTGGGGTATTTTAGTAGCGGAGTTGGGCGTGTCCCAGGGGCGAAGGAGGTTCCCAAGCCCGAGGGCGAGTTGATCGTGTTTGAGGCGTTTTTCACCACTGGCCTTCGTCTGCCTGCACATTGCTTTGTGGCGGAGGTCCTGCAGAGATTTGAGGTCCAGGTCCACCGCTGACACCTAACGCCGTGGTGGCCCTGGCGAAGTATGTCTGGGCGGCGACTTCGTATGGCGGTCAGCCTTCTGTGGAGGTCTTCGTCAAACATTACTGTATGCATTGGCAAAAAAGAAAAATTGGAAACAAGATTGCACAGTTTGGATCGTGCACGTTTACGCCGAAGACCGGAAAGACTTCGATGGAAGTCGTGGAGTTGGTTCCCTGTGTCCACATTAAGTGGGGCAACTTGTGGGATTTCTGGTTTTATGTTTCCAAGGGCGAAGTCGAAGACCACCTAGGGCTCCCCGTGGCCGTGATGTGCTCCCATTATTATGTGGTGTACCCGCAATTTGAGGTGGCGGAGGATGATGAAAATGAAAGAGCCCTTCGGTGCACTGCCCGCATGAGTAGCGGGCACGATTTAGTTGAGGAATTCATCGGGTATGGGGTATGGCCCTTGGTGCATGGCTGGGCGTTGGGCGAAGTATGCCTTCGCGAGATGCCCTCCCTGGGTGGGCAGCGAGTGCGATGTCCAGCCTTCGCGTTGGATCTGCATGGCCGGGATCCCGCCGTGTTCGTGCGTGAAGCGGAAGATGGGGCTACGCGTATTGTGGGGCGTTATGTGCCTAGGACGGAGGCCCTGCGGAGTTGGGATATCCGTGGATCCAACGTTCGCCTGAATAGGGTCTTTGAGCTTAATCGCTTGCCATATGGCGGCTATCCCGGGGATGACGTTGTTGACCGCCGCGGGAAGAGGCCAGTGGCTGTGACTGAGGAAGGCCCTTCGCAGGAGGCCGCCCCAGCCACTAAGAAGAGTAAACTAGGTACTACAGTGGGGGGACTGGGGGTCTCCGATAGTTTTGCTGTGGAGTTGATGGGGACGTGCGCAGCCCCCGGGGGAAGGATGTCTTCGCCCGAGCTCCGGGAGTCTTCGGCGCGAATGCTGGAGGTTACCGGGGGTCGATGGCCCAAGAATGTTCCGATCCCTCGCGCGGCTGGCGAAGACTTCTTTACATCTCACATGGTTCGTGACTTGAAGGTTTTTCCTTACGGACGGAATATTGCTGCTGTTGTATCGGCAGTGATGGAGAGGGACCGTCAAGACGCTGCGCAGAAACACCGGGCGATCGTCAGGATCACGGATCCTATGCGCGAGGCAAAGAAGGCGTGGGGGAGCGCGAAGGCTGCTGCCTCTAGCAGTAGCAAACTAGTGTCGGCTGCAAAACCGGCCACCACCGGGCACAGCAAGGCGTCGGCAAGTGCGAAGGCTGCCGCCTCTAGCGGGAGTAAGCCGTCCCCATGCGGGCCCATGAAAGAATGAAGGCTGCCTTCGCCGGCGCGACGTGTTGTCGACTTCGGCACGGACATCAGTGTCGATGATTATTTTGTTGGTAAGTGAAGTTTTTTTGGCGTGACTAGGCCTTTAACCAGTATCATGGTGCAGGGTCGGGTGAGGGGCAACTGGCTGTTGTCCCGCCTCCGGTGGCAACCACTTCGCCGACGGCGGTGGTTGGGGCGAAGGATGCCGCGCGGGACCCGTGGGCCACTTTCTGCACGAGCGACGAGATTCAGTCGGCCGCTGCCGCTAGGGACGTGGTGGGCTCCATGTCTCAGCGACTGAGGGAAGCGTCGTAGCAGCTGTCACAGCAGCTGAAGCGAGTAAGTTGTGTTGGACTTTGATGTTTGTTGTTTTTATGAGGATTCGGGTCTCATGGGTTTATGTCAGGTGGCCGACTTCGTCGACCACGTCACGTCGGGTGCCTTGACTGCGGACGTTGTTGCCGAGGTCGAAAGTCTCCAGGCACAACATGCGGATGCTGTGCGGGAGAAGTCGGCTGCGGAGAGCAAAAGCCGCAGGCTCTCAGATAAGGTGGCCGCGTTGGAGGCCGAGAAGACGGATCTCTGGCGCCAGCTGGCGGAGGAGAGGTGGGAGGCGAACAAGGCCATCGCTGGTGCGCAGGCTGCGCAGGCTGAGGCCAAAGTGGCGTCGGCGGAGGGCAGTCTCGCCCGCCAACGCGTCGAGGAGCTGGAGGCGAAGTTCAACGCCCTGTGCAGCCGCATGGACAAGGCCGAGGCCTCGACGCGCGTGGAGGTCGAGCGGACGCACACGCAGTTCGTGGACGCGTACCAGGAGCTGGGTGCGTGGACTGCTGACTTCGAAGTGCCCGGCCAAGAAGCGGGCCTTCGCTTCCTTGAATGGTTGCAGGAGGAGCTGCTGGTGCTCCCGACCATTGTGACGGGTTTCATGTCCTTCACCTCCCTCGTCACCTGCGAGGGGGCCGTGAATGCTTTGTCCCGTGAGGGGTGCAGGCATTACGAGGTCTTCGACCAAGCGAACGAAAACTTTGAACGTGAAATCTTCAAGGTCGAAGACCCTGTGCTGAAGCAGTCGACGGGGGCGCTCTTGGATAGAATGTGGGGTCCGCATGGCCGAGAGGCGGTCAGGGAGCGGTCCGACCGGACAATAGAGCAGGTAAAGGTTGTTTTTTGTGTGGTTATATGTGCGGGTATGTGTGGTTTTGCTGAATGAGTGTGCTGTTGCTGCAGATGGCGCATGCCGAAGACGTCGAGGACCTTGGTGGTCTAGACGGCGCACTGCCCGAGGCCGCGGAGGTCGATCCAGTGCCGCCATCTGTTGCCGGTGATGGCCCCTCAGCGACCCCCGCGCCGACTGCGGCCGGCGAAATCCCCGCACCAGCCCCTGCGCCGACGGGCGAAGACGCCTCGAAGGTGGTGGCCGAGCCGGCTGCCGAGCCGGCGGCCGAAGACCCCACAATCGCGGTCGGGCCTTCGCAGGTGGCTGAATAGGTGTTGAGGAGTTTGTAAATTTTGTCTGTATGATACTGAACCTCGGTTGCTGCGCAGGTTCTGAGGTTTGGGCCTGCGCACGCAACCACTACTGACAATGCTATTTTTGTGGCGGCTTCGACCGTGGCTGCTGATGACAATTCATTTGGCTCTATGTCTAAGTGTTTTGAGTCTGATGATTCTGGGAGTTCGATTTCATGGACGGAGGAGTCTTCAGACGAGGACTTGGATTATTTTGCAGCGTTAGGTGTGGCTGCAGCGAAGCCTTCGCCGCGTGTGGAGGGTTCCGAGGAGCTCCCGGGCGCGAGTACTAGGTATAGGTGACGAAGGGCGGTGGCGAAACGGAGAGTGAGTGGATTGTCGCGAAGTGGTAGGCGTCATCGTAGTGAGATGGAGAGTGGTCGTCTTCGCGTGGACGGGACTGGTAAGTGAGAATTGTTGTCCTCGCCGATTGGGGTGAGTGTAGGTGAGGGGGAGCTGCGAAATCTTTTTGAGGGTGAGGAATTGAGGATAATGTTGTTCAACTATAGGGAGATGGGTATCATCCCGAAGGTTGAGCCAATGTAATATATGATGCCCTTGTTGTGTGTATGTAACCGTAATTTAATTTATGTGATAAGGCTGCGCGCCTTCGTTGATCCGGTCGCGCCCGTAGGCGACTTCTGCATGGAGTCTTTTGGGAACGACTTCGATCTTTGCGTACTTGTTGTGTTGTTCAGGCGGCGCCCGTAAGCGACTTTTGCACGGCGAGTCTTTTAGGAAAGACCTCGAATTTGCGCGTCTATTATTCCGGTTGCACCCTTAGGCGACTTTTGCACGGAGAGTCTTTTGGTAAAGACTTCAATTTTGCGCACTTGTTGTGCTATTCCGGCTGCACCCTTAGGCGACTTTTGCACGGAGAGTCTGGCTGCACCCTTAGGCGACTTTTGCACGAAGAGTCTTTTGGAAAAGACTTCGATTTTGCGCACTTATTGTGCTAGTCCGGCTTCACCCTTAGGCGACTTTTGCACGGAAAGTCTTTTGGAAAAGACTTTGATTTTGCACACTTATTGTGCTAGTCCGGCTGCACCCTTAGGCAACTTTTGCGCGGAGTGTCGCACGCGAGGGTAGTCAGCGCTGCCCCTCGCAGTGACTTCGGTGTGGTCGAATGCCCAAGACCGTCGATGCGGTCTTTTTCGACATATTGTGTCTTAGTTTTTGTGGGGGATTTTTGCGGGTATATTACATGGCTCCGCCTCATTAAAAACCTCACCCCCCGGGAGGAAAAGAGTGCAGGCTGGAATGATACTGTTTGGTGAATTACAAGGGCATGTTGGCCTTGAGGATTCAAACAAAAAATTTGCGGAGATTATCGATATTTCAGGAATGCTCTAGGTCCTCGCCGATGGCATTGTTAGCCTGTACGCGCTGGGGGACGCCTTCGTCTTGACGATGAAAGGACCCTCCCACTTTGGCTCCATCTTGCCTCGTGACTCTGTCCGAGTTGTCCGGACGAGTATGAGGTCCCCTTCATCGAATTCTCTTGGGACGACTGTGTGGTCGCGCCAGGCCTTCGTTTGAGCTTGGTATTTGTTGAGAGCCTGCAGGGCAAAGACACGGTCTCCGTCGATGAGGTCCTTGGAGGTTAGTTCGTCTACGTCGGGGACGGCTGAAGCGCTTGTCTGTGGTGACCCATGTTTGATTTCCTGCGGGGTCATGGCCTCCGATCCGTATAGTAGGCGAAAGGGAGTGAATCCAGTTGACCGGCATTCAGTCGTGTTCAGCGCCCAGACTGCTTCAGGCAGCAGGTCAGCCCATTTACCCTTCTTGTCATCGAGAAGCATTTTCTTGATGGCAGTGAAAATCTTGCCGTTGGCGCGCTCCACGATGCCGTTAGATTGTGGGTGATATACTGAGGCGAAGGCAAGCTTGGTGCCAATGGAGAAACAAAAATCCCTGAAGTCATGGCTGTCAAACTGTTTGTCATTGTCGACTGTGAGCTCAGACGGGACTCCGAATCGGCAGATAATGTTTTGGTAGAAAAATTTTTGGGCAGTCTTCGACGTTATTGTGGATACTGCCCTTGCCTCGATCCACTTGGTAAAATACTCGACGGCGACGAAGGTGAACTTGAGGTTCCCTTAGGCCGTGGGTAGTGGCCCGACAATGTCTAGCCCCCAGCATTGAAGTGGCCATGTGTGGGTGATCAGCTTTGTGAATTGCGAGGGATTGCCCGAACGGGGAGAGAACTTCTGGCAGGCTTCGCACGACCTCGTGACTCGATTTGCGGCATAGATTATAGCGGACCAGCAGAAACCTTGATGGATCACCTTACCAGCGAGGGCCCTAGGCCCCGAGTGAGAGCCGCAAGTGCCGCTGTGGACTTCGCGCAGGATCTGGAGGCCTTCGGTCTCTATGACACATTTGAGCATGGGTTGACTGATCCCTTTCTTGTATAGCTGGCCCTCAATGAGTGTGAAGTCCCAGCTTCGGTGTTTGAGGCGCTTGGCCTCGTTGACACCGCCTGGATGGTAATATCCTTGCAAGAACAGGGTTATTGGGGCCCGCCAGTCTTCGGCAATGATGAGGTTGACAATGCGATGGCCCTCGGCGTTGGTGGTTATTTGCAGACCCTCTGGGTTGCGGACGGCTGGTGTGCCAATGACGTGGTAGAACACGTCGGAGGGCAGGGCTTCGCCTCTGACTGCTGCTTTGGCTAACGCGTTGGCTTCTTCGTTCCTAGCGCGGTCCACGTGTTGCAGGGTGAAACCCTTGAATTGTTTCTCAAGACTGCGAACGGCCGTAAGATACTGCAGAAGTGCAGCGTCTTTTGCTGAATAGTCTTTTTCGATCTGGCCAGCAACGACTTTGGAGTCTGTCTTGATTATGCAGGTGGCCACGCCGAGTGCTTTCAGCTTGCGAAGACCCAGGATAATGGCTTCGTATTCTGCTATGTTATTTGTGCACCTATCGGATTCCAGAGCGAAGCTGAGGCGTGCTGCGTATCTGTGCTTGACGCCGGTGGGTGATGTGATAATTGCAGTCGCGCCTGCCCCCGCATGGCACCATGCGCCGTCATAGTGGATTGTCCACACCTTCTCTGAGGGCTCTTCTTGCTGCCGTGCTGGCCCTATCCAGTCGACGATGAAATCTGCAAGGACTTGCGACTTGATTGTTGTCCTGGGCTCGAAGGTGATGTGGTATTCAGAGAGTTCGGCTGCCCATTTGGTGATACGGACGGACGCCTCCGAATTTCTGAATAATTTGCCGAGTCCCCTGTCCGTGGTGACCCGCACCTTGAACGCTTCGAAGTAGTGGTGCAACTTGCGCGATGCCATGACGACTGCGTAGGCAATTTTTTCCAACTCCGTCATGTTGCATTTGGAAATCGTGAGAACTTCGGAGACGTAATAAACTGGACACTGCTGAGTTGTGCCCTCTCTATCCTACTCTTGGACCAACGCTGCGCTGACTGCGTGTGGCGAAGCTGCGACATAGAGCAACAGAGGTAGCGAGGGGTTGGGGCTTGTAAGGGTTGCCAATTCTGACAGGTGCTGTTTGAGTGATGCGAAGGCCGCCGCTTGCTCTGGTCCCCATGCAAAGTCTTTTGCGCCACATAGCGTCTTGAGGAAGGGTAGGCTTCGCTCTGCGGACATGGAAATGAATCTGTTGAGGGCGGCCAATCTGCTTGTCAGGCGTTGGATGTCTCTGGTTGACTGCGGAGGCATCATGTTGATGATAGCCTGGATCTTGGTTGGGTTGGCCTCGATCCCACGGTGCGACACCAGGTAGCCCAGTATCTTCCCCTGGCGAACTCCGAAGACACACTTTTCGGGGTTTAGGCAAAGTCGTGCTTCCCGCATGTTCGCGAATGTTTCTGCGAGGTCGGCTAGATGATCCTCTTTGTTTTTGCTGGCGAAGACGATGTCGTCCACATACGTGAAAATGTTCCGGCCTACTTGGCTCTCGAGCACCATCTTGGTGAGGCGAGAGAAGGTGGACCCAGCGTTCTTTAGTCCCTCCGGCATTCTGATGAAGCAATACATGTCGAAGGGCGTGATGAAACTGGTACTGGCCTTGTCTTCCTCCTTCATATATATTTGGTGATAGCCAGAGAAGCAGTCGAGGAGTGACATGACTTCGCATCCGGCCGCACTATCGACGATCTTGTCGATCCGAGGCAGCGGGAAAATATCCTTGGGGTAGGCTTTGTTGAGGCTAGTGAAATCGATGCACATCCGCCATTTGCCACTCTTCTTTTGCACCATGACTACGTTAGCGAGCCACGTAGGGTAGGCGACTGGTTCGATGAAATTGGCCTCAAGCAGGCGGTGTACCTCGGCTTTGGCGGCTTCTGTTTTTTCATCAGACATTTTGTGTAGCCTCTGCTTCTTCGGTCGCACCGAAGGGTCGATGCCCAGGCTGTGTTCAATGATAGTGCGACTGACTCCGACCAGGTCGAGGGCAGGCCAGGCGAAGACGTCCTTATTTCTGGAAAGACAGGAGATGAGTCTCTCCTCGTCTTGTGAAGTCAGGTCTTCACTTATGATGACTGTTTGCTTGGGCGTTGCCTGGTCAAGGGGAACTGTCTTCGTTCCATCGTTGCTCTGCAGCTGTGCCTTTTCATGCTCGTTGGCGGTTGGGCGGGTAGCCTCGGAGGCTTCGCGCTGCGTTGTAAGATAGTGTACGTTCCGTTGGCCTAGAACGAAGTCTCTTTCAATGTTGCGCGCGTTCTGCTGGTTGCCATAGACTGTGATCACGCCTTGCGGACCCGGGATTTTCATGCACAGGTAAAGTCCGTGAATGGCCGCTTCAAACTTGTTGATGGAGCCTCAACCCATTATGGCGTTGTACGGGTATACCATGTCGACGATGTCGAAGGTGACCTGCTCACTTCGTGCATTGGGTGCTACACCGAAGGACAAGGGTAGCTCTATCTTGCCCACGGGAAAGGTGCCCTTGCCGCCAAAGCCATATAGGGGGTTGTCCGAAGGCTTAAGTAAACTGTGGTTGATGCCCATGCGGTCGAAGGCATGGAGGAAAATGATGTCTGCCTGGCTGCCGTTATCAACGAAGACTTTGTGTAGGTCCCAGCCTGCCACACTGCAGTTGATTACCATGGCGTCAATGTGGGGTGCGCTGCGTAGGTCGACATCTCTGGCGTCGAAGGTCAACGGCACGTGGGACCACTTTGTTTGCATGACTGGGCCGGTGACGGCGATGTGGTTGATGCTTCGGTAGTGGTCCCTCTTCTGTCGCTTCGTGTCAAAGTCGATGCTGGACCCCCCAGTGATCATGTGAATGACTCCGCGATACGGCTGATCAGCGAAGTCTTCTTGTTTTGGTGCTTGGGGGTGATTTGGGTGGTGGATGTTTGGCTGATGCGGGTGCGGAGGCGGTAGTGGAGGTGGTATGACTTGTACCTCCTGGTGGTGTTGGTATGCGTGGTTAGGTGGATGCTAAGCGGGGTCGTGGTTGTATGGTTGTGGGAGGTGGTGTTGATATGTGTGCGCGATAACTCTTGGGTTGTCGGCTGGTTGCGCCCGAGACATCCTATCCCTGGTGGCCTTCGTTTCCGGGCAGTCCCTCGTTGGGTGCACGCAGTCTTCGCCGTGAAATAGGCAGTAAAATCTACGCAGCTGCTACGCCCGTCCTCGGCCCCGACCACGGGTGCCATTGCCGCGTCCCTAGGGGGATAATCTTGACGGCGAGGGGCCTCACCGGCGGGGTGCTGGTTGGCAATGTTATGCACCTGCTGCTGACTGCGGCTGTCCTGACCGGAGTCTGACTGCGAAGGTCTTGTCCATGTTCGGCTGGACTGCGGAGGGTCCTTGGGTTTCCTCTAGGACTCGACCTTGCGCTGGTGGAGCTCTTCGGATCTGGCATATTTTTCAAACAGCTGATAGAGCTCTTGGAGGTTCTTGAGTGGGTCCCTAATGCAGTGACTGCAAAGGACGCTAGCCCGAAGGCCACTGATGGCGTAGTGAATGGCAATTTGGTCGTTGACCGAAGGCAGTTGTGACTTAAGAGTCAGGAACTTGCGGTAGTACTCCCACAGGGTTTCTTTCTCCAGCTGCTTGCAGAGTGACAGTTCGGCCAGAGCATCGGTGTCTGGGCGGTACCCTTGGAAGTTGAGCAGAAATTTGTCCCGGAGACTTCTCCAGGAGTCGATGGACAACGGAGGCAACCTGGTGTACCAGGTTAGGGCCGGACCCTCAAGGGCGATGATGAAGGACTTGGCCATCGTGGCGTCGTCCCCTCCGGATGATGCGACAGCGACTTGATAGCTCATGATGTATTGTGCTGGGTCGGTGCTGCCGTTGTACTTGGGGTAGGTCCCTGCCCTGAAGTTGACGAGCCACGGTGACACTTGCAGTTGGGGCGCCAGGGGACTCCGCTCATCAAGGTAGTTGGTGCCTTGGAATGCTGCGGCGTGGGGGATGAAGGGTCCACGCTGAGGAATGAAAAGGTCTCCGACTGGCGCACGTTGTTGGAGGGGCGGGCCGTGCTGCAGATCATGTTGGCCTTCGCGCTGCATGAGCGCAATCTCTTGCTCGAGTTCCTGAGCCCTTTGCTCCTCGTCTCGTATCATCTGGCGCACCTTGGCCTGCGCGGAAACATGTTGGCGCTTGGCCTTGAGGATTTCTTTCTGCTTCTGGAGGTTGCGGTTCTTGATGCGGAGGGCCCGCAGCTATAGCTGTTCTTCTGCTGAAACGTCGATGACTTCGCCGTCCTCTGTGGCGTCCTCGCCCTCTAGCGGAGCGAAGCCTGGGGGTGGTTCCTATGGCTTTCCTCTAGAGCTGCAGGTGCGGAGGCTGCCCTCGGGAGTTGGTTGGTCGTTGCGCTGTCTCTTGCTGACAGCGTCGTCTTCGCAGGCTTCTTGATGGGTAGTGTCTGCAAGGTCCTTGCCCTTTTTCTCGGCTAGCAGCGCCGCCTTTGCTACTTCGTCAATGGATGGGGCTGCCTTCGAGCTAGCTCTCTTGGGTGCCATCGCGGGTGGTTTGTTCGTAGCATGAACGGTGGGCGCCAAATGTTGGAACTTGCTCTCCTGGGCAAGATGATCCAACGGGGGAGTGAAAGGAATGCAAACAAGGTTTTAACTCAAGATGGCGTTTGCTCTGTTCATCCAGCCTCTCAAGGGCACTGTACGGGGGTATTTATAGGTGGACCTTGGATTTGCTCGCCATCGAGTATCGCCTCCGTAGCATCGTGGTCGGGATAACTCTGCCCTGCGATTTCCGATATGAGCCACGCCTTTAAGTTTACTTTCCTTTCCGAAACGCGTAGCACCGATTAGCTTGGAATTTTGGGTGGTTGTGTCGTGGTCGGCAACTCCGGCCATGGCCTCCGCCACGGCCGGATGGAGGTGTCGTTCTGTTTTGATGATGGAGCGTGTTGACTTGGGCGCACCGTCGATCGGCGGGTGGATGCCCGGATTTGCGCATACGTACCCCCCCCCCTTCGCTAGAACTTCCCCGGGTCGTTAGATCGGAATCCAAGGGCTGTGGCAGGATCTCGGCTTCATTATATCCGTACCGTTGGATTTAGATCCAAGGGCCGCGATCGCATACCGCTTCATTATAATGACGATCTAATCCGGGCCGTTCAATCGTGATCTAGCGGCCAGAATCTTGCGATACCCCTTCGGTTGCGCAAATTGCTAAAGAGTCCACGTGAAACAGAGGAATGAACCCACGGTCCAGGGACACTGTTCCCTATGTCTTAGAAATTTTACCCAGGCGCCCCTGTACTCTCTGGAAAATGAGGCCCACTCCAGAATGGTATTTAACCCGAGAATTTAAATTATAAATTGATTTTTAATGTATAAATAATGTCTAGAACTTATAAAATTCATAGAAAATTCATTGTTAATTCAAATTAACCCATTCCAGTTTCTAAAATTTTGTAATATTATTCTCTATCACATAGAGTCTCTGTTTTGTCATGAAAACAGTAATAAAAATAAATTCTCACTTAATCCTATTTTAAGCACATAAAACCTTTGGAAATTCATATCTTAAAATCTATAACTCCAAAAAATATGATTCCTATTCCTAGGACTTTATTTTAATGTGTAGATTATTACTGTGTATTTTGTTTATATGTTTGGTGTGATGTTAATTTTCTCTATATATACTATACTTGTTTGTATTGTGGCGAGTAGAAGAGCCCGTGACTGAGGATCCTGGTGAGCAGCAGATAGAAGTAGCTGAGCAGGAGCTCATTGAAGGCAAGTTGTGCCCTTGACCACTATTTACCCAATAATGTTCTTTAATGTCACTTACTCATGCATAGGTTTAATTTTGATGGGACTCGATAGGTCACCCTAGATTGTTTGTCTCATTACCTTGTTTACCCCTGAATCACTTGGGTAGTTTGCTGTTGCTTTACATGGTTCTGGGATAATCATTTATTATATCTAAGTTCCAATTCTTTTGTTATTATATTTATGTTCATGTCAAGATCATTAATGTTAATTAGAACATAGAGCTTAACTTGAGAAACACATGCCACCACAAGGGAGAAATGGAACCCCTTGGCTAACTAATTAGGAAAG
Organism: Zea luxurians; assembly: GCA_029449295.1. Classification (NCBI taxonomy): domain Eukaryota; kingdom Viridiplantae; phylum Streptophyta; class Magnoliopsida; order Poales; family Poaceae; genus Zea; species Zea luxurians. Next base: position 39,260,175 of record JAOPSE010000010.1, on the reverse strand, counting down.
CTAGTGGAAGACTACCTTACCTGAAAGGAGCAAGGGCAGTAGGGGAGTTGCATGCAAGGAGGTTCTCGGGTTAATTTTGCTACGATGGCGGTCAGACGGGGGATTCTTGCAAGTGCTCTTCCCATAAACTGTAGCGAGTTTTCGAAAGCTAGTGGAACTTTGTAAAGGCCTCATAGTGTTGCCCTGCCTTGCTTCCTAGATAGAGGTGTATGGGAGTCGCGATACCTTGACAGATGGGTAACATGACTTGTGGGTAAAGGGTACAACCTCTGCAGAGTGTAAAATTGGTATACTAGCCGAGCTCACGGTCATGAGCAGCTCAGGACTCTCTGATGATTAATTTATGGAACTTAAATTCAATTTTGTCATTTGCATATGCATGGGATTATTATTAAATTTTGTTCTATTACTTTATTTAAGGTTTGGTATTTACTTACATCTAGTAACTGCTAACAAAATTTTGACCAACTAATTAAAAGCAATGCTCAGCTTTAACCCCTGTTGTTGACTAGCCTTACACATCACATGAACTCCCACCTTTGGTGAGTTCATGCCCACTGGTTCCCCACAACTTGTTGAGCTATGATCATGTGTGAGCTCATCCCCCCTCCATAGGAGAAGAACAGGTGGTTCAGGAGGAGCCACAAGGCGAGGAGTTTGATCTAATCTAGATGGCGTTTCCCCAGTTGACTTCTGCGCCAAGGACGATCCTTAGTTCGTTTTATATTTATATTTTATTTTGTAATAAGACTTCTGCTATGTAATAAATACTCTGATTATTGTGATATTTATCTCTATACACTCTATTATTATATATGTTATCTTCTTGGCGCATGTATGAGATGCACCCGGCTTTGTTCCTTAAAGACGGGTGTGACAGTTTATCAATCTGGCGTCGATCTGGCGGATCTGGTCGAAGAAGTCGACGTCGTAGACGCCGGAGGCGTCGGCGAAGTGCAGGACGCCGGCGAGTCGGTGCTTCTCGACGTGAGCGAGCGCGGCGTTCCGCTGCACGTGAGCCTCGGCATCGGCGGTGGTGAAGTTGTCCTCGGGCTTGAAGGCGAGGTGTCTGTACATGATGCTGGTGCCGTGGAGCACCTCGGCGGTGGTGGGCGCGTCGGCGGCGGGCTCGACGACGATCCAGACGACGGGCGGGCTAAAATTTGAGTTAAACTACTTGAGAAAGTATTGGAATCTAATTTTTACCTCTCAATTATGTGTGTCCTTGATCTAACATGTAGCTCTTATGATATATATAAACCGTAGCAATGTGCAAGTTGTCGGTGTTTTGAAACCCGGGGGGTCCCTGGACCGACGAGTGAATTGTCGCCGCGTGCCCCAGCCCAGATGGGTCGACGCGAGGCGGAACGCGAAGGGGGGAAAGGAAGCAGCCGGAGGGAGGCAGGCGTGAAAGAGTGGATCCCGCGGCCTTCGTGTTAGCCCCGCGCCTGAGTCGGGTGCGCTTGCAGTAGGGGGATACAAGCGTCCACGCGGGAGTGGGAGCGAGCGGCCTTACGCGAGCGCCGTTCCGTCCTTCTCCGCGCGGGCCAACCTTCTGTAAGAGGGCCCTGGTCCTCCCTTTTATAGGCGTAAGGAGAGGATCCAGGTGTACAATGGGGGGTGTAGCAATGTGCTAACGTGTCTAGTGGGGGAGAGCTAGCGCCCTAAGTACATGCCATCGTGGCAACCGGAGAGGTCTTGGCACCCAGTTCGCGTGGTGTCGTGGCCGTCGGAGGAGTGCTGGAGCCTAGCAGGGGGATAGCTGTTGGGGCTGTCGAGTCCTTGCTGACGTCTTCTTGCTTCCGTAAGGGGGCTGAGAGTCGCCGTCGTCACAGGGCATGCGGGGCGCCATCATTACTCGCATGGTGGAGCGAGCCAGATCGGACGCCGGTCTGGTTCCCCGTAGCCCGAGTCATCTTGGGGTAGGGTAATGATGGCGCTTCCTATTGACGTGGTCGGTCCATGGCCTAGGCTGGGCGAGGTGGAGGCTCCTCCGAGGTCGAGGTCGAGCCCCCGGGTCGGGCGAGGCGGAGTTCGTCGTCTTCCGGGGTTGAGCCCATGTCCGAGCCCTGGGGTCGGGCGAGGCGGAGTTCGCCGTCTTCCGAGGCTGAGCCCGAGTCCGAGCCCTGGGTCAGGCGGAGCGGAGTTCGCCGTCTTCCGGGGCTGAGCCCGAGTCCGAGCCCTGGGTCGGGCGGAGCGGAGTTCGCCGTCTTCCGGGGCTAAGCCCGAGTCCGAGCCCTGGGTCAGGCGGAGCGGAGTTCGCCGTCTTCCAGGGCTGAGCCCGAGTCCGAGCCCTGGGGTTGGGCGAAGCGGAGTTCGTCGTCTTCCGGGGCTGAGCCCGAGTCCGAGCCCTGGGTCGGGCGGAGCGGAGTTCGCCGTCTTCCGGGGCTGAGCCCGAGTCCGAGCCCTGGGGTCGGGCGAGGCGGAGTTTCCTATGACGCCCGAGGCCGGCCTTGGCTGATGTCAGCCTCACTCTGTCGGGTGGCTCAGCAGTCGGAGCGGCGCAGGTGGCGCTGTCCTCTTGTCAGACCGGACAGTAGAGCGGCGAAGTGACTGCGGTCACTTCGGTCCTATCGATTGGAGGGCGTGCGTCAGGATAAAGGTGTCAGGCCACCTTCGCATTAAATGCCCCTGCGATTTGGTCGGTCGGTGTGGCGATGTGGCCAAGGTTGCTTCTCGGTGAAGACTGGGCCTCGGGCGAGCCGATAGTGTGCCCGTTGCTGGTCGGGGGTCCTCGGGCGAGACGTAGGTTCTCCGGGGTTGGCTTCCCTTGCCCGAGGCTAGGCTCGGGCGAGGCACGATCATGTCCCTTGAATGGACCAATCCTTGGCTTAATCGCACCCATCAGGCCTTTGTAGCTTTGTGCTGATGGGGGTTACCAGCTGAGATTTAGGGGCCTTGAGGGTACCCCTAATTATGGTCCCCGACAGTAGCCCCCGAGCCTCCAAGGGAGTACTAATACTCGCTTGGAGGCTTTTGCCGCACTTTTTTGCAAGGGGACCAGCTTTTTTCGGTTGCATTCTGTTCCAGTGGGTGCGCGCGAGCGCACCCGCCGGGTGTAGCCCCCGACGCCACGGAGGAGTAGTTTTACTCCTTCGAGGTCTGAGTGCGTTTCGCAACACTTCGGCGGGTCTAGGTGTTCCCTCATGCGAGCTAGCCATAGCCCGGGTGCACGGTCGGGTCCCAAGTTCTCGGGCTGGTATGTTGACGCTATCAACGGGTTGGCCGGAGCCGGGTTTGCGAGAGCAGCCCTCGAGCCTCTGCACAGGGCGAGAGGACGGTCAAGGACAGACTCGTCTTCTTTACATACGCCCCTGCGTCGCCTTTCCGCAAGGAGGAGGGGGGAAGCGCCATGTTGCCCTCGGAGGGCGCCGAACATGGTGTTTCCGGTGAGCTGCTGGCGGGTAATCCGAGCGGACGCTCGTGCCCCATTTGCTAGGGGTCGGCTAGAGGTCCGGAGGCGCGCTCCAAAAGTACCTGCGGGTGATCTGCCGGACCCGGTCCCCTTTGACGGGGTCCGAGGGCTCGATGCCTCCCTCTGATGGGATTCCGTTACAAGATCGCTCCCGCTGGTCTCGAAAATGTCCTAGGGTACCTCGGGAGCGCAGCCCGAGCCTTGGTTATGTATCGAACGTACCCAGGGTCATCCCTCGCTCTGTGTCTGAGGCGACTGTGAACCCTTCGAGGGCCAGCCTATGAACCCCTGATCAGTAATGGGCGTGGAGCCCGAGTGGCCTGAGGCCGCCGTTGAACCCTTCGAGAGGCCAGCCATCGAACCTCTGACCAGTAGTGGGCGCAGAACCCAATCGATCTGAGGCGGCCGTTGAACCCCTCCGAGGGGCCAGCCTTCGAACCTCTGATCAGTAGGGAGGCTCAGAGCATGTTTCCTTCATGGAGAAGGGTCCTTTTCGGGGTATCCCCCTTTCCCGGTCCCTGTTGTAAGAGAGAGAAAGAGGAAAAGGATGCGAAGTCGAATGACGTGGCGTACCTCTTTCGACGCGGTCATTATGGCGAAGGCGAAGCGTCGCTTGCTTCTCCCGCCTGAGGCGCCGCCTGTCCTGTCGCGGAATTAATGCGATGGGGCGAGCGGTTCGCGAGGCGGTCGTTGCGCGTGTGCGAGCCGTTCGAGGAACGGATCACAGGCGCACCGTCTTCACGCCGTGAGAGAGGGCTCCCTCGCTGCCCCTGGATGGGACGTAAGCTTGGCTGACGACGTGACCGCTGCTCCTGCCCGCCTGTCACCGCCATTACTGTCGGCCCATTTTTTACCACATTTGACCGTCGCACTTGGCTGGCACTGCAGGGTTGCCTCGAGTCGCGGTATTGACTCCGCAGTCGAGGAGGCGCGGTAGTGGCGCGAGTGGCGGTGCAGTTGCTCGCACGTAGCAACTGGCATGCCGGTTGCATGACGCGTGGGCCTGGACCTCCGTGCTGGGCGTGTTGGAGTCGAAGGGGCGCGCCCACTTGGCACGGTTGCATGCCGCCTGCATGGCTGTCCGCCCTTTCACCCGCTGGTCTGGGCGAAAGTGGAGGAGTGCTTGTAACCGCCGGGTGGTTGCATGCACCGCGCGCGCGGCGGTTTGGCTTCTTCTCCCCCTGACCGGCTTGCAAGACGTGTGGGACCCAGCCCCCGCGCCGTGAGGGGAGAATCTTGGAGCGTGTTGGAGAAGACTCAACCCGCAACGGTTGAGGACGCAAGTGGGGAGAGTCACCTTAAAAAGGGGGGCGACCCCCTTGGAGGGCAACCATGTCTTCGCGCTCCCCTCATGCATCGTGCCTTTCCATCTTCCGAGCCCCCGGGCGGGGGACGCCCGCAATCCTTCCGTCTTGTCGTCTGAGGAACGTAACTTCGTGGAAGCTGGTACCTTTCAGCCATCGTTCGGCTTCAAGGATTTTCATCGTGCAGCCCGGCTGCATCCCCTCGCCGGTGGTCACCCAAGACGGTGACCTCCAGCTTGATGGCGGGGAGAAGCGAACCGGGCTGCGGCCTCTGTCCCACCCTCAGCTTCGAGGATCTTCATCATCCTTGCTGGGGTGGAGGATGAGGCGAGTCGGGGGGCTGCCTCCGCGTGGGTCGGCAACCCTTTTCTTCCCCTGGCGTCTGGGGGAGAAAGGCATCTCCCAGCTCCGCGGAGGCTTCCCTCAGCCACGCCGGGGTGGGCGGACCGCCGCTGCTCAGCCAGGATGCAGCATTACGTCCTCCGTCCAGACGATGGTCGCGCCGCGGACGGGGCGGCCACGTCCAGGCCTTCCTTGCACCGGCGGCCGCATCAGTGGGTCGCCCAGCACGTCGGGCGCCGCGAGGGCGGCGCTCATGTTCTGGGTGGTTCCAGCGAGGGCGAGGATCTGCCGGCGCGCTTTGAGGCGTCCGGTGTCTGCTGGCGCGGTGTTGAGGCGGTGGCAGCCAGAGAAGGCTTCTCTACCGACGAGATTGCCAACTTCGCCCGCACCCCTGGGCCTCTATCTCCCGGCTTGAATGGCTGGTTCTCGTCCTCGGTGAACGAGAGCCCTCCTGCTGTAGCACCCGCCCCGAAGCCGTTGCTGAAGCTGCTTCGTCGCCCGGGGCGGAGGTCGTTGTCGCTGTTGCCGGATCAGGCGGCGGCGAGCCACCCGTCGGCCCTCAATTGCTCCGCGGGTCCCCAATCTTGTGGGGTTGTTCATACCCGCGGAGACGGAACCGGAGTTCCGTTTGTAATGGCACCTTGAGTGCCGGTGTTTTGTTCATTGCGGCTGTCGAGGCCTGAACGTGTATGTATTTTCGGCACGGAGCCGTGTTTTTTCTTCATTTCGAGCACTAAGACTCGCCTTGTCGATTATCTGAACCGCTTCATCGAGCATGAGTTGCCTCGTGCAAAGGTGACGAGTGAGGTATCCGTATCCCGGAGGAGTAGGAGTCCCTCGGCTCGATCGGCCTTGCTGTCCGAGGCCCCTCTTGCTTAGTTAAAGGAACCCCTCGGCCGCCCTTCGATGAGCCGAAGCCGAAGGTAGCGGTGTCAGCACGGACGGAGGCAGAGTTGGCTTCGAAAAGGGGGTGTGGTCGGCCAGAGCCTGGCCGGGTCGTCCGCTGGCGGAACCGACGCCGGAGTTGAGCTGCCGAGGCCACAAGCCGAGCTGATGTCTTTGGGGGGCAGCTGGCCGAGGCCTCGGGGTGGCCGGCCGAGCCGCCTGCTCGGGCCGGATTCTCAAAGAAGACCCTGGCGGCGATGGCCCGGGTGTGGTGCCGATGCCGTCCTTCAGAGTGGGGGCCCTCCGACCGCGTCGCCGTCCGAGGCTAGGTCAGACCCCGCCGAAGGTGTAGTTGATGCCGAGGGTGTTGCTGCCCCCTTCGGCTGTCGATGTCCGAGCCTGCAGGATCAGGTTGTCTTGTAGTGTGTGTATGTTTTCTGCGGCCGCCGAGGCCTAAACACACCGTCGTCGTGTTGTAAAGCTGCGTTTCTTTTCCTCTTATTTTGAGTATCCGGACTCATTTGTCGGTAACAGAATTGTTTGTGCGGGCGAGAGTTGCTTTTCACGGAAGGTGATGAGTGAGGTATCCGTATCCCGGAGGCGTAAGAATCCCTCGGCTCGGTCGGCCTTGCCGCTTACACGCGCTCTTACTCGTCCATAGGGTTCTGTTACCGACGCAGTCGAGAAGGACCAAAAAATCATTTCGGCAGAGGAGCTCTCGAGCATGAAGACTTGTTCGGTCCGCGGAGTCACTTATCCGAGCGCGAGTTACTTATCGCAGAAGGTGATGAGTGAGGTATCTGTATCCCGGAGGCGTAGGAGTCCCACGGCTCGGTCAGCCTTGGCTGCTTACGTGTACTCCGTCGTTTTCAGGATCCACTTTTGAAGTAGTCGAAGAGCACGAAAGGCATTCTGGCAGAAAAGATTTTTTTCTTTTTTCGAGGAAAATTTTGACGCAGAGGGGGTTGCCCCCTTCTAGCCCCCGAGGGAGGGTCGGGCTTTGCCGAGGCAAGGCTGACCCTTCTTTCACACCCGTTTCTAAGGGGCAGAGCCGGGTGCATAGCATATGTGTGCCAGGATCTATTTCCACACATATGTTGACGTCACAAGTGTAATATATCAAAAGAACAATGCATAAAAGCGTAAATAACGATTATATTAACATATTACACTTCGAACAGACATAATGTCTTAACCTTTATTCATCAAAGTACAGCGAACATGGACATCCATCCACAGGAAGATGACCGGGGGTATCACTAGACTAGCATCCATGGAGTTCAGCATCATATCTTCATCTGCAACTTCTGATCAAAATTAAGCAAGGGTGAGCTCACTTATGGTCGGGGCTCAGCAAGTGGGGGAAAAACTAATGCAAGTCTAACAAGGTGAGGCTGAGGTTGAGCAGTAAGCATTTTAGTTGGTCAACATTTTATTAACAACACCTATCTTACTAATAAGTGTGAATCCCAAGTATTCCCATTAAGCAAAGATACAAGATTATATCAAAACACTTAAGTGAAACCACTTAAGCAAACCATTGGCAGATCATCGGATCTCGATTTATTTCCATCTTCAAGTTCAATTATCATGTGAGGAGTCCAGGCTGCTCATAACCGTGAGCACGGCTGATATATCAGTTTTACACTCTGCAGAGGTGGCGCATCTTTACCCATGAGTCGCGATTCCCTTCTAGCCCGGGTTAGCTAGACCCGTATTCACTTCCGAGGTGAATGGCCAGGGTCTCACTACGAGGCTTCTCCCTAGAGTCCTCATTACGCAAATGCTGGAAATGGTCAAACTGCATAAGGCACACCTACCGTAACCAACTTATAGTCCGGACCACAGGGTAAAGCTTTAGGAACTATGCCCGTATCCAATCTGCCTGAGCCGGTACTATAAGCGCTTGCCAGATGCCCCCGTTCCAGTCGACCACGACCAACACCCAACATAAGACTTCCCTAGTTATTTAGCCAAGACCAGAGCCATGATAGTTCTCATGGTAGCACTGTTTTCCCGGGTGGTCACTTCATGTTCCAATTAATATGCAATAATCTTGTTTAACCATCGGGTTAACAACAATAATGTAAACTTACCAAGTTTGGAACATTAATATCATAAGCGGGAGTGACTGCATAAAGTTAGGTTGTAGCAATAGCATAGCTAATAATGTAAAGTATAATTCCCAGGTTTGATCAAGGAATATGGTTGGAAAGGTTATCTAAATAGGTAACCCGTCAAATTATGCATATATATACAAAAGAGTAAACTTTACTAAATGTATTGTTTGGGATCAAACAGAGTATGCAGAGGGAGAAGTCCACTTGCCTTGCTTATTGAAAACTTGAGACTCTTCCACGGATCTGAATAGATCTTGATTCTTAACTACTGGATCAACCACTGAATATCACACAAACAAACAAGAAGAACAAACACCACTCAATAACATACAACATTCACCATACGTAAAGCTAAAAGAGAGCCTAACAAAAAGAGCGTTCGCTTATCAAAAACGTCGCAAGTGATGGTTATATTAAGAGGGTATTCTTTTCAAAAATGTGTGATCTATACTTTATAAAACAAGACATGAGCTTAAAAATATCTTAATTAAAATATACAAATATTAGGTTCACTAATTCAATCTTTTATAAAACGTCATACGCGATACGTCTAAGATTAAGGGTTTATAAGACGATAAAACACGTTATAACGATATTAAACCTTTTTAACCTTTTAGAACACATATAAGTTATAAATCTAGGGTTAATGCGTTACGAAATACCTTATTAATTTTAGAAGCATTATGGAGCGCATTATAATTCATTGTTAAACCTTCACTTATGATAAACTAAGATATAAGTATAAATAGGTTTTATATGAAAAGATCATTACTATTAAATACCTATTTTATGAAAAACTAGGTTATAGGACCTTAAGTGGATTTTCATGTAAAAGATAATAAACAAATAACTATCTTTTATTTTTATTAGAAAACACATAGCCTATATTATTATATTAGAAGTCAATATTAAATAACATTTTAAGTTACAAAGGAACTTAAATTCTTATTACTTTATTTTATCTTTTAGGGACCACTAAATGATATATATAAATAATATGGATTCAATGTGATGAACGGATCAATCATGCCTACATTACTAGTTATGGACAAATTGAAACGCAAGTCTAATTATTAAATTATAAGAAAATATAAATAATCTATTGATTATATTTAGTTTCAATTTGGAAACATATGACCTAAAGCATTTGAAATGAATACTATATTCATTGGTATATTATTAACTATCATTTTAGTTATGACGGTGTGAGCACTTAATTAAGCCATTATTAGAAAAATTATATGACATAATTCTATTGTAAAGCATATTATTATGGGTACTTAAACATCTATAATGAACCTTATTAATATGATATTTATTAAAAGGTCATTAAAGTTAGAAACAAATTATCTAATTCTTTAGTAAGAAACATATGTTTACCAATATAACTATCAATTTCTTCATTAGAAAAGTATGAGTGTCTAGTTAAATCATTTTAACATTATTATAAATTCTACTATTTCGGTTTTCTCCTTTCTTTTCTAGATAGAAATTATTCGTATAACTAAAAATTGTTTATTTAATTCTTCTAACATTAATATTCTAAGAATTAATGTAAATTACTAAATGAGACTTTTAATAACATAATCATGATTATTATGACATAAATAAATGTCTTACTAATTTCTAAGTACTTAAGTGCCATACTTATGAATTCATTTATTATGAATAGTAAAATCTATATCCTCATTTGACTGAAAATACGTGGCCTAGTGTTTCTATTTTAATTTCTTATATCGCGTATATCAGTACTAACCGATTATCGCTCCATACACTAAAGCGAAATTAACTATAAACATTTCTAGTATGAAAATCACTAAGTTAGTGAATAGTGACCGTGTTTATTTTTAGAATTATAAAATCATACGCATATTTAAAATATTGTCGCGGGGTTCAATTTTGGCTACCCGTATATATACCGAATCTCTAAAATCATACACGAATCGCCAAATCGCATCAATATTATAACAATAATTCACAAGATCTATGAATTAATTTAAAACATAATTTAGAGAGTAAATTAGCGGTTGGGATTGTCTTCAACCTTGGATTTGCTCATGCGCAGGGACGAACTCGACGAGGGGGGGGAGTGGTTCGGCGGGCAGGGAACGAGCGCGAACGCCGTGCTGCGTGGACGGAACTCCGACGGGGTTCCACGGACAGCGGGGCGGACGGCGATGAACGGCGAGTCTCTACGGATTCCAGTGACGACGGTGATGGCAGGGACGAACTAGAGCGCGTGAGAGAGAGAGAGCTCGGGGAGGGAGGAGAAGAGAGGAGCTCGGTGGATTTTATATAGGAGAGGGAGGGAGAGAGGTGGCCGGGTCATCAAGCACCATTAATGGCATTCATCAACGGAGAGATTAATGGGAGAGGAGTAACGACTCCATTGAAATTTCTTGAACGCAGAGGAAACGGTCGGGGCTGCTCGGCTTCTGCTGTGCTCGCGTCGCTGGGTCGGACGTCGCGGCACAGGACATGGCGCGCGGTCGTGGCAGGGACAGGGCGACCGGCTCGGTAGGGTCCTGGCGGGTCGCGTCTCCGGGCGGGGCGCGGTTGGGCAGCGCGCACAGGTGCGAGGACGTCGAGGCAAGGCGGCCTGGCGCCTGGCGCGCGAGTAGGAGCGCTCGGCCGGTCCGCTGCGCGGTCGGGGACACGGTGGAGCAGGGCGGCTTGGCCGCTTGGCGCTGCGCGCGGGCGGGTGAGAGCAGAGGGAATGAGAGAGAGAGAAGAGAGAGAGAGAGGTTGGGAGAGGAAGAAGCACTGGCGGCGGCCACAGGGAGCGGGCGCGGCCGGCTTAGGTCAGGGGCGCGGCTGGCTGTTGGGGATGCTGGGCCCCTAGTGGGCCAAAAGGCTTTAGGGTTTAGTTTAGGTTTGTTTGTTTTTTATTTCCTTTTCAAATTTCGAAATACTTGTTCAAATAACCATAAAATTCATAATAATCCAACCAAAATTATTTATAAATAAAATATTAATTCTTAGACTAATATTTATTAAATTATTTATGTGAATTTTAATTTAAGAAGAAATGATATTCAATATTCAAAATTACTTATGAGCAATCAAAAATCATTCCAAATAACAAACACTTCAATGGAAAATTTATTATCATAAATACCATTATTAACTAAATGTATTATTTTTATTTAATGATTTTCATAGTGTCACAAATCTACCCCTCTTAAAAAGAATCTCGTCCTCGAGATTAAGAAAGGCTAGCACGAAAGCAAAGGAAATACATGGTTATTGGTAGGTTCTCAGTTCACATTGAACTCTTCTAAACTTAAGTAACTTCTTTACTTCTTTGCTCCGCAATGTATACTAATCAAGCGACCTTCATCATCATACTTATAAAATGGTGGGTCTTCTGAATTATTGCTTAGGTCATGCTTGGCAGCTTTCTTCTTTATTCGGTCTAGACGCTTCTTGGGGCATTCGCGAATAAGATGTCCTTCGTTTTTACAGTAATAGCAAGCACCTCTTGCTTTGAGTTCTTTGCGAGTCAACTTTGCTTGACCAACAGGGGGTGAGGGTTGATTGGGTGTCTGTATCTCATGTAGCTGAGTCTGACTTGATTCTTCTGTTTGGGTATTCATGTGTTTCGGGGCTTTTGCTTGTGGTTGAGGTGGACTAATCATGTATCCAAACATTTTTCTATTCCTTTTGTTGTTCTTCATTCCATTCATCGAATATCTCGGTGACTCATTTTTCTCGTTCACAGTTGTTAAGGTAGGAATATTGTCGTTGGCATCATTTACTTCATGTCCATTGGGGTTCATCATCTAGTCAGAGGGTAAAAGAGTTAGTGAGACAGACTGCATAAGAGGCTTGTATGACATCAAGATAAAGAGCTACATTTTGATTTCCAATATAAGATTAGTTAAGGAACAAGGATGGTTTCAGATTTCCGCCTAGCTTCATCATACTACAAGAGCGTACAAGTGTTATAATCCTTAACATGAATCTTTTGAACTTTATAGATTTCAGAGCATGATATCCAAATCATCTTTCTGATCCAACAATATTTCTTTGAGCACAATTAGAGAGAAAGACTTGAGCGGGACTTTAGGGTAACTAGAGTGGAGCATCACATTGTCTGCGTATAGTAGATGACACCATACTTTATTCTCTTATAAAGAGGCAAAACACGATAGGTGTGAGAGATTCTCCAAATTTATTCATATACCACTTAGCACTATTACAAAACTTGAAAGGGCAACAACTTGACACTTTTTTTTTCGTGAGACATACTCTTTCTTCTAGCTAAACGATATATTATTCTTCCTTGTCAGATGTACCAAACTTCAGAGCTGGAGGTCGGTTGTCTTCAACTACTATTCTTTCTCCAGATGGGGTTTCCAAACACATGGTTCTCTCAGTATGTTGGATTACTGCTTTAGTTCTTTGTAACCAATTCTTTCCAAGAATCACATCCTTTCTCATTGATTCTATCACTAGGAGATCAGCTGAAAAATCTATCCCATTGATTTTAATACTTACTTTCGTACATATGTAGTTCACTAACATTTTTCCTTCGGGTGTACTGATGGTCTTTCTTGATCTCAAGGGACACTTGAAGATACCATACTTTGTTGCAAACTGGGCACTGATAAGAGAATGTGTTGTACGAGGATCATACAACACGGTGGCAATGATTGTGTGAACGGCTAGTGTTCCAAAAATTACTGCATCATCATATGGAATGGTTCCTGTCACTGCATAACTTATCCTTCCTGTGGTCTCTTTCCATTGTTTATTCTTTGTTGATGCATGGGTTTGAGGGTGTTGTCTTTTCTTTTGGACCTTATTGATCTCCACATCTCTCTTAGGACAACCATTAACAAGATGGCCGGTATCACCACAGCCAAAGCAAGCACGACTTGATAAGTTACATGGTGGAGTTGTATTTATGGTGTTGGTAGAAATTTCTATGCATTTTTGTTCACATTCCATGTCTGAAGACTGAGATAGCTTCATCTCGGGGGTGATCTGTAGCGAACTCTTCTCAGGACAGTTACGGAAGTAATGACCTTCACGTCCACATTGATAGCAAGCTTTTCTTGAAGTTATTTCTTGACTTTTTCTATGTTTCTTTTTTTGTTTCTTGGATCTGATGCGACCACGAGGCTGAAACTGTGTGCAAGTAATAGTCCATCCATCAATGTAACACTCATGTATTTCTTCTTGGGGCTGGGCATCCTTGTGATGTTTCCTTTTTGGAATACCTGACAATTCATCGTCTGATAGTGCATCTGCTATTAGTTGTTCTTGGGGAGACCATTGTTTTTTTATACCAGAAAACAAAATCCGGTTCTTCTGTTTTGTAGTTTCACTTTCGTTTGTACTGATCTGGCGACAAGGAATTCCATAATACTCGCAACAACATGTTCCAAGGTCACTTGTCTGTTGGTTTGGTTGTGCATCCTTTTGGGTCTTGAATTTCTGTTCATCAGCTGTTTCATTTATAGTGTTGTTTTGACTTGCCAACACACCGCATTCTTTGCATTTAGTGACATCACTTGTAGTTGACATTCCATGGTCTGACATCTGTATGGGTATGGAAGAATGGAAGGGACGAAAGGGTTGAGCAAAGACAGATTATAGAGAGCAGCAAAAACCCATCTATCTAAGATTTTACCTAGCTAACCGATGCCATTGTGGACAAAAGTCACACAATACAACAACGATCATTACAAAGAAGCAAATCAATCATAGTCACAAATATAACTAACATGAACTCAAACATATCAGCACAACACAATCCAATTCTACTCATTCAACCAAAACAAAAGGTGAGACAAGGTTTAGAATAAGAAAAATATTATAAAGTCAAGGAATCATATTGGAAATATCAAGGAGTTAGACAAGACATATTTGTTCATGGACAAGAGTGAAATAAGATAACCATGAACTATTAAAGTGAGGATAAATGGTACAACCAAGGATATGAAGTGAGTTAGGGAGAAAGTATTATCAAGGAGACAAACTAATAGAGCATTATCAAGTAGGAGTAATGAGACAAAGAATTTAGTATATCAAGGTAGACATTGCGCAAGGATGGCAATACAATGGCAAGAAAACAAGAGTAGAAGAAATCAAGGGTTATATAACAATATTATGGATTAGAAAACAACTACAATATAACATCGTCCTTACCGATCTAGTCGAAAACTTAGCACTATAGAACTATCCTATCAACCTAACCAAGAAGAATGGTAATAGATCCAAGAGATCTATAACGAAACTTCTTGCGGGGCGGGGATAAGACAGAGAATGGGGCATCTTCCATAGCTTCTAAAGAGTTCCTTCCGGTAGACTTCACTTCAAGTTCCACAACCCTAATTTGATCATCTTGTAGTGCTTCCGAGTAGAGTCTTCTGATAGACCAAAATCAGACTAGAAGAGTTGAAAATAAAAGAGACAAGTCTTGATATAAAGTAAGTTTTTATGGAGGAAAATATATTAGGCGTTGAAAGACTGATTGGGCTTTCCATTTCTAACTAATCTAGCGACCTACGGTCACATTGCTTTGATACCACTTCTTTCACACCCGTTTCTAAGGGGCAGAGCCGGGTGCATAGCATATGTGTGCCAGGATCTATTTCCACACATATGTTGACGTCACAAGTGTAATATATCAAAAGAACAATGCATAAAAGCGTAAATAACGATTATATTAACATATTACACTTCGAACAGACATAATGTCTTAACCTTTATTCATCAAAGTACAGCGAACATGGACATCCATCCACAGGAAGATGACCGGGGGTATCACTAGACTAGCATCCATGGAGTTCAGCATCATATCTTCATCTGCAACTTCTGATCAAAATTAAGCAAGGGTGAGCTCACTTATGGTCGGGGCTCAGCAAGTGGGGGAAAAACTAATGCAAGTCTAACAAGGTGAGGCTGAGGTTGAGCAGTAAGCATTTTAGTTGGTCAACATTTTATTAACAACACCTATCTTACTAATAAGTGTGAATCCCAAGTATTCCCATTAAGCAAAGATACAAGATTATATCAAAACACTTAAGTGAAACCACTTAAGCAAACCATTGGCAGATCATCGGATCTCGATTTATTTCCATCTTCAAGTTCAATTATCATGTGAGGAGTCCAGGATGCTCATAACCGTGAGCACGGCTGATATATCAGTTTTACACTCTGCAGAGGTGGCGCATCTTTACCCATGAGTCGCGATTCCCTTCTAGCCCGGGTTAGCTAGACCCGTATTCACTTCCGAGGTGAATGGCCAGGGTCTCACTACGAGGCTTCTCCCTAGAGTCCTCATTACGCAAATGCTGGAAATGGTCAAACTGCATAAGGCACACCTACCGTAACCAACTTATAGTCCGGACCACAGGGTAAAGCTTTAGGAACTATGCCCGTATCCAATCTGCCTGAGCCGGTACTATAAGCGCTTGCCAGATGCCCCCGTTCCGGTCGACCACGACCAACACCCAACATAAGACTTCCCTAGTTATTTAGCCAAGACCAGAGCCATGATAGTTCTCATGGTAGCACTGTTTTCCCGGGTGGTCACTCCATGTTCCAATTAATATGCAATAATCTTGTTTAACCATCGGGTTAACAACAATAATGTAAACTTACCAAGTTTGGAACATTAATATCATAAGCGGGAGTGACTGCATAAAGTTAGGTTGTAGCAATAGCATAGCTAATAATGTAAAGTATAATTCCCAGGTTTGATCAAGGAATATGGTTGGAAAGGTTATCTAAATAGGTAACCCGTCAAATTATGCATATATATACAAAAGAGTAAACTTTACTAAATGTATTGTTTGGGATCAAACAGAGTATGCAGAGGGAGAAGTCCACTTGCCTTGCTTATTGAAAACTTGAGACTCTTCCACGGATCTGAATAGATCTTGATTCTTAACTACTGGATCAACCACTGAATATCACACAAACAAACAAGAAGAACAAACACCACTCAATAACATACAACATTCACCATACGTAAAGCTAAAAGAGAGCCTAACAAAAAGAGCGTTCGCTTATCAAAAACGTCGCAAGTGATGGTTATATTAAGAGGGTATTCTTTTCAAAAATGTGTGATCTATACTTTATAAAACAAGACATGAGCTTAAAAATATCTTAATTAAAATATACAAATATTAGGTTCACTAATTCAATCTTTTATAAAACGTCATACGCGATACGTCTAAGATTAAGGGTTTATAAGACGATAAAACACGTTATAACGATATTAAACCTTTTTAACCTTTTAGAACACATATAAGTTATAAATCTAGGGTTAATGCGTTACGAAATACCTTATTAATTTTAGAAGCATTATGGAGCGCATTATAATTCATTGTTAAACCTTCACTTATGATAAACTAAGATATAAGTATAAATAGGTTTTATATGAAAAGATCATTACTATTAAATACCTATTTTATGAAAAACTAGGTTATAGGACCTTAAGTGGATTTTCATGTAAAAGATAATAAACAAATAACTATCTTTTATTTTTATTAGAAAACACATAGCCTATATTATTATATTAGAAGTCAATATTAAATAACATTTTAAGTTACAAAGGAACTTAAATTCTTATTACTTTATTTTATCTTTTAGGGACCACTAAATGATATATATAAATAATATGGATTCAATGTGATGAACGGATCAATCATGCCTACATTACTAGTTATGGACAAATTGAAACGCAAGTCTAATTATTAAATTATAAGAAAATATAAATAATCTATTGATTATATTTAGTTTCAATTTGGAAACATATGACCTAAAGCATTTGAAATGAATACTATATTCATTGGTATATTATTAACTATCATTTTAGTTATGACGGTGTGAGCACTTAATTAAGCCATTATTAGAAAAGTTATATGACATAATTCTATTGTAAAGCATATTATTATGGGTACTTAAACATCTATAATGAACCTTATTAATATGATATTTATTAAAAGGTCATTAAAGTTAGAAACAAATTATCTAATTCTTTAGTAAGAAACATATGTTTACCAATATAACTATCAATTTCTTCATTAGAAAAGTATGAGTGTCTAGTTAAATCATTTTAACATTATTATAAATTCTACTATTTCGGTTTTCTCCTTTCTTTTCTAGATAGAAATTATACGTATAACTAAAAATTGTTTATTTAATTCTTCTAACATTAATATTCTAAGAATTAATGTAAATTACTAAATGAGACTTTTAATAACATAATCATGATTATTATGACATAAATAAATGTCTTACTAATTTCTAAGTACTTAAGTGCCATACTTATGAATTCATTTATTATGAATAGTAAAATCTATATCCTCATTTGACTGAAAATACGTGGCCTAGTGTTTCTATTTTAATTTCTTATATCGCGTATATCAGTACTAACCGATTATCGCTCCATACACTAAAGCGAAATTAACTATAAACATTTCTAGTATGAAAATCACTAAGTTAGTGAATAGTGACCGTGTTTATTTTTAGAATTATAAAATCATACGCATATTTAAAATATTGTCGCGGGGTTCAATTTTGGCTACCCGTATATATACCGAATCTCTAAAATCATACACGAATCGCCAAATCGCATCAATATTATAACAATAATTCACAAGATCTATGAATTAATTTAAAACATAATTTAGAGAGTAAATTAGCGGTTGGGATTGTCTTCAACCTTGGATTTGCTCATGCGCAGGGACGAACTCGACGAGGGGGGGGAGTGGTTCGGCGGGCAGGGAACGAGCGCGAACGCCGTGCTGCGTGGACGGAACTCCGACGGGGTTCCACGGACAGCGGGGCGGACGGCGATGAACGGCGAGTCTCTACGGATTCCAGTGACAACGGTGATGGCAGGGACGAACTAGAGCGCGTGAGAGAGAGAGAGAGCTCGGGGAGGGAGGAGAAGAGAGGAGCTCGGTGGATTTTATATAGGAGAGGGAGGGAGAGAGGTGGCCGGGTCATCAAGCACCATTAATGGCATTCATCAACGGAGAGATTAATGGGAGAGGAGTAACGACTCCATTGAAATTTCTTGAACGCAGAGGAAACGGTCGGGGCTGCTCGGCTTCTGCTGTGCTCGCGTCGCTGGGTCGGACGTCGCGGCACAGGACATGGCGCGCGGTCGTGGCAGGGACAGGGCGACCGGCTCGGTAGGGTCCTGGCGGGTCGCGTCTCCGGGCGGGGCGCGGTTGGGCAGCGCGCACAGGTGCGAGGACGTCGAGGCAAGGCGGCCTGGCGCCTGGCGCGCGAGTAGGAGCGCTCGGCCGGTCCGCTGCGCGGTCGGGGACACGGTGGAGCAGGGCGGCTTGGCCGCTTGGCGCTGCGCGCGGGCGGGTGAGAGCAGAGGGAATGAGAGAGAGAGAAGAGAGAGAGAGAGGTTGGGAGAGGAAGAAGCACTGGCGGCGGCCACAGGGAGCGGGCGCGGCCGGCTTAGGTCAGGGGCGCGGCTGGCTGTTGGGGATGCTGGGCCCCTAGTGGGCCAAAAGGCTTTAGGGTTTAGTTTAGGTTTGTTTTTTTTTATTTCCTTTTCAAATTTCGAAATACTTGTTCAAATAACCATAAAATTCATAATAATCCAACCAAAATTATTTATAAATAAAATATTAATTCTTAGACTAATATTTATTAAATTATTTATGTGAATTTTAATTTAAGAAGAAATGATATTCAATATTCAAAATTACTTATGAGCAATCAAAAATCATTCCAAATAACAAACACTTCAATGGAAAATTTATTATCATAAATACCATTATTAACTAAACGTATTATTTTTATTTAATGATTTTCATAGTGTCACACCTTCCTTGACGACCAGACTTGGTGTGTGAACGAGGTATACGAGCAACTTGAAAGCATCTTAAGGGTAGAAGCGACGTAGCTGTTGGATGTTCTAAGCGTTGCTGTAGAGCTCTCCTTGGCTGTTGGCCAGCTTGTACGTTCCGGGCTTCAGAACCTTGGCGATGACGAACAGCCCTTCCCAGGGAGGCGTGAGTTTGTGCCGCCCTCGGGCGTCTTGTCGCAGCCAAAGCACCAGGTCGCCCACCTGGAGGTCTCGGGACCGAACCCCTCAGGCGTGGTAGCGTCGCAGGGACTGCTGGTACCGCGCCGAGTGTAGTAAGGCCATGTCCCGAGCCTCCTCCAGCTAGTCCAGTGAGTCTTCTCGGTTGACTCGATTGCTTTGGTCGGTGTAGGCCCTCGCCTTCGGGGAACCGTATTCTAAGTCTGTGGGCAAGATGGCCTCGGCCCCATAGACTAGAAAGAACGGTGTGAAGCCCGTGGCTCGCTCGGCGTTGTCCTCAGACTCCAGACCACCGAGGGGAGTTCCTTCATCCACCGCTTGCCGAACTTGTTGAGGTCGTTGTATATCCGAGGCTTGAGTCCTTGCAGGATCATGCCGTTAGCCCGCTCCACTTGCCCATTCATCATGGGGTGAGCCACGGCAGCCCAATCCACTCGGATGTGGTGATCCTCGCAGAAGTCCAGGAACTTTCTGCCCGTGAACTGGGTACCGTTGTCGGTGATGATGGAGTTCGGGACCCCAAAGCGATGGATGATGTTGGTGAAGAACGCCACCGCCTGTTCGGACCTGATGCTGTTTAGGGGTCGGACCTCGATCCACTTGGAGAATTTGTCGATGGCGACCAACAGGTGCGTGTAGCCCCCGGGTGCCTTCTGCAAGGGGCCAACGAGGTCCAGACCCCACACAGCAAATGGCCAGGTGATGGGTATGGTCTGCAGAGCCTGAGCGGGCAGGTGGATCTGCCTCGCGTAGAACTGGCACCCTTCGCAGGTGCGGACAATTCTAGTAGCGTCGGCCACCGCCGTCGGCCAGTAGAATCCTTGTCGGAAGGCGTTTCCAACGAGGGTTCGAGGTGCTGCGTGATGGCCGCAAGCCCCCGAGTGTATCTCTTGCAAGAGCTCCTGGCCTTCGGCGATGGAAATGCATCGCTGGAGGATGCCTGAGGGGCTGTGGTGATAGAGCTCCTTCCCATCTCCCTGCAAG
This sequence comes from Zea luxurians, assembly GCA_029449295.1. Classification (NCBI taxonomy): domain Eukaryota; kingdom Viridiplantae; phylum Streptophyta; class Magnoliopsida; order Poales; family Poaceae; genus Zea; species Zea luxurians. The sequence goes on along the minus strand of JAOPSE010000010.1, from coordinate 39,240,096 downwards.
ACGAAAGACTTGGCTCGCCGCTCCAACCGCCGAGCTTCGGCTTGGTCGAGGGGAAGCTCTCCTCGATGGAGATATTGCAGGTACGGGGTCTGCCAGCTTTGATTAGGCGTGACCTCGCTCTGTTCCCCCTCGACGCGCAGTGCCTCACCCTCGGGGGCCGAGGGTACCTCGGGCTGAGCCGAGGGTACCTCGGACCATGCCGAGGGTACCTCGGACTGGGCCGAGGGTACCTCGGACTGAGCCGAGGATACCTCGGACTCAGCCGAAGGTGCCTCGGGCGGAGCCGAAGGAGCCTCGGGCTCGGGCATGTCCTCGGTCTTGACGGAGGGTTGATGCAGGTCTCGGGAGAATACGTCCGGGGGGACTGTTGTTCGTCCCGAGGCTATTTTAGCCAGCTCGTCTGCAGTCTCGTTGTAGCGTCGGGCGATGTGGTTGAGCTCGAGCCCGTAGAACATGTCTTCCAGGCGCCGAACCAAATCGCAGTAGGCTTCCATCTTCGGGTCGCGGCAGTGGGAGTTCTTCATGACTTGGTCGATGACGAGCTGCGAGTCACCGCGAGCGTCGAGGCGTCGGACCCCTAGCTCGAGCATTTCGCCTTGAGACATCGGAATGTCACTTCAAGGTCGGAAAGGAGGTCGGAGGCCTTCCTTGTCTTGACTACGATGTCATCGACGTAGGCCTCGACCGTTCGGCCGATGTGTTCGCCAAACACATGGTTCATGCATCGCTGGTACGTTGCCCCCGCATTCCTCAAACCAAACGGCATTGTAACATAGCAGTACATGCCGAAGGGTGTGATGAATGAAGTCGCGAGCTGGTCGGACTCTTTCATCCTGATCTGGTGATACCCTGAGTAGGCATCGAGGAAAGACAGGGTTTCGCACCCAGCAGTGGAATCCACGATCTGATCGATGCGAGGCAGAGGGTAGGGAACCTTCGGACATGCTTTGTTTAGACCAGTGTAGTCTACACACATCCGCCATTTCCCCCCTTTCTTTCTCACAAGCACAGGGTTGGCAAGCCATTCGGGATGGAATACCTCTTTGATGAACCCTGCCGCCAGTAGCTTGTGGATCTCCTCGCCTATGGCTCTGCGCTTTCCTTCGTCGAATCGGCGCAGAGGTTGCTTCACGGGTCGGGCCCCAGCTCGGATATCCAGAGAGTGCTCGGCGACTTCCCTCGGTATGCCGGGCATGTCCGAGGGACTCCACGCGAAAACGTCGGCGTTTGCGCGGAGAAAGTCGACGAGCACTGCTTCCTATTTGGGGTCGAGCTCGGAACCGATCCGGATCTGCTTGGAGGCGTCGTTGCAGGGGTCGAGAGGGATGGACTTGACTGTCTCCGCTGGTTCGGAGTTGCCGGCGTGGCGCTTCACGTCGGGCGCCTCCCTAGAGAGGCTCTCCAGGTCAGCGATGAGGGCCTCGGATTCGGTGAGGGCCTCGGCGTACTCCACGCACTCCACATCGCATTCGTACGCGTGTCGGTATGTGGGCCCAACGGTGATGACCCCGTTGGGGCCCGGCATCTTGAGCTTGAGGTAGGTGTAGTTGGGGACGGCCATGAACTTGGCGTAGCATGGCCTCCCCAGCACTGCGTGGTAGGCTCCTCGAAACCCGACCACTTCGAACGTGAGGGTCTCCTTTCGAAAGTTGGAGGGCGTCCCGAAGCAGACGGGTAGGTCGAGTTGTCCGAGGGGTTGAATGCGCTTCCCGGGGACGATCCCGTGGAAAGGCGCAGCGCCCGTCCGGGCCTAGAACAGATCAATACACAGGAGCCCGAGGGTCTCGGCGTAGATGATGTTGAGGCCGCTGCCTCCGTCCATGAGGACCTTGGTGAGCCTGACGTTGCCGATGATGGGGTCGACAACGAGTGGGTATCTCCCCGGGCTCGGCACGTAGTCTGGATGGTCAGCCTGGTCGAAGGTGATGGGCTTGTCGGACCAGTCTAGGTAGACTGGCGCCGCCATCTTTACTGAGCAGACCTCCCGACGCTCTTGCTTGTGGTGCCGAGCCGAGGCGTTCGCCACTTGCCCGCCGTAGATCATGAAGCAGTCGCAGACCTCGGGGAACCCTCCTGCCTCATGATCTTCCTCCTTTGCGTCGTCGAGGGCCTTGCCACCCTCCGCGGGTGGCCCGGCCTTGTGGAAGTGTCGTCGAAGCATGGCACACTCCTCAAGGGTGTGCTTGACGGGCCCCTGATGATAGGGGCACGGCTCCTTGAGCATCTTGTCGAAGAGGTTGGCACCTCCGGGAGGTTTCCGAGGGTTCTTGTACTCGGCGGCGCGACAAGGTCCGCGTCGGCGGCGTCGCGTTTCGCTTGCGACTTCTTCTTGCCTTTCTTCTTGGCACCGCGCTGAGTTGACGCCTCGGGAGCATCTTCCGGTGGGCGGCCCCGGGGCTGCTTGTCCTTCCGGAAAATGGCCTCAACCGCCTCCTGGCCAGAGGCGAACTTGGTGGCGATGTCCATCAACTCGCTCGCCCTGGTGGGGGTCTTGCGACCCAGCTTGCTCACCAGGTCGCGGCAGGTGGTGCTGGCGAGGAACGCGCCGATGACATCTGAATCGGTGACGTTGGGCAGCTCTGTGCGCTGCTTCGAGAATCGCCGGATGTAGTCCCAAAGAGACTCTCCTGGCTGCTGGCGGCAGCTTCGGAGATCCCAGGAGTTCCCAGGGCGCACGTACGTGCCCTGGAAATTGCCGGTGAAGGCTTAGACCAGGTCGTCCCAGTTGGAGATCTGCCCCGGAGGCAGGTGCTCCAGCCAGGCTTGAGCGGTGTCGGAGAGGAACAGGGGGAGGTTGCGGATGATGAGGTTATCATCGTCCGTTCCACCCAGTTGGCAGGCTAGCCGATAGTCCGCGAGCCACAGTTCCGGTCTCGTCTCCCCCGAGTACTTTGTGATAGTAGTTGGGGTTCGAAACCGGGTCGGGAACGGTGCCCGTCGTATGGCGCGGCTGAAAGCCTGCGGACCGAGTGGTTCGGGTGAAGGGCTCCGATCCTCCCCGCTGTCGTAGCATCCCCCATACCTGGGGTGGTAGCCTCGGCGTGCCCTATCATCGAGGTGGGCCTGACGGCTGTGATGATGGCGCCCGTTGCCGAGGCGACCCGGGGCCGCAGGCGCTGCGTTGCGCGTGCGCCCGGAGTGGACCGAGGCTTCCCGCATGAATCGGGAAGTCGCGGCGTGATGTTCCGAGGGGAACCCCTGCCTTCGGGAGGCAGAGCTTTCGGCCCGTCGGACCGCGGCGTCCTCCAGGAGATTCTTGAGCTCTCCCTGGATACACCGCCCCTCGGTGGTTGATGGCTCCGGCATCGCGCGGAGGAGTATTGCCGCTGCTGCCAGGTTCTGGCCGACTCCGCTGGAATCCGGCGGTGGCCTCACCCTGACGTCGTCGGATGCTGTGCTGGATGTCCTGGGGGAGATGACGCGCTTCTCCGGCCGGGGGTTGGACCGCCCATTCCTGCCCGGTGTCTCGGCGGATCGGCACAAGCGTTCCTGCTCCCTCGTCGAGCCTGGCCTGCCTCTCGCGGATTTGCTCGAGCTGTGGGTCAGGACCCCCCGCCAGGACGGGGACCACAGCTAGCTCCCGAAGGATGTCAACGCGAGGCACGGGCCTAGGGGATCACCGTTTTCCGGCATACCAAGATGGTTGCCTTCGCCGGGACCCCCTAGATCGACGTGGAAACATTCACGACTCGGGCCGCGGTCCTCGTTGTCGAGGCCGCGGCTGCCGTCGGAACAGTCGGAAAGGCAGTAGTCACATGCGGTCATGAAGTCCCGCACGGCACTGGGGTTACCAAGTCCGGAGAAATCCCAACAGAGGTCGGGCTCGCCATCTTCCTCAGACCCCGAGGGCTCGTAGGTCAAGTCGGTCGTCAGCCGGTCCCAGGGTGACCGCACACGATACCCCAGAGGGTTTGGACTCGCCTCTATGAGAGTACTCACCGAAGCAGAGTCGCTTGGTGGGTCGAGGCCGAATCCAAAAGACGCGAGATGGGAATCGGTCGGTACCTTTTGGTCGACGGGCGGTGACGAGGTCGCGTCTGGGAATGACTGCACCGTTGTCTCAGGTACGAGGGTGACGCCCAGCAAGTCCATCGCGAGCGTGCTGGCGTCGTGCGTTTGCTTGAGATTGGCGTGTTGCGGAGGGGCGGCGCTCGTCTTCGTCTCAGACGCGAGATCGATGCCCGACGCGCCCTCCGTTGGGGCGCCGGCGCCGTCGACTCGCTCGACAGCCAACGAGGTGCCACTTCCCGCTTGGCCTTGGTTGCCCCGCCTCCTCCTCCGTCGGCGGGGGAGGGGACGGGACAAGCCCGGATGTCGTCCTTCCACCACGTGGGGAAGGCGTCGTCGATTTCCCCGCCGGCGAGCGGGTTGTCGACCGCTATTGTCGCTGTCGCGCGGCGGGGGAAGGAGTATCATGTCGTAGCTGCCGTCGAGGGACATGAACTCAAGATTCCCAAAACGGAGCACCGTCCTGGGCCGGAAAGGTTGCTGGAGACTGCCCATCTGGAGCTTGACGGGAAGATGTTTGTCAACACGCAGCAGGCCCCTACCTAGCGCGCCAACTGTCGGTGTTTCGAAACCCGGGGGGTCCCTGGACCGACGAGTGAATTGTCGCCGCGTGCCCTAGCCCAGATGGGTCGACGCGAGGCGGAACACGAGGGGGGGAAAGGAAGCAGCCGGAGGGAGGCAGGCGTGAGAGAGTGGATCCCGTGGCCTTCGTGTTAGCCCCGCGCCTGAGTCGGGTGCGCTTGCAGTAGGGGGATACAAGCGTCCACACAGGAGTGGGAGCGAGCGGCCTTGCGCGAGCGCCGTCCCGTCCTTCTCCGCGCGGGCCAACCCTCTGTAACAGGGCCCTGGTCCTCCCTTTTATAGGCGTAAGGAGAGGATCCAGGTGTACAATGGGGGGTGTAGCAATGTGCTAACGTGTCTAGCGGTGGAGAGCTAGCGCCCTAAGTACATGCCATCGTGGCAACCGGAGAGGTCTTGGCACCCAGTTCGCGTGGTGTCGTGGCCGTCGGAGGAGTGCTGGAGCCTGGCGGGAGGACAGCTGTTGGGGCTGTCGAGTCCTTGCTGATGTCTTCTTGCTTCCGTAAGGGGGCTGAGAGCCGCCGTCGTCACATGGCATGCGGGGCGCCATCATTACTCACATGGTGGAGCGAGCCAGATGGGACGTCGGTCTGGTTCCTCGTAGCCCGAGTCAGCTCGGGGTAGGGTAATGATGGCGCTTCCTGTTGACGTGGTCGGTCCGTGCCCTAGGCTGGGCGAGGTGGAGGCTCCTTCGAGGTCGAGGTCGAGGTCGAGCCCCCGGGTCGGGCGAGGCGGAGTTCGTCGTCTTCCGGGGTTGAGCCCATGTCCGAGCCCTGGGGTCGGGCGAGGCGGAGTTCGCCGTCTTCCGGGGCTGAGCCCGAGTCCAAGCCCTGGGGCGGGCGGAGCGGAGTTCGCCGTCTTCCAGGGCTGAGCCCGAGTCCGAGCCCTGGGTCGGGCGGAGCGGAGTTCGCCGTCTTCCGGGGCTGAGCCCGAGTCCGAGCCCTGGGTCGGGCGAAGCGGAGTTCGCCGTCTTCCGGGGCTGAGCCCGAGTCCGAGCCCTGGGGTCGGGCGGAGTGGAGTTCGCCGTCTTCCGAGGCTGAGCCCGAGTCCGAGCCCTGGGTCGGGCGGAGCGGAGTTTGCCGTCTTCCGGGGCTGAGCCCGAGTCTGAGCCCTGGGGTCGGGCGAGGCGGAGTTTCCTATGACGCCCGAGGCCGGCCTTGGCTGCTGTCAGCCTCACTCTGTCGGGTGGCTCAGCAGTCGGAGCGGCGCAGGCGGCGCTGTCCTCTTGTCAGACCGGTCAGTAGAGCGGCGAAGTGACTGCGGTCACTTCGGCTCTGTCGACTGGAGAGCGTGCGTCAGGATAAAGGTGTCAGGCCACCTTTGCATTAAATGCCCCTGCGATTTGGTCGGTCGGCGTGGCGATGTGGCCAAGGTTGCTTCTCGGTGAAGACTGGGCCTCGGGCGAGCCGATAGTGTGCCCGTTGCTGGAGGGGGGTCCTCGGGCGAGACGTAGGTTCTCCGGGGTCGGCTTCCCTTGCCCGAGGCTAGGCTCGGGCGAGGCACGATCGTGTCCCTTGAATGGACCGATCCTTGGCTTAATCGCACCCATCAGGCCTTTGCAGCTTTGTGCTGATGGGGGTTACCAGCTGAGATTTAGGGGTCTTGAGGGTACCCCTAATTATGGTCCCCGACACAAGTATTGTACTATCATATATAGAAGTCTGTATGATATTAAAGGTTGTAATGTAGTGGTCCCGTTGCCATGCACGGGCACTCACTTAGTGTATATATATATATATATATATATATATATATATATATATATATATATATATATATATATATATATATATATATATATATATATATATAAGTAAAAGAAAAGGTGTGTTGCTTGGCGAGATAACCGTCACATCCATTGGGGGATTAAGCACATGTCATATTTTCCAATAGATGTGATGCGGTGTGGTTAGGGGTGGTAACGGGCTCTAGATTTTACACTACAAAATGTAAGCAAAATTTAAGGATCAAATCGGATTATAATCAGCCTCTATTTGTATTCATTTTTGAACTAGAATTTTTAAGAGTCTCAAGGAAAAATTTGGATCGCCCGCATTGTGGTAAGGTCCAAGGTGATGTGTTGTGTTTATTTTGCCATTAGAGGATACAATCGGGTCATGAGAGGATGCAATTCGAGGCAAAGGTTGGGCGGAGCTAGGGCAGAGCACTAGTATAATTTGGCTTTATACAAGCGGTAGACTTTTTACATCACAGGCGGTTCGGTTAGAAAACCGCCTGTGATGTCCCAGGCGGTTCAGTACGCCTGTGATGTAATAGTATCACAAGCGGTTTTTGTTTAGGACCGCCTGTGGTGCTCTATCCTTTTCACAAACGGACCCTAAGAAAAAACCGCCTGTGATTGTGAAAATATGAAAATACAATTTAAATATGAAAATAATTTTAATTTTTAACAGAAATATGCAAATACAATTTAAATGAATTAATATTTAATTTTTAACAATAATATGCAAATACAATTTAAATGAATTATAATAGCACACATAGATAACTAGAGAGATTTTAAATTAATTGGCAACCACAATTCATAGTCGATCATACATGATAACAAATACAATTTGATTCATACAATTTTTCATGAACTACCATTTTTCCGCATGTATGGCTTTAAGTTCTTATCAATTTTCTTTTCCACACGCTTGATTCTCTCTGGACCGTTAAAGACGAACATCTCTTCATACTTATTGTATTCCTCATCTTGGTCTCCCACATTCTCAACTCCAACAATTTTTTGCTTTCCAGAAATAACTACATGCATCTTCTCATCTGCTGGATCGAGTACATAGAACACTTGTGCAACACATTCGGCGAGAACCCACGGGTCATCTTTATATCCTACTTTCTTTAAGTCTACCAGTGTGAGTCCGTAGTTATCCACTATCACCCCCACGGGATGTTGTACCCATTGGCACTTAAATAAGGGTATTTTCATGCTTCGGCCATAATCAAGTTCCCATATTTCCTCTATGAATCCAAAATATGTGGTCTTCTGTCCATGTAGGTCAAAAGCATCGATACGAACACCGCTATTTTGTGCAACACTTTTCATGTCTTTTGATTTAGTGTAGAATGTGTACCCATTGATGTCATATGCTTGCCATGATGTCACAAAACACGATGGCCCAAAAGCCAAATTCTTCATTGTTTTCTCTTCCAAAGAGTCTCCGAATGGGATGTTTTTGTCCATTAACCATTCGCTGAAACGATGTTTGTGCTCCCTCATGATCCAGTCCTCTGTGCGGTTCTGATTTTCTTTACGAAGCTCATCCAGGTGTTCCTCTATGTAAGGCTCGGCTATCGTGAGATGTTGTAGTACACTACCATGAACACAATGTACTAGCTTGTAATCCTCAACGCGAAAAGTTTTCTTGCCCATTCTCCCTCTCCCACATAGTTTACCCTCATGTTTAGGTACAGGCACACCTATCATTGTTCCGTCACTGATGTAATCTATACAGCTCTCAATCACTTCTTCTGTAGTGTATCCCTCCATGATTGAACCCTCTGGGTGAGCGCGATTTCGCACATAACCTTTTAATACTCCCAGGTATCGCTCCAACTGAAACATATGATGTAAATATAGTGGCCCTAATATTTTTATCTGATCCACGAGATGTATGATTAGGTGTACTTGCATATCAAAAAATGATGGAGGAAAACACATTTCAAGCTTGCACATAGTCTCGATGATGTATGCCTTTAGATAGTCCAAGTCTTCTAAAGCTATTACTTTTTGTGAAACCGCATTGAAAAAGTAACACAAGCGTGTGATGACAACTTTGACATGCTCTGTTTCGAGGGCTCTTACCGCAATTGGGAGGAACACCGTCATCATCACATGGCAGTCATGAGAGTTGTAGCCAAATAGAGACAAGTCCTTCATCCTGACTAGTCTGCTGATATTGGATGAGAAACCTGTGGGCACTTTGACCCCACGCAAACATTTGCAAATCTTTGTTCTCTCATCAACTGACAAGTTGTAGCTAGCTGGGGGGAGGTAAGGCTTCCCTTTGCCACTATCCACTGGATGAAGTTCCGGTCTGATTTGAAGATCTACTAGATCATTGCGTGATTTGAGTCCGTCTTTTGTCTTACTCGGCATGCCCAGCAAGGTTCCAATGATGCTGTCAAAAACATTTTTTGTTACATGCATCAAATCAATGCTGTGGCAAATTTCCATATCCTTCCAGTATGGGAGGTACTTGAAAAAAATTGATTGCTTCTTGAAAGTTGTGTAAGTTGAAGGGTCAGTTCTCTTTCTCTTTTCTCCTTTGTTTTTTCCCTTTCCGAATACAACATGAATGTTCTTTACAATTTCAAAAACAAGTTTCCCACTATAAGGCTTTGGTGCACCTTCACTTTCCAGTTGATTGTTAAATTCCGCTTTCATCTTTCGGTACTTATGCTGCTTCATCAAGAACCGTCTGTGTCCCATGAACACCAACTTCTTGGATGATTTAAGGTACATGGAAGCAGTTCCATCGACGCACACTACACAATCATTCTTTCCTTTAGTCTTTTGCCCTGATAGTGTGGCGCCACCGGGAGAATCATGGATGGTAACAAATATAATTGCTCTTAAGTTGAAATACTCATGGCAATACTCATCCCATATTCTAACTCCTTCATTCCAGAGCTTTGTCATATCTTCCATAAGAGGTTCTAGGAACACATCAATACTTTGTCATATCATTCCAGAGCTTTGTCATACTTAAGTTGAAATACTCATGGCAACCACTTCTATGGAACTTTGAGATGTTTAGTTGTCTATAGAACTTGATATGTGTATAAATCTGTGTATGACGATGGAACTTGATATGTGGATGAATCTGTGTATAGGACCTGTTATGGAACTTGATATGTATAAATCTGTGTATGCAATCTGTGTGAATCTGTGTATAATCTGTGTATGAAATCTGTGTATATTCTGTGTTTGAAAATTCTGTATATGAATCTGTATATTGAAAACCATCTGTGATTTATATTGTATGCAGTCGGACTTATATAAAAAACCGCCTGTGATGTGTGGCTAACACAAGCGGCTAGGATAAGAAACCGCCTGTGATGTGTGTCTATCACAGGCGGTTTCTTTGAACTGGACCGCCTGTAATGTGTGTCTTTCACAGGCGGTTTTTGATTGACCGCCTGTGATGTTGTTTTACATCACAGGCAGTGCACCACAAGCGGTTCCTGGAACCGCCTGTGTAGAGGTGAACCAAACCGCTTGTACAGAGGTTTGCTGTAGCAGTGAAGCAGGCGTAGTGGCAAAGTGGTCGTTGGTAACACTGTGATCAGGAGAGGGTAGGAATGAGATCGCGGCGGCGTGAGGTGAGGTAGCGAGACCCGCCGACCACCGGTAGTGGAAGCGCGGTCGAGGGGGCGGAGAGGAGGAGGCGGCGTGAGGTGGAGCAGTGCGCATGCATGATTGGTGAGGGCGGGGCGCCGGGGCCAAGGGTGCTATAAAACAATTTTTGGATACTCCTGGTGCTGGTTTAGCCCAATATCTATCGTACGATTATTCTCAGTTGCTATCAAGACTGCATCTTTGGCGATTGCCTCTCTAGTACATCTTCCTCCAATAACACAACCATGGATCATGTATGAACAGGAGACTCGAAGCTCATCATCGTCTAGCAGTTCGTCTTGCAAGGGCAGTTGGCGGCGCACTCCGGCAACGACGCCCAGCACAGCTTGTCCTTGCTGCAGCAGAACAGCGCCGACGAATAATGGGGATTCTGGTTATTGTAGTGGCACCCGTTGAATATGTCGTTGTCCTCGTCGACGATTGCCTCGTTGCCTCCGCCGACGACGACCGTTGTCTTGCTCTTCCTGCTGTCGTCAATGCTCTGACCTGAACATCGCAAACAGACATGTAATCGATCTTCTCCATGTCCAAGGAAAAGGAGCAGATGAACCGACGACGGGTACAAACCGAAACGTATATGGCCACTGTGTATATAGATTTCTCCCGAAAATACGAGACTGAGTCGTGCACTACTTACCGCTGATGGGTGTAGGACTCGCAGAGACGAATGCCAGAAGAACCAACGCAAGCAGGAAGAGTACTTGGCATCTGCAGCTGTGGCTGCGCTTCAAGTATGTCGCCATTGTGACTGGCCGGGTGTGTTGAGGGTTGAGTACTACCGGCTGCTTCACCCTGCAGCCTGCAGGGTTGGTCTGGTTTATATAGCAGGAAAGATTAGCATGAGATAAATGCGCGGTATCCTGGTGGCTTCTTTCATTTGTCATTATTTAACGTTCGACTTCAATTTACCTCTAAACAAGGCAGTAAACATTATTAATTCATTCAAATGCTACCTCCGTCCTAAATAAATAGGTGCCTAAAATCACTTTAAAGTCAAACTATCTTAGTAAGTTTGACTGAATTTACAGAAAAAGATTAGCGTAGTCTATGATACTGAATAACTAGAATTTCATAATTCATCTAATAATACTAGTTTGATGCCATAGATATTGCTGTAGTTTTTTTTTTTTTTGTAAATTCAGTCCAACTTAAAATATAGTCTGAGTTATTAGGATAACTCTAGATGTTTCTTTATTTTACCCAAACTTAACAAATATATTTTATTCCTAATTTCAAGTGTAGCTCGTTTAGTGCGAAATCCTTTTTGGATTGTCATATTCAATCCATTGGTACACTGAGACTCATCTCAGGCTTTGGAGTTCAGCATATACGCGAATGCACTCGGCATGTACGCACATGGGAATGCGTAATCAGGAGGCGTTAAAATTATCTTCAAAACAATTCTGTTCGCTGCAGCTTTAAGCCAGCTACAGCTATAATTTAAAGATAAAATACTATTTAGAGATAAAATATTGTAAAAAAAATAGAAGCCGTTTCGGAATAAGCCTAATTAAGCCGCAGGTTAAGCCTAGAAGCTGCGCTCAACGTAGCCCCTGACAAAACTAGCACCGGCTGACACGGCGTTGCGTGCTCTGACAAGAACCGGATGAACTGACCACACAGGCGGAGCAGCTGTGATCTTGTTTGTTCTCTGTGTTGAAAACTTGAGATGCTGTTGGGGCAACTGCTGATAGGATCATAGGAGTCAGATACAGAAACTTTCCAATGCTTATATCAATGATTTCAAGTCGCCTAGTCGAACCTTGGAACCGACCAGACGACTAGTCGCGATTAGGCGACGACTAGGGCGACTAGTCGACCCCTAGTCGGTCCCTAGTCGTCCTACACTAATAGCTATACTTTTATATATATATATATACCTGCATACATTATATAAATTAGAGACTGCAGTAGTGCAGCAGGACTCCAGGAGAAGGGACAGGGACGGAGAGTGCTGTAGCCGCCGCCCGCCGGTGTAGCCGCCGGCAATCAAAGTCTAGGACTGCAGGGGCGGTGCAAGAGAGGAGACGTGCAGAAAGCGAGAGACTGTTGGCGGCTAGGTTAGAATAGGAGAGGAGACGTGCAGTGACTGTAGATGGGCTAAAAAAAGCCCAATAACTAAACCCTAGCCGGGACGACCAGAAGGTCCAGGACACATAAGTCGGACGACTAGTCGCCCTAGTCGACGATTAGTCGGACGACTAGGTTGTCTGATCGAGCCATCCAGCAAATCGTGTACTAATTATCGACCAGCCCGACTTCGCGATTAGTCGGACGACTTGAAATCATTGGCTTATATGCTGGGAGCTGTATACTTGGATCACAAGAACACAAACAGACAACATCTTTTATCTATTATCTATCGTGATTCAATTACACATGAGGCTTGAAACAAACACTATGCAATGGCATCTATAAATAAGTCACGTTACAATCGTCCGGATCAACCCCTTCATCACAAACTACAGTCTTTCGGCATCTTGTGCATCTATACCAATCAACCTCTGTTTCATGAACAGAGTGCTATGTTTCTTTTTAGTTCAGAATGTACCATATATCTAATAACAGAGGCACAGGGCCGAAGCAGCTTTAGCACACTCAGTCTTTATCATTGACGGCTTCTTCAGAGTCTCTAAGCCACTCACGAAGCTTCAGCTCCTGCTCTTCTTTGAACTTGTTGTAAGCCTCCACTGTTTCCGAGACGCCGGTAGCAGGCAGGCTACGGTTTGCGGCCGTACCCTCTGTCAACCGACTTGAAATGGGGAGCTCATCCTTCTCTGTATCTGGTGTAGATGCACCTTGCCCACCAGCTTGTGGCGATTCCAGGGCAGAAGACGACGCCGAGTTCTCGCTAGTATCATCTTTTGTTGCAAAATCAGGCTGTGGCCACCTGAGACCCGATGCCTTTTGCTTCGCCGTGTTGAACATTGAAGAGAGGTAGTTCCTGCTGCTACTTCCATTGGTAGAGCCCAGTTCGTCCCAAGTTCCTGAGCTTTTCCTTGACTGGAACCCCCAACTGGGGTTTTGGATCAACCTGATAGCAATGAAAGTTGTCTTAAAACAAACCATACAAGATGATGTTCAGCCAAAACAAGATATGTACAACAGGGCATTATGGGTTTGACAAGTGAAGTTCTATAGTAGTTTATTGGCTAAGAAGCAAGATCCTGGTTTGGAACCTAACTGGAGAGCTTATGCAAAAGATAATTAACTTCAGACTATATATAGAAGATATGAAGTTGGACTGCTCTTAAATGAATAAGGCAAAAAGGCCAAGACATTTTAGCCATAAAAAAGGTGAAGAAAAATGTCTAGCATACTTGTAAAGCTAATAATCGTAAAAATAAAGTTCCCAAGAATTAGTATATCTGTACCCTCTCTTTGGCTGGGTCTTTGACATTATTTGCAGTGATCTATTTATGTCCTTGATCATGTCATCAGCAAGTGGAAGTCCAAAATCAGCCATGGATCTCACAGCACAAATAGAATCCTCCATGTCTTCAGTGTGCAATGTCACCTCGCGCATCTTCTCTACGAGCTTACCCTGATGACAGAAACAAAACTTGTGTTAGATCAAAGATCATGAAATGCAGCATCTTGATTTGTTGTACCAACTACCAATAGCAGACCACACCAACAGACGGTTCAGCAGATTTACCAGCAGCAAGACAAATATTACTTTGTTTGCTACAGAATTGTATTTGACTAATTCAGATGATAGTACGGCCTGTTTGGTTCCATTAGTCCTAGGACTAAAGTTTAGTTCAGAGACTAAACTTTACTCCCTACCCTGTTTAGTTGTAGGGACTAAACATATTCTAAATACATTAAATGCAACACAAAAATACCAAAATACCTCTTTTCTTGTTTCACACCAGTTTTCTAGGCAAGGACAATTGGAGTAAACGTTGCCCTTTAGTCCCTTTTAGCACCCATGTGAGGGACTAGAGACTAAAACCAATTAGTCCCTACTTTAGTCCTTCCTTTTGGCAAAATAGAGACTAAACGGGACTAAAGATTAGTCCCTCTAACCAAACGGGGCCTACATCTTATCTTACACTAAAAAAGTGGCACAAATTTGTGCTCATAAAGCCATTAAAAACAGTGAATAGTTTTCATGAAACTATATCCTGCAATCCTACACCACTGGAAACCTAGTTGCTAATCAAGCACAACACTAAAGCTTAACTGTATCCAAACTAAACCATATAGATACCCAACAGCAAGAAATTATATTAGACCAAGCACTTGAACGGTATCATGGTCATCTAGTAAGGATGTGCATAACTCAAATCTGTGATGCAACCAACTAACAAGCTACTAGATATGCACACCCTAATTTGCTAGTAATGCAGCAAAGACAAACAAAAGAATATCTTATTCTTTTCAGCTTGTCTCCCAATAAAGCCCAAATCTTTGATTTCATCCATCCCTTGGGTGATATGCTTTCCTTACAGACAAATCGCCTCCTAATCCCCCAAAGCACAGCTCAACATGCGCAAAGGGAAGGAAGCGAAGCAAGGCCAGGCGGTGGACCTTGACGTCAAGGAGGAGGGGCATGGAAGCCCGGGCGTGCTGCTGGACGAAGTAGAGCCCGACGGAGGGCTCGTTGGCGACGTACTTGATCATTCCGTCCACGCCGTCCTTCACTGCACAGCCACCACCAGACGACCCAGGAAACAGGCGAAAATCATGCGGTAAGCGAGGTGCTCGACGGGAATCCCAGAAGAGTAGCGAGAATGAGAACGGGGGAGGGAGGTTGGTCGTCACGGTTACTACCGCGCAGGAAGCCGTCGGCGGGGGAGAGCGGCAACGATGACGCAGCGGCGGCGGAGGAGGAGGAGCGGTTGTGCATGTCCGCGCCCGCCGGCCGCCGACCATCACGGACTCGCCGCCTCCACTCAGCGAGGGGTTCTCAGATTCGCCGCCGCGTCGGAGAACGAACGGATGCGAAAAAATATCGATTTGGGAGCCTCCCCGTCTAGAGCTCCCTCTTTCTCTCTCCTGCGGGGATGGAGGCCGAAGAACAGACAAATTATTGTGCTCGGTGCTCCTAACAGCTGCAACTACATTTCAACAAACTCCTGTAACAGACAAATTATGGTCCATGGTGATGGTGTTACTGGAAAATTAGGATTTTCAAGCATAATTTCCTACTTGTGCAATTCTTTTTTTTAACAAACTCCTGTAATTCTTCTTTGATTATGGGCTTGTTTGTTTCAGCTTCTGACGATCAGAATCTGTTGCAGACTATCAAACGTCCAACTTTTTAGCTCGCTTTTGTAAGAATCGTTTTAGTGAAAACCATCTAAAATTAACGTAAATACAGAATCTGCAGAGCCATCGTGATGGTATGCCATCCGGGGAAAATATCCTATGCAATCACTTATCCTGGTGCAAGCATGCAATCAAGCGATCTGGTGCATCCGATCTAGATCTAATGGTAACTGTTATTTTACATTTAACCCCTTCCACCTGAAACCTAGTGTCTATTTTACATTTAACCACTTCCATATGAAACTGTTGGATCTAGACTGGATGCTCTGGATAGTTTGATTGCACGCTTGCACCAAAATGAGTGATTGCACAGGATATGTCCTCATGCATCCGTCACTATCTTGATATTAAACCCTATAAAATTCTTCATCTTTCTACGTACGTAATCTTCGTGACACTTAGATTTCTCTACAGCCAAATTCTCAGAAAAATTCATAAAAAACTGAAATGAACAGGACCTATAAAGTCTCATAAAAGTTCTTGTTTTCTTAGAGCAACCTCGGTCGTCAAATCAATATCAGCAAAGGAGCGAATTGGATTTGTTTTTCTCGTTTGGGCCCTGTTTGAATGTAGGAAACTTTCCTGTTTCATCTGTTTTTCTATAGAAATAACTGATTTTCATAAATTTTCTGTATAGTTTCTGCAAAATCCCTACTCCTACATTTCAATGAAGCTCTTCATAAATATATATGTGACGTATTTATTTGTCTTCAAATGCGTCGTGTTAAATTGGCACAAGTAAAAGTTTATTTTAAGTTGTACTCATGTATATATAGAATATGATTTACATGGCAAGTAACAATATTGTCTAGATTAGAGGGCGTAACCCCAAACTTTACATGTTAGGTAACAACATTACCAAGATTAGAGGCATGACTCTTTCCTACTACATGTGACCTTCTATCTTTCATATATATAGCCTTCTACTTTTAATATGTAAAATTTTCTATATTGAACACCCCTTCAATTTGGACAGCATGAAATTAATTTTAGATTCCTACAAACCTTTCCAAATAGTGGACCAATCAAAGGCTTCCTGATATTGACCAAATGTTGAAGATGACGAGCCTCAAAAACAACAAGGCGCGCGAACACATCGTCGAGTGAGAATGGCTTGATCTTGGTTGTCATGACAATGACGAATGGGTCTAATCGGTCGAAAGCCGCCAGCAGATAGGTGAGGACCTCATTGTGTAGAGGAGCATCGGTGGAGCCAAGCTCAGTAGCAAACTCCATGATCTTGCGAAAAAAGTCGATGATAGACTATTTTAAGGAAACCTTGCGTTTTCATAGAATAGGGTGTGTCGTTTCCATGTGAGATTACACTCAACCATAGATGGTGAATCTGATGGACAATATTTGATGTTAGCAAGTTAGCACCTTAATCGTTTTACACTAGATATGTTGCCCTATTTCATTCATTGTTACAAGTTGTTCTTGAAAGTTCCCTTTGCCCGGGAATAGGGTCTGGATGTCGCCTAGAGGGGGTGAATAGGCGAATAAAAATTATCACTTTAAAACTTTAGTTCTTACTCTACTCGAAGACCAGATCGCAGTGGAATGAAAGACCCTTCGAGTAGGTTGCGGCGGAATAGAAAATCCTGTCTCAAAATGTCCTGCACTTTAAATATAACTTGTACCACAGATAAGTGTTGAATTGCAGATATAAAAAGTGAGTAAGACAGAGAGTCAACACACAATGCAGAGCAAAGCACACAGACGCAAGGATTTATCACGAGGTTCGGCCAAGCTTGAAATGCTTGCCTAATCCTCGTTGGAGTTAGCCACACCTGGGCTTGAAGTCTGTTTCAACTCCTTCCTCCGTTTGCTCAGATCTGTCAGTATGACAGATAGAGCCTTCCACTATGTTAAGTTGGGTTACAACAAAGCCGCGGTTGCTTGCAATCTTCTTGACAGCACTCTGACAGAGTAACGATATGCTCAAGACCTTGTTCTAGCTCTTAGTAGCATTTCTCCACTCTCTCAAGGCTTATAGCTTTGCCTCTACACAAACTAGAGAGATATACACGAGAGAGAGAGAATTGATCCGAGTGATGTCTACACTTGTTGGCTGCACTTCTGTCTCTGTTGGAGGCGCCTAGGGGTCCCTTTTATAGACCCAAGGGGCCTAGGAGCCGTTGGAAATCCTTTTGGAAGGCAATATTTGCTTTCTGTCGAGTGGCGCACCGGACAGTCCGGTGCACCAATGGACAGGTCCTGTAGCTTGTCTGGTGCGCGATCTCCTTCCAAATCGGGCTCAGCTGACCATTGGAGCAATGGTCGTCTTGGCTCGCCGGACACTGTCCGGTGCACATCGGACAGTCCGGTGCGCCAACTATCCGTTGGCCCAAGCCACGCGTCGCCCGCTGATCGCGCTGCCGATCGTTGTCGCAGTCGACCGTTGGCTCACCGGACAGTCCGGTGCACCACCGGACAGTCCGATGAATTATAGTCGTACGCCGCCAAACTATCCCGAGAGTGGCCTGTTCACCGGAGTTCAGCCTGCCGCACCGGACACTGTCCGGTGCACCACCGGACAGTCCGGTGTGCCAGACTGAACTGAGTCTTGGCTGTACACAGCCAAGCCTTTTGCATCTCTTTTCTTTTCTTCTTCTTTCTATTTCTAACACTTAGACAAATATGTTAGTACACAAAAACCAATGTACTAAGTCTAGAAACATACCTTTTCTTTGATTTTCACTTCTTTAGCATTAGGCATGCTTGAGATTGATGTTGGACTCATAAATCATCAAGTCAGCTTGACTTGATCTAGATTGACATTTCTGAGCTCCAATATCCTGCAAAGGTCACATAGAATATCTCCAAACATAGGAACAACCCAAACTAAAGGTCAAGGTGCACTTAGCTCTTTTGGGCTGCTTCCAGTTCTGATTTTGACATTGGTTCTCCTTTCGGTGACCTTGTTTACTTCTTGAGCTAGATCTTGAGCCTTATGACTTACACCACATAATTGTGGATGTTACCTCATTGGTTATAAGTCATGTCCTTATGTAGTGTTCCTTGATGCACCATAACTCTCAACAAGATCAACCTTGACTTTGCAAGTCTTCTTCTTCACCCCTGGCTTTGGGTTCCTGGTCTCCTTGACTTTCTCCCGTGCACTCGGTACCTCGAAGCTCTTCTTGCTTCCATCCTTGGCTTGATCGGTTGTCTCTGAGTTATGCACATCGAGTCTCACTTAAGCAATGTCCATCCTTCTTGTGATGACCATTATCTATAAATAATTCAGTCTTTGGACCATCACACTTGTTCACTTGTGTTGAACCATATTAGCTTTATATAAAGCACCTGTTCAACACTTAGCACACTTGTTAGTCCTTTAATTGAGTTGTCATCCAAACACCAAAACCCACAAGAGAGCTTTCAATCTCCCCCTTTTTGGTGATTGATGACAACACAATTAAAGCTCACATAAGAGTGAAATTTAAAGCACAAATTTTGAATTCTAAGTTTATAGAATGCTCCCCCTAAATATGTGCTTACATCAAAATCTTAATTTTGGCCTTATATGCCAAATTGCACATACTTAGGCTAATTCAAAGCATTACTACACCTTAGCACCTGTGGGATGCATTGTGTCACTAATTAAACCGTGATGTGAATGACACACAAATGCACAGAATCAGAGTTAAACACCAATTGAATAGATACAAAAATATCAACCTACCACTATTCATCATTAAGATACCAAATTAAAACAATTTTAAACCAGAACCACATGAATATCTATTACAGAATAGATGCCAATTGATTCATGTCAACGGAAGCACTAGTTTTGCATCATCACCATATAATACAACACAATATAATACAACACATATAATACAACAAGAAGCATATGATAAGAATTATCAATAACAAAAACTAATACATCCTTCCTTAAGATCAAAGGAACTCAAACTAACACAAGCTTTAATGCATAAAATTCTCCCCCTTTGACATCAAACACCAAAACCATATTCAAGCAAGAACATAGGATGATGTCAAGGGACAGCAGGATATTTAGTAGGAAAAATATAACACACTAACATTACTCCCCCCCTTAAACATTAGACATATGCAACACAAGCATTAGAGGAAAAATTAAGATACAAATACATAGAAGGTCAACACTTCCTTTTGTACTTTTACCCTGTTGTGATGTATTTTCCATTTTGAGAGTTTAATCTCTAGGAAGCTCCTTCACACTTGTGCCTGATCCCTTATCTTGACCTTTTCTTGTTGGGAGGTACCCAAGTCCTGATTGCTCCATTTCTTGCTCATCTTCCCTTTTCCACCTTGAGACTATACAAGATCACTCAAGAAACAATTAGTCTCAAAAGACACAAGTTATGTGTGCTCCCCCTAAAGTTGTGCATCAAGTATTTGAATGACTTGCACTTTGCACATTCTAGTATCCTCAGAACTAGAGGGGATCACAACATATCTTGGTCTAGGCATAATCTATCAATTTCATCACAAGGAGATACCAATTGGATAGATGACATAATACAACTTGTGACTAGTGGAAACAATGCATGCCTCAAGATATATAACATTTTACGAGCAACCTAGGCACGCTTCACTCGTGATGATCATTGCAACACATACACTAATTGAAAGATGACAAGATCATGCATATAAAGCACAATGTCTAATCACACAAAGATAAAGAAGAATTTTCTTAGGTACACCAAGGGAAACAACATTTTAAGGCATAAGGCACCTACGCCAAGATACTACCAATTGAAAGACAAGAACATAGCTATGATCACAATCAACGGAACTTCAAAATTTTTAATGAAATTGCACAGTTCCATTCTCCATACCTTTGCCTTTTACCTGAATACCATGAGATCCATTCTTTTAGGTAGTGTAGAGTGAGAGCACCTGTTGTCACCAATTTAGGGCTCCTTTTGCTCATGCACCTCATAACTCAAGAAGGTGCATTAGTGGCACAACATGGATTTGGTATACACACAGTATCAAAATTGGGTAATTATGTGAACATGGACTAAACAAGATGTCATGCTTGCACATAGGTTAATTATTAAAGACAATAGCATGTCTTACAAAAGGATACAGGTTTATCCATTAACACAAAAAGAGTTAATCATAGTGAATATATCGATTGAAAAGCTACCCATCAAAATATATAACATATAGAACACACAATCATGATTAAGCAAGCATCATTATGAACCATTGATAACACAGGCAATCTCAAAAGCATAACTACTCCAAGGATAGGTAGCACAACAAACCAACTTAAGAGCAATACTGATTATCAATAATGTACTTAAGATACACGGGTACCATCCTTTGGAGAGCAAGTTGCGGATTCTCATCAAGGTCCTTTGCTTTATTCACCAATAATGATTAAGGACTTCCACAACTTATTTCACTTGAGATGAACATGGGATTAGTATTGCACAATAATTCAACCTTGGGTCGATGAATAGACAATAAAAATTAACAGCTTAAGCATAGAGTTTAAATTAACCGTCTTAAGCTCTCTCATGGTCTCCAGTCCATCTCGAGGCACCTGCATGGTCTAGTTGGCACAGTTTGGTACCCATCTCGGGATGGGTCCATAATGATCATTCAAAAGAGCCTTTGGTATCCAAATAGCAATTGTGCTAGTTCTATGTGATCTCATTACTGATCTAGCACAAGTGTATGGTTTGGGTCTCCTAAGCGAATAAGATTGAGACAAATTTACTTGCTTAGGAACCTTACCTTTATTACATACCTCAGGTGGATGACCATGCTCACCACACATGTAGCAGAAACGTCGCTCAACCCGACATGACGCTTGTTGTTTATCATTTTCCTTGGTGAGGGTCATCTTGGAGGGTGCACGTCCTTGATTCTTTATGACCGGACATGAGGTGATCATGTGGTCCTTTTCATTGCATCCAAAACATCTCCTTATCCCTTCATCCTTGTCTTTGTATGGACAAGAAGCAATGAGGTGACCTAATCTCTTGCATTTGAAGCACCTCCTTTTTCCTCTTCTCTTTTTGCTTTTGGATGACATAGAGAGATTATTAGTGCAAATAACATGACTAATTGAATCATTACCTTTTTCTTGTCTCTTGTTGATTGCTTCACTTATTGCTTTAGTAACATCTTTCTCAAGGAGTTTTACCCTTGCTTCGGTTTCTCCTTCCTCAAGCTTCTTCACCATGTGTTCGTAGATATCTTGAGGAAGTCGAGCAAGGCGTCTTCTCCTTAATTGTCTTTATTTCTTGTTTCCAAGCAATTTCATTTTTGACCCTACAACTTGTTGCTCATTCAGACATTCGCTTCCTTTTGAGCGACAGGGGTTAGCACATGGTGATATATTATCCAAATGTGCACTTGTGCAAGAATGAGGTTCACATGAATTTAAGTTTATAATTACAACCTCATGAGCAACATCAAGCATGATATGGTCATCAACTAGTTTACTATGAGAATACGACAACATATCATACTTTCCACCTAGAGCAAGTTTTTCTAAATTTATCATTTCTACTTGACTCCTAAGCATAGAATTTTCAGTTTTAAGTTGAGCAACATTAGATAATACATCATGATTATTTCTTTGCTCAATTAAAACAGATTCATACCGTTGGACCAAATTCCCATGAGAGTACTTTAGCTCCTCATTTTCTTTGGTCATCTTCTCTAGGCTGTCGTTGGTTTTGATGAGAGTCTCCTCTAGCCTGAGAAGCGTTTCGCCTTGTTCCTTGTTCCTTCTCAACAGCTTAACCAAGAGCACTTTGTTTTCTTTGTTGAGATGGGTGTAGAGCTGGCGAATCTCTTCTTCTTTCACATCATCGGTCTCATTTTCCCTGTCATTATTGCTTTCGTCTCCACCATCATTGTTAGCAATAAGATATTTATTACTAGTAGAAGACAAACCTGCCGGTGAGGTGGATTCATCGTTTGGTAGCCATCGTTTTTCTTCTCCCTTTGAAAGGTTAGTATCACAAGCAATATAGGGAGTTGAAGCAGTACAATTTGACTCAGAATATTTTATTCTAATTCTATTCCATAGGTCATGAGCATCAACAAATAAATCACCATCACTACTCATGATGGCAAAATAGGCACTTTTAGAAAGAGAGTCAACTAAGATGTTGCAAGCATGGTGATTGAGAGATAGACATCTTAGTTCATCATTAGAAGGATTTTGACTAATATTAGAGGGAAAAATACTTCTGCTAAAGATCTATCTCAAATTAGGATCAACATGCATGAAAGCATTATAAATAGAGACAGACCAAGATTTATAATTAGAACCATCGCCTAGTAGAAGTTCTAGAGTTACCTCTTGTGACGACATCATCATCTCCGGACGGCTAAGCCCACACTGGAGAGGCCTAGCTTTGATACCAATTGAAAGTTCCCTTTGCCCGAGAATAGGATCTGGATGTCGCCCAGAGGGGCGGTGAATAGGCGAATAAAAATTATCACTTTAAAACTTTAGTTCTTACTCTACTCGAAGACCAGATCGCAGTAGAATGAAAGACCCTTCGAGTAGGTTGCAGCGGAATAGAAAATCCTGTCTCAAAATGTCCTGCACTTCAAATATAACTTGTACCACAGATAAGTGTTGAAGTGCAGATATAAAAAGTGAGTAAGACAGAGAGTCAGCACACAATGCAGAGCGAAGCACACAGACGCAAGGATTTATCCTGAGGTTCGGCCAAGCCTGAAATGCTTGCCTAATCCTCGTTGGAGTTAGCCACACCTAGGCTTGAAGTCTGTTTCAACTCCTTCCTCCGTTTGCTCAAATCTGTCAGTATGACAGATAGAGCCTTCCACTATGTTGAGTTGGGTTACAACAAAGCCGCGGCTGCTTACAATCTTCTTGACAGCACTCCGGCAAAGTAATAATATGCTCAAGACCTTGTTCTAGCTCTTAGTAGTGAAAGGGAAATGTGCCCTTGGGCCATTTCTAAGTATTTTGGTGATTGAGTGCCAACACAAGTGCTTAAGTGTTAATCTATGCCAATTGATGGACAAAGTGTAAATCAAGAGTAAAGGTATGTTTCTAAGACTTAGCACATTGTTTTGGAGACTAATGTATTGTGTCTAAGTGCTAGAAACAGGAAAAGACCAATTTGGAAAAGTCTTGGCTAAACAGCCAAGACTCTGCGCAGTCTGGGTGCACCGGACAGTGTCCGGTGGTGCACCGGACAGTGTCCAGTGCGCCAGGCTGGCAACTGTCAACTGGCTGCTCTTGGGAAGCGATCAACGGCGTACGGCTATAAATCACCATTCTATCCGGTGGTGCACCGGACTGTCCGGTGAGCCATTCACAGGCGAAGTCGTCGCTCTCGGGAAGCGATTAACGGCGTACGGCTACAAATCACCGAACTGTCCGGTGGTGCACCGGACTGTCCGGTGAGCCAACGGTCGGCTGGGCCAACGGTCGACCGAGGAATCCGCGCGCGACGCGTGGCCGAGCCAACGGTCAGAAGGGGGCACCGGACTATCCGTTGTGCACCGGACAGTGTCCAGTGCGCCAACGGCTCTGGATCTTCAACGGTCGGTTGTGCCACAGAAGGAAAGAAATCCGCACCGGACAGTGTCCGGTGGTGCACCGGACTGTCCGGTGCGCCAGGCGACAGAAGGCAAGAATTGCCTTCCTGGAATGCTCTCAACGGCTCCTAGCTGCCTTGGGGCTATAAAAGGGACCCCTAGGCGCATGGAGGAGTATAACAAGCATTCTCTAAGCATTCCTAAGCACCAAGACTTCAATTCCGCGCATTCGATTCTTTCTGATAGCAACTAGAGCTCCATTTGAGTAGAGAACTCTTTGAGTTGTGTTAAGAGCTCGTGTTGTGACTTGTGTGCGTGTGTTGCTCTGATTTTGTGTCTTGTGTGCGTTGCTCATCCCATCCTTACTTCCGTGCTTCTTTGTGAACATCTTTGTAAGGGCGAGAGGCTCCAAGTTGTGGAGATTCCTCGCAAGCGGGATATAGTAAAGTGCAAGCAAAACACCATGGTATTCAAGTGGGTCTTTGGACCGCTTGAAAGGGGTTGAGTGCAACCCTCGTCCGTTGGGACGCCACAACGTAGAGTAGGCAAGTGTTGGACTTGGCCGAACCACGGGATAAACCATTGTGCCATCTCTGTGTTGATCTTATTGTGGTTATCGTGTTGTGCAAGAACTCTTCTCTACCACTTGGCTTTATTGTGCTAACCCTTAATCAAGTTTTGTGGATTAAGTTTCAAGTTTTTAGAGGATCACCTATTCACCCCCCCCCCTCTAGGTGCTCTCAATTGGTATCAGAGTCGTTCTCTTCACGTGAGGGACTAATCGCCCGAAGAGATGGATCCTAAGGGCAAGGGGATGGTGGTCAATGATAAGGAGAAGGAGTCCTTCGTCAACGAGCCGAAAGATGACAAACCTACCGACTCGGGCTCGGGCCACAAAAGAAAAGATGGGAAGAAGAAGAAAATGAGGCACATCAAGGAGATCGTCTACTACGACGACAGCGACGAGTCCTCTTCTTCCCAAAAGGACGACGACAACGACTACGAGAAAAAGAAGACGGTTAATTCAAACTTCTCTTTCGATTATTCTCGTATTCCGCATAGTTCAAATGCACATTTGCTTTCCATTCCTCTTGGCAAACCTCCACACTTTGATGGGGGGGACTACGGATTTTGGAGTCACAAAATGCGTAGTCACTTGTTCTCTCTCCATCCGAGTATATGGGAGATAGTAGAAAATGGAATGCAATTTGATAGCACGGATAGTCCTTTGTTTATCAATGAACAAGTCCATAAAAATGCACAAGCTACTACTGTCCTTTTAGCATCTCTGTGCAGGGAAGAATACAATAAGGTGAGCGGCTTGGACAATGCCAAGCAGATCTGGGACACCCTCAAGATATCACATGAGGGAAATGATGTCACCATGCTCACCAAGATGGAGTTGGTGGAGGGCGAACTTGGGAGATTCGCAATGATCAGGGGAGAGGAGCCAACCCAAACGTACAACCGGCTCAAGACCCTCATCAACAAAATACGGAGCTATGGAAGCACACGATGGACGGACCACGACGTCGTCCGCCTAATGCTAAGGTCTTTTACTTTCCTCAATCCACATCTTGTAAACAATATTCGTGAGAATCCTAGGTACACAAAGATGTCACCTCGAAGAAGTGCTTGGGAAGTTTGTAAGCGGGCAGATGATGATCAAGGAGGCAAGATACGTCGACGATGCATTGAATGGCCCAATCCATGAGCCTCAAGTCATTGCTCTCAAGGCATCGAGTAGCAAGGAGGCGCTACCTAGCAAGGTGGCACAAGTTGAGGCGGCGGGGCTAAATGAGGAAGAGATGGCCCTCATCATCAAGCGCTTCAAGACGGCGCTAAAGGGACGCAAGGAGCATCCCAAAAAGAACAAGACGAAGGGAAAGCGCTCCTGCTTCAAGTGCGGTAAGATTGGTCATTTTATCGCCAATTGTCCCGATAATGATAGTGACCAGGAACAAGATAAGAAGAGGGAAAAGAAGAAGGCTTACAAGAAGGCTAAGGGCAAGGCACACCTTGGCAAGGAGTGGGACTTGGATTGCTCGTCGTCTGACTCCGACAACGAAGGACTCGCCGCATCAGCCTTCAACAAATCATCCCTCTTCCCCAACGAGCGTCACACATGCCTCATGGCGAAGGAGAAGAAGGTATGTACTCGAAAGTCTACTTATGCTTCTTCTAGCGACGATGAATCTAGCGATGATGAAATAGATTACTCTAGTTTGTTCAAGGGATTAGAAGAACTAAAATTGATAAAATTAATGAATTGATTGATGCTTTAAATGATAAGAATAGATTGTTAGAAAAGCAAGAGGATCTTTTGTATGAAGAACATGATAAATTTGTAGAGGCGCAAAATTCTCTTGCTCTAGAAGTTAAACGGAATGAAATGCTTTCTTGTGAACTATCTACTTGCCATGAGACAATTTCTAGTTTAAAAAGTGTTAATGATGATTTAAATGCTAAACTAGAAGTAGCAAATAGATCTAACTCTTGTGTAGAACATGTTGTGATTTGCAATAGATGTAAATATTTTAATGTTGATGCTTGTAGTGAACACCTAGTTTCTATTGCAAAGTTAACTGATGAAGTGGCTAGTCTTAATGCCCAACTTAAGACTAGCAATAGTGAATTTGACAAACTAAAATTTGCAAGGGATGCCTACACTATTGGTAGACACCCCTCAATTAAGGATGGGCTTGGCTTTAAGAGAGAAGCCAAGAACTTAACAAGTCATAAGGCTCCCATTTCCGCCAAGGAGAAAGGGAAGGCTCCTATGACTAATAGTAGTCACAAGAATCATGCTTTCATTTATGGTGATAAGAGATATTCTAGAAATGTTCATTATGATAAGAGTCATAATGCTTATGATTCAAATGCCATGTTTACTTCAAGTTCTTCCTATGTGCATGGTAGAGATATGCCTAGGAGAAATGTCATTCATCATGTGCCTAGGAGAAATGTTGCTAATGTTCCTAGGAAAATTAACGAACCTTCTACAATTTATCATGCTTGCAATGCTTCCTTTGCAATTTGTAGAAAGGATAGAAAGGTGATTGCTAGGAAATTAGGGGCAAAATGCAAGGGAGATAAAACTTGCATTTGGGTCCCTAAAGATATTGTCACTAACCTTGTAGGACCCAACAAGAGTTGGGTACCTAAGACCCAAGCCTAAATTTGCCTTGCAGGTTTATGCATCCGGGGGATCAAGCTGGATTATCGACAGCGGATGCACAAACCACATGACGGGGGAGAAGAAGATGTTCACCTCCTACGTCAAGAACAAAGATTCCCAAGACTCAATTATATTCGGTGACGGGAATCAAGGCAAGGTGAAAGGGTTAGGAAAAATAGCTATTTCATCCAAGCACTCCATTTCCAATGTGTTTTTAGTTAAGTCGCTTGGATATAACTTGTTGTCTGTGAGTCAGCTTTGTAATATGGGATATAACTGCTTATTCACAAATGTAGATGTGTCTGTCTTTAGAAGGAGTGATGGTTCATTAGCTTTTAAGGGTGTATTAGGCGGCAAACTCTATTTAGTTGATTTTGCAAAAGAGGAGGCCGGTCTAGATGCATGCTTAATTGCTAAGACTAGCATGGGCTGGCTGTGGCATCGCCGCTTAGCACATGTGGGGATGAAGAACCTTCACAAACTTCTAAAGAGAGAACACGTGATAGGTCTAACAAATGTGCATTTCGAAAAAGATAGACCTTGTGCAGCTTGTCAAGCAGGTAAACAGGTGGGGAAGCTCTCATCATACCAAAAATGTGATGACCACATCAAGACCTTTGGAGTTGCTTCATATGGACCTCTTCAGACCCGTCGCCTATCTAAGTATAGGAGGAAGTAAGTATGGTCTTGTTATAGTTGATGATTTTTCCCGCTTCATTTGGGTATTCTTCTTGCAGGATAAATCTGAAACCCTAGGGACCCTCAAGCGCTTCCTAAGGAGAGCTCAAAATGAGTTTGAGCTCAAGGTGAAGAAGATAAGGAGCGACAACGGGTCCGAGTTCAAGAACCTTCAAGTGGAGGAGTACCTTGAGGAGGAAGGGATCAAGCACGAGTTCTCCGCTCCCTACACACCACAGCAAAACGGTGTGGTAGAGAGGAAGAACAGGATGCTCATTGACATGGCGAGGACAATGCTTGGAGAATTCAAGACGCCCGAGCGATTTTGGTCGGAAGCCGTGAACACGGCTTGTCACGCCATAAACTGGGTGTACCTTCATCGCCTCCTCAAGAAGACTTCGTATGAGCTTCTAACCGGTAACAAACCCAATGTGTCTTACTTTTGTGTATTTGGGAGCAAATGTTATATTCTAGTAAAGAAGGGTAGAAATTCTAAGTTTGCTCCCAAAGCTGTAGAAGGGTTTTTGTTAGGTTATGACTCAAATACAAAGGCGTATAGGGTCTTCAACAAATCACCGGGTTTGGTTGAAGTCTCTAGCGGCGTTGTATTTGATGAGACTAATGGCTCTCCAAGAGAGCAAGTTGTTGATCTTAATGATGTAGTTGAAGAAGACATTCAAACGGACGCGATTCGTACCATGGCGATTGGAGACGTGCGACCACAGGAACAAAAGGAGCAAGATCAACCCTCTTCCTCAACAATGGTGCATCCCCCAACTCAAGATGATGAACAGGTTCATCAAGAGGAGGCGTGTGATCAAGGGGGAGCACAAGATGATCATGTGATGGAGGAAGAATCACAACCGGCACCTCCAACCCAAGTTCGAGCGACGATTCAAAGGAATCATCCCGTCGACCAAATTTTGGGTGACATTAGCAAGGGAGTAACTACTCGTTCTAGATTAGTTAATTTTTGTGAGCATTACTCTTTTGTCTCTTCTATTGAGCCTTTCAGGGTAGAAGAGGCCTTGCTAGATCTAGACTGGGTGTTGGCCATGCAAGAAGAGCTCAACAATTTCAAGAGAAATGAAGTTTGGACACTAGTGCCTCGTCCCAAGCAAAATGTTGTGGGAACCAAGTGGGTGTTCCGCAACAAACAAGACGAGCACGGGGTGGTGACAAGGAACAAGGCTCAACTTGTGGCAAAAGGTTATGCCCAAGTCGCAGGTTTGGACTTTGAGGAGACTTTTGCTCCTATGGCTAGGCTAGAGTCCATTCGTATTTTGCTAGCATATGTCGCTCACCATTCTTTCAGGTTGTTCCAAATGGATGTGAAGAGCGCTTTCCTCAACGGGTCAATCAAGGAGGAGGTGTACGTGGAGCAACCCCCTGGCTTCGAGGATGAACGGTACCCCGACCACGCGCTCTATGGACTTAAGCAAGCCCCAAGAGCATGGTATGAATGCCTTAGAGACTTTTTAATTGCTAATGCTTTCAAGGTTGGGAAAGCCGATCCGACTTTATTCACTAAGACTTGTGATGGTGATTTATTTGTATGCCAAATTTATGTCGATGACATAATATTTGGTTCTACTAACCAAAAGCCTTGTGAAGAGTTTAGCAGGGTGATGACTCAAAAGTTTGAGATGTCGATGATGGGCGAGTTGAACTACTTCCTTGGGTTCCAAGTGAAGCAACTCAAGGACAGCACCTTCATCTCCCAAACGAAGTACACGTAAGACTTGCTAAAGTGGTTTGGGATGAAGGACGCCAAGCCCGCAAAGACTCCGATGGGAACTGACGGACACGTCGACCTCAACAAAGGAGGTAAGTCCGTTGATCAAAAAGCATATCGGTCCATGATAGGTTCTTTGCTTTATTTATGCGCTAGTAGACCGGATATTATGCTTAGTGTATGCATGTGTGCTAGATTTCAATCCGATCCAAGGGAGTGTCACTTAGTGGCCGTGAAGCGAATTCTTAGATATTTAGTCGCCACGCCTTGCTTCGGGATCTGGTATCCAAAGGGGTCTATCTTTGACTTGATTGGATATTCAGACTCCGATTATGCTGGATGTAAGGTCGATAGGAAGAGTACATCGGGGACGTGCCAATTCTTAGGAAGGTCCCTGGTGTCATGGAGTTCTAAGAAACAAACTTCTGTTGCCCTATCCACCGCTGAGGCCGAGTATGTTGCCGCAGGACAGTGTTGCGCGCAACTACTTTGGATGAGGCAAACCCTCCGGGACTTTGGCTACAATCTGAGCAAAGTCCCACTCCTATGTGACAATGAGAGTGCTATCCGCATAGCGGACAATCCTGTTGAGCACAGCCGCACAAAGCACATTGACATTCGGCATCACTTTTTGAGAGACCACCAGCAAAAGGGAGATATCGAAGTGTTTTATATTAGCACTGAGAACCAGCTAGCCGATATCTTTACCAAGCCTTTAGATGAGAAGACCTTTTGCAGGCTGCGTAGTGAGCTAAATGTCTTAGATTCGTGGAACTTGGATTGATTTATAGCATATATGTGTTTATGCCTTTGATCATGTTCCTTATGCATTTTGTTGTTTACTTATGGTGCTCAAGTTGTACAAACACTCCCCGGACCTCACAAGTCCTTTTTTGCAAGTGATGCACATATTTAGGGGGAGATGTGCTACAACTTGACCCTTTGAGACTAACCGTGTGCTTGAGTTTGCTTGATTTAGTCTCAAAGGTGGATCGAAAGGGAAAGGTGGACTTGGACCATGCAAGACTTCTACTGCACTCTGATGAGAGGGTAACTTACTCCAAGTCCATCTCAATATCCTTATTGCCTTGGTACTCTTATTTGAAGATTTTGGTGAGGCAATGGGGTTTAAGGGCCAAGATTGATCCCGTTTTGGTGCTTGATGCCAAAGGGGGAGAAAATAAGGCCAAAGCAATAAATGGATCAGCTACCACTTGAGAATTTTGAAAATAGTAGAATAGAGCTTTTGGTTTGTCAAAACTCTCTTGTTGTCTCTTTTGTCAAAAGTTGGCCTCTTGTGGGGAGAATAGTTGATTATGGGGAAAAGGGGGAGTTTTTGAAATCTTTGATCAATTTCTCTTGGAACAACTCTCTTTATGTCTCAACAAGTGTGTTTGACTTAGAGATAGGAAATTGAGGTTGATTTGCAAAAACAAAACCAAGTGGTGGCAAAGAATGATCCAAATATGCCAAATTTGAATCAAACCAAATTTGTGTTCTCATTTGCATTGATGTTGCACTTATTTAGTTGCTTTTTGTTGTGTTGGCATAAATCACCAAAAAGGGGGAGATTGAAAGGGAAATGTGCCCTTGGGCCATTTCTAAGTATTTTGGTGATTGAGTGCCAACACAAGTGCTTAAGTGTTAATCTATGCCAATTGATGGACAAAGTGCAAATCAAGAGTAAAGGTATGTTTCTAAGACTTAGCACATTGTTTTGGAGACTAATGTATTGTGTCTAAGTGCTAGAAACAGGAAAAGACCAATTTGGAAAAGTCTTGGCTAAACAGCCAAGACTCTGTGCAGTCTGGGTGCACCGGACTGTCCGGTGGTGCACCGGACAGTGTCCGGTGCGCCAGGCTGGCGACTGTCAACTGGCTGCACTCGGGAAGCGATCAACGGTGTACGGCTATAAATCACTGGACTGTCCGGTGGTGCACCGGACTGTCCGGTGAGCCATTCACAGGCGAAGTCGTCGCTCTCGGGAAGCGATTAACGGCGTACGACTATAAATCACCGGACTGTCCGGTGGTGCACCGGACTGTCCGGTGAGCCAACGGTCGACTGGGCCAACGGTCGGCCAAGGAATCCGCGCGCGACGCGTGGCCGAGCCAACGGTCAGAAGGGGGCACCGGACTGTCCGGTGTGCACCGGACAGTGTCCGGCGTGCCAACGGCTCTGGATCTTCAATGGTCGATTGCGCCACAGAAGGAAAGAAATCCGCACCGGACAGTGTCCGGTGGTGCACCGGACTGTCCGGTGCGCCAGGCGACAGAAGGCAAGAATTGCCTTCCTGGAATGCTCTCAACGACTCCTAGCTGCCTTGGGGCTATAAAAGGGACCCCTAGGCGCATGGAGGAGTATAACAAGCATTCTCTAAGCATTCCTAAGCACCAAGACTTCAATTCCGCGCATTCGATTCTTTGTGATAGCAACTAGAGCACCATTTGAGTAGAGAACTCTTTGAGTTGTGTTGAGAGCTCGTGTTGTGACTTGTGTGCGTGTGTTGCTCTGATTTTGTGTCTTGTGTGCATTGCTCATCCCATCCTTACTTCCGTGCTTCTTTGTGAACATCTTTGTAAGGGTGAGAGGCTCCAAGTTGTGGAGATTCCTCGCAAGCGGGATATAGTAAAGTGCAAGCAAAACACCGTGGTATTCAAGTGGGTCTTTGGACCGCTTGAAAGGGGTTGAGTGCAACCCTCGTCCGTTGGGACGCCACAACGTGGAGTAGGCAAGTGTTGGACTTGGCCGAACCACGGGATAAACCACTATGCCATCTCTGTGTTGATCTTATTGTGGTTATCGTGTTGTGCAAGAACTATTCTCTAGCCACTTGGCTTTATTGTGCTAACCCTTAATCAAGTTTTGTGGAATAAGTTTCAAGTTTTTACAGGATCACCTATTCACCCGCCCCTCTAGGTGCTCTCAAGTAGCATTTCTCCACTCTCTCAAGGCTTATAGCTTTGCCTCTACACAAACTAGAGAGATATACACGAGAGAGAGAGAGAGAGAGAATTGATCCGAGTGATGTCTACACTTGTTGGCTGCACTTCTGTCTCTGTTGGAGGCGCCTAGGGGTCCCTTTTATAGACCCAAGGGGCCTAGGAGCCGTTGGAAATCCTTTTGGAAGGCAATATTTGCTTTCTGTCGAGTGGCGCACCGGACAGGTCCTGTAGCTTGTCCGGTGCGCGATCTCCTTCCAAATCGGGCTCAGCTGACCGTTGGAGCAACGGTCGTCTTGGCTCACCAGACACTGTCCGGTGCACACCGGACAGTCCGGTGCGCCAACTATCCGTTGGCCCAAGCCACGCGTCGCCCGCTGATCGCGCTGCCGATCGTTGGCGCAGTCGACCGTTGGCTCACCGGACAGTCCGGTGCACCACCGGACAGTCCGGTGAATTATAGCCGTACGCCGCCAAACTATCCCGAGAGTGGCCTGTTCACCGGAGTTCAGCCTGCCGCACCGGACACTGTCCGGTGCACCACCGGACAGTCCGGTGTGCCAGACTGAACTGAGTCTTGGCTGTACACAGCCAAGCCTTTTGCATCTCTTTTCTTTTCTTCTTCTTTCCGTTTCTAACACTTAGACAAATATATTAGTACACAAAAACCAATGTACTAAATCTAGAAACATACATTCTCTTTGATTTTCACTTCTTTAGCATTTGGCATGCTTGAGATTGATGTTGGACTCATAAATCATCAAGTCAGCTTGACTTGATCTAGATTGACATTTCTGAGCTCCAACATCCTGCAAAGGTCACATAGAATATCTCCAAACATAGGAACAACCCAAACTAAAGGTCAAGGTGCACTTAGCTCTTTTGGGTTGCTTCCAGTTCTGATTTTGACATTGGTTCTCATTTCGGTGACCTTGTTTACTTCTTGAGCTAGATCTTGAGCCTTATGACTTACACCACATAATTGTGGATGTTACCTCATTGGTTGTAAGTCATGTCCTTATGTAGTGTTCCTTGATGCACCATAACTCTCAACAAGATCAACCTTGACTTTGCAAGTCTTCTTCTTCACCCCTGGCTTTGGGTTCCTGGTCTCCTTGACTTTCTCCCGTGCACTCGGTACCTCGAAGCTCTTCTTGCTTCCATCCTTGGCTTGATCGGTTGTCTCTGAGTTATGCACATCGAGTCTCACTTAAGCAATGTGTTGGCACCTTTTTGGGGCGCCAATTACTCAACAAGAACCGGCGGCGGTGCTCTCTGGTCAGGCGCGGACGGTCCGTGGCATAGGGCCGGACGGTCCGCGACCTGGCGCGAGGCTAGAGTTCCCTGCCTAACGGCCGGACGGTCCGGCCCTAGGGCCGGACGGTCCGCGCGTGCGCAGGGGCGGCGGAAGATCGTCGACAGCGCCTGGATCTCGCTCCTGGGAGGGACCCCGTCAGGGAGGAGAGATCCTAGGAGTTGTCTAGGCTCGGCAGGCCGACCTAGACTCCTCTAATCGACGTAGAGTCGAAGAGAAACGGAGAATTTGGGGATTGAGAGGCTAATCTAGAACTAGACTAGAACTACTCCTAATGCATAAGGTAAAAACGAGAAATAGACTTGATTTGATCAATTATTGGGGGTTCAATCGGTCGTAGCCCTTCATCTATATAAAGGGGGGGTCTGGATCCGCTTCAAACTGATTTCCAAGTTAATCCTGTGGTTTTAGGTAACCAATCCCGCGAGAAACTAGGAACCCTAACTGATTCTGCGCACGCGCGGACCGTCCGCGCCACCACCGCGGACAGTCCGGACCGCGGACCGTCCGGCCTCAGGGCCGGACCGTCCGCGAGACACATTTGGTCTCCAACATATGCCCCCCTGCCTATTGGTGAAGGTTGACGAACCAAAAGCATATGAACTAAACCTGATGTAAGTCACCGACTTTTCAATATTGAGATCATTTAATAAAGCACCAATGTATAAAGGCCGTTTCAGATTTTATCTTTCTCGACCATGACCGTTTGATCATTGAATCAAAAGGAATAGAATGGAGGTGTCCCCCAGTATGGATAGACAAAGGGACTATACATGTACCATGGATTCATCATCGTACCATTCCATGTTTGAACAGGATAATATACCGACGATGAGTAAACGGGTGGAAAGTACCCTGGTCTCATAGGATGAATAGGCGATGCTTGTTGTGTCGCCTTTCGGGCCGTTTTGTTTACCCGTTTCGTTTTAGCAGGTGACCGAGGTTTCTTCGTTGACCGATCACGTAGAACGGTCTTCTCGCTAGTATTCTTGGAGAGCAACTGATCAATAGTAGAGTCAGCTTTGATCAGCCGACCATTTGTGCTTTGTCGTTGTGTCTCCTTCCCTTTTAAGGTTTTGTGTGGAGGCTGACGCCTTTGGGCATAGGCGGACTGTCTAGCAGAGTTAGCTGAACCGTCTATCTGAACACCGGACCGTCCGCACGTAGGTGCCATACCGTTTGTGGTGTTCAAGCCAGGCTGTCGTGCTTGGCTCATTAATTGTGCCTGCCCCCGGTGCCTCCGGACTTTTTAGCCTTATCGTCCGGAGCCTTTTGAGCAATCTCCTTTTGTGATATATTCGACGTGCGAGGACTGCCAATGATGATGTCTTTGCTTTTGCCTTTATCGGCCATTTCGGACCGAACTAAGATCTTTTTGCATGCGATATCTATTGTATTAACAGGAAATGGTTGTGTGTCCACTTGCATCTCCTGAAAAGCCAACCAGCCTTCATTTATGGCCGATTGTACCTGTCGACGAAAAACATTACAGTCATTGGTGGCATGAGAAAAAGAATTATGCCACTTACAATAAGCACGTCTCTTTAATTCATCTATAGGAGGGATAGTATGAGTTAATTTAATGTTGCCATTTTTAAGTAGCTCATCAAATATCTTATCACATTTGGCAACATTAAAGGTAAATTTAATCTCTTCTTGCCGATTCTTTTGAACCGGCTGTAAGGAAGAACATGCTGAAGATTTGGCCTTTGTTGGCCAAATAAACTCAGCGGTATATACATCTGCGGATTCATCATCTGGATTATCACGCTCTATCAGATGTATAGTACGGGCGGCCGATTTTGATGTCTCTTTAAATCGGCTTTCACATGCTAAAGCCCGCTGATGTAGCTGGGCTATCGAAAAGAATTGGGTCCCATCTAATTTGTCTCTTAAGTAGGATAGCAACCCATTAAAAGCTAACCCTGCTAGCTCTTTGTCTGCGACATGGATCCGAAAGCATCGGTTTCTAGTGTCCCGGAACCTCCGGATATAGTCATTAACCGATTCTTCGCGTCCTTGGCGGACTGAAGCTAAGTCAGCTAGCCCTAATTCATATTCCCCGACAAAGAAATGTTCATGAAATTTACTTTCTAACTCATTTCAGGAATTAATGAAATTAGGAGGCAGGGCGGCGTACCATGCAAAAGCGGTACCAGTAAGGGATAAAGAAAATAACCGAACACGAAATGCTTCTCCATCGGCCAATTTGCCTAGGTGTGCTAGGAATTGGCCTGTGTTCGTGTGTGCTTCTCCCATTTTCACCGGAAAACTTAGAAAATTTCGGTATCCTTGCCCCTTGTGGATATGGGACAGTGTCAAACCGGTGATTATACGGCTTTTGGTATGATTGCCCTACTCTGGCTACACTAACTCCGAACTTATCTCGAAATAGTTCAGTCATCTCTTCCCTAATTTTTTCCATTGCACCCGGTGGCAGACCACCGGATCCTGGGCTGTGGGGCTCATTTGGTCGGGCATTAGTATACCGACCTTCTTGCCGTGACCGATTGATAGTGTTGATCGGTCTGTGATTGTATGGTGCGTTATAGTTTAAATATGTAGAGGGCGAAACATACTGCTGTTGTGGTGTGTAATAATTTGGCGATGGTGTGCAACAGCAGGTTCTGTATATGTGTATCCGGTTTGTACAGCGGTACATCCGAACTGGCCAGTCGTGTTCGCCATTATTGGGGTGCCACGCGGCAGTCCTGATATGGCCCCGGACTGTCCGGCATAGAAAGCCGGACGGTCCGCGTAAGGGTCGGACGGTCCGGGTAGAAGCTCGGACGGTCCGACCGCGTCCAGGGTCGCCGGTCTGCCAAGCAGGGATGGTGGTGGTGGTACTTGCCCTGGATATGAGTTCATCGGCATACCATATAATGGTTGGGGCTGCAAATCCCCATTTGTTGCCGATGTATTAAACATAGATATCCTGTTACTAGTCTCATATGATGGAAAACTAGGAGCAACAGACTTCTCTAACGTACGCGTTAATTTTCTAATTGATTCTTCTAACCCTACAATCTGTTGTTTCATTTGATCCTGCTGCTGATCTACATAATATTTAATAGATTGGATATCATCGGGTTTACTTACGTTGGGGACTTGAAGCGAAGATAGAAGAGATGCAACGTCGGTCTCTCCATGTTTGATAACCTTCTGGTGGCAATCCACCATATATTGCGACAAGAATTTCTCCTTCGCTTGGCGCATGTAGTCCTCGTATTGCTGTTGCTCATCGGCTATTAGATTTTCGACAGCCGTCTTCAGGATATTATCTGGGGAGATATCGGTGTGATCTTTAGAACCGGCCATTTGAGGGCCTGATTTTTAGTAGATCTAGACACCAGATCCCCAGCAGAGTCGCCAAAAAGTATGTTGACACCTTTTTGGGGCGCCAATTACTCAACAAGAACCGGCGGCGGTGCTCTCTGGTCAGGCGCGGACGGTCCGCGGCACAGGGCCGGACGGTCTGCGACCTGGCGCGAGGCTAGAGTTCCCTGCCTGACGGCCGGACGGTTCGCGCCCTAGGGCCAGACGGTCCGCGCGTGCGCAGGGGCGGCGGAAGATCGCCGACAGCGCCTGGATCTCGCTCCCGGGAGGGACCCCGTCGGGGAGGAGAGATCCTAGGAGTTGTCTAGGCTCGGCAGGCCGATCTAGACTCCTCTAATCGACGTAGAGTCGAAAAGAAGCGGAGAATTTGAGGATTGAGAGGCTAACCTAGAACTAGACTAGAACTACTCCTAATGCATAAGGTAAAAACGAGAAATAGACTTGATTTGATCGATTGTTGGGGGTTCAATCGGTCGTAGCCCTTCATCTATATAAAGGGGGCGGTCTGGATCCGCTTCAAACTGATTTCCGAGTTAATCCCGTGGTTTTAGGTAACCAATCCCGCGAGAAACTAGGAACCCTAACTGATTCTGCGCACACGCGGACCGTCCGCGCCACCACCGCGGACAGTCTGGACCGCGGACCATCCGGCCTCAGGGCCGGACCGTCCGCGAGACACATTTGGTCTCCAACACAATGTCCATCCTTCTTGTGATGTCCATTATCTATAAATAATTCAGTCTTTGGACCATCACACTTGTTCACTTGTGTTGAACCATATTAGCTTTATATAAAGCACCTGTTCAACACTTAGCACACTTGTTAGTCCTTTAATTGAGTTGTCATCCAAACACCAAAACCCACAAGAGAGCTTTCAGTTCTGTTTTAGAAACATTATTGTATTTATACATAGACATATATCTAGATGCTTAGAAAAACAATATAGCTAGACAAGCCAAAATGTCTTATAATTTGGAACAAATAGAATAGCTTTTATTACACTTCACCGCCAGATGCATTCCTCTCCATCTTTACTGGAATAAGATATCCTAAACTTTTTATCTTTTTGAAATGCAGATGCTTTCAACTATCACATTCTGTGGAATGAAACATCTTTCCTTGAGCTTCATACAATTCACATATAACTATATAAGGGAACAAATATTTAGGAGGCATTCAGTTTATGTACAAAGTTATGCAGTTTGTCTGTGGCCAAAGTTATAATTTTTACAGCAGATGTGAGGGCAAAGAAACAAAGCCCTGGGACTATCTGGTAAATTGTAACGCCGTGATCTACTGATAAATTGTCCCCGAAACAATGGTAGGGGTCTGAATCTGCAAGAGAGAGGCACATGCAAATATACCATTATTTGACATGATAAAGCTTCATCAAACAAAAGAAAACCTTTATTTTGACAGGTTTCAAAGATATAGCAGAATGATGCTGACACAACAGCCATTTGATTGAGTAGCGTCCTCAACATAACACAGAAAATTACAAGGAAAAGGAAAGTACTTCACTGTTCATGAGTCATGAGGCACGCCATAACTTATCCACTCAGCCTTTTCATACTCACACGACAGTCTTTGTTTGTTTCTTTTTTAAAAAAATGCACTAGAGATATTTTGTGTATCTGGCAAGGTAAAATTCCAATGGTAAACAACTCACAAAGCACTTAGATAAGTAATTATCATTTGGCATCCTCATTTGCTTCTTCTTTGCGCAAAGTTCCATTAGTATTCTGTAAATTAGGGGATGGCTCCCTTGTATTGCCTTGGTTGTTCAACAGTTGAGAGAAACCCTGCCAAAATCCTACAGGCCGAGACTGAGTGCTTTCCTGATGCTCTTCAGACCGCCTTTCAAACAAACCAGCTGATCCCGGATTTAACTCAGAAAACCTTACTGCTCCAAGAAGTCTCTCGGGGAGCTCCGACTCGGTTTGACTCTCAATGAGAAAGGCCAAATCTACAGTTAGCGTCGTGATATAGCCAAATGCCAAATGAACGATCGCATTTGCAACTATAGAAGACCCGATATCCACATCAACTTCGATGAAGTTTGATCCTTGAACATACTTGCATGAGAGGGCTCTCCCCAGTATACAGATGGCTTGTTCACCCACAGCCGTCCGGACAATCCAGGGCCCCTTGACAATGTTCGCTATTAACTTAAGCCTGGAGTTTCGGAAGGCATCATCTCCTTTCAAGAACTGGTCCATAAGGGAGCCTTCAGGTATAGCCTCCAGAGACACGAAGTAGAATATTGCGCTGAAGTTATCCTTGGGCAGTTGCAAGTTGAATGCCCAGACAAAAGGCTGGTTACCACGTGAAACCTCCTCATCGATAGCTTTTCTAACTCGATGGTTACTGTCTTTCAGGATCTCACAGATTTTGGCTGGTCCTTTGATCCAATCAAAGCCGAGAGGCTTCAGAAGATACTCTCCACCTGGTATTTTTACCTTGTTTGTAAGATATTCTGGGCCTCTGACCATAAATGAATCACCGGGAGGAGTAGTCCAGCCATTAGGACAGTTTTCAGGTGCTAGACAGGGAACTGTTCCTCCTGACTTAATATTCTCTATCCATTGTTGCTCAGCCTCACCGTTTGAAGAAGCCATCTACAGGGAAAAAAATCCCCAGGTATAGTGAGTTACACGCGTACTTTTAAAACTGAGAGTTCTCACACAAATAGAAACAGACTATGATATACAGGTTGCACAAGGCTAGCAGAGCAATGATAATGCTTACTACAATACAGTTTAGATTGCACCTGCAAAAGCACCGACTTGTGTAAATTCATAAATTTGCTCGCAAATAAGGGATATAGGTCTGTAACATTGAATGAAGACGTTTACGGCCTTAATGCGATGTTAATATTTGACGAAAAATCCTTCTTCCAAATGGCTTTTACATCTAGGTGAGTGATCAAATTTGCATAGTAGTTGGTGATTAACACATCGTCAAGAATGTTTACTAATCGGTGCTTGTTCTGTTGGGATTTGTGGGGGGGGGGGCTCTTGAGGCCATGTACAGTTTTTCCATATGTGTTTCGTTTTTTCAATATAATACAATATACTTACCACATTAAGGGTTTCCCCTACTCTTTTGCTAAAAAACGTATCACCAACTATGGAAAAACAGTAGTTCCAGAAGGCTAAAATTAAGTTAGTGTTTGGTTCTGGAGTATGATAAGACTGACGGAGCCACTCCAGTCCTAATTTGTTGTTGTTATTTAGATTGGTTCTACGTAGGACAGAGTGGCTCTAAAAAAGGAAAAATATGTTCAAATGCTGAATGATCCGGCTCTTCGAAATCTCTCGGACGGAGCCGTTCACTGGTATAGAGTCGCTCCATCCCAACTAGCTCCGGAACCAAACACTAACCTAACATACACTCCGTGGCATGGCTGTAATCCGGAGAGTAGCACTAATAGTGTAGTGCACAGAGCAGCATTTTTTTACACAACAAAATAGTCAAAATAGGAGGCAATCCAACCATGAAGAAGCATTATACACAGCCAGAACAGGGTAATGTGGAACCGAACACTAGGACCAAATAACTATGATGCAACCGTGACAATTGGACGCCTACATAACTAGTTCCAGTTCAGCAAGAAGGGCATAGCTTTGCCGATGTGATGTTTGCTTCCAACTATGGAGGTAGAAACACCTCTAGCTCTAAACTCTTCCATTCCATTACCACACGCCTCCAGTTCCTTGAGTGACTGGCAGAATTGGGAACGTCCCCCTGTGGGCTTAAGGTTCTGCAGCTCAACAACTGCAGAGAAAAGGGGCAAAATCTTTTCTCTCTCTCTCTCTTTTTTTTTTTGCAGGGCTCTACACTGTGCTAGAGAATCCAAGTCCTTTATCCAGCTACTCCACAAGCAAGAACTTGCCCAGGGGCAGCATAGAAGCAGGAGCAATGAGCTAGGAGAGACCCCCAAGAGGCCAAGAAGCTCCCGCTGAGCCGAATCAGGCTCTCGAACCTGACGAAGTCGTCGGCACCAGCCGACCCGACCGCCCGTCAAACTCTTCATTTCTTGAACCGAATGGCTTGCGCTTGCGCGTACCGCACGCTACGATTCGTGCCCGTCCCAGCTCCGACGACCAAGCAGCAGGCAGCAGAGAATCGCGCGCGGGAGCAGGAAGCTCACCTTGGGGATCCTGAGTCCTGACTGACGAGTGACGGCGACGCAGCGCCGGCGAAGTGGTAGGACGGGACGGGGCCCGACAAGATCCCCGAGCCTAGCGCCGGCGATGGCTCCGCCTGGGAACCTCGCAGAGGGAGGCGGGAGGATCTGAAGAGGCCTTGGCTTCTTCTGGATCGCGTCGGATTCTGTATGGCGTCCTGGCTGGGGAAGGAGAGAAGGTTTCTACTACTTGCCCGTCCCAGCTCCCACGTCTCGTTGCCGTTCCAGGGAAGGAAGGGAAGCTTTTGCGTAGCCGTAGCTGCGAGGGATAAACAAAGGGAGGCAGGCGCTGGTGACGTGACGACGTCGACCCGCCGTCCCGGTACAGCATGATTGGCGTGATAATACCAAACTGTCTCTTCTTTTTAAAGTTCCTTTTGGCATGGCTACCGCCGGCCGCTCGCCAGCTAGCATCATCGGCCCTGTTCGGCTGGCTGCAAGCCGGCACTGTTGCAGCTGTTTGGACTGCTGCAGCTGCAATCCATAGAGAGAAAAATACTGTAGAAGCCGCAGCCGCAGCCGCAGCCGCAGCCGCAGCAAGCCGCAGCGAACACGCTGATCGTCTTGACACCCCTGAGGTCCGCCTCCGCCTTCAACCCTCCTCAGTCCTCGCTCTTCTCCTATGTCCACCTATGCCGCCATTGTTATGTAAACCCTAACATAGAATTCTCACTGCTTGAGTCATTTAAGAAGTAATGTTAGTGTTATATGATTATGTGTTTTATTAATGGAACATGTTTCTCTTTGTTAAAATACTTACTAAAAGAAATATTCAAAATAATGCATCATGTTGAATTTTATTTTATGTTGTTGCATCTAAATTTGAATTTGAAGTTGAGATTTGAAAAGTGAAATAGGAAAACAAAAGGAGAAAATAAAAATAGAAAATAGAAAGCATAAATAAAAAAAGAAAAAGAAGAAGCTCCTCCTCGCGGCTGGGCCGAATCTGGTCGGCCTAGTTAGCCACCGCGCCCACTAGCCGCGTCGACAGGATGACCCCACCTGTCAGTGTCCCGAGTCGCCATGTCATCTTACGGCAGCGCCTTTCTCCCTTTTCCCTCGCTGGCAGCCTGGGCCCGCTCATCAACCGCCCCTCGCCGCATGCACGCGCGCACCCGAGCATCTCCACCACTGCCCCGAGGGCCCCTCATGTCAATCCCTATCCCTTCGCCCTATGGATCTTCTTCGCGAGAACCGACTCGCCGTAACCGCCGCCAGCTAGAATGATTGAGGGAATCGGAGTTTGTTGCGATCCTAGCGCCCCTCAGCAGCTAAATAACCTGAGACCTCTTCCTTGAACCATCTAGCCGAGACGCCATACTAGTGTGAGGTTAGGAGACCGGCGCCTGAGTTAGGAGCGTAGCCGCCACCGTCGACCCAAAAGTGTACCATCCTCGTGCCCTCGGATCGTGGGGAAGGTGATTGCCTGTTGTTGGTCACTTGTTCTCAAATGATGTGAATCAAGAACAAGACAACACAATTGTTAATCATTAGGGACCTTTGTCTTCCGAAGCATTATTTCCCCAAGGATATAATAATCATCAGACGAAGGTCATGAAGGGTATACATTCATCATCAATATGTGAACAAGAATACAAAGAAACGAAAGCAATAACTATATATCGTTAATCCATTCATATTTGCATTCTACAAAACATGAATGAATATCAACATGATTCATATTACATTGGTACCTTCGGCTTGCTCGAAGGTGAAGACGTGAGAGAGTGATTACAATTCAGCGTGAACAGTACGATGCTACTGTTCATCTATTTATAGGCACGGGACACAGCCTAGGTAAAAGTATATTTATGTCCCCAATATTCACGTATGACCGTAATACAAATCATTAAGGACTAAGTAGTCTTTTTCCCTTCGATCAGCATCATCATCATACTTCATCTCTGTTATGAGCCGAAGCTGTCCAGTTGGCGATAGCTTCGGCGTTACTCTTATCATCTTTAGATCTATCTTCATCTCATATGCCTTCATCATGAGGAAGAGGCTTGCATCCTGAAGACGAAGCTTCATGTAATAGCTTATGCTGAAAGTAAATGGTTAATTATGTTTTTGAGGACCTTCGAAAGACGAAGGCCCCCAACAGTAGCCCCTCGTAGTATTAATTTGTTTTATTGTAGCAAATTCAGACTGCGATGTGAACGAAGGCCTTTAGCCGAAGGTCAAAAAAACACCTTCCCTTCGTTAGAATAGCGAATCATTCTGACCCGTGGGGCCCACCGAGCTGTGGGGCTTTGAGTATATATATAGAAGGTTGTGTCGCATATATTTTTCATGCCATCTAGCTTTCGTGTTGCAGTTGCTGTTTAGTTTTCATGTTCCTTGAGTTTAATTGTTTGCGAGCTTCGGCCCTCGAAATGGCCGAAGACAAGAAAAGCACTGACCCCACACTCGCTGGTTTTTACGAAGCCATAGAAGGGACCAACGTAGAGAAGATCACCAATGAGATATTAGCTGGGCTATCTGGCGATTCTAGCGACAATGATAGTTTTGATGTGGAGAGTGATAATGAAGATGTCGAAGATCGGCCATGGAGACCCAGTCATGTTGTTTTTGGGATATCCACAATCAAACAAGGTCAAATTGAAGCAATGAAAGGCAAATACTTTCATGATGTATCTATAGTGAGGGCTGGAGGAGAAGACATTGTTCCCCTACCTAAAAGTGATGAGGTGGTTATCTTCAGGAGCTTCATGAAAGCTGGGCTTCGTTTCCCGCTCCATAAGATGTTGGTCGATCTTTTAAAAACATTTGAGATATATCTTCATCAGATTACCCCCGAAGCTCTTATTAGAGTGGGAGTTTTTGTGTGGGCCATGAGGAGCCAAGGACTGGAGCCAGATGCAAGATGCTTCTGCAATATTCATGAGCTATCCTATTAGACGAAGGCAACCGAAAAGGAGCAGTATCATAACAATTTTGGTTGTTACAGCTTCGTGCCTCGATCTGAGGCGAATTACCCTGTGCCCACGTTTCAGAAAAGGTGGTCGGGTTCTTGGATGGAGGAATGGTTTTACGTGAAGAAT
Source organism: Zea luxurians (assembly GCA_029449295.1). NCBI lineage: Eukaryota > Viridiplantae > Streptophyta > Magnoliopsida > Poales > Poaceae > Zea > Zea luxurians. The sequence goes on along the minus strand of JAOPSE010000010.1, from coordinate 39,195,897 downwards.
GACCTGAATCAGAGGGAAGATGTGAAAGGAATTATCCAACGCCCTATATGGTCTCGCTTCGGCATTAGAAGGCCATCCACTGCACTTGGGAATGATGTGCAAGCGTGCCAGGCTGCTTTCAACACAATGTGCACCTATATTGGCACAAGAGACTTAGTTCAAGAGCATATTGCTTACAAAGTGTGGCCCCTTGCGAGCGAATGGGAAATGCTAAAGGAGACCACCGCTGGCTCCAGCCAGGGTGGTCTTGTTTATCTGAAGTATACTTTTCGGTTCAGAAACCAGTTTAATGAGCCAAATGATGATTGGTTGGATGCTATAGAAGCAACAGGTGATGAGGTACTTGGAGCGTACTCGAAGGCAGAAGATGAAGCTATGACGGCTGCCTTCGGCGCTCGTGGCAAGAAGAGGTTGAATAGAGTGTTTGATGTGATTGGGTTCATTTACCCAAACTACTGCTACCCTGCCCAGAAGCAAGGGAGAAAAAGGAAGGCCGCTGCATCGGCATCTACTGGCGTGTCGAGGTCAAAGAAAATCAAGGTTTTGACACGTAGACCCAGGCGCATCGAGATGCCCCGAAGTTAAGTGAAAGAGTGAAAACAACCCCTAGCCATAGAGACTATTCCTGATGTGCCTATTGAAACTATTGCAGATACAGCCAGAGCTAGAAAAGGTAGCAGAAAAAGTACCAGAGCAACCGAAGATGATGGTGACAGCACTGTCGAGGCTGCCAACTACCACAGGAACTCCAAGGAAGAGGAGGATGGCTAGTGTCTTGGAAGTTGTTCTAGAATCTATAAAAACGCCACCTCCTTCTTCTGCCGAAGCTTCTAGCAGTAAAACTGAAGATGTCCCAGAGAAGATTACTGCTAGTACCTCTGCCCATGCCGAGGCGGGACCTTTGGAGGTTGTACCAAAAAATCTTACGGAAGAGAGCCTTCTAGAGAAACCCTCAGCTCCTGCTCCTAAAGCACCTTCCCAGGGTGATTTGGACAATATTTGTTGGGGGTCTTCTTCTCCGACGAAGGTCCTCAAGACATAAACACCTTCGACAAAATGCCACAAGAGGTCCGCCCACCTCTGCCGAAGGTTCTCAAAGACGAAGATCAAGCAAAGAAGGAAAAGACTAGATAGCCCTTATTAGTTTAAGTTTCTTATAAACAAATGTTCAAGGGCATGGATGTAATTTTACCCAGGCTACGTCCCATGCCTATAAATAGATGAACAGTAACACCGTACTGATCACGCTGGATTGTAATCACTCTCTCACATCCACGCCTTCGAGCAAGCCGAAGGTATCAATGTAATATTAATCCTGTTAATATTCATACGTATTTTATGGAATACAAATATGAATAAATTAATAAGATGCAGTTACTGTCTTCATCCTTATGCATTTTTATTCACATGATTAATGATGAAGGTATGTCTTACTTGACCTTTGTCTGATGAGCATTATGCCCATGTGGAAATAATGCTTCGGAAGACGAAGGTCTGTAATAACTAGCGATTATGTTGTCTTGTTCTTGATGTACAACATTTGAGAACAAGTGACCAACAATATTGTTCCACATGCTTCGAGAAAGCAACTATCAGAAGAGCAGATTGCCGAAGTGCAACACTATGCCAAGGATCTAAAGTACCCCCGAGGGTCCTTGGTATATGGTGGAAATGACGAAGATGACTTCCTTTACTGTCTATCAGACAGTAAAGAGATAAATGTCTGTCAAAAATAATGGACAACATAGGATACCCGAAGCTTGAACTTGGCCTATCTGCAATGTTGAAAGATCAACTTGCAGATAGTCTCTCTTACAACATCCTGAAGGTGTGTATACTTTGATTTGTCATTCTGCAATTTGTGCTACGATAAACTATTTTTATGATTTTTTTGTCATCGTTACGTGCTCACTCTTCGTTTTCCAGGGCTTGATTCTAAGTAAGTCTTTGAAGGCCCAGAAAGATGTAGAGGATGAGAGCTGCCGAATAGCTCTTGGGAACCTTCGTTCAGAAGTTATTACATTAAGAAACGAAGCTCTTGAAAAGGATGAAATATTACTCTCTTTAGTGTAAAGATTGAAATCTAGCGAGGCCAGGCTTTCCGCTCAAGCCAAAGCTCATGAAGATGAAGTATGAGAACTAAAGAGGAAGGTTGCTGAAGCAACTGAAAACTTTGAAGTTGAAGTGGTGAAGCATGAGATATGCGAAATTGAAAGATCAAGAGCACAAAAGAATGTCGATGAGCTTCGTGCCACCAAAGAAAAATGTTATGAAGTATCCTTGGAATGCACTAAAAATTTATAGAATAGCTTTGCTAAGGTTGGAGCCTATTCCTCCGAGCAGAAATGTATTCGTGGAAATCCTGATGAAATCATTCAATGGATAAATGGCAAAGTTGAAGCTTTTGAAGAAGTTCTTAGTGATCGAGGAGATTTTTGTGCCTTTGCTGGTGCTCGTGGGGCCACGTCCATCTTGGAGAAGGGTGGTTGTGATCATGCTAAGGCTATAGCTCAGTCAGACTTCGCCTTCTCAGCTGATGATATCAAAAACCCTTCAGTCGAAGCTACTACCCTAGGTGGGAAATTTTATTCCGAAGTATGGTTGAAGGGCGGGCGAGAAATCGTCGATGAAGCCATCAAAAGAAATGAAAAGGAATCTCATGATGCTTCAGAAGAGGCAAAAAGGGCTGAAGAAGCTGTCGAGCGGGCTAGACTCATAGGTATGCATTTTTTAACTCATTTTCGTAAGTTTTTCAGCTTCGACACTGACAGATATTTGTGCCTCAATGCAGCTAAGCTCTCTCCACCTCCCAAACCATACATTCCTGAGGCTGACCCGTCTATCAAAGAGGCATCAGACATTATTAAAATTGCTAATGATGCTATTGATGAAGCCGTCGACAGACTTTTGAATGAAGCTATCAATGAAGTCCTTAGGGAGGACTAAAAACTTTGTACCTCTGCTAATTTAATGTCCTGGAAGATGCTTCCTAGTTTTGTAAGAAACACTTGTAAACAATTTGTGTGTATATTGATGTAATATATTTCTTTATGAAGCTTGGAATCTTTGTGCATACCGTTTTTGAGCCTGCGGCGAAAAAAACACCTTCCCTTCTTTTCACGCTTTAGGAAGAAACCCCCTTCTTTGCCGAAGCTATCGTATGATGTTTGATTCTTGGTGTAGACATTGCGTGGAAATAGTTTTGTCGGAAGCATAATCTTCACATGGCAGTAGCTTCAAGCATGAATCGTGCATCTTTAATATTCTTTCATAAATGTTTGCCGAAGCTGAAGGAGAAATCCCCATTTTTTCACTGCTTTTGTTGATGCAAAATGATGTATGATGCGATGTCATGATGCAGTATGATGTGATGGCATGATGCAAATGATGCTAGGGCACGAATCATAAAAGACATGACTCTGCATCCCCTTAGGAACGACTTTGGAGTCTCTTCACCTTTTTCTTAGGTGGCATTTTAGCTCTGCATTCCCTTAGGGACGAATTTGGAGCTAAGCTCTGATCCCCTTAGGAACGACTTTGGAGCTTCTTCACCTTTCATTTAGGTGGCATTTAAGCTCTGCATCCCCTTAGGAACGACTTTGGAGCTTCTTCACCTTTGACTTAGGTGGCATTTAAGCTTTTCATCCCCTTAGGAACGACTTTGGAGCTTCTTCACCTTTCACTTAGGTGGTAACTTGGCTCTGCATTCCCTTAGGAACGACTTTGGAGCTTCGTGATCCTTTTTTGTTACACTTGATGGTGTAACCACAGACTTATTACATCAAGCTGAAGGTTAACCCTCCTTGTATTGTCTTTTGAGAATAAAAATATAAAGGCAAAAAGGGGAAAGATACATTGGATTAAGACACTCAGTAGATATGCCTTGACTCGGGCACAATACTATTGACTGTGCGAGCTTCGGATTCCTCCCGAGTGTCGCGCTGTTGCTGAGCCTGGCGATGCCCTTTTGACTGTTGATTATGGATCAATGTAGGCGCCAGTGGTGGCGGTGGTGGCAACTGAGCCCAGGAGGCTTGGGAGTGACTTGCCGAAGCAACAGACGTCGTAGATTGTTGATTGCCCACATATTTAGGGATATATGGAGAATAGCATGAAGCAGTGTGCAAGACCTACTTCGGTTGGTTTTGTCGTGCTTCGGCTTCAGCGATTTCTTTCTACTTTTGGATCATGACTTGGCACGTCCTTGTCGTGTGTCCCTTATCTTCCCCACAAAATAGGCAGAACAGTCTCCTAGGCTGATTACCATACCTTCCTCCGAAGCTTCTACCTCCTCTGCCTCTCGGGGCTGGTGGCCTATAGGAAGTTTGCTGCATTCCCGAAGACTGTGAGCTTTGCTGGATGCTCTGGGTATGATTGGCCCTGTCATCATTTGTGTTGGGATTGTGGATCGTTCGGACATGCCTGGGGTGAAGTCTTCCTCCGAAGCCCCTAGTCATCTCAGAATACATGTATGCTTCATCCCTTCTCTGGCGGAAGTCGTTGTCAGCTCGGATGTATTCATCCATCTTCTGGAGAAGCTTCTCCAACGTCTGTGGTGGCTTCCTTGCAAAATATTGTGCGGTGGGCTCTGGTCGAAGCCCCTTGATCATGGCCTTAATGACAATTTCATTAGGCACCGTTGGCGCCTGGGCTCTCAGCCACAAGAACCTTTGGACGTATGCCTGCAAGTACTTCTCATGGTCTTGCGTGCACTGGAACAAAGCTTATGCAGTCACTGGCTTCGTTTGTGGAAGTCACCTAGAGGGGAGTGGATAGGAGGAATCTGAAATTTACAACTTTAAACACAACACAAGCTGGGGTTAGCGTTAGAATAAAAACCGAGTCCGAGAGAGAGGGGAAAACAAATCAACCAAGAAAATAAAGCGGATGACACGGTGATTTGTTTTACCGAGGTTCGGTTCCAAAGAACCTAGTCCCCGTTGAGGTGGTCACAAACACCGGGTCTCTTTCAACCATTTCCCTCTCTCAAACGGTCACTTAGACTGAGTGAGGCTTCTCCTTAATCAAACGAGTCACTTAGACCCCACAAGGACCACCACACACTTGGTGTATCTTGCTTTGATTACAAGTGAAAGGGAAATAGGCTTTAAACCTTTTCCTAAATGATTTTGGTGGTTGAAATGCCCAACACAAATAATTGGACTAACTAGTTTGCTCTAGAGTATATGTTCTACAGGTGCCAAAGGTTCAACTCAAAGCCAATACAAAGATTAAAAAGGGTTCAAGAAGAAAGGAGCAAAGGAAACCAAAGTGCTCCCTGGTCTGGCGCACCGGATTGTCCGGTGTGCCACCGGACAGTGTCCGGTGCACCAGGGAAGATCGACTTCAAACTCTTCACCTTCGGGTTTCCCAGGCGCACCTCCGCTATAATTCACCGGACTGTCCAGTGGGCCACCGGACTGTCCGGTGTGCCAGCGGAGCAACGGCTACCTGCGCGCAACGGTCGACTCTGACAGTGAACAGTGCAGCACAGTGAACGCAGCAGAAGCCAGAGCAATTGGTCAGAGGGGCACCGGACTGTCTGGTGCAGCACCGGACTGTCCGGTGCCACATGAGGACAAAGCCTCCAACGGTTGACCAGCTCCATGCCCTAACGGGAGGATGACATGGCGGTACACCGGACACTGTCCGGTGGCGCACCGGACTGTCCGTTGCGCCCATCGCCAGCAGACTTCTCTAACGGCTACAATTTGGATGGTGGCTATAAATACCACCCCAACCGGCCACTTCAAAGTGGGGGAGCCCAAGCAACATTCCAAGTCATCTAGTTGACATACTCAAGCCCTCCCAACCACCTCTATTCATTGATCCATCCTATACACAAGATTTAGACCACTACAACGAACACAAGTGCCACAAAAGAGAGAGCAAGCAAGAGAGAGCTACTCATTTGAGTTTAGCACTAGTGCCTTGTGAGATTCATTGAGAGATAGTGTGTGCTATATCTTTGTGTTCATTTGCGTGTGGAGTTTTGACTCCCATTGAACTTCCTCCAAAGTTTTGGAGGCTTGTAAAGCTAGCAAGAGACACCAAAGAGTGTGGTGATCCTTGCAGGGTCTTAAGTGATCCTTGAGAAGAAGAAGAGCTCGCCGGTCTTTGGTGATCGGTGGAGAGAGGGAAAGGGTTGAAAGAGACCCGTCCTTAGTGGACTCCTCAACGGGGACTAGGCCTTCGAGGGCTGAACCTCGGTAAAACAAATCCTCGTGTCCCTTGTGTTCATTACTTGTGATTTGTTTGCTTTTCCCTCACTCTAAGTTTTCTTGCACTATTCTTTGCTAAACATTAGTTGGTGTTGCTTCAAGTTAAATTCTCTTTTAGTGAAGCAACACCATGCAAGAAAGAACTTCTGTTATTGCTCTTCCTATCTAAGCACTCTTGCTTTATTCTCTTAGATCTTCTAGTTGCTTTGATTTATCAATACCGCATTATTTGAAAGCAATACTCCTTACAAGCAAAGGACTTAGTTTTTATACTCCGATAATTGTATATCTTGTTCTAACCACTAATCAAGGGATCTAGTTGGGGATAAAGTTTTAATTTTTAGGTTTCGCCTATTCACCCCCCCTCTAGGCGACTTTCAATTGGTATCAGAGCTAGGCACTTCATATTGAGTCTAATAGCTTGAAGTGATGGCTCGAAGAAGATCCCAAAAGAACAAGAAGACCAAGGAGGCAACTCTTGAGATTTTGCTTGATGATTGTTCTAATTATGCTTCATGGTCTACTAGTGTGATAAATGCCTTTAGAATCGTAGACTCCCGATTAGAGCAAATTATAGACAAGAGTATCATGCCCTCCAATTATGATAGAAAGAATATTTCTGAGGAAGATCAAAGATGTTTAAGCTTAAATTATCTTGCTTTTGACATCTTAGGTAATTCTCTTAGCAAAGAAGATTATCATGCCTTCATAATTAATTATAATGAATCTTTTCATGATGCGCATGATATTTGGACTAGAATTAAAATCAAATTTGATGAGTCCAAACATGATAGTTCATTTTGTGCTTCTACTTCTTTTAGTCCTTGTGAAACTAACCCTTTGAAGGAAGAAGAAGAAAATGAACGATGGAGACCAAACGATGAATCCACCTCTCCAATAGGTTTGTCTTCCCATTTCGATTCCCACATATGTTGTGTGGCTAATGAAAATGATAGCGGAAGCACAAATGAGAATGAGGAGGAAGAAAGAAGCTTCTTGCAACTCTACGCTCGCCTAAGCCAAGAAGATAAGGCGGTCATGCTCAAACTTCTAAAAAGAGCGAGAGAGCAAAGCGAAGCTCGTCAAAGGCTAGAAGATATTCTCTCCATAAAAATGCTAAGCTTTGACGAGTTGACTAAAGAACATGAGGAGCTAAAGTGCTCTCATGTTGATTTGGTCCAAAGGTATGAAACTATTTCAATTGAGCAAGATAACTCTTTACATTGTATCGCTCAATTAGTAAATAGGAATGCCTTACTTAAGGACCAAGTAGAAAAGCTAAAATTTGAAAATCTAGCTTTTCAAGAAAAATATGATATGCTTCTATGTTCTCATGAAAATCTTATGGATAATCATATCATATTAAATATTGCTCATGAGGTTGTGATAGAAAACTTAAAATCCCAACAACCTCACTCATGCACATGTATTCAGATTGAAACTACATTACCATGTGCTAATGCTTGTTGTCCATCGACAAGCAAATCTTCCTTTGAGCTAGAACTTGCAGGAACGAAAGATGATACATATCAAAAGCTCAAAGAAGAAAATGAGAGGCTAAAAATGAGCTTGACACAACTAAAAGGGAAGTGCATTGCTCAACCTTCTCAAGATAACCGTGATCACATGGTGAAGAAGCTTGAGACGGGAACAACCGTGGCATGCACTAAATCCCTTGAAGAAAATGTCAAGGACTTGAGGATTGCCAAGAGGAAGGAACAAAAGAAGAAAATTAATACCTCTTCCAAAAGCCTCAACCACGCCTGCATAAAAGGTAACATCCAAGGTAATAATCAAGTCTCACTTCACACTAAGAAAAGTAAGAAGTGTAGTAAATGCTTTGAAAAAGGACACTCGATTAGGTCATGTCCCTATATTAAAAATGACATGATTATTGATAAGGATGATAAAGTTTGTTTTAAATGCTCTAAGAAGGGACACTTATTTAGATCTTGTCCCCATTTAAAACAAAAAGGCATAGTGTTAGAAAAGAAAATATTCACTAACCATGTAGCAAGCAAGAAACAAGGAAGGAAGAAATCTTCAAGGCTTGAAGATCGCCTATGGTACATATGCCGAAAGAAGGGACATCAATGCAAAGATTGTCCCATTGGTAACAACCCCACCTCTAGCTTGTCAATTATTTCTCATATAACTAGGCAACCCAAAATTGCAACTTGTGCTAGAAAGGTAATGAGTTTACCTAGTGCTAACACAAAGGACGTTTGGGTTCCTAGATCTTTGTTGACTAACCTTGATGGACCCATCAAGAGATGGGTACCAAAATATGCTTGACAAGCTTTACAGGAGAAGGAGATGATATGAAGCTTTGGGGTGCTTGAGAGAGTCAATTCAATTCTTGTTAACTCAAGCTATCAATCTTCAATGATCTATATCCAAGATTGACCCAAAGTTATTTCAATTTATTATATCTAAAACTCATATCATCTCGGGGAAAGTATTAATGTTGTAGGAAATAAAGAATTATCATGTGCGGAAATAACAAGGCCTACAACGTGGAGGAAAGCCAAAGGATGGTAACATCTACGTTTTTAAGTGCAAGTATCTTAAATTACTATTTCTCATGTGTCTTGTGTAGTCACATAGAAAAATGAAGCACTTCAAATGTCTTTAAATTAATATTACCATTCTTTGAAGAAATTCCTCTCATATGGTAGATTGCATATTCATCATTTCTATACTTTGGCAATCTACATGTTTTTAGTTATTGTAAGTACCTCATGACATGTTTTTTTCGCTAGTCATTCTACTATTGCCATGATTCTAGATGTAGAGAGATATTCCAAGTTCTTAAAAGAATAAGGTGTTCTATAAGGAATTCAAATCCTTAGGACACTTATAAAAGGAAAACTCTCTCTATAATTAGAATAATGAGACTAATGCTTTTATCTAAGTATCCTAAGTAGTCTCACTTGTAGAGAATAAGTTTCTCTTTAGAAATGTGTAATCCAACATAAAAAGAAAAATCAATCCAATGATTTATGATGAATTTCTACTTGCTTAATTGGATATGATTCTTTCACATTTATCGCTTTCCATATCATGAATTAGATTTATTCCCGTAATCTTAAAGGATTATTTATACTTGTTTTATGAGTTAAAATTGAGCATAACATCATCTATGGATAATCTAGTTCATGCTATGAAGTTTCTATGTTTTAGTAGTCTATGTTTTCATTCATTATCAAATTGATTATGAAAAGGGAAACTAGTGCTTGTGCTACTAATGACATATTCTACCCTTGTGAGGAATAGATTCTTTATTGGACTTAAATTAACTAGGTGTGCATTCTCATAAATGCACTTGTCCATTAGAATCTAATTCATGCCTTTGCTATATCCATTCTCATATTGATGCGCTTCTAAGTTATGATAATAAATTCAATATGAAGAAGTAAAATTCCTATGATTGATCAAAAATGTTTAAAAAGGTGCTCATTCCTCTTTTCTAATAATGTGCACTAACGTTAAGGATTTTACTTCATGTCTATGTGACTTATGGATGATGAATTGTTTTACCTCCTATCTAAAAGAATCATCTTTCATCATATGCTCCCTTGTGCTATTAACATCTTTCTTGAGTATTTTCAATAAGTTTGAAAGGAAAAAGAAACAACTACAAAGGGAGGACTCTCAAATGAAAGGGGAGGACATTAAGAACAGCAACACCTACTTGGATAGTAAGATCTACAAAACAATCAATGGTGTGGTTGTGAGTATTCTAAATCCTTTCATAATAAGAATACTAGGCTAAAGTTGTTTATTGCAAATTTTATAAGCCTTGATCAAGATGTATAATGCTTCTCCCTATTTGTCTTTAGAGTAAGTGCATCCATTCAAATTCATTCAAATACCTGATGCATATCTTTAGGGGGAGCCTCTCTCTATATCTTGATTATGTTGAGACTATCGCTTTATCTTAATAATCTCATATAGTCTCATGTATGAGAATAAGTTTTTCATGAAGTATGCTACTGCTTTTCAATTATATCCTTCACTGCTAAAGTAGCATATTTACTGGATTCTCCTATTGTAAGCTTAATTGATAATCTAATGCATATGTTGTTCTTTTGATCACATCTCTTATTTGTTTGATCATTGAATAACTTCAATTAACACTTATGTTTCTTAGTGCCGCATATACTATCAATCGATATCTCTTGATATGCACTAAGTTAAAAGGAGAATTCATGATACATTTATGCAATTTGTGATCCATTTGATATATGCTAACAATAACTTGGAAAAGGATCACTAGTTGTAGAACTCTCTCTTGTGCAAAATATTTCCATATATTGTCTTAAGTATAGGTCATAAGCAACTAAGACTAAGGACAAAGCACAATGAAGAGAGCGTCTCTATGTGAAGGTACAAAACAGTAAAACTACTTCTATTCATTTACACATGTACCTAAATCTTCCTTTTCTATACATTCTTTGCATATCTTGTATAAAAGGAAGAGAAAGCATGTCTATGCATTAACCCTGCTTCATACCTAGTTTAACTTCTCATAATCTCACTCCTGCATTAATGCATCTTTGTTAAAACTAGATGAAGTGATTTTATTGTCAAAGAGCTTAAAGCTTAACCTTGTAACGAGGATAAGCTGCCTTTGTTCCAAAGGTGGATAGTCCTTAAGCCTCTTTGAAATCCTCAAGGGTAAATGCTTAAATTGTTCATAACATGCTTTCATAAGTGCATAAACTGTCATGAGCATCACACTTATACTATGACACAATGCACTTCACGTTCTATATGATATAGATATGTTCTCATTAACCTAATAATGTGCAATTGGCATTTAAGGCCAAAATATGTGTTTCTCTCCATACACATATTTAGGGGGAGCAATCTGTGTTATATAGAACTATGATCATGCTTAATTTGATATATCCTTTGATCATATCTCTTTTATGTCTATGACTAATGTGTTTTCAAGTGTATTCTCATGCTTAGTCGTAGAATTGAAAGGAAAATGGAGTATTCGGCAAAGACGACGCTTCCACTCAACTCCTTCGGTATTATCCACTCTTTGCCGATATTCCGCATCGTTCTCCACATTGGTATAATCTTCACTCATATCTATTTGTTTGCCATTGGGGAGAAAGTAAAAGGGCTTATATTTCACTCACAAGTATCAGTTTTTGGCGATTCATGCCAAAGGGGGAGAAAGTATTAGCCCAAAGCACAAGGACCGCACCACCACCGAATTTTAAAAATGAAGTTTTCAAAATTGGTATATCTTATTTTGTTCAGAAAGGGGGGAGAAAAGTCTAGTATCTTCAAAAATTTGTAAAACCCCTCTTGAACACTAAGAGGAGAATTTCATTAAGGGGAGTTTTGTTTAAGTCAAAGGAAAAGCATTTGAGACAAGGGGAGAAAAATTTCAAATCTTGAAAATGCTTCTTTCAATCTTATTCATGCACCTTTGACTATTTGCAAAAAGTTTTGAAAAGAATTTTACAAAGGATTTGCAAAAACAAAACTTGTGATGCAAGCGTGGTCCAAAATATTAAATAAGAAGAAAAGCAAACCGTGCGTATCTAGAAAAAGAATAATATTGGTTTAATTCTAAGCAACCTTTGCACTTACCTTAAGCAAACTAGTTCAATTATTCACTTATATATTTGCTTTGGTTTGTGTTGGCATTAATCACCAAAAAGGGGGAGATTGAAAGGGAAATAGGCTTTAAACCTTTTCCTAAATGATTTTGGTGGTTGAAATGCCCAACACAAATAATTCGACTAACTAGTTTGCTCTAGAGTATATGTTCTACAGGTGCCAAAGGTTCAACTCAAAGCCAATACAAAGATTAAAAAGGGTTCAAGAAGAAAGGAGCAAAGGAAACCGAAGTGCTCCCTGGTCTGGCGCACCAGACTGTCCGGTGTGCCACCGGACAGTGTCCGGTGCACCAGGGAAGATCGACTTCAAACTCTTCACCTTCGGGTTTCCTAGGCGCACCTCTGCTATAATTCACCGGACTGTCCAGTGGGCCACCGGACTGTCCGGTGTGCCAGCGGAGCAACGGCTACCTGCGCGCAACGGTCGACCAGCTCCATGCCCTAACGGGAGGATGACGTGGCGGTACACCAGACACTGTTCGGTGGCGCACCGGACTGTCCGGTGCGCCCATTGCCAGCAGACTTCTCCAACGGCTACAATTTGGATGGTGGCTATAAATACCACCCCAACCGGCCACTTCAAAGTGGGGGAGCCCAAGCAACATTCCAAGTCATCTAGTTGACATACTCAAGCCCTCCCAACCACCTCTATTCATTGATCCATCCTATACACAAGATTTAGACCACTACAACGAACACAAGTGCCACAAAAGAGAGAGCAAGCAAGAGAGAGCTACTCATTTGAGTTTAGCACTAGTGCCTTGTGAGATTCATTGAGAGATAGTGTGTGCTACATCTTTGTGTTCATTTGCGCGTGGAGTTTTGACTCCCATTGAACTTCCTCCAAAGTTTTGGAGGCTTGTAAAGCTAGCAAGAGACACCAAAGAGTGTGGTGATCCTTGCGGGGTCTTAAGTGATCCTTGAGAAGGAGAAGAGCTCGCCGGTCTTTGGTGATTGGTGGAGAGAGGGAAAGGGTTGAAAGAGACCCGTCCTTAGTGGACTCCTCAATGGGGACTAGGCCTTCGAGGGCTGAACCTCGGTAAAACAAATCCTCGTGTCTCTTGCTTGTGATTTGTTTGCTTTTCCCTCACTCTAAGCTTTCTTGACTATTCTTTGCTAAACATTAGTTGGTGTTGCTTCAAGTTAAATTCTCTTTTAGTGAAGCAACACCGTGCAAGAAAGAACTTGTGTTATTGCTCTTCCTATCTAAGCCCTCTTGTTTTATTCTCTTAGATCTTCTAGTTGCTTTGATTTATCAATACCGCATTATTTGAAAGCAATACTCCTTACAAGCAAAGGACTTAGTTTTTATACTCCGATAATTGTATATCTTGTTCTAACCACTAATCAAGGGATCTAGTTGGGGGATAAAGTTTTAATTTTCAGGTTTCGCCTATTCACCCCCCTCTAGGCGACTTTCGACAAGTCACTTAGAGAACAAGAATGAGGAAGAAGAAAGCCAACCAAGCAACAAGAGCAACAAAGAAACACAAGAACGATCCTCTCACAAGTCCTAAAGACTAGAATTGAATTGGGGACTTTGATCGGATCGATGGCTTTGAGTTGTGTCTTGGAATGTTGTGTTTTGCTATTGTATTGAATGGAGTGTGATGAATGCTTGGATGGTTGGAGTGGAGGTGGTTGTGGGGTATTTATAGCCCCCAACCACCAATTCAACCGTTGGGGCAGGCTGCTGTCGAAGGGCGCACCGGACACTATCCGGTGTGGACAGTCCGGTGCGCCAGCCACGTCACCCAACCGTTAGGGTTCTGACGGTTTCGACCGTTGGAGCTTTGTCTTCATGTGGCACCGGATAGTCCGGTGCGGCACCGGACAGGTACTGTGCACTGTCCGGTGCGCCTCTGGCTCTGCGCTCTGACTCTGCCGCGCACTGTTCCTTGCGTCAAGTACTTTTGCAGTCGACCGTTGCGCGAAGTAGCCGTTGCTTCGCTGGTGCACCGGACAGTCCGGTGGCACACTGGACAGTCCGGTGAATTATAGCGGAGCGACTTTTCTGAAACCCGAAGGTGGCAAGTTCAGAGTCGTATGGCCCTGGTGCACCGGACAATGTCCGGTGGCACACCGGACAGTCCGGTGCGCCAGACCAGGGTTCTCTTCAGTTTCTTTTGCTTCTTTCTTTTGAACCCTAACTTTGATCTTTTATTGGTTTGTGTTGAACCTTTATGCACCTGTAGAATATATAATCTAGAGCAAACTAGTTAGTCCAATTATTTGTGTTGGGCATTCAACCACCGAAATCATTTAGGAAAAGGTTAAACCCTATTTCCCTTTCAATCTCTCGCTTTTTGGTGATTGATGCCAACACAAACCAAAGCAAATATATAAGTGCAGAATTGAACTAGTTTGCATAAGGTAAGTGCATAGTCTTTTTGCAAATAGTCAAAGGTATGTGAATAAGATTTTGAGAAGCATTTTCAAGATTTGAAATTTTCTCCCCCTGTTTCAAATGCTTTTCCTTTGACTAAACAAAACTCCCCCTAGATGACATTCTCCTCTTAGCTTTCAAGAGAGTTTTACCAATTTGAGCAAGATTTAGATACCAATTTGAAAAACTCTTGAAAGTAAACATACCAAAATATATCAATTGAGAATTTTTCGAAAGGTGGTGGTGCGGTCCTTTTGCTTTGGGCTTAATATTTCTCCCCCTTTGGCATTAATCGCCAAAAACGGAGTCTTTTGAGAGCCCTATTTACTATCTCCCCCATTGGTACAAGTAAATATGAGTGAAAGATTATACCAATTTGAGAGTGATGTGGAGTGATGGCGAAAGGTAAATGATACCGATAGAGTGGAGTGGAAGCCTTGTCTTCACCGAAGACTCCATTTCCCTTTCAATCTACGACTTAGCATAGAAATATACTTGAAAACACATTAGTCATAGACATAAAAGAGATATGATCAAAGGTATATAAATGAGCTATGTGTGCAATGTTTTAATCAAAATTCTGGGAATCAAGAATGTTTAGCTCATTCCTAAGTTTGGTAAAGGTTTTCTCATCTAATGGTTTGGTAAAGATATCGGTTAATTGTTCTTTGGTGCTAACATAAGCTATCTCGATATCCCCCTTTGTTGGTGATCCCTCAAAAAGTGATACCGAATGTCTATGTACTTAGTGCGGCTGTGTTCAACGGGATTATCCGCCATGCGGATTGCACTCTCATTGTCACATAGGAGAGGGACTTTGCTCAATTTGTAGCCATAGTCCCTTAGGGTTTGCCTCATCCAAAGTAATTGTGCATAACATTGACCTGCGGCAATGTACTCGGCTTTGGCGATAGAAAGAGCTACTGAGTTTTGTTTCTTTGAAGCCCAAGACACCAGGGATCTCCTCAAAAACTGACAAGTCCCTGATGTGCTCTTTCTATCAATTTTACACCCTACCCAATCAGCATCTGAATATCCTATTAAATCAAAGGTGGATCCCTTGGGGTACCAAAGTCCAAACTTAGGAGTGTAAAATAAATATCTCATGATTTTTTTCATGGCCCTAAGGTGAACTTCCTTAGGATCGGCTTGGAACCTTTCACACATGCATACAGAAAGCATAATATCCGGTCGAGATGCACATAAATAGAGTAAAGATCCTATCATCGACCGGTATACCTTTTGATCTACAGATTTACCTCCCGTGTTGAGGTCAAGATGCCCATTTGTTCCCATGGGTGTCTTGATGGGCTTGGTATCCTTCATTCCAAACTTGTTGAGTATGTCTTGAATGTACTTCATTTGGCTGATGAAGGTGCCTTCTTGGAGTTGCTTGACTTGAAATCCTAGAAAATATTTCAACTCCCTCATCATAGACATCTCGAATTTTTGAATCATGATCCTGCTAAACTCTTCACAAGTTGATTTGTTAGTAGACCCAAATATGATATCATCAACATAAATTTGGCATACAAACAAATCTTTTGCAATAGTTTTAGTAAAGAGAGTAGGATCGGCTTTTCCGACTTTGAAGTCATTAGTGATAAGAAAATCTCTTAGGCATTCATACCATGCTCTTAGGGCTTGCTTAAGCCTATAAAGCGCCTTTGAGAGTTTATAAACATGGTTAGTGTACTCACTATCTTCAAAGTCGGGAGGTTGCTCAACATAGACCTCTTCCTTGATTGGTCCATTGAGGAAGGCACTTTTCACGTCCATTTGGTAAAGCTTAAAGCCATGGTAAGTAGCATATGCAAGTAATATACGAATTGACTCAAGCCTAGCTACGGGTGCATAGGTTTCACCGAAATCCAAACCTTCGACTTGTGAATATCCCTTGGCTACAAGTCGGGCTTTGTTCATTGTCACCACACCGTGCTCATCTTGCTTGTTGCGGAATACCCACTTGGTTCCTACAACATTTTGGTTAGGACGTGGAACTAGATGTCGTACCTCATTCATGTGAAGTTGTTGAGCTCCTCTTGCATTGCCAACACCCAATCCGAATCTCTTAGTGCATCCTCTACCCTGTATGGCTCAATAGAGGAGACAAAAGAGTAATGTTCACAAAAATGAGCGACTCGAGATCGAGTGGTTACCCCTTTATGAATGTCACCGAGAATGGAGTTCACGGGGTGATCTCTTTGAATCCCTTGGTGGACTCTTGGGTGTGGCGGTCTTTGACCCTATATTTCTTGATCATCTTCCTTGTCTTGATTAACTTCATCTCCCCCTTGATCATTGTCCTCCTCTTGAGGTGGATCATCCTCTTGATCTTCATCTTCATTGTCTTGAGCCTGATCCTCATCTTGAGTTGGTGGAGATGCTTGATTGGAAGATGACGGTTGATCTTGTGCATGAGTGGGCTCTTCAGATTCCTTAGGACACACATCCCCAATGGACATGTTCCTTAGCGCGACGCAAGGAGCCTCTTCATTATCTAGCTCATCAAGATAAACTTGCTCCACTTGGGAGCCATTAGTCTCATCAAACACAATGTCATAAGAAACCTCAACTAATCCAGTGGATTTGTTGAAGACTCTATATCCCTTGTGTTTGAGTCATAACCAAGTAAAAAGCCTTCTACAACCTTAGGAGCAAATTTAGATTTTCTACCTCTTTTAACAAAAATAAAACATTTGCTACCAAAGACTCTAAAATATGAAACATTGGGCTTTTTACCGGTGAGGAGTTCGTATGATGTTATCTTGAGGATTCGGTGAGGGTAAAGCCGGTTGATGGAGTAGCAGGCGGTGTTAATCACCTCAGCCCAAAACCGGTCCGGAGTCTTATATTCATCAAGCATGGTCCTTGCCATGTCCAGTAGAGTTCTATTCTTCCTCTCCACTACACCATTTTGTTGAGGTGTGTAGGGAGAAGAGAACTCATGCTTGATGCCCTCGTCCTCAAGTAAGCCTTCGATTTGAGAGTTCTTGAACTCCGTCCCATTATCGCTTCTTATTTTCTTGATCCTTAATCCGAACTCATTTTGAGCTCGTCTCAAGAATCCCTTTAAGGTCTCTTGGGTCTGAGATTTTTCCTGTAAAAAGAATACCCAAGTGAAGCGAGAATAATTATCCATAATTACAAGATAGTACTTACTCACGCCGATGCTTATGTAAGCTATCGGGCTGAATAAATCCATATGGAGTAGTTCCAGTGGCTTGTCCGTTGTCATGATGTTCTTGTGTGGATGGTGGGTACCAACTTGCTTTCCTGCTTGGCATGCGCTACAAACCCTGTCTTTCTCAAAATGAACATTGGTTAGTCCCAAAATGTGCTCTCCCTTTAGAAGCTTGTGAAGATTCTTTATTCCAACATGGGCTAGTCGGCGATGCCAGAGCCAACCCATATTAGTCTTAGCAATTAAGCAAGTATCAAGTTCAGCTCTATTAAAATCAACTAAGTATAGCTGACCCTCTAATACTCCCTTAAATGCTACTAAATCATCACTTCTTCTAAAGACAGTAACACCTATATCCGTAAAAAGACAGTTGTAACCCATTTTGCATAATTGAGATACAGAAAGCAAATTGTAATCTAAAGAATCTACAAGAAAACATTGAAAATGGAATGGTCAGGTGATATAGCAATTTTACCAAGTCCTTTGACTAAACCTTGATTTCCATCCCCGAATGTGATAGCTCATTGGGGATCTTCGTTTTTATCGTAGGAGAACATCCTTTTCTCCCCTGTCATGTGGTTTGTGTATCCGCTATCAATGATCCAACTTGAGCCCTCAGATGCATAAACCTGCAAAACAATTTAGGCCTTGTTCTTAGGTACCCAAACGGTCTTGGGTCCTTTCACATTAGAAACAAGCACCTTGGTTACCAAAACACAAGTCTTGGAGCCCTTGTGTTTGCCCCCAACATATTTGGCAACTACTTTGCCTGATTTGTTAGTAAGCACATATGAAGCATCAAAAGTTTTGAATGAAACATTATGATCATTTGATGCAGTAGGAGTTTTCTTTTTAGGCATTTTAACATGGGTAGAATGCCTAGAGCTAGCTGCCTCATTCTTGTACATAAAAGCATGATGGGAAACAGAATGAGACTTCCTAGCATGAATTCTCCTAATCTTGTGCTCAGCATAATCAGTAGGATATAAAATGTAACTCTCGTTATCCTGAGCCATGGGAGCCTTGCCCTTAACAAAATTAGACAATCTTTTGCGGGCATTAAGCTTGATAATGCTTCCCTGTTGGAAACCAATGCCATCCTTAATGCCAGGGCGTCTCCCACTATAGAGCATGCTTCTAGCAAATTTAAAATTTTCATTTTCTATCTCATACTCATTGATTTTAGTAGTTAATTGAGCTATATGATCATTTTGTTGTTTAATTAAAGCAAGGTGATCATAAATAGCATCAACATTAATATCTCTACATCTAGTACAAATGGCAATATGCTCAAGAGTAGATGTAGATGGTTTGCAAGCATTTAATTCATCAATCTTAGCATGTAAAATAGCATTCTCATTTCTAAGACTAGAAATAGCATCATTGCAAACATTTAAATCTTTAGCCTTAGAAATTAATTTATCATTCTCAATTTTAAGGCTAGAAATTGATTCATTCAATTTATCAACCTTAGCAATTAAACTAGCATTTTCATTTCTAAGACTGACAATTGAACCATCACAAACATTTAACTTTTCAACCTTAGCAATTAAACTAACATTTTCAGTTCTAAGGTTGGAAACAGTGTCATGGCAAATGCTAAGCTCCCTAGTTAAATTTTCATTTTTCTCTACTTCCTGAGCATAAGCATTTTTCACTTTAACATGCCTTTTGTTTTCCTTAATAAGAAATTCCTCTTGGCTATCCAAGAGTTTATCCTTCTCATGAATAGCACATATCAATTCATTCAATTTTTCTTTCTGTTGCATGTTAAGGTTGGCAAAAAGGGTAAGCAAATTATCCTCATCTTCACTAGAGCTACCCTCATCACTAGATGTTGTATATTTAGTGGAGGCTCTAGATTTTACCTTCTTTCTTTTGCCGTCCTTTGCCATGAGGCACTTATGGTCGACATTGGGGAAGAGGAGACCCTTGTTGACAGCGATGTTGGCGGCATCCTCGTCGGAGGAGGAGTCGGTGGAGCTCATGTCAGAGTCCCATTCCCAACACACGTGGGCATCACCGCCCTTCTTCTTGTAGTATCTCTTCTTCTCCTTCTTTCCCCTCTTGTCGTCGCCCCTGTCACTATCACTACTAGGGGTGGGCACTTTTTTACCATAAACCGAAAACCAAACCGAACCGTACCGAACCAAACCGAAATTTCGGTTTTTTCGGTAGTTCGGTTCGGTTTCGGTTTTTGTATCTAAGAAGTTCGATTTTCGGTATCGTAATCGGTTTTCACCGTATACCAAACCGAAATACCAAAAAAACCGGATACCAAATTTTATCAATTATCAAATTTGACTATTCGATTATGTGAACTAAATATGTGATACAATTAAATTGTTATTCACTTATTTGTATGTGATGTATGATGTATCTCTAAATATTTGTACCTATAAAATTTTTATTTTTTAAAATTATGTGTAATCTATCATGTAAACTTGTTGTATGTATTGTCTTGAATATAAGTTTGGTATTCGTTTTTTACCGAAAAACCAAAGTAAAAAACCGAAACCGAACTTCTCGGTTTTCATTTTCTAGAAAACCGATCGGTTTCTAATGTCTGTAAAACCGAAATTTTTTAAAACCGAAAAACCGAATCGAAGTTTAGAAAACCGAATGCCCAGCCCTAATCACTAGACATAGGATATTTAGCAATGAAATGACCGGGCTTACCACACTTGTAACACACCCTCTTGGAGCGGAGTTTGTAATCTTTCCGGCTCCTTTGCTTGAGGATTTGGCGAAAGCTCTTGATGATGAGCGACATCTCCTCGTTGTTGAGCTTAGAGGCGTCGATGGGGAGCCTATTTGAAGTAGACTCTTCTTTCTTCTCCGTCGCTTTGAATGCGACGGGTTGCACCTTGGGTGTGGAGGTGCCGCCTTGCTCCAAGTTAACGATTTGTTTGGAGCCTTTGATCATCAATTCAAAGCTCACAAACTTTCCTATAACCTTCTCGGGAGACATTAGCTTATATCTAGGATCACCACGTATTAATTGAAGTTGAGTAGGATTACGAAATACGAGTGATCTAAGAATAACCTTGACCATTTCATGGTCATCCCATTTTGTGCTCCCGAGGTTGCACACTTGATTCACCAAGGTCTTGAGCCGGTTGTACATGGCTTGTGGCTCCTCTCCTTGGTTGAGGACGAAACGACCGAGCTCCCCCTCGATCGTCTCCCATTTGGTGATCTTGGTCACCTCATCTCCTTCGTGTGGCACCGGACAGTCCGGTGCCACATCGGACAGGTACTGTGCACTGTCTGGTGCGCCTCTGGCTCTGTGCTTTGACTCTGCCGCGCAGTGTTCCTCGCGTCAGGTACTTTTGCAGTCGACCGTTGCGCGAAGTAGTCGTTGCTTCGCTGGCGCACCGGACAGTCCGGTGAATTATAGCGGTGTAATACCCGATTTGTAGATATAACATAAAAGGAGAAAAGTTATTTTCCTTTATCTTGATGTGTGTGTTGTATCCACTTACTATCACAAGTAAACACCTCATTTAAAAACAAAGGATTAATAAAAGCCATTAAAATGTGCATCATGCTGGAGTTTAAATGTTTGTGCATTCACTCATAGTGATAATGATAATAGAAATATGCTAATGACGAAATAGGCATTTAATCTAATTTAGAAATTAAGATGTAGAGAAAAGAAGCAAAAATACCCTACAAAATAAAGGGAGTAAATATACAAACAAATATATATACTTTTATTACAAGGTCTGAAGTGGTACATTTGATACATGTGCAAGATCACAACTAAATATAAATTTAAAATTCAAAATCTAAAAATGAGAAAAGAAAATAAAAAGAAAAGAAAAGAAGGAAATATAAAAGAAAAAGGAAAGACTCTGGTTGGGCCAAAAGCTAGCTACAGTGGCCCACCTGACCTCCCTTTCCGCGCGGGTCGGCCCAACTTCTCGCACGGAGTGCGCATGGGCGCGGTCAATACCTGGCATGCTCGGTCGGGTCGCTGCCTGTGGGCCCCGCTCGGACAGTTTAGTTGTCTTCCTCCCCGCAGACTTGGGCGCGGCACTGTCCACCCAGCCGCGAAGAACGGCGGCCGTTGCAATCACCTGGGCACCATGTGCGGGCTAAATTCTCGCCATTGACTAAAGTCGTGCCGCACCCACGCGCCGTACGGCCATGCCTGGGCAATTAGCCACTGGAGCGCGGGGCCCACGTCCCTGCTCGTTGATCCTCACGGGGCTTGCTTCTTCTACGTTGTTGCCGCATCGATCGGAAGGTTGGGTGACACCCACGGCATGCACGGATCCGCTGAACGACTCGGCTCACGTCTATAAAGGATAGGAAGGCTCCTAGGCTGCGCAGAACTTTCTTTCCCCTCACCGGAATTTCCTCTACCGAGCTCGCTCTGTCGGCGTGTGGGTCACCATGGTGACGGGAGGTCACTGCCGAAGCTGCTTGGTGAAGCACCTTCGATCCCTTGGCGTTAGCACTGTGTCCTCCGTTCCCTGGGCCGTCGGCGGCGAAGCACCATCGCCACGGTTCGATCCTCCTCTGGGAAGCCAGGCTTCACACCGGAGAAACCTGGTGAGACTTCTCTCCCTTCGTCGTCAATTCATGCGTGGCCGAGGTAAAGCCAGCGGCCACTCGGCGTATCCCAGTGGGCGGTGTTGGTTTTGTAGCGATTCCATCTGGGGCGCATGGGCTGGGGCAGTCTGTGGCGGGGGAACGGCTGGTAGTGTTCCTCGTCGTCGTTGCGTATGCGGGATCGTTGGGAGCGCGTCTGGTGCATGCATCGGGGTGGAGAAGAAAGGCGTGCGGCCGTTGGATTCAATGGGACGGCTAGGATTAGGTCTTGGGTGTGAATCACCGCGGGCCGTCGATCTCCCTCGGGACGGCTCTGATTTTATTAAGCGTATCACTTCGCGGGGCGCTCCGGTTCGTTAGATTTAGATCGGGCGGCTTGCATCAAATACCGGTTCGCCTGGGATCCAATCTAATCCCAGCCCTTGATCTTAGATCGTGCGGCCAGAAACTGAGGATACCCCTTCACTCGTCTGTTTTGCAGAAGACCCCTCCAGGATTTTCGAAATAAACCCGCCGTCCACCGTAACAGTGCACTGAGTCTTAGGAATTCTTCTGGTTTAGCCCCTGCGCTTTGCGATAAATGAGGCCCGGTCCAGAGATCTTTTAAATTAAATAAATGAGATAGAAAATAAATTTTTAATAGGAAAATAATTGCTAGAACTTACTAAATTCATAGAAAATTCATACTAACTCCAAATTACTCCATTCCAGTTCCTAAAATTTTATAATTTTATTCTCTATCACCTAGAGCCTCTGTTATGTCATGAAAACAGTAAGAAACTTATTTATCACTTAATCTTATTTAAATCACATAAAACCTTTGAAAATGCATAACTTAAAAATCTATAACTCAGAAAATTATGATTCCAGTTCCTAGGTTTCTATTTTAGTATGTAGAATATCTCTGTGTATTTTGTTTACATGCATGGTGTAATGTTAATTTTTCCCTGCATATGGTGCTTGTTTGTATTGTGGCGAGTAGAAGAGCCCGTTGCTGAGGATCCTGGTGAGCAGCAGGTTGAAGTAGCTGAGCAGGAGCTCATTGAAGGCAAGTTGTGCCCTTGACCACTTTTTACCCAATAATGTTCTTTAATATCACTGATCCATGCATAGGTTAATTTTGATGGGACCCAATAGGTCACCCTAGATTGGTTATCTCATTACCTTGTTTACCCCTGAATCACTTGGGTAGTTTGCTATTGCTTTATATGGTTTTGGGATAATCACTTATTACCTCTATGTTCCAATTCTTGTTGTTATTCTGTTTATGTTCATGTTGATATCATTAATGTTAATTGGAACATAGAGCTTAACTTGAGAACCACGTGCCACCACAAGGGTGGAATGGGACGCCCTTGGCTGACTAATTAGGAAAGCTAGTGGAAGACTACCTTACCCGAAAGGGGCAAGGGCAGTAGGGGAGAGGTCAGTGCGGGGAGGTCCCTGGTTGATTTTGCTGCAATGGCGGTCAGCCAGGAACCCTGTACTGGATCTTCCTATAAACTGTAGCGGGTTTTCGGAAGCTAGTGGAACTTTGTAAAGGCCTCGTAGTGTTGCCCTGCCGTGCTTCCTAGGTAGAGGTATATGGGATTCGCGACCCCTTGGCAGATGGGTAACATGACTTGTGGGTAAAGGGTACAACCTCTGCAGAGTGTAAAACTGGTATACTAGCCGAGCTCACGGTCATGAGCGGCTCAGGACTCTCTGATGTTTAAATTATGGAACTTAAATTCAATTTTGTCATTTGCATTGCATGGGTTTGTTATTAATTTTGTTCTATTACTTTACTTATGGTTTGGTATTTACTTACACTTAGTAATTGCTAATAAAATTTTGACCAACTATTTAAAAGCAATGCTCAGCTTTAACCCCTATCATTGATTAGCCTTACACATCACATGAACTCACACCTTTGTGAGTTTATGTTCACTGGTTCCCCACAACTTGTTGAGCTATGATCATGTGTGAGCTCACCCTTGCTGTCTCACACCCCCCCCACAGGAGAAGAACAGGTGGTTTCAAGTGGAGTCAAGTATCGAGGAGTTTGATCTGATCTAGGTGGCGTTTCTCAGTTGACATTGGCGCCAACGATCCTTAGTTCGTTTTATATTTATTCTTTTATTTTGTAAGTCTTCCGCTATGTAATAAATACTCTGATGTTTTATGACATTTATCTCTATACACTCTGTTATTATATATGTTGTCTTCTTGGCGCATGTATGAGATGCACCCGGCTTTGTTCCTTAAAACCGGGTGTTACAGAAGTGGTATCAGAGGAAATGTTGACTGTAGGACGAGACCTAGATAGAAATGGACAAACCCTTACCTACTTACCTTACTCTGACTCATTCTATACTTACCTTATCTTGATCCTGTCTCACCTTTTGCTGTCATACTCTGATTACTCTTATCTTTTCAACTCTAAGACAAGATGGAGTTCACACCTTGGAATCCTACATTTATGAACTTTTTAAGAGATAGGAGACCTAAGATAAAACTAAAACTATTTTCTCTATAAAAAATTTTTTGTTGGTTGATTGTTCTGATGATAAATGCTTGATTTGCTTCTTTGATTGATTGAAACATTATAGTTGGGCATCTTAGCATGTACCACCATAATGTAATGTATTAGTGTTAGTAGGTGACACACTAATCTACTTAGCTAATAAATCCCCGCTGTAACATCCCTCGTAATTACTCACCTTGTCTATAATCCTTTCTTTCTTACCCTGTGTTCCTAACCCAGATAGGCTACCCCTATAGTGTTAGAAGAGAGCACTATAGACATGATCCTTGGTATGTCATGGTTAAGAAAAGCAAAGCCAGTATATACACCGTGCTAAGGGAACCATAGAACTCACCAGTTCCAAAGGACAAAGATTTGAAGTTGAAGTTGCAGTAACTACCACCACCAGACTAGCGGCATTCTTAGTATATGGGAAGTTTGTTGGTGTCAACATCCGTGCGGATTGGAGATTTTTTCGGATGTCTTTCCAGAGGAGTTACCAGGGATGCCATCAGATAGGGAAGTTGAGTTTATTATTGATCTCTTACCTAGAACTGCCCCTATTTCTAAATGGCCATATAGGATGTCCGTAGAGGAGTTGAAGGAACTTAAGAAGTAGTTAGCTGAGTTACAAGAGGCTGGTTACATTCGTCCGAGTTCCTCACCATGGGGAGCGCCGGTTTTGTTTGTACAGAAGAAATTTGGATTGCAAGAGATGTGTGTGGATTATAGATCTCTTAATGATGTTACGGTGAAGAACAAGTATCCGTTGCCCCGTATTGAGGATTTATTTGACCATATGAGAGGTGCTAGAGTATTCTCGAAGATTGATCTCCGATCCGGTTACCATCAGATGAGGATTAGACCATCGGATATTCCCAAGACGGCGTTCTCGACTAGATATGGATTATATGAGTTCACAGTTATGTCGTTTGGATTGACTAATGCACCAGCTTATTTTATGAACTTAATGAACAAGGTGTTTATGGAGTATTTAGACAGATTCGTCGTGGTATTCATCGACGATATTCTTATTTATTCTCAGAGTGAAAGTGATCACGAGGAACATCTGAGGATGGTGCTACAAAAGCTACGAGATAACCAACTATATGCCAAGTTCAGCAAGTGCGAGTTTTGGATTGGCGAGGTGCCATTTCTTGGTCATATTATTTCTAATGGAGGAATTTCAGTGGATCCTGCTAAAGTTAAGGTGATAATGGAGTGGAGAGTACCCACTACAGTTACTGAGATTCGGAGTTTCTTGGGATTAGCAGGCTATTATCGGAGATTTATTGAAGGATTTTCTAAGATTGCTAAGCCTATGACTTCGCTTTTGGGGAAAGGAAAAGAATTTAAGTGGGACGAGAAGTGTCAAGACAGCTTTGATCTATTGAAGAAGAGGTTGATGTCGCCACCAGTATTGGTTATGCCGGACCTACAGAAAGGATTTGACATCTGTTGCGATGCATGTGGCCAAGGCTTAGGATGTGTGCTCATGCAAGAAGGACATGTGATTGCTTATGCTTCTCGTCAGTTGCGGAGACATGAATTGAACTACCCCACCCATGACTTAGAGCTGGCAGCCGTTGTGCATGCACTTAAGATTTGGAGACATTATATCATGGGAACTAAGTGCCAAGTATACACGGACCATAAGAGCTTGAAGTATATATTCACTCAGAAGGATCTCAACCTTAGGCAACGCCGTAGGTTGGAGCTTATCAAGGATTATGATTTGGAGATTCACTATCACCCGGGCAAGGCAAATTTGGTTGCAGATGCCTTGAGTCGCAAGGAGCATGTTCATTCAGCTGTTGTTGCCCAGCTACCCGATGAGATTGTTGAGGACTTCAGGAGACTTAACCTAGGGATAGTTGCTCATGCTGAAGGAGTTACTATTGATGTGGAACCTACTTTGGAGCAAGAGATCCGCAAAGGGCAAATTGGTGATGCTAACATATAAGAGATTAGAGATCTGATTACTGAAGGTCGAGGTCCGGAATTCACGGAAGATGAGCAAGGCACTGTGTGGTTCAAGGACAGGATATGTGTTCCTGGTATTGAAAGCCTTCGTAAGACTATACTGAACGAGGCCCATGATTCGGATTATTCTATTCATCCTGGTAGTACCAAGATGTATCAGGATTTGAAGTGGAAGTGGGAAAAGATTGGTATGGACTTCATGACTGGATTGCCTCGCACCCCGAGAGGATGAGATTCTATATGAGTTATGGTGGATAGACTGACCAAAGTGGCTCATTTCATTCCGATCAAGACTACTTATAATGGATCACAATTGGCTAAGTTATACATGTCTCGGATTGAGTCTCTACATGGTGTACCGAAGAAGATCGTTTTGGATAGAGGATCACAGTTTACCTCAAGGTTTTGGAAAAGTTTTCATGAGAAAATGGATATGAAGTTGAATTTTAGTTTGGCCTACCATCCTCAGACTGATGGACAGACTGAAAGGACTAATCAAGTATTGGAAGATATGTTGAGAACTTGTGCCCTTCAGCATGGTAGTAGTTGGGACAAGAGTCTACCTTATGCTGAGTTCTCATATAATAATAGTTACCAGGCCGGTCTGAAGTTGTCACTGTTCGAGACTCTGTATGACAGGAAATGCAAAACTCCTTTATATTGGATCAGACTAGAGGAAGATAGTTCTTTGGACCTGAACTTATTCAAGAAGCAGAAGAACAAGTCCGTATAATTCGGGAAAATTTAAGGGTAGCTCAGACCAGATAAAGGAGCTACGCTAATTATAGAAGAAGACCACTGGAGTTTGAGGAAGGTGATCATGTGTATCTCAAGGTGTCACCACTTCATGGGATGAGGAGATTTAAAGTCAGGGGCAAATTGTCCCCTCGCTATATTGGACCATTCTTGATCTTTAGAAGAGTTGGGGAGATGGCATACCAACTTGAGTTACCTGCTAGTCTATCAGATGTGCATAATGTGTTCCATGTATCTCAACTCAAGAAGTGTCTTCGTGTCCCTGAAGAACAGTTACCCATGGAAGAGCTCAGTGTTCAAGGTGATTTGACTTACACGGAGTACCCGATCAAGATTTTGGATACTTTGACTCGGGTTACGAGAAATAAGGTGATAAAGATGTGTAAAGTACAATGGAGCCATCATGGCGAAGATGAAGCAACATGAGAAAGAGAAGAAGAGCTTCGCGTAGATTTTTCTCCATCTTTTCTCTAGACCTTCTTAAATCTCGAGGACGAGATTCTTTTTAAGGGGGGTAGGATTTGTAATACCCGATTTGTAGATATAACATAAAAGGAGAAAAGTTATTTTCCTTTATCTTGATGTGTGTGTTGTATCCACTTACTATCACAAGTAAACACCTCATTTAAAAACAAAGGATTAATAAAAGCCATTAAAATGTGCATCATGCTGGAGTTTAAATGTTTGTGCATTCACTCATAGTGATAATGATAATAGAAATATGCTAATGACGAAATAGGCATTTAATCTAATTTAGAAATTAAGATGTAGAGAAAAGAAGCAAAAATACCCTACAAAATAAAGGGAGTAAATATACAAACAAATATATATACTTTTATTACAAGGTCTGAAGTGGTACATTTGATACATGTGCAAGATCACAACTAAATATAAATTTAAAATTCAAAATCTAAAAATGAGAAAAGAAAATAAAAAGAAAAGAAAAGAAGGAAATATAAAAGAAAAAGGAAAGACTCTGGTTGGGCCAAAAGCTAGCTACAGTGGCCCACCTGACCTCCCTTTCCGCGCGGGTCAGCCCAACTTCTCGCACGGAGTGCGCATGGGCGCGGTCAATACCTGGCATGCTCGGTCGGGTCGCTGCCTGTGGGCCCCGCTCGGACAGTTTAGTTGTCTTCCTCCCCGCAGACTTGGGCGCGGCACTGTCCACCCAGCCGCGAAGAACGGCGGCCGTTGCAATCACCTGGGCACCATGTGCGGGCTAAATTCTCGCCATTGACTAAAGTCGTGCCGCACCCACGCGCCGTACGGCCATGCCTGGGCAATTAGCCACTGGAGCGCGGGGCCCACGTCCCTGCTCGTTGATCCTCACGGGGCTTGCTTCTTCTACGTTGTTGCCGCATCGATCGGAAGGTTGGGTGACACCCACGGCATGCACGGATCCGCTGAACGACTCGGCTCACGTCTATAAAGGATAGGAAGGCTCCTAGGCTGCGCAGAACTTTCTTTCCCCTCACCGGAATTTCCTCTACCGAGCTCGCTCTGTCGGCGTGTGGGTCACCGTGGTGACGGGAGGTCACTGCCGAAGCTGCTTGGTGAAGCACCTTCGATCCCTTGGCGTTAGCACTGTGTCCTCCGTTCCCTGGGCCGTCGGCGGCGAAGCACCATCGCCACGGTTCGATCCTCCTCTGGGAAGCCAGGCTTCACACCGGAGAAACCTGGTGAGACTTCTCTCCCTTCGTCGTCAATTCATGCGTGGCCGAGGTAAAGCCAGCGGCCACTCGGCGTATCCCAGTGGGCGGTGTTGGTTTTGTAGCGATTCCATCTGGGGCGCATGGGCTGGGGCAGTCTGTGGCGGGGGAACGGCTGGTAGTGTTCCTCGTCGTCGTTGCGTATGCGGGATCGTTGGGAGCGCGTCTGGTGCATGCATCGGGGTGGAGAAGAAAGGCGTGCGGCCGTTGGATTCAATGGGACGGCTAGGATTAGGTCTTGGGTGTGAATCACCGCGGGCCGTCGATCTCCCTCGGGACGGCTCTGATTTTATTAAGCGTATCACTTCGCGGGGCGCTCCGGTTCGTTAGATTTAGATCGGGCGGCTTGCATCAAATACCGGTTCGCCTGGGATCCAATCTAATCCCAGCCCTTGATCTTAGATCGTGCGGCCAGAAACTGAGGATACCCCTTCACTCGTCTGTTTTGCAGAAGACCCCTCCAGGATTTTCGAAATAAACCCGCCGTCCACCGTAACAGTGCACTGAGTCTTAGGAATTCTTCTGGTTTAGCCCCTGCGCTTTGCGATAAATGAGGCCCGGTCCAGAGATCTTTTAAATTAAATAAATGAGATAGAAAATAAATTTTTAATAGGAAAATAATTGCTAGAACTTACTAAATTCATAGAAAATTCATACTAACTCCAAATTACTCCATTCCAGTTCCTAAAATTTTATAATTTTATTCTCTATCACCTAGAGCCTCTGTTATGTCATGAAAACAGTAAGAAACTTATTTATCACTTAATCTTATTTAAAGCACATAAAACCTTTGAAAATGCATAACTTAAAAATCTATAACTCAGAAAATTATGATTCCAGTTCCTAGGTTTCTATTTTAGTATGTAGAATATCTCTGTGTATTTTGTTTACATGCATGGTGTAATGTTAATTTTTCCCTGCATATGGTGCTTGTTTGTATTGTGGCGAGTAGAAGAGCCCGTTGCTGAGGATCCTGGTGAGCAGCAGGTTGAAGTAGCTGAGCAGGAGCTCATTGAAGGCAAGTTGTGCCCTTGACCACTTTTTACCCAATAATGTTCTTTAATATCACTGATCCATGCATAGGTTAATTTTGATGGGACCCAATAGGTCACCCTAGATTGGTTATCTCATTACCTTGTTTACCCCTGAATCACTTGGGTAGTTTGCTATTGCTTTATATGGTTTTGGGATAATCACTTATTACCTCTATGTTCCAATTCTTGTTGTTATTCTGTTTATGTTCATGTTGATATCATTAATGTTAATTGGAACATAGAGCTTAACTTGAGAACCACGTGCCACCACAAGGGTGGAATGGGACGCCCTTGGCTGACTAATTAGGAAAGCTAGTGGAAGACTACCTTACCCGAAAGGGGCAAGGGCAGTAGGGGAGAGGTCAGTGCGGGGAGGTCCCTGGTTGATTTTGCTGCAATGGCGGTCAGCCAGGAACCCTGTACTGGATCTTCCTATAAACTGTAGCGGGTTTTCGGAAGCTAGTGGAACTTTGTAAAGGCCTCGTAGTGTTGCCCTGCCGTGCTTCCTAGGTAGAGGTATATGGGATTCGCGACCCCTTGGCAGATGGGTAACATGACTTGTGGGTAAAGGGTACAACCTCTGCAGAGTGTAAAACTGGTATACTAGCCGAGCTCACGGTCATGAGCGGCTCAGGACTCTCTGATGTTTAAATTATGGAACTTAAATTCAATTTTGTCATTTGCATTGCATGGGTTTGTTATTAATTTTGTTCTATTACTTTACTTATGGTTTGGTATTTACTTACACTTAGTAATTGCTAATAAAATTTTGACCAACTATTTAAAAGCAATGCTCAGCTTTAACCCCTATCATTGATTAGCCTTACACATCACATGAACTCACACCTTTGTGAGTTTATGTTCACTGGTTCCCCACAACTTGTTGAGCTATGATCATGTGTGAGCTCACCCTTGCTGTCTCACACCCCCCCACAGGAGAAGAACAGGTGGTTTCAAGTGGAGTCAAGTATCGAGGAGTTTGATCTGATCTAGGTGGCGTTTCTCAGTTGACATTGGCGCCAACGATCCTTAGTTCGTTTTATATTTATTCTTTTATTTTGTAAGTCTTCCGCTATGTAATAAATACTCTGATGTTTTATGACATTTATCTCTATACACTCTGTTATTATATATGTTGTCTTCTTGGCGCATGTATGAGATGCACCCGGCTTTGTTCCTTAAAACCGGGTGTTACAAGCGGAGCGGCTTTTCTGAAACCCGAAGGTGGCAAGTTCAGAGTCGTACGGCCCTGGTGCACCAGACAGTGTCCGGTGGCACACCGGACAGTCCGGTGTGCCAGACCAGAGTTTTCTTTGGTTTCTTTTGCTCCTTTCTTTTGAACCCTAACTTTGATCTTTTATTGGTTTGTGTTGAACCTTTATGCACCTGTAGAATATATAATCTAGAGCAAACTAGTTAGTCCAATTATTTGTGTTGGGCATTCAACCACCAAAATCATTTAGGAAAAGGTTAAACCCTATTTCCCTTTCAGTTTGGAAGCCCCGGAAGCTTGTGACTAGCATATCCTTTAACTTCTGCCAAGACGTAATTGTTCCTAGCCGAAGAGAATAATACCAAGTCTGGGACACGCTCCTGACTGCCATGACGAAGGACTTAGCCATGACAACAATGTTGCCACCATATGATGATATGATTGCTTCATAGCTCATGAGGAATTTTTTCGGGTCAGAATGTTCATTATACATGGGGAGCTGTAGCGGCTTGTATGAAGGTGGCCATGGGGTAGCCTACAACTCTGCTGTCAGGGGAGAAGCATCATCAAAAGCAAAGTTACCATGGTATAGATCATCATACCATCCATCATCGTTGACTGGAGTTTCTTGACGAAGCTCTCTATGTTGAGGCCCTTGTCCTTGATCATCCTACGCGAGGTGGCACATTTCTTCAGCTGCTTCGTCGATCTTCCTTTGAAGTTCGGTTAGCCGAAGCATCTTTTCTCTTTTTCTCTGCACCTAGTGATGTATAGCTTCTAAATTCCTGATCTTCTGGTCCAACTCTTCCTCCTGAGGTGTTGGGCTGGTAGCCTTTCTCTTCTGGCTCCTAGCCTCTCTCAGTGAGAGCGTCTCCTGATTGGTGTCCAGTGGCTGCAGAGCAGCCCCTGGTGCTGTTGTCTTCTTTGGCGGTATGTCGATGGCTAGCGTTTGCCGAAGGTTGTGGAAGTGAGTTCACCGGAGATGGGCGCCAATGTTAGTCACTTGTTCTCATATGTTGTGAATCAAGAACAAGGCAACACAATTGTTAATCATTAGGGACCTTCGTCTTCCGAAGTATTATTTCCCTAAGGATATAATGATCATGAGACGAAGGTCATGAAGGGTATACCTTCATCATTCAATATGTGAACAAGAATACAAAGAAACGAAAGCAATAACTATATCTCGTTAATCCATTCATATTTGCATTCTACAAAACATGTATGAATATCAACATGATTCATATTACATTGGTACATTTGGCTTGCTCGAAGGTGAAGACGTGAGAGAATGATTACAATTCAGCGTTAACAGTACAGTGCTACTGTTCGTCTATTTATAGGCATGGGACGCAGCCCGGGTAAAAGTACATTTATGTCCCCAATATTCACGTATGACCGTAATACAAGTCATTAAGGACTAAGTAGTCTTTTTTCTCTTCGGTCAGCATCATCATCATACTTTATCTCTGTTATAAGTCGAAACTGTCCATTTGGCGATAGCTTTGACGTTTACTCTTATCATCTTTAGATTTGTTTTCATCTCATATGCCTTCATCACGAGGAACAGGCTTGCATCCTGAAGATGAAGCTTCCTGTAATAACTTATGTTGAAAACAAATGCTTAATTATGTTTTGAGGACTTTCGGAAGACGAAGGCCCCCAACATCTATACCCGCCGCACGCTCCCGTTGTTAGCCGAGCTAAGAGGGTGACCGTGGTGCGGCGATTTGCTCGCCGGCGACGTGAAAACACTGCAGCACCGTCGTCCAATTACAGATAAAAGAAATAGGTAAATAGGGTTGATAATCATTTATACTATAAAAATAATTCTAGAACATTAGGAAATTCATAACTCCTGAGCTTTAACTCCGATTTGACTTCATAAACATATTTATTACACAGTAACAACATTATCTATAGGATAACATATATTCTTATAAGTAGATATTTATATAGCCTATGGTTATGGGATTAGCTTTTCTAAATATAATTGATGTAATATTTTGATTCTATAATTATACTCTGACTAAAAACTACCTCTAATCAAGTTATAACTTAAATTGAGGATGAATTATCTATTTCTTAGTTATTGAATGTGTGAATCTTTAATTAGCGTACTGAGTCATTTTACGTGTGAATCTTTAATTAGCGCACATATGAGATTTACTCATAAATCAGGGCAAAGGGCAAATTCGGGTGTGACACCTGCCTTCCTCCAGCTGCCGTATTTGTGATGTTATCCTATCCCCCAAACTTTCTCCCATGCTAACTCGTCAGCGGTTAGCCGGTGATCAACCACAGCGTCCTTCCCTGCCATGGCATCCACCCATCTAGCCCTATTGTCACCCCTCATCCTGCTGCTAGTACCATGCATCCAGTGGCGAAGCTAGAGCAAAATATAAGGGGGTGCATGTCTCTTGTGGGTGCATAGGAATAAAATTTGGGTGATGCATATATGGTGCAAATTTGACTGTTATCACTGTTTTTTGGATTTTTAGGGGGTGCATATGCATCCACAGTCTACAACGTAGCTTCGCCCCTGCATGCATCTTCTAACCTGCTACTGGTTTTCTTCACCATCATTTAATTCGTGACACAACAAACATTTCAGAGCAACGTAAGCATGCACCAACTAACATACAAAGCAACACAATGCCACAACTTGTATACAACTTCGCATGTTTCATTCATTGTGACAAATGCCTGCCTGTCTCACAACTATACTTGGAAAATTTTGCTAAGCCTTACATAGTCCTAAGCCCACCACCCTAGCCCACTCGATGTTCATTCAGGGTACAGGTATATAAACAAACACCACAAGTTTATTCTCGGTCACCTCCAGCCTAGAACCATCAGCAGCCTACTTGCCTGATGATTGATTACACGAGTATGAGCTTCGACAAAGACGATGGCCAGGATTACGAGCTGACACCAAGAAAAAAAACACTAAAACGCTTTACAGTGGTAACACACCCGGGTTAAACACGGGCACCTTTTCCTCTTGGCCTTGTTCATGCTTTGGTGGTCGCTGAATCTATCGGCGATGATGAACCTGTTGGCGAGGGGCATGTGTCGAGGTCCCGTCTGCCCTTGGATTTCTTCATCTTCGCCTTGAACCGGGACTTGGTCACCAGGGTGTCCACTGTGTTTGCAAAGTTACCGATTGCCATCGCGATCAGCAGGATCCCGCATACCACAACCTGTGACAAAGCACAAAGCTTATGACACGGACAAAACACTGCGGAATCCTGGTTGTATTGACAACTACAAAATGCAATGGAATCCTTGTTCATTGACAGCTAAAGTCTCTGACCTGCCACTCAGGGACGACGCCAGTATGAGCTGTGCGCAGAAGTAAAAACCCAACATAACCCTCGAATCCCTGAAAGAAAAAAAAAACAAAAAAGAACATAAAATGTTTCCTCCAGCTGTCATATGTCCATGAAAAGATTGTAACATCATGCTACATGATTTAGTCATGAACCAATCATAGCACAACAAAATGAATATTCGATACAGAAAGACTTGGCAGTTGGCACAATCATCAAGAAATTCTCAGAAAAGCATCATTTATATGCAAAGACGATTTCGCATGTTAAATAGGAGAACCAGGACAAAAGTTTGCAATGTCTAAAAACCTAGGTGAGGTGTTCAACAACATGCAGCCGTCAGAAGAAAGAATACCTGCAGGAGGAAAAGGAGAGGGCACAACAGCAACAATTGACCTTCAACACCAGCAGTCTCTCCCCATACAACATCCATTCTTTTAGCCTGGTGGCAAAGCAAAATTCCAGTTACAAAATATTGCTTTTACTTAAGTTTACTGCACGGCTAAATGCCATGCAACGAATAGCCATGTCAGTAGACCATGCCAATTGTGCGTTTCCTCCTTTCACAAGTATTAAGTCCATTTAGGTTTGTCCTAACTCCTAAGTCGAACTTCTCCAACTTTGACCATCAACATCCATTATATAAAGATTGCTAAAGCAAGATTATTAGACTCGATATAAAAAAAAAATACCTTCCCCAAAGCAATCCTAGTATACAATCTTTGACGCTGATATCTATTCTGCAACATCATGACAAATCCTTGCATTATGGCCCAGCAAAGGAAAAGTTCCACGCCTCTCTGTCAAAAGAACAAACAGGTTAAGCACATGTACTTGTGTACATTGCATAATGGAAAGACCCAAAAGGCATACCTGCTTGCGTGCACAATTAGGTTGCCCCTTTATCTCCCATGTGAGACTTACAAGAGACATCAGCATGGCACAGTAGTGATGAAGTATCCACCTTAAGGGAGAAAACAACAAGAGACAGTCACAGTATGGAACAGAAAAAAAAGGCAAATGGAAGTGAACAAATTGGTCTTGGAAAACAGAAGTTATCCCGTATGCATTAGTTTAAAAGCTTTTGACCCACAGGCCAAAACATCCTTAGCTTTTTCAGATATGATCATATGGCAGAGCATCAGTGATCCTTACCAAGGACGAATATCACTTCCATTAACTCGCAGTATGTTCTCACGCAAAGCTAAACTGGTATACAGGAATAACAACCAAGCCTGTACAAGGTAAATTGAGGTATCAGTGTCTTTTGGCATGACATGAAACATATGATTAATTCAACTAATGCTGCATCGCCGCGAGCAAGCATTAGAGTGTACCTGGTATAGCTGAACTGGCAATACTGGAAAACATCCATTCCATAACCATTGTCGAAGAAACAATAAAATCACCGGAAAACAAAGAAACAGCAAGGCAGTTCTGTCCTGGAAATGGGGAGAAAAGGTTGATTATAAACATAAGAAACTCTCTAGCTAGTCTGGATCTGTTATCCAAGGATCTAACATTGACAGCTAAACTAAGATTCATTTTTACAAAAGCAGAGAGTAAAAGGATGCATCTAGTTTCTTATTTGTATACTTAAATATGATCAATCGTAGAACAATCCAAATAATATTTGATGGAATATTATAGAAATTCTCCTAAAATGTTACTTTTCCGTTTGCACAGAAAGGATGGTAGTTTTAGTATCAGCACAATCTTGAGAGGATAAGGGTAAGAGGGGGGGGGGGGGTACAGCCGTACAGGAGCCCTTGAACTCGCCACTTATTATGTTCCAGTAGGAAAAAGAAAGGGGATCAAGAGGGATGTGATGTGTTAGCCATTTCTGTAAACTTATACATAACTCGAAGTTACAACGCTATAATTTCAGAGGAAAATCAGAGTTACATTTATTCAAATTTATTGACTTTAAAAGGTTATGTTAAGTAGTGGATACAAACTCCCACAAGTTAGACCACTACGTTGACTGAAAGCATACAAACAGAATTATTATAAGCATTTGGTTAGCTGAGAAGCACAGACCTGTAACGTGAAGTCTAACAACCTTTTGTGCTTCCCAAGTTAGTTCCAATACTACTCAAATGTCACGGTAAAGATAAATTCCACGTTGTGACAGTACTTTTTTTCATTTAGCGGAAACTTCGAGCGAACTTAAAATAGCATTGCTCCAAAGATGCTTGGATCAATGAACAAGCCAAATTTCAGAACTCGAAATCCACCGGTGCCTCGAGCACAATTATATGATTCACCCAGAGTCCCCAATTGAAAAACACAACTTGACACAAAAATTACCATGAATAGTGCAGTTTAGCACATACCCTGTAGCTATTGTACTCCTCCTTCACCTTGAGCTGCACCTCCTTCCTTGTTGCCCGCAAATTTACTGGTCCCAAGAACATTTTCAGAAAAGCGCCTGCAAACCCAATAGAAGTACAGGAGTACAGGATATTGTCATAAATAAAACACAGGTTTCACCCCCGGGGAAAAAAGAAAAACAAAATCCAAGAACAAGATGAAGCTTAAAACAACTCAAATCACCTTGCGTCTTGGTCGGGAGCAGCGAAGCAACGTCACCTTCAGCGATGAGGCACGCTGCTCGATCCAAGTCCTCCTCAACCTGGACAAAACCACAACCACATCAGCACGAGCAATCACGCACATTGCGACAAACCAGCGGCGCGGAAAATGGCGCAGCGATTCAGCAATCCAAGGAACTCCTAGAGGTTCCCTCTCATACACCCAGACTAGACAGCCGCATTGACGCTACGAAAGCGAGCTGGCGCTTTTACAGCAGGCCAAATCGTAGTTCCGCAGAAGCAGATCTCCCCTGGCGATCCGGCGCCACCCACCGCCCAGCGAGGCAGCACGCAGGGCCAAGCCAGCAGCGCGCGGAACCCTAGGGCCAAGGCGCGCAGGGGACCCGCACGGCGAGCGATCTCCTCGAGCGTGCTCACCCACCGACACGCATCCACCGCCGGGCGCAGTAACACAGGAGGGGGTTCGGGAGGCAGCAGCGCGCGCACACGCAGAGAGCGCGAGTGCGTCGGAGAGAAGCATCGAGAGGCGCACCTTGTCGCTGTCCGCGTGCGCCGCGGCGGCCTCGCGTAGCCGCCGCAGCTCCCCCTGCAGCGCGGCGGCACGGCGGCGCAGCGCCTCCTCCTCCGCCCGCGTCTGCGTCAGCAGCGCCGCCGCCGCGTCCTGCAGCTCCCGCGCCTGCTCCGCCGCGCGCGCGGCCGCCGCCGCGCCGTCTTCTTCTCCTCCTCCCTTCCCCATCTCTGTCTCCTCTGCTCGCCTTTCCTCCCGCTCTAGAGCGGCTGCTCTGTCTATAGGGGCCGCGGGAGTGCGAGGCAGACGCACTCGGCCGAGGCTGACGGGCGGGGCCGACGGCGAGAGGGGGAGGAGGGAGGTGGGTTGGTGTCGGAGATGTGGCGATCTGATGTGTGTGCTGAGTATGTGAATGCGATTAGATTTGGCAGCATTTAAAAATCAGCGGATGTGGATGTAGATTTGGATGGGATTCGTATGGTTTTGGCCTCATCCACTTGCATTTTTAGGGGAGGTTTGTTTGGACTTTAGGGCTTTTTTCTAGGGTTCGGTTACTTGTGGGATACAAGGAGAGTATGTGTGCCCTATTTTTTGGCCGGTTTGTGGGACGTGTCATCCTGGTTTAACCTTTTTTTAAAAAAAGTCATGTTTTTTATGGTATGGTGGACG
The DNA here is from genome assembly GCA_029449295.1 of Zea luxurians. Classification (NCBI taxonomy): domain Eukaryota; kingdom Viridiplantae; phylum Streptophyta; class Magnoliopsida; order Poales; family Poaceae; genus Zea; species Zea luxurians. Next base: position 39,157,639 of record JAOPSE010000010.1, on the reverse strand, counting down.
TCATCACGTAAGTTTCAATGTTTTGCGCTTTAGGCTGACATGTCATTTGTGTTTTCTAATCACATATATACCAAATTAATACGAGATCGAGTGATCGACAAATCTTTAGGTGATTCACACTCTACACTGTCGTGGCATTTCTATTTTTCCAGCATTTCTATTGATACAAAATAGGCAGATCTTAGCCTTTATGACACGACTGAGTGGTCATTAGAGATGGCAATGGGACCCGATCCCCGATTTCCCGCGGGGATTCCTCTATTAGGGAATGGGGAAGAAACTTTCCCCACGAGAATATAAACGGGAAAAATTTAGCCCCCGATGGATAAACGGGGACGGGGACGGGAAGCATTCCCCATCTCGTTCCCCGCGGGGATCCGTTAAACTTGCACGTGACTATGTTTTTTTGTATTAGTTAACAACAAAAATAAATAATTACCTTATCAAGAGACCACTAATTGTACAAATGTGTTTATTTTGATGTATGCATAATAATTTCTTATATCTGACAATGTGTATAAGTGATAATATTTAATATTAATAGCAAAGTACGTATGTCTTACTTGTAATTTAAACGGGGACGGGGATCCCCGTTGGGGATTTATCCCCGCGGGAAATGGGGATGGGAAAGAAATATTCCCCGCAAGCGTTCGTGGGGATCCCTGCGGGGAAGTTTTTTCGTCGCGGGGACGGGATGGAAAGCTATTACCCGGCAGAAAATTTCCCGTTGCCATCCCTAATTGTCATTGAGGTGTATTGTTTGAAGCCAACAAGCGTGAGGATCTCTTTGAAAAAATGTAAGAATTGTACAAAAAAGTATTCTAGAGAAATTACTTTTTCATTTCTATAGGAAAAAGTGTTGCATTCCATAAAACTAGCGAGCTGTAAATATGTTGCTACAGTTTCATTTATATTTAAATATAGAATATAAAACATAAAGATATATGTGTTTGGCTACATGTGTGAATGTGTGTTTAGTCATTTGCATCTCATCTGTGTATAGTTTTAGTTATTTTAACCATTTAACACAACAGTTTGATGCAGCATGCCATATATTAGTTTTTTTCACATTTTGTTGAGCAATCACGTATATATGTTGCGAGATTGAAAGTGGGAAAGAACACTTCATAGTATGTACAGGAGTGTTTGTGTCACATGGTGGATAACCGAACTTATGTTTGTATGATGCATTATATATTCTGCAAAACTATAGTTTTATTGTTGTAGGTTTAAAGCCAATGTATGTGTTTATTTTCTCCGGAATTGGACATAGAGTTTGCCATTGAAAATGAGGCAAAATGGGGAAAAGAAGTGATGAGGTTGTTGGTTTGTGTAGCACCCCAAAATTTCAAATCTTGAATTTTTCTCAAACTCACTCTAAATTCAAAATGAATTTTAAATTTCGTTTCAAAATGTTTGTTTGCAAGTTGATATCAACAAATAAAATATAGTGGTCGATATTATCCTCAAAATATCCTACAAATATTTCCCCAGTGATCCCCCTCAAATTATTTCCAGAAATACTGCTCAAATATTCCACCGATATTTCTCCAAATATTTTCCTCCTGAGAAATACCTTCAGAATCATTTTTAAAGTCCATACAAATATTTTCTCCATAATTTTCCTCATGCTCATACGTATACGTACGCCTCTAGTGTCATACGGTGAGCTCTACAAGCTAATTTCACTTATACATGACAAATATATGCTTATCTCCCACTAATTCTCGCATCTTCCCACTAATCCTCGCCTCCTCCCCCTAATCCCCCACCTAGCATATAAATAGAGGGGCAAGGGCCTCCTCTCAAACCACCTCAATCCAATTCATGGCAACTCTCTTCCCCCCACACGCTCACTCCAACTCCCACATAAGCACAACACAAGCACAAGGATCGTTCGGTCGTTCATTCGATAGTTCGTCTATCTGTTCTTAGTTTGTTCGTTCGTTCGTCCGATCGTTCATGGTTCGTTCGTCCGTTCGTCCGATCGTTCGTCCGTTCGTTTGTCCAAATAATTTTTGTTCAGCCGTTATGCTGCCGAAATTTCGATCGCTCGTTCGTCCGATCATTCGATTGTTCGTCCATTCGTTCATAGTTCCTATTCATCGTTCATCGTTCGTTCATAGTCCCTATTCATCGTTCATCGTTCGTTCATAGTCCCTATTCATCGTTCATAGTCCATATTTATCGTTCATCGTTCGTTCATAGTCCCTATTCATTGTTCATAGTCCCTATTCATCGTTCGTTCATAGTCTCTATTCATCATTCGTTCATAGTCCCTATTCATCGTTACTATTCACCATCGTTACTGTTCACCGATGATATTTATTGTTACTATTTCATTGTCATTATTCATCGTTACTATTCATCGTTGCTATTCATCGATCATCCGATCACCCCAAATTTCAACTGCTCATCCATCATGCTGTCCAGCTCACCTAAGACCTGCCAGACCAATATTCCAGTCATACGAACTCCGGTGACTGTGATTTTCCTTCGAGTAAGAACTTTCCATCTGGTCACCCATCCTAGATCTCTCTAGGTTGAGCACGCTTGACTTTGAGATTCTTTCGAACCAGGCTTCCAAACTCAGATTCCAATAATTCTTGTTTCTAAATTCTTATCAAATTATTCCCTATCCAAACACGCCATCTCTTAATCATGGTTCATATTCCAGAAAACTCTCAAAATGCTCTTGTCCCATATTCTGCCTATATTTTCCCTGTTTAGACTAAGTCAGACGATTCAATCGTCACTATTCTCACCAACAGTGAACTCTACTGTACTACACCACATACACCCAGCTATAAATACACCCAGCTACCCGCTCCCTCTCCACACACTCAACACCCTCAACCAAGGCAAACCCCCACTCACTCTGTTACCCCGCTCTGCCGGCTACACGCATAGTGTCGCTTCGCCTCCAATCCACCCTCCTGGTAAGCACCTCCATTCCACCACCAGTAATATCACAACACCACATGACACAGATTCTGCTCAAGACTCTACCCATCTATATATCGCCATTCTGACCACTATACTAAATATTTGTTGATATACTTGCTGGTTTGTATATTTGTTTGTTCATGTTGCATAGTTATCGGAGCGTTCGTGCCGTCTCGTGAAGGCCAGTTCTGCAAGTCTACGCCAGACGGTGGAGCTAGAAGCCAGCTCCGCGAGCTCTCACCCTTCCGCCAGTTAAGCACGACAAGCTCATTAGATCCCTTTGATGCATAAATTACCTATGTTTTTCAACCAAAACCCTTAGCCTGTTATTTTATGCATGATATGATTTTGCTGCTAAGAGACAAGTTATTGTGGCCACCTAGCCTTAGAACTTTGCCGCAATTAATCTTTATACTCCTTGACATTTTTGTTACAAATGATTTGAGAAAAGGTGTGAGTTTTCAAAACAAAATGTTTTTTCAAAATGGGTATGATGAAGGGTTGTCACCCTTATCACCTTTGAGTGGGATGATCAGGGACTCCCTGGTTTAGGGGAGGGCCTAAGGTGTTGGCTAAGCCGGGTTAGGTGTGAGCATGAAGGATTGTCCCTCTCGCCTAAGGACCGGTTTGTCATCACTCCTTACCTATACTCTTATCAAGTACAACCACTCGAGACTGTATGGGCAGTCGCTTGATCTGAACTTGCACGGTCCGAACCCCACGGTTATGACGGCTGGGGAGCACCGGGAGGATAAGGAAGGGGAATGTTTTGTCTGGTTTGGACATGGTGGTGGCCTTGTTCCTTCTGGTATAATCGCTAAGGTAAGGACGTACAAGGAAGGAGAGAGTTTTGGCATTCGGATCTCACGACGGTGAGATTGCAAAAACCGGACTAGTGGGTAAAGTGTACCGCTCTGCGTTTAAAAACCTATTCGAATAGTCTGTGTCCACGAAATGGATGAGTCATGGCATGGATTTGACAATTAGCGTTTTGTTTTCCAAAAATGCTTTTGAAAAGTGGTTTTAAAAGGTCCGGCGGTCGAGCCGTGAGCTATAGTGGATGGGAAGTCCAGTAGCTGTTTTTGAAAATGAAAACCAGTGGGAAACTGCTGACATACCTGGATGGTTTAGTCTAGGGGATTTTGTTCTATATTGAAAAACTTTTTGCTCCTTTGGGAGAGGATGCACTTTGAAAAATATAAAATGTTTTATAAAATAACCCTGCATCAAATATTGCTATTTCTGCAAAATATCCTGAGCTCCACATATTCCATGCATTATATCTGATTTCCCCATTCCATGGGTGAAGGTGGGTTGCTGAGTACGTAAGTACTCACCCTTGCTTATTTGTTGTTTTTTAGAGAAGGAGATCGTTGATCGGGTAAGAGTTACGCCTGTTCCCAACCTTACCTGTGGTTGTTGGACCGTTGATTTGCTTCGTTGCATATATCGGGCTGCTTCAGCCCCACTCTGATGATATGTCCCGAGTTGTGGACCAACTCTTAAAGTTGATCGCCACCTTTATAGGTTTATCTCGTTTAAGCAGATCTGGAATCATCTGATGTATAAATGTGTTTACTAGCCTTCTAGGACTAGTAATTGTATCACATTTGAGTCCCAGAGGATTGGGGCGCTTCAATTTGAGAGCAGCCAACAGAAACATGCGGGTGTGGGGGTTAAACAACCTCGCTCTCACCATGACCACGACCCATTTAACATGAGCATGCATAATTAATTATGTCTAATTACAAATTTGATGTTTCATTGTACATTTATGCTTAGGAAACCTTAATCTTCTCCCATCTCAAGTGGAATTAAGTTTCCAATCTACCTTTAAAATACCTTATTTTCTTTTGTCCATCACAACCATTAGATTCAGTTTTTTATTAAAATCGTACGGTTAGCCGACAGAAATTCAACGATTCTTGGTTCGTTGAACAGGAAAAAAATAATTATTTGTCATCATTTTGGAGTGGGTGGTGTTGAACATCATATTTGGCACTTGGGCACACCTGGACGGTCCAACCATGTGGCTCGAGCGATCCATGCTCCAGACGGTCTGTGGGATAGCGCGAACGGTCCACGATCAGGTTAACTCGGGCGAGAGTACTTAGCTCACGCATGGTTATCCTAATCTATCCGTAGAAATCTGTTGGATCTCGCTTATGAATGGGTCCATATCTCCTCCTATAAATATAAAGGGGTAAGGCTGATTGAGAACCCCGAACACATTCCAATCGAACCAATCATTTACCTTATTTATCATTCATTCCTTAGGAAGCTGTAGCGTAGCTTTAGTTGTAGATTTCACATATCAATCTTCACCTCTATTCAACTCTACGTCGTCTAGAGGTGTCTTGGGTGGCCAACCGACCCCAAGATGACCCTAGGATCCTACCCTGGTGAGGTCCCTCCCTGGGGGCGAGATCCATGTTCACCCAGAGCTCTCTATGCCTTCATGGACGATCTGGTGACCTATCGTGGACCATGTGGCACCTCGTAGAGCTAAACCCAAGGTCATGTGCATCACGTGAAGGCACTAGGGTTCGTTGTTATTTGGCCCTAAGAAGGTGCCAACATAAGAGGTGGAGTTCAATACTACTGCATGTAGTGTTATTTGTCTTCTGACCAACCCTGGATCATCTGGTGACCTACCGCAGATAGTCTACCACCTCGTAGAGAGGTTCCCTAGGATCTCATTCCCCACGAGCGGGATCTAGGGATCATTAGTGTTTGGCCCCAAAAAAGGTGGCAACACACTTTTTGGTGACTCCGTTGGGGATGAAAGATCGAATTTATTAGATAAGATATATTATATTAGTTCTATTAGGTTAGATCTATTAGATCGTTCATGATGACCGGAAGTTCCAGACCAAACACAGACGGTCTGTGCACTAAGCTTGGATGGTCCAGGAAAGAACCAGAAAGCGAGACTTACGAGGAGGAACACGCACATCTGAAGGGCATCTTCTGTGCTAGGAGCATTGTGACAGTTCGACCTCACGGCGCTCGGCCGACACCGCAGGCTCAAAGGACGTCGTTGCCGGCACCTCCAACCCTCCCTCATGACGCTCAAACGGCACCGGAGCGCAAGGGGGCTTCACCGCTGGCTCCTCTTTCTAGGCCCTAGTGCTAGAACTAACCTCGGCATCAACATGGTGAGGCGACCCTGCCCCATCGACACCAGGGCCAAGGATTCGTTAGAGGCTCCATGTTGATGAAGGGGGAGATGCTCCCCCTAGCCCGGTGCGAGCCATACACTCAGCCTTCTACCCTTTTTTCTTGCCTAACGACACTTCTTGCATGCTGCTAGGGCCTTCGCCTCTGACACCCTCTTTCGTTTCTTCTCTGCCTTGATCGTGGCGTCTTTAGGGAGAGGAGGAAGGGAGGGACTCATGGGCCCGAGCTCCTATGGTGCAAACAACCACCACCAACGAAATACACCCAAAAACAGAAAGATCACAGAAGGAAACCTACCAAATCACTCAAATCCCCTTGATATGGGGAAGGGCGAATCCGAATCCATGAAAATCGTTGATGCCAACGCAGTGACATCCCTGACGTGGGCCTTGACCTTTGACTCAGAAAGGGGCTTAGGGGAGTGGTGATCAGGGTCCTTCAAGCCATCGTACTGCCACATTAGATTCTGATGAGCCATGAGCAGCTGAACCCGATGTTGCATAAATGTGTGGATCTGTCACACACCGGTGAGTCTCTGATCCTTTATGTGGTGATCCCCTTCAGGATATGCTCCACCCTCTTCTTAAACTTGGCCTCCACTCGACGCTAGACATCGGAATCCGTCTGGTGAACAGCGAAGCGCTGCCCCCACCTTCCTAGCGTAAAACCACTCGCCCTCATAGCGAATGGAAGACAGGAGTGGGATCTTGAAGTAGCTCTCCTGCGGGTTGGAGCGTAGCTAGATGGCGATGATGTCGATAAATGATTAGCTACCTCAATAAGGGAACAACCGCAGACTGAACAGATAGTGCCAAAGTTTCTAGTTGTGTTCGATGCCGAGGAAGGCTTCACATAACATGATAAAACACACTATGTGAAGAACGATGGTGGGGTGGAGATTCTGGATCTCCAGCTTCTAGTAGAAGAGCAGCCCCCTCACAAAGGGGTCCAGGGGCAACCTAAACCCGCACTCATAGAAGGACGAGAGCACAACCACCTCGCCGTCCCGAGGCTGAGGCACCTCACCCTCATCTTCCAACCGCCATCCTAAGGCCTCCGCGAGAGGAAAGAACCCCTTCTTCTGCAAACCTAGGACGCGACTTCGATGAAGCGAGCAAACTAGGAAGGAGGCCATGGATGCAGGGAAAGGGAGTAAGTGGAGCGCTCAAGCAGGTAGAGAGCACGAGGACAAGGAGGCTCTAGGGTAGGAATGGAGGCAAGAGCACAAAGAGACAGTAAGCGTAACTGAATCAAGGAACCTTTCCTCCATTTATATACACAGATATAGGGAGGAAGAGTGGTGCCCAAAAAAATGGGTCCACCACGACCAAGCAATGGGAGGATCCGCCGCTCTAGCTCCTGACCGCCTTGAGCCCCGGAAGGGAACCCAATCGTTCGGTGCCTGTCAAACGGGCCCACCATCACCACGGCTTGGGAGGATTTGCCTCTCTATCTCCCGACCGCCTCGAGCCCTGGAAGGGAACCCAACCATCTGCCGCCTGTCAAATGGGCCCACCACCACCACCACGTGGGAGGATTCACCGCTCCGACTTCTGACCGCCTCGAACCCCGAGCAAAGAAACTACCCATTTTGCAGACGGTTCCATGCCTCGAGCAGAGCACCAGGAGAACATGTCGCACGAGGGACACACCAATGCCAAGCAAGACGTTATCCAACCCATCAAGCCACCCGTGCACGCAACACCAGACCTGATATCACCTGTCCTGTCGGGCGCCCATGCCAAGTGTCTCATGACGATTTCCTTTTTGTTCTCACTACCAATACAACTGTGACTACCTAATGAAAACCAGGTAAAGACAAAAGTTACTAAACCCCTCATATAGAGCAAGGGCGACCCGATCAAGCTCCCAACGAGCCTCAAGCTAGGTGACCAGCACATTGGTCATTTGCTCATAGTCGCGTCCAAGGTCGTACCTCACATTCCCCTATGGTAACCTAGCTAATGGGGTGGCCACTGGCCCCTCTTTGGTCGGCCAAGCCAACCGAAGGGCCAACACAGGGTCGAATAAGGAAGGACTTAATGAGACACCCCCAGCGGGACCACTCGCCAAGACCATACCCTACCAGAGGGTGGTCTGATCTCACTTGGATAACCCGTTAGCAACTCAACGACCTCCTTCACCGTGTTGGCTAGGTCGGTGAGGGATGGCCTTCCCCTCAAAGGACCCAAAATCCTTCCGAGGGGGATGCGTGCATAAAACAGAACTCGCAACCAACACAGCCAAAATTAGGACTCTGGTCCAGGACTACACCTAGTTCTGACAGTAATTGAGCGTATACTCAGCACAAGCAAGAAACTACACCGACCATCACAAAAAGGGTTCATCCCAAAACCACGAACAAACTAGATAAACCCCTAAGTAATCCCCATGGATTACTCAGGGGCTTGGGGGCTACATCTAGCAAATGCACTTGTGCGCACCCGAGACTAAGAAAGCCTCCATACAACTCCAAGGAGTTGCACGAAGGCTCAGGGGCTGCTGACGGGTACCTAGGAATGGGGTACCCAAAGTAAGCCCGTAACTCATGGCGGTCCATCCAGGCCACCCAAATCTCGTCGAGCAACTCCACGAGGCAAACCACCAACCATGTCCCACCGAGCAACTCTGCGAGGTGGAGAAGTGAAAGGAGTAAGACGGGAGCCAGTACACCTATGGGCCCAGGCGCCATAACCTCCTGTTACGCGTGTGGTAGAAGAACGCATGTACTCGGCTGACATGGAGGCAAGGAAGGCAATGTTGCCCCACGAATACCCAACGGGTTTTACCCGATATGAAGGCGGGTATGGGATGATTTCTCTACCCGTGGGTATCTTAATGGGTAAGAATCTCTACCCGTTAGGTAGACATGTACGGGTACAGATTGGTACTACCCATACCCCATGTATAAAATATACTCACATCAATACTACTATAACCATCTAATAAAGCCCATCTTAACTAAAATAAAACCCTTATCTAGCTATCATTTGTCTAGTTACCAAGTTATGTAATCATATGATTTGTTATATGCGAAGTGGAACTTGTTTTTGTATGTTTATTTAATATTTTGAGTGATTGGTATATTAGAATTTAAGACTTTCCTAGCGGGTACGGGTTACCCGACGGATAAAATTATATGAGTAAGATTTTATACCCGCGAGCATATATGGGTAACCCGACGGGTAGATTTTTTTGATGGGTACGAGTATAGAATGGTACTACCTGACAGATATATATCTGTTACCATCTCTACTCTAGAGTCTTTGATAGTCCGTATGTCCTGAAGGGTCTCGACGCCCCTTGAAAAGCCTCAGCATTTCTGGATGGCCTCGAAAGACCCCAACGCCTTCGGAGAGCCTCCAAGGGCCTTGACGCCTAGGAGAGCCCTAGAGGCCACATAACATCTCGACAACTCTGACAGATCATACCAAGGATCCTCAAAAGACCTCGAGAACTCTCTGACATCATAAGGGTGCATTTGGTTTTGTTGTCTCGTATGAGAAAAGTTGCTTTATGATGTCTTTTATGAGTTATCTTATGTGAAAAAGTTAGATCCGAAAGACTATGAGTTATCTACTATGAACAAACTTGTCGGGTACCGTAATTAGGGGTACCCCCAACGCTCCTAAACACGGCTGGAAAACGTCTTCAGAACAAACCATAAAGACTGATAAGCATGGTTCAAGTCAAGGCCTCATCTGCCATGGGACGCGATCTCGCCTCGCCCAAGCCCGGCCTCGGGCGGGAATAGTAGTCTCGGGCGGATTCACGCCTCGCCCGAGGGCCTCCACAGGCAGTAGACGCACCCTCGGCTCGCTCGAAGCCAAGCTCGGGCAAACTTTGTCGTGCAGCGACCTCGGCCAAATCGCCTTACCAACCGACCGTATCGCATGCGCATTTAATGCAGGGATCGCCTGACACCTTATCCTGACACGCGCGCCTCAGTCGGCAAGGTAGAAGTGACCGTAGTCACTTCGCCCTTTCACTGACCGTTCTGATAGGAAAACAACACTGTTTGCCCCACTTCGGCTACTGTGCCAACCACCAGGGAAAGACTAACAGCAGTCATGGCCTTTCCCGAGTTTGGTCTCGGGCGCAACAGGGAGCTCCGCCTCGCCCGACCCCAGACCTTGGCCTCAGCTTCGGCCTCGGGAGAAGGCCTCCGCCTCGCCCGACCCCGACCTCGGCCTCGACCTCGGCCTCGGGAGGACTCCACCTCGCCCGACCTCGGGAGAAGGACTCCGCCTCGCCCGACCTCGGCCTCGGGAGAAGGACTACGCTACAGGGGATACATCATTACCCTACCTCTAGCTAGCCGCCTCAGGCTACGAAGGAACAAGACCGGAGTCACATCTAGATTACTCCGGCCACAGGTAATGATGGTTCCCCGCGTGCGTCCATGACGTCAACAGTCCACAAGCTCTCTACGAAAGCAAGGAAACGTCAGCAGGATCCATGCCGCACCGCCAGCTGCACTTCATACAGGGCTCAAGCACCTCTTCGCCGGACACGTTAGCACATTGCTACACCCCATTGTACAGCTGGACCATCTCCTTGTATCTATAAAAGGGGATGTCCAGGGTCTTCCTAGAGGGAGAGAGAATAGAAGGGAGGGCAACACGGGTAGCAAGAGCAACGGAGACGGACTCACCCAGACACCAAGCTCCACTTCGCAACGCTAGACTCCCTAGGAGGCCTAGGGCCCGTTCCCCTCTCTCGCTCGGCTTGTAACCCCTACTGCAAGCACCCCCGGTGCAAGATAATATAAGCCTCATTCCCCCACTTGTGTTCCATCTTGCATCAACCCATCTAGACAGGGGCACGCGGCACAAAATTCACTAGTCGGTCCGGTTGAGGGTCCCCTGGGTCTGAAACACCGACAGTTGGCGCGCCAGGTAGGGGCTCGCTGCGTGTTAACAATACTTTCCCGTTGAGTTCCAGATGGACAATCTTCAGCAGCCTCTTCAGCCCAGGACGGTGTTCCGCTTCGGAAGTCTCGAGTTCATGTCCCCCAACGACGGCTACGACATGGTACTGCTCCCTCCGCAGCGCGACAACGACGACGATCGTCGGCTCGCCCGGCGGAGACGAACTCGACGACGACATCTCCACGTGGCGGAAGAACACTCGGGTCAACCCCGCCACCCTCCTCGCTGGAGGAGACGGAGATGGGGCAAACATGGTCAGGCGGGAGGCAGCACCTCAACGGCTGTCAGACCAGAGCGAGTCGACGACGCCGACACCCCTACGGGGGACATGTCGGGTGTTATCCTCGCACCTGGGACAATGACGGGTGTCGCCTCCCAGCAAAACGCCATCCCCATGCAGACTGATGACGCCGGCACCCTTGCGAGGGACTTGTTGGGCATTAGTCTCGCACCTGAGATAACGACACATTCCACCTCCGATGCAACTTCACCGCCATCTACCAACCAACAGGTACCTTCAGTTTTCCATCTCGTTCCCTTTAGATTCAGCTTTGACCCACCAAGCGACCCCGCTTCGGTGAGCGCTTTCGTGAGGGCATATCCTGACCTTCCGAGGTACCATATGTGGTCAACTTGGGACCGACTGACGGTCGTCTCAACCTCCGGACCCGCGGGTTCCGAGGAAGAGGATGACCCCGACGTCAGTTGGGATTTCTCCGGACTCCATGATCCCAGTGCCATGCGTGACTTCATGTCCGCATGTGACCACTGCCTCTCCGGCTGCTCTGAGGATGGCCACAGCCTCGACGACAAGGGTTGCGACCCAACTCGCGAGTGCTACCACATCGATCAGGAAGATCACGACGGAGACAATCACCCCAGCATGCCACGAGGCGATGGCGCCCTTGCACCTGCATCTCGCGTTGAGATCCCGCGGGAGCTAGCTATGGCCCAGGTCCCCACGGGGGACCAGGGCTCACGGCTCGAGCAACTCCGAGAGATGCAGGCCAAGCTCGACGAAGAAACGGGGCAACTTGTGCAGCTCCAACAAAACCTCGAGCAAGAGTGGGCAGGCCGAGCGCTCGCCGAAGGAGCGCGTCATCGGGCCCAGGACGTCCAGCGCCGCATTATTGACGATGCCAGGGCGATGCCGCCCCCGGCCTTCAACGGGGCCGGCCAGAACCTAGCTGCAGCAGCAATGTTGCTTCGGACGATGCCGGAGCCATCCACCACCGAAGGGCGACGTATCCAGGGCGAACTCAAGAACCTCCTGGAAAACGCCACGGCCCGACGAGCCGAGAGCTCTGCCTCCCGAAGGCGAGGGTGCCCCTCGGTACATCACGTAGCGTCCTCCCGACACACGCACGAGGCCTCGGTCCACACCGAGCCTACAAGAGACGAGACACCTACAGCCAGGGATCGCCTCGGCGACAATCAGCGCCGCCGCGACCGTCGAGCCCGCCTCGAGGAGAAGGTGTGCCGAGGCTACCACCCTAGACGCGGGGGACACTACGACAGTGAGGAGGATCGGAGCCCCTCACCCGAACCACTAGGCCCGCGGGTCTTCAGCCGAGCCATACGACGTGCGCCGTTCTCGGCCCGGTTCCGGGCCCCGACTACCATCACCAAGTACTCGGGGGAGACGAGGCCAGAGTTGCGGCTCGCGGATTACAGGCTGGCATGCCAGTTGGGAGGGACAGACGAAGACAACCTCATCATCCGCAACCTTCCCCTCTTCCTCTCTGACGCTGCCCGGGACTGGTTGGAGCATCTGCCCCCTGCGCAGATCTTCGGCTGGGACGACCTAGTCAAGGCCTTCGCGGGAAATTTCCAAGGTACGTACGTGCGCCCTGGGAACTCATGGGATCTCCGAAGCTGCCACCAGTAGCCCAGGGAATCCCTGCGAGAGTACATCCAACAGTTTTTGAAAGTCGCCTAGAGGGGGGTGAATAGGCGAAACCGAGGTTCGACCCTCGAAGGCCTAGTCCCCGTTGAGGAGTCCACTAAGGACGGGTCTCTTTCAACCCTTTCCCTCTCTCCACCGATCAAGCAAGACTGGCGAGCTCTTCTTCTTCTCAAGGATCACTTAAGACCCCGCAAGGACCACCACACACTTTGGTGTCTCTTGCTAGCTTTCCAAGCCTCCAAAACTTTGGAGGAAGTTCAATGGGAGTCAAAACTCCACGCGCAAATGAACGCAAAGATGCAGTACACACTATCTCTCAATGAATCTCACAAGGCACTAGAGCTAAATCACACGAGAGGCTTCCTTTTGCTTGCTCTCGCTTTTGTGGCACTTGTGTGGGTTGTAGTGGTCTAAATCTTGTGTATAGGATGGATCAATGAATATATGTGGTTGGGAGGGCTTGAGTATGTCAACTAGATGACTTAGAATGTTGCTTGGGCTCCCACACCTTAAAGTGGCCGGTTGGGGTGGTATTTATACCCACCAACCAAAATTGTAGCCGTTGGAGAAGTCTGCTGGCGATGGACGCACCGGACAGTGTCCGGTGCACCACCGGACAGTGTTCGGTGTGCCGCCACGTCATCCTCCCGTTAGGGCTTGGAGCTGGTCGACCGTTGGAGGCTTTGTCCTCATGTGGCACCGGACAGTCCGGTGCGACATCGGACAGTCTGGTGCCCCTCTGACCGTCTGCTCTGACATCTGAATTGCACTGTTCACTTTGCAGAGTCGACCATTGCGCGCAGATAGTCGTTGCTCCGCTGGCACACCGGACAGTCCGGTGAATTATAGCGGAGGTGCGCCTAGAAAACCCGAAGGTGAAGAGTTTGAAGTCGATCTTCCCTGGTGCACCGGACACTGTCCGGTGGCGCACCGGACAGTCCGGTGCGCCAGACCAGGGAGCACTTCGGTTTCCTTTGCTCCTTTCTTTTTGAACCCTTTTTATATCTTTGTATTGGTTTTGAGTTGAACCTTTGGCACCTGTAGAACATATACTCTAGAGCAAACTAGTTAGTCCAATTATTTGTGTGGGGCATTTCAACCACCAAAATCATTTAGGAAAAGGTTTAAAGCCTATTTCCCTTTCAATCTCCCCCTTTTTGGTGACTGATGCCAACACACATCAAAGCAAATATATAAGTGAATAATTGAACTAGTTTGCATAAGGTAAGTGCAAAGGTTGCTTGGAATGAAACCAATATTATTTCAATAGATATGCATGGATTGTTTTCTTCTTAAAAATGTTTTTGGACCACGCTTGCACCACAAGTTTTATTTTTGCAAATTCTTTGTAAAATTCTTTTCAAAAAAACCTTTGGCAAGTAGTCAAAGGTACATGAATAAGATTGAAAGAAGCATTTTCAAGATTTGAAATTTTCTCCCCCTGTTTCAAATGCTTTTCCTTTGACTAAAACAAAACTCCCCCTTAATGAAATTCTCCTCTTAGCGTTCAAGAAGGTTTTACAAATTTTTAAAGATTCTAGAACTTTCTCCCCCTTTTGAACACAATAAGATATAACATTTGAAAACTTCATTTTTAACATTCGTAGGTGTGGTCCTTTTGCTTTGGGCTAATACTTTCTCCCCCTTTGGCATGAATCGCCAAAAACGGATACTTGCGAGTGAAATATAAGCCCTTTACTTTCTCTCCCCCTTTGGCAAACAATTAAAATATGTGTTAAGATTATACCAAAGTGAAGAACTATGCAGAATACCGGCAAAGAGTAGATAATACCGAAGGAGTTGAGTGGAAGCATCGTCTTTGCCAAATACTCCATTTCCCTTTCAATTCTATGACTAAGCATGAGAATATACTTGAAAACACGTTAGTCATAGACATAAAAGAGATATGATCAAAGGATATATCAAATTAAGCATGAACATAGTTTTATATAACATAGATTGCTCCCCCTAAATATATGCATTGAGATGAAAACATATTTTGGCCTTAAATGCCAATTGCACATAATTAGGTTACTGAGAACAATTCTATATCATAGAGAATGTGAAGTGCATTGTGTCATAGTATAAGTGTGATGCTCATGACAGTTTATGCACTTATGAAAGCATGTTGTAAACATTTTAAGCATTTTCCCTTAAGGATTTCAAAGAGGCTTAAGGACCATCCACCTTTGGAACAAAGGCAGCTTATCCTCGTTACAAGGTTAAGCTTTAAGCTCTTTGACAATTAAATCACTTCATCTAGTTTAAACAAAGATGCATTAATGCAGGAGTGAAATTTTAAGAGGTTAAACTAGGTATGAAGCAGGGATATGCATGGACATGCTTTCTCTTCCTTTTATACAAGATATGCAAAGAAAGTACAGAAAAGAAAGATTTAGATACAAGTTTAAATGAAAGGAGGTAGTTTTATCCTTTTGTACCTTCACATAGAGACGCTCTCTTTATCGTGCTTTGTCCTCAGTCTTAGCTGCTTAAGACCTATACTCAAGACAATATATGGAAATGTTTTGCACAAGAGAGAGTTCTAAACTAGTGATCCTTCTCCAAGTCATTGTTAGCATATATCAAATGGATCACAAATTGCATAAATGTATCATGAATTCTCCTTTTAACTTAGTGCATATTAAGAGAGATATCGATTGGTAGTATATACGGCACTAAGAAACATGAGTGTTAATTGAGGTTATTCAATGATCAAACAAATAACAGATGTGATCAAAAGAACAACATACGCATTAGATTATCAATTAAGCTTAGAGTAGGAGAATCCAACAAATATGCTACTTTAGAGTGAAAAATAAGACTTGAAAATAGTAGCATACTTCATGAGAAACTCATTCTCATGCAAGAGACTATATGAAATTACTAAGATAAAGTGATAGTCTCAACATAATCAAGATATAGAAAGAGGCTCCCCCTAAAGATATGCATCAAGTATTTGAATGGATGAATTTACTCTAAAGACAAATAGGGAGAAGCATTATACATCTTGATCAAGGCTCATAAAATTTGCAATAAACAGCTTGTTGGGGGCCTTCGTCCTCCGAAGGTCCTCAAAAACATGATTTGACAATGTTTTCCAAGTGGATTATATGAACAGGTATTTTCGGATTCAGAATTATGGATATGGAGCACGACCAGGACGAAGCCTGAACCAGACGAAGGTCGAGGGCAGCCGAAGCTGTGCGCAGGGAAGCTTCGGCGCGATGGCATAAGGGGGAACCGACTTAAAGATGAAAAGACTTCGGGGGCCTCGACAGATTTCCATAAACCGTTAACAAATGTAATGGACATGGATGTAATTTTACGTGGGCTGCGTCCCGCGCCTATAAATAGATGAACAGTACTCCCGTACTGTTCACGCTGACTTGATATTGGCTTTTGCGTCACGTTTGTACTTCTACCTTCTCTCAGGACCGAAGGTACATTTGTAATTTGAAATCATTTCTGTTTCTCCATGTTAATAAAATAGAAATAATCCTATGTTGATATTTATATTTCACACTTTATATGAATCCTTCGGCATTATTTATTATATTTACGAAGGTATGTCTCTTGTGACCTTCGTCCTAAAGCATTATTTCCCAAAGGGGCGTAATGTTTCGTAGGACGAAGGACCTTAATGTTTAACATCTTCTATGTTGCCTTGTTCTTAACTCGAAGCATTTGAGAACAAGTCTCCAACATTGGCGCCCACCTCCGGTGAACTCACTTCCACTTCGAGTTTTTGTGAACACCTTCGGAAGCTATAGACCTTCGCTATGGCGCCGAAGAAAGCTTCAGCGACTGGGGCAAGTGCACTACAACCGCTGGACCACAACCAGGAGACCGTCTCTCTTCGGGAGGCCCGAAGCCAGAAGAGAAAAGCCGTCAGCCCGACGCTTGAGGAAGAACAGCTAGACCAAGAAATCAGAGAGATGGAGATGCTACATCAACAAGTGCAGAGGAAGAAGGAGAAGATGGCCCGCCTAGCTGAGTTGCAAAGGCAAATAGACGAAGCCTCTGAGGAAGTTCGCCATCTCACTCACGATGAGCAGAACAGAAGGCCTCATCAGAAAGACCTTCATCAGGACGGCTTCGTCAACGAAGATGACTGGTATGATAATTTCCATCAGGGAAATTTTGTTTTCGATGATGTTTCTCCTCTGTCTGCTGAGCTGCAGGCTACACCTTGGCCTTCATCCTATAAGCCACCCCAGCTTCCCATGTTTGACGGCCACTCCGACCCGAAGCAATTCTTGATGAGCTACGAAGCAACAGTGTCTTCGTACGGGGGCAATGCTGCAGTCATGGCGAAGTCTTTCGTTATGGCCGTCAGGAATGTTGCTCAGACTTGGTATTCCTCTCTTCGGCCAGGAACAATCACTTCATGGCAGAAGCTGAAGGATATGTTACTGACCAGCTTTCAAGGATTTCAAACGAAGCCGGTCACAGCTCAAGCCCTCTTCCAGTGTATTCAGGATCACGAAGAATACCTTCAGGCGTATGTCCGAAGGTTCTTACGATTGAGGGCGCAGGCACCAACGGTGCCCAATGAAATCGTTATCGAAGCCATGATCAAGGGGCTTCGTCCTGGACCTGCAGCTCAATACTTTGCTCGGAAGCCTCCTCAGACCCTGGAGAAATTGCTCCAAAAGATGGATGAGTACATTCGTGCTGACAATGATTTTCGCCAAAGAAGGGAGGAGGCCTTCAGATTTTCTGAAATGACCAGGGGCTTCGGAGGGAGATACTACCCGAGGCATGTCCGTTCCATCCACAACACTCAGAATGATGATAAGGGGAGCCAGCAAAACAGGCCGCAGTGCTCCTCACAGGCTTCGGGGCAACAACAAACCTCCTTCCGGCCACCAGCTCCAAGAGGCAGAGGCGCCAGGGGCTTCGGCGGAAGATTCGGAGATCAGCCAAGGAGACTGTTTTGCTTGTTCTGTGGAGAAGGCAAGGGCCATACCACTAGGACGTGCTATGTTACAATCCAGAAGCAAAAGGAAATAGCCGAAGCTGCATCTCAACAAGCTCAGCCGAAGCAGGTCATGCATACTGCTTCGTATCATCCGCCTTATATCCCACAATACATAGACAACCACCCTGCAGCTTCTGTAGCTTCGGCAAGTCAACCTCAAGCTTCCTGGCAGCAGCTTCCGCCTCCACCTCCATTGCAGCAAGGTCAACAGCCAGAAGGGAGTCAATACGCTCCACATCAGAGGGACTTCAGAGAACAGTCCGAAGCTCGCACAGTCAACAGCACTGTGCCAGAGTCGAAGCACATTTATTGACATATCCTACCTTTGATAGCAGTCTTTTCTATTCAGTTTTATTTTCTGTGAAGCAAAAAACATTGATGGTTTTCATGTAATAATTTCGTTGTTTCCTACGAGGAAAATCTATTTGCTCCACAAGCCTAAGTTGCTGAAGCCTAAAACTTTTTCTGTTACCAAGGAGGACCTTCGGATCAAAAATCCTTCGGAGTAGCAGAAAGTCGTTCTAAGGAACGCAGAGTAAGTTTATGAAGTCACAAAAAGCCGTTCCAAAGGGAGCGCAGTGTAAGTTTTCTGCTCAGAAGTCGTTCCTAAAGGAATGCAGAGCCTACAGCGAAAAGTCAACGCTGATACCGCCTAAGTAAAAGGCGAAGAAGCTCCTAAGGGAGGCTTACAGCGAAAAGTCAACGCTGATACCGCCTAAGTAAAAGGCGAAGAAGCTCCTAAGGGAGGCTTACAGCGAAAAGTCAACGCTGAAACCGTCTAAGTAAAAGACGAAGAAGCTCCAAAGACGTTCCTAAGGGAATGCAGAGCTTACGAATATATTTTATGTGTATCTTCGGAACAAATGACACATGCATAACATAACATCATCACATCATTTTGCATAGCATAAGCATCATACATCATATTGCATTTGGCAAGAGAAGGGGATACTCTCAACCTTCGAAAGGATGCTTTGAGAAAGTGACATCGAAATTGTATAGCTTCGGAATACAGTTTCGAAGAATATTTTTACGAAACGTGGGCGAATTTTATCAGATCAATATCAAAGTTGTATAGCTTCGGAGAATGTTTTCACGAAGCATGGATATCATTCATCAGAGTAATTTTAACGAAGAATGTCTTCTTCACGAAGCATGAAAAGAAGGGAAGGTGTTTTTTCGCCGAAGGCTCAAAAATGGTATGTATTTAAAGTTTCATGCATCGTAAAGAATTCAATAATGAAAAGAGACTTGTATATTACATTCAAATGTACAAAGTGTTGCATAGATTACGCTTTAAATGTTTTTTCCAAATAGCATCTAATCTTCTCTCAATACTGCTTCGGCGGCTTCATTCAGAAGTTGGTCAACAACCTTGTCCATGATAGTTTCGGCCATTTGTTTAATTTCTTCATCCCCTTTTGTGTGGGGGTCGGCAGTTGGTTCAACAGTTTCTGAGCGAAGAGAACACTTCTTCATTACTTTTATAAATCGCGAGCAAAGTTTAAAATGAAAATTACAACGCAACAAGAACGACTAATTGGTACCTAATTGTCTTTCGGGCTCCGTACTCCTTTCGGCAGCTTCTGCTACTTTTCTAGCATCATGAATGCCTTTTTCGCTTCTTTGGATGATCTCTTGCGCCATTCCTCGGCCGCCGTCGTTCCAGATATCAGTAAAAAATTTGCCACCAACCACGCTTGCTTCGGCCGAGGGGTCCTTGATATCTTCGGAAGATAAGGTAGCTTCGGACTGAGCTAAAAATTTTACATGCCCGCAACCTTTCTTCTCTAAGACAGAAGCAATCCCTCTGGCGCCCGAAAAAGCGCATATGTCGCCGCGACTGTTCAGAATCTCTTCGAAGGCCTCTGCTTCGTGGCTAATCCATTCCAGCGGATCTTCGGGATTACCTCGAGAAAAATTCTCTTCGCTGGAAAAGGCGCCGACGCTAGCAAAGCTGGTTTTAATTTTATTCACGCATTCTATAGATTTAACATAGCATTTTCCCAGAGATGTGCGAAGCTCCTTAACTCTTGATTCCAATTTGCTGACCATAAAATCACTAAGTTCTCGTTTCGTTTCCTCAAGCGCGCGCTCCTCTTTAGCTCTAGCCAGCTGTTTCTGAAGATCTTTAATCTCACGTTTTTGAGCTTCGGTTTGGGCCTTTGAAGCAGCTTCGTCTTTTTTCACTTTATCTACCAGTGTAAGCAGAATTTTATCTTTTTCCAAAGCTTCGTTTCTCAGTTTGATAACTTCAGAGCGTAAATTATTAAACGCAATTTCATAACTTTCATCTTCGGCGCTCTTTTGCGCTCTTAGCGCGTTGCTTAGGATCAGGCCCTATACGAAAAAGAACTCATATAAGAAAAAAGGAATGAGTTGCGTAAAAAATTATAAGGGGGTTTTTTCAAGCGTTTAATTCCCGTACCTTCAGGCTGTTGTACGCAAGACTGTCTGCGAGATCTTCTTTCGTCATGGCACTTAATCCAGATTCAAGCTTCGGGAAACCAATACTTCTGGCCATCTCTCGGCAGACAGATAGCTCTTTGTTGTCAGGCAGGCAGTATAAGAAATCATCTTCATTTGTCCCATTGAATATTACTGCCCCCTTTGGATATTTTAGCTCCTTTGCATAATGGTTAGCTTCATGAGTTTCTTCTTCAGATAGTTTTTTCCCCGAAGCATGTCGTATGATGTAATCACACATGCTGGCAGGCGCTTCGGGGATGGCAGTGTCAGTTTCTTCAATTAAAATTGGTTCTGGTATTTTTATTGCTTCAGCTTCCAAAGTTTGCTCCCTGAAGGGCTCTGAAGGCCCAGCTTCAGCTTCAGCTTGTTGCGTCGGAGCTTCAGAAGAAGCTTCAGCAATTTCAACACTCTTTTTTGGAGTTGTGCTTGAAGACTTAATTGTCTCCAAGACATCTAGTACATTTACCATCCTCTTCCTTTTTGGGGTCACCATTGGACCCTTTTGGATTTTTGCTGCTTCGACATTTGCTACAGGACTCAAAATTTCTGATGCTTTTTCCTTAGCCGGATTTTTCGCTTCTTCCATTTTTTCTGTCGATGGCGCTTCGGCCATCTCTGCAATTTCTGGCAGCAAGGTTGGCTGTTCAGCTTCGGCGGCCGAAGAAGTTTCTCCGGTGAACTCAGGCACCGAAGCTGGTTCAATATGGCGTGGTCGGTGTGTGAGGACCTTCAACCTTTTTCCTTTCGGTTCTGGCTCGCTAGGAGCATTTCCAGCTTCTTCTTTTTCAGAGGTTATGTTTTTCCTTTTTTGCCTTCGGATGGGATAACGATAATCAGGGTAGAAGAACCCGACTGCATCAAATACTCGGTTGAGTCTCTTCTTTTTTCGGCCTCCGAAGGCTGCTGATAGTGCAGTATTTTCAGCCTTCGAATATGCCCCAAGTAATTCATCACTTAATGTTTCAATGCTTTTCAGCCAGTCATCATCAGGTTCAATAAATTTATCTGCATATTTGAATGTGTACTTTAATCTGACTAGTCCGCCTTCGTCGGACTCTTTGATGGTTTCCTTCGGCATTTCCCACTTTTCTGCAAGTGGCCATACCCTGAAGGCAATGTGTTCTTGGACCAAGTCCCTTGTCCCAATAAACGAGCAAACTACCCCGAAGGCTCTTTGGCATTCTTCGGCGGCTTCGTCCATTTCGACCTTCGGCCTTCGAAGACCGAAGCGTTGCCAGATTGGGTGCATAATGATACTCTTCACATTCTCTTGAGCTGTTAGATCATTCTTTACATAAAACCATTCAGTCATCCAGGCTCCGGGCCACCTCTTCCGAAAGGTCGGCACAGGGCAACTTGACCCGGAGCGGGCGCCGAAGCTGTAGCACCCAAAGTTGTTGTGGTATTGCTCCTTTCCCCAGGGCTTCGTCTCGTATAATAACTCATGAATGTTGCAGAAGCTTTTAGCGTTCGGTTCCAAACCTTGGCTCCTCGTAGCCCAGACAAACACTCCCATTCTTATGATGGCTTCGGGAGTGATTTGATGCAGATAGACTTGAAATGTCTTTAGTACCTCAACAACAAAGTTGCTCAGGGGGAATCGAAGCCCAGCCTTGAGGAAGCTTCGGAAAATCACAACTTCATCTTCTTCGAGGGTGGGAGAAGTTTTTTCCCCGGCATCAGCTCTCACAATAGATATGTCTCGGAAATATCGCCCCCTCATATTATCAATGTGACTCTGCTTGATGGTCGTTTTCCCAAAAACTGTGTGGCTTGGTCGCCACGGTCGATCTTCGGCCTCTTCCCCACCACTTTCCACATCATAGCTGTCGCTATCATCAGTATCTTCGGACAAACCTTCGAGAATCTCCTTCGTGATTTTCTCTGTATTGGTCTCTGCCATCGCTATCAGGAACCCCAGATTCTTCTCCTCCTCGAGACTCAGCTTCGTCTCAGCAGGGATCTTCAGCTTCGTCTCAGCAGGGATCTTCTTGCCTTCAGACATCTTCGGAAACGCTAAAAAATTGTTCCCGAGGCCGAAGCTTCGAAATCAAAAAGACCAGCAAATCTTAATGAACAAGAGCTAAAAATTTTAGTGGGCCGAAGCAAAAGGCAAGTGTGCGTACCAAATGAGTTCGCGATGTGATCTTATTTATACGCCTAGGGCGTTGAAAATTGAAAGGCCCCGCTTGTCAGTGAATGTTGCTATTCTAGCAAAGGGAAGGTGTTTTTTCGGACCTTCGGCTCAAGGCCTTCGTCCATATCGCAATCTGAATTTATTATTTACAAATTAATATTGCGAGGGGCTACTGTTGGGGGCCTTCGTCCTCCGAAGGTCCTCAAAAACATGATTTGACAATGTTTTCCAAGTGGATTATATGAACAGGTATTTTCGGATTCAGAATTATGGATATGGAGCACGACTAGGACGAAGCCTGAACCAGACGAAGGTCGAGGGCAGCCGAAGCTGTGCGCAGGGAAGCTTCGGCGCGATGGCATAAGGGGGAACCGACTTAAAGATGAAAAGACTTCGGGGGCCTCGACAGATTTCCATAAACCGTTAACAAATGTAATGGACATGGATGTAATTTTACGTGGGCTGCGTCCCGCGCCTATAAATAGATGAACAGTACTCCCGTACTGTTCACGCTGACTTGATATTGGCTTTTGCGTCACGTTTGTACTTCTACCTTCTCTCAGGACCGAAGGTACATTTGTAATTTGAAATCATTTCTGTTTCTCCATGTTAATAAAATAGAAATAATCCTATGTTGATATTTATATTTCACACTTTATATGAATCCTTCGGCATTATTTATTATATTTACGAAGGTATGTCTCTTGTGACCTTCGTCCTAAAGCATTATTTCCCAAAGGGGCGTAATGTTTCGTAGGACGAAGGACCTTAATGTTTAACATCTTCTATGTTGCCTTGTTCTTAACTCGAAGCATTTGAGAACAAGTCTCCAACACAGCTTATGCCTGGTTTTCTCACAATGAAAGGGATTTAGAATACTCACAACCACATCATTGATTGTTTTGAAGATCTTATTGTTCCAAGTAGGTGTTGTTGTTCTTGATGTCTTCCTCTTTCATTTGAGTGTCTTCCCTTGGTAGTTGTCTCTTTTTCCTTCCAAACTTATTGAAAATACTCAAGAAAGATGTTAGTAGCACAAGGGAGTAAATGATGAAGGATGATTCTTTTAGATAGGAAATAAACACAATTCATCATCCATAATTCACATATACATGTAGTAAATTCCTTAACGTTAGTGCACATCATTAGGAAAGAGGAATATGCACCCTTTAAACATTTTGATCAATCATAGGAATTTTACTTCTTCATATTGAATTTATTATCATAACTTTAAAAGCATATCAATATGAGAACATATATAGCAAAGGCATGAAATGGATTCTAATGGACAAGTGCATTTATGAGAATGAGATCGAATGCACACCTAGTTAATTTAAGTCCAATAAAGAATCTATTCCTCACATGGGTAGAATATGATAATTTAGATTAAATAGCCATTGAGATGGGAACTATATTTGATTAAGAAGATGAGTTCTCGTACCTTTGCTTTTACCTTTCTTCCTTTGGGCGAAGAGCAACCCTTGGGGCTTGTGGCTTTGAACATGCACTTACTTTCTTGTAGATTTCCATAAGTAAGCTCAAGAGATATGTCATTAGTAGCACAAGCACTAGTTTCCCTTTTTGTAATCAATTTGATAATGAAAACATAGACTACTAAAACATGGAAACTTCATAGCATGAACTAGATTATCCATAGATGATGTTATGCTCAATTTTAACTCATAAAACAAGCATAAATAATCCTTTAAGATTATGGGAATAAATCTAATTCATGATATGGAAAGCGATAAATGTGAAAGAATCATATCCAATTAAGCAAGTAGAAATTCATCAAAAATCATTGGATTGATTTTTCTTTATATGTTGGATTACGCATTTCCAAAGAGAAACTTATTCTCTACAAGTGAGACTACTTAGGATACTTAGATAAAAGCATTAGTCTCATTATTCTAGTTATAGAGAGAGTTTTTTTCTTTTACAAGTGTCCTAAGGATTTGAATTCCTTACATGACACCTTATTCTTTTAAGAACTTGGAATATCTCTCTATATCTAGAATCATGGCAATAATAAGATAATTAGCATGCCATGGGTACTTGCAATAAATTAAAGCATGTAGATTGCCATAGTATAGAAAGGATGATCATGCAATCTACCATATGAGAGGAATTTCTTCAAAGAATGGTGACATTATTTAAAGATATTTGAAGTGCTTCATTTTTCTATGTGTCTACACAAGACACATGAGAAATCATAATTTAAAATACGTGCACTTAAAAGCATAGAAGTTACCATCCTTTGAACTTCCTCCATGTTGTAGGCCTTGATTTTTTTCGCACATGATATTTCTTTACTTCCTACAACATATAATATCTTCCCCGAGATGAAATGAGTTTTAGATATAATAAATTGAAATAACTTTGGGTCAATCTTGGATATGTAGATTATTGAAGATTGATAGCTTGAGTTGATAAGAATTGAATGGACTCTCTCAAGCACCCCAAAGTTTTCATATCATCTCCTTCTCCTGCAAAGCTTGTCAAGCATATTTTGGTACCCATTGCTTGATGGGTCCATCACGGTTAGTCAACAAAGATCTAGGAACCCAAAAGTCCTTTGTGTTAGCACTTGGTAAACTCATTACCTTTCTAGCACAAGTTGCAATTTTGGGTTGCCTAGTTATATGAGAATTAATTGACAAGATAGGAGTGGAAATGTTACCAATGGGACAATCTTTGCATTGATGTCCCTTCTTTCGGCATATGTAGCATAGGCGATCTTCAAACCTTGAAGATTTCTTCCTTCCTTGTTTCTTGCATGCTACATGGTTAGTGAATATTTTCTTTTCTAACATTATGCCTTTTTGTTTTAAACTGGGACAAGATCTAAATAGGTGTCCCTTCTTGGAGCATTTAAAACAAACCTTATCATCCTTGTTAATAATCAAGTCGTTTTTAATATAGGGACATGACCTAATCGAGTGCCCCTTTTCAAAGCATTCACTACACTTCTTACTTCTCTTAGTGTGAAGTGTGGCTTGATTATTACCTTGGATTAGGGATGGATCCGGATATTTATTCGGATGTCAATTTTTTGGTCTTCTTTCTTCGATTGTGAACAAATAACATATAGAATTTGCTATGTAAATTTATATTCTTGTTTTTAGCATTGAGGCTATTAATCTTCACAAAAAATAAACATTAAATTCGTTCTAGATATTTTTAAATAATTGATATAAAATTCGGATGTCTATCCGAATACGGATTCAGATGTTTTTTCACCTTTTTTGTTGTAGGGAGAAAATAATGTACATAAAAAAGTATACAAAAATTTATTTAAATACTTCATAATATTCTTCGTAACATTACCAAAAATTAGCTTTAAATTATATGTATATCTATGCTAAAATATTAGATTTGTGATACAATTCGGATGTTTTAGGAACATCCCTACCTTGGATGTTACCTTTTGTGGAGGCGTGGTTGAGGCTTTTGGAGGAGGTATTGAATTTCATCTTTTGTTTCTTCCTCTTGGCAATCCTCAAGTCCTTGACATTTTCTTCAAGGGATGTAGTGCATGCCACGGTTGTTCCCGTCTCAAGCTTCTTCACCATGTGATCACGGTTATCTTGAGAAGGTTGAGCAATGCACTTCCCTTTAAGTTGTGTCAAGCTCATCTTTAGCCTCTCATTTTCTTCTTTGAGCTTTTGATATGTATCATCATTTGTTCCTGCAAATTCTAGCTCAAAGGAAGATTTGCTTGTCGATGGACAACAAGCATTAGCACATGGTAATGTAGTTTCAATTCGAATACATGTGCATGAGTGAGGTTGTTGGGATTTTAAGTTTTCTATCACAACCTCATGAGTAATATTCAATATGATATGATCATCCATAAGATTTTCATGAGAACATAGGAGCATATCATATTTTTCTTGAAAAGCTAGATTTTCATCTTTTAGCTTTTCTACTTGGTCCTTAAGCAAGGCATTCCTATTTACTAATTGAGCGATACAATGTAAAGCGTTATCTTGCTCAATTGAAATAGTTTCATACCTTTGGACCAAATCAACATGAGAGCACTTTAGCTCCTCATGTTATTTAGTCAACTCGTCAAAGTGTAGCATTTTCATGGAGAGAACATTTTCTAGCCTTTGACGAGCTTCGCTTTGCTCTCTCGCTCTTTCTAGAAGTTTGAGCATGACCGCCTTATCTTCTTGGCTTAGGCGAGCGTAGAGTTGCAAGAAGCTTCTTTCTTCCTCCTCATCCTCATTTGTGCTTCCGCTATCATTTTCATTAGCCACACAACATATGTGGGAATCAAAATGGGGAGACAAACCTTTTGGAGAGGTGGATTCATCGTTTGGTCTCCATCGGTCATTTCCTTCTTCTTCCTTGCAAGGGTTAGTATCACAAAGACCAAAGGAAGTAGAAGCACAAAATGAACTATCATGTTTGGACTTATCAAATTTGCCTTTAATTTTAGTCCAAATATCATGCACATCACAAATAGGTTTATCATATTTTATTATGAAGGCATGATAATCTTCTTTGCTAAGGGATTTACTTAAGATGTCATAAGCTAGATAGTTTAAGCGTATACATCTAAGATCTTCTTCGGATGCAATTTCCCTAGCATAGTTAGAAGGAATGATACTCTTGTCTAAAATTTGTTCTAATTGAGGATCTATGGTTCTAAAAGCATTTATTACTCTAGTAGACCATGAATCATAATTAGAACAATCGGAAAGTAATATCTCAAGAGTTACCTCCTTGTTCTCCTTGGTTTTCTTGTTCTTTTGGGATCTTCCTCGAGCCATCACTTCGAGTTGTTAGACTCAATATGAAGTGCCTTGCTCCGATACCAATTGAAAGTCGCCTAGAGGGGGGGTGAATAGGCGAAATCGAGGTTCGACCCTTGAAGGCCTAGTCCTCGTTGAGGAGTCCACTAAGGACGAGTCTCTTTCAACCCTTTCCCTCTCTCCACCGATCAAGCAAGACCGGCGAGCTCTTCTTCTTCTCAAGGATCACTTAAGACCCCGCAAGGACCACCACACACTTTGGTGTCTCTTGCTAGCTTTCCAAGCCTCCAAAACTTTAGAGGAAGTTCAATGGGAGTCAAAACTCCACGCGCAAACGAACACAAAGATGTAGTACACACTATCTCTCAATGAATCTCACAAGGCACTAGAGCTAAATCACACGAGAGGCTTTCTTTTGCTTGCTCTCGCTTTTGTGGCACTTGTGTGGGTTGTAGTGGTCTAAATCTTGTGTATAGGATGGATCAATGAATATATGTGGTTGGGAGGGCTTGAGTATGTCAACTAGATGACTTGGAATGTTGCTTGGGCTCCCACACCTTGAAGTGGCCGGTTGGGGTGGTATTTATACCCACCAACCAAAATTGTAGCCGTTGAAGAAGTCTGCTGGCGATGGGCGCACCGGACAGTCCGGTGCACCACCGGACAGTGTTCGGTGTGCCGCCACGTCATCCTCCCGTTAGGGCTTGGAGCTGGTCGACCGTTGGAGGCTTTGTCCTCATGTGGCACCGGACAGTCCGGTGCGACACCGGACAGTCCGGTGCCTCTCTGACCGTCTGCTCTGACATCTGAATTGCACTGTTCACTTTGCAGAGTCGACCGTTGCGCGGAGATAGCCGTTGCTCCGCTGGCACACCGGACAGTCCGGTGGCACACCGGACAGTCCGGTGAATTATAGCGGAGGTGCGCCTAGAAAACTCGAAGGTGAAGAGTTTGAAGTCGATCTTCCCTGGTGCACCGGACACTGTCCGGTGGCACACCGGACAGTCCGGTGCGCCAGACCAGGGAGCACTTTGGTTTCCTTTGCTCCTTTCTTTTTGAACCCTTTTTAATCTTTGTATTGGTTTTGAGTTGAACCTTTGGCACCTGTAGAACATATACTCTAGAGCAAACTAGTTAGTCCAATTATTTGTGTGGGGCATTTCAACCACCAAAATCATTTAGGAAAAGGTTTAAAGCCTATTTCCCTTTTAGTTTTCAAAGCAGCGCACCGAGTTGCCCAACATCACCGACTCGGACGTCATCGAGGCTTTCCTCGCCGGCACCACTTGCCGGGACCTGGTGAGCAAACTAGGGCTCAAGACTCCCACCAAGGCGAGCGAATTGATGGACATAGCCACCAAGTTCGCCTCTGGCCAGGAGGCGGTCGAAGCCATCTTCCGGAAGAACAAGTAGCCTCAGGGAAGGCAGAAGGAAGACGACCCCGTGGCGTCCGTCCAGCGTGGCGCAAAGAAGACCAGGAAGAAGGCGCAAGCGAAGCGCAACGCCGTCGACGCGGACCTCGTCGCCGCTGCCGAGCACAGGGATCCTCGGAAGCCACCCGGAGGGGCCAACATGTTCGACAAGATGCTCAAGGAGTCATGCCCCCATCACAGGGGTCCTGTCAAGCACACCCTTGAAGAGTGCGACATGCTCCGGCGTTACTTCAATAAGGCAGGACCCTTGGCGGGGGACAGCAAGGACCACAGCAAAAACAAGAAAGGAGGCGACGGGGAAGAGGAGTTCTCGAAGGTCTACAACTGCTTCATGATCTACGACAGACAGGTGGCGAACGCCTCGGCTCGACACCGCAAGCAGGAGTGCCGGGAGGTCTGCTCGGTGAAGGTAGCAACGCCAGTCTACCTAGACTGGTCTGACAAGCCCATCACCTTCGACCAAGGCGACCACCCCGACTACGTGTCGAGCCCAGGAAGGTACCCGCTCGTCGTCGACCCAATCATCGGCAACGTTAGGCTCTCCAAGGTCCTCATGGACGGAGGCAGCAGCCTCAACATCATCTACGCCGAGACCCTAGAGCTCTTGGGGGTTGATCGGTCGAAGATCCGGGCTGGTGCAGCACCCTTCCATGGGATTGCACCCGGAAAGCGTATCCTGCCCCTCGGACAGATTGACTTTCCCGTCTGCTTCGGAACTCCCTCCTACTTCCGAAAGGAAACCCTCACCTTCGAGGTAGTTGGGTTCCGAGGAACCTATCATGCGGTGCTGGGAAGACCGTGCTACGCCAAGTTCATGGCCATCCCCAACTACACTTACCTCAAGCTCAAGATGTCTGGCCCCAAGGGAGTCATCACCGTCGGGCCCACGTACCGCCACACTTACGAGTGCGACGTGGAATGCGTGGAGTATGCCGAAGCCCTCGCCGAGTCCGAAGCCCTCATCGCCGACCTAGATTGCCTCTCCAAAGAGGCGCCCGACGTGAAGCGGCACGCCGGCAACTTCGAGCCGGCCGAGGCAGTCAAGTCTGTCTCTCTCGACCCCAGCAACGATGCCAGTAAGAAAGTCAGGATCGGCTCCGAGCTCGACCCCAAATAGGAAGCAGTGCTCGTCGACTTTCTCCGCGCAAATGCCGATGTTTTTGCGTAGAGTCCCTCGGACATGCCAGGCATACCGAGGGATGTCGCCGAGCACTCACTGGACATCCGAGCCGGAGCCCGACCCGTGAAGCAGCACCTGCGCCGCTTTGATGAAGAGAAGCGTAGAGCCATAGGCGAGGAGGTCCACAAGCTAATGGCTACAGGGTTCATCAAAGAGGTATTCCATCTAGAATGGTTAGCTAACCCTGTACTTGTAAAGAAAAAAGGTGGGAGGTGGAGGATGTGTGTGGACTACACCGGGCTAAATAAAGCATGCCCCAAGGTTCCCTACCCTCTGCCTCGCATCGATCAAATTGTGGACTCCACCGCTGGGTGCGAAACCCTGTCTTTCCTTGATGCCTACTCAGGCTATCACCAAATCAAGATGAAAGAATCCGACCAGCTCACGACTTCTTTTATTACACCTTTTGGCATGTATTGCTACACTACTATGCCATTTGGTTTGAGGAATGCAGGTGCAACATACCAAAGGTGCATGAACCACGTGTTCGGAGAGCACATCGGCAGAACGATCGAGGCTTACGTCGATGACATCATTGTCAAAACAAGGAAAGCCTCTGACCTCCTCTCTGACCTTGAGGTAACATTCAGGTGCCTAAAGGCGAAGAGCGTAAAACTCAATCCTGAGAAGTGTGTCTTCGGAGTCCCCCGAGGCATGCTCCTAGGGTTTATCGTCTCCAAACGAGGCATCGAGGCCAACTCGGAGAAAATCGCGACCATCACCAACATGGGACCCATCAAAGATTTAAAAGGAGTACAAAGTGTCATGGGATGCCTTGCGGCTCTGAGCCGCTTCATCTCGCGCCTCAGCGAGAAAGGATTGCCCTTGTACCGCCTCTTAAGGAAGGCCGAGCGCTTCACTTGGACTACCGAGGCCGAAGAAGCCCTCGGAAACTTAAAGGCACTCCTTACTAATGCGCCCATCTTGGTGCCCCCCGCTGCGGAAGAAGCCCTCTTGATTTACGTCGCCGCAACCACTCAGGTGGTCAGCGCTGCGATCATAGTCGAGAGATGAGAAGAAGGGCATGCACTGGTCATCCAGAGGCCAGTCTACTTCATCAGCGAGGTGCTATCCAAGACCAAAATCCGCTACCCGCAAATCCAGAAGCTGCTGTACGTAGTGATTCTGGCACGGCGGAAGCTGCGACACTACTTCGAGTCTCATCCGGTTACTGTGGTGTCATCTGTCCCCCTGGGAGAGATCATCCATTGCCGAGAGGCCTCAGGTAGGATAGCAAAGTGGGCAGTGGAACTCATGGGCGAAACACTTTCATTTGCACCTCGGAAGGCCGTAAAATCCCAAGTCTTGGCCGACTTCCTAGCTGAAT
This sequence comes from Zea luxurians, assembly GCA_029449295.1. NCBI lineage: Eukaryota > Viridiplantae > Streptophyta > Magnoliopsida > Poales > Poaceae > Zea > Zea luxurians. The sequence goes on along the minus strand of JAOPSE010000010.1, from coordinate 39,126,386 downwards.
GGACAGACACCCAGTTGCCAACGGCCCCAATCCAGGCCGAACTTTGGACCATGTACTTCGACGGGTCGTTGATGAAAACCAGAGTAGGCACGGGCTTGCTCTTCATCTCACCCCTTGGAGAACATGTGCGTTACGTACTGTGCCTCCATTTTCCGGCGTCAAACAACGTGGCCGAGTACGAGGCCTTGGTTAATGGACTGCGCATTGCCGTCGAGCTAGGGGTTCGGCGCCTCGACGCTCGTGGCGACTCGCAGCTCGTTATTGACCAAGTCATGAAGAACTCTCACTACCGCGAACTGAAAATGGAGGCCTACTGCGACGAAGTTCGGCGCTTGGAAGATAAGTTCTATGGGCTAAAGCTCAACCATGTTGCTCGACGGTACAACGAGACCGCGGATGAGCTGGCAAAAATAGCCTCGGGGCGAACGACGGTTCCCCCGAATGTCTTCTCCAGGGATATATATCAGCCATCCGTCAAAATCGATGTTGCGCCCGAACCCGAGGAGACCTCGGCCTAGCCTGAGGTACCCTCGGCCGCCGAGGGTGAGGCCCTGCGTATCGAGGTGGAGCGGAATGGGGTCACACCGGTCCTAAACTGGCAGACCCTGTACCTAGAATATCTCCTCCGCGGAGAGCTGCCCCTCGACAAGGCCGAAGCTCGGCGACTGGCTCGGCGCGCCAAGTCGTTCGTTTTACTGGGTGATGAAAAGGAGCTGTATCACCGCAGCCCCTCGGGCATTCTCCAACGATGCATATCCGTCGCCCAAGGACAGGAGCTGTTGCAAGAAATACACTCGGGGGCTTGCGGTCACCATGCGGCGCCTCAGACCCTTGTGGGAAATGCCTTCCGACAAGACTTCTACTAGCCAACCGTAGTGGCCGACGCCACTAGGGTTGTACACTCCTGCCGAGGGTGTCAATTCTATGCAAGACATACGCACCTGCCTGCTCAGGCTCTACAAACAATACCTGTCTGAAAGGGAATTAGGCTTACACCTATTTCCTAATTGATTTTGGTGGTTGAATTGCCCAACACAAATAATTGGACTAACTAGTTTGCTCTAGTTTATAAGTTCTACAGGTGCCAAAGGTTCACAATAAGCCAATAAAAAGACCAAGAAAAAGGGTTCAAACAAAAGAGCAAAGGGACAACCGAAGGCACCCTGGTCCGGTGCACCACCGGACAGTGTCCGGTGCACCAGGGGACTCCAGCTGAACTCTTCACCTTCGGGAAATCTCAGAGTCGCTTCGCTATAATTCACCAGACTGTCCGGTGCACCACCGGACAGTGTCCGGTGTTCCAGAGGAGAGCAACTCTGAACTCCCCAGCTTCGGGAATCCGCTCCGCTAAAATTCACCGGACTGTCCGGTGAGTCACCGGACTGTCCGGTGTGACAGCGGAGCAACGGCTACTTCGAGCGCAACGGTCGTCTGCAACACATTAAATGCGTGCCAGCGCGCGCAGAGGAGCAGAGCACACGCGGGTGGCACACCGGACAGCCTACAGGGCCTATCCGGTGCACCACCGGACAGCCTGGCAGGCCCACAAGACAGAGCTCAATGGTCGAACCCCAACAGTCTGCTGACGTGGCTGGCACACCGGACAGTGTCCGGTGGCGCACCGGACTGTCCGGTGCGCCATGCGACTGCAGCCTTCCAACGACCACTTTGTGGTGGTTGGGGCTATAAATACCCCAACCACCTCACATTCAAGGCATCCAAGTTTTCCACCTTCCAACTACTTACAAGAGCTCTAGCATTCAATTCTAGACACACCAAAGAGATCAAATCCTCTCCCAATTCCACTCAAAACTTTAGTGATTAGAGAGAGTGATTGTTGTGTTCATTTGAGCTCTTGCGCTTGGATTGCTTTTCTTTCTCATTCTTTCTTGCGATCATCTCAATTGTAATCAAGGCAAGAGACACCAATTGTGTGGTGGTCCTTGCAGGGAAGTTTGGTTCCCGTGAGATTGAGAAGAGAAGCTCACTCAGTCCGAGGGACCGTTTGAGAGAGGGAAAGGGTTGAAAGAGACCCGGTCTTTGTGACCACCTCAACGGGGAGTAGGTTTGAGAGAACCGAACCTCGGTAAAACAAATCCTTGTGTCTCACTCCTTTATTCGCTTGCGATTTGTTTTTTCGCCCTCTCTCGGACTCGCATTATATTTCTAACGCTAACCCGGCTTGTAGTTGTGATTAACTCTGTAAATTTCAGTTTCGCCCTATTCACCCCCCCCTCTAGGCGACTTTCAATTGGTATCAGAACCCAGTGCTTCATTAGAGCCTAACCGCTCGAAGTGATGTCGGGAGATCACGCCAAGAGGGAAATGGAGACCGGCGACAAGCCCACTACAAGCCACGGGAAGACTTCATCGGAAGAGTCCCACAACAAGGGGAAGGGGAAGGAGAAGAAATCCTCTTCCCACAAGTCGCATCGGAGAGGCGACAAGCACAAGAAGATAAGGAAAGTGGTCTACTACGAGACCGACACTTCATCACCATCGACCTCCGGCTCCGATGCGCCGCCCGTTACTTCTAAGCGCCATGAGCGCAAGAAGTATAGTAAGATTCCCTTACGCTATCCCCATATTTCAAAGCGTACTCCTTTGCTCTCCGTTCCATTAGGCAAACTACCGGTTTTTGACGGTGAAGATTATAATATGTGGAGTGACAAAATGAGGCATCATCTAACCTCACTCCACATATGGAATGTTGTTGAGTTTGGTGTACAGGTACCATCCGTAGGGGATGAAGACTACGACTCGGACGAAGTGGCCCAAATTCACCACTTTAACTCCCAAGCCACCACTATACTCCTCGCCTCTCTGAGTCGAGAGGAGTATAATAAGGTGCAAGGGTTAAAGAGTGCGAAGGAAATTTGGGACGTACTCAAGACCGCGCACGAAGGAGACGAGGTGACAAAGATCACCAAGCGGGAGACGATCGAGGGGGGCTCGGTCGCTTCATGCTTCACCAAGGGGAGGAACCACAAGATATGTACAACCGCTTGAAGACCTTGGTGAACCAAGTGCGCAACCTCGGGAGCGAAAAATGGGATGACCATGAGATGGTCAAGGTTATTCTTAGATCCCTCGTTTTTCTTAACCCTACGCAAGTTCAATTAATTCGAGGTGATCCTAGATACAAGCTAATGTCTCCCGAGGAGGTTATAGGAAAATTTGTGAGCTTTGAGCTAATGATTAAAGGCTCAAAGAAAATCATCGAGCAAGGCACCTCCTCAATGCCCGAAGCACAACCGGTGGCATTCAAGGCGACGGAGGAAAAGAAAGAGGAGTCTACATCAAGTAGACAACCCATCGATGCCTCCAAGCTCGACAACGAGGAAATGGCGCTCATCATCAAGAGTTTCCGCCAAATCCTCAAGCAAAGGAGGGGGAAGGATTACAAGCCTCGCTCCAAGAAGGTTTGCTACAAGTGTGGTAAGCCTGGTCACTTTATTGCCAAATGTCCTATTTCCAGTGACAGTGACAGGGGCGACGACAAGAAGGGGAGAAGAAAGGAGAAGAAGAGGTACCACAAGAAGAAGGGCGGCGATGCCCATGTGTGCCGCGAGTGGGACTCCAATGAGAGCTCCACCGACTCCTCCTCCGACGAGGATGCCGCCAACATCGCCGTCACCAAGGGACTTCTCTTCCCCAACGTCGGCCACAAGTGCCTCATGGCAAAGGACGACAAAAAGAAGAAGGTTAAATCCAAATCCTCCACTAAATATGAGTCCTCGAGTGATGATTATGCTAGTGATGAGGAAGATAATTTGCGCACCCTTTTTGCCAACTTCAACATGCAACAAAAGGAAAAATTAAATGAATTGATTAGCGCCATCCATGAAAAGGATGATCTCTTGGACTCCCAAGAGGACTTCCTAATCAAGGAAAATAAAAAGCATGTTAAGGTTAAGAATGCTTATGCTCTAGAAGTAGAAAAATGTGAAAAATTATCTAGTGAGCTAAGCACATGCCATGATACTATTGCCAACCTTAGAAATGAAAATGCAAAATTAATTGCTAAGGTTGATTCTAATGTTTGTAATGTTTCAATTCCCAATCTTAGAGATGATAATGTTGATTTACTTGCTAAGATTGAAGAATTGAATGGTTCTCTTGCTAGCCTTAGAATTGAAAATGAAAAATTAATTGCTAAGGCTAAAGATTTTGATGTTTGCAATGTTACTATTTTCAACCTTAGAAGTGAAAATGATATACTACATGCTAAGGTTGTATAATTAAAATCTTGCAAACCCTCTACATCTACCGTTGAGCATGTTTCCATTTGCACTAGATGTAGAGATGTTGATATTGATGCTATTCATGATCATGTGGCTTTAATTAAACAACAAAATGATCATATAGCAAAATTAGATGCTAAAATTGCCGAGCATGAACTTGAAAATGAAAATTTTAAATTTGCTCGTAGTATGCTTTATAGTGGGAGACGCCCTGGCATCAAGGATGGCATTGGCTTCCAAAAGGGAGACAATGTCAAACTCAATGCCCCTCCTAAGAAATTGTCTAACTTTGTCAAGGGCAAGGCTCCCATGCCTTAGGATAACGAGGGTTACATTTTGTACCCTGTCGGTTATCCCGAGAGCAAGATTAGGAGAATTCACTCTAGGAAGTCTCACTCTGGCCCTAATCATGCTTTTATGTATAAGGGTGAGACATCTAGCTCTAGGCAACCAACCCGTGCTAAGTTGCCTAAGAAGAAAACTCCTAGTGTATCAAATGGTCATGACATTTCATTTAAAACTTTTGATGCATCTTATGTTTTGACTAACAAATCCGGCAAGGTAGTTGCCAAGTTTGTTGGGGGCAAACACAAGGGATCCAAGACTTGTGTTTGGGTACCCAAAGTTCTTGTGTCTAATGCCAAAGGACCCAAAACCATTTGGGTACCTAAAGTCAAGAACTAAAATTGTTTTGTAGGTTTATGCATCTGGGGGCTCAAGTTGGATCATCGATAGCGGGTGCACGAACCACATGACAGGGGAGAAGAAAATGTTCTCCTCCTACGAGAAAAACCAAGATCCCCAACGAGCTATCACATTCGGGGATGGAAACCAAGGTTTGGTCAAAGGTTTGGGTAAAATAGCTATATCTCATGACCATTCCATTTCCAATGTTTTTCTTGTAGATTCTTTAGATTATAACTTGCTTTCTGTTTCCCAATTATGTCAAATGGGCTACAACTGTCTATTTACTGATGTAGGTGTCACTGTCTTTAGAAGAAGTGATGATTCAATAGCATTTAAGGGAGTGTTAGAGGGTCAGCTATACTTGGTAGATTTTGATAGAGCTGAACTCGACACTTGCTTAATTGCTAAGACTAACATGGGTTGGCTCTGGCACCGCCGACTAGCCCATGTTGGAATGAAAAATCTTCATAAGCTTCTAAAGGGAGAGCACATTTTAGGACTAACAAATGTTCACTTTGAGAAAGACAGGATTTGTAGCGCATGCCAAGCTGGGAAGCAAGTTGGTGTTCATCATCCGCATAAGAACATCATGACGACTGACAGGCCACTGGAGCTCCTACACATGGATTTATTCGACCCGATCGCTTACATAAGCATCGGCGGGAGTAAGTACTATCTAGTTATTGTGGATGATTATTCTCGCTTCACTTGGGTATTCTTTTTGCAGGAAAAATCTCAAACCCAAGAGACCTTAAAGGGATTCTTGAGACGAGCTCAAAATGAGTTCGGCTTAAAGATCAAGAAAATAAGAAGCGACAACGGAACGGAGTTCAAGAATTCACAAATTGAAGGCTTCCTTGAGGAGGAGGGCATCAAGCATGAGTTCTCCTCTCCCTACACGCCACAACAAAATGGTGTAGTGGAGAGAAAGAATAGAACTCTATTGGACATGGCAAGAACCATGCTTGATGAGTACAAGACGCCGGATCGGTTTTGGGCCGAGGCGGTCAACACCGCCTGCTACGCCATCAACCGGTTGTATCTACACCGAATCCTCAAGAAGACATCATACGAACTCCTAACTGGTAAAAAGCCCAACATTTCATATTTTAGAGTCTTTGGTAGCAAATGCTTTATTCTTATTAAAAGAGGTAGAAAATCTAAATTTGCTCCTAAGACTGTAGAAGGCTTTTTACTAGGATATGATTCAAACACAAGGGCATATAGAGTCTTTAACAAGTCCTCAGGACTAGTTGAAGTTTCTTGTGACGTTGTGTTTGATGAAACTAACGGCTCTCAAGTAGAGCAAGTTGATCTTGATGAGATAGGTAATGAAGAGGCTCCGTGCATCGCGCTAAGGAACATGTCCATTGGGGATGTGTGTCCTAAGGAATCCGAAGAGCCACCACATGCACAAGATCAACCATCCTCCTCCACGCAAGCATCTCCACCAACTCAAAATGAGGACAAGGCTCAAGTTGATGAAGGAGAAAATCAAAATGATGAGCCACCTCAAGATGACGGCAATGATCAAGGGGGAGATGCAAATGATCAAGACAAGGAGGATGAAGAACCAAGACTGCCACACCCAAGAGTCCACCAAGCAATCCAACGAGATCACCCCGTCGACACCATCCTCGGCGACATTCATAAGGGGGTAACCATTAGATCTCGTGTTGCACATTTTTGTGAGCATTACTCTTTTGTTTCCTCTATTGAGCCACACAGGGTAGAGGAAGCACTCCAAGATTCGGATTGGGTGATGGCGATGCAAGAGGAGCTCAACAATTTCACTAGGAACGAGGTATGGCATTTAGTTCCACGTCCTAACCAAAATGTTGTAGGAACCAAATGGGTCTTCCGCAACAAACAAGATGAGCATGGTGTGGTGACAAGGAACAAAGCTCGACTTGTGGCCAAGGGATACTCCCAAGTCGAAGGTTTGGATTTCGGTGAAACCTATGCACCCGTAGCTAGGCTTGAGTCAATTCGTATATTATTATCCTATGCTACTTACCATGGCTTCAAGCTTTATCAAATGGACGTGAAGAGTGCCTTCCTCAATGGACCAATCAAGGAAGAGGTCTACGTTGAGCAACCTCCCGGCTTTGAAGACAGTGAGTATCCTAACCATGTCTATAGGCTCTCTAAGGCGCTTTATGGGCTCAAGCAAGCCCCAAGAGCATGGTATGAATGCCTAAGAGATTTCCTTATTGCTAATGGCTTCAAAGTCGGCAAAGCCGATCCTACTTTATTCACTAAAACTCTTAACAACGATTTGTTTGTATGCCAAATTTATGTTGATGATATTATATTTGGGTCTACTAACGAGTCTACATGTGAAGAATTTAGTAGGATCATGACACAGAAATTCGAGATGTCAATGATGGGGGAGTTGAAGTATTTCTTAGGATTTCAAGTGAAGCAACTCCAAGAGGGCACCTTCATCAGCCAAACGAAGTATACTCAAGACATTCTAAACAAGTTTGGGATGAAGGATGCCAAGCCCATCAAGACTCCCATGGGAACCAATGGGCATCTCGACCTCGGCACGGAAGGTAAATCCGTCGATCAAAAGGTATACCGGTCGATGATAGGTTCATTACTCTATTTATGTGCATCTCGACCGGATATTATGCTTTCCGTATGCATGTGTGCAAGATTCCAAGCCGACTCTAAGGAATCTCACCTTACGGCCATAAAACGAATCTTGAGATATTTGGCTTATACTCCTAAGTTTGGGCTTTGGTACCCTCGGGGATCCACATTTGATTTAATTGGTTATTCGGATGTCGATTGGGCGGGGTGTAAAATTAATAGAAAGAGCACATCGGGGACTTGCCAGTTCTTGGGGAGATCCTTGGTGTCTTGGGCTTCAAAGAAGCAAAATTTGGTAGCTCTTTCTACCGCCGAAGCCGAGTACATTGCCGCAGGCCATTGTTGCGCGCAACTACTTTGGATGAGGCAAACCCTTAGGGACTATGGTTACAAATTAACCAAAGTTCCTCTTCTATGTGATAATGAGAGTGCAATCCGCATGGCGGATAATCCCGTTGAGCATAGCCGCACTAAACACATAGCCATTCGGTATCATTTCTTAAGGGATCACCAACAAAAGGGGGATATCGAGATTGCATATATTAACACTAAAGATCAATTAGCCGATATCTTTACCAAGCCACTAGATGAACAAACTTTTACCAAACTTAGGCATGAGCTAAATATTCTTGATTCTAGGAATTTCTTTTGATGTCTTACACACATAGCTCATAAATATACCTTTGATCATGTCTCTTTTATATATGCTATGACTAATGTGTTTTTCAAGTGAATTTCAAACCAAGTCATAGGTGTATTGAAAGGGAATTGGAGTCTTCGGCGAATATAAAGGCTTCCACTCCATAACTCATCCTTCGCCGTCGCTCCGAGCAATTCTCCGTCTTTGGTATAATCTTCACTCATATGTTTTATTTGCCAAAGGGGAGAAAATTGTTAGTTAAGGTCTTATATTTCACTCTAAGTATCCGTTTTTGGCGATTCATGCCAAAGGGGGAGAAAGTATTAAGCCCAAAGCAAAAGGACCGCACCACCACCAAATTTTAAAACTTATGATTTTCAAATTGGTATCTCATTGTGTTCAAAAGGGGAAGAAAGTAGTATTTTCAAAATTGATATCTTAAAACCCTCTTGAATACTAAGAGGAGGATTTCATTAAGGGGGAGTTTTGTTTAGTCAAAGGAAAAGCATTTGAAACAAGGAGAGAAAATTTCAAATCTTGAAAATGCTTCTCTAAATCTTATTTCATTTACCTTTGACTATTTGCAAAAGGACTTTGAAAAGGATTTACAAAAAGAATTTGCAAAAACAAAACATGTGGTGCAAGCGTGGTCCAAAATGTTAAAAATAAAGAAACAATCCATGCATATCTAGTAAGTAATATTTATTGGCTCAATTCTAAGTAACCTTTGCACTTGCATTTTGCAAACTAGTTCAAATTATGCACTTCTATATTTGCTTTGGTTTGTGTTGGCATCAATCACCAAAAAGGGGGAGATTGAAAGGGAATTAGGCTTACACCTATTTCCTAATTGATTTTGGTAGTTGAATTGCCCAACACAAATAATTAGACTAACTAGTTTGCTCTAGTTTATAAGTTCTACAGGTGCCAAAGGTTCACAATAAGCCAATAAAAAGACCAAGAAAAAGGGTTCAAACAAAAGAGCAAAGGGACAACCGAAGGCACCCTGGTCTGCCGCACCGGACAGTGTCCGGTGCACCAGGGGACTCCAGCTGAACTCTTCACCTTCGGGAAATCTCAGAGGCGCTTCGCTATAATTCACCGGACTGTCCGGTGCACCACCGGACAGTGTCCGGTGCTCCAGAGGAGAGCAACTCTGAACTCGCCAGCTTCGGGAATCTGCTCCGCTAAAATTCACCGGACTGTCCGGTGAGTCACCGGACAGTGTCCGGTGCACACCGGACTGTCCGGTGTGACAGCGGAGCAACGGCTACTTCGAGCGCAACGGTCCTCTGCAACACATTAAATGCGGCCAGCGTGCGCAGAGGAGCAGAGCACGCGCGGGTGGCACACCGGACAGCTTACAGGGCCTGTCCGGTGCACCACCGGACAACCTGGCGGGCCCACAAGACAGAGCTCAACGGTCGAACCCCAACGGTCTGCTGACGTGGCTGGCACACCGGACTGTCCGGTGCGCCATGCGACTGCAGCCTTCCAACGACCACTTTGTGGTGGTTGGGGCTATAAATACCCCAACCACCTCACATTCAAGGCATCCAAGTTTTCCACCTTCCAACTACTTACAAGAGCTCTAGCATTCAATTCTAGACACACCAAAGAGATCAAATCCTCTCCCAATTTCACTCAAAGCTTTAGTGATTAGAGAGAGTGATTGTTGTGTTCATTTGAGCTCTTGCGCTTGGATTGCTTTTCTTTCTCATTCTTTCTTGCGATCATCTCAATTGTAATCAAGGCAAGAGACACCAATTGTGTGGTGGTCCTTGCGGGGAAGTTTGGTTCCCGTGAGATTGAGAAGAGAAGCTCACTCGGTCCGAGAGACCGTTTGAGAGAGGGAAAGGGTTGAAAGAGACCCGGTCTTTGTGACCACCTCAACGGGGAGTAGGTTTGAGAGAACCGAACCTCGGTAAAACAAATCCTTGTGTCTCACTCCTTTATTCGCTTGTGATTTGTTTTTTCGCCCTCTCTCAGACTCGCATTATATTTCTAACACTAACCCGGCTTGTAGTTGTGATTAACTCTGTAAATTTCAGTTTCGCCCTATTCACCCACCCCTCTAGGCGACTTTCACTGTCACTTGGCCTTTCGCTGTGTGGGGTCTGGACCTCGTCGGTCCCTTGCAGAAGGCACCCGGGGGCTTCATGCACCTGCTAGTCGCCATCGACAAATTCTCCAAGTGGATCGAAGTCCGACCCTTAACCAGCATCAGATCCGAGCAGGCGGTGGCGTTCTTTACAAATATCATCTACCGCTTTGGGATCCCAAACTCTATCATCACCGACAATGGCATGCAGTTCACTGGGAAAAGTTCCAAGACTTCTGCGAAGACCACCACATCCGTGTGGACTGGGCCACCGTAGCTCACCCAATGACAAATGGGCAAGTGGAGCGCGCCAATGGCATGATTTTGTAGAGACTAAAGCCGAGGATCTACAACGACCTCAACAAGTTTGGCAAGCGGTGGATAAAAGAGCTACCCTCAGTGGTTTGGAGTCTGAGGACGATGCCGAGCCGAGCCATGGGCTTCTCACCGTTTTTTCTAGTCTATGGGGCCGAGGCCATCTTACCCACGGACTTGGAATACGGTTCCCCGAGGACAAAGTCTTACGACGACCGAAGCAACCAGGCCAGCCGAGAAGATTCATTAGACCAGCTGGAAGAGGCTCGAGACGTGGCCTTGCTACACTCGGCGTGGTATCAGCAGTCCCTGCGACGATACCACGCCCGAAGGATTCGGCCCCGAGGCTTCCAAGTGGGAGATTTGGTGCTTCGGCTACAACAAGATGCCCGAGGGCGCCACAAGCTTACTCCCCCCTGGGAAGGGCCGTTCATCATCGCCAAAATTTTGAAGTCGGGACATATAAGCTGGCCAACGATCAAGGCGAGGTCTACAGCAACGCTTGGAACATCGAACAACTACGTCGCTTTTACCCTTAAAATGTTTCAAGTCGTTTTTGTACCTCGGTCCCTTTACATATACAAATAAAAAGTCTAGCTGTCAAGAGAGGATCGGCCTTGCCTCAGCAAAAACCGACCCTCCCTCGGGGGCTAGAAGGGGGGAACCCCCTCCGCGTCAAAATTTTCCTCGGAAAAGTTTTTCTACCAAAACGTCTTTTGAGCCTTTCGACTATGTCGATAGCGGAATCCCAAAAACTAGCGACTGAGACCTTGAACGGCAAGGCCGACCGAGCCGAGGGACTCCTACGCCTCCGGGATACGGATACCTCACTCATCACTGAGAGCACCTAGAGGGGGGGTGAATAGGTGATCCTGTGAAACTTAAAACTTAAGCCACAAAACTTGGTTAATCGTTAGCACAATAATTGCCAAGTGGCTAGAGATGAATCTCAACAAAACACAATAACCACAAGAAATCAATCACAGAGATGGCATGGTGGTTATCCCGTGGTTCGGCCAAGACCAACGCTTGCCTACTCCACGTTGTGGCGTCCCAACGGACGAGGGTTGCAATCAACCCCTCTCAAGCGGTCCAAAGACCCACTTGAATACCACGGTGTTTTGCTTACTTTTTCTCAATCCCGTTTGCGAGGAATCTCCACAACTTGGAGCCTCTCGCCCTTACACTTGAAATTCACAAGAAGCACGGAGCAAGGGAGGGATCAGCAAAGCACTCAAGACAAGAAATCACAGCAACACCACGCACACAAGTCGCAATGAGAGCTCACAACACAACTCAATGAGTTCACCACTCAACTAGAGCTCTAATCGCTATCGCAAAGAATCAAAGGCGCGGAATCGATGTCTTGGTGCTTAGGAATGCTGAGGAGATGCTTGGTGTACTCCTCCATGCGCCTAGGGGTCCCTTTTATAGCCCCAAAGCAGCTAGGAGCCGTTGAGAGCAATCTAGGAAGGCTGATCTTGCCTTCTGTCGATTGGCGCACCGGACAGTCCGGTGCACACCGGACACTGTCCGGTGCCCGATTTCCTTCCATAAATGGCACAGTCGACCGTTGGCAGACTGAGAGCCGTTGGCGCACCGGACATGTCCGGTGCACACCGGACAGACCGGTGCCCCCTTCTAGCCGTTGGCTCGGCCACGTGTCCCGCGCAGATCGCGCGGCCGACCGTTGGCCCTGCCGACCGTTGGCTCACCGGACAGTCCGGTGCACACCGGACAGTCCGGTGAATTATAGCCGTACGTCGACGATGAATTCCCGAGAGCGACGAGTTCGCCAGTGAACGGCCCACCGGACAGTCCGGTGCACCACCAGACAGTCCGGTGAATTATAACCGTACACCGCCGTCGAAGTCCCGAGAGCAGCCTTTTCCCTCGAGCCAGCCTGGCGCACCGGACACTGTCCGGTGCACCACCGGACAGTCCGGTGCACCCAGACTGAGCAAACTTTGGCTGCTCGAGCCATCTCTTCTCCAACTCGATTTTTTCTGTTTCCAGCACTTAGACACAATACATTAGTCCATAAAACAATGTACTAAGTCTGAGAAACATACCTTTATCCTTGATTTGTACTTTGTCCACCTTTTTACAATTAGGCTCTTGTGTTGGACACTAAATCACCAAAATACTTAGAAATGGCCCAAGGGCACATTTCCCTTTCAATCTCCCCCTTTTTGGTGATTTATGCCAACACAACATAAAGCAAGTAGAACAAGTACAAAATCACTTCAAATAAGAACTCAAATTATTTTGATTCAAATTTGACATATATGGATCACTCTATGCCACCACTTGGTTTGTTTTTGCAAATCAAACTCAAATTCCTATCTCTAAGTCAAAACCACTTGTAGAGAAATAAAGAGAGGTTTTCCAAAGAAATTTGATCAAGGATTTCAAAAAACTCCCCCTTTTTCCCATAATCAACACTTCTCCCCACAAGAGGCCAACTTTTGACATAAGAGACAATAAAAGAGTTTTGACAAACCAAAAGCTCTAATCTACTATTTTCAAAATTTCTCATGTGGTAGCTGATCCATCTATTGCTTTGGCCTTTATTTTCTCCCCCTTTGGCATCAAGCACCAAAACGGGGTCAATCTTGGCCCTTTAACCCCATTGCCTCACCAAAATCTTCAAATGAGAACACAAAGGCAATAAGAGTATAAAGATGAACTTGGAAAAGTTACTCTTTTCATCGGAGTGCAGTGGAAGTCTTGCATGGTCCAAGTTCACCTTTTCCCTTTCAATCCTCCTTTGAGGCTAAAACAATCAAACTCAAGTACATGGTTAGTCTCAAAGGGTCAAGTTGTAGCACAGCTCCCCCTAAATATGTGCATCACTTGCAAAACGGACTTGTGAGGTCCAGGGAGTGTTTGTACAACTTGAGCACCACAATAAGCAACAAAATGCAGAATGAACATGATCAAAGGCATAAACACATGTATGCTATAATTCAATCCAAGTTCCGCGAATCTAAGATATTGAGCTCACTACGCAGCCTGCAAAAGGTCTTCTCATCTAGAGGCTTGGTAAAGATATCGGCTAGCTGGTTCTCGGTGCTAACATGAAACACTTCGATATCCCCCTTTTGCTGGTGGTCTCTCAAAAAGTGATGTCGGATGTCAATGTGCTTTGTGCGGCTGTGCTCAACAGGATTTTCTGCTATTCGGATAGCACTCTCATTGTCACATAGGAGTGGGACTTTGCTCAGATTGTAGCCAAAGTCCCGGAGGGTTTGCCTCATCCAAAGCAGTTGCACGCAACACTGTCCTGCGGCAACGTACTCGGCCTCAGCGGTGGATAGGGCAACGGAGGTTTGTTTCTTAGAGTTCCATGACACCAGGGACCTTCCTAAGAATTGGCACGTCCCCGATGTACTCTTCCTATCGACCTTACATCCAACATAGTCGGAATATGAGTACCCAATCAAGTCAAAGTTAGACCCCTTTGGATACCAGATCCCGAAGCAAGGCGTAGCGACTAAATATCGAAGGATTCGCTTCACAACCACTAAGTGACACTCCTTAGGATCAGATTGAAATCTAGCACACATGCATACGCTAAGCATAATATCCGGTCTACTAGCACATAAATAAAGCAAAGAACCTATCATGGACCGGTATGCTTTTTGATCAACGGACTTACCTCCTTTGTTGAGGTCGGTGTGTCCGTTAGTTCCCATCGGCGTCTTTGCGGGCTTGGCGTCCTTCATCCCAAACCGCTTTAGCAAGTCTTGCGTGTACTTCGTTTGGGAGATGAAAGTACCGTCCTTGAGTTGCTTCACTTGGAACCCAAGGAAGTAGTTCAACTCGCCCATCATCGACATCTCGAATTTCTGTGTCATCACCCTGCTAAACTCTTCACAAGACTTTTGATTAGTAGAACCAAATATTATGTCATCGACATAAATTTGGCATACAAAAAGATCACCATCGCAAGTCTTAGTAAAAAGAGTTGGATTGGCTTTCCCGACCTTGAAAGCATTAGCAATTAAAAAGTCTCTAAGGCATTCATACCATGCTCTTGGGGCTTGCTTAAGTACATAGAGCGCCTTAGAGAGCTTACACACGTGGTCGGGGTACCGTTCATCCTCGAAGCCAGGGGGTTGCTCCACGTACACCTCCTCTTTGATCGCCCCGTTGAGGAAAGCGCTCTTCACATCCATTTGGTACAACCTGAAAGAATGGTAAGCGGCATATGCTAGCAAGATACGAATTGATTCTAGCCTAGCCACAGGAGCGAATGTCTCCTCAAAGTCCAAACCTGCGACTTGGGCATAACCTTTTGCCACAAGCCGAGCCTTGTTCCTTGTCACCACCCCGTGCTCGTCTTGTTTGTTGCGGAACACCCCCTTGGTTCCCACAACATTTTGCTTGGGGCGAGGCACCAGTGTCCAAACTTCATTGCGCTTGAAATTGTTGAGTTCCTCCTGCATGGCCAACACCCAGTCCGGATCTAGCAAGGCCTCTTCTACCCTGAAAGGCTCAATAGAAGAGACAAAAGAGTAATGCTCACAAAAATTAACTAATCTTGAACGAGTAGTTACTCCCTTGCTAATATCACCCAATATCTGGTCGACGGGATGATCCCTTTGAATCGTCGCTCGAACTTGGGTTAGAGGTGCCTGAGGTGCTTCTTCCTCTTCAACTTGAACATCCTGTGCTCCCCCTTGATCATGCGCCTCCACTTGAGGTACCTGTTTGTCATCTTGGGTTGGGGGATGCACCATAGTTGAGGAAGATGGTTGATCTTGCTCCAAATGTTCCTGAGGCCGTACATCTCCAATCGCCATGGTGCGTATCGCGGCCGTTGGAACGTCTTCTTCATCTACATCATCAAGATCAACAACTTGCTCTCTTGGAGAGCCATTAGTCTCATCAAATACAACGTCGCTAGAGACTTCAACCAAACCCGATGATTTGTTGAAGACCCTATACGCCTTTGTATTTGAATCATAACCTAATAAAAACCCTTCTACAGCTTTGGGAGCAAATTTAGAGGTTCTACCTTTCTTTACAAGAATATAACACTTGCTCCCAAATACACGAAAATAAGACACATTTGGTTTGTTACCAGTTAGCAGCTCCTATGAAGTCTTTTTGAGGAGGCGGTGAAGGTAGACCCTGTTGATGGCGTGGCAAGCCGTGTTCATGGCTTCCGACCAAAAACGCTAGGGGGTCTTGAACTCTCCAAGCATAGTCCTCGCCATATCAATGAGTGTCCTATTCTTCCTCTCTACCACACCATTTTGCTGAGGTGTGTAGGGAGCGGAGAACTCGTGCTTGATCCCCTCCTCCTCAAGGAACTCCTCCACTTGAAGATTTTTGAATTCGGACCCGTTGTCGCTCCTTATCTTCTTCACCTTGAGCTCAAACTCATTTTGAGCTCTCCTTAGGAAGCGCTTGAGGGTCCCTTGGGTTTCAGACTTATCCTGCAAAAAGAACACCCAAGTGAAGCGGGAAAAGTCATCAACAATAACTAGACCATACTTTCTTCCTCCTATGCTCAGATAGGCGACGGGTCCGAAGAGGTCCATATGCAGCAGCTCCAGCGGTCTTGACGTGGTCATCACATTCTTGCTGTGATGTGCTCCTCCCACTTGTTTACCTGCTTGACAAGCTGCACAAGGTCTATCTTTTTCGAAATGAACATTTGTTAGACCTATCACGTGTTCTCCCTTTAGAAGCTTGTGGAGGTTCTTCATCCCCACATGTGCTAAGCGGCGATGCCACAACCAGCCCATGCAAGTCTTAGCCATTAAGCATGCATCTAGACCGGCCTCTTCTTTTGCAAAATCAACTAAGTAAAGTTTGTCGTCTAGTACACCCTTAAAAGCTAGTGAACCATCACATCTTCTAAAGACAGACACATCTACATTTGTAAATAAACAATTATATCCCATATTACATAATTGACTAACAGATAGTAAATTATATCCAAGACTCTCAACTAAAAACACATTAGAGATAGAATGCTCATTTGATATTGCAATCTTGCCTAAACCTTTCACCTTGCCTTGGTTCCCATCATCGAATATGATTGAATCTTGGGAATCCTTATTCTTGACGTAGGAGGTGAACATCTTCTTCTCCCCCGTCATATGGTTTGTGCATCCGCTGTCGATAATCCAGCTTGAACCCCCGGATGCATAAACCTGCAAGGCAAATTTAGGCTTGGGTCTTAGGTACCCAACTCTTGTTGGGTCCTACAAGGTTAGTCACAATTGTCTTAGGGACCCAAATGCAAGTTTTATCACCCTTGCATTTTGCCCCTAATTTCCTAGCAACTATCTTCCTGTCCTTTCTACAAATAGCAAAGGAAGCATTTAAAGCATGATAAATTGTAGAGGGACCATTCATAACTTTCCAAGGAGCATGAACAAAATTCTTTCTAGGCACATGATGAATATTTTTCCTAGGCATATCTCTATCATGCATATAGGAAGAACTAGAAGCATACATGGCATAAGAATCATATGCATGTGAATCAAAAGCATTACAACTCCTATGAGACTGTCTTCTATCATTGTACATAAAAGCATGGTTCTTTTTAGTACTACTTGCCATAGGGGCCTTCCCTTTCTCCTTGGTGGAGATGGGAGCCTTATGGCTTGTTAAGTTCTTGGCTTCCCTCTTGAAGCCAAGCCCATCCTTAATTGAGGGGTGTCTACCAATCGTGTAGGCATCCCTAGCAAATTTTAGTTTATCAAAATCACTTTTGCTAGCCTTAAGTTGGGCATTAAGACTAGCCAATTCATTGTTTAACTTTGCAATAGAAGCTATGTGTTCACTACAAGCATCAATATCAAAATCTTTACATCTATTGCAAATAACAACATTTTCTACACAAGTTGTTGATTTACTAGCTATTTCTAACTTAGCATTCAAATCATCATTAATGCTTCTTAAGCTAGAAATTGTCTCATGGCACGAAGATAATTCACATGAAAGCATTTCATTTCTTTTAACTTCTAAAGCATGAGATTTTTGTGCTTCTATAAATTTGTCATGTTCTTCATACAACAAATCTTCTTGTTTTTCTAGAAGCCTATTCTTATCATTCAAGGCATCAATTAATTCATTAATTTTATCTACCTTGGTTCTATCTAGGCCCTTAAATAGACATGAATAATCTATTTCATCCTCATCACTAGATTCATCCTCACTTGAAGAAGCATAAGTAGAGTCTCGAGTACATACCTTCTTCTCCCTTGCCATAAGGCATGTGTGACGTTCGTTGGGGAAGAGGGATGACTTGTTGAAGGCGGTGGCGGCGAGTCCTTCATTGTCGGAGTCGGACGAGGAGCAATCCGAAACCCACTCCTTGCCAAGATGAGCCTCGTCCTTTGCCTTCTTATAGTTTTTCTTCTTCTCCCTCTTGTTCCCTTGATCCTGATCACTATCATTGTCGGGACAGTTAGCAATAAAATGACCAAGCTTACCGCATTTGAAGCATGAGCGCTTCCCCTTGGCTTTGGTCTTGCTTGGCTGTCCCTTGCGACCTTTAAGCGCCGTCTTGAATCTCTTGATGATGAGAACCATCTCTTCATCATTAAGTCCAGCCGCCTCGATTTGTGCCACCTTGCTAGGTAGCGCCTCCTTGCTTCTTGTTGCCTTGAGAGCAAGGGGTTGCGGCTCGTTGATCGGACCATTCAAAGCGTCGTCCACGTACCTCGCCTCCTTGATCATCATTCGCCTGCTCACGAATTTTCCAAGGACTTCTTCGGGCGACATTTTGGTGTACCTGGGATTCTCACGAATATTATTCACCAAATGAGGATCAAGAACGGTAAAGGACCTTAGCATCAGTCGGACGACGTCGTGGTCCGTCCATCGCGTGCTTCTGTAGCTCCTTATTTTGTTGATAAGGGTCTTGAGCCGGTTGTATGTTTGAGTTGGCTCCTCGCCCCTTATCATCGCGAACCATCCAAGCTCGGCCGCCACCAACTCCATTTTGGTGAGCAAGGTGACATCGTTCCCCTCATGAGAAATCTTGAGGGTGTCCCAGATCTGCTTGGCGTTATCCAAGCCGCTCACTTTGTGATATTCATCCCTGCACAATGAAGCTAGAAGAACAGTAGTAGCTTGTGCATTCTTATGAATTTGCTCATTAATGAACATGGGACTATCCGAACTATCAAAGTGCATTCCACTCTCTACAATCTCCCATATACTAGGATGGAGAGAGAATAGGTGACTACGCATTTTGTGGCTCCAAAATCCGTAGTCCTCCCCATCAAAGTGTGGAGGCTTGCCGAGTGGAATGGAGAGCAAATGTGAATTTGAACTTTGCGGAATACGAGAGTAGTCAAAAGAAAAGTTCGAATTAACCGGTTTCCTTCTCTCGTAGTCGTTGTGGTCGTCGCCCTTTTGGGAAGAAGTAGACTCATCGCTGTCGTCGTAGTAGACGATCTCCTTGATGCGCCTCGTCTTTTTCTTCTTCCCTTCTTTTCATCTATGTCCCGAGCCGGAGTCGGTAGGCTTGTCGTCCTTCGGCTCGTTGACGAAGGATTCCTTCTCTTTGTCGTTGATCACGATACCCTTCCCCTTAGGATCCATCTCTTCGGGCGGTTAGTCCCTTTGTGAAGAGAACAGCTCCGATACCAATTGAGAGCACCTAGAGGGGGGTGAATAGGTGATCCTGTGAAACTTAAAACTTAAGCCACAAAACTTGGTTAATCGTTAGCACAATAATTGCCAAGTGGCTAGAGATGAATCTCAACAAAACACAATAACCACAAGAAATCAATCACAAAGATGGCACGGTGGTTATCCCGTGGTTCGGCCAAGACCAACGCTTGCCTACTCCACGTTGTGGCGTCCCAACGGACGAGGGTTGCAATCAACCCCTCTCAAGCGGTCCAAAGACCCACTTGAATACCACGGTGTTTTGCTTACTTTTTCTCAATACCGTTTGCGAGGAATCTCCACAACTTGGAGCCTCTCGCCCTTACACTTGAAATTCACAAGAAGCACGGAGCAAGGGAGGGATCAGCAACGCACTCAAGACAAGAAATCACAGCAACACCACACACACAAGTCGCAACGAGAGCTCACAACACAACTCAATGAGTTCACCACTCAACTAGAGCTCTAATCGCTATCGCAAAGAATCAAAGGCGCGGAATCGATGTCTTGGTGCTTAGGAATGCTGAGGAGATGCTTGGTGTACTCCTCCATGCGCCTAGGGGTCCCTTTTATAGCCCCAAGGCAGCTAGGAGCCGTTGAGAGCAATCTAGGAAGGCTGATCTTGCCTTCTGTCGACTGGCGCACCGGACAGTCCGGTGCACACCGGACACTGTCCGGTGCCCGATTTCCTTCCATAAATGGCACAGTCGACCGTTGGCAGACTGAGAGCCGTTGGCGCACCGGACATGTCCGGTGCACACCGGACAGACCGGTGCCCCCTTCTAGCCGTTGGCTCGGCCACGTGTCCCGCGCAGATCGCGCGACCGACCGTTGGCCCTGCCGACCGTTGGCTCACCGGACAGTCCGGTGCACACCGGACAGTCCGGTGAATTATAGCCGTACGTCGACGATGAATTCCCGAGAGCGACGAGTTCGCCAGTGAACGGCCCACCGGACAGTCCGGTGCACCACCGGACAGTCCGGTGAATTATAGCCGTACACCGCCGTCGAAGTCCCGAGAGCAGCCTTTTCCCTCGAGCCAGCCTGGCGCACCGGACACTGTCCGGTGCACCACCGGACAGTCCGGTGCACCCAGACTAAGCAGACTTTAGCTGCTCGAGCCATCTCTTCTCCAACTCGATTTTTTCTGTTTCCAGCACTTAGACACAATACATTAGTCCATAAAACAATGTACTAAGTCTGAGAAACATACCTTTATCCTTGATTTGTACTTTGTCCACCTTTTTACAATTAGGCTCTTGTGTTGGACACTAAATCACCAAAATACTTAGAAATGGCCCAAGGGTACATTTCCCTTTCAATCACCTTCCACGAAAGGCGGCTCACGCTCGGATAAGTGATTCTGCTACCGAACAAGTCCTAACGCTCGGGTAGAAAGCGACTTTCGTACCATTTCGACTATATCGATAACAGAATCCTTAAAACGAGCGAGAGAGACCTTGAACGGCAAGGCCGACCGAGCCGAGGGACTCCTACGCCTCCGGGATACGGATACCTCACTCGTCACCTTCCACGAAGGGTAGCTCATGCTCGGATAAGTGACTCTGCTACCGAACAAGTCTTAATGCTCAAAACGAGAGGAAAGAAAACACAGCTTTATAATCCGACACTGAAAATGTTTAGGCCTCAGCGGCCACAAGAAACATATGCATACTTAAAACAAAATGTTCCTACAGGCTCAGGTATTGGCAGGGGGAGGAGCAGCACCCTCGGCAGAATCTGGCCCGGCCTTAGGCAGCGACACGGGCGGAAGGACCTCAACCTCGAAAGAGGAAGCCAGCACCGCGCTTGGGCCCTCGACAGCCGTGTCAAGCCTCTAGACCTCGGCTAAGGCGGCCTCCTCTTCATCGGGTAGGCATTACCCCTCGCTGACCCGCTCCAGATCCACGTTGTAGTGGGAGGCGAGGATGGCGAAGGCCCGCCTAACGCCATGGTGCAGCGCCCCGCGGAGTCTGCTGCGCACATGGCCGCCCAAGGCCCACAGGTGACTCTGGGGGGAGCTACCCGAGGGTACGTTGTCGAGGCCAAAGGCCCGGCAAAAGGCCGAGATAGCCTCGGACATGGCCACGCGGTCGGCCTCCTTCTGCTCAGCCGCTTGGGCAAGCACCTTGCAGTTCTTGACGGACTCGTTAAGAGCCGTCTCGAACCCTGCAGACAGCCGGACAACGTTCTTCAAACATGAGGAGAAGGACGAAGCTAAACCAAAGTCGCAAAGCAGGCGAAACATACCTTCGGCCCAGGCACGCTGCTGCGAGGCCATGGCTTGGGCGGACTTGGCAGACCCGACGGCCACGATCAGGCCCTCCGCAAGGGTCCCGGCCCGAGCAGACGCCTCGGCTAGCCGCTCCGTAGCCTCAGCCAGCTGACCCCTAAGGGCCTCAGCCCGGCTCATGGCCTCGGCAGCTTGGCTCCGAGATTGGTCTCGCTCGCCGATGGCCTGTCCAAGCTCTAGCTGCCGCTGCTGCATCTCCTCGGCCTGGGAAGCCACCTGCTCCCGGGCCGACGAAGCCTCCGTCCGTGCCGACGTTGCCTTCGCCCGCGCCGCCGTTGCCTCCGACTTTAGCTCATCACAGAGCAGCCGAAGGTCCGCCACCTCGGTGCTTCATTGGGCGAGGCACTCATTAGCCTCGGTAAGCGCGGCCCACTGGGACCGTAGCGAATCCCAGACGTCGCTCTCGCGGCGGATGAACAGCGACTTGGCAGTGCTTACGTTCGCAAGTTCCTGAGGAAGGAAAACAGGATATTACAAAGAATGCCCTGATCACGCAAGGTGTACGTCTAAATCCTTACCTGGAAGACCCTGGGAACGTCCCTGGAGAGGGTCTCCATAGTCGACCGAAGCGACCTCATCGCCGCCTCGATATACTCACGGAAATTATCCCGAGACCTCTCCTCCAGCTCATCGTTGAGGGAGAGGAGGGGCTCCGGGTCCGAGGAGTCGCGGCTCTAGAATAGGAGCGGCTGCCCACACCACTCATTGGGGTTGAGCTGCACGGGGATAAGGCCGCTGCTCCCCAAGACGGGCCACAGTTCTATGCGCCCCTCGACCAAGGCGTCGGGTCCCCCTGCGGCCGATGCATCGGGCACCGCCGCAGTCGACGTACTGGGCCTCCCCTCGGCTAAGGTGGCAGGCCTCCGATCACTGACCTCGGCAACGACGGCCGCCCTCTCCTCATGGCCGAGAACGGGGAGGTCAGGGATGACCACGGGCGGCGGCGCCTCAACCATCCCGACGTCGGCGGCGACGGGCGGCTCCGCGGGCGAATTAGCGACGGCCCCGGCGGGAGTCAATGCCGACGCCAGTAACAAGTCAGGCGGGCTCGGGGCCGCAGCTGCGTCAGCGGCCTCCTCCGGCATGATGGCCGCTCCAACAGGGGGTCAGCCTGGGAGGCTTGCCTCATGGCAACTCGTGCCGCCTGGGCCCCCCGCCGGAGGGCGCCTTGTGCGGAGGCCAGCCAACCGGCGTGACGCGCCGCAGCACCAGCAGCAAAGGCCGGCCCCGTCTTAAGGGCCTTCGTGGGGGCCAGATTGGCCGAGCCCTGCCTCCGCTTGCTGAAAGAGAGAGAGAGCAAGTTCAAGATACACAGCGAAAAAAACCAAAACAGAGGTATCTTCAGATACTTACCTGCTCCGGGGCAAGGCCAATCGTGCCTGCGGGGAGACCCCTTGGGCCCTGCTCTCCGCAGGCGCTGCCGAGGGTTGCCCCGCTGCCGGCATCAGCGCTATTTCTGCCTCAGACGCCTGAGGCACCGAGGGGGCGGCCCGCCCAGGCTTCGTCTCGACGGCCAAGGGACCAACCTCCTGTATAGCCGGCACGGGCGCTTGCTCTTGGGGGACAGGCGGATCAGCCTGACCCCCCGGGGGCACCCCGATTATCTCGGCCAAGGGGTCAAGTACCCCCTCGGTCGGCCTCCGCTCCTCGGACTGGGACCCCGGCCCCTAGCTCTGGTGGCGCCAGCCCACCCGGAGGCTGGCTTGACGACCCCTGGTCCAGCCTCGGATCCGGGCTGAGGCCAAGCCGAGCCGCCATGTCGTCGTCTTCATCATCATCATCATCGTCGTCATCGTCAGGCGTGTCTGGCGACGACTCCAGCGGGAGCCCATCCCTTGCCTACCTCCGACGACGCTTCTCCAAGGCTTCCCGAGCTCACATCCTCTCGCGAGCTCGGGCCTTTTCCGCGTCCTTCTTCTCCTTCTCCTTCTCTGCGGCGAGCCTACGCGTGGCTCGGTCCGCCGCATCCTCTGGGACCGGTGGCCGGGAGAGTTTAAAACCCCTCAACCCCTGGGGACAAACAAAAATCCCAACAATAAGAATCAAAGACATAAAAACTCGGCGCAAAACAGAAGGAGGATCAGACACTTACCAGGGACACGTACCCATGGTCGAGGCGCATCGAGGGCTGGCTAAGGGCGCCAGCATCTGACCTCCCTACCGTACCCGCTACCCGCCTGAGGAGGTCGGCGGCGGAGAGGGAGGTCGAGGACATCCGCGAGCCCTCCAAATCGACCACCGGCTTCATCTCCGAGAGCCGCAACGGTCGCTCTGCCAAAGGGAGCACCCTCCGGCGATGGATAGCGGCGACGACCCCCGCAGCGGTAAGGCCCTCATCTCGTAACTTCTGCAAGGCACGCAGAATAGGCTAGAGCTTCTCCTGGTTCTCGCGTGTGGCCCCCCAACGCTAGTTATTGCCGGCGGCGGTCACCACTCGTTGAGAAAACGGTGGAAGCATCCCGTCAACGTTCCGGAGATAAAACCACCGGTTCTGTCACCCCTTGTTCGAAGAAACAAGGGAGGTAGGGATGTACTGCTGCGCACGCCCCGACCTCAGCTGGAGGGTGCAGCCGCCGGCCCGCACCGCCATGCGGACTTTCTTCACATCCGTCGCTGCGGCGAAGAACTCTGCGGAGAAGAGATGGGTCCACAGGTCCCAGTGAGGGCCAATCCCCAAAAACCCCTTGCAAACCGCCGCGAAAATGGCCGCTTGCGCAATGGAGTTGGGGTTGAGGTTATGCAGCTCTACCCCATAGTGGTGCAGGAGCGCCCGCATGAAGCGGCTCGCCGACATCCCAAACCCCCGCTCATGGAAGGGGATGAAACTGACCACGTACCCCGGCGGCGGAGTCGGGTCGGCCTCGCTCCCGGGGGCCATCCACTCAGGCTGCGGCCCGCCGAAGAGAGGACGGAGCAAACCGTCGGAAACAAGGGCCTCTAGATCCTCCATAGTAACGGTGGAGAAAGGCCACGGGTCGCGCGGCGGAACGACGGTTGCCTTGTCAGAAATCGCCGAGCGGAAGCGGTGGAGGCGGAGGGGATGAGGTGCGCGGTTTTCTCTTCTCTGGCCTTTCTCTTAGGTTGCAGAAACCAAAGCGGAAGGCAAGCGCGAATGGCAGGGTAAAGAACCACCGTCGGCCCCTCTTCCGGGTATATAAAGGCCCGGGCGAGATCCACCCAAAACTTCGCCCGAACCCGTCGCGAAATTCAAACCCAAAGGTGAAACGGTTTTTCTGTTCCTCGAACGACTCGCGCACGCGCAACAGATACCCCGCGAATCGCCCGTCCCATCGCATTAACTCCCTGGCAGGGCAAGCGACACCTCTGGCAGGCGAAGCAGGCACCGTTTCACCTCCGTCATGATGACCGCGTCAAAAAAGGTGCGCCGCATTATTTAAATTCATATCCTTTTCCTTTTCCTCTCTCTCTCTCTCTCTCTTGCCACAGGGATCGGGAAAAAGGATATTTCGGAAAAGGATCCTTCTCAGCAAAGGAAACGGGCCCCGAGCCCTCCTACTGATCAGGGGTTCGAAGGTTGCGCCCTGCGGGGTTCGGCAACCGCCCTAGAGCACTCGGGCTCCGAGCTCTTTACTGATCAGGGGTTCGAAGGCTGGCCCCTCGGAAGGGTTCGATAGCTGCCCCAGAGCACTCGGGCTCCGAGCCCTTTATTGATCAGGGGTTCGAAGGCTGGCCCCTCGGAAGGGTTCGACAGCCACCCTAGAGCACGCAGAGTCAGGGATGACCCTGGGTACGTCCGTTACATGGCCGAGGCTCGGGCTGCGCTCCCGAGGTACCCTAGGACATTTCCGAGACCAGCGGGAACGATTTTGTAATGGAATCCCACCGGAGGGAGGCACCAAGCCCTCAGACCCTATCAAATGGGCCCAGGTCCAGCAAATCACATGCAGGTACTTTTGGAGCGTGCCTCTAGGCCACTAGCCGACCCTTATCGAACGGGGCTCGGGCGTCCACTCGGATTACCCGTTAGCAACTCACTGGAAACACCATGTTCGGTGCCCTCCGAGGGTAACATGGCGCTTTCCCCCCTTCCTCCTTGTGGAAAGGCGACGAAGGGGCGTACAATAGAAGTCGAGACGGTCCTTGATCGCCCTCTCGCTCCGTGCACAGGCTCGAGGGCTGCTCTCGCACCAGGCTACGGCCAAATTGTTGACCACGTCAACAAACCAGCTTGAAAACTCGAAGCCTGACCATGCACCCGGGCCGCGGCCGGGCCGCGTAAGGAAACAACAAGGTCGACCGAGACATCACAAGAAAAATTAAGACCTCAGAGGAGTCAAACCACTCCTCCAAGGCCTCGGGGGCTACACCCGACGGGTGCGCTCGTGCGCACCCATCAGAACAAAACATCAACGAGAAGGGCTAGTCTCCTTGCGAAAAATCCGGCAGAACCTCCAAGCGAGTGCCTACACTCCCTTCGAGGCTCGGGGGGCTACTGTCGGGTACCGTAATTAGGGGTACCCCCAACGCTCCTAAACATGGCTGGAAAACGTCTTCAGAACAAACCATAAAGACTGATAAGCACGGTTCAAGTCAAGGCCTCGTCTGCCATGGGACGCGATCTCGCCTCGCCCGAGCCTGGCCTCGGGCAGGAA
This sequence comes from Zea luxurians, assembly GCA_029449295.1. Classification (NCBI taxonomy): domain Eukaryota; kingdom Viridiplantae; phylum Streptophyta; class Magnoliopsida; order Poales; family Poaceae; genus Zea; species Zea luxurians. Next base: position 39,100,252 of record JAOPSE010000010.1, on the reverse strand, counting down.
CAGTAGTCCCGGGCAGATTCACGCCTCGCCCGAGGGCCTCCACAGGCAGTAGGGCGCACCCTCGACTCGCCCGAAGCCAAGCTCGGGCAAACTTTGTCGTGCAGCGACCTCGGCCAAATCGCCTTACCAACCGACTGTATCGCATGCGCATTTAATGCGGGGATCGCCTGACACCTTATCCTGACACGCGCGCCTCAGTCGGCAAGGTCGAAGTGACCGCAGTCACTTCGCCCTTTCACTGACCGTTCTGACAGGAAAACAGCATTGTTCGCCCCGCTCCGACTACTGTGCCAACCACCAGGGAAAGACTAACAGCAGTCACGGCCTTTCCCGAGTTTGGTCTCGGGCGCAACAGGGAGCTTCGCCTCGCCCGATCCCAGGCCTCGGCCTCAGCTTCGGCCTCGGGAGAAGGCCTCTGCCTCGCCCGACCCCGACCTCGACCTCGGCCTCAGGAGAAGGACTCTGCCTCGCCCGACCTCGGCCTCGGGAGAAGGACTCCGCCTCGCCCGACCTCGGCCTCGGGAGAAGGACTACGCTACAGGGGATACATCATTACCCTACCTCTAGCTAGCCGCCTCAGGTTACGAAGGAACAAGACCGGAGTCACATCTAGATTACTCCGGCCACAGGTAATGATGGTTCCCCGCGTGCGTCCATGACGTCAACAGTCCACAAGCTCTTTACGAAAGCAAGGAAACGTCAGCAGGATTCATGCCGCACCGCCAGCTGCACTTCATACAGGGCTGAAGCACCTCTTCGCCGGACACGTTAGCACATTGCTACACCCTATTGTACAGCTGGACCATCTCCTTGTATCTATAAAAGGGGATGTCCAGGGCCTTCCTAGAGGGAGGGAGAAGAGAAGGGAGGGCAACACGGGCAGCAAGAGCAACGGAGACGGACTCACCCAAACACCGAGCTCCACTCCGCAACGCTAGACTCCCCAGGAGGCCTAGGGCCCGTTCCCCTCTCTCGCTCGGCTTGTAACCCCTACTGCAAGCACCCCCGATGCAAGATAATATAAGTCTCATTCCCCCACTTCATCTTGCATCAACCCATTTGGACAGGGGCACGCGGCACAAAATTCACTAGTCGGTCCGGTTGAGGGTCCCCCGGGTCCGAAACACCGACAAAACTAATTATGTTTATATGTACTTTATTTAACTATATCTCTTAACCATTATATCTAATTAATTATTTTAATCCTATTTTATTTTTCTATTAGGTATATCTCTTCGTTAATACATCGAATTAATAAATCATTTTTCACAATTTCATTTTAAACATTTTATTTCATTTATTACACACTTAATTATTTTTAAACTTATTCTAAATCCTATTTATCACATCTCTTTATAAACATAACGAACGTGTATAAGCAGCAAAAGCACAGTACAAGCTACTTTCAAATTTATACTACAGAAAAAGTTGATTAAAGTATCTATAGAGAAGTTAAACCATTTTAGTTCAGCTTTTGGTTTTCAAAGGAGAAGCAGGTTCAGAGTACCCGAAAAATACATACACACCTAATATAGAACTAAAAAATATTTATTTAAATAAATAAAATATAGATCATAACTGCACGTAGAAGCGGACGGTGTGGGAAGACATGCTGATCTTGCACTGCACGTCCCTTTGTCCGGAGCCCGTACCTAGCTACAAACAACAAAACCACGACGACGTCATAAATTAAACCCAAGGTCATCAGCTCGCGGAAAGGTATATGAACTCTACACTGTCCGGACCCATACGCAATTGCAACTCGATCTGAAACATAGATATAGACAGATGCTAGATGCTGACGATAAAGCACACATAAATCCAATGACTTCTTTGGATTATAACTGATCGGATTGGATTTTTTGGCCCGAGTACATTCAGACGCCTGGTCAAGTTATTTCTCAGAGATTATAGGACATGTTTGTTTACCCTTCAGCTTAAATAAGTTGATAGGTAAACAAACAACACAAATTATTAGGTAGATTATGTATTCTAGATATTTAGATTACGATAATCCATAAATAGGTCAATAGTTGCTTATATAATCCATAAGTTGGATTATATAATCTGGAAGAAAACAAACGATGTCTAAATTGGATTTTTTTTCCAGCTTTGACCTCGTTAAAAAGTTTGACTTTTTCAGTTGTATTTTAATCTAGAAAAGTGATATAAAATAATTAGTGATAATTATAAGGCGCTTATGTGAATCTAATATATTTACTATATGAACATAGTTTAGACAAGTATAAATAATAAATATTGAACATAAGGTTCATACCCTAGAAGAGATATACTACTAGTTGATGTAGTCGTCCCAGTTGACACAATGCAGGAGCATGACAGTGACGATCGAACGGTTGGGTCGATGACACTCCTCCAAAAATATGATTGTTCGCTTCTCACATGAGTAGGTGAGCGTTTGAACGAGAGTAGTAGACCCTTTATGGGATAGGGCTAAGACAAGACAAGAGTAGTTAGCCCCCTATCGGATAGGATCCACCATAGAACAGACTTCTAACTCTGTCCTCCCTTATGCTATTAAAAGGTTGAAGTAGAGTAGCTTAGAACTCATCTTGGACCAAGTAGAGAAGGACTAAAACCAAGCAACTTAGAACTCAGGCCAAACGGGCAATCTCAAACAAGAGCAAGGTGTTGGAACTTAGGACAGAATTCTCACCAGAACTAAGGTGAATGGAAAGCTAGATTTCCTCTGCTCAGTTAATTTCTGAGCATGCAACTTACGTGTCTGTTTATAATCATTCATCCACTGGAAAATGACGTTGGGTATTACACATACGCAATCCAAACCTCTATAAAATTCATGTGTATGCTTGATACCATGTTCCGGTAGTTAATTCTAGGTGCGTGCCACTAAACATGCTCTTGTTAGGTTGTGTCCAGTAGATCGTGTAAATAGCTGTGCAAAATACTGTTCTACACTGTAGATAGTACTGTTTACATAGTAAAGTTTAAAATAGAAAATAAGATACTAGAGCTGCTAGAGTCCGAGAGATATCTTACTTCCGCGCAAGAACGACCAGTGGTGTCGATCGGCCGCCCGTTCATTCAGTGTTCAGCCGTAGCAAATAGCAATCAGTGAATCAATAGTAAGCAGCAGCCAGCAGGTACATGCATGCATGAGGATCGGACGTACGGTGTCGTTAGCCGACGGAGCGTGCACAGCGACAATCCAACATGGGAGGCCGTTGTTTAAGGGCTTTTTGGCTTCTAGTACACGTGGACGATTGATGGAGGCGCTAACATTTCGGCGCCCGTATTGCAACCGATTGATATTGGTGCTGCTGTGGGTAGAAGGTGATAATTGGCTCCAAGTTTTAGACTATATAATTTAAGGACCGGATCAGATTAGAATGCCTATTTCTATTTATTTTTGAATTAAAATTAATTTAGAACCCTAACAAAAGCTGTGGATCAAATATCAGCACGAGGAAAACTTTTGCGTGTAGCTTGATTTGCATGTCGCCCACAACCGACAGTCCCCAGTCCAGCAGTGAAGAAGACACGCGAGCAGTGAATGGAACTGTTGGGACCCAGTGAATGACCACAAGAGTCGGAGGAAAGAACAATTGAAGGCTGGGAAATGGATCCGACAGACGCTGCAGGTGAAATGGGCCACGAAGCGGCGGGGCCCAGGCAGCGTTGCAGCACCGGAACAGGCCCACGGGGTTTTTTTTTTTCTACACGCACGCACGGACCAGAAACACAAGCTGACTGCCGATACCTGCTGCCACGCAACACCACGGCAGTCAACTCGTCGGCTGTTCTCTTCTCGCCACCACTCAAGCCACCGCCCCCCATCAAACAGGAGAGTTCAGAGGCTCGACACACGTACCGACGATGAACAGACGGCGCAGTTCAGCAACGTTACGGACTAGAGCATTGGAAGTGATCGTCGAACAGTGTAGAGCGTCAAGCCATTTATGAAGGTTGGTACATGAACAAAACACACGCGCGCGCGCGCGCACACACATGGGCTCAATAACAGCAGTGGCACTAGCGACGGACTCCAACAGATTTGGACGGCATTCATGACCCCTCTTGCGACCAACAATGAACATCCTGTAATATCGTCCACGTGGACCGTGGTCGGGTGATACCAACCTTTTATCAAGCAAGCAGGAAGCCCCAGGACCAGGAAAAAGGCCCATCTACATAACAGCGCCATCCTGTTTGTCAGGAACGCCAGAAAAGTAGTTAAGAGATACCCAGTGCTGCTGAGGTCCGGTCACGCCGAGCTTGGAATATATATACACTCACAGTAACGATGTTTCAAGTAAACAACGAGGGAAATACCGACCAAGCCAGGCTTGCAGAGCCTGTGCATGATGACAGCCAAGATCCGAGACAAGTGCCGCCTGGAGCTCATGGGATTCGGCAGAATTTAAGGATCCACTGCCTGACGCGCTGTCCGTCCTGAGGGGTAGACGACGACCAATATATCGCTGCCTGTTAATGGAGGCTGGAGTGGAGACCACACCTGACTGCTCGTCGCTGCTCACCATTCAAGCGACGCTTCTAGCCAGTTGCTCAAATCTCTGGGTGATGACCTGCTGGGTCCTGCCCGCGTACACGCCGAGCAAGGACTGCAGGGCGGAAGACAGCATGCCTTTCTGAGTCACGTTTGGGCTGAAGCCGTCCTCGTCGTTTGTGGCCTCCGTTGGCAAGGGCTGGCGCTCGGAGCTGTTGAACGATGCGCATAGTGATCTCAGCCAGTCTTCTAGGAACGAAGATTTCTGCTCAGACCAGGTGGCGATGAGGAGTTAGCTCGGGTAATAGTCCAACAGATCCTAAGGCCATGTTTGGTTTCTTTAGTCTAGTGACTAAAGTTTAGTTAGGAGACTAAAGTTTAGTCCCTAACATGTTTGGTTCTAGGGGCTAAAAATAGTAAGAATATACTAAATGACTCATAAGAATACTAAAATGGCCTTTAACATTTTCCTGTTATTAGTACAATTAAACTAAATGAGGGGTAAATGTGGAATTAATATAGTTTAGTCCCTTTTAGCACATATGTGAAGGACTAAAGACTAAATCATTTTAGTTCATATTTTAGTCCTAGTGTTTGACAAAAAAGGGACTAAATGGGACTAAAAACTAGAGACTAATCTTTAGTCCCTCTAACCAAACACCCCCTAATAGAGAACAGTTGCAGCAGTCGATGCTACAGATTTAGGTCCTGTTTGGTTTCTTTGTCACTAGAGTAAATTTTAGTGACTAAAGTTTAGTCGCTAAAGTAACCCGTTTGGTTCCAGTGACTAAACCGGACTAAAGAACATCAATTGCTGTGAATAATGACTGTTTTACCCACTATTAATTAATAGATGTTTGCTATAAGAAGAAAGTGGAGAGGGCAAATAAGGTAAAAATACTACTTTAGTCCCTTTTAGTCACCCCTTTGGTGACTAAAGAACTAAAGTTTAGTCACCCTAATTTAGTCACCATGTTTGCTTCTTTAGAAACTAAAAGTGACTAAACTTTAGTCACTAAATTTTAGTCACCCTAAACCAAACGGGGCCTTAGACCATGCAAGAACTTGCAGTGAACAGGAAATCTACATGGAATGGAGCAGGAAGCACCGAACATTAACTACTACTCTATTCCTGCATGGATTATGGAGTGTTTCGCTTACCCCTGTACAGAAGCTACACTACATACATATACCTGTACATCTAGGTGATTCAAACAAATTAGGCCCACGTTAAAATTCACTAGTGGTAAGATCAAGACAATATAGAATACAGTAGTATTTATTTCTGTTCGTTCTTAAGCAAGTATTGCAACGGTATTATCATCCTATGCTTCCATTTCCATGACTTCATAATAGTAAAACAGACTCCAGTACTCAACTTATGTGTTCTATGCTCAACAAGATCATAAACATATGTGCAATATCATATTTACCTGAATGACAATTGGCACTAAGAATATCGTTCCAGACGAGGACTTGTAATATATATATATATAACGCGCACTAATATACTCCCTCATGACATAAAGAAGAAATCCTTACCTTCGTGAGAAAATCTTTCAGGCTTGGATCATCGTTTGGTGACACAAAACTAAGCAAATGAAGAGCAGTAAACGTAAGCTGTAAAAAAAGAATAGGGCAAGAGTTTCAACAATGTTGCCGAATAAGGATGCTTGGGAGCAAAGGAAGTCACTATTATGAGCATCAGTGACACTAGCCTGCTTCTCGAGGTTGTCTCTCTGTTTGAAATTTGAAGGTAACGATGAATTGTTTGAGTTCAATGACTCGAGAGCATGCACGAGGCCTCGAACAACATCTGGAAATGAGCTGCCGTAATCTGTAAAGAAGAGGGAGGATAAGCTCCAGCAGCTTCATAGATGTAGTGGTGGGATGTGCAGTGTCAGAAATCAGGAAAACTGTTATTACTAATGTCCAAAGGAGACTTGGCATCATCCTGAATTGAGTTTTGGAATGTTCATGATCGAGGCATAAGTTTTATGGTATATATAATGGAAGCACAAGTTTTACAGTACATATACCTGGGTAGATACAGAATCTGAAAATTGAAAGCAAGTCCAGAAATATCATGGTTTTTCCAATGTGGAAAGCCAATACATTAAAAGGTGGAGAATAGAAGTCAGGGGACTAACCAAGCCTTGACACTGGCACTGCTAGAGCAACAGCTGCATGCATCTTTATCTTATAATTGTTCGAGTCCCGGATTAGAAGTAGAAGTATGCTATAAACACTTGATGCCCTGTTAAACAGAATGTTTGAAGATGAGAATCATCACATACTAAGTTCAAGCATATACCGAGATATTACCATAATTGACAGGTTTTGCAAAAGACAAACGTGAGCTATGTGAACTCTAAATGCCTATGACTTGTGCTCGTGTAATAGGTACAGGCAATCAAAAGTTTCTGCGGCATGGTATGAGTTATAGAAAAAATAGAAAATTGGATGGGCCAAAACAGTCCCATATGTCTGGGTTTCCTTGTCAGATCGGCTCAGTCCTCCTGACTCTTGTCCTCAGTCTCGGCCTAGTCCTCCTGACTCTCATCCTCAGTCTCGGCCTAGTCCTCCATCAATATGTCCGTCTCCATTCTTTCCGACATCACCCGAGCTAGTCCGCCCTAACACCCCGTTCCCGACGCACGACGTTGTTGGTACCCTCTCCTAATGTGCCAAAAGCAGATACTCGTGTGGTTACCTGTAACCGCGCACTAAGGAACTGAGTAGCCGAGCCCATGGGTCCAGACCCGTATGACGGGACCATTGGTCTCGAGACCTGCTCCCCGCTCGGGGACAGGTCCGGTGCCACAACGTGTCACAGGGGTGGAACTGCTCAGTGACTACTGCTATGAGTCCAGACCCCCCGCAGGTGGATCCCGGGCCTCCATGTATGTCGCGTTCAGAGCCCCGCAGGCGGGTCCCAGACCGCCACGTGTGCCATCTAGACTCTTAAGCAGACTTCTCCATACTCAAGCAATACAATTTATTACGCTCTGGTGGCCCGAACCACTCTAAACCCTTGTGTGTCTTTGTGTTCTTGCATCTCCACTGGTAAACCCTAGGCATCTCCACTGGTATTCCGCCACCCGACTGGAGTTTACTCTCCGATAGACGTCGTCTGACACCACCCCTTCCTGGCCCCATTCTTTCTCAGAGATTGAATATTTGGATTAGATTAGAATATTTACTTTTGATTGTGAATTGGAGATTAGATAAATAGTTGATTATTGCTCCTCTTTATTTAGATAAATGAGGAGGTTTTTTAACCGGTTTTAAGGGGTTCCACAACCGGTGGTTAGAACAATACCAATGTGAACGACACGTCTATTGCACAAATAAAAATTTTAGAACAATCAAGTGTTGGAAGAGCATTTAATCTAGATGAAATAGTTGCATATCCAGCATTAAGAACAAAAATTGATGATGAGATAATTATTCGACGATTGATGATGAGATCAATATTCGATGATTTTAACGTCTCAAAACTAGAAAGATACAATTGCCTTAGTCAGCAAGAACTTAGCAATCTATATGCTTTTTTTGTTTACGTAGTTTCTTTCTTTGAACTTGCGTGTATTCATATAAAACTTGCATTCTATGCAGTTTTATGGTCTTGTTTGATTTTATCGCATGATTTTATTAGCCTCCAATGAATTTTAATCATGTGTCCGCCACTGTCTACTGTGACTTGTGCTCGTGCCATAGACAGCTAGGGACCACTAGTAATATAGGCCATAATATGGAAAATAAGAACTTTAAGAAAAAGCAACCCCGAGGGAGAATCGAGATTGCACGTCCTTGAGCTAGAATTTGGCACGTGCTCAATGTAGTCCTCAGTGTTGCGGTTAGGGTTGATGTTGTGAAGGTTTTATCACTCCTTATGATGACAACAATGTTGTAGCCCTTATGTTCGAAAGTGTATTGAGACATCTTGTTTGTTGGGGTTGCTAGGGCTGGGGCGTCGTGGGTAGCGTGCTCAAATGGCGTTACATTAGAATTGGCTTGGTGAACTACGGGAAAATTTTGAAAATGCAATTTTTGCTATAACAGTAGCAATGTTGGAGTAGATGTCATTGCATGGTTGTTGGGATTGTTGTGGTCATCACTTCTGTGCGTGTTGCACTGCCATCACTTGTAATGACGATACTCGATGTGCGATCCACTATTTTTGTTGCCTGGGAAGGTAGAGGGATGTTGAACAATCCAACGTGGCATCCTTTGTTGTTGATGAGGTGTGTCAACACTTCGCCATTGTTGACGTAGATCGTAGAGTTGGCGGTGTCGTAGCATGTTGGTGAAGTTGCGACTTGCAACCAAGTTTTCTACCCTCGTCGTTGAGATTGCCTAGTAGTGATAAGCGAAGAATTTTTTGAGCTTGAATTCATATGTTGGCAAACCTGAGGATGTCTAGCTGTCTAAGGGGATCGTCACATGGTGTAGGTCAAAGGTTGCCATTGTGCGGGCATCGAAAAAGCAAGAAAAATTGACCCCGCTAGTTGAGATGGAGGAGGACGATTCTGTCGGTTAACTTGCATTATTGAGGATGAGGTGGAAACGTCTCGCGACAGGGGAGGGGGGAGCCGGCGATGTAGGGGTAGAACCAGTTTTTGAACCTCTTTTGTTCCCTAGTTTAGCACCAAAATTTGACCTAGAGCTATGTTTAGTTGTCATAGTAGATGTGTTAATCGACGATGGTGAACTGGTTGATGAGAAAGCAACCGAATGATCAACGTTGGTTGTCTTTTCATGTTTGAGAACAACTGAAGTTATAATATACATACAGTTAGGCATTTGCGACATAGAAATGATGGGTTTCATGATGGTTGTTACTAATGTCGAATCTAGTATTGGTGTCACTATGTTGATGGTGAAGGACGAGGTCGATGATAATTGCCTTGTTGTTGTCATTATTGTTGGGTGCCTAGCGCATCTGTGGTTGAGTAACGCCCTGAATTTGGGGGGTAGATTTTTTTCTTCTTTTTACTCACCAAATTCAGGCGTTACTCTCTTTCCTTTTCTCGTTTCGCTCCTTCTTCCCAATTTCAAAGCAATATAGTGACGGGTGTCCGTGTCATGTGTAAACAAAACCTAAGTGTCATGGGTGTTGCATCATGCTGAAGCACTTTTCTTTGTCTGATGTCGTGGTTAGTCGCGAGTTCGTCTCGTCCCGTTTCAGATTTCGGTTCACGATCGGTTTCCGATTGGTGGTTGTGCGTGTTGTGGGTTTTGACCCGCGGTGTGACCCAACCCGGCCCAGCCCGGCCCGGTCCGGCCCGCGCGCCCCCCTGGTCTCTTTCTCTCATTTGATTTCTCCCGCGCAGCAACCTCCCTCTCCCTCTCCCACCTCTCTCTCCCTGTGGTGCCCTAGGGTTTGGAGACGGTGATCGCCGGAGTTTGGATCCCCGAGGTGAGTTTCCCCTCCCTCTCCCTCTCCCTCTCTCTCTCTCTCCCTCCCCCTCCCTTTCTTCCTCCCTGCGTGGCCCCTGCCCGCGCGCCCTACCCTGCCCGCGCCGCGCACCCTCCCCTGCCTTCGCGCCGCGCGCCCTCCCCTGCCCCGCCACGCGCCCCGTCCCCGGCGAGCCCTCTCCGCCGCGAGCCCCGCCCCGGCGGCCGCGCGCCGGTGGCCGCGCCCCGACCCCGCGCCCCTACTCGCGCGCCTTGGCCGCGATCGGCTGCTCCCTGGCCGCGCGCCTCGGCCGCACCCTGCCCGCGCGCCTTGGTCGCGCCCTGCCGCGCCCGTGCTCGCGCCCTTGGCACACGCAGCGTGCTCTCGCGCGTGCGACCGTAGTCGCGCAGCGTTCAACTCTCGTCTTAATCCATTTTAATTTTAGTTTAGTCGATGTGCTGCGTCGCGCGCTTCGTCGCGCGACGGTTCATTCTAAATTCGTCTTTATTAATGTGCTGTGTCGCACGCTTCGTCGCGCGACGATTCGTTTTAAATTCAATTCTGTTGGCGTAAGCCGTCGCGCGTTTCGTCGCGCGACGCTTCACGTTTATCTATAATTAATGCAAGAATCTCGTTGCGCGGCGAGTCGTTTATTTCTTAATTCAATTTAAATGTTGCGTCGCGCGTCTCGCCGTGCGACCACTTCCTTTAATTCACCTTTATCTGATTATAATGATTAAATATGGAACATGACCTTACTTTATTCTAAGCGCATTGGCCAAATTAATACCCTTCTGTTAAACGAGTGGTTTAATTTATAATTATGTAACGTGATCGCTTCTCGACCGTAGACTCGATCGTCATTTCCTCTTTCTCGCTTAACCGTAATTGCGAGCCCCGCGTTGAACGTCTGTTTGATTATTGCATTCCATTGTATGGTGTACTGTTCTTTTGTATTAAATGTGTGGAATGTATGTTTGAACTCGTATAGATAACGGTCAGCTGGTGGAGTCCGAAGGAGTTGCAGGTGAAGACCCTGAGCAGCAGTCGGTTGGTGAAGGCAAGTGTCTCTTGACCTATCTTTGTCCTATACATTCTTGTCGGCGTTTCGAGACCGGGGGGTCCCTAAGCCGACGAGTGAAGTGTCGCCGCGTGCCCCAGCTAGAGATGTCAATGGGGACCCGATACCCGATAACCCATGGGGAATTCCCCTATTAGGGTACGGGTACGGGACAAAAATTGTCCCCATGGGTATGGATATGGGACAAAATCTCCACCCATTGGGTAAACGGGTATGGGTTTGGGAAGCAATAATCCGAACCCGATTACCCATGGGTATTTCATACGCGTACACCTGTCCTGTTTGTATGAATGAGTTGAGGCCGAGTCAACCATCAAACCCGGCAGACTCCATTTCTTATATTGGTCCCAAGTACTGATTTCTTTTCTGATGGATGGATGAATGGATAATTGTTCATGGATGAGTGCTTGCCGATGTGGTGATGTATGAAATCTGGATAATTTGTGCTAGATGTTAGTACCTAGTTATTCCTTAATTGAGGATGGAGACCCATTGGGGACCCGAAACCCGAATGGGGATGGGTATGGGATGAGTTTTGTACCCATGATGGGTATGGGTATAGGTATGGGGATGTATCAAACATGATGGGGATGGGTCTGGGATGCTATAACCCGATGGGGATTACCCATTGACATCTCTAGCCCCAGCCCAGATGGGTCGGCGCGAGGCCGAGCGCGAAGGGGGGAAGTGAGGTGGCCGGAGGCGTGCGTGAGAGAGGTGGAAATCCCGCGGCCTTCGTGTTCGTCCCGCGCCCAGGTCGGGTGCGCTTGCAGTAGGGGGTTACAAGCGTCCACACGGGGGAGGGAGCGAGCGGCCTCACGCGAGCGCCTGTCTCGTCCTCGTCCCCGCGCGGCCAACCCTCTCTAAGAGGGCCCTGGTCCTTCCTTTTATAGGCGTAAGGAGAGGATCCAGGTGTACAATGGGGGGTGTAGCAGAGTGCTACGTGTCTAGCGGAGGAGAGCTAGCGCCCTAAGTACACGCCATCGTGGCGGCAGGAGAGATTTTGGCGCCCGGTTTGTGTGATGTCGTGGCCGTCAGAGGAGCGCTGGAGCCTGGCGGAGAGGGATTCCGTTACAAGATCGTTCCCGCTGGTCTCGGAAATGTCCTAGGGTACCTCGGGAGCGTAGCCCGAGCCTTGGTTATGTATCGAACATACCCATGGTCATCCCTCGCTCTGTGTCTGAGGCGGCTGTGAACCCTTCGGGGGCCAGCCTTCGAACCCCTGATCAGTAGTGGGCGCGGAGCCCGAGTAGCCTGAGGCGGCCGTTGAACCCTTCCGAGGGGCCGGCCTTCGAACCTCTGACCAGTAGTGGGTGTGGAGCCCACGTGCTCTGAGGCGGCTGTTGAACCCTTCCGAGGGGCCAGCCTTCGAACCTCTGATCAGTAGAGAGGCATCGAGCCCTCGGACCCCATCGCCAGGGGACCGGGTCCGGCAGATCACCCGCAGGTACTTTTGGGCGCGCCTCTGGGCCTCTAGCCGACCCCTAACGAATGGGGCACGGACGTCTGCTCGGATCACCCGCTTGCAGCTCACCGGAGACACCATGTTCGGCGCCCACCGAGGGCAACATGGCGCTCTCCCCCCCCCCTCCTCCTTGCGGAAAGGCGACGCAGGGGCGTATGTAAAAAAGTCGAGTCTGTCCCTGATCGCCCTCTCGCCCTGTGCAGAGGCTCGGGGGCTGCTCTCGCAAACCCGGCTCCGGCCAAACCGTTGACAGCGTCAACATACCAGCCCGAGAACTTGGGACCCGACCGTACACCCGGGCTACGGCCAGCTCGCATGAGGGAACGACCAGACCAGCCGAAGCATTGCGCGAGGCGTTAAGACCTCGGAGGAGTCAAACCACTCCTCCGAGGCCTCGGGGGCTACACCCGGCGGGTGCGCTCGCGCGCACCCACCGGAACAAAACGCAACCGAGAAAGGCTGGTCCCCTTGCAAAAAAGTGCGACGAAAGCCTCCAAGCGAGTGCTAATACTCCCTTCGAGGCTCGGGGGCTACTGTCGGGGACCATAATTAGGGGTACCCTCAAGGCTCCTAATTCTCAGCTGGTAACCCCCATCAGCATAAAGCTGCAAAGGCCTGATGGGTGCGATTAAGTCAGGGATCAGTCCATTCGAGGGACTCGATCACGCCTCGCCCGAGCCTAGCCTCGGACAAGGGCAGCCGACCCCGGAGGATCTCCGCCTCGCCCGAGGCCCCCCTCCAGCGGCGAACATATTTCCGGCTCGCCCGAGGCCCTGTCTTCGCCAAGAAGCAACCCTGACCAAATCGCCGCACCAACCGACCAAATCGCAGGAGCATTTAATGCAAAGGTGGCCTGACACCTTTAACCTGACGCGCGCCCCTCAGCCGACAGAGCCGAAGTGACCGCCGTCACTTCGCCGCTCTACTGACCGGTCTGACAGAAAGACAGCGCCGCCTGCGCCGCTCCGACTGCGGTGCCACTTGACAGAGTGAGGCTGACAGGCAGTCAAGCCCGGCCGCACGCACCATAGGAAGCTCCGCTCCGCCCGACCCAGGGCTCGGACTCGGGCTAAGCCCCGGAAGACGGCGAACTCCGCTCCGCCCGACCCAGGGCTCGGACTCGGGCTAAGCCCCGGAAGACGGCGAACTCCGCTCCGCCCGACCCCAGGACTCGGACTCGGGCTAAGCCCCGGAAGACGGCGAACTCCGCTCCGCCCGACCCAGGGCTCGGACTTGGGCTCAGCCCCAGAAGACGACGAACTCCGCTTCGCCCGACCCCAGGACTCAAATTCCGCCCTGGCCTCAGCCAACGGCCTCCGCCTCGCCCGACCTAGGGGCTCGGACTCGACCTCGGCCGCGGAAGACGGACTCGACCCCGACCTCGGAGGAGCCTCCACATCGCCCCAACCTAGGGCGCAGGCCGGCCAAGTCAACAGGAGGCGCCATCATTACCCTACTCCAAGCTGACTCAGTCTACGGGGAACAAGACCGGCGTCCCATCTGGCTCGCTCCGCCAGATAGGCAATGATGGCGCCCCGAACGCACCCTGACGATGGCGGCTCTCGGCCCCCTTACGGAAGCAAGAGGACGTCAGCAAGGACTCGACAGCCCCGACAGCTGTCCCTCCGCCAGGCTCCAGCGCTCCTCCGACGGCCACGACATCACACAAACCGGGCGCCAAAATCTCTCCGGCCGCCACGATGGCGTGTACTTAGGGCGCTAGCTCTCCTCCGCTAGACACGTAGCACTCTGCTACACCCCCCATTGTACACCTGAATCCTCTCCTTACGCCTATAAAAGGAAGGACCAGGGCCCTCTTAGAGAGGGTTGGCCGCGCGGGGGACGAGGACGAGACAGGCGCTCGCGTGAGGCCGCTCGCTCCCTCCCCCGTGTGGACGCTTGTAACCCCCTACTGCAAGCGCACCGGACCTGGGCGCGGGACGAACACGAAGGCCGCGGGATTTCCACCCCTCTCACGCCCGTCTCCGGCCACCTCACTTCCCCCCTTCGCGCTCGGCCTCGCGCCGACCCATCTGGGCTGGGGCACGCGGCGACACTTCACTCGTCGGCTTAGGGACCCCCCGGTCTCGAAACGCCGAGTCTCCGGCCACCTCACTTCCCCCCTTCGCGCTCGGCCTCGCGCCGACCCATCTAGGCTGGGGCACGCGGCGACACTTCACTCGTCGGCTTAGGGACCCCCCGGTCTCGAAACGCCGACAATTCTATAATTCACTTCCCGCATTTACACAGTTATACCTAAGGATTGACTAGCTTTTGTTATCCATGTCCTTGTTTACCTATATGGGTTGGATTATTATTGTTAGCTTTATGCTATTGCTTAACATTAATCAATGAACATGATGAGATTTATCTATGATACGCTGTTTTCCTTCTTATTTATGATGATATACTTGTGGCATTTAAGGGGGCTCGAGTGGTTTCTCGAGTGCCTCTCCGTAAGGACCTGTTCGTTGGATGACCGCCCGGTAAAACAGTGCAACCATGAGGGTGGAGTGGGACGCCCTTAGCTGAATAATTAGAGGAACCGGGATGTAGTTCGCTTCGTCGTCGTGCCGTTAATGGGGCTCGGTGTATGCGGCTCGCTCTGCCAAGGTTGGTTCGCCCCTTGGGGAGGAGTGCGGTACATTTAGGAAACCTAACGGGCGGCTACAGCCCCGGGGAATCTTTGTAAAGGCTACGTAGTGATACCCTGTTGGATCACCTTGGTAGTGATCACGGGAGAGTCATGATCTCCGGGCAGAAAGGGAATCACGGCTTGTGGGTAAAGTGTGCAACCTCTGCAGAGTGTTTGAAAACTGATATATCAGCCGTGCTCGCGGTTATGAGCGGCCAAGGGAGCTCCATTGATTAGTGACACTTGATCAGAGATGTTCGGATTACAGGTGGTGACGAGAATGATGGTTTTGATATTGACTATGGTAATGGTAAGTGGTATTCTTTCCGTTTGGAAAGGGTACATTTGGGTTAATAACGTGGGTTAATTCTAAAATCTGGCTCTCTCTACTAGTAATAATAATCTGACCAACTAAAAGCAACTGCTTGACTTAACCCCACATAAAGCTAGTCCACTACAACCAAACAGGACACTTGCTGAGTATATTGATGTGTACTCACTCTTGCTCTACACACCAAACCCCCCCTTCCCCAGTTTGTCCGCGTTGCAACCACTGCTCAGGAGAAGATGAAGCCGTGGAAGGAGACTTCCAGGAGTTCCAAGATTACGACTAGTTCTAGGCGTGGGTTAGCGGCAACCCCCAGTCGGCTGCCTGTGAAGGCCGCGTGTATCTACGTTTCTTTTCCGCACTTTGATTATTGTAAAGACTATGTGGACGTCTCAGACATATGATGTAATCAACTATTATTCCCCTTTTATATTATGATTTGAGCACTGTGTGATGATGTCCAGTTATGTAACTGTTGTGTACGTGAATTGCTGATCCTGGCACGTACATGGTTCGCATTCGGTTTGCCTTCTAAAACCGGGTGTGACAATATCGTCGATATTACGTAGGTTGTCGATGTAGATAGTATCTTGTTTGTGGTGATGGCAGCCAATGAAGACATGAGGCCAAATGTGATGGAGTCGGCCACTCAGCCTTAGTCATTACTAAGCTCTTGGTAGTCCTCCATGTAGTTGTTGGTGAAGGTGATACAACTGAATGGAAGTCCTTGGGAGACTTGCTCAGCAACATCTCCTTTTTGTAAGGTTTTTATTCCTCTCTAATATATAAGATGTGCAGTTCTCTTGCGCGTTCGATAAAAAAACTGAATGGAAGTGATGCTCGCCATTGATGTTGTCGATGAAGGTGTTGCAATCAGTGTAGGCAGTATCAGGCTTATGGTGGTGTTGTAGGTTTGTGATAGGTGAAGATGTGACCAACTTTGCTGCAATGATAGTCAGTCGTCACTTTGTAGGTTCCGCCGGAGGTAGTGATGGTACATGTGTAGATGTATCTGACGTTCAATATGGCTTGGGTGTTGATGCGGTCGCTGGTGTCGATGTCGGCACCGAGGAGATTAGATCTGAAGACACTTTAGATGCATTTGTAGAAAAAATGGGGGTGATTTGCGAGTTGTCTAACTAGGTCACACGTTTGAAGCAACCTTTCCGCATTTGCGAAGGAAAAACTAACTCGATTTATCCCTTACCTAGACCACACTCATACCGGAGCCTCTGGCACTAGATCCTCCCCCCCCTTAATTTGATTATCATATGTGGTGAATGTCATCATCAGTGCTTCTCTTTTGAGTTGGATTGGCACCTCTGGTTCGTTGCTCTCCAGTTGGTTTAGATCTACTGTTGATGGGGAGCTTTGGTACCGTGCAAAAATTGTCTAGCTCATTTTTTTCCAATGATCGAGTGTTGGTGATTGGTGTAGATAGCAACATGGTGGAACTGCTGCTGGTGCATATGATGTCAACATCGGTGTTGGTTTGCTGATCAATGAACAAACATTGTTGACAATATGATAGAAGTTGTTCCCATCAGAAGATACCCTAAATGCATCCTCAATGTTTTCAAGTCATCCGACTAATCGCAATTAGTCGGACTAGTCAATGGACTGGCAACGATTAGGGTCACTGAAGCGATTAGTACGACTAGAATTTTGGTCGTCCGACTAGGGAGAGGACGACTAATTTGGACCTGCCTTTGTTGATGGCTATTGGGATTTTGCAGCCGGGGTTTTTACTGGGCCACAATTTGCTTTGTGGGCTTTAGGGTTGACACTTGAGAATTAGACAGGCACTCAGGCAAAATATACTCCCGCTCACGCACAACCCCTCTAGGCCCTTCTCTCGCTCACACACAGCTGCCAGGGCACAAAGACCTGGAGCCGTCGTCGAGTGCCGCCACCGGGAGCCACCGTCGAGTGCCGCCGTTGGGACAGAGGTGTTGTCGCCCCGATGAAGGAGCCGCCGGCCACGTCCAAGACAAAGCCGACTGCCGCCCTCGCCTACAAGTCCAAGACAGAGCCAAAGTGTCGGACGCCGCCCAAGGAGTCGCCGTCCTTCTCCCCCTCTGACCCTGTGCAGCACTGCCGCCCAAGGAGCAGCTGTCCTACCCTTACCCTGACCTTGTGTAGCACTGCAGTAGCCCTCTCCTAAGATGAGACATCGTCTGATGGTCGGTACTCACTACTCAGCCTCTGCTTTCCTCACCTACGATGACCAGCTTTACTAGGGTCGATTAGTCGACCTAGTCGACGACTAATCGCGACTAATCGACCGGTCGGTCCCTATACGACTAGGTTCGACTAGACGACTTGAAAACATTGGCATCCATAGAATAAAAATTTGGGGTAGTTAGTTTGGATGTAGAATGCATTGGTTGTTGGAGTTATCGATAGCAAAACGACAATAGGCACCTCCAGCACCTTGCTCTTAGATTGGTTCAGGTCTATTGTTGGGGGCATTGATATCGTGCCTTACTCTTGTCCAATTCCCTCGTCTCTCGATTGTAGATGTTGCCGAACCTCTCCATAGTGGTGATCGAGACGTGGCCACGACTACGACGTCGAAAGCAATGGCATCCAGCCACAGCTTTGTCCATGCGTTCATGGTGTTGTTGCCCAAAGGATCAATCCGGTCTCTGGATACCAAATATAGCAGTCCTTGATCTGAGGGCCGTTTAGAGAAAATTAGAGGGGGAAGGGAAGGCAGCTGCCCTAGGGAAGGTCGTGCCTAAAGAGAGGGAGGGGCATCAGCAACATGGTGCAGCCGTCTGGTGCAGGGCAGGCCACAGCGGCTGGAAAAAAGTGGAGGGAGAGGATTAGGATTTCCCCTGAATTATCTTGCTTAATCTCAACACATATCCCCTTATATTTATAGGGAAGACTCAACCCGACTGACAAGTAATCCTAGCTTATGACTCTTACTAATCCTAAACCTCGACGGGTTATGCAACACGCCACAGCACATGCTACAGTACCTGCAGGTGTTGTTCACACTAGGCCCAACCCAATTGGACCGTCTTGGACCCGACAACTCCTTAGCCCATCACGGCTATTTAGGACCGTGACATGTCTGAAGCAATTGAATGAACAAGGTTTTAGTGTGTGCACAAATACGTACCAAGGCATGTCTTGAAGTCTCAAGGTATCATTCATGAACAAGTTGCTGAGGGCATGGCAAACATTCCATTGGACCTATACAAAAGATATGTCAAAGTGCAGCCAGCTATTCATCTTGACAATTTAACGTTCCACAATGAATTCTACCATCACAAAAGTTAGATAAAGATGTATATTTTCTTTTTGCTCAATGTGTAACAATCTATATTTTCACTTCTGTATGGCAAAATAATGTGTGATAAAGGGGGGAATTCTTCACTTCCTGTTTAATGAGGTATTCCTCCTAAGGATGATAACAAGGAACTCTAGACTTAAAACACAAGAAAATGACTCAGAAATGAGGCTAGTGCTCAAGTGAATAAGATGCATTTATTTTCAAACTGTTAAGTAAAACTGTTTCTTGTAGCACGGTAGTACCTTTACATTCCCAGTTGTCACACAAGACATCAAAGCCTGCACCATTCTTTCAAGCCACACAGGATCTCCATAAAAAACTGAATCACTGTTACTAAAATCTTAAAATTGTGAGTTAGAGTAACCAGCAATAAGAATAGTCATAGTCACTGATCCATACAGAATGTTCTGCTACCTTGGGTCATTTATTGTGCCAGCGTGGTAATTGAATCTGATAAATCTTGAAAGATAACCAAGAGCTCTAACAGCGTTTGATTTTACCTGAATGAAAATCAAACAACTTTTTTCACCACACATACAAGCAGGTTTGCTTAGTTGACTTGTTTCACAATGAACGTCGATCTCCAACTATCTCTGTATCTGTATTCCTTGTGGATAAAACCGACAGTCTGCTATGGATGCCGGCGAACAAACAAAAACAAGATAAATAAAGGCAACATATCTAGTGTAAAAAGGATAATGATGCTAACATCAAATCCTATCTATCGGATCCACCATCTAAGGGCTTGTTCGGTTATTCCTGTCCCATGTGGATTGAATGAGATTGGAAAAAAAAAATATGAAGGATTTTGACTTGTTCGGGATTTCAACCCATCCAATCCCACCCAATCCATATAGATTGAGAGAAAAGCGAACAAGCCCTAAGGTTGAGTGCAATCCCACCTGAGGACAGTATCCTATTCTGCGAAAATGTAGGGGGGTTCTTTAGAAAATAGTCTGAAAGGAAGTAGGATTGCACTCACCCGATTCTGTTAGCATGTTAACACACTAATCCTTTTTACACTAGATATGTTGCCATACATAAATTGGCTAAAGCAAACTTACTTTTTCACTATCTTTGGCCAGACGCAAAGCAACTTCAACCAAAATAGATATGCTTGATTTGCTCAATACACCTACACCTGACAAAAAGATAATAAATACATAAGCATGCTCTATTGGAATATACACTGGCACTGTAACCATCAACATGAAATATGTACCTGCATAGGGATCTGTATGCACTTCCAGTGCTCTAAAACGAATACAAGAACAGAGATTTGCCAAAGCCCATGCAGCGGTGACACGAACCTAATATTAACATTTACAGGTAAGTACTACCTCCGTTCTTAAATATATTATGCCGTTGACTTTTTTTGAAAACTTTGACCACTCGTCTTATTCAACAAAAATGGTGAAATATTATTTATTTTGTTATAATTTGTTTTATCACTTAAGGTAGTTTGAGCGTGACTAGAAATTTTAGATTTTCGAACAAGACGGGTGATCAAAGTTTTTTTAAAAGTCAACGGCGTCGTATATTTAAAAACGGAGGGAGTATAACTGAGACAGGAAAAGGAGGGTGGGAGGGATGGAAGGAAGGATGGAGGGAAATCATACTGGAGTTGATGAGTTATGTGTATTGAACTCAATGGCATCTATGAACTTGCCTGGTAGGCTAGAGCTGCATGAGGAAACAGTGCATCATGCACTATTAAATAACTTAACAAAAATACTGAGTTTGGCATTTTTTTGGAGAGGCTGCAATGCAATCACAATTGTGAAAATTACCTTGACAATATCTGAGGAAAACATGCAACAATGCCAATAGCTCGACATGCAGCTGATCTTACACTAGGAACCATATCATTTAACGCCGCATGAACCTAAACAAGAACATTTCAATACAAATATACATACAATGTTTCTGGGTAAGAAAACACAATGGAATATTGAAATAGACTAATGAGATTCCCGACTTACAGAAGAAGAGGTCACATAGTCTCTCTTATTTTCAGGCAGGGAGAAGAATACATCAGAAGTCATGCCAGCAAAGCATGTGAGGGATGCTGTCCTGACCTAGAAATAAACAGATACTTTATTCAAACCAGGGAAAACACAAACAAATTGGTCCTAGTTCTAGCTACTCCATCCCAGAAAGGGTGCACATATCGTTTTCTAAGAAGGCAATTAATCTTAAGCTTGAATAAGTTTATAAAAAGAGTATCAACATTTATGTCTACAAATAGGTTTACTATGAAAATATTTCATGATTAATCTAATGATACTTATTTTGTATTAATAATGTTAATCTTTTTGTATAGATTTGGTCGAACTTGAAATTGGTCGATTTCTTGGGAAACAAGATGTGCAATCGTTTGGGGTACTGAGTATAACAACAGCATATGCAAGATGTCCATGCAACACTTTGATGATTATAAAATAGCTGGCTTCTTTGTTATGTGGCAGGCATTTGTTGCCATACTGCTTCATTAAGTTAGGAACATTGCACCAATAACATAGATTTTTGATAGACAATGAAATGTAATGGGTGTTTTACTGCAAATAACATAAGAAAATGCAGAATACAGGTTCTAGAGTGGTAAAATACCATAGCAGAACCATGGGATAATCCCTGAGGGAGATGAGTCTCTATCACCTCGATCCAACGGTTAATTCCAAGTGTTATGTCCAAAGTGCAATTCTGCGATGATCCAGCAGCTTCCATTTCAAAGTGAGGTGCAGACTTAATAGTTTTATTTATGGTACAATCAGAAATTTGCTGAATATCCAGTAATCTGCATTCTTTGATGTCATCTGCTCCTGTGAATCCAGATGAAACACGCAGACATTCATCCATTACCTGGAAAAAGAGGGGGGGGGGGGGGGGTCTTATATAACCATAAATATAATAAATGATAAAAAGGGTTATTTACAGTACATCCATGACTAAAAAGAAATGGTCTACTCACATTACAGAGTCAATATCTATGTCAATAATAGCACACCGATACATAAAAGATGGAAAAGGATAAAGCACCAGTACATGCTGTCATATAGCAACCAAGTTCATAAGATCATGAGCACGGAAATAATTTAAGCATTAGACACAACACACAATCACACAATGCAAACAATGAAAGTCTTATGTTGGACAAAAAAAAGCTTATGTACACTGTGAGGAGAGGAGTAGCAGAACGTGTAAGAATACCCGTCTAGGGTTTGGGGTCTTCCCAGTGTATTGACCATCTCACCCCTCTGTAATGGGCCTGGCCCAGTTTACTCAGCCTATTAATATATCACCCAACCCCTGTTAGGGTTAGGGATCACATTCCAACATGGTATCAGACTAGGTTTAGGTTATTTTTTCCAACAGCAGCCACAGCCGCCGTGGGGGTTTCCCACACCCCCTGCAGCCGCCGCCGGCCCGCCCCAGCCGCCGGCCTCCCAACTCCGGCCCTCCCTCCCTCCCTGCCCACCGCGCCGCCTGCAGGAACGGCGCTCCCTCTTCCCCAGCCGCCGGCCTTCCATCGCCAGGTGCACCCGTTCCCGCCCCCAGCGCGCCGCGCCGGCCTGCCTTCTCCCCCACCGGCATCCCTCCCAGGCGCGCCCGCACCCACCCCCAGCGCGCCACGCCGGCCTCCCTTCTTCCCCGCCGCCGGTCCGCCCCTGCGCTGCTGGTCTTCGTTCCTCCTGGTCGCCCCACGCCGTGCAGCCGCTGAGGACCGCCGCCCGCGTCGTGCAGCTGCTGCGGGCCGCCACCTCCTCCCACCTTCTCGGCGCGACCTTCGTCGCGCCACCCGCGCGCGACCAGGCGCTTGGACTGCGCCGCCGGCCCTGCTGCCAGGGGCGCCCGCGCCGTTCCTCCCTCTGCCGGCCGCTGTCTCTCCTGCAGCGCCGCCGCTCAGCACCTCCTGCCGGCGCGGCCCTCTGCTGTGCCCGCCGCTTCTCCGTCGAGAAGGCCTCGCCGGAACAGCCCGCTCCCCCTGTGCGCCCTCCTGTCGTGCCGCAGTGGGTCGGCCTGGCCGGGGCAGCAGCCGTGTCCGTGCAGCCCGTTCACCCCTTGTGCGCCCTGCTTCTGTGTCCCAGTGGCCATCCGCGCCCTTGGCTTCGCTGCGCCGGTTGGGCTCCGTCCCGGTTCCATGGCGCCGCCCCCGCCACACATGAGCTCTGCCTCGCTCGCCACTTCCTCCCTGCCTCCGCCCGTTTCCGTCGGGATGGCTGTGCGCGTCCTTCTCAACGATGGCCAGCTTGTCCGGGGCACCTTTGTGCACTTCGATCCTACCATGAGCCCTGTCCTTTGTGACTGCGTCGAACTCCACCCCCAGGCCGGCCGTCACGTGTCCGGGCCCCTTGTCTTCCCCCGTGCAGTGATCGCCTCCCTGGCCATTGAGCCCTCGTTCCCTCCCTCCCCTCCCAGTAACCACGTCAGAGCTCCTCCTCTGGCTCTATCCGCGCACCCTACGGCCTCCCCACTGTCTCCCTCTCCCACCGATTGGGTGGTCGACTCCGGGGCCTCCTTCCACACTACCCCCACATCTAGTTCGTTATTCCACTCCCATCCACCACACCCCTCCCATCCTTCCTCCATCGTCGTTGGCAACGGTTCCACCCTCCCGGTCACCTCAGTAGGTGCATCGGTCCTTCCAGGACCATTCCGCCTTAACGACGTCCTTGTTGCTCCCGGACTGACTCATCCCCTCCTCTCGGTTCGTCGCTTCACTAGTGACAACCAGTGCTCTATGGAGTTCGACCCCTGGGGTCTCACCATACGCCACCTCCCCACACATGCTGTGCTTGCTCGCTGTGACAGCTCCGGCCCCCTCTATTCTCTTCACTTGCCCTCCACTCCCCACACCAGAGCAGCCTCATCTCCTGCCCTTACTACTACCACCACATCACATGCTCTTGCTACTACCACCACCTCCTCCGCCATTTGGCACCGTCGCCTCGGGCACCCTGGACCTGACGTCATGTCCCAGCTTGCCGGCCACTCTGACATATCCTATACTCGGGGCTCTTCTGAGCGCCTCTGTCATGCTTGTCAGCTTGGTCGTCACTCCCGTCTCCCTTTTTCCACTTCCACGTCTAGGGTTGTTCAGGCCTTTGATCTTGTCCACTGTGACCTCTGGACGTCTCCTGTCCTTAGCCTCTCCGGCTACAAATACTACTTGGTCATTCTGGACGACCACTCCCATTTCCTTTGGACTTTCCCCCTTCGGCTGAAGTCTGACACGTTTACCACCCTCACTCACTTCTTCGCCTGGGTATCCACCCAGTTCCGGCGTCCGGTCCGTGCCCTGCAGTGCGACAATGGCCGCGAGTTCGACAACAACGCCTCCCGTTCTTCCTCACTCACGGCGTCCAGTTGCGTCTCTCGTGTCCCTACACCTCTGCTCAGAACGGCCGGGCCGAGCGCATGATTCGCACCACCACCAATATGATCCGCTGCCTTCTATTTCAGGCGTCTCTCCCTGCCACCTACTGGGCAGAGGCCCTTCATACCGCCACGCATCTCCTCAACCGTCTTCCCTCGAAGGCGGTGAGCCACCCTACACCTCACTTCGCCCTGTACGGCACAGCCCCTTCCTACGACCACTTGCGCGTGTTCGGCTGTGCCTGCTACCCTAACATTTCCGCTACCGCCCCTAACAAGCTTTCTCCTCGCTCCACTCGCTGCCTCTTCCTCGGCTACTCCCCTGACCACAAGGGGTATCGGTGCCTGGACCTCACCTCCCACCGCATCATCATCTCTCGTCACGTCGTCTTCGACGAAGATGTGTTTCCCCTTGCAGGCTCCACCCCACCCACCGAACTAGACTCCCTCCGTGAGTCCGACCCGGTTCCCCCCCACCCCCGGCGCCTCGTCTTGCGCCGTTACCTGCTCTTCGTGCAGCCATGACGCCACAGCTCGCGCCCATCTCCGCGCCACGTGCGTCGCCGTCGACCCCGCCTGCGCCACGCGCGGCCACGTCGATCATGCCTGCGTCATGCGCGGCCCCGTCGATCCTGCCTGCGCCCCGCGCGGCCCCGTCGACCACACCTGCGCCACGCGCGACCCCGTCGACCACGCCTGCGCCACGCGCGGCCCCGTCGATCCTGCCTGCGCCACGCGCGGCCCCGTCAACCCCGCCTGCGCCACGCGCGGCCCCGTCGACCCCGGCTCGCTTCGCCAACCCCGCACTCGTCTACCATCGCCGCGGCCACGCCACTACCTCGGCGCCCCCCGACTCGGGCCCGTCGACGAGCGCGGCTCGTTTCGCTGACCCCGCCGTCGTCTATCACCGCCGCGAGCCGGCCACACCCGCCGCTCTCGACGTCCCGGCGGTTCGCTCCGAGTCGTCCGTTTACCACCCGGTCGCCATCCACCGCGACCCCGGGCACGTCCACCCGATGGTGACTCGGCGCGCTGCCGGCGTTCTCCGCCCCGTCGACCGGCTGATCCTGGCAGCTGCTACGTCTAGCACTCCACCCGACGCTTCCCCGGTGCCCTCCTCCGTTCGCACTGCCCTCGCCGACCCACATTGGCGTCGTGCTATGGAGGAGGAGTACGCGGCCCTCTTGGCCAACCACACCTAGGACCTGGTGCCGCGTCCACCAGGCACCAACGTGGTCACCGGCAAGTGGCTATTTCGCCACAAGCTGACCTCGGACGGCTCCCTCGACCGCTACAAGGCCCGCTGGGTCCTTCGGGGCTTCACCCAGCGCCCCGGAGTGGACTATGACGAGACCTTCAGCCCTGTCGTCAAGTTCGCCACTGTTCGCGCCGTCCTCTCCCTCGCCCTCTCCCGCGACTGGGCGATCCATCAGCTCGACGTCAAGAATGCCTTCCTCCATGGTAGTCTGACGGAGACTGTCTACTGCAGCCAGCCCACCGGCTTCGTCGACGCTGACCGTCCGGATCTGGTTTGCCGGCTGAATCGGTCCCTGTACGGCCTCAAGCAGGCGCCACGGGCTTGGTACAGTCGCTTCGCCTCCTACCTGGCCTCCATCGGCTTCGTCGAGGCCAAGTCGGACACGTCCCTGTTCATCTACCGGCGCGGCGACGACACCGTCTACCTCCTGCTCTACGTCGACGACATTGTGCTCACGGCATCCACCGCCGACCTTCTACACCGCACGATCGTCGCCCTTCAGCGGGAGTTCGCGATGAAGGACCTGGGGCCCCTACACCACTTCCTCGGCATCACCGCCGAATGTCGGCCTCAGGGTCTCTTCCTCCACCAGCGCCAGTACGCCATCGACATCCTGGAGCGGGCTGGCATGTCTGACTGCAAGCCCTGCTCCACGCCTGTCGACACTCAGGCGAAGCTCTCTGAGGACGACGGGCCTCCGGTCGCCGACGCGACGTCATATCGGAGCCTCACCGGCGCGCTCCAGTACCTCACGTTCTCCAGGCCCGACATCGCTTACGCCGTCCAGCAGGTGTGCCTACATATGCACACTCCGCGGGAGCCCCATCTCACTGCGCTCAAGCGGATTCTGCGCTACCTCCGTGGCTCCCTCGACTACGGCCTCCTACTCCGCCCCTCCCCGACGTCGGAGCTCGTGGTCTACACCGACGCTGACTGGGCTGGCTGTCCCGACACGCGCCGGTCCACCTCCGGCTACGCCGTGTTCCTGGGCGCCAACCTCGTCTCTTGGGCCGCCAAGAGGTAGCCCGTCGTCTCTCGCTCCAGCGCTGAGGCCGAGTACCGTGCCGTGGCCAACGGTGTGGCAGAGGCCTCCTGGCTGCGCCAGCTCCTCCACGAGCTCCACAGTCCCCTTCAGCGCGCCACTCTCGTCTACTGCGACAACGTCAGTGCGGTCTACCTCTCCACCAACCCCGTGCAGCATCAGCGCACGAAGCACGTAGAGATCGACCTGCACTTCGTCCCCGAGCGTGTCGCTGCCGGTGACGTTCGGGTTCTCAGCGTCCCCACCACGCTGCAATTCGCCGACATCTTCACCAAGGGACTACCGTCGAGTGTATTCTTAGACTTTCGATCCAGTCTCAACATCTGTACAGGATAGAGTTGTGACTGCGGGGGGGTGTAAGAATACCCGTCTAGGGTCTTCCCAGTGTATTGACCATCTCACCCCTCTGTAATGGGCCTGGC
This sequence comes from Zea luxurians, assembly GCA_029449295.1. Classification (NCBI taxonomy): domain Eukaryota; kingdom Viridiplantae; phylum Streptophyta; class Magnoliopsida; order Poales; family Poaceae; genus Zea; species Zea luxurians. The sequence continues at coordinate 39,073,451 of JAOPSE010000010.1, read as the reverse complement.
CCAGTTTACTCAGCCTATTAATATATCACCCAACCCCTGTTAGGGTTAGGGATCACATTCCAACAGAACGGATGTTGTGTTTCATGTATTGAAGGGAGGAGCAGAGGTACACATATATAGGCACAAGGAAGCAGGAGATCTCAGGTTTATAGAAATAGTACCCGTGAGATCTCCCCGATTGATGGAATCCTATCACTATCCCAGATTGGTAGGATCCTATCTATCCCTATCCCCAATTAGTGGGATCAAATCCTCTATGGCCATGTGCGTCAGGCACATGGCATAGGCGCCTGCAGTTACCTCTGCTAACACGCCCCCGCAGTCTGATCGTCGGTACCACATTCGTTCAGGCTGGATCTTTTTTTTCTCGAATGCGCAGGAGAGCTGCGCATCATTATATTAAGAGAGGAAAGGTCCAAAGTGGACCGAAATACAACGCCCTGTAGGGCAGAAAAAACAAAAAAACACTGGACCCGATCACCAAAACCTAACACCCATGCCTCCTCTCCAACACCCAATAAGGCGAAACAAAGCAAAGGAGAGGGCTGGCAGACCCGACTAGACCCTATTTAAGGCGACAATAAGCCCCAGACTATCTATATGCTTAGCTCCCACCTTATCCCAACTGATCAACTCATATAAAAACAATCTTTTAACCGAGCTAATAGAAGGGTTCACTCCATCAAAAACAGCCTTATTACGAGTGAGCCATATTGGAAATTCGGGCTCCACATTCTTGCCCCTATCCAAGATGACACAAACTTCCTGCAGTAGTGGAAACGTATTGCTGATATTGTGTCAGGCATGACCAAGAAGGGGGTAAATTCACTTTTGATTCTGGGAGCCTGGATGATCTGGAAGTTCAGAAACAGAGTGGTGTTTGTCGGGTCCCCCCCCCCAATATCACTACAATCTTAGAGGCCACTGCTGAGGAAAGGGAGAAATGGATGGTTGCAGGAGCTAAGGGTCTTTCCTTTTTAGTTGCTCCCGGTACCAATGCCTGAGATAAGTTGTATCTTTTAGTTGTGTATGGATTGTTTCCTTTATGCTTGTTTCTGGCCTCCATAAGGAGGTCCTGTATTCGGGTTCATTTCCGACCCTATTTTCTTCTTACTTAATAAAATCAGGCGCAGTTCTCCTGCGTTTTTCGAGAAAAAAAACGAGTGAGCCATATGCACCAAGCCCCAAGAATTATGACACTATTTGTCGGCGTTCCGAGACCGGGGGGTCCCCGAGCCGACGAGTGAGTGTGCCGCGTGCCCCAGCCCAGATGGGTCGAGCGCGTGGGCGAGCGCGAAGGGGGGAGAGAGCGAGAGCGAGGTGGCCGGAGCCGGGTCGTGAGGGAGTCGGAGAATTCCCGCGGCCTTCGTGTTCGTCCCGCGCCCAGGTCGGGTGCGCTTGCAGTAGGGGGTTACAAGCGTCCGCGCGGGTGAGGGGAGCGAGCGGCCCCGAGAGAGCGCCTGCCCCTGCCCTTCGTTCCCGCGAGGCCAACCTTCTCTAAGAAGGCCCTGGTCCTTCCTTTTATAGGCGTAAGGAGAGGATCCAGGTGTACAAACGGGGGTGTAGCAAGGTGCTACGTGTCTAGCGGGGGAGAGCTAGTGCCCTAAGTACATGCCAAGGTGGCAGCCGGAGAGATCTTGGCACCCAGCTAGTGTGGCGTCGTGGCTGTCGGAGAAGCAACGGAGCCGGACGGAGGGACAGCTGTCGGAGTGGCTGGGCCCTTGCTGACGTCCTCCTGCTTTCGTAAGGGAGCTGAGAGCCGCCGTCGTCATGGGTCTAGCGGGGCGCCATCATTGCCTATCTGGCGGAGCTGGCCAGATGGGACGTCGGTCCTGTTCTCTGCGGCCCGAGTCGGCTCGGGGTAGGGTGATGATGACGCTTCCTGTTGACGTGGCGGACTTGTGCCCTAGGTCGGGCGACGTGGTGGCTCCTCCGAGGCCGAGGTTGAGTCTATCCTGCATGGCCGAGGCCGAACCTGAGCTCCCGGGTCGGGCGAGGCGGAGGTTGCTCGGCAGAGGCCAGGGCGGAGTCCGAGCCCTGGGTCGGGTGAAGCGGAGTTCGTCGTCTTCTGGGGCCTTAGCCCGAGTCCGAGCCCTGGGTCGGGCGGAGCGGAGTTCGCCGTCTTCCGGGGCCTTAGCCCGAGTCCGAGCCCTGGGTCGGGCGGAGCGGAGTTCGCCGTCTTCCGGGGCCTTAGCCCGAGTCCGAGCCCTGGGTCGGGCGGAGCGGAGTTCGCCGTCTTCCGGGGCCTTAGCCCGAGTCCGAGCCCTGGGTCGGGCGGAGCGGAGTTCGCCGTCTTCCGGGGCCTTAGCCCGAGTCCGAGCCCTGGGTCGGGCGGAGCGGAGTTCGCCGTCTTCCGGGGCCTTAGCCCGAGTCCAAGCCCTGGGTCGGGCGGAGCTTCCTCTGGCGCTTTCGGCCAAGCCTGGCTACCCGTCAGTCTTACCTTTTGCGTTAAAGGCCCCAGTGATTTGGTCGGTTGGCGCGGTGATTTAGTCAGGGTTACTTCTTATCGAAGGCAAGGCCTCGGGCGAGCCGGAGATGCGTCTGCCGTGAAAGAGGAGACCTCGGGCGAGACGGAACCATCTCAGGGTCGGCTGCCCTCGCCCGAGGCTAGGCTCGGGCGTGGCGTGATCAAGTCGCTCGTATGGACTGATCCCTGACTTAATCAAACCCATCAGGCCTCTGTAGCTTTATGCTGATGGGGGTTACCAGCTGAGAATTAGGCGTCTTGAGGGTACCCCTAATTATGGTCCCCGACAGTAGCCCCCGAGCCTCGAAGGGAGTGTTAACACTCGCTTGGAGGCTTTCGTCGCACTTTTTTGCAAGGGGACCAGCCTTTCTCGGTTGTACTTTGTTCCGGTGGGTGCGCGCGAGCGCACCCGCCGGGTGTAGCCCCCGAGGCCTCGGAGGAGTGGTTTCACTCCTTCGAGGTCTTAATGCCTTGCGTAATGCTTCGGCTGATCTGGTGGTTCCCTCATGCGAACAGGCCGTAGCCCAGGTGCACTGTCGGGGCCCAAGTTCTCGGGCTGGTATGTTGACGCTGTCAACGGTTCGGCCGGAGCCGGGTTTGCGAGAGCAGCCCCCGAGCCTCCGCACAGAGCGAGAGGACGATCAGGGACAGACTCGGCTTTTTATATACGCCCCTACGTCGCCTTTCCGCAAGGAGGAGGGGGGGAGAGCGCCATGTTACCCTCGATGGGCACCGAACATGGTGTCTCCGGTGAGCTGCAATCGGGTAATCCGAGTGGACGTCCGTGCCCCGTTCGTTGGGGGTCGGCTAGGGGCCCGGAGGCACGCCCAAAAGTACCTGCGGGTGATCTGCCGGACCCGGTCCCCTGGCGACGGGGTCCGAGGGCTCGTTGCCTCCCTCCGATGGGATTCCGTTACAGAGTCGTTCCCGCTGGTCTCGGAAATGTCCTAGGGTACCTCGGGAGCGCAGCCCGAGCCTTGGTTATGTATCGAACGTACCCCTGGTCATCCCTCGCTCGGTGTCTGAGGCGACTGTGAACCCTTCGGGGGGCCAGCCTTCGAACCCCTGATCAGTAAGGGGCGCGGAGCCCGAGTAGCCTGAGGCGGTCGTGGGACCTTTCGGGGGCCGACCTTCGAACCCCTGACCAGTAGTGGGTGTCGGGCCCACGCGATCTGAGGCGGCTGTTGAACCCTTCGGGGGGCCAGCCTTCGAACCCCTGATCAGTAAGGAGGCTCGGAGCCTAGTTCCTTCGCGGGGAAGGATCCCTTTGGGGTTATCCCCCTTTCCCGGTCCCTGTCGCAAGAGATAGAGAAAGAAGGAAAAGGGAAAAAGGATACGAAACTGAACGTCGTGGCGTACCTTTTTCGGTGTGGTTATTTTGGCGAAGGCGAAACGTCGCCAGCTGCTCCTGCCAGTAGCGCTGTCCGTCGAGCCGCGGAGTTAATGCGCCGGGGTGAGTAGTTGGCGAGGCTGCCGTTGCGCGCGCGCGAGCCGTTCGAGGTACGGGTCACGGGCGTGTCGTCTTCACACCGTGAGAGAGAGGGGGTTCTCTCGCTGCCTCCAGATGGGACGTGAGCCTGGCTGATGGCGTGATCGCTGCTCTTGCGCGTCTGCCACTGTCATTACTGCCGGCCCACTTTTGACCGTGTTTGACCGCTGCGTCAGGCTGGCGCAGCTGGCCCGCGCGCTGGGCCGCCTTGGGTCGCGGTATTGGTTCCGCAACCGAGGAGGTGCGGTGGTGGCGCAAGTGGCATAGCGGCTTACATGCAGCATCCGGCGCACCGGTTGCGCGACGCGTGGGCTTGAGCCTCCGCGCTGGCCTGTCAGGAGTCGGAGAGGCGCGTCCACTTGGCACGGCCGCATGCCGCCCGCGTGGCTGCCCATCCCCTTCGCCCGTTGGTCTGGGCAAAGGTGGAGGGTCACTTGTAACCGCTGGGCGGTTGTGCGCGTCGCGCGCGCGCGCGGTTCGGCTTCTTCTGCTTGGAGCCGGTCTGCATGACAGGCGGGCCCCAGCCCCCGCGCCGCAGGGGAGGGCTTTGGAGGTGTGTTGGAGAAGACTCAGCCCGTGACGGTTGGGGGCGCAAGCACGGAGAGTTGCCTTTAAAAGGAGGGCGACCCCTTTCGTAGGGTGACCATGTCTTCTTCCTCCCTTACGCATTGTGTCTCTCCATCTCCCAAGCCCCCGGATGGGGGGAACCGCCGTCTTTTCGCTCCATCGTTGGAGGAACGCAACTCCGTGGGAGTTGGTACCTTTCAGCCATCGTTCGGCTTCAAGGATTTTCATCATGCAGCCCGGCTGCACCCCTCCACCGGCGGTCACCCAAGAGGGTGACTTCCGGCTTGAAGGTGGGGAGGGGCAAACCGGACTGCAATCTAGGTCCCACCCTCAGCTTCAAGGATGTTCATCATCCTCGCTGGGGTGGGTGCCGGGCTGAGCCGGCGCTCTACCTCCCACGTGGGTTGGTGGGTCATCCTCTCCCACTACGTTCGTGGGAGAGGGCGCTCACTGACCCTGCGGGCGGCCCGGACTTCGACAACGTGGGATGGATCGGCGGCGAACGCCGTCACCTCCAGCGTGTCGGGTCCGCTGGCTCGGCTCCGGCGGCCCCTTTTGTCGGGGGGCGGCTGCCGCGCCGTGTACACGGGAGGTCCACCCTAGACGCCGCACGCCGCTAGGGCGGCGCTCGTGTTCTGGGGTGGCCCTGCCTTTGCACCAGGACGACGTCCTCACGCGGAGGTCGGTGCCCCACTCATCTGGGAGGATTTGAGTGGGGATCTGCCGGGGGGCTGATGGCTTCTGCCGTCAGCGTCGAGGCGGAGGCGGCTCGAGAAGCCCCCGTCGCCGGCGGGGTCACCGCCACTATCCGCGCTTCGGGCCTCCGGCTCTTTGTACTTGTCCTCGCCCCTCGGGTGGCGTTATGGGCGAGGGCAAGACAGCAGCTGTGCCTTCTTCTGAGGCCTGCGCTGCTGCGGAGGGGGGAACCGGAGTTCTGTTTGTTATGGCACTTCGAGTGCCGGGTTTTTTGTTCATTTCGGCTTTCGGGGCCTGAACATGTATGTAACTCCGGCGCAGAGCCGTGTTTTTTTTTTCTCATTTCCGAGCACTAAGACCCGTCTGCTGATTGTCTGAACCGCTTCACCAAGCATGAGTCGCCCCGTGTCAAGGTGACGAGTGAGGTATCCGTATCCCGGAGGCGTAGGAGTCCCTCGGCTCGGTCGGCCCTGTTGTCCGAGGCTCCTCTAGCTTAGTTAAAGAAACCCCTCGGCCGCTCTTCGACGAGCCGAGGCCGGGGGTAGCGATATCAGCACGAGCAGAGGCGGAGTTGGCTCGAGAAATAAAACCTGGTTGGCCGGAGCCTAGCCGGGTTGTCCGTTGGCAGGATCGACGTCGGAGCTGATCAGCCGAGGCTTCGGACCGGGCTGGCGCCCTCAGAAGGTGGTTGGCCGAGGCTCCGGAGGTGGCCGGCCGAGCCGCCCGCTCGGGCCGGATCCGGAAAAGTCCCTGACGGCGATCGCTCGGGCGTGGTGATGACGCCGTCCTTCGGAGCAGAGGCCCTCGGACCGCGTCGCCGTCCGAGGCTAGGTCGGGCCTCGCCGAAGATGCCGTCGATGCCGAGGGCGTCGCTGCCCCCCTCCAGCGTCAAGACCCGAGCCTGCAGGGTCAAATCGTCTTGTAGCGTGGGCCTTGTGCGGCCGTCGAGGCCGGGACACACACCCTTGCAGCGTTATAAAGCTGCGTCTCTTTTCCTCTTGTTTCGAGTATCTGGACTTTTTGTCGGTAGCAGGGATGTTAGTGCGAGCGAGAGTTGCTTCTCGCGGGAGGTGATGAGTGAGGTATCCGTATCCCGGAGGCGTGGGAGTCCCTCGGCTCGGTCGGCCTCGCCGCTTACGCGTACTTTTACTCGTCCATGAGGCCCTATCACCGACTTAGTCGAGAAAGCTTGAAGAATCGCTTTAACAGAAGAGCTTCCGAACGTAGAGACTCGTTCGATCCGCGGAGTCACTTTATCCGAGCGCGAGTTACTTATCGCAGAAGGTGATGAGTGAGGTATCTGTATCCCGGAGGCGTAGGAGTCCCTCGGCTCGGTCAGCCTTGGCTGCTTACGTGTACCCTGTCGTTTCCAGGACCCGCTTTTCGAAGTAGTCAAAAAGCACGAAAGATGTTCTGGTAAAAGAGATTTTTTGTTCGAGGAAAATTTTGACGCAGAGGGGGTTTCCCCCCTTTTAGCCCCCGAGGGAGGGTCGGGCTTTGCCGAGGCGAGGCCGACCCTTCCTTGTTGACTAAACTTTGCGTGGGTGCGAGGTATATGAATAACTTGGAAACATCTTAAGGGTAGAAGCGACGTAGCTGTTGGATGTTCCAAGCGTTGTCGTAGACCTCGCCTTGACCGTTGGCCAGCTTGTACGTTCCGGGCTTCAGAACTTTGGCGATGATGAACGGCCCCTCCCAGGGGGGCGTGAGCTTGTGCCTCCCTCGGGCGTCCTGCCGCAGCCGAAGCACCAGGTCGCCCACCTGGAGATCTCGGGGTCGGACCCCTCGGGCGTGGTAGCGTCGCAGGGACTGCTGGTACCGCGCCGAGTGTAGTAAGGCCCTGTCCCGAGCCTCGTCCAGCTGGTCCAGCGAGTCTTCTCGGCTAGCTTGGTTGCTTTCTTCGTTGTAGGCCCTCGTCCTCGGGGAGCCGTATTCCAGGTCAGTGGGCAGGACGGCCTCGGCCCCGTAGACCAGGAAGAACGGCGTGAAACCTGTGGCTCGGCTTGGCGTCGTCCTCAGGCTCCAGACCACCGAGGGGAGTTCCTTCATCCACCGCTTGCCGAACTTGTTGAGGTCGTTGTAAATCCGAGGCTTGAGCCCTTGTAGGATCATGCCGTTGGCACGTTCCACTTGCCCATTCGACATGGAATGAGCTACGGCGGCCCAGTCCACCCGGATGCTGTGATCGTCGCAAAAATCCAAGAATTTTTTGCCGGTGAACTGGGTGCCATTGTCGGTGATGATGGAGTTCGGGACCCCAAAGCGATGGATGATGTTGGTGAAGAACGCCACCGCCTGCTCGGATCTGATGCTGTTCAGGGGTCGGGCCTCGATCCACTTGGAGAATTTGTCGATGGCGACCAGCAGGTGCGTGTAGCCCCCGGGCGCCTTCTGCAGAGGGCCGACGAGGTCCAGACCCCACACAGCGAAAGGCCAGGTGATGGGTATCGTTTGCAGAGCCTGAGCGGGCAGGTGGGTCTGCTTCGCATAGAATTGGCACCCTTCGCAGGCGCGGACAATTCTAGTGGCGTCAGCCACCGCCGTCGGCCAATAGAAGCCTTGGCGGAAAGCGTTCCCGACGAGGGTTCGGGGTGCTGCATGATGGCCGCAAGCCCCCGAGTGTATTTCCCGCAGGAGTTCCTGACCTTCGGCGATGGAGATGCATCGCTGGAGGATGCCCGAGGGGCTACGGTGGTAGAGCTCCTTCTCATCGCCCATCAAGACGAACGATTTGGCGCGTCGCGCTACCCGCCGAGCCTCGGCTCGGTCGAGGGGCAGTTCTCCTTGGTGGAGATATTGCAGGTACGGGGTTTGCCAATCTTGATCTGGCACGACCCCGTTCTGCTCCTCCTCGATGCGCAGTGCTTCGCCCTCGGGCTCCGAGGGTTCCTCGGGTTGAGCCGAGGATGGCTCGGGCTGGGCCGAGGTCACCTCGGACGGGGCCGAGGGTGCCTCGGGCTCGGGCGCGTCGCCTATCTTGACGGAGGGTTGGTGCAGATCCCGGGAGAAGACGTCCGGGGGAACCGTCATTCGCCCCGAGGCTATCTTCGCCAGCTCGTCCGCAGTCTCGTTGTAGCGCCGGGCGATGTGGTTAAGCTCGAGACCGTAGAACTTGTCTTCCAGGCGTCGAACCTCGTCACAGTAGGCCTCCATCTTCGGGTCGCGGCAGAGGGAGTTCTTCATGACTTGGTCGATGACGAGCTGCGAGTCGCCACGTGCATCGAGGCGTCGGACCCCTAGCTCGATGGCGATTCGCAATCCGTTGATCAGAGCCTCGTACTCAGCCACATTGTTGGACGCCGGGAAATGGAGGCGGAGCACGTAGCGCAGGTGTTTCCCGAGGGGCGAGACGAAGAGCAGGCCCGCGCCAGCTCCGGTCTTCATCAGCGACCCGTCGAAAAACATGGTCCAGAGCTCCGGCTGGATCGGAGCCGTCGGCAACTGGGTGTCGACCCATTCGGCTACGAAGTCCGCCAGTACCTGGGACTTGATGGCCTTCCGAGGGGCGAACGAGATTGCCTCGCCCATGATTTCCACCGCCCACTTCGCGATCCGTCCCGAGGCTTCTCGGCACTGGATGATCTCCCCCAGGGGGAAGGATGACACCACAGTCACCGGATGAGACTCGAAGTAATGTCGCAGCTTTCGCCTCGTCAGGATCACTGCATATAGCAGCTTCTGGACTTGTGGGTAGCGGATCTTGGTCTCGGACAGCACTTCGCTGACGAAGTAAACTGGCCTCTGAATGGGCAAAGCATGCCCCTCTTCCTGCCTTTCGACCACGATCGCGGCGCTGACCACCTGAGTGGTTGCGGCGACGTAGACCAAGAGGGTTTCTCCATCAGCTGGGGGTACCAAGACGGGCGCCTGGGTGAGGAGCGCCTTCAGGTTCCCGAGGGCTTCCTCGGCCTCGGGAGTCCAAGTGAAGCACTCGGCCTTCCTTAAGAGACGGTACAGGGGCAGGCCTCTTTCGCCGAGGCGCGAGATGAAACGGCTCAAGGCCGCGAGGCATCCCATGACCCTCTGTACGCCTTTTAAGTCCTTGATGGGCCCCATGTTTGTGATGGCCGCGATCTTCTCCGGGTTGGCTTCGATGCCCCGCTCGGAGACGATGAATCCCAAAAGCATGCCCCGGGGCACCCCGAAGACGCACTTCTCGGGATTGAGCTTGACGCCCTTCGCCTTGAGACACCGGAATGTCAGTTCGAGGTCGGAGAGAAGGTCGGAGGCTTTCCTCGTCTTGACTACGATGTCATCGACGTAGGCCTCGACCGTGCGACCGATGTGTTCGCCGAACACATGGTTCATGCACCGCTGGTACGTTGCACCCGCGTTCCTCAAACCGAACGGCATTGTGACATAACAGTACATGCCGAAGGGCGTGATGAAAGAAGTCGCGAGCTGGTCGGACTCTTTTATCTTGATTTGATGATACCCTGAGTAGGCATCGAGGAAAGACAGGGTTTCGCACCCTGCAGTGGAGTCCACAATTTGATCGATGCGAGGTAGAGGGTAGGGGACTTTCGGACATGCTTTGTTGAGACCAGTGTAGTCTACACACATCCGCCATTTTCCCCCTTTCTTCCTCACAAGTACAGGGTTGGCAAGCCATTCGGGATGGAATACCTCTTTGATGAACCCTGCTGCCATCAGCTTGTGGATCTCCTCGCCTATCACCCTGCGCCTTTCCTCGTCGAATCGGCGCAGAGGCTGTCTGACCGGTCGGGCTCCGGCCCGAATATCCAGCGAGTGCTCGGCGACTTCCCTCGGTATGCCGGGCATGTCCGAGGGACTCCACGCAAAGACGTCGGCGTTTGCGCGGAGAAAGTCGACGAGCACTGCTTCCTATTTGGGGTCGAGCCCGGAACCGATCCGGATCTGCTTGGAGGTATCGCCGCTGGGGTCGAGAGGGACGGCCTTAACCGTCTCTGCTGGCCCGAAGTTGCCGGCGTGTCGCTTCACGTCCGGCACCTCTCGGGAGAGGCTTTCCAGGTCGGCAATGAGGGCCTCGGACTCGGCGAGGGCCTCGGCGTACTCCACGCACTCCACATCGCATTCGAATGCGTGCTTGTACGTGGGGCCGACGGTGATGACCCCGTTGGGGCCCGGCATCTTGAGCTTCAGGTAGGTGTAGTTGGGGATGGCCATGAACTTCGCGTAGCATGGCCTTCCCAATACTGCGTGGTAGGTTCCTCGGAACCCGACCACCTCGAACGTCAAAGTCTCCCTTCGGAAGTTGGAGGGTGTTCCGAAGCAGACAGGAAGGTCGAGCTGTCCGAGGGGCTGGACGCGCTTCCCGGGAATGATCCCGTGGAAGGGCGCAGCGCCTGCTCGGACGGATGACAGATCGACACGCAGGAGCCTGAGGGTCTCAGCGTAGATGATGTTGAGGCAGCTGCCCCCATCCATCAGGACCTTGGTGAGCCTGACGTCGCCGATGACGGGGTCGACGACGAGCGGGTACTTCCCCGGGCTCGGCACGTGGTCGGGGTGGTCATCTTGGTTGAAGGTGATGGGCTTGTCGGACCAGTCTAGGTAGACTGGCGCCGTCACCTTCACCGAGCAGATCTCCCGACGCTCCTGCTTACGATGCCGAGCCGAGGCGTTCGCCGCATGCCCTCCATAGATCATAAAGCAGTCGCGGACCTCGGGGTACTCTCCTGCTTGGTGATCTCCCTTCTTGCCGTCGTCGCGGGCCTTGTCACCCTCTGCGGGTGGCCCGGCCCGATGGAAGTGGCGCCGAAGCATGACGCACTACTCGAGGGTGTGCTTGACGGGCCCCTGATGGTAGGGGCACGTCTCCTTTAGTGCCTTGTCGAAGAGGTTGGCGCCTCCGGGGGGCTTCCGAGGGTTCTTGTACTCGGCGGCGGCGACAAGGTCCGTGCTGGCGGCGTCGCGTTTCGCTTGCGACTTCCTCCTGCCTTTCTTCTTGGCGCCGAGCGGAGTAGACGCCTCGGGAGCATCTTCCGACGGGCGGCCCTGGGGCTGCTTGTCCTTTCGGAAGATGGCTTCAACCGCCTCCTGACCAGAGGCGAACTTGGTGGCGATGTCCATCAGCTCGCTCGCCCTGGTGGGGGTCTTGCGACCCAACTTGCTCACCAGGTCACGGCAGGTGGTGCCGGCGAGGAACGCGCCGATGACATCGGAGTCGGTGATGTTGGGCAGCTCGGTGCGCTGCTTCGAGAATCGCCGGATGTAGTCCCGAAGGGACTCTCCCGGCTGTTGCCGACAGCTTCGGAGGTCCCAGGAATTCCCGGGGCGCACGTACGTGCCCTGGAAGTTGCCGGCGAAAGCCTGGACCAGATCTTCCCAGTTGGAAATCTGCCCCGGAGGCAGGTGCTCCAACCAAGCGCGAGCGGTGTCGGAGAGAAACAGGGGGAGGTTGCGGATGATGAGGTTGTCGTCGTCCGTCCCACCCAGTTGACAGGCCAGGCGGTAGTCCGCAAGCCACAATTCCGGTCTCGTTTCCCCCGAGTACTTTGTGATAGTAGTCGGGGGTCGGAATCGGGGCGGAAACGGCGCCCGCCGAATGGCTCGGCTAAAGACCTGCGGACCGGGTGGTTCGGGCGAGGGACTCCGATCTTCCCCGCTGTCGTAGCGTCCCCCACGCCTGGGGTGATAACCTCGGCGCACCCTTTCGTCGAGGCGGGCCCGACGGTCGCGATGAGGGTGCTCGTCGCCGAGGTGGCCCGGGGCCGCAGGCGCGGTGTTGCGCGTGCGCCCGGTGTAGACCGAGGCTTCCCGCGTGAGTCGGGAAGTCGCGGCACGAGGTTCCGAGGGGTACCCCTGCCTTCGGGAGGCAGAGCTCTCGGCCCGCCGGGCCGCAGCGCCTTCCAGGAGATGCTTGAGTTCTCCTTGGATTCGCCGACCCTCGGTGGTTGATGACTCCGGCATCGCGCGGAGGAGCATCGCTGCAGCGGCCAGGTCCTGACCGGTTCCGCCGGATGCGGGTGGCGGTCTGTCCCTAGCATCGTTGGCGATGCGGTGCTGGAGACCTTGGGGCAGGTGACGTATTCCTCCGGCTGGGGGCTGGCTCGCCCATACCTGCCCGATGTTCTGGCGGATTGCCTCGAGCGCTCCTGCTCCCTCATCGAGCCCGGCCTGCGCCCCGCGGACTTGCTCGAGCTGTGGGTCGTGACCCCCCGCCGGAACGGGGACCACAGCTAGCTCCCGCGGGATGTCGGCGCGAGGCGCTGGCCTAGGGGGATCACCATCCTCCGGCATGCCGAGACAGCCGCCTCCGGAGGGATCCCCTAGCTCGACGTGGAAGCATTCGCGGCTCGGGCCGCAGTCCTGGTCGTCAAGGCTGCGGCTGCCGTCGGAACAGTCGGAGAGGCAGTAGTCACATGCGGTCATGAAGCCCCGCATGGCACTGGGGTTGCCAAATCCGGAGAAATCCCAGCAGATGCTGGGGTCGTCATCTTCCTCGGACCCAGAGGGTCCGTAGGTCGAGACACCCGTCAATCGGTCCCAAGGCGACCGCACACGAAACCCCAGAGAGGTTGCACTCGCCTCAACGTGAGCGCCCGCCAAAGCGAGGTCGCCAGGCGGGTTGAGGCCGAGTCGAAATGACGAAAGATGGGTAGCAGTCGGTACCTTTTTGTCGACGAGGAGCGATGAAGTCACGTCGGGGGCTGATCGCGCCGTCGTCTTAGGTACGAGGGCGACGTCCTGCAGGCTCTTCGTGAGCGTGCTGGCGTCGTCCACCTGCTCGGAGTCGACGTGCTGCGGGGGGATGGCGCTCGCCTTTGCCTCGAACGCGAGGGTGACGCCTAGCGTGTCCTCCGTTGGGGCACTGGGGATGTCGATTTGCTCGACAGCTGTCGGAGCGCAGCCTCCCGCTCGGCCTTGGTTGCCCCGCCTCCTCCTTCGATGGCGAGGGAGAGGACGGAGCGAGCTCGAAAGTTGTCCTTCCCCCACGCGGGAAAGGCGTCGTCGATTCCGCCGCCGGCGGGCGGGCTGTCCGCCACCATTGTCGCTGTCGCGCGGCGGTGGAAGGAGTATCATGTCGTAGCTGCCGTCGAAAGACATGAACTCGAGACTCCCGAAACGGAGCACCGTCCCGGGTTGAAGAGGTCGTTGGAGACTGCCCATCTGGAGCTTGACGGGAATCTACTCGTCAACACGCAGCAGGCCCCTACCTGGCGCGCCAACTGTCGGCGTTCCGAGACCGGGGGGTCCCCGAGCCGACGAGTGAGTGTGCCGCGTGCCCCAGCCCAGATGGGTCGAGCGCGAAGGGGGGAGAGAGCGAGAGCGAGGTGGCCGGAGCCGGGTCGTGAGGGAGTCGGAGAATTCCCGCGGCCTTCGTGTTCGTCCCGCGCCCAGGTCGGGTGCGCTTGCAGTAGGGGGTTACAAGCGTCCGCGCGGGTGAGGGGAGCGAGCGGCCCCGAGAGAGCGCCTGCCCCTGCCCTTCGTTCCCGCGAGGCCAACCTTCTCTAAGAAGGCTCTGGTCCTTCCTTTTATAGGCGTAAGGAGAGGATCCAGGTGTACAAACGGGGGTGTAGCAAGGTGCTACGTGTCTAGCGGGGGAGAGCTAGTGCCCTAAGTACATGCCAAGGTGGCAGCCGGAGAGACCTTGGCACCCAGCTAGTGTGGCGTCGTGGCTGTCGGAGAAGCAACGGAGCCGGACGGAGGGACAGCTGTCGGAGTGGCTGGGCCCTTGCTGACGTCCTCCTGCTTTCGTAAGGGAGCTGAGAGCCGCCGTCGTCATGGGTCTAGCGGGGCGCCATCATTGCCTATCTGGCGGAGCTGGCCAGATGGGACGTCGGTCCTGTTCTCTGCGGCCCGAGTCGGCTCGGGGTAGGGTGATGATGACGCTTCCTGTTGACGTGGCGGACTTGTGCCCTAGGTCGGGCGACGTGGTGGCTCCTCCGAGGCCGAGGTCGAGTCTATCCTGCATGGCCGAGGCCGAACCTGAGCTCCCGGGTCGGGCGAGGCGGAGGTTGCTCGGCAGAGGCCAGGGCGGAGTCCGAGCCCTGGGTCGGGTGAAGCGGAGTTCGTCGTCTTCTAAGGCCTTAGCCCGAGTCCGAGCCCTGGGTCGGGCGGAGCGGAGTTCGCCGTCTTCCGGGGCCTTAGCCCGAGTCCGAGCCCTGGGTCGGGCGGAGCGGAGTTCGCCGTCTTCCGGGGCCTTAGCCCGAGTCCGAGCCCTGGGTCGGGCGGAGCGGAGTTCGCCGTCTTCCGGGGCCTTAGCCCGAGTCCGAGCCCTGGGTCGGGCGGAGCGGAGTTCGCCGTCTTCCGGGGCCTTAGCCCGAGTCCGAGCCCTGGGTCGGGCGGAGCTTCCTCTGGCGCTTTCGGCCAAGCCTGGCTACCCGTCAGTCTTACCTTTTGCGTTAAAGGCCCCAGTGATTTGGTCGGTTGGCGCGGTGATTTAGTCAGGGTTACTTCTTATCGAAGGCAAGGCCTCGGGCGAGCCGGAGATGCGTCTGCCGTGAAAGAGGAGACCTCGGGCGAGACGGAACCATCTCAGGGTCGGCTGCCCTCGCCCGAGGCTAGGCTCGGGCGTGGCGTGATCAAGTCGCTCGTATGGACTGATCCCTGACTTAATCAAACCCATCAGGCCTCTGCAGCTTTATGCTGATGGGGGTTACCAGCTGAGAATTAGGCGTCTTGAGGGTACCCCTAATTATGGTCCCCGACACTATTGAAACCCTTCCTCTTGCACCTGTGCACTTTTTTAAGAGCCTTTCCCCACCACACAGCAAAGGATTGTTCATCATCAACCAGAGTGAGATCACCTAGCCCTATGGACGACAAAATGTGATGCCAAAATTGTCTACCAAAACTGCAGGTGCAGAGGATATGCTAGGCTGTTTCTCCTAAACTCAGTGAAAACCGAAGATGGAAGCCCTTTGGTGAAGATGTCTGCATACTAGGAGGTTGTAGGCACATGGAGGACACGGACGTCTCCGAGGGCCACCCGATCCTAAACAAAGTGCAAGTCAATCTCAATGTGCTTGGTCCACTGATGTTGGACGGGGTTCGAAGACATATAGACTGCATTGATGTTGTCGTAGTAAACCAAAGTGGCATGATGCAACGAATGACGAAGCTTGTCAAGAAGCATACGAAGCCAAGTGGATTCAGCTACGATGTTGGCGACAACACGGTACTCAGCTTCAGCATTGGAACGAGACACAGTCACCTGGCATCTGGAGGACCAAGAAATCAGGTTATCACCAAGGAATACTGCAGAGCCTGAAGTGGAACAACGTGTGTCAGGGCACCCAGCCTAGTCAGCATCAAAGTAGGCAATTAGCTTTGCCTGAGAAGAAGAGCGTAGCTGGAGACCCAAATGCAGAGTGTCATGAACATAGCGGAGAATACGCTTTAATGCGGCGAGGTGGGGCTCTCGAGGATCATGCATGTGAAGACAGATTTGTTGTACATCATAGGCTATATTTGGTCTGGTAAAGGTGAGGTACTGCAGTGCTCTGGCCAAGCTACGAAAATCAGATGGCGCGCAGGGGAAGGGTAGTGGCGTAGCCTGGATGGAGCGCCTAGGGCAGCGGAAGGGTGAGATGGATCGAAACCCAAACTCGTGATACCATGTGAGGAGAGGAGAGAGTAGCAGAACGGTTGTTGTGTTTCATGTATTGAAGGGAGGAGCAGAGGTACACATATATAGGCACAGGGAAGGGGGAGATCTTAGGTTTATAGAAACAGTACCTGTGAGATCTCCGTGATTGATGGAATCCTATCAATATTCCAGATTAGCAGGATCCTATCTATCCCTATCCCCAATTAGTGGGATCAGATCCTCTCTAGCCATGTGCGCTAGGCACATGCCATAGGCGCCTGCAGTTACCTTTGCTAACATATACATACAACTTTGTGTATTATATCAAATTGCAGACTAATACAACTTAAACATTGATAGTAGCAACATCTATAGTTTATCGTGCTTTCCAAAAGGAGGGAAAGTTAAAGGTGCTCATCCCTTCCGGTTGAAGCACAGAAGCTGACGGTGTGGTAGCGTCTGGGCTGCGTCAAGACGCGCCTTCAGGAGCGGCAGGAAACCTCCCAGAAGGCTCTAGTGTGGTCGAGGGCTCCTGTGCGACCTCCGGTGTGGCAGAGGCTCTCCAACATGGACTGGGTTCCTTCTCCCGAGGGTAATCCTCAGGAACCGTCTCGCAGAAAGGCTTCAGTCTGGAAGCGCCTTGCTTCATCACAGGATCATGCAACGTCGGAGGCAATTGCTGTGGCAGACAAGATGTGTACTCGGCCCATGAGGAAAAAAAGACGGTCCAAACACAGAAAAGGTACAGCTGCGCAGGATTTGGGTCCCACTCAGGCATGCCCACCTCCCCCTCCCCCAGCTGGATTGTTTTAGATCTGAGGTGGCTTGGCCACCCTCTGCCTCCTCCTGTGTTCTGGATTTTTCTAAAGACCTTGCTAGGGAGGAAATTGCCCTTCGTCGTGCTCTGTTCGTCTCTGTGACTGGTTCACGTCCTGGGGTTTCTGGTTCCGACATGTTGAAGGAAGTGAGGCATTGTTTTGGTGTCAAGTTGGAGGACATGAGGATTCATCAGACCTACCCTAAAGATTTCCTGCTGTTTCTACCGGATGAAGACACGGCAACCAAGGTTCTCAACGAAGGAAGACCTCTGAGGGGACCCCGTTTCAGTTTGCTGCTCAAAAGATGGTCCAGATTTGCTCATGCGTCCTCATCGTCGATGGCTGAGTTGGTTGATGTTAGATTAACAGGCATTCCTCAGCATGCTTGGTGTAGATCTACAGCTGAACAGTTACTCAGGGACTCAAATTGGGTTGAAGCATTACATTCAGAAGCTTTGGAAATGAGGGATTTTTCAGCCTTGATGGTGAAAGCATGGTGTTTTGATCCTGAAAAACTGGTTAGGAAAATGGATTTACACATCTTGGAGGCTGGGCTTGATGATCAGGAAAAGAGATTCTTAACCTATAAGATCTCCATTGATATCCTTCCACCAAAGACCCTACAGATGACATCAGAGACCCCACCACCTCCTCCTCCACCTCCGTCGGGAAGGGAACCTGATGATGATGACCCTGAGGATCAAGATCCCCAGCATCGGCGGTGGCCGGTCCCTGTTGATCTACGGCGGCCTGTTCAGATGCGTCTGGGCCCACGACTTCCTTTGGGCCGCGCGCATGCGGTAATTGTGCCTGGGGGTGAGGAGAATGCCCCAGGAGTTGAGGTGACAGCTGGGAGGTATGAGGATCAGCTAGGAGCAGAGGAGTTTTTGTTTCAGCCACCGGTTCGGATGGAAGTCGAGGAGGATCTTGGGGAAAATGCGCGTGTTTTGATTCTTCCCACTGCTGGGATAACTGACATTCAGTTGGGAGGGACGCTGGGTCAGGCCACTTCTTCTCCGCACCTGGGAACCTTTGTCTCAGGGCCGCTGGAGAGCTTGGGTCATGACTCGCCCCACCAGGACCCATATGATGAAGCTATAACCCTTGATGGGCCGCTGGGATCGTTTGGTCCATCTTCACCCCACCACAGTCCCTTGGATGGGCCGCTGGAGATGACCAACCTGAACTCGCCTCATCAGCTATCTCCAATAATTAAGGACACTGTGATAGGGACGCTGGGCCCGAATAAATTCTCTTCACCTACTCATAACCAGCCTGAGGAGACGCTGGAGAGAATTGTTTCTGGCTCGCCCCATAAAATCACAGCGGACAGTGAAGCCCCGCCAAGTGTTTCTTACTCCTCCGCGACCTTTGGGAAGAAGCAGACTACCACTTCCCTGAAGGTATATACCAGAAAAATGTCAAGAGACAAGGTGTGCCAGGATATTGAGGTTGTTCAGGTGAGTGTTGATGGAAGAAGAGATGCTGAGCAGGTCATGGATAACTTGGCTGAATTGGAGGTTATTCAGGTGAGTTTCTTGTGCTGGTTGCTCCCTTGCTGTAATTCTTTAATGGACCCTTCACAAATCCTTGTTTGGAATGTTAGAGTCTTAAACTCATCTGTAAGACAAGACTTTGTGAGGGATTTTGTTGAAACTGTTAGGGTGGATGTTGTTTGTCTACAGGAGACTAAAATGCAGAATATCTCCTACCATACCATTCTTTCCATGCTGGGTTCTAATTTCAGTGAATACATTTTCCTCCCTGCTATTGGAGTTAGTGGGGGCATTTTGGTTGCGTGGAGACACCATCTTAAATCGACTGGGCAGAGCAGAATTGATAATCATAGTGTGTCAGTTCAGTTTTGTAAAGAGAATGGGACTGCATGGTGGCTAACCTGTGTGTATGGGCCGCAAGGGGATGCTGAGAAGCTGCTATTTATGCAGGAATTAAAAGATATCAGAACTGCTTGTTTAGGGCCTTGGATGTTGGCTGGGGACTTCAATCTCATCTACAGGACCTCTAACAAGAATACCAATCATTTCAACAGAGCTATGATGAATAGGTTCAAAAGATTAATTGAAGACCTAGCCCTGAAAGAAATTCCCTTGCATGGGAGACGACATACTTGGTCCAACCAGCAAGTAAATCCAGTTCTGGTCAAGCTGGAAAGGGTGTTCTGCTCAGTGGACTGGAAAATATTATTTCCAAATGTCCTCCTTCAAAGTACTGCCTCCCAAGATTCTGACCACTGCCCTCTCATCCTGGGACTTACAGATAACAGAACTGGTAGAAGGCGTTTTCATTTTGAGGCCTTCTGGACAAAACTTGATGATTTTCAGGATACTGTTGCGGAAGTTTGGAACTCAGTCCAGGCTACTTCTTGCCCCTTCAATACCTTGGACCGAAAGCTAAAAGAAACGGCTAAAAAATTGCAGACATGGAGTGATAGAAAAGTTGGACATGTGAGATCCCAGCTTGCTCTAGCCAAGGAAATTCTGCACAAGTTAGAGATGGCCCAGGATGGACGTATTCTCAGCCCAGCTGAATTCTGGCTTAAGAACAAGCTTAAAAAACAATCCCTATTGCTTTCCTCCTTTAAACGTACTATGGCACGTTTGAGGGCTAGGAATTCTTGGTTAAGAGATGGAGATGCAAATACAAAGTTGTTCCATTTACATGCTCGTCATCGCAAAAGAAAAAATTTTGTGGCTAGATTGGTCGACGGAAATCAGATCCTAACTAGCCATATTGGGAAAGCTGAGTGCATCGATTCTTTCTACACCAATCTCTTGGGGACCAGTGAAACCAGGGAGAGAAGTATTAATCTAGAGAATTTGGGAATGCCATCCTATGATTTGTCTGAGTTGGAAGCCCCTTTTTTCTGAGCAGAAAGTTTGGGAGGTCATCAAACTGCTTCCTTCAGATAAGGCACATGGGCCTGATGGCTTCACTGGGAGGTTCTATAGGGCATGTTGGGACATAATCAAAGCTGATGTCATGGCTGCCATTTCTGCTGTTTGGGGAAGAAAGTTTGAGAATTTTGGTCGGCTAAACTCGGCATATATCACGTTGATCCCTAAAATGGATGGGGCTGAAAATGTTAAAGATTTCAGGCCCATAAGCTTGGTCCATAGTTTTGGGATATTAGTCACCAAAATCCTTGCATCTAAACTGTCCAAGAGACTTCATGAGATGATATCACCAAATCAGAGTGCTTTTATTAAAGGAAGGTTCATCCAGGACAACTTTATGCTTGTTCAACAAACCACAAAGTTTCTTCATCAACAGCACAAAGCATGTCTGCTGCTGAAGCTGGACATTACCAAAGCCTTTGATTCAGTGTCCTGGCCATTCTTGATTGAAGTAATGCGACACC
This sequence comes from Zea luxurians, assembly GCA_029449295.1. NCBI lineage: Eukaryota > Viridiplantae > Streptophyta > Magnoliopsida > Poales > Poaceae > Zea > Zea luxurians. Next base: position 39,053,519 of record JAOPSE010000010.1, on the reverse strand, counting down.
TGGGCTTTGGTCAAATCTGGAGAGATCTCATTAGTGGGTTATTAGTCACCTCCTCTACTCAAGTTTTGTTGAATGGTGTTCCAGGTTGTCGTATCATACATAGGAGGGCCCTTCGTCAGGGTGATCCTCTCTCACCAATGCTGTTTATTTTAGTAATGGATGTTCTAGGATTCCTGTTCTTGAAGGCTGAAGAAGAGGGGCTGTTGCAGCAGCTTTCATGTAGAAAGAAACTTCACAGGGTCTCCATGTATGCAGATGACGTTGCTCTCTTCTTGCACCCTTCTGCAGCGGATATGGCCCTCTCTCTTGATATTATAAAACTGTTCGGGGATGCATCTGGGTTACATAATAATGCACAGAAGTCAAAAGTCTATCCTATGAGGTGCTCTGAACAAGACTTGGCAGCTGCCCAGAACATGCTTCCAGGGGGTATTTCAGCATTCCCCTGCACTTATTTGGGGCTACCTCTTTCCTTACACAAGCTGTCCAAACAGCAGTTCCAACCAATTGTTGAGAAGATTGCTGATCAGCTACCCAATTGGAAGGCAGATCTCATGACTCGAGCTGGAAGGAGAGTGCAGGTTCAGCATGTTCTCACAAGTATGTTGGTCTACCTTGCTATGGCAGTTGACATTCCAAAATGGGGTCTCGATGCAATTGATAAAATTCGCAGGGGCTTTCTTTGGAGGGGCCGGAAGGAGGCGAGAGGAGGTCATTGTCTTGTAGCCTGGGGTCGTGTTTGCCGACCACTGCAGCTTGGAGGTCTTGGCATATTTAGTTTTCCAGAATTATGTTGGGCCCTTCGAATGCGTTGGCTCTGGCTGCTGAAGACTGATCCTACTCGCCCTTGGTCTGATCTCCACATAAAAGTACCTGGAAAAGCTAGAGCTTTCTTCATGGAGGTGGTCATTACGGAGGTGGGGGATGGCACAAATACAAAGTTTTGGAAGGATAAGTGGTTATATGGTAAGTGAATTAAAGATCTTACTCCAAGTCTATATAATATTATACCCAAGAGGATTATCAATAGCAGGACAGTCTATGAGGCTATTACAGACAGAAAATGAATCTCTGATATTAAAGGCCCTCTGTGGGAGTATTAACAGATTATCTTCAGTTGTGGGACATGACTTCAGATTGGCAGCTGCAGCCTGAGGTTGAGGATAAACATGTTTTCAGTATTGCTCCTAATGGCATCTATTCAGCAAAGATTGCTTACGAGGGCTTCTTTTTGGGGTTTGTAATTTTCCCTCATTACAAGAAAATCTGGAAAACTTGGGCCTTGCCAAAATGTCGTTTCTTCATCTGGCTGGTTGCACAAAATCGTCTCTGGACAGCGGATAGACTTGCTAAAAGAGGGCTGAGTCATCCTGAGAAGTGCCCCTTTTGTGATCAAGAAGATGAAACTATTGATCATCTCCTTGTTACCTGTTCCTTCTCCAGGGAATTCTGGTACCTGTTGTTACGGAATTTCGGTCTACATTCTTTGGCTCCTCAACCTGATGTTGGCTCATATCTAGGCTGGTGGGAATCGATGGGGAATATTGCTGCTGGGCTCACTAGAAAAGGGCTTGATTCCCTTATCATTCTAGGAGCCTGGACCTTGTGGAAGCATAGAAACAAATGCGTTTTTGATGGCTGCAACCCCAGTGTTGCCATGAGTCTTAGAGCTGCTAACGAGGAAAGGATGCAATGGGAGATTGCTGGTGCCAAGGGGCTCTGCCATCTAGCTGTACCTTTAGCTGAGAGCTAAGTAGAGCTAAGTAGAGTCTAATGGACTCTTTTTTGTATGCTTCTTATTGGCCTCCGTAAGGAGGTTTGTTTTGTACTGGCCTTTCTTGGCCCCTTTTTTACCTCTTCTTAATATATTATGAGGCGCAGTTCTCCTGCGCTTTCGAGGAAAAAAAGTTCAGAAATGCACAGTGGACATAAAATGTGATATAGCACAAAATTACAGACTATTAAGTAATATCACAGTAGACCCTGTGTCATTCCACAAGGACAGAAAACATTACCTTTATTCCAGCTACAAGACATCTTCCCTTGATTGATGATTCTTCTTTAGCTCCAGGAGGCCCAAAGTTAGCATCATACTTTTGGTCTTCAAAGCTGTGTATTTGCAACAAGTTAAGAACATTGTCTCGAAGTTTTTCCCAAATCATGTTTGCACAGCTTGGGTAGTTGTGAACCGCTGATCTCAGCACCTGAGCACACATAAAAGGTGGATGAATTAAGGACAAGAATGACAACTTGTGCAAAGACACTCAATATACATATGGAAAATGCATTTTTGTAATTTGCAATAAACCCTACAAGGATGCAGGTGCACTGTATTTATTCCATGGTTAAAACCCACATGCATAGGAAATTTATGTTATGATATCTCAATTGGTGATCCATATGTTCCTATTCATCATTCATGGACTTGCATTTTCAGTTAATGCAACAGGTGGTTGTTGAATGAAACGACATCATTTAAATTGTACAAACATGGAAAGAACATAATGTTACTTTTATTTAAAAAAAAGGATGAACTGATGAAGCTCAACTTTCCTGAAAGCTCATCAGAATAAAAAAATACAAACAAGATAAAAACTCGGTTGGTAGGGAAAGACCACCCCCACAGTATTACATTAAAAAGAAGCTCAATCGGAGCCCCGACAAAGAAAGGTCACAAAAGTTGCGTCCTCTTGCAGCATGAGGGTCCGCCCCCTATAGAAGATCTTTACTCGTGCTTTGAGCCCCCCAGCCCCTACACGAGGATCCGCCCCCCATGGCCCCATAGGTCAGTACATCTCACGTGCACACGACCAGGGGAACCAGCGAGTGAAATACCAACAAGAATACAAGATAACCAGCGTACAACTTAGAAGGATGATAAGATAGTTTTCAACAACACTGGTGGTCATAATAATAAGACCACAATATATGAAAAGCTTATAACAAGGGGAGCTGGAGTACAGGGGAGGGAGCGACACTAAGCAGTGGAAAGTACATGATATGTCAGCAGTCAAGTGTGTTGGACAGTTATTGGACAAACAAAAGCAATAGCAATATCTAAGATTTACTGGATCAGAAGGACAACTTGCCTGGAAGGCTCCATGTCTAACACTGTAATGCATTTCCTCCTCTATACAATGAAGAAGAAAAGCTATAACATTTGATTCTTCCTGCTCATGTGATGGTCCTGAAAAGCCCATATTGATACAAAATGTGATAGCTTAATACTTTCCATTTGAATAAGGACAGCTTTTCTTGCCTTTAAGAAGATAATACAGTAGACTTGTGCAGTATGTAAATAATGAAAAAAGAGAAAACTACGAAAGAACATTATTTAAAATTCAGGAATAAGGGCTAACCAGCACAGCAATCCTCAGTGAGAACCGCAAAGACATCCAAAGTAGGAGGCACTTTTGAAAAAGCTGTCTCCAAGCAACTTAGAACAGTAACCTGTTGTGCACTCGTGTAAGGAACAGGGCACCCAAGACCACTGGTTCTTCAATAAAAGAATTATCAAAAAAACTAACCAGCACGGCATAATGCTCAGTCTTATTCGAGTGTTTGTTCAGTAATCTACTGCACAATACTTTAATGACTGTTGGCAACAGTTCCTTTGGCATCCGAGCGTACCTGTTCATCTAACATATTATTAACTATACAAAATCGATTAGAGAAAAAAAAAACAGGTGTGTCAAGATCATACGGTGTAGCAGATATCAAAAGAATGAGAACTCTGAATAATGCTGCAAGCAAAGTAGCTTGAGTTTCACGCTGTATCAAGTACAGTGCTCCTGCAAATCAGAGGGGGCAAAATGTAAAATGCAAAACTGAACAGATCTCTTACAAAGTGGAGGGATCTAGTTAATTAATCACAGAGAAATGGCTGAACAAAAATATTCAAGTTCCACCAAAATAAAGGGACAAAATGCTGGATTTCAATGCCAAGGGTTTCAATGTTTGCAGATGATGTTGCTGTGTTTGTAAAACCAGTTTCTGGGGACTTAGTGGTGGTCAGAGAAATTTTGAGGTGTTTTGGTGTTGCCTCAGGTCTTCATACTAACTTGCAAAAAAGTTTCTCCTACCTAATTCAGAGCAATAATGAGAGGACTGCGCTGGCTGTTCAGACCTTGGGGTGTGCCTCAAAAAAATTTCCCACAACCTATCTTGGTCTCCCTCTAAGCAGCAAAAAACTCAGTGCTGGGGATCTCGCTCACTGGATAGAAAAAATTGCTGCCAAGCTTCCAGGATGGAAGGCTGAGCTTTTGAATCTTGCGGGGAGAATCACTCTTATCAAATCTGTTCTCTCTGCCATTCTAGTTTACTTATTTATTGCTCTTAATGCTCCTAAATGGGTTATCAAAGCCATTGATAAAATTCAACGGAACTTCTTGTGGAAAGGAAGAAAGGAGGCTAGAGGAGGTAATTGCCTTGTAGCTTGGGATAAAATCTCTCGGCCTCTTGATTTAGGGGGCCTTGGAATTCCTAATCTCCAAAAGATGAACTGGGCCCTACAATTGCGATGGCTTTGTCTACAAAAAAGTGCTCCTTCAAAGCCTTGGAGTGGCCTGGATCTTCAAATATCTTCCCAGGCCCGAGCTTTATTTCAGGTAGCAGTGACTACCACCATTGGTAATGGTATTTCAACTTTCTTTTGGAAAGATAAGTGGATTCATGGGTATTCTATTATGGATATAGCTCCCCTTATTGCTGCTGCAGTTCCGAAGAAGATCAAAGAAGTAAGGACTGTGCAGTAGGCCCTTACCTCTCAATTCTGGGTTCAAGATATCCAGAGGAATCTCTCTCTGGCTGAGATTGAGCAATATCTACAATTATGGGAGGTAATTGAATCTTTTCAGCTTCAAAATTCAAATGATCAGCATGTGTAGATATTTAGCAATGATGGTCTGTACACCTCCAAATCTGCCTATAGAGCTTTTTTCATTGGAGCGGAATCCTTTGAGCCCTGGAAAAGAATTTGGAAGAGTTGGGCAGCTCCTAAGTGTAAGATCTTTGTTTGGCTGGCCATAAATAACAAATGTTGGACAGCAGACAGACTTACAAAAAGGGGCTTGATCATCCTGAAAATTGTGTTCTATGTGACCAAAAGACGAAACTGTGCAGCATATTCTATCTAATTGCGTCTTCACAAGACAGTTTTGGCATAATATTTTAACTCCAATTGGTCTCTCTTCTGTGGGTCCTAAGAGAAGAGATTCAATTTTTGCTGAATGGTGGAGAAAGGCTTCAACCAAGATTCCCAAGAGCAAAAGAAAGGGGTTTAATAGTATGGTAATCCTTGGGGCTTGGAGTATTTGGAAGCAGCGAAACAGATGTGTTTTTGAAGGAGCTCGACCCTGCCTTACTACCTTAGAGGACGGATTTAAAGACGAGATGAGATTGTGGTTTTCTGCTGGAGCCAAGAACATGTTGCTCTCTTTTTGACCCTGGATAGAGAAAGGAAAGTCTTATAGCCTATTAAAAGACTGGGGTGATGGTGTGTCGTATGTGTCTGTGCATTGTGTGTTTTGTAAGGGTGAGTGTGTGTTTGTGTTGTGTGTGTTCTGTTTGTCCCGGGCCGCAGGCCCTTTTCCCCTCTACTTTAATTTAATGATACAGCCCTCCGCGTATTCAAGAAAAAAAGAAATGAGGCTATGGATAACTTTAGTTAAATAAGTTAATAGTGGTAGTGATAGTAGCATGAAAGATCTGTTCTAGAGTGCTTTTTGTGTGAAAGCTCATATCTAATTTAAGTGGATAGCACAAGTATCAGGAACTTGTGAGCCCAAAAAGACATTTAATCTGGTGTAGCCAACTAGGGATGAAAACGGACGGAAACGGACAGAAAAACCTCTCTCCCGTTTCCGTTCCCGCATTTTATCATCAGAAACGGGATCAAGTCTGGAATAGTCGGGAACGAAAACGGGAGCGGGATAAATGGGTGTACGAAAACGAACGCGAGCGGAAATATTAAGCGAAAACTGATAATTTAATACAAGCACACATGATATTAATGACTGACTAGCAGGGAAATAACATGAAACAAATAGATATATAGAGACAAGATTTCATTATTGTTTGCTTGCTAGTGGTGTACATATAGCTACGGCCTACGGTCAATGTCATTTGAGCCTTTATACCACTTGTCATTGAGGAGAGCTGGTGGCTACAATGACCACTTATGCTATATATATCACTTAAGAATATGAAGCTTTAGTTTGTGTACTAATATGTATTGGGCTCAACCTGGATTTCTTCAATACGGAATAAAGACAGGTTAAATCCGACTAAAAACAGGATCCCGCAAAAACGGACAGAATAGACTCTCTCCCGTTTCCATCCCGTTTCTACATTTTTCCGCAAATACGAAAATGGACGGGTCAATTGTGGAAAACGGTAAGGGTCGAGACGGGACTTTTTCCACCCGTTTTCAACCCTATGTAGTCCATTGTAGGAACTCATAACAAAAGTTTCAGCTCAGATGAGTACACCACCACTGCTCACAAATTGGAACAAGCAAGCAAGCTCAGCCCAAGAAGCAAATGGCTGGAGTTGTTCAGAAGACTTCAACCGGAGTTTACTGTGTACTGAGGCTGGGCATGAACAAGCTTAATGTAGCAACCCTTATTTGATTTATGCTATTAAGTTCATGCTAGCATGAGACTCGTGAGTCATGACCCTGAGTCCCTGGCACCCTGTTACTGTATTTTTCTTTGAGACGTGCCTCTTCTAACTGTTTTAGCTTGCCACACAGATGGCAGACAGGTTTGGGAGCCAGGAGGAACATAAGAACTAGAATGGTACATAAACAGATGTCGAACCAGGAAATTGAGACCAGCCACCACTGAGTTCCTCCTGATTATTCTTTCATTGGTTCCAAATAGATGACCGGTTGATATAGATATAGTAGATGCAAGGCAATCTTTGGCGTAACAACTTTGGGATCATGAGTCCATGACCCAGCGAACTAACAGCCATATCTATCTGACCTGGTGTGTAGAAGCTATGACCTGACAACTAGGGGCTTGTTCGGTTGGGAAGGGATTGAAGGGGATTAAATCCCTTCCTAGTCAAAATTGAATAGAGAGGGATTTAATCCCCCTCATTCCCTTCCAGTCTCTGTGCAACCGAACAAGGCCTAATAGTAATAGGGATTGTTTTACCTAATAGAGGTTGCACAAAATCTTTCTGCTACCATGGTGTTCCTTGGGCACATACAATACAACCAGCCCAGTCAGCATGTCATGACAGCTTGTGCTATGCACCCAGCGGTAGAAGCTGCTTCTGTTGTTTACGTTCTTGCTGTGCATACTCAGTATTAGATAATGGTGCAAACAATTATTTTAGGATATGGTTTTCTATTTGGAGCAGCAATTTTCAACCACAATCTCCAGTGGTAAAAGAAGTCGAAGATATTACTGTATTGGATTTTGAAAATATCAGTAACTCCTCTACCTGTATGCAGTTGCATCAATATTTGACCAAGTGAGGAAGATAACGTAGTGAATGATCCACGCTTAGACGACTCCTTGTACTCTGCAACTTGTGTCAAAACTAATGCTTGCCGTTCCAGCATGGTAGCAATGGTTGATGCTGCCTCAACACGTACCTGCGTGTATTTAATTCAGGCCATATAGATAGTGTACATGATAGTTTTTAAACCAAAATTAATAATTTGATGTGACCATAAATTGCATGCTCCATCAAATTCAAAAGACAACAAAAGATATTTGAAATTGAGATAGTAGAGAAATTCCGCAGTGCCTGCACAAACGGTCAGGAATCACATTCAGACTAAGTTTGATGTACAAAATATATACTCCCTCCTTTCCAAAATAGTAGTCGTTTTAGCTCTTGATTTTTATGTCTACGTTCAAATGGATGATGATGAATCTAAGCACATATATAAAACAAATACATTAATTATTGTATGAATCAATTAAAAAGGTAAAATGAATTTTATTTTGGGACAGAGGGAGTACTACATCAAGTTCAACGGAGGAGATCAAGAAAAGGTGAATGCAAAGCAAAGTTTGGATTCAGTTGTCAATTTGGTTACTGCATTAGAATTTCCTTTTTCCATAAAGCACATAAGTCATAATGACATTATGGCAAATAAATGCCTTCATTCGCACAGTTAACATTAGACAGCATTAATGAATGCACGGCTTTGTCAAATGTAGAATAAATAAAAAAAGATTGTATTACGATGATTATGCGCAGATGAGAAACTTCAAATCAAGATATATGTATGTAACTGAAGACTTGTACCTTCGTTATAGGATCAAAAAGCAAGCATGTCATCAGAGTTGCTTGATATTTCCTGTACAAGCAATAAAAAGTACCCTCAGATGATGTTAAGGTGTGAGAAAAGCTGTAGTGTTGTACGAGTAAAAGTTTACCTTTGTTGGAGAACATCATTCTCAGGCAAAAGTACTGGCCATTGTGAAGTAAGTAACTTTGGATCAGCATGGCAGATATCCTAAAAGAGGTGCGAACAGGATAGTGAGATGGTTACTTCAGCAGTATGAGCATGTTGAAATATTTGATGTTGCATTCGATATTTGATATCCCACATGGCATAACTTCAAAAAGAAAATGACATCAATGAGCGGAACTTAAATATCTTCATTAGCTCATGCAGATGCCACTGTAATATGAGCTATCAAATAATCATTTTTTGAGCTCCACAACTTAATTTAATTTGTAAAATAAAAATCAAATGATAAGTTTTTTGAATTTCCATAGAGGAGTTAAGTTGCCCAGGTTATCTAATAGGTCAGACAATTTGCCTTCTGAAATCAGTAGATACCTCTTAAAGGGTGCCACCATCGCTTCATATTCAAAAAAAGACCATACTAAAAGTTAACTATGAAGGACACATATCCCATGATATTTGAGTCCACTATACAGGTCAACCTAAACTGTACAGATGCATAAGAAAAATTTGACTAACTGATGTATCAGAACTAAGAATGGAGACACAATTCAAGGCATATGTGAAGCTACATACCTGTATACAAAGAATGGCAGCTAATCTAGCCTTCGAACTCCGGAAGCGGTCTCCACTTTTTGCATAACCATCACTATCACTCAGGTCTGAGTCTGATGAGCTCATATCATACCGAGAATACTCACTATCTGAATTTTGACCTTCCAGTGAATCATTCTCTCTTCCCTCCTTGTTCCTCAAATGAGGTGGTCTATATCGTCCACGTGAAGCTCTGGGTTTTGAATCTGTTCTAGTTTCTTTTGGAGCTAGTGTAGGAGGTGAAGATGACCTCAGCCCATATACGAAAAATATCTGCAGATTTGCTACAAACCCTGCAACCTTGAAGTTTTATGGACATTGTTACAATCAGAAAAGAAAACATGTAGAAAATTTGTTTAAATGAGAGGACTAAAGTTTTATTTTTTACTTACATGCCCTGAAAGTGGTCCTTTGGGATCCACAAGAACCAAATGTAGACAACGAAGAAAGGAAGTATAAAATCTGTAAAAATTGGTTAGATTTGACTTTACCATTCATTCAGTTCACTATGATCTGTAATCCATGAAATAACCGAAGTACTAACCTTGACATGATGCTACTCTCTATAACAAGGTTCCTTGCTGTGACAAAATCCATAACCTTCCTCAAGACCTAGAAAGTAGGACTGGAGTTTGGGTTAAAACAGAAGGTGTTGTGAACTCTGCTGCGATGCGCAGGGCGGGGAGGAGTACACCACGAAGGGTGGGATATCAAGGTGGATTGAGTAGAAGAACGCAGGGAATAGGGTACTCTGTGTGGCGGCTGGGAGATGAGATCACCAGATGGCGTAGGGTTTGCCAGGGTGATCAAGCAGCCGCACCCACAGGTACAACTTCTTTGATAATCTCCTAGTACAATCTAAGGCCACCTTTATAGCTTAGGTGCCTAACCATATTACAGATTTTCTAGGGGATAAGATAACTCTCCCGGGAGGATAAGCCTCCTTAATTATTGCCTAACTTTTAGTACTTCTTAACAAACTAAATCTGGCGCCTAGCATAATGCCTTCCCACAAAAGAATCTACAACACTTCCCCCCTCCCCAACAAACAGCTCGTCCGCGAGCGCCACATGTGGATATTGGCGTTTAAATGCCTCAACTTCTTCCCATGACGTATCTGCTTCTGAGCGCCCTACCCATTTTACCAGCAATTCCCAGACTCCTCTATTCAGCCTTGCTCGGAGGACCTTCTCAGGAGATGGAATAACCCGCCCATGTAACAAGGGTGGTAAGGGAACCAGCTGTGTTGGCACGGTGCCTTCGAACTTCTTCAGGAGAGCAACATGGAAAACGTCATGAATGCGTGCATTTGGTGGTAGTTGCAGCTTGTAGGACACCTCCCCTATCTTTTGTGTGATTTGATATGGACCATAAAATTTTGGTCCCAACTTGGAGGGAGAAGCCGTAGTGACCCCTACAGCCGTTCGCTGTTGTAGCCGTAGCCAGACCCAATCTCCCACACTGAATTCCACTTCTCTGCGACGTTGATCCTGGTAGCTTTTCATAGTGACTTGAGCTTGCACTAGACGTGCTTTGATTTCCTCAAGAAATGCATCTCTGTCCTGCAGCTGGACATCAACGGCTGCTACCTTGGAGTTCCCTGGTTGGTAGGAAACCATAGGAGGAGGGTCCCTGCCATACACTACTTTGAATGGCGAGCACTTTAGAGCCGACTGATATGATGAATTATAGCAATATTCAGCCCATGGAAGCCACTTCAACCACGATTTAGGTCGATCCCCAGCGAGACAGCGGAGGTACATAGTTATAATCCGGTTCACCACTTCTGATTGACCATCTGATTGTGGGTGAAAGGCTGAGCTCATCTGTAACTTAACCCCGGCCATGTGAAACAGTTCAGTCCAAAACTGGCTAGTGAAAACTGTGTCCCGATCACTTACAATGGAACATGGTAGACCATGGAGTTTGACAATATCATCGAAGAAAGCCTTTGCCACTGAGACTGCCGTGTAGGGGTGGCCCAAGGCAATGAAATGGCCATACTTTGAGAATCGGTCTACCACTGTCAGCACTACTGACTTGCCACCAACCTTTGGAAAGCCCTCAATGAAGTCCATTGATATGTCAGCCCAAACCATAGAAGGAATGGGCAAGGGTTGCAGCAAACCAGCTGGATGAAGGTGCTGAGTCTTGTTGCATTGGCAAACTGCACAACTGCGCACGAACTCACGTACCCGGTGGAGTGCTTTTGGACTGTAAAAAGATGTTCTCCACCTGTGAATTGTCTTTTGCACGCCTTCATGACCAGATTCATGAGCTTGGGCAAGAAGTACAGACCATAATGACGACGCCTCTGGAATGAATACTTTGCCCTTGAACCGTAGCAGACCATCCGTTGTAGTCCAACCCGGACTAGCAGTGCCATCAGCCAACTGCTTGTAGATTGCAGTCACCTGTGAATCAGTTTCAGCTTCCGCCTTTAAAGTAGCAAATAGATCAAAGGAAGGCGAGGAGATGGTGTACATAGTTCCCATATCCTCATCCCGACGGGACAGCGCATCTGCTGCGCCATTGAGTTTGCCTGGCCGGTATTCCACCGTGATGTCATATCCAAAAAGCTTGCTGACCCACGTGTGTTGAGGAATCGTTGACAATCGTTGATCGAGCAGGAACTTCAAGCTATAATGGTCAGTCGGACTGTGAATGGTCGACCCCATACATATGGTCTCCAATGCCGAACTGCTTTGACCAACCCAATCAATTCCCTCTCATAGGCTGGCAGTTTCTGATGATGGCGAGACACAGGCCTGCTGAAAAATGCTATGGCTCCATCCCCTTGGTGTAGAACTGCCCCAAATCCTGAGCCCGACGCATCACAGTCAATGAAGAATCTTTTGGTGAAATCGGGTAACTGAAGAAGTGGTGCTGTTAATAGTGATTGTTTCAGCTGGCAAAAAGCCTCTGTTGCCTCATCTGTCCATTGGAAGGCATCCCTTTTTAGAAGAGCAGTGAGAGGGCTTGCAACAGACCCATAACCAGCTATGAACTTGCGATAATATCCTGTAAGACCAAGAAAACCGCGGAGAGCTTTGAGTGTACGTGGTATTGGCCACGACTCCACTGCATCCACTTTAGATGGATCCATAGCGACCCCCTGTGCTGATACAATATGTCCAAGATATGACACTGCCGGTTCACCGAAGGAGCATTTGGAACGCTTGAGAACCAGCTTGTTGTCACTCAGCAGCTGGAACACCTGCTTTACATGCCTCAGGTGGTCTGTCCAGGACGAAGTATATATCAAGATGTCGTCGAAGAAAACCAGTGTGAACTTTCGGATGAAGGGCTTCAAGATGTCATTCATGAGAGCTTGGAAAGTGGATGGTGCATTGGTAAGGCCGAATGGCATTACAAGAAACTCGAAATGACCACAATGTGTTCGGAAAGCTGTCTTGTGGATGTCGCTGGGATGCATTCGAACTTGATGATATCCACTGCGAAGATCAAGCTTGGTGAAGAAGCATGAACCCCGTAGCTCATCTAGAAGTTCATCAACCACTGGGATTGGAAACTTGTCTTTTACTGTTTTTGCATTCAACTCACGATAGTCTATACAAAACCGCCATGTATTGTCTGCCTTCTTTACCAACAAGACGGGCGATGAAAATGCTGATGTGCACTCACGAATGATCCCCTGCTGCAACATTTGGTCACACTGCCTCTCGATTTCATCCTTCAGAAGTTGGGGGTATCTGTACGGTCGCACTGCCACCGGTTCTGTTCCAGACAGTAACCGAATATGATGATCATGGCGACGCGAAGGCGGCAGACCGTGTGGTTCTTCAAACAAAGCAGCAAATGATTGTAGAAGTTCCTCCATGCATTCCCGGCTTTTGTCAATGGCTGTGCTGCAGAGAATCGGGTCCCCCATGCCTGTCAAGCGGATCAGCCGTCCTTGGCGCCAAAATGCCATAGTGTGGTTGTCAAAATTACATATGACGGGTCCTAAAGACCGCAACCACTCAACCCCCAGAACTAGATCGAAGCCGTCCAATGGTAAGGAGTAGCATGTTGTGGGGAAACCCTCAGTGCCGATGGTGAGTGTGGTAGTGACCCTGCCCCTGCTGGATATGCGCTCGCCATTGGCCACTTTTACTGAGAGACCGGGTTGAGGAACCACTTGTAAGCCTAGACGCGATACTGCAGCGTCACAAAGAAAAGTGTGGGTGGAACCTGAATCAACCAATGCAGTGAGTGTGATGCCATTGATGCTGACCGGAAGTCTGAGGGTGTCAGCGACTCCTATTCCGGTCATAGCCTGCAGTGAAATACCCAAGTCTTCTGGTGAGCCAGTTTCTGTGGTGGTGTCATCTTCCTCCAGTTCTAGCAGGAACACGCCGCGAGCAGTACACTTGTGATCAGGAGAATATTTCTCTTTGCAATGGTAACATTCACCATTGGCTCGCTTAGCAGCAATCTCCTCAGGAGATAGACGCCGGAAGCGAGGCCTGCTGGAGGCCGATGATGTTGGTCGTGCTGCTGCAGTTGTTGGGGATTTGGATGACGCTGCTGGTGCCTGATATGAGGTGGTGCTGGAGCTGGCAGATAGCAGCAGACGTCTTTCATACACTCGGGCCAAATGCATTGCCCGTTGAAGTGTCTCTGGCATCTCCATCTCCACATCAGTGCGTAGGGGCTCCCCCAATCCTGCTGTGTACATGTTGGTCTGCTGCCGATGAGTCATGTCATCACAGCGGCACAGGATTGTTAAAAACTGTCGAGTGTAGTCTTCGACGGTGCCGGTGCGCTGTAATGCTTTCAAGTCAGCCATGCCATTGAAACGGAGTGGTGACCCAAAACGCATCTGGAGAAATTCTATAAACCTTGACCAAGTGAGTACGCCACCAATGTCACGCTCCAGGGCATAAAACCACTCCGCTGCGACGCCTTCCAAGTGCAAGGATGCCTGCCAAACCCGCTCATCTTGATGTACGCCCATGCCGCGAAAATATGTGTCACATTTGTTGATCCAAGGCAAGGGGTCAGCTTCACCGTCGAAGTGTGGAAAGGTAAAATTTGGTCGCCGTGGTCCGCCGTCTTCATAGCGATCACGGTGGCTGCTGTGCAGTGGAGCTCGGCGACCACCGCCGAATCCGCCATTGTAAGTGCCAAAGCTGGGAAGCTCTGCACCTGCGTGACTCTCCAGGGCAGGACCCGTGGACAGGGTAGCCGCGGCCAGAGGTGGCGCTAGCGGTGATCCTGTCGGCTGAACAGGTTCCTGTTCTAGGAGAGCGAGCCGTTGAGCGTGGGCGTCCAGGCGGTTGTTCATTGTGGCCAGCTGTCCCAGAATACGGTCCAGCTTCTCGGAGTCAGTCATCTTCCCAGGATCTTCGTCGCTGCCGGACATGGATGTCGCTGCAGCTTTGGAATCTGATACCAAATTGTTGTGAACTCTGCTGCGATGCGCAGGGCGGGGAGGAGTACACCACGAAGGGTGGGATATCAAGGTGGATTGAGTAGAAGAACGCAGGGAATAGGGTACTCTGTGTGGCGGCTGGGAGATGAGATCACCAGATGGCGTAGGGTTTGCCAGGGTGATCAAGCAGCCGCACCCACAGGTACAACTTCTTTGATAATCTCCTAGTACAATCTAAGGCCACCTTTATAGCTTAGGTGCCTAACCATATTACAGATTTTCTAGGGGATAAGATAACTCTCCCGGGAGGATAAGCCTCCTTAATTATTGCCTAACTTTTAGTACTTCTTAACAAACTAAATCTGGCGCCTAGCATAATGCCTTCCCACAAAAGAATCTACAACAGAAGGCCAGTGCACACATTAATAATAAAAACCTCGATTCAAGCCACAGAACAGATGTGCAATGTGGATCAGTCAGTGCTTGATGTTTTAGCATGCAACAGTGCCAAAATCAACAAAAATCTAGGTGATCGGTCACAGAGGAAGCTCCTCCAAATCATTGTTGACGGTTGTGTATTAAATTCAACATTCTTGCAGTTTCTTTGCTGATGTACTTGCTCGGTCACTCAATGCCCCCATGTCATAGCAGTAGCACCAAGCAGAACAACAAAAGGATAAGGTTAAAAACCACTAACCTCAATGACAGACTGCCACAGATTTTCTGTCATATTTGATGCAACCTTACTCAATATATCTTCGAGCATCGAAAATGCAGATATCTTCATATCCCAAATATTGGAATTTTTACTATTCGCAGATCCAGAATTGCGGGAAGAAATGCCAGTGGCATTTGCTGGTTTATCAGAGATGTTCAGTTCAGCTTGCAAGAATGATACAATCGAGACGAGCACTGTTAGTGAATGTGAACTTTCAGTTAATGAAATGCCTCTTCCATAATCCCTGCTCCAGAACCTGGCCATCAAGAACAGAAAACATTTAGAAGCAATATAAACATTTTACATCCCTGAGTCTCCATCCTTACCTAGAATTTTTAGATGTTTCTCAGATGAGTGTGTTAGCTGGGCAATAGCAGGAGCTAAGGAGTTTGAGAGCCTTGGCTTAGTTGCAGCTCTGGGCGAGGTCGGGTCAAGTTACGGTACCAGTTTGTAATTCCCTTCGGGTTTATGTAGGGTCCTTGGGAGACTTGCTCAGCAACATCTCCTTTTTGTAAGGTTTTTATTCCTCTCTAATATATAAGATGCGCAGTTCTCCTGCGCGTTCGATAAAAAAAACATCCCTGAGTCACTAGGTCACGGTTTTGAAACAGCCTCTCCGCATTTGCGGGGGACGCTTGCCTCGGTTTATCCCTTCTCTAGACCTCACTCATGTGTGAGCCTCCAGCACAGGTCTGCCCCTTTGTCTATAAAGATTGTAAATCCCTGATGACATTTGAATTAGGGTCCGTTTGGCAGGGCTCTGGCTCGCCAAAAAACAGCTCTAGCTCTGGCTTTATTGGTACATGTGAAGCCATTTTGCAGATCGTTTGTCAGAAACAGCTTATCCTAGAGCCAAAGTCATTTCCTTGTATTAAAGTACCAGAGCCGGTGAAGCTACTATTTATGGTCCTTCTCCGTGGTACAAAAAAGGCTTTGCCTTTTAGGTGTTTTTCGCAGTAAGCCATTTAAAAAAAAAAGTGTTTGGCAGGGCTCTAGCTTTTTTCTAGAGAAAAGCAAGAGCCGAAGCCCTGCCAAACGGGCTCTTAATTATGAATGATGCTAGAGTAGGAGTGTCACATTACAGTGACTTTAGTACCACATACAGTAGAACTAAAGTCATTTCCCTTTTCTCCAGCAAGTAAGAGACATGCACATCACTAAAGGCAGATTTTTCAATTCTCATGGAAAGGATTGAAAAATAATAAAATTGTAAAAGGTTGTATAGCCCCACCCTTGCTTCTCATTTTGGCAAATACACCGGCATTTTGGGATTGATGCATATTATCACTTTAAGTATCAAATTTGACATTTTCCTCCCTGGACTTCTAATGTAGTGTGACTCATTCGTCACTATGCCCTAAAAATTGGCATTTATTTCCTCTTGATTGAACATGGGTTATTGTCATTGGGTAACAATACCAGGGTATCAAGAGTAACGAAAAGAGAGAGGATCAAGAGAGCAAGGCATACGTCGGCAGTCATGTTGAACCAGGTCACTACTGGGAGCCAGCACATGGGCAATTAGATAGGTTCTGGTCGTGGTGTGTCCTCTTGCTACTCATCGATTGATAAACACAAAAGAAGAAAAGATTACAAGCTCACAACACACTAAGCATCAAAACCTTCTAGCTCCCCTCGCCCCTTTGGTTGTGGTGTGAGTTCTAGCATAATGGTCCTAATACACCTTTATGCTTGCCCTCTATGTGGAGTGCACTCTTGTGTAAGAGTATGTTGTAATCGACCTAAGTCGGTATCAAACCCAGTCCAAAAGTATGAATTGAATTGAATCCCTAAAATGTTACTCTGCCCCTCCCTTTATAGTGCAAGGGAGGAGAGAGGTTATAGTAGTCGAACCTCAAATCCCATCAGCTAAGTCCCAACTACCACATTCTTATCATGTTTGTGTTGTACCTAGGGGCATGCCTCTAGTTGTGGCACGGCTTCGAAGATGTCCTTCACCAACCTGTGGCCATACCTGTCACGTCCACGGACGCCAGGGCCCATGTCGTTGGATACAATATAATTGGTAGCTAGTGTAGCCTTCTATACCCCGATAATACTTTATGGTACACCTGCATGCGCACGCGCGACTACAGGACCAATGCACGTACTATATAGTGGTCTCAAGTACCCTACAACCTAAGTCGTGGCAACAACACGCCTGACATGCCTGTAGTGTCACACATCACACATTTAATATGTTGTACTTAAAACTTATTCATTAAGCTAACGCAACGAACTTGTCAACAATAAGGATGGCGATCTTTCTCGCGGGGACCCGACCCAAACGGGGTGGGGATGGGACTGAAAATTCCCCCACGGGGATGATGGGGTGGAGATCCGAAACTTAACGACGCGAGTGCATGGATGAAATTTCCCTCATGGGGACTGAATTAGGAGTCAGATCCTTCTCTCGCGCAAACTATGAAGGTCGAATCCAACAAATCGTCTCACTGTCATCCCATACAAAGATGCAAAATCCTCACTCGCTAACCCTAACCCTCATTTCCTTCACTCAGTTGTCGCTCGCCCACGTTATAAGCCTAATTTATGTGTTTATATCAAACATTTTGTACTCAACAATTAATCCCCACGAGTTCCCTGCAGGGAACGGATCCCCGGCGAGGACAGGGATGGGGAAGAAATCTCCCCCATTAAGCATTTAGGGGCCAGGGGAATAGATTTCGGGGATTGGGGCAGGGACAGGAGCACTCCCCTGGCCCCAACCTGACACGTTGCCATCCTTAGTCAACAAACCTTTGGATGTGGGGTCCCACCCTCAGGGATGTACAGTCCCTGGTTGTTATGGGCGGTAGATGGCTGCGAGGGTTTGAGGGCGTCAGCTAGGGTTAGGGGCGCTAGGGAGGCCGGCCGTAGGGATTTCCACATGGCCGGCAAGAGAGAAGGGATTTCCTTCTAATCTCTTGCTTACCTTCAATTGATACAATCTCTCTCCTTGTATAGAGAAGGTTACTTGATATCTAAGCGCTAGATCTAATCTTATCCTAAACTAGCCTTATCTTTATCTAACCAACCTAAGGGCGTGCTACAGTATCGTCGTCACTGTAGCGGGCCCTCTTGGGCCCTGGCACTGATGGGCCTAGGCACATTCCTCTGTCTTGTGATAGTATTACACTTAGTCGTATTGAGCCCCTCGTTCCCATGGGGCCTCAAGCACCGAAGGGTTTGGGGCCCGACCTCCTCATAATGCGAGACCAGGGACCTTAGGGAACCAGAGGCTAGGATAGGGCCCCAAGCATCTAAGTGCAGTTAAGTGCTTCTGGGGGGCAGAGGCGGACTACCCCAAGCACCTATATCCTTCATAGTGTCCCAGGGCATGAAGGACCCCGGGGACTTAGACTCATGAGCACCCCGAGGCACGAGGGGCCCCAGGGGGCTTTGAATTGCTCATCAGTACCATGGGGCACAAGGAGCCTCAAGGACTTAGATTATAACAGAGACATCCAGGGCACTAAGAACCTCAAGCCTTAGAGCGCCCCGGGGCATGGGCCCCGCCTATGATGGTACTAGTGATTGGGCTGACTTCCTAAACCGAGATCATTGAATACGTCTTGGTAGCGGATAGATATATGGCTTTCCTTGGGCGCTAACAGTGCTAAATTGCTGAAACTTGAGGTGCATGAGATAATTTGCATTAAACTAAAAGTATGGATGAGAACTGCCAAAATCAAAAGTATTCATGGGGATTTGAAATATCAGATAAGTATAGGTGGTGCAGTACAGTTTCTTTAAAATGGCCATAGAGGGTTGCTTATGTGGAATAAAGGGAAGAACTATAACTAAAGAAAGAAGGGCTATGACAGAAAATTCATCATTTATTAAGTCCTTAGGAAAGGTATGTTATATTGGTATAGTTATAAATGTAGAAGTCACTGTGCTCAATGTTGATAGAATTAAGAAAGAATCAGAAATTTTTATGTCATTAAAAGTTCAGACGGTACATAAATAACTAGGAAGAAAACAAGTCATTTCTTCTTAATAAGAAGGGCACAACTGGAGGAACAGTTTCTCCACTACTTCATAATAAACAAAACCTAACCTGAGGATATGTAAACATTCAGATGCTGTGTTCAATGCAGATGTCCTACTAGAGAGGCCTTTCATGCATGCGCCTTCAATCGAGCATTTGACAAGCTTGTCAAGAAACTTCAACATTGCAAGCGAACCAGAAGGGTCAATCTCCATATTTGTTTTGGACATGACATCATGAATCTGCAAAAGTATATTTTTTCATGAAAATTAATGCATGGATTTCAGTTCATACAAAACGTATAGATGTCACACTGATAGAATATTTGAATCATATCAGTAGCCTAACCCGATATAATTGGACTAAAAAACACATTGCTGTGAAACAGCAAAATAGCTAAAACCATAGTCTCAAGGCTCCAACTGATTGTAGCTGGGCCTTGTTTTGCAGCATGCTGAAACTGAATTCGAGCCACGGTACCCTTATTGACCATCACAGAACACAGACGACCTACAGTTACTAATAGACTAATCGTCGGTACATATACATTTCCAGCATGTCCTGCGATAGCCACCTATAACAGGTCGACCGAGCGGAAGCACATAACCATTACCAGGTGGCAGACACCGCGCAGCGCGTCGCCGGCGCCGGGGCAAGGGGCCGCCGCGGCGGCCGTGTCAGCGAGGAACGCCACATCCGAGCCCACCTGCACGGACAGGCGAAACACCACAGCGAGTGAGATCGAGCCGAGCCGAGCCGAGCAAAAGCGGGAGATCAGGAGCCGCACCTCGTGAGGGGGGAGCGCGGCCGCGGACGCGGCGAGCGAGGGCGAGGCTGGGGTGAGGAGGACTTGGCGGAGGAGCTCGAGGAGGGCCGTGGGCGACGGCGAGGCGAGGGACTCGTCGCGGAGGGTGAGCAGCGCGGTGCGCCACGGACGCGCTCCGCCGCCGGAGGCCGAGGAGGAGGCCATCATCGGCCGCCGCCGCCGCCGGTGAAGCTGCGGGCTTGGGTTTGGTGGCCGAAGCGCACGTAGAGGAGGGAGAGCTACCGGTTTGGGCTCCACCGTCTGGTCGGAACTCGGAAGCAGCGCTCCGAAACCGCGCCCCTACTGTCCTTTTCCATTTTGGCCCATGCGGCCCACGGCCTATGATGTCAGTGGGACGGGCTTGGACGCTACAATGCCCACAGAAATATACTTGCTCCAAGACCCATATGATGACTACACAGCGGTAGGCCCGATTATCAATGAGCTAGATAGGCCGTGATTCCGCGAGCCCCTTGTAAAAAAATGAACAAGGGCCGAAAAGGTTTTAGGTGTATTGTACACAGTTTAAATATATGAGATTTATACTTTACAAAATGGTAAAAAAAGATAGTTTAAACATGTGTATAAAGTGTGAAGTAGTATAAAATTACTCAACTAAACATATTCAATATTTCTACGCCCCCCCATCTCTAAAAGTTTGTAGAGCAAAAGCCGTGTCAGTTGCTGTCAACAAACATCCTTTAAGGTTTCGTGTGATGCCGCTCACAGGAGCAACTCCAGCTTTCCCAATATAGCACTACAATAAAGATGTCAAATAAATTATACGATACTACAATATCCACGTGTTTAGTTACAGTATAATTCGAGCACATGAGCCTAACCAGTATTAGTAGAACCGTGATGAGTTCGTGCTGACATTTTTGTTTGGTTGTTTATACATACTAGATACAGATTTTGTTTGGTTGTCCGTACTGGGACATGTATTAGAGAAGAGTGTATAAATAAACCTCTGAATATTATATAGTATGACTGGTCTAGTTTTGTTCATAAAATTTTTAGGAACATAAATACAAAACCGGCTTCATGAATAATTTTTTAATTAGAAGATATAACAGAAAAAACAAACCAATAAACATTCTCGTTTTACGTGCCGCAGAGTGCAACCTGGGCGCGTGCTTAGGCGAGCCGGGGCGTATGGGGCGGGTCTGGCCAAAAGCCAATATTTACATCTGATGAACCTGGATTTGTAGAGAAGTGTACCAAACGACAAACACTTTATGGATCTGCGGCTGCACATGGCCAGCAGTCAACCAAACAGACGATATATATATTCTTCTTGTTAGCCTTATGACCTTGATGTGTGGCAAAAACATGCTGTAAGAAAAATGGATCCGGGCCATTTGGCTAAATGAGTTTTGGTGCTTGATGATTAACACAACCTGTGAACTAATGTGTTTGCTAGTGTTTATGTTTATAGTTCACAGGATGCGAAGAGGATTGGACTAAGACACTGAGGATGCAACACCTCAAATGAAGACATAAAAGAGCTTAGAAGTCCAAGACTCAAGACCAAAGGAGCCCAAGAACAAAATACAGAAGACCTAGAAGATGGGTTGTCAGCTGGCGCACCGGTGGCACACAGTTGGCTCACCGGTGGCACACAGTTGGCGCACCGGTGGCACACTGTTGGTGCACCGGACTGTCCGGTGTGTCAGAACTAGTCGTTGGCTGCACAGCGTTGGCGCACTGTTGGCGCACTGTTGACTCACTGTTGGCGCACTGTTGGCACACAGTTGGCGCACCGTTGGCTGACAGGACTGTCCGGTGTGTCAGAACTAGCCACCGTGTACCGGAGGGAACGAGGCCCGCGGCATTTCGGCCGAAAGCTCGACAGTGGAGATGGCGGGGAGCGTCCGAGAGAAGCCAGAAGCGGAGCACCACTTGCACGTGGAGAAGGCCTGCGGCTCTCTACGGAGTTACTCAACCATGGTGCTTGGCCCTCGCGTGGGCTTCCCTTTGCGTAGGGGCACCACCGAGGATTAGTCAGGACCTTGCGTGGTTCCGGATACCTCGGTAAAAATACCGGCGTCATCCACGAGAGTTTGCTTCTCTACTTTGCTCTTTAAGTTTCCGCATTTATATTAAGCATTTAAGTTTCAATCTTGTATACATACTTATTTAGTGTAGATTGAAACTTAGCCATTGCGGTAGAGATAGCAACACTTAGACAAAACCTAGTTTGCACTTTCTAGTTTGATTATTTGCATAGGCTTTGCTCTAAGGATTTAATTGTGGCCTAGTTTAGTAAAAGTTTTAGAAGTCCTAATTCACCCCCCTCTTAGGCGTCACCCGTTTCCTACAAGTGGTATCGGAGCCTGATTTGGCTCATTTGAAACGCTTTAGCTTCACCGCTAAAAGAGCCGACGCTTTTTAGAGGAAGGGATGGATACCCATAGGCCACCACACTTCGACGGCACTAACTTCCCATATTATAGTGCTAGAATGGCTTGTTACCTAGAGGCAGTTGATCTAGGTGTTTGGAGAGTCACTCGTGACGGGATGAAACACTTCAAGAATCTCGAGAAACCCACCACGAATGAGGAAAAAGAAATTCATTTAAATGCTAGAGCCAAAAATTGCTTATATGAATCTCTTAGCATGGATATTTTTAATCAAGTATTTACCTTGAAAACTGCTAATGAGATTAGGCTAAAATTGCATGAGCTCCATGACGGCACATCCAATGTCCGTGAACAAAAACATTGTCTAGTCTTAAATGAGTATAATTCTTTTGCTATGAAAGATGATGAGCTTGTTAGAGACATGTATTCTCGTTTGAATCTAATTATCAATGAGCTCAATTCTATTGACATTTATAAGCTAGGTGATGCAGACATTGTGAGGAAGATTATCTCCCTGCTACCACAATAAAGATATGGGAGCATCATCACCATCCTTCACAACATGGAGGACTTGAGTACCATGATCCCGACCATTGTGATTGGGAAAATTGTGGCTTTTGAGATGTCGCGAAAAATGTGTCGGGAAGAGGAGCCAATTTCCTCAAGGCCATATGCTTTTGCATGTGATGAAAGGAAGGGCAAAAAGAAGGCTCCCACTCCAAGTTCCTCAAGTGAAGAAGAGGAAGAGGAAGAGGAAGAAAGTAATGATGATGAAGATAATCAACCATGCACATCATCCTCCGAGGACAAAGAAACAATCCGACGCATCGGAAAGGTAATGGGGATGATCCGTGAAAGGGAAATAGGGTCAAACCTTTTCCTATATGAATTTTGGTGGTTGAATTACCCAACACAAACAATTGGACTAACTAGTTTGCTCTAGATTATGAGTTCTATAGGTGCCAAAGGTTCAACACAAACCAATACAAAGTCAAAGAAAGGGTTCAAATAAAAAGAGCAAAAGAAAACCGAAGGCTGCCCTGGTCTGGCACACCGGACTGTCCGATGTGCCACCGGACAGTGTTTGGTGAACCACCGGACAGTGTCCGGTGCACCAGGGAGGATCAACTCAAAATTGCCAGCTTCGGGAATTTGGGGAAGCCACTCCGCTATAATTTATCGGACTGTCCGGTGTAACACCAGACTGTCCAGTGTGCCAGCGGAGCAACGGCTACTTCGCGCCAACGGTCGTCTGCAAAGGAACAGTGAAAGTGAACAGTGCGCGCCTGCGCGCGCAGAAGTCAGAGCAGGCGCCAGAAGGCGGACTGGACAGTGAACAGGATCTGTCCGGTGTACCACCGGACTGTCCGGTTGCCCCACTTGGCAGAGCTCCAACAGTCGAACCCTAACGGTTGGGTGACGTGGCTGGCGCACCGGACAGTGTCCGGTGGCGCACCGGACTGTCCGGTGCGCCATACGACAGCAGCCATCCCCAACGGGCACTTTGGTGGTTGGGGCTATAAATACCCCCAAGCACCACTCATTCAAGGCATCCAAGTTTTTTAGTTATTGCATTCAATACAAGAGCTCTAGACCTCACTCCAAGACACAAACAAAGAGATCAAATCCTCTCCCAAGTCCAGAGATCATTCCAATCAAATAGTGACTAGTGAGAGAGTGATATTTGTGTTCTTTTGAGTTCTTGCGCTTGGATTGCTTTCTTCCTTCCTCATTTCTTGTTCTCAAGTGTTTTATAACCAAGGCAAGAGACACCAAGTGTGTGGTGGTCCTTGCGGGGTCTATGTGACCCGTGAGATAAGGAGAAAGCTCACTCGGTCTAAGTGACCGTTTGAGAGAGGGAAAGGGTTGAAAGAGACCCGGTCTTTGTGACCACCTCAACGGGGAGTAGGTTTGCAAGAACTGAACCTCAGTAAAACAAATCACCGCGTCTCACTCTTCATTTGCTTGTGATTTGTTTTCGCCCTCTCTTTTGGACTCAATTATATTTCTAACGCTAACCCCGGCTTTTAGTTGTGCTTAAGTTTATAATTTTTAGATTCCGCCTATTCACCCCCCTCTAGGCGACTTTCAATTGGTACCAGAGCCCGGTGCTTCATTAGAGCCTAACCGCTCGAAGTGATGTCAGGAGAACACGCCAAGAAGGAGATGGTGACCGGCGAGAAGCCCGCTACAAGTCACGGGAAGGCTCCATTGGGAGAGTCCTGCAACAAGAAGGAGGAATCATCTCCTCACAAGTCGCATCGGAGTGGCGACAAGAAAAAGAAAATGAAGAAGGTGGTCTACTACGAGACCGATTCTTCATCGCCATCCACCTCCGGCTCCGACGCGCCGTCCATAACTTCTAAGCGCCATGAGCGCAAGAAGTTTAGTAAGGTCCCCCTACGCTACCCTCACATTTCTAAACGTACTCCATTACTTTCCGTTCCATTAGGCAAACGACCGGTTTTTGACGGTGAAGATTATAACATGTGGAGTGATAAAATGAGGCATCACCTAACCTCATCCACACTAGTATTTGGGACGTTGTTGAGTTTGGAGTGCAGGTACCATTCGTAGGGGATAAAGATTATGATTCGGACAAAGTTACCCAAATCCGGCACTTCAACTCCCAAGCTACCACCATACTCCTCGCCTCTCTAAGTCGAGAGGAGTATAACAAAGTGCAAGGGTTGAAGAGCGCCAAGGAGATTTGGGACGTGCTCAAAACCGCGCACGAAGGAGACGAGGTGACCAAGATCAACAAGAGGGAAACGATCGAGGGGGAGCTCGGTCGTTTTATGCTCAACCAAGGAGAAGACCCGCAAGCCATGTACAACCGGCTAAAGACCTTGGTTAACCAAGTGCGCAACCTCGGGAGCACCAAGTGGGATGACCATGAAATGGTCAAGGTTATTCTTAGATCACTTGTTTTTCTTAACCCTACTCAAGTTCAATTAATTCATGGTGATCCAAGATATAAACTAATGTCTCCCGAGGAAGTGATAGAAAAATTTGTGAGCTTTGAATTGATGATCAAAGGCTCCAAGAAGATCATCGAGCAAGGCGCCTCCTCCTCCGTACCCGAGGCACAACCCGTTGCATTCAAGGCAACGGAGGAGAAGAAAGAAGACTCTAGACCAAGTAGGGTGCCCATCGACGCCTCCAAGCTCGATAATGAGGAGATGGCGCTCATCATCAAGAGCTTCCACCAAATCCTCAAGCAAAGGAGGGGGAAAGACTACAAACCCCGCTCCAAGAAAGTGTGCTACAAGTGTGGTAAGCCCGGTCATTTTATCGCTAAATGTCCTCTATCTAGTGATAGTGACAGGGATAACGACAAGAGGGGGAAGAAGAAAGAGAAGAAGAAGTATTACAAGAAGAAGGGTGGCGATGCCCATATTTGCTGGGAGTGGGACTCCGACGAGAGCTCCACCGACTCCTCCGACGACGAGGACGCCGCCAACATCGCCATCAACAAAGGCCTCCTCTTCCCCAACATCGGTGAAAGGGAAATAGGGTCAAACCTTTTCCATATGAATTTTGGTGATTGAAATTGCCCAACACAAATTATTGGACTAACTAGTTTGCTCTAGATTATGAGTTCTACAGGTGCCAAAGGTTCACAACAAACCAATACAAGTCAAAAGAAAGGGTTCAAACAAAGAGAGCAAAAGACAACCAAAGTGTGCCCTGGTCTGGCGCACCGGACAGTGTCCGGTGCACCAGGGAACCCAACTCCGAACTTGCCACCTTCGGGAATTCTAAGAGCCGCTCCGCTATAATTCACCGGACTGTCCGGTGTAACACCAGACTGTCCGGTGTGCCAGCGGAGCAACGACTACTTCGCGCCAACGGTCGTCTGTGAAGGCATTAAATGCGATACAGTGCGCGTCTGCGCGCGCAGAAGTCAGAGCAGGCGCCAGAAGGCGCACCGAACAGTCTACAGGACCTGTCCGGTGCACCACCGGACTGTCCGGTGGCCCCACAAGTCAGAGCTCCAACGGTCGAACCCTAACGGTTGGGTGACGTGGCTGGCGCACCGGACAGTGTTCGGTGGCGCACCGGACTGTCTGGTGCGCCCGTCGACAGAAGCCATCCCCAACGGCCATTTTGGTGGTTGGGGCTATAAATACCCCCCAACCACCCCACATTCATGGAATCCAAGTTTTCAGCATTCTCACCTCATACAAGAGCTATAGCATTCAATACAAGACACAAACAAAGAGATCAAATCCTCTCCCAAGTCCGGAATCACTCCAAACAAATTAGTGACTAGAGAGAGAGACATTTGTGTTCTTTTGAGCTCTTGTGCTTGGATTGCTTTTCTTCTTCCTAATTCTTGTTTTCATAACACTTGTAATCAAAACAAGAGACACCAATTGTGTGGTGGTCCTTGTAGTGGACTTAGTGTCCCCTTTGATTGAGAAGAGAAGGTCACTCGGTCTAGGTGACCGTTTGAGAGAGGGAAAGGGTTGAAAGAGACCTGGTCTTTGTGACCACCTCAACGGGGAGTAGGTTTGCAAGAACCGAACCTCGGTAAAACAAATCACCGTGTCATCCGCTCTATTTCCTTGGTTGATTTGTTTTGCACCCTCTCTTTCGGACTCGTTTATATTCCTAACGCTAACCCCAGCTTGTAGTTGTGCTTAAGTTTATAGTTTTCAGATTTCGCCTATTCACCCCCCTCTAGGCGACTTTCAATTGGTATTAGAGCCTGGTGCTTCATTAGAGCCTAACCGCTCGAAGTGATGTCAGGAGAACACGCCAAGAAGGAGATGGTGACCGGCAACAAGCCCGTTACAAGCCACGGGAAGGCTCTATCGGGAGAGTCCCGCAACAAGGGGAAGGAGAAGGAATCCCCATCACACAAGTCGCATCGGAGTGGCGAAAATAAAAAGAAGATGAGGAAGGTGGTCTACTACGAGACCGACTCTTCATCGCCATCCACCTCCGGCTCCGACGCGCCGTCCGTAACTTCTAAGCGCCATAAGCGCAAGAAGTTTAGTAAGATTCCCCTACACTACCCTCGCATTTCTAAACGTACTCCATTACTTTCCGTTCCATTAGGCAAACCATCGGTTTTTTACGGTGAAGATTATAACATGTGGAGTGACAAAATGAGCCATCACCTAACCTCACTCCACACTAGTATTTGGAACGTTGTTGAGTTTGGTGTACAGGTACCATCCGTAGGGGATGAAGACTATGATTTGGACGAAGTTGCCCAAATCCGGCACTTCAACTCATAAGCCACCACAATACTCCTCACCTCTCTAAGTCGAGAGGAGTATAATAAGGTGCAAGGATTGAAGAGCGCCAAAGAGATTTGGGACGTACTCAAAACGGCGCACGAAGGAGATGAGGTGACCAAGATCACCAAGAGGGAGACGATCGAGGGGGAGCTCAGTCGATTCATGCTTCACCAAGGGGAGGAGTCATAAGCGATGTACAACCGGCTCAAGACCTTGGTGAACCAAGTGCGCAACCTCGGGAGCACAAAGTGGGATGACCATGAAATGGTCAAGGTTATTCTTAGATCACTCGTATTTCTTAACCCCTGGTATCAGAGGGCATTCTTTTCTCCCCTGGTTTTTCTCGTATGAGGAGAACATTCTTTTCTCCCCAGTCATGTGTTTTATGCATCCAGGGGCTCAAGTTGGATCATCGACATCGGGTGCACAAACCACATGACTGGGGAGAAAAGAATGTTCTCCTCATACGAGAAAAACCATGATCCCCAACGAGCTATCACATTCGGGGATGGAAATCAAGGTTTGGTCAAAGGATTGGGTAAAATTGCTATATCACCTCACCACTCCATTTCCAATGTTTTTCTTGTAGATTCTTTAGATTACAACTTGCTTTCCGTTTCTCAATTATGCAAAATGGGTTACAACTGTCTTTTTACAGATACAGGTGTCACTGTCTTTAGAAGAAGTGATGATTCAGTAGCTTTTAAGGGAGTATTAGAGGGTCATCTATACTTAGTTGATTTCAATAGAGCTGAACTCGATACTTGCTTAATCGCTAAGACTAACATGGGTTGGCTCTGGCATCGCCGACTAGCCCATGTTAGGATGAAGAATCTTCACAAGCTTCTAAAGGGAGAGCACATTTTGGGACTGACAAATGTTCATTTTGAGAAAGACAGGATTTATAGCGCATGCCAAGCAGGAAAGCAAGTTGGTGTTCATCATCCACACAAGAACATCATGACGACTGACAGGCCACTTGAGCTCCTCCACATGGACCTATTCGGCCCGATAGCTTACATAAGCATCGGCGGGAGTAAGTACTGTTTAGTTATTGTGGATGATTATTCTCGCTTCACTTGGGTATTCTTTCTACAGGAAAAATCTCAAACCCAATAAACTTTGAAAGGATTCTTGAGACGGGCTCAAAATGAGTTCGGCTTGAGGATCAAGAAAATTAGAAGCGACAACGGGACGGAGTTCAAGAATTCACAAATAGAAGGCTTCCTTGAGGAGGAGGGCATCAAGCATGAGTTCTCTTCTCCCTACACGCCACAACAAAATGGTGTAGTGGAGAGGAAGAATAGAACTCTATTGGACATGGCAAGAACCATGCTTGATGAATACAAGACTTCGGGTCGATTTTGGGCCGAGGCGGTCAACACCGCTTGCTACGCCATCAACCGGTTGTATCTACACCGAATCCTCAAGAAGACATCCTACGAACTCTTCACCGATAAAAAGCCTAATGTTTCATATTTTAGAGTCTTTGGTAGCAAATGCTTTATTCTTGTTAAAAGAGATAGAAAATCCAAATTTGCTCCTAAGGCTGTAGAAGGCTTTTTACTAGGATATGATTCAAACATAAGGGCATATAGAGTCTTTAACAAGTCCACTGGACTAGTTGAAGTTTCTTGTGACATTGTGTTTGATGAAACTAATGGCTCTCAAGTAGAGCAAGTTGATCTTGATGAATTAGATGATGAAGAGGCTCCATGCGTCGCGCTAAGGAACATGTCCATTGGGGATGTGTGTCCTAAGGAATCCGTAGAGCCCATTCAAGCTCAAGATCAACCATCTTCCTCCATGCAAGCATCTCCACCAACTCAGGATGAGGATGAGGCTCAAGATGATGAAGAAGAAGATCAAGAAGTTGAGCCACCTCAAGAAGACGACAATGATCAAGAGGGAGATACAAATGATCAAGACAAGGAAGATGAGTAAAATCAAAGGCCGCCACACCCAAGAGTCCACCAAGCAATTCAACAAGATCACCCCGTGAACACCATCCTAGGAGATATTCATAAGGGAGTAACTACTCGATCTCGTGTTGCTCATTTTTGTGAACACTACTCGTTTGTTTCCTCTATTGAGCCACACAGGGTAGAGGAAACACTTTAAGATTCGAATTGGGTGCTGGCGATGCAAGAGGAGCTCAACACTTCAAGAGGAATGAGGTATGTCATTTAGTTCCACGTCCTAAACAAAATGTTGTAGGAACCAAGTGGGTTTTCCGCAACAAACAAGATGAGCATGGTGTGGTGACAAGGAACAAGACATGACTTGTGGCCAAAGGGTATTCACAAGTCGAAGGTTTGGAATTTGGAGAAACCTATGCACCCGTAGCTAGGCTTGAGTCAATTCGAATATTACTTGCCTATGCTACTCACCATGACTTTAAGCTTTACCAAATGGACGTGAAGAGTGCCTTCCTCAACGGACCTATCAAGGAAGAGGTCTATGTTGAGCAACCTCCCGGCTTTGAAGATAGTGAGTATCCTAACTATGTTTACAAACTCTATAAGGCGCTTTATGGGCTCAAACAAGCCCCAAGAGCATGGTATGAATGCCTAAGAGATTTTCTTATTGATAATGGATTCAAAGTCGAAAAGGTCGATCCTACTTTATTCACTAAAACCATTGAGAATGATTTGTTTGTATGCCAAATTTATGTTGATGATATTATATTTGGGTCTACTAACAAATCTATTTGTGAAGAATTTAGTAGGATCATGATTAAAAATTTCGAGATGTCTATGATGGGGGAGTTGAAGTATTTTCTAGGATTTCAAGTGAAGCAACTCCAAGAGGGCACCTTCATTAGCCAAACAAAGTATATTCAAGATATTCTCACCAAGTTTGGGATGAAGGATGCCAAGCCCATCAAGACACTCATGGGAACCAATGGGCATCTCGACCTCGACACGGGAGGTAAATCCGTAGATCAAAAGGTATACCGGTCGATGATAGGTTCTTTACTCTATTTATGTGCATCTCGACCGGACATTATGCTTTCTGTATGCATGTGTGCAAGATTCCAAGCCGACCCTAAGGAAGTTCACCTTAGGGTCGTGAAGCGAATCTTGAGATATTTAGTTCAAACACCTAAGTTTGGTCTTTGGTACCCCAAGGGATCCTCATTTAATTTATTAGGATATTCCGATGCTGATTGGGTAGGGTGTAAGATTAATAGGAAGAGCACATCAGGGACTTGTCAGTTTCTGGGAAGATCCCTAGTGTCTTGGGCTTCAAAGAAACAAAACTCAGTAGCTCTTTCTACCACCGAAGCCGAGTACATTGTCGCAGGCCATTGTTGCGTGCAATTTCTTTGGATGAGGCAAACCCTCAGGGACTATGGCTACAAATTTAGCAAAGTCCCTCTCCTATGTGACAATGAGAGTGCAATCCACATGGCGGATAATCCCGTTGAACACAGCTGCACTAAGCACATAGCCATTCGATATCACTTTCTGAGAGATCACCAATAAAATGGGGATATCAAGATAGCCTATATAAACACCAAAGATCAATTGGCCGATATCTTTACCAAGCCACTAGATGAGAAATCCTTTACCAAACTTAGGAATGAGCTAAATATTCTTGATTCTAGGAATTTTGATTGATTCTTTGCACACATAGCTCATTTTTATACCTTTGATCATATCTCTTGTATGTCTATGACTAATGTGTTTTCAAGTGTCATCTTATGCTTAGTCATAGATATTGTAAGGGAAATGGAGTATTCGGCAAAGAAGGCGCTTCCACTCAAACTCCAATTGTATTTGCCGGTACTCCGCATCATTCTCCACTTTGGTGTAATCTTCACTCATATTTTTGTGTTTGCCAAAGGGGGAGATAGTTTAAAAAAGGGCTTATATTTCACTCACAAGTATCCGTTTTTGGCGATTCATGACAAAGGGGGAGAAAGTATGAGCCCAAAGCAAAAGGACCGCACCACCACCGAATTTCAAAAAAAATGATATCTTATTGTGTTCAAAAGGGGGAGAAAATAGTATCTTCAAAACTTGCAAAACCCTCTTGAACACTAAGAGGAGAATTTTATTTAGGGGGAGTTTTGTTTTAGTCAAAGGAAAAGCATTTGAGACAAGGGGAGAAAATTTCAAATCTTGAAAATGCTTTCTTCAATCTTATTCATATACCTTTGACTATTTGCAAAATGATTTTGAGAAGAATTTTACAAAGGATTTGCAAAAACAAAACTCGTCGTGCAAATGTGGTCCAAAATTTTAATAAGAAGAAAAACCATCCATGCATATCTATTGAAATATATATATTGGTTTCAATTCCAAGCAACCTTTGCACTTACATTATGCAAACTAGTTCATTTCTACACTTCTTTATTTGCTTTGGTTTGTGTTGGTATCAATCACCAAAAAGGGGGAGATTGAAAGGGAAATAGGGTCAAACCTTTTCCATATGAATTTTGGTGGTTGAAATTGTCCAACACAAATTATTGGACTAACTAGTTTGCTCTAGATTATGAGTTCTACAGGTGCCAAAGGTTCACAACAAACCAATACAAGTCAAAAGAAAGGGTTCAAACAAAGGGAGCAAAAGACAACCGAAGTGTGCCCTGGTCTGGTGCACCGGACTGTCCGGTGCACCACCGGACAGTGTCCGGTGCACCAGGGAACCCAACTCCGAACTTGCCACCTTCGAGAATTCTGGGAGCCGCTCCGCTATAATTCACCGGACTGTCCGGTGTAACACCGGACTGTCCGGTGTGCCAGCGGAGCAACGGCTACTTCGCACCAATGGTCGTCTGCGAAGGCATTAAATGCGCTATAGTGTGCGCATGCGCGCGCAGAAGTCAGACCAAGCGCCAGAAGGCGCACCGGACAGTCTACAGGACCTATCCGGTGCACCACCGGACTGTTCGGTGGCCCCACAAGTCAGAGCTCCAACGGTCGAACCCTAACGGTTGGGTGACGTGGCTGGCGCACCGGACTGTCCGGTGCGCCCATCGACAGAAGCCATCCCCAACGGCCATTTTGGTGGTTGGGGCTATAAATACCCCCAACCACCCCACATTCATGGAATCCAAGTTTTCAGCATTCTCACCTCATACAAGAGCTATAGCATTCAATAAAAGACACAAACAAAGAGATCAAATCCTCTCCCAAGTCCGGAATCACTCCAAACAAATTAGTGACTAGAGAGAGAGAGACATTTGTGTTCTTTTGAGCTCTTGCGCTTGGATTGCTTTTCTTCTTTCTCATTCTTGTTTTCATAACACTTGTAATCAAAACAAGAGACACCAATTGTGTGGTGGTCCTTGTAGTGGACTTAGTGACCCCTTTGATTGAGAAGAGAAGCTCACTCGGTCTAGGTGACCGTTTGAGAGAGGGAAAGGGTTGAAAGAGACCCGATCTTTGTGACCACCTCAACGGGGAGTAGGTTTGCAAGAACCGAACCTCAGTAAAACAAATCACCGTGTCATCCGCTCTATTTCCTTGGTTGATTTGTTTTGCACCCTCTCTTTCGGACTCGTTTATATTCCTAACGCTAACCTCGGCTTGTAGTTGTGCTTAAGTTTATAATTTTCAGATTCCGCCTATTCACCCCCCTCTAGGCGACTTTCAGTCGGCCACAAGTGCCTCATGGCAAAGGACGACAAGAAGAAGGTAAAATCAAGATCCTCCACTAAGTATGCAACTTCTAGTGATGAGGATAATTCTAGTGATGATGAGGATAACTTGCTTACCCTTTTTGCCAATCTTAACATGCAACAAAAAGAGAAGTTGAATGAATTGATTAGTGCTATTCATGAGAAAGATGAACTCTTGGATAGCCAAGAGGACCTCCTTATTAAGGAAAACAAAAAGCATGTTAAGACTAAAAATGCTTATGCTCAGGAGGTAGAGGAAAATGAAAAATTAACTAGTGAGCTTAGCACTTGCCATGACACTATTTCTAGCCTTAGAAATGAAAATGCCAAATTAATTGCTAAGGTTGAGAAATCAAATGTTTGTGATGATTCAATTGTTAATCTTAGAAATGATAATGCTAGTTTAATTGCTAAGATTGACATGTTGAATGAATCTCTTGCTAGCCTTAAGTTTGAGAATGATAAATTAATTGCTAAGGCTAAGGAATTAGATGTTTGCAATATTTTTATTACCAATCTTAGAGATGAGAATGCTATTTTACATGCTAAGATTGTTGAATTAAATGATTGCAAACCCTCTACATCTACCGTTGAGCATGTTTCTATTTGTACTAGATGTAGAGATATTAATGTTGATGCTATTCATGATCACCTTGCTATGATTAAACAACAAAATGATCATATAGCTAAACTAGATGCTAAAATTACCGAGCATGAACTAGAAAATGAGAAATTTAAATTTGCTCGTAGCATGCTTTATAGTGGGAGACGCCCTGGCATTAAGGATGGCATTGGCTTCCAACAGGGAGACAATGTCAAGCTTAATGCCCCTCCCAAAAGATTGTCTAATTTTGTTAAGGGCAAGGCTCCCATGCCTTAGGATAACGAGGGCTACATTTTATACCCTGCTGGTTATCCCGAGGATAAGATTAGGAGAATTCATGCAAAGAAGACTCATTCTGGTTCTCACCATGCTTTTATTTATAAGAATGAGGCTTCTAGCTCTAGGCGTTCTACCCATGTTAAAATGCCTAAGAAAAAATCTCCTAATGCATCAAATGAACCTAATGTTTCATTTAAGACTTTTGATGCTTCCTATGTGCTCACTAATAAATCAGGTAAAGTAGTTGCCAAATATGTTGGGGGCAAACACAAGGGCTCCAAGACTTGTGTTTGGGTACCCAAGGTGCTTGTTTCTAATGTAAAAGGACCCAAGACCGTTTGGTTACCTAAGAACAAGGCCTAAATTTGTTTTGTAGGTTTATGCATCCGGGGGCTCAAGTTGGATCATCGATAGCGGGTGCACCAACCACATGACAGGGGAGAAAAGAATGTTCTCCTCATATGAGAAAAACGAAGATCCCCAAAGAGCTATCACATTCGGGGATGGAAATCAAGGTTTGGTCAAAGGACTTGGTAAATATGCTATATCACATGACCATTCTATTTCTAATGTTCTTCTTGTAGATTCTTTAGATTACAACTTGCTTTCTGTTTCTCAATTATGCAAAATGGGTTACAACTGTCTTTTTACGGATACAGGTGTTACTGTCTTTAGAAGAAGAGATGATTCAGTAGCTTTTAAGGGAGTATTAGAGGGTCAGCTATACTTAGTTGATTTCAATAGAGCTGAACTCGATACTTGCTTAATTGCTAAGACTAACATGGGTTGGCTCTAGCACCGTCGACTAGCCCACGTTGGAATGAAGAATCTTCACAAGCTTCTAAAGGAATAGCACATTTTGGGACTAACCAATGTTCATTTTGAGAAAGACAGGATTTGTAGCGCATGCCAAGCAGGGAAGCAAGTTGGTGTTCATCATCCACATAAGAACATCATGACGACTGACAGGCCACTAGAGCCACTCCACATGGATTTATTCAGCCCAATAGCTTACATAAGCATCGGCGGGAGTAAGTACTGTCTAGTTATTGTGGATGATTATTCTTGCTTCACTTGGGTATTCTTTTTACAGGAAAAATCTCAAACCCAAGAGACTTTGAAAGGATTCTTGAGATGGGCTCAAAATGAGTTCGGCTTGAGGATCAAGAAAATAAGAAGCGACAACGAGACAGAGTTCAAGAACTCTCAAATTGAAGGCTTCCTTGAGGAGGAGGGCATCAAGCATGAGTTCTCTTCTCCCTACACACCACAACAAAATGGTGTAGTAGAGAGGAAGAATAGAACTCTATTGGACATGGCAAGGACCATGCTTGATGAGCACAAGACTTCGGATCGGTTTTGGGCCGAGGTGGTCAACACCGCTTGCTACGCCATCAACCGGTTATATTTACACCGAATCCTCAAGAAGACATCATATGAACTCCTCACCGGTAAAAAGCCCAATGTTTCATATTTTAGAGTCTTTGGTAGCAAATGCTTTATTCTTGTTAAAAGAGGTAGAAAATCTAAATTTGCTCCTAAGGTTGTAGAAGACTTTTTACTTGGTTATGACTCAAACACAAGGGCATATAGAGTCTTTAACAAGTCCACTGGACTAGTTGAAGTCTCTTGTGACATTATGTTTGATGAGACTAACGGCTCTCAAGTAGAGCAAGTTGATCTTGATGAGCTAGATGATGAAGAGGCTCCATGCATCGCGCTAAGGAACATGTCCATTGGGGATGTGTGTCCTAAGGAATCCGAAGAGCCTCCACAAGCACAAGATCAACAACCTTCATCTTCCACACAAGCATCCCCACTAACCCAAGATGAGGATCAAGCTCAAGAGGATGAAAATGAAGATCAAGAAGATGAGCCACCTCAAGACGAGGGTGGAGATGACAATGATCAAGACAAGGAAGATGAACAAGATCCAGCACCGCCACACCCAAGAGTCCACCAAGCGATTCAAAGAGATCACCCCATGAACACCATCCTCGGTGATATACATAAGGGGGTAACCACTCGATCTCGTGTTGCTCATTTTCATGAACATTACTCTTTTGTTTTCTCTATTGAGCCACACAGGGTAGAGAATGCACTTAAAGATTCGGATTGGGTGCTGGCGATGCAAGAGGACCTCAACAACTTTACGAGGAATGAGGTATGGCATTTGGTTCCACGTCCTAACCAAAATGTTGTAGGAACCAAGTGGGTCTTCCGCAACAAACAAGATGAGCATGGTGTGGTGACAAGGAACAAAGCCCGAGTTGTGGCCAAGGGATATTCACAAGTCGAAGGTTTGGATTTTGGTGAAACCTATGCACCCGTAGCTAGGCTTGAGTCAATTCGTATATTACTTGCCTATGCTACTTACCATGGCTTTAAGTTATATCAAATGGACGTGAAGAGTGTCTTCCTCAATGGACCAATCAAGGAAGAGGTCTATGTTGAGCAACCTCAAGGCTTTAAAGATAGTGAGTATCCTAACCATGTGAATAAACTCTCTAAGGCGCTTTATAGGCTCAAGCAAGCCCCAAGATCATGGTATGAATGCCTAAGAGATTTTCTTATCACTAATGGCTTCAAAGTCGGCAAGGCCGATCCTACTCTCTTTACTAAGACAATTGAAAATAATTTGTTTGTGTGCCAAATTTATGTTGATGATATCATATTTGGGTCTACTAACAAATCTATTTGTGAAGAGTTTAGTAGGATCATGATACAAAAATTCGAGATGTCTATGATGGGGGAGTTGAAGTATTTTCTAGGATTTCAAGTCAAGCAACTCCAAGAGGGCACCTTCATTAGCCAAACGAAGTACATTCAAGACATACTCATCAAGTTTGGAATGAAGGATGCCAAGCCCATCAAGACACCCATGGGAACCAATGGGCATCTCGACCTCGACACGGGAGGTAAATCCATAGATCAAAAGGTATACCGGTCGATGATAGGATCTTTACTCTATTTATGTGCATCTCGACCGGACATTATGCTTTCTGTATGCATGTGTGCAAGATTTCAAGCCGATCCTAAGGAAGTTCACCTTAGGGCAGTGAAGAGAATCTTGAGATATTTAGTTCATACACCTAAGTTTGGTCTTTGGTACCCCAAGGGATCCTCTTTTGATTTATTAGGATATTCCGATGCTGATTGGGCAGGGTGTAAAATTAATAGGAAGAGCACATCAGGGACTTGTCAGTTTCTAGGGAGGTCCCTGGTGTCTTGGGCTTCAAAGAAACAAAACTCAGTAGCTCTTTCTACCGCCGAAGCCGAGTACATTACCGCAGGACATTGTTGCGCGCAATTACTTTGGATGAGGCAAACCCTTAGGGACTATGGCTACAAATTTAGCAAAGTCCCTCTCCTATGTGATAATGAGAGTGCAATTCGTATGGCGGATAATCCTGTTGAACACAGCCGCACTAAGCACATAACCATTCGGTATCACTTTTTGAGAGATCACCAACAAAGGGGGGATATCGAGATAGCCTATATTAACACCAAAGATCAATTGGCCGATATCTTTACCAAACCATTAGATGAAAAAACATTTACCAAACTTAGGAATGAGCTAAATATTCTTGATTCTAGGAATTTTGATTGATTCTTTGCACACATAGCTCATTTATATACCTTTGATCGTATCTCTTTTATGTCTATGACTAATGTGTTTTCAAGTGTAATCTTATGCTTCGTCATAGAAATAAAAGGGAAATGGAGTATTCGCCAAAGAAGGCGCTTCCACTCAACTCCATTGGTATTTGCCGGTATTCCGCATAGTTCTCCACTTTGGTATAATCTTCACTCATATTTATTTGTTTGCCATTGGGGAGAAAGTTAAAGGGCTTGTATTCCACTCACAAGTATTCGTTTTTGGCGATTCGTGCCAAAGGGGGAGAAAGTATTAGCCCAAAGCAAAAGGACCGCACCACCACTAAATTTTAAAATAAAGTTTTCAAATTGACATCTTTTTGTGTTCAAAAGGGGGAGAAAGTTATAACATCTTCAAAAAATTGTAAAACCCTCTTGAACACTAAGAGGAGAATTTTATTCAAGGGAAGTTTTGTTTAAGTCAAAGGAGAAGCATTCGAAACAGGGGGAGAAAATTTCAAAACTTGAAAATGCTTCTTTCAATCTTATTCACATACCTTTAACTATTTGTAAAAAGTTTTTGAAAAGAATTTGCAAAACAAAACTTGTGGTGCAAGCGTGGTCCAAAATTTTAAATAAGAAGAAAACCATCCATGCATATCTAGTAGAAATAATTATTGGTTTCATTCCAAGCAACCTTTGCACTTACATTATGCAAACTAGTTCAATTCTGCACTTTTATATTTGCTTTGGTTTGTGTTGGCATCAATCACCAAAAAGGGGGAGATTGAAAGGGAAATAGGGTCAAACCTTTTCCTATATGAATTTTGGTGGTTGAATTGCCCAACACAAACAATTGGACTAACTAGTTTGCTCTAGATTATGAGTTCTACAGGTGCCAAAGGTTCAACATAAACCAATACAAAGTCAAAGAAAGGGTTCAAATAAAAAGAGCAAAAGACAACCGAAGGCTGCCCTGGTCTGGCGCACCGGTCACCGGACAGTGTCCGGTGCACCAGGAAAGATCAACTCAAACTTGCCATCTTCGGGAATTTGGGGAAGCCACTCCGCTATAATTCACCGGACTGTCCGGTGTAACACCGGACTGTCCGGTGTGCCAGCGGAGCAACGACTACTTCACACCAACGGTCGTCTGCAAAGGAACAGTGAAAGTGAACAGTGCGCGCCTGCGCGCGCAGAAGTCAGAGCAGGTGTCAGAAGGCGCACCAGACAGTGAATAGGACCTATCCGGTTACCCTACTTGGCAGAGCTCCAACAGTCGAACCCTAACGGTTGGGTGACATGGCTGGCGCACCGGACAGTGTCCGGTGGCGCACCGGACTGTCCGGTGCGCCATACGACAGCAGCCATCCCCAATGGCCACTTTGGTGGTTGGGGCTATAAATACCCCCAACCACTACTCATTCAAGGCATCCAAGTTTTTCAGCTATTGCATTCAATACAAGAGCTCTATACCTCACTCCAAGACACAAACAAAGAGATCAAATCCTCTCCCAAGTCTAGAGACCATTCCAATCAAATAGTGACTAGTGAGAGAGTGATATTTGTGTTCTTTTGAGTTCTTGCGCTTGGATTGCTTTCTTCCTTCCTCATTTCTTGTTCTCAAGTATTTTGTAACCAAGGCAAGAGACACCAAGTGTGTGGTGGTCCTTGCGGGGTCTAAGTGACCCGTGAGATAAGGAGAAAGCTCACTCGGTCTAAGTGACCGTTTGAGAGAGGGAAAGGGTTGAAAGAGACCCGGTCTTTGTGACCACCTCAACGGGGAGTAGGTTTGCAAGAACCGAACCTCAGTAAAACAAATCACCGCATCTCACTCTTC
This sequence comes from Zea luxurians, assembly GCA_029449295.1. Taxonomy (NCBI): domain Eukaryota; kingdom Viridiplantae; phylum Streptophyta; class Magnoliopsida; order Poales; family Poaceae; genus Zea; species Zea luxurians. The sequence continues at coordinate 39,014,036 of JAOPSE010000010.1, read as the reverse complement.
ATTTGCTTGTGATTTGTTTTCGCCCTCTCTTTCGGACTCAATTATATTTCTAACGCTAACCTCGGCTTGTAGTTGTGCTTAAGTTTATAATTTTTAGATTCCGCCTATTCACCCCCCTCTAGGCGACTTCCAATCCGCAAGATTAATCTAATGGGTGTACCTCTGCAGGTAGAGGATCTTCTCTTTAACATTGACAGGAAAAAGCAAAGAAAGAGAGGATGTTTCGCATGCGGGGAGAAGGGCCACTTCAAGGACAGCTGTCCAAATATGGCCGAACCCAAAAAGGGGAGGAGCAAAGGCAAGGCGCTAACAAGTATTAAAACTTGGGATGATTCTTCAAGCGAAGATGAACCTCCAAGAACGCGCAGCCCCCGATCCTCATCACGCTCATCACGGTCATCACACAAATGCCTTATGGCAAGAGGTAAAATGTATTCCATCCTCTAGTGATGAAAGTAGTAGTAATGATGAAGGTGAGGGAAAGCCCTCCATAGATGAGCTTGCGGAAGCCGTTGAATTTTTCCAGGATGTTTGCACTAAACAAAAAAGCTCAACTTAAAACTCTGAAAAATAAGTTGATTACTAGAAAAATTTGAAACTTTTGCAAACTTAAATAGTGAGCTATCAACTAAAATTGAGTTATTAGAGTCTAGTGCTCCATCCATTGCTACCGATGATGGCCTTATTAAAAAGAATGAAAAACTTAAGGCTAAGTTAGCTAACTGCCAAGAAGCTATTGAAAATTTGCTAGAGAAAATGGAAATTCTTAGCATACACAATAACGAGCTAACTACTAAGCTAGAAAACTTTGGTAGCACCCCAGTAGCATCTTTAGTTAAAATACCTAAAATAATTAAGAAAGATGCTTCTACTTCTTGCTTTGATTTAATTGATGATTCTAACCCCTACAACCAAGTCTTTGTTAAAAATAAAATTGTAGAGACATGTTTGGATGAGGTTGCAAAGGAAAATGAGCAATTAAAGCAAGAAGTGGCTCGCCTTGGCAAGGCTTTGTATGACAAGAAAGGCAAAGCCAAACAAATCCGACCTCCACAGGATAACACCACTGCGGGAGTGAACAAGCCTATGGAGGGAGATACTGTGATTTGTAGGCTATGCCACAAGGAAGGCCATAAGTCTTTCCAATGCAAGGCGATGACCAGGGATAAACAAAGGCAAAAGCTCAAGCAAAAGCCATCAAGCAAAATCTCCAACACCTACATCAAAAAGGTGGACAAAAAGGCTGCTACACCATATTTAAGCAAGAAGAAAAAGAGTGGAAAGGTGATAGCAATCAAGGCCAACAAGCAAGCCAACAAAGGAAAGGGGGCCAAACGGATCTGGGTGCCAAAGGAAATAATCTCAACCATGAAAAGCACCAAGAAAGTTTGGATCCCGAAAGGGAAGTGAGTGGACCGAAGGTCGTCGGGAAATTTGGAGACTTGGCAAAGTTGGGATGTATATCATGGGATATATCATGTTGGATCAAGTTTATTGCCAAGTGAGTTAGTGAAAATCTTAGACCCAAATTTCCCACCCATGACTAAGGTAACTAGATTTACTGTATTTCTTATCTTTAGATATGAGCACCTATCTTTTATGTATCTAGTTTTACCTTTCATGCCTAGTATTACATTTTGTGCTTACTTTAGCTTAAATGCATGCATACTAGGTAAATCACATGGCAGGTCTGCTTGTTTTAAAATTCATACACTTAAGCAAGCCTACATGATTTAAAATGTTCATTTGAGCACAACACATAGCTCCTTTATCACTCCATAATAAATGATGCATCAATTGATACTGTTAATATTACAAGTGGTAAAACACTCACATACTCCATGTGTATCATTTAATTTTGTAGGAAACAGGTGACGCCTAAGAGGGGGGGGGGGGTGAATTAGGACTTCTAAAACTTTTACTAAACTAGGCCACAAATAAATCCATAGAGCAAAACCTATGCAAGTAATCAAACTAGAAGGTGCAAACTAGGTTTTGTCTAAGTGTTGCTATCTCTACCGCAAAAGGCTAAGTTTCAATCTACACTAAATAAGTATGCAAAGCAAGATTGAAACTTAAATGCTTAATGTAAATGCGGAAACTTAAAGAGCAAAGTAGAGAAGCAAACTCTCGTGGATGACGCCGGTATTTTTACCGAGGTATCCGGAACCACGCAAGGTCCCGACTAATCCTCGTTGGTGCCCCTACGCAAAGGGAAGCCCACGCGAGGGCCAAGCACCACGGTCGAGTAACTCCGTAGAGAGCCATGGGCCTTTTCCACGCGCAAGTGGTGCTCCGCTTCCGGCTCCTCTCGGACGCTCCCCTCCGTCACCACTATCGAGCTTCCGGTCGAAACGCCGCGAGCCTCATTCCCTCTGGTACACGGTGGCGGCCGTGACACAAACGCGGTTGTCACGGTCTCGCAAGACTCTCGCCTCACTCGGTACAATTACAACGGCCCCACGCAAGAGCCGAGGGATTGTGTGGTTTTACAAAACTCACTCAACTAACTAGGGTTCACCTAGAGCAAGCGCTAAAGCGGTCTAACTAACCTAAGCACTTCGCAAAGCACCTACGCTAATCACCGAGTGATTCTATTAAGCACTTGGGTGTTTGAGCTCTTGGAAATATGCACTATGTGTCTTGGTATGTTGCTTGGGCTCTCACACATGAGAATGGCCGGTTGGGGTGGTATTTATAGCCTCCAAACCCTAAACTAGCCATTGGACAGAAAGCAGCAGCTTTCTGTCGTTGGGTGCACCGGACAGCCACTGTGCAGTGTCCGGTGCATGCCACGTCAGCCGACCGTTGGCGCCTGTAGCAGTCGACTGTTGGATCCGACCGTTGTCGTCTGTCCGGTGCACACCGGACAGTCCGGTGCCGACTGTCCGGTGCCCCACCGGACAGACCGGTGCCCCACCGGACAGACCGGTGCTACAGCCAGAGAGCGCATGTCTGTGGCCTCTCTGCACAGACTGTCCGGTGCCACACCGGACAGTCCGGTGCACACCAGACAACACTGTCCGGACCAGGCGCTGGCTGACAGCCCGCTTCTTGGGTTTCTTCGCTGATTTCTTTGGGCTTCTTTTGTTCTTGAGTATTGGACTCCTATGCACCTTTTTATGTCTTCTTTTGAGGTGTTGCATCCTCATTGCCTTGGTCCAATTCTCTTCGCATCCTGTGAACTATAATTAAAAACACTAGCAAACATATTAGTCCACAGGTTGTGTTAATCATCAAACACCAAAACTCAAATAGCCAAAAGGCCTGGGGTCCATTTTCCTTACAAATTTATATGTGCCAAAGTTCGGATTATAGATAATTCGCCCCTCTTGATATCAAATCAAAGTGCATGTCTCCTACAAGTATTCAAAACTTGTATGCACACCTTTAGGGGGAGGTTACTCTATAATCTAAGACTTTGAGACTAACATCTTTTCAAGTCTATTTTTCTGTGATAGTCTCATTGTAAGGAAAATGAAGTCCTCGAAGAATGACAACAAACTTCCACTGCAAAATCTCCAAGAACTCTCATGTCTCACAAGCACGCCATTTGGTATCTTTGAGACTACATTTAGTATCATTTACATATCTTCTCCAATATTTGATTAGACTATATTTCATATCATATACTTCCATGTTGCTAAGAATGCATAAGTGGTTAACTCATATTTCATTACCTATGCATAAGGGAAGTTAGTCTTTTCAAATCATAACTTGCACCTCTAACTTTCACATGCTTTTTCCTAAGTAGAAGATCTCTGACAGAGGGAGTTTTTCTTCGTCTCTAAAGGGGGAGAAAATTCTTTCTAAAGGAGAACACTCATTCAGGGGGAGTAATCTTTTAGTGCTTCTATTGATATTTGAAAGTCACCTAGAGGGGGGGGGGGGGGTGAATAGTCGAAACCTGAAAATTAAAACTTTATCCCCCAACTAGATCCCTTGATTAGTGGTTAGAACAAGATATTCAATTATCGGAGTATAAAAACTAAGTCCTTGCTTGAAAAGGAGTATTGCTTTCAAATAATGCGGGATTGATAAGACAATACAACTAATAAGTCTATGAGAGTAAAGCAAGAAGACTTAAATGAGAAGAGCAATACGTCAAGTTGTTTCTTGCGAAGTGTTGCTTCACTAAATGAGAATTTAACTTGAAGCAACACCAAATGATATTAGCAAATAATAGCACAAGAAAACTTAGAGTAAGGGAAAGCAAACAAGTCACAAGCAATAAACACAAATGACACAGGTGATTTGTTTTACCGAGGTTCGGCCCTCGAATGCCTAGTCCCCGTTGAGGAGTCCACTAAGGACGGGTCTTTTTCAACCCTTTCCCTCTCTCCACCGATCACACAAGGATCGGCGAGCTCTTCCTCTTCTCAAGGATCACTCTCGATCCACAAGGACCACCACACTCTTTGGTGTCTCTTGTTAGCTTTTACAAGCCTCAAAAACTTTGGAGGAAGTTCGAAGGGAGTCAAAACTCCACGCGCAAATGAACACAAAAATGTAGCACACACTATCTCTCATTGAATCTCACAAGGCACTAGGGCTAAACTCAATTGAGTAGCTCTCAATTTCTTGCTCTCTCTTTTGTGGCACTTGTGTTGGTTGTAGTGGTCTAAATCTTGTGTATAGGATGGATCAATGAATGTATGTGGTTGGGAGGGCTTGAGTAAGTCAACTAGATGACTTGGAATGTTGCTTGGACTCCCACACCTTGAAGTGGCCGGTTGGGGTGGTATTTATAGCCACCAAACAAAATATAGCCGTTGGAGAAGTGTGCTGGCGATGGGCGCACCGGACAGTCCGGTGCGCCACCGGATAGTGTCCGGTGAGCCACCACGTCAGCCTGTTCGTCAGGGTTGGAGCTGGTCGACCGTTGGAGGCTTTGTCCTCATGTGGCACCGGACTGTCCGGTGCGACACCGGACAGTCCGGTGCCCCTCTGACCGTGTGCTCTGACATCTGATTTGCACTGTCCACTTTGCGGAGTCGACCGTTGCGCGCAGATGACCGTTGCTCCGCTGGCGCACCGGACAGTCCGGTGTGACACCGGACAGTCCGGTGAATTATAGCGGAGCTGCGCCTGAGAAACCCGAAGGTGAAGAGTTCGAAGGCGATCCTCCCTGGTGCACCGGACACTGTGCGGTGGCACATCGGACAGTCCGGTGCGCCAGACCAGGGAGCACTTCGGTTTCCTTTGCTCCTTTCTTCTTGAACCCTTTTTAATCTTTGTGTTGGGTTTGAGTTGAACCTTTGGCACCTGTAGAACTTATAGACTAGAGCAAACTAGTTAGTCCAATTATTTGTGTTGGGCAATTCAACCACCAAAATCATTTAGGAAAAAGGTGGAAGCCTAATTCCCTTTCAATCTCCCCCTTTTTGGTGATTGATGCCAACACAAACCAAAGCAAATATAGAAGCGCATAATGAACTAGTTTGCTAGATGTTAGTGCAAAGGTTACTTAGAATTGAGCCAATATAAATTCTCATAGGATATGCATGGATTGGTTCTTTATAATTTTAACATTTTGGACCACGCTTGCACCACATATTTTGTTTTTGCAAATACTTTTGTAAACTCTTTTCAAAGTCCTTATGCAAATAGTCAAAGGTAAATGTATAAGATTTTGCGAAGCATTTTCAAGTTTTGAAATTTTCTCCCCCTATTTCAAATGCTTTTTTCCTTTGACTAAACAAAACTCCCCTTCAATAAAATTCTCCTCTTAGTGTTCAAGAGGGTTTTAAGATACCAATTTTGAAGGTGCTACTTTCTCCCCTTTTTGAACATAATAAAATACCAATTTGAAAATCATAAGTTTTAAAATTAGGTGGTGGTGCGGTGCGGTCCTTTTGCTTTGGGCCAATACTTTCTCCCCCTTTGGCATGAATTGCCAAAAATGGATACTTAGAGTGAAATATAGGCCCTTTTATAAGAGTTCTCCCCCTTTGGCAAACAATATATGAGTGAAAGATTATACCAATGTGGAGAGACAGTGTGGAGTGATGGCGAAGGGTAGATAATACCGATAGAGTTGAGTGGAAGCCTTGTCTTCGCCGAAGACTCCATTTCCCTTTCAATCTATGACTTAGCATAAAGATCACTTGAAAGCACATTAGTCATAGACATAAAGAGATATGATCAAGAGATATGTCAATTAAGAATGATCATAGTTCTATACAATGTAGATTGCTCCTCCTAAATATGTGCCTTGATAGGAATCCATATATGGGCCTTGAAATGCCAATTGCACATAATGAGGTTAATGAGAACATATCTATACCATACAGAATGTGAAGTGCATTGTGTCATAGTATAAGTGTGATGCTCATGACAGTTTATGCACTTATCGAAGCATGTTGTAAACATTTTAAGCATTTACCCTTAAAGATTTCAAAGAGACTTAAGGACCATCCACCTTTGGAACAAAGGTAGCTTATCCTCGTTACAAGGTTAAGCTTTAAGCTCTTTGACAATAAAACCACTTCATCTAGTTTTAACAGAGATGCATTAATGCATGAGTGAAATTTTAAGAGGTTAAACTAGGTATGAAGCAGGGATAATGCATGGACATGCTTTCTCTTCCTTTTGTACAAGATATGTAAAGAAAGTATAGAAAAGGAAGATTTCGGTACAAGTTTAAATGGAATGAAGCAGTTTTACCCTTTTGTACCTTCACATAGAGACGCTCCCTTCATTGTGCTTGTCCTTAGTCTTAGATGCTTAAGACCTATATTCAATGACAATATATGGAAATATTTTGCACAATAGAGAGTTCTACAACTAGTGATCTTTTTCAAAGTTATTGTAAGCATATATCAAATGGATCATAAATTGCATAAAAGTATCATGAATTCTCCTTTTAACTTAGTGCATATCAAGTAGCAATAGATAGTATACACGGCACTAAGAAACATGATTGTTAATTGAAGTCATTCAATGATCAAACAAATAACAGATGTGATCAAAAGAACAAAATAAGCTTAAAGTAGGAGAATCCAACAAATATGCTACTTTGGCAATGAAAGCTACAATCCTTGATAAAGATGATATTACTTTAACAAGATGGATTAAATTGAAGTAGCATACTTCATGAGAAACTTAATCTCATGCAAGAGACTATATGAAATTACTAAGATAAAGCAATAGTCTCAACATAATCAAGATATAAGAATAGACTCCCCCTAAAGATATGCATCGAGTATTTGAAAGAATTGATTCAATGCATTCACTTTTAAAGACATATAGGGGGAAGCATTATACATCTTGATCAAGGCTTATAAAATTTGCAATAAACAACTTAAGCCTAGAATTCTCATTATGAAAGGGTTTAGAATACTCACAACCACACCATTGATTGTTTTGTAGATCTTATTATCCAAGTAGGTGTTGTTGTTCTTGATGTCCTCCACTTTCATTTGAGAGTCCTCCCTTTGTGGTTGTTTCTTTTTCCTTTCAAACTTATTGAAAATACTCAAGAAAGATGTTAATAGCATAGGGAGCATATGATGAAAGATGATTTCTTTAGATAGGAAAAACAATTCATCATTTATAAGTCACACAGACATGAAGTAAAAACCTTAACATTAGTGCATTTCATTTGAGAAAGAGGAACATGCACTTTTTAAGCATTTTAATAATCATTGGAGATTTTACTTCATCATATTGAATTTAGTAATCATTACTTGGAAGCAAGTCAATATGATAACATATATAAATATCGCAAAGGCATTAAATAGATTCTAATGGACATGAGCATTTAAAAGAGTGAGATTGAATGCACGTCTAGCTGATTTAGGTCCAATAAAGAATCTATTCCTCACATGGGTAGAATATGATAGTTTAGATTAAAAATCCATTGAGATGGGAACTAAATTTGATTAAGAAGATGAGTTCCCATACCTTTGCTTTTACCTTTCTTCCTTTGGGTGAAGAGCAACCCATAAGGCTTGTGCACTTTCTCTTTCATAAGTAGGCTCAAGGGATACTTTGTTAGTAACACAAGCACTAGTTTCCATTTTTGTAATCATTTTTGATAAGGAATGAAAAGCTAGATCACTAAAACATGGAAACTTCATAGCATGAACTAGATTATCCATAGATGATGTTATGCTTAATTTTAACTCATAAAATAAGCACAAATAATCCTTTAAGATTACGGGTATAAATCTAATTCATGATATGGAAAGCGATAAATGTGAAAGAATCAAATCCAATTTAAGCAAGTAGAAACACATCATAAATCGTTGGATTGATTTTTCTTTTCATGTTAGATTACACATTTCCAAAGAGAAACTTATTCTCTATAAGTGAGACTACTTGGGTTACTTAGATAAAATTATTAGTCTCACTATTCTAGTTATAGAGAGAGTTTTCCTTTTATAAGTGTCCTAAGGATTTGAATTCCTTACATGACACCTTATTCTTTTAAGAACTTGAAATATCTCCCTATATCTAGAATCATGGCAATAATAGAATGACTAGCGAAAAATATGCCATTAGACTTGCAATAATTTAAAGCATGTAGATTGCCATAGGATGGAAATGATGAGTATGCAATCTACCATATGAGAGGAAATTCTTCAAAGAATGGTAATATAAATTTAAAGACATTTGAAGTGCTACACATTTCTATGTGACTACACAAGACACCTAAGAAATAATAATTTAAGATACTTGCACTTAAAAGCATAAGAGTTACCATCCTTTGGCATTTCTCAATGTAGTAGGTCTTGACTTTTCGGCATAGGATTAATTCTTTATTTCCTACAACATCAATATCTCTCCGAGATGATATGAGTTTTAGACATAATAATTTGAAATAACCTTGGGTCAATCTTGGATATGTAGATCATTGTAGATTGATAGCTTGAGTTAATAAGAATTGAAATGACTCTCTCAAGCACCCCAAGGCTTCATATCATCTCCTTCCCCTGCAAAGCTTGTCAAGTACATTTTGGTACCCATCGCTTCATGGGTCCATCACGGTTAGTCAACAAAGATCTAGGAACCCAAAAGTCCTTTGTGTTAGCACTAGGTAAACTCATTACCTTTCTAGCACAAGTTGCAATTTTGGGTTGCCTAGTTATATGAGAATTAATTGACAAGCTAGGAGTGGGATTGTTACCAATGGGACAATCCTTGCATTGATGTCCCTTCTTTCGGCATGTGTAGCATAGGGGTTTTTTAAGTTTTGAAGCTTTCTTCTTTCCTTGTTTGTTGCTTGCTACATGGTTAGTAAAAACTTTCTTTTCTAACCTTATGCCTCTTTGTTTCAAATGGGGACAAGATTTGATTAAGTGTCCCTTCATTGAGCATTTAAAACAAAGTCTATCATCCTTGTTAATAATCAAGCCATTTTTAATGTAGGGACATGACATAATCAAGTGTCCCTTTTCAAAGCATTCACTACACCTCTTATTTTTCTTAATGTGAAGTGTGGCTTGATCATTACCTTGGATGTTACCTTGCATGGAGGCATGGTTGAGGCTTTTGGAAGAGGTGTTGATTTTCTTCTTTTGTTCCCTCCTCTTTGCAATCCTCAAGTCCTTGACATTTTCTTCAAGAGATTTAGTGCATGCCACGGTTGTTCCTGTCTCAAGCTTCTTCACCATGTGATCACGGTTATCTTGAGAAGGTTGGGCAATGCATTTCCCTTTTAGTTGTGTCAAGCTCATCTTTAGCCTCTCATTTTCTTCTTTGAGCTTTTGATATGTATCATTTTTAGTTCCTGCAAATTCTAGCTCAAAGGAAGGTTTGCTTGTCGACGGACAACAAGCATTAGCACATGGTAATATAGTCTCAATTTGAATACATGTGCATATGTGAGGTTGTTGGGATTTTAAGTTTTCTATCACAACCTCATGTGAAATATTTAACATGATATGATCATCTCTAAGATTTTCATGAGAACATAGAAGCATATCATATTTTTCTTGAAAAGCTAGATTTTCAACTTTTAGCTTTTCTACTTGGTCCTTAAGCAAGGTATTCCTATTTACTAATTGAGCTATACAATGTAAAGCGTTATCTTGCTCAATTGAAACAGTTTCATACCTTTGGACCAAATCAACATGAGAGCACTTTAGCTCCTCATGTTCTTTAGTCAACTCGTCAAAGTGTAGCATTTTTATGGAGAGAACATCTTCTAGCCTTTGACGAGCTTCGCTTTGCTCTCTCGCTCTTTCTAGAAGTTTGAGGATGACTGCCTTATCTTCTTGGCTTAGGCGAGCTTAGAGTTGCAAGAGGCTTCTTTCTTCCTCCTCATCCTCATTTGTCCTTCCGCTATCATTTTCATTAGCCACACAACATATGTAGGAATCGAAATGGGAAGACAAACCTTTTGGAGAGGTGGATTCATCGTTTGGTCTCCATCGTTCATTTTCTTCTTCTTCCTTGCAAGGGTTAGTATCACAAATACCAAAGGAAGTAGAAGCACAAAATGAACTATCATATTTGGACTTATCAAATTTGCTTTTAATTCTAGTTCAAATATCATGCACATCACAAATAGGTTTATCATATTTTATTATGAAGGCATGATAATCTTCTTTGCTAAGGGATTTACTTAAGATATCATAAGCTAGATAGTTTAAGCGTATACATCTTAAATCTTCTTCGGAGGCATTTTCCCTAACATAGTTAGGAGGAATAATACTCTTGTCTAAAATTTGTTCTAATTGTGGATCTACCGTTCTAAAAGCATGTATCACCCTAGTAGACCATGAATCATAATTAGAACAATCGGAAAGTAATATCTCAAGAGTTACCTCCTTGTTCTCCTGGGTCTTCTTGTTCTTTTGGGATCTTCTACGAGCCATCACTTCGAGTTGTTAGACTCAAGTTGAAGTGCCTAGCTCTGATACCAATTGAAAGTCGCCTAGAGGGGGGGTGAATAGGCGGAACCTGAAAATTAAAACTTTATCCCCCAACTAGATCCCTTGATTAGTGGTTAGAACAAGATATTCAATTATCGGAGTATAAAAACTAAGTCCTTGCTTGAAAAGGAGTATTGCTTTCAAATAATGTGGGATTGATAAGACAATACAACTAATAAGTCTATGAGAGTAAAGCAAGAAGGCTTAAATGAGAAGAGCAATAAGTCAAGTTGTTTCTTGCGAAGTGTTGCTTCACTAAATGAGAATTTAACTTGAAGCAACACCAAATGATATTAGCAAATAATAGCACAAGAAAACTTAGAGTAAGGGAAATCAAACAAGTCACAAGCAATAAACACAAATGACACAGGTGATTTGTTTTACCGAGGTTCGGCCCTCGAAGGCCTAGTCCCCGTTGAGGAGTCCACTAAGGACGGGTCTTTTTCAACCCTTTCCCTCTCTCCACCGATCACACAATGATCGGCGAGCTCTTCTTCTTCTCAAGGATCACTCTCGATCCACAAGGACCACCACACTCTTTGGTGTCTCTTGTTAGCTTTTACAAGCCTCCAAAACTTTGGAGGAAGTTCGATGGGAGTCAAAACTCCATGCGCAAATGAACACAAAAATGTAGCACACACTATCTCTCAATGAATCTCACAAGGCACTAGGGCTAAACTCAATTGAGTACCTCTCAATTTATTGCTCTCTCTTTTGTGGCACTTGTGTTGGTTGTAGTGGTCTAAATCTTGTGTATAAGATGGATCAATGAATGTATGTGGTTGGGAGGGCTTGAGTATGTCAACTAGATGACTTGGAATGTTGCTTGGACTCCCACACCTTGAAGTGGCCGGTTGGGGTGGTATTTATAGCCACCAAACAAAATATGGCCGTTGGAGAAGTGTGCTGGCGATGGGCGCACCGGACAGTCCGGTGCGCCACCGGACAATGTCCGGTGAGCCACCACGTCAGCCTGTTCGTCAGGGTTGGAGCTGGTCGACCGTTGGAGGCTTTGTCCTCATGTGGCACCGGACAGTCCGGTGCGACACCGGACAGTCCGGTGCCCCTCTGACCGTCTGCTCTGACATCTGATTTACACTGTCCACTTTGCAGAGTCGACCGTTGCTCCGCTGGCGCACCGGACAGTCCGGTGTGACACCGGACAGTCCGGTGAATTATAGCGGAGCTGCGCCTGAGAAACCCGAAGGTGAAGAGTTCGAAGGCGATCCTCCCTGGTGCACCGGACAGTCCGGTGCGCCAGACCAGGGAGCACTTCAGTTTCCTTTGCTCCTTTCTTCTTGAACCCTTTTTAATCTTTGTATTGGCTTTGAGTTGAACCTTTGGCACCTGTAGAACTTATAGACTAGAGCAAACTAGTTAGTCCAATTATTTGTGTTGGGCAATTCAACCACCAAAATCATTTAGGAAAAAGGTGGAAGCCTAATTCCCTTTCAATATTAATTGATAATTCTTTAGAGAGGGCAAGTCTTATTCGCTTCCTATATGCTCTTAATGTCTTCCTTTTCGGTGGTTGATGCCAAAGGGGGAGAAGTTGTAGGGACCAAAGCAATATAAAATGTATCAAACACCAAACACCACCACTTTAAAATTTTATTTCTTCAAGTGGTTTTTCAAGTGGTTTTGGTTCTTTGGTCTAAAATAGGAAGTAAGTGAATTATGGAATTAGGGGGATGCTTAAGTCCATAATATCACTAAGTGGGGATAAAACATGCATCCTAGCAAGTAGATTGCATATTTTCATTCAAATGTTTGTTATATTTGCTTGCTTTGGTTGTGTTGTCATCAATCACCAAAAAGGGGGAGATTGTAAGGAAAATGGACCCCGCGCCATTTGGCTAAATGAGTTTTGGTGTTTGATGATTAACACAACCTATGAACTAATGTGTTTGCTAGTGTTTATGTTTATAGTTCACAGGATGCGAAGAGGATTGAACTAAGACACTGAGGATGCAACACCTCAAATGAAGACATAAAAAGAGCTTAGAAGTTCAAGACTCAAGACCAAAGGAGCCCAAGAACAAAATACAGAAGACCTAGAAGATGGGCTGTCAGCTGGCGCATCGGTGGCACACAGTTGGCTCACCGGTGGCACACATATGGCGCACCGGACTATCCGGTGTGTCAGAACTAGCCGTTGGCTGCACAGCATTGGCGCACTGTTGGCGCACCATTGGCTCACTGTTGGCGCACTGTTGGCTGACAGGACTGTCCGGTGTGTCAGAACTAGCCGTTGGCTGCACAGCGTTGGCGCACCGTTGGCTCACCGTTGGCGCACCGTTGGCTGACAGGATTGTCCAGTGTGCCACCCTTACAACAGTCTGCTTTCCAACGGCTAGTTGAGTTGGGGCCTATATATACTTCACCCAATCAGCCATTTGAAGGGTGGGAGCCCAAGCAACATACCAAGGCATATTGTAGAATTTCCAAGTGCTTAATAGAATCACTCGGTGATTAGCGTAGGTGCTTTGCGAAGTGCTTAGGTTAGTTAGGCCGTATTAGTGCTTGTTCTAGGTGAATCCTAGTTAGTTGAGTGAGTTTAGACAAACCACACAACCCCTCGGCTCTTGCGCGGCCCGTTGTAATTGTACCGAGTGGGGCGAGAGTCTTGCAAGACCGTGACAACCGCGTTTGTGTCACGGCCGCCACCGTGTACCGGAGGGAACGAGGCCCGCGGCGTTTTGGTCGGAAGCTCGATAGTGGAGACGGCGGGGAGCGTCCGAGAGGAGCCAGAAGCGGAGCACCACTTGCACGTGGAGAAGGCCCACGGCTCTCTACGAAGTTACTCGACCATGGTGCTTGGCCCTCGCGTGGGCTTCCCTTTGCGTAGGGGCACCAACGAGGATTAGTCGGGACCTTGCGTGGTTCCGGATACCTCGGTAAAAATACTGGCGTCATCCACGAGAGTTTGCTTCTCTACTTTGCTCTTTAAGTTTCCGCATTTATATTAAGCATTTAAGTTTCAATCTTTATACATACTTATTTAGTGTAGATTGAAACTTAGCCATTGCGGTAGAGATAGCAACACTTAGACAAAACCTAGTTTGCACTTTATAGTTTGATTATTTGCATAGGCTTTGCTCTAGAGATTTAATTGTGGCCTAGTTTAGTAAAAGTTTTAGAAGTCCTAATTCACCCCTCTCTTAGGCGTCACCCGTTTCCTACACATGCATCGTTCTTCTAATGACCGTCTCCAACAGTTTATCTATATAATTATCCTAAATACTGTTTTACACAGAGTATAGTTTAATTATGAGAATGAAGGTAAACCAACCCCTCCGTGCAACCGTGTAAACTTTTAATATGAACCATATGATGTTGATCCAAGGGACGTGCGGGGGGAGTGGGAGGGGGAATTTGAAAAAGTGTGATTAGCAGCGGGTGGTTAAGTGTAAAATTATTCACGCCCCTATGTCCCTTAGATCAACATCATGTGGTCCAGATTACAAGTTTGCACGCACGGAGGGGTTGGTTTACACCAGATACGTTCCCTACTAATTAATATACATGTCATTTCTTCTTTTTTTTGACTAAGTACATGTACCTTGCATTGTCTCCATCAACGCTTATGACTCACTTCTTTTCTACTAGGACAGGCAAATATTATTCTCCGTGGACGCTATTATTTTAGACTTTTTAGTAGACTAACAAACATGTCCATACGTCGAAACAGAACGTGTAGCGGCTTTTATTGTGTTGCCATTAAGGTGATTTGCGGTTCAAAGATTTACTAGCTATGTGCCCGTGCGTTGCGACGACGTACAAATTATTCGATAAATTTTAGTGCACAACGATTACATAGATGAAGCATTGTTACGGGTTTTATATATCACATAGGTAGATGGATAGTTGTTCAAACACTTATCTTTGGCTTTGCTTAGTGAGTCCTAAATTATTAATGGTTGGTATCATACATTTTTCATTTTGTAACCAGCACACAACAATACAGATGAAAAATGAAATATAAAAAGTAGACAAAATTAAGAGACAACATACAAAACAAATGCCTTAAGATCATTGTAGCTCTTAACCAAAATAGTAGCACAACATGTGGTTCCATGATTCCATTAGACGAATCAGGTGCACATTCAAGAAATAAAATCAAGGGTTGTTCAGGAACAATGACTAACAGTAAATTTTGAATTACGCACAAACAAGGAACTTTTGAAACTTCTAAGATAGCATATAGAGTGGAAAAAATAAATTACACATTTGTTACACTCCTCCAGTTCCCCATTTTTATTGGAATCTTCCTCCTGCTCTAGACCATCACATTTCACATCTGAGGCAACAACTACATGATAACAAAATCAGCATCAAACAAACAGTGTAACCAAAGAAATTGAGGAAGTGAAATCCTCTAACCTTTTGGTTTGCTGCACATTGCCCTTCTCTTTTGGGTTGTCACATTTCACATCTGAGATAGCAGCTACATAAAAAAATTAGCATAAAAAACTTGTTCACAAACAATCACAGGTAGATGCAAGTTGATTTGGGAAAAGAAATCTTCTCACCTTTCGGTTCGTCTTGTTGCACCTTCTCCTTTGATGCAACTAAGATTTGACTATTCAAATAGGTTTTACTTTTACAGGACACAAAAAGTCAGTACTTTAGAAAATAATATATTTGTTTGAAGCAAATAAAAATAAAAGGAAAAATATATCGAATGAAGCTAACTCTAGCATAGAAAATGAAAGGAGAAGATATATGTCGAGATTTGTGCAACATAATACACCATCTGAAGTAAGCCATATCGAGATACAACATCAATATGCCCATCCATACAAAACATGAAAACATGAATGCAGGGAAGGGAGAAGTGGCATACCTTTTGTAACTTGGCAGCATCGAGTGCCCGAGTATACACAACATCTTTCTCTTGACTACAAAGCGTTGGATCATAGTTGCGGAATACTTTCTCACGTAGTTAGGTAAAAGCTCCAACCAACGCTGGAATTAAAATGATAGCATAGAAAGTTAGTGCATACAGAGCTCTTGTTTCTTATTAAAATTTGAAGAAATTAAACATATGGTGGATATTGCTGTGATTCAAGAGTGGACTCTGTGTTCAAGTGTTGACTCACAATCTGCTACAGCCTACAGTGACAACGTTGAGCTTAGGAGAGTCGCTTTCTTAAATGGGAGGAACACATTTTCAATGGAGTTTCTGTTCGAGAGCTGGACACTGCATCAAGAAAGGTGTGAAGAGGATAAGAAAGGCCCACCTTGGTAATCAGCCATGTGGCGTGCGACTGATGAATTGATGAAACCGGACGCCTCAGCCTTGTTCTATCCTGGTCTGGAGTCTGGACTCTAGAGAATGGACTCATCGGATCTCCTCCGCTCTCCCTAATGGACATGACCCCTCAAGCTTCCATGCCATGGAGGCGATCGCCTGGCCGCCGTTGGCCAGCAATCTCCCTCCCGGAGCTCTCGGTAGTGGCGTAGTCCCTGACTCCCAGAGTTGTTTGTGATCACACAACAAATCATGAACATAGTTTTATAATAAATGTTCAAAAGGCTACATAGCACCTGTAAACTTACAAAAAATACAAGTGTGTGTCTAACTCGTATGAAAGGGGAGCCAAGGTCTCAACAATATCATAGGGGATTTAATTTGTTGATCATTTGGTAGCATGGTGGATATGGAATCATAGAAACGAATGTATCTTTGTGGATGCAGAGGTCAATTTCAAAAATAAAATCAAATAAATCGTGCAAGATATCAGTGATGAGTTTGACTTGTGTGCCAAGAGCCAAAGGTCTTAGTAGAAAATGACAGTGAAGTAAGAAGGTATAGCAGAGGGAATACACATGTTTTACTTATCATATTATACTACAGACCTCGATTAGGACCTCCAAGCATGGGAGGGAACATGCAACAATAGCGGGTAACAATGTCGTGACACCATCATCGTTTTTAGTATTTGGCTGCAAAAAAAGATTTATAAGAAGAATTAGACTATTTACAACATTAAAGGAAGCCTAAATAATTTTATGCTGGCATCAGGAATCATGATAATTATTGTGCTTCTGTATCCATCACCATCTCATGTTGCTGCATCTTCTCCTCCCCATTTAGATCATCACATTTCACATCTAAGGCAACACCTACATCATAATGAAATCAGCATAAAAAAGTAAAAAAGTTATCCACAAACAATCGGATAGTAGAAGCAAGTCAATCTGGAAAATGAACATATTTGTGTTTACTAAATGTCCCAGTCGTATGATAAAGACAAACTAAGCAGAAATGGGATGCACACACATTAAAAGCCCCCTCTACGGCTCTACCTGAACATACTTCACCGCAAGGTGCTCCCCGAGCTACCACACACGCTCCGCGTAGGCGAGCTGCACGTTGCGGACCCCCTCAGCGTCCAAGTCCTAGAGGCGCACATCGTGGCATGGCGTCTCGATGACCATGTTGTGGAAGCTGAAGCCGCGAACGGCGCGCTCCCCAGGCTCGTCCGGAGGCATCCAACAGAGATCAAGAAATGCAAGAATTTAGTATCGTTATGCCCGTACCTCCGACGCTTTGCCGCTGGCGCGGCCTCTTCTCGTACATCCTCGTTGTCATCAGACAGAGGCAGCGGGATCGTGCGCTGGACCACAAAGGCCCGACGCGTTATGCCGGCATCAAAGACGGAGCGGAGAGGTGGAGGAAGTAGAACTTGGCATCCCCCATCTGGAGCAGACCCTAGGAGTCGAGCTTGATTGGGGCGGACCCGAGGACGTGTTGCACGCCCTCGACGAGGCCATTGTTCTTGCCAAGCACCTAGCGGGGTGGGGTATGGGGGGAGACCCACCTCTATACGTGAGCGAGAGGCAAGATGCGGTGGTGGAGGAGAGGGAGTGACGGACAAGCAGGAGCGTGAGGCAGGCGTCAGCGGGGAGCACAAGGAGGGGACTGAGGATGCGGCGGCGCGCCTGTCTTTGATGCGGCCATAGCGGGCGGGGGTAGGAAGGCGGTGTATCCGGAGCGAGCACGGGGGCGGGCGTTGAAGACACGGAGGCGACTGTCATAGCGGCGCGTCCGAACGGGGATATGGCAGAACCATGGTGCACGGTCTACATTAGAGTCTTATAGAGTAGTAGGGACTTGATCACCATGGCTGGTTTTGAGAGGATTTCTGAAACATTATATTAGTCCAAAACAATAAGGTATAATGCTCATGAACTGCCCCAACATAAGAGAAATGGTAAACACAATGAAGACTTAGGATTTGTATTCAATTTATTTAGAATACAACAACCTAGAAGAGCAAAGCTACAGTCAATCAGAGAAAAGGAGGGTATCCTAAAACTTAGAAATACATACCTCTTGCTTGATGAGTTTCTATCAATTCAGGTTTACACTAAGACTGTACTGTTTTTGAACAACGTTCGCCGCCTCAGCCTACAAGAAAAATGTCACTATCTGGTTCAGTATAAATATTGCTATCTTAGAAATAATAAAGCAGTTGTGCTTTTCTATTGAAGCACTGCTCTGTACACTATCAGTTACAATTGCAGCCAAAAGTACGATGCTTTGGTGAAAAATGTAAGAAATAAAACCTAGCTGAACAAGAGATTAACTGAACATAGAACCAAACATGTATTCAAAGATACCAGTGTTAGCTATATATTACCTTGAACTCAGTACACTAAAATCATGTTTACAAAGTCAAACGATATTCTAACAGAACTATTAAATAGCTACAAATTTTTAGTTAGCAACAGGAACTAACTAATTGTATGAACATGAAGGTACGTCCAGTTGTAAGGTCTACTCTGTCCAGTTTAGTACTATGAGTAGCATTAGGCACTGAAATTAGCTGGAGCATGAGCAAAGAGCAGGCAACAAAGTTAAAGATATCCGTACTACTAAATAGTCCAGCAAAATTGGTTTGACAGACTTGAATTGTACAAAACTAACATATTTAAACGCACAAAGAGAAGATGAACATATTTAAAATTATGGTACAAAATTAACAGGTTGATTTAACTGAAAATCGAATGAGACTGTGCAGTTTAGTACTATGACTTACCTGAAAATCGAATGAAACATAACAGACCAGTTGTATGGAGAGGATCGGTAAACTTGTAACCTATGTCTCAGAAATATACTTATTTCAGAAATAAACCTGTAACCTACCTGTGACTGTCCAATGTATGACTGAACCCAACACATTGCAGAAACACATTGCATAAACTTATTTCTGAAATAAACCTGTAACCTATGTCTAGAAAAAAAGAACAACATATTCAACACTAAGAAAGAATTGCGCAGGATGAACTCGTAATCGACCATCACCTGGCTGATGGTGGGCGTCGGATGTACTCGCGTGTGTCCGATTGGTGGTCTCGTGTGTGGCCTCCCTTCGGCCTTTTTAATTCCAGGAAGGCGCGCCATTTGGGGAGGTGGATGGAGGGCGAGGTGTGGGGGCGAGCAGTGGCGGAGGACGCACAAAATTTGAGGTGTGGCGAATTTTGTACATGATTACGTGTACAAATCCGTATATATGTATGTATACTTTCTAGTTTACAATAAACAGTTTAAATGAAATGACAATTTAAAGTATTTTGTAACAAACAAATATAGTTGGAAGCAGAATTGAGAGGGCAGAATTGAAAAACATCTGTCCTAAGCATTGAGAGGGCATAATTGAAAAACAAGCTCATGGATTCAGAAACTACCACAACATATCTTACCAACACGCAGAAAGAATTGGAAGCAACTCTTGTGGAGAAAGAGAGCCATATCAACCAAATGAAAGAGAACACAATTGCTTCAAACCCAGATCAGACGACAACTATAAAGGAACTCCTGCAGCAGAAAGAAGCTAAGCCTGATCTTGACAAATCCGAAAATTCCAGTGATCCCATTTCTGCTACAGTAGAAGATAATTCCGACAATACTACAATATCAGAGAGCAGCCACAATGATGAGAGCATTGTAGTGGGAGCAAACACCGAAAATGCAACTTCTGAAACCATGGTAGACAAATCTGAAAACTCCAACGATTCCATGCCTGCTCCAGAAAAAAAATTCAAGCAACACTAATGCATCAGATAGCAGCCACCAGAATGAGAACATTATAGTGGAAGCAAAAGAAGATAATGCAACTTCTGACCTTGTGGTACTCGACAAATCTGAAAGCACCAATGGTTCTGTACTTGTTACTGCAGAAGAATAAAATTCCTACAACACCACTGCATGGGAGAGCAACCAACAAGATAACAGTTCCTAACAAGAACAGTTCTTAACGTTAACAACCAACATAGAAGATGTCCAGTTTCAACAGAACAAAGGTGATGCCAATGAGCAACCAGATGATGCTTCATAGGGAAGCCATTCAGATAGATCTGAGCCTCAGCGGGGGAACCAAAAACTGGTAGGCAACCAGGAAGAATGGCGGGAATCGCGGAGCAGATGGGTAGGACATCGTTGATGGCGGCCGCGCACCTCCTCCCCACGCCCTCAACACGCGCGCCATCGATTTCGTGGGGTAGGAGCACGTTTATGGTAGCCGCGATTAAGGGTATCCGATCGAGCGCGCTCGGATCCGCGAGGATGGAAGGAACGGCTGGGGGATCCTCGTGAGGACGGAAAGAGCGGCTGGGGGATCCTCGCGGATGGAAGGAGCGGCTGCGGCGCGGCTGCGGGATGCGCGCGTGGGGCTGCGGGATGCGCTCGGATCCAAATCTGAGCACTTGTCTGCGGGAAATCTTGTCTGCGGGATCCAAATCTGAGCACTTGTGCCATGCGAGTGGTTGGACAGAGGAAATCTTGTACCAGTGCGCGGATTTGGGAAGCAACTTCCCTTGCGCGGGCGCGGCGGCTGCCATCGGCGGCGGGTGCTACGGGCGCGGGGAGGAGAAAGCGGGCGGATCGCGCGGTGTATGCGGGGAGGCTGCGGGATGCGCGGCTGGGGCGGCTGCGGGATGCGGGCTTGGCAGAACGTGCGCCATGCGAGCGGTTGGACGCCTATACTACTAACATAATTAGTAGTAGAGATTCAACGCACGATCGACTCATCTGTTCGAATACAATACATCTCGAGGCCAAACTTGTATATTGTGCCTTAAAATATATTATCGTATTTTATTTTCGAGCATAGATCATGAGATGAGTTAGGATCGTAGGTACTCGATCCGTTCTTTTTAATTTGTCGTATTTTAGTTTAAAAATAAACTAGCGACGATAAATATTCGAGAATGGAGATAGTAGAACAATAAGGTGTGTAATAGCTCTTATCAAACAGTACATATGCAAGTTTAAATCATATGTGCAAGTTTAAGCTGTACTACGTTATATCTAGATACATATATCAGGAAGATTGTAGATCTAGAAATGTTAAAATGTCTTATAATTTGGAACAAGAGACAGTAATACTCCCTCCCTCCAACCCTGAATGATTTGATTCATAGCAAGTTCAGAACGGGTTAGTATAGTAGAGAAGAGACCATGTTCTACTTCATTAACCGGAGTAGTTGCACAATCACAAAGTGGTTATTCCAATAACACACTAAATACAACATTTACCATACATATCGAACCCCAACATTGAATTAGGAGATTATGGAGGGTTAGAAAATACAAGACGTGAGAGAAGACGCATCATATGCGAGGAGACTTTAAGAAGAAGGGCAAAAAAAAAAACGAGTTGCTGATGCATACAGATCAGATACCAAATCTGCCGGGCTGATGGAACGCGGATCGGACATACAGAATGCGTGCGTCTCGGGCGGCACCTCCGGCCACGCCACTGATGATTGGTGGGCAAAAGAAACACATGAGAGACAAATAAATAAATAAATAAATAAATAAATAAATAAATAAATAAATACACTTGAAATTTTGAACAGGCCGTTTGAACGAGTCGTCGTCCCCGGCGTGTTTCCATCATCCATGGCACCGGATATTCCCAGCTTATCCCATGAACGGGATATGTATGACTCGGATTACGCCATGGCAACACGCCAACAACACCTGAGATGTTTCTGCAGGCGCTGCTGGTCCGGCGGCCACTGAGAAAACGAACAAGAGAGCCGGCAGCATATGCCTGCCGCAGCGCGCAACCGTCCGAGACCCGCCGTCTGAGAGCCGCGGCGGAGCTGCCAAGCCGAGGTGGCACTTCCTGTCCCCAGATTCTGGAGAATGAACCCATACCCATTGGGGTTCCCTCCCTCATCTGCTAAAACCTCAAACACAGTCGAAAACCACCACCATCACCACCACCGAGCCCGATGCGGAGATCTTCAGCAGCCTGCACAAGAGTATTCCGGTGAAGCTGTTGTTAGTCACTCATTCATCGGCAGGTGTGAATGTGATGGCAGACCACAAGAAAGTTCAGACGACGGCCACTGTCCCCTGTTGGCGTTTCTCTGTTTGGAAGTAAACGCATCAGCGAAGCGTTTCCAGGCCGCCAGGCGAAGACAAGCATGCATTCGGGGCTGGCCGCGATGACATTGCGACATGGACAGCCGCGCGTGTCCTATGCGCAGTCTCAAGGGGGCATATGCCCGAATCATGCTCCAGTTATTCCTCGACACCCGCCTTGGTCTTGTAAGCGCTCCTTAACCTATTGCATGCGTGGCGTGCAGACCGGACCGGACCGGACCTTGTGCGTTCCTAACATGCACGGTTGTCAGAGGCGAGGGATCTTTTAGAGTAGAGTGAGATTCAAGACACTGATTTAACTTTCAGATCGAATATTTCAGATGGGACTTCCATTCTCGTAGGAGATGTGTGGCAGTGCCAATATTAAAAAACTTCAGAAACTGATAGTCAGAAACAGTATATATATTTATTTTTTTCATCAGAAGTACCCTACTAGTCCCTAACTTAGAATATGAGTGAAAGAAAATCTCTACTGACAAAAAAAATGCATGAAACGACGTCTTCATTGCTCTTTCGTGACTAGAGGGAGAGTACCTGATTAGCCCATTTGATGGAATGACTTGTTGCTGTTTCCTAGTAGAGATAACATGCAGATTAATGAAAATTAATCATCTTTCCCTTCTCTTCTCTTATTTACTCCATCTGGGAGGATCACTGCTGGGTTTTCAGTTTTCTCAACCCAAAACAAATTTCCAGTCAGCCACGCCTTTGTTGTTTCCCCATCTAGACCTTAATGAATGAAAAAAAAACTGTCAGCTTAAGAACGAAAGAAAGAAAGATCATTATGTATATGTACAAGTAGAACCTCGGGAGTACCTACTATAGTGCTTGTTTAAAGCCAGACTATTTTATCTCCAACATTGGAAATGCCTGCTATTATAGTGTTTTTTTAAGCCTCTTGGGAGAATATGGTTGTCAGTATATACATCTGCATGTAAACTGGCATGCCCAAAAACGCACCGTCTATGCATATATATAATAATACTGATGCCATCTATGCTAGCTATGCATCTCCCTTCCCATATATACTACGGCTCTACCGCAAAACGTTCACAAAATCCACTGGGGGGAAAAGGATGGCCATGAACTACTATGAAGACCACTCGATGTCATCATCTCATGCCGATGACACGGATGAAAGGAAAAGCACGGTTTCAGCCTCCCCCGAGGCTAGCGCCGACGAGGAGTCGTTCTCATTCTTTGGGCTGCTTTGCTACGCCGACACGGTAGATTGGCTCCTCATGGCCCTGGGAACCCTTGGGTCTATCATCCACGGCATGGCATTCCCGGTCGGGTATCTCCTCCTTGGAAAGGCGCTCGATGCCTTCGGAACTAACATAAATGATCCGGAGGGCATGGTCCATGCGCTGTACAAGGTGAACTTGCTAAAGCCGTTTATCACGTCATTAGCCTTTCGAATTTCTGATTCTATTGGCCTGCCGTTGTTTTCAAATTGCATGATGAGGCTTTCCCGCTTGTTGCTTGAAGGTGGTCCCCTTTGTGTGGTACATGGCAGCAGCCACTCTTCCAGCTGGAATGGTTGGTAAGTCAAGAATCTGCCGTCCTTTCCTTCCAATATGCATGTGGACTTTCCTTGTGATGCTTTAGAAAGAACAAATATAGGGGAGGACGCAAAACGTGTATTCCTGTGGTTTTTGGTCTGCTGGCTCTATGAAACAAAGATATGAAGTAGAACTGCCAGCATTGCTCGCTGATTTCTTTGCCCAATAAGAATAAAATTAGCTCAACTCAGGAGAGATTTTATTTTACAGGTGCGCTTGGAAATTAATTTTCCACTTATATTCAATTATATATGACATAAAAAGCACATCTCTGAACCTTGACGAGTCCAGTAAAGGCGCACTAATTGCAGAAAAGATATGTACAGAAATATTATTTTTGTTACCAGCATGTTTAGAAATGACAAGCATAGGAGATCTACTATAGAAAAACAACATGACAACTTTTCAGTGGTGAAATGTTGCTAACCTTTTATCGGATGAATTGGCCGCATGCAGAGATCTCCTGCTGGATATACTCAAGTGAGAGACAGTTAGCACGCATGCGGCTCGCGTTTCTGAGATCAATCCTTAATCAAGAGGTTGGGGCCTTCGACACTAACTTGACTACTGCAACCATCATCACCGGAGTAACCAGCTACATGAGTGTCATACAAGATGCAATAGGAGAGAAGGTAATGGATTTCACAATCATATGAGCATTATACTGATGCAAGTCTTTTGAAGCTCTGTGGTCAGATCTGCATCTTAAGTTCACTCTTCTGCAGCTGGGTCATTTCGTCGCAAGCTTCTCCACTTTCTTTGCTGGCGTCATAATCGCGTTTATCAGCTGCTGGCAAGTTGCAATGCTTTCCTTCCTGGTCATTCCACTTATCCTCATCATCGGAGCAGCATACACGAAAAAGTTGAATGTCTTATCTTTGTCACGCAATGCTATTGTTTCAGAGGCAGTATCAGTTGTAGAGCAGGTATTGTGACATCAGTTAACACACATACCTCAAGACAAGTTACCTGAATAGATAGAAATGTTGATACACAGATCATCCCCCACTTCATTATAATCCTTGCCTATACATTTGTTCACAGACTTTGTCACATATCAAGACCGTCTTCTCCTTCGTTGGAGAGAGCTGGGCCATGAAGTCCTTTGTCCAGTGCATGGAAAACCAATTTAATCTAAGCAAGAAGGAAGCATTGATAAAGGGAATAGGACTTGGAATGTTCCAAGCAGTGACCTTTTGTTCATGGGCATTGATGGTTTGGATTGGGGCAGTTGCAGTAACCAAAAACAAGGCAACAGGAGGTGGCACGATAGCTGCTATCATGAGCATCCTCTTTGGTGCAATGTAATAATTACACAAACTCACTGATTGGTTCCGTCACTAGAAAAAAAAATCTTTTTCAAATATAGTTACCATTCAAACAAAACACTGAAGCAACTCACATCATTTAGCCAAAGTTGCCATTATTTTTTAATTTGCATATATTCTATATTTAATGGATTTTCCTACTACATTGATTCAGATCAATTACCTATGCCGCACCAGATCTTCAGACCTTCAATCAGGCAAAAACTGCAGGAAAAGAGGTCTTCAAGGTGATAAAGAGAAAGCCATCCATAAGTTATGCAAAAAGTGGATTAGTACTAGACAAGATTCATGGAGAGATCAAATTCCGTAGGGTGCACTTTGCATATCCTTCCCGCCAGGATAAGCCAATTCTCCAAGGATTCTCATTGTCCATCCCCGCAGGCAAAGTCATCGCTCTGGTAGGAAGCAGTGGCTGTGGAAAGAGCACTGTCATTTCACTACTTCAAAGGTTTTATGATCCAACTTCAGGTATGCTTCTATAATCTTATCAGTGCAACTATATAAATGATCTACTTCACTATTTTTCAACTAAAACCTGAACAAAAAGGGTTATATATTGTTTATTACTCGTACTTTTGTGAAGCATTATGTAACTGTAAGCTTAAGTAGTATTAAAATGCTTCAGTCATGTAAGAAGGCCTAATACTGCAGGTGACATATTCATTGATGGCCACAGTATCAAGAAAATTGAACTGAAATCGCTGCGCAGAAACATAGCTTCAGTCTCTCAGGAACCATCACTATTTTCTGGTAACATAAAGGACAACTTGAAGATTGGTAAAATGGATGCAAGTGACAAGGAGATAACTGAAGCAGCAAGAACAGCTAATGTTCATTCATTCATAACCAAACTACCAAATGAGTACTTGACCGAGGTACTTCACCACTTCCCATGGAAACTTATAAATACTTGGGGTCGTCGATCATCTTAATTAACCAAATATGGATCAGGGTTTTGACTTTTGACTCATGATTTGTTAAATTCCAACAAGATCTCTCAAGGACTTGTTAAATTCCAACAAGATCTCTCAAGGACCAAAGTCGACTGAGTAATGCATTAATAATAGAACTTTAAAATTACAGATAGTAGCAATTTATTCCCATAGGAGAATCATGGATTTTTCCACATTATTAGACATTCAAAGATTTAAAAATGATCCCCACTGGGACTTCCTACAATTAAATTGTTTCAGGTAGGAGAAAGGGGTGTGCAGTTATCGGGTGGCCAGAAACAAAGAATAGCTATTGCAAGGGCAATGTTGAAGGATCCACCAATCCTACTTCTGGACGAAGCAACAAGTGCCCTTGATTCAGAATCAGAGAAGCTAGTTCAAGATGCACTTGAGAGAGCAATGCGTGGAAGGACTGTTATCTTGATAGCCCACAGGATGTCCACAATTGTAAATGCTGACACTATTGTTGTCGTCGAAAATGGAAGAGTAGCACACACTGGGACACATCATGAGTTGCTTGACAAAAGCACATTCTACTCCAATGTATGCAGCATGCAAAATATAGACAAGGAAGCTGAAAATAAAGTGGCAAGGTAAAGTTAAATGTAGCCAATGGAAAGTTTTACTTGACCAATGTTTTATACTCATTTAAGAAATTCTTCAATATGACTTATCGCTTCAAAAGTAAATGCATCATGCATGGGTTCGGGTGTACCTTAGAATATCAATGAATAAAGTTTTTTCAAACTGGACGCCAGCAGTTTGAAATCAAAGCAAGAGTTACTATTTACAAATGATGAACAGAACAAGAAACTGCCAAAAAAAATGAAAACACATCAACTCCTCAATAGGAAGTTTAGTGATAATATACATATAAGTACGATTACTAAGTAGAACTTAATTTTTTTAGTTCCATTGATTAAACAGAACTCCTGATAACATGGAGGAACAAATTGGTGAAGCACACATCAAGCAGTCCTCCACAAATCAGGGACCAAACAAAAAGCTAGAAAGACTGGAGTCAAAACAACCAAGGAATGAGAATGTAAAGGAAACACCCCCTTTCTTCAGACTTTGGTATGGATTGCGTAAAGAGGACATTATGAAGATTCTAGTTGGCTCCTCAGCAGCAGCCATCTCTGGAATCTCGAAGCCCTTGTTTGGTTATTTCATCATGACAATTGGTGTGGCATATTATGACCCGAATGCAAAAAAGGAAGTCACCAAGTATTCTTTGATATTCTTCACAGCAGGGATGGTTACAATGGTGAGTAACATCTTGCAGCACTATATTTATGGTATCATTGGAGAAAGGGCAATGAAAAACCTAAGGGAGGCACTCTTTTCAGGTATGTCACATGAAACCTTGAATTTGTTTAACTGTTCACCACAAATTCTCACAAGAGACAACATTATATACATACCTCATACCCCTGATAATATGAAATTATTTTGTTTCAATGCAACGCAGCTGTTCTCCGAAATGAGCTTGGTTGGTTTGAGAAACCAAATAATGGCGTAGGATTTCTTACCTCGCGCATTGTCAGTGACACGTCAACAGTCAAGACCATCATATCAGACAGAATGGCAGTTATTGTGCAATGCATCTCTTCAATTCTGATAGCAACAATAGTAAGCATGAAGGTTAATTGGAGAATGGCTTTAGTTTCATGGGCAGTCATGCCATGCCATTTCATTGGTGGCCTTATTCAAGCCAAGTCAGCAAAAGGATTTTATGGTGACTCTGCTATTGCTCACCGGGAACTTGTCTCCCTAGCTTCAGAAGCTGCTAGCAACATCCGGACTGTGGCATCCTTTGTTTATGAAGATGAAATAATCAAGAAAGCAGAATTGTCACTGCAAGAACCCTTGAGGATCACCAAGATTGAGAGCATGAAGTATGGGGTCATCCAAGGGATCTCGCTCTGCCTCTGGAATATTGCACATGCAGTGGCCCTATGGTACACCACAGTTTTGGTTCAGAGGAAGCAAGCCAAATTTGAGAACAGCATAAGATCATACCAGATATTCTCACTCACAGTACCTTCCATCACAGAATTATGGACCCTCATTCCTATGGTCATGTCAGCCATTTCAATACTGAATCCTGTATTTGACACACTTGACAGAGAGACACAAATTGTCCCGGATAAACCAGAAAACCCAGGCAAAGGGTGGCTCATCGGTAGAACCGAGTTTCAGGATGTGAGCTTCAATTATCCATCTAGACCAGAGGTGACCATTCTGGATGGCTTCAATCTAATTATTGAACCTGGCCAAAGAGTAGCATTGGTTGGCCCCAGTGGTGCAGGAAAATCCTCTGTACTTGCTTTAATTCTGAGATTCTACGATCCTTCTAGAGGTAGATTGTTAATTGACAACAAGAACATAAAGGACTACAATCTCCGATGGCTCAGGAAGCAGATTGGGCTAGTTCAACAAGAACCAATCCTGTTCAACACATCCATCAGAGATAACATTAGCTATGGAAGTGAAAGCCCTTCAGAGACTGAAATCATCCAGGCTGCAATGGAGGCAAACATTCACGAATTCATCAGTGGTCTACCAGAAGGGTATGGCACTGTTGTTGGAGACAAAGGGAGCCAGCTTTCAGGAGGGCAGAAACAGAGAATTGCTATTGCAAGAACAATACTGAAGAGGCCTGCCATTCTGCTTCTTGATGAGGCAACCAGCGCACTTGATGGTGAATCTGAGAGGGTGGTTATGAGCTCTTTAGGGACCAAGGTGTGGAAGGACAAAGATGAGCAAGCCAGTACGATTACAAGTATCACAGTTGCACATAGACTGTCCACAGTCATAAATGCTGATACGATAGTTGTGATGGAGAAAGGAAAGGTTGTTGAACTTGGTAATCACCAAGAGTTGATCTCTGCTGAAGATGGCGTTTACTCAAGATTGTTCCACTTGCAAAGCAACATGAAAGAATGACCATCTATTCAAGTTCCATTATGGCCAAAGACCAAAGACACTTAGCAAGAATAGCTTTAGGAGATTAAGCATTGCTCAAATGCACTTGCTGTCACAAATTGTAATAACATAATTATATCATCATATATCGATGATGCATAGTCCACCAGTTAGGGTAAAAAAACAACTATATATTACTTGAATGGTATCTGTTTGGAAGATAGAGTAACAGATGGAAGATAGAGTAACAGAACTTAAGACAGGAAAGGGATTCAGTAATATGCTGGTTTCCGAGCATGCAGTCCATCAACCAGTTTAACCATCTTTCAAGGTTGAGGACAACTTGAACAAAGTTCTCTCCAAGAAACTAGCTGAATATCAATTTTTTTAAAGAAATAGGCAATAAATATAACATAAAAAATGTCCTTAACAATTAAGCTACCTAAAATAATGCATATCGAAAATAGAACCACCCAAATTCGGTACAAGGGACAGCAAATAGCAAAGCTGAGACACTTATTTCTAATGAACTGATTAATTATAAATCTATAAGATACAGCAAGTTCACATAATGATCCGACTATTCAGCCAAATCAGAACTGGAATCAGAGAATTAGGCTGTTGGATGACTATTGTGGAAGTTTCAGGCACTAACATGAAGACTTGCAACAGAAACTGCCTTGTTCATTACTGAACACCTTGCTCTTGCAGTCTTGTTGACGTAATTTCTTTTTTTTTATGTAGCAGAAATATCAAACATGTTTACCAAGACATCATGTATATGTACGACTGTACGAGTATGTCAAGCGCCTCAGCACCTAACAACGCCGGACCGCGACTATGCAGATTGTAGTCGCGCTCCAGGCCTTCACCGAGAGGGAGAGCTCCTGCCGGCGGCTTGGGAGAGTTGAGGGAGAGGGAGCAAGTTTGGTGATAACTGATTGCTTGCTTCCATTCCTCCAAGTCTGATTACATTATATAGGCCATTGCCCCACTAATGGCTCCTATATTTTAGGCATAGAAAGGAAACTATTGATTTGGGGAAAAGGGAAAATAATCTGCTCCTTTATTTTAGGCATAGAAAGGAAACTACTGATTTGGGGAAAAGGGAAACTAATCTGCTATTTGAATTTCGAAATCTCAACCACTAATGGTGGCGCCATCCTGTGTAGCGTGAGCAGCGCGCTCAGCTGCGCGTCTGATGTCACGACGGCGCCTATACTTGCGCCTGTACATGACATCTCTCCCCCCCTCGACGTCCAGCTCGTCCTCGAGCTGAAATTGGGGAAACTTGTCGCGGAGCTCAGCCATATCCTCCCAAGTTGCTGAAGCCGCAGAGTGTCCCTTCCAGTGAATGAGCACTTGACGACTACCGGGCGCCCAGCGGAATCTGACAGCACGTTCTGGCTCTGGTGTCACAGCCCCATGAAGCAATGGTGGCAGTGGTGGAGGCCTCTCTGGTGGATCACCTATGAACTTCTTAAGAAGCCCGACATGGAAGACATCATGCAGCTTGGCACGTGGGGGCAAAGCGAGGCGGACAGCAACCTCGTTGATGCACTCGGTGATGCGATATGGCCCGACGAACCGTGGTTTGAGCCTGCCCTTGGACAGTTGCGGTGGTCAAGATGCAGCGCGCTGTCGGAGGCGTAGAAGCACCTAGTCGCCCACGGCATAGGAGACCGGCCGGTGCAGCTTGTCATAGAACTTCTTCTGGATGGCTTGAGCTTGTTCCAGCTGCGTGCGGACGTCAGCGAGGTGTTCCTCCCGAGCAGCCATGGTCTTGGCCACCGCGGCCACCCGCGTCTCGCCCGGTTCATAGGACCGGATAGATGGAGGGTCCCTGCCATACACTATCTTGAAGGGGGTGTCCCGGAGTGATGATTGGTACGCCGTGTTGTAGATGTACTCCGCCCATGGTAGCCAGCGCAGCCACTGCTTGGGCCGATCCTCTGTGAAGCACCGAAGATACATGACGATGACTTTGTTGGCTGCCTCTGTTTGGCCGTCCAACTGTGGGTGGAAGGCGGACGTCATATGTAGTTTGGCCCCGGAGAGCCTCATCAACTCCTGCCAAAATGTCGAAGTGAACACGGAATCCCTGTCCGACACCATGGATTGAGGCATCCCATGGAGGCGAACAATCTCTTTGAAGAACGCTTGTGCCACGGACTCGGCACTGTAAGGGTGCGCCAGCGGAATGAAATGGCAATATTTGCTGAAACGGTCCACCACGGTGAGGATCACCGACTTGCCCCCACACGGGGCAAAGCTTCGATGAAGTCTAGGCCGATGTCGGTCCACACGGCCTGTGGAATGGGCAGGGGCAGCAGCAGTCCCGCCGGATGTAGATGCTCTGATTTGTTGTGCTGGTAGGTTGCACAGCTGCGGACGAAGTCTTACACCACCCGGCGCATGGCGGGGAAGTGGAAGTCGCGGCGTAGTCGATGTAGAGTGCGTTGTACCCCTTCGTGGCCGTCCTCGTGTATAGCTGCCACCAGTTCCTGCAGCAGCGGCGAGTCCGGGGGAACGTACAGCCGGGCGGCATAAGCCACCATGTCGTCCAGGAGGGACCACGGCGCCCCCTGGTGCCCGCGGTAATCTCATCACGGATGGCGATGAGAGCGGGGTCTTGAAGTTGTGCTTGACAAAGACGGTCGATGAAGTCGAAGCGAGGTGCCGAGAGAGACAAGACTGTCCCCTCCTCGCAGGTATCACGCCGGGATAGGGCATCGGCGACGGTGTTGGTGGTGCCCGGCTTGTACTCGCTGTGAAGTCAAAACCGAGAAGCTTGCCCACCCAGTGGTGTTGTGGGATCGTCGCGAGCCGCTGATCGAGAAGGAACTTGAGGCTGTAGTGGTCGGTGCGAACGATGAACGGACGTCCCCATAGGTACGGCCGCCAATGTCGGACGGCGTGGACCAGCCCAATGAGCTCGCGCTCATATGCTGCCAAAGAGTGGTGGCGGGGCACGACCGGCCTGCTGAAATAGGCGATCGGATGCTGATCTTGGAGAAGGACTGCCCCAAACCCATGGGTGGACGTGTCGCATTCGACAATGAACCCCTTGGAGAAGTCCGGCAGTGCCAACACGGGGGCCGACGTCACGGCAGCCTTGAGCACCTGGAAGGCTGCCATGGCATCGTCGTTCCAGGAGAACCCCTCCTTCTTGAGGAGTGAGGTGAGGGGTGCCGCAATCTTGCCATAGTCATGGACTAACTTGCGATAGTATCCGGCGAGGCCCAAGAAGCTGCGCACCGCACGCGTCGAACGCGGTATTGGCCAGTCGTGGATGGCCTGCACCTTGGCGGATCCATGGCCACCCGCTGAGCCGAGATCACATGGCCCAAGTAGGCCACCAAGGGGGCACCGAAGGAGCACTTGGACCGCTTGATGAAGAGGACATGGCGGCGCAGTTGTCACACCCGGCTTTAAGGAACAAAGCCAGGTGCATCTCATACATGCGCCAAGAAGACAACATATATAATAATAGAGTGTATAGAGATAAATGTCACAATAATCAAAGTTTTTATTACATAGCGGAAGACTTACAAAAGTAAAAGATAAATATAACAGGATCTAAAATCCATCCTTGGCGCAGAAAGTCAACTGGGAGACGACGACCTAGACCTCTCACGAACACAGCGCACATCCACCATGCGCCTCCACCAGTGATACCTGTTCTTCACCTGTGGGGGGGTGTGAGACAGCAAGGGTGAGGTCACACATGTTCATCGCTCAACAAGTTGTGGGGAATAATGTGGCATGAACTCACCAAAGGTGGGAGTTCATGAAGTGTAAGGCTAATCAATGACAGGGATTAAAGCTGAGCATTGCTTTAAGTGGTTGGTCAAAATTTTATTAGCATTTATTAGCAGTTACTAAGTATAAGTGAATACCAAACCATAATAAAATAATAGAACAAAATTAATAACAAATCCCATACGAATGCAAATGACAAATTGAGTTTAGGTTCCATAATTTAATCATCGGAGAGTCCTGAGTTGCTCATGACCGTGAGCTCGGCTAGTATACCAGTTTTACACTCTGCAGAGGTTGTACCCTTTACCCACAAGTCGTGTTTCCCATGTCGCCAGGGTTAGCTAGGCCCTTAGACACTACCGAGGTGAATGGCTAGTGATCCACTACGAGGCCTTTACAAAGTTCCACTAGCTTCCGAAAACCCGCTACAGTTTATGGGAAGAGCACTTGCAAGAATCCCCCGTCTGACCGCCATCGCAGCAAATCAACCCGAGAACCTCCTTGCATGCAACTCCCCTACTGCCCTTGCCCCTTTCGGATAAGGTAGTCTTCCACTAGCTTTCCTAATTAGTCAGCCAAGGGGTCCCATTCCTCCCTTGTGGTGGCACGTGTTTCTCAAGTTAAGCTCCATGTTCCAATTAACAATAATATAATGATCTTGACATGAACATAAATAAGATAACAAAATAACTGGAACATGGATATAATAAATGATTAACCCAAAACCATGTAAAGCAATAGCATAACTACCCATATGATTCAGGGGTAAACAAGGTAAAATGGATAAACAATCTAGGGTGACCTATTGGGTCCCATCAAAATTAAACCTATGCATGGTAAATGATTATAAAGAACATTATTGGGTAACAAAAGTGAATCAAGGGCATAACTTGCCTGGCACTTGAGATTCCAGGTACCAACTTGCTTTTCAGATGACACGTGTCCTCGCGCTAGTCGTAGCAATACAAACAAACATGGTATAGATAAAATTAACATCACACCAAACATAAGTACAAACTGAATAATAATGATCTACGCGTTGCTACGAGACTAACGCAACTTGAACGGATCAAATCGGAGTTAAAACGGAGGGGTTATGATTTTCTGAAGATTCTATGTGTTTTGTACAAGATTAAATGAGATATAAATTTTAATGTGACTTTCATGTCAAAACAGTGGTACTAGATGATAGACAACAATATTACAAAATTATAAGAATTGAAATGGACTAATTTAGACTTCATATGAATTTTCTATGGCTTATACAGAATTCTAGCAATTATTTACACATTAAAAATCATTTTCTATCCATTTATCTTATTTCCTAACTTCCTGGGCTGGGCGCACTAATTCAGAGAAGTGCAGGGGTCTAAATCACAATTTACCTAAGACTCAGAACTAACCCCGCGCGGATGGCGGGTTTATTCCCTAAAAACTCAGGGGTTCATATGAAAGATCGCCAACCGAAGGGGGTATTGGACGATCGCAGTCGTTGATTCACTATCGGATGGTTGCGAATAGATCGAAATCTTTAATGAACCGGTACGCTTCACTGGCCGCGAGATTTGAATCCTAGGGTCCCAATTCTATGAATCCCCAAACCCATCACGTTCGCCCGATCAGATCCGGACGGCACAGATTGAATCCGCGAAAAGGTGTAGCTAGACCTAATCAAAGTCGCCCGCATCTGATCAAACGGCCAGGAGTTTGTCTTCTCCTGTTCTCCCCCAACGCTGCACCGGCCACCGCGTTGGCCACGGCGGCGACCCCGCCGGAGGAAGGCAAGGCTGTGCTCCAGGGTTCCAAACTCAAATTCGACAGGCGCAACACGATCTAGAGACGAAGGCAATTTAATAGGGAGGAGAATCTCACCGAAATAGTGGTGTAGAGGTCCCTGACCGCGCCGAAGGGCAGATTCATGGCGGAATTCAACCTCCGGTGACGAATTGTCCTAGTCACGCCGCCTCCTTCGACGAATTGGTGGCCGTGATAGTCCCCATACCTCCAAGCGGTGCTCTTGGTCTCCCCTACGATCTCTCTCTCACGTTTCGGCTTGCTCGGAGTTCATGGCGACATGCGGTAATCAAGGCCGGGGCATGGCTTATAACCCCAGGTCGCGACGTGGCGCGCCCCCTGGAGACCCGGGCGGGATGGCCGAGCTGGCGGCGAGCGTTTCGGCGGGCGACCAGGAAGTCATTACATCGGCTGTGAGCTGGGGGACGATCCTGGAGTGTGGGGTCTGCCGGGCGGTGAAGCTAATCTGCAGCGTGCGCAAGGGGCGTTCGGATCCACCAAATCCCGTCCGCCGTGGTCGGATTCAACGACCCGCCCGGATCCCGGCAGGAATGGCGCTGATCCGTTGGGAGAGACGGGTCCTACACCCCGGGCCCACATGACGGTGTCTTCGTACCAGCGATGGCATGGAGCTGAGGCTGTCATGCGGGGTGGGTGCGGTGCAGCGGCTGCTAGGGCAGGCCCGCGCGACAGTGAAGGCTTGCACGCGCGCGTGAGAGAGAAAGGCTGACCCGTGGGGTCCACACGTCAGCACCGGATGAAGTGGGCAGGCGCGCGGAGAATACCTGTGTGGCTGACAGGTGGGGTAGATATGTCGGCGCTGAGGCCCGCGGGGCAGAGTGGGCTGCGCGTGGGTTGGGCCGAAAGGGAAGGGAGAATCGGCCCAAGAAGCGGTTCTCTGTTTCTCTTTTTTTATTTTGTTTTGAATTCCTTTCTCAATTTCCTTTTAGATTTTTAAATTCATAAAGTTTAAATGTCATTCAAATTCAAACTTTCTAGTAGATTCGTTTTCTCATTAATCATTCGTCCTAGACATGGTATGGATAAATTTATCTATTTTTAATACTTATTTCATGATAACTAGTGCTCTCTTTCCTAAATTCTAGAATTCCCTTTTAGATTTAAAATTCCACTTTGGACTTTAATACATTTTTTACATTATTTTTATATTGTCACAAAAATGCACACAAAATAAGTCCAGCATGATGCGTGATTTGTTTGAGTGCCATTTTTTTTACTTATTCATTTGTATAAGTGACGTGTCCACATGAAATAACAAGTAGAGATAACACACTTACATATATACATGAATTTCATTTCTCCTTTTAGATTTTCTTACAAAGTGGGTATTACAGCAACTCGTCGAGAACGGCGCGGATGTGGCACAAGTGATCTGCCCATGTCTTGCTGTAAATTAGAATATCATCAAAAAAGACCAAGACGAACCGGCGGAGGAACGGCCGCAAGACGTCGTTCATGAGCGCTCGAAATGTCGCCGGGGCGTTGCAAAGCCCGAACGGCATCACCAAGAACTCATAGAGGCCGTCGTGGGTACGGAACGCCGTCTTGTGGATATCAGCCGGCCGCATCCGGACTTGGTGCTAGCCGGAGCGTAAGTCGAGCTTGGTGAAGTAGCGCGCGCCGTGCAGTTCGTCGAGTAGCTCGTCAACGACCGGGATGGGAAAGGCGTCCTTGACGGTGAGGGCGTTCAGGGCGCGGTAGTCGACACAAAACCGCCAAGCCCCATCTTGCTTCTTGACGAGCAGCACTGGAGAGGAGAACGCAGAATCGCTGCGACGAACGATACCTTGAGCGATCATGACAGCACACTGTCTCTCCAGCTCGTCCTTGTGTGCCGCGGGGTAGCGGTAGGGCCTTACCGCCACCGGTGCAGCCCCCGGCTTGAGGATGATGGCGTGGTCCCGAGCCCGCTGTGGGGGCAGACCCGAAGGCTCGGCGAAGACGCTGTCGAAGGCTTGGAGCAGGTCGTCGAGGAGGCCCTCCGTGGCCAAGACTGTCGTGGCCCGCGGTTGTGGCCGCGCCGCGACGTCGGACCAGCACACCGACCGACCTTTGTAGGCGAACGAGATGGTGCGGTCGATGAAGTCCCAAGTGACTCGGCCTAGGGTGACCATCCATTGAGTCCCCAAGACCAAATCATAGCCAGCGAGCAGCATGACGAAGAGGTCGACGTAGAACCGATCGCCCTCGATGATGATCGGGTCGCGCCGGATGACGCCCGAGCAGGAGACGCTCTCCCCATTTGCCACCATCGCCGTGAGGTGTGGGCGGGGCTAAATGTGCAGCCCGGTTTGGCGAGCCGCGGCTTCGGCGATGAAGTTGTGCGTGGAGCCCGTATCAAGGAGCGCGACGACCGTGGCAGCGCCCAACGATGCCCGCACCTGCAGCGACTTGTAAATGGGCACACCTGCAATGGCTTGAAGAGAGAACACAGGGGCGTCCTCCCCCTGATCAGTAGATGTTTGGTCGTCGTCAGCGCCCTCAATTTCAATGTCGTCCATGAAGAAGATGCGGCGGCAGACCCGGTTGTGTCCCCGGGTGTAGGGCTCATTGCAATTGAAGCAAAGGCCGAGGCGTCGCCGCTCGGCTTGTTCCTCCTGGGACAGGCGCTTCAAGGGCTGTCGTTCCGGTGGCAGCGTTGTTGCACCCGCCAGTGGGGCAGGCAGCGGTGGACGAGTACCCTGCGCGCCCGGTGTCGGCAGCAAGCCCCGAGAGACGCTGCGGCCAGGTGGTTGGGCCTGCTGCGCCAACCCCATCATCTCGACCTGCCGGGCAAGACTCATGGCAGCGGCAAGGGTCTCCGGGTTGTTGATGCGGACGGCGTGGCTCATCGGAGGTAGGAGACCGCCCGTGTACAGCTGAACACGCTGGGCCTCCCCGAGTCGACCGGCACGGGGCAGTAGGGCCTAAAATTTGTTGGAGTAGTCCTCCACTGTTCCGGTTCGGTGGCACTCGGCCAGCTCAAACAGAGGTGCCGATCGGAGAGGTGGCCCGAACCGAAGATTGAGCAGCTCCTTGAACCACCCCCATGGAGGTGTGCCCTCGTCCACCTGGAGCTGGATGTACCACAGCTGGGCGACATCCTCCAAGTTGTAAGACGCCATCCACACGCGTTCCTCCGCCAAGGTACGCTGTTGGCGAAAGTACGATCCACACTTGTTGATGAAGAGCATTGGGTCAGCCTTGCCGTCGTAGCGAGGGAAATCCAATTTTTGGAATTTGGGGGGGGGGGCGATCGAGATCACGGGGCCCCTCCCGACGCACGCCCCCATCTTCAGCCGTGGATGAGGACGATTTCTCCTTCAGTGTTGCCATCTCGGCCTTCATGGTGGACATCTCCGTGGTGAGGGATTTCAGTGCCTCCATGACGTCCTTGATGGTGGGTTCTGCCATGGCCAGAGGTTGGGCGGTCGGAGGTGGTGATGGTGGTGGACTAGAATGGTGTAATACTCAAAGTTGTATACAAAGAATAAAAGAGAGATCTCCTTATCTTATGTGCCATATTTGCATCATAAAAAAAGCACACATATAATTGAGAGTGATTAATTAAAACAATGATACTAAAATAAAAAAAATGCATCATGTTGGAGTTTATATGTTTGTGCATTAAATAAAATAATAAGGATAATAATAACAAGATAATAATTTTTTAGAAGTTGAATTAAACCCTAAATTTGGGAGTAGGGTTTTGAAAATAAGAAGAGAAAAGATATAAAAATATAAATAATATATTTAAATAAATATTCTCAAACTTATTACTTTTAATTGCACAAATATACTATGTAAATGGTGATCCACAAAGTTGGAATTTAAACGTGAATTCAAATTTGGATTAGAAAATAGAGAAAAAGGAATGGATAATAAAAGAATAAAACAAAACCCAGCTAAATGGGCCTCGTACCTGAATTCGGCCCACCAGAGGAAATACCCCGCGCGGCCCAAAATAGCTCTACCGCGCGCGCCACCCTGACAGGTTGGACCCGCGGTCAGCCGCTTCCCCTCGCTCGCGCCACTGACAAGAGTGCCCGCCTTGACAGTCGCGGTGTCTCACGTTTTCCTCGCGTGCGTTTCACTGAGGGTGGGCCCGAAGCGACAGACCGTGCTCACCGGCTCCGCGAAAATGGCGCCGAGCTCGCCACCGCCGCGGAATCCTCGCGCGCACGACCTGTTCAACCGCGCCGGGGGATAAATAGAAGCTCTCGAGAACCGTCCTTCCCCTGCTAACCACTCGCCCTCCCTCGCGCTCGCAGTCTGTTGAGAAAAACCACCGCTTCCTCCGCCGCCACAGGCCCGGGTTGGCCGCCATCGTCGTCCGGCTCGTGTGCGGGTGCACGCGCCTCGGAGTTAGGGTCGGCGTGCTTGCGACGTGGTCCCGGAGGTGTTCGCAGACTCCCCTGCCCCATAACTTAGGCTACCTCGCCGCAATTCCTCGCCGTCGCTACGCGCTTCGCCTGAATCCGCTCTGCGCCGTCGTCAGGAGGGTTCTTCGCCGCGATTAGAGGTAATTGGTGTGCCATTCCCTTCGCGCTTCACTGGTAGGCACGTTGGGTGGTTCAATTTTGGTTTTGGGCGTCGGGGGGGGGGGGGGGGCGGGAATCGGATGCCACCGGCGGAGTCCGTCGCGTTGAGAGGCGGCGCCGCCGTGTCCAGTAAGGTTTGGGGAAGAAGTCGCTCGGCCGTTGGATGGACAGCGGACGGCCGAGATTAGGCCAAAGGATACCCCTTCGCGCTTTAGATCTAGACCGTAGGATGGAGATCGTAAAGCCCAGATTAGATCGTATCTATTTAAATCCGTGCCATTGATTCCTAATCCAGCGCTCGATATCGCGTACCGATTCATAAACCTCAGCGATCTAATCGGCGCCGTTTGTTTCTAATCGGACGGCCGTAATCGGCCGATACCTCTTCGCCATACCACTTTGCAGAAAGACCCTTATAGAATTTAGAAAATAACCCGCCGTCCAATGCTGCAGCCCTCTGAGTCTCGGTAATCTTGCGCCAGAGCCCCTGAGTTTTTCAGATATTGACGCCCAGTCCAGAGCCCGTTTAAAATGTACAAATGAATTAGTAAATGTATTTTTAATACAAAAATAATTCCTAGAACTTAGTTAATTCCTAGAAAACTCATATGAACTCCAAATTACTCCTTTCCAGTTCCTAAAATTTTGTAATTTTATTCTCCATCATCTAGAGTCTCTGTTTTGACATGAAAACAGTAAGAAAATTAATTTAGCATTTAATCCTATTTCAAGCACATTAAATCTTAGGAAACTCATCACTTGAAATCTATAACTCCAAATTTAATGATTCCAGTTCCTGTGATCTTATTTTAATGTCTAGTTTATTACTGTATATTTTATTTACATGTTTGATGTGATGTTAATTTATGTTATACTATGTATGTATTGTGTTGATGCGAGTAGACGAGCAAGCCACTGTGGATTCTGAGGTTCAGCAAGTAGAAGTAGCTGAGCAGGAGCTCATTGAAGGCAAGTTGTGCCCTTGATCACTTACTTTTTCCCAGCCATGTTCTTATTAATTATAATGATCTGCATAGGTTAATTTTGATGGGATCCTTTAGGTTACCCCAGTTTTGGTTATCTTTATACCTTGTTCACCACTGAAATATTTTTGGGTAGTACCTGCTATTGCTTTATGTGGATTGGGTATAGAGATACAACATTCATGATTACTCTTTTATTATCTTGTTATTACTACTGTTCATGTTAAGATCATTAAATTAATGGGAACATGGAGCGACCACCCGGGAAAACAGTGCTACCACAAGGGTTTAATGGGACGCCCTTGGCTGATTAACTAGGAAAGCTAGTGGAGGTCTTCCTTACCCGAAAGGGGCAAGGGCAGTAGGGGAGTGGTCAATGTAGGGAGGTCCTTGGGTTGATTTTGCTGCGATGGCGGTCAGGCGAGGGATTCCTGCACTAGAGCTTCCTATAAACTGTAGCGGGATTTCTGAAGCTAGTGGAACTTTGTAAAGGCCTCGTAGTGTTACCCTGCCTCGCCTCCTCGGTAGAGGTGTATGGGATTGGCCGTCTCTTGGCAGATGAGTAACATGACTTGTGCGTAAAGATGCGCAACCTCTGCAGAGTGTAAAACTAGTATACTAGCCGTGCTCACGGTCATGAGCGGCTCGGACCCTCACATGATTAATTTATGGAACTTAAATTTAATTTGACATTTGCATCGCATTTGGGATTATTTTACTATTACTGTTCT
Source organism: Zea luxurians (assembly GCA_029449295.1). Lineage (NCBI taxonomy): Eukaryota > Viridiplantae > Streptophyta > Magnoliopsida > Poales > Poaceae > Zea > Zea luxurians. The sequence goes on along the minus strand of JAOPSE010000010.1, from coordinate 38,973,170 downwards.
TTATTATTATTAAGGTTTGGTATTTACTTACACTTAGTAATTGCTAATAAAATTTTGACCAACTTATAAAAGCAATGCCCAGCTTCAGCCTTTATTTCATTGATCAGCCTTACACTTCATGAACTCCCACCTTTGGTGAGTTCATGCCACATTATTCTCCACGACTTGTTGAGCTATGAACGTATGTGAGCTCACCCTTGCTGTCTCACACCCCCCCCCACAGGAGAAGAACAGGTGGTTCAGGAGGAGCCACAAGGCGAGGAGTTTGATCTGATCTAGGTGGCGTTTCTCAGTTGACATTGGCGCCGACGATTCTTAATTCGTTTTATATTTACTCTTTTATTTTGTAATAAGTCTTCCGCTATGTAATAAATACTCTGATGTTATTGTGACATTTATCTCTATACACTATGTTATTATATATGTTGTCTTCTTGGCGCATGTATGAGATGCACCTGGCTTTGTTCCTGAAAGCCCGGGTGTGACAAATGGGTGGCGACTGCTGTGGATGACTGGGTGGAGCGGGTGGGTGGGGATCGACGTGACCGTGATACCAGGTTGTCAAGCGCCTCAGCACCTAACAACGCCGGACCGCGACTACGCAGATTGTAGTCGCGCTCCAGGCCTTCACCGAGAGGGAGAGCTCCTGCCGGCGGCTTGGGAGAGTTGAGGGAGAGGGAGCAGGTTTGGTGATAACTGATTGCTTGCTTCCATTCCTCCAAGTCTGATTACATTATATAGGCCATTGCCCCACTAATGGCTCCCATATTTTAGGCATAGAAAGGAAACTATTGATTTGGGGAAAAGGGAAACTAATCTGCTCCTTTATTTTATGCATAGAAAGGAAACTACTGATTTGGGGAAAAGGGAAACTAATCTGCTATTTGAATTTCGAAATCTCAGCCACTAATGGTGGCGCCATCCTATGTAGCGTGAACAGCGCGCTCAGCTGCGCGTCTGATGTCACGACAGCGCCTATACTTGCGCCTGTACATGACAGAGTAAGATAGCCGGTGTATTTATTTGGAATTTGGAACTTGGAAGGACCGAGGAATATGTAGACTAAGGACGGATTCCAATAGAAAAGTGGCATGGCCTATTCTGGATTAGATTTGTAGCTGGAGTAGAGTAATGTAGCCTGTAGACGAAAACAGAGATGCCACATGCACTACAATTTGGTTAATAGGACAAAAGATTCATGCTTAGTATTTCCTAAAGTTGTGACTTTTACTGCAAAATTGAAGTTGGAGACATCATCAAGAAAGTTTACTTTCATGTCTGAATACGCAGGTTGGACATGCTCCATCATGTCAGCAAATGAGTCATGAACAAAAATGGGAGTCGCTAGGATTGAGCAATAGATAACATTATGAATCTTGATAGTATCATCGGTGCAAATTTGTAGCTATGTGGTTGTTACTGTGTGTACTAGTGCTATAAAGCTCAGTGTGCCGGCTACTCGCTTTTTGCACATTAACAGAAGATCCAGGAAAGCAATGCCACTCATCCAAAATGATAGGCCCACTGAATCATCTGAACCTAAGATTGCAGATGGCAAGAAAAGCACGAGAGCAGCATCCATGGCACCAGAAACAGAAGCCGAAGACAGATCGTTTGCATTCTTTGGTCTGTTTGCTACGGTGGAAGCACTAGATTGGCTGCTCATGATATCAGGAACCATGGGGTCCATACATGACATGGGGTCTTCAATGTCGTACTACATAGTAGGGAAATCTCTTGATGTGGCCGGGAACAACATGGGCAATAACGAGGCCACTGTCCATGAACTCTCTAAGGTTACCTCAGATCTGATTTATTTTCAAGCTACCCTGTTAAATACCATTTGATTCTGCTGTTTGATTTTAGTGTTGTTTCACTAACAGTATCTACTTTACATGTTCGTGTTTGCAGTTAATTCCATATATGTGAACCTTAGCAATTGTTACCCTTCCTGGCGGAATGATTGGTGAGTGAAGCCTTGAAGTTCTAACTTTGCTATTTTATCAACGATGTAAGCAAAAGAAAGCAGACTGGTAATTATGCCTTGCATGAAGCATACTGAAGGTCTGAATTATGCTTATGCTAGTCTGAAAATCAAATTGACTAAACTAACTGGTATATATCAGTGTGTATGAAGAACAGTATAACTATTTAAGTCATCAACATGGTACACCTCCGTTCTACAATGTAAGATGTCTTACTCCTAAGTCAACCTTCTCTAGTTTTAACCAGGTCGATGAAAAAATATTAACATCTACAATACCAAATGAATGCACTATCGAGGTATATTTCATGGTGGGTGGAACTAATTTGATGATGTAGATATTTATGTTTTTTTTCCTATAAACTTGTGAAAGTCAGAGAAGTTTGACAGCAAGGCTAGAGCTGGATTGAGTGTAAGATGGAGTGTTGAATCAGTTGAATTACTTCAAAGTAGCTGCATAAGCAAAACTCCCAAAAAAGAAGTTATGCAGCGAGGAACAAAGCGATCGCCCCAATCACATCTCATAATACTAACTAACGATGTTTATTTAAGAGCGAGAAAGGTATTAATTATGAGATTGTGGTTGCATCAATATTTGACATCACAATCACAAAGAAAACGAGGACTCTGACCCTATCCAGCTATCGCGCCAAGAGAGAAACGGCGTACCATGGAAACTAGGGAACCGAAGTATTTGAAGCTATTATTTTCCGGGAGACGAATGGGAAATCTACGCAGAAATTGCACTCACCCGCTCACCAGTCGTACCGCCTCCTCCACCTCCCCCCTCGTGTTTAGTCCCTTCTCCCTCCGCGGCTCCGCGCTCCTCCAGTTGTTGCGCAGAACAGCTACCCATCTGGAGGCTAACCGGCCAGCAGTCCCTGCTCCTGCTCGTGCGGCGAGCGCGTGACGACTAGCGACCATAGCCCCGCTTCTGTCGGGGAACGGAAGGCGCCGGAATAACGGGAGACGGTGGGGCACCGACGCCGGAGCGCTCTCCGGCGGCAGGGCGGCGCCGCCAGTTGGTGCGCTTGAGCCTCCCGATCGCAATCTGACGGTCAGGAATGGGGCCGGGGAGTCGGGTTTTGCCACACTAAAGCGCCTTGCCGCCTTCTTCGGTGCCACGCTCCTGTTTATCGTTTAAAATAGATATATTGAATCTTAAAAAATACAAACATGAACTTATAGTAAGTTAAATAGTTTAAAAACATGTTCAAATTGTATTAAAAAGTACGTATATAAATCTCACGAATGAATATCGGCAGACTCTCCTCTTTCTCTAATACACACGCACCAGTTGTAACATACTATAGGACAATACTACGATTAACACTATATTGGAATACAGTATAATCCTAAACAAATATTGTCGGGGACCATAATTAGGGGTACCCTCAAGGCTCATAATTCTCAGCTGGTAACCCATCAGCATAAAGCTGCAAAGGCCTGATGGGTGCGATCAAGTCAAGGATCAGTCCGTTCAAGGGACTCGATCGCGCCTCGCCCGAGCCTAGCCTCGGACAAGGGCAGCCGACCCCGGAGGATCTCCGCCTCGCCCGAGGCCCCCTCCAACGGCGAACACGTTCCCGGCTCGCCCGAGGCCCTGTCTTCGCCGAGAAGCAATCCCGACCAAACCGCAGAAGCATTTAATGCAAAGGTGGCCTGACACCTTTATCCTGACGCGCGCCTCCCAGCTGACAGAGCCGAAGTGACCGCCGTCACTTCGCCGCTCCACTGGCCGGTCTGACGTAAAGACAGCGCCGCCTGCGCCGCTCCGACTGCGGTGCCACTTGACAGAGTGAGGCTGACAGGCAGTTAGGCCCGGCCGCACACCATAGGAAACTCCGCTCCGCCCGACCCAGGGCTCGGACTCGGGCTAAGCCCCGGAAGACGGCGAACTCCACTCCGCCCGACCCAGGGCTCGGACTCGGGCTAAGCCCCGGAAGACGGCGAACTCCGCTCCGCCCGACCCAGGGCTCGGACTCGGGCTAAGCCCCGGAAGACGGTGAACTTCACTCCGCCCGACCCAGGGCTCGGACTCGGGCTAAGCCCCGGAAGACGGCGAACTCCGCTCCGCCCGACCCAGGGCTCGGACTCGGGCTAAGCCCCGGAAGACGGCGAACTTCGCTCCGCCCGACCCAGGGCTCGGACTCGGGCTAAGCCCCGGAAGACGGCGAACTCCGCTCCGCCCGACCCAGGGCTCGGACTTGGGCTCAGCCCCAGAAGACGACGAACTCCGCCTCGCCCGACCCAGGGGCTCGGACTCGGCCTCGGCCACGGAAGACGGACTCGACCTCGACCTCGGAGGAGCCTCCACATCGCCCAACCTAGGGCGCGGACCAGCCACGTCAACAGGAGGCGCCATCATTACCCTACTTCAGGCTGACTCAGGCTACGGAGAACAAGACCGGCGTCCCATCTGGCTCGCTCCACCAGATAGGCGATGATGGCGCCCCGCACGCTCCCTGACGATGGCGGCTCTCGGCCCCCTTACGAAAGCAAGAGGACGTCAGCAAGGACTCGACGGCCCCGACAGCTGTCCCTCCACCAGGCTCCAGCGCTCCTCCGACGGCCACGACATCACACAAACCGGGCGCCAAGATCTCTCCGGCCGCCACGATGGCGTGTACTTAGGGCACTAGCTCTCCTCCGCTAGACACGTAGCACTCTGCTACACCCCCCATTGTACACCTGGATCCTCTCCTTACGCTTATAAAAGGAAGGACCAGGGCCCTCTTAGAGAGGGTTGGCCGCGCGGGGACGAGGACGAGACGGGCGCTCGCGTGAGGCCACTCGCTCCTTCCCCCGTGTGGACGCTTGTAACCCCCTACTGCAAGCGCACCCGACCTGGGCGCGGGACGAACATGAAGGTCGCGGGATTTCCACCTCTCTCACGCCCATCTCCGGCCACCTCGCTTTCCCCCCTTCGTGCTCGGCCTCGCGTCGACCCATCTGGGCTGGGGCACGCAGCGACACTTCACTCGTCGGCTCAGGGACCCCCCGGTCTCGAAACGCCGACAGTTGGCGCGCCAGGTAGGGGCCTGCTGCGTGTTGACGAACAGCTTCCCGTCAAGCTCCAGATGGGTAGTCTCCAGCAACCTCTCCGGCCCGGGACGGTGCTCCGTTTCGGGAGCCTTGAGTTCATGTCCCTCGATGGCAGCTACGACATGGTACTCTTTCCACCGCCGGGCGACAGCGACAATGGCGGCCGACAGTCCGCCTGCCGGTGGCGGGATCGACGACGTCTTCCCCGCGTGGTGGAAGAACAACCTTCGAGCTCGCCCCGTCTTCTTCCCCGTCGACGAAGGAGGAGGAGGAGGAGGCGAGGCGACCAAGGCCAAGCAGGAGGCGACGCCTCGTCGGCCGTCGAGCGAGTCGACAACGCCAGCACCCCAACGGGGGGCGCGCCGGGCATCGGCCTCGCGCTTGAGACGAAGACGAGCGCCGTCCTCCCGTGACACGTCAATCCCGAGCAAACGGACGACGCCAGCACGCTCGCGAAAGGCTTGCTGGGTGTCACCCTCGTACCTGAGACGACGGTGCAGTCAGTCCCCGACGCGACCTCGTCACCGCCCGTCGACCAAGAGGTACCGACCGATTCCCATCCCACGCCTCTCGGATTTAGCCTCGACCCGCCTGGCGGCTCCGCTTTGGCGGACGCTTTCGTAGAGGCGAATCCGAACCCTCTGGGGTCTCGTATGCGGTCACCTTGGGACCGGCTGACGGACGTCTCGACCTACCGGCCCTATGGGTCCGAGGAAGACGATGAGCCCAGCTTCTATTGGGATTTCTCCGGACTTGGCAACCCCAGTGTCATGCGGGACTTCATGACCGCATGCGACTGCTGCCTTTTCGACTGTTCCGACGGTAGCCGTAGCCTCGGCGACGAGGACTGTGGCCCGAGCCGCGAATGTTTCCATGTCGATCTAGGGGGTCCCTCCGAAGGCAACCATCTTGGCATGCCGGAGGACGGTGATCTCCCTAGGCCGGTGCCTCGCGTTGACATCCCGCGGGAGCTAGCTGTGGTCCCCGTTCCGGGGGGGGTCATGACCCACAACTCGAGCAAATCCGCGAGGTGCAGGCCAGGCTCGACGAGGGAGCAGGAGCGCTCGAGCCAATCCACCGGGACGTCGGGCAGGCATGGGCGGGCCAACCTCTGGCCGGAGAAATGCGTCATCTACCCCAGGGTTTCCAGCACAGCATCCAGTGGGGTCGACCAGAACCTGGCTGCAGCAGCAATGCTCCTCCGCGCGATGCCGGAGCCATCAACCACCGAGGGGCGGCGAATCTGGGGAGAGCTCAAGGATCTCCTGGAAGGCGCCGTGGTTCGGCGGGCCGAGAGCTCCGCCTCCCGAAGGCAGGGGTACCCCTCGGAACATCATGTCGCGACTTCTCGATTCATGCGGGAAGCCTCGGTCTACACCGAGCGCACGCGCAACACAGCGCCTGTGGCCCCGGGTCGCCTTGGCAACGAGCACCATCATCGCGATCGTCGGGCCCACCTCGACGAGAGGGTGCGCCGAGGCTACCACCCCAGGCGTGGGGGACACTACGACAACGGGGAGGATCGGAGTCCCTCGCCCGAACCACCCGGTCTGCAGGCCTTCAGCCGGGCCATACGACGGGCGCCGTTCCCGACCCGGTTCCGACCCCCGACTACTATCACAAAGTACTTGAGGGAGACGAGACCGGAACTGTGGCTCGCGGACTACCGTCTGGCCTGCCAACTGGGTGGAACGGACGATGACAACCTCATCATCCGCAACCTCCCCCTGTTCCTCTCCGACACCGCTCGCGCCTGGTTGGAGCACCTGCCTCCGGGGCAGATCTCCAACTGGGACGACCTAGTCCAAGCTTTCGCCGGTAATTTCCAGGGCACGTACGTGCGCCCCGGGAATTCCTGGGACCTCCGAAGCTGCCGACAGCAGCCGGGAGAGTCTCTCCGGGACTACATCCGGCGATTCTCGAAGCAGCGCACCGAGCTGCCCAACATCACCGACTCGGATGTCATCGGCGCGTTCCTCGCTGGCACCACTTGCCGCGACCTGGTGAGCAAGCTAGGTCGCAAAACCCCCACCAGGGCAAGCGAGCTGATGGACATCGCCACCAAGTTCGCCTCCGGTCAGGAGGCGGTCGAGGCTATCTTCCGGAAGGACAAGCAGCCCCAGGGCCGCCCATCGGAAGATGCCCCCGAGGCGTCAGCTCAGCGCGGCGCCAAGAAGAAGGGCAAGAAGAAGTCGCAAGCGAAACGCGACGCCGCTGACGCGGACCTTATCGCCGCCGCCGAGTACAAGAACCCTCGGAAACCCCCTGGAGGTCCTAACCTCTTCGACAAGATGCTCAAGGAGCCATGCCCCTATCACCAGGGGCCCGTCAAGCACACCCTTGAGGAGTGCGTCATGCTTCGGCGCCACTTCCACAGGGCCGAGCCACCCGCGGAGGGTGGCAGGGCCCGCGACGACGACAAAAAGGAAGATCACCAGGCAGGAGGGTTCCCCGAGGTCCGCGACTGCTTCATGATCTACGGCGGGCAAGCGGCGAACGCCTCGGCTCGGCACCGCAAGCAAGAGCGCCGGGAGGTCTGTTCGGTGAAGGTGGCGGCGCCAGTCTACCTAGACTGGTCCGACAAGCCCATCACCTTTGACCAGGCCGACCACCCCGACCATGTGCCGAGCCCGGGGAAATACCCGCTTGTCGTCGACCCCGTCATCGGCGACGTCAGGCTCACCAAGGTCCTCATGGATGGAGGCAGCAGCCTCAAGATCATCTACGCCGAGACCCTCGGGCTTCTGCGTATCGATCTGTTCTCGGTCCGGGCGGGCGCTGCGCCTTTCCATGGGATCATCCCCGGGAAGCGCGTCCAGCCCCTCGGACAACTCGATCTACCCGTCTGCTTCGGAACACCCTCCAACTTCTGAAGGGAGACCCTGACGTTCGAGGTGGTCGGGTTTCGAGGAACCTACCACGCGGTGTTGGGGAGGCCCTGCTACGCGAGGTTCATGGCCGTCCCCAACTACACCTACCTCAAGCTCAAGATGCCGGGCCCCAACGGGGTCATCACTGTCGGCCCCACGTACAAACACGCGTTCGAATGCGACGTGGAGTGCGTGGAGTACGCCGAGGCCCTCCTCGCCGACCTGGAGAGCCTCTCCAAGGAGGTGCCAGACGTGAAGCGTCATGCCGACAACTTCGAGCCAGCGGAGACGGTTAAGTCCGTCCCCCTCGACCCCAGTAGCGACGCCTCCAAGCAAGTCCGGATCGGTTCCGGGCTCGATCCCAAATAGGAAGCAGTGCTCATCGACTTTCTCCGCGCGAACGCCGACGTCTTCGCGTGGGGTCCCTCGGACATGCCCGGCATACCGAGGGATGTCGCCGAGCACTCGCTGGACATCCGAGCTGGAGCCCGACCCGTCAAGCAGCCTCTGCGCCGATTCGACGAGGAGAAGCGCAGAGCCATAGGCGAGGAGATCCACAAGCTAATGGCGGCAGGGTTCATCAAAGAGGTATTCCATCCCGAATGGCTTGCCAACCCTGTGCTTGTGAGAAAGAAAGGGGGGAAATGGCGGATGTGTGTAGACTACACTGGTCTAAACAAAGCATGTCCGAAGGTTCCTTACCCTCTGCCTCGCATCGATCAGATCGTGGATTCCACTGCTGGGTGCGAAACCCTGTCTTTCCTCGATGCCTACTCAGGGTATCACCAAATCAGGATGAAAGAGTCCGACCAGCTCGCGACTTCTTTCATCACACCCTTCGGCATGTACTGCTATGTCACCATGCCGTTTGGCTTGAGGAATGCGGGCGCGACGTACCAGCGGTGCATGAACCATGTGTTCGGCGAACACATTGGCCGCACGGTCGAGGCTTACGTCGATGACATCGTAGTCAAGACGAGGAAAGCCTCTGACCTCCTTTCCGACCTTGAAGTGACATTCCGATGTCTCAAGGCGAGAGGCGTCAAGCTCAATCCTGAAAAGTGTGTCTTCGGGGTGCCCCGAGGCATGCTCTTGGGGTTCATCGTCTCCGAGCGGGGCATCGAAGCCAACCCGGAGAAGATCGCAGCCATCACCAGCATGGGGCCCATCAAGGACTTGAAAGGCGTACAGAAGGTCATGGGATGTCTCGCGGCTCTGAGCTGTTTCATCTCACGCCTCGGCGAAAGAGGTCTACCCCTGTACCGCCTCTTAAGGAAGGCCGAGCGCTTCACTTGGACCCCTGAGGCCGAGGAAGCCCTCGGGAACCTGAAGGCGCTCCTCACGAAGGTGCCTATCTTGGTGCCCCCAGCTGCCGGAGAAGCCCTCTTGGTCTACGTCGCCGCGACCACTCAGGTGGTTAGCGCCGCGATTGTGGTCGAGAGGCAAGAAGAGGGGCATGCATTGCCCGTTCAGAGGCTAGTCTACTTCATCAGTGAGGTACTGTCCGAGACCAAGATCCGCTACCCACAAATCCAGAAGCTGCTGTACGCGGTGATCTTGACGCGGCGGAAGTTGCGACACTACTTCGAGTCCCATCCGGTGACGGTGGTGTCATCCTTCCCCCTGGGAGAGATCATCCACTCCCGAGAGGCTTCGGGTAGGATCGCGAAGTGGGCGGTGGAGATCATGGGCGAGACGATCTCGTTCGCCCCCCGGAAGGCCATCAAGTCCCAGGTCCTGGCAGACTTCGTGGCTGAATGGGCCGACACCCAGCTCCCGACGGCTCCGATCCAACCGGAGCTTTGGACCATGTTTTTCGACGGGTCGCTGATGAAGACAGGGGCCGGCGCAGGCCTCCTCTTCATCTCGCCCCACGGGAAGCACCTACGCTACGTGCTACGCCTCCACTTCCCCGCGTCCAACAATGTAGCGGAGTACGAGGCTCTGGTAAACGGGTTGCGAATCGCCATCGAGCTAGGGGTCCGACGCCTCGACGCTCGCGGTGACTCGTAGCTCGTCATCGACCAAGTCATGAAGAACTCCCACTGCCGCGACCCGAAGATGGAGGCCTACTGCGATGAGGTTCGGCGCCTGGAAGACAAGTTCTACGGGCTCGAGCTCAACCACATCGCTCGGCGCTACAACGAGACTGCGGATGAGCTGGCTAAAATAGCCTCGGGGCGAACAACGGTTCCCCCGGACGTCTTCTCCCGAGACCTGCATCAACCCTCCGTCAAGATCGACGACGCGCCCGAGCCTGAGGCGCCCTCGGCCCAGCCCGAGGTACCCTCGGCACAGTCCGAGGCACCCTCGGCTCAGACCGAGGTACCCTCGACATGGCCCGAGGCACCCTCGGTTCGGCCCGAGGTACCCTCGGCCCCCAAGGGCGAGACGCTGCACGTCGAGGGGGAGCAAAGCGGGGTCACGCCTGATCAAAACTGGCAGACCCCGTACCTGCAATATCTCCACCGAGGAGAGCTACCCCTTGACCGAGCCGAAGCTCGGTGGTTGGCACGGCGCGCCAAGTCGTTCGTCTTGCTGGGAGAAGGGAAGGAGCTCTACCACCGCAGCCCTTCAGGCATCGTCCAGCGATGCATCTCCACCACCGAAGGCCAGGAACTCCTCCAAGAAATACACTCGGGGGCTTGCGGCCACCACGCAGCACCTCGAGCCCTTGTCGGAAATGCTTTCTGACAAGGTTTCTACTGGCCAACGGCGGTGGCCGACGCCACTAGAATTGTCCACGCCTGCGAAGGGTGTCAGTTCTATGCAAGACAGACCCACCTGCCCGCTCAAGCTCTGCAGACAATACCCATCACATGGCCTTTTGCTGTGTGGGGTCTGGACCTCGTCGGCCCCTTGCAGAAGGCACCCGGGGGCTACACGCACCTGTTGGTCGCCATCGACAAATTTTCCAAGTGGATCGAGGTCCGACCCCTGAACAGCATCAGGTCCGAGCAGGCGGTGACGTTCTTCACCAACATCATCCATCGTTTCGGGGTCCCGAACTCCATCATCACCGACAACGGTACCCAGTTCACCGGCAGAAAGTTCCTAGACTTCTGCGAGGATCACCACATCCGGGTAGACTGGGCTGCCATGGCTCACCCCATGACGAATGGGCAAGTAGAGCGTGCCAACGACATGATTCTACAAGGACTCAAGCCTCGGATCTACAACGACCTCAACAAGTTCGGCAAGCGATGGATGAAGGAACTCCCCTCGGTGGTCTGGAGCCTGAGAACGACACCGAGCCGAGCCACGGGCTTCACGCCGTTCTTCCTAGTCTATGGGGCCGAGGCCATCTTGCCCACAGACCTGGAGTACGGTTCCCCGAGGACGAGGGCCTATGACGACCAAAGCAACCAAGCTAGTCGAGAAGACTCGCTGGACCAGCTGGAAGAGGCTCGGGACAAGGCCTTACTACACTCGGCGCGGTACCAGCAGTCCATGCGACGCTACCACGCCCGAGGGGTCCGGTCCCGAGACCTCCAGGTGGGCGACCTGGTGCTTCGGCTGCAACAAGACGCCCGAGGTCGACACAAGCTCACGCCCCCCTAGGAGGGGCCGTTCGTCATCGCCAAAGTTCTAAAACCCGGAACATACAAGCTGGCCAACAGTCAAGGCGAGGTCTACAGCAACGCTTGGAACATCCAACAGCTACGTCGCTTCTACCCTTAAGATGTTTTCAAGTTGTTCATATACCTCGCTCTCACGCAAAGTTTAGTCATCAAGGAAGGGTCAGCCTTGCCTCGGCAAAGCCCGACCCTCCCTCGGGGGCTAAAAGGGGGGAACCCCCTCTGCGTCGAAATTTTCCTCGAAAAAAAATCTTTTCTGCCAGAATGCTTTTCGTGCTCTTCGACTACTTCAAAAGTGGATCCTGAAAACGGCGGAGTACACGTAAGCAGCCAAGGCTGACCGAGCCGAGGGACTCCTACGCCTCCGGGATACGGATACCTCACTCATCACCTTCTGCAATAAGTAACTCGCGCTCGGATAAGTGACTCCACGGACCGAACAAGTCTTCACCTCTGCCGAAATGATTTTTCGGGCCTTCTAGACTGCGTCGGTAACAGAACCCTATGGACGAGTAGGAGCGCGCGTAAGCGGTAAGGCTGACCGAGCCGAGGGATTCCTACGCCTCCGGGATACGGATACCTCACTCATCACCTTCCGTGAAAAGCAACTCTCGCCCGCACAAACAGTTCTGTTACCGACAAAAAAGTCCAGATACTCGAAACAGGAGGAAAGGAGACGCGGCTTTACAACATGGTGAGGGTGTGTTTCGGCCTCGGCGGCCGCAGAAAACACACGCTACAAGATAATCCGATCCTGCAGGCTCGGATCTTGACGACTAAAGGGAGCAGCAGCACCCTCGGCATCGACAACACCTATGGCGAAGTCCGACCTAGCCTCGGACGGCGACGCGGTCCAAGGGCCTCCGCTCTGAAGGACGACGTCATCACCAAGCCCGGGCCATCGCCGCCAGGGTCTTCTCCAAGAATCCGGCCCGAGCAGGCAGCTCGGCCGGTCACCCCGGGGCATCGGCTAGCTGTCCCCCAAGGACATCAGCCCGGCCCGAGGCCTCAGCAGGTCAATTCTGGTGTCGGTCCCGCTAACGGACGACCCGGCCAGGCTTCGGCCGACCTGGTCTTCTTTTCGAGCCGACTATGCCTCTGTTCGCGCTGGCACCGCTACCCCTGGCCTCGGCTCATCGAAGAGCGGCCAAGGGTTACCTCTAACTAAGCAAGGGAAGCCTCGGACAACAAGGTTGACCGAGCCGAGGGACTCCTACGCCTCCGGGATACGGATACCTCACTCGTCACCTTTACACGGGGCGACTCACGCTTGGCGAAGTGGTTCAGACAACCAACAGGCGAGTCTTAGTGCTCGAAAATGGGGAAAAACATGGCTCCGTGCCGAATTTATGTACATGTTCAGGCCTCGACAACCACATTGAACAAAAACACTGGCATTCGAAGTGCCATTACAAACGGAACTCCGGTTCCACCTCCGCAGGTACGAACAACCCCACTCGACGGGGGAGGGGCCTGTGGAGCAGCAGAAGGCCGACGGGTGGCTCGCCGCCGCCCGTTCCGGCAGCGGCAACGATGACCTCCGCCCCGGGCGGGCGCTACGGCATGGGGGCTCTCGTTCACCGAGGACGAGAACCAGCCATTCAGGCCAGAAGACGGAGGCCCAGGGGTGCGGGCGGAGTTGGCAATCTCATTGACAGAGAAGCCTTCTCCGGCTGCCACCACCTCAGCACCTCGCCAGCGGGCGCCAGACGCCTCAAAGCGCACCGGCAGGTCCTCGCCCTCGCCGGAGCCGCCCAGAACATGAGCGCCGCCCTCGCGGCACACGACACGCTGGGTGACCCACTGATGCGGCTGTCGGCGCGAGGAAGGCCTAGACATGGCCGGCCCGCATGCGGCGCAGCCGTCGTCCGGACGGAGGACGGAATGCTGCACCCTGGCTGAGCAGCGACGGTCCTCCTACCGCGGCGTGCCTGGGGAAAGCCTCCGCGGTGCTGGGAGATGCCTTTCTCCCCCAGACGCCGGGGGAAGAAAAGGGCCACCGACCCACGCGGAGGCGGCCTCCCGACTCGCCTCACCCTTCGCCCCAGCAAGGGTGATGAAGATCCTTGAAGCTGAGGGCGGGGAGGAGGCAGCAGCCCGGCTCGCTTCTCCCCACCATCAAGCTGGTGGTCACCGTCTTGGGTGACCGCCGGCGGAGGGGTGCGACCGGGCTGCATGATGAAAATCCTTGAAGCCGAACGACGGCTGAAAGGTACCAACTCCCGCAGAGTTGCGTTCCTCCAACGACGAAGCGGAAAGATGGCGAATACCCCCCATCCGGGGGCTTGGAAGATGGAAAGACACGATGCATAAGGGAGCGCGAAGACACGGTCGCCTTCTAAGAGGGTCACCCTCCTTTTAAAGGCGACTCTCCCCACTTGCGTCCCCAGCCGTCGTGGGCTGAGTCTTCTCTGACACGCTCCAAGGTCCTCCCCTACGGCGCGGGGGCTGGGTCCCACACGTCATGCAAGTCGGCCCAGAGCAGAAGAAGCCAAACCGCCGCGCGCGGTGCGTGCAACCGCCCAGCGGTTACAAGCGACTCTCCACTTTTGCCCAGACCAGCGGGCGAAAGGGCGGGCAGCCATGCAGGCGGCATGCAACCGCGCCAAGTGGGCGCACTTCTCCGACTCCCAACACGCCCGGCAGGGAGGCCCAGACCCACGCGTCATGCAACCGGCGCGCCGAATGCTTCGTGCATGCAACTGCACCGCCACGTGTGCCACCACCGCGCCTCCTCGACTGCGGAACCAATACCGCGACTCGGGGCGACCCAGCGCACGACCCAGCGGCTCCAGCCTGGCGCGACGGTCAATGCAGCCGAAAACGGGCCGGCAGTAATGGCGGTGGCAGGCGGGCAGGAGCAGCGGTCACGTCGTCAGCAGAGCTCACGTCCCATCCGGGGGCAGCGAGAGAACCCTCTCTCACGGCGTGAAGACAACGCGCCCGTGACCCGTTCCTCGAACGGCTCACGCACGCGCAACGGCTACCCCGCGAACCACTCGCCCCGTTGCATTAACTCCGCGGCAGGACAGGTGGCGCCTCTGGCAGGAGAAGCAAGCAACGCTTCGCCTTCGCCATAATGACCGCGTCAAAAAAAAGATACGCCGCGTCGTTCGATTTCGTATCCTTTTCCTTTTTTCCTCTTTCTCTCTCTTGCAACAGGGACCGGGAAAGGGGGATACCCCGAAAAGGATCCTTCCCTGTGAAGGAACCAGGCTCCGAGCCTCCCTACTGATCAGAGGTTCGAAGGCTGGCCCCTCGGAAGGGTTCAACAGCCGCCTTAGAGCATGTGGGCTCCACACCCACTACTGGTCAGAGGTTCGAAGGCCGGCCCCTCGGAAGGGTTCAACGGCTGCCTCAGGCTACTCGGGCTCCGTGCCCACTACTGATCAGGGGTTCGAAGGCTGGCCCCCGAAGGGTTCACAGCCGCCTCAGACACAGAGCGAGGGATGACCATGGGTACGTTCGATACATAACCAAGGCTCGGGCTGCGCTCCCAAGGTACCCTAGGACATTTCCGAGACCAGCGGGAACGATCTTGTAACGGAATCCCATCAGAGGGAGGCATCGAGCCCTCGGACCCCGTCACCAGGGGACCGGGTCCGGCAGATCACCCGCAGGTACTTTTGGGCGTGCCTCTGGGCCCCTAGCCGACCCCTAACGAACGGGGCACGGACGTCCGCTCGGATCACCCGCCTGCAGCTCACCGGAGACACCATGTTCGGCGCCTACCGAGGGCAACATGGCGCTCTCCCCCCTCCTCCTTGCGGAAAGGCGACGCAGGGGCGTATGTAAAAAAGTCGAGTCTGTCCCTGATCGCCCTCTCGCCCTGTGTAGAGGCTCAGGGGCTGCTCTCGCAAACCCGGCTCCGGCCAAACCGTTGACAGCGTCAACATGCCAGCCCGAGAACTTGGGACCCGACTGTACACCCGGGCTACGACCAGCTCGCATGAGGGAACGACCAGACCAGCCGAAGCATTGCGCGAGGCGTTAAGACCTCGGAGGAGTCAAACCACTCCTCCGAGGCCTCGGGGGCTACACCCGGCGGGTGCGCTCGCGCGCACCCACCGGAACAAAACGCAACCGAGAAAGGCTGGTCCCCTTGCAAAAAAGTGCGACGAAAGCCTCCAAGCGAGTGCTAACACTCCCTTTGAGGCTCGGAGGCTACTGTCGGGACCATAATTAGGGGTACCCTCAAGGCTCCTAATTCTCAGCTGGTAACCCCCATCAGCATAAAGCTGCAAAGGCCTGATGGGTGCGATCAAGTCAGGGATCAGTCCGTTCAAGGGACTCGATCGCGCCTCGCCCGAGCCTAGCCTCGGACAAGGGCAGCCGACCC
Source organism: Zea luxurians (assembly GCA_029449295.1). NCBI lineage: Eukaryota > Viridiplantae > Streptophyta > Magnoliopsida > Poales > Poaceae > Zea > Zea luxurians. The sequence goes on along the minus strand of JAOPSE010000010.1, from coordinate 38,957,354 downwards.
TGGAGGATCTCCGCCTCGCCCGAGGCCCCCCTCCAACGACGAACACGTTCCCGGCTCGCCCGAGGCCCTGTCTTCGCCGAGAAGCAACCCCGACCAAACCGCAGGAGCATTTAATGCAAAGGTGGCCTGACACCTTTATCCTGACGCGCGCCTCCCAGCTGACAGAGCCGAAGTGACCGCCGTCACTTCGCCGCTCCACTGGCCGGTCTGACGTAAAGACAGCGCCGCCTGCACCGCTCCGACTGCGGTGCCACTTGACAGAGTGAGGCTGACAGGCAGTCAGGCCCGGCCGCACACCATAGGAAACTCCGCTCCACCCGATCCAGGGCTCGGACTCGGGCTAAGCTCCGGAAGACGGTGAACTCCGCTCCGCCCGACCCAGGGCTCGGACTCGGGCTAAGCCCCGGAAGACGGCGAACTCCGCTTCGCCCGACCCAGGGCTCGGACTCGAGCTAAGCCCCGGAAGACGGCGAACTTCGCTCCGCCCGACCCAGGGCTCGGACTCGGGCTAAGCCCTGGAAGACGGCGAACTCCGCTCCGCCCGACCCAGGGCTCGGACTTGGGCTCAGCCCCAGAAGACGACGAACTCCGCCTCGCCCGACCCAGGGGCTCGGACTCGGCCTCGGCCACGGAAGACAGACTCGACCTCGACCTCGGAGGAGCCTCCACATCGCCCAACCTAGGGCGCGGACCAGCCACGTCAACAGGAGGCGCCATCATTACCCTACTCCAGGCTGACTCAGGCTACGGATAAGTGACTCCACGGACCGAACAAGTCTTCACCTCTGCCGAAATGATTTTTCGGGCCTTCTAGACTGCGTCGGTAACAGAACCCTATGGACGAGTAGGAGCGCGCGTAAGCGGTAAGGCTGACCGAGCCGAGGGATTCCTACGCCTCCGGGATACGGATACCTCACTCATCACCTTCCGTGAAAAGCAACTCTCGCCCGCACAAACAGTTCTGTTACCGACAAAAAAGTCCAGATACTCGAAACAGGAGGAAAGGAGACGCGGCTTTACAACATGGTGAGGGTGTGTTTCGGCCTCGGCGGCCGCAGAAAACACACGCTACAAGATAATCCGATCCTGCAGGCTCGGATCTTGACGACTAAAGGGAGCAGCAGCACCCTCGGCATCGACAACACCTATGGCGAAGTCCGACCTAGCCTCGGACGGCGACGCGGTCCAAGGGCCTCCGCTCTGAAGGACGACGTCATCACCAAGCCCGGGCCATCGCCGCCAGGGTCTTCTCCAAGAATCCGGCCCGAGCAGGCAGCTCGGCCGGTCACCCCGGGGCCTCGGCTAGCTGTCCCCCAAGGACATCAGCCCGGCCCGAGGCCTCAGCAGGTCAATTCTGGTGTCGGTCCCGCTAACGGACGACCCGGCCAGGCTTCGGCCGACCTGGTCTTCTTTTCGAGCCGACTATGCCTCTGTTCGCGCTGGCACCGCTACCCCTGGCCTCGGCTCATCGAAGAGCGGCCAAGGGTTACCTCTAACTAAGCAAGGGAAGCCTCGGACAACAAGGTTGACCGAGCCGAGGGACTCCTACGCCTCCGGGATACGGATACCTCACTCGTCACCTTTACACGGGGCGACTCACGCTTGGCGAAGTGGTTCAGACAACCAACAGGCGAGTCTTAGTGCTCGAAAATGGGGAAAAACACGGCTCCGTGCCGAATTTATGTACATGTTCAGGCCTCGACAGCCACATTGAACAAAAACACTGGCATTCGAAGTGCCATTACAAACGGAACTCCGGTTCCACCTCCGCAGGTACGAACAACCCCACTCGACGGGGGAGGGGCCTGTGGAGCAGCAGAAGGCCGACGGGTGGCTCGCCGCCGCCCGTTCCGGCAGCGGCAACGATGACCTCCGCCCCGGGCGGGCGCTACGGCATGGGGGCTCTCGTTCACCGAGGATGAGAACCAGCCATTCAGGCCAGAAGACGGAGGCCCAGGGGTGCGGGCGGAGTTGGCAATCTCATTGACAGAGAAGCCTTCTCCGGCTGCCACCACCTCAGCACCTCGCCAGCGGGCGCCAGACGCCTCAAAGCGCACCGGCAGGTCCTCGCCCTCGCTGGAGCCGCCCAGAACATGAGCGCCGCCCTCGCGGCACACGACACGCTGGGTGACCCACTGATGCGGCTGTCGGCGCGAGGAAGGCCTAGACATGGCCGGCCCGCATGCGGCGCAGCCGTCGTCCGGACGGAGGACGGAATGCTGCACCCTGGCTGAGCAGCGACGGTCCTCCTACCCCGGCGTGCCTGGGGAAAGCCTCCGCGGTGCTGGGAGATGCCTTTCTCCCCCAGACGCCGGGGGAAGAAAAGGGCCACCGACCCACGCGGAGGCGGCCTCCCGACTCGCCTCACCCTTCGCCCCAGCAAGGGTGATGAAGATCCTTGAAGCTGAGGGCGGGGAGGAGGCAGCAGCCCGGCTCGCTTCTCCCCACCATCAAGCTGGTGGTCACCGTCTTGGGTGACCGCCGGCGGAGGGGTGCGACCGGGCTGCATGATGAAAATCCTTGAAGCCGAACGACGGCTGAAAGGTACCAACTCCCGCAGAGTTGCGTTCCTCCAACGACGAAGCGGAAAGATGGCGAATACCCCCCATCCGGGGGCTTGGAAGATGGAAAGACACGATGCATAAGGGAGCGCGAAGACACGGTCGCCTTCTAAGAGGGTCACCCTCCTTTTAAAGGCGACTCTCCCCACTTGCGTCCCCAGCCGTCGTGGGCTGAGTCTTCTCTGACACGCTCCAAGGTCCTCCCCTACGGCGCGGGGGCTGGGTCCCACACGTCATGCAAGTCGGCCCAGAGCAGAAGAAGCCAAACCGCCGCGCGCGGTGCGTGCAACCGCCCAGCGGTTACAAGCGACTCTCCACTTTTGCCCAGACCAGCGGGCGAAAGGGCGGGCAGCCATGCAGGCGGCATGCAACCGCGCCAAGTGGGCGCACTTCTCCGACTCCCAACACGCCCGGCAGGGAGGCCCAGACCCACGCGTCATGCAACCGGCGCGCCGAATGCTTCGTGCATGCAACTGCACCGCCACGTGTGCCACCACCGCGCCTCCTCGACTGCGGAACCAATACCGCGACTCGGGGCGACCCAGCGCACGACCCAGCGGCTCCAGCCTGGCGCGACGGTCAATGCAGCCGAAAACGGGCCGGCAGTAATGGCGGTGGCAGGCGGGCAGGAGCAGCGGTCACGTCGTCAGCAGAGCTCACGTCCCATCCGGGGGCAGCGAGAGAACCCTCTCTCACGGCGTGAAGACAACGCGCCCGTGACCCATTCCTCGAACGGCTCACGCACGCGCAACGGCTACCCCGCGAACCACTCGCCCCGTTGCATTAACTCCGCGGCAGGACAGGTGGCGCCTCTGGCAGGAGAAGCAAGCAACGCTTCGCCTTCGCCATAATGACCGCGTCAAAAAAAAGATACGCCGCGTCGTTCGATTTCGTATCCTTTTCCTTTTTTCCTCTTTCTCTCTCTTGCAACAGGGACCGGGAAAGGGGGATACCCCGAAAAGGATCCTTCCCTGTGAAGGAACCAGGCTCCGAGCCTCCCTACTGATCAGAGGTTCGAAGGCTGGCCCCTCGGAAGGGTTCAACAGCCGCCTTAGAGCATGTGGGCTCCACACCCACTACTGGTCAGAGGTTCGAAGGCCGGCCCCTCGGAAGGGTTCAACGGCTGCCTCAGGCTACTCGGGCTCCGTGCCCACTACTGATCAGGGGTTCGAAGGCTGGCCCCCGAAGGGTTCACAGCCGCCTCAGACACAGAGCGAGGGATGACCATGGGTACGTTCGATACATAACCAAGGCTCGGGCTGCGCTCCCAAGGTACCCTAGGACATTTCCGAGACCAGCGGGAACGATCTTGTAACGGAATCCCATCAGAGGGAGGCATCGAGCCCTCGGACCCCGTCACCAGGGGACCGGGTCCGGCAGATCACCCGCAGGTACTTTTGGGCGTGCCTCTGGGCCCCTAGCCGACCCCTAACGAACGGGGCACGGACGTCCGCTCGGATCACCCGCCTGCAGCTCACCGGAGACACCATGTTCGGCGCCTACCGAGGGCAACATGGCGCTCTCCCCCCTCCTCCTTGCGGAAAGGCGACGCAGGGGCGTATGTAAAAAAGTCGAGTCTGTCCCTGATCGCCCTCTCGCCCTGTGTAGAGGCTCAGGGGCTGCTCTCGCAAACCCGGCTCCGGCCAAACCGTTGACAGCGTCAACATGCCAGCCCGAGAACTTGGGACCCGACTGTACACCCGGGCTACGACCAGCTCGCATGAGGGAACGACCAGACCAGCCGAAGCATTGCGCGAGGCGTTAAGACCTCGGAGGAGTCAAACCACTCCTCCGAGGCCTCGGGGGCTACACCCGGCGGGTGCGCTCGCGCGCACCCACCGGAACAAAACGCAACCGAGAAAGGCTGGTCCCCTTGCAAAAAAGTGCGACGAAAGCCTCCAAGCGAGTGCTAACACTCCCTTTGAGGCTCGGAGGCTACTGTCGGGGACCATAATTAGGGGTACCCTCAAGGCTCCTAATTCTCAGCTGGTAACCCCCATCAGCATAAAGCTGCAAAGGCCTGATGGGTGCGATCAAGTCAGGGATCAGTCCGTTCAAGGGACTCGATCGCGCCTCGCCCGAGCCTAGCCTCGGACAAGGGCAGCCGACCCTGGAGGATCTCCGCCTCGCCCGAGGCCCCCCTCCAACGACGAACACGTTCCCGGCTCGCCCGAGGCCCTGTCTTCGCCGAGAAGCAACCCCGACCAAACCGCAGGAGCATTTAATGCAAAGGTGGCCTGACACCTTTATCCTGACGCGCGCCTCCCAGCTGACAGAGCCGAAGTGACCGCCGTCACTTCGCCGCTCCACTGGCCGGTCTGACGTAAAGACAGCGCCGCCTGCACCGCTCCGACTGCGGTGCCACTTGACAGAGTGAGGCTGACAGGCAGTCAGGCCTGGCCGCACACCATAGGAAACTCCGCTCCACCCGATCCAGGGCTCGGACTCGGGCTAAGCCCCGGAAGACGGTGAACTCCGCTCCGCCCGACCCAGGGCTCGGACTCGGGCTAAGCCCCGGAAGACGGCGAACTCCGCTTCGCCCGACCCAGGGCTCGGACTCGAGCTAAGCCCCGGAAGACGGCGAACTTCGCTCCGCCCGACCCAGGGCTCGGACTCGGGCTAAGCCCTAGAAGACGGCGAACTCCGCTCCGCCCGACCCAGGGCTCGGACTTGGGCTCAGCCCCAGAAGACGACGAACTCCGCCTCGCCCGACCCAGGGGCTCGGACTCGGCCTCGGCCACGGAAGACAGACTCGACCTCGACCTCGGAGGAGCCTCCACATCGCCCAACCTAGGGCGCGGACCAGCCACGTCAACAGGAGGCGCCATCATTACCCTACTCCAGGCTGACTCAGGCTACGGAGAACAAGACCGGCGTCCCATCTGGCTCGCTCCACCAGATAGGCGATGATGGCGCCCCGCACGCTCCCTGACGATGGCGGCTCTCGGCCCCCTTACGAAAGCAAGAGGACATCAACAAGGACTCGACAGCCCCGACAGCTGTCCCTCCACCAGGCTCTAGCGCTCCTCCGACGGCCACAACATCACACAAACCGGGCGCCAAGATCTCTCCGGCCGCCACGATGGCGTGTACTTAGGGCACTAGCTCTCCTCCGCTAGACACGTAGCACTCTGCTACACCCCCCATTGTACACCTGGATCCTCTCCTTACGCCTATAAAAGGAAGGACCAGGGCCCTCTTAGAGAGGGTTGGCCGCACGGGGACGAGGATGAGACGGGCGCTCGCGTGAGGCCACTCGCTCCTTCCCCCGTGTGGACGCTTGTAACCCCCTACTACAAGCGCACCCGACCTAGGCGCGGGACGAACACGAAGGTCGCGGGATTTCCACCTCTCTCACGCCCATCTCCGGCCACCTCGCTTTCCCCCCTTCGCGCTCGGCCTCGCGTCGACCCATCTGGGCTGGGGCACGCAGCGACACTTCACTCGTCGGCTCAGGGACCCCCCGATCTCGAAACGCTGACAAATATAAACTCTCTGTCTCAAACCCCACGTTCGAGTCTCAGCGTTTCACCAGTTGGAGTGAGTCCGCACTAGCATCAACACCAAACACAAATCTTATTGTCCTCGGTTTCAAAAATCACGATTAGTTTTATTAATAGATACAGACACGACACAACACTATTACGTTGATCATATATCTGTCACACCCGGTTCTAGGGGCAGAGCTGGATGCATAGCATATGTGTGCCAGGATCTATTTCCACACATATGTTGACGTCACAAGTGTAATATATCAAAAGAACAACGTATAAAAGCGCAAATAACGATTATATTAACATATTACACTTCGAACAGACATAATGTTTTAACCTTTATTCATCAAAGTATAGCGAAACATGGACATCTATCCACAGGAAGATGACCCAGGGTATCACTTGACTAGCATCCATGGAGCTCAGCATCATAACTTCATCTGCAAACTCCTGATCAAAATTTAAGCAAGGGTGAGCTCACTTATGGTCGGGGCTCAGCAAGTGGGGGAAAATGCAAGGTAACAAGGTAAGGCTAAAGTTTAATGCGGTTAGCATTTTAGTTGGTCAATATTTTATTATCAACACCTGATTACTAGGTATAAGTATATACCAAACCCATTTAAGCATAATTCATAATCAACATGAACTTAAACCATTTGAGCAAATACCATCAACATGAAGCTCAACCTCTTGAACGAACCACTTAAGCATATCGCTTAAACAAAACCGATCACAATTTATTTCCATCTTCAAGTTCAATTATCATGTGAGGGTCCAGACTGCTCATAACCGTGAGCATGGCTGATATATCAGTTTTACACTCTGCAGAGGTGGCGCATCTTTACCCATGAGTCATGATTCCCTTCTAGCCCAGGTTAGCTAGACCCGTATTCACTTTCGAGGTGAATGGCTAGGGTCTCACTACGAGGCTTTTCCCTAGAGTTCTCATTATGCAAATGCTGGAAATGATCAAACTGCATAAAGCACACCTAAAGTAACCAACTTATAGACCAGTCTGCAGGGTAAAGCTTTGAGAACTATGCCGGTATCCAATCTGCCTGAGCCGGAAATATAAGCGCTTGGCAAATGCCCCCGTTCTGGTCGACCACGACCAACACCCAACATAAGACTTCCCTAGTTATTTAGCCAAGGGCGTCCCATACCACCCTCATGGTAGCACTGTTTTCCTGGGTGCTCACTCCATGTTCCAATTAAATCATATGATCTTGCTTAATCGTCGGATTAGCAACAATAATGTAAACGTATCATTTGGAACATTAATATCACAAACAGGAGTGACTGCATAAAGTTAAGTTGTAGCAATAGCATAGCTACGAAGGTAAAGTACAATACTCAAGTTTGATCAAGGAATAAGATATAAAAGGTTAGGTGTATCTCAATAGGTAACCCATCAAATTATGCATATATATCCAAAAATAAACTTTATTAAATGTATTGTTTGGGATCAAACAGAGTATGCAGAGGGAGAAGTCCACTTGTCTTGCTTATAGAAAACTTGAGTTTCTTCCACGGATCGGAATAGTGAAAGTCGCCTAGAGGGGGTAATTAGGCGGAAACTGAAATTTACAAACTTAAATCACAACTACAAGCCGGGGTTAGCGTTAGAAATAAATCTGAGTCCGAAAGAGAGGGGAAAACAAATCAACCAAAGAAATATAGCGGATGACACGGTGATTTGTTTTACCGAGGTTCAGTTCCAAAGAACCTAATCCCCGTTGAGGTGGTCACAAAGACTGGGTCTCTTTCAACCTTTTCCCTCTCTCAAACGGTCACTTAGACCGAGTGAGCTTTCTTCCTTGATTTCACGGGTCACTTAGACCCCGCAAGGACCACCACACAATTGGTGTCTCTTGCTTTGCTTACAAGGCTTTGAGAGTAAGAATGAGAGAAAGAAGAAAGCCAACCAAGCAACAAGAGCAACAAAAGAATACAAGTCGATCTTCTCACAAGTTCTAAAAACTAGAGTTGAATTGTGGACTTTGATTTGATCGGAGGCTTTGATTTGTGTCTTGGAGTGTTGTGTATTGCTCTTGTATTGAATGAGGAGTAGTGAATGCTTGGATAGTTGGAGTAGAGGTGGTTGTGGGGTATTTATAGCCCCCAACCATCAATTCAACCATTGGGGAAGGCTGCTATCGATGGGCACACCTGGACAGCCCGGTGCGCCACTGGACACTGTCCGATGCGCCAGCCACGTCACCCAACCGTTAGGGTTCTGACGGTTTCGATCGTTGGAGCTCTGACTTCTTGGGGCACCGGACAGTCCGGTGCGTCTTCCGCGCCTGCTCTGACTTCTGCCGCGAACTGTAGCTCTGTCAGGGCACTGTGCAGTCGACCGTAACTGTGCAGTCGACCGTAGCTGTGCAGTCGACCGTAGCTGTGCAGTCGACCGTTGCGCTGGTAGCTGTGCAGTCGACCGTTGCGCTGGTAGCCGTTGCTCCGCTTGGTGCACTGGACAGTCCGGTGAATTATAGCAGAGTGCGCCTGGAGAATCCTGAAGCTGAGGAGTTCAGAATGTACAGTCCCTGGTGCACCGGACATTGTCCGGTGGCACACCGGACAGTCCGGTGCGCCAGACCAGGGCAGCCTTCGGTTTCTTTTGCTCCTTTCTCTTTGAACCCTAACTAGATCTTTTTATTGGTTTGTGTTGAACCTTTAGCACCTGTAGAACATATAATCTAGAGCAAACTAGTTAGTCCAATTATTTGTGTTGGGCAATTCAACCACCAAAATCTTTTAGGAAAAGGTTTGACCCTATTTCCCTTTCAATCTCTCCTTTTTTGGTGATTGATGCCAACACAAACCAAAGCAAATGTACAAGTGTAGAATTGAACTAGTTTGCATAAATGTAAGTGCATAGGTTGCTTAGAATTAAACCAATTTATAACTTCCATGGATATGCATGGTTGCTTTCTTTTTATTTAACATTTCGGACTACGCTTGCACCACTTGTTTTGTTTTGCAAATTCTTTTGGAAATTCTTTTCAAAATTCTTTTGCAAATAGTCAAAGGCATATGAGTAAGATTGTGCGAAGCATTTTTATGATTTGAAATTTCCCCCCCTGTTTCAAATGCTTTTCCTTTGACTAAACAAAACTCTCCCTGAATGAAATTCTCCCCTTAGTGTTCAAGAGGGTTTTACTAATTTTTGAAAATACTAAAAACTTTATCCCCTTTTGAAAACACATTGAGATACCAATTTGAAAACTTCTTTTGAAAATTTTGGGTGGTGGTGCAGTCCTTTTGCTTTGGGATATTATTTTCTCCCCCTTTGGCATTAATCGCCAAAAACGGAGACGTTTGAGAGCCCTTTTAAATTCTCTCCCCCTTAAACAATATATGAGTGAAAGATTATACCAATATGGAGAGTGGTGTGGAGTAGCGACAAAGGATGATACTGATAGAGTGGAGTGGAAGCCTTGTCTTCGCCGAATACTCCATTTCCCTTTCAATCTACGACTTAGCATAGAAACATACTTGGAAGCACATTAGTCGTAGTCATGAAAGAGATATGATCAAAGGTATATAAATGAGCAATGTGTGCAAAGTGTCAATCAAAGTTCCGAGAATCAAGAATGTTTAGCTCATTCCTAAGTTTGGTAAAGGTTTTCTCATCTAAAGGCTTAGTAAAGATATCGGCTAATTGATCTTTTGTGTTAATATAGGCTATCTCAATATCCCCCTTTGTTGGTGATCTCTCAAAAAGTGATGTCGAATGTCAATGTGCTTAGTGCGGCTGTGATCAACGGGATTATCCGCTATGCGGATTGCACTCTCATTATCACATAGGAGAGGGACTTTGCTTAATTTATATCCATAGTCCCTGAGGGTTTGCCTCATCCAAAGTAATTGCTCACAACAATGACCTGCGGCAATATACTCGGCTTTGGCGGTTGATAGGGCTACTGAATTTTGTTTCTTTGAAGCCCAAGACACCAAGGATCTTCCCAAAAATTGACAAGGCCCTGACGTGCTCTTCCTATCAATTTTACACCCTGCCCAATCAGCATCTGAGTATCCTATTAAATCAAAAGTGGATCCCTTGGGGTACCAAAGTCCAAACTTAGGTGTATAAACTAAATATCTCATGATTCTTTTCATGGACCTAAGGTGAAATTCCTTAGGATCGGCTTGGAACCTTGCACACATGCATACGAAAAGCATAATATCCGGTCGAGATGCACATAAATAGAGTAGAGATCCTATCATCGACCGGTATACCTTTTGATCTACGGATTTACCTCCCGTGTCGAGGTTGATATGCCCATGGTTCCCATGGGTGTCTTGATGGGTTTGGCATCCTTCATTCCAAACTTGGTAAGTATGTCTTGAATGTACTTCATTTGGCTGATGAAGGTGCCTTCTTGGAGTTACTTGACTTGAAATCCTAGAAAATACTTCAACTCCCCCATCATTGACATCTCAAATTTTTGTACCACGATCCTACTAAACTCTTCATAAGTAGATTTGTTAGTAGACCCAAATATGATATCATCAACATAAATTTGGCATACAAACAAATCTTTTGCAATAGTTTTAGTGAAGAGAATAGGATCGACTTTACCGACTTTGAAGCCATTAGTGATAAGAAAATCTCTTAGTCATTCATACCATGCTCTTGGGGCTTGCTTGAGCCCATAAAGCACCTTAGAGAGTTTATATACATGGTTAGGGTACTCACTATCTTCAAAGCTGGGAGGTTGCTCAACATAGACCTCTTCCTTGATTGGTCCATTGAGGAAGGCACTCTTCACGTCCATTTGATAAAGCTTGAAGCCATGGTAAGTAGCATAGGCAAGTAATATGCGAATTGACTCAAGCCTAGCTACGGGTGCATAGGTTTCACCGAAATCCAAACTTTCGACTTGTGAATATCCCTTGGCCACAAGTCGAGCTTTGTTCCTTGTCACCACACTATGCTCATCTTGCTTGTTGCAGAAAACCCACTTGGTTCCTACAACATTTTGGTTAGGACATGGAACCAAATGTCATACCTCATTTCTTGTGAAGTTGTTGAGTTCCTGAAAGGGAAATAGGGTCAAACCTTTTCCAATATGAATTTTGGTGGTTGAATTGCCCAACACAAATTATTGGACTAACTAGTTTGCTCTAGATTATGAGTTCTACAGGTGCCAAAGGTTCACAACAAACCAATACAAGTCAAAAGAAAGGGTTCAAAACTAAGGAGCAAATTATACCGAAGACAGCCCTGGTCTGGCGCATCGGACAGTGTCCGGTGCACCAGGGAGAATTATATCAAACTTGCCAGCCTCGAGAATTCTGGAGGCCGCTCCGCTATAATTCACCGGACTGTCCGGTGTGCCAGTGGAGCAACGACTACTTCGCACCAACGGTCGTCTGCAGAAGACATTTAATGCGCTACAGTGCGTGCCTACGCGCGCAGAAGTTAGAGCAGGCGACAGAAGGCACACCGGACAGTCTACAGGACCTATCCGGTGCACCACCGGACTGTCCGGTGGCCCCACAAGTCAGAGCTCCAACGGTCGAACCCTAACGGTTGGGTGACGTGGCTGGTACACCGGACAGTGTCCGGTGGCGCACCGGACTGTCCGGTGCGCCCGTCGACAGAAGCCATCCCCAACGGCCATTTTGGTGGTTGGGGCTATAAATACCCCCAACCACCCCACATTCATTGCATCCAAGTTTTCAGCCTTCAAACCTCATACAAGAGCTATAGCATTCAATACAAGACACAAACAAAGAGATCAAATCCTCTCCCAAGTTCAGAATCACTCCAAACAAATTAGTGACTAGAGAGAGAGACTTTTGTGTTCTTTTGAGCTCTTGCGCTTGGATTGCTTTTCTTCTTCCTCATTCTTGTTTCCATAACACTTGTAATCAAAATATGAGACACCAATTGTGTGGTGGTCCTTGACTTAGTGTCCCATTTGATTGAGAAGAGAAGCTCACTCGGTCTAGGTGACCGTTTGAGAGAGGGAAAGGGTTGAAAGAGACCCGGTCTTTGTGACCACCTCAACGGGGAGTAGGTTTGCAAGAACCGAACCTCAGTAAAACAAATCACTGTGTCATCCGCTCTATTTCCTTGGTTGATTTGTTTTGCGCCCTCTCTTTCGGACTCGTTTATATTTCTAACGCTAACCCCAACTTGTAGTTGTGCTTAAGTTTATAATTTTCAGATTCTGCCTATTCACCCCCTCTAGGCGACTTTCAATTGGTATCAGAGCCTGGTGCTTCATTAGAGCCTAACCGCTCGAAGTGATATCGGCAGATCACGCTAAGAAGGAGATGGTGACTGATGAGAAGCCCGATACAAGCCACGGGAAGGCTCCATCGGGAGAGTCCCACAACAAGGGGAAGGAGAAGGAATCCCCTTCACACAAGTCGCATCGGAGTGGCGAAAAGAAAAAGAAGATGAGGAAGGTGGTCTACTACAAGACCGATTCTTCGTCGCCATCCACCTCCGGCTCCAACGCGCCATCCGTAACTTCTAAGCGCCATGAGCGCAAGAAGTTTAGTAAGATTCCCCTACACTACCCTCGCATTTCTAAACGTACTCCATTACTTTCCGTTCCAGTAGGCAAACCACCGGTTTTTGACGGTGAAGATTATAACATGTGGAGTGATAAAATGAGACATCATCTAACCTCACTCCACACTAGTATTTGGAACTTTGTTGAGTTTGGTGTACAGGTACCATCCATAGGAGATGAGGACTATGATTCGGACGAAGTTGCCCAAATCCGGCACTTCAACTCACAAGCCACCACAATACTCCTCGCCTCTCTAAGTCGAGAGGAGTATAACAAGGTGCAAGGATTGAAGAGCGCCAAGGAGATTTGGGACGTGCTCAAAACGGCGCACGAAGGAGACGAGGTGACCAAGATCACCAAGAGGGAGACGATCGAGGGGGAGCTCGGTCGCTTCATGCTAAACCAAGGAGAAGACCCGCAAGCCATGTACAACTGGCTAAAAACCTTGGTGAACCAAGTGCGCAACCTCGGGAGCACCAAGTGGGATGACCATGAAATGGTCAAGGTTATTCTTAGATCACTCGTATTTCTTAACCCCACTCAAGTTCAATTAATTCGTGGTGATCCAAGATATAAACTAATGTCTCCCGAGGAAGTAATAGGAAAATTTGTGAGCTTTGAGTTGATGATCAAAGGCTCCAAGAAGATCATCGAGCAAGGCGCCTCCTCCTCCGTACCCGAAACACAACCCGTTGCATTCAAAGCAACGGAGGAGAAGAAAGAAGATTCTACTCCAAGTAGAATCCCCATCGACGCCTCCAAGCTCGACAATGAGGAAATGGCGCACATTATCAAGAGCTTCCGCCAAATCCTCAAGCAAAGGAGGGGGAAAGATTACAAGCCCCGCTCCAAGAAAGTGTGCTACAAGTGTGGTAAGCCCGGTCATTTTATTGCAAAATGTCCATTATCTAGTGATAGTGACAGGGGCGACGACAAGAAGGGAAAGAGGAGAGAAAAGAAGAGGTACTACAAGAAGAAGGGCAGCGATGCCCATGTTTGCCGGGAGTGGGACTCCGACGAGAGCTCCACCGACTCCTCCTCCGACGAGGACGCTGCCAACATCGCCGTCAACAAAGGGCTCCTCTTCCCCAACGTCGGTCACAAGTGTCTTATGGCGAAGGACGACAAGAAGAAGAAGGTAAAATCTAAATTCTCCACTAAGTATGCAACATTTAGTGATGAGGCTAATTCTAGTGATGATGAGGATGATTTGTTTACTCTCTTTGCCAACTTAAACATGCAACAAAAGGAAAAATTAAATGAATTGATTAGCGCTATTCATGAGAAGGATGAACTCTTGGATAGCCAAGAGGATTTCCTAATTAAAGAAAACAAAAAGCATGTTAAAGTTAAAAATGCTTATGCTCAGGAGGTAGAGAAAAATGAAAAATTAACTAGTGAGCTAAGCACTTGCCATGACATTGTTTCCAACCTTAGAAATGAAAATGCAAAATTAATTGCTAAGGTTGAAAAGTTTGATGTTTGTGATGATTCAATTGTTAGTCTTAGAAATGATAATGCCAATTTAATTGCTAAGATTGACAAATTGAATGCTTCTCTTTCTAGCCTTGAAATTGAGAATGAAAAATTAATTGCTAAGGCTAAGGATTTAGATGTTTGCAATGCTTCTATTTCCAATCTTAGAGATGAGAATGATATTTTGCATGTTAAGATTGTTGAGTTAAATACTTGCAAACCCTCTACATCTACCATTGAACATGTTTCTATTTACACTAGATGTAGAGATGTTAATGTAGATGCTATTCATGATCACCTTGCTTTAATTAAACAACAAAATGATCACATAGCTACATTAACTGCTAAAATCAATGAGCATGACTTGGAAAATGAAAAATTTAAATTTGCTAGAAGCATGCTTTATAATGGGAGACGCCCTGGCATTAAGGATGGCATTGGCTTCCAACAGGGAGACAATGTCAAGCTTAATGCCCCACCTAAAAGATTGTCTAATTTTGTTAAGGGCAAGGCTCCCATGGTTCAGGATAACGAGGGTTACATTTTATACCCTGCCGGTTATCCCGAACACAAAATTAGGAGAATTCACTCTAGGAAGTCTCACTCTGGCCCTAATCATGCTTTTATATATAAGAGTGAGGCATCTAGTTCTAGGCAATCAACCCATGCTAAATTGCCTAAGAAGAAAACTCCTAAAGCATCAAATGATCATAATGTTTCATTCAAAACTTTTGATGCTTCTTATGTGCTAACTAACAAATCAGGCAAAGTAGTTGCCAAATATGTTGGGGGCAAACACAAGGGCTCCAAGACTTGTGTTTGGGTACCCAAAGTTCTTGTATCTAATGTCAAAGAACCCAAAACTGTTTGGGTACCTAAAATCAAGAACTAAATTTGTTTTATAGGTTTATGCATCTAGGGGCTCAAGTTGGATCATCGACAGCGGGTGCACAAACCACATGACAGGGGAGAAAAAGATGTTCTCTTCCTACAAGAAAAACCAAGATCCCCAACGAGCTATCACATTCGGGGATGGAAATCAAGGTTTGGTCAAGGGATTGGGTAAAATTGCTATATCACCTGACCACTCTATTTCCAATGTTTTTCTTGTAGATTCTTTAGATTACAACTTGCTTTCTGTTTCTCAATTATGCAAAATGGGTTACAACTATCTTTTTACGGGTACAGGTGTTACTGTCTTTAGAAGAAGTGATGATTCAGTAGCATTTAAGGGAGTGTTAGAGTGTCAGCTATACTTAGTTGATTTCAATAGAGCTAAACTCGACACTTGCTTAATTGCTAAGACTAACATGGGTTGGCTCAGGCATCGCCGACTAGCCCATGTTGGGATGAAGAATCTTCACAAGCTTCTAAAGGGAGAGGACATTTTGGGACTAACAAATGTTCATTTTGAGAAAGACAGGATTTGTAGTGCATGCCAAGCTGGGAAGCAAGTTGGTGTTCATCATCCACACAAGAACATCATGACGACTGACAGGCCACTTGAGCTCCTTCACATGGACCTATTCGGCCCGATAGCTTACATAAGCATCGGCGGGAGTAAGTACTGTCTAGTTATTGTGGATGATTATTCTCGCTTCACTTGGGTATTCTTTTTATAGGATAAATCTCAAACCCAAGAAACTTTGAAAGGATTCTTGAGACGGGCTCAAAATGAGTTTGGCTTAAGGATCAAGAAAATAAGAAGTGACAACAGAACGGAGTTCAAGAACTCACAAATAGAAGACTTCCTTGAGGAGGAGGGCATCAAGCATGAGTTCTCTTCTCCCTACACGCCACAACAAAATGGTGTAGTGGAGAGGAAGAATAGAACTCTACTGGACATGGCAAGAACCATGCTTGATGAGTACAAGACTTCGGATCAGTTTTAGGCCGAGGCGGTCAACACCGCTTGCTACGCCATCAACCGATTATATCTACACCGAATCCTCAAGAAGACATCTTATGAACTTCTCACCGGTAAAAATCCCAATGTTTCATATTTTAGAGTCTTTGGTAGCAAATGCTTTATTCTTGTTAAAAGAGGTAGAAAATCGAAATTTGCTCCTAAGGCTGTAGAAGGCTTTTTACTAGGATATGATTCAAACACAAGGGCATATAGAGTCTTTAACAAGTCCACTGGACTAGTTGAAGTTTCTTGTGACATTATGTTTGATGAGACTAACGGCTCTCAAGTAGAGCAAGTTGATCTTGATGAATTATATGATGAAGAGGCTCCATGCGTCGCGCTAAGGAACATGTCCATTGGGGATGTGTGTCCTAAAGAATCCGAAGAGCCCATTCAAGCACAAGATCAACCATCTTCCTCCATGCAATCATCTCCACCAACTCAAGATGTGAATGAGGCTCAAGATGATGAAGGAGAAGATCAAGAAGATGAGCCACCTCAAGAAGACAACAATAATCAAGGGGGAGATGCAAATGATCAAGAAAAGGAGGATGAACAAAATCCAAGACCGCCACACCCAAGATCCACCAAGCAATCCAACGAGATCACCCCGTGAACACCATCCTAGGAGATATTCATAAGGGGGTAACCACTCAATCTCGTGTTGCTCCTTTTTGTGAACACTACTCTTTTGTTTCCTCTATTGAGCCACACAGGGTAGAGGAAGCACTTCAAGATTCAGATTGGGTGTTGGCGATGCAAGAGGAGCTCAACAATTTCACAAGGAATGAGGTATGACATTTAGTTCCACGTCCTAACCAAAATGTTGTAGGAACCAAGTGGGTCTTCCGCAACAAACAAGATGAGCATGGTGTGGTGACAAGGAACAAGGCACGACTTGTGGCCAAGGGGCACGTCTTTAGATTCCTTAGGACACCATCCCCAATGGACATGTTCCTTAGCGCGATGCACGGAGCCTCTTCATCATCTAGTTCATCAAGATCAACTTGCTCCACTTGGGAGCCATTAGTCTCATCAAACACAATGTCACAAGAAACTTCAACTAGTCCAGTGGACTTGTTAAAGACTCTATATGCCCTTGTGTTTGAATCATATCCTAGTAAAAAGCCTTCTATAGCCTTAGGAGCAAATTTAGATTTTCTACCTCTTTTAATAAGAATAAAACATTTGCTACCAAAGACTCTAAAATATGAAACATTGGGATTTTTACCGGTTAGGAGTTCATATGATGTCTTCTTGAGGATTCGATGAAGGTAGAGCCGGTTGATGGAGTAGCAGGCGGTGTTAATCGCCTCAGCCCAAAATCGGTCTGGAGTCTTGTATTCATCAAGCATGGTCCTCGCCATGTCTAGTAGAGTTCTATTCTTCCTCTCCGCTACACTATTTTGCTGAGGTGTGTAGGGAGAAGAGAACTCATGCTTGATGCTCTCCTCCTCAAGAAAGCCTTCAATTTGAGAGTTCTTGAACTCTGTCCCGTTGTCGCTTCTTATTTTCTTGATCCTTAATCCGAACTTATTTTGAGCCCGTCTTAAGAATCCCTTTAAGGTCTCTTGGGTTTGTGATTTTTCCTGTAAAAAGAACACCCAAGTGAAGCGAGAATAGTCATCCACAATTACAAGACAATACTTACTCCCGCCGATGCTTATGTAAGCGATCGGGCCAAATAAATCCATGTGGAGTAGCTCAAGCGGCCTGTCGGTCATCATGACGTTCTTGTGTGGATGATGGGCACCAACTTGCTTTCCTGCTTGACATGCACTACAGACCCTGTCTTTCTCAAAATGAACATTTGTTAGTTCCAAAATGTGTTCTCCTTTTAGAAGCT
Organism: Zea luxurians; assembly: GCA_029449295.1. NCBI lineage: Eukaryota > Viridiplantae > Streptophyta > Magnoliopsida > Poales > Poaceae > Zea > Zea luxurians. The sequence goes on along the minus strand of JAOPSE010000010.1, from coordinate 38,939,535 downwards.
TGTGAAGATTCTTTGTCCCAACATAGGCTAGTCGGCGATGCCAGAGCCAACCCATATTAGTCTTAGCAATTAAGCAAGTATCGAGTTCAGCTCTATTGAAATCAACTAAGTATAGCTGACCCTCCAATACTCCCTTAAATGCTATTGAATCATCACTTCTTCTAAAGACAATAACACCTATATCCATAAAAAGACAGTTGTAACCCATTTTGCATAATTGAGAAACTGAAAGCAAGTTATAACCTAAAGAATCTACAAGAAAAACATTGGAAATAGAGTGGTCAGGAGATATTGCAATTTTACCAAGTCCTTTGACCAAACCTTGATTACCATCCCCGAATGTGATAGCTCTTTGGGGATCTTCGTTTTTCTCGTAGGAGGAGAACATTCTTTCCTCCCCTATCATGTGGTTTGTGCACCCGCTATCAATTATCCAACTTAGGTATCCAAACGGTCTTGGGTCCTTTCACATTAGAAACAAGCACCTTGGGCACCCAAACACAAGTCTTTGAGCCCTTGTGTTTGGCCCCAACATATTTGGCAACTACTTTGCCTGATTTGTTAGATAGCACATAAGAAGCATCAAAAGTATTAAATAAAATAATTGGCTTATTTGATGCAGTAGGAGATTTCCTTTTAGGCAATTTAACATGGGTTGATTGCCTAGAGCTAGATGCCTCATTCTTATACATAAAAGCATGATGAGAAACATAATGAGACTTCCTAGCATGAATTCTCCTAATCTTGTGTTCAGGATAACCAGCAGGATATAAAATGTAGCCCTCGTTATCCTGAACCATGGGAGCTTTGCCCTTAACAAAATTAGACAATTTCTTAGGGGCATTAAGCTTGACATTGTCTCCTTGTTGGAAGCCAATGCCATCCTTAATACCAGGGCGTCTCCCATTATAGAGTATGCTCCTAGCAAATTTAAATTTTTCATTTTCTAATTCATGCTCATTAATTTTAGTAGTAAGTTGAGCTATGTGATCATTTTATTTTTTAATTAAAGCTAGATGATCATGGATAGCATCAACATTAATATCTCTACATCTAGTACAAATAGAAACATGATCGATAGTAGATGTAGAGGGTTTGTAAGTATTTAATTCATCAATCTTAGCATGTAACATGGCATTCTCATTTCTAAGATTGGAAATAGAGTCATTGCAAACATTCAAATCTTTAGCCTTGGAAATTAAAATATCATTCTCAGTTCTAAGGCTAGAAAGAGATTCATTCAATTTATCAATCTTAGCAATTAATCTATCATTTTCATTCTTAAGATTGACAATTGAATCATCACAAACATTTAACTTCTCAACCTTAGTAATTAAACTAGCATTCTCGGCTCTAAGGTTGGAAATGGTGTCATGGCAAATGCTAAGCTCACTAGTCAATTTTTCACATTTTTTCTATCTCCTGAGCATAAGCATTCTTTACCTTAACATGCTTTTTATTTTCCTTAATAAGAAATTCCTCTTGGCTATCCAAGAGTTCATCCTTCTCATGAATAGCACCTATTAATTCATTTAATTTTTCTTTTTGTTGCATGTTAAGGTTGGCAAAAAGAGTAAGCAAATCATCTTCATCATTACTAGAGCTACCCTCATCACTAGATGTTGTATATTTAGTGGAGGCTCTAGATTTTACCTTCTTCCTTTTGCCGTCCTTTGCCATGAGGCACTTGTGGCCGACGTTGGGGAAGAGAAGATCTTTGTTGACGGTGATGTTGGCGGCGTCCTTGTCGGAGGAGGAGTCGGTGGAGCTCTCATCGGAGTCCCATTCCCAACACACGTGGGCATCGCTGCCCTTCTTTTTGTAGTATCTCTTCTTCTCCTTCTTTCCCCTCTTGTCGTCGCCCCTATCACTAGACATAGGACATTTTGCAATGAAATGACCAGGCTTACCACATTTGTAGCACACCCTTTTGGAACGGGGCTTGTAGTCCTTCCCCTTCCTTTGTTTGAGGATTTGACGAAAGCTCTTGATGATGAGCGCCATCTCCTCATTGTCAAGCTTGGAGGCGTCGATAGGAATCCTATTTGGTGTAGATTCCTTCTTTTCTTCCTCCATCACCTTGAATGCGATGGGTTGCACCTTGGGTGTGGAGGTGCCGCCTTGCTCCAAGTTGATAAGTTGTTTGGAGCCTTTGATCATCAATTCAAAGCTCACAAACTTCCCTATAACCTCCTCGGGAGACATTAGCTTATATCTAGGATCACCACGAATTAATTGAACTTATGTAGGATTACGAAATACAAGTGATCTTAGAATAACCTTGACCATTTCATGGTCATCCCATTTGGTGCTCCCGAGGTTGCGCACTTTGTTCACCAAGGTCTTGAGCCAGTTGTAAATGGCTTGTGGCTCCTCTCCTTGGTTGAGGACGAATCGACCGAGCTCCCCCTCGATCGTCTCCCGCTTGGTGATCTTGGTCACCTCATCCCCTTCGTGCGCAGTTTTGAGTACGTCCTAAATCTCTTTGGCACTTTTCAACCCTTGCACCTTATTATACTCCTCTCGACATAGAGAGGCAAGGAGTATAGTAGTTGCTTGGGAATCAAAGTGCTTGATTTGTGCGACCTCGTCCGAATCATATCCTTCATCCCCCGCCGATGGTACCTGCGCTCCAAACTCAACAATGTCCCATATGCTAGCGTGGAGTGAGGTTAGGTGATGCCTCATTTTATCACTCCACATACAATAATCTTCACCGTAAAAACCGGTGGTTTGCCTAGTGGGACAGAAAGTAAAGGAGTGCGTTTAGAAATGCGAGGATAGCGTAGGGGGATCTTACTAAACTTCTTGCGCTCATGGCGCTTAGAAGTGACGGACAGCGCATCGGAGCCGGAGGTAGATGGCGACGAAGAGTCAGTCTCGTAGTAGACCACTTTCTTCATTTTCTTCTTCCTGTCGCCACTCCGATGTGACTTGACGCGGGGAGGGGATTCCTCCTTGCCTTTGGCGCCGGACTCCCTTGATGGAGCCTTCCCATGGCTTGTAGACTTGTCACCGCTGGTCACGATCTCCTTCTTGGCGTGATCTCCCGACAACACTTCGAGTGGTTAAACTCTAATGAAGTACCGGGCTCGGATACCAATTGAAAGTCGCCTAGAGGGGGGGGGGGTGAATAGGCGGAAACTGAAATTTACAAACTTAAAGCACAACTACAAGCCGGGGTTAGCGTTAGAAATAAATTCGAGTCTGAAAGAGAGGGGAAAACAAATCAACCAAAGAAATATAGCGGATGACACGGTGATTTGTTTTACTGAGGTTTGGTTTCAAAGAACCTAATTCCCGTTGAGGTGGTCACAAAGACCGGGTCTCTTTCAACCCTTTCCCTCTCTCAAACGGTCACTTAGACCGAGTGAGCTTTCTTCCTTGATTTCACGGGTCACTTAGACCCCGCAAGGACCACCACACAATTGGTGTCTCTTGCTTTGCTTACAAGGCTTTGAGAGTAAGAATGAGAGAAAGAAGAAAGCCAACCAAGCAACAAGAGCAACAAAAGAACACAAGTCGATCTTCTCACAAGTCCTAAAAATTAGAGTTGAATTGTGGACTTTGATTTGATCGGAGGCTTTGATTTGTATCTTGGAGTGTTGTGTATTGCTCTTGTATTGAATGAGGAGTAGTGAATGCTTGGATAGCTGGAGTGGAGGTGGTTGTGGGGTATTTATAGCCCCCAACCACCAATTCAACCGTTGGGGAAGGCTGCTGTCGATGGGCGCACCGGACAGTCCAGTGCGCCACCGGACACTGTCCGGTGCGCCAGCCACATCACCCAACCGTTAGGGTTCTGACGGTTTCGACCGTTGGAGCTCTGACTTCTTGGGGCACTGGACAGTCCGGTCCTGCACCGGACAGGTACTGTGCACTGTCCGGTGCGTCTTCCGCGCCTGCTCTGACTTCTGCCGCGAACTGTAGCTGTGTCAGGGTACTGTGCAGTCGACCGTTGCGCTGGTAGTCGTTGCTCCGCTTGGCACACCGGACAGTCCGGTGGCACACCGGACAGTCCGGTGAATTATAGCGGAGTGCGCCTGGAGAAACCCGAAGCTGAGGAGTTCAGAATGTATGGTCCCTAGTGCACCGGACACTGTCCGATGGCCCACCGGACAGTCCGATGCGTCAGACCAGGGCAGCCTTCGGTTTCTTTTGCTCCTTTCTCTTTGAACCCTAACTAGATCTTTTTATTGGTTTGTGTTGAACCTTTAGCACCTGTTGAACATATAATCTAGACCAAACTAGTTAGTCCAATTATTTATGTTGGGCAATTCAACCACCAAAATCATTTAGGAAAAGGTTTGACCCTATTTCCCTTTCAAATAGATCTTGATTCTTAACTACTAGATCAACCACTGAATATCACACAAACAAACAAGAAGAAACAAACACTACTCAATAACATACAACATTCACCATACGTAAAGCTAAAAGAAAGCCTAACGAAAAGAGCGTTCGCTTTTTTCCAAAAACATTACACGCAAGGGTTATAATAAAAAGGTATTCTTTTCAAAAATGTGTGATCTATACTTTATAAAACAAGACATCTTTTATTTTTATTAGAAGGTACATTGTCTATATTCTTTATTAAGAAAGCTATATACAAAATAATATATAAACTAACATTTTAATTATAAAAGAACACGAACACTGATTTCTTTATTTTATCCTTTAAGAAAAACTAAATGATATAAATAATATGGATTCAATGTGATGAACGGATTAATCACGCTTATATTACTAGTTATGGATAAATTAAAATGTAAGTCAAATAAATAAATTGTGAGAAAATGTAAATAATCTATTGATTATATTTAGTTTCAATTTAGAAACATATGACCTAAATCATTTGAAAGGAAAATGTATAAACTATCATTTTAGTATATAAAAGCAATGACCCTTGTTATCTTTTAATTAAGAAAATATAAATAATTTATTAATTGGATATATATTTATCTTTTATTTATTAAGAAACATATGGTCTACATATTCTTTTAAGTTTCTATTTAATACGGCTATACTTAAACATCTATAACGAACCTTGTTAAAAAACATAATATCTATTAAAAAGGTCATTTTAAACTAGAAACAAATTATCTAATTCATTAGTAAGTAACCTATGTTTATCAACATAACTATCATTTTCTTTATTAGGAAAGTATGAGTGCCTAATTAAGTCATTTTAACATTATAATATAATTCTATTCTTTCGGTTTTTCTCCTTTCTTTCTTAAATAGAAATTATACGTATCGTTACAATGTTTATTTCTAAATCACCTTTCATTAATATTATAAGGATTGATGTAGATTACTAAATGAGACTTTTAATAACATATTCATGGTTATTATGACATAAATAAGTATTGTCGGCGTTTCGACCCCGGGGGGTCCCTGGACCGACGAGTAAATTGTCGCCGCGTGCCCTAGCCCAGATGGGTCGGCGCGAGACGGAGCGCGAAGGGGGAAAGAAGCCGGAGGGAGACAGGCGTAAAAGGGGAAACCCGCGGCCTTCGTGTTTGTCCCGCGCCCAGGTCGGGTGCGCTTGCAGTAGGGGGTTACAAGCGTCCACGCGGGAGGGAGCGAGAGGCTTACGCGAGCGCCGTCCCGTCCTTCCCCGCGCGGCCAACCCTCCGTAAGAGGGCCCTGGACCTTCCTTTTATGGGTGTAAGGAGAGGATCCAGGTGTACAATGGGGGGTGTAGCAGTGTGCTAAAGTGTCTAGCGGAGAAGAGCTAGCGCCCTAAGTACATGCTGTCGTGGCAGCCGGAGAGGTTTTGGCACCCGGTTCGTGTGGTGTCGTGGCCGTCGGAGGAGCGTTGGAGCCTGGTGGAAGGACAACTGTTGGGGCTGTCGAGTCCTTGCTGACGTCTCCTTGCTTCCGTAAGGGGGCTGAGAGCCGCCGTCCTCATGGAGCATGCGGGGCGCCATCATTACTTGTTTATCGGGGCGAGCCAGATGGGACGCCGGTCTTGTTCCTCATAGCCTGAGTTAGCTTGGGGTAGGGTAATGATGGCGCCTCCTGTGACGTGGTTGGTTCGAGCCCTGGGTTGGGCGAGGCGGAGGCTCCTTCGAGGTCGAGGTCGAGTCTGTCTTCCAAGGCCGAGGCCGAGCCCGAGCCCCTGGGTCGGGCGAGGCGGAGACTGTCGGATGAGGCCAGGGCTGAGTCCGAGCCCTGGGGTCGGGCGAGGCGGAGTTCGTCGTCTTCCGGGGCTGAGCCCGAGTCCGAGCCCTCGGTCGGGCGAGGCGGAGTTCATCGTCTTCTGGGGCTAAGCCCGAGTCCGAGCCCTAGGTCGGGCGAGGCGGAGTTCGTCGTCTTCCGGGGCTGAGCCCGAGTCCGAGCCCTAGGGTCGGGCAAAGCGGAGTTCATCGTCTTTCGGGGCTGAGCCCGAGTCCGAGCCCTGGGTCGGGCGAGGCGGAGTTCGTCGTCTTCCGGGGCTGAGCCCGAGTCCGAGCCCTGGGTCGGGCGAGGCGGAGTTCGTCATCTTCTGGGGCCGAGCCCGAGTCTGAGCCCTGAGGTCGGGCGAAGCGGAGTTCGTCATCTTCCGGGGCTGAGCCCGAGTCCGAGCCCTGGGGTCGGGCGAAGCGGAGTTCGTCGTCTTCCGGGGCCGAGCCCGAGTCTGAGCCTTGGGTCGGGCGAGGCGGAGTTCGTCATCTTCCGGGGCCGAGCCCGAGTCCGAGCCCTGGGGTCGGGCAAAGCGGAGTTCGTCGTCTTCCGGGGCTGAGCTCGAGTCCGAGCCCTGGGGTCGGGCGAAGTGGAGTTTCCTATGGCGCCTGTGGCCGGACCTGGCTGCTGTCAGCCTCACTCTGCCGAGTGGCACAACAGTCGGAGCGGCGCAGGCGGCGCTATCCTCTTGTCAGGCCGGTCAGTGGAGCGGCGAAGTGACTGCGGTCACTTCGGCTCTGTCGACTGAAGGGCGCGCGTCAGGATAAGGTGTCAGGCCACCTTTGCATTAAAGGCTCCAGCGATACGGTCGGTCGGTGTGGCGGCTTGGCCAAGGTTGCTTCTTGGTGAAGCCTGGGCCTCGAGCGAGCCGAAGGTGTGTCCGTTGCTGGAGGGGGTCCTCGGGCGAGACGTAAATCCTCCGGGGTCGGCTGCCCTTGCCCGAGGCTGGGCTCGGGCGAGGCGAGATCGTGTCCCTTGAGTGGACCGATCCTTGACTTAATCGCACCCATCAGGCCTTTGCAGCTTTGTGCTGATGGGGGTTACCAGCTGAGATTAGGAGTCTTGAGGGTACCCCTAATTATGGTTTTCGACAGTAGCCCCCGAGCCTCGAAGGGAGTGTTAATACTCGCTTGGAGGCTTTTGTCGCACTTTTTTGCAAGGGGACCGGCCTTTCTCGGTTGCATTTTATTTCGGTGGGTGCGCGCGAGCGCACCCGCCGGGTGTAGCCCCCGAGGCCTCCGAGGAGTGGTTTGACTCCTTCGAGGTCTTAATGCATTTCGCAATGCTTCGGTCGGTCTGGTTGTTCCCTCATGCGAGCTGGCTGTAGCCCGGGTGCACGGTCGGGTCCCAAGTTCTCGGGCTGGTATGTTGACGCTGTCAATGGTTTGGCCGGAGCCGGGTTTGCGAGAGAAGCCCCCGAGCCTTCGCACAGGGCGAGAGGACGGTCAAGGACAGACTCGACTTCTTTACATACGCCCCTGCGTCGCCTTTCCGCAAGGAGGAGGGGGGGAAAAGCGCCATGTTGCCCTTGGAGGGCGTCGAACATGGTGTCTCCGGTGAGCTGCTAACGGGTAATCCGAGTGGACGCCCGTGCCCCATTTGTTAGGGGTCGGCTAGAGGCCCGGAGGCGCGCTCCAAAAGTACCTGCGGGTGGTCTGCCGGACCCGGTCCCCTTTTGATGGGGTCCGAGGGCTCGATGCCTCCCTCTGATGGGATTCCGTTGCAAGATCGTTCCCACTGGTCTTGGAAATGTCCTAGGGTACCTCGGGAGCATAGCCCGAGCCTTGGTTATGTATCAAACGTACCCAGGGTCATCCCTCGCTCTACATCTGAGGCGGCTGTGAACCCTTCGAGGGCCAGCCTACGAACCCCTGATCAGTAGTGGGCGCGGAGCCCGAGTGGCCTGAGGCGGTCGTTGAACCCTTCTGAGGGGCCGGCCTTTGAACCTCTGACCAGTAGTGGGCGCGGAGCCCGAGCGCTCTGAGGTGACTGTTGAACCCCTCCGAGGGGCCAGCCTTCGAACCTCTGATCAGTAGGGGGGCTCGGGGCCCGTTTCCTTCACGGGGAAGGATCCCTTTCGGGGTATCCCCTTTCCCGGTCCCTGTTGTAAGAGAGAGAAAGAGGAACATGAAAAGGATGCGAAATTGAATGACGTGGCATACCTTTTTTGGACGCGGTCATTATGGCGAAGGTGAAGCGTCGCCCGCTTCTCCTGCCAAAGGTGCCGCCTGTCCCGCGGCGGAGCTAATGCGGCGGGACGAGTGGTTCGCGGGGCAGCCGTTGCGCGTGCGCGAGCCGTTCGAGGAACGAGACACGGGCGCGCCGTCTTCACGTCGTGGGAGAGGGCTCTCCCGCTGTCCCAGGAGGGGACGTGAGCTTGGCTGACGACTTGACCGCTGCTTTCGCTCGCCTGCCACCGCCATTACTGCCGGCCCATTTCTGGCCGCATCGATCGTCGCGCCTTCTCCTGCAGCTGAGTGGCCCGTGATCGATGCGCCTGGTTGGCACTGTTGGGTCATGCGCAGGGTTGCCTCGAGTCGCGGTAGTGGTTTCGCAGTCAAGGAGGCGCGGTAGTGGCGCGAGTGGCGGTGCGGTTTCTTGCACGTTGCGACCGGCACGCCGGTTGCATGACGCGTGGGACTGGGCCTCCATGTTGGATGCGTCGAAGCTGGAAGGGTGCGCCCCTTCGGTGCGGTTGCATGCCGCCTGCATTGCGGTTCGCCCTTTCACCCGCTGGTCTAGGCGAAAGTGGGGGAATGCTTGTAACCGCTGGGCAGTCGCGCGCGCCGTGCGCAGTGGTTTGGCTTCTTCTGCCCTGGGCTAGCTTGCATGACGCGTGGGACCTAGCCCCCGTGTCGTAGGGGGAGGACCTTGGAGCGTGTTGGAGAAGACTCAGCCCGCGACAGCTGAGGACGCAAGTGGGGAGAGTTGCCTTTAAAAGGAGGGCGACCTCCTTGAAGGGCAACCATGTCTTCGCGCTCCCCTCATGCATCGTGTCTTTCCACCTTTCGAGCCCCCATATGGGGGGCGCCCGTGGTTCTTCCGCCTTGTCGTCGTTGGGGAAACGCAACTTCGCCAAAGTTGGTACCTTTCAGCCATCGTTCGACTTCAAGGATTTTTGTCAGGCGGCCCGGCCGCATCCCCTCGCCGGTGGTCACCCAAGACGGTGACCTCCAGTTCGATGGTGGGGAGAAGCGAGCTGGACTGCGATCTTGGTTCCGCCCTCAGCTTCAAGGATCTTCGTCATCCTTGCTGGGGCGGAGGCCGGGCTGAGCCGGAGCTCTACCTCTGCACGGGTCGGCCGGCCACCTCTTCTTCCAGCTTCTGGTGGTGGAAACCATCCCCCAGCTCTACGGAGGAGGCGTCCTCCAGCCATGCTGGGGAGGGCGGACTGTTGCTGCCCAGCTAGGATGCAACATTCCGTCCTCTGTCCTTGCTTTCGTGGCGAGGACGGGAGCGAGGACCTGCCGGTGCGCTTTGGGGCGGCCGGCGCTCGCCGGTGCGGTTTTGGCGGATAGGTGGATGCCGCCGTCGGTGCTAAGGTGGTGGCAGCTGGAGAGGTGGGCTTTTCTGCCGACGAGACCATCAGCGCCACCCGTGATCCAACCTCTAGCTCTTTGGTTCTGACAGCTTGTCCTCGCCCCTCGAGTGGGGGCGTGGGCGAGGAGCCCGTCAGAGCAGCGTTCGCCCTGAGGTCATCGCTGCTGCTGTTTGGCCACTTCGAAGTGGGCGTCGGCGAGCCACTAGGGGTTTTGTCGCCCCACAGGCCCTCCAACGTGGGGGGTTGTTCGTACCTGCGGGGGCGGAACCGGAGTTCCGTTTGTAATGACACCTTGAGTGCCGGAGTCTGTTCATCGTGGCTGTCGGGGCCTGAACATGTATGTATTTTCGGCACGGAGCCGTGTTTTTTCTTCATTTCGAGCACTAAGACTCGCCTGTCGGCTATCTGAACCGCTTCACCAAGCGTGAGTTGCCTCGTGCGAAGGTGACGAGTGAGGTATCCGTATCCCGGAGGCGTAGGAGTCCCTTGGCTCGGTCGGCCTCGCCGTCCGAGGTTTCTCTTGCTTAGTTAAAGAAACCCTCGGCCGCTCTTCGATGAGCCGAAGCCGGAGGTAGCGGTGTCAGCATAGACAGAGGCGGAGTTGACTCAAAAAGAAGGCTTCGTCGGCCAGAGCCCGGCCGAGCCGTCCACTAGCGGGACCAGCGTCGGAGTTGAGTTGCCGAGGCCACGAGCCGGGCTAATGTCCTCAGGGGACAGCTGGCTGAGGCTTCGGGGTGGCTGGCCGAGCCGTCTGCTTGAGCCGGACTCCTGGAAGAGACCCTGGCAGCGATGGCCCGGGCGTGGTGCTGGTGTCGTCCTTCGAAGTGGAGATCCTCCGACCGCGTCGCCGTCCGAGGCTAGGTCGGACCTCGCCGAAGGTGTAGTTGACGCCGAGGGTGCTGCTGCTCCCTTCAACCGTCAAGGTCCGAGCCTGCAGGATCAGGTTATCTTGTAGTGTGCGAATGTTTTCTGCAGCCGCCGAGGCCCAAACATACTGTCGTCGTGTTGTAAAGTTGCGTGTCTTTTCCCCTTGCTTCGAGTATCTGGACTTATTTGTCGGTAACAGAGTTGTTTGTCCAAGCGAGAGTTACTTTTCACGGAAGGTGATGAGTGAGGTATCCGTATCCCGGAGGCGTAGGAATCCCTCGGCTCGGTCGACCTTGCCGCTTACGTGTACTCTTACTCGTCCGCCGGATTCTGCTGTCGATGTAGTCGAGAAGGCCCGAAAAATCGTTTCGGCAGAAGGGTCTTCGAGCGTTGGGACTTGTTCGATCAGCGGAATCGCTTATCCGAGCGTGAGTTACTTATCGCAGAAGGTGATGAGTGAGGTATCCGTATCCCGGAGGCGTAGGAGTCCCTCGGCTCGGTCAGCCTTGGCTGCTTACGTGTACTCCGTCGTTTTCAGGATCCACTTTCGAAGTAGTCGAAAAGCACGAGAGATATTCTGGCAGAAAAGATCTTTTTCCGAGGAAAAATTTTGACGCAGAGGGGTTCCCCCCCTTCTAGCCCCCGAGGGAGGGTCGGGCTTTTTGCCAAGGCAAGGCCGACCCTTCCTTGATGGTTAGACTTTGTGTGTGAACGAGGTGTATGAACGACTTGAAAGCATCTTAAGGGTAGAAGCGACGTAGCTGTCAGATGTTCCAAGCGTTGCTGTAGACCTCGCCTTGACTGTTGACCAGCTTGTACGTCCCGGGCTTCAGAACTTTGGCAATGACGAACGGCCCTTCCCAGGGAGGCGTGAGCTTGTGCCGCCCTCGGGCGTCTTGTCGCAGCCGAAGCACCAGGTCGTCCACCTGGAGGTCTCGGGACCGAACCCCTCGGGCGTGGTAGCGTCGCAGGGACTGCTGATACCGCGCCGAGTGTAGCAAGGCCATGTCATGAGCCTCCTCCAGCTGGTCCAGTGAGTCTTCTCGGTTAGCTCGGTTGCTTTGATCGTCGTAGGCCCTCGCCCTTGGGGAACTGTATTCTAAGTCTATGGGCAAGATGGCCTCGGCCCCATAGACTAGAAAGAACGGTGTGAAGCCCGTGGCTCGGCTCAGCGTTGTCCTCAGACTCCAGACCACCGAGGGGAGCTCCTTCATCCATCGCTTGCCGAACTTGTTGAGGTCGTTGTAGATCCGCGGCTTGAGTCCTTGCAGGATCATGCCATTGGCACGCTCTACTTGCCCATTCGTCATGGGGTGAGCCACGGCGGCCTAGTCCACCCGGATGTGGTGACCCTCGCAGAAGTCCAGGAACTTTCTGCCGGTGAACTGGGTGCCGTTGTCGGTGATGATGGAGTTCGGGACCCCAAAGCGATGGATGATGTTGGTGAAGAACGCCACCGCCTGTTCGGACCTGATGCTGTTTAGGGGCCGGACCTCGATCCACTTGGAGAATTTGTCGATGGCGACCAGCAGGTGCGTGTAGCCCCCGGGTGCCTTCTGCAAGGGGTCGACGAGGTCCAGACCCCACACAGCAAACGGCCAGGTGATGGGTATGGTCTGCAGAGCCTGAGCGGGCAGGTGGGTCTGCCTTGCGTAGAATTGACACCCTTTGCAGGTGCGCACAATTCTAGTGGCGTCGGCCACCGCGGTCGGCCAGTAGAAGCCTTGTCGGAAGGCGTTTCCAACAAGGGCTCGAGGTGCTGCGTGATGACCGCAAGCCCCCAAGTGTATTTCTTGTAAGAGCTCCTGGCCTTCGGTGATGGATATGCATCGCTGGAGGATGCCTGAGGGGCTGCGGTGGTAGAGCTCCTTCCCGTCCCCCAGCAAGACAAACGACTTGGCGCGCTGCGCCAACCGCCGAGCTTCAGCTCGGTCGAGGGGTAGCTCTCCTCGGTGGAGATATTGTAGGTACGGGGTCTGCCAGTTTCGATCAGGCGTGACCCCGCTTCACTCTTCCTCGACGTGCAGTGCCTCATCTTCGGGGGCCGAGGTTGCCTCGGGCTGAGCCGAGGGTGTCTCGGGCAGAGCCGAGGGTGCCTCGGGCTGGGCCGAGGCCTTCTCGGGCTCGGGCGTGTCGTCGGTCTTGACGAAGGGTTGGTGCAGGTCTCGGGAGAAGACGTCCGGGGGAACCGTTGTTCGCCCCGAGGCTATCTTAGCCAGCTCGTCCGCAGTCTCGTTGTAGCGTCGGGCGATGTGGTTGAGCTCGAGCCCGTAGAACTTGTCTTCCAGACGCCGAACCTCATCGCAGTAGGCTTCCATCTTCGGGTCGCGGTAGTGGGAGTTCTTCATGACTTGGTCAATGACGAGCTGCAAGTCACCGCGAGCGTCGAGACGTCGGACCCCTAGCTCGATGGCGATGCGCAACCCGTTGACCAGAGCCTTGTACTCGGCCACATTGTTGGACGCTGGGAAGTGAAGGCGTAGCATGTAGCGTAGGTGCTTTCCAAGGGGCGAGATGAAGAGCAGGCCCGCGCCTGCCCCTGTCTTCATCAGCGACCCATCGAAAAACATGGTCCAGAGTTCCGGTTGGATTAGAACTGTCGAGAGCTGGGTGTCGACCCATTCAGCCACAAAGTCCGCCAAGACCTGGGACTTGATGGCCTTCCGAGGGGCGAACGAGATCGTCTCGCCCATGATTTCCACCGCCCACTTTGTGATTCTACCTGAGGCCTCTCGGCACTGGATGATCTCCCCCAAGGGAAGGATGACACCACAGTCACCGGATGAGACTCGAAGTAGTGTCGCAGCTTCCGCCGTGTCAGGATTACCGCGTACAGTAGCTTCTGAATTTGTGGGTAGCGGATCTTGGTCTCGGACAGTACCTCACTGATGAAGTAGACTGGCTTCTAGACGGGCAATGCATGCCCTTCTTCTTGTCTCTCAACCACGATCGTGGCGCTAACCACCTGAGTGGTAGCGGCGACGTAGATCAAGAGAGCTTCTCCGGCGGCGGGAGGCACCAAGATGGGCGCGTTCGTGAGGAGCGCCTTCAGGTTCCCGAGGGCTTCCTCGGCCTCAGGGGTCCAAGTGAAGCACTCGGCCTTCCTTAAGAGGCGGTACAGAGGCAGGCCTCTTTTGCCGAGGCGTGAGATGAAATGGCTCAGAGCCGCAAGGCATCCCGTGACCCTCTGTACGCCTTTCAAGTCCTTGATGGGCCCCATGTTGGTGATGGCCGCGATTTTTTCCGGGTTGGCCTCGATGCCCCGCTCGGAGACGATGAACCCCAAGAGCATGCCTCGGGGACCCCAAAAACGCACTTCTCGGGATTGAGCTTTACGCCTTTCGCCTTGAGACATCGGAATGTCACTTCAAGGTCGGAAAGGAGGTCGGAGGCTTTCCTCGTCTTGACTACGATGTCATCGACGTAGGCCTCGACCGTTCGACCAATGTGTTCGCCGAACACGTGGTTCATGCACCTTTGGTATGTCGTACCCGCATTCCTCAAACCGAACGACATGGTAACATAGCAGTACATGCCGAAGGGTGTGATGAAAGAAGTCGCGAGCTGGTCGGACTCTTTCATCCTGATTTGGTGATACCCTGAGTAGGCATCGAGGAAAGACAGGGTTTCGCACCCAGCAGTGGAATCCACGATTTGATCGATGCGAGGCAGAGGGTAGGGAACTTTCGGACATGCTTTGTTTAGACCAGTGTAGTCTACACACATCCGCCATTTCCCTCCTTTCTTTCTCACAAGCACAGGGTTGGCAAGCCATTCGGGATGGAATACCTCTTTGATGAACCCTACTGCCATTAGCTTGTGGATCTCCTCGCCTATGGCTCTGCGCTTTTCTTCGTCGAATCGGCGCAGAGGCTGCTTCACGGGTCGGGCTCCAGCTCGGATATCCAGCGAGTGCTCGGTGACATCCCTCGGTATGCCGGGCATGTCCGAGGGACTCCACGCGAAAACGTCGGCGTTCGCGCGGAGAAAGTCGACGAGCACTGCTTCCTATTTGGGGTCAAGCTCGGAGCCGATCCGGATCTGCTAGGAGGCGTCGTTGCTGGGGTCGAGAGGGACAGACTTAACCTTCTCCGCCGGCTCGAAGTTGCCGGCACGGCGCTTCACGTCTGGCGCCTCCTTAGAGAGGCTCTCCAGGTCGGTGATGATGGCCTCGGATTCGGCGAGGGCCTCGGCGTACTCCACGCACTCCACGTCGCATTCGTACGCGTGTCGATACGTGGGGCCAACGGTGATGACCCCATTGGGGCCTGACATTTTGAGCTTGAGGTAGGTGTAGTTTGGGACGGCCATGAACTTGGCGTAGCATGGCCTCCCCAGTACTGCGTGGTAGGTTCCTCGAAACCCGACCACCTCAAACGTGAGGGTCTCCCTTCGGTAGTTGGAGGGTGTCCCAAAGGAGATGGGTAGATCGAGTTGTTCGAGGGGCTGGACGCGCTTCCCGGGGATGATCCCGTGAAAAGGCGCAGCGCCTGCCCAGACCGAGGACAAATCGATCTGCAGGAGCCCGAGGGTCTCGGCGTAGATGATGTTGAGGCTACTGCCTCCGTCCATGAGGACCTTGGTGAGCCTGACATTGTCGATGACGGGGTCGACAACGAGCGGGTATTTCCCCGGGCTCGGCACGCGGTCGGGATGATCGCCCTGGTCGAAGGTGATGGGCTTGTCGGACCAGTCTAGGTAGACCGGCGCCGCCACCTTTACTGAGCAGACCTCCCGACGCTCTTGCTTGTGGTGTCGAGCCGAGGCGTTCGCCACTGGCCCACCGTAGATCATGAAGCAGTCGCGGACCTCGGGGAACTCTCCTACCTTGTGATCCTCCTTCTTATCGTCGTCGCGAGCCCTGCCACCTTCCGCAGGTGGCCCGGCCTTGTGAAAGTGGCGCCGAAGCATGGCGCACTCCTCAAGGGTGTGCTTGATGGGCCCCTGATGATAGGGGCACGGCTCCTTAAGCATCTTGTCGAAGAGATTGGCACCTCCGGGAGGTTTCCGAGGGTTCTTGTACTCGGCAGCGGTGACAAGGTCCGCGTCGGTGGCGTCGCATTTCGCTTGCGACTTCTTCCTGCCTTTCTTCTTGGTGCCGCGCTGAGTTGACGCCTCGGGGACATCTTCCGGTGGGTGGCCCTGGGGCTGCTTATCCTTCCGGAAGATGGTCTCAACCACCTCCTGGCCAGAGGCGAACTTGGTGGCAATGTCCATCAGCTCGCTCGCCCTGGTGGGGGTCTTGCGACCCAGCTTGCTCACCAGGTCGCGGCAGGTGGTGCCGGCGAGGAACGCGCTGATGACATCCGAGTCGGTGACGTTGGGCAGCTCGGTGCGCTGCTTCGAGAATCGCCGGATGTAGTCCCGGAGAGACTCCCCCGGCTGCTGGTGGCAGCTTCGGAGATCCCAGGAGTTCCCAGGGCGCACGTACGTGCCCTGGAAGTTGCCGGCGAAGGCTTGGACTAGGTCGTCCCAGTTGGAGATCTGCCCCGGAGGCAGATGCTCCAGCCAGGCCCGAGCGGAGTCGGAGAGGAACAGGGGGAGGTTGCGGATGACGAGGTTGTCATCGTCCGTTCCACCCAGTTGGCAGGCCAGCCGATAGTCCGCGAGCCACAGTTTCGGTCTCGTCTCCCCCGAGTACTTTGTGATAGTAGTCGGGGTTCGGAACCGGGTCGGGAACGGCGCCCGTCGTATGGCTCGGCTGAAAGCCTGCGGACCGGGTGGTTCGGGTGAGGGACTCCGATCCTCCCCGCTGTCGTAGCGTCCCCCACGCCTGGGGTGGTAGCCTCGGCGCACCCTCTCATCGAGGTGGGTTCGACGGTTGCGGTGAGGGTGTCCGTTGCTGAGGCGATCCGGGGCCGCAGGCGCTGTGTTGCTCGTGCGCCCGGTGTGGACCGAGGCTTCCCGCATGAATTGGGAAGTCGCGGCGCGATGTTTCGAGGGGTACCCCTGCCTTCGGGAGGCGGAGCTTTCGGCCCGTCGGACTGCGGCATCCTCCAGGAGATTCTTGAGCTCTCCCTGGATACGCCGCCCCTCGGTGGTAGATGGCTCCGGCATCGCGCGGAGAAGTATTGCCGCTGCAGCCAGGTTCTGGCCGACCCCACTGGAAGCCGGTGGCGGCCTTGCCCTTGTTACGGAACCTCCCAAGTAATTAGGCCCACCTACAGTTGTCCTTGTCCAACGGACCTCAGACAACCAAATAGGTGCCCCTGAACTACTTGACAAGCTCGGTATCTTTCCTTACCTTTCCAGGAATGTCTCACCCGTCTTGCAGACATTATAGAACATCGGAGATAAAGAAATGCGGAAGCGATTACATAACTTACATTTATTAAAAAGTAAGATCATGTTGTTTATTACAGACCAGGAATATATAACGAGTGCAGAGTAATATTATTACACATACCAAGGGAGGCAAAAACTCCTCCCGACAGTTATTACACAAGAAGTCTTAATGGAGGATCCTTTCCTCCCGCTCTTCACTCTTGCTTTTCTTCATTAGGAACCACCCTGGTACAGAAGCAACAGAACTCTGCTGCTTCCTCACCTAAAAGCAACAAGGGGATAAACCCTGAGTATGGAATTACTCAGCAAGTCTTACCCGACTAAGGAAAAGACTCTCAAGGGTATGCTGGATAAATGGGAATCAAGGAGAGGCTTTAGCAAGAATCAACATAGATACTTTTGCAGAAATAGCTTACTAAGGTAGGTCCTTACTTTCAATCTTTTAATGCCATGTTAAGTATTAATAGACTCTGTTTGCCTCTAGTCTAATTTCATCATTTCATCAGTACAACATCATTTTTATCCATACTGTTCACATCCTGACTCTAGGTTGCAGGGAAGTGACCAAGTCTTCATAACCGCGAAGGTACGGTGATCCGAATCGATTATACTCAGCTGAGGATCTCCAATCACACGACATATGTATCACTTAACCCTTGCATATGTCAACCCGCCACCGGGGTTCTTAAGACCAGATCAGGTTCACGCAAACCGAGAGCACAGATACACCACCGTCCAGCCTCTTGCCACGGTGGGTACACGCTACTCCCGCCACCGCTCCACGCCCATTTCGTGTTATCTTATTCTGGCCTTAGTCTGCCCGAGGCAAGGCTTACCCATGACGAGGCATGTGACCAGTTAAAGGGTCCTCGATCAGCACGCCTACATACACGTTCAATCCTTAATCAACCTGGGTAGAACATCACCTGTTCCTAACCCAAGTCTCGATTTAAGTACTTCCATCCTTAGGATTGTTTCTGTTCCTTAGGATGAAAAGAGCATCACAGGGAACTTTGCAGTAAGATCCCACCATTGCTCCAAAAGAAAATATCCTTGCAGGTAGAAGTCATCTTTCCTCAGGATAACCCCTGAGCTAGGCAGTACAGCAAAAGACAACCTCTATCCACAAGACCTAAGCAGGGCTAAGCATTTTTGTAAAACAATTTTGATACTTCACCAGAAGTATCCATAAAGGTGTGGATATCAAGGAAAGTAATGCATCAAAGGGTTTCAAGCAATTCCTATGAACTTAATGCACATTTCACTTGACTTAAAGTGTGCGAAAAGTATTTAAAAACACAAGGAAAGGGGTTGCATGCACCGGGGCTTGCCTTTGTTAACAGGTGAGTCTGGCTCGGATCCGCAAATATCAAAGTAGAAGCAGTTGCCTGCTTGAGAATCCGAGGGTGGTGGTGTCCTTTCTTCGGTGACTTCCTCTTCTTCTTCGTGTTCTAACATAACCATATATATGTATAAGAATGGATGCCATGGGATGCTCATGAGGGTGCAAAGATAATATAAACTTATTATCTAAGTCTTGAATACAACTTTCCTTCACGGTACTCCGAGAACTTAGGGTTTCCGGAGTCAGTAAAGGAGTTCATAGGGCAGGGGGGGTGTTTTGGGGTTTGGTGAGCAGACAAGGTCCAAATCAACCCAAATTCTACCCAAGGCTTCTAAATAATATGAGGAACTCATATAAAAATTTTGAGCATTTTTGGGATTACAATTTATCTTTTAAAAATCCAAAACTACTACTTTGAACTACTTTAAATGCCTTAAAATTCCTTATTTAACCTAAAAATCACAAAACTATTTTTATTAAATTCTAGGGAAAATAAGAAACCTAGGAAAATTGGTTTCATAATTTTACCATTTTCTACATTTTTTTATAATTGTTTTGGCTCTGGAGTAAAAAGAAAAAGAAAACAGGTGAATAGTACTGGGCTGATTTCAGCCCAGTGGCCCAGCTAGAGGGAGAAAGGCGCCCGCGCACGCCCGCGCCCTGGTATCTTTGCAGAAAGGACCTCGTGGTTTTATCTATCTGGAGACAGGTTCTTTTACTGTTTCAGGGAGTCGCTGACGGTTTACACTAAGCCCCTTTGGTTTTCATTTCTTCACAGAGGACAGTCCACGACGGTGGTGGACGCAGGGAGGCTCCGACGAGCACCTGTACCGGCCGACTTACTTATGGACTGATGCCCTACTTCGGTCGAAACCGAATTCACGCCCCAACTATCGATTTCCCTAAGTTAATTGCACAATTGGTGAACTAATTTGGTCTGGCCACAGAGAGTGCGCGGATGAATCAAAGATCCATGCGTTCCCGACGGTCAGTGGACTCCTAGCTCAATTGGACGGGTCAGTAAGCATCGTAGACACGTGAAGAGACTTAAACGGAGCAGAGGGAGGGTTGGACTGACCGGAAAAAGGGCTGGCGACGGTGAAGCTTGTTTCACGGTGGCGGAAAGAGATTTGGGGGAAACACGAATTTGAGTTCACTGGTGGATGATTGTGGCTGATTAGAGGTGGCTAGTTAGCTGACGACCTCGCGGAGCTAGTCACGGGCTCAGTTTATAGGAGGGTAAGGCGGTGGCCGCGAATTTTGGGGAGGACGCGCGGCGGCCGGAGGTGGAGAAGATTACTGGTGCAGCTGCTTGGTGTCTACTGCCGTGGCAGTTACTCCGGTGAGCCACGGAGAGCGAGGGTAAGTCGCAGCGGTGCTGTAGAACGGCTGGGCCATGCGGCATACGGCCGGAAGGCGGCGGTCTCCGGTGAACTTATCGGGTTCAACCACGGGGTGCTTTGTACGATGGCCGAGATACTTTAATGGCCGGGCTTATCCACGGCGAGGTGCCCTGAACGTTTATCAAGTCATCCTGAGCACGAATTGAGACGACGGCGGCGCAAATCTTAGCGCAGGGAGGGTCACCGACGGCGAGCAGGCCATGCTGGCGTTCTGATCACCCCGAGAGCACTGTACCATGGAAGAGTTCAGTTAAATGAACCTGACAGCCCAGTTTGAAGCCAAGTTTTCTCTCGAATTCACATGGCAACTAATCCGAGGCTCTGCAGAAAAAGTGTAGAGCAATACACCATCTACAACTTTGTAATATGATGATGCCACAAAAACCCATTGGATCATGCTTGGATTTAGGCTTGAAATTGATGGCATCAATCTGTTAGTCTGATTTTCAGGCTAAACCAGCCTGACAGCCCATCTTTGGTTGAGATTTTCTCCAAATTTCTCATAAGAACATGGCTTGCTCTCTTCAGCAAAAGTGTTCTCCTTTAATTGGTCTATAAACTTGTTGTGGTCACTTTGGGCAAAAACCCTATACTTCAAAAGATACAGGGCTCCAAAGTTGAGCCAAAACTCTGAAATTTCAGACTTAGAATAGAATCCTATTTGGGGTCCATTTTGCATTTAAGTCCAAAATCCAATGTTTGGCTTTCAAGTCCACATATTTGTGAACCAAATGACTTAAAATACTTATTTTACTTGGTTTTTGCACTTTAGCCCAAAAGTGGACTACTTTTGCACATAGGTCCCTAGGGTTTGGGTTTAGGGTTTTCCAGGGTTCTAATTGAGATTTTTGGTATCCCAGGGGTATAAATGTGACTCAACTTTGTTTTTGGGGACATTTCATGACTTTTTCCCTAAAGCCTTTAGGTTTTCTCATCTTGGGTTAGGTCTTACCCCTTTAATCTCTATTTAGGGTTAGGTTTCATATCCAGGGTTCTATTTGCAAAAACACTTAAGCAATACAACTTGTTTGAAATTTTTACCTAGTGAATGCACTCTAGGTGTATCAAACATATGCAATGTCAATGCTTATGATGCCATGCTCAAGTTTTAGTTACAGTAACACCAGGGGTGTTACATCCTTCCCCCCATAAAAGAATCTCGTCCCGAGATTTAAAGTCCTAGGGTGAGTAATGGAAAAGGAAATGTGTCACATTTTTATTCCCTTATTTCTGGTACAAGGCAGGGGTGGTGTGGGGATTCACTCCTTTATTGCAATAACTATATACACTTTACATATTACATGAGGCTAGAAATCTTGGGAAATTCTTATTCAAGAAGTCTTGAGTTTCCCACGTAGCCTCTTCCTCAGCATGTTGGTTCCATTGTATCTTGTAGAACTTGAGAGTCTTTCTCCGGGTAACCCTGTCCTTTTGATCCAAAACTCGAATAGGATGTTCCGAGTATGTTAAATCTGGTTCCAGGACAACATCTGTCACTTCAACGGTTCGATCGGGAACCCGAAGACACTTCTTCAATTGCGACACATGGAACACATTATGGATAGCAGACAGAATTTCGGGGAGTTGCAGTCGATATGCCACTGGCCCACATTGCTCAAGTACCAGAAATGGACCAATATACCTGGGTGCAAGTTTCCCTTTAACCCCGAAACGCGATACACCCTTCATTGGTGAGACTTTCAAGTAGACATAATCGCCTACCAGAAAGCATAAGGGTTTTCGTCGTCGGTCTGCATAACTCTTTTGTCGAGTCTGAGCTCTCTTCATATTATGAATAATTTTCTGAACCTTTTCTTCGACCTCCTTTACCATATCAGGCCTAAAGAAGTACCTTTCTCCAGGTTCAGACCAATTTAGCGGAGTTCGACACCGTCGCCCATATAAAGCTTCAAAAGGTGCCATTTTGATACTTTCTTGATAATTGTTATTGTATGAAAACTCCGCTAAGGGCAAACATTCATCCCATTTCTGTGAGAAGTCCAGAACACATGCCCGCAGCATATCCTCAAGTATTTGATTGACCCTCTCAGTCTGTCCACTTGTTTGAGGATGATAGGCCGAACTGTGGAGCAATTTGGTACCCAAGGATTTATGAAGTTCTTCCCAAAACTTGGATACGAACTGAGGTCCACGATCCGACACTATAGTCTTTGGAATGCCATGCAAACTGAGAATACGGGCAATATATAAGGCTGCATAAGTGGCTACTGTATATTTGGCCCTGACGGGTAAGAAATGGGCAATCTTTGTGAGTCGATCAACGATAACCCAAATAGAATCATACCCCTTGGCCGTTCTGGGCAGTCCCACAATAAAGTCCATACTTATGTCTTCCCATTTCCATGTTGGGATTGGCAAAGATTGTAATGGACCAGCAGTTTTCATGTGTATGGCCTTGACACGTCTGCAAGTGTCACACTTAGCCACATAGCGTGCAATTTCTATCTTCATCTTTGTCCACCAGTAATGTTGCTTCAAATCTTGGTACATCTTAGTGCTTCCGGGATGAATAGAATAACGACTAAGATGTGCTTCATCAAGAATTTGCTGGCGGAGTTCTTCGTTCTTTGGCACTACTATGCGGTTTTTAAACCATAGCACACCTTGATCGTCTTCTTTGAAACATTTGGCTGTTCCAGCCCTTATCTTCTCTCGTATGTGCTTCATACCCAGATTATCCTTTTGAGCATCAATTATCCTTTGCAAAATGATCGACTCAAGCTTTAGCTGATTCAGAGTCCCTTGTTGGATTATCCCCAGGTTTAACTTTTCCATTTCATGACACAAAGTGTTGTTAGAGGTCTTCACCACAAGACAGTGGCAGGAAGCCTTACGGCTTAGTGCATCTGCCACCACATTGGCTTTGCCTGGGTGATAATGGATCTCCAGTTCATAGTCCTTAATAAGCTCAAGCCATCGTCTTTGCCTCATATTTAATTCTGACTGGGTGAAGATGTACTTCAAGCTTTTATGATCTGTATATATATGACAGATATTTCCCAGCAGATAATGACGCCAAATTTTCAGGGCATGAACCACAGCAGCTAGCTCTAGATCATGAGTTGGGTAATGCTCCTCGTGTCGGCGCAACTGCCTTGAAGCATATGCAATTACTCGACCCTCTTGCATTAATACACAGCCGAGTCCACTGCCTGACGCATCACAATATACATCAAAAGGCTTGGTGATGTCCGGTTGAGCCAATACCGGAGCAGTGGTTAATAATGTCTTCAATTGCTCAAAGGCTTCATTACACTTAGAAGACCAATTGAACTTAATGTCATTCTTCAATAAACTTGTGATTGGCTTCACAAGCTTAGAAAAATCTGGTATGAACCTGCGATAATATCCAGCTAGTCCAAGAAAACTCCGGACTTGGTGAACAGTGGTTGGGGGTTTCCACTCCAGAATATCTTTGACTTTGCTAGGATCTACCGCAATTCCTTTGGCCGATAACACGTGCCCCAAAAATTGAATTTCCTCCAGCCAAAACGCGCACTTGCTGAATTTGGCATACAACTGATGTTCCCTTAGGCGCGTCAATACAATCCGTAGATGTTGAGCATGCTCCTCTTCATTTTTAGAATATATCAAGATATCATCGATGAAGACCACCACGAACTTGTCCAACTCGGGCATGAACACCGAGTTTATCAAATAGGTGAAGTGGGCAGGAGCATTTGTGAGCCCGAAAGACATTACCAGGTATTCAAACAATCCATACCGCGTAGTAAACGTGATCTTCGGTATATCCTCGGGCCGAATACGGATTTGATGATAGCCCGACCTGAGATCAATTTTGGAAAATACCCTCGCCCCAGTCAGTTGATCAAATAAGATATTGATCCTTGGAAGAGGGTACTTATTCTTGATGGTGACCTCATTCAGGGGTCGATAATCCACGCACATTCGCAAGGTTTGATCCTTCTTTTTAACAAAAATGGCGGGGAAACCCCATGGAGACGAGCTTGGCCGGATGAATCCCTTATTCAGTAGATCTTGTAATTGAATCTTCAATTCTGCCAACTCATTAGGGGGCATACGGTACGATCTTCGGGAGATGGGAGCCGTACCGGGCTTTAACTCAATTACAAATTCTACATCTCTTTCAGGGGACAGTCCAGGCAAATCTTCCGGAAATACATCTGGAAACTCACATACTACTGGAATATTCTTGATTTCTGGTACAATGGCTTCATATACTCTACCAGAAGCTTTGGCTGGATTGGTTACGGGGAGAGACAAAAGAATCTCTTCTTGATTATAGCTCAACCTGACGGTTCTGAGTTCAGTGTTGAGAATTGCCTTGTGTTGGGTTAACCAATTCATACCCAAAATTACATCTATATCCTAGCCTTTCAGAACAATCATGTTAGCAGGAAAGTTCCGTCCGGCCATTGTTACTGGCACTTCATAGGCCACTTCTCGAGTAAAAATATGTCCCCCAGGTGAATGAATTTTAAATCCCTCTTTTGATTCATGGCATGCAATGTGATGTTGCTCCACAAATTTCTTGCTAATGAATGTATGCGAAGCACCAGAATCAAAAAGAATAATTGCAGGGTGACTGGCCACGGGAAACGTACCCATCATCACCGGCTCTCCTTCCGGTGTAGTGGCCACTTGGGTGTAATATACACGCCCCGTCTTCTTTGTATTCCTCCCCACAGTATTTCCCTTAGGCTGAGTTGCTTTCCCAGATCCTTGCTGAGCATTTGATTGATTTTGCTTGGGATATGGGCAGTCTTTGATGAAATGTCCCGACTTGTCGCAATTGAAACACCCGGTTGAAGAGCTGGGCAAGTCAGGGAATCGAGTGCCTGGGGCACCCGGCTGACTTGGGGTAGTGGGGGTATTGTTGGGGCGAATAATAATTGGCTGTTTGAAAGGGAATGAGGGTGGACGAGAAAAAGTGCGATTTTGGCTAGAAGGCCGGATGACAAACCGTTGCCTCTTCGCCTGGCCCTGAGTAGGCTTCTCACCACCGAATCCCTTGTTCTTCCCAGAATTTGTGTATTTTGCTTCCACAGATAAGGCTGTGCTGACAGCCTTTCCATACGTGAGATCTATACATGTGGCCATCTTTCTCTGCAACCGGTCATTTAGACCCCTCATGAAGCAGTTCTTTTTCTTTAAATCAGTATTCACCTGGTCGATGGCATACTGCGACAGGTGATTAAACTTGTTGAGATACTGATTGACGGTATCTCCTCCTTGTTTCAGCTTCATGAATTCCTCTTGTTTCATATGCAGCACACCTTCGGGTATGTAGTGCTCACGAAAGGCTGCTTTAAATTCTTCCCAGGTGATTTGATGGTTGACAGGTTGAATAGCCACAAAATTTCCCCACCAGGTACTGGCAGGGCCACGTAGTTGTTGCGCTGCGAATAATGGCTTCTGCGTTTCTGAACAACGGAGAAGACCAAACTTTTGTTCAATAACCCGTATCCACTCGTCGGCTTCCAACGGGTCCTCTGCCTTGACAAATAGGGGTGGACGGGTTTCTGAGAAGTCCAGATAGGTGGTTTCACGGGGGCCTTGCTGATAACCCCTTCCTGCCTACTGTTGGAATTGCTGTTGACCCGCCATTTCCCTAAGGAAGCGGGTATTGTCTGCGGTGGCATTTACCAAGGCGGCAATCGCCTCGGCTAACGTGGGAGGAACCGGAGGTGGATTTGGGGTGACATCCCTTCCCCCAGAAGTTCCCGCTGCGTCCTGTCCTTGAGTCCTGGTCGGCATCTGAGGCAAAGAACATTTGAAATAAATATAAAATGCCAAAGAAGCCTTCCATTTTACATTACTATAAAAAGTAATGATACAGACTCGATGTTACATAACAGGATACATTACCCATTATACAAAAGTTCAACCTATTATACAACTTACTATCTCTACTTCTACAAGCTACACTACTACTCCTGCTTTTGATTGTTTTTGGTAGCTTCATCGTCAGGGGTGGGAGACCATACGTCGACCAGCCTCAAAGAAGGTGATTGTTTTTGGTAGCTTCATCGTCAGGGGTGGGAGACCATACGTCGACCAGCCTCAAAGAAGGAGGGGGCCTAAAAAGGTCTAACTCTCCACCAAGCGCTTCGCCCACAGTGTGCGAGGTTCTGGCTTCAGACCTGACGGGATCCGCAGGGACATTTGGGTGTAGTTGCGAATATAGTACATGAACTTCTTCATGTAAAGTATTGCAATATACCTGCAAGTTATCAACAGCAACGCTAAGTTTGTTGACTCGTGCTCGAGCCTTTGCTTCCTTAGCTAAAGCTACTGAGCGAGATTGTACTGCCCAGTCAAGCGCCAAATATCGGTCAGCTAGTTGATCTTGCAGGGTGCGGATGTAACTTCTTAAATCATTTATCCGGTCACCGTCCGCAACCCATAGATTAGTCCTGCGCTGTAACTCCGCTTGGAGTTGATTCACGCGAGCTTCGAGATCACCAATAGGATCATTGCTCCCGCTACTGCTGTTTTGCTCTTGCTCTCGTGGGGCAAGTTGATGTCGAGGCACACCGATGGGTCCAGTATGCTTACGTGCCGTTTTCCTTGTACGCGGCGACATTTGCTAAGGGGGAAAATTTATTAGTATAATTCTTAGCATGATGCATGAATAAGTACAGAATCAACCTAAGTCGATTCAACCTTCTATACATTGCACTCTCCCTATCTGGTCTTTGAAATAAACTCTTCAGAAATACTTAGGTAAGAAGAGAAGCAATTTTCTAGATAAGTCTTAGGAAATTCTTTTGAAGAGGTCACAATAATATCTGTCAAGAAGGGCTACGCTCCGATACCAGCTGTGACGGAACCTCCCAAGTAATTAGGCCCACCTACAGTTGTCCTTGTCCAACGGACCTCAGACAACCCTATAGGTGCCCCTGAACTACTTGACAAGCTCGGTATCTTTCCTTACCTTTCCAGGAACGTCTCACCCGTCTTACAGACATTACAGAACATCGGAGATAAAGAAATGCGGAAGCGATTACATAACTTACATTTATTAAAAAGTAAGATCATGTTGTTTATTACAGACCAGGAATATATAACGAGTGCAGAGTAATATTATTACACATACCAAGGGAGGCAAAAACTCCTCCCGACAGTTATTACACAAGAAGTCTTAATGGAGGATCCTTTCCTCCCGCTCTTCACTCTTGCTTTTCTTCATTAGGAACCACCCTGGTACAGAAGCAACAGAACTCTGCTGCTTCCTCACCTAAAAACAACAAGGGGATAAACCCTGAGTATGGAATTACTCAGCAAGTCTTACCCGACTAAGGAAAAGACTCTCAAGGGTATGCTGGATAAATGGGAATCAAGGAGAGGCTTTAGCAAGAATCAACATAGATACTTTTGCAGAAATAGCTTACTAAGGTAGGTCCTTACTTTCAATCTTTTAATGCCATGTTAAGTATTAATAGACTCTGTTTGCCTCTAGTCTAATTTCATCATTTCATCAGTACAACATCATTTTTATCCATACTGTTCACATCCTGACTCTAGGTTGCAGGGAAGTGACCAAGTCTTCATAACCGCGAAGGTACGGCGATCCGAATCGATTATACTCAGCTGAGGATCTCCAATCACACGACATATGTAGCACTTAACCCTTGCATATGTCAACCCGCCACCGGGGTTCTTAAGACCAGATCAGGTTCACGCAAACCGAGAGCACAGATACACCACCGTCCAGCCTCTTGCCACGGTGGGTACACGCTACTCCCGCCACCGCTCCACGCCCATTTCGTGTTATCTTATTCTGGCCTTAGTCTGCCCGAGGCAAGGCTTACCCATGACGAGGCATGTGACCAGTTAAAGGGTCCTCGATCAGCACGCCTACATACACGTTCAATCCTTAATCAACCTGGGTAGAACATCACCTGTTCCTAACCCAAGTCTCGATTTAAGTACTTCCATCCTTAGGATTGTTTCTGTTCCTTAGGATGAAAAGAGCATCACAGGGAACTTTGCAGTAAGATCCCACCATTGCTCCAAAAGAAAATATCCTTGCAGGTAGAAGTCATCTTTCCTCAGGATAACCCCTGAGCTAGGCAGTACAGCAAAAGACAACCTCTATCCACAAGACCTAAGCAGGGCTAAGCATTTTTGTAAAACAATTTTGATACTTCACCAGAAGTATCCATAAAGGTGTGGATATCAAGGAAAGTAATGCATCAAAGGGTTTCAAGCAATTCCTATGAACTTAATGCACATTTCACTTGACTTAAAGTGTGCGAAAAGTATTTAAAAACACAAGGAAAGGGGTTGCATGCACCGGGGCTTGCCTTTGTTAACAGGTGAGTCTGGCTCGGATCCGCAAATATCAAAGTAGAAGCAGTTGCCTGCTTGAGAATCCGAGGGTGGTGGTGTCCTTTCTTCGGTGACTTCCTCTTCTTCTTCGAGTTCTAACATAACCATATATATGTATAAGAATGGATGCCATGGGATGCTCATGAGGGTGCAAAGATAATATAAACTTATTATCTAAGTCTTGAATACAACTTTCCTTCACGGTACTCCGAGAACTTAGGGTTTCCGGAGTCAGTAAAGGAGTTCATAGGGCAGGGGGGGGGGTGTTTTGGGGTTTGGTGAGCAGACAAGGTCCAAATCAACCCAAATTCTACCCAAGGCTTCTAAATAATATGAGGAACTCATATAAAAATTTTGAGCATTTTTGGGATTACAATTTATCTTTTAAAAATCCAAAACTACTACTTTGAACTACTTTAAATGCCTTAAAATTCCTTATTTAACCTAAAAATCACAAAACTATTTTTATTAAATTCTAGGGAAAATAAGAAACCTAGGAAAATTGGTTTCATAATTTTACCATTTTCTACATTTTTTATAATTGTTTTGGCTCTGGAGTAAAAAGAAAAAGAAAACAGGTGAATAGTACTGGGCTGATTTCAGCACAGTGGCCCAGCTAGAGGGAGAAAGGCGCCCGCGCGCGCCCGCGCCCTGGTATCTTTGCAGAAAGGACCTTGTGGTTTTATCTATCTGGAGACAGGTTCTTTTACTGTTTCAGGGAGTCGCTGACGGTTTACACTAAGCCCCTTTGGTTTTCATTTCTTCACAGAGGACAGTCCACGACGGCGGTGGACGCAGGGAGGCTCCGACGAGCACCTGTACCGGCCGACTTACTTATGGACTGATGCCCTACTTCGGTCGAAACCGAATTCACGCCCCAACTATCGATTTCCCTAAGTTAATTGCACAATTGGTGAACTAATTTGGTCTGGCCACAGAGAGTGCGCGGATGAATCAAAGATCCATGCGTTCCCGACGGTCAGTGGACTCCTAGCTCAATTGGACGGGTCAGTAAGCATCGTAGACACGTGAAGAGACTTAAACGGAGCAGAGGGAGGGTTGGACTGACCGGAAAAAGGGCTGGCGACGGTGAAGCTTGTTTCACGGTGGCGGAAAGAGATTTGGGGGAAAACACGAATTCGAGTTCACTGGTGGATGATTGTGGCTGATTAGAGGTGGCTAGTTAGCTGACGACCTCGTGGAGCTAGTCACGGGCTCAATTTATAGGAGGGTAAGGCGGTGGCCGCGAATTTTGGGGAGGACGCGCGGCGACCGGAGGTGGAGAAGATTACTGGTGCAGCTGCTTGGTGTCTACTGCCGTGGCAGTTACTCCGGTGAGCCATGGAGAGCGAGGGTAAGTCGCTGCGGTGCTGTAGAACGGCTGGGCCATGCGGCATACGGCCGGAAGGCGGCGGTCTCCGGTGAACTTATCGGGTTCAACCACGGGGAGCTTTGTACGATGGCCGGGATACTTTAATGGCCGGGCTTATCCACGGCGAGGTGCCCTGAACGTTTATCAAGTCATCCTGAGCACGAATTGAGACGACGGCGGCGCAAATCTTAGCGCAGGGAGGGTCACCGGCGGCGAGCAGGCCATGCTGGCGTTCTGATCACCCCGAGAGCACTGTACCATGGAAGAGTTCAGTTAAATGAACCTGACAGCCCAGTTTGAAGCCAAGTTTTCTCTCGAATTCACATGGCAACTAATCCGAGGCTCTGCAGAAAAAGTGTAGAGCAATACACCATCTACAACTTTGTAATATGATGATGCCACAAAAACCCATTGGATCATGCTTGGATTTAGGCTTGAAATTGATGGCATCAATCTGTTAGTCTGATTTTCAGGCTAAACCAGCCTGACAGCCCATCTTTGGTTGAGATTTTCTCCAAATTTCTCATAAGAACATGGCTTGCTCTCTTCAGCAAAAGTGTTCTCCTTTAATTGGTCTATAAACTTGTTGTGGTCACTTTGGGCAAAAACCCTATACTTCAAAAGATACAGGGCTCCAAAGTTGAGCCAAAACTCTGAAATTTTAGACTTAGAATAGAATCCTATTTGGGGTCCATTTTGCATTTAAGTCCAAAATCCAATGTTTGGCTTTCAAGTCCACATATTTGTGAACCAAATGACTTAAAATACTTATTTTACTTGGTTTTTGCACTTTAGCCCAAAAGTGGACTAATTTTGCACATAGGTCCCTAGGGTTTGGGTTTAGGGTTTTCCAGGGTTCTAATTGAGATTTTTGGTATCCCAGGGGTATAAATGTGACTCAACTTTGTTTTTGGGGACATTTCATGACTTTTTCCCTAAAGTCTTTAGGTTTTCTCATCTTGGGTTAGGTCTTACCCCTTTAATCCCTATTTAGGGTTAGGTTTCATATCCAGGGTTCTATTTGCAAAAACACTTAAGCAATACAACTTGTTTGAAATTTTTACCTAGTGAATGCACTCTAGGTGTATCAAACATATGCAATGTCAATGCTTATGATGCCATGCTCAAGTTTTAGTTACAGTAACACCAGGGGTGTTACAGCCCTGACATCGTCGGCGATGCGGTGCTGGATGCCCTGGGGTAGATGACGCGCTTCTCCGGCCGGAGGTTGGCCTGCCCATTCCTGCCTGATGTCCCGGCGAAACGGCTCAAGTGTTCCTGCTCCCTCGTCGAGCCTGGCCTGCATCTCGCGGATTTGCTCGAGCTGTGGGTCATGACCCCCCGCCGGGACGGGGACCACAGCTAGCTCCCGAAGGATGTCAACGCGAGGCGCAGGCCTAGGGGGATCACCGTTTTCCGGCGTACCAAGATGGTTGCCTTCGCCGGGACCCCCTAGATCAACGTGGAAACATTCATGACTTGGGCCGCAGTCCTCGTCGCCGAGGCTGCGGCTACCGTCGGAACAATCGGAAAGGCAGTAGTCGCATGCGGTCATAAAGTCCCGCATGGCACTGGGGTTACCAAGTCCGGAGAAATCCCAACAAAAGTCGGGCTCGTCATCTTCCTCGGAACCCGAGAGCCCGTAGGTCGAGACGGCCGTCAGCCGGTCCCAGGGTGACCGCATACAATACCCCAGAGGGTTTAGACTCGCCTCTATGAGAGCGTCCACCGAAGCAAAGTCGCTTGGTGGGTCGAGGCTGAATCCAAAAGATACGAGATGGGAGTCGGTCGGTACCTCTTGGTCGACGGGCGGTGATGAAGTTGCGTCAGGGGCAGACTGCACCGTCGTCTCGGGTACGAGGGTGACGCCCAGCAAGTCCTTTGCGAGCGTGCTGGCGTCGTCCGTTTGCTTGGAGTTGGCGTGTTGCGGGGAGACGGCGCTCGTCTTCGTCTCAGACACGAGGTCGATGCCCGACGTGCCCCCCGTTGGGGCGCCGGCGCCGTCGACTCGCTCGACAGCCGATGAGGTGCCGCCTCCTGCTTGGCCTTGGTTTCCCCGCCTCCTCCTCCGTCGGCAGGGGAGGGGACGGGACAAGCTCGAATGTCGTTCTTCCGCCACGTGGGGAAGACGTCGTCGATTCCGCCACCGGCGGGCGGATTGTCGGCCGCCGTTGTCGCTGTCGCGCGGCGGGGGAAGGAGTATCATGTCATAGCTATCGTCGAGGGACATGAACTCAAGACTCCCGAAACGGGGCACCGTCCCGGGCTGGAAAGGTTGCTGGAGACTACCCATCTGGAGCTTGACGGGAAGCTGTTCGTCAACACGCAACAGGCCCCTACCTGGAACGCCAACTATCTGCGTTTCGACCCCGGGGGGCCCCTGGACCGACGAGTAAATTGTCGCCGCATGCCCCAGCCCAGATGGGTCGGTGCGAGACGGAGCGCGAAGGGGGGAAGAAGCCGGAGGGAGACAGGCGTAAAAGGGGAAACCTGCGGCCTTCGTGTTTGTCCCGCGCCTAGGTCGGGTGCGCTTGCAGTAGGGGGTTACAAGCGTCCACGTGGGAAGGAGCGAGAGGCTTACGCGAGCGCCGTCCCGTCCTTCCCCGCGCGGCCAACCCTCCGTAAGAGGGCCCTGGACCTAACTTTTATAGGCGTAAGGAGAGGATCCAGGTGTACAATGGGGGGTGTAGCAGTGTGCTAACGTGTCTAGCGAAGAAGAGCTAGCGCCCTAAGTACATGCCGTCGTGGCAGCCGGGGAGGTTTTGGCACCCGGTTCGTGTGGTGTCGTGGCCGTCGGAGGAGCGCTGGAGCCTGTGGAAGGACAGCTGTTGGGGCTATCGAGTCCTTGCTGACGTCTCCTTGCTTCCGTAAGGGGGCTGAGAGTCGCCGTCGTCATGAAGCATGCAGGGCGCCATCATTACTTGTTTATCGGGGCGAGCCAGATGGGACACCGGTCTTGTTCCCCGTAGCCTGAGTTAGCTTGGGGTAGGGTAATGATGGCGCCTCTTGTGACGTGGTTGGTCCGAGCCCCGGGTTGGGCGAGGTGGAGGCTCCTCCGAGGTCGAGGTCGAGTCTGTCTTCCAAGGCCGAGGCCGAGCCCCTGGGTCGGGCGAGGCGGAGACTGTCGGCTGAGGCCAGGGCTGAGTCCGAGCCCTGGGGTCGGGCGAGGCGGAGTTCGTCGTCTTCCGGGGCTGAGCCCGAGTCCAAGCCCTAGGTCGGGCGAGGCGGAGTTCGTCGTCTTCCGGGGCTGAGCCTGAGTCCGAGCCCTGGGTCGGGCGAGGCGGAGTTTGTCGTCTTCTGGGGCTGAGCCCGAGTCCGAACCCTGGGGTCGGGCGAAGCGGAGTTCGTCGTCTTCCGGGGCTAAGCTTGAGTCCGAGCCCTGGGTCGAGCGAGGCGGAGTTCGTCGTCTTCCGGGGCTGAGCCCGAGTCCTAGCCCTGGGTCTGGCGAGGTGGAGTTCGTCGTCTTCTGGGGCCGAGCCCGAGTCCGAGCCCTGGGGTCGGGCGAAGCGGAGTTTGTCGTCTTCTAGGGCTGAGCCCGAGTCCGAGCCCTGGGGTCGGGCGAAGCGGAGTTCATCGTCTTCCGGGGCCGAGCCCGAGTCCGAGCCCTGGGTCGGGCGAGGCGGAGTTCATCGTCTTCCGGGGCCGAGCCCGAGTCCGAGCCCTGGGGTCGGGCGAGGCGGAGTTCGTCGTCTTCCGGGGCTGAGCCTGAGTCCGAGCCCTGGGGTCGGGCGAAGCGGAGTTTCCTATGGCGCCTGAGGCCGGACCTGGCTCCTGTCAGCCTCACTCTGCCGAGTGGCACAACAGTCAGAGCGGCACAGGCGGCGCTGTCCTCTTGTCAGTCCGGTCAGTGGAGCGGCGAAGTGACTGCGGTCACTTCGGCTCTGTCGACTGAAGGGCGCGCGTCAGGATAAGGTGTCAGGCCACCTTTGCATTAAAGGCTCCAGCGATACGGTCGGTCGGCGTGGCGGCTTGGCCAAGGTTGCTTCTTGGTGAAGCCTGGGCCTCAGGCGAGCCGAAGGTGTGTCCGTTGCTGGAGGGGGTCCTCGGGCGAGACGTAAATCCTCAGGGGTCGGCTGCCCTTGCCCGAGGCTGGGCTTGGGCGAGGCGAGATCGTGTCCCTTGAGTGGATCGATCCTTGACTTAATCGCACCCATCAGGCCTTTGCAGCTTTGTGCTGATGGGGGTTACCAGCTGAGATTAGGAGTCTTGAGGGTACCCCTAATTATGGTCCCCGACAAGTATTTTACTAATTCTAAGTAATTAAGTTCTATTCTTGTGATTACATTTATCATGACTAGTAAAAACCTATTTTCATTATGATTGGTGATATTCTTTTAGTTTTATATTTTCTTTCCAAAAGAAAGTATCAACAATAATCAGAGGTCAAAACATCTAATAAATAACTTAGACCGATGATTAACTTATAATTCTAGCACCAAGATAAATTCTACACCACTTACTAATTCTATGCTCAAGAATTTTCATTATTTATTTAGTGAGCCTAAATGAACCTTTTGATTATAACTTCTAATTAAAATTCATCCTAAACAGAGTTAGTTATAAAATCACTTATTTAGCATTTCTACCACATGTCTACCGAATTTTGTCAATACCATTGCGCACAAATAATATGTCTTGTACACATATACTCATACACATGAATCGCCAAACCACATCATCTCAATATTACAACGATAATTCACAAAATTCATAAATTAATTCGAAACATGCTTTAGAAAATAAATCAACATGTTGGGGTTGTCTTCAACCTTTGGTTCTTGCTCATGCGCAGGGATGAACTCGACAAGCAGGGAGGGTTCGACGATCTCGGCGGGCAAGGAACGTGCGCAACCGAGGTGGTCGGGGACGGGCGCGGTCGTCGGTGAGCGCGGACGGAGCTCCGACGACGTGGTCGGTGGTGAGCAAGGGAGCGAGGAGCGCATGAGAGAGAGGGAGCTCGGGGAGGAAGAGAGGAAGGGACTCGGCCAGATTTTATAGGGAGAGGGAGGGGAGAGGTCGCCGGGGAGAGAGGAAGGGGCGGCCGAGGTGCTTCAAGGCGCCATTAATGGCGTCGGTTTCATTCCATGGTGTCAATGGAGAGAGGGAGTAATGGGGGATGGAGTAACAACTACTTTGAAGTTCCAATAACGCAGAGGAAGACGAACAGCGCGGCTGGGGCTTCGGTGCTCGGGTTCCTAGCGCGGTCGGGGCCTGGTGGTGTCCTTGTCGCGGGGCACGGTGCTCCTGGCGGCTGGAGGCGCTGGCGCGGCACTTGGGCGCGGGGTGCGAGTCGCCTGGCGCTGTCCTGCGGGCGTCGTGCGGTCGGCTGGTGGCGTGGGGCTGGTCGGCCGTCCTGGCGGCTCCTGGGTGCGGGCGGGTGAGAGCAGAGGGAAGAGAGGAGAGAGGTGGCCTGGTGGGGCCCGCGCACGAGTGGGAGAGGGGAGGGAAGAGTGGGTGGCGGCGGCTGGGAGGAGGGTAGCAGGGGGCGGCGGCCACCATGGGCTCCTAATGGGCCTTAGGGTTAGGGTTAGGTTAGGTTTTTCTTTTTCTTTTTTCTATTTCTTTTCTCTTAAAAATGTAAATAAATATATTTTTAAACAATTCAAAAATCCTAATAATTATTCCAAAATTATTTATAACTAAAATATTTATTTTTGTACTAATAATTATTATATTATTTATTTGGGTTTCCATTTAAGAAGAAATGCTATTAAATATCCAAAATCAATCCTGAGCAATCAAATATTATTTCAAATGCAATAAATAACAAACACTTGAATGAAAAATTTATTAGCATAATTACCATTAATAAACTAAATGCATTATTTTTATTTAATGGTTTTTATAGTGTTATAAACCTACCCCTCTTAGAAGAATCTCGTCCTCGAGATTAAGAAAGGCTAGCGCGAAAGCAAAGGAGCTACATGATTATTTGTAGGTTCTTAGTTCATATTGAACTCTTCTAATATTAAGGATCTTCCTTTCTTCTTTGCTCCGTAATGTATACTTGTCGGGGACCATAATTAGGGGTACCCTCAAGACTCCTAAATCTCAGCTGGTAACCCCCATCAGCACAAAGCTGCAAAGGCCTGATGGGTGCGATTAAGTCCAGGATCGGTCCATTCGAGGGACGCGATCACGCCTCGCCCGAGCCTAGCCTCAGGCAAGGGCAGCCGATCTCGGAGGATTTACGTCTCGCCCGAGGACCCCCTCCAGCAACGGACACACCTTCGGCTCGCCCGAGGCTCAGTCTTCACCAAGAAGCAACCTTGGCCAAGTCGCCGCGCCAACCGACCGAATCGCAGGGGCATTTAATGCAAAGGTGGCCTGACACCTTTATCCTGACGCGCGCCCTCCAATCGACAGAGCCGAAGTGACCGTAGTCACTTCGCCGCTCCACTGACCGGCCTGACAAGGGGACAGCGCCGCCTGCGCCGCCCCGACTGCTGTGCCACTCGACAGAGTGAGGCTGTCAGCAACCCAGTTTTGCCTCAGGCACCATAGGAAACTCCGCTTCGCCCAACCCCAGGGCTCGGACTCGGGCTCAGCCCCGGAAGACGACGAACTCTGCTTCGCCCGACCCCAGGGCTCAGACTCGGGCTCAGCCCCAGAAGACGACGAACTCCGCTTCGCCTGACCCCAGGGCTCGGACTCGGGCTCAGCCCAGAAAGACGACGAACTCCGCTTCGCCCGACCCCAGGGCTTGGACTCGGGCTCCGCCTCGGAAGACGACGAACTCCGCTTCGCCCGACCCCAGGGCCCGGACTCGGGCTCAGCCCCGGAAGACGACGAACTCCGCTTCGCCCGACCCCAGGGCTCGGACTCGGGCTCAGCCCCGGAAGACGACGAACTCCGCTTCACCCGACCCCAGGGCTCGGACTCAGCCCTGGCCTCAGCCGACGGTCTCCGCCTCGCCCGACCCAGAGGCTCGGACTCAACCTCGGCCTTGGAAGACAGACTCGACCTCGACCTCGGAGGAGCCTCCGCCTCGCCCAACTCAGGGCTCGGACTGACCACGTCATAGGAGGCGCGATCATTACCCTACCCCAAGCTGACTCAGGCTACGGGGGACAAGACCGGCGTCCCATCTGGCTCGCTCCGCTAAATAAGTGATAATGGCGCCCCGCATGCTCTATGACGACGGCGGCTCTCAGCCCCCTTACGGAAGCAAGAGGACGTCAGCAAGGACACGACAGCCCCGACAGCTGTCCTTCCGCCAGGCTCCAGCGCTCCTCCGACGGCCACGACACCACACGAGCTGGGTGCCAAAACCTCTCCGGCTGCCACGATGGCATGTACTTAGGGCGCTAGCTCTCCTCTGCTAGACACGTTAGCACACTGCTACACCCCCCATTGTACACCTAGATCTTCTCCTTACGCCTATAAAAGGGAGGTCCAGGGCCCTCTTACGGAGGGTTGGCCGCGCGGGGAAGGACGGGACGGCGCTCGCGCAAGGCCGCTCGCTCCCTCCCGTGTGGACGCTTGTAACCCCCTACTGCAAGCGCACCCGACCTGGGCGCGGGGCTAACACGAAGGCCGCGAGTTCCACCTCCCACGCCTGTCTCCCTCTAGCTGCTTTCCCCCCTTCGCGTTCCGCCTCGCGCCGACCCATCTGGGCTGGGGCACGCGGCGACAATTTACTCGTCGGTCCAGGGACCCCCCGGGGTCGAAATGCCGACAGTAGGCGCGCCAGGTAGGGGCCTGCTGCGTGTTGACGAACAGCTTCCCGTCAAGCTCCAGATGGGCAGTCTCCATCAACCTCTCCAGCCTGGGACGATGCTCCGTTTTGGGAGTCTTGAGTTCATGTCCCTCGACGGCAGCTATGACATGATACTCCTTCCCCGCCGCGCGACAGCGACAATGGCGGTCGACAACCCGCCCGCCGGTGGGGAAATCGACGACGCCTTCCCCACGTGGTGGAAGGACGACATTCGGGCTTGTCCCGTCCCCTCCCCCGCCGACGGAGGAGGAGGCGGGGCAACCAAGGCCAAGCAGGAGGCGGCACCTCGTCGGCTGTCGAGTGAGTCGACGGCGCCGGCGCCCCAACGGAGAGCGTGTCGGGCATCGGCCTCGCGTCTGAGACGAAGACAAGCGCCGTCTCCCCGCAACACACAAACCTCAAGCAAACGGACGACGCCAGCATGCTTGCGAAGGACTTGCTGGGCGTCACCCTCGTACCTGAGACGACGGTGCAGTCAGTCCCTGACGTGACTTCATCACCGCCCGTCGACCAAGAGGTACCGACCGATTCCCATCTCACGCCTTTTGGATTCAGCCTCGACCCACCGAGCGACTCCGCTTCGGTGGACATTCTCATAGAGGCGAGTCCAAACCCTCTGGGGTATCGTGTGCGGTCACCCTGGGACTGGCTGACGACTGTCTCGACCTACGGGCCCTCGGGGTCCGAGGAAGATGGTGAGCCCGACCTCTGTTGGGATTTCTCCGAACTTGGTAACCCCAGTGCCGTGCGGGACTTCATGACCG
Source organism: Zea luxurians (assembly GCA_029449295.1). Taxonomy (NCBI): domain Eukaryota; kingdom Viridiplantae; phylum Streptophyta; class Magnoliopsida; order Poales; family Poaceae; genus Zea; species Zea luxurians. The sequence continues at coordinate 38,901,733 of JAOPSE010000010.1, read as the reverse complement.
CATGCGACTACTGCCTTTCTGACTGTTCCGACGGTAGCTGCAGCCTCAGCGACGAGGACTGCGGCCCAAGTCGCGAATGTTTCCACGTCGATCTAGGGGGTCCCGGCGAAGGCAACCATCTTGGTATACCGGAGAACGGTGATCCCCCTAGGCTCGCGCTTCGCGTTGACATCCTTCGGGAGCTAGCTGTGGTCCCCATCCCGGCGGGGGGTCATGACCCACAGCTCGAGCAAATCCGCGAGATGCAGGCCAGGCTCGACGAGGGAGCAGGAGCACTTGAGCCGATCCACCAGGACATCGGGCAGGAATGGGCGGGCCAACCTCCGGCCAGGGAAGTGCGTCATCTCCCCTAGGGCATCCAGCACCGCATCGCCGACGACGTCAGGGTAAGACCACCACCGGTTTCCAGTGGAGTCGGCCAAAACCTGGCCGCAGCGGCAATACTTCTCCGCGTGATGCCGGAGCCATCAACCACCGAGGGGCGGCGTATCCAGGGAGAGCTCAAGAACCTCCTGGAGGATGCCGCGGTCCGACGGGCCAAGAGCTCCGCCTCCCGAAGGCAGGGGTACCCCTCGGAACCTCGCACCGCGGCTTCCCGATTCATGCGGGAAGCCTCGGTCCACACCGGGCGCATGCGCAACACAGCGCCTGTGGCCCCGGGTCGCCTCGGCAACGAGCACCATCACTGCAGCCGTCGGGCCCACCTCGACGAGAGGGTGCGCCGAGGCTACCACCCCAGGCGTGGGGGACGCTACGACAGCTGGGAGGATCGGAGTCCTTCGCCCGAACCACCCGGTCCGCAGGCTTTCAGCCGCGCCATACGACGGGCACCGTTCCCGACCCGATTCCGAACCCCGACTACTATCACAAAGTACTCGGGGGAGACGAGACCGGAACTGTGGCTCGCGGACTATCGGCTGGCCTGCCAACTCGGCAGAACGGACGATGATAATCTCATCATCTGCAACCTCCCCCTGTTCCTCTCCGACACCGCTCGATCCTGGCTGGAGCACCTGCCTCCGGGGCAGATCTCCAACTAGGACGACCTGGTCCAAGCCTTCGCCGGCAATTTCCAAGGCACGTACGTGCGCCCTGGTAACTCCTGGGATCTCCGAAGCTGCCGCCAGCAGCCGGGAGAGTCTCTCCGGGACTACATCCGGCGATTCTCGAAGTAGCGCACCGAGCTGCCCAACGTCACCGATTCGGATGTCATCGGCGCGTTCCTCGCCGGCACCACCTGCCGCGACCTGGTGAGCAAGCTAGGTCGCAAGACCCCCACCAGGGCGAGCGAGCTGATGGACATCGCCACCAAGTTCGCCTCTGGCCAGGAGGCGGTTGAGGCCATCTTCCGGAAGGACAAGCAGCCCCAGGGCCGCCCACCGGAAGATGTCCCGGAGGCGTCAACTCAGCGCGGCACCAAGAAGAAAGGCAAGAAGAAGTCGCAAGCGAAACGCGACGCCGCCGACGCAGACCTTGTCGCCGCCGCCTAGTACAAGAACCCTCGGAAACCTCCCGGAGGTGCCAACCTCTTCGACAAGATGCTCAAGGAGCCGTGCCCCTATCATCAGGGGCCCATCAAGCACACCCTTGAGGAGTGCGCCATGCTTTGACGCCACTTTCACAAGGCCGGGCCACCCGCGGAGGGTGGCAAGGCTCTCGACGATAATAAGAAGGAAGATCACAAGGCAGGAGAGTTCCCCGAGGTCCGCGACTGCTTCATGATCTACGGTGGGCAAGTGGCAAACGCCTCGGCTCGGCATCGCAAGCAAGAGCGTCGAGAGGTCTACTCGGTAAAGGTGGCGGCGCCAGTCTACCTAGACTGGTCCGACAAGCCCATCACCTTCGACCAGGGCGACCATCCCGACCATGTGCCGAGCCCGGGGAAATACCCGCTTTTTGTCGACCCCATCATCGGCAATGTCAGGCTCACCAAGGTCCTCATGGACGGAGGTAGCAGCCTCAACATCATCTACGCCAAGACCCTCGGGCTCCTGCGGATCGATCTGTCCTCGGTCCGGATGGGCGCTGCGCCTTTCCACGGGATCATCCCCGGGAAGCGCGTCCAACCCCTCGGACAACTCGATCTACCCGTCTGCTTTGGGATGCCCTCCAACTTTTGAAGGGAGACCCTCACGTTCGAAGTGGTCGGGTTTCGAGGAACCTACCACGCAGTGCTAGGGAGGCCATGCTACGCCAAGTTCATGGCCATCCCCAACTACACCTACCTCAAGATCAAGATGCCGGGCCCCAATGGGGTCATCGCCGTCGGCCCCACGTACCGACACACGTACGAATGCGACGTGGAGTGCATGGAGTACGCCTAGGCCCTCGCCGAATCCGAGGCCCTCATCGCCGACCTAGAGAGCCTCTCTAGGGAGGCGCCAGACGTGAAGCGCCACGCCGGCAACTTCGAGCCAGCGAAGACGGTTAAGTCCGTCCCTCTCGACCCCTGCAACGACGCCTCCAAGCAGATCCGGATCGGCTCCGAGCTCGACCCCAAATAGGAAGCAGTGCTCGTCGACTTTCTCCGTGCAAACGCCAACGTTTTAGCGTGGAGTCCCTCGGACATGCCCGGCATACCGAGGGAAGTCGCCGAGCACTCGCTGGATATCCGAGCTGGAGCCCGACCCGTGAAGCAGCCTCTGCGCCGATTCGACGAAGAAAAGCGCAGAGCCATAGGCGAGGAGATCCACAAGCTAATGGCGGCAGGGTTCATCAAAGAGGTATTCCATCCCGAATGGCTTGCCAACCCTGTGCTTGTGAGAAAGAAAGGGGGGAAATGGCGGATGTGTGTAGACTACACTGGTCTAAACAAAGCATGTCCGAAAGTTCCCTACCCTCTGCCTCGCATCGATCAAATTGTGGATTCCACTGCTAGGTGCGAATCCCTGTCTTTCCTCGATGCCTACTCAGGGTATCACCAGATCAGGATGAAAGAGTCCGACTAGCTCGCGACTTCTTTCATCACACCCTTCGGCATGTACTGCTATGTTACCATGCCGTTTGGTTTGAGGAATGCGGGTGCAACGTACCAGCGGTGCATGAACCATGTGTTCGGCGAACACATTGGCCGAACGGTCGAGGCCTACGTCGATGACATCGTAGTCAAGACGAGGAAAGCCTCCGACCTCCTTTCTGACCTTGAAGCGACATTCCGATGTCTCAAGGCGAAAGGTGTAAAACTCAATCCCGAGAAGTGTGTCTTCGGAGTCCCCCGAGGCATGCTCTTGGGGTTCATCGTCTCCGAGCGGGGCATCGAGGCCAACCCGGAGAAGATCGCGGCCATCACCAGCATGGGGCCCATCAAGGACTTGAAAGGCATACAGAGGGTCATGGGATGCCTCGCGGCTCTGAGCCGTTTTATCTCGCGCCTCGGCGAAAGAGGCCTGCCTCTGTACCGCCTCTTAAGGAAGGCCGAGTGCTTCGCTTGGACCCCTGAGGCCGAGGAAGCCCTCGGGAACCCAAAGGCGCTCCTCACGAATGCGCCCATCTTGGTGCCCCCCGCTGCTGGAGAAGCCCTCTTGATCTACGTCGCCGCTACCACTCAGGTGGTTAGCGCCGCGATTGTGGTTGAGAGACGAGAAGGGGGGCATGCATTGCCCGTCCAGAGGCCAGTCTACTTCATCAGTGAGGTACTGTCCGAGACCAAGATCCGCTACCCACAAATTCAGAAGCTGCTGTACATGGTGATCCTGACGCGGCGGAAGTTGCGACACTACTTTGAGTCTCATCCGGTAACTGTGGTGTCATCCTTCCCCCTGGGGGAGATCATCCAGTCCCGAGAGGCCTCGGGTAGAATTGCAAAGTGGGCGGTGGAGACCATGGGCGAGACGATCTCGTTGGCCCCTCGGAAAGCCATCAAGTCTCAGGTCTTGGCAGACTTTGTGGCCGAATGGGTCGACACCCAGCTCCCAATAGCTCCGATCCAACCGGAACTCTGGACCATGTTTTTCGATGGGTCGCTGATGAAGACGGGGGCAGGCGCGAGCCTGCTCTTCATCTCGCCCCTCGGGACGCACCTACGCTACGTGCTACGCCTCCACTTCCCGGCGTCCAACAACGTGGCTGAGTACGAGGCTCTGGTAAACGGGTTGCGAATCACCATCGAGCTAGGGGTCCGATGCCTCGACGCTCGCGGTGACTCGCAGCTCGTCATCGACCAAGTCATGAAGAACTCCCACTGCCGCGACCCGAAGATGGAAGCCTACTGCGATGAGGTTCGGCGCCTGGAAGACAAGTTCTACGGGCTCGAGCTCAACCACATCGCCCGACGCTACAACGAGACTGCGGACGAGCTGGCTAAAATAGCCTCGGGGCGAACAACGGTTCCCCCGGACGTATTCTGCCGAGACTTGCATCAACCCTCCGTCAAGACCGGCGACACGCCCGAGCCCGAGAAGGCCTCGGCCCAGCCCGAGGCACCCTCGGTTCAGTCCGAGGCGACCTCGGCTCAGCCCGAGGCACCCTCGGCTCAGCCCGAGGTACCCTCGGCCCCCGAGGGTGAGGCACTGCGCGTCGAGCAGGAGCGGAGCGAGGTCACGCCTAATCGAAACTGGTAGACCCCGTACCTGCAATATCTCCACCGAGGAGAGCTACCCCCCGACCAAGCCGAAGCTTGGCGGTTGGCGCGGCGCGCCAAGTCGTTTGTCTTGCTGGGAGACGAGAAGGAGCTCTACCACCACAGCCCCTCGGGCATCCTCCAGCGATGCATTTCCATCGCCGAAGGTCAGGAGCTCTTACAAGAGTTACACTCGGGGGCTTGCGGCCATCACGTAGCACCTCGAGCCCTTGTTGGAAACGCCTTCCGACAAGGTTTCAACTGGCCGACGGTGGTGGCCGACGCCACTAGAATTGTCCGCACCTGCGAAGGGTGTCAGTTCTACGCGAGGCAGACCCACCTGCCCGCTCAGGCTCTGCAGACCATACCCATCACCTGGCCGTTTGCTGTGTGGGGTCTGGACCTCGTCGGCCCCTTGCAGAAGGCACCTGGGGGCTACACGCACCTATTGGTCGCCATCGACAAATTCTCCAAGTGGATCGAGGTCCGACCCCTAAACAGCATCAGGTCCGAACAGGCGATGGCGTTCTTCACCAACATCATCCATCGCTTTGGGGTCCCGAACTCCATCATCACCGACAACGGCACCCAGTTCACTGGCAGAAAGTTCCTGGACTTCTGCGAGGATCACCACATCCGGGTGGACTGGGCCGCCGTGGCTCACCCCATGACGAATAGGCAAGTAGAGCGTGCTAACGGCATGATCCTGCAAGGGCTCAAGCCGCGGATCTACAACGACCTCAACAAGTTCGGCAAGCGATGGATGAAGGAGCTCCCCTCGGTGGTCTGGAGTCTGAGGACAACGCCGAGCCGAGCCACGGGCTTCACACCGTTCTTTCTAGTCTATGGGGCTGAGGCCATCTTGCCCACAGACTTAGAATACGGTTCCCCGAGGACGAGGGCCTACGCCGACCAAAGGAATCGAGCTAATCGAGAAGACTCACTGGACCAGCTGGAGGAGGCTCGGGACATGGCCTTACTACACTCGGCGCGGTACCAGCAGTCCCTGCGACGCTACCACGCTCGAGGGGTTCGGTCCCGAGACCTCCAGGTGGGCGACCTGGTGCTTCGGCTGCGACAAGACGCCCGAGGGCGGCACAAACTCACGCCTCCCTGGGAAGGGCCGTTCGTCGTCGCCAAGGTTCTGAAGCCCGGAACATACAAGCTGGCCAACAGTCAAGGCAAGGTCTACAGCAACGCTTGGAACATCCAACAGCTACGTCGCTTCTACCCTTAAGATGCTTCCAAGTTATTCGTACACCTCGTTCACACACAAAGTCTGGTCGTCAAGGAAGGGTCAGCCTTGCCTCGGCAAAGCCCGACCCTCCCTCGGGGGCTAGAAGGGGGGAACCCCCTCTACGTCGAAATTTTTGTCGAAATTTTCCTCGAAAAAAGAAAAAAAATCTTTTCTGCCAGAATGCCTTTTGTGCTTTTCGACTACTTCAAAAGTGGATCCTGAAAACGACGGAGTACACGTAAGCAGCCAAGGCTGACCGAGCCGAGGGACTCCTACGCCTCCCAGATACGGATACCTCACTCATCACCTTCTGCGATAAGTAACTCACGCTCGGATAGGTGACTCCACGGACCGAACAAGTCTTCACGCTCGAAAGCTCCTCTGCCGAAACGATTTTTCGGGCCTTCTTGACTACGACGGTGACAAAACCCTATGGGCGAGTAAGAGTACACGTAAGTGGCAAGGCCGACCGAGCCGAGGGATTCCTACGCCTCCGGGATACGGATACCTCACTCATCACCTTCTGTGAAAAGTAACTCTCGCTCGGACAAACAATTTTGTTACCGACAAGTAAGTCCAGATACTCGAAACAAGAGGAAAAGGGACGCAACTTTACAACACGACGACAGTGTGTTTGGGCCTCGGCGGACGCAGAAAACATACACACACTACAAGACAACCCGATCCTGCAGGCTCGGACGTCGACAGTTGAAGGGGGCAGCAACACCCTCGGCGTCAACTACACCTTCGGCGGGGTCTGACCTAGCCTCGGACGGCGACGCGGTTGGAGGATCTCCACCCCGAAGGACGACAACAGCACCACGCCCGGACCAGCGCCGGCGGGGTCTTCTTCAGGAATCCGGCTCGAGCAGACGGCTCGGCCGGCCACCCCGAAGCCTCAGCCAGCCGTTCCCTGAGGACATCAGCCCGGCTCGCGACCTCAGCGGCTCAACTCCGGCGTCGGTCCCGCCAGTGGACGACCCGGCCAGGCTCCGGCCGACCAAATCTTCTTTTCGAGCCAACTCTACCTCTGTCCGAGCTGACACCGCTACCTCCGGCTTCGGATCATCAAAGAGCGGCCGAGGGTTCCTTTAACTGAGCAAGAGAAGCCTCGGACAGCAAGGCCGACCGAGCCGAGGGATTCCTACGCCTCCGGGATACGGATACCTCACTCGTCACCTTTGCACGAGGCGACTCACGCTCGGTGAAGCGGTTCAGATAGTCGACAGGCGAGTCTTAGTGCTCGAAATGAAGAAAAAACACGGCTCCGTGCCGAAAATACATACATGTTCAGGCCCCGACAGCCGCAATGAACAAGACACCGGCACTCAAAGTGCCATTACAAACCGAACTTCGGTTCCACCTCCGCAGGTACGAACATCCCCACACGATAGGGGGGGCCTGCGGAGCAACAGAAGGCCGACGGGTGGCTCGCTGCCGCCCGCTCCGGCAACGACGACGACGACTTCTGCTCCGAGGGGCCGAACAGCAGCAGCGATGACCTCAGGGCGGATGCTGCTGCCATAGGGCCCTCGCCCACTTCCTCACTCGAGAGGCAAGAACGAGCAGAAGGCCATAGAGTTGGAGGTCAGCCCGGAGGCGGCACCGGCTATCTCGTCGGTGGAGAAACCTCTTCCGGCTGCCGTGGCGGAAGGCGGCGCCGGAAGCGGCTCCGAAGCCGCTCGGGTCAGAGAGCCGGGCACGCGGCAGCTGCCAGCGCCACGAACGGCGAACGCCCTTCCCCCTGATCACTGAGGGGAGGAGCATGTGACGGAACCTCCCAAGTAATTAGGCCCACCTACAGTTGTCCTTGTCCAACGGACCTCAGACAACCCTGTAGGTGCCTTTGAACTACTTGACAAGCTCGGTATCTTTCCTTACCATTCCAGGAACGTCTCACCCATCTTGCAGACATTATAGAACATCGGAGATATAGATATGCGGAAGCGATTACATGAACTTACATTTATTAAAAAGTAAGATCGAGTTGTTTATTACATACCAGGAATATAAACGAGTGCAGAGTAATACTATTACACATACCAAGGGAGGCAAAAACTCCTCCCGACAGTTATCATACAAAAAGTCTTAATGGAGGATCCTTTCCTCCCGCGCATCACTCTTGCTTATCTTCATTAGGAACCACCTTGGTACAGAAGCAACAGAAATCTGCTGCTTCCTCACCTAAAAACAACGAGGGAATAAACCCCGAGTATGGAATTACTCAACAAATCTTACCCGACCAAGGAAAAGACTCTCAAGGGTATGCTGGATAAATAGGACTCAAGGAGAGGCTTTAGCAGAAATCAACTTAGATACTGTTGCAGAAATAGCTTACTAAAGTGAGTCTTTACTTTCAATATTTTAATGCCGAATTAAGTATTAATAGACTCTGTTTGCCTCTAGTCTAATTTCATCATTTCACCAGTACAACCTCATTTTTATCCATAATGTTCACATCCTGACTTTAGGTTGCAGGGAAGTGACCAAGTCTTCATAACCGCGAAGGTACGACGATCCGAATCGATTATACTCAGCTGAGGATCTCTAATCACATGACATATGTAGCACTTAACCCTTGCATATGTCAACCCGCCACCGGGGTTCTTAAGACCAGATCAGGTTCACGCAAACCGAGAGCACAGATACACCACCGTCCAGCCTCTTGCCACGGTGGGTACACGCTACTCCCGCCACCGCTCCACGCCCATTTCGTGTTATCTTATTCTGGCCTTAGTCTGCCCGAGGCAAGGCTTACCCATGACGAGGCATGTGACCAGTTAAAGGGTCCTCAATCAGCACGCCTACATACGCATTCAATCCTTAATCAACCTGGGTAGAACATCACCTGTTCCTAACCCAAGTTTCGATTTAAGTACTTCCATCCTTAGGATTGTTTCTGTTCCTTAGGATGAAAAGAGCATCACAGGGAACTTTGCAGTAAGATCCCACCACGCTCTCAATGAAAATATTCTTGCAGGTAGAAGTCATCTTTTCTCAGGATAACCCCTGAGCTAGGCAGTATAGCAAAAGACAACCTCTATCCACAAGATCTAAGCAGGGCTAAGCATTTTTGTAAATCAAATTTTGATACTTCACCAGAAGTATCTATAAAGGTGTGGATATCAAGGAAAGCAATGCATCAAAGGGTTCCAAGCAATTCCTATGAACTTAATGCACATTTCACTTGACTTAAAGTGTGCGAAAAGTATTTAAAAACACAAGGAAAAGGGTTGCATGCACCGGGGCTTGCCTTCGTTAATAGGTGAGTCTGGCTCGGATCCGCAAATATCAAAGTAGAAGCAGTTGCCTGCTTGAGAATCCGAGGGTGGTGGTGTCCTTTCTTCGGTGACTTCCACTTCTTCTTCACGTTCTAATCATAATCATACATATGTATAAGAATGGATGCCATGGGATGCTCATGAGGGTGCAAAGATAATATAAACTTATTATCTAAGTCTTGAATACAACTTTCCTTCACGGAACTCCGAGAACTTAGGGTTTCCGGAGTCAGTAAAGGAGTTCAAAAGGCAGGGGGGTGTTTTGGGGTTTGGTGATCAAACAAGGTCCAAATCAACCCAAATTCTACTCAAGGCTTCTAAATAATATGAGGAACTCATATAAAAATTTTGAGCATTTTTGGGATTACCATTTATCTTTTAAAAATCCAAAACTACTACTTTTAACTACTTTAAATGCCTTAAAATTCCTTATTTAACCTAAAAATCACAAAACTATTTTTATTAAATTCTAGGGAAAATAAGAAACCTAGGAAAATTGGTTTCACAATTTTACCATTTTTCTACATTTTTTTATAATTGTTTTGGCTCTGGAAATAAAAGAAAAAGGAAAACCAGGGAATAGTACTGGGCTGATTTCAGCCCAGCGGCCCAGCTTAGAGAGAGAAAGGCGCGCGCGTGCGCCCGCGCCCTGGTGGCTTTGCAAAAAGGGCCTTGGGGTTTCGGTTAATCGAAACGGGCGTCAAACACTATTTAACAAAGTCACTGACACTTCACAGAAATGCCCCCGACTTTCTATTTCTTCTCCCAACACCTCCCTAGTCACGGCACGCTCCCCGTTCATCCTCGCCGTGGTTCGTACCGGCCATGACCGGCGATGATTGTTCAAGCTAACTATCGGAGAAGCTTTGGGGACCTAAGACGGCCTCGGAACACCCACTAATTTAACTCGAACACCCCGAGAACAGCCGGTCCACGTGCACGGCGGAAACCGAGCCCGGGAGTACATGTTCTCGCCAAACCATGGTCGATGAGAGCAAACAGACGCCACCATGAGCTTCGCGAGTATGCAAGAACGCTAGAACGACACAAGGATTGGACAATGACTTACCAGAGTAAGCTGGCCACGGGCGGGCTATTTTGGGTGGCGCGGCGGACGGAATTGGGGGAAAGTGGCAATTCAACGACTCTGGATGAAATTGGGGGTGGGGATTGAGGCTATAGGATCATGAGAGACTGTGCTTTCACCGTGCGCAATCGATTTGAGAGAAGATAGAGAGGGCAGTGCGAATTTCTGGTTGTACTCGAGCTCACTTGAAGAACAGCGAGCACCTCGCCGTGATCCCAATGGCTATTTATAGCCGTGGTGGTCCGGCGATCACCTCGCGGCCCCGGACAACCCCACAATCGCATGTCGACCACGTCGGTAGGCGGTACAGTGAGGGAGAGCTACGGCATGAGTGCCACTGCGGCGGAATCCACTGAGTCACGGCGGCCGCCGGTGAGTAACTCCGGCCGAGCACAGGAGATGGTGCCACGTACGAGCTACCTTTTCCCGGTGTTATCCACCCAATACCCTGCATGATTCCGGACGGCGATCAACGACGGCGAGCTGAGCTGGCATTCTGATCCAACCAAAACACTGTACCATGGCTCATCTATTTCAGTCGCCTGAACCGGCCATGATCCCACCCGATTATCTCTAGATTCTTCTTAGGAACAGAGCGATCCCTCTTAATAAAACTTGTTCACTAATCATCAATCTCCAAACTCACTATAGGATTCCTGGATCAAAACCGAACGTATTAAAAGTTATGGCGTGCTTAAATCGGTCCCATATCACTGTGACCACTTCTGACTTCAGGTTCAGTTTCAGTTTCTGGATACAAGCCTGACAGAGCAACTTCAGGCAAGATTATCTCTGGATTTTTCTCAACAAGTGAGCTTACCACCTTAAGCAAAGTTGTTCTTCTATAATCAGGTTACAATTTTGATGGGGTGACCTAATATGAATTCTCACTATTTTGAAAGCTACACAGCCCCAAAGTTGGGCCTATAACCCTGATTTCAGACTTAGCATAGGAATCAAAATTGGGGTCCTTTTTGCAAATGAGTCCAAAACTTAGGGTTTGGCTTTCAAGTCCACATATTTGTGAACCAAATGACTTAAAATACTTATTTGACTTGGTTTTTGCACTTAGTCCCAAAAGTGGACTAATTTTGCACATAGGCCCCTAGGGTTTAGTTTTAGGGTTTTCCAGGGTTCCAATTAGGGTTTTTGGTATCCCAAAGGCATAAATGTGATTCAACTTTGTTTTTGGGGATATTTTATGACTCTTTCCCTAAAGTCTTTAGGTTTTCTCATCTTGGGTTAGGTCTTACCCCTTTAATCCCTATTTAGGGTTAAGTTTCCTATCCAGGGTTCTATTTTCAAAAACACTTAAACAATACAACTTGTTTGAAATTTTTACCTAGTGAATGCACTCTAGGTGTATCAAACATATGTAATGTCAATGCTTATGATGCCATGCTCAAGTTTTAGTTGCAGTAACACCAGGGGTGTTACATCCTTCCCCCCATAAAAGAATCTCGTCCCGAGATTTAAAGTCCTAGGGTGAGTAATGGAAAAGGAAATGTGTCACATTTTTATTCCCTTATTTCTGGTACAAGGCAGGGGTGGTGTGGGGGTTCACTCCTTTATTACAATAACTGTACACACTTTACAAATCACATGAGGCTAGAAAGCCTGGGAAATTCTTATTCAAAAAGTCTTGAATTTCCCATGTAGCCTCTTCCTCAGCATGTTGGTTCCATTGTATCTTATATAACTTGAGAATCTTTCTCCGGGTAACCCTGTCCTTTTGATCCAGAACTCGAATAGGATGTTCCGAGTATGTTAAATCTGGTTCCAGGACAACATCTGTCACTTCAATGGTTCGATCGGGAACCCGAAGACACTTCTTCAATTGCGACACATGGAACACATTATGGATAGCAGACAGAATTTCAGGGAGTTGTAGTCGATATGCCACTGGCCCACATTGCTCAAGTACCGGAAATGGACCAATATACCTGGGTGCAAGTTTCCCTTTAACCCCGAAACGCGATACACCCTTCATTGGTGAAACTTTCAAGTAGACATAATCGCCTACCAGAAAGCATAAGGGTTGTCGTCGTCGGTCTGCATAACTCTTTTGTCGAGTCTGAGCTTTCTTCACATTATGAATAATTTTCTGAACCTTTTCTTCGACCTCCTTTACCATATCAGGCCTAAAGAAGTACCTTTCTCCAGGTTCAGACCAATTTAACGGAGTTCGACACCGTCGCCCATATAAGGCTTCAAAAGGTGCCATCTTGATACTTTCTTGATAGCTGTTATTGTATGAAAACTCCGCTAAGGGCAAACATTCATCCCATTTTTGTGAGAAATCCAGAACACACACCCGCAGCATATCCTCAAGTATTTGATTGACCCTCTCAGTCTGTCCACTTGTTTGAGGATGGTAAGCCGAACTGTGGAGCCATTTGGTACCCAAGGATTTATGAAGTTCTTCCCAAAATTTGGATAAGAACTGAGGTCCACGATCCGACACTATAGTTTTTGGAATACCATGCAAACTGAGAATGCGAGCAATGTATAATGCTACATAAGTGGCTACTGTATATTTGGCCCTAACGGGTAAGAAGTGGGCAATCTTTGTGAGTCGATCAACAATAACCCAAATAGAATCATACCCTTTGGCCGTCCTGGACAGTCCCACAATAAAATCCATACTTATGTCTTCCCATTTCCATGTTGGGATTGGCAAAGATTGTAATGGACTAGCAGTTTTCATGTGTATGGCCTTGACACGTCTGCAAGTGTCACACTTAGCCACATAGCGTGCAATTTCGATTTTCATCTTTGTCCACCAGTAATGTTGCTTCAAGTCGTGGTACATCTTAGTGCTTCCGGGATGAATAGAATAGCGACTAAGATGTGCTTCATCAAGAATTTGCTGGCGGAGTTCTTCATTCTTTGGCACTACTATGCGGTTTTTAAACCATAACACACCTTGATCGTCTTCCTTGAAACATTTGGCTGTTCCGGCCCTTATCCTCTCTCGTATGTGCTTCATACCCAAATTATCCTTTTGAGCATCAATTATCCTTTGCAAAATGATTGACTCAAGCTTTAGCTGATTCAGAACCCCTTGTTGGATTATCCCCAGGTTTAACTTTTCCATCTCTTGACATAAAGTGTTGTCAGATGTCTTCACCGTAAGACAGTGGCAGGAAACCTTACGGCTCAGTGCATCCACCACAACATTGGCTTTGCCTGGGTGATAATGGATCTCCAGTTCATAGTCCTTAATAAGCTCAAGCCATCGTCTTTGCCTCATATTTAATTCTGACTGGGTGAAGATGTACTTCAAACTTTTATGATCTGTATATATGTGACAGACATTTCCCAGCAGATAGTGACGCCAAATTTTCAGGGCATGAACCACAGCAGCTAGCTCCAGATCATGAGTTGGGTAATGCTCCTCATGTCGGCGCAACTTCCTTGAAGCATATGCAATTACTCGGCCCTCTTGCATTAATACACAGCCGAGTCCACTGCCAGACGCATCACAATATACATCAAAAAGCTTGGTGATGTCCGGTTGAGCTAATACCGGAGCAGTGGTTAATAATGTCTTCAATTGCTCAAAAGCTTCATTACACTTAGAAGACCAATTGAACTTAATGTCATTCTTCAATAAACTTGTGATTGGCTTCACAAGCTTAGAAAAATCTGGTATGAATCTACGATAATATCCAGCTAGTCCAAGAAAACTCCGGACTTGGTGAACAGTGGTTGGGGGTTTCCACTCCAGAATATCTTTGACCTTGCTAGGATCTACCGCAATTCCTTTGGCTGATAATACGTGCCCCAAAAATTGAATTTCCTCCAGCCAGAACGCGCACTTGCTGAACTTGGCATATAGCTGATGTTCCCTCAGGCGCGTCAATACAATCCGTAGATGTTGAGCATGCTCCTCTTCATTTTTAGAATATATTAAGATATCGTCGATGAAGACCACCACGAACTTGTCCAACTCGGGCATGAACACCGAGTTCATCAAATAGGTGAAGTGGGCAGGAGCATTTGTTAGCCCAAAAGACTACCAAATACTCAAATAAACCATACCGCGTAGTAAACGCGGTCTTCGGTATATCCTCGGGCCGAATGCGGATTTGGTGATAGCCCGACCTGAGATCAATTTTGGAAAATACCCTCGCCCAGTCAGTTGATCAAATAAGATGTCAATCCTTGGAAGAGGGTACTTATTCTTGATGGTGACCTCATTCAGGGGTCGATAATCCACGCACATTCGCAAGGTTTGATCCTTCTTCTTAACAAAAATGGCGGGGCAACCCCATGGAGACGAGCTTGGCCGGATGAATCCCTTATTCAGTAGATCTTGTAATTGAATCTTCAATTCCGCCAACTCATTAGGGGGCATACGGTACGATCTTCGGGAGATGGGAGCCGTACCGGGCTTTAGCTCAATTACAAATTCTACATCTCTTTCAAGGGGCAGTCCAGGCAAATCTTCCGGAAATACATCTGGAAACTCACATACTACCGGAATATCCTTGATCTCCGGTACAATGGCTTCATATATTCTACCAGAAGCTTTGGCTGGATTGGTTTCAGGGAGAGACAAAAGAATCTCTTCTTGATTATAACTCATCCTGACGGTTCTGAATTCAGTGTTGAGAATTGCCCTGTGTTGGGTTAACCAATTCATACCCAAAATTACATCTATATCCTGGCCTTTCAGAACAATCATGTTAGCAGGAAAGTTCCGTCCGGCCATTGTTATTGGCACTTCATAGGCCACTTCTCGAGTAAAAATATGTCCCTCAGGTGAATGAATTTTAAATCCCTCTTTTGATTCATGGCATGCAATGTGATGTTGCTCCACAAATTTCTTGCTAATGAATGTATGCGAAGCACCAGAATCAAAAAGAATAATTGCAGGGTGACTGGCCACGGGAAACGTACCCATCATCACTGGCTCTCCTTCCGGTGTAGTGGCCACTTAGGTGTAGTATACACGCCCCGTCTTCCTTGTATTCTTCCCCACAGTATTTCCCTTAGGCTGAGCTGATTTCCCAGATCCTTGCGGAGCATTTGATTGATTTTGCTTGGGATATGGGCAGTCTTTGATGAAATGTCCCGACTTGCCGCAATTGAAACACCCGGTTGAAGAGCTGGGCAAGGCAGGGAATCGAGTGCCCGGGGCACCCGGCTGATTTGGGGTAGTGGGGGTATTGTTGGGACGGATGATAATTGGCTGCTTGAAAGGGAATGAGGGTGGACAAGAAAAAGTGCGATTTTGGCTAGAAGGCTGGATCACAAACCGTTGCCTCTTCGCCTGGCCCTGACTAGGCTTCTCACCACCGAATCCTATGTTCTTCCCAGAACTTGCGTATTTTGCCTCAACAGATAAGGCTGTGCTGACAGCCTTTCCATACGTGAGATCTATACATGTGGCCATCTTTCTCTGCAACCGATCATTTAGGCCTCGCATAAAGCAGTTCTTCTTCTTTAAATCAGTATTCACCTGGTCGATGGCATACTGCGACAGGTGATTAAACTTGTTGAGATACTGATTGACGGTATCTCCTCCTTGTTTCAGCTTCATGAATTCTTCTTGTTTCATATGCAGCACACCTTCGGGTATGTAGTGTTCGCGGAAGGCTGCTTTAAATTCTTCCCAGGTGATTTGATGGTTGACAGGTTGAATAGCCACAAAATTCCCCCACCAAGTACTGGCAGGGCCACATAGTTGTTGTGCTGCGAATAATGGCTTCTGCGTTTCTGAACAGCGGAGAAGACCAAACTTTTGTTCAATAACCCGTATCCACTCATCGGCTTCCAACGGGTCCTCTGCCTTGACGAATAGGGGTGGACGGGTTTCAGAGAAGTCCAGATAGGTGGTTTCACGGGGGCCTTGTTGATAACCGCTTCCCGCTTGCTGCTGGAGCTGTTGACCCGCCATTTCCCTAAGAAAGCGGGTATTATCTGCAGTGGCGTTTACCAAGGCGGCAATCGCCTCGGCCAATGTGGGAGGAACCGGAGGTGGATTTGGGGTGACATCCCTTCCCCCAGAAGTTCCCGCTGCGTCCTGTCCTCGAGTCCTAGTAGGCATCTGAGGCAAAGAACATTTAAAGTAAACATAATATGCCAGAGAAACCTTCCATTTTACATTACTATAAAAAGTAATGATACAGACTCGATATTACATAACAGGATACATTACCCATTATACAAGAGTTCAACCTATTATACAACATACTACTTCTACTTCTACAAGCTACACTACTATTCCTGCTTCTGATTGTTCTTGGTAGCTTCATCGTCAGGGGTGGGAGACCATACGTCGACCAGCCTCAAGGAAGGAGGGGGCATAAAAAGGTCTAACTCCCCACCAAGCGCTTCTCCCGCAGTATGCGAGGGTCCGGCTTCAGACCTGACGGGATCCGCAGGGACATTTGGGTGTAATTGCAAATACAGTACATGAACTTCCTCATGTAAAGTATTGCAATATACCTGCAAGTTGTCAATAGCACCGCTAAGTTTGTTGACTCGTGCTCGAGCCTTCGCTTCCTTAGCTAAAGCTACTGAGCGAGATTGTACTGCCCAATCAAGCGCCAAATCTCGGTCAGCCAGTTGATCTTGCAGGGTGCGGATGTAACTTCTTAAATCATTTATTCGGTCACCGTCCGCAACCCATAGATTAGTCCTGCGTTGTAACTCCGCTTGAAGTTGATTCACGCGAGCTTCGAGATCACCAATAGGATCGTTGCTCCCGCTACTGCTGTCTTGCTCCCGTGGGACAAGTTGGTGCCGAGGCACACCGATAGGTCCAGTATGCTTTCGCGCCGTTTTCCTTGTACGCGGCGACATTTACTAAGGGGAAAAATTTATTAGTACAATTCTTAGCATGATGCATGAATAATTACAGAATCAACCTGAGTCGATTCAACCTTCTATACATTTCACTCTCCCTATCTGGTCTTTGAAATAAACTCTTCAGAAATACTTAGGTGAGAAGAGAAAAAACTTTCTAGATAAGTCTTAGAAAACTCTTTTGAAGATGCTACATAATATCTGTCAAGAAGGGCTACGCTCCGATACCAGCTGTGACGGAACCTCCCAAGTAATTAGGCCCACCTACAGTTGTCCTTGTCCAACGGACCTCAGACAACCCTGTAGGTGCCCCTGAACTACTTGACAAGCTCGGTATCTTTCCTTACCATTCCAGGAACGTCTCACCCGTCTTGCAGACATTACAGAACATCGGAGATATAGATATGCGGAAGCGATTACATGAACTTACATTTATTAAAAAGTAAGATCGAGTTGTTTATTACAGACCAGGAATATAAACGAGTGCAGAGTAATACTATTACACATACCAAGGGAGGCAAAAACTCCTCCCGACAGTTATCATACAAAAAGTCTTAATGGAGGATCCTTTCCTCCCGCGCATCACTCTTGCTTATCTTCATTAGGAACCACCTTGGTACAGAAGCAACAGAAATCTGCTGCTTCCTCACCTAAAAACAACGAGGGAATAAACCTTGAGTATGGAATTACTCAGCAAGTCTTACCCGACTAAGGAAAAGACTCTCAAGGGTATGCTGGATAAATAGGACTCAAGGAGAGGCTTTAGCAGAAATCAACTTAGATACTATTGCAGAAATAGCTTACTAAAGTGAGTCCTTACTTTCAATATTTTAATGCCGAATTAAGTATTAATAGACTCTGTTTGCCTCTAGTCTAATTTCATCATTTCACCAGTACAACCTCATTTTTATCCATAATGTTCACATCCTGACTTTAGGTTGCAGGGAAGTGACCAAGTCTTCATAACCACGAAGGTACGGCGATCCGAATCGATTATACTCAGCTAAGGATCTCCAATCACACGACATATGTAGCACTTAACCCTTGCATATGTCAACCCGCCACCGGGGTTCTTAAGACCAGATCAGGTTCACGCAAACCAAGAGCACAGATACACCACCGTCCAGCCTCTTGCCACGGTGGGTACACGCTACTCCCGCCACCGCTCCGCGCCCATTTCGTGTTATCTTATTCTGGCCTTAGTCTGCCCGAGGCAAGGCTTACCCATGACGAGGCATGTGACCAGTTAAAGGGTCCTCAATCAGCACGCCTACATACGCATTCAATCCTTAATCAACCTGGGTAGAACATCACCTGTTCCTAACCCAAGTTTCGATTTAAGTACTTCCATCCTTAGGATTGTTTCTGTTCCTTAGGATGAAAAGAGCATCACAGGGAACTTTGCAGTAAGATCCCACCACGCTCTCAATGAAAATATTCTTGCAGGTAGAAGTCATCTTTTCTCAGGATAACCCCTGAGCTAGGAAGTATAGCAAAAGACAACCTCTATCCACAAGATCTAAGCAGGGCTAAGCATTTTTGTAAATCAAATTTTGATACTTCACCAGAAGTATCTATAAAGGTGTGGATATCAAGGAAAGCAATGCATCAAAGGGTTCCAAGCAATTCCTATGAACTTAATGCACATTTCACTTCACTTAAAGTGTGCGAAAAGTATTTAAAAACATAAGGAAAAGGGTTGCATGCACCGGGGATTGCCTTCGTTAACAGGTGAGTCTGGCTTGGATCCGCAAATATCAAAGTAGAAGCAGTTGCCTGCTTGAGAATCCGAGGGTGGTGGTGTCCTTTCTTCGGTGACTTCCACTTCTTCTTCACGTTCTAATCATAATCATACATATGTATAAGAATGGATGCCATGGGATGCTCATGAGGGTGCAAAGATAATATAAACTTATTATCTAAGTCTTGAATACAACTTTCCTTCACGGAACTCCGAGAACTTAGGGTTTCCAGAGTCAGTAAAGGAGTTCAAAAGGCAGGGGGGGTGTTTTGGGGTTTGGTGATCAAACAAGGTCCAAATCAACCCAAATTCTACCCAAGGCTTCTAAATAATATGAGGAACTCATATAAAAATTTTGAGCATTTTTGGGATTACCATTTATCCTTTAAAAATCCAAAACTACTACTTTTAACTTCTTTAAATGCCTTAAAATTCCTTATTTAACCTAAAAATCACAAAACTATTTTTATTAAATTCTAGGGAAAATAAGAAACCTAGGAAAATTGGTTTCACAATTTTACCATTTTTCTACATTTTTTTATAATTGTTTTGGCTCTGGAAATAAAAGAAAAAGGAAAACAAGGGAATAGTACTGGGCTGATTTCAGCCCAGCGGCCCAGCTTAGAGGGAGAAAGGCGCGCGCGTGCGCCCGCGCCCTGGCGGCTTTGCAAAAAGGGCCTTGGGGTTTTGGTTAATCGGAACGGGCGTCAAACACTATTTAACAAAGTCACTGACACTTCACAGAAATGCCCCCGACTTTCTATTTCTTCTCCCAACACCTCCCTGGTCACGGCACGCTCCCCGTTCATCCCCGCCGTGGTTCGTACCGGCCATGACCGGCGATGATTGTTCAAGCTAACTATCGGAGAAGCTTTGGGGACCTAAGACGGCCTCGGAACACCCACTAATTTAACTCGAACACCCCGAGAACAGCCGGTCCACGTGCACGGCGGAAACCGAGCCCGGGAGTACATGTTCTCGCCAAACCATGGTGGATCAGAGCAAACGGACACCACCGTGAGCTTCGCGAGTATGCAAGAACGCTAGAACGACACAAGGATTGGACAATGACTTACCAGAGTAAGCTGGCCATGGGCGGGCTGTTTTGGGTGGCGCAGCGGACGGAATTAGGGGAAAGTGGCAATTCAACGACTCTGGATGAAATTGGGGGTGGGGATTGAGGCTATAGGATCGTGAGAGACTATGCTTTCACCATGCGCAATCGATTTGAGAGAAGATAGAGAGGGCAGTGCGAATTTCTGGTTGTACTCGAGCTCACTTGAAGAACAACGAGCACCTCGCCGTGATCCCAATGGCTATTTATAGCCGTGGCGGTCCAGCGATCACCTCGCGGCCCCGGACAACCCCACAATCGCATGTCGACCACGTCGGTAGGCGGTACAGTGAGGGAGAGCTACGACATGAGTGCCACTGCGGTGGAATCCACTGAGTCACGGCGGCTGCCGGTGAGTAACTCCGGCCGAGCACAGGAGATGGTGCCACGTACGAGCTACCTTTTCCCGGTGTTATCCACCCAATACCCTGCACGATTCCGGACGGCGATCAACGATGGCGAGCTGAGCTGGCGTTCTGATCCAACCAAAACACTATACCATGGCTCATCTATTTCAGTCGCCTGAACCGGCCATGATCCCACCCGATTATCTCTAGATTCTTCTTAGGAACAGAGCGATCCCTCTTAATAAAACTTGTTCACTAATCATCAATCTCCAAACTCACTATAGGATTCCTGGATCAAAACCGAACGTATTAAAAGTTATGGCGTGCTTAAATCGGTCCCATATCACTGTGACCACTTCTGACTTCAGGTTCAGTTTCAGTTTCTGGATACAAGCCTGACAGAGCAACTTCAGGCAAGATTATCTCTGGATTTTTCTCAACAAGTGAGCTTACCACCTTAAGCAAAGTTGTTCTTCTATAATCAGGTTACAATTTTGATGTGGTGACCTAATATGAATTCTCACTATTTTGAAAGCTACACAGCCCCAAAGTTGGGCCTATAACCCTGATTTCAGACTTAGCATAGGAATCAAAATTGGGGTCTTTTTTGCAAATGAGTCCAAAAATTAGGGTTTGGCTTTCAAGTCCACATATTTGTGAACCAAATGACTTAAAATACTTATTTGACTTGGTTTTTGCACTTTAGCCCAAAAGTGGACTAATTTTGCACATAGGCCCCTAGGGTTTAGTTTTAGGGTTTTCCAGGGTTCCAATTAGGGTTTTTGGTATCCCAGGGGCATAAATGTGATTCAACTTTGTTTTTGGGGATATTTTATGACTCTTTCCCTAAAGTCTTTAGGTTTTCTCATCTTGGGTTAGGTCTTACCCCTTTAATCCCTATTTAGGGTTAAGTTTCCTATCCAGGGTTCTATTTGCAAAAACACTTAAACAATACAACTTGTTTGAAATTTTTACCTAGTGAATGCACTCTAAGTGTATCAAACATATGTAATGTTAATGCTTATGATGCCATGCTCAAGTTTTAGTTGCAGTAACACCAGGGGTGTTACAGAGCAGGCCGCTGCCCGCGCAGAGACCGACCCCAACTCGGCGCACTCCCCTCCCCAGCACTGATGATGAACATCCTTGAAGCTGAGGGAGGGGCAGAGGCCGCAGCTCGGTTCGCTTCTCCCCACCATCAAGCTGGTGGCCACCATCTTGGGTGACCACCGGTGAGGGGATGCGGTCGGGCTGCCTGATGAAAATCCTTGAAGCCGAACGATGGCTGAAAGGTACCAACTTCCTTGAAGTTGCGTCCCTCCAACGACAAGGCGGAAGGATTGCGGGCGTCCCCCATCTGGGGGCTCGGAAGGTGGAAAGACGTGACGCATAAGGGAACGCGAAGACATGGTCGCCTTTCAAGGGGGTCACCCTCCTTTTAAAGGCAACTCTCTCCACTTGCGTCCTCAGCCATCGAGGGTTGAGTCTTCTCCAACACGCTCCAAGGTCCTCCCCTACGACACGGGGGCTGGGCCCCACGTGTCATGCAAGCTGGTCCAGGGCAGAAGGAGCCAAACCGCCGCGCGCAGGGCATGCAACTGCCCAGCGGTTACAAGCATTCCTCCACTTTCGGCCAGACCAGCGGGTGAAAGGGTGGACAGCCATGCAGTCGGCATGCAACCGCGCCAAGTGGGCGCGCCCAGCATGGAGGCCCAGGCCCACACGTCATGCAACCGGCGCGCCGGTTGCTACGTGCGAGCAACTGCACCGCCCGTCGCGCCACTACCGCGCCTCCTCGACTGTGGAACCAGTACCGCGACTCGAGGCAACCCTGCGTATGACCCGACAGTGCCAGCCAGGTGCATCGGTCACGGGCCGGTCAGCCGCAGGAGGAGGCGCGACGGTCGATGCAGCCACAAATGGGCCGGCAGTAATGGCAGTAGTAGGCGGGCGGAAGCAGCGGTCACGTCGTCAGCTAAGCTCACGTCCCCTCGTAGGACAGCAAGAGAACCCTCTCCCATGGCGTGAAGACGGCACACCCGTGTTCCGTTCCTCGAACGGGTCGCGCACGCGCAACGGCTGCCCCACGAACCCCTCGTCCCGTCACATTAACTCCGCGGCGGGACAGGCGGCACCTTTGGCAGGAGAAGCATGCGACGCTTCGCCTTCGCCATAATGACCGCGTCAGAAAAGGTATGCCACGTCATTTCGATTTTGTGTCCTTTTCTTTTTCCTCTTTCTCTCTCTTACAACAGGGACCGGGAAAGGGGGATACCCGAAAGGGATCCTTCTCCGCGAAGGAAACGGGCCCTGAGCCCCCCTACTTATCAGAGGTTCGAAGGCTGGCCCCTCGGAAGGGTTCAACAGCTGCCTCAGAGCGCTCGGGCTCCGCGCCCACTACTGGTCAGAGGTTCGAGGGTCGGCCCCTCGGAAGGGTTCAACGGCCGCCTCAGGCCACCCGGGCTCCATGCCCACTACTGATCAGGGGTTCGTACGCTGGCCCACGAAGGGTTCACAGCCGCCTCAGACACAGAGCGAGGGATGACCCCGGGTACGTTCGATACATAACCAAGGCTCGGGCTATGCTCCCGAGGTACCCTAGGACATTTCCGAGACCAGCGGGAACGATCTTGTAACGGAATCCCATCAGAGGGAGGCATCGAGCCCTCGGACCCCATCAAAAGGGGACCGGGTCCGGCAGATCACCCGCATGTACTTTTGGAGCGCGCCTCCGGGCCTCTAGCCGACCCCTAACAAATGGGGCATGGGCGTCCAATCGGATTACCCGTCAGCAGCTCACTGGAGACACCATGTTCGGTGCCCTCCAAGGGCAACATGGCGCTTTCCCCCCTCCTCCTTGCGGAAAGGCGATGTAGGGGCGTATGTAAAAAAGACGAGTCTGTCCTTGACCGTCCCCTCGCCCTGTGCGGAGGCTCGGGGGCTGCTCTTGCAAACCCGGCTCCGGCCAATCCATTGACAGTGTCAACATACCAGCCCGAGAACTTGGGACCCGACCGTGCACCCGGGCTATGGCCAGCTCGCATGAGGGAACAACCAGACCGACCGAAGCATTGCGAAATACATTAAGACCTCGAAGGAGTCAACCCACTCCTCCGAGGCCTCGGGGGCTACACCCGGCGGGTGCGCTCGCGCGCACCCACCGGAACAAAACGCAACCAAGAAAGGTTGGTCCCCTTGCAAAAAAGTGCGACAAAAGCCTCCAAGCGAGTATTAACACTCCCTTCGAGGCTCGGGGGCTACTGTCGGGGACCATAATTAGGGGTACCCTCAAGACTCCTAAATCTCAGCTGGTAACCCCCATCAGCACAAAGCTGCAAAGGCCTGATGGGTGCGATTAAGTCCAGGATCGGTCCATTCGAGGGACGCGATCACGCCTCGCTCGAGCCTAGCCTCGGGCAAGGGCAGCCGACCCCGGAGGATTTACGTCTCGCCCGAGGACCCCCTCCAGCAACGGACACACCTTCGGCTCGCCCGAGGCTCAGTCTTCACCAAGAAGCAACCTTGGCCAAGTCGCCGCGCCAACCAACCGAATCACAGGGGCATTTAATGCAAAGGTGGCCTGACACCTTTATCCTGACACGCGCCCTCCAGTCGACAGAGCCGAAGTGACCGTAGTCACTTCGCCGCTCCACTGACCGGCCTGACAAGGGGACAGCGCTGCCTGCGCCGCCCCGATTGCTGTGCCACTCGACAGAGTGAGGCTGTCAGCAACCCAGTCCGGCCTCAAGCGCCATAGGAAACTCCGCTTCGCCCGACCCCAGGGCTCGGACTCGAGCTCAGCCCCGGAAGACGACGAACTCCGCTTCGCCCAACCCTAGGGCTCAGACTCGGGCTCAGCCCAGGAAGACGACGAACTCCGCTTCGCCCGACCCCAGGGCTCGGACTCGGGCTCAGCCCCAGAAGATGACGAACTTCGCTTCGCCCGACCCCAGGGCTCGGACTCGGGCTCCACCCCGGAAGACGACGAACTCTGCTTCGCCCGACCCTAGGGCCCAGACTCGGGCTCAGCCCCGGAAGACGACGAACTCCGCTTCGCCTGACCCTAGGGCTCGGACTCGGGCTCAGCCCCGGAAGACGATGAACTCCGCTTCGCCCGACCCCAGGGCTCGGACTCAGCCCTGGCCTCAGCCGACAGTCTCCGCCTCGCCCGACCCAGAGGCTCGGACTCGACCTCGGCCTTGGAAGACAGACTCGACCTCGACCTCGAAGGAGCCTTCGCCTCGCCCAACTCAGGGCTCGGACCGACCACGTCACAGGAGGCGCCATCATTACCCTACCCCAAGCTGACTCAGGCTACAGGGGACAAGACCGGCGTCCCATCTGGCTCGCTCCGCTAAACAAGTGATGATGGCGCCCCGCATGCTCTATGACGACGGCGGCTCTCAGCCCCCTTACAGAAGCAAGAGGACGTCAGCAAGGACTCGACAGCCCCGACAGCTGTCCTTCCGCCAGGCTCCAGCGCTCCTCCGACGGCCACGACACCACACGAACTGGGTGCCAAAACCTCTCCGGCTGCCACGATGGCATGTACTTAGGGCGCTAGCTCTCCTCCGCTAGACACGTTAGCACACTGCTACACCCCCCATTGTACACCTGGATCTTCTCCTTACGCCTATAAAAGGGAGGTCCAGGGCCCTCTTACGGAGGGTTGGCCGCGCGGGGAAGGACGGGACGGCGCTCGCGCAAGGCCGCTCGCTCCCTCCCGCGTGGATGCTTATAACCCCCTACTGCAAGCGCACCCGACCTAGGCGCGGGGCTAACACGAAGGCCGCGGGTTCCACCTCCCACGCCTGTCTCCCTCCGGCTGCTTTTCCCCCCTTCGCGTTCCGCCTCGCGCCGACCCATCTGGGCTGGGGCACACAGCGACAATTTACTCGTCGGTCCAGGGACCCCCCGGGGTCGAAACGCCGACAATACTAATCAAGCGACCTTCATCATCGTACTTATAAAATGGTTGGTCTTCTGAATTATTGCTTAGGTCATGCTTGGTAGCTTTCTTCTTTAGTCGGTCTAGACGCTTCTTAGGGCATTCGCGAATAATATGTCCTTCATTTTTGCAGTAGTAGCAAGCACATCTTGCTTTGAGTTCTTTGCGAGTCAACTTTGCTTGACCAACAGGGGGTGAGGGTTGACTAGGTGTCTGTATCTCATATAGCTGAGCCTGACTTGATTCTTCTGTTTGGGTATCCATGTGTTTTGTGGCTTTTGCTTGTGGTTGAGGTGGACTAATCATGTACCCAAACATTTTTCTATTCCTTCTATTGTTCTTCATTCCATTCATCAAATATCTCTGTGACTCATTTTTCTCGTTCGTAGTTGTTAAGGTAGGAATATTGTCGTTGGCATCATTTACTTCATTTCCATTGGGGTTCATCATCTAGTCAGAGGGTAAAAGAGTGAGACAGACTGCATAAGAGGCTTGCATGACATTAAGATAAAGAGTTAACACAACATTTTGATTTCCAAAATAAGATTAGTTAAGGAACAAGGATGGTTTCAGATTTCTCCTAGCTTCATCATACTTCGAGAGTTTACAGGTGTTATAATCCTTAACAAAACTCTTTTGAACTTTATAGATTTCAGAGCATGATATCCAAATCATCTTTCTGATCCAACAGTATTGCTTTGAGCATAATTTGAGAGAAAGACTTGAGAGGGACTTTAGGGCAACTAGAGTGGAGCATCACATTGTTTGCATATAGCAGATGACACCATACTTTATTCTCTTTATAAAGAGACAAAACACAATAGGCGCGAGTAGGGATGGCAACGGGTACATACCCGCCGGGTAGTACCATTCCATACCCGTACCCATCAAAAAAATATACCCATCGGGTTACCCATATATACTCGCGGGTATAAAACCTTACCCATACCCGTACCCGCGCGGGTATTTTTACCCATCGGGTAACCCATACCTGCTAGGAAAGTCTTAAATTCCAATATACCAATCACTCAAAATATTAAATAAACATATAAAAACAACTTCAACTTCACATATAACAAATCATATGATTACATAACTTGGTATCTAGACAAATGATATCTAGAGAAGGGTTTTATTTTAGCTAAGATGGGCTCTATTAGATGGTAATAGTTGTATTGATGCGGGTATATTTTACCCATGGGTAGACGGGTATGGGTAGTTCCAACCCGTACCCGTCTACCCAACGGGTAGAGGTTTTTACCCATTAACATACCCGCGGGTAGAGAAATCATCCCACACCCGCCTTCATATCGGGTAAAACTCGTCGGGTATTCGGGTTTCGGGTACCCATTGCCATCTCTAGGCGTGAGAGATTCTCCAAATTTATTCATATATCACTTAGCATAATTACGAATCCTTTAAGAGAGCAACACCTTGACATTTTTTCCTGTGAGACATACTGACCTTTCTAGCTAGATGACATATTATTCTTCCTCATCAGATGTACCAAACTTCAGAGCTGGAGGTCAGTTGTCTTCAACTACTATTCTTTCTCCAGATGGAGTTTCCAAACACATGGTTCTCTCAGTATGTTGGATTACTGCCTTAGTTCTTTGTAACCAATTCTTTCCAAGAATCACATCCTTTCCGTTGATTCTATCACTATAAGATCAGCTAGAAAATCTATCTCATTGAATTTAACACTTACATTTGGACATATGTAGTTTACTAACATTTTTCTTTCGGGTGCACTGATGGTCATCCTTGATCTCAAGAGACACTTAAAGATACCATACTTTGTTGCAAATTGGGCACTGATAAAAGAATGTGTTGTACGAGGATAATACAACACGGTGGTGATGGTTGTGTGAATGACCAGTGTTCCAAAAATTACTGCATTATCATATGGAATGGTTCCTGTCACTACATAACTTATCCTTCCTATGGACTTTTTCCGTTGTTTATTCTTTGTTGATGCATGAGTTTGAGGGTGTTGTCTTTTATTTTGGACCTTATTGATCTCTAAAAGTTGCTTAGAGGGGGGTGAATAGGCGGAATCTGAAATTTACAACTTTAAACACACACTACAAGCCGGGGTTAGCGTTAGAACAAATATCAAGTCCGAGAGAGAGGGGAAAACAAATCAAAATGGAAATAAAGCGAATGAACACGGTAATTTGTTTTACCGAGGTTCGGTTCTAAAGAACCTAGTCCCCGTTTAGGTGGTCACAAAGACCGGGTCTCTTTCAACCCTTTCGCTCTCTCAAACGGTCACTTAGACTGAGTGAGCTTTCTCCTTAATCAAACGGGTCACTTAGACCCCGCAAGGACCACCACAACTTAGGTGTCTCTTGCTTTGATTACAATTCACTTGGGAACAAGAATGAGGAAGGAAGAAAGCGATCCAAGCAACAAGAGCGCAAAGAACACGAACAAACACTCTCTCAAGTCACTAGGTGGTTCGAATGAATTTTGGGACTTGGAGAGGCTTTGATCTTTCGATTTGTGTCTAGGAGTGAATGCACTAGCTCTTGTATTGAATGAGAACTTTAGAAAACTTAGATGCTTGGAGTTGTGGTGGTTGGGGGGTATTTATAGCCCTCAACCACCAACAAGCCGTTGGGGAAGGCTGTTGTCGATGGGCGCACCGGACAGTCCGGTGTGCCACCGAACACTGTCCTGTAGACTGTCCGGTGCGCTGCCACGTCACCCAACCGTTAGGGTTCGGGAGTAGTCGACCATTGGCACTGTTGTCTTCTTGTGGCACTGGACAGTCCGGTGCCACACTGGACAGCTCCTATTCATTGTCCGGTGCGCCACTGACTCTGCGCTCTGACTCTACCGTGCACTGTTGCGCACTGTTCATCTGTTCTTCAGCTTTTACAGTCGACCGTTGCGTGAAGTAGCCGTTGCTCTGCCGGTGCACCGGACAGTCCGGTGGCACACCGGACAGTCCGGTGAATTATAGCGGAGTGCGCCTGGTGAAACCCGAGAGTGGCCGGTTCATCTTCGTACGGACATGGTGCACCGGACACTGTCCGGTGGCACACCGGACAGTCCGGTGCGCCAGTCCACAGCACACTCAAGTTTTTGCTCCGGTTTATCCCTAACTTGAATCTTTTATTGGTTTGTGTTGAACCTTTTTGCACCTGTTGAACATGTATTCTAGAGCAAACTAGTTAGTCCATATATTTGTGTTGGGTATTCAACCACCAAAATTAATTGTGGGAAAAGGTTAACCCTATTTCCCTTTCAATCTCCCCCTTTTTGGTGATTGATGCCAACACAAACCAAAGCAAATATATAAAGTGCAGAAATGAACTAGTTTGCATAAGGTAAGTGCATATGTTACTTGGAATTAAAACAATTTATGATCTCATTAGATATGAATGGATTGCTTTCTTTTATTTAATATTTTGGACCACATTTGCACCACTTGTTTTGTTTTTGCAAATCTTTTAGAAAATCTTTTATATAAGTAAGATTGCAAGAAGCATTTTCAAGATTTGAAATTTCTCCCCCTGTTTCAAATGCTTTTCCTTTGACTAAACAAAACTCCCCCTAAATGAAATTCTCCTCTTAGTTTTCAATAGGGTTTTAATAGATACCAATTTTGAAAATATACCAATTGAAGAAATTGCTATCACAAGATACCAACAGAAAAACAAACCTTTGTGAATACCAACTAAATCTTTTATTTTGAATTTTTTTGAAATGGTGGTGGTGCGGTCCTTTTGCTTTGGGCTTAATATTTTCTCCCCCTTTGGCATTAATCGCCAAAAACAGAGACTTGAGAGCCCTTTTTTATTTTCTCCCCCATTGATACAAGTAAGTATGAGTGAAAGATTATACCAATTGTGAGTGATGTGGAGTGACGGCGAAGGGTAAATGATACCATTAGAGTGGAGTGGAAGCCTTGTCTTCGCCGAAGACTCCATTTCCCTTTCAATCTACGACTTAGTATAGAAATATACTAGAAACCACATTAGTCGTAGCCTTGGTACATAAAGAAATATTTGTACCAAATGAAAGAAATATGATCAAAGGTATAAATGAGCTATGTATGCAATGTTTCAATCAAAATTCCGAGAATCAAGAATATTTAACTCATTCCTAAGTTTGCAAAAGGTTTTCTCATCTAAAGGCTTGGTAAAGATATCGACTAATTGTTCATTGGTGCTAACATAAGCTATCTCGATATCCCCCTTTGTTGGTGATTCCTCAAAAAGTGATACCGAATGTCTCTGTGCTTAGTGCGGCTGTGTTCAATAGGATTGTCCGCCATGCGGATTGCACTCTCATTATCACATAGGAGAGGGACTTTGCTCAATTTGTAGCCATAGTCTCTGAGGGTTTGTCCCATCCAAAGTAATTGCGCACAACAATGGCCTGCGGCAATATACTCAGCTTCGGCGATAGAAAGAGCTACTGCGTTTTGTTTTTTTGAAGCCCAAGACACCAGGGATCTCCCTAAAAACTGACAAGTCCCTGATGTGCTCTTCCTATCAATTTTACACCCTGCCCAATCGGCACCGGAATATCCTATTAAATCAAAAGTGGATCCCTTGGGATACCAAAGCCCAAACCTAGGAGTGTAAACTAAATACTTCATGATTCTCTTCACGGTCCTAAGGTGAACTTCCTAAGGATCGGCCTGGAACCTTGCACACATGCATACAGAAAGCATAATATCCGGTCAAGATGCACATAAGTAGAGTAAATATCCTATCATCAACCGGTATACCTTTTGATCTATGGATTTACCTCTCGTGTCGAGGTCGAGATGCCCATTGGTTCCCATGGGTGTCTTGATGGGTTTGCCATCCTTCATCCCAAACTTCTTAAGTATGTCTTGAATGTACTTTGTTTGACAGATGAAGATGCCCTCTTGGAGTTGCTTGATTTGAAATCCTAGGAAATACTTTAACTCCCCCATCATAGACATCTCGAATTTTTGTATCATGATCCGACTAAACTCTTCACAAGTTGATTTGTTAGTAGACCCAAATATGATGTCATCAACATAAATTTGGCATACAAACAAATCTTTTGCAATAGTTTTAGTAAAGAGTGTAGAATCGGCTTTTCCGATTTTGAAGCCATTAGTGATAAGAAAATCTCGCAGGCATTCATACCATGCTCTTGGGGCTTGCTTGAGCCCATAAAGCGCCTTAGAGAGTTTATAAACATGGTTAGGGTAGTCACTATCTTCAAAGCCGGGAGGTTGCTCAACATAGACCTCATCCTTGATTGGTCCATTGAGGAAGGCACTTTTCACGTCCATTTGGTAAAGCTTAAAGCCATGGTAAGTAGCATAGTCAAGTAATATGTGAATTGACTCAAGCCTAGCTACGGGTGCATAAGTTTCATCGAAATCCAAACCTTCGACTTGTGAATAACGCTTGGCCACAAGTCGGGCTTTGTTTCATGTCACCACACCATGCTCATCTTGCTTGTTGCGGAATACCCACTTGGTACCTACAACATTTTGATTAGGACGTGGAACTAAATGCCATACCTCATTCCTCATGAAGTTGTTGAGTTCCTCTTACATTGCCAGCACCCAATCCGAATCTCTTACTGCATCCTCTACCTTGTATGGCTCAATAGAGGACACAAAAGAGTAATGTTCACAAAAATGTGCAACTCGAGATCTAGTGGTTACCCCCTTATGTATATCACCAAGGATGGAGTTGACGGGGTGATCTCGTTGAATTGCTTGGTGGACTCTTGGGTGTGGCGGTCTTTGACCCTGTACCTCTTGATCATCTTCCTTGTCTTCATCTCCTCCTTGATCCTTGTCCTCCTCTTGAGGTGGCTCATCCTCCTGATCTTCATCATCTTGAGCTTGATTCTCATCTTGAGTTGGTGGAGATGCTTGGTTGGAAGATGACGATTGATCTTGTGCTTGTGTGGGCTCTTCGGATTCCTTAGGACACACATCCCCAATGGACATGTTCCTCAGCGCGACGTATGGAGCCTCTTCATCATCTAGCTCATCAAGATCAACTTGCTCCACTTGGGAGCCATTAGTTTCATCAAACACAATGTCACAAGAAACCTTAACTAATCTAGTGGATTTGTTGAAGACTCTATATGCCCTTGTGTTTGAGT
Source organism: Zea luxurians (assembly GCA_029449295.1). Lineage (NCBI taxonomy): Eukaryota > Viridiplantae > Streptophyta > Magnoliopsida > Poales > Poaceae > Zea > Zea luxurians. The sequence continues at coordinate 38,870,490 of JAOPSE010000010.1, read as the reverse complement.
CATATCCTAGTAAAAAGCCTTCTACAACCTTGGGAGCAAATTTAGATTTTCTACCTCTTTTAACAAGAATAAAACATTTGCTACCAAAGACTCTAAAATATGAAACATTGGGCTTTTTACCGGTGAGGAGTTCGTATGATGTCTTCTTGAGGATTCGGTGAAGGTAGAGCCGGTTGATAGAGTAGCAAGCAGTGTTGATTGCTTCCGCCCAAAACCGGTCTGGTGTTTTGTACTCATCAAGCATGGTTCTTACCATGTTCAGTAGAGTTCTATTCTTCCTCTCCACTACACCATTTTGTTGAGGTGTGTAGGGAGAAGAGAACTCATGCTTGATGCCCTCATCCTCAAGAAATCCTTCTATTTGAGAATTCTTGAACTTCGTCCCATTATCGCTTCTTATTTTCTTGATCCTTAATCCGAACTCATTTTGAGCCCGTCTCAAGAATCCCTTTAAGGTCTCTTGGGTTTGTGATTTTTCCTGCAAAAAGAATACCCAAGTGAAGCGAGAATAATCATCTACAATAACTAGACAATACTTACTCCCGCCGATGCTTATGTAATATCGGGTCGAATAAATCCATGTGGAGTAGCTCGAGCGGCCTGTCAGTCGTCATAATGTTCTTGTGTGGATGATGGGCACCAACTTGCTTTCCTGCTTGGCATGCGCTACAAACCCTGTCTTTCTCAAAATAAACATTTGTTAGTCCTAAAATGTGCTCTCCCTTTAGAAGTTTGTGGAGATTCTTCATTCCAACATGGGCTAGTCGGTGATGCCAGAGCCAACCCATATTAGCCTTAGCAATTAAGAAAGTGTTGAGTTCAGCTTTGTTTTCATTAAAATCAACTAAATATAGCTGACCCTCTAACACTCCCTTAAATGCTATTGAATCATCACTTCTTGTAAAGACAGTAACACCTATATCAGTAAAAAGACAGTTGTAGCCCATTTTACATAATTGAGAAATAGAAAGCAAATTGTAATCTAAAGAATCTACAAGAAAAACATTGGAAATAGAATGGTCAGCCAAGTCCTTTGACCAAACCTTGATTTCCATCCCCAAATGTGATAGCTCGTTGGGGATCTTCGTTTTTCTCATAGGAGGAGAACATTCTCTTCTCCCCTGTCATGTGGTTTGTGCACCCGCTATCAATTATCCAGCTTGAGCCCCCGGATGCATAAACCTGCAAAACAATTTAGGCCTTGTTCTTAGGTACCCAAACAGTCTTGGGTCCTTTGACGTTAGAAACAAGCACCTTGGGTACCCAAACACAAGTCTTTGGGCTCTTGTGTTTGCCCCCAACATATTTGACAACTATTTTGCCTGATTTGTTAGTTAAACATAAGATGCATCAAAAGTCTTAAGTAAAATATTATGCTCATTTGATGCAGCGGGAGTTTTCTTTTTAGGCATTTTAACATGTGTAGAATGCATAGAGCTAGAAGCCTCATTTTTATTCATAAATGCATGATGAGAAATAGTGTGAGGTTTTCTAGCATGAATTCTCCTAATTTTGTGCTCAGGATAATTAGCAGGATATAAAATGTAGCCCTCATTATCCTGGACAGTGGGAGCCTTGCCCTTTACAAAATTAGACAATCTTTTAGAGGCATTAAGCTTGACATTGCTTTCCTGTTGGAAACTAATGCCATCCTTAATGCCAGGGCGTCTCCCACTATAGAGCATGCTTCTAGCAAATTTAAAATTTTCATTTTCAATTTCATGCTCACCAATTTTAGCAGTTAATTGAGCTATATGATCATTTTGTTGTTTGATAAGAGCAAGGTGATCATTAATAGCTTCAACATTAATATCTCTACATCTAGTACAAATAGAAACATGTTCGACAGTAGATGTAGAGGGTTTGCAAATATTTAATTCATCTATCTTAGATTTAAGCATGGCATTTTCATCTCTAAGATAGGAAATGGAATCATTGCAAACATTCAATTCTTTAATCTTAGAATATTAACTAGCATTCTCATTTCTAAGACTAGAAATTGAATCGTTTAAATCTTTAACCTTAAAAACTAAGCTAGCATTTTCATTTCTAAGGCTAGTAATTGAATCATGACAATTGCTAAGCTCCTTAGTCAAGTTTTCACATTTTTCTACTTCCTGAGCATAAGCATTTTTTACTTTAACATGTTTTTTATTTTCTTTAATAAGGAATTCCTTTTGGCTATCCAAGAGTTCATCCTTCTCATGAATAGCTCCTATCAGTTCATTTAATTTTTCTTTTTGTTGCATGTTGAGGTTGGCAAAAAGAGTAAGTAAATTATCTTTGTCTTCACTAGAACTACCCTCATCACTAAATGTTGTATACTTGGGGTGGATCTAGATTGTACCTTCTTCCTTTTGCCGTCCTTAGCCATGAAGCACTTGTAACCGACGTTTAGGAAGAGAAGGCCCTTGTTCATGGCGACGTTGGCGGCGTCCTCGTCGAAGGAGGAGTCGGTGGAGCTCTCGTCGGAGTCCTATTCTCGACACATATGAGCATCGCCGCCCTTCTTCTTGTAGTATCTCTTCTTTTCCTTCTTCTTCCCTTTCTTGTCGTCGCCCCTGTCACTATCACTTGAAATTGGACATTTAGCAATAAAATGACCAGGCTTACCACATTTGTAGCACACCCTTTTGGAGCGAGGTTTGTAGTCCTTCCCCTCCTATGCTTGAGGATTTGACGGAAGCTCTTGATGATAAGCGCTATGTCCTCGTTGTCGAGCTTAGAGGCATCGATTGGAAGCCTACTTGATGTAGACTCCTCTTTCTTCTCTTCTGTCGCTTTGAATGCGATGGGTTGCACCTCGGGTGTAGAGGTGGCGCCTTGCTCCAAGTTGACGATGTGTTTGGAGTCTTTGATCATTAGTTCAAAGCTCACAAACTTTCCTATCACTTCCTCAGAAGACATTAATTTGTATATAGGATCTCCACGAATTAATTGTACTTTAGTAGGATTGCGAAAACAAGGGATCTTAGAATAACCTTGACCATTTCATGGTCATCCCATTTGGTGCTCCCGAGGTTGCGCACTTGGTTCACCAAGGTCTTGAGCCGGTTGTACATTGCTTGTGGCTCCTCTCCCTTGTTGAGGATGAATCAACCGAGTTCTCCTTCGATCATTTCACGCTTGGTGATCTTGGTCACCTCGTCCCCTTCGTGCGCTGTCTTGAGAACGTCCCAAATCACTTTGGCACTCTTTAACCCTTGCACCTTATTATACTCCTCTCGACTCAAGGAGGCGAGGAGTATAGTTGTAGCTTAGGAGTTAAAGTGTCTAATTTGGGTGACCTCGTCCGAGTCGTAGCCTTCGTCCCCCACATTAGGTACCTGCGCTCCAAACTCAACAATGTCCCAAATGCTTGCGTGGAGTGAGGTTAGGTGATGCCTCATTTTATCACTCCACATACAATAATCTTCACCATCAAAATATGGTGGCTTGCCTAAGGGAACGGAAAGTAATGAGCGCGCTTAGAGATACGGGGATAGCGTAGGGGCATCTTACTATACTTCTTGCACTCATGACGCTTAGAAGCGACGGACGAGTCGGAGCTTGACGACGTGGAGGGCGACGAAGAGTCGGTCTCGTAGTAGACCACTTTCTTCATCTTCTTCTTCTTGTCACCCTTCCGATGCGTCTTGTCGGAGGAAGAGGATTCCTCCTTATGCTTGTGGCCGGACTCCCTTAAGAGGTTTCACCCCGAGCTTGCGGGCTTGTCGCCGGTCATGACCTCCCTCTTGGCGTGATTTCCCGACATCACTTCGAGTTGTTAGACTCTAATGAAGCACCGGGCTCTGATACCAATTGAAAGTCACCTAGAGGGGGGTGAATAGGCGGAATCTAAAATTTAGAACTTTAAACACACACTACAAGCTGGGGTTAGCATTAGAACAAATATCAAGTCCGAGAGAGAGGGGAAAACAAATCAAAATGGAAATAAAGCGAATGAACATGGTGATTTGTTTTACCGAGGTTCGGTTCTAAAGAACCTAGTCCCCATTGAGGTGGTCACAAGGACCGGGTCTCTTTCAACCCTCTCCCTCCCTCAAACGGTCACTTAGACCGAGTGAGTTTTCTCCTTAATCAAACGGGTCACTTAGAACCCGCAAGGACCACCACAACTTAGGTGTCTCTTTCTTTGATTACAATTCACTTGGGAACAAGAATGGGGAAGGAAGAAAGGGATCCAAGCAACAAGAGCGCAAAGAACACGAACAAACACTCTCTCAAGTTACTAGGTGGTTGGAATGATTTTTGGGACTTGGAGAGGCTTTGATCTTTTGATTTGTGTCTAGGAGTGAATGCACTAGCTCTTGTATTGAATGAGAACTTCAGAAAACTTGGATGCTTGGAGTTGTGGTGGTTGGGGGGTATTTATAGTCCTCAACCACCAACAAGCCATTGGGGAAGGCTGCTGTCGATGGGTGCACCGGACACTGTCCTGTAGACTGTCCAGTGCGCCGCCATGTCATCCAACCGTTAGGGTTCGGGAGCAGTCGACCATTGGCGCCGTTGTCTTCTTGTGGCACAGGACAGTCCGGTGCCACACCGGACAGTCCTATTCATTGTCCGGTGCGCCACTGACTCTGCGCTCTGACTCTGCCGCGCACTGTTCATCTGTTCTTCAGATTTTGCAGTCAACCGTTGCACGAAGTAGCCGTTGCTCCGCTGGTGCACCAGACAGTCCGGTGGCACACCGGACAGTCCGGTGAATTATAGCGGAGTGCACCTGGTGAAACCCGAGAGTGGCTGGTTCATCTTCGTACGGACATGGTGCACCGGACACTGTCCGGTGGCACAGCGGACAGTCCGGTGCGCCAGTCCACAGCACACTCAAGTCTCTGCTCCGGTCTATTTTTGTCCCTAACTTGAATCTTTTATTGGTTTGTGTTGAACCTTTTTGCACCTGTAGAACATGTATTCTAGAGCAAACTAGTTAGTCTATATATTTGTGTTGGGCATTCAACCACTAAAATTAATTATGGGAAAAGGTTAACCCTATTTCCCTTTCACAAACTTTGCTTCAAGTTCCACAATCCTAGCTTGATCATCTTGCAATGCTTCTCATTAGAACCTTCTGATAGACGAAGAATCAGACAAGAAGGGTTGAAGATAAAAGAGACGAGTTTTTGATATAAAGTAAGTTTTTATGGAGACAATTAAATCAAGTTTTGAACGACTGACTAGGCTTTCCATTTCTAACTAATCTAGCGACCTACGGTCGCATTGCTCCGATACCACTTCTATCACACCCGGTTCTAGGGGTAGAGCCGGATGCATAGTATATGTGTGCCAGGATCTATTTCCACACATATGTTGATGTCACAAGTGTAATATATCAAAAGAACAATGCATAAAAGCATAAATAATGATTATATTAACATATTACACTTCGAACAGACATAATGTCTTAACCTTTATTCATCAAAGTATAGCGAAACATGGACATCCATCCACAGGAAGATGACCCGAGGTATCACTAGACTAGCATCCATGGAGCTCAGCATCATAACTTCATCTACAAACTTCTGATCAAAATTTAAGCAAGGGTGAGCTCACTTATGGTTGAGGCTCAGCAAGTGGGTGAAAATGCAAGGTAACAAGGTAAGGCTAAAGTTTAATGCGGTTAGCATTTTAGTTTGTCAACATTTTATTATCAACACCTAATTACTAGGTATAAGTATATACCAAACCCATTTAAGCATAATTCATAATCAGCATGAACTTAAACCATTTGAGCAAATACCATCAACATGAAGCTCAACCTCTTGAACGAATCACTTAAGCATATTGCTTAAACAAAACCGATCACGATTTATTTCCATCTTCAAGTTCAATTATCATGTGAGGGTCCAGACTGCTCATAACCGTGAGCACGACTGATATATCAGTTTTATACTCTGCAGAGGCGGCACATCTTTACCCATGAGTCATGATTCCCTTATAGCCCGAGTTAGCTAGACCCGTATTCACTTCCAAGGTGAATGGCTAGGGTCTCAGTACGAGGCTTTTCCCAAGAGTCCTCATTATGCAAATGCTGGAAATGGTCAAACTGCATAAAGCACACCTAACGTAACCGACTTATAGACCAGTCTGCAGGGTAAAGCTTTGGGAACTATGCCTGTATCCAATCTGCCTGAGCCGGAAATATAAGCGCTTGGCAGATGCCCCTGTTTCGGTCGACCATGACCAGCACCCAACATAAGACTTCCCTAGTTATTTAGCCAAGGGCGTCCCATACCACCCTCATGGTAGCACTGTTTTCCCGGGTGCTCACTTCATGTTCCAATTAAATCATATGATCTTGCTTAATCGTCGGATTAGCAACAATAATGTAAACATATCTGTCGGCGTTTCGACTCCGGGGGGTCCCTGGACCGACGAGTAAATTGTTGCTGCGTGCCCCAGCCCAGATGGGTCGGCGCGAGACGGGACACGAAGGGGGAGAACAGCGAGGGGAAACCGCGGCCTTCGTGTTGTCCTGTGCCCAGGGCGGCTGGATGCGCTTGCAGTAGGGGGTTACAAGCGTTCGCGTGGGAGAGAGCGAGAGCCTTATGCGCCGGCCCGTTCTCCCGCGCGGCCAACCTCTTTGTACGAGAGCCCTAGACCTTCCTTTTATAGACGTAAGGAGAGGGCCCAGGTGTACAATGGGGGGTGTAGCAATGTGCTAACGTGTCTAGCAGAGAGGAGCTAGATCCCTAAGTACATGCCGTTGTGGCAGTTAGAGAGGTTTTGGCACCCTGTTCATGTGATGTCGTGGCCGTCGGAGGAGCGCTGGAGCCCTGCGGAAGTACAGCTGTCAGGGCTGTCGGGTCCATGCTGACGTCTCCTTGCTGACATAAGGGGCTGGGAGCTGCCGCCGTCATGGATCGTGCGGGGTGTCATCATTACTTGTTTACCGGGGCGAGCCAGATGGGACGCCGGTCTTGTTCCCTGTAGCCTGAGCTAGCTAGGGGTAGGGTAATGATGGCCCCCCTGGCGACGTGGCTGGTTCGAACCCGAGTTTGGCGAGGTGGCGATTCCTCCGAGGTCGAGGTTGAGTCCGAGCCCTGGGGTCGGGCGAGGCGGAGTTCGTCGTCTTCCGGAGCCGAGGCCGAGTCCGAGCCCTGGGGTCGGACGAGGTGGAGTTCGTCGTCTTCTAGAGCCGAGGCCGAGTCCGAGCCCTGGGGTCGGGCGAGGCGGAGTTCGTCGTCTTCCAGAGCTGAGGCCGAGTCCGAACCCTGAGGTCGGGCGAGGCAAAGTCCATCTTCTGAGGCCGAGACGGGGGCCGAGCCCAGGGGTCGGGCGAGGCGGAGTTCATCGTCTTCTAGAGCCGAGGCTGAGTCTGAGCCCTAGGGTCGGGCGAGGCGGAGTTCATCGTCTACCGGGGCCGAGGCCGAGTCCGAGCCCTGGGGTCGGGCGAGGCGAAGTCCATCTTCTGACGCCGAGACGGGGGCCGAGCCCTGGGGTCGGGCGAGGCGGAGCTTCCTATGCTGCCCGAGGCTGGACTTAGCTGCTGTCAACCTCACTCTGGCGAGTGGCACGGCAGTCGGAGCAGGGCAGGCGGCGCTGTATTCCGGTCAGGTCGGTCAGTGGAGCGGCGAAGTGACTGCGGTCACTTCGGCCTTGTCGACTGGAGCGCGCGTCAGGATAAGATGTCAGGTGATCCTTGCATTAAATGCTCCTGCGATACGGTCGGTTGGCGTGGTGATCTGGCCAAGGTTGCTTCTCTGCGAAGACTGGGCCTCGGGCGAGCCGAAGGTGTGTCCGTTGCTTGAGGGGGCCCTCGGGCGAGACGTGAATCCTCCGGGGTCGGCTGCCTTTGCCCGAGGCTGGGTTCAGGCGAGGTGAGATCGTGTCCCTTGAGTGGACTGAGCCTTGACCTTAATCGTGCCCATCAGGCCTTTGCAGCTTTGTGCTGATGGGGGTTACCAGCTGAGATTAGGAGTCTCGGGGGTACCCCTAATTATGATCCCCGATAGTAGCCCCCGAGCCTCGAAGGGAGTGTTGGCACTCGCTTGGAGACTTTTGTCGCACTTTTTTGCAAGGGGACCGGCCTTTCTCGGTTGCATTTTGTTCCTGTGGGTGCGCGCGAGCGCACCCGCCAGGTGTAGCCCCCGAGGCCTCGGAGGAGTGTTTTGACTCCTTCGAGGTCTTAGTGCCTTTCGTGATGGCTCGGCTGGTTTGGTTGTTCCCTCATGTGAACTGGCCGTAGCCCGGGTGCATAGTCGTGTCCCAAGTTCTCGGGCTAGTATGTTGACGCTGTCAATGGTTTGGCCGGAGCCGGGTTTGCGAGAGCAGCCCCCGAGCCTCCGCACAGAGTGATAGGATGGTCAAGGACAGACTCGGCTTTTTTCATACGCCCCTGCGTCACCTTTTCGCAAGGAGGAGGGGGGGGAAAGCGCCATGCTGCCCTCGGAGGGCACCGAACATGGTGTCTCCAGTGAGTTGCTAACGGGTGATCTGAGTGGACGCCCATGCCCCATTCGTTAGGGGTCAGCTAGTAACCTGGAGGCGCGCTCCAAAAGTACCTGCGGGTGATTCGCCGGACCCGGTCCCCTTTTGACGGGGTTCGAGGGCTCGATGCCTCCCTCTGGTGGGATTCCGTTACAAAAATCGCTCCCGCTGGTCTCGGAAATGTCCTAGGGTACCTCAGGAGCGTAGCCCGAGCCTTGGTTATGTATCGAACGTACCCAGGGTCATCCCTCGCTCTGCGTGCTCTAAGGCGGCTGTCAAACCCTTCGGGGGCCAGGCTACGAACCCCTGATCAGTAGTGGGCGCGGAGCCCGAGTGGCCTGAGGCGGCTGTTGAACCCTTCCGAGGGGCCAGCCTTCGAACCTCTGACCAGTAGTGGGCGCGGAGCCCGAGTGCTCTGAGGCGGCTGTCGGACCCTTCCGAGGGGCCAGCCTTCGAACCTCTGATCAGTAGGGGGCTCGGGGCCCGTTTCCTTCGTGGAGAAGGATCCCTTTCGGAGTATCCCCTTTCCCGGTCCCTGTGGCAAGAGAGAGAAAGAGGAAGTGGAAAAGGATACGAAATCGAATGTCGTGGCGTACCTTTTTGACGCGGTCATTATGGCGGAGGTGAAGCGTCACCCGCTTTGCCTGCCAAAGGTGCCGCCTGCCCTGCCGCAGAGTTAATGCGACAGGACGAGTGGTTCGCGGGGCAGCCGTTGTGCGTGCACGAGCCGTTCGAGGAATGGAACACGGGTGCGTTGTCTTCACGCCGTGGGAGAGGGTTCTCTCGCTATTCCAGGAGGGGACGTGAGCCTGCAGATGATTTGACTGCTACTTCCGCCCGCCTGCCATCGCCATTACTGCCGGCCCATTTTTGGCCGTATCGACCGTCGCGCCTTCTCCTGCGGCTGACTGACCCTTGGCCGGCGTGCCTGGTTGGCACTGCTAGGCCGTGCGCAGGGTTGCCTCGAGTTGCGGCACCGGTTCTGCAGTCGAGGAGGTGCGGGACTGGCGCGAGTGGCGGTGCAGTTTCCCGCACATAGTAACCGGTGCGCCGGTTACATGACATGTGGGCCTGGGCCTCCATGCTGGACGCGACGAAGTTGGAAGGGTGCGCCCTCTTGGTGCGGTTGCATGCCGCCTACATGGTGGTCCGCTTTTTCTCCCGCTGGTCCGGGCGATAGTGGAGGAATGCTTGTAACCGCTGGGCTGTTGTGCGCTCCGCGCGCGGCGATTTGGCTTCTTCTGTCCTGGGCCAGCTTGCATGACGCGTGGGACCCAGCCCCCACGTCGTAGGGGGAGGACCTTGGAGCATGTTGGAGAAGACTCAGTCCACGATGGCTGAGGATGCAAGTGGGGAGAGTCGCCTTTAAAAGGAGGGTGACCCCCTTGGATGGCAACCATGTCTTCGCACTCCATGTATCGCATCCTTCCACCTTCCGAGCCCTCGGATGGGGGGCGCTCGCGTCGCTTTCGTCTTGCTATTGTTGGAGGAACGCAACTTCGCGGAAGTTGGTACCTTTCAGCCATCGCTCGTCTTCAAGGATTTTCATCAGGCAGCCCGGCTGCATCCCCTCGTCGGTGGTCACCCAAGACGGTGACCACCAGTTCGATGGTGGGGAGAAGCGAGCCGGGCTGCGGCCTCTGCCCCTCCCTCAGCTTCAAGGATGTTCATCATCAGTGCTGGGGAGGGGAGTGCACCGAGTTAGGGCCTGCCTTTGAGTGGGTTGGCGTCCCGCCTCTTCCAGCTTCTGGGGGTGGAAACCATCCCCCAGCTCTCCGGAGGAGGCGCCCTCCAGCCATGCTGGGGAAGGCGGACTGTTGCTGCCCAGCTAGGATGCAACATTCTGTCCTCTGTCCTCGCTTTCGTGGCGAGGACGGGAGTGAGGACCTGCCGGTGCGCTTTGGGGCGACCGACGCTCGCCGGTGCGGTGTTGGTGGACAGGTGGACGCCGCCGTCGGTGCTGAGGCGGTGGCAGCTGGAGAGGTAGGCTTTCCCGCCGACGAGACCGTCAGCGCCACCCATGGACCAACCTCTGGCTCTTTGGCTTTAATATCTGGTTCGCGTCCCTTGAGTGGGGACGCGAATGAGAGCCCTCCGGTGGCCACGTCCGTCCTGGGACCATGGCTGCTGCTGTGGAGGTTGCTGGTAAGTCGCCCAGAGTCTGTCGTCCCGCAGGCTCTCCGATGTGGAGGTTGTTTATACCCGCGGGGGCGGAACCGGAGTTCCGTTTGTAATGGCACCTTGAGTGCCAGTGTTTGTTCATTGTGGCTGTCGAGGCCTGAACATGTAGGTATTTTTGGGTGTAATACCATGTTTTTTCCCTCATTTTCGAGCACTGGGACTCTCCTGTCGGCTAGCCGAACCGCTTAACCAAATGTGAGTTGCTCTGTCCGGAAGGTGACGAGTGAGGTATCCGTATCCCGGAGGCATAGGAATCCCTCGGCTCGGTCGGCCTTGCGCCCAAGGCTTCTCTTGCTTAGTTAAAGAAACCCTCAGCTGCTCTACGGTGAGCCGGGGCCGAGGGCAGCGGTGCCAGCACGGACAGAGGCAGAGTTGGCTCGAAAAAGGGAGCTTCGTCGGCCGGGGCTTGGCCGGGACCAACACCGGAGTCGAGTTGCCGAGGCCACAAGCCGGGATGGTGTCCTCGGGGGACGGCTGGCTGAAGCTTCGGGGCGGCCGGCCGAGCCGTCTGCTTGGGCCGGGTTCCTAGAGGAGATCCTGGTAGCGATGGCCCAGGCGTGGTGCTGACGTCGTCCTTCGGTGCGGAGATCCTCCGACCGTGTTGCCGTCCGAGGCTCGGTCGGACTTCGCCGATGGTGGAGTTGACGCCAAGGGTGGTGCTGCTCCCTCTCCATCGACATCTGAGCCTGCAGCATCGGTTCGCCTGTAGTATGCATATGTTTTTTTGCGGCCGCCGAGGCCCAAACATATTGTCGTTGTGTCGTAAAGCTGCGTTTCTTTTCCCCTTGTTTCGAGTATCAAGACTTGCTTGTCGGTGGCAGAATCGTTCATCCGAGCGAGAGTTACTTCTCACGGAAGGTGATGAGTGAGGTATCCGTATCCCGGAGGTGTAGGAGTCCCTCGGCTCGGTCGGCCTTGCCGCTTACATGTACTCTTACTCGTCCGTAGGATTCTTTTGTTGACATGGTCGAGATGGCACGAAAAATCGTTTCGGTAGAAGAGTCTTCGAGCGTTAAGACTTGTTCGGTCAGCGGAACCGTTTATCCGAGCGCGAGTTACTTATCGCAGAAGGTGATGAGTGAGGTATCCGTATCCCGGAGGCGTAGGAGTCCCTCGGCTCGGTCAGCCTTGCCTGCTTACGTGTACTCCGTCGTTTTCAGGATCCCACCATCGAAGTAGTCGAAAAACACGAAAAATGTTCTTGCCAAAAGATTTTTTTCCAGGAAAATTTTGACGCAGAGGGGGTTCACCCCTTCTAGCCTCCGAGGGAGGGTCGGGCTTTGCCGAGGCAAGGCCGACCCTTCCTTGATGGTTAGACTTCATATGTAAACGAGGTATATGAACGGCTTGAAAACATCTTAAGGGTAGAAGCGACGTAGCTGTCGGATGTTCCAAGCGTTGTTGTAGACCTCGCCTTGACTGTTGGCCAGCTTGTATGTTGCGGGCTTCAAAATCTTGGCGATGATGAATGGCCCTTCCCAGGGAGGCGTGATCTTGTGCCACCCTCGGGCGTCTTGTCGTAGTCGAAGCACCAAGTCGCCCACCTGGAGGTCTCGGGACCGAACCCCTCGGGCGTGGTAGCGTCGCAGGGACTGCTGATACCGCGCCGAGTGTAGTAAGGCCATGTCCCGAGCCTCTTCCAGTTGGTCCAGTGAGTCTTCTCGGTTGGTCTGGTTGCGTCGGTCGTCGTAGGCCCTCGTCCTTAGGGAACCGTATTCTAAGTCTGTGGGCAAGATGGCCTCGGCCCCATAGACTAGAAAGAACGGCGTGAAACCCGTGGCTCGACTTGGCGTCGTCCTCAGGCTCCAGACCACCAAGGGGAGTTCCTTCATCCATCGCTTGCCGAACTTGTGGAGGTCGTTGTAGATCCTCGGCTTGAGTCCTTGCAGAATCATGCCGTTGGCACGCTCTACCTGCCCATTCGTCATGGGGTGAGCCACGGCGGCCCAGTCCACCTAGATGTGGTGATCCTCGCAGATGTCTAGGAACTTTCTACCGGTGAACTGGGTGCCGTTGTCGGTGATGATGGAGTTCGGGACCCCAAAGCGATGTATGATGTTGGTGAAGAACGCCACCGCCTATTCGGACCTGATGCTGTTTAGGGTCGGACCTCGATCCACTTGGAGAATTTGTCGATGGCAACCAGTAGGTGCGTGTAGCCCCCGGGTGCCTTCTGCAAGGGACCGATGAGGTCCAGACCCCACACAGCAAACGGCCAGGTGATGGGTATTGTTTGCAGAGCCTGAGCGGGTAGGTGCGTCTGCCTTGCATAGAACTGACACCCTTGGCAGGTGCGGACAATTCTAGTGGCGTCGGCCACCACGGTTGGCCAGTAGAAACCTTGTCGGAAAGCGTTTCCAACAAGGGCTCAAGGCGCTGCATGGTGACCGCAAGCCCCCGAGTGTATTTCTTGTAAGAGCTGCTGGCCTTCGGTGATGGATATGCATCGCTGGAGGATGTCGGACGGGCTGCGGTGGTAGAGCTCCTTCCCGTCACCCAGCAAGACGAATGACTTGGCGCGCCGCGCCAGTCGCCGAGCTTCGGCTCGGTCGAGGGGCAGCTCTCCTCGGTGGAGATATTGCAGGTACGGGGTCTGCCAGTCCCGATTAGGCATGACCCCATTCCGCTCCTCCTCGATGCGCAGAGTCTCACCCTCGGTAGCCGGGGGTGCCTCGGGCTGAGCCGAGGGTGCCTTGGGCTGAGCCGAGGGTGCCTTGGGCTCGGTCGTGTCGCTGGTCTTGACCGAGGGTTGATGTAGGTCTCGGGAGAAGACGTCCGGGGGAACCGTTGTCCGCCCCGAAGCTATCTTTGCCAGCTCGTCTGCAGTCTCATTGTATCGTCGGGCGACGTGGTTGACCTCGAGCCCGTAGAACTTGTCTTCTAGGCGCCGAACCTCGTCGCAGTAGGCTTCCATCTTCGGGTCGCGGCAGTGGGAGTTCTTCATGACTTGGTCGATGACAAGCTGCGAGTCACCGCGAGCATCGAGGCGTCGGACCCCTAGCTCGATGGCGATGCGCAACCCGTTGACTAGAGCCTCGTACTCAGCCACGTTGTTGGACGCCGGGAAATGGAGGCGCAGCACGTAGCGGAGGTGCTTCCCGAGTGGCGAGATGAAGAGCAGGCCTGCGCCTGCCCCTGTTTTCATCAGCGACCCATCGAAAAACATGGGTCCAGAGTTCCGGTTGGATAGGAGCTGCCGGAAGCTGGGTGTCAACCCATTCAGCCACAAAGTCTGCCAAGACTTGGGACTTGATGGCCTTCCGAGGGGCGAACGAGATTGTCTCGCCCATGATTTCCACCGCCCACTTTGCAATCCTACCTGAGGCCTCTCGGCACTGGATGATCTCCCCGAGGGGGAAGAATGACACCACAGTTACCGGATGAGACTCGAAGTAGTGTCGCAACTTTTGCCGCGTCAGAATTACCGCATACAGTAGCTTCAGAATTTGTGGGTAGCGGATCTTGGTCTCGGACAGTACCTCACTGATGAAGTAGACCGGTCTCTGGACGGGCAATGCATGCCCTTCTTCTCGTCTCTCGACCACGATCGCGGCGTTGACCACCTGAGTGGTAGCGGCGACGTAGATCAAGAGGACTTCTCCAGCAGCGGGGGGCACCAGGACGGGTGCATTCGTAAGGAGCGCCTTCAGGTTCCCGAGGGCTTCCTCGGCCTCGGGGGTCCAAGTGAAGCACTCGGTCTTTCTTAAGAGGCGGTACAGAGGTAGGCCTCTTTCGCCGAGGCGCGAGATGAAGCGGCTCAGAGCCGCAAGGCATCCCATGACCCTCTGTACGCCTTTCAAGTCCTTGATGGGCCCCATGTTGGTGATGGCCGTGATTTTTTCTGGGTTGGCCTCGATGCCCCGCTCGGAGACGATGAACCCCAAGAGCATGCCTCGGGGGACTCCGAAGACGCACTTCTCGGGGTTGAGTTTTACGCCTTTCGCCTTGAGACACTTGAATGTCGTTTCAAGGTCGGAGAGGAGGTCAGAGGCTCTCCTCGTCTTGACTACGATGTCATCGACGTAAGCCTCGATCGTTCGACCAATGTGCTCCCCGAACACGTGGTTCTTGCACCTTTGGTACGTCGCACCCGCATTCCTCAAACCAAATGGCATAGTAACATAGCAGTACATGCCAAAAGGTGTGATGAAAGAAGTCGCGAGCTGGTCGGACTCTTTCATCCAGATTTGGTGATACCCTGAGTAGGCATCGAGGAACGACAGGGTTTCGCACCCAGCAGTGGAATCCACGATTTGATCGATACGAGGCAAAGGGTAGGGAACCTTCGGACATGCTTTGTTTAGACCAGTGTAGTCTACACACATCCGCCATTTCCCTCCTTTCTTTCTCACAAGCATAGGGTTGGCAAGCCATTCGGGATGGAATACCACTTTGATGAACCCAGCGGCCATCAGCTTGTGGATCTCCTCGCCTATGGCTCTGCGCTTTTCTTCGTCGAATCGGCGCAGAGGCTACTTCACGGGTTGGGCTCCAGCTCGGATATCCAGTGAGTGCTCGGCGACTTCCCTCGGTATGCCCGACATGTCCGAGGGACTCCACACAAAAACCTCGGCGTTCGCGCGGAGAAAGTCGATGAGCACTGCTTCCTATTTGGGGTCGAGCTCGGAGCCGATCCGGATCTGCTTGGAGGTGTCGTTGTTAGGGTCGAGAGGAACGAATTTAACCGCCTCTGCTGGTTCGAAGTTGCCGGCGTGGCGCTTCGCATCTGGAACCTCCTTGGGGAGGCTTTCCATGTCGGCGATGAGGGCCTCAGATTCGGCGAGGGCCTCGGTGTACTCCACGCATTCCACGTTGCATTCGTACGCGTGTCGGTACGTGGGGCCGACAGTGATGACCCCGTTGGGGCCCGGCATCTTGAGCTTGAGGTAGGTGTAGTTGCGGACGGCCATGAACTTGGCGTAACATGGCCTCCCTAGCACTGCGTGGTAGGTTCCTCGGAACCCGACCACCTCGAACGTGAGGGTTTCCCTTCGGAAGTTGGAGGGAGTCCGGAAGCAGACGGGCAGATCGAGTTGTCCGAGGGGTTGGACGTGTTTCCCGGGGATGATTCCGTGAAAAGGCGCCGCGCCTGCCCGGATCGAGGACAGATCGATCTGCAAGAGCCCGAGGGTCTCGGCATAGATGATGTTGAGGCTGCTACCTCCGTCCATGAGGACCTTGGTGAGCCTGACGCTGCCAATGACGGGGTCGACAACGAGCGGATATTTCCCCGGGCTCGGCACGCGGTCGGGGTGGTCGCCTTCGTCGAAGGTGATGGGCTTGTCGGACCAGTCTAGGTAGACTAGCGCCGCCACCTTTACCGAGCAGACCTCCCGACGCTCTTGCTTGCGGTGCCGAGCTGAGGCATTCGCCACTTGCCCACCGTAGATCATGAAGCAGTTGTGGACCTCAGGAAACTCCTCTGCCTTGTGGTCCTCCTTCTTGTCCTTGTTGTGGGCCCTGCCACCTTCCGCCGGTGGCCCGGCCTCATGAAAGTGGCGCCGAAGCATGACGCACTCCTCAAGGGTGTGCTTGACGGGCCCCTGATGATAGGGGCACGGCTCCTTGAGCATCTTATCGGAGAGATTGGCACCTCCAGGAGGTTTCCGAGGGTTCTTGTACTCAGCGGCGGCGACAAGGTCCACGTCGGTGGCGTCGCGTTTCGCTTGTGACTTCTTCTTGTTCTTCTTCTTGGTGCCGCGCTGAGCGGACGGCTCGGGGACGTCTTCTGGCTGGCGGCCCTGGGGCTGCTTGTCCTTCCGGAAGATGGCCTCAACCGCCTCCTGGCCAGAGGCGAACTTGGTGGCGATGTCCATCAGCTCGCTCGCCCTGGTGGGGGTCTTGCGACCCAGCTTGCTCACCAGGTCGCGGCAGGTGGTGCCGGTGAGGAACGCGCCGATGACATCGGAATTGGTAATGTTGGGCAGCTCCGTGCGCTGCTTCGAGAATCGCCGGATGTAGTCCCGGAGAGACTCTCCCGGCTGCTGGCGGCAGCTTCGGAGATCCCAGGAGTTCCCAGGGCGCACGTACTTGCCCTAGAAGATGTCGGCGAAGGCTTGGACCAGGTCGTCCCAGTTGGAGATCTGCCCCGAAGGCAGATGCTCCAGCCAGGCTCGAGCGGTGTCGGAGAGGAACAGGGGGAGGTTGCGGATGATGAGGTTGTCATCGTCCATTCCACCCAGCTGGCAGGCCAGTCAGTAGTCCGCGAGCCACAGTTCCGGCCTCGTCTCCCCCGAGTACTTTGTGATGGTAGTCGGGGTTCGGAACCGGGTCGGGAACGGCACCCGTCGTATGGCCTGGCTGAAAGCCTATGGACCAGGTGGTTCGGGCGAGGGGCTCCGATCCTCCCCGCTGTCGTAGCGTCCCCCACGCCTGGGGTGGTAGCCTCGGCGCACCCTTTCGTCGAGGTGGGCTCGACGGTTGCGGTGGTGGCGCTCGTTGCCGAGGCGACCTGGGGCCACAGGCGCCGTGTTGCGCGTGCGCCCGGTGTGGACCGAGGCTTCTCGCACGAATCCGGAAGTCGCGGTGTGATGCTCCGGGGGGTACCCCTACCTTCGGGAGGCAGAGCTTTCGGCCCGTCGGACCACGACATCTTCCAGGAGGTTCTTGAGCTCTCCCTAGATACGCCGCCCCTCGGTGGTGGAGGGTTCCGGCATCGCTCGGAGTAGTATCGCAGCTGCAGCCAGGTTCTGGCCGACCCCACTAGAAACCGGGGGCAGCCTTGGCCTGGTATCATCGGCGATGCGGTGCTGGACGTCCTGGGCCAGATGACGCGCTTCTCCGGCCAGAGCTCGGCCTGCCCACTCCTGTCCGAGGTTCAGCCGAGGCTGCGCAAGTGTTCCTGCCTCCTCGTCGAGCCTGGCCTGCATCTCGCGGATTTGCTCGAGCTGTGCGTCCTGACCCCCTGCAGGGACTGGGACCACAGCTAGCTCCCGAAGGATGTCAACGCAAGGCGCAGGCCTAGGGGATCGCTGTTCTCCAGCATACCAAGATGGTTACCTTCGCCGAGACCCCCTAGATCGACGTGGAAACATTCGCGACTTGGGCCACAGTCCTCGTCGCCGAGGCTGTGGCTACCATCGGAACAATCGTAGAGGCAGTAGTCACATGCGGTCATGAAGTCCCGCATGGTACTGGGGTTACCAAGTCCGGAGAAATCCCAACCAGAGTCGGGCTCGTCATCTTCCTCGGAACCCAAGGGCCCGTAGGCCGAGACGGTCGTCAGTCTGTCCCAGGGTGACCGCACATGGTACCCTGGAGGGTTTGGACATGCCTTTGCGAAAGCCTCCACCGAAGCGGGGTCACTTGGTGGATCGAAGCTGAATCTGAAAGGCATGGGATGGGAAACGGACGATACCTCTTGATCGACGGGTGGTGACGAAGTCGCGTCAGGGGCGGACTGCACCGTTGTCTCAAGTACGAGGGCGACGCCCAGCAAGCCCTTCGCGAGCGTGCTGGCGTCATCCGTCAACTCGATGTTGGCGTGTTGCGGGGAAACGGCGCTCGTCTTCGTCTCTGACGCGAGGTCAACGCCCGGCGTGTCCCCCACTGGGGCGCCGGCGCCGTCGTCTCGCTCGACAGCCGACGAGGTGTCGCCCCCTGCTTGGCCATGCCTGCCCCGCCTCCTCCTCCGTCGGTGGGGGAGGCGACGGGACAGAACTAAACGTTGCTCTTCAGCCACGTGGGGAAGACGTCGTCGATTCCACCGCCGGCGGGCGGGCTGACGACCGCCATTGTCGTCGTCGCGCGGCGGAATAAGGAGTACCATATCGTAGCTGCCATGGAGAGACATGAACTCGAGACTCCAGAAACGGAGCGTCGTCCCGGGTTGGAAAGGTTGCTGGGGACTACCCATCTAGAGCATGACGGGAAGCTGTTCGTCAACACGCAGCAGGCCCCTACCTGGCGCGCCAACTATCGGCGTTTCGACCCTGGGGGGTCCCTGGACCGACGAGTAAATTGTCACTGCGTGCCCCAGCCCAGATGGGTCGGCGCGAGACGGGACACGAAGGGGGGAGAACAGCAAGGGGAAACCGCGACCTTCGTGTTGTCCTGCGCCCAGGGCGGCTGGATGCGCTTGCAGTAGGGGGTTACAAGTGTTCGCGTGGGAGAGAGCGAGAGCCTTATGCGCCGGCCCGTTCTCCCGCACAGCCAACCTCTCTGTATGAGAGCCCTAGACCTTCCTTTTATAGACGTAAGGAGAGGGCCCAGGTTTACAATGGGGGGTGTAGCAATGTGCTAACGTGTCTAGCAGAGAGGAGCTAGAGCCCTAAGTACATGCCGTCGTGGCAGTCAGAGAGGTTTTGGCACCCTGTTCATGTGATGTCGTGGCCGTCGGAGGAGCGCTGGAGCCCTGCGGAAGTACAGCTATCGGGGCTGTCGGGTCCATGCTGACGTCTCCTTGCTGACATAAGGGGCTGGGAGCTGCCGCCGTCATGGATCGTGCAGGGTGTCATCATTACTTGTTTACCGGGGCGAGCCAGATGGGACGCCGGTCTTGTTCCCTGTAGCCTGAGCTAGCTAGGGGTAGGGTAATGATGGCCCCCTGGCGACGTGGCTGGTCCAAACCTGAGTTTGGGTGAGGTGGCGATTCCTCCGAGGTCGAGGTTGAGTCCGAGCCCTGGGGTCGGGCGAGGCGGAGTTCGTCGTCTTCCGGAGCCGAGGCCGAGTCTGAGCCCTGGGGTCAGGCGAGGTGGAGTTCATCTTCTTCCGGAGCCGAGGCCAAGTCCGAGCCCTGGGGTCGGGCGAGGCGGAGTTCGTCGTCTTCCAGAGCCGAGGCCGAGTCCGAACCCTAGGGTCGGGCGAGGCGGAGTTCGTCGTCTTCCAGAGCCGAGGCCGAGTCCGAACCCTAAGGTCGGGCGAGGCGAAGTCCATCTTCCGACGCCGAGACGGGGGCCGAGCCCAGAGGTCAGGCAAGGCAGAGTTCGTCATCTTCCAGAGTCGAGGTCGAGTCTGACCCCTGGGGTCGGGCGAGGCGGAGTTCGTCGTCTTCTGGGGCCGAGGCCAAGTCCGAGCCCTGGGGTCGGGCGAGGCGAAGTCCATCTTCCGAGGCCGGGACGGGGGCGAAGCCCTGGGGTCGGGCGAGGCGGAGCTTCCTATGCCGCCCGAGGCTGGACTAACTGTCGGTGTTTCGACCCCGGGGGTCCCTGGACCGACGAGTAAATTGTCACTGCGTGCCCCAGCCCAGATGGGTCGGCGCGAGACGGGACACGAAGGGGGGAGAACAGCGAGGGGAAACCACGGCCTTCGTGTTATCCTGCGCCCAGGGCGGCTGGATGCGCTTGCAGTAGGGGGTTACAAGCATTCGCGTGGGAGAGAGCGAGAGCCTTATGCGCCGGCCCGTTCTCCCGCGCGGCCAACCTCTCTATACGAGAGCCCTAGACCTTCCTTTTATAGACGTAAGGAGAGGGCCCAAGTTTACAATGGGGGGTGTAGCAATGTGCTAACGTGTCTAGCAGAGAGGAGCTAGAGCCCTAAGTACATGCCGTCGTGGCAGTCGGAGAGGTTTTGGCACCCTGTTCATGTGATGTCGTGGTCGTCGGAGGAGCGCTGGAGCCCTGCGGAAGTACAGCTGTCGGGGCTGTCGGGTCCATGCTGACGTCTCCTTGCTGACATAAGGGGCTGGGAGCTACCGCCGTCATGGATCGTGCGGGGTGTCATCATTACTTGTTTACCGGGGCGAGCCAGATGGGACGCCGGTCTTGTTCCCCGTAGCCTGAGCTAGCTAGGGGTAGGGTAATGATGGCCCCCCTGGCGATGTGGCTGGTTCGAACCCGAGTTTGGGCGAGGTGGCGATTCCTCCGAGGTCGAGGTTGAGTCCGAGCCCTGGGGTCGGGCGAGGCGGAGTTCGTCGTCTTCTGGAGCCGAGGCCGAGTCCGAGCCCTGGGATCGGGCGAGGCGGAGTTCGTCGTCTTCCAGAGCCGAGGCCGAGTCCGAGCCCTGGGGTCGGGCGAGGCGGAGTTCGTCGTCTTCCGGAGCCGAGGCCGAGTCCGAGCCCTGGGGTCGGGCCAGGTGGAGTTCGTCGTCTTCCAGAGCCAAGGCCGAGTCCGAACCCTGAGGTCGGGCGAGGCAAAGTCCATCTTCCGAGGCCAAGACGAGGGCCGAGCCCAGGGGTCAGGCGAGGCGGAGTTCGTCGTCTTCCGGAGCCGAGGCCGAGTCTGAGCCCTGGGGTCGGGCGAGGCGGAGTTCGTCGTCTTCCGGGGCCGAGGCCGAGTCCAAGCCATGGGGTCGGGCGAGGCGAAGTCCATCTTCCGAGGCCGAGACGGGGGCCAAGCCCTAGGGTCGGGCGAGGCGGAGCTTCCTATGCCGCCCGAGGCTAGACTTAGCTGTTGTCGACCTCACTCTGGCGAGTGGCACGACAGTCGGAGCAGGGCAGGCAGCGATGTATTCCTGTCAGGTCGGTCAGTGGAGCGGCAAAGTGACTGCAGTCACTTCGGCCTTGTCGACTGGAGCGCGCGTCAGGATAAGATGTCAGGCGATCCTTGCATTAAATGCTCCTGCGATACGGTCGGTTGGCGTGGCGATCTGGCCAAGGTTGCTTCTCTGCGAAGACTGGGCCTCGGGCGAGCCAAAGGTGTGTCCGTTGCTTGAGGGGGCCCTCGGGTGAGACGTGAATCCTCCGGGGTCGGCTGCCTTTGCCCGAGGCTGGGCTCGGGCGAGGCGAGATCGTGTCCCTTGAGTGGACTGAGCCTTGACCTTAATCGCGCCCATCAGGCCTTTGCAGCTTTGTGCTGATGGGGGTTACCAGCTGAGATTAGGAGTCTCGGGGGTACCCCTAATTATGGTCCCCGACAGTAGCCCCCGAGCCTCGAAGGGAGTGTTGGCACTCGCTTGGAGGCTTTTGTCGCACTTTTTTGCAAGGGGACCGGCCTTTCTAGGTTGCATTTTGTTCCGGTGGGTGCGCATGAGCGCACCCGCCGGGTGTAGCCCCCGAGGCCTCGGAGGAGTGTTTTGACTCCTTCGAGGTCTTAGTGCCTTTCGTGATGGCTCGGCCGGTTTGGTTGTTCCCTCATGCGAACTGGTCGTAGCCCGGGTGCATAGTCGAGTCCCAAGTTCTCGGGCTGGTATGTTGACGCTGTCAACGGTTTGGCCGGAGTCGGGTTTGCGAGATCAGCCCCGAGCCTCCGCACAGAGCGAGAGGACGGTCAAGGACAGACTCGGCTTTTTTCATACGCCCCTGCGTCGCCTTTCCTCAAGGAGGAGGGGGGAAAGCGCCATGCTGCCCTCGGAGGGCGCCGAACATGGTGTCTCCAGTGAGTTGCTAACGGGTGATCCGAGTGGACGCCCATGCCCCATTCGTTAGGGGTCGGCTAGTGGCCCAGAGGCGCGCTCCAAAAGTACCTCCGGGTGATTTGCCGGAACCGGTCCCATTTTGACGGGGTCCGAGGGCTCGATGCCTCCCTCTGGTGGGATCCCGTTACGAAAATCGCTCCAGCTGGTCTCGAAAATGTCCTAGGGTACCTCGGAAGCGTAGCCCGAGCCTTGGTTATGTATCGAACGTACCCAGGGTCATCCCTCGCTCTGCGTGCTCTGAGGCGGCTGTCGAACCCTTCGGGGGCCAGCCTACGAACCCCTAATCAGTAGTGGGCGCGGAGCCCGAGTGGCCTGAGGCGGCTGTTGAACCCTTCCAAGGGGCCAGCCTTCGAACCTCTGACCAGTAGTGGGCGCGGAGCCCGAGTGCTGTGAGGCAGCTGTCGGACCCTTTCGAGGGGCCAGCCTTCGAACCTCTGATCAGTAGGGGGCTCGGGGCCTGTTTCCTTCGTGGAGAAGGATCCCTTTCGGAGTATCCCCTTTCCCGGTCCCTGTGGCAAGAGAGAGAAAGAGGAAGTGGAAAAGGATACGAAATCGAACGTCGTGGCGTACCTTTTTGACACAGTCATTATGGCAGAGGTGAAGCGTCGCCCGCTTTGCCTACCAAAGGTGTCGCGTGCCCTGCCGCAGAGTTAATGCGACGGGACGAGTGGTTCGTGGGGCAGCCGTTGTGCGTGCGCGAGCCGTTCGAGGAACGGAACACGGGCGCGTCGTCTTCACGCCGTGGAAGAGGGTTCTCTCGCTATTCCAGGAGGGGACGTGAGCCTGCAAATGATTTGACTGCTGCTTCCGCCCGCCTGCCATCGCCATTACTACCGGCCCATTTTTGGCCGTATCGACCGTCGTGCCTTCTCCCACGGCTGACTGACCCGTGACCGGCGTGCCTGGTTGGCACTGCTGGGCCGTGCGCAGGGTTGCCTCGAGTTGCGGCACCAGTTCTGCAATCGAGAAGGCGCGGGACTAGCGTGAGTGGCGGTGCAGTTTCCCGCACGTAGTAACCGGCGCGCCAGTTTACATGACATGTGGGCCTGGGCCTCCATGCTGGATGCGGCGAAGTCGAAAGGGTGCGCCCTCTTGGTGCGGTTGCATGCCGCCTGCATGGTGGTCCGCTTTTTCTCTCGCTGGTCTGGGCGATAGTGGAGGAATGCTTGTAACCGCTGGGCTGTTGTGCGCTCCGCGCGCGGCGGTTTGGCTTCTTCTGTCCTAGGCCAGCTTGCATGACGCGTGGGACCCAGCCCCCGCGTCGTAGGGGGAGGACCTTGGAGCATGTTGGAGAAGACTCAGTCCGCGACGGCTGAGGACGCAAGTGGGGAGAGTCGCCTTTAAAAGGAGGGTGACCCCCTTGGATGGCAACCATGTCTTCGCACTCCATATATCGCATCCTTCCACCTTCCGAGCCCTCGGATGGGGGGGGGGCGTTCGCGTCGCTTTCGTCTTGCTGTTGTTGGAGGAACGCAACTTCACAGAAGTTGGTACCTTTCAGCCATCGCTCGGCTTCAAGGATTTTCGTCGTGCAGCCCGGTTGTATTCCCCCACCAATGGGCAGTTTGGTGGAGGGAAGCGAGCCAGGCTGCGGCCTCCGCCCCGCCCTCAGCTTCAAGGATTTTCGTCATCCGGGCTGAGGCGGAGGGGCGCACCGAGTGGGGGGTTGCCTCCGTGTGGGCCGGTAACCCTTTTCTTCCCCCGGCCTTTGGGGGAAAAAGGCATCCTCCAGCCCTGCGGAGGCTTCCTCCAGCCATGCCGGGGAAGGCAAACTGCTGCTACCCAGCCAGGGTGCAGCATTCCGTCCTCTGTCCGGGCAATGGTCGCACCGCGTACGGGCCGGCCATGTCCAGGTCTTCCTCGCACCGACAGCCGTGCCAGAAGGTTGCCCAGCATGTCGTGTGCCGCGAGGGCGGCGCTCATGTTCTAGGGCGGCCTCGGCGAGGGCGGGAGCGAGGACCTACCGGTGCGCTTTGAGGCGGCCAGCGCCTACTGGTGCGGTGTTGAGGTGGCAGCAGCCGGAGAAGGTTTCTCTGCTGACGAGACCGCCAACTCCGCCTGCACCCCTGGACCTCTGTCCCACTGGCTTGAATGGCTGGTTCTCGTCCTTCGTGGGCGAAAGCCTTTCCGCCGCAGCGTCTGCCCGGAAGCCGTTGCTGCAGCTGTCTTGCCGCATGGGACGGAGGTTGTTGCCGCTGCTGCCGGATCGGGCGTCAGCGAGCCACCAGGGGTTTTGTCGCCCCGCAGGCCCTCCAACGTGGGGGGTTGTTCGTACCTGCGGGGGTGGAACCGGACTTCCGTTGTAATGGCACCTTGAGTGCTGGTGTTTGTTCATTGTGGTCGTCGAGGCCTGAACATGTAGGTATTTTTGGGTGTAATACCATGTTTTTCCCTCATTTTCGAGCACTAAGACTCGCCTATCGGCTAGCCGAACCGCTTAACCAAATGTGAGTTGCTCTGTGCGGAAGGTGACGAGTGAGGTATCCGTATCCCGGAGGCGTAGGAATCCCTCGGCTCGGTCGGCCTTGCCGCACGAGGCTTCACTTGTTTAGTCAAAGAAACCCTCGGCCGCTCTTCGATGAGCCGGAGCTGGAGGCAGCGGTGCCAGCACGGACAGAGGCAGAGTTGGCTCAAAAAAGGGAGCTTCGTCGGCCGGGGCTTGGCCGGGACCAACGCCGGAGTCGAGTCGTCGAGGCCACAAGCCGGGCTGGTGTCCTCGGGGGACCGCTGGCTGAAGCTTCGGGGCGGCCGACCGAGCCGTCTGCTCGGGTCGGGTTCCTGGAGGAGATCCTGGCGGTGATGGCCCGGGCGTGGTGCTGACGTCGTCCTTCGGTGCGGAGATCCTCCGACCGTGTTGCCGTCCGAGGCTCGGTCGGACTTCGCCGATGGTGGAGTTGACGCCGAGGGTGGTGCTGCTCCCTCTCCATCGACATCTGAGCATGCAGCATCGGTTCGCCTGTAGTATGCATATGTTTTTTGCGGCCGCCGAGGCCCAAACATACTGTCGTCGTGTCATAAAGCTGCGTTTCTTTTCCCCTTGTTTCGAGTATCAAGACTTGCTTGTCGGTGGCAGAATCGTTCATCCGAGCGAGAGTTACTTCTCACGGAAGGTGATGAGTGAGGTATCCGTATCCCGGAGGCGTAGGAGTCCCTCGGCTCGGTCGGCCTTGCCGCTTACGTGTACTCTTACTCGTCCATAGGATTCTTTTGTCGACATGGTCGAGATGGCACAAAAAATCGTTTTGGCAGAAGAGTCTTCGAGCGTTAAGACTTGTTCGGTCAGCGGAACCGTTTATCCGAGCGCGAGTTACTTATCGCAGAAGATGATGAGTGAGGTATCCGTATCCCGGAGGCGTAGGAGTCCCTCGGCTCGGTCAGCCTTGCCTGCTTACGTGTACTCCGTCGTTTTCAGGATCCCACCATCGAAGTAGTCGAAAAACACGAAAAATGTTCTTGCCGAAAGACTTTTTTCGAGGAAAATTTTAACGCAGAGGGGGTTCGCTCCTTCTAGCCCCTGAGGGAGGGTCGGGCTTTGCCGAGGCAAGGCCGACCCTTCCTTGATGGTTAGACTTCATATGTAAACGAGGTATATGAACGGCTTGAAAACATCTTAAGGGTAGAAGCGACATAGCTGTCAAATGTTCCAAGCGTTGCTGTAGACCTCGCCTTGACTGTTGGCCAGCTTGTATGTTCCGGGCTTCAAAATCTTGGCGATGATGAATGGCCCTTCCCAGGGAGGCGTGAGCTTGTGCCGCCCTCGGGCGTCTTGTCGTAGTGAAGCACCAAGTCGCCCACCTGGAGGTCTCGGGACCGAACCCCTCGGGCGTGGTAGCGTCGCAGGGACTGCTGATACCGCGCAAAGTGTAGTAAGGCCATGTCCCGAGCCTCTTCCACCTGGTCCAGTGAGTCTTCTCGGTTGGTCTGGTTGCGTCGATCGTCGTAGGCCCTCGTCCTTGGGGAACCGTATTCTAAGTCTGTGGGCAAGATGGCCTCGGCCCCATAGACTAGAAAGAACGGCGTGAAACCCGTGGCTCGACTTGGCGTCGTCCTCAGGCTCCAGACCACCAAGGGGAGTTCCTTCATCCATCGCCTGCCGAACTTGTGGAGGTCGTTGTAGATCCTCGGATTGAGTCCTTGCAGAATCATGCCGTTGGCACGCTCTACCTGCCCATTCGTCATGGGATGAGCCACGGCGGCCCAGTCCACCCGGATGTGGTGATCCTCGCAGAAGTCCAGGAACTTTCTGCCGGTGAACTGGGTGCCGTTGTCGGTGATGATGGAGTTTGGGACCCCAAAGCGATGTATGATGTTGGTGAAGAACGCCACCACCTGTTTGGACCTGATGTTGTTTAGGGGTCGGACCTCGATCCACTTTGGAGAATTTGTCGATGGCGACCAGTAGGTGCGTGTAGCCCCCGGGTGCCTTCTACAAGGGACCGACGAGGTCCAGACCCCACACAACAAACGACCAGGTGATGGGTATTGTTTGCAGAGCCTGAGCGGGTAGGTGCGTTTGCCTTGCGTAGAACTGATCAGGGGTTCGTAGGCTGGCCCCCGAAGGGTTCGACAGCCGCCTCAGAGCACGCAGAGCGAGGGATGACCCTGGGTACGTTCGATACATAACCAAGGCTCGGGCTACGCTCTCGAGGTACCCTAGGACATTTTCGAGACCAGCGGGAGCGATTTTCGTAACGGAATCCCACCAGAGGGAGGCATCGAGCCCTCGGACCCCGTCAAAAGGGGACCGGGTCCGGCGAATCACCCGCAGGTACTTTTGGAGCGCGCCTCCGGGCCACTAGCTGACCCCTAACGAATGGGGCACGGGCGTCCACTCGGATCACCCGTTAGCAACTCACTGGAGACACCATGTTCGGCGCCCTCCGAGGGTAGCATGGCGCTTTCCCCCCTCCTCCTTGCGGAAAGGCGACGCAGGGGCGTATGAAAAAAGCCGAGTGTGTCCTTGACCGTCCTCTCGCTCTGTGCAGAGGCTCGAGGGCTGCTCTCGCAAACCCGGCTCTGGCCAAACCGTTGACAGCGTCAACATACCAGCCCGAGAACTTGGGACTCGACTATGCACCCGGGCTACGGCCAGTTCGCATGAGGGAACAACCAAACCGGCCGAGCCATCACGAAAGGCACTAAGACCTCGAAGGAGTCAAAACACTCCTCCGAGGCCTCGGGGGCTACACCCGGCGGGTGCGCTCGCGCGCACCCACCGGAACAAAATGCAACCGAGAAAGGTCGGTCCCCTTGCAAAAAAGTGCGACAAAAGCCTCCAAGCGAGTGCCAACACTCCCTTCGAGGCTCGGGGGCTACTATCGGGGACCATAATTAGGGGTACCCCCGAGACTCCTAATCTCAGCTGGTAACCCCCATCAGCACAAAGCTGCAAAGGCCTGATGGGCGGGATTAAGGTCAAGGCTCAGTCCACTCAAGGGACACAATCTCGCCTCGCCCGAGCGCAGCCTCGGGCAAAGGCAGCCGACCACGGAGGATTCACGTCTCGCCCGAGGACCCCCTCAAGCAACGGACACACCTTCGGCTCGCCCGAGGCCCATTCTTCGTAGAGAAGCAACCTTGGCCAGATCGCCACGCCAACCGACCGTATCGCAGGAGCATTTAATGCAAGGATCGCCTGACATCTTATCCTGACGCGCGCTCCAGTCGACAAGGCCGAAGTGACCGCAGTCACTTCGCCGCTCCACTGACCGACCTGACAGGAATACAGCGCCGCCTACCCTGCTCCGACTGCCGTGCCACTCGCTAGAGTGAGGTCGACAGCAGCTAAGTCCAGCCTCGGGCGGCATAGGAAGCTCTGCCTCGCCCGACCCCAGGGCTCGGCCCCCGTCTCGGCCTTGGAAGATGGACTTCGCCTCGCCCGACCCCAGGGCTCGGACTCGGCCTCGGCCCCGGAAGACGACGAACTCCGCCTCGCCCGACCCCAGGGCTTAGACTCAGCCTCGGCTCCGGAAGACGACGAACTCCGCCTCGCCCGACCCTTAGGCTCGGCCCCCATCTCGGCCTCAGAAGATGGACTTCGCCTCGCCCGACCTCAGGGTTCGGACTCGGCCTCGGCTCTGGAAGACGACGAACTCCGCCTCGCCCGACCCCAGGGCTCGGACTCGGCCCGGCTCTGGAAGACGACGAACTCCGCCTCGCCCGACCCTAGGGCTCGGACTTGGCCTCGGCTCCGGAAGACGACGAACTCCGCCTCGCCCGACCCCAGGGCTCGGACTCGGCCTCGGCTCCGGAAGACGACGAACTCCGCCTCACCCGACCCCAGGGCTCGGACTCAACCTCAACCTCGGAGGAATCGCCACCTCACCCAAACTCGGGTTCGGACCAGCCACGTCGCCAGGGGGGTCATCATTACCCTACCCCTAGCTAGCTCAGGCTACGGGGAACAAGACCGGCGTCCCATCTGGCTCGCCCCGGTAAACAAGTAATGATGACACCCCGCACGATCCATGACGGCGGCAGCTCCCAACCCCTTATGTCAGCAAGGAGACGTCAGCATGGACCCGACAGCCCCGACAGCTGTACTTCCGCAGGGCTCCAGCGCTCCTCCGACGGCCACGACATCACATGAACAGGGTGCCAAAACCTCTCCGACTGCCACGACGGCATGTACTTAGGGCTCTAGCTCCTCTCTGCTAGACACGTTAGCACATTGCTACACCCCCCATTGTACACCTGGGCCCTCTCCTTACGTCTATAAAAGGAAGGTCCAGGGCTCTCGTACAGAGAGGTTGGCCGCGCGGGAGAACGGGCCGGCGCATAAGGCTCTCGCTCTCTCCCAGGCGAACGCTTGTAACCCCCTACTGCAAGCGCATCCAGCCGCCCTGGGCGCAGGACAACACGAAGGCCGCGGTTTCCCCTCGCTGTTCTCCCCCCTTCGTGTCCCGTCTCGCGCCGACCCATCTGGGCTGGGGCACGCAGCGACAATTTACTCGTCGGTCCAGGGACCCCCCGGGGTCGAAACGCTGACAGCTCTGGCGAGTGGCACGGCAGTCGGAGCAGGGCAGGCGGTGCTGTATTCCTGTCAGGTCGGTCAGTAGAGCGGCGAAGTGACTGCGGTCGCTTCGGCCTTGTCGACTGGAGCGCGTGTCAGGATAAGATGTCAGGCGATCCTTGCATTAAATGCTCCTGCGATATGGTCGGTTGGCGTGGCGATCTGGCCAAGGTTGCTTCTCTGCGAAGACTGGGCCTCGGGCGAGCCGAAGGTGTGTCCGTTGCTTGAGGGGGCCCTCGGGCGAGACGTGAATCCTCCGGGGTCGGCTGCCTTTGCCCGAGGCTGGGCTCGGGTGAGGCGAGATCGTGTCCTTTGAGTGGACTGAGCCTTGACCTTAATCACGCCCATCAGGCCTTTGCAGCTTTGTGCTGATGGGGGTTACCAGCTGAGATTAGGAGTCTCGGGGGTACCCCTAATTATGGTCCCCGACAGTATCATTTGGAACATTAATATCACAAATAAGAGTGACTACATAAAGTTAAGTTGTAGCAATAGCATAGCTACGAAGGTAAAGTACAATACCCAAGTTTGATCAAGGAATACGATAGAAAAGGTTAGGTGTATCTCAATAGGTAACCCATCAAATTATGCATATATATCCAAGAATAAACTATTAAATGTATTGTTTGGGATTAAACAGAGTATGTAGAGGGAGAAGTCCACTTGCCTTGCTTATAGAAAACTTGAGTTTCTTCCACGGATCGGAATAGATCTTGATTCTTAACTACTAGATCAACCACTAAATATCACACAAACAAAAAAAAGAAACAAACACCACTCAATAACATACAACATTCACCATACGTAAAGCTAAAAGAAAGCCTAATAAAAAGAGCTTTCGCTTTTTTCCAAAAATATTACACGCAAGGGTTATAATAAAATGGTATTCTTTTCAAAAATGTGTGATCTATACTTTATAAAACAAGACATGAGCTTATAAATATCTTAATTAAAATATACAAATATTAGGTTCACCAATTTAATCTTTTATAAAATGTCATATGTGATATGTCTAAGATTAAGGGTTTATAGGATGATAAAACATGTTATAACAATATTAAACCTTTTTAACCTTTTAGAAAAGATACATGTTATATATCTAAGGTTAATGGGCTACGAAACACGTTATTAATTTTAGAAGCATTATGGAACATCTTATAAATCATTGTTAAACATTCACTTATGATAAACTAAGATATAAGTCTAAATAGGTTTTATGTGAAAAGATCATTATTATTAAATACCTATTTTATGAAAAGCTAGGTTATAGGCCCTTAAGTGGATTTTCATGTAAAAGATAATGAACGAATAACCATCTTTTATTTTTATTAGAAGGTACATGGTCTATATTCTTTATTAAGAAAGCTATATACAAAATAATATGTAAACTAATATTTTAATTATAAAAAAGAACATGAACACTAATTTCTTTATTTTATCCTTTAGGAAAAACTAAATGATATAAATAATATGGATTCAATGTGATGAACGGATTAATCACGCTTATATTACTAGTTATGGACAAATTAAAATGTAAGTTTAATTAATAAATTGTGAGAAAATATAAATAATCTATTGATTATATTTAGTTTCAATTTAGAGACATATGACCTAAATCGTTTGAAAGGAAAAAGTATAAACTATCATTTTAGTCTATAAACGCAATGATCCTTGTTATCTTTTAATTAAGAAAATATAAATAATCTATTAATTGGACATATATTTATCGTTTATTTATTAAGAAACATATGGTCTACATATTCTTTTAAGTTTCTATTTAATACGACTATACTTAAACATCTATAACGAACCTTGTTAAAAAACATAATATCTATTAAAAAGGTCATTTTAAACTAGAAACAAATTATCTAATTCATTAGTAAGAAACCTATGTTTATCAACATAACTATCATTTTCTTTATTATGAAAGTATGAGTGCCTAATTAAGTCATTTTAACATTATAATAAAATTCTATTCTTTTGGTTTTTCTCCTTTCTTTCGTAAATATAAATTATACGTATCGTTACAATGTTTATTTCTAAATCACCTTTCATTAATATTCTAAGGATTAATGTAGATTACTAAATAGGACTTTTAATAACATATTCATGGTTATTATGACATAAATAAGTATTTTACTAATTCTAAGTAATTAAGTGTTATACTTATGATTACATTTATCATGACTAGTAAAAACCTATTTTTCATTACGACTGGTGATATTCTTTTAGTTTTATATTTTCTTTCCAAAAGAAAGTATCAACAATAATCAGAGGCCAAAACATCTAATAAATAACTTAGACCGATGATTAACTTATAATTCTGGCACCAAGATAAATTCTACACCACTTACTAATTCCATGCTCAAGAATTTCCATTATTTATTTAGTGAGCCTAAATGAACCTTTTGATTATAACTTCTAATTGAAATTCTTCCTAAACAGAGTTAGTTATAAAATCACTTATTTAGTATTTTTACCACATGTCTACCGAATTTTGTCAAAACCATTGCGCAGAAATAACATGTCTTATACACATATACTCATACACATGAATCGCCAAACCACATCATCTCAATATTACAACGATAATTCACAAAATTCATAAATTAATTCAAAACATGCTTTAGAAAAATAAATCAACATTTTGGGGTTGTCTTAAACCTTGGGTTCTCGCTCATGCGCAGGGATGAACTCGACAAGCAGGGAGGGTTCGGCAGTCTCAGCGGGCAAGGAACATGCACAACCGAGGTGGCCGGGGACGGGCGCGGTCGTCGATGAGCGCGGACGGAGCTCCGGCGGCGTGGTTGGCGGCGAGCAAGGGAGTGAGGAGCGCGTGAGAGAGAGAGGGAGCTCGGGGAGGAAGAGAGGAAGGGACTCGGCCAGATTTTATAGGGAGAGGGAGGGGAGAGGAGAGGTCGTCGAGGAGAGAGGAAGGGGCGGCCAGGGTGCTTCATGGCGCCATTAATGGCGTCGGTTTCATTCCATGGCGTCAATGGAGAGAGGAAGTAATAGGGGATGGAGTAACGACTGCTTTGAAGTTCCAATAACGCAGAGGAAGACAAACGGCGCGGCTGGGGCTTCAGTGCTCGGGTTCTGGCGTGGTCGGGGCCTGGTGGTGTCCTGGTTGCGGGGTGTGGTGCTCCTGGCGGCTTGAGACGCTGGCGCGGCACTTGGGCGCGGGGTGCGGGTCGCCTGGCGTGGTCCTGCGGGTGTCGCGCGGTCGGCTGGTGGCGCGGGGCTAGTCGGCCGTCCTGGCGGCTCCTGGGTGCGGGCGGGTGAGAGCAGAAGGAAGAGAGGAGAGAGGTGGACTGGTAGGGCCCGCGTGTAAGTGGGAGAGGGGAGGGAAGAGTGGGTGGCGGCGGCTGGGAGGAGGGCAGCAGGGGGCGACAGCCATTACATGGGCTCCTAATGGGCCTTAGGTTAGGGTTGTATTAGGTTTTTCTTTTTTCTTTTTTTATTTCTTTTCTTTTAGAAATGTAAATAAATATATTTTTAAGTAATTTAAAATCCTAATAAGTATTTCAAAATTATTTATAACTAAAATATTTATTTTGGACTAATAGTTATTATATTATTTATTTGGGTTTTTATTTAAAAAGAAATGCTATTAAATATCTAAAATCAATCATGAGCCATCAAAAATTATTTCAAATACAATAAATAACAAAAACTTGAATGAAAAATTTATTACCATAATTACTATTAATAAACTAAATGCATTATTTTTATTTAATGATTTTTTATAGTGTTACAATATCTGTCACACCAAAACCTGTGTAACAGTAGCCATGTTGTGGCCCTGGCCCGCTCTCGCTGGCATGGTACGACATGACAACTGAAGCGTGTCATACCTGGCCTAATTAAAAATTGTGACGTGCTTAATCGTGTTTGAGCTAAGCCGAAATGACATGTCCAAATGAACATGTATAGCCAACGCTTAGGCTGTAAATGTCATGTCCGTACCTCCCCTGGCCTCGCACAACTGACACGAGAGATGCAACACGCGCGCACAGCAACACCTGTCTCCTACGGAAGGAAACCTCATCCATGTGACGTAGGATGTTATTATGTTACGCATTTCGATGACCCGAACCCATTTAAATACTTTTATTCCGTTGTGTTTAAGGGGGTGTTTGGTTCTGTGGACTAAGCTCGGGTCATATCAAGCGTTTGACTTCCAAATAGGAGTATGAAATATAGACCCAACCAACTGTACTAGATTCGTCTCACTTTTTAATCTTTGACTGAGAAATTAGTTTTATAATCCGACTACATTTAATATCCCAAACGAAGGTTCAAACATTCGATGTGATAGAGGCTAAATTTTAGCAGGGGCAAACCAAACACCCCTAACACGAACCATTATGTTAACGTCGACCTCAACGCCACAAAAAGCACCACGCGGCGCCGTTACTGGTCTGCCGTATTTTTTTTACAAATTATATCTTGTTTTTCTATAATTTTACATGAGTAAATAAAATAAATATAATATAAATAATTAGTTTTATGAGTAATATCTTCTTTTATCTTTGTTGAGCACCAAAAAAAGCCGGACGGTTCGGCCTTGAGGCCGGACGTTCCACACCTATGGGCCAGACAGTCCGCACACGCGCAGAAAGGATTAGGGTTCTGAGTTTTTTGCTGTGTTTGTTGGCGAGTATCACGGGATTTGCTCGGAGTTTTGTTGTTAATGGATCCAGCCCTCCTCCTCTATAAAAGCAAAGGACTACGGCCGATTAGGGACAATCAATCGAACCCACAATCAATACAATTTATATTTATTTTTAGGAGTAGTTCTAGTCTAGTTCTAGTTTAGCCTTCCAATCCCTAAATTCTCCGCCTCTCCTCGACTCTACGTCGATTAGAGGAGTCTAGGTCGGTCTACCCGAGCCTAGACACCACCTAGGATCTCTCCTCCCTGACGGGGGTCCCTCCCGGGAGCGAGATCCAGGCGCCGCCGGCGATCCTCTGCCGCCCCTGCGCTAGGTCACGGACCGTCCGGCCCTGTGCCGCGGACCGTCCGCGCCTAACCAGAGAGCACCGCCACGGTTCTTGTTGAGTGTTTGGCGCTCCAAAACGGCGTCAACAAATATAGACTCATCAAATCGGCCCTCAATGGCCGATTCAAGGGATAGCTCTGATATTTCCCCAAGCAACATCATAGAGCTGACTTGGGAGACCTCGCCGGCTGACGAA
The DNA here is from genome assembly GCA_029449295.1 of Zea luxurians. NCBI lineage: Eukaryota > Viridiplantae > Streptophyta > Magnoliopsida > Poales > Poaceae > Zea > Zea luxurians. Next base: position 38,836,373 of record JAOPSE010000010.1, on the reverse strand, counting down.
CAGCTCCAATTCGAGGAGCACAAGGAGCAGATGATTCATGAGGCGAAAGCAAAGTTCTTGACCAACTTCAAAGTGGACAGGAACAACAAGGTCGTCCGACATCGGGCGGCGGATCCGGCTTCGCTCCGACCCACACCAGAAATCCCCAATGTAAGTAATACAAACGAGCTACAAATCTCTTAGAAATTATGTAGATGAACAACATGACCAAATGCAAAATATCATAGGGGGTATGCAAAGCGATTATAGGAGACTAGTACGTGCATTTGATAAATCTAATATCGCAAATTTTCGTTCGCATGAGGTTGAATTAGGAGGTAACGCACGTAATACATCGGCTATAGGTTGTCATGACCAGTCACAACCCCTTTATGGGATGCCGATGGACACATACCCTGAGCAACCCCAAATTGGTAGTAAATTAGCCGATCTGCACATGCCCGGACCGTCCGCACGTGAGCGCGGACCGTCCGGGCCAGCCACAGTCGGGCCCATTTTTAATGAGTTACCATCACATGTACCCGAGCCACATCGTTTAGCGCAAAATTCAAACTACCCAGTCGGACCGTCCGCATACCACGACGGACGGTCCGCATATAATCACGGACGGTCCGGGCCAATGTCCGAACAGTCCGCGCATGACCTTTTTGAGGAGGATTGTTACCCGAATCCTCACCCGTACCAGCAACACTTCCCATCACATTATGCGATGCATCAACCTAATAATACAAAATTCAGAGCCTAGGAAAGCTTTCTGGCCCCGCCTAGAAGGCCGGAAAGGAACGATCAATCCTATGAGCCATATAGGGCAAGCGACAGTGCACCATATAGCTCAAACCAATGGGGGGGAAGACAACATGCTAATATCCAGCCAACCCCACCCATGTTTGACCAGAGAGCCGGTGGTCTCGCACCGGCTGCCATTGATATAGTGAGGGAGGAAATAGCTGGGGCGTTCCGAGATAAGCTCGGAGTAAGCATGATCCCTGTGGGGCAATCATATCGGAAACCTTATTGTCGGTGTTTCGACCCCGGGGGGGTCCCTGACCGATGAGTAAATTGTCGCTGCGTGTCCCAGCCCAGATGGGTCGGCGCGAGACGGGACACAAAGGGGGGAGAACAGTAAGGGGAAACCGCGGCCTTCGTGTTGTCCTGCGCCCAGGGCGGATGGATGCGCTTGCAGTAGGGGGTTACAAGCATTCGCGTGGGAGAGAGAGAGAGAGAGCGAGGCCCTTATGCGTCGGCCCGTTCTCCTGCGCGGCCAACCTTCTCGTACGAGAGCCCTGGACCTTCCTTTTATAGGCATAAGGAGAGGGTCCAGGTGTACAATGGGGGGTGTAGCAGTGTGCTAACGTGTCTAGCAGAGAGGAGCTAGAGCCCTAAGTACATGCCGTCGTGGCAGTCGAAGAGGTTTTGGCACCCTGTTCATGTGATGTCATGGCCGTTGGAGGAGCGCTGGAGCCCTGCAGAAGTACAGCTGTCGGGGCTGTCGGATCCTTGCTGACGTCTCCTTGCTAACGTAAGGGGCTGGGAGCTGCCGCCGTCATGGAGCGTGCGGGGTGTCATCATTACTTGTTTACCGGGGCGAGCCAGATGGGACACCGGTCTTGTTCCCCGTAGCCTAAGCTAGCTAGGGGTAGGGTAATGATGGCCCCCCTGGCGACGTGGCTGGTTCGAACCCGAGTTTGGGCGAGGTGGCGATTCCTCCGAGGTCGAGGTTGAGTCCGAGCCCTGGGGTCGGGCGAGGCGGAGTTCGTCGTCTTCCGGAGCCGAGGCCGAGTCCGAGCCCTGGGATCGGGCGAGGCGGAGTTCGTCGTCTTCTGGACCCGAGGCCGAGTCCGAGCCCTAGGGTCGGGCGAGGCGGAGTTCGTCGTCTTCCGGAGCCGAGGCTGAGTCCGAGCCCTAGGGTCAGGCGAGGCGGAGCTTCCTATGCCGCCCGAGGCTGGACTTAGCCGCTGTCGACCTCACTCTGGTGAGTGGCACGGCAAGCGGCGCTGTTTTCTTGTCAGGTCGGTCAGTGGAGCGGCGAAGTGACTGCGGTCACTTCGGCTCTGTCGACTGAAGAGCGCGCGTCAGGATAAGGTGTCAAGCGATCCTTGCATTAAATGCTCCTGCGATACGATCGGTTGGCGTGGCGATCTGGCCAAGATTGCTTCTCTGCGAAGACTGGGCCTCGGGCAAGCCGAAGGTGTGTCCGTTGCTTGAGGGGGCCCTCGGGCGAGACGTGAATCCTCCGGGGTCGGCTGCCTTTGCCCGAGGCTGAGGTCGGGCGAGGCGAGATCGTGTCCCTTGAGTGGACTGAGTCTTGACCTTAATCGCGCCCATCAGACCTTTGCAGCTTTGTGCTGATGGGGGTTACCAGCTGAGATTAGGAGTCTTGGGGGTACCCCTAATTATGGTCCCCGATAGTAGCCCCCAAGCCTCGAAGGGAGTGTTGACCCTCGCTTGGAGGCTTTTGTCGCACTTTTTTGCAAGGGGACCGGCCTTTCTCGGTTGCGTTTCGTTCCGGTGGGTGCACGCGAGCGCACCCGCCGGGTGTAGCCCCCGAGGCCTCGGAGGAGTGTTTTGACTCCTTTGAGGTCTTAGTGCCTTTCGTGATGGCTCGGCCGGTTTGGTTGTTCCCTCATGCGAACTGGTCGTTGCCCGGGTGCTTAGTCAGGTCCCAAGTTCTCGGGCTGGTATGTTGACGTTGTCAACGGTTTGGCCGGAGCCGGGTTTGCGAGAGCAGTGAGAGCACCTAGAGGGGGGGGGGTGAATAGGTGATCCTGTAAAAACTTCAAACTTAAGCCACAAAAACTTGTTAAGTGTTAGCACGATTATTGCCAAGTGGCTAAGGTGAAGTCTCAACAAAACACAATACCACAAAAGATCAAGACAGAGGTGACACAGTGGTTTATCCCGTGGTTCGGCCAAGACCAACGCTTGCCTACTCCACGTTGTGGCGTCCCAACGGACGAGGGTTGCAATCAACCCCTCTCAAGCGGTCCAAAGACCCACTTGAATACCACGGTGTTTTGTTGTTCCTTTCACTATCTCGTTTGCAAGGAATCTTCACAAATTGGAGTCTCTTGCCCTTACAAGTATATGATCACAAAGAAAGCATAGAGTAAGGGAGGGAAGCAACACACACAAATCCACAGCGAAACTCGCACACACACGACCAAGAATCGAGCTCACAAGACTATCTCAGAGTTCTCACTTAGAACAGAGCTCGAATCACTTAGAAACACAAACGAATGCGCAGAGGCTTAGTGTGGATGATCAAGAATGCTCAAAGGTTGCTTGTGTATCTCCTCCATGCGCCTAGGGGCCCCTTTTATAGCCCCAAGGCAGCTAGGAGCCGTTGAGAGCAAATCCGGAAGGCCATCCTTGCCTTCTGTCTTCGGGGGCACCGGACAGTCCGGTGCACACCGGACAGTGTCCGGTGCCCGATTTGTTTCCTTAACTGGCGCTGCCGACCGTTGCAGACCGTTGGAGATCTGGGAGCCGTTGGCGCACCGGACATGTTCGGTGCACACCGGACAGTCCGGTGCCGTCTTCCGACCGTTGGCTCCGCCACGTGTCCCGCGCGGATTGCGCGGCCGACCGTTGGCCTGGCCGACCGTTGGCTCACCGGACAGTCCGGTGCACACCGGACAGTCCGGTGAATTTTAGCCGTACGCCGTCGGCCAATTTCCCGAGAGTGGCCAGTTCGCGCCGAGTCGGCCTGGCGCACCGGACACTGTCCGGTGCACACCGGACAGTCCGGTGCTCCAGACCGAGCTGGGTCTTGGCAGCACACAGCCAAGTCTTTTCTCCTCTTCTCTCTTCTTCTCCTTTCTGTTTCTAACACTTAGACAAATATATTAGTACACAAAACCAATGTACTAAGGCTTAGAAACATACCTTTACTTCATGATTTGCACCTTGTTCATCCATGTACATGAATTCACAATTAAGCACATGTGTTGGCACTCAATCACCAAAATACTTAGAAATGGCCCAAGGGCACATTTCCCTTTCAATCTCCCCCTTTTTGGTGATTTATGCCAACACAACATAAAGCAACTAGAACAAGTGCAAACTCACTTCAAATAAAACATAAATTTATTTTGAATCAATTTTGGCATATATGGATCATCTTTTGCCACCACTTGGTTTGTTTTTGCAAATCAAACTCAAACTCTATCTCTAAGTTAAACACACATGTTGAAGCATAAAGAGAGTCATTCCAAAAGAGATTGATCAAAGATTTCAAAAACTCCCCCTTTTTCCCATAAACAATACTTCTCCCCACAAGAAGCCAACTTTTGACAAGAGAGACAACATAAGAATTTTGACAAACCAAAAACTCTATTCTTTGACAAACCAAAAACTCTATTCTACTATTTTCAAAATCTCTCAAGTGGTAGCTGATCCATTTATTGCTTTGGCCTTTATTTTCTCCCCCTTTGGCATCAAGCACCAAAACGGGATCAATTTTGGCCCCTTTAACCCCATTGCCTCACCAAAATCTTCAATTAAGAGCAAATGGCAATAAGAGTTAATGAGATGGACTTGGAATAAGTTACCCTCTCATCGGAGTGCAGTGGAAGTCTTGCATGATCCAAGTCCACCTTTTCCCTTTCAATTCTCCTTTGTGACTAAAACAAGCAAACTCAAACATATGGTTAGTCTCAAAGGGTCAAGTTGTAACACATCTCCCCCTAAACATGTGCATCACTTTGCAACGAACTTGTGAGGTCCAGGGAGTGTTTGTACAACTTGAGCACCATGATAAGCAACGAAATGCAAAAAGGAACATGATCAAAAGCATGAATACATGTATGCTACAATTCAATCCAAGTTCCGCGAATCTAAGACATTTAGCTCACTACGCAGCCTGCAAAAGGTCTTCTCATCTAAAGGCTTGGTAAAGATATCGGCTAGCTGGTTCTCGGTGCTAACATAAAACACTTCGATATCTCCCTTTTGCTGGTGGTCTCTCAAAAAGTGATGCCGGATGTCAATGTGCTTTGTGCGGCTGTGCTCAACAGGATTTTCCGCTATTCGGATAGCACTCTCATTATCACATAGGAGTGGGACTTTGCTCAGATTGTAGCCAAAGTCCCTGAGGGTTTGCCTCATCCAAAGTAGTTGCGCGCAACACTGACCTGCGGCAACATACTCGGCCTCAGCGGTGGATAGGGCAACGGAGGTTTGTTTCTTAGAGTTCCATGACACCAGGGACCTTCCTAAGAATTGGCACGTCCCTGATGTACTCTTCCTATCGACCTTACATCCAGCATAGTCGGAATCTGAGTACCCAATCAAGTCAAAGTTAGACCCCTTTGGATACCAGATCCCGAAGCAAGGTGTAGCGACTAAATATCTAAGAATTCGCTTCACCGCCACCAAGTGACACTCCTTAGGATCGGATTGAAATCTAGCACACATGCATACGCTAAGCATAATATCCGGTCTACTAGCACATAAATAAAGTAAAGACCCTATCATTGACCGGTATGCTTTTTGATCAACGGACTTACCTCCTTTGTTGAGGTCGGTGTGTCCGTCGGTTCCCATCGGAGTCTTTGCGGGCTTGGCGTCCTTCATCCCAAACCTCTTTAGCAGATCTTGCGTGTACTTCGTTTGGGAGATGAAGGTGCCGTCCTTGAGTTGCTTCACTTGGAACCCAAGGAAGTAGTTCAACTCGCCCATCATCGACATCTCGAATTTCTGCGTCATCACCCTGCTAAACTCTTCACAAGACTTTTGATTAGTAGAACCAAATATTATGTCACCGACATAAATTTGGCATACAAACAAATCACCATCACATGTCTTTGTAAAAAGAGTTGGATCAGCTTTCCCAACCTTGAAAGCATTAGCAAGTAAGAAATCTCTAAGGCATTCATACCATGCTCTTGGGGCTTGTTTAAGTCCATAGAGCGCCTTAGAGAGCTTACACACGTGGTCGGGGTACCGCTCATCCTCGAAGCCAGGGGGTTGCTCCACGTACACCTCCTCCTTTATTGGCCCGTTGAGGAAAGCGCTCTTGACATCCATTTGGTACAACCTGAAAGAATGGTGAGCGGCATATGCTAGCAAGATACGAATGGACTCTAGCCTAGCCACAGGAGCAAAAGTCTCCTCAAAGTCCAAACCTGCGACTTGGGCATAACCTTTTGCCACAAGTCGAGCCTTGTTCCTTGTCACCACTCCGTGCTCGTCTTGTTTGTTGCGGAACACCCACTTGGTTCCCACAACATTTTGCTTGGGACGAGGCACCAGCGTCCAAACTTCATTGTGCTTGAAGTTGTTAAGTTCCTCCTGCATGGCCAACACCCAATCCGGATCTAGCAAGGCCTCCTCTACCCTGAAAGGCTCAATAGAGGAGACAAAAGAGTAATGTTCACAAAAATTAACTAGTCGAGACCGAGTAGTTACTCCCTTGCTAATGTCACCCAGAATTTGGTCGACGGGATGATCCCTTTGAATCATCGCTCGAACTTGGGTTGGAGGTGCCGGTTGCGCTTCTTCCTCCATCACATGATCATCTTGTGCTCCCCCTTGATCACACGCCTCCTTTTGATGAACCTGTTCATCGTCTTGAGTTGGGGGTTGCACCGTCGTTGAGGAAGAAGGTTGATCTCGTTCATCTTGTTCCTGTGGCCGAACGTCTCCAATCGCCATGGTTCGTATAGCGGCCGTTGGAACATCTTCTTCATCTACATCATCACAATCAACAACTTGCTCTCTTGGAGAGCCATTAGTCGCATCAAATACAACGTCGCTAGAGACTTCAACCAAACCCGATGATTTGTTGAAGACCCTATACGCCTTTGTATTTGAATCATAACCTAATAAAAACCCTTCTACAGCTTTGGGAGCAAACTTAGAATTTCTACCCTTCTTCACTAGAATGTAGCACTTGCTCCCAAAAACACGAAAGTAAGATACATTGGGTTTGTTACCGGTTAGTAGCTCATATGACGTCTTCTTGAGGAGGCGGTGAAGGTAGACCCTGTTGATGGCGTGGCAAGCCGTGTTCACGGCTTCCGACCAAAAGCACTCGGGGGTCTTGAACTCTCCAAGCATCGTCCTCGCCATATCGATTAGCGTCCTGTTCTTCCTCTCTACCACACCATTTTGCTGTGGTGTGTAGGGAGCGGAGAACTCGTGCTTGATCCCTTCCTCCTCAAGAAACTCCTCCACTTGAAGGTTCTTGAACTCGGACCCGTTGTCGCTCCTTATCTTCTTCACCTTGAGCTCAAACTCATTTTGAGCTCTCCTGAGGAAGCGCTTGATGGTCCCTTGGGTTTCAGACTTATCCTGCAAAAAGAACACCCAAGTGAAGCGGGAAAAGTCATCAACAATAACTAAACCATACTTACTTCCTCCTATGCTTAGATAGGCGACGGGTCCGAAGAGGTCCATATGCAGCAGCTCCAGAGGTCTTGACGTGGTCATCACATTCTTGCTGTGATGTGCTCCTCCAACTTGTTTACCTGCCTGACAAGCTGCACAAGGTCTATCCTTTTCGAAATAAACATTGGTTAGACCTATCACGTGTTCTCCCTTTAGAAGCTTGTGGAGATTCTTCATCCCCACATGTGCTAAGCGGCGATGCCACAGCCAGCCCATGCAAGTCTTAGCCATTAAGCATGCATCTAGACCGGCCTCTTCTTTTGCAAAATCTACTAAGTAAAGCTTGCCGTCTAGTACACCCTTAAAAGCTAGTGAACCATCACATCTTCTAAAGACAGACACATCTACATTTGTAAATAAACAATTATATCCCATTTGACATAATTGACTAACAGATAGCAAATTATATCCAAGACTCTCCACTAGGAATACATTTGATATAGAATGCTCATTAGAAATTGCAATTTTACCTAACCCTTTTACCTTGCCTTGATTCCCATCACCGAATATAATTGAATCTTGGGAATCCTTATTCTTGACGTAGGAGGTGAACATCTTCTTCTCCCCCGTCATATGGTTTGTGCATCCGCTGTCGATAATCCAGCTTGAACCCCCGGATGCATAAACCTGCAAGGCAAATTTAGGCTTGGGTCTTAGGTACCCAACTCATGTTGGGTCCTGCAAGGTTAGCACAAATATCTTTAGGGACCCAAATGCAAGATTTATCTCCCTTGCATCTAGCCCCTAATTTCCTAGCAACTACCTTCTTACCCTTTCTACAAATAGCAAAGGGAGTATTGCAAGCATAATAGATGGTAGAAGGTTTGTTTACAACTTTTCTAGGAACATGAGCAAAATTTCTCCTAGGCATATGCGCAACATTTCTCCTACTCATATCTCTATCATGCTTATGAGAGGAACTAGAGGCAATCATGGCATGAGAATCATAAACATGTGAATCAAAATCATTATAAGCACTTCTAGCATGTCTCCTATCATTATACATAAAGGCATGGTTCTTTTTAGCGTTACTAGCCATAGGGGCCTTCCCTTTCTCCTTGACGAAGACGGGAGCCTTATGGCTTGTTAAGTTCTTGGCTTCCCTCTTGAAGCCAAGCCCATCCTTAATTGAGGGGTGTCTACCAACCGTGTAGGCATCCCTTGCAAATTTTATTTTATCAACTTCATTCTTGCTAGTCTTAAGTTGGTCATTAAGACTAGCCACTTCATCATTTAGTTTTGAAATTGACACTAAGTGTTCACTACAAGCATTAACATCAAAATCTTTACACCTAGTACAAATTTCAACATGTTCAACACAGGAATTTGATTTACTAGCTACTTCTAGTTTAGCACTTAAATCATTATTAACACTTCTTAAGGTAGCAATAGTTTCATGACAGGAAGATAACTCACTAGAAAGCATTTCATTTCTTTTCACTTCTAAAGCATATGATTTTTGTGCCTCTACAAATTTATCATGTTCATCATACAATAAATCCTCCTGCTTTTCTAAAAGCCTATCCTTTTCATTCAATGCATCAATCAATTCATTGATTTTATCTATCTTAGATCTATCTAAGCCCTTGAACAAGCATGAATAATCTATGTCATCATCATCACTAGACTCACTATCACTAGAAGAAGCATAAGTGGAGTCTTGAGTACTCACCTTCTTCTCCCTTGCCATAAGACATGTGAGACGCTCGTTGGGGAAGAGGGAAGACTTGTTGAAGGCAGTAGCAGCGAGTCCTTCATTGTCGGAGTCGGAGGAGGAGCAATCCGAGTCCCACTCCTTTCCTAGATGCGCCTCGCCCTTTGCCTTCTTGTATTGCTTCTTCTTCTCTCTTTTGTTCCCCTTTTCCTGGTCACTTTCATTATCGGGGCAGTTAGCGATAAAATGACCAAGCTTACCGCATTTGAAGCATGAGCGCTTCCCCTTTGTCTTGGTCTTGCTTGGCTGCCCCTTGCGACCATTTAGCGCCGTCTTGAATCGCTTGATGATGAGAGCCATCTCTTCATCATTGAGTCCGGCCGCCTCAATCTGTGCCACCTTGCTGGGTAGCGCCTCCTTGCTTCGTGTTGCCTTGAGAGCAAGTGGTTGCGGCTCGTTGATCGGACCGTTCAACGCTTCGTCGACATATCTTGCCTCCTTGATCATCATCCGCCCGCTTACGAATTTTCCAAGCACTTCCTCGGGCGTCATCATCGTGTACCTGGGATTCTCACGAATATTGTTCACGAGATGAGGATCAAGTACGGTAAAGGACCTGAGCATTAGGCGGACGACGTCGTGGTCCGTCCATCGCGTGCTCCCATAGCTTCTTATCTTGTTGATAAGGGTCTTGAGCCGGTTGTACGTTTGCGTTGGCTCCTCGCCCCTTATCATCGCGAACCGTCCAAGCTCTCCCTCCACCAACTCCATCTTGGTGAGCAAGGTGACGTTGTTCCCCTCATGAGAAATCTTGAGGGTGTCCCAGATTTGCTTGGCATTGTCCAAGCCGCTCACTTTATGGTATTCATCCCTGCACAAGGAAGCTAGAAGAAAGTAGTAGCTTGTGCATTCTTATGAATTTGTTCATTAATGAACATGGGACTATCCGAACTATCAAAGTGCATCCCACTCTCTACAATCTCCCATATACTAGGATGGAGAGAGAATAGGTGACTACGCATTTTGTGACTCCAAAATCCGTAGTCCTCTCCATCAAAGTGTGGGGGCTTGCCGAGTGGAATGGAGAGCAAATGTGAATGTGAACTTTGCGGAATACGAGAGTAATCAAAAGAAAAGTTCGAATTAACCGGTTTTCTCCTCTCGTAGTCGTTGTGGTCCTCATCCTTTTGGGAAGAAGTAGACTCGTCGCTGTCGTAGTAGACGATCTCCTTGATGCGCCTTGTCTTCTTCTTCTTCCCTTCCTTCCGTCTTTGGCCCGAGCCGGAGTCGGTAGGCTTATCGTCCTTCGGCTCGTTGACGAAAGATTCCTTTTCTTTGTCATTGATCACAATACCCTTCCCCTTAGGATCCATCTCTTCGGGCGGTTAGTCCCTTTGTGAAGAGAACGGCTCTGATACCAATTGAGAGCACCTAGAGGGGGGGGGGTGAATAGGTGATCCTGTAAAAACTTCAAACTTAAGCCACAAAAACTTGTTAAGTGTTAGCACGATTATTGCCAAGTGGCTAAGGTGAAGTCTCAACAAAACACAATACCACAAAAGATCAAGACAGAGGTGACACAGTGGTTTATCCCGTGGTTCGGCCAAGACCAACGCTTGCCTACTCCACGTTGTGGCGTCCCAACGGACGAGGGTTGCAATCAACCCCTCTCAAGCGGTCCAAAGACCCACTTGAATACCACGGTGTTTTGTTGTTCCTTTCACTATCCCGTTTGCAAGGAATCTCCACAAATTGGAGTCTCTTGCCCTTACAAGTATATGATCACAAAGAAAGCACAGAGTAAGGGAGGGAAGCAACACACACAAATCCACAGCGAAACTCGCACACACACGACCAAGAATCGAGCTCACAAGACTATCTCAGAGTTCTCACTTAGAACAGAGCTCGAATCACTTAGAAACACAAACGAATGCGCAGAGGCTTAGTGTGGATGATCAAGAATGCTCAAAGGTTGCTTGTGTATCTCCTCCATGCGCCTAGGGGCCCCTTTTATAGCCCCAAGGCAGCTAGGAGCCGTTGAGAGCAAATCCGGAAGGCCATCCTTGCCTTCTGTCTTCGGGGGCACCGGACAGTCCGGTGCACACCGGACAGTGTCCGGTGCCCGATTTGTTTCCTTAACTGGCGCTGCCGACCGTTGCAGACCGTTGGAGATCTGGGAGCCGTTGGCGCACCGGACATGTCCGGTGCACACCGGACAGTCCGGTGCCGTCTTCCGACCGTTGGCTCCGCCACGTGTCCCGCGCGGATTGCGCGGCCGACCGTTGGCCTGGCCGACCGTTGGCTCACCGGACAGTCCGGTGCACACCGGACAGTCCGGTGAATTTTAGCCGTACGCCGTCGGCCAATTTCCCGAGAGCGGCCAGTTCGCGCTGAGTCGGCCTGGCGCACCGGACACTGTCCGGTGCACACCGGACAGTCCGGTGCTCCAGACCGAGCTGGGTCTTGGCAGCACACAGCCAAGTCTTTTCTCCTCTTCTCTCTTCTTCTCCTTTCTGTTTCTAACACTTAGACAAATATATTAGTACACAAAACCAATGTACTAAGGCTTAGAAACATACCTTTACTTCATGATTTGCACCTTGTTCATCCATGTACATGAATTCACAATTAAGCACATGTGTTGGCACTCAATCACCAAAATACTTAGAAATGGCCCAAGGGCACATTTCCCTTTCAAGCAGCCCCCGAGCCTCCGCACAGAGCGAGAGGACGGTCAAGGACAGACTCGGCTTTTTTCATACGCCCCTGCGTCGCCTTTCCACAAGGAGGAGGGGGGGGGGGGGGAAAGCGCCATGTTGCCCTCGGAGGGCACCGAACATGGTGTCTCCAGTGAGTTGCTAATGGGTAATCCGAGTGGACGCCCGTGCCCCATTCGTTAGGGGTCGGCTAGTGGCCCGGAGGCGCGCTCCAAAAGTACCTACGGGTGATTCGCCGGACCCGGTCCCCTTTTGACAGGGTCCGAGGGCTCGATGCCTTCCTCTGGTGGGATTCCGTTACAAAATCGTTCCCGTCGGTCTCGGAAATGTCCTAGGGTACCTCGGGAGCGTAGCCCAAGCCTCGGTTATGTATTGAACGTACCTAGGGTCATCCCTCGCTCTGCGTGCTCTGAGGCGGCTGTCGAACCCTTCGGGGGCCAGCCTACGAACCCCTGATCAGTAGTGGGCACGGAGCCCGAGTGGCCTGAGGCGGCCGTTGAACCCTTCTGAGGGGCCAGCCTTCGAACCTCTGACCAGTAGTGGGCGCAGAACCCGAGTGGCCTGAGGCTGCCGTTGAACCCTTCCGAGGGGCCAGCCTTCGAACCTCTGACCAGTAGTGGGCGCGGAGCCCGAGTGCTCTGAGGCGGCTGTTGAACTCTTCCGAGGGGCCAGCCTTCGAACCTCTGATCAGTAGGGGGGCTCGGGGCCCGCTTCCTTCGCGGAGAAGGATCCCTTTCGGAGTATCCCCTTTCCCGGTCCCTGTAGCAAGAGAGAGAAAGGGGAAGAGGAAAAGGATACGAAATTGAGCGACGTGGCGCACCTTTTTTGACGCGGTCATTATGGCGGAGGTGAAGCGTCGCCTGCTTTGCCTACCAAAGGTGCCGCCTGTCCTGCCACAGAGTTAATGCAATGGGACGAGTGGTTCACGGGGCAGTCGTTGTTCGTGCGCGAGCCGTTCGAGGAACGGAACATGGGCGTGTCGTCTTCACGCCGTGGAAGAGGGCTCTCTCGCTGTCCCAGGAGGGGACGTGAGCCTGCAGGTGATTTGACTGCTGGTTTCGCCCGCCTGCCGCCACCATTACTACCGGTCCACTTTTGGCCATATCGATCGTCGCGCCTTCTCCCGCGGCTGACTGACCCGTGACCGATGTGCTCGGTTGGCACTGTTGGGCCATGCGCAGGGTCGCCTCAAGTCGCAGCACCGGTTCCGCAGTCAAGAAGGCGCGGTACTGGCGTGAGTGGCGGTGCAGTTTCTCGCACGTAGTAACCGACGCGCCGGTTACATGACGTGTGGGCCCAGGCCTCCATGCTGGACGCGTCGAAGTCGAAAGGGTGTGCCCCCTTGGTGCAGTTGCATGCGGCCTGCATGGCGGTCCGTCCTTTCACCCGCTGGTCTGGGTGAAAGTGGAGAAGCGCTTGTAACCGCTGGGCAGTTACGCGTACCGCGCGCGGCGGTTTGGCCTCTTCCGTCCTGGGCCAACTTGCATGATGCGTGGGACCCAGTCCCTGTGTCATGGGGGGAGGACTTTGGAGCATGTTGGTGAAGACTCAGCCCGCGACGGCTGAGGACGCAAGTGGGGAGAGTTGCCTTTAAAAGGAGGGCGACCCCCTTGGATGGCAACCATGTCTTCGCACTCTCCTCATGCATCGCGCCCTTCCACCTTCCGAGCCCCCGGATGGGGAGCGCTCACGTTGCTTTCGTCTCGTCGTCGTCGGAGGAACGCAACTTCGCGGAAGTTGGTACCTTTCAGCCATCGTTCGGCTTCAAGGATTTTCATCAAGCAGCCCGGCTGCATCCCCTCGCCGGTGGTCACCCAAGACGGTGACCACCAGCTTGATGGTGGGGAGAAGCGAGCCAGGCTGTGGCCTCCGCCCCGCCCTCAGCTTCAAGGATCTTCATCATCCTTGCTGGGGCGGAGAGCGAGGCGAGCCGGGGCCTGCCTTCACGTGGGCTGGCGTCTCGCCTCTTCCAGCTCCTGGGGGTGGAAACCATCCCCCAGCTCTGCGGAGGAGGCGCCCTCCAACCATGCCGGGGAAGGCGAACTGTTGCTGCCCAGCTAGGATGCAACATTCCGTCCTCTATCCTCGCTTTCGTGGCGAGGACAGGAGTGAGGACCTGCCGGTGCGCTTTGGGGCAGCCGACGCTCGCTGGTGCGGTGTTGGTGGGCAGGTGGACACCGCCGTCGGTGCTGAGGTGGTGGCGGATGGAGAAAGCTTCTCCACCGTTACGACCGTCAGTGCCACCTGCGGACCGACCTCCGGCTCTTTGGCTTTAATGTCTGGTTCTCGTCCCTTGAGTGGGGACGCGAACGAGAGCCTTCCGGTGGCAGCGGGCATCCTGGGACCATCGCTGCTGCTGCAGAGATCGCTGGCGGGTCGCCTGGAGTTCGTCGTCCCGCAGACTCTCCGATGTGGAGGTTGTTCATACCCGCGGGAGTGGAACCGGAGTTCCATTTGTAATGGCACCTTGAGTGCCGGTGTTTGTTCATTGTGGCTGTTGGGGCCTGAACATGTAGGTATTTTTGGTGTAATACCATATTTTTTCCTCATTTCGAGCACTAGGACTCGCTTGTCGGCTAACTGAACCGCTTAACCAAGTGTGAGTTGCCTCGTGCGGAAGGTGACGAGTGAGGTATCTGTATCCCGGAGGCGTAGGAGTCCCTCGGCTCAGTCGGCCTTGCCGCCCGAGGCTTCTCTTGCTTAGTTAAAGGAACCCTCGGCCGCTCTGCGATGAGCCGGAGCCGGAGGCAGTGGTGCCAGCACGGACAGAGGCAGAGTTGGCTCGAAAAAAGGGAGCTTCATCGACCAGGTCTTGGCCGGGTCGTCCCCTGACGGGACCAACACCGGAGTCGAGTTGTCGAGGCCACGAGCCGGGCTGGTGTCCTCGGGGGACAGCTGGCTGAGGCTTCAGGGCGGCCGGCTGTGACGGAACCTCCCAAGTCATTAGGCCCACCTACAGTTGTCCTTGTCCAACAGACATCAGACAACCCTGTAGATGTTCCTGAATCACTTGACAAGTTCGGTATCTTTTTCCTTACCTTTCCAGGAACGTTTCACCTGTCTGACAGACAATATGTTCATCGGAGAATGCGGAAATGCGGAAGTGATTACATAAACTTACATTTATTGAAAAGTAAGAGTAAGTCGTTTAATACAGACCAGAGTATAAAGCGAGTGCAGAAAAGTATTATTACAATACCTTGGAGGCAAAAACTCCTCCCATTAAGTTCTTTACATAAAAGTTTTTAAGGAGGACTCGGTCCTCCAGCAGCTTCATTCTTGATTGTCTTCATTTTTCACCACCTTGGTACAAAAACAACAAAGGTTTGTTGTCTCCTCACCTAAAAACAACGGGGGAATAAACCCTGAGTATGGAATTACTCAGCAAGTCTTACCCGACTAAAGAAAAGACTCTCAAGGGTATGCTAGTCATATGGGAGTCAAGGTAAGGCCTTTCAATAATCAAAGACTCTGTTTGCAGAATTGCTTACTAAAGTGGATCCTTAATATCCAATTTTATTATCAGGTTGAGTAAAATTACCTGCAGCTAGAGTTCTTCCTATCCTAGTTCAAACACTTGTCCTGAACTAACCAATTTCTCGTTAATCCCTTTATCTTCACTGGAGTGCTACGTGTAAGTCAGTGGCCAAGTCTCCATAACCGCGGAGGTACGGCGATCCGAATCGATTATACTCAGCTGAGGATCTCCGATCACACGACATATGTAGCACTTAACCCTTGCATATGTCAACCCGCCATCGAGTTTCTTAAGAACAGAACAGGTTCACGCAAACCGAGAGCACAGATACTCCACCGTCTTGCCTCTTGCCACGGAGGGTACACGCTACTCTTGCCACCGCTCCACGCCCATTTCGTGTTATCTTATTCTGGCCTTAGTCCACCCGAGGCAAAGCTTACCCATGACGAGGCATGTGACCAGTTAAAGGGTCCTCGATCAGCAGGCTTACATCGAGACGGCCCTTAATCGACTCAGACGGAGACACTACACCGAGACTCCCTTTCTCGTGCAAGTCACCCGCCCGGTCTCAGCTTAATCATTTAACCCCAAAGGTTGGTACCTAGCAGAGGTACATCTTTTCCGATGTCAAATCCATCATGGCCGTGATGGATCCACCATCAAGTTTGGTTTTCAAAAACATCCCAACCACTTTTGCCACATCATCTTTTGTAAAAACAAAACATTTTTGTTTTACTAAAGCAAGGCTAAGCATCAAGAAAATCCTTTGTAAACAGGGATTTCAAGGAAGGTAATCAAATCCAAGGAAGGTAATGCAGGAATTGTTTAAGCAATCAACACCTATCACCTAGTGCATCAAGCAAGTGAGAAAGATTTTAAAACACAAGGGGGGTGGCAAATGCACCGGGGCTTGCCTTTGTTTATGGGTGAGTCAGGCTCAGATCCACAAATATCGAAGTAGAAACAGTTCTCAGCCTGTGTTTCCAAAGGTGGTGGTACTTGCTCTTCAGTGGCTTCCACTTCTTCCTCGTGTTCTAATCATAACCATACATATGTATAAGAATGAATGCCATGTAATGCTCATGAGGGTGCGAAGATAATACAAATTTATTATCTATGTCTTGAATACAACTTTCCTTCACGGTACTCCGAGAACATAGGGTTTCCGGAGTCGGTAAAGGAGTTCACAGGGCAGGGAGGTGTTTTGGGGTTTGGGGATCAAACAAGGTCCAAATCAACCCAAATTCTACCCAAGGCTTCTAAATAATATGAGGAACTCATATAAAAATTTTGAGCATTTTTGGGATTACCATTTATCTTTTAAAAATCCAGAACTACTACCTTAAACTATTTTAAATACCTTAAAATTCCTAATTTACCCTAAAAATCATGAAACTATTTTTATTAAATTCTAGGGAAAATAAGAAGGCTAGGAAAATTGGTCTCATATTTTTAGGATTTTTCTGTAATTTTCTACATATTTCTAAAGCTGGACAGAAAAAGAAAAAGGAAAATGTGGAACAGTATTGGGCTGATTCTGGCCCGAACCGGCCCAACCACACAGGAAACCAGGGCGCGCCCACGCCCGCGCTGGTGGCTTTACAGAAAGGCCCTCAGGGTTTTAGCTAACTGGGAACCGGCCCTGTTACTATGCTTATGAGTCACTGACAGTTTGCACAAAGGCCCTTAAACTTCTATTCCTTCGCAGACCAAGGTCCACGACGGCGTTCACGCGCGGCCGAGCTCCGACGAGCTCGTAGGCCGGCCGATTGGGGCAACGGCTAGGGTTCCCGAGCGACGGACATCAAATTGGACCTATCCCGAGCTTTTCCCCTAACCTAATTTCATCTATGGCTAACTAATGAGCTCTAGCCACGACGACCGCGGGTGGTGCTAAGGGTTGATCGCGTTCCCGGCGATTAAGGGGGACTTAGTTCAATTGGGTTGGCCGGTGCGCATCTCAGGTACATGAGAGCATTCAAACGAGGGAGCAATCGGTATGAACTAACCTGAGCTGAGCTAGCCGCAGCGAGGTGTGTTTCACGACGGCGGAGACCGAAATTGGGGGAAGTTGGAAATTGGTGAGCTCGGATGAACGATCACGGGTGGGAGTGGATGCGTTGGCTTCGCAATGACCTAGCGCAACTGCTCGAGTGCTCAATTTATAGAAAGAGCGAGCGGTGGCCGGGAATTTTACGAAGGACGCGCGGCAGTCGGAGGTGGAAGAAAGCACTGGCGCACGTGAATCCGTGGCTAACGGCGTGGCAACCTCCCCGGCGATGATAGGACGGCCCTAGGAAGTCACGGCGATGCGGTGGCGAGGTTGGGACACGCGGTGGACAACGGCGAGGGCACGACGACGGTGAGTAGCTTTATCCACGGCGGTGAGCAAGGGGAGGAGTATCGCGGCTGACCGGGGTGGCTTCCAGCTCGACGGCGACGACGATCTTTCTACCCCGCAGCGTTATCCGGTTACCAGCGAGCGTTAATCTTAACGGCGGCGGCGCGAATCCTCGTGCAGGGGGGGTCACCAGCGGCGAGCACGCGATGCTGGCATTCTAATCCCCTTTTGGCTATTGTACCATCAGAGCCCCTCATTCAGTCGCCTGACAGCCAATCTTTGGTCTGATTTATCTCTCAAATCTTCATGGCAACTCTTACCAAGTTCTGCAGCAAAGTTGTTCCTGTATAGTAGCTCTACAACTTTGTTATAGCAATCCTAGGTAGATTCCCACTGGATCTTAGTCTAAATAGCTCTTAATCTTGGATCAAAGTCACTGTCCATCTGAAGTTCAGTCTATATCAGCCTGACAGTCCAACTTTGGGCAAGATTATCTTCAAATTTCTCGCAAGAACATGGCTTGCATTCTTAAGCAAAATTGTTCTCCTATAATTAGGCTACAATTTTTATGTGGTGACCTAGGGCAAAAACCCCATAATTTGAAAGTTACAAGGGCTTCAAGTTGAGTCAATTACACTGAAATGGAGACTTAACCAAAAAGGGTCAAGTATGGCTCTTTTGCACTTAAGTCCAAATCTCAAGTTTTGGATTGCAAATTCACATATGAGTGACCCAAATGACTTAAGACACTTATTTAACTTGGTTTTTGCACTTTAGTCCAAAAGTGGACTAATTTTGCACATATGCCCCTAGGGTTTGAATTTAGGGTTTTCTAGGGTTCCAATTAAGGTTTCTGGCATCCCAGGGGTCTAAGTGTAATTCCACTTAAGTCTTGGGATCATTTTATGACTATTCCCCCAAAGCCTTTAGGTTTTATTCATTTGGGTTAAGTTTTTTGCCCCTTTGAGCCTTATTTAGGGTCAGGTTCCCTATCCAGGGTCCTATTTGCAAAACATTAAAAACAATACACTTGTTTGAAATTTTTACCTAGTGAATGCACTCTAGGTGTATCAAACATATGATGCCAATGTTTATGATGCCATGCTCAGGTTTTAGTTACAGTAACACTAGGGGTGTTACACCGGCCGAGCCGTCTGCTCGGGCCGGGTTCCTGGAGGAGACCCTGGCGGCGATGGCCCAGGCGTGGTGCTGACGTCGTCCTTCGGAGCGGAGATCCTCTGACCGTGTTGTCGTCCGAGGCTCGGTCGGACTTCGCCGAAGGTGGAGTTGACGCCGAGGGTGCTGCTGCTCCCCCTCCATCGACGTCTGAGCCTGCAGGATCGGTTCGCCTGTAGTATGCATATGTTTTTTTGCGGCCACCGAGGCCCAAACATACTGTCGTCGTGTTGTAAAACTGCGTTTCTTTTCCCCTTGTTTCGAGTATCAGGACTTATTTGTCGGTAATAGAATTGTTTGTCCGAGTGAGAGTTACTTCTCACGGAAGGTGATGAGTGAGGTATCCGTATCCCGGGGGCGTAGGAATCCCTCGGCTCGGTCGGCCTTGCCGCTTACGTGTACTCTTACTCGTCCGTAGGATTCTGCTATCGATATAGTCGAGAAGGCACGAAAAATCGTTTTGGTAGAAAAGCTTTCGAGCATTAAGACTTGTTCGGTCAGCGGAATCGCTTATCCGAACGCGAGTCACTTCTCGCAGAAGGTGATGAGTGAGGTATCCGTATCCCGGAGGCGTAGGAGTCCCTCGGCTCGGTCGGCCTTGCCTGCTTACGTGTACTCCGTCGTTTTCATGATCCCACTACCGAGGTAGTCGAAAAGCACGAAAGATATTCTGGCAGAAAGACTTTTTCCGAGGAAAATTTTGACATGGAGGGGGTTCCCCCCTTCTAGCCCCTGAGGGAGGGTCGGGCTTTGCCGAGGCAAGGCTGACCCTTCCTTGATGGTTAGACTTCATATGTAAATGAGGTATATGAATGGCTTGAAAACATCTTAAGGGTAGAAGCGACATAGCTGTCGGATGTTCCAAGCGTTGCTGTAGACCTCGCCTTGACTATTGGCCAGCTTGTACGTCCCGGGTTTCAAAACCTTGGCGATGACGAACGGCCCTTCCCAGGGAGGCGTGAGCATGTGGCGCCCTCGGGCGTCTTGTCGTAGCCGAAGCACCAAGTCACCCACCTGGAGGTCTCGGGACCGAACCCCTCGGGCGTGGAAGCGTCGCAGGGACTGCTGATACCGCGCCGAGTGTAGTAAGGCCATGTCTCGAGCCTCTTCCAACTGGTCCAGTGAGTCTTCTCGGTTTGTCTGGTTGCTTCGGGTGTCGTATGCCCTCGTCCTCGGGGAACCATATTCTAAGTCTGTGGGCAAGATGGCTTCGGCCCCATAGACTAGAAAGAACAGTGTGAAGCCCATGGCTCGGCTCGGCGTTGTCCTCAGGCTCCAGACCACCAAGGGGAGTTCCTTCATCCATCGCCTACCGAACTTGTGGAGGTCGTTGTAGATCCTCGGCTTGAGTCCTTACAGAATCATGCTGTTGGCACGTTCTACCTGCCCATTCATCATGGGGTGTGCCACGGCGGCCCAGTCCACCCGGATGTGGTGATCCTTGCAGAAGTCCAGGAACTTTCTGTCGGTGAACTGGGTGTCGTTGTCGGTGATGATGGAGTTTGGGACCCCGAAGCGATGGATGATGTTGGTGAAGAATGCCACCGCCTGTTCGGACCTAATGCTGTTTAGGGGTCGGACCTCGATCCACTTGGAGAATTTATCGATGGCAACCAGTAGGTGCGTGTAGCCCCCGGGTGCCTTCTGCAAGGGACCGACGAGGTCCAGACCCACACAGCA
This sequence comes from Zea luxurians, assembly GCA_029449295.1. NCBI lineage: Eukaryota > Viridiplantae > Streptophyta > Magnoliopsida > Poales > Poaceae > Zea > Zea luxurians. The sequence goes on along the minus strand of JAOPSE010000010.1, from coordinate 38,815,938 downwards.
AACGGCCAGGTGATGGGTATTGTTTGCAGAGCCTGAGCGGGTAGGTGCGTCTGCCTTGCGTAGAATTGACACCTTCGGCAGGTGCGGACAATTCTAGTGGCATCGGCCACCGCGGTTGGCTAGTAGAAACCTTGTCGAAAAGCGTTTCCAACAAGGGCTCGAGGCGCTGCGTGATGACCGCAAGCCCCCGAGTGTATTTCTTGTAAGAGCTCCTGGCCTTCGGCGATGGATATGCATCGCTGGAGGATGCCGGAGGGGCTGCGGTGGTAGAGCTCCTTCCCGTCACCCAGCAAGGCGAATGACTTGGCGCGCCGCGCCAGTCGCCGAGCTTCGGCTCGGTCGAGGGGCAGCTCTCCTCGGTGGAGATATTGCAGGTACGGGGTCTACCAATCTCGATTAGGCGGGACCCCATTCCGCTCTCCCTCGACGTGCAGTGCCTCACCCTCGGGGGTCGAGGGTGCCCCGGGCGGGGCCGAGGAGGCCTCGGGCTGGGCCGAGGGCGCCTCGGGCAGAGCTGAGGCCTTCTCGGGCTCGAGCGTGTCGTTGGTCTTGACTGAGGGTTGATGTAGGTCCTGGGAAAAGATGTTCGGGGGAACCGTTGTTCGCCCTGAGGCTATCTTAGCCAGCTCGTCCGCAGTCTTGTTGTATCGTCGAGCGACGTGTTTGAGCTCGAACCCGTAGAACTTGTCCTCCAGCTCGGATATCTAGTGAGTGCTCGGCGACTTCCCTCGGTATGCCAGGCATGTCTGAGGGACTCCACGCAAAAACCTCGGCGTTCGCGCGGAGAAAGTCGACGAGCACTGCTTCCTATTTGGGGTCGAGCTCGGAGCCGATCCGGATCTACTTGGAGGCGTCGTTGCTGGGGTCGAGAGGGACGGACTTAACCGCCTCTACTGGTTCGAAGTTGCCGGCGTGGCGCTTCGCATCTGGCACCTCCTTGGATAGGTTTTCCATGTCGGCGATGAGGGCCTCGGCGTACTCCACGCACTCCACGTCGCATTCGTACGCGTGTCGGTACGTGGGGCCGATGGTGATGACCCCGTTGGGGCCCGGCATCTTCAGCTTGAGGTAGGTGTAGTTGGGGACGGCCATGAACTTGGCGTAACATGGTCTCCCCAGCACTGCGTGGTAGGTTCCTCGGAACCCGATCACCTCGAACGTGAGGGTTTCCCTTCGGAAGTTGGAGGGAGTCCCGAAGCAGACGGGCAGATCGAGTTGTCCGAGGGGTTGGACATGTTTCCCGGGGATGATCCCGTGAAAAGGCGCCGCGCCTGTCCGGATCGAGGACAGATCGATCTGCAGGAGCCCGAGGGTCTCGGCGTAGATGATGTTGAGGCTGCTGCCTCCGTCCATGAGGACCTTGGTGAGCCTGACGTTGCCGATGACGGGGTCGACAACGAGCGGATATTTCCCCAGGCTTGGCACGCGGCCGGGGTGGTCGCCCTGGTCGAAGGTGATGGGCTTGTCGGACCAGTCTAGGTAGACTGGCGCCGCCACCTTTACCGAGCAGACCTCCCGACGCTCTTGCTTGCGGTTCCGAGCCGAGGCATTCGCCACTTGCCCACTGTAGATCATGAAGCAGTCGTGGACCTCGAGAAACTCCTCTGCCTTGTGATCCTCCTTCTTGTCGTTGTTGTGGGCCCTGCCACCTTCCGCAGGTGGCCCGGCCTTGTGAAAGTGGCGCCGAAGCATGACGCACTCCTCAAGGGTGTGCTTGACGGGCCCCTGATGATAGGGGCACGACTCCTTGAGCATCTTATCAAAGAGATTGGCACCTCCAGAAGGTTTCCAAGGGTTCTTGTACTCGGTGGCGGCGATAAGGTCCGCGTCAGTGGCGTCGCGTTTCGCTTGTGACTTCTTCTTGTTCTTCTTTTTGGTGCCACGCTGAGCGGACGCCTCGGGAACATCTTCCGGCTGGCGGCCCTAGGGCTGCTTGTCCTTTCGGAAGATGGCCTCAACCGCCTCCTGGCCAGAGGCAAACTTGGTGGCGATGTCCATCAGCTTGCTCGCCCTGGTGGGGGTCTTGCGATCCAGCTTGCTCACCAGGTCACGGCAGGTGGTGCCGGCGAGGAACGCGCCGATGACGTCCGAGTCGGTGACGTTGGGCAGCTCGGTGCGCTGCTTCGAGAATCGCCGGATGTAGTCCCGGAGAGACTCTCCCGGCTGCTGGCGGCAGCTTCGGAGATCCCAGGAGTTCCTAGGGCACACATACGTGCCCTGGAAGTTGCCGGCGAAGGCTTGGACCAGGTCGTCCCAGTTGGAGATCTGCCCCGGAGTCAGATGCTCCAGCCAGGCTCGAGCGGTGTTGGAGAGGAACAGGGGGAGGTTGCGGATCATGAGGTTGTCATCGTCCGTTCCACCTAGCTGGCAGGCCAGTCGGTAGTCCGTGAGCCACAGTTCCGGCCTCGTCTCCCCCGAGTACTTTGTGATGGTAGTCGGGGTTCGGAACTGGGTCAGGAACGGCGCCCGTCGTATGGCCCGGCTGAAAACCTGCGGACCGGGTGGTTCGGGCGAGGGGCTCCAATCCTCCCCGCTGTCGTAGTGTCCCCCACGCCTGGGGTGGTAGCCTCGGCGCACCCTCTCGTCGAGGTGGGCTCGATGGTTGCGGTGGTGGTGCTCGTTGCCGAGGCGACCCGGGGCCACAGGCGCCGTGTTGCGCGTGCGCCCAGTGTGGACCGAGGCTTCCCGCACGAATCGGGAAGTCGCGGCGCGATGCTCTGAGGGTACCCCTGCCTTCGGGAGGCAGAGCTTTCGGCCCGTCGGACCGCGGCATCCTCCAGGAGATTCTTGAGCTCTCCCTGGATACGCCGCCCTTCGGTAGTCGATGGTTCCAGCATCGCGTGGAGTAGTATTGCTGCTGCAGCCAGGTTCTGGTCGACCCCACTGGAAGCCAGTGGCGGCCTTGCCCTGATGTCGTCGGCAATGCGGTGCTGGATGCCCTGGGGTAGATGACGTGCTTCTCCGGCTGGAGCTTGGTCTGCCCATTCCTGCCCGGTGTTCCGCCGGAACTGCTCAAGTGTTCCTGCTCCCTTGTCGAGCCTGGCCTGCATCTCGCGGATTTGCTCGAGCTGTGCGTCCTGACCCCCCGCAGGGACTAGGACCACAGCTAGCTCCCGAAGGATGTCAACGCGAGGCGCATGCCTAGGGGGATCGTCGTTTTCCGGCATACCAAGATGGTTGCCTTCGCTGGGACCCCCTAGATCGACGTGGAAACATTCACGACTCGGTCCACAATCCTCGTCGCTGAAGCTGCAGCTACCATTGGAACAATCGGAGAGGCAGTAGTCGCATGCGGTCATGAAGTCCCACATGGCACTGGGGTTACCGAGCCTAGAGAAGTCCCAACAAAAGTCAGGCTCGTCATCTTCCTCGGAACCCGAGGTTCCGTAGGTCGAGACGGCCGTCAGTCTGTCCCAGGGCGACCGCATATGGTACCCCGGAGGGTTGGTACATGCCTCTATGGAGGCTTCCACCGAAGCGAGGTCGCTTGATGGGTCGAAGCTGAATCCAAAAGGCACGAGATGGGAATCGGTCGGTACCTCTTGGTCGACAGGCGGTGACGAAGTCGCGTCAGGGGCGGACTGCACCGTTGTCTTAGGTACGAGGGCGACGCCCAGCAAGTCCTTCGCGAGCGTGCTAGCGTCGTTCGTCTGCTTGGGGTTGGCGTGTTGCGGGGAAACGGCGCTCGTCTTCGTCTCAAACGCAAGGTCGAAGCTCGACGTGTCCCTCGCTGGGGCGCCGGTGTCGTCGACTTGCTCGACAGCCGACGAGGTGCTGCCTCCTGCTTGGCCATGGTTGCCCCGCCTCCTCCTCCATCGATGGGGGAGGTGACGGGACAAACCCGAATGTTGTTCTTCCGCCATGTGGGGAAGACGTCGTTGATTCCGCCGCCGGCGGGCGGGCTGACGGCCGCCATTGTCGCTGTCACGCGACGGAGGAAGGAGTATCATGTCATAGCTGCCGTCGAGGGACATGAACTCAAGACCCCCGAAACGGAGCATCGTCCCGGGTTGGAAAGGTTGCTGGAGACTACTCATCTGGAGCTTGACGGGAAGCTGTTCGTGAACACGCAGCAGGCCCCTACCTGGCGCGCTAACTGTCGGCGTTTCGACCCTGAAGGGTCCCTGGACCGACGAGTAAATTGTCGCTGCGTGTCCCAGCCCAGATGGGTCGGCGCGAGACGGGACACAAAGGGGGGAGAACAGTAAGGGGAAACCGCGGCCTTCGTGTTGTCCGGCGCCCAGGGCGGATGGATGCGCTTGCAGTAGGGGGTTACAAGCGTTCGCGTGGGAGAGAGAGAGAGCGAGGGCCTTATGCGTCGGCCCGTTCTCCCGCGCGGCCAACCTTCTCGTACGAGAGCCCTGGACCTTCCTTTTATAGGCGTAAGGAGAGGGTCCAGGTGTACAATGGGGGGTGTAACAGTGTGCTAATGTGTCTAGCAGAGAGGAGCTAGAGCCCTAAGTACATGCCATCGTGGCAGTCGGAGAGGTTTTGGCACCCTATTCATGTGATGTCGTGGCCGTCGGAGGAGCGCTGGAGCCCTGCGGAAGTACAGCTGTCGGGGCTGTCGGATCCTTGCTGATGTCTCCTTGCTAACGTAAGGGGCTGGTAGCTGCCGTCGTCATGGAGCGTGCGGGGTGTCATCATTACTTGTTTACTGGGGCGAGCCAGATGGGACGCCGGTCTTGTTCCCTGTAGCCTGAGCTAGCTAGGGGCAGGGTAATGATGGCCCCCCGGGCGACGTGGCTGGTCCGGACCCGAGTTTGGGCAAGGTGGCGATTCCTCCGAGGTTGAGGTTGAGTCCGAGCCCTGGGGTCGGGTGAGGCAGAGTCCATCGTCTTCTGGAGCTGAGGCTGAGTCCGAGCCCTGGGGTCGGGCGAGGCGGAGTTCATCGTCTTCCAGAGCCGAGGCTGAGTTCGAGCCCTAGGGTCGGGCGAGGCGGAGTTTGTTGTCTTCTGGAGCCGAGGCTGAGTCCAAGCCCTGGGGTCGGGTGAGGCGGAGCTTCCTATGCCGCCCGAGGCTGGACTTAGCCGCTGTTAACCTCACTCTGGCGAGTGGCACGGCAGTCGGAGCGGGGCAGGCGGCGCTGTTTTCTTGTCAGGTCGGTCAGTGGAGCGGCGAAGTGACTGCGGTCACTTCGGCTCTGTCGACTGAAGAGCGCGTGTCAGGATAAGGTGTCAGGCGATCCTTGCATTAGATGCTCCTGCGATACGGTCGGTTGGCGTGGCGATCTGGCCAAGATTGCTTGTCTGCGAAGACTGGGCCTCGGGCAAGCCGAAGGTGTGTCCGTTGCTTGAGGGGGGCCTCGGGCGAGACGTGAATCCTCCGGGGTCGGCTTCCTTTGCCCGAGGCTGGGCTCGGGCGAGGCGAGATCGTGTCCCTTGAGTGGACTGAGCCTTGACCTTAATCGCGCCCATTAGGCCTTTGCAGCTTTGTGCTGATGGGGGTTACCAGCTGAGATTAGGAGTCTTAGGGGTACCCCTAATTTTGGTCCCCAACACTTATGACAGCCGATTTGATCACCACCCATACCCATAGGGAACCAGGATACCCGAATTCTCAAAATTTTCAGGTGACCAGGGAAAGAGCATGCGCGAACACAGAGGCCAGTTCCTGGCACAATTAGGAGAATTGGCCGACACAGAAGCATTTCACGTACGTTTATTTTCATTATCTTTAACAGGAACCGCGTTCGCATGGTACACTACATTACCTCCTAATTCTATTTCATCATGGGGGGATTTAGAACAAAAATCCCATGATCACTTATTCTCTGGTGACTACGAGTTAGATTTGGTAGACCTAGTGGCCTTGCGATAGGGGAAGGACGAATTGGTTAATGACTATATCCGGAGATTCCGAGGTACCAGAAACCGATGCTTCCAAATTCATTTAGCAGAAAAACAATTAGCAGGCTTAGCCTTTAATGGTCTGCGATATTACTTAAAAGAAAGATTAGAAGGCATCCAATTTTTTACGCTAGCACAGTTACACCAAAGAGCTTTGGCCTGTGAAAGTCGAAGCAAAGAAACTGCTAAAACAATTCATCACAATGTGCATATAGTAGAGTGCGACCAAAGTAGCTCTGATGACGAATCAACGGAAGTGTATGTTGCTGAAATGGTTTGGCCAAAGCGGGCCAAATCTTCGGCTTGTTCCTCCCTACAGCCGGTTCAAAAGAAACGGCAAGAGGAGGTTAAATTTACATTTAATGTTGGTAAATGTGATAAAATATTTGATGAATTACTCAAAATGGCAACATTAAAATAAATCACACTGTTCCATCTGCTGGCGAGCTAAAACGTCGTGCATACTGTAAGTAGCATAACTCATTTTCTCATGCCACCAATGATTGTAATGTGTTTCGACGACAGATTCAATCGGCCATTAACGAGGGACGATTGAAATTTCAGGAAATGCAGGTGGATACAGAGCCCTTTCCAATGAACATGATCAACATCGAGGGCAAGAAAGTCCTAGTTCGGCCAAACACAGCCGATAAAGGCAAAGGCAAGGAGATAGTCATCGGCAATACAAGAGAGGTCGATGAGAATCATAAAATTTCTTACAGGAAAGTGGTGGCAGAGAAGACTCCTGATGGAGGGGAAACTCTTAAGGTGACCATCACGACCTCCGGCACTAGGGGGCAAGCACGGACCAAGGAGCAGGAACCCGTGCTGCGCACCACGGACGGTCTGACACACAGGCGCGGACGGTCTAGGACCCCGCCGGACGGTCCGGAGAACTCCGACAGACGGTCCGGCCATGCTCAAGACTCGCAACGGCCACGTACTTTCAAACCACGACGACCAGAGATAGGTGCGTGGAAAACAAATACATTCAAGGCAGCTGGTCGGTTGGTCAAAACTGGCCCGACTTTCGATCAATTATTGTCTAAATACGTAAAAAAGAAGGCCGACCCCAGTGACCGGCCAGCAAAGCGACCCCGCTCACCTATTCATGAGCGACGTCAGGTAAGGCCGATTAGACCACCTCACCAATCGGAAGAAATGAAAGGTCATACTGTGCAATTGAGACCTAACATACCTGCGTGGACACCTCCACCTTATCCGCCTATGCCATATCCATACACATATTTACCTCCACCATATGTCCCAAACCAAATGTGGGGCATGCCACCATATCCATTTGGGTAGCCACAGTACCCTGCTTGGGGGGCACCCCAAACATCTGTATTTGATAGATTGGCACCTCCAGTACAAGACCGATTGAGCGCCGCTCAATCCGGTCATCAGGCATAGGCCCAACAAGAATGCCAGAGTACTCGGCCTCAAAGGCCGACCAATCTGGCAGGGGGGCATATACCTACAGCGACCAAAAGAACAACAAAAAGGATATCATTAAATTAGGTACTGCAGATGTCATCGTACAAGAAGATAAGGAAGAGCCGATGATTTTTAGGGAATCGGCCAACACGACCAAAAAAGAAGATACGGTTACCAAAAAAGAAGATATAGCTACCATCAAAGCAGTCGATCCAAAATACTCCATGCCTCGATGGTGCCCAGCGGGATTGACACGGTCCCAAAAGCGAAAATTACAACGCCTAAGAGCAAAAGAAAACCAGGAAAAGGAGACGGAAAAGATATTCAATGATACACATCCACAATACCCGCCACCACAAAAGAAATGGAGACCAAAGGCCGTTGAGAAAATGCAAACGACCATAAAAATAGAAAATGAAACAACACTTGTGCAGCGTCTTGCGGGTATGGCAGACAGCTTGGCTAACAAGGATGGACCATCTGCACCAGGCGCGGACCGTCCGACCCCTGAGTCCGGACCGTCCACGCCACGCCAGGACGACTCCGACGGCGCACCAACACCAATGGAGGAGGACGACCTACTGGGAGAAGACCTAGTCGACTACGAGGCTTCTCCAGAGCGCCCAGGTATGGATGTAGATATTATTACATTTTCCACCGATTGTACTAATGTCGGCGACGATGAACCTGTTGTTGCCCAGTTTGATTTTGGTCCTAAAGAAGCCGCCTTTACTAAACCAAAAGAATCGGTAAATCATTTAAAGCCGCTCTTCGTGCGCGGTCACATTGATGGGATACCGATTGCTAAAATGTTGGTAGATGGAGGGGCGGCTGTGAATCTAATGCCTTATTCATTGTACAGAAAATTAGGTAAACAAGATGACGAACTTGTCAAAACCAACATGACCCTCAGTGGTGTTGGAAATGATAGTTCGATTAAAGCTAGGGGAGTCATGTCCGTTGAATTAACCATCGGGACTAAGATCCTTGCTGCTGCATTCTTTGTCGCTGATGTAGAAGGAAATTACAGTTTAATCCTAGGCAGAGATTGGATTCATGCCAATCAATGTATACCTTCTACATTACATCAAATGTTAATACAATGGGTGTGCGATGACATAGAACAAGTACATGCTGATGTATCGGCCTGTATCGCTGTGGCCGATGCCCCTGTACTCTGGACTTATGAGACTGCTACATGTCTCACAGGAGTAGATTTTTCTGATTATCAGTTCATAAGTGTAGATAAGAAAGGTTTAATTCCTGTAATGCTAGAGCCAATGGAGAATCGGCTAAATCCTAAATAAAGTTTAAATGATGAGTCCACACAAAATTCATGAGTCCTTGGTCACGGACACTTCGACTTCTGAGGCCGAATGGTCCAGTCTTTCACAGAACAGTTCGGTCTTTAAGGCCGAACATCTACCACAGTACAAAAACAATATCATGGATGATGCGGCCCTCGAGACCGGAGAGTCCGCTATCACACAAAGATCATCTGATTCCTCTGTGGGAGACATGATAGAGGAATTTAGAGATCTTGATAAACTAGGACAGGGGTTTACATCAGCTGATCCTTTGGAGGAGATCGACATAGGAGATGGTAAAACTCCAAGGCCGACTTTTATAAATAAGACCCTGGAGACCGATTCTAGAAGTGAGATGATCAGTCTATTGAAGGAATACTCAGATTGCTTTGCTTGGAATTACACTGAGATGTCGGGACTAAGCCGAGAGATCATAGAGCATCGGCTGCCCATTAAGTCCAGTTTCAGACCTTTTAAGCAGAGAGCTAGAACATTTTGTCCAGATCTTCTCCCACGAATCAAGGATGAAATCCACCGGCTGCTAGAAGGTAATTTTATTAGGTCTTGCAGATACGCAGAGTGGGTCTCCAATATTGTGCCGGTGGAGAAGGAGTTAGGTAAGCTCAGAGCATGCATTGATTTTCGCAATTTAAATAGAGCAACCCCTAAATATGAGTATCCCATGCCCATAGCCGACACATTAATCAATAATGCATCAGGAAATAAAATTATTAGCTTTCTTGATGGTAATGCCGGATATAATCAGATTTTTATGGCTGAAGAAGATGCGTCTAAAACGGCCTTTATATGTCCAGGCTTCATTGGTTTATTTGAGTGGGTTGTCATGACATTTGGTCTGAAAAATGCTGGTGCTACTTATCAGAGGGCTATGAATTTGATCTTTCACGAGCTATTAGGAAACACTGTGGAGGTCTACATTGATGATATTGTAGTAAAATCAGCTGAGTTTAGTTCTCATTTAGCTGATTTGCGCAAAGCTTTTGATAAGATGCGTCGGTATGGTTTGAAAATGAACCCACGTAAATGTGCTTTTGGAGTGTCGGCTGGTAAGTTCTTAGGATTTGTCATCCATGAACATGGTATAGAAATAGACCCTGACTGAATCAAGTCTATTCGGAATGTGGGGCCTCCGACTTGTAAGGTCGAAGTGCAGAAGTTTCTCGGCAAGGTGAATTATTTACGAAGGTTTATTTCTAACCTAGCCGGGAAGATTGATGCCTTCACCCCTATCCTTCGGCTTAAGAATGATGCCGAATTCACTTGAGGGGCAGAGCAGCAGGAAGCATTTGATCTCATTAAAAAATACTTGTCTTCGGCTCCCGTGTTAAAAGCACCACAAGTAGGAGTACCATTCAGATTATACATTGCAGCTGAAGATAAGGTCATTGGGGCAGTTCTGACATAAGAAACTGAAGGAAAGGAGCATGTGGTGACATATCTAAGTCGGAGGTTGGTGGATGCTGAAACAAGGTACACTTTTATTGAAAGGTTATGCTTATGCTTGTTTTATGCATGCACCAAGTGTAGATGTTATTTACTATCTAGTCATTACACTGTTTCTGGTCAAGCCGATGTAATTAAATACATGTTGCATAACCCGATTATGAGTGGTAGAATTGGTAAGTAGGCTTATGCACTTATAGAATATGACTTGGCCTATGAACCATTGAAATCTATGAAAGGCCAGGTCGTAGCGGATTTTATTGTAGAACATCAGATTAATGATACTCATAAACTAGACATGTCATACCTCACTATTACTCCTTGGACTGTATATTTTGATGGATCGGTTTGCAATGATGGGCAAGAAATTGACATCGTACTTGTTTCACTAAGTAATGTCTCCTTCGACTTCTCTAGCCGATTGAAAACTTGTTGCACTAATAATCAAGCCGAATATGAGGCCCTTTTGTTTGGCTTGGAACTTTTAAATTGTATGGGAGTAAAACATGTGAGGGCATTTGGTGATTCTCAGCTGGTCGTCCAACAGGTGTTAGAAGAATATCAATGTTTTGATGGTACTCTAAATAGTTACCTTGAAAAATGTTGGAGCATAATCCATTCTTTTGACGAATTCAGTATTCGGCATATCTCTAGAGTTGAGAATCATAGAGCTAACAATTTGGCACAAGATGCATCAGGTTATCGGATAAAGCGAGGGAGATTTCACAACACTGAAAATCTGATAACCGGTGTAGGGCCAATTCCCCAGGTCGCGAACCATCCGCGTGAAGATGCCGGACCGTCCGGGGTTACCAGGAAAGTTCTCCTAATCGATTCGGTTGATAATGAAGCTGATGCAAGTGATTGGAGGACGCCCATGTGACGGAACCTCCCAAGTTATTAGGCCCACCTACAGTTGTCCTTGTCCAACGGACCTCAGACAACCCTGTAGATGCCCCTGAATTACTTGACAAGTTTGGTATCTGCTTTTCTTGCCTTTCCCAAGAGCGTTTCACCCGTCACGTAGACATTACAGAACATCGGAGATATAGAAATGCGGAAGCGATTACATAAACTTACATTTATTTGAAAGTAAGATAAAGTTGGTTATTACAGACCAGCATATAAACACGAGTGCAGAGTACTTATTATTACAGTACCAAAGGAGGTAAAAACTCCTCCCGATAAGTTCTTACATAAAAGTTTTTATGGAGGACTAGGTCCTCCCGCAGCTTCATTCTTGCTTTTCTTCATTTGACACCACCTTGGTACAAAAACAACAAAAGTTTGTTGCTTCCTCACCTAAAAACAATAGGGAATAAAACCCTGAGTATGGAATTACTCAGCAAGTCTTACCCGACTAAAGAAAAGACTCTCAAGGGTATGCTGGTTATAAGGGAGTCAAGGTAAGGTTTCTCAATGATCAAAGACTCTGTTTTGCATAAATGCTTACTAAAAGTGGATCCTTAAAAATCCAATTTTATTGTCAAGTTAGGTAAAATTACCTGCATCTGGAGTTCTTTCTAACCTAGTTCAATCACTTAACCTGCACTAGCCAATTTCTTAACAAACCTTTCATTCATCTTTACTGGAGTTATACGTATAGGGCAGTGACCAAGTCTTCATAACCGCGAAGGTACGGCGATCCGAATCGATTATACTCAGCTGAGGATCTCCGATCACACGACATATGTAGCACTTAACCCTTGCATATGTCAACCCGCCACCGGGGTTCTTAAGACCAGATCAGGTTCACGTGAACCAAGAGCACAGATACACCACCGTCCAGCCTCTTGCCACGGAGGGTACACGCTACTCTCGCCACCGCTCCGCGCCCATTCCGTGTTATCTTATTCTGGCCTTAGTCTTCCCGAGGCAAGGCTTACCCATGACGAGGCATGTGACCAGTTAAAGGGTCCTCGGTCAGCAAGCCTACATCGAGATGGTCCTTAATCGACTCAGACGGAGACACTACGCCGAGACTCTCTTTCTCGTGCAAGTCACCCGCCCGGTCTCAGCTTAATCATTTCAACCCAAAGTTTGGTACCTAGCAGAGGTACATCTTTTCCGGATGTTGAACCCATCACAGCCATGATGGATCCACCATCAAGTTTTATTTTCAAAAACATCCCTCCCACTTTGCCAATCATCTTTTGTAAAACAAAACCTTTTGCTTTGCTAGAGCCATCCTAAGCATAGTAAAAACCTTTTGTAAAACAGGATATCAAGGAAGGTAATTAATTTCAAGGAAGGTAATGTAGGAAGTGTTTAGCATTCAACTCCTATTACCTAATGCAGCAAGCAAGTAAGAAAGATTTTAATAACATCAAGGAAGGTGGCAAATGCACTGGGGCTTGCCTTCGTTGATAGGTGAGTCAGGCACGGATCCGTAGATGTCAAAGTAGAAACAATTTCATGCCTGAGATTCCGAAGGTGGTGGTGTCTTCTCTTCTGTTACTTCAACTTCTTCTTCGTTTTCTAAAGATAACCATATATATGTATATAAGAATGTATGCCATGAAATGCTCATGAGAGTGCAAAGATAATGAGAATTTATTATCTAAGGTTCTTGAATACAATTTTCCTTCACGGTTCACCGAAGAACTAGGGTTTCCGGAGTCAACAGTGAAGTTCAAAGAGCAGGGGTGGGGGTTTTGGGTTTTAATTCTCAAACAAGGTCCAAATCAAACCAAACTCTACCCAAGGCTTCTAAATAATGTTTAAAGTTCATATAAAAGTTTGGGTATTTTTGGAATTATTAACTATATTCTAAAAATCCAGAATCAATATTTTAATCTATTTTAAATACTCCAAAATTCCCTATTTGATTTAAAAATCATGGAACTATTTTTATTAAATACTATGAAAAATAAGGAATCTAGGAAAATTGGTTTGACATTTTTAGGATTTTTCTACAATTTTCTAGAATTTATTTGGCTCTGGAAGAAAAAGAAAAAGAAAAACTTGCAACAGTTCTGGCCGAATTCAAATTAGGTGGCCCAACAGCACACGAAACCGGGGCACGCCCACGCCCACGGTGGAGACTTCGTAGAAAGGCCCTCAGGGTTTTGGCTAACTGGAGATGGGTTCGGTTACTATTCTTCTGAGTCACTGACGATTTGCACAGAGGTCCTTCGGTTTCTAATTCTTCGCAGGCGGAGACCCTCGACGACGGCGAACGCGATAGAGCTCCGGCGAGCGTGTAGACCGGCCAAACAGGGCAACGACTGGCGCTGCCGTGCGGCTGTCACCCAATTGAACCCTCCCCGGTCATTTTCCCCAACCAAATTTCATGGTTGGCGATCTGCCAAGCTCTGCCCGCGAGGACAGCGATGGCCATGGACCTTTGTTCGTGTTCCCGGTGATTGGTGAGCTCTCAGTCCAATTCGGTGGTTCGGCAAGCATCACGGAGTTATGAGAATGCTCAAACGAGGGAGCAGAAGGCGGGGGCTGACCTGGATTACGCTAACCGCGGTGAGACTGGTTTCACGGTGGCAGAAACCTGAATTGGGGAGACTCCAAAATTCGTGAGCTCTGGCGAACGATCGAGGCTAATTTGTGGTAGCTGGATACTTCACTGTCTTACGGAGCTCGTGGTGGGCTTAATTTATAGGCTTAGCGAGCGGTGGCCGTGAATTTGGACGAGACACACGGCGGTCGGAGGAAGGGAAGTTTCACTGGCGCAGGGGATTCGTGGCCTCTACCGTGGCGGTCATTCCGGCGATAAACGGAGAGTCACTAATGCTTACGGCGATGCGTTGGCGAGGCTTGGACACGCGGCGGACAACGGCAACGGCTTAACGGCGGTGAGAACCTTATCCGAAGGATCAGTGCGCAAGGGGGAGGCACGGCGGCTAGCCGGAGTGGCGTCCAGCGCACGGGGTGATGATCTTTTACCCCGCGATGCTATCCATCAACTCCAGGCACGAATCCAGTCGCCGGTGATGCGAATCACGGCGAAGGATCGGTCGTCGGCGGTGAGGGCTCCCTGCGCTGGCGTCCTGATCCTCACAAAGCATTGTACCATGGCGATTTTCAGTCAGATGAACCTGACAGCCAATGTTTGGGCTAAATTTTCTCTCAAATTTTCATAGCAACATGTCCAAATCTCTGCAGCAAAGTTGTGGAGCTACATATCAGCTACAATATTGTCATAGCAATCCTAAGCAAACTCTGGCTTGATCATGCCAATATTCATGCCCAAAGTCTCTGCGATTGCTCTGTCAGTCTGAAATTCAGACTTTATCAATCTGACAGCCAGACTTTAGACATGATTATCTCCAATATCTTCTCAACAACTATGCTTACACCCTTAAGCAAAGTTGTTCTCCTTTGTTTGGTCTACAAGTTTGATGTGGTGACCTAGGGCAAATTCTTACTGATTTGAGAGCTAATAAGCTCCAAGGTTGAGCTTATAACACTAATTTTCAGACTTAGAGTGAAATCACAATTTGGGGTCTTTTTGCAAATTAGTCCAAAACCTAGGGTTTAGCTTGTAAATCTTCATAAATGTGATCCATGTGACTTAATATGCTTTAACATAGTAGTTTTCACACTTTAGTCCAAATGTGCACTGTTTTTGCAAATAGGCCCCTAGGGTTTGGATTTAGGGTTTTCCAGGGTTCCAATTAGGGTTTTTGGTATCTCAGAGGTATAAATGTAATGTAGATTCATTTTTGGTGACATTTTATGATTGTTTTACTTATACCTTAGGGTTTTCTCAATTTGGGTCATGTTTTGCCCCTCTAATCCCTAATTAGGGCTAAGTATCCTATTCTAGGGTCTTATTTGCAAAACACCAAAACAGTACAACTTGTTTGAAATTTTTACCTAGTGAATGCAATCTAGGTGTGTCAAACATATGCAATGCCAATGATTATGATGTTATGCTCAAATTTTAGTAGCAGTAACACCAGGGGTGTTACATCCTTCCCCCCATAAAAGAATCCCGTCCCGAGATTAAAAGTCCTAGGGTAAGTGATGGAAAAGGAAATGCTTCACATTTTTATTTCCTAAGTTTTGGTACAGGGCAGGGGTGGGTTTGGGGCTCACTCCTTTATTACAACAATTGTGTACACCTTATAGATTACAAGAGGCTAAAAAGCCTGGGAAATTCTTATCTAAGAAGTCTTGAGTTTCCCAAGTGGCCTCATCTTCGGAATGTTGGTTCCACTGTATCTTGTAAAACTTGAGAGTTTTTCTTTGGGTAATCATGTCCTTTTGATCCAAGACTCGAATAGGATGTTCAGAATATGTCAAGTGTGGTTCAAGGACAACATCTGTCACCTTGATGGTTCGATCTGGAACCCGAAGACACTTCTTTAATTGGGACACGTGGAACACATTATGTACAACAGACAAAGTTTCGGGTAGTTGAATTCGTTACGCCACTGGCCCATATCTTTCAAGAATGAGAAAAGGACCAATATATCGTGGTGCAAGTTTTCCTTTAACCCCGAAACGCGATATACCCTTTATTGGTGAAACTTTCAAGTAGACATGATCTCCTACAAGAAAGTATAAGGGTTGTCGTCGCCGGTCTGCATAACTCTTTTGACGGGTTTGAGCTTTATTCAAATTATGTATTATTCTCTGAACTTTCTCTTCGGTTTCTTTTACCAGGTCAGGCCTAAAGAAGTACCTTTCACCTGGTTCAGACCAACTTAGCGGAGTACGACATCGTCGTCCATATAAAGCTTCAAAGGGTGCCATCTTGATGCTTTCTTGGTAGCTATTATTATATGAGAATTCCGCTAACGGCAAACATTCATCCCATTTCTGTGGGAATTCCAGAACACATGCCCGTACCATATCTTCAAGTATTTGATTGACCCTCTCAATCTGCCCACTGGTTTGAGGGTGATGGCTGAGCTGTGGAGCAATTTAGTACCCAGGGATTTATGAAGTTCTTCCCAAAACTTGGACACGAATTGCGATCCACAATCTGACACTATCGTCTTTGGAATACCATGCAAGCTGAGAATACGGGCAATGTATAATGCTGCATAAGTGGCCACTGTGTATTTTGCCCTAACGGGTAGGAAGTGGGCGATCTTTGTGAGTCGATCAACGATAACCCAGATAGAATTATACCCTTTGGCAGTCCTAGGCAATCCCACAATAAAGTCCATACTTATGTCTTCCCATTTCCATGTGGGTATTGGTAGCGACTGTAATGGACCGGCAGCTTTCAAGTGTATGGCATTGACACATTTACAAGTGTCACATCTAGCCACATAGCGTGCAATTTCAATTTTCATCTTCGTCCACCAATAATGTTGTTTCAGATCTTGATACATCTTAGTGCTTCCGGGATGAATAGAATAGCGACTAAGATGTGCTTCATCCAGAATTTGTTGGCGGAGCTCTTCATTCTTTGGCACAACTATGCGGTTGTTGAACCATACAATGCCTTGATCGTCTTCTTTGAAGCAATTGGCTTTTCCGACCCTTATCTTTTCGCGTATATGTTTCATACCCTCATCATTTTTCTGTGCGTCAATTATCCTTTGCAAGATGACTGATTCAAGCTTCAAGTGATTTGAAGTCCCATGTTGAATCATACCCAGGTTTAGATTCTCCATCTCCTGGCACAACGTAATGTCAGAAGTCCTCATAGTTAAACAATGGCAGGAAGCCTTGCGACTGAGTGCATCTGCCACCACATTGGCTTTACCTGGGTGATAATGGATCTCTAATTCATAATCCTTGATTAGCTCAAGCCATCTTCTTTGTCTCATATTGAGCTCAGACTGGGTAAAGATATACTTCAAGCTTTTATGATCTGTATAAATGTGACAGATATTACCCAGCAGATAATGACGCCAAATCTTCAGGGCATGAACCATTGCAGCTAGCTCCAGATCATGAGTTGGATAATGCTCCTCATGTCAGCGCAACTGCCTTGAAGCATATGCAATTACTCGGCCTTCTTGCATTAATACGCAGCCGAGACCACTGCCTGATGCGTCACAATACACATCAAAGGGCTTATTGATATCCGGTTGAGCCAATACCGAAGCAGTGGTTAATAATGTCTTCAATTTCTCGAAAGCTTCATTACACTTTGAAGACCAATTGAATTTAGTCTCATTCTTCAATAGACTTGTGATTGGTTTCACAAGCTTGGAGAAATCTGGTATAAATCGGCGGTAATAACCAGCCAGTCTAAGGAAACTTCGGACTTGATGAACAGTGGTGGGAGGTTTCCACTCCAAAATGTCCTTGACTTTGCTGGGATCTACCGCAATCCCCCTGGCAGACAGTACATGTCCCAGAAATTGAATTTCTTCCAGCCAAAACGCGCATTTACTAAACTTGGCATATAATTGATGTTCCCTTAAGCGCGTTAATACGACCCGTAAATGTTGAGCATGCTCCTCTTCATTCTTTGAATATATCAAAATATCATCTATGAAGACCACCACAAATTTGTCCAACTCGGGCATGAACACCGAGTTCATCAGATAAGTGAAGTGGGCAGGAGCATTCGTCAGTCCGAAAGACATTACCAGATATTCAAATAATCCGTACCGCGTAGTGAATGCGGTCTTTGGTATATCCTCGGGCCAAATACAGATCTGATGATAGCCCGATCTGAGATCAATCTTGGACAATACCCTCGCCCCGGTCAGTTGATCAAATAAAATGTCGATCCGTGGAAGAGGGTACTTGTTCTTGATAGTGACCTCATTCAGGGGTCGATAATCCACACACATCCGTAAAGTTTGATCCTTCTTCTTGACGAATATGGATGGACAACCCCATGGTGACGAGCTTGGCCGGATAAATCCTTTCGTTAGTAGATCTTGTAACTGAATCTTTAGTTCTGCCAGCTCATTTGGAGGCATTCGGTGCGATCTTCTAGAAATGGGAGCCGTACCAGGCGGTGGCAATCCAGGCAAATCCTCTGGAAAGACATCTGGGAACTCGCATACTACTGGAATATCCTTAATCTCCGGTATAATTGCTTCATAAACTCTACCAGTAGTTTTGGTCGGAATGGGGATAGACAAAAGAATTTCCTCTTGATTATGACTCAACCTGATGGTTCTCTGCTCAATGTTGAGGGTTGCTTTATGTCGGGCCAACCAATTCATGCCCAAAATCACATCTATGTCTTGGCCTTTTAGAACAATCATATTAGTAGGAAAGTCTCATCCGGCCAAAGTTACGGGCACTTGGAAAGCCACTTCCCTAGTAAAAATTTGTCCCCCAGGTGACTGAATTTTAAACCCCTCTTTTGATTCATGGTATGAAATGCAATGTTGCTCCACAAATTTCTTGCTGATGAATGTATGCGAAGCACCAGAATCAAAGAGAATAATAGCGGGATGATTGGCCACAAGGAACGTACCCATCATTACTGGTTCACCGTCCGGTGTGGTGGCCACTTGCGTATAATATATGCGTCCCGTCTTCTTTGTATTTTTGCCCATAGTATTTCCCTTGGCTTGAGATGAATTCCCAGATCCTTGTGGATTGTTTGACTTGTTCTGCTTCGGATAAGGGCAATCCTTGATAAAGTGCCTAGATTTTCCGCAATTGAAACATCCTGTTGATGAACTGGGAAGGGCAGGGAATCGAGTGCCAGGGGCACCCGGCTGACCTGTTGCAGTGGGGGAAGCATTGGGACGGATGAATACTGGCTATTTGAATGGGAAGGAGGGTGGACGTGATGAAGAACGACCCTGATTAAAAGGCCGGATAACAAACCGTTGCCTTTTCTCGGGGCCCTGAGTAGGCCTGTTACCTCCATTCCCCTTGGACTTGCCAGAACTTGCATATTAAGATTTGACTGCCAGTGTTGTGCTGACAGCCCTTCCATATGTGAGGTCGATGCAAGTAGCCATTTTCCTTTGCATCCTATCATTCAGTCCTCGCATGAAACAATTCTTCTTCTTCTAATCGGTGTTAACTTGGTCAATTGCATACTGAGACAAATGATTAAATTTATTGAGATACTGATTAACAGTATCCCCTCCTTGCTTCAGCTTCATGAATTCTTCTTGTTTCATGTGAAGTACACCTTCCGGTATGTAATGTTCACGGAAGGCCAACTTGAATTCTTCCCATGTGATCTAATGATTGGCTGGCTGAACGGCCACAAAGTTTCCCCACCAAGTGCTGGCAGGGCCACACAGTTGCTGGGCTGCGAACAAGGGCTTCTGGGTTTCAGAACACCGAAGAAGTCCAAACTTCTGCTCGATGACACCGATCCATTCGTCCGCCTCTAAAGGGTCTTCGGTCTTGACAAACAACGGTGGGCGCGTTTCGGAGAAGTCCAAGTAAGATGTCTCACGAGGCCCTTGCGGATAGCCCTGCCCACCTTGTTGTTAGAACTGTTGACCCGCCATCTCCCGTAGGAAATAGGTATTATCCGCTGTCGCATTTACCAAGGTGACGATAGCCTCGGCAAGTGTGGGAGGGACTGGAGGTGGGTTCGGTGTTGCCTCCCTCCCACGGGAGGTACTGGCACCATCCTAAGCATGAGTCCGGGAAGGCATCTGTGGCAACAAACATTTGGAAACAAATATAATATGCCAAAGAAAAATCATCCATTTTACATTACTAAAAAGAGTAATGTTACAGACTCAAATTTTTACAACAGGAGTACAGTTTCTATTATACAATAACACTACCTATTATACAATATACTACTTCTATACTATTCCTACTTCCTATCACTCTTAGTAGCCTCACTGTCAGGCGTAGGAGACCACTCATCGACCAACTTCATGGAGGGAGGGGGCCTGAAAAGGTCCAATTCGCCACCAAAAGCTTCTCTTGCTTCATGAGAAGGACCGGCTTCTGTCCCGACAGGATTCGCAGGTACTTGGGGGTGTAGTTGTGAATACAATACATGAACTTCTTCATGTAGAGTATTACAGTACGCCTGCAGGTTATCAATAGCTGAGCTAAGTTCTTCGACTCGGGCTCGAGCTTTTGCCTCCTTAGCCCAGGCAAGCGAACGAGACTGAACCGCCCAGTCGAGCGCTAAATCCCGATCAGCGAGCTGATCTTGCAGGCAGCGGATGTGGCTTCTTAATTCATTTATTCTGTCGCCATCCGCGACCCATATGTTAGTCCTGCGTTGAAGTTCCGTTTGAAGCTAATTCACTTGGGCTTCAAGATCCCCGATCGGATCGTTACTCCCACTACTGCTATCCTCATGTCTGGGAGCGAGTTGATGACGGGGTACACCAATTGGGCCAGTTGACTTGCGCGCAGTTTTCCTTGTGCGCGGCGGCATTTTTCTTGTGACACCCCAGTGTCACTCAGGGTTTTTCTCAAAAAGCCAAACCAAGAGCCATCATTTTATGTGAACCAAAGTAAGCATGAGCATCAAAATAACTTAAGTAATAATGAAGTCACCAAGTTCATACTTAAAAGTGTCATGATCAAAGCAATTAAGTCCCTTAAAAGATCAGATTGTACAACCCTAGTTTAAAAACCCTAAATGAGCCCCATGAGCAAAATTCAAAAAATAAGAAAAAGGGAGTGAAAAGTTTAAAATTTTGAGTTGAGCCAATTATAAAAATTAAAGTATATTTAATGGGCAACAAGAAAGGTTGAGAAAGCTTAGCCAAAATAACTCAAATAAAACCCCAAATCAAGCTTTCCATGTGTGGACTTAATGAGAATTCTGAAATTCAGATTTCTGAAATTCAGACCTTGAGCCAAAGATCAGGGATGTTCACCTTGATCCCTAACTCAAATCCTAATGGCCCCATTGACAAAAATGTGTCTAACTAACCCCTCTGTCGTGTGCCAGAAGATGGCATTGGGACGCGAGCCCTAGACACGACTAAACCTTGGATTTGCCTCGGATTTGCGCAGGGAGACAGACCAGATTTTCTGGCTCCATATCTCTGCAACCAGTAGGCAAAATCCTATGACCCCCACACAAGATTGGTAGCTTGTAGGGAGGGGAAGAGGTTTTGTGCATTGACCAAGGCGAGAGCAGGCTCGGATGAGCGACTACACGCGCCAGAGCTTGGGCAGAACGCGCGCTCACACGTGTTCGACCCTGGTCGGCACGCCAGAGCTCGCCCAACCCGCGCGCGCGCGCTCCCCGGCGACCAGTCAAGTCCGCCGCGCGCTCACGCCCTCGGCCGTGCCCGCCCGCGCCTATAAAGCCTCCCCAGGCGCGCCTCACTTCGCCCCGCACTCACCCTCGTCGGCCAGCCGCTTTCCTTAGCTCCGGCGAGCTTGTTTTCCGCCCGCCATTGCCGCCCGAGCTTCGGCCACCGTGGCTAGCTCCCTCCAGCCACCCTCAAGTCAAGCCAGTGCTTCGGCCAGCTCCACCAGCAGCCCGTGAAGCTTGCCAAGCCCTCGGACCCAGCCGAACTTCACCGGAGGCCCGAGATCGACTTCACCAGACTTCGGTCTTCCGCCGCCGCGCGTGGACCGAGCTATCCAGTGAGTCTCCGCCCAATTCCTCTCGCTCATGTCTTCTCTGGCATCCCGTGGACCTCCCTAACCCATTTGATTGAACTATCTCGCCGTGACCAGGCCGGTCTCCTCGCCGCCGACGAGCATCCCCGCCTGCGCGCGTGGACCGACCGACTCCGGCCATCTCCGACGGCGTTCCGCACACCGTTGTGATCCCCAGGACCTCCCCTTCATCCTCGACCTCTTCACCGGACCAGTCTCGCCGCCGGTAAGCCCCTCCGCCCTTTTCCCCGCCGCGGCTACTGTTTACGTTAAACTAAGGACCTCGGGTTAGGAGATGAAGAACCCGAGGGGTTTTCTGTAATGTCAGAGACTCTGGTGAATAGTAGCCTAAGGACTGATTCGCGAGGAAAAACTTAGAAAACCGCCAGGGACCCCAGTGCAAAGTAGATTTTCATTTAAACCGATTCTGATATTCTTTTTAAATAACCAGGGAACTTGTAAAATTCATAACTTGATGAATTCTTAATCAAAAAATGTCAAACCAATTTTGCTAGCCTCTGTATATTATAATCTATCATTTAAAAATAGTAGACCCTATGCCTTCTGTTCAAAATTTTAGAGTTTAAAATTAAAAACAGAAACCCACTAAACCTTATTTAATCAAGGAAAATTAGTTTTTCTTCTGTGCTAGACTTAAGAAAATTTGTAGATGTTTATACCCTATTTAGACACTGTTTAAAAATAATAGGAACCCCAACTTTAGAAATTATGATGTAGTTCCTCATTTAATGATGTTTTGTCCAAAACTTAGAGAAAATCAGAAAGGTATCAGAAATTAATGAACAGTGATTAATATTATTTTTCCTAGTTTACTTATGTAACAAAGAACTTAGGAAAAATACAGAGACCATTAATGTGGATCAATTTTAAATTAAAATGATTTGTTTAGCCTAAATAAGACTGAAAATCAATTATTAAAGAGGCAAAACTATAACCAAAATGCTTAACAAAAATCCAGTGAACTTATAACCACCAGAGCCCCACTACAAAAATACAGAGCACCTCAGCCCAACTTTTTAAGTAAGGAAAATAAATACAAGGTGATAATAAGGCATTTTCCAACTAAATCATGAACAACCTCAAATAATGTGATAATGGGCAACCAAAAATTAGCTAAGTCCATGATGAGGTAAACTACCAGAGAAAAATGCAAACCCATGAAAAGGGGCAAAACTCTTACCAACTACTAATAATTTAAGAGAAAAGCCATTTAATTCAAATAATGCATACCACCCCTTCCCTTAAGCAAAAAGATGCCAAACTTCAGAATGATTGCTCTTGCACAAAATAATAACCAAGAAAAATAAGAACTCTGTTGTTTGATATTTTTCAAGTATAGTGGTAGTAGAAAGCACCCATTTGGCTAGAAACTTGAGAAAACCGTAGAAAAATAATTAAAAGGTATTAATGACTAGAAATTTGTATCAAGTCATGTTATAACACCTAAAAGCCAGCAAAAATAAGTTCTGAAGAATTACCCACTGTTAAATAGTAGTTGTAGTTCAAAGCACCCCTTCTACCTTAGAATTTAGTAATTTTGTGCAGAGAAAACTATTCACTTTCTGATCCCCAAATTTTAAGAAAGAGAAACACACACCAGTATCAAGCCACTGTAATTTTTACAGAATTTTTAGAATTTTTTTTAGGCAACTTGTAGTTCAAACCTACTCCAAAACATTAAAGAGAATAAAGAAAAAGGAAAGAAGAAATAAACCCCACCTCAATCAGTCTAACTTGAGTACTTATCATTTGTCCCTAAAGACTTAAAAAGAATTCAGTGGAACCCCAAAAGTAAACCTACCATTTACCTTAGCTAAATTTGAACCAGTTTACCAAGTATACCACCCAAGGGTCTTGCATAAGTAAAGTTAACTTTGTATAACTCAAGAAAGATCATACACCTTTTAAGTTGTGATTTCTAAAAGCACATATCATATCATGCATATATCTTACGCATTGCATTCATTAGATTGTAATCTAGCCGACGGAGAGTACGTGCTCATCCCCGAGCAAGGACCTGTCCAAGAGGAGGACCAGGAGCAGGCTTCCGAGGCTGCCATTGAGGATCTCCCCGCAGCCCCAGCAATTGAAGGCAAGCCCCGGTTTTATGCATAACCTATTAATTATGTTATTTTACTACACTTAATGCTTGTAGGATTGTAATGTGCACTTAAGTGTAGGAGTTGCTTGAAACCTCTAGATTGCATGAACTTAGGATTCCTTTTTGAGATGAATACTAGTATGCTAGGTCGAGTAGCTGCTTGCTAATCAGGATCTCGGTAGAAGTCGAGTGATTTTTCTAGCACTCGCGCGAGGTCAGGAATTGATTGTATTCATCTTGATAATGGGATATATGTTGGTCTATGGACTTGGATCCAGGGAGGATGCCTTGTCCATGAGACGGGAAAATGAATTAAGGATTAATGTGTGGATACCTGAGTCAAGCTTTTGAACGTACTAAACGCATGCCGGGAAAAATGGTAACCGGTAAACCTAGTACCTGAGTGAAGCCGGGCGCGGACTTTATCCCTCATGCGACCTGAGACTGGTTCTCCCATGCTAGCTATGGTGGGTACAAGTGCGGTCACTACACGGCGACAGCTAGGGTCAGTGGAGCATTGTATGCCAAGGCGGTGAGGCCTGGACGCGAACGGGGAATCGATGGGGACGGTTGTCATGTGCAGGGTCGAAGTACCCTGACATGCCGTGTGTTTAGGTTTACCTTGCAAGGTTAAAACTCGATTCGAATCGCCTGCTTCTCGCAGCTAATGAGACTGCTTGATTCCTTGTACTGCATCGAGTAAGAAGTGAAATGTGGTTACATGAGATAACTTGTTGATTGAACTAATTGATTGTTACCATGTATGCTTAGAAGGAGCAAATCTAGCTAAGTTAATGATGGTAGAAATTGAAAAGCTAAAAGATGATTTTAGAAACAGCTAGTGCTTTTGGCAAACCAAACCCCTCAGCCAAACAGCTGCATAGTCTAGAGGTAGAGGAGTAGACTCCTCACACCGGGTAAGTCTAGCTGAGTATTAGTATACTCAGCCTTGCTTGTGGCACCATTTTTGCAGGTACCATGCAGGATTTGATTGATGGTGTGACTTGGCCTACCACCCTGCCACCGGGTTGGACGGTCGAGTGGGACGTTGCTCCGGCAGGAGAGGAGCATGAGGAGTAGTGGGCTAGGCCTTGCTCATTTCCTCACTACCGACGACATCGATTATCCGCTGCACTTTACATTGTGAACTTTAATTGCTACTCCAGAACTCCGATTTATGTAATAATTCAGTACTTAATTTGAGGTTTCCTGTTTTATTGTATTTCTTCTGTGACTCACCTTCGAGTGAGATTGTGGAATTTGATCCTGGTTAAGTGGCTCTATCAGACTAGATCTGAAGGACTGACGGGTTATTCCGATTTAAGTGTGTCACGGCCCTTGAGGCATGACTTAGGCACTTAAGCTGGAATAATTCGGGTGGTTCTGCCACAGCTGGTATCGGAGCAAATTTCACCACAGAGAAGGACAATAAACCATGAATACCAATTTTCAAAACCTAAAACTTGCTTAGAAACTGCTAAGGATCGTCAGGACTAGACCGCTAGACCTAGGACGAAAGGCCTTAGGCATAGAGGGAAATAGGTGGCTAATTAATTAGGCCCCGTGGGCCAATACTTATATTTTAGGATGCCCTAAAAAGGCACCCTATTTTCTTTTTGAGAGGCAACGTTTCTTCCAGCATGCATGCATTATAAAACATAAAGAGGAATTAAAATTTAAGCTAACCCCTTTTTCTTTAAAACCATCTGGGCTCTCTTTTTCTTTTTCCTTCCACCATAATCTTTATCTTTGATTCCCTTCCGCAGATAAATTCACCCACCCCCGCCAGTGGAGGAGATTCTCGTTTCAGTTCTGACTTCCTTTCTCGCGATGGCTTTCCTTCCATCTTGTGGGAAGTGCTTAACTCCGCCGGTTACCCTACGCCCCCCTTGTACACAGTGCAGTTGTATGAGGAGCATCGGGTACCTCGTTGTCGGGTCTGGCTGACTTTGGAGGCTCATCCCCTTCAGTCGGGTTGGCGTTCTCTTGACTCTGAGACGATTGGACTCAGGACGGACGACACCGTTGAGGCAGCAGCCATGAAGCCTCTGACGACTTTCTGTGGCTACCATCCCCTGGAGATGGTGATGCACCCCTTGGGACTCTTCCCTGCTGAGAAGAAGGATGATCCCATGTGGTGTAACCGCGTGAGCCACGTGAAGGATGTGTGGGCCATGTATCCTGACTTGGTTGGGAGGGTCACTGTTCAGTGCATGAGTGCGTTGTACCGCCTTCAGGCCCTTCAGAGCGATGCTATGACACTTCTTGCTAACACCGCTCGGACTGCCAAGCTCACTCTCGACAGTCGGGAAGATTTTGTGGTCGACCTATCCACAGAGTTGGTGGAGAAGGATCTGAAGGTGGAGAGGCTGAACCAGCGTATCGCTACCCTGGAGCAGCAAGTGGAGATCCGAGACAACACTATTGATGTCTTGGAGAACCAACTTCACGATGTGCAGAGGGAACTCGAGGAAGCAAATGACCACTTGGACATGCACCACCTGGAGATGGAGGCCAATGAAGCAGGAAGCGAGGGAGAAGAGGCTCCCGAGGAGCTAGGACCAGCCCCTGGTGCCAATGGGACTACCTCCGCGATGCCCCCTTCACCCGTATCCAGTGTCGCTTCCACCGCTCAGGGTTAAGCAGTCGCTTTGACGTTTTTAGGTGGATAGAAACCTATGCGAGCTTAGTAGTATCACATTTTGGACTAGGCTTGTGGGTACTTTCCCCTGATTAATGTAACCCTGTGAACTTTTGAAATCTGTGGGATATTTGTCACCATGTTATCTTCATTTCGAACCTAATATTATGATTATGGCATTTTTCCTTCCATATGAGATGATATTTTGCCGTTCGAAATTGTGAGTTGGGATAACGATGGCGACAATCTCTGTTTTCAGATGGCAGCTAGGCAGCGTCGCGGGCAGAACGAGCAGGTTCCCCCGCCACCTCCTCCAGCTCCCACAGTGCAGGAGCTGATGGCCCAGCAGAATGAGATTCTGCGACAGCTCTTGCAGCGCCAGCCCCACCCCCAGCAGCATGGTGGAGGCCAGCCTCAGCGACCTCCGGCTATGGCAACATACCAGGAGTTTCTGAGCACGCAGCCGCCCTTGTTCGCCAAGGCAGAGGATCCGTTGGACGCCGACGTATGGCTTCGCGTCGTCGAGTCCAAGTTTCCCCTCCTCACGGGAGACTGCCCTGATGCTACCAAGACCCGCTTCGCCGCGCAGCAGCTTCGCGGATCTGCTCGGACTTGGTGGGATCACTTCCGTGCTATGCTCCCCGCTGATCGTGAGGTATCTTGGGAGGAATTCAAGACTGCCTTCAGAGGACACCACATTCCAGCTGGCATTCTTGATCGGAAGTTGAATGAATTTCTGGCCCTCAATCAAGGAACCCGCACGGTACTGCAGTATGCGCAAGCCTTCAATGACTTATGCCAGTATGCAGGGTATCATGCTGATTCTGATGAGAAGAAGAGGGATCGCTTCCGCAGGGGTCTCAATACCAAACTGCGGGAACGCCTCAACACTGTCCGGGCTGATAGCTTCAATGAGTTGGTCAATATGGCCATCTCCCAGGAGGATTGCATTGTTGCTCACCGGGCAGAGAAGAAGAGAAAGGCACCAATGGCAGCACCATCTGCTCAGGCTCAGAGGTTCCGGATTGTTTCCCACAATCAGAGCAGGGGTTTTCAGCAGCAGGCAGGCAGATGGGTGATCAGGCCACCTCAGCAGCAGCAGCAGCCGGCACCCAACCGCTACCCAGCTCCCGCCCCAAGGAACAATCAGCCTCCGCAGCAGCAGCAGTTCCGCCAGGGCAATGGGAACAAGTGTTTCACTTGTGGCAATGTGGGCCACTATGCCAAGAATTGTCCCAGGAACCAGCAGAGGTAGATGCCAGCACCAAATCAAGACAAGGGAAGAAAGCAGAAGGTGCAAGTCAGGCAAGGGAAGCTCAACTTCACTGCTCTTGAGGAAGTGCCAGAAGGAGCTCCTATCATGACTGGTATCTTTTCAGTTTATAATCAACCTGCTTTAATTCTGTTCGATTCTGGTGCATCTCATAGTTTCATTAGCCAAAAGTTCAGTGCTAATTGCAAACTGCCATTCTCTCACTCAAAAGGGTCATTCATGATAGTCACACCTGGGGGTAAAATTGCAACTAATCAATTAAACCAAAGTGTGCCTATTCAACTGGGAAGCCACATTATCAAAACCACTCTTCTTGTGTTGGGATTGGAGAATGTGGATATTATTCTAGGGGCAAATTGGATGACCTTGCACCAAGTTGTGCTTGATGTAGCCAGCCGTACCGTGGAAGTTAATTCTCCTTTCTGCGGGAATTTCACTTTGATTTTGCCTAGTCAGGGTTCTTCTCAGTCATGTGCTTTCTCTATGACGGAGATACCCCTGAAGAAGATCCCAGTGGTCTGTGAGTATGCAGATGTCTTTCCTGATGAATTGCCAGGAATGCCACCGGACCGGGATATTGAATTCGCCATCGAGTTGCAACCGGGAACGGCCCCAATTTCCAAAAGGCCCTACCGAATGCCACCCGCTGAGTTGGCAGAGTTGAAGAAGCAATTGCAAGAGTTGCTGGATAAGGGTTTTATTCGCCTAAGCACTTCGCCTTGGGGATGTCCAGCACTGTTTGTGAAGAAGAAGGATGAAAGCTTGAGGCTGTGTATAGATTACCGCCCTCTTAATGCGGTAACTATCAAGAACAAGTATCCTTTGCCTCGTATTGATGTTCTCTTTGACCAATTGGTCGGAGCCAAGGTGTTTTCTAAGATAGACCTCCGCTCTGGCTACCATCAGATCAAAATACGAGCGAGTGATATTCTGAAGACGGCATTCTCAACCAGATATGGGCTATATGAATTCTTGGTGATGTCATTCGGGCTGACAAATGCACCAGCATATTTCATGTATCTGATGAATTCTGTTTTCATGCCGGAATTGGATAAGTTCGTGGTGGTTTTCATCGATGATATTCTGGTGTACTCAAGGAACGAAGAAGAACATGCCGGGCATTTGCATGTAGTGCTTCAACGTCTGCGAGAGCACCACCTTTATGCCAAGTTATCCAAGTGTGATTTTTGGCTAAAGGAAATCAAATTCTTGGGTCACACTATCTCTCAAGCTGGAATAGCTGTTGATCCTGATAAAGTGCAAGAGGTGATGAACTGGAAGCCACCAACAACTGTTCGCCAGATTCGGAGTTTTCTGGGATTAGCCGGTTATTACCGAAGATTTATTCCGGATTTCTCTCGAATTGCGAAGCCTATTACTGAGTTGCTGAAGAAAGAGGTCAAATTTGTGTGGAGTCAGAAGTGCGAAGATGCCTTCCATGCATTAAGGCAACATCTGACCACAGCACCAGTATTGGCGCAACCCGACAGCAGCAAACCTTTTGATGTATATTGTGATGCCTTGGGCACCGAGCTAGGTTGTGTCTTGATGCAAGACAACCGAGTCATTGCTTATGCTTCAAGAGCACTCAGGCCTCATGAGCAAAATTATCCCACTCATGACCTTGAGTTAGCAGCAGTGGTTCATGCATTGAAGATGTGGAGGCACTATCTAATGGGAACCCACTGCAACATCTTCACTGATCATAAGAGCCTTAAGTACATTTTTACTCAGGCTGATCTTAACATGAGACAGAGAAGATGGCTAGAGCTGATCAAGGATTATGACCTGGAGGTACATTATCACCCAGGAAAAGCTAATGTGGTAGCTGATGCCTTGAGTCGGAAGTTGCAGTGCAACTGTGTTCTGATGGATTCTCGCATTAACACCTTGTGTGATGAGTTGAGCAAGATGCAAATTGAAGTGATTTCTTCTGGTTCTTTGTCTCATACTCCTGTTGAGCCAGCTTTGCAAGACCAGATTATCATGGCCCAGCTCAGTGACAAGGGAGTGCAAATTATCAAGAAGAATCTCCATCAGAAGGTTGAAAAGTATAATTGTTTCCGCCAGGATGAGAAGGGTGCGTTATGGTTCAAAAACAGATTGGTAATTCCTAAAGACCAGGATCTCAAGAGGAAAATTTTGGATGAAGCTCATCTCTCCAAATTCTCTATGCATCCGGGAAGCACCAAGATGTACCATGATTTGAAGCCTTTGTACTGGTGGACCAGAATGAAGAGGGAGATAGCCCAGTATGTATCAGAATGTGACACCTATCAGAGGATAAAGGCAAGCCACTTGAAGTCAGCTGGAGCTTTGCAACCACTACCCGTACCTTCGTGGAAGTGGGACGACATCAGCATGGATTTCATTGTGGGTCTGCCCAACACCTCTCGTCATCATGATTCAATTTGGGTTATTGTGGACCGATTGACGAAAGTGGCACATTTTCTTCCTGTGCACACCACTGATAAGACTCAGAAATATGCAGAATTGTATATCGACTGGATCGTGTGTTTGCACGGATTACCTCGGACCATTGTTTCTGACCGAGGAGCCCAATTTGTTGCCAGATTTTGGGAACAATTGCAAAAGTCTTTGGGAACCAAGCTAATCAGGAGTTCAGCTTACCACCCACAGACTGATGGTCAGACGGAAAGGGTAAACCAGATTCTGGAAGATATGCTGAGAGCTTGTGCGATCGATTGCGGAAAGAACTGGGATAAGCACCTCTCCTTGGCAGAGTTTGCTTATAACAATAGTTATCAATCCAGCCTAAAGATGGCACCTTTTGAAGCTCTCTATGGAAGAAGGTGCAGGACACCACTCAATTGGTCTCAGTCTGGTGAAAGAGAAGTTTTTGGACCTGATTTAGTGACTGAAGCCGAAAGGAAGGTCAAACTAATCAGGAAGAATCTAGAAGCTGCTCAGGCCAGACAGAAGAGTTATCATGATAGAAGAAGGAAACCTCTCCAGTTCGAGGTGGAAAGTTTTGTATACCTCAAGGTATCACCCACCAAGGGAATGCAGAGGTTTGGGATCAAAGGCAAGCTAGCCCCTCGTTACATTGGACCTTATGAGATCATAGAAGCATGTGGACCCGTGGCATACAAGCTGAAGTTACCTTCGAGGATGTCTGCCATTCACAATGTTTTTCATGTATCTCAACTGAAGAAGTGTGTTCGATTGTCGACTGAAATCTTAGCAGAGCCAGAATTGGAGATAAAGCCAGATCTCTCGTACCAGGAGTACCCCTCCAAGATTCTGGATTGCAAGGAAAGATCAACTCGGGCTAAATCGATCAAGATGTTCAAGGTCCAGTGGAGTAATCACTCAGAGGAGGAAGCTACTTGGGAAACCGAGGAATTCCTGAGATCCAACTTTCCCGATTGCCTACCTAAGGAAGCTGGTACGTAATCACCCCCAACCCCTCCTCCTGCCTTTCGAATCTAATTTCCAAAAATATGATCTTAATTCAGAATGAAGTAACTATAAAGTAAAACTTAAAAGGACTTCCTTCTGAAGTTGCAAAGAGAATGACATTCGAAGAGCAGTTTATCCTAATAATGGCAATTACCACCCTTTTTCCTATAAGTCTCACCCTTCGCTTTACCCCGGGAGGACTCTGGCCCGAATCTCGGGACGAGATTCCTTTAAGGGGGGAAGGCTGTGACACCCCAGTGTCACTCAGGGTTTTTCTCAAAAAGCCAAACCAAGAGCCATCATTTTATGTGAACCAAAGTAAGCATGAGCATCAAAATAACTTAAGTAATAATGAAGTCACCAAGTTCATACTTAAAAGTGTCATGATCAAAGCAATTAAGTCCCTTAAAAGATCAGATTGTACAACCCTAGTTTAAAAACCCTAAATGAGCCCCATGAGCAAAATTCAAAAAAATAAGAAAAAGGGAGTGAAAAGTTTAAAATTTTGAGTTGAGCCAATTATAAAAATTAAAGTATATTTAATGGGCAACAAGAAAGGTTGAGAAAGCTTAGCCAAAATAACTCAAATAAAACCCCAAATCAAGCTTTCCATGTGTGGACTTAATGAGAATTCTGAAATTCAGATTTCTGAAATTCAGACCTTGAGCCAAAGATCAGGGATGTTCACCTTGATCCCTAACTCAAATCCTAATGGCCCCATTGACAAAAATGTGTCTAACTAACCCCTCTGTCGTGTGCCAGAAGATGGCATTGGGACGCGAGCCCTAGACACGACTAAACCTTGGATTTGCCTCGGATTTGCGCAGGGAGACAGACCAGATTTCCTGGCTCCATATCTCTGCAACCAGTAGGCAAAATCTTATGACCCCCACACAAGATTGGTAGCTTGTAGGGAGGGGAAGAGGTTTTGTGCATTGACCAAGGCGAGAGCAGGCTCGGACGAGCGACTACACGCGCCAGAGCTTGGGCAGAACGCGCGCTCACACGTGTTCGACCCTGGTCGGCACGCCAGAGCTCGCCCAACCCGCGCGCGCGCGCTCCCCGGCGACCAGTCAAGTCCGCCGCGCGCTCACGCCCTCGGCCGTGCCCGCCCTCGCCTATAAAGCCTCCCTAGGCGTGCCTCACTTCGCCCCGCACTCACCCTCGTCGGCCAGCCGCTTTCCTTAGCTCCGGCGAGCTTGTTTTCCGCCCGCCATTGCCGCCCGAGCTTCGGCCACCGTGGCCAGCTCCCTCCAGCCACCCTCAAGTCAAGCCAGTGCTTCGGCCAGCTCCACCAGCAGCCCGTGAAGCTTGCCAAGCCCTCAGACCCAGCCGGACTTCACCGGAGGCCCGAGATCGACTTCACCGGACTTCGGTCTTCCGCCGCCGCGCGTGGACCGAGCTATCCAGTGAGTCTTCGCCCAATTCCTCTCGCTCATGTCTTCTCTGGCATCCCGTGGACCTCCCTGACCCATTTGATTGAACTATCTCGCCGTGACCAGGCCGGTCTCCTCGCCGCCGACGAGCATCCCCGCCTGCGCGCGTGGACCGACCGACTCCGGCCATCTCCGACGGCGTTCCGCACACCGTTGTGATCCCCAGGACCTCCCCTTCATCCTCGACCTCTTCACCGGACCAGTCTCGCCGCCGGTAAGCCCCTCCGCCCTTTTCCCCGCCGCGGCTACTGTTTACGTTAAACTAAGGACCTCGGGTTAGGAGATGAAGAACCCGAGGGGTTTTCTGTAATGTCAGAGACTCTGGTGAATAGTAGCCTAAGGACTGATTCGCGAGGAAAAACTTAGAAAACCGCCAGGGACCCCAGTGCAAAGTAGATTTTCATTTAAACCGATTCTGATATTCTTTTTAAATAACCAGGGAACTTGTAAAATTCATAACTTGATGAATTCTTAATCAAAAAATGTCAAACTAATTTTGCTAGCCTCTGTATATTATAATCTATCATTTAAAAATAGTAGACCCTATGCCTTCTGTTCAAAATTTTAGAGTTTAAAATTAAAAACAGAAACCCACTAAACCTTATTTAATCAAGGAAAATTAGTTTTTCTTCTGTGCTAGACTTAAGAAAATTTGTAGATGTTTATACCCTATTTAGACACTGTTTAAAAATAATAGGAACCCCAGCTTTAGAAATTATGATGTAGTTCCTCATTTAATGATGTTTTGTCCAAAACTTAGAGAAAATCAGAAAGGTATCAGAAATTAATGAACAGTGATTAATATTATTTTTCCTAGTTTACTTATGTAACAAAGAACTTAGGAAAAATACAGAGACCATTAATGTGGATCAATTTTAAATTAAAATGATTTGTTTAGCCTAAATAAGACTGAAAATCAATTATTAAAGAGGCAAAACTATAACCAAAATGCTTAACAAAAATCCAGTGAACTTATAACCACCAGAGCCCCACTACAAAAATACAGAGCACCTCAGCCCAACTTTTTAAGTAAGGAAAATAAATACAAGGTGATAATAAGGCATTTTCCAACTAAATCATGAACAACCTCAAATAATGTGATAATGGGCAACCAAAAATTAGCTAAGTCCATGATGAGGTAAACTACCAGAGAAAAATGCAAACCCATGAAAAGGGGCAAAACTCTTACCAACTACTAATAATTTAAGAGAAAAGCCATTTAATTCAAATAATGCATACCACCCCTTCCCTTAAGCAAAAAGATGCCAAACTTCAGAATGATTGCTCTTGCACAAAATAATAACCAAGAAAAATAAGAACTCTGTTGTTTGATATTTTTCAAGTATAGTGGTAGTAGAAAGCACCCATTTGGCTAGAAACTTGAGAAAACCGTAGAAAAATAATTAAAAGGTATTAATGACTAGAAATTTGTATCAAGTCATGTTATAACACCTAAAAGCCAGCAAAAATAAGTTCTGAAGAATTACCCACTGTTAAATAGTAGTTGTAGTTCAAAGCACCCCTTCTACCTTAGAATTTAGTAATTTTGTGCAGAGAAAACTATTCACTTTCTGATCCCCAAATTTTAAGAAAGAGAAACACACACCAGTAGCAAGCCACTGTAATTTTTACAGAATTTTTAGAATTTTTTTTAGGCAACTTGTAGTTCAAACCTACTCCAAAACATTAAAGAGAATAAAGAAAAAGGAAAGAAGAAATAAACCCCACCTCAATCAGTCTAACTTGAGTACTTATCATTTGTCCCTAAAGACTTAAAAAGAATTCAGTGGAACCCCAAAAGTAAACCTACCATTTACCTTAGCTAAATTTGAACCAGTTTACCAAGTATACCACCCAAGGGTCTTGCATAAGTAAAGTTAACTTTGTATAACTCAAGAAAGATCATACACCTTTTAAGTTGTGATTTCTAAAAGCACATATCATATCATGCATATATCTTACGCATTGCATTCATTAGATTGTAATCTAGCCGACGGAGAGTACGTGCTCATACCCGAGCAAGGACCTGTCCAAGAGGAGGACCAGGAGCAGGCTTCCGAGGCTGCCATTGAGGATCTCCCCGCAGCCCCAGCAATTGAAGGCAAGCCCCGGTTTTATGCATAACCTATTAATTATGTTATTTTACTACACTTAATGCTTGTAGGATTGTAATGTGCACTTAAGTGTAGGAGTTGCTTGAAACCTCTAGATTGCATGAACTTAGGATTCCTTTTTGAGATGAATACTAGTATGCTAGGTCGAGTAGCTGCTTGCTAATCAGGATCTCGGTAGAAGTCGAGTGATTTTTCTAGCACTCGCGCGAGGTCAGGAATTGATTGTATTCATCTTGATAATGGGATATATGTTGGTCTATGGACTTGGATCCAGGGAGGATGCCTTGTCCATGAGACGGGAAAATGAATTAAGGATTAATGTGTGGATACCTGAGTCAAGCTTTTGAACGTACTAAACGCATGCCGGGAAAAATGGTAACCGGTAAACCTAGTACCTGAGTGAAGCCGGGCGCGGACTTTATCCCTCATGCGACCTGAGACTGGTTCTCCCATGCTAGCTATGGTGGGTACAAGTGCGGTCACTACACGGCGGCAGCCGGGGTCAGTGGAGCATTGTATGCCAAGGCGGTGAGGCCTGGACGCGAACGGGGAATCGATGGGGACGGTTGTCATGTGCAGGGTCGAAGTACCCTGACATGCCGTGTGTTTAGGTTTACCTTGCAAGGTTAAAACTCGATTCGAATCGCCTGCTTCTCGCAGCTAATGAGACTGCTTGATTCCTTGTACTGCATCGAGTAAGAAGTGAAATGTGGTTACATGAGATAACTTGTTGATTGAACTAATTGATTGTTACCATGTATGCTTAGAAGGAGCAAATCTAGCTAAGTTAATGATGGTAGAAATTGAAAAGCTAAAAGATGATTTTAGAAACAGCTAGTGCTTTTGGCAAACCAAACCCCTCAGCCAAACAGCTGCATAGTCTAGAGGTAGAGGAGTAGACTCCTCACACCGGGTAAGTCTAGCTGAGTATTAGTATACTCAGCCTTGCTTGTGGCACCATTTTTGCAGGTACCATGCAGGATTTGATTGATGGTGTGACTTGGCCTACCACCCTGCCACCGGGTTGGACGGTCGAGTGGGACGTTGCTCCGGCAGGAGAGGAGCATGAGGAGTAGTGGGCTAGGCCTTGGTCATTTCCTCACTACCGACGACATCGATTATCCGCTGCACTTTACATTGTGAACTTTAATTGCTACTCCAGAACTCTGATTTATGTAATAATTTAGTACTTAATTTGAGGTTTCCTGTTTTATTGTATTTCTTCTGTGACTCACCTTCGAGTGAGATTGTGGAATTTGATCCTGGTTAAGTGGCTCTATCAGACTAGATCTGAAGGACTGACGGGTTATTCCAATTTAAGTGTGTCACGGCCCTTGAGGCATGACTTAGGCACTTAAGCTGGAATAATTCGGGTGGTTCTGCCACATTTCTAAGGGGAAAAATTTTATTAACATAGTTCTTAGCATGATGCATGTGTAATTACAGAATCAACCTTAGTTGATTCACACCTTCTATACATTGCACTCTTCCTATCTGGTCTTTAAGATAAACTCTTCAGAATTACTTAGGTAAGAAGGGAAGAGATTTTCTAGATAAGTCTTTAGAAAATTCTTTTTGAAGATGCCTCATAATATCTACATAGAAGGGCTTCGCTCCGATACCAGCTGTGACGGAACCTCCCAAGTTATTAGGCCCACCTACAGTTGTCCTTGTCCAACGGACCTCAGACAACCCTATAGATGCCCCTGAATTACTTAACAAGTTCGGTATCTTCTTTTCTTGCCTTTCCCAAGAGCGTTTCACCCGTCACGCAGACATTACAGAACATCAGAGATATAGAAATGCGGAAGCGATTACATAAACTTACATTTATTTGAAAGTAAGATAAAGTTGGTTATTATAGACCAGCATATAAACAAGAGTGCAGAGTACTTATTATTACAGTACCAAGGGAGGTAAAAACTCCTCCCGATAAGTTCTTACATAAAAGTTTTTATGGAGGACTAGGTCCTCCCGCAGCTTCATTCTTGCTTTTCTTCATTTGACACCACCTTGGTACAAAAACAACAAAAGTTTGTTGCTTCCTCACCTAAAAACAATAGGGAATAAAACCCTGAGTATGGAATTACTCAACAAGTCTTACCCGACTAAAGAAAAGACTCTCAAGGGTATGCTGGTTATAAGGGAGTCAAGGTAAGGTTTCTCAATGATCAAAGACTCTGTTTTGCATAAATGTTTACTAAAAGTGGATCCTTAAAAATCCAATTTTATTGTCAAGTTAGGTAAAATTACCTGCATCTGGAGTTCTTTCTAACCTAATTCAATCACTTAACCTGCACTAGCCAATTTCTTAACAAACCTTTCATTCATCTTTACTGGAGTTATACGTATAGGGCAGTGACCAAGTCTTCATAACCGCGAAGGTACGGCGATCCGAATCGATTATACTCAGCTGAGGATCTCCGATCACACGACATATGTAGCACTTAACCCTTGCATATGTCAACCCGCCACCGGGGTTCTTAAGACCAGATCAGGTTCACGCGAACCGAGAGCACAGATACACCACCGTCCAGCCTCTTGCCATGGAGGGTACACGCTACTCTCGCCACCGCTCCACGCCCATTCCGTGTTATCTTATTCTGGCCTTAGTCTTCCCGAGGCAAGGCTTACCCATGACGAGGCATGTGACCAGTTAAAGGGTCCTCGGTCAGCAAGCCTACATCGAGATGGTCCTTAATCGACTCAGACGGAGACACTACACCGAGACTCTCTTTCTCGTGCAAGTCACCTGCCCGGTCTCAGCTTAATCATTTCAACCCAAAGTTTGGTACCTGGCAGAGGTACATCTTTTCCGGATGTTGAACCCATCACAGCCATGATGGATCCACCATCAAGTTTTATTTTCAAAAACATCCCTCCCACTTTGCCAATCATCTTTTGTAAAACAAAACCTTTTGTTTTGCTAGAGCCATCCTAAGCATAGTAAAAACCTTTTGTAAAACAGGATATCAAGGAAGGTAATTAATTTCAAGGAAGGTAATGCAGTAAGTGTTTAGCATTCAACTCCTATTACCTAATGCAACAAGCAAGTAAGAAAGATTTTAAAAACATCAAGGAAGGTGGCAAATGCACCGGAGCTTGCCTTCGTTGATAGGTGAGTCAGGCACGGATCCGCAGATGTCAAAGTAGAAACAATTTCCTGCCTGAGATTCCGAAGGTGGTGGTGTCTTCTCTTCTGTTACTTCAACTTCTTCTTCGTTTTCTAAAGATAACCATATATATGTATATAAGAATGTATGCCATGAAATGCTCATGAGAGTGCAAAGATAATGAGAATTTATTATCTAAGGTTCTTGAATACAATTTTCCTTCACGGTTCACCGAAGAACTAGGGTTTCTGGAGTCAATAGTGAAGTTCAAAGAGCAGGGGTGGGGGTTTTGGGTTTTAATTCTCAAACAAGGTCCAAATCAAACCAAACTCTACCCAAGGCTTCTAAATAATGTTTAAAGTTCATATAAAAAGTTTGGGTATTTTTGGAATTATTAACTATTTTCTAAAAATCCAGAATCAATATTTTAATCTATTTTAAATACTCCAAAATTCCCTATTTGATCTAAAAATCATGGAACTATTTTTATTAAATACTATGAAAAATAAGGAATCTAGGAAAATTGGTTTTACATTTTTAGGATTTTTCTACAATTTTCTAGAATTTATTTGGCTCTGGAAGAAAAACAAAAAGAAAAACTTGCAATAGTTCTGGGCCGAATTCAAATTAGGTGGCCCAACAGCACACGAAACCGGGGCGCGCCCACGCCCACGGTGGAGACTTCGCAGAAAGGCCCTCAGGGTTTTGGCTAACTGGAGATGGGTTCGGTTACTATTCTTCTAAGTCACTGACGATTTGCAGAGAGGTCCTTCGGTTTCTAATTCTTCGCAGGCGGAGACCCTCGACGACGGCGAACGCGATAGAGCTCTGGCGAGCGCGTAGACCGGCCGAACAGGGCAACGACTAGCGCTGCCGAGCGGCTGTCTCCCAATTGAACCCTCCCCGGTCATTTTCCCCAACCAAATTTCATGGTTGGCGATCTGCCAAGCTCTGCCCGCGAGGACAGTGATGTCCATGGACCTTTGTTCGTGTTCCCGGTGATTGGTGAGCTCTCAGTCCAATTCGGTGGTTCGGCAAGCATCACGGAGTTATGAGAATGCTCAAACGAGGGAGCAGAAGGCAGGGGCAGACCTAGATTACGCTAGCCGCGGTGAGACTGGTTTCACGGTGGCGGAAACCCGAATTGGGGAGACTCCAAAATTCGTGAGCTTTGGCGAACGATTGAGGCTAATTCGTGGTAGCTGGATACTTCACTGTCTTACGGAGCTCGCGGCGGGCTTAATTTATAGGCTTAGCGAGCGGTGGCCGTGAATTTGGACGAGACACACGGCGGCCGGAGGAAGGGAAGTTTCACTGGCGCAGGGGATTCGTGGCCTCTACCGTGGCGGTCATTCCGGTGATCAACAGAATGTCACTAAGGCTTACGGCGATGCGTTGGCGAGGCTTGGACACGCGGTGGACAACGACGACCGCTTAACGGCGGTGAGAACCTTATCCGAAGGATCAGTGCGCAAGGGGGAGGCACGGCGGCTAGCCGGAGTGGCGTCCAGCGCACGGGGTGATGATCTTTTACCCCGCGATGCTATTCATCAACTCTAGGCATGAATCCAGTTGCCGGTGACGCGAATCGCGGCGAAGGATCGGTTGTCGGCGGTGAGGGCTCCCTACGCTGGCGTCCTGATCCTCACAAAGCATTGTACCATGGCGATTTTCAGTCGGATGAACCTGACAGCCAATGTTTGGGCTAAATTTTCTCTCAAATTTTCATAGCAACATGTCCAAATCTCTACAGCAAAGTTGTGGAGCTACATATCAGCTACAATATTGTCATAGCAATCCTAAGCAAACTCTAGCTTGATCATGCCAATATTCATGCCCAAAGTCTCTGCGATTGCTCTGTCAGTCTGAAATTCAGACTTTACCAATCTGACAGCCAAACTTTAGACATGATTATCTCCAATATCTTCTCAACAACTATGCTTACACCCTTAAGCAAAGTTGTTCTCCTTTGTTTGGTCTACAAGTTTGATGTGGTGACCTAGGGCAAATTCTTACTGATTTGAGAGCTAATAAGCTCCAAGGTTGAGCTTATAACACTGGTTTTCAGACTTAGAGTGAAATCACAATTTGGGGTCTTTTTGCAAATTAGTCCAAAACCTAGGGTTTAGCTTGTAAATCTTCATATATGTGAACCATGTGACTTAATATGCTTTAACATAGTAGTTTTCACACTTTAGTCCAAATGTGCACTGTTTTTGCACATAGGCCCCTAGGTTTTGGATTTTGGGTTTTCTAGGGTTCCAATTAGGGTTTTTGGAATCTCAGAGGTATAAATGTAATGTAGATCCATTTTTGGTGACATTTTATGATTGTTTTACTTATACCTTAGGGTTTTCTCAATTTGGGTCATGTTTTGCCCCTCTAATCCCTAATTAGGGCTAAGTATCCTATTCTAGGGTCTTATTTGCAAAACACCAAAACAGTACAACTTGTTTGAAATTTTTACCTAGTGAATGCAATCTAGGTGTGTCAAACATATGCAATGCCAATGATTATGATGTTATGCTCAAATTTTAGTAGCAGTAAGTAACACCAGGGGTGTTACATCCTTCCCCCCATAAAAGAATCTCGTCCCGAGATTAAAAGTCCTAGGGTAAGTAATGGAAAAGGAAATGCTTTAAATTTTTATTTCCTGAGTTTTGGTACAGGGCAGGGGTGGGTTTGGGGCTCACTCCTTTATTACAACAATGTTGTACACCTTATAGATTACAAGAGGCTAAAAAGCCTGGGAAATTCTTATCTAAGAAGTCTTGAGTTTCCCAAGTGGCCTCGTCTTCGGAATGTTGGTTCCACTGTATCTTGTAAAACTTGAGAGTTTTTCTTCGGGTAATCCTATCCTTTTGATCCAAGACTCGAATAGGATGTTCAGAATATGTCAAGTCTGGTTCAAGGACAACATCTGTCACCTCGATGGTTCGATCTGGAACCCGAAGACACTTCTTTAATTGGGACACGTGGAACACATTATGTACAGCAGACAAAGTTTCGGGTAGTTGAATTCGATACGCCACTGGCCCATATCTTTCAAGAATGAGAAAAGGACCAATATATCATGGTGCAAGTTTTCCTTTAACCCTGAAACGCGATATACCCTTTATTGGCGAAACTTTCAAGTAGACATGATCTCCTACAAGAAAGTATAAGGGTTATCGTCGCAGGTCTGCATAACTCTTTTGACGGGTTTGAGCTTTCTTCAAATTATGTATTATTCTCTGAACTTTCTCTTCGGTTTCTTTTACCAGGTCAGGCCTGAAGAAGTACCTTTCACCTAGTTCAGACCAACTAAGCGGAGTACGACATCATCGTCCATATAAAGCTTCAAAGGGTGCCATCTTGATGCTTTCTTGGTAGCTATTATTATATGAGAATTCTGCTAACGGCAAACATTCATCCCATTTCTGTGGGAATTCTAGAACACATGCCCGTAGCATATCTTCAAGTATTTGATTGACCCTCTCAGTCTGCCCACTGGTTTGAGGGTGATAGGCTAAGCTGTGGAGCAATTTAGTACCCAGGGATTTATGAAGTTCTTCCCAAAACTTGGACACGAATTGTGATCCACGATCTGACACTATCGTCTTTGGAATACCATGCAAGCTGAGAATACGGGCAATGTATAATGTTGCATAAGTGGCCACTGTGTATTTTTCCCTGACGGGTAGGAAGTGGGCGAGCTTTGTG
This sequence comes from Zea luxurians, assembly GCA_029449295.1. Lineage (NCBI taxonomy): Eukaryota > Viridiplantae > Streptophyta > Magnoliopsida > Poales > Poaceae > Zea > Zea luxurians. Next base: position 38,774,621 of record JAOPSE010000010.1, on the reverse strand, counting down.
AGTCGATCAACGATAACCCAGATAGAATCATACCCTTTGGCAGTCCTGGGCAATCCCACAATAAAGTCCATACTTATGTCTTCCCATTTCCATGTGGGTATTGGTAGCGACTGTAATGGACCGGCAGCTTTCAAGTGTATGGCCTTGACACGTTTACAAGTGTCACATCTAGCCACATAGCGTGCAATTTCAATTTTCATCTTTGTCCACCAATAATGTTGTTTCAGATCTTGATACATCTTAGTGCTTTCGGGATGAATAGAATAGCGACTAAGATGTGCTTCATCCAGAATTTGCTGGCGGAGCTCTTCATTCTTTGGCACAACTATGTGGTTGTTGAACCATACAATGCCTTGATTGTCTTCTTTGAAGCAATTGGCTTTTACAGCCCTTATCTTTTCGCGTATATGTTTCATACCCTCATCATTTTTCTGTGCGTCAATTATCCTTTGCAAGATGACTGATTCAAGCTTCAAGTGATTTGAAGTCCCATGTTGAATCATACCCAGGTTTAGATTCTCCATCTCCTGGCACAACGTAATGTCAGAAGTCCTCATAGTTAAACAATGGCAGGAAGCCTTGCGATTGAGTGCATCTGCCACCACATTGGCTTTACCCGGGTGATAATGGATCTCTAATTCATAATCCTTGATTAGCTCGAGCCATCTTCGTTGTCTCATATTGACCTCAGACTGGGTAAAGATATACTTGAAGCTTTTATGATCTGTATAAATGTGACAGATATTACCCAGCAGATAATGAAACCAAATCTTCAGGGCATGAACCACTGCAGCTAGCTCCAGATCACGAGTTGGATAATGCTCCTCATGTAGGCACAACTGCCTTGAAGCATACGCAATTACTCGGCCTTCTTGCATTAATACGCAGCCGAGACCACTGCCTGATGCGTCACAATACACATCAAAGGGCTTATTGATATCCGGTTGAGCCAATACCGGAGTAGTGGTTAATAATGTCTTCAATTTCTCGAAAGCTTCATTACACTTTGAAGACCAATTGAATTTAGTCTCATTCTTCAATAGACTTGTGATTGGTTTCACAAGCTTGGAGAAATCTGGTATAAATCGGCGGTAATAACCAGCCAGTCCGAGGAAACTTCGGACTTGATGAACAGTGGTGGGAGGTTTCCACTCCAAAATGTCCTTGACTTTGCTGGGATCTTGAAAGTTGCCTAGAGGGGGGGTGAATAGGGCGAAACTGAAATTTACAAAATTAATCACAACTACAAGCCGGGTTAGCGTTAGAAATAATAATGAGTCCGAGAGAGAGGTCGCAAAACAAATCGCAAGCGAATGAAGAGTGACACGCGGATTTGTTTTACCGAGGTTCGGTTCTCGCAAACCTACTCCCCGTTGAGGAGGCCACAAAGGCCGGGTCTCTTTCAACCCTTACCCTCTCTCAAACGATCCCTCGGACCGAGTGAGCTTCTCTTCTCAAATCAAAACCGGGAACAAAACTTCCCCGCAAGGACCACCACACAATTGGTGTCTCTTGCCTCGATTACAAGTGAGTTTTGATCACAAGAACAAGTGAGAAAGAAAGAAGCAATCCAAGTGCAAGAGCTCAAAAGAACACGGCAAGTCTCTCTCGCTAATCACTAAAAAGCCTTGTGTGGAATTGGAGAGGATTTGATCACTTTGGTGTGTCTAGAATTGAATGCCTAGCTCTTGTAAGTGGTTGAGAAGTGGAAAACTTGGATGACTTGAATGTGGGGTGGTTGGGGGTATTTATAGCCCCAACCACCAAACTAGCCGTTTGGTGGAAGCTGTCTGTCGTATGGCGCACCGGACAGTCTGGTGCACACCGGACATGTCCGGTGCGACAGCCACGTCACCAGGTCGTTAGGGTTCCGACCGTTGGACCTCTAACTTCTAGGCCCGTCTTGATGTCCGGTGGCGCACCGGACATTAACTGTAGGGTGTCCGGTGCACCAGCATGGGCGTGCCTGACCTCTGCGCGCGCTGGCACGCATTTAATGCGCTGCAGGTAGCCATTGGCGCCTGAAGTAGCCGTTGCCCCGCTGTTACACCGGTCAGTCCGGTGAATTTTAGCGGAGCAGCCATTGTGAATTCCCGAGACTGGCGAGTTCAGAGCCGCGTCCTCTTGGAGCACCGGACACTGTCCGGTGTACACCGGACAGTCCGGTGAATTATAGCGCGCCGGCTCTGAGAATTCCCGAAGGTGAAGAGTTTGAAGTCGATCTTCCCTGGTGCACCGGACACTGTCCGGTGGTGCACCGGACAGTCCGGTGCGCCAGACCAGGGTGCCTTCGGTTGTCCCTTTTCTCCTTTGTTTGAACCCTTTTTCTTGGTCTTTTAATTGGCTTATGGTGAACCTTTGGTACCTGTAGAACTTATAAACTTGGGCAAACTAGTTAGTTCAATTATTTGTGTTGGGCAATTCAACCACCAAAATTAGTTTAGGAAATAGGTGTAAGCCTAATTCCCTTTCAATCTCCCCCTTTTTGGTGATTGATGCCAACACAAACCAAAGCAAGTATAGAAGTGCATAATTGAACTAGTTTGCAAAACGTAAGTGCAAAGGTTACTTAGAATTGAGCCAATAAATATCACTTACTAGATATGCATGGATTGTTTCTTTATTTTTAACATTTTGGACCACGCTTGCACCACATGTTTTGTTTTTGCAAATTCATTTTGTAAATCCTTTTCAAAGTCCTTTTGCAACATAGTCAAAGGTAAATGAATAAGATTTTTGCAAAGCATTTTCAAGTTTGAAATTTTCTCCCCTTGTTTCAAATGCTTTTCCTTTGACTAAACAAAAACTCCCCCTCAATAAATTCTCCTCTTAGTGTTCAAGAGGGTTTTAAGATATCAATTTTGAAAATACTACTTTCTCCTCCTTTAGAACTCAAAGAGATACCAATTTGAAATTTACCAATTGAAAATCATTAATTTTAAAATTAGGGTGGTGGTGCGGTCCTTTTGCTTTGGACCAATACTTTCTCCCCCTTTGGCATGAATCGCCAAAAACGGATACTTGAAATGAAATATAGGCCCTTTCTAACTACTTTCTCCCCTTTGGCAAATAAAACATATGAGTGAAGATTATACCAAAGATGGAGAGTGATGCGGAGCGACGGCGAAGGATGAGTAGTAGAGTGGAGTGGAAGCCTTTGTCTTCGCCGAAGACTCCAATTCCCTTTCAATATACCTATGACTTGGTTTGAAATACACTTGAAAACACATTAGTCATAGCATATATAAAAGAGACATGATCAAAGGTATACTTATGAGCTATGTGTGCAAATTAGCAAAAGAAATTCCTAGAATCAAGAATATTGAGCTCATGCCTAAGTTTGGTAAAAGTTTGTTCATCTAGTGGCTTGGTAAAAATATCGGCTAATTGATTTTTAGTGTTAATATATGCAATCTCGATATCCCCCTTTTGTTGGTGATCCCTAAGAAAATGATACCGAATGGCTATGTGTTTAGTGCGGCTATGCTCAACGGGATTATCCGCCATGCGGATTGCACTCTCATTATCACATAGAAGAGGAACTTTGGTTAATTTGTAACCATAGTCCCGCAGGGTTTGCCTCATCCAAAGCAATTGCGCGCAACAATGTCCTGCGGTAATGTACTCGGCTTCGGCGGTAGAAAGAGCGACCAAATTTTGCTTCTTTGAAGCCCAAGACACCAAGGATCTTCCCAAGAACTGGCAAGTCCCCGATGTGCTCTTTCTATTAATCTTACACCCCGCCCAATCGGCATCCGAATAACCAATCAAATCAAATGTGGATCCCCGAGGGTACCAAAGCTCAAACTTAGGAGTATAAGCCAAATATCTCAAGATTCGTTTTACGGCCGTAAGGTGAGATTCCTTAGGGTCGGCTTGGAATCTTGCACACATACAAACGGAAAGCATAATGTCCGGTCGAGATGCACATAAATAAAGTAATGAACCTATCATCGACCGGTATACATTTTGATCGATGGATTTACCTCCCGTGTCGAGGTCGAGATGCCCATTGGTTCCCATGGGTGTCTTGATGGGCTTGGCATCCTTCATTCCAAACTTGGTTAGAATGTCTTGAGTGTACTTCGTTTGGCTAATGAAGGTGCCCTCTTGGAGTTGCTTGACTTGGAATCCTAGAAAATACTTCAACTCCCCATCATAGACATCTCGAATTTCTGTGTCATGATCCTACTAAATTCTTCACATGTAGATTCGTTAGTAGACCCAAATATAATATCATCAACATAAATTTGGCATACAAACAAATCATTGTCAAGAGTTTTAGTGAATAAAGTAGGATCGGCCTTGCCGACTTTGAAGCCATTTGCAATAAGGAAATCTCTTAGGCATTCATACCATGCTCTTGGGGCTTGCTTGAGCCCATAAAGCACCTTAGAGAGCCTATAGACATGGTTAGGGTACTCACTGTCTTCAAAGCCGGGAGGTTGCTCAACATAGACCTCCTCCTTGATTGGTCCATTGAGGAAGGCACTCTTCACGTCCATTTGGTAAAGCTTGAAGCCATGGTAAGTAGCATAGGCTAATAATATACGAATGGATTCAAGCCTAGCTACGGGTGCATAGGTTTCACCGAAATCCAAACCTTCGACTTGGGAGTACCCCTTGGCCACAAGTCGGGCTTTGTTCCTTGTCACCACACCATGCTCATCTTGCTTGTTGCGGAAAACCCACTTGGTTCCTACAACATTTTGGTTAGGACGTGGAACTAAATGCCATACCTTGTTCCTAGTGAAGTTGTTGAGCTCCTCGTGCATCGCCATCACCCAATCTGAATCTTGGAGTGCTTCCTCTACCCTGTGTGGCTCAACCGCTCAATAGAGGAAACAAAAGAGTAATGCTCACAAAAATGTGCAACACGAGATCGAGTAGTTACCCCCTTATGAATGTCGCCGAGGATGGTGTCGACGGGGTGATCTCGTTGGATTGCTTGGTGGACTCTTGGGTGTGGCGGCCTTGGTTCTTCATCCTCCTTGTCTTCATCATTTGCATCTCCCCCTTGATCATTGCCGTCATCTTGAGGTGGCTCATCATTTTGATCTTCTCCTTCATCAACTTGAGCCTCGTCCTCATTTTGGGTTGGTGGAGATGCTTGTGTGGAGGAGGATGGTTGATCTTGTGCATGTGGAGGCTCTTCGGATTCCTTAGGACACACATCCCCAATGGACATGTTCCTTAGCCTATGCACAGAGCCTGTTCTTCACCTATCTCATCAAGATCAACTTGCTCTACTTGAGAGCCGTTAGTCTCATCAAACACAACGTCACAAGAAACTTCAACAAGTCCTGAGGACTTGTTAAAGACTCTATATGCCCTTGTGTTTGCGTCATATCCTAGTAAAAAGCCTTCTACAGTTTTAGGAGCAAATTTAGATTTTCTACCTCTTTTAACAAGAATAAAACATTTGCTACCAAAAACTCTAAAATATGAAATATTTGGCTTTTTACCAGTTAGGAGTTCATAGGATGTCTTCTTGAGGATTCGGTGTAGATATAACCGGTTGATGGCGTAGCAAGCGGTGTTAACCGCTTCGGCCCAAAACTGATCCGGCATCTTGTACTCATCAAGCATGGTTCTTGCCATGTCCAATAGAGTTCGATTCTTCCTCTCCACTACACCATTTTGTTGTGGGGTGTAGGGAGAAGAGAACTCATGCTTGATGCCCTCCTCCTCAAGGAAGCCTTCAATTTGAGAGTTCTTGAACTCCATCCCGTTGTCGCTTCTAATTTTCTTGATCCTTAAGCCGAACTAATTTGAGCCCGTCTCAAGAATCTCTTTAAGGTCTCTTGGGTATGGGATTTTTCCTGCAAAAAGAACACCCAAGTGAAGCGAGAATAATCATCCACAATAACTAGACAGTACTTACTCCCGCCGATGCTTATGTAAGCGATCGGGCCAAATAAATCCATGTGTAGGAGCTCCAGTGGTCTGTCAGTCGTCATGATGTTCTTGTGTGGATGATGAACACCAACTTGCTTCCCGGCTTGGCATGCGCTACAAATCCTGTCTTTCTCAAAATGAACATCTGTTAGTCCCAAAATGTGTTCTCCCTTTAGAAGCTTATGAAGATTCTTCATTCCAACATGAGCTAGTCGGCGGTGCCAGAGCCAACCCACGTTAGTCTTAGCAATTAAGCAAGTGTCGAGTTCAGCTCTATCAAAATCTACCAAGTATAGCTGACCCTCTAACACTCCCTTAAAGGCTATTGAATCATCACTTCTTCTAAAGACAGTGACACCTACATCAGTGAATAGACAGTTGTAGTCCATTTGACATAATTGAGATATGGAAAGCAAATTGTAATCTAAAAAATCTACAAGAAAAACATTGGAAATGGAGTGGTCAGGAGATATAGCTATTTTACCCAAACCTTGGTTTCCATCCCCGAATGTGACAGCTCGTTGGGGATCTTGGTTTTTCTCGTAGGAGGAGAACATCTTCTTCTCCCCTGTCATGTGGTTTGTGCACCCGCTGTCGATGATCCAACTTGAGCCCCCGGATACATAAACCTGCAAAACAAGTTTAGTTCTTGACTTTAGGTACCCAAACGGTTTTGGGTCCTTTGGCATTAGATACAAGAACTTTGGGTACCCAAACACAAGCTTTGGAGCCCTTGTGTTTGCCCCCAACAAACTTGGCAACTACCTTGCCGGATTTATTAGTCAAAACATAAGATGCATCAAAAGTTTTAAATGAAATACTATGATCATTTGATGCACTAGGAGTTTTCTTTCTAGGCAGCTTAGCACGGGTTGGTTGCCTAGAGCTAGATGTCTCACCCTTATACATAAAAGCATAATTGGGGCCAGAGTGAGACTTCCTAGAATGAATTCTCCTAATTTTGCTCTCGGGATAACCGGCAGGGTATAAAATGTAACCCTCGGTATCCTGAGGCATGGGAGCCTTGCCCTTAACAAAATTTGACAATCTTTTGGGAGGGGCACTAAGTTTGACATTGTCTCCTCTTTGGAAGCCAATGCCATCCTTGATGCCAGGGCGTCTCCCATTATAGAGCATACTTCTAGCAAATTTAAACTTTTCATTCTCTAAGTTATGCTCGGCAATTTTAGCATCTAATTTTGCTATATGATCATGAATAGCATCAATATCAACATCTTTACATCTAGTGCAAATAGAAACATGCTCAACATTAGATGTAGAGGGTTTGCAAGATTTCAATTCTACAACCTTAGCATGTAATATATCATTCTCACTTCTAAGGTTGGAAATAGTAACATTGCAAACATCAAAATCTTTAGCCTTAGCAATCAAATTTTCATTTTCTACTCTAAGGCTAGCAAGAGATACATTCAATTCCTCAATCTTAGCAAGCAAATCATCATTATCATTTCTAAGATTTGGAATTGAAACATTACAAATATTTGAATCAACCTTAGCAATTAATTTAGCATTTTCATTTCTAAGGTTGGCAATAGTGTCATGGCAAGTGCTTAGATCATTAGATAGTTTTTGACATTTTTCTATTTCTAGAGCATAAGCATTTTTAACCTTAACATGTTTCTTGTTTTCCTTAATTAGGAAGTCCTCTTGGGAATCCAAAAGGTCATCCTTTTCATGTATAGCACTAATTAATTCATTTAATTTTTCCTTTTGTTCCATGTTAAGGTTTGCAAAAAGGGTACGCAAGTTATCTTCCTCATCACTAGCATTTTCATCACTAGAAGACTCATATCTAGTGGAGGATGTAGATTTAACCTTCTTCTTTTTGTTGTCCTTTGCCATGAGGCACTTGTGGCCGATGTTGGGGAAGAGGAGTCCCTTGGTGACGGCGATGTTGGCGGCGTCCTCGTCGTCGGAGGAGGAGTCGGTGGAGCTCTCGTCGGAGTTCCACTCGCGGCACACGTGGGCATCGCCACCCTTCTTCTTGTGGTACCTCTTCTTTTCTCTCCTCTTGCCCTTTTTGTCGTTATCCCTGTCACTGTCACTTGATAATGGACATTTAGCAATAAAGTGACCGGGCTTACCACACTTGTAGCAAACCTTCTTGGAACGGGATTTGTAATCCTTCCCCTTCCGTTGCTTGAGGATTTGGCAAAAGCTTTTGATGATTAAAGCCATCTCCTCATTGTCGAGCTTGGAGGCGTCAATTGGTTGTCTATTTGGTGTAGACTCCTCCTTCTTCTCCTCCGTCGCCTTAAATGCCACCGGTTGTGCTTCGGACGTGGAGGGTTCATCAAGCTCATTGATCTTCTTTGAGCCTTTAATCATACATTCAAAGCTCACAAAATTCCTGATTACTTCCTCGGGAGTCATTAGTGTATATCTTGGGTTGCCACGAATTAATTCTACTTGAGTAGGGTTAAGGAAAATGAGTGATCTTAAAATAACCTTAACCACCTCGTGGTCATCCCATTTCTTGCTCCCGAGGTTGCGCACTTGGTTCACCAAGGTTTTGAGCCGATTGTACATATCTTGTGGCTCCTCTCCTTGGCGAAGACGAAAGCGACCAAGCTCCCCCTCGATCGTTTCCCGCTTGGTGATCTTGGTGAGTTCATCACCTTCGTGCGCGGTTTTGAGTAAGTCCCAAATCTCCTTCACATTCTTCAATCCTTGCACCTTGTTATATTCCTCTCTACTTAGAGAGGCGAGGAGAATGGTTGTGGCTTGGGAATTGAAGTGCTCGATTTGGGCCACTTCATCCACATCATAGTCTTCATCCCCTACGGATGGTACCTGTACACCAAACTCAACAACATCCCATATACTTTTGTGGAGTGAGGTTAGATGAAATCGCATTAAATCACTCCACCTAGCATAGTCTTCACCATCAAACGTTGGTGGTTTGCCTAATGGGACGGAAAGCAAAGGTGTATGTTTAGGAATGCGAGGGTAGCGTAAGGGGATCTTACTATACTTTTTACGCTCTTGGCGCTTAGAAGTGATGGACGCTGCGTCGGAGTCGGAGGTGGATGTTGACGAAGAATCGGTCTCGTAGTAGACCACCTTCCTCATCCTCTTTTTCTTGTCCCCACTCCGATGCGGCTTGTGGGAAGAGGATTTTTCCTTCTTTTCTTTGTGGTGTGAAGAGGAAGATCTTTTCTCCTTCCGTTTGGAGGAGTCCTTCTTCTTCTCCTTCCTCTTGGTACGGGACTCTTCCGATGAAGTGCTCCCATGACTCGTAGTGGGCTTGTCGCCGGTCTCCATCTCCCTCGTGGTATGATCTCCCGACATCACTTCGAGCGGTTAGGCTCTAATGAAGCACCGGGCTCCGATACCAATTGAAAGTTGCCTAGAGGGGGGTGAATAGGGCGAAACTGAAATTTACAAAATTAATCACAACTACAAGCCGGGTTAGCGTTAGAAATAATAATGAGTCCGAGAGAGAGGTCGCAAAACAAATCGCAAGCGAATGAAGAGTGTGACACGCGGATTTGTTTTACCGAGGTTCGGTTCTCACAAACCTACTCCCGTTGAGGAGGCCACAAAGGCCGGGTCTCTTTCAACCCTTACCCTCTCTCAAACGATCCCTCGGACCGAGTGAGCTTCTCTTCTCAAATCAAAACCGGGAACAAAACTTCCCCGCAAGGACCACCACACAATTGGTGTCTATTGCCTCGATTACAAGTGAGTTTTGATCACAAGAACAAGTGAGAAAGAAAGAAGCAATCCAAGTGCAAGAGCTCAAAAGAATACGGCAAGTCTCTCTCGCTAATCACTAAAGCCTTGTGTGGAATTGGAGAGGATTTGATCACTTTGGTGTGTCTAGAATTGAATGCCTAGCTCTTGTAAGTGGTTGAGAAGTGGAAAACTTGGATGACTTGAATGTGGGGTGGTTGGGGGTATTTATAGCCCCAACCACCAAACTAGCCGTTTCGTGGAAGCTGTCAGTCGTATGGCGCACCGGACAGTCCGGTGCACACCGGACATGTCCGGTGCGACAGCCACGTCACCAGGCCGTTAGGGTTCCGACCGTTGGAGCTCTGACTTCTGGGCCCGCCTTGATATCCGGTGGCGCACCGGACATGAACTGTAGGGTGTCCGGTGCACCAGCATGGGCGTGCCTGACCTCTGCGCGCGCTGGCGCGCATTTAATGCACTGCAGGTAGCCGTTGGCGCCTGAAGTAGCCGTTGCCCCGCTGTTACACCGGTCAGTCCGGTGTACACCGGACATGTCCGGTGAATTTTAGCGGAGCAGCCGTTGCGAATTCCCGAGACTGGCGAGTTCAGAGCCGCGTCCTCTTGGAGCACCGGACACTGTCCGGTGTACAACGGACACTGTCCGGTGTACACCGGACAGTCCGGTGAATTATAGCGCGTCGGCTCTGAGAATTCCCGAAGGTGAAGAGTTTGAAGTCGATCTTCCCTGGTGCACCGGACACTGTCCGGTGGTGCACCGGACAGTCCGGTGCGCCAGACCAGGGTGCCTTCGGTTGTCCCTTTTCTCCTTTGTTTGAACCCTTTTTCTTGGTCTTTTAATTGGCTTATGGTGAACCTTTGGTACCTGTAGAACTTATAAACTTGGGCAAACTAGTTAGTTCAATTATTTGTGTTGGGCAATTCAACCACCAAAAATTAGTTTAGGAAATAGGTGTAAGCCTAATTCCCTTTCAGATCTACCGCAATCACCCTGGCAGACAGTACATGTCCCAGAAATTGAATTTCTTCGAGCCAAAACGCGCATTTACTGAACTTGGCATATAATTGATGTTCCCTTAAGCGCGTTAATACGACCCGTAAATGTTGAGCATGCTCCTCTTCATTCTTTGAATATATCAAAATATCATCTATGAAGACCACCACAAATTTGTCCAACTCGGGCATGAATACCGAGTTCATCAGATAAGTGAAGTGGGCAGGAGCATTTGTCAGTCCGAAAGACATTACTAGACATTCAAATAATCCGTACCACGTAGTGAATGCGGTCTTTGGTATATCCTCGGGCCGAATACGGATCTGATGATAGCCCGATCTGAGATCAATCTTGGAGAATACCCTCGCCCCGGTCAGTTGATCAAATAAAATGTCGATCCGTGGAAGAGGGTACTTGTTCTTGATAGTGACCTCATTCAGGGGTCGATAATCCACACACATCCGTAAAGTTTGATCCTTCTTCTTGACGAATATGGCTGGACAACCCCATGGTGACGAGCTTCGCCGGATAAATCCTTTCGTTAGTAGATCATGTAACTGAATCTTTAGTTCTGCCAGCTCATTTGGAGGCATTCGGTACGATCTTCTAGAAATGGGAGCCGTATCGGGCTTCAATTCAATTACAAACTCTACGTCTCTCTCAGGTGGCAATCCAGGCAAATCCTCTAGAAAGACATCTGGGCCAATTCCCTAGGTCGCGAACCGTCCACGTGAAGATGCCGGACCGTCCGGGGTTACCAGGAAAGTTCTCCTAATCGATTCGGCTGATAATGAAGCCGATGCAAGTGACTGGAGGACTCCCATAACTAATTATTTACAAAATCCCAATGTTAGGACAAATATGAACATTCGGCGTATAGCTATCAAGTATGTTTTGATGAGTGATGAACTCTACCACCGAACAGTCAACGACGTCCTACTTAAGTGCTTGGGCCCAGATGATGCTATATTAGCTATGGCCGAAGTACATGAAGGAATTTGTGGTACCCATCAATCGGCTCCAAAGATGAAGTGGCTGTTGCGAAGGTCTGGTTTTTATTGGCCTAACATGATAGCTGATTGTTTCAAGTACTACAAGGGTTGCCAAGTGTGTCAAAAATTCGGCGACCTACAATTGGTCCCTGCACCCGAATTACATCCTATCATCAAGCCTTGGCCTTTCAGAGGATGGGGATTAGACTTTATGTGGCGGAACCGCCCGAATTATTCCAGCTTAAGTGCCCAAGTCGCACCCTTAAGGGCAGCAACACACTTAAACAGGAATAACCCGTCAGTCCCTCGGATCTAGTCCGATAAAGCCACTTATCCAGGATCGAATACCACTAGCTCACTCGAAGGTGAGGCACAGAGAAATACAATAAAACATAATACCATAAATTTAATAAGTATCATTAGTGATTACATTATCGGAGTTTCAGAAATAATAACCATGAATTTTAATGCAGCGGAAATAACTAACGGAGAAGAACCGGGTAACATGGCGAAGCCTGGCCACGCTACTCCTCCTGGTCCTCTCCTGCGGCAGCAGTAACCCACTCGACCGTCTATCCCGGTGGCAGGGATGGAGGCCAAGTCACACCATCAACCAATCATCCTAAGGAGTACCTGCAAAAATTGTGCCACAAGCAAGGCTGAGTATACTAATACTCAGCTAGACTTACCCGGTGTGAGGAGTCTATACTCCTCTACCTCTAGACATGCAGCTGTTTGGCTGTGGGGTTTGGTTGCCAAAAGCACTAGCTGAGTTTCTAAGTCAAGATTTTAACTTTGTCAAGATTAAGTGTGACTCTCTTAAGGCTGAAAGTGTACTATCTACTCATACATAGTAGCAAGCATTTTTAGCAATCAATATCTTGTATCATCTCATCACAGTTCCACTTGTTACTCAATGCAGCAGCATGGATCAAGCAGTCTCATTAGCTGCGAGAAGCAGACGATTCGAACCGAGTTTTTAAACCTTGCAAGGTAAACCTAAACACACGACATGTAGGGGCACTCCGTCCCCACACACATCAACCGTCCCCATCGATTCCCTGGCAACAGATCAGGGCTCACCGCCTTGGCGTACAATGCCTCACTGACCCCGACTGCCGTCGTGCAGTGACCGCACTTGTACCCACCATAACCGGAATGGGAGACCACGTCTCAGGTCGCGTGAGGGGTAAAGTCTGCGGGCAGGTTCACTCAGGTACTAGGCTTACCGATTTACCATATTTCTCGGTATGTGTTTAGTACGTTCAAACGCTTGACTCACGGTACCACACCATAATCCTTATTCAAATTTTTATCCCGTGGACAATCAATCCCCATGGATTGTTGCCCACAAGCCAGCATCATTATGAGAAGAAAGTGGATACAACCAAACTCCTGACCTCGCGCGAGTGCTAGAAAAATCACTCGACTTCTACCGAGATCCTAATTAATAAAGCAGCTACTCGACCTAGCATACTAGTATCCATCTCAAAAGGGAATCCTGAGTTCATGCAACTAAGGTTCCAAACAACTCCTACACTTAAGTGCACAGTACAAGCCTACAAACATTAAGTGTAGTAAAATAGCATATATAAACGGTTATGCATAAAACCGGGGCTTGCCTTTAATTTAACACTAGATAGTGTTTGCTGGGAGAGGGTACTCGCTTGGCGAGCGTCCACTGGTTATGTCCATTCTTCAGGTCGTCCACCAAAGGCATCTTGTGGTTGGCACCACATCAGTTGCTTGATCATCATCTCTCGGTCCTATATGAGATGCAAGATGCATATGTATGAATATAATGAAAGTAGCACAAGATATACAACGACACTGCGGTGAACTAAACATTAAATGAGAAGACACCGTAAACAACCATACGCTAGCACTAGTTATCTATACGTTCTCGGCGATCAACATTAACACCATTAACAAGACGACCACACTTTGTATATTTACACAACACAACTATGACATCACAAGCATACACATTTATTTAACTTGCTATGGCTTTTCCTTAGTTCTCCTATTTATCACACAAAGGCATCACCGACCACACAAGTCCAACTAAGACAACGTAAGGTTGAATACGACATAGACATTAATAATTACGGAACTCCTATATCGCAATCAACTAGAGCAAGAAACATACAACATGACACACGTGCATTATTAAGCTTAGTTATAGCAAGTCTATATTAATTTAGCGCTAACCAACCATTTTAGCCAAAAGGGTGAACTAACAATCAAATACGTAGTTGCAGATTTTTGGACAGCAATACAGCAGTTGCTTGTTTTAATCATAACTCTTCAATGGTTAGTCCAAAAATATCAAACTAGGACTTTCTGGAAAGCTTAAAAAGTGCTCTACAACTTTGGTATTGTCATCACAACCTGATTAAACACTTAGCAAGGTCAAAACGTGCTAATACAACAGCGCTGTCCAGATTTGGACAGATTCAGGTTAGCAACTTCAAAAATTCACAACTGAAAATTCAGACATCCAAATAAGGTGATCCTAGACTTTCTGAAAAGCTAATTAAATGTTCTACAAATTGTTTATAAACATCACAGGGTGATTCAACATTTAACTAAGCGTAAATATCACTAAAAGACCTTGCTGTCCAGAACTGGACAGATTCAGTCTTCATAATTGTAACATTCATAACTTAAGCTTCAGACCACCAAAAATAGTGATCCAAGACTTTTTGGAAAGCTTGGCAAAAGCACTACACAACTTTTATAATCACCAAGAGGTGATTCCAGGTTTAACTAAATCAAACATTTCAGTCTTCGAAATCTGTTCTGTCAGAGGACAGAACACAGCAACCAGTTTGAAAAATTCATAACTCTTAAACTATCAGTCCTATGGTTATGAAATTTTAACACAAGCAAGATCAGAAAAGCCTCTACAACTTTCTTATAATCGACAAGGACTGATTCTAACATTAACTTAAGCAAACAATGCAGCTTCTGAAATCTGTACAGAATTTGGACAGATTCAGTCACTGAATTTGTAAAATACATAACTCCTAAACTGTCAGACCTATGGCTGTCAAATTTTAACACAAGTAAGATAATAGAGTGGTCTACAACTTTATTGTGAACACCAATAACTGATTTCAACATTAACTTAAGCAACCATTGCAATTTCTGAAATCTGTCCAGAAATTCGACAGATTCAGGTGCTGGGCTTGTGGAAATCACAACTCCTAAACGATCAGGTTTATGGCCGTCAAATTTTTGTACAAGCAAGATAATCATGTTATATACAACTCTTCTATATGACTTTTCTACAGAAAACATGATTTGGTTTATCAAACAAACAGCACAACGAAAACAATGCGTGTAGCCCAAAACAGCAACTAATTAAGTTCAGCTCATATACAATTCAAGAGTTGCCGCGTTCTAAGTACTTGAACTATTCTAACACTTTACCATTCGTTAGAGTTGAATTAATTAAATGGGGACTAACAAGTAGACTTACAAATTTTATCCAAATCATTTAGTGCACTAAAATTACCACATTCATTTAACAACGCATTCTCTACGATAATCAATGTCGAAGCGCTTTTTACCCAATAGTTTGCAATTTAACTTAGACATCACATGAGCACTAATACTTTTCATTCACGACCATAACCATACACATGTAGACCATAACAAGCAATTCATCGCGACTACGATCTTACCCAAACACATCTATTAATTTGGCTAACTAGCGCAACAACATAGACTGCTATACATCCTACACGTCGGCTTGCCTCTTATTATCGCAGTCCGAGACACACATATATAACAAACACTTAACGAAATCGACTCCTATTTAACATGAGTTGGCTAATCACAGTAGAAGACTTAGTGAACCATTTTAGACATCGTGACTCAAAATATGGGTTGGAGTCGATTACTCAGTGTTTCTTAACTGTTGCTCAACTCAAATTGGATAACACACGAGTCACCTAAAACGCCACATTTTAGGAGACCTACATGTCGAGAATCAATTTTATAACCTAAGTGACTCAACCTCTATCACGTTTATCCGAATCTGTTGGCTAATCATTTCCAAAACACCCCATCTATCCTTCACCTTTCTAATCATATTGCACGACATAAAATATTTCGATACGCCTTCACCCCGTAAGTAACTGATAGTCGCCTAGAGGGGGGGTGAATAGGGCGAAACTGAAATTTACAAAAATAATCACAACTACAAGCCGGGTTAGCGTTAGTAATAAAGAAACGAGTCCGCGAGAGAGGGCGCAAAACAAATCACAAGCAAATAAGAGTGTGACACAAGGATTTGTTTTACCGAGGTTCGGTTCTCGCAAACCTACTCCCCGTTGAGGAGGCCACAAAGGCCGGGTCTCTTTCAACCCTTCCCTCTCTCAAACGATCCCACGGATCGAGTGAGCTTTTCCCTTCTTCTCAATCAACCGGGAACAAAACTTCCCCGCAAGGATCACCACACAATTGGTGCCTCTTGCCTTGGTTACAATTGAGTGATGATCACAAGAACAAGTGAGAAAGAAAGAAAGCGATCCAAGCGCAAGAGCTCAAAAGAACACGGCAAATCTCTCTCGCTAGTCACTAAGGGCTTGAGTGGAATTGGAGAGGATTTGATCTCTTTTGTTTGTGTCTAGAATTGAATGCCTAGCTCTTGTAAGTGGTTGAGAGTTGGAAAACTTGGATGGCAATGAATGTGGGGTGGTTGGGGTATTTATAGCCCCAACCACCACAAGTGACCGTTGGCTGGAGTCCTCTGTTCGATGGCGCACCGGACAGTCCGGTGCACACCGGACAGTCCGGTGCCCCTGCCACGTCACGGTTGCCGTTGGATTCTGACCGTTGGAGCTTCTGACTTGTGGGCCCCCCCGGGTGTCCGGTGCACACCGGACAAGCACTGTTTGATGTCCGGTGCACCGGCATGGGCGTGCCTGACATCTGCGCGCGCTGCGCGCGCATTTAATGCACCGCAGAGAGCCGTTGGCGCCGCAGGGAGCCGTTGCTCCGCTGGCACACCGGACAGTCCGGTGTACACCGGACAGTCCGGTGAATTTTAGCGGAGCGGCTCCCGACCAAACCCGAGGCTGGCGAGTTCCGAAGGCCGCGTTCCCTTGGAGCACCGGACATGTCCGGTGCACACCGGACAGTCCGGTGAATTATAGCGCGCCGGCCTTGGAGAATACCCGAGGGTGAAGAGTTGGAGTCGAAGTCCTCTGGCCACACCGGACAGTCCGGTGCACACCGGACAGTCCGGTGCCTCCGGCCAGAGGAGCCCTCGGTTGCCTTGCTGCTCCTTTGTTGAATCCAACATTTGGTCTTTTTATTGGCTGATTGTGAACCTTTTGCACCTGTATAACTTATGCACTAGAGTAAACTAGTTAGTCCAATGTTTGTGTTGGGCAATTCAACCACCAAAATTATTTAGGAACTAGGTCTAAGCCTAATTCCCTTTCAATCTCCCCCTTTTTGGTGATTGATGCCAACACAAACCAAAGCAAATATAGAAGTGCATAATTGAACTAGTTTTCATAATGTAAGTGCAAAGGTTGCTTGAAATTGAGCCAATATAAATTTATATGATGCGCATGGATGGTTTTCTTTATTTTTCACATATTGGACCACATTTGCACCACGAGTTTTGTTTTTGCAAATTCTTTTGTAAATTCTTTTCAAAGTACTTTTGCAAGATAGTCAAGGGTAAATGAGAAAAGATTTTGCAAAGCATTTTCAAGATATGGAATTTTCTCCCCCTATTTCCAATGCTTTTCCTTTGACTAAGCAAAACTCCCCCTCAAATGAGGTCTCCTCTTAGTGTTCAAGAGGGTTTTCCATTAATTTTGAAAACACTACTTGCTCCCCCTTTTAGAACACAAAGAGATACCAATTTTGAAATTTATCATTGAAAATCATCAAATTTAAAATTAGGGGTGGTGTGGTGGTGCGGGTCCTTTTGCTTTGGGCTCATATTTTCTCCCCCTTTGGCATGAATCGCCAAAAACGGAATCATTAGAGCCCAATGAAGTACATTCTCCCCCTTTGGTCATGAAATAAATGAGTGAAGGTTATACCAACGTTGGAGAGATGATGCGGAGCGACGGCGAAGGATGAGTAGTAGAACGAAGTGGAAGCCTTTGTCTTCGCCGAAGACTCCAATTCCCTTTCAATATACCTATGACTTGGTTGAAATACACTTGAAAACACATTAGTCATAGCATATATAAAAGAGACATGATCAAAGGTATATTCATGTGCTATGCGTGCAAGACTAGCAAAAGAAATTCCTAGAATCAAGAATATTAAGCTCATGCCTAAGTCGGGTAAAAGATTGTTCATCAAGTGGTTTGGTAAAGATATCGGCTAATTGATCTTTAGTATTAATATAAGAAATCTCGATATCCCCCTTTTGTTGGTGATCCCGAAGAAAATGATACCGAATGGCTATGTGCTTAGTGCGGCTGTGCTCGACGGGATTGTCGGCCATTTTGATTGCACTCTCATTGTCACATAGCAAAGGGACTTTGGTTAATTTGTAACCGTAGTCCCGCAGGGTTTGCCTCATCCAAAGCAATTGCGCGCAACAATGGCCTGCGGCAATATACTCGGCTTCGGCGGTAGAAAGAGCGACCGAATTTTGCTTCTTTGAAGCCCAAGACACCAAGGATCTTCCCAAGAACTGGCAAGTCCCCGATGTGCTCTTTCTATTAATCCTACACCCCGCCCAATCGGCATCCGAATAACCAATTAAATCAAATGTGGATCCCCGAGGGTACCAAAGCCCAAACTTAGGAGTAAAAGCCAAATATCTCAAGATTCGTTTTACGGCCGTAAGGTGTGATTCCTTAGGGTCGGCTTGGAATCTTGCACACATGCATACGGAAAGCATAATGTCCGGTCGAGATGCACATAAATAAAGCAATGATCCAATCATCGACCGGTATACCTTTTGATCCACGGACTTACCTCCCGTGTCGAGGTCGAGATGCCCATTAGTTCCCATGGGTGTCTTGATGGGCTTGGCATCCTTCATTCCAAACTTGCTTAGGATATCTTGAGTATACTTCGTTTGGCTAATGAAGGTGCCCTCATGGAGTTGCTTGACTTGGAATCCTAGAAAATACTTCAACTCCCCCATCATCGACATCTCGAATTTCTGTGTCATGATCCTACTAAATTCTTCACATGTAGATTTGTTAGTAGACCCAAATATGATATCATCAACATAAATTTGGCATACAAACAAATCATTATCAAGAGTCTTAGTGAATAAAGTAGGATCGGCCTTGCCGACTTTGAAGCCATTAGCAATAAGGAAATCTCTAAGGCATTCATACCATGCTCTTGGGGCTTGCTTGAGCCCATAAAGCGCCTTAGAGAGCCTATAAACATGGTTAGGGTACTCACTATCTTCAAAGCCGGGAGGTTGCTCAACATAGACCTCCTCCTTGATTGGTCCATTGAGGAAGGCACTCTTCACGTCCATTTGATAAAGCTTGAAGCCATGGTAAGTAGCATAGGCTAATAATATGCGAATTGACTCAAGTCTAGCTACGGGTGCATAGGTTTCACCAAAATCCAAACCTTCGACTTGTGAAAACCCCTTGGCCACGAGTCGAGCTTTGTTCCTAGTCACCACACCATGCTCGTCTTGCTTGTTGCGGAAGACCCACTTGGTTCCTACAACATTTTGGTTAGGACGTGGAACTAAGTGCCATACCTCGTTCCTCGTGAAATTGTTGAGCTCCTCTTGCATCGCCATCACCCAATCCGAATCTTGAAGTGCCTCCTCTACCCTGGTTGGCTCAATAGAGGAAACAAACGAGTAATGTTCACAAAAATGAGCAACACGAGATCGAGTAGTTACCCCCTTATGAATGTCGCCGAGGATGGTGTCGACGGGGTGATCTCGTTGAATTGCTTGGTGGACTCTTGGGTGTGGCGGCCTTGGTTGTTCATCCTCCTTGTTTTCATCATTTGAATCTCCCCCTTGATCGTTGCCGTCATTTTGAGGTGGCTCATCTTCTTGATTTTCTTGTTCAACATCTTGAGCCTCATCCTCAACTTGAGTTGGTGGAGATGCTTGCATGGAGGAGGATGGTTGATCTTGTGTATTTGGAGGCTCTTCGGATTCCTTAGGACATACATCCCCGATGGACATGTTCCTAAGCGCTATGCATGGAGCCTGTTCTTCACCTACATCATCAAGATCAACTTGCTCTACTTGAGAGCCGTTAGTCTCATCAAACACAACGTCACAAGAAACTTCAACAAGTCCTGAGGACTTGTTAAAGACTCTATATGCCCTTGTGTTTGAGTCATATCCTAGTAAAAAGCCTTCTACAGTTTTAGGAGCAAATTTAGATTTTCTACCTCTTTTAACAAGTATAAAACATTTGCTACCAAAAACTCTAAAATATGAGATATTGGGCTTTTTACCGGTTAGGAGTTCATAGGATGTCTTCTTGAGGATTCGATGAAGATATAACCGGTTGATGGCGTAGCAGGCGGTGTTGACCGCCTCGGCCCAAAACCGATCCGGTGTCTTGTACTCATCAAGCATGGTTCTTGCCATGTCCAATAGAGTTCGATTCTTCCTCTCCACTACACCATTTTGTTGAGGAGTGTAGGGAGAAGAGAACTCATGCTTGATGCCCTCATCCTCAAGAAAGCCTTCTATTTGAGAATTTTTGAACTCCGTCCCATTGTCGCTTCTAATTTTCTTGATCCTTAAGCCGAACTCATTTTGAGCCCGTCTCAAGAATCCCTTTAAGGTCTCTTGGGTTTGTGATTTTTCCTGCAAAAAGAATACCCAAGTGAAGCGAGAATAGTCATCCACAATTACAAGGCAGTACTTACTACCGCCGATGCTTATGTAAGCGATCGGGCCGAACAAATCCATGTGAAGAAGCTCCAGTGGCCTGTCGGTAGTCATGATGTTTTTGTGTGGATGATGAACACCAACTTGCTTCCCGGCTTGGCATGCACTACAAATCCTGTCTTTCTCAAAATGAACATCGGTTAGTCCCAAAATGTGTTCTCCCTTTAGAAGCTTGTGAAGATTCTTCATTCCAACATGGGCTAGTCGGCGGTGCCAGAGCCAACCCAAGTTAGTCTTAGCAATCAAGCAAGTGTCGAGTTCAGCTCTATTAAAATCTACTAAGTATAGCTGACCCTCTAACACTCCCTTAAAAGCTATTGAATCATCACTTCTTCTAAAGACAGTTACACCAGTATCAGTAAAAAGACAGTTGTAGCCCATTTGACATAATTGGGATACGGAAAGCAAATTGTAATCTAAGGAATCTACAAGAAAAACATTTGAAATGGAATGGTCAGGGGATATAGCAATTTTACCCAAACCTTTGACCAAACCTTGATTTCCATCCCCGAATGTGATAGCTCGTTGGGGATCTTGGTTTTTCTCATATGAGGAGAACATCCTTTTCTCCCCGGTCATGTGGTTTGTGCACCCGCTGTCGAGTATCCAACTTGTGCCCCCGGATGCATAAACCTACAAAACAAGTTTAGTTCTTTGTTTTAGGTACCCAAACGGTTTTGGGTCCTTTGGCATTAGATACAAGAACTTTGGGTACCCAAACACAAGTCTTGGAGCCCTTGTGTTTGCCCCCAACAATTTTGGCAACTACCTTGCCGGATTTGCTAGTCAAAACATAAGATGCATCAAAAGTCTTAAATGAAATAGCATGATCATTTGATGCATTTGGAATTTTCTTTCTAGGCAACTTGGCATGGGTTGGTTGCCTAGATCTAGATGTCTCACCCTTATACATAAAAGCATAATTAGGGCCAGAGTGAGACTTCCTAGAATGAATTTTCTTAATTTTACTCTCAGGATACCCGGCAGGGTACAAAATGTAACCCTCGTTATCCTGAGGCATGGGAGCCTTGCCCTTAACAAAGTTAGACAAGTTCTTAGGAGGGGCATTAATTTTGACATTGTCTCCCCTTTGGAAGCCAATGCCGTCCTTAATGCCCGGGCGTCTCCCATTATAGAGCATGCTTCTAGCAAGTTTAAATTTTTCATTTTCTAAGTCATGCTCTCTAATCTTAGCATTAAGTTGTGCTATGTGATCATTTTGTTTCTTAATTAAAGCTAGGTGATCATGGATAGCATCAACATTAATATCTCTACATCTAGTACAAATGGAAACATGCTCAACATTCGATGTAGAGGGTTTGCAAGTTTTAAGTTCAACAACCTTAGCATGCAACATATCATTTTTAGTTCTAAGGTCGGAAATAGTAGCATTGCAAACATCAAAATCCTTAGCCTTAGCAATTAATTTCTCATTCTCATCTCTAAGGCTAGCAAGAGAAATGTTCAATTTTTCAATTCTAGCAAGCAAATCATGATTATCATTTCTAGGAATTGAAACATTGCAAATGTGAGAATCAACCTTAGCTAGCAAATTGGCATTTTCATTTCTAAGGTTGTCTAAAGTCTCATGACAAATACTTAGCTCACTAGACAATTTTTCACATTTTTCTCTTTCTAGAGCATAAGCATTTTTAACCTTAACATGTTTTTTGTTTTCCTTGATTAGGAAGTCCTCTTGGGAGTCCAAGAGATCATCCTTTTCATGGATGGCACTAATCAATTCATTTAATTTTTCTTTTTGTTCCATGTTAAGGTTGGCAAAAAGAATACGCAAATTATCCTCTTCATTTTTATCATTATCCTCATCACTAGATGTTTCATATTTAGTGGAGGACTTTGATTTTACCTTCTTTTTGCCGTCCTTGGCCATGAGGCACTTGTGGCCGACGTTGGGGAAGAGGAGGCCCTTGGTGACGGCGATGTTGGCGGCGTCCTCGTCGTCGGAGGAGTCGCTTGAGCTTTCGTCGGAGTCCCACTCCCGACAAACATGGGCATCGCCGCCCTTCTTCTTGTAGTACTTCTTCTTCTCCTTCCTCTTGCCCTTCTTGTCGTTGTCCCTGTCACTATCACTTGATAATGGACATTTAGCAATAAAGTGACCGGGCTTACCACATTTGTAGCAAACCTTCTTGGAACGGGATTTGTAATCCTTCCCCTTCCGTTGCTTGAGGATTTGCCGAAAACTCTTGATGATTAGGGCCATCTCCTCGTTGTCGAGCTTGGAGGCGTCAATTGGTTGTCTACTTGGTGTAGACTCCTCCTTCTTCTCCTCCGTTGCCTTGAAGGCCACGGGTTGCGCCTCGGATGTGGAAGGCTCGTCAAGCTCGTTGATCTTCTTGGAGCCCTTAATCATGCATTCAAAACTAACAAAATTCCCGATAACTTCCTCGGGGGTCATTTGTGTATATCTAGGATTGCTACGAATTAATTGAACTTGTGTGGGGTTAAGGAAAATAAGGGCTCTTAGAATAACCTTAACCACTTCGTGGTCATCCCATTTTGCGCTCCCGAGGTTGCGCACTTGGTTTACCAAGGTCTTGAGCCGGTTGTACATGTCTTGTGGCTCCTCCCCTTGGCGAAGACGGAAGCGACCGAGCTCCCCCTCGATCGTTTCCCGCTTGGTGATCTTGGTGAGTTCATCACCCTCGTGCGCCGTCTTGAGTAGGTCCCAAATCTCTTTGGCGTTCTTCAACCCTTGTACTTTGTTGTATTCCTCCTTGCTTAGTGAGGCAAGGAGAATGGTTGTGGCTTGGGAGTTGAAGTGCTCGATTTGGGCCACTTCGTCCGTGTCGTAGTCTTCATCCCCTACGGATGGTATCTGTACACCAAACTCAACAACATCCCATAATCTTTTGTGGAGAGAGGTTAGATGAAATCGCATCAAATTACTCCACATAGCATAATCTTCACCATTAAAAGTTGGTGGTTTGCCTAATGGGACGGAAAGTAAAGGTGTATGTTTAGGAATGCGAGGGTAGCGTAGGGGAATCTTACTATACTTCTTACGCTCTTGGCGTTTAGAAGTGACGGACGCCGCGTCGGAGCCGGAGGTGGAGGTCGATGAAGTGTCGGTCTCGTAGAAGACCACCTTCCTCATCCTTTTGTGCTTGTCCCCACTCCGATGCGGCTTGTGAGAAGAAGATTTTTCCTTCTTCTCCTTGTGGTGAGAAGAGGAAGATCTTTTCTCCTTTCGCTTGGAGGATCTCTTCTTCTTCTCCCTTCTCTTGGTGCGGGACTCTTCCGATGAAGATGAGGTGCTCCCTTGGCTTGTAGTGGGCTTGTCATCGCCGGTCTCCATCTCCTTCTTGGCGGGATCTCCCGACATTACTTCGAGCGGTTAGGCTCTAATGAAGTACCGGGCTCCGATACCAATTGATAGTCGCCTAGAGGGGGGGTGAATAGGGCGAAACTGAAATTTACAAAAATAATCACAACTACAAGCCGGGTTAGCGTTAGTAATAAAGAAACGAGTCCGCGAGAGAGGGCGCAAAACAAATCACAAGCAAATAAGAGTGTGACACAAGGATTTGTTTTACCGAGGTTCGGTTCTCGCAAACCTACTCCCCGTTGAGGAGGCCACAAAGGCCGGGTCTCTTTCAACCCTTCCCTCTCTCAAACGATCCCACGGATCGAGTGAGCTTTTCCCTTCTTCTCAATCAACCGGGAACAAAACTTCCCCGCAAGGATCACCACACAATTGGTGCCTCTTGCCTTGGTTACAATTGAGTGATGATCACAAGAACAAGTGAGAAAGAAAGAAAGCGATCCAAGCGCAAGAGCTCAAAAGAACACGGCAAATCTCTCTCGCTAGTCACTAAGGGCTTGAGTGGAATTGGAGAGGATTTGATCTCTTTTGTTTGTGTCTAGAATTGAATGCCTAGCTCTTGTAAGTGGTTGAGAGTTGGAAAACTTGGATGGCAATGAATGTGGGGTGGTTGGGGTATTTATAGCCCCAACCACCACAAGTGACCGTTGGCTGGAGTCCTCTGTTCGATGGCGCACCGGACAGTCCGGTGCACACCGGACAGTCCGGTGCCCCTGCCACGTCACGGTTGCCGTTGGATTCTGACCGTTGGAGCTTCTGACTTGTGGGCCCCCCCGGGTGTCCGGTGCACACCGGACAAGCACTGTTTGATGTCCGGTGCACCGGCATGGGCGTGCCTGACATCTGCGCGCGCTGCGCGCGCATTTAATGCACCGCAGAGAGCCGTTGGCGCCGCAGGGAGCCGTTGCTCCGCTGGCACACCGGACAGTCCGGTGTACACCGGACAGTCCGGTGAATTTTAGCGGAGCGGCTCCCGACCAAACCCGAGGCTGGCGAGTTCCGAAGGCCGCGTTCCCTTGGAGCACCGGACATGTCCGGTGCACACCGGACAGTCCGGTGAATTATAGCGCGCCGGCCTTGGAGAATACCCGAGGGTGAAGAGTTGGAGTCGAAGTCCTCTGGCCACACCGGACAGTCCGGTGCACACCGGACAGTCCGGTGCCTCCGGCCAGAGGAGCCCTCGGTTGCCTTGCTGCTCCTTTGTTGAATCCAACATTTGGTCTTTTTATTGGCTGATTGTGAACCTTTTGCACCTGTATAACTTATGCACTAGAGTAAACTAGTTAGTCCAATGTTTGTGTTGGGCAATTCAACCACCAAAATTATTTAGGAACTAGGTCTAAGCCTAATTCCCTTTCAGTAACGTCATCACACATGACTCTGACTTAACCGTAGAGGAAGCGATGACTACTTCGGCATGTCACCACCTCTCTACAGGCCAAATCAATATTAACCACATCGATCGAGTCTTATATCACGTAATACTTATAATTTATTATCTCAAATACAACCATATCCTGGCATGTACTTGGGACACTTCGGTTCAACTTACGCAATCACTACTACAACGCACTTCGGCACACATGTTTAATAACCCAACTTTCTAAATTAACCTATCTCACTTTCCAACACCAAATTAAATGTCACGTACTTTACATTTTCACCTAATTTAACCTACACCAACGATGAATACATAAATATAATTGTCCTAGACCAACCCATTAGACGACTGCGGAAACCACCACATGCTTTACACTTTATTAGATTTACCACGACTAACACACTGCTTCATGATGAAGTATTTTAACAAACGATTAATACCATCCATGAACCATCCTTGTGACACACAAATGAATCACCGCAGCCACGTATATTCAAACACCCAATACACACCACATCGACCAAAACGTATTTAGACAAACTACAAATCGCACACATCAAACAACTTCGTGTTCTCCAACCGCAAATGCGAACCTACTAATGCATATAACCAAAACATTTTTACACACATCCACACATATACGTGCACTGCATGACATCAACCAAATCATACGTATGGTAAACTATAAATCAATCAACCTGAACGGGATCAGACTAGACGCATGTGCTGTCCACCGGCTAGCGTTTCGTTGCATAGGCAGAGCACGAGGCGCGACACCGATAGCTAGCTGCACACAACAACGTCGATTTACTGATTTAGTCATTTCATCGAGCAAGAGAAGCGCGGGACAGCGAAGAGCTCACCGCGGATTGACGACATCGTGACGGGGACTGCGAGATCGACGGCGGGTGGCCCGTCTTGGCGAGCGCGACGTAGCGGAGGCGTCGCTGCTGCTGCGGCTTTGGCATTTTGTCAAACACGGCGCAAGCACGATAGCGCAGGGAGTACACTGTTGTCGTTTGGCGGGGTTGAGGAGTATGGGATGGCTCTGGGAGGGAGCTCCTGCTGCAGGCATGCATGGGAGAGGGACGCCATGAGCGACGGCAAGCTCACTGCTCGAGCTCGGATCTGAGGAGGTGCCGCACCATGGCTGGAGCAGAGGTGAGGAAGGGCATCGTGCACAGGGATGGATGGAGGGCGCGCTGAGCACGCCACAAGGGTGCGACGGAGAAGCTCGACGCCAGGGGGAGGTTGCTGGCGACCATGGAGCAAAAGCAGAGAAGGTCGCGCCTAGGGTGAGAACAGGGGCGTCGGCGTGCTCCCAGGGAGCCCCTGCGCCTACGGCCAGAAACAGAGGGAGGAGGAGTTGCCGCCATGCTTAGAGGGTGCGCGCTGGAGAGGAAGAGCTGGGCGCCCTGCTGCAGCCGTGGGGAAGAAAGGATCCCTGCCCTGGCGTGCGTGAAGGAGTCTTGCGGCTGGAAAAAAATGGCAGAGGAGGAAGAAGGCTGGGAGAGTGGCGGCTGGGAAAAGAATAGGGGTGGGAGTGAAAGATTTACAAGTGAGCACCCCTATTTATAGAAGGAGCCCTAGGGTTAGGGTTCCCAAGTGGGCCAAATGGGCTGGGTTTTAAATGGGCTTGGCCCAAAACGTGTAATTCGGGCTGCGCTAAATATTTTCCGGAAAAATTCTCGTGCGGATTTCGTCGCTACGGAGAAACAGAGCGAAAAGAGTTCGGACGAACAGAAGGTTGCGCAATTAATTTGGCCGAGAGTTTGATTTGACTTTGCTCGAAAATAAATCCTTACCGTGATTTGAAAGTAAATCGTCTCGGGACACGACTAGCTTTCGGATTTTTGATTGAGAAGACAAATCGCGACATTTAAAATCATCGCTGATGTTGATTTTTAAATCGGGGTCGAACACAGAGTATGAAGTCGAGTCGGATAAGAATAAATTTGAGGGCGACGTACTGAGTATCCCGTTGGAGGATACGAACCCGGATAAATAGTCGAACATAGATCGAAGTTCAGGAATTTGATTCAGGCTCAGATCAGATAACAGCCGTCGAGAGTTTGATTTAGAGAGCTTCAGATGAGATTTAAAATTCGAGAATGATCTTCGAGTCTGCATGAGTTCCGAGAATTAAAAATTTTAACACGCTCCAAAATTGGTTGTTTCTCGCGATCGATTAACTCTGAATTCGGTGAACTTCCGAGAGAAAGCCTGATAAACAGAGATAGGCACGATCGAGAAATAGAAATTTTTACAGAGCATCCGAGATTAGGATAAATCTCCCGACATAACACGAAACTGACACCTGGGGTGTCACAACCTTCCCCCCTTAAAAAGAATCTCGTCCCGAGATTCGGACAGACCCTTAAGGGTGGAGAAGCATGTAACTCCCAAGCTGATGGTTGATGCACATTCAAGAGATGGTATCTGACAAGATAATGAAGATAGATTTGAGTAGATTATCGCGGCATGTTGAGACAAAATGCAGCGATCACTCTGAGAGACGGTTCACAAAAGAGAGCACATCAGTGTAGTCTTATAATGGATCACAACTATTAACCGCGATACCAGCGCGTGCCGAGCAGCTCAACCATGTGTGCACCATAGTAGGCTCTCGGTTTCGTCACGGCACCATCAGTCGTTAGTCATAATACCATTACCAAACACAACCAATAAGAAATTTTCACGTGGCATAAATAGATGGAGCCCATGAGAGGATGGCTCAGAAAATGTGACTGAAGCTGAAGCAAAGATTGTTGGCAAGAGAGCATCACATGAGAATTTTCTTTAACTTAGAGAACTATTTTATGATCATCGCGGGGATTATCAGCCAAAGATTGATACGATATTTAATATGAGGAGGAACCAACCATGAGATCGAAATTGATAAGCTTTTAGAGGCATGAGAGATCCAAAGAGAACAGCAACATTCATTAATCCACATGGATATGCTGCTTAGAGATAAGTTGATAAAACAAGCGTCATGATCCTCGAAGAAAGAGTATGAGAATGATCAGAAGTGACAGATTTAGGCAGATCAACGTCTGATACTTGAGGACGGGTTATAGCAGATACCCAGATAACAGGGCAGAATCATTAAAGGATCCAGAGATTTGGATGATAAGTCACAACATGATTCACAAGGAGAAAGATTACCAGATCCAAGCGAAAGGAGAGGTAGGCAAATAGGATCAGCTAGATGATCAACAGGATTGCTATGAAGTTTTAGGGGCAAGGATTTATGAAAAGAAACATGGCCTTGATAGGGTTTGCGCAACTAGACAACAACAACAATTATATTTTTTTGACACAAGTGCACAAGGAGACTTGGGCTGGTCTAGCGGTCAAGCTATGGGCATCTATAGGTTGTGCGGGTGCATTATCAATAGTGCAACACACAAGGGCTAGAAAACACCAACACAAGCATGTGATTTGATTTTTTTAAGGGTTTCACTTGCTAACCACTAGGTTGTTTAAAGTGGGGGTGTATTTTTATGAGGAAACAAACAACACATTTTTTGCAAAAAGGGTTGAACAATTTCAATACCACCTAGATAGCAAGGCAAGAGAAACACATAACACAACCTAACAAGACTTACCAATCTGACATGAGGTACGACATTTCTAACATAACAGTACATCACATTATTCATAAGTTTTATTATTGGAATAAAGGTGAGAGAAGCATGTTGATGCGCAAGAGACAATTATAATGCGACAATCAGGATGCATGCTCATTCTAGTCGTCTTCTCAGACCTAACTAAGTCTTCGGGTGCTGCTATAGCATCCCTATTAATAGTATTAGTAGCCTTTATGGCCTATATAAATAGCCAATTAGCTACCCATCTATTCCTAAGGCTTCACGTCCTAGGTCTATCCTTATCGTCCTGATATCTATCCAACTTTGGTTTCTAAGCAGGTTTTACTTTAGAAAAGGTTGGTAATCATGACTTATTGACTTCTCTGTGATGGTATTCGCTCCGATACCAGCTGTGGCGGAACCGCCCGAATTATTCCAGCTTAAGTGCCCAAGTCGCACCCTTAAGTGCAGCAACACACTTAAACAGGAATAACCCGTCAGTCCCTCGGATCTAGTCCGATAAAGCCACTTATCCAGGATCGAATACCACTAGCTCACTCGAAGGTGAGGCACAGAGAAATACAATAAAACATAATACCATAAATTTAATAAGTATCATTAGTGATTACATTATCGGAGTTTCAGAAATAATAACCATGAATTTTAATGCAGCGGAAATAACTAACGGAGAAGAACCGGGTAACATGGCGAAGCCTGGCCACGCTACTCCTCCTGGTCCTCTCCTGCGGCAGCAGTAACCCACTCGACCGTCTATCCCGGTGGCAGGGATGGAGGCCAAGTCACACCATCAACCAATCATCCTAAGGAGTACCTGCAAAAATTGTGCCACAAGCAAGGCTGAGTATACTAATACTCAGCTAGACTTACCCGGTGTGAGGAGTCTATACTCCTCTACCTCTAGACATGCAGCTGTTTGGCTGTGGGGTTTGGTTGCCAAAAGCACTAGCTGAGTTTCTAAGTCAAGATTTTAACTTTGTCAAGATTAAGTGTGACTCTCTTAAGGCTGAAAGTGTACTATCTACTCATACATAGTAGCAAGCATTTTTAGCAATCAATATCTTGTATCATCTCATCACAGTTCCACTTGTTACTCAATGCAGCAGCATGGATCAAGCAGTCTCATTAGCTGCGAGAAGCAGACGATTCGAACCGAGTTTTTAAACCTTGCAAGGTAAACCTAAACACACGACATGTAGGGGCACTCCGTCCCCACACACATCAACCG
This sequence comes from Zea luxurians, assembly GCA_029449295.1. NCBI lineage: Eukaryota > Viridiplantae > Streptophyta > Magnoliopsida > Poales > Poaceae > Zea > Zea luxurians. The sequence continues at coordinate 38,744,576 of JAOPSE010000010.1, read as the reverse complement.
TCCCCATCGATTCCCTGGCAACAGATCAGGGCTCACCGCCTTGGCGTACAATGCCTCACTGACCCCGACTGCCGTCGTGCAGTGACCGCACTTGTACCCACCATAACCGGAATGGGAGACCACGTCTCAGGTCGCGTGAGGGGTAAAGTCTGCGGGCAGGTTCACTCAGGTACTAGGCTTACCGATTTACCATATTTCTCGGTATGTGTTTAGTACGTTCAAACGCTTGACTCACGGTACCACACCATAATCCTTATTCAAATTTTTATCCCGTGGACAATCAATCCCCATGGATTGTTGCCCACAAGCCAGCATCATTATGAGAAGAAAGTGGATACAACCAAACTCCTGACCTCGCGCGAGTGCTAGAAAAATCACTCGACTTCTACCGAGATCCTAATTAATAAAGCAGCTACTCGACCTAGCATACTAGTATCCATCTCAAAAGGGAATCCTGAGTTCATGCAACTAAGGTTCCAAACAACTCCTACACTTAAGTGCACAGTACAAGCCTACAAACATTAAGTGTAGTAAAATAGCATATATAAACGGTTATGCATAAAACCGGGGCTTGCCTTTAATTTAACACTAGATAGTGTTTGCTGGGAGAGGGTACTCGCTTGGCGAGCGTCCACTGGTTATGTCCATTCTTCAGGTCGTCCACCAAAGGCATCTTGTGGTTGGCACCACATCAGTTGCTTGATCATCATCTCTCGGTCCTATATGAGATGCAAGATGCATATGTATGAATATAATGAAAGTAGCACAAGATATACAACGACACTGCGGTGAACTAAACATTAAATGAGAAGACACCGTAAACAACCATACGCTAGCACTAGTTATCTATACGTTCTCGGCGATCAACATTAACACCATTAACAAGACGACCACACTTTGTATATTTACACAACACAACTATGACATCACAAGCATACACATTTATTTAACTTGCTATGGCTTTTCCTTAGTTCTCCTATTTATCACACAAAGGCATCACCGACCACACAAGTCCAACTAAGACAACGTAAGGTTGAATACGACATAGACATTAATAATTACGGAACTCCTATATCGCAATCAACTAGAGCAAGAAACATACAACATGACACACGTGCATTATTAAGCTTAGTTATAGCAAGTCTATATTAATTTAGCGCTAACCAACCATTTTAGCCAAAAGGGTGAACTAACAATCAAATACGTAGTTGCAGATTTTTGGACAGCAATACAGCAGTTGCTTGTTTTAATCATAACTCTTCAATGGTTAGTCCAAAAATATCAAACTAGGACTTTCTGGAAAGCTTAAAAAGTGCTCTACAACTTTGGTATTGTCATCACAACCTGATTAAACACTTAGCAAGGTCAAAACGTGCTAATACAACAGCGCTGTCCAGATTTGGACAGATTCAGGTTAGCAACTTCAAAAATTCACAACTGAAAATTCAGACATCCAAATAAGGTGATCCTAGACTTTCTGAAAAGCTAATTAAATGTTCTACAAATTGTTTATAAACATCACAGGGTGATTCAACATTTAACTAAGCGTAAATATCACTAAAAGACCTTGCTGTCCAGAACTGGACAGATTCAGTCTTCATAATTGTAACATTCATAACTTAAGCTTCAGACCACCAAAAATAGTGATCCAAGACTTTTTGGAAAGCTTGGCAAAAGCACTACACAACTTTTATAATCACCAAGAGGTGATTCCAGGTTTAACTAAATCAAACATTTCAGTCTTCGAAATCTGTTCTGTCAGAGGACAGAACACAGCAACCAGTTTGAAAAATTCATAACTCTTAAACTATCAGTCCTATGGTTATGAAATTTTAACACAAGCAAGATCAGAAAAGCCTCTACAACTTTCTTATAATCGACAAGGACTGATTCTAACATTAACTTAAGCAAACAATGCAGCTTCTGAAATCTGTACAGAATTTGGACAGATTCAGTCACTGAATTTGTAAAATACATAACTCCTAAACTGTCAGACCTATGGCTGTCAAATTTTAACACAAGTAAGATAATAGAGTGGTCTACAACTTTATTGTGAACACCAATAACTGATTTCAACATTAACTTAAGCAACCATTGCAATTTCTGAAATCTGTCCAGAAATTCGACAGATTCAGGTGCTGGGCTTGTGGAAATCACAACTCCTAAACGATCAGGTTTATGGCCGTCAAATTTTTGTACAAGCAAGATAATCATGTTATATACAACTCTTCTATATGACTTTTCTACAGAAAACATGATTTGGTTTATCAAACAAACAGCACAACGAAAACAATGCGTGTAGCCCAAAACAGCAACTAATTAAGTTCAGCTCATATACAATTCAAGAGTTGCCGCGTTCTAAGTACTTGAACTATTCTAACACTTTACCATTCGTTAGAGTTGAATTAATTAAATGGGGACTAACAAGTAGACTTACAAATTTTATCCAAATCATTTAGTGCACTAAAATTACCACATTCATTTAACAACGCATTCTCTACGATAATCAATGTCGAAGCGCTTTTTACCCAATAGTTTGCAATTTAACTTAGACATCACATGAGCACTAATACTTTTCATTCACGACCATAACCATACACATGTAGACCATAACAAGCAATTCATCGCGACTACGATCTTACCCAAACACATCTATTAATTTGGCTAACTAGCGCAACAACATAGACTGCTATACATCCTACACGTCGGCTTGCCTCTTATTATCGCAGTCCGAGACACACATATATAACAAACACTTAACGAAATCGACTCCTATTTAACATGAGTTGGCTAATCACAGTAGAAGACTTAGTGAACCATTTTAGACATCGTGACTCAAAATATGGGTTGGAGTCGATTACTCAGTGTTTCTTAACTGTTGCTCAACTCAAATTGGATAACACACGAGTCACCTAAAACGCCACATTTTAGGAGACCTACATGTCGAGAATCAATTTTATAACCTAAGTGACTCAACCTCTATCACGTTTATCCGAATCTGTTGGCTAATCATTTCCAAAACACCCCATCTATCCTTCACCTTTCTAATCATATTGCACGACATAAAATATTTCGATACGCCTTCACCCCGTAAGTAACGTCATCACACATGACTCTGACTTAACCGTAGAGGAAGCGATGACTACTTCGGCATGTCACCACCTCTCTACAGGCCAAATCAATATTAACCACATCGATCGAGTCTTATATCACGTAATACTTATAATTTATTATCTCAAATACAACCATATCCTGGCATGTACTTGGGACACTTCGGTTCAACTTACGCAATCACTACTACAACGCACTTCGGCACACATGTTTAATAACCCAACTTTCTAAATTAACCTATCTCACTTTCCAACACCAAATTAAATGTCACGTACTTTACATTTTCACCTAATTTAACCTACACCAACGATGAATACATAAATATAATTGTCCTAGACCAACTCATTAGACGACTGCGGAAACCACCACATGCTTTACGCTTTATTAGATTTACCACGACTAACACACTGCTTCATGACGAAGTATTTTAACAAACGATTAATACCATCCATGAACCATCCTTGTGACACACAAATGAATCACCGCAGCCACGTATATTCAAACACCCAATACACACCACATCGACCAAAACGTATTTAGACAAACTACAAATCGCACACATCAAACAACTTCGTGTTCTCCAACCGCAAATGCGAACCTACTAATGCATATAACCAAAACATTTTTACACACATCCACACATATACGTGCACTGCATGACATCAACCAAATCATACGTATGGTAAACTATAAATCAATCAACCTGAACGGGATCAGACTAGACGCATGTGCTGTCCACCTGCTAGCGTTTCGTTGCATAGGCAGAGCACGAGGCGCGACACCGATAGCTAGCTGCACACAACAACGTCGATTTACTGATTTAGTCATTTCATCGAGCAAGAGAAGCGCGGGACAGCGAAGAGCTCACCGCGGATTGACGACATCGCGACGGGGACTGCGAGATCGACGGCGGGTGGCCCGTCTTGGCGAGCGCGACGTAGCGGAGGCGTCGCTGCTGCTGCGGCTTTGGCATTTTGTCAAACACGGCGCAAGCACGATAGCGCAGGGAGTACACTGTTGTCGTTTGGCGGGGTTGAGGAGTATGGGATGGCTCTGGGAGGGAGCTCCTGCTGCAGGCATGCATGGGAGAGGGACGCCATGAGCGACGGCAAGCTCACTGCTCGAGCTCGGATCTGAGGAGGTGCCGCACCATGGCTGGAGCAGAGGTGAGGAAGGGCGTCGTGCACAGGGATGGATGGAGGGCGCGCTGAGCACGCCACAAGGGTGCGACGGAGAAGCTCGACGCCAGGGGGAGGTTGCTGGCGACCATGGAGCAAAAGCAGAGAAGGTCGCGCCTAGGGTGAGAACAGGGGCGTCGGCGTGCTCCCAGGGAGCCCCTGCGCCTACGGCCAGAAACAGAGGGAGGAGGAGTTGCCGCCATGCTTAGAGGGTGCGCGCTGGAGAGGAAGAGCTGGGCGCCCTGCTGCAGCCGTGGGGAAGAAAGGATCCCTGCCCTGGCGTGCGTGAAGGAGTCTTGCGGCTGGAAAAAAATGGCAGAGGAGGAAGAAGGCTGGGAGAGTGGCGGCTGGGAAAAGAATAGGGGTGGGAGTGAAAGATTTACAAGTGAGCACCCCTATTTATAGAAGGAGCCCTAGGGTTAGGGTTCCCAAGTGGGCCAAATGGGCTGGGTTTTAAATGGGCTTGGCCCAAAACGTGTAATTCGGGCTGCGCTAAATATTTTCCGGAAAAATTCTCGTGCGGATTTCGTCGCTACGGAGAAACAGAGCGAAAAGAGTTCGGACGAACAGAAGGTTGCGCAATTAATTTGGCCGAGAGTTTGATTTGACTTTGCTCGAAAATAAATCCTTACCGTGATTTGAAAGTAAATCGTCTCGGGACACGACTAGCTTTCGGATTTTTGATTGAGAAGACAAATCGCGACATTTAAAATCATCGCTGATGTTGATTTTTAAATCGGGGTCGAACACAGAGTATGAAGTCGAGTCGGATAAGAATAAATTTGAGGGCGACGTACTGAGTATCCCGTTGGAGGATACGAACCCGGATAAATAGTCGAACATAGATCGAAGTTCAGGAATTTGATTCAGGCTCAGATCAGATAACAGCCATCGAGAGTTTGATTTAGAGAGCTTCAGATGAGATTTAAAATTCGAGAATGATCTTCGAGTCTGCATGAGTTCCGAGAATTAAAAATTTTAACACGCTCCAAAATTGGTTGTTTCTCGCGATCGATTAACTCTGAATTCGGTGAACTTCCGAGAGAAAGCCTGATAAACAGAGATAGGCACGATCGAGAAATAGAAATTTTTACAGAGCATCCGAGATTAGGATAAATCTCCCGACATAACACGAAACTGACACCTGGGGTGTCACACTTTATTGGAGAAATTCATCCTTCATCATCAAAGGGGCATCGGTTCGTGTTAGTTGCCACTGACTACTTTATCAAATGGACTGAAGCCGTTGCTCTGAAGAACATGACACACAAGGAGGTGATTGAATTCATAACTGAGCATATTATTCATAGATTCGGCATTCCCCAGACCTTGACTACAGATCAAGGGACTTCTTTTATGTCAAAGGAGGTACGTGAATTTGCTGAATTATATAGAATTAAGTTGCTTAATTCATCTCCATATTATGCTCAGGCCAACGGACAGGTCGAGTCTAGTAATAGAACATTGATTAACTTGATAAAAAAGAAGATATCCGATAATCCTAAGCATTGGCATAAGATTTTGTCTGAAGCTTTATGGGCTCACAGAATATCTAAACATAATGCTACTAAAGTATCTCCTTTTGAGCTTGTCTATGGGTAGGAAGCAGTGTTGCCTGTGGAAATAAGTTTAAATGCTGTAAGGTTCGCCAGGCAAAATGATCTATGTCATTGATTATTATAATTCATTGATGGATAATATTGATGAGGTGAACAACAAGAGGGTGATAGCTTTGGGAGCAATAGAAAAGGACAAGATCATGGTAGCCAGGGCCTACAACAAGAAGGTCAAAGCAAAGTCATTTCAAGTAGGGGACCTGGTGTGGAAGACCATCCTGCCACTAAGGAACAAAGACCAGAAGTTTAGGAAGTGGTCGCCAAGCTGGAAGGGTCCTTATAAGGTAAAATAGGTAATGTCTGGTAACGCCTATTTATTACAGACATTACAAGGCAAAGATTTACCCAAGGCTTTGAATGGAGGTTTTCTCAAACAGTACCATCCTAGTATGTGGCAAGATGCCTAAGAAAACCGATGTAATCGCATCGAGTTAATTGCTTTTGGTTTGCTCAGCTCCACCAAAAGGCAGGGGGCATATGTTGAGCACCAAAAAGAGCCGGACGGTCCGGCCCTGAGGCCGGATGGTCCGCGGTCCGGACAGTCCATGCCTATGGGCCGGACGGTCCGCGCACGCACAGAAAGGATTAGGGTTCCGAGTTTTTTGCTGTGTTTGTTGGCGAGAATCATGGGATTTGCTTGGAGTTTTGTTCGTAACGGGTCCAGCCCCCCTCCTCTATAAAAGCAGAGGATTACAGCCGATTAGGGACAATCAATCGAACCCACAATCAATACAATTTACATTTATTCTTAGGAGTAGTTCCAGTCTAGTTCTAGTTTAGCCTTCCAATCCCCAAATTCTCCGCCTCTCCTCGACTCTACATCGATTAGAGGAGTCTAGGTCGGTCTACCCGAGCCTAGACACCACCTAGGATCTCTCCTCCCTGACGGGGTCCCTCCCGGGAGCGAGATCTAGGCACCGCCGGCGATCCTCCGCCGCCCGTGCGCACGCGCAGACCGTCCGGCCCTAGGGCGCGGACCGTCCGGCCATCGGGCAGGGAACCCTAGCCCCTGCGCCAGGTTGCGGACCGTCCGGCCCTGTGCCGCGGACCGTCCGCGCCTGACCAGAGAGCACCGCCACGGTTCTTGCTGAGTGTTTGGCGCTCTGAAAAGGCGTCAACATACTTTTTGGTGACTCCACTAAAGTATGTTGACGCCTTTTCGAAGCGCCAAACACTCAACAAGAACCGTGGTGGTGCTCTCTGGTCAGGCGCGGACGGTCCGCGGCACAGGGCCGGACGGTCCGCGACCTGGTGCAGGGGCTAGGGTTCTCTGCCTGACGGCCGGACGGTCCGCGCGTGCGCAGGGGCGGCGGAGGATCACCGGTGGCGCCTAGATCTCGCTCCCGGGAGGGACCTCGTCGGGGAGGAGAGATCCTAGGTGGTGTCTAGGCTCAGGTAGACCGACCTAGACTCCTCTAATCGACGTAGAGTCGAGGAGAGGCGGAGAATTTGGGGATTGGAAGGCTAAACTAGAACTAGACTAGAACTACTCCTAAGAATAAATGTAAATTGTATTGATTGTGGTTTTGATTGATTGTCCCTAATCAGCCGTAATCCTCTGCTTTTATAGAGGAGGGGGGCTGGACCCGTTACCAACAAAACTCTGAGCAAATCCTGTGATTCTCGCCAACAAACACAGCAAAAAACTCAGAACCCTAATCCTTTCTACGCGTGCGCGGACCATCCGGCCCATAGGCGTGGACCGTCCGAACCACGGACCGTCCGGCCTCAGGGTCAGACCGTCTGGCTCTTTTTGGTGCTCAACATATGCCCCCTGCCTTTTGGTGGAGCTGAGCAAACCAAAAGCAATTAACTCGATACGATTACATCGGTTTTCTTAGGCATCTTGCCACATACTAGGATGGTACAGTTTGAGAAAACGTCCATTCAAAGCCTTGGGCAAATCTTTGCCTTGTAATGTCTGTAATAAATAGGCGTTACCAGACATTACCTGTTTTACCTTATAAGGACCCTCCCAGCTTGGCGACCACTTTCCAAACTTCCGGTCTTTGTTCCTTAGTGGCAGGATCGTCTTCCACACCAGGTCCCCTACTTGAAATGACTTTGCTTTGACCTTCTTGTTGTAGGCCCTGGCTACCATGATCTTGTCCTTTTCTATTGCTCCCAAAGCTATCGCCCTCTTGTCGTTCACCTCATCAATATTATCAATCATTGAATTATAATAATCAATGACAGTTAGATCATTTTGCTTGGCGAACCTGACAGCATTTAAACTTATTTCCACAGGCAACACTGCTTCCTGCCCATAGACAAGCTCAAAAGGAGATACTTTAGTAGCACTATGTTTAGATATTCTATGAGCCCATAAAGCTTCAGACAAAATCTTATGCCAATGCTTAGGATTATCGGATATCTTCTTTTTTATCAAGTTAATCAATGTTCTATTACTAGACTCGGCCTGTCCGTTGGCCTGAGCATAATATGGAGATGAATTAAGCAACTTAATTCTATATAATTCAGCAAATTCACGTACCTCCTTTGACATAAAAGAAGTCCCTTGATCTGTAGTCAAGGTCTGGAGAATGCCGAATCTATGAATAATATGCTCAGTTATGAATTCAATCACCTCCTTGTGTGTCATGTTCTTCAGAGCAACGGCTTCAGTCCATTTGGTAAAGTAGTCAGTGGCAACTAACACGAACCGATGCCCCTTTGATGATGAAGGATGAATTTCTCCAATAAAGTCTAATCCCCATCCTCTGAAAGGCCAAGGCTTGATGATAGGATGTAATTCGGGTGCAGGGACCAATTGTAGGTCGCCGAATTTTTGACACACTTGGCACCCTTGTAGTACTTGAAACAATCAGCTATCATGTTAGGCCAATAAAATCCAGACCTTCGCAACAGCCACTTCATCTTTGGAGCCGATTGATGGGTACCACAAATTCCTTCATGTACTTTGGCCATAGCTAATATAGCATCATCTGGGCCCAAGCACTTAAGTAGGACGTCGTTGACTGTTCGGTGGTAGAGTTCATCACTCATCATAACATACTTGAAAGCTATACGCCGAATGTTCATATCTGTCCTAACATTGGGATTTTGTAAATAATTAGTTATGGGCGTCCTCCAATCACTTGCATCGGCTTCATTATCAACCGAATCGATTAGGAGAACTTTCCTGGTAACCCCGAACGGTCCGGCATCTTCACGCGGACGGTTCGCGACCTGGGGAATTGGCCCTGCACCGGTTATCAGATTTTCAGTGTTGTGAAATCTCCCTCGCTTTATCCGATAACCTGATGCATCTTGTGCCAAATTGTTAGCTCTATGATTCTTAACTCTAGAGATATGCCAAATACTGAATTCGTCAAAAGAATGGATTACGCTCCAACATTTTTCAAGGTAACTATTTAGAGTACCATCAAAACATTGATATTCTTCTAACATTTGTTGGACGACCAGCTGAGAATCACCAAATGCCCTCACATGTTTTACTCCCATACAATTTAAAAGTTCCAAGCCGAACAAAAGGGCCTCATATTCGGCTTGATTATTAGTGCAATAAGTTTTCAATCGGCTAGAGAAGTCGAAGGAGACATTACTTGGTGAAACAAGTACGATGCCAATTCCTTGCCCTTCATTGCAAACCAATCCATCAAAATATACAGTCCAAGGAGTAATAGTGAGGTATGACATGTCTAGTTTATGAGTATCATTAATCCGATGTTCTACAATAAAATCCGCTACGACCTGGCCTTTCATAGATTTCAATGGTTCATAGGCCAAGTCACATTCTATAAGTGCATAAGCCCACTTACCAATTCTACCACTCATAATCGGGTTATGCAACATGTATTTGATTACATCGGCTTGACCAGAAACAGTGCAATGACTAGACAGTAAATAACATCTACACTTGGTGCATGCATAAAACAAGCATAAGCATAACTGTTGGGGCGAAGGCGAAGACGCTACCCTTTGCTCCAGGCCTTCGTCAATTCGCTGCACCAACGGAGGCAAGACGACCGGCTCGGCCCACCCTTCGTCCTCTTCACTGCAAGACGAAGGCCTACGACGAAGTCTTTCCATCCCACGTCCTCGGTCCTACATGGAGGCTCAAGTGGGATGCGGCCCATTGTAACAGGCCCCGCACGGAGAAGCGTGTTACGGGCCCGATTTGTAATGGCTTTCCTGTAATGACAGTCTGTAACCCCCCATTATGGGAATATTCTGGGGATAATCCCGGTGTCTAAGGGCATAAGTGTCCTTACATCGGGATCTTGGGCGCTCGGGCACCTATAAATACCCCCATACAATGCCCTTGAGAGGCTAGATTAATAGAGCAATTACCATCTCGAGTTAAACCTTATTTGCATCCTTTTTACTCCCCCGTTGGATCAACTTGCTCAGGAGCACAAGTTCCAACATTGGCGACCACCGTTCGTGCTACGAGCAAACCACCCGCGATGGCACCCAAAAGAGCTAGTTCGAAGGTAGCCCCATCCGTCGACGAAGCAGCGAAGGCAGCATTGCTAGCTGAGAAAAAGGGCAAGGCCCTCGCCGACAACACCCACCAAGGAGCTGGCAAAGACGAAGCACACAGTAAGAGACAGCGCCACGATCAACACACTCCTGAAGGCACCCTCTGCACCTACAGCTCTGGAGGGCAGCCATAAGTACCACCCCCAGGCTTCGCTCCATTAGAGGGCGAGGACGCAATAGAGGACGGCGAGGTCCTCGGTGTCTCCGCAGAAGAACAGCTAGCTACGGGCCCTCCGCCTCAAGAACCGCAACCTCCAGAAGCAGAAAGAAATCCTCGAGGCCAAGCGCCAACGTGTATCTACGCAGGCCAAGGTGCGCCAAATGATACGAGATGAGGAGCAGAGGGCTCAAGAGCTTGAGCAAGAGATTGCGCTCATGCAGCGTGAAGGCCAACATGATCTGCAGCACGGCCCGCCCCTCCACCAGTGCGCGCCAGTCGGAGACCTATTCATTCCTCAGCGTGGACCCTTCATTCCGCACGCCGCAGCTTTCCAAGGTATCAACTACCTTGATGAGCGAAGCCCCCTGGTGCCGCAACTGCAAGTGTCACCATAGCCCGCCAACTTCAGGGCAGGGACCTACCCCAAGTACAACGGTAGCACTGACCCAGCATAGTACATCATGAGCTATCAAGTAGCTGTCGCATCATCCGGAGGGGACGACACCACGATGGCCAAGTCTTTCATCATCGCCCTCAAGGGTCTGGCATTGACCTGGTACACCAGGTTGCCCCCATTGTCCATCGATTCCTAGAGAAGTCTCTGGGACAAGTTTCTACTCAACTTCCAAGGGTACCGCTCAGATACCGATGCCTTGGCTGAACTGTCACTCTGCAAACAGTTGGAGAAGGAAACCCTGCGGGAGTATTACCGCAAGTTCCTAACCCTCAAGTCACAACTGCCTTCAGTCGACGACCAAATAGCCATACACTACGCCATCAGTGGTCTTCAGGCTAGCGTCCTGTACAGTCACTGCATCAGGGACCCACCCAAAAACCTTCAAGAACTCTATCAGTTGTTTGAAAAGTACGCCAGATTCGAAGAGCTCCACCAGCGCAAGGTCGAGTCTCAAAGAAAGCCCAAGGACCCTCCATAGTCCAGCCGAACATGGACAAGACCTTCGCAGTCAGACTCCTGTCGGGACAGCCGCAGTCAGCAGAAGGTGCATAACATCACCAATCAGCACCCCGCCGGCGAGGCCCCTCACCGTCAAGATTATCCCCCCAGGGCCGCGGCAATGGCACGCGTGGCCCGGGACGGGCGCAACAGTCACACAGATATTACTGTCTGTTTCACGGCGAAGACTGCACGCACCCAACCAAGGATTGCTTGGAAACTAAGGCCACCAGGGACAGGATGGCTCGGGCACAACCCGCTGACAACCCAAGAGTTGTCGCGCACACATATCAACACCACCACCCACAACCATACAACCACGGCCCCCAGCATCCACCCAACCACGTATACCAACACCACCAGGAGGTACAAGTCCTCCCACCCCCGCCCCCGCCTCCGCATCAACCAAACATCCACCACCAAAATCACTCCCAAGCACCAAAATAGGAAGACTTCACTGGTCAGTCGTATCGCGGACTCATTCACATGATAACAGGAGGGTCCAGCGTCGAATTCGACACGAAGCGACAAAAGAGGGACCACTACCGAAGCATCAACCATGTCGCCATCACCGGTCCAGTCGTGCAAACGAAGTGGTCGCATGTGCCGCTAACCTTCGATGCCAGAGATGTCGATCTGCGTAGCGCACCCCACTGTGACGCCATGGTAATCAACTGCAGTGTGGCAGGCTAGGACCTGCATAAAGTCCTAGCCGACAACGGCAGCCAGGCGGATATCATCTTCCTCCATGCCTTCGACCGCATGGGCATCAGCCACAGCTTGCTCAAGCCTTCAGACAATCCGCTATATGGCTTCGGCGACAAGGGCACCTTCCCTGTGGGCAAGATAGAGCTACCCCTGTCCTTCGGCGTAGCACCCAATACGCGAAGCGAGCAGGTCACCTTCGACATCGTTGACATGGTCTATCCCTATAACGCCATAATGGGTCGAGGCTCTATCAACAAATTTGAAGCGTCCATCCATGGATTATATCTTTGCATGAAAATTCTGGGTCCACAGGGCGTCATAACGGTGTACGAGAACCAGCAGACTGCGCGTAACATTGAAAGAGATTTCGTTCCCGGTCAACGGAACGTACACTGCCTTACGACGTAGCACGAAGTCCCCGAGGCCACCCGCCCAGCCACCAACGAAAATGAAAAGGCACAGCTACAAAGCAACGACGGAACAAAGACAGTTCCCCTCGACCCGACAACGCCCAAGTAGACAGTCATCATAAGCAAAGACCTAACCTCGCAAGAGGAGGAGAAACTCATCTCCTGCCTCTCCAGAAATAAAGACGTTTTCGCCTGGTCTGCCCTTGACCTGGTCGGAGTCAGTCGCTCCATCATCGAGCACAGTCTGGGCATCGACCCTTCGGTGCGCCCAAAGAAGCAGCGGCTGCGCAAAATGTCCGATGAAAAAACAGAAGCCGCCAAAGCCGAAGTACACCGTCTGCTGGAGGCCAATTTCATCGAGCCAGTCGCCTACCTACGTGGCTATCCAACGTAGTCATGGTGCAAAAGAAGAATAGCAAGTGGCGGATGTGCATCGATTTCACCAGCCTCAATAAGGCATGCCCCAAGGATAATTTCCCGCTGCCACGGATCGACAAGATAGTCGATAGTGTGGCCGGATGCGAAGTCATGTCACTCCTCAACTGCTTCTCTGGCTACCACCAAATATATATGAAGGAGGAGGACAAGGCCAGTACCAGTTTTATCACACCCTTCGGCACGTACTGCTTCATCAGGATGCCGGATGGACTCAATAATGCTTGATTAACCTTCTCTCGCCTCACCAAGACAGTGCTCGAGAGCCAGGCAGGTCAGAACATCTTCACGTATGTGGATGACATCGTTGTCGCCAGCAAAAATAAGGAGGATCACCTGGCCGACCTTGCAGAGACATTTGCAAACATGAGGGACGCACGACTTCACCTCAACCCCCAGAAGTGTGTCTTTGGGGTCCGCTAGGGGAAGATACTGGGCTACCTGGTGTCGCACCGCGGGATTGAGGCCAACCCGACCAAGATCCAGGCAATAATAAACATGGCACCCCCGTAGTCAACCAGGGACATCCAGTGTCTAACAGGCAGATTGGCCGCTCTAAACAGATTCATCTCCAAGTCCGCCGAGCGGAGTCTACCTTTCCTTAAGACACTGCATGGTGCGAAGGACTTCGCGTGGGGACCAGAGCAGGCGGCAGCCTTCGCATCACTCAAACAGCACCTGTCCGACTTGGCCATTCTCACCAGTCCAGACCCTTCGCTGCCGCTTCTGCTCTACATCGCCGCCTCGCCATATGCAGTCAGTGTAGCCCTAGTCCAAGAACAAAACAAGGAGGGCACGACCCGGCAGTGTCTAGTCTATTACGTCTCCGAGGTCCTCACGGCCTCCAAGTGTAACATGACCGAGCTGGAAAAAATCTCCTACGCAGTCATCATGGCATCACGAAAGCTGCGCCATTACTTCGAAGCATTCAAGGTGCAGGTCACCTCAGACAGGGGACTGGGAGAGCTATTCCACAACCCGGAGGCATCTGTCCGGATTGCCAAATGGGCAGCCGAGTTCTCCGGCTACCATATCGTCTTTGAACCCAGGACAACAATCAAGTCACAGGTCCTGGCAGATTTCATCGTTGATTGGACAGGGCCAGTAGCGCAACAAGACGAGCCTGCAGATAAAGTGTGGACCATCCACTGTGATGGCGCATGGTGCCATGCGGGGGCAGGTGCAGCCGCAGTCATTACATCACCCACAGGGGTCAAACACAGATATGCAGCACGCCTCAGCTTTGCTTTGGAGTTCGACAGGTGCACCAACAACGTAGCAGAGTATGAAGCTGTCATCCTGGGTCTTCGCAAGCTAAGAGCGCTTGGGGTTACCACCTGCATAATCAAGACAGATTCTAAAGTGGTTGCCGGTCAGGTCGAGAAATAATATTCAGCAAAAGACCCCGCACTCATGCAGTATCTCACGGCCGTTCGCAGCCTTGAGATATAATTTAAGGGTTTTTCCTTGCAGCATGTGGATCGAGCAAGGAACGAGGAGGCGGACGCATTGGCCAAGGCAGCTGCCAGAGGCGAAGCCTTGCCCTCCGACGTGTTCTACCATGTCATCGGCACGCCAGTCGTCCGCAATCTAGAGGGCCTACAAATAACCAACGACGCCGAGGGCCATCGCACAGTCAACCTCATCGTGATCGAAGATTGGCGAGCCCCAATAACCCTATTCCTGCAAGGATATTATCATCCAAGCAACGTCAACGAGGCCAAGCGCCTCAAGCACCGAAGCCGGGACTTCGCAATCATTGAGGGTCAGTTATACAAGAAGGGGGTCAGCCAACCCATGCTCAAATGCATCACCGAAACCGAAGGCATCTAGATCTTGCGCGAAGTCCATAGTGGAACTTGTGGCTCTCACTCGGGGCCTAGGGCCCTCGCTGCCAAGGTGATCCGTCAAGGGTTCTATTGGCCCGCTATAATCTACGCCATGAATCGAGTCACGAGGTCGTGTGAAGCCTGCCAGAAGTTCTCTCCCCGCTCGGGCAACCCTTCGCAATTCACAAAGTTGATTGCCCACACATGGCCACTTCAGCGCTGGGGGCTGGACATTGTTGGGCCACTACCCACGGCTTAAGGGAACCTCAAGTTCACCTTCGTTGCCGTCGAATACTTTACCAAGTGGATCGAGGCAAGGGCAGTGTCTACAATAACGTCGAAAACTGCCCAGAAATTCTTCTGGCAAAACATTGTTTGTCGGTTCGGAGTCCCGTCCGAGCTCACGGTCGACAATGGCAAACAATTTGACAGCCAGGACTTCAGGGATTTCTGCTTCTCCATTGGCACCAAGCTTGCCTTCGCGTCAGTATATCACCCGCAATCTAACGGCGTCGTCAAGCACGCCAACGGCAAGATTTTCACTGCTATCAAGAAAAGACTACTCGACGACAGCAAGGGCAAATGGGCCGACCACCTACCTGAAACAGTCTAGGCGCTAAACACGACTGAGTGTCGGGCGACTGGTTTCACTCCTTTTCGTCTACTATATGGTTCGGAGGCCATGACCCCGCAGGAAATAAAGCACGGGTCACCTCGAACAAGTGCATCAGCCACCCCCGACGTAGACGAGCCAACGTCCAAAGACCTCATCGACGGAGACCGCGTCTTCGCCCTGCAGGCCCTCAATAAAACCAAGCTCAAACGAAGGCCTGGCGCGACCACGCAGTCGTCCCAAGAGAGTTCAACGAAGGAGACCTCGTACTCGTCCGAACCACCCGGACAGAGTCACGGGCAAGCTAGAGCCAAAGTGGGAGGGTCCGTTCATCGTCAAGTCGAAGGCGTCCCCCAGCGCATACAGGCTGACAACGCCATCCGGCGAGGACCTAGACCATTCTTGGAACATTGACAATCTCCGTAAATTTTTTGTTTAAATCCTCAGGGCTTACGCGCCCTTGTAATTCATCAAACAGTGTTATTTCGGCCTGCACTCTTTTCCTCCCAGGGGGTGAGGTTTTTAACGAGGTGGAGCCATGTAATATACCCGCAAAAATCCCCCGCAAAAATTTAGATACAGCATGTCAAAAAAGACCGCATCGACGGTCTTCGGCATTCGACCACTCCTAAGTCACCGCGAGAGGCAGCGCAGCCTACCCTCGTGTGCGACACTCCACGCAAAAGTCGCCTAAGGGTGCAGCCGGAATAGCACAATAAGTGCGCTATATCGAAGTCTTTTCCAAAAGACTCTGCGTGCAAAAGCCGCCTAAGGGTGCAGCCGGAATAGCACAATAAGTGCGCCATATCGAAGTCTTTTCCAAAAGACTCTCCGTGCAAAAGCCGCCTAAGGGTGCAGCCGGAATAGCGATAATCGAAGTCTTTTCCAAAAGACTCTCCGTGCAAAAGCAGCCTCAGGGTGCAGCTGGAATAGCACAATAAGTGCGCAAAATCGACGTTTTTTCCTAAAAGCCTCTCCGTGAGGAATCCGCCTAAGGGCGCAGCCGGAACAGCACAATAACTACACAAATATCGAAGTCGTTTTTACAAAAAAAAAGACTCCATACAGAAGTCGCCTACGAGTTCAGCTGGATCAACGAAGGTGCCCAGCCTCATCATACAAATTACGGTTACATACACACAGCGAGGGCATCATATACTACATTGGCTCAACCTTCGGGATGATACCCATCTCCCTGTAATTGAACAGCATTATCCTCAATTCCTCACCCTCAAAAAGATTTCGCAGCTCCCCTTCACCTATGCTCACCCCAACCAGCGAGGACAACAATTCTTGCCTACAAGTCCGATCCACGCGAAGTCGGTCACCCTCCATACCAACACGATGACCCCTTCGCGACAATGCACTAACTCTCCGTTTCGCCACCGCCCTTCGCCGCCTATGCCCAGTACTCGCACCCGAGGGGCCCCCCGACCCTTCCACGCGCGGAGAAGGCTCCGCTGCAGCCACATCCAACGCTGCGAAATAATCCAAACCTTCATCTGAAGACTCCTCTGTCCACGACACCGAACTCCCAGAATCATCAGACTCAAAACACAAAGACACAGAACCACACAAATCATCACTGGTAGGCACCAAGGTCAGGGCCGCCACAAAAATAGTATTGTTAGTAGCGGTTGCGTGCGCAGGCCCAAACGTCAGAACCTGCGCAGCAACCAAGGTTTAGTATCACACAGACAAAATTTACAACCTCCCCAACACCCATTCAGCTATTCAGCCACCTGCGAAGGCCCGGCCATGGCCGCGGGGTCTCCGGCAGCCGGCTCGACCGCCACCTTCAAGACGTCCTCATCCGTCGGCGCGGGGGATGGCACGGGGTCTTCGCTGGATCCAGTTGGCGCGGTCGATGCAGGGACCGTCGAGGTGCCCTCGCCGGCATCAGATGGCGGCAGAACCTCCGCCCCTGATGTCACGGGCAGCGCACTGTCCAGACCACCGAGGTCTTCGACCTCCTCGGCATGCGCCATCTGCAGCAATAACACATTCAGCAAAACCACCCATACACATAACCACGCAAATAAGATCTTACCTGACCAATCGCCCGGTCGGACCTCTCCCAGACCACATCTCGACCGTGCGGACCCCACATCCTGTCGAAGAGCACCCCCGCCGACTGCTTAAGCACCGAGCCTTTGACCTCGAAGATTGTGCATTCGAAGTTCTCGTCTGATTGGTCGAAGACCTCGAAATGCCCGCACCCCTCGCGGGACAAAGCATTCATGGCCCCTTCGCAGGTGACGAGGGAGGCAAAGGACATGAGGCCCGTCGTGATGGTCGGGAGCACCGCCAACTCCTCCTGTAACCACTCCAGGAAGCAAAGGCCCACCTCTTGGCCGGGCGCGTCGAAGGCGGCGGTCCGCGCACCCAGCTCCCGGTACACGTCCACGAACTGCGCGTGCGTTCGCTCGACCTCCGCGCGCGTCGAGACCTCGGCTTTATCCATGCAGTTGTGCAGGCTGTTGAGCCTCGCCTCTAAGTCCTTGGCGCGTTGGCAGGCGAGACTGTTTTCTGCCCGCGCAAGCTTGGCATCGGCCTGCGCAGCCTGCGCATCAGCAATGGCCTTGTTCGCCTCCCTCCTCTCCTCCACCAGCTGGTGCCGGAGATCCCCCCTCTCGGCCTCCATAGCAGCCAACTTCTCCGTCAGCCTTCGGCTTTTGCTTTCGGCAGCCGACTTCTCCCGAACAGCGTCCGCACGCTGTGCCCGGAGACGCTCAACTTCGACAGCAAACTCCGTATTCAAGACACCCGACGCAACACGGTCGGTGAAGTCAGCCGCCTGACACAAAAAGCCATGAGACTCGCAACTTCATAAAAACAACGAACTAGCGAGGTCCAACACGACTTACATGCTGTAGCTGCTGCGATGCTCGCCTCAGCTGCTGGGACATGGAGCCCGCCCCATCCTTAGCAACGACAGTCGAGGATATCTCGCCGCTCATGCAGAAGGTGGACCACGGGTCCCGCAGAACACCCTTCGCCCCTTCCGCCGGCGGCGGCGAAGGGGCCGCCACCGGAGTCGGGACAAGAGGCAGTTGCCCCACATCAGACCCTGCACCATCATATTGGTTAAAAAAACTTACCACTAAGATAATCTGACACACTGATGTCTGTGTTGAAGTCGGCCACACGCGCCCCTTCCTCGCTAGCACGCGCCGGGGAGGGCACCTTTCGCCCCTTGGCGAGCTCGCCCGAGGGCGGCTTGCCCGCACCAGATGCACCAGCCTTCGCACCCACCGAAGACTTCCTAGGCCCAGGGGCAGCCGGCTTCGCAGCCGACACTAGCTTGCTGCTGCCGGGGGCGGCAGACTTCGCCCCCCCCCCCCCCCCCGCGTGCCCTCTTCGCCTTGTGGAAAGGATCACCGATCCTAATGACCGCCCGACGTTTCTGCGCAGCGTCTTGTCGATCCTTCTCCATCACTGCCGATACAACAGCAGCAATATTCCATCCGTAAGGAAAAATCTTCAAGTCACGAGCCATACGAGACGTAAACATGTCTTCGCTAGCCGCGCGAGGGATCGGAACATTCTTCGGCCATTGACCCCCGATAACCTTTAGCATTCGCGTCGAAGACTCCCGGAGCTCGGGCGAAGACATCCTTCCCCCGAGGGCCGCGCAAGTCCCCATCAACTCCACGGCAAAACGTTCAGAGACCCCCACTCCCCCACTGCAGTACCTATTTTTCTCTTCTTAGTGGCTAGGGCAGCCTCCTACGAAGGGCCTTCCTCAGCCACGACCACTGGCTTCTTCCCGTGGCGGTCGACGTTCATGGCAGCATCATCCCCGGGTAGCCACCGTATGGAAAATCGTTTAATTCGAAGACCCGATTCAATCAAACATTGGACCCCCGGATATCCCAACTCCGCAGACCCTCTGTCCTCGGCACATAGCGCCCCACAATCCTCACCGCACCGTCCTCCACTTCACGCACGAACGCGGCCGGGTCCCGGCCGCGCAGATCCAGGGAGAAGGCTGGACTCCGTACCAACTGCTGACCCAAAGAGGGCATCTTACGAGGGCATACTTCGCCCAGAGCCCAGCCATGCGCCAGGGGCCACACCCCATAACCAATAAACTCTTCAACCAAATCACGCCCACTGCTCATATGAGCAGCGTACCGAAGGGCCCCCTCGTCCTCATAATCCTCCGCCACCTCGAATTGTGGGTACGCCACATAATAGTGAGAGCACATCATGGCCACAGGGAGCCCTGGGAGGTCTTCGATTTTGCTCCCAGAAACATAAAACCAGAAATCCCACCAGTTGCCCCATTTATTACGAGCACAGGGAACCAACTCCATGACTTCCATCGAAGTCTTTTCGGTCCTCGGCGTAAACATGCACGATCCAAACTGTGCAATCTTGTCTCCAATCTTTCTTTTCTGCCAATGCAGATAGTAATTCTTGGCGAAGACCTCTACAGAAGGCCGACCGCCATAAGAAGTCGTTGCCCAGACATACTTCGCCAGGGCCACCATGGCGTTCGGCGTCAATTGGTGGACCTGGACCTCAAATCTCTGCAAGACCTCTGCCACAAAATGATGTGCAGGCAGGCGAAGGCCAGCGGTGAAAAACGCCTCGAACACAACCATCTCGCCCTCTGGCTCAGGAATCTCTTCCGCCCCCGGCACACGTCCAACTCCATTCCCAAAATAACCCAACCGCTGCATGTCTTGCACACGAACCGAGGAGATCCTCGAAACGCCGAATTCCACCGTGTGGCCCGGGTGCAGCTCCACCGCCGCTAAATCACTGAAGGTACCCTCGGATGACGATTCGCCCAACGGCGTATTCACAGCGGATGAAGAAGACGATGGCATGGCTACGTACCGTCGGCGGTGGTGCGCGGTTTGCTTGACACGGGCCAGATCTCCGATGAACAGGAACAAGGAGCGCAGGCGAGCGAGCGAGCAGTTTTCAAAACGCTAGGGTTTTGCGGCACACGAAAAGGTAAGACAGCCTGAGCCACGCTGCCCCCTTTTTATACACAGGACGTGACGCTTCGGGAAGCCCGCAGTCCAACAGTACCACGTCCATCAACGGTCACATCAAAAACCCCCGCGGAACCACTTCGAGCGAGGGCAGCGTCTCCACCATCTAGCGACGGCTTCGGCACCAGATGACTCAGTCGAACTGGTCCCTCAGAGGGCAAATGTTGAGGCGAAGGTGAAGACGCTACCCTTCGCTCCAGGCCTTCGTCAATTTGCTGCACCAACGGAGGCAAGACGACCGGCGTGGCCCACCCTTCATCCTCTTCACTACAAGACGAAGGCCTACGACGAAGTCTTTCCATCCTGCATCCTCGGTCCAACATGGAGGCCCAAGTGGGATGCGGCCCATTGTAACAGGCCCCGCACGGAGAAGCGTGTTACGAGCCCGATTTGTAATGGCTTTCCTGTAATGACAGTTTGTAACCCCCCATTATGGGAATATTCTGGGGATAATCCAGGTGTCTAAGGGCATAAGCGTCCTTACATCGGGACCTTGGGCACTCGGGCACCTATAAATACCCCCGTATAGTGCCCTTGAGAGGCTGGATTAATAGAGCAATTGCCATCTCGAGTTAAACCTTGTTTGCATCCTTTCCACTCCCCCGTTGGATCAACTTGCTCAGGAGCGCAAATTCCAACAATAACCTTTCAATAAAAGTGTACCTTGTTTCAGCATCCACCAACCTCCGACTTAGATATGTCACCACATGCTCCTTTCCTTCAGTTTCTTGTGTCAGAACAGCCCCAATGACCTTATCTTCAGCTGCAATGTATAATCTGAATGGTACTCCTACTTGTGGTGCTTTTAACACGGGAGCCGAAGACAAGTATTTTTTAATGAGATCAAATGCT
Source organism: Zea luxurians (assembly GCA_029449295.1). Taxonomy (NCBI): domain Eukaryota; kingdom Viridiplantae; phylum Streptophyta; class Magnoliopsida; order Poales; family Poaceae; genus Zea; species Zea luxurians. The sequence goes on along the minus strand of JAOPSE010000010.1, from coordinate 38,723,194 downwards.
TCCTGTTGCTCTGCCCCCCAAGTGAATTCGGCATCATTCTTAAGCCGAAGGATAGGGGTGAAGGCATCAATCTTCCCGGCTAGGTTAGAAATAAACCTTCGTAAATAATTCACCTTGCCGAGAAACTTCTGCACTTCGACCTTACAAGTCGGAGGCCCCATATTCCGAATAGACTTGATTCGATCAGGGTCTATTTCTATACCATGTTCATGGATGACAAATTCTAAGAACTTACCAGCCGACACTCCAAAAGCATATTTACGTGGGTTCATTTTCAAACCATACCGACGCATCTTATCAAAAGCTTTGCGCAAATCAGCTAAATGAGAACTAAACTCAGCCAATTTTACTACAATATCATCAATGTAGACTTCCATAGTGTTTCCTAACAGCTCGTGAAAGATCAAATTCATAGCCCTCTGATAAGTAGCACCAGCATTTTTCAGACCAAATGTCATGACAACCCACTCAAATAAACCAATGAAGCCTGGACATATAAAGGCCGTTTTAGACGCATCTTCTTCGGCCATAAAAATCTGATTATATCCGGCATTACCATCAAGAAAGCTAATAATTCTATTTCCTGATGCATTATTGATTAATGTGTTGGCTGTGGGCATGGGATACTCATCTTTAGGGGTTGCTCTATTTAAATTGCGAAAATCAATGCATACTCTGAGCTTACCTGACTCCTTCTCCACCGGCACAATATTGGAGACCCACTCTGCGTATCTGCAAGGCCTAATAAAATTAGCTTCTAGCAGCCGGTGGATTTCATCCTTGATTCGTGGGAGAAGATCTGGACGAAATGTTCTAGCTCTCTGCTTAAAAGGTCTGAAACCGAACATAATGGGCAGCCGATGCTCTATGATCTCTCGGCTTAGTCCCGGCATCTCAGTGTAATTACAAGCAAAGCAATCTGAATATTCCTTCAATAGACCGATCATCTCACTTCTAGAATCGGTCTCCAGGGTCTTATTTATAAAAGTCGGCCTTGGAGTTTTACCATCTCATATGTCGATCTCCTCCAAAGGATCAGCCGATGTAAAGCCCTGTCCTAGTTTATCGAGATCTCTGAATTCCTTTATCATGTCTCCCATAGAGGAATCAGACGATCTTTGTGTGATAGCAGACTCTCCGGTCTCGGGGGCCGGATCATCCGTGATATTGTTTTTGTACTGTGGTAGATGTTCGGCCTTAAAGACCAAACCGTTTTGTGAAAGACCAGACCATTCGGCCTCAGAAGTCGAAGTGTCCGTGACCAAGGACTCATGAATTTTGTGTGGACTCATCATTTAAACTTTATTTAGGATTTAGCCGATTCTCCATCGACTCTAGCATTACAGGAATGAAACCTTTCTTATCTACACTTATGAACTGATAATCAGAAAAATCTACTCCTGTGAGACATGTAGCAGTCTCATAAGTCCAGAGTACAGGGGCATCGGCCACAGCGATACAGGCCGATACATCAGCATGTACTTGTTCTATGTCATCGCCCACCCATTGTATTAACATTTGATGTAATGTAGAAGGTATACATTGATTAGCATGAATCCAATCTCTGCCTAGGATTAAACTGTAATTTCCTTCTACATCAACGACGAAGAATGCAGCAGCAAGGGTCTTAGTCCCGATGGTTAATTCAACGGACGTGACTTCCCTGGCTTTAATCGAACTATCATTTCCAACACCACTGAGGGTCATGTTGGTTTTGATAAGTTCGTCATCTTGTTTACCTAATTTTCTGTACAATGAATAAGGCAATAGATTCACAGCCGCCCCTCCATCTACCAACATTTTAGCAATCGGTATCCCATCAATGTGACCGCGCACGAAGAGCGGCTTTAAATGATTTACTGATTCTTTTGGTTTAGTAAAGGCGGCTTCTTTAGGACCAAAATCAAACTGGGCAACAATAGGTTCATCGTCCTGACAATAGTACAATCGGCAGAAAATGTAATAATATTTATATCCATACCTGGGCGCTCTAGAGAAGCCTTGTAGTCGACTAGGTCTTCTCCCAGTAGGTCGTCCTCCTCCATTGGTGTTGGTGCACCGTCGGAGTCGTCCTGGTGTGGCCCGGACGGTCCGGACTCTAGGGTCGGACGGTCCGCGTCTGGTGCAGATGGTCCAGCCTTGTTAGCCAAGCTGTCTGCCATACCCGCAAGACGCTGCACAAGTGTTGTTTCATTTTCTATTTTTATGGCCGTTTGCTTTTCCTCAACGGCCTTTGGTCTCCATTTCTTTTGCGGTGGCAGGTATTGTGGATGTGTATCATTGAATATCTTTTCCGCCTCCTTTTCCTGGTTTTCTTTTGCTCTTAGGCGTTGTAATTTTCGCTTTTAGGACCGTGTCAATCCCGCTAGGCACCATCGAGGCATGGAGTATTTTAGATCGGCTGCTTTGATGGTAGCCGTATCTTCTTTTTTGGTAACTGTATCTTCTTTTTTGGTCATGTTGGCCGATTCCCCAAAAATCATCAGCTCTTTCTTATCTTCTTGTACGATGACATCTGCAGTACCTATTTTAATGATATCCTTTTTTGTTGTTCTTTTGGTCGCTGCAGGTATATGCCCCCCTGCCGGATTGGTCAGCCTTTGAGGCCGAGTACTCCGGCATTCTTGTTGGGCCTGTGCCTGATGACCGGATTGAGCGGCGCTTAATCGGTCTTGTACTGGAGGTGCCAACCTATCAAATACAGATGTTTGGGGTGCCCCCCAAGCAGGGTACTGTGGCATCCCAAATGGATATGGTGGCATGCCCCACATTTGGTTTGGGACATATGGTGGAGGTAAATATGTGTATGGATATGGCATAGGCGGATAAGGTGAAGGTGTCCACGCAGGTATGTTAGGTCTCAATTGCACAATATGACCTTTCATTTCTTTCGATTGGTGAGGTGGTCCAATCGGCCTTACCTGACGTCGCTCATGAATAGGTGAGCGGGGTCGCTTTGCTGGCCGGTCACTGGGGCCGGCCTTCTTTTTTACGTATTTAGACAATAATTGATCGAAAGTCGGGTCGGTTTTGACCAACCGACCAACTGCCTTGAATGTATTTGTTTTCCACGTACCTATCTTTGGTCGTCGTGGTTTGAAAGTACGTGGCCGTTGCAAGTCTTGAGCATGGCCGGACCGTCCGCCAGAGTTCTCCGGACCGTCCGGTGGGGTCCCGGACCGTCCGCGCCTATGTGTCAGACCATCCGTGCCTGTGTGTCAGACCGTCCGCGGTGCGCAGCACGGGTTCTTGCTCCTTGGTCCGTGCTTGCCCCCAGTGCCGGAGGTCGTGATGGTCACCTTAAGAGTTTCCCCTCCATCAGGAGTCTTCTCTGCCACCACTTTCCTGCAAGAAATTTTATGATTCTCATCGGCCTCTCTTGTATTACCGATGACTATCTCCTTGCCTTTGCCTTTATCGGCTGTGTTTGGCTGAACTAGGACTTTCTTGCCCTCGATGTCGATCATGTTCATTGGAAAGGGCTCTGTATCCACCTGCATTTCCTGAAATTTCAATCGTCCCTCGTTAATGGCCGATTGAATCTGTCATCGAAACACATTACAATCATTGGTGGCATAAGAAAATGAGTTATGCCACTTGCAGTATGCACGGCGTTTTAGCTCGTCAGCGGATAGAACAATGTGATTTATTTTAATGTTGCCATTTTTGAGTAATTCATCAAATATTTTATCACATTTACCAACATTAAATATAAATTTAACCTACTCTTGCCGTTTCTTTTGAACCGGCTGTAGGGAGGAACAAGCCGAAGATTTGGTCTGCTTTGGCCAAACCATTTCAGCAACATACACTTCCGTTGATTCGTCATCAGAGCTACTTTGGTCGCACTCTACTATATGCATGTTGTGACGAATTGTTTTAGCAGTTTCTTTGCTTCGACTTTCACAGGCCAAAGCTCTTTAGTGTAACTGTGCTAGCGTAAAAAATTGGATGCCTTCTAATCTTTCTTTTAAGTAATATCGCATACCATTAAAGGCTAATCCTGCTAATTGTTTTTCTGCTAAATGAATTTGGAAGCATCGGTTTCTGGTATCTCGGAATCTCCGGATATAGTCATTAACCGATTCGTCCTTCCCCTGTCGCAAGGCCACTAGGTCTACCAAATCTAACTCGTAGTCACCAGAGAAAAAGTGATCATGGAATTTTTGTTCTAAATCCCCCCATGATGAAATAGAATTAGGAGGTAATGTAGTGTACCATGCAAACGCGGTTCCTGTTAAAGATAATGAAAATAAACGTACGCGAAATGCTTCTGTGTCGGCCAATTCTCCTAATTGTGCTAGGAACTGGCCTATGTGTTCGCGCGTGCTCTTTCCCTGGTCACTCGAAAATTTTGAGAATTCGGGTATCCTGGTTCCCTGTGGGTATGGGTGGTGATCAAATCGGCTGTCATAAGGTTTCCGATATGATTGCCCCCAGGGATCATGCTTACTCCGAGCTTATCTCGGAACGCCCCAGCTATTTCCTCCCTCACTATATCAATGGAAGTCGGTGCGAGACCACTGGCTCTCTGGTCAAACATGGGTGGGGTTGGCTGGATATTAGCTTGTTGTCTTCCCCCCATTGGTTTGAGCTATGTGGTGCACTGCCGCTTGCCCTATATGGCTCATAGGATTGACCGTTCCTTTCCAGCCTTCTAGGCGGGGCCGAAAAGCTTTTCTGGGCTCTGAATTTTGTATTATTAGGCTGATGCATCGCATAATGTGATGGGAAGTGTTGCTGGGACGGGTGAGGATTCGGGTAACAATCCTCCTCAAAAAGGTCATGCGCGGACTGTCCGGACATTGGCCCGGACCGTCCGTGATTATATGCGGACCATCCGTCGTGGTATGCGGACGGTCCGACTAGGTAGTTTGAATTTTGCGCTAAACGATGTGGCTCGAGTACATGTGTTGGTAACTCATTAAAAATGGGCCCGACTGTGGTTGGCCCGGACGGTCCGCGCTCACGTGCGGACGGTCCAGGCATGTTTAGATCGGCTGATTTACTGCCGATTTGCGGTTGCTCAGGGTATGTGTCCATCGGCATCCCATAAAGGGGTTGTGACTGGTCGTGACAACCTATAGCCGATGTATTACGTGTGTTACCTCCTAATTCAACCTCGTGCGAAGGAAAATTTGTGATATTAGATTTATTAAATGCACGTACTAGTCTTCTATAATCGCTTTACTTACCCCGTATGATATTTTGCATTTGTTCACGCTGTTCATCTACATAATTTCTAAGAGATAGTAGCTCGTTTGTATTACTTACATTGGGGATTTCTGGTGTGGGTCGGAGCGAAGCCGGATCCGTCGCCCGATATCGGACGACCTTGTTGTTCCTGTCCACTTTGAAGTTGGCCAAGAACTTTGCTTTCGCCTCTTGGATCATCTGCTCCTTGTGCTCCTCGAATTGGAGCTGTTCGTCAGCCGACAAGGTCTCCTAAGTCGGCTCTATGATGTTGCTTGGGGAAATATCAGAGCTATCCCTTGAACCAGCCATTGAGGGCCGATTTGATGAGTCTATATTTGTTGTCCCCAGCGGAGTCGCCAAAAAGTATGTTGACGCCTTTCCGGAGCGCCAAACACTCAACAAGAACCGTGGCGGTGCTCTCTGGTCAGGCGCGGACGGTCCGCGGCACAGGGTGGGACGGTTCGCGACCTGGCGCAGGGGCTAGGGTTCCCTGCCTAACGGCCGGACGGTCCGCGCCCTAGGGCCGGACGGTCCGCGCGTGCGCACGGGCGGCGGAGGATCGCCGGCGGTGCCTAGATCTCGCTCTCGGGAGGGACCCCGTCGGGGAGGAGAGATCCTAGATGGTGTCTAGGCTCGGGTAGACCGACCTAGACTCCTCTAATTGACGTAGAGTCGAGAAGAGGCGGAGAATTTGGGGATTAGAAGGCTAAACTAGAACTAGACTAGAATTACTCCTAAGAATAAATGTAAATTGTATTGATTGTGGGTTCGATTGATTGTCCTTAATCGGCCGTAATCCTCTGCTTTTATAGAGGAGGGGGGCTGAACCCGTTACCAACAAAACTCCGAGCGAATCCTGTGATTCTCGCCAACAAACACATCAAAAAACTCGAAAACTTAATCCTTTCTGCGCGTGCGCGGACCGTCCAGACCGCAGACCGTCCGGCCTCAGGGCCGGACCGTCCGGCTCTTTTTGGTGCTCAACAATCTTCAATTTAAACAATTAATACTAATCTAAAACAAAAAAAAGATGGTTTACAATTATGTAGGTCAATATTAAGTTTAATAATTTAAGCTGATATTAATAACACTTAAAATTTTTTATCGATATTTTTAAACTGGCCCTATGTGTGAATCGTGATCGTGGCTCTGCCCGAGCTCGCTCCTCTGCATGCTGCGACCGTTGGAGTGGTTGGACGCAGCGCCAGTGGGTGTGACATCACGCGCGCCAGCTCTGCCTGCCTCTGCGTCTGCGGCGAACGCAACCACCCTTCCGAGTGCCGACTGCCGAGTCTCGAGCGCCGCGGCCGCGAAGTGGAAGAGGCTGGCCGGTGGCCGCGCTCTAGGGTCTAGGACCATATCGCCAGTGAGACACGGGCCAGGTGAGCAGCCTCTCATTTGCGTGGCCTGGCTGCCTGGCTATGAAGGCAGCGGAGCGAAACGAAAAGACGGAGGGAGCAGAGAAAACCCCACCACTTCCACTTCTCCGTCAGACCGTCACATCTCTGCGACCCTCCCCTCCCCTCCCCTCCCCTGCCTGCTGCTGCTTCTTCTTCTTCTCCACCGCAAGAGCCGAGCCGAGCCGGGCCTAGAGGGAGGACAGCGATCCATCTAACGTCTGCTCGCCGGTGAGTGAGTGGTCGTGGCGAACCCAGGCCCCTTCCCCCTCGTTTTGTTTTCGCTACGGTGCTTCCGATCATTTCGTTTCGATTCGTCCTCATGATCGATCGGACGCCACGCCCGGCGGCCCCGCCCATCGTATTCGTATCCGAAGCGTCGTACTTGCTGCCGGGTTTTCGCCCTTCGTTCCATCCCTACAAACCCGTGCCCGAAGCAAGTGTTCGCTGGGGCCCGGGCAACCCTTACCACTCGGCGTGGCTGCTGCCTGCTGCTCTCACCAGCAGCGCGAGTTGTTCGTGAGATTGGCTCATCGGGGGGCGTTTGCTGCCCCTGTCGCGAGATTGTTGGCCAACTTATAGTTTGCCTATGTGTTTCCTTTCGTCTCTGTCTCAAGTCTGGACACTGTGTATGCCCACCACCTCTACCAATGCTTGAATAACGCTAATTCAAACGTAAATTGTACTAACTTCGTTTCCGAATATTTGTCACAGCTAGTTTATTTTTGAACTAAACCGTGATAAATAAAAAAGAACAAAGAGAGTATTATTGAATAACGCTACCTATGCTGTTGTTCTGCCGTACATGCATGTATTCGTTTTTGGCGTGTTTATCACTGTGCATCGCTGCTACTAAATGCTGAACCGTCAACTGAGATATATTAGTCATGCAAATGTCTATTGCACTGTTCTGTCATCCATGTTCCTTCGACCGACGTGTCTGGACATTGTACATAAGCACCACAGCTAATGCATACTGACGTAATAATGGAGACCTCAGCTGTACTCATGCTTTCTTTAGTTGGTCATGGTTGAGATTTTAGTGCTAGAGAATAGGGAAAAGATACCCACTGTTTTAGCGCTCAAGCTCAATGCAAATGTTCATGCTTCTGATCATTGACACTCCTGTTAGTTTTTGCTGTTGTTCCATTCATGTGTCCAAACACTGTCATATATGCATAGATCATTGCTAATGCTCACCATGGATGTATGTTTCAGCCACTACTGAACAAAGATGCAGCACTCGCTTGTCGCTACCCAAGCTAATAATGTTCTGACCTGGATATCTGTATTTCTCTCAGCTCTGCAATGGACTGCAGCTCTGACGAGTCGTCAGAGCTAAGCGAGACAGATATCGACGACTACGCCGACAAGTCGTACTCGGACCTCAAGTCCGGCAAGTTCGTGGCGAGGCTGGGCAGCGACAGGTTCAGGTGCCCGTTCTGTCCGGGGAAGAAGAAGCAGGACTACCGCTACAGCGAGCTGCTCCAGCACGCCGTCGGGGTGGGCGCATCCAACCGTGCCGCGAAGGTGAAGGCGAACCACCAGGCCTTGGCGAAACTTCTCAAGGAGGACCACGCCGACGCGGCGGCCACACTGCCAGCATGGCAGGCCATCGCGCTAAGCAACGCGCCGAAGCCGGCGCAGGACCAGGAAGCGTTCGTTTGGCCCTGGACGGGCGTCCTCGCGAACGTCCCGGCCGGACAAGCCCAGGAGGGTGGAGCTACACTGATGGAGCAGCTAGCTGAGTTCAAACCCGTGCAGATCACTGCCGTGTGCGGTGCCGATGGGTATGCGGGCTACGTCGTTGTTCTGTTCACCAAGGATTGGATCGGGTTCAAGAACGCCTTGGCATTCCAGAACTGTTTCAAGTCACGGCGCTTGGGTAAACAGGACTGGAAGGAGACAAAGGGACATGTAGAGCAAGTGTTTGGATGGCTGGCGAAAGAAGAGGATTACAGATCGGATGACCCAGTCGGTAGGTTCTTGTCAGCGAATGGTGACCTGAAGACGGTGTCTGAACTGGAGCAGGATATGTCCAGCAAGACTGACAACCTCATAGATAGTCTGGCTCGACAGATCACCGCTAAAAGCAAGTACCTGCAGGAACTAGAGTGCAAGTGTAACCAAATGAATCTCTCCCTTCAGAAAGCCATGGAAGAGAGCGATTTACTGCACAAACGTTATAATGAAGGTATACACATCGAGTTCCAGTTGTGAAATGTCCTGTCACAGTTTTTTTGGATGGTATGCTCATTTACATTGCCTAAAATGGTTGTAACTATTGTATTTTCATCTAACCCTTTTTTCACAGAAATGAGGAATATGCAGTCTGCTGTCCGTGAGCATACATGGAGGGTTTTTCAGGAGACTGAAGAACTCAGAAATCAGCTGGCTGAGAAAGAGAGCAACATCCAGAGGAGGTCCAGGGAACTAAATGAACTAGTCGCTCAAACTGACATGGAAAGAAGAAAACTGGAGGAAGAGAGGAAAAAGGTACGGGTGAATCCCCATTCCTATTGGTGGCGGTGCTACTGTTTTTTTTGTACACGTCTTCTCTATCACTGTCACATTTCAGAAAGTTCCTGAATTGTATTCATAATCCTACCAATAATGATTCATTTTTTATCGATACCTACCTTTCGTACTTATTTCCCTGCAGAATGCTGACCAAAATGATTCCCTCAACATGGCTAGAATTGAGCAACAGAGAGCTGACGAACGGGCGCTACAGCTTCTTGAGAAACATAAGGTACGCGCACACTTCCTTTTTCTTTGTTGCTACCATTGAGTTTTTTTTTTAGTTTTCACCCACCCGAAACTTAATTTGGGTGCCAAATCTCAAACAGAAAGAGAAGGAGGACGCTCTCAACAGAATCCTGCAGCTAGAGAGGCAGGTGGACGAGAAGCAGAAGCTGGAGCTGGATATCGAGCAGCTTAAAGGCAAACTGGAGGTGGTGAAACACATGGCGGGAGAAGGCGTTGATGTGAAGAAACGTTCTGAGGAGCTGACAGCAGAACTGAACGAAAGGATCGAAGAGATGGAAGACCTGGAAGCTCTCAACCAAACTCTTGTTGTTAAACATAGGATGACCAACGATGAGATTCAAGATGCCAAGAAAGAGTTGATCACGGTAACACCATATGCTAGTATATTTATTTTAGAAAATCTGCAGAAACATACCTTAGGGGGGGTTTGGGACTGTAGTTTATAATATAAATTGTAAAAAGTTTAAAAAATATTTCTAATCTAAATAATAAACAAAAATAACTTATCTAAATGTCTTATAAAAATTAACAACTTGAGCTCCACAATTTTCTAAAACGTCACCAATTTTTTTTTGGAGCCGAGCAGTTCCAAACACCCCCTCGCCTTAGATATGCATTCTCCCAAATTTAATTGTGTTTGGATCCACGCCATCTTTAGGATTCGGTTCCTTCAAATAACCCTTCCTGTCCTTTGGACTCTTGCCTGTTGCCTCAGAGAGTTCGTGTGGATATTTCGCAGGGTTTGACAGATATGTTAGGTTCTCGTAGCAACATTGGGATCAAGAGGATGGGTGAGCTGGACGAGAAGCCCTTCGTTCGGTCCTGCAAGCAGAGGTACGGACAAGACGCCGAAATGAAAGCCTTTGAACTCGTCTCCCTGTGGCAAGAGCATCTGAAGGACCCTAATTGGCATCCTTTCAAGATAGTGACCAGAGGCTCAACTAAAGAGGTAAATGCCCAATGGAACCAATGCACGTCTCTTTTATCTCCCTCCGATTTTTCTTGCAACACCTAGCAATATCAGTACGTCGCCGTCGCCGTCGCCCTACCATCGTCATCTGTTTCAAATGTAGCTTAGTGCCAGTTTAAGCCTCAAATGAACTTCGTTAATTAATCAGTCAACACTAACCTGACGTTGACGTGTTACGTTTCAGCAAATCATCGATGACAAGGATGAGAAGCTGGCGGGTTTGAAGAAGCAGCTCGGCGAGAAGGTCTACGAGGCCGTGGCTACTGCGCTGCTAGAGATCAACGAGTACAACGCTAGCGGCAGCTACGTGGTGTCCGAGCTCTGGAACAACAGAGAGAACCGCAAGGCCAGCGTAACGGAAGCCATACAGCACGTCCTGAAGCAATGGAAGGCGCAGAGGCGTCGAAGATGAGAGACCCTGCGCCTCACTGGATCAAGTCAAGGTCTGCACCCCTGGTTGCCATCTGCAAATACTTAAATGAGATTATGGCCATTCCGTGTTCTTGTATTGTACGGGGGTGCTGATCATCACTTGATTTATCGGTCTGCAGTTTGGGTGCCAGCTGACTTTCAGTGTCATCATCGGCAAGTGCAGACACCTGCTGAAGATGATCTATCCGCGGCTGTGTTTTTCCTTGGCGGGCGCGTGCTTCGTTGGTTTCATTTAGCACTTCCTCTCTTTTTTTGGGTCGGAAATCAGATAGGATATCGCCAGCAGTCGGTAGTACTGGTTTTAAAGTACTTACATTTCCCTCAAGAACTGCGAAAATGAGACTGGTGATGCGCCATTTGGCCCCCCGCAACAGAATTTTGTAGACAGTGGTTGCTGCTAGCATTTTGCGCTCTTCTTTGAAAACTATCTCCCTGAAGCAATTTGTGCAATAAATGATGAACCAGTTACCAGCGTCTGATTATGTAGCAGCTTGAACCTCTTGTTCCCAGGTTGCCCCACTAGTATGGCCCCAACGTCCAGTGATATTGGATATCAAGCCAGTTCAATTTGGCTAAGTTCGGCTAAGTTCGAGCTGGCTCGTTTACCTCATGGGCCATAACATAAAAACAATATATATATAATCAAATGCTAGTAAATTCAATATCAATTTAACACTACATACGAGTAATAATACTTACAATACTATATATCACGTCAATTTAACACCAAATTAACACAATTCACTTATTAACATCATTCATCACTTATTAGTTCAACTAATAAATTGTAGTCTTTGTTTTATAGATAAATATTAGCTCATTCGAGCTACCAAGCTGGCTCGAGTCTAGCTCGAGCTGCCTTATTAGTTTAGCTCGTGACAAGATTGAAACGAGTTGAGTTACCAACCTCAAGTCAAGTGAGCTGAAGAGCCATGAATATTTTGTTCAGCTTTATGTACATACAACCCGACCTACAACATATCTTTTGTTCGGTCCAAAATGGCATATGTACACGAGCCTGCTTAGACTGAGGCACATAGAACTGGCGTGACACAACGGGTGATACACAATGAACCCTTCCAAAGTACGTCCTCCGTTTCAAAATATAATTTATTTGATTTTTCTGCGATATGTTTGATCGGCTCATCTTATTAAAAATAATAATTATTATTAGTTTTCACTGTGATACCATTTAGCATATAATATAATATATTTTAAGTATGATTTTGGATTTTTTTTATTTTTATAAAAGTTTTTAATAAAACGACCCGGTCAAACTTGATATAAAAGGTCAAACGAATTATAAAATTGGACAGAAGGAGTAATTAATAGTCATATGTGAAGTTTTGCTATTAGTGATACAAATCATTGGTCATTGTAAATATGCGATGACTGTATTTTTGTGCAGGTATACATGCGTGGTCCAACGAAAAACCACCTCGACAATAGTGGACACTTGAAAGGGCTTATTCGTTTTGCTATCAATCCATATGGATTAGGTGAGATTGAGTGAGTTTAAATCCCAACAAGTCAAAAATCTTTCATATTTTTTTCAATCACATCCAATTCACATGTGATAGGAATAATCGAACAAGGTCTTACAAGAAAATTTCATGATAATACCTATATGGTACCAAGATTTTATAGATTTTGCTAGCCTAGAACTAAAACTAATAATTATTAGAGAATTTATGGAACTCATGAGTTTAAAACTTTGTTGTATAAACTTGAGTTGATTATTGTGGTAGAATGAAGTATATATATTTTTTGTCATACATGGAAATATAATTCTCTCTGATGTATGTTTGGGTTCATTTGATTTTTTTGAAGTGAAGGTACTGTAGGGAGGGCCTACAGTAATTTATTAATTCAAAAAATCTAAGTCAAAGAGTGCAATTTACAGAGAAAAGAAAGGAAGAAAGGATTACAGTACAGAGTTCTGCAACCAATTACTAATTTTCTCTTTCAGAGAAGGCTTGACTCGATGACACACCAGAATCATTTCTTTTTTAACCTTGCACTCATTAATTGTGGGTGGAGTCTCATTGAAAATCCAATTATTTCTGCTTTTCCAAATGCACCAAGTCATAATGATGATGCTTTCTAATCTCCATGGGACGTGCCATCTCCTTCTAATCCTCAGCAGATAGTGAATTGGCATCCTCAGTCTGTGTTGAAGCTGGCAGGAACGGGTTACTGGCGATTTCAGGGATAACCCAGTCGCAGGGGGTAACTGCGGATCCATCAGGTTCAATTGCATCTGTTGTAGGGTGTACAACCTCAGGGGTATATGTTGGGGACTCCATGGCGATGGACTCATGACTCAATGTGTCAGCCAACAGTGCTCTACGTTTTCGTATGTACTCTATCTTTGACCCTTTCCGCTTTGGTGTACTATTGTACAACCTAAGGCGTTCACGCCTAAACTCCCTCTCGGCGGGAGTTAAGTTTTTGTACCGCTCTCTAAAGTAGGCGGCCTTTTCCAAATTATGGTTAGACGTGTTACCAACCGTTTCATGCTCACCGCCTGGAATAAGGCATGTATACGTTAAACCGCCTGAAATCAGCTGTTTTACAAATTTAGTTGAGTGAAAAGTCATGTACCTGGTGTCAGAAGGTCTCTCGTTGTGAAAACATCGTTTGCCTTGAATGTCTCATTCCTATGCAACCAATCGCTATCATCATCTTGATTCACATTTATTTTTTCGGTTCCATCTAAAAACATTGAACACATTACTTTCTAAGTGTAGGTTTATGCACAGAAAACTAATTTAAATTTGACGTGTTTCATCACCTCCTGACACAGTGGACATCATATGTTGTCCCTTGTTTTGTTGTCGCGCCTCACGTCGTTTCTTATTCAACTCGTTCCTTTGGTCTACTGACATTTTTGCACGTCGTTCTCTATGCCTTTGCCTTTCTCGTTCGATAAAATTATTGGTCGGTGAAGTGTTATTATTTGGAACTGCCAAATCAACATTGGCAAAATGACTTTCATGGCTACAAAATGATTTTCATGGCTACAAAAAATTGCGACTGGTATACCCACAATACCTTGTGTTGCAAAGTTTGTGAAATCAATTGTGCTACAGCCATCTGAAAGACTAACTGTGAAACACAATGAAAACCAAAAAATAAGATTAATAGATATTCACTAATCCACAAGAGGATATGTTAAAATAATTGTTACAATGATCATATACCTGGACCAAGATGGATTACTTCACGACGCTTTCTACTTTTATCGTTTTTTTGTTCAACGGTCATCGCGGCATATCTTTCCCTTTCCCTTTGCCTCTTACGTTCCTTAGCATCAACATTTGGTCCAAGCGATTTCGATCCATTTTCATCAGCTACAATATAACCTTGTGTATTAGCGTTCCCCTACATACTACGATATAAACGTTAATCGACACAAGTGTAATTACCTTTACCTATATTAATGGTGTTTGAGATGTTTGTCAATGGTGTGCGACCATCACTAAGTTCCATCTGATATGTTTCTGTTGGTTCTCCGTTCTCCATAAAGACCCCTATTATGGATAGTGGAATGACTTAGTTAAGTTTTCACACATTTACTCTGTGTACAACCACAATTTAGTTCAATATATCTCTACTACACATTAAGGACACAGCGAGGGCGTCCACCAAGCATCACCGTGCCCCCGCCAATAATCATTCCTTCATCATATTTGCAAACTGATAACTTCCACAAAAGGAAACTAATTATACACCATGATGATGATGTATTGGATGTTTTAAGTGAAAATCCAGATGACTGTTCTATTTCAGATGATTCTGAGATGGATTTAGGCGATGCTTATGCAGACAAATTTATGCTAATAACATGTTTGTGGTGTACGGGTGTGTAGCAGAAAAGAACAAAAAAAAGTTGTGTTAAGTTTGTTATGAAAACAAAGTTCAGCAATAATTGTTTGTGACTTCAAGTTCATGATATAATTGTACACTATACTCTAGCTGCTGTCATCTATGGAGTTCAGCAATAATTGTTTGTGACTTCAAGTTCTTTATGTAGTTGTGACTGTTATAAGCACTAATTGATAATTATTATCTGTTCGTTGCTTGTCTGTTCAAAAATATTTGTTGGAGATACTTGATGCATATGCCCTTGCAGTGTAGGTCTGATTTCTTGTTCACACTACCATTCTAATTTTAGTGGCATCTGTATCTGCTAGTTGAATCCACCTTCATATGCTCTGTTACTGTGTTATGGAAACTAATCTATACTGCATTTCGGATTCTGAAGAATTCCAGCCAGTTGTGCCTGTTGTGAAAGCCGAGCCACTTAAAAATCAGTGGGCTGATGAAGATGTTGAAGAAGATGATGTAATAGAATCATGGGAAGAAGAGGAGGAGGAGGCAAATGAAATTATATGATTTTTTTAATTGATGCATGACAAGATGAGAAGATGCCTGATGTCAGGAAACAGGACATCAGAAACTTCCACTCTTTTTTATTGTGACATCACACTTGACGACTAACTTCTCAAGAGCTACTATAAGACTGCATCTTTGATTGCAGCCAGCACAAAATCAGCTGCCATATTCAGTGGCGTCAGCACTACTATTTATGAAAAAATGTATGCATATGACAGGAATCTTGGTCTATCCTTCCAGGTTGTCGATGACATGCTGGATTTCACCCAGTCAGCCGAACAACTTGGCAAACCAGCAGCAAGTGACTTGGCAAAGGGAAACCTGACTGCTCCAGTCATCTTCGCTTTGCAAAGTGAACCAGAGCTAAGGGAGATCATTGATTCTGAGTTCAGTGACACGGATTCGTTAGCTGCTGCAATAGAGCTCGTTCATAGAAGTGGTGGGATACGGAGGGCACATGAGCTTGCAAGAGAGAAGGGTGACTTGGCAATCCAAAATCTGCAGTGCCTTCCAAGAAACCATAGTTTGACCGCAGGCCTTTGCGACTACATGTAACCGAGCATTCTACTTGGCAGTTCTTGTAAATAATAGAACCATACAGTAACTTAGCATTCTTTTTTGTTTTGCAATCTGCGCATGCTTACAAGCAACAAAGTGTGCGCTATATTTGTACGGATCTACATGCACCCGGCGTCGAGGTGATTTGTGCTGCTCCCAATCGCTGTGTTCGGCCTCGCCTTATCTCTATTCCACGCAGCCTTATCTGAGCTTGCTTCCATTTTTCTGTTAGGTTTCAGTGGAGGCAGAAGTAAAGACGACAGTACCCGACGAGGTCCTAGGCAAGGCCGAGGCAAGGTGTTCCATTACTCTGTTGTGTTTTATTTCATTTATATACTACTGTTGTCCCCTATGGTTTAATTTCAGCAGTATAGACAAAGCTCGTACTATCTCTTTGGTTGAAGCTTTCCCAAATATGAGATCTTTAAAGGTCATTATGATATCAAATTATTAGTAATGGATCTCTCAGGCTTGGTAAATTAGTGGTTTTAAGGTATCAACACTACAATTTTTGGTATATCTCAATTCTGTCTCCTGTGCATTGGGTGAAGGATTTTAGTATATTGATTCCGTAGCAACGCAATGGCTACACCTATGAATGCTGTTCCTTCCTTTTTTTGTAATAAAAAAACTACACCGAGGTACACAAACACAGTCAACCGTTGAGTTGAATTTTTTCAAAAAACTAAGGGAGGAGGTTTGCTTCGCAGGATCAGTGGCCGGCTTCCACCGCTGTCAGTCGTTTCTAAATACAATTCCTGAAGCCCCTCAACGGTATACTGACTGAAATTCATTTTTGCTCAACTTGTGCAAATCTGTATCCCAGTGAGCTTATCATAAGTGCATTTTTGCTGAAATGTTCATACTTCAAAATGTCCATGTATATAAGAATTATATAACCTTTTTTGTTTTGTTTTCATTTGAGCAAACTGTTAACTGCCTTTTGAGTGCTTGATAGAAATACAACCATGTTTCTGAGTTTGTTATTTTGAGTTTGTTTTCAAAATGTGTGACAACAGTTCTGAGGGTAACAAAGTGTTTAAAGAAGGAAATTTCGAACTTGCAAAGGCTCCCACTAACGTCCACACTTTGTATTCATTAAATTTTGAGGTGATCAGGCCTGTCCAACAAAATGCATTAATTTTGTTCATATTATTTTTCAGGAATTTCACGCATGTTAGACAAAATACATATTTAGAGTTTGTTTGCAATATATAAATATTTGTAACCCATACAGATTATTACGGGAATTCAATTTTTCGCACAAAATATTTATTAATCATGGGAACAAAAAAAATTCACAAACTATCTCTTATTAAACCCATGTCATAGGTATTACAATTCAGCCTCATGTTGCTCTTGGTTGATCAATAACAGTACGACATGTATTCTATCATTGTAGAATCTATCTAGGCCTAAACATAGTTCCAATTATTGCTCTTTGTGAAATTATAGAATCTATCTACGCCTTTGCTCTTCAAGAAATGTAACAGCAAATTGACGGTTGTTCCGCGCCACCAAAGCTTTTTGAATTGCTGCAATGAATGGCACAATTAATCACATCTACACGAAGTTCATGATTTAATGAGAACAATCACGATTTAAATGTAACTAATTTTTAAGAGTATACTTACGTCCAAAATAGTGGGTGTTGTGATGGAACGGATTGAAGTGTATTGCGGTATGATCCGAAGACTCGAGGAACTCTAGAATTACACATTTAAATTTATGTTACGAATCATTATAAAGCAAAACTTAGTGACAGATGTGTTTGCAAGGCGTAAAGACATGTTGTACCTTGTCTTCTGAACCGCCTAAACATAGTCCCAATTATTATGCCATAATCCTCCTTAGCCAACGCCCAACGGAGTGCATTTTTGTTTAGTAGGTCACCCCAAACTTTAATGATATGTAAAGACCCCCTACGACATTCAATTTGGTAAGAATTTGTTAGTAATATACATAGATTTGACATATACAATTAATGGAATATACCTAGCATCCATTATAACAATCTTTCTGAAAGGGCCCCACATTGTGCGATGAATTGTATCCATGTGGACTACAATAGCCATAATGTCTACAAAAATAACAATTTATAAATGGATTAATACTAAATTTTGTTTAAACGATCAATGGAATATATCGAGCAAAGATCAATATATTCTTACCGACTAAAGTCCTGTTTGGCAACTCAGCAATATCATCAAGGTTGAAGAATATATGTTTTGGGAATGGCGGCATTTGAATTGGAACTGTGTATGGCTCCACGATAGTTTGTTGGTTGAAATACAATTCCATGGGACCATTTAGATGTCGAAAATTAAATTCCCCCGGATGAAGACCAAACTTTACGTTATGCATATTGTAAACATGCTTTTCATGTAGCAAATTGTTGAAATGTTTAACTGTCACGGACACATATGTTATGGCCTCGATCTTGGCTCCCTAATAGTATTTCAGTAGGATTTCAGTAGGAGTATAGGCAATGGTATGAAGATCATGGCACTTTGTAAATGAAACTTAAATAATTGTTGGCTTACATTGATGTCAGATAAAATGAAATGTTGTCTATCACGATATCGTGGTTCAATCGGGAATTTAACTTCTACCCGAGCGACAATACTGTATTTCCGAGGTAGCCCATAAAAATCTTCATCACGGTGGTCGTCGAACAACCTGTAGCTATATTAAACATACGACTAAATAACGGTAATTTCTTTGATAGACAAATTCTGTGTAAATATATTTATGTAATAACTTACATAGGCATCCGTTTTATGCGGTCCGCTGCGTCTCTTTCTCGGTTCAATATGACCGGTTCCATCAAAACCTTCTAGCCTTTAACAAAATTTCAAATTTAAATTTAAATGGAACACATGTCATACTTTCGCGGTTCAAAAATGTGATGTTGGCATATGCAACTTGATCATTTATCATGTCGTTTACTTTATAAAGACATTTAATCTAATCAGTCATCATGTCGTCAAGCGAGTTTATGCATTCAGTCTCCCTAGGTTGTTATATATATGTGTTCATCAATGGGTAAGAATAACTTTGGTGAGAAATTCAGAGTGAGTGGTTGTCTCACAGAGCAACCGATGAAATTGGAAAAGCACATTAAGAGAAGCACGTAAGGGTGTTTGCCTTTGTGTTGAATGGTATATTCGGAAAAGAACATGAAGAGAAGCAGATGACAAAGAGAACTGTGAACGGATGCAAGTGCACCGAATTCAAAGTATAGTACCATCCAAGCCTCCCCACTATTTATTTTTCTACGAATTAGCATCAACCGATATATACCGGAAGAATGCATATAAACTTTATACCCCAACACAAAAAACCCCCAATACACACAAACTTAACAATGTATTACTTAACACAAAAAACAACTGTTAACTGCCTCGACATACATAAGAACATTGTATTTCTTTAACAGGAAAATGCAGTTGTTCAACTGAAATCAGATTTCAGTTTAATTATGTATTGGCAAAAAACAGATCACCTTCAAGCAATAAAAAACCAGAAGAAGGATGAGAACTGCTGTTCGCTTATGTCTGTCGAGGATACTTGCTCTTTTACATGACGGGTAACAGCAGTTCTCATCCTCTATTATGGGCAGAAAAGCATGGCAATTGATATTCAGTGGTGCATAAAATCTGATTTCAGTTGTTTATTGTGTAATCCGAAGAAAAAAAATCAGTGCCTAACCATATTCTAACTAACTCATTTTCTGTACATAAGAACATTGTATCAGTGCCTAACCATATTCTAACTAACTCATTTTCTGTACATTAATCATTTTATGTTAGTGAATATGGTTAATTGATATAACGGAAATCCACTTTGATATAACAGAAATAGCTCTATCAAAATGTTATAACTGAATAGAAAAAAGAATCACATGCAAAATGTAAACTCACGAGACTACTGTGATGCACCTCCTCTCCACTGCTTGGTCACCGGTGTGTTGTCAGTTTCCTCCTGAAGCCGGAGATGAAAAAAATGTATAAGAATTAAGAAAGAATTGATATAACAGAAATAGCTTTATTCTCAAATGTTATAACTGAATACAAAAAAGAATCACATGCAAAATATAAACTCACCAGACTACTGTGATGCTCCTCCTCTCCACTGCTTAGTCAGGGGTGTGCTGTCAGTTGTCGTCCTGAAGCCGGATATGAACAAAAATGTATAAGAATTAAGAAGGATTATGCATAATTGATATGTTGGTGAATATGATATAACAGAAAACCACACTTCTCCACATCTTATGTTAGTGAATATCTCATATCCGGCTATTTCTCATACGTTGCATCATCTGTTTTTTAATTAAAATAAAATTTCCGTGCAGCTGAGATGTCTTGATCAAGATCAAGCAAAAGACTTGTATATCTACCTCACCTTACATGCAATTAGGCACATTGGTAGGCGCGATTAAGGGTGGACAGGTGCTGTGCTTAATCTCATATATATTATTGTCAGTTGTGGTCTAGAATGGCGGGGATGCATATGAAGAATAAGCAAAATAAATTTGAGTTAATAAATTTAAATTCGGGACTAAGCTGAAATAAGCAAGCAAGAGGGGATGCGGAGGTTGAGTAAGGCTAACCAAGGGTTGTGCAGAGCCGCAACACCTCCAAGTTCGCTGTTGGCGTTGTCGTCGCAGTGAAGAATAACCTTGCACCAACCACATGAATAGATAAATTTGAGTTAATCCAAGCATGAAGAAGCAAATTGTTTCAGCTATATGGATTGGAACTAAAACTGGATGCGCAGTTACTGATGCAGAAGCTTGTTCTTGGATTTAAATGAATTACACACATAGTACAGTTTCAGAACAATAGAATATAAAACATGGCTGTTTGGCTACTTGCCACAAATAACTGATTCATAAACAGAATAAGTTGAAATGAATTTCACACATAGCACAATTTCAGAACAATTCAAGCATATGTTGGTTTGAGCTCTACCTATAGGCACACACCACCTGTTTTCTTAGCTAAATGTGTGTGTGGTGCCTGCAGAAGGTTATTTGGTCTACGTGTAGAGTGATTTGAGTGAACTACACTTCTAACATCAGGGCCTGTACTTGTTGGGATCGTAGGTAACAATGATCCTGGTTTGCAAGAACACGTAGTCCAAGCATGTATGTAACTGCAAAACCAAGGCCCTGAAACATCTAATAATACCATCCTCAACTGGCCCTGAATCAACTTCATAAAATTGTGTTCATGGGATGAATAAAATTGTGCTTATGGGACGAAAATGGGCAGCAAGCAATTTACGATTTCTGTTTTCATTCCGGCATTGGTTCCATTAATAGTAGAAAACTCAATACGTAATTTTCTCTCATGTATGGTCCACAAAGTGATGAATGACAAATCAATAGGTTTCAATTGACACTTTATGTGGGAATGATAGGGAGCAATATCACACGCGTGCGCAGCTGTGAGCGTGAAGGATTATGAAATCAGTGCAAAATTAAAGGCATGGAAATATGTTGAGTTTGAATGAATCAATTGGCTAGAATACACATGCACACCAAGGCAAATGTTCTGGGACCTAACAGTACAAACTTACGAATTGAATTAGACTTTCAGTGTACAGATGAAGGCATAGAGTTGTCTTGGTAGCTTGCCAAACTATTATGTAAAATTGTGCTCGAGGTTTGTGATAATATATATCTTTCTTGGCCCTGAATCTCACAGAAAATGGGCAGAAAGATATCACAATCCTCGAGAGTGACTAAGAATCCTCGAAAGTGACTAAGAAAATGGACAGAAAATTGTGTATTCATGTGGTGTGTGACTAAGAGTGACTAAGATATTACAGAAGAATGCAGGGCGTGGGGGAAATTCCCATACCAGAGGAGTAGCGGGAAGGAGAGGAACTCCAGTCTGGGCTTCACTTGTTGCGCCGACCAGTGCCTTGTTGCGCTTGATTCACCGACCAGCAGCTCACGATCCTTGTTGCGCTTGATTCACTCCCAGAACTTACAAACGCGAGGAGGATTTGGCGCAAGGAGAGGAACTCCAGTCTGGTGGCCTTGATATATATGGTTTATGGCAGCGTGTATGGAGGATGGGTAGGGGGTTTCTCGATGGTAGGGGATCCCGTTCACCTCGCGACGTAAGGAAGGGAGACGCCGAAGATTGAATGGCGGATTTGGCGCGGACTCCATCTTCGGCACCGTGTATGGAAGGGAGGCGGCGATGGATGAGATTGAAGAGCGTTCCCCTCTCGGTGACGAAGATCCGTGCCGTGTATGGAAGGGGATCCCGTTCACCTCACGAGGATGTTGCGGGCGCGGAGAGGAGGAAGCCGCACGGCGCGAATTTGGCTCGGAGAGGAGGAAGCCGCGCAGCCTCGCGAGGATGGAAGGAGCGCGGAGAGGAGGAAGCGGGCGGATCACGCGCGGCGTACGCGGGATTGGCAGAATGGAAGGGAGGCGGCGATGGATGAGATTGAAGAGCGTTCCCCTCTCGGTGACGAAGATCCGCGCCGTGTATGGAAGGGATTTGGCGGCTGCGGGATGCAAGCCCGGCCTCGTGAGGATGGAAGGGTGCCATCAGCGGCAAATGTTGCGGGCGCGGAGAGGAGGAAGCCGCGCGGAGCGGATTTGGCTCGGAGAGGAGGAAGCCGCGCGGCCTCACGAGGATGTTGCGGGCGCGGAGAGGAGGAAGCCGCACGGCGCGAATTTGGCTCGGAGAGGAGGAAGCCGCGCAGCCTCGCGAGGATGGAAGGAGCGCGGAGAGGAGGAAGCGGGCGGATCGCGCGCGGCGTACGCGGGATTGGCAGAACGTGCACCATGCTGTTGGACGCCTACACTACCAACATAATAGTAGTAGAGACTAGGTGAATGCCCGTGCGTTGCAATGGGAACATATAATAACATGATAACTTATGTACAAATGTATGATTTTCTGTTATGAGAAAAGGTCCTCGAGCATCTGGTTGGTCCGGGCGACGGTGAGGGAGACTTCAAATAAGGAAACAAAAGTGCATTAATATGCACATTAAAAACTGCCAAGCTCACAATAAGATAAGACAACAATCAATTTATGATGTGCACATTCAAAACTTACAAAACTTAACAGATGCACGTTGTGTAGTTGAACGAAGCGATGACATGCATGTATGATTGATGAAGGTTACAATGTCATAGATAATTACAAACATCTAAACAAAACTAATAAACCACTTATTATAATGTTGAACACTAACGAATCAGAAGGAAATATCCCTAACTGAGATTGTTCCACCGAAGACATCGACCAATGCAACAAATGGATCCAAAACTGACAAGTATTAAGTGCGCTTTTGCAAGTCCATGTCAGTCAACAAATAGTAGTGCATAAACTGAAGATGAGCATCCTTCAAAGCTTTTTACTCCAGATGTAGCTTCAAAAGTTGATTAGCCATCCATTTGTCATTATGCTTTTTATGGACATCGATGGCCATTTTCTGAAGAACTCTTGCATTGACGATAAAGTTAGCAAAATTGACATCCGATTTGTTCCCTTTATAACCTCTTATTATTTTTCTTCAGATGGCAACGGAGGGAGTAAAATTTCACTAAAGCAAAAAAATCTCTCTAAAAATAGTGACCTTATCTAGTATGAACTACTTTGTTCATATATATCAACAAACATGCATGCTAACTGCTACAACCAATACAACTTAGGCAAATTAAACTAACTGGTAAATAAAGAAAATAACTTGCAACCTAAAATATGAAAAAAAATTCGCATGCATAACAATGTTTAGAACCTAAAATAACTGCTTGAGCTTGCTGCTGCAAATGACAAACTTCAGAACCTAAGCTAACTGCTTGTGTTTGCTAGCAGTCTCAAAACAGGATTGCCCCCCCCCAAACACATGACCTATGACTAAAATACTAAGATTAAACAAACATTACGTCATTACTTTAAGATAAATAAGATTTTTCCATGAAATGGTAACGTCGTAGAGCTAGTAGATGTGCACAAAGATCAAAACCTTCCTCAAGCAACTTCATCGTGAAACTGCTAATATAGTTCTCCCCAATTTGGTAGAAAAAAATAGCATAGATAGTAATTCTCCTCTTTTAGTCTTCTTGGATTTATTGGGATATTTGTAGAGAACTACTTGAGCTGATTTAAATCTTCTAGCCCCCATAATGCCTCAATTCTGTGCAGTTTCAAATCTTCAATTGTATTGTGCTTATGTTTCTAATCAGTGCTTATATATGTCAAAGAAAGTTCAAGCAAAGGTTCTACAAAATGAAATTGCAAGGTTCACGTAGAAACTACCTATCCATCTGAATTCGGGGTTGAAGGTGAATGGTCTTAACAAGATGATGAGGCATAGCAGGACTTGACTCGTTGTTCAGACAATAGGAACTATGCCAGAGAACAGTTTAATAAAGAATAAAATTTTATTACAAATTACTATAAAGCAACAGCCTTAGGAAGAATGCTAATAAGACTAGTGGACTCTATATAGCATACCACACTGGGTAATCAATTGCTGGAACACAGATGTATCAAATTGTTCTTTCAAGCTTTGAATAAAAGGGCAAAAAATCTACTCAGAACATCATTGTACCTGATCAGCTAGAAGCGAGCAGAAAAAGCAACAACTTTGAACTTATCAGGATTCTCTGCAACAATGACCAATGTCTTTGTGCTCTGCAAAAGATGGAATATTAGTGTTGCAGAATATACAGGCCTATTTGTATTTTTTTTGAAGTTGTATATATTAATGTTGTGTAGGTGGGCTGCATGTTCCCAGCCCTCAACCAAGCTTGAAAAACAATTGTAGATCCATGTCCATGTGGTGGTTGTCATGAGAATTAAACGTTAAATCTATACATGGGCACGTAACAATATCTAGATAATAGATGCCATGAATTGGTAAAAGACTCCTAAATAACATTGATGTGGGGATAGTTCTATTTGTTTTTAACCACAAAAGTAATAAGCATACATGGTGAACAACGAAGGTACAAGCTGATCAATGCTAGCGCAGTAGGTACCTTGAGTCCGACTGTGCCGCTGAGGAGAGAAACGTAGTTTTTTCCGGAGTGGAGCTTCACCGGAGACTGGAGCTGGAAGGCGAACGCTCCATCGGCCGAGTAGTTTTGCCCTGTCAAATAAATAACATTAGCACTTATAGGAGGAGAAAGCCCTCGGTGTTGTCGTGCTCGTGGCGCTACTCACCAACAAGCCTTCCGTTTACAAAAACGTACATCTCATGGTCACTTGTGTTCACGTACAGCGTGTAACTTCCCTCTCCCTTGTGCTCAAGGCTGTAAAATTTGATTTGCATCAGCATTTACAATGCAAATAGTATATTATTTGCGGGAAAAAAATACAATACTTGTACCACAAGTAGTCGCTCTGATCAGTGGACGTTGCGATCTGCTCCAAGAGTTGCGACTGTCTGAAATTGTCACGGTGGTCCGTCATGAAGGGCTTGAGGTTCTCAGGTATCCACGACCATCGCAAGGCCTCCGGTTCCTTCTCCACCGAGTTGGCCTTCTTCACCATCACCGATGTCTGCGTCTTGATCTAATTATGCCATTCAATTCAATGAAAACTCAAATTAGTAAGTGATCTAATGCACAACCAAATCATATTATATGTTGCGTATATAAACAAATAGAAAGAAAAGAACCTTTGCAGTGTTGTAGGCAACAGTCTTGCAGTCGGGCAAGATGCTGACGGACCATGCCGGAACGAGGTGAGTTCCGCCGCCGAGGGTCACCTTCACATCCTCGACGAACTGGTTGTTGATGAAGCAAACTGAAGAACCACCATACGTGTACTTGGTCACCTAAACCATATTGTCATGAACAACATTTTTAGTTACCAAGACAAAAAAAAAAAGAAAAGATAATCGTCAGTTGTGAAAGCTACGTACAGTGGCATTCTTGCCATAACTTGTGTCATTGTACTTCCCATGGACAAGGATTTTCTCCATGGACCTGATCAGGTCGTGGAGGTCTTTCATGTGCCCGTATTTGGGCTGCCTAATGTTACCTAATACATGCAAAAAAATTAATCTAACAACATAGGAGCAATACTTTGCACTATATGTATGTATATAGCTAGACAAACCTACCATACTCATCCAAAGGTGCATCGTAATCATAATTGGTTGTGATGTAGGGGCCACCAGAAGTGCGTCCGAAATTGGTTCCTTCGTGGTACTATTATATGAATTCAGGTGACGATAACCATGCATATAAGGTCACGATTACAATTAAGATAATTATGCAATTCATGGTAAGAATAACGTGAAGAAAAAAGCATCACCATGTAGTAGTTACAAATTTCAAATTGTTCCACTAAAATTCGTTCTTCACATATGTAGATTAGACCTACAGTCGCATTAGTTCATTTGAATCCCTTCCAAACACAGGTAGTGAAAACTAAGTTGAATTAGAATATGGCACCAGTTACGAATGCTCTCTGATCAGTACGCACCTCTAGAATCCTCATGGTTGTTTGCTTCCATGACGAGACAAGAGACGAAACCACATATGCCTCAGTAATTTCATACGGAGTACACTGTTTCACCAAAGGATCGAAGCTAGTAAAACAATATGCGGTTAAAGAACTGGACTTACCGAGTCCCTTTAGCCTTAGAGACTCGCGTATCATCTTTTCACAGAAAATCTCAGCCATCTTGAAGTACGCTTCCCTATTGTAACTTTTATTGATGATCCAAATAACAAATATTAAAATTGACAGCTCCTACAGTCGAGCGATGCTGCACAAGTTCAGTCCCTACATATACATTACATAGCTTATTCTACCGTAAAATGCACAAGAAGGATTCATTTACCTTGAACTTGAACGTGACCTGCTTGTTTGTCTTGTTCGTTAGCGGCAACTTGTAGGAGATCTGCTTATTTAATTCGACTGCATGATTCAGAGAAGAAATCAGGAAACTAAAGAACAATATAGGATGACCATGAATTACCTCAAAATGATTAGAAAACACATAACAAATATTGAATTGAACTCCAAAAAGGATTAAAAATGATAAACCCGAGAAACAACCAATAGAGAATTATCGCGCTCGACACAATGCATTAAATTTTCCATGAATACCTACGAAGCTATGTTGGGTGCTCAAAAAAATTCAAGGAAATCAATAGAATCATTGAGGAAGGAAATATATCAAAAATAAAAGACACATACATGGGAACAAGAGCTCGATGGGGTCGATCCCGAGCAACTCCCCTGGCTCGGTGCTCATCTTGGAACAAAAACTCTTGGGCAATCGAAATCCGCAATGCTGGGAGCGGTGAGGTGGGGAACTGGGGATATCAGGCCATTTGTAATGGAACAATGTCATGAATATAACCGAATAAATAAGAGCAGTTCTAATCTATAATCAGATTGCACAAGTCACAAGATAGTTGGTTCTGGTTTTACAAAACAAAAACCGATTACAAAACCAAAGTTCAACAGCATTGTAGATAACTCAGTTATCAATACCTTGTGATAGGCTTATATCTCGATACCAACTCGGTCAATCATCCTGCTCAACCTTCACACTCTGCAGCTTCGAATCCAGCTCATCCTCATTATCCTCATCCTCTTCCTCATCGTCATCATCCGGCTCTCCATCAGTCTCATTCTCATCTAGTGGGCCCAGCACTTTCAGGGATTTCTTACCAGCCTTCAAGATTTCCTCCACCTCATCGATCCCTTCATCAGAGATGAAATTTCCATTGATGTTCAATAGCTCAAAAGCCGGTTTATTAGCAACTGCCCGCGCAAAGCACAGAGCTCCAACCCTCTGCAGCATGCTCACGCTAACATCAAGCTCCTTGAGATCTATGTGGCCATCTTCCAATGATTTTGCGATTATCACGGCACCATCATCCTTCAGTTCATTTTCAGCCAAGGTCAGCTTCTTGAGTGACTGCATTGCCGCTAGGCACTTGGCCAAATCCGGGGCTGCTTTGGCATTTATTTCATTTCCAGCAATTTCAAGGACCTCCAACTGCGGTGCTGACTGTTCGAGGGCTTTGGCAATTGCTATAGTACCCTTGTTTTCAAGATTGAGATCACTGAGATAAAGATCAACAAGATCAGGAAGCTTTGGAAGGGTTTTGCTGAGAGCTAATCCTGCATCAACACCAAACAAGTTGTCCCTGAGATCAAGTTTCTTCAGGCGAGTGCATGTCCCTAATGCCTCAGACAATGCGACTCCACCATCAGATCCTATCCTTGTTGCTGAGCACCTGAAACTCTCTACATTTGGAGAACGCTTAACCATCTCAGCAATATACATAACACCTTCATCTCCTGTCATGTCGTTGTGGAAGTGGAGAACCTTAAGCTTCTCAGTTGCAGGAATAAGCTCAGATAGAGCTTTCGCAGCTTCCTCTGATATGCCATCATTCATCACATGTAGTTCTTCCAGGGATTCCTGTGATTTCAGGAGCTCATTGAATGCCCTGACACCCTTCTCACCCAAAGCATTATCAGAGATGTTCAGATATCTCAGGACAGAACCCTCTAATGCTTTGGAGAATATGCGCATCACATCAAGGGCTTCATTCTTAGACCTTCCTGCCACAAAATCTGAGATGTCAACCTTTGTGAGCTGATTCTTAACTGAATCAAGAATTGGACCAACAACATTAGCAGCACCAATACCAAAGCTCCTGTTGCTAAAGCAAATTCTTTTATATGAATTCCCTGGTTTGGTAAGTGGACTAAGCAGTTCCTTTGCTTCATCTGCCTCAATAAAAGCACGCTCCCCACTAGATATATCCAGTACAGTATCAGCAAGCACGCGAGGTGCATCTGAGAGCACCTAGAGGGGGGGTGAATAGGTTATCCTGTAAAAACTTGAAACTTAAAGCCACAAAACTTGATTAGGAGTTAGCATAATGAAGTCAAGTGGCGAAGGAGAGCTCTTGTGAAGCACAATAGACACAGTGAGAGCAAGCACAAGAGACACGAGGATTTATCCCGTGGTTCGGCCAAGTACAACACTTGCCTACTCCACGTTGTGACGTCCCAATGGACGAGACTTGCACTTAACTCCTCTCAAGTGATCCAATGATCAACTTGAATACCACGGTGTTCTTCTTTTCTTTACTCTTTCCCGTTTGCGAGGAATCTCCACAACTTGGAGTCTCTCGCCCTTACAATAAGGATCAAAGTGAAAGCACTAGAGTAAGGGAGGGAAGCAACACACACAAATCCACAGCAATACGCACACACACGGCCAAGACTCGAGCTCAAATGAATATCACAAGGTTCTCACTAGAACGGAGCTCAAATCACTAAGAATGTCAAACGAGTGCGCAAAGACGGAGTGTGAATGATCAAGAATGCTTAAAGTATGCTTCATGTCCTCCTCCATGCGCCTAGGGGTCCCTTTTATAGCCCCAAGGCAGCTAGGAGCCGTTGAGAGCAATCCAGGAAGGCAATTCTTGCCTTCTGTCGACTAGCCAATTCCTAGGAGTACATCAGGGACCTTCCTAGGAATTGGCACGTCCCTGATGTACTCTTCCTATCGACCTCACATCCAGCATAATCGGAGTCTAAATATGCAATTAAGTCAAAGGTAGACCCCTTTGGATACCAGATCCCGAAGCAAGGCGTAGCGACTAAATATCTAAGAATTCGCTTCACAGCCACTAAGTGACACTCCCTTGGATCGGATTGAAATCTAGCACACATGCATACACTAAGCATAATATCCGGTCTACTAGCACATAAGTAGAGCAAGGAACCTATCATGGACCTGTATGCTTTTTGATCAACGGACTTACCTCCTTTGTTGAGGTCGACGTGTCCGTCAGTTCCCATTGGAGTCTTCACGGGCTTGGCGTCCTTCATCCCAAACCGCTTGAGCAAGTCTTGCGTATATTTCGTTTGGGAGATGAAAGTGCCGTCCTTGAGTTGCTTCACTTGGAACCCAAGGAAGTAGTTCAACTCGCCCATCATCGACATCTTGAATTTCTATGTCATCACCCTGCTAAACTCTTCACAAGACTTTTGGTTAGTAGAACCAAATATTATGTCATCGACATAAATTTGGCACACAAATAGATCACCGTCACAAGTCTTAGTGAAAAGAGTTGGATCGGCTTTCCCAACCTTGAAAGCATTAGCAATTAAAAAGTCTCTAAGGCATTCATACCATGCTCTTGGGGCTTGCTTAAGTCCATAGAGCGCCTTAGAGAGCTTACACACATGGTCGGGGTACCGTTCATCCTCAAAGCCAGGGGGTTGCTCCACGTACACCTCCTCCTTGATTGGCCCGTTGAGGAAAGCGCTCTTCACATCCATTTGGTACAACCTGAAAGAATGGTGAGCGACATAGGCTAACAAAATACGAATCGACTCTAGCCTAGCCACAAGAGCGAAAGTCTCCTCAAAGTCCAAACCTGCGACTTGGGCATAACCTTTTGCCACAAGTCGAGCCTTGTTCCTTGTCACCACCCCGTGCTCGTCCTGTTTGTTGCGGAACACCCACTTGGTTCCCACAACATTTTGCTTGGGACGCGGTACCAGTGTCCAAACTTCATTTCGCTTGAAGTTGTTGAGCTCTTCCTGCATGGCCAACACCTAGTCCGGATCTAGCAAGGCCTCTTCTACCCTGAAAGGCTCAATAGAAGAGACGAAAGAGTAATGCTCACAAAAATTAGCTAATCTAGAGTGAGTGGTTACTCCCTTGCTAATGTCACCCAAAATCTGGTCGACGGGATGGTTCCTTTGAATCATCGCTCGAACTTGAGTTGGAGGGGCCTGTGGTGCTTCTTCCTCTTCAACTTGGACATCTTGTGCTCCCCCTTGATCACACGCCTCTTCTTGAGGAACCTGTTCATCATCTTGAGTTGGGGGTTGCACCATTGTTGAGGAAGAAGGCTGATCTTGTTCCTTGTGTTCCTGCGGTCGCATGTCTCCAATCGCCATGGTACGAATCGCGTCCGTTGGAACATCATCCTCATCTACATCATCAAGCTCAACTTGCTCTCTTGGAGAGCCATTAGTCTCATCAAATACAACGTCGCTAGAGACTTCAACCGAACCCGATGATTTGTTGAAGACTCTATACACCTTTGTATTTGAGTCATAACCCAACAAAAACCCTTCTACAGCTTTGAGAGCAAATTTTGAATTTCTACCTTTCTTCACCAGAATGTAGCATTTACTCCCAAAAACTCGAAAATACGAAACGTTGGATTTGTTACCGGTTAGTAGCTCGTATGACGTCTTCTTGAGGAGGCGATGAAGGTAGACTCGGTTTATGGCGTGGCAAGCCATGTTCACAGCTTCCGACCAAAACCGCTCGGGCGTCTTGAATTCTCCAAGCATCATCCTCGCCATGTCTATAAGCGTCCTGTTCTTCCTCTCTACCACACCGTTTTACTGTGGTGTGTAGGGAGCGGAGAACTCGTGCTTGATTCGTTCCTCCTCAAGAAACTCCTCCACTTGCAGGTTCTTGAACTCGGACCCGTTGTCGCTTCTAATCTTTTTCACCTTGAGCTCAAATTCATTTTGAGCTCTCCTTAGGAAGCGCTTGAGGGTCCCTTGGGTTTCAGATTTATCCTACAAAAAGAATACCCAAGTGAAGCAGGAACAATCATCAACGATAACGAGACCATACTTACTTCCCCCGATGCTGAGGTAGGCGACGGGTCCGAAGAGGTCCATATGCAATAGCTCCAGAGGTCTTGATGTAGTCATCACGTTTTTGATGTGATGAGCACTTCCCACTTGTTTACCTGCTTGACAAGCTGCACAAGGTCTATCTTTTTCGAAAGTTACATTTGTTAGACCTAACACATGTTCTCCCTTTAGAAGCTTGTGAAGGTTCTTCATCCCCACATGTGCTAAACGGCGATGCCACAGCCAGCCCATGCTAGTCTTAGCGATTAAGCATGCATCTAGACCGGCCTCCTCTTTTGAAAAATCAACTAAATAGAGTTTGCCGTCTAGTGCACCCTTAAAAGCTAATGAACCATCACTCCTTCTAAAGACAGACACATCTACATTTGTGAATAAGCAATTGTATCCCATATTACATAATTGACTAACCGATAGAAGATTATAA
The DNA here is from genome assembly GCA_029449295.1 of Zea luxurians. NCBI lineage: Eukaryota > Viridiplantae > Streptophyta > Magnoliopsida > Poales > Poaceae > Zea > Zea luxurians. Next base: position 38,691,397 of record JAOPSE010000010.1, on the reverse strand, counting down.
CCTAGCGACTCTACTAAAAATACATTAGATATAGAGTGCTCATTTGAGATGGCTATCTTGCCTAAACCTTTAACCTTGCCTTGATTCCCGTCACCGAATATGATTGAATCTTGGGAATCTTTGTTCTTGATGTAGGAGGTGAACATCTTCTTCTCCCCCGTCATGTGGTTTGTGCATCCGCTGTCGATAATCCAGCTTGATCCCTCGAATGCATAAACCTGCAAGGCAAATTAGGCTTGGGTCTTAGGTACCCAACTCTTGTTGGGTCCTACAAGGTTAGTTACAATATCCTTAGGGACCCAAATGCAAGTCTTATCTCCCTTGCATTTTGCCCCTAATTTCCTAGCAATCACTTTCTTATCCTTTCTACAAATTGCAAAGGAAGCATTGCAAGCATGGTAAATTGTAGAGTGTTCATTACTTACATTCCTAGGTACATGAACAACATTTCTTCTAGGCATATGATGAATAACATTTTTCCTAGCCAAATTTCTACCATGCATAATAGAAGAACTTGAAGCAATCATGGTATGTGAATCAAAAGCATTATAACTTCTATCATAATGAACATTCCTAGAATATCTCCTATCATGATACATGAAGGCATGGTTCTTTTTAGCACTATTAGTCATTGGAGCCTTCCCTTTCTCCTTGGCGGAGATGGGAGCCTTATGACTTGTTAAGTTCTTGGCTTCCTTCTTAAAGCCAAGCCCATCCTTAATTGAGGGGTGTCTACCAATAGTGTAGGCATCCCTTGCAAATTTTAGTTTATCAAAATCATTTTTGCTAGTCTTAAGTTGGGCATTAAGACTAGCCACTTCATCATTTAATTTTGCAATAGAAGTAAGGTGCTCAACACATGCATCAACATTAAAGTCTTTACACCTATTGTATATTACTACATGTTCTACACAAGAGGTTGATTTATTAGCTATTTCTAACTTAGCCTTCAAGTCATCATTGATACTCCTTAAGCTAGAAATAGATTCATGGCACATAGATAATTCACATGAAAGCATTTCATTTCTTCTAACTTCTAAAGCAAGAGAATTTTGCGCACTTACAAATTTATCATGCTCTTCATACAAAAGATCTTCTTGTTTTTCTAAAATTCTATTCTTCTCATTCAAGGCATCAATCAATTTCATTGATCTTATCAATTTTGGTTCTATCTAATCCTTTGAATAAACATGCATAGTCTATTTCATCATCACTAGATTCATCATCACTTGAAGAAGCGTAAGTACTAGTATTGCGAGTGCTTACCTTCTTCTCTTTTGCCATGAGACAGGTGTGATGCTCGTTGGGAAAGAGGGATGATTTGTTGAAGGCGGTGGCGGCGAGTCCTTCGTCGTCGGAGTCGGACGAAGAACAATCCGAGTCCCACTCTTTGCCAAGGTGTGCCTCGCCTTTAGCCTTCTTGTAAGTCTTCTTCTTCTCCCTCTTCTTTTCTTGATCCTGGTCACTATTAGCAATAAAGTGACCAACCTTACCGCACTTGAAGCAGGAGCGCTTTCCCTTCGTCTTGTTCTTTTTGGGATGCTCCTTGCGACCCTTTAGCGCCGTCTTGAAGCGCTTGATGATGAGGGCCATTTCTTCCTCATTGAGCCCCACCGCCTCAACTTGCGCCACCTTGCTAGGTAGCGCCTCCCTGCTACTTGTTGCTTTGAGAGCAACGGTTTGAGGCTCGTGGATTGGGCCATTCAACGCCTCATCAACGTATCTCGCCTCCTTGATCATCATTAGCCCGCTTACGAACTTCCCAAGTATTTCCTCGGGCGACATCTTGGTGTACCTAGGATTTTCACGAATAGAATTTACAAGATGTGGATCAAGGATAGTGAAAGACCTTAGCATTAGGCGGATGACGTCGTGGTCCGTCCATCTCGTGCTTCCATAGCTCCTTATTTTGTTGACCAAGGTCTTGAGCCTGTTATATGTTTGGGTTGGCTCCTCCCCCTGATCATTGCGAACCTCCTAAGTTCGCCCTCCACCAACTCCATTTTGGTGAGCATGGTGACGTCATTTCCCTCATGAGAGATCATGAGGGTGTCCCAAATCTGCTTGGCGTTATCCAAGCCGCTCACCTTATGGTATTCATCCCTGCACACTAAAAGAACAGTAGTAGCTTGTGCATTTTTGTGAATTTGTTCATTGATGAACATGGGACTATCCGTACTATCAAATTGCATTCCATTTTCTACTATCTCCCATATACTTGGATGGAGAGAGAACAAGTGGCTACGCATTTTGTGACTCCAAAATCCGTAGTCCTCTCCATCAAAGTGAGGAGGTTTACCAAGAGGAATAGAAAGTAAATGAGCATTGGAAGTTTGCGGAATACGAGAATAATCAAAGGAAAAGTTCGAATTAACTGTCTTCTTTTTCTCATAGTCGTTGTCGTCGTCGTCCTTTTGGGAAGAAGAAGACTCGTCGCTGTCGTCGTAGTAGACGATCTTCTTGATACGTCTCTTCTTTTTCCCATCCTTCTTCTTATGACTTGAGCCCGAGTTAGTGGGCTTGTCGTCTTTTGGTTCATTGATGAAGGACTCCTTCTCCTTGTCGTTGATCACCATCCCCTTTCCCTTAGGATCCATCCCTTCGGGCGATTAGTCCCTTTCTTGAAGAGAACGGCTCCGATACCAATTGAGAGCACCTAGAGGGGGGGGGTGAATAGGTGATCCTGTAAAAACTTGAAACTTAAAGCCACAAAACTTGATTAGGAGTTAGCACAATGAAGTCAAGTGGCGAAGGAGAGCTCTTGTGAAGCACAATAGACACAGTGAGAGCAAGCACAAGAGACACGAGGATTTATCCCGTGGTTCGGCCAAGTACAACACTTGCCTACTCTACGTTGTGGCGTCCCAATGGACGAGAGTTGCACTCAACTCCTCTCAAGTGATCCAATGATCAACTTGAATACCATGGTGTTCTTGTTTTCTTTACTCTTTTCCATTTGCGAGGAATCTCCACAACTTGGAGTCTCTCGCCCTTACAATAAGGATCAAAGTGAAAGCACTAGAGTAAGGGAGGGAAGCAACACACACAAATCCACAACAGCAATACGCACACACACGGCCAAGACTCGAGCTCAAATGAATATCACAAGGTTCTCACTAGAACGGAGCTCAAATCACTAAGAATATCAAACGAGTGCGCAAAGACGGAGTGTGAATGATCAAGAATGCTCAAAGTATGCTTCGTGTCCTCCTCCATGCGCCTAGGGGTCCCTTTTATAGCCCTAAGGCAGCTAGGAGCCGTTGAGAGCAATCCAGGAAGGCAATTCTTGCCTTCTGTCGACTGGCGCACCGGACAGTCCGGTGCACCACCGGACACTGTCCGGTGCGGATTTCTTTCCTATTCTAGCGCAGCCGACCGTTGAAGACTTGGAGCCATTGGCGCACCGGACACTGTCCGGTGCACACCGGACAGTACGGTGCTCCCATCCGACCGTTGGCTTGGCCACGCGTCACGTGCGGATTGCGCGGCCGACCGTTGGCTCACCGGACAGTCTGGTGCCTCACCGGACAATCCGGTGAATTATAGCCGTACGCTGTTGACTTGGTTCCCGAGAGCAGCGACTTCGCCATAGACGACTCACCGGACAGTCCGGTGCACCAACGGACAGTCCGGTGATTTATAGCTGTACGCCGCCGTCGAGACCCGAGAGCAGCCAGTTGACCAGACACCAGCCTGGCACACCGGACACTGTCTGGTGCACCACCGGACACTGTTCGGTGCACCCAGACTGAGCAGAGTCTTGGCTGCTCGAGCCAAGTCTTTTCCAATTGTATTTTCTCTGATTCTAGCACTTAGACAAATAAGTTAGTACACAAAAAATGTACTAAGTCTAGAATCATACCTTTGTGTTGACTTTGCACTTCATCCACCATTTGGCATAGTTTCACACTTAAACCATTTGTGTTGGCACTTGATCACCAAAATACTTAGAAATGGCCCAAGGGCACATTTCCCTTTCAACATCAGCAGACACAAGAGATGTATCAGCTATAGGTGCCTCCAATTCTGCAGTAGTCCTTGGGCCTTTTCTCAGAACTTCCAACATCATCTTGCTTGATTCCTTTGCATATAGCTGGACATCAGAACTTCCAACATGAATTTCGATGCCTCCCCTCCTCTTATTTTCTGTTTTTTCTCTGACTATCTATATTCCTGAAGCATTGGAGCAGATGATGAAGTAGAGGAAAATGAAGGGTTGAAATTGAAGGAAAAATTCAGGATTTTGGAAGGGGCTCATGAAGTACCTCATGTCGTTGGTGCGCCTGGGCTCCCATCCTCGGTGTCGGTGGTCACAGATGCCGCTTTGCAGGTCCATGACGAGTGTCGTCCTCGGTAACGCCACGACGGGGCATGAGATCTATATTAGTGGGTTTCGCTGTGTTCTTTTGGGTGACTACATCCTTAATTCCTGACACTTCTTCACCATGTGTCTCACCATTTCCTTGGGTGCTCCTCGACTGGCACCCGATTCAGATTGATTGGGTGGCTCCTCTCAATCTTACAATCATCTCCCTCATCTCTCGCACCCTCCTCATTCATTTGCTTCCCAATATCAACTCCTACGTCTGGTTTCTCCATTTGACATTGGAAACAAAAATAATTCCTGGAACCCTAGCAATTTCTTTGCAAACTATCCACGAACTCTATAGAAAAGGGGATGGAAAAACATTATTACAATAAAAAACTTACTTGGATCTATCACGTCGATAGGGATGCTGGTGATCTGGTGCCCTGTATGACATATCTCCTTACTTGGAGGGGCGGCGGTGCAGATCTGGTGCACCACGAAGCGAGGTGGGAGTATGGTGGCGCGCCTTCCCCAGAGCTAGCACGTTGATAGGGCTGCTGGTGAGCCAGTGCCATCCTCTTCACCTCTTACCATGTGTAGTGGTTTGTGGTGGTGCGGGTGACGGCTAGGTTTCGGGGGGTCCCCGCGGGCGGGGGTGGGTCGTGCGAGTAGGAGCCTTGATGACGGTAGCGGTGGGCGCACGGTGCGGGGGCACTGCGGGAGGATGGGGACGGGGGTAGGGGCATGGGGATGGGGGATGGGCGATGGGTTGTGGGTGAGATCCACGATGGGCGCAGTGGAGGCGTGCGACAACATCCGTGAGCGGGCGCAGGGAGGAGGCGTACGATGGCTAGCGGGGCACGCGAGGGCTGGCAGGGGCATGTGGATCGCGGACTGAGGGGCATGCACGGCGGGTGCAGGGACAGGGGCATGGATGGAAGGGGACGACATGCGGAGCGAGGCGGCCCTAGAATCACGGGAGCGGGTGTCGCGAGAGGGAGGCGGGGGCATGGTGAAGCAGGGGTGGACGCCCTTGTTGCGTCCTTATAGAGTAGTTGTAGATATAAATGGATTAACACCAAAACTGATAGTTCGAAACATGAGAGTTCATATGGATAGTCTGTGTAATCACTTTCACTGACTATTTGTAACCAAAACTGTTTTGTGTATTGCTAACCATATTGTTGTTATGTATTTTGGTCACGAGTATAACTTCGTTTTTAACTTTATTGTGCAGAATGTTATAATGGCAGAAATGCACTGCTTCTGCGAAACACCGGTTTTATTATTTAGTTGTTTCACTGCCAACCCAGATAGATAGGTCTCCAGAATAGTACTGTCTCTACTTCTACAAACCACTAGTTTGAACATTCGACCAACGTTATCACTTAAAAAACTCTTACATTTCTTCAAAATCAAGCTACGGTCCTATGGCCGTACGTCACACGTAGAGCACATATGTGTTTTTCTCCCTACATCTCGCTGAACAACCTTATCCCTTGCATGTGCAACCAACCATGCTACCATCACGAGCGCGTGAAACACGTAGATCTATTTCCTCCCACGTCCTGCCTAACAATCATATGTCTTATCTCTTGCATGGCAACCAATCATGCAACCACCATGAGCCGAAGCACATAGATATATTTTTCTCCCCATGTCTCGCCTAACAACCATATAAGTCTTATCCCTTGCATGCGCAACCAACCATACAGCCACCACAAGCGCCCGAAACATGTATATCTGTTTTCTCCCCCCTTCCGAAGGAGAGGAGGAGGAGGGGCAAGAACAACCGAGGGAGGGGAGGAGGAGGCACTACCGCTGGTGACACGTGGCTGAACAACTAGGGAGAGGGGGAGGCGCTCTGGATCACGAGTTTAGTTTTATATTGGTTGTGACAAAGAATTTGTGTGATAGTTTTTTGAACGTGATGGCAGGGACTCTGCCTCTCAATTAAGAAGAATAGAATTGACCCAATTTTAAGGAAACCCCTGAGCCTGGAACCTACATAGAGTGCGCAGAAGAGAAACCGACGGAAGGCCCCCACAGACAACCTAAACAACAACACCCCAGTCCCCCACACACAAACCCATCCAGAGTCATTGTTGCTGAGCTCAACACAAGGGACGAGCACCTCAAACTTTCCATGACGGGCTACATACAGCCAAAGGAACTCGACGATGCCCACACCCAAACACCAGCACACAAGGAGGAAGGTCGTGGCATGCCATCATTTCTAAGCCACAACACACCCACGCGAAGGAGCTCCGATTCTCCACCAATGAGCTTGGATCCATAATGCCGATCATCGGGAGCAAGCAAACGCCCAGAGCGACAAAGGCCCAGGCATCACCGAGCCAAGCAGAGTGACGAAAAGCCTCCACAATGCCGACAACCACACAAATTGAGGGTCTTCTGTGCAAGGCCTTCAAGAAGGAGAAACGATGCTGAATCGTCACCGCCGCCCGCCTAAAACAATCCAGATAAAGTTTCCTCCTAAGACCCAGCGTAGCAGCGCTGATCGCCAACACCAAGATGAAGGTTGCAGGGCAACCACCGTCGATGCCATCCTGCCAAGCCGCCGTGCGTTGCCACCTTCTGTCGTCCATCGACGCACTATCCTAGCAGGTCCTAGACACCAGAGCTCCGACGCCGGCTAAGCAGCCAGCGTGAAAACCCCAAGATGGACGAGGCAAGGACTCCCAACATGGAGGGTGGGGGGTCCATGGAAGACACCCTCAATAGGGTAGGAGTGACACCTGCAGGCGTCACCGTCGTTTGCCAAGTGGACATAACTTTTGATGGAGGACTCCCACCACCACGCGTCCCATCGCACGGATCCAATCGGCCTCGCCTTCACCACCGGCCGAACGAGAGGTGGAGAGAGGGATCTGACCGGAGAGGCTCAAGATTCGGCCTCCAACCGATTGAGGAGCGTTGACTGAAGCCGCGACGCTGGGAGCCGTCAATGTTGCCTACCCACGACCCTCCACCTCCAGCCCTGCCTCCCCGAACTTGCCACAGGCAGCAGCGGATGTGCCACCAGACCATGGCCCCCGCCCCGCCCCTACCTCTGCACCGCGAGCGCGCAGCGGGCTAGTAGTGCGTGTGTAACACCCTAAAGTTCAATCTTGTGAAAACAAAGAAAAATTCTCAAAGATTTTAAATCAAAACACCTTTCCTTAAAGATAATCATAATTTAGAAGTTTCCACTCATGAATATGTTAAAAATACATAATTGAAGATACTTAGATAATCTAAATTGCCTTTGGGTTAGGATATATAAAAGAATTATGGTTAAACTATTTCTTAACATATATAAGTCTACAATATAAATTTGATTTCCCTAGAAGTAATAAGGTAGGGATTATTCTACTATATGATTAAAAGCTTGTCTAAAAGAACTAAAATAAATAAAGAAATATATAAAATATGTTTTTGCACATTATGCTAAAAGTTCTATATGTGTATCCAAATTAAGTGTTTGAACTTTAAACTTGTGTTGATTTGAAATTCAAATGGAAAGGAAAAATAGAAAATAGAAAATAAAAAGGAGTAGGGAAAATACTACATAAAACAAAATAAAATCAGAATAAAAATTCTTCATACTTATATTATTAAAGTATACTATTCAAACTGAGGACAAGTTATTCACAAAAGTTTGAACTCAAACTTGAATTCAAATTGGATTTGAATTGGATTTGAAAATGGGGAAAAGAAAATAGAAAAGAAAAAGAAAAAGGATACTATACCTAACTGGGCCGCAGAACACCATTTCGGCCCACTTAAGCTTTTCCTCGCGCGCGCCGGCCCATCCTCAACCCGGCGCCGACACGCGGGCCCCACGGGGCAGCCCCTCACCCCCCTCACGCTCGCGCCATCTCTCCTCTATACGACTGCCGGGCGGGACCCCCTCGTCAGCCGCTCACCGCACCCGCTGCTCAGCCCCCTCACGCGCTGGCGCTGACTCACTGACCGCGGGACCCCATCGGTCAGCTCCTTCCTTCGTCAACGGCACAACGGACTCCGCGCGCTCCGCGTCTTCCTCGCCGGCGATCTCGGGGTCCGCGCAACGACCATGGGTGCGCCCCGGGTATAAAGCTCACCGGGCTCGCCTCCCCTCCCGTATCCGCCTACGACGGCAACCGTCGTCGTAACACCGAGAGAGAGAGAAACCGGAGAGGTGCCGCCGCCGAGGATAGCCGCCGTCGGGGGGTCTCCGCTCTCGGAGTCGGGTCGGGGAGCATCGACTTCGCCTGGGAAAGCTGTCCACGCCTCCAATTCGAGTTGAACTCCACCAGAGCTCAAGTAATTGCTCGCCGCCGTAGCTACTCCGCCGTGAATCCGCTCCTCGCCGTGGCCGACGACACCTGACCGACAATCCGTGGAATCAACAACTCCGGTGAGTTCGCCATCCCCTCGACACCGTGTAGCAGCTTTTAATTGAGCTCTGGGGCACTGGAACGCTGGATTGCGTTGCTCCGGCGATGGTCCGCCGCGGTTGGTGGGCGGCGCCACCGTCGCTCGGCGAAGGATTGGGGGAAGTGCTCGCGGCCGTTGGATCAGCCACGAACGGTCGAGATTAGATCGGGGCATACCCCTTCGCTCGGTTTGATCGCAGCCGTCCGATTGAGGATGGACGTTCGGGATGGGATCACGTAGTTTTAAAGTCGTGCCCGTTAGATCTGGATCCGACGGCTCTGGGCGCGTACCGTTTCGGTGTCGGCTCAATTTAATCTGGGCCATCGGTTTGTGATCGGACGGCCCTGGATTCACGATACCCCTTCGGTGGGTAATCTTCATAAAGAGCCCCTCGGTTTTACTTAAATCAACCCGCCGTCCTCGGACACTATTCCCTGTGTCTCGGGATTTTTGCGCCGAGCCCCCTGCGTTTTCCAGTAATTGAGGCCCAGTCCAGAACATAATAAAATCAGAGAAAATAGTTATTAAATAGATTTTTTTAATATGAAAATAATTGCTAAAACTTAGATAATTCATAGAAAATTCATTTTAGCTCCAAATTGAGTCATTCCAATTCCTAAAATTTTGTAATAATATTCTCTACCATTTTGAATCACTGTTTTGACATGAACTCTGTCAGAAAATTTATTTATCATTTAATCATATTTTAATCACATTAAACCTTAGGAAAATCATAACTTGAATTCTACAACTCCAAAATTAATAATTCTTTTTCCTGTGATCTTATTCTAATATGTAGATTATTAATATGTATTTTGCATATATGTTTGGTGTAATGTTAATCTTGCCTATACCATGTATGTTTGTATTGCTACGACTAGCAGTGAGGTCACGAGGATCTGAAGAATCATCCTGGTACCTGGATTCTCAAGGCCCAGGCAAGTTGTGCCCTTGATCACTTCTTTTTACCTACTCATGTTCTAATTAATCATAATGATCTGCATAGGTTAATTTTGATGGGACCCAATAGGTTACCCTAGTTTGACTATCTTTATACCTTGTTCACCACTGAATCTTTGGGTAGTACTTGCTAGTGCTATATGTGGCTTTGGGTATAGAGATACACCTTACTATTCATGATTATATTTTTGTTATCAGTTGTTATTTATGGTTCATGTTAAGATCATTATGTTAATTGGAACATGGAGCGACCACCCGGGAAAACAGTGCTACCACAAGGGTAGTATGGGATGCCCTTGGCTGATTAATTAGGAAAGCTAGTGGAAGACTACCTTACCCGAAAGGGGCAAGGGCAGTAAGGGAGAGGTCAGTACGGGAAGTGCCCTCGGGAGGATTTTGCTGCGATGGCGGTCCTGCAAGGGATTCCTGTACTGGATCTTCCTATAAACTGTAGCGGGTTTTCGGAAGCTAGTGGAACTTTGTAAAGGCCTCGTAGTGCTACCCTGCCTCACTTCCTTGGTAGAGGTGTATGGGATTCATGACCCCTTGGCAGATGGGTAACACGACTTGTGGGTAAAGATGCGCAACCTCTGCAGAGTGTAAAACTGGTATACTAGCCGTGCTCACGGTCATGAGCAGCTCGGACCCTCACATGATTAAATTATGGAACTTAAACTCAATTTGTCATATGCATTGCATCGCAGGTGAAGATGTTACTTTTGTTCTACTATTTAACTGGGTTGGTATTTACTTATACTTAGTAACTGCTAATAAAATTTTGACCAACTTTAAAAGCAATGCTCAGCTCTAACCATCCTCTTTGGTAAGCCTTACACTTCACATGAGCTCCCACCTTTGGCGAGTTCATGCACATTTTTCCCCACAACTTGTTGAGCGATGAACGTATGTGAGCTCACTCTTGCTGTCTCACATACACCACAGGTCAAGACAGGTACCACTGGATGATGCTCATGGAGGATGCTGCGATGAGTTCGTGAGTGGTCTAGGTCGTCGTCTCCCAGTCAACTTTGGGGTTGCTGGACTGTTGTCTCCTTATAATGTAATTATTTATTTTGTATTAGAACTCCTGTTATATATAAAGATGTGACATTCGATCCTGTGCCACTATACATCATATGTTTGAGACTTGGTCCCAGCATACCTGGTGTTTATGTTAACCCCGGGTTTTGGATCCCTAAAATCCGGGTGTTACAGAAGTGGTATCAGAGGAATGTTGACTGTAGGACGAAACCTAGATAGAACTGGACAACCATTATTTACTTATCTTTGCTACTCTGATTCTTTTCTAAACTTATCTTAAATCTTTTCTCATCTATTTCCGCTTCACTCTGATTATTCTTATCTTTTCTTTCTAAAGACAAATGTGGATTTCACACTTTGAAATCCTGTGCCTAAAGTGAACTTTAGGAATAGGAGACCTAATCCTAGGAACAAAAACAAAACTATTTTTATAAGTGTCTATATATTTGAATGTTTGTTCTTATGATATCTGTCTGATTTGGATTTTTGATTGAGTGTGATGGGTTGTGGAGTAATGTCCACAATTGCATCTGCATATACACATAGGTATAAAAATATATTTATAAAATAACTAGACAACCTAGATTATCCCCATTGGAACCTATCTAGCTTAAGAGATTTATCCTATCCTAAAAGATCTCATTCTAATCAATTCATCTTATCTTAAAAGATTCTCCCTTATCTTAATAGATCCATCTCATCTTAAAAGATACTCATCTTATCTTGAAAAGATTTTATCCTTATCCTAATAGATCTAACTGGCCTCAGAAGATTCTATCTTATCTTTATGGATCTGTCCTATCCTAATAAGCATACTTATCCACCCTAGTTTAACAACCATGATTTAATGCGAATCAACTAGATCTTATCTAGTTAAACTAGTCATACCAATCTAATTTAGATCTCATCTAACCTAATATGATCTAATCTAAAGTGACTTATCAAACATGTTAGATAACACTGATGGAATAGTTTAGACTCTACCCCTATAGAACAAGTCTTAACTTAGTTCACCCCGCACTAAATTAAGAATGACAGATCAACTTGGCTATATACAACTACCTCAACTATCTGATAGTTGCATAACCCCTCAATTTTAACCTAGCAAGAGATTCTATCTCATCATAACATATCAAATTAATCTTAAAACATCCTAACATATCTTAATAATACATATTCTACCCAGTTGGACCTATCTAAGCCTAAACTAGTCTAATCTAGTCATATCCAATTCTTATCCTACCTAATGTGACCTGATCTATTGTGGTCTAATGTTATCTAACTTAATGTGGTCCACTTAAACAGATTAATGACACTAGTAGAAGAGATTAGACCCCACTAGCCATGTATTAACTTATCTTAGCACATTGGATCAATTCAACCATGAGCTAACCCAACCCATAGTGCCATAATGAATAGTATGACCTTTCTATTCCCACCTAATAACAAACAAACTTTTAACCTACACCTTGTAGCCTATCTCACCCATGTATATCTCTCATCTTGACAGATTCTATCTTACCCTTGGATATTCACCTTATATGATTGGTTACCCCAATCTGGACATAAATTAAGCCCTACCAAAGAATCTATAGCTTATAACCAACTACTAGCTTATCCATTCCGCTTAGCAACTTCCTTTGCAAAACTATTATCACATGCTTCTAACTTTCATGGTCAATTATCACGTAACAACAAACAGAAAATGAATCCTCCAAATCCTCCACCTGTTGACCTCAATCAAGTGGTTGCTACCCAAAGACTGGTGATACAACAGTTAACAGACATGGTGACCGAGATGCAGAATCAGATAAGACAACAACGCGAGGAAATACGCCAGGCCCGCCAAGAAATAAGGCAAGCACGGCTGGAGAGACAACAACAACAACCTCCACCACCACCACCAGCTTCACCAAGCTACATAGATATAAATTATGATGATTTGTAAGATCTAGGTGTTACTTTAGTAATATGATAATATTTTAGAAGAAAAAAAATAAAGGTCTGTTGACCCAATGTTTTGTTAAAGAATTATACCTCATGCTGAGATCTCTTTGTTTGTGCATATGAGTATGCATCCTTTTTCCTTACAAATCTCGAGGACGAGATTATTTTTAAGGGGGGTAGGATTTGTAACACCCTAAAGTTCAATCTTGTGAAAACAAAGAAAAATTCTCAAAGATTTTAAATCAAAACACCTTTCCTTAAAGATAATCATAATTTAGAAGTTTCCACTCATGAATATGTTAAAAATACATAATTGAAGATACTTAGATAATCTAAATTGCCTTTGGGTTAGGATATATAAAAGAATTATGGTTAAACTATTTCTTAACATATATAAGTCTACAATATAAATTTGATTTCCCTAGAAGTAATAAGGTAGGGATTATTCTACTATATGATTAAAAGCTTGTCTAAAAGAACTAAAATAAATAAAGAAATATATAAAATATGTTTTTGCACATTATGCTAAAAGTTCTATATGTGTATCCAAATTAAGTGTTTGAACTTTAAACTTGTGTTGATTTGAAATTCAAATGGAAAGGAAAAATAGAAAATAGAAAATAAAAAGGAGTAGGGAAAATACTACATAAAACAAAATAAAATCAGAATAAAAATTCTTCATACTTATATTATTAAAGTATACTATTCAAACTGAGGACAAGTTATTCACAAAAGTTTGAACTCAAACTTGAATTCAAATTGGATTTGAATTGGATTTGAAAATGGGGAAAAGAAAATAGAAAAGAAAAAGAAAAAGGATACTATACCTAACTGGGCCGCAGAACACCATTTCGGCCCACTTAAGCTTTTCCTCGCGCGCGCCGGCCCATCCTCAACCCGGCGCCGACACGCGGGCCCCACGGGGCAGCCCCTCACCCCCCTCACGCTCGCGCCATCTCTCCTCTATACGACTGCCGGGCGGGACCCCCTCGTCAGCCGCTCACCGCACCCGCTGCTCAGCCCCCTCACGCGCTGGCGCTGACTCACTGACCGCGGGACCCCATCGGTCAGCTCCTTCCTTCGTCAACGGCACAACGGACTCCGCGCGCTCCGCGTCTTCCTCGCCGGCGATCTCGGGGTCCGCGCAACGACCATGGGTGCGCCCCGGGTATAAAGCTCACCGGGCTCGCCTCCCCTCCCGTATCCGCCTACGACGGCAACCGTCGCCGTAACACCGAGAGAGAGAGAAACCGGAGAGGTGCCGCCGCCGAGGATAGCCGCCGTCGGGGGGTCTCCGCTCTCGGAGTCGGGTCGGGGAGCATCGACTTCGCCTGGGAAAGCTGTCCACGCCTCCAATTCGAGTTGAACTCCACCAGAGCTCAAGTAATTGCTCGCCGCCGTAGCTACTCCGCCGTGAATCCGCTCCTCGCCGTGGCCGACGACACCTGACCGACAATCCGTGGAATCAACAACTCCGGTGAGTTCGCCATCCCCTCGACACCGTGTAGCAGCTTTTAATTGAGCTCTGGGGCACTGGAACGCTGGATTGCGTTGCTCCGGCGATGGTCCGCCGCGGTTGGTGGGCGGCGCCACCGTCGCTCGGCGAAGGATTGGGGGAAGTGCTCGCGGCCGTTGGATCAGCCACGAACGGTCGAGATTAGATCGGGGCATACCCCTTCGCTCGGTTTGATCGCAGCCGTCCGATTGAGGATGGACGTTCGGGATGGGATCACGTAGTTTTAAAGTCGTGCCCGTTAGATCTGGATCCGACGGCTCTGGGCGCGTACCGTTTCGGTGTCGGCTCAATTTAATCTGGGCCATCGGTTTGTGATCGGACGGCCCTGGATTCACGATACCCCTTCGGTGGGTAATCTTCATAAAGAGCCCCTCGGTTTTACTTAAATCAACCCGCCGTCCTCGGACACTATTCCCTGTGTCTCGGGATTTTTGCGCCGAGCCCCCTGCGTTTTCCAGTAATTGAGGCCCAGTCCAGAACATAATAAAATCAGAGAAAATAGTTATTAAATAGATTTTTTTAATATGAAAATAATTGCTAAAACTTAGATAATTCATAGAAAATTCATTTTAGCTCCAAATTGAGTCATTCCAATTCCTAAAATTTTGTAATAATATTCTCTACCATTTTGAATCACTGTTTTGACATGAACTCTGTCAGAAAATTTATTTATCATTTAATCATATTTTAATCACATTAAACCTTAGGAAAATCATAACTTGAATTCTACAACTCCAAAATTAATAATTCTTTTTCCTGTGATCTTATTCTAATATGTAGATTATTAATATGTATTTTGCATATATGTTTGGTGTAATGTTAATCTTGCCTATACCATGTATGTTTGTATTGCTACGACTAGCAGTGAGGTCACGAGGATCTGAAGAATCATCCTGGTACCTGGATTCTCAAGGCCCAGGCAAGTTGTGCCCTTGATCACTTCTTTTTACCTACTCATGTTCTAATTAATCATAATGATCTGCATAGGTTAATTTTGATGGGACCCAATAGGTTACCCTAGTTTGACTATCTTTATACCTTGTTCACCACTGAATCTTTGGGTAGTACTTGCTAGTGCTATATGTGGCTTTGGGTATAGAGATACACCTTACTATTCATGATTATATTTTTGTTATCAGTTGTTATTTATGGTTCATGTTAAGATCATTATGTTAATTGGAACATGGAGCGACCACCCGGGAAAACAGTGCTACCACAAGGGTAGTATGGGATGCCCTTGGCTGATTAATTAGGAAAGCTAGTGGAAGACTACCTTACCCGAAAGGGGCAAGGGCAGTAAGGGAGAGGTCAGTACGGGAAGTGCCCTCGGGAGGATTTTGCTGCGATGGCGGTCCTGCAAGGGATTCCTGTACTGGATCTTCCTATAAACTGTAGCGGGTTTTCGGAAGCTAGTGGAACTTTGTAAAGGCCTCGTAGTGCTACCCTGCCTCACTTCCTTGGTAGAGGTGTATGGGATTCATGACCCCTTGGCAGATGGGTAACACGACTTGTGGGTAAAGATGCGCAACCTCTGCAGAGTGTAAAACTGGTATACTAGCCGTGCTCACGGTCATGAGCAGCTCGGACCCTCACATGATTAAATTATGGAACTTAAACTCAATTTGTCATATGCATTGCATCGCAGGTGAAGATGTTACTTTTGTTCTACTATTTAACTGGGTTGGTATTTACTTATACTTAGTAACTGCTAATAAAATTTTGACCAACTTTAAAAGCAATGCTCAGCTCTAACCATCCTCTTTGGTAAGCCTTACACTTCACATGAGCTCCCACCTTTGGCGAGTTCATGCACATTTTTCCCCACAACTTGTTGAGCGATGAACGTATGTGAGCTCACTCTTGCTGTCTCACATACACCACAGGTCAAGACAGGTACCACTGGATGATGCTCATGGAGGATGCTGCGATGAGTTCGTGAGTGGTCTAGGTCGTCGTCTCCCAGTCAACTTTGGGGTTGCTGGACTGTTGTCTCCTTATAATGTAATTATTTATTTTGTATTAGAACTCCTGTTATATATAAAGATGTGACATTCGATCCTGTGCCACTATACATCATATGTTTGAGACTTGGTCCCAGCATACCTGGTGTTTATGTTAACCCCGGGTTTTGGATCCCTAAAATCCGGGTGTTACAGCGTGTGCCACCGACGCAGCGGGTCAGCCGCACGAGCATGCATGTCCGCCACCGCCAGGCCACACACCCAAGCTGACACGGAAGGAGCTATGGCAACGCAGGGCCCGGTCGAATCGCCCGACCGCCACCATCACCGTGAGCCATGCGAGCATCCTGTGTTCCCGTCGGCTAGCTCCGGTAGCAACAAGGCAGAGAGGGGATGGAGGTAACGACGACTAGGGTTGGCGCTGCTCGAGTCGCCCGAGCGGGGGCGACACTAGGGATTTGTTGCATATTGATACCGATGATAATATATGTATTGTTCATTTTTATGTAATCATGATATACTAATATTTTATCAAATACTTATGTGTCATTGTTGAGCACCATATTGAGCGGCCGGACGGTCCGGCCCTGAGGCCGGACGGTCCGCGGTTCGGACAGTCCGCGCCTGTGGGCCGGACGGTCCGCGCATGCGCAGAGTAGTTTAGGGTTCCAAGTTTTGTGCTATGTTTGTTGGCTAGATTTGCGGAATTAACCCGGAATCCAGTCGTGTAAAGGGTCCAGCCCCCCTCCTCTATATAAAGAGAGGTCTACGGCCGATTTGTAATCATCAATCGAATCAATACAACTTCTATTTCGCATTTTATCCTAGGAGTAGTTCTAGTCTAGTTTAGGTTTAGATATCCAATCCCCAAATTCTTCGTCTCTCTTCGGCTCTACGTCGATTAGAGGAGTTTAGGTCGGCCAGCCCGAGCCTAGACACAACCTAAGATCTCTACTCCCCGATGGGGTCCCTCCCGGGAGCGAGATCCAGGCGCCGTCGGCGATTTTCCGCCGTCCCTGCGTATGCGCGGACCGTCCGGCCCCAGGGCGCGGACCGTCCTGTGGCGGAACTGCCCAAGTTATTCCAACTTAAGTGCCTAAGCCCTGCCTTAGAGGCTAGACCACACTTAAATGGGAATAATCCATCAATCCCTCGGATCTAGTCCGACACGGCCACTGACAGGATCAAGTACCATAATCTCACTCGATGGTGAGTCACAGAGCAAATACAATAAAGCATAAAACCATACATGTCAGAGTATTAAATTATTACATCATCATCGTCATCATCGGAGTTTCTGCAAAAGTGACCATCATTGTTTCGAAGTGCAGCGGAAATAAACTAGCGGCAAATAAATAGAGAGATGGGGAAGCCTGTCCCATCACTCCTCATGCTCCTCCTCAGCCGAGGCAGGGTCCCACTCGACAGTCCAACCCGGTGGCAAGGTGGACGGCCAAGTCACTCCAGCAACCATTTCCTCCAGAGAACCTGTAAAATTATGCCACAAGCAAGGCTGAGTATACTAATACTCAGCTAGACTTACCCGGTGTGAGGAGTCTACTCCTCTACCTCTAGACATGCAACTGTTTGGCTGTGGGGTTTGGTTGCCAAAAGCACTAGCTGAGTTTCTAAATCAAGATTTTAACTTTGTCAAAATTAAGTGTGACTCTCTTAAGGCTAAAAGTGTACTATCTACTCATACATAGTAGCAAGCATTTTTAGCAATCAACATCTTGTATCATCTCATCACAGTTCCACTTGTTACTCAATGTAGCAGCATGGATCAAGCAGTCTCATTAGCTGCGAGAAGCAGACGATTCGAATCGAGTTTTTAAACCTTGCAAGGTAAACCTAAACACACGACATGCAGGGGCACTCCGTCCCCACACACATCAACCATCCCCATCGATTCCCCGTCAGCAGATCAGGGCTCACCGCCTTGGCGTACAATGCCTCACTGACCCCGACTGGCCGTCGTGTAGTGACCGCACTTGTACCCACCATAACCGGAATGGGAGACCTCGTCTCAGGTCGCGTGAGGGGATATGTCCACTGCTGGGTTCACTCAGGTACTAGGCTTACCGATTTACCATATTTCTCGGCATGTGCTTAGTACGTTCAAACGCTTGACTCACGGTACCACACCTTAATCCTTATTCCAGTTCCTACCTCGTAGATAACCAATCCCCATGGATTGTTGTCCACAGACCAACACCATTATGATATAAAAATGGATACAACCAATTTCCTGATCTCGCGCGAGTGCTAGAAAAATCACTCGACTTCTACCGAGATCCTACTTAATAAAGCAGCTACTCGACTTAGCATACTAGTATTCATCACAATGGGGTTCCTGAGATCATGCAACTATGGTTTCAAACAACTCCTACACTTAAGTGCACAAACAATCCTACAATCATTAAGTGTAGTAAAATAGCATAAATAACAGGTTATGCATAAAACCGGGGCTTGCCTTCCAAAGCAGTGGCAGGCAGGTCCTCTGGTGCAGGCTCTGGTGTTGGGTCTGGGGCTACCTCCTGAGCAGCTCCTTGCTCCGGCACGAGGACGTACTCTCCGTCAGCAAGATTACAGTCTATCGAATGAAATGAACATGTATGTTATGATTATGCAGGATTAATAACATTATGCAAAAAGAAAACTAAGTTAAGGAATAACTTAGGGTTTCTAGGTCATACGGGGCTTTTAGTGGTTTAGGATTATCACTCCTAGGTTTAGATTTTTGTTGAGGATAACATAGTGAATTGGCATTGTCCTTACACATTTCAATGGGAAATGTTATAAGGGTTTTAGGGCGACACTAATTACCAGTATTTATTTTTTCCTTTCTTTAATTTCTACTTATGGTTTTTAGTGTAGGTTTGAACTATGACAGTGGGTTAATAATTTCCAAAAATTTTGTAAAAATTGCAGTGGGTTGCCATTGGCTATCCTAGCTGGTTTTAGGAATTTGAGGCTTAAACTATAAGGGCTATGCTTTAGACAAAAAAATAACAAGGGTGGTGTAAAATGGGCCACTTTACACTACACCTCACCATTAGAGTTGAGTTTCTTCCTAGGGGTCATTTTTGTTGGGATCTAACAGTAATACTAAACCTCTGTGCCAAAATCCATAGAAAGTTAATTGGTGATTATTTAATTGTGATTTTCTAAGGTTTAATGCCAAAAAGGTGCTTATAACTAACTTGTCATTTGAAAAATATTAAACAACAGATTTTGTATTTTTCCTCTGTTCATAATAACCAAACATTAGTTATCCCAAGGTTTGGGGTGTCTTTGCCTTAGGGTTATTTTTGTAGAGTTTTTCTAAGTTATCCTTATTTTATTAATTTAAAAGGTATCCTTCTTATTTTATACTAAACCGGGGTATGATATATTTTTCCAGTGAACTACATTAAATAAGTATCCTAACAAAAATAGGGGTGCTCTCTGGTTCATGGTTTAAATTACATTTTCTATTTTTCTTATCTTTAAGCATATTATGGAATAAGGGGTAAAAACCAACTTAATAGAGTGGACAGAGAGGTTCAACATTTTTAAACAGGTCAGTAGGTAGATATAAACTTCTCCAAATTTTTCTAACCCTAGTCAAATAGAACAACTATTTTTCTTACTATTATTGAGCTTTTGGCCAAAACTAACATTAAATTAGAGTTTTAAAATCTTCCTTAACACCAAGGGGTTTTATATTTTTCTTAAATAGGTTACATTAATTAGAGTCTGACAAAATTGGTTTGACCAAATTTGGATGAACTAAACATAAGTTATGAATTTTTAAAGTCTCTGTTCAGTTTTAAAATAGATTTTAAAAAGATTTTCCTGGAAAAACAGTTTACACCGGGGTCCCTGGGTTTAAATCAAATCAACCCTCGCAGATCTACCCTTGCGCCACTGTTCCCCTGTGTCTCTGACATTTCACAAACCCCCCCGACCTTCTCTCCCTCTCACCCGCAGTCCTTCCCCCAACTGAAACAGTAACCGCGGGAAAGAAAAGGGTGGCGCGCCTTACCGGCGGCGAGGGAGGTCCGGCGAAGGGTGGGGTTGGCTCGGGGAGACTCTGGCGGTCACGTCGAGGTACGGCTTGACGTCGGGGATGGCCGGAATCGCCCGATCCACGAGCGCAGGCGGGTGTGCTCGTCGGCGGCGAGTGTACCGGCCAAACTACGGCGAACTGGTTCAATCCAAGGGCACGGTGAGCTTCACGGTGCAACGTAGCGACTGTGTGCACAAGGAATCGAAGGATGGTTGAGTGGTTTACCCGGTCCACGTACTCCGGCGGGGTTGAGAGCTCCGGCGAGCGTGGACTGGCCTCTCCGGCGAAGCAAACTCCGATTCCTCGCTCGGGGAGCTTCACAGAGGTGTGCACAGCCTTCCCCGAGGGCTGGACGGGGTTGGGAATGGCTCTGCTAGCCGGTCTACGGTGACAGGGGGATTGGGCGGCCGCGGACTCACTGCGCACGGGCAAACGGCGACGAGCTAACTCCGGTGAGGTTTTGAGGGTGCGCGGAAGAGTGCAGTCGAAGCCTGGGAGGGTTTTATAGGCTCGGGTGCGGGCCACGGCGCTGGTTTGGCTCGGGCGCGGCGCTGGGCACGCGGGAGCGCGCGCGGGCGTGCTCTGGCGCGGGCAGAAGGCGTCGAACACGTGGAGGTGAGTTTCTTCCATTGTTCAAACGTCTCCAGAGATCGCAAACGTGCGAATCTTGCCATGAATCCGGCGCAGACCTCCTCCTGGCACCTAGGGCTATCTCACATGTGTGAGTTCCAAAGGAAGATACGCCCTAGATCAGGAGATAGACGGGCGCCAAATCTGGCTTGTCTCACTGCCCACCACGCGACAAAACTGATGCCAATCCCTGTCAAACGTCCAAGTCTCGGTCTCCACTTCTTCCAGGAAGTGCCTTAGGTGGTATACCACATTTTTGGTATAGAACCCAAGTGGTTTTGGTGCCATCTTCAAGGTGAACACGGTTGATCCTTAAACTAGGGTTAAAAATGGACTTAGAGAGAAATAGAGAGCTCTAGCTCTCTCTCCACTTGGAGATTTGAATTGGGGTTTCTCCAGGGGTCTTTTTGCATTATTTCCCTCCCCTAATTGCTGGTTACAAGGTTGCTTAGGGTTTGGGTAAAGATTGCCCATGCTTTGCACATTTGCTCACTCTCTCTCCCCCCCTTCACTTAGGGTTTTGGAAGATAGAGTTTAAAAAGAGGTCTAGGGTTCTTCTCCCCTCTTATCCAAGGTAGTAAGTGAGCAAGGATTAGAGTAATGCTTCTTAGGTCATTGGCAACATGATTAGCACATGATCTCCAAGTTCTTGGGTGTGGCCCTAAGTCTCTACCACATGTGATCAAAGCCTTTAGTATCAAGGTGGGCTCCAACCAAGGTAACACCTGGGGTGTTACAGCCCTCCCCCCTTAAAGGAATCTCGTCCCGAGATTTTAGGTAGAGTCCCTTGGAGGGTGCTTGAAGGTGTGTTAGTGCTACTCTTCCTTTATGCTCAAGTTTCACTTATTAACTGCTCTTCGAATGTCATCCTCTTTGCAACTTCAGAAGGAAGCCCTTCTTAAGTTAAATCCACAACTTAGACTATCCTTGTTATCTAAGTTTTTCTTATAATTGAATTCAAAGGGCAGGTGGGGGTTGGGTTTTTGGGGTTACATACCGACTCCTTTGGGCAGAAAGTCGGGGAAGCGAGAGCGTAGAAAATCCTCCGTCTCCCATGTAGCTTCTTTTGCGGAATGGTGACTCCACTGAACCTTATACATTCTGATTGATCTTGCCCGAGTTGATCTTTCCTTCTGATCCAATATCTTGACGGGGTACTCTTGGTAGGACAAGTCTGGTTCTATCTCAATGTCCGGTTCCGGTAGCACTTCAGTGGGTAGACGAACACATTTCCGCAGCTGAGATACATGGAACACATTGTGAACTGCTGACATGCGGGGTGGCAATTCCAATTGGTAAGCTACGGGTCCACAACTTGCCTTGATCTCATAGGGTCCAATGTAACGAGGGGCTAACTTGCCCTTGATCCCGAATCTCTAGACACCCTTGGTTGGTGATATCTTAAGGTAGACATGATCTCCCACCTCAAACTGTAGAGGCTTCCGCCTCTTGTCATGATAACTCTTTTGCCTGGCCTGAGCAGCTTCTAGGTTCTTCTTGATAATTCTGACTTTTGCTTCTGCTTCAAGTACCAAATCGGGCCCAAAAATTTCCCTTTCTCCTGCTTGAGACCAATTTAGTGGGGTCCTACATCGTCTCCCATATAATGCCTCAAAAGGTGCCATCTTGAGACTAGACTGATAACTGTTATTATAAGAAAACTCTGCCAAGGAAAGACACTTGTCCCAATCCTTTCCATAGTGTAGTGCACATGCTCGCAACATGTCTTCCAAAATCTGATTTACCCTTTCTGTCTGACCATCTGTTTGGGGATGGTATGCTGAACTTCGTATAACCTGGGTTCCAAGTGATTCCTGCAATTGTTCCCAAAATCGTGCCACAAAAGGTGCTCCTCGGTTGGAGACTATAGTCCTTGGTATCCCATGCAGACGAACTATCTGGTCAATGTAGATCTTTGCATACTTCTCCGTCCGGTGGGTGGTGTGCACTGGCAAGAAATGAGCAGTCTTGGTCAATCTATCCACAATAACCCATATAGAATCATGGTGCCTGGAGGTATTGGGCAATCCCACTATGAAGTCCATGCAAATGTCCTCCCATTTCCAAGATGGTATGGGAAGAGGTTGCAAAGGGCCTGCTGCCTTCAAGTGACTAGCTTTTATTCTCTGGCAAGTGTCACACTCGGAGATGTACTTGGCAATTTCCCTCTTCATTCTGGTCCACCAGTAAAAAGGTCTAAGATCATGGTACATCTTGTTGCCACCAAGGTGCATGGAGAATTTGGAAACGTGAGCTTCATCCAGTATCTTCTTTCTAAGTTCAGGGTCCTTGGAAACCACCAATCGGTCTCCAAACCATAAAATTCCCTTGCTGTCCTGACGGAAACACTTGTATTTTTCTGCCTTTTGCTTGAGCATATCTTTGATAACCTGAACACCCTTATCCCCAATCTGTGCCTGAACTATTTGCTCTTGCAATGTGGGCTCCACCGAGATATATCTCAATTCACCGGAAGGAACAACTTCCAGGTTCAGCTTACACAGCTCATCACACAGGGTGGTGACTCTTGCATCCATGTTCATACAATTGCACTGGGCCTTTCTGCTCAAGGCATCTTCCACAACATTTGCTTTGCCCGGATGGTAATGCACTTCCAAATCATAGTCCTTGATTAACTCCAACCATCTCCTTTGCCTCATGTTCAGATCTGCCTGAGTGAAGATGTACTTGAGACTCTTGTGATCAGTGTAGATGTTACAGTGAGCTCCCATCAAGTAGTGTCTCCATATCTTAAGAGCATGAACTACAGCTGCCAATTCTAGATCATGTGTAGGGTAGTTCTGCTCATGGGGTCTGAGTGCTCGGGAAGCATAAGCAATCACTCTGTTCTCTTGCATCAAGACACATCCCAATCCTGTACCAGAAGCATCACAATAAACTTCGAAGGGCTTAGTGTTATCGGGTTGAGCCAGCACTGGGGCTGTTGTCAAATGTTGCCTCAGTGTATGAAAAGCATCTTCGCACTTCTGGCTCCAAGCGAACTTGGCTCCCTTCTTCAATAACTCAGTCATTGGCTTGGCAATTCTGGAGAAATCCGGAATAAATCGTCGGTAGTACCCTGCCAATCCCAGAAAACTCCTAATCTGCCTCACTGTAGTTGGAGGTTTCTAGTCCATCACTTCTTGCACTTTCTCAGGGTCAACTGATATCCCATCCTGAGAGATTGTGTGACCCAAGAATTTTATTTCCTTCAGCTAGAATTCACATTTAGACAATTTAGCATAAAGACGATGATCGCGTAGTCGCTGAAGCACGATATGCAAATGCTCAGCATGCTCGTCTTCGTTCTTGGAATAGACCAGAATATCATCAATGAAAACGACCACGAACTTTTCCAGCTCTGGCATGAATACTGAGTTCATCAAGTACATGAAATAAGCCGGGGCATTGGTCAGCCCAAAAGACATCACCAAAAACTCATACAGCCCATATCTGGTAGAGAAGGCCGTCTTGGGAATGTCGCTGGCACGGATCTTGATCTGATGGTAACCTGAGCGAAGGTCTATCTTGGAGAATACCTTGGCTCCTACCAACTGATCAAACAGAACATCAATGCGGGGTAACGGGTATTTGTTCTTGATAGTCACCGCATTGAGAGGGCGGTAATCAACACACATCCTCAAACTCTCATCCTTTTTCTTCACGAATAATGCAGGACATCCCCAAGGTGAAGTACTTGGGCGAATAAACCCCTTGTCCAACAGTCCTTGCAGTTGCTTCTTCAGTTCTGCCAGTTCTGCGGGAGGCATCCTATAGGGTCTCTTGGAGATAGGAGCAGTCCCGGGTTGTAATTCAATTGCAAACTCAATGTCTCTGTCAGGTGGCATTCCTGGAAATTCATCCGTAAAAACGTCGGGGTAGTCACAGACTACTGGGATCTTTCTTACTGGGGATTCTGTCATGATATAGGCACAAGAACGGGTACAACCCTGATCGGGCAAATATAATGTGGTTTCACCACAGGTTGGTGAGTGCACTTCGATGGCCCTAGCTGCAATGTCAATCACTGCCTGATGTTTGGTCAACCAATCAGTTCCCAATATGATATCCACACTATCCAGTCCCATGATAAGAAGGTTGGTTTTAATTATCAAACTACCAAA
Organism: Zea luxurians; assembly: GCA_029449295.1. NCBI lineage: Eukaryota > Viridiplantae > Streptophyta > Magnoliopsida > Poales > Poaceae > Zea > Zea luxurians. The sequence continues at coordinate 38,666,436 of JAOPSE010000010.1, read as the reverse complement.
CTTTAGAGGCACATTCTTGCTGATTTGATTAGTGGCAATCCTACCTCCTGGTGTTGAAATGGTGATACCCCCGTGGGTGTGATGAAAAGGCAATTGGCACTTGGCACTAAATTTGGCACTAATAAAGCTATGTGATGCACCAGAATCAAAAAGAGTGATAGCAGGATAATTTAAAACTGTAAAGATACCAGTCATGACGGGTGCTCCCTCGGGAATATCAGCCATGGTGGTGAAATTTAGTCTGCCCTGCCGCACTTGCACCTTTTGCCTCTTGCCCTGGTTCTGGTTGACATTCTGCCCCTGCCTCTGCTGATTCCTGGGGCAATTCTTGGCATAATGCCCAGTGTTGCCACAGGTGAAACACCTGTTGTCATTTGCCTGGCGGTACTGCTGCTGCTGATTGTTCCTCTGAGCTGGAAACTGGGTGCGGTTGGGTGCCTGCTGCTGCTGCTACGGTGGTCTGATCACCCATCTCCCTTGCTGCTGCTGGGGTCCCCTGTTCTGCGTGTCGGACACAATCCTGAAGCGCTGTGGCTGAGCTGAGGGTCCTGCCACAGGGGTCTTCCTCTTCTTCTCTGCCTGTCGAGCTATAATGCAGTCCTCCTGGGAGATAGCCATGTTGACCAACTCATTGTAGCTGTTGGCCCTGACGGTGTTGAGACGATCACGGAGCTTGGTGCTGAGCCCCCGTCTGAACCTGTCCCTCTTCTTCTCGTCCGTGTCTGCATGGTATCCAGCATACTGGCACAAGTCATTAAAGGCCTGGGCATACTGCAACACTGTCCTATTGCCCTGAGTAAGTGCCAGAAACTCATTGAGCTTCCGGTCCATAATCCCGGCTGGTATATGGTGTCCTCTGAAAGCTGCCTTAAACTCCCTCCACTCCACCTCTCGGTCCTCTGGCTGCATAGCAAGAAAATGATCCCACCAAGTCCTTGCGGGTCCGCGAAGCTGCTGGGTGGCAAACCTGACTTTGGTGACCTCTGAGCAAGCTCCATGGAGTAGTGGGAATTTGGATTCCACCACTCGCAACCATACATCTGCATCAAGTGGGTCCTCTGCCCTTGTGAACAATGGAGGCTGGGTGCTGAGGAACTCCTGATAGGTAGCCGCCGCGGGGTGACGCTGATGGTCTCCACCACCATAGTGCTGAGGTGGTGGCTGACGCTGAGCCAGCTACCTCAAGATCTCATTCTGCTGAGCCATGAGCTTCTGCAGAGTGGGAGGCGGTGGCGGTGGAGGAACGTGCTCATTCTGGCCACGACGCTGCCTTCCGGCCATATGAAAAGCCACATACATGCTTAACACCACATCTCCAAGTTCAAGATTTTATCACGGAGAAAAAGTTAAAACAACATGATAAACTCCAACTTCAACATAAAGATTTTTAAAAGTCATAAATTCCTCTTTCCAAATTTAAACTGAGAGTAGCATCCATCAAACAGGCTTCCAGGAGAGTTTAGCACGATTACATCGATTTGTCCCAAAATGACTCAACTCTATCTAGCCTAGTACCCCCAAGGGCGCAAAATCTAAGCTAGCCACGATGAGTCCTACCATTACCAACGTCTAACTCTACTCTGGTCACCTAGTGCGCGAATGAGGCCGCACTCGACTCGGGGGAAGGTGGTCTTCCCGAGCCAGCAGTGTCTACACTGGAGGCAGGCTCATCTCCTCCCTCGATGTCGACGTCCTCGTTGGCCTCCTGGTCCTGGATCTCCTGGTGATGCATGTCCAGGTGCTCGTTAGCCTCAGCAAGCTGCTGCTGAGTGTTAATGAGCTGATCCTCTAAAACCTCAATGGTGTTCTCCCTGGTGCCCACTAGCTCCTCCAACTCATGAACCTCATCAGACAGCTGCTCCACTTGCAAATCTTTTTCTACCAGCTCCTGGGACAAGTCAACCACGAGCTCCTCCCTGTTGTCCAAGGTGATCTTGGTCGCCTCTAGCAGTGCCATCAAATGAGACATTGCCTCCCCACGCATCACTTGCAGACGATACAGGGCGTTCATGCATCACACCGACAAGTGAGCCGTGTGGCCTGGGTAGAGAGCCCAGATGTCCTTGGCATGCTCCACCCGATCCTTCCACATCGGGTCGTCCTCCTTTTCCACGGGGAACAACCCAATGGGGTGGGTAGAGAGCTCCAAGGGATGGAACCCACAAAAAGTCGTCAACCCGTGCAGAGCGATCGCCTCGATCGTGTCCTCCGCTCGGTATCCGAAAGACTCGGAGTCCAAAGAACGCCAGCCTGGCTGCAGGGGATGAGGCTCTAAGATCATCCTCACCCTATAGCGAGGCACCCGGTGCTTCTCAAATTGCTGCACCGTGTACTGAGAGGGTGTCAAGTATCCGGCCCCCTGAAGTACCTCCCACAAGATGCGGGGAAAACCCTCTCGTGCAAGTCCGTCAGTGTGGGTCAGTGCATTTCCGTCATCGGAGGATCCGTGGGAATTCATCTGTGTATGGTTAAGCGTAAGTAAAAGAAAACGAATTATAAAAAGAACAAGGAAAAATAAAACTCAGCCTTTCTCTAGTTAAATGAAAAGGCACTAGGGACCTAGTTGGTTGTTATCTTGTTTTTAAGTCCTTTTTCTCAGTTATCCATTTGCTTAATTAAAAATGCATGCATGCTCGTCCTGAACGACCTCACAAGAAGATAAAAGGAATAGGGAAGAACTCCCATCCTGTAAAAGTGGCCTGTAGGGCCTAGTTACTTAGCCACCTAGCTACCCTTCTATCATCCTAAGGCTTCACGTCCTAGGTCTATCCTGCTCGTCCTACTATCTATCCAACATTGTTTCTATCAAATTTTACTTTAGAAAAGGGATGGTATTCATGTTTTATTGATTCCTCTGTGGTGGTACAAGCTCCGATACCAGCTGTGGCGGAACTGCCCGAGTTATTCCAACTTAAGTGCCTAAGCCCTGCCTTAGAGGCTAGACCACACTTAAATGGGAATAATCCGTCAATCCCTCGGATCTAGTCCGACACGGCCACTGACAGGATCAAGTACCACAATCTCACTCGATGGTGAGTCACAGAGCAAATACAATAAAGCATAAAACCATACATGTCAGAGTATTAAATTATTACATCATCATCGTCATCATCGGAGTTTCTGCAAAAGTGACCATCATTGTTTCGAAGTGCAGCGGAAATAAACTAGCGGCAAATAAATAGAGAGATGGGGAAGCCTGTCCCATCACTCCTCATGCTCCTCCTCAGCCGAGGCAGGGTCCCACTCGACAGTCCAACCCGGTGGCAAGGTGGACGGCCAAGTCACTCCAGCAACCATTTCCTCCAGAGAACCTGTAAAATTATGCCACAAGCAAGGCTGAGTATACTAATACTCAGCTAGACTTACCCGGTGTGAGGAGTCTACTCCTCTACCTCTAGACATGCAGCTGTTTGGCTGTGGGGTTTGGTTGCCAAAAGCACTAGCTGAGTTTCTAAATCAAGATTTTAACTTTGTCAAAATTAAGTGTGACTCTCTTAAGGCTAAAAGTGTACTATCTACTCATACATAGTAGCAAGCATTTTTAGCAATCAACATCTTGTATCATCTCATCACAGTTCCACTTGTTACTCAATGTAGCAGCATGGATCAAGCAGTCTCATTAGCTGCGAGAAGCAGACGATTCGAATCGAGTTTTTAAACCTTGCAAGGTAAACCTAAACACACGACATGTAGGGGCACTCCGTCCCCACACACATCAACCGTCCCCATCGATTCCCCGTCAGCAGATCAGGGCTCACCGCCTTGGCGTACAATGCCTCACTGACCCCGACTGGCCGTCGTGCAGTGACCGCACTTGTACCCACCATAACCGGAATGGGAGACCTCGTCTCAGGTCGCGTGAGGGGATATGTCCACTGTCGGGTTCACTCAGGTACTAGGCTTACCGATTTACCATATTTCTCGGCATGTGCTTAGTACGTTCAAACGCTTGACTCACGGTACCACACCTTAATCCTTATTCCAGTTCCTACCTCGTAGATAACCAATCCCCATGGATTGTTGTCCACAGACCAACACCATTATGATATAAAAATGGATACAACCAATTTCCTGATCTCGCGCGAGTGCTAGAAAAATCACTCGACTTCTACCGAGATCCTACTTAATAAAGCAGCTACTCGACTTAGCATACTAGTATTCATCACAATGGGGTTCCTGAGATCATGCAACTATGGTTTCAAACAACTCCTACACTTAAGTGCACAAACAATCCTACAATCATTAAGTGTAGTAAAATAGCATAAATAACAGGTTATGCATAAAACCGGGGCTTGCCTTCCAAAGCAGTGGCAGGCAGGTCCTCTGGTGCAGGCTCTGGTGCTGGGTCTGGGGCTACCTCCTGAGCAGCTCCTTGCTCCGGCACGAGGACGTACTCTCCGTCAGCAAGATTACAGTCTATCGAATGAAATGAACATGTATGTTATGATTATGCAGGATTAATAACATTATGCAAAAAGAAAACTAAGTTAAGGAATAACTTAGGGTTTCTGGGTCATACGGGGCTTTTAGTGGTTTAGGCTTATCACTCCTAGGTTTAGATTTTTGTTGAGGATAACATAGTGAATTGGCATTGTCCTTACACATTTCAATGGGAAATGTTATAAGGGTTTTAGGGCGACACTAATTACCAGTACTTATTTTTTCCTTTCTTTAATTTCTACTTATGGTTTTTAGTGTAGGTTTGAACTATAATAGTGGGTTAATAATTTCCAAAAATTTTGTAAAAATTGCAGTGGGTTGCCATTGGCTATCCTAGCTGGTTTTAGGAATTTGAGGCTTAAACTATAAGGGCTATGCTTTAGACAAAAAAATAACAAGGGTGGTGTAAAATGGGCCACTTTACACTACACCTCACCATTAGAGTTGAGTTTCTTCCTAAGGGTCATTTTTGTTGGGATCTAACAGTAATACTAAACCTCTGTGCCAAAATCCATAGAAAGTTAATTGGTGATTATTTAATTGTGATTTTCTAAAGTTTAATGCCAAAAAGGTGCTTATAACTAACTTGTCATTTGAAAAATATCAAACAACAGATTTTGTATTTTTCCTCTGTTCATAATAACCAAACATTAGTTATCCCAAGGTTTGGGGTGTCTTTGCCTTAGGGTTATTTTTGTAGAGTTTTTCTAAGTTATCCTTATTTTATTAATTTAAAAGGTATCCTTCTTATTTTATACTAAACCAGGGTATGATATATTTTTCCAGTGAACTACATTAAATAAGTATCCTAACAAAAATAGGGGTGCTCTCTGGTTCATGGTCTAAATTACATTTTCTATTTTTCTTATCTTTAAGCATATTATGGAATAAGGGGTAAAAACCAACTTAATAGAGTGGACAGAGAGGTTCAACATTTTTAAACAGGTCAGTAGGTAGATATAAACTTCTCCAAATTTTTCTAACCCTAGTCAAATAGCACAACTATTTTTCTTACTATTATTGAGCTTTTGGCCAAAACTAACATTAAATCAGAGTTTTAAAATCTTCCTTAACACCAAGGGGTTTTATATTTTTCTTAAATAGGTTACATTAATTAGAGTTTGACAAAATTGGTTTGACCAAATTTGGATGAACTAAACATAAGTTATGAATTTTTAAAGTCTCTGTTCAGTTTTAAAATAGATTTTAAAAAGATTTTCCTGGAAAAACAGTTTACACCGGGGTCCCTGGGTTTAAATCAAATCAACCCTCGCAGATCTACCCTTGCGCCACTGTTCCCCTGTGTCTCTGACATTTCACAAACCCCCCCGACCTTCTCTCCCTCTCACCCGCAGTCCTTCCCCCAACTGAAACAGTAACCGCGGGAAAGAAAAGGGTGGCGCGGCTTACCGGCGGCGAGGGAGGTCCGGCGAAGGGTGGGGTTGGCTCGGGGAGACTCTGGCGGTCACGTCGAGGTACGGCTTGACGTCGGGGATGGCCGGAATCGCCCGGTCCACGAGCGCAGGCGGGTGTGCTCGTCGGCGGCGAGTGTACCGGCCAAACTACGGCGAACTGGTTCAATCCAAGGGCACGGTGAGCTTCACGGTGCAACGTAGCGACTGTGTGCACAAGGAATCGAAGGATGGTTGAGTGGTTTACCCGGTCCACGTACTCCGGCGGGGTTGAGAGCTCCGGCGAGCGTGGACTGGCCTCTCCGGCGAAGCAAACTTCGATTCCTCGCTCGGGGAGCTTCACGGAGGTGTGCACAGCCTTCCCCGAGGGCTGGACGGGGTTGGGAATGGCTCTGCTGGCCGGTCTACGGTGACAGGGGGATTGGGCGGCCACGGACTCGCTGCGCACGGGCAAACGGCGACGAGCTAACTCCGGTGAGGTTTTGAGGGTGCGCGGAAGAGTGCAGTCGAAGCCTAGGAGGGTTTTATAGGCTCGGGCGCGGGCCACGACGCTGGTTTGGCTCGGGCGCGGCGCTGGGCACGCGGGAGCGCGCGCGGGCGTGCTCTGGCGCGGGCAGAAGGCGTCGAACACGTGGAGGTGAGTTTCTTCCATTGTTCAAACGTCTCCAGAGATCGCAAACGTGCGAATCTTGCCATGAATCCGGCGCAGACCTCCTCCTGGCACCTAGGGCTATCTCACATGTGTGAGTTCCAAAGGAAGATACGCCCTAGATCACGAGATAGACGGGCGCCAAATCTGGCTTGTCTCACTGCCCACCACGCGACAAAACTGATGCCAATCCCTGTCAAACGTCCAAGTCTCGGTCTCCACTTCTTCCAGGGGGTGCCTTAGGTGGTATACCACATTTTTGGTATAGAACCCAAGTGGTTTTGGTGCCATCTTCAAGGTGAACACGGTTGATCCTTAAACTAGGGTTAAAAATGGACTTAGAGAGAAATAGAGAGCTCTAGCTCTCTCTCCACTTGGAGATTTGAATTGGGGTTTCTCTAGGGGTCTTTTTGCATTATTTCCCTCCCCTAATTGCAGGTTACAAGGTTGCTTAGGGTTTGGGTAAAGATTGCCCATGCTTTGCACATTTGCTCACTCTCTCTCCCCCCCTTCACTTAGGGTTTTGGAAGATAGAGTTTAAAAAGAGGTCTAGGGTTCTTCTCCCCTCTTATCCAAGGTAGTAAGTGAGCAAGGATTAGAGTAATGCTTCTTAGGTCATTGGCAACATGATTAGCACATGATCTCCAAGTTCTTGGGTGTGGCCCTAAGTCTCTACCACATGTGATCAAAGCCTTTAGTATCAAGGTGGGCTCCAACCAAGGTAACACCTAGGGTGTTACACGTCCGGCCGTCAGGCAGGAGCCCTAGCCGCGCACCAGGTCGCGGACAGTCCGGCCCCAGGCCGTGGACAGTCTGCCCTTGCGCAGAGAGCACCACCGCGCCTCGCACCAGGCCGCGGACCGTCCGGACCCTGCGCGCGTACCGTCCGCCCCTGTGCAGAGGGCACCGCCACGGTTCTTGTTGAGTGTTTGGCGCTCCGAAAAGGCGTCAACATACTTTTTGGCGACTCCGCTGGGGAAAACACATCTAAGCTCATCAGATCGGCCCTCAATGGCCAGTTCAAAGGATAGCTCTGATATTTCTCTAAGCAACATCATAGAGCCGACTTGGGAAACCTTGCCGGCTGATGAGCAGCTCCAGTTTGAGGAGCATAAGGAGCGGATGATCCAGGAGGCGAAAGCAAAGTTCTTGGCCAACTTCAAAGTGGACAGGAACAACAAGGTCGTCCGACATCGGGTGACGGATCCGGCTTCGCTCCAACCCACGCCAGATATCCCCAATGTAAGTAATACCAACGATCTGCAATCTCTTAGAAATTATGTAGAAGATCAGCATGAACAAATGCAGAACATCATAGGGGGTATGCAAAGCGATCTTAAGAGACTAGTACGTGCATTCGATAAATCTAGTACCGCAAATTTTCCTTCGCACGAGGTTGAGTTAGGAGATAACGCGCGTAACACATCGGCTACAGGTTGTCACGACCAGTCACAACCCCTTTATGGGATGCCTATGGACACATACCCTAAGCAACAGCAAATCAGCAGCAAACCAGCCAATCTGCACATGCCCGGACCTTCCGCACGTGAGCGCGGACCGTCCGGGCCAACAACAGTTGGGCCTATTTTTAATGAGTTACCTAGATATGCGCCCGAGCCACCACATATGACACAGAACCCAAATTACCCAGTCGGACGGTCCGCATAGAATGACGGACGGTCCGCATATGACCACGGACGGTCCGGGTACATATCCGGACAGTCCGCGCATGAGTCTTTTGAGGAGGATTATTACCTGAATCCTCGCCCGTCCCAGCAACACTTCCCATCACATTATGCAATGCACCAGCCCATTAATTCAGGATCCAGAGCCCAGGAAAGCTTTCCGGCCCCACCTAAAAGGCCGGAAAGAAACGATCAAACCTATGAGCCATATAGGGCAAATGGGAATGCACCACGTAGCTCAAACCAATGGGGGGAACGACAACATACTAATATGCAACCAACTCCACCTATGTTTGACCAGAGAGCCGGTGGTATTGCACCGGCTGCCATTGATATAGTGAGGGAAGAAATAGCCGGGGCATTCCGAGATAAGCTCGGAGTAAGCATGGTCCCTGGGGGGCAATCATATCGGAAACCTTATGACAGCCGATTTGATCACCACCCGTACCCACAGGGAACTAGAATACCCGAATTCGCGAAATTTTTGGGTGATCAAGGGAAAAACACGCGCGAACATATAGGCCAGTTCTTAGCACAATTGGGAGAATTGGCAGACACAAAGGCATTTCACGTGCGTTTATTTTCATTATCGCTAACAGGAACCGTGTTTGCATGGTATGCCACTTTACCTCCTAATTCCATTTCATCATGGGGGGATCTAGAACAAAAATTTCATGATCATTTTTTCTCCAGTGATTATGAATTGGATTTGGTAGATTTAGTGTCATTGCGACAGACAAAAGACGAATCAGTTAATGATTACATCCGGAGATTCCGCGATACAAGAAACTGATGCTTTCAAATTCATTTAGCAGAAAAACAGCTAGTAGGATTAGCCTTTAACGGTCTACGATATTATTTAAAAGAGAGATTAGAAGGCATCCAATTTTTTACACTAGCACAGTTACACCAGAGGGCTTTGGCTTGCGAAAGCCGGAGCAAAGAAACTGCTAAAACAATGCGTCACAACGTACATATAGTAGAATGCGACCAAAGTAGCTCAGATGACGAATCAGCAGAAGTGTATGCTGCTGAAATGGTTTGGCCAAAACAGGCCAAATCTTCGGCTTGTTCCTCCTTGCAGCCGGTTCAAAAGAAACGGCAAGAGGAGGTTAAGTTTACGTTTAATGTTGGTAAATGTGATAAAATATTTGACGAACTACTCAAAAATGGCAATATTAAAATAAATCACACTGTTCCATCCGCCGACGAGCTAAAACGTCGTGCATACTGCAAGTGGCATAACTCATTTTCCCATGCCACTAATGATTGTAATGTATTCCGACGACAGATTCAATCGGCCATTAATGAGGGACGATTGAAATTTTAGGAAATGCAGGTGGATACAGAGCCCTTTCCAATGAACGTGATCGACTTTGAGGGCAAGAAAGTCCTGGTTCGGCCAAACACGGCCGATAAAGGCAAAGGCAAAGAGGCAATCATCGGCAATTCTAAAAAGGCCGATGAGGATCATAAGGTTTCTTGCAGGAAAGTGGTAGCCGAGAAGACTCCCGATGGAGGGGAGACCCTAAAGGTGACCATCACAACCTCCAGTACTGGGGGGCAAGCGCAGACAGGGAGACAGATACAGGAACCCGTGCTGCGTATCCCGGACGGTCCGGCACATAGGCGCGGACGGTCCGGGACCCCACCGGACGGTTCGGAGAGCTCCGGCGGACGGTCCGGCCATGCTCAGGACTCGCAGCGACCACGTACCTTCAAACCACGACGACCAGAGATAGGTACGTGGAAAACAAATACATTTAAAGCAGCTGGTCGGCTGATCAAGCCTGGCCCGACTTTTGATCAATTGTTGTCTAAATATGTGAAAAAGAAGGCTGGCCCCAGTGACCGGCCACCGAAGCGACCCCGCTCACCCATTCATGAGCAACGTCAGGTCAGTCCGATTGGACCATATCACCAATCGGAAGAAATGAAAGGTCCTATTGTACAATTGAGACCTAACATGCCGACATGGACCCCTCCACCTCCTTATCCATCTATGCCATATCCATACACATACTTACCTCCACCATATGTCCCAAATCAAATGTGGGGCATGCCACCATATCCATTTGGGATGCCACAATACCCCGCCTGGGGGGCACCCCAAACATCCGTTTTTGATAGGTTGGCACCGCCAGTGCAAGACCGATTGAGCACTGCTGAATCCGGTCACCAGGCACAGGCCCAACAAGGTTGCCGGACTACTCGGCCTCCTAGGCCGACCAATCCGGCAGGGGGCGCATATGCCTGTAGGAACTCAAAGAACAACAAAAAAGGACATCATCAAAATAGGCACTGCAGATGTTGTCATACAGGGAGACAATAAAGGGCCGATGATTTTCGGCGAATCGGCCAACACAACCGAAAAGGATACGGCTACCATCAAAACAGCCGATCCAAAATACTCCATGCCTCGATGGTGCCCAGCGGGATTGACACGATCCCAAAAGAGAAAATTACAGCGCCTAAGAGCAAAGGAGAGCCAGGAGAAGGAGGCGGAAAAGACATTTAATGACACACATCCACTATACCCGCCACCGCAAAAGAAATGGAGACCGAAGGCCATTGAGAAAAAACAAACGGCCACAGAAATAGAAAGTCAACCTGCACCAGGCGCGGACCGTCCGGCCCCCGCGTGCGGACCGTCCGCCGTTCACCAGGAAGGCTCTGGACGACCTGCACCAGGCGCGGACCGTCCGGCCCCCGCGTGGGGACCGTCCGCCGTTCATCAGGAAGCCTCCAACAACACGACAACATCAATGGAAGAGGACGACCTGCTAGGAGAAGACCTGGTCGACTACGAGGCTTCTCCAGAACGCCCAGGTATGGATGTAAATATTATTACATTTTCTTCCGATTGTACTATCATTGGCGACGATGAACCTGTTGCTGCCCAGTTTGATTTTGGTCCTAAAGAAGCCGCCTTTACTAAACCAAAGGAATCGGTAAATCATTTAAAGCCGCTCTTCGTGCGCGGTCACATTGATGGAATACCGATTGCTAAGATGTTGGTGGATGGAGGGGCGGTTGTAAATCTAATGCCTTATTCATTATACAGAAAATTAGGTAAACAAGATGACGAACTTGTCAAAACCAACATGACCCTCAGCGGTGTTGGGGATAGTTCGATTAAAGCCAGGGGAGTCACGTCCGTTGAATTAACCATCGGGACTAAGACCCTTGCTGCTGCATTCTTCGTCGCTGATGTAGAAGGGAATTACAGTTTAATTCTAGGCAGAGATTGGATTCATGCCAATCAATGTATACCTTCTACATTACATCGAATGCTAATACAATGGGTAGGCGATGAGGTAGAACAAGTACATGTTGATGTATCGGCCTGCATCGCTGTGGCCGATGCCCCTGTACTCTGGACTTATGAGACTGCTACATGTCTCACAGGGGTAGATTTTTCTGATTATCAGTTCATAAGTATAGATAAGAAAGGTTTCATTCCTGTAATGCTAGAGCCGATGGAGAATCGGCTGAATCCTAAATAGAGTTTAAACGATGAATACACACAAAGTTCATGAGTCTTTGATCACGGACAATTCGGCCCTCAAAGCCGGATGGTCTGGTCTATCACAGAACAGTTCGGACTTTAAGACCGAACATCTACCACAGCGAAAAGATAGTATTACGGATGATCCGGTCCCCGAGACCGGAAAGTCCGCCATCACACAAAGATCATCTGATTCCTCTGTGGGGGACATGATAGAGGAATTCAGAGATCTTGATAAACTAGGACAGGGGTTTACATCGGCTGATCCTTTGGAGGAGATTGACATAGGAAATGGTAAAACTCCAAGGCCGACTTTTGTAAACAAGACCCTGGAGACCGATTCTAGAAATGAGATGATCGGTCTATTGAAGGAATATTCAGATTGTTTTGCTTGGAATTACACTGAAATGCCTGGACTAAGCCGAGAGATTGTCGAACATCGGCTGCCCATTAAGTCTGGTTTCAGACCTTTCAAGCAGAAAGCTAGAACATTTCGTCCAGATCTTCTCCCACGAATCAAGGACGAAATCCACCGACTGCTAGAAGCTAATTTTATTAGACCTTGCAGATACGCAGAGTGGGTCTCCAATATTGTGCCGGTGGAGAAGAAGGAGTCAGGTAAACTTAGAGTATGCATTGATTTTCGTAATTTAAATAAAGCAACTCCTAAAGATGAATATCCCATGCCCATAGCCGACACATTAATCAATAATGCATCAGGAAATAGAATTATTAGCTTCCTTGATGGTAATGCCGGATATAATCAGATTTTCATGGCCGAAGAAGATGCGTCTAAAACGGCCTTTATATGTCCAGGCTTCATTGGTTTATTTGAATGGGTTGTCATGACATTCAGTCTTAAAAATGCTGGTGCTACTTATCAGAGGGCTATGAATCTGATCTTCCATGAGTTGTTAGGAAACACTGTGGAAGTCTACATTGATGATATTGTAGTCAAATCGGCTAAGTTTAGTTCTCATATAGCTGATTTGCGCAAAGCCTTTGATAAAATGCGTCGGTATGGTTTAAAAATGAACCCACGTAAATGTGCTTTTGGAGTGTCGGCTGGTAAGTTTTTAGGATTTGTCATCCATGAACATGGTATAGAAATAGACCCTGACCGAATCAAGTCTATTCGGAATGTGGGGCCTCCGACTTGTAAGGTCGAAGTGCAGAGGTTTCTCGGCAAGGTGAATTATTTATGAAGGTTTATTTCTAACCTAGCCGGGAAGATTGATGCCTTCACCCCTATCCTTCGGCTTAAGAATGATGCTGAATTCACTTGGGGGGCAGAGCAGCAGGAAGCATTTGATCTCATTAAAAAATACTTGTCTTCGGCTCCCGTGTTAAAAGCACCACAAGTAGGAGCACCATTCAGATTATACATTGCAGCTGAAGACAAGGTTATTGGGGCTGTTCTGACACAAGAAACTGAGGGGAAGGAGCATGTGGTGACATATCTAAGCCGAAGGTTGGTGGATGCTGAAATAAGGTACACTTTTATTGAAAAGTTATGCTTATGCTTGTTTTATGCATGCACCAAATGTAGATGTTATTTACTGTCTAGTCATTGCACTGTTTCTGGTCAAGCCGATGTAATCAAATACATGTTGCATAACCCAATTATGAGTGGTAGAATTGGTAAGTGGGCTTATGCACTCATAGAATATGACTTGGCCTATGAACCATTGAAATCTATGAAAGGCCAAGTCGTAGCGGATTTTATTGTAGAACATCGGGTTAATGATATTCATGAACTAGACATGTCATACCTCACTATTACTCCTTGGACTTTATATTTTGATGGATCGGTTTGCAATGAAGGGCAAGGAATTGGCATTGTGCTTGTTTCACCAAGAAATGTCTCCTTTGACTTCTCTAGCCGATTGAAAACTTATTGCACTAATAATCAAGCTGAATATGAGGCCCTCCTATTCGGCTTAGAACTTTTAAATGGTATGAGAGTAAAACATGTGAAGGTATTTGGTGATTCTCAGCTGGTTGTCCAACAAGTGTTAGAAGAATATCAATGTCTTGATGATACTCTAAATAGTTATCTTGAGAAATGTTGGAGCATAATCCATTCTTTTGACGAATTCAGTATTCGGCATATCTCTAGAGTTGAGAATCATAGAGCTAACGATTTGGCACAAGATGCATCAGGTTATCGGATAAAGAAAGGGAAATTTCACAAAACTGAAAATCTGATAACCAGTGCAGAGCCAAATTCCCAGGTTGCGGACCATCCGCGTGATGACGCCGGACCGTCCGGGGTTACCAGAAATGTTCTTTTCATTAATTTGGCTGACAATGAAGCCGATGCAAGTGATTGGAGGACACCTATACTTAATTATTTACGAAGTCCCGATATCAGGACAGATAAGAACATTCGGCGAACAGCTTTCAAGTATGTTTTGATGAGTGATGAACTTTACCGCCGAACAGCCAATGACATCCTGCTTAAGTGCTTGGGCCCAGATGACGCTATATTAGCCATGGCCGAAGTACATGAGGGAATTTGTGGTACTCATCAATCAGCTCCAAAGATGAAGTGGTTGTTGCGAAGGTCTGGTTTTTATTGGCCTAGTATGATAGCTGATTGTTTCAAGTACTACAAGGGTTGCCAAGTGTGTCAAAAATTCGGCGACCTACAGTTAGTCCCTGCAGCCGAATTACATCCTATCATCAAGCCTTGGCCGTTCAGAGGATGGGGATTAGACTTTATTGGAGAAATTCATCCTTCATCATCAAAGGGGCATCGGTTTGTGTTAGTTGCCACTGACTACTTCACCAAATGGACTGAAGCCGTTGCTCTAAAGAACATGACACACAAGGAGGTAATTGAGTTTATAACTGAGCATATCATTCATAGATTCGGCATTCCCCAGACCTTAACTACAGATCAAGGTACTTCTTTTATGTCAAAGGAGGTACGTGAATTTGCTGAATTATACAGAATTAAGCTGCTTAATTCATCTCCATATTATGCTCAGGCCAATGGTCAGGCCGAGTCTAGCAATAGGACATTGATTAATTTGATAAAAAAGAAAATATCTGATAATCCTAAACATTGGCATAAGATTTTGTCTGAGGCTTTATGGGCTCATAGAATATCTAAACATAGGGCTACTAAAGTATCTCCTTTTGAGCTTGTCTATGGGCAGAAAGCAGTGTTGCCTGTGGAAATAAGTTTGAATGCTATCAGGTTCGCCAGACAAAATGATCTAACTGTTACCGATTATTATGATTTAATGATGGATAATATTGATGAGGTGACTGACAAAAGGATGATAGCTTTGGGAGCAATAGAAAAGGACAAAATCATGGTAGCTAGGGCCTACAACAAGAAGGTCAAAGCAAAATCATTTCAAGTAGGGGACCTGGTGTGGAAGACCATTCTGCCTCTAAGGAATAAAGACCGGAAGTTCGGGAAATGGTCACCAAGTTGGGAAGGCCCTTATAAAGTAAAACAGGTGATGTCTGGCAACGCCTATTTGCTACAAACATTACAAGGCAAGGACTTGCCTAAGGCTTTGAATGGACGTTTCCTCAAACAGTACCATCCTAGTATGTGGCAGGATGCCTAAGAGAACCGATGTAATCACATCGAGTTAGTTGCTTTTGGTTTGCTCAGCTCCACCAAAAGGCAGGGGGGCATATGTTGAGCACCATATTGAGCGGCCGGACGGTCCGGACAGTCCGCGCCTGTGGGCCGGACGGTCCGCACATGCGCAGAGTAGTTTAGGGTTCCGAGTTTTGTGCTATGTTTGTTGGCTAGATTTGCGGAATTAACCCGGAATCCAGTCGTGTAAAGGGTCCAGCCCCCCTCCTCTATATAAAGAGAGGTCTACGGCCGATTTGTAATCATCAATCGAATCAATACAACTTCTATTTCGCATTTTATCCTAGGAGTAGTTCTAGTCTAGTTTAGGTTTAGATATCCAATCCCCAAATTCTTCGTCTCTCTTCGGCTCTACGTCGATTAGAGGAGTTTAGGTCGGCCAGCCCGAGCCTAGACACAACCTAGGATCTCTACTCCCCGACGGGGTCCCTCCCGGGAGCGAGATCCAGGCGCCGTCGGCGATTTTCCGCCGTCCCTGCGTACGCGCGGACCGTCCGGCCCCAGGGCGCGGACCGTCCGGCCGTCAGGCAGGAGCCCTAGCCGCGCACCAGGTCGCGGACAGTCCGGCCCCAGGCCGCGGACAGTCCGCCCTTGCGCAGAGTCACCACCGCGCCTCGCACCAGGCCGCGGACCGTCCGGCCCCTGCGCGCGGACCGTCCGCCCCTGTGCAGAGGGCACCGCCACGGTTCTTGTTGAGTGTTTGGCGCTCCGAAAAGGCGTCAACAGTCATCATAACACACATATATAGTAACACATATGTATTGTACTAGTTAAGAACTAAGTCTGTGATTCTCAAATGTGCTTTATTCAACCAAGAAATAGAAGCTACACCAAAAGAAACGTTATGAGTTTTGATATGAACTCATACTTCCATCAGACCCTGATGGTTGATACCTGTTATTGAGACAAACAAAAACGTAAAACAACACGACACGACACGACACTGAAGTTGACTTCACATCAGCGACATCGGATACTATAGTGGCACGAGGCTCAAGAAAGTCCTAGATCCAAATTAACACCAAGGAGACAAATTTATTAATTTCTACGTATACTAGTGCAGTACGGTAGAGTGATTTGTAAGCTGGATTCAACGATCATTGGATCCGGTTGCTTGTTAAGTCTTCGTTCTTTGCGAGATTATTTTTTTTCTAATTGGCGGGATTCATATGCCCTCGCGTGACGACGGCTTGAATTCAGACGCCGCCGCACACGGTGGCCGTGCTTCTTCCATCGCCGTCCGCTTCATCCTCGCTGCTGCCGTCGTCGTCCTTGTCCTCCCACTCCTTGTTGACGTCGAGGAAGTAGAGCGCGGCGACCATAGCGACGCAAGAGGCGCACATGGGGACGGGCCCGAAGAGCCAGAGGAAGACGGGGCAGGAGAAGTAGTATGCGCGGACGCCGAGCGACCAGAAGTAGAAGCCCCGGTTGAGCGCTGCGGTGACGTAGCCGACGGCGCGCGCGGGGCGGCGGTGCGCGGCGAGCGGCACGTTGACGAGCAGCCCCGTGTGGCTGTAGTACCGGATGGACTGCACGTTGAGGAGGAACGCCACCAGGAAGCACACGAGCACCGCGAGGAACTTGGCGGCCAGCGCGGCCTCGCTGCCGCCGCCGGGGGCGGAGAGGAGGAGGCCCCCGCGCGCGGCGGCGCCGCTGGCCATGAGCGCGGCGACGAGCGAGCTGAGCGTGATGGCCACGGAGGCCAGCACGGTGGACGCCATGATGGTGTTGCGCAGCGTCTGCACCGCCAGCACCGCGTGCTTGCCGGACGGGTCCTCCATGATGTGGCGCACCCAGATGCGGCGGTTCACGGCGTTGATGCCGATCACGGTAGTCTCCGGCCGGCTGCGGATGCGGAGGAGCAGCCACACGTGGTAGCCCACCATCACAGCCAGCCCCAGCGGCACCAGGACGTAGTCCAACTGCGACGACGAGCCCCTCTGCATAGCTGATGGGCGTTGCAGATCGACTCGCAGAGGAGTGATCAGATCGAATAGCTAGTACCACCGTACGTACGTATCAGCGTATAATACTTACTATATACTCTCCCTGAAACACCAAGGTTCTGCGGGCTACAAGGAAAATTTTGACACAACCTCTCACCTCGGTACTGTGATTCCTCCATTTACCAAGGACCCTTTTAATTAGTGCATGTTTGAATTCACTAGAATTAATAATTAACTAGCTAAAAAATTGCTAGGGTCATTAGCTAGGTAACAAATAGTTGACTAAATATTACCCTATTTAAGTTGAATTGAGTCGAACCAGCTAATAGGTAGCTAAAGGTGCAACTAATAGTTAGCTGAACTATATAGGGTGTTTGGAGACATAGTAGCTAATAGCTGAACTATTATCTGTTGTTCGTGTATCTTCAGCTAATTTTGCATCTAACTATTAGTTGTTTGTCGGGAAAAGGATCTTCGGGTCCTTGCGGCCCACAAGCCAGAGGGAGGATAACAGAGGGTTCCACCTTAGAAGGACCCACACCCGGATAGTCCCAAGGCACTGAGCCCGAGGTCAGGCGAGGCAGAGCCAGAACGGGAGGTCGAGCGAACCGGGAGGAAGCAACTCGAGTGGATTCAACGTCCGGCCTAGGATTGACCCGCCATAAATGAATGACCACATTAAACCACGCCTGGCGCCGAACCAGGGCAGATGAGTCGGTCCGTCTTTCATTCATGACCTATAGATCCCTAGGTCTGTGGCCCACTCACGACCTACTAAGCTGAGGCCTAAGTACCCTAGCAACCTATAGGATCTGCAACACGACGAGCCATACCCGAGACTCAGGCTACAGAGGCCTGGGGTTGGCGTGGCACAACAAAAGCAATAATGATGCTAGAGCCCCTCGCCGCTCACGCGCAGCCAGACTTAATGAGCCTGGACTGGGAGCGCATATGACCAAGGCAAATACTCACATTTCTACCGGCAGTAGAATGCTTCGTTTTACAACGACAGAGTAACTCCTTCCCCGGGAAGCTATATGTAATAGTCCCCTCCCTTTGGTCTATAAAAGGAGGAGGTTCGGATGAGACGAAGCACAGACGAACGTAAAAGAGAGGACCCGAAGGACTACAAAGACCAAAACTAAGGAACGCACTGCCATGACCCCCAAAGCTTTGTAGATATCACTAGATTCGTAGTCCTTAGGTCCAACCACACATACGAGACTTGGGATCTCCTCCCTCTCTTGCCCGCTTGTAAACCCTACTACAGACATTAAGAAACAAGGTGCCGGTAGCGCAAGTCGCTGAAGATTGGATGTAGGGATGTTCTGCCTGAAATAGTATAAATCTTGCGCTCACTGAGCACACCGTTGGGATCCAGAACACGCACAACAAATTTATTTGTCGGAGATGGTTCAAAACACCGATATTGTTGTACAACCAAACGTGGCCATCTAGAAAGATACACATAAGGAGCGGGTCTGCTAGTGTCACACTCGGGTTTTAGGGACCCGGGCGCGAACGCAATCACCAGGTGTGCTGGGAAGTCTCACACATATGATGAATCATGGTACATAAATGAATGTTATAACTTTACTATATAATAGGAGTTCTGTACAAAATAAATAAATAATTACATCGTAAGGAGACAACGATCCAGCAATCCAAAGTTGACTGGGAGACGACGGCCTAGACCTCTCACGAACACATCGCAATATCCTCCATACGCCTCATCATGTGGTACCTGTTCTTGACCTATGGGGGGTGTGAGACAGCAAGGGTGAGCTCACATATGTTCATCGCTCAACAAATTATGGGGAATAATGTGCATGAACTCGCCAAAGGTGGGAGCTCATGTGAAGTGTAAGGCTTACCAAAGAGGATGGTTAAAGTTGAGCATTGCTTTTAAAGTTGGTCAAAATTTTATTAGCGATTACTAGATGTAAGTAAATACCAAACCATAATAATAATAGAACAAAATTAATAATAAATCCCATGCAATGCAAATGATAAATTGAATTTAGTTCCATAGTTTAATCATGCGAGAGTCCTGAGCTGCTCATATGTAATACCTAATTTGTAATTTGTAAGACATAATATAAAAGGAGACACAATTTCACTTCATCTATATGTGAGTTTGACCTTTATGCATCGTCACATGTGAACATCCTATGTAAAAACAAATAATTAATAAGATAAAGCCACTAAAATATGCATTATGCTGGTTTTCATTTTTGTGTGCATCTTGTGACCATATAAGAAATCATATGAAAAGAAAATATTAAAGTCCCAAAGTGGAATTTAGAATATAAAAGAAATTATATAAGTTAGAAAAAAGAGAAAATATATAAAGATATAAAGATAAAAATAATACATATATAAAAATATCTCCAAATTGGTACTTTTATGGCACAATATAATCTGTGGATAAAACTATTACAGGTTTGAATTTAAACTGGAATTTAAATTTGAATTTAGAATAGAAAGAAATAGAAAAAAAGAAACAACACTGTGCGCTTTGGGCCGACCGACTTCACTTCTCGGCCTAGGCAACATTCCCTCCTGCGCGGCCTAACTCCACACCCACGGGCGCAGGCGCATCCACGCTGCTACTGACAATCGGGCCCCAGTGGCCAGTCAGTCTCCGCGTGCTCGTTCCTTCTTACGCCCTCTGACTAGTGGACCCGTCCGCGTAGGATCGTCAACAACCCCCGGATGGAGCGTGGCATGGGCGGGCATGCCGGACTCCGCGTTTCCGCCGCTGACCGAGCCCGGCCGAGGTATATAACCCAATTAAGCCTCGCCTCTTGCTCAACCCCCCTGCGCCACCATAGCGTAACCCTAACGTAGATAGAGAAAGAGAGTACAGCGAGAGGGGGAGAGAGAAATCCGTCGTCGTCGATCGGTGATCACACCATTGCCGGGGTTGGACGAGAGCGCTAAGGGGTTCGCCAGCCGCCACTTAGAGTCTCTGTTTTGTAATATTATTCTCTATCACTTAGAGTCTCTGTTTTGACATGAAAACAGTAAGAAAATTAATTTCCCACTTAATCCTATTTTAAGCACATAAAACCTTTAGAAATTCATATCTTAAAATCTATAACTCCAAAATTTATGATTCCTATTCCTATGGTTTTATTTTAATGTGTAGATTATTATTATGTATTTTGTTTACATGTTGGTGTGATGTTAATTTTTTCTATATATTGTGCTTGTTTGTATTGTGGCGAGTAGAAGAGCCAGTGGCTGAGGATCCTGGTGCCTAGTAGATAGAAGTAGCTGAGCAGAAGCTCATTGAAGGCAAGTTGTGCCCTTGACCACTTTTTACCCAATAATGTTCTTTAATATCACTTATTCATGCATAGGTTTAATTCTGATGGGACCCAATAGGTCACCCTAGACTTTTTATCTCTTTACCTTGTTATCCCTGAATCACTTGGGTAGTTATGCTATTGCTTTACATGGTTTTGGGTTAATATTTTATTATATCCATGTTCCAATTATTTTGTTATTTTATTTATGTTCATGACAAGATCATTATTGTTAATTGGAACATGGAGCTTAACTTGAGAAACACGTGCCACCATAAGGGAGGAACGAGATCCCTTGGCTAACTAATTAGGAAAGATAGTGGAAGACTACCTTACCCGAAAGGGGTAAGGGCAGTAGGGGAGTTGCACGCAAGGAGGTTCTCGGGTTGATTTTGCTGCGATGGCGGTCGGACGGGGGATTCTTGTAAGTGCTCTTCCCATAAACTGTAGCGGGTTTTCGGAAGCTAGTGGAACTTTGTAAAGGCCTCGTAGTGTTGCCTTGCCTCGCTTCCTTGGTAGAGGTGTATGGGAGTCGCGATCCCTTGGTAGATGGGTAACATGACTTGTGGATAAAGGGTACAACCTCTACAGAGTGTAAAACTGGTATATTAGCTGAGCTCATGGTCATGAGCCACTCAGGACTCTCGCATGATTAAATATGGAACTTAAATTCAATTTGTCATTTGCATTGCATGGGATTATTTATTAATTTTGTTCTATTATTTATTATGGTTTGGTATTCACTTACATTTAGTAACTGCTAATAAACTTTGACCAACTTATTAAAAGCAATGCTCAGCTTTAACCCCTATTGTTGATCAGCCTTACACATCACATGAACTCCCACCTTTGGTGAGTTCATGCCCACTGGTTTCCCCACAACTTGTTGAGCTATGATCATGTGTGAGCTCACCCTTGCCGTCTCACACCCCCACAGGAGAAGAACAGGTGGTTAAGGAGGAGCCACACAGCGAGAGTTCGATCTGATCTAGGTGGCGTCTCCCAGTTGACTTATTGGCGCCAAGGATGGATTTAGTTCGTTTTATATTTATCTCTTATTTTTGTAAGACTTCTGCTATGTAATAATTACTCTGATGTTATTGTGACATTTATCTCTATACACTCTGTGATTATATATGTTGTCTTCTTTGGCGCATGTATGAGATGCACCTGGCTTTGTCCCTTAAACCCGGGTGTGACAGAAGTGGTATCAGAGGAAATGTTGATTGTAGGACGAAACCTAGATAGAAATGGACAACACCCTTACCTACTTACCTTACTCTGATTCATTCTATACTTATCTTATCCTGATCCTGTCTCACCTTTTGCTATCATACTCTGATTAATGTTACCTTTTCTACTCTAAGACAAGATGGATTTCACACCTTGGAATCCTACATTTATGACCTTGTTAAGAGATAGGGAACCTAAGACGAAATTAAACTATTTTCTCTATTTAAAAATGTTGGTTGATTGTTCTGATGATAAATGCCTGATTTGCTTCTTTGAATGAGATATTATAAATGGACATCTTAGCATGTACCACCATAAGGTAATGAATTAGCTTTGGTAGGTAAAACATTAATCTGTTTAGCTAATAAATCCCCCAAAGTAACATGATTCATAACAACCTGCCTTGTCTACTATTCTCTCTTACCATATGTTTCTAACTCAGATGGTCAATACTAGAAAGGGTGGTGGAATTGATCTACCTCCCAATTGACACACTCGGAGGATATTTAGACAACCCCAACAACAACAAACCTGAGATGGATCCTCCACAGCTTCCACCAGCCAGAGTTGACCCAATAGTTGCAGCTTAGATGAGGATGATGCAATAGATGGCAGACACCATGGCAGATATACACGCACAGATGTGGCAGGAACGCCAGGAGATGCGCCAAGAGCGAGAGGAGATACACCGAGAATTGCACCAGGAGCGAGAGGAGATACGCTAGGAGAGAAGGGCGCAACAGCGATAGCAACAGTAGCAACAACAGCAACAAGTACCACTACCTCCACCTCCACCACCAGTTCCACCCCGGGACAAGCACTGGGAGTTCATGAGCCATAAGCCACCGACGCTTGCCAGTTCTCCTGATCCACTGGACGCTGATGATTGGCTGAAGTCTGTTGAGAAGATGTTGATTATTGCCCAATGCTCTAACCGAGAAAAGGTTCTATATGCTTCTGGTCGTCTGACAGGTCCTGCTGCTGATTGGTGGGATTCATACACTGCTGCCCACGATGCTGCTGATACTATCACATGGGCGAAGTTCGCTACACAGTTCAGGAACTATCATATACCAGCTGGACTGATGAAGATTAAGAAGAAAGAATTTCTATCGCTAAAGCAGGGGGGCATGTCAGTCAGCGAGTACCGCGATAAGTTCATTCAACTCTCCAGATATGCACCAGATGAAGTTGCTGAAGATGAGAGGAAGCATGAGCATTTTATTGAAGGACTCAATGGACCCCTGCAGTATGCTCTAGTGGCACATACATTTCCATCATTCCAGAGGCTGCTTGACAAGGCCCTAGCTATTGAACACAAGCGTGTTCAGCTGGGAGATTTGAAGAGGAAGTCGATATCCCAAGGACAGGGAAGAAGCAACGTTTGCCCTCGCTACAGTTCACCCCAGGGTACACCAGTTCACACTGGCGGAGGCCAGCGCCCAGCTCAGCACTCACCTTAGGGGACTCCACCGACTCGTCAGGCTACCCCACTAGCACCCCGACGAAGTTTTCAGGACAGTGTGCAGGCACTACTTGCTATAAGTGTGGGAAGACTGGACATTATGCAAATGTTTGCCCACAGAGGATTGCTACTACCCCAGTTCAGAACAAACAACAGACTCCAGGATCTGGCAAGGGATTCTCTATTGCCAGGGTTAATCAAGTCAGCGCGGATGCTACTCCAGATGGGGATGACCTCGCACTTGGTATGTTTTACATTAATGCAATTCCTGCAACAATATTATTTGATTCTGGTGCTACATATTCATTCATATCTGCTCGATATGCCAATACAAATGAGTTACCACTGAAAAATATGAAAACACCAATGATAGTAATAACACCTAAAGGGCCTGTTGAGGCAAATCATATGACACATAGATTGACATTAACAATTATGGGAAGAGAATTTGGGGCTACTGCTATAATATCAGAGGCAAGCAGCATAGATCTAATCATTGGTATGTCATGGTTAAGAAAGGCAAAGGCCATTATACATTGTGGTAGGGGTACTGTAGAACTCACCAGCCCTAAAGGAGAAAGGTTTCAAGTTGAAATTGATGTAACTACCTCTACCAGACGTGCGACATTCTTCATAGATGAGGAGTTTGTTGGTAACAACATCCGTGTGGTTAGGGATTTTCCGGATGTCTTTCCAGAGGAGTTACTAGGGATGCCACCCGATAGGAAAGTTGAGTTTGTCATTGATCTCTTACCTAGGACTGCTCCTATTTCTAAACGGCCATACAGGATGCCCGTAGAAGAACTAAAGGAACTTAAGAAGCAGTTAATGGAATTATAGGAGGCTGGGTACATTCGTCCGAGTTCCTCACCTTGGGGAGCGTCGGTTCTGTTTGTACAGAAGAAGGATGGATCACAAAGGATGTGTGTGGATTATAGATACCTTAATGATGTTACTGTAAAGAACAAGTATCTGTTACCCCGCATTAAGGATTTATTTGATCAGATGAGAGGTGCTAGGGTATTCTCGAAGATTGATCTCCGATCGGGTTACCACCAAATGAAGATTAGGCCATCTGATATTCCCAAGACGGCTTTCTCGACTTGATATGGTTTATATGAGTTCACAGTTATGTCATTTGGACTAACTAATGCACCAGCCTACTTTATGAACCTAATGAATAAGGTGTTTATGGAGTATCTAGATAGATTCGTCATGGTATTCATCGATGATATTCTGATTTATTCCAAGAGTGATATTGATCATGAGGAACATCTGAGATTGGTGCTACAGAAGCTACGAGATAATCAACTCTATGCCAAGTACAAAAAATGCGAGTTCTGGATTGATGAAGTACCATTCCTTGGACATATCATTTCTAATGGAGGGATATCAGTGGATTCTGCTAAAGTCAAGGAGATAATGGCGTGGAGCATACCCACTATAGTTACGGAGATTCAGAGTTTCTTGGGACTTGCGGGATATTGTTGGAGATTTATTGAAGGGTTCTCTAAGATTGCCAAGCCTATGACCTCGCTATTGGAGAAGGGAAGAGAGTTTAAGTGAGACGAGAAGTGCCAAGATAGCTTTGATCAATTAAAGAAGAGATTGATGTCACCCCCAGTGTTGGTTATGCAAGATCTACAGAAGGGATTTGACATTTATTGTGATGCCTGCAGCCAACGCTTGGGATGTGTGCTTATGCAAGAAGGACACGTGATTGCCTACGCATCTCGTCAGTTGCGGAAACATGAGTTGAACTATCCCACTCATGACTTAGAACTGGCAGTCGTAGTGCATGCACTTAAGATATGGAGACATTACATTATGGGAACTAAGTGCCAAGTTGTCGGGGACCATAATTAGGGGTACCCTCAAGACCCCTAAATCTCAGCTGGTAACCCCCATCAGCACAAAGCTGCAAAGGCCTGATGGGTGCGATTAAGTCAAGGATCGGTCCATTCAAGGGACATGATCGTGCCTCGCCCGAGCCTAGCCTCGGGCAAGGGAAGCCGACCCCGGAGAACCTACGTCTCGCCCGAGGACCCCCCCTCCGGCAACGGGCACACTATCGGCTCGCCCGAGGCCCAGTTTTCACCGAGAAGCAACCTTGGCCACATCGCCACGCCGACCGACCAAACCGTAGGGGCATTTAATGCAAAGGTGGCCTGACACCTTTATCCTGACGCACGCCCACCAGTCGACAGAGCCGAAGTGACTGCAGTCACTTCGCTGCTCTACTGACCGGTCTGACAAGAGGACAGCGCCGCCTGCGCCGCTCCGACTGCCGAGCCACCCGACAGAGTGAGGCTGATAGCAGCCAGGGCCGGCCTTGGGCGTCATAGGAAACTCCGCCTTGCCCGACCCCAGGGCTCAGACTCGGGCTCGGCCCCGGAAGACGGTGAACTCCGCTTCGCCTGACCCAGGGCTCGGACTCGGGCTCAGCCCCGGAAGATGGCGAACTCCGCTCCGCCCGACCCAGGGCTCAGACTCGGGCTCAGCCCCGGAAGACGGCGAACTCCGCTCCGCCCGACCCAGGGCTCGGACTCGGGCTCAGCCCCAGAAGACGGCGAACTCCGCTCCGCCCGACCCAGGGCTCGGACATGGGCTCAACCCCGGAAGACGACGAACTCCGCCTCGCCCGACCCCAGGGCTCGGACATGGGCTCAACCCCGGAAGACGACGAACTCCGCTCCGCCCGACCCATGGCTCGGACTTGGGCTCAGCCCTAGAAGACAACGAACTCCGCTCCGCCCGACCCAGGGCTCGGACTTGGGCCTAGCCCCAGGAGACGATGGACTCCGCTTCGCCCGACCCCAGGGCTTGGACTCAGCCCTGGCCTCAGCCGACGATCTCCGCCTCGCCCGACCCAGGGGCTCGGACTCGACCATGGCCATGGAAGACAGACTCGACCTCGACCTCGGAGGAGCCTCCACATCACCCAACCTAGGGCGCGGACCGACCACGTCGACAGGAGGCGCCATCATTACCCTACCCCGAGCTGACTCAGGCTACGGGGAACAAGACCGGCGTCCCATCTGGCTCGCTCCGCCAGATAGGCAATGATGGCGCCCCGCACGCTCTGTGACGACGGCGGCTCTCGGCCCCCTTACGGAAGCAAGAGGACGTCAGCAAGGACTCGACAGCCCCGACAGCTGTCCTTCCGCCAGGCTCCAGCGCTCCTCCGACGACCACGACACCACGCGAACCGGGTGCCAAGACCTCTCCGGCTGCCATGATGGCATGTACTTAGGGCGCTAGCTCTCCTCCGCTAGACACGTAGCACTCTGCTACACTCCCCATTGTACACCTGGATCCTCTCCTTACGCCTATAAAAGGGAGGACCAGGGCCCTCTTACAGAGGGTTGGCCCGCGCGGAGAAGGACGGGACGGCGCTCGCGAAAGGCCGCTCGCTCCCACTCCCGCGTGGACGCTTGTATCCCCCTACTGCAAGCGCACCCGACCCAGGCGCGGGGCTAACACGAAGGCCGCGGGATCCGCTCTCTCACGCCTGCCTCCCTCCGGCTGCCTCCTTTCCCCCCTTCGCGTTCCGCCTCGTGTCGACCCATCTGGGCTGGGGCACGCGGCGATAATTCACTCGTCGGTCCAGGGACCCCCCGGGTTTCGAAACACCGACAGTTGGCGCGCCAGGTAGGGGCCTGCTGGGTGTTGACGAACAGCTTCCCGTCAAGCTCCAGATGGGCAGTCTCCAGCAACCTTTCCAGCCCGGGACGGTGCTCCATTTCGGGAATCTTGAGTTCATGTCCCTCGACGGCAGCTACGACATGATACTCCTTCCCCTGCCGTGCGACAGCGACAATGGCGGTCGACGACCCGCTCGCCGGCGGGGAAATCGACGACGCCTTCCCCACGTGGTGGAAGGACGACATTCGGGCTTGTCCCGTCCCCTCCCCCGCCGACAGAGGAGGAGGCGGGGCAACCAAGGCCAAGTGGGAAGCGACACCTCGTTGGCTGTCGAGCGAGTCGACGACGCCGGCGCCCCAACGGAGGGCGCGTCGGGCATCGATCTCGCGTCTGAGACGAAGACGAGCGCTGCCTCCCCGCAACACGCCAATCTCAAGAAAACGCACGACGCCAGCACGCTCGCGAAGGACTTGCTGGGCGTCACCCTCGTACCTGAGACAACGGTGCAGTCAGTCCCAGACGCGACCTCGTCACCGACCGTCGACCGAAAGGTACCGACCGATTCCCGTCTCATATCTTTTGGATTCGGCCTCGACCCACCAAGCGACTCCGCTTCGGTGAGCACTCTCTTAGAGGCGAGTCCAAACCCTCTGGGGTATCGTGTGCGGTCACCCTGGGACCGACTGACGGCCGACTCGACCTACGAGCCCTCGAGGTCAGAGGAAGATGGCGAGCCCGACCTCTGTTGGGATTTCTCCGGACTTGGTAACCCCAGTGCCGTGCGGGACTTCATGACCGCATGTGACTACTGCCTTTCCGACTGTTCCGACGGCAGCCGCGGCCTCGACAATGAGGACCGCGGCCCAAGTCATGAATGTTTCCACGTCGATCTAGGGGGTCCCGGCGAAGGCAACCACCTTGGTACGCCGGAAAACGGTGATCCCCCTAGGCCCGTGCCTCGCGATGACATCCTTCGGGAGCTAGCTGTGGTCCCCGTCCCGGCGGGGGGTCCTGACCCACAGCTCGAGCAAATCCGCGAGAGGCAGGCCAGGCTCGACGAGGGAGCAGGAACGCTTGTGCCAATCCGCTGGGACATCGGGCAGGAATGGGCGGTCCAACCCCCGGCCGGAGAAGCGCGTCATCTCCCCCAGGACATCCAGCACCGCATCGCCGACGACGTCAGGGTGAGGCCGCCGCCGGATTCCAGCGGAGTCGGCCGGAACCTGGCTGTAGCGGCAATACTCCTCCGCGCGATGCCGGAGCCATCAACCACCGAGGGGCGGCGTATCCAGGGAGAGCTCAAGAATCTACTGGAGGACGCCACGGTCCGACGGGCCGAAAGCTCTGCCTCCCGAAGGCAGGGGTTCCCCTCGGAACATCGCGCCGCGACTTCCCGATTCATGCGGGAAGCCTCGGTCCACTCCGGGCGCACGCGCAACACAGCGCCTGCGGCTCCGGGTCGCCTTGGCTACGAGCGCCATCATCACAGCCGTCGAGCCCACCTCGACGACAGGGCACGCCGAGGCTACCACCCCAGGCGTGGGGGACGCTACGACAGCGGGGAGGATCGGAGTCCTTCGCCCGAACCACCCGGTTCGCAGGCTTTCAGCCGCGCCATACGACGAGCACCGTTCCCGACCCAGTTCCGAACCCCGACTACTATCACAAAGTACTCGGGGGAGACGAGACCGGAACTGTGGCTCGCGGACTATCGGCTGGCCTGCCAACTGGGTGGAACGGACGATGACAACCTCATCATCCGCAACCTCCCCCTGTTCCTCTCTGACACCGCTCGAGCCTGGCTGGAGCACCTGCCCCCGGGGCAGATCTCCAACTGGGACGACCTGGTCCCAGCCTTCGTCGGCAATTTCCAGGGCACGTACGTGCGCCCTGGGAACTCCTGGGATCTCCGAAGCTGCCGCCAGCAGCCGGGAAAGTCTCTCCGGGACTACATCAGGCGATTCTCGAAACAGCGCACCGAGCTGCCCAACATCACCGATTCAGATGTCATCGGCGCGTTCCTCGTCGGCACCACCTGCCGTGACCTGGTGAGCAAGCTGGGTCGCAAGACCCCCACCAGGGCGAGCGAGCTGATGGACATCGCCACCAAGTTCGCCTCTGGCCAGGAGGCGGTTGAGGCCATTTTCCGGAAGGACAAGCAGCCCCAGGGCCGCCCACCGGAAGATGCTCCCGAGGCGTCAACTCAGCGCGACGCCAAGAAGAAGGGCAAGAAGAAGTCGCAAGCGAAACACGACGCCGCCGACGCGGACCTTGTCGCCGCCGCCGAGTACAAGAACCCTCAGAAGCCTCCCGGAGGCGCCAACCTCTTCAACAAGATGCTCAAGGAGCCATGCCCCTATCGTCAGGGGCCCGTCAAGCACACCCTCGAGGAGTGTGCCATGCTTCGATGACACTTCCACAAGGCCGGGCCACCCGCGGAGGGTGGCAAGGCTCTCGACGACGCAAAGAAGGAAGATCACAAGGCAAAAGGGTTCCCCGAGGTCCGCGACTGCTTCATGATCTACGGCGGGCAAGTGGTGAACGCCTCGGCTCGGCACCGCAAGCAAGAGCGAAGGGAGGTCTGCTCGGTAAAGGTGGTGGCACCAGTCTACCTAGACTGGTCCGATAAGCCCATCACCTTCGACCAGGCCGACCATCCAGACTACGTGCCGAGCCCGGGGAGATACCCACTCGTTGTCTGTAACACCCGGCTTTAAGGAACAAAGCCAGGTGCATCTCATACATGCGCCAAGAAGACAACATATATAATAACAGAGTGTATAGAGATAAATGTCATAAAACATCAGAGTATTTATTACATAGCGGAAGTCTTATTACAAAATAAAATAATAAAGATAAAACGAACTAAGGATCGTCGGCGCCAATGTCGACTGAGAAACGCCACCTAGATCAGATCGAACTCCTCAGTGTTAGGCGGCTCCTCTTCGACCACCTGTTCTTCTCCTGTGGGGGGGTGTGAGACAGCAAGAGTGAGCTCACATACGTTCATAGCTCAACAAGACGTGGGGAATAATGTGGCATGAACTCACCAAAGGTGGGAGTTCATGAAGTGTAAGGCTGATCAATAAAATAAAGGCTGAGGCTGAGCATTGCTTTTATAAGTTGGTCAAAATTTTATTAGCAATTACTAAGTGTAAGTAAATACCAAACCTTAATAATAATAGAGAAAAGTAATAGTAAAATAATCCCAAATGCGATGCAAATGTCAAATTGAATTTAAGTTCCATAATTAATCATGTGAGGGTCCGAGCCGCTCATGACCGTGAGCACGGCTAGTATACTAGTTTTACACTCTGCAGAGGTTGCGCATCTTTACCCACAAGTCGTGTATCCCATGTCGCCAGGGTTTGCAAGGCCCTTAGACACTACCGAGGTGAATGGCTAGGGATCCACTACGAGGCCTTTACAAAGTTCCACTAGCTTCCGAAAACCCGCTACAGTTTATAGGAAGTTCCAATGCAGGGTTTCTGGCTGACCGCCATCGCAGCAAAATCAACCAGGGACCTCCCTACACTGACCACTCCCCTACTGCCCTTGCCCCTTTCGGGTAAGGTAGTCTTCCACTAGCTTTCCTAATTAGTCAGCCAAGGGCGTCCCATTAAACCCTTGTGGTAGCACTGTTTTCCCGGGTGGTCGCTCCATGTTCCCATTAATTTAATGATCTTAACATGAACAACAATAATAACAAGATAATAACAGAATAATCATGAATAATGAATCTCCATACCCAATCCACATAAAGCAATAGCAAGTACTACCCAAAAATATTCCAGGGGTGAACAAGGTATAGAGGTAATCAAAACGGGGGTACATAAAGGATCCCATCAAAATTAACCTATGCAGATCATTAGAATTAATAAGAACATGGCTGGGAAAAGTAAGTGATCAAGGGCACAACTTGCCTGTAATGAGCTCCTGCTCAGCTACTTCTACTTGTTGAACCTCAGTTTCCACAGTGGCTTGCTCGTCTACTCGCATCAACACAATACATACATAGTATAGCCAAAATCAACATCACACCAAACAGATGAATGAAATATACAGTAAAAATCTACACATTAAAATGAAACCATAGGAACTGGAATCACTAAATTTGGAGTTATATATTTCAAGTTATGAATTTCTGTAGCTTTTATGTATTTAATACAAGATTAAGTATTAGATGAATTTAAATGAGCCTTTCATGCCAAAACAGAGGCACTACTGCGTAGATAATATTATTACAAAAATTTAGGAACTGGAATGGACCAATTTGGAGCTCATATGAATTTTCTATGAATTATCAAAGTTCTAGCAATTATTTTCATATCAAAAAATCTATTTTCTATTTTATTTATTCAATTTAAACGATCACTGGACTGGGCCTCAATTTTCAGAAAGCGCGGGGGTCTCTGCACAAGAGATACTAGGCACAGTGAATAGTAATAGGTGGACAGCGGGTTGATTCTGCGAAAACAGGGGGTTTCTTTACAAAGTTCGCCATAGTGAAGGGATACGGGCGAGTCTCGGCCATCCGATTTGAAGCTGACGGCCCAGATTACATCCACATCCACCCCGAACCGGTACGGAGTAGGATCCGCACGATTCAAGATCAACGGCCAAGGTTTAATGAAGCCCAGATCCGATTCCCACCCTCGGATCATTGATCGACGGTCGCGCGCGCTCGATCCAAACGGTACACACGCGATCTAATCGTAGCCGCCCCTGGTGGATCCAACGGTCACCATGCTACCCGGCCAGTCGACCCAAGTTCGCGGCGGCGCCGCCCCGCCGGCCAATTCCACGCCGGTGAGCACCCCCTTCCCGGCTATTCCGAGCATTAAACCCTAATTATCCTGGTGCTAAATGAAGAGAACAACCTAGCGAACTAGATGGGGAGTGGGTTACCGGCTATTGTCGGGTTGCGGTGTCCGGCCACGGTAGAAGGCAGATCCGCGGCGGAGCTGAGTCGACGTCGACGAATTCCGGTGCCGCCGGTGGCTAATCCTCTGAAATTCGGTTGCGGCCGCCTTCAACACGTCTAAAAGGAGCCCCCGGGTTCCACAATTCGAGCTCGGTCGTCGGCAAGCCTGGATTCGCCTGCGGCGGTCTCTCTCTCCCCTCCGTCGTCGATGGTGGCTCTGTGTTGCTAGGTCTGCGCGGCGTAATGGACAAGGAAGGGAAGGATGCGATGGCGGCTGCGGCTTTATCTCTCCATAGGACGGATTGGAACGCGTGGCCCGGCTTCCCGTCAACGACGCGCCCGCCATGCGCGGTGAGTTCGTTGACGGGCAAGGTGGAGCGGTTCTGGCAAGTTTGGCCCACATGCCAGAGATCAAAGAGGTAACGGGAGTGCGCGGTAATAGTGCTGACGTGTGGGACCCACAGGTCGGTCGGTGAAGGGAGGTGGACCGTGCGGTGTTAAAGGGTAGTTGGGCCGAATTCCAGGTTGGCGGCCCATCAGGTATAGTATTCCTTTTCCTTTTTCTTTTATATTTTCTTCTTTCTCCCTTCTTTCACAAATTCAAATTTTAATACTAATTTGAATTCAAACTTGTTTGTGAGCTTCTTAACTGAGTTAAGTTCTTAAATTAAAATATTAGTGGGGACAAAATATATTCTTTCATACATTTATTTTCCTCTATTTTGTATAATCCTCCTCCTTCTCTCTTTTCTTAATTCTAGGATTATTTAGGATTTAAATCCCCATTTGGATATTCACCTATTTCTTTTTATATTATTATGATATTGTCACAAGAATGCACACACAAATAAAATATTCAGCATGATGCAATGATTTAGTAGCATCTCTCTTTATTAATTGTTTTTGGACATGGTGTTCACATATGATGATGCATAAAGATCAAACTCACATAAAGAGAAGTTGTTCCTCTACTGGTAATATTTCTAGCAATTACAAAGTGGGTGTTACATTGTCGACCCCATCATCGGCAACGTCAGGCTCACTAAGGTCCTCATGGACGGAGGCAGCAGCCTCAACATCATCTACGCCGAGACCCTCGGGCTCCTGCAGATCGATCTGTCCTTGGTCCGGACGGGCGCTGCGCCTTTCCACGGGATCGTCCCCGGGAAGCGCGTTCAACCCCTCGGACAACTCGACCTACCCGTCTGCTTCGGGACGCCCTCCAACTTTCGAAAGGAGACCCTCACGTTCGAAGTGGTCGGGTTTCGAGGAACCTACCACGCAGTGCTGGGGAGGCCATGCTACGCCAAGTTCATGACCGTCCCCAACTACACCTACCTCAAGCTCAAGATGCCGGGCCCCAACAGGGTCATCACCGTCGGGCCCACGTACCGACACGTGTACGAATGCGATGTGGAGTGCGTGGAGTACGCCGAGGCCCTCACCGAATCCGAGGCCCTCATCGCTGACCTGGAGAGCCTCTCTAGGGAGGCGCCCGACGTGAAGCGCCACACCGGCAACTTCGAACCGGCGGAGACGGTCAAGTCCGTCCCTCTCGACCCCTGCAACGACGCCTCCAAGTAGATCCGGATCGGTTCCGAGCTCGACCCCAAATAGGAAGCAGTGCTCGTCGACTTTCTCCGCGCAAACGCCAACGTTTTCGCGTGGAGTCCCTCGGACATGCCCGGCATACTGAGGGAAGTCGCCGAGCACTCTCTGGATATCCAAGCTGGGGCCCGACCCGTGAAGCAACCTCTACGCCGATTCGACGAAGAAAAGCGCAGAGCCATAGGCGAGGAGATCCACAAGCTACTGGCGGCAGGGTTCATCAAAGAGGTATTCCATCCCGAATGGCTTGCCAACCCTATGCTTGTGAGAAAGAAAGGGGGGAAATGGCGGATTTGTGTAGACTACACTGGTCTAAACAAAGCATGTCCGAAGGTTCCCTACCCTCTGCCTCGCATCGATCAGATCGTGGATTCCACTGCTGGGTGCGAAACCCTGTCTTTCCTCGATGCCTACTCAGGGTATCATCAGATCAGGATGAAAGAGTCCGACCAGCTCGCGACTTCATTCATCACACCCTTCGGCATGTACTGCTATGTTACAATGCCGTTTGGTTTGAGGAATGCGGGGGCAACGTACCAGCGATGCATGAACCATGTGTTTGGCAAACACATCGGCCGAACGGTCGAGGCCTACGTTGATGACATCGTAGTCAAGACGAGGAAGGCCTCCGACCTCCTTTCCGACCTTGAAGCGACATTACGATGTCTCAAGGCGAAAGGCGTGAAGCTTAATCCCGAAAAGTGTGTCTTCGGGGTCCCCCGAGGCATGCTCTTGGGGTTCATCGTCTCCGAGCGGGGCATCGAAGCCAACCTGGAGAAGATTGCAGCCATCACCAGCATGGGGCCAATCAAGGACTTGAAAGGCGTACAGAGGGTCATGGGATGTCTCGTGGCTCTGAGCCGCTTCATCTCCCGCCTCAGCGAAAGAGGTCTGCCTCTGTACCGCCTCTCAAGGAAAGCTGAGTGCTTCGCTTGGACTCCCGAGGCCGAGGAAGCCCTCGGGAACCTGAGGGCGCTCCTCACGAACGCGCCCATCTTGGTGCCCCCCGCTGCTGGAGAAGCCCTCTTGATCTACGTCGCCGCAACCACCCAGGTGGTTAGCGCCACGATCGTGGGTGAGAGACGAGAAGAAGGGCATGCATTGCCCGTCTAGAGGCCAGTATACTTCATCAGTGAGGTACTGTCCGAGACCAAGATCCGTTACCCACAAATCCAGAAGCTGCTGTACGCGGTGATCCTGACATGGCGGAAGTTGCGACACTACTTCAAGTCTCATCCGGTGACTGTGGTGTCATCCTTCCCCCTGGGAGAGATCATCCAATCCCGAGAGGCCTCGGGTAGAATTGCGAAGTGGGCGGTGGAGATCATGGGCGAGACGATCTCGTTCGCCCCTCGGAAGGCCATCAAGTCCCAGGTCTTGGCGGACTTCGTGGCTGAATGGGCCGACACCCAGCTCCCGACGGCTCCGATCCAACCGGAGCTCTAGACCATGTTTTTCGATGGGTCGCTGATGAAGATGGGGGCCGGCGCAGGCCTCCTCTTCGTCTCGCCCCTCGGAAAGCACCTACGCTACGCGCTACGCCTCCACTTCCCGGCGTCCAACAATGTGGCAGAGTACGAGGCTCTCGTAAACGGGTTGCGAATCGCCATCGAGCTAGGGGTCCGACGCCTCGACGCTCGCGGTGACTCGCAGCTCGTCATCGACCAAGTCATGAAGAACTCCCACTGCCGCGACCCGAAGATGGAAGCCTACTGCGATGAGGTTCGGCGCCTGGAAGACAAGTTCTACGGGCTCGAGCTCAACCACATCGCCCTACGCTACAACGAGACTGCGGACGAGATGGCTAAAATAGCCTTGGGACGAACAACAGTTCCCCTGGACGTATTCTCCCGAGACCTGCATCAACCCTCCATCAAGACCGAGGACACGCCCGAGCCCGAGGCACCTTCGGCTCCGCCCGAGGCACCTTCGGCTCAGTCCGAGATATCCTCGGCTCAGTCTGAGATACCCTCGGCACGGTCCGAGGTACCCTCGGCTCAGCCCGAGGTACCCTCGGCCCCCGAGGGTGAGGCACTGCGCGTCGAGGGGGAACAGAGCGAGGTCACGCCTAATCAATGCTGGCAGACCCCGTACCTGCAATATCTCCACCAAGGAGAGCTGCCCCTTGACCAAGCCGAAGCTCGGCGGTTGGCGCGGCGCGCCAAGTCTTTCGTCTTGCTGGGAGATGGGAAGGAGCTCTACCACCGCAGCCCCTCAGGCATCCTCCAGCGATGCATTTCCATCGCCGAAGGCCAGCAGCTCTTGCAAGAGATACACTCGGGGGCTTGCGGCCATCATGCAGCACCTCGAACCCTCGTTGGAAACGCCTTCCGACAAGGATTCTACTGGCCGACGGCGGTGGCCGACGCTACTAGAATTGTCCGCACCTGCGAAGGGTGTCAGTTTTACGCGAGGCAGACCCACCTGCCCGCTCAGGATCTGCAGACCATACCCATCACCTGGTCGTTTGCTGTGTGGGGTCTGGACCTCGTTGGCCCCTTGCAGAAGGCACCCGGGGGCTACACGCACCTGTTGGTCGCCATCGACAAATTCTCCAAGTGGATCGAGGTCTGACCCCTAAACAACATTAGGTCCAAACAGGCGGTGGCGTTCTTCACCAACATCATCCATCGCTTTGGGGTCCCGAACTCCATCATCACCGATAACGATACCCAGTTAACCGGCAGAAAGTTCCTGGACTTCTGCAGGGATCACCACATCCGGGTGGACTGGACTGCCGTGGCACACCCCATGACGAATGGGCAAGTGGAGCGGGCCAACGGCATGATCCTGCAAGGACTCAAGCCTCGGATCTACAACGACCTCAACAAGTTCGGCAAGCGGTGGATGAAAGAACTCCCCTCGGTGGTCTGGAGTCTGAGGACAACGCCGAGCCGAGCCATGGGCTTCACACCGTTCTTTCTAGTCTATGGGGCCGAGGCCATCTTGCCCATAGACCTAGAATACGGTTCCCCGAGGGCGAGGGCCTACACCGACCAAAGCAACCGGGCCAACCGAGAAGACTCACTGGACCAGCTGGAGGAGGCTCGGGACATGGCCTTACTACACTTGGCGCGGTACCAGCCGTCACTGCGACGCTACCACGCCCGAGGGGTTCGGTCCCGAGACCTCCAGGTGGGCGACCTGGTGCTTCGGCTGCGACAAGACACCCGAGGGCGGCACAAACTCACGCCTCCCTGGGAAGGGCCGTTCGTCATCGCCAAGGTCTTGAAGCCCAGAACGTACAAGCTGGCCAACAGTCAAGGCGAGGTCTACGACAACGCTTGGAACATCCAACAGCTACGTTGCTTCTACCCTTAAGATGCTTTCAAGTTGCTCGTATACCTCGTTCACACACCAAGTCTGGTCATCAAGGAAGGGTCAGCCTTGCCTCGGCAAAGCCTGACCCTCCCTCGGGGGCTAGAAGGGGGCAACCCCCTCTGCGTCAAAATTTTCCTCAAAAAAAGAAAAAAAAAATCTTTTCTGCCAGAATGCCTTTCGTGCTTTTCGACTACTTCAAAAGTGGATCCTGAAAACGACGGAGTACACGTAAGCAGCCAAGGCTGACCGAGCCGAGGGACTCCTACGCCTCCGGGATACAGATACCTCACTCATCACCTTCTGCGATAAGTAACTCGCGCTCGGATAAGTGACTCCATGGACCGAACAAGTCTTCATGCTCGAGAGCTCCTCTGCTGAAATGATTTTTCGGGCCTTCTCGACTACGTCGGTAACAGAACCCTATGGACGAATAAGAGCGCGCGTAAGCGGCAAGGCCGACCGAGCCGAGGGATTCCTACGCCTCCGGGATACGGATACCTCACTCATCGCTTCCATGAAAAGCAACTCTCGCCCGCACAAACAATTCTGTTACCGATTAATGAGTCCGAATACTCGAAACAAGAGGAAAAGAAACACAGCTTTACAACACGACGACGGTGTGTTTAGGCCTCGGCGGCCGCAGAAAACATACACACACTACAAGACAACCTGATCCTGCAGGCTCGGACGCCGACAGCCGAAGGGAGCAGCAGCACCCTCGGCATCAACTACACCTTCGGCGGGGTCTGACCTAACCTTGGACGGCGACGCGGTCGGAGGGCCCCCACTCTGAAGGACGACATCAGCACCACACCCGG
Source organism: Zea luxurians (assembly GCA_029449295.1). NCBI lineage: Eukaryota > Viridiplantae > Streptophyta > Magnoliopsida > Poales > Poaceae > Zea > Zea luxurians. Next base: position 38,628,849 of record JAOPSE010000010.1, on the reverse strand, counting down.
GCCATCGCCGCCAGGGTCTTCTTCGAGAATCCGGCCCAAGCAGGCGGCTCGGCCGGCCACCCCGAGGCCTCGGCCAGCTAACCCCCAAAGACATCAGCTCGGCTTGTGGCCTCGGCAGCTCAACCCCGGCGTCGGTTCCGCCAGTGGATGACCCGGCCAGGCTCTGGCCAACCACACCTCCTTTTCGAAGCCAACTCTGCCTCCGTCCGTGCTGACACCGCTACCCCTGGCTTCGGCTCATCGAAGAGCGGCCGAGGGGTTCCTTTAACTAAGCAAGAGAAGCCTCGGACAGCAAGGCCAACCGAGCCGAGGGACTCCTACGCCTCCGGGATACGGATACCTCACTCGTCACCTTTGCACGGGGCGACTCACGCTTGGTGAAGTGGTTCAGACAACCAACAGGCGAGTCTTGGTGCTCGAAAGTGAGGAAAAAACACGGCTCCGTGCCGAAAATACATACACGTTCAGGCCTCGGCAGCCGCATTGAACAAAACACCAGCATTCAAGGTGCCATTACAAACGGAACTCCGGTTCCGACCCCACAACAGCAGCCATGATCCCAGTACGGGCGCGGCCACTGGAAGGCTTTCGTTCGCGTCCCTACTCAAGGGACGCGAAACAGACATCAAAGCCAAAGAGCCGGGGGCCGGCCCGTGGGCAGCACCGATGGCCTCAATGAGGGGGGAGCTTCCTCCGGCTGCCACCACATCAGCACGGACGGCGGCGTCCGCCTCTCCACCAATGCCGACGGTCGGCAAGGCGCACCGACAGGTCCTCACTCCTGTCCTCGCCGCGAAAGCGAGGAGAAGGACGGAATGTTGCATCCTAGCTGGACAGCAACAGTTCGCCTTCCCTGGCATGGCTGGAGGACGCCTCCTCCGCAAGGCTGGAGGATGGTTTCCACCACCAGAAGCTGGAAGAGGAGGTGGCCAGCCGGCCCGCGCGGGAGGTAGAGCTCCGGCTCAGTCCGGCCTCCACCCCAGCAAGGATGATGAACATCCTTGAAGCTGAGGGCGGAACCAAGATCGCAACCTGGCTTGCTCCTCCCCACCCAGAGGCTAGTGGTCACCGTCTTGGGTGACCACCGGCGAGGGGACGCAGCCAGGCTGCATGATGAAAATCCTTGAAGCCGAATGACGGCTGAAAGGTACCAACTTCCACGAAGTTGTGTTCCTCCGACGACAAGACGGAAGGATTCCGGGCGTCCCCCACCTAGGGGCTCGGAAGGTGGGAAGACACGATGCATGAGGGGAGCACGAAGACATGGTTGCCCTCCAAGGGGGTCGCCCCCCTTTTAAAGGCGACTCTCCCCACTTGCGTCCTCAACCGTTGCGGGTTGAGTCTTCTCCGACACGCTCCAAGATTCTCCCCCCCATGGCGCGGGGGCTGGGTCCCACACGTCATGCAAGCCGGTCCAGGGGAGAAGAAGCCAAACCGCCACGCGCGCGCGGTGCATGCGACCACCCGGAGGTTACAAGCACTCCTCCACTTTCGCCCAGACCAGCGGGTGAAAGGGCGGACAGCCATTCAGGCGGCATGCAACCGTGCCAAGTGGGCGCGCCCCTTCGACTCCAACGAGCCCAGCATGGAGGTCCAGGCCCACGCGTCATGCAACCGACACGTCGGTTGCTACGTGTGAGCAACTGCACCGCCACTCACGCCACTACAGCGCCTCCTCAACTGCGGAGTCAATACCGCGACTTGAGGCAACCCTGTAGTGCCAGCCAAGCGCGACGGTCAAATGCGGTCAAAATTGGGCCGGCAGTAATGGCGGTGACAGGTGGGCAGAAGCAGCGGTCACGTCGTCAGCCAAGCTCACGTCCCATCTAGGGGCAGCGGGGGAGCCCTCTCTCACGGCGTGAAGACGGCGCGCCCGTGATCCGTTCCTTGAACAGCTCGCGCACGCGCAACGGCCGCCTCGCGAACCATTCGCCCCGTCGCATTAACTTCGCGGTAGGACAGGCGGCGCCTCAGGCTGGAGAAGCAAGCGACGCTTCGCCTTCGCCATAATGACCGTGTCAAAAAAGGTACGCCGCGTCATTCGATTTTGTGTCCTTTTCCTTTTCCTCTTTCTCTCTCTTACAACAGGGACCAGGAAAGGGGGATACCCCGAAAGGGACCCTTCTCCGTGAAGGAAACAGGCTCCGAGCCTCCCTACTGATCAGAGGTTCGAAGGCTGGCCCCTCGGAGGGGTTCAACAGCCGCCTCAGAGCACGTGGGCTCCACACCCACTACTGGTCAGAGGTTCGATGGTGTGGCGGAACCACCCGAATTATTCCAGCTTAAGTGCCTTAGTCACGCCTCAGGGGCCATAACACACTTAAATCGGAATAACCTGTCAGTCCCTCAGATCTAGTCCGATGAAGCCACTTAACCAGGATCAAATTCCACAATCTCACTCGAAGGTGAGTCACAGGAGAAATACAATAAAACAGGAAACCTCAAATTAAGTACTGAGTTTTTACATAAATCGGAGTTTTTGAGTAGCAAATAAGAGTTCACAAAATAAAGTGCAGCGGATAATCGATGTCGTCAGTATCGAGGGAATGGGCAAGGCCTAGCCCACTACTCCTCGTGCTCCTCTCCTGCCGGAGCAACATCCCACTCGACCGTCCAACCCGGTGGCAGGGTGGTAGGCCAAGTCACACCATCAACCATTTCCTGAATGGTACCTGCAAAAATTGTGCCACAAGCAAGGCTGAGTATACTAATACTTAGCTAGACTTACCCGGTGTGAGGAATCTACTCCTCTACCTCTAGACTATGCAGCTGTTTGGCTGAGGGGATTGGTTTGCCAAAAGCACTAGCTGTTTCTAAAAGCAAAGTTTTAGCTTTCCAGGTTCTATCATCATTAACTTAGCTAGGTTGCTCCTTCTAAGCATACATGGTAACAATCAATTTATTCAATCAACAAGTTATCTTATGTAACCACATTTCACTTCTTACTCGATGCAGTACAAGGAATCAAGCAGTCTCATTAGCTGCGAGAAGCAGACGATTCGAATCGAGTTTTAACCTTGCAAGGTAAACCTAAACACACGGCATGTCGGGGCACTCCGACCCTGCACATGACAACCGTCCCCATCGATTCCCCGTTCGCGTCCAGGCCTCACCGCCTTGGCATACAATGCTCCACTGACCCCGGCTGCCGCCGTGCAGTGACCGCACTTGTACCCACCATAGCTAGCATGGGAGACCCAGTCTCAGGTCGCATGAGGGATAAAGTCCGCGCCCGGCTTCACTCAGGTACTAGGTTTACCGGTTACCATATTTCCCGGCATGTGCTTAGTACGTTCAAAAGCTTGACTCAGGTATCCACACATTAATCCTTAATTCTTTTTCCCGTCTCATGGACAAGACATCCTCCCTGGATCCAAGTCCATAGACCAACATATACCCCGTTATCAAGATGAATACAATCAATTCCTGACCTCGCGCGAGTGCTAGAAAAATCACTCGACTTCTACCGAGATCCTGATTAGCAAGCAGCTACTCGACCTAGCATATTAGTATTCATCTCAAAAGGAATCCTAAGTTCATGCAACTAGAGGTTTCAAGCAACTCCTACACTTAAGTGCACGTTACAAACCTACAAACATTAAGTGTAGTAAAATAGCATATATAAACGGTTATGCATAAAACCGGGGCTTGCCTTCAATTGCTGGGGCTGCAGGGAGATCCTCACTAGCAGCCTCTGAAGCCTGCTCCTGGTCTTCCTCTTGGACAGGTCCTTGCTCGGGGATGAGCACGTACTCTCCGTCGGCAAGATTACAATCTAATGAATGCAATGCGTAAGATATATGTATGATATGATATGTGCTTTTAGAAATTACAACTTTAAGGGTGTATGATCTACTTGAGTAAAACAAGTTAACTTTACTGGAGTAAGACCCTTTGGTGGTATACTTGGTAAATTAAGTTAAACTTAGCTAAGGCAAGTGGTAGGTTTATTTTTGGGGTTTCACTGAATTCCTTTTAAGTCTTAGGGAGAATGGATAAGTTCTCAAGTTAGACTTATTGGGGTGAAGTTTATTTCTTCTTCCCTTTTCTTTTATTCTTTTTAATGTTTTGGAGTGGGTTTGAACTACAAGTTGCTTTTATAAAATTCTAAAAATTCTGCAAAAATTACAGTGGCTTGGTATTAGTGTATGCTTCTTTGTCTCAAAATTTGGGGATCAGGAAGTGAATAGTTTTCTCTGGACAAAATTATCAAATCCTAGGGCAGAAGGGGTGCTTTGAACTACAGCTGTTATCTAACAGTGGGTAATTCTCTAAAACTTATTTTTGCTGGCTTTTAGGTGTTATAACATGACTTGAGACAAATTTCTAGTCATTAATACCTTTTAATTATTTTTCTATGGTTTTCTCAAGATTCTAGCCAAATAGGTGCTTTCTACTACCACTAGATTTGAAAAATATCAAACAACAGAGTTCTTATTTTTCTTAGTTATTGTTTTGTGCAAGAGCAATCATTCTGAAGTTTGGCATCATTTTGCTTAAGGAAAGGGGTGGTATGCATTATTTGAATTAAGTGGCCTTTCTCATAAATCTTTAGCAATTGGTAGGAATTTGCTTCTTTTTCAGGGGTTTGCATTTTTCTCTGGTAGTTCATCTCAGAATGGACTTAGCTAATTTTTGGTTGCCCATTATTACACCATTAGGGGTTGTTTATGATTTATTTTCAAAATGCCTCATTATCCTTTTGTATTTATTCTCCTTACTTAAAAAGTTTAACTGAGGTGGCCTTTATTTTTGTAGTGGGGCTCTGGGGGTTGTAAGTCCACTGGATTTTTATTAATCATTTTGGTTATAGTTTTGCCATTCTAATAATTGATTTTCAGTCTATATAAGGCTAAATAAATCATCTTAATTTAGAGCTGGTCCAAATTAATGGTTTCTGTATTTTTCCTAGGTTCTTTGTTTCATAAGTAAACTAGGAAAAATAATCTTAATCATTGTTCATTAATTTCTATTGCCTTTCTGATTTTCTCTAAGTTTTGGACAAATTAGCTTCAAATGAATAACTACATCATAATTTCTAATGCTGGGGTTCCTACTATTTTTAAACAGTGTCTAAATGAGGTTTAAACATCTACAAATTTTCTTAAGTTCGGCACAGGAGAAAAACTAATTTTTCTTAATTAAACAAGGTTTGGTGGGTTTCTATTTTAAATTTTAAACTCTAAAATTTAGAACAGAAAGCATAGGGTTTATCATTTTTAAATGACAGTTCATGATATTCAGGAGCTAGCAAAATTGGTTTGACAACTTTTTATGAAGAATTCAGCAAGTTATGGATTTTCTAAGTTCTCTGGTCATTTTAAAAAGATTAACAGAAATGGTTTAATGGAAATCCACTTTGCACTGGGGTCCCTGGCGGGTTTTTAAGTTTTCCTCGCGAATCAGTCCTTAGGCTACTATTCACATGAGTCGTTGACGTTACAGAAAACCCCTCGGGTTCTAAGGATCCTAACCCGAGGTCCTTCGTCTACCTCAAACAGTAACCGCGGCGGAAGAATGGGCGGAGGGGCTTACCGGCGGCGAGGTTGCTCCGGTGAAGTGGTCGAGGACGTAGGGGAGGTCTCGGGGATCACAACGAGGTGCGGGTCGTCGTCGGGGATGGCCGGAGTCGGTCGGTCCACGCGCGCAGGCGGGGATGCTCGTCGGCGGCGAGGAGTCCGGCCTGATCACGGCGAGATAGGTCAATTGGATGGGTCTGGGAGGTTCACGGGATGCCAGAGAAGATATGGTTGCAAGGAATTGGTCGGAGACTTACTAGATAGCTCGGTCCTCGCGCGGCGGCGGAAGACCAAAGTCCGGTGAGGTCGATCTCGGGCCTCCGGTGAAGTCCGGCCGGGTCCGAGGGCTTGGCAAGCTTCACGGGCTACTGGCGGAGCTAGCCGAAGCACTGGCTTGCCCAGAGAATGGCTGGGGTGGGCTGGCCACGATGGCCGAAGCTCTGGCGGCAATGGCGGGTGGAATTGAGCTCGCCGGAGCTAAGGGAAAGTGGCTGGCCGGTGAGGGTGAGTGCGGGGCGAAGTGAGGTGCGCCTGGGGAGGCTTTATAGGCACGGCACGGTGCACGGGCGGTCGTGGACCGACGAGTGCGCGTGGGCGTGCACTGGGAGGCGCGGTGCGCGAATGGGCGTGAACCGGGGGTGTCAGCCACGGTCGAACACGTGTTCCCGTTGCCTCTGCCCCTGTTCAAGCGCCGATTGGGAGCAAATCTTCGCGAATTTGGGCAAGATCGCTGTGAAGGATTTGTTCAGCTGACCATGCTTTGTCTTTTGTGTATGGACGTCGCGCGGTTTTAGGCTAGGGACAGGGAGTTGTAGCGTCACCAAGGTGCCAGTGTCAGAATGTCTGGTCCCGAGGTCAAACTGCGCCAAAACCGTGTCAAATGAATTTGGTTTGAGTTCAAACTTTTCCAGGATGTGTTCAAGGGAATTTGGCACAACTTTGATATTTGGATCTCCTGGCTTTGAGTTTCGAAAAGCAGAGAACGCAGATGATCCTTGAGAAGAGGTCTGAAATTCAGAAATTCAGAAATCTGAATTTCTCTAAGGGTTCATAGTTCAAGGGCTGATTTGGGGATTTATTTGAGTTATTTTGGGTAAGCTTTCTCAACCTTTCTTGTTGCTTATTAAATATACTTTAATTTTCATAATTGGCTCAAGTCATAATTTTAAATTTTTCATACCCTTTTCCTTATTTTCTTGAACTTTGCTCATGGGGCTTACTTAGGGTTTTTATTAGGGTTACACATTCTTGCCTTCTTAAAGGTCTTAATTGTTTGATCATGATACTTTTAAGCATATGCTTGGTGAATTTCTTCTTACTTTAGTTATTTTGATGCTCATGCTTACTTGGTTCACATAAAATGATGGTTCTTGGGTTGGCACTTTGAGAGAAACCCTAGGTGACACTGGGGTGTCACAGATGGCCGGCCCCTCGAAGGGTTCAACGGCCGCCTCAGGCCACTCGGGCTCCGCGCCCAATACTGATCAGGGGTTCGTAGGCTGGCCCTCGAAGGGTTCACAGTCGCCTCAGACACAGAGCGAGGGATGACCCTGGGTACGTTCGATACATAACCAAGGCTCGAGCTACGCTCCTGAGGTACCCTAGGACATTTCTGAGACCAGCGGGAGCGATCTTGTAACGGAATCCCATCAGAGGGAGGCATCGAGCCCTCGGACCCCGTCAAAGGGCACCGGGTCCGGCAGATCACCCGCAGGTACTTTTGGAGCGTGCCTCCGGGCCTCTAGCCGACCCCTAGCAAATGGGGCACGGGCGTCCGCTCGGATTACCCGCCAGCAGCTCACCGGAAACACCATGTTCGGCGCCCTCCGAGGACAACATGGCGCTTTCCCCCTCCTCCTTGCGGAAAGGCGACGCAGGGGCGTATGTAAAAAAGACGAGTCTGTCCTTGACCGTCCTCTCACCCTGTGTAGAGGCTCGGGGGCTGCTCTCGCAAACCCGGCTCCGGCCAAACCGTTGACAGAGTCAACATACCAGCCCGAGAACTTGGGACCCGACCGTGCACTCGGGCTACGGCCAGCTCGCATGAGGGAACAACTAGACCAGCCGAAGTGTTGCGAAGCGCACTAAGACCTCGAAGGAGTAAAACTACTCCTTCGAGGCCTCGGGGGCTACACCCGGCGGGTGCGCTCGCGCGCACCCACCGGAACAGAATGCAACCGAAAAAGCTGGTCCCCTTGCAAAAAAGTGCGGCAAAAGCCTCCAAGCGAGTATTAGTACTCCCTTGGAGGCTCGGGGGCTACTGTCGGGGACCATAATTAGGGGTACCCTCAAGATCCCTAAATCTCAGCTCGTAACCCCCATCAGCACAAAGCTGCAAAGGCCTGATGGGTGCGATTAAGTCAAGGATCAGTCCATTCAAGGGACATGATCGTGCCTCGCCCGAGCCTAGCCTCGGGCAAGGGAAGCCGACCCCGGAGAACCTACGTCTCGCCCGAGGACCCCCCTCCAGCAACGGGCACACTATTGGCTCGCCCGAGGACCCCCCTCCAGCAACGGGCACACTATCGGCTCGCCCGAGGCCCAGTCTTCACAGAGAAGCAACCTTGGCCACATCGCCACGCCGACCGACCAAATCGCAGGGGCATTTAATGCAAAGGTGGCCTGACACCTTTATCCTGACGCACGCCCACCAGTCGACAGAGCCGAAGTGACCGCAGTCACTTCGCTGCTCTACTGACCGGTCTGACAAGAGGACAGCGCCGCCTGCGCCGCTCCGACTGCTGAGCCACCCGACAGAGTGAGGCTGACAGCAGCCAAGGCCGGCCTCGGGCGTCATAGGAAACTCCGCCTCGCCCGACCCCAGGGCTCGGACTCGGGCTCGGCCCCGGAAGACAGCGAACTCCGCTCCGCCCGACCCAGGGCTCGGACTCGGGCTCAGCCCCGGAAGACGGCGAACTCCGCTCCGCCCGACCCAGGGCTCGGACTCGGGCTCAGCCCCGAAACACGGTGAACTCCGCTCCGCCCGACCCAGGGCTCGGACTCGGGCTCAGCCCCGGAAGACGGCGAACTCCGCTCCGCCTGACCCAGGGCTCAGACTCGGGCTCAGCCCCGGAAGACGGCGAACTCCGCTCCACCCGACCTAGGGCTCAGACTCGGGCTCAGCCCCGGAAGACGGTGAACTCCGCTCCGCCTGACCCAGGGCTCGGACTCGGGCTCAGCCCTGGAAGACGGCGAACTCCGCTCCGCCCGACCCAGGGCTCGGACATGGGCTCAACCCCGGAAGACGACGAACTCCGCCTCGCCCGACCCCAGGGCTCGGACATGGGCTCAACCCCGGAAGACGACGAACTCCGCTCCGCCCGACCCAGGGCTCAGACTTGGGCTCAGCCCCAGAAGACGACGAACTCCGCTCCGCCCGACCCAGGGCTCGGACTTGGGCTCAGCCCCAGGAGACGACGGACTCCGCTTCGCCCGACCCCAGGGCTCGGACTCAGCCCTGGCCTCAGCCGACGGTCTCCGCCTCGCCCGACCCAGGGGCTCGGACTCGACCACGGCCACGGAAGACAGACTCGACCTCGACCTCGGAGGAGCCTCCACATCGCCCAACCTAGGGCGCGGACCGACCACGTCGACAGGAGGCGCCATCATTACCCTACCCCGAGCTGACTCAGGATACGGGGAACAAGACCGGCGTCCCATCTGGCTCGCTCCGCCAGATAGGCAATGATGGCGCCCCGCATGCTCTGTGACGACGGCGGCTCTCGGCCCCCTTACGGAAGCAAGAGGACGTCAACAAGGACTCGACAGCCCCGACAGCTGTCCTTCCGCCAGGCTCCAGCGCTCCTCCGACGGCCACGACACCACGCGAACCGGGTGCCAAGACCTCTTCGGCTGCCACGATGGCATGTACTTAGGGCGCTAGCTCTCCTCCGCTAGACACGTAGCACTCTGCTACACTCCCCATTGTACACCTGGATCCTCTCCTTACGCCTATAAAAGGGAGGACCAGGGCCCTCTTACAGAGGGTTGGCCCGCGCGGAGAAGGACGGGACGGCGCTCGCGCAAGGCCGCTCGCTCCCACTCCCGCGTGGACGCTTGTATCCCCCTACTACAAGCGCACCCGACCCAGGCGCGGGGCTAACACAAAGGCCGCGGGACCCGCTCTCTCATGCCTGCCTCCCTCTGGCTGCCTCCTTTCCCCCCTTCGCGTTCCGCCTCGCGTCGACCCATCTGGGCTGGGGCACGCGGCGACAATTCACTCGTCGGTCCATGGACCCCCCGGGTTTTGAAACACCGACACCTATCTCTAAGTCAAACATGCTTGTTTGTGCAAATAGAGAGATATTCCAAGAGTGAAATTGATCAAGTGCCAAAAACTCCCCCTTTTCCCGTAATCAAAATTTTCCCTCATAAGAGACCAAATTTTGCAATAAGAGTATTTTGGACAAATCACAAATTCTAACTCTACTATTTTTAAAATCTCAAGTGGTTGGCTGATCCATTTGCTTTGGCCGTAATTTCTCCCCCTTTGGCATTAAGCACCAAAACGGGATCATTTTTGGTCTGTTAACCCCATTGCCTCACCAAAATGTCAAATAAGAGCAAAAAAGGCAACTAGAGCATTAGTAAGAACTTGGAATTAAATACACTAATACTGGAGTGCAGTGGAAGTCTTGTCGTCGTCCAAGTTCATATTCCCTTTCAATGTTTCTTCAAGACTACTTCAAGTATACTCAAATAACTAAGTTAGTCTCGAGAGGTCAAGTTGTAGTTTATCTCCACCTTAACATGTGCATCATTTGCATATGGACTTGTGAGGTACGGGTATGACTTGTACAACTTGAGCACCACAACTAAAACAATAACTGATTTAAATGCACAGAGTAACATGATCAAAGGCATAGAATACATGTATGCTATAGATCAATCCAAGTTACGCGAATCTAGGACATTTAGCTCACTACGCAACCTGCAAAACCTTTTCTCATCTAAAGACTTGGTGAAGATATCGGCTAGCTGGTTCTCAGTGCTAATATGGTAAACATCGATATCTCCCTTTTGCTGGTGGTCTCTTAGGAAGTGATGCCGGATGTCTATGTGCTTAGTGCAGCTGTGCTCAATAGGATTTTCCACCAAGCGGATTGCACTCTCATTGTCACATAGGAGTGGGACTTTGTTCAGATTGTAGCCAAAGTCTCGAAGGGTTTGCCTCATCCAAAGCAGTTGCGCGCAACACTGTCCTGTGGCAACATACTTGGCCTCAGCGGTTGATAGGGCAACAGATGTTTGTTTCTTAGAACTCCAGGACACCAGGGACCTTCCTAGAAATTGGCACGTCCCTGATGTGCTCTTCCTATGAACCTTGCACCCGGCATAGTCGGAGTCTGAGTACCCAATTAAGTCAAAGGTAGACCCCTTTGGATACCAGATCCCGAAGCAAGGTGTAGAAACTAAATACCTAAGAATTCGCTTAACGGCCACAAGGTGACACTCCTTGGGGTCGGATTGAAATCTAGCACACATGCATACACTAAGCATAATATCCGGTCTACTAGCACAGAGATAAAGTAATGAACCTATCATTGACCGATATGCCTTTTGATCAACAGACTTACCTCCTTTGTTGAGGTCGAGATGTCCGTCAGTTCCCATCGGTGTCTTGGTGGGCTTAGCATCCTTCATCCTAAATCTCTTGAGAAGATCTTGATTGTATTTTGTTTGGGAAATGAAAGTGCCGTCCTTGAGTTGCTTCACTTGGAATCCAAGGAAGTAGGTCAACTCGCCCATCATCGACATCTCGAACTTTTGCATCATTAGACCAACTCTAGCAGCCTCACACTCCGCATCCGTATTTTAGGTAGACTTGATCACAGATGAGTGGTTCTTTTGCACGGTGCGTTCCAGCAGACTCCGTATTTACACTCCGCATGCAGACTGTGACAGCTGGGTCCCACGAGCACCCGCGAGCGCATGCAGTCTTGTGCAGAGAGGAGAGAGAAAACGTGGAAAAGGGGAGTGCAGGTACACGGCGTGCTTTTTAGGGAGACGGATACGGAGTCCGCTGGACTGATGAATAGTGCGCGGGCGCGTAAATTTGACGGATACACGTCCATATACGGAGTCTGCTGGAGTTGGTCTTACCCTACTAAACTCCTCATAAGACTTTTGGTTAGTAGAACCAAATATTATGTCATCGACATAAATTTGGCACACAAAAAGATCACTGTCACAAGTCTTTGTAAAAACAGTGGGATCAACTTTCCCAACCTTGAAAGCATTAGCACTTAAGAAATCTCTAAGGCATTCATACCATGCTCTTGGGGCTTGCTTAAGTCCATAGAGCGCCTTAGAGAGCTTATACACGTGGTCTGGATACCTATCATCCTCAAAGCCAGGGGGTTGTTCCACGTATACCTCCTCCTTGATTGGCCCATTGAGGAAAGCGCTCTTCACGTCCATTTGGAACAACCTAAAAGAATGGTGAGCAACATAGGCTAATAATATCTGAATTGACTCTAGCCTAGCAACAGGAGCAAAAGTCTCCTAAAAATCCAAACCTGCGACTTGGGCATAACCTTTTGCCACAAGTCGAGCCTTGTTTCTTGTCACTACTCCGTGCTTGTCTTGCTTGTTGTGGAAGACTCACTTGGTTCCCACAACGTTTTGCTTTGGACGTGGCACCAGGCTCCAGACTTCATTACGTTTGAAGTTGTTGAGCTCTTCCTGCATGGCCAACACCCAGTCCGGATCCTGCAAGGCCTCTTCTACCCTGAATGGCTCAATAGAAGAGACAAATGAGTAATGCTCAAAAAAATTAGCTAATCGTGAGCGAGTAGTTACTCCCTTGCTGATGTCACCCAGAATCCGATCGACGGGGTGATGTCTTTGAATCAACGCTCGGACTTGAGTTGGAGGAGCCCGTGGTGCTTCTTCCTCCATAACTTGTTCTTCCTCAGCTCCCCCTTGATCCTGCCCCTCTTCTTAAGGTACCTGTACATCATCTTGAGTTGGGGGATGCACCATTATTGAGGAAGATGGTTGATCTTGTTCCTGTAGTTCCTGTGGTCGCACATCACCTATCGCCATCGTGCACATTGCGGCTGTCGGAACTTCTTCTTCATCTACATCATCAAGATCAACTTGCTCTCTTAGAGAGCCATTAGTCTCATCAAATACAACGTCGCTAGAGACTTCAACCAATCTAGATGATTTGTTGAAGACCCTATACGCCTTTGTATTTGAGTCATATCCTAGTAAAAACCCTTCTACTGCCTTGGGAGCAAATTTAGAATGTCTACCTTTCTTCACCAGAATGTAGCATTTGCTTCCAAATATACGAAAATAAGAGACATTGGGTTTGTTACCAGTAAGGAGTTCGTAGGAAGTCTTCTTGAGGAGACGGTGCAGGTAGAGCCGATTTATGGCATGGCAAGCTGTATTCACAGCTTCCGACCAAAACCGCTCAGGCGTCCTATACTCTACAAGCATCGTTCTCGCCATGTCGATTAGCGTCTTGTTCTTCCTCTCTACTACACCATTTTGTTGTGGTGTGTAGGAAGCGGAGAACTCGTGCTTGATGCCTTCCTCCTCAAGATATTCTTCAACTTGTAGATTTTTGAACTCGGACCCATTGTCGCTTCTTATCTTCTTCACCTTTAGCTCAAATTCATTTTGTTGGAACATGGATATATGAAATATTAACCCAAAACCATGTAAAGCAATAGCATAACTACCCAAGTGATTCAGGGATAACAAGGTAAAGAGATAAACAGTCTAGGGTGACCTATTGGGTCCCATCATAATTAAATATATGCATGAATAAGTGATATTAAAGAACATTATTGGGTAAAAAGTGGTCAAGGGCACAACTTGCCTTCAATGAGCTCCTGCTCAGCTACTTCTATTTGTTGGGCACCAGGATCCTCAGCCACTGGCTCTTCTACTCGCCAGAATACAAACAAGCACAGTATATAGAGAAAATTAACATCACACCAAACATGTAAACAAAATACATAATAATAATAATCTACACATTAAAATAAAACCCTAGGAACAGGAATCATAAATTTTGGAGTTATAGATTTTAAGATATGAATTTCCAAAGGTTTTATGTGCTTAAAATAGGATTAAGTGGGAAATTAATTTTCTTACTGTTTTCATGTCAAAACAGAGACTCTAAGTGATAGAGAATAATATTACAAAATTTTAGAAATTGGAATGGATCAATTTGGACTAAAAATGAAATTTCTATGAATTTTACAAGTTCTAGCACTTATTTATATATTAAAAATCCATTTATAATCTAAATTCTCTGGTTTTATACTATTCTGGACTGGGCCTCAAATTCATAAAAGGGCAGGGACTCTGGCGCAAATAAATCCTAGACACAGGCGACCCTGTCATAGGATTGCGGGTTGAATTCCATTTTACTCAGGGGTTCTTTAGCAATTGTGCTAGCCAAGGGGTACGGGAGAGTCTCTGCCGTCTGATCTAAAGTGAGTGTCCCCGATTAGACTCTTCTTCTGCGCGAACCGATATGCAAATCCCACCATTGGATCCAGGATCCACGGTATGGGTTTTATTACCCTAAATCTAACTCTGTCCGTCTGATCTAGATCGACAGACCAGATCGAATCGTGGCGAAAGGGTACGCCAATTTCTAATCCCGGTCGTTCGTCATCCGATCAACAGCAATCACTAGTCGTGGCTGAAGCGTTATGCTCGACTTGATCTCCGTCGCCCATTCCCGATCTAACGGTGCGCGAGCGCCACCACACTCCCCGAGCTAACGCGGCGGCGCCACCCCTCAATCTCACCCGACCGAGCTCCGGTGAGGTAGTCAATCGACGTTCCCCGGGCGCTAAGCATCAAATTGAACCGAACTATACCATGCGGAAGGCAAGACGAACACTAGCGACGGATTTCTTACTGAGGAAATGCAGTATAGGGGCCCGACCACGGTGTCGCGCGGGCAGGCGGACAAAACGCAACACCGGTGAGAAATTGACGGTCGCCTGGGGCTTGTATTGCCTAGGTGAGTCAACGGGCGGATTCCGAGGCGGCTGGTGAACCCCTCAGCGCTCTCGTCCAACCCCTACAATGGCGTGATCACCGATCGATGGTGGTGGATTTCTCTCTCTCTACCACTCGCTGTACTCTCTTTCTCTGTCTACGTTAGGGTTACGCTGTGGCGACGCAGGGGGGTTGAGTAGGAGGCGAAGCTTAATTGGGTTATATACCCTGGCCGGGCTTGGTCAGCGGCAGAACCGCGGAGTCCGGCATGCTCGCCCATGACGCGCTCCATCCGGGGGTTGTTGACGATCCTGCGCGGACGGGTCCACCAGTCGGAGGGCAGAAGAAGGAACGAGCGCGGGGGAGACTGACTGGCCACTGGGGCTAGATTGTCAGTAGCAGCGTGCATGCGCCTGCGCCCGTGGGTGTGGAGCTGGGCTGCGCGGGAGGGAATGTTGCCTGGGCCGAGAAGTGAAGTCGGTCGGCCCAAAGCGCACAATGTTGTTTCTTTTTTTCTATTTCTTTCTATTCTAAATTCAAATTTAAATTCCAGTTTAAATTCAAACCTATAACAGTTTTATCCTCAGATTATATTGTGCCATAAATAGTACCAATTTGGAGATATTTTTATATATGTATTATTTTTATCTTTATATCTTTATATATTTTCTGTTTTTTCTAACTTATATAATTTCTTTTATATTCTAAATTCCACTTTGGGACTTTAATATTTTCTTTTCATATGATTTCTTATATAGTCACAAGATGCACACAAAAATGAAAACCAGCATGATGCATATTTTAGTGGCTTTTATCTTATTAATTATTTGTTTTTTCATAGGATGTTCACATGTGATGATGCATAAAGGTCAAACTCACATATAGATGAAGTGAAATTGTGTCCCCTTTTATATTATCTCTTACAAATTACAAATTGGGTATTACAAATCATACCCCCAAAAAGAATCTTGTCCTAGATATTTAGGAAGGACTAGGGAAAAGATGGGGAAAATCTATGCGAAGCTCTTCTTCTCTCTCCCAAGTATCTTCATCATCTTATTCCTTGTAACTCTAGTCAAAGTATCAAGAATCTTGATCGGGTATTCCGTATAAGTCAAATCTCCCTGAACACTAAGCTTTTCCATTGGCAACTATTCCTTAGGGACACGGAGGCACTTCTTAAGTTGAGACACATGAAATACATTATGCATATCAGATAGATTATCAGGTAGCTCGAGTTGGTATGCCATCTCCCCAACTCGCCTAAAGATTCTAAATGGTCCAATAAAGCGAGGAGCTAATTTGCCTTTGACTTTAAACCTCCTAATTCCACGAAGTGGTGACACTTTGAGGTACACATGATCACCTTCCTCAAACTCCAGTGGTCTCCTTCTATTATCAGTGTAGCTCTTTTGCCTAGTTTGAGCTACCCTCAAATTCTCTCGGATTATACGGACTTGTTCCTCTGCCTCTTGAATCAGTTTAGGCCCAAAGAACTGTCTTTCTCCGGTCTGATCCCAGTATAGAGGAGTCCTGCACTTCCTGCCATACAAAGCCTTGAACAGTGACATCTTCAGACTGGCCTGATAACTATGATTATATGAGAATTCAGCATATGGTAGACTTTTATCCCAACTTCCTCCATGTTGAAGGGCACAAGCTCTCAACATATCTTCCAATACTTGATTAGTCCTTTCAGTCTGTCCATCAGTCTGAGGGTGATAGGCTGTGCTAAAGTTCAACTTTGTATTCATATTCTCATGAAAGCTTCTCTAGAATCTTGAGGTAAACTGTGAACCTCGATCAGACACGATCTTCTTTGGTACTCCATGTAAACACACAATCCGAGCCATATATAACTTTGCTAGTTGAGAACCTTTATAAGTAGTCTTGACAGGAATGAAGTGGGCTACTTTAGTCAATCTATCCACAATCACCCATATAGAATCATAGCCTTTTTGGGTGCGAGGCAATCTAGTAATAAAATCCATACCAATCTCTTCCCACTTCCACTCGGGTATCTTAAGCGGGTGCAGTAGTCCAGCTGGCCTATAGTGTTCAGCCTTAACTCTTTGACACACATCGCACATCGCCACATGTGCAGCCACGTCTCTCTTCAATCCATACCACCAGTATTTCTGCTTCAAATCCTGATACATCTTAGTGCTACCAGGATGAATAGAATAATAAGAGTCATGGGCTTCCTTCAATATAGTCTCACGAAGGCCATCAATATTAGGAACACATATCCTGTCCTTGAACCATACTGTGCCTTGCTCATCCTCCGTGAATTCTGGACCTCTACCTTCAGTAATAAGATCCTTGATCTCTTGTATCTTAGCATCACCAACCTGACCTTTGTGGATTTCTTGATCCAAGGTAGGTTCCACATCAATAGTAACTGAAAGGGAAATGTGCCCTTGGGCCATTTCTATAATTGTTTTGGTGATTAGATGCCCAGTACACTATTTTGAACTCTTATATGCTAAATGAGCAAGAAGTGCAAATCAAAGGACAAGGTATGTTTCTAGACTTAGCGAATTGTTTTTGAGTACTAACATGTTTATCTAAGTGCTAGAAACAGTGCCAAGTAAAGAAGAAAGTCATTAGAAAAGAGTTAGCTGTGTACAGCCAACACCAGCTCGGGCCTGGCTCACCGGACTGTCCAGTGGAGCACCGGACACTATCCGGTGCCCTAGGCTAGCCGATGGTGAACTGGCTGCTCTCGGGAAATGACGGAGTGACAAGGCTATAAATCACCGGACTGTTTGGTGGTGCACCGGACTGTCCGGTGAGTCGTCAGCAATGAACTCGTCGCTCTCGAGAAAAGAAAAAGGCGACGTGGCTATAATTCACCAGACTGTCCAGTGAGTCAACGGCGCCTGCGGCCAACGATCGTCCACGCGTTCAACACGCGACACGTGGCCCGCTCCAACGGTCGGTTGGGCACATCGGACTGTCTGGTGTGCATTGGACAGTGTCCGGTGCGCCAACTAGCCCAGAGGACCAACGGTCGACTGTGCCCGGTATGGAAGGAAATCGAGCACCGGACTGCTACAGTGGTTGTCCGATGGTGCACCGGACTGTCCGGTGCACCACTCGATAGAAGGCAGGAATTGCCTTCCATGTTGATCTCCAACGGCTCCTAGTTGCCTTGGGGCTATAAAAGGGACCCCTAGGCGCATGGAGCAGAACACTGAGCTTACAAGAAACATCCTAAGAAACCTAGACTCTGCATTCAAGCAATCGGATCATTGTTCTTGAGATTTGAGCACTGTTCGAGTTGTAAACTCCTTGTGCTGTGTTTGTGTGCTCACTTCTTCACCTGTGTGCGTGGTTATGTTGCGGATTTGAGTCTTGTGTGTGTTGCTCTCCCATCCTTACTCTTGTGCTTTCTTTGTGATCTATATTGTAAGGGCGAGAGGCTCCAACTTGTGGAGATTCCTCGCAAACGGGAAGAATACTCAAAAGAGAAAAAGACTATGGTATTCAAGTTGATCATAGGATCACTTGAAAGGGGTTGAGTGCAATCATCATCCATTGGAACACCACAACGTGGAAGTAGGCAAGTGTTACTTGGCCGAACCACGGGATAAAAATCGCGTGTCTCTTGTGTTGCTTTTCTGTGATTGTTTTGTTCACAAGAACTCGTTTCATAGCTACTTAGTCGCACTAACACTTTAATAATCAAGTTTGTGGCTATTTAGTGTTTGATTTTACAGGATCACCTATTCACCCCCCTCTAGGTGCTCTCAATTGGTATCGAAGCCGTACTCTTCATTTAAAGGTTTAACTGCCTGAAGAGATGGATCCTAAGGGTAAGGGGATGGTGGTCAACGACAAGGAGAAGGAGTCCCTCTTTAACGAGCCAAGAGACGACAAGCCCACTGACTTAGGCTCGAGTCACAAGAAGAGGGACGGGAAGAAGAAGAGGCGCATCAAGAAGATCATCTACTACGACAGCGATGCCTCCTCTTCTTCACCAAGGGACGACGATGACAACGACTCCTCGTCTAAGAAAAAGATGGTTAATCAAAATTATTCTTTTGATTATTCTCGCATTCCCTATAATTCAAATGCGCATTTACTATCAATCCCCCTTGGAAAACCTCCACACTTTGATGGAGAGGACTATTTGTTTTGGAGTCATAAAATGCGTACTCATTTATTCTCTCTCCATCCTAGCATATGGGAAGTCGTAGAAAATGGGATGCATTTTGACAGCACTGATAATCCTGTCTTTATAAATGAACAAATTCATAAAAATGCCCAAGCTACTACTGTTTTGCTAGCATCTCTTTGCAGGGATGAATATAACAAGGTTACCGGCTTGGACAATGCTAAACAAATCTGGGACACCCTCAAGATATCACATAAGGGAAATGATGCCACCATGATCACCAAGATGGAACTCATGGAGGGCGAGCTAGGGAGGTTTGCGATGATCAGGGGAGAGGAGACAACACAAACGTACAACAGGCTCAAGACCCTGGTCAACAAAATCTGAAGCTACGAAAGCACAAGAGGGACGGATCATGATGTCGTCCGACTCATGCTCAGGTCATTACTGTTATTGACCCCCATCTTGTCAACCTTATTCATGAGAATCCCAGGTACACCAAAATGACGCCCGAAGAGATCCTCGGAAAATTCGTGAGTAGGCGCATGATGGTGAAGGAGGCGCGATACGTGGACGATGCCCTAAATGGTCCACTGCCCATCTACGAGCCGCAGCCCGTTGCTCTCAAAGCAACTAGTAGCAAGGAGGCGCTACCAAGCAAGGTAGCACAAGTGGAGGCTGCCGGGCTAAATGAAGATGAGATGGCGCTTATCATCAAGTGCTTCAATGCCGCACTAAAAGGATGCAAGGAGTACCCCAACAAGAACAAAACAAGGGGAAAGCGCTCCTGCTTCAAATGCGGTAAGACTGGTCATTTCATAGCTCAATGCCCCGATAATGATGATGACCAGGGACAAGAGAAGCACGAGAAGAGGGACAAGAAAAAGAATTATAGGAAGGCGAAGGGCGAGGCACATCTTGGAAAGGAATGGGATTCTAACTGCTCTTCATCCGACTCCGACGATGAAGGACTAGCTGCCTCAGCCTTCGACAAATCTTCGCTCCTCCCCAACGAACGCCATACTTGTCTTATGGCTAAGGAGAAGAAGGTACATATTCGGGACACTCCCAAGTATACTTCCTCTAGTGATGAAGAGTCATCTGATGATGAAGTAGATTATACTGACTTGTTTAACGGATTAGATAGAAATAAAGTAGACAAAATTAATGAACTAATCGATGCTCTTAATGAAAAATATAGACTGCTAGAAAAGCAAGAAGACATCTTGTATGAGGAGCATGATAAATTTGTTAGTGTTCAAAAATCTCTTGCTCTAGAAATTAAAAGAAATGAAATGCTATCCTCTGAGTTGTCTGCTTGTCATGAATCTGTCTCTAGTCTAAAGGAGTTAAATGATGAATTAAATGCTAAACTAGAGATAGCAAATGCAACTAGTTCATGTGTAGAACATGTAGTTATTTGCAATAGATGTAAAGATGTCAATTTTGATGAACATGTTGTCACTATTGCTAAATTAAACGATAAGGTTGCAAGTCTTAATGCTCAACTTAAGACTTGCAAATATGATTATAATAAATTAAAATTTGCTAGGGATACCTACACTGTTGGTAGACACCCCTCAATTAAGGATGGACTTGGTTTTCGAAAGGAAACCAAGAACTTAACAAGCCAAAGGACTTCCGATCCTAAGGGGAAAGGGAAGGCTCCTATGGCCAGTAGCTCACATGATCAAAAGAAACATGCCTATCTTTATAATCATGTTAAGAAAGTTTCTCATTATAATCAAAGCTATGATCATGCTGCTTATAATGATTCACATGCTATGTTTGCATCTAGTTCTGCTTTTGTTAATGGTAGAAGTAGGCCTAGGAGAAATTATACTACTTCTCATGCTTCTAGGAAAGTTAGCAATAGACCTACTACTGTTTATCATGCTTGCAATGCTTCTTTTGCGCTTTCATGCAAGAATGCAAAAGTAGTTGCTAGGATGTTGGGATCCAGATGCAAGGGAGACAAAACTTGCATATGGGTTCCAAAAACTATTGTGACTAACCTTGTAGGACCCAACAAGAGTTGGGTACCTAAAACCCAAGCTTAATTTTCCTTGCTGGTTTATGCATCCGGGGGCTCAAGCTGGATTATCGACAGCGGATGCACAAACCACATGATGGGGGAGAAGAAGATGTTCACCTCCTACGTCAAGAACATGGATTCCCAAGATACGATCATCTTTGCAGATGGGAACCAAGGCAAGGTCAAAGGCTTGGGCAAGATAGCCATCACTAACGAGCACTCAATATCAAATGTATTTTTAATAGAGTCGCTCGGGTACAATCTTCTATCTGTAAGTCAATTGTGTCACATGGGTTACAATTGTCTGTTTACAAATGTTGATGTATCTGTCTTTAGAAGGAGTGATGGTTCATTAGCTTTTAAGGGTGTATTAGATGACAAACTCTATTTAGTTGATTTTTTGAAAGAGAATGCCGATCTAGATGCATGCTTAATAGCTAAGACTAATATGGGCTGGCTCTGGCATCGCTGTCTAGCACATGTTGGGATGAAGAACCTTCATAAGCTTCTAAAGCGAGATCATGTGTTAGGACTAACCGATGTCTGTTTTGAGAAAGACAGACCTTGTGCAGCATGAGGCAGTGAAACAGGTTGGAAGCACCCATCACAGCAAGAATGTGATGACGACATCAAGACCACAGGTTGGTAGTTATGCTATTGCTTTACATGGTTTTGGGTTAATATTTCATATATCCATGTTCCAATTTTTTTTATTTATGTTCATGACAAGATCATTATTGTTAATTGGAACATGGAGCTTAACTTGAGAAACACGTGCCACCATAAGGGAGGAATGGGACCCCTTGGCTAACTAATTAGGAAAGCTTAGTGGAAGACTACCTGGTAGAGGTGTATGGGAGTCGCGATCCCTTGGCATATGGGTAACATGACTTGTGGGTAAAGGGTACAACATCTGCAGAGTGTAAAACTGGTATACTAGCCGAGCTCACGGTCATGAGCAGCTTAGGACTCTCGCATGATTAAATATGGAACTTAAATTCAATTTGTCATTTGCATTGCATGGGATTATTTATTAATTTTGTTCTATTATTTATTATGGTTTGGTATTCACTTACATTTAGTAACTGCTAATAAAATTTGATCAACTTATTAAAAGCAATGCTCAGCTTTAACCCCTATTGTTGATCAACCTTACACATCACATGAACTCCCACCTTTGGTGAGTTCATGCCCATTGGTTTCCCCACAACTTGTTGAGCTATGATCATGTGTGAGCTCACCCTTGCTGTCTCACACCCCCCACAGGAGAAGAACAGGTGGTTCAGGAGGAGCCACACAGCGAGGAGTTCGATCTGATCTAGGTGGCATCTCCTAGTTGACTTATTGGCGCCAAGGATGGATTTAGTTCGTTTTATATTTATCTCTTATTTTTGTAAGACTTCCGCTATGTATTAATTACTTTGATGTTATTGTGACATTTATCTCTATACACTCTGTGATTATATATGTTGTCTTCTTTGGCGCATGTATGAGATGCACCTGGCTTTGTCCCTTAAACCCGGGTGTGACATCATGACCGCGAGCACAGCTAGTATACCAGTTTTACACTCTGCAGAGGTTGTACCCTGTACCCACAAGTTATGTATCCGATGTCGCTAGGGTTTGCAAGGCCCTTAGACACTTCCGAGGTGAATGGCTAGGGATCCACTACGAGGCCTTTACAAAGTTCCACTAGCTTCCGAAAACCCGCTACAGTTTCTAGGAAGAGCAATGTAGGAATCCCTCGTCTGATCGCCATCACAGCAAAATCAACCCGAGAACCTCCCTACACGCCTACTCCTTTACTGCCCTTGCCCCTTTCGGGTAAGGTAGTCTTCCACTAGCTTTCCTAGTTAGTCAGCCAAGGGCATCTCATTCCACCCTTGTGGTGGCACGTGTTTCTCAAGTTAAGCTCCATGTTTCAATTAAAAATAATGATCTTGACATGAACAATAATTAAAATAACAGAATAATTGGAACATGGACATAATGTAATATTAATCCCAAAACCATATAGAGCAATAGCAAAACTACCCAAATAATTCAGGGGTGAACAAGGTAAAAAGATAACCAAACTAGGGTGATCTATTGGCTCCCATCAAAATTAAATCTATGCATGATAAAATGATTATAAAGTACATTATTGGGTAAATAAAAGTGATCAAGGACACAACTTGCCTAGGACTTGATATTCCAGGTACCAGGATGATTTTTCAGATCCTCGTGATCTCACTACTAGTCATAGCAATACAAACAAACATGGCATAGATAAAATTAACATCACACCAAACATAAGAACAAACTACATAATAATATTCTACACGATGCTACGAGATCGTGGGATTGAGAATCGCTAAATTCAGAGTTACGTTTAAAGATTTAGGATTTATGGTAGATCTATGTGGTTTAAATATTAAATTATATTATAAATTGGTTATTATATACCATATAAGAGAATATTCTATGAATAATTAACTGCACTTTAATCTAAGTCAGTACTTGATTAAAGATCATCTTTTATTCAAATTATAACTATAAGATTAGAATTAATATTAGGAAAAACTAATCCAATAAACATAGATTAATCCAATTAGTTACTTAATTATAAAAGTATGGGACATCATATAATCAATGTTGCTACTACGTAGTAAATATTTATACGAAGCTAACGCAACTGGAACGAGTCAATTCGGAATTAAAACGGAGGAGTTATGAATTTCCGAAGTTATTAAGTGCTTAGTATAGAATAAATCAAGTGAATAATTTTAATTCAAGTTTCATGGCTAAACAAAGGTACTAGGTGATAAACAATATTAATGCAAAATTAATGCAACTGGAATAGGTTAAAAAGGAGTTAGAATGAATTAAATATGAATTAATTAAGTTTCTAGATTTATTTTTATACTAAAAACCCATTTTCTTTATTAATTCTCAATTTTCTAAGGGTTCTGGACTGCGAAAACTAATATCAGAGAGCTCAGGGTTTAAAACATAAATTCCAGGGACTCAATAGCAATTACTTTATATTGGCCGAGGACGGCGGGTTTATTTAGATATTTTCCAGGGACTCTTATGAAAGACGGCCAGGCCGAAGGGGTATCGGTAGTTCTGAGTCGTCCGATTAGAAAACAAGGGCTCAGATTAAATCTTTCCCTCGCCTGAACTGGTATACCATCAGGGACGACCGATCAGGGATCTACGGTTAGCATTTAATGAAGGCTTATCTAGTGTACTCCGTCCGATCGAATCACGACAGTCAGGATCGGACGAACGAAGCGTTAAAACATGATTGGATTCTAGCCACCGGATCCGCGTTCAATGACTGACGCTCACCCCTCACCTCAACCTTACCATGCAGACCCTAGACAGCGGCGCAGAAAACTCCACGACGGCGATCTCGCCGGCGCAAGCCGATCTAGCGCCGTAGAACACTATTTCATTCATGGACAAGTACTACACGATCTATAGAGCAGGTCAATTCGATTGAACTAGGACGTACCGGTGATGGAGCAGCGCGACACGCCAGCCACAGCGAGAGGCGGAAGGTGGAAATCCACCCACCCACGGCGTGCATCCTCCGATGAAGAGGCCACACGAAGTTTCGCTCGATGTCCGAGAGCACCCAGGGGGTTTCCACCCGGACCTGCCGCCGGTGGTAGAGTGGATTGAGCGCGTGGCGGCAACGGCGGCCAAGATTCCCGGTGAGGCGATTTAGAACGCATACGTGGACCGATGCGAGGACGGGGGTATGGGGCATGGCTTTATACTAGCATCGAAGTCCGCAGCAAGCCTTGGCCGGGCGAACGTGAGCTTCTCGGAGGCGCCCAACAACCCACCCGTCCGCGAAGGACGCGCGCAGGTTGTTACGGCGTAGAATCCTGATATCTAGGGTCCACGCAGTAGAGAGATAGGGCGGGAAGCGACTGACTGGCGGCCCCATAGGTCAGTGGCACGGCGCGCGTGGTGAGAACGATGACAAGCGAGCCCTATCTGTAGCGAGCGCGGGTGAGGTAGTGGATTGCGCGGCGTGCGTGGAGTGCAGTAGAATGGGCCGCCAGAGAGTGGAATTCGGCCCATAGAGGCTTTTCTCCTTTTTTCTGTTATGTATTTTCTTTTCTATTTTCTATTTTTCATATTTCCATTCCAATCTCAACTTAGATTCAAATTCAAATTTTGAATTAAATTCAAACAGAGTTTAAAGTATTTTTAAGTGCTCAAACAAAAACTCCAACCTGTTATACATTGTTTATTTTATTTTATATATCCCTTATTTACTTAGTCAAATGAGATATTCCCATATTATTCCCTTTTTGATTTACAAAATTCAAATTTCAATCCGAGATAAAGTTTAAGAATTCAAATTTAATGCACACTCAAAATCAATCATGAGGCAATAGATATCTATTTATTTTAATTAATTTGTTTGTTTGATAGATGTTTGAAATATGAAACACACTCATATTGTTCCTTTCTTTTTAGGAAAATAGCATTTTGAATGTAGGATACGAATTAAAAGTTATTTCAAAAATAACTATTCATTATCTAGAGATCAACCTTCTCTTTATCAATTTATTAGTTGCTTAACTAATTTAATATTATTATTTGAATATGCGGAGGGAAGATCCTAATACATTTCAAAGGTTTTAAAAAATTCTCACCACACTATTATATATATATATTTCTATTTGTGATATATTATTTTTTTTCTACCAAATTTTGGGCTTTACAGCTAGTTACCAATAGAAGTAGACATCAATTGTTTTTAGAAGCCACAAGTGTTGAACCAAATGTTTCAACTTTCGTACAACCCATAATTCATAGTTGTTTTTTCATAGACCACAGCTCACTGTAGTTTTTTTGAAAAGCTACATCTCAATCAAACATGTCCATATACAACACATCCGACTTTAGGTTATCTCTAGTAGAGTGTGTAAAATAGAGGATGTGGAACTATAGATGACACTGTTTGACACTATTTGTAAAGAAAAATTTGAAATAGGGATGAGATAGGGGATATGATAGGAGATCTGCTGAAGATAGGCTTAGACAGTGGGATGCTTTTCATTCAAACAAAACGTGAAGGATCTTTGAGTCCTGATCAAAGCCAACAACGACGACTAAAAGTCCCCTTTGTGTCCTAGTCCTGACTCCTGAGACCCAAGATAACCGAAACTAAATACAAAATTCGATGGCCCTTCTCTATAGTCGAACTATCAACGATGTCCTTCTTAAATGCTTGGATCTAGATGATGCTCTATTAGCCATGGCCAAAGTACATGAGGGGATTTGTGGTACTCATCAATCGGCTCTGAAGATGAAGTGACTATTGCGAAGATCTGGTTTATATTGCCCTAACATGATAGCTGATTGTTTCAAGTACTAGAGAGGATGCCAAGTGTGTTAGAAATTCCGTGACTTGTAGTTAGTTCCTCCAACCGAATTACATCTTATTATCAAATCTTGACCATTCAGGGGATGTGGATTAGATTTTATAGGAGAAATTCATCTTTCATCATCAAAAGGGCATTAGTTCGTGTTAGTCGCCATGGACTACTTTACCAAATGGACTGAAGTCGTTGCTCTGAAGAACATGACACAGAGAGGTAATTGAGTTTATAACGGAGCTTATCATTCATAGATTCGGCATTCCTCAGATTTTAACAGACCAAGGGACTTCTTTTATATCAAAGGAGGTACGTGAGTTTGCTGAATTATACAAGATCAAGTTGCTCAATTCGTCTCCATATTATGCTCAGGCCAATGGGGCAGGACGAGTCTAGTAATAGGACATTGATTAGCCTTATAAAATAGAAGATATCTGATCATCATAAGCATTGGCATAAGGTTTTGTGTGAAGCTTTATGGGCTCATATAATATCTAAACATTGTGCCACTAAAGTTTCTCCATTTGAGCTTTTTATGGGCAAGAAGCAGCTTTGCCTGTGGAGGTAAGCCTAAATGTTGTCAGGTTTGCCAGGCAGAACGATCTAACCGTCGGTGTTTATTATAATTCAATGATGGACAATATTGATGAAATGACCAACAACAGATTGATAGCTCTAGGAGAAATAGAGAAAGACAAAATCATGGTCGCCAAAGCTTACAACAAGAAGGTCAAGGCTATGTCATTCTAGGTAGCAGACTTGATATGGAAGACCATCTTGACACTTAGCAGCAGAGACCGGAAGTTTGGGAAATATTCGCTAAGATGGGAAGGTCCTTACAAGATCACAGAGGTAATACCTGGTAACGCCTACATGTTGCAAACATTACAAGGCGAGGACTTGCCTAAGGCATTGAATGGGCGTTTCCTGAAGCAATATCATCCTAGTATGTGGCAAGATGCTTAAAAGAACCGATGTGGTCACATCGAGTTGATTCTCGCCTGCGCTAGTGCTTATGGTTTGCTCAACTTCTCCAAAAGGTAGGGGCATGTGTTGAGAACCATATGTGGCATTGGGCATGGCCGGATGGTTCACCCGTAGGCGCGGACGGTCCGTGAATAGATCAGATCAGGCGTAGTTAATCCCTTTTTGGTGCAATTTACCCCTCTAAATCCACGGTTGCTATTGGGAGATGCCTAGGAATGGGTCCAGACCTCCCCCTATACATATTAAGGGGTATGGCCAATTGCAATCACCAACAATTGATTAAACAATCAATTTATCTTTCGTTCTTTATTTTTGCCCTAGGACTAGACAGTAACATAGATTTCTTCCTCTAATCTTCACCTCTCTCTAACTCTACATTGTTTAGAGGCGTCTTGGGTGGCCTACTGATCCCAAGACAAACCCTAGGATCTCTCCTCCCCGATGGGGTCCCTTCCGGGAGCAAGATCTAGGTGCTATTGGCGCATTTCGTCGCCTCTGCGCATGCGCGAACTGTCCGGCTCGTCTGTAGAAACTCTAGCTCCTGTGCCAGGTCATGGACCATCCAGCCCTCAGGCGTGGATCATCCGTGCTACCACAGAGAGCCAACACTCATTCGCATCACAGTGATTAGCGCCCAGATCGGCGCCAATAGAACCTTCATAAGCTTCTAAAGGGAGAACATGTGTTAGGACTAACTGATGTATGTTTTGAGAAAAACAGAACTTGTGCAACATGTCAAATAGGGAAACAGGTGGGAACAAGTCATCAAAATAAGAACGTAATGGCGACGTCAAGACCTTTGAAGCTACCATCGGGGGAAGTAAGTATGGTCAAGTTATTGTTGATGATTTTTTTCGCTTCACTTAGGTATTCTTTTTGCAGGATAAATCTGAAACCTAAGAAACCCTCAAGCACTTCATAAAGTGAGCTCAAAATGAATTCGAACTCAAGGTGAAGAAGATAAGGAGTGACAATGGATCTGAGCTCAAGAATCTTGAAGAGGAGGAGTATCTTGAGGAGGAAGGCATCAAGCACGAGTTCTCCGCTCCCTACACTCCATAGCAAAATGGTGTAGTGGAGAGGAAGAACATGACGCTCATCAATATGGCAAGGATGATGCTGGCAAAATACAAGACACCAGAGCGGTTTTGGTCGGAAGCCGTGAATACGGCTTTCCATGCCATAAACCACCTATATCTTCATCGCCTCCTTAAGAAGACGACATATGAGCTCTTAACCGGTAACAAACCCAATGTTTCCTATTTTATCATATTTGGGAGCAAATGCTACATTTTGGTTAAGAGAGGTAGGCATTCAAAGTTTGCTCCCAAAACCGTTGAAGGGTTTTTACTTGGTTATGATTTGAATACAAAGGCTTATAGGGTCTTTAACAAATCCTCTGGTTTAGTTGAAATCACTAGTAATGTTGTATTTGATGAAACTAATGGCTCTCCAAGAGAGCAAGTTGATCTTGATGACATAGATGACAACAAGGTTCCGACGGCAGCTATGAGAACTATGGCGATAGGGGATGTGCGACCACAGGAACTACAAAAATAGGATCAACCTTCTTCCTCAACAATGGTGCAACCCAACTCAAGATGAGGAACATGTACCTTAAGATGATGACATGGATCAAGGGGGAGCACATGAACAAGAAGACAAGGAATAAGAAGAAGTACCACAGGCACCTCCAGCTGCAATCCATGCCACTGTACAAAGAGACCATCAGGTGTGTGGGGGACAGATATCCCTCGGGTCCACTAGAAGGATAAAAGACCTCACGAAAGGCCTAAAGGCCCCATAATTCGTAAGGTCATCCCCCTCGTGGGCCTGGAGGACGACCAGAGAAACATATCAACACAAGGCCGGGTCGGTGCAAGCCCAGTCGGCCCAACAACATCCGAACAGTAATCACAGCAGTGACCCGACCTTCCTGCGCAGGAGCCCTGTACATCGGAACTGGGTGAGGATGAGTCGGCTGAATTATAGGGAGACAGACTCGGTTAGTTCACTATTATTCTGGCTCACATTGTTATCATATCCATATGTAATGCCCCACGGTCGAGTATATAAGGCCTAGGGGCACCCCTTCAAGAAGATAGATCGACATTATTCATCACTTAGCCTCCCATCCCGCTCTTTACGTTTTCCAGCGCTAGAGAGCCCCCTTGTAACTCATCACATAAAGCATTCTAGCCAGGACGTAGGGTGCTACGCATCTCAAAGCGGCCCGAACCTGTACATCACTATCTACTATTTCTCGTGCGCCCAGCACGAACCATCGAGCTACAGTCGGTAACACCATCCTACTTCTAAAAAGCACCTCGGGGGGGTAACCCTGGGTGCGCGGTCGGACCCGAAACACCGACAGCTGGCGCGCCAGGTAGGGGGTGTGTCATCGATCCAAGTAGGGATGGATCCGGATATTTATTCGGATGTCACTTTTTTGGTCTTCTTTCTTCGATTGTGAACAAATAACATATAGAATTTGCTATGTAAATTTATATTCTTGTTTTTAGCATTGAGACTATTAACCTTTACAAAAAATAAACATTAAATTCGTTCTAGATATTTTTAAATAATTGATATAAAATTCGGATGTCTATCCGAATACGGATTCGGATGTTTTTTCACCTTTTTTGTTGTAGGGAGAAAATAATGTACATAAAAAAGTATACAAAAATTTATTTAAATACTTCATAATATTCTTCATAACATTGCCAAAAATTAGCTTTAAATTATATGTATATCTATGCTAAAATATTAGATTTGTGATACAATTCGGATGTTTTAGGAACATCCCTAGATCCAAGCTAGCTCAATGGCCGTCACCTTCCAGTGCAAGATCATCCTCCGCCCCGGATCCATATTCTGCTTCGTTACTATCTCATCTATAGCGGATGAGGAGGGAACTCTGCATCGCCTCGCGGATCCGCCAGAGAAAAAGCCTTCCTCAGGAATCTCCGAGAAAATCGGGGCGAGGCAGGAAAAAGCGCAACCTCCAGCGCTCCTAAAAAAGATCACCTCCAGCAAGATAGGAGCCGAGAGTCCCTCAGCCCGAAGAACTCTGCTGTCCACCTCTCCGACGAGAGAATGGACATGAATCACGAGGAGAAAGGAAGCAAAGGATCATCAAGCTGATCTTTCTATGCCTCCGCCCTCGAAGGAGAACAGAAAGAAGATCGCCGTAATAGCTACCCCATTCTACCCCGACGTCCTCTTCATCGGGAGAGTGGAGTCGCCCCCCATCTCCGACGACGACCCGACCGCGCCCGGAGAAGAACCTACTCAGCGGGAATCCCGCAGACGGAGAAACCGACGCCGAAATATCTGGCGACATCACGAGGCCGGAGAGCGGGACCCGGCGCAACCCGTATCGCGAGATGAGGTCTCGGAGGCGGGAGAAACTCCGGAGGAACGTGTCTTCAGGGAACGAAGGAATTCCCGATGACGCGATCATCGATAGGCTCAAGAACAGGCTGAGCAGGAGATAAAGCAACGTCGGGAAAATCCACTCTTCGGGCGCAACTTGAACCCCGACTTCGCCCGAGCCATGAACACGCCGAGTGAAGTCGGAGGGGTGTTGGCTCGGATAGCGATGGCCTCCCTCGGACTCCCGACACTGAGGGCTATCGGAGGCTGTTCACTCAAGCAGCAAATCACCTTCTACCCCTCGCTCACCCGCCGAACGATCTGCGGCACACCATCAACAGTCGCCGGGACGCGTCGAGCTCCATCAACGCCTCGCGTGAACGACGACACGAAAACGAGATCCGTCGTCGGGAAGAGTACGACCGGGACCATGGCATCCCAGCACGGAGTCAGGCTACCAGGACTGAGTCGACCACAGCTTCAACTGGAGGCACCACCCGGGGATGGTCGAGGCACCACGACGATCACTCCCCTCCCCGGGACAGGCAACATCATCGACGACAGGAGGACACATGTGGAGTATCGGCACTTACTCCACGCCTCAGGGCCATTCAATGGCCCCCTAACTTCAAGGTATCCAACGTCGACAAATATGAACCTAAGCACGATCCAGGAGGCTGGCTGGCCGTCTACACCATCGCTGCCCGGGCAGCTGGGGCAACCGAGGACGTGATGACCACGTACTTGCCTATTGTTTTTGGGCAAGACACGCTGCAATGGCTGCGACACCTACCCCGACACTGCATCGACGACTGGAGCGACTTCAGTCGGCACTTTACCACTAACTTTCAGTCTCTCTCCGATAAGCCGGCGCAACCATGTGACCTCAAATCCATCAAGCGCCGGGGGGACAAAACTCTCCGGTCATACCTCAAAAGGTTCCAGACCATGAGAAACCGTATCCCTGAGGTCGCTGAGGCAGCGGTGATCGAGGACTTCTACAGAGGATCCAATGACTCGGCCTTCGTCCGAACCATATTACAGAAAGCGCCGACTACCTCCGAACAACTGTTCTGAGAAGCCGACCTCTACATCACCGCCGACGAGCGAGCTCAGGACCTCATCGGAGGAGTAAAGCCAGCACCAGCGGCACCGCGACGTGACACGAATCAGCAGCCCGACAAGCATTGGGAGAAGAGACCTCGCGAAGAAGTCCACGCCGCCGGACCACCTGCCTCTCGCGCCCGAGGAGGACCTCGAGGAGGCAAACGCATGCTGGAAGACATCCTCGACGCCCAGTGCCCGTACCACAAGGACATGCGCCACACCCTTCGGAACTGCAGAGACTTCAAGCACTCCGTCGGGCACGGCCGACCCTTCCAACCTCTACCTCCCCCTCCGCCGCGAGGAGGACCAGGAGAACCGCGACAACCCTAGCAGCAGGAGGAGGGCGGAGGTGGAGCCTTCCCGCGCGTCGACAGAGAGGTCAATGTCATCTTCGGCGGACACGGATCGCAGGAGAACAAGAGACAACAAAAGCTCAACGATCGCCAGATACTGGTGGCAACTACCGGACCTCCCACCCCATACCGATGGTCGGAGCACCCGATCACTTTAACTCGGGCGAATCAGTGGCTCAACTTTGACCAACCAGGCAAATACCCGCTCCTCGTCGATCCGGTGATCCGAGAGAGCAGGGTAAAGAAGGTATTAGTGGACGGGGGGAGCAGCATCAACGTCACCTTCCCCCGGACACTCCAAGGATTGGGGGTTCACCTCAAAGAACTCCATGAGTCAGACACTCCTTTCTTCGGCATCGTGCCAACTGAAGGAGAGTACCCGCTGGGCCACATCTACATGCCAGTCACCTTCGGAACTCCAAAAAACTACAGAACCGAGTTCCTGAGGTTTGAGGTGGCAAACTTCGACTGTGGATACAACGCCATCATCGGGAGGCTCGGATTAGCGAAGTTCATGGCTATTCCACATTATACATACATGATATTGAAGATGCCTAGACCGCAAGGGATCATAATTGTGCGCGCCGACTTCCAAGGCGCCGCAGAGTGTTTCTGAGTGGCTATTCAAGCGGCCCTCTCCACCAAACCATCGGCAATTTCCTCTACATGGGCAAACTCAAAGCCTGAGGAAGACCTCACGGTCCCCGCGAACGAAGCACAAGCCATGACCTCTATGCGACCGACTGAAGAAACCAAAAGGATCAACCTCGGGTTCGCTGACAAACGCAGAACCGCCATCATCAGCTCCAGCCTGGGCAACAAATAGGAAAGCACGCTCGTCCAGTTTCTGCAAGATAACCGAGACGTATTCGCATGGCAACCTGCGGATATGCCGGGAGTCCCAAGAGAACTAGCCGAGCACAAATTGAAGGTCTACCCCCAGGCGAGGCCAATACGCCAAAAATTACGTCGCTTTACGCCCGACAAGAGAGAAGCCATCCGTGCTGAGCTGGCTCGCTTGGTCGCGGCCGGATTCATTAGAGAAGTGTTACATCCTGAATGGTTGGCCAACCCTATTCTTGTACTCAAAAAGAATAAAGTGGATAGGCGCATGTGCGTTGAATATACGGATCTCAACAAACACTGTCCGAAGGATCCCTTCGGGCTCCCTAGGATCGACCAGGTGGTGGACTCAACCACCGGATGCTCTATGTGTCTTTCTTAGATTGCTACTCTGGGTATCATCAGATTAGTCTGGCAAAAGAAGACGAGGAAAAAACGACATTTATCACCCCGTTTGGAGCTTTCTGCTATACCTCCATGCCGTTCGGCCTCAAAAACGCTGGAGCGACTTATCAGAGAGCTATTCAAACATGCTTAGCCGATCACTGGGGCAAGCGTGTGGAAGCTTATGTGGACGATGTGGTGATCAAGACAGAAAATTCAGAAAATTTCATTGAAGATTTACAGCTGGTTTTCAACAGTCTGCGGCGATATCGATGGAAGATTAATCCCGAAAAATGTGTTTTC
This sequence comes from Zea luxurians, assembly GCA_029449295.1. Taxonomy (NCBI): domain Eukaryota; kingdom Viridiplantae; phylum Streptophyta; class Magnoliopsida; order Poales; family Poaceae; genus Zea; species Zea luxurians. The sequence goes on along the minus strand of JAOPSE010000010.1, from coordinate 38,595,466 downwards.
GGGGTACCATCAGGAAAGTTACTTGGGTTTATTGTCAGCCACCGGGGAATTGAAGCTAATCCAGAAAAGATCGAAGCTATCATGAGGATGGAGGCACCGCGATCACAGAAGAAAGTCCAAAGACTTACCGGATGTATGGCGGCCCTGAGCAGATTCATATCCAGGCTGGGAGAAAAAGGCTTACCATTTTATAAATTACTCAAGAAGGTGGACAAATTTCAGTGGACCTCAGAAGCATAGGAAGCCCTAGATGCATTGAAAAAGTTCTTGACAACACCACCAGTGCTGAAACCGCCACGCCAAGCCACGCCGACTCAACCAGCAGATGATCTGCTATTATATATCTCTTGCACGACTCACGTGGTGAGCACCGCGTCGGTAGTCGAGCGAGCAGAAGAAGGATACGTATACCCAGTACAACACCCTGTTTATTTCATCAGTGAAGTTCTGGGTCCCTCAAAGAAGAAATATCCTTAGGTTCAAAAGCTATTGTATGCAGTACTTCTAACTGCACGCAAGCTTTGGCACTACTTCGACGACCACAAAGTCATAGTAGTCACTGGATTTCCAATAGGGGATATTCTCCACAACAAAGAAGCCATCGGAAGAGTAGCCAAGTGGGCCTGTGAATTGGGGTCTCATGACATCGAATTTCGACCTCGCACTGCTATCAAGACTCAAGCACTGGTTGACTTCGTATCAGAGTGGACCGAGCAATAGGTACCGGATAATCCGGAAGTCGCAGAAGTATGGCAAATGTATTTCTACGGCTCATTGAAGCTGCAGGGAGCAGGTGCAGGGATCCTCTTTACTGCACTTGGGGGCGAACACCTTAGATATGCCCTTCAGTTGCTATTTCCAGCCTCTAACAACGCAGCTGAATACGAAGCTCTAATTCACGGGCTGAACATTGCCATATCGCTGGGCATCAAGAGATTGATGGTGTATGGAGATTCTCTGGTGGTCATAAGTCAGATAAACAAAGAATGGGATTGCTCGAATGATTCCATGGGAAAATATTGCACCGTTGTCCAGAAACTAGAAGATAAATTTGAAGGATTGGAGTTTCATCATGTGGAGAGAGACCGCAACACCGCGGCTGATGCATTGTCTAAGCTAGGGTCCAGTCGGACTCAGGTCCCACCCAGAGTCTTTGTCCAAGAAGTGCCGCACCCGAGCATTTCAGCGGACTGGGTAGAAGAATGCAATACTCTGAGCCAACCAGAATCAAATCCTGATGACTGGAGAGAGCCGATCATCAAATATATAAGGAATGAAGAGGAATCAGATGACAAAAATACAGCCGAGCGTATCGCAAGGCAGTCGGCTCACTATACGCTCATTGGGGACGCGCTATACAGAAGGGGCGCGTCAGGAGTCCTCATGAAGTGTATTCTTTTAGATACTGGAAAGCAACTTCTGGATGAGGTCCATGCTGGGCAATGTGGAGTGCATGCAGCATCCAGGACCATGGTTGGGAAGGTCTTCAGGTCGGGTTTCTACTGGCCAACAGCAAAAAGTGACGCAGACAAGTTAGTTCAGAAGTGTGAAGCCTGCCAATACTTGTCGAAACAGCAGCATCTACCGGCACAGCAACTACAAACCATACCCGTAACTTTGCCATTTGCATGCTGGGGGTTGGATATGATTGGACCTTTCAAAAAAGCTCACGGAGGATACACTCATGTACTGGTTGCTATTGACAAGTTCACTAAGTGGATAGAATTCAAACCCATCGCTTCCTTAAATTTAGCTAAGGCAGTGGAATTCATACTAGACATAATATTCAGGTTTGGAATACCAAACAACATCATCACCGACCTGGGATCCAACTTCACAAGTTCAGAGTTCTTCGACTTCTGCGAGCAAAAGGGCATTTAGATCAAATATGCCTCCGTGGCACACCCAAGAGCCAACGGGCAGCTAGAAAGAGCCAACGAGATGATATTAGAGGCGCTCAGGAAGAAAGTTTTCGACAAAAATGAAAAGTTCGCAGGAAAGTGGATCAGGGAATTGCCATACGTCATTTGGAGCCTGAGAACTCAACCTAGTCGAGCCTTGCATGGAAACACTCCTTTCTTTATGGTCTATGGTTTGGAGGCAGTGCTACCTGCTGATCTCAAGTTTGGAGCACCAAGGTTGATCTTTGAAAACATAGCAGAAGCTGAGGCTACTAGGCTAGAGGATGTCGATATACTCGAAGAAGAATGACTAAACACGGTGATTCAATCAGCACGATATCAGCAAACTCTGAGGCGCTATCACGATAAGGCCATACGGCATCGATCCTTCGCAGTGGGAGATCTTATCCTCCGATGAATTCTAACGGGGGAGGGGCGGCACAAATTGTCACCTCTATGGGAAGGACCATTCATAGTAGCTGAAGTCACTCGGCCTGGATCATATTGACTCACACAGATGGATGGCATAGAAGTCGGGAACTCATGGAATATAGAACATCTCAGGAAGTTTTATCCTTAGCTATATTCAAAAAGCTATTGGGGCGGCAATGTACTCTGTAAACCAGGAAATGCATCATCAATAAAAAGGCTTCAGGAATTCTTCGTTTTGCGTTCCTGCTCAAGTCGGGGTGACCACTATACCCTACTAACGGAGCAATCGGTTTAAGTCGGCAATGATTTAAGATGGTGCAACATGCTCACGCTTACTTAACTCGGGGTGACCACTATACCCTACTAACGGAGCAATCGGCTTAAGTCGGCAATGACTTAAGACAGTGCAACATGCTCACGCTTAATTAACTCGGGATGACCACTATACCCTACTAACGGAGCAATCGGTTTAAGTCGGCAATGACTTAAGACGGTGCAACATGCTCACGCCTACTTAACTCGGGGTGACCACTATACCCTACTAACGGAGCAATCGGCTTAAGTCGGCGATGACTTAAGACAGTGCGACATGCTCACGCTTACTTAACTAAGGGTGGCCACTATACCCTACTAATGAAGCAATCGGCTTAAGTCGGTGATGACTTAAGACGGTGCGACATGCTCACGCTTACTTAACTAAGGGTGACCACTATACCCTGCCAATGGAGCAATCGGTTCAGGCTGGTGATCACTATACCCCAGACAGCAGAACGATCGATTTAAGCTGACAACGACTTAAATTGGCACGGCACATTCGGCACGTTCACAACTATTCATCCTAGGGCGATTTCGATGCCCCACGAAAAAATTCAAAACCATCATGATGCACTTACATTTACGATTATAGATACCGTGGAACTCTAACAAAACAATAACAGTATTCGGTACCGAAAAGTGTTTTCTAACGAAACATCCAAGAATACTAACCATATACTCAAGGCATTCAGTGTTTTCTATCTGGAAATGTTTTTCTCAGGAGCAACCGACGAGGAAGGACGACTCGAAGAATCGGGAGCGGCATTCACATCCGCCACTATGTCGTCGGGAACAACCACGCTAGGTCTCCTCATCAGAATTCGCCCCGCGCGAACGGCTTTGTCCATGGCCTTGTCGCGCTGGGCCTTCAGAGTAGCAGAAGTATCTTCAGCGGCCTTGACAGCCAACCGAGCGGCCTCTAGCTCCCGGACAACTGACTTTTTGGAAGCACGCAGATCCTTGATGACAGTATCCTTGTTCGACACCAATTGTCTGAGGCGAATCATATCATCCAGAGACTCTTGCAGCTTGTAGCGATGGTTATCCAAGTCCTCCATGGTAAAACGATGACTCCTCTCCAAGATAGTCAACGAGTTGCTGGCATCACGGTATAGCTTTTCCAGATTGTCACGAGAAGTAGCAAGGGCACGATTTTCCTCCTGCAAACAAGAATTAGTTTCTCCAAACGTCAAGCAAGCAATAAGAACACAGCAAACAAAGCCTAGATTCACAGGCCACCTTTTCAGAATCGAGCTGAGCATGGAGAGTAGAGTTCAGCGTGTTAGCATCATTCAGAGAAGCAGAGACCCGGGCCAGTTCAACCTGACCTTGGGAATACTTTACTTCAAGATCAGAGCACCGCCGGGCCAGTTCAGTCTGACCTTGAGAATGTTTTTCTTCAAGATCAGAGTACTGCCGGGCCATGTCTGTCAGGAAACAGTCAAGCAAGGGTGTTCAGCTATAAAGCAGATTACTCAAATAACCAATAAAGGCAAAAAGGGGCACTAACCAGCATTTGCCATCTCCAAGTCAGATACTCGCCACTGAAGTAACACTGGATTCCAATGCATTAGGGACAAAGCCCCTTCTGGGACAGAGGTCCCCTGTGATTTCAACCGGCTAGCCATTTCATCCACCAATGCCTGACGATAAAAATAGATGAGCATAATAACGACAGTCTACCTGAAGTAAAAGACAAGGCAGAAGAAACCAAGATACCTGGAGGTTAGAGAAGAATGAGGGAACCCCCAAGTCGTGAGAAATCAACCGATGGCTCGCTGAAGGGCCACCAATTGGAACAACCCGCAATGCATCATTGGGAACCAAGTCAGTGTCACCAGCAGAAGTCAAGACTCTGTCATCGAGAACGTTGACCTCTAAAATGACCTCTTGACATGAAGCCCGCACTGCTGCCATACAATCAGAGTGCAGAGGAGAAGATCCCACATGAACATCCATGGAAGTGTTAGAGGGAGAACCAACTCGAACACCCTCGGGGGCTAGGTTATCGCTTGCGCTACCCATCCGAGCCGGATCATTCTCGGCAACACCCTCGGGGGCTGGGTAAGCGCCAGCACCATCCTTGAGGGCCGAGTTCTTTGCAGCAGCCACCTCTAAGGCTGAAGGTCCCTCAGTCACTTCCATGGGAGCAGCGCAATCCAGACCAGCTTCTTGACCCTCAAGACCACGCTCCAAGGTCGATGAGGCGCGGGACGCTGCCCGGGATGACCCCAACCCAGCATCAAGCACATCAACACAAACATCCATCGCGCCACCATCTGCCGGCTCTAACAACAGATCTTCTGGAACCATATCCTCAAGAGCCTAATCAAAGTTGGCCAGAGACAATTCTTTTAAATCAACAAGAGCAGATAGGGCTGGAGAAGGAACACCACTGCTTTCGCCACTAGCAATGTAGCGTCGGCTGCTCTTCCGAGTTAGAGGGATTTCATCCTCCTCCTCCTCACCATCATCGACAACACGGACAGTACACCCATTAGGGTCAGCATCATCCAGGTTACACCCATTGGGGTCAACGTCATCCAGGTCACACCCATTGGGGTTAATAGCAGGAAGGTTACACCCATCGGGATTAGTTTCAGCAAATGCAGGCACTGGCACTTCTTCAGCAGCAGGAACGGAAGGACCAACATTCTGATCAAAACTAGACACTCGATGAAGACGTCTCTTCTTCTGTTTCTTCCCATCAGCAGGAGAAGCAGGCTGATTGGCTCGGTGAGAGCGCTTCGGACGAACGTTGTCAGACTTCTAAATATCTAAAGCTTTGCTATCCTCTGGGATGGGCGCTACCGCCAGAGTTTCAGTAGGGATTGCATCAGAAGAATCTTCAGCTAACATATCCAGCATGGCACTTATCTCCGCATCACTTTGATTCAATGGTACCTCAAAATGAACCTGCCTCTCGTCGTCAGGAATCTCTCCGAGTGAGGCAACCAAAGCACTAACTTCTTCGGGAGAGGGTCGTACTCTAAGGCCCAAACCGCTATCATCAGTAGGAGGATTTGACATGAAACTGATAAAGGCCTGGGAGGGAGGCAAATTCCAGGCCGAGTATGCAACAGGAGCGCCGATGTTCGACACCTTGCCTCTGAGTATCATCTCGAGCCGGTTCGCCAAGTCCACAGTAGGAATTCTTCTGTTGGTCACCCGGGTTGAATCAGCCAAGCCTCGGTACAAATAGGCCGGATATGCTCTGTCTTTCAGTGGCTGAATGTTCTTGAAAACAAAGTCAATGACCATAGCTTCTGCAGTCAGACCCCTTTCTTACAACAATCCAACTTCTGCTAACAGAGCCCTTGCCTCAGCCACCTCCTGGTCTGTGGGGGATTTGGTCCAGCTCGGAGTGCGAACATCCGGTTGTCTCCCTGACCGTGGGGGGAGGGAATTCCCATGATTCTCCATGATGAACCATTCCAGGCGCCATCCCTTGATGCTGTCTTTGAGTGGGATGTCGAGGTAGTCAGTCTTCCTTCCGCGACGCATCTCCAAGCTCGCGCCCCCACCAGCTGGTGCTGCCCCCCGGCCATCCCAGGCTGACAGTGGTACAGATACTTCCAAAGGCCAAAGTGGGTCCAAACACCAAGAAAGGCTTCGCATAAATGAACAAAAACAGAAACTTGCAGAATAGAATTGGGATTCAGATGGGTCAAATTCAAGCGATAGAAATCAAGGAGACCGCGGAAGAAAGAAGAAATGGGTAGGGCAAGTCCGCGGATAAGGAAAGGAACGTAAATGACGGATTCGTGGGTGTCTTCTATCGGAACAGTGACCCCATGGCAGATCCACCACGAACAGAGCTCCTTCGGAGGAAGAACCCCGATGGAAACGAGATGAAGAAGGTCGGATTCGGAGACAATAGACATATGGTTACCTGCGAAAGGCAACTGATTGTTGGGATCAATGGGAGGAATGATTGCGACGGACGAACTCGAAGCTTTCCTCTTGGGCGCCATCTCAACCTTGCTAGCGAATGGAGCGGAAGCGATATTGCAGGAAAGCGGAGAAAATCTGGATGCAAAAAAGCAGAAACTAGGGCACGGAGCAGCGCAGTACATATGGGATTTCCCCGAGCCAGATGTCATTTCTAAAAAGTGCCTAGTCATCACCTAGCCGTTATTTCTAAAACGCTGGCGTGCCATGTCATCACCCAGTCATTATTTCTAAAACGCTGGCGTGTCATGTCATCACTCGGCCGTTATCTCCAAAACGGTCGATGCGGCCCAAATTGACTCAGCTGTCGTTTCTAAAAACGCTGGCGTTATTTGACTTCACTCGGCCACTACTGTCAAAGCGGCCGACGTGGTCCGTTATCACTCGGCTGTTACCTCTAAAGCGCCGACGTCGCCAATAACCGCTCGGTCGTTATTTCTAAAACACCAACACGGTCCGTTATCACTCGGCTATCACCTCTGAAAAGCCCCAACATCGCTGATAATCACTCGGCCACCACTACTAAAGCGCTGGCATCGTGAAGAAGGCGATCTGAAGCACGGCTCGACGGTTCTAAGTTGCTACTCAAGCATTACGTTCAGAAATAGCCTCTGCAGTAAGCATCAACACAAATGACAATCAGCAAGAAGGCGGAATGATACGCACGAGAGGAATCGAAATCATTCTTCATTATACGGGAAGTACTATCGAACTTACAAATCAACTCATTATGAGTCGATGACCCTCCTACTACTACACTATACTTCACTACTCTATACTACTAACTACTACTACATTATTTCATTATACTACTGCTAATCTATACTAATAATTAAAGCCAGTGGCATTTAGCCACTGGCCTTGTTGCTTCCCTTGCTACTGCCCTTGCTGCCGCCGCCGCTGTCGCCGTTGTCGCCATCGCCGTTGTTGCCTCCACCCTTGCCGCTGTTGCCGCCGCCATCACCGTCGCCTCCATCGTCGTCGCCGTCACCACCGTCGCCGCCGCTGCCCTCCTCAGACGAGTCGGAGGGATTCTCCTCGTCCGAGGAGTACTCCGACTCATCCGAGCCCTCGAGCCCGACACGCTCGACGGCCTGGATGTAGGTCCTTACCTCCACGGCGATTCTCTGGGAGTCGTCTGAATCATCAGACGATGCCGGGGGAGAGGCAGGAGCCGGAGAACCCTTGGACTCGGAGGAGAACTCCTCCTCCGAGTATTCCAAGTCGCCGAAGTCCTCCGAAGGAGGAGTCGGCTCGCGCTTGCGCTTGTCGCCCGAGTGATGCGAAGAGCTGCCGCCTTTCTTGTTCTTGCCCATGGCAAAAGTGGAAGGAAGGAGAGAAGATTAAATAGCAAGCAGTAGCAAGAAGCGTGAAAACGCTAGAGAAGCAAGGGCACTATTTATAGAAGAAGAAGGCAACCGCTCATCTCCTACCACGGCCACTGAACAGTCGCAAAAATTCAATATGCAATTCAAACCATCTGAAGACACGTCAGGCGGCTAACGCCGTTTCACGTAACACGACACCCATTGGGACTCCAGTCAACCGCGCAGGCAATATGATTACTCTCGCGGTCACATCAAGTTACTACTCAGAATCAATTTGCTAAATGCTCAGCGTACCAAGCCGCCCCTTGCCTACACCCATTGGGGGGGACGCCCAGGAATTATCAGTATATTTTCAACACTGTCACATCCGAACAGTATATGCAATGAATACTTCAAGACAGAAGAAAGATATCAGCAGGGATCAAAGGAAAGCCAAATATAGCCGATGAGGTACAAGTCTAATCGACAGAAGCATCAAAGCACGAAGTGACATGAAGACGAGCCAAGGGCCATCTATCGAACGTCCAATCAGTCGCAGATCAAATAAATGGCAAAACCTATCAAGATATGGGCAGATCGCGTACTCTGCCACAAAGACAAAAATATACGCTGACCTCTAAAGCGTAGCCTCAACAAAATAATGCTGGTCTCCAAGGCATTCAACAAAAAAGGAGGAAGATTCCTAGAAAAAGACACGAAATGAAGACCTTCGAGTGGATTATTTTCAAAAATCCACTCGAAGCTCGGGGCTACACCCGATGGACTTCACGACTCGATAGTGCAAAATGCTAACCTCCGAAGCATAAACCCGAGACAGAACACCAAATTTTGAGGAATAATAGCAGAAGAAGACAGTAAAAAGAAGACATGTTAACCGGATCACTCAGAATTCTGAAGCAGTGACTCGATAGACTTATTTTCAAAGCATTCCATGGTAAAATCAAATACCGCAAGCAGGACCAAGGATCTTTGGGCCATTTATTTCAAAATCAGCCCAAAGATTGGGGGCTTGTGGGGGACAGATATCCCCCGGGTCCACTAGAAGGATAAAAGACCTCACGAAAGGCCCAAAGGCCCCATAATTCATAAGGTCAGCCCCCTCGTGGGCCTAGAGGAACGACCAGTGAAACAGATCAACACAAGGCCGGGTCGGTGCAAGCCCAGTCGGCCCAACAACATCCGAACAGTAATCACAGCAGTGACCCGACCTTCCCGCGCAGGAGCCCCGTACATCGGAACTGGGTGAGGATGAGTCGGCTGAATTATAGGGAGACAGACTCGGTTAGTTCACTATTATTCTGGCTCACGTTGTTATCATATCCATATGTAATGCCCCACGGTCGAGTATATAAGGCCTAGGGGGCACCCCTTCAAGAAGATAGATCGACATTATTCATCACTTAGCCTCCCATCCCGCTCTTTACGTTTTCCAGCGCTAGAGAGCCCCCTTGTAACTCATCGCATAAAGCATTCCAGCCAGGACGTAGGGTGTTACGCATCTCAAAGCGGCTCGAACCTGTACATCACTGTCTACTATTTCTCATGTGCCCAGCACGAACCATCGAGCTACAGTCGGTAACACCATCCTACTTCTAAAAAGCACCTCGGGGGGTAACCCTGGGTGCGCGGTCGGACCCGAAACACTGATAAGGTGGACCAAATCCTAGGTGATATCAGCAAGGGAGTAACAACTCGATCTCGTATTGCTAATTTTTGTGAGCACTACTCTTTTGTCTCTTCTATAAACCTTTTAGGGTAAAAGAAGCACTACAAGATCCATAATGGGTGATGGTCATGTAGGAATAGCTCAACAACTTCAAGAGAAATGAAGCCTGAAGCTTGGTGCCACGTATAAATCAAAATGTTGTGGGAACCAAGTAGATGTTCCATAATAAGCAAGATGAGTACGAGGTGGTGACAAGAAACAAAGCGAGACTTGTGGCAAAAGGTTATGACCAAGTCACAGGTTTGGATTTTGAGGAGACTTTTGCTCCTATAGCTTGGCTTGAGTCTATTCAAATTTTATTAGCCTACGTTGCTCACCATTTCTTTAAGCTATGGACGTGAAGAGCGCTTTCTTCAATGGGCCAATTAAGGAAGAGGTGTATGTGGAGCAACCCCTAGCTTTGAGGATGATAGGTATCCCGACCATGTGTATAAGCTCTCTAAGGTGCTCTATAGCCTTAAGCAAGCACCAAGAGCATGGTATGAATGCCTTAGAGACTTTATTATTTCTAATGCTTTCAAGATCAAGAAAGCAGATCCTACTCTTTTCATTAATGTAAGACCCAAAATCTGTATAAGAAAAAAAATTAATAATATATATATATGAAGAAATAAAATAGTAAAATCAGATATCTCAAATTATACTTGAGGGTTGACAATTGAGGACTGAATTTTGAAAACCAAGAATTATTTTAGAAAAGGAGTAATAGAAAAGTTTTCCATCCAACTAAATGATTATGCATTTCATTAAATGTTGCACTATAAGCATTTATTTACATGAATATTTAATCTTGAAGTAACTTTTAACTCTTGTCCCACAATCAAAATACTATTCTCCTAAAAAGGAAGAAAATAATATGAGTGTGTCTCATGTTTCAAACATTTATCAAACAAAAGAATTAATTAGAATAAATTGATGTCTACTACATCATGATTGATTTTAGTGGGTATTAAATTTGAACTCCTAAAATTTTATTTTAGATTGGAATAGGAATTTTGTAATGTCAAAAAGGAATAATAGGGGAATATAATAAAGAGGTGAAGATTTGGATTAAAACCTAAATTTAAATTTGGAATTTAAGAGAGAAATACTATAAAATACAAAATAAAAATTATAAATATATAAATTCATCCCACACTAGTATGTTCAAATTATATTTATAATCCGAGGATAGATTACCACAGGATTTGAGTGTGAAATTTGAATTCAAATGTGAAATCTAATATTTGGAAATAAGAAAAAAATAAGAAAAGAAAAAGGGAGAGAGAATAGACCTGCAGATCACGTCCTAGGCCCAATCTGCTTCGGCCCATCTTCACTCACCGCGTAGCCCACCCGCGGAAGCAGGCGCCGATGGCTGGGGCCCAGTCGTTAGTGGCTATCCTGGCGCGCGCTCGCGTATACACTTTTCACTGCAATGTGGACCCACATCGCCGGCCTCACTCCCCAACACCCACACCATGGCGTTGTATCAATGACTAGTGGGCCTGGCCATCCAGGGATATTAATCCGGGGGCGCTCGCGGGCATGTTCCGTTTAGGACACCGGCAGGTGGGGCCCTTGGGCAGTTCCGTCTTCCCCACGGGCGCAAGACGTGGACCACACCGGCGTGCGTGCGTTTTCCGTGGCCGCCATAACCACCCTTCCGCAATTCGTGCTGACTCACGGCCTACCAGGATCTGCTCCACGCTATCCGGTCTCACCTCACCCCCATACATTAAGGCCAGCTCCCAAACCACCTCATGCCGCTAGTACTCAAGAGAAAGACCGCCGCCGCCACACCATTGTGCCCCTTGACTTCGCTCCACTCCTAATACTAGGTCTAGGCGCGGCAAGGATCCCGTGTGTGTATGCGTGGAGAATCAGGTCGGTTGGGTGCTCCGGGACTCGGTGATTGCTTGTCGGAGTTCGTTCACCCTCGTCAAGCTGTTGGCCACCGCGGACGGCTCGGGCCGGCACCCTAATTCATGGTAATGATAGCCTCTCTAGATTTTCCATACCTCCCTCACTATTTTGCATCCCGCCGCGTCCGCGTAGGAGCTCTGAATCGGGCAAGTCGCATGCGTGGGGGTAGCGTTCATCGTTGTCCACCATGGGCACCACCGTGATGTGCTCTGTTGGGGAAGAAGGGTAGCGGTCGTAGATCTCCTAATCGACGACTACGATTAGATCGCGCCTATTTAAAATCGTCGTCGTTGATCCGATCATGTGCGGTCGAGATCGGGTCTCGCGTACCCTTTCAATCCAAAGGGGTCGTGACCGTCCGATTTGGGATGAAGGGGTAGGATTTGGGCGATCATCAAAATATCTGGGCCGTCGATCTTATATCGGACGGATCAAGTCGCGTACCTGTTCAGGTGAGGTTGTTTTAATCTGGGCCGTCCACGCGAGATCCAGCGGCCAGATCTTTTCGATAACCCTTCGCTAGCCCATTTAACAAATAAGCCCCTGGACTTATTAAGAATAAACCCGCAGTCCACGATGGTTGTGCGCTGAGTCTTGTGATTCTTGCGCAGGGGCCCCTGCTCTTCCCTGTATTAGTGCGCCCAGTCCAGGAAGTTAGGAAATTAGATAAATGGAATTAGAAAATGATTTTAATGCAGAAATAAATGCTAGAATTTGTTTAATTCATAGAAAATTCATATGAAGTCCAAATTAATCCATTCCAATTCCTATAATTTTGTAATATTATTGTTTATCATCTAGTACCATTGTTTTGACATGAAAGTTACATTAAAATTAATATCCTATTTAATCTTGTACCAAACACATAAAACCTTTAGAAATTTATAACTTAAAATCTATAACTCCAAAATTAATGATTCCTGTTCCTAGGATCTTATTTTAATGTGTAGATTTTATTATATATTTTGTTTACATGTTTGTTGTGATGTTAATTTCACCTTTATACTATGTTTGTTTGTATTGCTACAACTAGCGTGAGGTCACGAGGATCTGAAGAATCATCCTGGTACCTGGACTCTCAAGTGCCTGGCAAGTTGTGCCCTTGACCACTTTTGTTACCTAATAATGTTCTTTATTATCACTATTCAATGCATAGGTTTAATTTTGATGGGACCTAATAGGTCACCCTAGTCTAATTATCTTTAACCTTGTTTACCCCTAAATCACTTGGGTAATTTTGCTATTGCATTATATGGTTTTGGCTTTTGGTTTAATATTTCATTATATCCATGTTCCAATTGTTTTGTTATGTTATTTATATTCATGTCAAGATCATTATATTATTTTAATTGGAACATGGAGCTTAACTTGAGAAACACATGCCACCACAAGGGTGGAATGGGATGCCCTTGGCTGACTAATTAGGAAAGCTAGTGGAAGACTACCTTACCCAAAAGGGGCAACAGTAGTAGGGGAGTTGCATGCAGGGAGGTTCTCGGGTTGATTTTGCTGCGATGGCGGTCAGACGAGGGATTCTTGCAAGTGCTGTTCCCATAAACTGTAGCGGGTTTTCGGAAGCTAGTGGAACTTTGTAAAGGCCTCATAGTGTTACCCTGCCTCACTTCCTTGGTAGAGGTGTATGAGATTCATGACCCCTTGGCAGATGGGTAACATGACTTGTGGGTACAGGGTACAGCCTCTGTAGAGTGTAAAACTGGTATACTAGCCGAGCTCATGGTCAAGAGCTGCTCAGGAATCTCGCATGATTAAATTATGAAACTAAATTCAATCTGTCATATGCATTGCATGGAATTACTTATTGATTTTGTTCTATTATTCTTATTATGGTTTGGTATTTACTTACATTTAGTAAATGCTAATAAAATTTGACCAACTTACTAAAAGCAATGCTCAGCTTTAACCCCTATTGTTGATCAGCCTTACACATCACATGAACTCCCACCTTTGGTGAGTTCATGCCACATTATTCCCCACAACTTGTTGAGTGATGAACATGTGTGAGCTCACCCTTGCTGTCTCACCCCACCCCACAGAAGAAGAACATGTGGTTCAAGAGGAGCCACATAACGAGGAGTTCGATTCGATCTAGGTGGCGTCTCCTAGTTGACTTTATGGCACCAAGGATGGACTTTAGTTCGATCTATATTTATCTTTTATTTTGTAAGACTTCCTCTATGTAATAAGTACTCTGATTATATTGTGACATTTATCTCTATACACTCTGTTATTATATGTGTTGTCTTCTTTAGCGCATATATGAGATGCACCCGGCTTTACCCCTTAAATCCAGGTGTGACAACTAAGACATGTGATGGTGATTTGTTTATATGCCAAATATATGTCGATGACAAAATATTTGGGTCTACTAATCAAAAGTCTTGTGAGGAGTTTAGCAGGGTAATGATACAAAAGTTTGAGATGTCTATGATGGGCGAGCTGACCTATTTCCTAGGATTCCAAGTAAAATAGCTCAAGGATAGAACATTCCTCATCCAAACGAAGTACACGCAAGATCTTATCAAGAAGTTTGGGATGAAGGACGCAAATCCTATCAAGACGTCAATGGGAACCAACAGACATTTGGACCTCGACTGTGACGGAACCTCCCAAGTCATTAGGCCCACCTACAGTTGTCCTTGTCCAACAGACATCAGACAACCCTGTAGATGTTCCTGAATCACTTGACAAGTTCGGTATCTTCTTTCTTACCTTTCCAGGAACGTTTCACCCGTCTTGCAGACATTACAGAACATCGGAGATACAGAAATGCGGAAACGATTACATAAACTTACATTTATTTCAAAAGTAAGATCAAGTTACTTATTACAGACCAGGGTTATAAAACGAGTGCTGAGTAGTATTATTACAATACCAAGGGAGGCAAAAACTCCTCCCGATAAGTTCTTATAAAAGTTTCTTATGGAGGACCATGTCCTCCCACAGCTTCACTCTTGTTTTTCTTCATTTGGAACCACCTTGGTACAAAAGCAACAAAAATTTGCTGCTTCCTCACCTAAAAACAACGAGGGAATAAACCCTGAGTATGGAATTACTCAGCAAGTCTTACCCGACTAAAGAAAAGACTCTCAAGGGTATGCTGGTTATAAGGGAGTCAAGGTAAGGTATCTCAAGATCAAAGACTCTGTTTTGCATAAATGCTTACTAAGAGTGGATCCTTAAAATCCAATTTTATTTTCCGGTTAGGTAAATTTACCTGCATCTAGAGTTCTTTCTACCCTAGTTCATACACTTGTCCTACACTAGCCAGTTTTTTAACAAGTCCTTTATCTTTACTGGTTTTCTACGTATAGGGCAGTGACCAAGTCTTCATAACCGCGAAGGTACGGCGATCCGAATCGATTATACTCAGCTAAGGATCTCCGATCACAGGACATATGTAGCACTTAATCCTTGCATATGTCAACCTGCCACCGGGGTTCTTAAGACCAGATCAGGTTCACGCAAACCGAGAGCACAGATACACCACCGTCTAGCCTCTTGCTACGGAGGGTACACGCAACTCCCGCCACCGGTCCACGCCCATTTCGTGTTATCTTATTCTGGCCTTAGTCTGCCCGAGGCAAGGCCATGACGAGGCATGTGACCAATTAAAGGGTCCTCGGTCAGCAAGCCTACATCGACACGGTCCTTAATCGACTCAGACAGAGACACTACACCGAGACTCTCTTCTCGTGCAAGTCACCCGCCCGGTCTCAGCTTAATCATTTAAACCCAAAAACTTGGTACCTGGCAGAGGTACATATTTTCCGATGTTGAATCCATCACGGCCGCGATGGATTCACCATCAAGTTTTATTTTCAAAAACATCCCTCCCACTTTGCCAATCATCTTTTGTAAAACAAAACCTTTTGTTTTTACTAAAGCAATACTAAGCATAGTAAAACTTTTGTAAAAACAGGGTTTCAAGGAAGGTAATCAAAGATCAAGGAAGTCAATGCAAGAATTGTTTAAGCATTCAACTCCTATCACCTAATGCATCAAATAAGTGAGAAAGATTTTAAAAACATCAAGGAAGGTGGCAAATGCACCGGGGCTTGCCTTCGTTAGTAGGTGAGTCAGGCTCGGGCCTGCAGATGTCAAAGTAGAGACAAGTCCCTGCCTGAGATTCCAAAGGTGGTGGTGCCTTCTCTTGAGTCACTTCGATCTCTTCTTCGTTTTCTAAACATAATCATGTATATGTATATAAGAATGAATGCCATGTAATGCTCATGAGAGTGCAAAGATAATAAGAATTTATTATCTAAGGTCTTGAATACAATTTTCCTTCACGGAACTCCGAGAACTTAGGGTTTCCGGAGTCAGTAAAGGAGTTCACAGGGCAGGGGTGGGGGTTTTGGGTTCTAGTTAACAAACAAGGTCCAAATCAACCCAAACTCTACCCAAGGCTTCTAAATAATGTGTAGAGCTTATATAAAAAAGTTTGATCACTTTTGGAATTACCATATGTTTTCTAAAAATCCAGAACTAATGCTTTAAACTACTTTAAATGCCTTAAAATTCCTTATTTAACCTAAAAATCATGAAATTGTTTTTATTAAATATTATGGAAAATAAGAAGTCTAGGAAAATTGGTTTGACAATTTTAGGATTTTTCTACAATTTATAACAGATTTTTAAAGCTCTACTGAAAAAGAAAAAGAAAAAGTTGAAACAGTGATGGGCTGGTTTCAGCCCAGGCGGCCCAGGTCCAGGGAAAACGCGCCCGCGCCCGCGCGCGCGCTGGTGACTTTACAGAAAAGGCCTCGGGTTCTTGGCTAACTGGAGATAGGTTCTTTCACTGTTTCATTGTGTCACTGACGATTTTCAGAAGAACCCTCCAGTTTCTATTCCTTCGCAGGGTGAAGTCCACGACGACGGTGGACGCGGCCGAGCTCCGGTGAGCTCGTAGGCCGGCCGATTGGGGCAAGTACTGGCGTCCCCGAGCAGCTAACGCCAAATTGGATCTTCCCCGATCAATTCCCCCAACCCAATTTCACAAATGGGTGCCTGGTTGGCTCTGGCCACGGTGACCGAGAGTGTTGCGGCGAGACAACCGTGTTCCCGGCGACCAGAGGGTTTCTAGTTCAATTGTGTGGGTCGGCGAGCATCACCAGCATGCACAGATGCTAGAACAGGAACAAAGAGGGTATGAGCAGACCTGTGGAGGGCTGGCCACGGCAGGGTGTGGTTCACGGCGGCGGAGACCGAAATTGGGGGAAGTTCGAAATTCACGAGCTCTGGCGAACGATTGCTAACGATTCTCGGTGGCTAGGTGGGTGACGATCTTGCGGGGCTGGTGGGGGCTTCAATTTATAGGGCTCAACGGCGGTGGCTGGGAATTTTAACACGGACGCGTGACGGCCGGAAAGGACAGGGAGTTATTGGTGCGCATGAACCCGTGTCTATCGTTGTGGCGACCGCACCGGCGACGATGGGACGACCACAGAGAGTCATGGCGACGCGGTGGAAAGGCAGAGCCACGCGGCGCAAGGCTGAGAAGCGGTGGTTCACCGGCGAGCTAATCTGCTCCAGCCGCAAAGCAGAAGAGTGCGGCGGTGAGTCACCGGAGTAACCTCCAGCTCACCGACGGCGAGGATCCTTACCCCGCGACGTTATCCATCCACCCGAGTGTGAATCCTGGCGCCGGTGACACGAATCACGGTGAGACTCATCGGCGGTGAGATCTTTTGGTCTGATCCCAGCCAGGTAGTGTACCATGGCGATCGCCATTCAGTCGACCTGACAGAGCATCTTGGAGCCCCATTTTCTCCCAGATTCCTATGGCAACATGATCAACACTCTACAGCAACATTGTAGAGCAATATACCATCTACAGCATTGCTATATTGTGCTGCCACAAAAAACCATTGGATCAAACTTGAAATTGGGCTTGAGGTTCATATCAGTCCACTGTCAGCCTGATTTCAGTCTTTAAGTAGCCTGACAGCCCAACTTTGGGCTTAATTATCTCTAAATTATTCTTAACAACTGAGCTCACACCCTTAAGCAAAATTGTTCTCCTTTGTTTGCTCTACAACTTTGATGTGGTGCCCTAGGGCAAAAACCCTATAATTTGAAAGTTGCAAGGCTCAAAAGTTGAGCAAAAACTCTGAAATTCAGACTTAGGTTATTTAGGACTTAAGAGGTGATTTTTGCAAATAAACCCAAAACTTAGGGTTTAACTTGCAAATTCACATATTTGTGAACCAAAGGACTTAATATGCCTCAACACTGTAGTTTTTACACTTTAGTCCAAATGTGCACAATTTTTGCACATAGGCTCCTAGGGTTTGGACTTAGGGTTTTTTAGGGTTCAAATGGGGTTTTTGGTATCTCAGGGGTATAAATGTGATTCAAGTTCATTCTTTGGAACATTTTATGACTATTCCCCTAAAGCTTTTAGGTTTTCTCAACTTGGGTTAGGTTTTACCCCTTTAATCCCTATTTAGGGTTAAGTTCCCTATCCAGGGTTCTATTTGCAAAATGCTATAACAATACAACTTGTTTGAAATTTTTACCTAGTGAATGCACTCTAGGTGTGTCAAACATATGCAATGCCAATGTTTATGATGCCATGCTCAAGTTTTAGTTGCAGTAACACCAGTGGTGTTACATCGACATAGGTGGTAAGTCCATAGATCAAAAGGTACACCGCTCTATGATAGGTTCCTTGCTTTATCTTTATGTAAGTAGACCGGACATTATGCTTTCAATATGTATGTCTGCTAGATTTTAGTCTGACCCCAAGGAATGTCACCTTGTGGCTATGAAGCAAATTCTTCGATATTTAGTTCATACACCTCACCCGGGGCTCTAGTATCCTAAGGGGTCTACCTTTGACTTGATTGGATACTTAGATTTTGACTATACCAGATGCAAGGTTGATAGGAAGAGCACATCAGGGACTTGTCAGTTACTGAGAAGGTCCTTGATGTTTTGGAGCTCTAAGAAACAAATTTTCATTGCCCTATCTACCGCTGAAGCCGAGTATGTTGCCGTAGGCCAGTGTTGCGCGTAACTACTTTAGATGAGGCAAACCCTCTAGGACTTTGGCTATAATATGATCAAAGTCCCACTCCTATGTGATACTGAGAGTGCAATGCGCTTGGCAGATAACCCTATTGAATACAGCCACGCTAAGCACATAGACATCGGACATCACTTCCTAAGAGACCATCAGCAAAGGGGAGATATCAGTATTTGCCATGTTAGCACCGTCCACCAACTAGTCGATATCGTCACCAAGCCTTTAGATGAAAGAAGGTTTTGTGAGTTCGTAGTGAGCTTAATGTCTTAGATTCGTGAAACTTGGATTGATCTATAGCATACATCCTTTATGTACCTTTGATCATGTTAATTATGTCTTTAATTCGCTTTATTATTTTGGTGCTCAAGTTGTAGAATGTCATCCCCAGACCTCACAAGTGCTTGTGCGTTGATGCATATGCATTGGGGGAGGATACACTACAACGTGACCCTTTGAGACTAATGTGTTTGCTTGAGTGATTTTAATGTAGTCAAAGGTGGATTGAAAGGAAAATGATGGATTTAGAGAAAGGAAAAGGCTTCCACTACATAATGGTATCAATGTACTTTGGTCCAAATTTCCTTGATTTTTATTGCCTTGTGATCTTTATTTGCAATTTTTGATGAGGCAATGAGGTTTAAGGCCACTAGTGTCTCCATTTTGGTGCTTAATGCCAAAGGGGAAGAAATGAAGGCCAAAGCAACTAGATCAACCACTATGTGTGAATTTCAAAAAGTTTTGTGTTCTGAACTTGTCTTTTTGACCAAAACCCTCTTGATAGTAAAGAGGAGCCGTTTGATTACAAAACTATTCTTTTATGGGGGAGTCAAAACTAGCCTTGGAAAATGGTTTGATTTGCAAAACTAGAGTGTTTTGACTGAGAAGTTAGAAAAATGAACTTGTTTGCAAAAACAAAGTGGTGGATAAATTATCCGAATATGCCAAATCCTATTGAGAGCACCTAGAGGGGGGGGGTGAATAGGTGATCCTGTAAAAATAGCTCAACAAAAACAAACTTGGTCTAAAGTGGGTTAGCAAAATCAAAACCAAGTTCAAATGAAGAGCGAGAGAAGAGAGGACTCCTTCACTTAATTGCTCTCAGAAGATGAGTGTTAAACTTAGAGCAACATCATAAGTGAAGAGATGTGCTAGAAAGAATAGAATCACAGTAAAGTGAAACAGACAGGTGACACGATGATTTTTATCCCATGGTTCGGTCAAGCGTAAAATGCTTGTCTACTCCAGGTTGTGGCATCCCAATGGACAAGGGTTGCACTCAACCCCTCTCAAGTGATCCAAAGATTAACTTCAATACCACGGTTTTCTTTCTTATCTCAAGTTTACCCCATTGTGAGGAATCTCCACAATTTGGAGTCTCTCACACCTTACATAATTTGATCTCAAATGAACTCAAGAGTAAGGGGGAAGAGAAACACACACAAGAGACAAAATCGATGCAACACATGCACACAAGTTAAGAGAGGAGCACAAGAGACAACACAATGGAATTTTAGCTCAAACACTTGCTCTAATCTCAATCTATCGAATCAAAAGTGTGGTCGCAGTGTCTCATCATTGTAGAATGTTCAATGGATGCTTGGTGTATTGCTCCAAGCGCCTAGGGGTCTCTTTTATAGCCCCAAGGGACCTAGGAGACGTTGGAGCTCCATTAGACAGGCTTTGATTGCCTTCTGTCTGTGGGCGCACCGGATAGTCCGGTGCACCACCAGACAGTGAACAATGCGCGATTCCCTTCCTTGTTTGATGAAGTCAACCGTTGCCAGCCTCTAGTCTCATGGCACATCGGACAGTCTGTTTGCGCTCCAGACAGTCCGGTGCAGCCTGGTGACCGTTGGCTGGGCACACGTGGCGCTCGCTGATCGCGCGACCGACCGTTGGCTGAGCGCGTGGCTGGTACACCAGATGTCTGGTGAATTATAGCCACGGCGCCCTGGCTTTTTCCCGAGAGCAGCTTGTTCACCGGGTGCGCCAGCCTAGCACTAGACACTGTCTAGTGCACACCGAACAGTCCGGTGCACCACAGGTTGGTGCAAGTTTGGCCACCCTTAACCAAACTTTTCCAATAGAATTTCTCTCGTTTTGATAAGTTCCCTAGCACTTAGTAGAACATAGTTAGTACCAAAAATAATTTACGAAGTGCTAGAATCATACCTTCGTGTCTCCAGGATAGTAGAGTTTGCAATTTATCTTTACATCTCTCGATTTGCTTCTTCTTTGACTCTGAGCTCATACTCACAATTTTATGTTAGATCAAAGTGATGTGTTCGGCACTTAATCACCAAAACACATAGAAATGGCCCTAGGGCACATTTCCCTTTCACTTATACTTATTCCATTGGTGTTTAGTTTGAACTTCAATTTGCAATTGATGGCTCATATTTTTGAGTTGCTTTAGGTGTTTAGTATTTTTGAGTTGCTTTAGGTGTTTAGTATTTTTGAGTTGCTTTAGGTGTTTAGTATTTTTGAGTTGCTTTAGGTGTGTTAGCATAAATCACCAAAAAGGGGAGATTGAAAGGGAAATGTGCCCTAGGGCCATTTCTAGCCTTTTCATCTAGGGGCTTGGCAAAGATATTGGCTAAATGGTTGTGGGTTGTTAACATATGCAATCTCGATATCTCCCATTTGTTGGTGATCTCTTAGAAAGTGATACCGGATGTCTATGTGCTTAGTGTGGCTATGTTCAACGGGATTATCCACCATGCGGATTGCACTCTCATTGTCACATAGTAGAGGGACTTTGCTCATTTTGTAGCCATAGTCCCTAAGGATTTGCCTCATCCAGAGTAGTTGTGCATAACAATGTCCCGCAGCAACATACTCGGCTTCATCGGTGGATAGAGCTACTGAATTTTGTTTCTTGGAAGCCCAAGACACCAGAGATCTCCCTAGAAACTGACAAGTCCCTGATGTGCTCTTTCTATCAATTTTACATCCGGCATAATCGGCATCAGAATACCCGATTAGATCCAAGGTAGATTGTGGCAGAACCGCCCAAATTATTCCAGCTTAAGTGCCTAAGTCACGCCTCAGGGGCCGTAACACACTTAAATCAAAATAACCTGTCAGTCCTTCAGATCTCGTCTGATAAAGCCACTTAACCAGGATCAAATACCACAAACCCACTCGTAGGTGAGTCACAGAAGAAATACAATAAAACAGGAAAACCTCAAATTAAAGTACTGGAGTTATTACATAAATCGGAGTTTCCCAAGTAGTTGGCATAAGTTCACAAAATAAAATGCAGTGGATAATCGATATCGTCGGTAGCGAGGAATCGGGAAAGGCCTAGCCCACTACTCCTCTTGCTCCTCTCCTGCCGGAGCATCATCCCACTCGACCGTCCAACCCGGTGGCAGGGTTGTAGGCCAAGTCACTCCATCAACCATATCCTAAAGCGTACCTGCAAAAATTATGCCACAAGCAAGGCTGAGTATACTAATACTTAGCTAGACTTACCCGGTGTGAGGAAACTACTCCTCTACCTCTAGACCATGCAGCTATTTGGCTGAGGGGGGTTTGGTTTGCCAAAAGCACTAGTTGAGTCTAAAAACAAGTTTTAGCTTTTCAGTTTCTAGCATCATTATCTTAGCTAAGTTTGCTCCTTCTAAGCATACATGGTAACAAGCATTTAGTACAAACAACAAGTTATCTCATGTAAACCTCATTTCACTTCTTACTCAATGTAGTACAAGGGGTCAAGCAGTCTCATTAGTTGCGAGAAGCAGATGATTCGAATCAAGTTTTAAAACCTTCCAAGGTAAACCTAAACACACGACATGTAGGGGCACTTCGTCCTCACACATGTCAACCTTCCCCATCGATCCCCTGTTCGCGGCCAGGGCTCACTGCCTTGGCATACACTGCTCCACTGACCCCGGCTGCCGCCGTGCAGTGACCGCACTTGTACCCACCATAGATAGCATGGGAGACCCAGTCTCAGGTCGCGTGAGGAGAAAAGTCCGCGCCCGGCTTCACTCAGGTACTAGGTTTACCGGTTACCATATTTCTCGACATGTGTTTAGTACGTTCAAACGCTTAACTCAGGTATCCACACATTAATCCTTAATTCCTTTTCCCGTCTCATGGACAAGGCATCCTCCCTAGATCCAAGTCCATGAACCATCATAGATCCCGTTATCAAGATGAATACAATCAATTCCTGGCCTAACGCGAGTGCTAGAAAAATCACTCAACTTCTACCGAGATCTCTAATTTAGCATAGCAGCTACTCGACCTAGCATACTAGTATCCATCTCAAAAGGAATCCTAAGTTCATGCAACTAGGGTTTCAAGCAACTGCTACACTTAAGTGCACATTACAAACCTACAAACAATAAGTGTAGTAAAGTAGCATATATATAAATGGTTATGCATAAACCGGGGCTTGCCTTCAATTGCTGGGGCTGCAGGGAGATCCTCGATGGCAGTCTCAGAAGCTTGCTCCTGATCTTCCTCTTGGACAGCTCCTTGCTCAGGGATGAGCACGTACTCTCTGTCAGCGAGATTGCAATCTAATGAATGCAATAAGTAAGATATATGCATGGCATGATATGTAATTTAACAATTAAGATTTGATGGGGGATGATCACTTTAATATGGTGGAGCTTATTCTGACTGTTGAAGATTTTTGTGGTATACTTAGCAACATAGGGTCGGTTGATTTATTGAATGGTTAACCCTCCTTTAGTGTTCCACTGATTTTCCTCTTTATATCTTATGGATATTTTTACAACATTCTTAGCTGCCATGTTGGGGTAATACTTATTTAATCTTTCTAATTCCTCTCTTCTTTTCTATTTCTTTTACACCTTTTAAGGTGGGTTTGAACTACAAGGTAGCTTAATAAATTTCTAAAAATTCTGCTAAAATTACAGTGGCTTCTTACTGGTGTATAACTCTCTGTCTCAAAATTTGAGGCATAAAAATTGAGTGGTCTTCTCTGTACATAATTATCAAATATTAGGGCAGAGGGGGTGCTTTGAACTACAACTTCCTCTTAACTGTGGGTTATTTTCTAAGACTTATTTTTGCTAGCATTTAGATGCTATAACATGACTTTATACAAATGTTTAGCCACTAATACTTATTAGTTATTTTGTTATGATTTTCTAAAGTTTCTAGCCAAAGGGGTGCTTTCTACTACCACTATATTTGGAAAATATCAAACAATAGATTTCTAATTTTTTCTATCTTCTTCTTTGTGCAAGAACAATCATTCTGAAATTTGGTAGCTTTTTGCTCAAGGGAAAGGTGGTAGGAATTTCTTGAACTAAATGGTCTTTTTCATGAAGTATTGGCAATGGGTATTATTTGTAGCTTTCAATTGGGTTTTTGCATTTTTCTCTGGTGGCCTACTACAATATTAATCTGGTAAAAATTTATTTGCCCACTGTTGGGGGTGTGCTTCGTAGCCGAAGATCCTAAAGGAAGAAAACACCTTTGGAAGATCTCCCCAGAAGCAGCACCGAAGCTGTTACATATAAAGCTTCGGCACAATGACAGATCTCACGACGAAGGGGCGAACCGACTTAAAGATGAAATGACTTAAAAACCCATGATGTTTTGTGTCATTATTGTAGTTAATTGTAAAGGGCATATATGTAATTATACACAGGCTGCGCCCTGTGCCTATAAATAGGTGAACAGTACCCCTGTACTGTTCACGCAATCTTGTAATCGCTGACGTATTACACTGGAATTAACGCTTTCTGCCAAGGCGAAGGTATAAATATAATAAATTATATGAATAATGTTATCTGTTTTTAGCATATCTCTTTCTAATGTTTTACAATTTATACTTCATTTTACATTATTTTATAAGTTTGATCACGAAGGTATGACCGTCGTGATATTCTGATCATGGCCTTCGTCTGAAGTTCATTAAACCCTTGGGGAGATAATGCTTCAGCGGACGAAGGACATTAACATTTAATATTCTATGTTGCCTTGTTCTTAATTTATAGCATTTGAGAACAAGTCCCCAACATTGCCGCCCACCTCCGGTGAAGTCAATTCCACTTTTTGAGCTAATGGCTTCGTTCAACAACCAAGCTGGAGCTGCTTCGGCTACGAAGCTAGTGCTCCCGATAACAGGCGGTTTATGCTCAGAGCCAGCCAACAAGAAGCAGAAGAAGGAGGCACAGAGAAGGGTACAGCATGTCGGGGTGCAGGGACCCTTCATCAAGTCAAGATGGTCTCACATCCCAATTACCTTCTCCCAAGAGGACTTTCAGCTGAAGGATTACCCTCACAATGATGCTATGGTTATTTCTTATGTTATCAAAGGATTTTTGGTCCATAATGTTCTGGTCGATACAGGCAGTGCAGCAGATATTATATTTGCTAAGGCCTTCAGACAGATGCAAGAGCCAGAGGATAAGATTCATGATGCTACACACCCTCTTTGTGGCTTCGGGGGAAGACGGATTGTAGCGCTTGGCAAGATCACAATGCCAGTAACCTTCAGATTTGTCAACAATACAAGGACTGAACAAGTTGTGTTTGATATTGTCGACATGGAGTACCCCTACAATGCAATCATTGGTCATGGGACACTCAATGCTTTTGAAGCAATTCTTCATCCAGCATATCTTTGCATGAAGATACCTTCGGATCAAGGACCTATTGCTATTCATGGAAGTCAGGAAGCTGCCAGAAAGGCTGAAGGAAACTGGATAGATTCAAAAGCAATCCATAATATAGATGGAGCCGAAGCTTGTGAGCAGTACAAGTATAGAAGGGAGAAGGCTACTTCGGCCGATCAGCCAAAGCCCATGCTCTTATGTGAAGATATAGCAGAGCAGAAGGTGTTGCTGGGATCTCAATTGTCTGAGGAACAGGAGAAAAACCTAACAAGGTTTCTGTTCAACAACAAAGATGTTTTCGCATGGTCCGCCAACGATCTATGTGGTGTCAACAGGGATGTCATTGAACACTCGCTCAATGTTGATCCATCCTTCAGACCCAGAAAGCAGAGGCTTCGGAAGATGTCTGATGACAAAGCCGAAGGTGCTCGGAATGAAGTGAAAAGACTTCTCAGTGCTGGAGTCATCAAAGAAGTAAAATATCTAGAATGGCTAGCTAACACTATTATGGTGAAGAAGGCCAATGGTAAATGGAGGATGTGCATTGATTTTACTGATCTCAACAAGGCTTGTCTGAAGGATGAGTTTCCATTACCGAGGATAGATTCTCTAGTAGACGCAGCAGCTTCGTCAGAGCTCATGAGTCTACTAGATTGTTATTCAGGCTACCATCAAATCTAGATGAAGAAGGAAGATGAGCCAAAAACCAGCTTCATAACCCCCAGTGGAACATATTGTTACCTTCGGATGCCTGAGGGGCTCAAGAATGCTGGAGGAAGCTTCAGCAGAATGACAGCCAAAGTCCTTCATTCTCAAATAGGCAGAAATGTGCTAACATATGTTGATGATATCATAGTAAAAAGCACGAAGCAAGAAAATCACATTGCTGATCTGCAGGAAACATTTGCTAACTTTAGGCAAGCTGGCCTGAAGTTGAATCCAGAAAAATGTGTCTTCGGAGTAAAGAAGGGAAAATTCCTTGGTTGTCTGGTTTCGACAAAGGGAATCGAAGCTAATCTGAATAAAATTGAAGCTATTCTTCGGATGGAACCGCCGAGCACAAAGAAGGGGGCCCAACAGCTGACAGGAAGACTGGCATCCTTGAAACGATTCATATCTAGATCAACAGAGAGGAATTTACCATTCTTTGAAGTGCTGAAGTCAGCCGAAGTCTTTCAATGGGAACCAACTCAGCAGAAAGCCTTCGAAGAGCTGAAGCAGTATCTGATAGACCTAACGACGCTAACTCCACCCGCGCCAGGGGCTCCTCTACTGTTGTATGTGGCAGCTTTGCACTCTGCAGTAAGTGCAGCACTTCTCCAGGAGAAGCTTGAAGGACAAACTAAAAATCAAGCTCCAGTATACTTTGTGTCCGAAGTCCTCAGTTTATTAAAGAAAAATTATACAGAGTTGGAGAAGGTGCTATATGCTGTCTTAATGGCCTCCAGGTAGCTTCGGCATTACTTTCAAGCATTCCATATAATTGTTCCTTCATCACAGCCTTTGAAGGATATTATGAGAAACAGAGAAGCTACTGGAAGGATTGGAAAGTGGGCTGCGGAACTCAACAAGTTCACCATTGATTATGTACATAGATCCTCGATTCAGTCCCAGGCGTTAGCAGAATTCATCGCTGACTAGACGCTAGGGGCTCAGGAGGAAGAAGCAAGTAAAGATGCCGAAGCCTAGACAGTGTTCTGCGACGGTTCCTAGGGAACCTTCGGGGTAGGCGCAGCTGCTATTTTAGTTGCACCTTCCAAAGTCAGAACATGCTATGCAGTGAAACTTGATTTCAGCTGCACAAATAATATTGCTGAATACGAAGCTTTGCTTTTGGGGCTTCGGAAGTTAAAGGCAATGGGGGTAAGAAGGGCGGTTCTCAAAACAGATTCCCAAGTTATTTCTGGTCATATTGACAAGAGTTGTAAAGCAAGAGATCCGAAGCTTGAAAAATACTTGGATACAGTTCAAAGGCTTGAAGCTTCATTCAAAGGGTTTTCTGTCAAGAATATCCCACGAGGAGAAAATGAGCACGCTGATCTGCTAGCTAAGTCAGCAGCACAGGGGCTGCCTTTACCTTCGGAAGTATTCTTCGAGACAATAAGAGCACCTTCGGTGGAACTTCTTGAAAGAGCAGTGCTCAATATATCTCTTGTTCATAGTGAAGATTGGAGAACTGAGATTATATCCTTTCTCTAGGGCAATTACCTTTCAGATGACGAAGCATATAATAAGAGAATAGAGGCAAGAGCCCGACCATATGTAATGATAGAAGGGGAGCTATACAAACATGGAGTCTGCTCTCCATTGCTTAAATGTTTATCTAGAGCTGAAGGTATAGAATTGATGAAAGAAATACACGCAGGCCTGTGTGGATCTCACATCGGATCTAGGCCCTTGCTGGGAAAAGTCTTTCGTCAAGGGTTTTATTGGCCGAAGGCAGCTTCGGATGCAGCGGAATTAGTTCAAAAGTGTGAAGGTTGTCAAAAATGTGCAAGAGATCAAAAATAGCCTTCATCCCTGACTCAGTTAATACAACCCACTTGGCCGTTGCAAAGGTGGGGCCTTGATTTGCTAGGCCCACTTCCACCAGCACAAGGAAATTTAAGATATGTTGTGGTGGTAGTAGAATATTTTTCCAAATGGATTGAAGCGAAGCCTTTAGCCACAATAACCTCAGTCACTGTTCAGAAATTTTTCTGGCAAAATATTGTTTGTCGCTTCGGAGTGCCGAAGGCCATTACTGTGGACAACAGAACACAATTTGATGCCAAAGCTTTCAAAGAGTTCTGTGAGCAAATTGGCACGAAGATTCATTTTGCATCAGTCAGGCATCCGGAGTCAAATGGACTTGTTGAAAGAGCTAATGGCATTATAATGACGGGAATAATGAAGTTAATCTTCAATCAGCCCAGGGGAAAGTGGCCAGATGAATTGATCAAAGTGGTGTGGAGCCACAATAAAACAATGTCAAGGTCAACAGGCTTTTCACCATTCAAATTACTGTTTGGTGACGAAGCAATAACTCCGGAAGAAGCTAAAGCAGGATCAATAAGAACAGTGGCTTCGGCAGAGGACGAAGCTGATTGTTCTATGGCAAAAGATGCCTTAGAAGGGATAAGGCTTCAGGCTGTGGAGAACATCAATAAATATCAAGCCGAAATAATAAAATGGCGTGACAGAAAAGTTCGGTTAAAAAATATCAGGCCAGGTCACTTGGTACTTCGAAGAGTTGCCAACCCAGATACAGTAGGCAAGCTACAGTTGAAATGGGAAGGACCTTTTCTTGTAGTATCTTCGTCAAGACCCGGTTCCTACAGATTAAAGGATATGGACGGCAACGACATTCCTAGATCTTGGAATGCGGATGAGCTTCGGCGATATTATGTATAGCTTGATGTAATCTTTTTATTTTTTCCTATGGCACCCTTTTCCTTTCCGAAGGGGGAGAAAGGTTTTTAATGGGGCCATAGCATGTAATTTCCCTTTTTCTTATTTCAGCTCTACAAGAGCAATATCCCCCAAAGATGTAAATGTAAAAACTGAGCTCGCACCATCGAGTGCAAAAAAAAAAGAAGAAACAGTGAGAAGCTCGAAAGACGTCCCTAAGGGGATGCAGAGCATGACGAAGCTACAAAAAGTCGTTCCTAAGGGAGCGTAGCGTAAGTTTTCTGCTCAAAAGTCGTTCCTAATGGAATGCAGAGCTTACAGCGAAAAGTCAACGCTAATTCCACCGAAATATAAGGCGAAACGCGAAAAGTCAACGCTATACCACCGAAATAGAAGGCAAATAAGTTCAAAAGACATTCCTAAGGGAATGCAGAACTCACAGCAAAAAGTCAGCGCTGATACACCGAAAAATAAACGGTGAAGCCGAAAAGTAAACGGCAAAGAGACTTTGTTTATGCCTAAGGGAATGAAGGCTATGGTTGTTGCTTCGTATATGTGTTTGGACATTCATTTGCACGGTACATTACATCATAACATTTGCATTCATAAACATTCATTTAGACATTTGTAGGATCATCATTATCATAACACAGACAGTTGCTTCGGCTCTAAAGATCAGGCTTCGATAAAAGAGAAAAAGAAGCAGTTTTCATGCTTCGCTGTGTACGAAAAGAAGGGAAGGTGTTTTTCGCCTTCGGCTCAAAAATGCTAATTTCGTTCACATCAAAGCACTTCATACATTTATGGGAAGGTAGGAATATATTACAAGGTACGAACAAAGTTCATTAAGTAAAATTTAATTACATTTACAAAAGTTATTACGAAAAGTTTTTAGAGCTTTTTCTACAGTCATCTATCCAAGCTTCATCAGTACTCATCGAGCTTCAGTTTCGGCGTCATCTTCTTACTCTTCAAGCTTCGGCTTCGTCATCCTACACGAATTAAAGTATTGTAAGCAAAATTCAAGTTCGAAGGAAGAGGTAAGCATAAGGTATGATTTTGTTACCAGCTTAAGATGACTCCGAGCTTCGTCACCAGCTTTTTCTCATCTACCCTTTGTCCATACCACCTTTATAAATTTATTTGCTACGCTTCGGGCAAGGTTGGGATATCATCCAGATCTGCTGGTGATAAGCTAAAATTGGGTCTATTAATAATTTTTCCGTGCTCGCAGCCAGATTTCAGGAACGCAGCAGCAGTGCCCCGAGAAGCTACGGGGGCACAGAAATCACCATGTCCAGCAATAACATCATCAAGGTCATCAATTTCACCTTCGATGTGTTCGAAGGCTCCTGGTAAATCTTCAGCCGAAGGAGTAAATTTTTCGCTGCTGACCCCGACCGAATAGAAGACCTTCTTCAGCCGTTGAACACATCGATTGCTGAATTCCAAACATTTATTTTGAAGGCCTGTTAATGATTTTTGCAAATCTGAAACCTTCTAGACTTCGGCCTCAAATTTTTCATTAAGCTTCTGTTTTTCTTGTTCGAAACTTTCTGACTGGCAGAGAAGCTTCATATTCAGTTCTGCTATTTTAGCTTCAGCTTCTGCCAATAAGCCTTCGGTCATGTGAAGCTCGAAGTCTTTCTTTTCAAGAGCAGCAAATTGGTCTTCTATTTTGCCTTCTAAATTTTCGATTATAACCTCGTGTTTTTTGTCTTCCAAATCTTGCTGCATTTTTAAAGCTTTGCTCAGCAACATACTCTGTACATAAACAACCTTCGTTAGGAAACATCTTTGTTATTACAAATGATAAAAAGTTAGAGAAAAGTTGTTTACCTTGAAATTAGAATAAAACAAACTACCGACGATGTGCTGTCGTCGGTAGCGGCCGATGTCTGTTTCGAGCTTCGGGAAACCAATACTCTTTGATAGAGTACCGATAACCTTCGCTCCGGTCTGATCCCGGATACAGCCCAGCTTTTCATCATCGATACCACCGAAGAGAAATGCCCCCGGCCGATACCCGCAAGATATGGCATACTCTTTTAACTCTTCTTTTTCGGCCTTTGTCAGCTCTTGCCCAACTATGTTTTGAAAATTAAAAATTTCATCTTCCGAAGTGTCTTCGGCTATTTCTTTCTTTTTCTTGGGCTCTGGGGCCGAAGTCTCTTCGGTAGCTGCTGCAGCTTCTTCTGCGGCCATGTCTAGCAGTATTTTATCAATATTTGCAATTGTGGTTTCTAACTCTATATCTTCGGCTGTGGCAGCTTCGGCAGTTGTAGCCTCCGAGGGTGCAGCTTCGGTAGCCGTTATGTCCTCAACAGCTGGCGCCTTTGGAGCTAAAGCTCTTGGTGGCGTCTTTTCAATGACTTCCGTCACTGTAATGATTCTTTGCTTTTTTGGCCTAGCTGCCTTCTTCGTTTTTGCGGGCTCCTTGTTCTTCTGAAAAAGCTTCGTCAGATGTGACCCTAATGGACTCAGCTTGACAGGCAAGGATTTAGTCATTACCTTTAAAATTTCCTCCACGACGGTGGTAGAAGGTGATGCAGCAATTTCTTCTTCTTCGCCAATTGCCTCCTGCTTCGGAGCTGTAGCTTTTCTCTTCTTCGAAGCATCTGTTTTTGGCTCGGGCTTTGGTTTTTTTCTTTTTCAATTGATCTTCATCATCTTTATTCAGAACATCAGCCACTTTCTTCCTTTTTTGCCCTTCGGCACCCTTGTCTAGCCGCTCGTAGTCGGGATATTCAAAGTCAATAGCTTCCATTACTCGGTTCAGTCTTCGCTTCGAACGGGTGCCGAAGGCCGCAGTCATCAAGTGATCTTCTTTTTTAGAGTAATTGCCGAGTATTTCATTGCACATTACTTTGATCGTGTCCAACCATTCTTGGTAAGGCACTTTGAAATGTCTCTTGAATTTGTAATGGTAAGGCAACCAAACAAGCTCCCCTTCCTTCTTTTTTCCTTCAAGCTTCGGCATGGCCCACTCTTTCATAGTTGGGAACACTCTGAAGGCCAAAAATTCTTGCACTAAGTCCCTAGTGCCGATGTGCTCCGCAATAACTCTAAATTCAGCCAGAGCAATTTGGGTCGGACCCTCTAGTGTCATGTTGCACGGAGGTCTGGTCTCTCCGAAGATCAATTCCAACGGACTCTAGACCAATTTCTCCTTATCTTCGTCAACTTTGACGTAAAACCACTCGGATTTCCAGCCAGCTGGCCACTTGCTACGGTAACTGATCACAGGAAATTTTGTAGTCTTGCGGTAGGCAAAATTGTAGCAGCCAAAGTTTTCATGTAACCCATCTCCTCTAGCCTTGGTCTGGTAATGAAGCTCATGCACTCGATAAAAACCTTCGGCAAATGGTTCCACCCCTTGGCTTCGAAGGGCCCAAATATAAACGCTAAGCCTAACGATAGCGTTAGGAGTTAGCTGATGAAGGTAGATCCCAAACTTCTTCAGCACATCAGCAATCATCTTGTTCAAAGGGAATCTTAAACCAGCTTTAAAGAAACTTTTGAAGACCACTACTTCATCTTTTCCTGGCTTCGGAGTAGTTTCTTCTCCACCAAAGCGAATCAGCTCTTTCTTCGCTTCACTAAAATAGCCCAACTTCATCATCTTAGGCAAATCACCTTCAGAGATGGTAGATTTTCTGAAATCCAGGTGGCTGGGTTTACTCGGCACTACACTGCTGTAATCATCTTCGGAATCAGTCTCCTCAACATCAGCCTGCTCTGCTTCAGCGGCAGGTGCATCCTCCGATGTTACCAGCCCAGACCGCTTCATCGCTTTGGAAATGGGAACAGTCTCAGTAGCTTCGGTTTCATCTCCCTCACGATCAACCCTGGCAGTGGAGCGCACTCTCGCCATTTGATTATGAATTTTTTGAAATTTTTTGAAGTTGTTGACTTTTTTGATTTTTTCGAAGCTCTTCCTCTTGGGACGAAGCAGAATCAAAAGCGGCGCTTCGTTTGAGCATGATGATCAAGCTTCGGCTATGGTTAAATTTTTGGTAGCAAAACAGTGCAATAGCAATGAATGCTGTGGTAACTTCACACCTACCCGTCTGTTTATATAATGCCGCAGGTGGGAAGGTGAATCGTCAAGGCCTTCCACACCGGATAAACAGCCACCTGCACTCACTGAACGGTGGGCCACAGGGTACGAGAAGGTGAATCGCTAGGGCGCGCGTAACTGCTGCAAGATGGGGCCACCTCGCGCGTGGATTATTTTAATCGTTTCTCGCCAACGAGCTTAGGGATGGTGTTTTTCCGATCTTTGGCATTCCGAAGCCTAGAAGACTTTTTCACGGATCAAGCTCGTTACGACAAACGATCTAGCACCGCGAAGGGGCTACTGTTGGGGGTGTGCTTCGTAGCCGAAGATCCTAAAGGAAGAAAACACCTTCGGAAGATCTCCCCAGAAGCAGCGCTGAAGCTGTTACATATAAAGCTTCGGCACAATGACGGATCTCACGACGAAGGGGCGAACCGACTTAAAGATGAAATGACTTAAAAACCCATGATGTTTTGTGTCATTATTGTAGTTAATTGTAAAGGGCATATATGTAATTATACACAGGCTGCGCCCTGTGCCTATAAATAGGTGAACAGTACCCCTGTACTGTTCACGCAATCTTGTAATCGCTGACGCATTACACTGGAATTAACGCTTTCTGCCAAGGCGAAGGTATAAATATAATAAAATATATGAATAATGTTATCTGTTTTTAGCATATCTCTTTCTAATGTTTTACAATTTATACTTCATTTTACATTATTTTATAAGTTTGATCACGAAGGTATGACCTTCGTGATATTCTGATCATGGCCTTCGTCCGAAGTTCATTAAACCCTTGGGGAGATAATGCTTCAGCGGACGAAGGACATTAACATTTGATATTCTATGTTGCCTTGTTCTTAATTTATAGCATTTGAGAACAAGTCCCCAACACCCACTATTGCACACTTTTTGGCTTGCTTATGATTTAATTGAAATATGGCTTAATATCAAGTTCTATTTGTTTACCCTACTTAAAATGATGGGAGGTGTTTACCATTTTTGTAGTTGGGTCCTAGTGGTTATAAGTCCACTAAATTTTTCTTAACAATCTTAAAATTGTTTTCATGATTCTAATAATTGTTTTTCTAGTTTGATTAGTGTTTAATAAAACATTTTACCTTGAATCTGTTCTGGACTAGGGATCCCTTTATTTTTCCTAGGTTCTCTATTACTTAAGTGGTCTAGGAAAAATATTTGCATCCACTGTTCTTTATTTTCTAATACCTTTCTTATTTTCTTAAGTTTTGGGCAAAAATGGCTTTTAATAGATAACCCTACTTAAATATTCAATACTGGGGTGCTCACTATTTTTAAACACTGTTTAAGTGGGGTTTGAACTTCTACAAATTTTCTTAAGTTCAACACAGAAGCATAACTAATTTTTCTTATTTTAATATGGTTTGGTCAGTTTCCTTAATTAATCTCAAACTCTAAAATTTAAAACAGAAAGCATATGGTTTAGCATTTTTAGGTGACAGTTCATAATATATTGAATCCAGCAAAATTGGTTCGGTTAAATTTAGTTGAATATAACTCAAGATATAAATTTTCTATGTTCTCTACTGCATTTAAAAAGATTAATTAGAAATGGTTAAAGGAAAAACGATTTTGCACTGGGGTCCCTGGTGAAAAGTTTTAAGTGTATTACAGACAGGTCCTTAGTTCACTATTCATCTAAGTCTACGGCTCTGCAGAAAACCTCCTAGGGTTTCCCGAAATCGAACCCGTGATCCTTCCCCTAATGGAATAGTGACCGCGGTGGAAGAAAAGGGCGAAGGGGCTTACCGGCGGCAAGGCTACTCCGGTGAGGGGTAGGGTGAGGTCCGGGAGTCTCTGGCGATCACGTCGAGGTACGAATCATCGGCTACGGTGGTCGGAGTAGGTCGGTCCGCGTGCACAGGCGGGGGAGCTCGTCAGCGGCGAGGAATCCGGCCTGTTCATGGCGCCATAATCCAATTGAATGGGTCAGGGAGCTTCACCAGAGGTCAAGGAAGATGTGTGCGCGAGGAATTTGAGAATGACCTACCGGATTGCTCGGTCTACGCGTGCAGGCGGGCGACCGAAGTCCGGCGAGGACAATCTCGGGTCTCCGGTGAAGTTCTGCCGGGTCCGAGGACTTGGAAAGCCTCATGAGCTATTGGCGAAGCTAACCGAGTGGCTGGCATGGCTTGGAAGTGACTGGAGGGAGCTAGCCACGGTGGCCGAGGCTCAAGTGGTGATGGCGGGCGGTGGCTCGGCATGCTCGAGGCGAAGTCTGGTGAACTTGGCTCGGGCAGGACTTGAGATCGCGTGGGGAGGTACGGCCGAGGCCTGGGGCTGCTTTATAGGCACAGCGCGGTGCACGGGCGGTCGTGGACCGGCGAGCGCGCGCGGGCGTGCACTGCGGAGCGCGGGTGCGCGAACGGGCGTGAACCGGGCGTGTCAGCCACGGCCAAACACGTGGAACCGTTGCTTTTGCCCGAGTTCTAACGTCGATTGGGCGTAAATCTTCACGAATTTGGGCAAGATCGCTATGATAGATTTGTTCCCCTGACTGAGCTTTGTCATTTGCGTGTGGACGTCATGCGGTTTTAGGCTAGGGACAGAGAGTTGTAGCGTCACCAAGGTGCCAGTGTTAGATAGTCGGGTCCCGAGGACAAACGGTGCCAAAGTCGTGCCAAACGATTTTGGTTTGAGTTCAAATTTTTCCAGAGCATGTTCAAGGAAATTTGGCACCACTTTGATATTTAAACTTTTTGGTTTTGAGTTTTGGAAAATAGGGAACGCATTTGATCTTGAAAAAGGGTTCTAAAATTTAGAATTCTGAATTCTGAATTTCCCCATGGGACCTTGGTTCAAGGGCTGATTTGGGGATTTTGGAAAAACCAAATGGCAAAACTTTCTTATTATTTTGTTGATCATTTAGTGTAGTAAAACTTTGTATTTTGGTTCTTACCAAAATTTTGTATTTTTCCCAAGCCTTTTCCCAAATTCCCTTTTATGTGCTTAATGGTTCACTTAGGATTAATTAGGGTTTGAGAGTTCTTCTTACCTTGAGGTTCATGACATGATTAAGGAAAATTTCTTAAGATTAAAATACTCACTTCAAACCTTTGTTATTAATTTTTGATGTTCATGCCTCTATTTGGTTCACATGTGATAATGGTTCAAGTTAGCTTAAAGAAGAAACCCTAGGTGACACTGGGGTGTCACAGCCTTCCCCCTTAAAGGAATCTCGTCCCAAGATTTGGGTTGGAGTCCTCCCGAGGTGAAGCGAAGGGTTAAGGCTTGCTAGAAGTGGGTGCTTTATTTATTAAGGCAACTACTCTTCGAATGTCATTCTCTTTGCAACTTCAGAAGGAAGTCCTTTTAATTCTTGTCTTACAATTAACTCTTTTTATATTAAGATCATTTTTTTGAAATTTAGATTCAAAGGGCAGGAGGAGGGGTTGGGCATGGTTACGTACCAATTTCCATAGGTAGGCAATCGGGGAAGTTGGAACGCAGAAATTCCTCAGTCTCCCAAGTAGCCTCTTCTTCTGAGTGATTACTCCATTGGATCTTATACATCTTGATCGATTTAGCCCGAGTTGATCTTTCTTTGCAATCCAGAGCCTTGGAAGGGTACTCTTGGTACAATAGATCTGGCCCTATCTCCATTTCTGGTTCTGTTATGATCTCAGTCGACAATCGAACACACTTCTTCAGTTGGGATACATGGAATACATTGTGAATGGCAGACATTTTTGGAGGTAACTTCAATTTGTATGCCATGGGTCCACATGCTTCTATGATCTCATAAGGTCCAATGTAACGAGGGGCTAACTTGCCTTTGATCCCAAATCTCTGCATTCCCTTGGTGGGTGATACCTTCAAATATACAAAATCTCCCACCTCGAACTGGAGAGGTTTCCTTCTCTTATCATGGTAACTCTTCTGCCTGGCCTGAGCAGCTTCTAGATTCTTCTTGATTAGTTTGACCTTCTTTTCAGCTTCAGTCACTATGTCAGGTCCGAAAATTTCTCTTTCTCCAGGCTGAGACCAATTGAGGGGTGTTCAACACCTTCTCCCATAGAGAGCTTCGAAGGGTGCCATCTTTAGGCTGGATTGATAACTGTTATTATAAGCAAACTCTGCCAAGGAGAGGTGCTTATCCCAGTTCTTACCACAATCGATCGCACAAGCTCTCAGCATATCTTCAAGAATTTGGTTTACCCTCTCGGTCTAACCATCAGTCTGTGGGTGAAAAGCTGAACTTCTGATTAGCTTGGTTCCCAAAGACTCTTGCAGTTGTTCCCAAAATCTGGCAACAAATTGGGTCCTCGGTTAGAGACAATGGTCCGGGGCAATCCGTGCAAACACACAATTTGGTCAATGTACAACTCTGCATACTTTTGAGCCTTATCAGTGGTGTGCACTAGGAGAAAATGTGCCACTTTCGTCAATCGATCCACAATAACCCAAATCGAATCATGATGATGAGAGATGTTGGGCAGACCCACAATGAAATCCATGCTGATGTCATCCCATTTCCACAAAGGTATAGATAGGGGTTGCAAAGCTCCAGCTGATTTCAAGTGGCTTGCCTTTATCCTCTGACAGGTGTCACATTCTGATACATATTGGGCTATCTCCCTCTTCATTCTGGTCCACCAATACAAGGGCTTCAGATCATGGTACATTTTGGTGCTCCCTAGATGCATGGAGAATTTGGAGAGATGGGCCTCATCCAAGATTTTCTTCTTAAGATCCTTATCTTTAGGAACTACCAATCTGCTTTCAAACCACAATATACCCTTTCCATCTTGGCGGAAACATTTATACTTCTCGGTCTTCTGATGGAGGTTCTCCTTAATAATTTGCACTCCCTTTTCACTGAGCTAGGCCATGATGATCTGGTCTTGCAAAGCTGGCTCAACGGAAATGTGAGACAGAGCACCAGAAGGAATCACTTCAATCTTCATTTTGCTCAGCTCATCACACAGGGTGTCTGTTGGGGGTCTGCTTCGAAGCCGAAGGTCCTGTAAGAAGAAACACCTTCGGAAGATCAGCACGGAAATAACGCCGAAGCTACCTTACAGGGAACTTCGGCATTGCAACATACCTAAGATGAAGGGTTGCACCGACTTAAAGATGAAAAGACAGATTGACCCATGATA
Organism: Zea luxurians; assembly: GCA_029449295.1. Classification (NCBI taxonomy): domain Eukaryota; kingdom Viridiplantae; phylum Streptophyta; class Magnoliopsida; order Poales; family Poaceae; genus Zea; species Zea luxurians. The sequence goes on along the minus strand of JAOPSE010000010.1, from coordinate 38,557,661 downwards.
GTTTGTGTCATGAATGTAATCAATTGTAGAGAGTATAAATGTAATTTCATACACATTGCGCCCTGTGCCTATAAATAGATGAACAATACCCCCGTACTGTTCACGTTGATTTGTACCCAGTCGTGCATCACGCTTGTACTACCTCCTTCTGTCAAGTCGAAGGTATAAATGTAATTCTATATAGTTTCTGTTTATTCATGATAGTATAATAGAAAATGAGTTAATAATGTTATATAATCATTAATGTTGTTTTTATGTTTCACATGCTTCTTCTTTCATTAATGTATACTGCGACGATGAAGGTATGTCCTTCATGGCCTTCGTCCGAAGATCATTATATCTTCACTGTGTACCAGAGAAATAGTAAGCACTGCTCTCTCCATGAGTTCAACCTGTAAAGACCAAAATTTGTATATAAAAAAAATAATAAAATAAATAAATAAAGAAATAATAAGGGATAAACACTATTTTTTTTAAAGAAAAAAAACTTTTAGCTTGACTACATACGAAACAAGGCGTGTGTTGCATATTGAAGACATTTTCTTAAATAAATAGACAAAAAACTTTTAACTTTGATTAAAGTTTTCACTTATTTTATTTGACAAAAAAATATGGAAAGGGGTCCTTAATGATTTAATTGTGTGATTTATTCTTAATTAAGTCTACATGTTTTGAAGCATTTGCTTAGACAAGTAAAATAATAATAATATATATATCTATACTTGCATCATATTGGATCTCTTCTTTTGTTTATATTAAAATCCTAACTCAAATTCAAAATTTATATGAAATTTGAAATTGAGAAAGAAATTCAAAACAAAATAAAAAAAAGAAAACAGAAAACCGCCTCTTGGGCCAAATTCTCCACACTCGACCCACTTCACTCCGCGCGGCCCATGTCAGCTTCTGGTCTCGGCCTAGTCCACTCCTCGTCCACGCGCTTGCCTCAATTCCTCTGGCAGTGGGGCCCTTGCCGCAGAGTCGCCTCCGCCAACGGCATCGGACCTCAACAGAACCCGTCGTCGCCGCCGCAGGTGGTTTGGATCGAGTGCGGACTCCGTGGTTTTCGGCGGCATTCTGATCCAATGAACCGGCCTCAGCATCCTCTGTGGCCACCTTATTGCTGTGTATGACGATGTGGGCCCCACGTGGTGGTCGTCTTCTTCTGGTTAAACAGAACGCAGGGCGCGCGGTTGACCCGGATTCTGTTGAGCTCGGCGTTGTGGTTGAGATCCAATCCATGCCGATGCAATAGACCTGCTCGCCTGGGGAATAAATACCCAGGGTGCTGTGACCCCATCCGCCTGGTACCTGCACCATGAAACCAGACGCCAAAATCAAACAGGAAGCCGAGCGCTGCCGGGTCAGACGAGCAAAGAAAGAAAGCTTTACGCCATTGTCATCGTTCACCGTCTGTGCCACCATTCAGACAGAGTCTATAAGATGGGGGAGGTGCGCCAGATGTCAAGGAACGTATGTGTTGCGTTGGCAGGCATGGGGTGCGGGCGACGGCCGATGAATTTCTCAACAGAATGATCGCCGCCACCACAAACGACACTTCACCGGGGCCGTTTGTCTCCGCGCCACAATTGCCGGTAAGAACCTTCGCCCAGCTTCGCCGTAACCCCCCCCCCCCCCCGTAACAGTTGTAGCTATATTATTTCGGGTTTCTGGCACCGGTGTATGGAATCGGGTGTCGCCGGTGGGGTCTCCACCGTGGAGAAGACGGCGTGTCGTTCCTGGGGTCGGGTTGATGAAGAAGGGCCGCTGGCCGTTGGATCAGGTTGAACGACTCAGATTAGAGCACAGCATATCCGTTGTAGGTTTTATCCGGACATTTGGATTCCGATCGAACGACTCGGCGATGAAGTATGGCGAGGGGTTGTATCGGCCGTAGATTGAAAATCCAAAGGCTAGAACGGTTTAATACAGGGGGGAGATTTTGGACCGTGGATCCCAGATCCTGCGTCCTTCGCTGCGTACCATCCACCATCTAATCCTGATCGCTCAGATCTGATTGGACGGATCTGATCAACCGATACCCCTTCGGTCCATCTGTTTTGTAAAAGAGACCCCGGAAAACTTGCTATTCAACCCGCGGTCTATCGCCTGGGTTCTCTGTGTCTTGGTGCACTTTGCGCCAGGGCCCCTGCACTTCCTAATATTAGTGGGCCCAGTCCAGAATATTATAAAACAGAGAAAATAATTTATAAATGGGTTTTTAATAGATAAATAAATGCTAGAACTTGTTTAAATCATAGAAAATCCATTTTTAGTCCAAATTAATCCATTCCACTTTCTAAAATTTTGTAATTTTATTATCTACCACCTAGAGCCTCTGTTTTGTCATGAAAACAATTAGAAATTTAATCTCTCACTTAATTCATTTTAAACACATAAAACCTTTGAAAATTCATAACTTAAAATCTATAACTCCAAAATTAATGATTCCTGTTCCTATGATCTTATTTTAATATGTATATTATTAATGTGTATTTTGTTCTTATGTTTGGTGTAATGTTAATTTTGCCTATACCATGTTTGTTTGAATTGCTACGACTAGCAGTGAGGGTACGTGTCACCTGAAGATCATCCTGGTACCTGGAATCTCAAGTCCCAGGCAAGTTGTGCCCTTGATCACTTCTCTTTACCCAGCCATGTTCTGATTAATCATAATGATCTGCATAGGTTAATTTTGATGGGACCCAATAGGTTACCCTAGTTTGTCTATCTTTATACCTTGTTTACCACTGAACTTTTTGGGTAGTACTTGCTAGTGCTTTATGTGGTTTTGGGTATGAAGGTACATTATTCATGATCACACTTTTATTATATGTTTATTATTACTGTTCATGATAAGATCATTATGTTAATTGGAACATGGAGCGACCACCCGGGAAAACAGTGCTACCACAAGGGAGGAATGGGACCCCTTGGCTGATTAATTAGGAAAGCTAGTGGAAGACTACCTTACCCGAAAGGGGCAAGGGCAGTAGGGGAGTGGTCAGTGTAGGGAGGCCCTCGGGAGGATTTTGCTGCGATGGCGGTCCTGCAAGGGATTCCTGCATTGGAGCTTCCTATAAACTGTAGCGGGTTTTCTGAAGCTAGTGGAACTTTGTAAAGGCCTCGTAGTGTTACCCTGCCTCGCCTCCTCGGTAGAGGTGTATGGGAAGTCGCGATCCCTTGGCAGATGGGTAACATGACTTGTGGGTAAAGATGCGCAACCTCTGCAGAGTGTAAAACTGGTATACTAGCCGTGCTCACGGTCATGAGCAGCTCGGACCCTCACATGATTAAATTATGGAACTAAATTCAATTTGTCATATGCATTGCATCGCAGGTGAGGTTGTTACTTTTGTTTTACTAATTAATTGGGTTGGTATTTACTTATACTTAGTAACTGCTAATAAAATTTTGACCAACTTTAAAAGCAATGCTCAGCTTCAACCATCCTCTTTGGTAAGCCTTACACTTCACATGAGCTCCCACCTTTAGCGAGTTCATACACATTATTCCCCACAACTTGTTGAGCGATGAACGTATGTGAGCTCACTCTTGCTGTCTCACACCCCCCCATAGGTCAAGAACAGGTACCGCAGGATGAGGCGCATGGAGGATGCTGTGAAGTGTTCGTGAGAGATCTAGGCCGTCGTCTCCCAGTCAACTTTGGGTTGCTGGACCGTTGTCTCCTTATAATGTAATTATTTATTTTGTACATAATTCCTATTATGTAGTAAAGATATGACATTCGATCCTGTGCCATGATTCATCATATGTGTGAGACTTGGTCCCAGCACACCTGGTGATTATGTTCGCGCCCGGGTTTTGGACCCCTAAAATCCGGGTGTTACAGAAGTGGTATCAGAGGAATGTTGACTGTAGGACGAAACCTAGATAGAACTGGACAACCATTAAATACTTATCTTACTCTGATTCTTTTCTAAACTTATCTCAATCTTTTCTCATCTATTTCCGCTTTACTCTGATTACTCTTGCCTTTTCATTCTAAAGACAAATGTGGATTTCACACTTTGAGATCCTGTACCTAAAGTGACCTTTAGGAATAGGAGACCTATTCTTAGGAACAAAAACAAAACTATTTTTTTATATATAGATATCTATGAACTTGAGTGTTTGTTCTTATGATATTTGTCTGATTTGGATCTTTGATTGAGTGTAATTAGTTGTGGAGTAATGTCCACAACTACATCTACATATATATAATGCTTATAAAACTAACTAGACAAACTAGATTATCCCTCATTAAAATATCTAGCCTAACAATATCTATCTCATCTTAAAAGATTCTATCCTGCACTCATAGATCCATCTTATCTTAATAGATACTTGAAAAGATTTTATCTCATCCTAATAGATATAACTGACCTTAAAAGACTCTATCTTATCCTTATGGATTCATCTTGCCCCAATAAGCATATTTATCCAGCACTAGTGTAACAACCATGATCTAATCCAATGTAATTAGATATTATCTAGTCTAATCTAATTATACCAATCTAATCTAGATCCCATCTAATCTAATGTGGTCCAATCTAAAGTGCGTTATTTAATGGATAAGTTAATACTTGTGAAATAGATTAGACCCTATCCACATGCTTTATCTTAGTTCACTCTGCACTAAATAAAGAATGACAGACCAACTCAACCATGAGCATACGATCTAACCTAACCCATAGAGCCATGATGAATGGTATAACCTTTCTATTCCCACCTAACAACAAACAAATTTTTAACCTACATCTTGTAGTCTATCTCACCCATATATATATCTCATCTTGACAGATTCTATCTTACCCTTGGATATTCACCTTATATGACTGGTTACCCCAATCTGGACATAAAACAAAGATTAAGCCCTACTAAAGAATCTTCAGATTATAACCAGCTACTAGCTTATTCAATCCGCTTATTGAATAATTTCCTTTGCAAAACTATTACCATATGCTTCTAACTTACATGGTCAATACCAGGAAAGGAAAGATTATCACGTAACAGCAAACAGAAATGAATCCTCAAAATCCTCCACCTGTTGAAATCGATCAAGTGGTTGGACCCCACTCCGATAAAACATGCACCTAAATTGGTGCCTTACACCAATTCGTCCGTGAGCAATGACCTAACCTACATCACGGGTTGCCTAGTTCATCTATTCCAAAGCAAAGTAAAACTCAGTTCAAACCTACCTACCTCGTGTACCCCGGCTATCCTAACTATATATCCTTAGCCATATGCCCTTAACTTGAATGACAACTCCAAGAATAAAGGCCAAATAAGACCAAATGACAAGGGAGGATAAGCATCAACTCAAGTCTTCAAAGATCAAGTTGGATCGACAGAAGAATCAAGATCCAGAGTTCAGGATGAAGTCTCTCCTTATCATACCCTTGCCACAACCTCCACTAGCCATAATCGTCCCTCATCTGACCTAATAAATGGCTAGACATACAATATTCATATTTTCCAAATCATCTACTCACTGTTATGTAAAAAAATGAACAAAACCTTGATTCCCAAAACCAAATGAGAAACTAAAATTCTAGACCAAACCTATTGTATCCCTTTTCTTACAAATCTCGAGGACGAGATTTCTGTTAAGGGGGGTAGGATTTGTAAAGACCAAAATTTGTATATAAAAAAATAATAAAATAAATAAAGAAAGAAATAATAAGGGATAAACACTATTTTTTTAAAGAAAAAAAACTTTTAGCTTGACTACATACGAAACAAGGCGTGTGTTGCCTATTGAAGACATTTTCTTAAATAAATAGACAAAAAACTTTTAACTTTGATTAAAGTTTTCACTTATTTTATTTGACAAAAAAATATGGAAAGGGGTCCTTAATGATTTAATTGTGTGATTTATTCTTAATTAAGTCTACATGTTTTGAAGCATTTGCTTAGACAAGTAAAATAATAATAATATATATATCTATACTTGCATCATATTGGATCTCTTCTTTTGTTTATATTAAAATCCTAACTCAAATTCAAAATTTATATGAAATTTGAAATTGAGAAAGAAATTCAAAACAAAATAAAAAAAAGAAAACAGAAAACTGCCTCTTGGGCCAAATTCTCCACACTCGACCCACTTCACTCCGCGTGGCCCATGTCAGCTTCTGGTCTCGGCCTAGTCCACTCCTCGTCCACGCGCTTGCCTCAATTCCTCTGGCAGTGGGGCCCTTGCCGCAGAGTCGCCTCCGCCAACGGCATCGGACCTCAACAGAACCCGTCGTCGCCGCCGCAGGTGGTTTGGATCGAGTGCGGACTCCGTGGTTTTCGGCGGCATTCTGATCCAATGAACCGGCCTCAGCATCCTCTGTGGCCACCTTATTGCTGTGTATGACGATGTGGGCCCCACGTGGTGGTCGTCTTCTTCCGGTTAAACAGAACGCAGGGCGCGCGGTTGACCCGGATTCTGTTGAGCTCGGCGTTGTGGTTGAGATCCAATCCATGCCGATGCAATAGACCTGCTCGCCTGGGGAATAAATACCCAGGGTGCTGTGACCCCATCCGCCTGGTACCTGCACCACGAAACCAGACGCCAAAATCAAACAGGAAGCCGAGCGCTGCCGGGTCAGACGAGCAAAGAAAGAAAGCTTTACGCCATTGTCGTCGTTCACCGTCTGTGCCACCATTCAGACAGAGTCTATAAGATGGGGGAGGTGCGCCAGATGTCAAGGAACGTATGTGTTGCGTTGGCAGGCATGGAGTGCGGGCGACGGCCGATGAATTTCTCAACAGAATGATCGCCGCCACCACAAACGACACTTCACCGGGGCCGTTTGTCTCCGCGCCACAATTGCCGGTAAGAACCTTCGCCGTAACCCCCCCCCCCCCCCCCCCCGTAACAGTTGTAGCTATATTATTTCGGGTTTCTGGCACCGGTGTATGGAATCGGGTGTCGCCGGTGGGGTCTCCACCGTGGAGAAGACGGCGTGTCGTTCCTAGGGTCGGGTTGATGAAGAAGGGCCGCTGGCCGTTGGATCAGGTTGAACGACTCAGATTAGAGCACAGCATATCCGTTGTAGGTTTTATCCGGACAGTTGGATTCCGATCGAACGACTCGGCGATGAAGTATGGCGAGGGGTTGTATCGGCCGTAGATTGAAAATCCAAAGGCTAGAACGGTTTAATACAGGGGGAGATTTTGGACCGTGGATCCCAGATCCTGCGTCCTTCGCTGCGTACCATCCACCATCTAATCCTGATCGCTCAGATCTGATTGGACGGATCTGATCAACCGATACCCCTTCGGTCCATCCGTTTTGTAAAAGAGACCCCGGAAAACTTGCTATTCAACCCGCGGTCTATCGCCTGGGTTCTCTGTGTCTTGGTGCACTTTGCGCCAGGGCCCCTGCACTTCCTAATATTAGTGGGCCCAGTCCAGAATATTATAAAACAGAGAAAATAATTTATAAATGGGTTTTTAATAGATAAATAAATGCTAGAACTTGTTTAAATCATAGAAAATCCATTTTTAGTCCAAATTAATCCATTCCACTTTCTAAAATTTTGTAATTTTATTATCTACCACCTAGAGCCTCTGTTTTGTCATGAAAACAATTAGAAATTTAATCTCTCACTTAATTCATTTTAAACACATAAAACCTTTGAAAATTCATAACTTAAAATCTATAACTCCAAAATTAATTATTCCTGTTCCTATGATCTTATTTTAATATGTATATTATTAATGTGTATTTTGTTCTTATGTTTGGTGTAATGTTAATTTTGCCTATACCATGTTTGTTTGAATTGCTACGACTAGCAGTGAGGGTACGTGTCACCTGAAGATCATCCTGGTACCTGGAATCTCAAGTCCCAGGCAAGTTGTGCCCTTGATCACTTCTCTTTACCCAGCCATGTTCTGATTAATCATAATGATCTGCATAGGTTAATTTTGATGGGACCCAATAGGTTACCCTAGTTTGTCTATCTTTATACCTTGTTTACCACTGAACTTTTTGGGTAGTACTTGCTAGTGCTTTATGTGGTTTTGGGTATGAAGGTACATTATTCATGATCACACTTTTATTATATGTTTATTATTACTGTTCATGATAAGATCATTATGTTAATTGGAACATGGAGCGACCACCCGGGAAAACAGTGCTACCACAAGGGAGGAATGGGACCCCTTGGCTGATTAATTAGGAAAGCTAGTGGAAGACTACCTTACCCGAAAGGGGCAAGGGCAGTAGGGGAGTGGTCAGTGTAGGGAGGCCCTCAGGAGGATTTTGCTGCGATGGCGGTCCTGCAAGGGATTCCTGCATTGGAGCTTCCTATAAACTGTAGCGGGTTTTCTGAAGCTAGTGGAACTTTGTAAAGGCCTCGTAGTGTTACCCTGCCTCGCCTCCTCGGTAGAGGTGTATGGGAAGTCGCGATCCCTTGGCAGATGGGTAACATGACTTGTGGGTAAAGATGCGCAACCTCTGCAGAGTGTAAAACTGGTATACTAGCCGTGCTCACGGTCATGAGCAGCTCGGACCCTCACATGATTAAATTATGGAACTAAATTCAATTTGTCATATGCATTGCATCGCAGGTGAGGTTGTTACTTTTGTTCTACTAATTAATTGGGTTGGTATTTACTTATACTTAGTAACTGCTAATAAAATTTTGACCAACTTTAAAAGCAATGCTCAGCTTCAACCATCCTCTTTGGTAAGCCTTACACTTCACATGAGCTCCCACCTTTGGCGAGTTCATACACATTATTCCCCACAACTTGTTGAGCGATGAACGTATGTGAGCTCACTCTTGCTGTCTCACACCCCCCACAGGTCAAGAACAGGTACCGCAGGATGAGGCGCATGGAGGATGTTGTGAAGTGTTCGTGAGAGATCTAGGCCGTCGTCTCCCAGTCAACTTTGGGTTGCTGGACCGTTGTCTCCTTATAATGTAATTATTTATTTTGTACATAATTCCTGTTATGTAGTAAAGATATGACATTCGATCCTGTGCCATGATTCATCATATGTGTGAGACTTGGTCCCAGTACACCTGGTGATTATGTTCGCGCCCGGGTTTTGGACCCCTAAAATCCGGGTGTTACAGAAGTGGTATCAGAGGAATGTTGACTGTAGGACGAAACCTAGATAGAACTGGACAACCATTAAATACTTATCTTACTCTGATTCTTTTCTAAACTTATCTCAATCTTTTCTCATCTATTTCCGCTTTACTCTGATTACTCTTGCCTTTTCATTCTAAAGACAAATGTGGATTTCACACTTTGAGATCCTGTACCTAAAGTGACCTTTAGGAATAGGAGACCTATTCTTAGGAACAAAAACAAAACTATTTTTTTATATATAGATATCTATGAACTTGAGTGTTTGTTCTTATGATATTTGTCTGATTTGGATCTTTGATTGAGTGTAATTAGTTGTGGAGTAATGTCCACAACTACATCTACATATATATAATGCTTATAAAACTAACTAGACAAACTAGATTATCCCTCATTAAAATATCTAGCCTAACAATATCTATCTCATCTTAAAAGATTCTATTCTGCACTCATAGATCCATCTTATCTTAACAGATACTTGAAAAGATTTTATCTCATCCTAATAGATATAACTGACCTTAAAAGACTCTATCTTATCCTTATGGATTCATCTTGCCCCAATAAGCATATTTATCCCGCACTAGTGTAACAACCATGATCTAATCCAATGTAATTAGATATTATCTAGTCTAATCTAATTATACCAATCTAATCTAGATCCCATCTAATCTAATGTGGTCCAATCTAAAGTGCGTTATTTAATGGATAAGTTAATACTTGTGAAATAGATTAGACCCTATCCACATGCTTTATCTTAGTTCACTCTGCACTAAATAAAGAATGACAGACCAACTCAACCATGAGCATACGATCTAACCTAACCCATAGAGCCATGATGAATGGTATAACCTTTCTATTCCCACCTAACAACAAACAAATTTTTAACCTACATCTTGTAGTCTATCTCACCCATATATATATCTCATCTTGACAGATTCTATCTTACCCTTGGATATTCACCTTATATGACTGGTTACCCCAATCTGGACATAAAACAAAGATTAAGCCCTACTAAAGAATCTTCAGATTATAACCAGCTACTAGCTTATTCAATCCGCTTATTGAATAATTTCCTTTGCAAAACTATTACCATATGCTTCTAACTTACATGGTCAATACCAAGAAAGGAAAGATTATCACGTAACAGCAAACAGAAATGAATCCTCAAAATCCTCCACCTGTTGAAATCGATCAAGTGGTTGGACCCCACTCCGATAAAACATGCACCTAAATTGGTGCCTTACACCAATTCGTCCGTGAGCAATGACCTAACCTACATCACGGGTTGCCTAGTTCATCTATTCCAAAGCAAAGTAAAACTCAGTTCAAACCTACCTACCTCGTGTACCCCGGCTATCCTAACTATATATCCTTAGCCATATGCCCTTAACTTGAATGACAACTCCAAGAATAAAGGCCAAATAAGACCAAATGACAAGGGAGGATAAGCATCAACTCAAGTCTTCAAAGATCAAGTTGGATCGACAGAAGAATCAAGATCCAGAGTTCAGGATGAAGTCTCTCCTTATCATACCCTTGCCACAACCTCCACTAGCCATAATCGTCCCTCATCTGACCTAATAAATGGCTAGACATACAATATTCATATTTTCCAAATCATCTACTCACTGTTATGTAAAAAAATGAACAAAACCTTGATTCCCAAAACCAAATGAGAAACTAAAATTCTAGACCAAACCTATTGTATCCCTTTTCTTACAAATTCTAGACCAAATTCTAGACCAAACCTATTGTATCCCTTTTCTAGACCAAATGAGTCAACTTTGGGTTGCTGGACCGTTGTCTCCTTATAATGTAATTATTTATTTTGTACATAATTCCTGTTATGTAGTAAAGATATGACATTCGATCCTGTGCCATGATTCATCATATGTGTGAGACTTGGTCCCAGCACACCTGGTGATTATGTTCGCGCCCGGGTTTTGGACCCCTAAAATCCGGGTGTTACACAACCGAAGGTGCCTTTGTTGTTTCAAAAAATACTTCCAAAGGTAGAGGGAGCCCTTGGGCCGCTGATTTGGCTCGTAAATCTGCGTGCTCATTTTCACCTCTTGGGATATTCTTAACAGACAAACCTTCGAAAGAGGCCTCCAACCTTCGAACTATATCCAGATATCTTTCAAGCTTCGGATCTCTTGCCTTGCTACTTTTGTCCATATGGCCAGAAATAACTTAAGAATCAGTTTTTAGAATGGCCCTTCTTATTCCCATTGTCCTTAACTTCCGAAGCCCCAACAGAAGTGCTTTGTACTCAGCAATATTATTTGTGCAACTGAAATCAAGCTTGGCTGCATAACATGTTTTGACTTTTGAAGGTTCCATTAGGACTGCAGCCGCTCCTGCACCGAAGGTTCCCCAAGAACCATCGCAGAACACTGTCCAAGCTTCGGCATCTTTGTTTACTTCTTATTAGTGAGCCCCTGGCGTCTAGTCAGCGATGAAGTATGCTAACGCTTGGGACTGGATTGAGGATCTATGCACATAATCAATGGTGAATTCATTAAGTTCTGCAGCCCATTTCCCAATCCTTCCAGTAGCTTCTCTGTTCCTCATAATATCCTTCAAAGGCTGTGACGAAGGATCAATTATGTGATATGCTTGAAAATAATGCCGAAGCTTTCTGGAGGCCATTAACACAGCATATAGCACCTTTTCCAATTTTGTGTAGTTTTTCTTTGACGGACTCAAAACTTCAGAGACGAAGTACACTGGAGCTTGCTTTTTGACTTGACCATCTAGCTTCTCCTGTACAAGTGCTGCACTTACTACAGAATGTGAGGCTGCGACATATAAGAGCAATGGAGCCCCTGGTGAAGGTGGAGTTAACGTTGTTAAATCAATCAAATATTGCTTCAACTCTTCGAAGGCCTTTTGCTGAGTCGGACCCCATTGGAAGACTTCGGCTGACTTTAGTATTTCAAAGAAAGGTAGATTTCTTTCTGCTGGTCTGGATATAAATCTGTTCAATGATGCTAATCTACCTGCCAGCCGTTGAGCTCCTTTCTTTGTGCTCGGCGGTTCCATACGAAGGATGGCTTCAATCTTGCTTGGGTTAGCTTCAATTCCCTTCGTTGATACTAGACAGCTAAGGAACTTGCCCTTCTTTACCCCAAAAACATATTTTTCTGGATTTAATTTCAAACCAGCTTGCCTGAAATTAGCAAATGTCTCTTGCAAATCAGAATGTGATTTTCTTGCTTTGTGCTTTTAACTATGATATCATCAACATAAGTCAACACATTCCTGCCTATTTGAGAATGGAGGACTCTGGCTGTCATTCTGCTGAAGCTTCCTCCAGCATTTTTGAGCCCCTCAGCATCAAAAGATAGCAATATGTGCCACTGGGGGTTATGAAGCTAGCTTTCAGCTCATCTTCCTTCTTCATCCAGATTTGGTGGTAGCCTGAGTAACAACCTAGTAGACTCATGAGCTCTGACGAAGATGCTGCATCTACTAGAGAATCTATCCTTGGCAATGGGAACTCATCTTTTGGATAAGCTTTGTTAAGATCTGTAAAATAAATGCACATTCTCCATTTACCATTGGCGTTCTTCACCATAACAGTATTAGCTAGCCACTCTGGGTATTTGACCTCTCTGATAACTCCAGTGCTAAGAAGCCTCTTTACTTCGTTCCGAGCACCTTCAGCTTTGTCATCAGACATTTTTCGAAGCCTTTGTTTTCTTGGCCTGAAAGATGGATCCACATTGAGTGAATGCTCAATGACATCTATGTTGACACCGCAAAGATCATTGGCTGACCAAGCAAAGACATCTTTGTTGTTGAATAGAAATCTTAGCAAATTCTTTTCCTGTTCTTCAGATAACTGAGACCCCAGCAGTACCTTTTGTTCTGCTATATCTTCACATAGAAGCATAGGCTTCGGCTGATCCGCCGAAGCAGCCTTCTCTCTTTTGTATCGATACTGCTCACAGGCTTTGGCTCCATCTATGTTATGGATTGCCTTTGAATCTGTCCAGTTTCCTTCGGCCTTCCTGGCAGCTTCTTGACTGCTATGAACAGCAATGGGCCCTTGTTCTGAAGGTATCTTCATGCATAGACTAGTTAGGTGCCCGTGCACTGCAACGGTTCCTTACAATCAATTCATTTTTAACACCATTTTCAATCAATTCATCTTTGACACCATTTTCAGTAGCGTGTGAAATATATAACAGTCTTTTAGTCCCAAACAAGTCAGAATAGGCTATAGCTAAAACAAAATTTTGGAGAACTATTTCACAATTATACAAATAAAAATGTACAAGCTTTTATCTGTATACTATTATGCTATATACATCTGGGATCATCAATTAAACCACATTGCATGAGAATGAAAAACAGAAAATGTTCAGAAATTAATATAACGGGAGAATCTTTCACGAGGTGCTACTTTCCTGACTCTCATAATTACAGAAACTCGCTTGCAATTTACTGTCCAATAATACCTACATGGTGCAAAAATGCTTTATGTTGCCATGCTAGAACAGAATGAGCAAATAACTACCTCTCCTCAGTCCTCAGTCTATAGAGCAAGAACATCATTCGTTACACATGAGCAAGAGACTGCCTTGATATATTTATGGCTTATTATTTTCAGTAACAGAGGTTGTGGCGTGATAGCAGAAGAAACTAACTTCCCAACATGCTGACATGAACCTGAAAATGTGATAATGACTGTTAGGTTGTAATCATCTAGTACACAACATGCTTTTTATTTTCGCTTGATATGTAACATGCTCGTAATTAAATGCATACAATAGAAAGAGGATCATGTATCAATAATACTTAAGCCTACTGTAAAGATGTAATATGTAATTATGCTCCAAAACTGCTACATATGGCTAATCAGTTACCTAGAAAGCATGCTTCTCAGCTGTAGCTAAACAGTCCATTGCAAGGAATCTCCCTTTGATTAGTTTCTTGCCACCCGACGATGAAAATAGAACCAAAGATGTTCACCTGCAAAACAAAATAAAACAGAATAATTAACAAATGAACATAAGTTAGCAACATAGTTATATAAAGAAGAACAAAACTTTCCCAAGAATGATTAGGACCTGGATGGTCCTACATACAACAAATGTTAGGGAAAAAACAAGACAAAAAAGAACATAAGAAAAATATTAAGTGTTAGAAACATAACCTGTAAAAAAGAGTTAAGCAACAGGTAGAATTAGGTAGAATTGAGCTATATGAGAACATACCGTAAATGATTCAAGATTGATTAAAAACTTGACAAGCAAAACATTAATAGCAGCTCTACAAAAACTTCTGTCAGCAAAACCAAGTCAGTTCCATGTGCCTGGATTACAAGGCCAAAAAATCTTTCACATATTTACATTGATGGACAAATGTACACCTCAAGTATATTAAATTGCATCAAAGAATCAAAATTAGAAGAAAACTTAGTTGAACATAAAGTAAAACACACAAAATAACTAAATAGGAAATGTGAAAAAAGAAGAAGCAACTAATGATTTTCTGAACGTACTACTAAACAAAATAGTCACTCAATCAAAGTTCACTGAGTTACAACAAGGTCCCATGAAACAGAATAGATACTACATAGACATTTATTAGGTGTATCTAAGGAGTCTCATATCCCTTCATATAAGTCTACAAAGAAGGAAGCTCTTATAGTTCCATCCTGTAATCGAAGGGAAAGTGGTAGACAAAACGGAATTAGGTTGACTGGCTAAAGAAAAGGAAGTATCGTTAGCTCTAGCTCAGGCCCATGCCATCTCCAATCTGGCTCGGGATTGGAGACACATTAGAGTAGGACCTCTCAAAGGGGAAGGATGCAGTTGTGCACCACGCATGCGCTTGCTGTGCACTTCATGCTTCCTACGGATAGTCATTTCTATCCATATTTCGTAGAACAATCACTATGAGTTACAACCAGTGATTCATCGCCAGAAGCAAAAATAAATGTGTGTATTGATGTCACAATGTATACAAACCATGGCAGTTTCTATACACTTTCTAGGATCAAACATCACAATTTTCCAGCTTTCCAATTTTCTTTACATGGTTATATTTCAATAGCTGGCAATGCCATAGAATTAATATGTACTAACAAAAGGTAATTGTTCGATGTATAGAGAAAAATCTCCTTTATATTAAAGTTATCCTACTGCTGGTTAGATGATTAAAAAAATGGATACCTTGTTTCCCTTTCCTTCTACGTCCATCTACTCTGCAAGAATTGTCCCATAAATGAGCTTCATATTTCCTACTCCACGTATGCCTGCACAAATTGATGACAGCAAATTAATGCTTAGAAGGCAAGGTGCATTTAATTAAGATACAAAGTGATAAACCAATTGTATTGTTTGTCTCCCCTTAGAAACTATTACAAATTACAGGGACACTGGATTCCTATGTCTTTCGAGTGCCTGCATCCTTAGTTCCTGAAAAAAATGTGGCTCTACTCACTGAAAAAAGGAATTAAAAGAAAAGGATTTGTTCAAAAACTCATCTTCCATCTCATAGTAGGACACTATGTGAAGGATGGGACAAAGCAGAGAGGATGACGATTCCCTATGCCCGCAACTGAACTGAGATGGCATGAGCAAGAAGCCATCTGGTTCTCTCAAAGGCGATGGCTTCCTTAAGCCCCACAAATCAGAACCACAACAACAGCCATAGGCTCAAAAGCAAAACCAAAAACATGGAGCTCAGGCAATAAAAACAAGAAAAAAATAAAAATACGAAGATCAAAAACTTGATGAAGTATGGCTATGGTGGCGACTCCATATGACCAGGATTTCGATCCAATGGCTATGGTGTATTTGATCAACCACAAAAGGTAAGTTCTAAATTTGAGGCAGACTACAACCTAAAATGGAACATGAATCCAAATATTGCTATTATTCCCACACCAGTTGGTTCCATAACAATACCTGCATAGACGGTGGCAGACCTTCAGGTGCAACAGGCAGCTTCGGTCCTGACAGTCTTATTTGTGAGGGGTCGTTAGGCCCCGCGTTTACAAAGCAAAATTCGGTGATCAGAAGGTATATCTCTAATTCTTACATGTTGAAACCAACTATTAGGCCACTGTATCTTGATGATATGCTTCATTTCAGATTCACGAATTTCAAATTATGATCAAAACTATTGCGATATCATCACTTTCTGGATGGTAAATTTCAGGTAATGGTTGTAAAGAAAATAAACTTTTCTGCATTTCGAAGCCATCCTTCAGATTTGTTCGTTGAGTTAGTTGCAAGTATTTCAAGGCTAAACCATCCAAACCTTGCTAGTTATTGCCAGCCGATGGAGAAGCTCCTAGCGAAGCCCATTCGCCACCTCCTGTAGATGCTAATGGTCCTAGTCTGCCTCCTCTAGGTACCAGCACCAACCGAGCCTCCCGTTCTTCCGCACGCCGCAGATCGGACCCACCACGGCCGTGTTTCGCGCTGACGAGCCCGAGTAGGGGACCAGCGGCAAGACGATGCCCACCCGGGCGAGAGGACACCAGATCCGGAGAAGGTAGGACTGGATCCGCACTTGGAGGCCCTAAATCCACACATCCACTGACTGGATGCCACTAATGCTGCTGGAGGTTCAATCGGGGAACAATAGGATCCAGAGCGGTGGGGAAGTGGTAAGCCTCTCTGTGGCTGGTGCTGGCGCGCGAATGGTGGCGGCGAATGCGTGTGGACGGTTGAACAGATGGGGGAGGGAAGGAGCGAGAGAGACGGGGAGGGAGCAGTGGAGCACGACAGCGCGGAGACGGAGGCGAGGCAGGACGTTGCCGGAGCGCGGGTGGGGTCGTTGCGCGCAGCGGTGACACGGCGGGCGTGATTTCCGGGTGGCGGACAGCGAGGCTTGCGCGAGGAGGGGGGCGGGGGCATGGTGAAATGTTGTGGACGCCCACACTGAAATGGCGAGGCTTGCGCGAGGAGGAGGCAACAATGCGCGACGCAGGGAGACCTTCCTGGTCGGACGGACGCCAGAGCGGTCAGTATCATGGGCGGGGGCACGACGGGGGGTGGACGCCCTCGTTGCACGCTTATAGAGTAGTAAAGATATGCTGGATGAAGTATTGCTTCAAAAGCATTAAGTGTTCCACGACCAATGATTGCATTGTAGGGGTACTCCATGTCAACAATGTCAAACACAACCTGTTCAGTCCTTGTATTATGAACAAAGCCGAAGGTTATTGGCATTGTGATTTTGCCAAGTGCAACAATTTGCCTTCCTCCGAAGCCACATAAAGGATGTGTAGCATCATGAATCTTATCTTCTGGCTCTTGCATCTGTCTGAAGGCCTTATCAAATATGATATCCGCTGCACTGCCTGTATCAACCAGAACATTGTAGACCAGAAATCCCTTAATGACACAAGATATGACCATAGCATCATTATGAGGGTAATCTTTGAGCTGAAGGTCCTCCTGGGAGAAGGTGATTGGGATGTGGGACCATTTTGACTTGATGAAGGGTCCCTGCACCCCAACATGCTGCACTCTTCTTTGTGTCTCCTTCTTCTGCTTCTTGTTAGCCGGCTCTGAACCTTAGCCGCCTATTATCGGCAGCACCAGCTTCGTAGCCAAAGATGCTTCGGCTTGGTTGCTGAACGAAGCCATCAGCTCAAGAGTGGAAGTGAGTTCACTGGAGGTGGGCGCCAATGTTGGAGACTTGTTCTCAAATGCTATGAATTAAGAACAAGGCAACACAAAATGTTAAAGGTTAAGGCCCTTCGTCCTTCGAAGCATTATTTCCCTTAAGATATAATGATCTTCAGACGAAGGTCATGAAGGACATACCTTCATCATCGTAGTATACATTAATGAAAGAAGAAGCATGTGAAACATAAAAACAACATGAATGATTATATAACATTATTAACTCATTTTCTATTATACTATCATGAATAAACAAAAACAATATATAATTACATTTATACCTTCGGCTTGACAGAAGGAGATAGTACAAGCGTTGTTGGGGATCTGCTTCTAAGCCGAAGGTCCTGTAAGAAGAAACACCTTCAGAAGATCAGCACGGAAATAACGCCGAAGCTACCTTACAGGGAACTTCAGCATTGCAACATACCTAAGATGAAGTGTTGCACCGACTTAAAGATGAAAAGACAGATTGACCCATGATAGTTTGTGTCATGAATGTAATCAATTGTAGAGAGTATAAATGTAATTTCACACAGGATGCGCCCTGTGCCTATAAATAGATCAACAGTACCCTCGTACTGTTCACGCTGATTTGTACCCACTCGTGCATCACACTTGTACTATATCCTTCTGTCAAGCCGAAGGTATAAATGTAATTCTATATTGTTTCTGTTTATTCATGATAGTATAATAGAAAATGAGTTAATAATGTTATATAATCATTCATGTTGTTTTTATGTTCCACATGCTTCTTCTTTCATTAATGTATACTGCGACGATGAAGGTATGTCCTTCATGACCTTCATCCGAAAATCATTATATCTTAAGAGAAATAATTCTTCGAAGGATGAATGGCCTTAACCTTTAACATTTTGTGTTGCCTTGTTCTTAATTCATAGCATTTGAGAACAAGTCTCCAACAGTGTCAATGCGAGAATCCATCCTGACACAGTTGCATTGCAACTTTCGACTCAAGGCATCTGCCACTACATTGGCTTTTCCGGGTGATAATGTACCTCCAGGTCATAGTCCTTGATCAGCTCTAGCCATCTTCTCTGTCTCATGTTGAGATCAGCCTGAGTAAAGATATACTTAAGGCTCTTATGATCAGTGAAGATGTTGCAGTGGGTTCCCATCAAATAGTGTCTCCACATTTTCAATGCATGGACCACGACTGCCAACTCCAAGTCATGAGTGGGATAATTTTGCTCATGAGGCCTGAGTGCTCTTGATGCGTAAGCAATGACTCGGTTGTCTTGCATCAAGACACAACCTAGTTGAGTGCCAGAGGCATCACAGTACACATCAAACGACTTGTTGCTGTCCGGTTGCGCTAACACTGGTGTTGTGGTCAGATGTTGCCACAATGTATGGAAGGCATCTTCGCACTTCTGACCCCAAACAAACTTGGATTCTTTCTTCAACAATTCAGTTATGGGCTTCGAAATTCGTGAGAAATCCAGAATGAATCTTCGGTAATAACCAGCCAATCCCAGAAAACTTCGAATTTGACGTACAGTCATTGGTGACTTCCAGTTCATCACCTCTTGCACCTTATCAGGATCAACAGCTATGCCTGCCTGAGAGATAGTGTGACCCAAGAATTTAATTTATTTTAGCCAAAAATCACATTTCGACAATTTGGCATAAAGACGGTGCTCTCGCAGACGTTGAAGCACTACATGCAAATGCCCGGCATGCTCTTCCTCGTTCTTTGAGTACATTAAAATATCATCAATGAAAACCACTACGAACTTGTCCAACTCAGGCATGAAAACCGAATTCATCAGATACATGAAATATGCTGGTGCATTAGTCAGCCCAAATGACATCACCAGAAATTCATATAGCCCATATCTGGTTGAGAAGACAGTCTTCGGAATATGACTTGCCCGTATCTTGATCTGATGATAGCCGGAGCGAAGGTCTATCTTGGAAAACACTTTGGCTCCGACCAACTGATCGAAAAGAACATCAATACGAGGCAAAGGATACTTGTTCTTGATAGTCACCGCATTAAGTGGGCGGTAATCTATGCATAGCCTCAAGCTTTCATCCTTCTTCTTCACAAACAAGGCTGGACATCCCCAAGGCGAAGTACTAGGGCGAATAAAACCATTGTCCAGCAATTCTTGCAATTGCTTCTTCAATTCTACCAACTCAGTGGGTGGCATCCGGTAAGGCCTCCTGGAAATAGGTGTCGTTCCCGGTTGCAACTCGATGGCGAATTCAATATCCCGGTCTAGGGGCATTCCTGGCAATTCATCAGGAAAGACATCTGCATACTCATAGACCACTGGAATCTTCTTCATAGGTGACTCCATCATAGAAAAAGCACAGGATTGAGTAGAATCTTGGCGGGTTAGATACAACACAAGGTCTTCGGATGTAGAGGAACGAATCACCAGAGCTCTGGCAGCTACATCCAACACTACTCGGTGTTGAGTCATCCAGTTAGCTCCGAGAATGATGTCCATACCCTCTAATCCCAAAATCAGGAGTGTGGTTTTGAAGATTCTACTTCCCATTGAGATAGGCACATTTTGGTTTAATTGGTTGGTTGCAATTTTACCCCCAGGTGTGGCTATCATGAATAATCCTTTTGTATGATAGAAAGGCAATTGACACTTAGCACTGAACTTCTGGCTAATGAAACTATGAGATGCACCAGAATCGAACAGAATTAATGCAGGTTGATTAAAAACTGAAAAGACACCAGTCATGATGGGGGCTCCCTCAGGTAACTCCTCTAGAGTAGTGAAGTTGAGCTTCCCTTACCGGACTTGCACCTTCTACTTTTTTCCCTTGTCTTGATTTGGTGCTGGCATCTGCCTCTGGTGATTTCATGGGCAATTTTTGCATAGTGGCCCACATTGCCACAAGTGAAGCACTTGTTCCCATTACCCTGGCGGAACTGCTGCTACTGCGGAGGCTAATTGTTCCTTGGGGCGGGAGCTAGAAAACGCGTGGGTGCCGGCTGCTGCTGCTGAGGTGGCCTGATCACCCATCTGCCTTCCTGCCGCTGAAATCCCCTGCTCTGGTTGTGAGAAACAATCCTGAACCTCTAGGCCTGAGGGGATGGTGCTGCCATTGGTGCCTTTCTCTTCTTCTCTGCCCGATGAGCTACAATATAGTCCTCCTGGGAGATGGCCAGGTTGACCAACTCATTGAATCTTTCAGCCCGGACAGTGTTGAGACGTTCCCGTAGCTTGGTGTTGAGACCCTACGGAAGCGGTCTCTCTTCTTCTCATCGGAATCAGCATGATATCCTGCGTACTAGCACAGGTCATTGAAAGCCTGAGCATACTACAATACCGGGCGGGTTCCTATATAGAGTGCCAGAAATTCATTCAACTTGCGATCAAGAATTCCAGCTGGGATATGGTTCCCTCTGAAAGTAGTCTTGAATTCCTCCAAAGACACTTCACGATCATCAGGTAGCATAGCACGGAAGTGGTCCCACCAAGTTCGAGCAGGGCCGCAAAGCTGCTGCGTGGCGAAGCGAGCCTTGGTATCATCAGGGCAGTCTCCCATGAGGAGGGGAAACTTGGACTCCACGACGTGTAACAACACGTCGGCGTCAAATGGATCCTCTGCCTTAGTGAACACGGGTGGCTGCGTGCTCAGGAACTCATGGTAGGTTGCCACTGCTGGAGGTCGCTGCGGCTAGCCTCCACCATACTGCTGAGGGTGGGGCTGGCGCTGCAAGAGCTATCACAGAATCTCGTTCTGCTGGGCCATCAGCTCCAGCATTGTGGGAGCTGGAGGAGGTGGCAGGGGAACTTGCTCGTTCTGCCCGCGACGCTGCCTAGCTGCCATCTGAAAACAGAGATTGCCGCCATTGTTATCTTAATTTACAATTTCGAATGACATGCTATCATCTCTTTTGGAAAGAAAATTGCCATAAGCATAATATTAGGTTCGAATGAAGATAACATGGTTACAAACATCCCACAGATCTTAAAAGTTCACAAGGGTTACATCAATTAGGGGAAAGTACCCATAAGCCTAGTCCAAAATCTGCCATTACTAAGCTCGCATAGGTTTCTATCTGCCTAAAGCGTCAAAACGACTGATCAACCCTGAGCAGTAGAAGCGACACTGGATGCGGGTGAAGGGGGCATTGCAGAGGTAGTCCCATTGGCACCAGGGGCTGGTCCTAACTCCTTAGGAGCCTCTTCTCCCTCGCTTCCAGCGTCATTGGCCTCCATCTCTAAGCGGTGCATGTCTAGGTGGTCATTAGCTTCTTCAAGTTCCCGCTGCACATCATGGAGCTGGTTCTCCAAGATATCAATAGTGTTGTCTCGGATCTCCACCTGCTGCTCCAAGGTGGTGATGCGCTGGCTCAGCCTTTCCACCTGTAGGTCCTTCTCCACCAACTCGAAGGACAAGTCGACCACAAAGTCTTCGCGGCTGTCGAGGGTGAGCTTGGTGGTTTGAGCAAGGTTAGCAAGATGTGCCATAGCGTCGGTCTAAAGAGCCAGAAGGCGGTACAACACACTCATGCGCTAAACAGTGACTCTCCCAACCAAGTCAGGATACATCGCCCTTACGTCCTTCACATGGCTCACACGGTTGCACCACATGGGGTCATCCTTCTTCTCAGCAGGGAAGAGTACCAAGGGGTGCATCAACATCTCCAGGGGATGGTCACCACAGAAAGTCATTAGAGTCTTCATAGTTGTTGCTTCAGTGGTGTCGTCCGTCCTGAATCCAATCGTCTCGGAGTCAAGAGAATGCCAACCCGGCTGAAGGGGATTAGTCTCTAGAGTCAGCTAGACTCGGCAACATGGCACCTGATGCTCCTCGTACAGTTGCACCGTGTACAAAGGGGCGTAGGGTAACCGGCGGAGTTAAGCACTTCCCACAAGATGGAAGGAAAGCCATCGTGAGAAAGGAAGTCAGAGCTGAAACGTGTGTCTCCGCCATTAGCGGGTGTAGGTGAAGTCATCTGTGGAAGGGTATCAGATGTAAGGATTATGGTGGAGGAGGAAAATAAAAAGAACCTGGGTGGTTAAAAGGAGGCGGGTTAGCTCAAATTTTTACTTCTTTAGTGTCCAATCCCTTTTAGTTTTTATAATGCATGCATGTTGAGAATAACATCTCCGCTCTGAATAAAGGGTGCTCTTAGGGCATCCTTAAAAAACTAAGGACTAGCCCACAGGGCCTACTCAATTAGCCACCTATTTCTCCCTCTATTCCTAAGGCCTTTCGTTCTAGGTCTAGCGTTCTAGTCCTGACGATTCAAATACTGGTTTCTAAGCAAGTTATAGATTTTTGAAAGTTGGTATTCATGGTTAATTGTGCTTCTCTATGGTGGAATTTGCTCCAATACCAGCTATGGCAGAACCGCCCAAATTATTCCAGCTTAAGTGCCTAAGTCACGCCTCAGGGGCCGTAACACACTTAAATCGGAATAACCCGTCAGTCCTTCAGATCTCGTCTGATAAAGCCACTTAACCAGGATCAAATACCACAAACCCACTCGAAGGTGAGTCACAGAAGAAATACAATAAAACAGGAAAACCTCAAATTAAAGTACTGGAGTTATTACATAAATCAGAGTTTTCCAAGTAGTTGGCATAAGTTCACAAAATAAAATGCAGCGGATAATCGATATCGTCGGTGGCGAGGAATCGGGCAAGGCCTAGGCCACTACTCCTCTTGCTCCTCTCCTACAAGAGCATCATCCCACTCGACCGTCCAACCCGGTGGCAGGGTTGTAGGCCAAGTCACACCATCAACCATATCCTAAAGCGTACCTGCAAAAATTATGCCACAAGCAAGAATGAGTGTACTAATACTCAGCTAGACTTACCCGGTGTGAGGAAACTACTCCTCTACCTCTAGACCATGCAGCTGTTTGGCTGAGGGGGGTTTGGTTTGCTAAAAGCACTAGTTGAGTCTAAAAACAAGTTTTAGCTTTTCAGTTTCTAGCATCATTATCTTAGCTAAGTTTGCTCCTTCTAAGCATACATGGTAACAAGCATTAGTACAAACAACAAGTTATCTCATGTAAACCTCATTTCATTTCTTACTCAATGTAGTACAAGGGGTCAAGCAGTCTCATTAGCTGCGAGAAGCAGACGATTCGAATCGAGTTTTAAAACCTTGCAAGGTAAACCTAAACACACGACATGTAGGGGCACTCTGTCCCCACACACGTCAACCGTCCCCATCGATCCCCCGTTCGTGGCCAGGGCTCAAAACCTTAGCATACAATGCTCCACTGACCCCAGCTGCCGCCGTGTAGCGACCGCACTTGTACCCACCATAGCTAGCATGGGAGACCCGGTCTCAGGTCGCGTGAGGAGAAAAGTCTACGCCCGGTTTCACTCAGGTACTAGGTTTACCGGTTACCATATTTCCCGACATGTGTTTAGTATATTCAAACGCTTGGCTCAGGTATCCACACATTAATCCTTAATTCCTTTTCCCGTCTCATGGACAAGGCATCCTCCCTGGATCCAGGTCCATGGACCATCATAGATCCCGTTATCAAGATGAATACAATCAATTCCTGGCCTCGCGCGAGTGCTAGAAAAATCACTCGACATCTACCGAGATCCCTAATTTAGCATAGCAACTACTCGACCTAGTATACTAGTATCCATCTCAAAAGAAATCCTGAGTTCATGCAACTAGGTTTCAAGCAACTCCTACACTTAAGTGCACATTACAAACCTACAAACAATAAGTGTAGTAAAGTAGCATATATATATATATATACACACGGTTATGCATAAATCGGGGCTTGCCTTCAATTGCTGGGGCTGCAGGGAGATCCTCGATGGCAGTCTCGGAAGCTTGCTCCTGATCTTCCTCTTGGACAGCTCCTTGCTCAGGGATGAGCACGTACTCTCCATCAGCGAGATTGCAATCTAATGAATGCAATGAGTAAGATATATGCATGGCATGATATGTAATTTATCAATTAAGATTTGATGGGGGATGATCACTTTAATATGGTGGTGCTTATTCTCACTGGTTAAGATTTTTGTGGTATACTTAGCAACTTAGGGTCGGTTGATTTATTGAATGGTTAACCCTCTTTTAGTGTTCTAATGATTTTCCTCTTTATATCTTATGGATATTTTTGCAACATTCTTAGCTGCCATGTTGGGGTAATACTTATTTAATCTTTCTAATTCCTCTCTTCTTTTCTATTTCTTTTACACCTTTTAAGGTGGGTTTGAACTACAAGGTAGCTTAATAAATTTTCAAAAATTCTGCAAACATTACAGTGGCTTCTTACTGGTGTATAACTCTCTGTATCAAAATTTGAGGCTTAAAAAGTGAGTGGTCTTCTCTGTACATAATTATCAAATATTAGGGCAGAGGGGGTGCTTTGAACTACAACTTCCTTTTAACTGTGGGTTATTTTCTAAGACTTATTTTTGCTGGCATTTAGATGCTATAACATGACTTTGTACAACTTTTTAGCCACTAATACTTACTAGTTATTTTGTTATGATTTTCTAAAGTTTCTAGCCAAAGGGGTGCTTTTTACTACCACTATATTTGAAAAATATCAAACAACATATTTCTAATTTTTCCTATCTTCTTATTTGTGCAAGAGCAATCATTTTGAAATTTGGTAGCTTTTTGCTCAAGGGAAAGGTGGTAGGAATTTCTTGAACTAAATGGTCTTTTTCATGAAGTATTGGCAATGGGTATTATTTGTAGCTTTCAATTGGGTTTCTGCATTTTTCTCTGGTGGCCTACTGCAATATTAATCTAGTAAAACTTTATTTGCCCCACTATTGCACACTTTTTGGCTTGCTTATGATTTAATTGAAATATGGCTTAATATCAAGTTCTATTTGTTTACCCTACTTAAAATGATGGGCTAAGGTGTTTACCATTTTTGTAGTTGGGTCCTAGTGGTTACAAGTCCACTGGATTTTTCTTAACAATCTTAAAATTGTTTTCATAATTCTAATAATTGTTTTTCTAGTTTGATTAGTGTTTAATAAAACATTTTACCTTGAATCTGTTCTGGACTAGGGATCCCTTTATTTTTCCTAAGTTCTCTATTACTTAAGTGGTCTAGGAAAAATATTTGCATCCACTGTTCATTATTTTCTAATACCTTTCTTATTTTCTTAAGTTTTGGACAAAAATGGCTTTTAATAGATAACCCTACATAAATCTTCAATACTGGGGTGCTCACTATTTTTAAACAGTGTCTAAGTGGGGTTTGAACTTCTACAAATTTTCTTAAGTTCAGCATAGAACCATAACTAATTTTTCTTATTTTAATATGGTTTGGTCAGTTTTCTTAATTAATCTCGAACTCTAAAATTTAAAATAGAAAGCATAGGCTTTAGCATTTTTAGGTGACAGTTCATAATATTTTGAATCCAGCAAAATTGGTTTGGTTAAATTTGGTTGAATATACCTCAAGATATAAATTTTCTAAGTTCTCTACTGCATTTAAAAAGATTAATTAGAAATGGTTAAAGGAAAAACGGCTTTGCCCTACGGTCCCTGGCGAAAAGTTTTAAGTGTATTACAGACAGGTCCTTGGTTCACTATTCATCTGAGTCTATGGCTCTGCAGAAAACCCCCTAGGGTTTCTCGAAATCGAACCCGCGATCCTTCCCCTAATGGAATAGTGACCGCAGCGGAAGAAAAGGGCGGAGGGGCTTACCGGCGGCGAGGCTGCTCTAGTGAGGGGTCGGGTGAGGTCCGGGAGTCTCTGGCGATCACGTCCAGGTACGAATCGTTGGCTGTGGTGGTCGGAGTAGGTCGGTCCGCGTGCGCAGGCGGGGGAGCTCGTCGACGGCGATGAATCCGGCCTGCTAACGGCGCAATAATCCGATTGAATGGGTCAGGGAGCTTCACCAGAGGTCAAGGAAGATGTGTGCGTGAGGAATTTGAGAATGGCCTACCGGATTGCTCGGTCTACGCGCGCAGGCGGGCGACCGAAGTCCGGCGAGGATGATCTCGGGTCTCCGGTGAAGTTCTGCCGGGTCCGAGGACTTGGAAAGCTTCATGGGCTATTGGCGAAGCTAACCGAGTTGCTGGCGCGGCTTGGAAGTGACTAGAGGGAGCTGGCCACGGTGGCCAAGGCTCGGGTGGTGATGGCGGGCGGTGGCGCGGCGTGCTCAAGGCGAAGTCCGGTGAACTTGGCTCGGGCAGGACTTGAGAGCGCGTGGGGAGGTACGGTCGAGGCCTGGGGCTACTTTATAGGCACGGCGCGGTGCACGGGCGGTCGTGGACCGGCGAGCGCGCGCGGGCGTGCACTGCGGAGCGTGGGTGCGCGAACGGGCGTGAACCGGGCGTGTCACCCACGGTCGAACATGTGGAACCGTTGCTTCTGCCCGAGTTCTAACGTCGATTGGGCACAAATCTTCGCGAATTTGGGCAAGATCGCTGTGAAGGATTTGTTCCCCTGACTGAGCTTTGTTGTTTGCGTGTGGATGTCACGTGGTTTTAGGCTAGGGACAGAGAGTTGTAGCGTCACCAAGGTGCCAGTGTTAGATAGTCGGGTCTCGAGGACAAATGGTGCCAAAGTCGTGCCAAACGATTTTGGTTTGAGTTCAAATTTTTCCAGAGCATGTTCAAGGAAATTTGGCACCACTTTGATATTTGAACTTTTTGGTTTCGAGTTTTGGAAAACAGGGAACGCATTTGATCTTGAAAAAGGTTTCTGAAATTCAGAATTCTGAATTCTGAATTTACCCATGGGACCTTGGTTCAAGGGCTGATTTGGGGATTTTGGAAAAACCAAATGGCAAAACTTTCTGACTATATTTTGTTGATCATTTAGTGTAGTAAAACTTTGTATTTTGGTTCTTACAAAAATTTTGTATTTTTCCCAAGCCTTTTCCCAAATTCCCTTTTATGTGCTTAATGGTTCACTTAGGATTAGTTAGGGTTTGAGAGTTCTTCTTACTTTGAGGTTCATGACATGATTATGGAGAATTTCTTAAGATGAAAAGACTCACTTCAAACCTTTGTTATTAATTTTTGATGTTCATGCCTCTATTTGGTTCACATGTGATAATGGTTCAAGTTAGCTTAAAGAAGAAACCCTAGGTGACACTGGCGTGTCACAGCCTTCCCCCTTAAAGGAATCTCGTCCCGAGATTCGGGTCGGAGTCCTCCTGAGGTGAAGCGAAGGGTTAAGGCTTGCTGGAAGTGGGTGCTTTATTTATTAAGGCAACTGCTCTTCAAATGTCATTCTCTTTGCAACTTCAGAAGGAAGTCCTTTTAATTCTTGTCTTACAATTAACTCATTTTATATTAAGATCATTTTCCTGAAATTTAGATTCAAAGGGCAGGAGGAGGGGTTGGGCATGATTACTTACCAATTTCCTTAGGTAGGCAATCGGGGAAGTTGGAACGCAGAAATTCCTCAGTCTCCCAAGTAGCCTCTTCTTCTGAGTGATTACTCTATTGGATCTTATACATCTTGATCGATTTAGCCCGAGTTGATCTTTCTTTGCAATCCAGAACCTTGGAAGGGTACTCTTGGTACAATAGATCTGGCTCTATCTCCATTTCTGGTTCTGCTATGATCTCAGTCGACAATCGAACACACTTCTTCAGTTGGGATACATGGAATACATTGTGAATGGCAGACTTTTTTTGGAGGTAACTTCAATTTGTATGCCACGGGTCCACATGCTTCTATGATGTCATAAGGTCCAATGTAACGAGGGGCTAACTTGCCTTTGATCCCAAATCTCTGCATTCCCTTGGTGGGTGATACCTTCAAATATACGAAATCTCCCACCTCAAACTGGAGAGGTTTCCTTCTCTTATCATGGTAACTCTTCTACCTGGCCTGAGCAGCTTCTAGATTCTTCCTGATTAGTTTGACCTTCTTTTCGGCTTCAGTCACTATGTCAGGTCCGAAAATTTCTCTTTCTCCAGGCTGAGACCAATTGAGGGGTGTTTGACACCTTCTCCCATAGAGAGCTTCAAAGGGTGCCATCTTTAGGCTGGATTGATAACTGTTATTATAAGCAAACTCTGCCAAGGAGAGGTGCTTATCCCAGTTCTTGCCACAATCGATCGCACAAGCTCTCAGCATATCTTCAAGAATTTGGTTTACCCTCTCGGTCTAACCATCAGTCTGTGGGTGGTAAGCTAAACTTCTGATTTGCTTGGTTCCCAAAGACTCTTGCAGTTGTTCCCAAAATCTGGCAACAAATTGGGCTCCTCGATTAGAGACAATGGTCCGGGGCAATCCATGCAAACACACGATTCGGTCAATGTACAACTCTACATACTTTTGAGCCTTATCAGTTGTGTGCACTGGGAGAAAATGTGCCACTTTGGTCAATCGGTCCACAATAACCCAAATCGAATCATGATGACGAGAGGTGTTGGGTAGACCCACAATAAAATCCATGCTGATGTCATCCCATTTCCACGAAGGTACAGATAGGGGTTGCAAAGCTCTAGCTAATTTCAAGTGGCTTGCCTTTATCCTCTGACAGGTGTCACATTCTGATACATATTGGGCTATCTCCCTCTTCATTCTGGTCCACCAATATAAGGGCTTCAGATCATGGTACATTTTGGTGCTCCCTGGATGCATGGAGAATTTGGAGAGATGGGCCTCATCCAAGATTTTCTTCTTGAGATCCTTATCTTTAGGAACTACCAATCTGCTTTCGAACCACAATATACCCTTTCCATCTTGGCGGAAACATTTATACTTCTTGGTCTTCTGATGGAGGTTCTCCTTAATAATTTGCACTCCCTTGTCACTGAGCTGGGCCATGATGATCTGGTCTTGCAAAGCTGGCTCAACGGAAATGTGAGACAGAGCACCAGAAGGAATCACTTCAATCTTCATTTTGCTCAGCTCATCACATAGGGTGTCAATGCGAGAATCCATCCTGACACAGTTGCATTGCAACTTCCGACTCAAGGCATCTGCCACTACATTGGCTTTTCTCGGGTGATAATGTACCTCCAGGTCATAGTCCTTGATCAGCTCTAGCCATCTTCTCTACCTCATGTTGAGATCAGCCTGAGTAAAGATATACTTAAGGCTCTTATGATCAGTGAAGATGTTGCAGTGGGTTCCCATCAAATAGTGTCTCCACATTTTCAATGCATGGACCACGACTGCCAACTCCAAGTCATGAGTGGGATAATTTTGCTCATGAGGCATGACTGCTCTTGATGCGTAAGCAATGACTCGGTTGTCTTGCATCAAGACACAACCTAGTTGAGTGCCAGAGGCATCACAGTACACATCAAACGGCTTGTTGCTGTCGGGTTGCGCTAACACTAGTGTTGTGGTCAGATGTTGCCTCAATGTATGGAAGGCATCTTCGCACTTCTGACCCCAAACAAACTTGGCTTCTTTCTTCAACAATTCAGTTATGGGCTTCGCAATTCGAGAGAAATCTGGAATAAATCTTCGATAATAACCAGCCAATCCTAGAAAACTTCGAATTTGACGGACAGTCATTGGTGACTTCCTGTTCATCACCTCTTGCACCTTATCAGGATCAACAGCTATGCCTGCCTCAGAGATAGTGTGACCCAAGAATTTGATTTATTTTAGCCAAAAATCACATTTCGACAATTTGGCATAAAGACGGTGCTCTCGCAGACGTTGAAGCACTACATGCAAATGCTCGACATGCTCTTCCTCGTTCTTTGAGTACACCAAAATATCATCAATGAAAACCACTATGAACTTGTCCAACTGAGGCATGAAAACCGAATTCATCAGATACATGAAATATGCTGGTGCATTAGTCAGCCCAAATGACATCACCAGAAATTCATATAGCCCATATCTGGTTGAGAAGGCAGTCTTTGGAATATCACTTGCCCGTATCTTGATCTGATGATAGCCGGAGCGAAGGTCTATCTTGGAAAACACTTTGGCTCCGACCAACTGATCGAAAAGAACATCAATACGAGGCAAAGGATACTTGTTCTTGATAGTCACCGCATTAAGTGGGCGGTAATCTATGCATAGCCTCAAGCTTTCATCCTTCTTCACAAACAAGGCTGGACATCCCCAAGGCGAAGTACTTTGGCGAATGAAACCTTTGTCCAGCAATTCTTGCAATTGCTTCTTCAATTCTGCCAACTCAGCGGGTGGCATCCGGTAAGGCCTCTTAGAAATAGGTGTCGTTCCCGGTTGCAACTCGATGGCGAATTCGATATCCTGGTCTAGGGGCATTCCTGGCAATTCATCAGGAAAGACATCTACATACTCATAGACCACTGGAATCTTCTTCACAGGTGACTCCATCATAGCAAAAGCACCGGATTGAGTAGAATCTTGGCGGGTTAGATACAACACAAGGTCTTCGGATGTAGGGGAACAAATCTCCAGAGCTCTGGCAGCTACATCCAACACTACTCAGTATTGAGTCATCCAGTCAGCTCCGAGAATGATGTCCATACCCTCTAATCCCAAAATCAGGAGTGTGGTTTTGAAGATTCTACTTCCCATTGAGATAGGCACATTTCGGTTTAATTAGTTGGTTGCAAATTTACCCCCAGGTGTGGCTATCATGAATGATCCTTTTGTATGATAGAAAGGCAATTGACACATAGCACTGAACTTCTGGCTAACGAAACTATGAGATGCACTAGAATCGAATAGAATTAATGCAGGTTGATTAAAAACTGAAAAGATACCAGTCATGATGGGGGCTCCCTCAGGTAACTCCTCTAGAGTAGTGAAGTTGAGCTTCCCTTGCCGGACTTGCACCTTCTGCTTTCTTCCCTTGTCTTGATTTGGTGCTGGCATCTGCCTCTACTGATTTCTTGGCCAATTTTTGGCATAGTGGCCCACATTGCCACAAGTGAAGCACTTGTTCTCATTACCCTGGCGGAACTGCTGCTACTGTGGAGGCTGATTGTTCCTTGGGGCGGGAGCTAGAAAACACGTGGGTGCCGGCTGCTGCTGCTGAGGTGGCTTGATCACCCATATGCCTGCCTGCCACTGAAATCCCCTGCTCTGGTTGTGAGAAACAATCCTGAACCTCTAGGCCTGAGCCGATGGTGCTGTCATTGGTGCCTTTCTCTTCTTCTCTGCCCGGTGAGCTACAATACAGTCCTCCTAGGAGATGGCTAGGTTGACCAACTCATTGAAGCTATCAACCCGAACAGTGTTGAGACGTTCCCGCAGCTTGGTGTTGAGACCCCTACGGAAGCGGTCTCTCTTCTTCTCATCGGAATCAGCATGATATCCTGCGTACTGGCACAGGTCGTTGAAGGCCTGAGCATAATGCAATACCGTGCAGGTTCCTTGATTGAGTGCTAGAAATTCATTCAACTTGCGATCAAGAATTCCAGCTGGGATATGGTGCCCTCTGAAAGTAGTCTTGAATTCCTCCAAAGACACTTCACGATCATCAGGTAGCATAGCGCGGAAGTGGTCCCACCAAGTCTGAGCAGGGCCGCGAAGCTGCTGTGTGGCGAAGCGAGCCTTGGTATCATCAGGGCAGTCTCCCGTGAGGATCAGAAACTTGGACTCCACAACGCATAACCACACATCGGCGTCCAACGAATCCTCTGCCTTGGTGAACAAGGGCGGTTGTGTGCTCAGGAACTCCTGGTAGGTTGTCGTTGCCGGAGGTCGCTGCGGCTGGCCTCCACCATACTGCTGAGGGTGGGGCTGGAGCTGCAAGAGGTGTCGCAGAATATCGTTCTGCTGGACCATCATCTCCTGCACTATGGGAGCTAGAGGAGGTGGCAGGGGAACTTGCTCATTCTGCCCGCGACACTGCCTAGCTGCCATCTGAAAACAGATATTGCCGCCATTGTTATCTTAATTCACAATTTTGAACGACATGCTATCATCTCTTATGGAAAGAAAATTGCCATAATCATAATATTAGGTTCGAATGAAGATAACATGGTTACAAACATCCCACAGATCTTAAAAGTTCACAAGGGTTACATCAATTAGGGGAAAGTACCCGTAATCCTAGTCCAAAATCTGCCATTACCAAGCTCGCGTAGGTTTCTATCCGCCTAAAGCGTCAAAACAACTGATCAACCCTGAGCAGTAGAAGCGACACTGGATGCGGGTGAAGGGGACATCGCAGAGGTAGTCCCATTGGCACCAGGGGCTGGTCCTAACTCCTCAGGAGCCTCTTCTCCCTCGCTTCCGGCCTCATTGGCCTCCATCTCTAAGTGGTGCATGTCCAGGTGGTCATTAGCTTCTTCAAGTTCCCGCTGCACATCATGGAGCTGGTTCTCCAAGATATCAATAGTGTTGTCTCGGATCTCCACCTGCTGCTCCAAGGTGGTGATGCGCTGGCTCAGCCTTTCCACCTGTAGGTCCTTCTCCACCAACTCGGAGGACAAGTCGACCACAAAGTCTTCGCGGCTGTCGAGGGTGAGCTTGGTGGTTTGAGCGAGGTTAGCAAGATGTGCCATAGCGTCGCTCTGCAGAGCCTGAAAGCGGTACTGCGCACTCATGCACTGAACAGTGACCATGCTGTTGTTTGGCTGAGGGGGGTTTGGTTTGCCAAAAGCACTA
The DNA here is from genome assembly GCA_029449295.1 of Zea luxurians. Lineage (NCBI taxonomy): Eukaryota > Viridiplantae > Streptophyta > Magnoliopsida > Poales > Poaceae > Zea > Zea luxurians. Next base: position 38,524,430 of record JAOPSE010000010.1, on the reverse strand, counting down.
GCTGAGTCTAAAAACAAGTTTTAGCTTTTCAGTTTCTAGCATCATTATCTTAGCTAAGTTTGCTCCTTCTAAGCATACATGGTAACAAGCATTTACTACGAACAACAAGTTATCTCATGTAAACCTCATTTCACTTCTTACTCAATATAGTACAAGGGGTCAAGCAGTCTCATTAGCTGCGAGAAGCAGACGATTCGAATCGAGTTTTAAAACCTTGCAAGGTAAACCTAAACACACGACATGTAGGGGCACTCTGTCCCCACACACGTCAACCGTCCCCATCGATCCCCCGTTCGCGGCCAGGGCTCAAAACCTTAGCATACAATGCTCCACTGACCCCAGCTGCCGCCGTGTAGCGACCGCACTTGTACCCACCATAGCTAGCATGGGAGACCCAGTCTCAGGTCGCGTGAGGAGAAAAGTCTACGCCCGGTTTCACTCAGGTACTAGGTTTACCGGTTACCATATTTCCCGACATGTGTTTAGTACATTCAAACGCTTGGCTCAGGTATCCACACATTAATCCTTAATTCCTTTTCCCGTCTCATGGACAAGGCATCCTCCCTGGATCCAGGTCCATGGACCATCATAGATCCCGTTATCAAGATGAATACAATAAATTCCTGGCCTCGCGCGTGTGCTAGAAAAATCACTCGACTTCTACCGAGATCCCTAATTTAGCATAGCAGCTACTCGACCTAGCATACTAGTATCCATCTCAAAAGGAATCCTGAGTTCATGCAACCAGGGTTTCAAGCAACTCCTACAATTAAGTGCACATTACAAACCTACAAACAATAAGTGTAGTAAAGTAGCATATATATAAACAGTTATGCATAAACCGGGGCTTGCCTTCAATTGTTGGGGCTGCAGGGAGATCCTCGATGGCAGTCTCGGAAGCTTGCTCCTGATCTTGCTCTTGGACAGCTCCTTGCTCAGGGATGAGCACGTACTCTCCGTCAGCGAGATTGAATCTAATGAATGCAATGAGTAAGATATATGCATGGCATGATATGTAATTTATCAATTAAGATTTGATGGGGGATGATCACTTTAATATGGTGGAGCTTATTCTCACCGTTGAAGATTTTTGTGGTATACTTAGCAACTTAGGGTCGGTTGATTTATTGAATGGTTAACCCTCTTTTAGTGTTCCACTGATTTTCCTCTTTATATCTTATGGATATTTTTACAACATTCTTGGCTGCCATGTTGGGGTAATACTTATTTAATCTTTCTAATTCCTCTCTTCTTTTTTATTTCTTTTACACCTTTTAATGTGGGTTTGAACTACAAGGTAGCTTAATAAATTTCCAAAAATTCTGTAAACATTACAGTGGCTTCTTACTGGTGTATAACTCTTTGTCTCAAAATTTGAGGCTTAAAAAGTGAATGGTCTTCTCTGTACATAATTATCAAATATTAGGGCAGAGGGGGTGCTTTGAACTACAACTTCCTTTTAACAGTGGGTTATTTTCTAAGACTTATTTTTGCTGACATTTAGATGCTATAACATGACTTTGTACAAATTTTTAGCCACCAATACTTATTAGTTATTTTGTTATGATTTTCTAAAGTTTCTAGCCAAAGGGGTGCTTTCATGAAGTATTGGCAATGGGTATTATTTGTAGCTTTTAATTGGGTTTTTGTATTTTTCTCTCGTGGCCTACTGCAATATTAATCTGGTAAAAATTTATTTGCCCACTATTGCACACTTTTTGGCTTGCTTATGATTTAATTGAAATATGGCTTAATATCAAGTTCTATTTGTTTACCCTACTTAAAATGATGGGCTGGGGTGTTTACCATTTTGTAGTGTGGTCCTAGTGGTTACAAGTCCACTAGATTTTTCTTAACAATCTTGAAATTGTTTTTATAATCTAATAATTATTTTTCTAGTTTGATTAGTGTTTAATAAAATATTTTACCTTGAATCTGTTCTGGTCTAGGGATCCCTTTATTTTTCCTAGGTTCTCTATTACTTAAGTGGTCTAGAAAAAATATTTGCATCCACTGTTTATTATTTTCTAATACCTTTCTTATTTTCTTAAGTTTTAGGCAAAATGGCTTTTAATAGATAACCCTACTTAAATCTTCAATACTGGGGTGCTCACTATTTTTAAACAGTGACTAAGTGAGGTTTGAACTTCTACAAATTTTCTTAAGTTCAGCACAGAAGCATAACTAATTTTTCTTATTTTAATATGGTTTGATTAGTTTCCTTAATTAATCTCAAACTCTAAAATTTAAAACAGAAAACATAGGGTTTAGCATTTTTAGGTGACAGTTCATAATATTTTGAATCCAGCAAAATTGGTTTGGTTAAATTTGGTTGAATATAACTCATGATATAAATTTTCTAAGTTCTCTACTGCATTTAAAAAGATTAATTAGAAATGGTTAAAGGAAAAACGGTTTTGGACTGGGGTCCCTGGCGAAAAGTTTTAAGTGTATTACAGATAGGTCCTCGGTTCACTATTCATCTGAGTCTACGGCTCTGCAGAAAACCCCCTAGGGTTTCTCGAAATCGAACCCGTGATCCTTCCCCTAATGGAATAGTGACCGCGGCGGAATAAAAGGGCGGAGGGGCTTATCTGCGGTGAGGCTGCTCCAATGAGGGGTCGGGTGAGGTCCGAGAGTCTCTGGCGATCATGTCGAGGTACGGATCGTCGGCTGCGGTGGTCGGAGTAGGTCGGTCCGCGTTCGCAGGCGGGGGAGCTCGTCGGCGGTGAGGAATCTGGCCTGCTCACGGTGCCATAATCCGATTGAATGGGTCAGGGAGCTTCACCAGAGGTCAAGGAAGATGTGTACACGAGGAATTTGAGAATGGCCTACCGGATTGCTCGGTCTACGCGCGCAGGTGAGCGACCGAAGTCCGGCGAGGATGATCTCCAGTCTCTGGTGAAGTTCTGCCGGGTCCGAGGACTTGGAAAGCTTCACGGGCTATTGGCGAAGCTAACCGAGTGGCTGGCACGGCTTGGAAGTGACTGGTGGGAGCTAGCCACGGTGGCTGAGGCTCGGGTGGTGATGACGGGCGGTGGCGTGGCGTGCTCGAGGCGAAGTCCGGTGAACTTGGCTTGGGCAGGACTTGAGAGCGCGTGGGGAGGTACGGCCGAGGCCTAGGGCTGCTTTATAGGCACGGCGCGGTGCACGAGCGGTCGTGGACCGGCGAGCACGCGCGGGCGTGCACTGCGGAGCGTGGATGTGCGAACGGGCGTGAACCGGGCGTGTCAGCCACGTTCGAACTCGTGGCTTCTGCCCGAGGTCTAACTTTGATTGGGCGCAAATCTTCGAGAATTTGGGCAAGATCGCTGTGAAGGATTTGTTCGCCTGACTGAGCTTTGTCATTTGCATGTGGACGTCGCGCGGTTTTAGGCTAGGGACAGAGAGTTGTAGCGTCACCAAGGTGCTAGTGTTAGATAGTCGGGTCCCGAGGACAAACGGTGCCAAAGTCGTGCCAAACGATTTTGGTTTGAGTTCAAATTTTTCCAGAGCATGTTCAAGGAAATTTGGCACCACTTTGATATTTGAACTTTTTGGTTTTGAGTTTTGGAAAACAGGGAGCACATTTGATCTTGAAAAAGGGTTCTGAAATTCAGAATTCTGAATTCTAAATTTCCCCATGGGACCTTGGTTTAAGGGCTGATTTGGGGATTTTGGAAAAACCAAATGGCAAAACTTTCTTACTATATTTTGTTGATCATTTAGTGTAGTAAAACTTTGTATTTTGGTTCTTACCAAAATTTTGTATTTTTCCCAAGCCTTTCCCAAATTCCCTTTTATGTGCTTAATGGTTCACTTAGGATTAATTAGGGTTTGAGAGTTCTTCTTACCTTGAGGTTCATGACATGATTAAGGAGAATTTCTTAAGATGAAAAGACTCACTTCAAACCTTTGTTATTAATTTTTGATGTTCATGCCTCTATTTGGTTCACATGTGATAATGGTTCAAGTTAGCTTAAAGAAGAAACCCTAGGTGACACTGGGGTGTCACATAGATCCCTTGGGGTACCATAGCCCAAACTTAGGAGTGTAAACTAAATACCTCATGATTCTTTTCACAGCCCTAAGGTGAACTTCCTTAGGATTGGCCTGGAATCTTGCACACATGCATAATGAAAGCATAATATCTGGTCGTGAAGCACATAAATAGAGTAAAGATCCTATCATCGACTGGTATACCTTTTGATCTATAGATTTACCTCCTATGTCGAGGTCAAGATGCCCATTTGTTCCCATGGGTGTCTTGATGGGTTTGGCATTCTTCATTCCAAACTTCTTGAGTATATCTTGAATGTACTTTGTTTGGCAGATGAAGGTGCCCTCTTGGAGTTGCTTGATTTGGAATCCAAGAAAATACTTCAACACCCCCATCATAGACATCTCGAATTTCTGTATCGTAATCCTATTAAACTCTTCACAAGATGACTTGTTAGTAGACCCAAAAATAATATCATCAACATAAATTTGGCATATAAACAAGTCTTTGTCAATTGTTTTATTAAAGAGAGTAGGGTCAGCTTTTCCGACTTTAAAACCATTAGTGAGAAGAAAGTCTCTTAGGCATTCATACCATGCTCTTGGGGCTTGTTGGGCCCATAAAGCGCCCTTGAGAGCTTATAGACATGTGTAGGAGACTCACTATCTTCAAAGTCGGGAGGTTACTCGACATATACCTCTTCCTTGATAGGGCCATTGAGGAAGGCACTCTTCACGTCCATTTGATATAACATAAAGCCATGGTAAGTAGCATAGGCAAGTAATATATGAATTGACACAAGCCTAGCTACGGGTGCGTAGGTTTCACCGAAATCCAAACCTACGACTTGTGAATATCCTTTTGCAACAAGTCGGGTTTTGTTCCTAGTCACCACACTATGCTCATCTTGTTTGTTGCGGAATACACACTTGGTACCTACAACATTTTGGTTAGGACGTGGAACTAAACGCCATACCTCATTCCTCGTGAAGTTGTTGAGCTCCTCTTGCATTGCCACCACCCAGTCCAGATCTCTAAGTGCATCTTCTATCCTGTATGGCTCAATAGAAGACACAAAAGAGTAATGTTCACAAAAATGAGCAACTCGAGTTTGAGTGGTTACCCCTTGTGGATGTCACCAAGTATGGAGTTGACGGGGTGATCTCTTTGAATTGCTTGGTGGACTTTTGGGTGCGGTGGCCTTTGATCTTGAACTTCTTGTTCATCTTCCTTTTCTTGATCATCTTCATCTCCCCCTTGATCAATGTCCTCCTCTTGAGGTGGCTCATTGTCTTGATCTTCATCCTCTTCTTCTTGAACCATTTCCTCATCTTGAGTTGGTAGAGATGCTTGTGTGGAAGATGACGGTTGATCTTGTTCTTGTGAAGGCTCTTCAGGTTCTATTGGACACACATCTCCTATAGACATGTTCCTTAGTGCGACACACAAAGCCTCTTCATCATCTAATTCATCAAGATCAACTTGCTCCACTTGGGAGTCATTAGTCTCATCAAACACAATGTCATAAGAAACTTCAACTAATCCAGTGGACTTGTTGAAGACCCTATATGCCCTTGTGTTTGAGTCATAACCAAGTAAAAAGCCTTCTACTGCTTTAGGAGCAAATTTAGAATTTCTACCTCTCTTAATAAGAATAAAGCATTTGCTCCCAAAAACTCTAAAATAAGGAACATTGGGCTTTTACCAGTGAGGAGTTTATATGATGTTTTCCTGAGGAGTCGGTGAAGGTAGAGTCGATTGATGGAGTAGAAAGCGGTGTTAATCGCCTCCGCCCAAAACCGATCCGTTGTCTTGTACTCATCAAGCATGGTCCTTGCCATATCCAAGAGAGTTCTATTCTTTCTCTCCACAACACCATTTTGTTGAGGTGTGTAGGGAGAAGAGAACTCATGCTTGATGTCCTCCTCCTCCTCAAGAAAGCCTTCAATTTGAGAGTTCTTGAACTCTGTTCCATTATCGCTTCTAATCTTCTTTATTCTCAATTCGAACTCATTTTGAGCCCATGTCAAGAATGTCTTTAAGGTCTCTTAGGTTTGAGATTTTTCCTGCAAAAAGAATACCCCAGTGAAGCGAGAATAATCATCCACAATCACAAGACAATACTTACGCCCGCCGATGCTTATGTAAGCCATCGGGCCGAATAGATCCATGTGGAGTAGCTCAAGCGGCCTCTCAAGTGTCATGATGTTCTTGTGCGGATGATGAACTCCAACTTGCTTCCCTGCTTGATATGCGCTACAAATCATGTCTTTCTCAAAATGAACATTTGTTAGTCCTAAAATGTGCTCCCCTTTAGAAGCTTGTGAAGATTCTTCATTACAACATGAGCAAGTCAGCGATGCCAGAGCCAGCCCATGTTAGTTTTATAAATTAAGCAAGTGTCTAGTTCAGCATTGTTATCATTGAAATCAACTAAGTAAAGCTGACCATATAGCACTCCCTTAAAAGCTATTGAATCATCACTTCTTCTAAAGACGGTAACACCAATATTAGTAAATAGACAATTGTAGCCCATTTTACATAATTGAGAAACAGAAAGCAAGTTGTAATCTAAAGAGTCTATAAGAAAAACATTAGAAATGGAATGGCTAGGAGATATAGCAGTTTTACCCAAACCTTTGACCAAACCTTGATTTCCATCCCCATTGCTCTTTGGGGATCATCGTTTTCTCATATGAGAAGAACATCCTTTTCTCCCCTGTCATATGAATTGTGCACCCGCTGTCGATTATCCAACTTGTTCCACCGGATGCATAGACCTACAACACAGATTTAGGCCTGGTTCTTAGGTACCAAACGGTCTTGGGTCCTTATACATTAGAAACAAGCACCTTGGGTACCCAAACACAAGTCTTAGGACTCTTGTGTTTGCCCCCTGAAAGGGAACTGTGCTTAATCATTTCCTATAATCGATTTTGGTGGTTGACGCCCATCACAAACCACGTGGACTAACTAGTTTGCTTAGATGTTATTTATCTCAGGTGCATAAGGTTCAACACAAACCAAGAAAAAGATTAAGTTGGGGACTCAAATAAATTTGGAGCAAAGACTTGAGAGTGTGCTGCCAGTGGCGCACCGGACAGTGTTCGGTGCCCCAGGCCGAGCACCACTCAAACAGGCCACTCTCGGGTTTTTCTAAGGGACGCTCCGCTATAATTCACCGGACTGTCTGGTGTGCACCAGACATGTCCGGTGAGCCAACTGAGCAACGGTAACCTAGCCTCAACAGTCGACTGTGAAGTCAGTACAACAGTGCATAGTACAGAAGTCAGATGTCATGCTGCGAAGTCAGAACACACTGGACATGTCCGGTGTGCCACCGGACTGTCCAGTGCAACTACAGGACAAAGAACTTCAACGGTCAACCGCTCCAAACCCCAACGACGTGCTGATGTGGCACGCACCGGACAGTGAACAGTACCTTGTCCGGTGCACCACCGGACTGTTCGGTATGCCCATCGACAGCAAACTCAGCCAACAGCTAGGAAGTGGTTGGAGGCTATAAATACCCCCAACCAACTCCTTCAATAACATCCAAGTTTTCTGAAGTTCACATTCAATACAAGAGCAATAGCATTCACTCCAAGACACATTCCAAAGATCAAATCCTCTCCAAGCCTCAAAATCAACTCAAGTGCTTAGTGACTTGAGAGAGGGTGTTTTGTGTTCTTTTGTTGCTCATATTTCTTTGATTGCTTTCTCCTTCTATATTCTTATTCTTACAAGTACTTTGTAAAGCTAGCAAGAGACACCTAAGTGTGTGGTGATCCTTGCGGGGTCTTAGTAAACCAAGTGATTAAGGAGAAGCCTCGACCGGTCTGAGTCACCGATTGAGAGAGGGAAAGGGTTGGAATAGACCTGGCCTTTGTGGCCTCCTCAACGGGGACTAGGTTCTTTGGAACCGAACCTCGGTAAAACAAATCATCGTGTTCATTTGTTGATCTTGACTTGATTTGTTTACTCTCTTTCCTCTCTCTAAAGTTTCCTTGCTGATATTGATTTGAGTTTGCTCCCAAAGGTTATATCCATCAATTTGAGCAACTCATAGCAAGTGAAACAATCTTCCGTGCTCCGATTTAATTCTAACGCTAACCCCAGCCTTAGTGCATGTTTAAAGTTTATAAATTTCAGGTTTTGCCTATTCACCCCCCCTCTAGGCGACTTTCACCCCCAACATATTTGGTAACTACCTTGGCTGATTTGTTAGTAAGCACAAAAGATGCATCAAAAGTTTTAAAAGAAATGCTATGCTTATTTGATGCATCAATAATCTTTTTCTTAGGCATTTTGATATGAGTGGTATATCTAGAACTAAAAGCCTCATTACTGTAAATAAAAGCATGATGAGAAACAGAATGAGATTTTCTACCATGAATTCTTCTAATTTTATGCTCAGGATAGTTTTTAGGATATAAAATGTAGCCTTTATTCTGAACCATGGGAGCCTTGCCCTTTACAAAATTAGAAAGCTTGTTTCTAGGGGCATTAAGTTTGATGTTGCTTTGGCCCCCATATTGGAAGCCAATACCATCCTTGATGTCAGGGCGTCTCCCATTATAAAGCATATTGCGAGCAAATTTAGATTTTTCATTCTCTAGCTCATGCTCGGCAATTTTAGCATTTAATTTAGCTATGTGATCATTTTGTTCTTTAATCATAGAAATGTGATCGTTCATAGCATCAACATTAATATCTCTACATCTACTGCAAATGGTAACATGCTCAATGGTAGATGTAGAGGGTTTGCAAGCATTCAATTCTTCAATCTTAGCAATCAAACTAGCATTTTCAGTTCTAAGACAGGAAATTGAATCATTGCAAATATTGAGCTCTTCAGACAAGTTTTCACATTTTTCTACTTCATGAGCATAAGCATCTTTTAGCTTAATAAATTTTTTATTTTCAACAACGAGCAAGTCCTCTTGGCATTCCAAGATCTCATCCTTCTCGTTAACGGTTTTTATTAATTCATTAATTTTCTTCTTTTGATCCATGGTAAGGTTTGCAAAAAGAGAAGTTAAATCATCATCATTTTCACTAGAGCTACCCTCATCATCGGAAGTAGTGTATTTTGGGGTATCTCCAGAGTGTACCTTCTTATTTTTGCTGTCCTTGGCCATGAGACATTTGTGGCCAACATTGGGGAAGAGAAGGCCTTTGTTGACGACGATGTTGGTGGCGTCCTCGTCGGAGGAGGAGTCGGTGGAGTTCTTGTCGGAGTCCCATTCCTGCCCCATGTGCGCCTCGCCACATTCTTCTTGTTGTAATAGCTTTTCTTCTCCATCTTCTTCTTCCCTTTCTTGTTGTCGTCCCTGTCACTGCCACTTGTATATGGACATTTAGCTAAAAATGATCGAACTTACCTCACCTGTAGCAAACCCTCTTGGATTGGGGTTTGTAGTCCTTCCCCTTCCTTTGCTTGAGGATTTGTTGGAAGTTCTTGATGCTAAGAGCCATCTCCTCGTTGTCAAGCTTGGAGGTGTCAATTGGGAGTCTACTTGTTGGTGTAGGCTCTTCCCTCTTATCTCCTATTGCCTTGAATGCAACGGGTTGAACCTCAGGTGTGGAGGTGGCGCCTTGCTCTAAGTTGACAATATGTTTGGAGTCTTTGATCATGAGTTCAAAGCTCACAAACTTGTCAATCACCTCCTCATGAGACATCTGTTTATATCTAGGATCTCCACGGATTAGTTGCACTTGAGTGGGGTTATGAAAGACAAGAGATCTTAGAATAACCTTGACCATTTCATGGTCATCCCACTTGGTGCTCCCGAGGTTGCGGACTTGGTTGACTATCATCTTGAGCCGATTGTACATTGCTTGTGGCTCTTCTCCCTTGTTGAGGATGAACCAACCGAGTTCTCCCTCGATCGTTTCGCGCTTGGTGATTTTGGTGACCTCGTCCCCTTCATGCGCTGTCTTGAGGACGTCCCAAATCTCTTTGGCACTCTTCAACCCTTGCACCTTGTTGTACTCCTCCCGACACAAGGAAGCGAGGAGTATGGAGGTGGCTTGTGAGTTGAAGTGCCTTATTTGGGCGGCCTCATTGAATTCGTAATCCTCGTCGCCCACCTGTGGTACCAGCGCTCCAAACTCAAGAATGACCCATATGCTTTCATGAAGTAAGGTTAGATGGTGCCTCATTTTATCACTCCACATACAATAAACTTCACCATCAAAATATGATGGTTTGCCTAATAGAACGGAAAGTAAAGGAGCACACTTAGAAATACGAGGATAGCGAAGTGGGATCTTACTATATTTCTTACGCTCTTGGCGCTTCGAGGATGTCGACTCGGCGCCAAAGGTCGAATCGGTCTCGTAGTAGACCACCTTCTTCATCCTCTTTTTCTTCTTATCACCCTTCCTATGTGACTTGATGGAGCCGACGAATTCCTCCTTGTGCTCCTTATGCTTGTCATCGGCATCCTTCGATGGAGTCCTTTCTTCGATCTTCTTTCCCGAAGCTTCGACTTTCACCGGTGACCATCTCCCATTTGGTGTGTTCTCCTGACATCACTTTGAGTTGTTAGACTCTAATGAAATACCGGGCTTTGATACCAATTGAAAGTCACCTAGAGGGGGTGAATAGGCGAAAACTAAAAATTCCCTCTCTCAATCGGTCACTTAGACCGGTCGAGTGCTTCTTCTTAATCACACGGGTCACTAAGACCCCACAAGGATCATCACATGATTAGGTGTCTCTTGCTTGCTTTACAAAACACTTAAGAATATTAGAGTGAGAAGAAGGAAACCAAGCAACATGAGCAACAAAAGAAACACAAATCACCCTCTCTCAAGTCACTAAGCACTTTTGATCACTTGACTTGATTTTGGAGCTTGGAGAGGATTTGATGCTTTGATTATGTCTTTGGAGTCTATTCTTTTGCTCTAGTATTGAATGAGGAAGCTGGAATGCTTGGATGGCTTGAATGGTGGTGGTTGGGGGTATTTATAGCCCCAACCATTATTCCAGTCGTTGCTGTCGATGGGCACACCGGACGGTCCGGTGGTGCACCAGACACTGCACTGTTCATTGTCTGGTGAGTGCCACGTCAGCCGACCATTGGGATTTGGAGCTATTGACAGTTGAAGTCTTCTGTCTTCTTGCAGCACCGGACAGTACGGTGGCACACCAGACAGTGCGACCTATCGTTGTAGACTATCATCGGACTTCTGGTACTGCAGATTGGTCGCGCAGTCGACCGTAGGGTGAAGTTGACCGTTGCTGCGTTATCTTACCAGATAGTCCGGTAGCTCATCGGACAGTCTGATGAATTTTAGCGGACGAGCGCCGAGAAAACCCGAGAGCGCCCAATTCGCGAGGTGCTCAGCCAGGGCACCGGACAGTGTCTGGTGCGCCACTGGCTGCACCGGATCTTGTATGCTCCAAACTTTTTAGAATTCCCTCAAGTCTTTTTTTGTATGTTTTTGTTGAAGTTTATGCACCTAAGAAAAACATCCACTCGGCAAACTAGTTAGTCCATATGGTTTGTGATGGACGTCAAACACCAAAATCGATTATAGGAAATGTTGAGGCCATTTTTCTTTCATTTATGCTCTTATATTCTCGTTCAGGGATCTAGGTACGGGTGTCGCCTTAGAAGTGATCAATGGAGAGTTGTGATCCTCGGGCAGAAAGGAAATCATGACTCATGGGTAAAGTGTGCAACTTCTGTAGAGTGTTATAAAACTGGTATATCAGTCGCGCTTACGGTTAAGAGCAGCCTTGGGAGCTCCATTGATTAGAGATACAGATGGTTCGAGATACAATGATTCTAGTTATGGTTTTGGTTACGATGATTATAATGATGTTCCTCGATGAGGAAATGATCCACAGGTTGGTTATTGCTAAAACTTGGCTTCTACTAATAATAAATACCTGACGAACTAAAAGCAATTGTTTTGAGCTAAACCCCACATAAAGCTAGTCCACCTCAGCCAAACGGGACATTAGCTGAGTACGTTGATGTGTACTCACTCTTGCTTTCACAAACACCAGGTTGCCTTTGATGCAACAGGTAAAGAAGAAGAAGGCGTCGAGGCGGATCTCTAGGAGTTACAGGACTTCAACAAGTTCGAGGATTAGGCTAGCGATCTCCCTAGTCAGCTGACTGTGGTGGGTTTATTTACGTTGGCTACGTTTCTATTAAGTGCGCTTTGATCTATATTATGTAAATGACTCTAGTCTGTAATATTATTACTTACTCTTTATTATTATTTGAAGCATCGTGCTATGATGTGTCATTTATGTAATCGATGTGTACATGAGTTTTGATCCTAGCACATACATGGTTCGTATTCGGTTTGCCTTCTGAAACTGGGTGTGAAATAAGTGGTATCAAAGTCGTGCTGACTGTAGGACCGTTGACCTAGAGTAGCATTGGCCGTTTTGAGGACTTATTGACTATTACTTCACCCATCCTTGATGCTTCTTCAAAAATAAACACCTTGACCAATTCTATGTTGTACTTCTATATATATCACCTTGCTAAAATATTTTATTTTAGTATTGTCTATGCTATACTTATTCTATTAGACCTGCTCTCACTCTTGTGTGCTTGCGACCTCTTTGTAGTTAATCAGGCAACAGGTGAGTAGGTATCAAAGAAACCATCACCCTTCTTTTGTGTATACCCTTTAGACACAAGCCTTGCCATGTACTTTTCAATAGTACCATCAGGCCTAAGCTTCTTAAATACCCACTTAAAACCGATTAGCATACAACCCATAGGTCGATCGATAACCTCCCATGTTCCATTTGCAGTGATGGAGTCTATCTCACTACGGGTTGCATCCTTCCAATATTTTGCATCCGGTGATGCATATGCCTCTGCTCTATTTGGATATTTTCTATCAAAATTTGGATATTTTCTATCAAAATCTTGCCATGCCTCAACATCAGCTGGGTGACTCATTTCATTTTCCTTAGGATTTTGCTTTAGCTTGTGCCACTATGCTTGTTCTTGCGAACACAAGGTTGACTTGTCCCTTGTGGTTCGGGTTGATGATGAGTGATTGTCAACGGGTAGCACTCTGGGGTAGTCAGTGGACTGACCAGAGTGTGAGATTATGCTTTGCAACCATGTTGGTCGACTTGTGGTGTGCATGTGTGGAGCACAGGAATGATGGTCGATGGCTGAGGTGAAGGTCATGCGGGCTCGTGCTGATGGACCGGGAGTGGTGAAGTGCGAGTGCTGGGTCTTGACTGATGGATCAGAGCAGCCAGGTGACCAACCGCGGTGATTGACACCTGGGACACGCACTTGTGCGAGGACATGGTGGAGTGGACTGTATTGCTGACGTGGTCGAGGACAGGCAGGACACGCGTCTGATCGTGGAGGACGTGCACGAGGTGCGGTGCTCACTGCAGGTTTGGTGGTTTGGGCCTCAAAACCACCCAACACTACAGATGCTAGGTTTTGTTGAGTTTGGGCCTCAAAACTTGACGGTGGCGGTTCCGGAGGGAACTGGTGGCGACACGCGGCGTGATCGCGGAGGGTGCGTCAAGGCAAGGCAACTCCGTGTGAAGGACGTGGCCGTCAGATCGAAAACCTAGGAGTTGGTCCATTTTGCCCCTGGTGGTGTGGATAGGATCTATGTAAATAGGGGTACTTTAGGAAGTGAGAATAACCCTTTATAAATAGAGGGGAGGGCTGGTTGGTTCAATATCCCTTGGCTGCCATTTGTTTTGAGAACTCATTCTAGAGCTCCTAGTTTTCTCTCTAGGTACACACCAGTTGAGCCGAGGGTTCCGCAGTGATTTTGTACTTCGACTGTGTTCTTGATTTTCAAGTTTAATCAAAGGAAGGGTCGCCGGTCCGGCCCACAGGGTTCTTTGGCTTCAAATCTTAGTTTGTACCCTTGCTGAAATTTCTAAAGTTTTATAGTTTTGGTTTCTCCTTTTCCCCATTCTTGTGTTGTTGGTGAAAACCCTTTGATTCCTTTGAGAGTATTTGGTTTGGGAATTGATTGGTGGTGAGTTGCACTCTTCGGACCATTGTATACACCTAGTTGTTGTAGATTTTGATCGCGATTTGAGAAAAACTCAGTTTGAACTCGTTCTAGAAAACCCCAACAAAACCCCAATTTCTGTTGTATTTTTAAATCTGAGGGTGAGTCACAAGTCGGATTGAGCTCAAAATTTGGGGAGATCCTGGAAACGTATTTTCAACCCCCCTGGTCTCCTTACTGGTCCTACAGTTCTGATGTTTCTTTGTTCACAAACATCCTTTGTAGCCTAGGTATCAACGGAAAATGGCGTAACACTTTATGTGAATCTTCTTTCCTTCAACATCAACCCATCTTGAGAGACCACAAATAGGGCAATTGTCAAGCTTGCTATATTCTTTTCTGAAGAGCACACAATTATTATAGCACACATGTATTGATTCATATCCAAGACCTAATTTCTTTAAAATGCTCTTTGCTTCATAATATGATTTGGGGAGTGTATTGCATTTTGGGAAAGCATCACCTAACAGTTTTAATATTGCAGAAAATGCGGAGTTGCATATCCTATACAATGACTTCATATAAAGAAGCTTTACCACAAAGGACAACTTCGAAAATTTCGTACAACCTAGATAAAGTTGACGCTTGGCCTCTTTCATCACTAATTTAAAAAATGATTCCTTGTCATTAGGTTCTGGATCATTCTCATTTTCATTGTCTTATTTATCTTTCTCTGCGCTTTGTAGGTCTTGTAACAACCCATTCAAATTACCATCATCATAGTTGTTGTGCTCAGTCATACCTCACTCATTTAACAAACCATAGGCTTGCACCTCAACAGAACAATTATCAACATATATATCAAGGTTCTCTCCATGATGAATCAATCCATCAAGTATATATACTTTCCATGCCATTCATCAATATATGTCTCCCCACAAGAGCTTGATGTTGGTACTTTTGATTAAGGCATCTACTACATGGACATAAGATTTCTTCATCCTCTCCAAATTTACCATGAATGAAGCTCATAAATTCTTTGATGCCATCGATATATTCATAAGAAAATAGACTAGCATGCAACCAACTTCTATCCATCTAAACAAGCATGCGAAGAAACATAATTAACAAGTATGTTTGTAGATAAGAAAGCTTATTACAAGTATAAGTCAATAAATTACTAAAAAATACCTTGGTTGTTCAATGTTGTTGAGGTGCAAAATAAGGGGACGAGATAGTGCAACTCACAGCGATGTGGAAGGCTACAGAAGTTTGGCCACTGGTGCCTACTCACGCTGTGAAATTGGATATGCGGTAGCAGCATTTATGACTTTGCCCCTAGCCCAATAGCTGACATTACTTTGAAATTGCTGAATAACAACACATCGTGTAAACAGGCAAAATCAAGTGGGGCCATGGGGAGCTAGGAGTGTGTACCTCGGTTGCTAGCACCAGGCCACCAGCACACGCACAACAGCACCATCCCGCCTCCGCAGTGCCCTGCCGCACCAAGATGTGCGTCTCACCGAAGGGCAGAGGGAGCTGGGCGAGGCCACGAGCAGGAGGCGATGCTGGCCGGACCGTCAGCTAGGCAGGGCGAGCAGCGACGGTGCAAGTCGATCTGGCTCACAACTACACGAAGGAGAAGGGATTGGGGGCGAGGACCTAAGAAAGGAGCGGAATAACAAAGTAGTGACATTATCTTCTCGATGGATCTGGGCAGGCAACATAAGGAACATTATAAATATAAATACAAATGCACATAAAAATCCCAACGTGTTCTATTCTATGTTGTAGTGGTTCATGTCACATAGCTAATAGTTTAAGTCTTGAGTTCAAAACCCAACACTTCCTAACTTATTTTTTTACTCTACTCTACCTCAGTTTTTTATACTCTAATTTTTATTTTTTAAGAATGTCCCTTAGGTTGGTTCTATCAACACATCATATAAATCTATACTACTTATTAAGAAGGTAAGAGTAGTCTGCCGTTCTGTCCTCCCCCGTTCCGCGCGCAGAAAAAAAATCAAACCGCGCTAATCAAGGATCGAACCTTAGATCTATTGAGTAGAATGCCTAGCCATCCACCCTCTAACCAACATGACTCATGTTGAATTGTGTACAACTTCAACTAAGACTTTATTTATGTTTAACCCGCCGTCCACTCTGTATGCTCACTGAGTCTAGAAAAACATTTATAGCTTGGCCCCTGGTCTTTCTGGAATTTGGGACGCAGTCCAGGAAATAAAGAAAATAGGGAAAAGAAGTTTAGAAATTGATTTTTAGTTTAAAAATAATTGCAGAAACCCATTTAATTCATGGAAATTTCATATTAAATCCAAATAAGTTCATTCCAATTTCTATAATTCTATAATATTATTTTTTATCACATAATACCTCTGTTTTATCATGAAAACAACAATAAAATTGATTTCCTAATTAATCCTATATCAAATACATAGAAACTTTGGAAATTTGTAACTTCCCCATTTTAATTCTAAATTGAACCGTTCCAGTTGTGTTAGTCTCGTATGAATATTTACTACGCAGTAACAACATTGATTATACCATGTTTCATACTTTTATAATTAGATATTTATTTATCATATGTTAATTGGGTTAATCTATGTCTATTGGATTAATTTATTTAATATATTAATATAGTATTCTAACTTTATGGTTATACGATGTTTGACCATTAGTCTTGCAAACACACACACTTACCTTTTTGTTTAAGAAAAAGCGTATGGTGGTACGTGTCCGATGACTAACGATGTACGAGGGAATTTCTTCCGGTATGTGTGAAACGTGCTCTCCAATAATGAGACCATGCAAATCGTGACATATATCGAAGTCTGCATGATATTGATGGTTGCAATGTAGTGGTGAAACAGATAGATTATGAATAACAAAATTTATGTATGGCCAGAATCACAAATTGATTATGAAATATTTTCTCATAACGGTATAACACATATTTTGTATATAAGTTATTGTAGTATACTGGTATTATATATTTCCGTTGCAACGCACGAGCATTCAGCTATATATATATATATTCATTTGATGAATGAATTGTATCTCCATCAACTATATGTTAAGAAAACATCTATTAGAGACATCATATCCACCACACCACATCTTATTTTGATGTTATAGTAGAAGATATGAGAGTTATTAAAAGTAAGGTATGGTTGATGCCACACTAAGCCATAATGGCTCCTCCACCGCTGTTGTGCGGCAAACCATCACATTCTGTGACGCGGGACGTCGAGCAACTCCTGACTTGGGGCACTCCGGTCCCATATGACAAAATCTCCCATTCCCGTTCAGCCATTCCTATCGTGCAAGCCATCACACACTCCAGACGTTGGGCCCACATTGCAGACTACGGACGCCCACGTGACAGCCACCATTAGTTTTGCACACACCGGACCCACGTCTGCTCGCACAAAAAGTTGCCTCAATTTGACACTAGCAGGAGCATTTGACCATGATTGCTTTCTCTAAAGAAGGAAGGCTTATAAGCCGGTAGAAGCTATGTTGGCTGGCCGGTATGGTCATAAAAATGTGCAAGCCGTGATGACGACATAGGTCGCGTGGGCTGTGTTTCTTTGGTGCAGCCCAAGTAGCTGCCAGGAGGCCGCACGCTTCTTACCCTGACCCAACTTGGCTTTAGGGTCAGTCTCCCTTGCTTTCTCAGCCCAGCGAGCCCTCGCCCTCTAGCTCTTCCTGTTAGCACCGTCTCCGTCCCGTTCTCTCCTGATCATCGTCGATCTCAGCCATCTCAGGAGCACCCGCTCACTCCCAGACGCCGCGCAAAGGAATCCCCCATGATCTCCCTCCAAACTGCCAACTCCCTCCACGATCTCCCCCTCTAGCTCATGATCCCTCCGCCCGCCCCCACCCCCCGCCTGCCACGCCCACGGGCGCAACAAGCCAACAACCCACACTCGGCCCCGCTACCCCGATCCGTCGCCATAAATCCGCTACCTCCTCCTCGAGTCCTGCTTGATCTCCCCATGCTCGACCGGACGGAAGGGCAGCCCTGACCGTGACCACAACGCGATGTGAGACGAGTGAGGGTAGTGTCGGGGGTTGCGACCAACGACAGAGAGCCACACAAAGAAGCTCGTCGGCGATGTTTTCCTCAAGGTTCGTTCGCTCATTCCTTCCTTCCTTGTGCTATTGGCGTGTGATCCTAGCTAGCGCTCTCTTGATTTCATCCTTATCCACGTGAATCCTGGATCACACTGCATGCAGATTGGATTACTGGAAGGCCAGACCAGCTGCTCGCATTCACTGGTGCACGGTGTGGGAGCTGAGAGCTCCGTTCCTATGGCCGGGCCCCACCTCTCTTGGGCCCTTGTGCAGATACGCAGAGGTAGTGTCCCCTAATTTATTTGTCATGTCCCCTAATTTGTTTGTCAGAGCTACTTGAGGATGTCAATGAGGTATGGCTCCGCTGGTTCATCAGTATTCAGTAATTACAAGGCATTATGAGTTAGCATGCTCCCTCCTGCTAAGCTAGCTAAATGTGGTTATCATATCTCAATAAGTATCCATTTTTAAAAGTATAAATTGTTATAGCCATACATGCGAGTCTTTATTTTGAAAATAACCAAAGGTTCTGAACCTGCATTGTGCTAACTCGTCAATCATTCCTGAAATGCGATTCCTTTTTTCATTCAGAGTTCGGTTGGACAAATTAAGAAGGATTGAGATCTTAGTTGTTAAGGTAGAAGCAAAAGCACCACCACTGAATCCTATACTTTGAACGGTGATAGCAGCAGTTGTGGTCTTCGATATCTTAGTGTGTTACTTGGTGATAGCAGCAGCTGCGATCTCCAATATTCTAGGGCATGTTTGCCTCCCTCTTCTAAACTTAGAGATCTAAAAGCTTTAGAATGTTTTAGCTTTCTTTTGATGTCCAAATCTCTAATGTAAGGTGGGCTAAAGGTTAAAGCCAACTTTAGACCACCTGATGCATATAAGGAAGAAGGGTCCACATGCACCATTCTCTGTAGCATAGCAAAATCGAGCTTGATGTCCTTGAAGATTGATCGAGATAATATTAGTCAGTACTGAATTTAATTTTAATGACAAGTTTGTAATGGGTAGGATAATAAGGGATATGTTACAGGTTGTTGGTTTCTTGGATGAATATGCTGCTGCATAGGGTTAGGCCTAAAAGTAGAAACAGAACAGGATTGGTTTTTGTAGCTCTCCTCCCCTCATCTCTCCATGGGATTGGAATATATATAACTTTATGAGTTTATATGGAAAGCAATAGATATTGTTTATTTCCTCTCTTCTCTTCTCTCCTCTCCTCTCCTATCTATGCCATATTACTGCTTTTAAACTAAGGCGACACTGCTAGAGGCACTATTATATGTCAAGTTCATATATTAAGAATTTGAACTCTAGCCTATTGATGATGATAATTGTTCATTGTCTGAAATTCCTCTATTTGACCTCTATATATGTCTGAAATTCCTAAACAACATTATATCCATGTTTGTGTGTTAATATTTTTTGGTCATTATGTCATGAGTTTGTGTTAATAATCTGAATACTAAAGCATGTGGTAGGCACCATTATGTCTAAAATTCCTATACACATTGCTTATGATTGTTTGAGGATTACACCTGTCTTGAGTTTTTATATTAATAATCTGAATAGTAAGGTTCGTTGTACCTTGTAACACCTGAGTTTAGTTGTTGGCTCTGAACTCTGAAAAAATATTTTTTTACCAAATACAACATCAGATGTAATTTTACTACTGTGATTAAGTTGTATCACATATTCATAGTAGTATTATTGTGTTCTTCAAGCAAGTCAATTACAGTGAGCTTTTAGTCATGAATTTACAGTAGTCTATGAAAGATCATTCTTGAATTTTTGCATTTAAATTGTCTTGTTAAATCTTGTATAATACACTACTAGGTGAGTGCTCGTGCGTCACAGGCCCGAGTTTCTCTTCAACGTCATCCCGGAGGCTCGTGGATGTCGTCCTTTATCTCATAACAATATAACACACATTTGTATATATAAGTTATCGAGCTATTATATGACCCCGTTGCAACGCACGGGCACTGAGCTAGTAATTATATATGTATATATAGTTTTTTACTCTATTTTTTTAAAGAATGTCCTTTAGGTTGGTTCGATCTGCACATAAAAAATATTATATATTTTTAGTTTCATTTCTTTATTTTCCTCTTCATCTAAAAATGCAGTAAACATATAATGAATCGAATATTATATGGTCCAATCTTACACTCCAATGCACCGTGATAAATTAAAATTCGTCACCATAGATTGAAAATTTATGACGTTTCATGCAATCAGATTATGACGATTTCAAGTATTCCGTCATAAATTACGGCCCTAGTAGCCCACCATTGTAAGTCTTGACAAAATACAATAATCGTCATACATGATATTGTATTTGTGACGATCTGTAAATACGTCATCGCAGATTTGTCATACGTTAAAGGATTTCTTGTAGTGTATGGTTGTGGGGTATCCTCGACAAGGTACACAATGAAGTCTTCACCAAAGGACTTTGCTATCCTTGGTTTCTTACTCCTTCTAGGAGCTAACTCACTATCACCTTCTTTATCTTCAAGTGGATTTTCAATTGGCTCAATAGTAAGTGTGGGTTCAGGAATAAATTCATTTGCAACACTAGGCAAAGAGTAAGTTTTTTCATCGGGAATATGTTATCAAAGAAAGTGACATCTCGCGACTCTATGAGTGAATCCACTAAAATATCATACGTGTATGATTTTATCACCAAGAACTTATAAGTTGTGCTATGATGTGCATAGCCCAAAAGGATACGATCAATTGTTTTAGGTTCAAGCTTACATTTCTTATTAATAGGTACGCTAACCATGGTCAATCAGCCCCACATACGCAAGTAATGGAGTGATGATTTCCTTCCTTTCCATCCTTCATACGGAGTTATCTCACTATTTTTAATGGGAACTATATTCAAAACATGAGATGTCGTCAAAACAGCCTCCCCCACCATGTCTTTGCCATTGTGGGAACTATATTCAGAACATGACATGTTGTCAAAACAGCCTCCCCACCATGCCTTTGCCATACGAGACATTCCCAGCATGGCATTCACCAAGTCCATTACCGTTCGGTTGTTTCTTTCGGCAACCCAATAGATTGGGGCGAATATGGAGGTGTTCGTTCATGAATTATTTCATTCTCTGAAAAGAAAAGATCAAACTCATTGGAAAAATACTCCCCACCACGGTCAGACCTAACACATTTTATTTTATTTTCCAATTGATTATCCACCTCATCTTTATGTCTTAAAATGTTGTAGCACATTATCTTTAGTTTTTGTAGAAACACGTAACAATATTATAATGTATGAGCTCTAATAGTGTCGTGTGCCTCTCGTCTACAGCCTTATGTGGCTTACGAGGTTGCTTTGCTTGCACACACACTTGGCACTTAGAGCCTTTGACAGTAGTAAAATTTGGAATCAAACTCATAATCAATACACACAACATATAATCAAAATTAATGTGACACAAACAAGAATGTCATATATCAGCCATATAATTGTTTGAGTCACACACATGGATTGGCCTATGCTATCATAGCCCTTGCCAATGAATTGGCCATATCTTGAATTCACTACTTTATTCACTCGAATACCAGATTGGAACTATCTCGACATAGGAGGAATCCACTAACGAGGTTCTTATTTATTGAGCATGATGTTGCAGATTCTTCAATCACACGATTTTTCTCAAGATAAACTTCAGATCAACCGTACAAACACCGAGAACAAAAGCATGCAATTTGTTCCCCATCATGACGGTTGAACCTCTCCTGACCTGGTAAGATGAAATCATGGATATATCAATACAAATAGGAATATTGGCTCTTGTATCTATCCACCAATCATTAGATTGACATACAAAAAATATATATGGTAAATTATCGTGCCCAGACCTGCTAGGATCGCAAATAGTCATGTTGGCACACTTCTGCCCTGGCTAATTTTTCTTGCCCTTGCGGTTCTTACACTTCTTGGCGAAATGCCCATTCTCACCGCCAATGAAGCACACAACATCATCCATGTTCATCCTCTTCTTTTTCTTGATTTGAGTAGTTCGATTGGGCTTATAATTCTTCTTTCCAGCATGCTGCCTCATGTTGGCGCTAGAGTGCCCTTCGGGTGCTTTTGAAGCATCCTTTGCCCAAACCTTCTCTTCCACATCAAGATCAGCCAACAAATTCTCAACAAAAATTTGTTGTCTTTTATGTTTTAGTGTTATACAAAAGTTCTGTAACACCCTAAATTCATCAATTGAAAACAACTGAGTTTGGATTATTAAATTCCAA
This sequence comes from Zea luxurians, assembly GCA_029449295.1. Classification (NCBI taxonomy): domain Eukaryota; kingdom Viridiplantae; phylum Streptophyta; class Magnoliopsida; order Poales; family Poaceae; genus Zea; species Zea luxurians. The sequence continues at coordinate 38,502,097 of JAOPSE010000010.1, read as the reverse complement.
TAGATTGAAATATTTATGTTTTCAAATAATGAATTTAGTAATATAAATCAATTGAACAATTTCTTGAAAAGATAAATTTTACCAAAGTGTTTGATGCATTCATGCGAGGCATAATTTTTCTTTGATTTGAATTTTAAATCCAATTTTTAGATGCAATTTTTGTGATACAGATCTCATTTTATAAAATAATAATGAATTGTTATAATATTATTTTTAGGATATGATATGGTAATAATTAAAATTATAAGTAGTTGCAAAATTCCATTGTAATTGATATTATTCCATTAATTTAAGAACCTTTTATTTAAATAATGTAATTCTCCTAAAAATAATTTATTTTGCAAATACATTTTTAATAAAATTGGATGTATTTTATTTCTTTGAATATATATACACATTTAGTCTACTAAAAAACAAAAATGTACCGCCGTTTGGGCCAAGTGCCAAACTGTATGTCCCTCTCCCCATATTTTTCTCTTCTCCTTATTCTCTTACATGTGAGCCCACCGGCAGGTCTATCTTTTTCCTCTATACGCAGCTCTCCTTGGCTTTCTCGTTTAGTTTTGTAGGATGACACTGCACCTTCTCCTCATTACCCGCGGCTATGCCTACTTGCATTCCTAGCCGTTCACTGCCCACAAGTGGAGTAGCCTCCATCTATTCGCAACGACGATTTCCCTTCTCTCGCGACCAGGTCGAGCGTCAACTCTCTCTCTCCATTTATTGTCGCCATTGATAAAGCTTATTAACTACCATTTCTCTGAAGGTTAAAGCAGCGTCTAATTAGCCATGAAAGGAACGTCAATCTAGCCATTCTCTTGTCTCTCCGCCTCTTCGTCCTGTCACCGTGAAATGCTGCTCGAGCACCCGCGTCCGATCCTTTCCCCTCCCCCACTAATGACGCCCTCTGCTCTCCTCTCCCCACTCATCTCGGCCTCCATGAAGGGAGTAGTAACAAGAATATAGGAACAGTTTTCTCTATAATTTATTGGGGCACAGCAATGGCCATCAAAATCCACCACGATTCTCTCTTCTTGCCTATAAATCGCGACCCCGAGCTCGCTCTTCTTCCCTGCTCGCTCTTCGATGTTCGCTCAGCCACACTCGGCTCAGTTTGCTAATTTTTCTGCGCCGAGCTTGACCCAGCTAGCAACCTTCTCAGCCGCATGGCGTCGTCATGCCACGCTGAAGCCTACTCTCTAGGCACAGCGTGACGTCGAGCTTTCATCGTCGAAGTCCGTCAGCACGATGTCCTACAAGCTCTATTGTATCTTTCATGCTCTGAGCCTCTACACTCGTCGTCGTTGTCATCGTTCTGAGAGCGACGCTGAATTCTCTTCCCCGTTCCCATCGGAGATAGTTTCTCCCCGACGTCGCTAAACCTTCCTAGACATCTCCTACTATTGTGCACCGAACCGTCGTCATTCTTTGCCTCGTCGAAATTCGTCATGCCTCGTCGTCGCTCGTCCGTTCCTCGCCTCCGTGCTCTTCCTCCGTGTCCCTGCTGTTGCTGCCCACGTCGAGCTGCAACGTCGCCCTCTGTTTTCCGTCGACGTCCACATCCCGGCGAACCACCGCTCTAGGAAAACCACCTCGATCGAGCCCCTGCCCGCCACCGTGAATTTCACGCCACGCCGCGACAATCTGTTTTCTATCCACAATCTGAAGGTGTCGGTGTCTCGGACCCGGGGGGTCCCTTGGACCGACTAGTGAAATCGCTGCGTGTCCCTGCCCAGATGGGTTGGCGCGGGATGAAATACAAGAGGTGGGACAAGCCTTGTATTATCCTGCACCACGGGTGCCGCTCGCAGTAGGGGTTACAAGCGCGTCGCGTGAGAGAGGGAGAGACACAGAGTTCGTCCGCCGCTTCCCCCGCGTGAACCCCCCTCAGGGTGGCCCTGGACCTCCCTTTTATAGAGGCAAGGAGAGAGTCTAGACGTACAATAGGGGGCGTAGCTATGCGCTAACGTGTCCGGCAGTGGAGTGCCTAAGCCCTGTACATGTGATGGCGTGGCCGCCAGAGGAGCGCCTGAGTCCTATAGGAGTATAGCTGGCAGCACGGCGAGGATCCTGCTGACGTCTCCTTGCTGTCGTAAGGGGCTGAGAGCCACCGGCGTCATGGTGCACGCGGGGCACCATCATTACCCGTCGCTGGGGTAAGCCAGATGGGACGCCGGTCTTGTTCCTTGTAGCCTGAGCAGGCTAGGAATAGGAAAATGATGCATCCCCTATTAGCGCGGTCAGTCCGAGCCCAGGGTCGGTCAAGGCGGAGACTTCTCTTGAGGCCGAGGCCGGGGTCGGGCGAGGACGCGATTCCTCCCGAGACCAGGGTCGAGGCTGAGTTCGGGGGTCGAGTGAGGCGGAGACCTCCTCCCGAGGCTGGAGCTTGAGGTCGGGCGAGGCGGAGACCTCCTCCTGAGGCCGGAGCATGAGGTCAGGCGAGGCGGAAACCTCCTCCCGAGGCCGGAGCATGAGGTCGAGTGAGGCGAAAAACTCCTCCCGAGGCCGGAGCATGAGGTCGGGCGAGGCGGAGCTTCCTGTTGCGCCCGAGGCTGAACTCGGTGGTTGATCGTGACTTGTTGTCAGTCGTTGCTAGGGTGGCTGACACGGCAGTCGGAGCGGAGCGAGCGATGCTATTTTCCTGTCATATCGGACAGTAAAGAAGAGGGGCGAAGTGACTGCGGTCACTTCAGCCTGCCCGTCTGAGGTGCGTGCGTCAGGATACGGCGTCAGGCATCCCCTGCATTTAATGCGCCTGCGAAGCGGTCGGTTGGTGAGGCGGTCTGGCCAAGGTTGCTTCACAACGAAGCCTGCCCGAGCTGGGCCTCGGGAGAGCCGAGGGGGCACCCGCTGCCTGAGGAGGACCTCGAGCGAGGCATGAACTCGTCTGGGACTACTGTTCCTACCCGAGGCTGGGCTCGAGTGAGATCGCATCCCTCGGGTAGACGAAGTCTTGGCTTGAACTACACCCGTCAGTTGGTCTGAGGGTGTTTACCAGCCACGATTAGGAGCGTTGGGGGTACCCCTAATTATGGTACCCGACAGTAGCCCCCGAGCCTCGAAGGGAGTGATGGTACTCGCTTGGAGGCTTTTGCCGCGTTTTCGGTGAGGGGACCGGCCTTTCTCGGTTTTTGCCTTGTTCTGGTGGGTGCGCGCGAGCGCACCCACCGGGTGTAGCCCCCGAGGCCTCGGAGGAGTGGTTTGACTCCTCTGAGGTCTGAATGCTTTTCGTGGTTGCTTCGGCTGGTCTGATCGTTCCCTCATGCGGCCCAACCGTAGCCCGGGTGCGTGGTCGGGTTCCAAGTTATCAAGCTGGTTTGTTGACGCTGTCAATAGTTTTGGCCGTAGCTGGGTGCGAGAGCAGCCCCCGAGTCTCTGCACGGAGCGAGAGGACGATCAAGGACTTTCCCGACTTTTATTATACGCCCCTGTGTCGCCTTTCCGCAAGGAGGAGGGGGGAAAGCGCCATGTTGCCCTCGGAGGGCGCCGAACATGGTGTTTCCAATGAGCTGCTAACGGGTGATCCGAGTGGACGCCCGTGCCCCGTTCATTAGGGGTCGGCTGGTGGCCCAGAGGCACGCTCCTAAAGTACCTGCGGATGATTCGCCGGACCCAGACCCCTTCGACAGGGTCCGAGGGCTCGATGCCTCCCTCCGGTGGGATTCCATTACAAATCGTTCCCGCCGGTCTCGAAAATGTCCTAGGGTACCTCGGGAGCGTAGCCCGAGCCTCGGCTATGTATCGAACGTACCCAGAGTCATCCCTCACTCTGCGTGCTCTGGGGCGACTGTCGAACCCTTCCGAGGGGCCATCCTATGAACCTCTGATCAGTAGTGGGCACGGAGCCCGAGCGCTCTGGGGCGGCTGTCGAACCCTTCCGAGGGGCCAGCCTTCGAACCCCTGATCAGTAATGGGCTTGAAGTCCGAGTGCTCTGGGGCGGCTGTCGAAACCCTTCCGAGGGGCCAGCCTTCGAACCCCTGATCAGTAGGAGGGCTCGGGGCCCGCTTCCTTCACCGGGAAGGATCCTTTCCACAACATCCCCTTTCCCGGTCCCTGTAGCAAGAGAGAGAGAGAGGAGGGTGTAACACCCTGAGTGTTTATATTCCGCTCGACAACTAGTACGGATTTAAGCACGCGATATCAGTAAATAAGATGGACGCTAAGGTCTAATTATCGTCATTCATCGCGATTTTAATATCGCATCTGTTTCGTTTGTCGCGAATGCGACATTGTTTTTATTAAATTTATCCGAGCTCTTCCGAAATTTTCGTGTTATTCGGAACGTAGTTGTTCTGAACATCGGTGCGTTCGATGTTTATTTAAAATTCATCGCTCGCATAAATGCGAATTCGGAAGCCCGACTAACTCGGACGATTTTTATTCCGAACAAATTAATTTGAACTCGACGATTAAAATGTTCGGGGTCAAAATAATTAGAATTGTGTGAAATATTACGCGAGGTTACAATTCCATTCATACTTCAGCACGCTGTTGGGGCGACGAAAACGAGTGTACATTAGCGGATCGGGTTTCGGCTAATTTCGGTCGAATCACGCAGAACAAATTATCAGTGCCGAAATCAGTTCATTTCGGTCTGTCGCTTTTCGCCCGGATCCAAATCTTCGAATATACACAATTATTAAATAGTTTAATTCGCCAAATCCGGAGAATGAAATGTGTATTCGTGTAGCTTGTCGACTCGTGCACAGCGCTAAAAATCTGGATTTAGAAATATCTACGCTTTCCTTTTAAAAAATAGAAAGATCAAACAAAAAAGGAAAAATCTTCACGGTGCTCTCTCTCTCCTTATTAAACTGCACGGTACGCTGATTTTTCTCTCCTAGCGTCACCGTTCTTATCTGTTCCAGCCGCAGCCTTGATTTTTCCTACCGTGTGTGCCTGTCTTCTTTCCTGGGAGAAAAATCACGCTGCTCCATTCTCTGGTTTCTTCCAGCCGCTCACCGCCGGTGAGATCGCAGCCGTCGTTCTTATCTTCTTGCGCCGCTCCTCTGTTGCCGCTTAAGCATTGGATAAAATCCTGCGCGCCGAGGTTCTTCCTCATGGCGCTCGGCCTCTTCCCAGCGCTACCGGCCATCCCTCTGCTCGCCCTCGCTCCCTCTGTTGGCTCAGACCGCGCCCAGCGTCGAGCTTCTTCTTGCTCATGCCCAGTCGCTCCCTCTCTGTTTGCCGCTTGTCCGTCTCCCTGGTGCTCGCCGCGCGCGCTGTTCCTTTTGCGCGCCTGGCTAGTTCTAGCTCGGACCAAACCGTCTGCGCCTGCTCGCCCCTGGTGCGCGCAGTCGCGCAGCTCGTAGAGCTCTCTTGTCGTGGCCATCGCGTCCCTGCGCCTAGCCTTTAGCTCAGTCTCTATGCGCGCGAGCTCGCCGGTGTGCTACTAGTCTAACTTGGATCTCGCCCAAGGCGTCGATCTGTCCGTCCTACCGTCGCTCAGCTCGTGCGCGCCCTGTGTATTTTTCCCGCTTGGCATACTCCCTCGCTGGTGGGCGAGCATCTCACTCATGGTGCCCAGCTCGCGTCCACCTCCGTTGATTGTTGACATCGTGCGCTCGGCTTCTCTGGCGCCGATTCGCGCTCGCTCATGTCCATCGTCGTGTCATCGCTGCTCGTACCTCGCTTGTCGGCCACCATATCCAACTTCCACAGCAACGTTGTTGTTCTCTCTTTGGTGCTCGTTGCTGACTCCGCTACCTGTTTGAACTGGAGTTCGTCGTCATCTTGCCCATGCCGTGACCGCAATTTCCTGTGTCCCTTGTCCATGTCATCGTTCAGTTCCCTCGCTTCGACGCTAGTCCCTACGTGATGCCTTCAAATTGTGATCGTGCAGACAAAAGGATCCCCAAGAGAAGATGTCCAAAGATCGGATGGTAGTGTGCGTGAAGTTCGTGTGGCCCCTGCCAAGCGCTCGACAAATTGCCTGGATCGGAAAATCGCTACCGATCTCACGAATTCGTGTCAGCTGTTGAAACGGTAAGCTGATAAATTATTCAGAATAGTTCGATCATTGAATAAAATAATGTGTTAGGGCGAGGCTTATTAAGGTGCTCGATAAATTGCGTAAGTCATGAAACTATCGTCGACTTCGCAGTTCTTGCGATTATCGAGCCAGGTTCAGTTATAGCGAGTTATTTCGCTATTCCGGTCAATTAGTTGAATTAGTGTACCGAGTAGAATTTTAGTAGGCATGTGTGTTGATGAAATATTTTAATCACTTGTAAAGATGTAGTATAATTTATAAAGCAAGAGATAAGGTTAGCATTTAATTAATTAGCTGGTGAGTTGTGTAGGCTAATTATATTTCATGTGTATAGTTTGTTGTTCGTGATGTTTGCGTTAGGTTCGAGAAGCGTAATTATTGCGCTTAGTCGTACGTTAATAACTAGTGTTTTCATGTAAGATTGTACAACGCCTCACCCTTAGGTGTTTAATACGCTATCGTATATCACTATTTAGATTTGCGCTATTCCTGTTTATATGCATTCATGTGCATAATGCATTTCATTCAGGTACGTTAATTAGTCGCGCGATGCGGAAGATGACCCAAGTCGACCCCAAGCGCGGGCTAATCTGCAAGCTGAAGCTGATGAATCAACCTGAAGATGGTTAAATCAAGCAAGTGCTCGATCGAAGAATACTCGTCAAGCGGACGTCACCTAACAACACTAACCTAGTGTTACTCAGGCAAGCCCCGGTGCATTTGCCACCTTCCTTGATGTTTTTAAAATCTTTCTCACTTGATTGCTGCATTAGGTGATAGGAGTTGATTGCTAAAACAATTCCTGCATTACCTTCCTTGGACTTGATTACCTTCCTTGATCACCCGTTTTATAAAAGATTTTTGATGCTTAGTCTTGCTTTAGAAAAAAAACAAAATGTTTTGTTTTTACAAAATATGATGTGGCAAAGGTGGGTGGAATGTTTTCAAAACTAAAACTTGATGGTGAATCTGTCAAAGGCCTTGATGGATTCAACATCGAAAAAGATGTACCTCTGTCAGGTACCAAGTTTTTGGGATAAAATACTTAAGCTGAGACCGGGCGGGTGACTTGCACGAGAAAGGAGTCTCGGTGTAGTGTCTCCGTCTGAGTCGATTAAGGACCGTCTCGATGTAGGCTTGATGATCGAGGACCCTTTAACTGGTCACATGCCTCGTCATGGGTAAGCCTTGCCTCGGGCAGACTAAGGCCGGAATAAGATAACACGAAATGGGCGTGGAGCGGTGGCGAGAGTAGCGTGTACCCTCCGTGGCAAGAGGCTGGACGGTGGTGTATCTGTGCTCTCGGTTTGCGTGAACCTGATCCAGTCTTAAGAACCCCGGTGGCGGGTTGACATATGCAAGGGTTAAGTGCTACATATGTCGTGTGATTGGAGATCCTCAGCTGAGTATAATCGATTCGGATCGCCGTACCTTCGCGGTTATGAAGACTTGGTCACTGCCCTACACGTAGCATTCCACTAAAGATGATGGGTTTTTGTTAAGAAATTGGCTAGTGCAGGACCAGTGATTGAACTAGGGTAGAAAGAACTCTAGTTGCAGGTAATTTTACTTAACTTGACAAATAAAATTGGATTTTTAAGGATCCACTCGTAGTAAGTTTTTCTGCAAAATAGAGTCTTTGATTCTTGATAAACCATACCTTGAATCCCTCTAGCCAGCATACCCTTGAGAGTCTTTTCTTTAGTCGGGTAAGTCTTGCTGAGTAATTCCGTACTCAGGGTTTTATTCCCTGTTGTTTTTCAGGTTCTAACTTTGTGCTGTTGTTGATGGTGTTATGTGCCGGTGGGCTCGGCCTTCTTATAAGTCTAAGTAACTCCCTTATACTTCTTATTGAGGATGGTCACTTGAGCTAGCATATATTTCAAACTTATACTTTTGTAACCACTCCGATAAAATAATGTAAAATTTTTGTAACTTGTAAAATTTGGTAATACGATTTCCGCTGCAAAAACATTAGTGTGTGTGATTTGTATTACTTAATCCCGCGGTTCTGGTTGAAAGTGGTTTATCCGATGTCCTTGGGGCAATCGGACAGATCCTGTTGAGTTATCTGGTGCACATGCATGGTTGTCTGAGGTCTTTGGGACAAGGACAGGTGCATGTGGGCCCAATAACTTGGAGGTTCTGCCACAGCTGGTATCGGAGCTGGATTAAGTATATACGGTCACATACGTATTTTCAAAACAAAAGTTTTGGTTTTGAAAAACCTATTTTCAACTAAACACATTGTTTGGTTTTGAAAACCCGTTTTGAAAAACTATAATGCTAGCGACATCCTCTCTTAAGCCCTAAGTTAAGGACTATCAGGTGGCTTAGTTGAAAACCACAACCGGGGGTATTGCATACATGTGTATTGTTATTTTTGAGGCCATTCAGTTTTGAATGGATCGACGCCCAAGGTAAGGTGAGATGTGAGAGCATGACCGAACAAACGTCGGTCTAGGGAAGTGTTTAAATGTGGCGTCCGATTATATACATGTTCTACATATGTATATATGAAGACTGCGATGTGGAGTAATTACTTTTCCGGGAATTCAGTACCCCATGGATGTGTATGGGTATACAAACATGGGAATACTAAGAAATGTAATGTACTTGTAACGACGCACCTACGCTAAGGTAAGAAGGTGAGTTACCATAATGAGTTGCCCTATGGTTAAAGTGTGGCAACGGCGCCTATGCGTGGCTCGGCGCTTAATGATGAGCTGGCCTCCATATAGAAATATATGGAGTATAAACTGTGATAAACTGTCATGTGTGACTTGCATCATTGGGAAATTGGGCTGCAATGGATTTTCTGCAGGTACACTAACCTCGAAAACGTATGTGTAGCTAACGACTAGCAAAATACCGTGAGAATCGTACGTATGCCACCGAGATAGAACGTTATTGCCATATTATGTTGGCAAAATTCGTGAGGACGAATAAGACGAGCATGCATCCTGATTGTTGCATTGTGTTTGTCACCTATACACCCAAAATGCTTCTCTCATCTTTATTCTAGTAACCAGATGATTGTAGATAATGTGGTGTAATGCTGAATTATGAACTTCGATGAAATAGGTGTCCTCCATTCTTTAGGTGACCTCTTAGGGTGCTTTATGTGCTTGCTCTTGTGCTTGATGTGTCGATAGAAGGTTAGTGAGTTGTTTGCCTAAATCTAAAATTAGGCCATGTTCTTAGTTGGTGAACCATGACCCAAATTTGAATTTTCCGTTATCACTCCATGACCAAGCCCATGCAAATAAATGCGTAGTTAATTTCCTTGTTGGACATAAAGTGTACCCAAGCTTAAAACAAGAACCTCGAGTCATGTCTCCTTCTAGAACCATGCCCTTGCTCGATTGGCGCAAGCTGATATCCCAAATTCCAGTTTGCCTGTTCTTGAAGATCGCCATGTTGTTTTACCAACCTAACTTAGGAAAGACATGTCCGATCATTTTCTTAAGTTTGATGCCTTTGGTTTCATCATAATTATCGAAGGCATACCAACTTCATCTTATGATTGTTTTCCCTCCATATCTAATCAGATACTAATCCTTGACCTTGTAATCTCTATGATGGACATAGAAATATGTTTGGGGCTGAATTAACAGTCTCCCATCGTACTCCTTTCATCAAGTTTAGGTTATGGCCATGCCTTGTTCACTTCCTTGGGCCATGATCTATTTGGATCTCTACTTGTAATCATTCTTACAGGTGGAGTCTCTTTTGTACCTTGTCATCCTTGACCAGTCTATTTGTGTTGTGTGAGATTTCTTATTGGTTACATCTGGTATTGGCGTTATGACTAAAATTGATGATACCGCGACGAAACCGAGGGCCTCCTATGGGTGCACACATATGGTTGTGCTACTTGGCACGCGCTAGTATCACAGTTAGTAATCATAATCCATTATAAGACTATATTGATAGGTTGTCTCTGCACAAATTGTTCTTACCACGTGAGATTCATTATTGGTGCCAGTTTTGTAATGGTGTCATTGTTAAGGACTTATGGTACCGCGGCGAAACTGAGAGCCTCCTGTGAATGCGCACACAGGATTTTGCTGCTTGGCGCATGCCGGTATCGAGGTCTCTGGTCATGATCCATTGTGGAACTACACTAATGTGTGCTCTTCCGTAAACCTTTCCCTTGAAACAATTTCTATGTTGTTTGTCAAGTGATCAAGCAACATCTATCATCTCTATTAGGTCAAAAGAGCATACCACTTTCATGCGTGGTCTTATTTATTTTGATCCTGATAGTGACTACTCATACCCGTTCCCTTTACGTCCTTTGTGTAAAGGTGAAGCCTTGGAGCTTTTTAGTGTCGACAGACAACTGATTAGCTCTCAAAATGGAGATTGATTTTTCCCTGCTATTGAGATGCAGGAGTTTGTTCATTCACTCTTTTATTTAATCCATGTATTCCCTAACCTAGTAGATGACTTATCTGGCATGAAGAAGCGAATGAACCATACGACCAAATGAATTTCTACCCAAGTGCATGATCAACTATTAGTATGAGTGAACTCTCAACCCTTGGCTTACCGATGGTACTGAGAGGACTTGCTCAATGTCAAAAGTAGTTCAACAAGTTGGTTTTACTAACTTGTAACTTCCCAATGAACAAAGGTTGAGTTTAGAGATCGTTTAATCGAGTTGTCTAAACTCACTTTGGTTTAAACCCTCTTAAGGAAGTGTTTACAAGAATCGAAATTAAGTCGACCAATAACCACCTAATTATCGCTCTAGTCATGCCTTGATCGCCTCACGTGTGCTTTTCCAGCATGTGTGATCAAGTAGATCCATGATTAGTGCTCGATAAAATGGATTGGTTGCGAAGGCAGCATTTCCAGATCCCTCCGCTGGTGATTTTTCGAGTCTCTATCATTTTTCTTGAACTTGAATTCTCTGGCTAACATGGGTCAACTGTGATGTTATTCGACATCCACACCCGTCCCCTGTGCTATGAACTTATCGTGACCACTTGTTGGTAAACCTCTTTCTGTGTGTTTTACCCAAGATGGTGCATCTGATTCTGTTTGGGTAAGATCGCGTAATTGCCACTCGCTCAACAAACTCAGATAGTACAGTGTCATCAGAAAAGGCAAACTGTACACATGGAACCTTATGTGTTCTTCTGGCAGACAGCATTTCTATTGGTGGGCATTTCTAAATTAGCCTAAGGCGATACATGTTATGTCCACTAGAGAAACAATATTCTGAAGCACTTGCCTTCGCCCAAGACTGCCTTATGATTATCGCTGATATGGACGTGGTTACATGCTTCTCTACTCTTGAAAGTCTTTCACTCTGAATCTCGGGACGAGATTCTTTTAAGCGGGGAGGGCTGTAACACCCTGAGTGTTTATATTCCGCTCGACAACTAGTACGGATTTAAGCACGCGATATCAGTAAATAAGATGGACGCTAAGGTCTAATTATCGTCATTCATCGCGATTTTAATATCGCATCTGTTTCGTTTGTCGCGAATGCGACATTGTTTTTATTAAATTTATCCGAGCTCTTCCGAAATTTTCGTGTTATTCGGAACGTAGTTGTTCTGAACATCGGTGCGTTCGATGTTTATTTAAAATTCATCGCTCGCATAAATGCGAATTCGGAAGCCCGACTAACTCGGACGATTTTTATTCCGAACAAATTAATTTGAACTCGACGATTAAAATGTTCGGGGTCAAAATAATTAGAATTGTGTGAAATATTACGCGAGGTTACAATTCCATTCATACTTCAGCACGCTGTTGGGGCGACGAAAACGAGTGTACATTAGCGGATCGGGTTTCGGCTAATTTCGGTCGAATCACGCAGAACAAATTATCAGTGCCGAAATCAGTTCATTTCGGTCTGTCGCTTTTCGCCCGGATCCAAATCTTCGAATATACACAATTATTAAATAGTTTAATTCGCCAAATCCGGAGAATGAAATGTGTATTCGTGTAGCTTGTCGACTCGTGCACAGCGCTAAAAATCTGGATTTAGAAATATCTACGCTTTCCTTTTAAAAAATAGAAAGATCAAACAAAAAAGGAAAAATCTTCACGGTGCTCTCTCTCTCCTTATTAAACTGCACGGTACGCTGATTTTTCTCTCCTAGCGTCACCGTTCTTATCTGTTCCAGCCGCAGCCTTGATTTTTCCTACCGTGTGTGCCTGTCTTCTTTCCTGGGAGAAAAATCACGCTGCTCCATTCTCTGGTTTCTTCCAGCCGCTCACCGCCGGTGAGATCGCAGCCGTCGTTCTTATCTTCTTGCGCCGCTCCTCTGTTGCCGCTTAAGCATTGGATAAAATCCTGCGCGCCGAGGTTCTTCCTCATGGCGCTCGGCCTCTTCCCAGCGCTACCGGCCATCCCTCTGCTCGCCCTCGCTCCCTCTGTTGGCTCAGACCGCGCCCAGCGTCGAGCTTCTTCTTGCTCATGCCCAGTCGCTCCCTCTCTGTTTGCCGCTTGTCCGTCTCCCTGGTGCTCGCCGCGCGCGCTGTTCCTTTTGCGCGCCTGGCTAGTTCTAGCTCGGACCAAACCGTCTGCGCCTGCTCGCCCCTGCTGCGCGCAGTCGCGCAGCTCGTAGAGCTCTCTTGTCGTGGCCATCGCGTCCCTGCGCCTAGCCTTTAGCTCAGTCTCTATGCGCGCGAGCTCGCCGGTGTGCTACTAGTCTAACTTGGATCTCGCCCAAGGCGTCGATCTGTCCGTCCTACCGTCGCTCAGCTCGTGCGCGCCCTGTGTATTTTTCCCGCTTGGCATACTCCCTCGCTGGTGGGCGAGCATCTCACTCATGGTGCCCAGCTCGCGTCCACCTCCGTTGATTGTTGACATCGTGCGCTCGGCTTCTCTGGCGCCGATTCGCGCTCGCTCATGTCCATCGTCGTGTCATCGCTGCTCGTACCTCGCTTGTCGGCCACCATATCCAACTTCCACAGCAACGTTGTTGTTCTCTCTTTGGTGCTCGTTGCTGACTCCGCTACCTGTTTGAACTGGAGTTCGTCGTCATCTTGCCCATGCCGTGACCGCAATTTCCTGTGTCCCTTGTCCACGTCATCGTTCAGTTCCCTCACTTCGACGCTAGTCCCTACGTGATGCCTTCAAATTGTGATCGTGCAGACAAAAGGATCCCCAAGAGAAGATGTCCAAAGATCGGATGGTAGTGTGCGTGAAGTTCGTGTGGCCCCTGCCAAGCGCTCGACAAATTGCCTGGATCGGAAAATCGCTACCGATCTCACGAATTCGTGTCAGCTGTTGAAACGGTAAGCTGATAAATTATTCAGAATAGTTCGATCATTGAATAAAATAATGTGTTAGGGCGAGGCTTATTAAGGTGCTCGATAAATTGCGTAAGTCATGAAACTATCGTCGACTTCGCAGTTCTTGCGATTATCGAGCCAGGTTCAGTTATAGCGAGTTATTTCGCTATTCCGGTCAATTAGTTGAATTAGTGTACCGAGTAGAATTTTAGTAGGCATGTGTGTTGATGAAATATTTTAATCACTTGTAAAGATGTAGTATAATTTATAAAGCAAGAGATAAGGTTAGCATTTAATTAATTAGCTGGTGAGTTGTGTAGGCTAATTATATTTCATGTGTATAGTTTGTTGTTCGTGATGTTTGCGTTAGGTTCGAGAAGCGTAATTATTGCGCTTAGTCGTACGTTAATAACTAGTGTTTTCATGTAAGATTGTACAACGCCTCACCCTTAGGTGTTTAATACGCTATCGTATATCACTATTTAGATTTGCGCTATTCCTGTTTATATGCATTCATGTGCATAATGCATTTCATTCAGGTACGTTAATTAGTCGCGCGATGCGGAAGATGACCCAAGTCGACCCCAAGCGCGGGCTAATCTGCAAGCTGAAGCTGATGAATCAACCTGAAGATGGTTAAATCAAGCAAGTGCTCGATCGAAGAATACTCGTCAAGCGGACGTCACCTAACAACACTAACCTAGTGTTACTCAGGCAAGCCCCGGTGCATTTGCCACCTTCCTTGATGTTTTTAAAATCTTTCTCACTTGATTGCTGCATTAGGTGATAGGAGTTGATTGCTAAAACAATTCCTGCATTACCTTCCTTGGACTTGATTACCTTCCTTGATCACCCGTTTTATAAAAGATTTTTGATGCTTAGTCTTGCTTTAGAAAAAAAACAAAATGTTTTGTTTTTACAAAATATGATGTGGCAAAGGTGGGTGGAATGTTTTCAAAACTAAAACTTGATGGTGAATCTGTCAAAGGCCTTGATGGATTCAACATCGAAAAAGATGTACCTCTGTCAGGTACCAAGTTTTTGGGATAAAATACTTAAGCTGAGACCGGGCGGGTGACTTGCACGAGAAAGGAGTCTCGGTGTAGTGTCTCCGTCTGAGTCGATTAAGGACCGTCTCGATGTAGGCTTGATGATCGAGGACCCTTTAACTGGTCACATGCCTCGTCATGGGTAAGCCTTGCCTCGGGCAGACTAAGGCCGGAATAAGATAACACGAAATGGGCGTGGAGCGGTGGCGAGAGTAGCGTGTACCCTCCGTGGCAAGAGGCTGGACGGTGGTGTATCTGTGCTCTCGGTTTGCGTGAACCTGATCCAGTCTTAAGAACCCCGGTGGCGGGTTGACATATGCAAGGGTTAAGTGCTACATATGTCGTGTGATTGGAGATCCTCAGCTGAGTATAATCGATTCGGATCGCCGTACCTTCGCGGTTATGAAGACTTGGTCACTGCCCTACACGTAGCATTCCACTAAAGATGATGGGTTTTTGTTAAGAAATTGGCTAGTGCAGGACCAGTGATTGAACTAGGGTAGAAAGAACTCTAGTTGCAGGTAATTTTACTTAACTTGACAAATAAAATTGGATTTTTAAGGATCCACTCGTAGTAAGTTTTTCTGCAAAATAGAGTCTTTGATTCTTGATAAACCATACCTTGAATCCCTCTAGCCAGCATACCCTTGAGAGTCTTTTCTTTAGTCGGGTAAGTCTTGCTGAGTAATTCCGTACTCAGGGTTTTATTCCCTGTTGTTTTTCAGGTTCTAACTTTGTGTTGTTGTTGATGGTGTTATGTGCCGGTGGGCTCGGCCTTCTTATAAGTCTAAGTAACTCCCTTATACTTCTTATTGAGGATGGTCACTTGAGCTAGCATATATTTCAAACTTATACTTTTGTAACCACTCCGATAAAATAATGTAAAATTTTTGTAACTTGTAAAATTTGGTAATACGATTTCCGCTGCAAAAACATTAGTGTGTGTGATTTGTATTACTTAATCCCGCGGTTCTGGTTGAAAGTGGTTTATCCGATGTCCTTGGGGCAATCGGACAGATCCTGTTGAGTTATCTGGTGCACATGCATGGTTGTCTGAGGTCTTTGGGACAAGGACAGGTGCATGTGGGCCCAATAACTTGGAGGTTCTGCCACAGAGGGGAAGGATATGAATTTAAATAAGGTGGCGTACCTTTTTTGACGCGGTCATTATGACGAAGGCAAAGCGACGCCCGCCTCGCCTGCCAGAGGTGTTGCCTGCTCCGTCGAGGAGTTAATGCGATGGGACGGGCGATTCGTGTGGCGCCCGTTGCGCGTGCGAGCCGTTCGAGGAATAGGGCACGAGCGCGTCGTCTTCACGCCGTGGGAGAGGGCTCTCCCATCGGTTTAGGAGGGGACGTGAGCCTGCAGGCGACTTGACCGCTGCCTCCGCTCGTCTGCCGCTACAGTTACTGCCGGCTCGCTTTTGACCATGCCAACCGTCGTGCCTACCCCGCGGCTGACCGGCCCGTGGCCGTCACCTTTAACTAGCACTGTTGGGTCCTGCGTAGGGCTACCTCGAGTCGCGGTACCGGTTCCGCAGTCGAGGAGGCGCAGCATTGGCGCGAGTGGTGGTGTAACTTCTCGCACGTCGTAACCGGCGCGCCGGTTACATGACATGTGGGCCCGCTTCCTTTGCGCTGGTCCGCCGGATGTGGACGGAGCCGAAGGGGCGCACAGTTGCGGTGCAGTTGGATGCCTGTCGCGTGGAAGTCCACCCTTTCGACCACCGATTTCTACGAAGATGGGAGAGCGCTTGTAACCGTGGGACGGTTACATGTCTCACGTGCGGCGGTTCGCCTTCTTCGTGCTTCACATCAGCTCGTATGACGTGTTGGTCCCAGCCCCCATGTCGTAGGGGGAGAACCCTAGAGGATGTCAGTGGGGATTTCACCCGTGACGCTAAGGGGTGCAAGTGAGGAGGTCTGCCTATAAAAGGGGGATCGATCCCCTGGGCAGTGGCCATGCCTTCGTCTTCCCCTCATGCATTGCGCCCTTCCACCTTTTGAGCCCCCGGATGGGGTGCTCCAGCATCGCCTTGCTCTTGCTGTCGTTGGAGGAGCGCGACCTCGTGGAGATCGGCACCTTTCAGCCATCGCTCGGCTTCAAGGATTTTCATCGTGCAGCCCAGCTGCATTCCCCCACCAATGGGTAGTTTGGTGGGGAGAAGCAAGCCGGGCTGCAGCCTCCGCCCCGCCCTCAGCTTCAAGGATCTTCGTCATCCTTGCTGAGGCAGAGGGAGGGCTGAGCCGGGGTTCGCCTCTGCGTAGGCAGCGGCCCACTCCTTCCTTCAGTGATCTGGGGGGAAGGGCGTTCGCCGCCTGTGGCGCTGGTAGCCGCCGCGTGACTGGCTCCCCGGCACGAGCGGCTCTGGAGCTGCCTCCGGCGCCGCCCCCCACTGCTGGTCCTTGCTGCGCCGCTGGCTGTTGGTGGGTCGCATAACATGTTGCACGCCGCAAAGGCGGCGTTCGTGTTCTGGGGCTGCCCCGTTCTCGTTCTGGTGGCGAGGACGGGAGTGAGGACCTGTGGGTGCGCTTTGGGGCGGACGACGTACGCCGGTGTGGCTCCGTCTCTTTGGCTGGTTTTCATCTCTCGAGGGCAAGGGCCTCTTGGCTGCAGCGTTTGCCCTAAAGCCGCTGCTGCAGCTGTCTAGCCGCCCGAGACGGAGGTTGTTGCTGCTGCTGCTGGAGCGGCTGCCGGCGGGCCACCCGAAGTTTGTTATCTCGCAAGCCTTCCGGTGTGGAAGTTGTTCGTGCCTGCGGGAATGGAACCAGAGTCCCGTTTGTAAGGAGATATACCGGGTTTTTGCTGGAGCAAAATATAACCGCTTCAAGTACTTAGACATTTGTCGTAGGTCGGGAGAACCGCCGAGGGTTCCGCCGACGTCTAAGTCTGTGTAGCATAGTTACCCCCAAGTATATGTGTTTGTTCTTTGTGGCTGTCGAGGCCTGAACATTTGGGTATTCGAGAATGAAGCTGTGTGTCTTCCTCATTCCAAGCGCTGGGACTTGTCTGTTGGCTAGGCGAACCACTTAACCGAGCGTCGGTTGCCTTTCGTGGAAGGTGACGAGTGAGGTGTCCGTATCCCGGAGGCGTAGGAGTCCCTCGGCTCTATCGGCCTTGCCGCTCCATGCTTCCCTTGCTCAGTTTTTGGAACCCTCGGCTGCTCTGCAATGAGTCGGAGCCGGAGGCAGCGGTGTTAGCGCGGACAGACGCGGAGTCGGCTTGGAAAAGAGACTTCGTCGGCCCGGGAGATGGCGGCTTCCTAGGCCAAGGAAGATGTGGTAGCAGCCGCTGGAGCTTGGCCAAGACACCTGCTGGCGCGGTGCTGGCGTCCTCCCTTAGGTGGAGGTCCTTTTGCCCGGGTCGCCGTCCGAGGCCGGGCCAGGTTCCGCCGAGGGTGGAAACAACGCAGAGGGTGCTGCTGCTCCCCCTGCCGATGCCTGAACCTGCAGGAATAGTTTGTCTGTAGCATGTGCATGCTTTTTCGCGGCCGCCGAGGCCTAAACACTTTATCGTCGTGTTTAAAAAGCTACGTCTTCTCTCCTTTTGTTTCGAGCATCACGACTTGTCTGTCAATAGCAGAATCGTTTATCCGAACGAGAGTTACTTTTCGCGGAAGGTGATGAGTGAGGTATCCGTATCCCGGAGGCGTAGGAGTCCCTCGGCTCGATCGGCCTTGCCGCTTATGTGCGCTCTCATTTGGTCGAAGGATTCCATTATTGGTACAGTCGAGAAGGCGCGAAAGTCGTTTTCTACCCGAGTGTTAGGACTTGTTTGGTAGCAGGATCGCTTATCCGAGCATGAGTTACTTCTCGCGGAAGGTGATGAGTGAGGTATCTGTATCCTGGAGGCATAGGAGTTCCTCGGCTCGGTCAGCCTTGCCGCTTACGTGTACTCTCGTCATTCTCAGGATTCCGCTATCGATACGGAAGTCGAAAGCACAAAGGTTGTTTTGGTAGAAAATTTTTCCGAGGAAATTTTTGACGCAGAGGGGGTTCCCCCCTTCTAGCCCCCGAGGGAGGGTCGGGCTTTGCTGAGGCAAGGCCGACCCTTCCTTGACGGTTAGACTTTGTGTATGTAAACGAGGTACATGAACGACTTAAAACATCTTAAGGGTAGAAGCGACGTAGCTGTTGGATGTTCCAAGCGTTGCTATAGACCTCGCCTTGGTCGTTGGCCAGCTTGTATGTTCCGGGCTTCAAGATCTTGGCGATGATGAAGGGCCCTTCCCAGGGAGGAGTGAGCTTGTGGCGCCCTCGGGCGTCCTGTCGCAGGCGAAGCACCAAGTCTCCCACTTGGAAGCCTCGGGACCGAACGCTTCGGGCGTGGTAGCGCCGCAGCGACTTCTGGTACCGTGCCGAATGTAGTAAGGCAACGTCCCGAGCCTCCTCGAGTTGGTCCAGCGAGTCTTCTCGGCTGGTCTGGTTGCTTCGGTCGTCATACGCCTTGGCCCTCGGGGACCCGTATTCTAAGTCTGTGGGGAGGACGGCCTCGGCCCCATAGACTAGAAAGAACGGCGTAAAACCCGTGGCGCGGCTCGGCGTCGTCCTCAGACTCCAGACTACCGAGGGTAGCTCTTTCATCCACCGCTTGCCGAACTTGTTGAGGTCGTTGTAGATCCTCGGTTTGAGCCCCTGCAAAATCATACCGTTGGCACGCTCCACCTGCCCATTCGTCATGGGATGAGCTACGGCGGCCCAATCCACACGGATGTGGTGGTCGTCGCAGAAGTCCAGGAACTTTTTCCAGTGAACTGCGTGCCATTGTCGGTGATGATTGAGTTTGGGACCCCGAAGCGATGGATGATGTTGGTGAAGTACGCCTCCGCCTGCTCAGACCTGATGCTGTTTAGGGGTCGGACCTCGATCCACTTGGAGAATTTGTCGATAGCGACCAGCAGGTGCGTGAAGCCCCCTGGTGCCTTCTGCAAGGGACCGACGAGGTCTAGACCCCACACAGCAAATGGCCAGGTGATGGGTATTGTCTGCAAGGCCTAAGCGGGCAGACGCGTCTGCTTTGCGTAGAATTGACACCCCCAGCAGGAGCGCACAATCCTAGTGGCGTCGGCCACCACGGTTGGCCAGTAGAAACCTTGTCGGAAGGCATTCCCCACGAGGGCTCGAGGTGCTACATGGTGGCGGCAAGCACCCGAGTGTATTTCTTGCAACAGCTCTTGTCCTTGGGCGATAGATAAGCATCGTTGGAGGATGCCCGAGCGGCTGTGGTGATAGAGCTCTTTTTCATCACCCAGCAAGACGAATGACTTGGCGCACCGAGCCAGCCGCCGAGCTTTGGTCTTGTCGATGGGAAGCTCTCCTCGGAGGAGATATTCCAGGTACAGGGTCTGCCAGTTCAGATCTGGCATGACCCCATTCTGTTCCTCCTCGACGGGCAAGGCCTCTTCCTCGATGGCCGAGGGTGCCTCGGGTTCGACCGAGGGTACCTCGGGCTGGGCCGAGGCTTCCTCAGGCTCGGGTGTGTCGTCAATCTTGACGGATGGTTGATGTAGGTCTCTGGAGAAGACGTCCGGGGGAACCGTCATTCGCCTCGAGGCTATTTTTGCCAGCTCGTCCGTAGTCTCGTTGTACCGTCGGGCGATGTGGTTGAGCTCCAGCCCGTAGAACTTGTTTTCCAGGCGCTGGACTTCGTCGCAGTAGGCTTCCATCCTCCAGTCATGGCAGTGGGAGTTCTTCATGACTTGGTCGATGACAAGCTGCGAGTCGCCTCGAGCGTCGAGGCATCGGACCCCTAGCTCGATGGCGATGCGTAGCCCGTTAATCAGTGCCTCATACTCGGCCACGTTGTTTGATGCCGGAAAATGGAGGCGAATGACGTAGCGGAGATGCTTTCCGAGGGGTGAAACGAAGAGTAGGCCAGCGCCTGCTCCTGTTTTCATGAGTGACCCATCGAAGTACATGGCCCAGAGCTCGGGCTGGATTGGAGTTGTTGGTAACTGGGTGTCTATCCACTCAGCCAGGAAGTCTGCCAAGACCTGGGATTTTATGGCCTTCCGAGGAGCGAATGATAGTGTTTCGCCCATAAGCTCCATCGCCCACTTTGCTATCCTACCCGAGGCCTCGCGGCACTAGATGATTTCCCCCAGGAGGAAGGATGACACCACAGTTACCGGATGAGACTCGAAGTAGTGTCGCAACTTTCGCCGTGTCAGGATCACTGCATAGAGCAGCTTCTGGATCTGTGGGTAGCGGACTTTGGTCTCGGAAAGCACTTCGCTGATGAAGTAGACTGGCCTCTGGACAAGCAGTGCATGCCCTTCTTCTCGTCTCTCGACTACGATCGCGGCGCTGACCACCTGAGTAGTCGTGGCTACGTAGATCAAGAGGGCTTCTCCTGCGACGGGGGGCACCAGGATGGGTGTGTTCGTAAGGAGCACCTTAAGGTTTCCGAGGGCTTCCTTGGCCTCGGGGGTCCAAGTGAAGCACTCGGCCCTCCTTAAGAGGCAGTACAGAGGCAAGCCTTTCTCGCCAAGGCGTGAGATGAAGCAGCTCAGAGCCGCAAGGCATCCCATGACCCTCTGTACTCCTTTCAAATCTTTGATCGGTCCCATGTTGGTGATGGCCACGATTTTCTTCGGGTTGGCCTCGATGCCCCGCTCGGAGATGATGAATCCAAGGAGCATGCCTCGGGGGACTCCGAAGACACACTTCTCGGGATTGAGTTTCACGCCTTTCGCTCTCAGACACTTGAATGTCGTTTCAAGGTCAGAGAGGAGGTCGGAGGCTCTCTTCGTCTTGACAACGATGTCATCGACGTAAGCCTCGATCGTTCTGCCGATGTGTTCTCCGAACACATGGTCCATGCACCTCTGGTAAGTGGCGCCTGCATTCCTCAACCCAAATGGCATTGTAGTGTAACAGTACATGCTAAAAGGTGTGATGAAACAAGTCGCGAGCTGGTCGGACTCTTTCATCTTGATTTGGTGATAGCCCGAGTAGGCATCGAGGAATGATAGGGTTTCGCACCCAGCAGTGGAGTCCACGATTTGATCGATGCGAGGTAGAAGGTAGGGAACTTTCGAACATGCTTTGTTTAGACCAGTGTAGTCTACACACATCCTCCATTTCCCATCCTTCTTCCTTACAAGAACAGAGTTAGCTAACCATTCGGGATGGAATACCTCTTTGATAAACCCTGCCGCGAGTAGCTTGTGGATCTCCTCGCCTATGGCCCTGCGCTTTTCTTCGTCAAAACGGCGTAGGGTTTGCTTCACGGGTCAGGCTCCAGCTCTGATGTCCAGTGAGTGCTCGGCGACATCCCTCAGTATGTCGGGCATGTCCGAGGGACTCCACGCAAAGACTTCGGCATTTGCGTGGAGAAAGTCGATGAGCACTGCTTCCTATTTGGGGTCGAGCTCGGAGCCGATCCGAACTTGCTTGCTGGCATCGTTGCTGGGGTCGAGAGAGACGAACTTGACCGCCTCAACTGGTTCGAAGTTGCCGGCGTGCCGCTTCGCGTTGGGCGCCTCCTAGGAGAGGCATTCTAGGTCGGTAATGAGGGCCTCGGACTCGGCGAGAGCCTCAGCGTACTCCACGCACTCCACGTCGCATTCGTACGAGTGGCGGTACGTGGATCTGACGGTGATGACCCCATTCGGGCCCGACATCTTGAGCTTGAGATAGGTGTAGTTGGCGACGACCATGAACTTGGCGTAGCATGGTCTTCCCAACACCGCATGGTAGGCTCCTCAGAACCCGACGACCTCAAAGGTGAGAGCTTCCTTTCGGAAGTTAGAGGGAGTTCTGAAGCAGACGGGTAAATCGATCCGTCCGAGGGGTAGGATTCGCTTCTCGGGCGCGATCCCGTGGAAGGGTGCTGCACCGGCCCGGACTTCAGACCGATCAACCCCTAAGAGCTCCAGGGTCTCGGTGTAGATGATGTTAAGGCTGCTGCCTCCATCCATGAGGACCTAGGAGAGCCTAACGTTGCCGATGATCGGATCGACGACGAGCGGGTACCTTCCTGGGCTTGGCACGAAGTCGGGGTGGTCGCCTTGGTCGAAGGTGATAGGCTTGTCGGACTAGTCTAGGTAGACTGGCGCTACCACCTTACCAAGCAGACTTCCCGACGCTCCTGCTTGTGGTGCTGAGCCAAGGCGTTCGCCGCTGCCCGCCGTAGATCATGAAGCAGTTATGGACTTCCGGGAATCCCTCTTCCTTGCCGCCCTCCTTCTTGTTGTTGTCATGGCCCTTGCAGTCTTCCGCCGGGGGCCCGGTCTTATGGAAGTAGCGCCGGAGCATGACACATTCTTCGAGGGTGTGCTTGATGGGCCCCTGGTGATAGGGGCACGGCTCTTTGAGCATCTTGTCGAACGCGCCGGCCCCTCCAGGAGGTTTCCGAGGGTTTCTGTGCTCGGCCGCAGCGACGAGATTCGCGTCTACGGTGTCGTGCTTCGCTCACGACTTGTTTTTAGCCTTCTTCTTCGTGCCCCGCTGGGCGGATGCCTCAGGGGCGTCTGTCTTCAGCTCTCCCTGAGGCTGCTTGTCCTTTCAGAAGATGGCTTCGACCGCCTCTTGACCCGAGGCGAACTTGGTGGCGACGTCCATCAGTTCGGTCACACGGGTGGGAGTCTTGTGCCCCAGTTTGCTCAACAGGTCTCGGCAAGTGGTGCCAGCAAGGAAAGCCCCGATGACATCCGAGTCGGTAACGTTGGGCAGCTCAGTGCGCTGCTTTGAAAACCGCCAGATGTACTCTCGGAGTGACTCCCCTGGCTGCTGGCAGCAGCTTCGGAGGTCCCACGAGTTCCCAGGGCGCACGTACGTGCCTTGGAAGTTTCCCGCGAAAGCTTTGACCAGATCGTCCCAGTCGGAGATCTGCGCACGAGGCAGATGCTCTAGCCAGGCTCAGACGGCGTCGGAGAGGAAAAGGGGTAGATTACGGATGGTGAGGTTGTCATCATCCGCCCCTCCCAACTGGCATGCCAATCGGTAGTCTGCGAGCCACAGCTCCGGCCTCGTCTCCCCCGAGTACTTGGTGATGATATTCGGGGCTTGGAAACAGGCAGGGAACGGTGCTCGTCGTATGGCCCGGCTGAAGACTCGCGGACCGGGTGGTTTAGGCGAAGGACTGCGATCCTCCTCACTATTGCAGCGTCCCCCACGCCTGGGATGGTAGCCTCAGCGCACCTTCTCGTCGAGGCGGGCTCGATGGTCGAGATGGTGGTGCTCGTTGCCGAGGCGTTCCCGGGCGGCGGGCGCCTCGTCCCGCGTACACTCGGGGTGGACCGAGGCTTCCCGAATGCGCTGGGAGGACACCGCGTGATGCTCCGAGGGGTCCGCTCGCTTGCGGGAGGCGGAGCTCTCGGCTCGTCGAACCGCTGCGCCTTCTAGGAGATTCTTGAGTTCGCCCTGGATACGCCATCCCTCGATGGCGGATGGCTCCGGCATGGCTCGAAGCAGCATCACCGCTGCAGCTAGGTCCTGGCCGGGCCCGCTGACGGCCGGGGGCGGCGCTGTCCTGGCATTGTCGACGATGCGGCGCCGGATGTCTTGGGCCCGATGACAGGCTTCTCCGGCGAGTGTTCGGCTTGCCCACTCCTGTTCGATGTTCTGTCGGAGCTGTACAAGCCGGCCTGCTTCCCCGTCGACCCAGGCCTGCATCTCACGGATTTGCTCGAGCTGTATGTTCTGACCCCCCGCAGGGACTGGGACCACAGCTAGCTCCTGTGGGATGTCAACACGAGATGCGGGCCCAGGGGGATCGTCAACCTCTGGCATACCGAGGTGGTTGCCTTTGTTGTGATCCCCTAGATTGACGTGGAAACATTCTCGACTTGGGCCGTAACCCTCGTCGTCAAGGTCATGGCCATCGTTAGAACAACCGGAGAGGCAGTGGTCACATGCGGACATGAAGCCCCGCATGGCACCGGGCTCATTGAGGGCAAAGAAATCCCAACCGGAGTCGGGGTCGTCCTCTTCCTCAGAACCCGCCGGTCCGAAGGTTGAGACGGCTGTCAGTCGGTCCCAGGTCGACCACATGTGGTACCCCGGAAGGTTTGGATACGCCTTTACGAAGGCGCTCACCATAGCGGGGTCGCTAGGTGGATCGAAGCTGAACCGAAAAGGTACGGGATGGAAAACGGACGGTACCTCTTGGTCGTTGGACGGTGGTGAAGTCGCGTCGGGGGTGGAGCGCACTGTCATCTCAGATACGAGGGTAATGCCCAGCAGGTCCTTTGCGAGGGTGCTGGCATCATCAGTCCGCTTGGGGCTGACACGTCGCGGGGAAGTGACACCCGTCGTCGTCTCAGGTGCGAGGACAATGTCCGACATGTCCCCCAGAGGAGTGTCGGTGTCGTCGACTCGCTCTGGTGCGACAGCCGACAAGGTGCCGCCTCCTGCGTGGCCATGGTTGCCTCGTCTCCGCCTCCTCCGACGAGGAGGGTGGCGGGGACGACCGGAGTGCTCCTCTTCTGCCGCGGGGAGATGCTGTCGTAGAGCTCGCCGCCACCGCGCGAGTCGGAGACCATTGTTGTCGTCACACCGCGGGGGGAGGAGTACCATGTCGTAGCTGCCGTCGAGGGACATGAACTTGAGACTCCCGAAGCGGAGCATCATCCCGGGCTGGAGAGGTTGCTGAAGACTCCCCATCTGGATCTCAACGGGAAGATGTTCGTTAACACGCAGCTGGCCCCTACCTGGCGCGCCAACTGTCAGCGTCTCAGACCCGGGGGGTCCCTTGGACCGACCAGTGAAATCGCTGCGTGTCCCTGCCCAGATGGGTTGGCGCGGGATGAAACACAAGAGGTGGGACAAGCCTTGTATTATCCTGCACCAGGGGTGCCGCTCGCAGTAGGGGTTACAAGCACGTCGCGTGAGAGAGGGAGAGACACAGAGTTCGTCCGCCGCTTCCCCCGCGCGAACCCCCCTTAGGGTGGCCCTGGACCTCCCTTTTATAGAGGCAAGGAGAGAGTCCAGACGTACAACGGGGGGCGTAGCTATAAGCTAACGTGTCCAGCAGTGGAGTGCCTAAGCCCTGTGTACATGCCAACGTGGCCGTTGGGGGAGAGCTTGGGCCCTATACATGTGATGGCGTGGCCGCCGGAGGAGCGCCTGAGTCCTGTAGGAGCACAGCTGGCAACGCGGCGAGGATCCTGCTGACGTCTCCTTGCTGTCGTAAGGGGCTGAGAGCCACCAGCGTCATGGTGCACGCGGGGCACCATCATTACCCGTCGCCGGGGTAAGCCAGATGGGACGCCGGTCTTGTTCCTTGTAGCCTGAGCAGGCTAGGAATAGGAAAATGATGCATCCCCTATTAGTGCGGTCAGTCCGAGCCCAGGGTCAGTCGAGGCGGAGACTTCTCTTGAGGCCGAGGCCGGGGTCGGGCGAGGACGCGATTCCTCCAGAGATCGGGGTCGAGGCTATAACACCCCTGGTGTTACTGTAACTAAAACTTGAGCATGGCATCATAAACATTGGCATTGCATATGTTTGACACACCTAGAGTGCATTCACTAGGTAAAAATTTTCAACAAGTTGTATTGTTTTAGTGTTTTGCAAATAGGACCCTGGATAGGGAACTTAACCTTAAAGAGGGATTAAAAAGGATAGAACCTAGCCTAAGTTGAGAAAACCTAAAAGCTTTAGGGGAAAAGTCATAAATGATCCCAAGAATAAACTTGAATCACATTTATACCCCTAAGGTACCAAAAACCCAAATTGGAACCCTGGAAAACCCTAAAAACAAACCCTAGGGGCCTATGTGCAAAAATTAGGCACATTTGGACTAAAGTGTAAAAACTACCATGACAAAGCATATAAAGTCACATGGTTCATATTTGGAAAGATTTACAAGCCAAACCCTAAGTTTTGGACTAATTTGCAAAAAATCACCCCTTTAGCTCTATAGAGCCTAAGTCTGAAATCAGTGTGTTTTCTTCAACTTTGAGCCCTTGTAACTTTCAAACTATAGGGTTTTTGCCCTAGGTCACCACATCAAAAGTGTAGCCCAATCATAGGAGAACAACTTTGCTTAAGAGTGTAAGCTTAGTTATTAAGAAAAATCTGAAGATAATCATGCTCAAAATCTGGCTGTCAAGCTATTAAGGTCTGAATTTTCAGACTAACAGTGGACTGACATCAACTTCAAGCTCACTTCTGAGCATGATCCTGTGACTGTTTGTGGATGCACGATGTATCAAAGTTGGAGCTGGTCTATTAAGCTATAATTTTGTTGTAGAGTGTTGGTCACATTGCTATATAAATCTGAGAGGAATTTGGCCCTGAACTTCGACTGTCAGGTGCACTGAATCAGGTTCGCCATGGTACAGTGCCTAGAAGGATCAGATCAACCGCGCCCCTCGCCGCCGATGACTTTGCGCCGGGATCGTCGCCGCCGTTGAGATTTGCACTCACTGGTAACCGGATACCACTCGGAGTCGCGTTAATATCCTCGTCGTGGATAGACTCCGGCCATTAAACAACTCCGGCCACTGTACCATGGTCACCACGGCGGAATTGGATAAGAACGCCGGTGATCACCGTCGCACGGCCTTGCACCACGTGTCCGAGCCTTTCCACCGCGTCGCTGTGACTCCCTATAGCTGTCCCATCGTCGCCGGGGAGGTTGCCACGACGGTGGACACGAATTCACAGCGCCCAAGTTCTTCTTCATCTCCGGCCGCCAGCACGGCTTGGCCAAATTGATCATCACCACTCGCTCCTTCTATAAATTGAGCCTGCGGCCAGCTCCACCACATTATCACGCACCACCCCAACCAGTATTGCTCCCAGTCAATCACCAGTGAGCTCGAATTTTAAACTTACCCCAATTCGGTTTCCGCCCCCATGAAGAACCCCTCACTGTGGCTAGCCATTTTCCGGTCAGTCCGTGTCCCCTGCTTCCTCGTTGGAGCACTCTCATAGCTCTGTGATGCTTACCGTGTCACCAATTCGAACTAAGAGACCACCAGTCATCGGGAACGCATTCATCTGTCTGCCACCCATTTGGTTCACGCGGACAGAGCTTGATAGCTCACCAAATGTGCAATTAACTTAGGGGAAATACTCTCTAGGTCATGGATTTAGTTTAGTCCAAAGCGGAGCGCCGGTCTTGGCCCCCTCCGGCCGGTCTAGCTCGTCGAAGTTGCGCTCCCCGCGCTCACCGTCGTCGGGGACCTTCCTGTGCGAAGAAATAGAAACCGGGGGTCATTTTTGCAAAGTGTCAGTGACCCTGGGTAACAGTAAAGAGACCGGATCCCAGTTAGTGAAAACCCCGAGGACCCTTCTGCAAAGCCGCCAGCGCGCGCGGGCGCGCTTCTGCTTAGGTCTGGGCCGTGTGGGCCGAAATCAGCCCACTACTGTTGCTGCCTTTTTCCTTTTCTTTTTACTTCAGAACCAAATAACTTGTAGAAAATTGTAGAAAAATCCTAAAATTGTGAAACCAATTTTCCTAGGCTTCTTATTTTTCCCTAGAATTTAATAAAAATAGTTTCATGATTTTTAGGTTAAATTAGAATATTAAGGTATTTAAAGTAGTTTAAGGTAGTGGTTCTGGATTTTTAGAAAATAAATGGAATTTCCAAAAATGTCCAAACTTTTCTATATGAGTCCTATCCATTATTTAGAAGCCTTGGGTAGAGTTTGGGTTGATTTGGACCTTGTTTGACACCTAAAACCTGAAACCCCACCCCTGCTCTATGAACTCCTTTACTGACTCCGGAAACCCTAAGTTCTCGGAGTTCCGTGAAGGAAAGTTGTATTCAAGACTTTAGATAATAAGTTTCTATTATCTTTGCACTCTCATGAGCATTACATGGCATTCATTCTTATACATATATGTGGTTATGTTTAGAAAACGAAGAAGAAGTTGAAGTGAGTGAAGAAAAGGCACCACCACCTTTGGACTCTCAGGCAGGATCTTGTCTTTATTTTGACATCTGCAGGCCTGAGCCAGACTCACCTACTAACGAAGGCAGGCCCCGGTGCATTTGCCACCTTCCTTGATGTTTTTAAAATCTTTCTCACTTGATTGATGCATTAGGTGATAGGAGTTGAATGCTTAAACCATTCCTGCATTACCTTCCTTGATCTTTGATTACCTTCCTGGATAACCTGTTTTGCAAAAAGGTTTTTACTATGCTTAGTATTGCTCTAGCAAAACAAAAGGTTTTGTTTTACAAAAGATGATTGGCAAAGTGGGTGGTATGTCTTTGAAAATAAAACTTGATGGTGGATCCATCACGGCCGTGATGGATTCAACATCGGAAAAGATGTACCTCTGCCAGGTACCAAGTTTTTGGGTTGAAATGATTAAGCTAAGACCGGGCGGGTGACTTGCACGAGAAAGAGAGTCTCGGTGTAGTGTCTCCGTCTGAGTCGATTAAGGACCGTCTCGATGTAGGCCTGCTGACCGAGGACCCTTTAACTGGTCACATGCCTCGTCATGGGTAAGCCTTGCCTCGGGCAGACTAAGGCCAGAATAAGATAACTCGAAATGGGCGTGGAGCGGTGGCGAGAGTAGCGTGTACCCTCCGTAGCAAGAGGTTGGACGGTGGTGTATCTGCGCTCTCAGTTTGCGTGAACCTGATCTGGTCTTAAGAAACCCGGTGGCAGGTTGACATATGCAAGGGTTAAGTGCTACATATGTCGTGTGATTGGAGATCCTCAGCTGAGTATAATCGATTCGGATCACCGTACCTTCGCGGTTATGAAGACTTGGTCACTGACTTACACGTAGCAATCCAGTGAAGATGAAGGAAGAATTAAGAACTTGGCTAGTTCAGAATAAGTGTTTGAACTAGGTTAGAAAGAACTCTAGATGTAGGTAAATTTACTTAACTTGACAATAAAACTGGATTTTTAAGGATCCACTTTTAGTAAGCATTTATGCAACAATAGGGTCATTGATTTTGAGATACCTTACCTTGACTCCCTTATAACCAGCATATCCTTGAGAGTCTTTTCTTTAGTCGGGTAAGACTTGCTGAGTAATTCCATACTCAGGGTTTATTCCCTCGTTGTTTTTAGGTGAGGAAGTAGCAGATGTCTGTTGCTTCTGTACCAAGGTGGTTCCTCAGGACGAAAAGCAAGAGTAAAGATGCGGGAGGACTTGGTCCTCCATAAGAAAACTTTTATGTAAAAACTTATCGGGAGGAGTTTTTGCCTCCCTTGGTTATGTAATAATACTACTCTGCACTCGTTTATATTTTCTGGTCTGTATAAGCAACTTAATCTTACTTTTTAATAAATTTAAGTTTATGTAATCACTTCCGCATTTCGATATCTCCGATGTTCTGTAATGTCTGCAAGACGAGTGAAACGTTCCTGGAAAGGTAAGAAAAGATACCGAACTTGTCAAGTGGTTCAGGAACATCTACAGGGTTGTCTAATGTCTGTTAGACAAGGACAACTGTTGGTGGGCCTAATGACTTGGGAGGTTCCGTCACAGCTGGTATCGGAGCGTAGCCCTTCTTCGCAGATATTATGAGGCATTTTCAAAAGGATTTTCTAAAAACTCACCTAGAAAGATTTCTTCTATTCTTATCCCCTATATCTGAAGAATCTATGTGAAAGACCAGATAGGAGGAGTGCAATGTATAGAAGGTATGAATCAACTAAGGTTGATTCTGTAATTACACATGCATCATGCTAAGAATTATACTAATAAAATTTTCCCCCTAGAGAAATGCCGCCGCGCACGAGGAAGATCGCACGTAAGTCAACAGGCCCAATTGGAGTACCTCGTCATCAACTTGCCCCGCGGGATGAGGATAGTAGTAGCGGAAGCAATGATCCAATTGGGGATCTTGAAGCCCGCGTGAATCAACTTCAAACGGAACTGCAACGCAGGACCAGTATGTGGGTCGCGGATGGCGATAGGATAAACGAATTAAGGAGTTACATCCACCGCCTGCAGGATCAGCTTGCTGATCAGGATTTAGCGCTTGACTGGGCGGTACAGTCTCGTTCAGTGGCTTGGGCTAAGGCAGCAAAGGCTCGAGCTCGAGTCGAGGAACTTAGTTCTGCTATTGACAACCTGCAGGCGTATTGCAATACTCTACATGAGGAAGTCCATGTACTGTATTCGCAACTACATCCCAGTGCCCCTATGGATCCTGTCGGGTCGGAAGCCAGACCCTCGCACGTTGCAGGAGAAGCGCTTGGTGGTGAGCTAGACCTTTTTAAGCCCCCTCCTTCTATGAGGCTGGTCGATGAATGGTCTCCCACACCCGACGACGAGGTTGCCAGGAACAACCAGAAGCGGGAATAGTAGTATAGTTGTAGAAATAGAAATAGTGTATTGTAGGTTGTACTATTGTATAATAGGTAATGCTATTGTATACTGGGTAATGTATCGTGTTGTAAAATCGAGTCTGTACATTACTCTTTTTGGTAATGTAAATTGGATAGTTTTATCTTTGGCATATTATATTTGTTTCCAAATGTTTGTTGCCACAGATGCCGTCCAAGACCCGATCTCAGGATGCAGCGGGACCCTCTAGTGGAAGGGAATCTACTCCAAATCCACCTCCTGTTCCTCCCACACTGGCTGAGGCGATTGCCGCCTTAGTGAACGCGACCGCTGATAATACCCGCTTTCTGAGAGAAATGGCGGGCCAACAGTTCCAGCAGCAAGGTGGGTGGGGTTATCAACAGGGCCCCCGTGAAACTTCTTACCTGGACTTTTCAGAGACACGTCCACCCCTGTTTGTTAAAGCTGAAGATCCGTTAGAAGCCGATGAATGGCTTCGGGTTATTGAACAAAAATTCGGACTTCTGCGTTGTTCGGAGACCCAGAAGCCTTTATTTGCAGCCCAGCAACTACGCGGCCCTGCCAGCACTTGGTGGGGAAATTTCGTGGCCGTTCAACCGGCCAACCATCAAATAACCTGGGAAGAATTCAAAGTGGCCTTCCGCGAGCATTATATACCCGAAGGTGTTCTACATATGAAGCAAGAAGAATTCATGAAGCTAAAGCACAGTATCTCAATAAGTTTAATCATCTGTCACAATATGCAATCGATCAAGTGAACACTGATTTGAAAAAGAAGAATTGTTTTATGAGAGGTCTAAATGATCGACTGCAGAGAAAAATGGCAACCTGCATAGATCTTACGTATGGAAGAGCTGTTAGTACAGCCTTGGCTGTGGAAGCGAAGTATGCAGGTGTCGGAAAATCTAAGGGATTTGGAGGTGATAGGCCTAGTCAGGGCCCGGTAAAAAGGCAACGGTTTGTTCTCTGGCCTTCTAACCAGAATCGTTCACGTGCACCATCCTTCCCTTTCAAGCAGCCCATAATTATTCGTCCCAATAATGCCCCCACTTCCCCAAGTCAGCCGGGTGTCCCAGGCACTCGATTCCCTGCTTTGCCCAGCTCTTCAACCGGATGTTTCAATTGTGGCAAGTCTGGGCATTTCATCAAAGATTGCCCCTATCCCAAGCAGAACTAGTCAAATAATCAGCAAGGATCGGGGAGTTCATCTCAAGTCAAGGGAAATGCTAAGGGCAAAAATATCAAGAAGACGGGACGCGTATATTATACACAAGTGGCCACTACACCGGACGGAGAGCCGGTAATGATGGGTATGTTCCTCGTGGCCAATCATCCTGCAGTCATTCTTTTTGATTCTGGTGCTTCGCATACGTTCATTAGCAAGAAATTTGTGGAGCAACATCACATTTCATGCCATGAATCAAAAGAGGGGTTTAAAATTCACTCACCTAGGGGACAAATCTTTACTAGAGAAGTGGCCTATCAAGTGCCCGTATCATTGGCCGGACGGGACTTTCCTACCAATATGATCGTTCTGAAAGGCCAAGACATAGATCTCATTTTGGGTATGAATTGGTTGGCCAAGCATAAAGCAACACTCAATATTGATCAAAGAACCATCAGGTTGAGTCACAATCAAGAAGAAATTCTCTTGCCCATCCCCATTCCAAACAAAACTACTGGCAGAGTTTATGAAGTCATGGTACCGGAAATCAAGGATATTCTGGTAGTGTGCGAGTTTCCCGATGTCTTTCCCGAGGATTTGCCGGGATTGCCACCTGAAAGGGATGTAGAGTTTGTAATTGAGTTAAAGCCCGGTACGGCTCCCATTTCTCGAAGATCGTACCGTATGCCTCCGAATGAGTTGGCAAAATTGAAGATTCAATTACAAGATCTCCTAGAGAAAGGATTCATCCGGCCAAGCTCGTCACCTTGGGGTTGTCCAGCCATATTCGTCAAGAAGAAGGATCAAACCTTACGGATGTGCGTGGATTATCGACCCCTGAATGAGGTCACTATCAAGAACAAGTACCCTCTTCCGAGGATTGATATTCTATTTGATCAACTAACCGGGGCGAGAGTATTCTCCAAAATTGATCTCAGATCGGGCTATCATCAGATCCGTATTCGGCCCGAGGATATACCAAAAACTGCATTCACTACGCGGTATGGGTTGTTTGAATATCTGGTAATGTCTTTTGGGTTAACAAATGCTCCGGCCCACTTCACATATTTGATGAACTCGGTATTAATGCCCGAGCTAGACAAGTTTGTGGTGGTCTTCATTGATGATATTCTAATATATTCCAAGAATGAAGAGGAGCATGCTCAACATTTACGGATCGTGTTAACGCGCCTAAGGGAACATCAGTTATATGCCAAGTTCAGCAAATGCGCATTTTGGCTAGAGGAAATTCAGTTTCTGGGACATGTTTTATCTGCCAGAGGGATTGCGGTAGACCCCAGCAAAGTCAAGGACATTTTGGAGTAGAAACCCCCAACCACTGTTCATCAAGTCCGAAGTTTCCTTGGACTGGCGGGATATTACCGCAGATTCATACTAGATTTTTCTAAGCTTGTGAAGCCAATCACAAGTTTATTGAAGAATGATATTAAATTCAATTGGTCTTCTAAGTGTAATGAAGCTTTTGAACAATTGAAAACATTATTAACCACTGCTCCGGTATTGGCTCAACCGGACATCACCAAACCCTTTGATGTATATTGTGATGCATCATGCAATGGGCTCGGCTGTGTATTAATGCAAGAAGGCCGAGTAATTGCATATGCTTCAAGGCAGTTGCGCCGACATGAGGAGCATTATCCAACTCATGATCTGGAGCTAGCTGCTGTAGTTCATGCCCTGAAGATTTGGCGTCACTATCTGCTGGGAAATATCTGTCATATTTATACAGATCATAAAAGCTTGAAGTATATCTTCACCCAGACAGAATTGAATATGAGGCAAAGACGATGGCTTGAGCTTATTAAGGACTATGAACTGGAAATTCATTATCACCTAGGCAAAGTCAATGTTGTAGCAGATGCATTAAGCCGTAAGGTTTCCTGTCACTGTCTTACGGTGAAGACCTCTGACAATACCTTGTGTGAGGAGATGGAGAAGCTAAACCTGGGAATGGTCCAACAAGAAACCCTGAGCCAGCTAAAGCTTGAGTCAGTCATCTTGCAAAGGATAATTGATGCTCAAAGGGATAATGCGGGTATGAAACACATTCGTGAGAAGATAAGGGCTGGAAAAGCCAAATGTTTCAAAGAAGATGATCAAGGTATTGTATGGTTTAGTAACCGCATAGTGGTGCCAAAGAATGAAGAGGTCCGCTAGCAAATCCTTGATGAAGCGCATCTTAGTCGTTATTCTATACATCCTGGAAGCACTAAGATGTACCAAGACTTGAAGCAACATTATTGGTGGACGAAAATGAAGATCGAGATTGCACGCTATGTGGCTAGATGTGACACCTGCAGACGTGTTAAGGCCATACACTTGAAAGCTGTCGGTCCATTACAGTCTCTACCAATACCGACATGGAAATGGGAAGACATAAGTATGGACTTCATTGTGGGATTGCCCAGGACTGCAAAAGGGTATGATTCTATCTGGGTTATTGTTGATCGGCTTACGAAAATTGCTCATTTTCTACCCGTCAAGACAGTGCACCCAGTTGTTGTTTATGCCCAATTGTATATTGCTCGTATCCTCAGTTTGCACGGGATTCCGAAGACTATAGTGTCGGATCGTGGACCTCAAATCATATCCAAATTCTGGGAAGAACTTCATAAGTCCCTAGGTACCAAATTGCTCCACAGTTCGGCCTATCATCCACAAACCAGTGGGCAAACTGAGAGGGTTAATCAAATACTCGAAGATATATTGCGAGCATGTGTTCTGGACTTCTCACAAAAATGGGATGAATGTTTGCCTTTAGCGAAGTTTTCATATAATAATAGCTATCAAGAAAGTATCAAGATGGCACCCTTCGAAGCTTTATATGGACGACGATGTCATACTCCGCTAAATTGGTCTGAACCAGGGGAAAGGTACTTCTTCAGGCCTGATATGGTGAAAGAAATCGAAGAAAAGGTTCAGAAAATTATTCATAATATGAAGAAAGCACAAGCTCGTCAGAAGAATTATGCAGACAAACGGCGAATGCCCTTATATTTTCTTGAAGGAGACTATGTCTACCTGAAGGTTTCACCAATGAAGGGTGTATCGCATTTTGGGATAAAAGGAAAGCTTGCACCCAGGTACATTGGTCCATTCCCTATACTTGAAAGATATGGGCCAGTGGCATATCGACTTCAATTACCCGAAGCTTTGTCTGCTATACATAATGTGTTCCATGTGTCATAATTGAAGAAGTGTCTTCGGGTTCCCGATCGAACCATTGAAGTAACAGATGTTGTCCTTGAACCGGACTTGACATACTCTGAGCACCCTATTCGAGTCTTGGATCAAAAGGACAGGGTTACTCGGAGAAAAACTCTCAAGTTCTACAAGATACAGTGGAACCAACATTCTGAAGAAGAGGCTCCATGGGAAACTCAAGACTTTTTAGATAAGAATTTCCCAGGCTTTTTAGCCTCATGTAATTTGTAAAGTGTATTTAGTTGTTGTAATAAGGAAGTGAACCCCACACCACCCCCTGCCTTGTACCAGAAATAAGGAAATAAAAATGTGACACATTTCCTTTTCCATTACTCACCCTAGGACTTTTAATCTCGGGACGAGATTCTTTTATGGGGGGAAGGATGTAACACCCCTAGTGTTACTGTAACTAAAACTTGAGCATGGCATCATAAACATTGGCATTGCATATGTTTGACACACCTAGAGTGCATTCACTAGGTAAAAATTTTCAACAAGTTGTATTATTCTAGTGTTTTGCAAATAGGACCCTAGATAGGGAACTTAACCTTAAAGAGGGATTAAAGAGGATAGAACCTAGCCTAAGTTGAGAAAACCTAAAATCTTTAGGGGAAAAGTCATAAATGATCCCAAGAATAAACTTGAATCACATTTATACCCCTAAGGTACCAAAAACCCAAATTGGAACCCTGGAAAACCCTAAAAACAAACCCTAGGGGCCTATGTGCAAAAATTAGGCACATTTGGACTAAAGTGTAAAAACTACCATGACAAAGCATATAAAGTCACATGGTTCATATTTGGAAAGATTTACAAGCCAAACCCTAAGTTTTGGACTAATTTGCAAAAAATCACCCCTTTAGCTCTATAGAGCCTAAGTCTGAAATCAGTGTGTTTTCTTCAACTTTGAGCCCTTGTAACTTTCAAACTATAGGGTTTTTGCCCTAG
The DNA here is from genome assembly GCA_029449295.1 of Zea luxurians. NCBI lineage: Eukaryota > Viridiplantae > Streptophyta > Magnoliopsida > Poales > Poaceae > Zea > Zea luxurians. The sequence continues at coordinate 38,466,227 of JAOPSE010000010.1, read as the reverse complement.
GTCACCACATCAAAAGTGTAGCCCAATCATAGGAGAACAACTTTGCTTAAGAGTGTAAGCTCAGTTATTAAGAAAAATCTGGAGATAATCATGCTCAAAATCTGGCTGTCACGCTGTTAAGGTCTGAATTTTCAGACTAACAGTGGACTGACATCAACTTCAAGCTCACTTCTGAGCATGATCCTATGACTGTTTGTGGATGCACGATGTATCAAAGTTGGAGCTGGTCTATTAAGCTATAATTTTGTTGTAGAGTGTTGGTCACGTTGCTATATAAATCTGAGAGGAATTTGGCCCTGAACTTCGACTGTCAGGTGCACTGAATCAGGTTCGCCATGGTACAGTGCCTGGAAGGATCAGATCAACCGCGCCCCTCGCCACCGATGACTTTGCGTCGGGATCGTCGCCGCCGTTGAGATTTGCACTCACTGGTAACCGGATAGCACTCGGAGTCGCGTTAATATCCTCGCCGTGGATAGACTCCGGCCATTAAACAACTTCGGCCACCGTACCATGGTCACCGCGGCGGAATTGGATAAGAACGCCGGTGATCACCGTCGCACGGCCTTGCGCCGCGTGTCCGAGCCTTTCCACCGTGTCGCTGTGACTCCCTATAGCTGTCCCATCGTCACCGGGGAGGTTGCCACGACGGTGGACACGAATTCATAGCGCCCAAGTTCTTCTTCATCTCCGGCCGCCAGCACGGCTTGGCCAAATTGATCATCACCGCTCGCTCCTTCTATAAATTGAGCCCACGGCCAGCTCCACCACATTATCACGCACCACCCCAACCAGTATTGCTCCCAGTCAATCAACAGTGAGCACGAATTTTAAACTTCCCCCAATTCGGTTTCTGCCCCCGCGAAGAACCCCTCACTGCGGCCAGCCCTTTTCCGGTCAGTCCATGTCCCCTGCTTCCTCGTTGGAGCACTCTCATAGCTTTGTGATGCTTACCGTGTCACCAATTCGAACTAAGAGACCACCAATCATCGGGAACGCATTCATCTGTCTGCCACCCATTCGGTTCACGCGGACAAAGCTTGATAGCTCACCAAATGTGCAATTAACTTAGGGGAAATAATCTCTAGGTCATGGATTTAGTTTAGTCCAAAGCGGAGCGCCGGTCTTGGCCCCCTCCGGCCGGTCTAGCTCGTCGGAGTTGCGCTCCCCGCGCTCACCGTCGTCGGGGACCTTCCTCTGCGAAGAAATAGAAATCGGGGGTCATTTTTGCAAAGTGTCAGTGACCCTGGGTAACAGTAAAGAGACCGGATCCCAGTTAGTGAAAACCCCGAGGACCCTTCCGCAAAGCCGCCAGCGCGTGCGCGCGGGCGCGGGCGCGCTTCTGCTTAGGTCTGGGCCGTGTGGGCCAAAATCAGCCCACTACTGTTGCTGCCTTTTTCCTTTTCTTTTTACTTCAGAACCAAATAACTTGTAGAAAATTGTAGAAAAATCCTAAAATTGTGCAACCAATTTTCCTAGGCTTCTTATTTTTCCCTAGAATTTAATAAAAATAGTTTCATGATTTTTAGGTTAAATCAGGAATTTTAAGGTATTTAAAGTAGTTTAAGGTAGTGGTTCTAGATTTTTAGAAAATAAATGGAATTTCCAAAAATGTCCAAACTTTTCTATATGAGTCCTATCCATTATTTAGAAGCCTTGGGTAGAGTTTGGGTTGATTTGGACCTTGTTTGACACCTAAAACCCGAAACACCACCCCTGCTCTATGAACTCCTTTACTGACTCCGGAAACCCTAAGTTCTCGGAGTTCCGTGAAGGAAAGTTGTATTCAAGACTTTAGATAATAAGTTTCTATTATCTTTGCACTCTCATGAGCATTACATTGCATTCATTCTTATACATATATGTGGTTATGTTTAGAAAACGAAGAAGAAGTTGAAGTGAGTGAAGAAAAGGCACCACCACATTTGGACTCTCAGGCAGGATCTTGTCTTTATTTTGACATCTGCAGGCCTGAGCCAGACTCACCTACTAACGAAGGCAAGCCCCGGTGCATTTGCCACCTTCCTTGATGTTTTTAAAATCTTTCTCACTTGATTGATGCATTAGGTGATAGGAGTTGAATGCTTAAACCATTCCTGCATTACCTTCCTTGATCTTTGATTACCTTCCTGGATAACCTGTTTTGCAAAAAGGTTTTTACTATGCTTAGTATTGCTCTAGCAAAACAAAAGGTTTTGTTTTACAAAAGATGATTGGCAAAGTGGGTGGTATGTTTTTGAAAATAAAACTTGATGGTGGATCCATCACGGCCGTGATGGATTCAACATCGGAAAAGATGTACCTCTGCCAGGTACCATGTTTTTGGGTTGAAATGATTAAGCTAAGACCGGGCGGGTGACTTGCACGAGAAAGAGAGTCTCGGTGTAGTGTCTCCGTCTGAGTCGATTAAGGACCGTCTCGATGTAGGCCTGCTGACCGAGGACCCTTTAACTGGTCACATGCCTCGTCATGGGTAAGCCTTGCCTCGGGCAGACTAAGGCCAAAATAAGATAACACGAAATGGGCGTGGAGCGGTGGCGAGAGTAGCGTGTACCCTCCGTAGCAAGAGGCTGGACGGTGGTGTATCTGTGCTCTCGGTTTGCGTGAACCTGATCTGGTCTTAAGAAACCCGGTGGCGGGTTGACATATGCAAGGGTTAAGTGCTACATATGTCGTGTGATTGGAGATCCTCAGCTGAGTATAATCGATTCGGATCACCGTACCTTCGCGGTTATGAAGACTTGGTCACTGACTTACACGTAGCAATCCAGTGAAGATGAAGGAAGAATTAAGAACATGGCTAGTTCAGAATAAGTGTTTGAACTAGGTTAGAAAGAACTCTAGATGTAGGTAAATTTACTTAACTTGACAATAAAACTGGATTTTTAAGGATCCACTTTTAGTAAGCATTTATGCAACAATAGAGTCATTGATTTTGAGATAGCTTACCTTGACTCCCTTATAACCAGCATATCCTTGAGAGTCTTTTCTTTAGTCGGGTAAGACTTGCTGAGTAATTCCATACTCAGGGTTTATTCCCTCGTTGTTTTTAGGTGAGGAAGTAGCAGATGTCTGTTGCTTCTGTACCAAGGTGGTTCCTCAGGAGGAAAAGCAAGAGTAAAGATGCGGGAGGACTTGGTCCTCCATAAGAAAACTTTTATGTAAAAACTTATCGGGAGGAGTTTTTGCCTCCCTTGGTTATGTAATAATACTACTCTGCACTCGTTTATATTTTCTGGTCTTTATAAGCAAATGTCGGTGTTTCGAAACCCGGGGGTCCCTGGACCGACGAGTTAATTGTCACCGCGTGCCCCAGCCCAGATGGTTCGACGCGAGGCAGAACGCAAAGGGGGGAAAGGAAGCAGCCGGAGGGAGGCAGGCATGAGAGAGCAGATCCCGCGGCCTTCGTGTTAGCCTCGCGCCTGAGTCGGGTGCGCTTGCAGTAGGGGGATACAAGCGTCCACGCGGGAGTGGGAGCGAGCGGCCTTGCGCGAGCGCCGTCCCGTCCTTCTCCGCACGGGCCAACCCTCCCGTAAGAGGGCCCTGGTCCTTCCTTTTATAGGCGTAAGGAGAGGATCTAGGTGTACAATGGGGGGTGTAGCAGAGTGCTACGTGTCTAGCGGAGGAGAGCAAGCGCCCTAAGTACATGCCGTCGTGGCAGCCGGAGAGGTTTTGGCACCCGGTTCGTGTGGTGTCGTGGCCCTCGGAGGAGCGCTGGAGCCTGGCGGAAGGACAACTGTCGGGGCTGTCGAGTCCTTGCTGACGTCCTCTTGCTTCCGTAAGGGGGCCGAGAGCCGCCGTCGTCACAGAGAGTGCAGGGCGCCATCATTGCCTATCTAGCGGAGCGAGCCAGATGGGACGCCGGTCTTGTTCCCCGCAGCCCGAGTCAGCTCGGGGTAGGGTAATGATGGCGCCTCTTGTCGACGTGGTCGGTCCGCGCCCTAGGTTGGGTGATGTGGAGGCTCCTCCGAGGTCGAGGTCGAGTCTGTCTTCCGTGGCCGTGGTCGAGTCCGAGCCCCTGGGTCGGGCAAGGCGGAGACCGTCGGCTGAGGCCAGGGCTGAGTCCGAGCCCTGGGGTCGGGCGAAGCGGAGTCCGTCGTCTTCTGGGGCTGAGCCCAAGTCCGAGCCCTGGGTCGAGCGGAGCGGAGTTCGTCGTCTTCCGGGGTTGAGCCCATGTCTGAGCCCTGGGGTCGGGCGAGGCGGAGTTCGCCGTCTTCTGGGGCTGAGCACGAGTCCGAGCCCTGGGGTCGGGCGAGGCGGAGTTCGCCGTCTTCCGGGGCTGAGCCCGAGTCCGAGCCCTGGGTCGGGCGGAGCAGAGTTCGCCGTCTTCCGGGGCTGAGCCCGAGTCCGAGCCCTGGGTCGGGCGGAGCAGAGTTCGCCATCTTCCGGGGCTGAGCCCGAGTCCGAGCCCTGGGTCGGGCGGAGCGGAGCTCGCCGTCTTCCGGGGCTGAGCCCGAGTCCGAGCCTTGGGTCGGGCGGAGCGGAGTTCGCCGTCTTCCGGGGCTGAGCCCGAGTCCGAGCCCTGGGGTCGAGCGAGGCAGAGTTTCCTATGACGCCCGAGGCCGGCCTTGGCTGCTGTCAGCCTCACTCTGTCGGGTGGCTCAGCAGTCGGAGCGGCGCAGGCGGCGCTGTCCTCTTGTCAGACCGGTCAGTAGAGTGGCGAAGTGACTGTGGTCACTTCGGCTCTGTCGACTGGAGGGCGTGCATCAGGATAAAGGTGTCAGGACACCTTTGCATTAAACGTCCCTGCGATTTGGTCGGTCGGTGTGGCGATGTGGCCAAGGTTGCTTCTCGGTGAAGACTGGGCCTCGGGCGAGCCGATAGTGTGCCCGTTGCTGGAGGGGGGTCCTCGGGCGAGACGTAGGTTCTCCGGGGTCGGCTTCCCTTGCCCGAAGCTAGGCTCGGGCGAGGCACGATCATGTCCCTTGAATGGACCGATCTTTGACATAATCGCACCCATCAGGCCTTTGCAGCTTTGTGCTGATGGGGGTTACCAGCTGAGATTTAGGGGTCTTGAGGGTACCCCTAATTATGGTCCCCGACAGTAGCCCTCGAGCCTCCAAGGGAGTACTAATACTCGCTTGGAGGCTTTTACCGCACTTTTTTGCAAGGGGACCAGCCTTTTTTGGTTGCATTCTGTTCCGGTGGGTGCGCGCGAGCGCACCCGCTGGGTGTAGCCCCCGAGGCCTCGGAGGAGTAGTTTTACTCCTTCGAGGTCTTAGTGCGTTTCGCAACACTTCGGCTGGTCTAGTTGTTCCCTCATGCGAGCTGGCCGTAGCCCGAGTGCACGGTCGGGTCCCAAGTTCTCGGGCTGGTATGTTGACGCTGTCAACGGTTTGGCCAGAGCCGGGTTTGCGAGAGCAGCCCCCGAGCCTCTGCACAGGGCGAGAGGACGGTCAAGGACAGACTCGTCTTTTTTACATACGCCCCTGCGTCGATTTTCTGCAAGGAGGAGGGGGGGAAAGCGCCATGTTGTCCTCGGAGGGCGCCGAACATGGTGTTTCTGGTGAGCTGCTGGCGGGTAATCCGAGCGGATGTCCGTGCCCCATTTGTTAGGGGTCGGCTAGAGGCCCAGAGGCGCGCCCAAAAGTACCTGCGGGTGATCTGCCGGACCCGGTCCCCTGTCGACGGGGTCCGAGGGCTCGATGCCTCCCTCTGATGGGATTCTGTTACAAGATCGTTCCCGCTGGTCTCGAAAATGTCCTAGGGTACCTCGGGAGCATAGCCCGAGCCTTGGTTATGTATCAAACGTACCCATGATCATCCCTCGCTCTGTGTCTGAGGCGGCTGTGAACCCTTCGAGGGCCAGCCTAATAACCCCTGATCAGTAGTGGGCGTGGAGCCCGAGTGGCCTGAGGCAGCCGTTGAACCCTTCCGAGGGGCCGACCTTCGAACCTCTGACCAGTAGTGGGTGTGGAGCCCACGTGCTCTGAGGCGGCTGTTGAACCCCTCCGAGGGGCCAGCCTTCGAACCTCTGATCAGTAGGGAGGCTTGGAGCCTGTTTCCTTCACGGAGAAGGGTCCTTTTCGGGGTATCCCCCTTTCCCGGTCCCTGTTGTAAGAGAGAGAAAGAGGAAAAGGAAAAGGACATGAAGTCGAATGACGTGGCGTACCTTTTTCGATGCGGTCGTTATGGCGAGGGCGAAGCGTCGTTTGCTTCTCCCACTTGAGGCGCCGCCTATCCTGCAGTGGAGTTAATGCGACGGGGCGAGCGGTTCGCGAGGCGGTCGCTGCGCGTGTGCGAGCCGTTCGAGGAACGGATCACGGGCGCACCGTCCTCACGCCGTGAGAGAGGGCTCCCTCGCTGCCCCTGGATGGGATGTAAGCTTGGCTGACGACGTGACCGCTGCTCCTGCCCGCCTGTCACCGCCATTACTGCTGGCCCATTTTTGACCGCATTTGACCGTCACGCTTGGCTGGCACTGCAGGGTTGCCTCGAGTCACGGTATTGACTCCGCAGTCGAGGAGGCGCGGTAATGGTGCGAGTGGCGGTGCAGTTGCTCGCACGTAGCAGCCGGCGTGCCGGTTGCATGACGCGTGGGCCTGGACCTCCATGCTGGGCGCATTGGAGTCGAAGGGGCGCGCCCACTTGGCACGGTTGCATGCCGCCTGCATGGTTGTCCGCCCTTTCGCCCGCTGGTCTGGGCGAAAGTGGAGGAGTGCTTGTCACCGCCGGGTGGTTGCATGCACCGCGCGCGTGGCGGGTTGGCTTCTTCTCCCCTGGACCGGCTTGCATGACGTGTGGGACCCAGCCCCCGCGCCGTGGGGGGGAGAATCTTGGGGCGTGTTGGAGAAGACTCGGCCCGCAACGGCTGAGGACGCAAGTGGGGAGAGTTGCCTTTAAAAGGAGGGCGACCCCCTTGGAGGGCAACCATGTCTTCACGCTCCCTTCATGCATCGTGTCTTTCCATCTTCCGAGCCCCCGGATGGGGGACGCCTGCAGTCCTTCCGCCTTGTCGTCGGAGGAACGCAACTTCACGGAAGTTGGTACCTTTCAGCCATCGTTCGGCTTCAAGGATTTTCATCGTGCAGCCCGGCTGCATCCCCTCGCCGGTGGTCACGTAAGACGGTGACCACCAGCTTGATGGTGGGGAGAAGCGAACCGGGCTGCGGCCTCCACCCTGTCCTCAGCTTCAAGGATCTTCATCATCCTTGCTAGGGCGGAGGGTGAGGCGAGTCGGAGCTCTACCTCCCGCGCGGGCCGGCTGGCCACCTCCTCTTCCAGCTTCTGGTGGTGGAAACCATCCTCCAGCCTTGCGGAGGAGGCGTCCTCCAGCCATGCCAGGGAAGGCAAACTGTTGCTATCCAGCTAGGATGCAACATTCCGTCCTTCTCCTCGCTTTCGTGGCGAGGACGGGAATGAGGACCTGTCGGTGTGCCTTGCCGACCGTCGGCGTCGGTGGAGGGGCGGACGCCGCCGTCCATGCTGATGTGGTGGCAGCCGGAGGAAGCTCCCCCCCCCCATTGAGGCCATCGGCGCCGCCCATGGGCCGGCCCCCGGCTCTTTGGCTTTGATGTCTGTTTCGTGTCCCTTGAGTAGGGACGCGAACGAAAGCCTTCCGGTGGCCGCGTCCGTACTGGGATCATGGCTGCCGCTGTGGGGTTGGAACCGGAGTTCCGTTTGTAATGGCACCTTGAGTGCCGGTGTCTTGTTCAATGCGGCTGTCAAGGCCTGAACGTGTATGTATTTTCGGCACGGAGCCGTGTTTTTTCTTCATTTCGAGCACCGAGACTCGCCTTGTCGATTATCTGAACTGCTTCACCGAGCGTGAGTTGCCTCGTGCAAAGGTGACGAGTGAGGTATCCATATCCTGGAGGAGTAGGAGTCCCTCGGCTCGGTCGGCCTTGCAGTCCGAGGCCCCTCTTGCTTAGTTAAAGGAACCCCTCGACCGCCCTTCGATGAGCCAAAGCCGGAGGTAGCGGTGTCAGCACGGACGGAGGCAGAGTTGGCTTCGAAAAGGAGGTGTAGTTGGCCAGAGCCTGGCCGGGTCGTCCACTGGCGGAACCGATGCCGGAGTTGAGCTGCCGAGGCCACAAGCCGAGCTGATGTCTTTGGGGGACAGCTGGCCGAGGCCTCGGGGTGGCCGGCCGAGCCGCCTGCTCGGGCCGGATTCTCGAAGAAGACCCTGGCAGCGATGGCCCGGGTGTGGTGCTGATGTCGTCCTTCAGAGTGGGGGCCCTCCGACCGCGTCGCCGCCCGAGGCTAGGTCAGACCCCGCCGAAGGTGTAGTTGATGTCGAGGGTGCTGCTGCACCCTTCGGCTGTCGACGTCCGAGCCTGCAGGATCAGGTTGTCTTGTAGTGTGTATATGTCTTCTGCGGCCGCCGAGGCCTAAACACACCGTCGTTGTGTTGTAAAGCTGCGTTCCTTTTCCTCTTGTTTCGAGTATCGGACTCATTTGTCGATAACAGAATTGTTTGTGCGGGCGAGAGTTGCTTTTCACGGAAGGCGATGAGTGAGGTATCCATATCCCGGAGGCGTAGGAATCCCTCGGCTCGGTCGGCCTTGCCGCTTACGCGTGCTCTTACTCGTCCATAGGGTTCTGTTACCGACGCAGTCGAGAAGGCCCGAAAAATCATTTCGGCAGAGGAGCTCTCGAGCATGAAGACTTGTTCGGTCCGTGGAGTCACTTATCCGAGCGCGAGTTACTTATCGCAGAAGGTGATGAGTGAGGTATCCGTATCCCAGAGGCGTAGGAGTCCCTCGGCTCGGTCAGCCTTGGCTGCTTACGTGTACTCTGTCATTTTCAGGATCCACTTTTGAAGTAGTCGAAGAGCACGAAAGGCATTCTGGCAGAAAAGATTTTTTTTCTTTTTTCGAGGAAAATTTTGACGTAGAGGGGGTTGCCCCCTTCTAGCCCCCGAGGGAGGGTCGGGCTTTGCCGAGGCAAGGCTGACCCTTCCTTGACGACCAGACTTGGTGTGTGAACGAGGTATACGAGCAACTTGAAAGCATCTTAAGGGTAGAAGCGACGTAGCTGTTGGATGTTCCAAGCGTTGCTGTAGACCTCGCCTTGGCTGTTGGCCAGCTTGTACGTTCCGGGCTTCAGGACCTTGGCGATGACGAACGGCCCTTCCCAGGGAGGCGTGAGTTTGTGCCGCCCTCGGGCGTCTTGTCGCAGCCGAAGCACCAGGTCGCCCACCTGGAGGTCTCGGGACCTAACCCCTCGGGCGTGGTAGCGTCGCAGGGACTGCTGGTACCGCGCCGAGTGTAGTAAGGCCACGTCCCGAGCCTCCTCCAGCTGGTCCAGTGAGTCTTCTCGGTTGGCTCGGTTGCTTTGGTCGGTGTAGGCCCTCGCCCTCGGGGAACCGTATTCCAAGTCTGTGGGCAAGATGGCCTCGGCCCCATCGACTAGAAAGAATGGTGTGAAGCCCGTGGCTCGGCTCGGCGTTGTTCTCAGACTCCAGACCACCGAGGGGAGTTCCTTCATCCACCGCTTGCCGAACTTGTTGAGGTCGTTGTAGATCCGAGGCTTGAGTCCTTGCAGGACCATGCCGTTGGCCCGCTCCACTTGCCCATTCGTCATGGGGTGTGCCACGGCAGCCCAGTCCACCCGGATGCGGTGATCCTCGCAGAAGTCCAGGAACTTTCTATCGGTGAACTGGGTACCGTTGTCGGTGATGGTGGAGTTCGGGACCCCAAAGCGATGGATGATGTTGGTGAAGAACGCCATCACCTGTTCGGACCTAATGCTGTTTAGGAGTCAGACCTCGATCCACTTGGAGAATTTGTCGATGGCGACCAACAGGTGCGTGTAGCCCCCGGGTGCCTTCTGCAAGGGGCCAACAAGGTCCAGACCCCACACAGCAAACAGCCAGGTGATGGGTATGGTCTGCAGAGCCTGAGCGGGCAGGTGGGTCTGCCTCGCGTAGAACTGACACCCTTCGCAGGTTCGGACAATTCTAGTAGCGTCGGCCACGGCCGTCGGCCAGTAGAATCCTTGTCGGAAGGCGTTTCCAACGAGGGTTCGAGGTGCTGCGTGATGGCCGCAAGCCCCCGAGTGTATCTCTTGCAAGAGCTGCTGGCCTTCGGCGATGGAAATGCATCGCTGGAGGATGCCTGAGGGGCTGCGGTGGTAGAGCTCCTTCCCATCTCCCAGCAAGGCGAAAGACTTGGCGCGCCATGCCAACCGCCGAGCTTCAGCTTGGTCGAGGGGCAGCTCCCCTCGGTGGAGATATTGCAGGTACAGGGTCTGCCAGCTTTGATTAGGCGTGACCTCGCTTGGTTCCCCCTCGACGCACAGTGCCTCACCCTCGGGGGCCAAGGGTACCTCGGGCTGAGCCGAGGGTACCTCGGACCATGCCGAGGGTACCTCGGACTGGGCCGAGGGTATCTCGGACCGAGCCGAGGATACCTCGGACTCAACCGAAGGTGCCTCGGGCGGAGCTGAAGGTGCCTCGGGCTCGGGCGTGTCCTCGGTCTTGACGGAGGGTTGATGCAGGTCTCGGGAGAATACGTCTGGGGGAACTGTTGTTCGTCCCGAGGCTATTTTAGCCAGCTCATCCGTAGTCTCGTTGTAGCGTCGGGCGATGTGGTTGAGCTCGAGCCCGTAGAACTTGTCTTCCAGGCGCCGAACCTCATCGCAGTAGGCTTCCATCTTCGGGTCGCGGCAGTGGGAGTTCTTCATGACTTGGTCGATGACGAGCTGCGAGTCACCGCGAGCGTCGAGGCGTCGGACCCCTAGCTCGATGGTGATTCGCAACCCGTTTACCAGAGCCTCGTACTCAGCCACGTTGTTGGACGCCGGGAAGTGGAGGCGTAGCACGTAGCGTAGGTGCTTCCCGAGGGGCGAGACGAAGAGGAGGCCTACGCCGGCCCCCGTCTTCATCAGCGACCCATCGAAAAACATGGTCCAGAGCTCCGGTTGGATCGGAGCCATCGGGAGCTGGGTGTCGGCCCATTCAGCCACGAAGTCCGCCAAGACCTGGGACTTGATGGCCTTCCGAGGGGCGAACGATATCGTCTCGCCCATGATCTCCACCGCCCACTCCGCAATTCTACCCGAGGCCTCTCGGGACTGGATGATCTCTCCTAGGGGGAACGATGACACCACAGTCATCGGATGAGACTCGAAGTAGTGTCGCAACTTCCGCCGTGTCAGGATCACCGCGTACAGCAGCTTCTGGATTTGTGGGTAGCGGATCTTGGTCTCGGACAGTACCTCGCTGATGAAGTAGACTGGCCTCTGAACGGGCAATGCATGCCCCTCTTCTCGTCTCTCAACCACGATCGCGGCGCTAACCACCTGGGTGGTTGCGGCGACGTAGATCAAGAGGGCTTCTCCGGCAGCGGGGGGCGCCAAGATGGGCACGTTCATGAGGAGCGCCTTCAGGTTCCCGAGGGCTTCCTCGGCCTCGGGAGTCCAAGCGAAGCACTCAGCTTTCCTTGAGAGGCGGTACAGAGGAAGACCTCTTTCGCCGAGGTGGGAGATGAAGCGGCTCAGAGCCGCGAGACATCCCATGACCCTCTGTACGCCTTTCAAGTCCTTGATTGGCCCCATGCTGGTGATGGCTGCAATCTTCTCCGGGTTGGCTTCGATGCCCCGCTCGGAGACGATGAACCCCAAGAGCATGCCTCGGGGGACCCCAAAGACACACTTTTCGGGATTAAGCTTCACGCCTTTCGCCTTGAGACATCGGAACATCGCTTCAAGGTCGAAAAGGAGGTCGGAGGCCTTCCTCGTCTTGACTATGATGTCATCGACGTAGGCCTCGACCGTTCAGCCGATGTGTTCGCCAAACACATGGTTCATGCATCGCTGGTACGTTGCCCCCGCATTCCTCAAACCAAACGGCATTGTAACATAGCAGTACATGCCGAAGGGTGTGATGAATGAAGTCACGATCTGGTCGGACTCCTTCATCCTGATCTTGTGATACCCTGAGTAGGCATCGAGGAAAGGCAGGGTTTCGCACCTAGCAGTGGAATCCACGATCTGATCGATGCGAGGCAGAGGGTAGGGAACCTTCGGACATGCTTTGTTTAGACCAGTGTAGTCTACACACATCCGCCATTTCCCCTCTTTCTTTCTCACAAGCACAGGGTTGGCAAGCCATTCGGGATGGAATACCTCTTTGATGAACCCTGCCGCCAGTAGCTTGTGGATCTCCTCGCCTATGGCCCTGCGCTTTTCTTCGTCGAATCGGCGCAGAGGTTGCTTCACGGGTCGGGCCCCAGCTCGGATATCCAGAGAGTGCTCGGCGACTTCCCTCGGTATGCCGGGCATGTACGAGGGACTCCACGCGAAAACGTCGGCGTTTGCGTGGAGAAAGTCGATGAGCACTGCTTCCTATTTGGGGTCGAGCTCGGAACCGATCCGGATCTGCTTGGAGGCGTCGTTGCAGGGGTCGAGGGGGACGGACTTGACCGTCTCCGCTGGCTCGAAGTTGCCAGCGTGACGCTTCACGTCTGGCACCTCCTTAGAGAGGCTTTCCAGGTCAGTGATGAGGGCCTCGGACTCGGCGAGGGCCTCGGCGTACTCCACGCACTCCACATCGCATTCGAACGCGTGTTTGTACGTGGGGCCGATGGTGATGACCCCGTTGGGGCCCGACATCTTAGGCTTGAGGTAGATGTAGTTGGGGACGGACATGAACTTGGCGTAGCATGGCCTCCCCAGCACTGCATGGTAGGTTCCTCGAAACCCGACCACTTCGAACGTGAGGGTCTCCTTTCGAAAGTTGGAGGGCGTCCCGAAGCAGATGGGTAGGTCGAGTTGTCCGAGGGGTTGAACGCGCTTCCCGGGGACGATCCCGTGGAAAGGCGCAGCGCCCGTCCGGACCGAGGACAGATCGATCCGCAGGAGCCCGAGGGTCTCGGCGTAGATGATGTTGAGGCTGCTGCCTCCGTCCATGAGGACCTTGGTGAGCCTGACGTTGCCGATGATGGGGTCGACAACGAGTGGGTATCTCCCCGGGCTTGGCACGTAGTCTGGATGGTCAGCCTGGTCGAAGGTGATGGGCTTGTCGGACCAGTCTAGGTAGACTGGCGCCGCCACCTTTACCGAGCAGACCTCCCGATGCTCTTGCTTGCGGTGCCGAGCCGAGGCGTTCGCCACTTGCCCGCCGTAGATCATGAAGCAGTCGCGGACCTCGGGGAACCCTTCTGCCTTGCGATCTTCCTCCTTTGCGTCGTCGAGGGCCTTGCCACCCTCCGCGGGTGGCCCGGCCTTGTGGAAGTGTCGTCGAAGCATGGCACACTCCTCAAGGGTGTGCTTGACGGGCCCCTGATGATAGGGGCACGACTCCTTGAGCATCTTGTCGAAGAGGTTGGCACCTCCGGGAGGTTTTCGAGGGTTCTTGTGTTTGGCGGCGGCGACAAGGTCCGCGTCGGCGGCGTCGCGTTTCGCTTGCGACTTCTTCTTGCCCTTCTTCTTGGCGCCGCGCTGAGTTGACGCCTCAGGAGCATCTTCCGGTGGGCGGCCCTGGGGCCACTTGTCCTTCCAGAAAATGGCCTCAACCGCCTTCTGGCCAGAGGCGAACTTGGTGGCGATGTCCATCAGCTCGCTCGCCCTGGTGGGGGTCTTGCGACCTAGCTTGCTCACCAGGTCGCGGCAGGTGGTGCCGGCGAGGAACGCGCCGATGACATCTGAATCGGTGACGTTGGGCAGCTCTGTGCGCTGCTTCGAGAATCGCTGGATGTAATCCTGGAGAGGCTCTCCCGGCTGCTGGCGGCAGCTTCGGAGATCCCAGGAGTTCCCAGGGCGCACGTACGTGCCCTGGAAATTGCTGGCGATGGCTTGGACCAGGTCGTCCCAGTTGGAGATCTGCCCCGGGGGCAGGTGCTCCAGCCAGGCTCGAGCGGTGTCGGAGAGGAACAGGGGGAGGTTGCGGATGATGAGGTTGTCATCGTCCGTTCCACCCAGTTGGCAGGCCAACCGATAGTCCGCGAGCCACAGTTCCGGTCTCGTCTCCCCCGAGTACTTTGTGATAGTAGTCGAGGTTTGGAACCGGGTCGGGGATGGTGCCCGTCGTATGGCGCGGCTGAAAGCCTGCGGACCGGGTGGTTCGGGCGAAGGACTCCGATCCTCCCCGCTGTCGTAGCGTCCCCCACGCCTGGGGTGGTAGCCTCGGCGTGCCCTGTCGTCGAGGTGGGCCCGACGGCTGTGATGATGGCGCTCGTTGCTGAGGCGACCCGGGGCCGCAGGCGCTGTGTTGCGCGTGCGCCCGGAGTGGACCGAGGCTTCCCGCATGAATCGGGAAGTCGCGGCGTGATGTTCCGAGGGGAACCCCTGCCTTCGAGAGGTAGAGCTTTTGGCCCGTCGGACTGCAGCGTTCTCCAGGAGATTCTTGAGCTCTCCCTGGATACGCCGCCCCTCGGTGGTTGATGGCTCCGGCATCACGCGGAGGAGTATTGCCGCTGCAGCCAGGTTCCGGCCGACTCCGCTGGAATCCGGCGGCGGCCTCACCCTGACGTCGTCGGCGATGTGGTGCTGGATGTCCTGGGGGAGATGACGCGCTTCTCCGGCTGGGGGTTGGACCGCCCATTCCTGCCCAATGTCCCGGCGGATCGGCACAAGCGTTCCTGCTCCCTCGTCGAGCCTGGCCTGCCTCTCGCGGATTTGCTCGAGCTGTGGGTCAGGACCCCCCCGCCGGGACGGGGACCACAGCTAGCTCCCGAAGGATGTCAACGCGAGGCACGGGCCTAGGGGATCACCGTTTTCTGGCATACCAAGATGGTTGCCTTCGCTGGGACCCCCTAGATCGACGTGGAAACATTCACGACTTGGGTCACGGTCCTCATTGTCGAGGCCGCGGCTGCCGTCGGAACAGTCGGAAAGGCAGTAGTCACATGCGGTCATGAAGTCCCGCACGGCACTGGGGTTACCAAGTCCGGAGAAATCCCAACAGAGGTCAGGCTCGCCATCTTCCTCGGACCACGAGGGCTCGTAGGTCGAGTCGGCCGTCAGTCGGTCCCAGGGTGACCGCACACGATACCCCAGAGCGTTTGGACTCGCCTCTAAGAAAGTGCTCACCGAAGCGGAGTCGCTTGGTGGGTCGAGGCCGAATCCAAAAGACGCGAGACGGGAATCGGTCGGTACCTTTCGGTCGACGGTCGGTGACGAGGTCGCGTCTGGGACTGACTGCACCATTGTCTCAGGTACGAGGGTGACGCCCAGCAAGTCCCTCGCGAGCGTGCTGGCGTCATGCGTTTGCTTGAGATTGGCGTGTTGCGGGGAGGCGGCGCTCATCTTCGTCTCAGACGCGAGATCGATGCCCGACGCGCCCTCCGTTGGGGCGCCAGCGCGGTCGACTCGCTCGACAGCCAACGAGGTGCCGCTTCCCGCTTGGCCTTGGTTGCCCCTCCTCCTCCGTCGGCGGGGGAGGGGACGGGACAAGCCCGAATGTCGTCCTTCCACCACGAGGGGAAGGCGTCGTCGATTTCCCCGCCGGCGAGCAGGTTGTCGACCGCCATTGTCGCTGTCGCGCGGCGGGGGAAGGAGTATCATGTCGTAGCTGCCGTCGAGGGACATGAACTCAAGATTCCCGAAATGGAGCACCGTCTCGGGCTAGAAAGGTTGCTGGAGACTGCCCATCTGGAGCTTGACGGGAAGCTGTTCGTCAACATGCAGCAGGCCCCTACCTGGCGCGCCAACTGTCGGTGTTTCGAAACCCGAGGGGTCCCTGGACCGATAAGTGAATTGTCGTCGCGTGCCCCAGCCCAGATGGGTCGACGCAAGGCGGAACGCAAAGGGGGGAAAGGAAGCAGCCGGAGGGAGGCAGGCGCGAGAGAGCGGATCCCGCGATCTTCGTGTTAGCCCCGCGCCTGAGTCGGGTGCGCTTGCAGTAGGGGGATACAAGCGTCCACGCGGGAGTGGGAGCGAGCGGCCTTGCGCGAGCGCCGTCCCGTCCTTCTTCGCGCAGGCCAACCCTCCCGTAAGAGGGCCCTGGTCCTTCCTTTTATAGGCGTAAGGAGAGGATCCAGGTGTACAATGGGGGGTGTAGCAGAGTGCTACGTGTCTAGCGGAGGAGAGCTAGCACCCTAAGTACATGCTGTCGTGGCAGCCGGAGAGGTTTTGGCACCCGGTTCGTGTGGTGTCGTGGCCGTCGGAGGAGCGCTGGAGCCTGGCGGAAGAACAGCTGGCTGTCGAGTCCTTGCTGACGTCCTCTTGCTTCCGTAAGGGGGCCGAGAGCCGCCGTCATCACAGAGCGTGTGGGGCGCCATCATTGCCTATCTGGCAGAGCGAGCCAAAAGGGACGCCGGTCTTGTTCCCCGTAGCCCGAGTCAGCTCGGGGTAGGGTAATGATGGCGCCTCCTGTCGACGTGGTCGGTCCGCGCCCTAGGTTGGGCGATGTGGAGGCTCCTCCGAGGTCGAGGTCGAGTCTGTCTTCCGTGGCCGTGGTCGAGTCCAAGCCCCTAGGTCGGGCGAGGCGGAGACCGTCGGCTGAGGCCAGGGCTGAGTCTGAGCCCTGGGGTCGGGCGAAGCGGAGTCCGTCGTCTTCTGGGGCTGAGCCCAAGTCCGAGCCCTGGGTCGGGCGGAGCGGAGTTCGTCGTCTTCCGGGGTTGAGCCCATGTCCGAGCCCTGGGGTCGGGCGAGGCGAAGTTCGCCGTCTTCCAGGGCTGAGCCCGAGTCCGAGCCCTGGGGTCGGGCGAGGCGGAGTTTGCCGTCTTCCGGGGCTGAGCCCGAGTCCGAGCCCTGGGTCAGACAGAGCGGAGTTCGCCGTCTTCCAGGGTTGAGCCCGAGTCCGAGCCCTGGGTCGGGCGGAGCGGAGTTCGCCATCTTCCGGGGCTGAGCCCGAGTCCGAGCCCTGGGTCGGGCGGAGCGGAGTTCGCCGTCTTCCGGGGCTGAGCCCGAGTCCGAGCCCTGGGTCGGGCGGAGCGGAGTTCGCCGTCTTCTTGGGCTGAGCCCAAGTCCGAGCCCTGGGGTCGGGCGAGGCGGAGTTTCCTATGACGCCCGAGGCCGGCCTTGGCTGCTGTCAGCCTCACTCTGTCGGGTGGCTCAGCAGTCGGAGCGGCGCAGGCGGCGCTGTCCTCTTGTCAGACCGATCAGTAGAGCGGCGAAGTGACTGCGGTCACTTCGGCTCTGTCGACTGGAGGGCGTGCGTCAGGATAAAGGTGTCAGGCCACCTTTGCATTAAACGTCCCTGCGATTTGGTCGGTCGGCGTGGCGATGTGGCCAAGGTTGCTTCTCGGTGAAGACTGGGCCTCGGGCGAGCCGATAGTGTGCCCGTTGCTGGAGGGGGGTCCTCGGGCGAGACGTAGGTTCTCCGGGGTCGGCTTCCCTTGCCCGAGGCTAGGCTCGGGCGAGGCACGATCATGTCCCTTGAATGGACCGATCCTTGACTTAATCGCACCCATCAGGCCTTTGCAGCTTTGTGCTGATGGGGGTTACCAGCTGAGATTTAGGGGTCTTGAGGGTACCCCTAATTATGGTCCCCGACAGCAACTTAATCTTACTTTTTAATAAATGTAAGTTTATGTAATCACTTCTGCATTTCGATATCTCCGATGTTCTGTAATGTCTGCAAGACGGGTGAAACGTTCCTGGAAAGGTAAGAAAAGATACCGAACTTGTCAAGTGGTTCAGGAACATCTACAGGGTTGTCTGATGTCTGTTAGACAAGGACAACTATAGGTGGGCCTAATGACTTGGGAGGTTCCGTCACAGAGGCCGAGTCCGAGGGTCGGGCGAGGCGGAGACCTCCTCCCGTGGCTAGAGCCTGAGGTCGGGCGAGGCGGAGACCTCCTCCAGAGGCCAGAGCATGAGGTCGGGCGAGGCGGAAACGTCCTCCCGAGGCCGGAGCATGAGGTCGAGTGAGGCGGAAACCTCCTTCCGAGGCCGGAGCATGAGGTCGGGCGAGGCGAAGCTTCCTGTTGCGCCCGAGGCTGAACTCAGTGGTTGATCGTGACTTGTTGTCAGTCGTTGCCGGGGTGGCTGACACGGCAGTCGGAGCGGAGCGAGCGGCGCTGTTTTCCAGTCATATCAGACAGTAAAGAGGAGGGGCGAAGTGACTGCGGTCACTTCGGCCTGCCCGTCTGAGGCGCGTGTGTCAGGATACGGCGTCAGGCATCCCTTGCATTTAATGCACCTGCGAAGCGGTCGGTTGGTGAGACGGTCTAGCCAAGGTTGCTTCACAACGAAGCCTGCCCGAGCCGAGCCTCGGGAGAGCCGAGGGGGCGCCCGCTGCCTAAGGAGGCCCTCGGGCGAGGTGTGAACTCGTCTGGGACTACTGTTTCTACCCGAGGCTGGGCTCGGGTGAGATCGCGTCCCTCGGGTAGACGAAGTCTTGGCTTGAACCGCACCCGTCAGTTGGTCTGAGGGTGTTTACCAGCCACGATTAGGAGCGGGGGTACCCCTAATTATGGTACCCAATAGAAGGTAAAAGAAAGGTCCAAATTTTCTTATACGCTACCTCCTACCATCTACGTTTAACTACTGCGACAATTTTTCTCATTCTAAAATACACATGTGAGACACAAATAAATTATATATTAATTTGTTAACTTCGTAAATTTATGTTAAACATTTGAAATCAGTGTTTCCAATAGTTTACATGTTTTTACAAATAAATTTGAATTATGTTTGCTACAATCGATTTATGTGTACTCAATATCCAAATAAATTAAATAGTATTTAGATAGCTATGGGTTAGTGTGCTGATCAGTTTAAATTGATAGTTGCAACGATTTACTTGTTTTGTAAATTAATTTGTATTATGTTTGTTGTAATGTGCAGTTTTTAAATTAAGAAATTAAAAAGAATTATAGCTTTATGTTTTATAACAAAGAAAACAAAAGATAATTATTTATAATGACATATGTAAACAAAAATGTAAATGTATTAGCGACACCTATCTAGTTATACATAATTAGAAGCTAGCCCCTACTTCAAAATTTGGAATTTTAACAATTTAGAAAATGTTCGATTAATTTTATAATTATGTGATTAACAGTTTCAATTGATATTCACACTGGTTTTCGTATTTTCGTAGTTTAAATTGGAGTATGTTTTTGTTAACAAGAAATTTAAAAGGTAGCACATATGTTTTTATCAGCAAAAATATAATATAGTCATTTATTTAGTTAGGTATCTTTTCATGTTCAAGTTCGATATATAAGTACATTGCTAGAGTTTTATAAAAATGATAGTTTATACAATTTTCTTTCAAATGATTTAGATCATATGTTGCTAAATTGAAACTAAATATAATCAATAAATTAATTATCTTTTCTCATAATTTATTAGTTAGATTTATATTTCAATTTGTCTATAACTAGTAATATAGGCATAATTAATCTGTTCATCGAATTCAATCCATATTATTTATATATACTACTTAGTTTCTCCTAAATGATAAAATAAAGGAACTAGTGCTCATGTTCTTTATATAATTAAAATGTTTGTTTATATGTTTTGTATATGACTTTCTTAACAAAAATAAAGTCTAGTGTTTTCTTAAGCAAAAGTGAATATAATTAATTGTTTAATTATCTGTTGCATAAAACCTATCTAGGCCATGTATTTTCTTAATGAAAATAAATATAATTATCTATTTAATCACCCTTCCACATAAAACGCGATTAGGCTTATATAATAACTTTTCATCAATAAATGTTTTACAATATGTTTTGTGATGCTTCATAAATTAATGTTTAACTAGATGAGTGCCCCGTGCGTTGCAACGGAAACATATAATACCATGATAACTTATATATGAAATGTGTCTTATATTGTTATATGAAAATGTTTCATAATTCATTTGTGATCCTAGCCATACGTAAATTTTGTTATTTTAATTTAACTGTTCCACTACTACATTGCAACCATCAGTATCATACAGACTTCGATATATACCATGATTTGCATAGTCTCATCATTGGAGAGCACGTGCCACACCTACCGATAGAAGTTCCCTCGTACATCGTCAGTCATCAGGCACGCACCACCATACATGTTTGCTTAAACAAAAAGGCAAGTGTGTGCGTTTGCGAAGAGAATTAAAGGTAGGCCAGCATAAAAGCTACCTCGGCGATGGCAAGTGGTCATTGCTGTCGGTCCTCCTCTGCGTCACCTCTGTCGCCAAGATGACGCCACAGTCTTTGATATAGTAGTTGTCGAACGCGCGAGACATGGCGAGTACTGATGACTTTTGGCTGGGCTGCTAAACGAAGTGCACCCCGGGCTCATCAGCGAGGTAGTACACCTAGCCGTTGCACCTCTGGATGTGCTACTCCTCTACATACATCTTGTTCGAGGATACTCACACAACATCAGCAACAGCCGTCGTCCCAGCGCACAAGAACGCATGCGGCCAAGTAGGACTGCTTTTAGAGGTCGAACTGGCAGTCGCCAAGCTTCTTCTCATCGTCGATGAGCGACGCCAACGCGAGTGCCTCCTGCCAGTGGTGTTTGTTTGGGGTTTTCAAGTAAGAAACATGGATTCATCTTTGGCGTTGGTTTATGAAAATGACTCGCAAGTCAGATCCATGGAAAAAATATTACGGAGAATAAATGTCACACATATAAAAAAAGGAATTTAAGTTGAAAACTTATTCAAACAAAAGAAGTTGGCTCTTCTTTAAATACTACTCTCTCCATCCAAAAATATAATTCGGGAATCTCGTTGATAATTACCTACTACTACACATTGTGCAAGGGTAGCAGGTGGGCTTTGGGAGAGATGTAGTAGATATTTTTACTGTAACTGTTGGGGGCCTTCGTCCTCCGAAGGTCCTCAAAAACATGATTTGACAATGTTTTCCAAGTGGATTATGTGAACAGGTACCTTCGGATTCAGAATTATGAACATGAAGTACGGTCAGGACGAAGCCTGGACCAGACGAAGGACGAGCTGATTACCAAGCTCCACGAAGGATGATGCACAGCCGAAGCTGTGCGCAGGGAAGCTTCGTCGCGATAGCAGAAAGGGGAACCGACTTAAAGATGAAAAGACTACGTGGGCCTTGACAGATTTCCATAAGTCATTAACGAATGTAATGGACATGGATGTAATTTTACGTGGGCTGCGTCCCGCGTCTATAAATAGATGAACAGTACTCCCGTACTGTTCACGCTGACTTGGCATTTGCTTTTGCGTCACACTTGTACTTTTACCTTCTCTCAAGACCGAAGGTATATTTGTAATTTGAAATCATTTCTATTTCTTCATGTTAATAAAATAGAAATGATCCTATGATGTTTATATTATATTTCATGCTTTATATGAATCCTTCGTCATTACTTGTTATATTTATGAAGGTATGTCTCTCGTGATCTTCGTTCAAAACTCATTATTTCCCGAAGGGGAATAATGTTTCGAAGGACGAAGGACTTTAACACTTAACACTTTTTATGTTGCCTTGTTCTTAACTCTTAGTATTTGAGAACAAGTCCCCAACATTGGCGCCCACCTCCGGTGAACTCACTTCCACTTCGAGCTTTTTGAACACCTTCGGAAGCTATAGACCTTCGCCATGGCGCCGAAGAAAGCTTCAGCGACTGGGGCTGCAGCATTGCAACCGCTGGACCACAACCAGGAGACCGTCTCTCTTCGGGAGGCCCGAACCCAGAAGAGGAAGGCCGTCAGCCCGACGCTTCAGGAGGATGAACTAGACCAAGAAATCAGGGATATGGAGATGCTTCATCAACAGGTGCAGAGGAAGAAAGAGAAGATGGCCAGGCTAGCTGAGCTGCAAAGGCAGATAGACGAAGCTTCTGAAGAAGTCCGTCATCTTACCCACGATGAGCAAGACCGAAGGCCTCAACAAAAAGACCTTCGTCAGGAGGGCTTCTTCAACGAAGATGACTGGTATGAAAATTTCCATCATGGAAATTTTGTTTTCGATGATGCCTCTCCTCTGTCCGCTGAGCTGCAGGCTACACCCTGGCCTTCATCCTATAAGCCACCCCAGCTTCCTATGTTTGACGGCCACTCAGACCCGAAGCAGTTCTTGATGAGCTACGAAGCAACAGTGTCTTCGTATGGGGGCAATGCTGCAGTCATGGCAAAGTCCTTCGTCATGGCCGTCAGGAGTGTTGCTCAGACCTGGTATTCTTCCCTTCGACCAGGAACTATTACCTCATGGCAGAAGCTGAAGGATATGTTGTTAACCAGCTTTCAAGGATTTCAGACGAAGCCGGTTACTGCTCAAGCCTTGTTCCAGTGCACTCAGGATCATGAGGAATACCTTCAGGCGTATATCAGAAGGTTCTTGCGTTTGAGGGCACAGGCACCAACGGTGCCCAATGAAATTGTCATCGAAGCCATGATCAAGGGGCTTCGTCCTGGACCTGCAGCCCAATACTTTGCTAGGAAGCCTCCTCAGACTCTGGAGAAGCTGCTCCAAAAGATGGACGAGTACATTCATGCTGATAATGACTTTCGCCAAAGAAGGGAGGAGGCCTTCAGATTTTCTGAGATGACCAGGGGCTTCGGGGGAAGATTCTATCCGAGGCATGTCAGGTCCATCCACAACACTCAAAATGATGATAAGGGGAGTCAGCAGAACAGGCCGCAGTGCTCCTCACAGGCTTCGGGGCAACAGCAAACTTTCTTTCGGCCACCAGCTCCAAGAGGCAGAGGCGCCAGGGGCTTCGGCGGGAGATTTGGAGATCAACCAAGGAGGACATTTTGCTTATTCTGCGGTGAGAACAAGGGCCATACCACCAGGATGTGCCATGTCACCATCCAGAAACAAAAGGAGCTAGCAGAAGCTGCAGCGCAACAAGGACAGCCGAAGCAGGTCATGCATACTGCTTCGTACCATCAGCCTTACATCCCGGAATATGTGGGCAACCACCCTGCAGTTTCCGTAGCTTCGGCGAGTCAACCTCAAGCTTCATGGCAACAGCCCCCGCCTCCACCTCCGCTGCAACAAGGCCAACAGCCAGAAGGGAGCCAATATGTTCCACACCAAAGGGATCTCAGAGAGCAATCTGAAGCTCGCACAGTCAATAGTACTGTGCCAGAATCGAAGCACATTTATTGACAGATATCCTACTTTGATAACAGTCTTTTCCGTTTAAGTTCCATTTTCTGTGTAATAAAGAACATTTCAGTTTTCATATAATAGTTTCGTGGTTGGTTATGAGGAAAATCTATCTTCTCCACAGGCTTAAGTTGCTGAAGCTTAAATATTTGCGGTAACAAGGAGGACCTTCGAATTATTAAAAATCCTTCGAAGCAACAAAAAGTCGTTCTAAGGAACGCAGAGTAAGTTGCCGAAGTTACAAAAAGCCGTTCCAAAGGGAGCGCAGTGTAAGTTTTTTGCTCCAAAGACGTTCCTAAGGGAATGCAGAGCATACAGCGAAAAGTCAACGCTGATACCGCCTAAGTAAAAGGCGAAGAAGCTCCAAAGACGTTCCTAAGGGAATGTAGAGCTTATACCGCCTAAGTAAAAGGCGAAGAAGCTCCAAAGACGTTCCTAAGGGAATGCAGAGCTTATACCGCCTAAGTAAAAGGCGAAGAAGCTCCAAAGACGTTCCTAAGGGAATGCAGAGCTTACAAATATATTTTGTGTATATCTTCGGAACAAATGTCATTTGCATAACATAACATCATCACATCATTTTGCATAGCATAAGCATCATACATCATGTTGCACATGGCAAAAGAAGGGGACACAGTATCGACCTTCGAAAGGATGCTTTGAGAAAGAGCAAATTGTGTAAAGTCACGAGGGAATACAATGATAATCTTCGGAAAATAGCTTCGGAGAATGTTTACACGAAGCATGGATGTGATTTATCAGAACAGTTTTAACGGAGAATGTTTTCTTCACGAAGCATGAAAAGAAGGGAAGGTGTTTTTTCGCCAAAGGCTCAAAAATGGTATGTATGTAGAATTTCATGCATCGTAAAGAATTGAATAACGAAAAGAGACTTGTATATTACATTCAAATGTACAAAATATTACAAAGATCACACTTCCAATGTTTTTTCTAATAACATTTAGTCTTCTCTTAACACTGCTTCGGCGGCCTCATTTAGAAGTTGATCAACAACTTTATCCATGATAGCTTCGGCCATTCGTTTAATCTCGTCATCTCCTTTTGTGTGAGGGTCGGCAGTCGATCCAGCAGGTTCTGAGGGAAGAGAACATTTCTTCATTACTATTACAAATCGCGAGTAAAGTTTGAAATAAAAATTACAACACAATAAGAACGACTAATTAATACCTATTTGCCCTTCGGCAGCTTCTGTCACCTTTCTAGCATCATGGATGCCTTTTTCACTCCTTTGAATGATTTCTTGCGCCATTCCTCGGCCACCGTCGTTCCAGATATCAGTAAAGAATTTGCCACCAACCATGCTTGCTTCGGCCGAGGGGTCTTTGATGTCTTCGGAGGATAAGGTAGCTTCGGACTGAGCTAAAGATTTTACATGCCCGCAACCCTTCTTCTCTAACACAGAAGCAATTCCCCTGGCGCCCGAAAAAGCACAGATGTCGCCACGGCTACTCAGAATCTCCTCGAAGGCCTCTGCTTCGTGACTAATCCATTCCAGTGGACCTTCGGGATTGCCTCTTGAGAAATTCTCTTCGCTGGAAAAGGCGCCCACGCTGGCGAAGCTGGTTTTAATTTTATTCACGCATTCCATGGATTTTTCGTAGCATTTTTTCTTAGAAGACCGAAGCTCTGTCACGGTTGCCTCCAAATGATCAGCCCATTGGTCGCTGCATTCCCGTCTTGTTTCTTCAAGCATGCGCTCTTCTTTCGCCCGGGCCAGTTGTTTCTGAAGATCTTTAATCTCGCGTTTGTGAGCTTCGGTCTGAATCTTCGCAGCAGCTTCGTCCTTTTTTACTTTGTCTACTAATGTAAGCAGAATTTTGTCTTTTTCTAGAGCTTCGTTTCTCAGTTTAATAACTTCTGAACGTAAATTGTTGAACGCAATTTTGTAGCTTTCATCTTCGGCGCTCTTTTGTGCTCTTAATGCGTTGCTTAGAATTAAACCCTATACAAAAAAAAGAATCTATATAAGAATAAAAGAAAGAATTACGTAATAAAAATTTTTTTCAAGCGTCTAATTCCCACACCTTTAAGCTATTGTATGCAAGACTATCTGCGAGATCTTCCTTCGTCATAGCACACAATCCAGCTTCGAGCTTCGGGAAACCCATACTTCTAGCCATCTCCCGGCAGACAGATAATTCTTTGTTATCAGGGAGGCAGTATAGGAAGTCATCTTCATTTGTCCCATTGAATACTATCGCCCCCTTCGGATACTTTAGCTCTCTAGCATAGTAGTTAGCTTCGTAAGTTTCCTCTTCAGATAATTTCTTCCCCGAAGCATGTCGCACGATGTAATCGCGTGCTCTGGAAGGAGCTTCGGGGGCGGCAGTGTCAATTTCTTTAACCAAAGCTGGTTCTGATATTTTCTCGGTCTCCAAAGATTGTTCTTTGGTGGGCTCTGAGGGCCCAGCTTCAGCTTCAGGTTGTTGTTTCGAAGCTTCAGCAACTTCAGCTTCGGTAGACACTTCAGCAACTTCAATAGTCCCTTTTGGAGTTGTGCTTGAAGACTTAATTGTCTCCAAAACATCTAACACGTTCACCATTCTTTTTCTTCTCGGGGTCACCGACGGCCCCTTTTGATTTTTTGTTGTTTCAACACTTGCTGAAGGACTTAAGATTTCCGATATTTTTCGCTCTTCAATCTTCGGTTTTTCTGCTTTTTCTGCCAGAAGAGCTTCAGTTTTCTCTTCTATCTTCGGCACTGGAGCTGGTTCTGTAGCTTCAGAGGCCAAAGAGACTTCACCAATAAATTTTGGCACTATGGCTGGCTCAATAAAGCGCGCTCGGTGGGTGAGCACCTTCATCTTTTTCCTTTGCGGCGCTGGCTCACTAGTGGCACTTGTGGTAGCTTCTGTCGCAAGAGAAGGAATTTTTCTTTTGCGACCCAGTACCGGATAATGATAGTCAGGGTAGACAAACCCGACTGCGTCGAATACTCGGTTGAGCCTTTTCTTCTTTCGGCCTCCGAAGGCTGCTGATAACGCAGTATTTTCGGCCTTCGAATATGCCCCAAGCAGTTCGTCACTTAATGTTTCAATGCTTTTCAACCAGTCATCATCAGGTTCAACAAATTTATCTGCATATTTGAATGTGTATTTCAGTCTGACCAGTCCGCCTTCGTCGGAATCTTTGATGGTCTCCTTCGGCATTTCCCACTTTTCTGCAAGTGGCCACACCCTGAAAGCAATGTGCTCTTGGACCAAGTCCCTTGTCCCAATGAAAGAGCAGATTACGCCGAAGGCCCTTTGGCATTCCTCGGCCGCTTCATCCATTTCAACCTTCGGCCTTCGAAGTCCGAAGCGTTGCCAGATGGGGCGCATAATGATACTCTTGACATTTTCTTGCGCTGTTAAGTCATTCTTTACATAGAACCATTCAGTCATCCAGGCTCCGGGCCACCTCTTCCGAAAAGTTGGCACAGGGCGGCTTGACCCAGAGCGGGCACCGAAGCTGTAACACCCAAAATTGTTGTGATATTGTTCTTTTCCCCAGGGCTTCGTCTCATATAACAACTCATGAATGTTGCAAAAACTTTTAGCATTTGGTTCTAAACCTTGGCTTCTTGCAGCCCAGACAAACATCCCCATTCTTATGATAGCTTCGGGAGTAAGTTGATGAAGGTAGACTTGAAATGTTTTTAGTACCTCAACAACAAAGTTGCTTAGCGGGAATCGAAGCCCAGCCTTGAGAAAGCTTCGGAAAATTACAACTTCATCTTCTTCGGGGGTGGGAGAAGTCTTTTCTCCAGCATCAGCCCTCACAATAGATATATCTCGAAAATACCGCCCCCTCATATTATCAATATGGCTCTGCTTAATAGTAGTTTTCCCGAAAACCGTGTGACTTGGTCGCCATGGTCAATCTTCGGATTCTTCCCCACCACTTTCTACATCAAAACTGTCGCTGTCATCAGTATCTTCGGACAAACCTTCAAGAATTTCCTTGGTGATTTTCTCTGTGTTGGTTTCCGCCATCGCTATAAGGAACCCCAAGTTCTTCTCTTCGTCGAGGCTCAGCTTCGTCTCGGCAGCGATCTTCTTACCTTCAGACATCTTCGGAAGCGCTGAAAAACTGTTTTCAAGGCCGAAGCTCTAAAAACAAAAAGATCAGCAAATCTTAGTGCACAAGAGCTAAAAATGTAGTGGGCCGAAGCAGATGGCAAGAGCGTGTACCAAATAAGTTTGCGGTATGATCTTATTTATACGCCCAGGGCGTTGAAAATTGAAAGACCCCACTTGTCAGTGAATGTTGCTATTCTAGCAAAGGGAAGGTGTTTTTTCGGACCTTCGGCTCAAGGCCTTCGTCCATATCGCAATCTGAATTTATTATTAACAAATTAATATTGCGAGGGGCTACTGTTGGGGGCCTTCGTCCTCCGAAGGTCCTCAAAAACATGATTTGACAATGTTTTCCAAGTGGATTATGTGAACAGGTACCTTCGGATTCAGAATTATGAACATGAAGTACGGTCAGGACAAAGCCTGGACCAGACGAAGGACGAGCTGATTACCAAGCTCCACGAAGGATGATGCACAGCCGAAGCTGTGCGCAGGGAAGCTTCGTCGCGATAGCAGAAAGGGGAACCGACTTAAAGATGAAAAGACTACGTGGGCCTTGACAGATTTCCATAAGTCATTAACGAATGTAATGGACATGGATGTAATTTTACGTGGGCTGCGTCCCGCGTCTATAAATAGATGAACAGTACTCCCGTACTGTTCACGCTGACTTGGCATTTGCTTTTGCGTCACGCTTGTACTTTTACCTTCTCTCAAGACTGAAGGTATATTTGTAATTTGAAATCATTTCTATTTCTTCATGTTAATAAAATAGAAATGATCCTATGATGTTTATATTATATTTCATGCTTTATATGAATCCTTCGTCATTACTTGTTATATTTACGAAGGTATGTCTCTCGTGATCTTCGTTCAAAACTCATTATTTCCCGAAGGGGAATAATGTTTCGAAGGACGAAGGACTTTAACACTTAACACTTTTTATGTTGCCTTGTTCTTAACTCTTAGTATTTGAGTCCCCAACAGTAACAAATATTGACATAAACACACATGTGGTGTAGTGGTAGCTACGAGCACATTTGTGTGAGAGGTCGCAGGTTCGAATCCCATTAGGGCCACATTTGTGTTTTTTTAATTTAATTTTAGCTAGGCGTGGGATGCACGTGGGAATGGGAATGAGCTTTGCGGAGAGGTGCGGGGAGGGAGGAATGGGAATGACAGAACACAAAATGGCATGGGAATGAGCTTTGCGGAGAGGAGGGAATGGGAATGAGCTTTGCGGGGAGGAGGGAATGGGAATGGCAGAACACAGAATGGCAGCCTACCCCTTACTGCCTTAATAGGTAGTAGAGATATGCTTCATAACTCATTAACCATAGATATATAACATATATCTTTTCTAAAAGGTTAAAAATGTTTAATATTGTTATAATGTGTTATAAACCCTTAATCTTAGACATATCACATATGACGTTTTATAAAAGATTAAATTGGTGAACCTAATATTTGTTTATTTAATTAAGATATTTTTAAGCTCATGTCGTGTTTTATAAAGTATAGATCACACATCTTTGAAAAGAATACCTACTTATTATAACCCTTGTGTGTAATTTTTTTGAAAAGCGAACGCTCTTTTCGTTAGGCTTTCTTTTAGCTTTACGTATGGTGAAAGTTGTATGTTATTGAGTGGTGTTTATTCTTCTTATTTGTTTGTGTGATATTCAGTGGTTGATCTAGTAGTTAAGAATCAAGATCTATTCAGATCCGTGGAAGAGTCTCAAGTTTTCAATAAGCAAGGCAAGTGGACTTCTCCCTCTGCATACTCTGTTTGATCCCAAACAATACATTTAATAAAGTTTATTCTTTTGGATATATATATGCATAATTTGACGGGTTACCTATTTAGATAACCTTTCCAACCTTATTCCTTGATCAAACCTAGGAATTATACTCTACCTTCGTAGCTATGCTATTGCTACAACTTAACTTTATGCAGTCACTCTCGCTTATGATATTAATGTTCCAAAATGGTAAGTTTATATTATTGTTGTTAACCCGATGGTTAAACAAGATTATTGCATATTAATTGGAACATGGAGTGACCACCCGGAAAAACAGTGCAACCACGAGTGCTATCATGGCTCTGGCTTTGGTAATTAGCTTTATATGCTTAGTGTCTGGCAACCTTACCTGAAATATGGGCAAGAGGGGGAGCGGTGGTGTTGGCAGCCCACGTTAACATGGGGACGTATTCTTGGCTAAGGTACCTCACCCAGGGGGCCTCCACCATCGTCTTTAGAAACCTTAGCGGGTTGCTTCGTATTAAGTGTATTTTGTGAAAGCCTCATAGTGGATCCCTAGCCACTCACCTCGAAAGTGTTTACAAGTTTTGGCCGACCCAGGCTAGAGGGGATACACGGCTTGTGGGTAAAGTTGTACCACCTCTGCAGAGTGTAAAACTGATATATTAGCCGTGCTCACGGTTATGAGCAGCCTAGACTCCTCACATGATAATTGAACTTGAAGATGGAAATAAATCGAGATCCGATGATCTACCAATGGTTTGCTTAAGTGGTTACACTTAAGTATTGTTGAAATATTCGTATACGTTTGTTTAATGGGAATACTTGGGATTCACACTTATTAGTAAGACAGGTGTAGTTAATAAAATATTGACCAACTAAAATGCTTACTGCTCAACCTTAGCCTCACCTTGTTACCTTGCATTAGTTTTTCCCCCACTTGCTGAGCCCCGACCATAAGTGAGCTCACCCTTGCTTAATTTTGATCAGAAGTTGTAGATGAAGATATGATGCTGAACTCCATGGATGCTAGTCTAGTGATACCCTCGGTCATCTACCTGTGGATGGATGTCCATGTCTCGCTGTACTTTGATGAATAAAGGTTAAGACATTATGTCTGTTCGAAGTGTAATATGTTAATATAATCGTTATTTACGCTTTTATGCATTGTTCTTTTGATATATTACACTTGTGATGTCAACATATGTGTGGAAATAGATCCTGGCACACATATGCTATGCGCTCGGTTCTACCCCCTGGAACCGGGTGTGACAAGTTCCTCCATGATGACGAAGGAAACTTGGCAATAATGCCACCAACTACAAACTTACCACGCAAGATGTGTCCACGTTGTTCGTGTTCCCTCACAATAAGTTGGAACTCATGAGCCTGTTCCACCATAGAATGATCATCAACTATTCTAAAGCCATGATAGTGCTCCATCACAAAGAACTTATGTTTGAGCGCCTCCCACAGTTCAGCAGCACTCTTGATGTTCGTATAAACATCACAATGTTGGTAAGAGAGGACGCTAAGAACACATCCGATGAAAACCATCATTGCCATAGTAAACTCATGTGCCTCTTTCTTAGATCCGAGAGGTAGTGCGGGCAGATTACTCACGACCCAAAATATGCCTGTAGCCAAGAGCCACAGTTGTGAGAGCACCTAGAGGTGGGGTGAATAGGTGATCCTGTAAAATCAAACACTAAATAGCCACAAACTTGATTGTTAAGGTGTTAGTGAAATCAAGTGGCTATGGAACACGCTCGTGCGAACAAAACAATCATAGGAAGCAACACTCGAAACACATGATTTCTATCCCGTGGTTCGGCCAAGTAACACTTGCCTACTTCCACATTGTGGCGTCCCAATGGACGAGGGTTGCACTCAACCCCTTTCAAGTGATCCAATGATTGACTTGAATACCACGGTCTTTTTCTTTAGAGTATTTTTCCTAGTTGCGAGGAATCTCCACAATTTGGAGTCTCTCGCCCTTACAATAGAGATCACAAAGAAGCACAAGAGTAAGGGAGGGAAAGCAACACACACAAGACTCGAATCCACAGCACACACACGCACACAAGCCAAGACTTGAGCTCAAAACACAGCACAGTGTTGGGGCGAAGGCGAACACGCTACCCTTTGCTCGATGACTTCGTTACCTCGCTACATCGACGAATACCACTTGCACAACGCGCCCGAGCAAGCCAAAGGCACCGATAGGATAAAGACCGGCGCGGTCTCCCTTCGTCCTTTCCGTTGCAAGACGAAGGCTCCGTCGAAGTCTGCCAGTCCCGCGTCCTCACCGCGTCGGGAGGCCCAAGTAGGATCCGGCCCACCGTAGAGGGCCCCGTGCGGATAAGTATGTTACGGGCCGCGTCTGTAATAGCTTTTATGGTAATGATAGTCTGTAACCTCCTCTTGTGAGAATATTCTGGGGATGGACCGAGTACTAGAGGGCATAAACGTCTTTGACAAGGGACGGGTAGTCACTCGAGTGCCTATAAATACCCCCGTATAGTGCCCTTGAGAGGCTAGATTAATAGAGCTATTATCGTCCTGCATTAAACTTTGCAAACACTCTTTCCACTTTCCCGTTGGATCTACTTGCCCAGGAGAGCAAGTTCCAACATTTGGCGCCCACCGTTTGTGCTACGAACACCAACCCGTGATGGCCCCCAAGTGAGCTAGTTTGAGAGCAGCCCTATCCATCGACGACACAGTGAAGGCAGCACTGCTGGCTGAGAAAAAAGGCAAGGCCCTCGCAGACAACACCCCCCAAGAGGCCTTCGAAGATGAAGTTGTTAGCAAAAGACAGCACCAAGAACACCCCACCCTCGAGGGCACCCTCCGCACCTGTAGCTCCGAAGGCGTACCCCAAGCACCACGTCTAGGCTTCGCTCCACCTGAGGACGACAACGCAATAGAGAATGGTGAGGTCCTCGGCATCTCAACCGAAGACCAGCTACAGCTACGGGCACTCCGCATGAAGAACCACAACCTCCAGAAGCAGAAAGACATCCTCGAGGCCAAGCGCCAACGTGTCACCGCCCAGGCCAAGGTGCGCTAGATGATATGGGATGAGGAGCAGAGAGCTCAGGAACTCAAGCAAGAAATCGCGCTCATGTAGAGCGAAGGCCAGCAAACTGTGCAGCATGGACCGCTCCCCCAGCAATGCGTCCCAAGTGATCTCTTCATACCATGGTGTGGGCCCTTCATCCCGCACGTCACAGCCTTCCAAGGGATCAACTACCTCGATGAGCGAAGATCCCCCTCACCTATACTCATACCAATCGACGAAGCCAATAGATCTCGTTTACCAAATCGATCTACTAGAAGGCGGGTCCGCTCCACCCCCATCTGACGGCGCCTACCACTTCGCGACATCTCGCCAACACTATGCTTCGACACCACTTTTCGTCATTGGCACTTGATCCTCGCGCCGGGGAGGTCAGGCACCTCACCAACCTCCAAACGCGGCGAGACTCCGCCGCAGCCACATCTAATGCAGCAAAATAGTGCAGGTCTTCACCAGAAGACTCTTCGGTCCAGGAGAACGGACTCCCAAACTCACCTTCAGATGAAAACGACCCAGATTCAGAACCAGACAAACTAACATTAACAGGCACAGCAGTTGTGGCCGCCACAAAATTAGCATCGTCTTTAGGGGTTGCTTGCACAGGCCCACACGTCGGAACCTGCGCAGCAA
This sequence comes from Zea luxurians, assembly GCA_029449295.1. NCBI lineage: Eukaryota > Viridiplantae > Streptophyta > Magnoliopsida > Poales > Poaceae > Zea > Zea luxurians. Next base: position 38,433,745 of record JAOPSE010000010.1, on the reverse strand, counting down.
CCGAGTTTCAGTATCACAAAAACAAAATCCCATTAACCACCCATAGCTCCTATCCCGCCACCTGCGAAGGGCCGGCCGACGCTATAGGGTCCTCAGCGGCCGACGCGACCGCCTCTGAAGTGTCTTGACCGATCGGCTCGGAGGCCACCACGGGGCCTTCACCAGCATCAGCCGGCGGCGCCGGCTGATCCTCAACCCCCGCCCTCGCATCCGATGCCAAGGACACCATGCCCTCTAGGTCCCTGAGGTCTTCGACCTCCTCATCATGTGCCATCTATAGGAACAATAATAAATAATAATATTTATTTATATATATATATAAGAAACCAATAATAATAAACACACTCAGTACCTGCTCCATCGCCTGGTCGGACCGTTCCCGGACGGTTTCATGGCCATGAGGGCCCCACATCCTATCATATAGCGCCCTAGCATATCGCTTTAGAACTGGCTACTCAACCTGGAAGATTCCGTGTTCGAAGTCTTCGACCGATCGGTCAAAGACTTTGAAGTGCTTGCATCCCTCACGAGACAAGGCGTTCATGGCTCCTTCGCAGGTGATAAGTGAGGCAAAGGATGTGAGGCCTGTCACAATCGTCGAAAGCAACTCCAGCTCCTCCTGCAACCATCCGAGAAAGCGGAGGCCCACCTCTTTACCGGACGCATAGAAGGGAGCGGCACACGCACCAAGTTCTCGGTACGCATCCACGAGCAACGCATGAGTCCGGTCCACCTCTGTGCGCGTGGAGGCCTCTACTTTGTCCAGGCAGCCACGTAGGCTGCTGAGGTTCGCCTCCGCCTCCTCCGTGCATTGGAGAGCGAGACTGGCCTCTGCACGCGCAAGTTTGGCCTCGGCATGCGCTGCCTAGGCCTCCGCGTAGGCCCTGTCCGCATCCTTCTTTTCCGCCGCTAGCCGGCGGCCGAGGTCCTCTTTTTTGGCCTCTGTAGCCAACAGCTTCTCCATCAGCCTGTGGCTCTTGTTCTCCATGGCCGATTTGTCACGCACAGCCTCAGTGTGCTGTGTCTGGAGGCGTTCAATCCTCCCCTCGAGTCATCGCCTTTCGACGACAAACTCCAAAGTCAGGGCACCCGACGCAACACGCTCAGCGAAGGCCGCCGCCTAGCATAAAAAGATTAATTTGCAAACACGTAACCATAACAAAATGATGAAGTCCAAGACGACTTACATGATTCAGCTGCTGTGTCGCATGCTTCGGCTGTTGCGCAACCACACCCGCCACGTCTTTAGCAGCAGCGGCCGATATAATCTCGCCGTTGGCACAAAACATGGACCATGGGTCCTGCACAGACCCCTTCGCCTCAGTCGCCACCGCGACCGAGGCAACCCCCACCGGTGCCGGGACAATAGCCAGTTGCCCAGCATCTGACCCTGCACCAATTTCTCGTCAACGACCCAGACCTAGAAAAAAACTCACAGACAAGTCCCCGCCCTGTACGAGCATTGAACATCGCAACTCCGCCCACAAGGTAATCATCCACGCACACATCCATGGAGACTACGGCCCCACACGCTGGCTCCACGACAGCACGCACCGGGGACGGTGACCCTCGCTTCTGTGTGGGCTCGGCAGGGAGCGGCTTGCTGGAGCCGGGAGCCACGAACTTCGTGCCCGGTGAAGGCTTGCTAGGGCCGGAGGTGGCAGATTTCCCTGCCGGCGGTGGCTTGTTGCCGTCGGGCGCAGCTGACTTCGTGCCTCCCCATGCCTTCATGACCTCGCGGCTAGGGTCCCCGACCCGCGCGAACACCCGCCGCTTCCGCATCGTGTCTTGTCGATCCTTGTCCATCACTGCCGATACAACAGCAGCAACATTTCGTCCATAAGGAAAAAATCCTCAACACACGAGCTAATCGAGACATCTGCATGTCCTCGCCAGTCGCCCGGGGGATCGGAACATTCCTAGGCCAGCGACCCCCAGTAATCTCCAGCATTCACATGGAAGATTCCCGGAGCTCGAGCAAAGACATCCTCTCCCCGGGGGCCACACACGTCCCAATAAATCCATAGCAAAAAGATCGGAGACTCCCAACCCCTTAGCTACAGTACCTAGTTTTCTCTTTTTGATGGCCGCAGCCAGCGCAGCTTCCCGCGAAGGGCCTTCGTCTACCGCCGTCGCCGCCCTCTTCCCCCGGCGGTCGACAACAGCAGCATCATCATCTCCCAGGTAACCGCCATATGGTAGACGGTTTAACTCGAAGATGCGGTTTAAACGAACATTAGAACCACGAATATCCCAACTCCACAAGGTCTCAGTCCTCGACACATATCACCCCACAATCCTCGCGGCCTCGGCCTCCACCTCACGCACAAACGCGACCGGGTTCCGACCCCGCAAAAATCCAATGCAAAGGCTAGACTTCGCACCAACTGGTCGCCCAATGATGGCATCCAATGGGGGCACACTTCGCCAAGTACCCAGCCGTGCGCCAAGGGCCATACTCCAAATGCGATGAATTCCTCAACCAGATCGCGCCCACTGCTCATTCGGGCAGCGTACCAAAGGGCCCCTTCATCCTCATCGTCCTCCACCACCTCGAACAGTGGGAACGCCACAAAGCAGTGTGAGCACATAATGGCTATGGGGAGCCCAGGAAGATTTTTGACTTCCCCATCAGAGACATAAAACCAAAAATCCCACTAGTTGCCCCACTTATTCTGGGCACAGGGGACTATCTCCACGACCTCCGCCGGAGTCTTTCCAGTCCTCGGCGTGAAGGTGCATGATCCAAATTGTGCAATCTTACTTTCAATTTTCCTCTTTTGCCAGTGCATACAATAGTTCTTGGCGAAGACCTCCACCGACGGCTGACCGCCATACGAAGCAACCATACAGACATACTTCGCCAGGGCGACCACGGCGTTAGGTGTCAACTGGTGGATTTTTACCTCGAACCTTCGCAAAACCTCCGCCACAAAACGATGCGCAGGGAGACGAAGGCCGGCAATGAAAAATGCCTCAAACACAACCAATTCGCCCTCAGGCTCAGGGATCTCCTCAGCACCCGGAACCAACCCGACACTGTCACCAAAGTATCCAAGCTGTTGCATCTCTTGCACACGAACCGAGGAAATCCTTGAAGTGCCGAACTCTACGGTGTGGCCCGGCTGCAACTCTGTCGCCACCAAATCGCTCAAGGTATCCTCGGACGACGGATCGGTTGACGACGCACTCGCAGCAGAAGAGGAAGAAGACATTGCTACGTACCATCGACAGCGGCGTGCGGTCTGCTTGACGCGAGCCAAATTTCTGGAGCGGAAGAGCAAGGAGGGCAGGCGAGCGGTTTGAAAAGTTAGGGTTTTCCAGCGCACGTAGGGGTAAGAAACATTCTTGGTCGCGCCCGCCCTTTTTATAGACAGAACGTGGTGCTTCGGGAACCACGCAATCCAACAGTAACACGTCCAACGGTCATTTCAAAAACCCCTGCGGGACCACTTCAAGCGAGGGCAGCATCTCCACCATCTAGCGACGTCTTCGGCACTAGATGACTTAGTCGAACTCGTCCCTCGGAGGGCAAATGTTGGGGCGAAGGCCAACACGCTACCCTTCGCTCAATGACTTCGTCGCCTCGCTACATCGACGAAGACCACTTCCACAGCGCGCCCGAGCAAGCTGAAGGCACCGATAGGATGAAGACCGGTGTGGTCTCCCTTTGTCCTTTCCGTTGCAAGACGAAGGCTCCATCGAAGTCTGCCAGTCCCGTGTCCTCACCGCATCGGGAGGCCCAAGTAGGATCCGGCCCACCGTAGCGGGCCAGCGCGGATAAGTATGTTACGGGTTGCGTTTGTAATAGCCTTTACTGTAATGACAGTTTGTAACCTCCTCTTGTGAGAATATTCTAGGGATGGACCGGGTACTCGAGGGCATAAACGTCTTTGGCAAGGGACAGGTAGTCACTCGAGTGCCCATAAATACCCCCGTACAGTGCCCTTGAGAGGCCAGATTAACAGAGATATTACCGTCCTGCATTAAACTTTGCAAACACTCTTTCCACTTTCCTGTTGGATCTACTTGCCCAGGAGAGCAAGTTCCAACACACAGGGAGTTCGCAACTCAAACAGAGCTCAAATCACTAACACAGCGAATCAAATGCGTGGATGCATAGTCTGGGAGTCTCAGGATGTTTCTTGAAAGCTTGGTGTGTTGCTCCATGCGCCTAGGGGTCCCTTTTGTAGCCGCAAGGTAGCTAGAAGACATTGGAGATCAACATGGAAGGCTATTCTTGCCTTCTGTCGAGTGGCGCACCGGACAGTCCGGTGCGCCACCAAACAGGTCCTGTAGCTGTCTGGTGCGCGATCTCCTTACATATCAGGCGCAGCCGACCGTTGCTCCTCGGGGCCGGTTGGCGCACCGGACACTGTCCAGTGCACTCAGCCGACCGTTGGAGCGAGCCACGTGTCGCGCGCTGATCGCCGGTGCACCACCGGACAGTCCGGTGAATTATAGCCACGTCGTCTTTTCCTTTTCCCGAGAGCGACGAGTTCGTCGCTGACGACTCACCGGATAGTCCGGTGCACCACCCGACGGTCTGATGATTTATAGCCGCGTCACTCCCGAGAGCAGCTGGTTCACCGTCGGCTCGCCTGGGGCACCGGACACTGTCCGGTGCACCACGGAAAGTCTGGTGTGCCAGGCCCGAGCAGGTGTTGGTTGTACATAGCCAACTCTTTTCCAATTCGTTTCTTCTTTTCTCGGCACTGTTTCTAGCACTTAGATAGACATGTTAGTACTCAAAAACAATTCACTAAGTCCAGAAACATACCTTGTCTTTGATTTGCACTTCTTGCTCGTTTAGCACATAAGATTTCAAAACATTTGTGTTGGACATTTAATCACCAAAACAATTATAGAAATGGTCCAAGTGCACATTTCCCTTTCAATCTCCCCCTTTTTGGTGATTTATGCCAACACATCAAAAAGCAACAAAAAGAAGTGCATCATCAATGCAATTGAAGACCAAATTGTTTTTGCTAATGATTTGGCATATTTGGATCGCTCTTTGCCACCACTTGGTTTGTTTTTGCAAATCAAATTCTTTTTCCTATCTCTAAGTTAAACACACTTGTTTAGGGAAATAAAGAGATATTCCAAGAGTAAAATTGATCAAGTGCCAAAAACTCTCCCTTTTCCCATAATCAAAATTCTCCCCCATAAGAGACCAAAATTTTGCAATAAGAGTATTTTGGACAAATCACAAATTCTACTTATTTTCAAAGTTCTCAAGTGGTTGGCAGATCCATTTACTTTGGCCTTAATTTCTCCCCCTTTGGCATTAAGCACCAAAACGGGATCATTTTTTGCCCTTTTAACCCCATTGCCTCACCAAAAATGTCAATTAAGAGCAAAAGGCAATGATAGCACAAGTATGAACTTGGAATTAAATACACTAATACTGGAGTGCAGTGGAAGTCTTTGCGTCGTCCAAGTTCATTTTCCCTTTCAATGTACCTTTGAAACTACATCAAGTATACTCAAACAAACAAATTAGTCTCAAAGGGGTCAAGTTGTAGCACATCTCCCCCTAAACATGTGCACATATGCATACAGACTTGTGAGGTCCAGGGATGACTTGTACAACTTGAGCACAATAAATAAACAATAACTGATTTAAATGCATAAAGTGACATGATCAAAGGCATAGAACACATGTATGCTATAGATCAATCCAAGTTACGCGAATCTAAGACATTTAGCTCACTACGCAACCTGCAAAACCTTTTCTCATCTAAAGGCTTAGTGAAGATATCGACTAGCTGGTTCTCGGTGCTAATATGGTACACATCGATATCTCCCTTTTGCTAGTGGTCTCTCAGGAAGTGATGCCGGATGTCTATGTGCTTAGTGTGACTGTGTTCAACAGGATTATCCGCCAAACGGATTGCACTCTTATTGTCACATAGGAGTGGGACTTTGCTCAGATTGTAGCCAAAGTCCAGGAGGGTTCGCCTCATCCAAAGCAGTTACGCGCAACACTATCCTGTGGCAACGTACTCGGCCTCAGCTGTGGATAGGGCAATGGATGTTTGTTTCTTCGAACTCCAGGACACCAGGGACCTTCCTAGAAATTGTCACGTCCTTGATGTACTCTTCCTATCAACCTTGCACCCGGCATAGTCGGAGTCTGAGTATCCAATCAAGTCAAAGGTAGACCCCTTTGGATACCAGATCCCGAAGCAAGGTGTAGAAACTAAATACCTAAGAATTCGCTTAACGGCCACAAGGTGACATTCCTTGGGGTCGGATTGAAATCTAGCACACATGCATACACTAAGCATAATGTCCGGTCTACTAGCACAAAGATAAAGTAATGAACCTATCATTGACCGGTATGCCTTTTGATCAACGGACTTACCTCCTTTGTTGAGGTCAATGTGCCCGTCAGTTCCCATTGGTGTCTTCGCGGGCTTGGCGTCCTTCATCCCAAACGTTTTGAGAAGATCCTGAGTGTACTTCGTTTGGGAGATGAAAGTGCCGTCCTTGAGTTGCTTCCTTGGAATCCAAGGAAGTAGGTCAACTCGACCATCATCGACATCTCGAACTTTTGCATCATTACCCTGCTAAACTCCTCACAAGACTTTTGGTTAGTAGAACCAAATATTATGTCATCGACATAAATTTGGCACACAAAAAGATCACCATTGCATGTCTTTGTGAAAAGAGTGGGATCGGCTTTCCCAACCTTGAAAGCATTAGAAATAAGGAAATCTCTAAGGCATTCATACCATGCTCTTGGGGTTTGCTTAAGTCCATAGAGCGCCTTAGAGAGCTTATACACATGGTCGGGATACCTGTCATCCTCAAAGCCAGGGGGTTGTTCCACGTATACCTCCTCCTTGATTGGCCCATTGAGGAAAGCGCTCTTCACATCCATTTGGAACAACTTAAAAGAGTGGTGAGCCGCATAGGCCAATAATATTCGAATTGACTCTAACCTAGCAACAGGAGCAAAAGTCTCCTCAAAGTCCAAACCTGTGACTTGGGTATAACTTTTTGCCATAAGTCGAGCCTTGTTTCTTGTCACCACTCCGTGCTCGTCTTGCTTGTTGCGGAACACCCACTTGGTTCCCACAACGTTTTGCTTTGGACGTGGCACTAGGCTCCAGACTTCATTTCTTTTGAAGTTGTTGAGCTCTCCTGCATGGCCAACACCCAGTCCGGATCCTGCAAGGCCTCTTCTACCCTAAAAGGCTCAATAGAAGAGATAAACGAGTAATTCTCACAAAAATTAGCTAATCGTGAGTGAGTAGTTACTCCCTTGCTGATGTCACCCAGAATCTGATCGACGGGGTGATGTCTTTGGATCGTTGCTCGGACTTGAGTTGGAGGGACCCGTGGTGCTTCTTCCTCCATAACCTGTTCTTCTTGTGCTCCCCCTTGATCTTTCCCCTCTTCTTGAGGTACCTGTTCACCGTCTTGAGTTGGGGGATGCACCATTGTCGAGGAAGATGGTTGATCTTGTTCCTATGGTCGCACATCACCTATCGCCATCGTGAGCATTGCGGCCATCGGAATTTCTTCTTCATCTATATCATCAAGATCAACTTGCTCTCTTGGAGAGCCATTAGTCTCATCAAATACAACGTCGCTAGAGACTTCAACTAATCCTGATAATTTGTTGAAGACCCTATATGCCTTTGTATTTGAGTCATACCCTAGTAAAAACCCTTCTACTGCCTTGGGAGCAAATTTTGAATGTCTACCTTTCTTCACCAAAATGTAGCATTTGCTCCCAAATACACGAAAGTAAGAGACATTGGGTTTGTTACCGGTAAGGAGTTCGTAGGAGGTCTTCTTGAGGAGACGGTGCAGGTAGAGCCGATTAATGGCATGGCAAGCTGTATTCACAGCTTCCGACCAAAACCGCTCATGCGTCTTGTACTCTCCAAGCATCGTTCTTGCCATGTCGATTAGCGTCCTGTTCTTCCTCTCTACTACACCATTTTGCTGTGGTGTGTAGGGAGCGGAGAACTCGTGCTTGATGCCTTCCTCCTCAAGATACTCTTCGACTTATAGATTCTTGAACTCGGACCCATTATCGCTCCTTATCTTCTTCACCTTTAGCTCAAATTCATTTTGAGCTCTCCTTAAGAAGCGCTTTAGGGTCCCTTGGGTTTCTGTCTTATTCTGCAAAAAGAATACCCAAGTGAAGTGGGAAAATCATTAACAATTACAAGACCATACTTACTTCCCCTGATGCTGAGGTAGGCAATGGGTCCGAAGAGATCCATGTGAAGAAGCTCCAGTGGTCTTGATGTTGTCATCACATTTTTGCTGTGATGAGAGCTTCCCACTTGTTTCCCTGCCTGACATGCTGCACAAGGTCTGTCTTTCTCAAAACAGACATCGGTTAGTCCTAACACATGATCTCCCTTCAGAAGCTTATGAAGGTTCTTCATCCCAACATGTGCTAGACGACGATGCCACAGCTAGCCCATATTAGTCTTAGTTATTAAGCATGCATCTAGATCAGCATTCTCTTTCGAAAAATCAACTAAATAGAGCATGCCGTCTAATACACCCTTAAAAGCTAATGAACCATCACTCCTTCTAAAGACAGATACATCTATATTTGTGAATAAACAATTATAACCCATGTTACATAATTGACTCAGACAATAAGTTGTATCCGAGTGGTTCAACTAAAAACACATTGGAGATAGAATGCTCGGATGTGATGGCTATCTTTCCCAATCCTTTAACCTTGCCTTGGTTCCCATCTCCAAAGATGATCAAATCCTGGGAGTCCTTGTTCTTGACGTAGGAGGTGAACATTTTCTTCTCCCCCGTCATGTGGTTCGTGCATCCGTTGTCGATAATCCAGCTTGAGTCCCCGGATGCATAAACCTGCAAGGCAATTTAAGCTTGGGTTTTAGGTACCCAACTCATGTTAGGTCCTACAAGGTTAGTCACAATAACTTTTGGAACCCAAATACAAGTCTTGTCTCCCTTGCATTTGGATCCCAACTTCCTAGCAACTACTTTTGCATTCTTACATGAAAGTACAAAAGAAGTATTGCAAGCATGATAAATAGTAGAAGGTCCATTGCACATTCTCCTAGGCGCATGAGACACAACGTGATTTCTCCTAGGCCAACTTCTATCATGAACAAAAGTGAAACTAGAGGCAAACATAGCATGTGAATCATTATAAGCAGCATGATCATAACTCTTATTATAATGAGAACGACTAGCAATTTTCCTATCATAAATAAATGCATGGTTCCTTTGAGGACAACTGGCCATAGGGGCCTTCCCTTTCTCCTTGTTGAGAGCAGGAGTCCTTTGGCTTGTTAAGTTCTTGGTTTCCTTTCGAAAACCAAGTCCATCCTTAATTGAGGGGTGTCTACCAACAGTGTAGGCATCCCCAGCAAATTTTAATTTATCAAAATCAACTTTGCAAGCCTTAAGTTGAGCATTAAGACTTGCCACCTCATCGTTTAATTTAGCAATAGAAATAAGATGTTCATCACAGGCATTAACATCAAAGTCCTTACATCTATTGCAAATAACTACATGTTCTACACATGATCTAGTTGCATTTGCTTCCTCTAGTTTAGCATTTAATTCAACATTTAAATCTTTTAGACTAGAGATAGATTCATGACAAGCAGACAATTCAGAGGATAACATTTCATTTCTTTTAATTTCTAAAGCAAGAGATTTTTGAACATTAACAAACTTGTCATGTTCCTCATACAAAATGTCATCTTGCTTTTCTAGCAATCTATCCTTTTCATTTAGAGCATCAATTAATTCATTAATTTTGTCTACCTTAGCTCTATCTAGTCCTTTAAACAAGTCAGTGTAATCTACTTTATTATTGGAAGATTCCTCATTGCTAGAAGAAGAGTACTTAGGGGAATCTCGAATACGTACCTTCCTCTCCTTAGCCATGAGGAAAGTATGGCGTTCATTGGGAAAGAGCGAAGATTTGTCGAAGGCCGAGGCAGCCAAAGCTTCATTGTCGGAGTCGGATGAAGAGCAGTCAGAGTCTCATTCCTTTCCAAGGTGTGTCTCGCCTTTCGCCTTCCTGTAGTTCTTCTTCTTTTCCCTCTTCCCGCTCTTTTCTTGTCCCTGGTCATTATCATTATCGGGGCATTGTGCTATGAAATGACCAGTCTTACCGCATTTGAAGCAGGAGCGCTTTCCCCTTGTTTTGTTCTTGTTGGGGTACTCCTTATGTCCCTTTAGCGCGGTCTTGAAGCGCTTGATGATAAGCACCATTTCATCCTCGTTGAGCCCGGCAGCCTCCACTTGTGCTACCTTGCTTGGTAGCGCCTCCTTGCTGCTTGTTGCTTTGAGAGCAACGGGCTGCGGCTCGTAGATGGGCAGTGGACCATTTAACGCATCCTCCACGTATCGCGCCTCCTTTACCATCATGCACCCGCTCACGAATTTTCCAAGGATCTCCTCGGGCGTCATCTTGGTGTACCTGGGGTTTTCACGATAAGGTTGACAAGATGGGGGTCAATTACAGTAAATGACCTTAGCATGAGTCGAACGACATCATGATCCGTCCATCTTGTGCTTCCGTAGCTTCGGATCTTGTTGACCAGAGTCTTGAGCCTATTGTAGGTTTGTGTTGGCTCCTCTCCCCTAATCATCATGAATCTTCCCAACTCGCCTTCCACCAGTTCCATCTTGGTGATCATGGTGGCGTCGTTTCCCTCATGAGATATCTTGAGGGTGTCCCAGATTTGCTTAGCATTGTCCAAGCCACTCACTTTATTATACTCATCCCTACAAAGTGACGCTAGCAATACAGTAGTAGCTTGGGCATTTTTATGAATTTGTTCATTAATAAACACAGGATTATCGGTACTATCAAAATGCATCCCATTTTCCACAATTTCCCATATACTAGGATGGAGAGAGAATAAATGACTACGCATTTTATGGCTCCAAAATGAATAGTCCTCTCCATCAAAGTGTGGAGGTTTTCCAAGGGGAATTGATAGTAAATGCGCATTTGAATTGTAGGGAATGCGAGAGTAATTAAAAGAATAATTTTGATTGACTGTCTTTTTCTTTGACGAGGAGTCGTTGTCGTCGTCCCTTGGTGAAGAAGATGAGGCATCACTGTCGTAGTAGATGATCTTCTTGATGCGCCTCTTCTTCTTCTCGTCCCTCTTCTTGTAACTCAAGCCTGAGTCAGTAGGTTTGTCGTCTCTTGGCTCGTTGAAGAGGGATTCCTTCTCCTTGTCGTTGACCACCATCCCCTTTCCCTTCGGATCCATCTCTTCGGGCGGTTAGTCCCTTAGATGAAGAGTATGGCTCTGATACCAATTGAGAGCACCTAGAGGGGGGTAAATAGGTGATCCTGTAAAATCAAACACTAAATAGCCACAAACTTGATTGTTAAGGTGTTAGTGAAATCAAGTGGCTATGGAACACGCTCGTGCAAACAAAACAATCACAGGAAGCAACACATAAAACACGCGATTTTTATCCTGTGGTTCGGCCAAGTAACACTTGCCTACTTCCACGTTGTGGCGTCCCAATGGACGAGGGTTGCACTCAACCCCTTTCAAGTGATCCAATGATCGACTTGAATACCACGTCTTTTCCTTTAGAGTATTTTTTCCAGTTGTGAGGAATCTCCATAATTTGGAGTCTCTCGCCCTTACAATAGAGATCACAAAGAAGCACAAGAGTAAGGGAGGGAAAGCAACGCACACAAGACTCAAATCTGCAGCACACACACGCACACAAGCCAAGACTTGAGCTCAAAACACAGCACAGGGAGTTCGCAACTCAAACGAAGCTCAAATCACTAACACAGCGAATCAAATGCGTGGAGGCAGAGTCTGGGAGTCTTAGTATGTTTCTTGAAAGCTTGGTGTGTTTCTCCATGCGCCTAGGGGTCCCTTTTATAGCCCCAAGGTAGCTAGGAGTCGTTGGAGATCAACATGGAAGGCTATTCTTGCCTTCTGCCGAGTGGCGCACCGGACAGTCCGGTGCACTTAGCCAAACGTTGGAGCGAGCCACGTGTCGCGTGCTGATTGTGCGGACGACCATTGGCCACTGTCGCCGTTGGCTCAATGGACAGTCCGGTGAATTATAGCCACGTCACCTTTTCCTTTTCCCGAGAGCAACGAGTTCGTCGCTGACGACTCACCGGACAGTCCGGTGCACCACCGGACGGTCCGGTGATTTATAGCCACGTCACTCCCGAGAGCGGCTGGTTCACCGTCGGCTCGCCTGGGTAGAGATGGCAATGGGTACCCGAACCCGAATACCCGACGGGTTTTACCCGGTTTGAAGGCGGGTACGGGATGATTTCTCTACCCGCGGTACGTTAATGGGTAAAATCCTCTACCCGTTGGGTACACAGGTACGGGTACGGGTTGGAACTACCCATACCCGTCTACCCATGGGTAAACTATACCCGCAACAATACAACTATAACCATCTAATAGAGCACATCTTAGCTAAAATAAAAACCCTTCTCTAGCTATCATTTGTCTAGATACCAAGTTATGTAATCATATGATTTGTTATATGTGAAGTTGAAGTAGTTTTTGTATGTTTATTTAATATTTTGAGTGATTGGTATACTGGAATTTAAGACTTTCCTAGCGGGTACGGGTTACCCGACGGGTAAAAATACCCACGAGCATATATGGGTAACCCGACGGGTAGAATTTTTTTTGATGGGTACGAATATAGAATTGTACTACCCGACGGGTATGTACCCGTTGCCATCCCTACGCCTGGGGCACCAGTCACTGTCCGGTGCACCACCGGACAGTCCGATGTGACTCAGGCCCGAGCAGGTGTTGGTTGTACATAGCCAACTCTTTTTCAATTCGTTTCTTCTTTTCTCGGCACTATTTCTAGCACTTAGATAGACATGTTAGTACTCAAAAACAATTCACTAAGTCCAGAAACATACCTTATCTTCGATTTGCACTTCTTGCTCGTTTAGCACATAAGAGTTCAAAACATTTGTATTGGACATTTAATCACCACAACAATTATAGAAATGGCCCAAGTGCATATTTCCCTTTCAAGTTGGGCTCTCGTCTATCATCTCTTGAAATTCACCAGTGAAATTATCTGGTTTCATCGCTTCAGAGTAATTACCTATCACTAAATGACTATCATGTTTTGGGATTGTTGGAAACAACGACAATTTAGTGATGAACAAAATGATTTTGACAATAATAAAATGAGCAGCAACATGTTTCATAAACGTATAACTCACTAGCATTTCACAATCTAGTGCTAGTGATGTGAAAGAATACGAGAGTAACCGATAGAAAAAGTATAGCCATTATCACAGTAGGGTTGTCAACGCTAGAACAACACAAAAAGAGGAAGAAGACCATCGATCGAGAACGACGATGTCGGCGTGGAGGGAAGCAGACGAATAGCAAGTTGTCACGACAACGCTTCCCAAAAATCTGATACGACCCCTACCCCATGCAGGGACACGAGGGGACGTAGGTTTCGAAGATCCTGGTCTCCTAACCTCAATGGCACGTCAGCGGCGGGATGGGGAAGACGGAGGCCACGAAACGCTCTGGTGTGAGGAGGAGAAAGTCTGTACTGAGAACGACGTCTCACCCTTAATATGCACACACGACGTGGCAAAATAGACAAGTAATTAGCCACGTAATCATAACATTAATGTGACAACCCATCACAATTAATGCGGGAATAATTGCTTACCAAAATAGGGTAGCACAATTTTCTCCATGCATACAAAAAATATCAAGTAGCAAAAGGAAGTCTTGCACCCGCAAGGTCAGAAGCGAGAAATCGTCGGACCATTCACGCGCATGTCGTGTACCTGTGCACATTCTCCCGCCCCGTCTGGCGAGGCAAGGAAGCACGCGTGTGGGTTCTCAATTTTTCTCTCCACAATGGCTTCAACCAGTTGGAGATAAATCAAATATTTAAGTTAGCATCACTCCACCTATAGAGGAATACTAAAGATCTCACCATACATGTGAGAGTAGACCTTTAGAATTTATAGGAATTATTATTTAGGTCAAGCCTAAATTCTTTAACATCAGATAGGGTTACCGAGGGGGCATGGCTGACGCATGTTTGTTGTGGGTGGGTGATGTATGTCGTTTACATTATTAATTTCTGATAGTTTTCCTTACAGTGTAAGGCTAGCTCCAACAACGCACTGTAAAGCGTTCTGTACTCTAAATTTAGAGTTCAGAAGGGTCCTCTAGGCGCCCAGCAAGGAACTCTAAATGACACTCTAAATTATAGAGGACGCCGCACGCACCCTAGATGTGGAGACTTGGAGACGGCCGTTATCCGGGCGAGGGGTTGGGCTCCCGCGGGGGTGAAAAATCCGGGCGCGCTGTACTCCCGTTGCTGGCGACTTCGATCCATCTCGGCGAGGGGGCCTAGCGGCACTGCTCGTCGGCGGAGCCGGCCAAGCTGGGCTCCAAGAGGCCGTGCTCGAGCGGGTCCGGCGGCGGACCGCTCTCGGTGGTTGGAGGCAAGGAGGTGGCCCGCGACGAGACAAAGATCAAAGGCTCGGGTGCAACCGTCGGTGTTCGTCGCTGTTGAACCGCCATCACGAAGAAGCTGAGAAGATCCACGGCGCCGACGAAGGAAGGTGCGGAGAAACGCAAGCGCATCTCGTCGCCGCCATCGTCATCGTCTTCTAGTAGGTCGGGTGCTCCAGATCCGAAGAGGAAAAGGTACACATTGCAGATCCATTGTGCTTTCTATGATTGTATTAATTGAAATGGTAGAACTTGTCCAGATCTAGGGTTTAAGGTTCAGCCAACACACATTTGATGGTTGTAGGCTTCATTGAGCAGTAGGTTTTGACTTGATAATTGCTGTTGTCAGTAACAACATTTGATTGTGCTACAAGCTTTGTTGTTCTAGGAATGGATGTGTATTCACAAATACATGGAGACTAGTTTTGACACACTAAATCATCATCACTAGGTTTTGTCTTCATAATTGATGTTCATATTAAGGAAATTTGATTCTGCTAGAAGCTATGTTGTTGTAGGAAACGTTGTGTATTCACAATGACTTGGCGAATGGTTTTCACACACTGAATCATGACCACTAGGTTCTTTCTTCATAATTCAATTTGACATTGAGAACATTTCATTGCAATGTGTATTCACAAAAACATGGCGACTGGTCTTCATAATCCAATTTGACACACTGAATCATAACACCAGTTGTTTGGCACAAGATTATACAGTAATCTTGATCATTATTTCAACTTCCTATTGGCAATAGTAGCTGCTACGGAGTATATTTACCATTATAATTTATGAACTAGGCCACGGTATACATAAAATTTTGACGTACATATATTAACAGAACCATATGTTTTATGTAGACCATGGATTCGGAGAACGCAAAGCTCCGAAGAGCACTCGCTCATTTAATCAGAGTAGTGGAGGAGCGTTGTGCCGACATCGTCAATGTCGTCCACGGTGCCTTCCAACCAGTTAGCGGACCAGTCCTCAATGAAATGAATCGTGCATTTGTTCAGATCGAGGACCTCGCCAACGACCTTGATCAGCTTGCACTGGAAACAGACTGGGAGATGGAGCACATGGCCCCTTCACCAATTGCTGAATCATCACAAACAGAGGATGAGCTTCTGATTGATTATGATTCAGAGTTGAACAATGACGATATCGTCGGCTACGACGACGGCCGTGACTACTCCACCGACGACACCTATCCCTACTAGATTAGCAAGCACCTAAGGAAATATGTGTATGTGTTAGGTTTATGTATGTCATACTAGTCTTTTGTATGTGAACACAACAGATGTGTGCCACAAGTTCCTGGTTTAGTTGATGCCATGTTTATGTTTGTCGACACCTATCTTTGGTAATGCTTAATGTTATCAACTTTCCAATATATGTAGTCTTCAGCACTTGTGACTTTGTTGTGCATGTCCTGTTTAAAGTCTCATGGTTTCTATTTATTTGAAATGGTTGCCTCAAATGTACTACACTTATTTAGTTCAATCTCTTGTATTTTTTATGTGCGTACCTTCAATGTACAGCATGGGTACGGACTAGAACCAAGTTATGGCACAATATGGAACTTTCCTATCCGAGGATGATGGCACTCAGTTTCAGAACACTGCATTTGCTCCTCCGCCTGAGATACCAGCCCAGGGCTCACCAGCACCACCTCCAGTGAAGAAGGCTCCTCAACGCACAAAGCTAGCAAATTTAACGTCTGAAGAGGATATGAGGGTTTGTCAAGCTTGGTTGGCTGTAAGTTGTGATCCCATTGTCAACACTGGTCAGAAGCGTCAAGGATTTTGGAATCAGATTACAGAGGCATACAACTCTCGTGGAGGATCAATGCCAGAGAGGTCTACAAAATCTCTCATGAGCAGGTGGGACAGTATCAAAACTCAATGTTCTACATTTGCTGGATACATGATGGCTGTGCTTCGACAAAACCCAAGTGGCATGACTGATGCAGATAAGGTTAGTGTATGTACTATTATGCATATGTTCTTCATCAATGTACTTAACTACATCCCAGTGGTTCATGAAATGCATTATATGTTTTGCAGACATCTCTTGCGGCTACTCGGTTTGCTGTTGTTGAAAAGAAGCCCTTCCATTTCTTACATTGTTGGTCCTTATTGAAGGATCAACCAAAATGGATGGACCAGCACATGGGTAACCAAAATCCTCCACCCAACCCAATTGGTACCCAATCAAATACTATTGACTTAGATGGTGGTGAAGACTCAGCTCCATCAAGCTTTACTTCGAAGAGACCGCTTGGTCGTGATTCAGCCAAGGAAAAGGCAAAGAAGCAAAGATCAGAGAACACATCATCCACTGATTCGGAGTACCTAACACGGATGGGTGAGCTTTCTTTGGAACGGTTATCTGTGTACAAATCAGTAGCTTCAACTGAGGAGAAGAAGTTGGAGTTCATGAAAAAACAGGAGAGGCAGAAACTGATATTGGAGAGGAAGAAGCTTAATTTAGAGAAGATGAAGATGGAACGACAAAAGGTGAAGGAGGACACGGAACAGGAGGTTCTCATATTGAGCATAGATTTGACTAAATGTAACCCCCTACTTCGACAGTACTACGAGGCGAAACAACAGGAGATTCTGGCAAGGGTTACTGGAAGCTCATCGTCAAGCAAGTGAATGTTGATCAAGACATTGAAGTGCTTGAGGAAGTATTGTTAGTTGTTTTCGAGAACAAGTTTATTTTCTGCACTTGTGCACTTGACATTTTCCTGTTGTGTGATGTTTAGGACAACAAGTTTATGTTTATGCACTTGACAATTTTCTGAAATCGAGAACAAGTTTATCTTTCTGCTTAAACATATTGCACTTGATAATAGTAGACTTGCTTAATCATATTGCACTTCCTGAATTACAGCATGACACATTGAACAACCAGAAATCTGATGAAGAAGTTCATCTGTTTGCAGTACACATAGTAGCTTGGGACAAACAGAACCTACGACATTAGACATTACATTACGACATTTTATTGATGATGCAAACATAAACTACATACTTAAGCAGCTCCCGATCCAAGCCGCACCCAGTGGTGGTGGATTAGATCAACCTGCAACTGATTATATTTAACTGGATCATGTAGTTGGTCGTACGTATTGTTGATGTACTCATTGCGCTCCGACATGGAACCATGAGTAGTGTCCGCCAAAACTCCGATGTTGTCGAAGCTTGTGTTCAAAGACGAAGGACCTTCATCTTCTACGATCATGTTGTGCAATATGATGCAAGTTTTCATTATATCTCCAATGTGTTGTGGAGACCAACCATATGCAGGACCACGAACTATGGCCCATCGCTTCTGTAGTACTCCAAATGTTCGTTCAATGTCTTTTCTAGCGGACTCTTGAATAGTGGCAAAGTGTTGTGTCCTCACATCATACGGATGACGGATTGTCTTGACAAACGCTGGCCAGTCCGGATAAATACCATCTGCTAGGTAATATCCCATGTTGTACGTGTGTCCATTGACGGAGAAAGTGACTGGTGGACTATCACCGGTAAGATGCGAATCAAACAGGTTTGAACGCTGAAGAACATTGATGTCGTTACAGCTACCGGGCATGCCGAAGTATGCATGCCAAATCCATAGGTCATATGAGGCAACAGCTTTGAGGATCATTGTAGGGTGTTTACCGCGACCGGTAAACATCCCCTTCCATGCAGTTGGGCAGTTACGCCACTCCCAATGCATGCAATCGACACTACCAAGCATATTGGGGAAGCCGCGTGCCTCTCCAACTTGGAGAAGCCTAGCGATATCAGCAGGAGTTGGTTTCCTGAGATAGTACCCCCCAAAAGCGGTTTGGATGGCGGTGCAAAAGTGTTTCAAAGCCTCATGTGCCGTAGATTCACCAATACGTACGTATTCGTCAACGGCATCCGCAGGAACACCATATGCAAGGATACGTACGACATCAACAACTTTCTGAAGGGCAGATAGACCTAGCTCACCGGCAAAGTTTGGACGTTGAACGAAGTAGGGATCCACTTGTTGCACAGCAACAACGAGGCGCTCGAACACATGGCGACGCATGCGAAACCTATATTGCAAACTTTTTTTAGTACAAGTGTGAAGTACGTACTATGGACGTGAATAGATATGTGCGTAACAAAAAACATACCTCCTCCGAAATTGTGCATCCGTGTACACCGGTTGCGCGCAAAAGTAGTCGGCTCGGATTCTTGCATCACCACTGATATGGTCACGATGGATTCGAACACGACCGGGAATGGAACCAGCATACCGACGCTCGTTAAGTGCACGACGCCTACGATGTTGGTACGTCACAACCTCGAGCTCATGGTCTTCATCTTCCATGTCTTGCGCCATGCTAAGAAAAATATTGGAATCTACGAACCGGTCCATTGTTGTGGAGGAGTGTATGCGAAGTGTGAGTGAAGTGTTGAAGTAGTGAATATTTATAGAAGGGATAGGCTTCGGAGAGAAGCCATACTCTTGTCGTGCAGCCGAAGCTAGTCGATGGCTTGTTGATGAAGTGTCGTGGCTTACAGTGGAAGCACGACAATGTCTAAACATTTTTTAATACGATTCAAATATCGTGACACGTTTTTTTCGACAATAATTACACACAACATAAAATGGAATGTTATTTATTTTGTACATTTCGAAATTATTAATCAACCATTGTTTTTAGATTATTATTTCTAAAATTATTGATTACAAAATTTTTAGCATCCTTTGAATAGCATGAATTGGGTACAAAACAAAGAAAACAGAAAAAGAAAAGGAAAAAGGAATTCTGTTAACACTGTAGCTTTAGGGGATCGAATTTAGGGGACGTTGCTGGGACACAGAAGATATAGAGGACAGAATCTTTTAGAGTGTGCTGTAAAGTACAGGGAATATTCCTTTAGGGGACGAAATTTAGGGGACGCTGCTGGAGACAGCCTAAGACTAGCTCCAACAAGGGACCCTAAAGGGTTCTGTACCCTAAATATAGAGGATCGAATGGTCCTCTACGCCCTCCAGCAGCGTCCTCTAAACGGTCCTCTAAATTTAGAGGACGCTGCTGGATTCTCTATATATAGAGTTTCTCTAAACGATCCTCTATCTATTTGAATACTTTAAATAACCGGTTTAGTAAAACTAAAATATGTACAATACATTTGAGAGTATGACAAATACGTATGTACAAAAAATAAAAATAAAAAATGTTTTTAATATAGATATTTGAGTATAGAGGACGTGATTTAGAGGACGTTGTTGGAGAGGAAGGAAATATAGAGGATGAAATCTTTTAGATGAGACTGTAAAGGACGGATATAGAGGATGAATATAGAGGACGTTGCTGGAGACAGCCTTAAGGATATATTTAATGCAAACTAAACACATTAAACTGGTAATAAACTATAATCTTATAAGGGCATGTACCATATCGACACGGTTCTCAAAATCTAAAACACATCTAAGACACGGTTTACTATAAAGAGATATATCTAAAGCTTATATCTTAGTTACTGTTTTATACTCTTTGAATTAAACGTTGATTATGTACACAGGCTTGGGAATAAGCGGCATTCGCCATACAACGCAGACAGAGGCGATTCTTCGACATTGAGCTGAACGCCAGAGGTGTTTCTTGACCAAGAGATGGCTCTCCAATATTTTTACAATTAGCACCCTAATACCCGTAAGACACCATGTTTTTAATGCCTTTGTACATGCCCTAATAAACCTTGGTAGAGCTTATAAAGCCTTATTTAGAACTTTTAGAACTAATAGTTAGCTACTAAAAATTAGTTGTTGGGTTCCAAACACCCTCAACTAATACAATAATTAATTGTTAGTTAATCATAACTAACAATTAGTTAATTAGTTAGATCAATCCAACTAATAATTTATTAGCTGGTTAACTATTAGCTCTAGAGATTCCAAACAAATATTAAAATTTATACTATTTAAATATATTTGATTAAAATTAAACTAGTTTGACTTGCATAAATTTCTTAGTTGACATTTTTTATGAATGGAGGAATCATATAAATACAAGAATTTTCTCCATTTTGAATGCGTATCAGCATATGCACCCTGTGACAAGACAACTGTTAAATTTCATATAGTTTAGATTAGACCATGTGGAAACACTGGGGGACGATGGAAATTAATAACGTAGAAGGAGGCGCCGTGGAAACTCGCTGCCGCCGGCGGTGAGAGCCCGCCGAGAAACGAGATCATTTTTTTCCAATGCGAGCGGCGGCGCCAGGAACAGGCAAGCAACTGATATCACTGCCACGTGGGCCCTGCCGGAGCGGCGCAACCGCGCTTCGCGTTATCCGAATTCCGAAAGCAACCAACAGCGCAGGCGTGGGGTAACTGACGTGTGGGCCGAGAAACATGTCGTCTCGCCTCGCCGCGGCCGCTTCCGCCCTTCCTCTCCCTCTTCCTCCGCCGGCGGTCGCCGCGCCTTCCCGCGCCCTCCGAGCTCTAATCCTGTCCCCGGGCTGCGCCGCCGCCGTATGCTCCAGTCTGCGCCGCGGCGGCACGCCGGCATGCCTCGTGCGTCGCCTGTGCTCCCACCACTCCGCCGCGGCGGCGGCGACGGCGTTGGAGGAGGCGCGGCGCGGGCGGAAGCAGCTCGGAATGACGCCTGCGCTCTACGACTACCTCCTCGCCAACGTCCGCGAGCACCCCGTGCGCACTCCCTGTCTACGCGTTTCTGTTTCGAGCCCATCTGCCACTAATTTTGGGGGTCACTCACGCTAGGTTCTGACTGAGTGCGCCGTCCTGGATGGTTCCAGATTCTCCGGGAGCTTCGCGAGGAGACCGCGGCTATGAGGGGGAGCCAGATGCAGGTGCGTGGCAATGCATTCATAGCATGGCATCGATGAATTGTTGTGTCTTTTTTTTTTGCTGTTCCCATCGCGTTAGTTGCATAGTTAAAGTGCTTATGGTAATAAGGTTCTGCAAGAACAACACAGTAGTCCGTTATACTGCCAAAACTGGGAACAAAGTGCCATGATAATGTTGGCATTTGGTACTACCGCACTGATGCTTCCACGTTAGAATATCTACAGTTTACCCATCCTCGTACATATATTCAAACTTTGCTCTGTAAACAGTCCAATCTACGGTGTAAAACATTGCAAAATAGTGTTTTTTTGGTAAACTATTGGTGCTGTAGATGGTCTTACATTTTGCATATGCACTACAACTATATTTTTGGAGGTTATTAGGAGAAATACAGATAATCCTGTTTTGCTGCGCCTACTATTTTGCTTAGTTGCAGTTTCTTGCTGTCCCCTTAAATCGCCTTGGTCTCCTTTAGCATATCAATTATAATTTGCCTTTTGCAGTATTTTTTCCCTGAAAATATTATGATGGTTTTCATACCTATTGTAAAGCTCAAGTTTTGCGTATATTTTTCAAGAAGCAAGCTACATAAAAGTGCCCATCGGCCAGTCTAATATGGTGCCTTTGTCTCTGTAGGTTTCTCCCGCTCAGGCTCAGCTGTTGTCAATGCTTGTGCAAATCCTTGGGGCGCGCCGTTGCATTGAAGTTGGTGTGTTTACTGTATGTTAACTGATTACTTTACCATTTTGGATTTTCCTACCATCCACACCCAGTCAGTGAAAACATAACAATAGCAATTCCCAATCCACTTTTTCTTCATGGAACTCGAGTGTGGTGTTATAGCAAACTAGAAATGTTAAGGCCTACATCAGCTAAGCTTTGGCAGTCTAGGGTGCACTCCTTCAATTGTTGAGGAAATGTATATAGTTGCACATATGAAGCTTTGTGATGTGATTAGCTATCATAAGAAACATGGTGTTTGTATCAGTAAGCATATATGAGTGGATAAAAAATTTCTTTGTGAAAAACAAACTATTTGGTATGTCCTGTCTAGCGCTTACCCATGAAGTTTTCCATGGTATATATTGCAGCATGTTGAAAGTATACCTAAATCCTGCAGCTTGGATAAGCTTTTCTTCATTCTTCTGCAACAGAAAACATTCATTGTCCTTGTGAAAAACAACTTCCTATACAGAAATCCCAAAATATTGCAAATCATGTTGTTTGTGTCTTAGTAGTGCTTTCATCTTTCTATAGGGGTATTCATCATTAGCTGTTGCACTGGCCCTTCCTGAATCTGGTCACTTGGTTGCTTGTGAGAGGGATGACAGATGCCTAGAAGTTGCCAAGAAGTACTACCAACGTGCTGGTGTTGCACATAAGGTAATTGATGTTAATATTCACCTCTTGTACCTTGGATAGAAAGTTAAATCATTTTTTTATGATTCTTAAGCCAGCTCTAGATTTTTTTGCATAGCAAAGTAAATATGCTTAAAGTAGTCCAATAACCTTTTTGTGCAAATTTGAAAATTCTTCCAAGCAAACTACTTTTCAAGCTCTTCTCTTTTATTTTTTTATATCTGTATCATTGTTCTTATATTGTTTTATGTGTGTCTTGACTATTAAGTTCTGCACAGCAGTGCAGAAAACTAGAAAAAAATCTGGTACACCGCATATTGCATCTTTTTCGTTAGAAATCTAATCTTCATGATACTAAGCACTTAAGCAGTAATTCTCTTTCATAACCAACTCTATGCATTCAAAGCCAAAATGCTATCTGGATCTGCCCTACAATGGTAATAATTGGTATTATATGATAGAGTCAATTTATGCTTTTATACTCTAAAATTTCTGTGTGGATTGGTGTGTAAAAAATCATTAGATTGATGTGAAACATGCTTTGGCTGCGGATTCTCTAAGATCACTTCTTGATTGCGGCGAAGCTTCCAGGTATGCTGATGGTTTGTAACAATCCATTATCAAATAAGTAACCTCTTAAATTTCTATCTAACCTTTACTTTTCCATCTTCTCTAGCTATGACTTCGCATTTGTTGATGCTGACAAGAGAATGTATGAGGAATATTATGAACTTCTACTGAAGCTAGTAAGATCTTTTTTTTGTTCGTCAATTGGATATATGTAAAACACATGCTACTTTTTGTACCTTCCCCATAATGTTCTCTCTTTTTAACTCTTCATGCCACTTATACTGTTTGAAGACATCATCTTTAACAACCTTTGTTATCTCATATTGGTTTGTATATAAGGATTTCCCTATATATAATACATCTATATAATGATAATAGTATTTATGTATGGACTTATGGTGCTTTATGTGTTGACAATTCTGTTTTCTTCTGTAGGTAAGAGTTGGTGGTTTAATTGTAATGGACAATGTCCTTTGGTATGGAAGGGTTGCCGATCTACTGGTCAGTTATAATGTCTTCTAAATTTACATAATGTGTGTTATATGGTACACATCATTTAGCACATCTAGCATTTTTCAGGTTGATGATCAAAAGACGATAAGTATAAGGAACTTCAATAAGAAAGTTTTAGAGGACAAGCGTGTCGATATCAGCATGGTATGCTTTTCCCTCTCCTTGTAATATTTTGGGTACTTAATGAATTGCATGTAAGTGTTTATTACATCTAAACTTTTATAGGAATTTGAAAATCATGCACAATTTTTTGTCGTTCAGCATAGGAGAGGCAGTACAAATTGCTGTTTGTAGCAGTACTGCTTCATCGACATTGCGACGTTTACTGACAATGGCATTATTTTATTTGGGACACTTGCAGGTGCCAATTGGAGATGGGATGACAATTTGCCGGAAGCTAGTAGATACTTGAGTTCACAACGTTTTTGTGTAGATGCGGAAAACTTCTTACCAAGGTCAAGCCCTGAAAAATCAATCTGGTATGCATTAATCAAGTAAAAATGATTATAGGTGATGAACCTCTTGGCATTGACAATATCTGCACTGCAAATGTTGCTACTGGCCTGGGCTCTACTAACCACAGTGGTGGGGAAGCAGTTGGTGGCAGTAATTTTGATTTGCTGCGTAGAACGCTAAGATGAGTGTGGCGTGTCTTGCACACAGTATAACTTGAATTCAAGTACAAAACCAGTGTTATGGTGTTTTGTTGATAGACCACAGTTTCATCTCAGGTGTATTAGTGTATATGGAACTATGGAAGTGTGGTGCACATATAGTCATATTAAATTGTGAGTCGTGATCATCCATTCTATATCTAACGTCTTTGGTTGCTCTATATATTTTACAAACAACATCCTCTATCACTTCACTCTGTCACTTCTACCCTGCTCAAAAGGTGTTTTTTTGTAAAATGTATAAAGTAGCTTGGGATGTTAAATCATAATTTAATATGTGCAGCATATAATTATCTTGATATCCACCTCCTGGACCACATGCTAGGAATTGCAAGCAGATGACATGTACTTCATTTGCAGCATTTTGCTGTGACCTGTGAACCAATCCACAGAGTTTTGATCGTTAGCATTCCTGAAGCTTGTTTTGGAATGTATTGGGCACATGAATGTCATGTTTAGGCTACTGACTGTAAAATTTCGCTGAATTCCAGATAATTTGTGAACTGAATGGCTGGTCAAAATTGCTCAAACAAATCTTCCAAATCCTAGACATAGTATGGTTTACTCTTTTTCTCCAGAGGTGTTTAGCGTCTTGCAAATAAGATTACATCTTTCTACTGGTATTTGCACCTATTTACGCACCAACTTTGTGTGACTTCTAACAAAGTAGTGTGATCGGTCTAACTGGTGGGTCCCACGCAGTCAGTGGACAACGTCCTGCGCGAATGTGAGGCTGCGAATGGACCCCACATGTCGGCACGGTCCCATGTAGTTGGCCTGGCTGCGTGGTTACTGAGCAAGGGCAGGGGAAACGGCCCAATAAGGGCTACTTTAGGAACCTCAATTTCCCTTTATGATTGGAGGAGATTAAGATAGAAATGAACTAATTTTCTCTCCAATCCACATCAATCCCGAAAAGGATTTGAGTTTCTAAACTAGCTCTAATGGATTTACTCTTTCCCTTTTCCTATTTTATTTTCTGTTCTTATTTTAGTTTAAATATCCAAATTCAAATCTGGTTTTCTATTTCAAACTCACATTCAAGTGCACAAAACAAAAAATCAGCATGTCATTCACATTAATATTTATTTATTTATCAATATTTTAGAATGCGTAATCCATGAAAGGAGTAATTCACTCACTAAAAAAATACCTTCTTGTCATTTTTAGGGAAATAATTTCAAAGATAGGATAACTCCCTATTGATGAGCATTCTAGTCTAAATCTTTTTTGAAGACTTTTACTAAATCTCGAAATAGAATTTTGAGGTGTTACAATCGTCTTGGATGACTCCTCTGAGATATGTTTCGTAGGTCGGGAAACGACGTCGCACATCCTCCTACACTGCCCCATCGCTCGTGATTTCTGGCACGCTGTGGGGATCCAGATCAGTGAGGACTTCGGCTGACCTGCACCGCCTTCCTCAACCTCGTGACCTTCTGCCAAGTGACTTCCCCACCTTCGCTGCGCTCTGCTAGTGGCATTTGTGAAAGAGGCGTAACAACTATATCTTTAGGCACCAAGTGACTTCCCCACCTTCGCTGCGCTCTGCTAGTGGCATTTGTGAAAGAGGCGTAACAACTATATCTTTAGGCAGGAGTCCCCCCTCTAAGTATAACCCCATGCGCGTGTATCGCAAATGCCCGCTTGTGGGCTTGTAGGCTGAAAAGTACTTAATCCACCCGAGCTCTTGTTTAGCATAGGATGTCTCTCCCTCGTCCTCTTACGACTGTAATCTCTTTGCCCTCTCTAGGGTTGTGTTCACAGGCTTCAAAAGCTCAATATATGTTGAGAAAATTCAAAAAAAACACGCACGGGGTAACTGATAAATCTCATTCCAGTATCAAGTTTTCTTGCCTTCTCCACAGACATCATTCCAAGCTGCCCTACACTATCAAACAGCTCGGCCAGATCCTATCTCGACGAACTACCCTATGCTGAACTTGTAGGCTAGACGTTCCAATGTTCTATTTCCTCTAGGCAAAAATCTACCAAAAAACTTTGGAGAAAAAAAAAGAGAGAGAATCAACTGAAGATCACAGCTGCGACGACCAGGATCATGGTTGTGAGGACTCGGTTGCTCCATCCAGCATCGCCTTGCGCCGACGACTTGCTGTTCGACTCATGAACCTGTGGCCTGCAGGTTTTTTCGGAGCAGAGTGTGAGTTGCTGCAGGTCAAGAACAGTAAGCTGTATCACTGAATCAACTGAGAGGAGACATACTTTTGCCTCTCCTTCAGTAGACCACAGTAGAGGGCATTGTCCGGGACGACCATCTCGGTGATGTTGTAGCCCAGTGGATCGGCAACCTTCACATAGACCTCCTGCCCTCTGTACCAGTCATCCAGCCTTTCGGCGCGCAGATTCCAGACACCAACGTTGTCGAGCGAGACTAGGACCGCCGTCCAGCCCCCGGGGAAGACCTGTTTTTTTTCCATTGCAGGTATTCAGAGATCCGTGCTCTTCAGAATTTACCGATGGAGCAGCTAATGTTTCATACCTGAGTCGTGCAGCGAGAGATGGCGTCCCACTTGTTGTACTCACTCCTCCTGTCCGGTGTCCACTCGCCGTAATCCATCCTGAAACTCAAAGGGAGAGGTTGGCGTTCTTTTCCAGATCTTCACGAGCTGGATATGAAACATTGGTTACAAACAACTGATCGAATTTGTGATGGTCCAGCGCGTACGTACCCGACAACAAAGAAGGAGTAGCCATCGAGATGGTAGGTCTGGACGTCGGTGTCGTTGTTCTGGAACACGATCTCCAGGAACCCCTTGTAGGACGCGTTGAGCGCGGACGAAGCTACCCTCGCCGGCGCGTCATCGTCGCTGGGCGTCGCGGGGAAGTCGGCTGCGTAGACTCCGGTCAGGTTGTGGAGGTCGGCCAGCCTCAGCGGCGTCTCCGGAGGCGAGTACGACACCCTGTTGATCGTCCTCCGGCGCTTCCCGCCGATGCTCAGGGGCTGCTCGTTCTTGAGGACGAAGGTCTGCGTGACGTTGATCGATCCGTAGTGGAATGATCCCTGCGGGTTTGGACGGGCAGCGCCGGCGCTCGTGTTCATTCTGAAACGAGAGTATACCAATGGATCTTGAATAATGGAAAACATATGAATATCGTCATGTCAAATACAGTAAGTAACACAAAGGACAACTTCAAATACCGGAGAAGAAACAGCTAAGCTAAATGGAGATCAGAGTCCACAGTAACACAAAGATCAGAAGTGAATTCCCATGCCAAGGACAGAGTCATGCTGTACTCCTGTGAACACAGTACCTGATGGACCTTGCCTGGTTCATGGAGTGGTACTTGTCGTAGTGATCATGTGGAGCATCAGGGAGGCTGCCAGAAGCCCTGCCCTTGGAGTTGGAGTACTGAAGGACGGCCACACCAGCCACTTCGTGCCATCGAGGATTGCCTACGAACCTCGGGCTCGCCACAATGTAGTAGTCGGTGCTCGCGTTCTGATGCATGGTCACCAAGAAAGAGTAGGACTGTCCCACGTGGATGTCCAGGTCGGTGTAGTTCTGCTGGTTGGTGTAGGTCCCTTCGGTCTCCACCAGACGCATGTTGTGGTTCTGGATCCTGAAGTTGAGGCTTGTTGAGACGCCAACGTTGTGGACGCGGAAGCGATATGTTTCGCCTGTTGTTACAGATATTCAGATAAAGATCGACTGGTAAGCTGCAAATTTGCAAGTAAAAGTTTGACAAAAAAAACCATATATGACCTGGCTCAACTCCAACGATTTCGTAGGGAAGGCCATCCGGAACCAGCGCACTGTCATATCTGTAAGGTGCCCTTCCATTGATTAGAATAGCATCTGGTGCCCCTAGGTCCTGACCATCATCTAGCATCTTCCTCAGTTCCTACATGTGCAACAACTCCATTCTCAGTGAAATCCTCTACTGCGGTTTTTGTTCTGTGAAACTTAAAATGAAATTAGATTCCCATGTGAACATTAATATTTGGTGTTAATAAGAGCTTCTGTTCCATGTGTACAAAAATACGCTGGGAAAAAAATCATGAGAGAATTGTGCCAGAGATCAAGGGAAAAGCGCGATAGGCTATCTCGATCTGAAACAAAAGGATGAACCATCTTGCTAGATTTGCATTGACAGACAAAAAAAACAAAGCTCTTACAACGTGGCCCTTGGTGTACCAGTCCCCGATGAACAGGGTGATGTCGCCATGAGGCTGGTCGAAGGGGACGGGCACGGTGGCGCGGTTGTTGACGGTGATGGGGCCGAACCCGCCGGCAGCTCGCTGGAGGCCGAGCGACGGGAAGTAGAAGAAGCTGCCGATCTGGTCCTTGAGCTGGAACTCGTAGGTCCAGTTCCATCCGGGAGGGATGGGGCAGTTGGTGCCCGTGACGCCGTCCTGCCACGAGTTCATCCTCATCTGGATTCCGTCCCTGCCATATCCCATGGAAGAGAGAGATGTGGGCAGACCAAACCAGTTCGGTTGCCACAGGATGAGAATAAAATTGGCGCCAATTTTTTTAAAAAATGGAATTTGTAAAAGCATCCCTCAGATATTAAGCATTTCAACCATGTTTCCAAGCATGGTCTAACTGACATCTGCTGCGAAGTTATTATGTAGCCATGTTTGAGACAGCTTCAGCTTCAGAAAATTTAGTTGAGTTGGTGGAGCATGTCATTGTGTGCTCTAGAAAATAGTGGAGATAGAGTTCTAAGGTTTTAAAAAACATTTAGATAAATCATTTTATTTATTATTTACATTAAAAATATTTATAAAAAAACTATTTAAATTGATATTATAAACTATAGCTCCACACCGGAGCTGGTACCTGGAGATATTCCAAACACCCCCAACACCCCCTGAGGACATAAAATGGGTACAAAATGTTGTGCAGGTTTTTATTTGGTACAGATGTGGTTGAAGAACACAGATATCGAAAGAAAACAGAAACTGCTGCGTCTTGAGTCACTGGAGCAAACAACGTTTTGGTATGAACTATTAGTAGCATGTAAGTAAATGCTATGGTGCCGAGAATCAAGCACAGATGCATGCACCTGAACCCAATCTGAAGGAAAGAACATGATCAATTAAGCCCATAAATTCCTCAAATGCACGACGCATAATAGGGCACGTTCTACGCCTAATTTAGGAAGCGCGGAAATAGAGGTGCGGCTTAAGATCTACAAATGGAAACCGTAGATATGGGCTACTGGCGTAATTTGACTCGTCAAGTTTTTTTAAAAAAAAATGGCATAAAACGAAAAATGCATGTGTGTAATATTTAAAAAAAACAAAAAATAATAGGTTTGCTTCATGTGAAGCCACCAGAGATCTGCTGCATAAAAAATGATCAGAGAGGCATCATCAGTAGTACAGTAAGTACCAGGTGATGAGGAGGGGCTCGTCAAGGTTGTTCTGGACGTTCACCCTCACGTTCTGGTTCGTCGTCACGTTCAGGAGAGGACCCGGGAACTGGTTGTTTATCGCAATCACCTGAACAAGAAAAAAAAAGAGAAGAAAACGCATCTCATGCATATTGATTGTTTGAAGATAAAAAAACTTATGCGTCTTTGGCCTTTGAAATGGTTCACAAAAGAGTGATCTTTAAACAAGCACACGGTGCAAGAAATGTGCCAGAATCAAATAAAATTTCGCCAAAAAAGTGGAGAACACGCGCGCGTATCACGACCACAAAAGAATCATTGCAGCGTCGACGGCGGATTTATTTCCGGAGGAGCGCGAGCTAGCGTTACGAATCATTTTTAGGACAAAGAAACCGCAAACGAAGCGACCATCCGACCACGAAGAAGATAAAACAAAGGATAAATCATTTTCCCCCGTACGATCAAGATCTTACAAACCCATGACTATGAGTGAGGTGAAACTAGAGAGAGAGAGAGAGAAAACCCACGTAAAAATTTCCAGACCGAAAACTTTTTCCCCGGTGGTCGAAATCGAAAACTTTCAGGCAGCAGAGAACACGAAGGAGAGAGAGAGAGAGATGGGTCGAGGCAGAGGTGGTAGCGACAAGTACGAACCTTCTGCGGTCGGCCGAGGGGCTCCACGGTGAGGTACGCCACCTCCCAGCGCACCTCCGCCGCCTGCGCGGCGGCGGCCGCCATGACGGCAGCGAGCACCGCGGCCACCGCCGCCGCCGCCGCCGCCATCGCCATGCGATGGTTAGTTCTCGCTTCTCCTGCGGTGTGGCGTGCGCGCCGCGCTCTACCGACTCCCTCTCGTACGACGTCCTGCGTGCTCGTCTGCTTTGTTACCAAGGTGGGTTTTGGTGGCCTCTCTCTCGTGGTGTGTGGGGGGTTTGAGGGGCTATAAAAAAAGCGAAAAAAAAGAGGGGGCGGAGAGCAGAGGAGAGATAAAAAAAGCAAGTGTAAAGAAGAGACAAAACCAAATATGAATGTATGTCATCTCTTTATTTTATGGCTAGAGATATATGATATGTTGAGGTTTGGGTTTTGAATTAATTGTTGTGGAGAGTGATAGGGCAAGTGTGTGTGTTTGGACCGTCCGTGGACTATCCAACGGTCGAGATTAGGCGTGTTAGTTACCGCCTTGGAGAAATGCGCTTGTGGAGTTCGATGAATACGACAAGTCGGTACGTTTGTGGTATATAAGGTGGTTGCACGTGCACGTACACGTACGTTTGTTATATGTACCGTAGACTTATAGTAACGTCGATATGTCTTATGTGCACTATACCGTTATAGTTTGGCGTTGAACATTGACTTAGAGCAACTCGAGCAATCCTTATCACATTGGGAGAAAACTATATAGAGGGCCATGTGTGTGCAAAGGTATAGTAACAATTAAATTAGTTACACGACAACATGTTGTTTTTACACAAATACCCTTGCCTAGGGATGTTCATTTCCCTTTCGAAGGAGGAGGGGAGGGATTTGCAAAGCCAAACATGAATGACCGTGAAATCTCAAAAGGCGCATTTTGTTTGTATGGCTAAGGATAATGGTAATAATTACAGAATAAAAATGAGATTTGGATTAAATGATGCACCAAGACATGTTTAGCGCTAGCCTAGTGAGTATTATGGACAAACTTAGGGGGTGTTTGAATACACTAGAACTAATAGTTAGTTAGCTAAAAATTGTTAGTAGAATTAGCTAGCTAATAAATAACTATCCAACTATTAACTAATTTACCAAAAATAGCTAATAGCTGAACTATTAACTAGGGTGTTTAGATGTCTCAACTAATTTTAGCCACTAACTATTATCTCTAGTACATTCAAACACCCCTTTAATCATGGTCACTACCATCCTACCACACCTTTAACAGAGTACTGTACATTTTGCCATATAGCAATATATGTAATAATCCGACTAATCCTTATTACATAGGAAAAACTATATAGTTGGCTACGAATGTGCAAAGATAGCAATAGATTGGTTACCTGGACACTATATAGTGGGTTATGTTGTATATGTATATATAGTCAGTAACAAGGTTGGTTGTGTCGATGGAGCATTAGTAAAACACAGCATGACGCTAAGTTAGCTTGGCTAGCCGGAGTGGCTAGCCAAATTTGGCTAAAGAGGAGGCTAATTTGAAGAGTCGATGGCTTGGTAAGTTGAATAGCTATTATGTTAGAGAGTTATTTTCGCTGTTGAATAACTAAAATTTAGTTTGACGAGTCATTTAGCTAATCTCTTTGAGATGCTCTTACTTGCTATGAACGCTCATTTTCTTTTAGAAGATAGAGATTTGTACGACCAATTAATTATACAACAATTAAATTAGTTACAAGACAATATGTTGTTTTTACACAAATACCCTTCCCTGGGGATGTTCATTTCGCTTTCAAAGGGAGAGGAGGGATTTGCAAAGAAAAACATGAATATTCACCCGAAAAAAACCCATGCAAATCATTTTGCACTCGGTAAAGAGCCAGATTCCGGTAGCGAATGACCGTGAAATCTCAAAAGGCGGATTTTGTTTATATGGCTAAGGATAATGGTAATAATTACATAATAAAGATGAAATTTGGATTAAAGACGCACCAAGACATGTTTAGCGCTATCCTAGTGAGTACTATGAAAAACTTAATCATGGTCACTGCCAAATTAAACCACGCCTAGAACAGAGTATTGTACATTTTACCATATAGCAATATATGTAATAACCCGACTAATCCTTATTCCTTATTACATAGGAAAAACTATATAGTTAGCTATGAATGCGCAATTAAAGATAGCAATAGATTGGTTGCCTCGACACTATATTTCTACTACTTATTAAGGCGGTAAGGGGTAGACTGTCATTCCGTGTTCTGTCTTTCTCATTCTCTCTTCCCGCAAAGCTCATTTTCTATCATTCACATTCCACCCTCCCCGCACTGTCTTTCTCATTTTCTATCATTCACATTCCACCCTCCCCGCACTGTCTTTCTCATTTCCCCTCCCACAAAGCTCATTCTCATTCTCACGTGCATCCCACGCCTAGCTAAAATTAAATTAAAAAAACACAAATGTGGCCCCAATGGGATTCGAACCCGCGACCCCCCTCTAGCAAATATGCTCGTAGCTACCACTACACCACATGTGTGTTTATATCAATATTTGTTACAGTAAAAATATCTACTACATCTCTCCCAAATCCC
Organism: Zea luxurians; assembly: GCA_029449295.1. Taxonomy (NCBI): domain Eukaryota; kingdom Viridiplantae; phylum Streptophyta; class Magnoliopsida; order Poales; family Poaceae; genus Zea; species Zea luxurians. Next base: position 38,400,679 of record JAOPSE010000010.1, on the reverse strand, counting down.
ACCTGCTACCCTTGCACAATGTGTAGTAGTAGATAATTATCAACGAGATTACTGAATTATATTTTTGGACGGAGGCAGTAGTATTTAAAGAAGAGCCTTGCATGCAATTTCTTTTGTTTTTATAACATTTTCAACTTAAATTCCTTTTTATATGTGTGACATTTATTCTCCGTAATATTTTTCTATGGATCTGACTTGTAAGTCATTTTCATAAACCAACGCCAAAGATGAATCCATGTTTCTTACTTGGAAACCCGAACAAACACCACTGGCAGGAGGCGCTCACGTTGACAATGCTCATCGATGATAAAAAGAAGCTTGGTGACTGCCAGTTCGACCTCTGGAAGTAGTCCTATGTGTCCGCATGCGTCGCTGTGTTCGGCAAGCTCCAGCGCAGCCGCCGCTTGGACGTGGTCCAGAGCGACTGCACCGCGCTGTCCATCTTCAAACAGGGGGACCTCATGGTCGTCCCCAACGCTGGCGACTCTCGGGTTGTTCTAGGCACCATATCCGACGACGGCGCTGTCACGCCGTCCATCTCATCATCCATCTGAAGCTCAACCTGCCACGTAAGTCGCTACTGGCCGGCCATGAATTCTTGTGCGCTGGGACGACGGCCGTTGCTGACGTTGTGTGAGTGTCCTCGAACAAGATGTATGTAGAGGAGTAGCACACCCGGTGGTGCAATGACTAGGTGTACTACCTCGCTGATGAGCCTGGGGTGCACTTCGTTTGGTAGCCCAGCCAAGAGTCATCGGTACTCGTCATGTCGTGCGCGTTCGACGACTACTATATCAAGGTATGTGGCGTCATCTTGGCGCTAGAGGTGACGCAGAGGAGGACCGACAGAAATGACCACTTGCCATCGTCAGGGTAGCTTTTGTGTCAGTCTGCCTTTAATTCTCTTCGCAGACACATACATTTGTCTTTTTTTTGTTTAAGCAAGCGTGTATGGTGGTGCGTACCTGATGACTGACAATATACGAGGGAACTTGTACCGGCAGGTGTGGCACGTGCTCTTCAATTATGAGACCATGCAAATCGTGGCATATATCGAAGTCAACATGATACTGATGGTTACAATATAGTAGTGAAACAGCTAAATTAAAATAACAAAATTTATGTATGACCAGAATTACAAATGGATTATGAAACATTTTCTTATAATAATATAAGACACATTTTGTATATAAGTTATCATGTTATTATATGTTTCCGTTACAACGCACGAGTACTTACCTAGTAGTGGGTTATGTATGTTGTATGTCACTATGTGTATATAGTCAGTAACAAGGTCGGTTGCGTCGATGTAGCAATAGTAAAACACACCATGACGCTTTGCACAAATATCCTCCTTACCTGCTAGGAACGCTCATTTTCTTTAAGAAGATAGAGATTTGTACGTCCAATTAATTATATAATGGATGGACAGAAAATCTCGAATGTGCCTTCTTTTTGTTCATTTATTTATTGCTAAGGATATTAGGTAGTAATTACATTACAGAATTAAAAACACATTGTAGTCATAGCAGGTTTGGATTCGGTAGTGTGCAAAAGGTATATCCTGATTCCTATATATGGCTTTCCATGTGAAGGTCAGTAGTAGCCAAGACAAGAGATGTCGTAGATATACATACGGATATAGATATAGAGTAGATATATATTGAGAGAGGACACTAGCTAAACTTGGGGAGGGTTTATAGTTAAGTCAATTCTTTGGAACTGAGAGGGCGTTTACATACTCCACTTTCCCACAAAGAAAGATATTGAACACGCAAGTTTAGAAACTCAAATTTTCGAGATCCTCTCTCGTAACATAGTAGATTGAGGGTTTGTTTGAGAAAAAGGTATTAGAGAAGATTAAGAACTGGTTTGGTGACAAAAAAATTAGAGCAGATATATAGAAGAGTAAATCATTTGATATTAAATTTTAAATAGCAAAAGATTTACTCTTACGGATCATCTCTAATTTTCTTTTCCCCGACCATCCTTCAGCCTTGAAGGGCCCTCCTCCTAAACAAGGCCAGGGATAATGAACTCCCCTCCTATCACACCCGGATTTAAAAAAAAAAGCCGGGTGCATCTCATATATGCGTCAGAGAAGACAACACATATAATAATAGAGTGCATCGAGATAAATGTCATAAATATCATAAATGTACTTATTACATAGCGGAAGTCTTACAAAAATAAATGATAAAATAAAGCGAACTAAATATTATTCTCTGGCGCTACAAAGCTGACTGGAAGACGCCACCTAGATCAAGTTGAAAGCCTCAGTGTTAGGCGGCTCCTCTTCGACCACCTGTTCTTCTCCTGTGGGGGGTGTGAGACAGCAAGAGTGAGCCCACATACGTTTATAGCTCAACAAGTCGTGGGAAATAATGTGCATGAACTCGCCAAAGACGGGAGTTCATGTGAAGTGTAATGCTGGTCAATAAAATAAAGGCTGAAGCTCAGCATTGCTTTTATAAATTGGTCAAAATTTTATTAGCAGTTACTAAGTGTAAGTGATTACCAAACCATAGTAATAGAAAAATAATCCCAATGCGATGCAAATGATAAATTGAGTTTTAATTTCATAGATTAATCATGTGAGGGTCCGAGCTGCTCATGACGTGAGTATGGCTAGTGTACCAGTTTTACACTCTGCAGAGGTTGCGCAACTTTACCCACAAGTCATGTTACCCATCTGTCGGGTACCGTAATTAGGGGTACCCCCAATACTCCTAAGCATGGCTGGAAAACATCTTCAAAACAGACCGTAAAGACTGGTAAGCACAGCTCAAAGTTAAAGCCTCATCTACCAAGGGACGCGATCTCGTCTCGTTCGAGCCCGGCCTCGGGCAAGAACGGTAGTCCTGGACGGATTCACGCCTCGCCCGAGGGCCTCCTCAGGCAGCGGGCGCACCCCCGGCTCGTCCGAGGCTAAGCTCGGGCAAACTTTGTCGTATAGCAACCTCGGCCAAATCGCCTTACCGCCGACCGTATCACATGCGCATTTAATGCAGGGATCACCTGACACCTTATCCTGACACGCGCGCCTCAGTTGGCAAGGTCGAAATGACCGCAGTCGCTTCGCCCCTTTACTGATCGTTCTGACAGGAAAACAACACTATTCACCCTGTTCCGACTACTGTGCAAAGCACCAGGATAAGACTAACAACAGTAAGTCAAGGCCTCTCCCGAGTTCAGCCTCGGGCGCAACAGGGAGCTCTGCCTCGCCCGACCCCAGGCCTCGGCCTCAACCTCGGCCTCGGGAGAAGGTCTCCGCCTCGCCTGACCCTAGGCCTCGGCCTCAGCCTCGGCCTTGGGAGAAGGTCTCCGCCTCGCCCGACCCTAGGCCTCGGCCTCAGCCTCGACCTCGGAAGAAGGTCCTCGCCTCGCCCGACCTCAGCCTCGACCTCGGGAGGAGTCACAACCTCGCCCGACCTCGACCTCGGTCTCAGGAGAAGTCACCGCCTCGCCCGACCTCGGCCTCGGACCGACTACGCTACAGGGGATACATCATTACCCTACCTCTAGCTAGCCGCTTCAGGCTATGAAGGAACAAGACCGGTGTCACATCTAGATTACTCTGGCAATAGGTAATGATGGTTCCCTGCATGCGTCCATGACGTCGATTGTTCTCACGCTCTCTACGAAGGCAAAGAAACGTCAGCAGGACCCAGGGCCTCACCGCCAGCTACGCTTCTACAGGGCTCATGCACTTCTCCGCCGGCCACGTTAGCACATAGCTACACCCCCATATGTACAACTGGACCACCCCCTTGTATCTATAAAAGGGGATGCCCAGGGCCTTCCCAAGAGAGGCGGACGCGGAGAGGGAGAAAGGGGGCTAACTGAGACGGCTCACCTCAAGGCCAAAACCCTCTCTCGCAAAGCTTGTAACCCCTACTACGAGCACCCCGGTGCAAGATAATATAAGCCTCATCCCTCCTCTTGTGTTTCATCTTGCATCAACTCATCTGGGCAGGGACACGCGACATAAAATTCACTAGTCGATTCGGTTGAGGGTCCCCCGGGTCCGAAACGCCGACAGTTGGCGCGCCAGGTAGGGGCTCGCTGCGTGTAAACAACACTTTCCTGTGAGGTTCCAGATGGACAATCTTCAGCAGCCTCTTCAACCCGGGACGGTGCTCCGCTTTGGGAGTCTCGAGTTCATGTCCCTCGACGGCAGCTACGACATGATACTCCTCCCACCACAGCATGACGGCAGCAACGGTCGTCGGCTCGCCCGGCGGAGGCAAACCCGACGACGACATCTCCCCGGAGCAGAAGAAGAACACTCGAGTCAACCCCACCACCCTCCTCGCCGAAGAAGACGGAGACAGGGCAACCATGGCCAGGCAGGAGGCAGCACCTCGTCGGCTGTCGGACCAGAGCGAGTCAACGACGCCGACACCCCTGCGGGGGACATGTCGGGTGTTATCCTCGCACCTAGGACAACAACGGGTGTCGCTTCCTAGCAACGTGTCAACCCCAGGCGGACTGATGATGCCGACACCCTTGTGAGGGACTTGTCGGGCATTAGTCTCGCACCTGAGATAACGACACATTCCATCTCCGATGCAACTTCACCGCCGTCCACCAACCAGGAGGTACCGTCAGTTTTCCATCCTGTTCCCTTTAGATTCAGCTTCGACCCACTAAGCGACCCCACTTCGGCAAGCGCTTTCGTAAGGGCATATCCTGACCTTCCGGGGTACCATATGTGGTCAACTTGGGACCTACTGACGACCGTCTCAACCTCTGGACCCGCGGGTTCCGAGGAAGAGGACAACCCCGATGTCAGTTGGGATTTCTCCGGACTCTGTGATCCCAGTGCCATGCGAGACTTCATATCCGCATGTGACCACTGCCTCTCCGGCTGCTTTGACGATGGCCACAGCCTTGACGACGAGGGTTACGACCCAACTCGCGAGTGTTTCCACATCGATCAGGGGGATCACGACGAAGACAACCACCCCGGCATGCCAGGAAACGACGGCACCCTTGCACCTGCGTCTCGCGTTGAGATCCCGCGGGAGCTAGCTGTGGCCCGGGTCCCTGCGGGGGGTCAGGGCACACAGCTCAAGCAACTCCGCGAGATGCAGGCCAAGCTCGACGAAGAATCAGGGTGACTTGTGCAGCTCCTACAAAACCTCAAGCAAGAGTGGGCAGGTTGAGCACTCGCCGGAGGAGCGCGTCATCGGGCCCGGGATGTCCAGCGCCGTATTATTGACAATGCCAGGGCAAGGCTGCCCTCGGCCTTCAACGGGGCCGGCCAGAACCTAGCTGCAGCGGCGATGTTACTTCGAACGATGCCGGAGCCATCCACCACCGAGGGGCGACGTATCCAGGGCGAACTCAAGGACCTCCTGGAAAATGCCGCAGCCCGACAAGCCGAGAGCTCTGCCTCCCAAAGGCGAGGATGCCCCTCGGAGCATCACGCAGCGTCCTCCCGACACACGCGCGAGGCCTCGGTCCACACCGAGCACACATGAGACGAGACACCTGCAGCCCGAGATTGCCTCGGCGACGAGCAACACCGCCGCAACCGTCGGGTCCACCTCGAGGAAAAGGTGCGCCGAGGCTACCACCCCAGACGCGGGGGACGCTATGACAGTGAGGAGAATCGGAGCCCCTCGCCCGAACCACCAGGTCCGTGGGTCTTTAGCCGGGCCATACGACGGGTCGTTCCCGGCCCGGTTCTGAGCCCTGACTACCATTACCAAGTACTCAGGGGAGACGAGGCCGGAGTTGTGGCTCGCGGATTACCGACTGGCGTGCTAGCTGGGAGGGACGGACGACGACAACCTCATCATCCGCAACCTTCCCCTTTTCCTCTCCGACGCTGCCTAGGCCTGGCTGGAGCATCTACCTCCTGCACAGATCTTCGACTAGGACGACCCAGTCAAGGCATTTGCTGGAAATTTCCAAGGTACGTACGTGCGCCCTGGGAACTCGTGGGATCTCCGGAGCTGCCGCCAGCAGCCAGGGGAATCCCTGCGAGAGTACATCTGGCGGTTTTCAAAGCAGTGCACCGAGTTGCCTAACATCACCGACTCGGACGTCATCGGAGCATTCCACGCCGGCACCACTTGCCGGGACCTGGTAAGCAAACTGGGACGCAAGACACCCACCAAGGCGAGCGAATTGATGGACATAGCCACCAAGTTCGCCTCTGCTTAGGAGGCGGTCGAAGCCATCTTCTGGAAGGACAAGCAGCCTCAGGGAAGGCAGGAGGAAGACGTCCCCGAGGCATCCGTCTAGCGTGGCACGAAGAAGAAGACCAGGAAGAAGGCGCAAGCAAAACGCAACGCCGTTGACGTGGATCTCGTCGCTGCTGCCGAGCACATGAATCCTCGGAAGCCTCCCGGGGGGCCAACATGTTCGACAAGATGCTCAAGGAGTCGTGCCCCTATCACAGGGGCCCCGTCAAGCACACCCTTGAGGAGTGCAACATGCTCCGGCGTTACTTCAATAAGGTTGTACCCTCGGCGGAGGATGGCAAGGACCAAGGCAACAACGAGAAAGGAGGCAACAGGGAAGAAAAGTTCCTAGAGGTCCACAACTGCTTCATGATCTACGGTGGGCAAGTGGCGAATGCCTCGGCTCAACACCGCAAGCAAGAACGCCGGGAGGTCTGCTCGGTGAAGGTAGCGACGCTAGTCTACCTAGACTAGTCCGACAAGCCCATCTCCTTCGACCAAGACGACCACCCCGACTACATACCAAACCCAGGAAGGTACCCGCTCGTCGTCGACCCTATCATCGGCAACGTTAGGCTCTCCAAGGTCCTCATGGACGGAGGCAGCAGCCTCAACATCATCTACGCCGAGACCCTAGAGCTCTTGGGGGTTGATCGGTCCAAGATCCGGGCCGATGCACCACCCTTTCACGGGATTGTTCCCGGCAAGCGTGTCCTGCCCCTTGGGCAAATTGACTTGCTCGTCTGCTTTGGAACTCCCTCCAACTTCCGAAAGGAAACCCTCACTTTCGAGGTAGTCGGGTTCCGAGGGACCTATCACGTGGTGTTGGGAAGACCGTGCTACGCCAAGTTCATGGCCGTCCCCAACTACACGTACCTCAAGCTCAAGATGCTAGGCCCCAAGGGAACCATCACCGTCGGATCCACATACCGCCATGCTTACGAGTGCGACGTGGAATGTGTGGAGTACGCCAAAGCCATCGCCGAGTCCGAAGCCCTCATCGCCGACCTGGATTGCCTCTCCAAAGAGGCGCCCGACGCGAAGCGGCACGCCGGCAACTTCGAACCAGCCGAGGCAGTTAAATCTATCTCTCTCGACCCCAGCAACGATGCCAGCAAGAAAGTCAGGATCGGCTCCGAGCTCGACCCCAAATAGAAAGCAGTGCTCATCGACTTTCTCCGCGCAAACGCCGAAATTTTTGCGTGGAGTCCCTCGGACATGCCAGGCATACTGAGGGATGTCGCCGAGCACTCACTGGACATCCAAGCCGGTGCCCGACCCATGAAACAGCACCTGCGCCATTTTGATGAAGAAAAATGCAGGGTCATAGGCGAGGAGGTCCACAAGCTAATGGCAGCAGGGTTCATCAAAGAGGTATTCCATCCAGAATGGTTAGCTAACCCTGTACTTGTAAAGAAAAAAAGGTGGGAAATGGAGGATGTGCGTAGACTACACTGGGTTAAATAAAGCATGTCCAAAGGTTCCCAACCCTCTGCCTTGCATCGATCAAATTGTGGACTCCACCGCTAGGTGCGAAACCCTGTCTTTCCTCGATGCCTATTCAGGCTATCACCAAATCAAGATGAAAGAATCCGACCAGCTCGCGACTTCTTTTATCACACCTTTTGGCATGTATTGTTATACTACTATGCCATTTGGCTTAAGGAATGCAGGTGCAACATACTAAAGGTGCATGAACCATGTGTTCGGAGAGCACATCGGCAGAACGGTCATGGCTTACGTCGATGACATCGTTGTCAAAACAAGGAAAGCCTCCGTCCTTCTCTCCGACCTTGAAGTAACATTCAGGTGCCTGCGAGCAAAGGGCGTAAAACTCAATCTCGAGAAGTGTGTCTTCGGAGTCCCCCGAGGCATGCTCCTAGGGTTCATTGTCTCCAAACGAGGCATCAAGGCCAACCCGGAGAAAATCACGGCCATCACCAACATGGGACCCATCAAAGATTTAAAAGGAGTACAAAGGGTCATGGGATGCCTTGCGGCTCTGAGCCGCTTCATCTCTCGCCTTGGCAAGAAAGGATTGCCCTTGTACCGCCTCTTAAGGAAGGCCGAGCGCTTCACCTGGACTCCCGAGGCCGAAGAAGCCCTCGGAAACTTAAAGGCACTCCTTACTAATGTGCCCATCTTGGTGCCCCCCGTTGCGGGAGAAGCCCTCTTGATTTACGTAGCCGCAACCACTCAGGTGGTCAGCGCTGCGGTCGTAGTCAAGAGACGAGAAGAGGGGCATGCACTGCTCATCCAGAGGCCAATCTATTTCATCAACGAGGTGCTATCTGAGACCAAAATCCGCTACCCGCAAATCCAGAAGCTACTGTACACAGTGATTCTAACACGGCGAAAGCTGCGACACTACTTCAAGTCTCATCCAGTGACTGTGGTGTCATCCTTCCCCCTGGGAGAGATCATACAGTGCCGAGAGGCCTCGGGTAGGATAGCGAAACGGGCAGTGGAACTCATGGGGGAAACACTTTCATTTGCCCCTCGGAAGGCCATAAAATCCCAAGTCTTGGTAGACTTCCTAGCTGAATGGGTCGACACCCAATTGCCAACAGCTCCAATCCAGGCCGAACTTTGGACCATGTACTTCGATGGGTTGTTGATGAAAACCGGAGCAGGCGCGGGCTTGCTCTTCATCTCACCCATCGGGAAACATGTGCGCTACGTGATACGCCTCCATTTTCCGGCGTCAACAACATGGCCGAATACGAGGCCTTGGTTAATGGGTTGCACATCGCCGTCGAGCTAGGGGTTCGGCGCCTTGACGCTCGTGGCGACTCGCAGCTCGTTATTAACCAAGTCATGAAGAACTCTCACTGCCGCGATCGAAAAATGGAGGCCTACTGTGACGAAGTTCGGCGCTTGGAAGATAAGTTCTATGGGTTGGAACTCAACCATGTTGCTCGACGGTACAACGAGACTACGGATGAGCTAGCTAAAATAGCCTTGGGACGGATGACGGATCCCCCGAATGTTTTCTCCAGGGACATATATCAACCATCCATCAAACTCAACGACACACCCGAACCCGAGGAGACCTCGGCCCAGCCCGAGGTACCCTCGGCCGCCGAGGGTGAGGCCCTACACGTCGAGATAGAGCAGAATGGGGTCACACCAAACCTAAACTGGCAGACCCCATACTTGGAATATCTCCTCCGAGGAGAGCTACCCCTCGACAAGGCCGAAGCTCGGCGACTGGCTCGGCGCGCCAAGTTGTTCATTTTACTAGGTGATGAAAAAGAGTTGTACCACCGCAGCCCCTCAGGCATTCTCCAACGATGCATATCCGTCGCCCAAGGACAAGAGCTGTTACAAGAAATACACTCGGGGGCTTGCGGTCACCATGTAGCACCTCGAGCCCTCGTAGGAAACGCTTTCCGACAAGGTTTCTACTGGCCGACCGCAGTGGCCGACGCCACTAGGATTGTACGCTCCTCCCAAGGGTGTCAATTCTACGTGAGACGGACGCACCTGCCCGCTCAGGCCCTACAAACAATACCTATCACTTGGCCGTTTGCCGTGTGGGGTCTGGACCTCGTCGGTCCCTTGCAGAAGGCACCCGGGCAAGCGCCTTGCAGTTCTTGACGGACTCGTCGAGAGCCGCCTCAAACCCTGAAGACAGCCAGACGATATTCTTCAGACACGAGGAAAAGAATGAAGCTAAAACAAAATCACAAAGCAGGCAAAACATACCTTCGGCCTGGGCACGCTGCTGCGAGGCCATGGCTTGGGCGGACTAGGCAGACCCAACGGCTACGGCCAGGCCCTCCGCAAGGGTCTCGGCCTGAGCGGTCGCCCCGGCTAGCCGCTCCGTAACCTCAGCCAGCTGTTCCCTAAGGGCCTCAGCCCGGCTCACAGCCTTGGCAGCTTGGCTCCAGAATTGGTCTCGCTCGCTGGCGACCTGGCTAAGCTCCAGCTGCCGCTGCTATATCTCCTCGGCCTGGGAAGCCACCTGCTCCCGTGCCGACGAAGCCTCCGTTCGTGCCGACGCCGCCTCTGTCCGCGCTGCCGCTACCTCCGACTTCAGCTCATCACAGAGCAGCCGAAGGTCCGCCACCTCGACGCTCTATTGGGCGAGGCGCTCATTAGCCTCGATAAGCGCGGCCCATTGGGACCGCAGCGACTCCTAAACATCGCTCTCGCGACGGATGAATAGCGACTTAGCGGTGCTCATGTCCGTGAGCTCCTGAGGGAGAAAAATAGGATATCACAAAGAATGCCCTGATCACGCGAGGCGTACATCTAAATCCTTACCTAGAAGACCCTGGGAACGTCCCTAGAAAGGATTTCCATGGTCGTCCGAAGGGACTTCATCGCTGCCTCGGTATATTCACGGAAATTATCCCGGAACTACTCCTCCAACTCATCGTTAAGGGAAAGGAGGGGCTCCGAGGTGTCGCGGCTCTAGAACAGGAGCGGCTGCCCACACCACTCATTGGGATTGAGCTGCGTGGGGATAAGGCCGCTGCTCCCCAAGACGGGCCACGGTTCTGCGCGCCCCGCGACCGAGGCGTCGGGTCCCCCTACAGTCGATGCATCGGGTGCCACCGCAGTCGACGTATCGGGCCTCTCCTCGGCCAAGGTGACAAGCCTTCGCTCACTGACCTCGGCAACAATGGCCACCCCCTCCTCATGATCGAAAATGGGGAGATCGGGGATGACCGAGGGCAGAGGTGCCTCAGCCATCTCAACATCGGCAGTGACGGGCGGCTCCATGGGCGAATCAGCAACGACCCCGGCAGGAATCGATGCCGGCGCCGGCAACAAGACAGGTGGACTCGGGGCCGCGGCCGCATCAATGGCCTCCCCCGGCATGATGGCCGCTCCAACAGGAGGCTCGACCTGGGAGGCTTGCCCCATGATAGCCCATGCTGCCTGGGCCCCCGCCGGAGGGTGCCTTGCGCGGAGGCCAACCAGCCAGCGTGGCGTGCCGCAACTCCGGCTGCAGAGGTCGGCCCCGTCTTAAGCGCCTTCGTGGGGGCCAGTCCGACCGAGCCCTGCCTCCGCTTGCTGAAAGGGAGAAGGGGCAAATTCAAGACACACAGCGAAATAACTGAAATAGGGGTACCCTCAGATACTTACCCGCTCCGGGGCAAGGCCAATCGTGCTTGCGGGGAGACCCCTCGGGCCCTGGTCTCTGCAGGCGCTACTGAGGGTTGTCCCGCAGCCGGCTTCAACGCTGCTTCCGCCTCAGACGCCCGAGGTGCCGAGGGGCTGGCCTGCCTAGGCAACGTCACGACAGCCAAGGGACCAACATCCCGTACGGCCGGCACGGGCACCTACTCTTGGGGGACATGCGGTTCGGCCTAACCCCCCGGAGTCACCCCGATTATCTTGGCCAAGGGGTCAAGTACCCCCTCGGCCTGCCTCCGCTCCTCGGACCGGGACCCCGGCGTCTCGGCCCTGAACGCTGGTGATGCTAGCCCTCCTGGAAGCTGGCTTGACGACCTCTGGTCCAGCCTCGGATCCGGACTGAGGCCAAGCCGGGCCGCCATGTCATCGTCTTCGTCATCATCATCATAATAATCATCATCATCGTCAGGCGTGTGCAGCGACGGCTCCAATGGGAGCCCATCCCTTGCTTGCCTCCGACGACGCTTCTCCAAGGCTTCCCGAGCTCGCATCCTCTCGCGAGCTCGGGCCTTTTCCGCGTCCTTCCTCTCCTTAACCTTCTCCACGGTGAGCCTACGCGCGGTTCGGCCCGCCGCGTCCTCCGGGACTGGTGGCCGGGAGAGTTTAAAATTCCTCAACCCCTGGGGATGAACGAAAATCCCAACAGTAAGAACTAAAGACGTAAGAAACACGGCGCAAAACAGAAGGAGGGTCGGACACTTACCAGGGACACATACCCATGGTTGGGACGCATCGAGGGCTGGCTAAGGACGCCAGCGTCCAGCCTCCCTACCGTGCCCGCTACCCGTCTGAGGAGGTCGTCGGCGGAGAGGAGGGTCGAGGACATCCGTGAACCCTCTAAATCAACCCCCGACTTCATCTCCGAAAGCCGCAACCGCCGCTCTGCCAATCGGAGCACCCCCTAGTGGTGGATAGCGGCGACGACCCCCGCAGTGGTAAGGCCCTCGGCTTGTAACTTCTGCAGGGCACGGAGAATGGGCTGGAGCTTCTCCTGGTTCTCGCTTGTGGCCCTCAGCGCCAATTATCACCGGCGGCGGTCACCACTCATTGAGAAAACGGCGGAAGCATCCCGTCGTCGTTCCGGAGATAAAACCACCGGTTTTGCCACCCCTTGTTCGAAGATACAAGGGAGGCGGGGATGTACTGCTGTGCGCGCCCCGACCTCGGCTGGAGGGTGCAGCCGCCAGCCCGCACCGCCATACGAACCTTCTTCACATCCGTCGCCGCGGCAAAGAACTCCGCGGAGAAGAGATGGATCCACAGGTCCCAGTGGGGGTCAATCCCCAGAAACCCCTCACAAACCACCACGAAAATAGCCGCCTGCATGATGGAGTTGGGGTTGAAGTTGTGAAGCTCCACCCCGTAGTAATGCGGGAGCGCCCGCATGAAGCGGCTCGCCGGCATCCCAAACCCCCGCTCATGGAAAGGGGTGAAACTGACCACGTACCCCGGCGGCGGAGTCGGTTCGGCCTCGCTCCTGGGGGCCAACCACTCAGGCTGCGGCCCACCGGAGAGAGGACAGAGCAAACCCTCAGTAACAAGGGCCTGCAGATCCTCCACAGTGACGGTGGAGAAAGGCCACGGGTCGCGCGGCGGAATGACGGTCGCCTTGTCAGCCATCGCCGAGCTAAAGCGGTGGAAGCGGAGGGGATGAGGTGCGCGGTTTTCTCTTCTCTATCTACTCTCTTAGGTTGCGAAGACAAAAGCAGAAGACAAGCGCAAATGGCAGGGTAAAGAACCATTACCGGCCCCTCTTCGGGGTATATAAAGGCCCGGGCGAAATCCACCCAAAACATCGCCCGAACCCTTCGTGAATTTCAAACTCGAAGGCAAAATGGTTTTTCTGTTCCTCGAACGACTCGCGCACGCGCAACAGATACCCCACGAGTCGCCCGTCCCGTCGCATTAACTCCCTGGCAGGACACACGTCTCCTCTGGCAGGCGGGCGGGCGCCATTTCGCCTCCGTCATGATGACTGCCTCAAAAAAGGTGTGTCACACTGTTTCGAAATATCTCCTTTCTTCCTTTCCTCTCTCTTTCTATCTCTCCGCAGGGATCGGGAAAAGGGACATTTCGAAGGAGCCCTTCGTAGCAAAAGAAACAGGCCCGAGCCCTCCTACTGATCAGGGGTTCGGGTTGCGCCCCGCGGGGTTTGGCTACCGCCCCAGAGCACTCGGGCTCCGAGCCCTTTACTGATCAGGGGTTCGAAGGCTGGCCCCTCGAAGGGATTCGACAGCTGCCCCAGAACATGTAGAGTCAGGGATGACCCTGGGTACGTCCGTTACATGGCCAAGGCTCGGGCTATGCTCCCGAGGTACCCTAGGACATTTCCGAGACCAGCGGGAACGGTTTGTAATGGAATCCCACCGAATGGAGGCATCGAGCCCTCGGACCCTATCGAATGGGTCCGGGTCCAGCAAATCACCTACAGATACTTTTGGAGCGCGCCTCTGGGCCACTAGCTGACCCTTATCGAACAGGGCTCGGGCGTTCGCTCGGATTACCCAATAGCAACTCACCGGAAACACCATGTTCAGTGCCCACCGAGGGTAGAATGGTGCGTTCCTCCCCTCCTCCTTGTGGAAAGGCGACGAAGGGGCGTACAATAAAAAGCCGAGACGGTCCTCGATCGTCCTCTCGCTCCATGCAGAGGCTCGAAGGCTGCTCTTGCACCAGGCTACGGCTAAATTGTTGACCACGTCGACAAACCAGCTTAAAAACTTGGAGCCTGACCATGCACCCAGGCTGCAGCCAGGCCGCATGAGGGAACAACAAGGCCGACCGAGGAATCACAAGAAGAATTAAGACCTCAGAGGAGTCAAACCACTCCTCCGAGGCCTCAGGGGCTACACCTGACGGGTACGCTCGCGCGCACCCATCGGAACAAAATGTAACCGAGAAAGGCTAGTCCCCTTGCAAAAAATCCGGCGGAACCTCCAAGCGAGTGCCTACACTCCCTTTGAGGCTCGGGGGCTACTGTCGGGTAACATAATTAGGGGTACCCCCAATACTCATAAGCATGGCTGGAAAACATCTTCAAAACAGACCGTAAAGATTGGTAAGCACAGCTCAAAGTTAAAGCCTCATCTACCAAGGGACGTGATCTCATCTCGCCCGAGCCCGGCCTCAGGCAAGAACGGTAGTCCCGGACGGATTCACGCCTCGCCCGAGGGCCTCCTCAAGCAGCGGGCGCACCCTCGGCTCGCCCGAGGCTAAGCTCAGGCAAACTTTGTTGTATAGCAACCTCGGTCAAATCGCCTTACCGCCGACCGTATCGCATGCACATTTAATGCAGGGATCACCTGACACCTTATCCTGACACACGCGCCTCAGTTGGCAAGGTCGAAATGACCGCAGTCGCTTCACCCCTTTACTGATCGTTCTGACAGGAAAACAACACTATTCACCCCCGTTCCGACTACTGTGCCAACCACCAGGGTAAGACTAACAACAGTAAGTCAAGGCCTCTCCCGAGTTCAGCCTCGGGCGCAACAGGGAGCTCCGCCTCACCTGACCCCAGGCCTCGGCCTCAGCCTCGACCTCAGGAGAAGGTCTCCGCCTCGCCCGACCCCAGGCCTCGGCCTCAGCCTCGGCCTCGGGAGAAGGTCCCCGCCTCGCCCGACCTCAGCCTCGGCCTCGGGAAGAGTCACAACCTCGCCCGACCTCGGCTTCGGCCTTAGGAGAAGTCACCGCCTCGCCCGACCTCGGCCTCGGACCGACTACGCTACAGGGGATACATCATTACCCTACCTCTAGCTAGCTGCCTCAGGCTACGAAGGAACAAGACTGGTGTCACATCTAGATTACTCTGGCAACAGGTAATGATGGTTCCCTGCATGCGTCCATGACGTCGATTGTTCTCACGCTCTCTACGAAGGCAAAGAAACGTCAGCAGGACCCAGGGCCGCACCGCCAGCTACGCTTCTACAGGGCTCAAGCACTTCTCCGCCGGCCACGTTAGCACATAGCTACACCCCCATATGTACAGCTGGACCACCCCCTTTTATCTATAAAAGGGGATGCCCAAGGCCTTCCTAAGAGAGGCAGACGTGGAGAGGGAGAAAGGGGGCTAACTCAGACGGCTCACCTCAAGGCCAAAACCCTCTCTCGTGAAGCTTGTAACCCCTACTATGAGCACTCCGGTGCAAGATAATATAAGCCTCATCCCTCCTCTTGTGTTTCATCTTGCATCAACCCATCTAGGCAGGGACACGTGGCACAAAATTCACTAGTCGGTTCGGTTGAGGGTCCCTCGGGTCTGAAATGCCGACACCATCTGCCAAGAGACGGCCAATCCAGCCCATACACCTCTACCGAGGAGGCGAGGCAGGGTAACACTACGAGGCATTTACAAAGTTCCACTAGTTTCAAAAAACCCGCTACAGTTTATAGGAAGCTCGAATGCAGGGATCCCTCGCCTGATCGCCATCGCAATAAAATCAACCCAAGGACCTCCCTACACTGACCACTCCCCTACTGCCCTTGCCCCTTTTGGGTAAGGTAGTCATCCACTAGCTTTCCTAGTTAATCAGCCAAGGGCGACCCATTAAACCCTTGTGGTAGCACTATTTTCCCAGGTGGTCACTCTATGTTCCCATTAACATAATGATGTTAACATGAACAGTAATAATAAACAGATAATAAAAGTGTAATCATGAATAGTGTATCTCCATACCCAAACCACAATAAGCAATAGCAAGTACTACCAAAAATATTCAGTGGCAAAACAAGGTATAGAGATAGCCAAAACTGGGGTGACCTATTGGATCCCAACAAAATTAACCTATGCAGATCATTATAATTAATAAGAACATGGCTAGGTAAAAATAAGTGATCAAGGGCACAACTTGCCTTCAATGAGCTCCTGCTCAGCAGCTTCTATCTCTGAACCTCAGGATCCACAGTAGCTTGCTCGTCTACTCGCATCAACACAATACATACATAGTATAGCAAAAATTAACATCACAGCAAACATGTAAATAAAATACATAATAAAAATCTACACATTTAAATAAGATCATAGGAACTAGAATCATTAAATTTGGAGTTATGGATTTTAAATTATGAATTTCCAAAGATTTAATGTGCTTGATATATGATTAAATGAGGAATTAATTTTACTACTATTTTCATGTCAAAACAAAGACCCTAGGTGATAAACAATAATATTATAAAATTTTAGAAACTGGAATGGATCAATTTGGACTAAAAATGAATTTTTTATGCATTTTACAAGTTCTAGCACTTATTTATATATTAAAAATCCATTTATAATTTAATTTCTCTATTTCTAACCTTCTCTAGACTGGGCCTCATTTTCTGGAAAGTACAGGGGTTCTGGCGTAAGATTTCTAAGACTCTATGAACAGCCCGCGTGGACGGCGGGTTGTTTTCCTAAAAGCATAAGGGCTTCTCTGCAAAACCTACTCAGCGAAAGGGTATCAGATAGATTTGACTGTCCGATCTAAAACGAACGCGCCAGATTAGAACCAGACGTGCTACTCACCCGCGCTTCCCTAGCTGTCGGATCTGAGATCCACGACCGAAATCCAACCACGCCTCAAATCATCTGGACCCACCGATAAAAATCTAACGACTATGATTTAATGTATCGAAACAGTATGCCAACTCTAATCTGAATCGCAGATCGCAAAACCAACGCCCCAACTTAGCTCGACCACCCACGGTCAGTTCTGGCGGCGGCGTCCGCCTGGCCGCAGCGGAGCATCGCCAGAGCCGAGCCCAATCCCAGTGTAAGCGCGCTAAACTCGAAAGGAAATGGTGCTACACGTTGGTGGAGGCAAGGAAACCTCATGGGGGGCGATTTACCTGCAGTACCGGTGCAGAGGGCCCCAGTGACGAGGTCGTGTGGCCCACGGCGATCTGGGCAGCGCCGACGAGCAATTCCAGGTCGTCTACCGCGCAATCTGCCAAGGCGAAGTCTCGGCTGTGACCCGCCCGACCAGGTGAAGCTCCCGCACCCCAAACCGAGGCCTAAACGCCGGGGAATCACCCGAACGACGACGGCGGCCCAAAGCTTGCCACAGTCACAATCCCGTGGTGGCGAGGTCGACGTACGTGGAAAGGGTCTCCGTGATGGTGCACGAGGTTTGGTGGTGGTTGTTACGCGAGTCAACCGAGAGACCCGCAGCAGCCACATGCTTTATTTCCACGGCCGAGGCAGATCTGAGCTTGACGGCGACAATCCCGCGCACGATGGTTGAACAGCTCGGCCGAGAGACGGGGGAAGAAAGCCTGGCTAATACTGGGGCCACGAGGATGACAAGTGGGGTTTGATTCAAGGAAACATCTGCGGCTTCCACTCCCGCGCCCGGAGATACGGAGCGGCCGGTGCACATTTCCGCTCTGAGGTACACGGGTTGACAACGGGGCTGACAGTGGGCCCGAGAGCTAGTGAGCGGAGAGACACGAGCGCGAGGGAGAGGATAGCGGACAGGCTGACAGATGGGCCCGTAGGGCAGTCGGTTGAGCGCGCGTGGTGGTGACTGGGCTGCGCGAGAAAAAGTTTAGTGGGCCGAAATCAAGCGTGGCGGCCCAAGTGCACTGTTTTCCTTTTGTTTTTTTATATTTTCTTTCCTTTTCTCTTCCCTTCTCTTTCAAGTCTAAATTTCAAATTTGAATTCCTACTTGTTGTGAGATTCAAACTTAGGTTAAATGCCTAAATTCAAATACCAGTATGAACCGAATTTAATTAATTTATATATATTTATTTTACCTTATTTGTACCACATTTTCTTCTCTTTTCTCAATTCTAGAATTTCTTTTAGGATTAAATTTTAATTTGTGTATTAACATACTTCTTTTTACTCTACTTTATATCATCACATAATGCACACATAATAAAGCCTCAGCATGATGCTTATTCCATTTTTTTAATCATTTGTTCTGATTAATCATTCTTAACTATAGGTGTGCTCTTGTTATGATGAATATATGGCATACAAAATAAGAAGACCACTATATATTCTTTGTATACAATTTTGAGTATTACAAATTCTACCCCCCTTAACAAGAATCTCGTTCTCGAGATTTAGGAAGGACTAGGGAAAAGATGGGGAAAATCTATGCGAAGCTCTTCTTCTCTCTCCCAAGTAGCTTCATCTTCTCTGTGGTGACTCCACTGCACTTTGCACATCTTTATAAACTTATTTCTCGTGACACGAGTCAGTGTATCAAGAATCTTAATGGGATACTCAGCATAAGTCAGATCATCTTGAACACTAAGGTCCTCCATTGGTAGCTGCTTTTTAGGTACCCTGAGACATTTCTTCAGCTGAGATACATGGAAGACATCATGTACATCCGCAAGATGATCATGCAGCTCCAATTGATATGCAACCTCTCCCACTCGCTTTAGGATTAAGAAGGGTCCAATGAAGCGAGGGACAACTTTCCTTTGACTTTAAATCTCCGCATACCCCGGAGTGGTGACACCTTCAAATAGAGATGATCACCCTCCTTGAACTCTAGTAGTCTTCTCCGGGTATCAGCATAGCTTTTCTGCATAGATTGTGCAGTTCTCATATTCTCCCTTATTTGATGGACTTATTCCTCTGCCTCTTGTATAATTTTAGGTCCAAAGAACTGCCTTTCACCAGTTTGATCCCAATACAGAGGAGTCCTGCACTTTCTGCCATACAAAGCCTCAAACGGGGACATCTTCAAACTGGCCTGGTAGCTATTATTGTAAGATAACTCTGCATACGGTAAACTCTTATCCCAACTACCACCATGTTTAAGAGCACAAGCTCTTAACATATCCTCCAGTACTTGATTGGTTCTTTTGGTCTGCCCATCAGTTTGGGGATGGTAGGCCGAGCTAAAATTCAATCTTGTATCCAAGGATTCGTGCAACTTCTTCCAGTACCGAGAAGTAAACTGTGATCCCCGGTCTGACACAATCTTCTTTGGCACCCCATGTAAGCATACAATCCATGCCATGTACAACTCTGCTAGCTTGGCTCCTGAATACGTGGTCTTCACTGGAATAAAGTGGGTTACTTAGTTAGCCTATCCACAATCACCCATATAGAGTCATACCCAGCAGATGTGCAGGGTAATCCAACAATGAAGTCCATGTCAATCTCTTCCTATTTCCACTCAGGTATCTTAAGCGGGTGCAGTAAACCAGCAAGTCTTTGATGTTCCGCTTTCACCCTCTAGCAAACATCACATAGTGCAACATGTGAAGCAACATCCTTCTTTAGTCCATACCACCAATACTTCTGCTTCAAGTCCTGGTACATCTTAGTACTACTAGGGTGAATGGAATAAGCTAAGTCATGTGCCTCCTTCAATATGGTTTCACGAAGACTATCGATATCCGGAACACAAATTCGATTCTTGAACCATATCGTGCCCTGCTCATCCTCCGTGAAATCTGGGCCTCTACCTTCTGTTATCAGATCCTTGATCTCTTGAATTTTGGCATCACCAATCTGACCTTTTCATATTTCTTGCTCTAAGGTAGGTTCCATTTTGATGGTAATTCCTTCAGTATGAGCAACTATCCCGAGATTGAGCCTCTCAAAATCTTTTGCTAACTCATCGGGTAACTGGGTGACAATAGCTGCATGGACCTGCCCCTTCCGACTCAAAGCATCCGCAACCAGATTCACCTTGCCCAGATGATAGTGAATTTCCAGGTCATAATCCTTGATGAGCTCCAACCATCGGTGTTGCCTAAAGTTAAGATCCTTCTGAGTGAAGATGTATTTTAAGCTCTTGTGATCGGTGTAGATTCGACACTTGGTTCCCATAATATAGTGTCTCCAAATCTTGAGAGCATGCACAACGGCTGCCAGTTCTAAGTCATGAGTAGAGTAGTTCAACTCATGTTTCCGCAACTGACGAGACGCGTAGGCAATCACGTGGCCTTCTTGCATAAGCACACATCCTAGGCCTTGGCGACTTGCATCACAATATATATCAAAATTCTTCTGTAGATCTGGCATAATCAGTACTGGAGCAGCCATCAACTTAGATCTCAACTGATCAAAACTCTCTTGACATTCCTCAGTCCACTTAAACTCCTTGCCCTTCTCTAACAATGAGGTCATAGGCTTAGCAATCTTGGAGAACCCTTCAATGAATCACAGGTAATAGCCTACGAGTCCCAAGAAACTCCGGATCTCCGAGACTGTACTTAGTATCTTCCAATCGTTTATCGCTGTTACTTTAGCCGGATCCACAATAATTCCTCCCTTGGAGATGATATGCCTGAGAAAATGTACTTCATCAAGCCAAAAATCACACTTGGTAAATTTGGCATAAAGCTGATTATCACGTAACTTTTGTAGCACCATCCGCAAATGCTCCTCATGCTCGCTATCATTCTTGGAATAAATAAGAATGTCATCAATGAATACTACGATGAATTTATCGAGATACACCATAAACACCTTATTCATCAGATTCATAAAATAAGCTGGTGCATTGGTTAAGCCAAATGACATGACTATGAATTCATATAGACCATATCGGGTAAAAAAAGCTGTCTTAGGAATATCAGATGGCCTAATCTTCATTTGATGATAGCCCGACCTGAGGTTAATCTTAGAGAACACCCTAGCACATCTCATCTAATCAAATAAGTCATCAATACGAGGTAACGTGTACTTGTTCTTGATGGTGACATCATTAAGTGATCTATAGTCCACACACATCCGTTGCGAACCATCCTTCTTCTGTACAAACAGTACCGGTGCTCGCAAAGGTGAGGAACTTGGATGAATGTACCCTGCTTCCCGCAACTCCGTTAACTGCTTCTTAAGTTCTTGCAACTCTTCTATGGACATTCGGTAGGGGCGTTTAGAAATAGGAGCAGTCCCAGGTAAGAGATCAATAACAAACTCAACTTCCCTCTCCGGTGGCATCCCTAGTAACTCCTCTGGAAAGATATCTGGAAAATCCCTAACCACACAGATGTTGTTTCCAACAAACTCCACATCTATGAAGAATGTCGCCCGTCTGGTAGAGGTAGTTACTATAATCTTAACATTAAATCTTTCTCCTTTAGGGCTGGTGAGTTCTACTGTACCCCTACCATAGTGTATAATGGCCTTTGCCTTTCTTAACCATGATATGCCAAGGATCAAATCTATACTACTTTCCGCTAATACTATAGCAGTAGCCTCGAATTCTCTTCCCATAATTGTCAATGTCAATTTATGTGTCGTATGATTTGCCTCAACAAGCCCTTTAGGTGTAATTACTATCATTGGTTTTCTCATATTTTGCAGTGGTATCTCATTTGTGTTGGCATATCGAGCAGACATAAATGAATGTGTAGCACTAGAATCAAATAATATTGTTGCAGGAATTGCATTAATATAAAACATACCCAGTACGATGTCAGCACCCTCAGGAGTAGCATCGGCGCTGACTTGATTAACCCTGGCAATAGAGTATCCCTTGCCAGGAGTCTGTTGCTTGCTCTGAGCTGGTGTACCAGAATTCCCCACCGGACAAGCATTAGCATAGTGCCCCACCTGACTGCACTTGAAGCATGTAGGGCCGGTCTTCTGTCCTGTAGGCCTCGCCGGGGTGCTAGTGGGGGCAGCCTGACGAGTGGGAGGTGTCCATGGAGACCCCTATGGAGCATACTAAGCTGGACGTAGTCCTCCTCCCGGACGAGCTAGGGTACCCTGTGGCAGAACGTAGCGAAGATGAACACTACTGCTACCCTGTCCCTGCGCAATGGCCTTCCTCTTCAGATCTTCCAGTTGAACACGCTTGTGTTCAATAGCAAGAGCCTTATCTAGCAGCCTCTGGAATGATGGAAATGTGTGAGCAACCAATGCGTACTATAGTGGCCCATTGAGTCCCTCGATGAAATGTTCCTACTTCCTCTCATCATCAGCCACCTCATCAGGAGCATACCTTGAAAGCTAAATGAACTTGTCACGATACTCGCTGACAGACATGTTGTCTTGCTTCAATGATAGAAACTCCTTCTTCTTGATCTTCATCAATCCACAGGAATGTGGTAGTTTCTGAACTGTGTACTGAATTCTGCCCAAGTAATAGTATCAGCAGCATCATGGGCAGCAACATAAGAATCCCACCAGTTAGCAGCAGGACCTATCAGACGACCAGAAGCATAAAGAACTCTCTCCTGGTCAGAGCATTGGGCGATGTTGAGCATCTTCTCAATTGATTTCAGCCAATCATCAGCATCTAGTGGATCTGGTGAACTGGCAAAGGTTGGCGGCTTGTGACTCATAAATTCCCGGTGCTTGTCCCAGGGTGGAAGTGGAGGTGGTGGTGGTGGCAGTGGTACTTGCTGCTGCTGTTGCTGTTGCGCCCTCCTTTCCTGGTGTATCTCCTCTCGCTCTTGATGCAGCTCCTGGCATATCTCCTCTCTCTCCTGGCGCATCTCCTGGCGTTCTTGCCGCATCTACGCGTGCATATCCGCCATGGTGTCTGCCATCTGTTGCATCATCCTCATCTGAGCTGCAACTGTTGGGTCAACTCCGGCTAGTGGAGGCTATAGAGGATCCATCTCAGGTTGTTGTTGTGGTTGTCTGAATATCCTCCGAGTGTGTCGATTGGGAGGTAGATCAATTCCACCACTCTTCCTGGTATTGACCATCTGAGTTAGTGAAAGGGAAATGTGGCCTTGGTCCATTTCTGTAATTGTTTTGGTGATTAAATGTCCAACACAAATGTTTTGAACTCTTATGTGCTAAACGAGCAAGAAGTACAAATCAAAGACAAGGTATGTTTCTAGACTTAGTGAATTGTTTTTGAGTACTAACATGTTTATCTAAGTGCAAGAAACAGTACCGAGAAAAGAAGAAACGAATTGGAACAGCTAACTCTAGCTCAGCCTGGTACACCGGACTGTCCAGTGGTGCACCGGACAGTGTCTAGTGCCCAGGCGAGTCGACGGTGAACCAGCTGCTCTCGGGAGTGACGCGGCTATAAATCATCGGACCCTCCGGTGGTGCACCGGACTATCCGGTGAGTCATCAGCGATGAACTCGTCACTCTCGGAAAAAGAAAAAGGCGACGTGGCTATAATTCATCGGACTATCCGGTGGTGCACCGGACTGTCCGGTGAGCCAATGACGCCAACGGCCAACAGTCGTCCGCGCGATCAGCGTGCGACATGTGGCTCGCTCCAACGGTCAGCTAGGTGCACCGAATAGTGTCCGGTGAGCCAACCGGTCCCGAGGAGCAACGGTCGGCTGCGCCCGATATGGAAGGAGATCGTGCACCAGACATGAACAGTTGTTGTCCGGTTGTGCACCGGACTGTCCGGTGCACCACTCGACAGAAGGCAAGAATGGTCTTCCAAATTGATCTCCAACGGCTCCTAGCTGCCTTGGGGCTATAAAAGGGACCCCTAGGCGCATGGAGCAGGACACCAAGCTTTCAAGAAACATTCTAAGACTCCCAGACTCTATCTCCACGCATTTGATTCACTGTGTTAGTGATTTGAGCTACGTTTGAGTTGCGAACTCCTTCTGTTGTGTTTCGAGCTCAAGTCTTGGCTTGTGTGCGTGGTTGTACTGCGGATTTGAGTCTTGCGTGTGTTGCTCTCCCATCCTTACTCTTGTGCTTTCTTTGTGATCATAACTTTGTAAGGGCGAGAGGCTCCAACTTGTGGAGATTCCTCACACACGGGAAGAGTACTCTAAGATAAAACACCGTGGTATTCAAGTTGATCATTGGATCACTTGAAAGGGGTTGAGTACAACCCTCGTCCATTGGGACGCCACAATGTAGAAGTAGGCAAGTGTTACTTGGCCGAACCACGAGATAAAAATCGTGTGTCTCGTGTGTTGCTTCTTGTGATTGCTTTGTTCGCATGAGCGTGTTCCATAGCCACTTGATTTCACTAACACCTTAATAATCAAGTTTGTGGCTATTTAGTGTTTGATTTTACAGGATCACCTATTCACCCCCCTCTAGGTGCTCTCAATTGGTATCAGAGTCGTACTCTTCATCTAAGGGACTAACCGCCTGAAGAGATGGATCCTAAAGGAAAGGGGATGGTGGTCAACGACAAGGAGAAGGAGTCCCTCTTCAACGAGCCAAGAGATGACAAGCCCACTGACTCAGGCTCGAGTCACAAAAAGAGGGACGGGAAGAAGAAGAGACGCATCAAGAAGATTATCTACTACGACAGCGATGCATCTTCTTCTTCACCAAGGGACGACGACGACTCCTGTCCAAGAAAAAGATGGTTAATCAAAACTATTATTTTGATTACTCTCGCATTCCTTACAATTCAAATGCGCATTTACTATCAATTCCCCTTGGAAAACCTCCACACTTTGATGGAGAGGACTATTCATTTTGGAGCCATAAAATGTGTAGTCATTTATTCTCTCTCCATCCTAGTATATGGGAAATTGTAGAAAATGGGATGCATTTTAATAGTACCGATAATCCTGTGTTTATTAATGAGCAAATCCATAAAAATGCCCAAGCCACTACTGTTTTGCTAGCATCTTTGTGCAGGGATGAGTACAACAAGGTTAGCGGCTTGGACAATGCTAAGCAAATCTGGGACACCCTCAAGATATCACATGAGGGAAATGACGCCACTATGACCACAAAGATGGAGCTAGTGGAAGGCGAGTTGGGGAGATTCACGATGATCAGGGGAGAGGAGCCAACTCAGACCTACAATAGGCTCAAGACCCTAGTCAACAAAATTCGAAGCTATGGAAGCACAAGATGGACGGATCATGATGTCGTCTAACTCATGCTCAGATCATTTACTGTTATTGACCCCCATCTTGTCAACCTTATTCATGAAAACCCTAGGTACACCAAGATGACGCCCGAAGAGATTCTTGGAAAATTCGTGAGCGGGCGCATGATGGTGAAGGAGGCGCGATACGTGGACGATGCGCTAAATGGTCCACTGCCCATCTACGAGCCGCAGCCCATTGCCCTCAAAGCAACAAGCAGCAAGGAGGCGGTACCAAGCAAGGTAGCACAAGTGGAGGCTGCTGGGCTCAATGAGGAAGAAATGGCGCTTATCATCAAGCGCTTTAAGACCGCGCTAAAAGGATGCAAGGAGTACCCCAACAAGAATAAAACAAAGGGAAAGTGTTCCTGCTTCAAATACGGTAAGACTGGTCATTTCATAGCACAATGCCCCGATAATGATAATGACCAGGGACAAGAAAAGAGCGGGAAGAGGGAAAAGAAAAAGAACTACAGGAAGGCAACGGGTGAGGCGCACCTTGGAAAGGAATGGGATTCTGATAGCTCTTCATTCGACTTCGATGATGAAGGATTGGCTGCCTCAGCCTTCGACAAGTCTTCGCTCTTCCCCAACAAATGCCATACTTGCCTCATGGCTAAGGAGAAGAAGGTACGTATTCGAGATTCCCCTAAGTACTCTTCTTCTAGCGATGAGGAATCTTCCGATGATGAAGTAGATTATACTGACTTATTTAAAGGACTAGATAGAGTTAAGGTACACAAAATTAATGAATTAATTGATGTTCTAAATGAAAAGAATAGATTGCTAGAAAAGCAAGAGGACATTTTGTACGAGGAACATGAGAAGTTTGTTAATGTTCAAAAATCTCTTGCTTTAGAAATTAAAAGAAATGAAATGCTATCCTCTGAGTTGTCTTCTTGTCATGAATTTGTCTCTAGTCTAAAAGATTTAAATGTTGAATTAAATGCTAAACTAGAGGAAGCAAATGCAACTAGATCATGTGTAGAACATGTAGTTATTTGTAATAGATGTAAGGACTTTGATGTTAACGCCTATGATGAACATCTTATTTCTATTGTTAAATTAAACGATGAGGTGGCAAGTCTTAATGCTCAACTTAAGACTTGCAAAGTTAAATTTAATAAATTAAAATTTGCTAGGGATGCCTACACTATTGGTAGACACCCCTCAATTAAGGATGGACTTGGTTTTCGAAAGGAAACCAAGAACTTAACAAGCTAAAGGACTCTCGTTCTCAACAAGGAGAAAGGGAAGGCCCCTATGGCTAGTAGTCCTCAAAGGAACCATGCCTTTATTTATAATAGGAAAATTGCTAGTCGTTCTCATAGGAGTTATGATCATGCTGCTTATAATGATTCACATGCTATGATTGCCTCTAGTTCCACTTTTGTTCATGGTAGAAGTAGGCCTAGGAGAAATCATGCTGTGTCTCATGCGCCTAGGAGAATGTGCAATGGACGTTCTACTATTTATCATGCTTGCAATACTTCTTTTGTACTTTCATGTAAGAATGCAAAAGTAGTTGCTAGGAAGTTGGGATCCAAATGCAAGGAAGACAAGACTTGTATTTGGGTTCCAAAAGTTATTGTGACTAACCTTCCAGGACCCAACAAGAGTTAGGTACCTAAAACCCAAGCTTAAATTGCCTTGCAAGTTTATGCATCCGGGGGCTCAAGCTAGATTATCGACAGCGGATGCACGAACCATATGACGGGGGAGAAGAAAATGTTCACATCCTACGTCAAGAACAAGGACTCCCAGGATTTGATCATCTTTGGAGATGGGAACCAAGGCAAGGTTAAAGGATTGGGAAAGATAGCCATCACATCCAAGCATTCTATCTCTAATGTGTATTTAGTTGAATCGCTCGGGTACAACTTATTGTCTGTGAGTCAATTGTGTAACATGGGTTATAATTGTTTATTCACAAATGTAGATGTATGTGTCTTTAGAAGGAGTGATGGTTCATTAGCTTTTAAGGGTGTATTAGACAGCAAGCTCTATTTAGTTGATTTTTCAAAAGAGAATGTCGATCTAGATGCATGCTTAATGACTAAGACTAGTATGGGCTGGCTTTGGCATCACTGTCTAGCACATGTTGGGATGAAGAACCTTCATAAGCTTCTAAAGGGAGATCATGTGTTAGGACTAACCGATGTCTGTTTTGAGAAAGACAGACCTTGTGCAGCATGTCAGGCAGGGAAATAGGTGGGAAGCACTCATCACAGCAAGAATGTGATGACAACATCAAGACCACTGGAGCTCCTTCACATGGACCTCTTTGGACTCGTTGCCTACCTTAGCATCGAGGGAAGTAAGTATGGTCTTGTAATTGTTAATGATTTTTCCCGCTTCACTTGGGTATTCTTTTTGCAGGACAAATCAGAAACCCAAGGGACCCTAAAGTGCTTTCTAAGGAGAGCTCAAAATGAATTTGAGCTAAAGGTGTCGGTGTTTTGGGTCCGACCGCACACCCGGGGTTGCCCCTCAAGGTGTT
Source organism: Zea luxurians (assembly GCA_029449295.1). Classification (NCBI taxonomy): domain Eukaryota; kingdom Viridiplantae; phylum Streptophyta; class Magnoliopsida; order Poales; family Poaceae; genus Zea; species Zea luxurians. The sequence continues at coordinate 38,373,111 of JAOPSE010000010.1, read as the reverse complement.
TTTAGGAGTAGGACGGTGTCGACAACTGTAGCAAAATGGTTTGTGCCGATCGCACGAGGGACAGTGGACAAGTTTTACAGGTTCGGACCGCTTAGAGATGCGTAACACCCTACGTCCTGGTGAGTATGCTTGGTGGATGTGGTTACAAGAGAGCTCTCTGGATTGAGAATACAGAGAGTTGACGCGGGTGGCTAAGTAAAGGGTCGATCGTTCTGAAGGGGTGCCCCCTAGGCCTTATATACTCGACTGTAGGGCAGTACACGTGGATAAGATAACAACAAGTAGCTAAAAGATAGTGAACCTCTTGAGATTATCCCTACGTAACCCTCGCCGACTTATCCTCGCATGGCTTCGTTGCATGGAGGCTCCAGCACGGGAGAGTCGGATCTCTGTTGCGGTCATTCGCTCGACGCTGTGGGCCGTCCGGGTTTGCACCAATCCGGCCTCATGTCGTTCTGCTTTGCTGGTTGTTTCTCCCCAGGCCCACGAAAGAATGACCTTACGATTTATTGGGCCCTTGAGCCTTTCGTGAGGTCCTTTACTCTTTTAGTGGACCCGGGGGATATCTATCCCCCACAAGCCCCCGATCTTTGGGTTAATTTAGAGGTAATCAACCCGAAGATCCCAGGTCCAGCTTGCAGGTGATTTGAAGAAAGATGGCTTCCTGTTGTCTTCTCCTGCTCCGATCACTCGTTGACTAAAGCCTAGTTTCGTGTCTGTGCCTTAGAGGTCGGCATTCCAATTTGTAGGATTCTGAACTTCATTGGGTGCACCGGAGGTGCACCCAATGGGTGTAGCCCCCAAGCTTCGAGTAGATTTTAGAAAATAATCTACTCGAAGGTCTTCAGTAGAGATTAGTTCCATTTGTGTTCCTTCATTTTGGTTGAGGGTTGGCTTTTTTAATCTTGTCCCACGCTTTAGAAATCGGCACTATCTTGGCTTGGAATGATAATCCATGGGGTGCACCAGAGGTGCACCCAATGGGTGTAGCCCCCGACCTTCAAGTGGATTTTTGAGGATAATCCGCTCGAAGGTCTTCCTTTTGTGTCCTTTTGCTGAAGATTATCCTTTCTGCTTGTAAAAAAATGGCATGATGTCATCCGCACTATGTCATCAATATTATGCTTCAGAGGTTAGCATGTATTTTGTCTTTTGCAGCCGAGTTCGCAATCCATCCATATCTTGCTAGGTAGTGCAATTTATTTGCTCTGTGACTGATTGGACATTTGATGGACGTTCTCTGTCTAGTCTTCAAGTCGTTTCTGTCGACCTTATTTTGTACTCCACTGGCTATATTTGGCTTCCCTCTAACTCTCACTGATATCTCATTTTTGTCTTGAGGCATTCACTGCGCGCCCTGCACAGATGTGACCATTTTGAAAAATATACTGATAATTCCTGGGCGTCCCCCCCCAATGGGTGTGGGCAAGGGACGTCTTGGTACGCTGAGTGTTTTAGCCGGCTGCTTCTGAGTAGTAATGTGATGTGACGGCGAGTGTAATCATATCCTTTGCGCTGTTGACTGGAGTCCCAATGGGTGTAGAGTTGCATGAAACGGCGTCAGCCGCCTGACGTGTCTTCAGACGGGTGGAAGTGCTTATTGAATGCTTTGCGACTGTTCAGTGACCGCGGTTGGAGGTGAGCGGTTGCCTTCTCCCTTTATAAATAACGTCGTTGCCTTTCTGGTTTTTTCACATCTCCTCGCTGTTCTTTACTGCTTCCTTCTCTTCTCTCCCGTCTGCTTCCGCCATGGGCAAGAGTAACAAGCGCAAGCGCGAACCGACTCCTCCATCGGAGGATTTCGGTGACTCGGAATACTCGGAGGAGGAGTTCTCCTCCGAGTCCGAGGGATCTCCGGCTCCCGTCTCTCCCCCAGCGTCGTCCGATGACTCGGACGACTCCCAGGGGATAGCCGCGAAAGTCTGGACATACATCCGGGCCGTCGAGCGCTCCGGGCTCGAGGGCTCGGATGAGTCGGAGTACTCCTTGGATGAGGAGGACTCAGACGGCGGCGGCGAGGACGAGGACGACAACGACGACGACGACGACGACGGTGGCGACGGCGACGGCAGCGGCAGCGGCAGGGGCAGCGGCGACGGCGGCAGGGACGGTGACAGCGGCGGCAGCAGGGGCAGCACCAAAGGCGGCAGCAGCAAGGGTAGCACCAAGAGCGGCGGCGGCGGCAGGGGCAGGGCCAGTGGCTAGACGCCACTGGTCTTCTTAGATATTAGTATAGTATAGTATAGTTAGAATAATGTAGTAGTAATGTAGAGTAGTATAGCGTAGTGTAGTAGTAGTAATGTAATGTAGTAATAGTAGGGGAGTATCAACTCGCGAAGAGTTGATTTGTAAGTTTATTAACTTCCCTTTGAATGAAAGAATGACGTTTGACTTCTCTTTTGATGACTGTCCTGCTTACTTGTGAATCTAATTCCTTTGAAAGAGTAAGTGAAATACTCGGGCATTGAACTGATGTTTTCTGAAATGGTTGCCGAGTAACTTTGTAGGTGGTGTCGGCGCTTGTAGAAGTAACTGCCGAGTAACTGAAGATTGTGTCAGCGTTTTTAGAAGCAACGCCGAGCAACTGATCATTGTATCAGCGTTTTTTAGAGGCAACATCGAGTGACTGGAGGTCGGCATCGGCATTTTAGAAGTAATGCCAAGCAACTGAACATGAAAACAACGTTTTTAGAGGCAACGCCGAATGACTGGAGGTTGACGTCGTCATTTTAGAAGTAATGTCGAGCGACTGAATACAAAATCAGCGTTTTAGAGGCAACGCCGAGTGACTAGAGGTCGACGTTGGCATTTTAGAAGTAATGCCGAGCAACTGAATACGAAATCAGCGTTTTAGAGGCAACGCCGAGTGACTGGAGGTCGACGTCGGCATTTTAGAAGTAATGCCGAGCAACTGAATACGAAATCAGCGTTTTAGAAGCAACGCCGAGTGACGGCAGGCTGCTCGAGCCACTTTGAGGATGGTGGCCGAGTGATGAGGTGGCGCATCGGTGTTCTGGGGATAACTGCTGGGTGACCACGTGGCACGCTGGTTTTGGAAATAACCGCCGGGTGATGACTGGGCACTTTTTGAAACGGTATCTGGCTCGAGAATATCCCATAAGAGCTGCGCTTTTAGCCGTCTTTGCTTTCCGTGCCCCAGTTCTTACATTCCTGCTTCCGAATCCTCTCTGCCGCTCGCCTCCACTTTGCTCGCTGGTAGAATTGAGATGGCGCCCAAGAGGAAAACCGCGAGCTCGTCTGCTGTGGTGATTCCTCCAATCGATCCCAACAGCCAGTTGCCTTTTGCAGGTAACCACATGTCCATCATTTCCGAAGCTGAACTCCTCCACCTCGTGTCCATCGGGGTTCTTCCTCCGCGGGAACTCTGTTCTTGGCGGATTTGCCATGGGACTACTATCCCGACAGAAGATACCCACGAGTCTGTAGTTTACGCCCCTTTTCTTCTCCGTGGCCTTGGCCTTCCCATCTCTCCCTTTTTCCGCGGTCTCCTTGATTTCTACCACATTAACCTGACCCATCTGAACCCTAACTCAATTCTGCAAATCTCCATCTTCGTTCACTTATGCGAAACCTTTCTTGGCGTGCTGCCGCATTTCGGCTTATGGAAATACCTATATCATTGTCGCCCTGGGATGGCCGGGGGACAACATCAGTTGGTCGGAGGTGCCAGTTTGGAGATGCGCCGCGGGCGGAAGACTGAGTATCTTGAGATTCCCCTTAAAGACAGTATTAAGGGGTGGCGTCTAGAGTGGTTCATAGTTGATAATTATGGAAATTCTCTCCCCTCCCGGTCGGGAAGACAGACAGACGTTCGCACCCCAAGCTGGACCGAGTCTCCCACAGATGAGGAGGTAGCTGAGGCGGGTGTGTTGCTAGCTGAAGTTGGACTGCTGAAAGAGAGAGGTCTAACTGCTGAAGCTGTGGTCACTGACTTTGTTTTCAAGAACATTCAGCCACTAAAAGATAGGGCCTACCCAGCTTATCTGTATCGAGGGCTAGCCGACTCAACTCGGGTTACCAACAGGAGAATCCCTTCTGCAGACTTGGTGAGCCGACTTGAAATGATTCTCAGGGGCAAGGTGTCCAATGTTGGTGCTCCAGTGGCATACTCGGCCTGGAACTTGCCTCCCCCCAAAGCCTTCACCCTTTTCGTGTCAAATCCACTTGTGACTGATGGCAATTTGGGCCTTAGAGTGCGACCCTCTGCTGAAGAAGTCAGTGCTTTGGTTGCTTCGCTTGGGGAGATTCCTGATGACGAACGGCAAGTCCATTTTGAGGTGCCCCTGAACCCTAGTGATGCAGATATAAATGCCATGCTTGATCTGCTAGCTGAGGATTCTTCCGACGCTGCTCCTGCTGGTACATTGGCAGTGGTGCCCCTCCCAGAGGTTGATACAACTTTGGATGTTCAGAAACCTGTCAGTACTCGCCCGAGGCGCCCTAGCCGAACCAATAAGCCTGAGCCTTCTGCTGATGAGCAAAAGAAGAAAAGAAGACGCCTCCGACGAGTATCCAGTTTTTGATGAGGACGCTGGTACCTCAGTTCCCGCTGCTGAAGAAGTGCCTACGACTGGACTTACTGACGCTGACCCCAATGGGTGTACCCAAACTGCTACTGATCCCAATGTGGGTGCTCCACCTGTTGCTGATCCTAATGGGGGTGCTGCTTGTGTTGTCGGTGTGGATGACGAGGGGAAAGAGAATGAGGTTCCTTTGACTCGAAAGAACAGTCGGCAGTTCATCGCCAGCGGTGAGAGTAGTGGAGTTCCTTCTCCTGCTTTGTCTGCCCTCATTGGTCTACAAGAACTGTCTCTGGCCAACTTTGATCAAACTCTTGAGGATATGGTCCCAGAGGACTTGTTATCGGAACCAGTGGATGATGGTGTAATGGAGGCTTGTGCTGACGTGCCCGATGCTGGGTTGAGGTCATCCCGTGCCTCGTCGACCTTAGAGCGCGATCTTGAGGGCCGGGAGACTGACTTGAATCGTCCTGGTCCAATGGAGGTAGATGAGGGCCCATCAACCTTAGAAGTGGTTACTGCAGAGAGCTTGGACCTCAAGAGTGGTGCTGTCACATGCCCAGCCCCCGAGGGTGTCGCCGGGGATGACTTAGCTCGGGTGGAGAGTGTAAGCCACTGCCCAGCCCCCGAGGGTGCTGCCGGGGATGATCCGGCTCAAATGGGCAGTGCCAACTATGACCCAGCCCCCGAGGGTGCCCGAGCAGGGTCTCCTTCCTGTACCTCCATGGACGTTCACGCGGGATCTCCTCCACACTCTGGCTGTATGGTGGTAGCCCAGAATTTGGATCAGGGAGTCGCTTTAGAGGGCAACGCCCCTGCTGACCGAGTGTTGGGCTCTGTTGAAGGTGCTGAGTTGATCTCTGCTGATTCGTTGCAAACTACTCCGGGTGGTGGCCTTACATCTGCTTATCAACTGATCTCTCGTGATCTGGGGATCCCTTCGTTCTTCTCCAACCTCCAGGTACTATGATGTATTTTAACTTGACTTTTACATTGCCTAAACTGCTGTCGTCACACTCGTCTGTTTTCCTCATCAGGCTTTGGTGGATGGAATGGCTAGCCAGCTGAGGCTTCAGGGCGCTTCCACCCCAGAGGTAGCTTCATCTCTTGCATGTTGGAATCCAGTGACACTTCAATGTCGCGTCTCTGAATTGGAGGCAACTAACGCTGGTTAGTGCTTTTTTGCTTCTCTCTGCCTTTGTTGTGGACTGCCTTACCTTCTGACCCCATTTTGTTTGATTATCTCTCGTTAGGAGTGACTCGGCAGATTTCAATTCTTGAGGAAAAACACTCCCGAGATCTGGCTGAATTGGCTCAGCGGTGCATTGGCTTTGAGGAGAAGTACTCTCAGGGCCAAATTGAACTGGGTCAAGTCTCTGCTGCCTTGGATGACGCCAATGCCCTGAATTCTTCCCTTCATGCTCAGCTTGATTCTGAAAAGGTAATATACAAAACTGTGCCTTGCCTTGCTGTGCTCCTATTACTTGCTTGGTTTTTGAAGGAGCTGACTTTTGCTCGCAGGAAGAAAAGCGTATCCTTGCTGCTTCTCGTGACAATCTTGACAGGTTGTATCGTGATTCTAGCAATTCGCTGACTATCTTGGAGAGAAGTCATCGCTTCACCATGGAAGAATTAGACCTCCAACGTTGTAAGCTGCAGGAATCGATGGATGAGGTAACACGGCTCAAGCAGTTGATATCAGCAAAGGATGCTACTATCAAAGAACTCCGAGCTTCCAAAAAATCTATTGCCCAGGAGTTAGAGACTGCTCGACTGGCTGCTAAAGTCGCTGAAGAAACTTCTGTTACTCTCAAGGCCCAGCGCGACAGAGCCATGGATAAGGCTATTCGGGCAGGACGAATATTGATGAGGAGACCCGGCGTGGTTGTTCCTGAAGACATAAGAGCTGATGTGAATGCTGCTCCTGATTCCTCGAGTCGCCCTTCTTCGTCGGTCGCTCCTGAGAAAGACTTTGCAAAATAAAGAAAAACTTTTGCGTGCTTTGAGTGCGCGGTTAGCATAATCGAGTATTTGTCAGAGGACATTAGTTCAGCACTCGAATGATATAATGACTTTCTTATTGTATCAGAATTCATCAGTTCGTAAATTTATAGTAATGAAATGACGCATGATGATTATGAAATTCGTTTGTGGGATATGGAAGTCATCCCCTGAATTGTAAAGGCACGTTGCATCGGCTTAAATCGCCACTGACTTTTAGCCGATGGCTCCATTAGTAGGGCATAGTGGTCACCCCAAGTTAAGTAGGCGTGAGCATGTTGCACTGCCTTAAATCGTTGCCGACTTAAGTCGATTGCTCCGTTAGCAGGGCATAGTGGTCACCCTGAGTTAAGTAAGCGTGAGCATGTTGCACCGCGTTAAGTCGTCGCCGACTTAAGTCGATTGCTCCGTTAGTAGGGCATAGTGGTCACCCTAAGTTAAGTAAGCGTGAGCATGTTGCACCGCCTTAAGTCGTCGCCGACTTAAGTCGATTGCTCCGTTAGTAGGGCATAGTGGTCACCCTGAGTTAAGTAAGCGTGAGCATGTTGCACCGCCTTAAGTCGTCGCCGACTTAAGTCGATTGCTCCGTTAGTAGGGCATAGTGGTCACCCTGAGTTAAGTAAGCGTGAGCATGTTGCACCGCCTTAAGTCGTCGCCGACTTAAGTCGATTGCTCCGTTAGTAGGGCATAGTGGTCACCCTGAGTTAAGTAAGCGTGCAAGTCAATCGTAAATGAACTGGGTATCCTTGAAACCTCTTTTTTATTGATGACATATTTCCACTTTACAGAGTACATCATCATCCCAGCAGTTTTGAGATACAGCTAGGGATAAAACTTTCTGAGGTGTTCTATGTTCCAGGAGTTCCCAACTTCTGTGCCGTCCATTTGAGTGAGGCGATACGATCCGGGCCGAGTGACTTCTGCTACCACGAAAGGCCCTTCCCATAAGGGTGATAACTTGTGTCGTCCCTCCCCCGTTAGAATTCGGCGGAGGACGAGATCTCCTGCTGAGAAGAATCGTTGTCGCACAGCCTTGTCGTGATAGCGCCTTAGAGTCTGCTGGTACCTTGCTGATTGGATTACTGCGTTTAGCCGTTCTTCCTCAAGTACATCTATGTCCTCCAGCCTGGTGGCCTCAGCTTCTGCTATGCTTTCGAAGATCAACCTTGGCGCCCCAAACTTGAGATCAGCAGGTAGCACTGCCTCTGACCCATAGACCATGAAGAAAGGAGTGTTTCCATGCAAGGCTCGGCTAGGTTGGGTTCTTAGGCTCCAAACGACATAGGGCAATTCCCTTATCCACTTTCCTGCGAATTTTTCATTCTTATCAAAGACCTTTTTCCTGAGTGCCTCCAATATCATCCCGTTGGCTCGCTCAACCTGCCCGTTGGCTCTTGGATGGGCTACAGATGCATACTTGATCTGAATGCTCTTTTGCTCGCAGAAGTCAAAGAATTCTGAACTTGTGAAGTTGGATCCTAAATCAGTTATGATGCTGTTTGGTATCCTGAATCTGAATATTATGTCTTGTATGAATTCCACGGCCTTAGCAGAGGTTTAAGAGGCAATGGGCTTGAACTATATCCATTTAGTGAATTTGTCGATTGCTACCAATACATGAGTGTATCCCCCTTGAGCTTTCTTGAAAGGTCCAATCATATCCAGTCCCCAGCATGCGAAAGGCCAAGTTACTGGTATGGTCTGCAATTGCTGTGCTGGCATGTGTTGTTGCTTTGACAAGTATTGGCAGGCTTCGCACCTCTGAACTAACTCGGCTGCATCGTTCTTTGCTGTTGGCCAATAGAATCCTGACCTGAAGACCTTCCCGACTAGTGTTCTGGAGGCTGCATGTATTCCACATTGCCCAGCATGGACCTCCTCCAGAAGTTGCTTCCCAGTGGACGGGAGAATGCACCTCATGAGGACGCCTGATGCACCCCTTCTGTATAATGTCTCCCCAATAAGTGTATAGTGAGCCGACTGTCTTGCAATGCGCTCCGCCGAATTCTTGTCGTCTGGTTCTTCTTCATTCTTTATATACTTAATGATCGGCCTTCTCCAGTCATCAGGGTCTGACTCGGGTTGATCTATGATGTTGCACTCTTCTGTTTGATCCATTGAGATACTCGGCTGCAGAATTTCTTGCACGAAAACTCCGGGTGGGACCTAAGTTCGACTGGACCCTAGCTTGGACAGTACATCGGCTGCTGTGTTCCGATCTCTTTCTACATGATGAAATTCCAGACCCTCGAATTTATCTTCCAGCTTTCGGACGGCAGTGCAGTATTTTCCCATTGAATCGCTTGAGCAATCCCACTCCTTATTTATCTGGCTGATGACTACCAGAGAGTCTCCGTATACCATTAATCTTTTGACGCCCAACGATATGGCAATGTTCAATCCATGGATCAAAGCTTCATACTCGGCTGCATTGTTGGAGGCCGGGAATAGCAACTGGAGGGCGTACTTGAGGTGTTCGCCTCCAGGTGTAGTGAAGAGAATCCCTGCTCCTGCTCCCTGCAGCTTCAGTGAGCCATCAAAATACATTCGCCATACTTCTGCAGTCTCCGGGTTGTCTGGTACTTGTTGTTCGGTCCACTCTGATACGAAATCGACCAGTGCTTGAGTTTTGATGGCAGTGCGAGGTCGGAACTCGATGTCATGAGATCCTAGCTCACAAGCCCACTTGGCTATTCGACCGATGGCTTCCTTGTTGTGAAGAATATCCCCTATTGGAAAACTTGTAACTACTGTGACTTTGTGGTCGAAGTAGTGACGCAGCTTGCGGGCAGTTAGAAGTACTGCGTATAATAGCTTCTGAACTTGAGGGTACTTCTTCTTTGAGGGGCCTAGGACTTCACTAATGAAGTAAACAGGATGTTGTACTGGATAGGCATGTCCTTCTTCTACTCGCTCGACTACAACGCGGTGCTTACCACATGAGTCGTGCAAGAGATATACAGTAGCAAATCTTCAGCTGGTTGAGTTGACGTAGCTCGCCGGGGTGGTTTCAGTACTGGTGGTGTTGTCAAGAATTTTTTCAGAGCATCTAGAGCTTCTTGTGCTTCTGAAGTCCATTGAAACTTATCCACCTTCTTGAGTAACTTGTAAAATGGCAAACCTCTTTCTCCTAGCCTGGATATAAATCTGCTCAGAGCTGCCATACATCCAGTAAGTCGCTGAACCTTCTTTTGCGATCGAGGTGCTTCCATCTTCATGATAGCTTCAATCTTATCTGGATTAGCCTCAATTCCCCGGTGGCTGACGATAAACCCGAGCAACTTTCCTGCTGGTACCCCAAAAACACATTTCTCGGGATTAAGCTTCCATCTATACCGCCTCAGACTGTTGAAAACCAGTTGTAAGTCTTCGATGAAGTTTTTTGAGTCCTGTGTTTTGATTACCACGTCATCCACGTAGGCCTCCACACGCTTGCCCCAGTGATCGGCTAAGCATGTTTGAATGGCTCTCTGGTAAGTTGCTCCAGCGTTTTTGAGGCCAAACGGCATGGAGGTATAACAGAAAGCACCAAACGGAGTAATGAATGCCGTTTTTTCTTTATCTTCCTTTGCCAGACTAATCTGATGGTATCCAGAATAGCAATCCAGGAAAGACAGCATAGAACATCCAGCGGTGGAGTCCACCACCTGATCTATCCTTGGGAGCCCAAAAGGATCCTTCGAACAGTGTTTGTTGAGATCAGTATAATCAACACACATGCGCCAATCCACTTTATTCTTTTTGAGTACAAGAACAGGGTTGGCTAACCACTCGGGATGTAACACTTCTCTAATGAATCCAGCCGCGACCAGGCGAGCTAACTCGGTGCGAATGGCCTCTCTCTTGTTGGGCGTGAAACGACGTAGTTTTTGCCGAATCGGCCTTGCCTGGGGATAGACCTTCAGTTTGTGCTCGGCCAGTTCTCTTGGGACTCCCGGCATATCCGCAGGTTGCCATGCGAATACATCTCGGTTATCTTGCAGAAACCAGACGAGCGCGCTTTCCTATTTGTCATCCAAGCTGGAGCTGATGATAGCCGTCTTGCGCTCATCAGCAAACCCCAGGTTGATTCTCTTGGTTTCTTCAGTCGGCCGCATAGAGGTCGCGGTCTGAGCTTCGCTTGCCGGTACTGCGAGGTCCTCCTCAGGCTTAGAGTTCGTCAGTGTGGAAGGAACCGTCGATGGCTTGGCGGTGAGGGCTGCTTGAATAGCCACTCGGAAACACTTTGCGGCGCCTTGGAAGTCGGCGCGCACAGTTATGATCCCTTGCGGTCCTGGCATCTTCAGTATCATGTATGTGTAATGTGGAATGGCCATGAACTTGGCCAATCCAGGCCTCCCGATGATGGCGTTGTACCCGCAGTCGAAGTTCGCCACTTCAAACCTCAGGAACTCGGTTCTGTAGTTCTCCGGAGTTCCGAAGGTGACTGGCATGTAGATGTGGCCCAGCGGGTATTCCCCTTCTGTCGGCACGATGCCGAAGAAAGGAGTGTCCGACTCGTGGAGCTCTTGGAGGTGAACTCCCAAGCCTTGGAGTGTCCGGGGGAAGGTGACGTTGATGCTGCTCCCCCCGTCCACTAACACCTTCTTCACCCGGCTCTCTCGGATCACCGGATCGACGAGAAGCGGGTATTTGCCCGGATTGTCGAAGTTGAGCCATTGATCTACCCGAGTGAAGGTGATCGGGTGCTCCGACCACCGGTATGGGGCGGGAGGGCCGGTGGTCGCCACCAGTATCTGGCGATCATTGAGCTTTTGCTGCCTTCTGTTCTCCTGCGATCCGTGTCCGCCGAAGATGACGTTGACCTCCCTGTCAACGCGTGGGAAAGCTCCTCCTCCTCCCTCCTCCTGCTGATGGGGTTGTCGTGGTTCATCTGGTCCTCCCCTCGGCGGAGGAGGAGGTAGAGGTTGGAAGGGTCGGCCGTGTCCGACGGAATGCTTGAAGTCTCGGCAGTTACGAAGAGTGTGGCGCATGTCCTTGTGGTACGGGCACTGGGCGTCGAGGATGTCGTCCAACGTGCGTTCGCCTCCACGAGGTCCTCCTCGGGCGCGAGAGGCAGGTGGTCCGGCGGCGTGCACTTCTTCGCGAGGCCTCTTCTCCCATCGTTTGTCGGGTTGCTGGTTCGTGTCGCGTCGTGGTGCTGCCGGTGCAGGCTTCGCTCCTCCGATGAGGTCCTGGGCCCGCTCGTCGGCGGTGATGTAGAGGTCGGCTTCTCAAAATAGCTCCTCGGAGGTAGTCGGTGCCTTCTGTAGTATGGCTCGGACGAAAGCCGAGTCATTGGATCCTCTGTAGAAGTCCTCGATCACGGCCGCCTCCGTGACCTCGGGGATACGATTCCTCATGGTCTGAAATCTTTTGAGGTACGACCGGAGAGTCTCGTCCCCCCGGCGCTTGATGGATTTGAGGTCCCACGGTTGCGCCGGCTTGTCGGAGAGGGATTGGAAATTGGCGATGAAGCATCGACTGAAGTCGCCCCAGACATCGATGCAGTGTCGGGGTAGATGTCACAGCCATTGCAGCGCGTCTTGCCCAAGGACAATGGGTAAGTACGCGGTCATCACGTCTTCGGACGCTCCGGCAGCTCGAGCAGCGGTGGTGCAGACGGCTAGCCAACCCCCTGGATCCTGCTTAGGTTCATATTTGTCTACATTGGATACCTTGAAGTTGGGAGGCCATTGGATGGCCCTAAGGCGCGGAGTAAGAGCGGACACTCCGCACGTGTCCTCCTGTCGTCGGGGACGATGTCTGTCCCGGGGAGGGGAATTGTGATTGTGGTTCCTCGACCATCTCCAGGTGGTTCCGCCAGTTGAGGTCGTTGCCGACTCAGTTCCGGTGGCTTGGCTTTGAGTCGGGATGCCATGATCCCTGTCGTACTCCTCCCGACGGCGAATCTCGTTCTCATGCCGCCGCTCGCGCGAAGCATTGATGGAGCTTCGCGCGTCTCGGCGACTGTTGATGGCGTGTCGTAGATCGTTCGGCGGGTGAGCAAGCAGTAGAAGATGGTTGGCTGCCTGGGTGAACAGTCGTCGGTAGCCCTCGGCGTCAGGAGTCCGAGGGAGTCCATCAGCTATCCGAGCCAATACCCTCCGACTTCGCTCGACGTGTTCATAGCTCGGGCAAAGTCGGGATTCAGGTTGCGCCCGAAGAATGGATTCTCCCGGCGCTGCCTTGCATCTTGCTCAGCCTGTTCCTGAGCTCGTCGGCGATCACGTCGTCGGGAGTTCCTTCGTTCTCTGAAGACGCGTTCTTCCGGAGTTTCTCCTATCTCCGAGACCTCGTCTCGCGAGGCAGGCTGCTCCGGATTCCGCTCTCCGGCCGCATGATGTCGTCGAACGTTCCTGCGCCGGTTCCTCTGTCGTCGGGACTCTCGTTGAGGCGGTTCTTCCCCGGGTACGGTCGGCTCGTCGTCGGAGACGATAGGCGACTCCACTCTCCCGATGAAGAGGACGTCGGGGTAGAATGGTGTTGCTGTCGTGGTGACCTTCTTCCCGTTCTCCTTTGAGGCATGGGGAACGAAAAGAGCGACTCGCTTCTCCCCGGTTACCTTCTTCCTTGCGATCTGTGTCCACTCTTTTGTCGGAGAGGTAGGCAGTGGAGTTCTCCGGGTCAGCGAGCCCTCGACCCCCGACTTTCCGGAGACGATCTTCTTCCGGAAAGCTAGAGGTTGTGCTTCTCCGGTATTTTCGGAGTTCGTTGGGGGAGACTTCTTTTCCGGTGGATCCGCGATACGGTGCAGAATTCCTTCTTTATCCGCTACAGATGAGATTGTTCCGAAGCAGAATACGGATCCGGGACGCAGGGTGATCTTGCTGTAGAAGGTGACGGCCATTGAGCTAGCTTGGATCGTCGACACACCCCCTACCTGGCGCGCCAGCTGTCGGTGTTTTGGGTCCGACCGCACACCCGGGGTTGCCCCTCAAGGTGTTTTTAGGAGTAGGACGGTGTCGACAACTGTAGCAAAATGGTTCGTGCCGATCGCACGAGGGACAGTGGACAAGTTTTACAGGTTCGGGCCGCTTAGAGATGCGTAACACCCTACGTCCTGGTGAGTATGCTTGGTGGATGTGGTTACAAGAGAGCTCTCTAGATTGAGAATACAGAGAGTTGATGCGGGTGGCTAAGTAAAGGGTCGATCGTTCTGAAGGGGTGCCCCCTAGGCCTTATATACTCGACCGTAGGGCAGTACACGTGGATAAGATAACAACAAGTAGCTAAAAGATAGTGAACCTCTTGAGATTATCCCTACGTAACCCTCGCCGACTTATCCTCGCATGGCTTCGTTGCATGGAGGCTCCAGCACGGGAGAGTCGGATCTCTGTTGCGGTCATTCGCTCGACGCTGTGGGCCGTCCGGGTTTGCACCAATCCGGCCTCATGTCGTTCTGCTTTGCTGGTTGTTTCTCCCCAGGCCCACGAAAGAATGACCTTACGATTTATTGGGCCCTTGAGCCTTTCGTGAGGTCCTTTACTCTTTTAGTGGACCCGGGGGATATCTATCCCCCACAAAAGGTGAAAAGGATAAGGAGCAACAACGGGTCCGAGTTCAAAAACCTACAAGTGGAAGAGTATCTTGAGGAGGAAGGCATCAAGCACGAGTTCTCCTCTCCCTACACACCACAGCAAAATGGTGTGGTAGAGAGGAAGAACAGGACACTAATCGACATGGCGAGAACGATGCTTGGAGAGTTCAAGACGCCCGAGCGGTTCTGGTTGGAAGCTGTGAACATAGCCTGCCACACCATAAACCAGCTCTATCTGCATCGCCTCCTCAGGAAAACCTCCTACGAAGTCCTTACCGGTAACAAACCCAATGTCTCTTACTTTCGTGTATTTGGGAGCAAATGCTACATTCTGGTGAAGAAAGGTAGACATTCTAAATTTGCTCCCAAGGCAGTAGAAGGGTTTTTACTAGGGTATGACTCAAATACAAAGGCGTATAGGGTCTTTAACAAATCATCAGGATTCGTTGAAGTCTCTAGCGATGTTGTATTTGATGAGACTAATGACTCTCCAAAAGAGCAAGTTGATCTTGATGACATAGATGAAGAAGAAGTTCTGACGGACGCAATGTGCACGATGGCTATAGGCGATGTGCAACCACAAGAACTACCTGAACAAGATCAACCATCTTCCTCAATAGTGGTGCATCCCCCAACTCAAGATGATGTATAGGTACCTCAAGAAGAAGGGCAGGATCAAGGGGGAGCATAGGAAGATCAAGTGATGGAGGAAGAAGCACCACGGGCCCCTCCAACTCAAGTCCGAGCGAAGATCCAAAGACATCACCCTGTCGATCAGATTCTGGGTGACATTAGCAAGGGAGTAACTACTCGCTCACGATTAGCTAATTTTTGTGAGCATTACTCATTTGTCTCTTCTATTGAGCCTTTCAGGGTAGAAGAGGCCTTGCAGGATCCAGACTGGGTGTTAGCCATGCAGGAAGAGCTCAACAACTTCAAAACAAATGAAGTCTGGAGCCTAGTGCCACGTCCAAAGCAAAACGTTGTGGGAACCAAGTGGGTGTTTCGCAACAAGCAAGACGAGCATGGGGTGGTGACAAGAAACAAGGCTCGACTTGTGGTAAAAGGTTATGCCCAAGTCGCAGGTTTGGATTTCGATGAGACTTTTGCTCCTGTGGCTAGGTTAGAGTCAATTCGAATATTATTAGCCTATGCCGCTCACCATTCCTTTAGGCTATTCCAAATGGACGTAAAGAGTGCTTTCCTCAGCGGGCCAATCAAGGAGGAGGTATACGTGGAACAACCCCCTGGCTTTGAGGATGATAGGTATCCCGACCATGTGTACAAGCTCTCTAAGGCGCTCTATGGACTTAAGCAAGCCCCAAGAGCATGGTATGAATGCCTTAGAGATTTTCTTATTTCTAATGTTTTCAAGGTTGGGAAAGCTGATCCCACTCTTTTTACAAAGACTTGCAATGGTGATCTTTTTGTTTGCCAAATTTATGTCGATGACATAATATTTGGTTCTACTAATCAAGAGTCTTGTGAGAAGTTTAGCAAGGTGATGATGCAAAAGTTCGAGATGTCAATGATGGGCGAGTTGACCTACTTCCTTGGATTCCAAGTGAAGCAACTCAAGGACGGCACTTTTATCTCCCAAATGAAGTACACTCAGGATCTTCTCAAGAGGTTTGGGATGAAGGACGCCAAGCCCGCGAAGACACTGATGGGAACTAACGGGCACGTTGACCTCAACAAAGGAGGTAAGTCCGTTGATCAAAAGGCATACTAGTCAATGATAGGTTTATTACTTTATCTTTGTGCTAGTAGACCGGACATTTGTGTGCTAGATTTCAATCCGACCCCAAGGAATGTCACCTTGTGGCCGTTAAGCAAATTCTTAGGTATTTAGTTTCTATGCCTTGCTTCGGGATCTGGTATCTAAAGGGGTCTACCTTTGACTTGATTGGATACTCAGACTCCGACTATGCCGGGTGCTAGGTTGATAGGAAGAGTACATCAGGGACATGCCAATTTCTAGGAAGGTCCCTAGTGTCCTGGAGTTCCAAGAAACAAACATCTGTTGCCCTATCCACCGCTGAGGCCAAGTACGTTGCCGCAGGATAGTGTTGCGCGCAACTGCTTTGGATGAGGCAAACCCTTCAGGACTTTGGCTACAATCTGAGCAAAGTCCCACTCCTATGTGACAATGAGAGTGCAATCCGCTTGGCGAATAATCCTATTGAACACAGCCACACTAAGCACATAGACATCCGGCATCACTTCCTGAGAGACCACCAGCAAAAGGGAGATATCGATGTGTACCACATTAGCACCGAGAACCAGCTAGCCAATATCTTCACCAAGCCTTTAGATGAGAAAAGGTTTTGCAGGTTGCGTAGTGAGCTAAATGTCTTAGATTAGCGTAACTTGGATTGATCTATAGCATACATGTAGTCTATGCCTTTATCATGTTACTTTGTGCATTTAAAATCAGTTATTTATGGTGCTCAAGTTGTACAAGTCATCCCTGGACCTCACAAGTCCGTATGTAGATGTGCACATGTTTAGGGGGAGATGTGCTACAACTTGATCCCTTTAATACTAAGTTGTTTGTTTGAGTACACCTGATGTAGTCTCGGAGGTACATTGAAAGGGAAAATGAACTTGGACGTCGCAAAGACTTCCACTGCACTCCAGTATTAGTGTATTTAATTCCAAGTTCATACTTGTGCTCTCATTGCCTTTTGCTCTTAATTGACATTTTCGGTGAGGCAATGGGGTTAAAGGGCCAAAATGATCCTGTTTTGGTGCTTAATGCCAAAGGGGGTAAATTAAGGGCCAAAGCAAATGGATCAGCCAACCACTTGTGAATTTCAAAAATAATAAAATTTCAAGAAATTGTAGAGTTAGAATTTGCATTTTGCCCAAAATCCTCTTATTGCAAAATTTGGTCTCTTGTGGGGGAGAATATTGATTATGGGAAAAGGGGGAGTTTTTGGCACTTGATAAATTTTACTCTTGGAACATCTCTCGATTTGCCCAAACAAGTGTGTTTGACTTAAAGATAGGAAAAAGAATTTGGTTTGCAAAAATAAACCAAATGGTGGAAAAGAATGATCCAAATATGTCAAATCTTGAGTAAAAAGAATTTGGTCTTCATTTGCATTGATGTTGCACTTCTTTTTGTTGCTTTTTGATGTGTTGGCATAAATCACCAAAAAGGGGGAGATTGAAAGGGAAATGTGCCCTTGGGCCATTTCTATAATTGTTTTGGTGATTAAATGTCCAACACAAATGTTTTGAACTCTTATGTGCTAAACAAACAAGAAGTGCAAATCAAAGACAAGGTATGTTTCTAGACTTTGTGAATTGTTTTTGTAACGCCCTGAATTTGGGGGTAGAATTTTTTTTCTTCTTTTCTCTCACCAAATTCGGGCGTTACTCTCTTTTCTCTTCCTGTTTCGCTCCTTCCTCCCAATTTCAAACCAGTATAGTGACAAGTGTCCATGTCGTGTATAAACCAAAACCTAAGTGTCATGGGTGTTGCATCATGCCGAAGCACATTTCTTTGTCTGATGTTGCGTGTTCGTCTCGTTCCGTCTCGGTTTTCGGTTCGCGATTGGAGTTTGTTTGATGGTTATGCGTACCGTGAGTTTCGATCCGCGAAGTGGCTCGGCCCCAACCAAACCCAGCCTGGTCCGGCCCGGCCCGGCCCTGTGCGCCCCTGGCGCCCCCCCCCCCCATGCGCCTCCTCCTCTCCTCCCTCTCTCATTTGGATTTCCCACGCAGCAACCTCCCTCTCCCTCTTCCACCTCTCTCTCCCCGTGGTGCCCTAGGGATTGGAAACGGCGATCACCGGAATTTGGACCCCGAGGTGAGCTCCCCTCCCCTTCCCTTCTCCTCTCTCTCCCTCTCCCTCCTCTTCTCCCCCTGCGCGCGCCTTCTCTTTTCCCTGCACGTGCGCGCCCCTGCCCTCCCCGTTCGCCGGCGGCGCGGCCCCGCCCTGCCCTCCCTGCTCGCCGGCGGCGCGGCCCCGCCCCTCCCCCGGCCCGCGGCGGCGGCCCCCGCCCCGCCCCCCTGCTCGCGCGCGGTGGCGCCTCGCCCCCCCTGCTCGCCCGGTGTGGCCCCGGCGCGGCCTCCGGCCCCCGGCGTGGCCCCCGGCGGCTCGGTCACCGGTCCAGCCCCCGGCGCAGCCCCTGGCGCGGCCCGGCGCGGCCCCAACGCGGCCTCGGCCCCCTGCGCGCGGCGTCCCGCCCCTCGGCGTGGCTCGCGTGGCCTTGGCGTGGCCTCGCGCTCCCCCGTTCACCACTAACGCGTTCCCGCGTGCGCAAACCCGCGCGCGCGGTGACTATTCCTTGGTTTGTAGTTAATGTCAGACTCTGTTAGTTAGCGTGCTGCGCCGCGCGCTTCGTCGCGCGACGGATTTGTCTAAATTCAGATTCTATTTATGTGTTGCGTCGTGCGCTTCGTCGCGCGATGATCCATTTTAATTTCCGGTTGTTTAATGTGTAACGTCGCGCGTGTATTCATGCGACGTTCCACTTTAGACTTAGTTTAGTAGACGTATGTCGTCGTGCGCTTCGTCGCGCGATGCTTAACGTCTCTTTATAATTAATGCAAAGTGTCTCGTTGTGTGCTCGGTCGCGCGACGAGTTGTTAATTTCTTAATTCATTTTAGAGTGCTATGTCGCGCGTCTCGCCGCGCGACAATCCTTTTTATTTATCTTCATCTGCTTATAATGATTAGACATGAAACATGACTTTACTTTATGCTAAACATAGTGTCTACATTAATTCCCTTCTATTAAGCGAGTGGTTAATTTATAATCATGTAACGTGACCGTTTCTCGACTGTCTTCTTCTCTTTCTCTCTTAACCGTAATTGCGAGCCCGCGTGGAACGTCTGTTTACTTACTGCATTCTATTGTATGGTGTACTGTTCTTTTGTATTAAATATGTGGATGTATGTATGTTTGCGCTCGCATAGAGAACGATCCGGTCGGAGAGCCCGAAGAACTCGCAGGAGAAGCCCCTGAGCAGCAGTCAGCTGGTGGAGGCAAGTATCCCTTGACCTATCTCTGTCCTATACATTCTTTAATTCACCTCCCGCATTACACATTTATACCTAAGGATTTACTAGCTTTTGTTATCCATGTCCTTGTTTACCTATCTGGGTTGGATTATTATTGCTTAGTCTTATGCTATTGCCCAACTCTAATCAATGAACATGATGAGAATGATCAACGATACGCTGTTTTCCCCTCTTTTATTATGATGTTATACTTGTGGTCTTTAAGGGGGCTCGAGCGATTTCTCGAGTGCCTCTCCGTAAGGACCTGTTCTTTGGATGACCGTCCGGGAAAATAGTGCAACCATGAGGGTGCAATGGGGTGCCCTTAGCTGAATAATTAGAGGATCCGGGGTGTAGTTCGCTTCACCGTCGTGCCGTCAATGGGGCTCGGTGTATGCTGCTCGCTCTGCCAAGGTTGATTTGTCCCTTGGGGAGGAGTGCAGTACATTTAGGAAACCTAACGGGCGACTACAGCCCCGGGGAATCTTTGTAAGGGCTACGTAGTGAGACCCTGCCTACTCACCTTAGGAGTGTTCAAGGGTCCGTACAACCCGAGGCAAAAAGGGAATCACGGCTCAAGGGTAAAGTGCACAACCTCTGCAGAGTGTTATGAAACTGATATATCAGCCGTGCTCGCGGTTATGAGCAGCCAAGGGAGCTCCAGTGATTAGTGGTACTTGATCAGAGATGTTTGGATTATAGATGGCAATGAGATTGATGGTTCTTGGTTTTGACTCTGGTAATGGTAAGTGGTACTCTTTCCGTTTGGAAAGGAATACGTTTGGGTTAAATCTAAAACTTGGCTTTCTCTACTAGTAATAATAATCTGACCAACTAAAAGCAATTGCTTGACTTACCCCCACATAAAGCCAGTCCACTACAGCCAGACAGGATACTTGCTGAGTATGTTGATGTGTACTCACCCTTGCTCTACACACAAACCCCCCCCCAGGTTGTTCGCATTGCAACCACTACTCAGGAGAAGATGAAGCCGTGGAAGGAGACTTCTAGGAATTTCAAGACTACGACGAGTTCTAGGCGTGGGTTAGCGGCAACCCCCAGTCGGCTGCCTGTGAAGGCCGCGTTTATCTACGTTTCTTTTCCGCACTTTGATTTATTGTAAAGACTATGTGGATGTCTCAGACATATGATGTAATCAACTATTATTTCCCTTTTTAATACTATTTGAGCACTGTGTGATGATGTCCATGTTATGTAATTGCTGTGTACGTGAATTGCTGATCCTGGCACGTACATGGTTCGCATTCGGTTTGCCTTCTAAAACCGGGTGTGACATAGGTGGTATCAAAGTCGTGCTGACTGTAGGCACGCTAACCTAGAGTAGAATGGTCGTTCTAAGGATTATAGACCTCTGTCCCTACCTTGACTTTGATATCCCTTCAAAAGTTGGTCATATTGACCAAACTATGTTCTACTATATATTATACCTTGCTGAAATTTGTGTTTTATTCTAATCCTTCATTTATTTATGATTCATTACCTGCTGGTCATATTAATTCTGTTCTCACTCTTTTGCTTGCGGTGTCTTTTGTAGATGGCTCGTCTTAGACACACTGCACGGAAGTCTGTCATCCCCTTCTTACCCTCCCGCCTTGCTGAGCGTCCGCTTTGCCGTCCTGTGGCCGGACAGTCCAGCCATTTGGAGAGGCTGCACCACCGCCTGCATGAGGAGCAGGAACGTCGACGACAGGAGCAGCATGACTCTTCTTTCTCGCTCCAGCAAGAGATAGAGTCGGTGAGGAGCTGCTCCCCCGTGCTTCCCCTAGAGGCGCCCCCTGCACCACCACTGGGCGCCCTAGCCTCTGGAGTAGCTGCTGGGGGAGACCCAGACGACGGAGGTGGCGACGACAGCTCGAGCCACGACACCGACTTTTCTGCTGACCATGAGCCGGAAGGATGGGTCGCTCGACCCATCACTCGCGACGCTGCTCGCAGGTGTCACTTCCACGATGCGCTCGACACCCTGCTACATCGGGCACTTGACCGGCGTACTTGGTCCATCGAGTATCGTTGTGTGGTCTACCAGCATAGTCGCGGGGTCTACCCGGACCGCTGGGAGGCGACCTGCTTGGTGCGCCGTCCGGAGAACAGTCTCTGGGGTGCTGAGGTCTACTCGGAGCACTATTCTATCTCTGAGCGGGACTCAGCTGAGGCGGCCATGCAAGATGCTGCACGACGTGCGCTTTCGCACTACTGCTCGGTTCTCGGTGGGGTAGCTGACGGCCTCAACCTAAAGTACTACCCCCGCCGTCCATCTGGCAGCACAGGAGGCGTGATTGTCTCACCTGTTGGTGAGGACAATCCTAGGTTGAACAGCACAGTCAACCTAGCCGCCGTGCTAAACACGGAGCTGGACCATGCATTAGACGAGCTGAGTAGGGCTCGTGCTGAGATCGCCCAGCTGCGGGCTGAGCGCGCGGAGCGTCGTCACCTGGATGATGGTTCCCCCGCTCCCGTTGGGACTCAGCACCCGTACCGCTCACCTCGGCGTGGACACCAGTCTTATGGCAATCCCGACTGCAAGACCAAGATAAATTTAGAACCATAGATCGTTAGAGTCGGATCTTGTAATTAATACGAAGATACATACATAAAAGCTATAGTCCTAGCATTAGTCTCGCTCTTAGTTAGTCTTAGTTAGACAGGGTAGTTTGCTATATCCTGTGCATTTATGTTTGTCATGATGAACTATGTTTGATTTGGATCTTTGTAATGACTGTCACCAGGATGTGGGTATCCCCTGCATTTTGGTTTACCTGTTATATGTTAATGGAGTTAGCTATTTAGTTGGGAAGCCTTTTATTCCACTTTCCTCTTTATCTGAGAAGCTGTGTTGGTCTGTGTTGGAGATCAGTGAAGATGCTCATCTGTTCAGTGTCGTGGAGAATTATATACTCTTTTCTTATGCTGCAAGATTTGCAAGATCAGTTCTGATGTGTGATTGCATTCTGCAGATGTCAGAAAACAGGCGTAGAGGAGGAAGGCGTGCTCAGCAGGAGCAGGCAGCTCCGCAAGATGAGGTGCCCCAGCAGCAGCATCTACCGCCCCCGCCCCCGATGTCCATCGAGCAGATGTTTCTGATGCAGACTCAGGCAGTTCAAGCCATTGGTCAGACTCTGGCCGCCATTCAGCAGCAGCAGGCCCCACCTCAGCCCCAGATGCCCAGGGACAAGCGTGCTGAATTCATGAGAGGTCATCCCCCAACGTTTGCTCACTCTTCTGACCCCATGGATGCTGAAGACTGGCTGCGCACTGTGGAGCGGGAGTTGCATACCGCTCAGTGCGATGACAGAGAGAAAGTTCTGTATGGTCCCCGTCTGCTGAGAGGAGCAGCTCAGTCCTGGTGGGAATCTTATCTCGCCACCCATGCCCACCCCGACACCATCACCTGGGAAGAGTTCAGAGGTAACTTTCGCCAGTACCATGTTCCTGCAGGCCTTATGACAGTGAAGAAGGAGGAGTTCCTGGCCCTCAAGCAAGGGTCATCGTCTGTCAGTGAGTACCGGGACAGGTTTCTGCAGTTGTCTCGCTATGCTCCTGAAGATGTCAACACCGACGCCAAAAGACAATACTGTTTCCTGAGAGGCTTGGTTGACCCTCTGCAGTACCAGCTGATGAATCATACCTTCCCGACATTCCAGCACCTGATTGACAGAGCAATCATGACAGAGAGGAAGCGTAACGAGATGGAGAATCGCAAGCGCAAGATCAGTGGACCCCAGCCTGGAAGCAGCAATCGTCCTCGTTTCTCAGGCAATCAATCTCAGCAGTTCAGGCAGAACCAGTGTCCACCTCAGCAGCAGCAGCAGTTCCAAAGGCAGTTTTCTCAGCATTAGTATCAGAATCGTCAGAACAATCAGTCAGGAGGAGGTCAGTTTCAGAGGCAGAATCAGCAGGCACCTCGTCTTCCTGCCCCAGCAAACCAGCAAAATAGTCAGGCAGCACCAGCTCAGGTTGGAAACAGGGCATGTTTCCAGTATGGAGAGCAAGGCCATTGGGTGATACAATGTCCAAAGAAGGCAGCCCAGCAGCAGTCAGGCCCCAATGCCCCAGCAAAGCAGAATGTGTCTCAGCCCGGAGCAGGCAACCGCTCTCAGCCATGCTATAATCATGGGAGACTGAACCATTTGGAGGCTGAAGCAGTACAGGAGACCCCCGGCATGATAGTAGGTATGTTCCCAGTCGACTCCCATATTGCAGAAGTGTTATTTGATACTGGAGCAATGCATTCTATCATTACTGCATCATGGGTAGAAGCACATAATCTTCCAATAACTACCATGTCAACCCCCATTCAAGTTGACTCAGCCGGTGGTAGAATTCGAGCCGATAGCATTTGTTTGAATGTAAGTGTGGAAATAAAGGGGATAGCGTTCCCCGCTAATCTCATAGTAATGGGTACTCAAGGAATAGATGTCATCCTAGGGATGAATTGGCTAGATAAGTATCAGGCAGTTATCAGTTGTGATAAGAGGACAATCAAGTTGATGTCCCCACTTGGAGAGGAAGTGGTGACGGAGTTAGTCCCGCCTGAGCCGAAGAGAGGAAGTTGTTATCATATGGCTGTCGATAGCAGGGAAGCAGACCCAATTGAGAGTATCAAGGTTATGTCCGAGTTCCCAGATGTGTTTCCAAAGGACTTACCAGGTATGCCACCAGAGCGGAAAGTTGAATTTGCCATAGAACTTCTTCCTGGAACCGCCGCTATCTTCAAGAGAGCTTACAGGATATCTGGGCCAGAGTTGGTTGAGCTTAAGAAGCAGATCGATGAGCTGTCAGAGAAAGGTTACATCCGGCCAAGCACCTCGCCTTGGGCCGCCCCTGTCCTATTTGTGGAAAAGAAAGATGGCACCAAAAGGATGTGTATCGATTATCGAGCTCTAAATGAGGTCACGATTAAGAACAAGTACCCCTTGCCCAGAATAGAAGATCTATTCGACCAGTTGAGAGGAGCCAGCGTGTTCTCCAAGATAGATCTGAGGTCAGGTTCTCCAAGTATGGGTTGTATGAGTTCACGGTGATGTCTTTCGGTTTAACAAATGCATCGGCCTTCTTTATGAACTTGATGAACAGTGTATTCATGGATTATATTGACAAGTTTGTGGTGGTATTCATTGATGACATTCTGATTTATTCTCAAAGCAAAGAAGAGCATGCAAGTCATTTGAGGATGGTATTGCAGAGATTGCGAGAACACCAGCTGTATGCAAAGTTGAGCAAGTGCGAGTTCTGGATCAGTGAAGTCCTGTTCTTGGGTCACATAATCAACAAAGAAGGATTGGCTGTGGATCCGAAGAAAGTGGCAGACATTCTGAACTGGAAAGCGCCAACAGATGCTCGAGGAATCAAGAGCTTCATTGGAATGGCCGGATATTATCGGCGATTCATTGAGGGGTTTTCGAAGATTGCAAAACCAATGACAGCGTTGCTAGGCAACAAAGTTGAGTTCAAGTGGACCCAGAAATCTCAAGAGGCCTTCGAAGCGCTGAAAGAGAAGTTGACTACAGCGCCTGTCTTAGTCTTTCCTGATGTGCACAAGCCCTTCTCAGTGTATTGTGATGCTTGTTACACAGGTTTGGGATGTGTGTTGATGCAAGAGGGGAGAGTTGTGGCTTACTCGTCCCGATAGCTGAAGGTTCATGAGATGAATTACCCAATCCATGATCTAGAGTTGGCAGCAGTGGTTCACGCACTGAAGACATGGAGGCACTATCTGTATGGACAGAAATGCGATGTTTACACGGACCACAAGAGTCTGAAGTACATATTCACTCAGTCAGAGCTGAATTTGAGGCAACGAAGATGGTTAGAGTTGATCAAAGACTATGAGTTGGAGATTCATTACCATCCAGGCAAAGCGAACATAGTGATAGATGCTTTGAGCAGAAAGAGTCAAGTCAATCTGATGGTCGCTCATCCGATGCCTTATGAGTTGGCCAAAGAGTTTGACAGGTTGAGTCTTGGGTTTCTGAACAACACGCGAGGGGTCACAATTGAGTTGGAACCTACCCTGGAGCGGGAAATCAAAGAAGTGCAGAAGAATGACGAGAAGATCAGTGAGATCCGGCGACTGATTCTGGAAGGCAAAGGCAAAGATTTTTGGGAAGATGCAGAAGGTGTGATACGGTTCAAAGACCGCTTGTGCGTTCCCAATGTCCAGTCTATCCGGGAGTTGATTCTCAAGGAAGCTCATGAGACAGCCTATTCAATTCACCCTGGCAGTGAGAAGATGTATCAGGATCTGAAGAAGAAATTCTGGTGGTACGGAATGAAGAGGGAAATCGCAGAGCATGTGGCTATGTGCGATAGTTGTCGAAGGATCAAGGCAGAGCACCAGAGACCAGCTGGATTGTTGCAACCGTTGCAAATCCCTCAGTGGAAATGGGATGAAATCGGCATGGATTTCATAGTCGGATTGCCTCGTACTCGAGCCGGCTACGATTCTATCTGGGTAGTAGTGGACCGTTTGACCAAGTCAGTCCACTTCATACCTGTCAAGACCAACTACAGCAGTGCAGTATTGGTAGAGTTGTACATGTCTCGGATCGTTTGTCTCCACGGTGTGCCAAAGAAGATAGTGTCAGACAGAGGAACTCAATTCACCTCTCATTTCTGGCAGCAGTTGCATGAAGCCTTGGGCACGCATCTGAATTTCAGTTCAGCCTATCATCCGCAGACAGATGGTCAGACCGAAAGAACCAATCAAATCCTTGAAGACATGTTGAGAGCCTGTGCGTTGCAAGACCAGTCCGGATGGGACAAGAAGTTGCATTATGCAGAGTTCTCCTATAACAATAGTTACCAGGCCAGCTTGAAGATGTCACCATTTCAGGCGCTTTATGGGAGGAGTTGTAGAACTTCGTTGCAATGGGATCAGCCTGGAGAAAAGCAAGTGTTCGGGCCAGACATTCTACTTGAAGCTGAAGAGAACATCAAGATGGTTCGAGAGAACCTGAAGATAGCGCAATCAAGGCAGCGAAGCTATGCAGACACAAGAAGAAGAGAGCTGAGTTTCGAAGTCGGAGACTTCATCTATCTGAAAGTGTCACCGATCAGAGGAGTCAGAAGGTTTGGAGTCAAAGGCAAGCTAGCACCCCGCTACATCGGTCCGTATCAGATTCTCGCAAAGCATGGAGAAGTGGCCTATCAGCTCAGTTTGCCAGAAGGCTTGTCCGCAGTGCATGATGTCTTTCATGTGTCTCAGTTGAAGAAGTGTTTGCGTGTGCTAGAAGAGCAGTTGCCAGTGGAAGGTCTTGAAGTCCAGGAGGATTTGACCTACACAGAGAAACCAACGCAGATCCTTGAGACCGCAGACAGAGTCACCCGAAAGAAGACCATCAGAATGTGCAAAGTCAGATGGAGTCATCACTCTAAGGAGGAAGCAACCTGGGAGCGTGAAGATGATCTGATGGCTAAATACCCTGAGCTCTTTGCTAGCCAGCCTTGAATCTCGAGGGCGAGATTCTTTTAAGGGGGATAGGTTTGTAACGCCCTGAATTTGGGGGTAGAATTTTTTTTCTTCTTTTCTCTCACCAAATTCGGGCGTTACTCTCTTTTCTCTTCCTGTTTCGCTCCTTCCTCCCAATTTCAAACCAGTATAGTGACAAGTGTCCATGTCGTGTATAAACCAAAACCTAAGTGTCATGGGTGTTGCATCATGCCGAAGCACATTTCTTTGTCTGATGTTGCGTGTTCGTCTCATTTCGTCTCGGTTTTCGGTTCGCGGTTGGAGTTTGTTTGATGGTTATGCGTGTCGTGAGTTTCGATCCGTGAAGTGGCTCGGCCCCAACCAAACCCAGCCCGATCCGGCCCGGCCCGGCCCTGCGCGCCCCTGGCACCCACCCCCCCCCCCCCATGCGCCCCCTCCTCTCCTCCCTCTCTCATTTGGATTTCCCGCGCAGCAACCTCCCTCTCCCTCTTCCACCTCTCTCTCCCCGTGGTGCCCTAGGGATTGGAAACGGCGATCACCGAAATTTGGACCCCGAGGTGAGCTCCCCTTCCCTTCTCCTCTCTCTCCCCCTCCCTCCTCTTCTCCCCCTGCGCGCGCCTTCTCTTTTCCCTGCACGCGCGCGCCCCTGCCCTCCCCGTTCGCCGGCGGCGCGGCCCCGCCCTGCCCTCCCGACTCGCCGGCAGCGCGGCCCCGCCCCTCCCCCGGCCCACGGCGCGTGACCCCACCCTCCCCCTGCCCGTGGCGGTGGCCCTCGCCCCGTCCCCCTGCTTGCGCGCAGCGGTGCCCCGCCCCCCTGCTCGCCCGGCGTGGCCCCGGCGCGGCCCCCGATGGCTCGGCCACCGGTGCAGCCCCTGGCGCAGCCCCTGGCGCGGCCCGGCGTGGCCCCCGGCGCGGCCCCGACGCGGCCTCGGCCCCCTGCGCGCGGCGTCCCGCCCCTCGGTGTGGCTCGCGTGGCCTTGGCGTGGCCTCGCGCTCCCCCGTTCACCACTAACGCGTTCCCGCGTGCGCAAACCCGCGCGCGCGGTGACTATTCCTTGGTTTATAGTTAATGTCAGACTCCGTTAGTTAGCGTGCTGCGTCACGCGCTTCGTCGCGCGACGGATTTGTCTAAATTCAGATTCTATTTATGTGTTGCGTCGTGCGCTTCGTCGCGCGACGATCCATTTTAATTTCTGGTTGTTTAATGTGTAACGTCGCGCGTGTATTCACGCGACGTTCCACTTTAGACTCAGTTTAGTAGACGTATGTCGTCGTCGTGCTTGACTTACCTCCACATAAAGCCAGTCCACTACAGCCAGACAGGATACTTGCTGAGTATGTTGATGTGTACTCACCCTTGCTCTACACACAAACCCCCCCAGGTTGTTCGCATTGCAACCACTGCTCAGGAGAAGATGAAGCCGTGGAAGGAGACTTCCAGGAATTTCAAGACTACGACGAGTTCTAGGCGTGGGTTAGCGGCAACCCCCAGTCGGCTGCCTGTGAAGGCCGCGTTTATCTACGTTTCTTTTCCGCACTTTGATTTATTGTAAAGACTATGTGGATGTCTCAGACATATGATGTAATCGACTATTATTTCCCTTTTTAATACTATTTGAGCACTGTGTGATGATGTCCATGTTATGTAATTGCTGTGTACGTGAATTGCTGATCCTGGCACGTACATGGTTCGCATTCGGTTTGCCTTCTAAAACCGGGTGTGACAGTTTTTGAGTACTAACATGTTTATCTAAGTGCAAGAAACAGTGCTGAGAAAAGAACAAACGAATTGGAAAACAGCCAACTCCAGCTTGGCCTGGTACACCGGACTGTCCGGTGGTGCACCGGACAGTGTCCGGTGCCCCAAGCGAGTCGACGGTGAACCAGCTGCTCTCGGGAGTGACGCGGCTATAAATCACCGGATCGTCCGGTGGTGTACCGGACTGTCCGGTGAGTCGTCAGCGACGAACTCGTCACTCTCGGGAAAAGAAAAAGGTGACGTGGCTATAATTCACCGGACTGTCCGGTGAGCCAACGACGCCAGCGGCCAACGATCGTCCGCGCGATTAGCGCGCGACACATCGATCGCTCCAACAGTCGGCTCGGTGCACCGGACTGTCCGGTGTGCATCGGACAGTGTCCGGTGAGCCAACCGGTCCCAAGGAGCAACGGTCGACTGCGCTCGATATGGAAGGAGATCGCGCACCGGACATGAACAGTGGTTGTCCGGTGGTGCACCGGACTGTCCGGTGGTGCACCGGACTGTCCGGTGCACCACTTGACAAAAGGCAAGAATGACCTTCTAAATTGATCTCCAACGGCTCCTAGCTGCCTTAGGGCTATAAAAGGGACCCCTAGGCGCATGGAGCAGGACACCAAGCTTTCATGAAATATTCTAAGACTCCCAGACTCCGTCTCCACGCATTTGATTCGCTGTGTTAGTGATTTGAGCTCCGTTTGAGTTGAGAACTCCCTGTGCTATGTTTCGAGCTCAAGTCTTGGCTTGTGTGCGTGGTTGTGCTGCGGATTTGAGTCTTGCGTGTGTTGCTCTCCCATCCTTACTCTTGTGCTTTCTTTGTGATCATAACTTTGTAAGGGCGAGAGGCTCCAACTTGTGGAGATTCCTCGCACGCGGGAAGAGTACTCTAAGATAAAACACCGTGGTATTCAAGTTGATCATTGGATCACTTGAAAGGGGTTGAGTGCAACCCTCGTCCATTGGGACGCCACAACGTGGAAGTAGGCAAGTGTTACTTGGCCGAACCACAGGATAAAAATCGTGTGTCTCATGTGTTGCTTCTTGTGATTGCTTTGTTCGCACGAGCGTGTTCCATAGCCACTTGATTTCACTAACACCTTAATAATCAAGTTTGTGGCTATATAGTGTTTGATTTTACAGGATCACCTATTCACCCCCCTCTAGGTGCTCTCAGTTAGAAACATATGGTAAGAGCTACTTGGAAGAGAGAAAGGATTGTAGACAAGGCAGTATTTACGAAGCATGTTACTTTGAGGGATTTATTAGCTAAGCAGATTAATGTTTTACCTACTAAAGCTAATTCATTACCTTATGGTGGTACATGCTAAGGTGTCCATTTATAATATCTCAATCAATCAAAGAAGTAAATCAGACATTTATCGTTAGAACAATCAACCAACATTTTTTTAAATAGAAAAAAAATAAATTTAATTTTCGTCTTAGGTTTCCTATCTCTTAAGAAGGTCATAAATGTAGGATTCCAAGGTATGAAATCCATCTTGTCTTAGAGTAGAAAAGGTAAGAATGATCAGAGTAGAACAGTAGAAGGTGAGACAAGATTAAGGTAAGTATAGAAAGAATCAGAATAAGGTAAGTAGGTAAGAGTTTTGTCCATTTCTATCTAGGTTTCATCCTACAGTCAACATTTCCTCTGATACCACTTCTGTCACACCCAGATTTAAGGAACAAAGCCGGATGCATCTCATATATGCGCCAGAGAAGACAACACATATAATAACAGAGTGCATCGAGATAAATGTCATAAATATTACAAATATACTTATTACATAGCGGAAGTCTTACAAAAATAAATGATAAAATAAAGCAAACTAAATATTATTCTCTGGCGCCACAAAGCTGATTGGGAGACGCCACCTAGATCAAGTCGAAAGCCTCAGTGTTAGGCGGCTCCTCTTCGACAACCTGTTCTTCTCCTGTGGGGGGTGTGAGACAGCAAGAGTGAGCTCACATACGTTCATAGCTCAACAAGTCGTGGGGAATAATGTGCATGAACTCGCCAAAGGTGGGAGTTCATGTGATGTGTAAGGCTGATCAATAAAATAAAGGCTAAAGCTGAGCATTGCTTTTATAAGTTGGTCAAAATTTTATTAGCAGTTACTAAGTGTAAGTGGTTACCAAACCATATTAATAATAAATAGAAGTAATAATAAAATAATCCCAATACGATACAAATGACAAATTGAGTTTTAATTCCATAGATTAATCATGTGAGGGTCCGAGCTGCTCATGACCGTGTGCATGACTAGTATACTAGTTTTACACTCTGCAGAGGTTACGCATCTTTACCCACAAGTCATGTTACCTATCTGCAAAGAGACGGCCAATCCCATACACCTCTACCGAGGAGGCGAGGCAGGGTAACACTACGAGGCCTTTACAAAGTTCCACTAGTTTCAGAAAATCCGCTACAGTTTATAGGAAGCTCCAATGCAAGGATCCCTCGCCTGACCGCCATCGCAGCAAAATCAACCCAAGGACCTCCCTACACTAACCACTCCCCTACTGCCCTTGTCCCTTTCGGGTAAGGTAGTCATCCATTAGCTTTCCTAGTTAATCAGCTAAGGGCGTCCCATTAAACCCTTATGGTAGCACTGTTTTCCCGGGTGGTCGCTCCATGTTCCCATTAACATAATGATCTTAACATGAACAGTAATAATAAACAGATAATAAAAGTGTAATCATGAATAGTGTATCTCTATACCCAAACCACAATAAGCAATAGCAAGTACTACAAAAAATATTCAGTGGCAAAACAAGGTATAGAGATAGCCAAAACTGGGGTGACCTATTGGATCCCAACAAAATTAACCTATGCAGATCATTATAATTAATAAGAACATGGATGGGTAAAAATAAGTAATTAAGGGCACAACTTGCCTTCAATGAGCTCCTGCTCAGCAACTTCTATCTGCTGAACCTCAAGATCCACAGTAGCTTACTCGTCTACTCGCATCAACACAATACATACATAGTATAGAAAAAATTAACATCACACCAAACATGTAAATAAAATACATAATAAAAATCTACATATTTAAATAAGATCATAGGAGCTGGAATCATTAAATTTAGAGTTATGGATTTTAAATTATGAATTTCCAAAGGTTTAATGTGCTTGATATATGATTAAATGAGGAATTAATTTTACTACTGTTTTCATGTCAAAACAAAGACCCTAGGTGATAAACAATAATATTACAAAATTTTAGAAATTGGAATGGATCAATTTGGACTAAAAATGATTTTTTATGCATTTTACAAGTTCTAGCATTTATTTATATATTAAAAATCCATTTATAATTTAATTTCTCTATTTCTAACCTTCTCTGGACTGGGCCTCATTTTCTGGAAAGTACATGGGTTCTAGCGTAAGATTTCTAAGACTGTGAATAGCCCGCGTGGACGGCGGGTTGTTTTCCTAAAAGCATAAGGGCTTCTCTGCAAAACCTACTCATCGAAAGGGTATCGGATAGATCTGACCGTCCGATCTAAAACGAACGCGCCAGATTAGAACCAGACGGGCTACTCACCCGCGCTTCCCCTGGCTGTCGAATCTGAGATCCACGGCTGAAATCCAACCGCGCCTCCAATTCTTCTGGACCCACCGATAAAAACCTGACGGCTATGATTTAATGTATCGAAACGGTATGCCAAATC
This sequence comes from Zea luxurians, assembly GCA_029449295.1. Classification (NCBI taxonomy): domain Eukaryota; kingdom Viridiplantae; phylum Streptophyta; class Magnoliopsida; order Poales; family Poaceae; genus Zea; species Zea luxurians. The sequence continues at coordinate 38,341,149 of JAOPSE010000010.1, read as the reverse complement.
TAATCTGAACCACAGATCGCAAAACCAACGCCCCAACTCAGCTCGGCCACCCACGGTCGGTTCTGGCGGCGCTGCCCGCCCGCCTGGCCGCGGTGGAGCATCGCCGGAGCCGAGCCCAATCCTAGTGTAAACACGCTAAACTCGAAAGGAAATGGCGCTACACGTTGGTGGAGGCAAGGCGAACCTCATGGGGGGCGATTTACCTGTGGTACCGGTGCAGAGGGCCCTAGTAACGAGGTCGTGCGGCCCACGGCGATCCGAGCAGCGCCGGCGAGCAATTCCAGGTCGTCTGCCGCGCAATCCGCCAAGGCAAAGTCCCGGCCGTGACCCGCCCGACCAGGTGAAGCTCCCGCACCCCAAACCGAGTCCTAAACGCCGGGGATTCAACCGAACGACGACGACGGCCCAAAGCTTGCCACAGTCGCAATCCCGCGGTGGCGAGGTCGACGTACGTGGACAGGGTCTCCATGGTGGTGCACGAGGTTTGGCAGTGGTTGTTGCGCGAGTCAACCGAGAGAGCCGCAGCAGCCACAGGCTTTATTTCCATGGCCGAGGCGGATCCGAGCTTGACGGCGACAATCCCGCGCACGATGGTTGAACGGCTCGGCCGAGAGACGGGGGAAGAAAGCCTAGCTAATAGTGGGGCCACGAGGATGACAAGTGGGGTCTGATTCAAGGAAACGTTCGCGGCTTCCACTCCTGCGCCCGGAGATACGGAGCGGCCGGTGCACATTTCCGCTCTGAGGTACACGGGTTGACGACGGGGCTGACAGTGGGCCCGAGAGCCAGTGAGCGGAGTGACGCGAGCGCGAGGGAGAGGATAGCGGACGGGCTGACAGATGGGCCCGCAGGGCAGTCGACCGAGCGCGTGCGGCTGACAAGGAGGTCCCTCCTGTCGGCGCCACGGTGGTGACTGGGCTACACGAGAAAAAGTTTAGTGAGCCGAAATCAAGCGTGGCGGCCCAAGTGCACTGTTTTCCTTTTGTTTTTTATATTTTCTTTCCTTTTCTCTTCCCTTCTCTTTCAAATCTAAATTTCAAATTTGAATTCCTACCTGTTGTGAGATTCAAACTTAGCTTAAATGCCTAAATTCAAATACGAGTATGAACCGAATTTAATTAATTTATATATATTTATTTTACCTTATTTGTACCACATTTTCTTCTCTTTTCTCAGTTCTAGAATTTCTTTTAGGATTAAATTTTAATTTGGGTATTAACATACTTCTTTTTACTTTAATTTTTATATCATCACATAATGCACACATAATAAATCCTCCACATGATGCATATTCTATTTTTTATCATTTGTTCTGATTAATCATTCTTAACTATAGGTGTACTCTTGTTATGATGAATATATGACATACAAAATAAGAAGACCACTATATATTCCTTGTATACAATTTTGAGTATTACACCTCCAGTCCTATTTAAATTACCAAACTAGCCTTAAAGATATCTAATTCAAAAAAAAAAAAAATTGGCTCCGCCCACCGGCCGGTTCATTGCTTGCTCCACCCACTGACCCACTGTATCGGCGTGAACCACCGGCTACGTACACAAACCAGTCACTTACTCACAAACACGTAATAATCAAGCAGGCCCGGCCAACGTAAGTAACAGAAGGAGCATATTGGTAAATCCACACATTCAGCATGACGCTGATGTGCTTCACAGGCAGCGTTTTAGATTTGTATCGTGAGATTAAAAACAGGAACTTAATTGCCCAACTAGCGTTTACATCGTATCACCAAAAAGAAAACACAATGCAAAGTCAACGTAAACATCGGCGCGCTTCGTGTGTTATCAAAAAAAAAGAAGACGCAAAACGAGAGAAGTGTTCTTGGAAGCAAGTGGGCTAGACGTCAGTCGACACCACCACACAGCCCTCGCAGTTGCAGGCTGTTGCCATTGTTCTTCGTTGGGACTAGGGATGAAAATGGTCGGAAAAACATTTCTCTTGTATCCATATCTGTATTTTATCATCGGAAACGGGACTGGGTCTGGAATAGTCGGAAACAGAAACAAAAGTGGGATAAACGGGATTGAGAAAACGAATGGAAACGAAAATACTAACAAAAACTCATAATTTAATACAAACACAAATGATATTGATGGTTGACTAGTGATCTATTGGCAGGACAATAACGATACAGAGAAGCAACATTATATTGTTGTTTGGTTGCTAATGGTGTACGTATAGCTACATCCGATGTTGTTTAAAACTTTGGACCACTTGTCATTGAAAAAAGCCGATGGTTACAATGATCACTTGTACTATAATTTGTCACATAAAGGCACGAGGCTTTAGTTTATATACTAATGCATATTAGGTCCATCTCATATCTATCAAATACAGAATAAATACGGGTCGAATCCGAATAAAATGAGATCTCGCAAAAGTTGATGGAATAAATCATCTCTCGTTTATATCATGTTTTCATATTTTTCGTAAATACGAAAACAACCGAGTCAAATATAGAAAACGGTATGAATCGGGACGGGATTTTACCCGTCCGTTTTCAACCATGTATGGGACTAAAAAGTCGTGGCGGGCCTGGCGGCCCAGCAAAAGCAAGGCACTGTTTGTTAAACGTTGGGGGGCGGCGTGCTTGGTCAGGTACCCATCTAGTCTTCAAGGCAGCAGTTCTTCGGTAGCTGGCCCAAGAATTTGCCACCATTCTTTCTGCGTACTAAGAGAGTTTTTGTTAGAATCTATACTGTCTAGGATTGTGTCGGGGACCATAATTAGGGGTACCCTCAAGACCACTAAATCTCAGCTGGTAACCCCCATCAGCACAAAGCTGCAAAGGCCTGATGGGTGCGATTAAGTCAAGGATCGGTCCATTCAAGGGACATGATCGTGCCTCGTCCGAGCCTAGCCTCGGGCAAGGGAAGCCGACCCCGGAGAACCTATGTCTCGCTCGAGGACCCCCGTCCAGCAACGGGCACACTATCGGCTCGCCCGAGGCCCAGTCTTTACCGAGAAGCAACCTTGGCCACATCGCCACACCGACCGACCAAATCGCAGGGGCATTTAATGCAAAGGTGGCCTGACACCTTTATCCTGACGCACGCCCTCCAGTCGATAGAGCCGAAGTGACCGCAGTCACTTCGCCGCTCTACTGACCGGTCTGACAAGAGGACAGCGCCGCCTCCGCCGCTCCGACTGCTGAGCCACCCGACAGAGTGAGGCTGACAGCAGCCAAGGCCGGCCTCGGGCGTCATAGGAAACTCCGCCTCGCCCGACCCCAGGGCTCGGACTCGGGCTCAGCCCCGGAAGACGGCGAACTCCGCTCCGCCCGACCCAGGGCTCGGACTCGGGCTCAGCCCCGGAAGACGACGAACTCCGCCTCGCCCGACCCCAGGGCTCGGACTCGGGTTCAGCCCCGGAAGACGGCGAACTCCGCTCCGCCCGACCCAGGACTCGGACTCGGGCTCTGCCCCGGAAGACGGCGAACTCCGCTCCGCCCGACCTAGGGCTCGGACTCGGGCTCAGCCCCGGAAGACGGCGAACTCCGCTCCGCCCGACCCAGGGCTCAGACTTGGGCTCAGCCCCAGGGGACGACGGACTCCGCTTCGCCCGACCCCAAGGCTCGGACTCAGCCCTGGCCTCAGCCGACGGTCTCCGCCTCGCCCGACCCAGGGGCTCGGACTCGACCACGGCCACGGGAGACAGACTCGACCTCGACCTCGGAGGAGCCTCCACATCGCCCAACCTAGGGCGCGGACCGACCACGTCGACAGGAGGCGCCATCATTACCCTACCCCGAGCTGACTCAAGCTACGGGGAACAAGACCGGCGTCCCATCTGGCTCGCTCAGCCAGATAGGCAATGATGGCGCCCCGCACGCTCTGTGACGACGGTGGCTCTCGGCCCCCTTACGGAAGCAAGAGGACGTCAGCAAGGACTCGACAACCCCGACAGCTGCCCTCTCGCTAGGCTCCAGCACTCCTCCGACGGCCACGACACCACACGAACCGGGTGCCAAAACCTCTCCGGCTGCCACGACGGCATGTGCTTAGGGCGCTAGCTCCCCTCCGCTAGACACGTAGCACTCTGCTACACCCCCCATTGTACACCAAGATCCTCTCCTTATGCCTATAAAAGGAAGGACCAGGGCCCTCTTACAGAGGGTTGGCCCGCGCGGAGAAGGACGGGACGGCGCTCGCGCAAGGCCGCTCGCTCCCACTCCCGCGTGGACGCTTGTATCCCCCTACTGCAAGCGCACCCGACTCAGACGCGGGGCTAACACGAAGGCCGCGGGATCCACTCTCTCACGTCTGCCTCTCTCCGGCTGCTTCCTTTCCCCCCTTCGTGTTCTGCCTCGCGTCGACCCATCTGGGCTGGGGCACGCGGTGACAATTCACTCGTCGGTCCAGGGACCCCCCGGGTTTCGAAACACCGACAGTTGGCGCGCTAGGTAGGGGCCTGCTGCGTGTTGACGAACAGCTTCCCGTCAAGCTCCAGATGGGCAGTCTCCAGCAACCTTTCCAGCCCGGGACGGTGCTCTGTTTCGGGAATCTTGAGTTCATGTCCCTCGACGGCAGCTACGACATGATACTCCTTCCCCCGCCGTGCGACAGTGACAATGGCGGTCAACAACCCGCTCGCCAGCGGGGAAATCGACGACGCCTTCCCCACGTGGTGGAAGGACGACATTCGGGCTTGTCCCGTCCCCTCCCCCGCCGACGGAGGAGGAGGCAGGGCAACCAAGGCCAAGCGGGAAGCGGCACCTCGTTGGCTGTCGAGCGAGTCGACGGCGCCGGCGCCCCAACGGAGGGCGCGTCGGGCATCGATCTCGCGTCTGAGACGAAGATGAGCGCCGCTTCCCCGCAACACGCCAATCTCAAGCAAACGCACGACGCCAGCACGCTCGCGAAGGACTTGCTGGGCGTCACCCTCGTACCTGAGACAACGGTGCAGTCAGTCCCAGACGCGACCTCGTCACCGACCGTCGACCGAAAGGTACCGACCGATTCCCATCTCGTGTCTTCTGGATTCGGCCTCGACCCACCAAGCGACTCCGCTTCGGTGAACACTCCCTTAGAGGCGAGTCCAAACCCTCTAGGGTATCGTGTGCGGTCACCCTGGGACTGACTGACGGCCGACACGACCTACGAGCCCTCGGGGTCCGAGGAAGATGGCGAGCCCGACCTCTGTTGGGATTTCTCCGGACTTGGTAACCCCAGTGTCGTGCGGGACTTCATGACCGCATGTGACTACTGCCTTTCCGACTGTTCCGGCGGCAGCCGCGGCCCCAACAATGAGGACCGCGGCCCAAGTCGTGAATGTTTCCACGTCGATCTAGGGGGTCTCGGTGAAGGCAACCACCTTGGTATGCCGGAAAACGGTGATCCCCCTAGGCCCGTGCCTCGCGTTGACATCCTTCGGGAGCTAGCTGTGGTCCCCGTCCCGGCGGGGGGTCCTGACCCACAGCTCGAGCATATCCGCGAGAGGCAGGCCAGGCTCGACGAGGGAGCAGGAACGCTTGTGCCGATCCGCCGGGACATCGGGTAGGAATGGGTGGTCCAACCCCCGGCCGGAGAAGCGCGTCATCTCCCCCAGGACATCCAGCACCGCATCGCCGACGACGTCTGTTGGGGCCATGCTTCGGTGCGCCGAAGGTCTTACACGAAGAAGCAGCTTCGGCTGAAGTCGTCCCCAGGAAATGGCCGAAGGTTCCTTTTCATGGAGCTTCGGCGTTACAAACCGACATAGAGATAGAATGGCCTTTTTATCCATAGAGGTCTGAGTCAATGTTGTAAACTTTTGTAAGGGGCATAATTGTAATTTGTCACAGGCTGTGACCTGTGTCTATAAATAGATGAACAGTACCTCTGTACTATTCACGCGAACCTGTCATTTGCCTTCGCATCACACTTGTATTCTCGCCTTCCTCAGGACCGAAGGTACATTTGTAATTTGAAATCATTTATATTCATTCATGTTAGTAAAAATGAAAATGATTCTATGATAACATTTAAATGTTTATTTCATACCTCATGATTTATATGAATACTTCGTTCCTCGTTATTATGTTTACGAAGGTACGCTCTTCGTAACCTTCGTCCGAAATCCTTTATATCCCGAAAGGATATAATGTGGTAGAGGACGAAGGACTTTAACACTTAACATTTTCTGTGTTGCCTTGCTCTTAACTCATAGCATTTGAGAACAAGCCCCCAACAACGTCAGGGTGAGGCCGCCGCCGGATTCCAGCGGAGTCGGCCAGAACCTGGCTGCAGCGGCAATACTCCTCCGCGCGATGCCGGAGCCATCAACCACCGAAGGGCGACGTATCCAGGGAGAGCTCAAGAATCTCCTGGAGGACGCCGCAGTCCGACGGGCCGAAAGCTCTGCCTCCCGAAGGCAGGGGTTCCCCTCGGAACATCGCGCCACGACTTCCCGATTCATGCGGGAAGCCTCGGTCCACTCCAGGCGCACGCGCAACACAGCGCCTGCAGTCCTGGGTCGCCTCGGCAACGAGCGTCATCATCACAGCCGTTGGGCCCACCTCGATGACAGGGCGCGCCGAGGCTACCACCCTAGGCGTGGGGGACGCTATGACAGCGGGGAGGATCGGAGTCCTTCGCCCAAACCACCCGGTCCGCAGGCTTTCAGCCGTGCCATACGACGGGCACCGTTCCCGACCCAGTTCCGAACCCCGACTACTATCACAAAGTACTCGGGGGAGACGAGACCGGAACTGTGGCTCGCGGACTATCGGCTGGCCTGCCAACTGGGTGGAACGGACGATGACAACCTCATCATCCGCAACATCCCCCTGTTCCTCTCCTACACCGCTCGAGCCTGGCTGGAGCACCTGCCCCCGGGGCAGATCTCCAACTGGGACGACCTGGTCCAAGCCTTCGCCGGTAATTTCCAGGGCACGTACGTGCGCCCTGGGAACTCCTGGGATCTCCAAAGTTGCCGCCAGCAGCCAGGAGAGCTCTCCGGGATTACATCCGACGATTCTCGAAGCAGCGCACAGAGCTGCCCAACGTCACCGATTCAGATGTCATCGGTGCGTTCCTCGCCGGCACCACCTGCCACGACCTGGTGAGCAAGCTGGGTCACAAGACCCCCACCAGGGCGAGCGAGCTGATGGACATCGCCACCAAGTTCGCCTCTGGCCAGGAGGCGGTTGAGGCCATTTTCCGGAAGGACAAGCAGCCCCAGGGCCGCCCACCGGAAGATGCTCCCGAGGCGTCAACTCAGCGCGGCGCCAAGAAGAAGGGCAAGAAGAAGTCGTAAGCGAAACGCGACGCCGCCGACGTGGACCTTGTCGCCGCCGCCGAGCACAAGAACCCTCGGAAACCTCCCGGAGGTGCCAACCTCTTCGATAAGATGCTCAAGGAGCCGTGCCCCTATCATCAGGGGCCCGTCAAGCACACCCTTGAGGAGTGTGCCATGCTTCGACAACACTTCCACAAGGCCGGGCCACCCTCGGAGGGTGGCAAGGCCCCCGACGACGCAAAGGAGGAAGATCACAAGGCAGGAGGGTTCCCCGAGGTCCGCGACTCCTTCATGATCTACGGCGGGCAAGTGGTGAACGCCTCGGCTCGGCACCGCAAGCAAGAGCATCGGGAGGTCTGCTCGGTAAAGGTGGCGGCGCTAGCCTACCTAGACTGGTCCAACAAGCCCATCACCTTCGACCAGGCCGACCATCCAGACTACGTGCCGAGCCCGGGGAGATACCCACTCGTTGTCGACCCCATCATCAGCAACGTCAGGCTCACCAAGGTCCTCATGGACGGAGGCAGCAGCCTCAACATCATCTACGCCGAGACCCTCGGGCTCCTGCGGATCGATCTGTCCTCGGTCCGGACGGGCGCTGCGCCTTTCCACGGGATCGTCCCCGGGAAGCACGTTCAACCCCTCGGACAACTCGACCTACCCGTCTGCTTCGGAACGCCCTCCAACTTTCGAAAGGAGACCCTCATGTTCGAAGTGGTCGGGTTTCGAGGAACCTACCACGCAGTGCTGGGGAGGCCATGCTACGCCAAGTTCATGGCCGTCCCCAACTACACCTACCTCAAGCTCAAGATGTCGGGCCCCAACGGGGTCATCACCATCGGGCCCACGTACCGACACGCATTCGAATGCGATGTGGAGTGCATGGAGTACGCCGAGGCCCTCGCCGAATCCGAGGCCCTCATCGCCGACCTGGAGAGCCTCTCTAGGGAGGCGCCCGATGTGAAGCGCCACGCCGGCAACTTCGAACCAGCGGAGACGGTCAAGTCCGTCCCTCTCGACCCCAGCAGCGACGCCTCCAAGCAGATCCGGATCGGCTCCGAGCTCGACCCCAAATAGGAAGCAGTGCTTGTCGACTTTCACCATGCGAACGCCGACGTTTTCGCGTGGAGTCCCTCGGACATGCCCGGCATACCGAGGGAAGTCGCCGAGCACTCTCTGGATATTTGAGCTGGGGCCCGACCCGTGAAGCAGCCTCTGCGCCGATTCGACGAAGAAAAGCGCAGAGCCATAGGCGAGGAGATCCACAAGCTACTGGCGGCAGGGTTCATCAAAGAGGTATTCCATCTCGAATGGCTTGCCAACCCTGTGCTTGTGAGAAAGAAAGGGGGGAAATGGTGGATGTGTGTAGACTACACTGGTCTAAACAAAGCATGTCCAAAGGTTCCCTACCCTCTGTCTCGCATCGATCAGATCGTGGATTCCACTGCTGGGTGCGAAACCCTGTCTTTCCTCGATGCCTACTCAGGGTATCACCAGATCAGGATGAAGGAGTCCGACCAGCTCGTGACTTCATTCATCACACCCTTCGGCATGTACTGCTATGTCATAATGTCGTTTGGTTTGAGGAATGCAGGGGCAACGTACCAGCGATGCATGAATCATGTGTTTGGCGAACACATCGGCCGAACGGTCGAGGCCTACGTCGATGACATCATAGTCAAGACGAGGAAGGCCTCCGACCTCCTTTCCGACCTTGAAGCGACATTCCGATGTCTCAAGGCGAAGGGCGTGAAGCTTAATCCCGAAAAGTGTGTCTTCGGGGTCCCCGAGGCATGCTCTTGGGGTTCATCGTCTCCGAGCGGGGCATCGAAGCCAACCTGGAGAAGATCGCAGCCATCACCAGCATGGGGCCAATCAAGGACTTGAAAGGCGTACAGAGGGTCATGGGATGTCTCGCGGCTCTGAGCCGCTTCATCTCGCGCCTCGGCGAAAGAGGTCTGCCTCTGTACCACCTCTTAAGGAAGGCCGAGTGCTTCACTTGGACTCTCGAGGCCGAGGAAGCCCTCGAGAACCTGAAGGCGCTCCTCACGAACGCGCCCATCTTGGTACCCCCCGCTGCCGGAGAAGCCCTCTTGATCTACGTCGCCGCGACCACCCAGGTGGTTAGCGCCGCGATCGTGGTTGAGAGACGAGAAGAAGGGCATGCATTGCCCGTCCAGAGGCCAGTCTACTTCATCAGTGAGGTACTGTCCGAGACCAAGATCCGCTACCCACAGATCCAGAAGCTGTTGTACGCGGTGATCCTGACACGGCGGAAGTTGCGACACTACTTCGAGTCTCATCCGGTGACTGTGGTGTCATCCTTCCCCCTGGGTGAGATCATCTAGTCTCGAGAGGCCTCGGGTAGGATTGCGAAGTGGGCGGTGGAGATCATGGGCGAGACGATCTCGTTCGCCCCTCGGAAGGCCATCAAGTCCCAGGTCTTGGCGGACTTCGTGGCTGAATGGGCCGACACCCAGCTTCTGATGGCTCCGATCCAACCGGAGCTCTGGACCATGTTTTTCGATGGATCGCTGATGAAGATGTGGGCCGGTGCAGGTCTCCTCTTCGTCTCGCCCCTCAGAAAGCACCTACGCTACGTGCTGCGCCTCCACTTCCCGGCGTCCAACAATGTGGCGGAGTACGAGGCTCTGGTAAACGGGTTGCGAATCGCCATCGAGCTAGGGGTCCGACGCCTCGACGCTCGCGGTGACTCGCAGCTCGTCATCGACCAAGTCATGAAGAACTCCCACTGTCGCGACCCGAAGATGGAAGCCTACTGCGATGAGGTTCGGCGCCTGGAAGACAAGTTCTACGGGCTCGAGCTCAACCACATCGCCCGACGCTACAACGAGACTGCGGACGAGCTGGCTAAAATAGCCTCGGGACGAACAACAGTTCCCCCGGACGTATTCTCCCGAGACCTGCATCAACCCTCCGTCAAGACCGAGGACACGCCCGAACCCGAGGCACCTTCGGCTCCGCCCGAGGCACCCTCGGCTCAGTCCGAGGTACCCTCGGCCTAGTCTGAGGTACCCTCGGCACGGTCTGAGGCACCCTCGGCTCAGTCCGAGGTACCCTCGGCCCAGTCCGAGGTACCCTCGGCACGGTCCGAGGTACCCTCGGCCCCCGAGGGTGAGGCACTGCGCGTCGAGGGGGAACCGAGCGAGGTCACGCCTAATCAAAGCTGGCAGACCCCGTACCTGCAATATCTCCACCGAGGGGAGCTGCCCCTCGACCAAGCCGAAGCTCGGCGGTTGGCGAGGCGCGCCAAGTCTTTCGTCTTGCTGGGGGATGGGAAGGAGCTCTACCACCACAGCCCCTCAGGCATCCTCCAGCGATGCATTTCCATCGCCGAAGGCCAGCAGCTCTTGACGGAAGGATTCCGGGCGTCCCCCGCCCGGGGGCTCGGGAGGTGGAAAGACACGATGCATGAGGGGAGCACGAAGACATGGTTGCCCTCCAAGGGGGTCGCCCCCCTTTTAAAGGCGACTCTCTCCACTTGCATCCTCAACCGTTGCGGGTAGAGTCTTCTCCAACACGCTCCAAGATTCTCCCCCCCACGGCGCGGGGGCTGGGTCCCACACGTCATGCAAGCAGGTCCAGGGGAGAAGAAGCCAAACCGCCGCGCGCGTGGTGCATGCAACCGCCCGGCGGTTACAAGTAGTTCTCCACTTTTGCCCAGACCAGCGAGCGAAAGGGCGAGCAGCCATACAGGCGGCATGCAACCGCGCCGAGTGGGCGCACCCCTTCGACTCCAACGAGCCCAGCATGGAGGTCCAGGCCCACGCGTCATGCAATCGGCACGCCGGTTGCTACGTGTGAGCAACTGCACCGCCACTCACGCCACTACCGCGCCTCCTCGACTGCGGAGTCAATACCGCGACTCGAGGCAACCCTGCAGCACCAGCCAAGCGCGACGGTCAAATGCGGTCAAAATTGGGCCAGCAGTAATGGCGGTGACAGGCGGGCAGAAGCAGCGGTCACGTCGTCAGCCAAGCTCACATCCCATCCAGGGGCAGCGGGAGAGCCCTCCCTCACGGCGTGAAGACGACGCGCCCGTGATCCGTTCCTCGAACGGCTCGCGCACGCGCAACGGCCGCCCCGCGGACCGCTCGCCCCGTCGCATTAACTCCGCGGTGGGACAGGCGGCGTCTCAGGCGGGAGAAGCAAGCAACGCTTCGCCTTCGCCATAATGACCGCGTCGAAAAAGGTACGCCACGTCATTCGATTTTGTGTCCTTTTCCTTTTCCTCTTTCTCTCTCTTACAATAGGGACCGGGAAAGGGGGATACCCCAAAAAGGACCCTTCTCCGTGAAGGAAACAGGCTCCGAGCCTCCCTACTGATCAGAGGTTCGAAGGCTGGCCCCTCGGAGGGGTTCAACAGCCGCCTCAGAGCACGTGGGCTCCACACCCACTACTGGTCAGAGGTTCGATGGCCGGCCCCTCGAAGGGTTCAACGGTCGCCTCAGGCCACTCGGGCTCCGCGCCCACTACTGATCAGGGGTTCGTAGGCTGGCCCTCGAAGGGTTCACAGCCGCCTCAGACGCAGAGCGAGGGATGACCATGGGTACGTTCGATACATAACCAAGGCTCGGGCTACGCTCCCGAGGTACCCTAGGACATTTCCGAGACCGGCGGGAACGATCTTGTAACGGAATCCCATCAGAGGGAGGCATCAAGCCCTCGGACCCCGTCGACAGGGGACCGGGTCCGGTAGACCACCCGCAGGTACTTTTGGGCGCGCCTCTAGGCCTCTAGCCGACCCCTATCAAATGGGGTACGGACGTCCGCTCGGATTACCCGCCAGCAGCTCACCGGAAACACCATGTTCGGCGCCCTTCGAGGGCAGCATGGCGCTTCCCCCCCCCCCCTCCTCCTTGCGGAAAGGCGACGCAGGGGCGTATGTAAAAAGTCGAGTCTGTCCCTGATCGTCCTCTCGCCCTGTGCAGAGGCTCGGGGGCTGCTCTCGCAAACCCGGCTCTGGCCAGACCGTTGACAGCGTCAACATACCAGCCCGAGAACTTGGGACCCGACCGTGCACTCGGGCTACGGCCAGCTCACATGAGGGAACAACTAGACCAGCCGAAGTGTTGTGAAGCGTCCTAAGACCTCGAAGGAGTAAAATTACTCCTTCGAGGCCTCGAAGGCTACACCCGGCGGGTGCGCTCACGCGCACCCACCGGAACAGAATGCAACCAAAAAAGGCTGGTCCCCTTGCAAAAAAGTGCGGCAAAAGCCTCCAAGCGAGTAATAGTACTCCCTTGGAGGCTCGGGGGCTACTGTTGGGGACCATAATTAGGGGTACCCTCAAGACCACTAAATCTCAGCTGGTAACCCCCATCAGCACAAAGCTGCAAAGGCCTGATGGGTGCGATTAAGTCAAGGATCGGTCCATTCAAGGGACATGATCGTGCCTCGCCCGAGCCTAGCCTCGGGCAAGGGAAGCCGACCCCGGAGAACCTACGTCTCGCCCGAGGAACACCCTCCAGCAACGGGCACACTATCGGCTCGCCCGAGGCCCAGTCTTCACCGAGAAGCAACCTTGGCCACATCGCCACGCTGACCGACCAAATCGCAGGGGCATTTAATGCAAAGGTGGCCTGACACCTTTATCCTGACGCACGCCCTCCAGTCGACAGAGCCGAAGTGACCGCAGTCACTTCGCCGCTCTACTGACCGGTCTGACAAGAGGACAGCGCCGCCTGCGCTGCTCCGACTGCTGAGCCACCCGACAGAGTGAGGCTGACAGCAGCCAAGGCCGGCCTCGGGCGTCATAGGAAACTCCGCCTCGCCCGACCCCAGGGCTCGGACTCGGGCTCAGCCCCGGAAGACGGCGAACTCCGCTCTGCCCGACCCAGGGCTCGGACTCGGGCTCAGCCCCGGAAGACGACGAACACCGCCTCGCCCGACCCCAGGGCTTGGACTCGGGTTCAGCCCCGGAAGACAGTGAACTCCGCTCCGCCCGACCCAGGACTCGGACTCGGGCTCAGCCCCAGAAGACGGCGAACTCCACTCCGCCCGACCCAAAGCTCGGACTCGGGCTCAGCCCCGGAAGACGGCGAACTCCGCTCCGCCCGACCTAGGGCTCGGACTTGGGCTCAGCCCCAGAGGACGACGGACTCCGCTTCGCCCGACCCCAAGGCTCGGACTCAGCCCTGGCCTCAGCCGACGGTCTCTGCCTCGCCTGACCCAGGGGCTCGGACTCAACCACGGCCACGGGAGACAGACTCGACCTCGACCTCGGAGGAGCCTCCACATCGCCCAACCTAGGGTGCGGACCGACCACGTCGATAGGAGGCGCCATCATTACCCTACCCCAAGCTGACTCAGGCTACGGGGAACAAGACCGGCGTCCCATCTGGCTCGCTCCGCCAGATAGGCAATGATGGCGCCCCGCACGCTTTGTGACGACGGTGGCTCTCGGCCCCCTTACGGAAGCAAGAGGACGTCAGCAAGGACTCGACAGCCCCGACAGCTGCCCTCTCACCAGGCTCCAGCACTCCTCCGACGGCCACGACACCACACGAACCGGGTGCCAAAACCTCTTCGGCTGCCACGACGGCATGTGCTTAGGGCGCTAGCTCCCCTCCGCTAGACACGTAGCACTCTGCTACACCCCCCATTGTACACCTGGATCCTCTCCTTACGCCTATAAAAGGAAGGACCAGGGCCCTCTTACAGAGGGTTGGCCCGCGCGGAGAAGGACGGGACGGCGCTCGCGCAAGGCCGCTCGCTCCCACTCCTGCGTGGATGCTTGTATCCCCCTACTGCAAGCGCACCCGACTCAGGCGCGGGGCTAACACGAAGGCTGCGGGATCCACTCTCTCACGTCCGCCTCTCTCCGGCTGCTTCCTTTCCCCCCTTCGCGTTCTGCCTCACGTCGACCCATCTGGGCTGGGGCACGCGGCGACAATTCACTCGTCGGTCCAGGGACCCCCCGGGTTTCAAAACACCGACAGATTGATTCATAAGTCCCTAGAAAACCAATCCGTAACTGGAAGTATAATCTTGATGACGATTAGATCTGATCTAGTAAGAGGAATAGGAAAACATACCTTTGTTGTTGTTGGAGAGTTGCAGTTGCCGTCTTCATAGTATTGCCCTGCAGAGAAACAGCACGCATCGAATCCGAGCTGCTGTAGGTTGTAGCGTTTCCAGACACTCCAACACTTAGGCGATGGGGACCTCTGGGGACTAGGGTTTTGGGGCAAGGTACTAGCGTTAGTCTTTCCTGCGACCCCTTAGTCCTATATATAGCGTCGTGTGTCTGGGGGCTCCAACCGAGGTTAGCATAGGCCCTCCCGATCAAGGGCCCGATTAAAGGAACGATAGTTGGGTTAAGCCCAATCCGGTCTCTATTGACCGGCTGTAGAGGACACACCCAACAATCTCCCCTTTGTTCTCTACATTCCTTATATTCAACTTTTCTAGATTCCATCCCTCGACAAGTTTACACATAGAGACCTATGCGTGACAATGACCGATTAAGTATCATCGCACTCATTGACTACAACATGCTCGCCTGCTTCAGAACGAAAAGAGACTTCATTTGGTTGCAATCTGTAGCCCCTTTGATTCAAGATCATAGGTACTCCCTTAAACCCATGCTGGCTGCGTGCTTACTAAACACGCTGGGTGGAAGACCTTTTGTGAGCGGATCCGCTAGCATCTGCTATCTTCTGTTATGCTCATCTTATGATTTGATCCTGAATCTACTCCTTAACAACATAATACTAAAAGTCAATGAACTTGGCAGCGCCACATGACTTGCTGTTATAGGAGTACGGTACCGCTGGCTCATTATCGCAGTAAATTCTCAGTGGTCACTCTATGCTATCAACCACTCTTAATCCGAGTACAAATTTCTTTATTTTTATTGCCTGCCCATTTGCCTCATGCATGGTTACAAACTTAGCGTGCATTGTCGACGATGCTCTCGCTATCTGTTTGCAACTTTTATAAGAAATAACTCCCCCGGATATAGTAAATTCATACCTCGAAGTAGGGAACTAGATCTTCTGTTTGTTAGCATGAGGCCATTTTTGTACCTTGGAGGTACATTAGAGCCTTCTTAACTGCTTAACAGTGTTCTATGCCTGGGTTGATCTGATATCTCCCAAGCATCTCGGTAGTAAATTCTAAGTCAAGGCGAATATATATTTGAGCATACAAAATGCTTCTGATAATAGAAGCATATGGTACTGACTTTATCTGATCTTTCTGACACTGAATCTGGGGACACTGATGATTCCCAAACTTATCACCCTTGACTATTGGCGCAGGCGTGGCCTTACACTGATGCATACTGTACTTCTTTAGTACTTTTCTATGTATGACTTCTGTGAGAGTTCTAAAACTTCATTATGCCTATCTCTGTGAAATTCTATTTTAAAACATAAGAGGCTTCTCATATGTCTTTTTATATCGAAGTTTGAGGAACGGAAACTTTTTGTTTCCGCCAGTAGATCTTTATCACTACTAACTAAAAATATGTTATCGACATACAGAACAAGGAAGATATACTTTCTTTTTCCTTGGACTTTGCATAAATGCAATTGTCTTCCTCGTTTTCCTCAAAACCAAACTTTCTGATAGTTTGATCAGACTTGATGTACCACTGTCTGGAGAAATGTTTTAATCCATAAATGGACCTCCATTGAGTGATGTCCCATGTGTTCTTTACCGCTCACAACAAAACCCTTTGGTTGTGCCATGAAAACGTTTTCTTCTAACTCTCCATTTAGGAATGTTGTCTTTACATCCATCTGATGGAGCTCTAGATCAAAATGAGCAACTAGTGCCATTATGATCCTGAATGAATCTTTTGTTGAGACAGGTGAGAAGGTTTCAAGGTAGTCAATGCCTTCTCACTATGTGAACGCCTTGGCCACATGTCCTTGTATCTTTCTATATTCCCTTTGAAGTCACGCTTGGTCTTCTAGACCCAGTAATTTGCGCGTCTCATAGCTATTTCATATGTAGTGGGATCACTTTCTGCATCGATGTCCTCACACATATAAAACTCATCGCTTTCTATGTCTACACTTGTGTAAACTCCATAATCATCAGGAATCGCAGATCGTATAGACCTTTGAGACCTTCATAAACTTGTTTCTAGTTCTAGTTTGTTCTGCGGCTCCTGCATTGGTGCATCACTTGGCGCAACACTACTACTGTCATGTGAACTCTCCTGTGCAACCGACTCAGAAGAGCCAGAATGTGCAGAAGGTGAAGTGACTTGCTCTGTAGTAGTTGCACTTGGTGATACAATATTTGCAGCAGGGGTTTCACCTCGAGTCGTTACAACTGTTGGTGGAACCACAGCGGGTATCGAGAAGTATGGTTCTTCAACCATCGGAATCAGGACGTATGTCCTCTTTTCCTGAAGGTCAACCTCTCTGAGTACCTTACTCCCCTTGATCATGTCATCTTCTAGGAAAATTGAGAGCACCTAGAAAAGGGGTGAATAGGTGATCCTGTAAAAACTTAAAACTTATAGCCACAAAACTTGGTTAAGTGTTAGAGAGATAATACCAAGTGACTATAAAGCGAGCTCTTGTGAATCACAACAATCACACAAAAAGCAATCACAAGAGACACGCGAGTTATCCCATGGTTCGACAAGTACAACACTTGTCTACCTCCACGTTGTGGCGTCCCAATGGACGAGGGTTGAACTCAACCCCTTTCAAGTGATCCAATGATCAACTTGAATACCACGGTGTTTTTCTTTCTTTCACTATATCCCGTTTGCAAGGAATCTCCACAACTTGGAGCCTCTCGCCCTTACAATTGATGATAACAAAGAAGCACAGATGTAAGGGAGGGAAAAGCAACACACACAAGACTCAAAGCAAGAGCACAAACACGCACACTAGTCACAACTTGAGCTCTAAGTTCACACACGGAGTTCTCAACTCAAGATGAGCTCAAATTGCTATCGCAACGAATCAAATGCGCTAGAATGAAGTCTTGGTGCTTAGAGATGATCAAAGAATGCTTGGTGTGCTCCTCCATGCGCCTAGGGGTCCCTTTTATAGCCCCAAGGCAGCTAGGAGCCGTTGGAAGCAATCTAGGAAGGCAATTCTTGCCTTCTGTCGGGTGGCGCACCGGATAGTCCGGTGCACCACCGGACATCCACTGTTCACTGTCCGGTGCAGATTGCTTTCCTAAATTGGCGCAGCCGACCGTTGAAGATTTGGAGCTATTGGCGCACCAGACACTGTCCGGTGCACACCGGACAGTCCGGTGCCCCTTGCCGACCGTTGGCTCGGCCACGCGTCACGCGCGGATTGCGCGGCCGACCGTTGGCTCACCGGACAGTCCGGTGCACCACCGGACAGTCCGGTCAATTTTAGCCGTACGCCGCCAACGAATTCCCGAGAGATGGCCAGTTGACAGACGCCAGCCTAGCGCACCGGACACTATCCGGTGCACCACCGGACAGTCCGGTGCACCCAGACTGCGCAGAGTCTTGGCTGCTCTAGCCAAGTCTTTTTCCTTTTGAATTTTCTCTGATTCTAGCACTTAGACAAATATGTTAGTGCACAAAAACCAATGTACTAAGTCTAGAATCATACCTTTGTGTTGATTTGCACTTCATCCACCATTTGGCACTTATTACTACTTAAGACAATTGTGTTGGACACTTAATCACCAAAATACTTTAGAAATGGCCCAAGGGCACATTTCCCTTTCAATATCCTCATTTTTGGTGATTTATGCCAACACATCAAAAAGCAACAAATAGAAGTGCAACATCAATGCAATTAAGAACAAGAATTGTTTTTGATTCAAATTTGGCATATTTGGATCATTCTTTGCCACCACTTGGTTTGTTTTCAAAATCAAACTCAATTTCCTATCTCTAAGTCAAACACACTTGTTTAGGCATAAAGAGAGGTACTTCATGAGAAAATTTAATCAAGAGCCAAAAACTCCCCCTTTTCCCATAATCCTATATTCTCCCCACAAGAGGCCAAATTTTGCACATAAGAGTATTTTGCAAAACAAAAGTTCTAACTCTACTATTTTCAAAATTCTCAAGTGGTAGCTGATCCATTTGCTTTGGCCTTAATTTCTCCTCCTTTGGCATTAAGCACCAAAATAGAATCATTATTGGCCCTTAAACCCCATTGCCTCACCAAAATCTTCAATTAAGAGTAAAAAGGCAATAAGGGCATGGAGATGAACTTGGAGTAAATTACCCTCTCATCGGAGTGCAGTGGAAGTCTTGCATGGTCCAAGTTCACCTTTTCCCTTTCAATCCTCCTTTGAGACTAAATTAAGAACACTCAAGCACATGGTTAGTCTCAAGGGATCAAGTTGTAGCATATCTCCCCCTAAATATGTGCATCATTCACACATGGACTTGTGAGGTCTGGGGATCCCTTGCACAACTTGAGCACCGTAAATAAGCAATAAAATGCATAAAGGAACATGATCAAAGGCATAAAACACATGTATGCTATAGATCAATCCAAGTTCCGCGAATCTAAGACATTTAGCTCACTACGCAGCCTGCAAAAGGTCTTCTCATCTAAATGCTTGGTAAAGATATCGGCTAGCTGGTTCTCGGTGCTAACATAAAACACTTTGACATCTCCCTTTTGCTGGTGGTCTCTCAAAAAGTGATGCCGGATGTCTATGTGCTTTGTGCGGCTGTGTTCAACAGGATTGTCCGCCATGCGGATAGCACTCTCATTGTCACATAGGAGTGGGACTTTGCTCAGATTGTAGCCAAAGTCCCAGAGGGTTTGCCTCATCCAAAGTAGTTGTGTGCAACACTGTCCTGCGGCAACATACTCGGCCTCAGCGGTGGATAGGGCAATAGAAGTTTGTTTCTTAGAACTCCAGGCACCAGGGATCTTCCTAGGAATTGGCACATCCCTGATGTAGTCTTCCTATCGACCTTACATCCAGCATAATCGGAGTCTGAATATCCAATTAAGTCAAAGGTAGACCCCTTTGGATAGCAGATCCCGAAGCAAGGCGTAGCAACTAAATATCTAAGAATTCGCTTAACGGCCACAAGGTGACACTCCCTTGGGTCGGATTGAAATCTAGCACACATGCATACGCTAAGCATAATATCCGGTCTACTAGCACATAAATAAAGTAAAGAGCCTATCATAGACCGGTATGCCTTTTGATCAACGGACTTACCTCCTTTGTTGAGGTCGACATGTCCGTCGGTTCCCATTGGAGTCTTTGCGGGCTTGGCGTCCTTCATCCCGAACCGCTTGAGCAAGTCTTGCGTGTACTTCGTTTGAGAGATAAAGGTGCCGTACTTGAGTTGCTTCACTTGGAACCCAAGGAAGTAGTTCAACTCGCCCATCATCGACATCTCAAATTTCTGTGTCATCACCCTGCTAAACTCTTCACAAGACTTTTGGTTAGTAGAACCAAATATTATGTCATCGACATAAATTTGGCACATAAATAGATCACCGTCACAAGTCTTAGTGAAAAGAGTTGGATCGGCTTTCCCAACCTTGAAAGCATTAGCAATTAGAAAATCTCTAAGGCATTCATACCATGCTCTTGGGGCTTGCTTAAGTCCATAGAGCGCCTTAGAGAGCTTACACACGTGGTCGGGGTACCGTTCATCCTCAAAGCCAGGGGGTTGCTCCACGTACACCTCCTCCTTGATTGGCCCGTTGAGGAAAGCACTCTTCACGTCCATTTGGAACAACCTGAAAGAATGGTGAGCGGCATAGGCTAACAAAATATGAATTGACTCTAGCCTAGCCATAAGAGCAAAAGTCTCCTCAAAGTCCAAACCTGCAACTTGGGCATAACCTTTTGTCACAAGTCGAGCCTTGTTCCTTGTCACCACCCCGTGCTCATCCTGTTTGTTGCGGAACACTCACTTGGTTCCCACAACGTTTTGCTTGGGACGTGGCACTAGTGTCCAAACTTCATTTCGCTTGAAGTTGTTGAGCTCTTCCTGCATGGCCAACACCCAGTCCGGATCTAGCAAGGCCTCTTTTACCCTGAAAGGCTCAATAGAAAAGACAAAAGAGTAATGCTCACAAAAATTAGCTAATCTAGAGCGAGTGGTTACTCCCTTGCTTATGTCACCCAAAATCTGGTCGACGGGATGATTCCTTTGAATCATCGCTCGAACTTGAGTTGGAGGGGCCCGTGGTACTTCTTCCTCCTCAACTTGGTCTTCTTGTGCTCCCCCTTGATCACACGCCTCCTCTTAAGGAACCTATTCATCATCTTGAGTTGGGGGGTGCACCATTGTTGAGGAAGAAGGTTGATCTTGCACTTGGTGTT
Organism: Zea luxurians; assembly: GCA_029449295.1. Taxonomy (NCBI): domain Eukaryota; kingdom Viridiplantae; phylum Streptophyta; class Magnoliopsida; order Poales; family Poaceae; genus Zea; species Zea luxurians. The sequence goes on along the minus strand of JAOPSE010000010.1, from coordinate 38,320,620 downwards.
CCTGTGGTCGCACATCTCCAATCACCATGGTACGAATTGCGTCCGTTGGAACATCGTCTTCATCTATATCATCAAGATCAACTTGCTCTCTCGGAGAGCCATTAGTTTCATCAAATACAACATCGCTAGAAACTTCAACCAAACCCGATGATTTGTTGAAGACTCTATACGCCTTTGTATTTGAGTCATAACCTAACAAAAACCCTTCTACAGCTTTGGGAGCAAATTTGGAATTCCTATCTTTCTTCACTAGAATGTAGCATTTACTCCCAAATACACGAAAATATGAAACGTTGGGTTTGTTACCGGTTAGAAGTTCGTATGACGTCTTCTTGAGGAGGTGATGAAGGTAGACCCGGTTTATGGCGTGACAAGCCGTGTTCATGGCTTCCGACCAAAACCACTCGGGCGTCTTGAATTCTCCAAGCATCGTCCTCGCCATGTCTATGAGCGTCCTGTTCTTCCTCTCTACCACACCGTTTTGCTGTGGTGTGTAGGGAGCGGAGAACTCGTGCTTGATTCCTTCCTCCTCAAGGTACTCCTCCACTTGAAGATTCTTGAACTCGGACCCGTTGTCGCTTCTAATCTTTTTCACCTTGAGCTCAAATTCGTTTTGAGCTCTCCTTAGAAAGCGCTTGAGGGTCCCTTGGGTTTCTATTTATCCTGCAAGAAGAATACCCAAGTGAAGCGGGAAAAATCATCAACAACAACAAGACCATACTTACTTCCCCCGATGCTAAGGTAGGCGACGGGTCCGAAGAGGTCCATATGCAGTAGCTCCAGAGGTCTTGATGTAGTCATCACATTCTTGTTGTGATGAGCGCTTCCCACCTGTTTACCTACTTGACAAGCTGCACAAGGTCTATCTTTTTCGAAAAACACATTTGTTAGACCTAGCACATGTTCTCCCTTTAGAAGTTTGTGAAGGTTCTTTATCCCAACATGTGCTAGATGGCGATGCCACAGCCAGCCCATGCTAGTCTTAGCAATTAAGCATGCATCTAGACCGGCCTCCTCCTTCGAAAAATCAACTAAATAGAGTTTGTCGTCTAGTACACCCTTAAAAGCTAATGAACCATCACTCCTTCTAAAGACAAACACGTCTACATTGGTAAATAAGCAATTGTAACCCATATTACATAATTGACTAACGGACAACAAGTTATACCCGAGCGATTCAACTAAAAACACATTAGATATGGAATGCTCGGATGAAATATCTATCTTTCCTAGTCCTTTAACCTTGCCTTGATTCCCGTCACCGAATATGATTGAGTCTTGGGAATCTTTGTTCTTGACGTAGGAGGTGAACATCTTCTTCTCCCCCGTCATGTGGTTTGTGCATCCGCTGTCGATAATCCAGCTTGAGCCCCCGGATGCATAAACCTGCAAGGCAAATTAGGCTTGGGTTTTAGGTACCCAACTCTTGTTGGGTCCTACAAGGTTAGTAACAATAGCCTTAGGGACCCAAATGCAAGTTTTATCTCCCTTGCATTTTGCCCCCAATTTCCTAGCAACCACTTTCTTATTTTTACATGAAAGTACAAAATTAGTGTTGCAGGCATGAAAAACAGTAGCAGATTTATTTTGCGTTTTCTTAGGTACATGATGAACAACATTGTTCCTAGGCATATTTCTACCATGCACAAAGGAAGAACTTGAACCAAACATGGCATGTGAATCATAAGCATTAAAACTCCTATTATGATGAGCATTCCTAGGAAATTTTCTATCATAAATAAATGCATGATTCTTTTGACTACTACTAGCCATAGTAGCCTTCCCTTTTTCCTTGTTGAAGATGGGAGCCCTTTGGCTTGTTAAGTTCTTGGCTTCCCTCTTAAAGCCAAGCCCATCCTTAATTGAGGGGTGTCTACCAACAGTGTAGGCATCCCTAGCAAATTTTAGTTTATCAAAATCACTTTTGCAAGTCTTAAGTTGAGCATTAAGACTTTCTACTTCATCATTTAATTTAGAAATAGAAATTAAATGTTCATCACAAGCATCAACATTAAAATCCTTGCATCTATTGCAAATTACAACATGATCTACACAAGGACTAGATTTATTAACTACCTCTAGCTTAGCATTTAAATCATCATTCAAAATCTTCAAGCTAGAAATAGATTCATTGCAAATAGATAATTCAGAAGATAGTAATTCATTCCTTTTAATTTCTAAGGCAAGAGACTTTTGAACACTAACAAATTTGTCATGTTCCTCATATAAGATGTCCTCTTGCCTCTCTAGCAGTCTATCTTTTTCATTCAATGCATCAATCAGCTCATTAATCTTTTCTACTTTTGCTCTATCTAATCCTTTGAACAGGCTAGTGTAATCAATTTCATCATCCCTAGAGTCCTCATCACTAGAAGTAGAGTACTTAGGAGTTTCTCTAGTGTTTACCTTCTTTTCCTTTGCCATTAGACAAGTATGGCGCTCGTTGGGGAAGAGCGACGACTTGTTGAAGGCCGAGGCGGCGAGTCCTTCGTCGTCGGAGTCGGACGACGAACAATCCGAGTCCCATTCTTTGCCGAGGTGTGCCTCGCCCTTCGCCTTCTTGTAGGCCTTCTTCTTTTCCCTCTTTCCGCTTTTCTCTTGTCCCTGGTCACTATCATTATCGGGACAGTTAGCAATAAAGTGACCAGTCTTACCACACTTGAAGCAGGAGTGCTTTCCCTTCGTCTTGCTCTTGTTGGGATGCTCCTTGCGACCTTTTAGCGCCATCTTGAAGCACTTGATGATGAGGGCCATTTCTTCCTCGTTAAGCCCAGCCGCCTCAACTTGCGCCACCTTGCTAGGTAGCGCCTCCTTGCTACTTGTTGCTTTGAGAGCAATGGTTTGAGGCTCGTGGATCAGCATTGGGCCATTCAACGCCTCATCAACATATCTTGCCTCCTTGATCATCATTCGCCCGATTACAAACTTTCCGAGTATTTCCTCGGGCGTCATCTTGGTGTACCTAGGATTTTCACGAATAGAGTTTACAAGATGAGGATCAAGGACAGTGAAGGACCTTAGCATAAGCCAGACGACGTCGTGGTCCGTCCATCTCGTGCTTCCATAGCTCCTTATTTTGTTGACCAGGGTCTTGAGCCTGTTATACGTTTGAGTTGGCTCCTCCCCCCTGATCATTGCGAACCTTCACAGTTCGCCCTCCACCAACTCCATCTTGGTGATCATAGTGACGTCGTTCCCCTCATGCGAGATCTTGAGGGTGTTCCAAATCTGCTTGGCGTTATCCAAGCCGCTCACCTTATGGTATTCTTCCCTGCACAAGGATGCTAATAGAACAGTGGTAGCTTGTGCATTTTTGTGAATTTGTTCATTGATAAACATGGGATTATCCATACTATCAAAATTCATTCCATTTTCTACTATCTCCCATATACTTGGATGAAGAGAGAACAAATGGCTACGCATTTTGTGACTCCAAAATCCGTAGTCCTCTCCATCAAAGTGCGGAGGTTTCCCAAGTGGAATTGAAAGTAAATGAGCATTGGAGTTAGATGGAATACGAGAATAATCAAAAGAAAAGTTTGAGTTGACCGGTTTCTTTTTCTCGTCGTAGTCATCATCTCTTTGGGAATAAGAAGACTCGTCGTTGTCGTAGTAGACTATCTTCTTGATGCGCCTCTTCTTCTTCCCGTCCTTCTTCTTGTGACTCGAGCCAGAGTCAGTGGGCTTATCGTCTCTTGGCTCGTTGAAGACAGATTCCTTCTCCTTATCGTTGACCACCATCCCCTTTCCCTTAGGATCCATCTCTTCGGGCGATTAGTCCCTTTCGTGAAGAGAACGGCTCCGATACCAATTGAGAGCACCTAGAGGGGGGTGAATAGGTGATCCTGTAAACACTTAAAACTTATAGCCACAAAACTTGGTTAAGTGTTAGAGAGATAATACTAAGTGACTATAAAGCGAGCTCTTGCGAATCACAATAATCACACAAAAAGCAATCACAAGAGACACGCGAGTTATCCCGTGGTTCGATAAGTACAACACTTGTCTACCTCCACGTTGTGGCGTCCCAATGGACGAGGGTTGCACTCAACCCCTTTCAAGTGATCCAATGATCAACTTGAATACCATGGTGTTTTTCTTTCTTTCACTATATCCCGTTTGCGAGGAATCTCCACAACTTGGAGCCTCTCGCCCTTACAATTGATGATAACAAAGAAGCACAGATGTAAGGGAGGGAAAAGCAACACACACAAGACTCAAAGCAAGAGCACAAACACGCACACTAGTCACAACTTGAGCTCTAAGTTCACACACGGAGTTCTCAACTCAAGATGAGCTCAAATTGCTATCACAACGAATCAAATGCGCTAGAATGAAGTCTTGGTGCTTAGAGATGATCAAAGAATGCTTGGTGTGCTCCTCCATGTGCCTAGGGGTCCCTTTTATAGCCCTAAGGCAGCTAGGAGCCGTTGGAAGCAATCTGGGAAGGCAATTTTTGCCTTTTGTCGGGTGGCGCACCGGACAGTCCGGTGCACCACCGGAATCCACTGTTCACTGTCTGGTGCAGATTGCTTTCCTAAATTGGTGCAGCCGACCGTTGAAGATTTGGAGCCGTTGGCGCACCGGACAGTCCGGTGCCCCCTGCCGACCGTTGGCTCGGCCACGCGTCACGCGCGGATTGCACGGCCGACCGTTGGCTCACCGGACAGTCCGGTGCACCACCGGACAGTCCGGTGAATTTTAGCCATACGCCACCGACGAATTCCCGAGAGCGGTCAGTTGACAGACGCCAGCCTGGCGCACCGGACACTGTCCGGTGCACCCAGACTGCACAGAGTCTTGGCTGCTCTAGCCAAGCCTTTTTCCTTTTGAATTTTCTCTTATTCTAGCACTTAGACAAATATGTTAGTGCACAAAAACCAATGTATTAAGTCTAGAATCATACCTTTGTGTTGATTTGCACTTCATCCACCATTTGGCACTTATTAATACTTAAGACAATTGTGTTGGACACTTAATCACCAAAATACTTTAGAAATGGCCCAAGGGCACATTTCCCTTTCAAAAATGACATGTCTGGTTTCTATAAACTTGGTTTGTCTGCCTGGGCAGTAGAATCTGTAACACTTCGATCTCTCAGGATAGCCAATAAAATGGTAGCTAGTGGTTCTCTCATATAGCTTTTCATGCCTAGGATTAAATATTCTAGCTTTTCTTGGACAACCCCATATGTGGAAGTAGTTGAGCGTGACCTTTCTGCCAGTTCACAACTCATATGGAGTTTTAGCCACTGATTTGCTAGGAACTTTGTTGAGTATTTGCATATCGGTTTTTAAAGCCTCCATCCATAAACCCAATGGTAAGTTAGAGTAACTAAGCATACTCATTACCATGTCCATCAGTGTTCTTCTTACGCCTTTAGGCAACCACATTCTATTGCGGTTCACCAGGTGTTGAATACTGAGCTACAATATTGTTTTCACTTAGGAACCTCGCGAAAGGATCCTAGGACCTGTCCATACTTAGTATGGTGCCCACAGTACTCCCCCACACAATTTGATATGACAATCTTTGTGTTCAAATCGTGTTGTTTTTCTACATCAGCCTTGAACTATTTAAACTTGTCTACATCTTATGATCTGTCCCTTAAAAAAGGGTAAATATAATCGCAGCGAGAGTAGTCATCTGTGAAGGTTATGAACAAGTCAAAACCCATCTACTGTCCTAACTGGAAAAAGACCGCATATATCTATATGAATAATTTCTAACACTCTCGTACTGTGCATGCAATCTCTGCATTGCTCTAAGTCTGTGAAGTCTAGGTGATGGAGAATCCGTCCCTTAACGAGACTTCTTTTCTCTCCCTCGAAATATGGCCCAAATGATAGTGCCATAATTTCGACGAGGTTTCTCCATCACATTGTTTTCTTACTCCTGTCAATGTTGGCTGGTTTGTTTTCTGGTGTATCTAGCACCACTGTGCGAAGATAAATAAAGCATGTCTCGTCAGATGGCGAGACCAACATCTTTATTATCAAAACTGAATAACACACAGTCTTTGTCACTGAAGTGATAGTGGATGTGCTGATTGTCTAATCATGAAACTGAAGTTAAGTGTCTGCTTGCTTTTCGTTAACCACTATAACTGTTTTCAGCCCTCTGGGAGCCTTAGGTTTGTACGGAATTGCATTCTGTAGTGTCTATTGCAGGAATTCTGGACACTTTCTATTGTATGCCCTGTCTTCTTACAATAGAGGCAGGTCTCAGGGGGATCTGAGAAACAGTCTGATTGTTGCATGTAGAAAACATCGTGATCATGTTTGATCTTATTCTCGAACCTTTCTTAGAGGTCTTGTTCTATCTGAGGATTCTTAGTTTGGGAAGATTGATAGAATCACTTATTTGACTTATCAACCTTTCCTCCTTCTAGACACACTGTGTCATGAGTTGATCTATATAACACTTGTCCATTTAGACATGTGCTTTACTGATCATGAAATGTCTCATATTCTGGAATAGCACCCTCAATAGAATCCTGGATGAGACTCTCAATGTGATAAAGTACATTACACTTGGATCTTTTCCAGTTGACCTTATCGATGTTGTACTACAACATCTTAAGGTCATCCTAAGGTGAGCCTACTGTAGGCTTAGTGGGTTTCTCAAACCACAGTGAGGAATCTATTTCATCCACTATAGTTATCATTTCAATCTTTTCCCGCCATAAGTGGCAATAAATACCACATAGCGGTTTAATCTGTCTTGTCTGACCAACTAGTAGCTAGAATGTGCACTTTTGCAAAGTAAAACAGAAAAAATATTTAGAACATCTGAAGTAAATACTGAAACATAGAACATGCATGAATTAAATATTTGACGTTGGTCAAATAATAACCATGTATGATCTTCAAAATTTCTTGGTTCTAAAATTCTAAACCATCGTTGGATAATCTAGAAAACTTAATTCTTGTATAAAATGTGGCAACAATATTTGACGTTGGTCAAAATATTCAGTCTCCATAAAAAAAATTCTGAATTTCTATGCACTTAATGAGAATTAATCCACATAGGCTGCATAATAAACAATAATGCATAAAAAATATGGTTCTAAAATTCTAAACCATCGTTGGATGATCTAGAGAAAAAATATAAATAATTCTGTTCAAAATGTGATAACAATATCTAACGTTGGTTAGAATATTCAATTACCACAAATTTTCTGAATTCTATGCAATTTAGATAATAAATTAATCAACGTTGGTGTCATAATCAACTGAAAAATTGCATAAAATACTGAATAAAGTACCAAAGTACACAGCAGAATAAAATAGTCCATAAATATATCTGTAATTTTCTATAACTGAAAAAAGTATTTCTAAGATATTTTTTGAATTTTCTGCACTATTTTTTTCTTATTTCTTTTCTATGTTTCTAATTTCTGGAAATAGAAAACAAATTCCAGAAAAAAATTGGAGGCCATTTTGGACTGATCGGCCTCTTGGCCCACTAAGGCAGCCCACCTTTTGACCGCTGCCAGCAGGGAGCGCGCGCCCAGGTAGCAACCTGGGCCTGGGCCGCGAATTTGGCCTAGCTGCGGGCGCCTCCCGCACCTCCACCTCCATCCAGCGCCGTTAGATGTGATCCGACGGTCAAAAGTGCACGGCGCACTATGCAGGTTCTATATATAGCGTGGAGTTCGGGGTGAGTGCAAACCCTAGCCATTTTCTTTTCTTATCCCCAGCCTTCCTGGCCGACCGCACCTCCCACTTCCCCTTTCTCTGTTTGGTTCTGTTTTTCTTTTTCTTGTTGCCTCTTTCTCTATACCTTTTTTTCTTGATTTTTTTTGCTTCAGCCGCACAAGAAACAAGGGCCGCCAGGGTGCATCTGCTCCTGGCCGACCGCGCTCGAGTGTTCTGTTCGGCTCTCGATCATTTTGCATTTCTTCTTCATGTCTGTTCCCGTCTCTATGTTTGGCCGGCACTGTGCACTGATCGGCCAAAAATTTATGAGCACGGGACTCCGCAGACCTTGCCGCTAGCGAGCTTATCCCTTCGGGCGGGTGAGCAGCTGTCGGCTGGGATTTGATGGTGGTCCGAGCACGATGGGTCAAAAAAAATCGGTCTCATGACCGTGTTTAACCTTTTAACTCGGATTTAGTCCTCATGTACTCGAATCCCTTACAGTGATGAATTAATGTATGAGATGGATCTAATGTATTATTCAGGATCGAATTATGAGTAGATAAAAACGTAGATCTGAGCCCTTGTGTTATTTCTGTTATTTTCTGTGAATAATTTCTGTACCTTTGCCTGAAAACCTTGAAAGGGAAATAGGGTCAAACCTTTTCCAAATGAATTTTGGTGGTTGAATTGCCCAACACAAATTATTGGACTAACTAGTTTGCTCTATAATATGTGTTCTACAGGTGCCAAAGGTTTACAACAAACCAATACAAAGATAAAAGAAAGGGTTCAAAACAAAGGAGCAAAGTTAAACCGAAGACAGCCCTGGTCTAGCGCACCGGACTGTCCGGTGTGCCACCGGACAGTGACCGGTGCACCACCGGACAGTGTTCGGTGCACTAGGGAGGAACGACTCTGAACTTGCCAGCTTCGTGAATTCGAGGAGCCACTCTGCTATAATTCATCGGACTGTTCGGTGTAACACCGGACTGTCCGGTGTGCCAGCGGAGCAACAGCTACTTCGCACCAACGGTCGTCTGCTAAGTAACAGTAAAAGCAATCAGTGCGCGTCTGCGCGCGCAGAAGTCAGAGCAGGCGCTAGAAGGCGCACCGGACAGTGAACAGGACCTGTCCGGTGGCCCAGTTGTTAGAAGCTCCAACGGTCGGAACCCAACGGCCTGGTGACGTGGCTGGCGCACCGGATAGTGTCCGGTGGCGCACTGGACTGTCCGGTGCGCCATACGACAGCAGCCCCTCTCAATGGCCACTTTGGTGGTTGGGGCTATAAATACCCCCCAACCATCACACTTCAAGGCATCCAAGTTTCAGCCATTTGCATTCAATACAAGAGCTCTAGACTTCACTCCAAGACACAAACAAAGAGATCAAATCCTCTCCCGAGTCCAAAGATCATTCCAATCAAATAGTGACTAGTGAGAGAGACAATTGTGTTCTTTTGAGTTCTTGCGCTTGGATCGCTTTTCTTCTTCTTCCTTTCTTGTTCCCAACTCAATTGTAATCAAGGCAAGAGACACCAATTGTGTGGTGGTCCTTGTAGGGACTTTGTGTCCCGATTGATTGAGAAGAGAAGCTCACTCGGTCTAGGTGACCGTTTGAGAGAGGGAAAGGGTTGAAAGAGACCCAGTCTTTGTGACTACCTCAACGGGGAGTAGGTTTGCAAGAATCGAACCTCGGTAAAACAAATCACCGCGTCTCACTCTTTATTTGCTTGTGATTTGTTTTCGCCCTCTCTTTCGGACTCGTTTATATTTCTAACGCTAACCCCGGGTTGTAGTTGTGCTTAAGTTTATAATTTTCAGATTCCGCCTATTCACCCCCCCTCTAGGCGACTTTCAATTGGTATCAAAGCCCGGTGCTTCATTAGAGCTTAACCGCTCGAAGTGATGTCGGGAGATCACGCCAAGAAGGTCATGACCGGCGAGAAGCCTGCTACAAGCCACGGGAAGGCTCCATCAAGGGAGTCCGGCTCCAAAGGAAAGGAAGAATCACACTCTCACAAGTTGCATCGGAGTGGCGACAAGAAGAAGAAGATGAAGAAGGTGGTCTACTATGAGACCGATTCTTCATCGCCATCTACCTCTGGCTCCGACGCGTCGTCTATCACTTCTAAGCGCCATGAGCGCAAGAAGTTTAGTAAGATCCTCCTACGCTACCCTCGCATTTCTAAACGTACTCCATTACTTTCCGTTCCATTAGGCAAACCACCGGTTTTTGACGGTGAAGATTATAACATGTGGAGTGATAAAATGAGGCATCACCTAACCTCACTCCACACTAGTATTTGGGACGTTGTTGAGTTTGGAGTGCAGGTACCATCCGTAGGGGATGAAGACTATGATTCGGACGAAGTTGCCCAAATCCGGCACTTCAACTCCCGAGCTGCCACTATACTCCTCGCCTCTCTAAGTCGAGAGGAGTATAACAAGGTACAAGGGTTGAATAGCGCCAAGGAGATTTGGGATGTGCTCAAAACCGCGCACGAAAGAGACAAGGTGACCAAGATCACCAAGAGGGAAACGATCGAGGGGGAGCTCGGTCGTTTTATGCTCAACCAAGGAGAAGACCCTCAAGCCATGTACAACTAGCTAAAGACCTTGGTAAATCAAGTGCGCAACCTCAGGAGCACCAAGTGGGATGACCATGAAATGGTCAAGGTTATTCTTAGATCACTCGTATTTCTTAACCCCACTCAAGTTCAATTAATTCGTGGTGATCCAAAATATAAACTAATGTCTCCCGAGGAAGTGATAGGAAAGTTTGTGAGCTTTGAACTAATGATCAAAGTCTCCAAGAAGATCATCGAGCAAGGCGCCTCCTCCGTACCCAAGGCACAACCCGTTGCATTCAAGGCAACGGAGGAGAAGAAAGAAGACTCTACACCAAGTAGGGTCCCCATCGACGCCTCCAAGCTCGACAATGAGGAAATGGCGCTCATAATCAAGAGCTTCCGCCAAATCCTCAAGCAAAGGAGGGGGAAGGATTACAAGCCCCGCTCCAAGAAGGTTTGCTACAAATGTGGTAAGCCCGGTCATTTTATCGCTAAATGTCCATTGTCTAGTGATAGTGACAGGGATAACGACAAGAGGGGGAAGAAGAAGGAGAAGAAGAGATATTACAAGAAGAAGGGTGGTGATGCCTATGTTTGCCGAGAGTGGGACTCCGATGAGAGCTCCACCGACTCCTCCGACGACGAGGACGCCGCCAACATCACCATCAACAAAGGCCTCCTCTTCCCCAACGTCGGCCACAAGTGCCTCATGGCAAAGGACGACAAGAAGAAGAAGGTAAAATCAAGATCCTCCACTAAATATGCAACATCTAGTGACGAGGCTAATTCTAGTGATGATGAGGATGATTTTCTTACTCTTTTTGCCAATCTTAACATGCAACAAAAAGAGAAATTAAATGAATTGATTAGTGCTATTCAAGAGAAGGATGAACTCTTGGATAGCCAAGAGGACTTCCTTATTAAGGAAAACAAAAAGCATGTTAAGACAAAAAATGCTTATGCTCAGGAGGTAGAGAAAATGAAAAATTAACTAGTGAGCTAAGCACTTGCCATGACACTATTTCTAGCCTTAGAAATGAAAATGCTAAATTGATTGCTAAGGTTGAGAAATCAAATGTTTGTGATGATTCAATTGTTAGTCTTAGAAATGAGAATGACAATTTGATTGCTAAGATTGACAAATTGAATGAATCTCTTGCTAGCCTTAGAATTGAGAATGATAAATTATTTTCTAAGGCTAAGGAATTAGATGTTTGCAATGTCTCTATTTCCAATCTTAGAGATGAGAATGCTATTTTACATGCTAAGATTGTTGAATTAAATGATTGCAAACCCTCTACATCTAGTGTTGATCATGTTACTATTTGTACTAGATGTAGAGATATTAATGTTGATGCTATTCATGATCACCTTGCTATGATTAAACAACAAAATGATCATATAGCTAAATTAGATGCTAAAATTGCCGAGCATGAACTAGAAAATGAGAAATTTAAATTTGCTCGTAGCATGCTTTATAATGGGAGACGCCCTGGCATTAAGGATGGCATTGGCTTCCAACAGGGAGACAATGTCAAGCTTAATGCCCCTCCTAAAAGATTGTCTAACTTTGTCAAGGGCAAGGCTCCCATGCCTCAGGATAACGATTGTTACATTTTATACCCTACTGGTAATCCTGAGGATAAGATTAGGAGAATTCGTGCCAAGAAGACTCTCCTACTGTATCAAATGATCATAATGTTACATTTTATACCATGCTTTTATTTATAAGAATGAGGATTCTAGCTCTAGGCGTTCTACACATGTTTAAATGCCTAAGAAGAAATCTCCTACTGTATCAAATGATCATAATGTTTCATTCAAAACTTTTGATGCTTCTTATGTGCTTACTAACAAATCAGGCAAGGTAGTTGCCAAATATGTTGGGGGCAAACAAAAGGGCTCTAAGACTTGTGTTTGGGTACCCAAGGTACTTGTTTCTAATGTAAAAGGACCCAAGACCATTTGGGTACCTAAGAACAAGGCCTAAATTTGTGTTGTAGGTTTATGCATCCGGGGTCTCAAGTTGGATCATCGATAGCGGGTGCACAAACCATATAACCGGGGAGAAAAGGATGTTCTCCTCCTTTGAGAAAAACCAAGATCCCCAAAGAGCGATCACATTCGAGGATGGAAATCAAGGTTTGGTCAAAGCATTGGGTAAAATTGCTATATCACCTGACCACTCTATTTCCAATGTTTTTCTTGTAGATTCATTAGATTACAACTTGCTTTCTGTTTCTCAATTATGCAAAATGGGTTACAACTGTCTTTTTACGGATGTAGGTGTTATTGTCTTTAGAAGAAGTGATGATTCAATAGCTTTTAAGGGAGTGTTAGAGGGTCAGCTATACTTAGTTGATTTCAATAGAGCTGAACTCAACACTTGCTTAATTGCTAAGACTAACATGGGTTGGCTCTGGCATCACCGACTAGCCCACATTGGAATGAAGAATCTTCATAAGCTTCTAAAGGGAGAACACATTTTGAGACTAACCAATGTTCATTTTGAGAAAGACAGGATTTGTAGCGCATGCCAAGCAGGAAAGCAAGTTGGTGTTCATCATCCACACAAGAACATCATGACGACTGACAGGCCACTGGAACTACTCCACATAGACCTATTCGGCCCGATAGCTTACATAAGCATCGGCGGGAGTAAGTACTGTCTAGTTATTGTGGATGATTATTCTCGCTTCACTTGGGTATTCTTTTTGCAGGAAAAATCTCAAACCCAAGAAACTTTAAAAGGATTCTTGAGATGGGCTCAAAATGAGTTCGGCTTGAGGATCAAGAAAATAAGAAGCGACAATGGGATGGAGTTCAAGAACTCTCAAATTGAAGGCTTCCTTGAGGAGGAGGGCATCAAGCATGAGTTCTCTTCTCCCTACACGCCACAACAAAATGGTGTAGTGGAGAGGAAGAATAGAACTCTATTAGATATGGCAAGGACCATGCTTGATGAGTACAAGACTTCGGATCGGTTTTGGGCCGAGGCGGTCAACACTGCTTGCTACGCCATCAACCGGTTATATCTACACTGAATCCTCAAGAAGACATCTTATAAACTCCTCACCGGTAAAAAGCCTAATGTTTCATATTTTAGAGTCTTTGGTAGCAAATGCTTTATTCTTGTTAAAAGAGGTAGAAAATCTAAATTTGCTCCTAAGGCAGTAGAAGGCTTTTTACTTGGTTATGACTCAAACACAAGGGCATATAGAGTCTTTAACAAGTCCACTGGACTAGTTGAAGTCTCTTGTGACATTGTGTTTGATGAGACTAACGGCTCTCATGTAGAGCAAGTTGATCTTGATCAACTAGATGATGAAGAGGCTCCGTGCATCGCGCTAAGGAACATGTCCATTGGGGATGTGTGTCCTAAGGAACCCGAAGAGCCTCCACAAGCACAAGATCAACCATCTTCCTCCATGCAAGCATCTCCACCAACCCAAGATGAGGATGAGGCTCAAGATGATGAAGGAGAAGATCAAGAAGATGAGCCACCTCAAGAGGAGGGCAATGATCAAGGGGGAGATGCCCATAATCAAGACAAGGAAGATGAACAAGATCCAAGGCCGCCACACCCAAGAGTCCACCAAGCAATCCAACAAGATCACCCCGTGAACACTATCCTCGGCGATATTCATAAGGGGGTAACTACTCGATCTCGTGTTGCTCATTTTTGTGAACATTACTCTTTTGTTTCCTCTATTGAGCCACACAGGGTAGAGGAAGCACTTCAAGATTCGGATTGGGTGCTGGCAATGCAAGAGGAGCTCAACAACTTCACAAGGAATGAGGTATGGCATTTGGTTCCACGTCCTAACCAAAATGTTGTAGGAACCAAGTGGGTCTTCCGCAACAAGCAAGATGAGCATGGTGTGGTGACAAGGAACAAAGCACGACTTGTGGCCAAAGGGTATTCACAAGTCGCAGGTTTGGATTTTGGTGAAACCTATGCACCCGTAGCTAGGCTTGAGTCAATTCGTATATTACTTGCCTATGCTACTTACCATGGCTTTAAGCTTTACCAAATGGATGTGAAGAGTGCCTTCCTCAATGGACCAATCAAGGAAGAGGTCTATGTTGAGCAACCTCCCGGCTTTGAAGATAGTGAGTATCCTAACCATGTTTACAAACTCTCTAAGGCGCTTTATGGGCTCAAGCAAGCCTCAAGAGCATGGTATGAATGCCAAAGAGATTTTCTTATCACTAATGGCTTGAAAGTCGGCAAGGCTGATCCTACTCTCTTTACCAAAACAATTGAAAATGATTTGTTTGTATGCCAAATTTATGTTGATGATATCATATTTGGGTCTACTAACAAATCTATTTGTGAAGAGTTTAGTAGGATCATGATACAAAAATTCGAGATGTCTATGATGGGGGAGTTGAAGTATTTTCTAGGATTTCAAGTAAAGCAACTCCAAGAGGGCACCTTCATTAGCCAAACGAAGTACATTCAAGACATCCTCACCAAGTTTGGAATGAAGGATGCCAAGCCCATCAAGACACCAATGGGAACCAATGGGCATCTCGACCTTAACACGGGAGGTAAATCCGTAGATCAAAAGGTATACCGGTCGATGATAGGATCTTTATTATATTTATGTGCATCTCGACCGGATATTATGCTTTCTGTATGCATGTGTGCAAGATTTCAAGCCAATCCTAAGGAAGTTCACCTTAGGGCCATAAAGAGAATCTTGAGATATTTAGTTCAAACACCTAAGTTTGGTCTTTGGTACCCCAAGGGATCCTCTTTTGATTTATTCGGATATTCCGATGTTGATTGGGCAGGGTGTAAGATTGATAGGAAGAGCACATCAGGGACTTGTCAGTTTCTGCGGAGATCCCTGGTGTCTTGGGCTTCAAAGAAACAAAACTCAGTAGCTCTTTCTACCGCCGAAGTCGAGTACATTGCCGTAGGCCATTGTTGCGCGCAATTGCTTTGGATGAGGCAAACCCTTAGGGACTATGGCTACAAATTTAGCAAAGTCCCTCTCCTATGTGATAATGAGAGTGCAATCCGCATGGCAGATAATCCCGTTGAACACAGCCGCTCTAAGCACATAGTCATTCGGTATCACTTTTTGAGAGATCACCAACAAAGGGGGGATATCGAGATAGCCTATATTAACACCAAAGATCAATTGGCTGATATCTTTACCAAGCCTTTAGATGAGAAAACCTTTACCAAACTTAGGAATGAGCTAAATATTCTTGATTCTAGGAATTTTGATTGATTCTTTGCACACATAGCTCATTTATATACCTTCAATCATGTCTCTTTTATATCTATGACTAATGTGTTTTCAAGTGTATTATTATGCTTAGTCATAGAATTGAAAGGGAAATGGAGTACTCGGCAAAGAAGGTGCTTCCACTCAACTCCATTGATATTTGCCGGTATTCCGCATCGTTCTCCACTTTGGTATAATCTTCACTCATATCTATTTGTTTGCCATTGGGGAGAAAGTTAAAGGGCTTATATTTCACTCATAAGTATCCGTTTTTGGCGATTCATGCCAAAGGGGGAGAAAGTATTAGCCCAAAGCAAAAGGACTGCACCACCACCAAATTTTAAAATAAAGTTTTCAAATTAATATCTTATTGTGTTCAAAAGGGGGAGAAAGTTCTAGTATCTTCAAAATTTTGTAAAACCCTCTTAAACACTAAGAGGAGAATTTTATTCAGGGGGAGTTTTGTAAGTCAAGGGAAAAACATTTGAAACAGGGGGAGAAAATTTTTGTCAGTACCCTAGATCAGGGGTACCCTCTTCTACATGATGAAGGCGCCGCACTCGTGCGACACCTCAAGGCACACGGAGAATGGCACCCAACTCTACCACATGGGCAGGTCCTAGGACGCCACATGGCAAGGAAAGGAAGTATATTCCAGGTATTCAACGTTGGGTCCAGACCTCCTCAGAGGGACGCCGGGCCCCTATGCATACAAGTCCGGAGCCCCCAAGAAGGCACGCCGGGCCCCTTGGGAGGATCCCAGTCCCCCTCCAGAAGAGGTCCAAGCCTTTGCAAGGTCCCGGGATGAGAAGGACCCTACCATGGGTAGGGGTCCGGTGCTGGCACGTGTCCAGGCCTTCCCTGTGCTCCCCACTATTACTGCCTGGCTTGTGGCCCGTGACGTAAGCCAACGGGCCGAGTCTAACGTAAAGCCCATGAAGCCATGCAGTCTCTACATTTATTGCAGAGAGGACGCGCCGCCTGCCACTATGCTAACGGGCGGTGTGCCCTCCTAGCATTTAATGCGCCCTGTCCAATCCGCTGGCAGACAACGTCAGGGTCATCCAGCAGGCGGTGCGCCTGACCAGTCTGTTGGCAAACAGTGCGCCCGTGCCGAGTGGAGCACCGTACTCATCACCCCTTCTACAAGAAGCTTCCCTTGCACGCCAAGGATACGCAGATCTCGGATGTCGGGGCCAAGAAGAGTGCCCCAACAGCACACATTTGTGGCTCCAAGAGCTATATTTGTTATGTCCCTGGGCCCACATGTCGGGGCTCAGTACCTTTGTGCATGCCCCCTTCGGCTATAAAAGGGGAGGCATGCGACGTTACAAGATAGACCCAATCTTAGGCAGACACTCACAAGTTCATACAAGCTCCCGAGCAATACATCACACAGTGGAGTAGGGTATTACGCTCCGGCGGCCCGAACCACTCTAAACCCTCGCGTACTCCCGTGTGTTGATCCACCAGTCTCGTGACAAGCAAAACGCTTAGGCCCCTCCTCTTCTTAGGATTTAGGGCGGGTGTAATCCGCCACCCGGCCGGGGAGATTTCCTCTCCGACATTTGGCGCGCCAGGTAGGGGCTAGGCTTCAAGTTTTTGCTTGTTTTCTCGCTCAGCATGATGGTGCGGATCATCGAGCACCGCGCCGAAACTTCGGAGGATTTCGTGATGGAGCAAGAGGTTGCATACTCCGCGCCACGAGTACCCGACCGCCCTGACTCCGGGACTGCTGCCGAACACGCCGTGCAGCAGCACACGCCGGCGCAGGCGTCCCGGACTCCGTCGAGGGCAGCGCCTACGGCGCTGTCTGTGGCCAGGGAATTGCTGCGCCACCCCCTAGCTCCACGGCTTCACCGGGGCTATGAAGCAGTGGCACGACGACATCAATCGGTTGCTCGAAATGGCACATTCTACTTCGACCAGATCGAGGCCCCGGTCATCCCGGCGCCAACGCGAGGCGACAACGTATGTGCGCTCACCCTCCGTAAGGGGTGCACAGACCGACGACCTCCGGGCAGAGCTCAACCGTAGGCGTACGGGAGAGGACGCCCGGATCTCTTTGGAAAGGGCGTGTGAGCGCCGACAGAACATCGAGGGTCGCAACCTCGATCGAGATTTCGCTGCGGAAGCACCATAGACACCAATGGGCGCCCGGTCCCAAACGGGTGTCCCCTTGGCCGGCGTGGGCTGCGCTGCCCTCGCAGACCATCTTCGCACGGTGTCATGGCCGCCCAAGTTCCGGTCGCACCTGCCAGAAAAATACGATGGGACATCGAACCCGTCGGAGTTCCTGTAGGTGTACGTCATCGCCATCACGGTAGCAGGTGGAAACACCGCTGTGATGGCAACATATTTTCATGTCGCCTTGTCTGGACCTGCCCGGACTTGGCTCATGAACCTCGCCCTAGGGTCGATCTACACCTGGGAAGAGCTCTACGCACGGTTCGTTGCGAACTTCGTCAGCGCTTATCAACAGCATGGTGTGGAGGCCCACCTCCATGCTATAAGGCAGGAACCCGGGGAGACCCTCCGGATGTTTATTTCCCGCTTCACCAAGGTACGAGGTACTATACCTCGTATTTCCGATGCCTCCATCATCACGGCCTTCCGTCAGGGAGTACGTGATAAGAAAATGTTGGAGAAGCTGGCCACACATGACGTGGAGACTATCCCCACGCTCTTCGCCCTAGCAGACAAGTGTGCTAGAGCCACCGAAGGTCGGGCATGGCACTCGGCCCCACAAACTGGGACCGCCCAGACGGGTGATTCGGGTGCCATCCCCCGGGACAACAAAAAGAAAAAGAAGGGCCCTGGCTACGAGAGGCCACAGTCTACCGCGCTAGTCGTCGCAGCTGCGACTGGGGGCCAGGCAACCGCAACAAACGCCCACGACCACAAAGGGGTAACAGCGGCACGTGCCCTGTACACCCCAACGGTCGCCACAACGCCGTGGAGTGTCGCGAGATCATTGATCTTGCAAAACGCGTCAGTGAACGCGTCAGTGAGCGACGTGAGCAGTCTTCCAAGGACGGCTCCCCGCCTCGCCGCCGTCCTGGCAAGGAAAAGGTCGACGACGGCGAGGTGGCTACGGCTGAACAGGACCTCGGGTATCAGTCACCCGAAGGGGACCTGAAGGACGTCTTCGCAAAAGACTCCCACTCCGATGATGACGACTAGACGGACCACCGGCGGGACCCCATGTCCCCCGGCCTACGGAGCTGAAGCCCGCCTTCCTCCGGAAACCCATCTGGACTCCCCACGGGTCCAGATTTCTGACAGGTTCATCCAGGAATGACCACAGGCAAAGGCGGGGCCTCCTCCGTCAAACACAGATGGGGACCTAGGGTCGGGACCTAATCTTACGGAAGTACCAGACCAAATTAGGGCTTCGTAACACTCCCAAGGCTGGGAAGGACCCTTCATGGTAATGGGAATCCCCCGACCCAAGGGCAACTGTCTAGTTACGACTGAAGGAGTACCTCCCCCGGTGCCGAAATATCTCTGTAAGTTTTGTCTATAGAGCAAGCCTGAGGGGTCGAAGTTTTTCCCTTTTGTAACTAGGTAGTGCATACGTGTATGCCAACCCGGTGGGGTCTGTCCCCATAAGCCCGGCCTGTTGGTCCGCACCCATGCATGATTAGCTATAAAGGAAAACTACCCTCTCAGATGTGCCTCTATGATAGAAATATCCTACTGCTCCATGGTCTTACCCTGCAGTTTTCGGATTGAGTTTTATCTAACCCACCCGACCAGCTCCCATCCCATCAGGCATAATGACATCTGGATTGAACAGCTAGGTTTGCAGTTTAGGACCTCTATGCGAAAGCAGGAGGGCCCGACAACCTGGGGGCCAGCTCTGAAGAACGAGTGCCCGTACCATGGGGTGGTTCGGAGCTTGTGTGGCTGGTTAGCCTGGTTCCGTACCCAAAACCCTACACACTCCACCACTTTGTGACGGGTGCCCTAGTACTCGGAGCTATAAGTTTTGTGGGTCCGACAACCTGGGGTCCGGAACTAGAGAAGAGATACTTGTCTTTGGGGGTGGTCCGGAACCGTGTAGCCGCTCAGCCTAGTCCCGTACCGTGGGCCTGCATGCTCCACCACCCTGTGACAAGTGTCCTAGTACCTAGAACCATCATCCAGGGGGTCCGGACACATAACTTGGTTCCCCCAGTCTAAACACTGCAAATCCCGAGCATGTATCAAAGGATGAATAATGCTAGATGACGGGACCTACGGGTGTATCGCTAACGCTCTTTAAGCTAAAGCTGTATGCAGATCCAGGTCTCGGCGAGGCTGCCTCCTAAAGGACGTTGACAATTCTTTCATATACGCTGGTGCCCAACCTCGACACATCGAGCCTGCACCCCAGGCGGGGGGCCAGGTACCAAGGGAAATCAACAACAGGAGCAAGCAATACACAGATAAGTATTAACATTGCTTTATAAATAATACTCAGGAGTACCTTACAAAAATAGGAAAAAGCCTAGGGGCCGATTCTAAAGAACGGATGCCCGTTCTATGGGGTGGTCCGGAGTCTGTGTGGCCGGTTAGCCTGGTTCCGTACCCGAAATCCTGCACACTCCATCACTCCGTGACGGGTGCCCTAGTATTTGGAACTATAAGTCCTGTGCGTCCGACAACTTGGGGTCCGAAACTAGAGAAGCGATGCTTGTCTCCTGGGGTGGTCCAGAGCCGTGTAGCTGCTCAGCCTGGCCCCGCGCCATGGTCCTGCACACTCCACCACCCTGCGACAGGTGCCCTAGTACCTAGAACCACCATCCAGGGGATCCGGACACACAACTTGGCTCCCTAGGACAAAACCTTGCGTACATATGTTATTACATTCTGCATTCAAAGCAGATATATTTGCTACATTCCCTTACAAGTGGGGCCCTAGCTCCATGACTGCAGGAATGGATTACACTGCATCAACAGGAGTCGCGATGGAAGCTAGCTCTAGACAGCCCCACCAACAACGGCGACCACTTCTACATCGACGGATCGCCAGCGACAGCGACCACCTCTGCACCAGCAGTGACAATGACCTCCGCTCCGTGCGGCTTGCCAGCAACAACGACCACCTCAGGGTGAGCGCCACTGCGAAAAGGTCCTCGCCCCTGTCCTCCTATGGGGGGCGACAACGAAGCCATTAAAGCCAAAGAGTCGGGGACTCAGCGGCAGATGGCTCTGATGCCCTCGCTAGTGGAGGCAACCACCTCTGCAAGGGGTAGCCCCACCAGCGGCGGCGACCACCTCTGCATCGGTGAGCGGTGGCTGCCTCAGCATGCACGAAGGGGTCCTCGCTCCCGTCTAACCAATGGGAGTGAGGACAAGACCATCCAAGAACGCTGCCGCCACCGCCGCGGCGTATGATGTCTGGTACGATCCCCCAGTGTGGCCGGCGGGCAGGAGAAGGGGTGGATGTGCTGGACCCGCGCACGGTGTGACCGTCGCCCGCGCGGTGGATGGACAGCCATGCCCCGGCCAGAGCGACAGGAGGCAGCGTCGGAGGCGGTGCCGAAGCCATCCAGCCCAAAGGGCCGGACACGCTACAGTTGACAGCCTGTAGCCAGCTGGCCCCACGTAGCCGAGGTTCGCCTCCTCCGCAAGGCTAGTGAACACCCTTCTCCTCCGAATGCTGGAGGAAGAAGCAGGTCACCAACCCACGCGGAGGGCAGGGCCCCGACTTGGCTCGCCCTCCACTCTAGCGAGGATGATGAACATCCTTAAAGCTGAAGCTGGGGGGGGAAGCCGCAGCCCGGCTTGCTTCTCCCCATCGCGAGGCTGGTGGTCATCCTTCTGGATGGCCACTGGCGGGGGACTGCAACTAGGCTGCATGATGAAAATCCTTGAAGCCGAGAAATGGTGGAAGAGCACCAACCCCCACAGGGTTGCGCTCCTCTAACAGCATCAAGAAGAAAACAGGACCACCGACACCACCACGAGCATGAACTCTCCTGCGGTGAGATCGCTAGAGGGAATGGCCCTAACGCGGATCTCTCCGGAAGATACCAGCGCACCCCATCCGGAGGCCCGGGAGGCGGAAGGGCGTAAGGAATACGAGAGGAGCAAGGCATGGCTGCTACCCAGGAGATTGGTCCCTTTTAAAAGGCAGATCTCCCCACTTGCGCCCCGAAGTGTCACGGGCAAAGCCTCTCGACGGTCTCCAGGGTTCCTACCCTATGGCATGGGGGCCAGGCCCCCACTTGTCATACAGACGGACTCAGAGGAACCAGCGGTCAGGAAGGCGAACCGCCGCACAAGGAGCATGCAACCACCCCGTGGTTAAGCGCTCCCTCGTCCTCGCTGAAACCAGCGGTCGAAAGGGGGAACCACCACGCAGGAAGCGTGCAACCGCCCCACGGTTACGCACCCCCTCAGCTTTGCTGCAACTGGCGGTCCAACCTGGAGGCTCAAACCCACATGTCATACAACCGATGCACCGGTTACCGGGTGCGAAAAAATCGCACCGCCGCTTGCGCCAATACCGCGTCTTCTCGGGACCGTCACAGCAGAATGAAAATATAAGTTTTCAGAGCCAGTGCAACGACTCGAGGAATTCCGCATGGCTTAGCAGTGACATTAAGTGTGAAGGTCACGGGCCAGTCAACCGTGGGAATAGGCACGGCAGTCAGCATGACCATAAGAAGGCCGACAGTAATTACGTCAACAGGCGTGTAGGAGTGCTAATCAGACTCTGACCCTGCCTGCAGGTTCACATCATCCCCTGAGGCGGGCCCGGGGGCCACTGTCGGTACCCTAGATCAGGGGTACCCTTTTCTACAGCATGAAGGCGCCACACCCGTGCGACACCTCAAGGCACATGGAGAATGGCACCCAACCCTACCACATGGGCAGGTCCTAGGACGCCACGTGGCAAGGAAAGGAAGTATATTCCAGGTATTCAATGTTGGGTCTGGACCTCCTCAGAGGGACGCCAGACCCCTATGCATACAAGTCCGGAGCCCCCAAGAAGGCACACTGGGCCCCTTGGGAGGATCCCAGTCCCCCTCAAGAAGAGGTCCAAGCCTTTGCAAGGTCCCAGGACGAGAAGGACCCTGCCATGGGTAGGGGTCCGGTGCTGGCACATGTCCAGGCCTTCCCTGTGCTCCCCACTATTACCGCCTGGCTTGTGGCCCGTGACGTAAGCCGACGGGCCGAGTCTGACGTAAAGCGCATGAAGCCATGCAGTCTCTGCATTTATTGCGGAGAGGACGCGCCGCCTGCCACCACGCTAACGGGCGGCGTGCCCTCCCAGCATTTAATGCGCCCTGACCAATCCGCTGGTAGACGATGTCAGGGTCATCCAGCAGGCGGCGCGCCTGACCAGTCTATTGGCGAACAGTGCGCCCGTGCCGAGCGGCGCATCGTACTCATCACCCCTTTTACAAGAAGCTTCCCTTGCATGCCAAGGATACACAGATCTCGGATGTCAGGGCCCAAG
Organism: Zea luxurians; assembly: GCA_029449295.1. Taxonomy (NCBI): domain Eukaryota; kingdom Viridiplantae; phylum Streptophyta; class Magnoliopsida; order Poales; family Poaceae; genus Zea; species Zea luxurians. The sequence goes on along the minus strand of JAOPSE010000010.1, from coordinate 38,297,712 downwards.
AAGAGTGCCCCAACAGCACACATTTGTGGCTCCAAGAGCTATATTTGTTATGTCCCTATGCCCACATGTCGGGGCTCAGTACCTTTGTGCATGCCCCCTTCAGCTATAAAAGGGGAGGCATGCGACGTTACAAGATAGACCCAATCTTAGGCAGACACTCACAAGTTTATACAAGCTCCCGAGCAATACATCACACAGTGGAGTAGGGTATTATGCTTTGACGGCCCAAACCACTCTAAACCCTCGCGTACTCCCATGTGTTGATCCACCAGTCTCGTGACAAGCAAAACGCTTAGGCCCCTCCTCTTCTTAGGATTTAGGGCGGGTGCAATCCGCCACCCGGCTAGGGAGATTTCCTCTCCGACAATTTCAAATCTTGAAAATGCTTCTCTCAATCTTATTCATATACCTTTGACTATTTGCAAAAAGTTTTTTTAAAAGAATTTTACAAAGGATTTGCAAAAACAAAACTCGTGGTGCAAGAGTGGTCCAAAAATTTAAATAAGAAGAAAACAATCCATGCATATCTATTGAAATAATTATATTGGTTTCAACTCCAAGCAACCTTTGCACTTACCTTATGCAAACTAGTTCAATTCTGCACCTTTATATTTGCTTTGGTTTGTGTTGGCATCAATCACCAAAAAGGGGGAGATTGAAAGGAAATAGGGTCAAACCTTTTCCAAATGAATTTTGGTGGTTGAATTGCCCAACACAAATTATTGGACTAACTAGTTTGCTCTAGAATATGTGTTCTACAGGTGCCAAAGGTTCACAACAAACCAATACAAAGATAAAAGAAAGGGTTCAAAACAAAGGAGCAAAGTTAAACCGAAGGCAGCCCTGGTCTGGCGCACCGGACTGTCCGGTGTGCCACTGGACAGTGTCCGGTGCACCAGGGAGGAACGACTCTGAACTTGCCACCTTCAGGAATTCGCGGAGCCACTCCGCTATAATTCACTGGACTGTCCAGTGTAACACCGGACTGTCTGGTGTGCCAGTGGAGCAACGACTACTTCGCGCCAACGGTCGTCTGCAAAGGAACAGTAAAAGCAAACAGTGCGCGCCTGCGTGCGCAGAAGTCAGAGCAGGAGCCAGAAGGCGCACCGGACAGTGAACAGGACCTGTCCGGTGCACCACCGGACTGTCCGGTGGCCCAGTTGTCAGAAGCTCTAACAGTCGGAACCCAACGACCTGGTGACATGGCTGGCGCATCAGACAGTGTCTGGTGGCGCCCCGGACTGTCCAGTGCGCCATACGACAGCAGCCCCTCCCAACGGCCACTTGTTGGTTGGGGCTATAACACTACAGGAAAACAGTTAATTCCCGTCGGCCAGGAACCGACGGGAATAAGCACTAAACCGACGGGAATAAGTAATTCCCGTCGGTTTAGCCCTTATTCCCGTCGGTTGTCAGCCGCCAGGCGTCCCTTGTCGGGGATACGGTTATTCCCGTCGGCCGCCGACGGGAATACGTAATCCCCGTCGGCCAAAATCGAGCCGACGGGAATAAGGGATAATTCCCGTCGGCTGACCTGGCCGACGGGAGTTACTAATTAATTCCCGTCGGCTGGCCTGGCCGACGGGAGTTACTAATTAATTCCCGTCGGCCAGGTCAGCCGACGGGAATTATCTGGGCCGACGGGAGGTAATAGTCAATTCCCGTCGGCTATGGTCAAACCGACGGGAATTAACTGGGCCGACGGGAGTTAACCTATATTTCTGCAACAAAAACACCAAATTAGATATTTCTCACACATAACATACACAAAACATATATATCACAAACATATGACAAAACATATCACATAAACATATAAATCACAAACGCATTGACATCACACATCACAAACACATTGATATAATTCACACATCACAAACATTTCAGATACGAGAGTGTTTACACAAACATAACGTCCAGGAGTTAAAAACATAACGAGCACGAGTTTAAGTGTTTAAAGATAACCACCACTTGGGTGGTTAGAGCTTTGACCGCTGCCGCCTTCACCACCAGGAGGAGGGTACGCGAAGAGCGAGTCAACAAATCCAGTCCCTGCTGCTGGATCAGACCCACTGCCACCCGCTTCAGGCGTAACCTATGCAAGTTAGCAAATATCAACACGTTAAATGCAAATATCAAAAAGTATACAAGTGTATAAATTAATGGAGAGTTATCAAACGTACCCTATCTCCAGGTGCAGGTATATGTGTCGGAGGGGTGGTGAACTGTGGTGGTGGAACTGGTGTGTTTGCAAATTGGCTCCATTGTGGTGGCGGTGGAAAATATGATGTCATGCCTTGTTGCTGCATTAACTGTTAAACACATATGTGTTACTACCGAAGATGTTGTATTGAAATATAATAATTTAGAGTTCGGATTATGTGTACTCACTTGATACATCGCTTGATTATGAGCATTGCAAGCTTCCATAAATTCGCGTTGTTGTCTCATCTCTTCGCGCATCCTCATAATCTCCAACTCCTGCTCGTTCGGTCGACGAGAGCATGAGCTACGGGAAGATGAACCCGTCCTCTGAGATCTCACCGACGACGAGTCAATGAATCCGTCGAAGAGTGCGTATCTATAAGTTATTCAAAAAATGTGATTATTGTATAGTCAATTTAGTGTCACCCATATAATTTCATAAGTTAGAGCTTACCGTCCATGCGCTTTGCCACCACCACTTGCGTACACCACCGAGGGATCCACCGGTTCATGGCGCCAGTCGAAGTCAGGGCCATGGCGACGAACCATCTCCTCCCCATATGCCGCCTATACATCATTGACAACCTTACAAATGCAAGAATTTATATACTTTGAACGTTTGAACTTTTGAGCCAAAACTCACCAAGCGATCCGTGGCTGTCTGGCTGCAGAGCTGGTCAGGGTTGTTCGGGTCTGGTCCTTTGTGGCCCTCCTGGTAGACCTCAATGTCACTAGGCTTTTGGCCACTCGTAGCTTCCTGTATAAACAAAAAACATTCATAAGCAATCGTATTATTTGCTGATCGACATAGATAGATCAAACTTACCATTCTTTTAGCTTTTCGTATCATGTCGTCACCGCCAAACTTGTGGTTAGGATTGGTTCCTCGACATTGTCTGTGATGCGCTGACGCTTTCTGGAAGCCTTCGGAAGCCCAATATCGACACCAAGCATAGTACGCATCAGGCACGGGCGCCATCCATGGAACCATCACCTGCACACACACAATGTTACATATTATCAATCACAACAATAAATATAAAGGGTAAAACAAATTGAATACTAACCTCACGATATTGATCCTCAGTCAAATATATCTTTGAAGACCCTTCCTTTTTAGTCAAGGGGCCTGCTTCTTCCGGATGCTTTTGAAAATACAGGTTTGTAGCCTGAATTCTCGCATAGTATATGGCATCCTTCACCAGCTTCTTTGCATTGTTTTGGAAGACACGTTCAGCGTGCCCCATGTAATCCTCTCCGTCAGGCAACCGATATCGAAGCTACAACATAAAGAATATAAATACAATGGTACAAGTCATAGATTTACAATATTAAGAAACATAACAAAAATAATAAAGAATTCATACCCAAAAGTCATTACGCACAAGTCCCTGTCTGTCGGTGTGGTTTCGTTCCTTTTTAAACTTGTACTCGTCCCAGGTACTGACGAGCACCTCATCCTCGGTATCACCGTTTGACACCTTCACTATACCAGGGTAGTGAAGGCGGCAAAGAGAACCCAACGTAAGGTTAACCTGAGTGTGGTGTCCCTTGCCGTCAAAGGACAGGTCCTCCCAATTCCTGCATTACACAAAAACATTAACAATACACATAATAGTTATATGAGATAAGTTAATATATTACACTCACCGATCTCCATGTGGCATGATTAAAGTCCTATCAGCCTCTCGCTCTATCGCGTGACGAGGCTTTTGAGAGCACCTAGAGGGGGGGGTGAATAGGTGATCCTGTAAAAACTTCAAACTTAAGCCACAAACTTGTAAAGTGTTAGCACGAGTATTGCCAAGTGGCTAAGGTGAAGTCTCAACAAAACACAATACCACAAGAGATCAAGACAGAGGTGACACGGTGGTTTATCCCGTGGTTCGGCCAAGCCAATGCTTGCCTACTTCCACGTTGTGGCGTCCCAACGGACGAGGGTTGCAATCAACCCCTCTCAAGCGGTCCAAAGACCCACTTGAATACCACGTTGTTTTGTTGTTCCTTTCACTATCCCGTTTGCAAGGAATCTCCACAAATTGGAGTCTCTTGCCCTTACAAGTATATGATTACAAAGAAAGCACAGAGTAAGGGAGGGAAGCAACACACACAAATCCACAACAAAAGCGCACACACACGGCCAAGACTCGAGCTCGAATGACTATCTTAGAGTTCACACTAGAACAGAGCTCGAATCACTTAGAATCACAAACGAATGCGCAAAGAACTTGTGTGGATGATCAAGAATGCTCAAGAGTTGCTTGTGTCTCTCCTCCATGCGCCTAGGGGCTCCTTTTATAGCCCCAAGGCAGCTAGGAGCCGTTGAGAGCAAATCCGGAAGGCCATCCTTGCCTTCTGTCGTCGGGTGCACCGGACAGTCCGGTGCACACCGGACACTGTCCGGTGCCCGATTTGTTTCCTTATCTGGCGCTGCCGACCGTTGCAGCCCGTTGGAGATCTGTGAGCCGTTGGCGCACCGGACAGTCCGGTGCACACCGGACAGTCCGGTGCCGTCTTCCGACCGTTGGCTCAGCCACGTGTCTCGCGCGGATTGCGCGGCCGACCGTTGGCCCTGGCCGACCGTTGGCTCACCGGACAGTCTGGTGCACACCGGACAGTCCGGTGAATTTTAGCCGTACGCCGTCGGCGAATTCCCGAGAGCGGCCAGTTCGCGCCGAGTTGGCCTGGCGCACCGGACACTGTCCGGTGCACACCGGACAGTCCGGTGCTCCAGACCGAGCTGAGCCTTGGCTGCACACAGCCAAGTCTTTCTCTCCCCTTTTCTCTTTTTCTTCTTTCTGTTTCTAACACTTAGACAAATATGTTAGTCCACAAAACAAATGTACTAAGGCTTAGAAACATACCTTTATCTCATGATTTGCACCTTGTTCATCCATGTACATAAATTCACAATTAAGCACATGTGTTGGCACTCAATCACCAAAATACTTAGAAATGGCCCAAGGGCACATTTCCCTTTCAATCTCCCCCTTTTTGGTGATTTATGCCAACACAACATAAAGCCACTAGAACAAGTGCAAACTCAATTCAAATAACACTTAAATTTATTTTGAATCAATTTTGGCATATATGGATCATCCTTTGCCACCACTTGGTTTGTTTTTGCAAATCAAACACAAATCTCTATCTCTAAGTTAAACACACATGTTTAAGCATAAAGAGAGTCATTCAAAAAGAGATTGATCAAGGATTTCAAAAACTCCCCCTTTTTCCCATAATCAATACTTCTCCCCACAAGAAGCCAACTTTTGACAAGAGAGACAACTTAAGAATTTTGACAAACCAAAAACTCTATTCTACTATTTTCAAAATCTCTCAAGTGGTAGCTGATCCATTTATTGCTTTGGCCTTTATTTTCTCCCCCTTTGGCATCAAGCACCAAAACGGGATCAATCTTGGCCCCTTTAACCCCATTGCCTCACCAAAATCTTCACTTAAGAGCAAATGGCAATAAGAGTTAATGAGATGGACTTGGAGTAAGTTACCCCTCATCGGAGTGCAGTGGAAGTCTTTCATGGTCCAAGTCCACCTTTTCCCTTTCAATTCTCCTTTGAGACTAAATCAGACAAACTCAACATATGGTTAGTCTCAAAGGGTCAAGTTGTAACACATCTCCCCCTAAACATGTGCATCACTTTGCAACGGACTTGTGAGGTCCAGGGAGTGTTTGTACAACTTGAGCACCATAATAAGCAACAATATGCAGAAGGGAACATGATCAAAAGCATGAATACAGTATGCTACAATTCAATCCAAGTTCCGCGAATCTAAGACATTTAGCTCACTACGCAGCCTGCAAAAGGTCTTCTCATCTAAAGGCTTGGTGAAGATATCGGCTAGCTGGTTCTCGGTGCTAACATAAAACACTTCGATATCTCCCTTTTGCTGGTGGTCTCTCAGAAAGTGATGCCGGATGTCGATGTGCTTTGTGCGGCTGTGCTCAACAGGATTTTCCGCTATTCGGATAGCACTCTCATTATCACATAGGAGTGGGACTTTGCTCAGATTGTAGCCAAAGTCCCTGAGGGTTTGCCTCATCCAAAGTAGTTGCGCGCAACACTGACCTGCGGCAACGTACTCGGCTTCAGCGGTGGATAGGGCAACGGAGGTTTGTTTCTTAGAGTTCCATGACACCAGGGACCTTCCTAAGAATTGGCACGTCCCTGATGTACTTTTCCTATCGACCTTACATCCAGCATAGTCGGAATCTGAGTACCCAATCAAGTCAAAGTTAGACCCCTTTGGATACCAGATCCCGAAGCAAGGCGTAGCGACTAAATATCTAAGAATTCGCTTCACCGCCACCAAGTGACACTCCTTAGGATCGGATTGAAATCTAGCACACATGCATACGCTAAGCATAATATCCGGTCTACTAGCACATAAATAAAGTAGAGATCCTATCATTGACCGGTATGCTTTTTGATCAACGGACTTACCTCCTTTGTTGAGGTCGGTGTGTCCGTCGGTTCCCATCGGAGTCTTTGCGGGCTTGGCGTCCTTCATCCCAAACCGCTTCAGCAGATCTTGCGTGTACTTCGTTTGGGAGATGAAGGTGCCGTCCTTGAGTTGCTTCACTTGGAACCCAAGGAAGTAGTTCAACTCGCCCATCATCGACATCTCGAATTTCTGCGTCATCACCCTGCTAAACTCTTCACAAGACTTTTGATTAGTAGAACCAAATATTATGTCATCGACATAAATTTGGCACACAAACAAATCACCATTACAAGTCTTAGTGAAAAGAGTTGGATCGGCTTTCCCAACCTTGAAAGCATTAGCAAGTAAGAAATCTCTAAGGCATTCATACCATGCTCTTGGGGCTTGTTTAAGTCCATAGAGCGCCTTAGAGAGCTTACACACGTGGTCGGGGTACCGCTCATCCTCGAAGCCAGGGGGTTGCTCCACGTACACTTCCTCCTTTATTGGCCCGTTGAGGAACGCGCTCTTCACATCCATTTGGTACAACCTGAAAGAATGGTGAGCGGCATATGCTAGCAAGATGCGAATGGATTCTAGCCTAGCCACAGGAGCAAAAGTCTCCTCAAAGTCCAAACCTGCGACTTGGGCATAACCTTTTGCCACAAGTCGAGCCTTGTTCCTTGTCACAACTCCGTGCTCGTCCTGTTTGTTGCGGAACACCCACTTGGTTCCCACAACATTTTGCTTGGGACGAGGCACCAGCGTCCAAACTTCATTGCGCTTGAAGTTGTTGAGTTCCTCCTGCATGGCCAACACCCAATCCGGATCTAGCAAGGCCTCCTCTACCCTGAAAGGCTCAATAGAGGAGACAAAAGAGTAATGCTCACAAAAATTAACTAATCGAGACCGAGTAGTTACTCCCTTGCTAATGTCACCCAGAATTTGGTCGACGGGATGATCCCTTTGAATCATCGCTCGAACTTGGGTTGGAGGTGCCGGTTGCGCTTCTTCCTCCATCACGTGATCATCTTGTGCTCCCCCTTGATCACACGCCTCCTTTTGATGAACCTGTTCATCGTCTTGAGGTGGGGGATGCACCGTCGTTGAGGAAGAAGGTTGATCTCGTTCATCTAGTTCCTGTGGCCGAACGTCTCCAATCGCCATGGTTCGTATAGCGGCCGCCGGAACATCTTCTTCATCTACATCATCACAATCAACAACTTGCTCTCTTGGAGAGCCATTAGTCTCATCAAATACAACGTCGCTAGAGACTTCAACCAAACCCGATGATTTGTTGAAGACCCTATACGCTTTTGTATTTGAATCATAACCTAATAAAAACCCTTCTACAGCTTTGGGAGCAAATTTAGAATTTCTACCTTTCTTCACTAGAATGTAGCACTTGCTTCCAAATACACGAAAATAAGATACATTGGGTTTGTTACCGGTTAGTAGCTCATACGAAGTCTTCTTGAGGAGTCGATGAAGATAGACCCTGTTGATGGCGTGGCAAGCCGTGTTCACGGCTTCCGACCAAAAACACTCGGGGGTCTTGAACTCTCCAAGCATCGTCCTTGCCATATCGATTAGCGTCCTGTTCTTCCTCTCTACCACACCATTTTGCTGTAGTGTGTAGGGAGCGGAGAACTCATGCTTGATCCCTTCCTCCTCAAGAAACTCCTCCACTTGAAGGTTCTTGAACTCGGACCCGTTGTCGCTCCTAATCTTCTTCACCTTGAGCTCAAACTCATTTTGAGCTCTCCTGAGGAAGCGCTTGAGGGTCCCTTGGGTTTCAGACTTATCCTGCAAAAAGAACACCCAAGTGAAGCGGGAAAAGTCATCAACAATAACTAAACCATACTTACTTCCTCCTATGCTTAGATAGGCGACGGGTCCGAAGAGGTCCATATGCAGCAGCTCCAGAGGTCTTGACGTGGTCATCACATTCTTGCTGTGATGTGCTCCTCCAACTTGTTTACCTGCCTGACAAGCTGCACAAGGTCTATCTTTTTCGAAATAAACATTGGTTAGACCTATCACGTGTTCTCCCTTTAGAAGCTTGTGGAGATTCTTCATCCCCACATGTGCTAAGCGGCGATGCCACAGCCAGCCCATGCAAGTCTTAGCCATTAAGCATGCATCTAGACCGGCCTCTTCTTTTGCAAAATCAACTAAGTAAAGCTTGCCGTCTAGTACACCCTTAAAAGCTAGTGAACCATCACATCTTCTAAAGACAGACACATCTACATTTGTAAATAAACAATTATATCCCATTTGACATAATTGACTAACAGATAGCAAATTATATCCAAGACTCTCCACTAAGAATACATTTGAGATAGAATGCTCATTAGAAATTGCAATTTTACCTAACCCTTTTACCTTGCCTTGATTCCCATCACCGAATATAATTGAATCTTGGGAATCCTTATTCTTGACGTAGGAGGTGAACATCTTCTTCTCCCCCGTCATATGGTTTGTGCATCCGCTGTCGATAATCCAGCTTGAACCCCCGGATGCATAAACCTGCAAGGCAAATTTAGGCTTGGGTCTTAGGTACCCAACTCATGTTGGGTCCTGCAAGGTTAGCACAAATGTCTTTAGGGACCCAAATGCAAGATTTATCTCCCTTGCATCTAGCCCCTAATTTCCTAGCAACTACCTTCTTACCCTTTCTACAAATAGCAAAGGGAGCATTACAAGCATAATAAATGGTAGAAGGTTCATTCACTACTTTCCTAGGAGCATGAATAACATTCTTTCTAGGTACATGAGCAATATCTCTCCTAGGCATATGTACAACATTTTTCCTACACATATCTCTATCATGCTTATAAGACGAACTAGAAGCAATCATGGCATGGGAATCATAAACATGTGAATCAAAATGATTATAAGCATGTCTCCTATCATAATACATAAAAGCATGATTCTTTTTAGCATTACTAGCCATAGGGGCCTTCCCCTTCTCCTTGACGAAGATGGGAGCCTTATGGCTTGTTAAGTTCTTGGCTTCCCTTTTGAAGCCAAGCCCATCCTTAATTGAGGGATGTCTTCCAATTGTATAGGCATCCCTTGCAAATTTTATCTTTTCAACTTCACTCTTGCTAGTCTTAAGTTGGGCATTAAGACTAGCCACTTCATCTTTTAGTTTTGAAATTGAAACTAAGTGTTTGCTACAAGTGTTAACATCAAAATCCTTACACCTAGTGCAAATTGTAACATTTTCAACACAAGACTTAGATTTATTTGTTACTTCTAATTTAGCATTTAAATCATGGTTAACACTTTGTAAAGTAGCAATGGTTTCATGACAGGAAGATATTTCACTAGAAAGCACTTCATTTCTTTTCACTTCTAAAGCATATGATTTTTGTGCCTCTACAAACTTATCATGTTCATCATACAATAAATCCTCTTGCTTTTCTAAAAGCCTATCCTTTTCATTCAAAGCATCAATTAATTCATTGATTTTATCTATCTTAGATCTATCTAAGCCCTTGAACAAGCATGAGTAATCTATGTCATCATCACTAGACTCACTATCACTAGAAGAAGCATAAGTGGAGTCTTGAGTACTTACCTTCTTCTCCCTTGCCATAAGGCAAGTGAGACGCTCGTTGGGGAAGAGAGCCGATTTGTTGAAGGCAGTGGCGGCGAGTCCTTCGTTGTCGGAGTCGGAGGAGGAGCAATCCGAGTCCCACTCCTTTCCTAGATGCGCCTCGCCCTTTGCCTTCTTGTATTGCTTCTTCTTCTCTCTTTTGTTCCCCTTTTCCTGGTCACTTTCATTATCGGGACAGTTAGCGATAAAATGACCAAGCTTACCGCATTTGAAGCATGAGCGCTTCCCCTTGGTCTTGGTCTTGCTTGGCTGCCCCTTGCGACCATTTAGCGCCGTCTTGAATCTCTTGATGATGAGAGCCATCTCTTCATCATTGAGCCCGGCCGCCTCGACTTGCACCACCTTGCTAGGTAGCGACTCCTTGCTCCTCGTTGCTTTTAGAGCAATGGGTTGAGGCTCGTGGAGTGGTCCGTTCAACGCGTCGTCGACGTATCTTGCCTCCTTGATCATCATCCGCCCGCTCACGAATTTTCCAAGTACTTCCTCGGGCGTCATCATCGTGTACCTGGGATTCTCACGAATATTGTTCACGAGATGAGGATCAAGTACGGTAAAGGACCTGAGCATTAGGCGGACGACGTCGTGATCCGTCCAACGCGTGCTTCCGTAGCTCCTTATTTTGTTGATAAGGGTCTTGAGCCGGTTGTACGTCTGAGTTGGCTCCTCTCCCCTTATCATGGCGAACCGTCCAAGCTCGCCCTCCACCAACTCCATCTTGGTGAGCATGGTGATGTCGTTCCCCTCGTGAGAGATCTTGAGGGTGTCCCATATCTGCTTGGCATTGTCCAAGCCGCTCACCTTATTGTACTCTTCCCTGCACAAAGATGCTAAGAGAACAGTAGTAGCCTGTGCATTTTTATGAATCTGTTCATTTATAAGCATAGGGCTATCCGAGCTATCGAATTTCATTCCGTTCTCCACAATCTCCCATATGCTAGGATGGAGAGAGAATAAGTGACTACGCATTTTGTGACTCCAAAATCCGTAGTCCTCCCCATCGAAGTGTGGAGGTTTGCCAAGAGGAATGGAAAGCAAATGCGAATTCGAACTATGTTGAATACGGGAATAATCAAATGAAAAGTTCGAATTGACCGTCTTCCTGTAGTCGTTGTCGTCGTCCTTTTGGGAAGAAGTGGATTCATCACTATCGTCGTAGTAGATGATCTCCTTGATACGCCTCGTCTTCTTCTTCTTCCCTTCCTTTCGTCTATGGCCCGAGCCGGAGTCGGTAGGCTTGTCGTCCTTCGGCTCGTTGACGAAGGTCTCCTTTTCTTTGTCGTTGATCACAATACCCTTCCCCTTAGGATCCATCTATTCGGGCGGTTAGTCCCTTTGTGAATAGAACGGCTCCGATACCAATTGAGAGCACCTAGAGGGGGGGGTGAATAGGTGATCCTGTAAAAACTTCAAACTTAAGCCACAAACTTGTAAAGTGTTAGCACGAGTATTGCCAAGTGGCTAAGGTGAAGTCTCAACAAAACACAATACCACAAGAGATCAAGACAGAGGTGACACGGTGGTTTATCCCGTGGTTCGGCCAAGCCAATGCTTGCCTACTTCCACGTTGTGGCGTCCCAACGGACGAGGGTTGCAATCAACCCCTCTCAAGCGGTCCAAAGACCCACTTGAATACCACGTTGTTTTGTTGTTCCTTTCACTATCCCGTTTGCAAGGAATCTCCACAAATTGGAGTCTCTTGCCCTTACAAGTATATGATTACAAAGAAAGCACAGAGTAAGGGAGGGAAGCAACACACACAAATCCACAACAAAAGCGCACACACACGGCCAAGACTCGAGCTCGAATGACTATCTCAGAGTTCACACTAGAACAGAGCTCGAATCACTTAGAATCACAAACGAATGCGCAAAGAACTTGTGTGGATGATCAAGAATGCTCAAGAGTTGCTTGTGTCTCTCCTCCATGCGCCTAGGGGCTCCTTTTATAGCCCCAAGGCAGCTAGGAGCCGTTGAGAGCAAATCCGGAAGGCCATCCTTGCCTTCTGTCGTCGGGTGCACCGGACAGTCCGGTGCACACCGGACACTGTCCGGTGCCCGATTTGTTTCCTTATCTGGCGCTGCCGACCGTTGCAGCCCGTTGGAGATCTGCGAGCCGTTGGCGCACCGGACAGTCCGGTGCACACCGGACAGTCCGGTGCCGTCTTCCGACCGTTGGCTCAGCCACGTGTCTCGCGCGGATTGCGCGGCCGACCGTTGGCCCTGGCCGACCGTTGGCTCACCGGACAGTCCGGTGCACACCGGACAGTCCGGTGAATTTTAGCCGTACGCCGTCGGCGAATTCCCGAGAGCGGCCAGTTCGCGCCGAGTTGGCCTGGCGCACCGGACACTGTCCGGTGCACACCGGACAGTCCGGTGCTCCAGACCGAGCTGAGCCTTGGCTGCACACAGCCAAGTCTTTCTCTCCCCTTTTCTCTTTTTCTTCTTTCTGTTTCTAACACTTAGACAAATATGTTAGTCCACAAAACAAATGTACTAAGGCTTAGAAACATACCTTTATCTCATGATTTGCACCTTGTTCATCCATGTACATAAATTCACAATTAAGCACATGTGTTGGCACTCAATCACCAAAATACTTAGAAATGGCCCAAGGGCACATTTCCCTTTCAGCTTTACTGAGTGGCTTTTTCTTGAGCGACGTGTGCGTGTCGCTGAAGAGCCTCCCGAGCCATCATCCATCGGGTTGTCAGCCGGTTCGCCCTGTTGGGCCCACTGGTCCCACGCCTGTTGCTGCTCTCTCTGGTGGTCCCACTGGTCCCATGGCTGGTGATGCTGTGCGGCCTGGTCCCATGTCACGTGCTCCACCTCCTCAATGTGCTCCACCTCCTCATTGTGCTGCTCCTCCTCAATGTGCTGCTCCTCTGTGTGCTGCTCATCCTGGTACATACAACTCAAGATTTATTTGTAAATTTGTAAACAATTTTAAACTACTTGATTAGAAAGTTAACTCCCGTCGGCCACAAAAAACCGACGAAAATAATCACATATTAATTAGAAATACGATTATACCTCGGTTGCGGTGGTTGACCGGTGCGTCGAGGCACTGCCGGACGACGGTGGGCTGGGGACGGCGACGCTTGTGGACGGCGGCGACTTGTTGAGGGCGGGGGGCGCGGGTCGGGGCGGCGTCGCGTGGGGCCGAGCGCGGGGACAGCGGCGGCGCAGCTCGGGCAGGGGCGGGGCCGGCGGCGCGCGGGCGGGGGCGGCTAGGGGCGGCGGCCCTCGGGGCGGGCGCGGCAAGGGGCGTCGGCGCTCGGGGCGGGCGCGGCGGGAGCGGCGGCGCTCGGGGCGGGAGCGGCGGCGCTCGGGGCGGCCGCGGCTACGAGCGGCGGCGCTCGGGGCGGCCGCGGCTACGAGCGGCGGCGCTCGGGGCGGGCGGCGCGCGGCGGTGCTCGGCGGGCGCGGCTAGGGGCGGAGGCGGCGGCGACGTAGAAGCCGGCGGCGGTTTGAAGACGAAGGTGAATGAGATCGCGCGTGGCCGCGGCCGGTCTCATAACTGGTTAATTCCCGTCGGCCTATGACGTGGCCGACGGGAGTTAACGTAATCCCCGTCGGCCTGGGACGTGGCCGACGGCGTTAAAGTAATCGCCGTCGGCCTGGGATACGGCCGACGGGAGTTAACATAACTTCCGTCGGCTGCTAGTGGGCCGACGGGAATTACTCTATGCCCGTCGGCTTTTGCTCTAGCCGACGGGAGTTAGTTTAGCCGACGAGAATTTTTAGAATTCTTGTAGTGTAAATACCCCCCAACCACCACACTTCAAGGCATCCAAGTTTCAGCCATTTGCATTCAATACAAGAGCTCTAGACTTCACTCCAAGACACAAACAAAGAGATCAAATCCTGTCCCAAGTCCAAAGATCATTCCAATCAAATAGTGACTAGTGAGAGAGACAATTGTGTTCTTTTGAGTTCTTGCGCTTGGATCGCTTTTCTTCTTCTTCCTTTCTTGTTCCCAACTCAATTTTAATCAAGGCAAGAGACACCAATTGTGTGGTGGTCCTTGTAGGGACTTTGTGTCCCGATTGATTGAGAAGAGAAGCTCACTCGGTCTAGGTGACCGTTTGAGAGAGGGAAAGGGTTCAAAAAGACCCGGTCTTTGTGACCACCTCAACGGGGAGTAGGTTTGCAAGAACCAAACCTCGGTAAAACAAATCACCGCGTCTCACTCTTTATTTGCTTGTGATTTGTTTTTGCCCTCTCTTTCAGACTCGTTTATATTTCTAACGCTAACCCCGGCTTGTAGTTGTGCTTAAGTTTATAATTTTCGGATTCCGCCTATTCACCCCCCCCCCCTCTAGGCAACTTTCAAACCTGTCCATGGATTTTATTGATAGTGCTCTGTGCACTTAATCCGTACGCGGTTTCTGTTTCTTATTGACTGTTTTAAATTTAAAAAAATCGAGCCTATGTGATCTCTATTGACCCAGTTTAAAACCTTTTAGGGTTAGATTATTAAACCCTAACCCTAAACCGTCAATCTGTTTTTATCTCGGATTCTATGGGTTTGGCCGAGACCAAGTCTTTAACAGTGGCCAAAAAACCTAGATTTAGGGTTAGGTAATCCCTAACCGAGAGACATGAAACATCTTTCTATTTAAATCTTTTCTGATCTCGGTTGATGAACCATGATAAAATAAATATTGAGTTCAATCACATTCATCTGAGATCTTTCTGTTGTCTCATGAAATCTATGCGGATTAGGAGATCTAGGGTTCTTAGGATGGCTCTGATACCATTGTTAGAATCTATACTGTCTAGGATCGATTCCTAAGTCCCTAGAAAACCAATCCGTAACTTGAAGTATAATCTTGATGACGATTAGATCTGATCTACTAAGAGGAATAGGAAAACATACCTTTGTTGTTGTTAGAGAGTTGCAGTTGCCGTCTTCATAGTATTGCCCTGCAGAGAAACAGCACGCATCGAATCCGAGCTGCTGTAGGTTGTAGCGTTTCCAGATACTCCAACACTTAGGCGATGAGGACCTCTGGGGACTAGGGTTTTGGGGCGAGGTACTAGCGTTAGTCTTTCCTGCGACTCCTTAGTCCTATATATAGCGTCGTGTGTCTGGGGGCTCCAACCGAGGTTAGCATGGGTCCTCCTGATCAAGGGCCCGATTAAAGGAACGATAGTTGGGTTAAGCCCAATCCGGTCTCTATTGACCGGCTGTAGAGGACACACCCAATAGTTTTTGGTTGAGAAGTGGAGGGGAATGGAATGACTCTATTCTTATTTTTTGATGTTTGGTTTCCATAGAGTAGAGCAGAGCGGCTCCTGGAGTCTATAAATAGCAAATATTTGGGATGCTCTAGCTCCAACAAAACGACTGGATGCGAGCGCTCTCGCGGACGCAAACGCTCTCCTCCTTCTCCTCCACTCAATAGTCATATGACTCTCCAACCAAACAATAAACTAGACAGCTCAACTCTATTCTACTCTTCAACCAAACAAAAATGGAGCGGTTCCTATCGGGGACCATAATTAGGGGTACCCCCAAGACTCCTAATCTCAGCTGGTAAACCCCATCAGCACAAAGCTGCGAAGGCCTGATGGGCGCGATTTAGGCCAAGGCTCTGCTCAAGGGACACGATCCCGCCTCGCCCGAGCCCGACCTCGGGCAAAGACAGCCGACCCCGGAAGATTCACGCCTCGCCCGAGGGTCCCCTCAAGCAACGGACACACCATCGACTCGCCCGAGGCTCAGCTCGGGTAGGCTTCGCGGAGAAGCAACCTTGGCCAGATCGCCACGCCAACCGACCGTATCGCAGGAGCATTTAATGCAAGGATCGCCTGACACCTTATCCTGACGCGCGCTTTTCAGTCGACAGAGCCGAAGTGACCGCAGTCACTTCGCCGCTACACTGACCGACCTGATAGGAATACAGCGCCGCCTGCCCTGCTCCGACTGCTGTGCCACTCGTCAAAGTGAGGTCGACAGCGGCTAAGTCCAGCCTCGGGTGACATTGGAAGCTCCGCCTCGCCCGACCCCAGGGTTCGGCCCCCGTCTCAGCCTCGGAAGATGGACTTCGCCTCGCCCGACCCTAGGGCTCGGACTCAACCATGACTTAGAAGACGACGAACTCCGCCTCGCCCGACCCCAGGGCTCGGACTCAGCCTCGGCTCCGGAAGACAACGAACTCCGCCTCGCCCGACCCCAGGGCTCGGACTCAGCCTCGGCTCCGGAAGATGATGGACTCCGCCTCGCCCGACCCCAGGGCTCGGACTCAACCTCGACCTCGGAGGAATCGCCACCTCGCCCAAACTCGGGTCTGGACCGGCCACGTCGCCAGGGGGGCCATCATTATCCTGCCCCTAGCTAGCTCGGTCTACGGGGGACAAGACCGGCGTCCCATCTGGCTCGCCCCAGCAAACAAGTAATGATGACACCCCGCACGCTCCATGACGACGGCAGCTCCCTACGTCAGCAAGGAGACGTCAGCAAGGATCCGACAGCCCCGACAGCTGTACTTCCGCAGGGCTCCAGCGCTCCTTCGACGGCCACGACATCACATGAACAGGGTGCCAAAACCTCTCCGACTGCCACGACGGCATGTACTTAGGGCTCTAGCTCCTCTCTGCTAGACACGTTAGCACACTGCTACACCCCCCATTGTACACTTGGACCCTCTCCTTACGCCTATAAAAGGAAGGTCCAGGGCTCTCGTACGAAAAGGTTGGCCGCGCGGGAGAACGGGCCGATGCATAAGGCTCTCGCTCTCTCTCTCTCTCTCTCTCTCCCACGCGAACGCTTGTAACCCCCTACTGCAAGCGCATCCATCCGCCCTGGGCGCAGGACAACACGAAGGCCGCGGTTTCCCCTTACTGTTCTCCCCCCTTTGTGTTCCGTCTCGCGCCGACCGATCTGGGCTGGGACACGCAGCGACAATTTACTCATCGGTTCAGGGACCCCCCGGGGTCGAAACGCCGACAGTTGGCGCGCCAGGTAGGGGCCTGCTGCGTGTTGACGAACAGCTTCCCGTCAAGCTCCAGATGGGTAGTCTCCAGCAACCTTTCCAACCCGGGACGATGCTCCGTTTCGGGGGTCTTGAGTTCATGTCCCTCGACGGCAGCTACGACATGATACTCCTACCTCCGCCACGCGACAGCGACAATGGCGGCTGTCAGCCCGCCCACCGGCGGCGGAATCAATGACGTCTTCCCCACATGGTGGAAGAACAACATCCGGATTTTTCCCGTCACCTCCCCCACCGACGGAGGAGGAGGCGGGGCAACCATGGCCAAGCAGGAGGCGACACCTCGTCAGCTGTCGAGCAAGTCGACGACGTCGGTGCCCCAGCGGGGGACACGTCGGGCTTCGACCATGCGTCTGAGACGAAGACGAGCGCCGTTTCCCCGCAACACGCCAACCCCAAGCAGACGAACGACGCCAGCACGCTCGCGAAGGACTTGCTGGGCGTCGCCCTCGTACCTGAGACAACGGTGCAGTCCGCCCCTAACGCGACTTCGTCATCGCCCGTCGACCAAGAGATACCAACCGATTCCCATCTCGTGCCTTTTGGATTCAGCTTCGACCCACCAAGCGACCTCGCTTCGGTGGAAGCCTTCATAGAGGCATGTACCAACCCTCCGGGGTACCATATGCGGTCGCCTTGGGATAGACTGACGGTCGTCTCGACCTACGGACCCTCGGGTTCCGAGGAAGATGACGAGCCCAACTTTTGTTGGGATTTCTCTGGGCTCGGTAACCCCAGTGCCATGCGGGACTTCATGACTGCATGCGACTACTGCCCCTCCGATTGTTCCGATGGTAGCCGCAGCTTCGGCAACAAGGACTACGGCCCAAGTCGTGAATGTTTCCACGTCGATCTAGGGGGTCCCGGTGAAGGCAACCATCTTGGTATGCCGGAAAACGGCGATCCCCCTAGGCCTGCGCCTCGCGTTGACTTCCTTCGGGACCTAGCTGTGTCCTAGTCCCTGTGGGGGGTCAGGACGCATAGCTCGAGCAAATCCGCGAGATGCAGGCTAGGCTCGACGAGGGAGCAGGAACACTTGAGCAGTTCCGGCGGAACACCGGGCAGGAATGGGCAGACCAAGCTCCGGCCGGAGAAGCGCGTCATCTACCCTAGGGCATCCAGCACCGCATTGCCGACGACGTCAGGGCAAGGCCGCCACCGACTTCCAGTGGGGTCGGCCAGAACCTGGCTGCAGCAGCAATACTACTCCGCGCGATGCCGGAACCATCGACCACCAAAGGGCGGCGTATCCAGGGAGAGTTCAAGAATCTCCTAGAGGATGCCACAGTCCGACGGGCCGAAAGCTCTGCCTCCCGAAGGCAGGGGTACCCCTCGGAGCATCGCGCCGCGACTTCCGGATTCATGCGGGAAGCCTCGGTCCACACCGGGCGCACACGCAACACGGCGCCTGCGGCCCCGAGTCGCCTCGGCAACGAGCACCACCACCGCAACCGTCGAGCCCACCTCGACGAGAGGGTGCACCGAGGCTACCACCCCAGGCGTGGGGGGACGCTACGACAGCGGGGGGGATCGGAGCCCCTCGCCCGAACCACCCGGTCCGCAGGCTTTCAGCAAGGCCATACGACGAGCGTCGTTCCCGACCCGGTTCCGAACCCCGACTACCATCACAAAGTACTCGGGGGAGACGAGGCCGGAACTGTGGCTCGCGGACTACCGACTGGCCTGCCAGCTGGGTGGAACGGACGATGACAACCTCATCATCCGCAACCTCCCCCTGTTCCTCTCCGACACCGCTCGAGCCTGGCTGGAGCATCTGCCTCCGGGGCAGATCTCCAACTGGGACGACCTAGTCCAAGCCTTCATCGGCAACTTCCAGGGCACGTACGTGCGCCCTGGGAACTCCTGGGATCTCCGAAGCTACCGCCAGCAGCCGGGAGAGTCTCTCCGGGACTACATCCGGCGATTCTCGAAGCAGCGCACCGAGCTGCCCAACGTCATCGACTCGGACGTCATCGGCGCGTTCCTCGCCGGCACCACCTGCCGTGACCTGGTGGGCAAGCTGGGTCGCAAGACCCCCACCAGGGCGAGCGAGCTGATGGACATCGCCACCAAGTTCGCCTCTGGCCAGGAGGCGGTTGAGGCCATCTTCCGAAAGGACAAGCAGCCCCAGGGCCGCCAACCGGAAGACGTTCCCGAGGCATCCGCTCAGCGCGGCACCAAGAAGAAGAACAAGAAGAAGTCGCAAGCGAAACGCGACACCACCGACGCGGACCTTGTCGCCACCGCTGAGTACAAGAACCCTCGGGATCCTCCTAGAGGTGCCAATCTCTTCGATAAGATGCTCAAGGAGCCATGCCCCTATCATCAGGGGCCCGTCAAGCACACCCTTGAGGAGTGCATCATGCTTCGGCGCCACTTTCACAAGGTCAGGCCACCTGCGGAAGGTGGCAGGGCCCACAACAACGACAAGAAGGAGGATCACAATGTAACACCCTGAATTTGGGGGTATAAAATTTCTTTGCTCATATTCATAAATTCAGGTGTTACTTCTCTTTTCTCATCTTCCCCTAATCTCCTCTTTCTCATTTCTATAGGAAAAGAGTGGTTATTCTTATTTGTAATTATAATTTAGTAGGCTAAACTCCAAGGGAGTATGAATTGTTGCATCATGTTGAACCCTAGATTTCACTTTTGTTTGGTGCATAATTCTTAGAAAGTCTAATTTGAATTTATGGCTTATTTGAATTTGAATCAAATAGAGAAAATAAAAAGAAAAGAGAAAACAAATACCAGAATAAAAGAAAAAGGGAAAGAAGCCCAACCCTGCCGCCCCCTCGGCCTTTCGGCCCAGTCGGCCCAACCCCGCGCACGCGCCTCTCCCCCCCCCCCCCCCCCCCCCCCGCTCTCTCTGCCCTGGCGGGCCCGCCCGTCAGCGCGGCCGCCGTCTCTGCGCCCGCCTCCCTCTCTCTCTGCTCGCGGGCCCGGCCTGTCAGCCCCGTCTTCCCCGCGTAACCGCCGCCCGAGCTGCGCGTTGCCGCGGTCTCCGCGCCCACGTCGCGCGTGGAGCTCGCAACCGCCCCGCCCCCGGCCACTTGAGCCCAGAACCCCACTCGCCCTCTTCCCCCTCCCTCATTTGCGCACCTGCAGGCCTCTCTCTCACCTCCCCCTCGCTGCGCGCACGCCAGAGCGCCACAGCCATTAACCGCCGCCGTCCCGAGCTCGTTTCCCCGTCGTCGTTGGAGCTCCGCCGTGCCCTCAGCCACGGTGAGCTCCGCCCCGACGTCCGCAACCCGGGACGCGCTCCAATTTCCCCTTCCCCTCCCTATTTCCCTCTGCCCGCGCTCACCCGCCGTCCTCCGTGCAGCCGCGGAGGTCCGCCACCGCCGACCCGGGTCGTCGTCGCGCCATTGCCGCCACCGAGGAGTTCCCGGAGTCCGTCTTGAGGTAAGGGACCTCCCCTGCCCTCTCCCTTCCTCTCTATTGCTCTCTACTGCGCTTAATTGCTCGCCGGAGTCCCATAGCACCGCCGCCGAGCCGCTTCGCCGTGGACCGCCCCCCTCCGGTGCCCCTGCCCCGACCTAGCCCCCACCGGACGATTGCCCGCGCCCTCCCCAACCTTCCCGGCCGCTCGGGTCACCCCAAAGACCCGCAGAGCGCCCGCGCCCCTCGTCTCCGGCGAGTCCTCCGCCGCGGAGACGAGCGCCGCCGCCTCTGCTAGTCGTAGAAGAGGCCAAGGCCGGCCGCCCGACCCCCGCCGTTCATCCCAGATCGGGCGGCCCTGATTCAATTAGCCCGGGCCCAATCCTGGCCGTCCGCCGGAGATCCAACGGCCCAGGGCCGCTTCCCTCACACCCCGCGCCCGCGCTGCTCGCCCGGCCCCGCCTGTCAGCCCGCCCGCGCCCGCGCTGCTCGCCCGGCCCCGCCTGTCAGCCCGCCCGCGCCCGCTCTGCCGCCCGGCCCCGCCTGTCAGCCGTCCGCCCCGCGCTGCCCGCCCGGTCCCGCCTGTCAGCCGCTCAGGCCGCCGCGCGCTCGCGCGCCCGCCCGCGGATCTAATCTCGGGCGTTGATCCGAGATCCAACGGCTATAAAAGCCCGATACCCCTTCGCCCGCGCGTTTTCTTAAAGAGACCCCCGGCTTCCTGAAAATTAACCCGCCGTCCCTGGATTCTCGCAGTTAGGTCCTCGGACCTTTTATTTAATTCAAAATAAGTATTTAGGGTATATTTTTAATCCCTAAACTTGTAAAATTCATAACTTTGTCATATGAACTCCAAATTAGGTGCTTCAAATTGCAAAATGCTCATAGTATTTTTGTCTACCTATTTAACCAATGTTTCCCTGCTGTTTTTATGTCCCAATTAATAGTTGATCATTAGGATAAGATTAAGGTTATTGGAACCCCTATTTGAGATAAATAAAAGATAGAAGACTTTAATAAAAGTGGGAGCACCTAAGTTTATGGACTTAAAATCAGGTAATGATTTAACCCCACCACTAACTTAGACCTGATTAGTGGATAATGAATCATTTTGTATAGTCCTCTACCCTAGACCTAGGGAACACCAGAGTGCCTATCCTTTTCTATTATGAACTTGTGATCCCTCTGCTGCATATGTTTGGTATATGGCTTTTGTTTGTTATTTCCCAAGTGCATAGTGTGAATGATTACTTTACATAGACAACGAGCAGTCTGTGTTTCCCGAGGAAGTTGCAGAGGAAGTTCCTGATCAACAGTTTGGTGAAGGCAAGTGTCCTCTGACCCATTATGTCCTATTCATTTATAACTTACCACCCCGCATTACTTACTTGAAACCTAAGGATTGACTAGCTTTACACTTTACTTTATCCTTGATGACCTTATGGGCTGTTATGGTTAGCATTCTGCTATTGCCTTAACTTAATCAATGAACATGATGTGACTATTTACGATACTGTTATCCTGATGATATTGATGATCTTGTGATACTCTAGGGGGCTCAGGCTGTTTCATGAGTACCTCTCCGTAAGGACCTGTTCGTTGAGAGACCACCCGGGATAACAGTGCAACCATGAGGGTGAAATGGGATGCCCTTAGCTAATTAATTAGAGGAACTAGAGGTGTAGTCGCTTCGCCGTCGTGCCGTCAATGGGGTCCAGGCACAGTGCTTGCTCTGCCGAGGCTGGGTGCCGAGGTTCTTTCGTTTTGCTTTTGTTAGTCACCCTCCTGCGGGGAGGGGTACTGTGTTTATCAAACTGGAGAAACCTAACGGGCGGCTATGATCTCTAGGGAATCTTTGTAACAGCTACGTAGTGATACCCTGCCGGACCACCTAGGTAGTGGTCAATGGGGATTAGCTCTCCCCGGGTAGAAAGGGAATCATGACTCATGGGTAAAGTGTGCGACCTCTGCAGAGGGTAGTGAAACTGATATATCAGCCGTGCTCACGGTTAAGAGCAGCCTTGGGATCCTCTTTGATTAGAGATACAGATGGTTCGAGATACAAGGATTATGTTATGGTTTTGGTTCGAATACGATGATGTTGTTCCTCGATGAGGAAATGGTTCATGGGTTGGTTAATGCTAAAATCTGGCTTCTACTAATGATAAATACCTGACCAACTAAAAGCAACTGCTTGAGCCTAACCCCACATAAAGCTTGTCCACTTCAGCCAAACGGGACATTTGCTGAGTACGTTGATGTGTACTCATCCTTGCTTTACCACAAAACACCAGGTTGTCCGCATTGTAACCACTGCTCAGGAGAAGGTGAAGCCGTGGGAGGAGACTTCCAGGAGTTCCAAGTGAAAGGGAAATGTGCCCTTGGGCCATTTCTAAGTATTTTGGTGATTGAGTGCCAACACATGTGTTTAATTGTGAATTTGTGTACATGGATGAACAAGGTGCAAATCATGAAGTAAAGGTATGTTTCTAAGCCTTAGTACATTGGTTTTGTGGACTAACATATTTGTCTAAGTGTTAGAAACAGAAAGAAGAAAAAGAGAAAAGGGGAGAGAAAGACTTGGCTGTGTGCAGCCAAGGCTCAGCTCGGTCTGGAGCACCGGACTGTCCGGTGTGCACCGGACAGTGTCCGGTGCGCCAGGCCTACTCGGCGCGAACTGGCCGCTCTCGGGAATTCGCCGACGGCGTACGGCTAAAATTCACCGGACTGTCCGGTGTGCACCGGACTGTCCGGTGAGCCAACGGTCGGCCAGGGCCAACGGTTGGCCGCGCAATCTGCGCGGGACACGTGGCCGAGCCAACGGTCGGAAGACGGCACCGGACTGTCCGGTGTGCACCGGACTGTCCGGTGCGCCAACGGCTCTCAGATCTCCGCCGGTCTGCAACGGTCGGGAAGCGCTGGATAAGGAAAGAAATCGGTCACCGGACATGTCCGGTGTGCACCGGACTGTCCGGTGCCCCCGTCGACAGAAGGCCAGGATAGCCTTCCAGAATTGCTCTCAACGGCTCCTAGCTGCCTTGGGGCTATAAAAGGAGCCCCTAGGCGCATGGAGGAGATACACAAGCAACTCTTGAGCATTCTTGATCATCCACACAAGTTCTTTGCGCATTCGTTTGTGATTCTAAGTGATTCGAGCTCTGTTCTAGTGTGAACTCTGAGATAGTCATTCGAGCTCGAGTCTTGGCCGTGTGTGTGCGCTTTTGTTGTGGATTTGTGTGTGTTGCTTCCCTCCCTTACTCTGTGCTTTCTTTGTGATCATATACTTGTAAGGGCAAGAGACTCCAATTTGTGGAGATTCCTTGCAAACGGGATAGTGAAAGGAACAACAAAACAACGTGGTATTCAAGTGGGTCTTTGGACCGCTTGAGAGGGGTTGATTGCAACCCTCGTCCGTTGGGACGCCACAACGTGGAAGTAGGCAAGCATTGGCTTGGCCGAACCACGGGATAAACCACCGTGTCACCTCTGTCTTGATCTCTTGTGGTATTGTGTTTTGTTGAGACTTCACCTTAGCCACTTGGCAATAATCGTGCTAACACTTAACAAGTTTGTGGCTTAAGTTTGAAGTTTTTACAGGATCACCTATTCACCCCCCCCTCTAGGTGCCCTCAATTGGTATCAAAGCCGTTCTATTCACAAAGGGACTAACCGCCCGAATAGATGGATCCTAAGGGGAAGGGTATTGTGATCAACGACAAAGAAAAGGAGACCTTCGTCAACGAGCCGAAGGACGACAAGCCTACCGACTCCGGCTCGGGCCATAGACGAAAGGAAGGGAAGAAGAAGAAGACGAGGCGTATCAAGGAGATCATCTACTACGACGATAGTGATGAATCCACTTCTTCCCAAAAGGACGACGACAACGACTACAGGAAGACGGTCAATTCGAACTTTTCATTTGATTATTCCCGTATTCAACATAGTTCGAATTCGCATTTGCTTTCCATCCCTCTTGGCAAACCTCCACACTTCGATGGGGAGGACTACGGATTTTGGAGTCACAAAATGCGTAGTCACTTATTCTCTCTCCATCCTAGCATATGGGAGATTGTGGAGAACGGAATGAAATTCGATAGCTCGGATAGCCCTATGCTTATAAATGAACAGATTCATAAAAATGCACAGGCTACTACTGTTCTCTTAGCATCTTTGTGCAGGGAAGAGTACAATAAGGTAAGCGGCTTGGACAATGCCAAGCAGATATGGGACACCCTCAAGATCTCTCACGAGGGGAACGACATCACCATGCTCACCAAGATGGAGTTGGTGGAGGGCGAGCTTGGACGGTTCGCCATGATAAGGGGAGAGGAGCCAACTCAGACGTACAACCGGCTCAAGACCCTTATCAACAAAATAAGGAGCTACGGAAGCACGCGTTGGACGGATCACGATGTCGTCCGCCTAATGCTCAGGTCTTTTACCGTACTTGATCCTCATCTCGTGAACAATATTCGTGAGAATCCCAGGTACACGATGATGACGCCCGAGGAAGTGCTTGGAAAATTCGTAAGCGGGCGGATGATGATCAAGGAGGCAAGATACGTCGACGAAGCGTTGAACGGTCCGATCAACGAGCCGCAACCCCTTGCTCTCAAGGCAACACGAAGCAAGGAGGCGCTACCTAGCAAGGTGGCACAGATTGAGGCGGCCGGACTTAATGATGAAGAAATGGCTCTCATCATCAAAAGGTTCAAGACGGCGCTAAATGGTCGCAAGGGGCAGCCAAGCAAGACCAAAGCCAAGGGGAAGCGCTCATGCTTCAAATGCGGTAAGCTTGGTCATTTTATCGCTAACTGTCCCGATAATGAAAGTGACCAGGAAAAGGGGAACAAAAGAGAGAAGAAGAAGCAATACAAGAAGGCAAAGGGCGAGGCGCATCTAGGAAAGGAGTGGGACTCGGATTGCTCCTCCTCCGACTCCGACAACGAAGGACTCGCCGCCACTGCCTTCAACAAATCGGCTCTCTTCCCCAACGAGCGTCTCACTTGCCTTATGGCAAGGGAGAAGAAGGTGAGTACTCAAGACTCCACTTATGCTTCTTCTAGTGATAGTGAGTCTAGTGACGATGATGACATAGATTATTCTTGCTTGTTCAAAGGCTTAGATAGATCTAAGATAGATAAAATCAATGAATTGATTGATGCTTTGAATGAAAAGGATAGGCTTTTAGAGAAGCAAGAGGATTTATTGTATGATGAACATGATAAGTTTATAGAGGCACAAAAATCATATGCTTTAGAAGTGAAAAGAAATGAAGTGCTTTCTAGTGAAATATCTTCTTGTCATGAAACCATCGCTACTTTACAAAGTGTTAACCATGATTTAAATGCTAAATTAGAAGTAACAAATAAATCTAAGTCTTGTGTTGAAAATGTTACAATTTGCACTAGGTGTAAAGATATTGATGTTAACACTTGTAGCAAACACTTAGTTTCAATTTCAAAACTAAAAGATGAAGTGGCTAGTCTTAATGCTCAACTTAAGACTAGCAAGAGTGAAGTTGAAAAGATAAAATTTGCAAGGGATGCCTATACAATTGGAAGACATCCCTCAATTAAGGATGGGCTTGGCTTCAAGAAGGAAGCCAAGAACTTAACAAGCCATAAGGCTCCCATCTTCGTCAAGGAGAAGGGGAAGGTCCCTATGGCTAGTAATGCTAAAAAGAATCATGCTTTTATGTATTATGATAGGAGACATGCTAGAAATGCTTATAATCATTTTGATTCACATGTTTATGATTCTCATGCCATGTTTGCTTCTAGTTCTTCTTATAAGCATGATAGAGATATGTGTAGGAGAAATGTTGTACATATGCCTAGGAGAGATATTGCTCATGTACCTAGAAGGAATGTTATTCATGCTCCTAGGAAAGTAGTGAATGAACCTTCTACCATTTATTATGCTTGTAATGCTCCTTTTGCTATTTGTAGAAAGGGTAAGAAGGTAGTTGCTAGGAAATTAGGGGCTAGATGCAAGGGAGATAAATCTTGCATTTGGGTCCCTAAGGATATTTGTACTAACCTTGCAGGACCCAACATGAGTTGGGTACCTAAGACCCAAGCCTAAATTTGCCTTGCAGGTTTATGCATCCGGGGGTTCAAGCTGGATTATCGACAGCGGATGCACAAACCATATGACGGGGGAGAAGAAAATGTTCACCTCCTACGTCAAGAATAAGGATTCCCAAGATTCAATTATATTCGGTGATGGGAATCAAGGCAAGGTAAAAGGGTTAGGTAAAATTGCAATTTCCAATGAGCATTCTATATCAAATGTATTCCTAGTGGAGAGTCTTGGATATAATTTGCTATCTGTTAGTCAACTATGTCAAATGGGATATAATTGTTTATTTACAAATGTAGATGTGTCTGTCTTTAGAAGATGTGATGGTTCACTAGCTTTTAAGGGTGTACTAGACGGCAAGCTTTATTTAGTTGATTTTGCAAAAGAAGAGGCCGGTCTAGATGCATGCTTAATGGCTAAGACTTGCATGGGCTGGCTGTGGCATCGCCGCTTAGCACATGTGGGGATGAAGAACCTCCACAAGCTTCTAAAGGGAGAACACGTGATAGGTCTAACAAATGTTTATTTCGAAAAAGATAGACCTTGTGCAGCTTGTCAGGCAGGTAAACAAGTAGGAGGAGCACATCACAGCAAGAATGTGATGACCACGTCAAGACCTCTGGAGCTGCTGCATATGGACCTCTTCGGACCCGTCGCCTATCTAAGCATAGGAGGAAGTAAGTATGGTTTAGTTATTGTTGATGACTTTTCCCGCTTCACTTGGGTGTTCTTTTTGCAGGATAAGTCTGAAACCCAAGGGACCCTCAAGCGCTTCCTCAGGAGAGCTCAAAATGAGTTTGAGCTCAAGGTGAAGAAGATTAGGAGCGACAACGGGTCCGAGTTCAAGAACCTTCAAGTGGAGGAGTTTCTTGAGGAGGAAGGGATCAAGCACGAGTTCTCCGCTCCCTACACACCACAGCAAAATGGTGTGGTAGAGAGGAAGAACAGGACGCTAATCGATATGGCGAGGACGATGCTTGGAGAGTTCAAGACCCCCGAGTGCTTTTGGTCGGAAGCCGTGAACACGGCTTGCCACGCCATCAACAGGGTCTACCTTCACCGCCTCCTCAAGAAGACGTCATATGAGCTACTAACCGGTAACAAACCCAATGTATCGTACTTTCGTGTATTTGGGAGCAAGTGCTACATTCTAGTGAAGAAGGGTAGAAATTCTAAGTTTGCTCCCAAAGCTGTAGAAGGGTTTTTATTAGGTTATGATTCAAATACAAAGGCGTATAGGGTCTTCAACAAATCTTCGGGTTTGGTTGAAGTCTCTAGCGACGTTGTATTTGATGAGACTAATGGCTCTCCAAGAGAGCAAGTTGTTGATTGTGATGATGTAGATGAAGAAGATGTTCCAACGGCCGCTATACGAACCATGGCGATTGGAGACGTTCGGCCACAGGAACAAGATGAACGAGATCAACCTTCTTCCTCAACGACGGTGCATCCCCCACCTCAAGACGATGAACAGGTTCATCAAAAGGAGGCGTGTGATCAAGGGGGAGCACAAGACGATCAAGTGATGGAGGAAGAAGCGCAACCGGCACCTCCAACCCAAGTTCGAGCGATGATTCAAAGGGATCATCCCGTCGACCAAATTCTGGGTGACATTAGCAAGGGAGTAACTACTCGGTCTCGATTAGTTAATTTTTGTGAACATTACTCCTTTGTCTCCTCTATTGAGCCTTTCAGGGTAGAGGAGGCCTTGCTAGATCCGGATTGGGTGTTGGCCATGCAGGAGGAACTCAACAACTTCAAGCGCAACGAAGTTTGGACGCTGGTGCCTCGTCCCAAGCAAAATGTTGTGGGAACCAAGTGGGTGTTCCGCAACAAACAGGACGAGCACGGAGTTGTGACAAGGAACAAGGCTCGACTTGTGGCAAAAGGTTATGCCCAAGTCGCAGGTTTGGACTTTGAGGAGACTTTTGCTCCTGTGGCTAGGCTAGAGTCCATTCGTATCTTGCTAGCATATGCCGCTCACCATTCTTTCAGGTTGTACCAAATGGATGTGAAGAGCGCGTTCCTCAACGGGTCAATAAAGGAGGAAGTGTACGTGGAGCAACCCCCTGGCTTCGAGGATGAGCGGTACCCCGACCACGTGTGTAAGCTCTCTAAGGCGCTCTATGGACTTAAACAAGCCCCAAGAGCATGGTATGAATGCCTTAGAGATTTCTTACTTGCAAATGCTTTCAAGGTTGGGAAAGCCGATCCAACTCTTTTCACTAAGACTTGTAATGGTGATTTGTTTGTGTGCCAAATTTATGTCGATGACATAATATTTGGTTCTACTAATCAAAAGTCTTGTGAAGAGTTTAGCAGGGTGATGACGCAGAAATTCGAGATGTCGATGATGGGCGAGTTGAACTACTTCCTTGGGTTCCAAGTGAAGCAACTCAAGGACGGCACCTTCATCTCCCAAACGAAGTACACGCAAGATCTGCTAAAGCGGTTTGGGATGAAGGACGCCAAGCCCGCAAAGACTCCGATGGGAACCGACGGACACACCGACCTCAACAAAGGAGGTAAGTCCGTTGATCAAAAAGCATACCGGTCAATGATAGGGTCTTTACTTTATTTATGTGCTAGTAGACCGGATATTATGCTTAGCGTATGCATGTGTGCTAGATTTCAATCCGATCCTAAGGAGTGTCACTTGGTGGCGGTGAAGCGAATTCTTAGATATTTAGTTGCTACGCCTTGCTTCGGGATCTGGTATCCAAAGGGGTCTAACTTTGACTTGATTGGGTACTCAGATTCCGACTATGCTGGATGTAAGGTCGATAGGAAAAGTACATCAGGGACGTGCCAATTCTTAGGAAGGTCCCTAGTGTCATGGAACTCTAAGAAACAAACCTCCGTTGCCCTATCCACCGCTGAGGCCGAGTACGTTGCCGCAGGTCAGTGTTGCGCGCAACTACTTTGGATGAGGCAAACCCTCAGGGACTTTGGCTACAATCTGAGCAAAGTCCCACTCCTATGTGATAATGAGAGTGCTATCCGAATAGCGGAAAATCCTGTTGAGCACAGCCGCACAAAGCACATTGACATCCGGCATCACTTTCTGAGAGACCACCAGCAAAAGGGAGATATCGAAGTGTTTTATGTTAGCACCGAGAACCAGCTAGCCGATATCTTTACCAAGCCTTTAGATGAGAAGACCTTTTGCAGGCTGCGTAGTGAGCTAAATGTCTTAGATTCGCGGAACTTGGATTGAATTGTAGCATACATGTATTCATGCCTTTGATCATGTTCATTCTGCATTTTGTTGCTTATTATGGTACTCAAGTTGTACAAACACTCCCTGGACCTCACAAGTCCGTTGCAATGTGATGCACATGTTTAGGGGGAGATGTGTTACAACTTGACCCTTTAAGACTAACCATATGTTTGAGTTTGCTTGTGTTAGTCACAAAGGAGAATTGAAAGGGAAAAGGTGGACTTGGACCATGAAAGACTTCCACTGCACTCTGATGAGGGGTAACTTATTCCAAGTCCATCTCATTAACTCTTATTGCCATTTGCTCTTAAGTGAAGATTTTGGTGAGGCAATGGGGTTAAAGGGCCACAATTGATCCCGTTTTGGTGCTTGATGCCAAAGGGGGAGAAAATAAAGGCCAAAGCAATAAATGGATCAGCTACCACTTGAGAGATTTTGAAAATAGTAGAATAGAGTTTTTGATTTGTCAAAATTCTTAAGTTGTCTCTCTTGTCAAAAGTTGGCTTCTTGTGGGGAGAAGTATTGATTATGGGAAAAAGGGGGAGTTTTTGAAATCCTTGATCAATCTCTTTTTGAATGACTCTCTTTATGCTTAAACATGTGTGTTTAACTTAGAGATAGAGATTTGTGTTTGATTTGCAAAAACAAACCAAGTGGTGGCAAAGGATGATCCATATATGCCAAAATTGATTCAAAATAAATTTAAGTGTTATTTGAATTGAGTTTGCACTTGTTCTAGTGGCTTTATGTAGTGTTGGCATAAATCACCAAAAAGGGGGAGATTGAAAGGGAAATGTGCCCTTGGGCCATTTCTAAGTATTTTGGTGATTGAGTGCCAACACATGTGTTTAATTGTGAATTTGTGTACATGGATGAACAAGGTGCAAATCATGAAGTAAAGGTATGTTTCTAAGCCTTAGTACATTGGTTTTGTGGACTAACATATTTGTCTAAGTGTTAGAAACAGAAAGAAGAAAAAGAGAAAAGGGGAGAGAAAGACTTGGCTGTGTGCAGCCAAGGCTCAGCTCGGTCTGGAGCACCGGACTGTCCGGTGTGCACCGGACAGTGTCCGGTGCGCCAGGCCTACTCGGCGCGAACTGGCCGCTCTCGGGAATTCGCCGACGGCGTACGGCTAAAATTCACCGGACTGTCCGGTGTGCACCGGACTGTCCGGTGAGCCAACGGTCGGCCAGGGCCAACGGTTGGCCGCGCAATCTGCGCGGGACACGTGGCCGAGCCAACGGTCGGAAGACGGCACCGGACTGTCCGGTGTGCACCGGACTGTCCGGTGCGCCAACGGCTCTCAGATCTCCGCCGGTCTGCAACGGTCGGGAAGCGCTGGATAAGGAAAGAAATCGGTCACCGGACATGTCCGGTGTGCACCGGACTGTCCGGTGCCCCCGTCGACAGAAGGCCAGGATAGCCTTCCAGAATTGCTCTCAACGGCTCCTAGCTGCCTTGGGGCTATAAAAGGAGCCCCTAGGCGCATGGAGGAGATACACAAGCAACTCTTGAGCATTCTTGATCATCCACACAAGTTCTTTGCGCATTCGTTTGTGATTCTAAGTGATTCGAGCTCTGTTCTAGTGTGAACTCTGAGATAGTCATTCGAGCTCGAGTCTTGGCCGTGTGTGTGCGCTTTTGTTGTGGATTTGTGTGTGTTGCTTCCCTCCCTTACTCTGTGCTTTCTTTGTGATCATATACTTGTAAGGGCAAGAGACTCCAATTTGTGGAGATTCCTTGCAAACGGGATAGTGAAAGGAACAACAAAACAACGTGGTATTCAAGTGGGTCTTTGGACCGCTTGAGAGGGGTTGATTGCAACCCTCGTCCGTTGGGACGCCACAACGTGGAAGTAGGCAAGCATTGGCTTGGCCGAACCACGGGATAAACCACCGTGTCACCTCTGTCTTGATCTCTTGTGGTATTGTGTTTTGTTGAGACTTCACCTTAGCCACTTGGCAATAATCGTGCTAACACTTAACAAGTTTGTGGCTTAAGTTTGAAGTTTTTACAGGATCACCTATTCACCCCCCCCTCTAGGTGCCCTCACCAAGACTACGACGAATTCTAGGTGTGGGTTGGCGGCAACCCCCAGTCAGCTGCCTGTGAAGGCCTTATCTTTGCTGCGTTTCGCTAGCACTTTGATTTACCTGTTAAGACGATGACTATGTGGATGTCTATGACTCTGTGATGTAATAAGTTAATACTCTTTTAAGTTATTATTCGAGCAATGTGCATTGATGTTCATTTATGTAATCGCTGTGTACGTGAGTTCTGATCCTGGCACGTACATAGTTCGCACTTGGTTTGCCTTCCAAAACCGGGTGTGACATAAGTGGTATCAAAGCCGTGCTGACTGTAGGACCGCTGACCTAGAGTAGCACTGGTCGTACTAAGGACTATTGACCTTCCCCCCTCACCTTGACCTCTGATGTTACTTCAAAAGTCGGTCACCTCGACCAACCCTATGTTTTACTACATATATATATACTATATTATACCTTGTTAAAATTTTTATCTTATTCTGTCTACGGTTTATTCACTTGTCATATTAGTTCTGCTCTTACTCTTATGCTTACGGTGTCTTTTGTAGATGGCTCGTCTTAGACACACTGCACGTAAGTCGGTGATTCCTTTCCTGCCGTCTCGACTTGCGGAGCGTCCTCTGCACCGCACCGTGTCCGGTCAGTCGAGTCACCTGGAGAGACTGCACCACCGCCTGCGTGAGGAGCAGGAACACCGGCGCCAGCACAGAGAGCAGCAGGGCTCTTCCTCCCCACCCTAGCAGGAGGTGGAGTCTGTGAGGCCCCGTTCCTCTGTTGCCCAGCTGGAGGCGCCCCCTGCACCACCGCGGGACGCTCCGGCTGTTGGAGGAGCTACCGGAGGAAGTCCTAGAGGAGACCCCGACGACGACGACTCAGACCACAGCACGGAGTCCTCTGAGCCGCAGGAGGCGGAAGGATGGGTCGCCCGACCCATCACCCGTGACGCCGCTCGCGGTTGTCACTTCCACGACGCACTCGACACCTTGCTGCGCCAGGCTTTCGACCGGCACACCTGGTCGATCGAGTATCGTTGTGTAGTCTACCAGCACAGTCGCGGGAGGTACCCGGACCGCTGGGAGGCTACCTGCCTAGTTCGCCGTCCGGAGGATGACCTCCGGGGTGCGGAGGCCGTTTCGGAGCACTATTCCATCTCCGAGAGGGACACTGCAGAGGCAGCTATGCAGGATGCAGCACGACGTGCACTCTCTCAGTACTGTTCTTTGTTCGGTGGCGTGGCCGACGGTCTTAACCTTCGGTACTACCCCCGCCGCCCTACTGGCAGCACAGAGAGTGTGGTTGTCTCACCTGTTGGTGAGGCTAACCCTAGGTTGAGCAGCACAGTCAACCTAGTCGCAGTGCTTAACACTGAGCTGGATCACTCTCTGGACGAGCTGAGCAGGGCACGAACGGAGATTGCGGAGTTGCGTGCTGAGCTGGCAGAGCGCCATCACCAGGAGGGTGGTTCTCCCGCTCTTGTTGGGACTCAGCACCCTTACCGCTCGCCGCCACGTGGTCACCACACTTATGGTTCCCCTGCCTGTAAGACCAGGATAGATCTGGATCCTTAGATCGTTAGCGTCGAAGTTTGTAATAATTCTTAAGTCAGATGTCTCAGTCTTAGATAGTTAGTTTAGTTTGCTTATCAGTTGTTTCCAATTAGCTTAGTTTGCTTATCAGTTGCTTGCATGCTTGTTATGATGAACTTGTGCTGGATTTGAATCTTTGTAATGACTGTTGCCAACCTGTGGGTTTCTCCTGCAGTTTGGCCTAGCTATAATGTTAATAAAGTCAGTTATTTAGTTGGGAAGCCATTTACTTCTACTTTCCTTTCTATCTGAGAAGCTGTGTTGAATCATAATGAGGATCAGTGAAGCTCTTTGTTCACTCAGTGTCATGAAGAATTCTGTATTCTCTTTTCTTATGCTGGAGGGTTGTAAGATCAATGCTGATGTATGAATGTCTTCCACAGATGTCTGACAACAGGCGCCGATGCAACAGGCGTGCTCAGCAAGAGCAGCATGACCAGCAGGAGGAACAACAGAGGCAGCCTCCCCCGCCACCCCCGATGTCAGTGGAGCAGATGTTCTTGATGCAGACTCAGGCAGTGCAGGCCATTGGGCAGACTCTGGCAGCCATGCAGCAGGCTCAACAGCAACCCCAACCCCAATTGCAAGTGCAGATGCCCCAGATGCCACGGGATAAGCGTGGTGAGTTCATGAGAGGGCACCCTCCTACCTTCGCCCATTCTGCCGACCCCATGGATGCAGAAGACTGGCTGCGCGCAGTGGAAAGAGAACTGCGCACCGCTCAATGTAACGACAGGGAGAAGGTTCTGTATGGTCCCCGTCAGCTAAGGGGAGCAGCCCAGTCCTGGTGGGAGTCCTACCTCGCCACACATGCTGACCCCGAAGCCATCACCTGGGAAGAATTCAGCGAGAATTTCCGCAGGTACCATGTGCCGGAGGGACTGATGATCGTGAAGAAGGAGGAGTTTCTGGCTCTGAAGCAGGGACCCCTGTCTGTTAGTGAATACAGAGACAAGTTTCTGCAGCTATCTCGGTATGCACCTGAGGATGTCAACACTGATGCTAAAAGGCAGTACAGGTTCATGAGGGGTTTGGTGGATCCCCTGCATTACCAGCTGATGAATCACACCTTCCCCACCTTCCAGCACCTAATCGATAGGGCAGTTATGACTGAGAAGAAGCGTAAGGATATGGAAGATCGGAAGCGCAAGATGAGTGGACCCCAGACCGGAGGCATCAGCCGTCCACGTTTTTCAGGCAGTTCATCTCAGCAAGGCAGGCCTGGTCACCCACAGGGATATCAAAATCAGAATCAGCGTCCGCATCAGCAGCAGTTCCAGAGGCAGTACCCACAACAGCAGCAGTATCGTCAGAACAGCCAACAGGGAGGTAATCAGTATCAGAAGCAGAACAACCAGGCACCTCGCCTTCCTGCCCCAGCAGCAAACCAGAGCAACCAAGCAGCCCCAGCACAAGGAGGAGGCAGAGGATGTTTCCACTGTGGAGAACAAGGCCACTGGGCGATGCAATGCCCGAAGAAGATGGCGCAGCAGCAGACCAACCCCAATGCTCCAACAAGGCAAGGTGTACTGCAGCCGACGGCAGGCAATCGTAACCAAGCGTACAACCGTGGAAAGGTGAACCACTTGGAGGCCAAAGCGATCCAGGATGCACTAGATGTGGCAGTAGGTATGTTCTCAGTCGAATCTCATCCCACGAAAGTGCTATTTGATACTGGTGCAACACATTCATTTGTCACTGCAACCTGGGTAGAATTGCATAACATCTCAGTAGAGGCAATGATGCCGCCCATGAGGATTAATTCAGTTGGTGGCAAGGTGCAAACAGATAAAATATGCTCAAATATAAGGGTGGAAATAAGGGGGATAGGATTCCCCAGTGACTTAATAGTAATAGACACCCCTAGGATAGATGTCATCCTAGGGATGAATTGGTTAATGAAGTATGAAGCGAATGTTAGCTGTGACAAGAGGACCGTAACATTGAAGTCCCCGTCAGGAGAAGAGGTAGTGGCCGAGCTAAGGATGCCTAAATCAGCGGAGGGTGTCTGTCACCAGATTTCAGTTGATAGTAAGGAGCCCAACTCGCTCGAGGCTATCAAGGTTGTGTCGGACTTTCCGGACGTATTTCCCGAGGAGCTAACGGGCATGCCACCCGAGAGAAAAGTCGAATTTGCCATAGAGCTTATCCCTGGTACCGCCCCCATTTCCAAAAGAGCCTACCGAGTGTCTGGACCAGAATTGGTGGAACTCAAGAAGCAGATAGATGAGATGTTAGAGAAGGGTTACATCAGACCAAGTACCTCGCCTTGGGCCGCTCCGGTGTTGTTTGTAGAGAAGAAAGATGGTACCAAAAGGATGTGCATAGACTACAGAGCCTTGAATGAAGTCACTGTCAAAAACAAGTACCCCCTGCCAAGGATAGAAGATTTGTTCGACCAGCTTAGAGGTGCTAGCGTATTCTCGAAGATAGATCTGAGATCAGGTTACCATCAACTCAGAATCCGACCCTCGGACATACCGAAGACGGCATTCATCACCAAGTACGGGTTATATGAATTCACAGTTATGTCCTTTGGTTTGACAAATGTGCCAGCCTTCTTTATGTACCTGATGAACAGTGTGTTCATGGATTATCTGGACAAGTTTGTGGTAGTGTTTATCGATGATATTCTTATATACTCTCAAAGTGAGGAAGATCATGTAGAGCATTTGAATATGGTATTGCAAAGACTTCGAGAGCATCAGTTGTATGCCAAGCTGGGCAAATGCGAGTTCTGGATTCATGAAGTCCTGTTTCTGGGTCACATCATAAATCAAGATGGGTTGGCAGTGGATCCAAAGAAAGTGGCAGATATCCTGAACTGGAAAGCACCAAAGGATGTTCGTGGGATCAAGAGCTTCATTGGAATGGCTGGGTATTACAGGCGTTTCATCGAAGGCTTCTCAAAGATTGCTAGACCAATGACAGTGTTACTAGCGAAGAAAGTTGAGTTCAAGTGGACCCAAAAGTGTCAGGAAGCATTTGAAGAACTGAAAAATAGATTGACTACAGCTCCCGTGTTAGTCCTGCCTGATGTTCACAAGCCATTCTCAGTGTATTGCGATGCTTCTTACACCGGATTGGGATGTGTGCTAATGCAAGAAGGAAGAGTGGTAGCATATTCATCTCGACAGCTGAAGATCCATGAGAAAAATTATCCCACACATGACCTGGAGTTGGCAGCAGTAGTTCATGCTCTAAAGACATGGAGACATTACCTGTATGGACAGAAGTGCGACATCTACACAGATCATAAAAGTCTGAAATACATATTCACCCAGTCAGAGTTAAACATGAGACAGCGAAGATGGTTGGAATTGATCAAGGACTATGAGTTGGAGATACATTACCATCCAGGCAAAGCCAATGTGGTTGCAGATGCTCTGAGCAGGAAGAGTCAAGTCAATATGATGGCCACGTACCCAATGCCATATGAGTTAGCCAAGGAGTTCGACAGACTGAGTCTCGGTTTCCTGAACAGTACGCAAGGAGTAACAGTGGAATTAGAGCCCACCCTAGAGCGGGAGATCAAAGAAGGGCAGAAGGATGATGAAAGCATCAACAAGATCCGGCAGCTAATCTTAGAAGGAAGAGGCAAAGACTTTCGAGAGGATGAAGAGGGGGTAATATGGTTCAAGGACCGATTGTGTGTCCCCGACCTCAAACCTATTCGGGAGCTGATCCTAAAGGAAGCTCATGAGACAGCCTACTCCATACACCCGGGAAGTGAAAAGATGTACCAGGATTTAAAGAGGAGGTTTTGGTGGTATGGCATGAAAAGAGAAATCGCAGAATATGTCGCCATCTGTGATAGCTGTCAAAGGACCAAAGCAGAGCATCAAAGGCCCGCCGGATTGCTGCAGCCATTGCGGATTCCTCAGTGGAAGTGGGATGAGATCGGGATGGATTTTATAGTTGGCCTACCTCGTACCCGGGCCGGCTATGATTCCATCTGGGTGGTTGTGGACCGCTTAACAAAGGTGGCCCATTTCATACCTGTGAAGACCACATACACCGGAGCAACGTTAGCTGAGTTATACATGTCACGGATAGTCTGCCTTCATGGTGCGCCGAAGAAGATAGTATCAGATCGAGGAACGCAGTTCACCTCTCATTTTTGGCAGCAGCTACAAGAAGCTTTGGGCACCCATTTGAACTTCAGCTCGGCTTATCACCCGCAGACAGACGGTCAGACTGAAAGAACTAATCAGATCCTAGAAGATATGCTGAGAGCCTGTGCGTTGCAAGACAAGTCAGGATGGGACAAAAGGTTACCTTATGCAGAATTCTCCTATAACAATAGTTACCAGGCCAGCTTGAAGATGTCGCCGTTTTAGGCACTCTATGGGCGGAGTTGTAGGACTCCGCTGCATTGGGACCAGCCTGGAGAGAGACAGGTGTTTGGCCCCGACATCCTGCTTGAAGCCGAAGAGAATATCAAAATGGTTCGGGAGAACCTGAAGATAGCCCAGTCAAGACAGCGAAGCTATGCGGACCGAAGGAGAAGAGAACTGAGTTTCGAAGTGGGGGATTTCGTCTATCTGAAGGTGTCACCTATCAGGGGAGTCAGAAGGTTCGGAGTTAAAGGCAAGTTAGCACCCTGGTATGTTGGACCATATCAGATTCAAGCAAAGCGTGGAGAAGTGGCTTACCAACTCAACCTACCAGAAAGTTTGTTGGCAGTGCACAATGTGTTCCACGTGTCACAATTGAAGAAGTGTCTGCGAGTGCCAGAAGAACAGTTGCCAGTGGAGGGTTTGGAAGTTCAGGAGGATCTGACATACATAGAGAAGCCAACGCAGATTCTGGAGTTTGCAGACAGAGTCACCCGGAGGAACACCATCAGAATGTGCAAAGTCAGATGGGGTCACCACTCGGAGGAAGAAGCAACCTGGGAACGAGAAGATGATCTGAAGGCCAAATACCCTGAACTCTTTGCTGACCAACCTTGAATCTCGGGGCGAGATTCTTTTAAGGGGGATAGGTTTGTAACACCCTGAATTTGGGGGTATAAAATTTCTTTGCTCATATTCACAAATTCAGGTGTTACTTCCCTTTTCTCATCTTCCCCTAATCTCCTCTTTCTCATTTCTATAGGAAAAGAGTGGTTATTCTTATTTGTAATTATAATTTAGTAGGCTAAACTCCAAGGGAGTATGAATTGTTGCATCATGTTGAACCCTAGATTTCACTTTTGTTTGGTGCATAATTCTTAGAAAGTCTAATTTGAATTTATGGCTTATTTGAATTTGAATCAAATAGAGAAAATAAAAAGAAAAGAGAAAACAAATACCAGAATAAAAGAAAAAGGGAAAGAAGCCCAACCCTGCCGCCCCCTCGGCCTTTCGGCCCAGTCGGCCCAACCCCGCGCGCGCACCTCTCCCCCCCGCTCTCTCTGCCCTGCCGGGCCCGCCCGTCAGCGCGCCCGCCTCCCTCTCTCTCTGCTCGCGGGCCCGGCCTGTCAGCCCCGTCTTCCCCACGTAACCGCCGCCCGAGCTGCGCGTTGCCGCGGTCTCCGCGCCCACGTCGCGCGTGGAGCTCGCAACCGCCCCGCCCCCGGCCACTTGAGCCCAGAACCCCATTCGCCCTCTTCCCCCTCCCTCATTTGCGCACCTGCAGGCCTCTCTCTCACCTCCCCCTCGCTGCGCGCACGCCAGAGCGCCACAGCCATTAACCGCCGCCGTCCCGAGCTCGTTTCCCCGTCGCCGTTGGAGCTCCGCCGTGCCCTCAGCCACGGTGAGCTCCGCCCCGACGTCCGCAACCCGGGACGCGCTCTAATTTCCCCTTCCCCTCCCTATTTCCCTCTGCCCGCGCTCACCCGCCGTCCTCCGTGCAGCCGCGGAGGTCCGCCACCGCCGACCCGGGCCGTCGTCGCGCCATTGCCGCCACCGAGGAGTTCCCGGAGTCCGTCTTGAGGTAAGGGACCTCCCCTGCCCTCTCCCTTCCTCTCTATTGCTCTCTACTGCGCTTAATTGCTCGCCGGAGTCCCATAGCACCGCCGCCGAGCCGCTTCGCCGTGGACCGCCCCCCTCCGGTGCCCCTGCCCCGACCTAGCCCCCACCGGATGATTCCCCGCGCCCTCCCCAACCTTCCCGGCCGCTCGGGTCACCCCAAAGACCCGTAGAGCGCCCGCGCCCCTCGTCTCCAGCGAGTCCTCCGCCGCGGAGACGAGCGCCGCCGCCTCTGCTAGCCGTAGAAGAGGCCAAGGCCGGCCGCCCGACCCCCGCCGTTCATCCCAGATCGGGTGGCCCTGATTCAATTAGCCCGGGCCCAATCCTGGCCGTCCGCCGGAGATCCAACGGCCCAGGGCCGCTTCCCTCACACCCCGCGCCCGCGCTGCTCGCCCGGCCCCGCCTGTCAGCCCGCCCGCGCCCGCGCTGCTCGCCCGGCCCCACCTGTCAGCCCGCCCGCGCCCGCTCTGCCGCCCGGCCCCGCCTGTCAGCCGTCCGCCCCGCGCTGCCCGCCCGGTCCTGCCTGTCAGCCGCTCAGGCCGCCGCGCGCTCGCGCGCCCGCCCGCGGATCTAATCTCGGGCGTTGATCCGAGATCCAACGGCTATAAAAGCCCGATACCCCTTCGCCCGCGCGTTTTCTTAAAGAGACCCCCGGCTTCCTGAAAATTAACCCGCCGTCCCTGGATTCTCGCAGTTAGGTCCTCGGACCTTTTATTTAATTCAAAATAAGTATTTAGGGTATATTTTTAATCCCTAAACTTGTAAAATTCATAACTTTGTCATATGAACTCCAAATTAGGTGCTTCAAATTGCAAAATGCTCATAGTATTTTTGTCTACCTATTTAACCAATGTTTCCCTGCTGTTTTTATGTCCCAATTAATAGTTGATCATTAGGATAAGATTAAGGTTATTGGAACCCCTATTTGAGATAAATAAAAGATAGAAGACTTTAATAAAAGTGGGAGCACCTAAGTTTATGGACTTAAAATCAGGTAATGATTTAACCCCACCACTAACTTAGACCTGATTAGTGGATAATGAATCATTTTGTATAGTCCTCTACCCTAGACCTAGGGAACACCAGAGTGTCTATCCTTTTCTATTATGAACTTGTGATCCCTCTGCTGCATATGTTTGGTATATGGCTTTTGTTTGTTATTTCCCAAGTGCATAGTGTGAATGATTACTTTACGTAGACAACGAGCAGTCTGTGTTTCCCGAGGAAGTTGCAGAGGAAGTTCCTGATCAACAGTTTGGTGAAGGCAAGTGTCCTCTGACCCATTATGTCCTATTCATTTATAACTTACCACCCCGCATTACTTACTTGAAACCTAAGGATTGACTAGCTTTACACTTTACTTTATCCTTGATGACCTTATGGGCTGTTATGGTTAGCATTCTGCTATTGCCTTAACTTAATCAATGAACATGATGTGACTATTTACGATACTGTTATCCTGATGATATTGATGATCTTGTGATACTCTAGGGGGCTCAGGCTGTTTCCTGAGTACCTCTCCGTAAGGACCTGTTCGTTGAGAGACCACCCGGGATAACAGTGCAACCATGAGGGTGAAATGGGATGCCCTTAGCTAATTAATTAGAGGAACTAGAGGTGTAGTCGCTTCGCCGTCGTGCCGTCAATGGGGTCCAGGCACAGTGCTTGCTCTGCCGAGGCTGGGTGCCGAGGTTCTTTCATTTTGCTTTTGTTAGTCACCCTCCTGCGGGGAGGGGTACTGTGTTTATCAAACTGGAGAAACCTAACGGGCGGCTATGATCTCTAGGGAATCTTTGTAACAGCTACGTAGTGATACCCTGCCGGACCACCTAGGTAGTGGTCAATGGGGATTAGCTCTCCCCGGGTAGAAAGGGAATCATGACTCATGGGTAAAGTGTGCGACCTCTGCAGAGGGTAGTGAAACTGATATATCAGCCGTGCTCACGGTTAAGAGCAGCCTTGGGATCCTCTTTGATTAGAGATACAGATGGTTCGAGATACAAGGATTATGTTATGGTTTTGGTTCGAATACGATGATGTTGTTCCTCGATGAGGAAATGGTTCATGGGTTGGTTAATGCTAAAATCTGGCTTCTACTAATGATAAATACCTGACCAACTAAAAGCAACTGCTTGAGCCTAACCCCACATAAAGCTAGTCCACTTCAGCCAAACGGGACATTTGCTGAGTACGTTGATGTGTACTCATCCTTGCTTTACCACAAAACACCAGGTTGTCCGCATTGTAACCACTGCTCAGGAGAAGGTGAAGCCGTGGGAGGAGACTTCCAGGAGTTCCAAGACTACGACAAATTCTAGGTGTGGGTTGGCGGCAACCCCCAGTCAGCTGCCTGTGAAGGCCTTATCTTTGCTGCGTTTCGCTAGCACTTTGATTTACCTGTTAAGAC
This sequence comes from Zea luxurians, assembly GCA_029449295.1. Lineage (NCBI taxonomy): Eukaryota > Viridiplantae > Streptophyta > Magnoliopsida > Poales > Poaceae > Zea > Zea luxurians. The sequence continues at coordinate 38,255,768 of JAOPSE010000010.1, read as the reverse complement.
TATGACTATGTGGATGTCTATGACTCTGTGATGTAATAAGTTAATACTCTTTTAAGTTATTATTCGAGCAATGTGCATTGATGTTCATTTATGTAATCGCTGTGTACGTGAGTTCTGATCCTGGCACGTACATAGTTCGCACTTGGTTTGCCTTCCAAAACCGGGTGTGACACACAAGGCAGAGGAGTTTCCCGAGGTCCACGACTGCTTCATGATCTACGGTGGGCAAGTGGCGAACGCCTCGGCTCGGCACCGCAAGCAAGAGCGTTGAGAGGTCATCTCGGTAAAGGTGGCGGCGCCAGTCTACCTAGACTGGTCCGACAAGCCCATCACCTTCGACCAGGGCGATCACCCCGACCGTGTGCCGAGCCCGGGGAAATATCCGCTCGTTGTCGACCCCGTCATCTGCAATGTCAGGCTCACCAAGGTCCTCATGGACGGAGGCAGCAGCCTCAACATCATCTACGCCGAGAATCTCGGGCTCCTGCAGATCGATCTGTCCTCGATCCGGACAGGCGCGGCGCCTTTTCACGGGATCATCCCCGGGAAACGCGTCCAACCCCTCAGACAACTCGATCTGCCCGTCCGCTTCGGTACTCCCTCCAACTTCCGAAGGGAAACCCTCACGTTCGAGGTGGTCGGGTTCCGAGGAACCTACCACGCAGTACTGGGGAGGCCATGCTACGCCAAGTTCATGTCCGTCCCCAACTACACCTACCTCAAGCTCAAAATGCCGGGCCCCAACGGGGTCATCACCGTCGGCCCCATGTACCGACACGCGTACGAATGCGACGTGGAGTGCGTGGAGTACGCCGAGGCCCTCGCCAAATCTGAGGCCCTCGTCGCCGACCTAGAGAGCCTCTCCAAGGAGGCGCCAGATGCGAAGCGCCACGCCGGCAACTTCGAGCCAGCAGAGACGGTTAAGTTTGTTCCTCTTGACCCCAGCAACGACGCCTCCAAGCAGATACGGATCGGCTCCGAGCTCGACCCCAAATAGGAAGCAGTGCTCGTCGACTTTCTCCGCGCGAACGCCGAAGTCTTTGCGTGGAGTCCCTCGGACATGCCTGGCATACCGAGGGATGTCGCCGAGCACTCGCTGGATATCCGAGCTGGAGCCCGACCCGTGAAGCAGCCTCTACGCCGATTCGACGAAGAAAAGCGCAGAGCCATAGGCGAGGAGGTCCACAAGCTGATGGCCGCAGGGTTCATCAAAGAGGTATTCTATCCCGAATGGCTTGCCAACCCTGTGCTTGTGAGAAAGAAAGGAGAGAAATGGCGGATGTGTGTAGAATACACTGGTCTAAACAAAGCATGTCCGAAGGTTCCTACCCTCTGCCTCGCATTGATCAAATCGTGGATTCCACTGCTGGATGCGAAACCCTATCTTTCCTCGATGCATACTCAGGGTATCACCAAATCAGGATGAAAGAGTCCGACCAGCTCGCGATTTCTTTCATCACACCTTTTGGCATGTACTGCTACGTTACTATGCCATTTGGTTTAAGGAATGCGGGTGCGACGTACCAAAGGTGCATGAACCACGTGTTCGGAGAGCACATTGGTCGGACCGTCAAGGCTTACATCGATGACATCGTAGTCAAGACGAGGAAAGCCTCCGACCACCTCTCCGACCTAGAAACGACATTCAAGTGTCTCAAGGTGAAAGGCGTAAAACTCAACCCCGAGAAGTACGTCTTCGGAGTCCCCCGAGGCATGCTCTTGGGGTTCATCGTCTCCGAGCGGGGCATCAAGGCCAACCCAGAGAAAATCGTGGCCATCACCAACATGGGGCCCATCAAGGACTTGAAAGGCGTACAGAGGGTCATGGGATGCCTTGCGGCTCTGAGCCGCTTCATCTCGCGCCTCGGCGAAAGAGGCCTACCTCTGTACCGCCTCTTAAGAAAGACCGAGTGCTTCACTTGGACCCCCGAGGCCGAGGAAGCCCTCGGGAACCTGAAGGCGCTCCTTACAAACGCACCCATCCTGGTGCCTCCCGCTGCCGGAGAAGCGCTCTTAATCTACGTCGCCGCTACCACTCGGGTGGTCAGCGCCGCGATCATGGTCGAAAGGCGAGAAGAAGGGCATGCATTGCCCGTCCAGAGGCCGGTCTGCTTCATCAGTGAGGTACTGTCCGAGACCAAGATCCGCTACCCACAAATTCAGAAGCTGATGTACGCGGTGATTCTGACGCGGCGGAAGTTGCGACACTACTTCGAGTCTCATCCGGTGACTATGGTGTCATCCTTCCCCCTGGGGGAGATCATCCAGTGCCGAGAGGCCTCAGGTAGGATTGCAAAGTGGGTGGTGGAAATCATGGGCGAGACAATCTCGTTCGCCCCTCGGAAGGCCATCAAGTCCCAAGTCTTGGCGGACTTTGTGGCTGAATGGGTCGACACCCAGCTCCCGGCAGCTCCGATCCAACCAGAACTCTGGACCATGTTTTTCGACGGGTCGCTAATGAAAACAGGGGCAGGCGCGGGCCTGCTCTTCATCTCACCCCTCGGGAAGCACCTCCGCTACGTGTTGCGCCTCCATTTCCCGGCGTCCAACAATGTGGCCGAGTATGAGGCTCTGGTTAACGGGTTGCGCATCGCCATCGAGCTAGGGGTCCGACGCCTCGACGCTCGCGGCGACTCGTAGCTTGTCATCGACCAAGTCATGAAGAACTCCCATTGCCGCGACCCGAAGATGGAAGCCTACTGCGACGAGGTTCGGCGCCTGGAGGACAAGTTCTACGGGCTCAAGGTCAACCACGTCGCCCGGCGGTACAACGAGACTGCGGACGAGCTGGCGAAGATAGCTTCGGCGCGAACAACGGTTCCCCCGAACGTCTTCTCCCGGGACCTACATCAACCCTCAGTCAAGACCAACGACACGCCCGAGCCCGAGAAGGTCTCGGCCCTGCCCGGGCGCCCTCGGCTCAGCCCGAGGCACCCTCGGCCCCCGAGGGTGAGGCACTGCACGTCGAGGGAGAACGGAATGGGGTCCCGCCTGATCGAGACTGGCAGACCCCGTACCTGCAATATCTCCACCGAGGAGAGCTGCCCCTCGACCGAGCCGAAGCTCGGCGACTGGCGTGGCGCGCCAAGTCATTCGTCTTGCTGGGTGACAGGAAGGAGCTCTACCACCGCAGCCCCTCCGGCATCCTCCAGCGATGCATATCCATCGCCGAAGGCCAGGAGCTTTTACAAGAAATACACTCGGGGGCTTGCGGTCATCACGCAGCGCCTCGAGCCCTTGTTGGAAACGCTTTTCGACAAGGTTTCTACTGGCCGACCGTGGTGGCCGACGCCACTAGGATTGTCCGCACCTGCCAAGGGTGTCAATTCTACGCAAGGCAGACGCACCTACCTGCTCAGGCTCTGCAAACAATACCCATCACTTGGTCGTTTGCTGTGTGGGGTCTGGACCTCGTCGGTCCCTTGCAGAAGGCACCCGAGGGCTACACGCACCTACTGGTTGCCATCAACAAATTCTCCAAGTGGATCGAGGTCCGACCCCTAAACAGCATCAGGTCCGAACAGGCGGTGGCATTCTTTACCAACATCATCCATCGCTTCGGGGTCCCGAACTCCATCATCACCGACAACGGCACCCAGTTCACTGGCAGAAAGTTCCTGGACTTCTGCGAGGATCACCACATCCGAGTGGACTGGGCCGCCGTGGCACACCCCATGACGAATGGGCAGGTAGAACGTGCCAACGACATGATTCTGCAAGGACTCAAGCCGAGGATCTACAACGACCTCCACAAGTTCGGCAAGCGATGGATGAAGGAACTCCCCTTGGTGGTCTGGAGCTTGAGGACAATGCCGAGCCGAGCCACAGGCTTCACACCGTTCTTTCTAGTCTATGGGGCTGAGGCCATCTTGCCCACAGACTTAGAATACGGTTCCCCAAGGACGAGGGCCTACGACGACCGACGCAACCAGACCAACCGAGAAGACTCACTGGACCAGCTGGAAGAGGCTCGGGACGTGGCCTTACTACACTCGGCGCGGTATCAGCAGTCCCTGCGACGCTACCACGCCCGAGGGGTTTGGTCCCGAGACCTCCAGGTGGGCGACTTGGTGCTTCGACTGCGACAAGACGTCCGAGGGCGCCACAAGCTCATGCCTCCCTGGGAAGGGCCATTCATCATCGCCAAGATTTTGAAGCCCGGAACATACAAGCTGGCCAACGGTCAAGGCGAGGTCTACAGCAATGCTTGGAACATCCGACAGCTACGTCGCTTCTACCCTTAAGATGTTTTCAAGTTGTTCATACACCTCGTTTATATACGCCAATGAAGTCTAACCATCAAGGAAGGGTCAGCCTTGCCTCGGCAAAGCCCGACCCTCCCTCGGGGGCTAGAAGGGGGGAACCCCCTCCGCGTCAAAATTTTCCTCCGCGTCAAAATTTTCCTCGGAAAAAGTCTTTCTGCCAGAATATCTTTCGTGCTTTTCGACTACCTCGGTAGTGGGATCATGAAAACGACGGAGTACACGTAAGCAGGCAAGACCGACCGAGCCGAGGGACTCCTACGCCTCTGGGATACGGATACCTCACTCGTCACCTTCTGCGATAAGTAACTCACGCTCGGATAAGGGATTCTGCTGTCCGAACAAGTCTTAACGCTCGAAAACTTCTTCTGCTGAAACGATCTTTCATGCCGTCTCGACTATATCGATAACAGAATCCTACGGACGAGTAAGAGTACACGTAAGCGGCAAGGCCGACCGAACCGAGGGACTCCTACGCCCCCGAGATACGGATACCTCACTCATCACCTTCCGTGAAAAGTAACTCTCGCTCGGACAAACAATTCTGTTACCGACAAATAAGTCCTGATACTCGAAACAAGGGGAAAAGAAACGCAGCTTTACAACGCGACGACAGTATGTTTGGGCCTCGGCGGCCGCAAAAAAACATACGCATACTACAGGCGAACCGATCCTGCAGGCTTAGACGTCGATGGAGGGGGAGCAGCAGCACCCTCGACGTCAACTCCACCTTCGGCGAAGTCCGACCGAGCCTCGGACGGTAACACGATCGAAGGATCTCCACTCCGAAGGACGACGTCAGCACCACGCCCGGGCCATCGCCGCCAGGGTCTCCTCCAGGAACCCGGCCCGAGCAGACGGCTCGGCCGGCCGCCCCGAAGCCTCAGCCAGCTGTCCCCCGAGGACACCAGCCCGGCTCGTGGCCTCGACAACTTGACTCTGGCGTTGGTCCCGCCAGGGGACGACCCGGCCAAGCCCCGGCCGACGAAGCTCCCTTTTTCGAGCCAACTCTGCCTCTGTTCGTGCTAGCACCGCTGCTTCCGGCTCCGGCTCATCGCCGAGTGGCCGAGGGTTCCTTTAACTAAGCAAGAGAAGCCTCGGGCGGCAAGGCCGACTGAGCCGAGGGACTCCTACGCCTCCGGGATACGGATACCTCACTCGTCACCTTCCGCACGAGGCAACTCACACTTGGTTAAGCGGTTCAGTTAGCCGACAGGCGAGTCCTAGTGCTCGAAATGAGGAAAAAATATGGTATTACACCAAAAATACCTACATGTTCAGGCCCCGACAGCCGCAATGAACAAGACACCGGCACTCAAGGTGCCATTATGAACGGAACTCCGGTTCCACTCCCGCGGGTATGAACAACCTCCACATCGGAGAGCCTGCGGGACGACGAACTCCAGGCAACCCGCCAGCGACCTCTGCAGCAGCAGCGATGGTCCCAGGACGGACGCTGCCACCGGAAGGCTCTCGTTCATGTCCCCTCCTGGGACAATGAGAGAGCCCTCTCCCATGGCGTGAAGACGACGTGCCCATGTTCCATTCCTCGAATGGCTCGCGCACGCACAACGGCTGCCCCGCGAACCACTCGTCCCATCGTATTAACTCTGCGGTAGGGCAGGCGGCACCTTTGGCAGGCGAAGCAGGCGACGCTTCACCTCCGTCATAATGACCGCGTCAAAAAAGGTGCGCCACGTCGCTCAATTTCATATCCTTTTCCTCTTCCCCTTTCTCTCTCTTGCTACAGGGACTGGGAAAGGGGATACTCCGAAAGGGATCCTTCTCCGCGAAGGAAGCGGGCCCCGAGCCCCCCTACTGATCAGAGGTTCGAAGGCTGGCCCCTCGGAAGGGTTCAACAGTCGCCTCAGAGCACTCGGGCTCCGCGCCCACTACTGGTCAGAGGTTCGAAGGCTGGCCCCTCGGAAGGGTTCAACGGCCGCCTCAGGCCACTCGGGCTCCGCGCCCACTACTGATCAGGGGTTCGTAGGCTGGCCCCTGAAGGGTTCGATAGCCGCCTCAGAGCACGCAGAGCGAGGGATGACCCTGGGTACGTTCGATACATAACCAAGGCTCGGGCTACGCTCCCGAGGTACCCTAGGACATTTCCGAGACCAGCGGGAGCGATTTCGTAATGGAATCCCACTAGAGGGAGGCATCGAGCCCTCGGACCCTGTCAAAAGTGGACCGGGTCCGGCGAATCACCCGCAGGTACTTTTGGAGCGCGCCTCCGGGCCACTAGCCGACCCCTAACGAATGGGGCACAGGCGTCCACTCGGATTACCCATTAGCAACTCACTGGAGACACCATGTTCGGCGCCCTCCGAGGGCAACATGGCGCTTTCCCCCCTCCTCCTTGCGGAAAGGCGACGCAGGGGCGTATGAAAAAAGCCGAGTCTGTCCTTGACCGTCCTCTCGCTCTGTGCGGAGGCTCAGGGGCTGCTCTCGCAAACCCGGCTCCGGCCAAACCGTTGACAACGTCAACATACTAGCCCGAGAACTTGGGACCTGACTAAGCACCCGGGCAACGACCAGTTTGCATGAGGGAACAACCAAACCGGCCGAGCCATCACGAAAGGCACTAAGACCTCGAAGGAGTCAAAACACTCCTCCGAGGCCTCGGGGGCTACACCCGGCAGATGCGCTCGCGCGCACCCACCGGAACAAAATGCAACCGAGAAAGGCTGGTCCCCTTGCAAAAAAGTGCGACAAAAGCCTCCAAGCAAGTGCCAACACTCCCTTTGAGGCTCGGGGGCTACTGTCGGGGGCCATAATTAGGGGTACCCCCAAGACTCCTAATCTCAGCTGGTAAACCCCATCAGCACAAAGCTGCAAAGGCCCGATGGGCGCGATTCAGGCCAAGGCTCCGCTCAAGGGACACGATCCCGCCTCGCCCGAGCCCGACCTCGGGCAAAGACAACCGACCCCGGAAGATTCATGCCTTGCCCGAGGGTCCCCTCAAGCAACGGACGCACCATCGACTCGCCCGAGGCTCAGCTCGGGTAGGCTTCGCGGAGAAGCAACCTTGGCCAGATCGCCACGCCAACCGACCGTATCGCAGGAGCATTTAATGCAAGGATCGCCTGACACCTTATCCTGACGCACGCTTTTCAGTCGACAGAGCTGAAGTGACCGCAGTCACTTCGCCGCTCCACTGACCGACCTGACAGGAATACAGCGCCGCCTGCCCTGCTCCGACTGCTGTGCCACTCGTCGGAGTGAGGTCGACAGCGGCTAAGTCCAGCTTCGGGCGACATAGGAAGCTCCGCCTCGCCCGACCCCAGGGTTCGGCCCCCGTCTCGGCCTCGGAAGATGGACTTCGCCTCGCCCGACCCCAGGGCTCGGACTCAACCACAACTTAGAAGACGACGAACTCCGCCTCGCCCGGCCCTAGGGCTCGGACTCAGCCTTGGCTCCGGAAGACGACGAACTCCGCCTCGCCCGACCCCAGGGCTCGGACTCAGCCTCGGCTCCGGAAGACGATGGACTCCGCCTCGCCCGACCCCAGGGCTCGGACTCAACCTCGACCTCGGAGGAATCGCCACCTCGCCCAAACTCGGGTCCGGACCGGCCACATCGCCAGGGGGGCCATCATTACCCTGCCCCTAGCTAGCTCAGGCTACGGGGGACAAGACCGGCGTCCCATCTGGCTCGCTCCAGCAAACAAGTAATGATGACACCCCGCACGCTCCATGACGACGGTAGCTCCCTACGTCAGCAAGGAGACGTCAGCAAGGATCCGACAGCCCCGACAGTTGTACTTCCGCAGGGCTCCAGCGCTCCTCCGACGGCCACGACATCACATGAACAGGGTGCCAAAACCTCTCCGACTGCCACGACGGCATGTACTTAGGGCTCTAGCTCATCTCTGCTAGACACGTTAGCACACTGCTACACCCCTCATTGTACACCTGGACCCTCTCCTTACGCCTATAAAAGGAAGGTCCAGGGCTCTCGTACGAAAAGGTTGGCCGCGCGGGAGAACGGGCCGACGCATAAGGCTCTCGCTCTCTCTCTCTCTCCCACGCGAACGCTTGTAACCCCCTACTGCAAGCGCATCCATCCGCCCTGGGCGCAGGACAACACGAAGGCCGCGGTTTCCCGTTACTGTTCTCCCCCCTTTGTGTCCCGTCTCGCGCCGACCCATCTGGGCTGGGACACGCAGAGACAATTTACTCGTCGGTCCAAGGACCCCCCGGGGTCGAAACGCCGACAGTTCCGTTCTGCTTGCCAAACACAGAATGAAATCTGCCTCTATAAGTCTACCTCCCTATAAGGTAAAACCAGTCCTTTTATCATCCTTTTTATCTTAGCCTCTTTTTTGACTTGCCTTAAAGCAACTATAATAACATACTAATACTGTAACTATAAGTATGCTACATGTTAAGATGAAGGAAACAGAGAGAAAACAAACTGTAAACTTATAGCCAGCTTAGACATAATAACTAGGTGGATGCCCGTGCGTTGCAACGGAAACATATCGTCATTATAGGGAATGTGGCTCCTACCAATCTGGTATCAAAGGTCTCGACGATCATGACCATCAGGCGGCCCCCAGCAACGTCCAGCGCGCTGGTCGCAGCACCTGCTTCGTCGGGAGCCATGATGCTTCACCGATAATCCCCAAATACCCGGCCTCCTTGTCGGGCAGCGCCACTGGGGGCATGGCGGCCCCGCAGCCAATGGAACGCTGTACGTCGTGGTAGACGGGCTGCTCTCCCAAGAGCGCAGCATCCTGCTGCCCCACGTAAATGGACAAACAAAAAAGTTATTGCTACAAACTTATGGTCAGATAGACAAACAAAAAAACAATGTAAATGATATATAAAGTTGTTATTATGAGTAAGTTAGAAAGTGCAACAACAATACGACAACCCCATGAGGCCATGATGCACAATAACAGAGATTCACTATGCATAAAACTCCCAAGTGAACAACGCCTGTGATGAATCTGCTACTGACGCTAGAGCTGTCAATGCTCTCCGTGCACCATTTGCTTGCCATTATAGAATATGAACATGAGCACTTAGCATTGTTTACTAACCATGATAACAAATATATTTGAAGCAACCTGTAACCTAATTCAACACAAGTAATTGCATACCTGAAGAAGAACAAGTAATTTATTCACAATTCCAGCCGGAGATGGAGCCATGTCGAGTAATGGATCAATGGACATTCGGACATTCAGACATTTCCACAAGCACGTCACAACACTTTATTTTGGATTCTTTTTAACGTGATCTTAATTCTAGCAAAACGCGAATCGTCAGCGCGCGCCGCACAAAGCAGCGATCCTGATTCCTGGATCTTTACGTTACGTGGCTTTTCATGGCTGGCTAATGTATCTTCGACTTGACATGCGAATCTGTCAGCTTCGTCAGCATTATGTTCCCAATCTATGACAGAGTCTCAGCGGCGGAACAGAACAGAACGCAACACAGAGTAGGCTGCAGGCCCATGAAATCCAAGAATAGATCCTGTCACTGTTCTGGCCTTCACCCAGCCAGGCCCCAGCAGACCGCAAAGGCACACCCAGGGCATCTAGGATTTTCGTTGGCACCTGCAAGATCCCTGAGCAGGTTGCAGGCGCTGTTGCAGCTTGCTTGGGGAATTCCGTCTGCACATTTCCACCAGCCACATCTGGGACGGATATTAGCGGGTACTCCTACTGTACCATCAGGCACATCTAGTTTCCTGTGGGAATAAAAACCCACAGGTGTACAGTAACCCAGCTGGTGGTTGGTCATAGCAGCTAGCAGGAGTGCAGGACAAAATAAAGGAAAATGTGGTCGAGTAGTTCGGCGCACAGGGCACCGAACCAAAGCCCAAAGGGACAAAGCAGTGGAGCGCCTATTCCCATGTGTTTTAACAGGTCCCTCCCTCTGTTGGTTAACTGATGGAGCTCATGTGACACTGGCATCTCTCTCTCTCTCCTGACGTATGTCCTTCACTAAACAGTGTCAATGCTGCAGAGCGTGAGGTTTTGGCGATTAGCGGTGGTTTTGGACACTGCCGTGACACCAGTAGACAAGACGTTTCGGCCTTTTTCGACACAAGAATCGCCTATGCGATGCAACATGCCGATGCTGCTAGCTAGCGATGGTTCCAGCGACAGAAGGGAGTGAGGTTTTTTTTATCCTGTGCATTAGCAAACCGGGCAAGCAAGCATGTTTGTTTGGCTTTAATCTATACCATTTTTCACTACATCTATAGTTTTGTCTTTATAGATTATAGCACCAGTACAAAGAGCTAATTTTAATCCAAAACGAACAAGCAAACCAAACGATGTCATTCTCAGTTCACTCACAGGCGGAACAAACAAACCCATGGAATAAAATTCACTGCAAGTGCGTGGTCTGTTTCCGTGCCTCTAGAACATAGTAGAATAAAATAAGCATGGTTGTGCGTTGCTGGCTTTGATATGATTCTGCTCTGAATCTGATGACTGTGCACTACGCCTAGGACCTCTTAAGACCAGTTTGGTTTCGAGGGACTACAGATTACTCTCTTTATTTTAGTCTCGTTTAGTTCATAAATTATCAAACGACGAGATTAAAACATGAACTAAAATGTTTGTCTCTAGTTTTCCGAGGAATGACAAAAAGAGACTAAACAATATTAATTTCATTTCTTGCCTCTCATTTATTTTAGTTACACTAATTGTGAAAAAATGTTAAATAGTATTTTGGTCCTCTTATGATTCATTTAATGTGTTCTATATACTTTTAGTCCTTAGAACTAAACAGATTAAAGCCTAAACTTTAGTCTCCTGCCTAAATTTTAGGTTAAAATAGGATGAGGCGGTGACGACACCGTTCACTTGATTTTTTTGGATCACGCCACCACCAAAATTTTCTATGGTGTTTAGCTCGCCTCGCCTCCACTCAACTCTTAGCCAAACACTATAAAATTATGGCCGCACGCTTTCATTCCTCGTTGTACATCCAACCAAACACACTATAAAGTAACCAAACAACTTAAGGTTGCAGATTTTACCTAAAAAACTAATGATTGCAGGATAATTGGATTTACGAGCAGGCAGAAGATGCCTCGAACAATAATAGAAATGGACACTACTACAGTGCTAGCATTGCGTTGCGTGGTCCGCTGCAAACCACAGGACAATCAAACACACACCCACATGGACATGTGTCGCAAGTTTTCAGGCGCTCAAGAATCAAACCATACTTGTCAATACCGTTCCGGCCGATGTTCTGGTTTGCTCACTGGAATGCAACGTTTGGGTACTGGATAGTCGCGCCACACCATTCCAGAAAACAATAAATATAACAAAAATATATTTACAATTAACAATAACATGTACCTGATATAAGCATGGGGGCTGCGTATTGCATGCAACAAGCCTAAAACAAAAAAAACTAATGAAACTAATAGGAGGTTCTGGTTGTAGATTGCAGAAACACACCCTACGTCCTGCAGTATAGAGCTTGGAGCAGTGACACAGGGAGAGAAAAAGTAGGTCATTGCTGCCTTTGCTCATTGGAGGGAGTTTGTTGCAGGAGTAGAGGATGGCTTTCAGGAGTCACTACACATTACAAGAGATGTTGTGGCAGACTGCCAGGGCAAACCAAGAACCGGAAGATTCCACCCAGAACAGCTGGAACAATCGGGAAAGTGGCCAGAGTTCTGGCCGGTACAGGATACTGCTTTGGCCGTGTCAGTCTCTTCACTGTTACGAAGCATTCCAGCCATCCTGGCTGGTACCGGAACAATATTTACATGCATGGTCCAAACAGGCTCTTGTACACCGACTGTAACTTCTTATTGCAGCCTTAACCATGCAATGCTTTGACTGACTGTTGTGTTTTACTTTCCGAGAATTACGAATTGCTGATGTGATCGTTTAGGTCAGATATCTCATGTTATTAAGAATGAGAATAATCTTATTGTTATTGTTTATATATCATCTCTGCCGGGATTTTGCAGGTTTTGCCAGGATGATGGGACATGGAGACGTGAGCTTTATAAGGATTCTAGAGGAACTCAGACTTCTTGTAAGGGCCATTGTTCGAATAATTCTGAACATGCCTTTATTCCTGCTTTCCTTTTGATAATTTACCATTAGGTTGTTGCTTCTACTGTGTATGTTTTAGCTGAACCTACTTCCAGAAATCTGCAATCAAACAAAAAATCCCAAGCGCAGCAAAAGGTTGTGAAGAAATTACCAGTTTCAGATCTTCGTGGAAAGTTATCTGGTGTCGCGAGCCAGCGCCCTCAACTTAGCAGTACCGTTCAGGTCCCAAAACCTGTAAAAGAGGTTATTAAGAGCAACAAACCTGTTCAAAAGAGAGACCCCACTCCAACTACTGCCCCTCCTGACATCAAGAAACCCAGTGCACCTGCACCCGTACCAGCACCATCTGCACTACCAAAGCAATCCCAGAACAAGGTGAGATGGTTGAGGATCTATGTTGTGTTTTCTTACAAGATTGTATCCTGATCGGTTATTGTGGTTCCACTATTTGTTCTTCTGGAATGGGAAACATCGTACCTTCATTTTTCTTATTTTCCATTTGCTGTGGTGATGTCATGTGAATATAATGGACTACATGACCATTTGATGTTGGAATCCCTTTGATGTTTGTACAACCTTTGGTTCTAAATTTGATCTAGTGCATGGTTAATCTTCTAGACCCTTAGCATTAGTTGTACCTATTCTATTAACTAAGCTTTTATTAATTCATTTGTCTTGATCTAAGAAACTTCTGCAGGTTAAGATATAGATGATTCTGACGATACAAATATAAGAACTGAAGGAAGATTTGGATGTTTCCCATGTGAATACATATAATGGAATTGCAGAAAAATCAATGGTTAAGTTTGGCGTATTGGTGTCATCTCTTAAATTTCCATTTGAGCAGTCTGAACATGTGAACATCTCTAAAAATCATCAATAATTGTGCTACCAAACAAGAGTACAAGGGAACTCCAGGCCATTTCTAGCAGAAACACACTAATTTCGTGGCCCATCCTCTAATCCCCTACCAAACCAAGTGAGCCCACCAGCTACCTCCAACATCACAATGCAGTGTTGATTACAATAGCTCAATGCCTCTACCCTAACCGAACCAGAGCAGAAACACCGACGATTGAACCAAGGGGGCAACGACATACCGGCTCCAGCACTCGCATCTCCACCTCTTCCTCCAGCGGTGGCAGTGTGAGAGGCGGGGAGCTCCTGACTCCAACCGTTGCTGGCCTTGTCTAGAACCAGCAGGACCTCGACAGCGTGCAGGTGGTCGCGGGCAAGCTCCACGTCGTCGTGCACGTGGGTGGCGAGCCGGGCGGCAGCGAAGTCGTCCATGGAGCGGCACCGCCTCCGCAAAGGGCCCCTGGTGGCGGTGCCTGTTCTACAAGTCAGAGTTCAGTGTCATCAATGATTCTAAGCATGGCATAATAGAAAGGCATGGAGAAGCGTATAGGTCTCTGTCTACCTTTGGAGTTCTTGGATGAATTAGAGGGGTGGAGGGAAGCAGCATACCTTTTCAGAACCACACTCCACAGCATCTGGGACATTGTCGCCTCCCTCTACACCTGCATTTGGCCAAGAGATGTCGATTGCTTCAGACAGCGTCCACATTTTGAAACAAGAGGATCACGACAACACATGATACAAGTTGAAATTTCTCAAAGGGAATCAAACATCCGTACATTTGTTGCACTATTACAGTGTTGCAAATGTACGCCAGCAGAGAGTCCAAGGAAGCTAGAAGTGCATTCTAGATTCCGCGCAAGACGACGATCCATAAAAGAAAAAAAATCCCCTTGCGGCAATCCAATGAATCAACACCTCGCGGAACATCGGTTGGCGTCCAGCGTCTCCACGTGCTTATGCACCCGCTTTTCCTGCACAACACAACCATCGCGTTGCGTTGGATTGAGTTCTCTCTCGCCTCTCGGCGCGCGCGAATCCGTCCAAGAAATTTAGCCTACGGGCGTGCCTGTACGCACTGACTGACTGACCTGCATTTGCCGCTGCACCGGATCTCGCCGGTCACGGCGGGCGGGCGGGCGGCCAGATTGTGGCGGGCGGGCGGATTGAGGAGGGCGGGCGGATCGCAGCGGTTGCGGCATGCACGGAGCGGTCGCGGCGGGGTGGCTGGATTGCGGCGGGCAGGCAGCCAGATCGCGACGGTGGCAGGATTGCGGGCGGGCAGGCGGGCGTAGGGAGGTGGTAGGCTGGCGTGCGGGCGGTTCGTGGCGGCGGATTTCGCGGCGACTGCGGGCGTGCGGTAGCGGCGGGTTCGCGGGGACTGGCTTGCGGGCGTGAGATTCGTGGCGGATGCGGGGGATAGGCGGGCGTGCGGAGGTTTCGCGCGGGGCTGGCGTGCGGTAGGCGTCGGGTAGGGGCGGGGGCAGTCTACAATAGACTCTTAATAGTTAGTAGAGATAATAAAAATTATAAAAGAGACGGGTGACCATACATTAAAAATAAAGACCTTACTAATTTTCATATATGTAAAGAGATATACTATAAAGATCTTTATAGACAACTATCGATTATATTATTAGCCTTGCCCTTAGTCACAAACTCACAGCCACCACTGGCCTCAGAGTGGTTGGTTGTTGATTGGTACTGTCTGGTTAGAGCGATTAGAGAGTGCAGAGCATCTGCGAGGGGCATAAACATTAACTTGAGATTGCTTTTTTTTCTATATTTTTAACAGTGAGATATTGAAAAATGGTTGAAGAAAGATAGATATTGTGCTTCTAACTTTTTTAGAGAGTTAGAACATTTTTTGGTTTACTCATTTTTTGTGGGAACTATTTGAGAAAGCAAATTGAGCTATAAAGGGACAATATTAGATAAATAAAGTCAATTTGATTTGTACGGAGGGACTATGGAAAATGCACTTTTGCATTTGGGCTGTTCGCAGGCCCCCATCTACTCTCGCCGGACGGCGGTGGCATTGTGCAGTGGTGGTGGGCTGGCGGACAGTTGGGCTAAAGCCTGCTCGCCTATTCTTCGTCCCGTTTTACAGATACAACTCCAGCTCACTGTCGCTAGTCACGGAACGGAACTCATCCCGCTGTGGCGCTGTGCGCTTCGTTTCGTGGCGGCGAACGGCCGGTCGAGCGCCGCCGCCCTTGGCTGGGTCTTCACTCAGTCCTTCGCCGGCGACGAGCGTCCACCTGGTACGCCTCCTCCTCATCTCTCTCTCTCCGCTAATTCGTTCCCACTTAGTTCCCCTCCCTTCACGCTCTGCAGAAAAACCGAGCACCCCAAGCCCTAGAGTAAGATATTTGCGTTCCAATCTGAACCAATTTACATGCACATAATGTGTATCATACCCACAACTTCGTTTTTTTTTGCAAAGGAAGTTATCATATAACAGATCCGTCCGCACCTGTCGTCTAGTTGCGCGAACGAGGGGGAGCAGACTGTTGCCCCCCGCCCGGAATTTGGGTGCTAATTTTATTGTTCTGATTTTCAGGTGTCTACTGAACTGAGCAGACAGTAGCAAGAGCCACTATGGTAACTTTCCTTTCGTACTTGATGTACTGATGATTTGTTTCTTGCTAGAGCCGTGCCAGAGTTGTATTGACGCGCCTTTCTTCTTCTGCAGCTGTTCTTCTCCTACTTCAAGGAGCTCGTGGGGAAGGAGGTGACGGTGGAACTCAAGAATGACCTGGCGATCCGCGGGACGCTCCACTCGGTAGACCAGTACCTCAACATCAAGCTGGAGAACACCCGCGTTGTCGACCAGGACAAGTATCCCCACATGGTATGCCTACTGCTGTGTCTAATTGTCATGCCAGCAAAGAATGACAGAATCCATGCCCTTCAGCTTAATCCTATCGGTTAGAGTTTGTACTTTGTAGGTTACTAGATTTTTGCTCCTTGGCTGTTTAATGTTCATCCTTGTTTGATTTCAACCATGGTTTTTGTTTAATGTTCGTCCTTCTTTGATATCAACCATGGTTTTTCTTTAATGTCCATCCTTGTTTGATATCGACCATGGTTTTTAAGGCAACAAGACGAGCAGCCCCCTTCCAGCCGCCTAGGCGACTCCATATAAATGTATTAATGTATAATTCAAGTAAAATCAGAAGCAAATCGGACATTAATATTGCGAATTCTTAGCATGTAATACAGTAGCAAGTGGTGCTACTAGACTACTAGTGCACGACATCGAGTAGTAAGATAGCAACTTTGAGATCTCTCATCACTTAATGGCCATAAACTAGTCTCTAGTAATATAATGTAACTTAATTAATAGTGCTGCTAGTTCAGAACATATATAAGTACCTTAAGCGCAGAACTGAAATCTCTAGTCAATATCGTCTAGTGATGCTGGCCTTCTCCTCCTGTCGGTTTCCAAGTCACCTCTCATCTCCTTTCTAATTGCAGTAGTAGTCATGATGCACATTTTTGTATCTCCAAAGCCACCAGCTAGTTGTTGCTTGAGCCTTTTTATCCCTCCATAACATGAGTGACCACATAGGGTGCATGTCACAACATCTTTTATACGAAGGTTTGACCAGTAGGCATACTTCCACCCTGGATCTGAACTTTCCATTGTGCTATCAACTTTGAAAACAAAGAATTAAAGAACTAACAAAGAACAGCACGTGGTAAGGAAGCGGTGGTCCACACCACTCTGCATCTATAACTAGAGCAGCAGTGATAAAAACAGAGCAGTCAGGGAACAAGGCAGGCAAGCTTCGGCCTTTAAGGGAAGACATAGGACATGAAGAGGGAGAAGAAACATACAAGCAAGCAGGCGGTACCGTGGGAGCTAGGCACCTTGAAAAGCAGGGGACAGAGCTTCTGATTGGTGAGGAGGCAAGGATGAGCAGTCTTCTACTCATTCTATCCCTGGGGTACAGGCAGTTGGTCAGACGACATGAAATCAATTCTGCATGTGGAATGGAGGACAGGAAGACACCATGAAGTTGATGCACAGGAATGCATCAGGGAGGGAATCAATGAGCCACGCGGGATGCATCTGCAGGAACTCGCTGTGAGCGCGTAAGGAAGAAGCGGAAGCCGACAGGTGCGGTGGATTTCCTCTTTTGGTATATACTTCTCCCCTTATTCCTTTTCTCTCCCAATCTCCCCTCTTCCCACGCCCGACTTCCTTCGCAGAAGGCGGGATGTGCTGTGCGGGAGAAATTTCTTACCCACTCTGGAACCTGGACCTGGTTTCCCTGCTCGGAGGCGAGCGCCACGTCCACGTCCTCCTTGGCGACCCCCCCTGGACATCTAACATGAAAGGTGGACAGTGGACACCTTATGTTTGCATAGCTATGCTTGGACGCCTAGGCGACACCTTTAGAACCATGACATCAACTTGGTGGGAACTGAGAACCAGATGAAAGGCCATAGTAGTAGCAGTTACCCCCTCTCCCCCTCCTTTCCAGCATCTTTGGTAGTGTGGTGAACGGTTCCTATGTTGTACAAATAAAGGCCAGAAGTATGTGTTATTGGCATTCTTGTGGCAGACCTTACACTAATTGTATAATTGTGCACTTGATTTGTAACGGACTTACCTTAAGATCGACTGTCAGAACTTAGTGTTTGGGTGATCTGATAATGCCGATGATCACACATACAGAACAGCAACACAAGTTTCTTGTCAGAACTCGCAACCTTTCTCTAATTGCATAGCTGTGCTGTTTACTTGTAGAAGATTTACCCTCATACTGACTGTCAGAACACAGTGGTTGGGTAATTCG
Source organism: Zea luxurians (assembly GCA_029449295.1). NCBI lineage: Eukaryota > Viridiplantae > Streptophyta > Magnoliopsida > Poales > Poaceae > Zea > Zea luxurians. Next base: position 38,237,802 of record JAOPSE010000010.1, on the reverse strand, counting down.
ATGGTGTTCAGTGCCCATGAAACAGAACAATAACATGGATTTACCCTTGAAGGATTCATATATAATTCACCTTTTCATTGTGCACTAGACCTTCACATCCTCATATGTTGAGTCTTGAGAGTGTCTTTAGTCTCTCTATCATGCACCTGGTGTGATTTCTGATTAATACTGTACTGTACAGTAAATTTATGGAACTCAGTTTGAGAATGAAAGTTCTGTTCCTAAATTATGGCCTTGAAGTTGCATAAGTTAAATAAATATAATAGATCCAGTCGCTGCCTCAAACTCTTAAGTATGATGAATTCAGTTCCGTAGAAAGATGCTTAGATAGACAGATGGTAGGTTGTGGGGCATGCCAGCTCTGCCAGTCGCTCATCTAGTTCTGGTTATCAACTTCTGAATTCTGAATGTATTAATCATTGATCAATGAATCCTTCATGAAATAATTGTTAAAATTTGCTATATGTTCTTGGAAGTTTCACTGATATCTGCACATGAAAATTTAAAACCTTTTAATTTCCAGCAACTGGCAAGATAGACAAGTCACCACTGCAAGATATGGTCTCAAATAAAGAAGAAAATAAAAGGTTAAAGATTGATAGTAGGAAATTGACACATCTGAATTTTCCTTCTCACGAGACTTGTGGGTCGATCTAATCAACCTGCACTGATCTAGCATTTGTGTGTTAGGCTTGCAGTCTGACCTTGAAGATTTCTGTTGGAACTCAGTGCATGAGTAATTGATGGTGTCCACAGTCCATGCACAGAATTGAATCATAGATGCAACTGTTAGAATAGGAACCCATACCCTAAACAGGGGTTGGGAGTGATATTAATAGAGTGAGTAACTGGGCCAGGCCCATTACACAGGGGTATAACGGTCATTACAAGGGGAATAACACAAACCCTAGACGGGTAGTCTAACACCCCCCCGCAGTCACAACTCTATCCTGTACAGATGTTGAGACTGGATCGGAAGTCGAAAAAGACACTCGACGGTAACCCCTTGGTGAAGATGTCGGCGAACTGAAGCGTGGTGGGGACGCTGAGAACGCGGACGTCACCGGCAGCGACACGCTCGCGGACGAAGTGCAGGTCGATCTCCACATGCTTCGTGCGCTGATGCTGCACGGGGTTGGTGGAGAGGTAGACCGCGCTAACGTTGTCGCAGTAGACGAGGGTGGCGCGCTGGAGGGGACTGTGGAGCTCGTGGAGGAGCTGGCGTAGCCAGGAGGCCTCGGCCACGCCGTTGGCCACGGCACGGTACTCGGCCTCAACGCTGGAGCGAGAGACGACGGGCTGCCTCTTGGCGGCCCAAGAGACGAGGTTGGCGCCCAGGAAGACGGCGTAGCCGGAGGTGGACCGGCGCGTGTCGGGACAGCCAGCCCAGTCAGCGTCGGTGTAGACCACGAGCTCCGACGTCGGGGATGGGCGGAGTAGGAGGCCGTAGTCGAGGGAGCCGCGGAGGTAGCGTAGAATCCGCTTGAGCGCAGTGAGATGGGGCTCCCGCGGAGTGTGCATATGTAGGCACACCTGCTGGACGGCGTAGGCGATGTCGGGCCTGGAGAACGTGAGGTACTGGAGCGCGCCGGTGAGGCTCCGGTATGACGTCGCGTCGGCGACCGGAGGCCCGTCGTCCTCAGAGAGCTTCGCCTGAGTGTCGACAGGCGTGGAGCAGGGCTTGCAGTCAGACATGCCAGCCCGCTCCAGGATGTCGATGGCGTACTGGCGCTGGTGGAGGAAGAGACCCTGAGGCCGACGTTCGGCGGTGATGCCGAGGAAGTGGTGGAGGGGCCCCAGGTCCTTCATCGCGAACTCCCGCTGAAGGGCGACGATCGTGCGGTGAAGGAGGTCGGCGGTGGATGCCGTGAGCACAATGTCGTCGACGTAGAGCAGGAGGTAGACGGTGTCGTCGCCGCGCCGGTAGATGAACAGGGACGTGTCCGACTTGGCCTCGACGAAGCCGACAGAGGCCAGGTAGGAGGCGAAGCGACTGTACCAAGCCCGTGGCGCCTGCTTGAGGCCGTACAGGGACCGGTTCAGCCGGCAAACCAGGTCCGGACGGTCAGCGTCGACGAAGCCGGTGGGCTGGCTGCAGTAGACAGTCTCCGTCAGAGTGCCATGGAGGAAGGCATTCTTGACATCGAGCTGATGGATCGCCCAGTCGCGGGAGAGGGCGAGGGAGAGGACGGCGCGAACAGTGGCGAACTTGACGACAGGGCTGAAGGTCTCGTCGTAGTCCACTCCGGGGCGCTGGGTGAAGCCCCGAAGGACCCAACGGGCCTTGTAGCGGTCGAGGGAGCCGTCCGAGGTCAGCTTGTGGCGAAATAGCCACTTGCCGGTGACCACGTTGGTGTCTGGTGGACGCGGCACCAGGTCCCAGGTGTGGTTGGCCAAGAGGGCCGCGTACTCCTCCTCCATAGCGCGACGCCAATGTGGGTCGGCGAGGGCAGTGCGAACGGAGGAGGGTACCGGGGAAGCGTCGGGTGGAGTGCTGGTCGTAGCGGCTGCCAGGATGAGCCGGTCAACGGGGCGGAGAACGCCAGCAGCGCGCCGAGTCACCATCGGGTGGACGTGCCCGGGGTCGCGATGGATGGCGACCGGGTGGTATACGGACGACTCGGAGTGAGCCGCCGGAACGTCGGGAGCGGCTGGTGGGGCCGGCTCACGGCGGTGATAGACGACGGCGGGGTCGGCGAATCGGGCCGCGCTCGTCGACGGGCCCGAGTCGGGGGGCGCCGAGGTAGTGGCGTGGCCGCGGCGATGGTAGACGAGGGCGGGGTTGGCGAATCGAGCCGGAGTCGACGGGGCCGCGCGTGGCGCAGGCGGGGTCAACGGGGCCGCGCGTGGCGCAGGCAGGATCGACGGGGCCGCGCGTGGCGCAGGCGTGGTCGACGGGGCCGCGCGTGGCGCAGGCGGGGTCGACGGGGTCGCGCTTGTCGCGGAAACCGACGGGGCCGCGCGTGGCGCAGGCGTGGTCGACGGGGCCGCGCGTGGCGCAGGCGGGGTCGTGGGGGCCGCACGAGGAGCAGGTAACGGCGCAAGACGGGGAGCCGAAGGTGGGGGAGGAATCGGATCGGACTCGAGGAGGGAGTCAAGGTCGGTGGGTGGGGTGGAGCCAGCAAGGGGAAACACATCTTCGTCAAAGACGACGTGACGAGAGATGATGATGCGGTGGGAGGTGAGGTCTAGGCACCGATACCCCTTGTGGTCAGGGGAGTAGCCGAGGAAGAGGCATCGAGTGGAGCGAGGAGAAAGCTTGTTAGGGGCGGTAGCGGAAGTGTTAGGGTAGCAGGCACAGCCGAACACGCGCAGGTGGTCGTAGGAAGGGGCTGTGCCGTACAGGGCAAAGTGAGGAGTAGGGTGGCTCACCGCCTTCGAGGGAAGACGGTTGAGGAGATGCGTGGCAGTATGAAGGGCCTCTGCCCAGTAGGTGGCAGGGAGAGATGCCTGAAAGAGAAGGCAGCGGATCATGTTGGTGGTGGTGCGAATCATACGCTCGGCCCGGCCGTTCTGAGCAGAGGTGTAGGGACACGAGAGACGCAACTGGACGCCGTGAGTGAGGAAGAAAGAACGGGAGGCGTTGTTGTCGAACTCGCGGCCATTGTCGCACTGCAGGGCACGGACCGGGTGCCGGAACTGGGTGGATACCCAGGTGAAGAAGTGAGTGAGGGTGGTAAACGTGTCGGACTTCAGCCGAAGGGGGAAAGTCCAAAGGAAATGGGAGTAGTCATCCAGAATGACTAGGTAGTACTTGTAGCCGGAGAGGCTAAGGACAGGAGACGTCCAGAGGTCACAGTGGACAAGATCAAAGGCCTGAACAGCCCTGGACGTGGAAGTGGAAAAAGGGAGACGTGAGTGACGGCCGAGCTGACAAGCATGGCAGAGGCGCTCAGAAGAGCCCCGAGTATATGATATGTCTGAGTGGCCGGAAAGCTGGGACATGACGTCAGGTCCAGGGTGCCCGAGGCGACGGTGCCAAATGGCGGAGGAGGTGGTGGTAGTAGCGAGAGCATGAGATGAGGCTACTTTGGTGTGGGGAGTGGAGGGCAAATGAAGAGAATAGAGGGGGCCGGAGCTGTCACAGCGAGCGAGCACATCATGTGTGGGGAGGTGGCGTATGGTGAGGCCCCAGGGGTCGAACTCCATAGAGCACTGGTTGTCACTAGTGAAGCGACGAACCGAGAGGAGGGGATGAGTCAGTCCGGGAGCAACAAGGACGTCGTTAAGGCAGAATGGTCCTGGAAGAACCGATGTACCTACTGAGGTAACCGGGAGGGTGGAACCGTTACCGACGACAATGGAGGTAGGATGTGAGGGGTGGGGTGGATGGGAGTGGAGTAACGAATTAGTGGTGGGGGTAGTGTGGAAGGAGGCCCCGGAGTCAACCACCCAATCGGTGGTGGTTCGGGGAGGTGGAAGTGGCGAAGGTACGGTGTGAGCGGAGAGGGCCAAAGAAGGTGCCCCCACAGGAGCACTAGGAAGGGAGGGAGAGGACACGGGCTCAACCGCTAGGGAGGCGATCGCAGCACGTGGAAAGACAAGCGGTCCAGGCACGTGACGGCCCGCCTGAGGGTGGACCTCGACGCAGTCTCGAAGAATAGGGTTCCAGACTGGATCGAATGACATGAACATGCCACGGATGAGCTGGCCGTCGTGGAGGAGGACACGCACAGTCACGAGAGCGGTGGGCGAGGTAAAGCTCATGGCGACCGGTGCAGGAGGGGCGAGGCACTGCTGGAGCCGGGGAGCGGTCAGCCGACGCAGGGAGTCGCGGACTGGACAACCGGGCGTGGAACAGCAGGGGCGCGGGCTGAGCGGCGGCTCGGTGGTGCTCCGGTGGTCCGGACCTGGCCTGGCGAGCGAGTCGCGGGCGCGCTGCGGAGCTGGACGAGCGCGCCGGGGCGGCTGGGCGCGTGGCGGAGGCCGGAGGCGCGTGGCGGCCAGGCGGCTGTCGCTGGCGAGCCGTGGGCGAGCGCCCCTGGGCAGCTGCGCGCCGGCTGCAACCGATGGTGGGGGCGACGGATGGGGACGCCGTTCGAGCGCCGGCGGCTGGCCTGGGGACCGGCGGCCGCTGGAGGGGAGGAGGGAGCGGCGCGGCCACGGAGAGGCCGGCGGCGGCTGTAGGGCTGGGAGAAGTCCCTGGCGGCTCGGCGAATCGGGGAGGGCGCGACGGCGTCCTGCGTCGACCGGGCGAGGTCGCGGCTGTGGCCGGCCAGAGGGCGGCGGTGGGCGCTGCGTCCAGCAGGGAGTACCCGAGCGGCGGCGGCCTGGCGCAGGCGCGGCAGGGTCCTGCGGCCTGGCGCGGCCGCGGCTGGCACCTGGCGGCCTGGGCGCGGTCGAGGTCGCGGCCGGAGAGAGGGAGCAGGGGGCCGGCGACGGCTGCGCAGGGGCAGGCGCGCGTGGAACCGGCGGCGCAGCAGAGTGGGAGGGGGAGGAGAGGCCGGCGCAGGGAGCTCCGGCGGCTGGGGAAGAAGGCCCTGGCGGCGGCGGGGCTGGGGGCAGGGGCCCGACGGTGGCTGGGCAGGGGGCCGGCGGCGGCAGGGAGAAGCCCCTGGCGGCTGGGCAGGGAGAGGACCTAAACCTAAACCAAAGCTGATACCATGTTAGAATAGGAACCCATACCCTAAACAGGGGTTGGGAGTGATATTAATAGAGTGAGTAACTGGGCCAGGCCCATTAGACAGGGGTATAACGGTCATTACAAGGGGAATAACACAAACCCTAGACGGGTAGTCTAACAGCAACAAATGAAAGAATCGAACATTCATGTCCACTGGACTTGTGTATGAACTCACACATCAGATTGAGTAACTTGATGAATTCTAATGAGCTTTCGAGAAAAAAAAATTCTAATGAGGCCCTCTAGCATGGCACTGATGTGTGTGGTTTGTGATTAATGCTGTACTAAAAAATCGTTAGACCTTTTCAGGCTATGGGTATATATTTAAGTTACAGTGTTAAAAAATGTCATTAAACGCTCGCCTAGGCACACTTAAGTGCAAAACAGAGCCCTAGCGCGTTGCCTAGGCCATAGACGTCCAATTAAACGATGGGCGGGCCGATGGACCCATGGATAGTGAAGAAAACAAGACAAGGGACAGGTTTAGGACCTCATGGTGTCCATGTCCATGTTGCTCGATTTTGTTTGCCCTCTACCTGATTCCGCCTCGCACCATGCATGCGAACTGCATGCGAACGGAGTGAAGACCGTGCACCACGCAGGGGGAGCAGACGAGGGGGAGCAGACCATGGAAATTAATTTCATAATATATATATTTATCTCTATTTGAAACATTATATTTTCTCTGAACTTTCTTGCCGAAGTTTCACTTTGTAAGCTGTGTCTTAGTCGTAAGAGCAACTCCAAGAGATTAGCCAAATCACTGGTGTAGCTAATCTCTAAATTTTGAAGAGCTATTTGGCGAGTCCATTGGAGACGTTTTTCTTGTAATAATAGCCAAATTTACCTTTACAAAACGATCCGGCTAGTCTCTTGGTGTTGCTCTAAGTGAATTGCATCTGATACATTATGCAAACCGACATGCTTGCTACTTATGGGGGTGTGTGTTTTTTTTTGGGGGGGGGGGGCTTATTAATTAGTCCTGTTGGCAGGTAGGGTGCTGTTTTAGTTGGCATTTATTTAGGGTTAGCCTTCTGTTTTTGGGCTACTGAAGTTGGTTGGACTACATTTCTGCAGGTGGGGGGTGGGTGTTGGGGACACGAACAATACTGCTTAGGGCCTGTTTGTTTACCCCCAGATTATATAATCTGGATTAAATAATCCTAAAAGGCAAACAAACAGTCCAGCTTATTTGTCCAGATTATATAATCTAACCCCTTGGATTATGATAATCCATAAGCAAGTGAGGAGGTGTTTATTTCAGATTATTTTATTCCCACTTCTCCACTACCCTTTTAAGTTTCCTAGAAATTACCCACCATTGCCATTATAATCCACCGAATCGTTTTTGCGCCTATCAGATCGGAGAAGCCCACCGCCCAACAAAAGAATCCTATTAACAACTCAAATAATCTGGGTAAACAAACAGGAATACTCAGATTATATAATCCAGATTATATAATCCAGATTATATAATCCTCCAAAAATAATTCAGATTATATAATCTATGGGGGTAAACAAACAGGCCCTTAGTCATAGATACATAGCGTACAGTAATACTGCTGGAGTGTGGTTTTCATGCGTACGAGATGCTCGAAGTAATCTCGAAGCAAAGCAGTGCTTATATATTCATGTATTATCCTCCTGTACCCTGTTTTGTGTGTAGGAGATAGCTCTTTGTGGTCAGCTTGGTGAACACACTGCAATGCTGTGCTGCATCCTTTTTTTCTGAGTAGGCTATTGGAAGCATCCCATCCATTGCAGACAGCACTTCTTTTTTTGCAATGCTGTTTGCTGTAGGAAGTAACAGTGAACTATTGACGCTGAACATGCTGTTGACGGTCGAATCATTTTCCTTTGGCAGCTGTCAGTGCGGAACTGCTTCATCCGGGGCTCGGTGGTGCGGTACGTGCTGCTCCCGCAGGACGGCGTGGACGTCGACATCCTGCACGACGCCACCAGGAGGGAGGCGCGCGGAGGCTGATCGGCATCGGCATCGGCATCGATCGGCCCCCCTCACCTGTGCATGTGCTGCTTCTCCCCCGGGGAGGAGATTGATCTGCCTTGCCCTGATCTCGTCTGGTTGTACGAAACGTGCATGGTATGGCGGGCGTGGTAGACATATGCTGATCTGAGTGGCCCCAACTCCCCCAGCACACACTTGATCCACCACCCACCCAGCTCCCTGCCTGGTACTTGCATGTTCCTTGCTGTGTGTGTGTGTCTGTCTGTCTGTCAGTAATGCTGTTTGACCAAGAGGGTTGGCGTAACCGAACAAACCCTAACGGAGTAACGGAATGTAAGCGGGGTTGAATCACAAGAATCCCAAGGGATGGCAACGACGAATTCCCCGTTATTAGGGGATGGCTCACTATCCCTGTGAGGAGAAAAAAATCCCTGCCTCTGTCCTTGCGGACGGACGCTCATGAGGAAGAATTTTCTTCCATCCTTGCCGGGGAATCTGTCTTCACTAGAAAATACAATAGCTAGAGGTTTATTCAAACCGATTATATTAAAATACTTTAGAGTGTAGTTTGCTATTTTATAACAGGTCATATATTAAATTTCTAGTATAATTTTAAAATATTAATGGACCAATTTAGATGAAGGGAAGTTTACGGGGTGTGGGTATGCGGGAAACGAGGAAGAGGAATAGGCCATATATTAAATTTCTAGTATAATTTTAAAATATTAATGGACCAATTTAGATGAAGGGAAGTTTGCGGTGTGGGTATGCGGGAAACGAGGAAGAGGAATAGTTTCCCATCGGGGGCAACAATTCCTCCATTTCAACCCTCGTGGGGACCGAGGGCCAGATTATGTTCAGCATGTCTGGATCGAATTTAATTGAGGGGATTAAATACTCTTCTATTCAATTTTAACTATGAAGAGATTTAATCCCTTTCGATCTAAATACAATCGAATAAGATCGAATGGATGAATTCTTCGTGAGAATCGGAGATTGTGTCCCGTTACCATTTCTAGTCCCAGTCCTATCCACTCGTTCGCAAAAAGGAGATGAAGAACAGCGTGGGTAATTTCGAAGCATTTCCTGGGAAACAAATGCAGCACTGCGTGTGTGGAAGTGAAAGTGCAACAGACAAAAATACTCAACAGAAAGGACGACGTCGTATGGCGGAGCTTTTTCTGCCTGTTTGGTTCAGCTTATTTCTGACCAGCTTTTCTGAAAATCTGGCTGTGGGAAGAATCTGGCTGTGGGGAGAATTTGAGTATCATTACGATTACATGTGAAGGAAGACAAAGTTGTCCATGGTGCTCAGGATCTATAAAGTGACGGATTACTACTATTGTGACGACTCAACCGATTATATGTTTATGTTGATTTTGAATGGTTTTTACCCAAACGAATTTTATAGAAGCTGGCTGAAAAGCTGAGTGTTTGGCAGTCCGCAGCAGCTTTTGGTGGCCAGAAGCTGCGAAAAGCCGAAACAAACAAGGGCTTTATCACGCGGCTCCAAGCGCCCAGAGGAAAAACATGTGGTGCGCCGATCCAAGGTCACATGACATGAATACATGATCTCTCCTCCAACACGCCCACCAACGCTTTGTTCACTGTTTATTAATACAGCACCTCCTTCTCCAGCTTTCAGGAGCTGTTTCTTTGTCCATCTGAGTTCAAACAAAACAATTTCTTGTGTGCAGTTCTGTAAGGCTCTGATTGTTTCCTTCTAGGATTATGTAATCTAGCTTATAGATTATATAAGTACCTAATAACCTAGTTATAATTATCATAATCTAGGTATCTAGATTATATAATCCACCTAGTAATCTATGCGGTTTGTTTGTCTCTAAATTTATTTAAGTTGGATTATATAATCCAAAGGGTAAACAAACATAGCCTAAAATTCACTCTATTGGCGTTTAAACAGATCGCTCGGTCCGACCTAGCATGGGTTCGAGTTCGAGCTAGACATATCGAAACATATAGGGTAGAGGCTGTATTAAAGAGGACTTCACTCACGTCCGTCCGTCCAGGCGCGACATTATAAACCGATTTTCACGCTGGGATGGCCTCTGCAGTAGGATGAGCCAACTCGAGGCTGACGAGATACAACAAAGAAAAGGAAACTAGGCTCTCGTGCCCACCTCACTCATGGCCATGGCTCACGAATCTGGCTGCTAACATGGCTTAGCCGACGGTTGGTACCGACGGTGCTGGTTCCAACAATGGTCGACCGACATGTTGGACGGTCCGGTCGGTACCGACCGCCTTTCGCGATGTAGCGTGTTTTGATTGATTTATATGTGCTTGCAGGGGGGTAAAATAGAGAGCAAGCACCATACAAGGGAGCACCACCAAATGGGGGAGCGAACGAAGGAGAAGCACCATATGGAGCAACATGCGATTCATATGGAGGAGTACCATATGGGTACCTGAAAGGGAAATAGGCTTAGCCTTTTCCTACAATTAATTTTAGTGGTTGAATGTTCAACACAAACATATGGACTAACTAGTTTGCTCTAGAATACATGTTTTACAGGTGCATAAGGTTCAACACAAACCAATAAAAGATTCAAGTTAGAGACTCAATTTGAAACGGAGCAAACAACTTGAGTGTGTTGCGGACTGGCGCACCGGACTACCGGTGGGCCACCGGACAGTGTCCGATGCACCATGCCCGTACAAATCCGAAGCAGCCACTTTCGGAAATTCGAAGGCGCCCTCCGCTATAATTCATCGAACTGTCCGGTGTGCCAGCGGAGCAACGGCTAACTCGCACAACGGTCGACTCTGCAAAGTGCTACAGTGCGCGACAGAAGTCAGAGCAGAAAGTCAGAGGGGCACTGGACTATCCGGTGTAGCACCGGACTGTCTGGTGCCGTAAGAAGACAAAGCTCCAACGGTCAACCGAGCTCCGAACCCTAACGGTTGGGTGACGTGGTGGCTCACCGGACAGTGAACATGACCTGTCCGGTGGCGCACCGGACTGTCCGGTGCACCCATCGACAGCAGCCTCCCTAACGACTACTTTGGTGGTTGAGGGCTATAAATACCCCCAACCACCACAACTCCAAGCATCCAAGTTTTCTGAAGATCACATTCAATACAAGAGCTCTAGCATTCACTCCTAGACACAATTCAAAAGATCAAAGCCTCTCCAAGTCCCAAATTCATCTCAAACACCTAGTGACTTGTGAGAGAGAGATTTTGTGTTCTTTTGAGCTCTTGCTTCTTGGATTGCCTTTCTTCTTTTTCATTCTTACTCTCAAGTGCTTTGTAAGCGAGGCAAGAGACACCAAGTGTGTGGTGGTCCTTGTTCTTTTGAGCTCTTGCTTCTTGGATTGCCTTTCTTCTTTTTCATTCTTACTCTCAAGTTCTTTTTCATTCTTAGTGACCCATGAGATTAAGGAAGAAGGCTCACTCAGTCTAAGTGACCATTTGAGAGAGGGAAAGGGTTGAAATAGACCCGGTCTTTGTGACCTCCTCAACGGGGGCTAGGTTCTTTGGAACCGAACCTCGGTAAAACAAATCACCGTGTTCATCCGCTTGATTCTCATTTGATTTGTTTTCGCCCTCTCTCCCAGACTTGATTTTAGTTCTAACGCTAACCCCGACTTGAAATGTGTGTTTAAAGTTGTAAATTTCAGATTACGCCTATTTACCCCCTAGGCGACTTTCAGTACCCATAAAGATATGGAAGAGGGTGTGAATAAGTGAAAAGTTGAGGAGGAAGAGCATTGGCGATAGGAGAAGAAACATCTACTGCAGGATTTTCATTGGAAGGAGGAAGATCATCTACGTATGGTTGGTAGGGATACAATATGAGTATGAAAATAGAGATTGCGAACTGAGAGAGTAGAAACATCCTTCCGACGATAATGTACATGAGAAAGACCGTCGAAGAAGATATGTGTAGGGTTCAGGCACATAGCAGAACAGTTTAACCCACTGTATAGTCAATAGAAAGACCTATAACGCATTGCAGTTATTTCAAGCTAAGCAGGCAGACAATGACTAGTGTCAAAAGCAGCGCCGAATCTTTGAACCAGTCCGCTTACTTCAATGCTTTATAATTCCACATTGAAGGGACTAGATAAAGATGGAGAATGAAACGATAGTACACATATATTTTTATGAACTTTACACATATTTTCAACAATGTTTTTTTAATCCATAAATTTATAGGTCTATGCGTAACTACTACACTTCATGGACCACATTGATAACAACGACAAGAAGAGATCGACCTTCTGGGATCAAATAGCCAACACCAACAACTCTACCATAGAAGCTTGTAGCATCCCAAAAATTTAAATCTTGAAATTTTCTCAAATTCGGTCTAAATTCAAAATGAATTTCAAATTTCATTTCAAAATGTTTGTTTGCAAGTTGATATCAGCAAATAAAATATAGTGGTCTATATTTTCTCCAAAATCCTCCTTAAAATATCCTACAAATATTTTCCCAGTGATCCCCCTCAAATTCTTTCCAGAAATATTGCCCAGATATTTCCCCAGTGACCCCCTCTGATTCTTTCTAGAAATACCACCCAAATATTCCACCGATAATTCTCCAAGTATTTTCTTCCTAAGAAATACCTCCAGAATCACTTTTAAAGTTCCCACAAATATTTTCTTCAAAACTTTTCTCATGCCCATATGTATACGTATGCCCCCGGTGTTATAGGTGAGCTCTACAAGCTAATTACACTCATATAAGACAAATCCATGCTAATCTCCCATTAATCCTCTCATTCTCCCACTAATCCTCTCATCCCTCCCCCTAATCCCCCCACCATGGCTATAAATAGAGGGGCAAGGGCCTCCTCTCATCCCACCCCAAGCCATTTCATGGCAACTCTCTCCACTCCCCCCACACGCCCACTCCACCTCCCACACAAGCACCCACTAGCACAAGGATCGTTCGGTCGTTCTTTGATCGTTCGTCCCCCTGTTCTTAGTTTGTTCGTTCGTTCGTCCGATCGTTCATGGTTCGTTCGTCCGTTCGTCCGATTGTTTGTCCGTTCGTTCGTCCAAATAATATTTTTCCTGCCGTTATGCTGCCGAAATTCCGATCGATCGTTCCTTCGATCATCCGATCATTTGTCCGTTCGTTCATAGTTCCTATTCATCGTTCATCGTTCATTCATAGTCCCTATTCATCGTTCTTCCAGATAATCTTTGTCCTGCCGTTATGCTGCCGAAATTCCGATCGTTCGCTCGTTCGATCATTCGATCGTTCATCGTTCATTCATAGTTCTTATTCATCGTTCATCGTTCGTTCATAGTTCCTATTCATCGTTCATCGTCCCTATTCATCGTTCTTCCAGATAATCTTTATCCTGCCGTTATGCTGCCGAAATTCCGATCGTTCGTTCGTCCGATCATTCAATCGTTCATCCGTTCGTTCATAGTTCCTATTCATCGTTCATTGTCACTATTCATCGTTCATCGTTCGTTCATACGAACTATTCACCATTACTACTCATCGTTACTATTCACCGTTACTATTTATCATCGTTACTATTTATTGACACTATTCACCATCGTTACTATTCGTTGTTACTATTCACCAACACTATTCATCATCGTTACTGAAAGGGAATTAGGCTTACACCTAGTTCCTAAATAATTTTGGTGGTTGAATTGCCCAACACAAATAAAAGGACTAACTAGTTTGCTCTAGTGTATAAGTTATACAGGTGCCAAAGGTTCACACTTAGCCAATAAAAAGATCAAGTATTGGGTTCAACAAAAGAGCAAAGGATCAACCGAAGGCACCTCTGGTCTGGCACACCGGACTGTCCGGTGGGCCACCGGACATGTCCGGTGTAACGCCCTGAATTTGGGGGTAGAGTTTTTTCTTCTTTTCTCTCACCAAATTCAGGCGTTACCCTTTTTCTTTTTTCTCGTTCCCTCGCTAAACCTTGATCTTTTCCAAAGTTATAGCGGGTTTTGGCTTTAGACCCCGTGTAAAGCAAAACCTTAAAATACTTTATTTTGGGTGTTGCATCATGCCAAAGCACATTTCTTTGTCTGATGTTGAGTGTTCGTCTCGTTCCGTTCCGGATTTCGATTCGCGATTTAATTCCATTTAGTGGTCCGCGCTCGTCGTGGGTTTTCGATCCGCGAAGTGGCCCGGCCCAGCCTAGCCCAGCCTAGCCCAGCCCGGCCCGGTCCTGCCCGGCCCTGCGCGCCCCTGGCGCCCAAACCCCCCATGCGCCCCCCCTTCTCCCTCTCTCTCTCATTTGGATCTCCCGCGCAACAACCTCTCCTCTCCCTCTTCCACCTCTCTCTCCCCGTGGTGCCCTAGGATTTGGAGACGGCGATCACCGGATTTTGGACCCCGAGGTGAGCTCCCCTCCCCTCCCCTTCTCCTCTCTCTCTCTCTCCCTCTCCCTCCTCTTCTTCCCCCCCGCGCGCGCCCTCCCTCTCCCCCTCGGCGCGGCGGTGCGGCCCCCGCTCGGCCCCCTCGGCCCCGGCGGCGCGCGGCCCCCCGCCCGGCCCCCCGGCGGCGCTCGGCCCCTGCCCCGGCGGCCCCCGGCGTGGCCCGGCGCGGCCCCGGTGGCCCCTGCTCGCCCGGCGCGGCCCCGGCGGCTCCCTGCTCGCCCGGCGCGGTCCGGCCCCCGGCGTGGCCCGGCGCGGCCCCGGTGGCCCCTGCTCGCCCGGCGCGGCCCCGGCGGCTCCCTGCTCGCCCAGCGCGGTCCGGCCCCCGGTGTGGCCCTGCGCGCCCCCGGCGCGGCCCCTGGCCGGTTCAACCGCCCTGGCCCCGGTTCAACCGCCCCGTGCCCCGGCTCGGCCGCCCGTTCCCGCGCCCGGCCTCGTCCGACCGTGTCCCCGCTCGCCCGCGCTCGCGGTGATTATTTTTTAGTCGGTAGTTAACGTCAAACTCAGTTAGTTAGCGTGCTGCGTCGCGTGCTTCGCCGCGCGACGGATTTGTCTAATTTCAGATTCTATCTGTGTGTTGCGTCGTGCGCTTCGTCGCGCGATGATTCATTTTAATTTCAGGTTGTTTAAGGTGTAACGCCGCGTGTGTATTCACGCGACGTTCCACTTTGGACTCAGTTTAGTCGACGTATGCCGTCGTGCGTTTCGTCGCGCGACGCTTAACGTCTCCTCGTAACTAAGGCGAAGTGTCTCGTTGCGTGCTCGGTCGCGCGACGAGTCGTTAACTTCTTAATTTGTTTTAGAGTGCTATGTCGCGCGTCTCGCCGCGCGACCATCCTTTTTATTTATCTCTACCTGCTTATAATGATTAGACATGAAACATGACTTTACTTTACGCTAAACATAGTGTCTACGTTAAATTTCCTTCCATTAAGCGAGTGGTTAAATTATAATCATGTAACCTGACCGTTTCCCGACTGTCTTGTTCTCTTTCTCTCTTAACTATAACTGCGAGCCCGCGTGGAACGTCAGTTTACTTATTGCATTCTATTGTATGGTGTACTGTTCTTTTGTATTAAATATGTGGATGTATGTATGTTTGCGCTCGCATAGAGGACGATCCGGTCGGAGAGCCCGAAGAACCCGTAGGAGAAGCCCCTGAGCAGCAGTCGGTTGGTGGAGGCAAGTGTCCTTTGACCTATCTCTGTCCTATTCATTCTTTAATTCACCTCCCGCATTACACATTTATACCTAAGGATTGACTAGCTTTTGTTATCCATGTCCTTGTTTACCTATTTGGGTCGGTTTATTATTGTTTAGCTTCATGCTATTGCTCAAACTCTAATCAATGAACATGATGAGATTATATATGATACGCTGTTTTCCCCTCTCTTATTATGATATTATACTTGTGGCTTTTAAGGGGGCTCGAGCGGTTTCTCGAGTGCCTCTCCGTAAGGACCTGTTCTATGGATGACCGCCCGGGAAAACAGTGCAACCATGAGGGTGGAGTGGGACGCCCTTAGCTGAATAATTAGAGGAACCGGGGTGTAGTTCGCTTAGCCGTCGTGCCGTCAATGGGGCTCGGTGTATGCGGCTCGCTCTGCCAAGGTTGATTTGTCCCTTGGGGAGGAGTGCGGTACATTTAGGAAACCTAACGGGCGACTACAGTCCCGGGGAATCTTTGTAAAGGCTACGTAGTGATGCCCTGCTGGGTCACCTTGGTAGTGATCAATGGAGAGTCATGATCTCCGGGCGGAAAGGGAATCACGGCTTGTGGGTAAAGTGCACAACCTCTGCAGAGTGTTTGAAAACTGATATATCAGCCGTGCTCGCGGTTATGAGCGGCCAAGGGAGCTCCAATGATTAGTGGTACTTGATCAGAGACATTTTGGTTTACAGGTGGCAATGAGGATGGTTATGATTATGCTTATGGTAATGGTAAGTGGTATTCTTTCCGTTTGGAAAGGGTACTTTGGGTTAATAACTTGGGTTAATGCTAAAACCTGGCTTTCTACTAGTAAATAATAAACTGACCAACTAAAAGCAACTGCTTGACTTACCCCCACATAAAGCTAGTCCACTACATCCAAACAGGATACTTGCTGAGTATGTTGATGTGTACTCACTCTTGCTCTACACACCAACCCCCCCTAGGTTGTCAGCATTGCAACCACTGCTCAGGAGAAGATGAAGCTGTGGAAGGAGACTTCCAGGAGTTCCAAGACTACGACGAGTTCTAGGTGTGGGTTAGCGGTAACCCCCAGTCGGCTGCCTGTGAAGGCCGCGGTTATCTACGTTTCTTTTCCGCACTTTGATTTATTGTAAGGACTATATGGACGTCTCAGACGTATGATGTAATCGACTATTATTTCCCTTTTAATACTATTTGAGCACTGTGTGATGATGTCCATGTTATGTAACTGCTGTGTACGTGAATAACTGATCCTGGCACGTACATGGTTCGCATTCGGTTTACCTTCTAAAAACCGGGTGTGACATAAGTGGTATCAAAGCCGTGCTGACTGTAGGACCGCTAACCTAGTGTAGAATGGTCGTTCTAAGGACTATAGACCTCTGTCCCTTCCTTGACTTTGATATCCCTTCAAAAGTTGGTCATACTGACCAAACCTATGTTCTACTATATATTATACCTTGCTGAAAATCATGTTTTATTCTAATCCTTCATTTATTTATGATTCATTATTTGCTGGTCATATTAATTCTGTTCTCACTCTTTTGCTGCGGTGTCTTTTGTAGATGGCTCGACTTAGACACACCGCACGAAAGTCCGTCATCCCCTTCTTACCCTCCCGCCTTGCTGAGCGTCCGCTTCGCCGTCCCGTGGCTGGACAGTCCAGCCACTTGGAGAGACTGCACCACCGCCTGCATGAGGAGCAGGAACGTCGACGACAGGAGCAGCAGGGCTCTTCTTTCTCGCTCCAGCAGGAGATAGAGTCTGTGAGGAGCTGCTCTCCTGTGCTTCCCCTGGAGGCGCCCCCTGCACCACCACTGGGCGCCCCAGCTTCTGGAGTAGCTGCTGGAGGAGACCCAGACGACGGAGATGGCAACGACAGCCCGAGCCACGACACCGACCTCTCTGCTAACCATGAGCCGGAAGGATGGGTTGCTCGACCCATCACTCGCGACACTGCTCGCGGGTGTCACTTCCATGATGTGCTCGATACCCTGCTACGTCGGGCACTTAACCGACGTACTTGGTCCATCGAGTATCGCTGTGTGGTCTACCGGCATAGTCGCGGGGTCTACCCGGACCGCTGGGAGGCGACCTGCTTGGTGCGCCGTCCGGAGAACAGTCTCCAGGGCGCGGAGGCTTGCTCAGAGCACTATTCTATCTCTGAGCGGGACTCAGCTGAGGCAGCCATGCAGGATGCTGCACGGCGTGCGCTTTCGCACTACTGCTCGGTTTTCGGTGGGGTAGCTGATGGTCTCGACCTGAAGTATTACCCCCGCCGGCCATCTGGCAGCACAGGAGGCGTGATTGTTTCACCTGCTAGTGAGGACAATCCTAGGTTGAGCAGCACAGTCAACCTAGCCGCCGGGCTAAACACGGAGCTGGACCATGCACTAGACGAGCTGAGTAGGGCTCGTGCTGAGATCGCCCTGCTGCGGGCTGAGCGCGCAGAACGTCGTCACTTGGATGATGGTTCCCCCGCTCCCGTTGGGACTCAGCACCCGTACCGCTCACCTCGGCGTGGACGCCAGTCTTATGGCAATCCCGACTGCAAGACCAAGATAAATCTAGAACCATAGCTCGTTAGAGTTGGATCTTGTAATTAATACGAAATATATATACATAGAAGCTTCAGTCTTAGCGTTAGTCTCGGTCTTAGTTAGTCTTAGTTAGACATGGTAGTTTGCTATATCCTGTGCATTTATGTTTGTCATGATGAACTATGTTTGGTTTGGATCTTTGTAATGACTGTCACCAGAGTGTGGGTATCCCCTGCATTTTGGTTTACCCATTACATTAATGGAGTTAGTTATATAGTTGGGAAAACCTTTATTCCACTTTCCTCTTTATCTGAGAAGCTATGTGGTCTGTGTTGGAGATCAGTGAAAATGCTCATCTGTTCAGTGCTGTTGAAGAATTCTATACTCTTTTCTTATGCTGCAAGATTTGCCAGATCAGTTCTGATGTGTGGTTGCATTCTGCAGATGTCAGAGAACAGGCGCAGAGGAGGAAGGCGTGCTCAGCAGGAGCGAGCCGCTCCGCAGGATGAGGTGCCCCAGCAGCAGCACCTGCCGCCCCCGCCCCCAATGTCGATCGAGCAGATGTTTCTGATGCAGACTCAAGAAGTTCAAGCCATCGGTCATACTCTGGCCGCCATTCAGCAGCAGCAGCAGCAACAACAGCAGCAGGCTCCACCCCAGCCTCAGATGCCTCAGATGCCCAGAGACAAGCGTGCTGAATTCATGAGAGGTCATCCCCCAATGTTCGCTCACTCTTCTGACCCCATGGATGCTGAAGATTGGCTGCGCACTGTGGAGCGGGAGTTGCATACCGCTCAGTGTGATGACAGGGAGAAAGTCTTGTATGGTCCCCGTCTGTTGAGAGGAGCAGCCCAATCGTGGTGGGAGTCTTATCTCGCCACCCATGCCAACCCCGATGCCATCACCTGGGAAGAGTTCAGAGGTAACTTTCGTCAGTACCATGTGCCTGCAGGTCTGATGACAGTGAAGAAGGAGGAGTTCCTGGCCCTTAAGCAAGGGTCATCATCTGTCAGTGAGTATCGAGACAGGTTTCTGCAGTTGTCTCGCTATGCTCCTGAGGATGTCAACACCGACGCCAAGCGACAGTACCGTTTCTTGAGAGGCTTGGTTGACCCTCTGCACTACCAACTGATGAATCATACCTTCCCGACATTCCAGCACCTGATTGACAGAGCAATCATGACAGAAAGGAAGCGTAAGGAGATGGAGGATCGTAAGCGCAAGATCAGTGGACCCCAGCCTGGAAGCAGCAGCCGCCCTCGTTTCTCAGGCAATCAACCTCAGCAGTTCAAGCAGAACCAGCGTCCACCTCAGCAGCATCAGCAGTTTCAAAGGCAGTATCCTCAGCATCAGTACCAGAACCGTCAGAGCAATCAGTCAGGAGGCCAGTTTCAGAGGCAGAATCAGCAGACACCTCGTCTTCCTGCCCTAGCAAACCAGCAGAACAATCAGGCAGCACCAGCTCAGGTTGGAAACAGAGCATGTTTCCACTGTGGAGAGCAAGGCCACTGGGTGATGCAATGTCCGAAGAAGGCAGCCCAGCAGCAGTCAGGCCCCAATGCCCCAGCAAAGCAGAATGTGTCTCAGCCTGGAGCAGGCAACCGCCCTCAGCCGCGTTATAATCATGGGAGACTGAACCACTTGGAGGCTGAAGCAGTTCAGGAGACCCCCGGCATGATAGTAGGTATGTTCCCAGTCGACTCCCATATTGCAGAAGTGTTATTTGATACTGGAGCAACACATTCTTTCATTACTGCATCATGGGTAGAAGCACATAATCTTCCAATTGCTACCATGTCAACCCCCATTCAAATTGACTCAGCCGGTGGTAGAATTCGAGCTGATAGCATCTGTTTGAATGTAAGTGTGGAAATAAGGGGGATAGCGTTTCCCGCTAACCTTATAGTAATGGGTACTCAGGGAATAGATGTCATCCTAGGGATGAATTGGCTAGATAAGTATCAGACAGTTATCAGTTGTGATAAAAGGACAATCAAGTTGGTGTCCCCACTAGGAGAGGAAGTGGTGACCGAGTTAGTCCCGCCTGAGCCGAAGAGAGGAAGTTGTTATCAGATGGCTGTCGATAGCAGTGAAGCAGACCCAATTGAGAGTATCAAGGTTGTGTCTGAATTCCCAGATGTGTTTCCAAAGGACTTACCGGGTATGCCACCAGAGCGAAAGGTTGAATTTTCCATAGAGCTTCTTCCTGGAACCGCCCCTATCTTCAAGAGAGCTTACGGAATATCCGGACCAGAGTTGGTTGAGCTTAAGAAGCAGATTGATGAGCTGTCAGAGAAAGGTTACATCCGGCCAAGCACCTCGCCTTGGGCCGCCCCTGTCTTGTTCGTGGAAAAGAAAGATGGCACCAAGAGGATGTGTATCGATTATCGAGCTTTGAATGAAGTCACGATCAAGAACAAGTACCCTTTGCCCAGAATAGAAGATCTGTTCGACCAGTTGAGAGGAGCCAGTGTGTTCTCCAAGATCGATCTGAGGTCAGGTTATCATCAGCTCAGGATCCAACCTTCGGACATTCCGAAGACGGCATTCATTACCAAGTATGGGTTGTATGAGTTCACAGTGATGTCTTTTGGTTTGACCAATGCGCCAGCCTTCTTCATGAACTTGATGAACAGCGTATTCATGGATTATCTTGATAAGTTTGTGGTGGTATTCATTGATGACATTCTGGTTTATTCTCAAAGCGAAGAAGAACATGCAGATCATTTGAGGATGGTATTGCAGAGATTGCGAGAGCACCAGTTGTATGCAAAGTTGAGCAAGTGTGAGTTCTGGATCAGTGAAGTCCTGTTCTTGGGTCACATAATCAACAAAGAAGGATTGGCTGTGGATCCAAAGAAAGTGGCAGACATTTTGAACTGGAAAGCGCCAACAGATGCTCGAGGAATCAAAAGCTTCATTGGAATGGCCGGATATTATCGGTGATTCATTGAAGGGTTTTCGAAGATTGCGAAACCAATGACAGCGTTGCTAGGCAACAAGGTTGAGTTCAAGTGGACCCAGAAATGTCAAGAGGCCTTCGAAGCGCTGAAAGAGAAGTTGACAACAGCGCCTGTCTTAGTCTTGCCTGATGTGCACAAGCCCTTCTCGGTGTATTGTGATGCTTGTTACACAGGTTTGGGATGCGTGTTGATGCAAGAGGGAAGAGTTGTGGCTTACTCGTCCCGACAGCTGAAGGTTCATGAGAAGAATTACCCAATCCATGACCTAGAGTTGGCAGCAGTGGTTCACGCACTGAAGACATGGAGGCACTATCTGTATGGACAGAAATGCGATGTTTACACAGACCACAAGAGTCTGAAGTACATATTCACTCAGTCAGAATTGAATATGAGGCAGCGAAGATGGTTAGAGCTGATCAAAGACTATGAGTTGGAGATCCATTACCATCCAGGCAAAGCGAACGTAGTGGCAGATGCTTTGAGCAGAAAGAGTCAAGTCAATCTGATGGTCGCTCGTCCGATGCCTTATGAGTTGGCCAAGGAGTTCGACAGGTTGAGTCTCGGATTTCTGAACAATTCGCGAGGAGTCACAGTTGAATTGGAACCTACCTTGGAGCGAGAAATCAAAGAAGCGCAGAAGAATGATGAGAAGATCAGTGAGATCCGGCGACTGATTCTAGATGGCAAAGGCAAAGATTTTCGAGAAGATGCAGAAGGAGTGATATGGTTCAAAGACCGCTTGTGCGTTCCTAATGTCCAATCCATTCGGGAGTTGATTCTTAAGGAAGCTCATGAGACTGCTTATTCGATTCACCCTGGTAGTGAGAAGATGTATCAGGATCTGAAAAAGAAATTCTGGTGGTACGGAATGAAGAGGGAAATCGCAGAGCATGTGGCTATGTGCGATAGTTGTCGAAGAATTAAGGCAGAGCATCAGAGACCAGCTGGATTGTTGCAACCGTTGCAGATCCCTCAGTGGAAATGGGATGAAATCGGCATGGATTTCATAGTCGGATTGCCTCGCACTCGAGCCGGCTATGATTCCATTTGGGTAGTAGTGGACCGCTTGACCAAGTCAGCCCACTTCATACCAGTCAAGACCAACTACAGCAGTGCAGTACTGGCAGAGTTGTATATGTCTTGGATCGTTTGTCTTCATGGTGTGCCAAAGAAAATAGTGTCAGACAGAGGAACGCAGTTCACCTCTCATTTCTGGCAGCAGTTGCATGAAGCCTTGGGCACACATCTGAATTTCAGTTCAGCTTATCATCCGCAGACAGATGGCCAGACCGAAAGGACCAACCAAATTCTTGAAGACATGTTGAGAGCCTGTGCGTTGCAAGATCAGTCCGGATGGGACAAGCGATTGCCTTATGCGGAGTTTTCCTATAACAACAGTTACCAGGCCAGTTTGAAGATGTCACCATTTCAGGCGCTCCATGGAAGGAGTTGCAGAACTCCGTTGCAATGGGATCAGCCTAGAGAAAAGCAAGTGTTTGGGCCAGATATTTTGCTTGAGGCCGAAGAGAACATCAAGATGGTCCGAGAGAATCTGAAGATAGCGCAATCAAGACAGCGAAGCTATGCAGACACAAGAAGAAGAGAGCTGAGTTTCGAAGTCAGAGACTTTGTCTATCTGAAAGTGTCACCGATCAGAGGAGTCAGAAGGTTCGGAGTCAAAGGCAAGCTAGCACCCCGCTACATTGGTCCGTACCAGATCCTCTCAAGGCGTGGAGAAGTGGCCTATCAGCTCAGTCTGCCAGAGAATTTGTCCGCTGTGCATGATGTCTTTCATGTGTCTCAGTTGAAGAAGTGCCTGCGTGTGCCGGAAGAGCAGTTGCCAGTGGAAGGTCTTGAAGTCCAAGAGGACTTGACCTACACAGAGAAGCCAGCGCAAATCCTTGAGGTTGCAGATAGAGTCACCCGAAGGAAGACCATCAGGATGTGCAAAGTTAGATGGAATCACCACTCTGAGGAAGAAGCAACCTGGGAGCGTGAAGATGATCTGATGGCTAAATACCCTGAGCTCTTTGCTAGCCAACCCTGAATCTCGAGGGCGAGATTCTTTTAAGGGGGATAGGTTTGTAACGCCCTGAATTTGGGGGTAGAGTTTTTTCTTCTTTTCTCTCACCAAATTCAGGCGTTACCCTTTTTCTTTTTTCTCATTCCCTCGCTAAACCTTGATCTTTTCCAAAGTTATAGCGGGTTTTGGCTTTAGACCCCGTGTAAAGCAAAACCTTAAAATACTTTATTTTGGGTGTTGCATCATGCCGAAGCACATTTCTTTGTCTGATGTTGAGTGTTCGTCTCGTTCCGTTCCGGATTTTGATTCGCGATTTAATTCCATTTAGTGGTCCGCGCTCGTCGTGGGTTTTCGATCCGCGAAGTGGCCCGGCCCAGCCTAGCCCAGCCTAGCCCAGCCCGGCCCGGTCCGGCCCGGCCCTGCGCGCCCCTGGCGCCCAAACCCCCCATGCGCCCCCCTTCTCCCTCTCTCTCTCATTTGGATCTCCCGCGCAACAACCTCTCCTCTCCCTCTTCCACCTCTCTCTCCCCGTGGTGCCCTAGGATTTGGAGACGGCGATCACCGGATTTTGGACCCCGAGGTGAGCTCCCCTCCCCTCCCCTTCTCCTCTCTCTCTCCCTCTCCCTCCTCTTCTTCCCCCCCGCGCGCGCCCTCCCTCTCCCCCTCGGCGCGGCGGTGCGGCCCCCGCTCGGCCCCCTCGGCCCCGGCGGCGCGCGGCCCCTCGCCCGGCCCCCCGGCGGCGCTCGGCCCCTGCCCCGGCGGCCCCCGGCGTGGCCCGGCGCAGCCCCGGTGGCCCCTGCTCGCCCGGCGCGGCCCCGGCGGCTCCCTGCTCGCCCGGCACGGTCCGGCCCCCGACGCGGCCCCGGTGGCCCCTGCTCGCCCGGCGCGGCCCCGGCGGCTCCCTGCTCGCCCGGCGCGGTCCGGCCCCCGGCGTGGCCCTGCGCGCCCCCGGCGCGGCCCCTGGCCGGTTCAACCGCCTCGGCCCCGGTTCAACCGCCCCGTGCCCCGGCTCGGCCGCCCGTTCCCGTGCCCGGCCTCGTCCGACCGTGTCCCCGCTCGCCCGCGCTCGCGGTGATTATTTTTTAGTCGGTAGTTAACGTCAAACTCCGTTAGTTAGCGTGCTGCGTCGCGCGCTTCGCCGCGCGACGGATTTGTCTAATTTCAGATTCTATCTGTGTGTTGCGTCGTGCGCTTCGTCGCGCGACGATTCATTTTAATTTCAGGTTGTTTAAGGTGTAACGCCGCGTGTGTATTCACGCGACGTTCCACTTTGGACTCAGTTTAGTCGACGTATGCCGTCGTGCGTTTCGTGGCGCGACGCTTAACGTCTCCTCATAACTAAGGCGAAGTGTCTCGTTGCGTGCTCGGTCGCGCGACGAGTCGTTAACTTCTTAATTTGTTTTAGAGTGCTATGTCGCGCGTCTCGCCGCGCGACCATCCTTTTTATTTATCTCTACCTGCTTATAATGATTAGACATGAAACATGACTTTACTTTACGCTAAACATAGTGTCTACGTTAAATTTCCTTTCATTAAGCGAGTGGTTAAATTATAATCATGTAACGTGACCGTTTCCCGACTGTCTTGTTCTCTTTCTCTCTTAACTATAACTGCGAGCCCGCGTGGAACGTCAGTTTACTTATTGTATTCTATTGTATGGTGTACTGTTCTTTTGTATTAAATATGTGGATGTATGTATGTTTGCGCTCGCATAGAGGACGATCCGGTCGGAGAGCCCGAAGAACCCGTAGGAGAAGCCCCTGAGCAGCAGTCGGTTGGTGGAGGCAAGTGTCCTTTGACCTATCTCTGTCCTATTCATTCTTTAATTCACCTCCCGCATTACACATTTATACCTAAGGATTGACTAGCTTTTGTTATCCATGTCCTTGTTTACCTATTTGGGTCGGTTTATTATTGTTTAGCTTCATGCTATTGCTCAAACTCTAATCAATGAACATGATGAGATTATATATGATACGCTGTTTTCCCCTCTCTTATTATGATATTATACTTGTGGCTTTTAAGGGGGCTCGAGCGGTTTCTCGAGTGCCTCTCCGTAAGGACCTGTTCTATGGATGACCGCCCGGGAAAACAGTGCAACCATGAGGGTGGAGTGGGACGCCCTTAGCTGAATAATTAGAGGAACCGGGGTGTAGTTCGCTTAGCCGTCGTGCCGTCAATGGGGATCGGTGTATGCGGCTCGCTCTGCCAAGGTTGATTTGTCCCTTGGGGAGGAGTGCGGTACATTTAGGAAACCTAACGGGCGACTACAGTCCCGGGGAATCTTTGTAAAGGCTACGTAGTGATGCCCTGCTGGGTCACCTTGGTAGTGATCAATGGAGAGTCATGATCTCCGGGCGGAAAGGGAATCACGGCTTGTGGGTAAAGTGCACAACCTCTGCAGAGTGTTTGAAAACTGATATATCAGCCGTGCTCGCGGTTATGAGCGGCCAAGGGAGCTCCAATGATTAGTGGTACTTGATCAGAGACATTTTGGTTTACAGGTGGCAATGAGGATGGTTATGATTATGCTTATGGTAATGGTAAGTGGTATTCTTTCCGTTTGGAAAGGGTACTTTGGGTTAATAACTTGGGTTAATGCTAAAACCTGGCTTTCTACTAGTAAATAATAAACTGACCAACTAAAAGCAACTGCTTGACTTACCCCCACATAAAGCTAGTCCACTACAGCCAAACAGGATACTTGCTGAGTATGTTGATGTGTACTCACTCTTGCTCTACACACCAAACCCCCCCAGGTTGTCAGCATTGCAACCACTGCTCAGGAGAAGATGAAGCTGTGGAAGGAGACTTCCAGGAGTTCCAAGACTACGACGAGTTCTAGGTGTGGGTTAGCGGTAACCCCCAGTCGGCTGCCTGTGAAGGCCGCGGTTATCTACGTTTCTTTTCCGCACTTTGATTTATTGTAAGGACTATATGGACGTCTCAGACGTATGGTGTAATCGACTATTATTTCCCTTTTAATACTATTTGAGCACTGTGTGATGATGTCCATGTTATGTAACTGTTGTGTACGTGAATAACTGATCCTGGCACGTACATGGTTCGCATTCGGTTTACCTTCTAAAAACCGGGTGTGACATCCGGTGCACCAGAGGAACTTCGAGGCTGAACTCTTCACTCTCGGGAATCTCCAGAGGCAACTCCGCTATAATTCACCGGACTGTCCGGTGTACACAGGACATGTCCGGTGCTCCAAGGAAGAGCGGCCTCCAGAACTCGCCAGCCTCGGGAATTCATTGAAGCTGCTCCGCTATAATTCACCGGACTGTCCGGTGTACACCGGACTGTCCGGTGTAACAGCGGGGCAACGGCTATTTCGGTGCCAACGGCTACCTGCGACGCATTAAATGCGCGCGCTGCGCGCGTAGAGGTCAGGCACGCCCATGCTGGCGCACCGGACACTCTACAGTTCATGTCCGGTGCGCCACCGGACATCAAGGCGGGCCCAGAAGACAGAGCTCCAACGGTCGGAACCCAACGGCTTTGGTGACGTGACTGTCGCACCGGACATGTCCGGTGTGCACCGGACTGTCCGGTGCGCCATCGAACAGACAGCCTCACCAAACGGCTAGTTTGGTGGTTGGGGCTATAAATACCCCCAACCACCCACCATTCATAGCATCCAAGTTTTCCAGTTCCCAACTACTTACAAGAGCTCTAGCATTCAATTCTAGACACACCAAAGAGATCAAATCCTCTCCAAATTCCACACAACGCCCTAGTGATTAGAGAGAGAGAGATTTGCTTGTGTTCTTTCGAGCTCTTGCGCTTGGATTGCTTTCTTCTTTCTTGATTCTTTCATTGCGATCAAACTCACTTGTAATTGAGGCAAGAGACACCAAACTTGTGGTGGTCCTTGTGGGAACTTTGTGTTCCAAGTGATTGAGAAGAGAAAGCTCACTCGGTCCGAGGGACCGTTTGAGAGAGGGTAAGGGTTGAAAGAGACCCGGCCTTTGTGGCCTCCTCAACGGGGAGTAGGTTTGAGAGAACCGAACCTCGGTAAAACAAATCCGCGTGTCTCACTTCATTATTCGCTTGCGATTTGTTTTGCACCCTCTCTCGCGGACTCTATTATATTTCTAACGCTAACCCGGCTTGTAGTTGTGATTATTTTTGAGAATTTCAGTTTCGCCCTATTCACCCCCCCTCTAGGCGACTTTCAATTGGTATCAGAGCCCGGTACTTCATTAGAGCCTAACCGCTCGAAGTGATGTTGGGAGATCACACCAAGAGGGAGATGGAGACCGGCGACAAGCCCACTACGAGCCAAGGGAGCACTTCATCGGAAGAGTCCCGCACCAAGAGGAAGGAGAAGAAGAAGGACTCCTCCAAACGGAAGGAGAAAAGATCTTCTTCTTCTCACCACAAAGAGAAGAAGGAAAAATCTTCTTCCCACAAGTCGCATCGGAAAGGCGACAAGAACAAGAGGATGAGGAAAGTGGTCTACTACGAGACCGACACTTCATCAACATCTACCTCCGACTCCGATGCGCTGTCCGTAACTTCTAAGCGCCAAGAGCGCAAGAAGTTTAGTAAGATCCCCTTACACTATTGTTGGGGACTTGTTCTCAAATGCTTCGAATTAAGAACAAGGCAACATAAAAAGTGTTAAATGATAATATCCTTCGTCCCTTGAAACATTATTTCCCTTCGGGATATAATGTGTTCCGGACGAAGGTTACAAACAACATATCTTCGTAAGCACAATAAATTATGACAAAGAACTTACGTGCAACGTAAAATGTAATATAAACATTTAGATATTATCACAACGTCATTTCTATTTTATTATCATATAAAAATAGAAATGATTTCAGATTACAAGTGTACCTTCGAATTGCAGGAAGGCAAAAGTACAAGGATGACGGAAAGCAAATGCCAAGTCAGCGTGTCCAGTACGGGAGTACTGTTCATCTATTTATAGGCGTGGGACGTAACCCATGCAAAATTACATTCATGTCCATTACATTTGCTAGTGACTTATGGGAATCTATCAAGGCCTAAGTAGTCTTTTCATCTTTGAGTCGGTTCCCCTTTCTGCTATCGCGACGAAGCTTTCTGCGCGTAGCTTCGGCTGTGCACCATCCTTCGTACAGCTTGGTAATCAACCCGTCCTTCATCTCAATCCCCCTTCGCCTGGTTTGGGCTTCGTTCTGACCGTACTCCATGTTCATGATCTGAGTCCGAAGATACCTGTTCGTATAATTCACTTGGAAAATATTGTCAAATTATGTTTTTGAGGACCTTCGGAGGACGAAGGCTCCCAACAGTAGCCCCTCGCAATATTAATTTGTTAGTGATAAATTCAGATTGCGATATGGACGAAGGCCTTAAGCCGAAGGTCCGAAAAAACACCTTCCCTTTGCTAGAATAGCAAAAATCACTGACACCTGGGACCACACAGTTTCCGTCATATCGAGTGTATAAATAGGAGCCCGCCACATTTGATTTGACACGCTCTCTTTGCCATCTGTTTTTCCTGCTTATAAAGCTTTCTGCCCAAAAATATTTGTTTTCTTTCCTAGTTTTAAGCTTCGGAAGCGAGAAGTAAGATTTCCGAAGGGATGTCTGAGGAGAAGAAGGCTGGTGTCGAGATGAAGCTAAGTCTCTCTGAAGAGAAGAACCTGGGCTTTCTTGAGGCAATGTCGAAGACCAATACAGAAAAGATCACCAAAGAGATTTTAGAAGGTTTATCTGAAGATACCGGTGACAGCGACAGTTATGATGTAGAAAGCGGCGGGGGAGAGTCCGAAGATCGACCATGGCGGCCAAGTCACTCGGTTTTCGGGAAAACCACTATTAAGCAGAGTCATATTGACAATATGAGGGGGAGATATTTTCGAGATATATCTATTGTGAGGGCTGATGCTGGAGAAAAAACTTCTCCCACCCCCGAAGAAGATGAGGTCGTGATCTTCCGAAGCTTTCTCAAGGCTGGGCTTCGGTTCCCCCTAAGCAGCTTCGTTGTCGAAGTCCTGAAGACATTTCAAATCTACCTTCATCAAATTACTCCCGAAGCAATCATAAGAATGGGAATCTTTGTCTGGGCCGTGAGAAGCCAAGGTTTAGAACCAAATGCTAAAAGCTTTTGCAAAATTCATGAGTTGGTATATGAGACAAAGCCCTGGGGGAAAGAACAATATCACAACAACTTTGGTTGTTACAGCTTCGGCACCCGCTCCGGGTCAAGCTGCCCCGTGCCAACCTTTCGGAAGAGGTGGCCCGGTGCCTGGATGACAGAATGGTTCTATGTAAAGAATGACTTGACAGCGCAGGAAGATGTTAAAAGTATCATTATGCGCCCTATCTGGCAACGCTTCGGACTCCGAAAGCCGAAGGTTGAAATGGATGAAGCAGCCGAAGAATGCCAAAGAGCCTTCGGCGTAATCTGCTCTTTTATTGGGACAAGGGATCTGGTTCAAGAGCATATTGCCTTCAGGGTGTGGCCACTTGCAGGAAAGTGGGAAATGCCGAAGGAGACCATCAAAGAGTCTGACGAAGGTGGACTAGTCAGACTAAAATACACATTCAAATACGGGGATAAGTTTGCTGAACCTGATGACGACTGGTTAAAAAGCATTGAAACCTTAAGTGACGAACTGCTTGGGGTCTATTCGAAGGCCGAGAATACTGCATTATCGGCAGCCTTCGGAGGCCGAAAGAAGAAGAGGCTCAACCGGGTATTTGATGCAATCGGGTTTGTCTACCCTGACTATCATTATCCGTTGCCGGGCCGCAAAAGAAAAAATACTTCTGCTGCAACAGAAGTTGCCACAAGTGCTTCTAGTGAGCCAGCGCCGCAAAGAAAAAAGATGAAGGTGCTCACCCACCGGGCACGTTTTATTGAGCCGGCCACAGTGCCTGAATTTATCGGTGAAGTCTCTTTGGCCACTGAAACTACAGAGCCAGCTCCAGTGCCGAAGATCGAAGAAAAAACTGAAGCACCTTCAGCAGAGAAGGCAGAAAAACCGAGAATTGAAGGACCAAAAATATTGGAAATCTTAAGTCCTTCAGCAAGTGCTGAGACAATAAAAAATCAAAAGGGCCCATCTGTGACCCCAAAAAGAAAAAGAATGGCGAACGTGTTAGATGTTTTGGAGACAATTAAGTCTTCAAGCATAACTCCAAAGAAGACTGTTGAACTTTCTGAAGTGTCTACTGAAGCCTTAGTTGCTGAAGCTTCGAAGCAACAACCTGAGGCTGAAGCTGGGCCTTCAGAGTCTACCAAGGAACAACCTTTGGAAACCGAAGAAAAAATAAAAATGTCAGCGCCAATTTTGGTTGAAGAAATTGACACTGCTGCCCCCGAAGCACCTTCCCACATACGCGATTACATTGTGCGACATGCTTCGGGGAAGAAATTATCTGAAGAAGAGATTTATGAAGCCAATCACTATGCCAGAGAATTAAAATATCCGAAGGGGGCACTAGTGTTCAATGGGACAAACGAAGATGACTTTCTATACTGCCTCCCTGACAACAAAGAATTATCTGTCTGCCGGGAGATGGCTAGAAGTATGGGGTTCCCGAAGCTCGAAGCTGGCTTATGTGCTATGACGAAAGAAGATCTCGCGGATAGTCTTGCGTATAATAGCCTGAAGGTATGGGAATTAGACGTTTGAAAAATTTTATAATTCGTAACTCATTCTTTTATTCTTATATGGATTCTTTTTCGTATAGGGTTTAATTCTAAGCAACGCATTAAGAGCACAAAAGAGTGCCGAAGACGAGAGCTATGAAATTGCGTTCAACAATTTACGATCAGAAGTTATTAAACTGAGAGACGAAGCTCTAGAAAAAGATAAAATTCTGCTTACATTGGTAGACAAGATAAAAAAGGACGAAGCTGCTGCAAAGGTTCAGGCCGAAGCTCACAGACGCGAAATTAAAGATCTTCAGAAGCAACTAGCTAAAGCTAAAGAAGAACGCATACTTGAAGAGACAAAACGAGAGCTTAGTGACCAATTGGCCAATCATTTGGAGATAAGTGCTAAGGAGCTTCGCGCATCCCAGAGAAAATGCTATGTTAAATCCATAGAGTGCATTAAGAAAATAAAATCCAGCTTCGCCAGCGTTGGTGCATTTTCCAGTGAAGAGAATTTTTCAAGAGGCAATCCTGAAGGTCCCATGGAATGGATCAGTCACGAAGCAGAGGCCTTCGAGGAAATTCTGAACAGCCGCGGCGACATCTGCGCTTTTTCGGGTGCTAGAGGGATTGCTACTGTGCTGGAGAAAAAAGGCTGCGATCATGTTAAGGCTCTTGCACAATCCGAAACCAGCTTATCTCCTGAAGATGTTAAAGATCCCTCGGCCGAAGCTAGCCAGGCTGGTGGAAAATTTTTCACCGACGTCTGGGACAATGGTGGCTGAGAAATGGCCCGAGAAATTATTCAGAAGAGTGAGAAGGGCATTCACGACGCTAGAGAAGTAGCTAAGGCCGCTGACAAAAGCTCAGAGCCCGAAGGGCAAATAGGTATTAGCTAATGGTTTTTATTGTGTTGTAATTTTTGATTTTAAACTTCGCTCGCAATTTGTAATAGCAATGTGGCCGTATCATGTCCTCCTTCAGATCCTACTAAAGCGTCTCCGGGCCCTCACCCGAAAGGAGACGAAGAAATTAAGAAGATGGCCGAAGCTATCATGGATGAAGTTGTTAACCGGCTCCTGAACGAAGCTGCCGAAGTTGTTTTGAGAGAAGATTAAGCACTATTGTAAAGACTTCTGAAATGAAATATGTGCGACATTTTGTAACCCTGTGATATATTTGCTTTCAATGATTCGATTCTTTACGATGCATGAAACTTAACATACGTACCGTTTTTGAGCCTTCGGCGAAAAAAACACCTTCCCTTCTTTTCATGCTTCGTGAAGATAGAAAAACTTTTATGCATCACGACAATGTTCATAGTGCTCTGATGAAGGATATCCAAGCTTCGTGAAAATATTCTCCGAAGCTATATTCCGAAGATCATTATTGTATCCTCTTGTGACTTAGCACGATTTTCACTTTCTCAAAGTATCCTTCCGAAGGTTGATACCGTGTCCCCTTCTTTTGCCATATGCAACATGATGTATGATGCTTATGCTATGCAAAATGATGTGATGATGTTATGTTATGTAGATGACATTTGTTCCGAAGATACACACATATCCCCGTAAAACACAAAATATTTTTGTATCAGCGCTGACTTTTCGCTGTAAGCTCTGCATTCCCTTAGGAACGACTTTGGAGCTTCTTCGCCTTTTACTTAGGCGGTATCAGCGCTGACTTTTCGCTGTAAGCTCTGCATTCCCTTAGGAACGACTTTGGAGCTTCTTCGCCTTTTACTTAGGCGGTATCAACGTTGACTTTTCGTTGTATGCTCTGCATTCCTTTTGGAACGACTTTGGAGCAGAAAACTTACTCTGCGTTCCCTTTGGAACGGCTTTTTGTGATTTCAGCAAACTTACTCTGCGTTCCTTAGAACGACTTTTTGTTGCTTCGAAGGATTTTCGATAATTCGAAGGTCCTCCTTGTTATCGCAAATTTTTAAGCTTCAGCAACTTAAAGCTGAGAAAATACATTTTCGTTGTAGCAAGCAAAGAATCTTTTACATGAAAACTAAACAATGTCCTTTATTACTCAGAAAATAGAACTGAATGGAAAAAACTGGTAGGATATTTGTCAATAGATGTGCTTCGACTCTGGCACAGTGCTATTGACTGTGCGAGCTTCGGATTGTTCTCTGAGATCCCTTTGGTGTGGAGCATATTGGCTCCCTTCTGGATGTTGGCCTTGTTGCAACGGTGGTGGAGGCGGAGGCTGTTGCCATGAAGCTTGAGGTTGACTCGCCGAAGCAACAGAAACTGCAGGGTGGTTGCCTATGTATTCTAGGATGTAAGGCGGATGGTATGAAGCAGTATGCATGACCTGCTTCGGCTGAGCTTGTTGTGCTGCTGCTTCGGCTATCTCCTTTTGCTTCTGGATGGTAACATGGCACATCCTGGTGGTATGGCCCTTGTTTTCACCACAGAATAAGCAAAACATTCTCCTTGGTTGATCTCCAAATCTTCCGCCGAAGCCCCTGGCGCCTCTGCCTCTTGGAGCTGGTGGCCGGAAGAAGCTTTGCTGTTGCCCCGAAGCCTGTGAGGAGCACTGCGGCTTGTGCTGCTGACTCCCCTTATCATCATTTTGAGTAGAGTTGTGGATGGACCTGACATGCCTCGGATAGAATCTTCCTCCGAAGCCCCTGGTCATTTCAGAAAATCTGAAAGCCTCCTCCCTTCTTTGGCGAAAATCGTTGTCGGCACGAATATACTCGTCCATCTTCTGGAGTAGCTTCTCCCAAGTTTGAGGAGGCTTCCTAGCAAAGTATTGAGCTGAAGGTCCAGGCCGAAGCCCCTTGATCATGGCCTCAATGACAATTTCGTTGGGTACCATCGGTGCCTGCGCCCTCAAACGCAAAAACCTTCTGACATACGCCTGAAGGTATTCTTCATGATCCTGAGTGCATTGGAACAGGGCCTGAGCAGTGACCGGCTTCGTCTGAAACCCTTGGAAGCTGGTTAACAACATGTCCTTCAGCTTTTGCCATGAAGTGATCGTTCCTGGTCGAAGGGAGGAATACCAAGTTTGAGCAACACTCCTGACAGCCATGACAAAAGACTTTGCCATGACTGCAGCATTGCCACCATACGAAGATACTGTTGCTTCGTAGCTCATCAAAAACTGCTTCGGGTCTGAATGACCATCGAATATGGGAAGCTGGGGCGGCTTGTAGGACGGAGGCCAAGGTGTAGCCTGCAGCTCAGCGGACAGGGGAGAAGCATCATCAAAAACAAAATTTCCATGGTGGAAATTGTCATACCAGTCATCTTCGTTGAAGAAACCCTCCTGATGAAGGTCTTTTTGTTGAGGCCTTCAGTTTTGCTCATCGTGAGTAAGATGGCGAACTTCTTCAGAAGCTTCGTCTATCTGCCTTTGCAGTTCAGCTAGCCTAGCCATCTTTTCCTTCTTCCTCTGCACCTGTTGATGAAGCATCTCCATATCTCTGATCTCTTGGTCTAGCTCATCCTCTTGAGGTGTCGGGCTGACAGCCTTCCTCTTCTGGCTTCGGGCCTCCCGAAGAGAGACAGTCTCCTGATTGTGGTCCAGCGGTTGGAGAGCTGCAGTGCCAGTTGCTGAAGCTTTCTTCGGTGCCATAGCGAAGGTTGATGATCGCCGAGGGCGCTCAAAAACTCAAAGAGTGGAAGTGAGTTCACCGGAGGTGGGCGCCAATGTTGGGGACTTGTTCTCAAATGCTTCGAATTAAGAACAAGGCAACATAAAAAGTGTTAAATGATAATATCCTTCGTCCCTTGAAACATTATTTCCCTTCGGGATATAATGTGTTCCGGACGAAGGTTACAAACAACATATCTTCGTAAGCACAATAAATTATGACAAAGAACTTACTTGAACGTAAAAAGTAATATAAACATTTAGATATTATCACAACGTCATTTCTATTTTATTATCATATAAAAATAGAAATGATTTCAGATTACAAGTGTACCTTCGAATTGCAGGAAGGCAAAAGTACAAGGATGACGGAAAGCAAATGCCAAGTCAGCGTGTCCAGTACGGGAGTACTGTTCATCTATTTATAGGCGTGGGACGTAACCCATGCAAAATTACATTCATGTCCATTACATTTGCTAGTGACTTATGGGAATCTATCAAGGCCTAAGTAGTCTTTTCATCTTTGAGTCGGTTCCCCTTTCTGCTATCGCGACGAAGCTTTCTGCGCGTAGCTTCGGCTGTGCACCATCCTTCGTACAGCTTGGTAATCAACCCGTCCTTCATCTCAATCCCCCTTCGCCTGGTTTGGGCTTCGTTCTGACCGTACTCCATGTTCATGATCTGAGTCCGAAGATACCTGTTCGTATAATTCACTTGGAAAATATTGTCAAATTATGTTTTTGAGGACCTTCGGAGGACGAAGGCTCCCAACAACTATCCTCGTACATCTAGACATACTCCATTACTTTCCGTTCAATTAGACAAACCGCCAACCTTTGATGGCGAAGATTATGCTAGGTGGAGTGATTTAATGAAATTTCATCTAACCTCACTCCACAAAAGTATATGGAATGTTGTTGAGTTTGGAGCACAGGTACCATCCGTAGGGGATGAAGACTATGATACGGACGAAGTGGCCCAAATCGAGCACTTCAACTCTCAAGCTACAACCATACTCCTCGCCTCTCTAAGCAAGGAGGAATACAACAAGGTGCAAGGGTTGAAGAATGCAAAGGAGATTTGGGACCTTCTCAAGACCGCGCACGAGGGTGATGAACTCACCAAGATCACAAAGCGGGAAACGATCGAGGGGGAGCTCGGTCGTTTTCGTCTTCGCCAAGGAGAGGAGCCACAAGATATGTACAACCGGCTCAAAACCTTGGTGAACCAAGTGCGCAACCTCGGGAGCAAGAAGTGGGATGACCACGAGGTGGTTAAGGTTATTCTAAGATCTCTTATTTTCCTTAACCATACTCAAGTACAATTAATTCGTGGTAACCCAAGGTATACACTAATGACTCCCGAGGAAGTAATCGGGAATTTTGTGAGCTTTGAATGCATGATTAAAGGCTCAAAGAAGATCAACGAGCTTGACGAACCCTCCACATCCGAAGCGCAACCGGTGGCATTTAAGGCGACGGAGGAGAAGAAGGAGGAGTCTACACCGAGTAGACAACCAATTGACGCCTCCAAGCTCGACAATGAGGAAATGGCTTTAATCATCAAAAGCTTTCGCCAAATCCTCAAGCAACGGAGGGGGAAGGACTACAAACCCCGCTCCAAGAAAGTGTGCTACAAATGTGGTAAGCCCGGTCATTTTATTGCAAAATGTCCTATATCTAGTGACAGTGACAGGGGCGACGACAAGAAGGGAAAGAGGAGAGAAAAGAAGAAGTACTACAAGAAGAAGGGCGGCGATGCCCATGTTTGCCGGGAGTGGGACTCCGACGAGGACGCCGCCAACATCGCCGTCACCAAGGGACTCCTCTTCCCCAACGTCGGCCACAAGTGCCTCATGGCAAAGGACGGCAAAAGGAAGAAGGTTAAATCTAAATCCTCCACTAAATATGAATCCTCTAGTGATGATAATGCTAGTGATGAGGAAAATAATTTGCGTACCCTTTTTGTCGACCTAAACATGCAACAAAAAGAAAAATTAAATGAATTAATTAGTGCCATCCATGAGTAGGATGATCTCTTGGACTCCCAAGAGGACTTCCTAATCAAGGAAAATAAAAAGCATGTTAAGGTTAAAAATGCTTATGCTCTACAAGTTGAAAAATGTGAAAAATTGTCTAGTGAGCTAAGCACTTGCCATGAGACTATTGACAACCTTAGAAATGAAAATGCTAGATTAATTGCTAAGGTTGATTCCCATGTTTGTAATGCTTCAATTCCTAATCTTATAAATGATAATGATGATTTGCTTGCAAAGATTAAGGAATTGAATGATTCTATTGCTAGCCTTAGAAATGAGAATGAGAAATTAATTGCTAAGGCTAAAGAATTAGATGTTTGCAATATTACAATTTCCGACCTTAGAACTAAGAATGATATGTTGCATGCTAAGGTTGTAGAATTAAAATCTTGCAAACCCTCTACTTCTAATGTTGAGCATGTTTCTATTTGTACTAGATGTAGAGATGTTGATATCAATGCTATTCATGATTACATGGCTTTAATTAAACAACAAAATGATCATATAGCATTATTAGATGCTAAAATTGCCGAGCATAACTTAGAAAATGAAAAGTTTAAATTTGCTAGAAGTATGCTCTATAATGGGAGACGCCCTGGCATCAAGGATGGCATTGGCTTCCAAAGAGGAGACAATGTCAAACTTAATGCCCCTCCTAAGAACTTGTCTAACTTTGTTAAGGGCAAAGCTCCCATGCCTCAGGATAACGAGGGTTACATTTTGTACCCTGCCGGTTATCCCAAGAGCAAAATTAGGAGAACTCATTCTAGGAAGTCTCACTCTGGCCCTAATCATGCTTTTATGTATAAGGGTGAGACATCTAACTCTAGGCAACCAACCCGTGCCAAGTTGCCTAAGAAGAAAACTCCTAATGCATCAAATGATCATAGCATTTCATTTAAGACTTTTGATGCATCTTATGTTTTGACTAACAAATCCGGCAAGGTAGTTGCCAAGTTTGTTGGGGGCAAACACAAGGGTTCCAAGACTTGTGTTTGGGTACCCAAAGTTCTTGTTTCTAATGCCAAAGGACCCAAAACCGTTTGGGTACCTAAAGTCAAGAACTAAAATTGTTTTGTAGGTTTATGCATCCGGGGGCTCAAGTTGGATACTCGACAGCGGGTGCACAAACCACATGACAGGGGAGAAGAAGATGTTCTCCTCATATGAGAAAAACCAAGATCCCCAACGAGCTATCACATTCGGGGATGGAAATCAAGGTTTGTGTGGCGGAACTGCCCGAATTATTCCAACTTAAGTGCCTAAGTCCGACCTTAGAGGCTAGACCACACTTAAATGGGAATAACCCGTCAATCCCTCGGATCTAGTCCGACACGGCCACTGACAGGATCAAGTACCACAGTCTCACTCGATGGTGAGTCACAGAGCAAATACAATAAAGCATAAAACCATACATGAAAGAGTATTAGAGTATTACATCACCATTGTCATCATTGGAGTTTTTCGCAAAAGTAACCATCATTGTTTTTGGAGTGCAGCGGAAATAAACTAACGATAAATGAATGGAGGGATGGGGAAGCCTATCCCATCACTCCTCATGCTCCTCCTCAGCCGAGGCAGGGTCCCACTCGACAGTCCAACCCGGTGGCAGGGTGGATGGCCAAGTCACTCCAGCAACCATGTCCTCCAGAGAACCTGTAAAAATTATGCCACAAGCAAGGCTGAGTATACTAATACTCAGCTAGACTTACCCGGTGTAAGGAGTCTATACTCCTCTACCTCTAGACATGCAGCTGTTTGGCTGTGGGGTTTGGTTGCCAAAAGCACTAGCTGAGTTTCTAAAGCAAGATTTTAACTTAATCAAAATTAAGTGTGACTCTCTTAAGGCTAAAAGTGTACTATCTATTCATACATAGTAGCAAGCATTATTAGCAATCAACAGTTTGTATCATCTCAACCAGTTCCACTTGTTACTCAATGTAGCAGCATGGATCAAGCAGTCTCATTATCTACGAGAAGCAGACGATTCGAATCGAGTTTTTATCCTTGCAAGGTAAACCTAAACACACGACATGTAGGGGCACTCCGTCCCCACACATATCAACCGTCCCCATCGATTCCCTGGCAGCAGATCAGGGCTCACCGCCTTGGCGTACAATGCCTCACTGACCCCGACTGGCCGTCGTGCAGTGACCGCACTTGTACCCACCATAACTGGAATGGGAGACTACGTCTCAGGTCGCGTGAGGAGGTATGTCCACTGGCAGGTTCAATCAGGTACTAGGTTTACCGATTTACCATATTTCTCGGTATGTGCTTAGTACATTCAAACGCTTGACTCACGGTACCACACCTGAATCCTTAATCAACTTTTTATCCCGTGAACAACCAATCCCCATGGATTGTTGCCCACAAACCAACATCAATGTGATAGAGAAGTGGATACGGCAAATTCCTGATCTCGCGCGAGTGCTAGAAAAATCACTCGACTTCTACCGAGATCCTAATTAATAAAGCAGCTACTCGACCTAGCATACTAGTATTCATCTCAATGGGATTCCTGAGATCATGCAACTAGGGTTTCAACCAGTTCCTACACCTAAGTGCACAATCAATCCTACAATCATTAAGTGAAGTAAAATAGCATAAATAACAGGTTATGCATAAAACCGGGGCTTGCCTTCCAAAGCAGTGGCAGGCAGGTCCTCTGGTGCAGGCTCTGGTGCTGGGTCTGGGGCAACCTCCTGGGCAGCTCCTTGCTCCGGCACGAGGACGTACTCTCCGTCAGCAAGATTACAGTCTATCGAAATGCAATGAACATGTATGTCATGATTATGCAAAATTTTAAGAACATTAAGCTACAGAATTTAAGTCAAGAATTAACTTAGGGTTCCTTGGCTACGAGGGTCTTCTAGTGGTATACATAGACTTATTACCCTTTAGGTTTAGGTTTTCTTTTAAAATAACATATTGGATTTGTATGGCCTTTATAGATTTTAGTGGACAATTATAAAGGTTTTAGGGTGACATTAATTTACACTATTCATTTTCCTTTCTTTACTTTCCATTTAGGGTTTCTAGTGTAGGTTTGAACTACGACAGTGGGTTAATAATTTCCAAAAATTCTGTAAAAATTATAGTGGGTTGCCTTTTGCCATTCTAGCTTGTTTTAAGAATTTGAGGCTTAAGGTACAAAAGCTAGGCTTTAAACAAAAATAACAATAGTTAGGCAAAATGGGCCACTTTACACTACAAGTCCTTTATTAAAATGGTTTCTGACCTAATGGTTATTTTTGCTGGCCTCTAGTAGTGATAAAAAGCTCTTGTACCAAAAATGGCAGAGAGCAACATGGTGGTTAATTAATGATGGATTTGGGAAGTTTGGTGCACAAAGGGTGATTAGAACTAACTTGTTATTTGAAAAATATCAAACAACAGATTTCAGATTTTTCTTAAGTTCTTATTATCAAAACATTTGTTATCCTAAGGTTTGGGGGAGGTTTCACCTTAGGGGTATTTTTGTAGGGTTTTTCTAAATTATCCCCATTTTCTTCATTTAAAAGGTATCTTGCTTATCTTACACTACAACAGGGTATGATACATTTTTTCCAGTGAACTACATTGACTAAGTATCTCAACAAAAATAGGTGTGCTCTCTGGTTCATCATTTATATCACTTTTTCTATTTTCCTTAAACTTAAGCATATTATAGAATAAGGGGTTAAAACTATCTTAATGCAATGGACAGAGAGGTTTAACATTTTTGACTAGGTCAGTGGGTAGACATAAACTTCTCCAAATTTTTCTAACCCTAGTTAAATAGTACAACTATTTTTCTTGCTATTATTAAGCTTTTGGCCAAAACTGAAAATAGATCAGACCCTGATATTTTTCTCTAGTTCATATGGGGTTTTATATTTTTCTTAGACAGGTTACATTATTTAGAGTTTGGCAAAATTGGTTTGACTAAATTTGGATAAACCAAACAGAAGTTATGGGTTTTTAAAGTTTCTGTTTGAATTTAAAACAGATTTTATTAAAGCTTTACTGGAAAAACAGTTTGCGCCGAGACCCCTGGGGTTAAACTGATTCAAATCTCGCAGATCTACCCTCGGGCCACTATTCATGTGAGTCTTGGGCTTTACACTTAACCCCCCCAGGGTTCTCTTCCTCACACCCGCGGTCCCTCCCCTAAACAGAACAGTAGCCGTAGGAAGGAAAGGACGGCGCGGCTTACCGGCGGCGAGGGAGGTCCGGCGAAGGGTGGGGTCGGCTCGGGGAGGCTCTGGCGGTCACGTCGAGGTACGGCTCGTCGCCGGAGGTGGTCGGAGTCGCCCGGTCCACGAGCGCAGGCGGGTGTGCTCGTCGGCGGCGAGTGTACCGGCCAAACTACGGCGAGCTGGCTCAATCCGACGGCACAGTGAGCATCACGGGGTCACGCAGCGACTGTGTGCACAAGGAATCGAAGGGTGGTGGAGTGGTTTACCCGGTCCACGTACTCCGGCGGGGGTCGAGAGCTCCGGCGAGTGTAGACTGGCTTCTCCGGCGAAGGAAACTCCGATTCCTTGCTCGGGGAGTCTCACGGAGGTGTGCACAAGCTTCTCCGAGGGCTGGACGGGGCTGGAAATGGCTGGGCGGGCCAGTCTACGGTGGCAGGGGGACTGGGTGGCCGCGGACAAGCTGCGCACGGGCCAACGACGGCGAACCAAGCTCCGGCGAGGGTCGGGTGGGTGCGGAAGGGTATGGTCGAAGCTTGGGAGGGTTTTATAGGCGCGGGCACGTACCAGGGCGCTGGCCTGACCGTTTGGCGCGACGCGGGCACGAGGGGCGCGCGCGGGGGCGTGCTCTGGCGAGCTCAGAGCGCGTCGAACACGTGGCGCGTTGCTTCTGCCCGTGTTCTTCGCTCTGCTGAGCGACCAAGCGTACGAATCTTGCCATGTCGCCTGTGGGAGATCTCTTCCCTGCACCTAGAGCTACCTAGTTCATGTGAGTTCCAAGGGAGGATACGCCCTAGGTTAGGAGATAGACAGGCGCCAAGTTTGGTTTGTCTCACTGCCCACACCGCGACAAAACCGATGTCAAAACCTGTCAAACGTCCAAGTCTCGGTTTCAAATTTTTCCAGGGGGTGCCTTAAGTGGTATAGCACATTTTTGGTATAGAACTCAAGTGGTTTTGGCGCCATTTTCAAAGTGAACACGGCTGGTCTTTGAATTAGGGCTAAAATGTGACTTAGAGGGAAATAGAGAGCTCTAGCTCTCTCTCCACTTGGAGATTTGAATTGGGGTTTCTCCAGGGGCCTTTTTGCAATATTTCCCTCTCCTAATTGATGGTTATAATGTTGCTTAGGGTTTGGGTAAAAGTTACACATGCTTTACCCACTTGATCACTCTCTTTCCCCCCTTACTTAGGGTTTTGGAAGGTAGGGCTTTGAAGGGATCTAGGGTTCTTCTCCCCCTATTGCCCAAGATAGTAAATGTGCAAGGATTTAGGGAAATGTTTCTTATGTCATGGGCAACTTGATTAGCACATGAGCCCCAAAGTTCTTATGTGCTGCCCTAAGCCTTTATCTTTTGTGATCACAGCTTCTAGTGCCAAAATGGCTCTAGCCAGGGTAACACCTGGGTGTTACAGCCCTCCCCCCTTAAAGGAATCTCGTCCCGAGATTTAGGTAGAGTCCCTTGGAGGGGTGCTTGAAGGGGTGACGGTGGTGTTTCTCCTTTACACATAAGTTTCTCTTGTTAACTGCTCTTCGAATGTCATCCTCTTTGCAACTTCAGAAGGAAGCCCTTCTTAAGTTAAGTCCATAACTTAGACTATCCTTGTTATCTAAGTTTTTCTTATAATTGACTTCGAAGGGCAGGTGGGGGTGGGGTTTCGGGGTTACATACCGATTTCCTTGGGCAGAAAGTCGGGGAAGCGAGAGCGTAGAAACTCCTCCATCTCCCATGTAGCTTCTTCTGCTGAATGATGACGCCACTGAACCTTATACATTTTGATTGACCTTGCCCGAGTTGATCTTTCCTTCTGATCCAATACCTTAACGGGGTACTCTTGGTAGGACAAATCTGGTTCTATCTCAATGTCTGGTTCTGGTAGTACTTCAGTGGGTAGACGAACACATTTCCGCAGCTGAGATACATGGAACACATTGTGAACTGCTGACATATGGGGTGGCAATTCCAATTGGTAAGCTACGGGTCCACAACTTTCCTTGATCTTATAAGGTCCAATGTAGCGAGGGGCCAACTTGCCCTTGATCCCAAATCTCTGGATACCCTTGGTTGGTGATACCTTAAGATAGATATGATCTCCCACCTCAAACTGTATTGGCTTCCGTCTCTGGTCATGATAACTCTTTTGCCTGGCCTGAGCAGCTTCCAAGTTCTTCCTGATGACTT
Source organism: Zea luxurians (assembly GCA_029449295.1). Taxonomy (NCBI): domain Eukaryota; kingdom Viridiplantae; phylum Streptophyta; class Magnoliopsida; order Poales; family Poaceae; genus Zea; species Zea luxurians. The sequence continues at coordinate 38,195,487 of JAOPSE010000010.1, read as the reverse complement.
TGACCTTTTCCTCTGCTTCAATTACCAAATCTGGCCCAAATATCTCCCTCTCTCCTGCTTGAGACCAATTCAACGGGGTTCTGCATCTTCTCCCATACAAAGCCTCAAAAGGTGCCATTTTCAGACTAGACTGATAGCTGTTATTGTAAGAAAACTCTGCCAAGGACAGACACTTGTCCCAGTCCTTTCCATAGTGTAGTGCACATGCTCTCAACATATCTTCTAAAATCTGATTTACCCTTTCTGTCTGACCATCTGTTTGAGGGTGATAGGCTGAGCTTCGGATTACATGGGTCCCCAGTGATTCCTGTAATTGCTCCCAAAATCGTGCCACAAAAGGTGCTCCTCGGTCAGAGACTATGGTCCTTGGTATCCCATGCAGACGAACTATCTGGTCGATGTAAATTTCCGCATACTTCTCCGTCCGGTGGGTGGTGTGCACTGGCAAGAAGTGTGCAGTCTTGGTCAATCTGTCCACAATAACCCATATGGAATCATGGTGCCTGGAGGTATTGGGTAATCCCACTATGAAGTCCATGCAAATGTCCTCCCATTTCCAAGATGGTATGGGAAGGGGTTGCAAAGGGCCTGCTGCTTTCAGATGACTAGCTTTTACCCTCTGACAAGTGTCACATTCTGAAACGTATTTGGCAATTTCCCTCTTCATCCTGGTCCACCAATAAAGAGGTCTGAGATCATGGTACATCTTGTTGCTACCAGGGTGCATGGAGAACTTAGAAAGGTGAGCTTCATCCAATATCTTCTTTCGGAGCTCTGGGTCCTTGGGAACAACCAATCGATCTTCAAACCATAAAATTCCCTTGCTGTCCTGACGGAAACACTTATATTTCTCTGCCTTCAGCTTGATCATTTCTTTGATAACCTAAACTCCCTTATCCCCAAACTGTGCCTGAGCTATTTGTTCTTGCAATGTGGGCTCCACTGCAATATATCTCAATTCACCGGAAGGAACAACTTCCAGGTTCAGCTTGCACAACTCATCACACAAGGTGGTGATTCTTGCATCCATGTTCATGCAATTACATTGGGCCTTTCGGCTCAAAGCATCTGCCACAACATTTGCCTTGCCAGGATGGTAATGCACCTCCAAATCATAGTCCTTGATTAATTCCAACCACCTTCTCTGCCTCATGTTCAGATCTGCCTGAGTGAAAATGTACTTGAGGCTCTTGTGATCAGTGTAAATGTTACAGTGAGCTCCCATCAAGTAGTGTCTCCATATCTTGAGGGCATGAACTACTGCTGCCAACTCCAGATCATGTGTCGGGTAGTTCTGCTCATGAGGTCTGAGTGCTCGGGAAGCATAAGCAATCACTCTGTTCTCTTGCATCAACACACAACCCAATCCGGTACCAGAAGCATCACAATAAACCTCAAATGGCTTGGTGTTGTCGGGTTGGGCTAGCACTGGAGCTGTTGTCAAATGTTGCCTCAAGGTATGAAAAGCTTCTTCACACTTTTGGCTCCACTCAAATTTGACCCCTTTCTTTAACAGTTCAGTCATTGGCTTGGCAATTCTAGAGAAATCCGGAATGAATCGTCGGTAATATCCTGCCAATCCCAGAAAACTCCTAATCTGCTTTACCGTGGTCGGAGGTTTCCAGTCCATCACCTCTTGCACTTTCTCAGGGTCAACTGATATCCCATCCTGAGAGATTGTGTGGCCCAAAAATTTTATTTCTTTCAGCCAGAACTCACACTTGGACAACTTAGCATACAACTGATGGTCGCGAAGTCTCTGAAGCACAACATGCAGATGTTTAGTGTGCTCAGCCTCATTCTTGGAATAAACCAGAATGTCATCAATGAAAACAACCACGAACTTATCCAATTCTGGCATGAATACTGAGTTCATCAAGTACATGAAATAAGCCGGGGCATTGGTTAGCCCAAAAGACATCACCAAAAACTCATAGAGCCCATATCTGGTAGAGAAAGCCGTCTTGGGAATATCACTGGTTCGAATCTTGATCTGATGGTAGCCCGAGCGAAGGTCTATCTTGGAGAATACCTTGGCTCCTACCAATTGATCAAACAGAACATCAATGCGGGGTAACGGGTACTTGTTCTTGATAGTCACCGCATTGAGAGGGCGGTAATCAACACACATCCTCAAACTCTCATCCTTCTTCTTCACGAACAAGGTGGGACATCCCCATGGTGAAGTGCTTGGACGAATAAACCCCTTGTCCAATAATTCTTGCAGTTGCTTCTTCAATTCTGCCAACTCCGCGGACGGCATCCTATAGGGTCTCTTGGAGATAGGAGCCGTTCCGGGTTGCAATTCAATGGCAAACTCAATATCTCTGTCGGGTGGCATTCCTGGCAATTCATCTGGAAAAATGTCGGGGTAGTCGCAGACTACTGGGATCTGCCTTACTGGGGACTCTGCCATAACAAAGGCACAAGACTGGGCACCACCCTGGTTGGGTAAATACAAAACAGTCTCGCCATAAGCAGGGGAATGAATTTCAATGGCTCTGGCTGCAATATCCAATATTGCCTGATGTTTGGCCAACCAATCAGTTCCCAAGATGATATCCACACTATCCAGTCCCAAGATAAGAAGGTCAGTTTTAATTATCAAACTACCAAACTTTATGGGCACATGCCTGCTGATTTGATTAGTGGCAATCCTGCCTCCTGGGGTTGAAATGGTAATAGCCCCGTGGGTGTGGCAAAAAGGCAACTGGCACTTGACGCTAAATTTGGCACTGACAAAACTATGTGAAGCACCAGAATCGAAAAGAACAATAGCAGGAAAATTTAAAACTGTAAAGATACCAGTCATGACGGGTGCTCCCTCTGGAATGTCAGCCATTGTAGTGAAGTTCAGCTTGCCCTGCCTCACTTGCACTTTCTGCCTCTTTCCTTGGTTCTGGTTAACATTCTGCCCCTGCCTCTGCTGATTCTTGGGGCAATTCTTGGCATAATGCCCAGTGCTGCCACAAGTGAAACAACTGTTATCATTGGCCTGGCGGTACTGCTGCTGCTGATTGTTCCTCTGAGCTGGAAACTGGGCACGGTTGGGTGCCTGCTGCTGCTGCTGCTGCGGTGGCCTGATCACCCACCTCCCTTGCTGCTGCTGAGGTCCCCTGCTCTGTGAATCAGACACAATCCTGAAGCGCTGTGGCTGAGACGAGGGTCCTGCCACAGGGGTCTTCCTCTTCTTCTCCGCCTGCCGAGCCAAGATGCAGTCTTCCTGGGAGATAGCCATGTTGACCAACTCATTGTAACTGTTGGCCCTAACGGTGTTGAGACGGTCACGGAGCTTGGTGCTGAGCCCCCTTCTGAACCTGTCTCGCTTCTTCTCATCCGTATCTGCATGGTATCCGGCATACTGACACAAATCATTGAAGGCCTGGGCATATTGCAACACTGTCCTGCTGCCCTGAGTGAGTGCCAGAAACTCATTGAGCTTCCGGTCCATGATGCCAGCGGGAATATGATGCCCTCTGAAAGCGGCCTTGAACTCCCTCCACTCCACTTCTCTACCATCCGGCTGCATAGCCAGAAAATGGTCCCACCAAGTCCTTGCGGGTCCGCGAAGCTGCTGGGTGGCGAACCTGACCTTGGTGACCTCCGAGCAAGCCCCATGGAGCAGTGGGAACTTGGATTCTACCACCCTCAACCACACATCTGCATCAAGTGGGTCCTCCGTCCTGGTAAACAGTGGTGGCTGGGTGCTGAGAAACTCCTGGTAAGTAGCAGCGACGGGGTGACGCTGATGGTCTCCACCATAATGCTGAGGTGGTGGCTGACGCTGAGCTAGCTGCCTTAGAATCTCATTCTGCTGGGCCATGAGCTCCTGCAGAGTGGGAGGCGGTGGCGGTGGAGGAACGTGCTCATTCTGACCACGGCGCGCTCTCCCAGCCATCTGAAAAAGTCACATGGTTGCTTAATAACACATCTCCAAGCTTAAGGTTCGAACATGGTAGGGGAGTCAAAGTAATTTGATAGATTCCAAATAAAACAACGAAAACATAATCCTTCCGTCCAAATTTAAATTACCATTAATCATCCCTAAACATCCAAAAGAGTTTTACACTGGTTACATCAAGGATCAAAAGACTCAACTCTACCTAGCCTAGTACCCTAAGGGTGCAAATGCTAAGCTAGCGGCGAGGAGTCCAACTATCACCAACTTCTAGTATTAGTCTGGCCTCTACTGAGCGAACGAGGCGACGCTGGACTCGGGGGAAGGTGGTCTCCCTGAGCCAGCGGTGTCTACACTGGAGGCAGACTCGTCCCCTCCCTCGATGTCAACGTCCTCGTCAGCCTCCGCATCATGGATCTCTTGGTGATGCATGTCCAGATGCGCATTAGCCTCTGCTAGCTGCTGCTGAGTGTTGAGGAGCTGATCCTCGAGGACCTCGATGGTATTCTCCCTGGTGCCCACTAGCTCCTCCAACTCATGAATCTCGTCAGTCAGCTGCTCCACCTGTAGATCTTTCTCCACCAGCTCCTAGGATAAGTCCACCACGAGCTCCTCCCTGTTATCCAGGGTGATCTTGGTGGCCTCCAGTAATGCCATCAGGTGGGACATGGCCTCCCCACGCATCACTTGCAGACGATACAGAGCATTCATGCATCGTACCGATAAGTGAGCGGTGTGGCCTGGGTAGAGAGCCCAGATGTCCTTGGCATGCTCCACCCGATCCTTCCACATCGGGTCGTCCTCCTTCTCCGCGGGGAACAACCCAATGGGGTGGGTAGCCAGCTCCAAGGGATGGAATCCGCAAAAGGTAGTCAGTCCATGCAGAGCGATAGCCTCAATAGTGTCCTCAGCCCGGCATCCATAGGACTCGGAGTCCAGTGAACGCCAGCCTGGCTGCAGGGGATGAGGCTCCAAGGTCATCCTCACCCGACAGCGAGGTACCCGGTGCTTCTCGAACTGCTGCACCGCGTACTGAGGGGGTGTCAAATATCCTGCCCCCTGAAGTACCTCCCACAAGATGCGGGGAAAACCCTCTCGTGCAAGTCCGTCAGTGTGGGTCAGTGCATCTCCATCCTCGGAGGATCCGTGGGAAGTCATCTGTGCACGGTTAAGCGTAAGTAAAGAAAAAGAATTACAAAAAGAACAAGGAAAATAAAACTCAGCCTGCCTCTAAAAAGAAAAAGGCACTAGGGACCTAGTTGGCTGCTATCTCATTTTTAAGTCCTTTTTCTTAGTTATTCATTTACTTAATTAAGAATGCATGTATGCACGTCCTGTACGACCTCTCCAAAAGATAAAAAGGAATAGGGAAAAAACTCCCATCCTTTAAAAGTGGCCTATAGGGCCTAGTCACTTAGCCACCTAGCTACCCTTCTATGGTCCTAAGGCTTCACGTCCTAGGTCTATCCTGCTTGCCCTACTATCTATCCAACATCGTTTCTATCAAGTTTTACTTTTAGAAAAGGGATGGTATTCATGTTTTATTGATTCCTCTGTGGTGGTACAAGCTTCGATACCAGCTGTGGCGGAACTGCCCGAATTATTCCAACTTAAGTGCCTAAGTCCGACCTTAGAGGCTAGACCACACTTAAATGGGAATAACCCGTCAATCCCTCGGATCTAGTCCGACACGGCCACTGACAGGATCAAGTACCACAGTCTCACTCGATGGTGAGTCACAGAGCAAATACAATAAAGCATAAAACCATACATGAAAGAGTATTAGAGTATTACATCACCATTGTCATCATTGGAGTTTTTCGCAAAAGTAACCATCATTGTTTTTGGAGTGCAGCGGAAATAAACTAACGATAAATGAATGGAGGGATGGGGAAGCCTATCCCATCACTCCTCATGCTCCTCCTCAGCCGAGGCAGGGTCCCACTCGACAGTCCAACCCGGTGGCAGGGTGGATGGCCAAGTCACTCCAGCAACCATGTCCTCCAGAGAACCTGTAAAAATTATGCCACAAGCAAGGCTGAGTATACTAATACTCAGCTAGACTTACCCAGTGTAAGGAGTCTATACTCCTCTACCTCTAGACATGCAGCTGTTTGGCTGTGGGGTTTGGTTGCCAAAAGCACTAGCTGAGTTTCTAAAGCAAGATTTTAACTTAATCAAAATTAAGTGTGACTCTCTTAAGGCTAAAAGTGTACTATCTATTCATACATAGTAGCAAGCATTATTAGCAATCAACAGTTTGTATCATCTCAACCAGTTCCACTTGTTACTCAATGTAGCAGCATGGATCAAGCAGTCTCATTATCTGCGAGAAGCAGACGATTCGAATCGAGTTTTTATCCTTGCAAGGTAAACCTAAACACACGACATGTAGGGGCACTCCGTCCCCACACATATCAACCGTCCCCATCGATTCCCTGGCAGCAGATCAGGGCTCACCGCCTTGGCGTACAATGCCTCACTGACCCCGACTGGCTGTCGTGCAGTGACCGCACTTGTACCCACCATAACCGGAATGGGAGACTACGTCTCAGGTCGCGTGAGGAGGTATGTCCACTGGCAGGTTCAATCAGGTACTAGGTTTACCGATTTACCATATTTCTCGGTATGTGCTTAGTACATTCAAACGCTTGACTCACGGTACCACACCTGAATCCTTAATCAACTTTTTATCCCGTGAACAACCAATCCCCATGGATTGTTGCCCACAAACCAACATCAATGTGATAGAGAAGTGGATACGGCAAATTCCTGATCTCGCGCGAGTGCTAGAAAAATCACTCGACTTCTACCGAGATCCTAATTAATAAAGCAGCTACTCGACCTAGCATACTAGTATTCATCTCAATGGGATTCCTGAGATCATGCAACTAGGGTTTCAACCAGTTCCTACACCTAAGTGCACAATCAATCCTACAATCATTAAGTGAAGTAAAATAGCATAAATAACAGGTTATGCATAAAACCGGGGCTTGCCTTCCAAAGCAGTGGCAGGCAGGTCCTCTGGTGCAGGCTCTGGTGCTGGGTCTGGGGCAACCTCCTGGGCAGCTCCTTGCTCCGGCACGAGGACGTACTCTCCGTCAGCAAGATTACAGTCTATCGAAATGCAATGAACATGTATGTCATGATTATGCAAAATTTTAAGAACATTAAGCTACAGAATTTAAGTCAAGAATTAACTTAGGGTTCCTTGGCTACGAGGGTCTTCTAGTGGTATACATAGACTTATTACCCTTTAGGTTTAGGTTTTCTTTTAAAATAACATATTGGATTTGTATGGCCTTTATAGATTTTAGTGGACAATTATAAAGGTTTTAGGGTGACATTAATTTACACTATTCATTTTCCTTTCTTTACTTTCCATTTAGGGTTTCTAGTGTAGGTTTGAACTACGACAGTGGGTTAATAATTTCCAAAAATTCTGTAAAAATTATAGTGGGTTGCCTTTTGCCATTCTAGCTTGTTTTAAGAATTTGAGGCTTAAGGTACAAAAGCTAGGCTTTAAACAAAAATAACAATAGTTAGGCAAAATGGGCCACTTTACACTACAAGTCCTTTATTAAAATGGTTTCTGACCTAATGGTTATTTTTGCTGGCCTCTAGTAGTGATAAAAAGCTCTTGTACCAAAAATGGCAGAGAGCAACATGGTGGTTAATTAATGATGGATTTGGGAAGTTTGGTGCACAAAGGGTGATTAGAACTAACTTGTTATTTGAAAAATATCAAACAACAGATTTCAGATTTTTCTTAAGTTCTTATTATCAAAACATTTGTTATCCTAAGGTTTGGGGGAGGTTTCACCTTAGGGGTATTTTTGTAGGGTTTTTCTAAATTATCCCCATTTTCTTCATTTAAAAGGTATCTTGCTTATCTTACACTACAACAGGGTATGATACATTTTTTCCAGTGAACTACATTGACTAAGTATCTCAACAAAAATAGGTGTGCTCTCTGGTTCATCATTTATATCACTTTTTCTATTTTCCTTAAACTTAAGCATATTATAGAATAAGGGGTTAAAACTATCTTAATGCAATGGACAGAGAGGTTTAACATTTTTGACTAGGTCAGTGGGTAGACATAAACTTCTCCAAATTTTTCTAACCCTAGTTAAATAGTACAACTATTTTTCTTGCTATTATTAAGCTTTTGGCCAAAACTGAAAATAGATCAGACCCTGATATTTTTCTCTAGTTCATATGGGGTTTTATATTTTTCTTAGACAGGTTACATTATTTAGAGTTTGGCAAAATTGGTTTGACTAAATTTGGATAAACCAAACAGAAGTTATGGGTTTTTAAAGTTTCTGTTTGAATTTAAAATAGATTTTATTAAAGCTTTACTGGAAAAACAGTTTGCGCCGAGACCCCTGGGGTTAAACTGATTCAAATCTCGCAGATCTACCCTCGGGCCACTATTCATGTGAGTCTTGGGCTTTACACTTAACCCCCCCAGGGTTCTCTTCCTCACACCCGCGGTCCCTCCCCTAAACAGAACAGTAGCCGTAGGAAGGAAAGGACGGCGCGGCTTACCGGCGGCGAGGGAGGTCCGGCGAAGGGTGGGGTCGGCTCGGGGAGGCTCTGGCGGTCACGTCGAGGTACGGCTCGTCGCCGGAGGTGGTCGGAGTCGCCCGGTCCACGAGCGCAGGCGGGTGTGCTCGTCGGCGGCGAGTGTACCGGCCAAACTACGGCGAGCTGGCTCAATCCGACGGCACGGTGAGCATCACGGGGTCACGCAGCGACTGTGTGCACAAGGAATCGAAGGGTGGTGGAGTGGTTTACCCGGTCCACGTACTCCGGCGGGGGTCGAGAGCTCCGGCGAGTGTAGACTGGCTTCTCCGGCGAAGGAAACTCCGATTCCTTGCTCGGGGAGTCTCACGGAGGTGTGCACAAGCTTCTCCGAGGGCTGGACGGGGCTGGAAATGGCTGGGCGGGCCGGTCTACGGTGGCAGGGGGACTGGGTGGCCGCGGACAAGCTGCGCACGGGCCAACGACGGCGAACCAAGCTCCGGCGAGGGTCGGGTGGGTGCGGAAGGGTATGGTCGAAGCTTGGGAGGGTTTTATAGGCGCGGGCGCGTACCAGGGCGCTGGCCTGACCGTTTGGCGCGACGCGGGCACGAGGGGCGCGCGCGCGGGCGTGCTCTGGCGAGCTCAGAGCGCGTCGAACACGTGGCGCGTTGCTTCTGCCCGTGTTCTTCGCTCTGCTGAGCGACCAAGCGTACGAATCTTGCCATGTCGCCTGTGGGAGATCTCTTCCCTGCACCTAGAGCTACCTAGTTCATGTGAGTTCCAAGGGAGGATACGCCCTAGGTTAGGAGATAGACAGGCGCCAAGTTTGGTTTGTCTCACTGCCCACACCGCGACAAAACCGATGTCAAAACCTGTCAAACGTCCAAGTCTCGGTTTCAAATTTTTCCAGGGGGTGCCTTAAGTGGTATAGCACATTTTTGGTATAGAACTCAAGTGGTTTTGGCGCCATTTTCAAAGTGAACACGGCTGGTCTTTGAATTAGGGCTAAAATGTGACTTAGAGGGAAATAGAGAGCTCTAGCTCTCTCTCCACTTGGAGATTTGAATTGGGGTTTCTCCAGGGGCCTTTTTGCAATATTTCCCTCTCCTAATTGATGGTTATAATGTTGCTTAGGGTTTGGGTAAAAGTTACACATGCTTTACCCACTTGATCACTCTCTTTCCCCCCTTACTTAGGGTTTTGGAAGGTAGGGCTTTGAAGGGATCTAGGGTTCTTCTCCCCCTATTGCCCAAGATAGTAAATGTGCAAGGATTTAGGGAAATGTTTCTTATGTCATGGGCAACTTGATTAGCACATGAGCCCCAAAGTTCTTATGTGCTGCCCTAAGCCTTTATCTTTTGTGATCACAGCTTCTAGTGCCAAAATGGCTCTAGCCAGGGTAACACCTGGGTGTTACAGTTTGGTCAAAGGATTGGGTAAAATTGCTATATCATCTGACCATACTATTTCCAATGTTTTTCTTGTAGATTCTTTAGATTACAATTTGCTTTCTGTATCTCAATTATGTCAAATGGGCTACAACTGTCTCTTTACTGATGTAGGTGTCACTGTCTTTAGAAGAAGTGATGATTCAATAGCATTTAAGGGTGTGTTAGAGGGTCAGCTATACTTGGTAGATTTTGATAGAGCTGAACTCGACACATGCTTAATTACTAAGACTAACATGGGTTGGCTCTGGCATCGCCGACTAGCCCACGTTGGGATGAAGAATCTTCATAAGCTTCTAAAGGGAGAGCACATTTTGGGACTAACAAATGTTCATTTTGAGAAAGACAGGATTTGTAGCGCATGCCAAGCAGGAAAGCAAGTTGGGTCTCATCATCCACACAAGAACATCATGACTAGTGACAGGCCACTGGAGCTCCTACACATTGACCTATTCGGCCCGATTGCTTACATAAGCATCGGCGGGAGTAAGTACTGTCTAGTTATTGTGGATGATTATTCTCGCTTCACTTGGGTGTTCTTTTTGCAGGAAAAATCCCATACCCAAGAGACCTTAAAGGGATTCTTGAAACGGGCTCAAAATGAGTTCGGCTTAAGGATCAAGAAAATTAGAAGCGACAACGGGACGGAGTTCAAGAACTCACAAATAGAAGGCTTTCTTGAGGAGGAGGGCATCAAGCATGAGTTCTCCTCTCCCTACACGCCACAACAAAATGGTGTAGTAGAGAGGAAGAATCGAACTCTATTGGACATGGCAAGAACCATGCTTGATGAGTACAAGACACCAGATCGGTTTTAGGCCGAGGCGGTCAACACCGCCTGCTACGCCATCAACCGGTTATATCTACACCGAATCCTCAAGAAGACATCCTATGAACTCCTAACCGGTAAAAAGCCAAATATTTCATATTTTAGAGTTTTTGGTAGCAAATGCTTTATTCTTGTTAAGAGAGGAAGAAAATCTAAATTTGCTCCTAAAACTGTAGAAGGCTTTTTACTAGGATATGACTCAAACACAAGGGCATATAGAGTCTTTAACAAGTCCTCAGGACTTGTTGAAGTTTCTTGTGACGTTGTGTTTGATGAGACTAACGACTCTCAAGTAGAGCAAGTTGATCTTGATGAGATAGGTGAAGAACAGGCTCCGTGCATCGCGCTAAGGAACATGTCCATTGGGGATGTGTGCCCTAAGAAATCCGAAGAGCCTCCAAATGCACAAGATCAACCATCCTCCTCCATGCAAGCATCTCCACCAACTCAAAATGAGGACGAGGCTCAAGTTGATAAAAAGGTAGAACAAAATGATGAGCCACCTCAAGATGACGGCAATGATCAAGGGGGAGATGCCAACGATAAAGACAAGTGTAGGAAACGGGTGACGCCTAAGAGGGGGGGGGGTGAATTAGGACTTCTAAAACTTTTACTAAACTAGGCCACAATTAAATCCCTAGAGCAAAACCTATGCAAATAATCAAACTAGAATGTGCAAACTAGGTTTTGTCTAAGTGTTGCTATCTCTATCGCAAAGGCTAAGTTTCAATCTACACTAAATAAGTATGACTACAAGATTGAAACTTAAATGCTTAATATAAATGCGGAATGTAAAGAGCTAAGTAGAGAAGCAAACTCTCGTGGATGACGCCGGTATTTTTACCGAGGTATCCGGAACCACGCAAGGTCCCGACTAATCCTCGTTGGTGCCCCTACGCAAAGGGAAGCCCACGCGAGGGCCAAGCACCACGGTCGAGTAACTCCGTAGAGAGCCACGAGCCTTCTCCACGCGCAAGTGGTGCTCCGCTTCCGGCTCCTCTCGGACGCTCCCCTCCGTCTCCACTATCGAGCTTCCGGCCGAAACGCCGCGGGCCTCGTTCCCTCCGGTACACGGTGGCGGCCGTGACACAAACGCGGTTGTCACGGTCTCGCAAGACTCTCGCCCCCACTCGGTACAATTACAACGGCTCATGCAAGAGCCGAGGGGTTGTGTGGTTTTACAAAACTCACTCAACTAACTAGGGTTCACCTAGAGCAAGCGCTAAAGCGGTCTAACTAACCTAAGCACTTCGCAAAGCACCTACGCTAATCACCGAGTGATTCTATTAAGCACTTGGGTGTTTGAGCTCTTGGAAATATGCACTATGTGTATTGGTATGTTGCTTGGGCTCTCACACTTGAGAATGGCCGGTTGGGGTGGTATTTATAGCCTCCACACCCCCAACTAGCCGTTGGACAGAAAGCAGCAGCTTTCTGTCGTCGGGTGCACCAGACAGTCCGGTGCACCACCGGACACTGCACAGTAGATGTCCGGTGCACGCCACGTCAGCCGACCGTTGGCGCCTGTAGCAGTCGACCGTTGGATCCGACTGTTGCCGTCTGCCCGTTGGCACACCGGACAGTCCGGTGCACACCGGACAGTCCGGTGCTACAGCTAGAGAGCGCCTGTCAGCGGCCTCTCTGCGCAGACTGTCCGGTGCCACACCGGACAGTCCGGTGCACACCGGACACCAATGTCCGGTGCGCCACCAGGCGCTGGCTGACAGCCCTCATCTTGGATTTCTTCGCTGATTTCTTCGGGCTTCTTTGTTCTTGAGTCTTGGACTCCTATGCATCTTTTTATGTCTTCTTTTGAGGTGTTGCATCCTCATTGCCTTGGTCCAATTCTCTTCACATCCTGTGAACTACAAACACAAACACTAGAAAACTTATTAGTTCACTGATTGTGTTGTTCATCAAACACCAAAACTCAATTAGCCAAAAGGCCCGGGGTCCATTTTCCTTACAATCTCCCCCTTTTTGGTGATTGATGACAACACAACCAAAGCAAGCAAATAATACAAGTATTTGAGTGAAAATATGCAATCTACTTGCTAAGATGCATGATTGTCCCCACAATGTGATATTATGGACTTAAGCCTCCCCCTAACTCCATAATTCACTTACTTCCTATTTTTGGACCAAATAACCAAAACCACTTGAAAAGCCATTTGTAGATATAAAATTTTAAATTGGTGGTGTTTGGTGTTTGATATAGTTTTCATTGCTTTGGTCCCTAAACTTCTCCCCCTTTGGCATCAACCACCGAAAAGGAAGACATTAAAAGCATGTAGGAAGTAAATAAAAGCTTGCCCTCATCAAGAATTGTATCAAATGATATCACTAGAAGGATATTAAATTAAACTATGTGAATGATACCACTTGAAGGAGTCCTCAAAAGATTACTCCCCCTAAATGAGTTGTCTCCTTTAGAAAGAGTTTTTCTCCCCCTTTAGAGATGAAGAAATACTCCCCTTGATAGGGATCCTCTACTTAGGAAAAAGCATGTGAAAATTAGAGGTGCAAGACATGATTTGAAAAGACTAACTTCCTTATGCATGGGTAACATAATATGAGTTAACTACTTATGCATTTTTAGCAACATGGAAGCATATGATATGAATTATAGTCTAATCAATTATTGGAGAAGACATGTAAATGATACTGAATGTAGTCTCAAAAGATACCAATTGAAGATCAATGGCGAGCTTGAGAGACATGAGAGTTCTTGGAGATTTTGCAGTGGAAGATTGTTGTCTTTCTCCGGGGACTTCATTTTCCTTACAATGAGACTATCACATGAAATAGACTTGAAAAGGTGTTAGTCTCAAAGTGTTAGATTATAGAGTAACCTCCCCCTAAAGGTGTGCATACAAGTTTTGAATACTTGTAGGAGACATGCACTTTGATTTGATATCAAGAGGGGCAAATTATCCATAATCCAAACTTTGGCACATATAAGTTAAATGATACACTTTGTAGAAATCAAAATTTTCAATTGATGCATCATTTACTATGGAGTGATATAAAAGCTATGTGTCGTGCTTTAACTAAACATTTTAAGCCATGTAGGTTTGCTTAAGTATATGAATTTAAAAACTAGCAATCCTACCATATGATTTACCTAGTATGCATGATTTTGAACAAAAGTACATAACAAATGTAATACTAGGCAAGAAAGGTAAACTAGATAAAAGATAAATAGATACGCATATCTAAAAACGAGAAATATAATAAAACTAGCTACCTTAGTCATGGGTGGGAAATTTGGGTCCAAAATTTTCACTAATCCACTTGGTAATAAGCTTGATCCAATATGATGTATCCCATGATATACATCCCAATTTTGCCAAGTCTCCAAATTTCCCGAAGACCTTCGGTCCACACACTTCCCTTTCGGGATCCAAACCTTCTTAGTGCTTTTCATGGTTGAAAGTATCTCCTTTGGCACCCAGATGCGTTTGGCCCCCTTTCCTTTGTTGGCTTGCTTGTTGGCCTTGATTGCTATCACCTTTCCGTTCTTTTTCTTCTTGATCAAATATGGTGTAGCATCCTTTTTGTTCACCTTTTTGATGTAGGTGTTGGAGATTTTGCTTGATGGCTTTTGCTTGAGCTTTTGCCTTTGTTTATCCCCGGTCATCGCCTTGCATTGGAAAGACTTGTGGCCTTCCATGTGGCATAGCCTACAAATCACAGTTTCTCCCTCTACAGGCTTGTTCACTCCCGCAGTGGTGTTATCCTGTGGAGGTCGGATTTGTTTGGCTTTGCCTTTCTTGTCATACAAAGCCTTGCCAAGGCGAGCCACTTCTTGCTTTAATTGTTCATTTTCCTTTGCAACCTCATCCGAACATGTCTCTACAACAATATTCTCAACAACGACTTGGTTGCAGGGGTTAGAATCATCAATTAAATCAAGGCAGGAAGTAGAAGCATCTTTCTTAATTATTTCAGGCATTTCAACTAAAGATGCTGCTGGGGTGCTACCAATGTTTTCTAGCTTAGTAGTTAGCTCATTGTTGTGTATATGCTAAGAATTTCCATTTTCTCTAGCAAATTTTCAATAGCTTCTTGGGAGCTAGCTAACTTAGCCTTAAGTTTTTCATTCTTTTTAATAAGACTATCATCGGTAGCAGTGGATGGAGCACTAGATTCTAATAGCTCAATTTTAGTTGATAGCTCACTATTTAAGTTTGCAAAAGTTTCAAATTTTTCTAGCAAACCTTTGTAATCATTTTGAGAGCTAACCAACTTATTTTTCAAAGTTTTAAGTTGAGCTTTTTGCTTAGTGCAGACATCCTGGAAAAATTCTACGGCTTCCGCAAGCTCATCTAGAGAGGGCTTTCCCTCACCTTCATCATCACTACTACTTTCATCACTAGAGGATGGAATGCTTTTGTTACCTCTTGCCATAAGGCATTTGTGTGATGACTGCGATGATCGTGACGAGGACCGGTGGCTGCGCGTCCTTGGAGGTTCTTCTTCACTTGAAGAATCATCCCAAGTTCTAACACTTGTTAGCGCCTTGCCTTTGCTCCTCCCCTTTTTGGGTTTGGCCATATTTGGACAGTTGTCCCTGAAGTGGCCCTTCTCCCCACATGCGAAGCATCCTCTCTTCCTTTGCTTTTTCCTGTCAATGTTAAAGAGAAGATCCTCGACCTGTAGGGGCACACCCATTAGATTAATCTTGCGGATCATCCCCATTACCTTTCCGACGCGTCGGATTGTTTCTTCGTCCTCGGAGGATGATGTGCATGGTTGATTATCTTCATCATCATCACTTTCTTCTTCTTCCTCTTCTTCACTTGAGGAACTTGGAGTGGGAGCCTTCTTTTTGCCCTTCCTTTCATCACATGCAAAAGCATATGGTCTTGAGGAAGTTGGCTCCTCTCCCCGACTTATTTTTCGCGACATCTCAAAGGCCGCGATTTTCCCAATCACAATGGTTGGGGTCATGTTGCTCAGGTCCTCCATGTTGTGAAGGATGGTGATGATGCTCCCATATCTTTGTTGAGGTAGCAGGGAGATAATCTTCCTCACAATGTCCGCATCACCTAGCTTATTAATGCCAATAGAATTGAGCTCATTGATAATTAGATTCAATCGAGAATACATGTCTCTGACAAGCTCATCATCTTTCATAGCAAAAGAATTATACTCATTTAAGACTAGGCAATGTTTTTGCTCACGGACATTGGATGTGCCGTCATGGAGCTCATGCAATTTTAGCCAAATCTCATTAGCAGTTTTCAGGGTAAATACTTGATTGAAAATATCCATGCTAAGAGATTCATACAAGCAATTTTTGGCTCTAGCATTTAAATGGATTTCTTTTTCCTCACTCGTGGTGGGTTTCTCGGGATTCTTGAGGGGTTTCATCCCGTCATGAGTGACTCTCCAAACACCTAGATCAACGACCTCTAGGTAACAAGCCATTCTAGCACTATAATATGGGAAGTTAGTGCCGTCGAAGTGTGGTGGCCTATGGGTATCCATCCCTTCCTCTAAAAAGCGTCGGCTCTTTTAGCGGTGAAGCTAAAGCGTTTCAAATGAGCCAAACCGGGCTTTGATACCACTTGTAGGAAACGGGTGACGCCTAAGAGGGGGGGGGGTGAATTAGGACTTCTAAAACTTTTACTAAACTAGGCCACAATTAAATCCCTAGAGCAAAACCTATGCAAATAATCAAACTAGAATGTGCAAACTAGGTTTTGTCTAAGTGTTGCTATCTCTACCGCAAAGGCTAAGTTTCAATCTACACTAAATAAGTATGACTACAAGATTGAAACTTAAATGCTTAATATAAATGCGGAATGTAAAGAGCTAAGTAGAGAAGCAAACTCTCGTGGATGACGCCGGTATTTTTACCGAGGTATCCGGAACCACGCAAGGTCCCGACTAATCCTCATTGGTGCCCCTACGCAAAGGGAAGCCCACGCGAGGGCCAAGCACCACGGTCGAGTAACTCCGTAGAGAGCCACGGGCCTTCTCCACGCGCAAGTGGTGCTCCGCTTCCGGCTCCTCTCGGACGCTCCCCGCCGTCTCCACTATCGAGCTTCCGGCCGAAACGCCGCGGGCCTCGTTCCCTCCGGTACACGGTGGCAGCCGTGACACAAACGCGGTTGTCACGGTCTCGCAAGACTCTCGCCCCACTCGGTACAATTACAACGGCTCACGCAAGAGCCGAGGGGTTGTGTGGTTTTACAAAACTCACTCAACTAACTAGGGTTCACCTAGAGCAAGCGCTAAAGCGGTCTAACTAACCTAAGCACTTCGCAAAGCACCTACGCTAATCACCGAGTGATTCTATTAAGCACTTGGGTGTTTGAGCTCTTGGAAATATGCACTATGTGTATTGGTATGTTGCTTGGGCTCTCACACTTGAGAATGGCCGGTTGGGGTGGTATTTATAGCCTCCACACCCCAACTAGCCGTTGGACAGAAAGCAGCAGCTTTCTGTCGTCGGGTGCACCAGACAGTCCGGTGCACCACCGGACACTGCACAGTAGATGTCCGGTGCACGCCACGTCAGCCGACCGTTGGCGCCTGTAGCAGTCGACCGTTGGATCCGACCGTTGCCGTCTGCCCGTTGGCACACCGGACAGTCCGGTGCACACTGGACAGTCCGGTGCTACAGCCAGAGAGCGCCTGTCAGCGGCCTCTCTGCGCAGACTGTCCGGTGCCACACCGGACAGTCCGGTGCACACCGGACACCAATCTCCGGTGCGCCACCAGGCGCTGGCTGACAGCCCTCATCTTGGATTTCTTCGCTGATTTCTTCGGGCTTCTTTGTTCTTGAGTCTTGGACTCCTATGCATCTTTTTATGTCTTCTTTTGAGGTGTTGCATCCTCATTGCCTTGGTCCAATTCTCTTCGCATCCTGTGAACTACAAACACAAACACTAGAAAACTTATTAGTTCACTGATTGTGTTGTTCATCAAACACCAAAACTCAATTAGCCAAAAGGCCCGGGGTCCATTTTCCTTACAACAAGGAGGATGAAGAACCAAGGCTGCCACACCCAAGAGTCCACCAAGCAATCCAACGAGATCACCCCGTCGACACCATCCTCGGCGACATTCATAAGGGGGTAACCACTCGATCTCGTGTTGCCCATTTTTGTGAGCATTACTCTTTTGTTTCCTCTATTGAGCCACACAGGGTAGAGGAAGCACTACAAGATTCGGATTTGGTGATGGCGATGCAAGAGGAGCTCAACAATTTCACGAGGAACGAGGTATGGCATTTGGTTCCATGTCCTAATCAAAATGTTGTAGGAACCAAGTGGGTCTTCCGCAACAAGCAAGATGAGCATGGTGTGGTGACAAGGAACAAAGCTCGACTCGTGGCAAAGGGGTATTCACAAGTCGAAGGTTTGGATTTTGGTGAAACCTATGCACCCGTAGCTAGGCTTGAGTCAATTCGCATATTATTAGCCTATGCTACTTACCATGGCTTCAAGCTTTACCAAATGGACGTGAAGAGTGCCTTCCTCAATGGACCAATCAAGGAGGAGGTCTATGTTGAGCAACCTCCCGGCTTTGAAGATAGTGAGTATCCTAACCATGTCTATAGGCTCTCTAAGGCGCTTTATGGGCTCAAGCAAGCCCCAAGAGCATGGTATGAATGCCTTAGAGATTTCCTTATTGCTAATGGCTTCAAAGTCGGCAAGGCCGATCCTACTTTATTCACTAAAACTCTTGACAATGATTTGTTTGTATGCCAAATTTATGTTGATGATATTATATTTGGGTCTACTAACGAATCTACATGTGAAGAATTTAGTAGGATCATGACACAAAAATTCGAGATGTCTATGATGGGGGAGTTGAAGTATTTTCTAGGATTCCAAGTCAAGGAACTCCAAGAGGGCACCTTCATTTGCCAAACAAAGTACACTCAAGACATTCTAACCAAGTTTGGAATGAAGGATGCCAAGCCCATCAAGACACCCATGGGAACAAATGGGCATCTCGACCTCGACACGGGAGGTAAGTCCGTGGATCAAAAGGTATACCGGTCGATGATTGGTTCACTGCTTTATTTATGTGCATCTCGACCGGACATTATGCTTTCTGTTTGCATGTGTGCAAGATTCCAAGCAGACCCTAAGGAATCTCACCTTACGGCCGTAAAACGAATCTTGAGATATTTGGCTTATACACCTAAGTTTGGGCTTTGGTACCCTCGGGGATCCACATTTGATTTGATTGGTTATTCGGATGCCGATTGGGCGGGGTGTAAGATTAATAGGAAGAGCACATCGGGGACTTGTCAGTTCTTGGGAAGATCCTTGGTGTCTTGGGCTTCAAAGAAGCAAAATTCGGTCGCTCTTTCTACCGCCGAAGCCGAGTATATTGCCGCAGGCCATTGTTGCGCGCAATTGCTTTGGATGAGGCAAACCCTGCGGGACTATGGTTACAAATTAACCAAAGTTCCCCTTCTATGTGATAATGAGAGTGCAATCCGCATGGCGAATAATCCCGTTGAGCATAGCCGCACTAAACACACAGCCATTCGGTATCACTTTCTTAGGGATCACCAACAAAAGGGGGATATCGAGATTTCATACATTAACACTAAAGATCAATTAGCCGATATCTTTACCAAGCCACTTGATGAACAATCTTTTACCAAACTTAGGCATGAGCTCAATATTCTTGATTCTAGGAATTTCTTTTGCTAAACTTGCACACATAGCTCATAAGTATACCTTTGATCATTTCTCTTTGATATATGCTATGACTAATGTGTTTTCAAGTGTATTTCAAACCAAGTCATAGGTATATTGAAAGGGAGTTGGAGTCTTCGGTGAAGACAAAGGCTTCCACTCCACTCTACTACTCACCCTTCGCCGTCGCTCCACATCACTCTCCGTCTTTGGTATAATCTTCACTCATTTATTTATGACCAAAGGGGGAGAAAGTACTTCTAAGGGCCTATATCTCATTTCAAGTATCCGTTTTTGGCGATTCATGCCAAAGGGGGAGAAAGTATTGGCCCAAAGCAAAAGGACCGCACCACCACCCTAATTTTAAAATTGATGATTTTTCATCCCAAAGCAAAAGGACCGCACCACCACCCTAATTTTAAAATTGATGATTTTTCATTGGTAAATTTCAAATTGATATCTCTTTGTGTTCTAAAGGGGGAGCAAGTAGTACTTTCAAAACTTGATATCTTAAAACCCTCTTGAACACTAAGAGGAGAATTTATTTGAGGGGGAGTTTTGTTTAGTCAAAGGAAAAGCATTTGAAACAAGGGGAGAAAATTCAAGGGGAGAAAATTTCAAGCTTGAAAATGCTTTGCAAAAATCTTATTCATTTACCTTTGACTATCTTGCAAAAGGATTTTGAAAAGAATTTACAAAAGGATTTGCAAAAACAAAACATGTGGTGCAAATGTGGTCCAATATGTTAAAAACAAAGAAACAATCCATACACATCATGTAAGTATTTATATTGGCTCAATTCCAAGCAACCTTTGCACTTACATTATCCAAACTGGTTCAAATTATGCACTTTTATATTTGCTTTGGTTTGTGTTGGCATCAATCACCAAAAAGGGGGAGATTGAAAGGGAATTAGGCTTACACCTAGTTCCTAAATAATTTTGGTGGTTGAATTGCCCAACACAAATAAAAGGACTAACTAGTTTGCTCTAGTGTATAAGTTATACAGGTGCCAAAGGTTCACACTTAGCCAATAAAAAGATCAAGTATTGGGTTCAACAAAAGAGCAAAGGATCAACCGAAGGCACCTCTGGTCTGGCGCACCGGACTGTCCGGTGCACCAGAGGAACTTCGAGGCTGAACTCTTCACTCTCGGGAATCTCCAGAGGCAACTCCGCTATAATTCACCGGACTGTCCGGTGTACACCGGACATGTCCGGTGCTCCAAGGAAGAGCGGCCTCCGGAACTCGCCAGCCTCGGGAATTCATTGAAGCTGCTCCGCTATAATTCACCGGACTGTCCAGTGTACACCGGACTATCCGGTGTAACAGCGGGGCAACGGCTATTTCGGCGCCAACGGCTACCTGCGACGCATTAAATGCGCGCGCTGCGCGTGCAGAGGTCAGGCACACCCATGCTGGCGCACCGGACACTCTACAGTTCATGTCCGGTGTGCCACCGGACATCAAGGCGGGCCCAGAAGACAGAGCTCCAACGGTCGGAACCCAACGGCTTTGGTGACGTGGCTGTCGCACCGGACATGTCCGGTGTGCACCGGACTGTCCGGTGCGCCATCGAACAGACAGCCTCACCAAACGGCTAGTTTGGTGGTTGGGGCTATAAATACCCCCAACCACCCACCATTCATAGCATCCAAGTTTTCCACTTCCCAACTACTTACAAGAGCTCTAGCATTCAATTCTAGACACACCAAAGAGATCAAATCCTCTCCAAATTCCACACAACGCCCTAGTGATTAGAGAGAGAGATTTGCTTGTGTTCTTTCGAGCTCTTGCGCTTGGATTGCTTTCTTCTTTCTTGATTCTTTCATTGCGATCAAACTCACTTGTAATTGAGGCAAGAGACACCAAACTTGTGGTGGTCCTTGTGGGAACTTTGTGTTCCAAGTGATTGAGAAGAGAAAGCTCACTCGGTCCGAGGGACCGTTTGAGAGAGGGTAAGGGTTGAAAGAGAACCGGCCTTTGTGGCCTCCTCAACGGGGAGTAGGTTTGAGAGAACCGAACCTCGATAAAACAAATCCGCGTGTCTCACTTCATTATTCGCTTGCGATTTGTTTTGCACCCTCTCTCGCGGACTCTATTATATTTCTAACGCTAACCCGGCTTGTAGTTGTGATTATTTTTGAGAATTTCAGTTTCGCCCTATTCACCCCCTCTAGGCGACTTTCAGTTACTATTCGACGATGGTATCTATGGTAACTTTTTCCGTCGTCACTATTCATCGTTACTATTCATCATTCATCCGATCACCCCAAATTTCAACTACTCATCCATCATGCTGTCCAGTCCACCTAAGACCAGCCAGACCCATATTCCAGTCATACGAACTCCGGTGACTGTGATTTTGCTTCCAGTAGGGAACTTCCCATCTGGTCACCCATCCTAGGTTTCTCCAAGTTGAGCATGCTTAACCTTGAGATTCCTTCAAACCAGGCTTCCAAACTCAGGTTCCAATAATTCTTGTTTCTAAATTCTTATCAAACTATTCCCTATCCAACCATGTCATCCCTTAAGCATGGTCCATATTCCAGAAAACTCCCAAAATACTCATGTCCCATATTCTGCCTATAACTCTCCTGTTCATACTAAGTCAGACGATTCATTCGTCACTATTCTCACCAACAGTGAACTTCACTGTGCTACACCACATACACCCAGGTATAAATACACCCAGCTACCCTCTCCCTCTCCATACACACTCAACACCCTCAGCCAAGGAAAACACCCACCCACTCAGTTATTCCGCTCTGCCGGCTACACGCATAGTGTCGCTTCGCCTCCAGTCCACCCTCCTGGTAAGCACCTCTGCTCTACCACTAGTAGTATCTCAACACCACATGACACAGATTCTACTCAACACTCTACCCATCCATATATCGCTATTCTGACTACTATACTAAATATTTGTTGGTATACTTGCTGGTTTGTATGTTTGCTTGTTTATGTTGCATAGTTATCGGAGCGTTCGTGCCATCTCGTGGAGGCCAGATCTGCAAGTCTACGCAGGCAGTGGAGCTAGAAGCCAGTTCCGTGAGCTCCCCTTCCCCCTTCGTCGGATAAGCACGACAAGCTCACTGGATCCCTTTGATGCATAAATTACCTATGATTTTTCAACCACAACCCTCAGCCTGTTATTTTATGCATGATATGATTTTGAGACAAGTTATTATGGCCACCCAGCCACTTGCCGCAATCAATCCTTGATATATTTGTTACAAATGATTTGAGAAAAGGTGTGAGTTTTCAAAATAAAATGCTTTTCAAAATGTGTATGATGAAGGGTTTTCACCCTTATCACCTTTGAGTAGGGATGATTAGGGACTCCCTGGTTTAGGGGAGGGCCTAAGGTGATGGCTCAGCTGGTTTAGGTGTGAGCAGAAGGATTGTCCCCTCACATAAGGACCGGTTTGTCATCCTTCACTACCTATACTCATGATAAGTACAACCACTCAAGACTGTATGGGTAGTCACTCAATCTGAGCTCGTACGGTCCATACCCCAGGGTTATGAAGGTTGGGGAGCACCGGGAGGATAAGGAGAGGGAATGTTTTGTCCAGTTTGGACATGGCGGTGGCCTGACTCCTTCTAGTAATAACCGTTAAGGTGAGGACGTGCGAGGAAAGAAAGAGATTCGGCATTCCTATCTCACGACGGTGAGATTGCAGAAACCGGACTAGTGGGTAAAGTGTACACCTCTACGCAGAGTTTCAAACCTATTCGAATAGTCTGTGTCCACAGGAATGGACGAGTCTGGTGTGGTATGACAATTAGTGTTTTGTTTTCTAAAAAAAGGGTGCTTTTGTGAAAAGTGGTTTTTAAAAGGTCCGGCGGTTGAGCCGTGAGCTATGGTGGACGAGAAGTCCAGTAGCTGTTTTTGAAAATGAAAACCAGTGGGAAACTGCTGAGATACCTGGATGGTTTAGTCCAGGGTATTTTGTTCTATATTGAAAAACTTCCTGCTCCTTTGGGAAAGGATGCGCTTTGAAAAAATACAAAATGTTTTACAAAACAACCCTGCATAAAATATTGCTGTTTCTGCAAAATATCCTGAGCTTCACATATTCCATGCATTATATCTGATTTCCCCATTCCGCGGGTGAAGGTGGGCTGCTGAGTACGTTTGTACTCACCCTTGCTTATTTGTTGTTTTTCAGAAAAAGGAGATCGGGTAAGAGTTACGACTGTTCCCAACCTTGCATGTGGCTGTTGGACCGCTGAATTGCTTTGCTGCATATATCGGGCTGCTTCAGCCCCACTCTGATGTTATGTCCCGAGTTGTGGACCAACTCTTAAAGTTGATCGTCACCTTTATAGGTTTGTCTCGTTTAAGCAGATCTGGAATCATCTGTTGTATAAATGTGTTTATTAGCCTCCTGGGACTAGTAATTGTATCACATTTGAGTCCCAAAGGATCTAGGGTGCTACAAGTGGTATCAGAGCTGTTAGGTTGGCCGCAGGACGTAACCGTTAGCCTGATCCAAAAATTTTTGAGTCAAAACTATTTTCTCAAAAAAAATTCTTGCTCTCATCCCTTCATTTCAAAAATGCTTTCCACCTTTCCTTCTCTTAGAAGTCAGATGGAGGTCCGCTGCCAAACCAGCTTTTGCCAGAATGAATATGGTTTCCCCAAGTTGCTGAGAGCATGCACAGTTCGCCTCGAAATCAGGAGCCAGCCAGAGTATGATGGTCGTGAGTTCGTCGAGCATGGCATAGAGAAGTGTGTCATGACTGTATACATTGGATCTAGTTCGCACCATGTGGAATGGAGTGTCACTGCTGCGGGGCACAGATTCAAAGACACCTACCAAGTCGTCGCTCGCAAGGCATTGAGGGTCCTGTGTTAGATCTATGAAGAAGAAGTGGCTGACACCCTGCTCAGATTCTTTCCGCTCTTTCAGAGAGACCGTCTAGTTTGGATGGCCAGGATGCGTGCATTGGAAGGGCAGCAGCTGCTTGAGGATGACCCCTCAGTCGTGTACCTCACTGCATACCTGCTCACCCTGGATGCGCAATATGATTTCTTAGCTCGACACCACCATTAGATGATTGCCCGAGCAGAAGATGCAGAGAAGCACAACCGTAAGCTCCATGTGGATCTCACCTCAGCTCAAGCCCGTGTAGCTACCTTGGAAAGTCGTGAAGTCATTGCTGATGAAGCCCTGAAGCAAGCCAAAGATGAGCATGTCCAAAAGTTGATGGAGGCCTACTTGGTAACCCATAACCAACGTAGAGCCCTGCGGATCCAAGAGCCCGCTTCATCCAACCCAGTTCAACCCAGGAGAGCTGAAAATCCCCAGATTCTTGAACGTCACCCGATCTCTATCAGAGGAGAAAAGAAGGCTTGGGAACTCCTGGAAGGAGCCATAGTCTTGGAAGGAATGCCAGTCTTCCCTCAGGCTATGAATAAGCAAGAGCACCCCGAATCCTCCCAAGAATCCCCGCCAGAGTTGTTTGAGCCCCTCACCTTGAAGAAGATTCCAGCACCGTCCCGTGAGTCAAAGAAGAAGCTGCAAGCACCCCGCCAGCACTGCCGCCCTCTGAGGAGCTACAAGAGCCAGTCCCGCTTGAAGAAGAGTTCAACCCCGTCTTGCCATCTCAGTCGCCGTCAGAAGAAGTCATCAACATCAGCTCCCTCTTAACCCATCCAGGAGATGTCTCCGATTGAAGTTGTGTGCCAGCCTTGCTAGAAGAGAAGCTGCCTGGTCTGAAGTTAGTTATGCCCAGTCCTATGTATGCATTGGGTAGTGAAGTTTTTCTTCACTTTGGCTAGAGCCCTGCATGTACGAGAGGTAATCGTGTAGACTCGTGTTTTGCAAAACTCTAATTGTGTGGCCCCCTAGGGCATTTCAAATGAATTTTGCTTGATGTTTTCTTCCCTTTTGAGTGCATATGTGATGCTTTAACGTTAGTGCTCATAAGTTGCATTTAGCATAGTTCTCAATTCAGGAACCAAGCAATAGTAGTTATGCTTAGCCCCCGAATCTGAGTAGTTCGTTCTTTGAAAAAACTCTATTCTTCCCTTATTCAAAACATTTGATTTGTTTGTGCTTATCATTGCTGAGCTTGTGTGTTTTATTTCTTTTCAAGAAAGGTTTTCTCTAAAAACATAGATCACAAATTAGAGCTAATCCTCACCTTATGCTTCCATTCTCATCTTAACCCTTCTCAAGAGAAAAGCACCTTACCCAAGAAGATACCGGGAAGCTTACCCTTGAAGCCTGGAATAAGCTACAAAAGAAACCAGTCCAGCCGCTCAATCAAAAGGACCGACCGTGAGAATCAAAGCACTGCCCTGAGTCAAATTAAACAGAAAAAGAGGACAGAAGAAGTTATTACCATACAGAGAGGCAAAGATTCTTGGAACCAGAGACCACAAACATCTGGGTCATTGACCCCACCACTCACTCGTGCCCCCGCACGCGTGCCCCGCCTCCAATCACCGCCCCACTCCCCCCTTTGCAGCGCACTACCGCCGCCCACGCCCCCTTTGCAGCGCACCCACCACCATTACCGCCAGCAACACCATCCCCCCTCCATCACACCTGCTGCCTCGTGTCACCTGCTCCATCACCCCCACTCCGCACCCGAGCACCCCACTCGCCTATAAAATCCCCCACCAGCTCCCTCAGTTTCCATCCCAAGCAAAACACTCCCGATAAAATCCCCTCTGCCGCAAGCAACTTGAAAGGGAAATGTGCCCTTGGGCCATTTCTAAGTATTTTGGTGGTTTAGTGTCCAACACATGTGCCTAAGTGTAAAATGGTGGACAAAGTACAAATCAAGGATAAAGGTATGTTTCTCTGACTTAGTACATTGTTTTATGGACTAATGTATTTTGTGTCTAAGTGCTGGAAACAGGAAAAATCCAATTAGAAATGCCTTGGCTCGAGCAACCAAGAGTCTGCTCAGTCTGGAGCACCGGACTGTCCGATGGTACACCGGACAGTGTCCGGTGCGCCAGGCTGGCTCGAGCAAAGTGGCTGCTCTCGGGACTTCGACGGCGGTGTACGACTATAATTCACCGGACTGTCCGGTGGTGCACCGGACTGTCCGGTGGGCCATTCACAGGCGAACTCGTCGCTCTCGGGAATTCATCGTCGACGTACGGCTATAATTCACCGGACTGTCCGGTGTGCACCGGACTGTCCGGTGAGCCAACGGTCGGCAGGGCCAACGGTCGGCCGCGCGATCTGCGCGGGACACGTGGCCGGGCCAACGGCTAGAAGGGGGCACCGGTCTGTCCGGTGTGCACCGGACATGTCCGGTGCGCCAACGGCTCTCTGGCTGCCAACGGTCGACTGTGCCATTTATGGAAGGAAATCGGGCACTGGACAGTGTTCGATGTGCACCGGACTATCTGGTGCGCCAGTCGACAGAAGACAAGATCAGCCTTCCTAGATTGCTCTCAACGGCTCCTAGCTGCCTTGGGGCTATAAAAGGGACCCCTAGGCGCATGGAGGAGTACACCAAGCATTCCTACAACATTCCTAAGCACCAAGACATCGATTCCGCGCCTTTGATTCTTTGCGATAGCAATTAGAGCTCTAGTTGAGTGGTGAACTCATTGAGTTGTGTTGTGAGCTCTCGTTGCGACTTGTGTGCGTGGTGTTGCTGTGATTTCTTGTCTTGAGTGCGTTGCTAATCCCTCCCTTGCTCCGTGCTTCTTGTGAATTTCAAGTGTAAGGGCGAGAGGCTCCAAGTTGTGGAGATTCCTCGCAAACGAGATTGAGAAAAAGCAAGCAAAACACCGTGGTATTCAAGTGGGTCTTTGGACCGCTTGAAAGGGGTTGATTGCAACCCTCGTCCGTTGGGACGCCACAACGTGGAGTAGGCAAGCGTTGGTCTTGGCCGAACCACGGGATAACCACCGTGCCATCTCTGTGATTGATCTTGTTGGTTATTGTGTTTTGTTGAAGATTCCTCTCTAGCCACTTGGCGGTTATTGTGCAAACACTTAACCAAGTTTTTGTGGCCTAAGTTTTTAAGTGTCATAGGATCACCTATTCACCCCCCTAGGTGCTCTCAATTGGTATCGGAGTCGTTCTCTTCACAAAGGGACTAACCGCCCGAAGAGATGGATCCTAAGGGGAAGGGAATCGTGATCAACGACAAAGAGAAGGAATCCTTCGTCAACGAGCCGAAGGATGACAAGCCTACCGACTCGGGCTCGGGCCATAGATGGAAAGATGGGAAGAAGAAGAAGACGAGGCGCATCAAGGAGATCGTCTACTACGACGACAGCGATGAGTCTACCTCTTCCCAAAAGGACGATGACCACAACGACTACGAGAGAAGGAAACCGGTTAATTCGAACTTTTCTTTTGACTACTCTCGTATTCCGCAAAGTTCAAATTCACATTTGCTCTCCATTCCACTCGGCAAGCCTCCACACTTTGATGGGGAGGACTACGGATTTTGGAGCCACAAAATGCGTAGTCACCTATTCTCTCTCCATCCTAGTATATGGGAGATTGTAGAGAGTGGAATGCACTTTGATAGTTCGGATAGTCCCATGTTCATTAATGAGCAAATTCATAAGAATGCACAAGCTACTACTGTTCTTCTAGCTTCATTGTGCAGGGATGAATATCACAAAGTGAGCGGCTTGGATAACGCCAAGCAGATCTAGGACACCCTCAAGATTTCTCATGAGGGGAACGACGTCACCTTGCTCACCAAAATGGAGTTGGTGGAGGGCGAGCTTGGACGGTTCGCGATGATAAGGGGCGAGGAGCCAACTCAAACATACAACCGGCTCAAGACCCTTATCAACAAAATAAGGAGCTACGGAAGCACGCGACGGACGGACCACGACGTCGTCCGACTGATGCTAAGGTCCTTTACCGTTCTTGATCCTCATTTGGTGAATAATATTCGCGAGAATCCCAGGTACACCAAAATGTCGCCCGAAGAAGTCCTTGGAAAATTCGTTAGCGGGCGAATGATGATCAAGGAGGCGAGGTACGTGGACGACGCTTTGAATGGTCCGATCAACGAGCCGCAACCCCTTGCTCTCAAGGCAACAAGAAGCAAGGAGGCGCTACCTAGCAAGGTGGCACAAATTGAGGCGGCCGGACTTAATGATGAAGAGATGGCCCTCATCATCAAAAGATTCAAGACGGCGCTTAAGGGTCGCAAGGGACAGCCAAGCAAGACCAAAGCCAAGGGGAAGCGCTCATGCTTCAAATGCGGTAAGCTTGGTCATTTTATTGCTAACTGTCTCGACAATGATAGTGATCAGGATCAAGGGAACAAGAGGGAGAAAAAGAAGAACTATAAGAAGGCAAAGGACGAGGCACATCTTGGCAAGTAGTGGGATTCGGATTGCTCCTGTCCGACTCCGACAATGAAGGACTCGCCGCCACCGCCTTCAACAAGTCATCCCTCTTCCCCAACGAGTGTCACACATGCCTTATGGCAAGGGAGAAGAAGGTAAGTACTCGAAACTCTACTTATGCTTCTTCAAGTGAGGACGAATCTAGTGATGAGGATGAAATAGATTATTCATGTTTATTTAAGGGCCTAGATAGAACCAAGGTAGATAAAATTAATGACTTGATTGATGCCTTGAATGATAAGAATAGGCTTTTAGAAAAACAAGAGGACTTGTTGTATGAAGAACATGACAAATTTTTAGAAGCACAAAAATCTCATGCCTTAGAAGTTAAGAGAAACGAAATGCTTTCTTGTGAATTATCTTCTTGCCATGAGACAATTTCTAGCTTAAGGAGCATTAATGATGATTTGAATGCTAAGTTAGAAATAGCTAGTAAATCAACAACTTGTGTAGAAAATGTTGTTATTTGCAATAGATGTAAAGATTTTGATATTGATGCTTGTAGTGAACACATAGCTTCTATTGCAAAGTTAAATGATGAAATGGCTAGTCTTAATGCCCAACTTAAGGCTAGCAAAAGTGATTTTGATAAACTAAAATTTGCTAGGGATGCCTACACGATTGGTAGACACCCCTCAATTAAGGATGGGCTTGGCTTCAAGA
Organism: Zea luxurians; assembly: GCA_029449295.1. Lineage (NCBI taxonomy): Eukaryota > Viridiplantae > Streptophyta > Magnoliopsida > Poales > Poaceae > Zea > Zea luxurians. Next base: position 38,166,092 of record JAOPSE010000010.1, on the reverse strand, counting down.
GGGAAGCCAAGAACTTAACAAGCCATAAGGCTCCCATCTCCGCCAAGGAGAAAGGGAAGGCCCCTATGGCAAGTAGTACTAAACAGAACCATGCTTTTATGTACAATGATAGAAGACAGTCTCATAGGAGTTGTAATGCTTTTGATTCACATGCCTATGATTCTTATGCTATGTTTGCTCCCAGTTCTTCCTATATGCATGATAGAGATATGCCTAGGAAAAATATTCATCATGTGCCTAGAAAGAATATTGTTCATGCTCCTAGGAAAGTTATGAATGGACCCTCTACAATTTATTATGCTTTAAATGCTTCCTTTGTTATTTGTAGAAAGGATAGGAAGATAGTTGCTAGGAAATTAGGGGCAAAATGCAAAGGTGATAAAACTTGCATTTGGGTCCCTAAGGAAATTGTGACTAACCTTGTAGGACCCAACAAGAGTTGGGTACCTAAGACCCAAGCCTAAATTTGCCTTGCAGGTTTATGCATCCGGGGGCTCAAGCTGGATTATCGACAGCGGATGCACAAACCATATGACGGGGGAGAAGAAGATGTTCACCTCCTACGTCAAGAATAAGGATTCCCAAGATTCAATCATATTCGGTGATGGGAACCAAGGCAAGGTGAAAGGTTTAGGCAAGATTGCAATATCTAATGAGCACTCTATCTCTAATGTGTTTTTAGTTGAGTCTCTTGGATATAATTTACTATCTGTCAGTCAATTATGTAATATGGGATATAATTGTTTATTTACAAATGTAGATGTGTCTGTCTTTAGAAGATGTGATGGTTCACTAGCTTTTAAGGGTGTACTAGACGACAAACTTTATTTAGTTGATTTTGCAAAAGAAGAGGCCGGTCTAGATGCATGCTTAATGGCTAAGACTTGCATGGGCTGGTTGTGGCATCGCCGCTTAGCACATGTGGGGATGAAGAACCTCCACAAGCTTCTAAAGGGAGAACACGTGATAGGTCTAACCAATGTACATTTCGAAAAAGATAGACCTTGTGCAGCTTGTCAAGCAGGTAAACAAGTGGGAGGAGCACATCCCAGCAAGAATGTGATGACCACGTCAAGACCTCTGGAGCTGCTGCATATGGACCTCTTCAGACCTGTCGCCTATCTGAGCATAGGAGGAAGTAAGTATGGTCTAGTTATTGTTGATGACTTTTCCCGCTTCACTTGGGTGTTCTTTTTGCAGGATAAGTCTGAAACCCAAGGGACCCTCAAGCGCTTCCTAAGGAGAGCTCAAAATGAGTTTGAGCTCAAGGTGAAGAAGATAAGAAGCGACAATGGGTCTGAGTTCAAGAACCTTCAAGTGGAGGAATTCCTTGAGGAGGAGGGGATCAAGCACGAGTTCTCCGCTCCCTACACACCTCAGCAAAATGGTGTGGTAGAGAGGAAGAACAGGACGCTCATAGATATGGCGAGGACTATGCTTGGAGAGTTCAAGACCCCCGAGCGCTTTTGGTCGGAAGCCGTGAACACGGCTTGCCACGCCATCAACAGGGTCTACCTTCTACCGCCTCCTCAAGAAGACTTCTTACGAGCTGTTAACTGGTAACAAACCCAATGTATCTTATTTTCGTGTATTTGGGAGCAAGTGTTATATTCTTGTGAAGAAAGGTAGAACCTCTAAATTTGCTCCCAAAGCTGTAGAAGGGTTTTTATTAGGTTATGATTCAAATACAAAGGCATATAGGGTCTTCAACAAATCATCAGGTTTGGTTGATGTCTCTAGCGACGTTGTATTTGATGAGACTAATGGCTCTCCAAGAGAGCAAGTTGTTGATCTTGATGATGTAGATGAAGAAGACGTTCCAACGGCCGCGATACGCACCATGGCGATTGGAGATGTACGGCCTCAGGAACAATTGGAGAAAGATCAACCGTCTTCCTCAACAAAGGTGCATCCCTCATCCCAAGATGACGAACAGGTACCTCAAGTGGAGGCGCATGATCAAGGGGGAGCACAGGATGTTCAAATTGAAGAGGAAGAAGCACCTCAGGCACCTCCAACCCAAGTTCGAGCGACGATCCAAAGGGATCATCCCGTCGATCAAATTTTGGGTGATATTAGCAAGGGAGTAACTACTCGTTCAAGATTAGTTAATTTTTGTGAGCATTACTCCTTTGTCTCTTCTATTGAGCCTTTCAGGGTAGAAGATGCCTTGCTAGATCCGGACTGGGTGTTGGCCATGCAGGAGGAACTCAACAACTTCAAGCGCAATGAAGTTTGGACACTGGTGCCTCGTCCCAAGCAAAATGTTGCGGGAACCAAGTGGGTGTTCCGCAACAAACAGGACGAGCACAGGGTGGTGACAAGGAACAAGGCTCGACTTGTGGCAAAAGGTTATGCCCAAGTCGCAGGTTTGGACTTTGAGGAGACATTCGCTCCAGTGGCTAGGCTAGAATCAATTCGTATTTTGCTAGCATATGCCGCTCACCATTCTTTCAGGTTGTACCAAATGGATGTGAAGAGCGCTTTCCTCAACGGGCCGATCAAAGAAGAGGTGTACATGGAGCAACCCCATGGCTTCGAGGATGAACGATACCCCGACCACGTGTGTAAGCTCTCTAAGGCGCTCTATGGACTTAAGCAAGCCCCAAGAGCATGGTATGAATGCCTTAGAGACTTTTTAATTGCTAATGCTTTCAAGGTCGGGAAAGCCGATCCAACTCTTTTTACTAAGACTTGCGATGGTGATCTTTTTGTGTGCCAAATTTATGTCGATGACATAATATTTGGTTCTACTAACCAAAAGTCTTGTGAAGAGTTTAGCAGGGTGATGACGCAGAAATTCGAGATGTCGATGATGGGCGAGTTGAACTACTTCCTTGGGTTCCAAGTGAAGCAACTAAAGGACGACACCTTCATCTCCCAAACGAAGTACACGCAAGATTTGTTAAAGCGGTTTGGGATGAAGGACGCCAAGCCCGCAAAGACGCCGATGGGAACTGACGGACACACCGACCTCAACAAAGGAGGTAAGTCCGTTGATCAAAAAGCATACCGGTCCATGATAGGTTCTTTGCTTTATTTATGTGCTAGTAGACCGGATATTATGCTTAGCGTATGCATGTGTGCTAGATTTCAATCTGATCCTAAGGAGTGTCACTTAGTGGCTGTGAAGCGAATTCTAAGATATTTAGTCGCTACGCCTTGCTTCGGGATCTGGTATCCAAAGGGGTCTAACTTTGACTTGATTGGGTACTCAGATTCCGACTATGCTGGATGTAAGGTCGATAGGAAGAGTACATCAGGGACGTGCCAATTCTTAGGAAGGTCCCTGGTGTCATGGAACTCTAAGAAACAAACCTCCGTTGCCCTATCCACCGTTGAGGCCGAGTACGTTGCCGCAGGACAGTGTTGCGCGCAACTACTTTGGATGAGGCAAACCCTCCGGGACTTTGGCTACAATCTGAGCAAAGTCCCACTCCTATGTGACAATGAGAGTGCTATCCGAATAGCGGAAAATCCTGTTGAGCACAGCCGCACAAAGCACTTTTTGAGAGACCACCAGCAAAAGGGGGATATCGAAGTGTTTCATGTTAGCACCGAGAACCAGCTAGCCGATATCTTTACCAAGCCTCTAGATGAGAAGACCTTTTGCAGGCTGCGTAGTGAGCTCAATATCTTAGATTCGCAGAACTTGGATTGAATTATAGCATACATGTGTTTATGCCTTTGATCATGTTCATTCTGCATTTTGTTGCTTATTGTGGTGCTCAAGTTGTACAAACACTCCCTGGACCTCACAAGTCCGTTTTGCAAGTGATGCACATATTTAGGGGGAGCTGTGCTACAACTTGACCCTTTGAGACTAACCATGTACTTGAGTTTGGTTGTTTTAGTCTCAAAGGAGGATTGAAAGGGAAAAGGTGGACTTGGACCATGCAAGACTTCCACTGCACTCCGATGAAAAGAGTAACTTTTCCAAGTTCATCTTTATACTCTTATTGCCTATGTGTTCTTATTTGAAGATTTTGGTGAGGCAACGGGGTTAAGGGGCCAAGATTGATCCCGTTTTGGTGCTTGATGCCAAAGGGGGAGAAAATAAAGGCCAAAGCGATAAATGGATCAGCTACCACTTGAGAGATTTTGAAAATAGTAGAATAGAGCTTTTGGTTTGTCAAAACTCTTTTATTGTCTCTCTTGTCAAAAGTTGGCTTCTTGTGGGGAGATGTATTGATTATGGGAAAAAGGGGAGTTTTTGAAATCTTGAATCAATTTCTCTTGAAATGACTCTCTTTATGTCTTAACATGTGTGTTTGACTTAGAGATAGAAATTTGAGTTTGATTTGCAAAAACAAACTAAGTGGTGGCAAAGAGTGATCCATATATGTCAAATTTGAATCAAAACAATTTGAGTTCTTATTTGAATTGATTTTGTACTTGTTCTACTAGCTTTATGTTGTGTTGGCATAAATCACCAAAAAGGGGGAGATTGAAAGGGAAATGTGCCCTTGGGCCATTTCTAAGTATTTTGGTGGTTTAGTGTCCAACACATGTGCCTAAGTGTAAAATGGTGGACAAAGTACAAATCAAGGATAAAGGTATGTTTCTCAGACTTAGTACATTGTTTTATGGACTAATGTATTGTGTCTAAGTGCTGGAAACAGGAAAAATCCAAATGGAAATGCCTTGGCTCGAGCAGCCAAGAGTCTGCTCAGTCTGGAGCACTGGACTGTCCAGTGGTACACCAGACAGTGTCCGGTGCGCCAGGCTGGCTCGAGCAAAGTGGCTGCTCTCGGGACTTCGACGGCGGTGTACGGCTATAATTCACCAGACTGTCCGGTGGTGCACCGGACTGTCCGGTGGGCCGTTCATAGGCGAACTCGTCGCTCTCGGGAATTCATCATCGACGTACGACTATAATTCACCGGACTGTCCGGTGTGCACCAGACTGTCCGGTGAGCCAACGGTCGGCAGGGCCAACGGTCGGCCGCGCGATCTGCGCGGGACACGTGGCCGGGCCAACGGCTAGAAGGGGGCACCGGTCTGTCCGGTGTGCACCGGACATGTCCGGTGCGCCAACGGCTCTCTGGCTGCCAACGGTCGACTGTGCCATTTATGGAAGGAAATCGGGCGCCGAACAGTGTCCGGTGTGCACCGGACTGTCCGGTGCGCCAGTCGACAGAAGGCAAGATCAGCCTTCCTAGATTGCTCTCAACGGCTCCTAGCTGCCTTGGGGCTATAAAAGGGACCCCTAGGCGCATGGAGGAGTACACCAAGCATTCCTACAACATTCCTAAGCACCAAGACATCGATTCCGCGCCTTTGATTCTTTGCGATAGCAATTAGAGCTCTATTTGAGTGGTGAACTCATTGAGTTGTGTTGTGAGCTCTCGTTGCGACTTGTGTGCGTGGTGTTGCTGTGATTTCTTGTCTTGAGTGCGTTGCTAATCCCTCCCTTGCTCCGTGCTTATTGTGAATTTCAAGTGTAAGGGCGAGAGGCTCCAAGTTGTGGAGATTCCTCGCAAACGGGATTGAGAAAAAGCAAGCAAAACACCGTGGTATTCAAGTGGGTCTTTGGACCGCTTGAAAGGGGTTGATTGCAACCCTCGTCCGTTGGGACGCCACAACGTGGAGTAGGCAAGCGTTGGTCTTGGCCGAACCACAGGATAACCACCGTGCCATCTCTGTGATTGATCTTGTTGGTTATTGTGTTTTGTTGAAGATTCCTCTCTAGCCACTTGGCGGTTATTGTGCTAACACTTAACCAAGTTTTTGTGGCCTAAGTTTTTAAGTGTCACAGGATCACCTATTCACCCCCCCTCTAGGTGCTGTCACAACTCCATTTTCCACTCCCTCGCCCCTAAGATCACAATGCTTGGTGATTCTTTGGTTGAAGACTGTTGTACATGGTTCATAGTCTTTGGTTTCCTCCTCTGTATGATGGTAATACTCTTTGATAGAATCCTCCAGTGGGAAAAGCATAGAGAAAGAAAGAGGCAGTGAGAAGAAAAAAAGAAAATAGTGAAGAGAAGATAAGAAGAAGGTTGTCCCAGAATCAACCCTGTGTCAGTCATTTCTCCGTAGCCTGCTCAAGCAGCAACAACAGAAGAAGGCCCCGTAACACCCTTGTTATGTGGTACTTCAAGGAGTTCAAAACCCTAAGATTCAAGAGTTCTGCCTCATTCTTTTTAAGTGGGGTAGTGTTCCAGTAAGGTTCCTATGGAGAAAAAGAAGAAGGCCTGTAGCAAGCTTGTGGAGGACCAGATCATCAAAGCTTATAAGTTTCTGGATGAGAAGTGGTCACCCAAGTTTTGTTGATGAAGCACTAGAAGACTAATCAAGGAAGGAATCCATATGGGAGTTTTCAAGAGAAAGGTTTGTGTGTTGGCATCGATGCTTCCTCAATAAGCTAGCTGCCAAGCGAAACCTAGAAGCCTGAAGATGATCTTTGAGTAGCCAGAATCAGCGTTTGCAATCGGCAACCAGATGCTCCTCAAGAGCCAGATTTTGTTGAAGCTCCATCTCCTCGAAGAGTCTGCAAAGTGAAGATATGTAGCTAAAGTAAAGCTATACCCATAACCCTTCTAAGCCGAATCTCGAGGACGAGATTCATTTTAAGTGGGGTAGGTCTGTAGCATCCCAAAAATTTAAATCTTGAAATTTTCTCAAACTCGCTCTAAATTCAAAATGAATTTCAAATTTCATTTCAAAATGTTTCTTTGCAAGTTGATATCAGCAAATAAAATATAGTGGTCTATATTTTCTCCAAAATCCTCCTCAAATATCCTACAAATATTTCCCCAGTGACCCCCCTCAAATTCTTTTCAGAAATACTGCCCAGATATTTCCCTAGTGATCCCCTCTGATTCTTTCTAGAAATACCACCCAAATATTCCATTGATAATTCTCCAAGTATTTTCTTCCTAAGAAATACCTCCAGAATCACTTTTAAAGTTCCCACAAATATTTTCTTCAAAACTTTTCTCGTGCCCATACGTATACGTATGCCTCCGGTGTCATAGGTGAGCTCTACAAGCTAATTACACTCATATAAGACAAATCCATGCTAATCTCCCACTAATCATCTCATCCCTCCCCTAACCCCCCCACCATGGCTATAAATAGAGGGGCAAGGGCCTCCTCTCATCCCACCCCAAGCCATTTCATGGCAACTCTCTCCACTCCTCCCCCACACGCCCACTCCACCTCCCACACAAGCACCCACTAGCACAAGGATCGTTCGGTCGTTCTTCGATCGTTCGTCCCCCTATTCTTAGTTTGTTCGTTCGTTCGTCCGATCATTCGATCGTTCGTCCGATCGTTCATGGTTCGTTCGTCCGATCGTTCGATCATTTGTCCGTTCGTTCGTCCAAATAATCTTTTTCCTGCCGTTATGCTGCCGAAATTCCGATCGTTCGTTCGTTCGATCATTCGATCGTTCGTTCGTTCGTTCATAGTTCCTATTCATCGTTCATCGTTCGTTCATAGTCCCTATTCATCGTTCTTCTAGATAATCTTTGTCCTGTCGTTATGCTGCCGAAATTCCGATCGTTCGTTTGTTCGATCATTCGATCGTTCATCGTTCGTTCATAGTTCCTATTCATCGTTCATCGTTCGTTCATAGTTCCTATTCATCGTTCATCGTCCCTATTCATCGTTCTTCCAGATAATCGTTATCCTGCCGTTATGCTGCCGAAATTTCGATCGTTCGTTCGTCCGGTCATTCGATCGTTCGTCCGTTCATTCATAGTTCCTATTCATCGTTCATCGTCACTATTCATCGTTCATTCATACGAACTATTCACCATCACTATTCACCATTACTATCCACCGTTACTATTCATCGTTACTATTCATTGACACTATTCGCCATCGTTACTATTCACCAACACTATTCATCATCTTTACCATTCATCGACGATATCTATGGTACCTTTTTCCGTCGTCACTATTCATCGTTACTATTCATCGTTCATCCGATCACCCCAAATTTCAACTACTCATCCATCATGCTGTCCAGTCCACCTAAGACCAGCCACACCCATATTCCAGTCATACGAACTTCGGTGACTATGATTTTCCTTCCAATACGGAACTTCTCATCTGGTCCACCCATCCTAGGTTTCTCCAAGTTGAGCATGCTTAACCTTGAAATTCCTTCGAACCAGGCTTCCAAACTCAGATTCCAATAATTCTTGTTTCTAAATTCTTATCAAACTATTCCCTATCCAACCATGTCATCCCTTAAGCATGGTCCATATTCCAGAAAACTCCCAAAATACTCTTTTCCCATATTCTGCCTATAACTCTCCTATTCATACTAAGTCAGACGATTCATTCGTCACTATTCTCACCAACAGTGAACTTCGCTGTGCTACACCACATACACCCAGCTATAAATACACCTAGCTACCCTCTCCCTCTCCACACACACTCAACATCCTCAGCCAAGGCAAACACCCCACCCACTCAGTTACTCCGCTCTACCGGCTACACGCATAGTGTCGCTTCGCCTCCAGTCCACCCTCCTGGTAAGAACCTCCGCTCCACCACTAGTAGTATCTCAACACCACATGACACAGATTCTTCTCAAGACTCTACCCATCCATATATCGCTATTCTGACCACTATACTAAATATTTGTTGGTATACTTGCTGGTTTGTATGTTTGCTTGTTCATGTTGCATAGTTATCGGAGCGTTCGTGCCGTCTCGTGGAGGCCAGATCTGTAAGTCTACACCAGGCAGTGGAGCTAGAAGCCAGTTCCGCGAGCTCCCCTTCCCCTTCGCCGGATAAGCACGACAAGCTCACTGGATCCCTTTGATGCATAAATTACCTATGATTTTTCAACCACAACCCTCAGCCTGTTATTTTATGCATGATATGATTTTGAGACAAGTTATTATGGTTACCCAGCCGCTTGCCGCAATCAATCCCTGATATATTTGTTACAAATGATTTGACAAAAGGTGTGAGTTTTCAAAAGAAAATGCTTTTCAATAGGGGTGAAAACGGGCGGACACGGACGGATAATAGATCCTCCCGTATCCTACCCTAATGTATTTCAATCGGATTCGGGGCCGGATACGGATAGTTAGAAACGGTACGGATACGGATACAGGGCTCGGATATTTATTCGGGCGGATAAGGGACGGATACAGATATTATGTAGCCTTATACATTGTGGATAACATGTACTTATCGGATAATGCATACATTTGTTATAATTCAGTTGGTCCAACATAACAATATAACAATGAGTATACATCATACAACATAGTACTCTAACATAATAATATATCAATAAGTTTACATCATACCATATAGTACTCTAGCATGGCAATATAGCAATAAATTCACATCATACAAGACAATAGTTCAACATGATAATATAGCAATAAGTTCACATCATTCAACACATCATATAATATAGCATTACATAAACCATAGATTAACAACACAATATAACAATAAGTTCACACCATACAATAGTCTAACACAATCGTTCATGAGTTCACATCACCCAAGAGTCTAACATAGCACAAGACAGTTCAACATAATAGACTATTACAATAAAAGATAGTTTTTAAATGACAAAAGATAGTGCAAGCAATCCATGCTTGCTCAAAGATCTCAAGTCACAACCTCATCGTCCACCTCCATAGCATTCATAGCTTCACTTATAGTTTTTATTTCACACTCCAAATCTGAAATCAATATAGAACAATAAAACATATCAGTAGCCATCATCATCATTTACAAAAAAATACAAGAACACGTGTACAAGAAAATAAAAACCTTTCTCCGAGACAGGACGACACGGCGGCGGCGGTGCAGTCTGCCGGTCTACAGTGCCAGTGCTGCGGCGGTGCCTTGCCCAAGCGTCTGGCCATCCACCCAGCCGAGACGCAGAGCACCGGAAGTCTGGACTCTAGAACCTGTTAAGCTGTGCACTCCAAATAATCAACGGGCCTCAGCTAAGGCTACGGCCCACACGGCCACACACATATGGGCTGACCGAGTGACCGTGAGAACTGAACGTAATAAGCTAGGATTAGTGGAGGAAAGGTACCGGGTACCCGGCAGCTAGATACCCGTATCCGCCCACCGATTCCGGGTATTTACCGGGTATTGACTATCCCGTATCCGTCCCGTATCCGATGATTTTTTATCCGGGTAGTACCCGTATCCGTCCCGGATGAAAAAATACCCGTACCCGTATCCGAAAAATGGTCCCGAATTAGTACTGTATCCGGTACCCGTTTCGGGTACCCTACCCGTTTTCACCCCTACTTTTCAAAATGTGTATGATGAAGGGTTTTCACCCTTATCACCTTTGAGTAGGGATGATCAGGGACTCCCTGGTTTAGGGGAGGGCCTAAGGTGATGGCTCAGCTGGTTTAGATGTGAGCAGAAGGATTGTCCCCTCACATAAGGACCGATTTGTCATCCTTCACTACCAGTACTCATGATAAGTACAACCACTCGAGACTATATGGGCAGTCACTCAATCTAAACTCGTACGGTCTAGACCCTAGGGTTATGAAGGCTGGGGAGCACCGGGAGGATAAGGAGGGGGAATGTTTTGTCCGGTTTGGACATGGCGGTGGCCTGACTCCTTCTAGTAATAACCGTTAAGGTGAGGACGTGCGAGGAAAGAAAGATATTCGACATTCCTATCTCACGACAGTGAGATTACAGAAACCGGACTAGTGGGTAAAGTGTACACCTCTGCGCAGAGTTTCAAACCTATTCGAATAGTCTGTGTCCACAGGAATGGACGAGTCTGGTGTGGTATGACAATTAGTGTTTTGTTTTCCAAAAAAAAGGGTGCTTTTGAGAAAAGTGGTTTTTAAAAGGTCCGGCGGTTGAGCCGTGAGCTATGGTGGACGGGAAGTCCAGTAGCTGTTTTTGAAAATGAAAACCAGTGGGAAACTGCTGAGATACCTGGATGGTTTAGTCCAGGGGATTTTGTTCTATATTGAAAAACTTCCTGCTCCTTTGGGAAAGGATGCGCTTTGAAAAAATACAAAATGTTTTACAAAACAACCCTGCATAAAATATTGCTGTTTCTGTAAAATATCCTGAGCTTCACATATTCCATGCATTATATCTGATTTCCCCATTCCGCGGGTGAAGGTGGGCTACTGAGTACGTTTGTACTCACCCTTGCTTATTTGTTGTTTTTCAGAAAAAGGAGATCGGGTAAGAGTTACAACTGTTCCCAACCTTGCCTGTGGCTGTTGGACCGCTGAATTGCTTTGCTGCGTATATCGGGCTGCTTCAGCCCCACTCTGATGTTATGTCCCGAGTTATGGACCAACTCTTAAAGTTGTTCGCCACCTTTATAGGTTTGTCTCGTTTAAGCAGATCTGGAATCATCTGTTGTATAAATGTGTTTACTAGTCTCCTGGGACTAGTAATTGTATCACATTTGAGTCCCAGAGGATCTAGGGCGCTATAAAGCTCCTCACCATAATACCCCTAAGCGATTGAAGGATCATTGGTCGATGAGCAACAGGAAGACTAACCTCTTCAACAACATCTACAATCACTTGTATGTCATCCGACCAAGTGGAACAAATGACGATATGATGCTTGAAGCGGCAAATGAGAGCTTCCTCAATAAGTACACTGAAATCAGGTCCAAGCTAGAGCACATGTGACACGTACTTCGCCATCAGCCCAAGTGGTGCGTGAGCACAAAAACGATGACTCTAAAGATGAAAGCAAAAGATCTTGTCGTAACTTGAATGGTGAATATAGATTTTCACATCATAGGTAAGTGTGGATACACCATGTTTATTGGTCGTGATAGGGTAAAATCTCAACGAAAGGGGAATGACACAACAACAAGTAGCAGTGAGTCCCTAGTTATGGAGAAAAGAATGTTAAATACGCCATACAAGGTTAACTATAGGTTTGACTCAAACTAAATCGTTTGAGCAATTCAACAAATTGCTGGACTGCTCCACCGCCGATATGCACGAAGACATAGAAAAATTCATAAGCTGGCCTTATAAATGTTGACAAAGCAACTAAATTTAGACGAGAAAGAAAAGGCGAAAGAGGTGGGAGAGAAAAATAACAAAGAGGAATAGTAGTGTATTAGTTATTGTTTTATTTTTTATTTTAATTGTTTTAGTGATTCATGTAAATTTTATTTATTTAATTATGTACTTGGATATATTTTATATTTTAATAAAACATTATGTTTTATTTGAACACAAAGTCTAGAAAAATAAATAACACTATAACGACTCTAGGCTTATAAGTCGTTTAGGACAACGGCACGGTCTCCACAATATAGTTTTGAACACTATTTTTTTGTTAAAATACAAATGATCTCTTAATGCATTTATGCTTTTGTAAAAATACTTTTTAAGATAAATCGGTGCATATGTTTCAAATATAAATACAAAACGGTTATTTATAGTTAAAGTTTTATAAATTTGACTTATTTTTTAGAACAATTTATAATTTGGACATGAGTCCTGTTTGGTTCGCTGCCTCAGTTGTCACAATTTATCACACCTAAGGTTAGACAAGTTTGAATAAGTTAGTCGTGTGTTTGGTTTATAGCCACATTTGTGGCATAAATTATTTTCTGTTGTGTAGATCTCACTCGTCACCTACTTATAAAAGTATGGTAGATTTCCTTATTCATGCCATAGTTGTAGCTCAATATTTGAGCGTATAAACTTAGGCAAGTGTGGTAAAAAATATGTGACAATTTTTAGCACCATATGCATACAACCAAACGGGTAACCCGTACACTTTGAGGAGGGCGCCGCTTACCTATATCAGTGATGGGTCAGGTCTTTATCTAGAGCAAGGTAATTTCTTCTTATTAAACCAATGCAACTTCCTAGCCATTTGCACTATCCACGTCACATGAAAAATTTTGGTCGCTGGTGCTTCGCATCTAGCCATACGCGTGGGCGACGGCCGCTGTTGCCCACAGACTACAGGTGTGCCAGCTAGCCACTGCTATGCTGCTCAACCGTCCCGGTAAAAAAAAATCCTATATGCGCGCTGGCGCGCGTCATTTAGGGCCCGTTTGGCAAAGCTCCAGCTCCTGCTTCTTTAGCTCCAGATCCTGATTCTCCTCAGGAGCTAATCCTCCTGATTCTCCTAGAGAATCAGAATCATTTTCAAACCGTTTGGCAAGTAAACTGATTCTTGTCTGCTGAGAGTTGGTGGTCTGTGGCGATTGTCTGTTTTACCCTTTGCAATTCAACTTTGTTACAAACCAATAAGTAGGATGCATATACGGAAAAAAAATTATAAAATAATAACATATAAAATATTCCCATCATAGTAGTGCATAAAATGGTCTCAAATGTTTAATCCATAAATTGCATAAAACTAGCATGACACAACATCCAAAATATGACACGAACCAACTTTTCTAATCACCTCAACTCCTAAAGTACCTTCGATACATCATCACGGAACCTATTCGTGTTCCTACTACTCGACCCTGTGGTGGATGTATCTGATGCATTCTGAGGGACATGTCGCCTATAACAGGATGGAATAGTAGGGATATAATCTAGGTCTCGATCACATCTCTAAAAATCCTCATCCAATGCACTATTCTCACGGATGAAATTGTGAAGAGACATTGTAGCAGCAACAAACATTTTTTGTTTGTCCATAGGATAAGTTGGCATCTTTAGAAGAATTCTTCATTTCATCTTCCATACACCAAATGTGCGTTCAACAACATTCCGTAGAATTGAGTGTAAATGATTGAAGAGCTCTTGCTCACCATTAGGTGGAGGACCATTACTCCATTTCTGGAACATGATACCGTTGTCCTTTGTACGGGGCCAAGTACCCATCCCTATTTGGATATCTAGCATCAATAACATAGTACTTCCCTGTAACATACAATTATACTTGAGTTAGAACCTTGAAAAATATGTGGACAAAAAGTAGAACAATTTTTTGACATTTGTTTACCTAGAGGGGGGTGTGGAAATAAATCTTCATCAGCTTCAAGCGCATGGTAGAACACAGTAGTATCATCCATGGAGCCAGGTTGTCCAATAGATGCATATATAAAGCGCATATCAAAATCAACAACTCCCATCACATTTTGAGTAGGTTTACCAGACCTTCCCATGAACCTGATGAAGTCTTTCTTTGGAGGCATTGCATTTATATGAGTGCCGTCAATTGCTCCAATACAACCCTTAAAGTGAGGCCACATTCTTTGATCATTGGTAATTCTTCTATGCACTGTATGGAAATTAGGGTCCTTTGGTTGTATGTACCATTTTGACATTGCTACCATGCAATTCAGGACATAGTGCTACAAAAAATTACAGATCCTAGTGACTCATCCTAATGACCCAATCATGTTTCATTGTAAGCCAGTTGAAGCGTTCTTCCGGTGTGTCCAAAGTCATAAACATCTCCCTCTCTGCCCTCTTGACAAAAACTTGAGATGCTATGAAGTGTTCTTTTGTTCCTAGAACTACACCACACTCCTTCACCAATGCCATGACATCTCTAATGGAGCACCCATTGTCCTCCTTTCTTGCCAAAGACTCAGCGGATGATGTGCTCTTCTCACTTGTTGTCACAAGTTTGCTCAATTGATCTTGCACCCAATGTCCTCCCAATGACCTAGGCTTTTTACCCTTGTCCTTTTGACCAACAGAAACATGACGCTTTACTTTAGCAGTTGTAGGGGAAACCACTTCACATTCTTCATAGTCTTCATCCTTGTCATCATTGGCCTCATAGTCTCCATCCTTGTCATCAGTGTTCTCAGTGGTTTCACCCTCTAGAATTTGTGGTGTAGTACCACTTGACGGAGCCCAATGATCATCTCCTGTGTTCCTAATATCTTCATACATGATGGCTTTTTCTTCCTCATGCAACAGAGGCCCATCTTTAAACTTGGCAATTCCTTTGTATTGCTACACATTAGAAGAAAGAAGATGTTAGACATATAACATGTAACACAAGGTGCAATAAAGACAATTATCCAAAGTTCTATTACCTTATTCAAGTTCTTCCACCTTTCATTTGTCGCACTCCAGGTTTTTTTCGTGGTGTCCCATCCCAAACCAGTTTCCTTCGATAGTCTTTTCCAATTTGTGTACTCAATCCTCATCTTGTCCCATTTGTTCTTGAACTACATTTTGGTGTAGGACAACCCAGTCTTTTCTTTGAATTTGTCTATCACATTTTTCTACCCTGTTTTATTTAACTGGGTACCAGAATGGTTGTGCGCCTTCACTTGTTCGGCGAACAATTCACACAATAGAGCAGTGTTATCTTCATTCCAATCGGCACTATCACCCATATTGCTGTAAAAAATTAAAATCTAAAACAAATATATGCAGCTACCAAAAAGGAATGCGTTCTACCATAGGCCGGCCGCGGCTAGCAGAGCAGAGCGGCACCGCGGTTAGCGAGCAGAGCGGCTGCGCGGCTAGCGAGCAGAGCGGCTGGGACGAGCAGAGCAGAGCGGCTACGCGGCTAGTGAAAGGGAAATGTGCCCTTGGGCAATTTCTATTATGTTTTGGTGATTAAGTGCCCAACACATGTAATTGAGTTCTTATGTGCTAAATGAAGAGAAAAGTGCAAATCAAGACATGAGGTATGTTTCTAGATTAAGTACATTGTTTTGAGTATTAACATATTTTGTCTAAGTGCTAGGAATAGGAAAAGAAAGAATTGCAAAAGACTTGGCTGTGTGCAGCCAAAGTCTAGCTCGGCCTGGCACACCGGACAGTGTTCGGTGCGCCAGGCTAGTCCGCGTGAACATGCCGCTCTCAGGACTCTACGGTGGCGTACGGCTATAATTCACCGGACTGTTTGGTGGCGCACCGGACTGTCCGGTGAGTCGTCCGCGGCGAACTCGTCGCTCTCAGGAAGAGGATCAGCGGCGTACGACTAAAATTCACCGGACTGTCCGGTGGTGCAATGGTCGTCTGCGCCAATGGTCGGCCGCGCAATCTTCGTGCGACGCGTGGCAGCTCCAACGGTCGGTAGGGGGCACCGGACTGTCCGGTGTGCACCGGACAGTGTCCGGTGCGCCAACCGGCCCGGCGCTGCAACGGTCGTCTGTGCCAGAAAAGGAAGGAGATCGGCACTGGACCGTCTACAGTGACTGTCCGATGGCGCACCAGACTGTCCGGTGCGCCACTCGACAGAAGGCAAGGATGGCCTTCCTTGTTGGCCTCCAACGGCTCCTAGCTACCTTGGGGCTATAAAATGGACCCCTAGGCGCATGGAGGAGCTACCCAAGCATTCACTAAGCATCCTAAGGCATCCAGACTTCGTTCCCACACATTCGTTTTGTTGTGTTTGAGATTTGAGCTCTATTCGAGTTAAGGACTCCCTGCGTTGTCATTTGAGCTCAAGTCTTCTCTCTTGTGTGCGTGGGTGTTCTGCGATTTGCGTCTTGTGTGTGTTGCTCATCCCAACCTTACTCCGTGCTTTCTTTGTGATCATCATTGTAAGGGCGAGAGGCTCCAACTTGTGGAGATTCCTCACAAACGGGAAAAGGATATAAGGAAGAAAAGCTATGGTATTCAAGTTGACCATTGGATCACTTGAAAGGGGTTGAGTGCAATCCTCGTCCATTGGGATGCCACAACGTGGAAGTAGGCAAGTGTTACTTGGCCGAACCATGGGATAAAATCGCGTGTCCCTTGTGATTGCTCTCTCCTTGACTGTCTGTGTTCTCAAGAGCTCGTTTCAAGCTACTTAGCCGTTCTAACTTTCATAACTAAGTTGTGTGGCTATTAGTGTTGAATTTTACAGGATCACCTATTCACCCCCCTCTAGGTGCTCTCAATTGGTCTCCGGAGCCGTTCTCTTCACGTAAGGGACTAATCGCCCGAAGAGATGGATCCTAAGGGAAAGGGGATGGTGGTCAACGACAAGGAGAAGAAGTCCATCTTCAACAAGCCAAGAGATGACAAGCCCACTGACTCTGGCTCGAGTCACAAGAAGAAGGACGGGAAGAAGAAGAGGCGCATCAAGAAGATCGTCTACTACGACAGTGATGAATCTTCTTCTTCACCAAGAGACGACGATGACTCATCTAAAAAGAAATCGGTTAATCAAAACTTTTCATTTGATTATTCGTGTATTCCATTCAATTCCAATGCTCATTAGCTATCAATTCCACTTGGGAAACCTCCACACTTTGATGGAGAAGACTACTCTTTTTGGAGTCACAAAATGCGTAGTCACTTATTTTCTCTCCATCCTAGTATTTGGGAGATAGTTGAAAATGTAATGCATTTCGATAGTACGGATAACCCTGTGTATATTAATGAGCAAATTCATAAGAATGCACAAGCTACCACTGTTTTGCTAGCTTCTTTGTGCAGGGATGAATACAACAAGGTGAGCGGCTTGGACAACGCCAAGCAAATCTAGGACACCCTCAAGATATCTCATGAGGGAAACGACATCACCATGATCACCAAAATGGAGTTGGTGGAAGGCAAGCTAGGGAGATTTGCGATGATCAGGGGAGAGGAGCCAATGCAAACCTACAACAGGCTCAAGACCCTGGTCAACAAGATTAGAAGCTATGGAAGCACAAGGTGGACGGACCACGACGTCGTCCGACTTATGCTAAGGCCATTCACGGTAATTGACCCCCATCTTGTAAACCTCATTCGTGAAAATCCTAGGTACACCAAAATGACGCCTGAGGAGATGCTCGAAAAATTCGTGAGCGGGCATATGATGGTAAAGGAAGCGCGATACATGGATGATGCTCTTAATGGCCCTCTACCCGTCTACGAGCCTCAACCCATTGCTCTCAAAGCAACAAGCAGCAGGGAGGCGCTACCAAGCAAGGTGGCACAAGTTGAGGCTGCTGGGCTAAATGAAGATGAGATGGCCCTAATCATCAAGCGCTTCAAGACCGCACTAAAAGGACGCAAGAAGTACCCCAACATGAACAAAGCAAAGGGAAAGCGCTCCTATTTTAAATGCAGTAAGATTGGTCATTTTATAGCGCAATGCCCCGATAATGATAATGACCAGGAACAAGAAAAGCATGGGAAGGGGGAGAATAAGAAGGCTTACAAGAAGGCAAAGGGCGAGGCGCACCTTGGAAAAGAATGGGATTCAGACTGCTCTTCATCTTACTCCGACGATGAAGAACTGGCAGCCTCGGCCTTCAACAAGTCTTCGCTCTTCCCCAACGAACGCCACACTTGCCTCATGGCCAAGGAGAAGAAGGTGAGTGTTCGAGATTCCCCTAAGTACTCTACTTCTAGTGATGAGGATTCCTCCGATGATGAAGTAGATTACTCTAGTCTATTTAAAGGATTAGATAGAGCTAAAGTAGAAAAGATTAATGAACTAATTGATGCTTTAAATGAAAAGGATCGACTTTTAGAAAAACAAGAGGATATTTTGTATGAAGAGCATGATAAATTTGTTAGCGTTCAAAAATCACTTGCTCTAGAAATTAAGAGAAATGAAATGTTATCCTCTGAATTGTCTGTGTGCCATGAATCAATCTCTAGTTTAAAGATTTTGAATGATGATCTAAATGCTAAGCTAGAGGAAGCTAATACTACTAGATCTTGTGTAGAACATGTAGTTATTTGCAATAGATGCAAGGATTTTGATATTGATGCTTGTGATGATCATCTAGCGTCCATTTCTAAATTAAATGATGAGGTGGCAAGTCTTAATGCTCAACTTAAGACTTGCAAGATTGATTTTGATAAATTAAGTTTTCTAGGGATGCCTACACAATTGGTAGACACCCCTGAATTAAGGATGGGCTTGGTTTTCGAAAGGAAGCCAAGAACTTAACAAGCCAAAAGGCTCCCATTCTCGCCAAGGAGAAAGGGAAGGCCCCTATGGCTAGTAGTATTCAAAAGAATCATGTTTTTATGTATAATAGAAAATATTCTAGGAATGCTCATAGGAGTTATGATCATAATGCCTTTGATTCACATGCTATGTTTGCATCTAGCTCTACTTTTGTGTATGGTAGAAGTAGGCCTAGGAGAAGTCATGTTGTGCGTCATGTGCGTAGGAGAGTATGTAATGAGCCTTCTACCATTTACCATGCTTGTAATACTTCATTTGCGCTCTTATGTAAGAATGAAAAAAATAGTTGCTAGAAAGTTGGGATCCAAATTCAAGGGAGACAAGACTTGCATTTGGGTTCCAAAGGCTATTGTGACTAACCTTGTAGGACCCAATAAGAGTTGGGTACCTAAAACCCAAGTGTAAATTGCCTTGCAGGTTTATGCATCCAGGGGCTCAAGCTGGATTATCGACAGCGGATGCACAAACCACATGACGGGGGAGAAGAAGATGTTCACCTCCTACGTCAAGAATAAGGATTCCCAGGATACGATCATCTTTGGAGATGGGAACCAAGGCAAGGTCAAAGGCTTGGGCAAGATAGCCATCACCAACGAGCACTCCATTTCAAACGTATTTCTAGTAGAGTCGCTTGGTTACAATCTCCTGTCTGTAAGTCAATTGTGCCACATGGGCTACAATTGTTTGTTTACAAATGTTGATGTTTCTATCTTTAGAAGGAGCGATGGTTCATTAGCATTTAAGGGTGTATTAGACGGCAAACTCTACTTAGTTGATTTTTCGAAAGAGGAGGCCGATCTAGATGCATGCTTAATAGCTAAGACTAGCATGGGCTGGCTGTGGCATCGCCGTCTAGCACATGTTGGGATGAAGAACCTTCATAAACTTCTAAAGGGAGAACATGTGTTAGGACTAACAAATGTTTGTTTCGAGAAAGATAGACCTTGTGTAGCTTGTCAGGCAGGAAAACAAGTGGGGAGCACTCATCACAACAAGAATGTGATGACAACATCAAGACCACTAGAGCTACTACATATGGACCTCTTCGGACCCGTCGCCTACCTTAGCATCGGGGGAAGTAAGTATGGTCTAGTAATTGTTGATGATTTTTCCCGCTTCACTTGGGTGTTCTTTTTGCAGGATAAATCAGAAACCCAAGGGACCCTAAATCGCTTTCTAAGGAGAGCTCAAAACGAATTTGAGCTCAAGGTGAAAAAGATAAGAAGCTACAACGGGTCAGAGTTCAAGAATCTGCAAGTGGAGGAGTATCTTGAGGAGGAAGGTGTCAAGCACGAGTTCTCCGCTCCCTACACACCACAGCAAAACGGTGTGGTAGAGAGGAAGAACAGGACGCTCATCGACATGGTGAGGACTGTAACACCCTGAATTTGGGGGTATAAAATTTCTTTGCTCATATTCACAAATTCAGGTGTTACTTCCCTTTTCTCATCCTTCCCCAATCTCCTCTCTCTCATTTCTATAGGAGAAAAATGGTTGTTTTATTTATAATTATAGTCTATTAGCTCAAACCCTAAGGGAGTGTGAACTGTTGCATCATGTTGAACCCTAGTTTTCACTTTTGTTTGGTGCATAATTCCCAAAAGGTCTAATTTGAATTTGTGGCTTATTTGAGTTTGAATCAAATGGAGAAAATAAAAAGAAAAGAGAAAGCAAATTCCAGAATAAAAAGAAAAGAGAAAAAGGCCCGCTACCCCCGCCCCCTCGGCCTTTCGGCCCACCAGGCCCATCCCGCGCGCGCCCTCCCCCCCTCCTCTCTCTCTGCGCAGCGGGCCCGACCTGTCGGCGCGGCCGCCGTCTCAGCGCCCCCCCCTCCTCTCTCTCTGTGTCGCGGGCCCGGCCTGTCAGCCCCGCGTTCCCCGCGCGCGCGCCGCTTTCCCCGCTCTCTCTGCTCGCCCGGTCCCACCTGTCGGCGCTGCCGCTTCCCCGCGCGTGCGCCATCTCCCTCGCTCTCTCTCTGCCCGCGGGCCCGGGCTGTCAGCTCCCTCGTCCTCGCGTAACCGCCGCCCGAGCTGCGCGCGCCCGCGGTCTCCGCGCCCACGACGCGCGTGAAGCTCGCAACCGCCCTCGCCTCGGCCACTAGAGCCCCGAACCCCACTCGCCATCTCGCCCTCCCTCATTTGCGCACCCGCAGACCCCTCTTCCACCTCTCCCTCGCTGCGCGCACGCCCAAACGCCATCGCCGCGAACCGCCGCCGTCCCGAGCTCGTTTCCCGGCCGCCGTTGGAGCTCCGCCGTGTCCATTGCCACGGTGAGCTCCGCCCCGACGTCCGCAACCCGGAACGCGCTCCAATTTTCCCTCTCCCTCCCCGAATTCCTCTGCCCGCGCTCACCCGTCGTCCGCCGTGCAGCCGCGGAGGTCCGCCGCCGTCGACCCGGGCCGTCGTCGTGACTTTGCCGCCACCGAGGAGTCCCCGGAGTTCGCCTTGAGGTAAGGAACCTCCCATGCCCTCTCCCTTCCCCTCTCTGGCTCTCTGCTGCGCTTAATTCCTCGTCGGAGTTGCTTATCGCCGCCGCCGAGCCGCTTCGCCGTGGACCGCCCTCCTCCGGTGCCCCTGCCCCGACCCAGACCCCACCAAAAGGTCCCCCGCGCCCTCCCCAATCTCCCCGGCCACTCAGGTCGCCCCGGGAACCCGCAGGGCCCCCGCGCCCCTCGTCTCCGGCGAGTTCTCCGCCGCGGGACGGGCGCCGCCGCCTCAGCCGGCTGGAGAAGAAGGTAGAAGCCAGCCGCCAGATCTCCACCGTCCATCTTAGATCAGACGGTTCTGTTTCGAATAGCCTGAACTCAACCTCAGCCGTCTGCCTGAGATCCGACGGCCCAGGGCTGTTTTCCCCCCCGCACCCCGCTTTCCTGTCAACTGGGCCCCGCCTGTCAGCCACCGCGCTCGCGCTGCCCGCCCGACCCCGCCTGTCAGCCGCCGCGCTCGCGCTGCCCGCCCGGTCCCGCCTGTCAGCCACCCAGGCCGCCGCGCGCTCGCGCGCCCGCCCGCAGGATCTAATCCTGGCCGTCGATCCGAGATCCAACGGCTATTAGCGTCTGATACCCCTTCGCCCGCGCGTTTTCTTAAAGAGACCCCCTGGTTTCTGGAAATTGCGCCCGCCGTCCCTGGTTTCCTACAGATAGGTCCTCGGACCTTTTATTTAATCCAAAATAAGTATTTAAGGCATATTTTTAATCCCTAATCTTGTAAAATTCATAACTTTGCCATATGAACTCCAAATTAGGTGCTTCAAATTGCAAAATGTTCATAATATTATTATCTATCTGTTTATGCAATGTTTCCCTGCTGTTTCCATGTCCCAATTAATGGTTAATCATTAGGATAGGATTAAGGTTATTGGAACCTTATTTGAGATAAATAAAAGATAGTAAACTTTAATAAAAGTTGGAGCACTTAAGTTTATGGACTTAAACACCTAAGTTTAGGAACTTAAAACCAGATAATGATTTAATCCCACCACTGCCTTAAACCTGACTAGTGGATAATGACTCACTTTGTATAGTCCTCTACCCCAGACCTAGAGAATACCAGAGTGCCTATCCCTTTTCTATTATGAACTTGTGATCTCTCTGCTGCATATGTTTGGTATGTTGCTTTTGTTTGTTATCTTCCCAAGTGCATAGTGTGAATGATTACTTTACGTAGACATCGAGCAGTCTGTGTTTCCCGAGGGAGTTGCAGAGGAAGTTCCTGATCAGCAGTTTGGTGAAGGCAAGTGTCCTCTGACCCATTATGTCATATTCGTTTATAACTTACTACCCCGCATTACTTACTTGAAACCTAAGGATTGACTAGCTTTACACTTTACTTTATCCTTGATGACCTTATGGGCTATTATGGTTAGCATTCTGCTACTGCCTTAACTTAATCAATGAACATGATGTGAATATTTATGATACTGTTATCCTGATGATGTTGATGATCTTGTGATACTCTAGGGGGCTCAGGCTGTTTCCTGAGTACCTCTCCGTAAGGACCTGTTCGTTGAGAGACCACCCGGGATAACAGTGCAACCATGAGGGTGAAATGGGGTGCCCTTAGCTAATTAATTAGAGGAACTAGAGGTGTAGTTGCTTCGCCGTCGTGCCGTCAATGGGGTCCAGGCACAGTGCTTGCTCTGCCGAGGCTGAGTGCCGAGGTTCTTTCGTTTTGCTTTTGTTAGTCACTCTCCTGCGGGGAGGAGTACTGTGTTTATCAAACTGGAGAAACCTAACGGGCAGCTATGATCTCTAGGGAATCTTTGTAACAGCTACGTAGTGATACCCTGCCGGACCACCTAGGTAGTGGTCAATGGGGATTAGCTCTCCCCGGGCAGAAAGGGAATCATGACTCATGGGTAAAGTGTGCGACCTCTGCAGAGGGTAGTGAAACTGATATATCAGCCGTGCTCACGGTTAAGAGCAGCCTTGGGATCCTCTTTGATTAGAGATACAGATGGTTCGAGATACAGGGATTATGTTATGGTTTTGGTTCGAATATGATGATGTTGTTCCTCGATGAGGAAATGGTTTATGGGTTGGTTAATGATAAAATCTGGCTTCTACTAATGATAAATACCTGACCAACTAAAAGCAACTGCTTGAGCCTAACCCCACATAAAGCTAGTCCACTTCAGCCAAACGGGACATTTGCTGAGTACGTTGATGTGTACTCATCCTTGCTTTACCACCAAACACCAGGTTGTCCGCATTGTAACCACTGCTCAGGAGAAGGCAAAGCCGTGGAAGGAGACTTCCAGGAGTTTCAGGACTACGATGAATTCTAGGTGTGGGTTGGCGGCAACCCCCAGTCAGCTGCCTGTGAAGGCCTTATCTTTACTGCGTTTCGCTAGCACTTTGATTTAACTGTTAAGTCTATGACTATGTGGATGTCTATGACTCTGTGATGTAATAAGTTAACACTCTTTTATGTTATTGTTCGAGCATTGTGCGATGATGTTCATTTATGTAATCGCTGTGTACGTGAGTTCTGATCCTGGCACGTACATAGTTCGCATTCGGTTTGCCTTCCAAAACCGGGTGTGACATAAGTGGTATCAAAGCCGTGCTGACTGTAGGACCGCTGACCTAGAGTAGCACTGGTCGTACTAAGGACTATTGACCTTCCCTCTCACCTTGACCTCTGATGTTACTTCAAAAAGTCGGTCACCTCGACCAACCCTATGTTTTACTATATATATATATACTATATTATACCTTGTTAAAATTTTTATCTTATTCTGTCTATGGTTTATTCACTTGTCATATTAGTTCTGCTCTTACTCTTATGCTTACGGTGTCTTTTGTAGATGGCTCGTCTTAGACACACTGCACGTAAGTCGGTGATTCCTTTCCTGCCGTCTCGACTTGCGGAGCGTCCTCTGCACCGCACCGTGTCCGGTCAGTCGAGTCACCTGGAGAGACTGCACCACCGCCTGCGTGAGGAGCAGGAACGCCGGCGCCAGCACAGAGAGCAGCAGAGCTCTTCCTCCTCATCCCAGCAAGAGGTGGAGTCCGTGAGGCCCCGTTCCTCTGTTGCCCAGCTAGAGGCGCCCCCTGCACCATCGCGGGACGTCCCGGCTGTTGGAGGAGCTACTGGAGGAGACCCCGACGACGACGACTCAGACCACAGCACGGAGTCCTCGGAGCCGCAGGAGGCGGAAGGATGGGTCGCCCGACCCATCACCAGTGACACCGCTCGCGGTTGTCACTTCCACGACGCACTCGACACCTTGCTGCGCCAGGCTTTTGACCGGCACACCTGGTCGATCGAGTATCGTTGTGTAGTCTACCAGCACAGTCGCGGGAGGTACCCGGACCGCTGGGAGGCTACCTGCCTAGTTTGCCGTCCGGAGGATGACCTCCGGGGTGCGGAGGCCGTTTCGGAGCACTATTCCATCTCCGAGAGGGACACTGCAGAGGCGGCCATGCAGGATGCAGCACGACGTGCACTCTCTCAGTACTGTTCTTTGTTCGGTGGCGTGGCCGACGGTCTTAACCTTCGGTACTACCCCCGCCGCCCTACTGGCAGCACAGAGAGTGTGGTTGTCTCCCCTGTTGGTGAGGCTAACCCTAGGTTGAGTAGCACAGTCAACCTAGTCGCAGTGCTTAACACTGAGCTGGACCACTCTCTGGACGAGCTTAGCAGGGCTCGAACGGAGATTGCGGAGTTGCGTGCTGAGCTGGCAGAGCGCCATCACCAGGAGGGTGGTTCTCCCGCTCCTGTTGGGACTCAGCACCCATACCGCTCGCCGCCACGTGGTCACCACACTTATGGTTCCCCTGCCTGTAAGACCAGGATAGATCTGGATCCTTAGATCGTTAGCGTCGAAGTTTGTAATAATTCTTAAGTCAGATGTCTCAGTCTCAGACAGTTAGTTTAGTTTGCTTATCAGTTGCTTCCAATTAACTTAGTTTGCTTATCAGTTGCTTGCATGCTTGTTATGATGAACTTGTGCTGGATTTGAATCTTTGTAATGACTGTTGCCAACCTGTGGGTTTCCCCTGCAGTTTGGCCTAGCTATAATGTTAGTAAAGTCAGTTATTTAGTTGGGAAGCCATTTACTTCTACTTTCCTTTCTATCTGAGAAGCTGTGTTGAATCATAATGAGGATCAGTGAAGCTCTTTGTTCACTCAGTGTCATGAAGAATTCTGGGTTCTCTTTTCCTATGCTGGAGGGTTGTAAGATCAACGCTGATGTATGAATGTCTTCCACAGATGTTTGACAACAGGCGCCGATGCAACAGGCGTGCTCAGCAAGAGCAGCATGACCAGCAGGAGGAACAACAGAGGCAGCCTCCCCCGCCACCCCCGATGACAGTGGAGCAGATGTTCTTGATGCAGACTCAGGCAGTGCAGGCCATTGGGCAGACTCTGGCAGCCATGCAGCAGGCTCAATAGCAACCCCAACCCCAATTGCAAGTGCAGATGCCCCAGATGCCACGGGATAAGCGTGGTGAGTTCATGAGAGGGCACCCTCCTACCTTCGCCCATTCTGCCGACCCCATGGATGCAGAAGACTGGTTGCGTGCAGTGGAAAGGGAACTGCGCACCGCCCAATGCAACGACAGGGAGAAGGTTCTGTATGGTCCCCGTCAGCTAAGGGGAGCAGCCCAGTCCTGGTGGGAGTCCTACCTCGCCACCCATGCTGACCCCGAAGCCATCACCTGGGAAGAATTCAGCGAGAGTTTCCGCAGGTACCATGTGCCGGAGGGACTGATGATCGTGAAGAAGGAGGAGTTTCTGGCTCTGAAGCAGGGACCCCTGTCTGTTAGTGAATACAGAGACAAGTTTCTGCAGCTATCTCGTTATGCACCTGAGGATATCAACACTGATGCTAAAAGGCAGTACAGGTTCATGAGGGGTTTGGTGGATCCCCTGCATTACCAGCTGATGAATCACACCTTCCCCACCTTCCAGCACCTGATCGATAGGGCAGTTATGACTGAGAAGAAGCGTAAGGATATGGAAGATCGGAAGCGCAAGATGAGTGGACCCCAGACCGGAGGCATCAGCCGTCCACGTTTCTCAGGCAGTTCATCTCAGCAAGGCAGGCCCGGTCACCCACAGGGATATCAGAATCAGAACCAGCGTCCGCATCAGCAGCAGTTTCAGAGGCAGTATCAGCAGCAGCAGCAGTATCGTTAGCACAGCCAGCAGGGAGGTAATCAGTATCAGAAGCAGAACAACCAGGCACCTCGCCTTCCTGCCCCAGCAGCAAACCAGAGCAACCAAGCAGCCCCAGCACAAGGAGGAGGCAGAGGATGTTTCCACTGTGGAGAACAAGGCCACTGGGCGATGCAGTGCCCGAAGAAGGCGGCGCAGCAGCAGACCAACCCCAATGCTCCAACAAGGCAAGGTGTACTGCAGCCGACAGCAGGCAATCATAACCAAGCGTACAACCGTGGAAAGGTGAACCACTTGGAGGCCGAAGCGATCCAGGATGCACCAGATGTGGCAGTAGGTATGTTCTCAGTCGAATCTCATCCCACGAAAGTGCTATTTGATACTGGTGCAACTCATTCATTTGTCACTGCAACCTGGGTAGAATTGCATAACATCTCAGTAGAGGCAATGATGCCGTCCATGAGGATTAATTCAATTGGTGGCAAAGTGCAAACAGATAAAATATGCTCAAATATAAGGGTGGAAATAAGGGGGATAGGGTTCCCCAGTGACTTAATAGTAATAGACACCCCTGGGATAGATGTCATTCTAGGGATGAATTGGTTAATGAAGTATGAAGCGAATGTTAGCTGTGACAAGAGGACCGTAACATTGAAGTCCCCGTCAGGAGAGGAGGTAGTGGCCGAGCTAAGGATGCCTAAATCAGCGGAGGGTGTCTCTCACCAGATTTCAGTTGATAGTAAGGAGCCCAACCCGCTCGAGGCTATCAAGGTTGTGTCGGACTTTCCGGACGTATTTCCCGAGGAGCTAACGGGCATGCCACCCGAGAGAAAAGTCGAATTTGCCATAGAGCTTATCCCTGGTACCGCCCCCATTTCCAAAAGAGCCTACCGAGTGTCTGGACCAGAATTGGTGGAACTCAAGAAGCAGATAGATGAGATGTTAGAGAAGGGTTACATCAGACCAAGTACCTCGCCTTGGGCAGCTCCGGTGTTGTTTGTAGAGAAGAAAGATGGTACCAAAAGGATGTGCATAGACTACAGAGCCTTGAATGAAGTCACTGTCAAGAACAAGTACCCCCTGCCAAGGATAGAAGATTTGTTCGACCAGCTCAGAGGTGCCAGCGTATTCTCGAAGATAGATCTGAGGTCAGGTTACCATCAACTCAGAATCCGACCCTCGGACATACCGAAGACGGCATTCATCACCAAGTACGGGTTATATGAATTCACAGTTATGTCCTTCGGTTTGACAAATGCGCCAGCTTTCTTTATGTACCTGATGAACAGTGTGTTCATGGATTATCTGGACAAGTTTGTGGTAGTGTTTATCGATGATATTCTCATATACTCTCAAAGTGAGGAAGATCATGTAGAGCATTTGAAGATGGTATTGCAAAGGCTACGGGAGCATCAGTTGTATGCCAAGCTGAGCAAATGCGAGTTCTGGATTCATGAAGTCTTGTTTCTGGGTCACATCATAAACCAAGATGGGTTGGCAGTGGATCCAAAGAAAGTGGCAGATATCCTGAACTGGAAAGCACCAAAGGATGTTCGTGGGATCAAGAGCTTCATTGGAATGGCTGGGTATTACAGGCGTTTCATCGAAGGCTTCTCAAAGATTGCTAGACCAATGACAGCGTTACTAGCGAAGAAAGTTGAGTTTAAGTGGACCCAAAAGTGTCAGGAAGCATTTGAAGAACTGAAAAATAGATTGACTACAGCTCCGGTGTTAGTCCTGCCTGATGTTCACAAGCCATTCTCAGTGTATTGCGATGCTTCTTACACCGGGTTGGGATGTGTGCTAATGCAAGAAGGAAGAGTTGTAGCATATTCATCTCGACAGCTGAAGGTCCATGAGAAAAATTATCCCACACATGACCTGGAGTTGGCAGTAGTAGTTCATGCTTTGAAGACATGGAGACATTACCTGTATGGGCAGAAGTGCGACATTTACACAGATCATAAAAGTCTGAAGTACATATTCACCCAGTCAGAGTTAAACATGAGACAGCGAAGATGGTTGGAATTGATCAAAGACTATGAGTTGGAGATACATTACCACCCAGGCAAAGCCAATGTGGTTGCAGATGCTCTGAGCAGGAAGAGTCAAGTCAATATGATGGCCACGTACCCAATGCCATATGAGTTAGCCAAGGAGTTCGACAGACTGAGTCTCGGTTTCCTGAACAGTACGTAAGGAGTAACAGTGGAATTAGAGCCCACCCTAGAGCGGGAAATCAAAGAAGGGCAGAAGGATGATGAAAGCATCAACAAGATCCGGCAGCTAATCTTAGAAGGAAGAGGCAAAGACTTTCGAGAGGATGAAGATGGGGTAATATGGTTCAAGGACCGATTGTGTGTCCCCGACCTCAAACCTATTCGGGAGCTGATCCTAAAGGAAGCTCATGAGACAGCCTACTCCATACACCCGGGAAGTGAAAAGATGTACCAGGATTTAAAAAGGAGGTTTTGGTGGTATGGCATGAAAAGAGAAATCGCAGAATATGTCGCCATTTGTGATAGCTGTCAAAGGACCAAAGCAGAGCATCAAAGGCCCGCCGGATTGTTGCAGCCATTGCGGATTCCTCAGTGGAAGTGGGACGAGATCGGGATGGATTTTATAGTTGGCCTACCCCGTACCCGGGCCGGTTATGATTCCATCTGGGTGGTTGTGGACCGCTTAACAAAGGTGGCCCATTTCATACCTGTGAAGACCACATACACCGGAGCAACGTTAGCTGAGTTATACATGTCACGGATAGTCTGCTTTCATGGTGTGCCGAAGAAGATAGTGTCAGATCGAGGAACGCAGTTCACCTCTCATTTTTGGCAGCAGCTACAAGAAGCTTTGGGCACCCATTTGAACTTCAGCTCGGCTTATCACCCGCAGACAGACGGTCAGACTGAAAGAACTAACCAGATCCTAGAAGATATGCTGAGAGCCTGTGCGTTGCAAGACAAGTCAGGATGGGACAAAAGGTTACCTTATGCAGAATTCTCTTATAACAATAGTTATCAGGCTAGCTTGAAGATGTCGCCGTTTCAGGCACTCTATGGACGGAGTTGTAGGACTCCGCTGCATTGGGACCAGCCTGGAGAGAGACAGGTGTTTGGCCCCGACGTTTTGCTTGAAGCCGAAGAGAATATCAAAATGGTTCGGGAGAATCTGAAGATAGCACGATCAAGGCAGCGAAGCTATGCGGACCGAAGGAGAAGAGAACTGAGTTTTGAAGTGGGAGATTACGTCTATCTGAAGGTGTCACCTATCAGGGGAGTCAGAAGGTTCGGAGTTAAAGGCAAGTTAGCACCCCGGTACGTTGGACCATATCAGATTCAAGCAAAGCGTGGAGAAGTGGCCTACCAACTCAACCTACCAGAAAGTTTGTCGGCAGTGCACAATGTGTTCCACGTGTCGCAATTGAAGAAGTGTCTGCAAGTACCAGAAGAACAGTTGCCAGTGGAGGGTTTGGAAGTCCAGGAGGATCTGACATACATAGAGAAGCCAACGCAGATTCTGGAGTTTGCAGACAGAGTCACCCAGAGGAATACCATCAGAATGTGCAAAGTCAGATGGGGGCACCACTCGGAGGAAGAAGCAACCTGGGAACGAGAAGATGATCTGAAAGCCAAATACCCTGAACTCTTTGCTGACCAACCCTGAATCTCGGGGGCGAGATTCTTTTAAGGGGGATAGGTTTGTAACACCCTGAATTTGGGGGTATAAAATTTCTTTGCTCATATTCACAAATTCAGGTGTTACTTCCCTTTTCTCATCCTTCCCCAATCTCCTCTCTCTCATTTCTATAGGAGAAAAATGGTTGTTTTATTTATAATTATAGTCTATTAGCTCAAACCCTAAGGGAGTGTGAACTGTTGCATCATGTTGAACCCTAGTTTTCACTTTTGTTTGGTGCATAATTCCCAAAAGGTCTAATTTGAATTTGTGGCTTATTTGAGTTTGAATCAAATGGAGAAAATAAAAAGAAAAGAGAAAGCAAATTCCAGAATAAAAAGAAAAGAGAAAAAGGCCCGCTACCCCCGCCCCCTCGGCCTTTCGGCCCACCAGGCCCATCCCGCGCGCGCCCTCCCCCCCTCCTCTCTCTCTGCGCAGCGGGCCCGACCTGTCGGCGCGGCCGCCGTCTCAGCGCCCCCCTCCTCTCTCTCTGCGTCGCGGGCCCGGCCTGTCAGCCCCGCGTTCCCCGCGCGCGCGCCGCTTTCCCCGCTCTCTCTGCTCGCCCGGTCCCACCTGTCGGCGCTGCCGCTTCCCCGCGCGTGCGCCATCTCCCTCGCTCTCTCTCTGCCCGCGGGCCCGGGCTGTCAGCTCCCTCGTCCTCGCGTAACCGCCGCCCGAGCTGCGCGCGCCCGCGGTCTCCGCGCCCACGACGCGCGTGAAGCTCGCAACCGCCCTCGCCTCGGCCACTAGAGCCCCGAACCCCACTCGCCATCTCCCCCTCCCTCATTTGCGCACCCGCAGACCCCTCTTCCACCTCTCCCTCGCTGCGCGCACGCCCAAACGCCATCGCCGCGAACCGCCGCCGTCCCGAGCTCGTTTCCCGGCCGCCGTTGGAGCTCCGCCATGTCCATTGCCACGGTGAGCTCCGCCCCGACGTCCGCAACCCGGAACGCGCTCCAATTTTCCCTCTCCCTCCCCGAATTCCTCTGCCCGCGCTCACCCGTCGTCCGCCGTGCAGCCGCGGAGGTCCGCCGCCGTTGACCCGGGCCGTCATCGCGACTTTGCCGCCACCGAGGAGTCCCCGGAGTTTGCCTTGAGGTAAGGAACCTCCCATGCCCTCTCCCTTCCCCTCTCTGGCTCTCTGCTGCGCTTAATTCCTCGTCGGAGTTGCTTATCGCCGCCGCCGAGCCGCTTCGCCGTGGACCGCCCTCCTCCGGTGCCCCTGCCCCGACCCAGACCCCACCAAAAGGTCCCCCGCGCCCTCCCCAATCTCCCCGGCCACTCAGGTCGCCCCGGGAACCCGCAGGGCCCCCGCGCCCCTCGTCTCCGGCGAGTTCTCCGCCGCGGGACGGGCGCTGCCGCCTCAGCCGGCAGGAGAAGAAGGTAGAAGCCAGCCGCCAGATCTCCACCGTCCATCTTAGATCGGACGGTTCTGTTTCGAATAGCCTGAACTCAACCTCAGCCGTCCGCCTGAGATCCGACGGCCCAGGGCCGTTTTCCCCCCCGCACCCCGCTTTCCTGTCAACTGGGCCCCGCCTGTCAGCCGCCGCGCTCGCGCTGCCCGCCCGGCCCCGCCTGTCAGCCGCCGCGCTCGCGCTGCCCGCCCGGTCCCGCCTGTCAGCCACCCAGGCCGCCGCGCGCTCGCGCGCCCGCCCGCAGGATCTAATCCTGGCCGTCGATCCGAGATCCAACGGCTATTAGCGTCCGATACCCCTTCGCCCGCGCGTTTTCTTAAAGAGACCCCCTGGTTTCTGGAAATTGCGCCCGCCGTCCCTGGTTTCCTACAGATAGGTCCTCGGACCTTTTATTTAATCCAAAATAAGTATTTAAGGCATATTTTTAATCCCTAATCTTGTAAAATTCATAACTTTGTCATATGAACTCCAAATTAGGTGCTTCAAATTGCAAAATGTTCATAATATTATTATCTATCTGTTTATGCAATGTTTCCCTGCTGTTTCCATGTCCCAATTAATGGTTAATCATTAGGATAGGATTAAGGTTATTGGAACCTTATTTGAGATAAATAAAAGATAGTAAACTTTAATAAAAGTTGGAGCACTTAAGTTTATGGACTTAAACACCTAAGTTTAGGAACTTAAAACCAGATAATGATTTAATCCCACCACTGCCTTAAACCTGACTAGTGGATAATGACTCACTTTGTATAGTCCTCTACCCCAGACCTAGAGAATACCAGAGTGCCTATCCCTTTTCTATTATGAACTTGTGATCTCTCTGCTGCATATGTTTGGTATGTTGCTTTTGTTTGTTATCTTCCCAAGTGCATAGTGTGAATGATTACTTTACGTAGACATCGAGCAGTCTGTGTTTCCTGAGGGAGTTGCAGAGGAAGTTCCTGATCAGCAGTTTGGTGAAGGCAAGTGTCCTCTGACCCATTATGTCATATTCGTTTATAACTTACTACCCCGCATTACTTACTTGAAACCTAAGGATTGACTAGCTTTACACTTTACTTTATCCTTGATGACCTTATGGGCTATTATGGTTAGCATTCTGCTACTGCCTTAACTTAATCAATGAACATGATGTGAATATTTATGATACTGTTATCCTGATGATGTTGATGATCTTGTGATACTCTAGGGGGCTCAGGCTGTTTCCTGAGTACCTCTCCGTAAGGACTTGTTCGTTGAGAGACCACCCGGGATAACAGTGCAACCATGAGGGTGAAATGGGGTGCCCTTAGCTAATTAATTAGAGGAACTAGAGGTGTAGTTGCTTCGCCGTCGTGCCGTCACTGGGGTCCAGGCACAGTGCTTGCTCTGCCGAGGCTGAGTGCCGAGGTTCTTTCGTTTTGCTTTTGTTAGTCACTCTCCTGCGGGGAGGAGTACTGTGTTTATCAAACTGGAGAAACCTAACGGGCAGCTATGATCTCTAGGGAATCTTTGTAACAGCTACGTAGTGATACCCTGCCGGACCACCTAGGTAGTGGTCAATGGGGATTAGCTCTCCCCGGGCAGAAAGGGAATCATGACTCATGGGTAAAGTGTGCGACCTCTGCAGAGGGTAGTGAAACTGATATATCAGCCGTGCTCACGGTTAAGAGCAGCCTTGGGATCCTCTTTGATTAGAGATACAGATGGTTCGAGATACAGGGATTATGTTATGGTTTTGGTTCGAATATGATGATGTTGTTCCTCGATGAGGAAATGGTTTATGGGTTGGTTAATGATAAAATCTGGCTTCTACTAATGATAAATACCTGACCAACTAAAAGCAACTGCTTGAGCCTAACCCCACATAAAGCTAGTCCACTTCAGCCAAACGGGACATTTGCTGAGTACGTTGATGTGTACTCATCCTTGCTTTACCACCAAACACCAGGTTGTCCGCATTGTAACCACTGCTCAGGAGAAGGCGAAGCCGTGGAAGGAGACTTCCAGGAGTTTCAGGACTACGATGAATTCTAGGTGTGGGTTGGCGGCAACCCCCAGTCAGCTGCCTGTGAAGGCCTTATCTTTACTGCGTTTCGCTAGCACTTTGATTTAACTGTTAAGTCGATGACTATGTGGATGTCTATGACTCTGTGATGTAATAAGTTAACACTCTTTTATGTTATTGTTCGAGCATTGTGCGATGATGTTCATTTATGTAATCGCTGTGTACGTGAGTTCTGATCCTGGCACGTACATAGTTCGCATTCGGTTTGCCTTCCAAAACCGGGTGTGACAAGGACGATGCTTGGAGAGTTCAAGACGCCCGAGCGGTTTTGGTCGAAAGCTATGAATACAGCTTACCACGCCATAAACCGGCTCTACCTACATCGCCTTCTCAAGAAGACCTCTGAAAGGGAAATGTGCCCTTGGGCCATTTCTAAGTATTTTGGTGATTGAGTGCCAACACAAGTGCTTCTGTGCTAATCTATGCAAAGTGGTGGACAAAGTGAAAATCATGTTAAAAGGTATGTTTCTAGACTTAGTACATTGTTTTATGGACTAATGTATTATGTCTAAGTGCTGGAAACAGAAAAAAATCGAGTTGGAGAAGAGATGGCTAAGTTCAGCCAAAGTCTGCTCAGTCTGGGTTCACCGGACTGTCCGGTGGTGCACCGGACAGTGTCCGGTGCGCCAGGCTGGCTCGGGCAAACAAGCTGCTCTCGGGACTTCGACGGCGGTGTACGGCTATAATTCACCGGACTGTCCGGTGGTGCACCGGACTGTCCGATGAGCCGTTCACAGGCGAACTCGTCGCTCTCGGGAATCCATCAACGGCGTACGGCTAAAATTCACCGGTCTGTCCGGTGGTGCACCGGACTGTCCGGTGAGTCAACGGTCAGCCGGGGCAACGGTCGGCCGAGGATTCCGCGCGTGACGCGTGGCCGAGCCAACGGTCACATTGGTGCACCGGACTGTCCGGTGTGCACCGGACAGTGTCCGGTGCGCCAACGGCTCTCAGACTCCAACGGTCGGCTTCGCCAAATAAGGAAAGCAATCTGCACCGGACAGTGAACAGTGGATGTCTGGTGGTGCACCGGACTGTCTGGTGCGCCAGTCGATAGAAGGCAAGATCTGCCTTCCAGGATTGCTCTCAACGGCTCCTAGCTGCCTTGGGGCTATAAAAGGGACCCCTAGGCGCATGGAGGAGCACACCAAGCATTCCTACAACATTCCTAAGCACCAAGACCTTAATTCTGCGCATTTGTTTTGTTGTGATAGCATATAGAGCTCTAGTGGAGTTGTGAACTCATTGGGTTGTGTTGCGAGCTATTGTTGCGACTTGTGTGCGTGGTGACACTCTGATTTTTGTGTCTTGTGTGCGTTGCTAATCCCTCCCTTGCTCCGTGCTTCTTTGTGAACTTCAAGTGTAAGGGCGAGAGGCTCCAAGTTGTGGAGATTCCTCGCTAACGGGATTGAGAAAAGCAAGCAAAACACCGTGGTATTCAAGTGGGTCTTTGGACCGCTTGAGAGGGGTTGATTGCAACCCTCGTCCGTTGGGACGCCAAAACGTGGAGTACGCAAGCGTTGGTCTTGGCCGAACCACGAGATAACCACTGTGCCATCTCTGTGATTGATTTCTTGTGGTTATTGTGTTTTGTTGAGACTCCTCCCTAGCCACTTGGCATTTACTGTGCTAACGCTTAACCAAGTTTTTGTGGCTTAAGTTTTCAAGTTTTACAGGATCACCTATTCACCCCCCCTCTAGGTGCTCTCAATTGGTATCAGAGCCGTTCTCTTCACAAAGGGACTAACCGCCCGAAGAGATGGATCCTAAGGGGAAGGGAATCGTGATCAACGACAAAGAGAAGGAGTCCTTCGTCAACGAGCCTAAGGATGATAAGCCTACTGTCGGCGTTTCGAGACCGGGGGGTCCCTGAGCCGACGAGTGAAGTGTCGTCGCGTGCCCCAGCCTAGATGGGTCGATGTGAGGCCGAGCGCGAAGGGGGGAAAGCGAGGAGGCCGGAGATGGGCGAGAGAGAGAGGTGGAAATCCCGCGGCCTTCGTGTTCGTCCCGCGCCCAGGTCGGGTGCGCTTGCAGTAGGGGGTTACAAGCGTCCACACGGGGGAAGGAGCGAGCGGCCTTACGCGAGCGCCCGTCTCATCCTCGTCCCCGAGCGGCCAACCCTCTCTAAGAGGGCCCTGGCCCTTCCTTTTATAGGCGTAAGGAGAGGGTCCAGGTGTACAATGGGGGGTGTAGCAGAGTGCTACGTGTCTAGCGGAGGAGAGCTAGCGCCCTAAGTACACGCCGTCATGGCGGCCGGAGAGATCTTGGCACCCGGTTTGTGTGATGTCGTGGCCGTCGGAGGAGCGCTGGAGCCTGGCGGAGGGACAACTGTTGGGGCCGTCGAGTCCTTGCTGACATCCTCTTGCTTCCGTAAGGGGGCCGAGAGCCGCCACCGTCAAGGATCGTGTGGGGCGCCATCATCGCCTATCTAGCGGAGCGAGCCAGATGGGACGCCGGTCTTGTTCCCCGTAGCCTGAGTCAGCTTGGAGTAGGGTAATGATGGCGCCTCCTATTGACGTGGCCGGTCCGCGCCCTAGGTTGGGCGATGTGGAGGCTTCTCCGAGGTCGAGGTCGAGTCCGTCTTCCGTGGCTGAGGCCGAGTCCGAGCCTCTGGGTCGGGCGAGGCGGAGGCCGTTGGCTGAGGCCAGGGCGGAATTTGAGTCCCGGGGTCGGGCGAAGCGGAGTTCGTCGTCTTCTGGGGCTGAGCCCAAGTCCGAGCCCTGGGTCATGTGGAGCGGAGTTCGCCGTCTTCTGGGGCTTAGCCCGAGTCTGAGCCCTGGGTCGGGCAGAGCGGAGTTCGCCGTCTTCCGGGGCTTTGCCCGAGTCCGAGCCCTGGGTCGGGCGGAGCAGAGTTCGCTGTCTTCTGGGGCTTTGCCCGAGTCCGAGCCCTGGGTCGGGCGGAGCGGAGTTCACCGTCTTCCGGGGCTTAGCCCGAGTCCGAGCCCTGGGTCGGGCGGAGCGGAGTTTCCTATGGCGCGCGGCCGGGCCTGACTGCCTGTCAGCCTCACTCTGTCAAGTGGCACCACAGTCGGAGCGGCGCAGGCGGCGCTGTCTTTCTAACAGATCGATCAGTGGAGCGGCGAAGTGACGGCGGTCACTTCGGCTCTGTCAGCTGAGAGGCGCGCGTCAGGATAAAGGTGTCAGGCCACCTTTGCATTAAATGCTCCTACGATTTGGTCGGGGTTGCTTCTTGGCGAAGACAGGGCCTCGGGCGAGCCGGGAACGTGTTCGCCGCTGGAGGGGGGCCTCAGGCGAGGCGGAGATCCTCCGGGGTCGGCTGCCCTTGTCCGAGGCTAGGCTCGGGCGAGGCGTGATCGAGTCCCTCGAATGGACTGATCCCTGACTTGATCGCACCCATCAGGCCTTTGCAGCTTTGTGCTGATGGGGGTTACCAGCTGAGAATTAGGAGCCTTGAGGGTACCCCTAATTATGGTCCCCGACAGTAGCCCCCGAGCCTCGAAGGGAGTGTTAGCACTCGCTTGGAGGCTTTCGTCGCACTTTTTTGCAAGGGGACCAGCCTTTCTCGGTTGCGTTTTGTTCCGGTGGGTGCGCGCGAGCGCACCCGCCGGGTGTAGCCCCCGAGGCCTCGGAGGAGTGGTTTGACTCCTCCGAGGTCTTAACGCCTCGCGCAATGCTACGGCTGGTCTGGTCGTTCCCTCATGCGAGCTGGTCGTAGCCCGGGTGTACGGTCGGGTCCCAAGTTCACGGGCTGGTATGTTGACGCTGTCAACGGTTTGGCCGGAGCCAGGTTTGCGAGAGCAGCCCCCGAGCCTCTGCACAGGGCGAGAGGGCGATCAGGGACAGACTCGACTTTTTTACATACACCCCTGCGTCGCCTTTCCGCAAGGAGGAGGGGGGAGAGCGCCATGTTGCCCTCGGTGGGCGCCGAACATGGTGTCTCCAGTGAGCTGCAGGCGGGTGATCCGAGCGGACGTCCGTGCCCCATTCGTTAGGGGTCGGCTAGAGGCCCAGAGGCGCACCCAAAAGTACCTGCGGGTGATCTGCCGGACCCGGTCCCCTGGCGACGGGGTCCGAGGGCTCGATGCCTCCCTCTGATGGGATTCCGTTACAAGATCGTTCCCGCTGGTCTTGGAAATGTCCTAGGGTACCTCGGGAGCGCAGCCCGAGCCTTGGTTATGTATCGAACGTACCCATGGTCATCCCTCGCTCTGTGTCTGAGGCGGCTGTGAACCCTTCGGGGGCCAGCCTTCAAACCCCTGATCAGTAGTGGGCGCGGAGCCCGAGTAGCCTGAGGCGGCCATTGAACCCTTCCGAGGGGCCGGCCTTTGAACCTTTGACCAGTAGTGGGTGTGGAGCCCACGTGCTCTGAGGCGGTTGTTGAACCCTTCCGAGGGGCCAGCCTTCGAACCTCTGATCAGTAGGGAGGCTCGGAGCCTGGTTCCTTCACAGGGAAGGATCCCTTTCGGGGTATCCCCCTTTCCCGGTCCCTGTTGCAAGAGAGAGAAAGAGGAAAAAAGGAAAAGGATACGAAATCGAACGACGCGGCGTACCTTTTTTGACGCGGTTATTGTGGCGAAGGCGAAGCGTCGCTCGTTTCTCCTGCCAGAGGCGCCGCCTGTCCCGCCGCGGAGTTAATGCGACGGGGCGAGTGGTTCGCGGGGCAGCCGTTGCGCGTGCGCAAGCCGTTCGAGGAACGGCCGTTTCGCTTCGTGTTTTTGAATCCCACGGCCGGTCCGGGCGGAACGTTGAACCGGTCTCGCCTTGGCCTTTATATACTCGGGGGAGGGTCTGGCGGTGGTTCTTTGCTCCGCTTCCTGCTTCCCTCTTAGGTTTTCGCAACCCGAGAGACTTAGCCAGAGAAAAGGAAACCGCCCACCCTGTCCTTCGTGCCGCCACCCCTTCTGCTCGGTGATGGCTGACCGGGTGACCATCATCTCGCCGCGCGACCCATGGCCTTTCTCCACAGTGACGGCGGGCGATCTGGAGGATCTTGTTGCTGAGGGTTTGCTTCGCCCTCTCTCTGATGAGAGGCGGCCGGAATGGATTCCCCCCGTGAGCGGAGCCACTCTGTCCCCACCGCCGGGGTACATCGTGAGCTTCGTCTCCTTCCACGAGCGGGGATTTGGTGTGCCGGTGAGCCGCTTTATGCGGGCGATCCTGCACCACTACGGGGTGGAGTTGCACAACCTCAGCCCCAACTCCATCTCGCAGGCCGCCATCTTCGTAGCGATGTGCGAGGGGTACTTGGGGATCGCCCCCCACTGGGACTTGTGGACTCATCTCTTTTTCGCGGAGCTTTTCGCTTCGCCGACGGGGGAGAGAAAGGTCCGCGCGGCAGTGCGAGCCGGCGGCTGCATCCTTCAGCTGAGGCAGTCGTGGGCCTCGCTGTACATTCCTGCCACCCTTGCGTCCTCGAACAAAGGGTGGCAGCGCCGGTGGTTCTACCTCCGGAATGACAGCGAGTTGCTCCCGCCGTTTTCCCAGCGGGTAGTCACCGTCGCCGCCGACGCTTGGCGCCACGGGACCCCGCACGAAAGACAGAAGAACCTCGAACCCCTTCTCAAGGCTTTGGAGGCGTTGCAGAAAGGGGGACTCACCGCCGCGGGAGTGATTGCCGCCATCCACCGCCGGAGGGTGCTTCCCTTGGCGGAGCGACGGTTGCCGCTCTGGGAGATGACACCGGAGGCTGACTTGGAGGGCTCGCGGATGTCCTTGGACCCTCTTCCCTTCGATGTTCTCCATGGGCGGGTGGCCGTCGCGTTGGGGAAACCGGACCTCAGCGCCTTCTCCCAGCCTTTGATGCGCCCTGACCAAGGGTGCGTGACTCTGGTGAGTGTCCGCTCCTTCCTCCCTCTTGCATCGGGTTGTCCCTGGTTCTTACGGTCGGGATCTCCATCTGTCCTCAGGAGGTGGGGCGGCACAAGCCTTCCCTGCCACGGGTACCGCAGGATGCGGTGGACCGAGCAGCGCGGCGGGTTGCCGCGGAGGAGAAGAAGAAAAAGAAGGACGCGGAGAAGACCCAGGCCCGCGAGCGGATGCGGGCTCGGGATGCCTTGGAAAAGCTCCGTCATCGGCAGGAGAGGGAGGGGCTCCCGAGGGAGCCGTCGCCGGAAACGCCTGATGACGACAACGATGATGAAGATGATGACGAGGAAGACGACATGGCTGCCTGCCTCGGCTTCAGCCCTGGCTTGAGGTTAGGCCAGGAGCCGTCAGACCAGCCCCCGAGTGGGCTGATGCAGTCAGTCCCCGGAGTCGGGACGCCGAGGTCCCGGCCCGAGGAGCGGGGGCAGACCGAGAGGGTACCTGACCCCTCGGCTGGGGGAGTCGAGGCGACCCCGGGGAGCCAGGCCGAGGCGTCTGTTCCCCGAGAGCCGTCGCCCACGCCGGCAACGTAGGAGAGCGACCCTCAGGTCGCCATGGTGGTGCCTGGGCAGCCCACCTCCCGGGCATCCGAAGCGCCCAAAGCAAGGGTGGTGCCGACGCAGTCGGCGAAGCGAACCTCGGCGGCAGCTTCGGTGGTCGAGATCCGGGAGACCTCCCCTCAGGCACGGTTGATCATGGCCCGGAGCGGGTAAGTATCTTGGAGCGTCTTCGTCCCGGCTTCTCATTCGCATGTCCCGACTGTGATTTTTCTTTTCTCCTCAGCAAGCGGAGCCATGGCCTGACCGATCTGGCTCCGCGAAAAGCCCTTAAGACGGTGTCGGCTTCCACAACCAGCGCCGCTCCGGGCCTCGCTGTTCAGCTGACCTTCTCGCAAGGCGCTCCACAGCAGGGGGCTCAGGCGGCACCAGTTGCCGTGGAACGAGTTCCCGAGGCCGGCTCTTCTGCCAAGGCGGCCATCATGCTAGGGGAGGTGGCTGACGCGGACGTGGCCCAGGCCCCACCAAACGTGCCGGCGGTGCCGGCACCTGCTGCTACTGAAGCCGCTGCCGTCACAATCGGGGAGCGACCTGTCGCTGCCGACGCTAAGATGGCCGAGGCGCCGGCGCTTGGTGCCTCGGAGGAGGGGGCATGGAGATGCGATCCGTCCCGCCGGGCGGCAGCCTTGTCACTGTGCGGCGGGGCTCCGAGGGTCGGCGCCAGTTGCTCCGGTTCCGGACCCGCGAGGCCTCGGATCCCTTCTTCGTTCTCGACGATGAGCGGGAGGAGCAGTCCTGGGACGAGCTCCGCGAGTGTGCCGAAGCAACGGTGGGGTCGCTCCGGTCGTCGCTGGAGATTTTCTGCAGGGACGTCCCCAAAATCCTCCAGGTAACGGTTTCAGGCATACCTTTCCTTTTTTGTGGCCAAGGCGTCTTTCGTAACACCCCACTTCCTTTCCTCAGGATCTGACGGATCTAAGCGCCGCCAAGTCGTCGTTCATCCGCCACGAGGTCGACGTCTGGGGCTCGCTGTGATCCCTGAGGACCTCGCTCGCCGGGGCTACTACGTGCCTCTCTCAGCAGGGCGCCAAGGCGGCGGACCTTCGGTTGCTCTGCACCGATCTGAGAGCCGAGGCGGCAGCGGCGCGCGCAGAAGTGCAACGACAGCGGTCGGAGTTCGACCGGATCGTCGATGAGCGGAACCAATCTTGGGGCCGGGCTGTCGAGGCCGAAAGCCGGGCTAGAGCCCTTGCAGCCGACCTAGCCGTAGCCCAGGTCGCAGCGTCGGAGCAGCGTGCCCGAGCCGGAGGTATGCCTTGGCCACTTTCAGTTTTTGTTTCAGCTTGTTTTCTCCGCTTGTGTTTGAGATCTTTCGTTCTGGCTGTTCGCAGAACTCGAGTCCGCCCTTGATGAGTCCGCCAAGGCGCTTGCCGAGGCGCTTGCCGGGGCGGCCAAGCAGAGGGAGGCCGACCACGTGGCCATGTCCGAGGCCGTCTCGGACTTCTGCCGGGTCCTTGGCTCTGGCGACGTTCCCTCAGGAAGCTCCCCTCAAAGTCGCCTGCAGGCCTTGGGCGATCATGTGCGCGGCAGACTCCGCGAGGCGCTACACCATGGCGTCAGGCGGGCCTTCACCGTGCTCGCTTCCCACTACGTCGTGGACCTGGAGCGGGTGAGCGAGGGGTATTGCCTTCCTGACGAAGATGAAGCCGCCCTGGCAGAAGTCCGGAGGCTCGATGCGGCCGCCGCGGGTCCGAGCGCGGTGCTGGCGACCACCTTCGAAGCAGAGATCCTCCCGCCTGCGCCGCCGTCCAAAGCCGGGATGGACTTTGCCGAGGGTGGGTACGAAGCCGACGGCGCGGCTCCTTCCCGTGGCGACGCCTAACTCTGTTGGAACAGTTTCTGTCGGATGCACGTGTGTCTTTCTGCGGCCGCTGAGGCCTAAACACTTTATTATCGTTGCATAAAGTCGTGCTCCTTTCCCTTTCATTTTGCGTGTTCGGCCCCGCCTGTCAGTAGCAGGATGGCTTCCCCAAGTGGGGGTTACTTTTCGTGGCGGGTGACGAGTGAGGTGTCCGTAACCCAGAGGCGTAGGAGTCCCTCGGCTCAGTCGGCCTTGCCACTTACATGCACCCGTGTTCGCCCCTTGGGGTCCTGCTCCCGACATAGCCGGGGGAACGCAAAAAGCCTTTTTGACTGAAAATTTTGACGCAGAGGGGTTCCCCCCTTTTTAGCCCCCGAGGGAGGGTCGGGCTCTGCCGAGGCAAGGCTGACTCTTCCTTGATGACTAAAACTTGCATGGGGGCAAGGTGAGCGAACAACTTGAAAGCATCTTAAGGGTAGAGGCGACGTAGCTGTTAGACGTTCGAAGTGTTGGTGCAGACCTCGCCTCGACTATCGGCCAGCTCGTTTGTTCCGGGCTTCAGAACTTTGGCGATGACAAGCAGTCTTTACCAGGGGAGCGCGTAGCCCCTGGGTGTCTTCAATAAGGGCCCGGGGTGCGGTGGTGGAGCTCCTTCCCATCCCCAGCAATTCGAACGACTTGGCACGCCACGCCAACCGCCGAGCTCTAGCTCGGTCGAGGGGTAGCTCTCCTCGGTGGAGATATTGCAGGTACGGGGTCTGCCAGCTTTGATTGGGCGTGACCCCGCTTCGCTCCTCCTCGACGCGCAGCGTCTTGCCCTCGGGGGCCGAGGGTGCCTTGGGCCGAGCTGAGGGTGCCTCGGACTGGGCCGAGGGTGCCTCGGGCTTGGGCGTGTCGTCGATTTTGACGGAGGGTTGATGCAGGTCTCGGGAGCAGGCTTCCGGGGGGAACGTTATTCGCCCCGAGGCGGTACAGAGGCAGGCCCCCTTTGCCGAGGTGTGGGATGAAAAGGCTAAGGGCCGCAAGACATCCCATGACTCTCCGTACGCCTTTCAAGTCCGCGATGGGCCCCATGCTGGTGACGGCCGCGATCTTCTCCGGGTTGGCTTCGATGCCCCGCTCGGAGACGATGAACCCCAAGAGCATGCCTTGGGGCACCCCAAAGACACACTTTTCGGGATTGAGCTTGACACCTTTCGCCTTGAGACATTGGAA
The DNA here is from genome assembly GCA_029449295.1 of Zea luxurians. NCBI lineage: Eukaryota > Viridiplantae > Streptophyta > Magnoliopsida > Poales > Poaceae > Zea > Zea luxurians. Next base: position 38,123,136 of record JAOPSE010000010.1, on the reverse strand, counting down.
TGTCACTTCAAGGTCGAAAAGGAGGTCGGAGGCTTTCCTCGTCTTGACTACGATGTCATCGACGTAGGCCTCGACCGTGCGGCCAATGTGTTCGCCGAACACATGGTTCATGCACCGCTGGTACGTCGCGCCCGTATTCCTCAAGCCGAACGGCATGGTGACATAGCAGTACATGCCGAAGGGTGTGATGAAAGAAGTCGCGAGTTGGCCGGACTCTTTCATCCTGATTTGGTGATACCCTGAGTAGGCATCGAGGAAAGACAGGGTTTCGCACCCAGCAGTGGAATCCACGATCTGATCGATGCGAGGTAGAGGGTAGGGAACCTTCGGACATGCTTTGTTCAGACCAGTGTAGTCTACACACATCCACCATTTCCCCCCTTTCTTTCTCACAAGCGCAGGGTTGGCAAGCCATTCAGGATGGAATACCTCTTTGATGAACCCTGCCGCCATTAGCTTGTGAATCTCCTCGCCTATGGCTCTACGCTTCTCCTCGTCGAATCGGCGCAGAGGCTGCTTGACGGGTCGGGGGGGACGGACTTAACCGTCTCCGCTGGCTCGAAGTTGCCGGCATGACGCTTCACGTCTGGCACCTCCTTGAAGAGGCTCTCCAGGTAGGCGATGAGGGCCTCGGACTCGGCGAGGGCCTCGGCGTACTCCACGCACTCCACGTCGCATTCGAACGCGTGTTTGTACGTGGGGCCGACGGTGATGACCCCGTTGGGGCCCGGCATCTTGAGCTTGAGGTAGGTGTAGTTGGGGACGGCCATGAACTTCGTGTAGCAGGGCCTCCCCAATACCGCATGGTAGGTTCCTCGGAACCCGACCACCTCGAACGTCAGGGTCTCCCTTCGGAAGTTGGAGGGTGTTCCGAAGCAGACGGGAAGATCGAGTTGTCCGAGGGGCTGGACGCGCTTCCCAGGGATGATCCCATGGAAAGGCGCAGCGCCCGCCCGGACCGAGGACAGATCGATACGCAGAAGCCCGAGGGTCTCAGCGTAGATGATGTTGAGGCTGCTGCCTCCGTCCATGAGGACCTTGGTGAGCCTGACGTCGCCGATGACGGGGTCGACGACGAGCGGGTATTTGCCCGGGCTCGGCACATGGTCGGGGTGGTCGGCCTGGTCAAAGGTGATGGGCTTGCCGGACCAGTCTAGGTAGACTGGCGCCGCCACCTTCACCGAACAGACCTCCCGGCGCTCTTGCTTGCGGTGCCGAGCCGAGGCGTTCGCCGCTTGCCCGCCGTAGATCATGAAGCAGTCGCGAACCTCGGGGAACTCTCCTGCCTGGTGATCCTCCTTCTTGTCGTCGTCGCGGGCCCTGGCACCCTCCGTGGGTGGCCCGGCCCTGTGGAAGTGGCGCCGAAGCATGACGCACTCCTCAAGGGTGTGCTTGACGGGCCCCTGGTGATAGGGGCATGGCTCCTTGAGCATCTTGTCGAAGAGGTTGGGACCTCCTGGGGGTTTCCGAGGGTTCTTGTACTCGGCGGTGGCGACAAGGTCCGCGTCGGCGGCGTCGCGTTTCGCTTGCGACTTCTTCTTGTCCTTCTTCTTGGCGCCGCGCTGAGTTGATGCCTCGGGAGCATCCTCCGGTGGGCGGCCCTGGGGCTGCTTGTCCTTTCGGAAGATAGCCTCGACCGCCTCCTGGCCAGAGGCGAACTTGGTGGCGATGTCTGAAAGTCACCTAGAGGGGGGGTGAATAGGGCGAAACTGAAATTCTCAAAAATAATCACAACTACAAGTCGGGTTAGTGTTAGAAATATAATAGAGTCCGCGAGAGAGGGTGCAAAACAAATTGCAAGCAAATAAAGAGTGAGACACGTGGATTTGTTTTATCGAGGTTCGGTTCTCGCAAACCTACTCCCCGTTGAGGACTAGAAGACTCATATTTAGTGGAGGATTTAGATTTAACCTTCTTCTTTTTGCCGTCCTTTGCCATGAGGCACTTGTGGCCGACGTTGGGGAAGAGGAGTCCCTTGGTGACGGCGATGTTGGCGGCGTCCTCGTCGGAGGAGGAGGAGTCGGTGGAGCTCTCATCGGAGTTCCACTCGCGGCACACGTGGGCATCGCCGCCCCTCTTCTTGTGGTACCTCTTCTTTTCTCTCCTCTTGCCCTTCTTGTCGTTACCCCTGTCACTGTCACTTGATAATGGACATTTAGCAATAAAGTGACCAGGCTTACCACACTTGTAGCAAACCTTCTTGGAACGGGATTTGTAGTCCTTCCCCTTCCGTTGCTTGAGGATTTGGCGAAAGCTTTTGATGATTAAAGCCATCTCCTCATTGTCGAGCTTGGAGGCGTCAATTGGTTGTCTACTCGGTGTAGACTCCTCCTCCTTCTCCTCCGTCGCCTTAAATGCCACCGGTTGTGCTTCGGACGTGGAAGGTTCATCAAGCTCGTTGATCTTCTTTGATCCTTTAATCATACATTCAAAGCTCACAAAATTCCCGATTACTTCCTCGGGAGTCATTAGTGTATATCTTGGATTACCACGAATTAATTGTACTTGAGTAGGGTTAAGGAAAATAAGTGATCTTAAAATAACCTTAACCACCTCGTGGTCATCCCATTTCTTGCTCCCGAGGTTGCGCACTTGGTTCACCAAGGTTTTGAGCCGGTTGTACATATCTTGTGGCTCCTCCCCTTGGCGAAGACGGAAGCGACCGAGCTCCCCCTCGATCGTTTCCCGCTTGGTGATCTTGGTGAGTTCATCACCCTCGTGCGCGGTCTTGAGTAGGTCCCAAATCTCCTTTGCATTCTTCAACCCTTGCACCTTGTTGTATTCCTCCTTACTTAGAGAGGCGAGGAGTATGGTTGTAGCTTCAGAGTTGAAGTGCTTGATTTGGGCCACTTCATCCGTATCATAATCTTCATCCCCTATGGATGGTACCTGTGCTCCAAACTCAACAACATTCCATATACTTTTGTGGAGTGAGGTTAGATGAAATTTCATTAAATCACTCCACCTAGCGTAATCTTCGCCATCAAAAGTTGGCGGTTTGCCTAATGGAACGGAAAGTAATGGAGTATGTCTAGATGTACGAGGATAGTGTAAGGGGATCTTACTAAACTTCTTGCGCTCTTGGCGCTTAGAAGTTACGGACAGTGCATCAGAGTCGGAGGTCGATGTTGATGAAGTGTCGGTCTCGTAGTAGACCACCTTCCTCATCCTCTTGTGCTTGTCGCCTTTCTGATGCAACTTGTGGGAAGAAGATTTCTCCTTCTTCTCCTTGTGGTGTGAAGAAGAAGATATTTTCTCCTTCCGTTTGGAGGAGTCCTTCTTCTTCTCCTTCCTCTTGGTGCGGGACTCTTCCGATGAAGTGCTCCCGTGGCTCGTAGTGGGCTTGTCGCCGGTCTCCATCTCCCTCTTGGTGTGATCTCCCGACATCACTTCGAGCGGTTAGGCTCTAATGAAGCACCGGGCTCTGATACCAATTGAAAGTCGCCTAGAGGGGGGTGAATAGGGCGAAACTGAAATTCTCAAAAATAATCACAACTACAAGTCGGGTTAGTCTTAGAAATATAATAGAGTCCGCGAGAGAGGGTGCAAAACAAATCGCAAGCAAATAAAGAGTGAGACACGTGGATTTGTTTTACCGAGGTTCGGTTCTCGCAAACCTACTCCCCGTTGAGGAGGCCACAAAGGCCGGGTCTCTTTCAACCCTTACCCTCTCTCAAACGGTCCCTCGGACCGAGTGAGCTTTTCTTCTCAATCACTTGGAACACAAAGTTCCCACAAGGACCACCACAAGATTGGTGTCTCTTGCCTCAATTACAAGTGAGTTTGATCGCAATGAAGAATCAAAGAAAGGAAGAAAGCAATCCAAGCGTAAGAGCTCAAAAGAACACAAGCAAATCTCTCTCGCTAATCACTAGGGCGTTGTGTGGAGTTTGGAGAGGATTTGATCACTTTGGTGTGTCTAGAATTGAATGCTAGAGCTCTTGTAAGTAGTTGAAGTGGGAAAACTTGGATGACTTGAATGTGGGGTGGTTGGGGGTATTTATAGCCCCAACCACCAAACTAGCCGTTTGGTGCAGGCTGGCTGTCGTATGGTGCACCGGACAGTCCGGTGCACACCGGACAGTCCGGTGCGCCAGCCACGTCACCAAAGCCGTTGGGTTCCGACCGTTGGAGCTCTGACTTCTGGGCCCGCCTGGATGTCCGGTGGCGCACCGGACATGTACTGTAGAGTGTCCGGTGCGCCAGCATGGGCGTGCCTGACCTCTGCGCGCGCTGGCAAGCATTTAATGCGCCGCAGGTAGCCGTTGGCGCCAGAAGTAGTCCGGTGAATTATAGCGGAGTCGCCCCTGGAAATTCCCGAAGGTGACGAGTTTGAGTTGGAGTCCTCTGGTGCACCGGACATGTCCGGTGGCACACCGGACAGTCCGGTGCGCCAGACCAGAGGTGCCTTCGGTTGTCCCTTTGCTCTTTTGTCGAACCCAATACTTGGTCTTTTTATTGGCTAAGTGTGAGCCTTTGGCACCTGTATAACTTATACACTAGAGCAAACTAGTTAGTCCAATTATTTGTGTTGGGCAATTCAACCACCAAAATTAATTAGGGACTAGGTGTAAGCCTAATTCCCTTTCAATCTCCCCCTTTTTGGTGATTGATGCCAACACAAACCAAAGCAAATATAAAAGTGCATAATTGAACTAGTTTGCATAATGTAAGTGCAAAGGTCGCTTGGAATTAAGCCAATAAATGTTACTTACTTAGATATCCATGGATTGTTTCTTAATTATTAACATTTTGGACCACGCTTGCACCACATGTTTTGTTTTTGCAAATTATTTTTGTAAATCCTTTTCAAATTCAAAGTCCTTTTGCAACATAGTCAAAGATAAATGAATAAGATTTTTGCAAAGCATTTTCAAGTTTGAAATTTTCTCCCCTTGTTTCAAATGCTTTTTCTTTGACTAAACAAAACTCCCCCTCAATCAATTCTCCTCTTAGTGTTCAAGAGGGTTTTAAGATATCAATTTTGAAAAAGCTACTTTCTCCCCCTTTAGAACACAAAGAGATACTAATTTGAAATTTTCCAATTGAAAATCATTAATTTTAAAAATTAGGGTGGTGGTGCGGTCCTTTTGCTTTGGGCTCATACTTTCTCCCCCTTTGGCATGAATCGCCAAAAACGGATACTTTGAGTGAGATATAAGCCCTTTGAAGTACTTTCTCCTCCTTTGGTCATAAAATAAATGAGTGAAGATTATACCAAAGTTGGAGAGTGATGCGGAGCGACGGCGAAGGATGAGTAGTAGAGTGGAGTGGAAGCCTTTGTCTTCGCCGAAGACTCCAATTCCCTTTCAATATACCTATGACTTGGTTTGAAATACACTTGATAACACATTAGTCATAGCATATATCAAAGAGACATGATCAAAGGTATACTTATGAGCTATGTGTGCAAATTTAGCAAAAGAAATTCCTAGAATCAAGAATATTGAGCTCATGCCTAAGTTTGGTAAAAGATTGTTCATCAAGTGGCTTGGTAAAGATATCAGCTAATTGATCTTTAGTATTAATGTATGCAATCTCGATATCCCCCTTTTGTTGGTGATCCCTAAGAAAATGATACCGAATGGCTATGTGTTTAGTGCGGCTATGCTCAACGGGATTATCCGCCATGCGGATTGCACTATCATTATCACATAGAAGAGGAACTTTGGTTAATTTGTAACCATAGTCCCGCAGGGTTTGCCTCATCCAAAGTAATTGCGCGCAACAATGGCCTGCGGCAATATACTCGGCTTCAGCGGTAGAAAGAGCGACCGAATTTTGCTTCTTTGAAGCCCAAGACACCAAGGATCTTCCCAAGAACTGGCAAGTCCCCGATGTGCTCTTTCTATTAATCTTACACCCCGCCCAATCGGCATCCGAATAACCAATCAAATCAAATGTGGATCCCCGAGGGTACCAAAGCCCAAACTTAGGAGTATAAGCCAAATATCTCAAGATTCGTTTTACGGCCGTAAGGTGAGATTCCTTAGGGTCGGCTTGGAATCTTGCACACATGCAAACGGAAAGCATAATGTCCGGTCGAGATGCGCATAAATAAAGCAATGAACCAATCATCGACCGGTATACCTTTTGATCCACGGACTTACCTCCCGTGTCGAGGTCGAGATGCCCATTTGTTCCCATGGGTGTCTTGATGGGCTTGGCATCCTTCATTCCAAACTTGCTTAGAATGTCTTGAGTATACTTCGTTTGGCTAATGAAGGTGCCCTCTTGGAGTTGCTTGACTTGGAATCCTAGAAAATACTTCAACTCCCCCATCATAGACATCTCGAATTTTTGTGTCATGATCCTACTAAATTCTTCACATGTAGATTCGTTAGTAGACCCAAATATAATATCATCAACATAAATTTGGCATACAAACAAATCATTGTCAAGAGTTTTAGTGAATAAAGTAGGATCGGCCTTGCCGACTTTGAAGCCATTAGCAATAAGGAAATCTCTAAGGCATTCATACCATGCTCTTGGGGCTTGCTTGAGCCCATAAAGCGCCTTAGAGAGCCTATAGACATGGTTAGGGTACTCACTATCTTCAAAGCCGGGAGGTTGCTCAACATAGACCTCCTCCTTGATTGGTCCATTGAGGAAGGCACTCTTCACGTCCATTTGATAAAGCTTGAAGCCATGGTAAGTAGCATAGGCTAATAATATGCGAATGGACTCAAGCCTAGCTACGGGTGCATAGGTTTCACCAAAATCCAAACCTTCGACTTGTGAATACCCCTTGGCCACGAGTCGAGCTTTGTTCCTTGTCACCACACCATGCTCGTCTTGCTTGTTGCGGAAGACCCACTTAGTTCCTACAACATTTTGATTAGGACGTGGAACTAAATGCCATACCTCGTTCCTAGTGAAGTTGTTGAGCTCCTCTTGCATCGCCATCACCCAATCCGAATCTTGAAGTGCTTCCTCTACCCTGTGTGGCTCAATAGAGGAAACAAAAGAGTAATGCTCACAAAAATGTGCAACACGAGATCGAGTGGTTACCCCCTTATGAATGTCGCCGAGGATGGTGTCGACAGGGTGATCTCGTTGTATTGCTTGGTGGACTCTTGGGTGTGGCGGCCTTGGCTCTTCATCCTCCTTGTCCTGATCATTCGCATCTCCCCCTTGATCATTGCCGTCATCTTGAGGCGGCTCATCTCTTTGATCTTCTCCTTCATCAACTTGAGCCTCGTCCTCATTTTGGGTTGGCGGAGATGCTTGCGTGGAGGAGGATGGTTGATCTTGTGCATGTGGAGGCTCTTCGGACTCCTTAGGACACACATCCCCAATGGACATGTTCCTTAGCGCTATGCACGGAGCCTGTTCTTCACCTATCTCATCAAGATCAACTTGCTCTACTTGAGAGCCGTTAGTCTCATCAAACACAACGTCACAAGAAACTTCAACTAGTCCTGAGGACTTGTTAAAGACTCTATATGCCCTTGTGTTTGAGTCATATCCTAGTAAAAAGCCTTCTACAGTTTTAGGAGAAAATTTAGATTTTCTACCTCTCTTAACAAGAATAAAGCATTTGCTACCAAAAACTCTAAAATATGAAATATTGGGCTTTTTACCGATTAGGAGTTCATAGGATGTCTTCTTGAGGATTCGGTGTAGATATAACCGGTTGATGGCGTAGCAAGCGGTGTTGACCGCCTCGGCCCAAAACCGATCCGGTGTCTTGTACTCATCAAGCATGGTTCTTGCCATGTCCAATAGAGTTCGATTCTTCCTCTCCACTACACCATTTTGTTGTGGGGTGTAGGGAGAAGAGAACTCATGCTTGATGCCCTCCTCCTCAAGGAAGCCTTCAATTTGAGAGTTCTTGAACTTCGTCCCGTTGTCGCTTCTAATTTTCTTGATCCTTAAGCCGAACTCATTTTGAGCTCGTCTCAAAAATCCCTTTAAGGTCTCTTGGGTATGAGATTTTTCCTGCAAAAAGAATACCCAAGTGAAGCGAGAATAATCATCCACAATAACTAGACAGTACTTACTCCCGCCGATGCTTATGTAAGCGATCGGGCCGAATAAATCCATGTGTAGGAGCTCCAGTGGCCTGTCACTTGTCATGATGTTCTTGTGTGGATGATGAGTGCCAACTTGCTTCCCGGCTTGGCATGCGCTACAAATCCTGTCTTTCTCAAAATGAACATTTGTTAGTCCTAAAATGTGCTCTCCCTTTAGAAGCTTATGAAGATTCTTCATCCCAACGTGGGCTAGTCGGCGATGCCAGAGCCAACCCATGTTAGTCTTAGCAATTAAGCATGTGTCGAGTTCAGCTCTATCAAAATCTACCAAGTATAGCTGACCCTCTAACACACCCTTAAATGCTATTGAATGATCACTTCTTCTAAAGACAGTGACACCTACATCAGTAAAGAGACAGTTGTAGCCCATTTGACATAATTGAGACACAGAAAGCAAATTGTAATCTAAAGAATCTACAAGAAAAACATTAGAAATAGTATGGTCAGGTGATATAGCAATTTTACCCAGTCCTTTGACCAAACCTTGATTTCCATCCCCGAATGTGATAGCTCGTTGGGGATCTTGGTTTTTCTCATATGAGGAGAACATCTTCTTCTCCCCTGTCATGTGGTTTGTGCACCCGCTGTCGAGTATCTAACTTGAGCCCCCGGATGCATAAACCTTCAAAACAATTTTAGTTCTTGACTTTAGGTACCCAAACGGTTTTGGGTCCTTTGGCATTAGAAACAAGAACTTTGGGTACCTAAATACAAGTCTTGGAGCCCTTGTGTTTGCCCCCAACAAATTTGGCAACTACCTTGCCGGATTTGTTAGTAAGCACATATGATGCATCAAAAGTTTTGAATGAAATGTCATGATCATTTGATGCATTAGGAGTTTTCTTCTTAGGCAACTTGGCATGGGTTGGTTGCCTAGAGCTAGATGTCTCATCCTTATACATAAAAGCATGATTAGGGCCAGAGTGAGACTTCCTAGAATGAGTTCTCCTAATTTTGCTCTCGGGATAACCGGCAGGGTACAAAATGTAACCCTCGTTATCCTGAGGCATGGGAGCCTTGCCCTTAACAAAATTTGACAATCTTTTAGGAGGGGCACTAAGTTTGACATTGTCTCCCCTTTGGTAGCCAATGCCATCCTTGATGCCAGGGCGTCTCCCATTATAGAGCATACTTCTAGCAAATTTAAACTTTTCATTTTCTAAGTTATGCTCGGCAATTTTAGCATCTAATTTTGCTATATGATCATTTTGTTGTTTAATTAATACAATGTGATCATGAATAGCATTGATATCAACATCTCTACATCTATCACAAATAGACACATGCTCAACGGTAGATGTAGAGGGTTTGCAAGAATTAAGTTCAACAATCTTAGCACGTAATATATCATTTTTATCTCTAAGATCGGAAATAGTAACATTGCAAACATCAAAATCTTTAGCCTTAGCAATCAAATTTTCATTTTCTATTCTAAGGCTAGCAAGAGAATCATTCAACTCATCAATCCTAGCAAGTAAATCAACATTATCATCTCTAGGATTGGAAGTTGAAATATTACAAACATGAGAATCAACCTTAGCAATTAATTTAGCATTTTCATTTCTAAGGTTGGTAATAGTGTCATGGCAAGTGCTTAGCTCACTAGATAGTTTTTGACATTTTTCTATTTCTAGAGCATAAACATTTTTAACCTTAACATGTTTCTTGTTTTCCTTAATTAGGAAGTCCTCTTGGGAATCCAAAAGGTCATCCTTTTCATGAATAGCACTAATTAATTCATTTAATTTTTCCTTTTGTTCCATGTTAAGGTTGGCAAAAAGAGTGCGCAAGTTATCCTCCTCATCACTAGCATTTTCATCACTAGAAGACTCATATTTAGTCGAGGATTTAGATTTAACCTTCTTCTTTTTGCCGTCATTTGCCATGAGGCACTTGTGGCCGACGTTGGGGAAGAGGAGTCCCTTGGTGACGGCGATGTTGGCGGCGTCCTCGTCGTCGGAGGAGGAGTCGGTGGAGCTCTCATCGGAGTTCCACTCGCGGCACACGTGGGCATCGCCGCCCCTCTTCTTGTGGTACCTCTTCTTTTCTCTCCTCTTGCCCTTCTTGTCGTTATCCCTGTCACTGTCACTTGATAATGGACATTTAGCAATAAAGTGACCGGGCTTACCACACTTGTAGCAAACCTTCTTGGAACGGGATTTGTAGTCCTTCCCCTTCCGTTGCTTGAGGATTTGGCGAAAGCTTTTGATGATTAAAGCCATCTCCTCATTGTCGAGCTTGGAGGTGTCAATTGGTTGTCTACTCGGTGTAGACTCCTCCTTCTTCTCCTCCGTCGCCTTAAATGCCACCGGTTGCGCTTCGGACGTGGAGGGTTCGTCAAGCTCGTTGATCTTCTTTGAGCCTTTAATCATGCATTCAAAGCTCACAAAATTCCCGATTACTTCCTCGGGAGTCATTAGTGTATACCTTGGGTTACCACGAATTAATTGTACTTGAGTAGGGTTAAGGAAAATAAGAGATCTTAGAATAACCTTAACCACCTCGTGGTCATCCCACTTCTTGCTCCCGAGGTTGCGCACTTGGTTCACCAAGGTTTTGAGCCGGTTGTACATATCTTGTGGCTCCTCTCCTTGGCGAAGACGAAAACGACCGAGCTCCCCCTCGACCGTTTCCCGCTTTGTGATCTTGGTGAGTTCATCACCCTCGTGCGCGGTCTTGAGAAGGTCCCAAATCTCCTTTGCATTCTTCAACCCTTGCACCTTGTTGTATTCCTCCTTGCTTAGAGAGGCAAGGAGTATGGTTGTAGCTTGAGAGTTGAAGTGCTCGATTTGGGCCACTTCGTCCGTATCATAGTCTTCATCCCCTACGGATGGTACCTGTGCTCCAAACTCAACAACATTCCATATACTTTTGTGGAGTGAGGTTAGATGAAATTTCATTAAATCACTCCACCTAGCATAATCTTCGCCATCAAAGGTTGGCGGTTTGCCTAATGGAATGGAAAGTAATGGAGTATGTCTAGATGTACGAGGATAGTGTAAGGGGATCTTACTAAACTTCTTGCGCTCTTGGCGATTAGAAGTTACGGACGGCGCATCGGAGTCGGAGGTAGATGTTGATGAAGTGTCGGTCTCGTAGTAGACCACTTTCCTCATCCTCTTGTTCTTGTCGCCTTTCCGATGCGACTTGTGGGAAGAAGATTTTTCCTTCTTCTCTTTGTGGTGAGAAGAAGAAGATCTTTTCTCCTTCCGTTTGGAGGAGTCCTTCTTCTTCTCCTTCCTCTTGGTGCGGGACTCTTCCGATGAAGTGCTCCCTTGGCTCGTAGTGGGCTTGTCGCCGGTCTCCATCTCCCTCTTGGTGTGATCTCCCAACATCACTTCGAGCGGTTAGGCTCTAATGAAGTACCGGGCTCTGATACCAATTGAAAGTCACCTAGAGGGGGGTGAATAGGGCGAAACTGAAATTCTCAAAAATAATCACAACTACAAGCCGGGTTAGCGTTAGAAATATAATAGAGTCCGCGAGAGAGGGTGCAAAACAAATCGCAAGCGAATAATGAAATGAGACACGCGGATTTGTTTTACCGAGGTTCGGTTCTCTCAAACCTACTCCCCGTTGAGGAGGCCACAAAGGCCGGGTCTCTTTCAACCCTTACCCTCTCTCAAACGGTCCCTCGGACCGAGTGAGCTTTCTCTTCTCAATCACTTGGAACACAAAGTTCCCATAAGGACCACCACAAGTTTGGTGTCTCTTGCCTCAATTACAAGTGAGTTTGATCGCAATGAAAGAATCAAGAAAGAAGAAAGCAATCCAAGCGCAAGAGCTCAAAAGAACACAAGCAAATCTCTCTCTCTCTCTAATCACTAGGGCGTTGTGTGGAATTTGGAGAGGATTTGATCTCTTTGGTGTGTCTAGAATTGAATGCTAGAGCTCTTGTAAGTAGTTGGGAAGTGGAAAACTTGGATGCTATGAATGGTGGGTGGTTGGGGGTATTTATAGCCCCAACCACCAAACTAGCCGTTTGGTGAGGCTGTCTGTTCGATGGCGCACCGGACAGTCCGGTGCGCACCGGACAGTCCGTTGCACACCGGACATGTCCGGTGCGACAGCCACGTCACCAAAGCCGTTGGGTTCCGATCGTTGGAGCTCTGTCTTCTGGGCCCGCCTTGATGTCCGGTGGCGCACCGGACATGAACTGTAGAGTGTCCGGTGCGCCAGCATGGGCGTGCCTGACCTCTGCGCGCGCAGCGCGCGCATTTAATGCGTCGCAGGTAGCCGTTGGCGCCGAAATAGTCGTTGCCCCGTTGTTACACCGGACAGTCCGGTGTACACCGGACAGTCCGGTGAATTATAGCGGAGCAGCTTCAATGAATTCCCGAGGCTGGCGAGTTCCGGAGGCCGCTCTTCCTTGGAGCACCGGACATGTCCGGTGTACACCGGACAGTCCGGTGAATTATAGCGGAGTTGCCTCTGGAGATTCCCGAGAGTGAAGAGTTCAGCCTCGAAGTTCCTCTGGTGCACCGGACATGTCCGGTGGCCCACCGGACAGTCCGGTGCGCCAGACCAGAGGTGCCTTCGGTTGATCCTTTGCTCTTTTGTTGAACCCAATACTTGATCTTTTTAATGGCTAAGTGTGAACCTTTGGCACCTGTATAACTTATACACTAGAGCAAACTAGTTAGTCCTTTTATTTGTGTTGGGCAATTCAACCACCAAAATTATTTAGGAACTAGGTGTAAGCCTAATTCCCTTTCAGTAACGATGATGAATAGTGTCGGTGAATAGTAACAACGAATAGTAACGATGGTGAATAGTGTCAATAAATAGTAACGATGATAAATAGTAACGATGAATAGTAACGATGAATAGTAACGATGAGTAGTAATGGTGAATAGTTCGTATGAACGAACGATGAATAGTGACAATGAACGATGAATAGGAACTATGAACGAACGGATGAACGATTGAATGATCGGACGAACGAACGATCGGAATTTCGGCAGCATAACGGCAGGATAAAGATTATCTAGAAGAACGATGAATAGGGACGATGAACGATGAATAGGAACTATGAACGAACGATGAACGATGAATAAGAACTATGAACGAACGATGAACGATGAATAAGAACTATGAACGAACGATGAACGATCGAATGATCGAACGAGCGAACGATCAGAATTTCGGCAGCATAACGGCAGGACAAAGATTATCTGGAAGAACGATGAATAGGGACTATGAATGAACGATGAACGATGAATAGGAACTATGAACGAATGGACGAATGATCGGATGATCGAAGGAACGATCGATCGGAATTTCGGCAGCATAACGGCACGAAAAAGATTATTTGGACGAACGAACGGACAAACAATCGGACGAACGGACGAACAAACCATGAACGATCGGACGAACGAACGAACAAACTAAGAACAGGGGGACGAACGATCAAAGAACGACCGAACGATCCTTGTGCTAGTGGGTGCTTCTGTGGGAGGTGGAGTGGGCGTGTGGGGGGGAGTGGAGAGAGTTGCCATGAAATGGCTTGGGGTGGGATGATGAGAGGAGGCCCTTGCCCCTCTATTTATACCCATGGTGGGGGGATTAGGGGGAGGGATGAGAGGATTAGTGGGAGAATGAGAGGATTAATGGGAGATTAGCATGGATTTGTCTTATATGAGTGTAATTAGCTTGTAGAGCTCACCTATAACACCGGGGGCATACGTATACATATGGGCATGAGAAAAGTTTTGAAGAAAATATTTGTGGGAACTTTAAAAGTGATTCTGGAGGTATTTCTTAGGAAGAAAATACTTGGAGAATTATCGGTGGAATATTTGGGTGGTATTTCTGGAAAGAATCAGAGGGGGTCACTAGGGAAATATCTAGGCAATATTTCTGGAAAGAATTTGAGGGGGATCACAGGGAAAATATTTGTAGGATATTTTAAGGAGGATTTTGGAGAAAATATAGACCGCTATATTTTATTTGCTGATATCAACTTGCAAACAAACATTTTGAAATGAAATTTGAAATTCATTTTGAATTTAGACCGAATTTGAGAAAATTTCAAGATTTGAATTTTTGGGATGCTACAAGCTTCTATGGTAGGTTCATCAAGCTCGTTGATCTTCTTTGATCCTTTAATCATACATTCAAAGCTCACAAAATTCCCGATTACTTCCTCGGGAGTCATTAGTGTATATCTTGGATTACCACGAATTAATTGTACTTGAGTAGGGTTAAGGAAAATAAGTGATCTTAAAATAACCTTAACCACCTCGTGGTCATCCCATTTCTTGCTCCCGAGGTTGCGCACTTGGTTCACCAAGGTTTTGAGCCGGTTGTACATATCTTGTGGCTCCTCCCCTTAGCGAAGACGGAAGCGACCGAGCTCCCCCTCGATCGTTTCCCGCTTGGTGATCTTGGTGAGTTCATTACCCTCGTGCGCGGTCTTGAGTAGGTCCCAAATCTCCTTTGCATTCTTCAACCCTTGCACCTTGTTGTATTCCTCCTTACTTAGAGAGGCGAGGAGTATGGTTGTAGCTTCAGAGTTGAAGTGCTCGATTTGGGCCACTTCGTCCGTATCATAATCTTCATCCCCTATGGATGGTACCTGTGCTCCAAACTCAAACAACATTCCATATACTTTTGTGGAGTGAGGTTAGATGAAATTTCATTAAATCACTCCACCTAGCGTAATCTTTGCCATCAAAAGTTGGCGGTTTGCCTAATGGAACGGAAAGTAATGGAGTATGTCTAGATGTACGAGGATAGTGTAAGGGGATCTTACTAAACTTCTTGCGCTCTTGGCGCTTAGAAGTTACGGACGGTGCATCGGAGTCGGAGGTCGATGTTGATGAAGTGTCGGTCTCGTAGTAGACCACCTTCCTCATCCTCTTGTGCTTGTCGCCTTTCTGATGCGACTTGTGGGAAGAAGATTTCTCCTTCTTCTCCTTGTGGTGTGAAGAAGAAGATCTTTTCTCCTTCCGTTTGGAGGAGTCCTTCTTCTTCTCCTTCCTCTTGGTGCGGGACTCTTCCGATGAAGTGCTCCCGTGGCTCGTAGTGGGCTTGTCGCCGGTCTCCATCTCCCTCTTGGTGTGATCTCCCGACATCACTTCGAGCGGTTAGGCTCTAATGAAGCACCGGGCTCTGATACCAATTGAAAGTCGCCTAGAGGGGGGGTGAATAGGGCGAAACTGAAATTCTCAAAAATAATCACAACTACAAGCCGGGTTAGTGTTAGAAATATAATAGAGTCCGCGAGAGAGGGTGCAAAACAAATCGTAAGCAAATAAAGAGTGAGACACGTGGATTTGTTTTACCGAGGTTCGGTTCTCGCAAACCTACTCCCCGTTGAGGAGGCCACAAAGGCCGGGTCTCTTTCAACCCTTACCCTCTCTCAAACGGTCCCTCGGACCGAGTGAGCTTTTCTTCTCAATCACTTGGAACACAAAGTTCCCACAAGGACCACCACAAGATTGGTGTCTCTTGCCTCAATTACAAGTGAGTTTGATCGCAATGAAGAATCAAAGAAAGGAAGAAAGCAATCCAAGCGCAAGAGCTCAAAAGAACACAAGCAAATCTCTCTCGCTAATCACTAGGGCGTTGTGTGGAGTTTGGAGAGGATTTGATCACTTTGGTGTGTCTAGAATTGAATGCTAGAGCTCTTGTAAGTAGTTGAAGTGGGAAAACTTGGATGACTTGAATGTAGGGTGGTTGGGGGTATTTATAGCCCCAACCACCAAACTAGCCGTTTGGTGCAGGCTGGCTGTCGTATGGTGCACCGGACAGTCCGGTGCACACCAGACAGTCCGGTGCGCTAGCCACGTCACCAAAGCCGTTGGGTTCCGACCGTTGGAGCTCTGACTTCTGGGCCCGCCTGGATGTCCGGTGGCGCACCGGACATGTACTGTAGAGTGTCCGGTGCGCCAGCATGGGCGTGCCTGACCTCTGCGCGCGCTGGCAAGCATTTAATGCGCCGCAGGTAGCCGTTGGCGCCAGAAGTAGTCGTTGCCCCGCTGTTACACCGGACAGTCCGGTGCACACCGGACATGTCCGATGAATTATAGCGGAGCAGCCAAATTGAATTCCCGAGGCTGGCGAGTTCCTGAGGCCGCTCTTCCCTGGAGCACCGGACACTGTCCGGTGTACACCGGACAGTCCGGTGAATTATAGCGGAGTCGCCCTTGGAAATTCCCGAAGGTGACGAGTTTGAGTTGGAGTCCTCTGGTGCACCGGACATGTCCGGTGGCACACCGGACAGTCCGGTGCGCCAGACCAGAGGTGCCTTCGGTTGTCCCTTTGCTCTTTTGTCGAACCCAATACTTGGTCTTTTATTGGCTAAGTGTGAGCCTTTGGCACCTGTATAACTTATACACTAGAGCAAACTAGTTAGTCCAATTATTTGTGTTGGGCAATTCAACCACCAAAATTAATTAGGGACTAGGTGTAAGCCTAATTCCCTTTCAATGTCCATCAGCTCGCTCGCCCTGGTGGGGGTCTTGCGACCCAGCTTGCTCACCAGGTCGCGGCAGGTGGTGCCGGCGAGGAACGCACCGATGACGTCCGAGTCGGTGATGTTGGGCAGCTCAGTACGCTACTTCGAGAATCGCCGGATGTAGTCCCGGAGAGACTCTCCCGGCTGCTGTCGGCAGCTTCGGAGGTCCCAGGAATTCCCGGGGCGCACGTACGTGCCCTGGAAATTGCCGGCGAAAGCTTGGACTAGGTCGTCCCAGTTGGAGATCTGCCCCGGGGGCAGGTGCTCCAACCAGGCACGAGCGGTGTCGGAGAGGAACAGGGGGAGGTTGCGGATGATGAGGTTGTCATCGTCCGTTCCACCCAGTTGGCAGGCCAGACGGTAGTCCGCGAGCCATAGTTCCGGTCTCGTCTCCCCCGAGTACTTTGTGATAGTAGTCGGGGGTCGGAACCGGGTCGGGAACAGCGCCCGTCGTATGGCCCGGCTGAAGGCCTGCGGGCTGGGTGGTTCGGGCGAGGGACTCCGATCCTCCCTGTTGTCATAGCGTCCCCCACGCCTGGGGTGGTAGCCTCGGCGCACCCTCTCGTCGAGGTGGGCCCGACGATCGTGGTGATGGTGCTCGTTGCCGAGGCGACCCGGGGCCGCAGGCACTGTGTTGAGCGTGCGCCCGGTGCAGACCGAGGCTTCCCGCATGAATCGGGAAGTCGCGACATGATGTTCCGAGGGGTACCCCTTCCTTCGGGAGGCGGAGCTCTCGGCCGCCGGACCGTGGCGCCTTCCAGGAGATCTTTGAGCTCTCCCTGGATTCGCCGCCCCTCGGTGGTTGATGGCTCCGGCATCGCGCGGAGGAGCATTGCTGCTGCAGCCAGGTTCTGGCCGACCCCACTGGATGCGGGTGGCGGCCTGACCCTGACATCATCGGCGATGCGGTGCTGGAAGCCCTGGGGTAGATGACGCATTTCTCTGGCTGGAGGTTGGCCCGCCCATGCCTGCCCGACGTCCTGGCGGATTGGCTCGAGCGCTCCTGCTCCCTCGTCGAGCCTGGCCTGCACCCCGCGGATTTGCTCGAGTTGTGGGTCGTGACCCCCCGCCGGAACGGGGACCACAGCTAGCTCCCGCGGGATGTCAACGCGAGGCACCGGCCTAGGGAGATCACCGTCCTCCTGCATGCCGAGATGGTTGCCTTCGGAGGGACCCCCTAGATCGATGTGGAAACATCCGCGGCTCGGGCCGCAGTCCTCGTCACCGAGGCTACGGCTACCGTCGGAACAGTCGGAAAGGCAGCAGTCGCATGCGGTCATGAAGCCCCGCATGGCATTGGGGTTGCCAAGTCCGAAGAAATCCCAACGGACGCTGGGCTCGTCGTCTTCCTCGGACCCAGAGGGCCCGTAGGTCGAGACGTCCGTCAGCCGGTCCCAAGGTGACCGCATTCGAAACCCCAGAGGGTTCGGTTTCGCCTCTACGAGAGCGTCCGCCAAAGCGGAGCCGCTAGACGGGTCGAGGCTAAATCCGAAAGGCGTGGGATGGGAATCGGTCGGTACCTCTTGGTCGACGGGCGGTGATGAGGTCACGTCGGGGGCTGACTGCACCGTCGTCTCAGGTACGAGGGCGACACCCAGCAAGCCTTTCGCGAGCGTGCTGGCGTCGTCCGTTTGCTCGGGATTAACGTGTCGCGGGGAGACAGCGCTCGTCTTTGTCTCAAGCGCGAGGCCGATGCCCGGCGCGCCCCCCGTTGGAGTGCTGGCGTTGTCGACTCGCTCGACGGCCGACGAGGCACCGCCTCCTGCTTGGCCTTGGTTGCCTCGCCTCCTCCTCCTCCGTCGATGGGGAAGAAGACGGGGCGAGCTCGAAGGTTGTTCTTCCACCACGCGGGGAAGACGTCGTCGATCCCGCCGCCGGCGGGCGGACTGTCGGCCACCACTGTCGCTGTCGCCCGGCGGTGGAAAGAGTATCATGTCATAGCTGCCGTCGAGGGACATGAACTCAAGGCTCCCGAAACGGAGCATCGTCCCGGGCCGGAGAGGTTGCTGGAGACTACCCATCTGGAGCTTGACAGGAAGCTGTTCGTCAACACGCAGCCGGCCCCTACCTGGCGCGCCAACTGTCGACGTTTCGAGACCGGGGGGTCCCTGAGCCGACGAGTGAAGTGTCGCCGCGTGCCCCAGCCCAGATGGGTCGACGCGAGGCCGAGCGCGAAGGGGGAAAGAGAGGAGGCCGGAGATGGGCGAGAGAGAGAGGTGGAAATCCCGCGGCCTTCGTGTTCGTCCCGCGCCCAGGTCGGGTGCGCTTGCAGTAGGGGGTTACAAGCGTCCACACGGGGGAAGGAGCGAGCGGCCTTACGCAAGCGCCCGTCTCGTCCTCGTCCCCGAGCGGCCAACCCTCTCTAAGAGGGCCCTGGCCCTTCCTTTTATAGGCGTAAGGAGAGGGTCCAGGTGTACAATGGGGGGTGTAGCACAGTGCTACGTGTCTAGAGGAGGAGAGCTAGCACCCTAAGTACACGCCATCGTGGCGGCCGGAGAGATCTTGGCACCCGGTTTGTGTGATGTCGTGGCCGTCGGAGGAGCGCTGGAGCCTGGCGGAGGGACAGCTGTTGGGGCCGTCGAGTCCTTGCTGATGTCCTCTTGCTTCTGTAAGGGGGCCGAGAGCCGCCACCGTCAGGGAACGTGCGGGGCGCCATCATCGCCTATCTGGCGGAGCGAGCCAGATGGGACGCCGGTCGGGTTCCCCGTAGCCTGAGTCAGCTTGGAGTAGGGTAATGATGGCGCCTCCTATTGACGTGGCCGATCCGCGCCCTAGGTTGGGCGATGTGGAGGCTTCTCCGAGGTCGAGGTCGAGTCCGTCTTCCATGGCCGAGGCCGAGTCCGAGCCTCTGGGTCGGGCGAGGCGGAGGCCGTTGGCTGAGGCCAGGGCGGAATTTGAGTCCCGGGGTCGGGCGAAGCGGAGTTCGTCGTCTTCTGGGGCTGAGCCCAAGTCCGAGCCCTGGGTCAGGCGGAGCGGAGTTCGCCGTCTTCCGGGGCTTAGCCCGAGTCCGAGCCCTGGGTCGGGCGGAGCAGAGTTCACCGTCTTCCGGGGCTTTTCCCGAGTCCGAGCCCTGGGTCGGGCGGAGCGGAGTTCGCCGTCTTCCGGGGCTTTGCCCGAGTCCGAGCCCTGGGTCGGGCGGAGCGGAGTTCGCCGTCTTCCGGGGCTTAGCCCGAGTCCGAGCCCTGGGTCGGGCGGAGCAGAGTTTCCTATGGCGCGCGGCCGGGCCTGACTGCCTGTCAGCCTCACTCTGTCAAGTGGCACCGCAGTCGGAGCGGCGCAGGCGGCGCTGTCTTTCTGACAGATCGATCAGTGGAGCGGCGAAGTGACGGCGGTCACTTTGGCTCTGTCAGCTGGGAGGCACGCGTCAGGATAAAGGTGTCATGCCACCTTTGCATTAAATGCTCCTGCAATTTGGTCGGGGTTGCTTCTTGGCGAAGACATGGCCTCGGGCGAGCCGGGAACGTGTTCGCCGCTGGAGGGGGGCCTCGAGCGAGGCGGAGATCCTCCGGGGTCGGCTGCCCTTGTCCGAGGCTAGGCTCGGGCGAGGCGTGATCGAGTCCCTCGAATGGACTGATCCCTGACTTGATCGCACCCATCAGGCCTTTGCAGCTTTGTGCTGATGGGGGTTACCAGCTGAGAATTAGGAGCCTTGAGGGTACCCCTAATTATGGTCCTCGACACCTACCGACTCGGGCTCGGGCCATAGACGCAAAGATGGAAGGAAGAAGAAGACGAGACGCATCAAGGAGATCGTCTACTACGACGACAGTGATGAGTCCACTTCCTCTCATAAGGACAACGACGACAATGACTACGACAAACGAAAGACGGTTAACTCAAACTTTTCTTTCGATTATTCGCGTATTCCTCAAAGTTCAAATTCACATTTGCTCTCCATTCCACTTGGCAAACCTCCTCACTTTGATGGAGAGGACTACGGATTTTGGAGCCACAAAATGCGTAGTCACCTATTCTCTCTCCATCCAAGCATTTGGGAGATTGTGGAAAGTGGAATGAAATTTGATAGCTCGGATAGTCCTACGTTTATAAATGAACAGATTCATAGAAATGCACAAGCTACTACTGTGTTGTTAGCCTCTCTGTGCAGGGACGAATATCATAAGGTGAGCGGCTTGGACAATGCCAAGCAAATCTGGGACACCCTCAGGATCTCTCATGAGGGAAATGACGTCACCTTGCTCACCAAGATGGAGTTGGTGGAGGGCGAGCTTGGACGATTCGCTATGATAAGGGGCAAGGAGCCAACCCAAACATACAACCGGCTCAAGACCCTTATCAACAAAATAAGGAGCTATGGAAGCACGCGATGGACGGACCACGACGTCGTCTGACTGATGCTAAGGTCTTTTACCGTTCTTGATCCTCATTTGGTGAATAATATTCGTGAGAATCCCAGGTACACCAAAATGTCGCCCGAAGAAGTCCTTGGAAAATTCGTAAGCGAGCGAATGATGATCAAGGAGGCGAGGTACGTGGACGACGCGTTGAACGGTCCAATCCATGAGCCTCAACCCATTGCTCTCAAGGCAACAAGGAGCAAGGAGGCGTTACCTAGCAAGGTAGCGCAAGTTGAGGCGGTAGGGCTAAACGATGAAGAAATGGCCCTCATCATCAAGCGCTTCAAGACGGCTCTTAAGGGTCGCAAGGGACAGCCAAGCAAGACCAAAGCCAAGGGGAAGCGCTCATGCTTCAAATGCGGTAAGATTGGTCATTTTATTGCTAACTGTCCCGATAATGAAAGTGACCAGGAACACGGGAGCAAGAGGGAAAAGAAGAAAAAATTACAAGAAGGCCAAGGGCGAGGCACATCTAGGAAAGGAGTGGGATTCGGATTGCTCCTCCTTCGACTCCGACAATGAAGGACTCGCCGCCACCGCCTTCAACAAGTCATCCCTCTTCCCCAACGAGCGTCACACATGCCTTATGGCAAGGGAAAAGAAGGTATGTACTCGAGACTCTACTTATGCTTCTTCAAGTGAGGACGAATCTAGTGATGAGGATGAAATAGATTATTCATGTTTATTTAAGGGCCTAGATAGAACCAAGGTAGATAAAATTAATGAATTGATTGATGCCTTGAATGATAAGAATAGGCTTTTAGAAAAACAAGAAGATTTGTTGTATGAAGAACATGACAAATTTGTAGAAGCACAAAAATCTCATGCTTTAGAAGTTAAAAGAAATGAAATGCTTTCTTGTGAATTATCTTCTTGCCATGAGACAATTTCTAGCTTAAGGAGCATTAATGATGATTTGAATGCTAAGTTAGAAATAGCTAGTAAATCAACAACTTGTGTAGAAAATGTTGTTATTTGCAATAGATGTAAAGATTTTGATATTGATGCTTGTAGTGAACACATAGCTTATATTGCAAAGTTAAATGATGAAATGGCTAGTCTTAATGCCCAACTTAAGGCTAGCAAAAGTGATTTTGATAAACTAAAATTTGCTAGGGATGCCTACACGATTGGTAGACACCCCTCAATTAAGGATGGGCTTGGCTTCAAGAGGGAAGCCAAGAACTTAACAAGCCATAAGGCTCCCATCTCCGCCAAGGAGAAAGGGAAGGCCCCTATGGAAAGTAGTACTAAAAAGAACCATGCTTTTATGTACAATGATAGAAGACAGTCTCATAGGAGTTGTAATGTTTTTTATTCACATGCCTATGATTCTTATGCTATGTTTGCTCCCAGTTCTTCCTATATGCATGATAGAGATATGCCTAGGAAAAATATTCATCATGTGCCTAGAAAGAATATTGTTCATGTTCCTAGGAAAGTTATGAATGGACCCTCTACAATTTATCATGCTTTAAATGCTTCCTTTGCTATTTGTAGAAAGGATAGAAAGATAGTTGCTAGGAAATTAGGGGCAAAATGCAAGGGTGATAAAACTTGCATTTGGGTCCCTAAGACAATTGTGACTAACCTTGTAGGACCCAACAAGAGTTGGGTACCTAAGACCCAAGCCTAAATTTGCCTTGCAGGTTTATGCATCCGGGGGTTCAAGCTGGATTATCGACAGCGGATGCACGAACCATATGACGGAGGAAAAGAAGATGTTCACCTCCTACGTCAAGAATAAGGATTCCCAAGATTCAATCATATTCGGTGATGGGAACCAAGGCAAGGTGAAAGGTTTAGGCAAAATTGCAATATCAAATGAGCACTCTATCTCTAATGTGTTTTTAGTTGAGTCTCTTGGATATAATTTACTATCTGTTAGTCAATTATGAAATATGGGATATAATTGTCTATTTACAAATGTAGATGTGTCTGTCTTTAGAAGATGTGATGGTTCACTAGCTTTTAAAGGTGTACTAGACGGCAAACTTTATTTAGTTGATTTTGCAAAAGAGGAGGCCGGTCTAGATGCATGCTTAATTGCTAAGACTAGCATGGGCTGGCTATGGCATCGCCGCTTAGCACATGTGGGGATGAAGAACCTTCACAAGCTTCTAAAGGGAGAACACGTGATAGGTTTGACTAACGTGCAATTCGAAAAAGATAGACCTTGTGCAGCTTGTCAAGCAGGTAAACAAGTGGGAGGAGCACATCACAGCAAGAATGTGATGACCACTTCAAGACCTCTGGAGCTACTGCATATGGACCTCTTCGGATCCGTCGCCTATCTGAGCATAGGAGGAAGTAAGTATGGTCTAGTTATTGTTGATGACTTTTCCCGCTTCACTTGGGTGTTCTTTTTGCAGGATAAGTCTGAAACCCAAGGGACCCTCAAGCGCTTCCTAAGGAGAGCTCAAAATGAGTTTGAGCTCAAGGTGAAGAAGATAAGAAGCGACAACGGGTCCAAATTCAAGAATCTTCAAGTGGAGGAGTTCCTTGAGGAGGAGGGGATCAAGCACGAGTTCTCCGCTCCCTACACACCTCAGCAAAATGGTGTGGTAGAGAGGAAGAACAGGACGCTCATTGATATGGCGAGGACTATGCTTGGAGAGTTCCAGACCCCCGAGCGTTTTTGGTCGGAAGCCGTGAACACGGCTTGCCACGCCATCAACAGGGTCTACCTTCACCGCCTCCTCAAAAAGACTTCATATGAGCTGCTAACTGGTAACAAACCCAACGTATCGTACTTTCGTGTATTTGGGAGTAAATGCTACATTCTAGTGAAGAAGGGTAGGAATTCCAAATTTGCTCCCAAAGTTGTAGAAGGGTTTTTATTAGGTTATGATTCAAATACAAAGGCGTATAGGGTCTTCAACAAATCATCGGGTTTGGTTGAAGTCTCTAGCGACGTTGTATTTGATGAGACTAATGGCTCTCCAAGAGAGCAAGTTGTTGATCTTGATGATGCAGATGAAGAAGACGTTCCAACGGCCGCGATACGCACCATGGCGATTGGAGATGTGCGACCTCAGGAACAATTGGAGCAAGATCAACCGTCTTCCTCAACTATGGTGCATCCCCCAACCCAAGATGAGGAACAGGTACCTCAAGTGGAGGCGCATGATCAAGGGGGAGCACAGGATGATCAAGTTGAAGAGGAAGAAGCACCTCAGGCACCTCCAACCCAAGTTCGAGCGACGATCCAAAGGGATCATCCCGTCGACCAAATATTGGGTGATATTAGCAAGGGAGTAACTACTCGTTCAAGATTAGTTAATTTCTGTGAGCATTACTCCTTTGTCTCTTCTATTGAGCCTTTCAGGGTGGAAGAGGCCTTGCTAGATCCGGACTGGGTTCCCAGTCGGCCATGCAGGAGGAACTCAACAATTTCAAGCGCAATGAAGTTTGGACACTGGTGCCTCGCCCCAAGCAAAATGTTGTGGGAACCAAGTGGGTGTTCCGCAACAAACAGGACGAGCACGGGGTGGTGACGAGGAACAAGGCTCGGCTTGTGGCAAAAGGTTATGCCCAAGTCGCAGGTTTGGACTTTGAGGAGACTTTTGCTCCTGTGGCTAGGCTAGAATCAATCTGTATCTTGCTAGCATATGCAGCTCACCATTCTTTCAGGTTGTACCAAATGGATGTGAAGAGCGCTTTTCTCAACGGGCCGATCAAGGAGGAGGTGTACGTGGAGCAACCCCCTGGCTTCGAGGATGAACGGTACCCCGACCACGTGTGCAAGCTCTCTAAGGCGCTCTATGGACTTAAGCAAGCCCCAAGAGCATGAGTTTAGCAGGGTGATGACGCAGAAATTCGAGATGTCGATGATGGGTGAGTTGAACTACTTCCTTGGGTTCCAAGTGAAGCAAATCAAGGACGGCACCTTCATCTCCCAAACGAAGTACACGCAAGACTTGCTAAAGCGGTTTGGGATGAAGGACGCCATGCCCGCAAAGACGCCGATGGGAACCGACGGACACACCGACCTCAACAAAGGAGGTAAGTCCGTTGATCAAAAGGCATACCGGTCTATGATAGGGTCTTTACTTTATTTGTGTGCTAGTAGACCGGATATTATGCTTAGCGTATGCATGTGTGCTAGATTTCAATCCGATCCTAAGGAGTGTTACTTAGTGGCTGTGAAGCGAATTCTAAGATATTTAGTGGCTACGCCTTGCTTCGGGATCTGGTATCCAAAGGGGTCTAACTTTGACTTGATTGGATACTCAGACTCCGACTATGCTGGATGTAAGGTCGATAGGAAGAGTACATTAGGGACGTGCCAATTCTTAGGAAGGTCCCTGGTGTCGTGGAACTCTAAGAAACAAACCTCCGTTGCCCTATCCACCGCTGAGGCCGAGTACGTTGCCGCAGGACAGTGTTGTGCGCAACTACTTTGGATGAGGCAAACAATCCGGGACTTTGGCTACAATCTGAGCAAAGTCCCACTCCTATGTGACAATGAGAGTGCTATTCGAATAGCGGAAAATCCTGTTGAGCACAGCCGCACAAAGCACATTGACATCCGGCATCACTTTTTGAGAGACCACCAGCAAAAGGGAGATATCGAAGTGTTTCATGTTAGCACCGAGAACCAGCTAGCCGATATCTTCACAAAGCCTTTAGATGAAAAGACCTTTTGCAGGCTGCGTAGTGAGCTAAATGTCCTATATTCGCGGAACTTGGATTGATTTATAGCATACATGTGTTTATGCCTTTGATCATGTTCCTTATGCATTTTGTTGCTTACTATGGTGCTCAAGTTGTACAAACACTTCCCGGACCTCACAAGTCCTTGTGCAAGTGATGCACATATTTAGGGGGAGTTGTGTTACAACTTGACCCTTTGAGACTAACCATATGCTTGAGTTTGCTTGTTTTAGTCTCAAAGGAGGTTTGAAAGGGAAAAGGTGGACTTGGACCATGAAAGACTTCCACTGCACTCCGATGAGAGGGTAACTTATTCCAAGTTCATCTCATGTACTCTTATTGCCTTTGTGTTCTTATTTGAAGATTTTGGTGAGGCAATGGGGTTTTAGGGCCAAGATTGATCCCGTTTTGGTGCTTGATGCCAAAGGGGGAGAAAATAAAGGCCAAAGCAATAGATGGATCAGCTACCACTTGAGAAATTTTGAAAATAGTATAATAGAGCTTTTGGTTTGTCAAAACTCTTTTATTGTCTCTTATGTCAAAAGTTGGCCTCTTGTGGGGAGAAGTGTTGATTATGAGAAAAAGGGGGAGTTTTTGAAATCCTTGATCAAATTTCTTTGGAATACCTCTCTTTATGTCTCTTCAAGTGGATTTGACTTAGAGATAGGAATTTGAGTTTGATTTGCAAAAACAAGCCAAGTGGTGGCATAGAGTGATCCATATATGTCAAATTTGATTCAAAACAACCTTGAGTTTTCATTTGCATTGATATTGCACTTGTTCTAGTTGCTTTATGTTGTGTTGGCATAAATCACCAAAAAGGGGGAGATTGAAAGGGAAATGTGCCCTTGGGCCATTTCTAAGTATTTTGGTGATTGAGTGCCAACACAAGTGCTTCTGTGCTAATCTATGCAAAGTGGTGGACAAAGTGAAAATCATGTTAAAAGGTATGTTTCTAGACTTAGTACATTGTTTTATGGACTAATGTATTGTGTCTAAGTGCTAGAAACAGAAAAAAATCGAGTTGGAGAAGAGATGGCTAAGTTCAGCCAAAGTCTGCTCAGTCTGGGTTCACCGGACTGTCCGGTGGTGCACCGGACAGTGTCCGGTGGTGCACCGGATAGTGTCCGGTGCGCCAGGCTGGCTCGGGCAAACAAGCTGCTCTCGGGACTTCGACGGCGGTGTACGGCTATAATTCACCAGACTGTCCGGTGGTGCACCGGACTGTCCGGTGAGCCGTTCACAGGCGAACTCGTCGCTCTCGGGAATCCATCAACGGCGTACGGCTAAAATTCACCGGTCTGTCCAGTGGTGCACCGGACTGTCCGGTGAGTCAACGGTCAGCCGGGGCAACGGTCGGCCGAGGATTCCGCGCGTGACGCGTGGCCGAGCCAACGGTCACATTGGTGCACCGGACTGTCCGGTGTGCACCGGACAGTGTTCGGTGCGCCAACGGCTCTCAGACTCCAACGGTCGGCTTCGCCAAATAAGGAAAGCAATCTGCACCGGACAGTGAACAGTGGATGTCCGGTGGTGCACCGGACTGTCCGGTGCGCCAGTCGACAGAAGGCAAGATCTGCCTTCCAGGATTGCTCTCAACGGCTCCTAGCTGCCTTGGGGCTATAAAAGGGACCCCTAGGCGCATGGAGGAGCACACCAAGCATTCCTACAACATTCCTAAGCACCAAGACCTTGATTCCGCGCATTTGTTTCGTTGTGATAGCATATAGAGCTCTAGTGGAGTTGTGAACTCATTGGGTTGTGTTGCGAGCTCTTGTTGCGACTTGTGTGCGTGGTGACACTCTGATTTTTGTGTCTTGTGTGCGTTGCTAATCCCTCCCTTGCTCCGTGCTTCTTTGTGAACTTCAAGTGTAAGGGCGAGAGGCTCCAAGTTGTGGAGATTCCTCGCAAACGGGATTGAGAAAAGCAAGCAAAACACCGTGGTATTCAAGTGGGTCTTTGGACCGCTTGAGAGGGGTTGATTGCAACCCTCGTCCGTTGGGACGCCACAACGTGGAGTAGGCAAGCGTTGGTCTTGGCCGAACCACGGGATAACCACCGTGCCATCTCTGTGATTGATTTCTTGTGGTTATTGTGTTTTGTTGAGACTCCTCCCTAGCCACTTGGCATTTACTGTGCTAACGCTTAACCAAGTTTTTGTGGCTTAAGTTTTCAAGTTTTACAGGATCACCTATTCACCCCCCCCTTCCCCTCTAGGTGCTCTCAACCTCGTATGAACTCCTTACCGGTAACAAACCCAACGTCTCATACTTTCGTGTATTTGGGAGCAAATGTTACATTCTAGTGAAGAAAGGTAGAAATTCTAAATTTGCTCCCAAGGCAGTAGAAGGGTTTTTACTAGGGTATGACTCAAATACAAGGGCATATAGAGTCTTCAACAAATCATCAGGTTTGGTTGAAGTCTCTAGCGATGTTGTATTTGATGAGACTAATGGCTCTCCAAGAGAGCAAGTTGATCTTGGTAATGTAGATGAAGATGATGTTCCAACGGCCGCAATGCACATGATGGCAATAGGTGATGTGTGACCACAGGAACAACAAGAGCAAGATCAACCTTCTTCCTCAACAATGGTGCATCCCCCAACTCAAGATGATGAATAGGTTCCTCAAGAAGAAGCGTGTGATCAAGGGGGAGCACAAGAAGAACAAGTTATGGAGGAAGAAGCACCACGAGCCCCTCCAACTCAAGTATGAGCGACGATTCAAAGAAATCACCCCGTCGATGAGATTTTGGGTGACATAAGCAAGGGAGTAACAACTCGCTCACGTCTAGCTAATTTTTGTGAGCATTACTCGTTTGTCTCTTCTATTGAGCCGTTCAGGGTAGAAGAGGCCTTGCAGGATCCGGACTGGGTGTTGGCCATGCAGGAAGAGCTCAACAACTTCAAGAGGAATGAAGTTTGGAGCCTGGTGCCACGTCCCAAGCAAAATGTTGTGGGAACCAAGTGGGTGTTTCGCAACAAGCAAGATGAGCACGGGGTGGTGACAAGAAACAAGGCTCAACTTGTGGCAAAAGGTTATGCCCAAGTCGCAGATTTGGATTTCGAGGAGACTTTTGCTCCTGTGGCTAGGCTAGAGTCTATTCGAATATTATTAGCCTATGCCGCTCACCACTCTTTCAGGTTGCTTCAAATGGATGTGAAGAGCGCTTTCCTCAATGGGCCAATCAAGGAGGAGGTGTATGTGGAGCAACCCCCTGGCTTTGAGGATGACAGGTACCCTGACCATGTGTGTAAGCTCTCTAAGGTACTCTATGGACTTAAGCAAGCCCCAAGAGCATGGTATGAATGCCTTAGAGATTTCTTAATTGCTAATGCTTTCAAGGATGGGAAAGCTGATCCCACTCTTTTCACTAAGACTTGTGATGGTGACCTTTTGTGTGCCAAATTTATGTTGATGACATAATATTTGGTTCTACTAACCAAAAGTCTTGTGAGGAGTTTAGCAGGGTGATGACTCAAAAGTTTGAGATATCGATGATGGGCGAGTTGACCTACTTCCTTGGGTTCCAAGTAAAGCAACTCAAGGATGGCACCTTCCTCCCCCAAACGAAGTACACTCAAGACCTTCTCAAGAGGTTTGGGATGAAGGACGCAAAGCCCGCGAAGACACCAATGGGAACCGACGGGCATGTCGACCTCCACAAAGGAGGTAAGTCCATTTATCAAAAGGCATACCGGTCTATGATAGGTTCCTTGCTTTATTTATATGCTAGTAGACCAGACATTATGCTTAGTGTATGCATGTGTGCTAGATTTCAATTCGACCCCAGGGAATGTCACCTTGTGGCCGTTAAGCGAATTCTTAGATATTTAGTTGTTACGCCTTGCTTCGAGATCTGGTATCCAAAGGGGTCTACCTTTGACTTAATTGGATATTCAGACTCCGATTATGCCGGATGCAAGGTTGATAGGTGAAAGTCGCCTAGAGGGGGGGTGAATAGGCGGAATCTGAAAATTATAAACTTAAGCACAACTACAAGTCGGGGTTAGCGTTAGAAATATAATTGAGTCCGAAAGAGAGGGCGAAAACAAATCACAAGCAAATGAAGAGTGAGACGCGGTGATTTGTTTTACCGAGGTTCGGTTCTTGCAAACCTACTCCCCATTGAGGTGGTCACAAAGACCGGGTCTCTTTCAACCCTTTCCCTCTCTCAAACGGTTACCTAGACCGAGTGAGCTTCTCTTCTCAATCAATCAGGACACCAAGTCCCCACAAGGACCACCACACGATTGGTGTCTCTTGCCTTGATTACAATTGAGTTGGGAACAAGAAAGAAAGAAGAAGAAAAGCAATCCAAGCGCAAGAACTCAAAAGAACACAAATGTCACTCTCTCTAGCCACGATTTGATTGGAATGAACTTTGGACTTGGGAGAGGATTTGATCTCTTATTTTGTGTCTTAGAATGAAGTCTAGAGCTCTTGTATTGAATGCAAATGGCTGAAACTTGGATTCCTTGAAGAGTGGTGGTTGGGGGTATTTATAGCCCAAACCACCAAAGTGGCCGTTGGGGATGGCTTCTGTCGACGGGCGCACCGGACAGTCCGGTGTGCCACCGGACACTGTCCGGTGCGCCAGCCACGTCACCCAACCGTTAGGGTTCGACCATTGGAGCTCTGACAAGTAGGGCCACCGGACAGTCCGGTGGTGCACCGGACAGGTCCTGTTCACTGTCTGGTGCGCTTTCTGGCGCCTGCTCTGACTGCTGCTATGTGCGCGCAGGCGCGCACTGTTCACTTTTACTGTTCCTTGCAGACGACCGTTGGCGCGAAGTAGCCGTTGCTCCGCTGGCACACCGGACAGTCCGGTGTTACACCGGACAGTCCGGTGAATTATAGCGGAGCGGCTTCCCCGAATTCCCGAAGCTGGCAAGTTCAGAGTCGATCTCCCTGGTGCACCGGACACTGTCCGGTGGCACACCGGACAGTCCGGTGCGACAGACCAGGGCTGCCTTTGATATACTTTGCTCCTTTGTTTTGAACCCTTTCTTTTGACTTTGTATTGGTTTGTTGTGAACCTTTGGCACCTGTAGAACTCATAATCTAGAACAAACTAGTTAGTCCATTAATTTGTGTTGGGCAATTCAACCACCAAAATTCATATAGGAAAAGGTTTGACCCTATTTCCCTTTCAATCTCCCCCTTTTTGGTGATTGATGCCAACACAAACCAAAGCAAATATAAAAGTGCAGAATTCAACTAGTTTGCATAAGGTAAGTGCAAAGATTGCTTGGAATTGAAACCAATATAATTATTTCAATAGATATGCATGGATTGTTTTCTTCTTATTTAAAATTTTGGACCTCATTTGCACCACGGGTTTTGTTTTTGCAAATTCTTTGTAAAATTCTTTTCAAAACATTTTGCAAATAGTCAAAGGTATATGAATAAGATTGAAAGAAGCATTTTCAAGATTTTGAAATTTTCTCCCCCTGTTTCAAATGCTTTTCCTTTGACTTAAACAAAACTCCCCCTAAATAAAATTCTCCTCTTAGTGTTCAAGAGGGTTTTGCAAGTTTTGAAGATACTACTTTCTCCTCCTTTTTGAACACAATAAGATATCAATTTGAAAAACTTCATTTTTAAAATTCGGTGGTGGTGCGGTCCTTTTGCTTTGGGCTCATACTTTCTCCACCTTTGGCATGAATCGCCAAAAACGGATACTTGTGAGTGAAATATAAGCCCTTTTACTTTCTTATCAATGGCAAATAAATGAATATGAGTGAAGATTATACCAAAGTGGAGAATGATGCGGAATATCGGCAAATATCGATGGAGTTGAGTGGAAGCGCCTTCTTTGCCGAATACTCCATTTCCCTTTCAATTTTATGACTAAGCAAAAGATTATACTTGAAAACACATTAGTCGTAGACACAAAAGAGATATGATCAAAGGTATAAATAAGCTATGTGTGCAAAGAATCAATCAAAATTCCTAGAATCAAGAATGTTTAGCTCATTCCTAAGTTTGGTAAAGGTTTTCTCATCTAAAGGCTTGGTAAAGATATCGGTCAATTGATCTTTGGTGTTTATATAGGCTATCTCGATATCCCCTTTTGTTGGTGATCTCTCAAAAAGTGATACCGAATGGCTATGTGCTTAATGCGGCTGTGTTCAACGGGATTATCCGCCATGCGGATTGCACTCTCATTATCACATAGGAGAGGGACTTTGCTAAATTTGTAGCCATAGTCCCTAAGGGTTTGCCTCATCCAAAGCAATTGCGCGCAACAATGGCCTGCGGCAATTTACTCGGCTTCGGTGGTAGAAAGAGCGACTGAGTTTTGTTTCTTTGAAGCCCCAAGACACCAGGGATCTTCCCAGAAACTGACAAGTCCCTGATGTGCTCTTCCTATCAATCTTACACCCTGCCTAATCAGCATCGGAATATCCTAATAAATCAAAAGAGGATCCCTTGGGGTACCAAAGACCAAACTTAGGGGTTTGAACTAAATATCTCAAGATTCGCTTCACGGCCCTAAGGTGAACTTCCTTAGGGTCGGCTTGGAACCTTGCACACATGCATACAGAAAGCATAATGTCCGGTCGAGATGCACATAAATAGAGTAAAGATCCTATCATCGACCGGTATACCTTTTGATCTACGGATTTACCTCCCGTGTCGAGGTCGAGATGCCCATTTGTTCCCATGGGTGTCTTGATGGGCTTAGCATCCTTCATTCCAAACTTGGTGAGTATGTCTTGAATGTACTTTGTTTGGCTGATGAAGGTGCCCTCTTGGAGTTGCTTCACTTGGAATCCTAGAAAATACTTCAACTCCCCCATCATAGACATCTCGAATTTTTGAATCATGATCCTACTAAACTCTTCACAAATAGATTTGTTAGTAGACCCAAATATGATATCATCAACATAAATTTGGCATACAAACAAATCATTTTCAATGGTTTTAGTGAATAAAGTAGGATTGGCTTTGCCAACTTTGAATCCATTAGTGATAAGAAAATCTCTTAGGCATTCATACCATGCTCTCGGGGCTTGCTTGAGCCCATAAAGCGCCTTAGAGAGTTTGTAGACATGGTTAGGATACTCACTATCTTCAAAGCCGGGAGGTTGCTCAACATAGACCTCTTCCTTGATTGGTCCATTGAGGAAGGCACTCTTCACGTCCATTTGATAAAGCTTAAAGCCATGGTAAGTAGCATAGGCAAGTAATATACGAATTGACTCAAGCCTAGCTACGGGTGCATAGGTTTCACCAAAATCCAAACCTTCGACTTGTGAATACCCTTTGGCCACAAGTCGTGCCTTGTTCCTTGTCACCACACCATGCTCATCTTGTTTGTTGCGGAAGACCCACTTGGTTCCTACAATATTTTGGTTACGACGTGGAACTAAATGCCATACCTTATTCCTCGTGAAGTTGTTGAGCTCCTCTTGCATCGCCAACACCCAATCCGAATCTTGAAGTGCTTCCTCCACCCTTTGTGGCTCAATAGAGGAAACAAAAGAGTAATGTTCACAAAAATGAGCAACACGAGATCGAGTGGTTACCCCCTTATGAATATCGCCGAGGATGGTGTTCACGGGGTGATCTCGTTGGATTGCTTGGTGGACTCTTGGGTGTGGCGGCCTTTGATCTTGTTCATCTTCCTTGTCTTGATCATGGGCATCTCCCCCTTGATCATTGCCTTCCTCTTGAGGTGGCTCATCTTCTTGATCTTCTCCTTCATCGTCTTGAGCCTCATCCTCATCTTGAGTTGGTGGAGATGCTTGCATGGAGGAAGATGGTTGATCTTGTGCTTGTGGAGGCTCTTCGGATTACTTAGGACACACATCCCCAATGGACATGTTCCTTAGGGCGATGCACGGAGCCTCTTCATCATCTAGTTCATCAAGATCAACTTGCTCTACTTGAGAGCCGTTAGTCTCATCAAACACAATGTCACATGAGACTTCAACTAGTCCCGTGGACTTGTTAAAGACTCTATATGCCCTTGTGTTTGAGTCATAACCAAGTAAAAAGCCTTCTACATCCTTAGGAGCAAATTTAGATTTTCTACCTCTTTTAACAAGTATAAAACATTTGCTACCAAAGACTCTAAAAAATGAAACATTGGCTTTTTACTGGTGAGGAGTTCATATGATGTCTTCTTGAGGATTCGGTGTAGATATAACCGGTTGATGGCGTAGCAAGCGGTGTTGACCGCCTCGGCCCAAAACCAATCTGAAGTCTTGTATTCATCAAGCATGGTTCTTGCCATGTCCAATAGAGTTCTATTCTTCCTCTCCACTACACCATTTTGTTATGGCATGTAGGGAGAAGAGAACTCATGCTTGATGCCCTCCTCCTCAAGAAAGCCTTCAATTTGTGAATTCTTGAACTCTGTTCCGTTGTCGCTTCTTATTTTCTTGATCCTTAGGCCGAACTCATTTTGAGCTCGTCTCAAGAATCCTTTCAAAGTCTCCTGGGTTTGAGATTTATCCTGTAAAAAGAATATCCAAGTGAAGCGAGAATAATCATCCACAATAACTAGACAGTACTTACTCCCGCTGATGCTTATGTAAGCTATCGGGCCGAATAAATCCATGTGGAGTAGTTCCAATGGCCTGTCAGTCGTCATGATATTCTTATGTGGATGATGAATACCAACTTGCTTCCCTGCTTGGCATGCGCTACAAATCCTGTCTTTCTCAAAATGAACATTTGTTAGTCCCAAAATATGTTCTCCCTTTAGAAGCTTGTGAAGATTCTTCATCCCAACATGGGCTAGTCGGCGGTGCTAGAGCCAACCCATGTTAGTCTTAGCAATTAAGCAAGTATTGAGTTCAGCTCTATTGAAATCAATTAGGTATAGCTGACCCTCTAATACTCCCTTAAGGGCTACTGAATCATCACTTCTTCTAAAGACAGTAACACTTGTATCCGTAAAAAGACAGTTGTAACCCATTTTGCATAATTGAGAAACAGAAAGCAAGTTGTAATCTAAAGAATCTACAAGAAAAACATTGGAAATAGAATGGTCAGGAGATATAGCAATTTTACCCAATCCTTGATTTACATCCCCGAATGTGATAGCTCGTTGGGGATCTTGGTTTTTCTCGAAGGAGGAGAACATTCTTTTCTCCCCAGTCATGTGGTTTGTGCACCCGCTATCGATGATCCAACTTGAGCCCCTGGATGCATAAACCTACAAAACAAATTTAGGCCTTGTTCTTAGGTACCCAAATGGTCTTGGGTCCTTTTACATTAGAAACAAGCACCTTGGGTACCCAAACACAAGTCTTGGAGCCCTTGTGTTTGCCCCCAACATATTTGGCAACTACTTTGCCTGATTTGTTAGTAAGCACATAGGAAGCATCAAAAGTTTTGAATGAAATGTTATGATCATTTGATACAATAGGAGATTTCTTCTTAGGCATTTTAATATGTGTAGAACGCCTAGAGCTAGAAGCCTCATTCTTATAAATAAAAGCATGGTGAGAAACAGAATGAGTCTTCTTTGCATGAATTCTCCTAATCTTATCCTCAGGATAACCAGCAGGATACAAAATATAACCCTCGTTATCCTAAGGCATGGGAGCCTTGCCCTTAACGAAATTAGACAATCTTTTAGGAGGGGCATTAAGTTTGACATTGTCCCCCTGTTGGAAGCCAATGCCATCCTTAATGCCAGGGCGTCTCCCACTATAAAGCATGCTACGAGCAAATTTAAATTTCTCATTTTATAGTTCATGCTCGGCAATTTTAGCATCTAATTTTGCCTATATGATCATTTTGTTGTTTAATCATAGCAAGGTGATCATGAATAGCATCCATGTTAATATCTCTACATCTAGTACAAATAGAAACATGATCAACACTAGATGTAGAGGGCTTGCAATCATTTAATTCAACAATCTTAGCATGTAAAATAGCATTCTCATCTCTAAGATTGGAAATAGAAGCATTGCAAACATCTAAGTCTTTAGCCTTAGCAATTAATTTTTCATTCTCATTCCTAAGGCTAGCAAGAGAGGCATTCAATTGATCATTCTTAGCAATTAAACTAGCATTATCATTTCTAAGTTTGACAATTGAATCATCATAAATATTTGACTTCTCAACCTTAGCAATCAAATTAGCATTCTCAATTCTAAGGTTGGAGATAGTGTCATGGCAACTACTTAGCTCACTAGTTAATTTTTTATTTTTCTCTACCTCCTGAGTATAAGCATTTTTAGTCTTAACATGCTTTTTGTTTTCTTTGATAAGGAAGTTGAAAGGGAATTAGGCTTACACCTATTTCCTAATTGATTTTGGTGGTTGAATCGCCCAACACAAATAATTGGACTAACTAGTTTGCTCTAGTCTATAAGTTCTATAGGTGCCAAAGGTTCACAATAAGCCAATAAAAAGACTAAGAAAAAGGGTTCAAACAAAAGAGCAACGGGACAACCGAAGGCACCCTGGTCTGGCGCACCGGACTGTCCGGTGTGCCACCGGACAGTGTCCGGTGTACCAGGGAACTCAACGCCAAACTCTTCACCTTCGGAAATTTTCAGAGGAGCTCCGCTATAATTCACCGGACTGTCCGGTGCACCACCGGACAGTGTCCGGTGCCCCAAGGAAGAGCAACTCTGAACTCGCCAGCTTCGGGAATCCGCTCCGCTATAATTCACCGGACATGTCCGGTGCACACCAGACTGTCCGGTGAGCCAGCGGAGCAACGGCTACTTCGGCGCCAATGGTCGCCTGCAGAGGCATTTAATGCGCGCCAGAGCGCGCAGATGTCAGGCACGCGCGAGATGGCGCACCAGACACTCTACAGTACCTGTCCGGTGCACCACCGGACAGCCAGGCGACCCCATCAGTCAGAGCTCCAACGGTTGAACCCTAACGGCCGGGTGACGTGGCTGGCGCACCGGACTGTCCGGTGCGCCATGCGACAGCAGCCTTCACCAAACGGCTAGTTTGGTGGTTGGGGCTATAAATACCCCCAACCACCCCTCATTCAAGTCATCCAAGTTTTCCACCTTCCAACCATTTACAAGAGCTCTAGCATTCAATTCTAGACACACCCAAGTGATCAAATCCTCTCCAAATTCCACTCAAGGCTTTAGTGATTAGAGAGAGTGATTGTTGTGTTCTTTTGAGCTCTTGCGCTTGGATTGCTTCTTTTCTTTCTCATTTGTTCTTGTGATCAAACTCAATTGTAACCGAGGCAAGAGACACCAATTGTGTGGTGGTCCTTGCGGGGAAGTTTTGTTCCCGGTTGATTTGAGAAGAGAAGCTCACTCGGTCCGAGGGACTGTTTGAGAGAGGGAAAGGGTTGAAATAGACCCGGCCTTCGTGGCCTCCTCAACGGGGAGTAGGTTTGCGAGAACCGAACATCAGTAAAACAAATCCTTGCATCTCATTTCTTCACTCACCCGCGATTTGTTTTTACGCCCTCTCTCGGACTCGTTTCTATTTCTAACACTAACCCGGCTTGTAGTTGTGATTAAGTTTGTAAATTTCAGATTTGCCCTATTTACCCCCCCCCCCTCTAGGCGACTTTCAGAAGTCCTCTTGGCTATCCAAGAGTTCATCCTTCTCATGAATGGCACTAATCAATTCATTTAATTTCTCCTTTTGTTGCATGTTAAGATTGGCAAAAAGAGTAAGCAAGTTATCCTCCTCATCACTAGAATTATCCTCATCACTAGAGGTTGCATATTTAGTGGAGGATCTTGATTTTACCTTCTTCTTCTTGCCGTCCTTTGCCATGAGGCACTTGTGGCCGACGTTGGGGAAGAGAAGTCCCTTGTTGACGGCGATGTTGGCGGCGTCCTCGTCGTCGAAGGAGTCGGTGGAGCTCTCGTCGGAGTCCCACTCCCGGCAAACATGTGCATCGCCGCCCTTCTTATTGTAATATCTCTTCTTCTCCTTCTTATTCCCCCTCTTGTCGTTATCCCTGTCACTATCACTAGACAATGGACACTTAGCGATAAAATGACCGGGCTTACCACATTTGTAGCACACTTTCTTGGAACGGGGCTTGTAATCTTTCCCATTCCTTTGCTTGAGGATTTGGCGGAAGCTCTTGATGATGAGCGCCATCTCCTCATTGTCGAGCTTGGAGGCGTCGATGGGGACCCTACTCGGTGTAGAGTCTTCTTTCTTCTCCTCTGTTGCCTTGAATGCATCGGGTTGTGCTTCGGGTACAGAGGAGGAGGCGCCTTGCTCGATGATCTTCTTGGAGCCTTTGATCATCAATTCAAAGCTCACAAATTTTCCTATTACTTCCTCGGGAGACATTAGTTTATATCTTGGATCACCACGAATTAATTGAACTTGAGTGGGGTTAAGAAATACGAGTGATCTAAGAATAACCTTGACCATCTCATGGTCATCCCACTTGGTGCTCCTGAGGTTGCGCACTTGGTTCACCAAGGTTTTTAGCCGGTTGTACATGGCTTGTGGGTCTTCTCCTTGGTTGAGTATGAAACGACCGAGCTCCCCCTCGATCATCTCCCTCTTGGTGATCTTGGTCACCTCATCTCCCTCGTGCATGGTCTTGAGCACGTCCCAAATCTCTTTGGCGCTCTTCAACCCTTGCACCTTGTTATACTCCTCTCGACTTAGAGAGGCGAGGAGTATAGTGGTGGCTTGGGAGTTGAACTGCCGGATTTGGGCAACTTTGTCCGAGTCGTAGTCTTCATCCCCTACGGATGGTACCTGTACACCAAACTCAACAACGTCCCAAATATTAGTGTGGAGTGAGGTTAGGTGATGCCTCATTTTATCACTCCACATGTTATAATCTTCACCGTCAAAAACCGGTGGTTTGCCTAATGGAACGGAAAGTAATGGAGTACGTTTAGAAATGCGAGGGTAGCGTAGGGGGATCTTACTAAACTTCTTGCGCTCATGGTGCTTAGAAATTACGGACGGTGCGTCGGAGCCGGAGGTGGATGGCGACGAAGAGTCGGTCTTGTAGTAGACCACTTTCTTCATCTTCTTTTTCTTCTCGCCACTCCGATGCGACTTGTGAGGAGGTGATTCCTCCTTCTTCTTGTTGCGGGACTCTCCTGATGGAGCCTTCCCGTGGCTTGTGGCGGGCTTCTCGCCGGTTACCATCTCCTTCTTGGCGTGTTCTCCCGACATCACTTTGAGCAGTTAGACTCTAATGAAGCACCGGGCTCTGATACCAATTGAAAGTCGCCTAGAGGGGGGTGAATAGGCGGAATCTGAAAATTATAAACTTAAGCACAACTACAAGCTGGGGTTAGCGTTAGAAATATAATCGAGTCCGAAAGAGAGGGCGAAAACAAATCACAAGCAAATGAAGAGTGAGACGCGATGATTTGTTTTACCGAGGTTCAGTTCTTGCAAACCTACTTCCCGTTGAGGTGGTCACAAAGACCGGGTCTCTTTCAACTCTTTCCCTCTCTCAAACGGTCACCTAGACCGAGTGAGCTTCTCTTCTCAATCAATCGGGACACCAAGTCCCCACAAGGACCACCACACGATTGGTGTCTCTTGCCTTGATTATAATTGAGTTGGGAACAAGAAAGAAAGAAGAAGAAAAACGATCCAAGCGCAAGAACTCAAAAGAACACAAATGTCACTCTCTCTAGTCACTATTTGATTGGAATGAACTTTGGACTTGGGAGAGGATTTGATCTCTTGTTTTGTGTCTTAGAATGAAGTCTAGAGCTCTTGTATTGAATGTAAATGGCAGAAACATGGATTCCTTGAAGAGTGGTGGTTGGGGGTATTTATAGCCCCAACCACCAAAGTGGCCGTTGGGGATGGCTTCTGTCGACGGGCGCACCGGACAGTCCGGTGCGCCAGCCACGTCACCCAACCGTTAGGGTTCGACCGTTGGAGCTCTGACAAGTGGGGCCACCGGACAGTCCGGTGGTGCACCGGACAGGTCCTGTTCACTGTCCGGTGCGCCTTCTGGCGCCTGCTCTGACTGCTGCCATGTGCGCGCAGGCGCGCACTGTTCACTTTTACTGTTCCTTGCAGATGACCGTTGGCGCGAAGTAGCCGTTGCTCCGCTGGCACACCGGACAGTCAGGTGTTACACCGGACAGTCCGGTGAATTATAGCGGAGCGGCTTCCCCAAATTCCCAAAGCTGGCAAGTTCAGAGTCGATCTCCCTGGTGCACCAGACACTATGGGAATCATCTAGGCCCCTTTGGTGATGTTTTGGTAATTAATGACAACTGCTTGTGGACTAACGACTCTTGGAGAAATAAGAATGCAGGGTTGGACCACATAGAACAGGAAATTTTGGAGAATCATAAGCATTGGTTGTGGATCAAATGAAGGCAAAGGTATAATATAGGTTTCGTTTTTGCCGGTCTTGAGGAGTTTAGAGAAGATACCTGACCGGATTAGTAGGCTAGATAGCCGTACTATTAAGAGGGGTCAATGACTTTGATCTGTGTAAAACTTAGTGCCTCATAGAGCATCAAGTAGTTGCATTTGCATGAGGACTAACAGCGCTTCAAATTTCTTGAGTTAAAAATTCTTTCAAAAGCGAGCTTGAAAAAATTCAAAGTCTTGGATGCGCGGACCGTCCGGGCCTTGAGGGCGGACTGTCCGCGATCCACCAGAAGGGTCCGAAGTCTGACCACTTTGGGTGCCATCTTGTTTCTTTGCACTGCGGACCATCCGGGCCTTAGGGCCGGACCATCCGCAGTCATGACCAGAGAAGGCTGGTTTCGGGCCAGTCCCTGAATTATAGCGCGGACCGTCCGGCTGTGTTGAGCGGACAGTCCGCAAGTGTCAATCATGTTTTGGACAGGGACTGTGTGATTTTGTAGATCTGTACTTTGGACTATCCGGGGGACTAGTCCGGACAGTACTGTCTCAGGTCTCGGATCGTCCGGTGTTTTAGGCGGACGGTCCGCCCGTGTTAACTGTTCTTGGTCAGAGGTCCGGGTGCCTCATGTTGCCAGGTCGCGGACGGTCCGGCCTTGAGGGGCAGACTGTCCGCGGCCACCTTTTCTGACAGCTCTGACAGTTTTCAAACGGGAATTGTAGCCGTTATATGTACGGCGGACCGTCCGGCCCTAGGGCGCGGACCGTCCGCGTATGCGCAGAACTGGTGCTTTTTGCACATAACGGTTGGATTTTGATGAGGGGCTATAAATAGAAGGGTAGCTCATGTGAGAGAGCTCTCTTGGCGATTCCTTGCACACATTGAGCTCATTTGTGATCCTCCAACTCACTCTCTCACATTCTTTGCTTGAGATTGCATTCTAGTGAGAGATTGAGGGTTCCTAGTGCATTTGCATCATTCGGTGATTCTTGAGGCACTAGGTGGTACACCGAGCAAGCGTCATTGGCTTGTTACTCTTGGAGGTTGCCACCTCCTAGACGGCTCGGGTGATTGTCTCCGTCGAGCTCTCCAAGAAGATTGTGGAGAAGCCGCGGTGTTGATTGTGTGGGGTTCGCGCCTACCTCGCCGGAGCGGCAAAGGTGACATTAGTGGAATCGAGGTATTGAGTGATTTCTTGTCCACTTGGCTCAAAGATCAAGCTGTGTCTTGATAGAGGAGCAAGTGAGAGCTTGAAGTCCACCTCAACGTGGATTAGGGGTGATCGGCAAATCACCGATACCACGGGATAAAATTCGGTGTCTTTACTTTCTTGCATTACTTATTGCCTTGCAAGTGATTAGTGTTTAGCATATTGTTCCTCAAGTATTCAATCACCGTAGTTGATTCTAATACATTGTTTACTTGTTGTCTCTAGAGAATTTTATTCCTCTTGTTATATTGATTAAATTTACCTAGTGTTTTTTATTTTAGTCAAAACCGTCTATTCACCCCCCCTCTAGCCGGTGTCCTAGATCCTACAAGTGGTATCAGAGCCGAGGACTCCATTATTTGTGGATCTAATCATCCCGGAGTGGGACAAAATGGCTAGTAACAACAATGTGCACATTGGGAAGCCACCACATTTTGATGGGAATAATTATGACTATTGGAAAATAAGAATGTCAATGCATCTTAGAGCAATGGGTGGAAAAATTTGGCCAATTGTCAGGGATGGATTTGTTGTGTTGAAAGAAGATGAACCATCTGTTAGTGACAATGAGAATATTCTCACAAATGATGAAGCCATGAATGTCTTTTATGATGCTCTTGATATAAATGAGTTCAATCGCATCAAGAATCTCACAACCGCTCATGAGATTTGGATTAAGCTAATGGAAATTCATGAAGGAACTACAATTGTGAAGAGTGCCAAACTATATGTGTGCAAAGGGAAGTTTGAGCAATTTATTATGAAAGAAGATGAGAGTGTATCTGATATGTTCAATCGGTTAAATGAGATAGTGAATGAACTCAAGGGACTTGGTTTTAATGTACCGGATGTAGATTTCACTCACAAGTTCCTTAGATCACTTCCAGAGAAATATGAGACCATTGTGACAATGTTAGTAAGGAGTGATCTATCTACAACTTCTCCAACCGAAGTATTGGGAGAAATTCTTACTCAAGATATATTTAAGAAGTCTCAAGCCGATGCTTTAAGTTTGGCAAAGAAGGTGAAAAATGAATCAATTGCTCTCAAAGCTAAGGCCTTAAAGGCAATTGAAAAAGAAGATAGTAATGATGAAGAAAATGAAAGTGAGAGTGATGGTGATATGGCTCTATTTGTAAGGAAATTTAGTAAATTCATGAAGATGAAGAGAGGTCAACCTAGAAGAGGTCAAACATCAAGAAGAAATGCCTTCAATGATAGAAAGTGTTTTGAGTGTGGGGAACCCGGTCATATTGCCATAAATTGCCCAAGCAAGAAGAAGAAGGGAAAAGATGAAAGTGACAAGAAGAAAAAGAAATATTACAACAAGAAGAAAGATGGCAAAGCCTACTTAGTTGAATGGGACTCGGATGATAGCTCGGATGATGATGATGATGACACCTCATCCAAGCTTAATGCCGGAATTGCCATCAAGGAAGCTCCCTCACTCTTCTCATCCCCCCATTGTCTCATGGCAAAGGGTGATGCTAAGGTAAAAATCATCACCGATTTAAATGATATAAATGATGATGATGATATCGATGATGTTGATGATGATGGCTATTCATATGATGATCTTGTTAGAATGTTAGGTGAGGCCGATGACTACATGCACAAAGAAAAAGAAAAATTTAAGACCTTAAAGGAATTGTATAAAAACCTCCAAGTGTCTTTTGAGGAGCTCAAGACCTCTCACAATGACCTAAAAGAAAATTGTGAGAAGCTTGCGGATGCTCAAAAATCGCCCATTGTGCATGAAGTTGTGGTGGTCACTAAGGATGTTGGAGTCACTTGTGACTTACTTGATAGTCTTACAAGTGAACCACTACCTACTAACTCTATTTGTGATAAATGCAAAATTCTCTCAATGATAATATTGCTCTTGATGAATCAAAAATTATTGTTGAGAATGAAGTGTTAGTAGAGAGAGTAAATACTCTAACTCATGACCTAGAAAAGGCATATGGTGGTAAGGCTAAATTGGATTTCATATTGGGAAGTCAACGGTGCTCTCTTAACCGTGAAGGTCTTGGATATGTTCCCAAGAAAGGAAAAAATGCTTTTATAAAGCAAAAGACATTGTTTGTAAAAGAATGTGACAAAGTGCGTCACAAGTGTCACAAGCAGGGACATGTTAGGAAAAATTGTCCGAAGTTCAAAAATGTATCCTCCACTTGTTTTGAGCATTGTTATGTTCTTTCTCATAATGCAAAAGGTGTTGATGCTAAATTTGTTGGTACTTCAATTGTTGGAAACAAAAAGAAAGCTATTTGGGTGCCAAAGACCTTGGTCACTAACATCCAAGGACCCAAGCAAGTTTGGGTACCTAAAAGAGATTGATTTCCTTTTGTAGGTGAACTACAAGGCGGGAGGGAATCATTGGGTGTTAGATAGTGGATGCACTCAACACATGACCGGAGATATGAAAATGTTCACCAAAATGAGTGAGGAAGATTGCTCAAATTATGATAGTATCACATTTGGAGATAATCGCAAAGGAAAGGTTAAAGGTTTGG
Source organism: Zea luxurians (assembly GCA_029449295.1). Classification (NCBI taxonomy): domain Eukaryota; kingdom Viridiplantae; phylum Streptophyta; class Magnoliopsida; order Poales; family Poaceae; genus Zea; species Zea luxurians. The sequence continues at coordinate 38,079,621 of JAOPSE010000010.1, read as the reverse complement.
GTAAAATTGCTATTTCAAATGATCATTCCATATCAAATGTGCTCTTGGTTGAGTCTTTGAATTTTAATTTACTTTCCGTAGCTCAATTATGTGATTTAGGATTTTGTTGCAATTTCACGGTTGAATATGTTATTATCTCTAGTGTTGATGGTAGCAATCTTAAGTTTAAAGGTTTTAGACATGAAAATCTTTATCTTGTTGATTTCTCATATAATGAGGCAAAGCTCACAACTTGCCTATTCTCAAAAGCTTCACTACGTTGGTTATGGCATAGAAGACTTGGTCATGTTGGAATGAAGCAACTCAATCGGTTAACCAAGCATGACTTAGTTCGTGGCTTAAAAGATGTGAAGTTTGAGAAGAACAAATTGTGTAGCTCTTGTCAAGCCGGGAAGCAAGTGGCAAACACTCATCCAAATAAAAGTCAAATGTCCACTCATCGACCTTTGGAATTACTTCACATGGATTTATTTGGGCCCACATCTTTTGTGAGTATTGGTGGTAATTCTTATTGTCTTGTGATTGTGGATGATTATTCAAGATTTACTTGGGTTTATTTTCTTCGAGACAAATCTAATGTGTTTGAAACATTCAAGTCTTTCGCTATATTGGCTCAAAATCAATTTGATTTCGACATCAAAAAGGTTAGAAGTGATAATGGGTCGGAATTCAAAAATGCAAGAATTGATGAATATTGTGATGACAAGGGTATTAAACATGAATTCTCTTCCAAATATACCCCGGAACAAAATGGTATTGTTGAAAGAAAGAATAGAACTCTCATTGATATGGCTAGGTCTATGTTAGCGGAATATAATATATCGGATTCTTATTGGGCCGAGGCAATAAATACCGCTTGTCATTCATCAAATAGATTATATTGTCACAAGCTTTGGAAGAAAACTCCATATGAATTGCTCATTGGTAGAAAGCCAAATATCTCATATTTTAGAGTATTCGGTTGCAAATGTTATATTTTAAGAAAGGGAAGCCGGCTTTCTAAATTTGAGAAGAAATGTGATGAGGGTTTTCTTCTTGGATATTCATCAAATAGTAAAGCTTATAGAGTCTTCAACAAAACTCATGGTATTATTGAAGAAGCATATGATGTTGAATTCGATGAAACAAATGGGTCTCAAGATGAGAGTGATAATCTTGATGGTGTTGGTGGAACTCAATTGATAAATGCAATGAAAACAATGGCCATTGGTGAAATAAAGCTAAAGGAAGATGATGATGAAAATAGTGTGGTTGTCATTCCTTCATCTTCAACTCTAAATGAGGAAGATCACCAAAGCCAACAACATGATGAAACTATGGATACTCATGATCAAGGTACTTCAAGACATTCGGTTCCTCCTAATGCTTCAACTAGCAATTATCAAACGGTATCAAGAATTCATCATTTTATTGTGAAGGATCACCCGGTTGATCAAATTGTGGGTGATATTAGTAAGGGTGTTCAAACTCGCTCTCGCATAGCTTCATTTTGTGAACATTTCTCCTTCGTATCTTGTATGGAACCTAACCGTGTAGATGAAGCTCTACTTGATGTTGATTGGGTGAATGCAATGCATGAAGAATTAAATAACTTCGCTCGAAATGAAGTTTGGGAGCTTGTTGAGAGACCAAAGAACCACAATGTTATTGGTACAAAATGGGTGTTTCGCAACAAGCACAATGAAGATGGTGTGGTAGTAAGAAACAAGGCAAGATTAGTTGCACAAGGATATACTCAAATTGAGGGATTGGATTTTGGGGAGACATTTGCTCCCGTGGCAAGATTAGAAGCAATCCGGATTCTTCTTGCTTATGCTTGTGCACATAATATCAAGCTCTACCAAATGGATGTAAAGAGTGCCTTTCTAAATGGTAAGATTAGTGAACTAGTGTATGTTGAACAACCTCCCGGTTTTGAGGACCCCAAAAGACCTAACCATGTGTTCAAGCTTTCTAAAGCTATTTATGGGCTTAAGCAAGCTCCACGCGCTTGGTATGAAAGGCTTAGGGATTTCTTGCTTTCCAAAGACTTCAAAATTGGAAAGGTGGACACTACTCTATTCACTAAAAGAATTGGCAAGGACTTATTTGTTTGTCAAATCTATGTTGATGATATTATTTTTGGATCTACTATTGAATTATTTTGTGAGGAATTTGGAAAAATGATGTCCAAAGAATTTGAAATGTCTATGATAGGAGAATTGAGCTTCTTTCTTGGTCTTCAAATCAAGCAATTGAAAGATGGAATTTTTATAAGTCAATCAAAATATTTGAAGGACATGCTCAAGAAGTTTGGCTTAGAAAATGCAAAATCTATCAAGACTCCTATGGCAACAAATGGTCATCTAGACTTAGATGAAGGAGGTACTATGGTTGATCAAAAACTTTATCATTCAATAATTGGTAGTTTGCTTTATATTACCGCATCTAGGCCCGATGTTATGTTTAGTGTATGCATGTGTGCTCGATTTCAAGCTTCACCTAGAGAGATTCACTTGAAGGCCGCTAAAAGAATTCTAAGATATTTGAAGTATACTCCCAATATTGGTCTACGGTATCCCAAAGGTGCTCAATTCGAATTAATTGGATATTCGGATTCGGACTACGCTGGGTGCAAAGTTGATAGAAAAAGCACCTCCGGTTGTTGTCAATTTCTTGGTAGATCTCTTGTTTCATGGTCTTCTAAAAAACAAAATTCGGTTGCTCTCTCTACCGCCGAGGCGGAATATATATCGGCCGGAAATTGTTGTGCTCAACTATTATGGATGAAACAAACTCTATTGGATTATGGGATTATTTTCAAGAATGTGCCTCTCATGTGTGATAATGAGAGTGCGGTAAAATTGGCTACCAATCCGGTCCAACACTCAAGAACTAAGCATATTGATATACGGCATCACTTCTTAAGGGATCATGTTGGAAAGGGAGATATCTCTATTTATTCCATTGGCATGGATGATCAATTAGCAGACATTTTTACAAAGCCTATGGATGAATCAAGATTTTGTTCTCTAAGAAATGAAATGAATGTGATCGATCTCTCAAATGTGGCTTGACGTTGATCACGCATGTGTAGTGTTGCATTTCGGTTCTAAATATGCTCTCTATGCTAAGTATTTGGTATTTTTTGATGCATTTTTTCATTTTAGATTGATTTAGGTAGTTTAATATAAAAATTTGCATTACTCAATTACATAATATGTATATGCATGCATACTAACCCTTGGATTGGTCGAAATGTCCATATATGAGCACCAATTCAGATTTGAATTTCAAAATCAGAAAGTGGACAAACATTGGAAAACTGAGTATCAGGACGCGGACCGTCCGCCCATGGACCGCGGACCGTCCGCAGCATCAGAAGCTGGACAGTTCGATCAGCAATGCAGACCGTCTGAACTCATCAGGCCGCGGACCGTCCGCGACAGGCAGTAAAGTCGGGCAGAGGCCGCAGACTTGTCATTTGTGTTCCTTGTCACTTCTCTCTTGCTCTCCACTCGCCAAATAGTCTCCTTTGTCGATTGTGCGCGGACGGAGAAGTGACGTTGCGCTCGGACAGTCCGACAGCTTGTGAGAGGCTCAACCAACATGTCGTCCTCACGGTATTTCATAATCTTATGGATTTCATCAAATCTCTTCATTTTTGGGATTCTTCGGATTTTCTCTTTGATCTAGAATTGAGCCATAGTTTTACAAATCTGATTGGTGGGATTGTTAATACTACTCTCTCTGAATGCTGTGCAAAATTTTGAACTCATTTGGATGGATATTCTCTGCAAAATCATTGATTCAACGATTGAGGCGACTAGGGTTCTAGAGAGTCGCCCCTGGTCGGTCGCGGACCGTCCGCCTAGTGGGCGCGGACCGTCCGGACATCTGGCGCGGATAGTCCGGCACCCTAGCGCAGACCGTCCGGACCCTGGCAGAGAAATGCAGTTCTATTTCTTTTTAATTGTGGTGATTGGTTTCAACTATTCATCTATGGATGTCTGTCACATTTATTGTAGTGGTTTGGGTGGTCTCCGCAAGAAGCTTGCAGGTCGCTTCAAATCAAAGTGCCCTCGTGGAGATGATGCTAACTATACACCAACCACTGATTCAGAGGCCCAATCCTCAGCTGGGGGCACTGAATCTATGGACACTGAAGATTTTCCTCATATACATCCCGACTATGCAATCGACACCACAGGATGGACATTTCCAAAGCGGAGGTTTTCTATGGCTGAGTACTGCTCAAGGCGGACTGTGAACCAATACACTCTGCCATCTGACACCAATGTCCAATTTTTCCACACTCAGCTTCAGTTTGATGTTTTTGGGGCACCTTGGTGGATACAAACTTTCATAAACATCAAGTGATTGATTGGTCTTTCATGTTGGGACAATCAGTCATGAAGGATCTAATTCCTAAATTTGAGACGTGTGGTATGTACCAGTTTATGGGTCAAAGAACAGACTTCAGTGAAATGGCTGTTAAGCAATTCCTGGCCACCTCAGAAATTGATATAGAAGAGGAATCCATCACCTGGATGACTGGATTCAAGAGATATTCTACATCTTTTGCTGACTTTGCTACTGCCAACAGTCTGGATTATGGCATCATTTCTGCTGGGCTGGATCTCTACACTGAGGATAATTTTGAGGACTTTGTGCAATTCTATGAGCCCGCAAGGCTGGGAATACCCAGGAGGTTTGGAGAGACAGCAGGACTCAGGCATCATCCTGCTGTGATCAACAAGATTGCCAGAGTCACTATTCTTCGCAAGAGTGGGGATAAGAGCAAAATACGAGACAAATTCTGGAATATTATCCACCACATCATGAATGGTGAGGTAATGAATATTGTTCTTTTCATGATGAGACAGCTCAATGATTTGAAAATGGACAAGAATCAGAATTTAGCATATGCTCCTTATATTATGGCTCTCATCAAAGCCAAGACAAGATTTGAGGGGCCCTGCAAGATTGTTCACACACCGTTCAGACCCTTTAAAAATGAAATAGGATTTCTCACCAGGCCACTCACCCCCTTCCCAGATGATGAGGAAGACCCTGGCTATGATGCAGGAGCAGCTCCTGATGTTGAGGCCGAGCAGATGCCTCCTCCTCCACCTCCTCCTCAGCCTCAGCAGTATTGGCAGCCTGGTCTAGGCTACTTTGATCCATATTTTCACAATATGCAGCAGGGACTTGAGACCCATATTGATACTCGCTTTGAGGGCATGATGACACATATGGATCACCGCCTAGATGACATGCAGTCTCGCTTTATTGACAGTAACTGGGATGCGCTCAACTCTGAGTTTTCTGAGTTTCGTGATCACATTCACACTAGTGTCACTGATCCTATCATGACCAGGCTGAATAATATGCAACAGAGTTTTCAAGATAACATGGGCGCTCTCTCCAGCCAATTTGACAATCTTTCTACAAATGACAGCATGCATGATATCAGTCAGAGGCAGCAACAACTCCAGCAAGATTTTAGCCAGTTCTCCTCTCTTTTTGACACATTCAGCACTCACTACTACAACATGCATCCTCCGCCCAGTGATCAGTGAGGCCTCTCCTTTGTGGCAATTGATGCCAAAGGGGGAGAGATGTGATGAGAAGAGAAGAAGAGAAGTTGTCAGGTGTCACATTCAGGGGGAGTTGTTGGTTTATGTGGACATTGAGACCGTGCATATGCATATTTCCCTTTTTATGTCGCATGCATTAATTTATGTCTTATGCATCTAGAACTGGCTTGAACTGTTAACTCTATATCTTATGTCTGTGGACAATTATCTGTAATATTCTGTGGGTTGAACTATGTTTAGTTCAAATTACTCTGTGTGTGGTTAATCGAGGAGTGATTATAATTGCTGCGCTTACTCTACATATCATCTCTTGTATGCCTCGATAACCATGATTGTAGGAAAGTCTCCATCAAAACTCCGATATATTATGTGTGTTATATCTTCATCTTCAAATAATCCTGCACACACTTAGGGGGAGAGCCTTTCCTACATACTGAGTTTTTATTGGGATTTATCTACCTCTCGGACAGAACTTCAAATCAAGATAAGTCCTATGAAACTCATCTCCAAAATCTATCTTATACCTAAGGTATGAGGGAGATTTGGAAAAACTAAACTTCTCTTTATTAGATTATGTAGTGTTGTCATCAATTACCAAAAAGGGGGAGATTGTGAATCATCTAGGCCCCTTTGGTGATGTTTTGGTAATTAATGACAACTGCTTGTGGACTAACGACTCTTGGAGAAATAAGAATGCAGGGTTGGACCACATAGAACAGGAAATTTTGGAGAATCATAAGCATTGGTTGTGGATCAAATGAAGGCAAAGGTATAATATAGGTTTCGTTTTTGCCGGTCTTGAGGAGTTTAGAGAAGATACCTGACCGGATTAGTAGGCTAGATAGTCGTACTATTAAGAGGGGTCAATGACTTTGATCTGTGTAAAACTTAGTGCCTCATAGAGCATCAAGTAGTTGCATTTGCATGAGGACTAACAGCGCTTCAAATTTCTTGAGTTAAAAATTCTTTCAAAAGCGAGCTTGAAAAAATGCAAAGTCTTGGATGCGCGGACCGTCTGGGCCTTGAGGGCGGACTATCCGCGATCCACCAGAAGGGTCCAAAGTCTGACCACTTTGGGTGCCATCTTGTTTCTTTGCACTGCGGACCGTCCGGGCCTTAGGGCCGGACCGTCCACAGTCATGACCAGAGAAGGCTGGTTTCGGGCCAGTCCCTGAATTATAGCGCGGACCGTCCGGCTGTGTTGGGCGGACAGTCCACAAGTGTCAATCATGTTTTGGACAGGGACTGTGTGATTTTGTAGATCTGTACTATGGACTGTCCGGGGGACTAGTCCGGACAGTACTGTCTCAGGTCTCGGATCGTCCGGTCTTTTAGGCGGACGGTCCGCCCGTGTTAACTGTTCTTGGTCAGAGGTCCGGGTGCCTCATGTTGCCAGGTCACGGACGGTCCGGCCTTGAGGGGCGGACTGTCCGTGGCCACCTTTTCTGATAGCTCTGACAGTTTTCAAACGGGAATTATAGCCGTTATATGTACGGCGGACCGTCCGGCCCTAGGGCGCGGACCATCCGCGTATGCGCAGAACTGGTGCTTTTTGCACATAATGGTTGGATTTTGATGAGGGGCTATAAATAGAAGGGTAGCTCGTGTGAGAGAGCTCTCTTGGCGATTCCTTGCACACATTGAGCTCATTTGTGATCCTCCAACTCACTCTCTCACATTCTTTGCTTGAGATTGCATTCTAGTGAGAGATTGAGGGTTCCTAGTGCATTTGCATCATTCGGTGATTCTTGAGGCACTAGGTGGTACACCGAGCAAGCGTCATTGGCTTGTTACTCTTGGAGGTTGCCGCCTCCTAGACGGCTCAGGTGATTGTCTCCGTCGAGCTCTCCAAGAAGATTGTGGAGAAGTCGCGGTGTTGATTGTGTGGGGTTCACGCCTACCTCGCCGGAGCGGCAAAGGTGACATTAGTGGAATCGAGGTATTGAGTGATTTCTTGTCCACTTGGCTCAAAGATCAAGCCGTGTCTTGATAGAGGAGCAAGTGAGAGCTTGAAGTCCACCTCAACATGGATTAGGGGTGATCGGCAAATCGCCGATACCACGGGATAAAATTCGGTGTCTTTACTTTCTTGCATTACTTATTGCCTTGCAAGTGATTAGTGTTTAGCATATTGTTCCTCAAGTATTCAATCACCGTAGTTGATTCTAATACATTGTTTACTTGTTGTCTCTAGAGAATTTTATTCCTCTTGTTATATTGATTAAATTTACCTAGTGTTTTTTATTTTAGTCAAAACCGTCTATTCACCCCCCCCCCCCTCTAGCCGGTGTCCTAGATCCTACACACTGTCCGGTGGTGCACCGGACAGTCCGGTGCGCCAGACCAGGGCTGCCTTCGGTATACTTTGCTCTTTTGTTTTGAACCCTTTCTTTTGACATTGTATTGGTTTGTTGTGAACCTTTGGCACCTGTAGAACTCATAATCTAGAACAAACTAGTTAGTCCATTAATTTGTGTTGGGCAATTCAACCACCAAAATTCATATAGGAAAAGGTTTGACCCTATTTCCCTTTCAATAGGAAGAGTACATCAGGGACATGCCAATTCCTAGGAAGGTCCCTGGTGTCTTGGAGTTCAAAGAAACAAACATCCATTGCCCTATCCACCGCTGAGGCCGAGTATGTTGCCGCAGGACAGTGTTGCGCGCAACTACTTTGGATGAGGCAAACCCTCGGGGACTTTGGCTACAATCTGAGCAAAGTCCCACTCCTATGTGACAATGAGAGTGCAATCCGCATGGCGGATAATCCTGTTGAACACAGCCGCACTAAGCACATAGACATCTGGCATCACTTTCTGAGAGACCACCAGCAAAAGGGAGATATCGAAGTGTACCATATTAGCACCGAGAACCAGCTAGCCGATATCTTTACCAAGCCGTTGGATGAGAAAACCTTTTGCAGGTTGCGTAGTGAGCTAAATGTCTTAGATTCGCGTAACTTGGATTGATCTATAGCATACATGTGTTCTATGCCTCTGATCATGTTACTTTATGCATTTATGTAATTTGTTGCTTATTTATGGTGCTCAAGTTGTGCAAGGGATCCCCGGACCTCACAAGTCCATGTATGAGTGATGCACATATTTAGAGGGAGATGTGCTACAACTTGACCCTTTGAGACTAATCCGTTTGTTTGAGTATACTTGATGTAGTCTCAAAGGTGGATTGAAAGGAAAGGTGAACTTGGACCCTGTAAAGACTTCCACTGCACTTCGGTATTAGTGTACTTAATTCCAAGTTCATTCGTATGCTCTTATTGCCTTTTGCTCTTAATTGACATTTTTTTGGTGAGGCAATGGGGTTAAAGGGCCAAGAATAATCCCGTTTTGGTGCTTAATGCTAAAGGGGAAGAAATTAAGGCCAAAGCAAGCAAATGGATCAGCTACCACTTGTAAATTTTGAAAACAATAGAGTTAAAACTTTTAATTTGCCAAAATACTCTAATTGCAAAATTTGGTCTCTTATGGGGGAGAATTTTGATTATGGGAAAAAGGGGGAGTTTTTGGTTCTTGATCATTTTCTCTCTTGGATTATCTCTCTTTGTGCCCAAACAAGTGAGTTTGACTTAGAGATAGGAAAATGAATTTGATTTGCAAAAACAAACCAAGTGGTGGCAAAGAATGATCCAAATATGTCAAAACTTATGCAAAGACAATATTGTTCTCAATTGCATTGATGTTGCAATTCTTTTGGTTGCTTTTGGATGTGTTGGCATAAATCACCAAAAAGGGGGAGATTGAAAGGGAAATGTGCCCTTGGGTAATTTCTATTATGTTTTGGTGATTAAGTGCCCAACACATGTAATTGAGTTCTTATGTGCTAAATGAAGAGAAAAGTGCAAATCAAGACATGAGGTATGTTTCTAGGCTTAGTACATTGTTTTGAGTACTAACATATTTTGTCTAAGTGCTAGGAACAGGAAAAGAAAGAATTGCAAAAGACTTGGCTGTGTGCAGCCAAAGTCCAGCTTGGCCTGGCACACCGGACTGTCCGGTGGTGCACCGGACAGTGTCCGGTGCGCCAGGCTAGTCCGCGTGAACAGGCCGCTCTCGGGACTCGACGGCGGCGTACGGCTATAATTCACCGGACTATCCAGTGGCGCACCGGACTGTCCGGTGAGTCGTCTGCGGCGAACTTGTCGCTCTCGGGAAGAGGATCAACGGCGTATGGCTAAAATTCACCGGACTGTCCGGTGAGCCAACGGTCGTCTGCGCCAACGGTCGGCCGCGCAATCTTCGCGCGACGCGTGGCAGCTCCAACGGTCGGTGGGGGCACCGGACTATCCGGTGCGCCAACCGGCCCGGCGCTGCAACGGTCGTCTGCGCCAGAAAAGGAAGGAGATCGGCACCGGACCATCTACAGTGACTGTCCGGTGGCGCTCCGGACTGTCCGATGCGCCACTCGACAGAAGGCAAGGATGGCCTTCCTTGTTGGCCTCCAACGGCTCTTAGATGCCTTGGGGCTATAAAAGGGACCCCTAGGCGCATGGAGGAGCTACCCAAGCATTCACTAAGCATCCTAAGGTATCCAAACTTCGTTCCCGCACATTCGTTTCGTTGTGTTTGAGATTTGAGCTCTATTCAAGTCAAGGACTCCCTACGTTGTCATTTGAGCTCAAGTCTTCTCTCTTGTGTGCGTGGGTGTGCTGCAATTTGCGTCTTGTGTGTGTTGCTCATCCCAACCTTACTCCGTGCTTTCTTTGTGATCATCATTGTAAGGGCGAGAGGCTCCAACTTGTGGAGATTCCTCGCAAACGGTAAAAGGATATAAGGAAGAAAAGTCGTGGTATTCAAGTTGATCATTGGATCACTTGAAAGGGTTGAGTGCAACCCTCGTCCATTAGGATGCCACAACGTGGAAGTAGGCAAGTGTTACTTGGCCGAACCACGGGATAAAATCGCGTGTCTCTTGTGATTGCTCTCTCCTTGACTGTATGTCTTCTCAAGAGCTCGTTTCAAGCTACTTAGCCGTTCTAACTTTCATAACTAAGTTGTGTGGCTATTAGTGTTGAATTTTATAGGATCACCTATTCACCCCCCCTCCCTCTAGGTGCTCTCAGCTAGCGAGCAGAGCGGAGCGGCTGCGCGGCTAGCGAGCGGCTGGGACGAGCAGAGCAGAACGCCGGGACGAGCAGAGCAGGGAGCAAAGCAGAACGCCGGGATCCACAGAGCAGAGCAGACGAGCAGGAATCGCGCCGCCCCCGTGGTCGTGATCTTCGCCCGGCAAGCCAGCCGTGATCTGCAGACGAGCAGGAATCGCGCCCGGCCACGCCCGCCAAGCACAAGCACACAAGCACACGGCTGTGATCTGCAGACGAGCAGGAAGCTAGCCAGACAAACACACAAGCACACTGTAGCACCCAATATTTTGATTTTGGGATTAGTAAAATCTTTTTAAACCAAAGTAAAGTGACCCTGATGAATATTTACACTTAGGAGTTCACCCCTTCTAAAAATAAATAGTAATATTAAATTAACGTCAGTTAAAACAAATAGAAACGAAAATTCAGCCTGTGAGTTTCAAGGAATAAATAAGAAGATCCTTGTATGAGTTAAGATATTCATAAATGTTCTAAAAACGTTTAGTTTAAAGTCTCTTAATAGAGATTATTCCTTAAAAAGTATCTTCTATTAAAATAAATAAGTAATGAACATTGGTGCACTTTTAATTGGACCACACGCAAAGTGGTATTGCGTTTGTATATATTGTTTGTGTATATGAATTATATATTTAAAAGTATTTGGATAAGTGAATAAGATAAATGAATAAATAGTACAAAATTCTAATTTACATGCTCGATCATTATTGAATGATGCATTTTTTTCTTGGAATTTGAATTGAAACAAAAAAAACAAATTAGAAAAGGAAAAGAAAAAAAGAAGAAGGCCATACCTGTTGCCGACCAGGCCAAAAAAAAAACGCTCTCCGTTTTTTTTTCCTGCTGGCAGCAGCATGCAACTGATGGGGCCCACTCACCAGCTACTGCATGGGCACGATCAAGCGACGGTCTCACTGACCGCTGGGCTCACTCCTTGGCAACTCGTCCGCTCGCGTTGCGACTGCGTTCTTTGAAGCACACCACTGGTCGCTGGGGTCGCCTGACCAGGCCCTGTATCTTGCCGCATGCCCTCATCGCGTGCGCGCGCGGATCATAGAGCGTGGCCCACCTGTTGGACCTATCTCCTTCTTTCCCCAACCGAAACAGCGAGCACGGTGGACAGAAGTCAACAGATCGCGCGCTGGGCGCGTGCGATTCCGCCGGACTTCCGTGGTTTGCGCTGAACTCCGGAACGGATCGGCCGGCCTCATCCTCGTCCAGGTCTTTAAGTACTTATGCGGCGCGACGTTCTCTCCATTACACTCAAAACCACCGGCAGCTCCTTCATTACCTATCTCGCCATTGCCGCACTCGGGGAGAGAAAAAAATGGAGCGCTGCTGTCCGCCGCGGTTGATCGCCGATTGCCCACCAGCCCCCACCAAGGAACCAAATCCACTGTGTGGGAGCATCGCCGGGCCATGCTGGGTACGATTGGGAGCTCGCCTCGGCTGATTGGTGTTCTGCGCGTGGGGAATTTCTCGTCGGCATATCGCTGCCGCCGTGCCACCGTGGCTGGGGTGCAGCGCTATGTATTCACCGGTAATTTTTACCTTCATTCATTCGCACTTATTCATATTTCGTATAGCACTTGTCCGTCCATGAATTGGAGCACCAGGGACGCCTCTGCGCATCGCGCCGGCGAGCTCAGGGAGCCCCTGTTCTTCCGCTGTGCTGCGTTGCAAGGGGTAGAAGATAGGATCGCAGCCGTAGATTTAGGTATGGGCGGTTTAAGATTGAATCGCGCCCTGATGAATCTGTGCCGTCAGATCTTAGATTGGATGGCGGTGGGTAGTTCAGATTTCATTAAATATGGGTCGTCAGATCGTGATCCAAGCGCGGGCGTAGCGTACCGGTTCATGCCTTGGTACATCTAATCTGAACCATTGAAACCTGATCTGACGGCTCAGCCAACCCCGTACCCCTTCACCCGAACCATTTTTCACATAAGTCCATGCGTTTGTTTTAAATAAACCCGCCGTCCCCGCGGGGGTAGCCTGTGTCTGGGATATTTTGCGAGTTAAACCCTGACTTCCTCTGTATTAGTGCGCCCAATCCAGGAATTAAAGAAAATAGGAAAAAAGATATTTAGAAATTGATTTTGAGTATAAAAATAATTGTAAAACTTGTATAATCCATAGAAAATTCATATGAAGTCCAAATTAATCCATTCAAATTCCTATAATTTTGTAATATTATTGTTTATCATTTAGTACCACTGTTTTGTCATGAATGTCTCAATAAAATTTATATCCTATTTAATCTTGTGCAAAACACATAAAACATTCAGAAATTCATAAATTAAAATCTATAATTCCAAAATTAATGATTCCTGTTTCTATGATCTTATTTTATTATGTAGATTATTAATATATATTTTGCTTCTTATGTTTGATGTGATGTTAATTTTGCATATACCATGTTTGTTTGTATTGCTACGTTTAGCAGTGAGAACACGTATCACCTGAAGAGCAAGTTGGTACCTGGAATCTCAAGTGACAGGCAAGTTGTGCCCTTGATCACTTCTTTTTACCCATTCATGTTCTGATTAATCATAATGATCTGCATAGGTTAATTTTGATGGGACCCAATAGGTTACCCTAGTTTGTCTATCTTTATGCCTTGTTTACCACTAAACTTTCTGGGTAGTACTTGCTAGTGCTATATGTGGATTTGGGCATTGAGATACATATTATTCATACTTTTGTTATCAGTTGTTATTTACTGTTCATGATAAGATCATTATGTTAATTGGAACATGGAGAACCACCCGGGAAAACAGTGCTACCACAAGGGTTTAATGGGACGCCCTTGGCCGATTAATTAGGAAAGCTAGTGGAAGACTACCTTACCCGAAAGGGGCAAGGGCAGTAGGGGAGTGGTCAGTGTAGGGAGGCCCTCGGGAGGATTTTGCTGCGATGGCGGTCCTGCAAGGGATTCCTGCATTGGAGCTTCCTATAAACTGTAGCGGGTTTTCTGAAGCTAGTGGAACTTTGTAAAGGCCTCGTAGTGTTACCCTGCCTCGCCTCCTCGGTAGAGGTGTATGGGAAGCCGCGATCCCTTGGCAGATGGGTAACATGACTTGTGGGTAAAGATGTGCAACCTCTGCAGAGTGTAAAACTGGTATACTAGCCGTGCTCACGGTCATGAGCAGCTCGGACCCTCACATGATTAATTTATGGAACTAAATTCAAATTGTCATATGCATTGCATCGCAGGTGATGTTGTTACTTTTGTTCTACTACTTAATTGGGTTGGTATTTACTTATACTTAGTAATTGCTAATAAAATTTTGACCAACTTTAAAAGCAATGCTCAGCTCTAACCATCTCCTTTGGTAAGCCTTACACTTCACGTGAGCTCCCACCTTTGGCGAGTTCATGCACATTATACCCCACAATTTGTTGAGCTATGAACGTATGTGAGCTCACTCTTGCTGTCTCACACCCCCCACAGGTCAAGAACAGGTACCGCAGGATGATGCTCATGGAGGATGCTGCGATGTGTTCGTGAGTGGTCTAGGCCGTCGTCTCCCAGTCAACTTTGGGTTGCTGGACCGTTGTCTCCTTATAATGTAATTATTTATTTTGTATAGAATTCCTGTTATATAGTAAAGATGTGACATTCGATCCTGTGCCATGATTCATCATATGTGTGAGACTTGGTCCCAGCACACCTGGTGATTATGTTCGCGCCCGGGTCTTGGTGCCCTAAAACCCGGGTGTGACAGAAGTGGTATCAGAGGAATGTTGACTGTAGGACGAAACCTAGATAGAACTGGACAACCAATACTTACTTACCTTTGCTACTCTGATTCTTTCTAAACTTTTCTTAATCTATTCTCATCTATTTCCGCTTTACTCTGATTATCCTTACCTTTTCCTTATAAAGACAAACTTGGATTTCACACTTTGAAATCTTGTGCCTAAAGTGACTTTTAGGAATAGGAAACCTAATCTTAGGAGCAAAAACAAAACTATTTTACGAGTATCTATGTACTTGAATGTTTGTTCTTATGATACTTGTCTGATTTGGATCTTTGATTGAGTGTGATGGGTTGTGGGGTAATGTCCACAATTACATCTACATATATATAATGCTTATAAAACTAACTAGACAAACTAGATTATCCCTCATTAAAATATCTAGCCTAACAATATCTATCTCATCTTAAAAGATTCTATCCTACACTCATAGATCCATCTTATCTCAAAAAAAAAGATCCTGACTTATCCAAATTAAAATATATCTAGCCTAATAGATCCATCGTATCTTAAAAAAACCATCTCTTATCTTAATAGATTCATCTTATCTTGAAGGATTCATCTTATCCTAACCACTTTACTTATCCCATCTTAATAGATCTAACTGACCTCAAAAGATTCTACCCTATCCTTATGGAGTCATCTTGCCCTAATTAGCACATTTATCCTACTCTAGAATAACAACCATGAACAGAAGAGCTAACCCAACCGTTAGAGTCATGATGGATTGCATAATCTGCCTATCCCCACCCAACACCAAACAAGAGTTTGACCTACATCAGGTAGTCTATCTCACCCATATCAACCATATTTCCTAACTCCCAGGATATACACTAACCTTGAATAAATAAGACCAAGACCGGAGAAGAAAAGATCAAGGAAGGATACAACAGTCAAAGTGAATCTCGAGACGAATTAAGACTTAAATATTTCGGATGAAGTCTTCTCCTTGCCATAATCTTTCTTACCACCACCTGTCCAGCTTATATCCACATAATAAGTAGCCGGATACCTATGCTCTCCTAATCAACCCCTATTGACTATAAAAAAATGAAACTCTAGATTTTTGAACCAATTATAGATTAAAAGCTAAATTACAAACAAATCTTTATGTAGCCCTTTTTCTTACAAATCTCGAGGACGAGATTTCTGTTAAGGGGGGTAGAATTTGTAGCACCCAATATTTTGATTTTGGGATTAGTAAAATCTTTTTAAACCAAAGTAAAGTGACCCTGATGAATATTTACACTTAGGAGTTCACCCCTTCTAAAAATAAATAGTAATATTAAATTAACGTCAGTTAAAACAAATAGAAACGAAAATTCAGCCTGTGAGTTTCAAGGAATAAATAAGAAGATCCTTGTATGAGTTAAGATATTCATAAATGTTCTAAAAACGTTTAGTTTAAAGTCTCTTAATAGAGATTATTCCTTAAAAAGTATCTTCTATTAAAATAAATAAGTAATGAACATTGGTGCACTTTTAATTGGACCACACGCAAAGTGGTATTGCGTTTGTATATATTGTTTGTGTATATGAATTATATATTTAAAAGTATTTGGATAAGTGAATAAGATAAATGAATAAATAGTACAAAATTCTAATTTACATGCTCGATCATTATTGAATGATGCATTTTTTTCTTGGAATTTGAATTGAAACAAAAAAAACAAATTAGAAAAGGAAAAGAAAAAAAGAAGAAGGCCATACCTGTTGCCGACCAGGCCAAAAAAAACGCTCTCCGTTTTTTTTCCTGCTGGCCGCAGCATGCAACTGATGGGGCCCACTCACCAGCTACTGCATGGGCACGATCAAGCGACGGTCTCACTGACCGCTGGGCTCACTCCTTGGCAACTCGTCCGCTCGCGTTGCGATTGCGTTCTTTGAAGCACACCACTGGTCGCTGGGGTCGCCTGACCAGGCCCTGTATCTTGCCGCATGCCCTCATCGCGTGCGCGCGCGGATCATAGAGCGTGGCCCACCTGTTGGACCTATCTCCTTCTTTCCCCAACCGAAACAGCGAGCACGGTGGACAGAAGTCAACAGATCGCGCGCTGGGCGCGTGCGATTCCGCCGGACTTCCGTGGTTTGCGCTGAACTCCGGAACGGATCGGCCGGCCTCATCCTCGTCCAGGTCTTTAAGTACTTATGCGGCGCGACGTTCTCTCCATTACACTCAAAACCACCGGCAGCTCCTTCATTACCTATCTCGCCATTGCCGCACTCGGGGAGAGAAAAAAAATGGAGCGCTGCTGTCCGCCGCGGTTGATCGCCGATTGCCCACCAGCCCCCACCAAGGAACCAAATCCACTGTGTGGGAGCATCGCCGGGCCATGCTGGGTACGATTGGGAGCTCGCCTCGGCTGATTGGTGTTCTGCGCGTGGGGAATTTCTCGTCGGCATATCGCTGCCGCCGTGCCACCGTGGCTGGGGTGCAGCGCTATGTATTCACCGGTAATTTTTACCTTCATTCATTCGCACTTATTCATATTTCGTATAGCACTTGTCCGTCCATGAATTGGAGCACCAGGGACGCCTCTGCGCATCGCGCCGGCGAGCTCAGGGAGCCCCTGTTCTTCCGCTGTGCTGCGTTGCAAGGGGTAGAAGATAGGATCGCAGCCGTAGATTTAGGTATGGGCGGTTTAAGATTGAATCACGCCCTGATGAATCTGTGCCGTCAGATCTTAGATTGGATGGCGGTGGGTAGTTCAGATTTCATTAAATATGGGTCGTCAGATCGTGATCCAAGCGCGGGCGTAGCGTACCGGTTCATGCCTTGGTACATCTAATCTGAACCATTGAAACCTGATCTGACGGCTCAGCCAACCCCGTACCCCTTCACCCGAACCATTTTTCACATAAGTCCATGCGTTTGTTTTAAATAAACCCGCCGTCCCCGCGGGGGTAGCCTGTGTCTGGGATATTTTGCGAGTTAAACCCTGACTTCCTCTGTATTAGTGCGCCCAATCCAGGAATTAAAGAAAATAGGAAAAAAGATATTTAGAAATTGATTTTGAGTATAAAAATAATTGTAAAACTTGTATAATCCATAGAAAATTCATATGAAGTCCAAATTAATCCATTCAAATTCCTATAATTTTGTAATATTATTGTTTATCATTTAGTACCACTGTTTTGTCATGAATGTCTCAATAAAATTTATATCCTATTTAATCTTGTGCAAAACACATAAAACATTCAGAAATTCATAAATTAAAATCTATAATTCCAAAATTAATGATTCCTGTTTCTATGATCTTATTTTATTATGTAGATTATTAATATATATTTTGCTTCTTATGTTTGATGTGATGTTAATTTTGCATATACCATGTTTGTTTGTATTGCTACGTTTAGCAGTGAGAACACGTATCACCTGAAGAGCAAGTTGGTACCTGGAATCTCAAGTGACAGGCAAGTTGTGCCCTTGATCACTTCTTTTTACCCATTCATGTTCTGATTAATCATAATGATCTGCATAGGTTAATTTTGATGGGACCCAATAGGTTACCCTAGTTTCTCTATCTTTATGCCTTGTTTACCACTAAACTTTCTGGGTAGTACTTGCTAGTGCTATATGTGGATTTGGGCATTGAGATACATATTATTCATACTTTTGTTATCAGTTGTTATTTACTGTTCATGATAAGATCATTATGTTAATTGGAACATGGAGAACCACCCGGGAAAACAGTGCTACCACAAGGGTTTAATGGGACGCCCTTGGCCGATTAATTAGGAAAGCTAGTGGAAGACTACCTTACCCGAAAGGGGCAAGGGCAGTAGGGGAGTGGTCAGTGTAGGGAGGCCCTCGGGAGGATTTTGCTGCGATGGCGGTCCTGCAAGGGATTCCTGCATTGGAGCTTCCTATAAACTGTAGCGGGTTTTCTGAAGCTAGTGGAACTTTGTAAAGGCCTCGTAGTGTTACCCTGCCTTGCCTCCTCGGTAGAGGTGTATGGGAAGCCGCGATCCCTTGGCAGATGGGTAACATGACTTGTGGGTAAAGATGTGCAACCTCTGCAGAGTGTAAAACTGGTATACTAGCCGTGCTCACAGTCATGAGCAGCTCGGACCCTCACATGATTAATTTATGGAACTAAATTCAAATTGTCATATGCATTGCATCGCAGGTGATGTTGTTACTTTTGTTCTACTACTTAATTGGGTTGGTATTTACTTATACTTAGTAATTGCTAATAAAATTTTGACCAACTTTAAAAGCAATGCTCAGCTCTAACCATCTCCTTTGGTAAGCCTTACACTTCACGTGAGCTCCCACCTTTGGCGAGTTCATGCACATTATACCCCACAATTTGTTGAGCTATGAACGTATGTGAGCTCACTCTTGCTGTCTCACACCCCCCACAGGTCAAGAACAGGTACCGCAGGATGATGCTCATGGAGGATGCTGCGATGTGTTCGTGAGTGGTCTAGGCCGTCGTCTCCCAGTCAACTTTGGGTTGCTGGACCGTTGTCTCCTTATAATGTAATTATTTATTTTGTATAGAATTCCTGTTATATAGTAAAGATGTGACATTCGATCCTGTGCCATGATTCATCATATGTGTGAGACTTGGTCCCAGCACACCTGGTGATTATGTTCGCGCCCAGGTCTTGGTGCCCTAAAACCCGGGTGTGACAGAAGTGGTATCAGAGGAATGTTGACTGTAGGACGAAACCTAGATAGAACTGGACAACCAATACTTACTTACCTTTGCTACTCTGATTCTTTCTAAACTTTTCTTAATCTATTCTCATCTATTTCCGCTTTACTCTGATTATCCTTACCTTTTCCTTATAAAGACAAACTTGGATTTCACACTTTGAAATCTTGTGCCTAAAGTGACTTTTAGGAATAGGAAACCTAATCTTAGGAGCAAAAACAAAACTATTTTACGAGTATCTATGTACTTGAATGTTTGTTCTTATGATACTTGTCTGATTTGGATCTTTGATTGAGTGTGATGGGTTGTGGGGTAATGTCCACAATTACATCTACATATATATAATGCTTATAAAACTAACTAGACAAACTAGATTATCCCTCATTAAAATATCTAGCCTAACAATATCTATCTCATCTTAAAAGATTCTATCCTACACTCATAGATCCATCTTATCTCAAAAAAAAAAGATCCTGACTTATCCAAATTAAAATATATCTAGCCTAATAGATCCATCGTATCTTAAAAAAACCATCTCTTATCTTAATAGATTCATCTTATCTTGAAGGATTCATCTTATCCTAACCACTTTACTTATCCCATCTTAATAGATCTAACTGACCTCAAAAGATTCTACCCTATCCTTATGGAGTCATCTTGCCCTAATTAGCACATTTATCCTACTCTAGAATAACAACCATGAACAGAAGAGCTAACCCAACCGTTAGAGTCATGATGGATTGCATAATCTGCCTATCCCCACCCAACACCAAACAAGAGTTTGACCTACATCAGGTAGTCTATCTCACCCATATCAACCATATTTCCTAACTCCCAGGATATACACTAACCTTGAATAAATAAGACCAAGACCGGAGAAGAAAAGATCAAGGAAGGATACAACAGTCAAAGTGAATCTCGAGACGAATTAAGACTTAAATATTTCGGATGAAGTCTTCTCCTTGCCATAATCTTTCTTACCACCACCTGTCCAGCTTATATCCACATAATAAGTAGCCGGATACCTATGCTCTCCTAATCAACCCCTATTGACTATAAAAAAATGAAACTCTAGATTTTTGAACCAATTATAGATTAAAAGCTAAATTACAAACAAATCTTTATGTAGCCCTTTTTCTTACAAATCTCGAGGACGAGATTTCTGTTAAGGGGGGTAGAATTTGTAGCACCCAATATTTTGATTTTGGGATTAGTAAAATCTTTTTAAACCAAAGTAAAGTGACCCTGATGAATATTTACACTTAGGAGTTCACCCCTTCTAAAAATAAATAGTAATATTAAATTAACGTCAGTTAAAACAAATAGAAACGAAAATTCAGCCTGTGAGTTTCAAGGAATAAATAAGAAGATCCTTGTATGAGTTAAGATATTCATAAATGTTCTAAAAACGTTTAGTTTAAAGTCTCTTAATAGAGATTATTCCTTAAAAAGTATCTTCTATTAAAATAAATAAGTAATGAACATTGGTGCACTTTTAATTGGACCACACGCAAAGTGGTATTGCGTTTGTATATATTGTTTGTGTATATGAATTATATATTTAAAAGTATTTGGATAAGTGAATAAGATAAATGAATAAATAGTACAAAATTCTAATTTACATGCTCGATCATTATTGAATGATGCATTTTTTTTCTTGGAATTTGAATTGAAACAAAAAAAAACAAATTAGAAAAGGAAAAGAAAAAAAGAAGAAGGCCATACCTGTTGCCGACCAGGCCAAAAAAAACGCTCTCCGTTTTTTTTCCTGCTGGCCGCAGCATGCAACTGATGGGGCCCACTCACCAGCTACTGCATGGGCACGATCAAGCGACGGTCTCACTGACCGCTGGGCTCACTCCTTGGCAACTCGTCCGCTCGCGTTGCGACTGCGTTCTTTGAAGCACACCACTGGTCGCTGGGGTCGCCTGACCAGGCCCTGTATCTTGCCGCATGCCCTCATCGCGTGCGCGCGCGGATCATAGAGCGTGGCCCACCTGTTGGACCTATCTCCTTCTTTCCCCAACCGAAACAGCGAGCACGGTGGACAGAAGTCAACAGATCGCGCGCTGGGCGCGTGCGATTCCGCCGGACTTCCGTGGTTTGCGCTGAACTCCGGAACGGATCGGCCGGCCTCATCCTCGTCCAGGTCTTTAAGTACTTATGCGGCGCGACGTTCTCTCCATTACACTCAAAACCACCGGCAGCTCCTTCATTACCTATCTCGCCATTGCCGCACTCGGGGAGAGAAAAAAAATGGAGCGCTGCTGTCCGCCGCGGTTGATCGCCGATTGCCCACCAGCCCCCACCAAGGAACCAAATCCACTGTGTGGGAGCATCGCCGGGCCATGCTGGGTACGATTGGGAGCTCGCCTCGGCTGATTGGTGTTCTGCGCGTGGGGAATTTCTCGTCGGCATATCGCTGCCGCCGTGCCACCGTGGCTGGGGTGCAGCGCTATGTATTCACCGGTAATTTTTACCTTCATTCATTCGCACTTATTCATATTTCGTATAGCACTTGTCCGTCCATGAATTGGAGCACCAGGGACGCCTCTGCGCATCGCGCCGGCGAGCTCAGGGAGCCCCTGTTCTTCCGCTGTGCTGCGTTGCAAGGGGTAGAAGATAGGATCGCAGCCGTAGATTTAGGTATGGGCGGTTTAAGATTGAATCGCGCCCTGATGAATCTGTGCCGTCAGATCTTAGATTGGATGGCGGTGGGTAGTTCAGATTTCATTAAATATGGGTCGTCAGATCGTGATCCAAGCGCGGGCGTAGCGTACCGGTTCATGCCTTGGTACATCTAATCTGAACCATTGAAACCTGATCTGACGGCTCAGCCAACCCCGTACCCCTTCACCCGAACCATTTTTCACATAAGTCCATGCGTTTGTTTTAAATAAACCCGCCGTCCCCGCGGGGGTAGCCTGTGTCTGGGATATTTTGCGAGTTAAACCCTGACTTCCTCTGTATTAGTGCGCCTGTAACACCCAAATTCTGAATTTGGGATTGGTAGAAGAAATTGGAGCAAAGTACCATTTATAAGTGATTAAACTTTATAGCTCACCCTTTTCAAAGGGAAATGATCATAATAAAATAAATAAAGAAACATTATGTAGTAATTGTGCATCATGTGAAAGTTTAAACTTGTGCATAAATTTGAAATCTAGAATTTAAAACTTGGTTTGATTTGAATTGGAATTTGGGTTTTTAAAATAAGAAGAAAAGGAAAGTATATACAAAATAAAAAAGTATAAATAAAAGTAAGACTAGAGTTTACAAATTATACTTTCAATCTGAGGAGAATTTACCAAAGAATTTGATTTTGAAATTTGAATTCAAATTGGATTTGAAAATGGAGAAAAGAAAATAAGAAATAAAAAGGAAAAAGAACACTATGCCTAACTGGGCCGGCTACCTCAATTCGGCCCACTTAAGGAATCATACCGTGCAGCCCATTGCACCTCCACTCGGCGCCGACAGGCCGGGGCCACCCGTCAGCCTCTGCATACGCGCGCCCAGCTTCCTTGCTCTCGCTGGCTGGCCGGGGCCCGCTTGTCGGTCATCCACGGCGCGCGCGCTTGGATACTTTGCCTCTGACCGGTGGGGCCATCCCGTCAGCCTCCCCACTCACATGCCGCGCTCTCTCCTTTCACCGCCGTGTGGGCCCGCCTCGTCAGCCAGCGCCATCTCCCTTCTATGCGACTGGTGGACCCCGCTCGTCACTCTCACACGCCTCCTCTCAACTCCCTGCCGCGTGGGGCCCGGACGTCAGGACCTTCTTCACCGAACGGACTCAAGCAGCCGACTCCGACCAACAGAACGCGAGCTCCACCGAATCCCGTGATTCGCGCCTTGGGTAAGGACTCCGATTTTGGCCGGGCCTATATATGCACGAACCGCGACCCCTCCTCCTCACCCCAACCGTAACGGAAGCACCGTCGCCGAGCGCCACCATGACCGTATGCGGGGAAAAGTGCCGCCGCACCACCACATCATCGGCAGCGACTTTTTGGGCACTGGATAATGGCAACAGAGCTTCGTGGGATCGCATGGGTCGTTTCTAGGGAAGCGTCGGCCAAAATCACGGGGGGAGGTACCGGTAATTGCTCACCGGAGCAATATCTCCGCCGCTCGCCGTGGCTAAGACCTTCTGCACCATATTGCGGGGTAAGTCCATGACCATCGCTTTCAGTGTACTTAGGGCATCGTATAGCTCGGTCCAATTCGTATATGACGCTCGGGAGCGGCCAATTGCATGCTCGCCGGTGAGGGCGCGCCGCGGGCGCGGCGGCGCCGCCGGCCTCCCGGGCGGGGTTGGGGGACGGTGTCCTGGCCGTTGGATCTAAGTGGGCGGGTAGGATTAGAAGTCTGCATACCGGTTCAATCTTTCGGATCCTGCCGTTGATCCCGAGTTTAACGGCTACGATTCAAAGACACATAACGATTCGGTAGCTTGATCCGTGCCGTTGCTCGCGAATCGGACGTCCGTTATTGCGTACCGGTTCACGCGGGACTCAGACCTAATCTGAGCCCTCCATTTCTGATCGGACGGATCACGGTGCCCCGTACCCCCCTTCGCCGTGGATGTTTTATAAAAGAGCCCTCGGGGTTTTGTGAAATCAACCCGCCATCCACCGCGGGGTAAGTCTGTGTCTTGGGTTTCTTTCGCGTTAGACCCTGGACTTATCTGTTTTTAGCGCTCAGTCCAGAGAATAAGGAAAACCATATAAATAATATCTAAAATTGATTTTTAACACAAAAATAATTCCCAGAACTTGTTTAAATCATAGAAAATCCATTTTTAGTCCAAATTAATCCATTCCACTTTCTAAAATTTTGTAATTTTATTATCTACCACCTAGAGTCTCTGTTTTGTCATGAAAACAATTAAAAATTTAATCTCTCACTTAATCCATTTTAAACACATAAAACCTTTGAAAATTCATAACTTAAAATCTACAACTCCAAAATTAATAATTCCTGTTCCTATGATCTTATTTTAATATGTATATTAATAATGTATATTTTGTTCTTATGTTTGGTGTAATGTTAATTTTGCCTATACCATGTTTGTTTGAATTGCTACGACTAGCAGTGAGGTCACGAGTCATCTGAAGATCATCCTGGTACCTGGAATCTCAAGGCCCAGGCAAGTTGTGCCCTTGATCACTTCTTTTCACCTACTCATGTTCTGATTAATCATAATGATCTGCATAGGTTAATTTTAATGGGACCCAATAGGTTACCCTAGTTTGTCTATCTTTATACCTTGTTTACCACTGAACTTTCTGGGTAGTACTTGCTAGTGCTTTATGTGGTTTTGGGTATGAAGATTACACTATTCATGATTATACTTTTGTTATCAGTTGTTATTTATTGTTCATGATAAGATCATTATGTTAATTGGAACATGGAGCGACCACCCGGGAAAACAGTGCTACCACAAGGGTAGTATGGGATGCCCTTGGCTGATTAATTAGGAAAGCTAGTGGAAGACTACCTTACCCGAAAGGGGCAAGGGCAGTAGGGGAGAGGTCAGTGTAGGGAGGCCCTCGGGAGGATTTTGCTGCGATGGCGGTCCTGCAAGGGATTCCTGCACTGGATCTTCCTATAAACTGTAGCGGGTTTTCGGAAGCTAGTGGAACTTTGTAAAGGCCTCGTAGTGGATCCCTAGCCATTCACCTCGGAAGTGTCTAAGGGCCTTGCAAACCCTGGCGACATGGGATACACGACTTGTGGGTAAAGATGCGCAACCTCTGCAGAGTGTAAAACTGGTATACTAGCCGTGCTCACGGTCAAGAGCAGCTCGGACCCTCACATGATTAAATTATGGAACTAAATTCAATTTGTCATATGCATTGCATTGCAGGTGATGTTGTTACTCTTGTTCTATTACTTAATTGGGTTTGGTATTTACTTATACTTAGTAACTGCTAATAAAATTTTGACCAACTTTAAAAGCAATGCTCAGCTCTAACCATCTTCTTTGGTAAGCCTTACACTTCACGTGAGCTCCCACCTTTGGCGAGTTCATGCACATTATTCCCCACAACTTGTTGAGCGATGAACGTATGTGAGCTCACTCTTGCTGTCTCACATACACCACAGGTCAAGACCAGGTACTGCAGGATGATGCTCATGGAGGATGCTGCGATGAGTTCGTGAGAGGTCTAGGTCGTCGTCTCCCAGTCAACTTTGGGTTGCTGGACCGTTGTCTCCTTATAATGTAATTATTTATTTTGTATAGAACTCCTGTTATATATAAAGTTGTGACATTCGATCCTGTGCCACTATACATCATATGTTTGAGACTTGGTCCCAGCATACCTGGTGTTTATGTTAACCCCGGGTTTTGGACCCCTAAAATCCGGGTGTTACAGAAGTGGTATCAGAGGAATGTTGACTGTAGGACGAAACCTAGATAGAACTGGACAACCATTATCTACTTACCTCTGCTACTCTGATTCTTTTCTAAACTTATCTCAATCTTTTCTCATCTAATTCCGCTTTACTCTGATTATTCTTACCTTTTCATTCTAAAGACAAGTGTGGATTTCACACTTTGAAATCCTGTGACTGAAGTGACCTTTAGGAATAGGAGACCTAATCTCAGGGACAAAAACAAAACTATTTTTTTTTATGGTTATCTATGCACTTGAATGTTTGTTCCTATGATATTTGTCTGATTTGGATTTTTGATTGAGTGTGATGGGTTGTGGAGTAATGTCCACAATTACATCTGCATATACACATAGGTAGAAAAATATATTTATAAAATAACTAGACAACCTAGATTGTCCCCATTGGAACATATCTAGCTTAAGAGATTTATCTTATCTTAAAAAGCTCTCATTCTAACCAATTCATCTTATCTTAAAAGATTCTCTCTTATCTTAATAGATCCATCTCATCTTAAAAGATACTCATCTTATCTTGAAAAGATTTTATCCTTATCCTAATAGATCTAACTGGCCTCAGAAGATTTTATCTTATCTTTATGGATCTGTCTTATCCTAATAAGCATACTTATCCACCCAAGTTTAACAACCATGATCTAATGCAAGTTAATTAGATCTTACCTAGTCAAACTAGTCACACCAATCTAACCTAGATCTGATCCAATCTAAAGTGACTTATCAAACATGTTAGATAATACTGATGAAATAGTTTAGACTCTACTCCTATAGAACAGGTCTTAACTTAGTTCACCCTGCACTAGATTAAGAATGACAGATCGACTTGGCCATATACAACTACCTTAACCATCTGCTAGTTGCATAACCCCTCAATTATAAACTAGCAAGAGACTTCATCTTATCATAACATATCTAACTAATCTCAAAACATCCTAACATGTTCTACCCTGTTGGACCTATCTAACCTAAACTAGTCTAATCCAGTCATATCCAATTTAATCTAGATCTTATCTTACCTAATGTGACCTGACCCAGTGTGGTCTAATGTTATCTAACTTAATGTGGTTTACTTAAACATATTAGTGATACTGGTAGAAGAGATTAAACCCTACTAGCCAGGTATTAACTTAACTTCACACATTAGACCAACTCAACCATGAGCAGAAGATCTAACTCAACCAATAGATTCATAATGGATTGCATGATCTGTTTATCCCCACCTAACATCAAATAAACTTTTGATCTACATCATGTAGTCTATCTTATTCATACCTATATTAACCATATTCCCCAGCCAATAATATATACTAACTCCTAATCAATGAGACAAGACCGGAGAAGATGATCAACTTCATCAAGGAAGGATGAGCACCAACTCAAGTCTTCAAGGATCAAGTGAGGTCACCAAGATGAGTCAAGATCCACAATCTTGGATGAAGTCTTTTCTTATCCTGCTCTTTCTTACCCAAACCTATATATATCCTAAAGACATCTTCTATCCTACATAATAAAGTGGACATACATATATTACCCATGCTCTCCTATCACTTATTAATAATAAAAAGAGAGACTCTTGATTTTGAACTAATTAGAAACTAAAAGCTAGATTTCAAATCACTCTTCCTATATCCTTTCTCTTACAAATCTCGAGGACGAGATTATTTTTAAGGGGGGTAGGATTTGTAACACCCAAATTCTGAATTTGGGATTGGTAGAAGAAATTGGAGCAAAGTACCATTTATAAGTGATTAAACTTTATAGCTCACCCTTTTCAAAGGGAAATGATCATAATAAAATAAATAAAGAAACATTATGTAGTAATTGTGCATCATGTGAAAATTCATAACTTAAAATCTACAACTCCAAAATTAATAATTCCTGTTCCTATGATCTTATTTTAATATGTATATTAATAATGTATATTTTGTTCTTATGTTTGGTGTAATGTTAATTTTGCCTATACCATGTTTGTTTGAATTGCTACGACTAGCAGTGAGGTCACGAGTCATCTGAAGATCATCCTGGTACCTGGAATCTCAAGGCCCAGGCAAGTTGTGCCCTTGATCACTTCTTTTCACCTACTCATGTTCTGATTAATCATAATGATCTGCATAGGTTAATTTTAATGGGACCCAATAGGTTACCCTAGTTTGTCTATCTTTATACCTTGTTTACCACTGAACTTTCTGGGTAGTACTTGCTAGTGCTTTATGTGGTTTTGGGTATGAAGATTACACTATTCATGATTATACTTTTGTTATCAGTTGTTATTTATTGTTCATGATAAGATCATTATGTTAATTGGAACATGGAGCGACCACCCGGGAAAACAGTGCTACCACAAGGGTAGTATGGGATGCCCTTGGCTGATTAATTAGGAAAGCTAGTGGAAGACTACCTTACCCGAAAGGGGCAAGGGCAGTAGGGGAGAGGTCAGTGTAGGGAGGCCCTCGGGAGGATTTTGCTGCGATGGCGGTCCTGCAAGGGATTCCTGCACTGGATCTTCCTATAAACTGTAGCGGGTTTTCGGAAGCTAGTGGAACTTTGTAAAGGCCTCGTAGTGGATCCCTAGCCATTCACCTCGGAAGTGTCTAAGGGCCTTGCAAACCCTGGCGACATGGGATACACGACTTGTGGGTAAAGATGCGCAACCTCTGCAGAGTGTAAAACTGGTATACTAGCCGTGCTCACGGTCAAGAGCAGCTCGGACCCTCACATGATTAAATTATGGAACTAAATTCAATTTGTCATATGCATTGCATTGCAGGTGATGTTGTTACTCTTGTTCTATTACTTAATTGGGTTTGGTATTTACTTATACTTAGTAACTGCTAATAAAATTTTGACCAACTTTAAAAGCAATGCTCAGCTCTAACCATCTTCTTTGGTAAGCCTTACACTTCACGTGAGCTCCCACCTTTGGCGAGTTCATGCACATTATTCCCCACAACTTGTTGAGCGATGAACGTATGTGAGCTCACTCTTGCTGTCTCACATACACCACAGGTCAAGACTAGGTACTGCAGGATGATGCTCATGGAGGATGCTGCGATGAGTTCGTGAGAGGTCTAGGTCGTCGTCTCCCAGTCAACTTTGGGTTGCTGGACCGTTGTCTCCTTATAATGTAATTATTTATTTTGTATAGAACTCCTGTTATATATAAAGTTGTGACATTCGATCCTGTGCCACTATACATCATATGTTTGAGACTTGGTCCCAGCATACCTGGTGTTTATGTTAACCCCGGGTTTTGGACCCCTAAAATCCGGGTGTTACAGCGCCCAATCCAGGAATTAAAGAAAATAGGAAAAAAGATATTTAGAAATTGATTTTGAGTATAAAAATAATTGTAAAACTTGTATAATCCATAGAAAATTCATATGAAGTCCAAATTAATCCATTCAAATTCCTATAATTTTGTAATATTATTGTTTATCATTTAGTACCACTGTTTTGTCATGAATGTCTCAATAAAATTTATATCCTATTTAATCTTGTGCAAAACACATAAAACATTCAGAAATTCATAAATTAAAATCTATAATTCCAAAATTAATGATTCCTGTTTCTATGATCTTATTTTATTATGTAGATTATTAATATATATTTTGCTTCTTATGTTTGATGTGATGTTAATTTTGCATATACCATGTTTGTTTGTATTGCTACGTTTAGCAGTGAGAACACGTATCACCTGAAGAGCAAGTTGGTACCTGGAATCTCAAGTGACAGGCAAGTTGTGCCCTTGATCACTTCTTTTTACCCATTCATGTTCTGATTAATCATAATGATCTGCATAGGTTAATTTTGATGGGACCCAATAGGTTACCCTAGTTTGTCTATCTTTATGCCTTGTTTACCACTAAACTTTCTGGGTAGTACTTGCTAGTGCTATATGTGGATTTGGGCATTGAGATACATATTATTCATACTTTTGTTATCAGTTGTTATTTACTGTTCATGATAAGATCATTATGTTAATTGGAACATGGAGAACCACCCGGGAAAACAGTGCTACCACAAGGGTTTAATGGGACGCCCTTGGCCGATTAATTAGGAAAGCTAGTGGAAGACTACCTTACCCGAAAGGGGCAAGGGCAGTAGGGGAGTGGTCAGTGTAGGGAGGCCCTCGGGAGGATTTTGCTGCGATGGCGGTCCTGCAAGGGATTCCTGCATTGGAGCTTCCTATAAACTGTAGCGGGTTTTCTGAAGCTAGTGGAACTTTGTAAAGGCCTCGTAGTGTTACCCTGCCTCGCCTCCTCGGTAGAGGTGTATGGGAAGCCGCGATCCCTTGGCAGATGGGTAACATGACTTGTGGGTAAAGATGTGCAACCTCTGCAGAGTGTAAAACTGGTATACTAGCCGTGCTCACGGTCATGAGCAGCTCGGACCCTCACATGATTAATTTATGGAACTAAATTCAAATTGTCATATGCATTGCATCGCAGGTGATGTTGTTACTTTTGTTCTACTACTTAATTGGGTTGGTATTTACTTATACTTAGTAATTGCTAATAAAATTTTGACCAACTTTAAAAGCAATGCTCAGCTCTAACCATCTCCTTTGGTAAGCCTTACACTTCACGTGAGCTCCCACCTTTGGCGAGTTCATGCACATTATACCCCACAATTTGTTGAGCTATGAACGTATGTGAGCTCACTCTTGCTGTCTCACACCCCCACAGGTCAAGAACAGGTACCGCAGGATGATGCTCATGGAGGATGCTGCGATGTGTTCGTGAGTGGTCTAGGTCGTCGTCTCCCAGTCAACTTTGGGTTGCTGGACCGTTGTCTCCTTATAATGTAATTATTTATTTTGTATAGAATTCCTGTTATATAGTAAAGATGTGACATTCGATCCTGTGTCATGATTCATCATATGTGTGAGACTTGGTCCCAGCACACCTGGTGATTATGTTCGTGCCCGGGTCTTGGTGCCCTAGCCACCGCTCCCTTCAGCGACAGGCAGGGGTCATGGGATAGAGGATGCTTGCCGTGGAGGGTTGCGGGAGGGGCTCGTTATGTTTTTGTCCAATGGCAATTGTGAGTAATTTCGATCAAACTGTAAGGGGAGGTCCATATTTGGTTGATTGAGGAGCTGTTTTAACGGAGGGTGGAGCAGGTTTTTTTAGATCCCACATTTCTTCACAAAAACGACTCCCAATCTTTCGGCTCCATACGAGAATTAGTTTAAAAAAATACTCGTTTAGCACGGCTCCTCTAGATCCTTGCTTATAATCAGGAGCTAGAACTGTACCAAACGGGCCCTTACTAGTTATCTTTCTTGCAGCCACAAAACAAACCCAAAGAGTGAAGTGGAAGCTGCTCTTACCACTAGCTACCGCCTATTATATATATAGTCTACTCGCTAGTACACTCTTCTCTTTTAAAAATGGTAAATGTAGTACACTTTAGCTATACGTTAATGTAGACATAGCATGTGAACCACTCCTGAACCCTATGATATCATCAAGTGCTCCTACATCCGGTAAACACGTTTTATGTTAGGGAAAAAAACTGCGATGCAATCAAGATTTCTATGCAGTCGATGTACAACTAAACTATCAAAAAATTATGAAAAACTCTAAAAATATTTATATATGCACTTTATCATTTATTCTACCGATATATAAAAAGTTCAAGTTCTAATTCACCCTATGTTAGAAGATATAAAAAATGAGAATGCTCTATTATTTTTAATCCTTAGATTTTTCTTTTTTTAATAACATAAGATGAATTAGAACTTAAAATTTTATATACCGGTATAATAAAAAATAATTATATAAATGTTTTAAGAGTTTTTCAAGATTTTTGGCAGTTTGATTGTACTATGGTTACACGGAAAATTTGATTGTATAATGAAAGTCGCCTATAGGGGGTGAATAGGCGAAATCTAAAATTTATAAACTTAAACACGCACTAGGGTCGAGGTTAGCGTTAGAATTAAATTCGAGTGCGGAAGATTGTTTCTCTTGCTATAAGTTGCTCAATTAATGCGGATGATGTTTGGGAGCAAACTCAAAACAATATTAGCAAGGAAACTTTAGAGAGAGGAAAGAGGACAAACAAATCAAACGAAGATCAAAGTGAGTGAACACAGTGATTTGTTTTACCGAGGTTCGGTTCCAAAGAACCTAGTCCCCGTTGAGGAAGCCACAAAGGCTGGGTCTATTTCAACCCTTTCTCTCTCTCAAACGGTCACTTAGACCGAATGAGCTTTTTCCTTAATCAATCGGGTCACTAAGACCCCGCAAGGACCACCACACACGTACGTGTCTCTTGCTAGCTTTACAAAACACTTAGAATTAATAATGGGGAAGGAGAAAGCAATCCAAGCAACAAGAGCTCAAATGAACACAAAAACTCTCTCTCTCAAGTCACTAAGTGGTTGAGTTGATTTTAGGACTTGGAGAGGATTGGATGCTTTGAATGTGTCTTTGAGTGTTGGACTTTGCTCTTGTATTGAATATGAACTTCAGAAAACTTGGATGCCAATGAATGAGGTGGTTGGGGGTATTTATAGCCTCCAACCACTTCCTAGTCGTTGGCTTGGTCTACTGGCGACGGGCACACCGGACAGTCCGGTGGCGCACCGGACATCAACTGTTCACTGTCCGGTGCGCGCCACGTCAGCGCGCTAGTTGGGGTTTGGAGCGATTTGACCGTTAGAAGGCTTGTCCTGTAGTTGCATCGGATAGTCCAGTGCCACACCGGACATGTCCGGTGACGTTTGACTTCGCTGCTCTGACTTCTGCCACGCACAGTTGAGCAATGTACACTTTTGCGGTCGTCCGTTGACGCGCAGTGACAGTTGCTCCGCTGGCTCACCGGACATGTCTGGTGCACACCGCCGGTGAATTATAGCGAAGCGCGTCCAGAAAATTCCCGAGAGTGGCCTGTTCGCGTGCGCGCTGGCCTGGTGCACCGGACAGTGTCCGTTACGACAAAGGCAGCACACTCTCATGTCTTGCTCCAAATTAATTTAAGTCTCCAACTGAATTTCTTTCTTGGTTTATGTTGAATCTTATGCACCTGAGATAAATAACATCTTGAGAAACTAGTTAGTCCCCGTGGTTTGTGATGGACGTCAACCACCAAAATCGATTATAGAAAATGGTTGAGTCCATTTCCCTTTCATATAATATTCTATTTAGATGTTGATATTGATGCACGTAATTAGGAATTAGAATTAGCTTTCCTAAATTTTATTGTTTGGTTGCATATAAAATTGAGATTTGAAATTAGAGACCCAATTCTATGGCATTGGACTAACTGAAACCTCTCTCTCCAATACAAAGTGTCATTCTTCTGTATTACGTGGAATTAGACCACATAATTCTAAATTCTAATACAACGTCATCCAAACAATATAATGGTTGATTTGGTATTAAACCCAATTCAATTGCATGCGCTCAGATATCGACATCCAAACAGAGCATAGTTTAGGCCCATGTCTTCGAGTAGATAACCTCTTTATTTTTTTTAGTTTTCTTCCTTGCATTATTTCTGTCATTTCTTAAGAACCGTATCGGTGCACTGTAAGAAAGATGGCAAACCAAGTTCATCCCAAGAAAAAAAAATCAAAGCCAAAAATAACTTTCCACCAAAATCAATCACCACTGCGTATGATCACAGCATACCATGCACTAAAAGATGTGAAAGCTACGTTCACTGTTATCCCAAACTACCTAATTCCAAAATCCAAATATACACT
This sequence comes from Zea luxurians, assembly GCA_029449295.1. Lineage (NCBI taxonomy): Eukaryota > Viridiplantae > Streptophyta > Magnoliopsida > Poales > Poaceae > Zea > Zea luxurians. The sequence goes on along the minus strand of JAOPSE010000010.1, from coordinate 38,046,367 downwards.
CACAAAAGAGAACCTACGCGTACATGGCCTAACAAAGCTCCAAACTATAAATTGCTGAAAATGGTAAAAATATCTTAATATGTAGCTCCTACAAACAATACTGGCAATAGATGTTTTTTCTTGTTAGTCGAACTGACATGCTTAAATCTATAATCAGTTTATGTAATGACATTATATTTATGTGTAAAGTATGATAACAAAGCCCCCTGCTTGTGTTTGTAATAACCAAAGAGAGAAGGCGCCGCCGCGTGGGCGGGTGGGCCCAGACACGGCCAACCGCTGCTAACTCGCGTCGATTCTCTCTCCCGCGTCGCGTCCTGTTCCGTTTCGTCTCGTCCATTCGCTCATCGTCGGAGCACCATGCCGGATGACGCAGAGCATGAGAGGTGGAGGGAGCGATCACAAGAAAGGCGTCGTCCTATTCATTCGCTTCCTAACTAATGGTCTGACGCTCATTCTCAGGGTCTCACACTCACTGAATTAAACAGAAGGACCTTATAGTCGACATTAATGGTCTGATACTCATCTCTTGGCTCGACGCTCTTAGAAAAGTTTGCAATGGCTAGCTTTTAGAGTTGGGGCTATTTACACTTTCTCTTAGGAAGGGTATGCTACAACTAAGAAAAATGTGTGGAGAGTTGAGACACGTCTATTTGTGCTCTAGCCATATAAAATTCTTAGAAAAACATTATATCATTGGTGTAGATGCTTTGCAAAGTGCTTAGGTAGGTTTAGTCCTAGTGTTTAATGAGATTTGCATATCTCTTACCACTATTTTTTTTTACTAACCATTGGGCCTGCCCTTGTATTTGTTTCAATCTGTTTTTTTTTTTGCAGGTTCATTGAAAACAACCAAACTTAAGAAAGAATGCACTTGATTTTAACGAAGGTTTAGGGGGTGTTTGAATGCACTAAAACTAATAGTTAGTTGGCTAAAATTTGTTAGTAGAATTAGCTAGCTAACAAATAACTACCTAACTATTAACTAATTTACCAAAAATAGCTAATAGCTGAACTATTAGCTATAGTGTTTGGGTGTCTCAACTAATTTTAGCCAGTAACTATTATCTCCAGTACATTCAAACACCCACTTAGCATAAGGATTTGACCAACCTAATCTTGTATTATATCGTTTCACAGCTGAATCTGATCCATACGCAATTGAAGGCTGCACAGTGATGCAACTGCATGTTCCGACCTGTACCTGAACATTTGGCAGCCAGCTGCGCACGGCGTAAAGCCACCACGTCACGGATTCATCCAGCTCAGCTGCTGCATTAGTGCAGTCTGCCACCAACCAAAGGGTAGAACCGTCATTTCGTACGCTAGTTCATCAAGGGAAATGACCCCATGCCTTAAACACATTTCTGCTGCAACCTTCTTTTTTTTTATGCCCGGCACTGCAGCGAGGCAGGAGGGCGACCGGAATTTCCCATCTCTCCTTCTCATCATTCCTTTCGGGATTTCCCCTCCTGGTTCCCATCGATCAGAGGGCCCGGCGCTGTTGCCTTTCGCATTCGATTCCTTTCGGGTCGGATTTGTGGCGGAGCTCTTGATTTGCTCCGTCCCTGCCAGAGGAGGAGGGCTTGCTGGATCAGGGATCGAGCAAGGAAGCAGCCATGAGCGGCGGCGGAAGCGTGAGTTTCCTCGAGATCCAGCCGTCGGAGCTCGCATTCCCCTGTAAGTTCTCCCAGATCTCGTATCTAGGCTGTTTGGATCATGTTGGGATGCTGACGTAACTGTTCCTTTTATTGGATCTTGGTCAAAGCTGTGATCTTGGTAGGGAAACATGGTCGGCGATCCCCACTTGCTACCCCCTAATCAGCTTGGTTCGTGGAGTGGGTTGTAGAATCGTGCCTTCTTGTAGCAGTAGGTTCCGCCCATCATTCGAATGACGTGTGCTAGTATTTGTGTGCCGATCTGTTCGTCTGCTGGGGTTTGAGTGGGCCAGATTTGTTTGTTTCTTGGTGCACGCTTCCGGTGTGCATTGGGTGTGGTGAGTGGTGACTCGTCGTTTTGGTAGTTATTTGGCCTTTCCGGGGCTTTGGGATCTAGTACAAAAGATTGCGTTGTAACTGTATTGGTGTGCGCTGTTTGTTTTCGTGTGGTAGCGTGAAATGAAATTTGCCTGTATAATTGGCGCTGCTTTTGACTCTGGTCATTGTCTACCTTCTTAGCTTGAAATAACTGCAATGCGTTATAGGTCTTTCTATTGACTATACAGTGGGTTAAACTGTCTTGCTATGTGCCTGAACCGTTTTTTTTTTGTTTGTACATGACAGTTGAGATAATGAGGCAGAGCTCGTGCTCCATGCAACTGACCAATAAGACTGACCATTATGTAGCATTCAAGGTAACTATTATTCAATGTCATTTTTTCCATGCTCCAAGAGTCCAAGATATTCACTTGGATAGATTGCACTGTAGACACAAATCTTATATCTTATCTGTGATTTGTAGGTCAAAACAACCAACCCAAAGCAGTACTGTGTGCGTCCTAATATTGGTGTTGTATTACCTGGCTCAACTTGCGATGTTACAGGTAGCACCGAAATCCATGACATTGTGAAACAACAGCCTGATGCTAGGAAATCCACTTAACGTGACTCAAATTTGTACTTATGTCTGCTTAACCTTTGTCTGTTGTTAGTGACAATGCAAGCACAGAAGGCTTCACCACCTGACATGCAGTGCAAGGACAAGTTCCTAGTTCAAAGCGTTGTGGCCGAGAATGGTGTGACAGCTCAAGATATTAATGCAGCAATGGTAGCTACTCTGCCACTTGATTAGTTATATTTCCATAAGGTTGCTATGTGCATACATTCTTGTTTGCCATGTCATGTGTGATGTGTCTATATGCTTTTATCATAACAGTTCAATAAGGAGCCAGGGAAAGTTGTTGATGAATTCAAGCTGCGTGTGGTTTATATGCCAACAACTATGCCCAACCCAATTCCTGAAGAATCTGAACTAGGGAGTTCCACTCCCTCATTTTCAAAAGAAAATGGGATCAATCATTCCATGACGCCACTATCTGTAAGACACTGATCTATTTCAGTTTTTTTGTTTCATATATATCTGTACTCAGGCTTCTGCGGGTTTTCATTTGATGGTTTAGTGAATTGCTATTTCTAATCACTTTGCGAATTTCAGGTATCTAGATCGTCCGCTGAAACAGCAAAGGAGAAGCCCTCTGAGGTAGCCCTTTATGGTTGCCTCATTAGACATCCGCGCTATTGAATTAAAAGGCAGAAATCTTGCTGGATCGATATAGCTTTTTTCTTATGTTTAGATCTCTCACATGATTATGGTTTGGTCTCAAATAATCCAGCACTGGCATGGTAACTTTTTAGATGAAGGTTACTATCACATCTATTTATGACTAGAATGGATTTGTGGTTTTCTGAGAGTTTTGATCTGATTCACTATCCATTTTTAATATTTGATAAATATTAATGCCTCGTTATCACTAAACTCTGTACTTTTAGGAAGAGAGGCGAACTAAATGTAACGTAAGTAGGTCAGGGAACACATCCATTGTCAGTTTTCTATACCTGACGCCTTCTTGATTTCTCATTCACACGCACCATCTTGCTCATATAGCTTAGACATGAATACTCATCCTATGAGTAGTAACACATTGGAATGATCTCTGCAGTTTTTGCTTCTTCATGTCTGATCTATTGAGTCCTTGACAGCAGAAAGCCAAATGTTTGTGTATAACTTGTAACATACTTTATGAAGTTTCACGTTTTTTTTTTTTGACTAATTCACTGTGGTTTATGACTGCTAGGCAACTTCTGTAATCTCCAAGCTAACTGAGGAGAAAATGTCTGCTGTTCAGCAGAACCAGAAATTACGCCAAGAGCTGGTAAGTTCTCCAGACACTTTGGTAGTCCTGAATCAGTACTGTAGTTAGTGATCATTTGTTTTCTAGGTGTCCTTTGAATCGTTTCCATTCTCATAAAAATATTACTTTGGTGGGTGGTGACATTGTCCATTGATGCTATTGCTGTATGATTTCCATTTGCTTCTCTGAGCACCATAGTCATAAGAAGGGAAAAGAATATTGAAAGCTACCGAAGTGAAAGTTTTCTTCCTACAAGCACCAGTTTTTTTTTAATGCAAGATAAACTGATGGATCCTGTTAGACATATAATAATTTTGTGAGTGGCAATACTAGGAAGATCCAGTTAATTATAAAGGTCAGTGTGGAACTGAAATTTTGGATGGCCATGTTGTGGAGAGAATCCTTTCCTGCTCTGCATATTTAGAAAAGGTAGCACACCAATAACTCAAAAAGCTCTAGCCTGGCTAATGCCCTAGCATAAATTCAAAAGGCATAATTGATCAAAACCCATGTGCAAACTCAAATCTATGAGCGAGTTTTTTCCAGACTCAAAAACCCATGTCTCTCTGAATCAGGAGCTTCTACGGAAAGAGAGCAGCAAAACCGGCGGCGGTTTCTCCATCACCTTCTTGTTTGTCGTGGGCCTCCTGGGCATCGTCGTTGGCTACATCCTCAAGAGAACATAGTGGAACGGTGTCTCCAGCAGATCTCTACTACTCCCATGAAAACCCACCCACCCCACAGGTGGGGTGGTATGCCTCTCTCCCCATGTGTTTTCGCTCCTAATCGGAGCGCCCTGTTCTAACGTGTAACAACAGCAGCACTCCTAGAGGCTAGAGGCCTTCGGTTTGTGTACATCATTATGGTGGTCCATACTTATTTTTTTTTCAGAATTCATTTCGGAGTTGGTAGACTTGTTTTAACGGGAATGTTTGAACTGTTGCCAGTCTGATGAATTTGCCAGATGTTTTGCATCGTTTCGCCTGAAGTACTCGAACCGAGAGATGCATGACGTGTCGCTATGTGATCACCGAGCATTCAGAGCAACTAGTAAAATGGCATCAGGTTCGATCAACTGCTCTGAAATCAAGAAGTTAAGGAATACAGCATGCAGTCAGTCATTCAGGTCGGCACCGTGCACGTTGCCATCGGCGTGTCGTGGCGCACCAGGAAGAGCGCTGCGGCGGCCGCGCCGGCGAGAAACCCTAGCAGCAGGTACCCGGACCTCGCCGCGGCGAGCCTTATCGTTGAGGATGGGCCGTCCACGTCTCGGCCGACGACCGTCGTCGTCTCCGCTTCCACTGGGCCGTTGTAGTCGTCCACCGCCTCTTTGTCCGCCATCGTCAGCCGCCCGTCCTCGCCGCGGACGGCGCCCCTGCCGGGCCGCCGCGTCTCCTCCTCCGCCGCCGCAGTGACGCTGCTGCCCACCTCCGTCACGGCGGAGGCGCTCTGGACGCTGTCATCGATTGCTGCGTCCTCCATTGACCTTGTACGTAATTTTTTTGACAGTACAAGACCAACCGCGCGCTGATGCGCATATAAGGGCTTGGCCCTTAACGGACGCGCCGGTTCGGCGGCGGCGGCGGCGGCGGCTCTGCGCCGTCGGATCGAGTCCGCTTCGTGTGGGATGTGATGTGGCCCGTCAGATCAACAGCCCGCCGCCGGGATTATGGTAGTGCGTTCACGAAATTACCATATGAGATCGTGCCGTTTCTGTGAAACTCACGGGAAGGCTGAGCGTCAGTTCCTCTTATTTTGGTATCTTTCCACGTTCTTGCATAACTCCTTCTCGCCTGATGAACCTTCTCAGCTTGTGTAGTGTAGGACCGGTATATGCATTTTCTTCTCGTCTTGCAAAAGAAAATGACTGATGGAGAACCTTGTTAGTTTTCTTGACAAATGGTAGGTGGTACGACTGTCTCTTGTATTTTTTTTATTTAACATCTTAGAAACCCTCTCAAAAGACTCCTTCTAGGGTTTTCATCGTTCCACCCTTTCAAATTTCTAAGGTTTTTATAATTTTGTAGCAGAGAGCCAGAGACGGAGCCAGAAAAAAGTTTAGAATGGATTGAACTAAATAAAAACCTCTTCTACATTATATTATGTATACCTCTTCTATATTATATTGTGTATATTTTAGATTAGGGGCTCTAGCGGGGCTCCATAGGATCGAAAGTGGTAGGGGGCTCAAGCCCACCCCTACCGCTGGATCCGTCCCTGTTTTATAAGTCAATTAATCAGAAGCATCACACATGACATCCTCTATTTTCTGCACCTCTTTTATATGATTTCAAGATTATAGTGGAGGAATTTTCTTCCCATCACGACCAATATACAAAATGTAGTAACACTACGTCACCAACAACCTAGCCCCACCATCCTTCCTCCTTATAATAATTAAGTAAACACCCTAGTGTGGTTTTATAATCCCCCTCGCTCCTCCTAAGAAACGAGTTATTACTTTTTATACTACACTCTCTTGTAAGGATAGTAATGGGTTATGATCCAAATATTTGTTCTTCACAATTTATTCGAGCCTTTAACTAATTTTAGTTAAAAAATAAATAGAAATATAGTCTGATTCTAATCCGATCCTTAAATTTTATGATGTAAAATCACCATGTTTTCCTTTTTTTGCAGACATGTTAACCAAGTCACCAGGCTTTTTTTCCTGTTCTCGTGATCAAATTAACTCGGGCGATTATCCTTATATTGTGCATGATTATCCTTCTAATCACGTGATATTTGTTAGCTATCGCCTATAAACGGGTCCAGACCCCCTATATATATGAAGGTGTATGGTCGATTGAGAAACCCCGAACATATTTCAATCGAATCTATCTACTTTATTTACTTTGTTCTGCCCTAAGAGTAAATGTAACATAGCTTTAGTTATAGCCTTCAGGGGTGGGCCCAGGATTTTAAGGATGAGTATTCAGAATTTTAGTGGGCACAATTTTTTTGACAGCCTAAATTTGTTATCCATGCGAAACAGATAATTATCCCTCGGACACAAATATTGTATGATTTGTTATACACGGTATGAGTATGAATATAATAAGATATGTATTGGTAATTTTTTCGTGAGTATACCCGTTATCCGACGTGTATGTGACATTAGTACAAATCTATACCTACGAACGTATATGTGTACGAGTATGGATTTAATTTTGTCTCGTAGTTATGAATTTGTAAATTCAAAGGGAATTAGGCTTACACCTAGTCCCTAATTAATTTTGGTGGTTGAATTGCCCAACACAAATAATTGGACTAACTAGTTTGCTCTAGTGTATAAGTTATACAGGTGCCAAAGGTTCACACTTAGTCAATAAAAAGACCAAGTATTGGGTTCAACAAAAGAGCAAAGGGACAACCGAAGGCACCTCTGGTCTGGCGCACCGGACTGTCCGATGTGCCACCGGACATGTCCGGTGCACCAGAGGACTCCAGTGCAAACTCGTCGTCTTCGGGAAAATCCAGAGGCAACTCCACTATAATTCACCGGACTGTCCGGTGTACACCGGACAGTGTCCGGTGCTCCAAGGAAGAGCGGCCTCAGGAACTCGCCAGCTTCGGGAAACTGCATCGGCTGCTCCGCTATAATTCACCGGACATGTCCGGTGTACACCGGGGCTACGACGGCGCCAACGGCTACCTGCAGCGCATTTATTGCGCGCCAGCGGGCGCAGAAGTCAGGAACGCCCATACTGGCGCACCGGACACTCTACAGTACATGTCCGGTGCGCCACCGGACATCCAGGCGGGCCCAGAAGACAGAGCTCCAACGGTCGGAACCCAACGGCTTTGGTGATGTGGCTGGCGCACCGGACATGTCCGGTGTGCACCGGACTGTCCGGTGCACCATACGACAGACAGCCTCCACCAAACGGCTAGTTTGGTGGTTGGGGCTATAAATACCCCCAACCACCTCACATTCAAGTCATCCAAGTTTTCCACTTCTCAACCACTTACAAGAGCTAGGCATTCAATACTAGACACACTCAAGTGATCAAATCCTCTCCAATTCCACACAAGGCTTTAGTGATTAGCGAGAGAGATTTGTCGTGTTCTTTTGAGCTCTTGCGCTTGGATTGCTTCTTTCTTTCTCATTTGTTCTTGTGATCATAAACTCATTTGTAACCAAGGCAAGAGACACCAATTGTGTGGTGGTCCTTGCGGGGAAGTTTTATTCCCGGGTTGATTTGAGAAGAGAAGCTCACTCGGTCCGAGGGACCGTCTAAGAGAGGGAAAGGGTTGAAAAAGACCCGGCCTTCGTGGCCTCCTCAATGGGGAGTAGGTTTGCGAGAGCCGAACCTCGGTAAAACAAATCCGCGTGTCACACTCTTCATTCGCTTGTGATTTGTTTTGCGCCCTCTCTCTCGGACTCATTATTATTTCTAACGCTAACCCGTCTCGTAGTTGTGTTTATATTTGTAAATTTCAGTTTCGCCCTATTCACCCCCCCCTCTAGGCAACTTTCAATTGGTATCAGAGCCCGGTGCTTCATTAGAGCCTAACCGCTCGAAGTGATGTCGGGAGATCACACCAAGAGGGAGATGGAGACCGGCGACAAGCCCACTACGAGTCACGGGAGCACCTCATCGGAAGAGTCCCGCACCAAGAGGAAGGAGAAGAAGAAGGACTCCTCCAAAGGGAAGAAGTCTTCTTCACACCACAAAGAGAAGAAGGAGAAATCTTCTTCCCACAAGTCGCATCGGAGAGGCGACAAGCACAAGAGGATGAGGAAAGTGGTCTACTACGAGACTGACACTTCATCAACATCGACCTCCGGCTCCGATGCGCCGTCCGTAACTTCTAAGCGCCAAGAGCGCAAGAAGTATAGTAAGATTCCCATACGCTACCCCCGCATTTCTAAACATACACCTTTACTTTCCGTCCCTTTAGGCAAACCACCAACATTCGATGGTGAAGATTATGCTAGCGGAGTGATATGATGCGATATCACCTAACCTCACTCCACAAAAGTATATGGGATGTTGTTGAGTTTGGTGTACAGGTACCATCCGTAGGGGATGAAGACTATGATACGGACGAAGTGGCCCAAATCGAGCACTTCAACTCCCAAGCCACAACCATACTCCTCGCCTCTCTAAGTAGAGAGGAATATAACAAGGTGCAAGGGTTGAAGAGTGCGAAGGAGATTTGGGACCTACTCAAGACCACGCACGAGGGTGATGAACTCACCAAGATCACCAAGCGGGAAACGATCGAGGGGGAGCTCGGTTGTTTTCGTCTTCGCCAAGGGGAGGAGCCACAAGATATGTACAACCGGCTCAAAACCTTGGTGAACCAAGTGCGCAACCTCGGGAGCAAGAAGTGGGACGACCACGAGGTGGTTAAGGTTATTCTAAGATCTCTCATTTTCCTTAACCCCACTCAAGTTCAATTAATTCGTGGTAATCCTAGATACACACTAATGACTCCCGAGTAAGTAATCGGGAATTTTGTGAGCTTTGAGTATATGATCAAGGGCTCGAAGAAAATCAACGAGCTAGATGATCCCTCCACATCCGCGGCACAACCGGTCGCATTCAAGGCGACGGAGGAGAAGAAGGAGGAGTCTACACCAAGTAGACAACCAATCGACGCCTCAAAGCTCGATAATGAGGAAATGGCGCTCGTCATCAAGAGCTTTCGCCAAATCCTCAAACAAAGGAGGGGGAAAGACTACAAACCCCGCTCCAAGAAAGTATGCTACAAATGTGGTAAGCCCGGTCATTTCATTGCAAAATGTCCTATATCTAGTGACAGTAACAGGGGCGACGACAAGAAGGGAAAGAGGAGAGAAAAGAAGAGGTACTACAAAAAGAAGGGCGGCGATGCCCATGTTTGCCGGGAGTGGGACTCGGACGAGAGCTCCACCGACTCCTCCTCCGACGAGGACGCCGCCAACATCGCCGTCACCAAGGGACTCCTCTTCCCCAACGTCGGCCACAAGTGCCTCATGGCAAAGGACGGCAAAAAGAAGAAGGTTAAATCTAAATCCTCCACTAAATGAGTCTTCTAGTGATGAAAATGCTAGTGATGAGGAGGATAACTTGCGTACCCTTTTTGCCAACCTTAACATGGAACAAAAGGAAAAATTAAATGAATTAATTAGTGCTATTCATGAAAAGGATGACCTTTTGGATTCCCAAGAGGACTTCCTAATTAAGGAAAACAAGAAACATGTTAAGGTTAAAAATGCTTATGCTCTAGAAATAGAAAAATGTCAAAAACTATCTAGTGAGCTAAGCACTTGCCATGACACTATTGCCAACCTTAGAAATGAAAATGCTAAATTAATTGCTAAGGTGGATTCTCATGTTTGTAATGTTTCAACTTCCAATCCTAGAGATGATAATGTCGATTTACTTGCTAGGATTGATGAGTTGAATATTTCTCTTGCTAGCCTTAGAGATGAGAATGAGAAATTGCTTGCTAAGGCTAAAGAATTAGATGTTTGCAATGTTACAATTTCCAATCTTAGAGATAACAATGATATTTTGCGTGCTAAGATTGTTGAACTTAATTCTTGCAAACCCTCTACATCTACTATTGAGCATGTGTCTATTTGTGCTAGATGTAGAGATATTGATATTGATGCTATTCATGATCACATGGTTTTAATTAAACAATAAAATGATCATATAGCATTATTAGATGCTAAAATTGCCGAGCATAACTTAGAGAATGAAAAGTTTAAATTTGCTAGAAGTATGCTCTATAATGGGAGACGCCCTGGCATCAAGGATGACATTGGCTTCCAAAGGGGAGACAATGTCAAACTTAGTGCCCCTCCTAAAAATTTGTCTAACTTTGTTAAGGGCAAGGCTCCCATGCCTCAGGATAACGAGGGTTACATTTTGTACCCTGCCGGTTATCCCGAGAGCAAAATTAGGAGAATTCATTCTAGGAAGTCTCACTCTGGCCCTAATCATGCTTTTATGTATAAGGGTGAGACATCTAGCTCTAGGCAACCAACCCGTGCTAAGTTGCCTAAGAAGAGAACTCCTAATGCATCAAATGACCATGACACTTCATTCAAAACTTTTGATGCATCTTATGTTTTGACTAACAAATCCGGCAAGGTAGTTGCCAAGTTTGTTGGGGGCAAACACAAGGGTTCCAAGACTTGTGTTTGGGTACCCAAAGTTCTTGTTTCTAATGCCAAAGGACCCAAAACCGTTTGGGTACCTAAAGTCAAGAACTAAACTTGTTTTGTAGGTTTATGCATCCGGGGGCTCAAGTTGGATCATCGACAGCGGGTGCACAAACCACATGACAGGGGAGAAGAAGATGTTCTCCTCCTACGAGAAAAACCAAGATCCCCAACGAGCTATCACATTCGGGGATGGAAACCAAGGTTTGGTCAAAGGTTTGGGTAAAATAGCTATATCTCCTGACCATTCCATTTCCAATGTTTTTCTTGTAGATTCTTTAGATTACAATTTGCTTTCCGTTTCGCAATTATGTCAAATAGGCTACAACTGTCTATTTACTGATGTAGGTGTCACTGTCTTTAGAAGAAGTGATGATTCAATAGCATTTAAGGGAGTGTTAGAGGGTCAGCTATACTTGGTAGATTTTGATAGAGCTGAACTCGACACTTGCTTGATTGCTAAGACTAACATGGGTTGGCTCTGGCACCGCCGACTAGCCCATGTTGGAATGAAGAATCTTCATAAGCTTCTAAAGGGAGAACACATTTTGGGACTAACAAATGTTCATTTTGAGAAAGACAGGATTTGTAGTGCATGCCAAGCCGGGAAGTAAGTTGGTGTTCATCATCCACACAAGAACATCATGACGACTGACAGACCACTGGAGCTCCTACACATGGATTTATTTGGCCCGATCGCTTACATAAGCATCGGCGGGAGTAAGTACTGTCTACTTATTGTGGATGATTATTCTTGCTTCACTTGGGTGTTCTTTTTGCAGGAAAAATCCCATACCCAAGAGACCTTAAAGGGATTCTTAAGACGGGCTCAAAATGAGTTCGGCTTAAGGATCAAGAAAATTAGAAGCGACAACGGGACAAAGTTCAAGAACTCTCAAATTGAAGGCTTCCTTGAGGAGGAGGGCATCAAGCATGAGTTCTCTTCTCCCTACACCCCACAACAAAATGGTGTAGTGGAGAGGAAGAATCGAACTCTCTTGGACATGGCAAGAACCATGCTTGATGAGTACAAGACACCGGATCGGTTTTGGGCCGAGGCGGTCAACACCGCTTGCTACGCCATCAACCGGTTATATCTACACCGAAACCTCAAGAAGACATCCTATGAACTCCTAACTGGTAAAAAGCCCAATATTTCATATTTTAGAGTTTTTGGTAGCAAATGCTTTATTCTTGTTAAGAGAGGTAGAAAATCTAAATTTGCTCCTAAAACTGTAGAAGGCTTTTTACTAGGATATGACTCAAACACAAGGGCATTTAGAGTCTTTAACAAGTCCTCAGGACTTATTGAAGTTTCTTGTGACGTTGTGTTTGATGAGACTAACGGCTCTCAAGTAGAGCAAGTTGATCTTGATGAGATAGGTGAAGAACAGGCTCCATGCATCGCGCTAAGGAACATGTCCATTAGGGATGTGTGTCCTAAGGAATCCGAAGAGCCTCCACATGCACAAGATCAACCATCCTCCTCCACGCAAGCATCTCCACCAACCCAAAATGAGGACGAGACTCAAGTTGATAAAGAGGAAGAACACAATGATGAGCCACCTCAAGATGACGACAATGATCAAGGGGGAGATGCAAATGATGAAGACAAGGAGGATGAAGAACCAAGACCGCCACACCCAAGAGTCCACCAAGCAATACAACGAGATCACCCCGTTGACACCATGCCTCGGCGATATTCATAAGGGGGTAACCACTAGATCTCGTGTTGCACATTTTTGTGAGCATTACTCTTTTGTTTCCTCTATTGAGCCACACAGGGTAGAGGAGGCACTTCAAGATTCGGATTGGGTGATGGCGATGCAAGAGGAGCTCAACAACTTCACGAGGAACGAGGTATGGCATTTAGTTCCACGTCCTAACCAAAATGTTGTAGGAACCAAGTGGGTCTTCCGCAACAAGCAAGACGAGCATGGTGTGGTGACTAGGAACAAAGCTCGACTTGTGGCCAAGGGATACTCCCAAGTCGAAGGTTTGGATTTCGGTGAAACCTATGCACCCGTAGCTAGGCTTGAGTCAATTCGCATTTTATTAGCCTATGCTACTTACCATGGCTTCAAGCTTTACCAAATGGACGTGAAGAGTGCCTTCCTCAACGGACCAATCAAGGAAGAGGTCTATGTTGAGCAACCTCCCGGCTTTGAAGACAGTGAGTATCCTAACCATGTCTATAGGCTCTCTAAGGCGCTTTATGGGCTCAAGCAAGCCCCAAGAGCATGGTATGAATGCCTAAGAGATTTCCTTATTGCTAATGGCTTTAAAGTCGGAAAAGCCGATCCTACTTTATTTACTAAAACTCTTGACAATGATTTGTTTGTATGCCAAATTTATGTTGATGATATTATATTTGGGTCTACTAACAAATCTACATGTGAAGAATTTAGTAGGATCATGACACAGAAATTCGAGATGTCTATGATGGGGGAGTTGAAGTATTTTCTAGGATTCCAAGTCAAGCAACTCCAAGAGAGCACCTTCATTAGCCAAACGAAGTATATTCAAGACATTCTAAGCAAGTTTGGAATGAAGGATGCCAAGCCCATCAAGACACCCATGGGAACAAATGGGCATCTCGACCTCGACACGGGAGGTAAGCCCGTGGATCAAAAGGTATACCGGTCGATGATTGGTTCATTGCTTTATTTATGCGCATCTCGACCGGACATTATGCTTTCCGTATGCATGTGTGCAAGATTCCAATCCGACCCTAAGGAATCCCACCTTACGGCCGTAAAACGAATCTTGAGATATTTGGCTTATACTCCTAAGTTTGGGCTTTGGTACCCTCGGGGATCCACTTTTGATTTGATTGGTTATTCGGATGCCGATTGGGCGGGGTGTAAGATTAATAGAAAGAGCACATCGGGGACTTGCCAGTTCTTGGGAAGATCCTTGGTGTCTTGGGCTTCAAAGAAGCAAAATTCGGTCGCTCTTTCTACCGCCGAAGCCGAGTACATTGCCGCAGGCCATTGTTGCGCGCAATTGCTTTGGATGAGGCAAACCCTGCGGGACTATGGTTACAAATTAACCAAAGTTCCCCTTCTATGTGATAATGAGAGTGCAATCCGCATGGCGGATAATCCCGTTGAGCATAGCCGCACTAAACCATAGTCATTCGGTATCACTTTCTTAGGGATCACCAACAAAAGGGGGATATCGAGATTGCATATATTAACACTAAAGATCAATTAGCCGATATTTTTACCAAGCCACTAGATGAACAAACTTTTACCAAACTTAGGCATGAGCTCAATATTCTTGATGCTAGAAATTTCTTTTGCTAATTTGCACACATAGCTCTTAAGTATACCTTTGATTATGTCTCTTTGATATATGCTATGACTAATGTGTTTTCAAGTGTATTTCAAACCAAGTCATAGGTATATTGAAAGGGAATTGGAGTCTTCGGCGAAGACAAAGGCTTCCACTCCACTCTACTACTCATCCTTCGCCGTCGCTCCGCATCATTCTCCGTCTTTGGTATAATCTTCACTCATATGTTTTATTTGCCAAAGGGGAGAAAATAGTTAGAAAAAGGGCCTATATTTCATTTCAAGTATCCGTTTTTGGCGATTCATGCCAAAGGGGGAGAAAGTATTGGCCCAAAGCAAAAGGACCGCACCACCACCCTAATTTTAAAAATTAATGACCCCCTCAATCAATTCTCCTCTTAGTGTTCAAGAGGGTTTTAAGATATCAAGTTTTGAAAATACTACTTGCTCCCCCTTTAGAACACAAAGAGATACTATTTTGAAATTTACCATTTACCTTTGACTATTTTGCAAAAAGACTTTGGAAAGGATTTACAAAAAGAATTTGCAAAAACAAAACTTGTGGTGCAAGCGTGGTCCAAAATGTTAAAAATAAAGAAACAATCCATGCATATCTAGTAAGTAACATTTATTGGCTCAATTCCAAGCAACCTTTGCACTTACATTATGCAAACTAGTTCAATTATGCACTTTTATATTTGCTTTGGTTTGTGTTGGCATCAATCACCAAAAAGGGGGAGATTGAAAGGGAATTAGGCTTACACCTAGTCCCTAATTAATTTTGGTGGTTGAATTGCCCAACACAAATAATTGGACTAACTAGTTTGCTCTAGTGTATAAGTTATACAGGTGCCAAAGGTTCACACTTAGCCAATAAAAAGACCAAGTATTGGGTTCAACAAAAGAGCAAAGGGACAACCGAAGGCACCTCTGGTCTGGCGCACCGGACTGTCCGATGTGCCACCGGACATGTCCGGTGCACCAGAGGACTCCAGTGCAAACTCGTCGTCTTCGGGAAAATCCAGAGGCAACTCCACTATAATTCACCGGACTGTCCGGTGTACACCGGACAGTGTCCGGTGCTCCAAGGAAGAGCGGCCTCAGGAACTCGCCAGCTTCGGGAAACTGCATCGGCTGCTCCGCTATAATTCACCGGACATGTCCGGTGTATACCGGACTGTCCGGTGTAACTGCGGGGCAACGGCTACGACGGCGCCAACGGCTACCTGCAGCGCATTTATTGCGCGCCAGCGGGCGCAGAAGTCAGGAACGCCCATACTGGCGCACCGGACACTCTACAGTACATGTCCGGTGCGCCACCGGACATCCAGGCGGGCCCAGAAGACAGAGCTCCAACGGTCGGAACCCAACGGCTTTGGTGACGTGGCTGGCGCACCGGACATGTCCGGTGTGCACCGGACTGTCCGATGCACCATACGACAGACAGCCTCCACCAAACGGCTAGTTTGGTGGTTGGGGCTATAAATACCCCCAACCACCTCACATTCAAGTCATCCAAGTTTTCCACTTCTCAACCACTTACAAGAGCTAGGCATTCAATACTAGACACACTCAAGTGATCAAATCCTCTCCAATTCCACACAAGGCTTTAGTGATTAGCGAGAGAGATTTGCCGTGTTCTTTTGAGCTCTTGCGCTTGGATTGCTTCTTTCTTTCTCATTTGTTCTTGTGATCATAAACTCATTTGTAACCAAGGCAAGAGACACCAATTGTGTGGTGGTCCTTGCGGGGAAGTTTTGTTCCCGGGTTGATTTGAGAAGAGAAGCTCACTCGGTCCGAGGGACCGTTTGAGAGAGGGAAAGGGTTGAAAAAGACCCGGCCTTCGTGGCCTCCTCAACAGGGAGTAGGTTTGCGAGAACCGAACCTCGGTAAAATAAATCCGCGTGTCACACTCTTCATTCGCTTGTGATTTGTTTTGCGCCCTCTCTCTCGGACTCATTATTATTTCTAACGCTAACCCGTCTCATAGTTGTGTTTATATTTGTAAATTTCAGTTTCGCCCTATTCACCCCCCCTCTAGGCAACTTTCATAAATCATATACTCGTTTCCTAAACGCGCGATTGTTATCCCTAGTCGCACGGTAGGGAAATAAGAAAGGCCAGCGAAAAGCAAAGTTTGGGACAAATAGTTGTAAGCATGTAAACAATGTTATTTTATGTTTTTATAATGTTTTAGTGTAAAAACATAATATGTATACATATAGATAGATTTTGTTGCTAGAAAATAATGGGTATTTAATTGAATACCCTTGCTTCTACATGGGCCCACTCCTGGTAGCCTTCCGCATATCCACCACCACTCCTATTCGACTCTATGTCGTCTAGATCCGTTCTAGGGTGGCCTACTGACCCTAGGACGACCCTAGGATCTTACCCCTTCTGAGAGGGCAAGTTCTACTTCATCTACTTCACTCAAGATCTCTTAATTTTTAGATGACTCTGTATAGGGACACCCCGGGTGACCTGCTGACTCGGAGCACCCTAATGTCTCTTCCTCAGGAGATAGGATCTAGGTCCTATGAGAAGAAGACGACTCTGTGCCATCGCGGACCGTCCAACCAGAGCGCTAACCGTCTGGACAACGTGCAGGAAAGAAACCGCTTCTATCGCTAGGTCGCGGACTGTCTGGCCTAGAGCCACAGACAGTCCGTGTCGCCGCAGCGAGCACCGCCAGGCGACTCGATGATCCGTCACGAAGCGCCCCCACCGTTCACCTCGCGGAGCCAAAACCAAAGCATTGGTCATTACGAGAAGGCCCTAGGATTCGTTGTTATTTGATCTTGAATATGTGGTGGCTATCAAAGAGTTGACTCAGTGCTCTAAAGATAGACTTTATTCGACCCTAAATAATCTAAAGATGTCAAGTACTGGCACACAGACGGTTGGTTATATGAAGATGAAAAACTTAACTCATTCTGAGTTTGCTAAGTGTCCCGACGTTTGTGTGAACGATCTTAACCCAACTGACAAGCGGTTTTACAATTCCCCCCTCACTCCTCTAAGAAACAGGTTATTACCATTTTTATAACTACACGCTTACGCACGCGCGCGTGCTGTACTTGGATACAAAACATACACACTCGTATACACTGACTGACACGATGGTACAACACGCGGAGCTAGCAATGAATCTGACCGACGACGATCGGACGGATATATAAGCTCGGTGTATAGGGTTTAATTTAGGGTCGTCCGTCGCGTGCCTCGTCGACCGATCGATCGATCGTACATGGATGGATCAGTGGAGCGTGGGCTCGTCGGCCATCTTGACGCCGTTGACGCTGCCGTCGGCGCCGGGGCGGCCCGCCTTGTACTTGTACCACCGGGCGGCGACGAGGTAGACGAGGAGGTTGGCGAGGCAGACGGCGGCGAGCAGCCAGTAGAAGTTGTCGAGGCGGCCCTTGTTGAGGTCGTTGGCGATCCAGGGGTGGCGGTCGCCCGTGACCCTGTGCACGGCGGCGACGAGCGCGGAGCTGACGAAGAATCCCAGCGACAGGGTGCTGAGGAACAGCCCCGTGCTCATGGTCTTCATCCCCTTGGGGCACTCGCGCAGGAAGAAGTCGAGCTGGCCGATGTACGTGAACGCCTCGCCCGCCCCCACGAGGAAGAACTGCGGGATGAGCCAGAACACCGACATGGGCACGACGGCGGAGGCGGACTCGGACTCGCGCGCGACGCGGAGGCGGCGGACCTCCGTGAGCGCGGCGGCCGCCATGGCGACGACGGAGAGCGCCAGGCCGACGGCGATCCGCTGCAGCGGGGTGAGGCCGTGCGGGTTGCCGCTGACGCGGCGCGCCACGGGCACCACGAGGCGGTCGTAGACGGGCACGGTGAGCAGGATGGAGCCGACGAAGAAGACGGTGAGGGAGCCCGCGGGGATCTGGAACGAGCCCCCGATGCGGCGGTCCATGGTCGTGGCCTGCGACACCGAGAAGGTGGTCATCTGCGCGTACACCGTCCAGAACATGATCGTGGTCGCCCAGATCGGCAGCATCCGCGCCACCGTCTTCACCTCCTCCACGTCCGTCAGCGTCGCCAGCCGCCACTTGCTGCTGCGGCCGCTCGCCCCCGCCGCCGGCTCCTCGTTGATCGCCGCGTGGTCCAGGAAGCTGTTGTCCATCACCCCCAGTCGAAAAACACACGCGGGAGAACCAGCAAACCGTTAGCTGCTGCGACATTATTTCATTACCATTCCATTTCGTTTTCTTTGAAATAAATAAACAACAAACAAGCAGGGTTCTTCTGGCCGGAGTTGAGACAGAGCAAAAACCCTTTTCTTCCCCTATTATGTCCCCAGGAAAGGAAAAAAAAAAGACGTATAGTAAAAGTCGAGTGTAATCAAGCGGTACGTGAGGCATATTATATATGCAAAATGCTTATAAAGTTCATTGTCCAAATGTTGTCTGAAAACCGTTCTTTTTTTTTCAGACATTGAGGTTGCTATCAACAAGCTGACACGGAGAGGCCCTATGCAAAGCTAAGTTGGTTCCAATTATACAAGAGTATCGATGCGTCAAAGCACGAAGCAGGGCATCTGTTTTTTTTATATATATATATAGTATTGTTAGACCAGACGCAACCACCTTGTCGACAATAATAACCACTCGACTCGTGAGAGAGAATCGTCGCCGGAGCTTATCGCTTAAACATGGCATCATCGTCTGTTAGTACTAGTAGTTAAAGAAGGGAGAAGAGAGATTCGGTGCGTCTCCGGCGCATGGTTTTCACATGGTGGGCGAGGCCCAAAATCAGGGACGGGATTCAGGAAAACGGACACCCCCCTGTTCATACAGTGCAAACATGCAATGATCATTTGCCCCGACGAGACCACGCAACGCAACGCAGGCACCACCACCACCACTCGCTAGCATCGACCGTGTAAAAGTATCAGAGAGATAGATAGATAGAGGGGGAGGAGGCAAGCAAAGGGTTAGCAGGCAGCCACTAATCTTGGTCAGGAGCACGGGCGCGGGATGGCAACGGCAGCGGCACGTGCGCGCGGGCTGCTTTTTATGGTCACGGTGAACAAATGGTCCGGTCGATCTCGATCCCTCCAGTGCAGTGATCCTTCTCCACAGCTTTTTCCCAAGCGGACATGTATGGTGGCCACACCTATAGAGAGAGAGAGAAAGGAAGGAAGAAAAGGGCGCAGTGCGGTGGCGAGAGGGCGCCATGCCAACGCCGACGGCCGGCAGCGGCATGTGGGAGAGAGGGGCGCAAAAGGTTGCTCCGATCGACTCCGACCCGTGTGTCTTAGGACTCTAGGTAGATTTGGCCGTACGTCGCCATCCGTCCGTCCCATGGCGGCCCACACTCTCGTCTCGTCCGCCCCGTGGCGTGGCAGCTAGCTAGGCGTTCCCCACACACAACACCATGCTGCTGCTGCTGCAACGCAAGGTTGCCACAGCCAGCCCACAGGAATGCAAGGGAGGCGTTCGGCGTTGCGTGCCCTTTCGCGCCCACCGCTGCTGAATCATATTTCAATCGCCACCCAACGGAAAGCACCATCAATCATGCAGCACCCGCTCCGCCTTTCGGTGTGCAGTGCACTCCGTCAGACTCGCGACTGTATGTATGTAGCGTGGCCTGTCAGTGGTCAAGCCAAACCTCTTTCTATTCCTTGGACCACGTCTGTTCGACAGGACACGGCACACACAAATGTTCTACTGCAACTTTGGTTCCCGACTTTCCAACCCTACGTACTGTCTACTACGCTACTGCTGCTGCTGCTGTTCATTCATCAGTACCTCAGCTCCTCAAGCCGACGCCTTGCAGCCACGTTTTCAATGCGGCTCTGAAAAAAGTCTCACACACTGTCCGTGTCCGAGTCGCGAGGAAGCGATGAGGGCACAAAGCTAGTACACTCTCGGTTGGTGGATGACTGACTGGTGAGGGCGAGCGCGCGAGGGGCACGCTTTCTTTGCCTCCCGAGATAGAGGTCGCGGCGCGAGCGCGACTTGGCGAGTGGCACCAAAACTGCTGCGGACTGTGCAGCTTATTAGACAAGGAGGGAGATGATGAGATCAAGCTCCTTTTTGGCTTCGCATGCCGACCTCTCTGTTTCCTCACACCTTCTCTCCCAGTCTACAATATCTTGCTCTGCAGCATGTGCATGTCGTCTATCGTCTGTATAATATCTATACATATCTACAATATCCTGCTCTGCAGTCTGCACTTGCTGTGCAGAGCACCGGGGCAGAGGAGGACACAGCAGCACAACACAGCCACTGAACGATGGCCCGGGGGGGCGGACAGACAGCAACAGGGCAAGCAAGCAAGCAAACCGAGGGGGCACTGCGCGGTCCGTGACCCTGGTAGTTCCGGGAGAGAGAGAGAGAGGGGGGGGGGGGGGGGGGGGGGGGGGGGGGGGGGGGGGGAGGAGTGGGGGGCATTAGAAATAGCGCAATTATTGTCCCCGCCCGGGTGCTGCCAAACCCCGGGCCATTTGTCGCTCGCCGCCGGTGGTCTAGCTTATCCTCTTCTTTCCCGGGGAGGGAAGGAGGCTGTCTGGGAGTGTGGTGGTGTTTGCCATTCAGATACAGGGGGTGGAGTAGGGGACCACTCGTCAGACACGGCCGGAAAGGAATGGTTCGGCGCCGGTTTCAGTAGGGGAGGAGGCGATTGGATCTGCCATGAATTTCATCATCCGTAGCACAACACCGCGTCAACGGGCGAATGCGGAGATGGACGGGGACAAACCCGGCCAGCCGGCCGTCTGCATCTACGTCGTGCATTGGACTGGACTAGACTGAGTGGGCTGGCCCTTAACGTAGCTGGCAAAATTGCATGTATACTGTTACCGACTGGTGGAGACAGAGAGACATCATCAGCTCACCATCCTTCCTCTCTGTTTCTCTTGTCTGGTTGTGTGTGTCTCTCTCTCTTTCTTTCTCACAGACACTCTGTTAAGTCACAGACTCACAGTACAAGTGAGACCAATAGTAAGCAAGCTGGCCTCTTTTGACTGAAGCCATCAACTAACCACCATGGTTCACTAGCTAAATACGTTAGTCAGGTGCTAGTATATAAGGTATTTTGTTCAGTAATCAAGGTAATTAATAGCAGGGACATGAGGTAGGTAATTACAAATAATAGTGCATGGTCATGAGTGACGATAGGAAAAAAAAAACAGCAACATTAAAGTAGTAGCAGTAAAAGAAGGTAGACAGCACTAGCTAGCAGGGCAGAGAGAGAGAGGAGAGAGGCTTACCGGAACTGGTCGGTGTGGGGGAGGCGCTCCTTGCGCTTGCTCTTCTTGCTGGACGACCCATCCTCGACGGCGGCCGCCTTGCCGACGTCGACGTCGTAGAGCATGGCGGGGTCGGCGGGGAGCGGGAGTCGGCGCTTGCGCCAGGCGGCGACGACGACGGCGGCGATCTGCGTGAGGGGGCTGCCGGCCAGCTTCTTGAAGCGGTACCTGCGGGTGCCGGCGAGGAAGACGAGGAGCCCCGCGGCGATGGCGCAGGCGCAGGCGCCGTAGCCCCAGCGCCTGCCCAGGTTGTCCTGGACGTACACCAGCACGGTGACGGCCAGCAGCGACCCCAGCGAGATGAAGAAGAAGAACCAGTTGAAGAAGCGCATCATCTGCTGCTTCTCCCCGCCGTCCGACTCGTCGAACTGGTCCGACCCGAACCCGGACACGCTCGACTTGAGCCCACCCGTGCCCAGCGCCGTCAGGTACAGCGCCAGGTACAGCACCCCCAGCTGCGCCCCCGACGCCCGCGCGCACTCCCCTCCTCCGACGCCTCCCGCGGAGCAGGACGCCGGCCGTAGCCCCGGCGCTGCCGTCGAGATCGTCAGGATCGTCACGCCCTGTAAACCATGTTACCGCTTTTAGATCTCTTTTTTTATTATTAGATCGTGCTCTTCTTCTATGGCGGGACATGATGCAAGGATCGAATCCAACAACTCCGCTGACAACAAGTAAGGGAGGTGACGATGGACTGGATTGGAAACTGTTTGCTTCCATTGGGTGCGCGTGCGCGGTTCTTTTCAGGGTTGTGCATCTTCTGCATGGAAAGTTCCAATTTTTATTTGGGTTTTTTTACGGCTGCTGCTACTACTAGTCCTACTCCTAAGTCCTAAGTGAGGGGATAAAAATAAATAAATAAAAATCAAGACGAAGAAAAGCCGACGCAGATATTTCGACAGAGGAGATTGACCGCACCCATCCAGTAAACTGATCGACATGTAGAGAGAGCAGAGCCGAACGAGCTGCCCTAGCTAGGATTATCCGATCCAAGTCCAAGCGGTGAGCAGATTACTGTTGTTGTTATTATTATTATTATAATAAAAATAAAAGGAAAGGAAACAAAAAGGAATCAACCGCCCGTCGTCCCGAGTTTGTGGGAGGGAAGGGGGGACTGACCGAGGCCTGGACGGCGGTGAAGATGGCGATGGTGAGGTAGCGGCCGAGGAAGGAGTCGGCGACGAAGCCGCCGAGGAGGCAGAGCATGAAGGAGGTGCCCATGAAGTTGGTGACGACGTTGGCGGACTCGGCGTTGCCCAGGTGCATGGTGCCCGTCAGGTACGTCACCAGGTTCACGGCGATGCCCAGCGTCGTCAGCCGCTCGTTCAGCTCCGCCACTGATTGATATACAGACACAGGGGTCAGTCAGCTGTCAGCCCCCCCCCCCCCCTCCCTCCCCCCCACGCATTATATATCCATCCTCTTCGTCAGCGACAGATCTGCCGGGCTCGGGGATCTCGGATGGGTAAATCAACCAACCTAGGATCATGGCGGCGGCGCCCCAGCGGCCGGTGGTGGCGCGCGGGGCCGGCCGGCCCTTGAAGTCCCAGGCGTCGAGGAGGACGTCCGTCTCCGCCGCGGCATTGGTCTCGGGGAGGAGTCCGACCATCTTCGCTCCTGTTATGGTCTCTTCGCTTCCTCTCTCTCTCTGTGTGTGTGTGTGCCGGCTGCCGGCAGCGAGGTGGCGCGCGGGGCTACGTGTGAGGATTCGGGAGGAGGCGACACGGGGAGGGTTGAGGGGGGATGGAGGAGGTGGAGGCCCAGAGACCTGATGACCAGCTGCGGTTGCCGGCCGGCACCACGCGCTGCTGCTCTGGGCTGGATGGGGGCGGGGCAGGGCCGCAGGGCTGAAGGCAGATCGCTGTGCTGCTGCCTGTGCGTGTGTGCGGTGGCCCGCTATATATAACCCGTTCGCGACGGGGGGTGTTTTCGGGAGAATCTCTCACGGCTACCCGGTGGGCCTCGCGGATCAGTGGATAATTAGAGGAGCGAGGTGGACAAAACATATATAACTTGCAGCCTTTTATTTTTACACGTACTAACAGTTATTACTAGTACTAAATAGAAGAAAAAAACGATTTTGTTTAAGGCAGGAAAGGCAAGGCGTGATAAGGGGAGGCTACTGGAAACGGGAAGAGGATAAGGGCACTTGGCTTGGCCTAACGGAACAGAGGGATGTGCATGCACCCGCGTGAGCTGCCTCGCCTTTTCAACGTTTCTGTGGTGTGTGGCTGTAAAAGGTACCTTTCAGCCTGCAGCAGGGTTTGATGGGTTTTTTTTTTCATTGGAGATACCAAGCTGTATATTATTTTTTCTTTTTTAAAAAATATACCTATTTTTTTTATTATGTTTGCACCATTGCGTTTGATACGATAAGATATATAAAAGTACATCTATAATATATTCTGAAATAGTTTAATGCTCTCTCCGTTGTTGTCCTATTACTTGTCGTTTTGATAAGGTTCGAGTTAAACTTATAAAATTTTGACTATAAATAACTGTTTTGTTATTTAGTTTTAAATCCTAATATTTATCATTAAAAAATGTACTTTTATAAAAGTATAAATGTATTAAGAGTTTATTTTATTTTAACAAAAAAAAACATTGGTCAAAGTTATATTTTAGAGACTGTGTCGTTGTCCGACAACTAATAGAAAACCGGAGGGAGTATATTAAGTCTCCAACAGACTAGATATTTGACTCGCCAAGCTATTCGATCGACTCTCTAAATTGATTCCCCTCACTAGCCAATTTATAATCTGTTGAAGTGGATATGCTACATATAGAGTATAATCTTCATGAAAAAGGTAAATATAGAGTCAAATAATAGAGCCACAAATAAATAGTCTCTTGGAGATGCTCTAATACAGAGCTTTATACATAATAGCTAAAAGTTTCAAATAAATTCGGGGGTATAAAGTTCTAGATTGCAAAATTCTGGATCCAGTAGGAATAACTATAATACTTGACACTTGTAGATGGATTTGGCGTCATCAAACAAACTAATAGGTCTAAAATCAAAGATAGGAAGCAAGCAAATAATTAGTAGGGGTAGCAGCCATGTTTTGGTCAATCTGGCTATATATGTCGCAGTGATATAATTTTTAATGATTTTCAAGGGATCTTACTGGCTCAGATTTTAGAGGTTGCTAGAAAAAGAGGATTTACACCAAGAGATATCAAAGGATGTTTGTCGTGCAATGGATATCTTTGCAACACATGGTTGGAGATGCAATGCTAGAATTGAGACTTATTAGTTTTTTTATGTTAAGGAGAAACTGTGTTTTGATGTTTTTATTTTAGGTTGGGTTGAGTATGTGATGTTTTTGCTATATATAGTTGGTTTGTTTATGTTGATTGTGCTATGAAGCCATATGCATCTTTGATGCAAAAGGCTGGAACATGTTTTTTCCATTATAAAAAAAAAAGGAAGCAAGCAAGAGGAACAGGCGGAAGACATGTTCGTACGTTCCTCTCTATTCGATCAGGAAGGTATCCAAAGAGGAAGATATCTGATAGGCGAAGAAAAAGGAAACAAGTTTGGAGAAACTTTATAAACTAGTAGTTTGTTTCTCTTTGTGACCCCTTTACAAAAACAACTTGCATCGGACAAATAAAGCTGCTAGCTCTTCCGAATGTGCAGGTCGATCCAGTGCGTGGTTGCAAACCGATCGAGCACATCGATTCTATTCATTCCCTGCTCTTCTCTAGACTCTATTAGTTCTCTCTATCTCTCTTCACGACACGGTTCGGTTCGGTTTCACGACGATTCCATTCATCCCCCTGCGCCGATCCAGCTCGATCCGGGGGCCTCTCTAGCTATATATATGAGCAGCTTCAGAAGGAGCCTTTGCAAATGCTGAACAATCGATCGAGTTCTCAAGCACGCATGAGCTACGATCGATCACTGGCCATGACATATGATAACAACCCTGGTTGGCATCGATCTGTGGAGTTGACACGTCGTATGAGAGACAAGCTAGTGCCAACAAGCTAGCTAGTACTCATGCATATGCCATTGAGCCGTGCGTACGTACGTGATCTTTAGGCACAAGAACTTAACACATAATTAATTAAGTCGACATGATGGACAATCACAAATAATAATGCAGACACTATACTAGGACGACGACGACGAAATAATTAACACCGATCGAACGACCAATGGCTGGCCAAGAAATTAAGACGAAACAAGCAGCTGACACGCATATATACGACTACGTGATGAGGAAATACCAGAGTACTGTACGCAAATCCATCATTGAGAGACGTACGTGTGGTCGTGATCGTGAGCCACAAGAAACAAGCAGCTAGCTAGCGGCTGTCGTCGTCGACTACGCTTGGCCGGGCCTGGCTACTACCTACTACTACCAGCGACATGCAAAGCAAAGCGCGTGCGAGATGCATTTTGCATGCGTATACAACGCGCTCTCTCTCATACAGCACGTACGTACGTACTAACGTACACAGCTACAACATCGGAGATGATGGGAAAAAAAACGTGACGTGCCGGGGGATTATTCCCGTGCCCGATGATCGACGACGACGATGTGTAGAGGATTATTATTGTAGGTCAAATCACGTACGTGTATTCTCGATCTGGGATTGGAGATGGCATGCACATGCGCGTCCCACAAGCTACTAGCTAGCTACCGTGCGTACGTACCTCTGCTACTCACTCACTCGATCGCTCGCTTTTTAGCGTAATAATACAGCGCTACGTCACAACCTATACAGGGCCGACGTAATAAGCATGAAATACAAGTCCCATATGAAAAAAAAAAGTTATGACTTGTTTTTGGGTGTACGATCGAGTATGTATTATTGCCGGATCATAATATCCTGAAGCTAGCGGCAGCGACACTTTGGGCCGTGTTTATTTAGGCTTTTTTTTTCAACGTCTAACTACTAAAAGCTGCTGCGGACTGCTAAACGTCTCAGCTTTTTAGTCCACTTTTATAAGAATCGTTTTGTTAAAAAACTGTCCAAAAATCAATATGAACATAGAATCGGTCTATCTGGACCACTTCATTTATCTCCGCACATGTAATCCCCACGATACTCAAATTTTTCTCGACAGTTAGATTATCTGTGTATCCGGATTCTCAGAAAAGCTGTTCAGAAAAAAAAAGGCAAACCAAACAAAACAGACCCTTTTACTGTCGGTTCAAAGTCATGAACAGAGAGCGATATGAAACGACAACAATGATATAAGACAATAGCTAGAGCTGTGGTCAACGATGATGTGAATCGCCAGGCATTGCGAACTGTAGAGCGCGACGAACGTAACCGGCCAGACCCGACTTTTGGTGCCCCGATATATTTGTTTTTTTTCGCAATTTAGCTTTTTTAAAAAACAAATTTCACATTTGTCTCCCTAACAACTTAATGTTATTTTTCAATCCTTTGCTCAGCGTCATAAGCCATAACGTCGAGATAACACAGCTCGACGCTATAGGCCAAGCAACCAAGGGTCCTCACTAGCTGCACTGGCATCTCGAGCCACGCTAGTGGCTGACGTGGCCTACCTTAGCACCACAGATCTCAGCGTCAGGATATGTAATATGGGCCCACACCCTTTCTCTCTCACGTGCTCACCCAGCTCTTGTCCTCTAGCCTTCCTCTCTCACCGCAGTATCCTACCTCTCGCCGTCGCCGCAGCACCTCGCCTCCGTCGCACCCGCTGTCCCTGGCCTCGAGCTCATTCTAACAGACTCTCAAACATGCAAGTTAGCTTGGCTAACGAGAGTTGCTAGCCAAATTTGGATAGTGAGGGAGTCTATTTAGAGAGCCATATACCTTGCAAGTTAAATGGCTGGTCTATTGGAGAGCTATTTTGCTATTTAAGTACTGTCGGGTACTGTAATTAGGGGTACCCCAACACTCCTAAATATGGCTGGTAACTATCATCAGCACAAACTGCAGAGACTGATGGACGCAATTCAGGACAAGGCTTCGTCTACTCAAGGGACGCGATCTCGCCTCGCCCGAGCCCAGCCTCGGGCGGGAACAGTAGTCCCAGGCGAATTCACGCCTCGCCCGAGGGCCTCCTCAAGCAACGGGCGCACCCTCGACTCGCCCGAAGCCCAGCTCGGGCAGGCTTCGTTGTGAAGCAACCTTGGCCAAATTGCCTCACCAACCGACCGTATCGTAGGCGCATTCAATGCGAGGATCGCCTGACGCCTTATTCTGACACACGTGCCTTAGTCGGCAAGGTCGAAGTGACCGCAATCACTTCGCCCTTCCACTGACCGACCTGACAGGAAAACAACGCCTCTCGCCCCGCTCCGACTGTTGTGCCACCCGCCAGAGTGAGGCTGGCAACAACCAAGTTCAGCCTCACGCGCAACAGGAAGCTCCGCCTCGCCCGACCCTAGGGCTCGGCCTCAACCTCGGCCTTGGAAGGAGGACTCCGCCTCGCCCGACCCCAGGGCTCGGCCTCAACCTCGGCCTCGGAAGGAGGACTCCGCCTCGCCCGACCCCAAGGCCCGGCCTCGGCCTCAGAGGGTGGTCTCCGTCTCGCCCGACCCCAGGGCTCGGCCTCAACCTCGACCTCAAGAGGAATCGCGTCCTCGCCCGACCCCGGCCTCGGCCTCAGGAGGAGTCTCCGCCTCGCCCGACCTTGGGCTCGGACCGACCACGCCACGGAGGATACATCATTACCCTACCCCTAGCTAGCTCAGGCTACGGGGGAACAAGACCGGCGTCCCATCCAGGCTTGCCCCGGTAACAAGTAATGATGGCTCCCCGCGTGCGTCCATGACGACGGTGGTTCTCAGCCCCCTACGTAGGCAAGGAGACATCAGCAAGATCCCAGCAGCCCCGACAGATGTGCTTCTACAGGGCTCAAGCGCTCCTCCGACGGCCATGATACCGCATACACAGGGCTCTAGCACCTCTCCGACAGCCACGTTGGCATGTACACAGGGCTCAGGCACCTCTCTGCCGGACACGTTAGCGCATGGGAGTCTCGAGTTCTTGTCCCTCGACGGCAGTTACGACATGGTACTCCTCCCCCGCAGCGTGGCGACGACGACGACGGTCGTCAGCTCGCTCGGCGGTGGCGGACTCGACGACGTCTTCCCCCCGTGGCGGAAGAGCAGCATCCGGGTTTGTCCTGCCACCTTCCTCGCCGCAGGAGGAGGAGGCGGGGCAGCCGTGGCCAGGCAGGAGGTGGCACCTCGTCAGCTGTCGAGCGAGTTGACGACGTCGGCACCCCAGCGGGGGACATGTCAGGCGTTGTCCTCGCGCCTGAGACAACGACGAGTGTCATTTCCCCGCAACATGCCAACCCCAAGCGGACAGATGACGCCAGCACACTCGCAAAGGGCTTGCTGGGCGTTAGCCTTGTACCTGAGATAACGGTGCAGTCCGTCCCCGACGCGACCTCGTCACCGTCCATCGATCGAGAGGTACCGTTCGTTTTCCACCCTGTGCCTTTTAGATTCAGCTTCGATCCACCAAGCGACCCCGCTTCGGTGAGCGCTTTCATAAAGGCATATCCTAACCTTCCGGGGTATCATATGTGGTCAACCTGGGACCGACTGACGGTCGTCTCGACCTACGGGCCCCCGGGTTCCGAGGAAGAAGACGAGCCCGACTCTGGTTGGGATTTCTCCGGGCTCGGTAATCCCAGTGCCATGCGAGACTTCATGACCGCATGTGACAACTGCCTCTCCGATTGCTCTGATGATGGCCACAGCCTTGACGATGAGAGTTGTGGCCCAAGTTGCGAATGTTTCCACGTCGATCTATGGGGTCACGACGAAGGCAACCACCTTGGTATGTTGGAGGATGATGATCCCCCTGGGCCTGCGCCTCGCGTTGACATCCTACGAGAGCTAGTTGTGGCCCTAGTCCCTGCGGAGGGTCAGGACACACAGCTCGAGCAAATCCGCGAGATGTAGGCCAAGCTCGATGAGGAAGCAGGGCAACTTGTGTAGCTTCGGCAAAACATTGAGCAGGAGTGGGCAGGTCGAGCACTCGCTGGAGAAGCACGTCATCAGGCCCGGGACGTCCAGAGCTGTATCGCTGACGATGTCAGGGCAAGGCTGCCCCCGGCCTCCAGTGGGGTCGGCCAGAATCTGGCTGCAACGGCAATGCTGCTCCGAGCGATGCCAGAGCCATCCACCACCAAGGGGCAGCGTATCCAGGGAGAACTCAAAAACCTCCTGGAGGATGCCGCGGTCCGACAGGCCGAGAGCTCTACCTCCCAAAGGCAAGGGTACCCCCCGGAGCATCGCGCAGCAACTTCCTGACTCATGCGGGAGGCCTCGGTCCACACCGGGCGCACGCGGGACACGACGCCTGCAGCCCCGGGTCGCCTCGGCAACGAGCACCACCGCCGCGACCGTCGAGCCCGCTTCGATGAGAAGGTGCGCCGAGGGTACCACCCCAAGTGTGGGGGACGCTACGACAGTGAGGAGGATCGGAGCCCCTCGCCCGAACCACTAGGTCCGCAAGCCTTCTGCCGGGCCATACGACGGGTGCCGTTCTCGACCCAATTCCGGGCCCCGACTACCATCACCAAGTACTCGGGGGAAACAAGGCCGGAGTTGTGGCTCGCGGACTACCGGCTGGCCTGCCAGCTGGGAGGAACGGACGATGACAACCTCATCATCCGCAACCTCCCCCGTTCCTCTCCGACGCCGCCCGGGCTTGGCTGGAGCATCTGCCTCCTACGCAGATTTCCAACTAGGACGACCTGGTCAAGGCTTTCGCTGGAAACTTCCAGGGCACGTACGTGCGCCCAAGGTACTCCTGGGATCTCCGAAGCTGCCACCAGCAGCCAGGGGAATCCCTGCGAGAGTACATCCGGTGGTTTTCGAAGCAGCGCACCGAGCTGTCCAACATCACCGACTCGGATGTCATCGGGGCGTTCCTTGCTGGCACCACTTGCCGCGACCTGGTGAGCAAACTGGGCCGCAAGACTCCCACTAAGGCGAGCGAGTTGATGGACATCGCCACCAAGTTCGCCTCTGGTCAGGAGTCGGTCGAAGCCATCTTCCGGAAGGACAAGCAGCCTCAGAGGCACCAGCAGGAAGACGTCCCCGAGGCGTCCGCCCAGCGCGGCGCGAAGAAGAAGGCGAAAAAGAAGTCGCAAGCGAAACGCGACGCCGCCGACGCAGATCTTGTCGCTGCCGCCGAGCACAGGAACCCTCGGAAGCCTCCCGGAGGGGCCAACCTATTCGACAAGATGCTCAAGGAGTCGTGCCCCTACCACCAGGGCCCCGTCAAGCACGCCCTTGAGGAATGCGTCATGCTTCGGCGCTACTTCCATAAGGCCGGGCCCCGGTGGAAGGTGGCAAAGGCCAAGACAACGATAAGAAGGAGGGCGATAAGGCAGAGGAGTTCCCTGAGGTCCACGACTGCTTCATGATCTACGGTGGGCAAGTGGCGAACATCTCGGCTCGGCACCGCAAGCAGGAGCGCCGGGAGGTCTGCTCGGTAAAGGTGGCGGCGCCAGTCTACCTAGACTGGTCCGACAAGCCCATCACCTTCGACCGAGGCGACCACCCCGACTGCGTGCCGAGCCCAGGAAAGTACTCGCTCGTTGTCGACCCCGTCATCGGCAACACCAGGCTCACCAAGGTCCTCATGGACGGAGGCAGCAGCCTCAACATCATCTATGCTGAGACCCTCGGGCTCTTGGAAATCGATCTGTCCACGATCTAGGCCGGTGCGACGCCCTTTCACGGGATCATCCCTGGGAAGCACGTCCAGCCCCTTGGACAACTTGATCTGCCCATTTGCTTCGGAACTCCCTCCAACTTCCGAAAGGAAACCCTCACGTTCGAGGTGGTCGGGTTCCGAGGAACCTACCACACGGTGCTGGGGAGACCGTGCTACGCCAAGTTCATGGCCGTCCCCAACTACACCTACCTCAAGCTCAAGATGTCGGGCCCTAACGGGGTCATCACCGTCAGATCCACGTATTGACACGCGTACGAATGCGACGTGGAGTGCGTGGAGTACGCTGAGGCCCTCGCCGAGTCCGAGGCCCTCATCGCCGACCTGGAGTGCCTCTCCAAGGAGGTGCCCGGTGCGAAGCACCACGCCGGCAACTTCGAACCAGCTGAGGCGGTTAAGTCCGTCCCTCTCGACCCCAGCAGCGACGCCTGCAAGCAAATTCGGATCGGCTCCGAGCTCGACCCCAAATAGGAAGCCGTGCTCGTCGACTTTCTCCACGCGAACGCCGAGGTGTTTGCGTGGAGTCCCTCGGACATGCCCGGCATACCGAGGGATGTCGCTGAGCACTCACTGGACATCCGGGCCGATGCCCGACCCGTGAAGCAGCCTCTGCGCCGTTTCGACGAAGAAAAGCATAGAGCCATAGGCGAGGAGATCCACAAGCTGATGGCTGCAGGGTTCATCAAAGAGGTATTCCATCCTGAATGGTTAGCCAACCCTGTGCTTGTGAAAAAGAAAGGTGGGAAGTGGAGGATGTGCATAGACTACACTGGTCTAAACAAAGCATGTTCGAAGGTTCCCTACCCTCTGCCTCGCATCGATCAAATTGTGGACTCCACTGTTGGGTGTGAAACCCTGTCATTCCTCGACGCCTACTCAGGGTATCACCAAATCAAGATGAAAGAGTCCGACCAGCTCGCGACTTCTTTCATCACACCTTTTGGCATGTACTGCTATACTACGATGCCATTTGGCTTGAGGAATGCAAGTGCAACATACCAAAGGTGCATGAACCACGTGTTCGGAGAGCACATCGGCCGAACGGTCGAGGCTTACGTCGATTACATCGTAGTCAAGACGAGGAAAGCCTCCGACCTCCTCTCTGACCTTGAAACGACATTCAAGTGTCTGAGAGCGAAGGGCGTGAAACTCAATCCTGAGAAGTGTGTCTTCGGAGTCCCCCGAGGCATGCTCCTGGGGTTCATCGTCTCCGAGCGGGGCATCGAGGCCAACCCGGAGAAAATCGCGGCCATCACCAACATGGGGCCTATCAAAGATTTGAAAGGAGTACAAAGGGTCATGGGCGAGACAATCTCATTCGCTCCTCGGAAGGCCATCAAGTCCCAAGTCTTGGCGGACTTCATGGCTGAATGGGTCGACACCTAATTACCAACAGCTCCGATCCAACCGGAACTCTGGACCATGTACTTCGATGGGTCGCTGATGAAAACAGAAGCCGACGCGGGCCTGCTCTTCATCTCACCCCTCGGGAAACATCTGCGCTACGTGTTGCGCCTCCATTTCCCGGCGTCAAACAACGTGGCCAAGTACGAGGCTCTGGTTAATGGGTTGCGCATCGCCATCGAGCTAGGGGTTCGGCGCCTCGACGCTCGTGGCGACTCACAGCTTGTCATTGACCAAGTCATGAAGAACTCCCATTGTCGCGACCAAAAGACGGAGGCCTACTGTGACGAAGTTCGGCGCCTGGAAGACAAGTTCTACGGGCTCGAGCTCAACCACATCGCTCGACGGTACAACGAGACTGCGGATGAGCTGGCTAAAATAGCCTCAGGGCGGACAACAGTTCCCCCGGACGTCTTCTCCAGAGACATACATCAACCCTCCGTTAAGACCAACGACACGCCCGAGCCCGAGGAGGCCTCGGCCCACCCCGAGGGGGCCTCGGCCCAGCCCGAGGTATCCTCAGCCACCAAGGGTGAGGCACTGCGCGTCGAGGGAGAGCGGAATGGGGTCACGCCTAATCGAAACTGGCAGACCCCGTACCTGCAATATCTGCACCGAGGAGAGCTACCCCTCGACAAGGCTGAAGCTCGACGACTGGCACAGCGCGCCAAGTCGTTCGTTTTATTTGTAATGGAAAGGAGTTCTACCACCGTAGCCCCTCAGGCATTCTCCGATGATGCATATCCGTCACCGAAGGACAGGAGCTATTGCAAGATACACTCGGGGGCTTGCGGTCACCACGCAGCACCTCGAGCCCTCATGGGGAACGCCTTCCGACAAGGCTTCTACTGGTCGACCGCGGTGGGCGACGCCACTAGGATTGTACGCTCCTGCCAAGGGTGTCAATTCTACGCAAGACAGACGCACCTGCCCGCTCAGGCCCTGCAGACAATACCCATCACCTGGCCGTTTGCTGTGTGGGGTCTGGACCTCGTCGGTCCCTTATAGAAGGCAACCGGGGGCTTCTCGCACCTGCTGGTTGCCATCGACAAATTCTCCAAGTGGATCGAGGTCCGACCCCTAACAAGCATCAGGCCCGAACAGGCGGTGGCGTTCTTCACCAACATCATCCATCGCTTTGGGGTCCCGAATTCCATCATCACCGACAATGGCACCCAGTTCACTGGGAAGAAGTTCCTGAACTTCTGCGAGGACCACCACATCCGTGTGGACTGGGCCGCCGTAGCTCACCCCATGACGAATGGGCAGGTGGAGCGTGCCAACGGTATGATTCTACAGGGACTTAAACCGAGGATCTACAACGACCTCAACAAGTTCGGCAAGCGATGGATGAAAGAGCTACCCTCGGTGGTCTGGAGTCTGAGGACGACGCCAAGCTGAGCCACGGGTTTCTCGCCGTTCTTTCTAGTCTATGGGGCCAAGGCTATCTTGCCCACAGACTTAGAATACGGTTCCCCGAGGACAAAGGCGTACGACGACCGAAGCAACCAGACCAGCCGAGAAGACTCACTGGACCAGCTGGAAGAGGCTCGGGACGTGGACTTACTACACTCAGCGCGGTATCAGCAGTCTCTGCGACGCTACCATGCCCGAGGGGTTCGGCCCCGAGGCTTCCAGGTGGGAGACTTGGTACTTCGGTTGCGGCAGGATGCCCGAGGGTGCCACAAGCTTACTCCTCCCTGGGAAGGGCCGTTCATCAACGCCAAGATTTTGAAGCCTGGAACATACAAGCTGGCCAACGATCAAGGTGAGGTCTACAGCAACGCTTAGAACATCCGACAGCTACGTCGCTTTTACCCTTAAGATGTTTTCAAGTCGTTCATATACCTCGCTTTCTATACATACACAAATAAAGTCTAACCGTCAAGGAAGGGTCAGCCTTGCCTCGGCAAAGCCCGACCCTCCCTTGGGGGCTAGAAGGGGGAACCCCCTCTGCGTCAAAATTTTCCTCGAAAAAAGTCTTTCTGCCAGAATGTCTTTCGCGCTTTTCGACTGCTTCGATAGTAGGATCCTGAAAACGACAAGAGTACACGTAAGCGGCAAGGCCGACCGAGCCGAGGGACTCCTACGCCTCCGGGATACGGATACCTCACTCATCACCTTCCGCGATAAGTAACTCGCACTCGGATAAGCGATTCTGCTGCCGAACAAGTCCTAACGCTCGAAAACTTTTCTGCCAGAACAATTTTCGTGCCTTCTCGACTATATCGATAACAGAATCCTACGAACGAGTAAGAGTGCACGTAAGCGGCAAGGCCGACCGAGCCGAGGGACTCCTATGCCTCCGGGATACAGATACCTCACTCATCACCTTCCGCGAAAAGTAACTCTCGCTCGGATAAGCGATTCTGCTGCCGACGAACAAGTCCTGATACTCGAAACAAGAGGAAAGAAAACACAGCTTTATAATACGACAATAAGATGTTTGGGCCTTGGCGACCGCAACAAGCATACACATACTACAGACAAACTGTTCCTGTAGGTTCAGACATCGACAGAGGGAGCAGCAGCACCCTCGGCATCGTTTCCACCTTCAGTGGAATCTGGCCCGGCCTCGGACGGCAACACGGGCGAAAGGATCTCCACCTCGAAGGAGGACGCCAGCACCGCGCTTGGGCCATCGTAGCCAGGGTCTCCGCAAGGGTCCCGGCCCGAGCAGACACCT
Organism: Zea luxurians; assembly: GCA_029449295.1. Lineage (NCBI taxonomy): Eukaryota > Viridiplantae > Streptophyta > Magnoliopsida > Poales > Poaceae > Zea > Zea luxurians. The sequence continues at coordinate 38,011,009 of JAOPSE010000010.1, read as the reverse complement.
CGACCGGCCGCTCCGTAGCCTCAGCTAGCTGTCCCCCGAGGACATCAGCCCGGCTCATGGCCTTGGTAGCGTGACTCTGAGGATGGTCCCACTCACGGATGACCTAGCCAGGCTCCAAGCCGCCGCTGCTGCACCTCCTCGTCCTGGGAAGCCACCCGCTCCTAGGCCGATGAAGCCTCTTTTTGAGCCGACTCCGCCTCTGTCCACGCCGACACCGCAGCCTCCGGCTCCAGCTCATCGCAAAGCGGCCAAAGGTTCTCAAACTGAGCAAGAGAGGCCTTGAGTGGCAAGGCCGACCGAGCCGAGGGACTCCTACGCCTCCGGGATACGGATACCTCACTCGTCAGCTTCCGCACAGGGCAACTCACACTCGGTTAAGCGGTTCAGTTAGTCGACAGGCGAGTCCTAGTGCTCGAAATGAGGAAGAAACACGGTATTACACTCAAATACCCAGACGTTCAGGCCTCGACAGCCACAACGAACAAACACTGGTACTTAAGGTGCCATTACAAACGTAACTCCGGTTTCACTCCCGCGGGTATGAACAACCTCCACACCAGAGGGCCTGCGGGATAACAAACTCCAGGTTGCTCGCCGCCGACCACTGCAGCAGCGACAACGACCTCCGTCTCGGGCGGCAAGACAGCTGCAGCGACGGCCTCAGGGCAAACGCTGCTGCTGAAAGGCCCTCATTCACGTCCCCTCGCGGGGGACGAGAACCAGCCATTAAAGCCAAAGAGCCGGAGGCTCGGGCCACAGGTGGCGCCGACGGTCTCGTCGGCGGAGAAACCTTCTCCGGCAGCCACCTGCCCACCAACACCGCACCAGCAAGCGGCGGCCGCTCCAAAGCGCACCGGTAGGTCCTCACTCCCGTTCTCGCCACGAAAACGAGAACGGGACCGTCCCAGAACACGAGTACCGCCCTCACGGCGTACGACGTGTTGTGCAGCTGATGGCGCAGGGAGGGCCTGGACGTGGCCGGCCCGCACACGGCGCAACCGACACCCGTGCGGCGGATGAGCAGCCACGCTCCGCCCCAGGGGTGGGAGGTGGCACCGGAAGCAGCGCCAGAACCACTCAGACCGGGGAGCCAGACACGCGACAGCTGCTAGCTCCCCGGACAGTGAACGCCCCTCTCCCCCGATCACTGAGGGAAGGAGCGGGCCGCTGCTCACGCGGAGGCAAGTCCCGACCTTCCCCGCCCTCCTCCCTAGCAAGGATGATGAGGATCCTTAAAGCTGAGGGCGGGGTAGAGGCCGCAGCCCGGCTTGCTTCTCCCCACCATCGAACTGGTGGTCATCATCCTGGATGACCATTGGTGAGGGAATATAGCCGGGCTGCATGATGAAAATCCTTGAAGCCGAGCGATGGCTGAAGGGTGCCAACCCCTGCAAGGTCGCATTCCTCCAACAGCAGCAAGACGAAGGCAACGCGGGCGCTCCCCATCCGGGGGCTCGGAAGGTGGAAGGGCGCGATGCATGAGGAGAGTGCGAAGGCATGGCTACCGCCCGGGGGATCGATCCCTTTTTAAAGGCGGTTCTCCCCACTCGCGTCCTCAAGCGTCGCGGGCGAAGTCTTCACCGACGTGCTCCAGGGTCCTCCCCCTACGACACGGGGGCTGGGTCCCACACGTCATGCAAGCTGACCCGAAACGGAAGAAGCCAAACCGCTGCACGCGGAGCGTGTAACCACCTCACGGTTACAAGCACTCCTCCATCCTCGCCAAAACCAGCGGTCGAAAGGGCAGACTACCATGCAGGTGGCATGCAACCGCACTGCAGTGGCGCACCCCTTCGGCTTCGTCGCATCCAGCATGGAGGCCCAGGCCCACACGTCATGTAACCGGCGCGCCGGTTACTACGTGCAAGCAACCATACCGCCACTTGCGCCTATGCCGCGCCTTCTCGACTGCGGAACCGGTGCCGCGACTCGAGGCAACCCTGCGCATGGCCCAACAGTGCCAATCGAGCACCACGATCACGAGCCAGTCAGCCACGGGAGGAGGCGTGATGGTCGATATGACCAAAAGTGGACCGGTAGTAATGGCGGCAGCAGACGAGCGGAAGCAGCGGTCAAATCGCCTGCAGGCTCACGTCCCCTCCTGGAGCGGCTGGGGAGCCCTCTCCCACGGCATGAAGACGACGCGCCCGTGTTCCGTTCCTCGAATGACTCGAGCACGCGTGACGGCCGCCCAACAAACCGCCCGTCCCGTCGCATTAACTCCTCGGCAGGGCAAGCGACACCATTGGCAGGCGAAGCGGGCGTCGTTTCACCTCCACCATGATGACCGCGTCAAAAAAGGTGCGCCACACCGTTTAAATTCATATCCTTTTCCTCTTCCCCTTTCTCTCTCTTGCTAAAGGGACCGGGAAAGGGGATATTTCGAAAGGGATCCTTCTCCGCGAAGGAAGCGGGCCCCGAGCCCTCCTACTGATCAGGGGTTCGAAGGCTGGCCCTTCGGAAGGGTTCGATAGCCGCCCCAGAGCACTCGGGCTTCAAGCTCATTACTGATCAGGGGTTCAAAGGCTGGCCCCTCGGAATGGTTCGACAGTCGCCCAGACCACTCGGGCTCCGCGCCCACTACTGATCAGGGGTTCGGAGGCTGGCCCCTCGGAAGGGTTCGACAGCCGCCCCAGAGCATGCAGAGCGAGGGATGACTCTGGGTACGTCTGTTACATGACCGAGGCTCGGGCTACGCTCCCGAGGTACCCTAGGACATTTCCGAGACCAGCAGGAGCGATTTTGTAACGGAATCCCATCAGAGGGAGGCATCGAGCCCTCGGACCCTATCAAACGGGTCCGGGTCCGGCAAATCACCTGCAGGTACTTTTGGAGCGTGCCTCTGGGCCACTAGCCGACCCTTATCGAACGGGGCACGAGCATCCACTCGGATCACCCGTTAGCAACTCACTGGAGACACCATGTTCGGCGCCCTCCGAGGGCAACATGGCGCTTTTCCCCCCTCCTCCTTGCGGAAAGGCGACGAAGGGGCATATAATAAAAGTCGAGACAGTCCTTGATCGTCCTCTCGCTCCGTGCAGAGGCTCGAGGGCTGCCCTCGCAACCCGGCCACGGCCAAACCGTTGACAGCGTCAACAAACCAGCCTAAAAACTCGGAACCTGACCATGCACCCGGGCTACAATCAGATCGCATGAGGGAACAACCAGACCGGCCGAGGCATCACGAAAGGCATTAAGACCTCAGAGGAGTCAAACCACTCCTCCGAGGCCTCGGGGGCTACACCCGGCGGGTGCGCTCGCGCGCACCCACCGGAACAAAGTGTAACCGAGAAAGGCTGGTCCCCTCGCAAAAAAGTACAGCAAAGCCTCCAAGCGAGTACCAACACTCCCTTTGAGGCTCGGGGGCTACTGTCGGGTACCGTAATTAGGGGTACCCCCAACACTCCTAAACACGGCTGGTAACCACTATCAGCACAAACTGCAGAGACTGATGGGTGCAATTCAGGACAAGGCTTCGTCTACTCAAGGGACGCGATCTCGTCTCGCCCGAGCCCAGCCTCGGGCGGGAACAGTAGTCCCAGGCGAATTCACGCCTCGCCCGAGGGCCTCCTCAAGCAACGGGCTCACCCTCGACTCGCCCGAAGCCCAGCTCGGGCAGGCTTCGTTGTGAAGCAACCTTGGCCAAATCGCCTCACCAACCGACCGTATCGCAGGCGCATTCAATGCGAGGATCGCCTGACGCCTTATCCTGACACACGTGCCTTAGTCGTCAAGGTCGAAGTGACCGCAGTCACTTCGTCCTTCCACTGACCAACCTGATAGGAAAACAGCGCCACTCGCCCCGTTCCGACTGCTGTGCCACCCGCCAGAGTGAGGCTGGTAACAGCCAAGTTCAGCCTCAGGCGAAACAGGAAGCTCCGCCTCGCCCGACCCTAGGGCTTGGCCTCAACCTCGGCCTCGGAAGGAGGACTCCGCCTCGCCTGACCCCAGGGCTCGGCCTCAACCTCGGCCTCGGAAGGAGGACTCCGCCTCGCCCGACCCCAAGGCTCGGCCTCGGAGGGTGGTCTCCGGCTCGCCCGACCCCAGGGCTCGGCCTCAACCTCGACCTCGGGAGGAATCACGTCTTCGCCCGACCCCGGCCTCGGCCTCAGGAGGAGTCTCCGCCTCGCCCGACCTTGGGCTCGGACCGACCACGCCACGGGGGATACATCATTACCCTACCCCTAGCTAGCTCAGGCTACGGGGGAACAAGACCGGTGTCCCATCCAGGCTCGCCCCGGTAATAAGTAATGATGGCTCCCCGTGTGCGTCCATGACGACGGTGGTTCTCAGCCCCTACGGAAGCAAGGAGACGTCAGCAAGATCCCAGCAGCCCCGACAGCTGTGCTTCTACAGGGCTCAAACGCTCCTCCGACGGCCACGATACCGCGTACACAAGCTCTAGCACCTCTCCGACAGCCATGTTGGCATGTACACAGGGCTCAGGCACCTCTCTGCCGGACACGTTAGCGCATAGCTACACCCCCATTGTACACCTGGACCCTCTCCTTGCATCTATAAAAGGAAGGTCCAGGGCCCTCATGCGGGAGGGTCGCGCGGGAGGACGGGCTGACGAGCAGGCTCACCCTCTCTCCCTCGCGAGCGCTTGTAACCCCTACTACGAGCGCATCCCCCTGGCGCAGGATAACACGAGCCGCGTTTTCTCCCCTTGTGTTCTATCTCGCGCCAACCCATCTGGGCTGGGACACGTAGCGACAATTTTACTCGTCGGTCCAGGGACCCCCCGGGGTCGAAACGCCGACAAGTACCTAAAATTTAGCTTGACAAGCTATTTAGCTAGTCTCTTGGAGATGCTTTTAATGCCTCAAATAATCAATTTATACTCGGTTTTTTATAATGTATCGGGAATAAAAAAACATAACATAGATTTAGATGAGTTGGGGTTGTGGTGATAGATAAGCTCATGCACCAGGTGGAGGTCGTGAGTTTGAATCTCACGAGCTGCGTAGGGCATTTGGTAGGGAAGCTTTTTTTGCATGGGTAGTTGACATTGGTTTATAAAAACACGATATCACTATAGTGGTTCTGTTAGTGATACATATTTATAAAAATATGTAAAGTGGTTCTATTAGTGCCGTCTTTTTACGTGCCACTGATTAGTTCAATTAAATTTAACCGCAATTTAAATGCGTCGCTAATTAGCCTAAAAACATGTCACTAAAGTCATTTTCTTGACCTAGCGAGGGAGAGTTGGGAATATAGATGGCAATGGGTACCCGTGACCCAATACTCAATGGGTATTTACTTCATTAGAGTATGTATATAGGCTAAATATTTACTCATAGGTCTCTTATTGGGCAAAAACCTTCACCCAATGGGTAAACGAGTATTAGAACGTTCCACCCTTACCCATACCCGTTAACATGTGGATATAAAATACCTAGTATAAAGTTGGCTAAAAAACATGAACTTGAGCTTCAATCATCCTTCTTTTGACTATCTAGCAACCTTTTGGGAAATAATGTCATGGAAGGCTTAACAACTATTTGATGACCATGTAATGGAACATGTAATGTGTTATATGGTACTATCTTAGTGTTGTTACTTTATCCAATTATCCATGGTGATGTTGAATGGATAATTGAATGATGCTAGAATTTTGTAATGATATTTAAATGGATATACTTGATGTTTGTATAATGTATTATTTTGATAGATGTTTAATCTTTGTGAGTACGGGTGACCCATACCCACACAGATATGGGTATATGGGGGTAAATCCATACCCAATAGTCGATTTGGGTGATCTGACGAGATTATTTTTTTTGTCATGGATATGTGTATGAGATAGTAATACCCGATGGGTATTTAACCATTGCCATCTCTAGTTGTGAACAATTAGGGCTGGAAATAAGTCAAGGCAAAATAAAAAAATACTCAGCTCGACTCGGTCACCTAGCAAGCCAGGCTCGACTCGGCTCGTTCATATTGCGAGCTCGGAAATTAGGCTCGTCTCGTACTTGCTCAGGCTCGCAGGCCTCCATACTATAAATCTAATTTAGAATATAAATTATATATTTTATAAAATTTAAAAAATATGTACCGAAATTCAGAAACATATTTCAAACTATGTCTAGCACCAGATCAATGAAAAAGTAAGAAAATAAATCAATAACATAGTAATGCAATGGTGTCACAACATAGTACTACATGATTCGGCAGGCTCACGAGCTGGCTCGAGATCGTTCAGACTCGACTCAACTCGGCTTACTGTTTGAGCAAGCCATAAAATTAGGTATAGCTTGAGCTCGTTTACAGTTGCGAGTCTCTTCGAGTCGACTCACGAGTCTTGAGCTTTTTTTTCCTGCCCTAAGAACAATAACACGTGTCAGCGCCTTAGCGGCAGAGGGAGCGGCCGCCATACATTGGCGTTTGTAGTTGTAGATTCCGATTTTGTTTACACGTGTGTCAGTGCGCATTGCGTATGGTATGGGTGCTTATATATATGGACCTGGTGTGTACCGCCGACGACTTAGAACATGCGTAGAATTAGATCAGTGATACTTACGTTTGTTAGCGTCGATCATCTCGAAAGCCCCACTACGGTCGATGATGCAACGGCAAGATTTGGAATATACAATACTGGAATTTAGCTCTTTGCCGAGTGCTAAATATTTTGTCGAATGTTTTTTTCGGGCTCTCGGCAAAAAAAAAACTTTTTACAGAGTCACAAACAAAAAACCCTCGGTAAAAGAAAACACTTGGCAAACAACTTCTTTGCCGAGTGTCAAATATATAATACTCGGTAGAGAGCTTTTTTGTCAAGTGTTTTTTCGGGCTCTCGGTTGAAAAACTTTTTACCGAGTTACAAACAAAAAACCCTCGGTAAAATAAAACACTCGGCAAACAACTTCTTTGCCGAATGTCAAATATATAATACTCGGCAGAGAGCTTTTTTGTCGAGTGTTTTTTTCAACATTAGGCAAAGAGAATTTAAAATTAGATTTTAAAGCAGTAAATTAATTTAAATGAAAAAAGTTCAACCAAAAATTTGTATAACTCATTATGATGTACAATTTATATTTTGAATATTTCTTCGTATGATAAAATAAAAGTAAATTTGTTCATAAAACCTATATATCTCTCGTAGTTTATGAAACTACGAGAGAAATGTATAAGATTTGTGCATATTGTTAGAACTATCATGTGAGATGAACAAATGACCAAACAACCAAAATAAACTTTATAGAAGTTATAGAATTTTGTAGTTGATAACTTTTTGATTTAAAGTAATCTTGTCAACTAAAACTACGTCTGGATTTTAAAAAATAAAATTTGAATTTTGAAAACGAGCTCGAAAGAAAAAACCACCAACATGAAAGTTGTAGGTATTGAAGAGTTATGAAACTTTGTAGTTGACAATGTTTTGGTTTGAAATCATCTTGTCATGCAAAACTATGTCTGAATTTTGAATTTTTCAAACTATCTCAGATGGAAAAACCACCAAAATAAAATTTGTAGGTCTTGAAATATAACGAAACTTTGTAATTTACAATTTTAGTGCCTCAAATAATCAAATTACTTTCGGTTTGGTATAATACATAAGGAATGAAAACATAATATAAACATAATTGATGTAGTAGTGTAGTAGAGAAAGGTATGAGCGAGAGAGGTTGCGAGTTCGAATCTTAAAACATTTAAATTTAATTCAAAATAATAGTCAAAATTGATAGGACGATGGGTAAAGTAATGGGTAGTGGTTTGGAGAGTTGTTTTCATAATTTTAAAAATATTTTGCTATTTTTTGGGTTTTTTTGTGATTCTTAATTTGCCGAGTGCTTTTTTTAGTACTTTTCAACACTTGGTAAAGTTTTTGCCGAGTGTCCGAAAAAAGTACTCGTGCCGAGTGTAAAACTCGAGAAAGTCTTTGCCGAGTGTTTTAGACACTCGGCAAAGAACATGAGTCCGATAGTGATATATACCTGGTGGTAGCTGCAAATTGACCTGATCTTTGTATTGTACAAAACGAACGATATTTCGGTGCTAACTACAGAAAAGTGTAAAAAAATCACTGTCTAAATTATTCTCCATTTCGTAGGGTTCGGTCCTAAAATTCTCTAGGCGAGAATATGAATGCATATGGAAGCATGAGATCACTAGCTACTTGAAACTTTTACTTTGATCTTGAAGGATATGATGCAGGTTATTATCAACACCTTATTATTATGTCGTCGATCACCACGAAGAAAGTTGAGTTCCAAACAAAGGTTGTGTTGGAGAGAGTGAGAAAAAGGGGTATCATCATATATATTAGGATATAAATGCATTGCATGCACGATATGCATATGCTTACACGTCTATTGTTCTTAAATTACCTCTCTTTTAAGCAGCGATGACGCCAAAACAATGCCAGCTAGCGATGATGATGGATGAATAATGCGCTAATAACGGCAGCATATATCATCGTTGTAAAACACATATTTTACTATATAGTTTCTCGATTTAACTAACGTACAGAATTTGGCATAAAGTGGTCCAAACGACTATGTGCCTTGTGATGGCATATATATATATATCTTGCTAAGCTCTAGCTAGTATTCTCTTGCACTACACACATTTTGGGTTCTCTAGACAACATGTGTGTGAGCCGATCGACGAGAGTAGTGATAGCTTGATCTTTGTGTTGGAATATCTCAACGGCAGTAGCTGTCACCCCCCCTGCACGTACGACGTCAGTGCTCCACGACCACGAGCTAGCTAAGCTACTTCCTGCTACTTGCGAAGGTTAGCATCTCACCAGATACACCTGTATATAGGCAAAACTTAACCACATGGCTTTACGTGGAGAAAAATCAGGTGTATTTAGTCATGCTAAATTCCAAAGCATGAAGCTGCCGCCTACCTACAACAAGTCCTTTCATGTATGCATCCATGGCGGGCTAGCTGTTGTTGCTTTGTATATATAGTTGGTATTTATGCCTTAATGTTGTAGCTAGTTGCTTTCTTTCTTGTGTGGCTGCTTAAATGGATGGTGTGTGGTAGACTGGTGGCGTTTGACAACTGACAAGAGAGGGTGGAAATAGATAGCAGGGAAATAGCTAGTTGCTTTCTTTCACCTAACCCCTGACATGTCTACCGGGCGGAGAAAAGGGTTTTTAGACCCCCTAGAATTAGTATCGGTGTCAGGCCTATAGGAAAAAGAATTAGTCCCGTTTAGTGGTTCCAATGACATTACTATCTCTTCTCTAGCTAGTACTGTTTAGAGCCACTAATCTCTCGAGCATAAATTTATATGGTTAGTAGCTTCAACCGGTACTAAAAGAGTCCACTTTAGTACAGGTTGGTACTGGAAGAGCCTTTAGTACTAGGTGATTGCAAAAATCGATGCTAAAGGATCTTCTAGAATTAAAATAAAATGATTAAGTGATACATTCATGGTTGGTGATCATTATTTCACCTAACCCTGACTGACATCAAGAGAAAGGAGGGTGTCGAAGAGGGAATTCTCCAGCCGGGTGTCGGAATGCATCCGCCCTAAATCCTAAGATGAGGAAGGGGCTTAGGCGTTTTGCCTGTCTTGCTAAACGATCACCGAGCACATGAACACGCGAGGATTTAGAGTGGTTCGGGCCGCCGGAGCGTAATACCCTACTCCACTATGTGTTGGATTGCTGTGGAAGCTTGAGCGTTGAGAGTCTGAGTCTGAGCTCTCTCTTTTAACGTTGCATGCCTCCCTTTTTATAGCCAAGGGGGGCATGTACAAGGATACTGAGCCCCGACATGTGGGCCCAGGAACATAACGGATGTAGTACTTGGCGCTACTCCTGCTTGCTGCTGGGGCAATCTTCTTGAACCCTGACATCCGAGATCTGCATAACATCGGCGTGCAGGGGAAGCTTCTCGTGTAAGGGATGATAGACACAGTGCGCCGCGCGGCACGAGCGCACTGTTTGACAATGGACTGGACAGGTGCACCGTCTGCAGGATGGCCCTGGCGCCGCTTGCCAGTGGAGTGGACAGGATGCATTAAATGCTGAGGGGGCACATCGCCTGTCAGCAGGGTGGACAGGCGGCACGTCCTCTCCGCAATAAATGCAGAGACCGAGCGACCTAGAGGCCTTACGTCAGGCTCCGCCCGTTGGCTTATGTCACGGGCAACAAGCCACGTGGCAGCATCAGTCTCCGCCTGAGCGGGGAGCGCAAGCGCACAGGATAAGGCCTGGACACGTGTCAGTATCGGATCCTTGCTTATGCCAGGGTCTCCCTTGTCCCGGGACCTTGTTGTGGCCCGGACCTTACTCGGAGGGATCTGGACCCCATCCAAGGGACCCGACATGCTTACTTGGGAGTCCCCGGCCGTAATCGGGGGGTCCGGGTTGTGCGTACAGGGGTCTGGTGCACCCTCGCGGAGGTCCGGTCCAACTGATACATCCTGAGATGTATCATCTTTTCTCGCCACATGGTGCCCCTTGAGTCGCCCACGTGGTGGGGTCGGGTGCTGCTCACCGTGCGGCTAGGGAACGCCGTACGGGCACCGCGTCTTCATACTGTAGTAGGGGGTACCCCTGATTCAGGGTTCCGACAGTGGCCCCCGGGCCCGCCTCAGGGGAGGATACGAGCCTGCAGGTGGGGCCAAAGTCTAATTGGCGATTGGCTCGCTGCCCCTGCGCGCCCGTTGATGCAATTACTGCCGGTCCGCCCATGGTCACGCCGACTGCCACGCCTGTCCCCGCGGCTGACTGACCCATGACCTTCGCACTTAATGTCTTTGTTGGGCCATGCGCGGGGTGCCTTGAGTGGCTGCATTGGTTTTGAAAATTTATTTTTCTCAGTCTTCTGTGACAGCCCCGAGGAGACGCAGTATTGGCACGAGCGGCGGTGCGACTTCTCTGCACCCAGAAACCGGCGCGCCGGGTGCATGACATGTGGGCCTAGGCCTCCATGCCAGAGGTTGGACCGCTGGCTGCAGCGAAGCCGAGGGGGCGCACAACCGCGGGGCGGTTGCATGCTTCTTGTGCGGCGGTTCGCCTTCTTGACCGCTGGTTGCGGCGAAGATGAAAGGGCGTATAACCGCAGGGCAGTTGCACGCTCCTTGTGCGACGGTTCGCCTTCTTGACCGTTGGTTGCGGCGAAGATGAAGGGGAGTACTACCGCGGGGCGGTGACATGCTCCCTGTGCGACGATTCGCCTTCTTCGCGCTTTGAGCCAGCTTGTATGACATGTGAGGCCTGGCTCCCGTGTCATAGGATGGGAACCCTGGTGCGCATCGGGGGAGACCTTGCCCGTGACGCTTCGGGGCGCGAGCGGGGAAATCTGCCTTTAAAATGGTGTTCACCCCTCGAGTAGCAACCATGTCTTGCTTCTCTCCTACTTGCAGCGTCCTTCCGCCTCCGAGCTCCCTGCGCCCCTTTGCCTTCAAGGTCTCTGCTTCGCGTTGCCGTAGTTTGCCATGGCCTTGTGACTTCATCCCGAGCACACCCAGACTGAGTGAGTGCTCGAAATGGTATACCGCCTGCTTGGATGGAATGCGCCGGCGCTCGGCGGAAGGATTTGCGCCGGCGTTATCCACTCCGATGAGCTTGCCGCTAGAGAGTTTGTGCCTTTTGTCCTCCCTAGCGGGTCGGTGCTACCTGTCTTGTTTTTCCTCTGCTGGAGGTGCGCGGCCTTGTGGGAGCGGCGCTCTTCCACCGGTGCTTGGCTTCAAGGATGTTCATCAGCCTCGCGGTGGTGGGGAACGAGCTGAGCCGCGGCTTCGCCTCCCACATGGGCTGGTGCCCGCCTCTTCCTCCAGCATTCAGAGGAAAAGGATGATCACCAGCCTTGTGAAGGAGGCAAACTTTGGCTACGCGGTCTCGGCCAGACCACAAGCACCGCCTTCCGCCGTGCTCCCAGCTATATGGCTTGTATGGTCTTGTCGGGGACCATAATTAGGGGTACCCTCAAGACGCCTAATTCTCAGCTGGTAACCCCCATCAGCATAAAGCTGCAGAGGCCTGATGGGTTTGATTAAGTCAGGGATCAGTCCATACGAGTGACTCGATCACGCCACGCCCGAGCCTAGCCTCGGGCGAGGGCAGCCGACCCTAAGATGACTCCGTCTCGCCTGAGGCCTCCTCTTTCACGGCAGACGCATCTCCGGCTCGCCCGAGGCCCCGCCTTCGATAAGAAGTAACCCTGACTAAATCACCGCGCCAACCGACCAAGTCACCGGGGCGTTTAACGCAAAAGGTAAGACCGACGGGCGACCAGACTTCGCCAGAGGTGCCATAGGAGGCTCCGCCCGACCCAGGGCTCGGACTCGGGCTAAGGCCCCGGAAGACGGCGAACTCCGCTCCGCCCGACCCAGGGCTCGGACTCGGGCTAAGGCCCCGGAAGACGGCGAACTCCGCTCCGCCCGACCCAGGGCTCGGACTCGGGCTAAGGCCCCGGAAGACGGCGAACTCCGCTCCGCCCGACCCAGGGCTCGGACTCGGGCTAAGGCCCCGGAAGACGACGAACTCCACCTCGCCCGACCCAGGGCTCGGACTCTGCCTCTGTCTTGCAGGACGGACTCGACCTTGGCTTCGGAGGAGCCTCCACGACGCCCGACCTAGGACACGAGACCGCCACGTCAACAGGAAGCGTCATCATCACCCTGCCCTGAGCCGACTTGGGTCGCAGAGAACAAGACCGGTGTCCCATCTGGCCAGCTACGCCAGATAGGCAAATGATGGCGCCCCGCTAGACCATGACGACGGCGGCTCTCAGCTCCCTTACGAAAGCAGGAGGACGTCAGCAAGGGTCCAGCCACTCCGACAGCTGTCCCTCCGTCCGGCTCCGTTACTCCTCCAACAGCCACGACGCACACACCAACAGGGTGCCAAGATCTCTCCGGCTGCCACCTTGGCATGTACCTAGGGCGCTAGCTCTCCCTCGCTAGACACGTAGCACCTTGCTACACCCCCATCTTGTACACCTGGATCCTCTCCTTACGACTATAAAAGGAAGGACCAGGGCCTTCTTAGAGAAGGTTGGCCTCGCGGGGACGAAGGGCAGGGGTAGGCGCTCTCTCAGGGGCCGCTCGCTCCCCTCACCTCGCGCGGACGCTTGTAACCCCCTACTGCAAGCGCACCCGACCTGGGCGCGGGACGAACACGAAGGCCGCGGGAATTCTCCGACTCCCTCACGACCCGGCTCCGGCCACCGACCTCTCTCTGTTCCCCCCTTCGCGCTCGCCCACGCGCTCGACCCATCTGGGCTGGGGCACGCGGCACACTCACTCGTCGGCTCGGGGACCCCCCGGTCTCGGAACGCCGACAGTTGGCGCGCCAGGTAGGGGCCTGCTGCGTGTTGACGAGCAGTTTCCCGTCAAGCTCCAGATGGGCAGTCTCCAACGACCTCTTCAACCCGGGACGGTGCTCCGTTTCGGGAGTCTCGAGTTCATGTCCTTCGACGACAACTACGACATGATACTCCTTCCACCGCCGCGCGACAGCAACAATGGTGGCGGACAACCCGCCCTCCGGCGGCGGAATCGACGACGCCTTTCCCGCGTGGGGGAAGGACGACTTTCGAGCTCGCCCCATCCTCTCCCTTGCCATCGGAGGAGGAGGAGGCGGGGCAACCAGGGCCGAGCGGGAGGCCGCGCTCCGACGGCTGTCGAGCAAATCGACATCCCCGGCGCCCCAACGGAGGACACGCCAAGCGTCGCCCTCGCGTTCGAGGCGAAGGCGAGCGCCAACCCCCCGCAACACGTCGACCCCGAGCAGATGGACGACGCCAGCACGCTCACGGAGGGCCTGCAGGACGTCGCCCTCGTACCCAAGACGACGGCGCGGTCAGCCCCCGACATGACTTCGTCGCTCCTCGTCGACAAAAAGGTACCGACTGCTCCCCATCTTTCGTCATTTCGACTCGACCTCAGCCCGCCTGGCGACCTCGCTTTGGCGGGCGCTCACATTGAGGCGAGTGCAACCTCTCTGGGGTTTCGTGTGCGGTCGCCTTGGGACCGATTGACGGGTGTCTCGACCTACGGACCCTCTGGGTCCGAGGAAGATGACGACCCCAGCATCTGCTGGGATTTCTCCGGATCTGGCAACCCCAGTGCCATGCGGGACTTCATGACCGCATGTGACTACTGCCTCTCCGACTGTTCCGACGGCAGCCGCAGCCTTGGCGACAAGGACTGCGGCCCGAGCCGCGAATGTTTCCACATCGAGCTAGGGGATCCCTCCGGAGGCGGCTGTCTCGGCATGCCGGAGGATGGTGATCCCCCTAGGCCAGCGCCTCGCGCTGACATCCCGCGGGAGCTAGCTGTGGTCCCCGTTCCGGCGGGGGGTCACGACCCACAGCTCGAGCAAGTCCGCGGGGCGCAGGCCGGGCTCGATGAGGGAGCAGGAGCGCTCGAGGCAATCCGCCAGAACATCGGGCAGGTATGGGCGAGCCAGCCTCTAGCCGGAGGAACACGTCACCTGCCCCAAGGTCTCCAGCACCGCATCGCCAACGATGCCAGGGACAGACCGCCACCCGCGTCCGGCGGAACCGGTCAGGACCTGGCCGCCGCAGCGATGCTCCTCCGCGCGATGCCGGAGTCATCAACCACCGAGGGTCGGCGAATCCAGGGAGAACTCAAGCATCTCCTGGAAGGCGCTGCGGCCCGGCGGGCCGAGAGCTCTGCCTCCCGCAGGCAGGGATACCCCTCGGAACCTCGTGCCGCGACTTCCCGACTCACGCGGGAAGCCTCGGTCTTCACCGGGCGCACGCGCAACACCGCGCCTGCGGCCCCGGGCCACCTCGGCGACGAGCACCCTCATCGCGACCGTCGGGCACGCCTCGACGAAAGGGTGCGCCGAGGCTATCACCCCAGGCGTGGGGGACGCTACGACAGCGGGGAGGATCGGAGTCCCTCGCCCGAACCACCCGGTCCGCAGGTCTTCAGCCGAGCCATTCGGCGGGCGCCGTTTCCGCCCCGATTCCGACCCCCGACTACTATCACAAAGTACTCGGGGGAAACGAGACCGGAATTGTGGCTTGCGGACTACCGCCTGGCCTGTCAACTGGGTGGGACGGACGATGACAACCTCATCATCCGAAACCTCCCTCTGTTTCTCTCCGACACCGCTCGTGCCTGGTTGGAGCACCTGCCTCCGGGGCAGATTTCCAACTGGGAAGATCTGGTCCAGGCTTTCGCCGGCAACTTCCAGGGCACGTACGTGCGCCCTGGGAATTCCTGGGACCTCCGAAGCTGTCGGCAACTGCCGGGAGAGTCTCTCCGAGACTACATCCGGCGGTTCTCGAAGCAGCGCACCGAGCTGCCCAACATCACCGACTCCGATGTCATCGGCGCGTTCCTCGCCGGCACCACCTGCCGTGACCTGGTGAGCAAGTTGGGTCGCAAGACCCCCACCAGGGCGAGCGAGCTGATGGACATCGCCACCAAGTTCGCCTCCGGCCAGGAGGCGGTCGAGGCCATCTTCCGAAAGGACAAGCAGCCCCAGGGCCGCCCGTCGGAAGATGCTCCCGAGGCGTCTGCTCCGCGCGGCGCCAAGAAGAAAGGCAGGAGGAAGTCGCAAGCGAAACGCGACGTTCCCGATGCAGACCTTGTCGCCGCCGCCGAGCACAAGAACCCTCGGAAGCCCCCCGGAGGTGCCAACCTCTTCGACAAGGCACTCAAGGAGACGTGCCCCTACCATCAGGGGCCCGTCAAGCACACCCTCGAGGAGTGCGTCATGCTTCGGCGCCACTTCCACAGGGCCGGGCCACCCGCAGAGGGTGGCAAGGCCCGCGACGACGACAAAAGGGAGGATCGCCAAGCAGGAGAGTTCCCAGAGGTCCGCGACTGCTTCATGATCTACGGAGGGCATGCGGCGAATGCCTCGGCTCGGCATCGTAAGCAAGAGCGTCGGGAGGTCTGCTCGGTGAAGGTGGCGGCGCCAGTCTACCTAGACTGGTCTGACAAGCCCATCACCTTCGACCGGGACGACCACCCCGACCACGTGCCAAGCCCGGGGAAGTACCCGCTCGTCGTCGACCCCGTCATCGGCAACGTCAGGCTCACCAAGGTCCTGATGGATGGAGGCAGCTGCCTCAACATCATCTACGCCGAGACCCTCAGGCTCCTGCGCGTCGACCTGTCATCCGTCCGAGCAGGCGCTGCGCCCTTCCACGGGATCATTCCCGGGAAGCGCGTCTAGCCCCTCGGACAGCTCGACCTCCCTGTCTGCTTCGGAACACCCTCCAACTTCCGAAGGGAGACTTTGACGTTCGAGGTGGTCGGGTTCCGAGGGACCTACCACGCAGTGTTGGGAAGGCCATGCTACGCGAAGTTCATGGCCATCCCCAACTACACCTACCTGAAGCTCAAGATGCCGGGCCCCAACGGGGTCATCACCGTTGGCCCCACGTACAAGCACGCATTCGAATGCGATGTGGAGTGCGTGGAGTACGCCGAGGCCCTCGCCGAGTCCGAGGCCCTCATTGCCGACCTAGAAAGCCTCTCCCGAGAGGTGCCGGACGTGAAGCGGCATGCCGGCAACTTCGAGCCAGCGGAGACGGTTAAGGCCGTCCCTCTCGACCCCAGTGGCGACACCTCCAAGCAGATTCGGATCGGATCCGGGCTCGACCCCAAATAGGAAGCAGTGCTCGTCGACTTTCTCCGCGCAAACGCTGACGTCTTTGCGTGGAGTCCCTCGGACATGCCCGGCATACCGAGGGAAGTCGCCGAGCACTCGCTGGATATTCGGGCCGGAGCCCGACCGGTCAGGCAGCCTCTGCGCCGATTCGACGAGGAAAGGCGCAGGGTGATAGGCGAGGAGATCCACAAGCTGATGGCAGCAGGGTTCATTAAAGAGGTATTCCATCCCGAATGGCTTGCCAACCCTGTACTTGTGAGGAAAAAAGGGGGGAAGTGGCGGATGTGTGTAGACTACACTGGTCTCAACAAAGCATGTCCGAAGGTCCCCTACCCTCTACCTCGCATCGATCAAATCGTGGACTCCACTGCAGGGTGCGAAACCCTGTCTTTCCTCGATGCCTACTCAGGGTATCATCAAATCAAGATAAAAGAGTCCGACCAGCTCGCGACTTCTTTCATCACGCCCTTCGGCATGTACTGTTATGTCACAATGCCGTTCGGTTTGAGGAACGCGGGTGCAACGTACCAGCGGTGCATGAACCATGTGTTCGGCGAACACATCGGTCGCACGGTCGAGGCCTACGTCGACGACATCGTAGTCAAGACGAGGAAAGCCTCCGACCTTCTCTCCGACCTCGAACTGACATTCCGGTGTCTCAAGGCGAAGGGCGTCAAGCTCAATCCCGAGAAGTGCGTCTTCGGGGTGCCCCGGGGCATGCTTTTGAGATTCATCGTCTCCGAGCGTGGCATCGAAGCCAACCCGGAGAAGATCGCGGCCATCACAAGCATGGGGCCCATCAAGGACTTAAAAGGCGTACAGAGGGTCATGGGATGCCTCGCGGCCTTGAGCCGTTTCATCTCGCGCCTCGGCGAAAGAGGCCTGCCCCTGTACCGCCTCTTAAGGAAGGCCGAGTGCTTCACTTGGACTCCCGAGGCCGAGGAAGCCCTCGGGAACCTGAAGGCGCTCCTCACCCAGGCGCCCGTCTTGGTACCCCCAGCTGATGGAGAAACCCTCTTGGTCTACGTCGCCGCAACCACTCAGGTGGTCAGCGCCGCGATCGTGGTCGAAAGGCAGGAGGAGGGGCATGCTTTGCCCATTCAGAGGCCAGTTTACTTCGTCAGCGAAGTGCTGTCCGAGACCAAGATCCGCTACCCACAAGTACAGAAGCTGCTATACGCAGTGATCCTGACGAGGCGAAAGCTGCGACATTACTTCGAGTCCCATCCGGTGACTGTGGTGTCATCCTTCCCCCTGGGGGAGATCATCCAGTGCCGAGAAGCCTCGGGGCGGATCGCGAAGTGGGCGGTGGAAATCATGGGCGAGGCAATCTCGTTCGCCCCTCGGAAGGCCATCAAGTCCCAGGTACTGGCGGATTTCGTAGCCGAATGGGTCGATACCCAGTTGCCAACGGCTCCGATCCAACCAGAGCTCTGGACCATGTTTTTTGACGGGTCGCTGATGAAGACGGGAGCTGGCGCGGGCCTGCTTTTCGTCTCGCCCCTCGGGAAACACCTGCGCTACGTGCTCCGCCTCCATTTCCCGGCGTCCAACAATGTGGCTGAGTACGAGGCTCTGATCAACGGATTGCGAATCGCCATCGAGCTAGGGGTCCGACGCCTCGATGCACGCGGCGACTCGCAGCTCGTCATCGACCAAGTCATGAAGAACTCCCTCTGCCGCGACCCGAAGATGGAGGCCTACTGTGAGGAGGTTCGACGCCTGGAAGACAAGTTCTACGGGCTCGAGCTTAACCACATCGCCCGGCGCTACAACGAGACTGCGGACGAGCTGGTGAAGATAGCCTCGGGGCGAACGACGGTTCCCCCGGACGTCTTCTCCCGGGACCTGCACCAACCCTCCGTCAAGATAGGCGACGCGCCCGAGCCCGAGGCACCCTCGGCCTCGTCCGAGGTGACCTCGGCCCAGCCCGAGCCATCCTCGGCTCAACCCGAGGAACCCTCGGAGCCTGAGGGCGAAGCGCTGCGCATCGAGGAGGAGCAGAACGGGGTCGTGCCAGATCAAGATTGGCAGACCCCATACCTGCAATATCTCCACCAAGGAGAACTGCCCCTCGACCGAGCCGAGGCTCGGCGGGTAGCGCGACGCGCCAAATCGTTCGTCTTGCTGGGCGATGAGAAGGAGCTCTACCACCGAAGCCCCTCGGGCATCCTCCAGCGATGTATCTCCATCGCCGAAGGTCAGGAACTCCTGCGGGAAATACACTCGGGGGCTTGCGGTCATCATGCAGCACCTCGAACCCTCGTCGGGAACGCTTTCCGCCAAGGCTTCTACTGGCCAACGGTCATCATGCAGCACCTCGAACCCTCGACCCCATCACCTGGCCCTTCGCTGTGTGGGGTCTGGACCTCGTCGGCCCTCTGCAGAAGGCGCCCGGGGGCTACACGCACCTGCTGGTCGCCGTCGACAAATTCTCCAAGTGGATCGAGGTCCGACCCCTGAACAGCATCAGGTCCGAGCAGGCGGTGGCGTTCTTCACCAACATCATCCATCGCTTCGGGGTCCCGAACTCCATCATCACCGATAATGGCACCCAGTTCACCGGCAAAAAATTCTTGGATTTTTGCGAAGATCACAACATCCGGGTGGACTGGGCCGCCGTAGCTCATCCCATGTCGAATGGGCAAGTAGAGCGTGCCAATGGCATGATCCTACAAGGGCTCAAGCCTCGAATTTACAATGATCTCAACAAGTTCGGCAAGCGATGGATGAAGGAACTCCCCTCGGTGGTCTGGAGCCTGAGGACGACGCCAAGCCGAGCCACGGGTTTCACGCCGTTCTTCCTGGTCTACGGGGCCGAGGCCATCCTGCCCACGGACCTGGAATACGGCTCCCCGAGGACGAGGGCCTACAACGAAGAAAGCAACCAAGCTAGCCGAGAAGACTCGCTGGACCAGCTGGACGAGGCTCGGGACAGGGCCTTACTACACTCGGCGCGGTATCAGCAGTCCCTGCGACGCTACCACGCCCGAGGGGTCCGACCCCGAGATCTTCAGGTGGGCGACCTGGTGCTTCGGCTGCGGCAAGACGCCCGAGGGAGGCACAAGCTCACGCCCCCCTGGGAGGGGCCGTTCATCATCGCCAAAGTTCTGAAGCCCGGAACGTACAAGCTGGCCAACAGTCAAGGCGAGGTCTACGACAACGCTTGGAACATCCAACAGCTACGTCGTTTCTACCCTTGAGATATTTCCAAGTTGTTCATATACCTCGCACCCACGCAAAGTTTAGTCAACAAGGAAGGGTCGGCCTCGCCTCGGCAAAGCCCGACCCTCCCTCGGGGGCTAAAAGGGGGGAAACCCCCTCTGCGTCAAAATTTTCCTCGAACAAAAAATCTCTTTCACCAGAACATCTTTCGTGCTTTTTGACTACTTCGAAAAGTGGGTCCTGGAAACGACGGGGTACACGTAAGCAGTCAAGGCTGACCGAGCCGAGGGACTCCTACGCCTCCGGGATACGGATACCTCACTCATCACCTTCTGCGATAAGTAACTCGCGCTCGGATAAGGCGAATCCGCGGATCGAACGAGTCTTTACGTACGGAAGCTCTTCTGTCGAAGCGATTCTTCGAGCCTTCTCGACTGAGTCAGTGACAGGGCCTCATGGACGGGTAAAAGTACGCGTAAGCGGCAAGGCCGACCGAGCCGAGGGACTCCCACGCCTCCGGGATACGGATACCTCACTCATCACCTTCCGCGAAAAGCAACTCTTGCTCGCACTAACATCCCTGCTACCGACAAAAAGTCCAGATACTCGAAACAAGAGGAAAAGAGACGCAGCTTTATAACGCAGCAAGGGTGTGTGTTCTGGCCTCGACGGCCGCACAAGGCCCACGCTACAAGACGATTTGACCCTGCAGGCTCGGATCTTGACGCTGGAAGAGGGCGATGACACCCTCGGCATCGACAGCACCTTCAGCAAGGCCCGACCTAGCCTCGGACGGCGACGCGGTCCGAGGGCCTCTGCTCCGAAGGACGACGTCATCACCACGCTCGAGCAATCTCTGCCAGGGACTTCTCCGAGAACCCGGCCCGAGCGGACGGCTCGGCCGGCCACCTCCGGGGCCTCGGCCGACCGCCTTCCGAGGGCGCCAGCTCGGTCCGAAGCCTCGGCCGATCAGCTCCGACGTCGATCCTGCCAACGGACAACCTGGCTAGGCTCCGGCCAACCAGGTTTCATTTTCGAGCCGACTCCGCCTCTGCTCGTGCTGATATCGCTACCCCTGGCCTCGGCTCGTCGAAGAGCGGCCGAGGGGTCTCTTTAACTAAGCTAGAGGAGCCTCGGACAACAAGTCCGACCGAGCCGAGGGATTCCTACGCCTCCGGGATACGGATACCTCACTCGTCACCTTGACACGGGGCAACTCACGCTTGGTGAAGCGGTTCAGACAATCAGCAGACGAGTCTTAGTGCTCGAAAATGAGGAAAAAACACGGCTCCGCGCCGTAATTACATACATGTTCAGGCCCCGAAAGCCGAAATGAACAAAAAACCCGGCACTCGAAGTGCCATTACAAACGGAACTCCGGTTCCCCCCCGCAGGTACGAACAACCCCACTCGATGGGGGTGGGCCTGCGGGGCAACAGAAGACCGACGAACGGCTAGTCGTCGCCCGCCCCGGCAGCGGCGACGATGAAGACGTCTGTCCTGAGGGGCCCAACAGCAGCAGTGATGGCCTCAGGACGGGTGCTGCTGCTGGGAGGCCCCCGCCCTTGCCCAAACTCGAGAGGCAAGGACGGGCAGAAGGCCGTAGAGTCGGAGGTCGGTCCGTGGCCAGCCTCGGCTGTCGCGCCGGCGGAAGAACCTCTTCCAGCTGCCGTGGCGGGAGGCGGCGCCGGGGGCGGCTCCGAGATTGCTCGGCTCAGAGAGCCGGGCACGCCGCAGCTGTTGGCGCCACGGACGACTCCCGCCCTTCCCCCCAATCACTGAGGGAAGGAGCGGGTCACCACCCGCGCAGGGGCGAACCCCGACCCGGCACACGCCCCTCCTCAGCCCTGGTGATGAAAATCCTTGAGGCTGAGGAAGGGGCGGATGCCGCAGCCCGGCTCGCTTTCCCCCACCATCAAGCCGGAGGTCGCCCTCTTGGGTGACCGCCGGTGGAGGGGTGCAGCTGGGCTGCATGATGAAAATCCTTGAAGCCGAACGATGGCTGAAAGGTACCAACTCCCACGGAGTTGCGTTCCTCCAGCGATGGAGCGAAAGGACGGCGATTCCCCCCATCCGGGGCCTCGGAAGATGGAGAGACACAATGCATAGGGGAGGAAGGAGACATGGTCACCTTACGAAGGGGGTCGCCCTCCTTTTAAAGGCAACTCCCCCTGCTTGCGCCCTCAACCGTCACGGGCTGAGTCTTCTCCAACAAAGTCCTCCCCTGCGGCGCGGGGGCTGGGGCCCGCCTGTCATGCAGACCGGCTCTAAGCAGAAGAAGCCGAACCGCCGCGCACGACGCACGCAACCACCCAGCGGTTACAAGTAACCCTCCACTTTTGCCCGGACCAGCGGGCGAAAGGGGCAGGCGGCCATGCAGGCGGCATGCAACCGCGCCAAGTGGACGCGCCTCTCCGACTCCTGACAAGCCAGCGCGACGGCTCAAGCCCACGCGTCGTGCAACTGGCGCGCCGGGTGCTGCATGCGAGCCGCTGTGCCACTCGCTCCACCACCTCACCTCCTCGTTTGTGGAACCGATACCGCGATTCGAGGCGACCCAGCCCGCGACCCAGCAGCGCCAGCCTGGCGCAGCGGTCAAAAGCGGTCAAAAATGGGCCGGCAGTAATGACGGTGGCAGGCGCGCGAGAGCAGCGGTCACGCCATCTGCCAAGCTCATGTCCCATCCGGAGGCAGCAAGAGAACCCCCTCTCACGGCGTGAAGACGACGCGCCCGTGACCCGTACCTCGAACGGCTCGCGCACGCGCAACGGCAACCTCGCCAACTACTCACCCCGGCGCATTAACTCCGCGGCTCGACGGACAGCGCTACGGGCGGGAGCGGCTGGTGACGTTTCGCCTTCGCCAAAACAACCGCGCCGAAAAAGGTACGCCACGACGTTCAATTTCGAATCCTTTTTCCCTTTTCCTTCTTTCTCTATCTCTTGCAACAGGGACCGAGAAGGGGGATAACCCCAAAGGGATCCTTCCCCGTGAAGGAACTAGGCTCCGGGCCTCCCTACTGATCAGGGGTTCGAAGGCTGGCCCCCCGAAGGGTTCAACAGCCGCCTCAGATCGCGTGGGCCCGACACCCACTACTGGTCAGGGGTTCGAAGGTCGGCCCCCGAAAGGTCCCATGACCGCCTCAGGCCACTCGGGCTCCGTGCCCCCTACTGATCAGGGGTTCGAAGGCTGGCCTGTCGAAGGGTTCACAGTCGCCTCAGACGCCGAGCGAGGGATGACCAGGGGTACGTTCGATACATAACCAAGGCTCGGGCTGCGCTCCCGAGGTACCCTAGGACATTTCCGAGACCAGCGGGAACGACTCTGTAACGGAATCCCATCGGAGGGAGGCAACGAGCCCTCGGACCCCGTCGCTAGGGGACCGGGTCCGGCAGATCACCCGCAGGTACTTTTGGGCGTGCCTCCGGGCCCCTAGCCGACCCCCAACGAATGGGGCACGGACGTCCACTCGGATTACCCGATTGCAGCTCACCGGAGACACCATGTTCGGTGCCCATCGAGGGTAACATGGCGCACTCCCCCCTCCTCCTTGCGGAAAGGCGACGTAGGGGCGTATATAAAAAAGCCGAGTCTGTCCCTGATCGTCCTCTCGCTCCGTGCGGAGGCTCGGGGGCTGCTCTCGCAAACCCGGCTCCGGCCAAACCGTTGACAGCGTCAA
Organism: Zea luxurians; assembly: GCA_029449295.1. Lineage (NCBI taxonomy): Eukaryota > Viridiplantae > Streptophyta > Magnoliopsida > Poales > Poaceae > Zea > Zea luxurians. The sequence goes on along the minus strand of JAOPSE010000010.1, from coordinate 37,987,594 downwards.
CATACCAGCCCGAGAACTTGGGCCCCGACAGTGCACCTGGGCTACGCCCTGCTCGCATGAGGGAACCGCCAGACCAGCCGAGGCATTACGCAAGGCATTAAGACCTCGAAGGAGTGAAACCACTCCTCCGAGGCCTCGGGGGCTACACCCGGCGGGTGCGCTCGCGCGCACCCACCGGAACAAAGTACCACCGAGAAAGGCTGGTCCCCTTGCAAAAAAGTGCGACGCAAGCCTCCAAGCGAGTGTTAACACTCTCTTCGAGGCTCGGGGGCTACTGTCGGGGACCATAATTAGGGGTACCCTCAAGACGCCTAATTCTCAGCTGGTAACCCCCATCAGCATAAAGCTGCAGAGGCCTGATGGGTTTGATTAAGTCAGGGATCAGTCCATACGAGTGACTCGATCACGCCACGCCCGAGCCTAGCCTCGGGCGAGGGCAGCCGACCCTAAGATGACTCCGTCTCGCCTGAGGCCTCCTCTTTCACGGCAGACGCATCTCCGGCTCGCCCGAGGCCCCGCCTTCGATAAGAAGTAACCCTGACTAAATCACCGCGCCAACCGACCAAGTCACCGGGGCGTTTAACGCAAAAGGTAAGACCGACGGGCGACCAGACTTCGCCAGAGGTGCCATAGGAGGCTCCGCCCGACCCAGGGCTCGGACTCGGGCTAAGGCCCCGGAAGACGGCGAACTCCGCTCCGCCCGACCCAGGGCTCGGACTCGGGCTAAGGCCCCGGAAGACGGCGAACTCCGCTCCGCCCGACCCAGGGCTCGGACTCGGGCTAAGGCCCCGGAAGACGGCGAACTCCGCTCCGCCCGACCCAGGGCTCGGACTCGGGCTAAGGCCCCGGAAGACGACGAACTCCACCTCGCCCGACCCAGGGCTCGGACTCTGCCTCTGTCTTGCAGGACGGACTCGACCTTGGCTTCGGAGGAGCCTCCACGACGCCCGACCTAGGACACGAGACCGCCACGTCAACAGGAAGCGTCATCATCACCCTGCCCTGAGCCGACTTGGGTCGCAGAGAACAAGACCGGTGTCCCATCTGGCCAGCTACGCCAGATAGGCAAATGATGGCGCCCCGCTAGACCATGACGACGGCGGCTCTCAGCTCCCTTACGAAAGCAGGAGGACGTCAGCAAGGGTCCAGCCACTCCGACAGCTGTCCCTCCGTCCGGCTCCGTTACTCCTCCAACAGCCACGACGCACACACCAACAGGGTGCCAAGATCTCTCCGGCTGCCACCTTGGCATGTACTTAGGGCGCTAGCTCTCCCTCGCTAGACACGTAGCACCTTGCTACACCCCCATCTTGTACACCTGGATCCTCTCCTTACGACTATAAAAGGAAGGACCAGGGCCTTCTTAGAGAAGGTTGGCCTCGCGGGGACGAAGGGCAGGGGCAGGCGCTCTCTCAGGGGCCGCTCGCTCCCCTCACCTCGCGCGGACGCTTGTAACCCCCTACTGCAAGCGCACCCGACCTGGGCGCGGGACGAACACGAAGGCCGCGGGAATTCTCCGACTCCCTCACGACCCGGCTCCGGCCACCGACCTCTCTCTGTTCCCCCCTTCGCGCTCGCCCACGCGCTCGACCCATCTGGGCTGGGGCACGCGGCACACTCACTCGTCGGCTCGGGGACCCCCCGGTCTCGGAACGCCGACAGGTCTTGTCCTCACCCTCGAAGGGGGACAGAGGCGAGGACCTCTTCACCATGGCGCGCATGCTGAGGTGGTCACCACCGTTGGGGAGGATGCCCGGCGCAGAGGTGGTTGCCGCCGCTGGTGAGGCTGCCCGTTGCAGAGGTGGTTGCCTCTGCTGGCGAGCCGCTCGGAGCTGAGGTAGTCATCGCTGCTGACGAGCCGTCGGTGCAGAGGTGGTCGCTGCCGTCGGTGCAGAGGTGGTCGCCTCCGCTGGCGAGCCGCTCGGAGCTAGCTACCCACGTGGACCTACTGGTGTGGAGGTAGTTCATACCTGTAGAGTAGAGATGGAGCTAGGGCTCCGCTTGAAAGCGGATGTAATACTTTTGCTTTTTGTAAGGTACTTTTGAGTACTATTTATCAAGCAGTATTAGCACTTATCTATGTACCACTTGTCCCTGTTGTGTGTGGTGTAACCGATTCCTCCTTGGTACCTGGCCCCCTAGGACGTAGGCTCGATTTGTCGAGGCTGCAGACCAGCATACCTAAGAAAGAGTTGGTGATGGCCCCCAGGAGGTAGCCTCGACTGGGACCTGGGCCTGCACACAGCTTCGGCTAGGGAGCATTAGTAGAACACCCACAGGACCCGTCATCTGACGCTAGCCATCCTTTGATACATGCTCGGGACCTGCAGGGTTTAGTCTGGGAGGCCAAGTGCGTTCGAACCCCCTGGATGGTGGTTCTAGGTACTAGGACACCCGTCGCAGAGTGGTGGAGCGTGCAGGCCCATGGTACGGAACCAGGCTGAGCGGCTACACGGGCTCCGGACCACCCCAGGAGACAAGTGTCCATTCTCTAGTTTCGGACCCAGGTTATGGGACCCACAGGACTTATAGCTCCAAATACTAGGGTACCCGTCATGGAGTGGTGGAGTGTGCAGGCTTTCGGGTATGGGACCAGGCTAAGCAGCCACACAGGCTCTGGACCACCCCATGGAACGGGCTTCCGTTCTTTAGAACCGGCCCCCAGGCTGTCGGGGCCTCCTGCTTTCGCAAAGAGGTCCTAAACTGCAAGCCTGGCTGTCCAATTTGGATGTCATTATGTCTGATGGAAAGGGAACTGTTTGGGTGGGTTAGATAAAATAATATCTGAAAAACTGCAAGGTAAGACCATGGAGCAGTAGGATAAACTATCATAGAGGCACATCTGAGGGGGTAGATCTTTTCTTTATAACTTGTCATGCATGGATGTAGACCAACAGGCCGGGCTTATGAGGGTGGACCTCACCGGGTTGGCGTACACATATGCATTACCTAGTTACAAAAGGGAGAAAAACTCGACCCCTCAGACTTTCTCCTATGGATAGAACTTACAGAGATGCTCCAGTGGCCAGGAAGAGGTACTCCTTCAGTCATAGCAAGATAGTCATCCCCGGGTCGGCGTATTCTCGTCACCTTGAAGGGTCCTTCCCAGCTGGGGGAGAGTTGGAGAGCCCTTCTTGGTTTGGTACCTGCCGTAGGACTAGGTCCCGACCCTGGGTTCCCATCTGCGTTTGATGAGGGAGTCCTTGTCCTTGTGCTGTAGCCATTTCTGCATGGACTTGTCAGAAGCCTAGACCCGTGGGGAGTCCAGAAGGGTTTCTGGGTGAAGGCAGGCTTCGGCCCCATAGACCGGGGAGTTCGGGGTCCCTCCGGGGGTCCACCTAGTTGTCGCCACCAGAGTGGGAGTCTCCGGCGAAGACATCCTTCAGGTCCCCCTCGGGTGACTGAAAGTCGCCTAGAGGGGGGTGAATAGGGCGAATCTGAAATTTACAAACTTAAGCACAACTACAAGCCGGGTTAGCGTTAGAAATAAGAACGAGTCCGAGAGAGAGGGTGAAAAGACAAATTGCGGGCAAATAAAGAGTGCGACACGATGATTTGTTTTACTGAGGTTCGGTTCTTACAAACCTACTCCCCGTTGAGGTGGTCACAAAGACCGGGTCTCTTTCAACCCTTTCCCTCTCTCAAACGGTCACTTAGACCGAGTGAGCTTCTCTTCTCAATCAAACGGAACACAAAGTTCCCGCAAGGACCACCACACAATTGGTGTCTCTTGCCTTGGTTACAATTGAGTTTGATCACAAGAAGAATGAGAAAGAAAAGAAGCAATCCAAGCGCAAGAGCTCAAATGAACACAAATGTCGCTCTCTCTAGTCACTATTTGATTTGGAGTGATTCCGGACTTGGGAGAGGATTTGATCTCTTTGGTTGTGTCTAGAATTGAATGCTATAGCTCTTGTAATGTGTTGAAGGTGGAAAACTTGGATGCCATTGAATGTGGGGTGGTTGGGGTATTTATAGCCCCAACCACCAAAAGTGGTCGTTGGAAGACTGTTGTCGCATGGCGCACCGGACAGTCCGGTGCGCCACCGGACACTGTCCGGTGCACCAGCCACGTCAGCCGGTCGTTGGGTTCTGACCATTGGAGCTCTGACAGGTGGGGCCTCTGGGCTGTCCGGTGGTGCACCGGACAGGTCCTGTAGACTGTCCGGTGCGCCTTCTACGCGTGCTCTGTCCTCTGTGCGCGCAGGCGCGCATTAAATGCGTTGCAGTCGACCGTTGCGCGCGAAGTAGTCGTTGCTCCGCTGGCACATCGGACAATCCGGTGTGACACCGGACACTGTCCGGTGCTTCACCGGATAGTCCGGTGAATTATAGCGGAGCGACCTCCCATTTTCCCGAAGGTAGCGAGTTCAGCGTCGAGTTCCCTGGTGCACCGGACACTGTCCGGTGGCACACCGGACAGTCTGGTGCGCCAGACCAGGGTGCCTTTGGGTTGTCTTTTGCTCTCTTTGTTTGAACCCTTTCTTGGTCTTTTTATTGACTTATTGTGAACCTTTGGCACCTGTAGAACTTATAGACTAGAGCAAACTAGTTAGTCCAATTATTTGTGTTGGGCAATTCAACCACCAAAATCAATTAGGAAAAAGTGTAAGCCTAATTCCCTTTCAATCTCCCCCTTTTTGGTGATTGATGCCAACACAAACCAAAGCAAGTATAGAAGTGCATAATTGAACTAGTTTGCATAATGTAAGTGCAAAGGTTACTTAGAATTGAACCAATAAATATTTTCATAAGATATGCATGGATTGTTTCTTTATTTTTAACATTTTGGACCACGCTTGCACCACATGCTTTGTTTTTGCAAATTCTTTTGTAAATTCTTTTCAAAGTCCTTTTGCAAATAGTCAAAGGTAAATGAATAAGATTTTGAGAAGCATTTTCAAGATTTGAAATTTTCTCCCCCTGTTTAAAATGCTCTTCCTTTGACTAAACAAAACTCCCCCTTAATAAAATCTTCCTCTTAGTGTTCAAGAGGGTTTTAAGATACCAATTTGAAAAATCACCATTTTGAAAAACCTTTTCTTAAATTTTTGAAAATTGGTGGTGGTGCGGTCCTTTTGCTTTGGGCTAATACTTTCTCCCCCTTTGGCATGAATCGCCAAAAACGAATACTTGAGTGAAATATAAGCCCTTTAACTAATTTCTCCCCCTTTGGTGAACAAAATATGAGTGAAGATTATACCAAAGTTGGAGAGTTGCTCGGAGCGACGGCGAAGAATGAGTAATTTGATGGAGTGGAGTGGAAGCCTTTGTCTTCGCCGAAGACTCCAATTCCCTTTCAGTGACTGATACCCGAGGTCCCATTCAGCCGTGGCCACCTCGCCGTCGTTGACCTTTTCTTTGCCAGGTCGGCGACGAGACGGGGAGCTGTCTTTGGAAGACTGCTCGCGCCGCTCGCTGACGTGTTTCGCGAGGTCAATGATCTCGCAACACTCCGCGGCGCTGTGGCGACCGTTGGGGTGCACAGGGCATGAGCCGCTGTTACCTCTCTGTGGCCGTGGGCATTTGTTACGGTCGCCCCGGCCCCCGGTCGCGGCTGCAACGACTAGAGCGGTGGACCGCGGCTTCTAGTAGTCGCGGTCCTTCTTCTTTTTCTTCCTACCGTCCCGAGGGACGGCACCCGAGCCACCCGACTGGGCATCCCCGGTTTGTGGGTCCGAGTGCCATGCACGGCCCTCGGCGGCTCTGGCGCATTTGTCGGTCAGAGCGAAGAGTGTGGGGACAGTCTCCACGTCATGCGTGGCCAACTTCTCCAACATTTTCTCATCACGTACTCCCTGACGGAAGGCCGTGATGATGGAAGCATCGAAAATGCAAGGTATAGTACCTCGCACCTTGGTGAAGCGGGAGATGAACGTCCGGAGAGTCTCCCCGGGCTCCTACCTTACCGCGTGGAGGTGGGCCTCCACACCGTGCTGCTGGTAAGCGTTGACGAAGTTCGCAATGAACCGCGCGTAGAGCTCTTCCCAGAAGTAGATTGATCCTGGGGCGAGGTTCATGAGCCAAGTCCGGGCAGGTCCAGACAAGGCGACATGAAAATATGTCGCCATCACAGCGGTGTTTCCACCTGCTGATGTGATAGCGGTGAAGTACACCTGCAGGAACTCCGACGGGTTTGACGTTCCGTCGTACTTTTCCGGCAGGTGCGGTCAGAACTTAGGTGGCCATGATGCCGCGCGGAGATGATCCGCAATTGCAGCGTAGCCCACGCCGGCCAAGGGGACACCCGCTTGGGATCGGGTTCCCATTGGGGCCTGCGGTGCTACCGCAGCAAAGTCTTGATCGAGGTTGCGACCCTCGATGTTTTGGCGGTGCTCGCGCGCCCTCTCTAAAGAGACCCGGGCGTCCTCTCCCGCACGCCTGCGGTTGAGTTCTGCCCGGAGGTCGTTGGTCTGTGCACCCCTCACTGAGGGTGAGCGCACAGACACCGACGTCTCATGTTGGCGCCGGGACGACCGTGGCCTTGACCTGGTCGAGGTAGAATGTGTCATCTCGAGCAGTCTGTCGACGTCGTCCCGCCACTGCTTCATGGCCCCTGGTGAGGCCATGGAGCTTGGAGGGCGACGCAGCAACCCCCTGGCTGCTGACAATGTTCCCAGAGCCGCCCTCGACGGAGTCCGGGATGTCTGCGCCGTTGTATGCTATCGTGCAGCGTGCACGGCAGCAGTGCCCGACACTAGGTGGTTGGAAACCTGTGGCATGGAAGAAACAACTTCTTCCTCCACCAGGAAATCCATTGAAGACTCGGCGCGGTGCTCCACGATTTGCACCATCATGCTGAGCGAGGAAACAAGCAAAAACCTAATGCCTAGCCCCCTACCTGGCGCGCCAAATGTCAGAGAGGGAATTCTTCGGCCGGGTGGCGGAATGCACCCGCCCTAAAACCTAAGATGAGGAAGGGGCTTAAGCGTTTTTCCTGTCTTGCTAAACGATCACCGAGCACATGAACACGCGAGGATTTAGAGCGGTTCGGGCCGCCGGAGCGTAATACGCTACTCCACTGGGTGTTGGATTGCTGTGGAAGCTTGAGCGTTGAGAGTCTGAGTCTGAGCTCTCTCTTTTAACGTTGCATGCCTGCCCTTTTATAGCCAAGGGGGGCATGTACAAGGATACTGAGCCCCAACATGTGGGCCCAGGAACATAACAGATGTAGTACTTGGCGCTACTCCTGCTTGCTGCTGGGGCAATCTTCTTGAACCCTGACATCCGAGATTTGCATAGCATCGGCGTGCAGGGGAAGCTTCTCGTATAAGGGATGATGGACACAGTGCACCGCACGGCATAGGCGCACTGTTTGACAATGGGCTGGATAGGTGCGCCGTCTGTAGGATGGCCCTGGCGCCGCCTGCCAGCGGAGTGGACAGGACACATTAAATGCTGAGGGGGCACATCGCCTGTCAGCAAGGTGGACAGGCGGCGCGTCCTCTTCGCAATAAATGTAGAGACGTGCACGGCCTAGAGGCCTTACGTCAGGCTCCACCCGTTGGCTTATGTCACAAGCAACAAGCCACGTGGCAGCATCGGGTCTCCGCCTAAGCGGGGAGCGCAAGCGCATAGGATAAGGCCTGGACACGTGTCAGTACTGGATCTTTGCTTATGCTAGGGTCTCCCCTGTCTCGGGACCTCGTTGTGGCCTGGACCTTACACGGAGGGATCTAGACCACATCCAAGGGACCCGACATGCTTACTTGGGAGTCCCGGGCTGTAATCGGGGGTCCGGGTTGTGCGTACAGGAGTCTGGTGCACCCTCGCGGAGGTCCGGTCCAACTGATACATCCTGGGATGTATCATCTTTTCTCGCCACGTGGTGAGCCGCCCACGTGGTGGGGTCGGGTGCTGCTCACCGTGCGGCTAGGGAACGCCGTACGGGCACCGCGTCTTCATACTGTAGTAGGGGGTACCCCTGATTCAGGGTACCGACAGGGTGTTTTAGAGCATCTTCAGTAGTTTTGTAAAAAAAGCTGCCTAAAGACAAATGTGAGGAGTTGCTAAATGATAGTAGAGTTTTAAAAAATATATGTTCTCCAGTAGTTTTCTATTTTAGCTGCCAAATATTTCAAAGTATGTCAGCTAGAAACTTCTCTCGCTCTCGCGTTCTAAAAAGCTTTATGTTCTTCTCATCAAACATGATATTGTTCTTGTAATGATTCTAAAATTCTGCGTACAAAAAAGATGCAAATCTCTATGATTTGTCGATTCCAAACATGACCTAAATTGCAAATTACAGAAATAAAAAGTGTAACATGCATCAAAATTCTTTTTTGACTTAGTAGCCTGAAGTTTATTAATAAAAAATAAAAGAGAATAAAAAGCAGAACACATAAAACACTAATTTCACACGAAAAAGTGCTTTGAGGAGTCCCTCTCGGGTTGCCAAATGTGGGGACAAGAAAGGATAAAATAGCAACTTCTTAAATTTAGCAACATCATTTAGAGTACCATTGGAGACATGTTTTTTCTAATAACTTCTTAAACTAAGATTTAGGAACCTTTTTACATAACAGTTGGAGATGCTCTTAGACCCCTATAATTAGTATCGTATCTAATTGTTAGGCCCAAAGAAAGAGAATTAGCACCGTTTAGTGGCTCCAACAGTACTAATATTCATTCTTTAGTTGGCTTCTACCAATACTAAAGAGTCCACTTTACTACATTTTCTTAAAAACCTAGTGCTAAAGCTAGAGGAGCCTTTAGTACTGGGTGGTGTTGAGAGCACCTAGAGGGGGTGAATAAGTGATCCTACAAAAATGACACTAAAAACACAAACTTGGTCTAAAAATGAAGTTAGTGTAAACTAAAACCAAGTTTGAGTAAGATAAAGAAAGAAAAGTTCCCTTCACTTGATTACTCTTCCAAGATGTGAATTATACTAAGAGCAACATTACAAGTGAATAGAGAGAGCTTAGGAAGAGAGAAAGTCGCAAGAAAGTAAAGGACAAGTGAGACATGCAATTTTTATCCCATGGTTCGACAAAGCCTACATCCACGTTGTGGTGCCCTTCTTTGGACAAGGGTTGCACTCAATCCCTCTCAAGTGATCATTTAGATCAAACTTGATTGCCACAGACCTTCCTTATATCAAGTGTGTTCTCGATCGCAAGGAATGTCCACAAGTTGGAGTCTCTTGTAGCCTTACAAAAGATCAAAGTTACAACTTAGAGTAAGGGAGGGAGAGAAAGTACACACACAAGAGCAAATCATAGCAACACACACAAGAGAGAAGATCACGAGTGCACAAAGTCACAACGATACAAGAACAACTCAGAAATGTCACTCGGATCTCACTAAATCACCTAAACGCTTTGTTGCAGAGTGTCGGAGTGTTGTTGTGCTCTTGGAGTACTTGTGTATAAAATGGAGACGCCTAGGGGATCTATTTATAGCAGCCCCAAGTGGCCTATGAGCTCTTGTCTCCTTCATTGTAGAAATATAGATCAGGGTTGTCTGCGGGTCCACCGGACCAGGTCCATGTGAACCCAGTCCAGGATCTAATTGGGCGCCTTCTTCATCTAGCGGGCACCAGACCGGTCCGGTGCGCCACTGGACCGAGCCTATCCATTGGCTCACCAACGCGCGAAGAAGTCGACTGTTGGAGGCGGTCTAGCGGCACACTGGACCGTGAACGGTAGAGGTCTGGAGATTTTTAATAAAAAATCCTGAGACCGAGCAGTATGGCCAGGACGCACTGACCTAGTCCGGTGGAGTCAAGACCAGACCAGATATGGCTCTTTTGAGCCTATCTCCTCCAATTTTTTTGACTTTCTTTGGGGGCTTTCCTATGACTTAGACAAACATAACTAGCATGTAATTCAATTGACTAAGTGTGAGAAACTTAATTCTTCTCCATAGTTTCTCCAGGGTTTGCAATATGGACAAAACCAAGTCCAAAAAGCACTTTTCACTTCATAAAGAGTTAGAGCCCAAAAGCAAGTGGTAGAAACATTGTAATGGACCTATGCAACATATTTAATGGTGCAAACCTTACAGTTTTACCATTTTACTCCATGTTGCATTTTTTGCCTCTAGTTTAACTCAACCTAAGTTCAAATTGCACTTTTTTCACATAATAGAGTTAGAGCTAAAAGTGAAGTGCTATAAACATAGTATTAGGCATATGCAACTTATTCAAACACTCTGTAAGGAAAATGGACCCCGGGCCCTTTGGCTAATTGAGTTTTGGTGTTTGATGAACAACACAATTAGTGAACTAATAAGTTTTCTAGTGTTTGTGTTTGTGTTTGTAGTTCACAGGATGCAAAGAGAATTGGACCAAGGCAATGAGGATGCAACACCTCAAAAGAAGACATAAAAAGATGCATAGGAGTCCAATACTCAAGAACAAAGAAGCCCGAAGAAATCAGCGAAGAAATCCAAGAAAAGGGCTGTCAGCCAGCGCCTGGTGGCGCACCGGACATTGGGTGTCCAGTGTGCACCGGACTGTCCGGTGAGGTACCGGACAGTCTGCGCAGAGAGGCCGCAGGCAGGCGCTCTCTGGCTGTAGCACCGGACTGTCCGGTGTGCACCGGACTGTCCGGTGTGCCAACGGGCAGACGGCATCGGTCGAATCCAACGGTCGAATCCAACGGTCGGATCCAACGGTCGACTGCTACAGGCGCCAACGGTCGGCTGACGAGGCAAGCACCGGACACTGAACAGTAGATGTCCGGTGTGCACCGGACTGTCCGGTGCACCCGACGACAGAAAGCTGCTGCTTTCTGTCCAACGGCTAGTTGGGGGCTTGGAGGCTATAAATACCACCCCAACCGGCCATTCTCAAGTGTGAGAGCCCAAGCAACATACCAAGGCACATAGTGCACATTTCCAAGAGCTCAAACACCCAAGTGCTTAATAGAATCACTCGGTGATTAGCGTAGGTGCTTTGCGAAGTGCTTAAGTTAGTTAGACCGCTTTAGCGCTTGCTCTAGGTGAATCCTAGTTAGTTGAGTGAGTTTAGAAAAACCACACAACCCCTCGGCTCTTGCGCGAGCCGTTGTAATTGTACCGAGTGGGGCGAGAGTCTTGCGAGACCGTGACAACCGCGTTTGTGTCACGGCCGCCACCGTGTACCGAAGGGAACGAGGCCCGCGGCGTTTCGGCCGGAAGCTCGATAGTGGAGACGGCGGGGAGCGTCCGAGAGGAGCCGGAAGCGGAGCACCACTTGCGCGTGGAGAAGGCCCGCGGCTCTCTACGGAGTTACTCGACCGTGGTGCTTGGCCCTCGCGTGGGCTTCCCTTTGCGTAGGGGCACCAACGAGGATTAGTCGGGACCTTGCATGGTTCCGGATACCTCGGTAAAAATACTGGCGTCATCCACGAGAGTTTGCTTCTCTACTTTGCTCTTTAAGTTTCCGCATTTACATTAAGCATTTAAGTTTCAATCTTGTATTCATACTTATCTAGTGTAGATTGAAACTTAGCCTTTACGGTAGAGATAGCAACACTTAGACAAAACCTAGATTGCACTCTCTAGTTTGATTATTTGCATAGGTTTTGCTCTAGGGATTTTATTGTGGCCTAGTTTAGTAAAAGTTTTAGAAGTCCTAATTCACCCCCCCTCTTAGGCGTCACCCATTTCCTACAAGTGGTATCAGAGGCGGTTTGGCTCATTTGAAACGCTTTAGCTTCACCGCTAAAAGAGCCGACGCTTTTTAGAGGAAGGGATGGATACCCATAGGCCACCACACTTTGACGGCACTAACTTCCCATATTATAGTGCTAGAATGGCTTGTTACCTAGAGGCCGTTGATCTAGGTGTTTGGAGAGTCACTCGTGACGGGATGAAACCCCTCAAGAATCCCGAGAAACCCACCACGAGTGAGGAAAAAGAAATTCATTTAAATGCTAGAGCCAAAAATTGCTTGTATGAATCTCTTAGCATGGATATTTTTAATCAAGTATTTACCTTGAAAACTGCTAATGAGATTTGGCTAAAATTGCATGAGCTCCATGACGGCACATCCAATGTCCGTGAGCAAGAACATTGCCTAGTCTTAAATGATTATAATTCTTTTGCCATGAAAGATGATGAGCTTGTTAGAGACATGTACTCTCGTTTGAATCTAATAATCAATGAGCTCAACTCTATTGGCATTAATAAGCTAGGTGATGCGGACATTGTGAGGAAGATTATCTCCCTGCTACCACAACAAAGATATGGGAGCATCATCACCATCCTTCACAACATGGAGGACTTGAGCAACATGACCCCGACCATTGTGATTGGGAAAATCGCGGCCTTTGAGATGTCGCGAAAAATGAGTCGGGGAGAGGAGCCAACTTCCTCAAGACCATATGCTTTTGCATGTGATGAAAGGAAGGGCAAAAAGAAGGCTCCCACTCCAAGTTCCTCAAGTGAAGAAGAGGAAGAAAGTGATGATGATGAAGATAATCAACCATGCACATCATCCTCCGAGGACGAAGAGACAATCCGACGCGTCGGAAAGGTAATGGGGATGATCCGCAAGATTAATCTAATGGGTGTGCCCCTGCAGGTCGAGGATCTTCTCTTTAACATTGACAGGAAAATGCAAAGGAAGAGAGGATGCTTCGCATGTGGGGAAAAGGGCCACTTCAGGGACAACTGTCCAAATATGGCCAAACCCAAAAAGGAGAGGAGCAAAGGCAAGGCGCTCACAAGTGTTAGAACTTGGGATGATTCTTCAAGTGAAGATGAACCTCCAAGGACGCGCAACCACCGGTCCTCGTCACGATCATCACGGTCATCACACAAATGCCTTATGGCAAGAGGTAACAAAAGCATTCCATCATCTAGTGATGAAAGTAGTAGTGATGATGAAGGTGAGGGAAAGGCCTCTCTAGAAGAACTTGCGGAAGCCGTTAATTTTTTCCAGGATGTTTGCACTAAGCAAAAGGGTCAACTTAAAACTTTGAAAAATAAGTTGGTTAGCTCTCAAAATGATTACAAAGGTTTGCTAGAAAAATTTGAAACTTTTGCAAACTTAAATAGTGAGCTATCAACTAAAATTGAGCTATTAGAATCTAGTGCTCCATCCACTGCTACCGATGATAGCCTTATTAAAAAGAATGAAAAACTTAAGGCTAAGTTAGCTAGCTCCCAAGAAGCTATTGAAAATTTGCTAAAGAAAATGGAAATTCTTAGCATACACAATAATGAGCTAACTACTAAGCTAGAAAACATTGGTAGCACCCCAGCAACATCTTTAGTTGAAATACCTGAAATAATTAAGAAAGATGCTTCTACTTCCTGCTTTGATTTAATTGATGATTCTAACCCTTGCAACCAAGTCGTTGTTGAGAATATTGTTGTAGAGACATGTACGGATGAGGTTGCAAAGGAAAATGAACAATTAAAGCAAGAAGTGGCTCGCCTTGGCAAGGCTTTGTATGACAAGAAAGGCAAAGCCAAACAAATCCGACCTCCACAGGATAACACCACTGCGGGAGTGAACAAGCCTGTGGAGGGAGAAACTGTGATTTGTAGGCTATGCCACAAGGAAGGCCACAAGTCTTTCCAATGCAAGGCGATGACCGGGGATAAACAAAGGCAAAAGCTCAAGCAAAAGCCATCAAGCAAAATCTCCAACACCTACATCAAAAAGGTGAACAAAAAGGATGCTACACCATATTTGATCAAGAAGAAAAAGAACGGAAAGGTGATAGCAATCAAGGCTAACAAGCAAGCCAACAAAGGAAAAGGGGCCAAACGCATCTGGGTGCCAAAAGAGATAATTTCAACCATGAAAAGCACCAAGAAGGTTTGGATCCCGAAAGGTAAGTGAGTGGACCAAAGGTCAGCGGGAAATTTGGAGACTTGGCAAAGTTGGGATGTATATCATGGGGTACATCATATTGGATCAAGTTTATTGCCAAGTGGGTTAGTGAAAACTTTGGACCCAAATTTCCCACCCATGACTAAGGTAACTAGTTTTATTGTATTCTTTGTTTTTAGATATGCGTATCTATTTTCCTTTTATCTAGTTTACCTTTCTTGCCTAGTATTACATTTGTTATGTATCTTTGTTTAAAATCATGCATACTAGGTAAATCATATGGTAGGATTGCTTGTTTTTATTTCATATACTTAAGCAAACCTACATGGCTTAAAATGTTTATTTAAGCACGGCACATAGCTTCTATATCACTCCATAGTAAATGATGCTTAATTTTGATTTCTACAAAGTGTATCATTTAACTTATATGTGCCAAAGTTTGGATTATGGATAATTTGCCCCTCTTGATATCAAATCAAAGTGCATGTCTCCTACAAGTATTCAAAACTTGTATGCACACCTTTAGGGGGAGGTTACTCTATAATCTAACACTTTGAGACTAACATCTTTTCAAGTCTATTTCATGTGATAGTCTCATTGTAAGGAAAAATGAAGTCCCCGGAGAAAGACAACAATCTTCCACTGCAAAATCTCCAAGAACTCTCATGTCTCTCAAGCTCGCCATTGATCTCCAATTGGTATCTTTTGAGACTACATTCAGAATCATTTACATGTCTTCTCCAATATTTGATTAGACTATATTTCATATCATATGCTTCCTTGTTGCAAAAATGCATAAGTAGTTAACTCATATTCTGTTACCTATGCATAAGGGAAGTTAGTCTTTTCAAATCATGTCTTGCACCTCTAATTTTCACATGCTTTGTCCTAAGTAGAGGATCTCTGTCAGGGGGAGTATTTCTTCATCTCTAAAGGGGGAGAAAAACTCTTTCTAAAGGAGAATACTCATTTAGGGGGAGTAATCTTTTGAGGACTCCTTCAAGTGGTATCTTTCATATTGTTTAAATTAATATCCTGCAATTGTGGTATCATTTGATAGATTTCTTGATGAGGGCAAGCTTTTATTTACTTCCTACATGCTTTTAATGTCTTCCTTTTCGGTGGTTGATGCCAAAGGGGGAGAAGTTTAGGGACCAAAGCAATGAAAACTATATCAAACACCAAACACCACAAATTTAAAATTTCATATCTTCAAATAAGTTCTACAAGTGGTTTTGGTTATTTGGTCCAAAAATAGGAAGTAAGTGAATTATGGAGTTAGGGGGAGGCTTAAGTCCATAATATCACATTGTGGGGACAATCATGCATCTTAGCAAGTAGATTGCATATTTTCACTCAAATACTTGTATTATTTGCTTGCTTTGGTTGTGTTGTCATCAATCACCAAAAAGGGGGAGATTATAAGGAAAATGGACCCCGGGCCCTTTGGCTAATTGAGTTTTGGTGTTTGATGAACAACACAATCAGTGAACTAATAAGTTTTCTAGTGTTTGTGTTTGTGTTTGTAGTTCACAGGATGCAAAGAGAATTGGACCAAGGCAATGAGGATGCAACACCTCAAAAGAAGACATAAAAAGATGCATAGGAGTCCAATACTCAAGAACAAAGAAGCCCGAAGAAATCAGCGAAGAAATCCAAGAAAAGGGCTGTCAGCCAGCGCCTGGTGGCGCACCGGACATTGGGTGTCCGGTGTGCACCGGACTGTCCGGTGAGGTACCGGACAGTCTGCGCAGAGAGGCCGCAGGCAGGCGCTCTCTGGCTGTAGCACCGGACTGTCCGGTGTGCACCGGACTGTCCGGTGTGCCAACGGGCAGACGGCATCGGTCGAATCCAACGGTCGAATCCAACGGTCGGATCCAACGGTCGACTGCTACAGGCGCCAACGGTCGGCTGACGAGGCAAGCACCGGACACTGAACAGTAGATGTCCGGTGTGCACCGGACTGTCCGGTGCACCCGACGACAGAAAGCTGCTGCTTTCTGTCCAACGGCTAGTTGGGGGCTTGGAGGCTATAAATACCACCCCAACCGGCCATTCTCAAGTGTGAGAGCCCAAGCAACATACCAAGGCACATAGTGCACATTTCCAAGAGCTCAAACACCCAAGTGCTTAATAGAATCACTCGGTGATTAGCGTAGGTGCTTTGCGAAGTGCTTAAGTTAGTTAGACCGCTTTAGCGCTTGCTCTAGGTGAATCCTAGTTAGTTGAGTGAGTTTAGAAAAACCACACAACCCCTCGGCTCTTGCGCGAGCCGTTGTAATTGTACCGAGTGGGGCGAGAGTCTTGCGAGACCGTGACAACCGCGTTTGTGTCACGGCCGCCACCGTGTACCGAAGGGAACGAGGCCCGCGGCGTTTCGGCCGGAAGCTCGATAGTGGAGACGGCGGGGAGCGTCCGAGAGGAGCCGGAAGCGGAGCACCACTTGCGCGTGGAGAAGGCCCGCGGCTCTCTACGGAGTTACTCGACCGTGGTGCTTGGCCCTCGCGTGGGCTTCCCTTTGCGTAGGGGCACCAACGAGGATTAGTCGGGACCTTGCGTGGTTCCGGATACCTCGGTAAAAATACCGGCGTCATCCACGAGAGTTTGCTTCTCTACTTTGCTCTTTAAGTTTCCGCATTTACATTAAGCATTTAAGTTTCAATCTTGTATTCATACTTATCTAGTGTAGATTGAAACTTAGCCTTTACGGTAGAGATAGCAACACTTAGACAAAACCTAGATTGCACTCTCTAGTTTGATTATTTGCATAGGTTTTGCTCTAGGGATTTTATTGTGGCCTAGTTTAGTAAAAGTTTTAGAAGTCCTAATTCACCCCCCCTCTTAGGCGTCACCCGTTTCCTACACACTCAAACCTTATGTTATTACTGTTTTACCACAAGTTGCCCTTTCTAGCCTCCAATTAAGCTCATTTGGACTTAGTGCCATCAATTTGCCTTCAATTAAACCTGTGATCATACTCACATCAAGGTAGTTAGTCCAAATTGGTGTGTTGGACACTTAATCACTAAAACAAGTAGAAATGGCCTTATTGCACATTTCCCTCTCAGGTGGCAAAAGTCAGTGCTAAAGGCTCTTCTAGAATTAAAATAAAAGTATTATATGATATATATATCCATGGTAGGTGATCATTATTTCATCTAACCTCGACCAACTACTAGGAAAAGGGCTTCATACCACTAGCATTAGTATCAATTTAGTTAGAACTGGTACTGACACAAGCATCATTATTTGTTCTAACTACCAAACTCATACATGAAGAATTAGTAATGGTTGGTGACTCTGACCGCCACTAATGTCCCTTCTTTAGTATAGATCTAAGATCGTCAATTCATGGACCAGTTACTCGAACAACACCTTCACTGTGCTAAGTATAAGATGGAAAACAAGTCAATCAACACCATATTGAGCGCAACTTCCAAGTTGGAGACAAGGTGTTCCTAAAATTGCAACCATATATGTACATACATCGTTAGCGCCTAGGGCACACCAGGATTTGTCCTTTTAGTTCTTCGGTACCTTTCATATCACCACACACGTGGGCTCCATCGGCTATCGCCTTTAGTTAACTTATCACTCTTCTATCCACCCATTGTTCCATGCACCTCAACTAAAATGGGCGGTGCATGTAGACCACTATGTAACACTAGTACTTCCATCTGATTTTGTGAAAGCTCCTTGTGCAGTTTTAGTCATTGAGACAATTATTGGACTAACATCTACTATAGTACTATGAATAAGCTTGGTTAGATCCACACTAAGATTGAATAAGAATGGCAACCATGTAAGGATGGTGATGGCCACAAAATATAATCAAGTGCTCAACATGGAAAGATGAAGGAGAAAAACAAAATACAATGGTTCAAGGCAAAGATACAATTATGACATTTCATTTTGTTGATCAATACACAATAGAGTAAGTGAATTAGACATTAGATAGATGGCCATACTATTAAGAGGGGTTTATAAAACAGTGCCCAAAATGTCGATTGTGCAGCACTAGATGTGTTCGGTGTGCCACCAGACACGACACCAGATGAGAGAGTAAGACAAATTGTTTCAGCCATATATATAGAAAGATTCGATATCCACTAGATATGTTTGATCCACACTAATTGTGCAGCACCAGACAAGAGCTGTGAGCAGTACAAAAGGGTCCAAGATGCATAGTACAAATACCGGACATGTAAGCACTATATGATACATCGAAGGCCACTCTTGGAGGTTGCCTTCTAAACGACTTGGTGGTTGTTTCTCCGTTGAACCACACAAGAAAGTTATACCTGTCTCTAGTTAAGGGTTTATAAGGGGTACCGTGCTCACCCCATGGGAGACACAAAGAACGACACTAGTAGAGAAAGATGTGAAGAGTGACAAGCGGTCCGATGCACACTGATTGTGCAACACCGGACAAGAGATGTAAGGAGTAGAGAAGGGTCCAAATGCATAGTACACACACTGGATGATACATTTGATGCCACTCTTGGAGGTTGCCTTCATCTAGATGACTTGGTGGTTGTGTCTCTGTTGAACCACACAAGAAGGTTGTGCATGGCTCTAGAGAAGACTTTACGAGGACTATCATGCTCACCCCATGAGAGGTGAAGAGCGATACTAGTAGAGCAAGGTGTGAAGAGTGCCAAGTGATCCGAGCAGATCAAGTGCTAGAGCTTGCTTGCGAGCACTCTACATAGGAGAATATGACCTATGGATCACCATTAGCAATAGGAACGATGACAACTCCATACTAGTCAGAATGGGGGAGTGAGTGGTTGATAAATCACCAAACCTTGAGAGAAAACACATCACGCCAACATTTGTCTTTCTATTGGTTTATAACTCCCTAAAACTAGCTTGTTATTAAATGTCCATCCGGTGCTAGTGTTTGGCATTGTTCTTGTAACTTATTTATCTGTGTAGTAAATTAGTTGCTCTTTTATAAATCAATTAGTTTACTTCTATATTTTTTCGATGTATTTAGATTAAAAGACTACACAGTTAGAGCTGAGGAGTGTATATATGTAGCCGTACGCCAGATGTTAACACTCTGCTCTCAAGCTTCCTCCAAACAGGTTCTTCACACACTCGGACGATGCTGCGTGATTCGACTCTGATCTAGCAAGGCAAAAAGCCCTTATCAAGTGTGGAATAACAACCTGCCTACATCACTTGCCAGTTGCCACCTGGGAGGATTACGATGCGCTCCGCCGGCCAGGAGTTTTCGCTTGCAGCTGCTTGGGGATCATCACGTACGATGTATAAAAAAAAACTGTAGTGCTGCACCTGCAAAGCTTTCCTCTCTGTCATATATTTGCCCATCACTCTTTCTTCTTCCCCAGTCCTCGTGTAACCTTTCCCCCAGCTGCCTCTGCCTCAATGGCTACCTACCATTAGTGCTGCTACAACTGTGCTTCGATCTCTTTTTGTAAAAAAAAAAAGAAAGAGCATATTCTTTCTTTTAATATGAACGGTAGAGTTCCTATCCGGCATTTTTTTATCCTAGAAAACTAAGTAAAAGTAGTTATCCAAGAGATGCCCATTAACAACGTACGCAATTAATGGAGAATGCCTCCAGCCAAGCACAGCATTCTCGGAGGTCAACAGGGGGGAGCACAGGTGCCACTGCCTCCCAAAAAGGCCTCTTCCGATCGGGAAAAAAAGCAAATGGAAATGGAGGGAGGATGCGGCGGGGCCGGACGACGACGGACGTTGACGCGCGCCGGCCTCCACTCCACCACGGTTGCGTGCGTCCCGCAGCAGCCACGACGCATGGGCATCGTCGTCGGCGCGGGGCCGGCCGGCATCCCTTCTGCTGGTGGATCGGATCGGATCGGAGCTTCTTCTGCATGCGTTGCTTGGGGGCGCGGCACGTCGGACGGCGCCGGTGCTGGCTTGTCAATGGCGGGTTGGGCGGCGGGCGCCCACGCGGCGCTGCGTTGTCCGTAGCTCGACGGGCATGCATTCATGCATGCAGAAGCGCGCGGTGGACCCGATGCCCCGGCCCCGTTGCGCAGTTGCCAGGGAACGGGGGGAAGGTCGCTGTCTGTCTCTGCCTTCGCCTCGCCGTCGTCGTGCATGGATGATTATTAATTACCGTACGTGTGGTGTGGTGTGGTGTCACAAGTGAAACCCTGCTAGCTGCTAGAGATTCTTGGAGAGGTTCTCTCTATGCATGGATTTGATGAAGGTGTGTAATAGTCTGAGTAGAATCTAATCTTGGTCGTCATCTGTCACGCACGCATCGTAAAACGTACTACAAGTCTAAAACTCATGCACGCATGCATATGCATGGCCATGGTCGTCGAGATTCAACTACTCGCAGTGAAACCAACACTACACCTAGGGTAGGGCTGGAAAAAAAGCTCGAGCTCGACGAGCTGGCTCGGGCTCGCAGCAGCTCGGCTCGGCTCGGACCGGCTCGACGCTCAGAACGAGCCCGAGCCGAGCCTGTTTTTGTGGCTCGTGAAAAGAGCGAGCCAGCTCGGCTCGGCTCGGTGCAGCTCGCGAGCTGGCTCGTGGCTCGATCCAACAACAATTTGTTACATAAAATCTTAATTAGCATATAATATTAGTACAAAGTAGACAATAATTTATGTTATTTGAGATTACTATACAAAAATAATCTATTTTCTATATTATATTAGTGATATATCTATTTTACTAATTGAAAATATGTTATTTAAATTTTTTAAGATTTTATATTATAATTTAGAGAGCAGATTTAAATTTATGGCTGGGCTCGTTGGCTCGACGAGCCGGCTCGCGAGCCTGGAGCGAGCCGAGCCGAGCCGCTTTTTCCGAGCTCGCCAGATGAGCGAGCCGAGCCGAGCTCGTAGCGTGAACGAGCCGCAGCGAGCCGAGACGAGCTCGGCTCGGCTCGTTTCCACCCCTAAGTCTACACCTACTGACCTACACCTACCCCGTGGTAGGCAGTAGTAATTAAGCCGAATCGTGGGTATTATATTTCTACAGTGTTTTATCTTTATAGATTACACCATCAGTTTAAATAACCGACTTTAATCCAAAGCGAACGACGTAGCCATCTACACGTACAGTACATTGCACACACGAACGAGATGGATCGTGGGAGCGTCACTTTCTCCGGCCTGTAGCTGTTGAAGAACTCGGATTATTCGAGCCAATCCCATCCCATCCGCAATTGAAAGAGCCTGTATGGCTAGCGAGCTAGCTCTACTGCCGCTTGACGTGAGAGATCGACTGATCATTATCAGCAGCAGCAGCAGCTGTCTCAAGTTCGCTGAGCTCAAATTCCTGGTTAGGGGTAGGTCCACGATGGAGATGAGACCGGCGGCGAATAATCCCACATCAGGGGCCGGGGTTTACTTGTGTTGCTTCGATCCGGGCACGCACAAACTAAAGCACTAGCTAGTGTTGCTTCTCCACAAGCAAACGATTGCCATCCGTTCCTTTCTCTTCTTACGTAGGGTCCATAAACCTGCAGCTGCGTGAGACCAAAACAGAACAGACACAATTGAATTGATAATACCTTCTCTCTTTTGTCATCATGACATGATGAAGGAAGGAAGGCGAGGAGAGAGAAGGGCAAAAAACAACATGAATAAATACAGTGAGGATATATAAGTAAATATGCATGAGAAAACAGTCATTCATTCCTTTTTTTTTCTTAATTAAATCAGTCCATTATTTTTTCCAATTAAATCATAGTCCATTACAAGGATACCTTTGAAACACTCGCGTACGTGAGACGTCAGAAGGTAGATGTGCATGGTGGCCTTCGAAGGCTAAGTGATTCGATAGCATGTGAATGATGATAAGTGACCCTGTATATGCATGGGCGATGTCCATCTATTTATAGGGGCATGACAATGCCATTATAGTATAAAATTACATTATTGCCTCAACCCCTATGTACATGGTCTATGAAATTGATTCTCTCTACCTACCTACATTTCCTCACAATTGACAACCGTAATTCAGATTGTCCAAGAAAAAACTTGAACATATGAGAAGTGGTGGCCTCCGGTCCAGCCACGTTCACTGATCTGTAGTTTTGCTCCCTCCGTTCCACAACCGAGTGTCACTATAATCATATTGCTCCAAAATACAAGGTACCATTAGTACAAAATTTGTCCCCAAGTAATTATAAAGTTGTTAAAGAATCACACAGCCACATTCATGTGCGCACAAAGTGACACCATATCCGTCTTTGAAAGTAGCCTAGAGGGCCTGAAGAATAGGCTACACCTAAAAATCCCAACAAAAGCTTTGAAATTGTGTGAGAATAACCCGTTCAACCATCAAGACCGGTTCAATGTGAGAGGCCGGTTGTAGGGCTGGGAAAAAACTCGAAGCTTGCGAGCCGGCTCGAGCTCAGAGCGGCTCGCGAGCCGAGCCAAGTTTTCGAGCTCGTTGAGGCAACGAGCCGAGCCGCTCTGACTCACGAGCTGCACAAAAATAATCAAACTACACAATAATGATGGATATTGGATAATTTTATAGGTATCTGACTCGTTTCTTAGTCTTTAATGATGTATATATAATAATTATAATTTAGATTACTTGTAATGTCATGTTATGGTTATTTATTTCACATTTATAGGCTATTAATTCAGTATAATGCAATATTAGTTTTCAAGGTGCAGCTCGTGAGCCGAGCCCCCTTTTACAGCTCGGTGAGTAGACGGGCCGAGCCGAGCTCGAGCACTGAGCGAGCCACATCGAGCCGAGCTCGGCTCGACTTGTTTCCAGCCCTAGCTGGTTGAACCGCATTATCCTGGTTTAACTATAAACTTAAATTAAAGCTCGGATCTAGCGTCAAAAATTACAATGGAAGCGTTGAATAAGATTAAACTGGTGAACCTTGATATCCAAAATAAATAGAGATAAATCACAAACACAGAAGCACACAAGACACATGATTTTTACCGAGGTTCGGTCACATCACAAAGGTGCCCTACTCCTTGTTAAGGTGCCCACAAAGGACCAGGTCTTTCTCAACCCGTTCCTCCTTGCCGACCACATAGGTCAAGGCGATCCCTTACTCAAGTGCTCATAAAGAGCTGGTGATACAAATCGTTCTTGGGGTCGTCCACAACTTTGGAGACTCCCAAGGAAAAAAATAAAATCCATCGAGGAACAACACGTTCCAAGAACAATGAATTCACAATTAAGAACGATTGCACCAACTCAAGAAAGAGAGATCGAAGGATTACTATCAAAATCATGTTCGAGATTTAGAACTTATCTGACACCAAAGAATCTTCCCACCAATCAAAGGGAGAAGGACTTGAGCTTGAGAATGGAGTGGAGTCGCTTATAATGATGTGAGTGCAGCCGACAATGAGCCCACTACACGACGGTTGATCTTTAGCGACCTTTATGAGGGACCGACGGTTGGTCGCTAAAAGTTATGGACCGATGGTTGGTCGCTAAATGTGTTTATAGCGACGGTCTGTGGGTCGCTAAAAGTCTAGAAATTTAACGACATATGGTTGGTCGCTATAGAGGTAAGTGTGTGACTGATGGTGGGTCGCTATAGGGGTATGTGATTTTTATGTTTCTTATTTACTCATCAAAGCCCATCTAAAGGCCTACTAAACAAACGAAACCCTATTCCACGCACCAAACCACAAGCGCAACCGCCGTCACTTCTGCCCCATCGTGGCCCCATCCCACCGCTCGTCGACGACGCCACCCCGCCCCTCGATCGCGGTCGCCGTCAGGCAGCCAGCCACCGCGGCATTGGCCATTATTTTTTGTGCCTGTTCTTGCTTAACTTTATAACTGATGAAGTTTCCAATCATAAGATTTACTTAATTTATACTATTATCTTCTGTTGCAGTATTGATTATACTTAAAAATGTACATCTCAAATGTCGCTTAGTCCAAACCGTGTATATTTCATCCAAACCAACTCGAGTTTGTATGTGTATTTGCCTTCGTATTTTCGAGAATAAAATAAAATAAAGTGGGCAAATCCTATTTTTCTTTAGGAACAATTGGATCTATACCATTAAAAGATCCAAACTTTAGATATATACCATGGACCCCACATGTCATTGACTCATGTGGACCCACATGTAAGTGAGATAGTAATGGTATGGATCTAAAGTGGTGATCTTTTAATGGTATGGATCCAAATTTCCCTCTTCTTTATCCTCCACCGCCTTTCTTCCTTCTTATCCAATCAGGTATTTTCCTTTTCTCCCCGAAGCTGCAACTTCCAGTCATCCCATCGTTTCCTCCTCTGCTCAAGCACGGCAGCCAGTCCAGCCACCATTTGGGTGCTCATCTACCTCTGCTCGGCACCCAGCCCCAGCTCGCCCGAGCTCCCTGCGCCGACCTCATCTTCCCCATGGCGCGTCACCTTCTACTCCTCTCCTTCCCATGGCACAGCAGCGCCCCTGCAGCTCCCCTTCTCCAGATCCATGGCGCCCAACACTTTGAGCGCCCCTGCCTCTGCTCCTCCACCGGGATCTCCTCCTCCACTAGGCGTCTAGGCTTGTCCCACCATGGCTGCCCCTCCTCCATCTCCTCCCTCCCCACCAGGTTACCCAGATTCCATGGTCGCCGCCGCCCCCAGCCATCTCCCCGGTGGCCGACCTCGCCCCTGCCACAGCCACAGCTCCCCCTTCGGCCCTGCTGCTGCAAGCACTCAGCCTCTCTCATGGCACACGGTACTCGTCCAGCCCCTTTCTACTGGTGGCTGAGCCATCTCTTTGGTGCTCGATGAAATGACCATGAGGAGTTTTGTATTGTGTGCAGCCCCATCTGCAACACCGTCGACCCCCGACGAGGTCCTGTTCTCGCCCTATCGTTTTAGTACTCGGCGTCGATTAAGTAGATGCTAACCATGTGTATATTCGTGTGTTCTTGTGAGGAGAAATCCCATGATTTGGGGGAAGACGAAGTCCAAGCACAACCCCCACCAATCGCTCGATGAAAAATCTAAACCAAAACCCTCAGCGTTTTCATGGGTTCCGGAGGGATTTTATGTTGGTAAGGTAATTTGTGTCCTAATTAGTTCACTCAGTTATTGAGTTGAAGAGATTGTTAGCTGTATGTGTCGATGATGCTATTTTGATTAGCAGGTGTTGTGCGGTGTGATCTCCAATTCCCTATTGCTGATGTCTTACTCCATCATGACCTTAGGGAAGGATGTTTTCCTCTAAATTACTCGTAATAATTATACTTGGTGTATGTGTTGTTTTAGCTACTTGATGAAATGTTTTAGTTGTGTGCAATAATATGGTTGCCGTTCGAGTGGAAAGTAGATGTGTTGTATGACCTAAGTTGGAGTTGAGGCAAGTATGTGTGTCTCGTATTACGAAACTAATTAGAGATATGCATGATGTTTGTAGATGGATTATGTGTAGAGTGTTTTAGTACAAGTATTTTTTAGGTATAGTTGAAACAGTTATTGTATATGAATTGTGCGATATCAAGGTAGTTCTAATGTTCTTTTAACATCTTGCTAATAAGGTGTTAGAGTATTCTAAATGCCAAACATAGGATAATTTTACAAGCCAAATAGAAGTTAAATTGAAGGTATTGCTGTTTAGGGCTGTAGGTATAGTTTTAGTTATGCAGCTAGTCCAATAAAGTAGATCATATTTTCTGTAGAAGTGGTATATATAAAACTTGTAGATAATCTCTTTATCTTACTTGTGTAAAAATTTCATGACCATAGGTGTAGTAGTTTAGGAGTTATGATTTTTCCAAGTCCAGTCTCAGAATCTGTCCAAATTCTATACAGGTTTCGAAAATTGGATTGTTTGGCTAAGCTAAACTGAGAATCAGCCCTTAGTAATTATAGAAGAATTGTAGTACTTTTCTTAAGCTTTCCAACAAATTTTGGAGCACCCTTTTTGGTGGTCTAGAGATCAAGTTACAGCTGTTTGAACTATAGAGTCTGAATCTGTCCAAATCTGGACAGCGAAGTCTGCTTGTAGTAACTGACTTTGATATGTATTGATTTGCTCATTTGCTCTTGTTTTATTGCTTGATTGTGGCCTTATGTGCGCTTTGTTGCTGCATTTCTCAGGTTCGACATGCCCCGTGCCTACTATCACTCTCAATTTGAAGAAGAGTCTCAAGATTCTGCAAGTGTTGTGTTACTCCTAATTCAGTTACCTTACTGGCAATAGGATGCCATTGCAACTTCTGAAAGTGCAACCATCTGATTGAAGCGGATTTAATTATACAAGATAGATCTAGAATTGCTTTACTTGAGATTCAAGCAATGTTGGATGCTTTTGTGACTGATCATCTCTAGAGCTTTTGTAAATGATCTAGCTAGCTATCTGTAAATGATCTAGTTGTGAATGATATTATAATTGTGATGCTTTTGTGAATATATAATTGTGGTGCTTTTGTGTTTATGTGATGGATCTATGACTGTGGTATACTGATTAATTGTGTATGTCTTTATGATTTGTGAATAAAAATCTGTGATTTGTGGTGCTTAATTAAATGTATATTATTATTAATAACAACTGTAAAAAGGGTGACTTTCTGTTGGTTGCTAAATGTATAGTATGACGACTTACGGTTGGTTGCTAAATCTATAGTACAGCAACCCACGGTTGGTCGCTAAATATACAATATTAGCAACGGACGGTCGGTCGCTAAAAAGATGTCGGTCGCTAAAGCCTTTAGCGACGGCACTTACAGCGACCATCCTTATGGGTCGCTAAAAGTTTTTAGCAACCAACCGTAGGTCGCTGAAGGCCGTTTTAGCAACCAACCGTAGGTCGCTGTAAGTGAACCGTCGTGTAGTGGCCTTGGGTCAAGCGTTCTAGGGTTTTGAGAGAGAGAGGGAGGAGTGTCTATATAGTCTGCCCCTAAAACAAATCTGGTCGTTCGGCTGACCGCGCAAATGCCAGTTGAACTAGTATCAATACCAGTTGAATTGAGATTTTGAGCGCTCCCTAAAAAATCTAGTTCGACCTCCCTTAAAATACCAGTTGAACCAGGATTTTACAGAGACAGTTTTTGTACAAAACTAATTGGACCACCCTCATAGGTAAGTTGAACCGATATTCACATAAAAAGTCAAATCGGAAAACCAGCGAGGGATTCAATAGGCAAACTCATGAATTTTCAAAACGAAGATTTTCAAATGGATAGGTTGAGTTGGTGGAAACTATCCTTACCTTACCAATCATTCTAAACGAGTGGAGATTCCTACTACTATGTAGAATATAGAAATTTTGGAGGATCCTCTCCTGGAATCACATGGAAATGCCCACGCTTCATCACATGGTTCTCTGTTTGTTTAGCTTTTACTTTCCTCTGCATTTTTTTATGTTTCAAACTAGATATGCACTAGGAGGAAACTGATTAGAATACTTTTATGTGTTTTGTCCATTAATCACCAAAACTCTCAAGAGGTTGATTGCACTTACAGTCTTGCACAAAATGACTCCTATAATTGGCATCCAAAGTAAAAGATTATCATACATGCCTTTTTAAACTATGTATTGTTAGGAAATTAAGTAGGTTGACAACTGAAAGGGAAATAGGGTCAAACCTTTTCCTAAATGATTTTGGTGGTTGAAATGCCCAACACAAATAATTGGACTAACTAGTTTGCTCTAGATTATATGTTCTACAGGTGCTAAAGGTTCAACACAAACCAATAAAAAGATCAAAGTTAGGGTTCAAAAGAAATGAGCAAAAGAAACCGAAGAGAACCCTGGTCTGGCGCACCGGACTGTCCGGTGCACCCCCAGACAGTGTCTGGTGCACTAGGGGCGATCGACTCAAACTCTTCACCTTCGGGTTTCTGGAGAGCCGCTCCGCAATAATTCACCGGACTGTCCGGTGGGCCAGCGGAGCAACGACTATCGAGCGCAACGGTCGACTCCAACGCCTGCAACGTGAACAGTGCGCGGACAGTTCGCGCAGAGTCAGAGCAGCGTCAGAAGGCGCACCGGACAGTGAACAGTGCTTGTTCGGTGCGGCACCAGACTGTCTGGTGCCCCAAGATGTCAGAGCTCCAACGGTTGAAACCGTTAGAACCCTAATGGTTGGGTGACGTGGCTGGCGCACCGAACAGTGTCCGGTGGCGCACCGGACTGTCCGGTGCACCCATCGACAGACAACCTCCCCAACGATTGGTTTGGTGGTTGGGGCTATGAATACCCCCCAACCACCACCACTCCAAGCATCCAAGTTTTTCAGACATCTCATTCTACAAGAGCTAGTGCAATCAATACAAGACACAATTCAATAGAATCAAAGCATCTCCAAGTCTCAAATCCACTCCAAAAAAATAGTGACTAGAGAGAGAGTTTTGCTCATGTTCTTTAAGCTCTTGTTCTTGGATCACTTTCTTCTTCCTCTTTCTTGTTCTCAAGACACTTGTAATCAAAGCAAGAGACACCAAATTGTGGTGGTCCTTGTGAAGGGTCTAAGTGACCCGTTTGATTAAGGAGAAAGCTCACTCAGTCTAGGTGACCGTTTGAGAGAGGGAAAGGGTTGAAAGAGACCTGGTCTTTGTGACCACCTCAACGGGGACTAGGTTTGCAAGAACCGAACCTCGGTAAAACAAATCACCGTGTCACTCGCTTTATTTCTTGGTTGATTTGTTTTCGCCCTCTCTTCCGGACTTCAATTTTATTCTAACGCTAACCCCGACTTGAAGTGTGCTTAAAGTTTGTAAATTTCAGTTTTCGGCTATTCACCCCCCTTTAGGCGACTTTCAATTGATATCAGAGCCCGGTACTTCATTAAGAGTCTAACCACTCGAAGTGATGTCGGGAGGATCCACCAAGAGGGAGATAGAAACGACCACAAGCCACGGGAAGGCTCCATCAAGGGCGTCTGGCGCCAAAGGAAGGGAGGAATCACCTCCTCGCGTCAAGTCGCATCGGAGTGGCGACAAGAAGAAGAAGATGAAGAAACTGGTCTACTACGAGACCGATTCTTCGTCGCCCTCCACCTCCGGCTCCGATGCTCCGTCCGTCACTTCTAAGCGCCATGAGCGCAAGAAGTTTAGTAAGATTCCCTTACGATATCCCCGCATTTCTAAACACACTCCTTTACTTTTGGTCCCATTAGGCAAACCACCGGTTTTGACGGTGAAGATTATTGTATGTGGAGTGATAAAATGAGGCATCATCTAACCTCACTCCATGCTAGCATTTGGGACATTGTTGAGTTTGGAGCGCAGGTACCATCCGTGGGGGATGAAGGATATGATTCGGATGAGGTCGCCCAAATCCGGCATTTTGACTCCCAAGCAACCACTATACTCCTCGCCTCTCTATGTCGAGAGGAGTATAATAAGGTGCAAGGGCTAAAAAGTGCTAAAGAGATTTGGGACGTACTAAAGACCGCGCATGAAGGGGATGAGATGACCAAGATCACCAAGCGGGAGACGATCGAGGGGGAGCTCGATCGATTCATCCTCAACCAAGGAGAGGAGCCACAAGCAATGTATAGCCGGCTCAAAACCTTGGTCAACCAAGTGCGCAACCTCGGAATTCAATTGGTTTGGTGCCCCCTAGAATTGCTAATCCAGAGGAGGCTGCGGCAAATTTAAAATAGCAATTCAATGTTCCCTTCTCTATGGAGATCATTATTCTCATGACTTGGAGCATTTGGAAGTGTCGTAATGCTTGGCTCTTTCAGAACAAAGATCCAACGGTGCAGCAATGCAAGCATGAGTTCACAACAGAATTACTCCTAGTCACTCATAGAGCTCTGGGTAGACTTGATTCCGCCATCCCGAAATGGCTTTAGCAATGGCAGTAGAAACTCACCCTAACCTTCTGTAATACGTCTACTTGTTTGTTCGAAGCACTGCTTTTTCTAGTTTTAATAAAATTTCAGTAGGGGCTCCCCCCTCTTGTTCTCTAAAAAGTGCGCAACCTTGGGAGCACCAAATGGGATGACCATGAAATGGTCAAGGTTATTCTTAGATCACTCATATTTCGTAATCCTACTCAAGTTCAATTAATACGTTGTGATCCTAGATATGAACTAATGTCTCCCGAGGAAGTGATAGGAAAGTTTGTGAGCTTTGAGTTGATGATCAAAGGCTCCAAACAAATCATCGTGCAAAGCGGCACCTCCACACCCGAGGTGCAACCCGTCGCATTCAAAGCGACGGAAGAAAAGAAAGAAGTCTACATCAAGTAGGCCCCCCATCGACACCTCCAAGCTCGACAACGAGGAAATGACGCTCATCATCAAGAGCTTCCGTCAAATCCTCAAGCAAAGGAGGGGGAAGGATTACAAACCCCGTTCCAAGAAAGTGTGCTACAAATGTGGTAAGCCCGGTCATTTTATAGCTAAATGTCGACGACAAGAAGGGAAAGAGGAAGGAAAAGAAAAGATACTACAAGAAGAAGGGCAGCGATGCCCATGTATGCCGGGAATGGGACTCCGATGAGAGCTCCACCGACTCCTCTGATGAGGACACCACCAACATCACCGTCAACAAGGGCCTCCTCTTCCCCAACGTCGGCCACAAGTGCCTCATGGCAAAGGACGACAAAAAGAAGAAGGTAAAATCTAGAGCCTCCACTAAATATACAACATCTAGCTCTAGTGAAGATGAGGATGATTTGCTTAGCCTTTTTGCCAACCTTAACATGCAACAAAAGGAAAAACTAAATGAATTGATAGGTGCTATTCATGAGAAGGATGAACTCTTGGATAGCCAAGAGGAATTCCTTATTAAAGAAACAAAAAGCATGTTAAGGTGAAAAATGCATATGCTCAGGAAATAGAGAAATATGAAAATTTGACTAGTGAGCTTAGTATTTGCCATGACACTATCTCCAACCTTAGAATTGAAAATGCTAATTTAATTGCTAAGATTGACAAATTGAATGAATCTATTTCTAGCCTTAAGATTGAGAATGACAAATTAATTACTGAGGCTAATGATTTAAATGTTTGCAATGTTTCTATTTCCTGTCTTAGAGATGAAAATGCCATGCTAAAATCTAAGATAGATGAATTAAAATCTTGCAAACCCTCTACATCCACTCTTGATCATGTTTTATTTGCATGAGATGTAGAGACATTAATGTTGATGCTATCCATGATCACCTAGCTTTAATTAAAGAACAAAATGATCACATAGCTCAACTAACTGCTAAAATTAATGAGCATGAGATAGAGAATGAAAATTTTAAATTTTCTAGAAGCATGCTCTATAATGGGAGACGCCCTGGCATTAAGGATGGCATTGGCTTCCAACAGGGAGACAATGTCAAGCTTAATGCCCCTAAGAGATTGTCCAATTTTGTTAAGGGCAAGACTCCCATGGCAAAGGATAACGAGGGTTACATTTTATATCCTGCTGGTTATCCTGAGCATAAAATTAGGAGAATTCATTCTAGGAAGTCTCATTCTGGTTCTCATCATGCTTTTATGTATAAGAATGAGACATCTAGTTGTAGGCATTCTACCCATGTTAAAATGCCTAAAAAGAAAAATCTCCTGTTGCATCAAATGAGCCTAATGTTTCATTTAAGACTTTTGATGCTTCTTATGTTTTAACTAACAAATCAAGCAAAGTAGTTGCCAAATAAGTTGAGGGCAAACACAAGGGCTCCAAGACTTGTGTTTGGGTACCCAAGGTGCTTATTTCTAATGTGAAAGGACCCAAGACCGTTTGGGTACCTAAGTACAAGGCCTAAACTTGTTTTGTAGGTTTATGCATTCGGGGGCTCAAGTTGGATCATTGATAGCAGATGCACAAACCACATGACAGGGGAGAAAAGGATTTTCTCCTCCTATGAGAAAAATAATGATCCCCAAAGAGCTATCACATTCGAGGATGGAAATCAAGGTTTGGTCAAAGGGCTTGGTAAAATTGCTATATCACCTGACCATTCTATTTCCAATGTTTTTCTTGTAGATTCTTTAGATTACAATTTGCTTTCTGTTTCTCAATTATGTAAAATGGGCTACAATTGTCTTTTTACGGATATATGTGTTACTGTCTTTAGAAGAAGTGATGATTCAATAGCATTTAAGGGAGTATTAGAGGGTCAGCTATACTTAGTTGATTTTAATAGAGCTGAACTCGATACTTGCTTACTTGCTAAGACTAATATGTGATGGCTCTGGCATCGCCGACTAGCCCATGTTGGGATGAAGAATCTTCACAAGCTTCTAAAGGGAGAACACATTTTGGGACTAACCAATGTTCATTTTGAGAAAGACAGGGTTTGTAGCGCATGTAAAGCAGGGAAGCAAGTTGGTACCCACCATCCACACAAGAACACCATGACGACCGACAGGCCGCTTGAACTACTCCACATGGATCTATTCGGCTCGATCGCTTACATAAGCATCGGCAGGAGAAAGTATTGTCTTGTAATTGTGGATGATTATTCTCGCTTCACTTGGGTATTCTTTTTGCAGGAAAAATCACAAACCCAAGAGACCTTAAAGGGATTCTTGAGATGAGCTCAAAACGAGTTCGGATTAAGTATCAAGAAGATAAGAAGCGACAATGGGACGGAGTTCAAGAACTCTCAAATTGAAGGCTTTCTTGAGGATGAGGGCATCAAGCATGAGTTCTCTTCTCCCTACACACCTCAGCAAAATGGTGTAGTGGAGAGGAAGAATAGAACTCTACTGGACATGGTGAGGACCATGCTTGATGAGTACAAGACCCCGGACCGGTTTTGGGCTGAGGCGATTAACACCGCCTGCTACTCCATCAACCGGCTCTACCTTCACCGAATCCTCAAGAAGACATCATATGAACTCCTCACCGGTAAAAAGCCCAATGCTTCATATTTTAGAGTCTTTGGTAGCAAATGTTTTATTCTTGTTAAAAGAGGTAGAAAATCTAAATTTGCTCCTAAGGCTGTAGAAGGCTTTTTACTTGGTTATGACTCAAACACAAGGGCATATAGAGTCTTCAACAAATCCACTGGATTAGTTGAGGTTTCTTGTGACATTGTGTTTGATGAAACTAATGGCTCCCAAGTAGAGCAAGTTGATATTGATGAGCTAGATGATGAAAAGGATCCGTGCATCACGCTAAGGAACATGTCCATTGGGGATGTGTGTCCTAAGGAATCTGAAGAGCCTCCACAAGCACAAGATCAACCGTCATCTTCCATGGAAGGATCCCCACCAACTCAAGATGAGGATCAGGCTCAAGATGATGAGGATCAAGAGGATGAGCCACCTCAAGAGGAGGACAATGATAAAGGGAGACATCAAGTCAATAAGGACAAGGAAGATGAGCAAGAGATATAGGGCCAAAAACCGCCTCACCCAAGAGTCCACCAGGCGATTCAAAGAGATCACCCCGTGAACTCCATTCTCGGTGATATTCATAAGGGGGTAACAACTCGATCTCGAGTCGCTCACTTTTGTGAACATTACTCTTTTGTTTCCTCTATTGAGCCATACAGGGTAGAGGATGCATTAAGAGATTCAAATTGGGTGTTGGCAATGCAAGAGGAGCTCAACAACTTCACGAGGAATGAGGTATGGCATCTTGTTCCACGTCCTAACCAAAATGTTGTATGAACCAAGTGGGTATTCCGCAACAAGCAAGATGAGCATGGTGTGGTGACAAGGAACAAAGCCCGACTTGTGGCCAAGGGATATTCACAAGTCGAATGTTTGGATTTCGGTGAAACCTATGCACCCGTAGCTAGGCTTGAATCAATTCGCATATTTCTTGCCTATGCTACTTACCATGGCTTTAAGCTTTACCAAATGGACATGAAAAGTGCCTTCCTCAATGGACCAATCAAAGAAGAGGTCTATGTTGAGCAACCTCCCAGCTTTGAAGATAGTGAGTGCCCTAACCATGTGTATAAACTCTCAAAGGCGCTTTATGGGTTCAAGCAAGCCCCAAGAGCATGGTATGAATGCCTAAGAGACTTTCTTATCACTAATGGCTTCAAAGTCGGTAAAGCCGATCCTACTCTCTTTACTAAAACCA
Organism: Zea luxurians; assembly: GCA_029449295.1. NCBI lineage: Eukaryota > Viridiplantae > Streptophyta > Magnoliopsida > Poales > Poaceae > Zea > Zea luxurians. The sequence continues at coordinate 37,953,890 of JAOPSE010000010.1, read as the reverse complement.
TTGCAAATGATTTGTTTGTATGCTAAATATATGTAGATGATATCATATTTGGGTCTACTAATAAATCTACTTGTGAAGAGTTTAGTAGGATAATGATTCAAAAATTCGAGATGTCTATGATGGGGGAGTTAAAGTATTTCCTAGGATTTCAAGTAAAGCAACTCCAAGAGGGCACCTTTATCAGCCAAACCAAGTACATTCAAGATATACTTACCAAGTTTGGAATGAAGGATGCCAAGCCCATCAAGACACCCATGGGAACTAATGGGCATCTCGACCTCGACACGGGAGGTAAATCCGTAGATCAAAAGGTATACCGGTCGATGATAGGATCTTTACTCTATTTATGTGCATCTCGACCAGATATTATGCTTTCCGTATGCATGTGTGCAAGGTTCCAAGCCGATCCTAAGGAAGTTCACCTAGGGTCGTGAAAAGAATCATGAGATATTTAGTTTATACACCTAAGTTTGGTCTTTGGTACCCCAAGGGATCCACTTTTGATTTAATAGGATATTCAGATGCTGATTGGGCAGGGTGTAAAATTGATAGGAAGAGCACATCAGGGATTTGTCAGTTTTTGGGAAGATCCCTGGTGTCTTGGGCTTCAAAGAAACAAAATTCAGTAGCTCTTTCTATCGAGTATATTGTTGCAGGACATTATTGCGCGCAATTGCTTTGGATGAGGCAAACCCTCAGGGACTATGGCTAAAAATTGAGCAAAGTCCCTCTCCTATGTGACAATGAGAGTGCAATCCGCATGGCAGATAATCCTGTTGAACACAGCCGCACTAAGCACATAGCCATTTGGTATCACTTTTTGCGGGATCACCAATAAAGGGGGATATCGAGATAGCCCATGTTAGCACCAAAGAACAATTAGCCGATATCTTTACCAAACCATTAGATGAGAAAACCTTTACCAAACTTAGGAATGAGCTAAACATTCTTGATTCTCGGAACTTTGATTGATACTTTGCACACATAGCTCATTTATGTAGGATCATATCTCTTTTATGCCTATGACTAATGAGTTTTCAAGTTAATTTCTACTAAGTCATAGATTGAAAGGGAAATGGAGTCTTCGACGAAGACAAGGCTTCCACTCCACTCTATCGGTATTCTTTACCCTTTACCGTCACTCCGCACCGCTCTCCACTTTGGTATAATCTTCACTCATATTCCTTTGTACCATTGAGGAGAAAGTAAAAAGGGGCTCTCAAAAGACTCCGTTTTTGGCGATTAATGCCAAAGGGGGAGAAATATAGCCCAAAGCAAAAGGACCGCACCACCACCAATTTCAAAGTTTTTTAAAGAAGTTTTCAATTGGTATCTAAATCTCTTTCATATTGGTAAAACCCTCTTGAACACTAAGAGGAGAATTTCATCCAGGGGGAGTTTTTGTTTTAGTCAAAGAAAAAGCATTTGAAACAAGGGGGAGAAAATCTCAAATTTTGAAAATGCTTCTCGAAATCTTATTCATATACCTTTGACTGTTTGCAAAAGACCTTGAAAAAGAATTTCCAAAAGGATTTGCAAAAACAAAACAAGTGGTGCAAATGTGGTCCAAAATGTTAAAAGAAAGAAAGCAATCCATGCATATCTAGTGAAAGAATAAATTGGTTTAATTCCAAGTAACCTTTGCACTTACCTTATGCAAACTAGTTCAATTCTGCACTTATACATTTGCTTTGGTTTGTGTTGGTATCAATCACCAAAAAGGGGGAGATTGAAAGGGAAATAGGGTCAAACCTTTTCCTAAATGATTTTGGTGGTTGAAATGCCCAACACAAATAATTGGACTAACTAGTTTGCTCTAGATTATATGTTCTACAGGTGCTAAAGGTTCAACATAAACCAATAAAAAGATCAAAGTTAGGGTTCAAAAGAAAGGAGCAAAAGAAACCAAAGAGAACCCTGGTCTGGCGTACCTGACTGTCCGGTGTGCCACCGGACAGTGTCCAGTGCACCAGGGGTGATCAACTCAAACTCTTCACCTTCGAGTTTCTGGAGAGCCGCTCTGCTGTAATTCACCGGACTGTCCGGTGGGCCACCGGACTGTCCGGTGGGCCACCGGAGCAACGGCTATCGAGCGCAACGGTCGACTCCAACGGTCGCCTGCAACGTGAACAGTGTGCGGACAATTCGCGTAGAGTCAGAGTAGCGTCAGAAGGCGCACCGGACAGTGAACAGTGCCTGTCCGGTGCGGCACCGAACTGTCTGGTGCCCCAAGATGTCAGAGCTCCAACGGTCGAAACCGTCAGAACCCTAACAGTTGGGTGACGTGGCTGGCGCACCGGACAGTGTCCGGTGGCGCACCAGATTGTCCGGTGCGCCCATCGACAGATAGCCTCCCCAACGGTTGGTTTGGTGGTTGGGGCTATAAATACCCCCCAACCACCACCACTCCAAGCATCCAAGTTTTTCAGACATCTCATTCAATACAAGAGCTAGTGCAATCAATACAAGACACAATTCAATAGAATCAAAGCCTCTCCAAGTCCCAAATCCACTCCAAACAAATAGTGACTAGAGAGAGAGTTTTGCTCGTGTTCTTTGAGCTCTTGTTGTTGGATCACTTTCTTCTTCCTCTTTCTTGTTCTCAAGACACTTGTAGTCAAAGCAAGAGACACCAAGTTGTGGTGGTCCTTGTGAAGGGTCTAAGTGACCCGTTTGATTAAGGAGAAAGCTCACTCGGTCTAGGTGACCGTTTGAGAGAGGGAAAGGGTTGAAAGAGACCCGGTCTTTGTGACCACCTCAACGGGGACTAGGTTTGCAAGAATCGAACCTCGGTAAAATAAATCACCGTGTCACTCGCTTTATTTCTTGGTTGATTTGTTTTCGCCCTCTCTTTCGGACTTCAATTTTATTCTAACGCTAACCCCGGCTTGAAGTGTGCTTAAAGTTTGTAAATTTTAGTTTCCGCCTATTCACCCCTCCTCTAGGCGACTTTCAACAACCAAACTAACTAATTAGTGAAGGACATTTTACTCTTTTGTCAGGCTCCTTATTTAGTACTAAAATCGCTTGGTTATCTTGTATTTTTGGACCGAGAGAGTAGACTAAAGGTGAAATGAAATTGGGTGTTCACATTTGCTAGCCTCAGTTTTCGTTCGCATGTAGGGTTCAAAACAGATGTGATTTTTCCACTTCCGAACCATCTTTTTCCTACATTTGACCCATTCATTGCCATATTTTTGGAAAGATCTGGAAATAGTATGAGCCATGACACATAAGTTCACATCGGAATGGAAATGGACAAGTGTTTTCTGCCCATACTTGAAGAATTTCGCATATGGTTGGAACTTTTCCAAATTCTATCCACATTACATGTCTCATCATCTTTCGATGAATCATATGCGATGAGTTGGGTTTGAATCGCAAGCATGCAACGACATGTAGGTGGGAAGCATTTCCCAAATATACCAAGCAAAATAGTCTTGTCACATATGTCAAGAAATTCACGTGCATTAGCCACACTATTTGGCTGGTTTATTTGGCTGGTTATACTTTATCATATTGCACAACTTCAGGTATTATGCAGATTGTGCAACACTTTAGGTTCTACATCATGGAATAGAGAGATAGATTTAAATATAGGTGAAATTTTTACCTTTCCCTTTCTCACACATTCCATGATGCTTGCCTTCTTCCTCCTCTAGCCTATATCACACCTAGTTTTGAAGGACCAAAACCATGTGACCATCAAATGTGTGCCTGGATTAACTTATAGACATGTAATCATCTTAATTAATGGTAACCAAATACCGTGGACGAAAATAGTATAGTTATTACATCTCATCCAAGTATAATAGCATAAGTATAGTTTATAACATTACTAAATTATGACAACAATGACTCCATCATGCCACTGTAATGCAAGGACCCTTGGTTGGCTTTAGTTGTTAGCATACTTGAGGCACTAGGGGGCCCAAGCTCATATCGGCCAAGGTCCTCGAGACACATGGGTGCCCAAAGTCTTAATGGTGAGATCCCCCAAGACACGAGAGGCCTTGGTATGCCTTATCAATTAGTTGTTTTAGGGCCCATGGTGGCTATGAGGTCACGTCGGATAGGCCCCTAAGACATAAGGGCCCTTGGTGGCCCTACCTAACAGGTGCATGAGGGGAGCCCAATGGAGGCCTCAAGAGTCCAAGATCATATATGACCTTTGAGGGTAAGCTTGGTAAACTTACTCATGGTATACAAGTATTCTTTTGATAGGATCCTTGTGCGTGCCATGCCAATGGCAGGGGATGGCAATGACAAATAATTATTGACAACAATTGTGGACTAACATTTCATTTGATTGTGTTTCTAAAGGAAGCAACATGGATGTCATGGTGGATATGATATAAAGCATGTTTGATAAGCTCAAGTATTATATGGCATGATGCTAAAGGTTATAGCAAGGCTTGGCTACAATAAATTGTGCAAAAGTGAAGGACAATTTAGAGGCTTGAGTACGATAGGTCATTGCGTTAGTGAAGTGCGAGTATATAGCTTGGCATTGATGGACCAAGATAACGATGAAGAGCGAGCAAGGCTTAGGCCAATGGATTATTTGTGTGAACAAACCAAAGTGTTGATGATGTATATTTTGTGGCTTGATGGAAAATTTACGCTTGTGGGCATTAACTGGGAGGTAAATGGATTTGCACAACGCAAATGTATGAAATGTGGGATATTTCATTTCTCCAGCCATGAGGTGGTTAGAGAAGTTTAAGATGCATTTTAAACTTCTATTAGCCTAGTCGTCTAATGAGTACATTTCCATAGAGCCACTAAGTCGTAACCTTAGTATTTATGGCCTATTTATTTTAGATTTCTACTAGCTTATACCAGCCATAAGATAAATAAGTAATTTAGTTGTTGAGCTAGCATTTGAAAAACAATTAAAATCGCTTTTGAGAAAATATAGTAAAAGTTGCAAAGCACATTGTTAGAAGTTTTTCTTGATTCTGGTGTGCTGAGAAACTTAATATAAATTACAAATGTCAATAGAAAAGACCAACAACCAGAAACCAAAAGCCAAATTTTGAGCCAAAAGGCCAAAAATTACTACTCAAATAAACATACCCTTGGTATGTTGATTGTTTAATGCTTCCATTTTCCAATACAATGGTCAGATCATCTAGTGCATGCATTGTTGTACAATTCCTTTACACAACATCATTGGTTGGACTCCAACTCATTTGTTAGATGTGTGCTTTTCCCTCGACGGAAGATTGTCCCTTTAACACACTTTCTTTTGTTCTCACCTCAAACTTCATATGAACTTAGATTGAGATAAAACATGTTCTATTGGATTCCTTGCACCATAAACTAGTTCATGAAGATCACACCACCATGCATGCTTGAACATTTGGTTGAGTCTTTTCACACATGACTCCCTATTATAGATCCTAACCCTTAAAGCGATTCTTAGTCCTTGAGTTTTCGCTTGAGTTACTTGACTCCTCATGATCCACTTGATCTTAAGTCCATAATCATTTTACTTTCGAGATCTTTGACTATCTAATCATCAACCGTTGAGGTTGTCACCATTCTTCATGTATTGTGGCCTCGATCCTCCCATCTAAACGCTAGCGACACATGCTAAAGATTCCGTCGATTCGCTTCTTCATCAATTCTTGAGAACAATCCTTAATCTTCATGCTTTGTTACCTAGCATAGACCTATTTCTCCTAAACACACATAATATACAAAAAATCAAGTTTGTCATTCACCACTAAAATCACTTACCTAAGGGGTCTTGAAGTTTTCACTCCTATGTGTGATACTACCTCCACTATGGTAGAGGGAGAGAGGACTTGAAGGAGGTAGGCTGAATGTACTCACTGGAACAAGATCTGTCACTGCCATGCTTCATGCTTGACAATAGTAGGCATCAGACTCCATAGATCTAGGCCCAATATAAAGTTTTGTGCCACTCAGTTCCCTATGCCAGGTCGCTACCTCCTTATACCGCCCTTAACCACCTGCCTAAGGATGAGTGGATTTTGTACGAGGAGGAACATCACCCTGGGATCTAGCTATAGAATTGGTGTGAGAGTAATAGAGCGGGCACGAAGAAAGACTCGGTTGTGGGCCGAGTCGAGAGAGAGAGAGAGAGAGAGAGAGAGAGAGAGAGAGAGAGAGAGAGAGAGAGAGAGGGATCAAGCAGGCCTAGTCTAGGGACTTAGGGAGAGAAAAACCTCAAGGCTCCGATATATATATTTGTGAATGAGTCCGACTAAGATTGTACTTTGATATGTTTTCATAAACGAGTAAATTAAGAGACATGTCTTTAAATTTGTTTAATTTTTAGAGGTGTGTGTCTTCAATTGTTATAGTAGTGTAATTACTCCTCAGCACATAGATTAATCATATCAAAGTCGCATTATCTACATACTTTAATACGTTACATCAACGCGATGTACACGCATGGTATACATAGACAACACAGTCAACGTGGCACTAGTGATCGTTGAGCTATTTTGCGCATGTGGGGGCTTGACGTTGATGACCAGAAAAAAGACTATCTGCCGACCTTGGTAACATTATTTCCGGATATGGAAAGAGACAGCAGGTCATCGCCACACTAGCTGCTAGGGATGGATTCAGATAAGATTCGCACGGATATGAATTTAAATACCACTGTTTAATATTTTTAATTCAAGTAAAAATACATATATTATCAGATACTAATGCAAAAAAGTTAAAATATCTCAAATTCGAATTCAAATCGATATCTATTTGATTCGAAGATATAACATGCATCTAGCGAAAGGACATAGCTGAATTGGTTAGGTGGTGTGAGTAGCAATTCTTAGGGTCTGAGTTGGATCCGAATCCTAGTGAAATCAAATTTAAGACCGAGGTTAAAGAAAGTCACTCATTAGTCCCTAGTTATGTGCACATCAGATAGACTAGTCTATAGGAGACAGATCCTCGTATTAGGGTTAGGAGGGTTCAAACCACGAGTAAAAGATCAAGGACAGTTTTTCCATTATCGCCTATTTTGCTCATCTATATTTTTTAGTATAATAAAATCGGAATAAATCATGAGATTCAAAATATAGCTATATAACACCGTAGATAAAGACAACTATCAAAAACAAAATATTTTAGAAAAACGCCCCGAAAGTTTACTTGTCACTTTGACTTGTGTGTGTGGTTTGCACTTGCACCGAAAGTCGTCAAATCTGGAGTTGACCTATGTGAGAATGTGCACACACGCATGACACACCACGTGGTGACACGTACATGCACCAGCATGTAGCAAAACACTATGCATCGGTGTATAAACCCTTCTGCCGCCACTCATTTTTACCTGTCGCTTTGAACGCGTGCCTCTATACTTTATTGTGAAAGGACAATTTTTTCGTCTCTTTTTTATACGCTTCTTTCCCAAAAAATTCCGGTGAATTTTTTACGTGATGATATGATATATGTGAGACAAGCGGGCACCATTTAGTTAGTTTGGTCTCATTTGATAATTTTGAAAAGGTGATTATTTTGGTTGGACATGTCACTATTTCTCAATATTATGGACGACATAGACTGAGTAGAAGAAAACCATGACACTACATACAGCAGAAAGCTTAACGCCCTGTTTGTTTACCATAAAGCTTAAAGCCATATTTGTTTACCCTTTAAATTATATAATCCACCTTAAATAAGTTAAGGGACAAAACAAAAAACACAACAACACAAATTATTAGGTGGATTATATAATCTAGATATCTAGATTATAATAATCCATAAATAGATCATTATGTGTTTATATAATTCATAAGCTAGATTATATAATTCTAAAAGAAAACAAATAGGGCCTTAAGTTGTATTTGTTTACCCTCTAGATTATATAATCCAGATTAAATAAATTAAGAGACAAAGAAAAATAACAAATTATTAGGTGGATTTATATAATCTAGATATCTAGATTTATATAATCTAGATATCTAGATTAAGGGGGTGTTTGGTTTCTAGAGACTAAATTTTAGTCTCTCTATTTTATTGCATTTTAGTCTCTAAATTATCAAATACGTTATTCGATAATTTAGGAACTAAAATAAAATAAAATAAAGACACTAAAAAATAGTCCATAGAAAACAAACACGTCTAATTATGATAATCCATAAGTAGATTATTAGGTGCTTATATAATCTATAAACTAGATTGTATAATCCTAGAATGAAACAAACATAGCCTTAGGCTGCCTCCAGCAACGACCTGTATAACGTTCTGTACTCTAAATATAGCGTTCGCAGTTGACTCTAGGCGCCCAACAATAGACTCTAAAATTTAGAGGACGCCGCACGCACGCTAGATGTGGAGACTTCCGAGCGTCCGCTATCCGGGGCGAGGGATCGGGCTCCCGCGGGGTGAAAATTCCGCACGCTCTGTTCTCCCGTCGCTAGCGACTTCGATCCCTGCCGGCGAGCGAGCCTCCCGGCGCGGGTCGTTGGAGGAGGCGGCCAAGCTAGGCTCGAAGAGACCGTGTGCGGGCGGGTCCGACGGCGGACCGCTCTCGGTGCCTGGAAGCAAGGAGGTGGCCGGCGAGGAGAGCAAGATCCAGGAGTTCGGTGGCAGCGTCGGTGTTGGTCGACGTCGAACCGCCACCGCGAAGAGGCTGAGAAGGTCGACGCCGCCGAAGAAGGTTGGTGCGGAGAAACGCAAGCGCAGCTCCTCGCCGCCATCGTCATCGTCTTCCATTCGCTCGGCTCCTCCAGATCCGAAGAGAACAAGGTACAAAACTTGGATTGTGATTGCAGATCCTTGGTTTTAGGGTTTTCGTACTTCATATGTTGCAAATCGTCCAGATCTAGGGTTTAGGGTTCAAGGGATCAATGAATCTAAGGTTCTAGGATTCATTGATCCCTTGGTTTACATTTAGTAATCTTCATGAAATTGTGAACTCCGTGTTGCGACTAGTCGCTGGTTCCGAGCCTGTTTAGGTGTATACATTTTACCAACTAGGAATAGGTAACTAACAGAACCATCTCTTTTATGTAGACCATGGATTCAGAGAACGAAAAGCTCTGAAAAGCACTCACTCATTTAATCAGAGTAGTGGAGCAGCGTTGTGCCGACATCGTCGATGTCGTCCATGATGCCTTCCAACCAGTTAGCTCACCAGTCATCAATGAAATGAATCGTACTTTAGTTCAGATCGAGGACATCGTGAAGGACCTTGATCACCTAGCACTGGAAAAAGACGGGGAGAATGGAGCACATGGACCGTTCAGAAAATGCTGAATCATTTAGTTATGATATGATGTGAGACAAGCGGGCACCATTTAGTTAGTTCGGTCTCTTTTGATAATTTTAAAAAAGTGATTATTTTGGTTGGACATGTCACTGTTTCTCAATATTATGGACGACATAGACTGGGCAGAAGAAAACAATGACACTACCGGCCCCGGTCCTATGATTTCGAGAGCCCCCATGTGAACTTATTGTGATAGACCTTCTATTGTAATTTTTTATATATAAATAATATGTGTTAATTTACTTGCAAAAATATAAACAAATACACTGATATATATTTAATTTAATATGTCTGATAATTATCGAGAAATAAAGTTGACCAAAATAACAATATATTTAGTGTTAGTTTGGTAACCCCATTTTTCTAAGAAATTCCTATTTTTCATTTGAAAATAAACTAATTTGCCTTAAGCCCCGTTTGTTTCGTTTGAAAATAACAATATATTTATTGCGACGACACTGAGAATGAAACTGGTTCTGTGCGGTGTAGGAGGACTTCAACCGATGCTTTAGACAGACATGTGCGTCGTCTGTTCAGCTTCTATGTGGTTTAGTAAGACAATAATTTAACATCAATCCTACTATTCTATTAGATATTGGGGCCCTTTCTTTCGTGGGCCTCCGGCGGTCGCCTACGCTGCATGGCCCTAGGGCCGGCCCTGGACACTACATACAGCATAAAGCTTAACGCCATGTTTGTTTACCATAAAGCTTAAAGCCATGTTTTTTTAGCCTCTAGATTATGTAATCCAGCTTAAATAAGTTAAGAGACAAAAAAACACAACAACACAAATTATTAGGTGGATTATATAATCTAGAACCTAGATTATGATAATCTATCAGCAGATCATTAGGTGTTTATATAATTCATAAGTTAGATTATATAATTCTGAAAGAAAACAAACATGGCCTTAGATTGTGTTTGTTTGTCATCTAAATTATATAATCCAGCTTAAATAAGTTAAGAGACAAAGAAACAGAACAAATTATCAGGTGGATTTATTTAATCTAGATATCTAGATTAAGTGGATGTTTGGTTTTTATGGACTAAGTTTTAGTCTCTCTATTTTATTGCATTTTAGTATCTAAATTGTCAAATACGAAAACTAAAACTCTATTTTAGTTTCCTTATTCGATAATTTAGGAACTAAAATGAAATAAAATAAAGAGACTAAAAAATTAGTCTATAGAAAACAAACACCTCTAATTATGATAATCCATAAGTAGATTATTAAGTGCTTATATAATCTATAAACTGAATTGTATAATCATAAACAAACATAGCTTTACAAACTGAGCATACCTCGGTTGGTTCTTTTTAGTGGAACCTCCTGTGCTCGTATTTTTCTAGATTTGTTTAAAAATCTAAGGGTTAATTTATTTTTCTAGATACACTATCATTAATGCACGGTTCTTGTTAATGCATAGGTATCGTTTTATCATCTCCTGTCGCCACAAATGTAGTACTCCCCCGTCCACCCAAAGAAACTTGTCTCTTAGGATAAGACTATGCAAACCTTTGAACAAGCATCAATAACTATTACATTATTGAGTTCCAAAAAAAATTGTAAGTTATACTTGTTAATTTGTATTTAAAATACTTAGATTTTTTGTGTTTGAAGGATGCTAAGAATAATTATAGAAGGAATAAGAAGACCACACAAAGTAAATTGTGTCAAATATTTGTGATTGGAGATGATAGCATTTATTCTCGTAAAAAACAAACACTTGTTCTTTTCCCTCAAAAGGTACTCTTTAGAGCTAGTTTGGAAACTCAAATCCACTCGAGAACTTGTTCGTTTGTATAGAGATTGAGGAGATTAAATCACTTTATATTCAATTTTAAGTAGCAAGAGATTTAATCCTCTCTTCAATCCAATGCTAACCGAACAATGTCTGAAGATTGAAGATGATTGAGGGGAGAATTAATTCATTTTCACATCAATCCCCTCCAATCCACAAGGAGATTTGAGTTTTCCAAATTAGCCCTTAGCATTTATATAACTGCAAGTGCTTCAAATCAAATGAGCATAGATTTGTTCCATTTGCACATTGATTACAAAGCTGTGGCCCTCCCTCCCTCCCTCTCTCTCTCTCTCTCTCTCTCTCTCTCTCTCTCTCTCTCTCTCTCTCTCCATGAAGCTACCCTTTTGGAACACTTGGTGACGATTAAGATATATAGAAGGAACACCAAAAGCCAGCTTTAAAGCATGTGGCTTTCTCCTTTATTCTTACAGGGAGAAAAGATATAAAAAAAGCAACAGACATTTATATATGCCAGGCCCGAAGCCTACTGCATGATATCTCTATCTTGTCTGTTTCTTTGCAAGTTTCCTAAACTGCACAAATCTCTTGGATGCTGCAAAGAGCAATCGGGGCCTCCCGAAGTGTACTATATGTGTGTATGTCTAATTCTCTCTATGCATGTGTATGGCTTTCATTGGGAGGGAATTGATGGCTTTACACTTTAAGTGGCACATTTAATCAACATCAATATTGAATAAACATATTCTAGAAGAGAACCATCTTTAGCAGCTACTACTTCTTTTTTGCCAAAATATATAATGTTGGTAGGCCTCTTTGCTTTCTTTTATCAGAGAACATGGCACTTTTATTTAATGTGGAAGTTTTCTATCAAAACTATCAATATATAAGACATTTTCTTGGCCCTTGCTTTTTGGAAACTTGTGTTGGTATCCACTAGGACCTATACTAGGTTTTATCTAAACTAGTGCACATTATGTTGCAGCACAACTATGATGAACTAACGCCGTAAATAAACTTGGACAATGTTGATATATGGTCTATATATATGCAGATTTAGGGAATATTCTTTTGCCAGAATTGAGCAATCGTGTTCCCGGAAATTAATTTTCATATTCTGCTAGTGATCAGTGATCACAAACGTAGATAAGGTATGGTCTCATCAGGTGCTAATGAGCCCAATACAGTTAGTAGAAAAGCGTCCTGAATTTAGAAACCAATTATCTTTTTTCTGAGAATTTGTCCTCCATAGGTACTAGTAGCTGCAATCCTGGAAGGACATCTTCAAAGTAGTTCTATAGTCTCATGAAACATATATGTTTTTAGCATTCCATTTGTTTATGCGACATTTCAGAGTTAGGCCAATGAAATGCATTTGTTGGGGGGACAAAATAACAGCTAAATCGGATAGTTGAGTGTTTGAACATTAAAAATCTTTTGCACCACCTAACCAACCATACATTTTCAAACCTCATGACAGAGCTCGCTTATCCCCAGCTAACAGTACCTGGAGATGCTTTCTAATAGGCCCAAAAAAGCTGATCACAAGGAAATGGCGGGCCCTTAAATCTTACCAAAACCAATGGACAATGGACTCAGAAGGATTGCTTAATATTTCATCAGGAGTGAGGATAATGCTGCAAGAACAAACACATTGACAAGATTCTGCATTTAACAATGCCAGTAGTACAGGCACTCTACATGGCATAGGCGGCTCAATCACCGACGCCCACTTGATGTGCCATCTTTTATCTCTCTCTCTCTCTCTCTCTCTCTCTCTCTCTCTCTATATATATATATATATATATATATATATATATATATATATGCTATTTGATCCCAGGAACAATTTTCTAGTATTTGGAAACACATGAACGACAGGTATATTTCCATTAAGAACTTGGCAGCATCAATCATTGAAACCGGCCGTTCTGATCAGGGCGCCTACGTGTCCTCTTGTACGTTGCAGTGTCGTGGAGAGGCGCAATTTAAATGACATACTTGACGCACGATGCCAATTTCCTGCTGCATTATTGAGCTCCTCCTTTGACTTCGCTGATGGCGATCTGCTCCAAAAGACAGCCGCCTGTCACTTGGTTGAACCATGGTGATATCATGCATGCTTATATATAGTTAAGAGTAGTTGATCCCTAGACGTCGTTATAAGCAAACCAAACTTTTGGAGTAATCAACTCTGCAAAACACATAAGCCCATACCCCTCCTGAAGCTACTGTCATTTAAACTTTTGGCCTGGGCTTGCAGCTTGCTGATGCAGCTCCAGCTGCAGATAATGAAAGAAACTGACTTTGTAGCATGGGGGTATACAAGGTTCAGAAAAGCACAGTATATATATGTTGCCGTCCATTTCAGCGGCATGGCCGCAAGACAGTTCTTTATAATCGCAGTCATTGTCTTCATTATTGAACTCATGTACTAGCTAGCTAGTGGCATCTTTAATCCTTTTTTTTCAGTGAAACGGAAAACAGCGTTAGGGTCGTTGATCGTCGTTCATAGCGACCTTTTCTAGACCTGGATGACAAGAATCCAGACTTATTTGCGCATACGAGTGCCCATCTGGACGGCTTGACATCATGTTGAAACACTGCCAGCCATTGCATGCAGTTTGCTTCCTGTACAGGTATACGCTACTCAATGCAAGTCAGATTACCGACAGTTATATATTGGTAGCAGCTGGGTTGTGCCTTTTCATTTGATAGAGCCAGACAATCATAAAAGGTTAAGCAGCCTGCCTAGATCGATCCCGGGCAATATCAATAGGTATGCTGCATTATTGAACTGGTCCTCGATCATGATGGTATGATAGGTACAAGCATTTGTGAGAAGCATAGTGGTAGTCGATCTGGTAGAAAAGTTATTCAACGTCGATTAAGATTGTTTGAAGATGTCTAACAGAGACTGTTTAGATGTACCCGTGCAGGGTGAGATTCTAAGACGTGTTAGTAATGATAAGAAAGATGGGAAAGCTCCAAGTTGATATAGAAAAAGACAGTAAAATGAGACTTAAAATGACATAATATCTAAAAATTTAGTCTTAAATAAGAGCAACTCGAATGGAAACTAGTTATCCACGTACCTAAATCTTAATTTATGCTTACGTTGGTTTCTAATTCTAGCCTATCTCAACTTACATAGGAGTCTAAATGATGTCGATCACTGAGAGTAATATGTATAAACTTTCACTTACTCTACCAAGCTAAAAAGTATCATAGATGCACACTAATTACTCTCTTACATGCTAATGACATACACTACAGTAAAACGATACAAGTCCGACGGCTCCATTATGTCCGACGGCTGCCTAGGAGACCGTCGGACATAAGCTTATGTTCGACGGCCGCTAGCAGCCGTCGGATATAAGGGAGAATATCCGACGGCTGGGCGGCGGACCGTCGGACATAAGCTTATGTCCGACGGCTGTCAGATAAGCCGTCGGACATAAGCTTATGTCCGACGGCTCCCTAGGTGGCCGTCGGAAGTAAAGGATTTTAACCGACCCCCCGCGCCCGCGTCGGTTTCATTTCTCTCTGTCTCTCCCGCTCGCCGCCGTCGCATGCCTAGCCGCCGCCGTCGCCGCCGCCGTCGCCGCCATCGCCGAGGAGCCGCCACCGTCGACCAGCACCGCCCAAGCCTCTCCCGGGGACCTCCAGCCCCGTCCCGACGCCCAGCCCGCACCCGACCGGCGACTCCACCGCCGCCCAAGCGACACCACCGCGTCGACCGGCAACTCCACCGCCGCCCAAGCGACACCGGAGCCGCCCCGACGCTGCCCGCGGCCGCCGCAGCCTCTGCCCCCGTCCCCGACGCCACCGGCGCCCGCCCCGACCCCGCCGGCGTCCGCTAATCGTCCGGCAAAGTAAGGAATTTTATAATGTTTAGTATAATTTTGTATATGCATATATTGTTTGATAGCAATGTTTAGTTTTGTTATGTCCGACGGCTTAATTTAATTATGCAATTAAATTATCTTGTTTTAATTTATTTATTAGTGGCTATATAATTTAAACTTTTAATTTCCGAGGGTAATTATTAAGCCCTCGGAAATAAGGTTGTTTTATTTGATTTAGTGTCCCGTGAAATGATTTTTTGTAGTGCTATTGTATTAGTTTGGTTAATTAGTGACTATTGTATTAGTGTGGTTAATTAGTAATCATAACTAATTAAGTTAATGAAACCTAGGCGTCACCCGTTTCGGCCCAACACACCTTACAAGCGACGCATGTGAGGTATGTTGGGCCGGAATTGTCCCTTTATTGGACAGCCTCGGGGTGACCGACAGAGTCCGTGTTTATGACAAAAGCATGTGCTCCTGCTTAGTTTCGGCAGCATAACCTCTCTGTTCTCCAATTGCACCATTTTTAGGCGTGCGATTGGAGAACAGCGGGGTTATGCTGCCGAAATTTCGCACGACCACATGTCTTGTCATAAACACGGCCTCGTCGGTCACTCCTGGGTGGGTTTAGGACCTATCCTTTCCTACAGATGTAGGGGCGTGATTTCTTCGTAAAAACGGATGGTCCGTGCATTACTTATCTAATTAAGTTAACGTCTCGTATCTAGTATGGAGGAGAATCGTCGATGGATGTATGAAGGTTGGAAGAAAAGAGGTGCTCTATCAAGTGAGTGGGTTGCCAAGACTGATGCTTTTCTCGACCATGCTTTTGCTCGGTCAGAGACTGGAACCGATGTTAGGTGCCCTTGTAGCAAGTGTCGGAACATTAATTTCCTTGACAGGAGGACTATGTCTATACATATTTGCAAGAACGGTTATATGCCAGGCTATGAGGTGTGGGTGCACCACGGTGAGGACCCACCTCCTCGTACTGTATCGGAAGTTCAGTCACATGAAGAGGAGGACTACGATAGGATGGAAGAGATGCTTGACGATGTACGCCATGAGCTTCTAATCGTCGATTCGAAGAACCCCGGTCAACCCACCGAGTTTGAGGATCCAGCTACACCTGAGGTTCAGAAGTTCTTCGAGCTCCTTAAAGCTGCCGAAGAGCCATTGCATGAGCACACAAAAGTGACCGTCCTTGTATTTGTGACTCGACTTATGGCTATTAAGTCTAAGTTTGCATTCTCAAACAACTGTTACAAGGAACTTTTGAACTTGATCAGTGATGTACTTCCGGAGAATCACAAGATGCCAAAGGACATGTATCAGTCTAAAAAGCTGTTATCTGGCCTCGGTATGGACTACGAAAAAATCGATGTCTGTGAAAATAATTGTATGCTTTTCTGGAAGGAGACCGCAGGTGAGAAGGAGTGTACTGTAACACCCAAAATCTGAATTTGGGATTGGTAGAAGAAACTTGAACAAAATAGCATAATATTTTGGAAATTGGGAAATAAAGAAAAAGATGAGAAAAAAATTTTTCTTTTAAAAGAAACCATTTATACATCCCATGAAATAAATAAACAAGGAGAATAAAAATTTAACTAGTAATAATAAAATAGTATGGTTTATATTCACCCTTGGATTTCAATTGATACATTTGAAAAATCTGAAAACTAAAATAGAAGTATAAATTTGAATGTGGAATAGAAAATAGAAAATAAAAGAGAAGGGATATAAAACAAAAATATAAATAATATATATATAAATAAATATATTCAGAATTAATATCCCTAACTTCACAAAAATAAAGTTGAAATGATGAGCCATAGAAGTTGAATTTAAGTTTGAATTCAAATTGGATTTGAAAATGGAGAAAAGAAAATAGAAAAGAAAAAGAAAAAGAATAAAAACCCTAACTGGGCCGGCTACCTAGGATTCGGCCCACCTAAGGATTCCTTACACGCGCGCAGCCCACTCTAAATCCTGGCGCCGACACGCGGGTCCCACCAGTCAGTCTCACGCGCGCGTGCCTGCTCTTCCCTGGCGCCGACAACCCGGGTCCACGAGCCAGCCACTCCCCCTCACGCGCGCTCTCGCCTCTCACTGACGCGCGGGGCCCCCTGCCCAGTCTCTCTCACCCGCGCCCGTCTGCTCTCTCTGTCTCTGGTTCGCGGGGCCCACTCGTCGGGTCCGTCTTCAACGAACTCGCCGCAACGACCTCACGCGACTTCCCCGCCGGGAACCTAGCGCCTCCTCCTCGCTCGGACTTTGCTCCGGGTATAAAAGCTCACCAAGCTCGCCTCCTCCTCTATTCCATCGCCGAGCACCGACCCGAGCTTCACCGCCGTTCCCTGGCAGCGCCATAACCCGATCCGCCGCCGCTGCCGAGGACCCCCCCTTTCTACACCGCCGCGCCGGGACTCGTGAGGGGCCTGGGCGGATCACCGTGGTGCGTGGGTTGCTGCTGCGGCGAAATCGCGTCAGCGGAGGCAAGGAGGATCAACCGAATTCCTCGCCGAACTTCGCTTTCGCCGCGGATCCGCACCACGCCGTGGCCAACGCCGGCAAGTCGACAATCCGAGGTAAAAAGCCCACGATCGATCTCGCCTTGACCTCTTGTACGCGTAGCACTGTTTAATTTTGGGCACGGGGTAGCGGATGACCGGATTGCGCGGGCTCCGGCGATGTCCCACCGCGGTTGGTGGGCGGCGCCGCCGTCCGCTCGGTCGGGAGGTGGGGGAACAAGCCAGGGTCGTTCGATTCTCGTTGGACGGCTGTGATTAGATTACGGAGATACCCCTTCGCTGGGCCGATCTGGACCGTAGGACTCAATCGGAGGGCTGCGGCGTGATCTCGGTTTCATTAAATCTGGGCCGTTGATCGCCGATCGAACGGATGTAGATGCGTACCGGTTCGGGTTATACTAAATCTAATCCGAGCCGTCCGTGTGTGATCCAACGGCCAGAACGGCCCGATACCCTTTCGCTGTGGCGATTTTGTTAAAGAAACCCTGGAAAACCGAGGAATCAACCCGCCGTCCCTCGGGCACTGTTCCCTGTGTCTGGGACGACTTACACCGAGCCCCCTGGGTTTCTCTGGAATTGAGGCCCAGTCCAGAACATAATAAAATCAGAGAAAATGATTATTAAATAGATTTTTAATAGGAAAATAATTGCTAGAATTTAGATAATTCATAGAAAATTCATTTTAGCTCCAAATTGAATCATTCCAATTCCTAAAATTTGGTAATAATATTCTCTACCATTTAGAACCACTGTTTTGACATGAACTCTGTCAGAAAATTTATTTATCAATTAATCATATTATAATCACCTTGAATCTTAGGAAATTCATAACTTGAATTCTACAACTCTAAAATTAATAATTCTTTTTCCTGTGATCTTATTTTAATATGTAGATTATTAATATGTATTTTGCATATATGTTTGGTGTAATGTTAATTTTGCCTATACCATGTATGTTTGTATTGCTACGACTAGCAGTGAGGTCACGAGGATCTGAAGAGATCATCCTGGTACCTGGAATCTCAAGGCCCAGGCAAGTTGTGCCCTTGATCACTTCTTTTTACCCAGCCATGTTCTGATTAATCATAATGATCTGCATAGGTTAATTTTGATGGGACCCAATAGGTTACCCTAGTTTGTCTATCTTTATACCTTGTTTACCACTGATCTTTCTGGGTAGTACTTGCTAGTGCTATATGTGGTTTTGGGTATGGAGATACATTATTCATGATTACACTTTTTGTTATCAGTTGTTATTTAATGTTCATGTTAAGATCATTATGTTAATTGGAACATGGAGCGACCACCCGGGAAAACAGTGCTACCACAAGGGTAGTATGGGATGCCCTTGGCTGATTAATTAGGAAAGCTAGTGGAAGACTACCTTACCCGAAAGGGGCAAGGGCAGTAGGGGAGAGGTCAGTGTAGGGAGGCCCTCGGGAGGATTTTGCTGCGATGGCGGTCCTGCAAGGGATTCCTGTACTGGATCTTCCTATAAACTGTAGCGGGTTTTCGGAAGCTAGTGGAACTTTGTAAAGGCCTCGTAGTGCTACCCTGCCTCACTTCCTTGGTAGAGGTGTCTGGGATTCATGACCCCTTGGCAGATGGGTAACACGACTTGTGGGTAAAGATGCGCAACCTCTGCAGAGTGTAAAACTGGTATACTAGCCGTGCTCACGGTCAAGAGCAGCTCGGACCCTCACATGATTAATTTATGGAACTAAATTCAATTTGTCATATGCATTGCATCGCAGGTGATGTTGTTGTTACTTTTGTTCTATTATTTAACTGGGTTGGTATTTACTTATACTTAGTAACTGCTAATAAAATTTTGACCAACTTTAAAAGCAATGCTCAGCTCTAACCATCTTCTTTGGTAAGCCTTACACTTCACGTGAGCTCCCACCTTTGGCGAGTTCATGCACATTATTCCCCACAACTTGTTGAGCGATGAACGTATGTGAGCTCACTCTTGCTGTCCCACATACACCACAGGTCAAGACCAGGTACTACAGGATGATGCTCATGGAGGATGCTGTGATGAGTTCGTGAGTGGTCTAGGTCGTCGTCTCCCAGTCAACTTTTGGGTTGCTGGACCGTTGTCTCCTTATAATGTAATTATTTATTTTGTATAGAACTCCTGTTATATATAAAGATGTGACATTCGATCCTGTGCCACTATACATCATATGTTTGAGACTTGGTCCCAGCATACCTGGTGTTTATGTTAACCCCGGGTTTTGGACCCCTAAAATCCGGGTGTTACAGAAGTGGTATCAGAGGAATGTTGACTGTAGGACGAAACCTAGATAGAACTGGACAACCATTATCTACTTACCTTTGTTGCTCTAATTCTTTTCTAAACTTCTCTTAATCTTTCTCATCCATTTCCGCTTTACTCTGATTATTCTTACCTTTTTCCTTCTAAAGACAAATGTGGATTTCACACTTTGAAATCCCGTGCCTAAAGTGACTTTAGGAATAGGAGACCTAATCCTAGGAACAAAAACAAAACTATTTTATGAGTATCTATGTACTTGAATGTTTGTTCTTATGATACTTGTCTGATTTGGATTTTTGATTGAGTGTGATGGGTTGTGGAGTAATGTCCACAATTACATCTGCATATACACATAGGTATAAAAATATATTTATAAAATAATTAGACAACCTAGATTGTCCCCATTGGAACATATTTAGTTCAAGAGATTTATCTTATCATAAAAGCTCTCATTCTAACCAATTCATCTTATCTTAAAGGATTCTCCCTTATCTTAATAGATCCATCTCATCTTAAAAGATATTCATCTTATCTTGAAAAGATTTTATCCTCATAGATCTAACTGGCCTCAGAAGATTCTATCTTATCTTTATGGATCCATCTTATCCTAATAAGCATACTTATCCACCCTAGTTCATCAACCATGATCTAATGCAAATCAATTAGATCCTATCTAGTTAAACTAGTCACACCAATCTAACCTGGATCTGATCAAATCTAAAGTGACTTATCAAACATGTTAGATAACACTGATGAAATAATTTAGACTCTACCCCCCATAGAACAGGACTTAACTTAGTTCACCCCGCACTAAATTAAGAATGATAGATCAACTTGGCTATATACAACTACCTCAACTATCTGATAGTTGCATAACCCCTCAATTTTAACCTAGCAAGAGATTCTATCTCCTCATAACATATCAAATTAATCTTAAAACATCCTAACATATCTTAATAATACATATTCTACCCTGTTGGACCTATCTAAGCCTAAACTAGTCTAATCTAGTCATATCCAATTCTTATCCTACCTAATGTGACCTGATCTATTGTGGTCTAATGTTATCTAACTTAATGTGGTCCACTTAAACAGATTAATGACACTAGTAGAAGAGATTAGACCCCACTAGCCATGTATTAACTTATCTTAGCACATTGGATCAATTCAACCATGAGTTAACCCAACCCATAGAATCATGATGAATGGTATATCCTTTCTATTCCCACCTAACAACAAACAAACTTTTAAACCTACATCTTGTAGTCTATCTCACCCATATATATCTCTCATCTTGACTGATTCTATCTTACCCTTGGATATTCACCTTATACAACTGGTTACCCCAATCTGGACATAAAACAAAGATTAAGCCCTACCAAAGAATCTTTAGATTATAACCAGCTACTAGCTTATTCATTCCGCTTATTGAATAATTTCCTTTGCAAAACCATTACCATATGCTTCTAACTTTCATGGACAATACCAGGAAAGGAAAGGTTATCACGTCACAGCAATGAATCCTCCAAATCCTCCACCTATTGAAATCGATCAAGTGGTTGCTACCCAAAGACTGGTAATACAACAGTTAACGGACCTGGTGACCGAGATGCAAAATCAGATAAGACAACAACGCGAGGAAATACGTCAGGCCCGTCAAGAAATAAGGCAAGCACGGTTGGAGAGACAACAACAACAACAAACCCCACCACCACCAGCTTCACCAAGCTGCATAAATATAGATTATGATGATTTGTAAGATCTAGGTGTTACTTTAGTTAGTAGATGATATGATAATATTTTAGAAGAAATAATAAGGTCTATTGACCCTATGTTTTGTTGAAGAATTATACCTCATACTGAGATTTCTTCGTTTGTGCATATGTTCCGAGAACAATATGAGTATACATCCCTTTTCTTACAAATCTCGAGGACGAGATTATTTTTAAGGGGGGTAGGATTTGTAACACCCAAAATCTGAATTTGGGATTGGTAGAAGAAACTTGAACAAAATAGCATAATATTTTGGAAATTGGGAAATAAAGAAAAAGATGAGAAAAAAATTTTTCTTTTAAAAGAAACCATTTATACATCCCATGAAATAAATAAACAAGGAGAATAAAAATTTAACTAGTAATAATAAAATAGTATGGTTTATATTCACCCTTGGATTTCAATTGATACATTTGAAAAATCTGAAAACTAAAATAGAAGTATAAATTTGAATGTGGAATAGAAAATAGAAAATAAAAGAGAAGGGATATAAAACAAAAATATAAATAATATATATATAAATAAATATATTCAGAATTAATATCCCTAACTTCACAAAAATAAAGTTGAAATGATGAGCCATAGAAGTTGAATTTAAGTTTGAATTCAAATTGGATTTGAAAATGGAGAAAAGAAAATAGAAAAGAAAAAGAATAAAAACCCTAACTGGGCCGGCTACCTAGGATTCGGCCCACCTAAGGATTCCTTACACGCGCGCAGCCCACTCTAAATCCTGGCGCCGACACGCGGGTCCCACCAGTCAGTCTCACGCGCGCGTGCCTGCTCTTCCCTGGCGCCGACAACCCGGGTCCACGAGCCAGCCACTCCCCCTCACGCGCGCTCTCGCCTCTCACTGACGCGCGGGGCCCCCTGCCCAGTCTCTCTCACCCGCGCCCGTCTGCTCTCTCTGTCTCTGGTTCGCGGGGCCCACTCGTCGGGTCCGTCTTCAACGAACTCGCCGCAACGACCTCACGCGACTTCCCCGCCGGGAACCTAGCGCCTCCTCCTCGCTCGGACTTTGCTCCGGGTATAAAAGCTCACCAAGCTCGCCTCCTCCTCTATTCCATCGCCGAGCACCGACCCGAGCTTCACCGCCGTTCCCTGGCAGCGCCATAACCCGATCCGCCGCCGCTGCCGAGGACCCCCCCTTTCTACACCGCCGCGCCGGGACTCGTGAGGGGCCTGGGCGGATCACCGTGGTGCGTGGGTTGCTGCTGCGGCGAAATCGCGTCAGCGGAGGCAAGGAGGATCAACCGAATTCCTCGCCGAACTTCGCTTTCGCCGCGGATCCGCACCACGCCGTGGCCAACGCCGGCAAGTCGACAATCCGAGGTAAAAAGCCCACGATCGATCTCGCCTTGACCTCTTGTACGCGTAGCACTGTTTAATTTTGGGCACGGGGTAGCGGATGACCGGATTGCGCGGGCTCCGGCGATGTCCCACCGCGGTTGGTGGGCGGCGCCGCCGTCCGCTCGGTCGGGAGGTGGGGGAACAAGCCAGGGTCGTTCGATTCTCGTTGGACGGCTGTGATTAGATTACGGAGATACCCCTTCGCTGGGCCGATCTGGACCGTAGGACTCAATCGGAGGGCTGCGGCGTGATCTCGGTTTCATTAAATCTGGGCCGTTGATCGCCGATCGAACGGATGTAGATGCGTACCGGTTCGGGTTATACTAAATCTAATCCGAGCCGTCCGTGTGTGATCCAACGGCCAGAACGGCCCGATACCCTTTCGCTGTGGCGATTTTGTTAAAGAAACCCTGGAAAACCGAGGAATCAACCCGCCGTCCCTCGGGCACTGTTCCCTGTGTCTGGGACGACTTACACCGAGCCCCCTGGGTTTCTCTGGAATTGAGGCCCAGTCCAGAACATAATAAAATCAGAGAAAATGATTATTAAATAGATTTTTAATAGGAAAATAATTGCTAGAATTTAGATAATTCATAGAAAATTCATTTTAGCTCCAAATTGAATCATTCCAATTCCTAAAATTTGGTAATAATATTCTCTACCATTTAGAACCACTGTTTTGACATGAACTCTGTCAGAAAATTTATTTATCAATTAATCATATTATAATCACCTTGAATCTTAGGAAATTCATAACTTGAATTCTACAACTCTAAAATTAATAATTCTTTTTCCTGTGATCTTATTTTAATATGTAGATTATTAATATGTATTTTGCATATATGTTTGGTGTAATGTTAATTTTGCCTATACCATGTATGTTTGTATTGCTACGACTAGCAGTGAGGTCACGAGGATCTGAAGAGATCATCCTGGTACCTGGAATCTCAAGGCCCAGGCAAGTTGTGCCCTTGATCACTTCTTTTTACCCAGCCATGTTCTGATTAATCATAATGATCTGCATAGGTTAATTTTGATGGGACCCAATAGGTTACCCTAGTTTGTCTATCTTTATACCTTGTTTACCACTGATCTTTCTGGGTAGTACTTGCTAGTGCTATATGTGGTTTTGGGTATGGAGATACATTATTCATGATTACACTTTTTGTTATCAGTTGTTATTTAATGTTCATGTTAAGATCATTATGTTAATTGGAACATGGAGCGACCACCCGGGAAAACAGTGCTACCACAAGGGTAGTATGGGATGCCCTTGGCTGATTAATTAGGAAAGCTAGTGGAAGACTACCTTACCCGAAAGGGGCAAGGGCAGTAGGGGAGAGGTCAGTGTAGGGAGGCCCTCGGGAGGATTTTGCTGCGATGGCGGTCCTGCAAGGGATTCCTGTACTGGATCTTCCTATAAACTGTAGCGGGTTTTCGGAAGCTAGTGGAACTTTGTAAAGGCCTCGTAGTGCTACCCTGCCTCACTTCCTTGGTAGAGGTGTCTGGGATTCATGACCCCTTGGCAGATGGGTAACACGACTTGTGGGTAAAGATGCGCAACCTCTGCAGAGTGTAAAACTGGTATACTAGCCGTGCTCACGGTCAAGAGCAGCTCGGACCCTCACATGATTAATTTATGGAACTAAATTCAATTTGTCATATGCATTGCATCGCAGGTGATGTTGTTGTTACTTTTGTTCTATTATTTAACTGGGTTGGTATTTACTTATACTTAGTAACTGCTAATAAAATTTTGACCAACTTTAAAAGCAATGCTCAGCTCTAACCATCTTCTTTGGTAAGCCTTACACTTCACGTGAGCTCCCACCTTTGGCGAGTTCATGCACATTATTCCCCACAACTTGTTGAGCGATGAACGTATGTGAGCTCACTCTTGCTGTCCCACATACACCACAGGTCAAGACCAGGTACTACAGGATGATGCTCATGGAGGATGCTGTGATGAGTTCGTGAGTGGTCTAGGTCGTCGTCTCCCAGTCAACTTTTGGGTTGCTGGACCGTTGTCTCCTTATAATGTAATTATTTATTTTGTATAGAACTCCTGTTATATATAAAGATGTGACATTCGATCCTGTGCCACTATACATCATATGTTTGAGACTTGGTCCCAGCATACCTGGTGTTTATGTTAACCCCGGGTTTTGGACCCCTAAAATCCGGGTGTTACAATGTGGTGAGCGTAGATTCGTTGAGGTTGAAAACGACGATGGTTTGACCGTGACTACGAAGATTGCACGTAAGCAGCTTCGTTACATGCCTCTTATACCTCGGTTGAAACGTTTGTTCATCTCCAAGAATACAGCCAGACACATGAGGTGGCACAAAGAAGGGGTACGTGAGAATCGAAATGTCATGGTGCACCCAGCTGATACAGATGCATGGAAGGCACTAGATGCTTTTGATTCCAGCTTTGCTGATGAAGTGAGGAATGTTCGCTTCGGTTTGGCAACAGATGGTTTCTCGCCATTCAATCTAACTGCAACGTCGTACTCATGTTGGCCCGTCTTTGCTATTCCATACAACCTTCCACCAGCTCTTTGCATGAAATATGAATTTATTTTCTTGTGTCTTGTAATACCTGGTCCGGATCATCCTGGAACAAAGATCGATGTGATGATGAGGCCCCTGATTGAAGAATTGAAAATTTTGTGGGAAGGAGTCGAGGCGTACGATTGTTACAAGAAACAGAAGTTCAACCTGAGAGCCGCGTTTTTATGGTCTATTCATGATTTTATGGCTTATGGTATCTTTGCTGGATGGAGTTGTCATGGGATTTTGACATGTCCGATATGCGTTGAAGACACTTCATGCTTTCGACTAAAGTTTGGTGGAAAGATATGTTACTTCGATTGCCATAGATGTTTTTTGCCAGAGGATCACCCGTTCAGGTTCGATAGGAACACTTTTAAAAAGGACACGATTGTGACGAGGGGACCACCCAAGCGTCTAAGTGGTCCAGAGATTCTCGCGAGACTTAATGATTTGAAACTAAACAAACATGGAAATCGTTTTGAAGGTTATGGAACCGAGCATAATTGGACTCACAAATGTGGTCTATGGGAACTCCCTTATATGAAAGCCTTGATTCTAATGCATAACATTGATGTCATGCACCAGGAACGAAATATGGGTGAAAGCATTATCAGCACTTGCATGAATATCACTGACAAAACAAAAGACAACCCTAAGGCAAGGAAAGACTTGGCCTTAATCTGTAGAAGACCAACTATGGAGATAGGAGAGAATCAGAAGAAGCCACGTGCTCCTTTCAGTATTAAACCTAAAAGGAAGAAACAATTGATGAAATGGTTGAAAAACTTAAAGTTCCCAGATGGTTACGCCGCGGGCTTTAGAAGGTCTGTGAATTTGAAGACGGGCAAGTTTTCTGGGTTGAAGAGTCATGACTACCACATAATAATGGAAAGACTCCTTCCTGTTATGTTTCGTGCCATTTCCGAAAGGAACAGGGGAAACCGTGGGACCGAGTCGTTCCACAACTACGGTGGTGATGGTCATGTGCGCTTGGCTAAGCGAATGGTAAGTCACAGTTTGTTGTAACTTTTGAATTACATAGAAATGTGTCATTGTAACTTTTATGTATAGGAAGTCAAATCCGGTCGTACGCCCACGGATGTGGAGGTGTATATGCAAGGGCATAGGGGTTCTGATCCTCAGAATCCTGATGTGTTATGCACTCAGACGGCCACCGACCGTCTAGTGAGTTTTTGATACTCTATTATGTGTTTGATATTGTTTGCAAGGGCATAAGGGTTATGCACTTATATTTGATATTGTTTGCCTCCAGGCTTCGTATGGGGAGGAGATGGTTCAACGCCATGGGCAGGAGTACGATTGGAGGAGCCAGCCAATCGACCCTCAGGCAGCATATGCTAGCGGAGGAGGACAAGCCCACGGACGGTGAGATTATTTAATTTGGATTACATAATTGCCATCATATGCTTGCGATTCAACTGAGGCATGAGTTACTATACTAAGTGCATGGTTCACTCTTGTAGGTTGGGTATTTTTGATTCTACGATTGATTCCAGAGAGCTAAGACGCCGTGGACGACACTCCACATCGTCGTCTTCACAGTCGTCCCGTTCACGATCATCCGCCCACGACATAGAGATGGCAGTGTTGCGTCAACAGGCAGAGTACCATCAATCAGTCTTGAGGGAACAATTGGAGTACCAGAGGCAACAATCTGAGTACCAGAGGCAACAAGCCGAGTACCAGAAGAAGAGGGACGAGTATTATGCAAACCTCCAGGCCCAAAATCAAGCTCTTCTCTCGGTAAGCTGAAGTAACATTTTGTAGCTTATTTTGCAAAACACTTGATGTGTATCTTATTAGCTCAACAATGACTTGTATATAATTTGTAGCAACTAGCCCAACAAGCGGGCGTCCCGATGCCGACATATGGGATGCCGCCTCCGGAGTTTGCACTGCCAATGCCAATGTTGGCGCCTCCACCTCCGCCTCCGCCTCCGTCACAATTCCCTATGGTATGTACACATATGCGTGTGTGACATGATCATAGATGTCTTATATGTTTAAATGAACAACTGAGTGGTTACTATTTTATGTGCTTGTGTTATAGGGATTTCAGACACCACCTGCTTCAGTTGCCGCACCTGGTGATGGGTCTGGTCAAGACGACACAACACATTCGTGGGTGAACAACCTTTTCAACACGCAGAGTCCAGCCGGAGGAGGTGGCTATGGATATGATTGATGTGTCGTGATGTTAATTTATGAAACACTTTGCAACACTTGTTTGTGAGACACAATGTCAGTTTGCAACAACCGTCGGACCTATATGTTGATGTTAAATTTGTGAATGTTAATATTTGTGAGAATATTTGTGATTGTGAATACTTATTTGAATGTGTATACTTGTGATTGTGAATGTGTATATGTGCATGAAATCTATTTTTGTTTTGTAAATGTCAGATTTTTTAAAAAACAGAATTTTGTGTAAATTCTGTAATTTATTATGTCCGACGGCCTAGTGGTAGCCGTCGGACATAAAACAGGCTAATGTCCGACGGCCTAGTGGTAGCCGTCGGACATAAAACAGGCTTATGTCCGACGGCCTAGCGCCGGGCCGTCGGATATAAGGCTTCATTATGTCCGACGGCCTAGCGCCGGGCCGTCGGACATTAGCCTGTGGGCCCCACAGACTGACCGTTAAAACGGTTGCTGTGTATTATGTCCGACGGGCAGATGCGGCCGTCGGATATAGTGTATATCCGACGGCTGCCGTCGGATATAGTGTTATTTCTGACGAATTATCTCCGACGGCTTAAAGCCGTCGGAAATAAGGTAAAACCGTCGGACATTACCTATCTCCGATGGTTTCAGCCTTATGTCCGACGGCTTTGGCCGTCGGACATTTTTCTGTTTACTGTAGTGATAGCTAATCAAATGAATTCTAACTCTTAACTCCTTCATTATGCAATGAATCTTTATCATGCTATATACATGGGTTGTTTCAGCTATTAAAATAGACAAGAGCACTAGTAATATAGGTCGGTTGGTGGGATATTTATAGCCTTCAACCAACCAACTAGCCGTTATATATATAGTAGTTCTAGCAAATTTCGTGACTACCAATGCTCAACTATGCATTTGACAAATTCACATGGTCCGATGAGACACAATAGTAATTGTGTGCTTCCTGTGTCAGAACTAGCTGTTTAAACTATTAATGTTAGCGTATGGTCCGATGCTCATCATCGAACCAATCTGATGCCTGCCAAATCCTTGTCACTTAACAAAGACAGTTCGACCCGACTTTTTGGTTTGGCGCTACCACTATTTATAGAGTTCGACAATATTGTAGAAAGAATCCTAACTAAACACTTGCGCCATATGGTCCTATGCCTGTCGTTGGACCAGTCCGATATGTCTTAAATCTCTCTGATCTGTTTTCATAGATCAACGAACTCTACTCATTAGTCTCACACTATTTTTTTACAAGGTCTAACGATCGGGCTCTTTCGAGTTACATATGTGGAGGCATTGGGCGAGTCACCATTGGTCCAACGACCCTAAAACCTAGGATCTGACACCTTGAAAACCCCTCTAGAACTTATTTTGGGCCTCTCCTAATCCACCTAGAGCTACAGCCAACTAGTGTGCACCACACTAAACTCGTTAGAATTATCTAGGTCAAGCTACTATTTCATACCCTTCTTTATAGTGTGGTCCAAGGAAAAACAGATTACTAACTACTGTAATTGTCTATCAACTCCAAACAACAGTTGGAACTAGTCCATCCTTAATTAACTTTATCTTCCATCATTTGAAAACCAAAACAAAATTCGTAATCAGGGGCATAAAATCCATAGATTTTCTAAACAAACTCTATCATTATGACTTAACTTCAATTTATCTCTGCAAGATACATGTTAGTCACGGTAATCTTGTGTTGCCATTAATCACCGAAACAACCGAGAACCTAGATGCTTTCATCAATGATAGATAAAAAATTCATTACAAGCTGATTTCATGGCTGCGGTTACTGTTTTTGCATGTAATAAGCACCCTTAAACAATATATACAAGTCCTACAAGCCTGCCTGATTCACGTAAAAAAAGGAAGTCCTAATCAATCCATTGTGTCACTGCATATATAGAAGCTAGTGGCGAGTTTCTGTCACAATTTCTTATACTGTTTGGATCAGTATGTGTGCTGGATGAGGTTTCTTCTGAAGATTTCTAGGTATATACTAATTGGGTAGAGCTTGACGCACAAAACTGCATGGCGAAATAAGAACCAAGAGATGGAGTCATGGAGACTTGATTGGTTCTCATTAATCTTGGAGATTTCGCTGTTCTGGTACACGTACAGACTTGTGATGATGTGTCATATGGCTTCTAAAAATGTGTCAAGTAGAGATATAAATGGCGGTGCAGAAGACGCTTAAGATAATAATGTCTTGTGTGTGCCACACATCAGCAGCTACCTCCTTGTTCTGAACTCAACAAATCACTTTATAAGTCTTAATACATATTTGCCCCCTCTAATCTAGTATATATGTAAGGCATGCAATAACCTATCCAGCCCACATTACAGATAGGATGCTATTTACTACATGTTTTGCCTCATGATTGGTGTAGACAGAAATTAATTAACAAACATATTTGGTGCTTTGGAAAGTCAAACCTTAGTAGGAGAGTTCCATCACATTCACATGCAGTGTCGACATGTATGATCTGGAAAAGAGCAAGATAAAATTTTGCCAGATCTCACCTCCACCAAATAGTACGCATATTGCAACGATCGACAATGCATCGTGGCTTCATATATTTTTCTAATGGACCATGACAATTGGCGCCATGACATCCTTCCTTTTGGGTAATCTTATCTAATGGTCTAAACATGTTCTTATGTTGGTGGTCTTCGTGCCGCCATTATTAGCGTTATTCTGAATGAGTGGGTTTTGAATTTAGTGGTAGATATATGCCATTGTTTTTTTAAGAATTAAAATGTGGATTCATTTAAGCTATCCCTAATTGTGGAAGGGATTTTTTTTGTTAAATTCCATATAATCCATAAGTCGGATAATTTTAAATGAATTCTTTTGGCGGTGATGGCCCAGCACAGATGACTTTAAAACTGTACTAGTCGGTTACCTGTGCGTTGCGACAGCTCACAACAATATCCACATAAATTATCCACCAAAAAGATCTCAAGATTTTTTATTGATTGTCTTCTGTCACACCCGGGCATTAAAGGAACAAAGCCGGGTGCATCTCATTCATGCGCCAAAGAAGACAACATATATAATAACAGAGTGTATAGAGATAAATGTCACAATAATCAGAGTATTTATTACATAGTGAAAGTCTTACAAAATAAAAGATAAATATAACAAGATCTAAAATCCATCCTTGACGCTAGAAAGTCAACTGGGTGACACCATCTAGATCAAATCGAACTCCTCGATGTGGCTCCACTTGAACCACCTGTACTTCTCCTGTGTGTGTAGGGGGGTGTGAGACAGCAAGAGTGAGCTCACACATGATCATAGCTTAACAAGTTGTGGGGAACCAGTGTGCATGAACTCACCATGGTGGGAGTTCATGTGAAGTGTAAGGCTGATCAATAAAATAAAGGCTGAAGCTGAACATTGCTTTTATAAGTTGGTCAAAGTTTTATTAGCAGTTACTAAGTGTAAGTAAATACCAAACCATAGTAATAATAAGTAAAAGTAATAATAAAATAATTCCCAATGCAATGAAATGACAAATTGAGTTTAAGTTCCATAAATTAATCATGTGAGTGTCCGAGCCGTTCATGACCGTGAGCACAGCTAGTATACCAGTTTTACACTATGCAGAGGTTGCGCATCTTTACCCATAAGTCGTGTTACCCATTTGCCACGGAGTTGATCAGACCCCATACACCTCTACCAAGGAAGCGAGGCAGGGTACCACTACGAGGCCTTTATAAAGTTCCACTAGTTTCAGAAAACCCGCTATAGTTTATAGGAAGCTCCAGTGCAGGAATCCCTCGCCTGACCGCCATCGCAGCAAAATCAACCCAAGGACCTCCCTACATTGACCACTCCCCTACTGCCCTTGCCCCTTTCGGGTAAGGTAGTCATCCACTAGCTATCCTAGTTAATCAGCCAAGGGCGTCCCATTAAACCCTTGTGGTAGCACTGTTTTCCCGGGTGGTTCTCCATGTTCCCATTAACATAATAATCTTATCATGAATAGTAAATAATAAACATATAATAAAAAGTATAATCATGAGTAATAAATATCTCTATACCCAAATCCACATAAAGCAATAGCATGTACTATCCAAAAAATTAGTAGTAAAACCAGTGGTGAAACAAGGTATAAAGATAGCCAAATCTAGGGTAACCTACTGGGTCCCATCAAAATTAACCTATGCAGATCATTATAATTAATAAGAACATGACTGGATAAAAGAAGTGATCAAGGGCACAACATGCCTTCAACGAGCTCCTGCTCAGCAGTCTCTACCAGCTGAACCTCAGGATCCTCTATGACTTGCTCGTTTACTCGCATCAACACAATACATACGTAGTGTAGCAAAAATTAACATCACACCAAACATGTAAATAAAATACACAATAATAATCTAGACATTAAAAATAAGATCATAGGAACTGGAATCATTAAATTTGGAGTTATAGATTTTAAGTTATGAATTTTCCAAGGTTTTATGTTCTTAATAAAAGATTAAGTAATAGATAAATTTATTGTGTCTTTGTAAGTGCAATCAACCCTAATTGAGAGTTTTGGTGATTAAATGACAAAACAAACAGAGATTCTAACAAGTTTGCTCCTAGCATGTATACAGTTATTCTACAGACAGGAGAAGCACAGATCTTATGAGTATGCAAATGTAAAAGCACAGTGGATTAAAATTCTACATCATATAGCGTGCTCCAAGTGCTTGGAAACAACGACAGTTTGTTTTTTATATTTCTTGAGTTATAGAAATCGCCGTTCAATTAAGAGGGATCCGCAATAAGTTAAGTAAGTAATGCAATGAGCTCAGCTCAAATTCCTTCAAATCCTCTAGGAGAATACTTTTCTAGATCATGAATGTCCTTGGAAAAACCACTCTTACTCCCCACAAAAAGTTCCACCTTGGTTCACTTCAGTTTTCTCAAAACTTGCTCTTCAGTTTCAAAAACCGGTTCAACCGGACCTAAAACCGGTTCAACCGGTTTCTGTACTGTTCCTTCTGTCACCTCTGTCCTGCTAGTCTGCCAGTCAAAAGCTGTCAGAAAAGTCGTGTGCAGAGTTTTTCGAAAACCGGTTCAACCTGATTTGAGCCCGGCTCAACTGATTTTGGGGCCGGTCGAGTCTCTGGCTGAGTGCCTCAGTGAACCAAGAACTCCCTAGTGGAAACCGGTTCAACTAGTTTAAGAACCGGTTCAACTGGTTTTTGGTCCACTTCTCCCAACGGCTGCCAGCTTTTGGGGGATCCTTTAAATACCCCCACACTCTCTCTCTTCATTCACTTCTGCCCCTTCCACGATTTCTTGGCTGACCAACCTCCAAACAAAGGCATTCAATTCACCTCTCACACCCGAAATCGCATCCCCTTCAATTGTTTGAAGAATCCTTGGTGTGAGGTGAAGTCGATCTAACACACTGTTGATTTCATCTTGATTCTCATATTCTCTTCATTCTTGAGCTCATTGCAAACTTAACCTTGTGCGGATTTGTTACTCTTGGAACCTTGTGTTCCTTGACAGATAGAGGTTGCTTGGGAGTCTCCAAATTTGTGGACGACCCCAAGAAGTTTGTATCACCCGCTCTTTGAGCAAATTTGAGAATAGATTGCCTTGACCTTGGTGGTCGGCTTGTGGAGGATTAGGGTTGGAAAAGACCTGGCCCTTTGTGGGCTCCTCAACGAGGAGTAGGACACCTTTGTGGTGGTTGCCGAACCTCGAGTTAAATCATGTGTTCTTGTGTGTTCTTGATAAGTGCTTTAATTTGTTGGTTAGTTCATATTCGATTATATTGTGTGCAAATCGTGTGAAAACAATTCACACCGATTTGTCATCTATTCGAGTGGATTTTCTCTAGGGGAAGTCTTTAGCAAAATCTCTCACTACTTCGTCACATTTGTTTAACCGTTTATCTAATCTAAGTTGAGCAGGTTCAAACTTGTTCAGTTGTAAACAAAATCAACTGAACCGGTTTGCACCAGTGCAACTTGAATTTGACACTATCTCAAAGTTTTTAGTGGAAAATTTCAGGTGTAGCCTATTCACCCCCCCTCTAGGCTACTTTCAATTGGTATCAAAGCTTCATACCTCGTTTTACGCTTAACCGCGTGAGGAAACAAGCATGTCTACTCAAAGGGACCATGTGGATCCTCTCCTCAAGGAAATCCCCATCACATCTTTCGGTGAGGAAATAGACCCCAAGGTCCTCGACCTTGCCATGAAGATTGCCAAGAAGATGTTCCTCAAAATGAAAGAGGAAGATGCTAAGAAAAGGGAAGAAGAAGAATCAAGAAGAAAGGCCAAAGAAGACAAAGGAAAGGGAAAATTGAATACAATGACGACCTAGTGGAACTTTTGGTGTCAAGGGTGATGAGCAAGGTAAGTCTCAACACCGAAGGATCATCTACCAAAAGTAAAGGTAACGAGTTCAACAAAGTTCAATTCGATTATTCTAGAAATTTTATCCCCAACTTCTCTTCCGCCCCACTTGGAAAGTTACCAACTCTTAGTGAGTTGAACTATGACGAGTGGGCCGATAAGATGAAGTCGCATTTAATCGGTGTACATCCTAGTCTTTGGGAGATTATCAATATAGGTATGTATAAGCCCGCCCAAGGAGAACAGATGACTTCGGAAATGATGCAAGAAGTTCACCGCAATGCTCAAGCGGTGAGCATAATAAAAGGAAGTCTTTGTCCGGAAGAATACCGAAAAGTCCAAGGAAGAGAGGATGCTCGTGACATTTGGAACATTCTCAAAATGTCACATGAAGGAGACCCCAAAGCTAAGAGACATAGAATTGAAGCTTTGGAGAGTGAGCTTGCTCGATATGATTGGACTAAGGGTGAGTCACTTCAATCACTCTTTGATCGGCTAATGGTGTTGGTCAACAAAATAAGAGTGCTTGGAAGTGAAGATTGGAGTGACTCCAAGGTCACTAGACTATTTATGAGAGCATACAAAGAAAAGGACAAGAGTCTAGCAAGGATGATAAGGGACCGTGATGACTATGAGGAAATGACACCTCACCAACTATTTGTAAAGATTCAACAACATGAGTTTGAAGAAGCGCCAATCAAGACAAGAGATACTCATGCCTTGATCTCAAATGAACAAGATTCCCCCAAGAAGAACAAAGACCACAAGGCTAAGAAAGTGGTCGAAACATCAAGTGATGAAGATAGCTCAAGTGACGAAGACACATCTATGTTCATCAAAACCTTCAAGAAGTTTGTGAGGAAAAATGATAAATTTCAAAGGAAAGGAAAGAAGAGGGCATGTTATGAATGTGGCCAAACCGGTCATTTCATAGCGGATTGTCCTAACAAAAAGGAACAAGAAGCCAAGAAGGAATACAAAAAGGATAAGTTCAAAAAGGGGGCAAGAACAAGGGATATTTCAAGAAGAAGAAATATGGTCAAACCCACATTGGTGAAGAATGGAACTCCGATGAAGAAAGTTCTAGCTCCGAAGAAGAGGAAGTGGTGGCAAACATCGCCATCCGATCTACTTCAAGCTCGCAACTCTTCACCAACCTCCACGACGACTCCTACACTCCAACTTGCCTCATCGCAAAAGGAGATAGGGTAACTTTATTTAGCGATGATTTCGCAAATGATGATGATGAACAAATTGCCATGAAAAATAAAATGATTAAAGAATTTGATTTAAATGGATATAATGTTATCACTAAACTAATGGAGAAGCTAGATAAAAGAAAAGCAACTCTTGACGCTCAAGAAGACTTGCTCATCCTTGAAAAGGAGAGAAACCTAGAGCTTCAAGAATTGCTATTCAATAAAGATGAAATGCTAGAAGCCTTGACTAAAGAAGTATCTTTAGTCAAGATAACTATAGAGGATAAGGAGAAAGAAATGACAAATATGAAAACCTCTATAGTTAATCTTGCAAATGAAAAGGATGCACTTGAATCAAGCATGTTAAGCTTGACTGTCCAAAATCAAGAACTTCAAGTGCAACTTGAAAATTACAAGAACCTCAAGGCTTCATCTTTATTGATTGAATCTAAGTCTAGCTCCTCAAATAATATCGTTTGTAAACATTGTGTAAAATATCATGCTTCTTGTTGTTTGACTAACCATGCAAGAAAGAAAAGCCTACAGGTTAAGGTCAAAGAAATATTGAAAAGATGCTCTAGGAATGATGGGTTAAAGAAAGTTGAACCCAAATACAAGTCCTTGAAGCCCAACAATGGAAAAGGGGGCTTGGGTTCAACTCATATAAGGAAAACCCTAGCATAGTGCATAAGGGGTGGAGATCCCCCAAGTTCATAGAGGGAACCACCCTATATGATGCCTTGAGGAGGATTCACTCCTCAAATGACAAGTCAACTCAAGTAAAGGTAAACTTGAGTTCCACAAAGGATAAGATGAAGGAAGCGGGTTCCACAAATGGAGAAAAATTTAATGCTCCCATTTCTCATTCTTATCTTTGTGATTATATGTTGACTTGGGAATCAGGTAAATTGGTTGTTAAATATGTGGGTGCCTACACAAAGAGAAAATTCATGAAAAGAAGTGTGTGGGTACCCAAGGCTATAACTAACACTGTAGGACCAAATTCAATTTGGGTACCTAAAAGCATAGCCTAAATTTGTTTTGCAGGTCTACTCCTCTGGTGGGTCAAGCTGGGTGCTTGATAGTGGATGTACAAATCACATGACCGGGGAGAAAGACATGTTTCACTCCTTGCAACTAACTCAAGAAGCACAAGAAATTGTGTTTGGAGATAGTGGCATGAGTAAAGTGATTGGTATTGGTAAAA
Organism: Zea luxurians; assembly: GCA_029449295.1. Lineage (NCBI taxonomy): Eukaryota > Viridiplantae > Streptophyta > Magnoliopsida > Poales > Poaceae > Zea > Zea luxurians. Next base: position 37,917,545 of record JAOPSE010000010.1, on the reverse strand, counting down.
TTCCTATCTCTGACCAACAATCACTTTCAAATGTTTTACTAGTAGATTCTTTAAGCTACAATTTGATGTATGTTTCACAACTTTGTGGAATGGGTTATAATTGTCTATTTTTTGATGTGGATGTGAAGATCCTTAGAAGGGAGGATTCCTCAGTTGCCTTTACGGGTCACTTGAAGGGCAAACTTTATCTTGTTGATTTCACAACAAGTAAGGCGACGCCGGAGACTTGTTTAGTGGCAAAATCCGACAAGGGTTGGCTATGGCATCGCCGACTAGCTCATGTCGGTATGAGGAATTTGGCCAAACTTCAAAAGGATAGTCACAACATTGGACTGACAAATGTTGTGTTTGAGAAAGAAAGGGTTTGTGGCGCATGCCAAGCAGGAAAGCAACATGGAGTCCCACATCAATCAAAGAATGTGATCACAACAAAGAGGCCTTTGGAGCTTCTTCATATGGACCTCTTCGGACCTGTGGCCTACATTAGTATTGGTGGTAGTAAGTATGGTTTAGTTATTGTAGATGATTTTTCTCGCTTCACCTGGGTTTTCTTTTTGAGTGACAAAGGTGAAACCCAAGAGACCTTGAAGAAATTCATGAGAAGAGCTCAAAATGAGTTTGAGCTTAAAATCAAGAAAGTGAGAAGTGACAATGGGACAGAGTTCAAGAATACAGGTGTTGAAGAATTCTTAGGCGAAGAAGGAATCAAACATGAGTTCTCGGTCCCCTACACTCCACAACAAAATGGTGTAGTGGAAAGGAAGAATAGAACACTAATTGAAGCCGCAAGAACCATGTTAGATGAATACAAGACACATGACAACTTCTGGGCTGAAGCGGTCAACACCGCCTATCATGCAATCAACCAGCTATATCTTCATAAGGTCTATAAGAAGACTACTTATGAGCTTCTCACTGGTAACAAACCTAAAGTTGATTACTTTAAGTATTTGGTTGTAAATGCTTTATTCTTAACAAGAAAGTCAAGAGCTCGAAGTTTGCTCCTAGAGTGGACGAGGGCTTCTTGCTTGGTTATGCATCAAATGCGCATGGATATCCTGTTTTCAACATTACCACCGGTCTTGTTGAAATAGCGATAGACGTGACATTTGATGAGTCTAATGGCTCGCAAGGGCATGTTTCTAATGACATTGCAGGAAATGAAGAACCACCTAGTGAGGCCATAAAGAAGCTTGCAATAGGTGAAGTGAGACCTCAAGAAAAGAATGATGAGGAAGGAACCTTGTGGATGACTAATGAGGTTTTTGATGTGGGTGCTAAGGTGGTGGGTGATAAATCCTCCACCCAAGCAAACCCATCAACCTCAAGTCATCCAAGTCTTGAAGAAGGTTATCAACCCCAAAAGATGCCAACCCTGGTGGAAGGTGAACATGAAAGTATTGATGATGAAGTGCCTCTTGATCAAGTGGATGATGAGGAGGAGCAAATTCAAAGACAACCATCAGTGCCCCATCCTCGAGTCCACCATACCATCCAAAGAGATCATTCTGTGGACAACATCCTGGGTAGCATCAGGAGAGGGGTAACAACTCGATTTCGTTTAGCAAATTTTTGTGAATTTTACTCGTTTGTCTCCTCTCTTGAGGCACTTAAGGTTGAAGAAGCGATGGGGTGATCCGGATTGGATAATCGCCATGCAAGAGGAGTTGAACAACTTCACCTGAAATGAAGTCTTGTCCTTAGTTCAAAGACCTAAGCAAAATGTAATTGGAACAAAATGGGTCTTTAGGAACAAACAAGATGAACATGGCGTTGTTACAAGAAACAAAGCACGGTTGGTTGCCCAAGGCTTCACTCAAGTGGAGGGACTTGACTTTGGTGAAACATATGCGCCGATAGCAAGGTTAGAGTCAATTAGAATATTAATTGCCTATGCTACTAACAATGATTTCAAGCTATACCAAATGGATGTCAAGAGCGCATTTCTAAATGGAGCACTACAAGAGCGAGTCTATGTGGAGCAACCACCGGGCTTTGAAGATCCAAGAAAGCCAAATCATGTTTATCTACTTCACAAAGCGCTCTACGGGCTTAAACAAGCCCCTAGAGCTTGGTATGATTGTCTTAAAGATTTTTTAATTAAGAATGATTTACAATAGGAAAAGCTGACTCTACATTATTCACTCGTAAAGTTGATAATGAGTTATTTGTGTGCCAAATATATGTCGATGACATTATATTTGGTAGTACTAATGAAAAATTTTGTGAAGAATTTAGCAAGGTGATGACGAACAGGTTTGAGATGTCTATGATGGGCGAGCTCAAATACTTCCTAGGATTTCAAGTAAAACAACTCAAGGAAGGTACCTTTCTATGCCAAACTGAGAGCACCTAGAGGGGGGGTGAATAGGTGATCCTGTAAAAACTTGAAACTTAGTGCCACAAAACTTGATTAGGTGTTAGCACAATAAAGCCAAGTGGCTAGAGAGGAGTTCTTGCAAAACACAATAACCACAGGAAGATCAACACAGATAGACATAGTGGTTTATCCCGTGGTTCGGCCAAGTACAACACTTGCCTACTCCACGTTGTGGCGTCCCAACGGACGAGGGTTGCACTCAACCCCTCTCAAGCGGTCCAAAGACCCACTTGAATACCACGGTGTTTTGCTTTGTTTCACTATATCCCGCTTGCGAGGAATCTCCACAACTTGGAGCCTCTCGCCCTTACAATTTGATGTTCACAAAGAAGCACGGAAGTAAGGATGGGATGAGCAACGCACACAAGACAAAATCAGATCACAAATACGCACACAAGTCACAACTCGAGCTCACAACACAACCCGGAGAGTTCTCTATTCAAATGGAGCTCTAGTTGCTATCACAAAGAATCAAATGCGCGGAATTGGAGTCTTGGTGCTTAGGAATGCTTAGAGAATATTTGGTGTGCTCCTCCATGCGCCTAGGGGTCCCTTTTATAGCCCCAAGGCAGTTAGGAGCCGTTGAGAGCATTCCAGGAAGGCAATTCTTGCCTTCTGTCGCCTGGCGCACCGGACAGTCCGGTGCACCACCGGACACTATCCGGTGCGGATTTCTTTCCTATTTTGGAGCAGCCGACTGTTGAAGATCCAGAGTCGTTGGCGCACCGGACACTGTCCGGTGCACACCGGACAGTCCGGTGCCCCCTTCTGACCGTTGGCTCTGCCACGCGTCGCGCGCGGATTACGCGGCCGACCGTTGGCCTGGCTGACCATTGGCTCACCGGACAGTCCGGTGCACACCGGACAGTCCGGTGAATTTTAGCCGTACGCCACCGATGATTTCTCGAGGACAGCCAGTTTGCCAGAGCCAGCCTGGCACACCGGACACTGTTCGGTGCACCACCGGACAGTCCGGTGCTCCCAGTCTGAACTGTCTTTGGCTGAACAAATCCATCTCTTTTCCAAATTGATTTCTCCTGTTTCCAGCACTTAGACACAATACATTAGTCCTTAAAACAAAGTACTAAGTCTTAGAAACATACCTTTATGTAGTTTTTCACTTTGTCCATCATTTGGCATAGATTAACACATGACCACTTGTGTTGGCACTCAATCACCAAAATACTTAGAAATGGCCCAAGGGCACATTTCCCTTTCAATCTCCCCCTTTTTGGTGATTTATGCCAACATAACACAAAGCAACTAGAACAAGTGCAACATCAATGCAAAAAGAACACAAATTTGTTTTGATTCAAATTTGGCATATTTGAATCATTCTTTGCCACCACTTGGTTTTGTTTTTGCAAATCAACCTCAATTTCCTATCTCTAAGTCAAACACACTTGTCGAGACATAAAGAGAGTTGTTCCAAGAGAAATTGATCACAGATTCAAAAACTCCCCCTATTTCCCATAATCAAACATTCTCCCCACAAGAGACCAACTTTTGACAAAAAGAGACATTTAGAATTTTGACAAATCAGAAGTCCTACTCTACTATTTTCAAAATTCTCAAGTGGTAGCTGATCCATTTCTTGCTTTGGCCTTATTTTCTCCCCCTTTGGCATCAAGCACCAAAATAGGATCAATTTTGGCCCTTGAACCCCATTGCCTCACCAAAATCTTCAATTAAGAGTAAAAGGCAATTGAAAGTCGCCTAGAGGGGGGGTGAATAGGGCGAAACTGAAATTCTCAAAAATAATCACAACTACAAGCCGGGTTAGCGTTAGAAATATAATCGAGTCCGCGAGAGAGGGTGCAAAACAAATCGCAAGCAAATGGAGAGTGTGACACGCAGATTTGTTTTACCGAGGTTCGGTTCTCGCAAACCTACTCCCCGTTGAGGTGGTCACAAAGACCGGGTCTCTTTCAACCCTTTCGCTCTCTCAAACGGTCCCTCGGACCGAGTGAGCTTTTCTTCTCAATCACTTGGAACACAAAGTTCCCACAAGGACCACCACAAGATTGGTGTCTCTTGCCTCAATTACAAGTGAGTTTGATCGCAATGAAGAATCAAAGAAAGAAGAAAGCAATCCAAGTGCAAGAGCTCGAAAGAACACAAGCAAATCTCTCTCACTAATCACTAGGGCGTTGTGTGGAGTTTGGAGAGGATTTGATCACTTGGGTGTGTCTAGAATTGAATGCTAGAGCTCTTGTAAGTAGTTGAAGTGGGAAAACTTGGATGACTTGAATGTGGGGTGGTTGGGGGTATTTATAGCCCCAACCACCAAACTAGCCGTTTGGTGGGGCTGTCTGTCGTATGGTGCACCGGACAGTCCGGTGCACACCGGACATGTCCGGTGCGCCAGCCACGTCACCAGGCCGTTGGGATTCGACCGTTGGAGCTTCGGACTTCTGGGCCCGCCTGGATGTCTGGTGGCACACCGGACATGCACTGTAGAGTGTCCGGTGCACCACGACGCGCGTGCCTGACTTCTGCGCGCTCTGGCGCGCATTAATTGCTGTTGCAGGTGACCGTTGGCGCGAAGTAGCCATTGCTCCACTGGCTCACCGGACATGTCCAGTGAATTATAGCGGAGCAAATTCCCGAAGCTGGCGAGTTCCTGAGGCGCTCTTCCTTGGAGCACCGGACACTGTCCGGTGTACACCGGACAGTCCGGTGTACACCGGACAGTCCGGTGAATTATAGTGGAGCGCCTTTGGATTTTCCCGAAGGTGAAGAGTTTAGCGTGAAGTCCCCTGGTGCACCGGACACTGTCCGGTGGTGCACCGGACACTGTCCGGTGGTGCACCGGACAGTCCGGTGCGCCAGACTAGGGCGCACTTCGGTTATCCCTTTGCTCTTTTGTTGAACCCCAAAACTTGGTCTTTTTATTGGCTTAGTGTGAACCTTTGGCACCTGTATAACTTGTACACTAGAGCAAACTAGTTAGTTCAATTTATTTGTGTTGGGCAATTCAACCACCAAAATCATTTAGGAACTAGGTGTATGTTGGGGGCCTTCGTCCTCCGAAGGTCCTCAAAAACATGATTTGACAATGTTTTCCAAGTGGATTATATGAACAGGTATCTTCGGACTCAGAATTATGAACATGGAGTACGGTCAGGACGAAGCTTAAGCCAGACGAAGGGGGATTGAGATGGAGGACGGGCTGATTACCAAGATGTACGAAGGACGGTGCACAGCCGAAGCTGTTCGCAGGAAAGCTTCGTCGCGATAGCAGAAAGGGGAACCGACTTAAAGATGAAAAGACTACTTAGGTCTTGACAGATTCTCATAAGTCATTAGCAAATGTAATGGACATGAATGTAATTTTACATGGGCTGCGTCCCACGTCTATAAATAGATGAACAGTACTCCCGTACTGTTCACGCTGATTTGGCATTTGCTTTTGCGTCATCCTTGTACTTTTGTCTTCCTGCAATCCGAAGGTACACTTGTAATTTGAAGTCATTTCTATTGTTATATGATAATAAAATAGAAATGACATTGTGATAAAACTTAAATACTTATATTACTTTTTATGTTGCGTGTATGCCCTTCGTCATAGCTTATTGCGTTTACGAAGATATATTGTTTGTGACCTTCGTCCGGAACACATTATATCCCGAAGGGAAATAATGTTTCAAAGGACGAAGGACCTTATCATTTAACACTTTCTATGTTGCCTTGTTCTTAATCCGAAGCATTTGAGAACAAGTCACCAACATTGGCGCCCACCTCCGGTGAACTCACTTCCACTTTGAGTTTTTTGAACACCTTCGGAAGCCATAAACACTCGTTATGGCGCCGAAGAAAGCTTCAGCGACTGGGGCTGCAGCTCTGCAACCACTGGACCCCAACCAGGAGACTGTCTCTCTTCGGGAGGCCCGAAGCCAGAAGAGGAAGGCCGTCAGCCCGACGCTTCAGGAGGATGAGCTAGACCAAGAGATCAGGGATATGGAGATGCTTCATCAACAGGTACAAAGGAAGAAGGAAAAGATGGCCAGGCTAGCTGAGCTACAAAGACAGATAGACGAAGCTTCCGAAGAAGTTCGCCATCTTACTCACGATGAGCAGAACAGAAGGCCTCAACAAAAAGACCTTCATCAGGAGGGCTTCTTCAACGAAGATGACTGGTATGACAATTTCCATCATGGAAATTTTGTTTTCGATGATGCTTCTCCCCTGTCCGCTGAGCTGCAGGCTACACCTTGGCCTCTGACCTACAAGCCACCCCAGCTTCCCATGTTCGATGGCCATTCAGACCCGAAGCAGTTTTTGATGAGCTACGAAGCAACAGTGTCTTCGTATGGTGGCAATGCGGCAGTCATGGCAAAGTCTTTTGTTATGGCTGTCAGGAATGTTGCTCAGACCTGGTATTCCTCCCTTCGACCAGGAACGATCACTTCATGGCAAAAGCTGAAGGACATGTTGTTAACCAGCTTTCAAGGCTTTCAGACGAAGCCGGTCACTGCTCAAGCCTTGTTCCAGTGCACTCAGGATCATGAAGAGTACCTTCAGGCGTATGTCAGAAGGTTCTTGCGTTTGAGGGCGCAGGCACCGACGGTGCCCAATGAAATTGTTATTGAAGCCATGATCAAGGGGCTTCGTCCTGGACCTTCAGCTCAATACTTTGCTAGGAAGCCTCCTCAGACTTTGGAGAAGCTGCTCCAGAAGATGGACGAATACATTCGTGCCGACAATGATTTTCGCCAAAGAAGGGAGGAGGCTTTCAGATTCTCTGAAATGACCAGGGGCTTCGGAGGAAGATTCTATCCGAGGCATGTCAGGTCCATCCACAACTCTATTCAAAATGATGATAAGGGGAGTCAGCAGAACAGGCCGCAGTGCTCCTCACAGGCTTCGGGGCAACAGCAAAATTTCTTCCGGCCACCAGCTCCAAGAGGCAGAGGCGCCAGGGGCTTCGGCGGAAGATTTGGAGATCAACCAAGGAGAGTATTTTGCTTATTCTGTGGTGAAAACAAGGGCCATACCACCAGGATGTGCCATGTTACCATCCAGAAGCAAAAGGAGCTAGCAGAAGCTGCAGCGCAGCAGGGCCAGCCGAAGCAGGTCATGCATACTGCTTCGTACCATCAGCCTTACGTCCCAGAATACATGGGCAACCACCCTGCAGTTTCTGTAGCTTCGGCGAGTCAACCTCAGGCTTCATGGCAACAGCCCCCGCCTCCACCACCGCTGCAACAAGGCCAACAGCCGGAAGGAAGCCAATATGTTCCACACCAAAGGGACCTCAGAGAACAATCCGAAGCTCGCACAGTCAATAGCACTGTGCCAGAGTCGAAGCACATTTATTGACAAATATCCTACCTTGATAGCAGTCTTTTCCATTTAGTTCTATTTTCTGTGTAATAAAGAACAATTCAGTTTTTATGTAATAGTTTCGTTGTTTGGTCACGAAGAAAACCTATTTTCCTCACAGGCTTAAGTTGCTGAAGCTTAAAAATTTACGATAACAAGGAGAACCTTCGAGTTATTAAAAATCTTTCGAAGCAACAAAAAGTCGTTCTAAGGAACGCAGAGTAAGTTGCCGAAGTCATAAAAAGCCGTTCCAAAGGGAGCGCAGTGTAAGTTTTCTGCTCCAAAGTCGTTCCTAAGGGAATGCAGAGCATACAGCAAAAAGTCAACGCTGATACCGCCTAAGTAAAAGGCGAAGAAGCTCCAAAGACGTTCCTAAGGGAATGCAGAGCTTACAGCGAAAAGTCAACGCTGATACCGCCTAAGTAAAAGGCGAAGAAGCTCCAAAGACGTTCCTAAGGGAATGCAGAGCTTACAGCGAAAAGTCAGCGCTGATATAAAGATATTTTATGTTTTACGGGGATATGTGTGTATCTTCGGAACAAATGTCATCTACATAACATAGCATCATCGCATCATTTTGCATAGCATAAGCATCATACATCATGTTGCATATGGCAAAAGAAGGGGACACAGTATCAACCTTCGAAAGAACGCTTTGAGATGGTGAAAATCGTGCGAAATCACGAGGGAATACAATGTTGATCTTCGGAATACAGCTTCGGAGAATATTTTCACGAAGCGTGGACGTGCTTCATCAGAATAGTACTAAAGGAGAGTGTTTTCTTCACGAAGCATGAAAAGAAGGGAAGGTGTTTTTTCGCCGAAGGCTCAAAAATGGTACGTATGTAAAGTTTCATGCATCGTAAAGAATTGAATAATGAAAAGAAACTTGTATATTACATTCAAATGTACAAAATATTACATGGATCGCATTTCAAATGTTTTTTCTAATAACATCTAGTCTTCTCTTAGTACTACTTCGGCAGCCTCATTTAAAAGTTGTTCAACAACTTTATCCATGATAGCTTCGGCCATTTGTTTAATTTCGTCATCCCCTTTCGTGTGAGGGTCAGCAGACGATCCAGCAGGTTCTGAGGGAAGAGAATATGTCTACATTACTATCACAAACCGCGAACAAAGTTTGAAATAAAAAATTACAACACAATAAGAACGACTAATTAATACCTATTTGCCCTTCGGGCTCTGTACTTTTTTCGGCAACTTCTGTCACTTTCCTAGCATCATGGATGCCTTTTTCGCTCCTTTGAATAATTTCTTGCGCCATTTCTCGGCCGCCGTTGTCCCAGATATCAGTAAAGAATTTACCGCCAACCATGCTTGCTTCGGCCGAGGGGTCTTTGATGTCTTCGGAGGACAAGGCAGCTTCGGACTGAGCTAAGGATTTTACATGCTCGCAACCTTTCCTCTCCAAAACAGTAGCAACTCCTCGGGCGCCGGAAAAAGCGCAGATGTCACCGCGGCTACTCAGGATTTCCTCGAAGGCCTCTGCTTCGTGGCTGATCCATTCCAGTGGACCTTCGGGATTGCCTCTTGAGAAATTCTCTTCACTAGAGAATGCGCCAACACCGGCGAAGCTAGATTTTATCTTTTTGACGCATTCTATAGATTTAACGTAGCATTTTCTCTGGGATGCGCGAAGCTCCTTAACACTTATCTCTAAATGATTGGCCAGTTGATCGCTAAGCTCTCGTTTTGTTTCTTCGAGCATACGTTCCTCTTTAGCTCTAGCTAGTTGTTTTTGAAGATCTTTAATCTCACGTTTTTGGGCTTCGGCCTGGACCTTTGAGGCAGCTTCGTCCTTTTTTACCTTGTCTACCAATGTAAGCAGAATCTTATCCTTTTCCAGAGCTTCGTTTCTCAGTTTAATAACTTCTGACCAAAGGTTGTTGAACGCAATTTCATAGCTCTCATCTTCGGCACTCTTTTGTGCTCTCAATGCGTTGCTTAGGATTAAACCCTGCATGTAAAAAAAGTTGGTATAAGAATAAAAGAATGAGTTACGAATTAAAAAATTCCCAAGCGCAAAATTCCCATACCTTTAGGCTATTATACGCAAGACTGTCCGCGAGATCCTCCTTCGTCATAGCACTTAATCCAGCTTCGAGCTTTGGAAACCCCATACTTCTAGCCATCTCCCGGCAGACAGATAATTCTTTGTTATCAGGGAGGCAGTATAGGAAGTCATCTTCATTTGTCCCATTAAACACTACTGCCCCCTTCGGATATTTTAACTCTCTGGCATAGTGATTGGCTTCATAGATCTCTTCTTCAGATAATTTCTTCCCCGAAGCATGTCGCACGTTATAATCGTATATGTTGGAAGAAGCTTCGGGGGCGGCAGCCTCAATTTCTTCAACCGAAATTGGTTCTGACATTTTTATTTTTTCTTCGGTTTCCAAATATTGTTCCTTGGTGGGCTCTGAAGGCCCAGTTTCAGCTTCAGGTTGTTGCTTCGAAGCTTCAGCAACTAAAGCTTCGGTAGACACTTCGGCAAGTCCAGCAGTCTTCTTTGGGGTTATGCTTGAAGACTTAATTGTCTCCAAAACATCTAGCACGTTCACCATTCTTTTTCTTTTTGGAGTCACCGATGGCCCCTTTTGATTTTTTGTTGTTGTCTCAACACTTGCTGAAGGACTTAAGATTTCCAATATTTTTGGTTCTTCAGTTCTCGGTTTCTCTGCCTTCTCTGCTGAGGGCGCTTCAGTTTTTTCTTCGATTTCCGGCCCTGGAGCTGGCTCTGTAGTTTCAGTGGCCAAAGAAATTTCACCGATAAATTCAGGCACTATTGCCGGCTCAATAAAACGTGCCCGGTGGGTGAGCACCTTCATCTTTTTTCTTTGTGGCGCTGGCTCACTAGAAGCACTTGTGGCAACTTCTGTTGCAGGGGAGATATTTTTTCTTTTGCGGCCCGGCACCGGATAATGGTAGTCAGGGTAGACAAACCCGATTGCATCAAATACTCGGTTGAGCCTTTTCTTCTTTCGGCCTCCGAAGGCTGCCGATAATGCAGTGTTCTCGGCCTTCGAATACACCCCAAGCAGGTCGTCACTTAATGTTTCAATGCTTTTTAACCAGTCATCATCAGGCTCAACAAACTTATCCCCGTATCTGAATGTATATTTTAGTCTGACCAGTCCACCTTCGTTAGACTCTTTGATGGTTTCCTTCGGCATTTCCCTCTTTCCTGCAAGGGGCCACACCCTGAAGGCAATATGCTCTTGGACCAAGTCCCTTGTCCCAACAAAAGAGCAGACTACTCTGAAGGCTCTCTGGCATTCTTCGGCTGCCTCATCCATCTCAACCTTCGGCTTTCGGAGTCCGAAGCGTTGCCAGATGGGGCGCATAATGATATTCTTAACATCTTCTTGCGCTGTTAAGTCATTCTTTACGTAAAACCATTCTGTCATCCAGGCTCCGGGCCACCTTTTCCGAAAAGTTGGCACAGGGCAGCTTGACCCGGAGCGAGCACCGAAGTTGTAACAACCAAAGTTGTTGTGATATTGTTCTTTCCCCCAGGGCTTCGTCTCATATAACAACTCATGAATGTTGCAAAAGCTTTTAGCATTTGGTTCTAAACCTTGGCTTCTCACAGCCCAGACAAAGATCCCCATTCTAATAATAGCTTCGGGAGTAATTTGATGAAGGTAGATTTGAAATGTATTCAGGACTTCGACAACAAAGCTGCTTAGGGGGAATCGAAGCCCAGCCTTGAGAAAGCTTCGGAAGATTACGACTTCATCTTCTTCGGGAGTGGGAGAAGTTTTTTCTCCAGCATCAGCCCTCACAATAGATATATCTCGAAAATATCTCCCCCTCATATTGTCAATATGACTCTGCTTAACAGTGGTTTTCCTGAAAACCGTGTGACTTGGCCGCCATGGTCGATCTTCGGACTCTCCCCCACAGCTTTCTGCATCATAACTGTCGCTGTCACCAGTATCTTCGGACAGACCTTCCAGAATCTCCTTGGTGATTTTTTCCGTATTGGTCTCCGCCATCGCTATAAGGAACCCCAAGTTCTTCTCTTCGTCGAGACTCAGCTTCATCTCAGCAGTGACCTTCTTATCTTCAGACATCTTCGGAAACACTAAAGAACTGTTTTCAAGGCCGAAGCTTAAAAACCAAAAGATCAGCAAATTCTGGTGCGCAAGAGCTAAAAATTTAGTGAGCGGAAGCAGATGGCAAGAGAGCGTATCGAACAAATTGTGCCGGGCTCCTATTTATACGCTCGATATGGTGGAAACTGTGTGGTCCCGCGTGTCGGTGACTTTTGCTAATCTAGCAACGGGAAGGTGTTTTTTCGGACCTTCGGCTTAAGGCCTTCGTCCATATCGCAATCTGAATTTATCATTAACAAATTAACATTGCGAGGGGCTACTGTTGGGGGCCTTCGTCCTCCGAAGGTCCTCAAAAACATGATTTGACAATGTTTTCCAAGTGGATTATATGAACAGGTATCTTCGGACTCAGAATTATGAACATGGAGTACGGTCAGGACGAAGCTTAAGCCAGACGAAGGGGGATTGAGATGGAGGACGGGCTGATTACCAAGATGTACGAAGGACGGTGCACAGCCGAAGCTGTTCGCAGGAAAGCTTCGTCGCGATAGCAGAAAGGGGAACCGACTTAAAGATGAAAAGACTACTTAGGTCTTGACAGATTCCCATAAGTCATTAGCAAATGTAATGGACATGAATGTAATTTTACATGGGCTGCGTCCCACGTCTATAAATAGATGAACAGTACTCCCGTACTGTTCACGCTGATTTGGCATTTGCTTTTGCGTCATCCTTGTACTTTTGTCTTCCTGCAATCCGAAGGTACACTTGTAATTTGAAGTCATTTCTATTGTTATATGATAATAAAATAGAAATGACATTGTGATAAAACTTAAATACTTATATTACTTTTTATGTTGCGTGTATGCCCTTCGTCATAGCTTATTGCGTTTACGAAGATATATTGTTTGTGACCTTCGTCCGGAACACATTATATCCCGAAGGGAAATAATGTTTCAAAGGACGAAGGACCTTATCATTTAACACTTTCTATGTTGCCTTGTTCTTAATCCGAAGCATTTGAGAACAAGTCACCAACAGTGTAAGCCTAATTCCCTTTCAATCTCCCCCTTTTTGGTGATTGATGCCAACACAAACCAAAGCAAATATAGAAGTGCATAATTGAACTAGTTTGCATAATGTAAGTGCAAAGGTTGCTTGGAATTGAGCCAATATAAATACTTATAAGATATGCATGGATTGTTTCTTCAATTTTTAACATTTTGGACCACGCTTGCACCACATGTTTCGTTTTTTTTTGCAAATTCTTTTGTAAATTCTTTTCAAAGTCCTTTTGTAAATAGTCAACGGTAAATGAATAAGATTTTGCAAAGCATTTTCAAGATTTGAAATTTTCTCCCCCTGTTTCAAATGCTTTTCCTTTGACTAAACAAAACTCCCCCTTAATGAAATCCTTCTCTTAGTGTTCAAGAGGGTTTTGATATTAATTTTGAAGAGGGTATACCAATTTGAAATTATATCATAAGTAAGATACCAATTTGAAAATACTCTTTGAAAAACTAAAATTTTAAAATTGGTAGTGATGCGGTCCTTTTGCTTTGGGCTCATATTCTCTCCCCCTTTGGCATGAATCGCCAAAAACGGAATCATTAGAGCCCTTAGAAACACTCTCTCCCCCTTTGGTCATAAAAAGATGAGTGAAGATTATACCAAAGACGGAGTGTTGCTCGGAGTGATGGCGAAGGATGAGTTACGGAGTGGAAGCCTTTGTCTTCGCCGAAGACTCCAATTCCCTTTCAATACACCTATGACTTGGTTTGAAATAGACTTGAAAACACATTAGTCATAGCATATGAAAGAGACATGATCAAAGGTATATAAATGAGCTATGTGTGCAAATCAACAAAAGAAGTTCCTAGAATCAAGAATATTTAGCTCATGCCTAAGTTTGTTAAAGGTTTGTTCATCAAGAGGCTTGGTAAAGATATCGGCTAATTGATCTTTAGTATTAATGTATGAAATCTCGAAATCTCCCTTTTGTTGGTGATCCCTTAAAAAGTGATACCGAATGGCTATGTGTTTAGTGCGGCTATGTTCAATGGGATTATCCGCCATGCGGATTGCACTCTCATTATCACATAGAAGAGGAACTTTGGTTAGTTTGTAACCGTAGTCCCTAAGGGTTTGCCTCATCCAAAGTAGTTGCGCGCAACAATGGCCTGCGGCAATGTACTCGGCTTCGGCGGTAGAAAGAGCTACCGAATTTTGCTTCTTTGAAGCCCAAGACACCAAGGATCTTCCCAAGAACTGGCAAGTCCCCGATGTGCTCTTTCTATTGATTTTACACCCCGCCCAATCGGCATCCGAATAACCAATCAAATCAAAAGTGGATCCCCTAGGATACCAAAGCCCAAACTTAGGAGTATAAACTAAATATCTCAAGATTCGTTTTACGGCCGTAAGGTGAGCTTCCTTAGGGTCGGCTTGGAATCTTGCACACATGCATACGGAAAGCATAATATCCGGTCGAGATGCACATAAATAGAGTAAAGAGCCAATCATCGATCGGTATACCTTTTGATCGACGGATTTACCTCCCTCGTCGAGGTCGAGATGCCCATTGGTTCCCATGGGTGTCTTGATGGGTTTGTCATCCTTCATTCCAAACTTGCTTAGAATATCTTGAGTGTACTTCGTTTGACTTAGGAAGGTGCCCTCTTGGAGTTGCTTTACTTGAAATCCTAAGAAATACTTCAACTCCCCCATCATAGACATCTCGAATTTTTGTGTCATGATCCTACTAAATTCTTCACATGTAGACTCGTTAGTAGACCCAAATATAATATCATCAACATAAATTTGGCATACAAACAAGTCATTTTCAAGAGTTTTAGTGAAGAGTGTAGGATCGGCCTTTCCGACTTTGAATCCATTAGTGATAAGGAAATCCCTAAGGCATTCATACCATGCTCGTGGGGCTTGCTTAAGCCCATAAAGCGCCTTAGAGAGTTTATACACATGGTTAGGGTACTCACTATCTTCAAAGTCGGGAGGTTGCTCAACATAGACCTCTTCCTTGATTGGTCCATTGAGGAAGGCACTCTTCACGTCCATTTGGTAAAGCTTGAAGCCATGGTAAGTAGCATAGGCCAATAATATACGAATTGACTCAAGCCTAGCTACGGGTGCATAGGTTTCACCGAAATCCAAACCTTCGACTTGGGAGTATCCTTTGGCCACAAGTCGGGCTTTGTTCCTTGTCACCACACCATGCTCGTCTTGCTTGTTGCGGAAGACCCATTTGGTTCCTACAACATTTTGATTAGGACATGGAACTAAATGCCATACCTCATTCCTAGTGAAGTTGTTGAGCTCCTCTTGCATTGCCACCACCCAATCCGAATCTTGTAGTGCTTCCTCTACCCTGTGTGGCTCAATAGAGGAAACAAAAGAGTAATGCTCACAAAAATGTGCAACCCGAGATCTAGTGGTTACCCCCTTATGAATGTCGCCGAGGATGGTGTCGACGGGGTGATCTCGTTGGATTGCTTGGTGGACTCTTGGGTGTGGCGGCCTTTGTTCTTCATCCTCCTTATCTTGATCATTTGCATCTCCCCCTTGATCATTGCCGTCATCTTGAGGTAGCTCATTTGCTTGATCTTCTCCTTCATCATTTTGAGCCTCATCCTCATTTTGAGTTGGTGGAAATGCTTGAGTGGAGGAGGCTGGTTGATCTTGTGTACTTGGAGGCTCTTCGGATTCCCTAGGACACACATCCCCAATGGACATGTTCCTTAGCGCGATGCACGGAGCCTCTTCATCACCTATCTCATCAAGATCAACTTGCTCTACTTGAGAGCCGTTAGTCTCATAAAACACAACGTCACAAGAAACTTCAACTTGTCCAGAGGACTTGTTAAAGACTCTATATGCCCTTGTGTTTGAATCATATCCTAGTAAAAAGCCTTCTACAGTCTTAGGAGCAAATTTAGATTTTCTACCTCTTTTAACAAGAATAAAGCATTTGCTACCAAAGACTCTAAAATATGAAATGTTGGGCTTTTTACCGGTTAGGAGTTCATAAGATGTCTTTTTGAGGATTCGGTGTAGATATAATCGGTTGATGGCGTAGCAGGAGGTGTTGACCGCCTCGGCCCAAAACCGATCCGAAGTCTTGTATTCATCAAGCATGGTTCTTGCCATGTCCAATAGAGTTCTATTCTTCCTCTCCACTACACCATTTTGTTGAGGGGTGTAGGGAGAAGAGAACTCATGCTTGATGCCCTCCTTCTCAAGGAAGCCTTCAATTTGAGAGTTCTTGAACTCCGTCCCATTGTCGCTTCTAATTTTCTTGATCCTTAAGCCGAACTCATTTTGAGCCCATCTCAAGAATCCCTTTAATGTTTCTTGGGTGTGAGATTTTTCCTGCAAAAAGAACACCCAAGTGAAGCGAGAATAATCATCCACAATAACGAGACAGTACTTACTCCCGCCGATGCTTATGTAAGCGATCGGGCCGAATAGGTCCATGTGTAGTAGCTCCAGTGGCCTGTCGGTCGTCATGATGTTCTTGTGTGGATGATGGGCACCAACTTGCTTTCCTGCTTGGCATGCGCTACAGACCCTGTCTTTCTCAAAATGAACATTGGTTAGTCCTAAAATGTGCTCTCCCTTTAGAAGCTTATGAAGATTCTTCATCCCAACATGTGCTAGTCGGCGATGCCAGAGCCAGCCCATGTTAGTCTTAGCAATTAAGCAAGTGTCGAGTTCAGCTCTATCAAAATTTACTAAGTATAGCTGACCCTCTAACACTCCCTTAAATGCTATTGAGTCATCACTTCTTCTAAAGACAGTGACACCTACATCAGTGAATAGACAGTTGTAGCCCATTTTGCATAATTGAGATACAGAAAGCAAATTGTAATCTAATAAATCTACAAGAAAAACATTGGAAATAGAATGGTTAGGAGATATAGCAATTTTACCCAATCCTTTGACCAAACCTTGATTTCCATCCCCGAATGTGATAGCTCGTTGGGGATCTTGGTTTTTCTCATAAGAGGAGAACATCTTCTTCTCCCCTGTCATGTGGTTTGTGCACCCGCTGTCGATAATCCAACTTGAGCCCCCGGATGCATAAACCTACAAAACAAGTTTAGTTCTTGACTTTAGGTACCCAAACGGTTTTGGGTCCTTTGGCATTAGAAACAAGAACTTTGGGTACCCAAACACAAGTCTTGGAGCTCTTGTGTTTGCCCCCAACATACTTGGCAACTACCTTGCCGGATTTGTTAGTCAAAACATAAGATGCATCAAAAGTTTTAAATGAAATGTCATGATCATTTGATGCACTAGGAGTTTTCTTCTTAGGCAACTTATCATGGGTTGGTTGCCTAGAACTAGATGTCTCACCCTTATACATAAAAGCATGGTTAGGGCCAGAGTGAGACTTCCTAGAGTGAATTCTCCTAATTTTGCTCTCAGGATAGCCGGCAGGGTACAAAATGTAACCCTCGTTATCCTGAGGCATGGGAGCCTTGCCCTTAACAAAATTAGACAATTTTTTAGGAGGGGCATTAAGTTTGACATTGTCCCCCTTTTGGAAGCCAATACCATCCTTAATGCCAGGGCGTCTCCCACTATAGAGCATGCTTCTAGCAAATTTAAAATTTTCATTTTCTAAGTCATGCTCGGTAATTTTAGCATCTAATTTTGCTATATGATCATTTTGTTGTTTAATTAAAGTCATGTGATCATGTATAGCATTGATATCAACACCTCTACATCTAGTACAAATAGAAGTGTGCTCAATGGTAGATGTAGAGGGTTTGCAAGATTTCAATTCTACAACCTTAGCATGTAATATATCATTTTTAGTTCTAAGGTCGGAAATTGTAGCATTGCAAACATCTAATTCTTTAGCCTTAGCAAGCAATTTTTCATTTTCAATCCTAAGGCTAGCAAGAGACATGTTTAATTCTTCAATCTTAGCAAGCAAATCATCATTATCATTTCTAAGATTGGGAATTGAAACATTACAAGCAATAGAATCAACCTTAGCTAATAAATTAGAATTCTCATTTCTAAGGTTGTCTATAGTCTCATGGCAAGTGCTTAGCTCACTAGACAATTTTTCACATTTTTCAACTTCTAGAGCATAAGCATTTTTAACTTTAACATGCTTTTTGTTTTCCTTAATTAGGAAGTCCTCTTGGGAATCCAAGAGATCATCCTTCTCATGGATGGCACTAATCAATTCATTTAATTTCTCTTTTTGTTGCATGTTTAAGTTGGCAAAAAGAGTACGCAAATTATCTTCCTCATCACTAGCATTATCATCACTAGAGGACTCATATCTAGTGGAGGATTTAGATTTAACCTTCTTCTTTTTGCCGTCCTTTGCCATGAGGCACTTGTGGCCGACGTTGGGGAAGAGAAGTCCCTTAGTGACGGCGATGTTGGCGGCGTCCTCGTCGTCGGAGGAGTCGCTAGAGCTTTCGTCGGAGTCCCACTCCCGACAAACATGGGCATCGCCGCCCCTCTTCTTGTAGTATTTCTTCTTCTCCTTTCTTCTCCCCTTCTTGTCGTCGCCCTTGTCACTGTCACTAGATATAGGACATTTTGCAATAAAATGACCGGGCTTACCACATTTGTAACACACTTTCTTGGAGCGAGGTTTGTAGTCCTTCCCCCTCCTTTGTTTGAGGATTTGGCGGAAGCTCTTGATAACGAGCGCCATTTCCTCATTGTCGAGCTTGGAGGCGTCGATTGGTTGTCTACTTGGTGTAGACTCCTCCTTCTTCTCCTCCGTCGCCTTAAATGCGACCGGTTGTGCTTCGGACGTGGAGGGGCCGTCAAGCTCGTTGATCTTTCGTGAGCCCTTAATCATAAATTCGAAGCTCACAAAATTCCCGATTACTTCCTCGGGAGTCATTAGTGTATACCTTGGATTTCCACGAATTAATTGTACTTGAGTAGGGTTAAGGAAAATAAGAGATCTTAAAATAACCTTAACCACCTTGTGGTCATCCCACTTTTTGCTCCCGAGGTTGCGCACTTGATTCACCAAGGTCTTGAGCCGGTTGTACATATCTTGTGGCTCCTCCCCTTGGCGAAGACGGAAGCGACCGAGCTCCCCCTCGATCGTTTCCTGCTTGGTGATTTTGGTGAGTTCATCACCTTCGTGCGCCATTTTGAGCACGTCCCAAACTTCCTTGGCGCTTTTTAGTCCTTGCACCTTGTTGTACTCCTTCCTACTTAGAGAGGCGAGGAGTATGGTTGTGGCTTGGGAGTTGAAGTGCTCGATTTGGGCCACCTCGTCCTCATCATAATCCTCATCCCCTACGGATGGTACCTGTGCTCCAAACTCAACAACATTCCATATACTTTTGTGGAGTGAGGTTAGATGAAATTTCATTAAATCACTCCACCTAGCATAATCTTCACCGTCAAAGGTTGGAGGTTTGCCTAATGGAATGGAAAGTAATGGAGTATGTCTAGAAGTACGAGGATAATGTAAGGGGATCTTACTAAACTTCTTGCGCTCATGGCACTTAGAAGTTATGGAGGGCGCGTCGGAGCCGGAGGTAGAAGGTGATGAAGTGTCGGTCTCATAGTAGACCACCTTCCTCATCTTCTTTATTTTGTCGCCACTCCGATGCGACTTGTGGGAAGAAGTCTTCTTCTCCTTCTTCTTTTCCTTCCTCTTCTCCTTGTTGCGGGACTCTCCCGATAGGGCTTTCTCGTTGCTTGTAGTGGGCTTTTCGCCGGTCTCCATCTCCTTCTTGGCGTGATCTCCCGACACCACTTTGAGCGGTTAGGCTCTAATGAAGCACCAGGCTCTGATACCAATTGAAAGTCGCCTAGAGGGGGGTGAATAGGGCGAAACTAAAATTCTCAAAAATAATCACAACTACAAGCCGGGTTAGCGTTAGAAATATAATCGAGTCCGCGAGAGAGGGTGCAAAACAAATCGCAAGCAAATGGAGAGTGTGACACGCGGATTTGTTTTACCGAGGTTTGGTTCTCGCAAACCTACTCCCCGTTGAGGTGGTCACAAAGACCGGGTCTCTTTCAACCCTTTCCCTCTCTCAAACGGTCCCTCGGACCGAGTGAGCTTTTCTTCTCAATCACTTGGAACACAAAGTTCCCACAAGGACCACCACAAGATTGGTGTCTCTTGCCTCAATTACAAGTGAGTTTGATCGCAATGAAGAATCAAAGAAAGAAGAAAGCAATCCAAGTGCAAGAGCTCGAAAGAACACAAGCAAATCTCTCTCACTAATCACTAGGGCGTTGTGTGGAGTTTGGAGAGGATTTGATCACTTGGGTGTGTCTAGAATTGAATGCTAGAGCTCTTGTAAGTAGTTGAAGTGGGAAAACTTGGATGACTTGAATGTGGGGTGGTTGGGGGTATTTATAGCCCCAACCACCAAACTAGCCGTTTGGTGGGGCTGTCTGTCGTATGGTGCACCGGACAGTCCGGTGCACACCGGACATGTCCGGTGCGCCAGCCACGTCACCAGGCCATTGGGATTCGACCGTTGGAGCTTCGGACTTCTGGGCCTGCCTGGATGTCCGGTGGCACACCGGACATGCACTGTAGAGTGTCCGGTGCGCCACGACGCGCGTGCCTGACTTCTGCGCGCTCTGGCGCGCATTAATTGCTGTTGCAGGTGACCGTTGGCGCGAAGTAGCCGTTGCTCCACTGGCTCACCGGACAGTCCGGTGTACACCGGACATGTCCGGTGAATTATAGCGAAGCAAATTCCCGAAGCTGGCGAGTTCCTGAGGCGCTCTTCCTTGGAGCACCGGACACTATCCGGTGTACACCGGACAGTCCGGTGAATTATAGTGGAGCGCCTCTGGATTTTCCCGAAGGTGAAGAGTTCAGCGTGAAGTCCCCTGGTGCACCGGACACTGTCCGGTGGTGCACCGGACAGTCCGGTGCGCCAGACCAGGGCGCACTTCGGTTATCCCTTTGCTCTTTTGTTGAACCCCAAAACTTGGTCTTTTTATTGGCTTAGTGTGAACCTTTGGCACCTGTATAACTTGTACACTAGAGCAAACTAGTTAGTTCAATTTATTTGTGTTGGGCAATTCAACCACCAAAATCATTTAGGAACTAGCTGTAAGCCTAATTCCCTTTCAGCAATAAGAGGCATGAAGATGAACTTGGAGTAAGTTACCCTCTCATCGGAGTGCAGTGGAAGTCTTTCATTGTCCAAGTCCACCTTTTCCCTTTCAAACCTCCTTTGAGACTAAATTAAGAAAACTCAAGCACATGGTTAGTCTCAAAGGGTCAAGTTGTAGCACATCTCCACCTAAATATGTGCATCACTCACACATGGACTTTTGAGGTCCGAGGAGTGTTTGTACAACTTGAACACCATAAATAAACAACGAAATGCATAAGGAACATGATAAAAGGCATAAAACACATGTATGCTATAAATCAATCCAAGTTTCACGAATCTAAGACATTTAGCTCACTACGCAGCCTGCAAAAGGTCTTCTCATCTAGAGGCTTGGTAAAGATATCGGCTAGCTGGTTCTCGGTGCTAACATAAAACACTTCGATATCTCCCTTTTGCTGGTGGTCTCTCAAAAAGTGATGCCGGATGTCTATGTGCTTTGTGTGGCTGTGTTCAACAGGATTATCCGCCATGCGGATAGCACTCTCATTATCACATAGGAGTGGGACTTTGCTCAGATTGTAGCCAAAGTCCCTGAGGGTTTGCCTCATCCAAAGTAGTTGCGCGCAACACTGTCCTGCGGCAACGTACTCGGCCTCAGTGGTGGATAGGGCAACAGAGGTTTGTTTCTTAGAACTCCACGACACCAGGGACCTTCCTAGAAATTGACACGTCCCTGATGTACTCTTCCTATCGACCTTACATCCAGCATAATCGGAGTCTGAATATCCAATTAAGTCAAAGGTAGACCCCTTTGGATACCAGATCCCGAAGCAAGGCGTAGCGACTAAATATCTAAGAATTCGCTTCACAGCCACTAAGTGACACTCCCTTGGATCGGATTGAAATCTAGCACACATGCATACACTAAGCATAATATCCGGTCTACTAGCACATAAATAAAGCAAGGAACCTATCATGGACCGGTATGCTTTTTGATCAACGGACTTACCTCCTTTGTTGAGGTCGACGTGTCCGTCAGTTCCCATTGGAGTCTTTGCGGGCTTGGCGTCCTTCATCCCAAACCGCTTGAGCAAGTCTTGCGTATACTTCGTTTGGGAGATGAAAGTGCCGTCCTTGAGTTGCTTCACTTGGAACCCAAGGAAGTAGTTCAACTCGCCCATCATCGACATCTCGAATTTCTGCGTCATCACCCTGCTAAACTCTTCACAAGACTTTTGGTTAGTAGAACCAAATATTATGTCATCAACATAAATTTGGCACACAAATAAGTTAGCATCACAAGTCTTAGTGAATAAAGTTGGATCGGCTTTCCCAACCTTGAAAGCATTAGCAATTAAGAAGTCTCTAAGGCATTCATACCATGCTCTTGGGGCTTGCTTAAGTCCATAGAGCGCCTTAGAGAGCTTACACACGTGGTTGGGGTACCGTTCATCCTCAAAGCCAGGGGGTTGCTCCACGTACACCTCCTCCTTAATAGGCCCATTGAGGAAAGCGCTCTTAACATCCATTTGGTACAACCTGAAAGAATGGTGAGCGACATAGGCTAACAAAATACGAATCGACTCTAGCCTAGCCACAGGAGCAAAAGTCTCCTCAAAGTCCAAACCTGCGACTTGGGCATAACCTTTTGCCACAAGTCGAGCCTTGTTCCTCGTCACCACTCCGTGCTCGTCCTGTTTGTTGTGGAACACCCACTTGGTTCCCACAACATTTTGCTTGGGACGCGGCACCAGTGTCCAAACTTCATTACGCTTGAAGTTGTTGAGCTCTTCCTGCATGGCCAACACCCAGTCCGGATCTAGCAAGGCCTCTTCTACCCTGAAAGGCTCAATAGAAGAGACAAAAGAGTAATGCTCACAAAAATTTACTAATCTAGAGCGAGTAGTTACTCCCTTGCTTATATCACCCAATATCTGATCGACGGGATGATTCCTTTGAATCGTCGCTCGAACTTGAGTCGGAGGGGCTTGAGGTGCTTCTTCCTCTTCAACTTGGACATCTTGTGCTCCCCCTTGATCACACGCCTCCTCTTGAGGTACCTGTTCATCATCTTGGGATGGGGGGGTGCACCGTTGTTGAGGAAGAAGGTTGATCTTGCTCATTTTGTTCCTGTGGCCTTACATCTCCAATCGCCATGGTGCGTATTGCGGCCGTTGGAACGTCTTCTTCATCTACATCATCAAGATCAACAACTTGCTCTCTTGGAGAGCCATTAGTCTCATCAAATACAACATCGCTAGAGACTTCAACCAAACCCGATGATTTGTTGAAGACCCTATACGCCTTTGTATTTGAGTCATAGCCTAACAAAAAACCTTCTACAGCTTTGGGAGTAAACTTAGAATTCCTACCTTTCTTCACTAGAATATAGCATTTACTCCCAAATACACGAAAGTACGAAACGTTGGGTTTGTTACTGGTTAGAAGCTCATATGACGTCTTCTTGAGGAGGCGATGAAGGCAGACCCGGTTTATGGCGTGGCAAGCCGTGTTCACGGCTTCCGACCAAAATCGCTCGGGGGTCTTGAACTCTCCAAGCATCATCCTTGCCATGTCGATGAGCGTCCTGTTCTTCCTCTCTACCACACCATTTTGCTGTGGTGTGTAGGGAGCGGAGAACTCATGCTTGATTCCTTCCTCCTCGAGATACTCCTCCACTTGAAGGTTCTTGAACTCCGACCCATTGTCGCTCCTTATCTTCTTCACCTTGAGCTCAAACTCATTTTGAGCTCTCCTTAGGAAGCGCTTGAGGGTCCCTTGGGTTTCAGATTTATCCTACAAAAAGAATACCCAAGTGAAGCGGGAAAAATCATCAACTATAACAAGACCATACTTACTTCCTCCTATGCTTAGATAGGCGATGGGTCCGAATAGGTCCATATGAAGCAACTCCAAAGGTCTTGATGTGGTCATCACATTTTTGGTATGATGATAGCTTCCCACCTGTTTACCTGCTTGACAAGCTGCATAAGGTCTATCTTTTTCGAAGGTTACATTTGTTAGACCTATCACATGTTCTCCCTTTAGAAGTTTGTGAAGGTTCTTCATCCCCACATGTGCTAAACGGCGACGCCACAGCCAGCCCATGCTAGTCTTAGCAATTAAGCATGCATCTAGACCGGTCTCCTCTTTTGCAAAATCAACTAAGTATAGTTTGCCATCTAATACACCCTTAAAAGCTAATGAACCATCACTCCTTCTAAAGACAGACACATCTACATTTGTGAATAAGCAGTTATATCCCATATTGCATAATTGACTAACGGATAACAAATTATACCCAAGCGACTCAACTAAAAACACATTAGAAATGGAGTGCTCGGATGAAATAGCAATCTTTCCTAACCCTTTAACCTTGCCTTTATTCCCGTCACCGAATATGATTGAGTCTTGGGAATCTTTGTTCTTGACGTAGGAGGTGAACATCTTCTTCTCCCCCGTCATGTGGTTTGTGCATCCGCTGTCGATAATCCAGCTTGATCCCCCGGATGCATAAACCTGCAAGGCAATTTAGGCTTGGGTCTTAGGTACCCAACTCGTGTTGGGTCCTACAAGGTTAGTGACAATAGTCTTAGGAATCCAAATGCACGTTTTGTCTCCCTTGCATTTTGCTCCTAATTTCCTAGCAATCACTTTCTTATCCTTTCTACAAATAGCAAAGGAAGCATTGCAAGCATGGTAAATTGTAGAATGTTCATTACTTACTTTCCTAGGTACATGAACAACATTTCTTCTAGGCATATGATGAACAACATTTTTCCTAGCAAAATTTCTATCATGCATAATGAAAGAACTTGAAGCAATCATGGCATGTGAAACATCATTGTAACTTCTATCATAATGAACATTCCTAGAATATCTCCTATCATGGTACATGAAAGCATGGTTCTTTTGAGCACTATTAGCCATAGAGGCCTTCCCTTTCTCCTTTGCGGAGATGGGAGCCTTATGACTTGTTAAGTTCTTGGCTTCTCTCTTAAAGCCAAGCCCATCCTTAATTGAGGGGTGTCTACCAATAGTGTAGGCATCCCTTGCAAATTTTAGTTTATCAAATTCATTTTTGCTAGTCTTAAGTTGGGCATTAAGACTAGCCACTTCATCATTTAACTTTGCAATAGAAACTAGGTGTTCACTACAAGCATTAACATTAAAATCTTTACACCTATTGCAAATCACAACATGTTCTACACAAGAGTTAGATCTATTTGCTATTTCTAGTTTAGCATTTAAATCATCATTAACACTTTTTAAACTAGAAATGGTCTCATGGCAAGTAGATAGTTCACAAGAAAGCATTTCATTCCTTTTAACTTCTAAAGCAAGAGATTTTTGTGCCTCTACAAATTTATCATGTTCTTCATACAAAAGATCCTCTTGCTTTTCTAACAATCTATTCTTATCATTCAAAGCATCAATTAATTCATTAACCTTATCAATCTTAGTTCTATCTAAGCCCTTGAACAAACTAGCGTAGTCTATTTCATCATCGCTAGATTCATCATCACTAGAAGAAGCATAGGTAGACTTTCGAGTGTTAACCTTCTTCTCCTTTGCCGTGAGGCAGGTGTGATGCTCGTTGGGGAAGAGAGACGATTTGTTGAAGGCGGTGGCGGCGAGTCCTTCGTCGTCGGAGTCGGACGAAGAGCAATCTGAATCCCACTCCTTTCCAAGGTGTGCCTCGCCTTTAGCCTTCTTGTAAACCTTCTTGTTCTCTCTTTTCCCATTCTTTCCTTGTTCCTGGTCACTATCATTATCGGGACATTTAGCAATAAAGTGACCAATCTTACCACACTTGAAGCAAGAGTGCTTTCCCATCGTCTTGCTCCTTTTGGGATGCTCCTTGCGACCCTTTAGCGCCGTCTTGAAGCGCTTGATGATGAGTGCCATTTCTTCCTCATTGAGCCCCACCGCCTCAACTTGTGCCACCTTGCTAGGTAGCGTCTCCTTGCTACTTGTTGCCTTGAGAGCGATGGCTTGAGGCTCATGAATTGGACCATTCAACGCCTCATCGACGTATCTTGCCTCCTTGATCATCATCCGTCCACTTACAAACTTCCCAAGTATTTCCTCGGGCGTCATCTTGGTGTACCTAGGATTCTCACGAATATTGTTTACAAGATGTGGATCAAGGACAGTGAAAGACCTTAGCATTAGGCGGACGACGTCGTGGTCCGTCCATCGTGTGCTTCCATAGCTCCTTATTTTGTTGACGAGGGTCTTGAGCCGGTTGTACGTTTGGGTTGGCTCCTCTCCCCTGATCATTGCGAATCTCCCAAGTTCGCCTTCCACCAACTCCATCTTGGTGGGCATGGTGACGTCGTTCCCCTCATGCGAGATCTTGAGGATGTCCCAGATCTGCTTGGCGTTATCCAAGCCGCTCACCTTATGGTATTCATCCCTGCACAATGATGCTAGAAGAACAGTAGTAGCTTGTGCATTTTTGTGAATTTGCTCATTGATAAATATGGGACTATCAGTACTATCAAATTGCATTCCACTCTCTACTATCTCCCATATGCTTGGATGGAGAGAGAACAAGTGACTACGCATTTTGTGACTCCAAAATCCGTAGTCCTCTCCATCAAAGTGAGGAGGTTTACCAAGTGGAATGGAGAGTAAATGTGCATTTGAACTATGCGGCATACGAGAGTAATCAAAAGAAAAGTTGAGTTAACCGTCTTATTTTTCTCGTAGTCGTTGTCATTGTTGTCCTTTTGGGAAGAAGAGGACTCGTCGCTGTCGTCGTAGTAGACAATCTTCTTGATGCGCCTCTTCTTCTTCCCTTCCTTCTTCTTATGACTTGAGCCCAAGTCAGTAGGCTTGTCGTCTTTCAGCTCATTGATGAAGGACTCCTCCTTGTCGTTGATCACTATCCCCTTTCCCTTAGGATCCATCCCTTTGGGCGATTAGTCCCTTTCTTGAAGAGAACGGCTCTGATACCAATTGAGAGCACCTAGAGGGGGGGTGAATAGGTGATCCTATAAAAACTTGAAACTTAGTGCCACAAAACTTGATTAGGTGTTAGCACAATAAAGCCAAGTGGCTAGAGAGGAGTTCTTGCAAAACACAATAACCACAGGAAGATCAACACAGATAGACACAGTGGTTTATCCCGTGGTTCGGCCAAGTACAACACTTGCCTACTCCACGTTGTGGCGTCCCAACGGACGAGGGTTGCACTCAACCCCTCTCAAGCGGTCCAAAGACCCACTTGAATACCACGGTGTTTTGCTTTGTTTCACTATATCCCGCTTGCGAGGAATCTCCACAACTTGGAGCCTCTCGCCCTTACAATTTGATGTTCACAAAGAAGCACGGAAGTAAGGATGGGATGAGCAACGCACACAAGACAAAATCAGATCACAAATACGCACACAAGTCACAACTCAAGCTCACAACACAACCTGGAGAGTTCTCTATTCAAATGGAGCTCTAGTTGCTATCACAAAGAATCAAATGCGCGGAATTGGAGTCTTGGTGCTTAGGAATGCTTAGAGAATACTTGGTGTGCTCCTCCATGCGCCTAGGGGTCCCTTTTATAGCCCCAAGGCAGCTAGGAGCCGTTGAGAGCATTACAGGAAGGCAATTCTTGCCTTCTGTCGCCTGGCGCACCGGACAGTCCGGTGCACCACCGGACACTGTCCGGTGCGGATTTCTTTCCTATTCTGGCGCAGCCGACCGTTGAAGATCTAGAGCCGTTGGCGCACCGGACATTGTCCGGTGCACACCGGACAGTCTGGTGCCCCCTTCTGACCGTTGGCTCTGCCACGCGTCGCGCGCGGATTACGCGGCCGACCGTTGGCCCAGCTGACCATTGGCTCACCGGACAGTACGGTGCACACCGGACAGTCTGGTGAATTTTAGACGTACGCCTCCGCCGATTTCCCGAGGACAGCTAGTTCGCCAGAGCCAGCCTGGCACACCGGACACTGTCCGGTGCACCACCGGACAGTCCGGTGCTCCCAGTCTGAACTGTCTTTGGCTGAACAAATCCATCTCTTTTCCAAATTGATTTCTCTTGTTACCAGCACTTAGACACAATACATTAGTCCTTAAAACAAAGTACTAAGTCTTAGAAACATACCTTTATGTAGTTTTTCACTTTGTCCATCATTTGGCATAGATTAACACATGACCACTTGTGTTGGCACTCAATCACCAAAATACTTAGAAATGGCCCAAGGGCACATTTACCTTTCACAAACCAAGTATACACAAGACATGCTTAAGAAGTTTGGCATGGAAAAGGCAAAGCACGCCAAGACACCAATGTCATCGAATGGACATCTCGACCTTAATGAAGAAGGTAAACCGGTAGACCAAAAGTTTTATAGATTAATGATAGGGTCACTGCTTTACTTATGTGCATCTAGACCTGATATCATGTTAAGTATTTGCATGTGTGCACGTTTTCAGGCTAATCCAAAAGATTGTCATCTTGTTGTCATTAAGAAAATCTTGCGATACTTAGTCCACACCCAAAACCTAGGATTATGGTATCCTAAAGGCTCCCTTTTCGATTTACTTGGCTACTCTGACTCAGACTATGCCGGTTGCAAAGTAGATCGAAAAAGCACTACTGGGACTTGCCAATTCCTTGGGCGGTCCTTAGTGTCATGGAGTTCCAAGAAACAAAATTGTGTTGCACTTTCCACTGCAGAAGCTGAGTACATAGCAGCTGGTGCATGTTGTGCACAGTTGCTATGATGAAGCAAACCCTTAGAGACTTTGGTTATGAGTTTAATAAAATCCCACTACTGTGTGACAATGAGAGTGCCATTAAACTTGCAAACAATCATGTGCAACACTCTAGAACCAAACATATTGATATTAGACATCATTTCTTGAGAGACCATGAAGCCAAAGGAGATATCGAATTATTTCATGTGAGCACTGAAAATCAACTAGCCGATATCTTCACCAAACCCCTTGATGATACTAGGTTTTGTTTTCTAAGGAGTGAACTAAATATCTTGGATTCTCGAAACGTGTCTTAAGAACTAAAATTTAACTCATGATTGATTGATATAAAGTTGTTTTATGCACAAAATGACATGTGAAATCTTGTTTTTATTGCCAAAATTATTCATGTCATAAATATTGATTGTGTTCTAGGCCTTACCGGGCTATCTCTAAAAACTGGTTGAGTAAACTGGCTGAGTAGGCCACTCAACCGGATTTTCTCTGGTGAGAACCGGTTGAACCGGTTTAAAAACTGGTTGAACCGGTTTTCATCGCGTCGGTGTCTGCGTTGTCTGTCAGCTTTGCAGTCTGCGCCGTCAGACTCGCAGACTGTGCTGTCAGTGTGCCAGGTTTTCTACGCAGTTAAACGTCATTTTCTGCGCGTTTACTGTGCACGCTGTAGCAAAACCGGTTGAACCGGTTTCTGAACCGGTTTTGGTCAGCTTGACCAGCCGCCGCCTCCCCTTTTCTCTCCTCTCCTCCTCTCTTTCTCTCTTTACTCTTTCATTTGTTACAGCCGCCGATGCCTTCACCCTTCTCTCTCCCTCTCTCTCAACCCACACTCCAAATCCCTCCCAAGCCATCAAATCTTTGTGGAGTTTGTTGGAGACTTGATCCCCTCGGACTCCTCCATCATCTCCTCCCTCTTCGTTGGGATTTATGTGGTTGATTCGATAGATCGAGGTATTGTCTTATTTCTCCATTTTTTGACTCGATCCAACATCGTTCTTGATTATCTTGTGTATCTTTTCAAGGATATTGTCTAGTTTAGGTGCTTGGCATAATTAAACTGTTTTAATTGTCTCGAACATTGTTTGAGTTAAGTAGGTTGGTATTGTTCATTGTAATTAAACCGCTCACATGAACGGTTGAAGTGCATGCTCAATATCATATGTGTCTTTCCTCAAACGTGTTCGTTAAAATCCTTGAACATCGATTACCTCTCTCACCATATATTCTTCTTTTTTATCTTAAGGATGGTGCGTCGTAGGAATCCGGCTGTAGTTGAGTCCGACTCAGATGACGACGCTCCAGAGATTCGTGAAGAAACTCCTCCACGGTCCAGATCCAAGCGCGGGCGCGGATCTGGCAATGTGCTGCAAGGTGGTGAGGCCTCAGGGTCTCACGGGGCTCACGGTCGAACGGCACGGAATCCCTCTAGTCGGTCTCGACCCGCGGCAAATCCACAAGCCTGGGAAGCAACCAGCGATGCTGAGGGAGGCAAAGATGATGAAGTTAATCTCCCTTCTGCCAATGCACCAATTTTCCGGGGGTTGGTTCTTCACAGAGCGGAGGCCCTGCCAATGAGCCAGTCACTGATTTCACTGCCAGCGGAGGGTCTGCCCTTCTCTATGACATACGCTTCCAAAATCCTACATTACGGGTTTGTGATGTCAGGATCGATGGTAATCGTTTCTGGACCCTCCAACATGTTGATTTCTATAATTCTATGATTCTTCCCAAGAAGCACCAGCCAATCCTGCATCAGCGATATATTAACTGGGAAGGATATGAAGCCATTGGTGATCCCGAGATGACACAGGAATTGAGGGCCTGTGAGAGAAAAAGGATGAAGAACATAATGACATTCCAATACGATTGGAATGATGAAGTTATTGCACAATTTTATTCTACCCTCTGGATTAAGCTTGCTAATGAGGAAAGTCCTTACAACTTTCCTTATCTCAATTTCTATATTAAAGGCAACTGGTATAAGGTGAGCTACAGGAGGTTTGCTCACATCCTAGGATTTACTGATGGAGATATTTCAGGCGACAAAATTAAGATTCATGACTTTTGTCCTCCCACCAAGGATGAAGCCAAGGATCTTCATATTTCTGAGTCTGATAAATATTGGGAGTCTACCAATCTGCACAAGTATTATAGATACATAAATTATCTCTGCAGAATGACCCTCATCCCCAAAGGGGGTAATCAAATGAATATCCTGGGAGAGAGCAAAGTCTTGCTCTCATTCATGAAGCCAAACAGTTCTGAAAGCATAAATGTATTTGATATGATTTGGCAAGAAATCATCCATGCTGTCTGCTTCCCTCTCAAGGGATGTCTTCACGCCCCCTTCATCATGAAGATGATTGAAGTGCTGACTCAGTTTCTCTTTGAGAAAGGAACAAGACATCTCTCCTACACCCCCTTCTGGATTGATCCAAACAATCTAGTAGGGCGTTTGAGGAAAGCCGCCTCCAGCTCTCGTGGACATGCTGCTGCCGGTCCCTCACGTCCCTCTCCTGGTCGAGGATCTCCCACACCACGTGGTCGTGGTCATGGTCGAGGTCATGGTCGCGGGATGGGAGCTCGACTGGCCCATGGTATTGCAGCCTTCTTTTCTATGTGCAGGAATATATCTTCCGATGTTCATGAGCTGGCGAGGCGTCAGCAGGAGACTGACGACAACCTTCATCGTCAAGCCTCTTCCATGGGTATGCCATTTGCTCCCCGCTAGCCTGATGTGCCCCTTCATCCTCCTCCGCCAGAAATCAATGAATGGCACCAGTAGGCCTATGGGGTGCCCTTCATGACAGCAGAAGATGAAGAAGAAGAAGAAGAGGAAGAATATTTTGATGATCGTGAGCAGTATGCCCCGCCTCCCCACCAAGGGGATCAAGGTCAATCTTCTTCATATCCTCCACCCCAGGATCCATCAGGCAGCTATCCCCCAGCTCAGCCAGGGGAAGAAAACTTTGCAGCTAACTTGGCGTCTCAGTTCTTTGATCCGACTCCTCCGTGGTGATTTGTGGTTGATGTTTCTCTCCATTTTTGGTGCTAGTTGCCAAAATGGGGGATAAGGATTGACAGCTTGGCTTGGTTGCCCTCAGGGGCTTTTATTTTTGTAATGAACACTGGTCTGTAATAACTTTATTCGACTATGCTTGCTGTGATGCATGTGATGATGGCCTAGAGCCATAAACAATTTAATGATGTGATGACCTTTATTGTAATAGCCAGTACCATTTCATATCTTATGCTATACAATGATGGATTTGTTAGAGTAATGCTAGTTTTATATCATCACATCTTATATAATTCTGTTGCATCCCTCAGTGTTTGTGTAATGTATTAGTTTTTCACTCTCTCCAAATATGTTGCAAATTGACATATCAAGTCAATATGAATATCACAAAACTCATGCACATATTTAGGGGGGAGCTGCACATACACAAGTATTTATATCTTGCCAGTGCTTTTACTTTTTAATTTTTTTCTCTACTCTAGTTTGTTTTGGCATCAATCACAAAAAAGGGAGAGATTGTAAGTGCAATCAACCCTGATTGAGGGTTTTGGTGATTAAATGACAAAACAAACAGAGATTCTAACAAGTTTGCTCCTAGCATGTATACAGTTATTCTACAGACAGGAGAAGCACAGATCTTATGAGTATGCAAATGTAAAAGCACAGTGGATTAAAATTCTACATCATATAGCGTGCTCCAAGTGCTTGGAAACAACGACAGTTTGTTTTTTATATTTCTTGAGTTATAGAAATCGCCGTTCAATTAAGAGGGATCCGCAATAAGTTAAGTAATGCAATGAGCTCAGTTCAAATTCCTTCAAATCCTCTAAGAGAATACTTTTCTAGATCATGAATGTCCTTGGAAAAACCACTCTTACTCCCCACAAAAAGTTCCACCTTGGTTCACTTCAGTTTTCTCAAAACTTGCTCTTCAGTTTCAAAAACCGGTTCAACCGGACCTAAAACCGGTTCAACCGGTTTCTGTACTGTTCCTTCTGTCACCTCTGTCCTGCTAGTCTGCCAGTCAAAAGCTGTCAGAAAAGTCGTGTGCAGAGCTTTTCAAAAACCGGTTCAACCGGATTTGAGCCTGGCTCAACCGATTTTGGGGCCGATCAAGTCTCCGGCTGAGTACCTCAGTGAACCGAAAACTCCCTGGTGGAAACCGGTTCAACCGGTTTTTTGTCCACTTCTCCCAACGGCTGCCAGCTTTTGGGGGATCTTTTAAATACCCCCCACACTCTCTCTCTTCATTCACTTCTGCCCCTTCCACGATTTCTTGGCTGACCAACCTCCAAACAAAGGCATTCAATTCACCTCTCACACCCGAAATCGCATCCCCTTCAATCGTTTGAAGGATCCTTGGTTTGAGGTGAAGTCGATCTAACACACTGTTGATTTCATCTTGATTCTCCTATTCTCTTCATTCTTGAGTTCATTGCAAACTTAACCTTGTGCAGATTTGTTACTCTTGGAACCTTGCGTTCCTTAACGGATAGAGGTTGCTTGGGAGTCTCCAAATTTGTGGACGACCCCAAGAAGTTTGTATCACCCGCTCTTTGAGCAAATTTGAGAAGAGATTGCCTTGACCTTGGTGGTCGGCTTGTGGAGAATTAGGGTTGGAAAAGACCTGGACCTTTGTGGGCTCCTCAACGAGGAGTAGGACACCTTTGTGGTGGTTGCCGAACTTGGGTTAAATCATGTGTTCTTGTGTGTTCTTGATAAGTTCTTTAATTTGTTGGTTAGTTCATATTCGATTATATTGTGTGCAAATCGTGTGAAAACAATTCACACCGATTTGTCATCTATTCGAGTGGATTTTCTCTAGGGGAAGTCTTTAGCAAAATCTCTCACTACTTCATCACATTTGTTTAACCGTTTATCTAATCTAAGTTGAGCAGGTTCAAACTTGTTCAGTTGTAAACAAAATCAACTGAACCGGTTTGCACCAGTGCAACTTGAATTTGACACTATCTCGAAGTTTTTAGTGGAAAATTTCAGGTATAGCCTATTCACCCCCCCTCTAGGCTACTTTCAGTCTTTCATGCCAAAACAGTGGCACTAATGGATAGACAATAATATTACAAAAATTTAGGGACTGGAATGGACCAATTTGGAGTTCATATGAATTTTCTACAAATTAAACAAGTTCTTACATTTATTTATGCATTAAAAATTAATTTCAGATATTAATTTCTGATTTTTAATACTCTCTGGATTGGGCCTCATTTTTTGTAAAGCGCAGGGGTCTAGCGCAAGATTTCCATAGACTCTAAGCACAGTCAGGGTGGACGACGGGTTATATTTAAGGTAAATGCAGGCGCCCGATCGACGTTCAGCTCACACACCTGCCCTACCCCTCTTACGGCCAACATCGGTCGGCCGCGCTCATTCTCACGGCGGCGCCATCGCCGACGTGCTCGAACTAGCGATTCCGTGGAGAAAATTCCTATCCGAGTCCTCCAATATCCAGAATAGCCTTAGACGAACTCGATAGGGCCGCATACTAGTGGTGGTT
Source organism: Zea luxurians (assembly GCA_029449295.1). Lineage (NCBI taxonomy): Eukaryota > Viridiplantae > Streptophyta > Magnoliopsida > Poales > Poaceae > Zea > Zea luxurians. The sequence continues at coordinate 37,883,413 of JAOPSE010000010.1, read as the reverse complement.
GTTGCCAACGCAGGCCAATTGCGAGGATGGGCGGACCCGCGACTTCGGTGAGCGATTGGTGGCCGCTCAGTCAACGATTCCGCATGCTAGCGCCACAGACAGCTTCCCCAAGGGTTCACGCAAGGCTCCAGGCCAACCTAGGGCTCCGGTGACGGCGAGGAGATGGATTTCGCGACGACGCGAGCTCCTGCCCGACGCGAATGGCAATAGGCGCGCAACACTGGTTTTCGGGTATCCCGCGATGGGAGAAGGAGGTGAGAGTAAAGGAAGATGTCGCGAGACCCTAGAGCTTTTATGCTTCGGATGACCACTCCACCCCCGGAGATTCGGCCGGCAGAAATCGCAGTGAGGAGCGGGTTGTTCTCAACAACCCCGGCTACGCGGAGACGACCAGGTGATGTGGGACCCACTGGCAGCAGCTGATGAAAGGGAGCGCGAGCGGGAATGGCGGGTTGCGGCTAACAACTGGGCCCCGCGCGCCAGTGAATGCAGGGAGGGAGAGGATGATCCGCGCGCGGCTGGTGTAGCGGGGATCAAATGGGCCGAAAACGAATACGGCCCAGGCGCACTCTCACGTTTATATTTTTTTCCATTTTCCTTTCCACCTCCAATTCAATCTTCAATCAAAGTTCAAATTCAATCTTTGTGATGAATTTGTCCTCAGTTTAAAATGTACAGTTTGATAATATCAGCGTAAAAGATGTTTATTCCTATTTTTATATTATTTTATTTAGTATTTTCTCATTTCTTTCCTCCTCTTATTTTAAATACTGGAATTTCCCTTTTTAGATATTAAATTCTACCTTGAACTTTGATATATTTCTTTTTACATGATTTTTTTTATATTGTCACAAAATGCACACAAAAATGGAAACCTCAGCATGATGCATGATTTATTTGAGTGTCTTTTGTTAATTATTTAATTGTGTATGTCCACATGAAACGATAAATAGAGATAGTACACATGTATATAAAGGATTATATTTTCCCTTTTAGATTTTCTTACAAAGTGGGTATTACAAATCCTACCCTCCTTAACAAGAATCTCGTCCTCGAGATTCAGGAAGAACTATGGAAAAGATGGGGAAAATCTATGTGAAGCTCTTCTTCTCTCTCCCAAGTAGCTTCATCTTCTCCATGGTGACTCCATTGTACTTTGCACATCTTTATCACCTTATTTCTGTAACTCGAGTCAAAGTGTCAAGAATCTTGATAGGGTACTCAGCATAAGTCAGGTCATCTTGAACACTCAGATCCTCCATTGGTAGCTGCTCTTCAGGTACCCTGAGGCACTTCTTCAGTTGTGATACATGGAAGACATCATGTACATCCGCAAGATGATCGGGTAGCTCTAGTTGATATGCAACTTCTCCCACTCGCTTTAAGATCAAGAAAGATCCAATAAAGCGAGGGGACAACTTTCCTTTAATTTTAAATCTTCTCATACCCCGTGTCGGGGACCATAATTAGGGGTACCCTCAAAGCTCCTAATTCTCAGCTGGTAACCCCCATCAGCATAAAGCTGCAAAGGCCTGATGGGTGCGATTAAGTCAGGGATCGGTCCATTCGAAGGACGCGATCATGCCTCGCCCGAGCCTAGCCTCGGACAAGGGCAGCCGACCCCAGAGGACCTCCGCCTCGCCCGAGGCCCCCCTCCAGCGGCTAACATATTTCCGGCTCGCCCGAGGCCCTGCCTTCGCCAAGAAGCAACCCTGACCAAATCGCCGCGTCGACCGACCAAATCGCAGGAGCATTTAATGCAAAGGCAGCCTGACGCCTTTATCCTGACGCGTGCCCTGCGGCCGGCAGAGCCGAAGTGACCGCCGTCACTTCGCCGCTCCACTGACCGGCCTGACAGAAAGACAGCGCCGCCTGCGCCACTCCGACTGCGGTGCCACTTGACAGAGTGAGGCTGACAGGCAGTCAGACCCGGCCGCAGACACCATAGGAAACTCCGCTCCGCCCGACCCAGGGCTCGGACTCGGGCTAAGACCCGGAAGACGGCGAACTCCGCTCCGCCCGACCCAGGGCTCGGACTCGGGCTAAGACCCGGAAGACGGCGAACTCCGCTCCGCCCGACCCAGGGCTCGGACTCGGGCTAAGACCCAGAAGACGGCGAACTCCGCTCCGCCCGACCCAGGGCTCGGACTCGGACTAAGACCCGGAAGACGGCGAACTCCGCTCCGCCCGACCCAGGGCTCGGACTCGGGCTAAGACCCGGAAGACGGCGAACTCCGCTCTGCCCGACCCAGGGCTCGGACTCGGGCTCAGCCCCAGAAGATGACGAACTCCGCTTCGCCCGACCCAGGGCTCGGACTCCGCCCTGACCTCAACCGACAGTCTTCGCCTCGCCCGACCCAGGGGTTCAGACTCGACCTCGGCCACGGAAGGCAGACTCGACTTCGGCTTCGGAGGAGCCTCCACATCGCCCAACCTAGGGCACGGACCGGCCACGTCAACAGGAGGCGCCATCATCACCCTACCCTGAGCTGACTTGAGCCACGGGGAACAAGACCGGCGTCCCATCTGGCTCGCTCCACCAGATAGGCAATGATGGCGCCCCGCATACTCAGTGACGATGGCGGCTCTCAGCCCCCTTACGGAAGCAAGAGGACATCAGCAAGGACTCAACAGCTCCGACAGCTGTCCCTCCGCCAGGCTCCAGCGCTCCTCCGATGGCCACGACATCACGCCAGTAGGGTGCCAAAATCTCTCCGGCTGCCACAACGGCATGTACTTAGGGCGCTAGCTCTCCCCTGCTAGACACGTAGCACTCTGCTACACCCCCCATTGTACACCTGGATCTTTTCCTTATGCCTATAAAAGGAAGGACCAGGACCCTCTTAGAGAGGGTTGGCCGCGCGGGGACGAGGACGAGACAGGCGCTCGCGTGAGGCCGCTCGCTCCCTCTCCTGCGTGGACGCTTGTATCCCCCTATTGCAAGCGCACCCGACCTGGGCGCGGGACGAACACGAAGGCCGCGGGATTTCCACCTCTCTCACGCCCATCTCCGGCTACCTCACTTCCCCACTTCGCGCTCGGCCTCGTGTCGACCCATCTGGGCTGGGGCACGTGGCGACATTCACTCGTCGGCTTAGGGACCCCCCGGTCTTAGAACGCCGACAGTTGGCGCGCCAGGTAGGGGCCTGCTGCGTGTTGACGAACAGCTTCCCGTCAAGCTCCAGATGGGCAGTCTCCAGCAACCTCTCTGACCCGGGATGGTGCTCCGTTTCGGGAGCCTTGAGTTCATGTCCCTCGACGGCGGCTACGACATCATACTCATTCCACCGCCGGGCGACAGCGGCAACGGCGGCCGACAGCCCGCCCGCCGGCGGCGGAATCGACGATGTCTTCCCCACGGGGTGGAAGAACAACCTACGAGCTCGCCCCGTCCTCTCCCCCACCAACAGAGGAGGCGGGGCAACCAAGGCCAAGCGGGAGGCAGTGCCTCGTCGACTGTCGAGCGAGTCGACGGCCCCAGCGCTCCAACGGGGGGCACGTCGGGCATCGACCTCGCGTTTGAGACGGAGGCGAGCGTCGTCTCCCCGCGACACGCCAACTCCGAGCAGACGGACGACGCCGGCGCGCTTACGGAAGGCTTGCTGGGCGTCGACCTCGTACCTAGGACGACGGTGCAGTCAGTCCCCAACGTGACTTCATCACCGCCCGTCGACCAAGAGGTACCGACCGATTCCCATCTCGCGCCTTTCGGATTCAGCCTCGACCCGCCGAGCGGCCTCGCTTTGGCGGACGCTCCCGTAAAGGCGAGTCCGGACCCTTTGGGGTTTCGTATGCGGTCACCTTGGGACCGGCTGACGGACGTCTCGACCTACGGGCCCTCTGGGTCCGAGGAAGACGACGAGCCCAGCTTCTGTTGGGATTTCTCTGGACTTGGCAACCCTAGTGTCATGCGGGACTTTATGACCGCATGCGACTACTGCCTTTCCGACTGTTCCGACGGAAGCCGTAGCCTCGACGACGAGGACTGCGGCCCAAGCCGCGAATGTTTCCATGTCGATCTAGGGGGTCCCTTCGAAGGCAACCATCTCGGCATGCCGGAGGACGGTGATCTCCCTAGGCCGGTGCCTCGCGTTGACATCCCACGGGAGCTAGTTGTGGTCCCCGTTCAGGCGGGGGGCCATGACCCATAGCTCGAGCAAGTCCGCGGGGTGCAGGCCAGGCTCGACGAGGGAGCAGGAGCGCTTGAGCCGATCCGCCGGGACGTCGGGCAGGCATGGGTGGCCCAACCTCCAGCCGGAGAAATACGTCACCTACCCCAGGGCTTCCAGCACCGCATCATCGACGATGTCAGGGTCCGGCCGCCACCCGCATCCGGCGGGGTTGGCCATAACCTGGCTGCAGCAGCAATGCTCCTCCGCGCGATGCCGGAGCCATCAACCACCGAGGGGCGGCGAATCCAGGGAGAGCTCAAGAATCTCCTGGAAGGCGCCGCGGTCCGACGGGCCGAGAGCTCCGCCTCCCGAAGGCAGGGGTACCCCTCGGAACCTCATGCCGCGACTTCCCGATTCATGCGGGAAGCCTCGGTCTACACCGGGCGCACGCGCCACACAGCGCCTGCGGCCCCGGGTCGCCTCGGCAACGAGCACCCTCACCGCGACCGTCGAGCCCGCCTCGACGAGAGGGTGCGCCGAGGCTACCACCCCAGGCGTGGGGGACGCTACGACAGCGGGGAGGATCGGAGTCCTTCACCCGAGCCACCCGGTCCGCAGGCCTTCAGCTGGGCCATACGACGGGTGCCGTTCCCGAATCGGTTCCGACCCCCGACTACTATCACGAAGTACTCGGGGGAGACGAAGCCGGAACTGTGGCTCGCGGACTACCGTCTGGCCTGCCAACTGGGTGGAACGGACGATGACAACCTCATCATCCGCAACCTCCCCCTGTTCCTCTCCGACACCGCACGCGCCTGGTTGGAGCACCTGCCTCTGGGGCAGATCTCCAACTGGGACGACCTAGTCCAAGCTTTCGCCGGCAATTTCCAAGGCACGTACGTGCGCCCCAGGAATTCCTGGGACCTCCGAAGCTGCCGACAGCAGCCGGGAGAGTCTCTCCAGGACTACAACCGGCGATTCTCGAAGCAGCGCACCGAGCTGCCCAACATCACCGACTCGGATGTCATCGGCGCGTTCCTCGCTGGCACCACCTGCCGCGACCTGGTGAGCAAGCTGGGTCGCAAGACCCCCACCAGGGCGAGCGAGCTGATGGACATCGCCACCAAGTTCGCCTCCGGCTAGGAGGCAGTTGAGGCTATCTTCCGGAAGGACGAGCAGCCCCAGGGCCGTCCATCGGAAGATGCCCCCGAGGCGTCAACTCAGCGCGGCGCCAAGAAGAAGGGCAAGAAGAAGTCGCAAGCGAAACGCGACGCCGCCGACGCGGACCTTCTCGCCGCCGAGTACAAGAACCCTCGGGAACCCCCAGGAGGTGCCAACCTCTTCGACAAGATGCTCAAGGAGCCGTGCCCCTATCACCAGGGGCCCGTCAAGCACACCCTTGAGGAGTGCGTCATGCTTCGGCGCCACTTCCACAGGGCCGGGCCACCCGCGGAGGGTGGCAGGGCCCACGACGACGATAAGAAGGAAGATCACCAAGCAGGAGAGTTCCCCGAGGTCCGCGACTGCTTCATGATCTACGGTGGGCAAGCGGCGAATGCCTCGGCTCGGCACCGCAAGCAAGAGCGCCGGGAGGTCTGTTCGGTGAAGGTGGCGGCGCCAGTCTACCTAGACTGGTCCAACAAGCCCATCACCTTTGACCAAGCCGACCACCCCGACCATGTGCCGAGCCCGGGGAAATAGCCGCTCGTCGTCGACCCCATCATCGGCGACGTCAGACTCACCAAGGTCCTCATGGACGGAGGTAGCAGCCTCAACATCATCTACGCCGAGACCCTCGGGCTCCTGCGTGTCGATCTGTCCTCGTCTGGGCAGGCGCTGCGCCCTTCCATGGGATCATTCCCGGAAAGCGCGTTCAGCCCCTCGGACAACTCGACCTTCCCGTCTGCTTCGGAACACCCTCCAACTTCCGAAGGGAGACCCTGACGTTCGAGGTGGTCGGGTTCCGAGGAACCTACCACGCAGTACTGGGAAGACCATGCTACGCGAAGTTCATGGCCGTCCCCAACTACACCTACCTGAAGCTCAAGATCCCGGGCCCCAACGGGGTCATCACCGTCGGCCCCACGTACAAACACGCGTTCGAATGCGACGTGGAGTGCGTGGAGCACGCCGAGGCCCTCGCCGAGTCCGAGGCCCTCATCGCCGACCTGGAGAGCCTCTCTAAGGAGGTGCCAGGCGTGAAGCGTCACGCCGGCAACTTTGAGCCAGCGGAGACGGTCAAGGCCGTCCCCCTCGACCCCAGCAGCGACGCCTCCAAGCAGATCCGGATCGGCTCCGGGCTCGATCCCAAATAGGAAGCAGTGCTCGTCGACTTTCTCCGCGCGAACGCCGACGTCTTCGCGTGGAGTCCCTCGGACATGCCCGGCATACCGAGGGATGTCGCCGAGCACTCGCTGGACATCCGAGCCGGAGCCCGACCCGTCAAGCAGCCTCTGCGCCGATTCGACGAGGAGAAGCGCAGAGTCATAGGCGAGGAGATCCACAAGCTAATGGCGGCAGGGTTCATCAAAGAGGTATTCCATCCCGAATGGCTTGCCAACCCTGTGCTTGTGAGAAAGAAAGGTGGGAAATGGTGGATGTGTGTAGACTACACTGGTCTGAACAAAGCATGTCCGAAGGTTCCCTACCCTCTGCCTCGCATCGATCAAATCGTGGATTCCACTGCTGGGTGCGAAACCCTGTCTTTCCTCGATGCCTACTCAGGGTATCACCAAATCAGGATGAAAGAGTCCGAGCAGCTTGCGACTTCTTTCATCACACCCTTCGGCATGTACTGCTATGTCACCATGTCGTTCGGCTTGAGGAATGCGGGCGCGACGTACCAGCGGTGCATGAACCATGTGTTCGGCGAACACATTGGCCGCACGGTGGAGGCCTACGTCGATGACATCATAGTCAAGACAAGGAAAGCCTCCGACCTCCTTTCCGACCTTGAAGTAACATTCCGATGTCTCAAGGTGAAAGGCGTCAAGCTTAATCCCGAAAAGTGTGTCTTCGGGGTGCCCCGAGGCATGCTCTTGGGGTTCATCGTCTCCGAGCGGGGCATCGAAGCCAACCCGGAGAAGATCGCAACCATCACCGGCATGGGGCCCATCAAGGACTTGAAAGGCGTACAGAGGGTCATGGGATGTCTCGTGGCCCTGAGCCGCTTCATCTCGCGCCTCGGCGAAAGAGGTCTACCTCTGTACCGCCTCTTAAGGAAGGCCGAGTGCTTCACTTGGACCCCTGAGGCCGAGGAAGCCCTCGGGAACCTGAAGGCGCTCCTCACGAAGGCGCCTATCTTGGTGCCCCCAGCCGCCGAAGAGGCCCTCTTGGTCTACGTCGCCGCAACCACTCAGGTGGTTAGCGCCGCGATTGTGGTCGAGAGGCAAGAAGAAGGGCATGCATTGCCCGTTCAGAGGCCAGTCTACTTCGTCAGCGAGGTACTGTCCAAAACCAAGATCCGCTACCCACAAGTTCAGAAGCTGCTGTATGCGATGATCCTGACACGGCGGAAGTTGCGACACTACTTCGAGTCTCATCCGGTAACCGTGGTGTCATCCTTCCCCCTGGGGGAGATCATCCAGTGCCGGGAGGCCTCGGGGAGGATTGCAAAGTGGGCGGTGGAAATCATGGGCGAGACAATCTCGTTCGCCCCTCGGAAGGCCATCAAGTCCCAGGCCTTGGCGGACTTCGTAGCTGAATGGGTCGACACCTAGCTCCCAACAGCTCTGATCCAGCCGGAGCTCTGGACCATGTTCTTCGGCGGGTCGCTGATGAAGACGGGAGCCGGCGCAGGCCTACTCTTCACCTCGCCCCTCGGGAAGCACATACGCTATGTGCTACGCCTCCATTTCCCGGCGTCCAACAATGTGGCCGAATATGAGGCTCTGGTCAACGGGTTGTGGATCGCCATCGAGCTAGGGGTCCGACGCCTCGACGCTCGCGGTGACTCGCAGCTCGTCATCGACCAAGTCATGAAGAACTCCCACTGCCGCGACCCAAAGATGGAGGCCTATTGCGATGAGGTTCGGCGCCTGGAAGACAAGTTCTACGGGCTCGAGCTCAACCACATCGCCCGACGCTACAATAAGACTGCAGACGAGCTGGCTAAAATAGCCTCGGGGCGGACAATGGTTCCCCCAGACGTCTTCTCCCGGGACCTGCATCAACCCTCTGTCAAGATCGACGACACGCCCGAGCCCGAGGCACCCTCGGCTCAGCCCGAGTCACCCTCGGCTCAGGCCGCGGCACCATCGGCTCAGCCCGAGGCACCCTCAGCTCGGCCCGAGGCATCCTTGGTTCAGCCCGAGGTACCCTCGGTCCCCGAGGGTGAGGCACTGCGCGTCGAGGAGGAGCGAAGCGGGGTCACGCCTAATCAAAACTGGCAGACCCCATACCTGCAATATCTCCACCGAGGAGAGCTACCCCTCGACCGAGCCAAAGCTTGGCGGTTGGCGTTACGCGCCAAGTCGTTCGTCTTGCTGGGAGATGGGAAGGAGCTCTACCACCACAGCCCCTCAGGCATCCTCCAGCGATGCATCTCCATCACCGAAGGTCAGGAACTCCTTCGAGAGATACACTCGGGGGCTTGCGGCCATCACGCAGCACCTCGAGCCCTTGTCGGAAATGCTTTCCGACAAGGTTTCTACCGGCCGACGGTGGTGGCCGACGCCACTAGAATTGTCCGCACCTGCGAAGGGTGTCAGTTCTACGCAAGGCAGACCCACCTGCCTGCTCAGGCTCTGCAGACGATACCCATCACCTGGCCTTTTGCTGTGTGGGGTCTGGACCTCGTCGGCCCCTTGCAGAAGGCACCCGGGGGCTACACGCACCTGTTGGTCGCCATCGACAAATTCTCCAAGTGGATCGAGGTCCGACCCCTAAACAGCATCAGGTCCGAGCAGGCGGTAGCGTTCTTCACCAACATCATCCATCGTTTCGGGGTCCCGAACTCCATCATCACCGACAACGGCACCCAGTTCACCGGCAGAAAGTTCCTGGACTTCTGCGAGGATCACCACATCCGGGTGGACTGGGCCGCCGTGGCTCATCCCATGACGAATGGGCAAGTAGAGCGTGCCAACAGCATGATTCTACAAGGACTCAAGCCTCGAATCTACAACGACCTCAACAAGTTCGGCAAGCGATGGATAAAGGAACTTCCCTTGGTGGTCTGGAGCCTGAGGACAACACCGAGCCGAGCCACGGGCTTCACGCCGTTTTTTCTAGTCTATGGGGCCGAGGCCATCTTGCCCACAGACCTAGAATACGGTTCCCCGAGGACAAGGGCCTATGCCGACCAAAGCAACCAAGCTAGTCGAGAAGACTCGCTGGACCAGCTGGAAGAGGCTCGGGACAGGGCCTTACTACACTCAGCACGGTACCAGCAGTCCATGCGACGCTACCACGCCCGAGGGGTCCGGTCCCGAGACCTCCAGGTGGGCGATCTGGTGCTTCGGCTGCGACAAGACACCCGAGGGCGGCACAAGCTCACGCCTCCCTGGGAGGGGCCGTTCGTCATCGCCAAGGTTCTGAAGCCCGGAACGTACAAGCTGGCCAACAGCCAAGGCGAGGTCTACGGCAACGCTTGGAACATCCAACAGCTACGTCGCTTCTACCCTTAAGATGTTTTCAAGTTGTTCATATACCTCGCTCCCACGCAAAGTTTAGTCATCAAGGAAGGGTCAACCTTGCCTCGGCAAAGTCCGACCCTCCCTCGGGGGCTAAATGGGGGGAACCCCCTCTGCGTCGAATTTTTTCCTCGAAAAAAGATCCTTTCTGCCAGAATGTCTTTCGTGCTTTTTGACTACTTCGAAAGTGGATCCTGAAAACGACGGAGTACACATAGGCAGTCAAGGCTGACCGAGCCGAGGGACTCCTATGCCTCCGGGATATGGATACCTCACTCATCACCTTCTGCGATAAGTAACTCACGTTCGGATAAGTGACTCCGCGGACCGAACAAGTCTTCACGTTCGGAAGCTCTTCTGCCGAAGCGATTCTTCGAGCCTTCTCGACTGCGTCGGTGACAGAACCCCATGGATGGGTAAGAGTGCGCGTAAGCAGCAAGGCCGACCGAGCCGAGGGACTCCTACGCCTCCGGGATACAGATACCTCACTCGCCACCTTCTGTGAGAAGCAACTCTCGCTCGCACAAGCAATTCTGTTACCGACAGAAAAGTCCAGATACTCGAAATAAGAGGAAAGGAGACGCAGCTTTACAACACGGCGAGGGTGTGTTTAGGCCTCGGCGGCCGCAGAAAACGCACACTACAAGATAATCCGATCCTGCAGGCTCGGATCTTGACAGTTGAAGGGAGCAGCAGCACCCTCGGCGTCAACTACACCTTCGGCGAGGTCCGACCTAGCCTCGGACGGCGACCCGGTCCGAGGATCTCCACTCTGAAGGACGACGTCATCACCAAGCCCGGGCCATTGCCGCCAGGGTCTTCTCCGAGGATCCGGCCCGAGCAGGCGGCTCGGCTGGTCACCCCGAGGCCTCGGCCAGCTATCCTCCGAGGACATCAGCCCGGCCCGAGGCCTCGGCAGATCAATTCCGGCGTCGGTCCCGCTAACGGACGACTCGGCCAGGCTCCGGCCGACCAAGTCTTCTTTTTCGAGCCAACTCTGCCTCTGTCCATGCTGACACCGCTACCCCTGGCTTCGGCTCATCGAAGAGCGGCCGAGGGGTTCCTTTAACTAAGCAAGAGAAGCCTCGGACAGCAAGGTCGACCGAGCCGAGGGACTCCTACGCCTCCGGGATACGGATACCTCGCTCGTCACCTTTGTACGGGGCGACTCATGCTTGGTGAAGCGGTTCAGACGACCAACAGGCGAGTCTTAGTGCTCGAAAATGAGGAAAAAACATGGCTCCGTGTCGAAAGTACATACATGTTCAGGCCCCGACAGCCGCAATGAATAAAAACACTGGCATTCGAAGTGCCATTACAAACAGAACTCCGGTTCCACCTCCGCAGGTACGAACAACCCCACTCGATGGAGGGGGGGGGACTGCGGAGCAACAGAAGCCCGACGAACGGTGCACCGTCGCCTGCCCCGGCAGCAGCGACGACGACGACTTCTGCTCCGGGGGGCCGAACAGCGGCAGCAATGACCCCAGGGCGGATGCTGCTGCCAGGAGGCCCCCGCCCATGCCCAAACTCGTGAGGCAAGGACGGGCAGAAGGCCGTAGAGTTGGAGGTCGGTCCGTGGGCGGCCCTGGCTGTCTCGTCGGCGGAAGAACCTCTTCCAGCTGCCGTGGCAGAAGCCGGCACCGAGAGCGGCTCCGAAGCCACTCGAGCCCGAGAGCCAGGCACGCGGCAGCTGCCAGCGCCACGGACGACAACTGCCCTTCCCCCCAATCACTGAGGGAAGGAGCGGGCCACCGCCCACGCAGGGGCTGGCCCCAACTCGGCACACTCCCCTCCCCAGCCCTGGTGATGAAAATCCTTGAGGCTGAGGGAGGGGCAGAGGCCGCGGCCCGGTTTGCTTTCCCCCGCCACTGAACTGGAGGTCACCGTCTTGGGTGACCGCAAGTGGAGGGGTGCAACCGGGCTGCCCAATGAAAATCCTTGAAGCCGAACGATGGCTGAAAGGTACCAACTCCCACGGAGTTGCGTTCCTCCAACGACAAGGCGGAAAGACTGCAAGCATCCCCCATCCGGGGGCTTGGAAGGTGGAAAGGCACGATGCATAAGGGAGCGCGAAGACATGGTCACCTTCCAAGGGGGTCACCCTCCTTTTAAAGGCGACTCTCCCTACTTGCGTCCCCAGCCGTCGTGGGTTGAGTCTTCTCCAACACGTTCCAAGGTCCTCCCCTACGGCGCGGGGGCTGGGTCCCACATGCCATACAAGCCGGCTCAGAGCGGAAGAAGCCAAACCGCCGTGCACGGTGCGTGCAATCGCCCAGCGGTTACAAGCGGCTCTCCACTTTTGCCCAGACCAGCGGGCGAAAGGGCGGGCAGCCATGCAGGCGGCATGCGACCGCGCCAAGTGGGAGCATTTCTCCGACTCCCAACACGCCCGACATGGAGGCCCAGGCCCACGCGTCATACAACCGGCGCACCGAATGCTTCGTGCATGCAACTGCATCGCCACTTGCGCCACCACCGCGCCTCCTCGACTGTGGACCAACCGCGGCTCGAGGCGACCCAGAGCACGACCCAGCAGCGCCAGCCTGGCGCGGCGGTCAATACGACCAAAAATGGGCCGGCAGTAATGGCGGTGGCAGGCGGGCAGGGGCAGCGGTCACGTCGCCAGCCAAGCCTACGTCCCATCCAGGGGCGACGAGAGAACCCTCTCTCACGGCATGAAGACAACGCGCCCGTGTTCCGTTCCTCGAACGGCTCGCGCACACGCAACGGCCGCCCCGCGAACCACTCGCCCCTTCGCATTAACTCCGCGGCAGGACAGGCGGCGCCTCTGGCAGGGGAAGCGAGCGACGCTTCGCCTTCGCCACAATGACCGCGTCAAAAAAGGTACGCCACGTCGTTCGATTTCGTATCCTTTTCCTCTTTTCCTCTTTCTCTCTCTTGCAACAGGGACCGGGAAAGGGGGATACCCCGAAAAGGATCCTTCCCCGTGAAGGAACCAGGCTCCGAGCCTCCCTACTTATTAGAGGTTCGAAGGCTGGCCCCTCGGAAGGGTTCGACAGCCGCCTCAGATCGTGTGGGCTCTACACCCACTACTGGTCAGAGGTTCGAAGGCCGGCCCCTCGGAAGGGTTCAACGACCGCCTCAGGCTACTCGGGCTCCGCGTCCACTACTGATCAGAGGTTCGAAGGCTGGCCCCCGAAGGGTTCACAGCCGCCTCAGACACAGAGCGAGGGATGACCATGGGTACGTTCGATACATAACCAAGGCTCGGGCTGCGCTCCCGAGGTACCCTAGGACATTTCCGAGACCAGCGGGAACGATCCTGTAACGGAATCCCATCAGAGGGAGGCATCGAGCCCTCGGACCCCGTCTCCAGGGGACCAGGTCCGGCAGATCACCCGCAGGTACTTTGGGCGCGCCTCTGGGCCCCTAGCCGACCCCTAACGAATGGGGCACGGGCGTCCACTCGGATTACCCGCCTACAGCTCACCGGAGACACCATGTTCGGCGCCCATCGAGGGCAACATGGCGCTTCCCCCCCTCCTCCTTGCGGAAAGGCGACGCAGGGGCGTATGTAAAAAGTCGAGTCTGTCCCTGATCGCCCTCTCGCCCTGTGCAGAGGCTCGAGGGCTGCTCTCGCAAACCTGGCTCCGGCCGAACCATTGACAGCGTCAACATACCAGCCCGAGAACTTAGACCCGACCGTACACCCGGGCTATGGCCAGCTCGCATGAGGGAACGACCAGACCAGCCGAACCATTGCGTGAGGCATTAAGACCTCGGAGGAGTAAAACCACTCCTCCAAGGCCTCGGGGGCTACACCCGGCGGGTGCGCTCGCGCGCACCCACCGGAACAAAACGCCACCGAGAAGGGTTGGTCCCCTTGCAAAAAAGTGCGACGAAAGCCTCCAAGCGAGTGCTAACACTCCCTTCGAGGCTCGGGGGCTACTATCGGGGACCATAATTAGGGGTACCCTCAAAGCTCCTAATTCTCAGCTGGTAACCCCCATCAGCATAAAGCTGCAAAGGCCTGATGGGTGCGATTAAGTCAGGGATCGGTCCATTCGAAGGACGCGCTCACGCCTCGCCCGAGCCTAGCCTCGGACAAGGGAAGCTGACCCCGGAGGACCTCCGCCTCGCCCGAGGCCCCCCTCCAGCGGCTAACGTATTTCCGGCTCGCCCGAGGCCCTGCCTTAGCCAAGAAGCAACCCTGACCAAATCGCTGCACCGACCGACCAAATCGCAGGAGCATTTAATGCAAAGACAGCCTGACGCCTTTATCCTGACGCGCGCCCTGCGGCCGGCAGAGCCGAAGTGACCGCCGTCACTTTGCCGCTCCACTGACCGGCCTGACAGAAAGACAGCGCCGCCTGCGCCACTCCGACTGTGGTGCCACTTGACAGAGTGAGGCTGACAGGCAGTCAGGCCTAGCCGCAGACACCATAGGAAACTCCGCTCCGTCCGACCCAGGGCTCGGACTCGGGCTAAGACCTGGAAGACGGCGAACTCCGCTCCGCCCGACCCAGGGCTCGGACTCGGGCTAAGACCCGGAAGACGGCGATCTCCGCTCTGCCCGACCCAGGGCTCGGACTCGGGCTAAGACCCGGAAGACGGCAAACTCCGCTCCGCCCGACCCAGGGCTCGGACTCGGGCTAAGACCCGGAAGATGGCGAACTCCGCTCCGCCCGACCCAGGGCTCGGACTCGGGCTAAGACCCGGAAGACGGCGAACTCTGCTCCGCCCGACCCAGGGCTCGGACTCGGGCTCAGCCCTAGAAGATGACGAACTCCGCTTCGCCCGACCCCAGGGCTCGGACTCCGCCCTGACCTTAACCGACAGTCTCCGCCTCGCCCGACCCAGGGGTTCGGACTCGACCTCGGCCATGGAAGGCAGACTCGACTTCGGCTTCGGAGGAGCCTCCACATCGCCCAACCTAGGGCACGGACCGGCCACGTCAAAAGGAGGTGCCATCATCACCCTACCCCGAGCTGACTTGAGCCACGGGGAACAAGACCGGCGTCCCATCTGGCTCGCTCCACCAGATAGGCAATGATGGCGCCCCGCATACTCAGTGACGATGGCGGCTCTCAGCCCCCTTACGGAAGCAAGAGGACGTCAGCAAGGACTCAACAGCTTCGACAGCTGTCCCTCCGCCAGGCTCCAGCGCTCCTCCGACGGCCACGACATCACGCCAGCAGGGTGCCAAAATCTCTCCGGCTGCCACAACGGCATGTACTTAGGGCACTAGCTCTCCCCCGCTAGACACGTAGCACTCTGCTACACCCCCCATTGTATACCTAGATCCTTTCCTTATGCCTATAAAAGGAAGGACCAGGGCCCTCTTAGAGAGGGTTGGCCGCGCGGGGACAAGGACGAGACAGGCGCTCGCGTGAGGCCGCTCGCTCCCTCTCCTGCGTGGACGCTTGTATCCCCCTACTGCAAGCGCACCCGACCTAGGCGCGGGACGAACACAAAGGCCGCGGGATTTCCACCTCTCTCACGCCCATCTCCGGCCACCTCACTTCCCCCCTTCGTGCTCGGCCTCGCGTCGACCCATCTGGGCTGGGGCACGCGGCGACATTCACTCGTCGGCTTAGGGACCCCCCGGTCTCGGAACGCCGACACCCCGGATTGGTGACACCTTTAGATACATGTGATCACCCTCCCTAAACTCCAGTAGTCTTCTCTGGGTATCAGCATAGATCTTCTGCCTTGATTGTGCAATTCTCAAATTCTCTCTTATCATTCGCACTTGTTCTT
The DNA here is from genome assembly GCA_029449295.1 of Zea luxurians. NCBI lineage: Eukaryota > Viridiplantae > Streptophyta > Magnoliopsida > Poales > Poaceae > Zea > Zea luxurians. The sequence continues at coordinate 37,867,944 of JAOPSE010000010.1, read as the reverse complement.
CTGCCTCTTGAATAAGTTCAGGCCCAAAGAACTACCTTTCTCCAGTCTGATCCCAATATAGAGGAGTCCTGCATTTTCTGCCATATAGAGCCTCAAATGGTGACATCTTCAAACTGGCCTGGTAACTATTATTATAAGAGAACTCCGCATATGGTAAGCTCATATCCCAGCTGCCACCATGTTTTAGAGCACAAGCTCTTAACATATCCTCCAGTACTTGGTTAGTCCTCTCTGTCTGCCCATTAGTTTGGGGATGGTAGGCCGAACTGAAATTCAACTATGTATCCAAGCTCTCATGCAGCTTCTTCCAAAACTGAGAAGTAAACTGTGATCCTCGATCAGACACGATCTTCTTAGGCACTCCATGTAGACAAACTATCTGAGTCATATACAATTCTACTAGCTTGGCTCCCGTGTAATTAGTCCTCACAGGTATGAAATGAGCCACTTTTGTTAGTCTGTCCACAATTACCCAAATAGAATCATACCCAACAGGGGTGCGGGGTAGTCCAACAATGAAATCCATACCAATGTCTTCCCATTTCCACTCGGGAATCTTAAGCGGGTGCAATAGTCCAGATGGTCTTTGATGTTCGGCATTTACTCTTTGACACACATCACACTTAGCCACATGTGCAGCAACATCTCTCTTCAATCCATACCACCAGTATTTCTGCTTCAAATCCTGATACATCTTAGTGCTACCAGGGTGGATAGAGTAATCAAAATCATGGGCTTCTTTCAATATAGTCTCACAAAGGCTATCAATTTCCGGAACTCATATCCGATCCTTGAACCATACAGTGCCTTGCTCACCCTCTGTGAATTCCAGACCTCTACCTTCAGTAATCAGATCCTTGATCTCTTGAATTTTTGCATCACCAACCTAACCTTTACGAATTTCTTGCTCCAAGGTAGGTTCCAAATCAATGGTAACTCCTTCAGTATATGCAACTATTCCCAGGTTGAGTCTCCTGAAATCCTCAACAATCTCATCGGGTAGCTGGGCAACAACAGCTGAATGAACGTGCTCCTTTCGACTCAAGGCATCTACAACCAAATTTGCCTTGCCCGGGTGATAGTGAATCTCAAAATCATAATCTTTAATAAGCTCCAACCAACGGCGTTGCCTAAGGTTGAGATCCTTCTGAGTGAATATATACTTCAAACTCTTATGATCTGTGTATACTTGACACTTGGTTCCCATGATATAATGTCTCCATATCTTAAGTGCGTGCACAACGGCTGCCAGTTCTAAGTCATGAGTGGGGTAGTTTAACTCATGTTTCCGCAACTGGCGAGACGCATAGGCAATCACGTGTCCTTCTTGCATAAGCACACATCCTAATCCTTGGCCACATGCATCACAATAAATGTCAAATCCCTTCTGTAGATCTGGCATAACCAACACTGGTGGTGACATCAATCTCTTCTTTAATTGATCAAAGCTTTCTGGGCACTTCTCGTCCCACTTAAACTCTCTTCCCTTCTCCAGAAGCAATCTTAGAGAATCCTTCAATAAATCTTCGATAATATCCTGCAAGTCCCAAGAAACTCTGAATCTCCGTAACTGTAGTAGGTATGCTCCACGCCATTATCTCCTTGACTTTAGCAGGATCCACTGATATTCCTCCATTAGAAATGATATGTCCAAGGAATGGCACCTTATCAATCCAGAACTCGCATTTGCTAAACTTCTGTAGCACCAATCTGTCACACCCGGCTTTAAGGAACAAAGCCAGGTGCATCTCATACATGCGCCAAGAAGACAACATATATAATAACAGAGTGTATAGAGATAAATGTCATAAAACATCAGAGTATTTATTACATAGCGGAAGACTTATTACAAAATAAAGTAATGAAGATAAAACGAACTAAGGATCGTCGGCGCCAATGTCGACTGGGAAACGCCACCTAGATCAGATCGAACTCCTCAGTGTTAGGCGGCTCCTCCTGAACCACCTGATCTTCTCCTGTGGGGGGGGTGTGAGACAGCAAGGGTGAGCTCACACATGATCATAGCTCAACAAGTTGTGGGGAACCAGTGGACATAAACTCACAAAGGTGTGAGTTCATGTGATGTGTAAGGCTAATCAATGATAGGGGTTAAAGCTGAGCATTGCTTTTAAGTAGTTGGTCAAACTTTTATTAGCAGTTACTAAGTGTAAGTGAATACCAAACCTTAAATAAAATAATAGAACAAAATTAATAATAAACCCATGCATATGCAAATGACAAAATTGAATTTAGGTTTCATAATTTAATCATCAGAGAGTCCTGAGCTGCTCATGACCGTGAGCTCGGCTAGTATACCAGTTTTACACTCTGCAGAGGTTGTACCCTTTACCCACAAGTCATGTTACCCATCTGCCAAGGGGTCGCGAATCCCATACACCTCTACCTAGGAAGCGCGGCAGGGCAACACTACGAGGCCTTTACAAAGTTCCACTAGCTTCCGAAAACCCGCTACAGTTTATAGGAAGTTCCAATGCAGGGTTCCTGGCTGACCGCTATCGCAGCAAAATCAACCAGGGACCTCCCTACACTGACCACTCCCCTACTGCCCTTGCCCCTTTCGGGTAAGGTAGTCTTCCACTAGCTTTCCTAATTAGTCAGCCAAGGGCGTCCCATTAAACCCTTGTGGTGGCACGTGTTACTCAAGTTAAGCTCTATGTTCCAATTAACATTAATGATCTCAACATGAACATAAATAGAATAACAAAAAGAATTGGAACATAGATATAATAAATGATTATCCCAAAACCATGTAAAGCAATAGCAAACTACCCAAGTGATTCAGGGGTAAACAAGGTAATGAGATAAACAATCTAGGGTGACCTATTGGGTCCCATCAAAATTAACCTATGCATGGATAAGTGATATTAAAGAATATTATTGGGTAAAAAGTGGTCAAGGGCACAACTTGCCTTCAATGAGCTCCTGCTCAGCTACCTCAACCTGCTGCTCACCAGGATCTTCAGCAACAGGCTCTTCTACTCGCCACAATACAAACAAGCACAGGATATAGGGAAAATTAACATTACACCAAGCATGTAAACAAAATACACAGAGATATTCTACATATTAAAATAAAAACCTAGGAACTGGAATCATAATTTTCTGAGTTATAGATTTCAAGTTATGCATTTTCAAAGGTTTTATGTGCTTTAAATAAGATTAAGTGATAAATAAATTTCTTACTGTTTTCATGACATAACAGAGGCTCTAGGTGATAAAGAATAAAATTACAAAAATTTAGAAAGTGGAATGGATTAATTTGGAGTTCATATGTATTTTCTATGAATTATCAAAGTTCTAGCAATTATTTTGTATTAAAAATCTATTTAATAATCATTTTCCCTGATTTTATTATGTTCTGAACTGGGCCTCAATTCCTGGAAAGTCCAGGGGCTAACCCGCAAGATCACCAAGACTCAGCGAACAGGGTTCCAGGACCGCGGGTTCAATCCTAATAATTACAGGGTTTCTTATGCTAAATGCCAGAGCGAAAGGGTATCCTTTAATCTGGACCGCCCGATCTAGTGCCTACGAGCCAGATTAGATTGGCGCGAGTTATGAACCGGTGTGCGACAGCAACCGTTGGATCCTAAACTTACGGCGCGGATTCAAAATACCCGAGATTGAGTCGTAATCATCGGATCGCGGATCTACGGTTCTAATCGATCGCGCGAAGAGGTATGCCTAATCTAATCGGGATCGTCCGTCCATGATCCGATGGTGCGAGTTCACCGCCCCAACCTAGCTCAACCCGCATGGACCCGACGCTGCTCCCCGGCGGTGGTTCACCGGAGCACGCGCAATCCCGGCCGACCCAAGGCCCCAATCCTGAATTCACTCGTCCCAAGTGAAATTCACCACGGCCCGAACCCATGCCGCCCCTCAATTCCAGCCGCGACACAGCACAGGTCCCCGCCCACGGTGATTCACAATCTAGGCGGCCGGCATTGCTCCGGTGAGAAATTCCGGGAGCGCTCGCCGTGATTTCTACGCGGCGCTGCATCTACTGCTTCCTATCAACACCAGAGAAGGGCTCGGAGCATACCTCGTTGTCCCGGTTGAAGCAGAGCCCCCAATCCGCGGTGGCGCGCCGTTCGTCGCCCGCGGCAAGCCCTCCTCCGAAGCTTACGAGCGGTCCGTGTCTGGACTGGTGGTGGCGGCGCGATGCGAATGAGACGGGGTCGTGGGAGGTGGATTGGCCTTTATCACCCGGGTCGCGGTGTCGGAGCCCAGCAAGCGCGGAAGGTGGGCGAGCTCCGCCGCGCGACGCGGTCTGTTTGTTAGCGCGCGACGACCGGGATGACAGGTGGGGCCGTTTGTCAGCGTCTATTCCTCCTGAGCGCGCGAGCGATGTGGGCGGCTGGTCGAGCGGGCCCCGCGGTCAGTGACGAGGAGGAGGCACGGGCGCGCGCGTGGCTTACAGTCATGGCCCACCTGTCGGCGCCGTCTCCAGGAGCTGGGCCGAGCGGTATGGAGTAGAGATGGGCCGAATTCAGGGTTGTTGGCCCATCCAGGTATAGTATTCCTTTTCCTTTTTCTTTTATTTTTCTTTTATTTTCTCCTTTCTCCATTCTTTCACAAATTCAAATTTAAATACTAATTTAAATTCAAACTTGTGACTAGTTCATTTTCAAACCATATTTGTGCAATTAAAAGTATTAGGTTTGAGAACATTTATTCAAATATAGTATTCATGTTTTCATATTCCTTCTCTTTTCTAGATTCAAGAATTTCTTTTAGGATTTAATTTTCCCTTTTTGGTCTTTAATATTTTCTTGTTACAAAATGCACACAAAAATAAGATATTCAACATGATGCATGGATTTAGTAGCATATCTTTTTATTAATTGTTCTTGGACATGGTGTTCACATAGGATGATGCATGAAGATCAAACTCACATAAAGAGAAAATGTTTCTCTATTGGTATTATTTCTAGCAATTTACAAAGTGGGTGTTACAAATCCTACCCCCCTTAAAAATAATCTCGTCCTCGAGATTTAGGAAGAACGAGGGAAAAGATGGGGAAAATCTATGCGAAGCTCTTCTTCTCTCTCCCAAGTTGCTTCATCTTCACCGTGGTGACTCCATTGGACTTTGCACATCTTTATCACCTTATTTCTTGTAACTCGAGTCAATGTATCCAAAATCTTGATCGGGTACTCCGTGTAAGTCAAATCACCTTGAACACTGAGCTCTTCCATGGGTAACTGTTCCTCGGGAACACGGAGACACTTCTTAAGTTGAGACACATGGAACACATTATGCACATCCGATAGACTATCCGATAACTCGAGTTGGTATGCCATCTCCCCAACTCTTCTAAAGATCAAGAATGGTCCAATATAGCGAGGGGACAGTTTGCCCTTGACTTTGAATCTCCTCATTCCACGAAGGGGTGATACCTTGAGATACACATAATCTCCTTCTTCGAATTCCAGTGGTCTCCTTCTATTATCAGCATAACTCTTTTTCCTGGTTTGAGCCACCCTCAAATTCTCTCGAATTATACGAACTTGTTCTTCTGCTTCTTGAATCAGTTCAGGCCCAAAGAACTGTCTCTCTCCAGTCTGATCCCAATATAGAGGAGTCCTGCACTTCCTCCCATATAAAGCTTCAAAAGGTGACATCTTCAGACTGGCCTAGTAACTATTATTATACGAGAACTCAGCATAAGGCAGACTCTTATCCCAACTTCCTCCATGCTGAAGGGCACATGCTCTCAACATATCCTCCAATACTTGATTAGTCCTTTCAGTCTGTCCATCAGTCTGAGGGTGATAAGCTATACTAAAATTCAACTTTGTACTCATGTTCTCATGAAAGCTTCTCCAAAACCTTGAGGTAAACTGCGAACCTCGATCAGACACGATCTTCTTTGGTACTCCATGTAAACACACAATCCGAGCCATATATAACTCTGCTAGCTGAGAACCCTTATAAGTAGTCTTCACAGGAATAAAGTGAGCCACTTTAGTCAATCTATACACAATCACCCATATAGCATCATATCCTTTCTGGGTGCGAGGCAATCCAGTAATAAAATCCATACCAATCTCTTCCCATTTCCACTCGGGTAACTTCAGTGGATGAAATAGTCCAGCTGGCCTCTGATGTTCAGCCATAACTCTTTGACATACATCGCACATAGCCACATGTGCAGCCACATCTCTCTTCAATCCATACCACCAATACTTCCGCTTCAAATCCTGATACATCTTAGTACTACCAGGATGAATAGAATAATCCGAATCATGGGCCTCCTTTAAAATAGTCTCTCGAAGGCTTTCAATATCAGGAACACACATCATGTCCTTGAACCATACAGTGCCTTGCTCATCTTCCGTAAATTCCGGAACTCGACCTTCAGTAATCAGATCCTTAATCTCTTGTATTTTTGCATCACCAATTTGGCCTTTGCGGATCTCTTGCTCCAAAGTAGATTCCACATCAATAATAACTCCTTCAGTGTGAGCAACTATCCCCAGGTTAAGTCTCCTGAAATTCTTAACAATCTCATCGGGTAGCTGGGAAACAATAGCTGAGTGAACATGCTCCTTTCAACTCAAGGCATCTGCAACCAAATTTGCCTTGCCCGGGTGATAGTGAATCTCCAAATCATAATCCTTAATAAGCTCCAACCAACGGCGTTGCCTAAGGTTGAGATCCTTCTGGGTGAATATATACTTTAAACTCTTATGATCCGTGTACACTTGACACTTGGTTCCCATGACATAATGTCTCCATATCTTAAGCGCATGCACAACGGCTGCCAATTCTAAGTCATGAGTGGGGTAATTCAATTCATGTTTCTGTAACTGACGAGAAGCATATGCAATCACATGTCCTTCCTGCATGAGCACACATCCTAAGCCTTGGCCACATGCATCACAATAGATATCAAATCCTTTATGTAGGTCTGGCATAACCAACACTGGTGGTGACATCAATCTCTTCTTCAATTGATCAAAGCTGTCTTGGCACTTCTCGTCCCACTTAAATTCTCTGTCCTTCTCCAGAAGCGAGGTCATAGGCTTAGCAATCTTAGAAAATCCTTCAATAAATCTCCGATAATATCCTGTTAGTCCCAGGAAACTCCGAATCTCAGTGACTGTAGTGGGTACTCTCCACTCCATTATCTCCTTAACCTTAGCAGGATCCACTGATTTTCCTCCATTAGAAATAATATGACCAAGAAATGGCACCTCGCTAATCCAAAACTCGCATTTGCTATACTTGGCGTAGAGTTGATTATCTCGTAGCTTTTGTAGCACAAATCTCAGATGTTCATCATGTTCACTCTCACTCTTGGAATAAAATATATCGTCGATGAAACCACGACGAATCTGTCCAGATTATGAACACCTTATTCTTTAAATCCATAAAATAGACTGGTGCATTAGTTAGTCCAAATGGCACAACAGTGAACTCAAATAAACCATATCGGATCGAGAAATCCGTCTTGGGCGTATCCGATGGCCTAATCTTCATTTGGTGATAACCTGATCGGAGATCAATCTTCGAGAATACCCTTGCACCTCTCATCTGATTAAATAAATCTCAATGCGGGGTAACAGATACTTGTTCTTCACAGTAATATCATTAAGGGATCTATAATCCACGCACATCCTTTGTGATCCATCTTTCTTCTGTACAAATAGAACTGGCGCTCCACAAGGTGAAGAATTCAGACGAATGTATCCATCCTCTTGTAATTCCGTTAATTGCTTCTTAAGTTCCTTTAGCTCTTCTATGGACATCATGTATGACTGTTTAGAAATAGGAGCCGTCTCAGGTAGGAAATCAATGACCAACTCAACATCCATATCTGGTGGCATCCCTAATAATTCCTCTGGAAAGACATCCGAAAAATCTCTAACTGCACGAATGTTGTCACCCACAAACTTCTCATCTACTAAGAATGCCGCTAGTCTGATGGTGGTAGTTACTGCAACTTCAACTTCAAATCCTTGTCCTTTGGAACTGTTGAGTTCTACGGTTCCCTTAGCACCGTGTATATACTGCCTTTGCCTTTCTTAACCATGACATACCAAGGATCACGTCTATAGTGCTCTCTTCTAACACTATAGGGGTAGCCCATGTGGGTTAGAAATACAGGGTAAGAAAGGAAGAATTGTAGACAAGGCGAGTAATTACGAGGAATGTTACCGCGGGGAATTTATTAACTAAGTAGATTAGTGTGTATTCCACTAAAGCTAATACATTACCTTATGGTGGTACATGCTAAGATGTCCATATATAATATCTCAATCAATCAAAGAAGCAAATCAGACATTTATCATCATAACAATCAACCAACATTTTTAATAGAGAAAATAATTTTAATTTTTTTAGGTCTCCTATCCCTTAAGAAGGTCATAATGGTAGGATTCCAAGGTGTGAAGTCCATCTTGTCTTAGAGTAGAAAAGGTAAGAATGATCAGAGTAGAACAGTAGAAGGTGAGACAGGATCGAGATAAGTATAGAAAGAATCAGAGTAAGGAAAGTAGGTAAGAGTTTGTCCATTTCTATCTAGGTTTCGTCCTACAGTCAACATTTCCTCTGATACCACTTCTATCACACCCGGCTTTAAGGAACAAAGCCAGGTGCATCTCATACATGCGCCAAGAAGACAACATATATAATAACAGAGTGTATAGAGATAAATGTCATAAAACATCAGAGTATTTATTACATAGCGGAAGACTTATTACAAAATAAAGTAATGAAGATAAAACGAACTAAGGATCGTCGGCGCCAATGTCGACTGGGAAACGCCACCTAGATCAGATCGAACTCCTCAGTGTTAGGCGGCTCCTCCTGAACCACCTGATCTTCTCCTGTGGGGGGGTGTGAGACAGCAAGGGTGAGCTCACACATGATCATAGCTCAACAAGTTGTGGGGAACCAGTGGACATAAACTCACAAAGGTGTGAGTTCATGTGATGTGTAAGGCTAATCAATGATAGGGGTTAAAGCTGAGCATTGCTTTTAAGTAGTTGGTCAAACTTTTATTAGCAGTTACTAAGTGTAAGTGAATACCAAACCTTAAATAAAATAATAGAACAAAATTAATAATAAACCCATGCATATGCAAATGACAAAATTGAATTTAGGTTTCATAATTTAATCATCAGAGAGTCCTGAGCTGCTCATGACCGTGAGCTCGGCTAGTATACCAGTTTTACACTCTGCAGAGGTTGTACCCTTTACCCACAAGTCATGTTACCCATCTGCCAAGGGGTCGCGAATCCCATACACCTCTACCTAGGAAGCGCGGCAGGGCAACACTACGAGGCCTTTACAAAGTTCCACTAGCTTCCGAAAACCCGCTACAGTTTATAGGAAGTTCCAATGCAGGGTTCCTGGCTGACCGCCATCGCAGCAAAATCAACCAGGTACCTCCCTACACTGACCACTCCCCTACTGCCCTTGCCCCTTTCGGGTAAGGTAGTCTTCCACTAGCTTTCCTAATTAGTCAGCCAAGGGCGTCCCATTAAACCCTTGTGGTGGCACGTGTTACTCAAGTTAAGCTCTATGTTCCAATTAACATTAATGATCTCAACATGAACATAAATAGAATAACAAAAAGAATTGGAACATAGATATAATAAATGATTATCCCAAAACCATGTAAAGCAATAGCAAACTACCCAAGTGATTCAGGGGTAAACAAGGTAATGAGATAAACAATCTAGGGTGACCTATTGGGTCCCATCAAAATTAACCTATGCATGGATAAGTGATATTAAAGAACATTATTGGGTAAAAAGTGGTCAAGGGCACAACTTGCCTTCAATGAGCTCCTGCTCAGCTACCTCAACCTGCTGCTCACCAGGATCTTCAGCAACAGGCTCTTCTACTCGCCACAATACAAACAAGCACAGGATATAGGGAAAATTAACATTACACCAAGCATGTAAACAAAATACACAGAGATTCTACATATTAAAATAAAAACCTAGGAACTGGAATCATAATTTTCTGAGTTATAGATTTCAAGTTATGCATTTTCAAAGGTTTTATGTGCTTTAAATAAGATTAAGTGATAAATAAATTTCTTACTGTTTTCATGACATATCAGAGGCTCTAGGTGATAAAGAATAAAATTACAAAAATTTAGAAAGTGGAATGGATTAATTTGGAGTTCATATGTATTTTCTATGAATTATCAAAGTTCTAGCAATTATTTTGTATTAAAAATCTATTTAATAATCATTTTCCCTGATTTTATTATGTTCTGAACTGGGCCTCAATTCCTGGAAAGTCCAGGGGCTAACCCGCAAGATCACCAAGACTCAGCGAACAGGGTTCCAGGACCGCGGGTTCAATCCTAATAATTACAGGGTTTCTTATGCTAAATGCCAGAGCGAAAGGGTATCCTTTAATCTGGACCGCCCGATCTAGTGCCTACGCGCCAGATTAGATTGGCGCGAGTTATGAACCAGTGTGCGACAGCAACCGTTGGATCCTAAACTTACGGCGCTGATTCAAAATACCCGAGATTGAGTCGTAATCATCGGATCGCGGATCTACGGTTCTAATCGATCGCGCGAAGAGGTATGCCTAATCTAATCGGGATCGTCCGTCCATGATCCGACGGTGCGAGTTCACCGCCCCAACCTAGCTCAACCCGCATGGACCCGACGCTGCTCCCCGGCGGTGGTTCACCGGAGCACGCGCAATCCCGGCCGACCCAAGGCCCCAATCCCGAATTCACTCGTCCCAAGTGAAATTCACCACGGCCCGAACCCATGCCGCCCCTCAATTCCAGCTGCGACACAGCACAGGTCCCCGCCCACGGTGATTCACAATCTAGGCGACCGGCATTGCTCCGGTGAGAAATTCCGGGAGCGCTCGCCGTGATTTCTACGCGGCGCTGCATCTACTGCTTCCTATCAACACCAGAGAAGGGCTCGGAGCATACCTGTAACACCCGGATTTTAGGGGTCCAAAACCCGGGGTTAACATAAACACCAGGTATGCTGGGACCAAGTCTCACACATATGATGTATAGTGGCACAGGATCGAATGTCACAACTTTATATATAACAGGAGTTCTATACAAAATAAATAATTACATTATAGGGAGACAACGGTCCAGCAACCCAAAGTTGACTGGGAGACGATGACCTAGACCTCTCATGAACTCATCGCAGCATCCTCCATGAGCATCATCCTGCAGTACCTGGCCTTGACCTGTGGTGTATGTGAGACAGCAAGAGTGAGCTCACATACGTTCATCGCTCAACAAGTTGTGGGGAATAATGTGCATGAACTCGCCAAAGGTGGGAGCTCACGTGAAGTGTAAGGCTTACCAAAGAAGATGGTTAGAGCTGAGCATTGCTTTTAAAGTTGGTCAAAATTTTATTAGCAGTTACTAAGTATAAGTAAATACCAACCTCAATTAAGTAATAGAACAAAAGTAACCACATCACCTGCGATGCAATGCATATGACAAATTGAATTTAGTTCCATAAATTAATCATGTGAGGGTCCGAGCTGCTCATGACCGTGAGCACGGCTAGTATACCAGTTTTACACTCTGCAGAGGTTGCGCATCTTTACCCACAAGTCGTGTATCCCATGTCGCCAGGGTTTGCAAGGCCCTTAGACACTACCGAGGTGAATGGCTAGGGATCCACTACGAGGCCTTTACAAAGTTCCACTAGCTTCCGAAAACCCGCTACAGTTTATAGGAAGATCCAGTGCAGGAATCCCTTGCAGGACCGCCATCGCAGCAAAATCCTCCCGAGGGCCTCCCTACACTGACCTCTCCCCTACTGCCCTTGCCCCTTTCGGGTAAGGTAGTCTTCCACTAGCTTTCCTAATTAATCAGCCAAGGGCGTCCCATTCCACCCTTGTGGTAGCACTGTTTTCCCGGGTGGTCGCTCCATGTTCCAATTAACATAATGATCTTATCATGAACAATAAATAACAACTGATAACAAAAGTGTAATCATGAATAGTGTATCTCCATACCCAAAACCACATATAGCACTAGCAAGTACTACCCAGGAAGTTCAGTGGTAAACAAGGTATAAAGATAGACAAACTAGGGTAACCTATTAGGTCCCATCAAAATTAACCTATGCAGATCATTATGATTAATTAAAACATGAGTGGGTAAAAAGAAGTGATCAAGGGCACAACTTGCCTGGGACTTGAGATTCCAGGTACCAGGATGATCTTCAGATGACACGTGTCCTCACTGCTAGTCGTAGCATTACAAACAAACATTGTATAGGCAAAATTAACATTACACCAAACATGTACATAAAATACACAGTAAAAATCTGCACATTAAAATAAAACCATAGGAACTGGAATCACTAAATTTGGAGTTATATATTTCAAGTTATGAATTTCTGTAGCTTTTATGTATTTAATACAAGATTAAGTATTAGATAAATTTAAATGAGCCATTCATGCCAAAACAGAGGCACAAATGCGTAGACAATATTTTTACAAAAATTTAGGAACTGGAATGGATGAATTTGGAGCTCATATAAATTTTCTATGAATTACCAAAGTTCTAGCAATTATTTTCATATTAAAAATCTATTTTCTATTTCATTTATTCAATTTAAATCGGCTCTGGATTAGGCGTCAAAATCTGAGAACTGCAGGGGCCTAGCTACAAAAATCCCTGTGACTCAGAGCACAGCGCACCAGGACGGCGGGTTGATTTTATGATTCTGCGGGGGCTCTTTTATAAAACCACCAGCCGAAGGGGGTACCCTCTGTTTCTGGCCGCCCGATCAGGAATCAAGCGCCCAGATTAGCCCGATCCAAGTGCCAAACCGGTATGCTACAAGGGCCTTTGGATCTAAATCCAACGGCACGAACATAACATAGTAGCAGCCTATGCGTGTGCGTCCGATAGCCATCTAACGGTATGGATTCGATCTCCCAGCGTCTCATCGTGGCCGCACATCATGAGATCCACGACCCACGTGATTCTTCCCCAACCCGAGCGCGGCAGCACCGAACACGCGCGGCGGCGCACGCCGGTGAGCCACCCCACTACGGCGCACAGGTGCACGATTCCCAAATTAATCGGGTGCTACACGATGCAGGTGCATGGGCGAAGCATGGGGGGGGGGTTTATTACCGGAGATTGAACGGGGTTCCGCCCTGCCCGCGGCGCACGGCGGAAGTGCTTCGACGGCGAGGAATTCACTAGAGCCCCTGGGCACGTTTGCCCAATTCCTTCCTCATACGCGACCCACGAACCCCAACGAGTAGATCCGGCCCCTTGCGAACTCCAGAGCGTCGGTGAAGGTGCGGGTTCACGGCGGCGGCGACCTACGTGTCGCGGCGGTGTCTGGTGGTGCCAAGAAATTGGTGATAGAGAAGGGAGAGGGAAGGGAGCGCCTGCGCGAGCTACTTATACACAGTCCGGGCGGAAGGCCGAGTCCATCCACGCCCGCGAATTCGCGGCGGAGGAATCGCGCGGAGCCCATGGCGATTTCGACAGCAACGCGGGTGCGATTTGCGCGCGACACCGTCGCAGGGAAGCAGCTAATGCTGGTAGAGGGGCCCCACGCGGTGGTGAGATGAGGCGCATGCGCCAGGTCAATCCGTTCCCGCGATTCAAGCGTAGAATCGATTCGCGGAGATTCGGCTGGGGCGGTCCTGAGCTAGCAGCGAGGTTCGCGGCGGGCGGTTGCAACAGCCACGACCGAGCTGGAGGTCGAGGGAGTAGCCGACATGTGGGTCCCACATGTCATACACAGCACGAGAGCGCGGCAAGAGCTGGGCCGCAGGAATAGATCAGGGGGTGAAATGGGCCGAAATGAGGTTAGCCGGCCCGCACAGCTTCTTTCTCCATTTTCTTTTCTTTTCCATTTTGTTTTTCAGAGATTTCTATTGAATTCAAATGTTCAACTGAATTTAAACTTTTGGCTTCTGAACTGGTAATTTTAAATTAAATAGTTAATCCAGTTATGCTAGTAAAAGAATCATTTATATATGTATATTTCTCTTTATGGTACTTATAGAGTTCCATTTTGCTCTCTTTTATACGTTATTTCCAAACCCTAGAATTTGAATCATGTTAAAATCCTATTTCTCATTATTAATGTACCTTTATTAATATTATTATTTTTAGGAAATGCACAAACAAATAAAAAAAAACCAACATGATGCATAGAGTATTTTTATTAGTTATTTGTTCACTCAAATTGATGTTCCATGTTGTAGATGGTAAAACATTTAAGAAGATCAACTCAACTCACTTTGAATACATTTTTGGGTATTACAAATCCTACCCCCCTTAAAAATAATCTCGTCCTCGAGATTTGTAAGAAAAAGGATTATACCAAGATTGGTTTGTAATTGAGATTGTAGTTTCTAATCGATTCAAAAATTAAAAGTCTTTTTTTTAATACCATTTAGGAAGTACTTAGAAATGCATGGGTATCTTCTATGTTTAGATACACAATTAGGTAAGAAGAGAGATGGTCAGAGTGAGGTTAGCTTATGGTAAGAAGAACTTGGTAAGGGGAGACTCCATCCAAGGTGGTAAATTTTGAACCATCTCGAGATCTGATTTGACTCCTATTCTTCCATGTCGAGGTTGATCTTTTCTTCTCCGGTCTTGGTCTCATTGATTCGAGGTCAGTGTATATTATCGGAGTTGGGGAAGTATGATTAAGTTAGATATGGATGAGGTAGACTACATGATATAGGTCAAAAGTTTGTTTGATGTTGGGTGGGGATAGACAAATTATGCAATCCATCATGACTCTATTGGCTAGGTTGGTCTATCATTCTTTATTTAGTGTAGGGTGAAGTAAGTTAAAACATGTGGATAGGGTCTAATCTATTTCACAAGTATTAACTGGTCCATTAAGTAACTCACTTTAGACTAGATCATATTAGGTTAGATGGGATCTAGATTAGATTGGTATGACTAGCTTAAACTGGTTAAGATTAGCTAGATCTACCAGGATAGGATAAATATTATTAGGATATGATAGAATCTTTTAAGATGGGATGGATTATATGATATAGGTAGGTCATTGTTCAAGGATGAGTTGGTTTAAGACATTAATTTAGGTTAAGATATATTTGTAGAGGCAGTGTCTAACCTATATCACCAACTTAACTAACTTGTTAATAACTCACTTTAGATTGGATAATATTAGATTAGATAGAATCTGGATTAGGTTGGATATAACTAGATTAGACTAGATAATATCTAATTACTTTGGATTAGATCTTGGTTGTTACTAGGGTGGGGTAAATATGCTTATTAGGACAAGATGAATCCATAAGGATAAGGTAGAATCTTTTGAGGTCAGTTAGATTTATTAGGATAGGATAGAATCTTTTCAAGACAAGATGAATCTATAAATAGTAATAGAGTATCTTTTAAGATAAGATGGATCTATATACATTAGGATAAGTTAAGACCTTTTGAGATAAGATAGATCTATGAGTGTAGGATAGAATCTCTTGAGATGAGATGAATTTATTAAGGTAAGAAGAATCTTTTAAGATAAGATGGGTATTGTTAGGCTAGTTACTTTATTGAAGGACAATTTAGTTTGTCTTAGTTATTTTATATATATATTCTTGTACCTATGTGTATATGCAGATGCAATTGTGGACATTATTCCACAACCCATCACACTCAATCAAAGATCCAAATCATACAAGTATCATAAGAACAAACATTCAAGCACATAGATAGAAATAGTTTTGTCTTTGTTCCTAAGAGTAGGTCTCCTATCCCTAAAAGTCACTTTAAGCACAGGATTTCAAAGTGTGAAATCCGCATTTGTCTTTAGAAGAGAAAAGATAAGAATAATCAGAGTAAAGCGGAAATAGATGAGAAAAGATTAAGATAAGTTTAGAAAAGAATCAGAGTAGCAAAGGTAAGTAGAAAATGGTTGTCCAGTTTTATCTAGGTTTCGTCATACAGTCAACATTCCTCTGATACCACTTCTGTAACACCCGGATTTTAGGGGTCCAAAACCCGGGGTTAACATAAACACCAGGTATGCTGGGACCAAGTCTCACACATATGATGTATAGTGGCACAGGATCGAATGTCACAACTTTATATATAACAGGAGTTCTATACAAAATAAATAATTACATTATAGGGAGACAACGGTCCAGCAACCCAAAGTTGACTGGGAGACGACGACCTAGACCTCTCATGAACTCATCGCAGCATCCTCCATGAGCATCATCCTGCAGTACCTGGCCTTGACCTGTGGTGTATGTGAGACAGCAAGAGTGAGCTCACATACGTTCATCGCTCAACAAGTTGTGGGGAATAATGTGCATGAACTCGCCAAAGGTGGGAGCTCACGTGAAGTGTAAGGCTTACCAAAGAAGATGGTTAGAGCTGAGCATTGCTTTTAAAGTTGGTCAAAATTTTATTAGCAGTTACTAAGTATAAGTAAATACCAACCTCAATTAAGTAATAGAACAAAAGTAACCACATCACCTGCGATGCAATGCATATGACAAATTGAATTTAGTTCCATAAATTAATCATGTGAGGGTCCGAGCTGCTCATGACCGTGAGCACGACTAGTATACCAGTTTTACACTCTGCAGAGGTTGCGCATCTTTACCCACAAGTCGTGTATCCCATGTCGCCAGGGTTTGCAAGGCCCTTAGACACTACCGAGGTGAATGGCTAGGGATCCACTACGAGGCCTTTACAAAGTTCCACTAGCTTCCGAAAACCCGCTACAGTTTATAGGAAGATCCAGTGCAGGAATCCCTTGCAGGACCGCCATCGCAGCAAAATCCTCCCGAGGGCCTCCCTACACTGACCTCTCCCCTACTGCCCTTGCCCCTTTCGGGTAAGGTAGTCTTCCACTAGCTTTCCTAATTAATCAGCCAAGGGCGTCCCATTCCACCCTTGTGGTAGCACTGTTTTCCCGGGTGGTCGCTCCATGTTCCAATTAACATAATGATCTTATCATGAACAATAAATAACAACTGATAACAAAAGTGTAATCATGAATAGTGTATCTCCATACCCAAAACCACATATAGCACTAGCAAGTACTACCCAGGAAGTTCAGTGGTAAACAAGGTATAAAGATAGACAAACTAGGGTAACCTATTAGGTCCCATCAAAATTAACCTATGCAGATCATTATGATTAATTAGAACATGAGTGGGTAAAAAGAAGTGATCAAGGGCACAACTTGCCTGGGACTTGAGATTCCAGGTACCAGGATGATCTTCAGATGACACGTGTCCTCACTGCTAGTCGTAGCATTACAAACAAACATTGTATAGGCAAAATTAACATTACACCAAACATGTACATAAAATACACAGTAAAAATCTGCACATTAAAATAAAACCATAGGAACTGGAATCACTAAATTTGGAGTTATATATTTCAAGTTATGAATTTCTGTAGCTTTTATGTATTTAATACAAGATTAAGTATTAGATAAATTTAAATGAGCCATTCATGCCAAAACAGAGGCACAAATGCGTAGACAATATTTTTACAAAAATTTAGGAACTGGAATGGATGAATTTGGAGCTCATATAAATTTTCTATGAATTACCAAAGTTCTAGCAATTATTTTCATATTAAAAATCTATTTTCTATTTCATTTATTCAATTTAAATCGGCTCTGGATTAGGCGTCAAAATCTGAGAACTGCAGGGGCCTAGCTACAAAAATCCCTGTGACTCAGAGCACAGCGCACCAGGACGGCGGGTTGATTTTATGATTCTGCGGGGGCTCTTTTATAAAACCACCAGCCGAAGGGGGTACCCTCTGTTTCTGGCCGCCCGATCAGGAATCAAGCGCCCAGATTAGCCCGATCCAAGTGCCAAACCGGTATGCTACAAGGGCCTTTGGATCTAAATCCAACGGCACGAACATAACATAGTAGCAGCCTATGCGTGTGCGTCCGATAGCCATCTAACGGTATGGATTCGATCTCCCAGCGTCTCATCGTGGCCGCACATCATGAGATCCACGGCCCACGTGATTCTTCCCCAACCCGAGCGCGGCAGCACCGAACACGCGCGGCGGCGCACGCCGGTGAGCCACCCCACTACGGCGCACAGGTGCACGATTCCCAAATTAATCGGGTGCTACACGATGCAGGTGCATGGGCGAAGCATGGGGGGGTTTATTACCGGAGATTGAACGGGGTTCCGCCCTGCCCGCGGCGCACGGCGGAAGTGCTTCGACGGCGAGGAATTCACTAGAGCCCCTGGGCACGTTTGCCCAATTCCTTCCTCATACGCGACCCACGAACCCCAACGAGTAGATCCGGCCCCTTGCGAACTCCAGAGCGTCGGTGAAGGTGCGGGTTCACGGCGGCGGCGACCTACGTGTCGCGGCGGTGTCTGGTGGTGCCAAGAAATTGGTGATAGAGAAGGGAGAGGGAAGGGAGCGCCTGCGCGAGCTACTTATACACAGTCCGGGCGGAAGGCCGAGTCCATCCACGCCCGCGAATTCGCGGCGGAGGAATCGCGCGGAGCCCATGGCGATTTCGACAGCAACGCGGGTGCGATTTGCGCGCGACACCGTCGCAGGGAAGCAGCTAATGCTGGTAGAGGGGCCCCACGCGGTGGTGAGATGAGGCGCATGCGCCAGGTCAATCCGTTCCCGCGATTCAAGCGTAGAATCGATTCGCGGAGATTCGGCTGGGGCGGTCCTGAGCTAGCAGCGAGGTTCGCGGCGGGCGGTTGCAACAGCCACGACCGAGCTGGAGGTCGAGGGAGTAGCCGACATGTGGGTCCCACATGTCATACACAGCACGAGAGCGCGGCAAGAGCTGGGCCGCAGGAATAGATCAGGGGGTGAAATGGGCCGAAATGAGGTTAGCCGGCCCGCACAGCTTCTTTCTCCATTTTCTTTTCTTTTCCATTTTGTTTTTCAGAGATTTCTATTGAATTCAAATGTTCAACTGAATTTAAACTTTTGGCTTCTGAACTGGTAATTTTAAATTAAATAGTTAATCCAGTTATGCTAGTAAAAGAATCATTTATATATGTATATTTCTCTTTATGGTACTTATAGAGTTCCATTTTGCTCTCTTTTATACGTTATTTCCAAACCCTAGAATTTGAATCATGTTAAAATCCTATTTCTCATTATTAATGTACCTTTATTAATATTATTATTTTTAGGAAATGCACAAACAAATAAAAAAAAACCAACATGATGCATAGAGTATTTTTATTAGTTATTTGTTCACTCAAATTGATGTTCCATGTTGTAGATGGTAAAACATTTAAGAAGATCAACTCAACTCACTTTGAATACATTTTTGGGTATTACAATACCTCGTTGTCCCGGTTGAAGCAGAGCCCCCAATCCGCGGTGGCGCGCCGTTCGTCGCCCGCGGCCAGCCCTCCTCCGAAGCTTACGAGCGGTCCGTGTCTGGACTGGTGGTGGCGGCGCGATGCGAATGAGACGGGGTCGTGGGAGGTGGATTGGCCTTTATCACCCGGGTCGCGGAGTCGGAGCCCAGCAAGCGCGGAAGGTGGGCGAGCTCCGCCGCGCGACGCGGTCTGTTTGTTAGCGCGCGACGACCGGGATGACAGGTGGGGCCGTTTGTCAGCGTCTATTCCTCCTGAGCGCGCGAGCGATGTGGGCGGCTGGTCGAGCGGGCCCCGCGGTCAGTGACGAGGAGGAGGCACGGGCGCGCGCGTGGCTTACAGTCATGGCCCACCTGTCGGCGCCGTCTCCAGGAGCTGGGCCGAGCGGTATGGAGTAGAGATGGGCCGAATTCAGGGTTGTTGGCCCATCCAGGTATAGTATTCCTTTTCCTTTTTCTTTTATTTTTCTTTTATTTTCTCCTTTCTCCATTCTTTCACAAATTCAAATTTAAATACTAATTTAAATTCAAACTTGTGACTAGTTCATTTTCAAACCATATTTGTGCAATTAAAAGTATTAGGTTTGAGAACATTTATTCAAATATAGTATTCATGTTTTCATATTCCTTCTCTTTTCTAGATTCAAGAATTTCTTTTAGGATTTAATTTTCCCTTTTTGGTCTTTAATATTTTCTTGTTACAAAATGCACACAAAAATAAAATATTCAACATGATGCATGGATTTAGTAGCATATCTTTTTATTAATTGTTCTTGGACATGGTGTTCACATAGGATGATGCATGAAGATCAAACTCACATAAAGAGAAAATGTTTCTCTATTGGTATTATTTCTAGCAATTTACAAAGTGGGTGTTACACAATCTCAGATGTTCCTCATGATCACTTTCACTCTTAGAATAGATAAGAATATCGTCGATGAACACCACGACAAATCTGTCCAAATACTCCATAAACACCTTATTCATCAAATTCATAAAATAAGCTGGTGCATTAGTTAATCCAAACAATATAACAGTGAACTCATATAATCTATATCGAGTCAAGAAAGCCGTCTTGGGGATATCCGATGGTCTAATCTTCATTTGATGGTATCCCGATCGGAGATCAATCTTCGAGAATACCCTGGCACCTCTCATCTGATCAAATAAATCCTCAATGCGGGGTAACAGATACTTGTTCTTCACAGTAACATCATTAAGTGATCTATAGTCCACACACATCCGCTGTGATCCATCCTTCTTCTGTACAAATAGTATCGGCGCTCCCAAATGTGAGGAACTCGGACGAATGTATCTAGCCTCTTGTAACTCCGTTAACTGCTTCTTAAGTTCTTTTAATTCTTCTACGGACATCATATATGGTATTTTAGAAATAGGAGCAGTCCCAGGTAAGAGATCAGTGACAAACTCAACTTCCCTATCTAGTGGCATCCCTGGCAACTCCTCTGGAAAGACATCCGGAAAATCCCTAACCACACGGATGTTGTCACCAACAAACTCCTCAGCTATAAAGAACATCGCCCGGTTGGAAGATAAGTAAGTAAGATAAGTAAGTAAGGGTTTGTCCATTTCTATCTAGGTTTCATCCTACAGTCAACATTTGCCTCTGATACCACTTCTGTCACACCCGGGCTTTAAAGGAACAAAGCCGGGTGCATCTCATACATGTGCCAAAGAAGACAACATATATAATAATAGAGTGTATAGAGATAAATGTCACAATAATCAGAGTATTTATTACATAGTGGAAGTCTTACAAAATAAAAGATAAATATAACAGGATCTAAAATCCATCCTTGGCGCCAAAAAGTCAACTGGGAGACGCCACCTAGATCAAATCGAACTCCTCGATGTGGCTCCACTTGAAGCACATGTACTTCTCCGGTGGGGGGTGTGAGACAGCAAGAGTGAGCTCACACATGATCATAGCTCAACAAGTTGTGGGGAACCAGTGTGCATGAACTCAATAAAGGTGGGAGTTCATGTGAAGTGTAAGGCTGATCAATAAAATAAAGGCTGAAGCTGAGCATTGATTTTATAAGTTGGTCAAAGTTTTATTAGCAGTTACTAAGTCTAAATAAATACCAAACCATAGTAATAATAAGTAAAAGTAATAATAAAATAATTCCCAATGCAATGAAATGACAAATTGAGTTTAAGTTCCATAAATTAATCATGTGAGTGTCCGAGCCGCTCACGACCGTGAGCACGGCTAGTATACCAGTTTTACACTCTACAGAGGTTGCGCATCTTTACCCACAAGTTGTGTTACCCATTTTCCACGGAGTTGATCAGACCCCATACACCTCTACCAAGGAAGCGAGGCAAGGTACCACTACGAGGCCTTTACAAAGTTCCACTAGTTTCAGAAAATCCACTACAGTTTATAGGAAGCTCCAGTGCAGGAATCCCTCGCCTGACCGCCATCGCAGCAAAATCAACCTAAGGACCTCCCTACACTGACCACTCCCCTACTGCCCTTGTCCCTTTCGGGTAAGGTAGTCATCCACTAGCTTTCCTAGTTAATCAACCAAGGGCGTCCCATTAAACCCTTGTGGTAGCACTGTTTTCCCGGGTGGTTCTCCATGTTCCCATTAACATAATGATCTTATCATGAATAGTAAATAATAAATAGATAATAAAAAGTGTAATCATGAGTAATAAATATCTCTATACCCAAATCCACATAAAGCAATAGCATGTACTACCCAAAAAATTAGTAGTAAAACCAGTGGTGAAACAAGGTATACAGATAGCCAAATCTAGGGTATCCTACTGGGTCCCATCAAAATTAACCAATGCAGATCATTATGATTAATAAGAACATGACTGGGTAAAAGAAGTGATCAAGGGCACAATTTGCCTTCAACGAGCTCCTGCTCAGCAGTCTCTACCAGCTGAACCTCAGGATCCTCTATGACTTGCTCGTCTACTCGCATCAACACAATACATACATAGTGCAGCAAAAAGTAACATCACACCAAACATGTAAATAAAATACACAATAATAATCTAGACATTCAAATAAGATCATAGGAACTGGAATCATTAAATTTGGAGTTATAGATTTTAAGTTATGAATTTTCCAAGGTTTTATGTGCTTAATACAAGATTAAGTAATAGATAAATTTTAGTGTGTCTTTCATGCCAAAACAGTGACACTAATAAATAGACAATAATATTACAAAAATTTAGGGACTGGAATGAACCAATTTGGAGTTCATATGAATTTTCTACAAATTAAACAAGTTCTAAAATTTATTTATGCATTAAAAATTAATTTCTGATTTTAATACTCTCTGGATTGGGCCTCATTTTCTGTAAAGCGCAGGGGGTCTGGCGCAAGATTTCCATAGACTCTGAGCACAGTCAGGGTAGACGGCGGGTTATATTTAAGGTAAATGCAGGGGCTCTTTTGAAAAAGGGGTTCTGCGAAGGGGTATCTTCTAACACTAGCCGTTGGATCAATTTTGGATGGCCTCGATTAGATGTAACCGGTCAAGACCTCCCCTTTACTCACTACGGTTGGATCCGGATCCTACGCCAAGGATTTAGCCACGCCAGAGTTCGGTCGCAGCCGACGGATGAAATACACACGGTACAAATTAACTCGATCGCCACCAAGATCGGTACAGGGTAGGAACCGTACGATCCAATAACGACGACTAAGATTTTAAATACTCTGATCTACTTGGGTGCGCACGATCTGGATTTAACGGTCACGATCCAAGGCCTGAACTGGTATTCCCCAAACTAATCTAGGGTGTTAATCTACGATCAGACGGCGCCCGATCGACGTCCAGCTCACACACCTGCCCTACCCCTCTTATGGCCAACACCGGTCAGCCACGCTCATTCTCACGGCGGCGCCATCGCCGGCGTGCTCGAACTAGCGATTCTGTGGCGAAAATTCCTATCCGAGTCCTCCAATATCTAGAATAGCCTTAGACGAACTCGATAGGGCCGCATACCAGTGGTGGTTGTTGCCGACGCAGGCCAATCGCGAGGATGGGTGGACCAGCGACTCCGGTGAGCGATTGGCGGTCGCTCAGTCAACGATTCCACACGCCAACGCCACAGACAGTTTCCCCAAGGGTTCACGCAAGGCTCCAGGCCAACCCAGGGCTCCGGTGACGGCGAGGAGATGGATTTCGCGACGGCGCGAGCTCCTGTCCGACGCGTATGGCAATAGGCGCGCAACACTGGTTTTCGGGTATCCCACGATGGGAGAAGGAGGTGAGAGCAAAGGAAGATGCCGTGAGACCCTAGAGCTTTTATGCTTCGGATGATTACTCCGCCCCTAGAGATTTGGCCGACAGAAATCGCGGCGAGGAGCGGGTTGTTCTCAACAACCCCGGCTACGCGGAGACGACCAGGTGATGTGGGACTCAATGGCAGCAGATGATGAAAGGGAGCGCGAGCGGGAATGGCGGGTTGCGACTGACAACCTGGCCCGCGCGTCAGTGAATGCAGGGAGGGAGAGGCTGATCCGCGTGTGGCTGGTGTAGCGGGGATCAAATGGGCCGAAAACGAATACAGCCCAGGCGCACTCTCACGTTTATATTTTTTCTTTTTATTTTCCATTTTCCTTTCCACCTCCAATTCAATCTTCAATCAAAGTTCAAATTCAATCTTTGTGATGAATTTGTCCTCAGTTTAAAATGTACAGTTTGATAATATCAGTGTAAAAGATGTTTATTCCTATTTTTATCTTATTTTATGTAGTATTTTCTCATTTCTTTCCTCCTCTTATTTTAAATACTGGAATTTCCCTTTTTAGATATTAAATTCTACCTTGAACTTTGATATATTTCTTTTTACATGATTTTTTTTATATTGTCACAAAATGCACACCAAAATGGAAACCTCAGCATGATGCATGATTTATTTGAGTGTCTTTTGTTAATTATTTTTTTGTGTATGTCCACATGAAACGATAAATAGAGATAGTACACATGTATACAAAGGATTATAATTTTCCCTTTTAGATTTTCTTACAAAGTGGGTATTACATCTTCGCTCTTCGCATAATATTTTTATGAACACACGGGTACCATAGGCAGCAAATCAAAGACTCCCATCTCTCGCCTCCCCCACTTCTAAGGTTTCGTAGAGCAAGAGGGGAAGGGAAGAGGCGAACATACATGTTCGTTGCCGGAGAAGGACACGTCGAAGACCTGGGTATCTGGAGGCGACATAGGTAGTATACCGCTAGATATATAGGGAGAGAGCACGCAAGCGGAGAAAGAAACCCAGCCGGAGTAGCTCCAAACCAAGAGGCACCCGCACCAGGCGTCAATCCGAGAAGGGCTAGAGAATGCGAGTGTCTTCCCAGCCCTGGACCCGCCGAAGCGACACAACACTACCACCAACTCCGTAGCATATGCCAACTGCTGCCACGCTACAGGCCTTGGTTGTCCAATATCTCAGACCTGGACTCCTCATCGCCAAGATAACCTAAGCGTGGCAGGCGCCACCATGTCCTCCTCGACGACACACACGGAGAAAGGCCAGGAGTATGACCGACTCGCCCCGTACCCGCATCGACGAGCGTCGGTCGGCTCGCAGCTGCGACTGTGGGTGGGGACAGTAGGTTGGGGAGGAAGAACGGGGCAAATGCCAGGAAGACGAATGGGATGTCCGACGATGGCAAAAATGATGGTGCGCGCAGGATGTGAAACGTCCTCGTGGACGTGTAATAGCCACTGCGCGAGTCGGTGTTAGGGCTGGTGTCGGACGAATATGGGGAGGAGGCGCATGCTCCTACGCCCTCTGTCAAGAATGGGGTGACGCGAAGGTGGAGGCATGAGGGGAGAGAGAAAAGAAGTAGAATGGAGAACAAGGTGGTGGCAACTGAGGCAAGGGCCATAATTATCGTGCGGAGGAGGTATAGATGACCAAATGGGCCATGTCTGGCGAGCCAGTCCGAGGCACGACCCATTTAATAGTGCCTAGGCCAACCCGGTACGAGCGTCGTGCGGTGCTTGGGCCATAGCCTCGGCCTGTAGTGTTGGCGCGGCCTGACACGATTTTTTTTATTTTACAAAAAATATATATATGTACTATTTATATTAAATATTATAAATACCTGAGCATGATGCTCTATTGGTTAGACAACTTCGTCTAGTGTCTCCCACCCTTCTTCCATCAGGGTGTGGGTCAGGGTGTGGTTTCAAACCCCAACCACTCCACCACTTTTTAACATAACCCACCTCATGCACCGCTTTTTAACATTTTACGCTGAGTTGATTTGGAAGAAATGTAGGGACTCTTTTGTAAAAAGATGACCGTTGAAACTGGTGCTTTAAGTATAGTAGAGATTTTTGGCTAAACTTGTCAGAACTTGCCAAAATATTTTTTACCCACTATAATAAGAGGGGATTTCAATATCATGCGCAAACGTAAGGAAAAGAGCAACAATAAATTCATTGATAGATGGTCTTTCTTGTTCAATACTTTAATTGGTAGCTTTGATCTAAGAGAGATTGATCTCACTAGTCGATGATTCACTTGGGCAAACTCTACCGATTCCTACCTATGAAAAACTAGGTAGGGTGCTTATGACGACTGAGTGGGAATTTAAATTCCCACTTGCCTCTCTCCGAGCTCAGGTCAGAAGTGTATTGGATCATACACCTCTACTCTTGGATACAAATTCATCGACACACCATGGAAAACCTAAGCAGTTTAAATTCGAACTGAGTTTGTTCTCCCGAGAAGATTTCTACCACAAAGTGGTAGAAATTTGGAACAAACCGGTAAGAGGAAATAATTCGGTCCAAAGATGGAACCATAAATTCAGTGAGGTGCGCAGATTCCTCTGACGATGAGCGAATCATACCAATGGAGTTTATAAACAAAAGAAAACATACCTTCAAGCAAAAATCAATGAGTTAGACATTGCAACTGAGACTAAGGAGTTGAACGAGCTCGAACGAGAACACCTCGGGCATGCTCAGGACCAGTTAGCCTCCCTTCTTAGGGAAGAAGAAAGCAAATATTATCAGAGAGCTAAAGTGAAAGATATACTCCTGGGAGATAATAACACCAGATATTTTCAGCTTATTGCTAATGGCAAACATAGAAAGAAAAGATTTTTTTCTCTTGACCATGTGAATGGGAAAATTGAAGGGCAGGAGAACCTTAAAGGTTAACGAAGTTCTATAAGGAACTTTTTGGGGAGCCTAATGAGAGCTTACTAACCTTGAATGAGGAGGAAATTGATGACATCAAACAAATCTCTGAGACTAAAAATGCTCTTCTAACAGGCCTTTTCATTAAGGATGAGATTAAGGAGGTTGTTTTTCAAACGAAACACAACAAGGCACCAGGTCTAGATGGCTTTCCTGTTGAGTTTTACCAAAAAAAATCTAGGATGTCATTAAATGTAACCTTCTATCTATGTTCCATGAACTACACATAGTGGATCTTCCTCTTTTCAATTTGAACTTTGGGGTCATCACTCTTATACCAAAAGTTCAAGAAGCCAATGTAATCCAGAAATTTGGACCCATTTGCCTTCTAAATGTGAGCTTTAACTTTTTTCCAAAGTGGCCACAATTAGGTTGAACAACATCGCTCATAAAGTTGTCAGCCCAACTCAAACAACTTTCATGCATGGGCAAAATATCCTAGAGGGAGCCGTCATACTGCATGAAACCATTCATGAGATGCATAGGAAAAGGCTAGAAGGGGTAATTATAAAAACTGACTTTGAGAAAGCTTATGACAAGGTCAAATGGCTTTCTTATTCCAAACCCTCCAGATGAAGGGTTTCTCACCCAAGTGAATCTCTTGGGTTAAATCTTTCATTATGGGATGTAGTGTGGCGGTGAATGTGAATGATGATGTGGGAAAATTCTTCCAAACAAAGAAGGGATTACGACAAGGTGGCCCCTTGTCTCCTTTATTTTTCAACATTATAGCAGATATGCCTGTGATCTTGATCAACAGAGCTAAAGAACATGGGCAAGTGAGTGGAGTAGTGCCTCACTTAATTGATGGAGGCTTATCTATTCTAGAGTATGCAGATGATACGATTATTTTCATGGAGAATGACTTAGAGAAGGCTTAGAACATGAAGTTGTTGTTGTGCATCTTCGAACAAGTCTCTAGTCTTAAAATTAATTTTCATAAGAATGTATTATTATGCTTTGGAAGTGCTCAAGATTGTTTAGAGACCTATCTGGAATTGTTTGGATGCAAATAGGGAGATTTTCCTATAAAATATCTCAGCCTGCCAATACATTTCAAGTCTTAGGAACTTCGATAGGAATATAGTGGAGGAACATGTGGAAAATAGTGGAGGAACGTGTGGAAAAAAGGCTAGCTAGCTAGAAAGGACGATTGGAGGTAGATTGACATTGATTAACTCGGTGCTGAGCAGCCTCCCTATGTACATGATGTCATTTTTCGCTATTCCTAAAGGTGTTCTTAAAAAACTGAATTACTTCCGCTCTCGGTCCTTTTGGCAAGGGGATGAGGGCAAGAGAAAATATCGCCTTGCTAGATGGAATATCATTTGCCAACCTAAAGATCAAGGAGGCTTTGGGATCCACGATCTAAATCAAGAACACAACACTCCTAAGTAAATGGCTATTCAAGCTTCCAACATCGAACGGAACTTGGCAACAACTTCTCAGGAACAAATATCTAGGATCTAAACCTCTAGTCCAGGCTGATTGGAAAACCGGGGACTCTCATTTTTTGTCTAGTTTAATGAAGGTTAAACAAGATTTTCTTCATTTCGAAACCTTCAAAATAAAAAATGGATCATAAGTGAGATTTTGGGAAGACACCTGGTTTGAAGGACAGGGGTTGAAAGACCGGTACCCTAGATTATATAGCATTGCAAGAAAAAAAAATTCATAACTATTGCGGAGGAGGTACTAACATATATAGAAGCAATTTTCTCTTGGAGAAGATCATTAATTGGGCCTAGGTTAGCGGCGTGAAACGAATTGCGTTCATGTATCGCTAACATTCGGTTATCACAAGAGGATGATACTTTTCATTGGAGTTTGACCCAATCTGGTCATGTCTCGATGAAATCCCACTATTTAGCTTTGAATAAGAATGAAGTACCCAATCTAAACAAAATATTATGGGAATTAAAAGCTCCGCTTAAGATTAAAGTCTTCTTGTGGTACATCAGGAGAGGAGTAATCCTAAGGACAACCTGGCCAACTACAATTGGCATAGAGACATATCTTGTTGCTTCTGTCATAAACTAGAGACAATTAAGCATATGTTTTTGAATGTCGTTTCGCTCGTATTGTCTGAATATAATTAATTTAGCCTTCGGGATACGTATACCTTCTAGTGTCTCTAATATGTTTAGTAGCTGGCTAGAGGGGTTTAATCATAATATTAGAAACATTGTTTTGTTAGGAGCGGTAAGTATCTGTTGGGCTCTTTGGCTAATTAACTAGAAATGATTTTGTTTTTGAGAGAAAACAACATTTTCCCCGTTGCAGGTTATGTATGCCACTTCCTATTGGCTCCGTACATGGATGGTGTTGTAGAAGACGAATCAGCAAGCTATGATTGTGCAAGGTACGTGTTTCTTGGCGCAGGTGGCCAATGACTTTTTTCCTAGACTCATGGGTGGTGATCTAGTCGTCGGATTGGTTGTCACTAGAGTTTGTGTGCTACTTTTTGTTTAGGCTATGTGCTATCTATCTGTAGAGGCTGGAAGATATTTTAATTCTTTGTATCAAATTGACGACGTTTTGAAATTAATAGCTTTCCTTATAAAAAAAGAAAATATGTACTGAAGAGAAATATAAACATAAGGGGATCGCAGCATGAGCTTTCTTCTTTGGTATTCGGGGAAGTTTTTTCTGTGTGCGTTCTCTTAAGATGGGGATTGATTGCAACTGTTAATTCTATTATTTTAAGGAGCAAGGTGGCCCGCGCAAATAATCGTGGATAGCTAGTTTTTTATTGTGGCCATTAGTTTCTTAAAAAATTATAAAAAGTGTTTGCTTATCTCTAATCCTATAAAGCATCAATTTCCATGGTTCCACCATCGTCTTGTTTTCTTATCTCCTAGATGTAACATGAGAAACCAACCAAGACCAACACGAAATGAAGTCGTACGAGCGCTCTCACATAGTAACATCCCGCTAGCTGAAAGAGGACGAGCGACGAAACAAGCTATGAAAAGGATTTGGGCTTCTTTTTAACTTTTACTTTTCTCGATATTTTAGTTAAGATAAAGTGTATTATTTGTTTTCATCAATTTAATATTTGGTATGTAGACTAAATGTAATTCTATATTAAATTTACTATTTTTGTACAACCCAATCGTTTGTCGGCGAGTCGTTGTACTGTTGGTAGGGCTTAGTCCACTCCAACCAATATTGACAATATGTACCGTCACAATGTAAGAACATTATACTATAATTGTTCTCTTTTGATACTTCCCAAATAAATCTATATGCACTTGAGATATTTATTCAAATATAATTATTGTTTATTTTTAAATACTAAGGTATATGTAGTCTAGTGGTCACCCCCAAATTTCTAGAGTAGGAACGGTTTGGGTTTCGAGTGCTCGCTCTGCACTGTTTTTTATATAATTATTGTTTATTTCTAAACACTGTACGTCTAGTCTGGTGGTAGCCGCGTGGACGCTGGGCTAGCTGCGCGGTGCACGGAGGGTGAAGTCGTGGTAGCATCAGTCGGCCACATTAGGTTCCTAATAGGGTAGTATAGATATAGATTATTTCTAAACACTAAGGTACGTACGGTCTAGTGATAGCTGCGTGGTCGGGGGCGGGCGCTGGGATCCACAGGGCAGTAGCTGAGAGAGCCATAAGTAGGTGCTGGGTGTGGGGCCCACATGGCACTGCGCCGAGACGGGGCGCCTAGAGTAGTATAGATATAAATATAGATTATACTTTCTTATTTTAAATATTTACCCTTTTATATTTGTATGTCCATATAGTACTTGTCAGATTTTACTTATATCACGACAAATAGACTAGAAGAAATCTATAAATTTAAAAATGTGAGACACAAAGAAAACTATTTAAATACATATTGTATAGAGCATAATGTTTCTAGATAAATATAGAGTTAGATTATTGTAAAATATAACAACGAATACTTTTTATTTATTTGATTAATCTTTTCCTTGCTCTTTCAGCCTTGCAATTAATGATATAATTATTTGAATTTTTTTATTAAAGCTTGAGCGTCCATTGACATGATTTTATCTTTCTTAATTTATCAATATAGTATTTCATTCCAGTTCCGTCTGGTGAGATCTCGTATATATCTAAACTTAGATTTTATTTGGAAGCTAGGAGATTGAAGAGGATTAATCCTTTCTACTCAATATTTAGATATTAGCCGCCTCAATTCAATCACTTCTAATCCCTTGCTCCCAAACATACCATTAGAAATTGTCTGCACAACTAATAGTACATAATTTTTATGGTTAGTTAAAAATTATTTAGTAGTGGTGTAAACCCTTAAAATATGGTTTAAAGTATTAGGGAGCTCTTTGAGAAATAATACTAGAGTTTATTTTAAGTCTATATTTTATTTGATACACATGATCATATATATATAGGAGCACTGGACATCAAATAGTTAGAGAAAGTCTAGGCCGACCATCCTGCGACCCGGTCCAGCCCGGCGCGTCCACCCACTCCCCAAATCAGGCTGTCGGGTGCGACATCCACCCCACATCCATGCGCACAAAAAAAATGAATGCATACATGAGTCAAACACGTTCCCTGCATGCGCGTAAATTTAGAAAATAGATGTGTGGCAGTTTCTATTTTTAAATGTTTTATTTCCTCCATAAATATAGGATCACTACAACAGTCATTCAGCTAGACTCGTCAGGACCAGTTTATGATATATACTGATACTAAATATGCTACACCGTGTAGATATTTATGCAATTCGGTACACTGCGTAAAAATCCATTACCCACTGCATGCGCACAAATTTAGAATGGAAAGAATGTGCGATGAAAGGAAATGAATTAGCATGTATGGAAACAAAAAAATCATATTTAATGCTTTATTTTCTCTATAAATATAGGATCTCTACAACAGCCATGCAGCTAAACTCGTTAGAACTAGTTTATAATATATATTGATACTAATTATGCTACACGATTAATTATTTATGCAATTCGGTAAAATGCGTAAAAATATGTTTCCTGTTGCATGCGCACAAGAGGATGACAAGATGTGCGATGAAAGGAAATAGATTGGCATGCATGGAAACAAAAAAATTATTTAAATGTTTTATTTTCTCCATAAATATAGGATCGCTCCAACAGTCATGCAACTAGGCTCGTTAGAACAAGTTTACGATATATACTTTTACAATTTATGCTACACGATGTAGCTATTTATGTAATGCGGTACACTGTGTAAAAAATCTGGCATGTGGTTCACTGTTGGACACATCTTCAGGTTCGAGCATAAAAACCTTAAGTTTTGAGCATAAAACCACTAAGTTATAAGCGTAAATATCATGCCAATGTAAGAGGTTGATAGCTCTAGTGGGTTGTATTTACGATCCTATTTTTATGGCAGATCCAAAAAAAACGTAAGAGTCGCATACATGCGGTTTCTATTTTTATACAGATCCAAAAATTATGGCAAATCGTGGTTGTTTCTATTGCATGCGTGGAAATTTTGAATTATATTTTCCTTTCCATTGCACGCGCGCAATAAATTGGATGACATGATTCACACAAAGCATAAATTCTTATACAACATCGCATAAATACTTACACCATATAGCATAATTGATAAAAAACTAATATCGATCCAACTAAGAACGTCAGCGGAAATTAGGGACAATTTTATGGCAGACGTAAAAATCTAGCAGTTACGAACATAAGTGATTTGATTTATTGTAATTATGAACATGCGGGAATTAGGGACAGTTTTATAGCAGACATAAAAATATGGCATTTACTATCATAAATAATTTGATTTGATTCTTTATGGTAATTACGAATAGCATAAATCAGGAATTGTCTTTTCAATGTGCATGCAAAAAATATGCCTGCAGTAAAATGATATACGAACTACGTGTTCAAACATAAAATCGTACAGTTTTTAGTGTAAATAGTACATGTGGTAGGCATAAAACACAATAAACGAAAGATCACGAATCGGAGGAGGTAATCGTCGGAGGACATCGTCGATGACACAAGCACAGATGGAGGTCATCACTGCGCGTCCGGGTCAGGGAGTCGCGACCACCGCAGCCACTGGTCAGGGGTTCGCCGCCGCGCGCTCTCGGACAACCGTCAACGTCGCACGCGCCTGAGTGGGTGCCATCGCTAATGAATCGGGATGGGGCGTCAAAAACTGAACCCTAGTACTCTAGGTCTTCTTTTATAGAGGTCCGGACCTGGTCCGGCTTGACCAGATTGCACCGTCTGACCTAGGCTTCCTATATATGTATACTAGGTGAGTGCCCGTGAGTTGCAACGGGAACTTATAATACCACGATAATTTATATACAAAATGTGTGTTATACTGTTATGAAGGTTTCATAATCCATTTGTGATCCTGGCCATACATAAATTTTATTATTTTAATCTAGTTGTTTCTAAAAGTCGCCTAGAGGGGGTGAATAGGCAAAACCTGAAATTTACAAACTTAAACACACACTAAAGGTCGAGATTAGCGTTAGAATTAAATTCAAGTCAAAAGAATATTTCTCTTGCTAAGAGTTGCTCAAAGAATGCGGATGACGTATGGAAGTCAACTCAAATCAATACTAGCAAGGAAACGTTAGAGAGGAAAAACAAATCAAACGAGAATCAAAGCGAGTGAACACGATGATTTGTTTTATCGAGGTTTGGTTCCAAAGAACCTAGTCCCCGTTGAGGAGGTCACAAAGACCGGGTCTATTCAAACCCTTTCACTCTCTCAAACGGTCACTTAGACCGAGTGAGTCTTTTCCTTAATCTCACGGGTCATTTAGACCTCGCAAGGACCACCACACACTTAGGTGTCTCTTGCTTCGATTACTAGTCTCTTGAGAATAAGAAGGGAAAAGAAAAAGCCAAACCAAGCAACAAGAGCAACAAAGAACACAAGTGATCCTCTCACAAGCCCTAATGCACTAGAGTTGATTTTGGGGCTTTGAGTGAATCGATTGCTTTGAATGTGTCTTGGAGTGTTGGGCTTTTGCTCTTGCAATGAATGAAGATTTTAGAAGGCTTGGATGAAAGTGAATGAGGTGGTTGGGGGGTATATATAGCGTCCCAACCACTTCTAGTCGTTGGTTGAATTCTGCTGGCGATGGGCGCACCAGACAGTCCGGTGCGCCACCAGACAGTCACTGTGCACTGTCCGGTGCACGCCATGTCAGCGCAACCGTTAGGGTTCAGAGAAGTTGACCGTTGGGGACGTTTGTCCCCTAGCTGCACCGGACAGTCCGGTGCCCTCTGACTTTTGTGCTCTGACTTTTGCATTTGCACTGTTCACCGCAGAGCACCTTTTGTAGTCGACCGTTGGCGCCAGTTAGCCGTTGCTCTACTGGCTCACCGGACAGTCCGGTGAATTATAGTGGAGCGCGCTGACAGAAACCCGAGAGTGGCTGGTTCGAGGGGGCGCCTGGCTGGCGCACCGGACAGTGTCCGGTGCACCATTTTCCAGCACACACAAGTCCTTTTGCTCCAATTAAATTGTGTCCCTAACTTGATTTCTTTCTTGGTTTGTGTTGAACCTTATGCACCTGTAATAGATAAAATCTAGACAAAACTAGTTAGTCCATGTGTTTGTGTTGATCGTCAACCATCAAAATTAATTATAGGAAATGGTTAACCCTATTTCCCTTTCAGTTTCACCACTACATTGCAATCATCAATACCATGCAGACTTCTATAAATGCCACGAGCTACATGGTCTCGTCGTTGGAGAGCATGTCCCACACGTACCGGAAAAAGTTCCCTCGTACATCATCAGTCATCAGACACGCACCACCATACACGCTTGCTTAAACAAAAAGGCAAGTGTGTGTGTTTGCGAAGAGAATTAAAGGCGGGCTGGCACAAAAGCTACCCCGACGGTGCCGAGGATGACGAACTGGTCATTGCTGTCGGTCCTCCTCTACATCACCTCCAGCATCGAGATGGTGCCACAGTACTTGATATAGTAGTCCTCGAACGTGCGCGACATGGCGAGTCCCGATGACTCTTGGCTGGGCTGCCAGATGAAGTCCACCCTAGGCTCATCAGCGAGGTAGTACACCTGGTTGTTGCACCACTGGATGCGCTACTCCTCTGCATACATCATGTTCAAGGACACTCACATAACGTCGGCAATGACCGACGTCCCAGCGCACAAGAATTCATGGCCGATCAGTAGCGACTTACGTGGCAGGTTGGACTTCAGGTGGACGATGAGCTAGACGGCCGTGACGGCACCATCGTCGGATGCGGTGCCCAGAACAGCCCGGGAGTCACCAACATTGGCGACGTCCATGAGGTCCCCCTGATTGACGATGGACAACATGGTGCATCCACTCTGGACCACGTCCAAGCGGCGGCTACACCGAAGCTTGTTGTCCACAGCGGCACATGCGGCCACGTAGGACTGCTTCCAGAGGTCGAACTGGCAGTCGCCAAGCTTCTTCTCGTCGTCGATGAGCGACGCCAACACGAGCACCTCCTGCTAGTGGTGTTTGTTCGGGGTTTCCAAGTAAAAAACATGGATTTATCCTTGGCGTTGGTTTATAAAAATGACTCACAAGTTAGATTCATGGAAAAAATATTACGGAGAATAAATACCACGCATGCAAAAAAGAAATTTAAGTTGAAAACATTATTCAAACAAAAGAAATTACATGCAAGTCTCTTTTTTAAATACTACTCCCTCCATCCAAAAATATAATTCAAGAATCTCAGTTATACTTATTTACTACTGTGCATTGTGCAAGGGTAGCAGGTGGGCTTGAAGAGAGATGTAGTAGATGTTTTTCCTGTCGTAGATGTAGAGAGAAACACATATGTGGTGTAGCGGTAGCTACTGCTCGCATTGGCTTGAGGGGGCACGGGTTTGAATCCCCTTGCGACCATGTGGTTTTTTATTTTAGCTAAGCATGGGTTGTGCGGGGAGGGAGAATGGGAATGGGTGTGGGTTGTGCGGGGGAATGGGAATGGGAATGAGTGTGGGCTATGCAGGGAGGGGGGAATGGGAAAGGCAGCACAAGAAATGAGAATGGCAGAACAAGGAATGGCAGACTACCCTTGCTGCCTTAATAAGTAGTGTGTATATATATATATATATATGTTTGCATCATGTTGGTGTCCTTTGATTGTTGCATTTGAAATTACTAAAGCTCATATTTTGATTTGGTTTGAGGTAAAAGAAAATAGAAATTTGAGGAATAAATAAAAGAAAAAAGAAAAGAAGAATACTAACTCGCACTGGGTCGAATTCGTCCCCGCTGGCCCACTATCGTAGCCTAGCCAACCCAACCGGCCCATATCATGTGCGCACGCCGGCCTAGCTACTGTCACGCCTAGCTATCCACCTATGCGTTCCCGCTCCACTGCCTCGTAGGGCCCCCATGTCAGACGCCCCGACCCCGTGCGCCAGCCTCTTCCATAGGCGTTGTCACGTGGACCCCTGTGGCTACTGTTTATCTTCTCAGGCCATTGTAACAAACACGTCGGGAAATCCTCTCGCCCCCAGTCCAATCCGATCCCTAGCATACTAGACTTTATCCCCCTCGGCGATATATGCTTGTGTGGCGCCCTCGCCCCACGCATCTGATACCAACCAATGCAGAGCCACACTAGGCCTTACACATCAAGAGAGCACCACCGAGGGGGGAAATCTGTGCTCGTCGTCGCGGGTGGTACAACGACACATCACTATTCGGCCCTCAAGAACCTCCCTGGGAAGCATTGACAGTCTCCCGCGAAGCCGTTTGTGACTATTAGAAGCGTGAGGAAGCACCAAAGGGCCGGGAACTACTCATTGGAGTTAGGCGGGTGAGGCGGACCCACGCGGCACCTTGGACAGATGTGTCTACGCCTCAAAAGCCGGTGAGGCATCTTCCCTTGAGTTCGCAAGAGCTCTAGCTATGTTTTGTATGATTTTCTGAACGCGTAGGATCACTAGATCCCTGGGATAGGGTCTCGCGAGTGGGGATGGGAATAGGTACGGGTATATGGGTAAATAACCGTGGATAATTATCCATTGTGCACAGGTATGGTGTAATTTGCTATCCACGGGTACAGGTATGAATATAATAAGGTATTCGTAGATAATTTGTTGGTGGGTATAGATATCTGAAAGGGAAATGTGCCCTTGGGCCATTTCTAAGTATTTTGGTGATTGAGTGCCAACACAAGTGCTTAAATATGAATTTATGTCCATGGATGAACAAAGTGCAAATCATGAAGTAAAGGTATGTTTCTAAGCCTTAGTACATTGGTTTTGTGTACTAATATACTTGTCTAAGTGTTAGAAACAGAAAGAAGAAGAAAAGAAAAAAGGTGCAAAAGACTTGGCTGTGTACAGCCAAGACTCAGCTCGGTCTGGCACACCGGACTGTCCGGTGTGCACCGGACAGTGTCCGGTGCGCCAGGCTGACTCGGCGTGAACAGGCCGCTCTCGGGAATTCGCCGACGGCGTACGGCTAAAATTCACCGGACTGTCCGGTGTGCACCGGACTGTCCGGTGAGCCAACGGTCGGCCGGGCCAACGGTCGGCCGCGCAATCTGCGCGGGACACGTGGCCGAGCCAACGGTCGGAAGGGGCACCGGACTGTCCGGTGCGCCAACGGCTCCCAGATCTGCAACGGTCTACAACGGTCGGCAGCGCTGTTTAAGGAAAGAAATCGGGCACCGGACAGTGTCCGGTGTGCACCGGACTGTCCGGTGCACCCGACGACAGAAGGCAAGGATAGCCTTCCAGATTTGCTCTCAACGGCTCCTAGCTGCCTTGGGGCTATAAAAGGGGCCCCTAGGCGCATGGAGGAGATATCCAAGCAACCTTAGAGCATTCTTGATCATCCACACTCAGTCTTTGCGCATTCGTTTGTCATTCTAAGTGATTCGAGCTCCGTTCTAGTGAGAACTTTGAGATAGTCTTTTGAGCTCGATTCTTGGCCGTGTGTGTGCGCGTTTCGCTGTGGATTTGTGTGTGTTGCTTCCCTCCCTTACTCTGTGCTTCTTTGTGATCATATACTTGTAAGGGCAAGAGACTCCAATTTGTGGAGATTCCTTGCAAACGGGATATTGAAAGGCAAAACAAAACACCGTGGTATTCAAGTTGGTCTTTGGACCGCTTGAGAGGGGTTGATTGCAACCCTCGTCCGTTGGGACGCCACAACGTGGAGTAGGCAAGCGTTGGTCTTGGCCGAACCACGGGATAAACCACTGTGTCATCTCTGTGCTTGATCTCTTGTGGTATTGTGTTTTGTTGAGACCCCTCTCTAGCCACTTGGCAATTATTGTGCTAACACTTAACAAGTTTTTGTGGCTATAAGTTTAAGTTTTCACAGGATCACCTATTCACCCCCCCCCCCCCTCTAGGTGCTCTCAATTGGTATCAGAGCCGTTCTCTTCACAAAGGGACTAACCGCCCGAAGAGATGGATCCTAAGGGGAAGGGTATCGTGATCAACGACAAAGAGAAGGAATCCTTCGTCAACGAGCCTAAGGACGATAAGCCTACCGACTCCGGCTCGGGCCACAGACGGAAGGAAGGGAAGAAGAAGAAGACAAGACGCATCAAGGAGATCGTCTACTACGACAGCGATGAGTCTACTTCTTCCCAAAAGGACGACGACCACAACGACTACGAGAGAAGGAAACCGGTTAATTCGAACTTTTCTTTTGACTACTCTCGTATTCCGCAAAGTTCAAATTCACATTTGCTCTCCATTCCACTCGGCAAGCCCCCACACTTTGATGGAGAGGACTACAGATTTTGGAGCCACAAAATGCGTAGTCACCTATTCTCTCTCCATCCTAGTATATGGGAGATTGTAGAGAGTGGAATGCACTTTGATAGTTCGGATAGTCCCATGTTCATTAATGAACAAATTCATAAGAATGCACAAGCTACTACTGTTCTTCTAGCTTCTTTGTGCAGGGATGAATACCATAAAGTGAGCGGCTTGGATAACGCCAAGCAGATCTGGGACACCCTCAAGATTTCTCATGAGGGGAACGACGTCACCTTGCTCACCAAGATGGAGTTGGTGGAGGGTGAGCTTGGACGGTTCGCGATGATAAGGGGCGAGGAGCCGACGCAAACATACAACCGGCTCAAGACCCTTATCAACAAGATAAGGAGCTACGGAAGCACGCGATGGATGGACCACGACGTCGTCCGACTGATGCTAAGGTCATTTACCGTTCTTGATCCTCATTTGGTAAATAATATTCGTGAAAATCCTAGGTACACCAAAATGTCGCCCGAGGAAGTCCTAGGAAAATTCGTCAGCGGGCGAATGATGATCAAGGAGGCGAGGTATGTGGACGACGCCTTGAATGGACCGATCAACGAGCCGCAACCTCTTGCTCTCAAGGCAACGAGGAGCAAGGAAGCACTACCGAGCAAGGTGGCGCAAGTTGAGACGGCCGGGCTAAATAATGAGGAGATGACCCTCATCATTAAGCGCTTCAAGACGGCGCTTAAGGGTCGCAAGGGACAGCCAAGCAAGAACAAGACAAAGGAGAAGCGCTCGTGCTTCAAATGTGGTAAGATTGGTCATTTCATTGCTAACTGTCCCGATAATGAAAGTGACCAGGAAAAGGGGATCAAGAGGGAGAAGAAAAAGGCATAAAAGAAGGCAAAGGGCGAGGCACATCTAGGAAAGGAGTGGGATTCGGATTGCTCCTCCTCCGACTCCGACAATGAAGGACTCGCTGCCACCGCCTTCAACAAGTCATCTCTCTTCCCCAACGAGCGTCTCACATGCCTTATGGCAAGGGAGAAGAAGGTATGTACTCGAGACTCTACGTATGCTTCTTCAAGTGAGGATGATTCTAGCGATGAGGAAATAGATTACTCTAGCTTGTTCAAGGGATTGGATAGAAATAAAATTGATAAAATCAATGAATTGATTGATGCCTTGAATGAAAAGGATAGGCTTTTAGAAAAGCAAGAGGATTTGTTATATGATGAACATGATAAATTTGTAGAGGCACAAAAATCATATGCTTTAGAAGTTAAAAGAAATGAAATGCTTTCTTATGAACTATCTACTTGTCATGAAACCATTTCTACTTTACAAGGTGTTAACAATGATTTAAATGCTAAATTAGAAGTAGCAAATAAATCTAATTCTTGTGTAGAACATGTTATGATTTGCACAAGGTGTAAAGATTTTGACTTTGATGCTTGTAGTGAACACTTAGTTTCAATTTCAAAACTAAATGATGAAGTGGCTAGTCTTAATGCTCAACTTAAGACTAGCAAGAATAATTTTGATAAGCTAAAATTTGCAAGGGATGCCTATACAATTGGAAGACATCCCTCAATTAAGGATGGGCTTGGCTTCAAGAGGGAAGCCAAGAACTTAACAAGCCATAAGGCTCCCATCTTCGTCATGGAGAAAGGGAAGGCCCCTATGGCTAGTAGTGCTAAAAAGAACCATGCCTTCTTGTATCATGATAGGAGACAAACTAGAAATGTTTATAGGAGTTATAATGCTTATGATGATTTTGACTCTCATGCCATGTTTGCTTCTAGTTCTTCCTATATGCATGGTAGAAATATGTCTAGGAGAAATGCTATTCATCATGTGCCTAGAAAGAATGTTATTCATGCTCCTAGGAAAGTAGTGAATGAACCTTCTACAATTTATTGTGCTTTAAATGCTTCCTTTGCTATTTGTAGAAAGGATAGGAAAATAGTTGCTAGGAAGTTAGGGGCAAAATGCAAGGGAGACAAAACTTGCATTTGGGTCCCTAAGGATATTTGTGCTAACCTTGCAGGACCCAACATGAGTTGGGTACCTAAGACCCAAGCCTAAATTTGCCTTGCAGGTTTATGCATCCGGGGGTTCAAGCTGGATTATCGACAGCGGATGCACAAACCATATGACGGGGGAGAAGAAGATGTTCACCTCCTACGTCAAAAATAAGGATTCCCAAGATTCAATTATATTCGGTGATGGGAATCAAGGCAAGGTAAAAGGGTTAGGTAAAATTGCAATTTCTAATGAGCACTCAATCTCCAATGTGTTTTTAGTTGAGTCTCTTGGTTACAATTTGCTATCTGTTAGTAAACTATGCAATATGGGATATAATTGTCATTTTACAAATGTAGATGTGTCTGTCTTTAGAAGATGTGACGGTTCACTAGCCTTTAAGGGTGTATTAGACGGCAAGCTTTACTTAGTTGATTTTGCAAAAGAAGAGGCCGGTCTAGATGCATGCTTAATGGCTAAGACTTGCATGGGCTGGCTGTGGCATCGCCGCTTAGCACATGTGGGGATGAAGAACCTCCACAAGCTTCTAAAGGGAGAACACATGATAGGTCTAACCAATGTTTATTTCGAAAAAGATAGACCTTGTGCAGCTTGTCAAGCAGGTAAACAAGTGGGAGGAGCACATCACAGCAAGAATGTGATGACCACGTCAAGACCTCTGGAGATGCTGCATATGGACCTCTTCGGACCCGTCGCCTATCTAAGCATAGGAGGAAGTAAGTATGGTCTAGTTATTGTTGATGACTTTTCCCGCTTCACTTGGGTGTTCTTTTTGCAAGATAAGTCTGA
Source organism: Zea luxurians (assembly GCA_029449295.1). Taxonomy (NCBI): domain Eukaryota; kingdom Viridiplantae; phylum Streptophyta; class Magnoliopsida; order Poales; family Poaceae; genus Zea; species Zea luxurians. The sequence goes on along the minus strand of JAOPSE010000010.1, from coordinate 37,826,841 downwards.
AACCCAAGGGACCCTCAAGCGCTTTCTCAGGAGAGCTCAAAATGAGTTTGAGCTCAAAGTGAAGAAGATAAGGAGCGACAACAGGTCCGAGTTCAAGAACCTTCAAGTGGAGGAGTTTCTTGAGGAGGAAGGGATCAAGCACGAGTTCTCCGCTCCCTACACACCACAGCAAAATGGTGTGGTAGAGAGGAAGAACAGGACGCTCATAGATATGGCGAGGACTATGCTTGGAGAATTCAAGACCCCCGAGTGCTTTTGGTCGGAAGCCGTGAACACGGCTTGCCACGCCATCAACAGGGTCTACCTTCACCGCCTCCTCAAGAAGACGTCGTATGAGCTACTAACCGGTAACAAACCCAATGTATCTTACTTTCGTGTTTTTGGGAGCAGGTGCTACATTCTAGTGAAGAAGGGTAGAAATTCTAAATTTGCTCCCAAAGCTGTAGAAGGGTTTTTATTAGGTTATGATTCAAATACAAAGGCGTATAGGGTCTTCAACAAATCATCGGGTTTGGTTGAAGTCTCTAGCGACGTTGTATTTGATGAGACTAATGGCTCTCCAAGAGAGCAAGTTGTTGATTGTGATGATGTAGATGAAGAAGATGTTCCGACGGCCGCTATACGAACCATGGCGATTGGAGAAGTGCGGCCACAGGAACAAGATGAACGAGATCAACCTTCTTCCTCAACAACGGTGCATCCCCCAACTCAAGACGATGAACAGGTTCATCAAAAGGAGGCGTGTGATCAAGGGGGAGCACAAGATGACCACGTGATGGAGGAAGAAGCGCAACCGGCACCTCCAACCCAAGTTCGAGCGGTGATTCAAAGGGATCATCCCGTCGACCAAATTTTGGGTGACATTAGCAAGGGAGTAACTACTCGGTCTCGACTAGTTAATTTTTGTGAGCATTACTCCTTTGTCTCTTCTATTGAGCCTTTCAGGGTAGAGGAGGCCTTGCTAGATCCGGATTGGGTATTGGCCATGCAGGAGGAACTCAACAACTTCAAGTGCAATGAAGTTTGGACACTGGTGCCTCGTCCCAAGAAAAATGTTGTGGGAACCAAGTGGGTGTTCCGCAACAAACAGGACGAGCACGGGGTGGTGACAAGGAACAAGGCTCGACTTGTGGCAAAAGGTTATGCCCAAGTCGCAGGTTTGGACTTTGAGGAGACTTTTGCTCCTGTGGCTAGGCTAGAATCAATTCGTATCTTGCTAGCATATGCCGCTCACCATTCTTTCAGGTTGTACCAAATGGATGTGAAGAGCGCTTTCCTCAACGGGCCGATCAAAGAGGAGGTGTACGTGGAGCAGCCCCCTGGCTTCGAGGATGAACGGTACCCCGACCACGTGTGTAAGCTCTCTAAGGCGCTCTATGGACTTAAGCAAGCCCCAAGAGCATGGTATGAATGCCTTAGAGACTTTTTAATTGCTAATGCTTTCAAGGTTGGGAAAGCCGATCCAACTCTTTTTACTAAGACTTGCGACGGTGATCTTTTTGTGTGCCAAATTTATGTCGATGACATAATATTTGGTTCTACTAACCAAAAGTCTTGTGAAGAGTTTAGCAGGGTAATGACGCAGAAATTCGAGATGTCGATGATGGGCGAGTTGAACTACTTCCTTGGGTTCCAAGTGAAGCAACTCAAGGACGGCACCTTCATCTCCCAAACGAAGTACACACAAGATTTGCTAAAGAGGTTTGGGATGAAGGACGCCAAGCCCGCAAAGACGCCGATGGGGACCGATGGACACACCGACCTCAACAAAGGAGGTAAGTCCGTTGATCAAAAAGCATACCGGTCAATGATAGGGTCTTTACTTTATTTATGTGCTAGTAGACCGGATATTATGCTTAGCGTATGCATGTGTGCTAGATTTCAATCCGATCCTAAGGAGTGTCACTTGGTGGCGGTGAAGCGAATTCTTAGATATTTAGTCGCTACGCCTTGCTTCGGGATCTGGTATCCAAAGGGGTCTAACTTTGACTTGATTGGGTACTCAGATTCCGACTATGCTGGATGTAAGGTCGATAGGAAGAGTACATCGGGGACGTGCCAATTCTTAGGAAGGTCCCTGGTGTCATGGAACTCTAAGAAACAAACCTCCGTTGCCCTATCCACCGCTGAGGCCGAGTATGTTGCCGCAGGACAGTGTTGCGCGCAACTACTTTGGATGAGGCAAACCCTCAGGGACTTTGGCTACAATCTGAGCAAAGTCCCACTCCTATGTGATAATGAGAGTGCTATCCGAATAGCAGAAAATCCTGTTGAACACAGCCGCACAAAGCACATTGACATCCGGCATCACTTTTTGAGAGACCACCAGCAAAAGGGAGATATCGAAGTGTTTCATGTTAGCACCGAGAACCAGCTAGCCGATATCTTTACCAAGCCTCTAGATGAGAAGACCTTTTGCAGGCTGCGTAGTGAGCTAAATATCTTAGATTCGCGGAACTTGGATTGAATTGTAGCATACATGTATTTATGCTTTTGATCATGTTCCTTTTTGCATTTTGTTGTTAAGTATGGTGCTCAAGTTGTACAAACACTCCCTGGACCTCACAAGTCCGTGGCAAAATGATGCACAGTTTTAGGGGGAGATGTGTTACAACTTGACCCTTTGAGACTAACCATATGCTTGAGTTTGCTTGTTTTAGTCTCAATGGAGAATTGAAAGGGAAAAGGTGGACTTGGACCATGAAAGACTTCCACTGCACTCCGATGAGAGGGTAACTTATTCCAAGTTCATCTCATGAACTCTTATTGCCATTTGCTCTTAATTGAAGATTTTGGTGAGGCAATGGGGTTATAGAGCCAAGATTAATCCCGTTTTGGTGTTTGATGCCAAAGGGGGAGAAAATAAAGGCCAAAGCGATAAATGGATCAGCTACCACTTGAGAGATTTTGAAAATAGTAGAATAGAGCTTTTGGTTTGGTTTGTCAAAACTCTTTTGTTATCTCTCTTATCGAAAGTTGGCTTCTTGTGGGGAGAAGTATTGATTATGGGAAAAAGGGGGAGTTTTTGAAATCTTTGATCAATCTCTTTTGAAATGACTTTCTTTATGTTTCAACATGTGTGTTTGACTTAGAGATAGAGATTTGAGTTTGATTTGCAAAAACAAAACAAGTGGTGGCATAGAGTGATCCATATATGTCAAAAGTGAATCAAAACAATTTTGAGTTCTTATTTGATTTGATTTTGTACTTGTTCTACTTGCTTTATGTTGTGTTGGCATAAATCACCAAAAAGGGGGAGATTGAAAGGGAAATGTGCCCTTGGGCCATTTCTAAGTATTTTGGTGATTGAGTGCCAACACAAGTGCTTAAATATGAATTTATGTCCATGGATGAACAAAGTGCAAATCATGAAGTAAAGGTATGTTTCTAAGCCTTAGTACATTGGTTTTGTGTACTAATATACTTGTCTAAGTGTTAGAAACAGAAAGAAGAAGAAAAGAAGAAAGGTGCAAAAGACTTGGCTGTGTACAGCCAAGACTCAGCTCGGTCTGGCACACCGGACTGTCCGGTGTGCACCGGACAGTGTCCGGTGCGCCAGGCTGACTCGGCGTGAACAGGCCGCTCTCGGGAATTCGCCGACGGCGTACGGCTAAAATTCACCGGACTGTCCGGTGTGCACCGGACTGTCCGGTGTGCACCGGACTGTCCGGTGAGCCAACGGTCGGCCGGGCCAACGGTCGGCCGCGCAATCTGCGCGGGACACGTGGCCGAGCCAACGGTCGGAAGGGGCACCGAACTGTCCGGTGCGCCAACGGCTCCCAGATCTGCAACGGTCTACAACGGTCGGCAGCGCTGTTTAAGGAAAGAAATCGGGCACCAGACAGTGTCCGGTGTGCACCGGACTGTCCGGTGCACCCGACGACAGAAGGCAAGGATAGCCTTCCAGATTTGCTCTCAACGGCTCCTAGCTGCCTTGGGGCTATAAAAGGGGCCCCTAGGCGCATGGAGGAGATATCCAAGCAACCTTAGAGCATTCTTGATCATCCACACTCAGTCTTTGCGCATTCGTTTGTCATTCTAAGTGATTCGAGCTCCGTTCTAGTGAGAACTTTGAGATAGTCTTTTGAGCTCGATTCTTGGCCGTGTGTGTGCGCGTTTCGCTGTGGATTTGTGTGTGTTGCTTCCCTCCCTTACTCTGTGCTTCTTTGTGATCATATACTTGTAAGGGCAAGAGACTCCAATTTGTGGAGATTCCTTGCAAACGGGATATTGAAAGGCAAAACAAAACACCGTGGTATTCAAGTTGGTCTTTGGACCGCTTGAGAGGGGTTGATTGCAACCCTCGTCCGTTGGGACGCCACAACGTGGAGTAGGCAAGCGTTGGTCTTGGCCGAACCACGGGATAAACCACTGTGTCATCTCTGTGCTTGATCTCTTGTGGTATTGTGTTTTGTTGAGACCCCTCTCTAGCCACTTGGCAATTATTGTGCTAACACTTAACAAGTTTTTGTGGCTATAAGTTTAAGTTTTCACAGGATCACCTATTCACCCCCCCCTCTAGGTGCTCTCAATATCTAGTATCCATACCCGTTACCCAATGGGTATCTGACATATGGGTCATCTGAATTCAATAAATTATCCTAAATTCCCATTTTTCAATTTCCGTCCATGGCATGTTGTTTGGTGTTGAAATTATTGTTTGATGTTGTTGGATGATAAAAATTTTGAAATATAATAAAATTGTTGTTTGGTATTGAATGTTAAAATTGTAGTGGGTAGAAAGGTAATGGGTATCCACCAGGTATCGGATACCCGGCGGATACGGGTATGAGTTTAGATCCATACCCACGAACGTATATGGGTACGGGTATGGATTGAATTTTATTTCGTGGATTTGGGTTCGCAAACTATATATTTGTGTCCTATCCAGCCGATTGCCATCCCTACTCACGAGCGATGTCGCGGTTAGCCTCTGCCGCCGACGGGTGAAGAGGAAGGAGATAGGGCCGCTTAATCACAAACGAACGATGTAGATTAGATGGGCATATTATAATAGTGTGTGGCGCGGCGCAATCTTGGTCATAGATCAAAGATCCGAGGGCCAGCTTTTTTGTACCAGTTCATGTAAGTCACGTTCTAATCTGAGCCGTGTGTAGCCGATCGAATAGCTCAAAATGAAGTGTACCCCTTGAGCTAGAGCATTAGCAAAAGAGCCCCTTCACTTTTAACGAATCAACTAGTTGTCCTAGTGAAGCAATAGAGATATAATTTAAGTCCCTAAGAATTTCACTTTAGCCCCTGACCTTTGATAAATTCATACCATAATTTCATCAAACTCAGGACAAAATAAAATAAAATAAATATGGAAATTTGATTTTTAGTATAAAAACAATTCTATAAACTTCAAAAATTCATAACTCATCTGTTTTAACTCTAATTTTAGTGGTTCACGAACCTACGATCTCATAGCGACACGTAGAATATTCATGTGTATTTATTTCCATGTGTTGGTGTGATGTTATTGTATCCATTATTTTATTATTTGTATGTATTTCCGCGAGTAGAAGCGAGGTCACGAGGAACCTTAAGCCTAAATTTGGGAAAGTACTTGGTGTTGCACCAAAAAGTCAAGTTGTGTCCTTGATCACTTTCTTTGATCTAATAATATTTATGATCTCACCAATGCTTGCACTGTTAGGTTAACTTGATGGGACCTAATAGTTTACCTAGTTTTGTTTGCCCTACACCTTGCATGCATATAAATGAATTATTGGGTAGTCTGGCTATTGCTCTATCTGGTTTTGGGTGTTATATTATATGTGAATCATGATCATGCCTTATTACTATTGTTGATTATTTATGGATTATTTATGATACATGGTAAGATCATTTTGTTAATTGGAACATGTAGCTTAACCCGTAAAAACAGTATTACCACAAGGGTAGAATGGGACGCCCTTGGTCAATTAATGAGGAAAGCTAGGGAGAGATCACCTTACCCGAAAGTGGCAAGAGAGGAGGTGTCGCTACAGAGTATAGTGCTGGGTGTAATTAATGCGATGGGATTACAGACCGTGGAACAAGGTATATGCTCCCTTCGTCCTGAAATCGTAGTGGGTTCTCTCAAACTAGTGGAACTTTGGAAAGGCCTCGTAGTGCTACGCTGCCTCGCCTCAGTAGAGGTGTATGGGATTCATGACCTCGTGGCAGATGGTATCACAACTTGTGGGTAAAGATGTGCAACGTCTGCAGAGTGTAAAATTGGTATATCAGTCGTGCTCACAGTCATGAGTGGCTTAAGACTCTCACATGAGTAATTTATGGAATTAAACTTAAACGATCATGCATTGCATTGTATTGTTGGAGTAATTCTTCATTATGATCTATTTTTTTGTGTGGTATTTACTTATAGTTAGTAATTGCTAATAAAATTTTGACCAACTTAATTAAAAGCAATGCTCAGCCTTAAACATTATCCTTGATAAGCCTTACCCTACACTTTTACCAACACTTGTTGAGTGATGACTGTATGGAAGCTCATCCTTGTTATAATCACACCAGGACAAGAACAGGTACCACTAAAGGAGAATGATGAAGATGAAGATGAGTTCAAAGAGGTCTAGGTCGTCGTATCCCAGTCAACTATGGTTGTGGAAGATCGTTGTCGCCACATGGTATATTTTATTTAGTTATTTTGTACAGGAATTGTATTAAGTAATAAAGATGTGACATTGTTTTCTGTACACTGAGTCATCATATGTGTGAGACTTGATCCTAGCACACATACTTTTGAGATACGTCTGGATTTGGCCTTAAATCCCGGCGTGACAACTGGTCTAGTTTATAATGTATTCCACTTACGTTAAATGTTATATTCTTTTACCAGTAATTTGGTCAACAATTTTATGTTTTGTAATACAAACTCGATACTATTAGCTTTATAGTTAAATGTATTATTTAATAATTATAAACAATATAATTTAATACAAATAGATTATTAGTGTAGTTTGAGACCATGTCATGTCAAACTACACCTTATAAGCTAGATTGGAGAGGGTATTTATTTATATTTTCTCCCTTTTATAAAATTTAAAAGTTATAGTTTATTTTATGATGACCACGACATGCATAACATAATTAATGTTTTCAATGATATAATAATGTAGTATAAACTTTGATATATTTTTCTTATGTTCTAAGGCATAGAAATATTTACTGATAAATATATCATGATTTTAATTTTCATAGTATTCATGTATCTATAGAGTTAGGTATCAAGTTTTATGACTTCATTTGAGTTAGGATCAACAGAGATATGCAATTCTAATATCTGATTATAGTCGATAAGCAGTTAGTAGTCATATTATGACTTCATTTGTCTGTTGATAATTATAACCAAGACCTCTCTTGATTTCCACGTGATAGCCCTGTTTCAAATTATGAACTGAAATTTGAAACAGTTTGTTATCCAATTTATTAATTAGCCCAACAAACTGTTTCAAATTTCAGTTCATAATTTTATTAATTAGCCCAACAATTTAGGTGTTAATAAGAACTTTTTTTATTCTTAATCAAAGCTACACCAATAGTGCAGTGATAAAAGTATTTATTTATTAGAGTCTAGAGAAGGATAAAGGATTTAAACAGTCTATAGTATTATTTATTTGTTGTATCTATAAGAAAAACTGAAAGATAGTTGAAACCCAAAAAAATAACATCGAAAATAGCAACGGAACAGTTGAAGAAAAGGACGGGAGAAAGTCACGAGAAGATAAAAGAAGGAAAACTCACGTAAAGGTAAAAAAAAGGTGAAATAAAAACAAAGAAAAAGTCACGGGACAAAAAAAGAAGTCGAACGGTTAGAAAAAAGTAGACACAAAAGGGGGTGGGGCATACTCCATTTAGATATGGACTCTTTATTTGGTTAAACCTGGACCGTTGATTAGCGTAAAATATAATGGGCATCTTTTAATTTAACATAGTAGTGTTTTGTATTTCATATAGATACTCTATTTGTTCTCGGTTGTCATACCATCGTAAAATCTAATAGTATGTATTCTTTCTTTTTTCTAGTAGCCTATTTATTCTCGGCAGTTCGCGCCATAAAATCTAATGGTGCATATTATTTTATTTTTAGATACTTTATTTATTTCTGTTCATTGGATCATCATAAAATCCAGTGGTGTACGTTATATGCTTCTCTTTTTATCGATTAATCTTTTTATATTTATCTCGGTGAACGTGAGAGCTTCTTTTGATTCTGCTGTATTAATGTAATGTAATAATATTAGACAAATAGATTTCAAGAAACCTGCTCAGCCTTCCTATTTATTAGACGCTAACACAATGATAAGCGGGGACAGCATTTTTTTTTCTTCAACAAGTGTCATGCATAATGATTCCATCAATTGTCCTGCATAAAATTTTCAGCTGTCAGTTTAGATACAAATCTTGCGGTTGGATCTCAGGATACCTGACAAATGCATGAAATGCGACAGCAACAACAAAAAAACACTTTTTTTTCCTTTAACAAGTAGACATCCGTGGAACATCCTCTTGCGCCTCGCAATAGCTGACAAAGCAAACCATTCCAGCAAACCATAGGCCTGTCATGGAGGAGCTGTGATATGACAACTTGAAAGGCTTCACCGTTTATCAAATTCGCCTTTTTTTCCTGCGCTAGCATATGCATATATATTCTAAACTGAACACCAATACAAATTTGACTGCTTTTATACTGAAGACTTTCTGTTGACAGCACAACAGGTTCTTTTTTTTACGAGGTGAAGCACATCAACAGCTGGTGTACGCATCATGATGGATGTCTGCACTATGATTTTGTGATTACCACAGAACAAGCACTGAAGGACAAGCAGGGTGTGGATGGATGCATATGGAAATGCACGATGTCGATGGTGGTGGCATCTACTGTTATATATAGCATATCTGCATAAGGATGTCAATTCTGTCATGTCGTGGTTTAAAGCCCCCATAAGGTACCGTAATTAACTATTTAACTCATAGGAGCTTAGAGTTTAAATAAATCCGGTCCATTGAATTTTAGGTCCTGTTTGATTACTTTAGTCACTAGAAGTTTAGTAGCTAAAGGAGCTCATTTGATTCCAGTGACTAAACCGGACTAAAGAGCATTAATTGCTGTGAATAATGACTATATTACCCCTATTAATTAGTGATGTTTGGTGAAAAAGAAAGTGTAGAGGGCAAATAAGATAAAAATTTTATTTTAGTCACCCCTTGGTGACTAAAGAACTAAAGTTTAGTCACCCCATTTTAGTCACCATATTTGCTTCTTTAGGAATTAAAAATGATTAAACTTTAGTCACTAAACTTTAGTCACCCAAAATTGCAGTTGAGATAAACAAACAGGCAATTTTTGCTAGACCTTATAATTGCACAGATTGTTGTAGATATAGGGGACCAGAGCGCTCAAGTGGCACCTCAATATGTCACCACCCTACCGTCATTTTGGCTTTTATAGGTATACAATTTTTGATATACACCTAAATACAATGTATGTTTAGATGCATAATAAATGTTGTATCTACAAATGCTCAAACAAACTATAAATTAAAAACACATATTTACTCAATCCATCTTTAAATTGTTTAAAAAGAATTTTAGGCCTCGTTTCAAACCTCTAGAGCTAATTGTTACACAACTAATAAGTTATTAGCTAAGTTGAGGCATATTTAAGAGATACAACTAACCACTAGTTGGTCCATTAGCTGCCTCGTTCTAAATCTCTCAACTAATTTTAGTGACTAATTATTAGTTTTCAAGGTTTGGAACATGGCCTTAGCTGTTCTGGTAAGTTAAACCTTCCTTTATTTGATCAGCATCTCCAGTAGGCCTTAAAAATCAGTTGACAAATCAATATGTTTACGGAATGGCTAAAAAATGTTATCAAAACCCAAGTGAAGTTCCAGCAGGAAATGGAGGTAGCAAGTTGTGCCATCATTAAGTTTGTAGCAATGCCAAGCGAAGTCATGGAGAGCTTGTAGCTATTAGATCTATAAATTTTGAGTTCAATCATAACACCTCGGGATTAAATGGTTCGCCTTTAACTTATTAAGGGAAAGTTGGGAATATGAAATAGCCCTATAAATAAGGGCAAACCATACACATCCTCTAAGTTTTTATCTCTCTAGTTATCATTTTCTACGTTTTCGAGTCTTTAGCTCTCTAGTTTTCTACTATTGAGATCCATAGTGCGGAAGATTAATACCCTATTTGTGTTTGTATTTCCTATAATCATTCCTATGTAATAATTAGATTTTTTATGAAGAAATAAAAGCAATCATTCATGGTAAATCTGAGTTCTTGAGTTGTGATCTTGAATCTTTTCAATTTTCCCTCTCCAAAACCCCTTTCTCTTTGATTTTGGGTGATTTCATTTTTATAGAGTTTTGAGACAAATTGGGATGGTTAGAAAAGTATGAGAACCTTAGAGGAACATATATAACTTGTTTGGTTAGATTCCTCATGATCATAATTTGATGAAATTTTGAGAAAAGATTGAAAAAGACTAAATCTGGTCTATATTTTTAGATCCTAAGAGTTTTGCAAATCTTTCAAGGGCAAAATTGTATGGAGACCTAAACTACCTAAGAAAGGTGTGTGATAAATTTTAGCTCAATTATACTCCATGTGATTGTGCTTTTCCTTTTTCTTAGTTGGTGTAGGCTGTTGAGAATAGGCTGCACAGAACTTCCCCACCAACTTCAACGTCGGAACATGGAGCTTCCACAGCACTGAACTTCCATGCAAAAATGAAGTTTTGGGATATGTGGATAAAGGTTTCTATATGGGGGTTTTCCAAGTGTTTTCTTGATTTGCTCTTTCTTTTATTTGTTTCATGGGTTTCTAGTAGTGCTCAAGAACTTTTCTCAGCCCGCAAATCATTAGTTGGCTTAGAAGATTTTGAGTCGTACTCTTTCTTAATTGTGATTAAACTTGATAGCTTCATTTCTTAGTTTTGGAGAGTTTTGCTATTGCACTCAATTTTTTGCTATGGTGAATGTTCTATTGTGTTCTCTAACAAACACCAAGAACATCCAACCACTAGTTGGCTCGAGGGAATCATTTGTGTGGTATTTGGGGTTTTGGATAGTTTTGTTATTGCACTCAATTTTCTGCTATGGTGAATGTCCTATTGTGTTCTCTAACAAACACCAAGAACATCCAACCACTAGTTGGCTCGAGGGCACCATTTGTGTGATATTTGGGGTTTTGGAGGGTAGATTGGGACAAACCTCATTTTGAAAATTGGCTTCCATTGAACCCCTCTTAGCTAGTGTGTTGACCCATTTCTACCTCTTCTCATCGACTAGATACTTTTGCTTGGTTCCGTCAAACTATTACCTATATCTTTTGGGACTATGCTTTGCTCATTTGAAATGACCCTATTTTGGCTTTTCACTAGTTTTTTGGTCATTTGGGAGAGTTACCAATTTTCCTTTTTCTTTTGATCCATTTGTTTGTGTTTCACATTGACAATGCAGTCATAAAGGAGAAGATTATGAACATGTGGTTAAGATGTGCCCATGGTGTTCCCATGTGATGAGTGGTTGTCAAGGATATGATCAACTTTGGTTGAGTTCGGAGACTAATCATGATGTGAGTGTGGTGCTATGCAAAATGTCTCTTGGCTTGTGTTGTGCAAGTGTGGAGAATAGAGATAGTGACCTACAATGATGTTGAAGGTCGATTGGGCTCGTGTTGATGGACTAGGAGCTTTAAAGAACAGACATTGAGACTTGGTATAAGGGACTAGAGAAGCCATAGGACTAGTTGAGGTAGGTGACACCTAGGGGTACTGATAAGTGCAAGACAAGATGGATAAGTAGATTGTGTTGACTAAGTAAAGCAAAGGTGTTAGGGGACTTGGTGATTGGGTGGTCGAGGACTAGCTATGACATGTATCAAGATTGTGGAGGGGTGTATCTAATATGCTACTCATGATGGGTTTAGTGGTTTGTGCTTCAAAAACAACGAGCATATGATTTCTTAGGTTTGGGCCTCAAACTTGGGTGGAGTTTCAACGCGAACTGGAGGGAGCATGTGGCATCATTGTGAAGCTTATGTTGATGCAAAGCAAAGTTATGAAGAGCCCATAAGCATCAAATTTATAGACCTTTGAGTTGGATCATAACGCCTCTGGGGTTAAGTGGTTTGGCACTAACTGCCTAGGGGCAAGTTGGGAATATGTAATATCCCTATAAATAAGGGGAAGGCTAATCCAACTAGTCTCATATCTTTAGTTTTTATCTTTCTAGTTGTCATTCTCTAGGTTTCCTAGCCTCTAGTTCTATAGTTTTCAGTTATTGAGATCAATAGTGTGGGAGATTAATACTCTATATATGTTTGTGTTTCTTGTAATCATCCCTTTTTAAGAACTAGATATTTGGTGGAGAAATAAATCAATCATTCATGGTGAACCTGAGTTCTTGAGGTGTGACCTTGAATCTTTACTGTTTCACCTCTTGAACCACATTCTCTTTGATTTTGGTAATATTGTTTTTTGGAGTTTTGATATAGATTACGATGGCTAGAAATGATCAAGACCTTAGAGGAACATATATATCAATCTGTTTGGTCAGATTCCTCACAAGTACGAATTGGTAGAATTTTGACAAAAGTTTGGAAAGCCCCAATCAGGTTCGAACATTTTTAGATCTTAGAAGTTTCACTAATCTTTTGGGAATAAAATTTTATGGACACCTTATAAATTACCTAAGTGGGGTGTATGCAAGATTTCAACTCAATCGGACTCCGTTTGATTTTGTTTTTCCTTTTTTTCTTCATTGGTTTGTGGTGCTAAAAACATGTTGTACGAACCTTTTGCACAAACTTCAGAGTCAAAATATGGAACCTCCATGCATACAATGTACTTTCATGCCCAAATGCTAAAGTTCCATGATCTGTACATGAAGTTTGTTGTTTGGGGCTTCTAAAGTGTTTCCTTGATTTGTTCCTTCTTTCGCTTGCTCCATAGGTTTCTAGTATTGCCCAGAAACTTTTCTCGGTCCTCAAGCCAATAGTTGGATTATAGAGGACTTTGAGTTTGACTCTTTCTTCAGTGTGATTGGGTTTTGGAGAGTTTCAATGTTACGCTTGGTTTTTCGTTGTGGTGAGTGTCATGTTGCATTCTCTGGTCGTCATCAAGAACATCCAGCCACCGGTTGGCTCAAGAAAATCACTTGTGTGAGATTTGGGTTCTGGAAGGGTTGATTGAAATGATGGACATTTTAAAAGAATTTTTTTATTAGCTTCCATCTACCCTGTATGGTCGCCTTTCTTAATAATTCACTCTATCAATACTTAGTAAAAAGTTAGGTTGGGGCTATATGTTTATTTATCTTAAATTATATCTAGATACAATTGCTCAAACTAGTTTCTTATTTCTATTCTCTATCTCTAGAAACCTAGATTGTACTAAAAAAGCTACATGCAACAACACTCGGTATCACTGACAATTGGCATTGACGGGGCAAGTTCATTACTATCGGGTTCTACATATAGCAATGGTAAATATGTCAAAAAATAGAATATGTATATTTTATATTAAACTGAAGACCTCAACATTCATGTTTCTGAAACACTCATACCATGTAACTATATATAGCCAATGTTATTATTTTAACTACACAATATTAAACTTTATATTGTATATTTGAATTTTTAGACAATGTCAAATGAAATCATTAACCGTGAAGTCGTAGATCTTATTGAGTAGTACAATTTAGATGCTGATTTTGTTTTCATTTAATGTTGTCCATCATCTCAAATATGAGGTAAGAGCTTATTTTTAATATTCGAACTTTGTAAATCGTCTTAAAATTGAAGTAGTCAGCTACAAAACCCATAGAAATCATTTAAACTCTATAGTTTTTGTATAAATTTTATTTTGTTATCTAATCTAATATGGATAGGTTATAATTTTAATTTGGAAAACAGGCTATATTATTGTCGGTTATCCTATACTATCGCGCGTAAGTATTAGTTCTAAAGCAACCGACAATGATAATCTCGCATTGACTATGTGTAATTTTCTGCTCAAAAGTCGTTCCTAAGGGAATGCAGAGCCAAATACTGCCAAAATATAAGGCGAAGAAGTTCAAAAGACGTTCCTAAGGGGATGCAGAACTTATACCGCCGAAATAGAAGGCGGAGAAGTTCAAAAGACGTTCCTAAGGGGATGCAGAACTTACACCGAAAAGTCAACGGTGAACACCGAAAAATAAACGGTGAAGACTCCAAAGTCGTTTCTAAGGGGATGCAGAGTCTGGGTGTGGCTTCGTAAGCGTGTGTTTGGACATTCATTTGCACATTACATCACATCATTCATTGCATTCATACACATTCATTCAGACATTCGTAGGATCATCATCATCATATCATAGTGTACAGACAATTGCTTCGGCTCTAATGATAAGGCTTCAATGAGTACAAAAGAAGCAAATTTTACGCTTCGTTGTGTACGAAAAGAAGGGAATGTGTTTTTCGCCTTCGGCTCAAAAAATACAAGTTTCGTCCACATCAAAGCAGTTCATACATGGATGGAAAGGTAAAAATATATTACAAGGTATCGACAAATTTACAGAGTAGTGTTTGATTCCTAAATTACAGTATCTTTTACAAGGTTAATTCAAAAATTTCTCTAGAGCTTTTTCTTAACAGTGTCTTCAGCTTCATCACTTCATCACTATTCGCCAAGCTTCGGATCATTGCTCTTCGGCTTCGGCATCCTGTATATAACGAAGCAGTATAAGGTAAACACAAATCTCAAGGACAAGGTAAGCAATAGGTACAAGTGTATTACCGGCTTGATATGACTTCGAGCTTCGTCACCAGCTAAGTCTCGCCCACCCTTCGTCTAGATTTGAGTTATGAATCTATTTCCAATGCTTCGGGCTAGACTAGGGATGTCAGTTAAATCTGCTGGTGACAGCCTAAAGTTTGGTCTATTCACGATCTTCCATGCGTGCAACCAGTCTTCATGAAAGCAATAGTTGTGCCCCGAGAAGCTAGCAGGGCACAGAAGTCACCGTGCCCAGCTATAACTTCATCAAGTGCGTCAACTTTGCCCTCAATATGATCGAAGGTGCCTGGCAGGTCTTCAACCGAAGGTTCAAATTTTTTCAGAACTGGCTCCAACTGAGTTGAAGACCTGCTTCAGCCGTTGCACGCACCGGTTGCCGAAGCTTAAGCTCAGTGGGCTCAGTACTAGCGTCTTTAGCTTCTCCCTCTTCTTTTCATCGGCCTTAACATAGAACCACTCATTTTTCCAACCGGTTGGCCACTTGGTGCGATAGCTAACCACAGGAGCCTTCATATCTTTGCGGTAAGCGAAGTTGTAATAACCAAAATTCTCATGAAGCCCATCTTCTCTAGCCTTCGTCTGATAATGAAGCTCATGCACTCGGCAAAAAGCTTCGGCATTCGGGTCTATTCCTTGGCTTCGGAGTGCCCAGATGAAGACGCTGAGCCTAACGATAGCGTTAGGAGCCAGCTGATGAAGATAGATTTCGAAATTTTCCAAAACTTCCCCAATCATCTCGTTCAAAGGAAACCTCAATCCCGCTCTGAAGAAACTCCTGAAAACTACCACCTCATCGTTTTTCAGTGTCGGAGTGGTTTCTTCCCCGGCAAAACAAATCAGCTTCTCCGAAGTAGCCTAGCTTTATCATCATGGGCATATCAGCCTTAGAAACAGTAGATTCTCCAAAGTCCAAGTGGCTGGGTTTGGCTGGCATGAGAGTGTTATAATCTTCCTCTTCTTCATCAACATCATCTTCTTCGATGTCAACCTGTTCAGCTTCGGCAGCAGGTGCACATTCGTCAGTAGCTCCCTCTGTTACAACCAGTCCCGATTGTCTCATCACTTCAGAGATTGGGGCAGTCTTTGTGGCTTCGGTCTCCTCTCCGTCATGGGTCACCCTAGCAGTTGAACGTACTCTGGCTATCAGGTGTTGAATTCCTTGCAGTTCTTACGAATGTTGATGATTTTTACAATTTTGACGAAATTCCCTCTTATGCCGAAGCTAGATCAAAATGATGCTTTGCTTGAGAATGCGATGAGAAAGCTTCGGCTATGGTTAAAATTTTCAGCAGCATAACAGTGCAATAACAATGAATGTTGTGGTAACTTCACACCTACTCGTCTGTTTATATAGTGCTGCAGGTGTGAAGGTGAATCGTCAAGTTGCCCGCACCCGCTCAACAGTCCCTCGCACCCACTGAACGGTGCACCACGACACGTGGGAGATGAATCGCCAGATCGCGCGTACCCGCCGCATGGTGGGGCCACCTCGGGCTCGGAATATTTTAATCGTTTCTCGGCAACGAGCTCAGGGAAGGTGTTTTCGGACCTTCAGCATTCCGAAGCCTAGGACGATTTTTCACGGATCAAGCTCGTTACGAAAAACGATCTAGCACCGCGAAGGGACTATTATTGGGGGTCTGCTTCGTCGCCGAAGGTCCTGTAAGAAGAAACACCTTCGGAAGATCAACACAGAAGCAACGCCAAAGCTATTATCCGGGGAGCTTCGGCATAGTGACACGCCTTGAGACAAATTAAAGGGTGGCACCGACTTAAAGATGAAAAGACCGATCGACCCATGATAATCTGTGTTATGATTGTAACCAGTTATAAAGGACATGAATGTAAATCCACACAGGCTGCGCCCTGTGCCTATAAATGGATGAACAGTACCTCGTACTGTTCACGCTGATTTGTACTCGCTTGTGCAACACGTTTGTACTTTTTGTCTTCTGTCAAGCCGAAGGTACAAATGTAATTCAATATTGCTCTTATTCATTTATAATTATATAAAAAAGACATATTATGATGTCATATAATTATCCATGTTATTTTCCATATTTCATATGCTTCGTCTTTCGTTGATATATACTGTGATGATGAAGGTACGTCATTCATAACCTTCGTCCGAAGATCGTTATATCCTGCTTGGGGAAATAATGTTTCGAAGGACGAAGGACATTAACCATTAACTTATTTTTGTGTTGCCTTGTTCTTAATTCATAGCATTTGAGAACAAGTCACCAACAGTAATATAATTTTATAAATTCAAAATTTGTTCAGGAGATTGGTGAACGAGGATGCTGTCAGCTGTACGTGTTGGTCAATGCATATGCACGAGAGATGACCTGAGTAGTCAAACAATTAAATAAAGCCACAAGATGTTATTGCTTTTGAAGATAGCTAGTTCCTCTCTCTCTCCCCCCACTAGGTCTATTAAACTGCACAAATTGTTGTAGACACAATGCATGATAGAGATGGGTCAACTCGAAGCTAGCCTTCAGTCAATCGTCCTTAAAAAGATTGTATATATGGCCAGCATTTCTTCACCAACGGAGAGAGGCCGTCGGGAAGAAGAAAAACCGAGAGAAACCAAAAAGAAGTCCAGGCCGGGTGTTGTATAATTAAGACCGGCGGCGGGGGAAAAAGGCATAGCACATTTCCTTAGCACCATGTTTATTTGAAATAAAGAGCTGGGCTAGCTGCATCCCAAGTGGTAGCTATATAGTAGACATTATTTACCAACTCAGCACACGCACGCAGCAGTGCAAAGACAAAACGTACAATCCAACTGAACAAACACACAAGCAGAGCATCCTACATGCATGTCGAAAGCAGGTCGAAAAGCAGCACGCATTTTCTCTCCTCTGACGAATTAACGAAGCAGGTGCCATGCATGTTGTTGGGGTTTTTTTTTCCAAAGCAGATGAGTAGCTAGCCATGCATGCGACGATCCGAAAGACTGGACGGAGAAAACTGGTAGCAGCAGACAGCTATTAGCATTGTGACCCCATGGATCCGGCCGGCCCACGCACTAAACCCGTCGTCGTCGATCGGAGTATAATCATGATTAGGTCCAACCCAAAAGCTCCTGAGAGGACAATCATGCTTATCTCTGGGCCCCGGGCCCGCGCGCCCGCCCGGTCGATGTGTCAATGCCGGACTGGCGCGCGCGCGTGACGTGTCCGCCACGCGCGCGCCACGTCGTTGCACGAGCGCATTATGCATCCTAGTTCCTAGCCGCCCGTGTCCCGTTGGAAGCTTGAGGGCTGGAGAGACAGAGTTGTAGTAGGCTGGAGGCGACTCGTGATCGACTGGTGTGTGTGGTGGTGGGTATGGGCACTGCACCCCTCTCGCTGCTGGCCATGCAAACCGTGCTCAGGTCGTCGCTCATTCGTACGTCCACTCGATCGGTAGTGGTGGCCGGAAAGCTAGCAGAGAAGAAATAAAGAAAGGTGGCGCCGGCCGGCCGGGTCTCGTTTCGCCACCTTTCTTCAGCTGTCTGTCTGTCCCTCTCTCTCTCTCTCTATCTCCCTCCAACAAGGTCGCCGTCGTCGTCGTCCACAAAGCATCGGAAGCATCCAGCGGCAGCAGGCAGCAGCATGTGAGAAGCATATGCACGTATATCGAGTGGCGCAGCAGACGTACTACGTCTAGATCGATCAGGAGAGGGTCGTCGCGCGCCTATGTATCGACCGGTGCTTGTGCTTTGTGGGAGCCAGATCGACCACGTACGTCCTGTCGTCTCTCTCTCACCGTCCTCACGTGTGCGGATCACTGCACGAGGATCGGAGTCCTTCTCTGTCTTTTTCAACTTGCCCCGTGCATGCTACCTTATTAGCTTTCTTTTGATCGTCTTTATATATATATATATATATATATATATATATATATATATATATATATATATATATATATATATATATATATATATATATATAACGGGAGCCCTGGGCTTCCAATGGTTAAAGGAAGCCCAGGTCGACCACCCCTACAAACCGGTTCAACCCAGCGCGCCCAATCAGCCTGTCGGATGCGCCACCTGCCCCACGTCTGTTAGCGCAAAAAAAAGAATGCATGCAGGAGTCAAACACGATCCAATGCATGCGCGTAAATTTAGAAAAAAAATGTGTGGCGGTTTCTATTTTTAAATGTTTTATTTCCTCCATAAATTTAGGATCGCTACAACAGCCATGCAGCTAGACACGTAAGGACCATTTTATGATATATACTGAGACTAAATATGCTACACTGTGTAGATAATTATGCAATTCGGTATACTGCATAAAAAATCAGTTACCAGCTGCATGCGCACGAATTTATGATGAAAAATAATGTGCAATGAAAGAAAATGAATTGCATGCATAGAAACAAAAAAAAACGTATTTAATTTTTAATTTGCTTCATAAATATAGTATCCCTCCAATAACCATGCAGCTAAATACATTAGAACTAGTTTATGATTTATACTTATACTAATTATACTACACGGTGTAAGTATTTATGCAATTCGGTACACTGCGTAAAAAAATCTAGCATGTTGTTCACTGGTGGACGCATCTCCAGGTTGGAGCGTAAAAATCTTAAGTTTTAAACATAAAATCTCTCAATTATAAGCGTAAATACCTGACCAATGTGAGAGGTTGATAGCTCTTGTAGGTTGTTATTACGATCCTATTTTTATGGCAGATTCGAAAAATACGGATACTAAAACTCGTAATGACCATTTTATGATATATACAGATACTAAATATGCTACACTGTGTAGATAATTATGCAATTCGGTATACTGCATAAAAATCTGCTACCAGCTGCATGTACACGAATTTATGATGGAAAGAATATGCAATAAAAGGAAATGAATTGCATGCATAGAAACACAAAATCGCATTTAATGTTTTATTTCCTTCATAAATATAGGATCCCTCCAACAGCCATGCAGCTAAACGCATTAAAACTAGTTTATGATGTATACTGAAACAAATTATACTACACGGTGTAGGTATTTATGCAATTCCTTACACTGCGTAAAAAATCTCGCATGTTGTTCACTGGTGGACGCATCTCCGGGTGTAGCGTAAAAACCTTAAGTTTTGAGCATAAAATCCCTCAATTATAAGCGTAAATACCGAGTCAATTAGAGGTTGATAGCTTTAGTATGTTGTTATTACGATCCTATTTTTATAACAGATCCGAAAAACATGACAGCCACATGCATGCGGTTTCTATTTTTATACAGATCCAAAAATTATGGCAAAATCGTGGGAGTTTACATTGCATGCGCGCAAATTACGAACAACATAAATCAAGGAATTGTCTTTCCAATGTGCATGCAGTAAACTGATATACGAACTCTGTGTTCAAGCATAAAATCGTACAGTTTTTAGCGTAAATAATACATGTGGTAGGCATAAAACACAATAATCGAAAAGAAAACTGCGCCGGATCGGAGTATGTCACGCGTGATCATCGCTGCGCGCATCTCGCGCCTTCCGTGATGTCGCTCGCTCGAACATCGCGCCTCATACGTCGTTGCTCGCCGGCCTTGGAAGTGCCGCCTCCTCGGGGCTTCGGGGACGCCGCCGCTTGTCCACACAAGGGCCCCGCTGTCGCTCGCCCTCTGGATCGGGGAACCGCCGCCACTACTCCGGATCGAGGAACCTCCGCCACCGCGCGTCGAGGTAATGGAGTTGCGGCCACCGGCCTGGGAACCGCCGCCACCGCACAAGGGCACTGCCGTCGCTCGCCCTCTGGATCTGGGGTCGCCGCCGCCGGCCTGGGAACCGCCGCCATCGCATGTCGAGGTCGGGGAGCCGCGGCCACCGCAGCCACCGGCCGGGGGTCCACCGTCGTCGCTAATGAATCGAGATGGGGCGTAAAAAACTGATCCCTAGCACTACGGATTTTCTTTTATAGACGTCTGGACCTGGTCCGGCTCGACCGGATTGCACTGTCTGGTCTGGGCTTCCTTTAGTTATTGGAAGCCCAAGGCTATATATATATATATATATATATATATATATATATATATATATATATATATATATATATATATATATATATACTCCCTCCGGTGCAGTAAAAGAAGTCATCCTGCGCGTGATCGAGCGTGCACAAAAAGATGTCATAGCGCGCGTGGGTCTGGGATTTGGACGTTGTTGCCCCTAGTAATTGCACAAAAAAAGATGCATTTAAGAGGAATCGAACTTGAGACCTCCAGTCTAGAATGCCTTGGAGCTGCTGCAGCAACCAATCAAGCCTGATTGTTTTAGTGACGTTAATGCACCCATATCCCTATTTAATAGGGGCAAACAGGGAAAACTCTATGATAATTAATCACTCCTTGGTATGCACAATCATGTCCTAAACGACTACCTTTACTGCACTGGAGGGAGTATATATATATATACTAGGTTTGTTCCCGTGCATTGCTACGGGAGTAAAAAATTAGTATGAAACATATATACGAAACAACAAACATCACTATGATATGTAAAATCTGTGTGATAAAATATCACCATAATGTTAATATTGATGATATTAATATTACTACGGGGAATAGATATTGAAACATGTTTCAAATCACAAACAAAATCAATGGAGAAGAGTCTCGGGCAACCAAGTCTATTTCAAAAAGATACAACTGCTGTCGATGGCAACATAGAGTGAAATAAACTACGACATCATTATAGCAAAAGTAATATACGGTTGTTGGGGACTTGTTCTCAAATGCTATGAATCAAGAACAAGACAACATAAAATGTTAAATATCAAAGCCCTTCGTCCTTCGGATCATTATTTCCTTTCAGATATAATGAATTTAGGACGAAGGTCATGAAGGACATACCTTCACGATCATGATAAAAGATGGAGAACATTCATACAAAGTACAGAAAGTAACATAATTTCTGTAAATATTATTATTAATCTATTTCCATTTATATTACTAGTATAAACAATAGTAAATTACAAATGTACCTTCGGCTTGAAGGAATGAGAATACAGGTGTGACGCAAAAGTGAATGCTAAGTCAGCGTGAACAGTACGGGAATACTGTTCACCTATTTATAGGCACGGGTCGCAGCCCATGCAAAATTACATTAATGCCCTTTACATTTATCAATAACTTTATAGTAATTCTTCGAGGTCTAATTTGGCTTTTCATCTTTAAGTCGGTTTCCCCTTCCCGCCGTTATGCCGAAGCTCTTCTGCACATAGCTTCATGATCGTCTTATCCTTCGTCGTGATCGCCGTCCCAGTCAAGCTTCGTCTTAACCATGCTCTTGTATACTCGCAATCTGACTTCGAAGGCACCTGTTCACATATTTCTCTTGGAAAACATAGTCAAATTACGTTTTTGAGGACCTTCGGAAGCCGAAGGCCCCCAGCAGTAGCCCCTCGCAATATTAATTTGCTGTAAAGATAAGTTTATATTGCGATATGGACGAAGGCTATGGGCCGAAGGTCCGAAAAAACACCTTCCTTTTGCTAGAATAGCAACAGTCATTGACAAGCGGGACCCTCCAGTTTTCGACATACTGGGTGTATAAATAAGGGCTCACCACAAGTTATTTGGCACGCTCTCTTGCCATCTGTTTTACCTGCTCAAATAGCTTTCTGCCCACAAATATTTGACTGCCTCCCTAGTTTTAAGCTTCGGAGCCGAGAGGCAGGATTTCCGAAGGGATGTCTCAGGAAAAGAAAGTTGCTGCCGGAGTGAAGCTGAGCCTTTCTGAGGAGAAAAATCTGGGCTTCATTGAATCAATAGCAAAAACAAATACAGAGAAAATTACTAGGGAGATTTTGGAAGGCTTATCTGAAGATACTGGTGAAAGTGATAGTTATGATGCAGACAGCGGGGGTGAGGATTCTGAAGATCGACCATGGCGACCAAGCCATTCAATCTTCGGAAAGTCAACTATTGGGCAAAGTCACCTTGAAAACATGAGGGGAAGATATTTTCGAGATATGTCCATCGTGACGGCAGATGACGGAGAGAGGACTGTGCCGACTCCCGAAGATAATGAAGTCGTGATCTTCCGAAGCTTTTTTAAAGCTGGGCTACGATTCCCTATAAGCAGGTTTGTGGTAGAAGTTATGAAAATATATCAGGTTTACCTTTATTAACTTACCCCTGAAGCAATAATAAGAATGGGAGTCTTCGTCTGGGCCATGAAGAGCCAGGGCCTAGAGCCAAGTGCGAAAAGCTTTTGCAATATACATGAGTTATTATATGAGACAAAGCCCTGGGGTAAAGAGCAATATCATAACAACTTTGGTTGTTACAGCTTCGGTGCTCGCTCTGGATCAAGCTGTCCCGTGCCAACCTTTCGGAAGAGATGGCCCGGGGAATGGATGAAGGAATGGTTCTATGTAAAAAATGATTTGAAGGTTCGAGAAGATATTAAGGATATCATCATGTGCCCTATCTGGCAGCGCTTCGGACTCCGGAAACCGAAGGTAGAAATGGATGAAGTAGCCGAAGAATGCCAACGGGCCTTCGGCGTAGTCTGCTCTTTTATTGGGACAAGGGATTTAATACAAGAACACATTGCCTTCAGAGTGTGGCCACTTGCAGATAACTGGGAAATGCCGAAAGAAACTGTTAAAGAAACTGACGAAGGTGGGCTAGTCAAGCTGAAGTATGCATTCAAGTACAGAGACAAGTTCGTTGAACCAGATGATGATTGGTCAAAGAGCATTGAGACTGTAAGTGATGAATTGCTTGGGGTATATTCGAAGGCCGAAGACACTGCATTGTCAGCGGCCTTCGGAGGCCGAAAAAAGAAAAGACTCAACCGAGTATTTGATGCAATTGGTTTTGTCTACCCCGACTACCTCTATCCAGCACGGGGGCAAAAAAGAAAAGGCACAACTTCTGCGAAAGAAACTGCTTCAGCCGCTCCTAGCGAGCTAGCGCCGAAGAGAAAAATGGTAAAGGTTCTCACACACTGGCCACGCTATATTGAACCAGCCACGGTGCCTGAGTTCGCCGGTGAGACCTCTTCAGCCACCGAAGCTAAAGAACCAACCCTGCTGCCAGAAATCAAAGAGTTGGCCGAAGTGCCAGTAACAGAAAAGATGGAAGAACCAAAGACTGAAGAAGCAAAAACATTAGCTGAGGGAGTAAAAATATCAGAAATTTTATGTCCTTTAGGAGAAATTGAAGTAGCAAAAATTAAAAAGGGGCCAACAGTGACCCCGAAAAGAAAAAGAATGGTTAATGTGTTAGATGTTTTGGAGACAATTAAATCTTCAAGCATAACTCCGAAGAAGACTGCTGAAACTTCTGAAGCATCTGTTGCTAAAGCTTCGAAGCAACAGACTGGAACTGAAGCCGGGCCTTCAGAGCTAACCAAGGTAAAACCTTTGGAAACAGAAGAAACGAAAATTGCAAAGGCAACCGAAAAAATGACAATGTCAGAGCCAATTTTGGTTGAAGAAATTGATGCTGCTGCCCCCGAAGCACCTTCCAAAATATACGTTTATATTGTGCGACATGCTTCGGGGAAAAATTATCCGAAGAAGAAGTTTTTGAAGCTAATCACTATGCCAAAGAATTGAAATATCCGAAGGGGGCACTAGTGTTCAATGGGACAAACGAAGATGACTTCCTATACTGCCTCCCAGACAACAAAGAATTATCCGTCTGTCGGGAGATGGCTAGAAGTATGGGGTTTCCGAAGCTTGAAGCTGGACTCTGTGCTATGACGAAGGACGATCTTGCAGATAGTCTTGCATATAATAGCCTAAAGGTATGAGAACTGCGTGTTTAGAAATTTTATAATTTGCAAATCATTCTTTTATTCTTATACCAACTCTTTTACATATAGGGTTTAATACTAAGCAACGCGTTGAGAGCGCAAAAGAATGCCGAAGACGAGAGCTATGATATTGCTTTCAACAACCTACGATCAGAGGTTATTAAGCTGAGAAACGAAGCTCTAGAAAAGGATAGAATTCTGCTTACATTGGTGGACAAGATAAAAGAGGACGAAGCTGCCTCAAAGGCCCAGGCTGAAGCCCAAAAACGTGAAATTAAAGATCTTCAGAAACAGCTAGCTAGAGCTAAAGAAGAACGTATACTTGAAGAGACAAAACGAGAGCTTAGTGATCAATGGGCCAATCATTTAGAAATAAATGTTAAAGAGCTTCGTGCATCCCAGAGAAGATGCTATGTTAAATCCATAGAGTGTGTTAAGAAGATAAAATCTAGCTTCGCCAACGTTGGCGCATTCTCTAGTGAAGAGAATTTCTCAAGGGGCAATCCTGAAGGTCCGATTGAATGGATCAGTCACGAAGCTGAGACCTTCGAGGAAATCCTGAATAGCCGCGGAGACATATGTGCTTTTTCGGGTGCTAGAGGAATTGCTACTGTTTTGGAGAGGAAAGGTTGCGAGCATGTAAAATCTTTAACGCAGTCCGAAGCTACTTTGTCCTTGGAAGACATTAAAGACCCCTCAGCCGAAGCAAGCATGGTCGGCGGAAAAATTTTCACCGATATTTGGGACAACGGCGGACGAGAAATAGCTCAAGAAATTATTCAAAAGAGCGAAAAAGGCATCCACGATGCTAGAAAAATAGCAGAGACTGCTGAGAAAAGTATAGAGCCCGAAGGGCAAATAGGTACTAATTAGTGATAATTGGCTCTTCGCTGTAATATTTTGATTTTGAACTTGTTCACGGCTTGTAATAATATATCCGTACCTTTTCTTTTATCAGAACCTGCTGAGCTAGCTCCAAGCCCTCAGACAAAGGGGGATGACGAAATTAGACAAATGGCAGAAGCCATCATGGATAGAGTTGTTGATCAACTTTTAAATGAAGTTGCAGAAGTAGTCTTAAAAGAAGACTAAATGCTACTGTAAAAACATTTAGTTTGTAATGTTTGTCAAAAATCATGTAACATTGTGTAACATATTAGCTGTTTATAATTCCATTTTTGACGATGCATGAAACATCATACACATACCATTTTTGAGCCTTCGGCGAAAAAACACCTTCCCTTCTTTTCATGCTTCGTAAAAATCAATAATCAATCCTTGTAGAATCAATAACCAATAGATCCTTTCATTTCAGTAATTGACGAAGGTATAACTCTTCAGTGGCTATTTCTTGTGCCTTGTCAGTAATTCTTTAAAACAATCTTCGGCCATCAATATCAAAACCCTCCCTTCTTGCATTGTTGATGCACTATGATGTATGATGTTATGCTATGCGAATGATGTAATGATGTAATGTTGTGCAAAATGATATTTGCCAAAGATTGATGAAATCAGCGTTTATTTTTCGCTGTAAGCCTCCCTTAGGAGCTTCTTCGCCTTTTACTTCAGCGGAATTAGCGTTTATTTTTCGCTGTAAGCCTCCCTTAGGAGCTTCTTCGCCTTTTACTTTCAGCGGAATCAGCGTTTATTTTTCGCTGTAAGCCTCCCTTAGGAGCTTCTTCGCCTTTTACTTTCAGTGGAATCAGCGTTTATTTTTTGCTATAAGCCTCCCTTAGGAGCTTCTTCGCCTTTTACTTTCAGCGGAATCAGCGCTTATTTTTCGCTGTAGGCTCAGAAAACTTACACTGCGCTCCCTTAGGAACGGCTTTTTGTTGTTTCGAATAAATTGTACTTTGTTCCTTAGAACAAGTTTTTGATAACTTTGAAAATCCTCCTTGCCAACATAAATTCTCATGCTTCAGCAGCTTAGGCCTATGGGGAAGATATATTTTTATTACAGAAAAAAGCGAAACTATTACAAAAAATTGAAAGGCGATAAAAGACATTAAAACTACCCTTAATTGTTCCTTATTAAAAAGAAAGTAATAGTGAATATGAAAATGCGAGAGAGCTGCTATTGAGGTAGGATATTTGTCAGTAAATGTGCTTCGACTCTGGCACAGTGCTATTGACTGTGCGAGCTTCGGACTCCTCTCTGAAGTCCCGCTGAAGGTTAATGCGCTGACTCCCTTCTGGCTGCTGACCTCTTTGTGTTGGTGGTGGCGGTGGAGGCTGCTGCCAAGATGCTTGGGGTTGGCTTGCCGAAGCAACAGAAGCTGCAGGGTGGTTGCCTACATATTCTGGAATATAAGGCGAATGATACGAAGCAGTATGCATGACCTGCTTCGGCTAACTTTGTTGCGCTGCTGCTTCTGCTATCTCCTTCTGCTTCTGGATGGTAACATGGCACATCCTGGTGGTATGGCCCTTGTCTTCACCACAGAATAGGCAGTAAAATTTTCTTGGCTGATCTCCAAACCTTCCCCCAAAGCCCCTGGCGCCTCTGCCCCTTGGCGCTGACGGCCGAAAAGAACTTTGCTGCTGCCCCGAAGCTTGTGAAGAGTATTGTGGCCTTTGCTGCTGGCTCCCTCGATCATCACTTTAAGTAGAGTTATGAATTGACCTAATGTGCCTCGGGTGAAATCTTCCTCCGAAGCCCCTGGTCATTTCAGAGAACCTGAATGCTTCCTCCCTTCTTTGGCGGAAGTCATTGTCAGCTCGAATGTACTCGTCCATCTTCTGGAGCAGCTTCTCCAAAGTTTGTGGTGGCTTCCTGGCAAAGTATTGCGCTGAAGGTCCCGGCCGAAGCCCCTTAATCATGGCCTCAATGACAATTTCATTGGGTACTGTTGGCGCCTGTGCCCTCAGACGTAGAAACCTTCGGACATACGCCTGAAGGTATTCTTCGTGGTCCTGGGTACACTGGAATAGAGCCTGAGCAGTGACTGGCTTTGTCTGAAATCCTTGGAAGCTGGTTATCAACATATCCTTCAGCTTTTGCCATGAGGTGATTGTCCCTGGCCGAAGAGAAGAGTACCAAGTCTGAGCGACACTCTTGACGGCCATGACAAAAGACTTTGCCATGACTGCCGTATTGCCACCATACGAAGATATGGTTGCCTCATAGCTCATCAAGAATTGCTTCGGGTCTGAATGACCGTCATACATGGGGAGCTGAGGTGGCTTGTAAGACTGGGGCCATGGTGTAGCCTGTAATTCTGTTGACAAAGGAGAAGCATCATCAAAAGCAAAATTTCCATGATGGAAATCTTCATACTAGTCTTCCTCATTGTAGAAACCCTCCTGATGGAGCTCTCTGCGCTGAGGCCTTCGGCTCTGGTCATCTTGAACAAGATGACGAACCTCTTGCGACGCTTCATCTATCTGCCTCTGAAGGTCAGCTAAACGAGTCATCTTCTCCTTCTTCCGTTGAACCTGTTGCTGAAGCATTTCCAGGTTTTGGATTTCCTGGTCCAAGTTGTCCTCCAGAGGCGTTGGACTGGTAGCCTTCCTCTTTTGACTTCGGGCCTCCCTGAGAGAAAGGACATCCTGATTGGGATCCAGCGGCTATAGAGTACCAGCCCCTGTCGCTGAAGCTTTTTTCGGCGACATGACGAAGGTAATGCTTGTCGAAGGTGTTCAAGGCTCAAAAAATGGAAGTGAGTTCACCGGAGGTGGGCGCCAATGTTGGGGACTTGTTATCAAATGTTATGAATCAAGAACAAGGCAACATAAAGTGTTGAATATCAAAGCCCTTCGTCCTTCGGATCATTATTTCCCTTCAGATATAATGAATCTAGGACGAAGGTCATGAAGGACATACCTTCACGATCATGATAAAAGATGGAGAACATTCATACAAAGTACAGAAAGTAACATAATTTCTGTAAACATTACTATTAATCTATTTCCATTTATATTACTTGTATAAACAATAGTAAATTACAAATGTACCTTCGGCTTGAAGGAATGAGAATACAGGCGTGACGCAAGAGTAAATGCCAAGTCAGCGTGAACAGTACGGGAATACTGTTCACCTATTTATAGGCACGGGTCGCAGCCCATGCAAAATTACATTAATGCCCTTTACATTTATCAATAACTTTATAGTAATTCTTCGAGGTCTAATTTGGATTTTCATCTTTAAGTCGGTTTCCCTTTCCCGCCGTTATGCCGAAGCTCTTCTGCACATAGCTTCGTGATCGTCTTATCCTTCGTCGTGATCGCCGTCCCAGTCAAGCTTCGTCTTAACCATGCTCTTGTATACTCACAATCTGACTTCGAAGGCACCTATTCACATATTTCTCTTGGAAAACATAGTCAAATTACGTTTTTGAGGACCTTCGGAAGCCGAAGGCCCCCAACAACGGTGTTGCTTAGCGTAGATTGATACAGTTGGAGTAGGGCTTGGGAGGCAGCTTGTGTCAGTCACTCACCTCAACCAATTGGCAGCTAGACTTGACATGATTGTATAGTGTAACTATAGAAAATCACCTTACAGGGGTATAAATTTGGTTGTGCATTAATTTTCTAAATGACACCATGTTACCTCAAACCAATAAAAGAAGTTTCATAAATCACAAAATAAAATCAATACACAAATGAGAGAAGATTAGATATGTTCACATAAGCGGGAGGTTGGCTGGGGCGTGTCGTGCGGAGGGTACGGGAGGTGACGCGGGTGTTGGCGAGCGTGCGCGAGCCTGGGGACGGTGGAGTCATGGTCTGCTTGTGTACGGTAGGGGTGAGTTGATGTGAGTTTTGGTGTGAGTGTGTGCGTATATGAACAAATACTACATTTGTACTTGTAAGTGAGAGGCAATAAAAAAGCCATTGCGCTGCCCGGGAGACTTGAGGCCAACCACACACTGTTGGGGCTGGGGTTGTTTCTGCGCTTAAACTCAACTGCCGCTTTTACGTGCATGCCGCTGGTACTAATCATTGTCGAGCTGTCGTGCTACCAGGTGTACCGAACTGAAGCTAGTTATGTTGGGCTTGGGCCTCCGATGCAAGGCCGTCATGATTGGGCCTTGAGGCCGGAATGACCAATAAAGGCCGCGACGAGCCACATATCTACCGGTGGGGTCTGAGGAGGGTGAAGTCATGGTAGTGTCGTGTCTACACTATTGACTATATATATATATATAGATTGTATATTAGGAGCCCTGGGCTTCCAATAACTAAAGGAAGCCCAGGCCAGACAGTGCAATCCGGTCGAACCGGACCAGGTCCAGACGTCTATAAAAGAAAATCCGTAGTGCTAGGGTTCAGTTTTACACGCCACATTCGATTCATTAGCGACGGCGGTTGCCCGATAGCGCGCGCGGCGGTGGACCCCCGGCCGGTGGCTACGGTGGCCGCGGCTCCCCGACCTCGACATGCGGTGGCGGTGTCGGTGTTTAGGGTCCGACCGCACACCCGGGGTTGCCCCTCAAGGTGTTTTTAGGAGTAGGACGGTGTCGACAACTGTAGCAAAATGGTTCGTGCCGATCGCACGAGGGACAGTGGACAAGGTTTACAGGTTCGGGCCGCTTAGAGATGCGTAACACCCTACGTCCTGATGAGTATGCTTGGTGGATGTGATTACAAGAGAGCTCTCTGGATCGAGAATACAGAGAGTTGATGTGGGAGGCTAAGTAATGGGTCGATCGTTCTGAAGGGGTGCCCCCTAGGCCTTATATACTCGACCGTGGGGCAGTACACATGATGAGATAACAACGAGTAGCTAAAAGATAGTGAACCTCTCGAGATTATCCCCTA
This sequence comes from Zea luxurians, assembly GCA_029449295.1. Lineage (NCBI taxonomy): Eukaryota > Viridiplantae > Streptophyta > Magnoliopsida > Poales > Poaceae > Zea > Zea luxurians. The sequence continues at coordinate 37,796,514 of JAOPSE010000010.1, read as the reverse complement.
CGTAACTCTCGCTGACTTATCCTCACGTGGCTTCGCTGCATGGAGGCCCCGACGCGGGAAAGTCGGATCTCTGTTGCGGCCAATGGCTCGGCGCTATGGGCCGTCCGGGTTTGCACCAATCCGGCCCTATGTCGCTCTGCGTTGCTGGTCGTCTTTCCCCAGGCCCACAAAAGAATAACCTTACGATTTATTGGGCCCTTGGGCCTTTCGTGAGGTCCTTTACTCTTTTGGTGGACCCGGGGGATATCTATCCCCCACAAGCCCCCGATCTTTGGGTTAATTTAGAGATAATCAACCCGAAGATCCCAGGTCCAGCTTGTAGATGATTTGAAGAAAGATGACTCCTTGCTGTTTTCTCCTGCTTTGATCACTTGTCGACCAGAACCTAGCTTCGTGCCTGTGCCTTAGAGATCGGCATTCCTGTTTGTTGGACTCTGAACCTTATTAGGTGCACCGGAGGTGCACCCAATGGGTGTAGCCCCCGAGCTTCGAGTAGATTTTAGAAAATAATCTACTCGAAGGTCTTCATTAGAAATTACTCCCATTTGTGTTTCCTTATTCCAGTTGAGGATTGGCTTCTTAATCTTGTTTCATGCCCTTAGAAATTGGCGCTATCCTGGCTTATAGTGACAATCCATGGGGTGCACCGGAGGTGCACCCAATGGGTGTAGCCCCCGACCTTCAAGTGGATTTTTTGGATAATTCGCTTGAAGGTCTTCTTTTTGCGTCCTGTTGCTGAAGAATACTCTTTCTGCTTATAAAAAGGTTGGCATGATGTCATCCGTGCTATGTCATCAATATTATGCTTCGGAGGTCAGCATGTGTTTTGTCTTTTGCAACTGAATTTGCAACCCTTCCATATCTTGCTGAGTAGCATAGTGTATTTGCTCTGCGACTGATTGGACGTTCGATGGACGTTCTCTGTCTAGTCTTCAAGTCATGTCTGTCGACCATATTTTGCACTCTACTGACTATATTTGGCTTCCCTTTAACTCTTGTTGATATCTCATTTTTGTCTTGAGGCATTCACTGCATGCTCTGCACAGATGTGACCATTTTGAAAAATATACTGACAATTCCTGGGCGTCCCCCCCCAATGGGTGTGAGCAAGGAACGTCTTGGTACGCTGAGTGTTTTAACCGGTTGCTTCTGAGTTGTAATGTGATGGGACGGCGAGTGTAATCATATCCTTTGCGCTGTTGACTGGAGTCCCAATGGGTGTAGTGCTGCATGAAACGGCGTCCGCCGCCTGACGTGTCTTTGGACGGGTGGAGGTGTATATTGAATGCTTTGCGACTGTTCAGTGACCACTGTTGGAGGTGAGCGGTTGCCTTCTTTTCCTATAAATAGTGCCCTTGCCTGCCTGATTTTTTCACATCTCTCGCTGTTCTCCGTTGCCTGCTTTCTTTCTTCTATCTGCATTTCCACCATGGGCAAGAAACGCAAGCGCGAACCAACCCCTCCGTCTGAAGATTTCGGTGACTCGGAGTATTCAGAGGAGGAGTTCTCCTCTGAATCCGAGGGGTCTCCGGCTCCCATCCCCCTGCGTGAGTCGTCTGACGACTCAGACGACTCCCAGGGGCTCGCGGCGGAGGTCTGGTCGTACATCCGGGCCGTCGAGCGCTCCGGGCTCGAGGGCTCGGATGAGTCCGAGTACTCCTCGGAGGAGGAGGACTCGGACGACGGCGGCGAGGGCGGGGACGACGACGACGGCGACGACAATGACGACGACGACGACGACGACGACGATGACGACGACGACGACAACGACGACGACGACGACGGCGGCTGCACCAGGGGCGGCGGCGACAGGGGCGGCACCAAGAGCGGCGGCGGCGGGGGCGGCACCAAGAGCGGTGGCGGCGGCAGGGGCAGGGCCAGTGGCTAGATGCCACTAGTCCTTTTAAATATTAGTATAGATTAGAGGTAGTATAGTTAGATAATGTAGTATTATTAGTAATGTAAAGTAGTATATTGTAGAGTAGTAGTAGTAGTAGCAGTAAAGTGTAGTTTAGTAGTAGAAATAGGGAAGTATCAACTCATAATGGGTTGATTTGTAAATGTTATCACTTCCCTTGAATGAAAAACAAGTTTGGTTTCTTTTTGATGACTTGTTTCGTCTGACTATGAATCTGAGTTTTTTGAGGCCGTAGATGAACGGCTTGATCGTTATACTGATGCTTTCAAACAATATTGCAGTCTGTATCAATGTTTTTAGAAGTAATGCCGAGTGATCGGAAGTCGCCGTCGACATTTTAGAAGTAATGCCGAGTGGTTGAGCTCCAGATCATCGTTTTAGAGGCAACGCCGAGTGACTAAGTAGTGACTTCGGCATTTTAGAGGCAATGCCGAACAATTTAACTCAAGGTCAGCGTTTTAGAGGCAACGCCGGGTGATTGAGGGTCAACATTGGCGTTTTTAGGAGTAATACCGAACAGTTGAACCCGAGGTCAGTGTTTTAGAAGCAACACTAAGTTATTGAACTCGAGATCAGCGTTTTAGAGGCAACACCGAGTGAGTGAAGGTCAACGTCGGCATTTTAGAAGTAATGCCGAGTGACTAAACTCGAGATCAGCGTTTTAGAGGCAACGCCGGGTGATTGAATAGTGACGTCGGCGTTTTAGAGGCAGCGCCGAGTTATTGAACTCGAAGTCAGCGTTTTAGAGGCAGCGTCGAATGATTGAAGGTCAACGTCGGCATTTTAGAAGTAATGCCGAACGATTGAACTCAAGATCAGCGTTTTAGAGGCAACGCCGAGTGACTGGATAGTGACGTCGGCGTTTTAGAGACAGCGCCGAGTTATTGAACTCGAGGTCAGCGTTTTAGAGGCAACGCCGAGTGATTGAAGGTCAACGTCGGCATTTTAGAAGTAATGCCGAACGATTGAACTCAAGATCAGCGTTTTAGAGGCAACGCCGAGTGACTGGATAGTGACGTCGGCATTTTAGTGGCAACGCCGAGTTATTTCGAGGGTTAGCACCTGAGTAAGGAGAGGGCCCACCAGTTTTCTGGGAAATAACTGCCGAATGACCACGTGGCATGCTGGGATTTCGGAAATAACCGCCGAGTGATGACTGGGCACTTTTTGAAACGGTGTCTGGTCCGAGAATATCCCATAAGAGTCGCACTTTTAGCCGCCTTTGCTTTCCGCGCCCTAGTTTTTGCATTCCTGCTTCCAAATCTCCTCTGCGCTTGCCTCCAATTTGCTCGCTGGTGAAATCAAGATGGCTCCCAAGAGGAAAATCGCGAGTTCTTCCGCTGTGGTGATTCCCCCAATTGATCCCAACAGCCAGTTGCCTTTCGCAGGTAACCACATGTCCAACATCTCTGAAACTGAACTCCTCCACCTCGTGTCCATCGGGGTTCTTCCTCCGCGGGAACTCTGTTCTTGGCGGGTTTGCCATGGAACTACGGTCCCGACGGAGGATACCCATGAGTCTGTGGTTTACGCTCCCTTTCTTCTCCGTGGCCTTGGCCTTCCTATTTCTCCCTTTTTCCGTGGTCTTCTTGATTTCTACCACATCAACTTAACCCATCTGAACCCTAATTCAATTCTGCAAATTTCTATCTTCGTCCACTTATGTGAGGCCTTTCTTGGTGTGCTGCCGCATTTTGGATTGTGGAAACACCTGTATCACTGTCGCCCTGGGATGGCCGGGGGACAGCATCAGTTGGTTGGAGGTGCCAGCTTGGAGATGCGCCGGGGACGGAAAACTGAGTATCTTGAGATCCCCCTTAAAGACAGCATTAAGGGATGGTGCCTGGAATGGTTTATAGTTGATAACTATGGAAATTCTCTCCCCCCCCCGGTCAGGAAGACAGCCAGATGTTCGCACCCCGAGCTGGACCGAGTCTCCCACAGACGAGGAGGTGGCTGAAGCTAGTGTGCTGTTAGCTGAAGTTGGGCTATTGAAAGAGAGGGGTTTAACCGCTGAAGCTATAGTCGCTGACTTTGTCTTCAAAAACATTCAGCCACTGAAAGACAGGGCCCACCCGGCTTATCTGTATCAAGGGCTAGCCGACCCAACTCGAGTTACCAATGGAAGGATCCCTTCTGCAGATTTGGTGAGCCGGCTGGAGATGATTCTCAGAGGCAAAGTATCCAATGTTGGTGCTCCGGTGGCGTATTCAGCCTGGAATCTGCCTCCTGCCAAGGCCTTCACTCGCTTCGTGTCAAACCCGCCTTCAACTGATGGCAATTTGGGCCTTAGAACGCGGCCCTCTGATGAGGAGGTTAGTGCTTTGGTTGCTTCACTTGGGAAAATCCCTGATGATGAAAGACAAACCCATTTCGAGGTGCCTTCGGATCCTACTGATGCTGAAATAAATGCCGTGCTTGACATGTTGGCCGAGGATTCTTCTGACGCTATTCCTACTGAGACATTGGCAGTGGCACCTCTCCCAGAGGTCGGTATAGTCTTGGATGTCCAGAGACCTGTCCGTGCTCGCTCGAAGCGTCCCCGCCGAACCAATCAGACTGATCTTTCTGTTGATGAGCAGAAAAAGAAGAAGAGACGTATTCGGCGAGTATCTAGTTTGAGTCAGGGTGCTGGTCCCTCGGCTCCTGCTGATGAGGAGGTTCCTGCATCTGAATTTGCTGATGCTGATCCCAATGGGTGTGGTCCATCTGATGCTGATCCCAATGGGTGTGGTCCATCTGATGCTGATCCCAATGGGTGTGGTGCCGGTGTTGCTGATGAAGATGACGAAGAGGAAGAGGATGAGGTTCCTTTGATTCGAAAGAACAGTCGGCAATTCCTCGCCAGTGGGGAAAGTAGTGGGGTTCCCTCCCCGGCCTTATCTGCTCTTGTCGGTCTGCAAAACATATCCCTGGCCGACTTTGATCAAACTCTCGAGGATATGGTCCCAGAGGACTTGTTATCAGGGCCAGTGGACGATGCCGCGACGGAAACCTGTGGTGCTGTGCCGGACGCTGGGTTGAGGTCATCCCGTGCCTCATCAACCTTAGAGCACGATCTTGAGGGACGGGATGTTAACTTGGATTGTCCTGATCCCATGGAAATAACCGAGGGCCCGCTAACCTTGGAGACGGTTACTGCTGAAAATTTGGACCCCAAGGATGGTGTCGACACATGTCCAGCCCCCGAGGGTGTCGTGGGGGACGACTTAGCCCGGGCGAAGAGTGCAAGCTACTGCCCAGCCCCCGAGGGTGTTGCCGGGGATAACCCGGCTCAAGTGGGCAGTGCCGACTATGGCCCGGTCCCCGGGGATGCCCAGACAGGATCTCCCTCCGGCACTTCCATGAACGTTCACGCTGGGTCACCTCCACACTCTGGCTGCATGGTGGTGGCCCAAACTTCAGACCGGGGCGTCGCTTTAGAGGGCAGCGTCCCCGTTGATCGAGTATCCGGTTATGCTGAAGGAGATGAACTGATTCCCACTGTTCCATTGCATGCTGCTTCGGGTGATGACCTTGCGCCTGGTTATCATCTGATTTCTCCTGACTTGGGGATCCCTTCGTTCTTCTCCACCCTCCAGGTACTGTGCTGTTTCTTAGCTTGATTTTTACATTGCCTGAACTCTTGCCATTATGCTCATCTGCTCTTCTCATCAGACTTTTGTGGATGGGGTGACCACCCAGCTGAAATTGCATGGTGCTCCTATTCCAGAAGTGGCTTCATCTTTTCCATGTTGGAATCCAGTGTTACTTCGTCGTCGTGTATCCGAGTTGGAGGCGATTAACGCTGGTTAGTGCCCTTTTTCTTTTCTTCGCGTTTGTTGTGGACTGCTTGACCTTCTGACCTTGTTTTGTTTGATTACCTCTTACTAGGAATGACTCGGCAGACTGCACTTCTTGAGGAGAAACATTCTCAGGATCGAGCTGAATTGACTCAGCGATGTACTGATCTTGAGGAAAAGTATTCTCAAAGTCAGATTGAACTGAGTCAGGTTTCTGCTGCCTTGGATGATGCCAATGCGTTGAGTTCTTCTCTGCATGCCCAGCTTGACTCTGAAAAGGTGATATATGAAACTGCACTTTTTTCTTGCCGTGCTCCTATTGTTTGCCTGGTTTTCTGAAAGAACTGATTTGCGCTTGCAGGAGGAAAAACGCATCCTTGCCGCTTCTCGAGACAATCTTGATAGGTTGTATCGAGATTCTAGCAACTCGCTGACCATCTTGGAGAGAAGTCATCGCTTTTCCATGGAGGAGTTGAACAATCTTCGCTATAAGTTGCAGGAGTCTTTGGATGATGTGATTCGCCTTCGGGAGTTGATATCAGCTAAAGACGTTGTCATCAAGAATCTGCGTGCTTCCAAAAAATCTGTTACCCAGGAGCTAGAGGCTGCCCAGTCGGCTGTCAAGGCTGCTGAAGAAACTTCCAATACTCTGAGAGCCCAACGCGATAGGGCCATGGACAAGGCCATTCGAGCGGGACGAATTCTGATGAGGAGGCCTGGCGTAGTCGTTCCTGAAGATATAAGGGCCGACGTGAACGCCGCCCCTGACTCCTCGAGTCGTCCTTCTTCGTCAACTGCTCCTGGGAAAGACATTGCAAAATAGAGAAAACATTTCGCATGCTCCAAGCGCGCAGCTTGCATGATTGAATATTTGTCAGAGAGCACCAGTTTATTTGAATGACATAGTTATTCTATCATTGTATCAGGATTTTTTAGTTCAATGAGTTTGGTAGTAATGATGCATGATGACTATGAATTTTGCGTGTGGGATATGGAGATCATCTCCTGAATTAAATAGGCGAGAGCATGTTGTATTGGCCTTAAGCAAGCGCCAATTGGAGTTGATTGCTTCGTTAGCTGGGCATAGTGGTCGCCCTGAGTTAAGTAAAGCATGAGCACGTTGCACCGCCTTAAGTCGTTGCCGACTTAAGTCGATTGCTCCGTTAGCAGGGCATAGTGGTCACCCCGAGTTAAGTAAGCGTGAGCATGTTGCACCGCCTTAAGTCGTTGCCGACTTAAGTCGATTGCTCCGTGAGCAGGGCATAGTGGTCACCCCGAGTTAAGTAAGCGTGAGCATGTTGCACCGCCTTAAGTCGTTGCCGACTTAAGTCGATTGCTCCGTTAGCAGGGCATAGTGGTCACCCCGAGTTAAGTAAGCGTGAGCATGTTGCACCGCCTTAAGTCGTTGCCAACTTAGGTCGATTGCTCCGTTAGCAGGGCATAGTGGTCACCCCGAGTTAAGTAAGCGTGAGCATGTTGCACCGCCTTAAGTCGTTGCCAACTTAGGTCGATTGCTCCGTTAGCAGGGCATAGTGGTCACCCCGAGTTAAGTAAGAATGCGAGTCAATCGTAAATAAATTGAGTATCCTTGAAACCTTTTCTTTATTGATGACATATTTCCACTTTACAGAGTACATCATTGTTATCCCAGCAGTTTTGAGGTACGGCTAAGGATAAAACTTTCTCAGGTGTTCTATGTTCCAAGAGTTCCCGACTTCCGTGCCGTCCATCTGAGTGAGGCGATATGATCCAGGCCGAGTGACTTCTGCCACTATGAAAGGCCCTTCCCATAAGGGTGATAACTTGTGTCGTCTTTCTCCCGTTAGAATTCGGCGAAGGACGAGCTCCCCCACTGAAAAGGATCGTTGCCGCACAGCTTTGTCGTGATAGCGCCTTAGAGTCTGCTGGTATCTTGCTGACTGGATTACTGCATTTAGCCGTTCTTCTTCGAGTATATCTATGTCCTCTAGTCTGGTGGTCTCAGCTTCCGCTATGCTTTCAAAAATCAGCCTTGGCGCTCCAAACTTGAGATCAGCAGGCAGCACTGCTTCTGACCCATAGACCATGAAGAAAGGAGTGTTTCCATGCAAGGCTCGGCTAGGTTGGGTTCTTAGGCTCCAAACAACATAGGGTAATTCCCTTATCCACTTCCCTGCGAATTTTTCATTCTTATCAAAAATCTTTTTCCTGAGTGCATCCAATATCATCCCGTTAGCTCGCTCAACTTGCCCGTTGGCTCTCGGATGGGCTACAGATGCATACTTGATCTGAATACTTTTTTGCTCGCAGAAGTCAAAGAATTCTGAACTTGTGAAGTTGGATCCTAGATCAGTTATGATGCTGTTTGGTATCCCGAATCTGAATATTATATCTTGTATGAATTCCACAGCCTTGGCAGAGGTTAAGGAGGCAATGGGCTTGAATTCTATCCATTTAGTGAATTTGTCAATCGCTACCAACACATGAGTATATCCCCCTTGAGCTTTCTTGAAAGGTCCAATCATATCCAGCCCCCAGCATGCAAAAGGCCAAGTTACTGGTATGGTCTGCAGCTGCTGTGCTGGCAAGTGTTGTTGCTTCGACAAGTATTGGCAGGCTTCGCACCTCTGAACTAATTCGGCTGCATCATTCTTTGCTGTTGGCCAATAGAATCCTGACCTGAAGATCTTCCCAACTAGTGTTCTGGAGGCTGCATGTACCCCACATTGTCCAGCGTGGACCTCTTCTAGTAGTTGCTTTCCAGTGGATGGGAGAATGCACTTCATGAAGACGCCTGATGCACCCCTTCTGTATAATGTCTCCCCAATGAGTGTATAATGAGCCGACTGTCTTGCAATGCGCTCCGCCGAGTTCTTATCGTCTGGTTCTTCTTCATTCTTTATGTACTTAATGATTGGCCTTCTCCAGTCATCAAGATCTGACTCGGGTTGATTTATGATGTTGCACTCTTCTACTTGATCCGTTGAGATACTCGGCTGCAGGATTTCTTGCACGAAAACCCCAGGTGGGACCTGAGTTCGACTGGACCCCAGCTTGGATAGTACGTCAGCTGCCGTATTCCGATCTCTTTCCACATGATGAAATTCTAAACCCTCGAATTTATCCTCCAGCTTTCGGACGGCGGTGCAGTATCTTCCCATCGAATCATTTGAGCAATCCCACTCCTTATTTATCTGGCTGATAACTACCAGAGAGTCCCCGTACACCATTAATCTTTTGACGCCCAGTGATATGGCAATGTTCAATCCATGGATCAAAGCTTCATACTCGGCTGCATTGTTGGAGGCCGGAAATAGCAGCTGGAGGGCGTACTTGAGGTGTTCGCCTCCTGGTGCAGTGAAAAGAATCCCCGCTCCTGCTCCTTGCAGCTTGAGTGAGCCATCAAAATACATTCGCCATACCTCTGCAGTCTCCGGGTTGTCTGGTACTTGTTGTTCAGTCCACTCTGATACGAAATCGACTAGTGCTTGGGTTTTGATGGCAGTGCGAGGCCGAAACTCGATGTCGTGAGATCCCAGCTCACAGGCCCACTTGGCTATTCGACCGATGGCCTCCTTGTTGTGAAGAATATCCCCTATTGGAAAACTTGTGACCACTATGACTTTGTGATCGTCAAAGTAGTGACGCAGCTTGCGGGCAGTTAGAAGTACTGCATACAATAGCTTCTGGATTTGAGAATACTTTTTCTTTGAGGGGCCAAGAACTTCACTGATGAAATACACAGGATGTTGTACTGGATAGGCGTGCCCTTCTTCTGCTCGCTCGACTACTAACGCGGTGCTTACCACGTGAGTCGTGCAAGAGATGTATAGTAGCAAATCTTCAGCTGGTTGAGTTGATGTAGCTCGCCGAGGTGGTTTCAGTACTGGCGGTGTTGTCAAGAATTTTTTCAGAGCATCTAGAGCTTCTTGTGCTTCTGAAGTCCACTGAAATTTATCCACCTTCTTGAGTAACTTATAAAACGGCAAACCTTTTTCTCCCAGCCTGGATATAAATCTGCTTAAAGCTGCCATGCATCCAGTAAGTCGCTGAACCTTCTTCTGCGACCGAGGTGCTTCCATCTTCATGATAGCTTCAATCTTATCTGGATTAGCTTCAATTCCTCGGTGGCTGACGATAAATCCGAGCAACTTTCCGGCTGGTACCCCAAAAACGCATTTCTCGGGATTAAGCTTCCACCTATACCGCCTCAGGCTGTTGAAAACCAGTTGCAAATCTTCGATGAAGTCCTTTGAGTCCTGTGTTTTGATCACCACGTCATCCACATAAGCCTCCACACGCTTGCCCCAGTGATCGGCTAAGCATGTTTGAATAGCTCTCTGGTAAGTCGCTCCAGCGTTCTTAAGGCCAAACGGCATGGAGGTATAACAGAAAGCGCCAAACGGAGTAATGAATGCCGTTTTTTCTTCATCTTCCTTTGCCAGGCTGATCTGATGGTACCCAGAATAACAATCCAAGAAAGACAACATAGAACATCCAGCGGTGGAGTCCACCACCTGATCTATCCTCGGGAGCCCGAAGGGATCCTTCGGACAGTGTTTGTTGAGATCAGTATAATCAACACACATGCGCCAGTCCACTTTATTCTTTTTGAGTACAAGAACAGGATTGGCTAACCACTCAGGATGTAATACTTCTCTAATGAATCCGGCCGCGACCAAGCGAGCTAACTCGGCGCGAATGGCTTCCCTCTTATCAGGCGTGAAACGACGTAATTTCTGTCGAATCGGCCTCGCCTGGGGAAAGACCTTTAGCTTGTGCTCGGCCAGTTCTCTCGGGACTCCCGGCATATCCGCAGGTTGCCATGCGAATACGTCTCGGTTATCTTGCAGAAACTGGACGAGCGCGCTTTCCTATTTGTTGTCCAAGCTGGAGCTGATGATGGCCGTCTTGCGCTCATCAGCGAACACCAGGTTGATTCTTTTAGTTTCTTCAGTCGGCCGCATAGAGGTCGCGGTCTGAGCTTCATTCGCCGGTATTGCGAGGTCCTCCTCAGGCTTAGAGTTCGCCATTGCGGAGGGAGCTGTCGACGGCTTGGCGGTGAGGGCTGCTTGAATAGCCACTCGGAAACATTCTGCGGCGCCTTGGAGGTCGGCGCGCACAGTTATGATCCCTTGTGGCCCCGGCATTTTCAGTATCATGTATGTGTAATGCGGAATGGCCATGAATTTGGCCAATCCTGGCCTCCCGATGATGGCGTTGTACCCGCAGTCGAAGTTCGCCACTTCAAACCTCAGGAACTCGGTTCTGTAGTTCTCCGGAGTTCCAAAGGTGACCGGCATGTAGATGTGGCCCAGCGGGTATTCCCCTTCCGTCGGCACGATGCCGAAGAAAGGAGTGTCCGACTCGTGGAGCTCTTTGAGATGAACTCCCAAGCTTTGGAGTGTCCGGGGGAAGGTGATGTTGATGCTGCTCCCCCCGTCCACTAACACCTTTTTCACCCGGCTTTCTCGGATCACCGGATCGACGAGAAGCGGGTACTTGCCCGGATGATCAAAGTTAAGCCATTGATCCGCCCGAGTGAAGGTGATCGGGTGCTCCGACCATCGGTATGGGGCGGGAGGGCCGATGGTCGCTACCAGTATCTGGCGATCATTGAGCTTCTGCTGTCTTCTGCTCTCCTGTGACCCGTGTCCGCCGAAGATGACGTTGACCTCCCTGTCAACGCGCGGGAAAGCTCCTCCTCCTCCTCCCTCCTCCTGCCGATGGGGTTGTCGTGGTTCATCTGGTCCTCCCCTCGGCGGAGGAGGAGGTAGAGGTTGGAAGGGTCGACCGTGTCCGACGGAGTGCTTGAAGTCCCGGCAGTTACGAAGAGTGTGTCGCATGTCCTTGTGGTACGGGCACTGGGCGTCGAGGATGTCGTCCAGTGTGCGTTCGCCCCCACGAGGTCCTCCTCGAGCGCGGGCGGCGGGTGGTCCGGCGGCGTGTACTTCTTCGCGTGGCCGCTTCTCCCATCGCTTGTCAGGTTGCTGGGTCGCGTCGCGCCGCGGTGCTGCCGGCGCGGGCTTCGCTCCTCCGATGAGGTCCTGGGCTCGCTCGTCGGCGGTGATGTAGAGGTCGGCCTCCCGGAACAGCTCCTCCGAGGTTGTCGGCGCCCTTTGTAGTATGGCTCGGACAAAAGCCGAGTCATTGGATCCTCGGTAAAAGTCCTCGATCACGGCCGCCTCCGTGACATCGGGGATGCGATTCCTCATGGTTTGAAACCTCTTGAGGTATGATCGGAGAGTCTCGTCCCCCCGGCGCTTGATAGATTTGAGGTCCCACGGCTGCGCCGGCTTGTCGGAGAGGGACTGGAAGTTGGCGGTGAAACGCTGACTGAAGTCTCCCCAGACGTCGATGCAGTGTCGGGGTAGATGTCGTAGCCATTGCAGCGCGTCTTGTCCAAGGACAATGGGCAAATACGCGGTCATCACGTCCTCGGATGCTCCGGCAGCTCGAGCAGCGGTGGTGTAGACGGCTAGCCAACCCCACGGATCCTGCTTAGGTTCATACTTGTCAACATTGGATACCTTGAAGTTGGGAGGCCATTGGATGGCCCTAAGGCGCGGAGTAAGGGCGGACACTCCGCACGTGTCCTCCTGTCGTCGGGGTCGATGCCTGTCCCGGGGAGGGGAGTTGTGGTTGTGGTTCCTCGACCGTCCCCGGGAGGTTCCGCCAGTTGAAGCCATCGCCGACTCAGTCCTGGTAGCTTGGCTCTGAGTCGGGGCACCATGATCCCTGTCGTACTCCTCCCGACGACGAATTTCGTTCTCATGCCGCCGTTCCCGCGAAGCGTTGATGGAGCTCCGCGCGTCTCGGCGACTGTTGATGGCGTGTCGTAGATCGTTCGGCGGGTGAGCAAGCGGTAGAAGATGGTTGGCCGCCTGGGTGAACAGTCGTCGGTAACCGTCGGCGTCAGGAGTCCGAGGAAGTCCTTCCGCTATCCGAGCCAGCACCCCTCCGACCTCGCTCGGCGTGTTCATGGCTCGAGCGAAGTCGGGGTTCAGATTACGCCCGAAGAGTGGATTCTCGCGACGTTGCCTTATATCCTGCTCAGCCTGCTCCTGAGCTCGTCGGCGATCACGTCGTCGGGAGTTCCTTCGCTCTCTGAAGACGCGTTCCTCCGGGGTTTCTCCTACCTCCGAGACCTCGTCTCGCGAGACAGGTTGTTCCGGATTCCGCTCTCCGGCCGCGTGATGTCGTCGAACATTCCTGCGCCGGTTCCTCCGTCGACGGGACTCTCGCTGAGGCGGTTCTTCCCCGGGTACAGTCGGCTCGTCGTCGGAGATGGCCGGCGATTCTGCCCTTCCGATGAAGAGGACGTCGGGGTAGAACGACGCTGCCGGCGTGGTGATCTTCTTCCGGAGAGCTGGAGGTTGCGCTTCTCCGGTATTTTCGGAGTTCGTTGAGGAAGACTCCTTTTTTGGCGGATCCGCAATACGGTGCAGAATTCCTTCTTCGTCCGCTACGAACGAGATTGTTCCGAAGCAGAACATAGATCCGGGGCGCAGGGTGATCTTGTTGTAGAAGGAGATGGCCATTGAGCTAGCTTGGATTGTCAACACACCCCCTACCTGGCGCGCCAGCTGTCGGTGTTTAGGGTCCGACCGCACACCCGGGGTTGCCCCTCAAGGTGTTTTTAGGAGTAGGACGGTGTCGACAACTGTAGCAAAATGGTTCGTGCCGATCGCACGAGGGACAGTGGACAAGGTTTACAGGTTCGGGCCGCTTAGAGATGCGTAACACCCTACGTCCTGATGAGTATGCTTGGTGGATGTGATTACAAGAGAGCTCTCTGGATCGAGAATACAGAGAGTTGATGTGGGAGGCTAAGTAATGGGTCGATCGTTCTGAAGGGGTGCCCCCTAGGCCTTATATACTCGACTGTGGGGCAGTACACATGATGAGATAACAACGAGTAGCTAAAAGATAGTGAACCTCTCGAGATTATCCCCTACGTAACTCTCGCCGACTTATCCTCACGTGGCTTCGCTGCATGGAGGCCCCGACGCGGGAAAGTCGGATCTCTGTTGCGGCCAATGGCTCGGCGCTATGGGCCGTCCGGGTTTGCACCAATCCGGCCCTATGTCGCTCTGCGTTGCTGGTCGTCTTTCCCCAGGCCCACAAAAGAATAACCTTACGATTTATTGGGCCCTTGGGCCTTTCGTGAGGTCCTTTACTCTTTTGGTGGACCCGGGGGATATCTATCCCCCACAGGCGGCGGTTCCCAGGCCGGCGGCGGCGGGCCCCGATCTAGAGGGCGAGCGACGGCAATGCCCTTATGCGGTAGCGGCGGTTCCCAGGCCAGTGGCCGCAACTCCATTACCTCGACGCGCGGTGGCGGAGATTCCTCGATCCGGAGTAGTGGCGGCGGTTCTCCGATCCAGAGGGCGAGCGACAGCGGGGCTCTTGTGCGGGCAAGCGGCGGCGTCCCCGAAGCCCCGAGGAGGCGGCACTTTCAAGGCCGACGAGCAAGCGACGCCCAACGACGTGCGAGCGACGGCGACGCATGAGGCGCGATGTTCGAGCGAGCGACGTCACGGAAGGCGCGAGATGCGCGCAGATCGTTGCGTGACATCCTCCGATCCCGCGCAGTTTTCTTTTCGATTATTGTGTTTATGCCTACCACATTTATTATTTACGCTAAAAATTGTACGATTTTATGCTTGAACACAGAGTTCGTATATCAGTTTACTGCATGCACATTCGAAAGGCAATTCCGTGATTTATGTTGTTCGTAATTTGCGCGCATGCAATGGAAATTCCCACGATTTTGCCATAATTTTTGGATCTGTATAAAAATAGAAACCGCATGCATGCGGCTGCCATGTTTTTCGGATCTGTCATAAAAATAGGATCGTAATAACAACCTATTAAAGCTATCAACCTCTAATTGACTCGGTATTTACGCTTATAATTGAGGGATTTTATGCTCAAAACTTAAGGTTTTTACGCTCCACCCGGAGATGCGTCCACCAGTGAACAACATGCCAGATTTTTTACGCAGTGTAAGGAATTGCATAAATACCTACACCGTGTAGTATAATTTATTTCAGTATACATCATAAACTAGTTCTAATGCGTTTAGCTGCATGGCTGTTGGAGGGATCCTATATTTATGAAGGAAATAAAACATTAAATGCGATTTTTTTGTTTCTATGCATGCAATTCATTTCCTTTCATTGCATATTCTTTCCATCATAAATTCGTGTGCATGCAGCTGGTAGCAGATTTTTACGCAGTATACCGAATTGCATAATTATCTACACAGTGTAGCATATTTAGTATCAGTATATATCATAAAATGGTCATTACGAGTTTTAGTTGCATGTCTGTTGCAGGGATCCTAAATTTATGGAGGAAATAAAGCATTTAAAATAGAAACCGCCACACATATCTTTCCTAAATTTACGCGCATGCAAGGGAATGTGTTTGACTCATCCATGCATTTTGCCATAATTTTTGGATCTGTATAAAAATAGAAACTGCATGCATGCGGCTGCCATATTTTTCGAATCTGCCATAAAAATAAGATCGTAATAACAACCTACCAGAGCTATGAACCTTGGCAGATATTTACGCTTATAATTGAGAGATTCTATGCTTAAAACTTAAGGTTTTTACGCTATAACCTGGAGATGCGTCCACCAGTGAACAACATGCTAGATTTTTTTACGCAGTGTACCGAATTGTATAAATACCTACACCGTGTAGTATAATTAGTATAACTATAAATCATAAACTAGTTCTAATGTGTTTAGGTGCATGGTTGTTGGAGGGATACTATATTTATGAAGCAAATTAAACATTAAATACGATTTTTTGTTTCTATGCATGCAATTCATTTTCTTTCATTGCACATTCTTTTCATCATAAATTCGTGCGCATGCAGCTAGCTGGTAACAGATTTTTACGCAGTATACCGAATTGCATAATTATCTACACAGTGTAGCATATTTGGTCTCAGTATATATATCATAAAATAGTCCTTACGTGTCTAGCTGCATGGCTGTTGCAGCGATCCTAAATTTATGGAGGAAATAAAACATTTAAAAATAGAAATCGCCACACATTTTTTCCTAAATTTACGCGCATGCATTGGATCGTGTTTGACTCATGCATGCATTCCTTTTTTTGCGCTAACAGACGTGGGGCAGGTGGCGCACCAGACAGGCTGGTTGGGCGCGCTGGGTTGAACCAGTTTGTAGGGGTGGTCGGCCTGAGCTTCCTTTAACTATTGGAAGCCCAGGACTCCCGTTATACCTACCATATATATATATATATATATATAGGGCAGGTATAACGGGAGCCCTGGGCTTCCAATAGTTAAAGGAAGCCCAGACCGACCACCCATGCAAATTGGTTTAACCAGCGCGCCCAACCAGGCTGTCGGGTGCGCCACCTGTCCCACGTCTGTTAGCGAAAAAAAAGGAATGCATGCATAAGTCAAACACGATCCAATGCATGCGCATAAATTTAGGAAAGATATGTGCGGCAGTTTCTATTTTTAAATCCTTTATTTACTCCATAAATTTAGGATCGCTGCAACAGCCATGCAGCTAGACGCGTAAGGACCATTTTATGATATATACTGAGACTAAATATACTACACTATGTAAATAATTATGCAATTCGATATACTGCGTAAAAATCTGTTACCAGCTGCATGCACACGAATTTATGATGAAAATAATGTGCAATGAAAGGAAATAAATTACACGCATAGAAACAAAAAATCGTATTTAATGTTTTATTTCCTTCATAAATATAAGATTCCTCCAACAGTCATGCAGCTAAACACATTAAATCTAGTTTATGATATATACTGATACAAATTATACTATATGGTGTAGGTATTTATGCAATTCGTTACACTGCGTAAAAAATCTGGCATGTTGTTCACTGGTGGACGCACCTCCGGGTTGGATCGTAATAACCTTAAGTTTTGAGCATAAAATCCCTCAATTATAAGCGTATATACCGAGCCAATGTGAGAGGTTGATAGCTCTAGTAGGTTGTTATTACTATCCTATTTTTATGGCAGATCCGAAAAACATGGCAGCCGCATGCATGCGGTTATACAGATCCAAAAATTATGGCAAAATGCATGCATAAGTCAAACACGTTCTCTTGCATGCGCGTAAATTTAGGAAAGTTATGTGTGACGGTTTCTATTTTAAATGCTTTATTTTCTCCATAAATTTAGGATCGCTGCAACAGCAATGCAGCTAGACTCGTAATTATTATTTTATGATATATAATGATATTAAATATGCTACACTGTGTAGATAATTATGCAATTGGGTATACTGCGTAAAAATCTGTTACCAGCTGCATGCACACGAATTTATGATGGAAAGAATATGCAATAAAAGAAAATGAATTGCATGCATAGAAAAAAAATCGCATTTAATGTTTTATTTCCTTCATAAATATAGGATCCCTCCAACAGTCATGCAGTTAAACACATTAGAACTAGTTTATGATGTATATTGAAACAAATTATACGACACGGTGTAGGTATTTATGCAATTCCTTACACTGCGTAAAAAACTGGCATGTTGTTCACTGGTGGACGCATATCCGGGTGAAGCGTAAAAACCTTAAGTTTTGAGCATAAAATCCATCAATTATAAGCGTAAATACCGAGTCAATGAGAGGTTGATAGCTCTAGTAGGTTGTTATTACGATCCTATTTTTATGACAGATCCTAAAAACATGACAGTCGCATGCATGCGGTTTCTATTTTTATACAGATCCAAAAATTATGGCAAAATCGTGGGAGTTTCCATTGCATGCGCGCAAATTACGAACAGCATAAATTAAGGAATTGTCTTTCCAATGTGCATGCAGTAAACTGATATACGAACTCCGTGTTCAAGCATAAAATCATACAGTTTTTAGCGTAAAGAGTACATGTGGTAGGCATAATACAAAATAATCGAAAAGAAAAATGCGCCGGATCGGAGGATGTCACGCGTGATCATCGCTGCGCGCATCTCGCGCCTTCCGTGACGTCGCTCGCCCGAACATCACGCCTCATGCGTCGCCGTCGCTACTCGCACGTCGACGGGCGTCGCTTGCTCGCCGGCATTGGAAGTGCCGCCTCCTCGGAGCTTTGGAGACGCCGCCGCTTGCCCGCACAAGGCCCCGCTGCGGATCGAGGAACCTCCGCCACCGCGCATCGAGGTAATGGAGTTGCGGCCACCGGTCTGGGAACCGCCGCCACCACACAAGGGCGCTGCCGCCGCTCGCCCTCTGGATCGGGGGCCGCCACCGCCGGCCTGGGAACCGCCGCCACCGCACAAGGGCGCTGCCGCCGCTCGCCCTCTGGATCGAGGGCCGCCACCCGCCGGCCTGGGAACCGCCGCCACTGCATGTCGAGGTCGGAGAGCCGCGGCCACCACCGCGCGCACTATCGGGCAACCGCCGTCGCTACTGAATCGAGATGGGGCGTGAAAAACTGATCCCTAGCACTACGGATTTTCTTTTATAGACGTCTGGACCTGGTCCAGCTCGACCGGATTGCACTGTCTGGCATGGGCTTCCAATAACTAAAGGAAGCTCAGGGCTCCTAATATACAATCTATATATATATACTTTCTCCTCCTACAATGGAGTACGTACGTACGTAGTTGGGTAAATAAAGTATCGGAGGGGAAAAAAAGAATCGCTGCTCTATGCAAGTTGCTATGTGCAAGCTAGTTACCTGTGAGCCAGACAGAACCTTTTCTACCCATACTATTTATTATACATGTTTTACGCACAACTTGCGTTGCATGCATGCCATTATGCTATGAGTCGACTATGATATATATACACGTCGTCGTGTGCATTTTTTGTAGGCATAACAAAACGGAGGTCGTCTCATACTCTCATCATAAGATAAGGAGCGAGTATCTAGACCTTTATAGAAAGAAGACATGAAATGGCAGCTAGCAGTAATCTCTACTAACTATTTTGGGGACAGTGTAGACTGCCCCCGCCTCAGCAGCCCAGCACGCACGTCGCGAATCCCGCGCACGACTGCCCCGCCGTGATTCCCCTCCCGCCCGCGGTGAATCACGCGCACGACCGCCCCCGCCGCGATTCCCCTCCCACCCGCGGCGAATCCCCCCGCCCGAACCGGCCGCACGACCTGCCTCTCCGCTACGACAGGCGCCGCGCATACGCCGCACCCGCTCGCCGCCACACGCTCCCCCTCCCGCCGCCCCTACCCCCCCCCCCCTAACCGGGATCTGCGACTGCCGCCATCCTCAAAACGCCGGAGGCCATGGGGTTCGACTGCGCGCACCTGTCGCGGCTCTAGATGCCATGGGGTTCAACTACACGCACCGCTCTGCGGTAGACGTCGTCATCGTCGATGTCCTCCTCCGCTACATCACCCACCTGAAAGGGAAATGTGCCCTTTGGCCATTCTATTATGTTTTGGTGATAAGTGCCCAACACATTTAAAATAAGTCCTCATGTGCTAAATGAAGAGAGAAGTGAAAATCAAAGAAAGGTATGTTTCAATACTTAGTACATTGGTTTTGTGTACTAATATATCTGTCTAAGTGTTAGAAACAGAGAAAAGAAGACAAGAAAAGAATTCCATAGGAGTTGGCTCGGTGTAGCCAAACTCAGCTCAGTCTGGCACATCGGACTGTCCGGTGGTGCACCGGACAGTGTTCGGTGCGCCAGGCTGGACTCCGGTAAACAGGTCACTCTCGGAAGAATTTGGCAGCGTACGGCTATAATTCACTGGACTGTCCGGTGGTGCACTGGACTGTCCGGTGAGCCAACGGCCGCCAGCGTAACGGTCGGTCGCGCAATCCGCGGGCAACACGTGGCCCACGCCAACGGTCGGCAGGGGGCACCGGACTGTCCGGTGTGCACCGGACAGTGTCCGGTGCGCCAATCAGCTCGGCGCTGCAACGGTCATCTGTGCCTGGAAAGGAAACAGATCCGCACCGGACCGTCTACAGTGACTGTCCGGTGCGCCACCCGACAGAAGGCAAGGATAGCCTTCCTTGTTGGCCTCCAACGACTCCTAGCCGCCTTGGGGCTATAAAAGGGACCCCTAGGCGCATGGAGGAGTCACCCAAGCACACTCTAAGCATTCCAAGACTTCTAGTCCTCACTTTCACGCAATCGTTCATCGTTCTTGAGATTGGAGCACTTTTCGAGTTGCAAACTCCCCGCGTGTGTTTTGTGTGCTCATCTTCTCACTTGTGTGCGTGTTTGCGGTGTGGATTTAATTCTAGTGTGTGTTGCTCTTCCCAATCTTACTCCGTGCTTTCTTTGTGATCAATCTTGTAAGGGCGAGAGGCTCCAACTTGTGGAGATTCCTCGTAAACAGGAAGAAAACTATAAGGAAGAATACTGTGGTATTCAAGTTGATCATCGGATCACTTGAAAGGGGTTGAGTGCAACCCTCGTCCATTGGGACGCCACAACGTGGAAGTAGGCAAGTGTTATACTTGGCCGAACCACGGGATAAACCACTGTGTCTCTTGTGTTGTCTTTCTCTGTGATTATTGTGATTTGCAAGAGCTCGCTCTATAGCCACTTGGTTCTATTGCACTAACATCTTTATAACCAAGCTTGTGGCTATTTAGTATTGAATTTTACAGGATCACCTATTCACCCCCCCCCCCCCTCTAGGTGCTCTCAATTGGTATCAGAGCCATTCTCTTCACTTAAGGGACTAATCGCCCGAAGAGATGGATCCTAAGGGAAAGGGGATGGTGGTCAACGATAAGGAGAAGGAGTCCATCTTCAATGAGCCAAGGGACGACAAGCCCACTTACTCTGGCTCGAGTCACAAGAAGAATGACGGGAAGAAGAAGAGGCGCATCAAGAAGATCGTCTACTACGACAGCGACGAATCTTCTTCTTCACCAAGAGACGACGATGACGAGAAAAAGAAACCGGTTAATTCAAATTTTTCATTTGATTATTCTCGTATTCCTTTCAATTCCAATGCTCATTTGCTTTCAATTCCTCTTGGTAAACCTCCACACTTTGATGGAGAGGACTACTCTTTTTGGAGTCACAAAATGCATAGTCACTTATTTTCTCTCCATCCTAGTATTTGGGAGATAGTTGAAAATGGAATGCAATTTGATAGTACAGATAACCCTATATTTATTAATGAGCAAATTCATAAAAATGCACAAGCTACCACTGTTTTGCTAGCATCTTTGTGCAGGGATGAGTACAACAAAGTAAGCGGCTTGGACAACGCCAAGCAAATCTGGGACACCCTCAAAATATCACATGAGGGAAACGACGCCACCATGATCACCAAAATGGAGTTGGTGGAGGGCGAGCTGGGAAGATTCGCGATGATCAGGGGAGAGGAGCCAACACAAACGTACAACAGGCTCAAGACCCTGGTCAACAAGATTAGGAGCTATGGAAGCACAAGATGGACGGACCACGACGTCCTCTGACTTATGCTCAGGTCTTTTACTGTTATTGACCCTCATCTTGTGAACCTCATCCGTGAAAATCCTAGGTACACAAAGATGACGCCCGAGGAGATACTCGGAAAGTTTGTGAGCGGGCGCATGATGGTGAAAGAAGCCCGATATGTAGACGACGCGCTTAATGGTCCATTACCCATCTACGAGCCTCAACTTGTTGCTCTCAAAGCAATAACCTACAGGGAGACGCTACCAAGCAAGGTGGCACAAGTTGAGGCGACCGGGCTAAACGAAGATGAGATGGCTCTAATCATCAAGCGTTTTAAGACCGCGCTAAAAGGACGCAAGGAGTATTCCAACAAGAGCAAAGCAAAGAGAAAGCGCTCCTGTTTTAAATGCGGTAAGACTAGTCATTTTATAGCACAATGCCCCGATAATAACAATGACCAGGAACAAGAAAAGCATGGGAAGAGGGAGAAGAAGAAGGCCTACAAGAAGGCAAAGCGCGAGGCGCACCTTGGCAAAGAATGGGATTCGGACTGCTCTTCTTCCGACTCCGACGACGAAGGACTTGCTGCCTCAGCCTTCAACAAGTCCTCTCTCTTCCCCAATGAACGCCACACTTGCCTCATGGCAAAGGAGAAAAAGGTAAGCGTTCGAGAAACCCCTAAGTATACTACTTCAAGCGATGATGATTCTAGTGATGATGAAGTAGATTATACCGATTTATTTAAGGGTTCAGATAGAGCAAAAGTAGATAAAATTAATGAGTTAATTGATGCTCTAAATGAAAAATATAGATTGCTAGAGAAGCAAGAGGACATTTTATATGAAGAACATGACAAATATGTTAGTGTACAAAAGTCTATTGCTTTAGAAACTAAAAGAAATGAAATGTTATCCTCTGAATTGTCTGTGTGCCATGAATCAATCTCTAGTTTAAAGATTTTGAATAATGATTTAAATGCTAAGCTAGAGGTAGCCAATAAATCTAGTTCATGTGTAGAACATGTTGCCATTTGTAATAGGTGTAAGGATATTGATGTTGATGCTTGCGTTGAACACCTTACTTCTATTACCAAATTAAATGATGAGGTGGCAAGTCTTAATACTCAGCTTAAGACTTGCAAAATTGATTTTGATAAGCTAAAATTTGCTAGGGATGCCTACACCATTGGTAGACACCCCTCAATTAAGGATGGGCTTGGTTTTCGAAAGGAAGCCAAGAACTTAACAAGCCAAAAGGCTCCCATTCTCGCCAAGGAGAAAGGGAAGGCCCCTATGGCTAGTAGCGTTCAAAAGAATCATGCTTTCATGTATAATAGGAAAATTGCTAGTCATAATAGGAGATATGATCATGATGCTTGTGAGTCACATGCTATGTTTGCTTCAAGTTCTAATTTTAATGGTAGGCCTAGGAGAAATTTTGTGTCTCATGCTCCTAGGAAAATGTGTAATAAACCTACTACTGTCTTTCATGCTTGCAACACTACGTTTGTACTTTCATGTAAAAATGAAAAAGTGGTTGCTAGAAAATTGGGATCCAAATGCAAAGGAGACAAGGCTTGCATTTGGGTACCAAAAGCTATTGTGACTAACCTTATAGGACCCAACAAGAGTTGGGTACCTAAAACCCAAGCCTAATTTGCCTTGCAGGTTTATGCATCCAGGGGCTCAAGCTGGATTATCGACAGCGGATGCACAAACCACATGACGGGGGAGAAGAAGATGTTCACCTCCTACGTCAAGAACAAGGATTCCCAGGATACAATCAAATTTGGAGATGGGAATCAAGGCAAGGTCAAAGGTTTGGGGAAAATAGCCATCACAAGCGAGCACTCTATTTCCAATGTATTTTTAGTAGAGTCGCTAGGCTATAATCTCCTGTCTGTAAGTCAATTGTGCCACATGGGCTACAATTGTTTGTTTACAAATGTTGATGTATCTGTCTTTAGAAGGAGTGATGGTTCATTAGCGTTTAAGGGTGTACTAGATGGCAAACTCTACTTAGTTGATTTTTCGAAAGAGGAGGCCGATCTAGATGCATGCTTAATCGCTAAGACTAGTATGGGTTGGCTGTGGCATCCCCGTCTAGCACATGTTGGGATGAAGAACCTTCACAAACTTCTAAAGGGAGAGCATGTGTTAGGACTAACCAATGTATGTTTCGAAAAAGATAGACCTTGTGCAGCTTGTCAGGCAGGGAAACAGGTGGGAAGCACTCATCACAGCAAGAATGTGATGACAACATCAAGACCGCTGGAGCTTCTTCACATGGACCTCTTTGGACCCGTCGCCTACCTTAGCATCGGAGGAAGTAAGTATGGTCTAGTAATTGTTGATGATTTTTCCCGCTTCACTTGGGTGTTCTTTTTGCAGGATAAATCAGAAACCCAAGGGACCCTAAAGCGCTTTCTAAGGAGGGCTCAAAACAAGTTTGAGCTCAAGGTGAAAAAGATAAGAAGCGACAACGGGTCCGAATTCAAGAATCTGCAAGTGGAGGAGTACCTTGAGGAAGAAGGCGTCAAGCATGAGTTCTCCGCTCCCTACACACCACAGCAAAACGGTGTGGTAGAGAGGAAGAACAGGACGCTTATCGACATGGCGAGGATGATGCTTGGAGAATTCAAGACGCCCGAGCGGTTTTGGTCGGAAGCTGTGAACACATCTTGCCACGCCATAAACCGGCTTTACCTACATCGCCTCCTCAAGAAGACCTCCTACGAACTACTTACCGGTAACAAACCCAATGTTTCCTACTTTCGTGTATTTGGGAGCAAATGCTACATTTTGGTGAAGAAAGGTAGACATTCAAAATTTGCTCCCAAGGCAGTAGAAGGGTTTTTACTAGGGTATGACTCAAATACAAGGGCGTATAGAGTCTTCAACAAATCATCGGGTTTGGTTGAAGTCTCTAACGACGTTGTATTTAATGAGACTAATGGCTCTCTAAGAGAGCAAGTTGATCTTGATGATGTAGATGAAGATGATGTTCCAACGGCTGCAATACGCAGCATGGCGATTGGAGATGTGCGACCACAGGAACAACAAGAGCAAGATCAACCTTCTTCCTCAATGATGGTGCATTCCCCAACTCAAGATGATGAACAGGTTCATCAAGAAGAGGCGTGTGATCAAGGGGGAGCACAAGAAGAACAAGTTATGGAGGAAGAAGCACCACTGGCCCCTCCAACTCAAGTCCGAGCGACAATTCAAAGGAATCACCCTATCGATCAGATTCTGGGTGACATAAGCAAGGGAGTAACTACTCGCTCAAGATTAGCTAACTTTTGTCAGCATTACTCGTTTGTCTCTTCTATTGAGCCTTTCAGGGTAGAAGAGGCCTTGCAGGATCCGGACTGGGTGTTGGCCATGCACGAAGAGCTCAACAACTTCAAGAGAAACGAAGTTTGGAGTCTGGTGCCACGTCCAAAGCAAAACGTTGTGGGAACCAAATGGGTGTTCCGCAATAAGCAAGACGAGCACGAGGTGGTGACAAGAAACAAGGCTCGACTTGTGGCAAAAGGTTATGCCCAAGTCGTAGGTTTGGATTTCGAGGAGACTTTTGCTCCTGTGGCTAGGCTAGAGTCCATTCGCATTCTATTAGCCTATGCCGCTCACCATTCTTTCAGGTTGTTTCAAATGGATGTGAAGAGCGCTTTCCTCAATGGGCCAATCAAGGAGAAGGTGTACGTGGAACAACTCCCTGGCTTTGAGGATGACAGGTATCCCGACCACGTTTTTAAGCTCTCTAAGGCGCTCTATGGACTTAAGCAAGCCCCAAGAGCATGGTATGAATGCCTTAGAGATTTCTTAATTGCTAATGCTTTCAAGGTTGGGAAAGTTGATCCCACTCTTTTCACTAAGACTTATGACGGTGACCTCTTTGTGTGCCAAATTTATGTCGATGACATAATATTTGGTTCTACTAATCAAAAGTCTTGTGAGGAGTTTAGCAGGGTGATGACATAGAAATTTGAGATGTCGATGATGGGCGAGTTGATGTACTTCCTTGGGTTCCAAGTGAAGCAACTCAAGGATGGCACTTTCCTCTCCTAAACGAAGTACACACAAGATCTTCTCAAGCGGTTTGAGATGAAGGACGCCAAGCCCGCGAAGACACCAATGGGAAGCGACGGACATGTCGACCTCAACAAAGGAGGTAAGTCCATTGATCAAAAGGCATACCGGTCTATGATAGGGTCATTACTTTATTTATGTGCTAGTAGACCGGATATTATGCTTAGCGTATGCATGTGTGCTAGATTTCAATCCGATCCAAGGGAATGTCACCTTGTGGCCGTTAAGCGGACTCTTAGATATTTAGTTTCTACGCCTTGCTTCGGGATCTGGTATCCAAAGGGGTCTACCTTTGACTTGATTGGATATTCAGACTCCGATTATCTCGGGTGCAAGGTTGATAGGAAGAGCACATCGGGGACGTGCCAATTTCTAGGAAGGTCTCTGGTGTCGTGGAGCTCAAAGAAACAAACATCTATTGCCCTATCCACCGCTGAGGCCGAGTATGTTGCCGCAGGACAGTGTTGCGCACAACTACTTTGGATGAGGCAAACCCTAAGGGACTTTGGCTACAATCTGAGCAAAGTCCCACTCCTATGTGACAATAAGAGTGCAATCCGCATGGCGGATAATCCTGTTGAACACAGCCGCACTAAGCACATAGACATCTGGCATCACTTTTTGAGAGACCACCAGTAAAAGGGAGATATCGAAGTGTTCTATATTAGCACCGATAACCAGCTAGCCAATATCTTTACCAAGCCTTTAGATGAGAAAACCTTTTGCAGTCTGCGTAGTGAGCTAAATGTCTTAGATTCGCGTAACTTGGATTGATTTATAGCATACATGTGTTTTATGCCTTTGATCATGTTACATTTATGCAATTTGTTGCTTACTCTTGGTGCTCAAGTTGTGCAAGGGATCCCCGGACCTCACAAGTCCATGTGCGAGTGATGCACATATTTAGGGGGAGAAGTGCTACAACTTGACCCCTTGAGACTAACATTTGTGTTTGAGTTTACTTAATGTAGCCTCAAAGGTGAATTGAAAGGGAAAGGTGAACTTGGACCATGCAAAGACTTCCACTGCACTCTGGTATTAGTGTACTAACCTCCAAGTTGATTCTTATACTCTTATTGCCTTTTTGCTCTTAATTGACATCTCTGGTGAGGCAATGGGGTTAAAGGGCCAAAAATGATCTCGTTTTGGTGCTTAATGCCAAAGGGGGAGAAATTAAGGCCAAAGCAAATGGATCAGCTACCACTTGAGAATTTTGAAAAGAGTAGAGTTAGAACTTTTGATTTGTCAAAATACTCTTATTGCAAAATTTGGTCTCTTGTGGGGAGATTCTATGATTATGGAAAAAAGGGGGAGTTTTTGGATCTTGAACAATTTCACTCTTGGAATATCTCTATTAATACCCAAACAAGTGAGTTTGACTTAGAGATAGGAAAATGAATTTGATTTGCAAAAACAAACCAAGTGGTGGCAAAGAATGATCCAACTATGTCAAATCTTGTTAAAGACAATTTTGTTCTCAATTGCATTTGAAAGTCGCCTAGAGGGGGGTGAATAGGGCGAATCTGAAATTTACAAACTTAATCACAACTACAATCCGGGTTAGCGTTAGAAATATAATCGAGTCTGCGAGAGAGGGTGCAAAACAAATCGCAAGCGAATAAAGAGTGTGACACGCGAATTTGTTTTACCGAGGTTCGGTTCTCGCAAACCTACTCCCCGTTGAGGTGGTCACAAAGACCGGGTCTCTTTTAACCCTTTCCCTCTCTCAAACGGTCCCTCGGACCGAGTGAGCTTCTCTTCTCAAATCAATTGGGAACCAAACTTCCCGCAAGGACCACCACACAATTGGTGTCTCTTGCCTTGTTTACAATTGAGATGATCGCAAGAACGAATGAGAAAAAGAAGCAATCCAAGCGCAAGAGCTCAAAAGAACACAACAAATCTCTCTCACTTAACACTAAAGTTTTTGTGGAATTGGGAGAGGATTTGATCACTTGGGTGTGTCTAGAATTGAATGCTAGAGCTCTTGTAAGTAGTTGGAAGGTGGAAAACTTGGATGACTTGAATGTGGGGTGGTTGGGGGTATTTATAACCCCAACCACCAAACTAGCCGTTTGGTGAAGGTGGCTGTCGATGGGCGCACCGGACAGTCCGGTGCGCCACCAGACAGTGTCCGATGCGCCAGCCACGTCATCAGGCCGTTAGGGTTCGACCGTTGGAGCTCTGTCTTGTGGGCCCGCCTGGCTGTCCGGTGGCGCACCGGACAAGTCCTGTAGACTGTCTGGTGTGCCACCCGCGCGTGCTCTGACCTCTGCGCACGCAGGCGTGCATTTAATGCGTTGCAGTCAACCGTTGCGCGCGAAGTAGTCGTTGCTCCGCTGGCTCACCGGACATGTCCGGTGAATTTTAGCGGAGCGGATTCCCGAAGCTGGCGAGTTCAGAGTCGCTCTCCCCTGGAGCACCGGACACTGTCTGGTGGTGCACCGGACAGTCCGGTGAATTATAGCGAAGCGCCTCTGAGAATTCCCGAAGGTGAAGTGTTCAGCTTGGAGTCCCCTGGTGCACCGGACACTGTCCGGTGGCACACCGGACAGTCCGGTGCGCCAGACCAGGGCACACTTCGGTTATCCCTTGCTCTTTTTGTTGAACCCTTTTCTTTGTCTTTTTTTATTGGCTTAGTGTGAACCTTTGGCACCTGTATAACTTATAGACTAGTGCAACTAGTTAGTCCAATTATTTGTGTTGGGCAATTCAACCACCAAAATCAATTAGGAAATAGGTGTAAGCCTAACTCCCTTTCAATCTCCCCCTTTTTGGCGATTGATGCCAACACAAACCAAAGCAAGTATAGAAGTACATAATTGAACTAGTTTGCATAATGTAAGTGCAAAGGTTACTTAGAATTGAGCCAATATAAATACTTATAAGATATGCATGGATTGTTTCTTTATTTTTATTATTTTGGACCACGCTTGCACCACATGTTTTGTTTTTGCAAATTCTTTTGTAAATCCTTTTCAAAGTCCTTTTGCAAATAGTCAAAGGTAAATGAATAAGATTTTGTGAAACATTTTCAAGATTTGAAATTTTCTCCCCCTGTTTCAAATGCTTTTCCTTTGACTAAACAAAACTGCCCCTTAATGAAATTCTCCTCTTAGTGTTCAAGAAGGTTTTGAGATATCAATTTTGAAAATACTACTTCTCCCCCTTTTGAACACCATAAGATACCAATTTGAAATTTACCAATTGAAAATTATTAGTTTTAAAATTAGGGTGATGGTGCGGTCCTTTTGCTTTGGGCTCATGCTCTCTCCCCCTTTGGCATAAATCGCCAAAAACGGAGTCATTAGAGCCCTTTGAATTACTTTCTCCCCCTTTGGTAAAAGACATATGAGTGAAGATTATACCAAACTTGGAGAGTTGCTCGGAGCGACGGCGAAGGATGAGTTATGGAGTGGAGTGGAAGCCTTTGTCTTCGCCGAAGACTCCAATTCCCTTTCAATATACCTATGACTAGGTTTTGGAATTCACTTGAAAAGACATTAGTCATAGCACATGAAAGAGACATGATCAAAGGTATATTTATGAGCTATGTATGCAAGACATCAAAAGAAATTCCTAGAATCAAGAATATTTAGCTCATGCCTAAGTTTGTTAAAAGTTTGTTCATCAAGTGGCTTGGTAAAGATATCGGCTAATTGATCTTTAGTGTTAATATATGCAATCTCGATATCTCTCTTTTGTTAGTGATCCCTTAGAAAATGATACCGAATGGCTATGTGTTTAGTGCGGCTATGCTCAACGGGATTATCCGCCATGCGGATTGCACTCTCATTATCACATAGAAGAGGAACTTTGGTTAATTTGTAACCATAGTCCCTAAGGGTTTGCCTCATCCAAAGCAATTGCGCGCAACAATGGCCTGCGGCAATGTACTCAGCTTCGGCGGTAGAAAGAGCTACAAAATTTTGCTTCTTTGAAGCCCAAGACACCAAGGATCTTCCCAAGAACTAGCAAGTCCCCGATGTGCTCTTTCTATTAATCTTACACCCCGCCCAATCGGCATCCGAATAACCAATTAAATCAAATGTGGATCCCCTAGGATACCAAAGCCCAAACTTAGGAGTATAAGCCAAATATCTCAAGATTCGTTTTACGGCCGTAAGGTGAGCTTCCTTAGGGTTGGCTTGGAATCTTGCACACATGCATACTGAAAGCATAATATCCGATCGAGATGCACATAAATAGAGTAGTGAACCTATCATCGACCGGTATACCTTTTGATCTACGGATTTACCTCCCGTGTCGAGGTCGAGATGCCCATTGGTTCCCATGGGTGTCTTGATGGGCTTGGCATCCTTCATCCCAAACTTGCTTAGAATATCTTGAATGTACTTTGTTTGGCTAATGAAGGTGCCCTCTTGGAGTTGCTTCACTTGAAATCCCAAGAAATACTTCAACTCCCCCATCATTGACATCTCGAATTTTTGTGTCATGATCCTACTAAATTCCTCACATGTAGATTCGTTAGTAGACCCAAATATAATATCATCAACATAAATTTGGCACACAAACAAATCATTGTCAAGAGTTTTAGTGAATAGAGTAGGATCGGCTTTTCTGACTTTGAAGCCATTAGCAATAAGGAAATCTCTTAGGCATTCATACCATGCTCTTGGGGCTTGCTTGAGCCCATAAAGCGCCTTAGAGAGCCTATAGACATGGTTAGGATACTCACTGTCTTCAAAGCCGGGAGGTTGCTCAACATAGACCTCTTCCTTGATTGGTCCATTGAGGAAGGCACTCTTCATGTCCATTTGGTAAAGCTTGAAGCCATGGTAAGTAGCATAGGCTAATAATATACGAATTGACCCAAGCCTAGCTATGGGTGCATAGGTTTCACCAAAATCCAAACCTTCGACTTGGGAGTATCCCTTGGCCACAAGTCGGGCTTTGTTTCTTGTCACCACACCATGCTCGTCTTGCTTGTTGCGGAAGACCCACTTGGTTCCTACAACATTTTGATTAGGACGTGGAACCAAATGCCATACCTTATTCCTAGTGAAGTTGTTGAGCTCCTCTTGCATCGCCACCACCCAATCCGAATCTTGTAGTGCTTCCTCTACCCTGTGTGGCTCAATAGAGGAAACAAAAGAGTAATGCTCACAAAAATGTGCAACACGAGATCTAGTGGTTACCCCCTTATGAATGTCGCCAAGGATGGTGTCGACGGGGTGATCTCGTTGGATTGCTTGGTGGACTCTTGGGTGTGGCGGCCTTGGTTGTTCATCCTCCTTGTCTTGATCATTAGCATCTCCCCCTTGATCATTGCCGTCATCTTGAGGTGGCTCATTTTCTTGACCTTCTCCTTCATCATCTTGAGCCTCATCCTCATTTTGAGTTGGTGGAGATGCTTGCGTGGAGGAGGATGGTTGATCTTGTGCATTTGGAGGCTCTTCGGATTCCTTAGGACACACATCCCCAATGGACATGTTCCTAAGCGCGATGCATGGAGCCTCTTCATCACCTATCTCATCAAGATCAACTTGCTCTACTTGAGAGCCGTTAGTCTCATCAAACACAACGTCACAAGAGACTTCAACTTGTCAAGAGGACTTGTTATAGACTCTATATGCCCTTGTGTTTGAATCATATCCTAGTAAAAAGTCTTCTACAGTCTTAGGAGCAAATTTAGATTTTCTACCTCTTTTAACAAGAATAAAGCATTTGCTACCAAAGACTCTAAAATATGAAATATTAGGCTTTTTACCGGTTAGGAGTTCATATGATGTCTTCTTGAGGATTCGGTGTAGATACAACCGGTTGATGGCGTAGCAGGCGGTGTTTATCGCCTCGGCCCAAAACCGATCCGAAGTCTTGTACTCATCAAGCATGGTTCTTGCCATGTCCAATAGAGTTCTATTCTTCCTCTCCACCACACCATTTTGTTGTGGGGTGTAGGGAGAAGAGAACTCATGCTTGATGCCCTCCTCCTCAAGAAAACCTTCGATTTGTGAGTTCTTGAACTCTGTCCCGTTGTGGCTTCTAATTTTCTTGATCCTTAAGCCGAACTCATTTTGAGCCCGTCTCAAGAATCCCTTTAAGGTCTCTTGGGTATGAGATTTTTCCTGCAAAAAGAACACCCAAGTGAAGCGAGAAAAATCATCCACAATAACTAGACAGTACTTACTCCCGCCGATGCTTATGTAAGCTATCGGGCCGAATAGGTCCATGTGTAGGAGCTCTAGTGGCCTGTCAGTCGTCATGATGTTCTTGTGTGGATGATGAACACCAACTTGCTTCCCTGCTTGGCATGCGCTACAAATCCTGTCTTTCTCAAAATGAACATTTGTTAATCCTAAAATGTGCTCTCCCTTTAGAAGCTTATGAAAATTCTTCATCCCAACATGGGCTAGTCGGCGGTGCCAGAGCCAACCCATGTTAGTCTTAGCAATTAAGCAAGTGTCGAGTTCAGCTCTATCAAAATCTACCAAGTATAGCTGACCCTCTAATACTCCCTTAAATGCTATTGAATCATCACTTCTTCTAAAGACAGTGACACCTACATCAGTAAAAAGACAGTTGTAGCCCATTTGACATAATTGAGATACGGAAAGCAAATTGTAATCTAATGAATCAACAAGAAAAACATTGGAAATTAATGGTCAGGAGATATAGCAATTTTACCCAATCCTTTGACCAAACCTTGATTTCCATCCCCGAATGTGATAGCTCGTTGGGGATCTTGGTTTTTCTCATAGGAGGAGAACATTTTCTTCTCCCCTGTCATGTGGTTTGTGCACCCGCTATCGATGATCCAACTTGAGCCCCCCGATGCATAAACCTACAAAACAATTTTAGTTCTTGACTTTAGGTACCCAAATGGTTTTGGGTCCTTTGGCATTAGACACAAGAACTTTGGGTACCCAAACACAAGTCTTTGACCCCTTGTGCTTGCCCCCAACATATTTGGCAACTACCTTGCCGGATTTGTTAGTTAACACATAAGATGCATCAAAAGTTTTAAATAAAATGCTATGTTCATTTGATGCACTAGGAGTTTTCTTCTTAGGCAACTTAGCACGGGTTGGTTGCCTAGAACTAGATGCCTCACCCTTATACATAAAAGCATGGTTAGGGCTAGAGTGAGACTTCCTAGAATGAATTCTCCTAATTTTGCTCTCGGGATAACCGGCAGGGTATAAAATGTAACCCTCGTTATCCTGAGGCATGGGAGCCTTGCCCTTAACAAAGTTGGACAATTTCTTAGGAGGGGCATTAAGTTTGACATTGCCTCCTTGTTGGAAGCCAATGCCATCCTTAATGCCAGGGCGTCTCCCACTATAAAGCATACTACGAGCAAATTTAAATTTTTCATTTTCAAGTTCATGCTCGGCAATTTTAACATCTAATTTTGCTATATGATCATTTTGTTGCTTAATTAATACCATATGATCATGAATAGCATCAATATCAACATCTCTACATCTAGTGCAAATAGAAGTATGTTCAACGGTAGATGTAGACGGTTTGCTAGATTTTAATTCTACAACCTTAGCATGCAATATATCATTTTTACTTCTAAGGTAAGAAATGGAAGCATTGCAAACATCTAATTCTTTAGCCTTAGTAAGCAATTTTTCATTTTCATTTCTAAGGCTAGCAAGAGAAATGTTCAATTCTTCAATCTTAGCAAGCAAATCAACATTATCATTTCTAAGATTTGGAATTGAAACATCACAAACATTTGAATCAACCTTAGCTAACAAATTAGCATTCTCATTTCTAAGGTTGTCAATAGTCTCATGACAAGTGCTTAGCTCACTAGATAATTTTTCACATTTTCCACTTCTAGAGCATAAGCATTTTTAACCTTAACATGCTTTTTGTTTTCTTTAATAAGGAAGTCCTCTTGAGTGTCCAAGAGATCATCCTTCTCATGAATAGCACTAATCAATTCATTTAATTTTTCCTTTTGTTGCATGTTTAGGTTGGCAAAAAGAATGCGTAAGTTATCCTCTTCATTGCTAGCATCATCCTCATCACTAGAGGTTTCATATTTAGTGGAGGATCTTGATTTTACCTTTTTCTTTTTGCCGTCCTTTGCCATGAGGCACTTGTGGCCGACGTTGGGGAAGAGAAGACCCTTGGTGACGGCGATGTTTGCGGCGTCCTCGTGGGAGGAGTCGGTGGAGCTCTCGTCGGAGTCCCACTCCCGGCAAACATGGGCATCGCCGCCCTTCTTCTTGTAGTATCTCTTCTTCTCCTTTCTTCTCCCCTTCTTATCGTCGCCCCTGTCACTGTCACTAGATAGTGGACATTTTGCTATAAAGTGACCGGGCTTACCACACTTGTAGCAAACTTTCTTGGAGCGGGGTTTGTAATCTTTCCCCCTCCTTTGCTTGAGGATTTGGCGGAAGCTCTTGATGACGAGCGCCATTTCCTCATTGTCGAGCTTTGAGGCGTCGATTGGTTGTCTACTTGATGTAGACTCCTCCTTCTTTTCCTCCGTCGCTTTGAATGCGACCGGTTGTGCTTCGGACGTGGAGGGGCCGTCAAGCTCGTTGATCTTCTTTGAGCCTTTGATCATCAATTCAAAGCTCACAAAATTCCCGATTACTTCCTCAGGAGTCATTAGTGTATATCTAGGATTGCCACGAATTAATTGAACTTGAGTAGGGTTAAGGAAAACGAGTGATCTTAAAATAACCTTAACCATTTCGTGGTCATCCCATTTCTTGCTCCCGAGGTTGCGCACTTGGTTCACCAAGGTTTTGAGCCGGTTGTACATGTCTTGTGGCTCCTCCCCTTGGCGAAGTCGGAAGCGACCGAGCTCCCCCTCGATCGTTTCCCGCTTGGTGATTTTGGTCACCTCGTCTCCTTCGTGTGCGGTCTTTAGTGTGTCCCAAATCTCCTTAGCATTTTTCAACCCTTGCACCTTATTATACTCCTCTTGACTTAGAGAGGCGAGGAGTATAGTTGAGGCTTGGGAGTTGAAGTGTTGGATTTGGGCCACTTCATCCTCATCAAAATCTTCATCCCCTATGGATGGTACCTGTACACCAAACTCAACAACATCCATATACTTTTGTGGAGTGAGGTTAGGTGAAATCGCATCAAATCACTCCACCTAGCATAATCTTCACCATCAAACGTTGGTGGTTTGCCTAATGGGACAAAAAGTAAAGGTGTATGTTTAGGAATGTGAGGATAGCATAAGGGGATCTTACTAAACTTCCTGCGCTCATGGCGCTTAGAAGTGATGGATGGCGCGTCGGAGCCGGAGGTGGAAGGTGATGAAGTATCAGTCTCGTAGTAGACCACCTTCCTCATCTTCTTTTTCTTGTCTCCACTCCGATGCGACTTGTGGGAAGAGGCTTTCTTCTCCTTCCCCTTCCCCTTGTTGCGGGACTCTTCCGATGTAGCCTTCCCGTGGCTTGTAGTGGGCTTGTCGCCGGTCTCCATCTCCTTCTTGGTGTGATCTCCCGACATCACTTCGAGCGGTTAGGCTCTAATGAAGCACCGGGCTCCGATACCAATTGAAAGTCGCCTAGAGGGGGGTGAATAGGGTGAATCTGAAATTTACAAACTTAATCACAACTACAATCCGGGTTAGCGTTAGAAATATAATCGAGTCCGCGAGAGAGGGTGCAAAACAAATCGCAAGCGAATAAAGAGTCTGACACGCGAATTTGTTTTACCGAGGTTCGATTCTCGCAAACCTACTCCCCATTGAGGTGGTCACAAAGACCGGGTCTCTTTCAACCCTTCCCTCTCTCAAACGGTCCCTCGGACCGAGTGAGCTTCTCTTCTCAAATCAATTGGGAACCAAACTTCCTGCAAGGACCACCACACAATTGGTGTCTCTTGCCTTGTTTACAATTGAGATGATCGCAAGAACGAATGAGAAAAAAGAAGCAATCCAAGCGCAAGAGCTCAAAAGAACACAACAAATCTCTCTCACTTAACACTAAAGCTTTTGTGGAATTGGGAGAGGATTTGATCACTTGGGTGTGTCTAGAATTGAATACTAGAGCTCTTGTAAGTAGTTGGAAGGTGGAAAACTTGGATGACTTGAATGTGGGGTGGTTGGGGGTATTTATAACCCCAACCACCAAACTAGCCGTTTGGTGAAGGCGGCTGTCGACGGGCGCACCGGACAGTCCGGTGCGCCAGCCACGTCACCCGGCCGTTAGGGTTTGACCGTTGGAGCTCTGTCTTGTGGGCCCGCCTGGCTCTCCGGTGGCGCACCGGACAAGTCCTGTAGACTATTCGGTGTGCCACCCGCACGTGCTCTGACCTCTGCGCGCGCAGGCCGCATTTAATGCGTTGCAGTCGACCATTGCGCGCGAAGTAGTCGTTGCTCCGCTGGCTCACCGGACAGTCTGGTGTGCACCGGACATGTCCGGTGAATTTTAGCGGAGCGGATTCCCGAAGCTGGCGAGTTCAGAGTCGCTCTCCCCTGGAGCACCGGACACTGTCCGATGGTGCACCGGACAGTCCGGTGAATTATAGCAAAGCGCCTGTGAGAATTCCCGAAGGTGAAGTGTTCAGCTTGGAGTCCCCTAGTGCACCGGACACTGTCCGGTGGTTCACCGGACACTGTCCGGTGCTCCAGACGAGGGCACACTTCGGTTATCCCTTGCTCTTTTTGTTGAACCCTTTTCTTTGTCTTTTTTTATTGGCTTAATGTGAACCTTTGGCACCTTTATAACTTATAGACTAGTGCAACTAGTTAGTCCAATTATTTGTGTTGGGCAATTCAACCACCAAAATAAATTAGGAAATAGGTGTAAGCCTAATTCCCTTTCAGCATTGATGCTGCAATTCTTTTTGTTGCTTTTGGATGTGTTGGCATAAATCACCAAAAAGGGGGAGATTGAAAGGGAAATGTGCCCTTGGGCAATTCTATTATGTTTTGGTGATTAAGTGCCCAACACATTTAAAATAAGTCCTCATGTGCTAAATGAAGAGAGAAGTGAAAATCAAAGAGAAGGTATGTTTCAAGACTTAGTACATTGGTTTTGTGTACTAATATATCTGTCTAAGTGTTAGAAACAGAGAAAAGAAGACAAGAAAAGAATTCCATAGGAGTTGGCTCGGTGCAGCCAAACTCAGCTCAGCCTGGCACACCAGACTGTCTGGTGGTGCACCGGACAGTGTCCGGTGCGCTAGGCTGGACTCCGGTGAACAGGCCACTCTCGGGAAAATTTGGCGGTGTACGACTATAATTCACTGGACTGTCTGGTGGTGCACCGGACTGTCCGGTGAGCCAACGGCCGCCAGCGCTACGATCGGCCGCGCAATCCGCGGGCGATGCGTGGCCCGCGCCAACGGTCGGCAGGGGGCACCGGACTGTCTAGTGTGCACCGGACAGTGTCCGGTGCGCCAACCAGCTCGGTGCTGCAACGGTCGTCTGCGCCAGGAAAGGAAACAGATCCGCATCGGACCGTCTACAGTGACTGTCCGGTGGCGCACCGGACTGTCCGGTGCGCCACCCGACAGAAGGCAAGGATAGCCTTCCTTGTTGGCCTCCAACGGCTCCTAGCTGCATTGGGGCTATAGAAGGGACCCCTAGGCGCATGGAGGAGTCACCCAAGCACACTCTAAGCATTCCAAGACTTCTAGTCCTCACTTTCACGCAATCGTTCATTGTTCTTGAGATTGGAGCACTTTTCGAGTTGCAAACTCCCCGCGTGTATTTTGTGTGCTCATCTTCTCACTTGTGTGCGTGTTTGCGGTGTGGATTTAATTCTAGTGTGTGTTGCTCTTCCCAACCTTACTCTGTGCTTTCTTTGTGATCAATCTTGTAAGGGCGAGAGGCTCCAACTTGTGGAGATTCCTCACAAACGGGAAGAAAACTATAAGGAAGAATATCGTGGTATTCAAGTTGATCATCGGATCACTTGAAAGGGGTTGAGTGCAACCCTCGTCCATTGGGACGCCACAACGTGGAGGTAGGCAAGTGTTATACTTGGCCGAACCACAGGATAAACCATTGTGTCTCTTGTGTTGTCTTTCTCTGTGATTATTGTGATTCGCAAGAGCTCGCTCTATAGCCACTTGGTTCTATTGCACTACAATCTTTATAACCAAGCTTGTGGCTATTTAGTATTGAATTTTACAGGATCACCTATTCACCCCCCTTTAGGTGCTCTCACCACCTAGACTGGCCTGCCGCCTTCCATGCCAACCTCGCCGGCCGCGCACTCGCCAACGAGCTCGACGTCGTACAGGTGGTCGGCACCGACAGCTTCGCGAGCGCGGCGGCCACGAACCGCTGCCTCGTTGGCTTCGGTCCCGCGGCCACAGACCGCTGCCTCGTTGCCTCGTTTGCAATATATTAGCGGCGGCGGCAGATTGCGCGCTAGCGATCGAGACGCAAGAATTCTGTGTCTGTTGCTGCGTGTTTGGATGGGTGCAGGTAATATCTTGTATTTCTTGGTGTTATAGATGAAGTATGGACCTGCTCCTCCAGTTCTTTAGCTTTTTTTGCTTCATCCACACATTTTCTGGTCTAGGCAGCGCAATCCCATCTCGAGTTGTTCACCTTTTGCAACTGCGGCAAGCAAGTTGTGCGCTGAGGTCTGCACGCAGCCACAGTCCTGTCCAGTTGAAAATTGAATTCTGAACACAGAAGACCTCCAGAATCAGCGAGGCGAATCCCGCTGCGGCCGCCGGAAGCGCGCAGCGCAGGGTTGACGGCAGAGGGGCCAAGGGAGCCAATGACTCCTTAATGCTCTTCTGATTCTGTAGGACATATTAGTTTAATTGTTTTTTCATTTCAAACAGAGCAACTAAACTGATAAGAACATGTAACTGGTACACGGGGTGTGTAATTTACTCTGTCAGTTTGCCAATAATTCGACAATTTAAGCTCCAATATTTGTTGCTTTTGTTAGAAAAAGTGCAACTTTTACATTTTTTCTTGGTTTGCCTCTGGGTTCAACAGATATAGTGAATATAGGTGCATTCATGCGGCTATTGTTCAACATAGAGGTGGTTTGGATGCTTCCATGCCCCTTTAAATGATATTAGGGAATGTCTCTCAACCTAAACAGATTTTTATGTTTCTCTCAACCTAAGAATGATGTAGGTGCATTCATGTGGCGTAGATGGCGGAGCGCAGTTAGAGTGGGCAACGTTGTGGCGTGATGGAGGCGGCCAGGCGTAGATGGCGGGCATAGCATGCACACATGCGTGGAGGCCCAGATGGCGGGCGCAGCATGCGTGCATGCGTGGAGTGCGGGCAGGTACACCCAGGCGGGTGCAACTCAAAGAGTGTGAAACCTTAATTCCTCTGTAGCTGCCTGGCATAAGGCATGCTATTCTCATCGACGATGAGTACCTATTACCTACCTTTGTGAAGAGCAAAGTAAGCTCCTTAAATTTGTAATTCTTCTTTTAATTGCGTTATTTGTAGTTGGATCACGACATTGTTTTTTCACCTCTTGTAATCTTGCTCTTTGCAAGTGGATCAAGTGCATCACACCTTTAGGGAATCCCCTTGGAGGCTTGGACAGCAGTTTGTGATGCAAATTCTATAGCTCTGTCACAGCATGGCCTCGATGGGTGTGGCACAATCTTCTTTGGGATTTCAGAATGGCACAAGTTCTAGCAGTGACATTGATCCTCTTCCCAACAAGTTGGACATTATGAGCATAAGGGATGATAAAGTAATCTCATGTCCCCCAAATGTTCCATCAATTATTGCTTTTTGGTGGGTGCTCAGTTTGTATTTGTATTTTGTTTTTGTTTGAAAAACAATGCAGGACGTCGAAGATATTGTAGTCAATAGCAACAGGGCGGAGCCTGGTCATATCATAATGACCAGCATTGATGGGAGAAATGGGTAGACAAAGCAGGTATTTTAACCCCCCCAAAAAACATATGACATGTTATTGTAGAGAACTAAAGATCCCTTTCTTTCAAATTACTGATGTATATATATGTGCACTGCTGACTATTAGTTACATGGATGAGCGGGTGGTAGGTCATGGATCCTTCAGAACTGTTTTTTCAAGTTTGTTACTTTACAAATTATTATGAAATTGACTTGTCTGGTTTTCATTTTAATATTTCACTTAGTGCATTCGTTAACCACGAGATATTTTGTTGTGTTATTGCGTGAGAGATAGTTAAACATATATGAGTACTTGTTTTCATGTCCACTATTTGGGTTGGAAGATTATACTAAAACACATCCCTTATAAACCTTATAATACAAGTATATCTGCATCGGGCATGGCAAGCAGCTCAACGCAAGTACTCTTACTGTAGCTACTGCATCATGAACAAAAGAATATTATATCTATGCAAATCTTGGGGAAGATTATATGGAGTAGCATTTGTCAGTTTTTAGCTCGTTGCTACTAAAACAGGAGCCGAATTTTGGGCTATTATTTTGTGTTTACAATATAAGCACCAATTAGCTACGCGGCAGAGGCTATGGGAGAACACCATGAGATTGAAGTGAAAGATGAACCTGCAAATATATTGCAAAGATGTGAAGCTTTGATTACTTCAGTAATGCACATAACATTTATGAATTGTATCTTCTCCCAGTCACTCTATAGTCTGATGCACTGGACTGGAGGTAGCACATACAGACTACAATAGGGAAATGATGTATCGAAATCCATGGTAGAATCGGCTCGATATCATCATTCTTTTTCTATGCATGGTCCTTTCAACTAATTGATGAATTGATATGAATGGTTTGTTCATTCATTATTGAGTTAGTTTTACATGCTTCTTTTATGTATTAACTTCTTCCGACAATATGTGGTGTTCATTTTTATGTAATTGTTATGCACTAACATTTTGTCGAATATTTTATATGTCGTTGCAACGCACGGGCACCTAACTAGAATGGCAAGCAAATGGTGCACGGGGGAGCATTGACAGCTCTACCGTCAGTAGCAGATTCATCACAGGTGTTGTTCACTTGGGAGTTTTATGCATAGTGGATCTCTGTTATTGTGCATCATGGCCTCATGGGGTTGTCGTATTGTTGTAGCGCTTTCTAACTTACTCATAATAACAATTTTATATATCATTTACATTGTTTTTTGTTTGTCTAGCTGATCATAAGTTTGTAGCAATAACTTTTTTGTTTGTCTATTTACATGGGGCAGCAGGCTGCTGCGCTCTTGGGAGAGCAGCCCGTCTACCACGCCGTACAACGTACCATTGGCTGCGGGGCCGCCATGCCCCCAGTGGCGCTGCCGACAAGGAGGCTGGGTATTTGGGGGAGTATCGACGAAGCATCATGGCTCCCGACGAAGCAGGGGCTGCAACCAGCGCGTTGGACGTTGCTGGGGGCTGCCTGATGCTGGCGGCGGCTGCTGCCTGGGGGCAGCAGCAGAGCTTATGATCGTCGAGACCTTTGATACCAGATTGGTAGACTGCGTTTTCTATGCTGACGATATGTTTCTGTTGCAACGCACAGGCACCAACCTAGTAATGTATACTAGTCGGTTGCCCGTGCGTTGCGACGGCTTACAACAATACCCACGTAAACTATCCATCAAAAAAATTTCAAGATTTTTTATTGATTGTCTCCGCTCTCTGTATAATATATTTTTTGATTTGGTTAACTGATGTTATTGTTTACTCCATGCAAATATTTCTTGGTACAACACGGCCAATGAAGTGAGCGATTAGAAGAGAATTCACAATGATTGACTGAATGAATAGAGATTATAAAATGTCATAATTCCATCATATAGAGACCAAATAAGAGAAAGTTTGTGACATCAAGTTTCTAAAATAAGTCCTATGAAGTCAAACTTATAAAAAAAGATAGATCAAAATATGGAGTGATTGCTAAAGTCAGGCATCAATAAAAACTGGATGCGTTCCATATAAATTATGCTACTTCGTAGCAATTACTAACGTTTAAAACCAACAAATAACCTTTCATTTTGTTATTAGTGTGACAAATCATTGCTGCTCCATCCAATTCAGCAACCTCAAACACCATGTAGTCCATTACGCCAATAGGGTCTCAGAAACGACCTAATGCTTGCAAGAGCCAAGAATGTCATGTCGTGCTTGGGCTGTAGCCTCGACCCGTAGTGCTGGCCCGGTCCGACACGATTATTTTTTTTATTTTACAAAAAAAACGTATATACCTATATACAATTTATATTCAATATTAAAAACATCTTAGCGTGATGTTCTACTGGTTAGACAGTTTCACCCAGTGTCTCCCGCCCTTCTTTCATCAGGGCATGAGTTCGAACCCCACCTCCTGCACGGTTTTTTAACATTTTACGCTGATTTAATTAAATGGATCGATGGGCTAACAGGCTGGCCCGACACAGTTAGCAGGCCGGCATGACGTGTCTGTGCCATAGTTGTGGCCCGCGTGCATCTAGCCTGTGTCGGACGTCGTTTGACATCTATAGATGTGCAGCGGATTAATTTTAAATAGCTGTGAGGGGTTATTTGTAAAAAATGGCGCATGACGTCCGTTAAAACTGGTGCTTTAAGTATAGTATAGAAGTATAGATAATCCTTCAAGATCGATGGGCAATGGCGGAGCATGGCCCACGGCCCAGCAGTGAGACGGGCAGGCAGGCCACGGGGCGCGCCTTTTGGGTCCAGTGACAGTGCTTCGATCGGTGGTGCTGACTACCGAGTCTAATAATAAACAAACTTTAAGAGTAGCTCTTCTAAGATGTTCTCTATGGTTAAACTGGGTGAATTATTAAAGTTAGCGAGCTAATAATAAAAAAAACATGTAGAAACATCAATGCAGGGTTCGGAGATGCATCGTCGTCGTTGCAGCTGAGCCATCCACCTGCAGATGCAGATGCAGCTGGGCTTCGCTACTGCCACATCGCTCTCGTTAGTGTTGTTACGAAGCTTCATAGCAGCGGAGCACCGACTGCACGCCGATCATGCGTGTTCACTGTTTTCTCTCTCTCTCTCTCTCTCTCTCTCTCTCTCTCTCTCTCTCTCTCTCTCTCTCTCTCTCTCATGGAACACGGTCGAGCCAGTCAATCATTATTGCAGAGAGACTGTCTACTCTACTATGTACCTACGACAGTGTGTCCAAATTGTGTTGTGCGTTATTTCCAAAAGCCAAAAGCTGGCTTACTTGTTGCATGCATATTCTACACGAACACGCCGCTACTTTTTTTTTTTGTTTGTCATCTCCTCTTTTCTTCGTCTGACGTGATGCAATGTGAATTTCTCGGCGGCTAAGAAAGAGAGAGAGATAGAGAGAGGCTTTGAGTGATTCACATCGAAACGAAACACCCCGGCCGGTGCCGTTTCGTGGCGTTGGCGTGCTAGCTAGCTTGCCATTACCCCATGAACTGAGCAGACAGACAGACAGACACGGGGGAATCCCAACGACCTAGTGTAGTGGCTGGACTGGACTGGACTGGACAGGGGCCGCCACAGCGCGCGTGTTGGATCTCTACAGCTATTTTTGTGTACTGCCGCGCGTCTTGCTTTGCGTCCAGATTCTTCCACGTACGCAAAGCCATCTCTAATCCAACAACAAAAACGTGACCCACGGTAGTAACGTAAGCTATCGTTTGTAGTACACTTGTGATGTTTGTTTTACGCCCGCATCGGTCAGAGAAGAATGCCCGAGTCACTCTCATGCAATGCAACCTCCCTCCGTCCCATTTTATTGCTCGTTATATACATTAAACATTGTATAAATTCATTAATATTATCTTTTTCTTTTTGCCTTTGGTTTTCACATTTCCGACCCTAAACGAATACTATTTTTACCTTTTATTTAGAGGTTTTGTGACTATATTAAAATATATGACAAGGAATACTGTTTTTTCCTACCATTTTCGCTTTTCCGGTTTTAAGTTGGGATAGCATTTTTCTAATTGCACATAATATTATGTTTCAGATAATATAATGAATATATCGTAGGAGGACATGTCATATCATAACAAATTTATTTATAATTGATTATTTTATTTGATAGCCATACGTATATTATATATATTGCTAGATGAGTTGTTTCAATTGATCATAATATTAGTACATTTTTAAGCTCAATGCGGCTATGTTTTCGGTTCTAATCCTTAATGGATTTGTTCCATTCATTTTTATCCCTAGTCCCATTTCTGAAATAAGATTTGAAAATAAAAAAAACGTGAGTAAATTAATCCCCGGCCAGAGTTCCGTTTGTTTTCATACCTTAGTTCGAGAGCTAAAATATACGGGAGGGGATTAAAGGGAAGAAAATCCCTTTCTTATTCAAAATTAAATAAAAAGATTTTTGCCCCTACAATTCCCTTCGGTTTTGTGGCTCACAAACTAGCCCGTAGATTACCATCCAACGAGAAAACTAGTCATGGTATACACCATAGCATAGTAGTACCAAGTACAGTCACGATATTATCATTAAACATTACTACATGTGTTACTCTCTGAGGGGCGACCACGCGGTTAACCACTTAGCAAGTCGCAGCACAGTCCAGTCCTTAGTTCTAGTATCATACATAAACAACTCTCTCTGCTATTAGCAGCTCGGAAAATTACAAGTTTGCTCTCAGAGTTCATCAACCATACAAAAACTCAAGGAACGAAAAAAAGTGCCTCGGTCTTCCCATGTGGCCATCACCGAGTGCCTTCATCGAGTGCTCTAGAGCGCCTTGTTCTCCCTTGCGCTCTCATCATCCTTGTCATTACCCTGGCCTGTGGACGACGGGGAGTAGCCCGGTGCAGTGGGGGAGTAGCTTCCGCTAGGGCTGCGTTGTGCAAAATAAG
The DNA here is from genome assembly GCA_029449295.1 of Zea luxurians. Lineage (NCBI taxonomy): Eukaryota > Viridiplantae > Streptophyta > Magnoliopsida > Poales > Poaceae > Zea > Zea luxurians. The sequence goes on along the minus strand of JAOPSE010000010.1, from coordinate 37,752,634 downwards.
GTTTGTCAGAACACGAAACCATGTCCTCCACGACAGGTATACATTTGGCTGGCAGTAGAATGACTTGCCTGTAATTTGGAGAGGTCGGGCTGTAATCTGGGCTGGGTCCTCCAGAGGTGTTGAACGGGCTGCATTGATTGGGTAAATGTGTAAAAACAGACGGCGGTAGGCATGATAATTGGAGACGCACCACAAACAAGATATGAGATCTGCATGGCACTCACCTCGTTGGGCTGTACGATGGACTTGGTTGTGAATATGATGGTGATGTAGGAGAGTAAGTCGGTGACGTTGGACTGCGCAAACAGAAACAGTAACAGTCAATACAGATATGTATGGACAGAGTACCCTTTGACACACAGAATTGTGCGCACCTGTAGCTTGGAGAAGTCTGGCTGTATGGACTCATCCTGGGGCTGCTTGGAGAGTATGCATGTGAAGGGCTGTACTTGGCTGATGAAGGATTGTAGCTCGGAGATGTAGGACTGTAGCTCGGAGATGTAGGGCTGTAGCCTGGTGACGTCGGGCTGTATCCTGGTGATGTCGGGCTGTAAGCAGGTGATGTCGGGCTGTAGGAGGGAGAGGTAGGGCTGTATGAAGGGGAGGTAGGGCTGTATGAAGGGGACGTAGGGCTGTATGATGGTGATGTAGGGCTATAAGATGGTGAAGTTGGACTGTAGGATGGCGATGTGGGGCTGTAAGCCGGAGATGTGGGGCTGTATGCTGGTGAGGTTGGGCTATAAACTGGTGAGGTGGGGCTGTAGCTTGGTGATGTAGGACTATAGCTAGGAGATGTAGGGCTGTAGCTTGGTGATGTAGGGCTGTAGCTTGGTGATGTTGGGCTGTAGCTCGGAGATGTGGGCGAGTATGATGGGCTGGTAGGCGAGTACGTCGGACTGGTTGGGGAGTAATTCGGGCTTGTTGGACTGTAGGTGGGAGAGCCAGGAGTGTAAGACGGTGAGGTGGGACTATAGCTTGGTGATGCAGGGGTGTATGATGGAGAGAGAGGGCTATATCCTTTCTCTGGGGTGAAAACCGGAGAAGATGGGCTGTATCCCCCTGACGATGGGGAGTAGCCACCTGGTGAAGGGAATGGTGAGAATGCCATGTGCCCAACATACGGCGAGAACGCAGCATCTGTATTAATGGGCGAAGCCCTGATGTTTGGACTCAGCAGATAACTTGGCGACATCATTCCTTCATGGTAAGGTGTCCCAGTGATGGGTGATCGTGCTGGAGTCGTGCCAAAGTCTAGGCCTTCGACATAGCTTGGGAGTTGAAGTTCAATTGCTTGCTGCAACATCTGGTCATTCAGATATAGTGCACAGCCTCCAGTACCAATAGGAGCAAGCTGACCAAGCATTATGTTTTCAGTAACACCTCTCAGGTGGTCAGATTCAGCATATACAGCAGCATCAAGTAAGATGTCAACAGTCTCTTCAAAGGAACATCTCATAAGAGGTCCAGTGTCGTTGCGGTTGATACCATGCCTTGTAATAGCCATCAAGTGACCTCTGTATGTCATTGTATCACAAAGAATGGCCAGATGCCGGTAGTTCACATATGACCCATCGAAAGATATCACCACCCGAAGCTCATCCAAGAGGGATCGACGGACAGCCTCAATTCCAAGTACCTCAATCACTTCAATCAGATGGTTACTTGTTGTCCTTGTAGCATCAACATCCTCGTGACACATGACAGCTAAAAGATTCACACCTTCTGTATCAAGCATCCATTCATTAGCTGCTTTGAAACCGTCATCTTGATAGAAGGTGTTGACCTTCCCTTCTTTGATGAACACTTTGTTGATATCTGGAATGCCTCGAAGCGCCATCTCTGTCAACATATTGCCCTCTATCTTTTTTAGGAAGACATCATCCTCAGCAGACTCATCTTGTATTTCTCCTTTTGGAGCTTCATCATTTGTGATGCGGATACGAAGGATAAGCTTATCCGCATTATCATCATTGAAAATGCATGATAAGTCATCATCAAACTCACGGTTAATCTTCTCGGCAATATCAGCCATGCTCAACTTCTTATCAACCATCATCTCACGGTTAAGCTCAATACGCAGCAACCAAGGAGAAATTTTATCTGGGTCAATGTCCTCATCAGGCATTTCATAATAGGACTGAACAAACTCTGTGTCCTCTTCAATGATGGTCCCTAGAGGATCAGGATCATACCATATCTCTGTGGCGTGGGTAACACTACGCAGTGTAGTGTACTCCAAAGCACACTGGACATTCTTAGCCAATTCTTTCTTCTGGTTCACCTGAGGCTTCAGGTAAACAGACAAAGATGGTGTCTTTATCTTCTTGGCAACATTAATGATCTCCCTCAACCTGGGAACTCCAAGGGTGACATTCTTGGCACTGACACCAGCATAATGGAAGGTATTCAGGGTCATCTGAGTTGCTGGTTCTCCAATAGATTGTGCAGCCACACAACCAATCATCTCGCCAGGGGCCACCAAAGACTGAAGAAACCTCGATTCAATCTCACCAATAACCCATTCAAAAGCTTCCTTTGTAAGCCTGTATTCCTTCAAGACCCTCTTGCTAGCAAACGTGCTACGAAGTAGGATATTAAAGAACAAGGTTGCATTCTTCTGGGCCTCAATGCTCATAGCATCATCACCAGGTACAACCTTAAGTCTTTCTTGCAGTTTATCTATCGCTTCCACAATTTCCATCGGGTGCATGTCAGAAGGTCTTCTAAAATCAATCTTGAATGTCTTCTGAGCATTCCAGATGAGTCGCTTGAGGTTCACAGGCATAGGCCACGAATTGTCACCAGTTGTGGTGATCTCAGACCCAAGCTGGTACCGATCAGCTTCTAGCTTTTGAACCTCTGCCTCGAACACATTTCTGAATTCGCGTATGGTCTTCAAATCGTCAACATGTTCAGGTAGCATGTAGTTAGGTCTCCAATTCTCATCATCCAGCTCATAACGGAATACATTATCGAACTCAGGCTTCTTCATCTTCAATGAATCCAATTTTTGAGATTCAATCCAAACAGCATCCATGCCATCTTCTCCATACAAGAACTGAATGACATCTCCCAGAGAATTTCTTACAGTACCATCGTATTTAACCATGATGTCCTCCATAGCTTTCACAAGTCTCCTCTGGATATACCCAGTCTCAGAGGTCTTCACAGCAGTATCTATAAGACCTTCCCTACCACCCATAGCGTGAAAGAAAAATTCTTGCGGTGTCAGACCTCGGAGGTAAGAATTTTCCACAAATCCACGACTTTCAGGACCATAGTCATCTTTTGTGAAATGTGGCAACGTCCGATCAATGAAACCAAAAGGGATCCGCTTGCCCTCAACATTCTGCTGTCCCACACAAGCAGTCATTTGTGAAATGTTAATGAAACTGCCTTTTGAACCTGCAGTGACCATAGCCTTCAAATTGTTGCTTTCAGACAAGCTATTCTGAGCACTGCTACCAGCATCATCACGGGCTTTGTTAAGAACCTGCACAGAAAGGGATCCTATTGAAGTTAAAACAACGAAACCTAAACACTGAATAGTGAATACTCCTCCGAATGATATAAACAAAGAAAAACAGAGCAATCAGTACCTGGTTCACTCTGTTTTCAAATGATTCCATCATAGTGCGTCCTGGCTCAGCTTCCAACTGTTTCTCATGAGCTTTTTTAATAAGCTCCTTCACAGCATTCTTAGCTTTAGATATTGTATCATTAATTGTTTCCATGGTGGATGCATCTGCAATAGTATCCCCAATTCCAATACTGAAAGCATTTTGAAGAAGCCAGTAGTTTACAAGCCACTGTGTGTGTCCTAAGAACTTCCGGGCAGCATCTGGACCAACCTCTTCCCTGAAAAGAACAAATTAAAACGGGATTTGCTTAGAAAATGGAAACGGAAATATTTATCATTGTCATGCAACTTTCAAAAAGTAAAATTCAGATGAGGCATAATTACCAAATGACATGGATAAGACTTCCAGAGCCTGTTCCAAGACTCTTTTTGCAAAGTGTGCCAGACAGAAGCTCTCCCTTCTCTATCCTGACCATAGTATCACCGGGAGTAATAAATCCTTTTTCTTCTTCCGAATGCCATGCTGAAAACCGAATTAAATTTATTTGCTTGGGGATAATTAAGTTAAAAACTTGTTTCCCAGTCCAAATAGGCCTAGGTTTCAAAATGGCAGGTGCAGGAATCTTCCCATCGAAATCTTGCCACCACATCAAGATGTTCATAAATACATCCTGGAATGAAATTGAAATGAGTCACAAAACTGAACATCATATAATCAGAAAGGATGGGTGGAATTTCTCTTTATCAACCTTTTCAATTAGAGTGTCCCTTTTAGTAATTTTGCGACACCCAAGCAGTGTGTCTTGGACAATACCCATTACAGGCCTATTTGATTGTGGAGAGACAATGCATTTTGGCACCATCATTAACTCCAGAACTTCTGCCCTGGTCTCAAATGACTGGGGGACATGCATATTCATCTCATCACCGTCGAAGTCAGCATTGTATGGTGAAGTGACAGACAAGTTCAACCGGAAAGTTGAGTAGGGCATAATTTTGATGCGATGTCCCATGATAGACATTTTATGAAGACTTGGTTGCCGATTGAAAAGAACAAAATCCCCATCATTGAGATGCCTCTCCACCTGGGAGAATCCAAAATGAGTCAAAACATAAACTTTACAAAAGCAGCAACTTCTATAGTCAGCAGCAGCTATAATCATAGTGAAAGTTGATATTTACCTTGTAACCAAGCTCCAGATGCTGATCACTGCTTTTCTTCACATACCGAAGATCAAGCCTCTGACCATCTTCCCTGATAATATATTTTGCACCGGTCTTTCCTGGGGGAGGGTGAGGCCCATATTCAACAAGTTCCTTCAACCTGAAATCATTGGAATTAGCTGCAAATGATCAGCAAAAGCACACTAATTAAATAACATTTGTCAATAAGAACAAACTGGTTCACCTCTCAATATTATATGGAGTGACAGTTTCAGGATATGTCAGGTTCAAAGCAATACTCCATGGTACTCCCAATTCATCAATGTTTATGTTCGGATCTGGTGTGATAACTGTACGGGCCGAGAAATCAACACGCTTGCCCATCAAGTTTCCTCTAATCCTGCCTTCTTTAGCTTTCAGCCTGCTGCAAATTGATTTAATAGGCCTTCCAGAACGCTGTGTGGCCTGAGCATTTCAACAAAAAAAAAGGATCCTTAAATATTGTCCTGGTATCTATTGATTTTATACATGCAAATTGACATTCTAAACCACTCACCCTGGGTTGCCCAGGAAGATCATTATCGAAGTATGTTGCAATATGAAATTGCAACAGCTGAGCAAACTCTGTTATAATGTGAGCTGGAGCACCATTTCTCTCTTGCCTCCTCAAATTCTCATTATGTCGTATTATCATAGCTAACTGATGAGTCAGATCATCCTGTAGAAACAGCACAAAGGCCAAGAAGAATCACAGTGAAAAGCTGTGAAATAAATACCTTCTTTACCACATGGACTGAAGTAGTAGCCCTTAAACATATTTATTAATAGAATATCATCAGTGAGTAATGAGGGTGCACTTCGCCATCCATGCAGCAACAATTAGACACATAATAACTACTCCCTCCGTGCCAAAATAAGTAACTTTCTGAGGTTTTAATTTTGTCCCAAAAAAATAGCATTCTACAATAATATGGGACATTGACTCCTAAACAAACGCTAATCACAGGTGCATGCAAATGATAGCTAGCAAAGTCAGGAGATGTCCTACGGGAAAGGGAAGGAGATGGGGATAGATGTGTATTTTGCCACCATTCTTATCTGTCTGAAAATTTCTAGAAAGATATTTATTTTGGGACATAGGAAGTATATTGGTATTAGGCTTACCTCACTTCTGGAAGAGGTGTCCATCATGACAGATGGTCTAACAGGGGGTGGAGGAACAGGAAGAACTTGAAGTATCATCCAATCAGGACGGGCATATTTGGGATTCAGGCCCAACAGAAGACAGTCCTCATCACTTATACGCTTAAGAACATTAAGGACCTGATCAAACAAGCCATGTAAGAAACCAATTACAAGAAATAACATAACTTGCTGAACTGATTAGAGATTATAGAAATACCCTCTCAGCTGAGAGGATTTGCTTGCGTTCCACTGGCTCAGGGAGTTGATCCTGATCATCAGTTTTCTTCTTTGGAGCTTTAAACTCAGCAACCATCTTCATGCCATCGACTGTAATATTTGGCTGCTGAGCACCACAGCCACCTCTTTTCTTAATAGGCTCATCAGTATCCTGTTCCTGAACATCAAGGTCATCGCCACCTGCACAGACTTTTTTGCTCTTGCAAGCATCATATATCCTCTTCAATCTATTCTTTGGATTCCTGATTTTTAAAGCCTGCTTAAATTTGGTTTCATCCTGCAAGACAAAAATAGATAAATGGTGATTAACAAGTAAATATAATTTGGTTTTGCAACACAAATGCTAAACATTGTAAGCATCTAATGAAGTGGTCAAATGTGTAAACACTTGAACCTGAACTCATGAAAAAGACTCAAAACTTAGTGTTTGGTTACGCCCTGATTACTATAGGAATAGTGCAATGGATACAAAATATAACCTTATAAGGTTCATCAAATAAGTAAGAACAAACCATGAAGATATACTAGGTCATAGGATGATAAAGAAGAAAAGTACAATAATCACAGTTTACATGCCAGAATGATACCTCCAGAGGTTAATGGCTAGTGAGAAAATGTGCTAACAATGAACACCACCAGGTAGAGTAAAATCAGGCAACTGTATTTTTCATATGTATTGAATGGTGAGAATCCCTCCATTTTCAGTTTACCATGCCTCTATTTAAAATGATAACTCCATCCAGTATAGCAAGACATATACACATCAATCAATAACTGAGCCATAGGTACCTCATCCGCGAGGATCTTGGAGCAGTTAAAGCAAACACAACGCATGATGGAGAGCACAGTCTTGATGAATCCGATGTGGAACATCGGCTTGGCAAGCTCAAGGTGCCCAAAGTGGCCTGGGCACTCTGCCATCCCTGCCATGCATGTCTCACACTTAATTTTCCGGTCGATAGTCCCCAATCGAGGGTCACTGAGCCCACCAGGCTTCGGTTTGCCCCTCTCCATGGTCTCTGCGTGTTCTATTTGAATCACCGACATTTGTCTCTACAAAAGCAGGAAGAAAGAAATAGTCACTAGTTTCTATCACCAGAAACCTGTTCCTCACACACCACGTGCAAACAAACCAGAATAATGTTTTAATGAAGCGTTTCTATTCGGCAGAATAAATTGTACACTTAAAGAAACTCGGTAGTAACGTCATCTTGTTGCTAGCTACCATGGAATTTCCGCTGTGTTCATATGGAACACAGCTGTTTCAGCCGAAGTTGAACTCGGCCAGATCAGAACAATACTATACGAAACAGATCGCGTCACTTAAGAACATGCATGTGCCCGAAAAGTAAGGCAAACAACTACAAAGTTCAAGGTCTATCATGAGCCGTGTCAATCACAATTCACAACAGTACATGAATTAATTCATCATATTACTTGAAACCCAAGAACAAAGCAGAACTGCTAAGGTTCCAACCTCAACCATACATTTCATCTCTGCACAATACTGTTCCAGCAGTTTATATGCATAGTTCCAGGCATCAAGCAGCAAAACCTATACATTTCGGTTTTTCCCCTGATGATGAAGCTCAGATTTTAGGGATGAAGGTCTGTACGGTTGTGCGCTTATACTACAGATTCAGAATTGCTCGATTTCAACTAGACCAAGTCAGGAAATAGGGCAATGAAGCTCAAATCAGGCACGAATTGCACCAAAACATGCCCTGAACTAGGATCCTGGGCTCCTGGCACTGGAAATGGGGTGGTACTGGTAGACTAGCAAACAGCTAGTCCAGCTACACTAAGGCTGACCACTCACTCAACTCAACCCTCGACCCGCTCGAACGACAGTAGCAGCGAGGGGAGGGGAGGGGGGCGAGGGGTATTACGATCTCGTCGGGGCTGAGGATGCCGAACTGCACGAACTCGACCTTGGCCACCTCGGCCGGCGAGTACGGGAACCTCGCATCCATCGCGTCTACACAAGGCGGCGGCGGCGGCGGCGCCCACCACCACCTAGGGTTTCAGATCGCTGCGCGCTGCGGCCCTCGCCACCGGGCGCCCCGCGGCACGAAGGGCCGGCCCCGCTCGCTGCGTCGAGCGAGTGTGTTTTTGGCGGCCTCGCCCGGTGGAATCGACTGGATCGGCCCCGGCCGACAGATCCGCGCGCCCGCCTCCGAGAGTCTGGAGGGAAGGGAAAGGGGATTGAGGGTGCCTCTGGGGAAAGAACTCGATGGCGAGGGGGTGGGGGTCTATTTATAGACGTAGCGTGCGCCGCGGGGGCTGTCCTGCGCTGGCTGGCTAAGACAGCGTGGGCGCGTGAGACCGGTGTATGGTTGTACAGGTAAAGTCGGTGGGGAAGGTTGGTTGCCCTATGTGGACTGGGTGCGGCGATGCGGAACCGCCTATGAAGCGAGCGTGTGGAACGTTGGATGAGGGACGGACGGTGTGGGAGGGCGGTGTACCGCCTAGTGTGCTGGGTCAACACGGAGGCAAGTTCGATTGGTTGACTGTATCGGACTCTGGACATATGCTGCCTGATGAGTGCCCGTTGTACTGTTGTGGGTCTGCTCTGTGGAAATAAACATCGTGAGCTGGGCTTCAATGTGCGGTGTAAATAAAGCCCTTACAGGCGTTGTAGGCTCAAATCATCCCGCCTTTCTCTATATGTTTACAGGATTGTTCGTTTGACTATAATCCATGTGAATTGAGTGATATTAAGGCCTTGTTCGTTTCTGTCGGATTAGTGGGTCGGAACGATTCCTAACCGGATTGCTTCTCTAATTTATATAAACTTTGATTAAGTGGAACGATTCCGGGTGTAATCCAACACAAACGAACAAGGTCTAAGGCTTTATTCGGTTTCTACGGATTAGAGAATAATTCCTAGACGGATTACTTCTCTAATTTATATAAATTTTGATGAGCTGGAACGAATCCGGGTTTATTCCTATGCAAATGAACGGGCCCTAAGGGGGTGTTTGTTTGTGTAGAAGATAAATATCTCTTGTGTCCTTATGAACACATAAACGCTTCATAAGCCGCCTGATGTCATAACCAGTCGTCCCGGACGAGCTTGACCCAAGGAAATAGAGACCGGATGTCCGGGTTATGCGCAGACCGGAACGTTGATGTCTCGCACGAAAAGGTTGCACACATCTGAAGGGCTAAACACTCGGCGTTAACTCGGCTGAAAAAGTGATCGGACTTCGAATAAGCAGGAATGCATCCCACGTTAAAAGAGGATTTAGGTAGAGTTAGATAGTGACAACCTATAATGGGATAACTCTCTGGTCATCTATATAAGGACAAGGGGTAACCCTACGAAAGCATCTCATCTCGTCACATCCCAGCACCATCCTGTAGCTCATTAACATTTTCATAGCAACCACACACCATTAGACTAGCAGGAGAACTCATCCTCCACCACCCACAGTTCGCTTGTAATCTGTATACACCAGTGAAACTCCAATACACAGCCTCGACAGAAAATAGGGTGTTACACATTCTAGCGGCCCGAACCTGTATAAACCTTCGTGTGATCCGACGTGCTCTCGCACGTACCATCGAGTCGCAGTCAACGACGTCGTCCTGCTCAAAAGCATCACGTAGGGAACCACGTGGTGCGCAGTCGGGTCATAAACATCGACAGCTGGCACACCAGGTAGGGGGTGCGACGCTGATCGACGACGACTCCATGGCTATCATCTTCAACACCCCAATCGCCTTCAATGCCGGTGAGGTGTTCCACTTTAGATCCCTCTCCTGCATTACGGATCAAGAAGGGGTCCTGCACCGCATCGCGGATCCATCCGAGAGATCTTCTCTGATGGCATCAATTGCAGGGGTGGGTTCGTCCAACCTGACTCTAGCAAGAACTACGTCAACGAACTCCAAGTCGCGAAGACCTCAACCAACTTTCGCCCCGTGCAAGATTGTGTCTGCGTAAGACGGGCCTAGGGCCATAACAACACATGTGGCTTGACCAACTAAGGCTGCACCCCTATCGCGACAGACCCCTCTATCCACGTAACCCACCCGGGTGTGGACTCAGATCACTCGACGAAAAGGAGTAATAGCCTCCATCATCGGCATGGCCGTGGGACCAAGACCGACGACTGACCCGGCCCGCCGGCCGCTCCGCTCAAATGGGAGACAGCCGGAGTGCGGGACGCAGCCCCGAGCTCTTTCTTCCCGGATGTCCTCTTTATCAAGGTAAGAGTAGAGGATGTGCCCATCTCCGATGATGAGCCCATTGTATTAGGGAAGGAGCCCCCGCAACGCGAGGCACGCCAACGTCGGAATAGGCATCGTAACATTCGCAGTCACCATGAGGCCGGGGATCAGGATCCCGCTTAGCCCATATCCCGAGACGAGGCATCTGAAGTAGGAGAGACTCCTGACGACAAGGCGCTCCACGAATGCCACAACTCTCGACACCTCGATCGTCGCCACATCAATGTGTTATGCCATCTGGTACCTGACATGCGCTATGTCATCAATAGTCGGTGAGACGCGTGGAGCAACATCAATGCTTCGCGCAATCGTCGGCACAAAAGTGAGATGAGGTAGTGGGAAGAGTATGATCGAGATCATGGCGCGGCTATGCCAACACGCAGTCGCACAAGCAAGACGGACTCGACACCAGCCTCTACAAACAGCCCAGCACCAGGCCTATTGGCTCGGTAGAGGCGGCACGATGCACGTTGTCAGTCGCCTCCCAGGGACCACCACCGTGACCACGCTCGAGAAGGTCATCGGGAGGACCGAGGGACGAGCGAGTCTCGTCCCTTTCCCTCTGCTCCGGGCAATTCAATGGCCACCCAACTTCAAGGTCTCAAACATCGACAAGTATGAGCCTAAGCAAGATCCGGACAGTTGGTTGACCGTCTATACGTCCGCGCGCCTAGGCTACCGTGGCAACAGAGGATGTGAAAGGGAATTAGGCTTACACCTAGTTCCTAAATAATTTTGGTGGTTGAATTGCCCAACACAAATATTGGACTAACTAGTTTGCTCTAGTGCATAAGTTATACAGGTGCAAAAAGTTCACATTTAGCCAATAAAAAGACCCAAGTGTTGGATTCAACAAAGGAGCAATAAGGCAACCGAGGGCTGCTCTGGCTGAAGGCACCGGACTGTCCGGTGTGCACCGGACATGTCCGGTGCGACCAGAGGACTCAGACTTCAAACCCTTCGCCCTCGGGATTTCTCGGAAGCCGGCGCGCTATAATTCACCGGACTGTCCGGTGTGCACCGGACATGTCCGGTGCTCCAAGGAGACGCGGCCTCCGGAACTCGTCAGCCTCGGGTTCGCTCGGCAGCCACTCCGCTAAAATTCACCGGACTGTCCGGTGTGCACCGGACTGTCCGGTGTACCAGCGGAGCAACGGCTCCCTGCGGCGCCAACGGCTCCCTGCGGTGCATTAAATGCGCGCGCAGCGCGCGCAGACGTCAGGATCGCCCATGCCGGTGCACCGGACATCAAACAGTGCATGTCCGGTGTGCACCGGACACCCAGGAGGGCCCACAAGTCAGAAGCTCCAACGGTCAGAATCCAACGGCAACCGTGACGTGGCAGGGGCACCGGACTGTCCGGTGTGCACCGGACTGTCCGGTGCGCCATCGAACAGAGGACTCCAGCCAACGGTCACTTGTGGTGGTTGGAGCTATAAATACCCCAACCATCCCACATTCATTGCCATCCAAGTTTTCCACTTCTCAACCACTACAAGAGCTCTAGCATTCAATTCTAGACACACCAAATAGATCAAGTCCTCTCCAAATTCCACACAATTCTATAGTGACTAGAGAGAGTGATTTGCTTGTGTTCTTTCGAGCTCTTGCGCTTGGATCGCATTCTTTTCTTTCTCACTTGTTCTTGAGATCATCACTCAATTGTAACCAAGGCAAGAGGCACCAATTGTGTGGTGGCCCTTGCGGGGAAGTTTTGTTCCCGATTGATTGAGAAGAAGAGAAAGCTCACTCGATCCGTGGGATCGTTTGAGAGAGGGAAGGGTTGAAAGAGACCCGGCCTTTGTGGCCTCCTCAACGGGGAGTAGGTTTGCGAGAACCGAACCTCGGTAAAACAAATCCTCGTGTCACACTCTTATTTGCTTGCGATTTGTTTTGCGCCCTCTCTCGCGGACTCGTTTCTTTATTACTAACGCTAACCCGGCTTGTAGTTGTGGTTATTTTTTGTAAATTTCAGTTTCGCCCTATTCACCCCCCCTCTAGGCGACTATCAATTGGTATCAGAGCCCGGTACTTCATTAGAGCCTAACCGCTCGAAGTGATGTCGGGAGATCCCGCCAAGAAGGAGATGGAGACCGGCGATGACAAGCCCACTACAAGCCAAGGGAGCACCTCATCTTCATCGGAAGAGTCCCGCACCAAGAGAAGGGAGAAGAAGAAGAGATCCTCCAAGCGAAAAGAGAAAAGATCTTCCTCTTCTCACCACAAGGAGAAGAAGGAAAAATCTTCTTCTCACAAGCCGCATCGGAGTGGGGACAAGCACAAAAGGATGAGAAAGGTGGTCTTCTACGAGACCGACACTTCATCGACCTCCACCTCCGGCTCCGACGCGGCGTCCGTTACTTCTAAACGCCAAGAGCGTAAGAAGTATAGTAAGATTCCCCTACGCTACCCTCGCATTCCTAAACATACACCTTTACTTTCCGTCCCATTAGGCAAACCACCAACTTTTAATGGTGAAGATTATGCTATGTGGAGTAATTTGATGCGATTTCATCTAACCTCTCTCCACAAAAGATTATGGGATGTTGTTGAGTTTGGTGTACAGGTACCATCCATAGGGGATGAAGACTACGACACGGACGAAGTGGTCCAAATCGAGCACTTCAACTCCCAGGCCACAACCATTCTCCTTGCCTCACTAAGCAAGGAGGAATACAACAAAGTACAAGGGTTGAAGAACGCCAAGGAGATTTGGGACCTACTCAAGACGGCGCACGAGGGTGATGAACTCACCAAGATCACCAAGCGGGAAACGATCGAGGGGGAGCTCGGTCGCTTCCGTCTTCGCCAAGGGGAGGAGCCACAAGACATGTACAACCGGCTCAAGACCTTGGTGAACCAAGTGCGCAACCTCGGGAGCGCAAAATGGGATGACCACGAAGTGGTTAAGGTTATTCTAAGAGCCCTTATTTTCCTTAACCCTACTCAAGTACAATTAATTCGTGGCAATCCTAGATATACACAAATGACCCCCGAGGAAGTTATCGGGAATTTTGTTAGTTTTGAATGCATGATTAAGGGCTCCAAGAAGATCAACGAGCTTGACGAGCCGTCCACATCCGAGGCGCAACCCGTGGCCTTCAAGGCAACGGAGGAGAAGAAGGAGGAGTCTACACCAAGTAGACAACCAATTGACGCCTCCAAGCTCGACAACGAGGAGATGGCCCTAATCATCAAGAGTTTTCGGCAAATCCTCAAGCAACGGAAGGGGAAGGATTACAAATCCCGTTCCAAGAAGGTTTGCTACAAATGTGGTAAGCCCGGTCACTTTATTGCTAAATGTCCATTATCAAGTGATAGTGACAGGGACAACGACAAGAAGGGCAAGAGGAAGGAGAAGAAGAAGTACTACAAGAAGAAGGGCGGCGATGCCCATGTTTGTCGGGAGTGGGACTCCGACGAAAGCTCAAGCGACTCCTCCGACGACGAGGACGCCGCCAACATCGCCGTCACCAAGGGCCTCCTCTTCCCCAACGTCGGCCACAAGTGTCTCATGGCCAAGGACGGCAAAAAGAAGGTAAAATCAAGGTCCTCCTCTAAATATGAAACATCTAGTGATGAGGATGATAAAAATGAGGAAGAAAACTTGCGTACTCTTTTTGCTAACCTCAACATGCAACAAAAAGAAAAATTAAATGAATTGATTAGTGCTATACATGAGAAGGATGATCTCTTGGATTCTCAAGAGGACTTCCTTATTAAAGAAAATAAGAAGCATGTTAAGGTTAAAAATGCTTATGCTCTAGAAAGAGAAAAATGTGAAAAATTGTCTAGTGAGCTAAGTATTTGCCATGAGACTTTAGACAACCTTAGAAATGAAAATGCCAATTTGCTAGCTAAGGTTGATTCTCACACTTGCAATATTTCAATTCCTAGAAATGATAATAATGATTTGCTTGCTAGGATTGAAAAATTGAACATTTCTCTTGCTAGCCTTAAAAATGAGAATGAGAAATTAATTGCTAAGGCTAAAGATTTTGATGTTTGCAATGCTACTATCTCGGACCTTAGAACTAAGAATGATTTGTTGCATGCTAAGGTCATTGAACTAAAATCTTGCAAACCCTCTACATCTAATGTTGAACATGTTTCTATTTGTACTAGATGTAGAGACATTAATGTTGATGCTATCCATGATCACCTTGCCTTAATTAAAAAACAAAATGATCACATAGCACAACTTAATGCTAAAATTAGAGAGCATGACTTAGAAAATGAAAAATTTAAACTTGCTAGAAGCATGCTCTATAATGGGAGACGCCCTGGCATTAAGGATGGCATTGGCTTCCAAAGGGGAGACAATGTCAAAATTAATGCCCCTCCAAAGAACTTATCTAACTTTGTTAAGGGCAAAGCTCCCATGCCTCAGGATAACGAGGGTTACATTTTGTACCCTGCCGGCTATCCTGAGAGCAAAATTAAGAAAATTCATTCTAGGAAGTCTCACTCTGGCCCTAATTATGCTTTTATGTATAAGGGTGAGACATCTAGATCTAGGCAACCAACCCATGCCAAGTTGCCTAGAAAGAAAACTACTAATGCATCAAATGATCATGCCATTTCATTTAAAACTTTTGATGCATCTTATGTTTTGACTAGCAAATCCGGCAAGGTAGTTGCCAAAATTGTTGGGGGCAAACACAAGGGCTCCAAGACTTGTGTTTGGGTACCCAAAGTTCTTGTATCTAATGCCAAAGGACCCAAAACCGTTTGGGTACCTAAAACAAAGAACTAAACTTGTTTTGTAGGTTTATGCATCCGGGGGCACAAGTTGGATACTCGACAGCGGGTGCACAAACCACATGACCGGGGAGAAAAGGATGTTCTCCTCATATGAGAAAAACCAAGATCCCCAACGAGCTATCACATTCGGGGATGGAAATCAAGGTTTGGTCAAAGGTTTGGGTAAAATTGCTATATCTCCTGACCATTCTATTTCCAATGTTTTTCTTGTAGATTCATTAGATTACAATTTGCTTTCCGTATCCCAATTATGTCAAATGGGCTACAACTGTCTTTTCACTGATATAGGTGTTACTGTCTTTAGAAGGAGTGATGATTCAATAGCATTTAAGGGTGTGTTAGAGGGTCAGCTATACTTAGTAGATTTTGAAAGGGCTGAGCTCGACACATGCTTAATTGCTAAGACTAACTTGGGTTGGCTCTGGCACCGCCGACTAGCCCATGTTGGAATGAAGAATCTTCACAAGCTTCTAAAAGGGAGAACACATTTTGGGACTAACCGATGTTTATTTTGAGAAAGACAGGATTTGTAGCGCTTGCCAAGCTGGGAAGCAAGTTGGTGTCCATCATCCACACAAAAATATCATGACTACCGACAGGCCACTGGAGCTCCTACATATGGATCTATTCGGCCCGATCGCTTACATAAGCATCGGCGGTAGTAAGTATTGTCTTGTAATTGTGGATGATTATTCTCGCTTCACTTGGGTATTCTTTTTGCAGGAAAAATCACAAACCCAAGAGATCTTAAAGGGATTCTTGAGACGGGCTCAAAATGAGTTCGGCTTAAGAATCAAGAAAATTAGAAGCGACAATGGGACGGAGTTCAAGAACTCTCAAATAGAAGGCTTTCTTGAGGAGGAGGGCATCAAGCATGAGTTCTCTTCTCCCTACACTCCACAACAAAATGGTGTAGTGGAGAGGAAGAATCGAACTCTATTGGACATGGCAAGGACCATGCTTGATGAGTACAAGACACCGGATCGGTTTTGGGCCGAGGCGGTCAACACCGCCTGCTACGCCATCAACCGATTATATCTTCATCGAATCCTCAAGAAGACATCCTATGAACTCCTAACCGGTAAAAAGCCCAATATTTCATATTTTAGAGTTTTTGGTAGCAAATGTTTTATACTTGTTAAAAGAGGTAGAAAATCTAAATTTGCTCCTAAAACTGTAGAAGGCTTTTTACTAGGATATGACTCAAACACAAGGGCATATAGAGTCTTTAACAAGTCCTCAGGACTTGTTGAAGTTTCTTGTGACGTTGTGTTTGATGAGACTAACGGCTCTCAAGTAGAGCAAGTTGATCTTGATGATGTAGGTGAAGAACAGGCTCCATGCATAGCGCTAAGGAACATGTCCATCGGGGATGTGTGTCCTAAGGAATCCGAAGAGCCTCCAAATGCACAAGATCAACCATCCTCCTCCATGCAAGCATCTCCACCAACTCAAGTTGAGGATGAGGCTCAAGATGTTGACCAAGAAAATCAAGAAGATGAGCCACCTCAAAATGACGGCAACGATCAAGGGGGAGATTCAAATGTTGAAGACAAGGAGGATGAACAACCAAGGCCGCCACACCCAAGAGTCCACCAAGCAATACAACGAGATCACCCCGTCGACACCATCCTCGGCGACATTCATAAGGGGGTAACTACTCGATCTCGTGTTGCTCATTTTTGTGAACATTACTCGTTTGTTTCCTCTATTGAGCCAACCAGGGTAGAGGAGGCACTTCAAGATTCGGATTGGGTGATGGCAATGCAAGAGGAGCTCAACAATTTCACGAGGAATGAGGTATGGCACTTAGTTCCACGTCCTAACCAAAATGTTGTAGGAACCAAGTGGGTCTTCCGCAACAAGCAAGACGAGCATGGTGTGGTGACTAGGAACAAAGCTCGACTCGTGGCCAAGGGATATTCACAAGTCGAAGGTTTGGATTTTGGTGAAACCTATGCACCCGTAGCTAGGCTTGAGTCAATTCGTATATTATTAGCCTATGCTACTTACCATGGCTTCAAGCTTTATCAAATGGACGTGAAGAGTGCCTTCCTCAATGGACCAATCAAGGAGGAGGTCTATGTTGAGCAACCTCCCGGCTTTGAAGACAGTGAGTATCCTAACCATGTTTATAGGCTCTCTAAGGCGCTTTATGGGCTCAAGCAAGCCCCAAGAGCATGGTATGAATGCCTTAGAGATTTCCTTATTGCAAATGGCTTCAAAGTCGGCAAGGCCGATCCTACTTTATTCACTAAGACTCTTGATAATGATTTGTTTGTATGCCAAATTTATGTTGATGATATCATATTTGGGTCTACTAACAAATCTACATGTGAAGAATTTAGTAGGATCATGACACAGAAATTCGAGATGTCTATGATGGGGGAGTTGAAGTATTTTCTAGGATTCCAAGTCAAGCAACTCCATGAGGGCACCTTCATTAGCCAAACTAAGTATACTCAAGATATCCTAAGCAAGTTTGGAACGAAGGATGCCAAGCCCATCAAGACACCCATGGGAACTAATGGGCATCTCGACCTCGACACGGGAGGTAAGTCCGTGGATCAAAAGGTATACCGGTCGATGATAGGATCATTACTTTATTTATGTGCATCTCGACCGGACATTATGCTTTCCGTTTGCATGTGTGCAAGATTCCAAGCCGACCCTAAGGAATCACACCTTACGGCCGTAAAACGAATCTTGAGATATTTGGCTTTTACTCCTAAGTTTGGGCTTTGGTACCCTCGGGGATCCACTTTTGATTTGATTGGATATTCGGATGCCGATTGGGCGGGGTGTAGGATTAATAGAAAGAGCACATCGGGGACTTGCCAGTTCTTGGGAAGATCCTTGGTGTCTTGGGCTTCAAAGAAGCAAAATTCGGTCGCTCTTTCCACCGCCGAAGCCGAGTATATTGCCGCAGGCCATTGTTGCGCGCAATTGCTTTGGATGAGGCAAACCCTGCGGGACTACGGTTACAAATTAACCAAAGTCCCTTTGCTATGTGACAATGAGAGTGCAATCAAAATGGCCGACAACCCCGTCGAGCATAGCCGCACTAAGCACATAGCCATTCGGTATCATTTTCTTCGGGATCACCAACAAAAGGAGGATATCGAGATTTCTTATATTAATACTAAAGATCAATTAGCCGATATCTTTACCAAACCTCTTGATGAACAATCTTTTACCCGACTTAGGCATGAGCTTAATATCCTTGACTCTAGGAATTTCTTTTGCTAGTCTTGCACGCATAGCACATAAATATACCTTTGATCATGTCTCTTTTATATATGCTATGACTAATGTGTTTTCAAGTGTATTTCAACCAAGTCATAGGTGTATTGAAAGGGAATTGGAGTCCTCGGCGAAGACAAAGGCTTCCACTACTCATCCTTCGCCGTCGCTCCGCATCATCTCTCCAACATTGGTATAACCTTCACTCATTTATTTCATGACCAAAGGGGGAGAATGTACTTCATTGGGCTCTAAATGATTCCGTTTTTGGCGATTCATGCCAAAGGGGGAGAAAATATGAGCCCAAAGCAAAAGGACCGCACCACCACCCTAATTTTACATTTGATGATTTTCAATGATAAATTTCAAAATTGGTATCTCTTTGTGTTCTAAAGGGGGAGCAAGTAGTGTTTTCAAAATTAATGGAAAACCCTCTTGAACACTAAGAGGAGACATTATTTTAGGGGGAGTTTTTGTTTAGTCAAAGGAAAAGCATTTGAAACAGGGGGAGAAAATTTCAAATCTTGAAAATGCTTTACAAATCTTATTCATTTACCTTTGACTATCTTACAAAAAGACTTTGAAAAGTATTTACAAAAGAATTTGCGAAAACAAAACTCTTGGTGCAAATGTGGTCCAATAAAGAAAACAATCCATGCGCATCATAAGTTTATATTGGCTCAATTCCAAGCAACCTTTGCACTTACATTATGTAAACTAGTTCAATTATGCACTTTTATATTTGCTTTGGTTTGTGTTGGCATCAATCACCAAAAAGGGGGAGATTGAAAGGGAATTAGGCTTACACCTAGTTCCTAAATAATTTTGGTGGTTGAATTGCCCAACACAAATATTGGACTAACTAGTTTGCTCTAGTGCATAAGTTATACAGGTGCAAAAAGTTCACATTTAGCCAATAAAAAGACCCAAGTGTTGGATTCAACAAAGGAGCAATAAGGCAACCGAGGGCTGCTCTGGCTGAAGGCACCGGACTGTCCGGTGTGCACCGGACATGTCCGGTGCGACCAGAGGACTCAGACTTCAAACCCTTCGCCCTCGGGATTTCTCGGAAGCCGGCGCGCTATAATTCACCGGACTGTCCGGTGTGCACCGGACATGTCCGGTGCTCCAAGGAGACGCGGCCTCCGGAACTCGTCAGCCTCGGGTTCGCTCGGCAGCCACTCCGCTAAAATTCACCGGACTGTCCGGTGTGCACCGGACTGTCCGGTGTACCAGCGGAGCAACGGCTCCCTGCGGCGCCAACGGCTCCCTGCGGTGCATTAAATGCGCGCGCAGCGCGCGCAGACGTCAGGATCGCCCATGCCGGTGCACCGGACATCAAACAGTGCATGTCCGGTGTGCACCGGACACCCAGGAGGGCCCACAAGTCAGAAGCTCCAACGGTCAGAATCCAACGGCAACCGTGACGTGGCAGGGGCACCGGACTGTCCGGTGTGCACCGGACTGTCCGGTGCGCCATCGAACAGAGGACTCCAGCCAACGGTCACTTGTGGTGGTTGGAGCTATAAATACCCCAACCATCCCACATTCATTGCCATCCAAGTTTTCCACTTCTCAACCACTACAAGAGCTCTAGCATTCAATTCTAGACACACCAAATAGATCAAGTCCTCTCCAAATTCCACACAATTCTATAGTGACTAGAGAGAGTGATTTGCTTGTGTTCTTTCGAGCTCTTGCGCTTGGATCGCATTCTTTTCTTTCTCACTTGTTCTTGAGATCATCACTCAATTGTAACCAAGGCAAGAGGCACCAATTGTGTGGTGGCCCTTGCGGGGAAGTTTTGTTCCCGATTGATTGAGAAGAAGAGAAAGCTCACTCGATCCGTGGGATCGTTTGAGAGAGGGAAGGGTTGAAAGAGACCCGGCCTTTGTGGCCTCCTCAACGGGGAGTAGGTTTGCGAGAACCGAACCTCGGTAAAACAAATCCTCGTGTCACACTCTTATTTGCTTGCGATTTGTTTTGCGCCCTCTCTCGCGGACTCGTTTCTTTATTACTAACGCTAACCCGGCTTGTAGTTGTGGTTATTTTTTGTAAATTTCAGTTTCGCCCTATTCACCCCCCCTCTAGGCGACTATC
Organism: Zea luxurians; assembly: GCA_029449295.1. Taxonomy (NCBI): domain Eukaryota; kingdom Viridiplantae; phylum Streptophyta; class Magnoliopsida; order Poales; family Poaceae; genus Zea; species Zea luxurians. The sequence goes on along the minus strand of JAOPSE010000010.1, from coordinate 37,732,125 downwards.
AGGATGTCATGACAGTGTACCTACCCATTGTTCTTGGGCAGGATGCGTTGCAATGGCTCCGACCTCTTCCTCACCATTGCATCGATGACTGGGCTAACTTCTGCCACGAGTTTGTCAAGAATTTCCAATCCCTTTCCGACAAACCAGCGCAACCATGGACCTCAAATCCATCAAACGCTAAAGTGACGAGTCCCTGCCCTCGTTCCTAAAGCGTTTTCAAAGTATGAGGAATTGCATCCTCGATGTCACAGAGGCCGACATGATCGAGGACTTCTACCACGGGCCTAATGACTCGACTTTTGTCTGAGCTAACCTCTAGAAAGCTCCAGCCACCTCGGAATAGCTTTTCCGAGAGGCGGATATCTACATCACCGCCAACGAACAGGCTTAGGACCTCATCAGGCACACGAAGCATGCACCCCAGGCACCGACGAAGGATGGAAACCAGCATCCGGACAAGTGCTAGGACAAACTCATCCTCCACCACCCACAGTTCGCCTGTAATTTGTATACACCAGTGAAACTCCAATACACAATCTCGATTGGAAGTAGGGTGTTACGCATTCTAGCGGCCCAAACCTGTATAAACCTCAATGTGATCCGACGTGCTCCTGCACACACCATTGAGTTGTAGTCAACGACGTCATACTGCTCAAAAGCATCACATGGAGAACCTCATGGTGCACAATCGAATCATAAACACCGACAATTTGGGATTATAATATGACTAGATTATATAATCCAACACCTTTTGAATTAAGTGTTAGTTCAAAAGTTGTTGGATTATATAATCTAGGTAGATTATAATTCCAAACAAACACCTCCTAAGTTGGTTTAAATCCATAACCAGTAAAATTCATCACAATACATTCCTATCCACATGGAATTGGAAAAAGTGAACAATATCTAAATGTATTAGGGCTTGTTTGGATTGTGAGGGCTAATTGTTAGCCACTGAACTTTAGCATGTTTCCATCCAAACAGACCAGAAATTGTTAGCATAGCCATGGACTAGCAACTAGTCATTAGTCCTCAAATATGTGCTAGAGTGGATTATTTAACAGTATTGTGAAAAAAGACAAATGTGCCACGTCTTAACCATGCATGTGAAAGCAAAGACAAAAATAAGGACAGTGCTTACACTTTACTATGTAACCAACAAATCAACTGATTATTAGCCCAGAGAATACAAACTGAAGGACTGGTGTCACACCCGGTTTTAGAAGGCAAACCGAATGCGAACCATGTATGTGCCAGGATCAGCAATTTACGTACACAGCAGTTACATAACTGGACATCATCACACAGTGCTCAAATAATAGCATAAAAGAAGGTAATAGTCGATTACATCATGATGTCCAAGACATCCACATAGTCATTAATAATTATCAAAGTGCGGAAAAGAAACGTAGATACACACGGCCTTCACAGGCAGCCGACTAGGGGTTTGCCGCTAACCCATGCCTAGAACTCATCGTACTCTTGGAACTCCTGGAAGTCCTCCTCCACGACTTCACCTTCTCCAGAGCAGTGGTTGCAACGTGGACAACCTGGGGGGGTTGGTGTGTAAAGCAAGGGTGAGTACACATCAACATACTCAGCAATTGTCCTATTTGGCTGTAGTGGACTAGCTTTATGTGGGGTTAAGTCAAGCAGTTGCTTTTAGTTGGTCAGGTTATTATTACTAGTATAGTGTAATATCCCAAAAAAATGTTGACCAAAAGTTAATCTTTGGTGCGTGGATGAGGTAAAGAGTTGTGGGCCATTGGATGCAAAGATAGAAGTCATCTGAGGCGTCGTTTCTTTCTCCCACAAAAACCCTAGGTGGCCACCCCTTTTTTTCCCTTCACCCCCCTCTTGGCCGCCACCCCCTTTCTCCCCCTTGGCTGGCCGCCCCCTCACCCTATGGCAGCCATCCTCCATTGCTTCCTCCCCCAAGATCTCCCCCTACGCAGCAAGGATCGAGAAGAGGAGGAGCACGTTGAATTGAAGAGGAAGAGAGGATCAAGGAGATGTTCTTCCCCATCTCTTCTTGCAGAATTTCTTGGGGAAACCCTAGGTATGGATGAGATCCTTGTTCCTCCCTGTAATTATATGCTTTTGGAGGTTGTGGATCATGGGAATTAAAGGATTAGAGGTTGGATTTGATGTGGGGTTAGGTTTTGATCTCGAATTTAGTTTTCTGCAGAATGGCAGATTCGACAGTTTCTGTTCATGCCAGTTTTCCGTGGTCTTAGTGGCCTCAAAAAAATAAAAATTCTATATATGAGTCGTAGATAATTTGTAGATCTTTCCGTGGCCGCAAAGAACACCTCAATCGGACATCAGAACAGAAAGTTATGGCAGTTTGATTATAGCAGTTTTTCAGTCTCATAATTCTGTGCAGAATCTGTTCTCTTAAGAGTTAGGCAATTTTATCAACAGAATTAAACTGTGAGTTGGTAAAAGAAGTTGTAGATAATTTCATAAGCTTTCCAGATTGTTAAAGAGTGCATTCATATGGTTTGTGAAACTCCAGTTATGTTTGTTTTACTGTGGCTGTTCCCGTTTACCTGACAAAAATGAGTGGGTCTGTTCACTGGTGGGTTTCATCTAGTAAATGGCCGAATTGGCTCTTCCAACTATGGAGACTTTTGTAGAGGGATAAAAGTTCTTACTTCCAGCAGAATTTCATAATTTTTGGTTTAGTAGTTTGGGATATATCGAATTTTAAAGTTAACCATACTGCTGTCTAAAACAGATTCAGTCAGTTACCTTGTCAGATGTTTTAGAACTTGTAGATTACAGAATTTAACTATCTATTGAATACTAAAGTTGTAGAGTATTTTGTGTAGATACTCCTAGAGTATTTGTTTGATATCACCACTGTTTTAATTTTAAAGATACAAAATTAACAAACAGTGTTGCTGCTGTATGGCATGTGGTTCAGGGTGGGAGTCTTTCCACTAGGTCTTGGTTTCAAGTGTAGGAGTGTTTTGTTGATTGATGGCAAATGTTTGTGAAATATTTGTACTAAGTTTTATGCCCGCTAGCAGGTGGCTACACTCCAGATCATGTCTAGTACATTTCTTCTTCTTCGATGAAGGCAAGTGAATGTAGCGGTGGTTGCTTCCGTTCTGACCTGTTATTTCTATTGTCTACACTCTATATTCAAAAGTATTGGATTCTTTCATAATTGGACACTATGGTGATGCTTTACTTGCTTACATTATACTGATGCTCAATCATATATTGATGATGATTATGATTCGAGTATGATTCATGAGATTAATTCACACCCCTGAAGGTAAATGAAGTATTAGTTGAGGTTGGTATTGTATCTGAAGGTAAATAAAGTATTATTTGAGGTTTGTATTGTATCTGAAGGAAGTGAAGTTTATTGATAAATGCAGCATGCCATATACATTGCATGACTCATTTGCATCTGAAGTTTTGTCGTGACCTATGGTCCGACCGTACCGGTACAACTTAGCATCGTACGTTGCCCGAGGAGGGGTACGATGCGGCTTCATACCCTTAGAGGTATGAAGGCAGAGGACATATGCATTGCATTCATATGCATACATTGAAGTGATATTTGCAGATGATGTGGTTTTATACCCTCAAAGGTATGAAGATAGAGGACCTACACATTGCATTCCTATGCATACATTGAAGTGATATTTGCAGGTATTGTTGATGCAGGGAAGTGTTATACAACCTATTGTGGTTGTTCGAGGAAATGAGATGATATTGGTTATATTGGGACTACTGAGTTCTATATCTACAAGTATTTCTGATCTTGATTGTGATTCTTTTAAAATGTTGATTAATTCAATTTGTGGTTTAAATATCTCGTCAGAACAATTAGCTTGCTGAGATGTTTCATCTCACTCTTGCATTACTCAATGCAGGTGCTTGTTGCTCATCAAGGGGAGTGGGAAGTAGCAGCACATCCACCTTCACTCTCATAATAATGCTGCCCAGACACAGTCATGATTTAATTAGAAACTTCTTGTGAAAGGATGTTTGTTTTTAACTAGTCGTGCGCACTGATTAATTCAGTTCATGTTGTTATGGTAGTCTTCCCATTGCTAGCAGATTATTAATGTCTTTTATGTTTTCTTATCATGATATCTATTTATACTTTGTTGCTTCCCCGTTTATGCAATTTTCAAAGAAGATGCTGTCAAAATTTTATATATGAATGTTAGATGTGTAGTTTAGTAGCATTCTGGGGTGTTTGTGGACCCCGGGGTGTTACATATAGAGTCAGGTTTTAGCATTGACCCAAAAGTACCCTTTCCAAACGGAAAGAATACCAGAAACATTACCATAAGCATAATCATAACCATCATCCTCGTCACCACCTGTAAACCAACCATCTCTGATCAAAGTATCTCTAATCAATGGAGCTCCCTTGTTCGCTCATACCCGTGAGCACGACTGATATATCAGTTTTATAACACTCTGCAGAGGTTGTGCACTTTACCCACAAGCCGTGATTCCCTTTTGCCTCGCGCTGATCAAACCCTTAAACACTACCAAGGTGAACAGGCAGGGTTTCACTACGTAGCCTTTACAAAGATTCCCTAAGGCTATAGCCGCCCGTTAGGTTTCCTAAATGTACCGCACTCCTCCCCAAGGGGCAAACCACCCTTGGCAGGAGCCACATACACCAAGCCCCATTAATGGCACGACGGCGAAGCGAACTACACCCCAGTTCCTCTAATTATTCAACTAAGGCCATCCCATTCCACCCTCATGGTTGCACTGTTTTCCCGGGCGGTCATCCAACGAACCAGTCCTTATGGAGAGGCACTCGAAAAATAGCTCGAGTCCCCTTAAATGTCACAGTATCATCATCATAATCAAAAGGGAAAACAGTGTATCATAGATATCTCATCATGTTCATTGATTAATGTGAAGCACTAGCATAAAGCTAAACCAAAATAACCCAACCTAAATAGGTAAACAAGATCATGATAAACAAAAGCTAGTCAATCCTTAGGTATAAATTGTGTAAATGCAGAGAGTGAATTATAAAATAAGTAGGACATAGATAGGTCAAGCGACACTTGCCTTCACCAACCAGCTGTTGCTCAGGGTCTTCACCTGCAACTCCTTTGGACTCCACCAACCGACCGCTATCTATACGAGTTCAAACATACATTCCACAAATTTAATACAAAAGAACAGTACACCAGATAATAAAATATAATAAACAAACAAACGCTTGGCATAGAGCTCACACCTACGACTAAGCGAGAAAGAGAGAGTAACGGTTGACGCTACGGTCGAAGAGCGATCACGTTAAGCGGTTATAAATCCAAGTACTCGTCTAAACAGAATAGTATTAATTTGGTCATCGCGCTATGCATAGGATAAAGTCATGTTCCATGTTTAATCATTATAAACAGATCAAAGTAAATTTAAAAGAATTGTCGCTCGGCGAAACGCGTGACACAACACTAGACTGAATTAAGAATAAAACGACTCGTCACGCGACAGAGCTGAGAGCACCTAGAGGGGGGGGGGGGTGAATAGGTGATCCTGTAAAACTTGAAACTTAAGCCACAAAAACTTGGTTAAGCGTTAGCACAATGATCGCCAAGTGGCTAGAGAGGAGTCTCAACAAAACACAATAACCACAAGAGATCAATCACAGAGATGGCACAGTGGTTTATCCCGTGGTTCGGCCAAGACCAACGCTTGCCTACTCCACGTTGTGGCGTCCCAACGGACGAGGGTTGCAATCAACCCCTCTCAAGCGGTCCAAAGACCCACTTGAATACCACGGTGTTTTGCTTGCTTTACTATATCCCGTTTGCGAGGAATCTCCACAACTTGGAGCCTCTCGCCCTTACACTTAAAGTTCACAAAGAAGCACGAAGTAAGGGAGGGATGAGCAACGCACACAAGACACAAAATCAGAATGTCAACACACACACAAGTCGCAACAAGAGCTCGCAACACAACCCGACGAGTTCACAACTCAACTAGAGCTCTAGATGCTATCACGAAGAAACAAATGCGTGGAATCGAAGTCTTGGTGCTTAGGAATGCTTTGAGTATGCTTGATGTTCTCCTCCATGCGCCTAGGGGTCCCTTTTATAGCCCCAAGGCAGCTAGGAGCCGTTGAGAGCATTCCAGGAAGGCTGATATTGCCTTCTGTCGCCTGGCGCACCGGACAGTCCGGTGCACCACCGGACACTGTCTTGTGCGGATATCCTTCCTTATTTGGCGAAGCCGACCGTTGGGTTTTGAGAGCCGTTGGCGCACCGGACACTGTCCGGTGCACACCGGACAGTCCGGTGCCTCCTTCTAGCCATTGGCTCGGCCACGTGTCTGCGCAGATCGCGCGGCCGACAGTTGGCCCAGTCGACCGTTGGCTCACCGGACAGTCCGGTGCACCACCGGACAGTCCGGTGAATTTTAGCCGTACGCCGTTAATCATCTCTCGAGAGCGACGAGTTCGCTTGTGAACGGCTCACCGGACAGTCCGGTGTGCCACCGGACAGTCTGGTGAATTATAGCCGTACACCGTCGTCGAAGTCCCAAGAGGAGCAAGTTCGGCAGAGTCAGTCTGGCGCACCGGACACTGTCCGGTGCACCACCGGACAGTCCGGTGCACCCAGACTGAGCAGACTTTGGCAGAACAAAGCCATCTCTTCTCTAACTTGATTTTTCCTGTTTCCAGCACTTAGACACAATACATTAGTCCATAAAACAATGTACTAAGTCTAGAAACATACCTTTTGACATGATTTGCACTTTGTCCACCACTTTGCATAGATTAACACAAAAGCACTTATGTTGGCACTCAATCACCAAAATACTTAGAAATGGCCCAAAGGCACATTTCCCTTTCAATCTCCCCCTTTTTGGTGATTTATGCCAACACAACATAAAGCAACTAGAACAAGTGCAATATCAATGCAAATGAAAACCCAAAGTTGTTTTGAATCAAATTTGGCATATATGGTGTTGGGGACTTGTTCTCAAATGCTATGAATTAAGAACAAGGCAACACAGGAAAAAGTCAATGACAAAAACCCTTCGTCCTTCGAAACGTTATCTCCTTTAGGATATAACGGTCTTCAGACGAAGGTCATGGAGGACATACCTTCATCATTACAGATTATATTGAGCATATGAAACATGAAAGAATAACATGAATAACCACATAACATTATTTCATGCCCTTATTATATAATCATGGGAGAATAAAAACAATATTGAATTACATTTGTACCTTCGGCTTGATAGAAGGCAAAAATACAAGCGTGACGCACGAGCGAGTACAAGTCAGCGTGAACAGTACCGGGGCACTGTTCATCTATTTATAGACACAGGACACAACCTGTGAAGAATTACAATTATGCCCCTCATAAAGGTTTACAACATTGACTCGGACCTTTATGGACTAAAAGGTCATTCTATATTTAAGTCGGTTTGTAATACCGAAGCTTCATGAAGAGAAACCTTCGGTCATCTCCTGGGGACAGCTTCAACCGAAGCTGCTTCTTCCTACAGGACCTTCGGCGCGACGAAGCATGGCCCCAACAGTAGCCCCTTTCGCGGCGCTAGATCATTTTTCGTAACGAGCTTGATCCGTGAAAAAAGTCTCTTAAGCTTCGGGAAGCCGAAGGTCCAAAAAACACCTTCCCTGAGCTCGTTGTCGAGAAACGATTCGGTTTCCAAACGCGTGTCAGTCCCAGCTTGCAGAGTTACTATTTGGTCTCTGCGGTCCACCGCGCAGCGAGTGCAGGCGACTGTCCGCCTGGTGTAAAAATGCTGGCGTTTCGCCTTCTTACCTGCAGCACTATATAAACAGACGAGTAGGTGTGAAGTTACCACAGCATTCATTGCTATTTGCACTGTTTGCTGCCAAAATTTTTAACCATAGCCGAAGCTTGACTCTCGGAATCGAACGAAGCTCCAACTTGAAGTCTGCTTCATCAGAAGGAAAGGCTTCGGAAGAAAAAAGTATTCAATTTCCTCAAACTCAGAATTAAATGGCCAGAGTGCGATCTACCGCTAGGGTTGAGCATGAGGGGGGCGAAGTTGAGGGTTCGGAGACTGTTCCCATCTCCGAAGCAATGCAGCGATCCGGACTGGCAACTTCGGAAGGAATCCCCATTGTTGAAGCAGAACAAGCAACTGCCGAAGCAGAAGAAGAGAATGTTGAAGAAACTGATCCCGAAGATGATTACCGTATTGCCATGCCAAGTAAGCCCAGCCACTTGGACTTCGGAAAATCTACTGTTTCGAAGGCTGATCTCTCCAAAATGGTAAAGTCGGGCTTTTTTAATGAGAATCAGAAGAAGCTGTTACGCTTCGGGGGAGAAGAGACTACTCCAAAGCCGGAGAAGGATGAAATTGTCATTTTCAAGAGTTTTCTAAAGGCTGGGTTAAGGTTCCCCCTACATGAGATTGTTGCAGAGGTACTGAAGAGGTTTGGCATCTACTTTCATCAGCTGACTCCCAACGCTATCGTTAGGCTTAGCGTTTATATCTGGGCCCTCCGAAGCCAAGCGGTGGAGCCGTTTGCAGACAGTTTTTGTTGAGTTCACGAACTGCATTATCAGACGAAGGCTAGAAAAGATGGATTGCATGACAATTTTGGTTGCTATAATTTTGCTTATCGAAAAACCACAAAGTTTCCTGTAATCAGCTACCGAAGCAAATGGCCGGCAGGCTGGAAATCAGAATGGTTCTATGTCAAGGTTGATGATGACAAGGAGAAGCTTGTGCAAAGTCCACTCGAACTGATCTTCGGAGAAACCCGACCTCGCTGCAACATGACACCAGACGGTCCAACACAACAGGCAATGGATGAATTCAGAATTATTGCAGAGCATGTTAGTACAAGAGACCTGGTTCAGGAGTTCTTGGCCTTCAGGGTTTTTCCTACTTTAAAAGAATGGGAAATGTCGAAGCTGAAGGGGGAGAAGAAAGAAGGTGAACTTGTGCGTTTACCTTACTATTTCAAGTTTAAGAAATACTTTAAAACACCTTGTCAAGAGTGGCTGGATACAATTGAAGTAATATGCAATGAAATACTTGGCAATTATTCCAAAAAAGAAGATCAATTGATGACTGCTGCCTTCGGCACCCGTCCGAAGCGAAGACTGAATCGAGTGCTGGACGCCCTAGGTTTTGAATACCCTGACTATGAAAATTTGAACAAAGGTGCCGGGGGCCAGAAAAGGAAAAGGACAACTGAAGCCTTAAATGAAGATGAGAAAGAACCATCGAAGAAGAGAATTCCGAAGAAAAGGAAAGCGTCTTCTCCGAAGCAAAAAATATCTGTCGAAGAAGAAACCCCTGCATCACCCTCTGCCACTGACGTGGAGGAAATTTTCAAGGTAATGACTGAATCCCTGCCTGCGAAGCTAAGTCCATTGGGGCCTCAACTGATAAAGTTTTTTAGAAGGGAAAGGAGCCCGAAAAAACGAAGAAGACGACTAAAGCAAAGAGACAAAGGATTATTACTGTAACAGAGGTTATTGACAAGACACCACCAAGAGCTTCGGCTCAGAAGACACCAGCGGCTGAGAAAAGAACAGATATTGAAATCATACCTTCAGAGGTCGCGGCTGCCGAAGCTGCCTCAATTGAAGATGTAAACCTGGAAACCACAATCGAACACATCGACAAAATACTGCTGGACATGGCCACAGAAGAAGCTACCACTACCACCAAAGAGGCCGCGGCTACAACGTCGGGGAAAGGAAAGGAAATTACTGACGAAGCTTCAGAGAACGAAGCCTTCATGTTTCAAAATTTAGTTGGAGAAAAATTGTCAAAACCCGAAATAGAAGAGCTTAAAGAGTATGCCAAATCTTGCGGGTACACACCAGGAGCACTCCTCTTCGGAGGTATTGATGATGAAAAATTAGATTGTATCCGAAACCAAACTGGAGCCAAAGTTATCAGTACTCTGTCAAAGAGTATTGGTTTTCCGAAGCTGGAAATGGACATTAGCCGCTACCGACGACAACATATCGTTGGTAGTTTATTTTATTCCAATTTCAAGGTGAACTACTATTCCCTTAGCTTTTATTGTTTTTAATAATAAAAACATGTCTAACGAAGGTTGTTTTCGTGCAGAGTATGCTGTTGAGCAAGGCCTTGAAAATGCAGCAAGATTTTGAAGACAAAAAACACGAAGTTATAATTGAAAATTTAGAAAACAAAATAAGGGAGCAATCAGCTGATATTGAGAAGAAAAACTTTGAGCTCCAGGCAACTGAAGGTTCATTGGCGGAAGCCGAAGCAAAAATAACAGAACTGAACACGAAGCTTCTCTGCCAATCTAAGCAGTTTGAACAAGAAAAACAAGAACTTAAGGCAAAACTTGAAGCCGAAGCTCAACAAAATTCAGATTTGAAAAAACTATTGGCGGACCTTCAAGAAAAATATTTGGAATTTAGCAACAAATGCATTCAACGACTAAGAAAATTTTTTCACTCAGTTGGAGCCAGCAGTGATAAATTCACCCCTTCAGCTGAAGATTTACCGAAGACCTTCGAACATATTGAGGGTGAAATTGACGAGCTCGACGAAGTTATAGCTGGGCACGGTGACTTCTGTGCCTGGGTAGCTTCTCGAGGCACTGCTGCAGCTTTCCTAAAAGCTGGCTGCGACCATGGAAAGATTGTCAATAGGCCCAATTTCACTTTATCACCATCAATCCTAGATGACATCCCTGATCTCGCCCGAAGTATTTCCAATAGATTTATAAAAATGATATGGACAAAAGGCGGGCGAGAAAAGGCTGGAGATGAAGCTCGGAGTCATCTTGAACCAGTAAGAAATCATACCTTGCGCTTACCTCCTCCTTCAAGCTCAATTTTGACTTACAACAACTTAATTTATGTAGGATGACGAAGCCGAAGTTGATGACTAAAAAGAGTGAAGCCGAAGCTAAAATTCCTTGAAGATTAAGTAGGAGTAATCTGTAGACAGACTCAGGAAACTTTTGAGATAACTTGTGTAAATGTAACTAAACTTGTCTTTAATGAGTTCTGTTCATACCTTGTATTATGCTCTTACCCTTCTACTGATATATGTGAAGTGCTTTGTTGTGGACGAAACTATCTTTTTTGAGCCGAAGGCGAAAAAACACCTTCCCTTCTTTTCGTACACAGCGAAGCATAGAAAACAACATTTTCCTTTCTTCCGAAGCTCTCCTTTTTGTACGCGAAGAAGCTCTTCTCTTATGCTGAAGCAACCACTTATGGCATGATGATGGTTATCCTACATATGCTTAAATGAATGTTTATGAATGCAAATGCTATGATGTAATGTGATGTGCGAATGAATGTCCAAACACATATCCGAAGCCATACTCTCAGCCATTATTCCCTTAGAAACAATCACACATCAGCTCTGCATTCCCTTAGGAACGACTTTGGAGCTTCTTCGCCTTTTACTTTCGGCGGAATCAGCGTTGACTTTTCGCTGTAAGCTCTGCATTCTCTTAGGAACGACTTTGGAGCTTCTTCGCCTTTTACTTTCGGCGGAATCAGCGTTGACTTTTCGCTGTAAGCTCTGCATTCCCTTAGGAACGACTTTGGAGCTTCTTCGCCTTTTACTTTCGGCGGAATCAGCGTTGACTTTTCGCTGTAAGCTCTGCATTCCCTTATGAACGACTTTGGAGCTTCTTCGCTTTTGCAGTTTTCGGCACTCAATGGTGCGTTCTCAGCTTTTACATTTACATTCCTTGGGGGATTTTGCTCTTATAGAACTAAAAAAGGAAATTACAGATGATGGCCCCATTAAAAACCTTTCTCCCCCTTTAGAAAGGAAAAGGGTGCCATGAAAAAGAAAAGAAAAGATATAAAAAGTTACATCAAGTTACACATAATATCGCCGAAGCTCATCCGCGTTCCAAGATCTTGGAATGTCGTTGCCGTCCATGTCCTTCAATCTGTATGAACTAGGTCTTGACGAAGATGTTACCAAGAAAGGTCCCTCCCATTTCAACTGTAACTTGCCCACTGTGTCTGGGTTGGCCACTCTCCGAAGCACCAAGTGTCCTGGCTCAATATTCTTTAGCCGAACTTTTCTATCTCGCCATTTGACTGTTTCGGCTTGATATTTATTGATATTCTCCACAGCTTGAAGCCTGATCCCTTCTAAAGCATCTTTTTCCACAGAACAAGTAACTTCAGAACCTGATTCTGCCGAAGCTATTACTCTTATTGATCCAGTTTTAGCTTCTTCCGGAGTTATTGCTTCGTCACCGAATAATAACTTGAATGGAGTAAAGCCTGTAGACCTTGATGTTGTTGTATTGTGGCTCCACACCACTTTGGTTAACTGATCTGGCCATTTTCCCTTGGGTTGATTGAAGATTAACTTCATTATTCCTGTCATTATAATGCCATTGGCTCTTTCAACGAGCCCATTTGACTCCGGATGCCTGATTGATGCAAAATGGATCTTCGTACCAATTTGATCACAGAAATCCCTGAAGGCTTCGGAGTCGAATTGTGTCCCATTGTCTACAGTGATGGCCTTTGGTACCCCAAAACGACAAACAATATTCTGCCAGAAAAACTTTTGGACAGTGGCCGAAGTTATTGTGGCTAATGGCTTTGCCTCAATCCATTTAGAAAAATACTCCACAGCCACTACAACATATCTTAAATTCCCTTGAGCTGGTGGCAATGGACCTAACAAGTCAAGGCCCCACCTTTGCAATGGCCAGATGGGTTGTATGAGCTGTGTTAAAGACGAAGGTTGTTTTTGATCTCTTGCACATTTCTGACAGCCTTCGCACTTTTGAACTAATTACGCTGCATCCGAAGCTGCCTTCGGCCAATAGAACCCTTGGCGGAAAACCTTTCCAAGTAACAGCCTAGATCCAATGTGAGATCCACACAGGCCTGCATGTATTTCTTTCATCAACTCTATACCTTCGGTTCTGGATAAACACTTGAGTAGCGGAGCGCAAACTCCATGCTTGTACAACTCCCCTTCTATCATGACATATGGACGAGCTCTTGCTTCTATCCTCCTGTTATAAGCTTCGTCATCTGAAAGGAACTTACCCTGAAGGTAAGAGATGATCTCAGTTCTCCAATCTTCGCTATAAACAGGAGATATATTGAGGACTGCTCTTTCAAGGAGTTCCACTGAAGGTGCCTTTATTGTTTCGAAGAACACATCCGAAGGTAAAGGCAGCCCCTGTGCTGCTGACTTAGCGAGCAAATCAGCATGCTCATTTTGCCCTCGAGGGATATTTTTGATAGAAAATCCTTCGAAGGAAGCTTCGATTCTTCGGACCGTGTCTAGGTATTTTTCAAGCTTCGGATCTTTAGCCTTGCAACTCTTGTCGACATGACCCGAAACAACCTGAGAATCAGTTTTAAGGATGGCCCTTCTGATTCCCATTGCTTTTAATTTCCGAAGGCCCAAAAGCAGGGCTCCGTACTCAGTAATATTGTTTGTACAGCTAAAATCGAGTCTTGCCGCATAACAAGTTTTAACTTTGGATGGTGAAACCAACACAGCGGCTGCTCCTGCTCCGAAGGTTCCCCAAGACCCATCGCAAAACACTGTCCAAACTTCGGCATCTTTATTTGTTTCTTCATCCTGAGCCCCTGGCGTCCAATCGGCAATGAAATCTGCCAACGCTTGAGACTGGATCGAGGACCTATGCACATAATCAATGCAAAATTCATTGAGCTCTGCAGCCCATTTTCTAATCCGTCCAGTAGCTTCTCTATTTCTCATAATATCCTTCAACGGTTGCGAAGAAGGAACAATAATATTGTATGCTTGGAAATAATGCCGAAGCTTCCTGGATGCCATCAAAACAGCATATAATACCTTCTCCAATTCTATATAGTTTTTCTTTGATACACTAAGGACTTCAGACACAAAATACACTGGAACCTGCTTCTTGACTTGGCCATCGAGCTTCTCCTGGACAAGTGCCGCACTTACCGCTGAGTGCGAAGCTGCCACGTATAACAACAAAGGAGCCCCTGGCGTTGGTGGAGTTAATGTTGTTAAATCTATCAAATATTGCTTCAGTTCTTCAAAGGCCTTTTGTTGGCTTGGTCCCCATTGAAAGACTTCGACTGATTTCAGCACTTCGAAGAATGGTAAATTTCTTTCTGCTGATCTGGATATGAATCTATTGAGAGATGCCAGCCTCCCTGTCAATCTTTGGGCCCCCTTTTTTGTAGTTGGTGGCTCCATTCGAAGTATAGCTTCAATTTTACTTGGATTAGCTTCAATTCCTTTTGTTGAAACCAAGCAACCAAGAAATTTCCCCTTCTTTACTCCGAAGACACATTTTTCTGGATTCAACTTTAAGCCAGCTTGTCTGAAACTGGCGAAGGTCTCCTGCAAATCAGCAATATGATTTTCTTGTTTCGTGCTTTTTACAATGATGTCATCAACATAAGTTAGCACATTTCTGCCTATCTGAGACTGGAGAACCTTCGCAGTCATTCTGCTGAAACTTCCTCCAGCGTTTTTGAGCCCCTCAGGCATCCGAAGATAGCAATATGTGCCACTTGGGGTTATGAAGCTAGTCTTCGGCTCATCTTCCTTCTTCATCCAGATTTGGTGATAGCCTGAGTAACAGTCTAGCAGACTCATGAGCTCTGAAGAAGCTGCTGCATCAACTAAAGAGTCTATCCTTGGCAACGGGAATTCGTCCTTCGGACAAGCCTTATTGAGATCTGTAAAATCAATACACATTCGCCACTTGCCATTGGCCTTTTTTACCATAACAGTGTTAGCTAGCCATTCTGGGTACTTTACTTCTCTGATGACTCCTGCACTGAGGAGTCTTTTGACTTCATTACGAGCACCTTCGGCCTTATCATCAGACATTTTCCGAAGCCTCTGCTTTCTGGGTCTGAAGGATGGGTCAACATTGAGCGAGTGTTCAATAACATCCCTATTTACTCCGCAGAGGTCATTGGCTGACCATGCAAAAACATCTTTGTTGTTGAACAAAAACCTTATCAAGGTTTTCTCCTGCTCTTCGGACAATTGAGAGCCCAATAGCACCTTCTGCTCTGCTATGTCCTCACATAAGAGCGTGGGCTTCGGCTGATCTGCTGAAGCTGCTTTCTCCCTTCTGAATTTGTACTGTCCACAAGCTTCAACTCCATCTATGTTATGGATTGCTTTTGAGTCAGTCCAGGTTCCTTCGGCCCTTCTGGCAGCTTCCTGACTTCCATGAATAGCGATGGGTCCTTGATCCGAAGGTATCTTCATGCAAAGATAGGCAGGATGAAGAATTGCTTCGAAAGCATTGAGGGTGCCACGACCAATAATTGCGTTGTAAGGGTATTCCATGTCAACAATGTCAAACACAACTTGCTCAGTTCTAGTGTTGTTAATGAACCCGAAGGTCACTGACATGGTGATCTTGCCCAGCGCTACAATCTGTCTTCCTCCGAAGCCACAGAGAGGGTGCGTAGCATCATGAATCTTATCTTCTGGCTCTTGCATTTGCCTGAAGGCCTTAGCAAATATGATATCAGCTGCACTGCCTGTATCAACCAAGACATTGTGGACCAGAAATCCTTTGATAACACAAGAGATAACCATGGCATCGTTGTGTGGGTAATCCTTGAGTTGAAGGTCCTCTTGGGAGAAGGTAATAGGAATGTGAGACCATCTCGACTTGATGAAGGGTCCTTGCACCCCAACATGCTGTACCCTTCTCTGTGCTTCCTTCTTCTGCTTCTTGTTGGCTGGCTCTGAACATGAACCGCCTGTTATCGGGAACAGCAGCTTCGGAGCCGAAGCAGCTCCAGCTTGATCGTTGAACGAATCCATCAGCTCAAAGAAGTGGAAGTGAGTTCACCGGAGGTGGGCGCCAATGTTGGGGACTTGTTCTCAAATGCTATGAATTAAGAACAAGGCAACACAGGAAAAAGTCAATGACAAAAACCCTTCGTCCTTCAAAACGTTATCTCCTTTAGGATATAACGGTCTTCAGACGAAGGTCATGGAGGACATACCTTCATCATTACAGATTATATTGAGCATATGAAACATGAAAGAATAACATGAATAACCACATAACATTATTTCATGCCCTTATTATATAATCATGGGAGAATAAAAACAATATTGAATTACATTTGTACCTTCGGCTTGATAGAAGGCAAAAATACAAGCGTGACGCACGAGCGAGTACAAGTCAGCGTGAACAGTACGGGGGCACTGTTCATCTATTTATAGACACAGGACACAGCCTGTGAAGAATTACAATTATGCCCCTCATAAAGGTTTACAACATTGACTCGGACCTTTATGGACTAAAAGGTCATTCTATCTTTAAGTCGGTTTGTAATACTGAAGCTTCATGAAGAGAAACCTTCGGTCATCTCCTAGGGACAGCTTCAACCGAAGCTGCTTCTTCCTACAGGACCTTCGGCGCGACGAAGCATGGCCCCAACATATGGATCACTCTTTGCCACCACTTGGTTTGTTTTTGCAAATCAAACTCAATTTCCTATCTCTAAGTCAAATTCACTTGTAGAGACATAAAGAGAGGTATTCCAAAAGAAATTGATCAAGGATTTCAAAAACTCCCCCTTTTTCCTATAATCAACACTTCTCCCCACAAAAGGCCAACTTTTGACAAAAGAGACAATAAAAGAGTTTTGACAAACCAAAAGCCCACTTCTCCCCACAAAAGGCCAACTTTTGACAAAAGAGACAATAAAAGAGTTTTGACAAACCAAAAGCTCTATTCTACTATTTTCAAAATTTCTCAAGTGGTAGCTGATCCATTCATTGCTTTGGCCTTATTTTCTCCCCCTTTGGCATCAAGCACCAAAACGGGATCAATCTTGGCCCTTTAACCCCATTGCCTCACCAAAATCTTCACATAAGAATACAAAGGCAATAGGAGTACATGATATGAACTTGGAATAAGTTACCCTCTCATCGGAGTGTAGTGGAAGTCTTTCATGGTCTAAGTCCACCTTTTCCCTTTCAAACCTCCTTTGAGACTAAATTAAGCAAACTCAAGCACACGGTTAGTCTCAAAGGGTCAAGTTGTAGCACAACTCCCCCTAAATATGTGCATCACTTGCAAAAGGACTTGTGAGGTCCGGGGAGTGATTATACAACTTGAGCACTACAGTAAGCAACAAAATGCATAAGGAACATGATCAAAGGCATAAATACATGTATGTTATAAATCAATCCAAGTTCCGCGAATCTAGGATATTTAGCTCACTACGCAGCCTGCAAAAGGTCTTCTCATCTAAAGGCTTGGTAAAGATATCGGCTAGCTGGTTCTCAGTGCTAACATGAAACACTTCAATATCTCCCTTTTGCTGGTGGTCTCTCAAAAAGTGATGCCGGATGTCAATGTGCTTTGTGCGGCTGTGCTCAACAGGATTTTCCGCTATTCGGATAGCACTCTCATTATCACATAGGAGTGAGACTTTGCTCAGATTGTAGCCAAAGTCCCGGAGGGTTTGCCTCATCCAAAGTAGTTGCGCGCAACACTGTCCTGCGGCAACATACTCGGCCTCAGCGGTGGATAGGGCAACGGAAGTTTGTTTCTTAGAGTTCCATGACACCAGGGACCTTCCTAAGAATTGACACGTCTCCGATGTACTCTTCCTATCGACCTTACATCCAGCATAGTCGGAATCTGAATATCCAATCAAGTCAAAGGTAGACCCCTTTGGATACCAGATCCCGAAGCAAGGCGTAGTGACTAAATATCTAAGAATTCGTTTCACGGCCACCAAGTGACATTCCCTTGGATCGAATTGAAATCTAGCACACATGCATACGCTAAGCATAATATCCGGTCTACTAGCACATAAATAAAGCAAAGAACCTATCATTGACCGGTATGCCTTTTGATCAACGGACTTACCTCCTTTGTTGAGGTTGGTGTGTCCGTCGGTTCCCATCGGTGTCTTTGCGGGCTTGGCGTCCTTCATCCCAAACCGCTTTAGCAAGTCTTGCGTGTACTTCGTTTGGGAGATGAAGGTGCCGTCCTTGAGTTGCTTCACTTGGAACCCAAGGAAGTAGTTCAACTCACCCATCATCGACATCTCGAATTTCTGCGTCATCACCCTGCTAAACTCTTCACAAGACTTTTGATTAGTAGAACCAAATATTATGTCATCGACATAAATTTGGCACACAAAAAGATCACCATCGCAAGTCTTAGTGAAAAGAGTTGGATCGGCTTTCCCAACCTTGAAAGCATTAGCAATTAAAAAGTCTCTAAGGCATTCATACCATGCTCTTGGGGCTTGCTTAAGTCCATAGAGCGCCTTAGAGAGCTTACACACGTGGTCGGGGTACCGTTCATCCTCGAAGCCAGGGGGTTGCTCCACGTACACCTCCTCCTTGATTGGCCGGTTGAGGAAAGCGCTCTTCACATCCATTTGGAACAACCTGAAAGAATGGTGAGCGGCATATGCTAGCAAAATACGAATTGATTCTAGCCTAGCCACAGGAGCGAAAGTCTCCTCAAAGTCCAAACCTGCGACTTGGGCATAACCTTTTGCCACAAGTCGAGCCTTGTTCCTCGTCACCACCCCGTGCTCGTCCTGTTTGTTGCGGAACACCCACTTGGTTCCCACAACGTTTTGCTTGGGACGAGGCACCAATGTCCAAACTTCATTACGCTTGAAGTTGTTGAGTTCTTCCTGCATGGCCAACACCCAGTCCGGATCTAGCAAGGCCTCTTCTACCCTGAAAGGCTCAATAGAAGAGACAAAGGAGTAATGCTCACAAAAATTAACTAATCTAGAACGAGTAGTTACTCCCTTGCTAATATCTCCCAATATTTGGTCGACGGGATGATCCCTTTGAATCGTCGCTCGAACTTGGGTTGGAGGTGCCTGAGGTGCTTCTTCCTCTTCAACTTGAACATCCTGTGCTCCCCCTTGATCATGCGCCTCCACTTGAGGTACCTGTTCGTCATCTTGGGTTGGGGGATGCACCATTATTGAGGAAGACAGTTGATCTTGCTCCAATTGTTCCTGAGGCCGCACATATCTAATCGCCATGGTGCGTATTGCGCCCGTTGGAACGTCTTCTTCATCTACATCATCAAGATCAACAACTTGCTCTCTTGGAGAGCCATTAGTCTCATCAAATACAACGTCGCTACAGACTTCAACCAAACCTGATGATCTGTTGAAGACCCTATACGCCTTTGTATTTGAATCATAACCTAATAAAAAACCCTTCTACTGCTTTGGGAGCAAATTTAGAAGTTCTACCTTTCTTCACAAGAATATAACACTTGCTCCCAAATACACGAAAATAAGACACACTGGGTTTGTTACCAGTTAGCAGCTCATACGAAGTCTTCTTGAGGAGGCGGTGAAGGTAGACCCGGTTGATGGCGTGGCAAGCCATGTTCACGGCTTCCGACCAAAAGCGCTCGGGGGTCTTGAACTCTCGCCATATCAATGAGCGTCCTGTTCTTCCTCTCTACCACACCATTTTGTTGTGGTGTGCAGGGAGCGGAGAACTCGTGCTTGATCCCCTCCTCCTCAAGGAACTCCTCCACTTGAAGGTTCTTGAACTTGGACCCGTTGTCGCTCCTTATCTTCTTCACCTTGAGCTCAAACTCATTTTGAGCTCTCCTAAGGAAGCGCTTGAGGGTCCCTTGGGTTTCAGATTTGTCCTGCAAAAAGAATACCCAAGTGAAGCGGGAAAAATCATCAACTATAACAAGACCATACTTACTTCCTCCTATGCTTAGATAGGCGACGGGTCCGAAGAGGTCCATATGAAGCATCTCCAAGGGTCTTGTTGTGGTCATCACATTTTTGGTGTGATGAGAGCTTCCCACCTGTTTCCCTGTTTTACAAGCTGCACAAGGTCTATCTTTTTCGAAATGCACATTAGTTAGACCTATCACATGTTCTCCCTTTAGAAGCTTGTGGAGGTTCTTCATCCCCACATGTGCTAAGCGGCGATGCCACAGCCAGCCCATGCAAGTCTTAGCAATTAAGCATGCATCTAGACCGGCCTCTTCTTTTGCAAAATCAACCAAATAAAGTTTGCCGTCTAGTACACCCTTAAAAGCTAGTGAACCATCACACCTTCTAAAGACAGACACATCTACATTTGTGAATAGACAATTATATCCCATATTGCATAATTGACTAACAGATAACAAATTATATCCAAGAGACTCAACTAAAAACACATTAGATATAGAGTGCTCAGATGAAATAGCAATTTTACCTAACCCTTTTACCTTGCCTTGGTTCCCATCACCGAATATTATTGAATCTTGGGATCCTTGTTTTTGACGTAGGAGGTGAACATCTTCTTCTCCCCCGTCATATGGTTTATGCATCCGCTGTTGATAATCCAGCTTGAACCTCCGGATGCATAAACCTGCAAGGCAAATTTAGGCTTGGGTCTTAGGTACCCAACTCTTGTTGGGTCCTACAAGGTTAGTCACAATTGTCTTAGGGACCCAAATGCAAGTCTTGTCTCCCTTACATTTGGCCCCTTACTTCCTAGCGATTACCTTCTTATCTTTTCTACAAATAGCAAAGGAAGCATTGCAAGCATAATAAATTGTAGAAGGTTCATTTATTACTTTCCTAGGAGCATGAATAATATTCTTTCTAGGCACATGATGAATAACATTTCTCCTAGACATATTTCTGCCATGCATATAGGAAGAACTAGAAGCAAACATGGCATGAGAATCAAAAGCATCATAAGCATTACAACTCCTATAAGCATTTCTAGATTGTCTCCTATCACGGTACATAAAAGCATGGTTCTTTTTAGCACTACTAGCCATAGGGGCCTTCCCTTTCTCCTTGGCGGAGATGGGAGCCTTATGGCTTGTCAAGTTCTTGGCTTCCCTCTTGAAGCCAAGTCCATCCTTAATTGAGGGGTGTCTACCAATCGTGTAGGCATCCCTTGCAAATTTTAACTTATCAAATTCACTTTTGCTAGTCTTAAGTTGGGCATTAAGACTAGCTACTTCATCATTTAATTTAGAAATGCAATCTAGGTGTTCACTACAAGCATCAACATTAAAATCTTTACACCTAGTGCAAATCACAACATGTTCTACACAAGATGTTAATTTACTGGATTTTTCTAACTTAGCATTTAAATCATCATTTATGCTCTTTAAGCTAGAAATTGTCTCATGGCAAGTAGATAGTTCACAAGAAAGCATTTCATTTCATTTAACTTCTAAAGCAAGTGAATTTTGTGCACTAACAAATTTATCATGCTCTTCATATAAAAGGTCCTCTTGTTTCTCTAAAAGTCTATCCTTTTCATTCAAGGCATTAATCAATTCATTAATCTTATCTATTTTAGTTCTATCTAATCCCTTGAACAAACTAGAGTAATCTATTTCTTCATCACTAGACTCATCATCACTAGAAGAATCATAAGTAGTACTGTCTCGAGTACATACCTTCTTCTCCTTCGCCATGAGGCATGTGTGACGCTCGTTGGGGAAGAGGGATGACTTGTTGAAGGCGGTGGCGACGAGTCCTTCATTGTCGGAGTCGGAGGAGGAGCAATCTGAATCCCACTCCTTTCCGATATGTGCCTCGCCCTTGGCCTTCTTGTAATTCTTCTTCTTTTCCCTTTTGTTCCCTTTTTCCTGGTCACTTTCATTATCGGGACAGTTAGCAATAAAATGACCAATCTTACCACATTTGAAGCATGAGCGCTTCCCCTTTGTCTTGGTCTTGCTTGGTTGTCCTTGCGACCCTTTAGCGCCGTCTTGAAGTGCTTGATGATGAGGGCCATCTCTTCATCATTGAGCCCGGCCGCCTCAACTTGCGCCACCTTGCTAGGTAGCGCCTCCTTGCTCCTTGTTGCCTTGAGAGCAATGGGTTGAGGCTCATGGATTGGACCGTTCAACGCGTCGTCCATGTATCTCGCCTCCTTGATCATCATTTGCCCGCTCACGAACTTCCCAAGGACTTCTTCGGGCGACATCTTGGTGTACCTAGGATTTTCACGAATATTGTTCACCAAATGTGGATCAAGTACAGTAAAGGACCTTAGCATCAGGCGAACAACGTCGTGGTCCGTCCATCGCGTGCTTCCGTAGCTCCTTATTTTGTTGATAAGGGTCTTGAGCCGGTTGTATGTTTGGGTTGGCTCCTCGCCCCTTATCATCGCGAATCTTCCAAGCTCGCCCTCCACCAACTCCATCTTGGTGAGCAAGGTGACGTCATTCCCCTCATGAGAGATCTTGAGGGTGTCCCAGATCTGCTTGGCATTGTCCAAGCCGCTCACCTTATGGTACTCGTCCCTGCACAAAGAGGCTAACAACACAGTAGTAGCTTGTGCATTTTTATGAATCTGTTCATTAATAAATATAGGACTATCCGAGCTATCAAATTTCATTCCATTCTCAACAATCTCCTAAATGCTTAGATGGAGAGAGAACAAGTGACTACACATTTTGTGACTCCAAAATCCGTAGTCCTCCCCATCAAAGTGTGGAGGTTTGCCAAGAGGGATGGAAAGCAAATGAGCATTTGGACTCTGAGGAATACGAGAGTAATCGAAAGAAAAGTTCGAATTAACCGTCTTTTGTTTCTTGTAGTCGTAGTCATCTTTTTGGGAAGAAGTGGACTCATCGCTGTCGTCGTAGTAGACGATCTCCTTGATGCGTCTCGTCTTCTTCTTCTTCCCATCTTTGCGTTTGTGGCTCGAGCCCGAGTCGGTAGGCTTGTCATTCTTCGGCTCATTGACGAAGGACTCCTTCTCCTTATCGTTGATCACGATTCCCTTCCCCTTGGGATCCATCTCTTTGGGCGATTAGTCCCTTTGTGAAGAGAACGTCTCTGATACCAATTAAGAGCACCTAGAGGGGGGGGGTGAATAGGTGATCCTGTAAAACTTGAAACTTAAGCCACAAAAACTTGGTTAAGCGTTAGCACAATGATCGCCAAGTGGCTAGAGAGGAGTCTCAACAAAACACAATAACCACAAGAGATCAATCATAGAGATGGCACAGTGGTTTATCCCATGGTTCGGCCAAGACCAACGCTTGCCTACTCCACATTGTGGCGTCCCAACGGACGAGGGTTGCAATCAATCCCTCTCAAGCGGTCCAAAGACCCACTTGAATACCATGGTGTTTTGCTTGCTTTACTATATCCCGTTTGCGAGGAATCTCCACAACTTGGAGCCTCTCGCCCTTACACTTGAAGTTCACAAAGAAGCACGAAGTAAGGGAGGGATGAGCAACGCACACAAGACACAAAATCAGAATGTCAACACGCACACAAGTCGCAACAAGAGCTCGCAACACAACCCGACGAGTTCACAACTCAACTAGAGCTCTAGATGCTATCACGAAGAAACAAATGCGTGGAATCGAAGTCTTGGTGCTTAGGAATGCTTTGAGTATGCTTGATGTTCTCCTCCATGCGCCTAGGGGTCCCTTTTATAGCCCCAAGGCAGCTAGGAGCCGTTGAGAGCATTCCAGGAAGGCTGATCTTGCCTTCTGTCGCCTGGCGCACCCGACACTGTCCGGTGCAGATATCCTTCCTTATTTGGCGAAGCCGACTGTTGGGGTTTGAGAGCCGTTGGTGCACCGGACACTGTCCGGTGCACACCGGACAGTCTGGTGCCTCCTTCTAGCCGTTGGCTCGGCCACGTGTCCACGCAGATCGCGTGGCTGACCGTTGGCTCACCGGACAGTCCGGTGCACCACCGGACAGTCCGGTGCACCACCGGACAGTCCGGTGAATTTTAGCCGTACGCCGTTAATCATCTCCCGAGAGCGACGAGTTCGCCTGTGAACGGCTCACCGGACAGTCTGGTGTGCCACCAGACAGTCCGGTGAATTATAGCCGTACACCGCTGTCGAAGTCCCAAGAGCAGCAAGTTCGGCAGAGTCAGTCTGGCGCACCGGACACTGTCCGGTGCACCACCGGACAGTCCGGTGCACCACCGGACAGTCCGGTGCACCCAGACTGAGCAGACTTTGGCAGAACAAAGCCATCTCTTCTCTAACTTGATTTTTCCTGTTTCCAGCACTTAGACACAATACATTAGTCCATAAAACAATGTACTAAGTCTAGAAACATACCTTTTGACATGATTTGCACTTTGTCCACCACTTTGCATAGATTAACACAAAAGCACCTATGTTGGCACTCAATCACCAAAATACTTAGAAATGGCCCAAAGGCACATTTCCCTTTCAAGAGCGCGCCACGAGACACTTGAATTATTATGAAAATAACGTCAAGCGTCGCGCGACGAAGCGCACGACGGCATACGTCATCTAAACTGAATTTAACACGAAACGTCGCGCGACGCCACATTGATTAATCTGAAATTAAGATGAATCGTCGCACGACGAAGTGCGCGACGTAACTCATTAATAAAGATAAATTTAAAATGAATCGTCGTGCAGCGAAGCGCGTGACGCGGCACATCGACTAAACTAAATTTAAAATTGATTAAACCAAAAGCTAAACGTCGCACATGCTACGGTCGCGCGCGCAGGAACGTGTTGCGCGCGCCGGGGGCACGCACAGGGGCTGCAGGGGGCGCGGGGAGCACGGGCCACCGCCGGGGCACGACGCGGGGCCACGGGACGCGAGGCGCAAGCCGCCGCAGGGGCACGGCACGGAGCCGCGGGGCGCGGGGGTCGCGCGCAGGGGGCGGGGCATCGTCGCCGGGGAGAGCGCGGGCCGCTAGGGGGGGACGAGCCCACCGGGGGGGGCACGGCCGCGGGGGAGGGCGAGCCACCGGGGGGCGCGACCGTGGGGAGGGCACGACCGCCGGGGAGGGTGAGCCGCTGGGCGAGGGCACGACCGCCGGGGAAGGGCGCGACCGCGGGGAGGGGCGTGGGCTGCCGGGAGGGGCACGACTGCTGGGCGAGGCGAGCCGCCGGGGGGGCGGGGGCTGGGCACGGGGCCACGGGAGGGGCGCGAGGCCATGGGGGAGGCACGGCCGCCGCCGAGCGCGCGCAGAGGGGGCGTCGGGGGGAGCGCGCGTGGGGAAGAAGGGGCGCGCAGGGAGGGAAGAGGGAAGGGAGAGAGAGGAAGAGGGGGGGGGGAAGATTTCACCTGGGGGATCCAAATCCGGCGATAACCGTCATCGGAGCACCTAGGGCATAAGGGAGAAGAGAGAGAGAGAGAGAGGTGGAAGAGAGGGAGTTGTGCGCGGGAAAATTGAATGAGGGAAAGAGAGAGAGAAGGGGGGCGCACAGGGGGAGGTGGGGCGCCAGGGGCACGTGGCTAGGGTCGGGCCGGGCCGGGCCGCGGGTCGAAATCCCACGACATGCACAACCACTGATCGGAATCCAATCGTGAATCGAAATCTGAAACGAGACAAGATGAACACGCGATTAAATACGACATCGAGCAAAAGAAATATGTCTCGGCATGATGCAACAACCATGTCAACTTAGGTTTTTGTTTACACACCATACGAACAACAGTCGCTATACTGCTTTGAAATTGGGAAGAAGGAGCGAAACATGAAGAGAAAAGAGAGTAACGCCTGAATTTGGTGAGTATAAGGAAGAAAAAAATTCTACTCTCAAATTCAGGGCGTTACAAACCTATCCCCCTTAAAAGAATCTCGCCCTCGAGATTCAAGGTTGTCCAGCAAAGAGTTCAAGATACTTGGCCATCAGATCATCTTCACGCTCCCAGGTTGCTTCTTCTTCAGAGTGGTGATCCCATCTGACTTTGCACATTCTGATAGTTTTCCTCCGGGTGACCCTGTCTGCAGTCTCAAGAATATGCATTGGCTTCTCTATGTAGGTCAAGTCTTCTTGGACTTCCAGACCTTCCACTGGCAATTGCTCTTCTGGCACACGCAGACACTTCTTCAACTGAGACACATGAAAGACATCATGCACTGCTGACAAACCTTCTGGCAGACTAAGCTGATAGGCCACTTCTCCACGCTTTGCAAGAATCTGAACGGACCAACATAGCGGGGTGCTATCTTGCCTTTGACTCCAAATCTTCTGACTCCTCTGATAGGCGATACCTTCAGGCAGACAAAATCTCTGACTTCGAAACTCAGCTCTCTCCTTCTTGTGTCTGCATAGCTTCGCTGCCTTGACTGCGCTATCTTCAGGTTCCCCCAAACCATCTTGATGTTCTCTTCAGCTTCGAGCAAAATGTCTAGCCCAAACACTTGTTTTCTCCAGGCTGATCCCATTGCAACGAAGTTCTACAACTCCTTCCATAAAGCGCCTAAAATGGTGACATCTTCAAGCTAGCCTAGTAACTGTTGTTATAGGAGAATTCTGCATAAGGTAATCTCTTGTCCCATCCGGACTGATCTTGCAACGCACAGGCTCTCAACATATCTTCAAGGATTTGATTAGTTCTTTCAATCTGACCGTCTATCTGTGGATGATAAGCTGAACTGAAATTCAGATGTGTACCCAAGGCTTCATGCAACTGCTGCCAGAAATGAGAGGTGAACTGCGCTCCTCTGTCTGACACTATAGATGTCCAGAAAGAACGTGGCCTGTTAGCACGACACGAAGCACGAGTTTTTAGCACGACACGAGCACGACACGACACGAGTTATTCCGGGCCCGGGCTCAGCCCGGCCCGACGAGCGTGCCAGGCTCGACAGCCCTCTCGGCCCGTTGGGCTAGCCCGAGCATGGCCCAATATTTGGTGGACTTCGAATTCAGCCCGCTACAAATTCCAATTTCCAAACAGCGGCCTAGCCACGCGCCCACGAAACAGGCCAGCGGGCAGCGGCCCAGCCCAGCTGCAAGCCGCAAGCACTGCGGCACTGCGCCCGCTTGGATATATGGGCGTCCGCATCGCTCGCGGCCGTCTCATTCTCGCCCCGCCCGCCCGTAACCCTAACCCTAACCCTAGTTTCCTATCGCGCCACGCACCCACTCAGCCGCTCGGCCGCTCCTCTCCTCTCCACTGCATCTGCGACCACCGTCTCGCCTCTCGTCCATCTTCTCCATCTCCGGTCTCCGCTCTCGGCTCTCCGCTCTCGGCTTCTCCGTCTCCACTCGGCGCCTCCGTGGACGTGTCCTCCTCGTCCCTCTCAGTCTCGAACTCTCGCACTCGCACGGTAACGCTGGATCTCGCCATCTCGGTGCTTGTGCTCCGGCTCGTCGTGTCCTCCACTCCTCCGTCCACCCCCTCTCCACTCCTCCTGTCCTCCACTCCTCCTGACCTCAACGGCGCCAGTGACGTGAAACGGGGCTCCGGATCTGCTCGTCTTCGGTAACTGTGAGGAACCAGTGCGCGTCGGCTCGATCTCCACTTTGAGTCGGCGACGGAACCGGGGCTCCAGACCGGATCTACCGACTACCGCTAACGGCGGCCTCAGCTCTGCGTCCGACACAGAGGTTAGTGACCTGATCTGGACATCTGGTGTTCAATGGAAACTTCTACCTTATTGTGGATGTCGTTCCTGTGACCTGATCTGCTTATTCCCTTCATCCTTTTTTCTATGCAAGTCTTCCCCGTGAGTTGTATTGATCCGTGAGGAACCCGTCCTTTTGGAACCGGTGCTCCGGATCTACTACTAACGGCGGCGAGTTCTTCGTGTCTGGCGCAGAGGTAATCTAATATGCTGTGATCTGTGTAGTAGTAACTTGTTTACCTGATTTATGCATGAGTGGACAATGGTGCTTGGCAGCTTGAGTTTAACTGAATAGAGTAACTAATTTGTGTACTGGACAATTGTGCTTGCTGTAGAATAGAGTAACTGATCTGTGTACTGTGTAGTAGTAACTGATCTGTGTAGTAGTAACTTGTTTACTTGATTTATGCATGAGTGGACAATGGTGCTTGACAGCTTGAGTTTAACTGAATAGAGTAACTGATTTGTGTAGTAGTAACAGCTTTGGAACCGGTGCTCAGTAATTTGTTTAACTGATTTGTAACCTTTCTTAATAACTTGTTTAACTGAATAGAGTAACTGATCTGTGTACCGGTGCTTGCTGTAGAATAGAGTAACATCTGTGATCTGTGTAGTAGTAACCTTACCTTACCTATCCTTGCTGTAGAATAGAGTAACATCTGTGATCTGTGTAGAATAGAGTAACCTTACCTTTGCTGTTATCTTACCTTACCTATCCTTGCTGTTATCTGACCTTACCTATCCTTGCTGTTATCTTACCTTACATTTTCTGTTACCTTACCTTATCCTTGCTGTTATCTGACCATGGTGCTTGCTGTTGTATTACCTTATGTTTGGTAATAACTTGCTGTTGTCGAGTAGTGGACAATGGTGCTTGCTGTTGTATTGCCTTATGTTTGGTAATAACTTACCTTACCTTTGCTGTTATCTTACCTTACCTATCCTTGCTGTTATCTTACCTTACCCTTGCTGTTATCTTACCTTACCTTTGCTATTATCTGACCATACCTTACCTTTTCTGTTACCTTACCTTATCCTTGCTGTTATCTGACCATACCTTATCCTTCCGTGTAGGCCGTGAGGAACCGGTGCGTGCCACCTTGACGGCGACGGAACTGGTGCTCCGGCCTCTGAGTTGTGATGGAGCAATGTGTTGGTGGTGAGAATAGTCCACCTCAGTTCATCAACAATGATTTGGATGTTGTGCCCTGTTATGAGAATGATCCATCTCAGTCCACTAACAATGGTAGCAGTGCTGCCCCTATTAACCTAGAGGAGGGTGCTGCTACCAATAATGGTGCTGCAGACACTTCAGAAAATGTTGATGGTAAGAAGCATAAAAGAATTTGCACATCTAAAGTTTGGCTTGATTTCGAGCCGCTCTACAATACTGTAGACGGCAAGAGGATAAGGTATGGTGGTAAGTGTCACTGGTGCAAATCTACATTGACTGCTGTGTCTACTAGTGGTACTGGTCATTTGCTTAGGCACCAACGTGATTGCAAAGTTAAGCTTGCTAAACAAGGCAAGCAGTCAGTCCTTAAGTTTAACCCTGATGGTTCTGTTTGTAACTGGGATTACTGTCCTGATCGTGCTAGAACTCAGATGTGTAGGTTGATTGCTAGGCTTGATCTTCCACTTAATTTTGCTGAGTCACCTGCTTTTGAGGAGTATATTAGACTATCTCATAATCCTGTCTTTAAGAAAGTATCTCATCAAACAACTGCTAGGGACTTTGTCAAGTTCTTTAATGATCATCGTAAGATAGTTGTTGAGTGCTTGCAATCTGTTTCTTCTATTGCAATTACATCTGATATTTGGAGTGGTAATGCTAAGGAAGACTATCTTAGTGTGGTTGCTCATTATGTTTCTAAGGACTGGGCATTAGAAAAGAGGGTCATTGACCTTAGACTAATTGAAATAGCTCACACTGGTGAGAACATTGCTGTGAGGGTTATGACTATGCTTGAAGATTATGGTGTTGTTAATAAAGTTTTTTATGTAACCTTGGATAATGCCTCCTCCAATTCTAAAGCTATGGAGAAGCTTAGTCCATCCTTAGCTGGATATGTTGGTACTTTATTCTTGCATCAACGTTGTGCTTGCCATATTATCAATTTGATTGTGAAATGCGGCTTGAAAAGACTGCAACCTTACCTTGATTCATTTAGAACTGCAATTGTCTACTTGAATGCTTCTAATCAGCGTATTGCTGCATTTAAGGGTTATTGTGTTGCTATGAATGTACGACCTTGAAGCGTCTCCAATCCTCTGGGACTCAAATGTGATACAATTACTAGTCCCAGGAGGCTAGTAAACACATTTATACATCAGATGATACCAAATCTGCTTAAACGAGACAAACCTACAAAGGTGGCGAACAACTTTAAGAGTTGGTCCACAACTCGAGACATATCATCAGAGTGGGGCTGAAGCAGCCCGATATACGCAGCGAAGCAAATCAGCGGTCCAACAGCCACAAGCAAGGTTGGGAACAGTCGTAACTCTTACCCGATCTCCTTTTTCTGAAAAACAACAAATAAGCAAGGGTGAGTACAAACGTACTCAGCAGCCCACCTTCACCCGCGGAATGGGGAAATCAGATATAATGCATGGAATATATGGAGCTCAAGATATTTTGCAGAAACAACAATATTTTATGCAGGGTTGTTTTGAAAAACGTTTTGTATTTTGCAAAGCGCATCCTCTCCAAAAGGAGCAGGAAGTTTTTCAATATTAGAACAAAATCCCCTGGACTAAACCATCCAGGTATCTCAGCAGTTTCCCACTGGTTTTCATTTTCAAAAACAGCTACTGGACTTCCCGTCCACCATAGCTCACGGCTCAACCGTCGGACCTTTTAAAAAACCATTTTTCTCAAACGCACCTCTTTTTTTGAAAACAAAACCCTAATTGCCATACCACACCAGACTCGTCCATTACTGTGGACACAGACTATTCGAATAGGTTTTCAAACTCTGCGCAGAGGTGTACACTTTACCCACTAGTCCGGCTCTGCGATCTCATAGCTAGTGAGACCCGAATCCGAATCTCTTTCTTTCCTCGCACGTCCTAACCTTAACGGTTATACCGGAAGGAGTCAGGCCACCACCATGTCCAAACCGGACAAAACTTTCCCCCTCCTTATCCTCCCGGTGCTCCCTAGCCTTCATAACCCTGGGGTTGGACCGTACGAGTTCAGATTGAGTGACTGCCCACACAGTCTCGAGTGGTTGTACTATTAAAGAGTACAGGTAGTGAAGATGACAAACCGGTCCTTATATGAGGGGGCAATCCTTCTGCTCACGCCTAAACCAGCTGAGCCAACACCTTAGGCCCTCCCCTAAACCAGGGAGTCCCTAATTATCCCACTCACAAGGTGATAAGGGTGAAAACCCTTCATCACACACATTTTGAAAAGCATTTTCTTTTGAAAACTCACACCTGTTCTCAAATCATTTGGAACATATATATATATCAGGGATTGATTGCGGCAAGCGGCTGGGTGGCCATAATAACTTGTCTCAAAATCATATTATGCATAAAATAACAGGCTGAGGGTTGTGGTTGTAAAACATAGGTAATTTATGCATCAAAGGGATCCAGTGAGCTTGCCGTGCTTATCCGGCGAAGGGGGAAGGAGAGCTTGCGGAACTGGCTTCTGGCTCCACCGCCTAGCGTAGACTTGTAGATCTGGCCTCCACGAGACGGCACGAACGCTCCGATAACTATGCAACATGAACAAGGAAACATACAAACCAGCAAGTATACCAATAAATATTTAGTATAGTGGTCAGAATAGCGATATATGGATGGGTAGAGTCTTGAGTAGAATCTGTGTCATGTGGTGTTGTGATATTACTGGTGGTGGAGCGGAGGTGCTTACCAGGAGGGTGGACTGGAGGCGAAGCGACACTATGCGTGTAGCCGGCAGAGCGGAGTAACTGAGTGGGTGGTGTGTTTGCCTTGGCTGAGGGTGTTGAGTGTGTGTGGAGAGGGAGAGGGTAGCTGGGTGTATTTATAGCTGAGTGTATGTGGTGTAGCACAGTGAAGTTCACTGTTGGTGAGAATAGTGACGAATGCATCGTCTGACTTAGTATGAACAGGAGAGTTATAGGTAGAATATGGGACAAGAGTAGTTTGGGAGCTTTCTGGAACATGAACCATGCTTAAGGGATGACATGGTTGGATAGGGAATAGTTTGATAAGAATTTAGAAAAAGAATTATTGGAATCTGAGTTTGGAAGACTGGTTCGAAGGAATCTCAAAGTTAAGCATGCTCAACTTGGAGAAACCTAGGATGGGTGACCAGATGGGAAGTTCCCTACTGGAAGGAAAATCACAGTCACCGGAGTTCGTATGACTCGAACATGGGTCTGGCTGGTCTTAGGTGGACTGGACAGCATGATGGATGAGTCGATGAAATTTGGGATGACTAGATGACCGATTGTAATACCCAATTTGTAATTTGCAAGAGCTAATATCAAAGGGAGAAACAAGTTCACCTTATCTATGTGGGAGTTTGAACTTTTTGTGCCATCACATGTGAACACCCTATTTTAAAACAGATAATTATAAAATATATGACACTAAATCATTGCATCATGCTGAGATTTTTATTTTGTGTGCATTTTGTGACAACATAAAACTAATGTAAAAAGAAATATATTAAAAATACAAATTTGGAGATTCAACTCTAATTTGCAAGTTGGAGTTTAGAGAAGAGAAAGGAAGAAAAGAAATATTACAATATACAAAATAAATTCATAAATAAATAGATTCTACATTGGCATGTTCAAGATGAATATTTAATTTGAGTACAAAATATACTACAAGATTTGAATTCAAATTCTAGATTTGGAAAGGAAATAAAAAAAAGAAAGCAAACCTAGCCTAATTGGGCCAGCCGCACCACTTTTGGCCCACTCCTCCTTTGCTCCACATCCGCACTGGCCCAATCCTTGCGCCCACGCCTGGACACCAATGACTTGTGGGGCCGCCGTGTCAGAGTCAGACTCCACCGCGCGCACCCAGCATCTCAGCCTGCCGCGCTCACTGATGGTGTGGGACCCTGATGTCGGGTTCATCCAATTCTCTAGAACCGCGGCTCGCTGCAACCGACCGCCCACGTGAATCACTGGCATTCCACTGCCAGGCGGGCCCCTTGCGCAGCTCGTTCTTCTACCTCAGCGCGGGAATCGGACCTCAGCGCAACAAACCGAGTTCGATCCGCTGTAAACAAAAGCTTCCCAACCGATTCCCTGCGGCTCTCCATCTTCCACACCGTGAAGCTTCCTCTGATAGTCCGATCCAACAACTTCGCCGCTGCCTGTGGGCCCCTTTGGTCAGCAACGTCCCCATCCTCAGGTCTGTTACCAGCTCGCCACTGATTCCGCTAAGAAATCCCCCGCAACCATCGCACGACCAAGTCAGCTAGTCCCCTCGACCGGTATTCGCGCGTGCCTCCACCGGCCTGTGAACCCGCGCGCTAGAACCTTCTTCTCCACTACCGGATAAATCGGAACCGTAGCAGGTTGTTGAAAGCGGCGAGATTTGTGCGACCTGGGTCTCCATCGGGCATAAATGGGTGTCGCGCGTCACAGAGGGGGGTTGACCCCATCACCGATGATTCCCTATAACCCAAGTCCCAGCCGTCGATTCCCATGCCTCGCCATGTAGAACTCCGCCGAGCAGGAGCCTTGGGTCGTGTCTCGCCGCCATGGAATCCTGTCTACAAAGCTATCCAGGCCAAAGGAGCTGGCCATGGAGGTTCGCATGTTCCCTTGGGCTCTGGTCGGGGCCTCACCGAGTGGATTGGAATCCTATGGTATTCAGAATTGCTCCACGGAAAGTACGGCCACCACCATGTTGCGGGTCCTCGTGGTCTTGATCCTCGGATGCTCCAATCCTTAGGTAAGGTCCCCACACCGCTTCGCTGTTATCATGGCATCGTTGTGAATCAATCGGATCGGGGGTTTGATCCCGTGTGCACGGAGACGGCTTTCTCCGGCGGACCCTCCGCCGTGGGCTGGGCGCCCCCGCCGTCGGCCAGGGTCGCATTGGGGGAAGGCGTCTCAGGTCCATCGGATTTGGCACTGACGGCTTAGATTAAAACATAGCTACCGGTTGTATCCTAGCCCTGGGATCGTGATCGCAAGGCTAGAATCAGGGCAGGTCTGCATCGTATGTGGGCCGTTGATCGTTCTGCGGGTGGTTGAGATGGCATAGGAGTATTCCAGCTTAGCGATTTAATCTGGCGCGCTTGTGCCTGATCGGACGGCTGATGCGTACCCGTACCCCTTCGGAGTGGACTTTTTGCGTAAGAACCCCTCAGGATTCCCCAAATTGAACCCGCCGTCCACATGGGGATTCGTCTGAGTCCTGGAATATTTTGCGCCGAGCCCCTGTCTTTCTCCAAAATAGTGTGCCCAGTCCAATAGTGAATTAAATGGATTAAATGAAATAGAAATTTGATTTTAATATAAAAATAAATCCTAAAACTTGTATAATTCATAGAAAATGCATACTAACTCCAAATCACTCCATTCCAGTTCCTAAAATTTTGTAATTTTATTCTTTATCACCTAGATCCTCTGTTATGTCATGAAAACAGTAAGAAATTTATTTATCACTTAATCTTATTTAAAGCACATAAAACCTTTGAAAATGCATAACTTAAAATCTATAACTCAGAAAATTATGATTCCAGTTCCTAGATTTTTATTTTAATATGTATAATATCTCTGTGTATTTTGTATATATGTTTGGTGTAATGTTAATTTCTCTATATGCACTGTGCTTGTTTGTATTGTGGCGAGTAGAAGAGCCGTTGCTGAGGATACTGGTGAGCAGCAGGTTGAGATAGCTGAGCAGGAGCTCATTGAAGGCAAGATGTGCCCTTGACCACTTTTTACCCAATAATGTTCTTTAAATATCACTTATCCATGCATAGGTTAATTTTGATGGGACCCAATAGGTCACCCTAGATTTGTTTATCTCATTACCTTGTTTACCCCTGAATCACTTGGGTAGTTTGCTATTGCTTTATATGGTTTTGGGATAATCATTTATTACCTCTATGTTCCAATTCTTGTTGTTATTCTGTTTATGTTCATGTTGTTATCATTAATGTTAATTGGAACATAGAGCTTAACTTGAGAACCACGTGCCACCACAAGGGAGGAATGGGACCCCTTGGCTGACTAATTAGGAAAGCTAGTGGAAGACTACCTTACCCGAAAGGGGCAAGGGCAGTAGGGGAGAGGTCAGTGCGGGGAGGTCCCTGGTTGATTTTGCTGCGATGGCGGTCAGCCAGGAACCCTTTACTGGATCTTCCTATAAACTGTAGCGGGTTTTCGGAAGCTAGTGGAACTTTGTAAAGGCCTCGTAGTGTTGCCCTGCCGTGCTTCCTAGGTAGAGGTATATGGGATTCATGACCCCTTGGCAGATGGGTAACATGACTTGTGGGTAAAGGGTACAACCTCTGCAGAGTGTAAAACTGGTATACTAGCCGAGCTCGCGGTCATGAGCAGCTCAGGACTCTCTGATGTTTAAATTATGGAACTTAAATTCAATTTTGTCATATGCATTGCATGGGTTTGTTATTAATTTTGTTCTATTACTTTACTTATGGTTTGGTATTTACTTACACTTAGTAACTGCTAATAAAATTTTGACCAACTACTTAAAAGCAATGCTCAGCTTTAACCCCTGTCATTGATTAAGCCTTACACATCACATGAACTCACACCTTTGTGAGTTTGTGTCCACTGGTTCCCCACAACTTGTTGAGCTATGATCATGTGTGAGCTCACCCTTGCTGTCTCACACCCCCCCACAGGAGATGATCAGGTGGTTCAGGAGGAGCCGCCTAACACTGAGGAGTTCGATCTGATCTAGGTGGCGTTTCCCAGTCGACATTGGCGCCGACGATCCTTAGTTTATTTTATCTTTATTATTTCATTTTGTAATAAGTCTTCCGCTATGTAATAAATACTCTGATGTTAATGACATTTATCTCTATACACTCTGTTTTTATATATGTTGTCTTCTTGGCGCATGTATGAGATGCACCCGGCTTTGTTCTTTAAAGCCGGGTGTTACAGAAGTGGTATCAGAGGAAATGTTGACTGTAGGACGAAACCTAGATAGAAATGGACAAAACCCTTACCTACTTACCTTACTCTGACTCATTCTATACTCATCTCATCTTGATCTATTCTCACCTTTTGCTATTCTACTCTGATCATTCTTACCTTTTCTACTCTAAGACAAGATGGATTTCAAACCTTGGAATCCCTACCCCTATGATATTTTTAAGAGATAGGAGGCCTAAGACAAAAATTAAAACTATTTTCTCTATTAAAAATGTTGGTTGATTGTTCTGATGATCAATGCCTGATTTGCTTCTTTGATTGATTGAGATATTATATATGGACATTTTAGCATGTACCACTATAAGGTACTGTATTAGCTTTAGTAGGTGACACACTAATCTACTTAGCTAATAAGTCCCCCGCAGTAACATTCCTCATAATTACTCGCCTTGTCTACAATTCTTTCTTTCTTACCCTGTATTTCTAACCCAGATGGACTACCCCTATACTGTTAGAAGAGAGCAGTATAGACTTGATCCTTGGTATGTCATGGTTAAGAAAGGCAATGGTGGTTTATACACTGCGCTAAGGGAACCGTAGAACTCACCAGTTCCAAAGGAGAAAGATTTGAAGTTGGAATTGCAGTAACTACTGCCACCAGATATGGAAGTTGAGTTGGTCATTAATCTCCTACCTAAGACTGCCCCTATTTCTAAACGGCCATACATGATGTCCATAGAAGAGCTAAAGGAACTTAAGAAACAATTAACGGAATTACAAGAGGATGGATACATTCGTCTGAATTCTTCACCTTGGAGAGCACCAGTTTTGTTTGTAAAGAAGAAAGATGGATTGCAAGGGATATGCGTGGACTAAAGGTCCCTTAATGATGTCACTGTGAAGAACAAGTTTCGGTTACCCCGCATTAAGGATTTATTTAATCGGATGAGAGGAGCCAGGGTACTCTCGAAGATCGACCTCTGATCGGGATACCATCAGATGAAGACTGGACCATCAGATATTCCTAAGACGGCTTTCTCAACTAGATATGGACTATATGAGTTTACTGTTATGTCGTTTGGATTAACCAATGCACCAGCTTATTTTATGAACTTGATGAATAAGGTGTTTATGGAGTATTTGGACAGATTCGTCGTGGTATTCATCGACGATATTCTTATCTATTCTCAGAGTGATAGTGATCACGAGGAGCATCTGAGGATGGTGCTACAGAAGCTACGAGATAATCAACTCTATGCCAAGTTCAGCAAGTGCGAGTTTTGGATTGGCGAAGTGCCATTTCTTGGTCATATTATTTCTAATGGAGGAATAGCAGTGGATCCTGCTAAAGTTAAGGAGATAATGGAGTGGAGAGTACCCACTACAGTTACCGAGATTCGGAGTTTCTTGGGATTAGCAGGCTATTATCGGAGATTTATTGAAGGATTTTCTAAGATTGCTAAGCCTATGACTTCGCTTTTGGAGAAAGGAAAAGAATTTAAGTGGGACGAGAAGTGTCAAGACAGCTTTGATCAATTGAAGGAGAGATTGATGTCACCTCCAGTATTGGTTATGCCAGACCTGCAGAAAGGATTTGATATCTATTGTGATGCATGTGGCCAAGGCTTAGGATGTGTGCTCATGCAGGAAGGACATGTGATTGCTTATGCTTCTCGTCAGTTGCGGAGACATGAATTGAACTACCCCACTCATGACTTGGAATTGGCTGCCGTTGTGCATGCGCTTAAGATTTGGAGACATTATATCATGGGGACCAAGTGCCAAGTATATACGGATCATAAGAGTTTGAAGTATATATTCACTCAGAAAGATCTCAACCTTAGGCAACGCCGTTGGTTGGAGCTTATTAAAGATTATGATTTGGAGATTCACTATCACCCGGGCAAGGCAAACTTGGTTGCAGATGCCTTGAGTCGCAAGGAGCATGTTCATTCAGCTGTTGTTGCCCAGCTACCCGATGAGATTGTTGAGGATTTCAGGAGACTTAACCTGGGGATAGTTGCTCATACTGAAGGAGTTACAATTGATGTGGAACCTACTTTAGAGCAAGAGATCCGCAAGGGACAAATTGGTGATGATAAGATAAAAGAGATTAAGGATCTGATTACTGAAGGTCGAGTTCCGGAATTTGCGGAAGATGAACAAGGCACTGTATGGTTCAAGGACAGGATGTGTGTTCCTGATGTTAAAAGCCTGCGAGAGACTATATTGAAGGAGGCCCATGATTCGGATTATTCTATTCATCCTGGTAGTACCAAGATGTATCAGGATTTGAAACGGAAATATTGGTGGTATGGTTTGAAAAGAGATGTAGCTGCACATGTGGTTATGTGCGATGTGTGCCAAAGAGTTAAGACCGATCACCAAAGACCAGCTGGACTATTACACCCACTAAAGATACCTGAGTGGAAATGGGAAGAGATTGGTATGGACTTCATTACTGGATTGCCTCGCACCTCGAAAGGATATGGTTCTATATGAGTTATTGTGGATAGACCGACCAAAGTGGCTCATTTCATCCCGGTTAAGACTACTTATAAGGGATCGCAATTGGCTAAGTTATACATGTCTCGGATTAAGTCTCTACGCAATGTACCAAGGAAGATCATTTTGGATAGAGGATCACAGTTTACCCCCAGATTTTGGAAAAGTTTTCATGAGAATATGGATACGAAGTTGAATCATAGCTCGGCCTACCTCAGACTAATGTACAAACTGAAAGGACTAATCAAGTATGGGAATACATGTTGAGAGCTTGTGCCCTTCAGCATGGTAGTAGTTGGGATAAGAGTCTACCTTATGCTGAGTTCTCATATAATAATAGTTACCAGGCCAGTCTGAAGATGTCACCGTTCGAGACTTTATATGGCAGTAAATGCAGGACTCCTCTATATTGGGATAAGACTAGAGGAAGACAATTCTTTGGGCCTGAATTGATTCAAGAAGCAGAAGAACAAGTTCGTATAATTCGAGAGAATTTGAGAGTGGCTCAAACCAGGCAAAAGAGTTATGCTGATAATAGAAGGAGACCACTGGAATTTGAAGAAGGAGATTATGTGTACCTCAAGGTGTCACCACTTCGTGGAATGAGGAGATTCAAAGTTAAGGGCAAATTGTCCCCTCGCTATATTGGATCATTCTTGATCTTTAGAGGAGTTGGGGAGATGGCATACCAGCTCGAGCTACCTGCCACTCTATCAGATGTGCATAATGTGTTCCACGTATCTCAACTGAAGAAGTGTCTCCGTGTCCCTGAGGAACAGCTACCAATGGAAGAGCTTAGTGTTCAAGGTGATTTGACTTACACGGAGTACCCGATCAAGATTTTGGATACATTGACTCGGGTGACAAGAAATAAGGTGATTAAGATGTGCAAAGTTCAATGGAGTCACCACAGTGAAGATGAAGCAACTTGGGAAAGAGAAGAATAGCTTCGCATAGATTTTTCCCATCTTTTCCCTAGTCCTTCCTAAATCTCGAGGACGAGATTATTTTTAAGGGGGGTAGGATTTGTAATACCCAATTTGTAATTTGCAAGAGCTAATATCAAAGGGAGAAACAAGTTCACCTTATCTATGTGGGAGTTTGAACTTTTTGTGCCATCACATGTGAACACCCTATTTTAAAACAGATAATTATAAAATATATGACACTAAATCATTGCATCATGCTGAGATTTTTATTTTGTGTGCATTTTGTGACAACATAAAACTAATGTAAAAAGAAATATATTAAAAATACAAATTTGGAGATTCAACTCTAATTTGCAAGTTGGAGTTTAGAGAAGAGAAAGGAAGAAAAGAAATATTACAATATACAAAATAAATTCATAAATAAATAGATTCTACATTGGCATGTTCAAGATGAATATTTAATTTGAGTACAAAATATACTACAAGATTTGAATTCAAATTCTAGATTTGGAAAGGAAATAAAAAAAAAGAAAGCAAACCTAGCCTAATTGGGCCAGCCGCACCACTTTTGGCCCACTCCTCCTTTGCTCCACATCCGCACTGGCCCAATCCTTGCGCCCACGCCTGGACACCAATGACTTGTGGGGCCGCCGTGTCAGAGTCAGACTCCACCGCGCGCACCCAGCATCTCAGCCTGCCGCGCTCACTGATGGTGTGGGACCCTGATGTCGGGTTCATCCAATTCTCTAGAACCGCGGCTCGCTGCAACCGACCGCCCACGTGAATCACTGGCATTCCACTGCCAGGCGGGCCCCTTGCGCAGCTCGTTCTTCTACCTCAGCGCGGGAATCGGACCTCAGCGCAACAAACCGAGTTCGATCCGCTGTAAACAAAAGCTTCCCAACCGATTCCCTGCGGCTCTCCATCTTCCACACCGTGAAGCTTCCTCTGATAGTCCGATCCAACAACTTCGCCGCTGCCTGTGGGCCCCTTTGGTCAGCAACGTCCCCATCCTCAGGTCTGTTACCAGCTCGCCACTGATTCCGCTAAGAAATCCCCCGCAACCATCGCACGACCAAGTCAGCTAGTCCCCTCGACCGGTATTCGCGCGTGCCTCCACCGGCCTGTGAACCCGCGCGCTAGAACCTTCTTCTCCACTACCGGATAAATCGGAACCGTAGCAGGTTGTTGAAAGCGGCGAGATTTGTGCGACCTGGGTCTCCATCGGGCATAAATGGGTGTCGCGCGTCACAGAGGGGGGTTGACCCCATCACCGATGATTCCCTATAACCCAAGTCCCAGCCGTCGATTCCCATGCCTCGCCATGTAGAACTCCGCCGAGCAGGAGCCTTGGGTCGTGTCTCGCCGCCATGGAATCCTGTCTACAAAGCTATCCAGGCCAAAGGAGCTGGCCATGGAGGTTCGCATGTTCCCTTGGGCTCTGGTCGGGGCCTCACCGAGTGGATTGGAATCCTATGGTATTCAGAATTGCTCCACGGAAAGTACGGCCACCACCATGTTGCGGGTCCTCGTGGTCTTGATCCTCGGATGCTCCAATCCTTAGGTAAGGTCCCCACACCGCTTCGCTGTTATCATGGCATCGTTGTGAATCAATCGGATCGGGGGTTTGATCCCGTGTGCACGGAGACGGCTTTCTCCGGCGGACCCTCCGCCGTGGGCTGGGCGCCCCCGCCGTCGGCCAGGGTCGCATTGGGGGAAGGCGTCTCAGGTCCATCGGATTTGGCACCGACGGCTTAGATTAAAACATAGCTACCGGTTGTATCCTAGCCCTGGGATCGTGATCGCAAGGCTAGAATCAGGGCAGGTCTGCATCGTATGTGGGCCGTTGATCGTTCTGCGGGTGGTTGAGATGGCATAGGAGTATTCCAGCTTAGCGATTTAATCTGGCGCGCTTGTGCCTGATCGGACGGCTGATGCGTACCCGTACCCCTTCGGAGTGGACTTTTTGCGTAAGAACCCCTCAGGATTCCCCAAATTGAACCCGCCGTCCACATGGGGATTCGTCTGAGTCCTGGAATATTTTGCGCCGAGCCCCTGTCTTTCTCCAAAATAGTGTGCCCAGTCCAATAGTGAATTAAATGGATTAAATGAAATAGAAATTTGATTTTAATATAAAAATAAATCCTAAAACTTGTATAATTCATAGAAAATGCATACTAACTCCAAATCACTCCATTCCAGTTCCTAAAATTTTGTAATTTTATTCTTTATCACCTAGATCCTCTGTTATGTCATGAAAACAGTAAGAAATTTATTTATCACTTAATCTTATTTAAAGCACATAAAACCTTTGAAAATGCATAACTTAAAATCTATAACTCAGAAAATTATGATTCCAGTTCCTAGATTTTTATTTTAATATGTATAATATCTCTGTGTATTTTGTATATATGTTTGGTGTAATGTTAATTTCTCTATATGCACTGTGCTTGTTTGTATTGTGGCGAGTAGAAGAGCCGTTGCTGAGGATACTGGTGAGCAGCAGGTTGAGATAGCTGAGCAGGAGCTCATTGAAGGCAAGATGTGCCCTTGACCACTTTTTACCCAATAATGTTCTTTAAATATCACTTATCCATGCATAGGTTAATTTTGATGGGACCCAATAGGTCACCCTAGATTTGTTTATCTCATTACCTTGTTTACCCCTGAATCACTTGGGTAGTTTGCTATTGCTTTATATGGTTTTGGGATAATCATTTATTACCTCTATGTTCCAATTCTTGTTGTTATTCTGTTTATGTTCATGTTGTTATCATTAATGTTAATTGGAACATAGAGCTTAACTTGAGAACCACGTGCCACCACAAGGGAGGAATGGGACCCCTTGGCTGACTAATTAGGAAAGCTAGTGGAAGACTACCTTACCCGAAAGGGGCAAGGGCAGTAGGGGAGAGGTCAGTGCGGGGAGGTCCCTGGTTGATTTTGCTGCGATGGCGGTCAGCCAGGAACCCTTTACTGGATCTTCCTATAAACTGTAGCGGGTTTTCGGAAGCTAGTGGAACTTTGTAAAGGCCTCGTAGTGTTGCCCTGCCGTGCTTCCTAGGTAGAGGTATATGGGATTCATGACCCCTTGGCAGATGGGTAACATGACTTGTGGGTAAAGGGTACAACCTCTGCAGAGTGTAAAACTGGTATACTAGCCGAGCTCGCGGT
Source organism: Zea luxurians (assembly GCA_029449295.1). Classification (NCBI taxonomy): domain Eukaryota; kingdom Viridiplantae; phylum Streptophyta; class Magnoliopsida; order Poales; family Poaceae; genus Zea; species Zea luxurians. The sequence goes on along the minus strand of JAOPSE010000010.1, from coordinate 37,690,085 downwards.
CATGAGCAGCTCAGGACTCTCTGATGTTTAAATTATGGAACTTAAATTCAATTTTGTCATATGCATTGCATGGGTTTGTTATTAATTTTGTTCTATTACTTTACTTATGGTTTGGTATTTACTTACACTTAGTAACTGCTAATAAAATTTTGACCAACTACTTAAAAGCAATGCTCAGCTTTAACCCCTGTCATTGATTAAGCCTTACACATCACATGAACTCACACCTTTGTGAGTTTGTGTCCACTGGTTCCCCACAACTTGTTGAGCTATGATCATGTGTGAGCTCACCCTTGCTGTCTCACACCCCCCCCACAGGAGATGATCAGGTGGTTCAGGAGGAGCCGCCTAACACTGAGGAGTTCGATCTGATCTAGGTGGCGTTTCCCAGTCGACATTGGCGCCGACGATCCTTAGTTTATTTTATCTTTATTATTTCATTTTGTAATAAGTCTTCCGCTATGTAATAAATACTCTGATGTTAATGACATTTATCTCTATACACTCTGTTATTATATATGTTGTCTTCTTGGCGCATGTATGAGATGCACCCGGCTTTGTTCTTTAAAGCCGGGTGTTACACCGATGAATAGTAACGATGATTAGTAACAATGAATAGTGGCGATGGAAAAGTAATATAGATACCATCGATGAATAGTAACGATGGTGAATAGTAATGATAAATAGTAACGATGATGAATAGTGTATGTGAATAGTAACGATGAATAGTAATGGTGAATAGTTCGTATGAACGAACGATGAACGATGAATAGGAACTATGAACGAACGGACGAACGATCGAATGATCGGACGAACGAACGATCGGAATTTCGGCAGCATAACGGCAGGACTAAGATTATCTGGAAGAACGATGAATAGGGACTATGAACGAACGATGAACAATGAATAGGGACTATGAATGAACGATGAACGATGAATAGGGAACTATGAACGAACGATGAACGATCGAATGATCGAACGAACGAACGATCGGAATTTTGGCAGCATAACGGTAGGACAAGGATTATCTGGAAGAACGATGAATAGGGACTATGAACGAACGATGAACGATGAATAGGGACTATGAACGAACGATGAACGATCGAATGATCGAACAAACGAACGATCGGAATTTCGGCAGCATAACGACAAGAAAAAGATTATTTGGACGAACGAATGGACGAACGATCGGACAAACAGACGAACGAACCATGAACGATCGGACGAACGATCGAACGATCGGACGAACGAACGAACAAACTAAGAACAGGGGACGAACGATCGAAGAACGATCGAACGATCCTTGTGCTAGTGTGTGCTTGTGTGGAACATGGAGTGGGTGTGTGTGTGTGGGGGGGGGGGGGAAAGAGTTGCCATGAAATGGCTTGGGGTGGGATGAGAGGAGGCCCTTGCCCCTCTATTTATAGCCATGGTGGGGGGATTAGGGGGAGGGATGAGAGGATTAGTGGGAGATTAGCATGTATTTGTCTTGTATAAGTGAGATTAGCTTGTAGAGCTCACCGTATGATACTGGAGGCATACGTATACGTATGGGCATGAGGAAAGTTATGAAGAAAATATTTGTAGGGACTTGAAAAATGATCCTGAAGGTATTTCTCAAGAGGAAAATACCTGGAGAATTATCGGTGGAATATTTGGGCAGTATTTCTGGAAAGAACTTGAAGGGGATCACTGGGGAAATATCTGGGCAGCATTTCTGGAAAGAATTTGAGGGGGGTCACTGGGGAAACATTTGTAGGATATTTTGAGGAGGATTTTGGAGAGAATATAGACCACTATACTTTATTTGCTGATATCAACTTGCAAACAAACATTTTGAAACGAAATTTGAAATTCATTTTGAATTTAGAGCAAGTTTGAGGAAATTTCAGGATTTGAATTTTTGGGATGCTACAAATCTACCCCACTTAAAATGAATCTCGTCCTCGAGATTTGGCTTAGAAGGGTTATGGGTATAACTTTACTTCAGCTACATATCTTCACTTTGCAGACTCTTCGAGGAGATGGAACTTCATCAAAATCTGGCCTTTCAGGAGCATCCGGTTGCTGATTGCAAATGCTGATTCTGGCTACTCAAAGATCATCTTCAGGCTTCTAGCTTTTGCTTGGCAGCTAGCTTATTGAAGAAGCATCGATGCCAACACGCAAACCTTTCTCTTGCGAACTCCCACATGGATTCCTTCCTTGATTGGTCTTCTGGTGCTTCATCAACAAAACTTGTGTGATCACTTCTCATCCAGAGACTTATATCCTTCGATGATCTGGTACTCCACAAGCTTGCTACAGACCTTCTTCTTTTTCTCCATAGCAACAACCTTACTGGAACACTACCCCACTTAAAATGAATGAGGGTAGGACTCTTGAATCTTGGGGATTTGAACTCCTTGAAGTACCTCATAACAAGGGTGTTACGGGGCCTTCTTCTGCTGTTGCTGCTTGAATAGGCTGCGGAGAAATGACTGACATAGGGTTGATTCTGGGACAACCTTCTTCTCATCTTTTCTTCACTATCTTCTTTTCTTTTCTCTTCTCACTTCTCACTTTTCACTGCCTCTTTCTTTCTATTTGCTCTTCCCACTCGAGGATTCTATCAAAGAGTATTACTATCATACACTGGAGGAAACCAAAGACTATGAACCATGTGCAACAGTCTTCAACCCAAGAATCACCAAGCATTGTGATCTTAGGGGCGAGGGAGTGGAAAATGGAGTTGCTTGCGATTTAGCAAAGGGGATTTTATCGGGTGTGTGGTTTGCTTTGAGTGAGATGGGAGTTGAGGGAGCTGGTGGGGGGATTTTATAGGCGAGCGGTATGCAAGGGTGTGGAGTGGTGGTGATGGAGCAGGTGCTACGTGGAAGCAAGCACGATGGAGGGGAAGGGGGCCTGGTGCTGGCGACGATGGCGGCGGTGGGTGCGCTGCAAAGGGGCGTGGTCAGCGGTAGTGCGCTGCAAAGGGGGTGTGGGGCGGTGGTAGTGCGCATGGAGGCGGGCACGCGTGCAAGGGGCACGGGTGAGTGGTGGGGTCAATGACCCTGATGTGTTGTGGTCTCTGGTTCCAAGAATCTTTGCCTCTCTGTATGGTAATAACTCCTTCTGTCCTTTTTTTTCTGTTTACTTTGACTCAGGGGCAGTGCTTTGATTCTCACGGTCGGTCCTTTTGACTGAGCGACTGGACTGGTTCCTTCTGTAGCTTATTCCAGGCTTCAAGGGTAAGCTTCCCAGTATCTTCTTGGGTAAGGTGCTTTTCTCTTGAGATGGGTTAAGATGAGAATGGAAGCATAAGGTGAGGATTGGATCTAATTTGTTATCTATGTTTTCAGAGAAAACCTTTCTTAAAAAAGAAAGAAAACACACAAGCTCAGCAATGATAAGCATAAACAAATAAAATGTTTTGAATAAGGGAAGAATAGAGTTTTTCCAAAGCACGGACTACTCAGAATCGGGGCTAAGCATAACTACTATTGCTCGACTCCTGAATTGAGAACTATGCTAAATGCGACTTATGAGCACTAACGTTAAAGCATCACATATGCACTCAAAAGGGGAGAAAACATCAAGCGAAATTCATTTTGAAATGCCCTAGGGGGCCACACAAATAGAGTTTTTCAAAACACGAGTCTACACGATTACCTCTCATACATGCAGGGCTCTAGCCAAAGTGAAGAAAAACTTCACTACCCAATGCATGCAGAGGACTGGGCATAACTAACTCAGATCTAGCAGCTTCTCTTCTGGCAAGGCTTGCACACAACTTCAATCTGAGACATCTCCTGAATGGGTCAAGAGGGAGCTGATGTTGATGACTTCTTCTGGCGGCGACTGAGATGGCAACACGGGGTCAAACTCTTCTTTAAGCTGGACTAGCTCTTGTAGCTCCTCAGAGGGTGGCGGTGCTGGCGGGGTGCTTGCAGCTTCTTCCTTGATCTCACGGGACGGTGCTGGAATCTTCTTCATGGTGAGGGGCTCAAACAACTCTAGCGGGGGATCTTGGGAGGACTTAGGGTGCTCTTGCTTATTCATAGCCTGAGGGAAGACTGGAATTCCTTCCAAGACTATGGCTCCTTCTGGGAGTTCCCAAGCCTTCTTTTCTCCTCTGGTAGAGACCGGGTGACCTTCAAGAATCTGGGGATCTTCAGCTTTGATGGGTTGAACAGGGTTGGATGAAGCGGGCTCTTGGATCCGTAGGGCTCTACATTGGTTATGGGTGACCAAGTAGGCCTCCATCAACTTCTGGACGTGCTCATCCTTGGCTTGCTTCAGGGCTTCAACAGCAATGACTTCACGACTCTCCAAGGCAGTTGCACGGGCTTGAGCTGTGGTGAGATCCACATGCAGCTGACGGTTGCGCTTCTCTGCATCTTCTGCTCGGGCAATCATCTGACGGTGGTGCCGAGCCAAGAAATCATATTGTGCATCCAGGGTGAGTAGGTATGCAGTGAGGTACACGACTGTGGGGTCGTCCTCAAGCAGCTGTTTCCCTTCCAATGCACGCATCCTGGCCATCCAAACGGGATGGTCTCTCTGAAAGGGCGGAAAGAATTTGAGCGGGGTGTCAGCCACTTCTTCTTCATAAAGTTGACACAGGGTCCTCAATGCCTTGCGAGCGACGACTTGGCAGGTGTCTTTGAATCTGTGCCCAACAGTAGTGACACTCCATTCCACATGGTGCGGACTAGATCCATTGTATACAGTCACGACACACTTCTCTGTGCCATGCTCGATGAATTCACGACCATCATACTCTGGCTGGCTCCTGATTCCGAGGTGGACTGTGCATGCTCTCAGTAACTTGGGAAACCATCTTCATTCTGGCAGAAGCTAGTTTGGCACTGAACCTCCATCTGACTTCTGAGAGAAGGAAAGGGGGAAAACATTTTTGAAATGAAGGGATGAGAGCAAGAATTTTTTTTAAGAAAATAGTTTTGACTCAAAAACTTTTGATCAGGCTAAGGGTTACGTCCTGCGGCCAACCTAACAGCTCTGGTACCACCTGAAGCGTCCCCAATCCTCTGGGACTCAAATGTGATACAATTACTAGTCCCAGGAGGCTAGTAAACACATTTATACATTAGATGATACCAAATCTGCTTAAACGAGACAAACCTACAAAGGTGGCGAACAACTTTAAGAGTTGGTCCACAACTCGAGACATATCATCAGAGTGGGGCTGAAGCAGCCCGATATACGCAGCGAAGCAAATCAGCGGTCCAACAGCCATAGGCAAGGTTGGAAACAGTCGTAACTCTTACCCGATCTCCTTTTTCTGAAAAACAACAAATAAGCAAGGGTGAGTACAAACGTACTCAGCAGCCCACCTTCACCCGCGGAATGGGGAAATCAGATATAATGCATGGAATATATGGAGCTCAAGATATTTTGCAGAAACAACAATATTTTATGCAGGGTTGTTTTGAAAAACGTTTTGTATTTTGCAAAGCGCATCCTCTCCAAAAGGAGCAGGAAGTTTTTCAATATTAGAACAAAATCCCCTGGACTAAACCATCCAGGTATCTCAACAGTTTCCCACTAGTTTTCATTTTCAAAAACAGCTACTGGACTTCCCGTCCACCATAGCTCACGGCTCAACCGCCGGACCTTTTAAAAAAACCATTTTTCTCAAACGCACCTCTTTTTTTGAAAACAAAACCCTAATTGCCATACCACACCAGACTCGTCCATTACTGTGGACACAGACTATTCGAATAGGTTTTCAAACTCTGCGCAGAGGTGTACACTTTACCCACTAGTCCGGCTCTGCGATCTCATAGCTAGTGAGACCCGAATCCGAATCTCTTTCTTTCCTCGCACGTCCTAACCTTAACGGTTATACCGGAAGGAGTCAGGCCACCACCATGTCCAAACCGGACAAAACTTTCCCCCTCCTTATCCTCCCGGTGCTCCCCAGCCTTCATAACCCTGGGGTTGGACCGTACGAGTTCAGATTGAGTGACTGCCCACACAGTCTCGAGTGGTTGTACTATTAAAGAGTACATGTAGTGAAGATGACAAACCGGTCCTTATATGAGGGGGCAATCCTTCTGCTCACGCCTAAACCAGCTGAGCCAACACCTTAGGCCCTCCCCTAAACCAGGGAGTCCCTGATTATCCCACTCACAAGGTGATAAGGGTGAAAACCCTTCATCACACACATTTTGAAAAGCATTTTCTTTTGAAAACTCACACCTGTTCTCAAATCATTTGGAACATATATATATATCAGGGATTGATTGCGGCAAGCGGCTGGGTGGCCATAATAACTTGTCTCAAAATCATATTATGCATAAAATAACAGGCTGAGGGTTGTGGTTGTAAAACATAGGTAATTTATGCATCAAAGGGATCCAGTGAGCTTGCCGTGCTTATCCGGCGAAGGGGGAAGGAGAGCTTGCGGAACTGGCTTCTGGCTCCACCGCCTGGCGTAGACTTGTAGATCTGGCCTCCACGAGACGACACGAACGCTCCGATAACTATGCAACATGAACAAGGAAACATACAAACCAGCAAGTATACCAATAAATATTTAGTATAGTGGTCAGAATAGCGATATATGGATGGGTAGAGTCTTGAGTAGAATCTGTGTCATGTGGTGTTGTGATATTACTGGTGGTGGAGCGGAGGTGCTTACCAGGAGGGTGGACTGGAGGCGAAGCGACACTATGCGTGTAGCCGGCAGAGCGGAGTAACTGAGTGGGTGGTGTGTTTGCCTTGGCTGAGGGTGTTGAGTGTGTGTGGAGAGGGAGAGGGTAGCTAGGCGTATTTATAGCTGAGTGTATGTGGTGTAGCACAGTGAAGTTCACTGTTGGTGAGAATAGTGACGAATGCATCGTCTGACTTAGTATGAACAGGAGAGTTATAGGCAGAATATGGGACAAGAGTAGTTTGGGAGTTTTCTGGAACATGAACCATGCTTAAGGGATGACATGGTTGGATAGGGAATAGTTTGATAAGAATTTAGAAACAAGAATTATTGGAATCTGAGTTTGGAAGACTGGTTCGAAGGAATCTCAAAGTTAAGCATGCTCAACTTGGAGAAACCTAGGATGGGTGACCAGATGGGAAGTTCCCTACTGGAAGGAAAATCACAGTCACCGGAGTTCGTATGACTCGAACATGGGTCTGGCTGGTCTTAGGTGGACTGGACAGCATGATGGATGAGTCGTTGAAATTTGGGATGACTAGATGACCGATGAATAGTAACGATGATTAGTAACAATGAATAGTGACGATGGAAAAGTAATTATAGATACCATCGATGAATAGCAACGATGGTGAATAGTAATGATAAATAGTAACGATGATGAATAGTGTATGTGAATAGTAACGATGAATAGTAATGGTGAATAGTAATGGTGAATAGTCGTATGAACGAACGATGAACGATGAATAGGAACTATGAACGAACGGACGAATGATCGAATGATCGGACGAACGAACGATCGGAATTTCGGCAGCATAACAGCAGGACTAAGATTATCTGGAAGAACGATGAATAGGGACTATGAACGAACGATGAACGATGAATAGGGACTATAAACGAACGATGAACGATGAATAGGGAACTATGAACGAACGATGAACGATCGAATGATCGAACGAACGAACGATCGGAATTTTGACAGCATAACAGCAGGACAAGGATTATCTGGAAGAACGATGAATAGGGACTATGAACGAACGATGAACGATGAATAGGGACTATGAACGAACGATGAACGATCGAATGATCGAACAAACGAACGATCGGAATTTCAGCAGCATAACAACAGGAAAAAGATTATTTGGACGAACGAACGGACGAACGATCGAACGATCGGACGAACGAACCATGAACGATCGGACGAACGAACGAACAAACTAAGAACAGGGGACGAACGATCGAAGAACGATCGAACGATCCTTGTGCTAGTGTGGAACATGGAGTGGGTGTGTGTGTGTGTGGGGGGGGGGGAAGAGTTGCCATGAAATGGCTTGGGGTGGGATGAGAGGAGGCCCTTGCCCCTTTATTTATAGCCATGGTGGGGGGATTAGGGGGAGGGATGAGAGGATTAGTGGGAGATTAGCATGTATTTGTCTTGTATAAGTGAGATTAGCTTGTAGAGCTCACCGTATGATACTGGAGGCATACGTATATGTATGGGCATGAGGAAAGTTATGAAGAAAATATTTGTAGGGACTTGAAAAATGATCCTGAAGGTATTTCTCAAGAGGAAAATACCTGGAGAATTATCGGTGGAATATTTGGGCAGTATTTCTGGAAAGAACTTGAAGGGGATCACTGGGGAAATATCTGGGCAGCATTTCTGGAAAGAATTTGAGGGGGGTCACTGGGGAAACATTTGTAGGATATTTTGAGGAGGATTTTGGAGAGAATATAGACCACTATACTTTATTTGCTGATATCAACTTGCAAACAAACATTTTGAAACGAAATTTGAAATTCATTTTGAATTTAGAGCAAGTTTGAGGAAATTTCAGGATTTGAATTTTTGGGATGCTACAGACCTCGTAAATTTGGCATTGACATGCCCGTGAGATGGAGTTCTACATATCTTATGCTTAAGCATTTAATTCCTTACAAGGGAACCTTTGGTGTGTTCATGGACACTAACTATCCTAGAAAACCAGGTGAACCTAATCTGTTGACAAATTCGCATTGGTATGTGGCTGAAAAGTTGCTTCAGTTTCTTGAACTGTTTTATGATGCTACTGTGACCCTTTCTGGGGTTTACTATCCTACATCTCCACTTATTATGCATAATATTCTTGACATTATCCAGCATTTAGATCAGTATGAAAATGATGCATTGCTTAGACATGCTGTTGCTCCTATGAAATCTAAGTTCCTTAAGTACTGGAGGGATATACCTATGCTCTATGCATTTGCTTTTATTCTTGATCCTAGAGCCAAACTAAGGTGTTTTAGCAATATCTTAAGAATTTTATCTGGTCTATCTGGTACTGACTACTCACTTTACTTTACTTGTGTGAAAAGTGAATTGTTTACCATGTTTAATAAATATGATGTTAAGTTTGGTGCAGTTAGGCAACAAGTGCCTCCTCCTCCTCCTGTCACAGGTAAAAGGAAACAAAACTAGGGATTGATTTATGGATCTGATTCTATTTCTGAGTTTTCATATCCTGGTTCTAGTACTCCTAACCTTGTAGCTGGAACATCAGCATCTGCTTTGCTTCAACAAGCACACTCTAGTGCTGGCCTTAGTTCACATGACACAGAACTGTCCTCCTACCTGGACAGTGACACTTTGCAGAAGTTTGATGAGGACTTCAATATCCTAAACTGGTGGCATGAACATAAGTTGTCCTATCCTATTCTCTCTATCTTAGCTAGAGATGTTATTTCTGTTCATGTCTCAACAATTTCCTCAGAATCTGCATTTAGCCTTTGTGGCAGGATAATTGAGGAACGACGACGTCGCCTAGCACCAGAAATGGTAGAGATGCTACTTTGCATGAAAGATTGGGAACTAGGAGAAGCTAGAGGCCAACACTCTACACAGGACGAAGACCTTGAAGAAGCATTTGAGGGACTTTATCTTGATGACCCTTAGGGCCTAGGGCCCTACACTTTGTAATCTCCTACTATTCTTCCTATTCCTACTCTATTCTAGTGATCTGGACATCTGGTAATGTAAACTGTACTCTTAGACATGAACTTATTATTAAATCAGAGCTAGGCTGTACTCTTTTTTCCTTTCTAGGGTTTTCTCACGAGGAGTGAGTTTTTACCTAGAAAGGTTTTTAATGAGGCAGCCATTGCACAAATAGCTCTAATCCTTTATATTACTTATCTTTATATGTTTTGTGCATGTGTGCAAGTGTGAATTTCTGTTTAAATGTGCAAGTGTGAATTTCTGTTTAAATGTGCAAGTGTAAGTGTGAATTTCTGTTTAATTGTGAACTGTGTGAATTGGCGTGCTCGGGCTGGGCCGGGCTCCTTCGTGGGCCAGGCTTTCCGGGCCGGCCCGGCACGGATGGGCCTTAGTAGTGCCGTGCTCGGACAGAGGGGACAGCACGTCGAGCGGCCCGGCCCGGCCCGGTTAACAGGCCGGGCTCAAACGGGCCGGGCTCAAACGGGCTCGGGCTGGGCCGGGCCGTGCCGCCCATTTGGACATCTATATCTGACACTATCTTCTTTGGCACACCATGAAGACAAACGATCCGGGACATGTATAGCTCTGCCAATACTGCACTGCTGTAGCTAGTCTTGATAGGTATGAAGTGGGCTGACTTGGTTAAGTGGTCCACCACTACCCAAATGGAATCGTAGCCGGCTCGGGTGCGAGGCAATCTGACTATGAAGTTCATCCCGATTTCATCCCATTTCCACTGAGGAATTTGCAACGGTTGCAACAATCTAGCTGGCTTCTGATGTTCTGCCTTGATCCTCTGACAACTATCGCATATGGCCACATGCTCTGTGATCTCCCTTTTCATCCGTACCACCAGAATTTCCTCTTCAGATCCTGATACATCTTCTCACTTCCAGGGTGTATGGAATAAGCTGTCTCATGAGCTTCCTTGAGAATCAACTCCCGAATGGACTGAACATTGGGAACACACAAACGGTCCTTGAACCATACCACACCTTCTACATCTTCCCGAAAATCTTTGCCTCTTCCTTCTAGAATCAGTTGCCGGATTTCACTGATCTTCTCATCATTCTTCTGTGCCTCTTTGATTTCCCGCTCCAAGGTGGGTTCTAACTCAACTGTTACTTCTCGCATGCTGTTCAGAAATCCGAGGCTCAACCTGTCAAACTCTTTGGCCAACTCATAGGGCATCGGATGAGCGACCATCATATTGACTTGACTTTTCCTGCTCAAAGCATCCGCCACTACGTTCGCTTTGCCTAGATGGTAATGAATCTCTAATTCATAATCTTTGATCAATTCTAACCATCTTCTTTGCCTCATATTCAGCCCCGACTGAGTGAATATGTACTTCAGACTCTTGTGGTCTGTGTAAATATCACATTTCTACCCGTACAGATAGTGCCTCCATGTCTTCAGTGCATGAACCACTGCTGCCAACTCTAGGTCATGGATTGGATAATTCTTCTCATGAACCTTCAGCTGTCGGGACGAGTAGGCCACAACTCTTCCCTCTTGCATCAATACGCATCTCAAGCCAGTGTAACAGGCGTCGCAATACACCGAGAATGGCTTATGCACATCAAGCAAGACTAAGACAGGCGTTGTAGTCAACTTCTCTTTTAGCGCTTTAAAGGCTTCTTGGCACTTCTGAGTCCACTTAAACTCCACTTTGTTGGCTAGCAAAGCTGTCATTGGTTTTGCAATCTTCGAGAACCCTTCAATGAATCACCGATAATATCTGACCATTCCAATGAAGCTCTTGATTCCTCGGGCATCTGTTGGTGCTTTCCTAGTTCAGGATGTCTGCCACTTTCTTCGGATCCATAGCCAATCCATCTTTGTTTATTATGTGACCCAAGAACTAGGACTTCATCAATCCAGAACTCGCACTTGCTCAACTTTGCATACAGCTGGTGCTCTCGCAATCTCTGCAATACCATCTTCAAATGATCCAAATGCTCCTCCTCACTTTGAGAATATATAAGGATGGCATCAATAAATACCACCACAAACTTGTCAAGATAATCCATGAATACACTATTCATCAGATTCATGAAGAAGGCTGGTGCATTTGTTAGACCAAAGGACGTAACAGTGAACTCATACAACCCATACTTGGTGATGAATGCGGTCTTCGGGATGTCTGAAGGTCGAATCCTGAGTAGGTGATAACCTGACCTCAGATCTATCTTTGAGAACACACTAGCTCCTCTCAGTTGGTCAAACAGATCTTCTATTCTGGGCAAGGGGTACTTGTTTTTGATTGTGACCTCATTTAGAGCTTGATAATCGATGCACATCCTCCTAGTGCCATCTTTCTTCTCCACGAACAGGACAGGGGTGGCCCAAGGCGAGGTGCTTGGCCTGATGTAACCTTTCTCTGACAGTTCATCGATCTGCTTCTTGAGTTCAACCAACTCTGGTCCAGATACTTTGTAAGCTCTTTTAGAATTGGGGGTGGTGCCAGGAAGAAGCTCTATGGCAAACTCAACTTTTCACTCAGGTGGCATTCCTGGTAAATCTTTCGAGAACACATCTGGAAACTCTGACACGACCTTGATAGTCTCGAGTGAATCTGCCTCCTTGCTATCAATAGCCATCTGATGACAACCTCCTTTCCTTGGTTCAGCTGAGACTAACTTAGCTACCACTTCTTCTCCTAGTGAGACACCAACTTAATTATCCTCTTACCACAACTGATAATTGCTTGGTACTTATCTAGTCAATTCATCCCTAGGATGACATCTATTCCGTGAGTACCCATCACTATGAGATTAGCGGGAAACTCTATCCCCCTTATTTCCACACTTACATTCAAGCAAATACTATCGGCTCGACTCTACCACCGGCTGAATCAATTTGAATGGGTGTTGACATGGTAGTTATTGGAAGTTTATGTGCTTCTACCCATGATGCAGTAATAAAAGAATGCATGGCTTCAGTATCAAATAATACTTCTGCAATATGGGAGTCGACTATAAACATACCTACTATCATGCCTCGCGTTTTCTAAACTGCTTTCAGCCTCCAAATGGTTTAATCTCCCATGGTTGTAGCGCGTCTGAACGCGGTTGCCTGCTCCTGGCTGGGACACATTCTGCTTCGCTGGGGCACTAGGGCCTGACTGCTGCTGGGCTGCCTTCTTCGGACTATTGCATCACCCAATGGCCTTGCTCTCCACAATGGAAACATGCTCTGCTTCCGCCTTGAACTGGGGCTGCTTGACTGCTCTGATTGGTTGCTGGGGCGGGGAGGCGAGGTGCATGCTGATTCTGCCTCTGGAACTGACTTCCTCATGATTGATTGTTTTGGTGATTCTGCTGCTAGTGCTGAGGGTACTGCCTCTGAAACTGCTGCTGAGGCGGGCGCTGATTCTGCTTGAACTGCTGAGGCGAGTTGCCTGAGAAATGGGGGCGGTTGCTGCTTTTAGGCTGAGGTCCACCAATCTTGCGCTTGCGATCCTCCATCTCCTTGTGCTTCTTCTCTGTCATGATCGCTCTGTCGATCAGGTGCTGAAATGTGGGGAAGGTATGATTCATCAGCTGATAGTACAGGGGATCGACTAAGCCTCTCAAGAAACGATACTGTCTCTTGGCATCTGTACTGACATCTTCAGGAGCATAGCAGGACAGCTGCAGAAACCTGTCTCGGTACTCACTGACAAACATAGGCCCTTGCTTGAGCACCAGGAACTCCTCCTTCTTCACTGTCATTAGACCTGCTGGAATATGGTACTGACGGAAATTGTCTCTGAATTCCTCCCAAGTGATGGTGTCAGGGTTGGTGTGGGTGGCGAGATAGGACTCCCACCAAGACTGAGCTGCTCCTCTCAATAGACGGGGACCATACAGAACTTTCTCCCTGTCGTCACACTGAGCGGTGTGCAACTCCCACTCCACGGTACGCAACCAATCTTCAGCATCCATGGGGTCAGCAAAGTGAGCGAACACTGGAGGATGACCTCTCATGAATTCAGCACGCTTGTCTCTAGGCATCTGAGGTTGAGGTGGGGGCTGATGCTACTGCTGCTGTATAGCGGCCAGAGTCTGACCAATAGCTTTGACTGCCTGAGTCTGCATCAAGAACATCTACTCTATCATCATCGGGGGAGGTGGTGGCAGCTGCTACTGGGGTGCCTCATCTTGCGGTGCTGCCTGCTCCTGCTGAGCACGCCTTCCTCCTCTACGCCTGTTGTCTGACATCTGCAGAATGCAATCACACATCAGAACTGACCATGCAAACTTGCAGCATAAGAAAAGAGTATAGAATCCTTCCACAATACTAAACAGATAAGCATCTTCACTGACTCCCAACACAGGCAAACACAACTTCTCGGATAAAGAGGAAAGTAGAGTGAAAGGGCTTCCCAACTAGATAACCAATTTTATTAACATTAACACGTAAACAAAAGTGCACGGGATACCCACACTTTGGTGACAGTCATTACAAAGATCCAAATCCATCATAGTTCATCATGACAAACATAAAAACACATGATAAGCAACTACCCTGTCTAACTAAGACTAACTGAGGGTAGGACTAAGACTAGGACTATAACTTTCTATTTTTAAGCATTAATTACAAGATCCGACGCTGACTGATCTATGGTTCTAAATTTATCCTAGTCCTGCAGTCCCGGTTGCCGTAAGCATGGTGTCCACGCTGAGGTGAGCGGTACGGGTGCTGAGTCCCGACGGGGGCGGGAGAACCATCCTCTAGGTGACGTTGCTCCGCGCTGCTCAGCCCGCAACTGGGCGATCTCAGCACGAGCCCTACTTAGCTCATCTAAAGCATGATCCAACTCCTGTGTTTAGCACGGCAGGCTAGGTTGACTGTGCTGCTCAACCTAGGATTGTCCTCACCAACAGGTGAGACAACCACGCCTCCTGTGCTGCCAGATGGACGGTGGGGGTAATACTTTAGGTTAAGACCATCAGCCACCCCACCGAACACTGAGTAGTAGTGCGAAAGCGCACGCCGTGCGGCATCTTACATGGCCGCCTCAGCTGAAGTCCCTGCTCGGAGATAGAGTAATGCTCTGAGCAGACCTCCACACTCTAGAGACCGTTCTCCAGACGGCGCACCAAGCAAGTCGCCTCCCAGCGGTCCGGGTAAACCCTGCGACGTGCTGGAAGACAACACAATGATACTTGATAGACCAGGTACGCCGGTCAAGTGCCTAGCGTAGCAAGGTGTCGAGCGCATCGTGAAAGTGACACCCACGAGCAGTGTCACGAGTGATGGGTCAAGCAACCCATCCCTCCGGCTCCTGCTCCTCTGAAAGGTCGGTGCTGTGGCTTGAGCTGCTGTCGTCACCTCCATTGTCGGGGTCTCCTCCAGTAGCTACTCCAGTGGCCAGGACGCCCAGTGGTGGTGCAGGGAGCGCCTCCAGCGGGGGCACAAGGGAGCATCTCCTCATAGACTCTACCTCCTGCTGAAGCGAGGAAGAAGAGCCCTGCTGCTCCAACTCCTGTCGACGACGCTCCTGCACCTCGTGCAGGCGGTAGTGCAGCCTCTCCAAATGGCTAGACTGACCAGTCACCGAACGGCGAAGCGGATGCTCCACGAGACGATAAGGCAAGAAAGAAATGACTGACTTCCGTGCAGTGTGTCTAAGACGAGCCATCTACAAAAGACACCGTAAGCATAAGAGTGAGAACAGAGCTAATATGACCAGCATGTAAACCATAAAATTAGGAATTAGAATAAAACAAAAAAATTTAGCGAGGTATAATATATATAGTAGAACATAGATTTGGTCTATATGACCAACTTTTGAAGGGAAACCAAAGGCAAGGTGATAATAGGGGTCTATAATCCTTAGAACTGACCATTCTACTCTAAGTTAGCGGTCCTACAATCAGCACGACTTTGATACCACCTATGTCACACCCAGTTTTAGAAGGCAAACCGAATGCGAACTATGTACGTGTCAGGATCAACAATTCACGTACACAGCAGTTGCATAACTGGACATCATCACACAGTGCTCAAATAATAGCATAAAAGAAGGTAATAGTTGATTACATCATGATGTCCGAGACATCCACATAGTCATTAACAATTATCAAAGTGCGGAAAAGAAACGTAGATACACACGGCCTTCACAGGCAACCAACTGGGGGTTTGCCGCTAACCCACGCCTAGAACTCATCGTACTCTTGGAACTCATGGAAGTCCTTGTCCATGACTTCATCTTCTCCTGAGCAGTGGTTGCAACATGGACAACCTGGGGGGGGGGGGTTGGTGTGTAAAGCAAGGGCGAGTACACATCAACATACTCAGCAATTATCCCGTTTGGCTCTAGTGAACTAGCTTTATGTGGGGTTAAGCCAAGCAGTTGCTTTTAGTTGGTCAGGTTATTATTACTAGTATAGAGCCAGGTTTTAGCATTAACCCAAGTTGTTAACCCAAAAGTACCCTTTCCAAACGGAAAGAATACCAGAAACATTACCATAAGCATAATCATAACCATCATCCTCGTCACCACCTATAAACCAACCATCTCTGATCAAAGTATCTCTAATCAATGGAGCTCCCTTGGCCGCTCATAACCGCTGAGCACGACTGATATATCAGTTTCATAACACTCTGCAGAGGTTGTGCACTTTACCCACAAGCCATGATTCCCTTTTGCCTCGCGCTGATCAAACCCTTAAACACTACCAAGGTGAACAGGTAGGGTTTCACTACGTAGCCATTACAAAGATTCCCTAAGGCTATAGCCGCCCGTTAGGTTTCCTAAATGTACCGCACTCCTCCCCAAGGGGCAAACCACCCTTGGCAGGAGCCACATACACCAAGCCCCATTAATGGCACGACGACGAAGCGAACTACACCCCAGTTCCTCTAATTATTCAACTAAGGCCGTCCCATTCCACCCTCATGGTTGCACTGTTTTCCCGGGCGGTCATCCAACAAACCAGTCCTTATGGAGAGGCACTCGAAAAATAGCTCGAGTCCCCTTAAATGTCACAGTATCATCATCATAATCAAAAGGGAAAACAGTGTATCATAGATATCTCATCATGTTCATTGATTAATGTGAAGCACTAGCATAAAGCTAAACCAAAATAACCCAACCCAAATAGGTAAACAAGATCATGATAAACAAAAGCTAGTCAATCCTTAGGTATAAATTGTGTAAATGCAGAGAGTGAATTATAAAATAAGTAGGACATAGATAGGTCAAGCGACACTTGCCTTCACCAACCAGCTGTTGCTCAGGGTCTTCACCTGCAACTCCTTTGGACTCCACCAACTGACCGCTATCTATACGAGTTCAAACATACATTCCACAAATTTAATATAAAAGAACAGTACACCAGATAATAAAATATAATAAACAAACAAACGCTTGGCATAGAGCTCACACCTACGACTAAGCGAGAAAGAGAGAGTAACGGTTGACGCTACGGTCGAAGAGCGATCACGTTAAGCGGTTATAAATCCAAGTACTTGTCTAAACAGAATATTATTAATTTGGTCATCGCGCTATGCATAGGATAAAGTCATGTTCCATGTTTAATCATTATAAATAGATCAAAGTAAATTTAAAAGGATTGTCGCGTGGCGAAACACGCGACACAACACTTAGATTGAATTAAGAATAAAATGATTCGTCGCACAACGGAGCGCGCCACGAGACACTTGAATTATTATGAAAATAACGTCAAGCGTCGCGCGACAAAGCGCACGACGACATACGTCATCCAAACTGAATTTAAAACGAAACATCTCCCGACTGGACGTGCGACACCACACATTGATTAATCTGAAATTAAGATGAATCATCACGCGATGAAGCACGCGACTCAGCTCATTAATAAAGATAAATTTAAAATGAATCATCGCGTGGCGAAGCGTGCGACGCAGCACATCGACTAAACTAAATTTAAAATTGATTAAACCAAAAGTTAAACATCATGCATGCTATGGTCGCGCGCGTGGGAATGAGCTGCGCGCGCCAGGGGCACGCGCAGGGGCCGTCGGGGAAGGGCGCGGGGCTGCCGGGGGCGCGAGGAGCACGGGCCGCCGTCGGGGCATGGCACGAGGTCGCGGGGGTCGCGCGCAGGGGGCAGGGCACCACCGCTGGGGAGGGCGTGGGCCACGGGGGGGGGGGCACGACCGCGGGGGGACGAGCCCGCCGGGGAGGGCACGTCTGTGGGGGAGGGAGGGCGCGCCGCCGGGGCACGACCACGGTGGAGGGCGAGCCGCCGGGGAGGCGCGATTGTGGGGAGGGCACGGCCGCCGGGGAAGGGCGCGACCACGGGGGAGGGGCACGGGCCACCGGGAGGGGCACGACCGCGGGGGAGGGAGGGCGTGAGCCGCCGGGGGCACGCGGGTCGCCGGGGAGGGCGCGAGGCCGCGAGCCGCCGGGGGCGCACGCGCAGGGGGCGGGGCATGGCCACCGGGCGAGGCGAGCCGCTGGGGGTAGGGGCCGGGCGCGGGACCGTGAGGCCACAGGGGGGGTGACTGCTGCCGAGCGCGCGCAGGAGGCTATCGAGGGAGAGCACACAGGGAAGAAGGGGTGCGCAGGGAGGGAAGAGGGAAGGGATAGAGAGAGGAAGAGAGGAGGGGAGAGCTCACCTCGTGGATCCAAATCCGGCGATAACCGTCACCGGAGCACCTAGGGCACAAGGGAGAAGAGAGAGAAAGAGAGGTGGAAGAGAGGGAGTTGTGCGCGGGAAAATTGAATGAGGAAAAGAGAGAGAGAAGGGGGGCGCACAGGGGGAGGTGGGGCACCAGGGGCGCGCGGCCAGGGTCGGGCCGGGCCAGGTCGTGAGTCAAAATCCCACGACACGCACAACCACTGATCGGAATCCAATCGCGAATTGAAATCCGAAACGAGACAAGACGAACACACGATTAAACACGACATCAGGCAAAAGAAATATGCCTTGACATGATGCAACACCCATGTCAACTTAGGTTTTTGTTTACACACCATACGAACAACAGTCGCTATACTGCTTTGAAATTGGGAAGGAGTGAAACGGGAAGAGAAAATAGAGTAACGCCTGAATTTGGTGAGTATAAAGAAGAAGAAAATTCTACCCTCAAATTCAGGGCGTTACAACTGGTGAGACGATCAAAGGAGGTGAATGGGAGCCACAAAAATATCTCCATAAAAGAGCACACGTGACACAATTACAAAGATCAAATTTATTACAAGAACATTCTTTAAAAATGGCTAAAGGAAGGTTTAATCTATACAAAAGCAATGGAAGCTAGAGATTTTAAACATTGCAACAAAGATATAGATGTATAGTAGTAAAACTACTACAATTGTAAGAGCAAGATGTCCTCGTTGAGCCCATCAAGAGGAATCCACACACAATATATGTTTTGGCGAACCTCTTATTCTCCTTATTGGATCTTAGATCGATGCATTCTGGAGCATCCACGTACTTACAGTAAGCATTTTTACATAACAATATCACTTTTATTGTCAACGTGTCACACCCGGATTTAAGGGATAAAGCCAGGTGCGTCTCATATGTGTGCCAAAAAACATCACATATAATGACAAAGTGTATAGAGATAAATGTCACAAGTATCATTATTACAGCGGAAGTCTTACAAAAATAAATGCTAACAATAAAGCGAACTAAATATTATTCCTCAGCACCAACAAGCTGACTGGGAGATGCCACCTAGATGAGCTCGTACTCTTCATTGTAAGGCTACTCCTGGACCACCTGTTCTTCTCCTATGGGGGGTTTATATATCGCAAGGGTGAACTCACAAAATATCATAGCTCAACAAGTTGTGGGGAACAATGTGCATGAACTCACCAAAGGTGGGAGTTCATGTGAAGTGTAAGGCTAACCAATAAATAAGGGTTAAAGCTGAGCATTGCTTTTAATAAGTTGGTCAAGCTTTATTAACAGTTACTAAATGTAAGTAGATACCAAACTAGAGTAATAATAGATCAAAATTAATAATAAACCACAATGCAATGCAAATGGCAAATTGAATTTAATTGCATAAATTAATCATGCGAGAGTCCTGAGCTGCTCATGACCGCGAGCACAGCTAGTATACCAGTTTTAGACTCTCTAGAGGTTGTACCCTTTACCCACAAGTCGTGTATCCCGTCTAGCTAGGGTTTGCAAGGCCTTTAGACACTTCCTAGGTGAATGGCTAGGGATCCACTACGAGGCCTTTGCAAAGTTCCACTAGCTTCAGAAAACTCGCTACAGTTTCTAGGAAGAGCAATGCAGGAATCCCCCGTCTGACTGTCATCATAGCAAAATCAACCCGAGAGCCTCCCTACACGCCTACTCCCCTACTACCCTTGCCCCTTACGGGTAAGGTAGTTCTCCACTAGCTTTCCTAGTTAGTCAGCCAAGGTCGTCCCATTCCACCCTTGTGGTGGCACGTGTTTCTCAAGTTAATCTCCATGTTCCAATTAACATAATAATCTTATCATGAACAGAAATAGAACAATAATAAAGAATGATCATGTGTAATAGTTATCTCAACACCCAAAACCATATATGGCAGTAGCAAAGACTACCCAAAAATTCAAGGGTAAACAAGGTGTAAAGATGACCAAACTAGGGTGACCTACTGGGTCCCAACAAAATTAAGCCTAAGCATGACAAAATGATTATAGAGAACATTATTGGGTAAATAAAAGTGGTCAAGGGCATAACTTGTCTTCAATGAGCTCCTGCTCGACAACTTCTACCTACTGAACACCTGGATACTCACTCACTTGCTCGTCTACTCGCCACAACACAAACAAACATGGTACAATAGATAAATTAACATCACACCAAACATGAATACAGAATACATAATAGTATTCTACGCATCAAAACAAGATCATAGGAACAAGAATTTCTAAATTCGGAGTCACAGATCTCAAGTTATGATTTTCCGAAGGTTTTATGTGTTTGGTACGGAAATAACTAAGTGATCAATTCTAATATAGGTTTCATGCTAGAACAGTGTTACCAAATGATAAACAATATTAATACAAATTTATTGCAACTGGAATGGGTTAAACGGAGTTAAAACGAATTTTCTAGGAATTAAACAAGTTCCTGCAATTATTTTTACACTAAAAATCATTTTTCTAATTGAATTTATCTGTTTTTTTGTTTCTCTGTACTGAGCGGACAGTTATGCCGAAGACCAGGGGTTACTACATAAAAAGCCCTAAGACTCGGTATACACCTGCGACGTACTACGGGTTAATACCTTAAAAGCATAGGTTCTTTTTATAAGATTTCTGGCTGAAAGGGTATCGGCTGACAACACCTGTTCGATCTCCTGAATGACCCATATTAGATTCATCATCCGGTGAACCAGCACACAAGGTGGGTTGTTGGATTAGTGATCCACGGTCTAGATCTACCGAGCTCGAGATCTAATCGCAATCACTGGATCTGAGACATGGTCCGGATTCCGTTGGGCGAAGGGGTACCCTACTTTCTAATCGCAGCCGTTGTGTTCCAGATCGACGACCACACGCGCATGACCCTTTCCCCCGACAAACTCCCAACACCTTCGGGCATCCGGCGGTGGTGGCCCCACCAGGGAAGATTCGTTCCGCACACCGAGCCCCCAAACTCCAACGGGACACACTCTAGACAAAGCTACGACCATACCCAACCTGGGCGACCACCTTGAAAGGGTAATAGGGTTAACCTTTTCCTATAAATAATTTTGGTGGTTGAATGCCCAACACAAATATTGGACTAACTAGTTTGCTCTAGATTATATGTTCTACAGGTGCATAAAGGTTCAACACAAACCAATAGAAGATTAAAAATAGGGTTCAAATACAAAGGAGCAAGAAACTTGAGAGCGCGCTAATCTGGCGCACCGGACAGTGTCCGGTGCACCAGGGCTGTAAAAACTCAAACTCTCCACTCTTGGGTTTCTGAGGACGCGCTCCGCTATAACTCACCAGACTGTCCGGTGTGCCACCGGACTGTCCGGTGCACCAGCGGAGCAATGACTCCTTCGCGCAACGGTCGACTGCATAGTGCCCCTCACAGCGCTACAGTTCGCGGTAGAAGTCAGAGCAGAGGCCAGAGGCGCACCGGACAGTGAACAGTGACTGTCCGGTGCGGCACCGGACGGTCCGGTGCCACCCGAAGTCAGCGCTTCAATGGTCGACTGCGTCAGAACCCCAACGGTTAGGTGACGTGGCTGGCGCACCGGACAGTGTCTGGTGGTGCACCGGACTGTCCGGTGCACCCATCGACAGCAGCCTACCCCAACGGTTGTTTCGGTGGGTGAGGGCTATAAATACCCCTCAACCACCACCACTCCAATCATCCAAGCATTCAACACTCCTCATTCAATACAAGAGCAAAGTGCAACACTCAAAGACACAAATCAAAGCCACCGATCCAATCAAAGTCCCCAATTCAATTCTAGTGCTTTAGGACTTGTGAGAGGATCGTTCTTGTGTTTCTTTGTTGCTCTTGTTGCTTGGTTGGCTTTCTTCTTTCTCTCATTCTTATTCTCAAAGCCTTGTAAGCGAAGCAAGAGACACCAATTGTGTTGTGGTCCTTGCGGGGTCTAAGTGACCTGGGAAATCAAGGAAGAAAGCTCACTCGGTCTAGGTGACCGTTTGAGAGAGGGAAAGGGTTGAAAGAGACCCGGTCTTTGTGACCACCTCAACGGGGACTAGGTTCTCATGAACCGAACCTCGGTAAAACAAATCACCGTGTCATCCGCTTTATTTCTTGGTTGATTTGTTTTCCCCCTCTCTCCCGGACTCGAATTTAATTCTAGCACTAACCTCGGCTTGTATATTATGTTTTAAGTTGTAAATTTTAGATTACACCTATTCACCCCCCTCTAGGCGAATTTCAATTGGTATCAGAGCCCGGTACTTCATTAGAGTCTAACCACTCGAAGTGAAGTCGGGAGATCATGCCAAGAGGGAGATCGTGACCGGCGACAAGCCCGCAAGCCCGGGGAGAACCCACTCAAGGGGTCCGACCACAAGAACAAGGAGGAATCCTCTTCCTCCAACAAGACCCACCGGAGAGGCGACAAGAAGAAGAATATGAAGAAAGTGGTCTACTACAAGACTGACTCTTCATCGCCCTCCACTTCCGGCTCTGACTCGTCGTCCACTACTTCTAAGCGCCATGAGCGCAAGAAGTATAGTAAGATGCCCCTCCGCTATCCTCGCATTTCTAAGCGCACTCCATTACTTTCCATTCCATTAGGCAAGCCACCATGTTTTGACAGTGAAGATTATTCTATGTGGAGTGATAAAATGAGGCATCATCTAACCTCACTCCACAAAAGTATTTGGGACATTGTTGAGTATGGAGTGCAGATACCGAAGGTAGGGGACAAGGACTACGACTCGGACGAGGCCGACCAAATTCGGCACTTTAACTATCAAGCCACTACTCTACTCCTTGCCTCTCTATGTTGAGAGGAGTATAATAAGGTGCAAGGGTTAAAGACGGCCAAAGAAATTTGGGACGTCCTCAAAACGGCGCACAAAGGAGATGAGGTGACCAAGATCACTAAGCGGGAGACGATCAAGGGGGAGCTCGGTCGATTCATCCTCAACCAAGGAGAGGAGCCACAAGCAATGTACAACCGGCTCAAGACCTTGGTGAACCAAGTGCGCAACCTCAGGAGCACCAAATGAGATGACCATGAAATGGTCAAGGTTATTCTAAGATCCCTTGTTTTTCGTAATCCTACGCAAGTTCAATTAATTCATGGGGATCCTAGATACAAATTAATGTCTCCCGAGGAAGTGATAGGAAAGCTTGTGAGCTTTGAATTGATGATCAAAGGCTCCAAACAAATTGTCAACTTGGAGCAAGGCGGCACCTCCACACCCGAGGTGCAACCCGTTGCGTTCAAAGCGACTGAGGATAAGAAAGAAGAGTCTACATCAAGTAGGCTCCCCATTGACACCTCCAAGCTCGACAACGAGGAGATGGCGCTCATCATCAAGAGCTTTCGCCAAATCCTCAAGCAAAGGAGGGGGAAGGACTACAAACCCCGCTCCAAAAGGGTGTGCTACAAGTGTGGTAAGCCCGGTCATTTTATCGCTAAATGTCCTATGTCTAGTGATAGTGACAGGGGCAACGACAAGAAGGGGAAGAGGAAGGAGAAGAAGAGGTACTACAAGAAGAAGGGCGGCGATGCCCACGTGTGTCGGGAATGGGACTCCGACGAGAGCTCCACCGACTCCTCCTCCGACGAGGACGCCGCCAACATCGCCATCAACAAGGGCCTCCTCTTCCCCAACATCGGCCACAAGTGCTTCGTGGCAAAGGACGTCAAAAAGAAGAAGGTAAAATCTAGAGCCTCCACTAAATATACAACATCTAGTGATGAGGATAGCTCTAGTGAAGATGAGGATGATTTGCTCACTCTTTTTGCCAACCTTAACATGCAACAAAAAGAAAAATTAAACAAATTGATAGGAGCTATTCATGAGAAGGATGAACTTTTGGATAGCCAAGAGGAATTCCTTATTAAGGAAAACAAAAAGGATGTTAAAGTAAAAAATGCTTATGCTCAGGAAGTAGAGAAAAATGAAAACTTGACCAAAGAGTTTAGCATTTGCCATGACAGTGTTTTCAACCTTAGAACTGAGAATGCTAATTTAATTGCTAAGGTTGAGAAGTTAAATGTTTGTAGTGATTCAATTGTCAATCTTAAAAATGAAAATGCTAGTTTAATTGCTAAGATTGATAAATTGACTGAATCAATTTCTAGCCTTAAGACTGAAAATGTTAGTTTAATTTCCAAGGCTAAAGATTTAAATGTTTGCAATGATGCTATTTCCAGTCTTAGAAATGAGAATGTCATTTTACATGCTAAGATTGATGAATTAAATGCTTACAAACCATCTACATATACTGTTGATCATGTTTCTATTTGCACTAGATGTAGAGATGTTAATGTAGATGCTATAAATGATCACCTTGCTTTAATTAAATAACAAATTGATCACATAGCCACATTAACTGCTAAAATTAATGAGCATGAAATTGAAAATGAAAAATTTAAATTTGCTAGAAGCATGCTCTATAGTGGGAGACGCCCTGGCATTAAGGATGGCATTGGTTTCCAACAGGGAAGCAATGTCAAGATTAATGCCCCTAAGAATTTGTCTAATTTTTGTTAAGGGTAAGGCACCCATTGTTCAGGATAATGAGGGCTACATTTTATATCCTGCT
Organism: Zea luxurians; assembly: GCA_029449295.1. Lineage (NCBI taxonomy): Eukaryota > Viridiplantae > Streptophyta > Magnoliopsida > Poales > Poaceae > Zea > Zea luxurians. Next base: position 37,665,262 of record JAOPSE010000010.1, on the reverse strand, counting down.
GGTTATCCTGAGCACAAGATTAGGAAAATTCATGCTAGAAAATCTCATTCTGTTTCTCATTATGCTTTTATGTATAGGAATAAGGCATCTAACTCTAGGCAAACCTCACATGTTAAATTGCCTAGAAAGAAAGTTCCTACTGCATCAAATGAACCTAACATTTCATTTAAGACTTTTGATGCATCATATGTTTTAACTAACAAATCAGGCAAAGTAGTTGCCAAGTATGTTGGGGCCAAACACAAGGGTTCAAAGACTTGTGTTTGGGTACCTAAGGTGCTTGTTTCTAACGTGAAATGACCCAAGACTATTTGGGTACCTAAGAACAAGGCCTAAATTGTTTTTGCAGGTTTATGCATCCGGGGGCTCAAGTTGGATAATTGATAGCGGATACACAAACCACATGACAGGGGAGAAAAAGATGTTCTCCTTCTACGAGAAAAACGAAGATCCTCAACAAGCTATCACATTCGGGGATGGAAATCAAGGTTTGGTCAAAGGATTGGGTAAAATTGCTATATCTCCTGACCACTCTATTTCCAATGTTTTCTTGTAGATTCTTTAGATTACAATTTGCTTTCTGTATCCAAATTATGTAAAATGGGTTACAACTGTCTTTTTATTGATATAGGTGTTACTGTCTTTAGAAGAAGTGATGATTCAATAGCGTTTAAGGGAGTGTTAGAGGGTCAGCTATATTTAGTTGATTTTAATGAAAACAAAGCTGAACTTGACACTTGCTTATTTGCTAAGACTAATATGGCTTGGCTCTGGCATCGCCGACTAGCCCATGTTGGAATGAAGAATCTTCACAAGCTTCTAAAGGAAGACCACATTTTAAGGACTAACCAATGTTTATTTTGAGAAAGAAAGGGTGTGTAGCGCATGCCAAGTAGGAAAGCAAGTTGGTGCCCACCATCCACACAAGAACATCATGATAACAGACATGCCACTGGAGTTACTCCACATGGATTTATTCGGCCCGATAGCCTACATATGCATCGACGGGAGTAAGTACTGTCTAGTTATTGTGGATGATTATTCTCGCTTCACTTGGGTATTCTTTTTGCAGGAAAAATCACAAACCCAAGAGACTTTAAAGGGATTCTTGAGATGGGCTCAAAATGAGTTCGGATTGAGAATCAAAAAGATTAGAAGCGATAATGGGATGGAGTTCAAGAATTCACAAATTGAAGGCTTCCTTGAGGAGGAGGGCATCAATCATGAGTTTTCTTCGACCTACACACCTCAACAAAATGGTGTAGTGGAGAGGAAGAATAGAACTCTACTGGACATGACGAGGACCATGCTTGATGAGTACAAGACACCGGACCGGTTTTGGGCCGAGGCGATTAACACCGCCTGCTACTCCATCAACTGGCTCTATCTTCACCGAATCCTCAAGAAGACATCTTATGAACTCCTCACCGGTAAAAAGCCCAATGTTTCATATTTTAGAGTCTTTGGTAGCAAATGTTTTATTCTTGTTAAAAGAGGTAGGAAATCTAAATTTGCTCCTAAGGCTGTAGAAGGCTTTTTACTAGGATATGACTTAAACACAAGGGCATATAGAGTCTTCAACAAATCCACTGGATTGGTTGAGGTTTCTTCTGACATTGTGTTTGATGAGACTAACGGCTCCCAAGTGGAGCAAGTTGATCTTGATGAGCTAGATGATGAAGAGGCTCCGTGCGTGGCGCTTAGGAACATGTCCATTGGGGATATGTGTCCTAAGGAATCCGAAGAGCCTACACAAGCACAAGATCAACCATCATCTTCAAATCAAGCATCTCCACTAACTCAAGATGAGGAACAAGCTCAAGGTGATGAAGAAGAAGATCAAGAAGATGAGCCACCTCAAGAGGAGGACAAGGATCAAGGGGGAGATGAAGTTGATCAAGAGAAGGAAGATGATCAAGAAATACAAGGTCAAAGACCGCCACACCCAAGAGTCCACCAAACAATCCAACGAGATCACCCCGTGAACTCCATCCTCGGCAATATTCATAAGGGGGTAACTACTAGATCTTGGGTTGCACATTTTTGTGAACAATACTCTTTTGTGTCCTCCATTGAGCCTTACAAGATTGAGGATGCGTTAAGAGATTTGGATTTAGTGCTGGCAATGCAAGAGGAGCTTAACAACTTCACGTGGAATGAGGTATGGCATTTGGTTCCACGTCCTAATCAAAATGTTGTAGGTACCAAGTGGGTATTCCGTAACAAGCAAGATGAGCATGGTGTGGTGATAAGGAACAAAGCCTGACTTGTGGCCAAAGGTTATTCACAAGTCAAAGGTTTGGACTTTGGTGAAACTTATGCACCCGCAGCTAGGCTTGAGTCAATTCGTATATTACTTGCCTATGCTACTGTTGGGGACTTGTTCTCAAATGCTATAAATCAAGAACAAGACAACACGAAGATGTTAAGTATTAAATACCCTTCGTCCGCTGAAGCATTATCTCCTCGAGGGTTTAATGAACTTCGGACGAAGGATATAAACATAATATAACAAAGGTTACGAAGGAAAAGACCTTCGTTAAGTTGGTAAATGAGTAAACAGAATAAACATATATATATATATATATAAAGTGCGAAAATAATAATACCAGCATTATCATCAATACATTTCCATTATTAAATTCATGAAAACGAATTACAAATGTACCTTCAGACTGATGTAAGGCAAAGGTACAAGTCGTGATGCAAAAAGACGTGTGCCCAGTCAGCGTGAACAGTACGGGAATACTATTCACTTATTTATAGACACGGGACGCAGCCCGTGTAAAATTACATTGAAGCCCTTTACATTTATCAATAACTCTATAGTAATTCTTCGAGGTCCAATTTGGCTTTTCATCTTTAAGTCGGTTCCTCTTTTCTGCCGTTATGCCGAAGCTTTTCTGCATATGGCTTCATGATCGTCTTATCCTTTGTCATGACCGCTTTTCATTCCAGCTTCGTCTTAAACATGCCCTTATATACTCGCGACCTGACTCCGAAGGTGCCTGTTCCGAAGGTGCCTGTTCACATTTTACACTTGGAAAACATTGTCAAACTGTGTTTTTGAGGACCTTCGGGAGCCGAAGGCCCCCAACAGTAGCCCCTCGCAATATCAATTTATTGTAAAGATAAATTTATATTGCGACATGGACGAAGGCTTTAAGCCGAAGGTCCGAAAAAACACCTTCCTTTTGCTAGAATAGCAACAGTCATTGACAAGCGGGGCCCTCCAGTTTTCGACATACTGGGTGTATAAATACAAGCTCTCCGCGAGTTTATTTGACACGCCCTTTTGCCACCTGCTTTATACTCACCAGCTTTCAACCTGCGCACCCTGCCCTTAACCTGCGCGCGACAGCATTTGCTCGGTCTTAAATTTTTAAGCTTCGGCTTCAAGTCTAGTTTGCCAGCATTCGCGAAAATGTCTGAAGATAAGACAACTGCTGGTACTTCGAAGCTAAGCCTTTCGGAGGAGATGCACCTGGGTTTTCTTGAGTCAATGTCGAAGACCAATACTGAAAAGATTGTCAAGGAAACTTTGGAGGGTTTATCTGAAGATACTGGCGACAGTGATAGCTATGATGTGGATAGTGGCGGAGAGGATTCCGAAGATCGCCCGTGGCGGCCTAGTCACTCAATCTTCGGAAAATCAACTATAAAGCAGAGTCACCTTGAAAACATGAGGGGGAGATACTTCCAAGATATATCCCTCGTGAGGGCGGATGACGGAGAAAAAACTACGCCGACCCCCGAAGATAATGAGGTTGTGATCTTCTGAAGCTTTTTAAAGGCTGGGCTACGATTCCCCCTAAGCAAGTTTGTAGTAGAAGTTCTGAAAATATATCAAATTTACCTTCATCAACTTACCCCTGAAGCAGTGATAAGATTGGGAATCTTCGTCTGGGCCGTGAGGAGCCAGGGTTTGGAGCCAAGTGCTAAAAGCTTTTGCAATATACACGAGCTAGTATATGAGACGAAACCATGGGGCAAGGAACAATATCATAATAATTTTGGTTGTTATAGCTTCGGTGCCCGCTCTGGGTCGAGCTGTCCCGTGCCAACCTTTCGGAAGAGATGGCCCGGGGAATCGATAAAGGAATGGTTCTATGTGAGAAACGATTTGACGGTTCAGGAAGATATCAAGGATATCATCATGTGTCCTATCTGGCAGCGCTTCGGACTTCGGAAACCAAAGGTAGAAATGGACGAAGCAACTGAAGAATGTCAGAGGGCCTTCGGCGTAGTCTGTTCCTTTATTGGGACCAGGGATTTAATGCAAGAGCACATTGCCTTCAGAGTGTGGCCACTTGTAGATGACTGGGAAATGCCGAAGGAGACCATCAAAGAAGCTGACGAGGGTGGACTAATTAGACTGAAATATACATTCAAGTACGGAGATAAATTTGTTGAACCGGATGATGATTGGCTGAAAAGTATTGAGAATGTAAGTGATGAATTGCTTGGGACCTATTCAAAGGCTGAAAACACTGCATTATCAGCGGCTTTCGGAGGCCGAAAGAAGAAAAGGCTCAACCGAGTATTTGATGCTATTGGGTTTATCTATCCCGACTACTGTTATCCAATGCGAGGTCAAAAGAGAAAAAATACTGCTCCTGCAAAGGACACTACTTCAGCTGCTCCCAGGGAGCCAGCACCGAAGAGGAAGAAAGTAAAAGTGTCCACACACCCTCCACGTTGTATTGAGCCGGCCACAGTGCCCGAGTTTATTGGCGAGGCCTCTTCGGCCACCGAAGCCAGAGAACCAACTGCAGCGCTAAAATCCGAAGAAATGGCCGAGGCACCAACAATAAGAAAGGAGAAATCTGAAGAAAGAGAAACACTAGATGTTATAAGTCCAACAAAAGTTGAGACAGCTAAAAGCCAGAAGGGGCCAGGAGCAACCCCGAAAAGAAAAAGAATGGTTAATGTGCTGGATGTCCTGGAGACGATTAAATCTTCAAGCACAACTCCAAAGAAAATTATTGAGGCGCCTATTGAAGCCTTTGCTGCTGAAACTTCGAAGCAACAGTCTGAAACTGAAGCTGGACCTTCGGAATCCACCAAGATACAGCCTTTGGAGGTCGAAAAAATGTCAAAGGCAAGTTTAGGAACTGAAAAAGCAACAATAACAGAACCGACTCTGGTTGAGGAAATTGGTACTGCCACCCCCGAAGCATCCTCCAAAATACATGATTATATTGTGCGACATGCTTCGGGGAAGAAACTGTCTGAAGAAGAAATTTTTGAAGCCAATCACTATGCCCGAGAACTGAAATATCCGAAGGGGGCCGTAGTATTCAACGGGACAAATGAAGATGACTTCTTATATTGCCTCCCAGACAATAAAGAATTATCCGTGTGCCGGGAAATGGCTAAAAGCATGGGATTCCCGAAGCTTGAAGCTGGCCTTTGCGCCATGACGAAGGAGGATCTTGCGGATAGTCTTGCATATAACAGTCTAAAGGTACGAAGATTGTAAACTTTGAATTTTGTGGATTTTGAATGAATCCTTTACTGTTGTTTTAATCCATTCATTCTTTTTGAATAGGGCTTAATTCTCAGCAATGCCTTAAGGGCACAAAAGAATGCTGAAGACGAGAGCTGCACCATTGCTCTTAACAACCTTCGAACAGAGGTTATTAGGCTACGAAACGAAGCCTTGGAGAAAGACAGAATTCTGCTTACATTAGTGGAAAAAATGAAGGAGGACGAAGCTAACTCTAAAACTCAAGCCGAAGCACAGAGGCGTGAGATTGAAGATCTTCGTAAACAACTAGTCCGAGCCAAAGAAGAACGTATTCTTGAAGAAACAAAACGAGAGTTAAGTGAACAATGGGCAGATCATTTGGAAGTTAATGTTAAAGAGCTTCGTGCTTCTCAAAGAAAATGCTATGTTAAATCCATAGAGTGCGTTAAGAAGATAAAATCCAGCTTTGCCAACGTTGGCGCATTCTCTAGCGAGGAGAATTTCTCAAGGGGCAATCCCGAAGGTCCGATGGAATGGATTAGTAACGAGGCTGAGGCCTTCAAAGAAATCCTGAATAGCCGCGGAGACATATGTGCTTTTTCGGGTGCTAGAGGAATTGCTACTGTTTTGGAGAAGAGAAGTTGTGAGCATGTAAAATCTTTAGCGCAATCCGAAGCTACTTTGTCCTCCGAAGACATTAAAGACCCCTCAGCCGAAGCAAGCATGATCGGCGGAAAATTTTTCACTGATATCTGGGACAACGGCGGCCGAGAAATGGCACAAGAAATTATTCAAAAAAGCGAAAAAGGCATCCATGATGCCAGAAAAGTAGCGGCGGCTGCCGAAAAAAGTACCGAGCCTGAAGGGCAAATAGGTATTAATTAGTGATTTTTATTATGTTGTAATTTTTGATTCCAGACTTTGCTCACGGTTTGTAATAGTAATATAGCCGTATCTTCTCTTCGCTCAGAACCTGCTGAGGCATCTCCGGGCCCCCACCCGAAGGGGGACGATGAAATTAGAAAAATGGCCGAAGCCATTATGGACAAGGTTGTTGACCAGCTACTGAACGAAGCTGCAGAAATAGTTCTAAAAGAGGATTAAATGCTACTGTAAAAACAATTGGAACGTAACGTATGTAATATATTGTAACTTTGAATGTAATATATAATCCATGTACAGTTTTAATTCTTTACGATGCATGAAATCTTGCGTACATACCATTTTTTGAGCCTTCGGCGAAAAAACACCTTCCCTTCTTTTCATGCTTCGTGAAGAAAATTTTATATCACCAGAAGTTGCATTCGTTCGTGGTGAAGATTATCCAAGCTTCGTGAAATATTCTCCGAAGCTATAGAAAAGTTTTTGTTGCCTCTCTAATGAAGCTACACTTCTTCTAATGAAGCACGATTTTCTCTTTTCCGAATTATTCTCCGAAGATCAATACTGTATCCCCTTCTTGTTCCATATGCAATATGTTGTATGATGCTTATGTTATGCAGAATGATGTGATGATGTTATGTTATGCAAGATGACGTTTGTGCCACAGATACATATCCTTGTAATAGAGCATACACACTTTTTATATCAGCGTTGACTTTTCGCTGTAAGCCTCCCTTAGGAGCTTCTTCGCCTTTTACTTTCAGCAGAATCAGCGTTTATTTTTCGCTTTAAGCCTCCCTTAGGAGCTTCTTCGCCTTTTACTTTCGGCGGAATCAGCGCTGACTTTTCGCTGTAGGCTTAGAAAACTTACACTGCGCTCCCTTAGGAACGACTTTTTACTGTTTCGAATAACTTGCACTGTGTCCATTAAAACAAAATTTTGATAATACAAAGGTCCTTCATGCCACCATAAATTCGTATGCTTCGGCGACTCAAGCCTATGGAAAAGACATATTTTTATTAAAGTGGAAGACGAAAGTGTTACAAGAAATTGAAAAATGATAAAAGACACTTAAACTTCCCATAATTGTTCCATATTAACAAAAAAGTAATACTGAATGTAAAAATGCGATAAAATTGCTGTGGGAGTAGGATATTTTTGTCAGTAAATGTGCTTCGACTTTGGCACAGTGCTATTGACTGTGCGAGCTTCGGATTTTTCTCTGAAGTCCCTCTGAGGGTGAGAGTGCTGGCTCCCTTCTGGCTGCGGGGCTCGTTGTATTGGTGGTGGCGGTGGAAGCTGCTACCAGGAAGCTTGGGGTTGGCTTGCCGAAGCAACAGAGGCTGCAGGGTGATTGCCTACATATTCTGGAATGTAAGGCGAATGATACGAAGCTGTATGCATAACCTGCTTCGGCTGGCTCTGTTGTGCTGCAGCCTCTGCTAGCTCCTTTTGCTTTTGAATGGTAACATGACACATTCTGGTGGTATGGCCCTTGCCTTCACCGCAGAATAAGCTATAAATTTTTCTTGGTTGATCTTCAAATCTTCCCCCGAAGCCCCTGTCGCCTCTGCCTCTTGGCGCTGACGGTCGAAAAGAGCTTTGCTGTTGCCCCGAAGCTTGCTGTTGCCCCGAAGCTTGCGAGGAATACTGTGACCTTTGCTGCTGACTCCCTTTGTCATCATTTTGAGTAGAATTGTGAATTGACCTGACATGCCTCGGATAAAACCTTCCTCCGAAGCCCCTGGTCATTTCAGAAAACCTGAGAGCTTCGTCCCTTCTTTGGCGAAAATCATTGTCAGCTCGAATATATTCGTCCATCTTCTGGAGCAGCTTCTCCAAAGTTTGAGGAGGTTTCCTGGCAAAGTACTGAGCTGAAGGTCCTGGCCGAAGCCCCTTGATCATGGCCTCAATGACAATTTCATTGGGCACTGTTGGTGCCTGTGCCCTCAGACGTAGAAACCTTCGGACGTATGCCTGAAGGTACTCTTCGTGATCCTAGGTACACTGAAATAAAGCTTGAGCAGTGACTGGCTTCGTCTGAAACCCTTGGAAGCTAGTTATCAACATATCCTTCAGCTTTTGCCATGAGGTGATTGTTCCTGGCCTAAGAGAGGAGTACCAGGTTTGCGCAACGCTCCTGACAGCCATGACGAAGGACTTTGCCATGACCGCTGTGTTGCCACCATACGAAGATATAGTTGCCTCATAGCTCATCAAGAATTGCTTCGGGTCTAAATGACCATCGTACATGGGGAGCTGAGGTGGCTTATAAGACTGTGGCCAAGGTGTAGCCTGCAGTTCTGTTGACAGGGGAGAAGTATCATCAAAAGCAAAATTTCCATGATGGAAATCTTCATACCAGTCGTCCTCGTTGTAGAAACCCTCTTGATGAAGCTCTCTGCGCGGGGGCCTTTGGTTCTGGTCATCTTGAGCGAGATGTCGAAGCTCTTCAGAGGCTTCGTCTATCTGCCTTTGAAGATCAGCTAGACGAGCCATCTTCTCCTTCTTGCGTTGGACCTGTTGATTGAGCATTTCCAAATTTTGGATTTCTTGATCCAATTCGTCCTCCGGGGGCGTTGGACTGGTGGCCTTTCTCTTCTGGCTTCGGGCCTCCCTAAGAGAAACAACATCTTGATTGTGGTCTAGCGGCTGCAGAGCAGCAACCCCTGTTGCTGAAGCTTTTTTCGGCGGCATGACGAAGGTGATGCTTGCCGAAGATTTTCAAAACTCAAAAAGTGGAAGTGAGTTCACCGGAGGTGGGCGCCAATGTTGGGGACTTGTTCTCAAATGCTATAAATCAAGAACAAGACAACACGAAGATGTTAAGTATTAAATACCCTTCGTCCGCTGAAGCATTATCTCCTCGAGGGTTTAATGAACTTCGGACGAAGGATATAAACATAATATAACAAAGGTTACGAAGGAAAAGACCTTCGTTAAGTTGGTAAATGAGTAAACATAATAAACATATATATATATATATATATATATATATATATATATATATATATATATATATATATATATATATATATAAAGTGCGAAAATAATAATACCAGCATTATCATCAATACATTTCCATTATTAAATTCATGAAAACGAATTACAAATGTACCTTCAGACTGATGTAAGGCAAAGGTACAAGTCGTGATGCAAAAAGACGTGTGCCCAGTCAGCGTGAACAGTACGGGAATACTATTCACTTATTTATAGACACGGGACGCAGCCCGTGTAAAATTACATTGAAGCCCTTTACATTTATCAATAACTCTATAGTAATTCTTCGAGGTCCAATTTGGCTTTTCATCTTTAAGTCGGTTCCTCTTTTCTGCCGTTATGCCGAAGCTTTTCTGCATATGGCTTCATGATCGTCTTATCCTTCGTCATGACTGCTTTTCATTCCAGCTTCGTCTTAAACATGCCCTTATATACTCGCGACCTGACTCCGAAGGTGCCTGTTCCGAAGGTGCCTGTTCACATTTTACACTTGGAAAACATTGTCAAACTGTGTTTTTGAGGACCTTCGGGAGCCGAAGGCCCCCAACAGCTACTTACCATGGCTTCAAGCTTTATCAAATGGATGTGAAGAGTGCCTTCCTCAATGGACCTATCAAGGAAGAGGTCTATGTTGAGCAACCTCCCGGCTTTGAAGATAGTGAGTACCCTAACCATGTGTATAAACTCTCAAAGGCGCTTTATGGGCTCAAGCAAGCCCCAAGAGCATGGTATGAATGCCTGCGAGACTTTCTAATCACTAATGGCTTCAAAGTCGGCAAGGCCGATCCTACTCTCTTTACTAAAACTATTGCAAATGATTTGTTTGTATGCCAAATTTATGTTGATGATATTATATTTGGGTCTACTAACAAATCTACTTGTGAAGAGTTTAGTAGGATCATGGTACAGAAATTCGAGATGTCTATGATGGGGGAGTTGAAGTATTTCCTAGGATTTTAAGTCAAGCAACTCCAAGACGGCACCTTCATCAGCCAAAACAAGTATATTCAAGACATTCTTAGCAAGTTTGGAATGAAGGATGCCAAACCCATCAAGACACCCATGGGAACCAATGGGCATCTTAACCTCGACATGGGAGGTAAATCCGTAGATCAAAAGGTATACCAGTCGATGATAGGATCTTTACTCTATTTATGTGCATCTTGACCGGATATTATGCTTTCAATATGCATGTGTGCAAGGTTCCAAGCCGATCCTAAGGAAGTTCACCTTAGGGCGTGAAAAGAATCATGAGATATTTAGTTTATACTCTTAAGTTTGGACTTTGGTACCCTAGGGGATCCACTTTTGATTTAATAGGTTATTCTGATGCCGATTGGGTAGGGTGTAAAATTGATAGGAAGAGCACATCAGGGACTTGTCAGTTTCTAGGGAGACCCCTGGTGTCTTGGGCTTCAAAGAAACAAAACTCAGTAGCTCTTTCAACCGCCAAAGCCGAGTATATTGTCGCAGGTCATTGTCATGCGCAATTACTTTGGATGAGGCAAACCCTTAGGGACTATGGCTACAAATTGAGCAAAGTCCCTCTCCTATGTGACAATGAGAGTGCAATCCGCTTGGCGGATAATCCCGTTGAACACAGCTGCACTAAGCACATAGACATTCGATATCACTTTTTGAGGGATCACCAATAAAGGGGGATATCGAGATAGCTTATGTCAATACCAAAGATCAATTAGCCGATATCTTTACCAAGCCATTAGATGAGAAAATCTTTAGCAAACTTAGGAATGAGCTAAATATACTTGATTCTTGGAATTTTGATTGAAACATTGCACACATTTATATACCTTTGATCATGTCTCTTTCTTTTGGTACAATTGCATATCTCTTATTCTTCTTGTGCCAAAACTACGACTAATGTGTTCTTCAAGTGTATTATTACATCAAGTCGTAGATTGAAAGGGAAATGGAGTATTCGGCAAGGACGACGCTTCCACTCCACTCCATCGGTATTATCCACTCTTTGCTGGTATTCCGCCATCTCTCCAAATTGGTACAATTATTCACTCTTATTTACTTGTATCAATGGGGAGAAAATAGAAAAGGGCTCTCAACTGTCTCCGTTTTTGGCGATTCATGCCAAAGGGGGAGAAAGTATTTAGCCCAAAGTAAAAGGACCGCACCACCACCAATTTCAAAATTTTCAAGAATTTTTCAAATTGGTATCTAAATGTATTTCAAATGGTATTTACAAAAATTGGTAAAACCCTCTTGAACACTAAGAGGAGAATTTCATTCAAGGGGAGTTTTGTTTAGTCAAAGGAAAAGCATTTGAAATAGGGAGAGAAATCTCAAATCTTGAAAATGCTTCTCATAATCTTATTCATATTCCTTTGACTATTTGCAAAAGGATTTTGAAAAGACTTTTCCAAAATTGCAAAAACAAAACAAGTGGTGCAAGAGTGGTCCAAAATGTTAAATAAAAGAAAGCAACCATGCATATCTAGTAAAATTATAAATTGGTTTAATTCTAAGTAACCTATGCACTTAAATTATGCAAGCTAGTTCAATTCTGCACTTATATATTTTGCTTTGGTTTGTGTTGGCATCAATCACCAAAAAGGGGGAGATTGAAAGGAAAATAGGGTTAACCTTTTCCTATAAATAATTTTGGTGGTTGAATGCCCAACACAAATATTGGACTAACTAGTTTGCTCTAGATTATATGTTCTACAGGTGCATAAAGGTTCAACACAAACCAATAGAAGATTTAAAATAGGGTTGAAATAAAAAGGAGCAAGAAACTTGAGAGCGCGCTGGTCTAGCGCACCGGACTGTCCGGTGTGCCATCGGACAGTGTCCGGTGCACCAGGCCGTACAAACTCAAACTCTCCACTCTCAGGTTTCTGAGGACGTGCTCCGCTATAATTCACCGGACTGTCTGGTGTGCCACCGGAATGTCCGGTGCACCAGCGGAGCAACGACTCCTTCGCGCAACGGTCGACTGCACAGTGCCCCTGACAGCATTGCAGTTCGCGGTAGAAGTCAGAGCAGAGGTCAGAGGCGCACCGGACAGTGAACAGTGACTGTCCGGTGCCACTAGAAGTCAGCGCTCCAACGGTCGACTGCGTCAGAACCCTAATGGTTGGGTGATGTGGCTGGCGCACCGGACACTGTCCGGTCGACAACAGCCTGCCCCAACAGTTATTTTGGTGGGTGAGGGCTATAAATACCCCTCAACCACCACCACTCCAACCATCCAAGCATTCAACACTCCTCATTCAATACAAGAGCAAAGTGCAACACTCCAAGACACAAATCAAAGCCACCGATCTAATCAAAGTCCCCAATTCAATTCTAGTGCTTTAGGACTTGTGAGAGGATCGTTCTTGTGTTTCTTTGTTGTTGTAGTTGCTTGGTTGGCTTTCTTCTTTCTCTCATTCTTATTCTCAAAGCCTTGTAAGCGAAGCAAGAGACACCAATTGTGTGGTGGTCCTTGCGGGGTCTAAGTGACTCGGGAAATCAAGGAAGAAAGCTCACTCGGTCTAGGTGACCGTTTGAGAGAGGGAAAGGATTGAAAGAGACTCGATCTTTGTGACCACCTCAACAGGGACTAGGTTCTCACGAACCGAACCTCGGTAAAACAAATCACCGTGTCATCCGCTTTATTTCTTGGTTGATTTGTTTTCCCTCTCTCTCTCAGACTCGGATTTAATTCTAACGCTAACCCGACTTGTAGATTGTGTTTTAAGTTGTAAATTTTAGATTACGCCTATTCATCCCACTCTAGGCGACTTTCACACCTCATGAGCTCAATCGTCATGAGCCGGCGTCAACCTACCTCACATGGTGGCCCCACTGCGTGGACGAAGTCCGGTGAGCAATCACCGGCAAACCGTCAATCCAACTGCCACCCTATCGGGGAAACACGTTCCTACGGGTGTAACGGACTGGACAGGGCACTAACTAGAGATCGGGACGAGGATGGCGAGATTGTCCATGGCGCGATTGACGACCCGTGCCCACGGTCGGTAAGATTCGCCCCGATGAGGCATGCCCAACACCCAACACTGAAGCAGCCACACTGATGCGAACTAGTCAACTCCTCTGGCCAGGCATGAGGTCAGAGCACTGATGAGAGACCAGGCACAACGGCAACGACACAAGCGCACCCCCTGATTTTCTTCCACCAACTCTCTCTCTCTCTCGTCGTTAGTGGTGAAAGGGGAAAGATAGGGTAAGAGAGTTGTCTTCTTATACTGCGGACGAGGCCGGTCCGCGAGGAGATCTCGCCCGAGCAGTTGCGCCAGCCGAGATAGTGGGGTAAGTAGTTGCAGCGCGCGACTTTGGTGGCATGGGGAAGACGACTCGGACACCGCCGAGTATGACATGTGGGGCCTGGTTGATAGAGACAGCGGCAATGGGGCGCGACGGTTTCTAGGCTGGTCCACATGTCAGTGCGGTCTGCGCAGAGGTGAGGCCGGCTCGCGCGCGGTTTGCTTAGTGGGCTGAATTCCTTATCCTTTGCCCAGCAAGGTTCCGAGTCCTTCTTCCCTTTATTCTGTTTTCTTTTTTTATTTTTATTTTTAGTTTTCAAATTTGAATTCAAATTTAATTGTGAACTTGCACTCATATTAACTATACAGATTGAACATACCATTATGGAAGGAATTTATTTATTTAATTATTTATTTTGTATTATGTAGTATTTTTCTCTTCCCTTTTTCCATGTAATTTCCAATTCTAAATTGTAAATTAGATCTTAATTCACATTTTGAACATTAATGCATTTCTATTGTTGTGATCATTTTATTATTAAATGCACACACACACAAATAAACTCCAACATGATGCATTGCGTATTTTATTAGTAAATTATTCACCTTGGCTATGGTTATTACCATGTTCAAATAAATAGAGGCAAAATATATAAGGAGATCACTCTTCTTGTTATTTACAAATTAGGTATTACAAATACTACCCCCTTAAAAATAATCTCGACCTCGAGATTAGGAAGAACTAGGGAAGAGGTGAGAAAATTCTATTCGAAGCTCTTCTTCTCTCTCCCAAGTAGCCTCATCTTCCCCATGGTGACTCCATTGCACTTTGCACATCTTTATCACTTTATTCCTTGTAACCCGAGTCAAAGTGTCAATGATCTGGGTAGGATACTGAAAGCTCTCTTGTGGGTTTTGGTGTTTGGATGACAACTCAATTAAAGGACTAACAAGTGTACTAAGTGTTGAACAGGTGCTTAATGTAAAGCTAACAGGGTTCAACACAAGTGAACAAGTGTGATGGTCCAAGGACTAGATGATGGATAGATAATGGGCATCACAAGTAAGATGGACATTGCATAAAGTGAGACTCAGGTGCGTAGCTCGGAGACAACTGATCAAGCCAAGGACGGAGGCAAGAAGAGCTTCGAGGTACCAAGTGCACGGGAGAAGGTCAAAGAGGCTGAGGAACCCGAAGCCAAGGGTGAAGAAGAAGGCTTGCAAAGTCAAGGGTGATTGAGTTGAGAACAGCTACGACACATCAAGGATCACTACATAAGGACGTGACTTACAACCAATGAGGAAATATCTCTAGTTTTGTGGTGTAAGTTGTAAGGCTCAAGACCAAGCCCTAAGAAGAAGAACAAGGTCACTAGCACGAGGACAAATGTCAAAAACAGAACTGGAAGCAGCCCAAAAGAGCTAAGTGCACTCTGACCTTCAGTTTGGGTTGTTCCTATGTTTGGAGATATTCTATGTGACCTTTGCAGGATGTTGGAGCTCAGAAATGTCAGTGTAGATCAAGTTAAGCTGACTTTATGATTTATGAGTCCAACATCAATCTTAAGCATGTCAAATGCTAGAGAGGTGAAAATCCAAGAGAAGGTATGTTTCCAGACTTAGTACATTGGTTTTCGTGTACTAACATATGTGTCTAAGTGCTAGAAACAGGAGAAATCAAATTGGAAAAGAGATGGCTTTGTTCAGCCAAAGACAGCTCGGTCTGGGTGCACCGGACAGTGTCCGGTGGTGCACCGGACAGTGTCCGGTGGTGCACCGGACAGTGTCCGGTGCGCCAGGCTGAACTCTGGTGAACAGGCCGCTCTCGGGAGAAGTCGGCGACGTACGACTATAAATCACCGGACTGTCCGGTGGTGCACCGGACAGTGTCCGGTGAGTCGGCTGTGGCGAAGTCGCCGCTCCCCGGAGAAGTCTGGCGACGTTCGGCTATAATTCACCGGACTGTCCGGTGGCGCACCGGACTGTCCGGTGAGCCAACGGTCGGCTGGGCCAACGGTCGGCCGCGCAATCCGCGCGTGACGCGTGGCCCAGCCAACGGTCAGATGGGGGCACCGGACTGTCCGGTGTGCACCTGACAGTATCTGGTGCGCCAACGGCTCCAGGACTGCAACGGTTGACTGCTCCATTTCTAGAAGGAAATCGGGCACCGGACAGTGTCCGGTGGTGCACCGGACTGTCCGGTGCGCCACCCGACAGAAGGCAAGATTTGCCTTCCTAGATTGCTTCCAACGGCTCCTAGGCCCCTTGTGCCTATAAAAGGGACCCTAGGCGCCTCAAGCAATATACAGGTGCAGCCAACAAGTGTAGACATCACTCGGATCAATTCTCTCTCTCCCTCTCGTGTATATCTCTCTAGTTTGTGTAGAGGCAAAGCTATAAGCCTCTAGAGAGTGGAGAAGTGCTGCTAAGAGCTAGAGCATAGTCTTGAGCATATTGTTACTCTGCCGGAGTGCTATCAAGAAGATTGTAAGCAGCCGCAGCTCTGTTGTAACCACCTCAACATAGTGGAAGGCTCTATCTGTCTGACTGACAGATCTGAGCAAACGGAGGAAGGAGTTGAAATAGACTCCAATCCCAGGTGTGGCTAACTCCAACGAGGACTAGGCAATCATTTCAGGCTTGGCCGAACCTCAGGATAAATTCTTGTGTCCACGTGCTCTGCTCTGTGTTATGTGCTGATTCTCTGTCTTATTCAGTTCTTACTTCTGCACTTCACTACTTACTTGTGGTACTAGCTTTCTTTGAAGTGCAGGATATTCTTAAGACAGGAACTTCAATTCCGCTGCAACCTACTCGAAGAGTTCTTCACTCCACTGCGATCCAGTCTTCGAGTAGAGTAAGATTTAAGTTTTAAAGTGATAATTTTTATTCACCTATTCACCCCCCCTCTAGGCGACATCCAGATCCTGTTCCCGGGCCAAAGGGAACTTTCAATTGGTATCGGAGCTAGGCCTCTCCAGTGTGGGCTTAGCCGTCCGGAGATGACGATGTCGTCACAAGAGGTAACTGTAGAACTTCTTTTAGGCGATGGCTCTAATTACAAGTCTTGGTCTGTCTCTATTTATAATGCTTTCATGAGTGTTGATCCTGATTTGAGACAGGTCTTTAGTAGAAGTATTTTTCCCTCTAATGTTAGTAAAAATCCTTTTAATGATGAACTAAGATGTCTATCTCTAAATCACCATGCTTGCAACATCTTAGTTGATTCTCTTTCTAGAGGTGCCTATTTTGCCATCATGAGTAGTGATAGTGACTTATTTGTTGATGCTCATGATCTATGGACTAAACTTAAGTTGAAAATTTTTAAGTCCATATGCACTTCCTCTGCTCCCTTTATTGCTGGTGATACTAACTTGTCCAAGGGAGAAGAACAAGAACGATGGCAACCAAACGATGAATCCACCTCATCAACAGGTTTGTCTTCCACTAGTAATAAATGTCTTATTGCTAACAATGATGGTGGAGACAAAAGCGATGATGAGGAAGAATATGAGGATGAGGAGTCTACATCATCACAAGGTACATTCTCCTGTTTTGCTTCCACTGATAATAATGACAGGGAAAATGAGACCGACGATGTGGAAGAGGAGATTCGCCGTTTCTACATCCATCTTAACAAAGAAGACAAAGCGCTTTTGGTTAAGCTGTTGAGAAGGAACAAGGAACAAGGCAAGACGCTTCTCAGGCTAGAGGAGACTCTCATCAAAACCAACGATAGCCTGGAAAAGATGACCAAAAAACATGAGGAGCTAAAGTACTCTCATGAGAATTTGGTCCAACGGTATGAATCTGTTTTAATTGAGCAAAGAAATAATCATGATGTATTATCTAATGCTGCTCAACTTAAAACTGAAAATTCTATGCTTAGGAGTCAAGTAGAAATGATAAACTTAGAAAAACTTGCTCTAGGTGAAAAGTATGATATGTTGTCATATTCTCATAATAAATTAGTTGATGACCATATCATGCTTGATGCTGCTCATAAGGTCGTAATTACGAACTTAAATTCATGTGAACCTCATTCGTGCACAAGTACACATTTGGATAATCTATCACCATGTGCTAACCCCTGTCGCTCAAAAGGAAGCGAGTGTTTAAATGAGCAAAAAGTTGTAGGGTCACAAAAGAAATTGTGTGGGAACAAGAAGCAAAGACAATTAAGGAGAAGACGCATTGCTCAACCTTCTCAAGATATCCGCGGGCGTGTGGTGAAGAAGCTTGAGAAGGGAAAAACTGAAGCAAGTGTTAAGCTCCATAAGAAGGATGTTCCTAAAGATGAAGAAATCAACATGAGCTTGGAAAAAGGTAAAGATTCAATTAATCATGTTGTTTGCACTAACCATTTCTCTATGTCATCCAAGAACAAAAAGAGAAAAGGGAAAAGGGGGTGCTTTAAGTGCAATAAGGCAGGACACCTCATAGCGTCGTGTCCATACAACGACAAGGGAGAAGGGATAAGGAGATGCTTCGGATGCAATGACAAGAACTACACGATCACTTCTTGTCCTCTATTGATGAATCAAACATGTGCATTCTCCAAGATGACTCTCACCAAGGAAAATGACAAACAACAAGCGTCATGTCAGGTTGAGCGACGCTTCTGCTACAAGTGTGGTGAGCAGGGTCATCTATTCAAGGTATGTAATGTAACACCCCTGGTGTTACTGTAACTAAAACTTGAGCATGACATCATAAACATTGGCATTGCATATGATTGATATACCTAGAGTGCATTTACTAGGTAAAAATTTCAAGTAAGTGTATTGTTTTTGATATTTTGTAAATAGACCCCTGGATAGGAAGCTTTACCCTAAACAAGGATTAAAGGGGTAAGACTTAACCCAACTTGAGAAAACCTAAAGGCTTTAGGGGAAAGTGTTATAAATGTCCCCAAAAACAAAGTTGAGTCACATTTATACCCCTGGATACCAAAAATCTCAAATAGAACCCTGGAAAACCCTAAAACCAAACCCTAGGGACCTATGTGCAAAATTAGTCCACTTTTGGACTAATTTGCAAAAGTCAAGTTAAATAAGTATCTAAAGTCATTTGGGGCACTCATATGTGAATTTACAAGCCAAACCCTAAGTTTTGGACTTAAATGCAAAAAGGACCCCCAATTGAGATTTCTCTAAGTCTGAATTTCAGATTAGTAAGCTCAACTTTGAAGCATTGGATCTTCCAAATTATTGAGAATTTGCCCTAGGTCACCACATCAAAGTTGAAGACTAAACATAGGAGAACAACTTTGTTTAAGGGTTCAAGCCATGATCCTATGAGAAATTTGGAGAAAAACCCAAGCAAAGATGGACTGTCAGACTGATTCAGTCTGAAATTCAGAGATTCAGTGTAATGGAGCCAACTTGGAGTATGAATCCAACCATGATCTAGTGATCAAATGTGCTCAGTCCCTATAGTCGAAGTGTAGATGGATTATAGCACTACAACTTTGCTATAGGTCACTGGGTGTGTTGCCATTTGAAAATCAGAGAAAAAGAAGTTTAAACATTGTCTGTCAGACACTCTGAACAAGTTCCTCGATGGTATAGTGCACAGATTGGACGCCAGCGCGGACAGCTCGACGCCGGTGACCCTTCGCCGTGATTCACGCCACCGCTGTTGGATTCGTGCTCTGGGTGAGTGGATAACGTTGTGCGGTAGAAGTCCCTCGCCGACGGTGAGCTGGAGGTCACTCCGGTGACATCACCGTGGCTCTCTCTCCCTCTTTGCGGCTGAGCGGATTAACACGCAGGCGACCACCGTCTTCCGGCCATACGCCGCGTGGCTCTCGCTTTCCACCGCACCACCGTGTCTTCCCCTCACTCTCCGTGGCTCACCGGAGTAACCGCCACGCCTCTAGACACGTATTCACCGCGCCGCTTTCTTCTTCATCTCCGGCCGCCGCACGTCCTGCTCAAGATTCACGGCCACCGCCCGCTAGCGCTATAAATTGACCTCGCCCGTAGCTGCGTAGCATAGTCACCCACCCAGCTCCCAGTAATCGTGAGCAACCGTGCCTCCGAGAACTCGAATTTGGATTTCTCCGCAAATCCACTTTCCGCCACCGTGAATCAAGCTCACCGTGGCCAGCTCGATTTAGGTAAGCTCAAGTCCCTCTGCTGCTTGTTCTAGCATCCCTCAGCTCCTCTCAAACTCCCTGACCCCTTTAATTGAGCTAAGTCGCCATAGTTCACCGGGAACACCTTCATCCATCCGCGACGTTCTCGGTCACCGTGGCTAGTGCTCCATAGTTAGTTTTAGATGCAATTAGTTTGGGGAAAATGCTCCCCTGGTCATGAATTTGGGTTAGTCTTAGTCCCGACGCCGGTCATCGCCTCAATCGGCCGGTATTGATGCTCACCGGAGCTCGGCCGGGCGCGACGCCGTCGTGGACCTCCATCTGCGAAGAAATAGAAGTTCAGGGGCGTTTCTGGAAACTGTCAGTGATACGTAGAAACAGTGAATGACCTCGTTTGCTGTTTGACAAAAGCGCGGGGGCCGTTCTGCCAAACCGCTAGGGCGCGGGCGCGCGCAAGCGCTTTCCCCCTCCGAGCTGGGCTACTGGGCTGAAATCAGCCCAGTACTATTCATCTGTTTTTCTTTTTCTTTTATCTCCAGAGCCAAAACAATTATAGAAAACAGTATAAAAATAATAAAATTGTGAAACCAATTTTCCTAGGCTTGTTATTTTCCCTAGAATTTAATAAAAATAGTTTTGTGTTTTTTAGTGGAAATAAGAAATTTTAGGGCATTTAAAGTAGTTAAAAGTATTAGTTATGGATTTTTAGAAAATAATTGGTAAGTCCAAAAATGCCCAAACTTTTTATGGGAACTTAAAACAATATTTAGAAGCCTTGGGTAGGGTTTGAATTGATTTGGACCTTGTTTGATCACCAAACCCCAAACCACCCCCCTGCTCTATGAACTCCTTTACCGACTCCAGAAACCCTAGGTTCTCGGAGTACCGTGAAGGAAAGTTGTACTCAAGACTTAGATAATAAGTCTATATTATCTTTGCATCCCCATGAGCATCCCATGGCATCTATTCTTATGCATATATATGGTTATGTTAGAACACGAAGAAGAAGAAGAAGTCACTGAAGAGGGGACTCCACCAGCCTCAGATCCTCAAGCAGGCAACTGCTTTTATTTCGATATTTGTGGATCCGAGCAGGACTCACCTGTTAACAAAGGCAAGCCCCGGTGCATTTGCCACCCTCCTTGTTATTTTAAATTTTTCTCACTTGCTTGATGCATTAGGTGATAGGAGTTGATTGATAAAACAATTCCTGCATTACCTTCCTTGAATTTGATTACCTTCCTTGATCACCCATTTTACAAAAGATTTGATGCTTAGCCTTGCTGTAGAAAAACAAAATGTTTTGTTTTTACAAAAGTTGATGTGGCAAAAGTGGGTGGGGTGTTTTTGAAAATAAAACTTGATGGTGGATCCATCAGGGCCTTGATGGGTTCAACATCTGGAAAAGATGTACCTCTGGCAGGTACCAAGTTTTTGGGTTGAATAGATTAAGCTGAGACCGGGCGGGTGACTTGCACGAGAAAGGAGTCTCGGTGTAGTGTCTCCGTCTGAGTCGATTAAGGACCTTGTCGATGTAGGCTTGTTGATCGAGGACCCTTTAACTGGTCATATGCCTCGTCATGGGTAAGCCTTGCCTCGGGCAGACTAAGGCCGGAATAAGATAACACGAAATGGGCGTGGAGCGGTGGCGAGAGTAGCGTGTACCCTCCATGGCAAGAGGCCGGACGGTGGTGTATCTGTGCTCTCGGTTTGCGTGAACCTGATCCGGTCTTAAGAACCTCGGTGGCGGGTTGACATATGCAAGGGTTAAGTGCTACATATGTCGTGTGATTGGAGATCCTCAGCTGAGTATAATCGATTCGGATCGCCGTACCTTCGCGGTTATGAAGACTTGGTCACTACCCTACACGTAGCATTCCACTAAAGATGATGGATATTTGTTAAGAAATTGTCTAGTGCAGGACCAGCGATTGAACTAGGGTAGAAAGAACTCTAGTTGCAGGTAATTGAACTTAACTGGACAAATAAAATTGGATTTTTTAAGGATCCACTTTAGTAAGCATTTATGCAAAACAGAGTCTTTGAGTATTGAGAAGCCTTACCTTGACTCCCTAAAAGCCAGCATACCCTTGAGAGTCTTTTCTTTAGTCGGGTAAGTCTTGCTGAGTAATTCCATACTCAGGGTTTATCCCTTCGTTGTTTTTAGGTGAGGAAGTAGCAGATTTCTGCTGCTTCTGTGCCAAGGTGGTTCCCAAAGAAGAAACACAAGACTGAAGTGCGGGAGGACTTGGTCCTCCATATAGATCTTTTACTTAAATCTTCTCGGGAGGAGTTTTTGCCTCCCTTGGTTTGTATAATATTACTACTCAGCACTCGCTCTTAGTTCTGGTCTGTAATAAAACAACTTGAGCTTGCTTTTAAATAAATGTGAATTATGTAATCGCTTCCGCAATTCTTTACCTCCGATGTTCTGTAATGTCTGCAAGACGGGTGAATCGTTCCTGGTAAGGTAAGGAAAGATACCGAACTTGTCAAGTAATTCAGGGGCACCTACAGGGTTGTCTGAAGTCCGTTGGACAAGGACAACTGTAGGTGGGCCTAATTACTTGGGAGGTTCCGTCACAGCTGGTATCGGAGCGTAGCCTTTCTTTGCAGACATTATGAGGCATCTTCAAAAGGATTTTCGAAAGTCTTACCTAAAAATTCTTTTCTCTTCTTACCTGAGTATTCTGAAGAGTCTATCTTAAAGACCAGATAGGAAGAGTGCAATGTATAGAAGGTTGAATCGACTAAGGTTGATTCTGTACTTATTCATGCATCATGCTAAGAATTATGCTAATAAATTTTCCCCTTTAGAAAGATGCCGCCACGCACAAGGCTAACGGCACGTAAGTCAACGGGACCAATTGGAGTACCCCGACATCAACTAGCCCCTCGACACGAAAGCAGCAGCAGCGGAAGTAATGACCCCATAGGAGACCTTGAAGCCCGAGTGAGTCGACTTCAAGCAGAGCTGCAACACAGGACCAATGCTTGGGTCGCAGACGGAGATAGAATCAATGAACTAAGAAGGGACATCCGTCACCTGCAGGATCAGCTTGCTGATCGAGACTTAGCACTTGACTGGGCAGTACAGTCTCATTTGCCGGCATGTGCTAAGGAAGCAAGGGCTCAGGCCCGAATTAAAGAACTTAGCTCAACTGTCGACGACCTGCAGGTCTACTGCAATACGTTGCATGAGGAAGTCCATATACTATACTCATAATTACACCCTAGTGTGCCTGTACACTCTGCTGAGGCGGAAGCCGGACCCTCTCACGTTGCGGGACGCGCGTTGGGTGGGGAGTTAGACCTTTTTGAACCCCCTCCTTCTTTGAGGTTGGTTGACGTCTGGACTCCCACACCTGACGATGAGGCCGCCAAAAGTAACGGAAAGCAGGACTAATGGTGTAATAGAAGTAGAGTAGTGTATTGTAGAATGCACGGTTGTATAATAGGTTGAACTTTTGTATAATGGGTAATGTATCATGTTATGTAATATCGAGTCTGTATCATTACTTTTTATAGTAATGTAAAATGGAAGGTCTCTTTGGCATATTATGTTTATTCAAATGTTTTTGCCTCAGATGCCGACCAGGACTCGCGGATAGGACGCAGCCGGAACTTCTGGGGGTCAGGATGTCACCCCAAATCCACCTCCGGTTCCACCCACGCTAGCCGAGGCGATTGCCGCCTTGGTGAATGCCACCGCAGACAATACCCGCTTCCTTAGGGAAATGGCGGGTCAGCAGCAGTTCCAGCAGCAGACAGGAAGAGGTTTTCAGCAAGGTCCCCGTGAAACCACCTATCTGGACTTCTCCGAAACTCGTCCACCTCTACTTACCAAAGCAGAAGACCCGCTAGAAGCTGACGAGTGGATACGAGTTATTGAACAAAAGTTTGGTCTTCTTCGTTGTTCTGAAACACAGAAGCCATTGTTCGCGGCACAGCAACTACGTGGCCCTGCCAGTACTTGGTGGGGAAATTTTGTGGCTATCCAACCTGACAACCATCAAATCACCTGGGAAGAATTTAAAGCAGCCTTCCGTGAGCACTACATACCAGAAGGGGTGCTGCATATGAAACAAGAGGAATTCATGAAGCTGAAACAAGGAGGAGACACCATCAATCATTATCTTAACAAGTTTAATCACCTGTCGCAGTATGCCATCGACCAGGTGAATACTGATTTGAAGAAAAAGAACTGTTTTATGAGAGGTCTAAATGACCAGTTGCAGCGAAAGATGGCCACATGTATTGATCTCACATATGGAAAGGCTGTCAGTACAGCCTTATCTGTGGAAGCAAAATACGCAAGTTCTGGGAAGAATAAGGGATTCAGTGGTGAGAGGCCTAATCAGGGCCAGGCGAAGAGGCAACGGTTCGTCATCCGGCCTTCTAGCCAAAACCGTACTTTTTCCCGTCCACCAGCATTCCCTTTCAAACAGCCCATTATTATCCGCCCCAACAATACCTCCACTTCCCCAAATCAGCCGGGTGCCCCAGGCACTCGATTCCCTGCCTTGCCCAGCTCTTCAAATGGGTGTTTCAACTGCGGCAAATCAGGACATTTTATCAAAGACTGCCCATACCCCAAGCAAAATCAATCCAATGCTCAGCAAGGAACTGGGAAATCCACTCAGCCCAAGGGAAATGCTGTGGGGAGAAATACCAAGAAAACGGGGCGTGTATACTACACTCAAGTGGCCACTACACCGGAAGGAGAGCCGGTGATGATGGGTACGTTTCCCGTGGCCAGTCACCCTGCAATTATTCTTTTTGATTCTGGTGCTTCACATACCTTCATTAGCAAGAAATTTGTGGAGCAACATCACATTGCATGCCATGAATCAAGAGAGGGATTTAAAATTCATTCACCTGGGGGACACATTTTTACTAGAGAAGTGGCCTATGAAGTGCCAGTAACAATGGCCGGACGGAACTTTCCTGCTAACATGATTGTTCTGAAAGGCCAGGATATAGATGTAATTTTGGGTATGAATTGGTTAACCCAACACAAGGCAATCCTCAACACTAAACTCAGAACCGTCAGGTTGAGCTATAATCAAGAAGAAATTCTTTTGTCTCTCCCCGAAACCAATCCAGCCAAAGGTTCTGGTAGAATATTTGAAGCCATTGTACCGGAAATCAAGAACATTCCGGTAGTATGTGAGTTTCCAGATGTATTTCCGGAAGATTTGCCTGGACTGCCCCCTGAAAGAGATGTAGAATTCGTAATTGAGCTAAAGCCCGGTACGACTCCCATCTCCCGAAGATCGTACCGTATGCCCCCTAATGAGTTGGCGGAATTGAAGATTCAATTACAAGATCTACTGAATAAGGGATTCATCCGGCCAAGCTCGTCCCCATGGGGTTGCCCCGTCATTTTTGTTAAGAAGAAGGATCAAACCTTGCGGATGTGCGTGGATTATCGACCCCTAAATGAGGTCACCATCAAGAATAAGTACCCTCTTCCAAGGATTGACATCTTATTTGATCAACTGACTGGGGCAAGGGTATTTTCCAAAATTGATCTCAGGTCGGGCTATCACCAAATCCGTATTCGGCCCAAGGATATACCGAAGACCGCATTTACTATGCGGTATGGATTGTTTGAATACTTAGTAATGTCTTTCGGGCTCACAAATGCTCCTGCCCACTTCACCTATTTGATGAACTCGGTGTTCATGCCCGAGTTGGACAAGTTCGTGGTGGTCTTCATCGACGATATTTTAATATACTCTAAAAATGAAGAGGAGCATGCTCAGCATCTACGGATTGTATTGACGCGCCTGAGGGAACATCAGCTGTATGCCAAGTTCAGCAAGTGCGCGTTCTGGCTGGAGGAAATTCAATTTTTGGGGCACGTGTTATCAGCTAAAGGAATTGCGGTAGATCCTAGCAAGGTCAAAGATATTCTGGAGTGGAAACCCCCAACCACTGTTCACCAAGTTCGGAGTTTTCTTGGACTAGCTGGATATTATCGCAGATTCATACCCGATTTTTCTAAGCTTGTGAAGCCAATCACAAGTTTATTGAAGAATGATATTAAGTTCAATTGGTCTTCTAAGTGTAATGAAGCCTTTGAGCAATTGAAGACATTATTAACCACTGCTCCGGTATTGGCTCAACCGGACATCACTAAGCCTTTTGATGTATATTGTGATGCATCTGGCAGTGGGCTCGGCTGTGTACTGATGCAAGAAGGCCGAGTAATTGCGTATGCTTCAAGGCAGTTGCGTCGACATGAGGAGCATTATCCAACTCATGATCTGGAGCTAGCTGCTGTGGTTCATGCCCTGAAAATATGGCGTCGCTATCTGCTGGGAAATATCTGTCACATATATACAGATCATAAAAGTTTGAAGTACATCTTTACCCAGTCAGAGTTAAATATGAGGCAAAGACGATGGCTTGAGCTCATTAAAGACTATGAACTAGAGATCCATTATCACCCAGGCAAGGCCAATGTGGTGGCAGATGCATTGAGTCGTAAGACTTCCTGCCACTGTCTTATGGCAAAGACCTCCGAGAACACTTTATGTCAAGAAATGGAGAAGCTAAACCTGGGGATAATCCAGCAAGGGACTCTAAATCAGCTAAAGCTTGAGTCAATCATTCTGCAAAAGATAATTGATGCTCAAAAGGATAATCTGGGTATGAAGCACATACGAGAGAAGATAAGGGCTGGAACAGCCAAATGTTTCAAGGAAGACGATCAAGGTGTGTTATGGTTTAACAACCGCATAGTAGTGCCAAAGAATGAAGAACTCCGCCAGCAAATCTTAGATGAAGCGCATCTTAGTCGCTATTCTATTCATCCGGGAAGCACTAAGATGTATCATGATCTAAAACAGCACTACTGGTGGACGAAGATGAAAATTGAAATTGCACGCTATGTGGCTAAGTGTGACACTTGCAGACGTGTCAAGGCCATACACATGAAAACTGCCGGTCCATTGCAGTCATTACCAATACCAACAGGGAAATGGGAAGACATAAGCATGGACTTCATTGTGGGATTGCCTAGGACCACAAAAGGGTATGACTCTATTTGGGTTATCATTGATCGATTTACCAAGATCGCCCACTTCCTCCCTGTCAAGGTAAAATATCACGTCATTACCTATGCGGAGTTGTACATCGCCCGTATTCTCAGTTTGCATGGGGTTCCAAAGACTATAGTGTCGTATCGTGGACCACAATTTGTATCTAAATTTTGGGAAGAACTTCATAAATCCCTGGGTACTAAGTTACTCCACAGTTCGGCCTATCATCCTCAAACCAGTGGACAAAATGAGAGAGTGAACCAAATACTTGAAGATATGTTGCGGGCATGTGTCCTGGATTTCTCACCAAAATGGGATGAATGTTTACCTTTGGCGGAGTTTTCATACAATAATAGTTATCAAGAAAGTATTAGGATGGCACCTTTTGAAGCTTTATATGGACGACGGTGTCGGACTCCGCTAAATTGGTCTGAACCTGGTGAAAGGTGCTTCTTTAGACCTGATCTGGTGAAAGAAGCCGAGAATAAGGTTCAGAAAATTATTCATAATATGAAGAAAGCACAAGCTCGTCAGAAGAGTTATGCAGACACACGGCGAATGCCCTTATATTTCCTGGAAGGAGACTATGTTTACCTGAAAGTCTCACCAATGAAAGGAGTATCGCGTTTTGGGGTTAAAAGGAAGCTTGCACCCAGGTACATTGGTCCATTCCTGGTACTTGAGCAATGTGGACCAGTGGCATACCGACTCCAACTACCCGAAACCTTGTCTGCTGTGCATAATGTGTTCCATGTGTCACAATTGAAAAAGTGTCTTCGGGTTCCCGATCGAACCATTGAAGTGACAGATGTTGTCCTGGAACCAGACTTAACGTACTCAGAACATCCTATTCGAGTTCTGGATCAAAAGGATAGGGTTACCCGAAGAAAGACTCTCAAGTTCTACAAGATACAATGGAACCAGCATTCTGAGGAAGAGGCTACGTGGGAAACTCAAGACTTCTTGAATAAGAATTTCCCAGGCTTTCTAGCCTCATGTAATTTGTAAAGTGTATATAGTTATTGCAATAAAGAAGTGAACCCCCACACCACCCCTGCCTTGTACCAAAAATAAGGAAATAAAAATGTGACACATTTCCTTTTCCATTACTCACCCTAGGATTTTAAATCTCGGGACGAGATTCTTTTATGGGGGGAAGGATGTAACACCCCTGGTGTTACTGTAACTAAAACTTGAGCATGACATCATAAACATTGGCATTGCATATGATTGATATACCTAGAGTGCATTTACTAGGTAAAAATTTCAAGTAAGTGTATTGTTTTTGATATTTTGTAAATAGACCCCTGGATAGGAAGCTTTACCCTAAACAAGGATTAAAGGGGTAAGACTTAACCCAACTTGAGAAAACCTAAAGGCTTTAGGGGAAAGTGTTATAAATGTCCCCAAAAACAAAGTTGAGTCACATTTATACCCCTGGATACCAAAAATCTCAAATAGAACCCTGGAAAACCCTAAAACCAAACCCTAGGGACCTATGTGCAAAATTAGTCCACTTTTGGACTAATTTGCAAAAGTCAAGTTAAATAAGTATCTAAAGTCATTTGGGGCACTCATATGTGAATTTACAAGCCAAACCCTAAGTTTTGGACTTAAATGCAAAAAGGACCCCCAATTGAGATTTCTCTAAGTCTGAATTTCAGATTAGTAAGCTCAACTTTGAAGCATTGGATCTTCCAAATTATTGAGAATTTGCCCTAGGTCACCACATCAAAGTTGAAGACTAAACATAGGAGAACAACTTTGTTTAAGGGTTCAAGCCATGATCCTATGAGAAATTTGGAGAAAAACCCAAGCAAAGATGGACTGTCAGACTGATTCAGTCTGAAATTCAGAGATTCAGTGTAATGGAGCCAACTTGGAGTATGAATCCAACCATGATCTAGTGATCAAATGTGCTCAGTCCCTATAGTCGAAGTGTAGATGGATTATAGCACTACAACTTTGCTATAGGTCACTGGGTGTGTTGCCATTTGAAAATCAGAGAAAAAGAAGTTTAAACATTGTCTGTCAGACACTCTAAACAAGTTCCTCGATGGTACAGTGCACAGATTGGACGCCAGCGTGGACAGCTCGACGCCGGTGACCCTTCGCCGTGATTCACGCCACCGCTGTTGGATTCGTGCTCTGGGTGAGTGGATAACGTTGTGCGGTAGAAGTCCCTCACCGACGGTGAGCTGGAGGTCACTCCGGTGACATCACCGTGGCTCTCTCTCCCTCTTTGCGGCTGAGCGGATTAACACACCGGCGACCGCCGTCCTCCGGCCATACGCCGCATGGCTCTCGCTTTCCACCGCACCACCGTGTCTTCCCCTCGCTCTCCGTGGCTCACCGGAGTAACCGCCACGCCTCTAGACACGTATTCACCGCGCCGCTTTCTTCTTCATCTCCGGCCGCCGCACGTCCTGCTCAAGATTCGCGGCCACCGCCCGCTAGCGCTATAAATTGACCTCGCCCATAGCTGCGTAGCATAGTCACCCACCCAGCTCCCAGTAATCGTGAGCAACCGTGCCTCTGAGAACTCGAATTTGGATTTCTCCCCAAATCCACTTTCCGCCACCGTGAATCAAGCTCACCGTGGCCAGCTCGATTTAGGTAAGCTCAAGTCCCTCTGCTGCTTGTTCTAGCATCCCTCAGCTCCTCTCAAACTCCCTGACCCCTTTAATTGAGCTAAGTCGCCATAGTTCACCGGGAACACCTTCATCCATCCGCGACGTTCTCGGTCACCGTGGCTAGTGCTCCATAGTTAGTTTTAGATGCAATTAGTTTGGGGAAAATGCTCCCCTGGTCATGAATTTGGGTTAGTCTTAGTCCCGACGCCGGTCATCGCCTCAATCGGCCGGTATTGATGCTCGCCGGAGCTCGGCCGGGCGCGACGCCGTCGTGGACCTCCATCTGCGAAGAAATAGAAGTTCAGGGGCGTTTCTGGAAACTGTCAGTGATACGTAGAAACAGTGAATGACCTCGTTTGCTGTTTGACAAAAGCGCGGGGGCCGTTCTGCAAAACCGCCAGGGCGCGGGCGCGCGCAAGCGCTTTCCCCCTCCGAGCTGGGCTACTGGCTGAAATCAGCCCAGTACTATTCATCTGTTTTTCTTTTTCTTTTATCTCCAGAGCCAAAACAATTATAGAAAACAGTAGAAAAATAATAAAATTGTGAAACCAATTTTCCTAGGCTTGTTATTTTCCCTAGAATTTAATAAAAATAGTTTTGTGATTTTTAGTGGAAATAAGAAATTTTAGGGCATTTAAAGTAGTTAAAAGTATTAGTTATGGATTTTTAGAAAATAATTGGTAAGTCCAAAAATGCCCAAACTTTTTATGGGAACTTAAAACAATATTTAGAAGCCTTGGGTAGGGTTTGAATTGATTTGGACCTTGTTTGATCACCAAACCCCAAACCACCCCCCTGCTCTATGAACTCCTTTACCGACTCCGGAAACCCTAGGTTCTCGGAGTACCGTGAAGGAAAGTTGTACTCAAGACTTAGATAATAAGTCTATATTATCTTTGCATCCTCATGAGCATCCCATGGCATCTATTCTTATGCATATATATGGTTATGTTAGAACACGAAGAAGAAGAAGAAGTCACTGAAGAGGGGACTCCACCAGCCTCAGATCCTCAAGCAGGCAACTGCTTTTATTTCGATATTTGTGGATCCGAGCAGGACTCACCTGTTAACAAAGGCAAGCCCCGGTGCATTTGCCACCCTCCTTGTTATTTTAAATCTTTCTCACTTGCTTGATGCATTAGGTGATAGGAGTTGATTGATAAAACAATTCCTGCATTACCTTCCTTGATCACCCATTTTACAAAAGATTTGATGCTTAGCCTTGCTGTAGAAAAACAAAATGTTTTGTTTTTACAAAAGTTGATGTGGCAAAAGTGGGTGGGGTGTTTTTGAAAATAAAACTTGATGGTGGATCCATCAGGGCCTTGATGGGTTCAACATCTGGAAAAGATGTACCTCTGGCAGGTACCAAGTTTTTGGGTTGAATAGATTAAGCTGAGACCGGGCGGGTGACTTGCACGAGAAAGGAGTCTCGGTGTAGTGTCTCCGTCTGAGTCGATTAAGGACCTTGTCGATGTAGGCTTGTTGATCGAGGACCCTTTAACTGGTCACATGCCTCGTCATGGGTAAGCCTTGCCTCGGGCAGACTAAGGCCGGAATAAGATAACACGAAATGGGCGTGGAGCGGTGGCGAGAGTAGCGTGTACCCTCCGTGGCAAGAGGCCGGACGGTGGTGTATCTATGCTCTCGGTTTGCGTGAACCTGATCCGGTCTTAAGAACCTCGGTGGCGGGTTGACATATGCAAGGGTTAAGTGCTACATATGTCGTGTGATTGGAGATCTTCAGCTGAGTATAATCGATTCGGATCGCCGTACCTTCGCGGTTATGAAGACTTGGTCACTACCCTACACGTAGCATTCCACTAAAGATGATGGATATTTGTTAAGAAATTGGCTAGTGCAGGACCATCGATTGAACTAGGGTAGAAAGAACTCTAGTTGCAGGTAATTGAACTTAACTGGACAAATAAAATTGGATTTTTTTAAGGATCCACTTTAGTAAGCATTTATGCAAAACAGAGTCTTTGAGTATTGAGAAGCCTTACCTTGACTCCCTAAAAGCCAGCATACCCTTGAGAGTCTTTTCTTTAGTCGGGTAAGTCTTGCTGAGTAATTCCATACTCAGGGTTTATCCCTTCGTTGTTTTTAGGTGAGGAAGTAGCAGATTTCTGCTGCTTCTGTGCCAAGGTGGTTCCCAAAGAAGAAACACAAGACTGAAGTGCGGGAGGACTTGGTCCTCCATATAGATCTTTTACTTAAATCTTCTCGGGAGGAGTTTTTGCCTCCCTTGGTTTGTATAATATTACTACTCAGCACTCGCTCTTAGTTCTGGTCTGTAATAAAACAACTTGAGCTTGCTTTTAAATAAATGTGAATTATGTAATCGCTTCCGCAATTCTTTACCTCCGATGTTCTGTAATGTCTATAAGACGGATGAATCGTTCCTAGTAAGGTAAGGAAAGATATCGAACTTGTCAAGTAATTCAGGGGCACCTACAGGGTTGTCTGAAGTCCGTTGGACAAGGACAACTGTAGGTGGGCCTAATTACTTGGGAGGTTCCGTCACATGTAATAAAGGTAAGGATCCTAAGCAAGTGAATTTGTCTCAATCTCATCCACTTAGGATACCCAAACCATACACTTGTGCTAGATCTATAACGAGATCACCTAGAACTAGCACAAAGACTATTTGGGTACCAAAAGCACTTTCCGGTGTGCACCTGACAGTGTCTGGTGCGCCAACGGCTCCAGGACTGCAACGGTCGACTGCTCCATTTCTGGAAGGAAATCGGGCACCGGACTGTCCGGTGCGCCACCCAACAGAAGGCAAGATTTGCCTTCCTGGATTGCTTCCAACGGCTCCTAGGCCCCTTGTGCCTATAAAAGGGACCCTAGGCGCCTCAAGCAATATACAGGTGCAGCCAACAAGTGTAGACATCACTCAGATCAATTCTCTCTCTCCCTCTCGTGTATATCTCTCTAGTTTGTGTAGAGGCAAAGCTATAAGCCTCTAGAGAGTGGAGAGTGCTGCTAAGAGCTAGAGCATAGTCTTGAGCATATTGTTACTCTGCCGGAGTGCTGTCAAGAAGATTGTAAGCAGCCGCGGCTCTATTGTAACCACCTCAACATAGTGGAAGGCTCTATCTGTCTGACTGACAGATCTGAGCAAACGGAGGAAGGAGTTGAAATAGACTCTAAGCCCAGGTGTGGCTAACTCCAACGAGGACTAGGCAAGCATTTCAGGCTTGGCCGAACCTTGGGATAAATTCCTGTGTCCACGTGCTCTGCTCTGTGTTATGTGCTGATTCTCTGTCTTATTTAGTTCTTACTTCTGCACTTCACTGCTTACTTGTGGTACTAGCTTTCTTTGAAGTGCAGGATATTCTTAAGACAGGAACTTCAATTCCGTTGCAACCTACTCGAAGAGTTCTTCACTCCACTGCGATCCTGTCTTCGAGTAGAGTAAGATTTAAGTTTTAAAGTGATAATTTTTATTCGTCTATTCACCCCCCCTCTAGGCGACATCCAGATCCTGTTCCCGGGCCAAAGGGAACTTTCAGATACTCTGTGTAAGTCAGATCACCTTGAACACTGAGTTCTTCTATTAGTAACTGTTCCTCAGGGACATGGAGACACTTATTGAGTTGAGACACGTGGAATGCATCATGTACATCAGACATATGATCAAGTAGTTCAAGCTGGTAGGCCATCTCCCCAATTCGCCTAAAGATTCTGAAAGGTCCAATAAAGCGAGGGGATAGTTTGCCTTTAACTTTGAATCTTTTCATTCCACGAATTGGTGACACCTTTAGGTACATGTGATCACCCTCTTCGAAATCCAGTGGTCTTCTTTGACTATCAGCATAGCTCTTTTGCTGAGTTTGTGCTACCCTCAAGTTCTCCCGGATCATGCAAACTTGTTCTTTTGCCTCTTGAATAATTTTAGGCCCAAAGGACTATCTTTCGCCAGTCTGATCCCAATAGAGAGGAGTTCTGCACTTCCTGTCATATAAAGCCTTAAACGGTGACATCTTCAAACTGGCCTGGTAACTATTATTATAAGAGAACTCAACATATGGTAGACTATTGTCCCAACTGCCTCCATGCTTAGGGGCACAAGCTCTCAACATATCCTCAAGTAGTTGGTTAGTGCTCAGTTTGACCATCAGTTTGGGGATGATAGGCCAAACTGAAGTTCAACTTTGTATCCATGTTCTCATGAAGGCTCTTCCAAAATCTTGAGGTAAACTTTGATCCTCGATCAGAAACAATCTTCTTCAGTACTCCATGTAGGCACATGATTCAAGCCATATATAACTCTGCCAGTTGAGAACCCTTGTAAGTAGTATCGACCGGGATGAAGTGAGCCACTTTGGTCAATCTATCCACGATCACCCATATAGAATCGTAACCCTTCGGGGTGCGAGGCAACTCGGTAATGAAATCCATTCCAATTTCTTCCCACTTCCATTCGGGTACTTTTAATGGGTGTAGTATTCCGGCTGGTCTTTGATGTTCGGCTTTGACTCTTTGGCATACATCACACACAGCCATGTGTGTAGCCACATCTCTTTTCAGCCCATGCCACCAGTACTTTTGCTTCAGATCCTTATACATCTTAGTGCTACCAGGATGAATAGAGTAATCAGAGTCATGAGCTTATTTCAGTATAGTCTCACGGATGTTGGGGGCCTTCGGCTCCCGAAGGTCCTCAAAAACTTAGTTTAACAATGTTTTCCAAGTGTAATATGTGAACAGGCACCTTCGGAGTCAGGTCGTGGATATACAAGAGCACGGTTAAGACGAAGCTGGACTGGAGTAAAAAACGATCATGACGAAGGATAAGACGATCACGAAGCTATGTGCAGAAAAGCTTCGGTATAACGACAGAAAAGAGGAACCGACTTAAAGATGAAAAGCCAGATTGGACCTTGAAGAATTACTGTAGAGTTATTGATAAATGTAAAGGGCATCAATGTAATTTTACACGGGCTGCGTCCCGTGCCTATAAGTAGGTGAACAGTACTCCCGTACTGTTCACGCCGACTTGGCATACGCTTTTTCACATCACGTCTGTGCCTCTACTTTACATCAATCTGAAGGTACATTTGTAATTCTATTTTATGAATTTAATGAGGGAAATATATTAGTAATAATATTGGTATTATTACTCGCGTATTATATACGGTTGCCCTGTTTTATCATTTATCCTTACGAAGGTCTTTTCTTTTGTAACCTTCGTTCGAGATTCATTATATCCGAGAGGATATATTGTTTTTAAGGACGAAGGAGTTTAACATTTAACACTTTTATGTTGTCTTGTTCTTAATTCATAGTGTTTGAGAACAAGCGCTCAATATTGGCGCCCACCTCTGGTGAACTCACTTCCACTTTTTGAGTTTTGAAAACCTTCGGCAAGCATCACCTTCGTCATGCCGCCGAAAAAAGCTTCAGCGCCAGGAGCTGCCACTCTGCAGCCGCTGGACCCCAATCAGGATGTCGTTTCTCTTAGGGAGGCCCGAAGCCAGAAGAGGAAAGCCACCAGTCCAACGCCTCCGGAAGACGACTTGGACCAAGAAATCCAAAAAATGGAGGTGCTCCATCAACAGGTCCAACGGAAGAAGGAGAAGATGGCTCATCTAGCTGATCTTCAAAGGCAGATAGATGAAGCCTCTGAAGAGCTTTGACACCTCGCTCAAGATGACCAGAATCTAAGGCCCCCGCGCAGAGAGCTTCATCAAGAGGGTTTCTACAACGAGGACGACTGGTATGAAAATTTCCATCATGGAAACTTTGCTTTTGATGATACTTCTCCTCTGTCAACAGAACTGCAGGCTACACCTTGGCCACAGTCTTATAAGCCACCTCAGCTCCCTATGTACGATGGTCATTCAGACCCGAAGCAATTCTTGATGAGCTATGAAGCAACTATATCTTCGTATGGTGGCAACACGGCGGTCATGGAAAAGTCCTTTGTCATGGCTGTCAGGAGTGTGGCACAAACCTGGTACTCCTCCCTTAGGCCAGGAACAATCACCTCATGGCAAAAGCTGAAGGATATGTTGATAACCAACTTCCAAGGCTTTCAGACGAAGCCGGTCACTGCTCAAGCCTTATTCCAGTGCACCCAGGATCACGAAGAATATCTTCAGGCATATGTCCGAAGGTTCCTACGTCTGAGGGCACAAGCACCAACAGTGCCCAATGAAATTGTCATTGAGGCCATGATCAAGGGGCTTCGGCCAGGACCTTCGGCTCAGTACTTCGCCAGGAAGCCTCCTCAAACTTTGGAGAAGCTGCTCCAGAAGATGGACGAGTATATTCGAGCTGACAATGATTTTCGCCAAAGAAGGGAGGAGGCTCTCAGGTTCTATGAAATGACCAGGGGCTTCGGAGGAAGATTTTATCCGAGGCATGTCAGGTCAATTCACAATTCTACTCAAAATGATGATAAAGGGAGTCAGCAGCAAAGGCCACAGTGTTCCTCGCAAGCTTCAGGGCAACAGCAAAGTTCTTTTCGGCCGCCAGCGCCAAGAGGCAGAGGCGCCAGGGGCTTCGGAGGAAGATTTGGAGATCAACCAAGAAAAATTTACTGCTTATTTTGCGGTGAAGGCAAGGGCCATACCACCAGAATGTGCCATATTACCATTCAAAAGC
The DNA here is from genome assembly GCA_029449295.1 of Zea luxurians. Taxonomy (NCBI): domain Eukaryota; kingdom Viridiplantae; phylum Streptophyta; class Magnoliopsida; order Poales; family Poaceae; genus Zea; species Zea luxurians. The sequence goes on along the minus strand of JAOPSE010000010.1, from coordinate 37,629,268 downwards.
AAAAGGAACTAGCAGAGGCTGCAGCGCAACAGAGCCAGCCAAAGCATGTTATGCATACTGCTTCGTACCATTCGCCTTACATTCCAGAATATGTAGGCAATCACCCTGCAGCCTCTGTTGCTTCAGCAAGCCAACCCCAAGCTTCCTGGCAACAGCTTCCACCACCACCACCAATACAACGAGCTCCGCAGCCAGAAGGGAGCCAGCACTCTCACCCCCAAAGGGACTTCAGAGAAGAATCCGAAGCTCGCACAGTCAATAGCACCGTGCCAGAGTCGAAGCACATTTACTGACAAAATATCCTATCTCGATACCAACTTTTTGCACTTTCGCGTTCAGTTTTACTTTCTTCGTAGTAAAGAACAATTATGGGAAGTTTAAGTGGTTTTTGTCATTTTCAAATTCTTGTAACAGTTTAGCTTGTTATCATAATGAAAATGTCTTCTCCATAGGCTTGAGTTGCCGAAGCATAAGAATCTATGGTGGCACGGAGAGCCTTCGAATTATCAAAAAATTGTTCTAAGAAACGCAGTGCAATTTCTTCAAAGTAGTAAAAAAGTCGTTCCTAAGGGAGCGCAGTGTAAGTTTTCTGCTCAAAAGTCGTTCCGAAGGGAATGCAGAGCTTACAGCGAAAAATAAACGCTGATTCCGCTAAAAGTAAAAGGCAAAGAAGCTCCTAAGGGAGGCTTACAGCGAAAAATAAACGCTGATTCCGCTGAAAGTAAAAGGCAAAGAAGCTCCTAAGGGAGGCTTACAGCGAAAAGTCAGCGCTGAGATAAAAAGATTATGTGCTCTATTGCAGAGATGTGTGTATCTCCAGCATAAATATCATTTTGCATAGCATAACATCATCCCACCATTTTGCATAACATAAGCATCATACATCATATTGCATGAAAACGAGAAGGGAGCACAGTATTAATCTTCGAAGAATGTTTCGAGGAATGTATTAAGAGGAAGTATAGCTTCGTCAGAGAGGCAACATAAAACTTTTTTATAGCTTCGAAGAATGCTTGCACGAAACTTGGATATTCTTCATCAAGAGAAGTATGAAAATTATTATGATATATAGAAAGATTTTTCTTCACGAAGCATGAAAAGAAGGGAAGGTGTTTTTTTTTTCGCCGAAGGCTCAAAAGCGGTATGTATGTAAAATTTCATGCATCGTAAAGAATTGAGCCGTAAGTAGATTATATATTACATTTAAAATTGCAAAGATTTACACATGTCATATTCCAAGTATTTTTTACATTAACACTTAATCTTCCCTAAGAACTACTTCTGCAGCTTCGTTTAATAGCTGATTGACAACTTTGTCCATAATGGCTTCGGCCATTCGTCTAATTTCGTCGTCCCCCTTCGGGGGGGGGGGGGGTCTGGAGCTGCCCCAGCAGATTCTGAGGGAGGAGAGGATACGACTATATTACTATTACAGAATCGCGAGCAAAGTTTAAAATCAAAAATCACAACAGAATAAAAACCACTAACTAATACCTATTTGCCCTTCGGGCCCTGTGCCTTCTTCAGCAGCCTCTGTTACCTTTCTAGCATCATGGATGCCTTTTTCGCTTCTCTGAATAATTTCTTGAGCCATTTCTTGGCCGCCATTGTCCCAAATGTCTGTAAAAAATTTTCCACCGACCTGGCTTGCTTCAGCTGAAGGGTCTTTGATATCTTCAGAGGATAAAGCAGTTCCAGACTGTGCTAAAGATTTCACATGTTCACATCCTTTCTTTTCCAAAATAGTAACAATTCCTCTGGCGCCTGAAAAAGCACAAATGTCCCCGTGACTATTCAAGATTTCCTCGAACGCCTCAGCTTCGCGACTGATCCATTCAATCGCGCCTTCTGGATTCCCTCTTGTGAAATTTTCTTCACTAGAAAATGCGCCGACGCTGGCGAAGCTGGATTTTATCTTTTTAACGCACTCTATGGATTTATCATAACACCTTTTCTTCGAAGCACGAAGCTCTTCGACATTTACTTCCAAATGATTTGCCCATTGATCACTTAATTCTCGTTTTGTTTCTTCAAGAATGCGTTCTTCTTTAGTTCGGGCTAGTTGTTTCCGAAGATCTTCGATTTCGCGCTTCTGAGCTTCGGCTTGGGTTTTAGAGTTAGCTTCGTCTTCCTTCATTTTTTCCACCAACGTAAGCAGAATTTTGTCCTTCTCCAAGTCTTCGTTTCTTAGCTTGATAACCTCCGTTCGAAGGTTGTTAAGAGCCATGGTGCAGCTCTCATCTTCGGCATTCTTCTGTGCCCTTAAGACATTGCTGAGTATTAAGCCCTATTCAAAAGAATGAATGAGTTAACAAAAGAACAAAAGACTAATTCAAAATTCATAAACTTCAAAATTCACAATTTTTTGTACCTTCAGACTATTGTATGCCAGGCTATCCGCAAGATCGTCCTTCGTCATGGCGCAAAGGCCAGCTTCGAGTTTCGAGAACCCCATGCTTCTAGCCATCTCCCGGCACACGGATAATTCTTTATTGTCTGGGAGACAGTATAGGAAATCATCTTCGTTTGTCCCATTGAACACTACGGCCCCCCTCGGATACTTCAGTTCTCGGGCATAATGATTGGCTTCAAAAATCTCTTCTTCAGATAGTTTCTTCCCCGAAGCATGTCGCACAATATAATCACGTATTTTGGAAGATGCTTCGGGGATGGCAGTGTCGATTTCCTCAATCAAAATCGGCTCTAATGTTTTTGTTTTTTCAGCTTCTAAACTTGCCTCTGACATTTTTTCTTCGGCTTCCAAAGGTCGTATCTTGGTGGGTTCTGAAGGCCCAGCTTCAGTTTCAAATTGTTGCTTCGAAGTTTCAGCAACAAAGGCTTCAGTAGGCACTTCAGAAGTTTCAACAGTTTTCTTTGGAGTTATGCTTGAAGATTTAATTGTCTCCAAAACATCCAGCACATTAACCATCCTTTTTCTTTTCGGGGTCGCTGCTGGCCCCTTTTGGCTTATAGCTGCCTCAACTTTTGATGAAGGACTTAAAATGTCCAATGTTTTTCCTTCTTCAGTTCTCGGTTCTTCCGTTTTCTCTATTCCTGGTGCTTCGGCCATTTCTTCGGATTTTGGCACTAGAGTTGGTTCTCTGACTTCGGTAGCCGAAGAAGCCTCACCAATAAACTCAGGCACTGTGGCCGGCTCAATACAGCGTGGAGGGTGTGTGAGTACTTTTACCTTCTTCCTCTTCGGCGCTGGCTCCCTAGGAGCAGCCGAAGCAATTTCCTTTGCAGGAGAAGTATTTTTCCTTTTTTGGCCTCGCATTGGATAATAGTAGTCGGGGTAGATAAACCCAATTGCATCAAATACTCGATTCAGTCTCTTCTTCTTTCGGCCTCCGAAAGCCGCTGATAATGCAGTATTTTCGGCCTTTGTGTATGCCCCAGGCAATTCATCACTTACATTCTCAATGCTTTTTAACCAATCATCATCTGGTTCAACGAACTTATCTCCATACTTGAATGTATATTTCAGCCTGATTAGTCCACCCTCGTCAGTTTCTTTAACGGTCTCCATCGGCATTTCATAGTTATCCGCAAGTGGCCACACTCTGAAGGCAATGTGCTCTTGCATTAAATCCCTGGTCCCAATAAAAGAGCAGACTACGCCGAAGGCTCTCTGACATTCTTCAGCTGCTTCGTCCATTTCTACCTTTGGTTTCCGGAGTCCGAAGCGCTGCCAGATAGGGTGCATGATGATATCTTTAATATCTTCTCGAACCTTCAAATCGTTCTTCACATAGAACCATTCCTTCATCCATTCCCCGGGCCATCTCTTCCGAAAAGTTGGCACGGGACAGCTTGACCCAGAGCGGGCACCGAAGCTATAACAGCCAAAATTATTATGATATTGCTCCTTACCCCAGGGCTTCGTCTCGTACACTAACTCGTGTATATTGCAAAAGCTTTCTGCACTTGGCTCCAGGCCTTGGCTCTTCACGGCCCAGACGAAGACTCCCAGTCTTATCACTGCTTCAGGAGTAAGTTGATGAAGGTAAACTTGATATATTTTCAGAACTTCTACCACAAATTTGCTTAGAGGGAATCGTAGCCCAGCTTTTAAAAAGCTTTGGAAGATCACGACTTCATTATCTTCGGGAGTCGGCGTAGTTTTCTCTCCGTCATCTGCCCTCATGATGGATATATCTCGGAAATATCTCCCCCTCATATTTTCAAGTTGACTCTGCTTCATAGTTGATTTTCCAAAATTTGAGTGACTGGGCCGCCACGGGCGATCTTCGGAATCCTCCCCACCACTATCCACATCATAACTATCACTGTCGCCAGTATCGTCAGATAGACCCTCCAAAGTCTCCTTGACAATCTTCTCCGTATTAGTCTTCGACATTGATTCAAGAAAACCCAGGTGCATTTCCTCAGAAAGGCTTAGCTTCGAAGCACCTGCAACTTTCTTGTCCTCAGACATCTTCGCGAATGCTGGCAAACCAGACTTGAAACCGAAGCTTAAAAATTTAAAACTGAGCAAATGCTGTCACGCGCAGGCTAAAAAGCTGGGTGAGTAAAAAGCAGATGGCAAAAGAGTGTGCCAAATAAACTCGAGGTGAGCTCGTATTTATACACCCAGTGTGTCGAAAGCTGGAGGGCCCCGCTCGTCAATGACTGTTGCTATTCTAGCAAAAGGAAGGTGTTTTTTTCGGACCTTCGGCTTAAAGCCTTCGTCCATGTCGCAATATGAATTTATCATTACAGTAAATTAATATTGCGAGGGGCTACTGTTGGGGGCCTTCGGCTCCCGAAGGTCCTCAAAAACTTAGTTTAACAATGTTTTCCAAGTGTAATATGTGAACAGGCACCTTCGGAGTCAGGTCGTGGATATACAAGAGCACGGTTAAGACGAAGCTAGACTGGAGTAAAAAACGATCATGACGAAGGATAAGATGATCACGAAGCTATGTGCAGAAAAGCTTCGGCATAACGACAGAAAAGAGGAACCGACTTAAAAGTGAAAAGCCAGATTGGACCTTGAAGAATTACTGTAGAGTTATTGATAAATGTAAAGGGCATCAATGTAATTTTACACGGGCTGCGTCCCGTGCCTATAAGTAGGTGAACAGTACTCCCGTACTGTTCACGCTGACTTGGCATACGCTTTTTCACATCACGTCTGTGCCTCTACTTTACATCAATCTGAAGGTACATTTGTAATTCTATTTTATGAATTTAATGAGGGGAAGATATTAGTAATAATATTGGTATTATTACTCGCGTATTATATACGGTTGCCCTGTTTTATCATTTATCCTTACGAAGGTCTTTTCTTTTGTAACCTTCGTCCGAGATTCATTATATCCGAGAGGATATATTGTTTTTAAGGACGAAGGAGTTTAACATTTAACACTTTTATGTTGTCTTGTTCTTAATTCATAGTGTTTGAGAACAAGCCCTCAACAACGGAGGCTGTCAATCTTAGGGACACATATTCGGTTCTTGAACCATATTGTGCCTTGCTCATCCTCCGTGAAGTCTGGACCCCTACCTTCAGCCATCAGATCTTTGATTTCTTGGATTTTAGCATCACTGATCTGAGCTTTGCGGATTTCTTGCTCCAAGGTAGGTTCCACATCGATAGTGATCCCTTAAGTGTGTGCAACTATTCCCAGGTTGAGTCTTCTAAAATCTTCTCTAAGATCCACCAAATTCATGTGTTGCTCGCTCATTTCTTTGCTTTCCTTCTCTTTTTCCTAAAAATGGAGAATTATTTTGTTTTATATTGGCGTAAACCTAGTGGAATGAGCCATAGAGGCACTTTGGTTGTTGCATCATGCCATTGCATGGTGTTTCTAAGTGCAAAATGTGTTAGAAACATGTTAGTATATCCTATAGAAGCTCTCGGTAAATTTTCATGTTTTTCGAAATATTTTTCTATTTTCCGGAAACCAAAATCTATTTATTTAAGGTACTTAAAATGTTTTTAGAAACTCTAAGTATGTTTTTGAGTTCATTAGGTGCCAAAACATTTCTAGGAGTTTTTCTAGAATTTTTGGAAGCATATATAATATTTTGAGCACAAAATATGGATTTCTGGTCTTTTCTGAATCTTATAAATAGTAAAACTAAATTTGACCCGAAATTTCATCTCGTCTGAACCCCAACTATATGCATATGCTCGACTTCTCCTCATCGAGCACATTCCGAATCAAAAAATGGTTTCCTTAGATTCAATTCCCAGCTCCCGGAATTGCTCGCCGAACTTCGGAGCGGTTCTAACTCTGGCGACAACTCCGACGAGCAATTACTTCCAATCCATACATCATCGGCGAAATCTGAGAGTACTCTAATTAATACTCGCTTAGGGTAAACACGATAACTTTTCGACCGTAGCTTCAACTACTGTGTTTCTTTTCCTCGCGTGACCGTGTAAGCGAGCTCTATTTGGTACCGCATGTTTTATAATGTTTTCCTTTGTATGGTGTAATGTTCTTATGCATATATATGTTTGTTTGCTTGTTCCCGTTCGTCTTCGCTCACGTTGCTAATAGAACGCGATCTGTTATCGAGCTTCGAGGAATCGACGATCAAGCTTTGGTGATCAAGTGAACAAGCTCCTCAAGTTCTACAAGGTCGAAGACCCTTAGCATTTGTTTAGTAAAGGCAAGTGTCCTCTAACCTATTTATACCCTATTCACATGATAATTCATTTCCCCGCATTACATGATTGAAACCTAAGGATTGACTAGTTTTCTATTTACCTTGTCCTTGATTACCTTTTGGGTTATTATGGTTAGCTTTATACTAGCGCTCTACTTTAATCAATGAACATGATGAGAATATTTATGATACGCTGATGATATATTGATTATAATGATGAGCTTGTGTTACTTTAGGGGACTCGGGCTATTTCCCGAGTACCTCATTGTAAGGACCTGTTCGCTGGATGACCACCCGAGAAAACAATGCAGCCATTAGGGTGGTATGGGACACCCTTAGTTGATTAATTAGAGCAACTTGAGGTGTAGTTTGCTTCGCCGTCGTGCCGTTAATGGGGTCCGGGCACAGGTACTTGCTCTGCCGAGGCTGGGTGCTATTGTTGGTCACTCTTCCTATGGGGAGATGTATTGTGTTTATCAAACTAGAGAAACCTAAAGGACGACTATGACCTCAGGGGACTTTTTGTAAAAGCTACGTAGTGAGACCTTGCTAGTTCACCTTGGAAGTGATTGTCACACCCCGGTTGCAGGGGCACCAAGACCCAGGCGCAAACATAATCACCAAGTGTGCTAGGACCAAGTCTCACACATATGATGACTCATGTTACATAAACAAATGTCACATCATTACTATATAATATGAGTTTAGTACAAAATAAATAAATAATTACATCATATAGAGACAACGATCCAGCAACCCAAAGTTGACTGGGAGACGACGGCCTAGACCTCTCACGAACACCACGCAACATCCTCCATGCGCCTCATCCTGGGGTACCTGTTCTTGACCTGTGGGGGTGTGAGACAGTAAGGGTGAGCTCACATATGTTCATCGATCAACAAGTTATGGGGAATAATGTGCATGAACTCATCAAAGGTGGGAACTCATGTGAAGTGTAAAGCTTACCAAAGAGGATGGTTAAAGCTGAACATTTGTCACACCCAGGTTTTAGGGGCACCAAGACTCGAACGCGAACATAAACACTAGGTGTGCTGGGACCACGTCTCGCAAATATGATGAAGCATGGTACAGAAACAAATGTCACATCTTTACTATATAATAGGAGTTCTGTATAAAATAAATAAATAGTTACATCATATGATGACAACAATCTAGCAACCCAAAGTTGACTAGGAGACGACAGCCTAGACCTCTCACGAACACATCATAACATCCTCCATGCGCCTCATCTTGCGGTACCTGTTCTTGACCTGTGGGGGTGTGAGACAGCAAGAGTGAGCTCACATATGTTCATCGCTCAACAAGTTGTGGGGAATAATGTGCATGAACTCGCCAAAGGTGGGAGCTCATGTGAAGTGTAAGGCTTACCAAAGAGGATGGTTAAAGCTGAGCATTGCTTTTAAAGTTGGTCAAAAGTTTATTAACAATTACTAAGTATAAGTAAATACCAAACCATAATAATAATAGAACAAAATTAATAATAAATCCCCATGCAATGCAAATGACAAATTGAATTTAATTCTATAATTTAATCATGCGAGAGTCCTGAGCTGCTCATGACCGTGAGCTCGGCTAGTATACCAGTTTTACAGTCTACAGAGGTTGTACCCTTTACCTACAAGTCGTGTATCCCATGTCGCCAGGGTTAGCTAGACCCTTAGACACTACCGAGGTGAATGGCTAGGGATCCACTACGAGGCATTTATAAAGTTCCACTAGCTTCAGAAAACCCGCTACAGTTTCTAGGAAGAGCAATGCAGGAATCCCCAGTTGGACCGCCATCGCAGCAAAATCAACCCGGGAACCTCCCTACACGCCTACTCCCCCTACCGCCCTTGCCCCTTTTGGGTAAGGTAGTCCTCCACTAGTTTTCCTAGTAGTCAGCCAAGGGTGTCCCATTCCACCCTTGTGGTGGCACATGTTTCTCAAGTTAAGCTCCATGTTCCAATTAAAAATAATGATCTTGACATGAATGATAAATAAAATAACAGAATAATTGGAACATGGACATAATGTAATATTAAACCCAAAACCATATAGAGCAATAGCAAAACTAACCAAATGATTCAGGGTAAACAAGGTAAAATGATAACCAGTCTAGAGAAACCTACTCGGTCCCATCAAAATTAAACCTATGCATTGATAATTGATAATAAAAAACATTATTGGGTAAATAAAAGTGATCAAGGGCACAACTTGCCTGGGACTTGAGATTCCAGGTACCAGGATGATTCTTTAGATTCTTGTGACCTCACTGCTAGTCGTAGCAATACAGACAAACATGGTATAGGCAAAATTAACATCACATCAAACATAAGTACAAACTTAATAATAATGATCTACGCGATGCTACGAGATCATGGGTTCAAGAATTACTAAGATCTGAGTTACGATTAAGGAGTTATGATTTTATAGAAGATCTATGTGATTAAAATATTAAACTATATTATAAATTGGTCAGTATAAATCATATGAGAGGTTATTCTATAAATAATTATCTCAACTTTAATCTAAGTCATTACTTGGATATAAATCATCCTTTTAGGCCAAAGATAACCCTAAGATCATGATTCTATATTAATATTAGAATAAGCTAATCCCAAAAACATAGATTAATCAAATCAGTTACCTAATTAAAAAAGTATGGTATATCACATAATCAATGTTGCTACTGTGCAGTAAATATTTATACGAAGCTAACTTAACTTGAACGGATCGAAACAGAGTTAAAATGAATTAATTATGATTTTTCGAAGTTTATTTGGTACCTAGAATAGAGTAATTCAAGTGAATAATTTTAATTCAAATTTCATGGCTAAACAAAGGTACTAGGTGATAAACAATATCAAAACAAAATTATTGCAACTGAAATGGATCAATTTGGGGCTAAAATGAATTAACTATGAATTATACAAGTTTCTGGATTTATTCTTCTACTAAAAATCATTTTATATAAACATTTATATAAATTAATAAAGTCCAGGGGCGCTGGGTACAAAATCTTGAGAGCTCAGGGTCATTTCTGCGAAGTTCTGGGCCTGATTGTAATAATTTTTCTATAGGAGAGGACGACGGGTTGATTTGTAATAATCTGAGGGTCTCTTTTGCATAAACACGTGGCCAAAGGGGTATGTAGAATTCATGGTCATCCGATCTAGAATCTGCGGATCCGATTAGATCCAAGACCTAACTGAACCGGTACGCACTCTCAGCCGTTGGATCAGAGATCTTCGATAAGAGCCCTACATGACCACAAAACCGTCCGATAGCCTATCTACGGTCGGAACCTACAGCCGCGAAGGGGTATGTGGCCAACTAATCTGGGCCGCCCTACGGCCAATCGATGGCACAAGCGCACGCTTCTCCTGTGCCCTCAATCCTAGGATCTACGGTCAGATGCACCCCACACCGAAATGTTACCCAAGCTCTAATCCTAGACGCACATCATCAATCGGGTGGCCCTAGTCCATCGTCTACCTTCGAGCACCAGACCAAGCAATGACGCCTCACGGTCTATGCGCAGCAGTGGGAAACAAGAAGAGGTATGGGGGGGGGGAGAGCTCTCACCTCTGCCGGAGCGAGCTGGCCAACGACGGAACGTGATGCGCAGCGAGGCACAGGTCCAAGCGATTCGACACCTCTTCGAGCACGCCCTGGTCTGCGACCTAGCCGGACGACGGTGCCTGCACAGTCTTCAATGCCCAGTGAGGAGGCCCGGTCCGCCCACGCCGCACGCACAGGGAAGTCCCTGGACGTCCAGTGTGCGGCTCCGTTGAACACCCTCCCGGCGGCAACACTCCTGTACTCTCTCTGCTTCCTTTCTTCTACCTCGACAACGCAAATACAGCAACGCAAATACGTGGGACTTTAACTGGTCGGTCTATGGAACCCTAGGAATGGCGCCCGCAGAGGATACTCCATGCCATGATGACCGAACTTACAGAGGCTGGCACTCCGCAGAGCTCGGCGGTGGTTGAAGGCTGCTGACGAAGCGCTACCCGGGCCCGGCACGAGATCTGCCCGACGACCCGCAACGGCCGGAGCAGAAGAACGGTCTGCAATGTGGGTCTCATTTGTCAGCGAAAACAGGATGAACATGCTGCTTGCGTGAGTGACCGAAGTGCGGGCCCAACTGGCCAGTGGAATACAGTGCGTGCGGAGCCAACTAATTGTAACACCCCATGTGTTTATCGTCTGCTCGACCTCAAGTGCAGACCTTAACACGTGATAGCGATGAATATAATAGACACTAAATTTTAATTATCTCGTGAAGGTTCAAGTTTGGTGCCATTTTCATTTCGATAATCTACGTAATTAAAAGGGGTTTGAGAAATTTTTGGATTATCGAATCTTGGTTTGCTGGTGAATTTTGAACTGTTCGGATCACGCGCGTAAGTGAATACGAAAATCAGAAAACTTCTGATTTTTATGAACAGTTCAGAGCCCGCGCTGTCCGAATAGAACGATGCGCCAGCTGATTAAGTAAATCGTTCCTCTCAGCATGTGATTGTTGACGTCAGATCAAATGATCGATCACTGGTGAGGATCGTAAAAATTAGACGGAACTAAATAACAGTCTCTCTGTTTTAATCTGTTTCGTCTGTCGCGGGTTCGACATCATTTTTATCTATCCGGGCTTTTCCTAAATTTTCGTGATGTTCGGAACCTAGTTGTTCCGAAAATCAGTGCGTCCGATGTGTGACGGAACCTCCCAAGTCATTAGGCCCACCTACAGTTGTCCTTGTCCAACAGACATCAGACAACCCTGTAGATGTTCCTGAATCACTTGACAAGTTCGGTATCTTTTTCCCTTACCTTTCCAGGAACGTTTCACCCGTCTGACAGACAGTATGTTCATCGGAGATGCGAAAATGCGGAAGTGATTACATAAACTTACATTTATTTAAAAGTAAGAGTAAGTTATTGGTACAGACCAGAGAGTGCTGAGAAGTATTATTACAATACCTGGGAGGTAAAAGCTCCTCCCATAAGTTCTTTACATAAAGGTTTTTAAGGAGGACCCGGTCCTCCGGCAGCTTCACTCTTGATTATCTTCACTTTTCACCACCTTGGTACAAAAACAACAAAAGTTTGTTGTCTCCTCACCTAAAAACAACGGGGGAATAAACCCTGAGTATGAAATTACTCAGCAAGTCTTACCCGACTAAGGAAAAGACTCTCAAGGGTATGCTGGTCGTATGGGAGTCAAGGTAAGGCCTTTCAATAATCAAAGACTCTGTTTGCAGAATTGCTTACTAAAGTGGATCCTTAAAATCCAATTTTATTGTCAGGTTAAGTAAAATTACCTGCAGCTAGAGTTCTTTCTACCCTAGTTCAATCACTTGACCTGCACTAGCCAATTTCTTATCAACCCTTCATCTTCACTGGATTGCTACGTGTAAGTCAATGGCCAAGCCTCCATAACCGTGGAGGTACGGCGATCCGAATCGATTATACTCAGCTGAGGATCTCCGATCACACGACATATGTAGCACTTAACCCTTGCATATGTCAACCCGCCACCAGGTTTCTTAAGACCAGATCAGGTTCACGCAAACCAAGAGCACAGATACACCACCGTCCAACCTCTTGCCATGGAGGGTACACGCTACTCTCGCCACCGCTCCACGCCCATTTCGTGTTATCTTATTCTGGCCTTAGTCCACCCGAGGCAAAGCTTACCCATGACGAAGCATGTGACCAGTTAAAGGGTCCTCGGTCAGCAGGCCTACATCGACAAGGTCCTTAATCGACTCAGACGGAGACACTACACCGAGACTCTCTTCTCGTGCAAGTCTCCCGCCCGGTCTCAGCTTAATTATTTAACCCCAAAGGTTGGTACCTGGCAGAGGTACATCTTTTCCGATGTTGAATCCATCAAGGCCTTTGACAGATTCACCATCAAGTTTCATTTTGAAAACAACCCTCCCACTTTGCCAAACATCTTTTGTAATACAATTCCTTTTGTTTTGCTAGAGCAATACTAAGCATAGTAAAACCTTTTGTAAAACAGGGTATCAAGGAAGGTAATCAATTCCAAGGAAAGTAATGCAGAAATTGTTTTAAGCAATCAACACCTATCACCTAGTGCATCAAGCAAGTGAGAAAGATTTTAAAACACAAGGGGGGTGGCAAATGGACCGGGGCTTGCCTTTGTTTATGGGTGAGTCAGGCTTAGATCCACAAATATCGAAGTAGAAACAGTTCTCAGCCTGTGTTTCCAAAGGTGGTGGTACTTGTTCTTCAGTGGCTTCCACTTCTTCCTCGTGTTCTAATCATAACCATATATAAGTATAAGAATGAATGCCATGGGATGTTCATGAGGGTGCAAAGATAATATAAACTTATTATCTAAGTCTTGAATACAATTTTCCTTCACGGAACTCCGAGAACTTAGGGTTTCCGGAGTCAGTAAAGGAGTTCACAGGGCAGGGGGGGTGTTTTGGGGTTTGGTGATCAAACAAGGTCCAAATCAACCCAAATTCTACCCAAGGCTTCTAAATAATATAAGGAGCTCATATAAAAATTTTGAGCATTTTTGGGATTACCATTTATCTTTTAAAAATCCAGAATTATTTCTTTAAGCTATTTTAAATGCCCTAAAATTCCTTATTTCTTTAGGCTATTTTATTAAATTCTAGGGAAAATAATGAACCTAGGAAAATTGGTTTCACAATTTTAGGATTTTTCTACATTTTATAACAAATTTCCCAAGTTCTTCTGAAAAAGAAAAAGAAAAAGAAAAAGACTCAACAGTGTTGGGCCCAAACTGGCCTAAGCGGCCCAAGTCCACGCAAAAGCGTGCGAGCGCCCGCGCCCGCGCTGGCGGTTTTGCAGAACGGCCCTTGCGTTTTTGTCTAACAGTGAACGAGTTCTTTCACTGTTTCTATGTATCACTGACAGTTTGCAGATAAGCCATTAAGTTTCTATTCCTTCGCAGACCGAGGTCCACGACAGCGCTCCGCACGGCAGAGCTCCGGCGAGCATCTGCACTGGCCGATTAAGGCGACGACCGGCGCTCCCGAGCGGCGGACATCACATCGGACCTACCCCGAGTGTTTCCCCTAACCTAATTGCACAAATGGTGAGCTATCAAGCTCTGTCCGCGTGAACCGAATGGGTGGCGGACAGTTGAGTGCGTTCCCGGTGATTGGTGAGCCCGCAGTCCAAATTGGTGGTTCGGCAAGCATCGTAGACATGTGAGAAAGCTTAAACGAGGGAGAGGGAGGGTTGGACTGACCGGGAAGGGAGCTGGCCGCGTTGAGGTCAGTTTTGGGTGGCGGAAACTCGAATTGGGGGAAATGAGCAATTCTCTGGCTATGGGGGCTAATCGGAGGCGGGAGTGGTGGCTATGGCTTTGGTATGACCTAGCGTAGCTGGCCGGGGGCTCAATTTATAGGCAGAGCGAGCGGTGGCCGTGAATTTTGGACGAGACACACGACAGTCGGCAGTGAGGAAGAACGGTGGTGCAGTGAACACGTGTTCACCGCCGTGGCAGTAACTCCGGTGGTCGACGGGGAGTTTAGAGGGAGTCACGGCGATGCGATGGCGCGGTTAGGACACGCGGTGGCCAACGGCGATGGCACGACGACGGTGAGCACTTTACCCGCGGGCGGTGAGCCAGGGGAGATGAACTACGGCTAGCCGGAGTGGCTTCCAGGTCACTGGCGACGATGATCTTTTGACCCCGCGACGTTATCAACTTACCCCGAGCGTGAATCATGACGCCGACGACGCGAATCATGGCGGGGGGGGGGGGTCACCGGCGGTGGGTCAGTCGCGCTGGCGATCTGATCTATAGCAGATCACTGTACCATCGGAGGCTTATTTAGTGTGTCTGACAAAGCATTTTCCAAGCAACCTTTCTCCAGATTTTTCATAAGAACTTCATCATCTTTCTGTAGCAAAGTTGCAGAGTTATAGACCAGCTACAATTCAACTATAGGGCTTGAACACATTTGAGTACTAGATCAAGGTTGAATTCATACTCAAAGTTGGCTCCATTACACTGAACCTCTGAATTTCAGACTGAATCAGCCTGACAGCCAATCTTTAGGCTTGATTATCTCCAATATTTCCTTAACAAGTGAACTTACAACTTTAAACAAAGTTGTTCTCCCTAGTTTGCTCTATAATTTTCATGTGGTGACCTAGGGCAAAAACCCCATAATTTGAAAGATACAATGCTCCAAAGTTGAGCCCTCAACACTGAATTTCAGACTTAGAATGAAACCTAAGTGAGGTCCATTTTGCATTTAGGTCCAAAACCCAATGTTTGACCTACAAGTCCACACATTTGTGAACCAAATGACTTAAAATACTTATTTGACTTGGTTTTTGCACTTTAGCCCAAAAGTGGGCTAATTTTGCACATAGGTCCCTAGGGTTTGGATTTAGGGTTTTCCAGGGTTCTAATTGAGATTTTTGGTATCCCAGGTGTATAAATGTGACTCAACTTTGTTTTTGGGGACATTTTATGACTCTTTCCCTAAAGCCTTTAGGTTTTCTCATCTTGGGTTAAGTTTTACCCCCTTTGAGCCTTATGTAGGGTTAGGTTCCCTGTCTAGGGTCCTATTTGCAAAACACTAAAAACAATACACTTGTTTGAAATTTTTACCTAGTGAATGCACTCTAGGTATGTCAAACATATGCAATGTCAATTCTTATGATCCCATGCCCAAGTTTTAGTTACAGTAACACCAGGGGTGTTACATCCTTCCCCCCATAAAAGGATCTCGTCCCGAGATTAAAGGTCCTAGGGTGAGTAATGGAAAAGGAAATGTGTCACATTTTTATTCCCTTATTTCTGGTACAAGGCAGGGGTGGTGTGGGGGTTCACTCCTTTATTCAGTAACTAAATACACTTTACAAATTACATGAGGCTAGAAAGCCTGGGAAATTCTTATCTAAAAAGTCTTGGGTTTCCCATGTAGCCTCTTCCTCAGAATGTTGGTTCCATTGTATCTTATAAAACTTGAGAGTCTTTCTCCGGGTAACCCTGTCCCTTTGATCCAGAACTCGAATAGGATGTTCCGAGTATGTTAAATCTGGTTCCAGGACAACATCTGTCACTTCAATGGTTCGATCGGGAACCCGAAGACACTTCTTCAGTTGTGACACATGGAACACATTATGAATAGCAGACAGAATTTCGGGGAGCTGCAGTCGATATGCCACTGGTCCACATTTCTTAAGTACCGGGAATGGACCAATGTACATGGGTGCAAGTTTCCCTTTAACCCCGAAACGCGATACTCCCTTCATGGGTGAAACTTTCAGGTAGACATAGTCCCCTTCATGAAAGTACAAGGGCATTCGCCGTTTGTCTGCATAACCCTTCTGACGGGCTTGTGCTTTCTTCATATTATGAATAATTTTCTGAATCTTTTCATCGGCCTCCTTCACTATATCAGGCCTAAAGAAATACCTTTCTCCAGGTTCAGACCAATTTAGCGGAGTTCGACACCGTCGCCCATATAAAGCTTCAAAAGGTGCCATCTTGATACTTTCTTGATAGCTGTTATTATATGAAAACTCCGCCAAAGGCAAGCACTCATCCCATTTTGGTGAGAAATCCAGGACACATGCTCGCAACATATCTTCGAGTACTTGATTAATCCTCTCAGTCTGTCCACTGGTTTGTGGATGATATGCCGAACTATGGAGCAACTTAGTACCCAAGGATTTGTGAAGTGCTTCCCAAAACTTGGCTACAAATTGGGATCCATGATCTGACACAATGGTCTTTGGAACACCATGCAGACTAAGAATACGGGCAATGTACAATTGGGCATAGACAGTAGCCGGGTAATTCGTCTTGACCGGTAAAAAGTGAGCAACCTTCGTAAGCCGATCAATGATAACCCAGATAGAATCATACCCTTTTGCAGTCCTGGGCAATCCCACGATAAAGTCCATACTTATATCTTCCCATTTCCATGTTGGGATCGGCAAAGATTGTAATGGACCAGCAGTTTTCATGTGTATGGCTTTGACACGTCTACAAGTGTCACACTTAGCCACATATCGTGCAATTTCAATCTTCATCTTCGTCCACCAGTAGTGCTGCTTCAGATCATGATACATCTTAGTGCTTCCCGGATGAATAGAATAGCGACTAAGATGCGCTTCATCTAAGATTTGCTGGTGGAGTTCTTCATTCTTTGGCACGACTATGCGGTTATTGAACCATAGCACACCTTGATCGTCTTCCTTGAAACATTTGGTTATTCCAGCCCTTATCTTTTCCCGTATGTGCTTCATACCCACATTATCCTTTTGAGCATCAATTATCCTTTGCAAGATGATTGACTCAAGCTTTAGCTGATTCAGAGTTCCTTGTTGGACCATCCCCAGGTTTAGCTTTTCCATCTCTTGACATAAAGTGTTGTCAGAGGTCTTCACCATAAGACAGTGGCAGGAAGCCTTACGGCTCAGTGCATCTGCCACAACATTGGCCTTGCCTGGGTGATAATGAATTTCCAGTTCATAGTCCTTAATAAGCTCAAGCCATCGTCTTTGTCTCATATTTAATTCTGACTGGGTGAAGATATACTTCAAACTTTTATGATCTGTATATATGTGGCAGATATTTCCCAGCAGATAGTGACGCCAAATTTTCAGGGCATGAACCACAGCAGCTAGCTCCAGATCATGAGTTGGGTAATGCTCCTCATGTCGGCGCAACTGCCTTGAAGCATATGCAATTACTCGGCCCTCTTGCATTAATACACAGCCGAGTCCACTGCCTGACGCATCACAATATACATCAAAGGGTTTGGTGATGTCCGGTTGAGCCAATACCGGAGCAGTGGTTAATAATGTCTTCAATTGCTCAAAGGCTTCATTACACTTAAAAGACCAATTGAATTTAATGTCATTCTTCAATAAACTTGTGATTGGCTTCACAAGCTTAGAAAAATCTCGTATGAATCTGCGATAATATCCAGCTAGTCCAAGAAAACTCCGGACTTGGTGAACAGTGGTTGGGGGTTTCCACTCCAGAATATCCTTGACTTTGCTAGGATCTACCGCAATTCCCTTGGCAGATAACACGTGCCCCAAAAATTGAATTTCCTCCAGCCAAAACGCGCACTTGCTGAACTTGGCATACAACTGATGTTCCCTCAAGCGCGTTAATACAATCCACAAATGTTGAGCATGCTCCTCTTCATTTTTAGAATATATCAAAATATCATCGATGAAGACCACCACGAACTTGTCCAACTCGGGCATGAACACCGAGTTCATTAAATAAGTGAAATGGGCAGGAGCATTTGTTAGCCCAAAGGACATTACCAAATATTCAAATAGACCATACCGCGTAGTAAACGCGGTCTTTGGTATATCCTCGGGCCGAATACGGATTTGGTGATACCCCGACCTGAGATCAATTTTGGAAAATACCCTCGCTCTAGTCAGTTGATCAAATAAGATGTCAATCCTTGGAAGAGGGTACTTGTTCTTGATGGTGACCTCATTCAGGGGTCGATAATCCACGCACATTCGCAAGGTTTGATCCTTCTTCTTAACAAAAATGGCGGGGCAACCCCATGGAGATGAGCTTGGCCGGATAAATCCTTTATTTAGTAGATCTTGTAATTGAATCTTCAATTCTGCCAACTCATTAGGAGGCATACGGTACGATCTTCGGGAAATGGGAGCCGTACCGGGCTTTAGCTCAATTACAAATTCTACATCTCTTTCAGGGGGCAGTCCAGGCAAATCTTCCGGAAATACATCTGGAAACTCACACACTACCGGAATATCCTTGATCTCCGGTACAATGGCTTCATATATTCTACCAGAAGCTTTGGCTGGATTGGTTACGGGAGAGACAAAAGAATCTCTTCTTGATTATAGCTCAACCTGACGGTTCTGAGTTCAGTGTTGAGAATTGCCTTGTGTTGGGTTAACCAATTCATACCCAAAATTACATCTATATCCTGGCCTTTCAGAACAATCATGTTAGCAGGAAAGTTCCGTCCGGCCATTGTTACTGGCACTTCATAGGCCACTTCTCTAGTAAAAATGTGTCCCCCAGGTGAATGAATTTTAAATCCTTCTTTTGATTCATGGCATGAAATGTGATGTTGCTCCACAAATGTATTGCTAATAAATGTATGCGAAGCACCAGAATCAAAAAGAATAATTGCAGGGTGACTGGCCACGGGAAACGTACCCATCATCACCGGTTCTCCTTCCGGTGTAGTGGCCACTTGAGTATAGTATACCCGCCCCGTCTTCTTTG
Source organism: Zea luxurians (assembly GCA_029449295.1). Lineage (NCBI taxonomy): Eukaryota > Viridiplantae > Streptophyta > Magnoliopsida > Poales > Poaceae > Zea > Zea luxurians. The sequence continues at coordinate 37,610,376 of JAOPSE010000010.1, read as the reverse complement.
TATTCTTCCCCACATTATTTCCCTTGGGCTGAGCTGACTTCCCAGATCCTTGCTGAGCATTTGATTGATTCTGCTTGGGATATGGGCAGTCTTTGATGAAATGTCCCGACTTGCCACAATTAAAACACCCGGTTGAGGAGCTGGGCAAAGCAGGGAATCGAGTGCCCGGGGCACCCGGCTGATTTGGGGTAGTGGGGGCATTGTTGGGGCGAATAATGATTGGCTGCTTAAAGGGAAATGAGGGCGGTCGAGAAAAAGAACGATTTTGGCTAGAAGGCCGGATCACAAACCGTTGCCTCTTTGCCTGGCCCTGATTAGGCTTCTCACCACCAAATCCCTTGTTCTTCCCCGAACCTGCATATTTTGCTTCAACAGATAGGGCTGTGCTGACAGCCTTCCCATACGTGAGATCTATGCAGGTGGCCATTTTTCTCTGCAATCGATCATTCAGACCCCTCATAAAGCAGTTCTTCTTCTTCAAATCAGTATTCACCTGATCAATGGCATACTGCGACAGGTGATTAAACTTGTTGAGATACTAATTGACGGTATCTCCTCCTTGTTTCAGCTTCATGAACTCTTCTTGTTTCATATGCAGAACACCTTCGAGTATGTAGTGCTCGCGGAAGGCCACTTTAAATTCTTCCCATGTGACATGATGGTCGGCAGGTTGAATAGCCACAAAATTTCCCCACCAGGTACTGGCAGGGCCACGCAGTTGTTGCGCTGTGAACAACGGCTTCTGTGTCTCTGAACAGCGGAGAAGACCAAATTTTTGTTCAATAACCCGTATCCACTCATCAGCTTCCAATGGGTCCTCAGCCTTGACAAATAGTGGTGGACGGGTTTTAGAGAAATCCAGATAGGTGGTTTCACGGGGGCCTTGCTGATAACCCCTTCCACCCTACTGCTGGAATTGTTGGCCCGCCATTTCTCTAAGAAAGCGGGTATTGTCTGCAGTTGTGTTCACCAAGGCGACAATCGCCTCAGCCAATGTGGGAGGAACCGGAGGTGGATTTGGGGTGACATCCCTTCCCCCAGAAGTTCCTGCTGCATCCTGTCCTCGAGTCCTGGTAGGCATCTGAGGCAAAGAACATTTGAAGTAAACATAATATGCCAGAGAAACCTTCCATTTTACATTACTATAAAAAGTAATGATACAGACTCGATGTTATACAACAGGATACATTACCCATTATACAAGAGTTCAACCTATTATACAACATACTACTTCTACTTCTACAAGCTACACTACTACTCCTGCTTCTGATTGCTCTTGGCAACTTCATTGTCAGGTGTGGGAGACCATACGTCGACCAGCCTGATCAAAGAAGGAGGGGGCCTAAAAAGGTCTAACTCCCCACCAAGCGCTTCTCCCGCATTATGCCAGGGTCCGGCTTCTGACCTGACAGGATCCGCAGGGACATTTGGGTGTAATTGCGAATACAGTACATGAACTTCCTCATGTAAAGTATTGCAATATACCTGCAAGTTATCAATAGCAGTGCTAAGCTCTTCGACTCGTGCTCGAGCCTTCGCTTCCTTAGCCCAAGCTACTGAACGAGATTGTACTGCCCAATCAAGCACCAAATCTCGATCAGCAAGTTGATCTTGCAGGGTACGGATGTAACTTCTTAATTCATTTATTCGGTCTCCATCCGCAACCCATAAATTGGTCCTGCGTTGTAACTCTGCTTGAAGTTGATTCACGCGAGCTTCGAGATCACCAATTGGATCGTTGCTCCCACTACTGCTATCTTGTTCCCGCGGGGCAAGTTGGTGTCGAGGTACACCGATAGGTCCAGTATGTTTTCGCGCCGTTTTCCTTGTACGCGGCGGCATTTGCTAAGGGGGAAAATTTATTAGTACAATTCTTAACATGATGCATGAATAATTACAGAATCAACCTTAGTTGATTCAACCTTCTATACATCGCACTCTTCCTATCTGGTCTTTGAAATAAACTCTTCAGAGATGCTTAGGTAAGAAGAGAAGAAATTTTCTAGATAAGTCTTAGAAAATCTTTTTGAAGATGCTACATAATATCTGTCAAGAAGGGCTACGCTCCGATACCAGCTGTGATGGAACCTCCCAAGTCATTAGGCCCACCTACAGTTGTCCTTGTCCAACAGACATCAGACAACCCTGTAGATGTTCCTGAATCACTTGACAAGTTCGGTATCTTTTTCCCTTACCTTTCTAGGAACGTTTCACCCGTCTGACAGACAGTATGTTCATCGGAGATGTGGAAATGCGGAAGTGATTACATAAACTTACATTTATTTAAAAGTAAGAGTAAGTTATTGGTACAGACCAGAGAGTGCTGAGAAGTATTATTACAATACCTGGGAGGTAAAAGCTCCTCCCATAAGTTCTTTACATAAAGGTTTTTAAGGAGGACCCGGTCCTCCGACAGCTTCACTCTTGATTATCTTCACTTTTCACCACCTTGGTACAAAAACAACAAAAGTTTGTTGTCTCCTCACCTAAAAACGACGGGGGAATAAACCCTGAGTATGGAATTACTCAGCAAGTCTTACCCAACTAAGGAAAAGACTCTCAAGGGTATGCTGGTCGTATGGGAGTCAAGGTAAGGCCTTTCAATAATCAAAGACTCTGTTTGCAGAATTGCTTACTAAAGTGGATCCTTAAAATCCAATTTTATTGTCAGGTTAAGTAAAATTACCTGCAGCTAGAGTTCTTTCTACCCTAGTTCAATCACTTGACCTGCACTAGCCAATTTCTTATCAACCCTTCATCTTCACTGGATTGCTACATGTAAGTCAGTGGCCAAGTCTCCATAACCGCGGAGGTATGGCGATCCGAATCGATTATACTCAGCTGAGGATCTCCGATCACACGACATATGTAGCACTTAACCCTTGCATATGTCAACCTGCCACCAGGTTTCTTAAGACCAGATCAGGTTCACGCAAACCGAGAGCACAGATACACCACCGTCCAGCCTCTTGACACGGAGGGTACACGCTACTCTCGCCACCGCTCCACGCCCATTTCGTGTTATCTTATTCTGGCCTTAGTCCACCCGAGGCAAAGCTTACCCATGACGAGGCATGTGACCAGTTAAAGGGTCCTCGGTCAGCAGGCCTACATCGACAAGGTCCTTAATCGACTCAGACGGAGACACTACACCGAGACTCTCTTCTCGTGCAAGTCTCCCGCCCGGTCTCAGCTTAATTATTTAACCCCAAAGGTTGGTACCTGGCAGAGGTACATCTTTTCCGATGTTGAATCCATCAAGGCCTTTGACAGATTCACCATCAAGTTTCATTTTGAAAACAACCCTCCCACTTTGCCAAACATCTTTTGTAAAACAATTCCTTTTGTTTTGCTAGAGCAATACTAAGCATAGTAAAACCTTTTGTAAAACAGGGTATCAAGGAAGGTAATCAATTCCAAGGAAAGTAATGCAGAAATTGTTTTAAGCAATCAACACCTATCACCTAGTGCATCAAGCAAGTGAGAAAGATTTTAAAACACAAGGGGGGTGGCAAATGCACCGGGGCTTGCCTTTCTTTATGGGGAGTCAGGCTCAGATCCATAAATATCGAAGTAGATATAGTTCTCAGCCTGTGTTTCCAAAGGTGGTGGTACTTGTTCTTCATTGGCTTCCACTTCTTCCTCGTGTTCTAATCATAACCATATATAAGTATAAGAATGAATGCCAAGGGATGTTCATGAGGGTACAAAGATAATATAAACTTATTATCTAAGTCTTGAATACAATTTTCCTTCACGGAACTCCGAGAACTTAGGGTTTCCGGAGTCAGTAAAGGAGTTCATAGGGCAGGGGGGTGTTTTGGGGTTTGGTGATCAAACAAGGTCCAAATCAACCCAAATTCTACCCAAGGCTTCTAAATAATATAAGGAGCTCATATAAAAATTTTGAGCATTTTTGGGATTACCATTTATCTTTTAAAAATCCAGAATTATTTCTTTAAGCTATTTTAAATGCCCTAAAATTCCTTATTTCCTATAAAAATCACAAAACTATTTTTTATTAAATTATAGGGAAAATAATGAACCTAGGAAAATTGGTTTCACAATTTTAGGATTTTTCTACATTTTATAACAAATTTCCCAAGTTCTTCTGAAAAAGAAAAAGAAAAAGACTCAACAGTGTTGGGCCCAAACTGGCCTAAGCGGCCCAAGTCCACGCAGAAGCGTGCGCGCGCCCGCACCTGCGCTGGCGGTTTTGCAGAACGGCCCTTGCGTTTTTGTCTAACAGCGATCGAGTTCTTTCACTGTTTCTATGTATCACTGACAGTTTGCAGATAAGCCCTTAAGTTTCTATTCCTTCGCAGACCGAGGTCCACGACGGCGCTCCGCACGGCAGAGCTCCGGCGAGCATCTGCACTGGCCGATTAAGGCGACGACCGGCGCTCCCGAGCGGCGGACATCACATTGGACCTACCTCAAGTGTTTCCCCTAACCTAATTGCACAAATGGTGAGCTATCAAGCTCTGTCCGCGTGAACCGAATGGGTGGCGGACAGTTGAGTGCGTTCCCGGTGATTGGTGAGCCCGCGGTCCAAATTGGTGGTTCGGCAAGCATCTTAGACATGTGAGAAAGCTTAAACAAGGGAGAGGGAGGGTTGGACTGACCGGGAAGGGAGCTGGCCGCGTTGAGGTCGGTTTCGGGTGGCGGAAACTCGAATTGGGGGAAATGAGCAATTCTCTGGCTATGGGGGCTAATCGGAGGCGGGAGTGGTGGCTATGGCTTCGGTATGACCTAGCGCAGCTGGCTGGGGGCTCAATTTATAGGCAGAGCGAGCGGTGGCCGTGAATTTTGGACGAGACACACGGCGGTCGGCAGTGAGGAAGAACGGTGGTGCAGTGAACACGTGTTCACCGCCGTGGCAGTAACTCCGGTGGTCGACGGGGAGTTTAGAGGGAGTCACGGCGATGCAATGGCGCGGTTAGGACACGCGGTGGCCAACGGCGATGGCACGACGACGGAGAGCACTTTACCCGCAGGTGGTGAGCCATGGGAGATGAACTACGGCTAGCCGGAGTGACTTCCAGGTCACTGGCGACGATGATCTTTTGACCCCGCGACGTTATCAACTTACCCCGAGCGTGAATCATGACGCCGACGACGCGAATCACGGCGGGGGGGTCACCGACGGTGGGTGAGTCGCGCTGGCGATCTGATCTATAGCAGATCACTGTACCATCGGAGGCTTATTCAGTGTGTCTGACAGAGCATTTTCCAAGCAACCTTTCTCCAGATTTTTCATAAGAACTTCATCATCTTTCTGTAGCAAAGTTGCAGAGTTATAGACCAGCTACAATTCAACTATAGGGCTTGAACACATTTGAGTACTAGATCAAGGTTGAATTCATACTCAAAGTTGGCTCCATTACACTGAACCTCTGAATTTCAGACTGAATCAGCCTGACAGCCAATCTTTAGGCTTGATTATCTCCAATATTTCCTTAACAAGTGAACTTACAACTTTAAACAAAGTTGTTCTCCCTAGTTTGCTCTATAATTTTCATGTGGTGACCTAGGGCAAAAACCCCATAATTTGAAAGATACAATGCTCCAAAGTTGAGCCCTCAACACTGAATTTCAGACTTAGAATGAAACCTAAGTGAGGTCCATTTTGCATTTAGGTCCAAAACCCAATGTTTGACCTACAAGTCCACACATTTGTGAACCAAATGACTTAAAATACTTATTTGACTTGGTTTTAGCACTTTAGCCCAAAAGTGGGCTAATTTTGCACATAGGTCCCTAGGGTTTGGATTTAGGGTTTTCTAGGGTTCTAATTGAGATTTTTGGTATCCTAGGGGTATAAATGTGACTCAACTTTGTTTTTGGGGACATTTTATGACTCTTTCCCTAAAGCCTTTAGGTTTTCTCATCTTGGGTTAAGTTTTACCCCCTTTGAGCCTTATGTAGGGTTAGGTTCCCTGTCCAGGGTCCTATTTGCAAAACACTAAAAACAATACACTTGTTTGAAATTTTTACCTAGTGAATGCACTCTAGGTATGTCAAACATATGCAATGTCAATGCTTATGATGCCATGCCCAAGTTTTAGTTACAGTAACACCAGGGGTGTTACACGATGATTATTTAAAATTCATCGTTCGCGCGAATACGAATTCGGAAGCCCGACTCACTCAGATGATTTTATCCCGAATAAACTAGTTTGAACTCGATGACTAAAATGTTCGGGGCAAAATAATCTGAATCGCGCAGTGTCTGAGAAAAATCTTGCGCGAAGTTATGATCCAATCTATCCTTCAGCATGCCATTTTGGCGACGAAATTATGTGTGCTTTAGCAGATATGGTTTCGGCTAACTTCATTCAATTTACGCAGAACAAATCCTCGAAGCCAAAACTATATTGGTTCGTTCCATTTGTTTCTCGCCTCAATTTAAATCTCAAAAGTGAATTATCAGGTACAAATTCATCTGACTTCAGATTATTTACCAAATCAAATCCTAACAAATTGTTGTTATTCGACCCATTTTTCGCTAAAATCTGGAATTAGAAATATCTGCGAATTTCTAAAAACAAAAAAAGAGAAAAGAAATAAAAAATGGAAAATATCCTACCGTTCTAATCCCCAGCCGCCTAGCCGCTCTATCCCCTGGGATTTTTTCTAAGCCGCCGCTCTCTGCTCTTATTTATCTGCACGCAATCTCCTTCTTCTTCCCCGCGCGTCTTCCTCCTCCAGTTCTGGCGCCCGGCGCTCCTCCCTGGATCGCCTGACCGCAAGCCCCTGGGTCTCCTCGCCGTGGAGTTTCTTTCCCCTGTCGGCTCTCTACTCTATCTCTCTCCCAACGCTCCTCTTCTCTAGCTCCGGCGCCCGGCCGAGCGCCCCTTGTGCCGCAATCTCGTCGAGCTTCATCCAGTCACACAACCAAGCTCCTCCCTGCTGTGTTCTCTCTTCCCTGCTCCTCTCGCTCGGCATCTGGCTCCTTGCAGCGCCTGCTCCATTGCCGGGTGCCCTGCTCGCGCCTAACTCCCTACGTGCGTGCGCTTGCGCATTTCCTGCCCAATGCCGCGCTCCTCCCTCTGCTTTTCCCATGGCGTTGGCCGCCCTCTGGTGCGCGCGCCCCTTCTCCACCATAGCGCACCTCTGGTCTTCCTGCTCCCTCCCTGTTCCAGTCCTCTCCCATGGACGCCCTAGCCATCTCCCATGGTGGATGAGAGCTTGTCCCATGGCTGTTGTGCCATGCGTCTCTCTCTGGTACTCCTCGACGCGCTCTGCTGCATAGCTTCCTGATGCGCGCACAGTTCTTTGCTCTCCTGCACGCAGACTTCCTCTGCTAGCTCGTCCCAACGCCGGCTCGGCCTCTCCTATGGCGCCCGATGCTTCTGTCGAGCTCCCTGCATCGTGGTCCGAGCTTCCTGCGCGCGCGAAGCTCTCTGCTCGTCGTCGAATCGCCTTCTCGCTGTTTGCGCTGTCAATCCCGCCTGAGCCCCTTCGTGTTCGTCGAAGCTCCCTGGCTCGACTCTGCCCAGTTCGTGTCCTGCTCGCCTTTGCGTCGTGCGCTTTGGCATCGGCTGCTGTCGATTCCGCCATAAAGTTCACGGAGGCTCCTTGCTCAGTTTGTTTCGCAGTGGGCAAATTCTCCACGTTTCAAATTCGTGTTGCTTGCCCAGTGTGCGCTTGCTTCTCATCCATCGGGTTTTGTGCGTGCTCGCATTTGTCGTCGAGCTGTTAAACCCGTCATCTCCGGCTCGATCTCCACCTCACCAGCTCGCACCAGACTTCAATTGAAGGTCGTCGTCGATCCGTGCGTCATCAAGAAATTCCAAGAGTCAAGTGAAGACGGAGCCAGCAACGTGATATTCATCAAGTGCGCGAGAAAAGCTCGGACATCCTGCGCGACTCATGTTCGATTCGTCAAAATTATTCAGTCAAGGAAAAGATCTTCAGCAATTAATTACCGAAGAAAAGAAGACCCCTGGATGACGTCAACCAGAACCTGTAGTCGTGCTTGCGACTATCGCGTCAAATTAGTCTGGGTAAGTTGATTCGTATTTCAGTTAACTAAGCCTATAAATAGATTAAATAGAATTGTTAGTCACGATAAATATTATTAATTTAGCATGTGTATATTGGGATGATCGATTTAGGTAAATCGGTAAATCAAGTAATTAAGTTACACAGTTTAGAGAGTTAATAAAAAGCTAGGAATAAAAATAGATGTTCTAGTGTTAATATGTCACTTTGGTTAATGGATGTAGTCGATGCCCTGCTATGATATCCGTGGTGCTTAATGCTTGATTTTAAGTGTTTCATCCTTTTTAGAGTAGATTATCTATAATATAGTCGTTATACTTGTGCTCATACATATGCATCGTGCATCTCATGAGGTACGATAAATAATCGCGCGATGCGGAAGACGATTCAAGTCGACCCCAAGCGCGGGCTAATCCGCAGGATGATGCAGATGGATAATCTGATCAAGTGCTAGGACAAGGATAGTCGCCAAGTGGTCGCCACTTAACAACACTAACCTAGTGTTACTCAGGCAAGCCCTGGTGCATTTGCCACCTCCTTGTGTTTTAAAAATCTTTTTCACTTGCTTGATGCATTAGGTGATAGGAGTTGATTGCTAAAACAATTCCTGCATTACCTTCCTTGAACTTGATTACCTTCCTTGATCACCTGTTTTACAAAAGATTTTTGATGCTTAGCATTGCTTTAGAAAAACAAAATGTTTTGTTTTTACAAAAGTTGATATGGCAAAAGTGGGTGGGATGATTTTGAAAATAAAATTTGATGGTGGATCCATCAAGGCCTTGATGGGTTCAACATCGGAAAAGATGTACCTCTGCCAGGTACCAAACTTTGGGTTGACATGATTAAGCTGAGACCGGGCGGTTGACTTGCACGAGAAAGGAGTCTCGGTGTAGTGTCTCCGTCTAAGTCGATTAAGGACCGTCTCGATGTAGGCCTGCTGACCGAGGACCCTTTAACTGGTCACATGCCTCATCATGGGTAAGCCTTGCCTCGGGCAAACTAAGGCCAGAATAAGATAACACGGAATGGGCGTGGAGCGGTGGCGAGAGTAGCGTGTACCCTCCGTGGCAAGAGGCTGGACGGTGGTGTATCTGTGCTCTCGGTTCGCGTGAACCTGATCTGGTCTTAAGAACCCCGGTGGCGGGTTGACATATGCAAGGGTTAAGTGCTACATATGTCGTGTGATTGGAGATCCTCAGCTGAGTATAATCGATTCGGATCGCCGTACCTTTGCGGTTATGAAGACTTGGTCACTGACTTACACGTAGAACTCCAGTGAAGATGATGGGTTGATAAAGAAATTGGCTAGTGCAGGTCAAGTGTTTGAACTAGGATAGAAAGAACTCTAGTTGCAGGTAATCTTACTTAACCTGACAAAAATAAAATTGGACTTTTAAGGATCCACTTTAGTAAGCTTTTCTGCAAAACAGAGTCCTTGATTCTTGATAAGTGTGGGGGATAGATATCCCCCGGGTCCACCAAAAGAGTAAAGGACCTCACGAAAGGCCCAAGGGCCCAATAAATCATAAGGTTATTCTTTCGTGGACCTGGGGAAAGACGACCAGCAACGCAGAGCGACATGGGGCTGGATTGGTGCAAACCCGGACGGCCCATAGCGCCGAGCCATTGGCCGCAACAGAGATCCGACTTTCCCGCGTCGGGGCCTCCATGCAACGAAGCCACGTGAGGATAAGTCGGCGAGAGTTACGCAGAGGATAATCTCGAGAGGTTCACTATCTTTTAGCCACTCGTTGTTATCTCATCATGTGTACTGCCCCACGGTCGAGTATATAAGGCCTAGGGGGCACCCCTTCAGAACGATCGACCCATTACTTAGCCACCCACATCAACTCTCTGTATTCTCGATCCAGAGAGCTCTCTTGTAATCACATCCACCAAGTATACTCGTCAGGACGTAGGGTGTTACGCATCTCTAAGCGGCCCGAACCTGTAAACCTTGTCCACTGTCCCTCGTGCAATCGGCACGAACCATTTTGCTACAGTTGTCGACACCGTCCTACTCCTAAAACACCTTGAGGGGTAACCCCGGGTGTGCGGTCGGACCCTAAACACCGACAGCTGGCGCGCCAGGTAGGGGGTGTGTCGACAATTCAAGCTAGCTCAATGGCCATCTCCTTCTACAGCAAGGTCACCCTGCGCCCCGGATCTACGTTCTGCTTCGGAACAATCTCGTTCGTAGCAGACGAAGAAGGAATTCTGCACCGTATTGCGGATCCGCCAAAAAAGGAGTCTTCCTCAACAAACTCCGAAAATATCGGAGAAGCGCGACCCCCAGCTCCCCGGAAGAAGATCACCACGATGACAGCGCCGTTCTACCCCGACGTCCTCTTCATCGGAAGAGCGGAATCGCCCGCCATCTCCGACGACGAGCCGACTGTACCCGGGGAAGAACCGCCTCAGCGAGAGTCCCGTCGACGAAGGAACCGGCGCAGGAATGTTCGACGGCATCACGCAGCCGGAGAACGGAATCCGGAGCAACCTGTCTCGCGAGACGAGGTCTCGGAGGTAGGAGAAACCCCGGAGGAACGCGTCTTCAGAGAGCGAAGGAACTCCCGACGACGTGATCGCCGACGAGCTCAGGAGCAGGCTGAGCAGGATACAAGGCAACGTCGCGAGAATCCACTCTTCGGGCGTAATCTGAACCCCGACTTCGCCCGAGCCATGAACACGCCGAGCGAGGTCGGAGGGGTGCTGGCTCGGATAGCGGAAGGACTTCCTCGTACTCCCGACGCCGACGGCTACCGACGACTGTTCACCCAGGCGGCCAACCATCTTCTACCGCTTGCTCACCCGCCGAACGATCTACGACACGCCATCAACAGTCGCCGAGACGCGCGGAGCTCCATCAACGCTTCGCGGGAACGGCGGCATGAGAACGAAATTCGTCGTCGAGAGGAGTACGACAGAGATCATGGCGCCCCGGCTCAGAGCCAGGCTACCAGGACTGAGTCGGCGACGGCTTCGACTGGCGGAACCTCCCGGGGACGGTCGAGGAATCACAACCACAACTCCCCTCCCCGGGACAGGCATCGACCCCGACGACAGGAGGACACGTGCGGAGTGTCCGCCCTCACTCCGCGCCTTAGGGCCATCCAGTGGCCTCCCAATTTCAAGGTATCCAATGTTGACAAGTATGAACCTAAGCAGGATCCATGGGGTTGGCTAGCCGTCTACACCACCGCTGCTCGAGCTGCCGGAGCATCCGAGGACGTGATGACCGCGTACTTGCCCATTGTCCTTGGACAAGACGCGCTGCAATGGCTACGACATCTACCCCGACACTGCATCGACGTCTGGGGCGATTTCAGTCGGCGCTTCACCGCCAACTTCCAGTCCCTCTCCGACAAGCCGGCGCAACCATGGGACCTCAAATCTATCAAGCGCCGGGGGGACGAGACTCTCCGATCATACCTCAAGAGGTTTCAAACCATGAGGAATCGCATCCCCGATGTCACGGAGGCGGCCGTGATCGAGGACTTCTACCGAGGATCCAATGACTCGGCTTTTGTCCGAGCCATACTACAAAGGGCGCCGACCACCTCGGAGGAGCTGTTCCGGGAAGCCGACCTCTACATCACCGCCGACGAGCGAGCCCAGGACCTCATCGGAGGAGCAAAGCCCGCATCGGCAGCACCACGGCGCGACACGAACTAGCAACCTGACAAGCGGTGGGAGAAACGGCCACGCGAAGAAGTACACGCCGCCGGACCACCTGCCGCCCGCGCTCGAGGAGGACCTCGTGGAGGCGAACGCACACTGGACGACATCCTCGACGCCCAGTGCCCGTACCACAAGGACATGCGCCACACTCTTCGCAACTGCCGGGACTTCAAGCACTCCGTCGGACACGGCCGACCCTTCCAACCTCTACCTCCTCCTCCGCCGAGGGGAGGACCAGATGAACCACGACAACCCCATAGGCAGGAGGAGGGAGGAGGAGGAGGAGCTTTCCCGCGCGTTGACAGGGAGTTCAACGTCATCTTCGGCGGACACGGGTCACAGGAGAGTAGAAGACAGCAAAAGCTCAACGATCGCCAGATACTGATGGCGACCATCGGTCCTCCCGCCCCATACCGATGGTCGGAGCACCCGATCACCTTCACTCGGGCGGATCAATGGCTCAACTTCGACCATCCGGGCAAGTACCCGCTTCTCGTCGATCCGGTGATCCGAGAGAGCCGGGTGAAAAAGGTGTTAGTGGACGGGGGGAGCAGCATCAACATCACCTTCCCCCGGACACTCCAAAGCTTGGGAGTTCATCTCAAAGAGCTCCACGAGTCGGACACTCCTTTCTTCGGCATCGTGCCGACGGAAGGGGAATACCCGCTGGGCCACATCTACATGCCGGTCACCTTTGGAACTCCGGAAAACTACAGAACCGAGTTCCTGAGGTTTGAAGTGGCGAACTTCGACTGCGGGTACAACGCCATCATCGGGAGGCCAGGATTGGCCAAATTCATGGCCATTCCGCATTACACATACATGATACTGAAAATGTCGGGGCCACAAGGGATCATAACTGTGCGCGCCGACCTCCAAGGCGCCGCAGAATGTTTCCGAGTGGCTATTCAAGCAGCCCTCACCGCCAAGCCGTCGACAGCTCCCTCAGCAATAGCGAACTCTAAGCCTAAGGAGGACCTCGCAATACCGGCGAATGAAGCTCAGACCGCGACCTCTATGCGGCCGACTGAAGAGACCAAGAGAATCAACCTGGGGTTCGCTGATGAGCGCAAGACGGCCATCATCAGCTCCAGTTTGAGTGACAAATAGGAAAGCGCGCTCGTCCAGTTTCTGCAAGATAACCGAGACGTATTCGCATGGCAACCTGCGGATATGCCGGGAGTCCCGAGAGAACTGGCCGAGCACAAACTAAAGGTTTTCCCCCAGGCGAGGCCGATTCGGCAGAAATTACGTCGCTTCACGCCTGATAAGAGAGAAGCCATTCGCGCCGAGTTAGCTCGCTTGGTCGCGGCTGGATTCATTAGAGAAGTATTACATCCTGAGTGGTTAGCCAATCCTGTTCTTGTACTCAAAAAGAATAAAGTGGACTGGCGCATGTGTGTTGATTATACTGATCTCAACAAACACTGTCCGAAGGATCCCTTCGGGCTCCCAAGGATAGATCAGGTGGTGGACTCCACCGCTGGATGTTCTATGTTGTCTTTCCTGGATTGCTATTCCGGGTATCATCAGATCAGTCTGGCAAAGGAAGATGAAGAAAAAACGGCGTTCATTACTCCATTTGGCGCTTTCTGTTATACCTCCATGCCGTTTGGCCTCAAGAACGCTGGAGCGACTTACCAGAGAGCTATTCAAACATGCTTAGCCGATCACTGGGGCAAGCGTGTGGAAGCTTATGTGGATGACGTGGTGATCAAAACACAGGACTCAAAGGACTTCATCGAAGATTTGCAACTGGTTTTCAACAGCCTGAGGCGGTATAGATGGAAGCTTAATCCCGAGAAGTGTGTTTTTGGGGTACCAGCCGGAAAGTTGCTCGGATTTATCGTTAGCCACCGAGGAATTGAAGCTAATCCAGATAAGATTGAAGCTATCATGAAGATGGAAGCACCTCGATCGCAGAAGAAGGTTCAGCGACTTACTGGATGCATGGCAGCTTTAAGCAGATTTATATCCAGGCTGGGAGAAAAAGGTTTGCCGTTTTATAAGTTACTCAAGAAGGTGGATAAATTTCAGTGGACTTCAGAAGCACAAGAAGCTCTAGATGCTCTGAAAAAATTCTTGACAACACCGCCAGTACTGAAACCACCTCGGCGAGCTACATCAACTCAACCAGCTGAAGATTTGCTACTGTACATCTCTTGCACGACTCACGTGGTAAGCACCGCGTTAGTAGTCGAACGAGCAGAAGAAGGGCACGCCTATCCAGTGCAACATCCTGTGTATTTCATCAGTGAAGTCCTCGGCCCCTCAAAGAAAAAGTATTCTCAAGTTCAGAAGCTATTGTATGCAGTACTTCTAACTGCCCGCAAGCTGCGTCACTACTTTGACGACCACAAAGTCATAGTAGTCACAAGTTTTCCAATAGGGGATATTCTTCACAACAAGGAAGCCATCGGTCGAATAGCCAAGTGGGCCTGTGAGTTGGGATCTCATGACATCGAGTTTCGGCCTCGTACTGCCATCAAAACCCAAGCACTGGTTGATTTTGTATCAGAGTGGACTGAACAACAAGTACCAGACAACCCGGAGACTGCAGAGGTATGGCGAATGTATTTTGATGGCTCACTCAAGCTGCAGGGAGCAGGAGCGGGGATTCTTTTCACTGCACCAGGAGGCGAACACCTCAAGTACGCCCTCCAGTTGCTATTCCCGGCCTCCAACAATGCAGCCGAGTATGAAGCATTGATCCACAGATTGAACATTGCCATATCATTGGGCGTCAAAAGATTAATGGTATACGGGGATTCTCTGGTAGTTATCAGCCAGATAAATAAGGAGTGGGATTGCTCAAACGATTCAATGGGAAGGTATTGCACTGCCGTTCGAAGGCTGGAGGATAAATTCGAGGGTCTAGAATTTCATCATGTGGAGAGAGATCGGAACGCGGCAGCCGATGTACTGTCCAAGCTAGGATCCAGTCGAGCTCAGGTCCCGCCCGGGGTTTTTGTGCAAGAAATTCTGCAGCCAAGTATCTCGTCGGGTCAAATGGAAGAATGCAACATCATAGACCAACCCGAGTCAGAACCCGATGACTGGAGAAGGCCAATCATTAAGTACATAAAGAATGAAGAAGAACCAGATGATAAGAACTTGGCGGAGCGCATTGCAAGACAGTCGGCTCATTATACACTCATTGGGGAAACATTATACAGAAGGGGTGCGTCAGGCGTCTTCATGAAGTGCATTCTCCCATCCACTGGAAAACAACTCCTGGAAGAAGTCCATGCTGGGCAATGTGGAATACATGCAGCCTCCAGAACACTGGTTGGGAAGGTCTTCAGGTCAGGATTCTATTGGCCAACGGCAAAGAATGATGCAGCCGAGTTAATTCAGAGGTGCGAAGCCTGCCAATACTTGTCAAAGCAACAACACCTGCCAGCACAGCAGCTGCAGACCATACCAGTAACTTGGCCTTTTGCATGCTGGGGGCTGGATATGATTGGACCTTTCAAGAAAGCTCAAGGGGGATATACTCATGTGTTGGTAGCAATCGACAAGTTCACTAAATGGATAGAATTTAAGCCCATTGCCTCCTTAACCTCTGCCAAGGCTGTGGAATTCATACAAGATATAATATTCAGATTCGGGATACCAAACAGCATCATAACTGATTTAGGATCCAACTTCACAAGTTCAGAATTCTTTGACTTCTGCGAACAAAAGAGTATTCAGATCAAGTATGCATCTGTAGCCCATCCAAGAGCCAACGGGCAAGTTGAGCGAGCCAACGGGATGATATTGGATGCACTCAGAAAAAAGATTTTCGATAAGAACGAGAAATTCGCAGGAAAGTGGATCAGAGAACTGCCTTATGTTGTTTGGAGCTTAAGAACCCAACCCAGCCGAGCTTTGCATGGAAACACTCCTTTCTTCATGGTCTATGGGTCGGAGGCAGTGCTGCCTGCTGATCTCAAGTTTGGGGCGCCAAGGCTGATTTTTGAAAGCATAGCAGAAGCTGAGACCACCAGGCTGGAGGACATAGACGTACTCGAGGAAGAACGGTTAAGCGCAGTAATCCAGTCAGCAAGATACCAACAGACTCTAAGGCGCTATCACGACAAGGCTGTGCGGCAACGATCTTTTTCAGTAGGGGAGCTCGTCCTTCGCCGAATTCTAACGGGAGAAGGACGACACAAGTTATCACCCTTATGGGAAGGACCTTTCATAGTGGCAGAAGTCACTCGGCCCGGATCATATCGCCTCACTCAGATGGATGGCACGGAAGTCGGGAACTCTTGGAACGTAGAACACCTGAGGAAGTTTTATCCTTAGCCGTACCTCAAAACTGCTGGGATAACAATGATGTACTCTGTAAAGTGGAAATACGTCATCAATAAAGAAAAGGTTTCAAGGATACTCAATTTGTTTACGATTGACTTGCATTCTTACTTAACTCGGGGTGACCACTATGCCCTGCTAACGGAGCAATCGACTTAAGTCGGCAACGACTTAAGGCGGTGCAACATGCTCACGCTTACTTAACTCGGGGTGACCACTATGCCCTGCTAACGGAGCAATCGACTTAAGTCGGCAACGACTTAAGGCGGTGCAACATGCTCACGCTTACTTAACTCGGGGTGACCACTATGCCCTGCTAACGGAGCAATCGACTTAAGTCGGCAACGACTTAAGGCGGTGCAACATGCTCACGCTTACTTAACTCGGGGTGACCACTATGCCCTGCTAACAGAGCAATCGACTTAAGTCGGCAACGACTTAAGGCGGTGCAACATGCTCACGCTTACTTAACTCGGGGTGACCACTATGCCCTGCTAACGGAGCAATCGACTTAAGTCGGCAACGACTTAAGGCGGTGCAACATGCTCACGCTTACTTAACTCGGGGTGACCACTATACCCTGCTAACAGAGCAATCGGCTTAAGTCGGCAATGACTTAAGGCAGTGCAACATGCTCATGCTTTACTTAACTCAGGGCGACCACTATGCCCAGCTAACGAAGCAATCAACTCTAATTGGCGCTTGCTTAAGACCAATGCAACGTGCTCTCGCCTATTTAATTCAGGGGATGATCTCCATATCCCACATACAAAATTCATAGTCATCACACATCATTACTACCAGACTCATTAAACTAAAAAATCCTGATACAATGATAGAATAACTATGACACTCAAATAAACTGGTGTTCTCTGACAAATATTCAATCATGCAAACTGCGCGCTTGGAGCGCGTGAAATGTTTTCTCTATTTTGCAATGTCTTTTCCAGGAGCAGTTGACGAAGAAGGGCGACTCGAGGAGTCAGGGGCGGCGTTCACGTCGGCCCTTATATCCTCAGGAACAACTACACCAGGCCTCCTCATCAGAATTCGTCCCGCTCGAATGGCCTTGTCCATGGCCCTATCGCGTTGGGCTCTCAGAGTATTGGAAGTCTCTTCAGCAGCCTTGACAGCCGACTGGGCAGCCTCTAGCTCCTGGGTAACGGATTTCTTGGAAGCACGCAGGTTCTTGATGACAACGTCTTTAGCCGATATCAACTCCCGAAGGCGAATCACATCGTCCAAGGACTCCTGCAGCTTATAGCGAAGATTGTTCAACTCCTCCATGGAAAAGCGATGACTCCTCTCCAGAATAGTCAGCGAGTTGCTAGAATCTCGATACAACCTATCAAGATTGTCACGAGAAGCGGCAAGGATGCGTTTTTCTTCCTGCAAGCACAAATCAGTTCCTTCAGAAAACCAAGCAGACAATAGGAGTATAGCAAGCACAGTTTCGTATTCACCTTTTCAGAGTCTAGCTGAGCATGCAGAGAGGAACTCAACGCATTGGCATCATCCAAGGCAGCAGAGACCTGACTCAGTTCGATCTGACTTTGAGAATACTTTTCCTCAAGATCAATGCATCGTTGAGTCAATTCAGCTCGATCCTGAGAATGCTTCTCCTCAAGAAGTGCAGCCTGCCGAGTCATTCCTAGTAAGAGGTAATCAAACAAAGCGAGGTCAGAAGGTCGGGCAGTCCACAACAAACGCGAAGAAAAGAAAAAAGGCACTAACCAGCGTTAATCGCCTCCAGCTCGGATACACGACGACGAAGTAACACTGGATTCCAACACGGAAAAGATGAAGCCACTTCGGGAATAGGAGCACCATGCAATTTCAGCTGGCTGGTCATCCCGTCCACCAAAGTCTGACGAGAAGAGCAGATGAGCATAATGGCAAAAGTTCAAGCAATGTAAAAATCAAGCTAAACAGCACAGTACCTGGAGGTTGGAGAAGAACGAAGGGATCCCCAAGTCAGGAGAAATCAGATGATAACCAGGCGCAAGGTCATCACCCGAAGCAGCATGCAATGGAACGGTGGGAATCAGTTCATCTCCTTCAGCAGAGCCGGATACTCGATCAACGGGGACGCTGCCCTCTAAAGCGACGCCCCGGTCTGAAGTTTGGGCCACCACCATGCAGCCAAAGTGTGGAGGTGACCCAGCGTGAACGTTCATGGAAGCGCCGGAGGGAGACCCTGTTTGGGCACCCCCGGGGACCGGGCCATAGTCGGCACTGCCCACTTGAGCCGGGTTATCTCCGGCAACACCCTCGGGGGCTGGGCAGTGGCTTGCACCCTTCGCCTGAGCTATGTCATCCCCGACGACACCCTCGGGGGCTAGACATGTGTCGACACCATCCTTGGGGTCCAAATTTTCAGCAGTAACCATCTCCAAGGTTGATGGGCCCTCGGCTATTTCCATGGAATCAGGACAATCCAAGTTAACATCCCGTCCCTCAAGATCGTGCTCTAAGGTTGATGAGGCACGGGATGACCTCAACCCAGCGTCCGGCACAGCACCACAAGTTTCCGTCGCGTCATCATCCACTGGCCCTGATAACAAGTCCTCTGGGACCATATCCTCGAGAGTTCGATCAAAGTCGGCCAGGGATATGTTTTGCAGACCAACAAGAGCAGATAAGGCCGGGGAGGGAACCCCACTGCTTTCCCCACTAGCAAGGAACTGCCGACTGTTCTTTCGAATCAAAGGAACCTCATCCTCTTCCTCTTCGTCATCTTCATCAGCAACACCGGCACCACACCCATTGGGATCAGCAACAGATGGACCACACCCATTGGGATCAGCATCAGCAAATTCAGATGCAGGAACCTCCTCATCAGCAGGAGCCGAGGGACCAGCACCCTGATTCAAACTAGATACTCGCCGAATACGTCTCTTCTTCTTTTTCTGCTCATCAACAGAAACATCAGTCTGATTGGTTCGGCGGGGACGCTTCGAGCGAGCACGGACAGGTCTCTGAGCATCCAAGATTATACCGACCTCTGGGAGAGGTGCCACTGCCAATGTCTCAGTAGGGATGGCGTCAGAAGAATCCTCGGCCAACATGTCAAGCACAGCATTTATCTCAGCATCAGTAGGATCCAAAGGCACCTCGAAATGGGTTTGTCTCTCATCATCAGGGATTTTCCCAAGTGAAGCAACCAAAGCACTAACCTCCTCATCAGAGGGCCGCGTTCTAAGGCCCAAATTGTCATCAGTTGAAGGTGGGTTTGACACGAAACGAGTGAAGGCCTTGGCAGGAGGCAGATTCCAGGCTGAATACGCCACCGGAGCACCAACATTGGATACTTTGCCTCTGAGAATCATCTCCAGTCGGCTCACCAAATCTGCAGAAGGGATCCTTCTATTGGTAACTCGAGTTGGGTCGGCTAGCCCTTGATACAGATAAGCTGGGTGGACCCTATCCTTCAGCGGCTGAATGTTTTTGAAGACAAAGTCAGCGACTATAGCTTCAGCGGTTAAACCCCTCTCTTTCAATAGCCCAACTTCAGTTAACAGCACACTAGCTTCAGCCACCTCCTCGTCTGTGGGAGACTCGGTCCAGCTTGGGGTGCGAACATCTGGCTGTCTTCCTGACCGGGGAGGGAGAGAATTTCCATAATTATCAACTATAAACCATTCCAGGCGCCATCCCTTAATGCTGTCCTTAAGGGGGATCTCAAGATACTCAGTTTTCCGTCCCCGGCGCATCTCCAAGCTGGCACCTCCAACCAACTGATGCTGTCCCCCGGCCATCCCAGGGCGACAGTGATACAGGTGTTTCCACAGGCCAAAATGCGGCAGCACGCCAAGAAAGGCCTCACATAAGTGGACGAAGATAGAAATTTGCAGAATTGAATTAGGGTTCAGATGGGTTAAGTTGATGTGGTAGAAATCAAGAAGACCACGGAAAAAGGGAGAAATAGGAAGGCCAAGACCACGGAGAAGAAAGGGAGTGTAAACCACAGACTCATGGGTATCCTCCGTCGGGACCGTAGTTCCATGGCAAATCCGCCAAGAACAGAGTTCCCGCGGAGGAAGAACCCCGATGGACACGAGGTGGAGGAGTTCAGTTTCAGAGATGTTGGACATGTGGTTACCTGCGAAAGGCAACTGGCTGTTGGGATCAATTGGGGGAATCACCACAGCGGAAGAACTCGCGACTTTCCTCTTGGGAGCCATCTCGATTTCACCAGCGAGCGAATTGGAGGCAAGCGCAGAGGAGATTTGGAAGCAGGAATGCAAAAACTAGGGCGCGGAAAGCAAAGGCGGCTAAAAGTGCAACTCTTATGGGATATTCTCGGACCAGACACCGTTTCAAAAAGTGCCCAGTCATCACTCGACAGTTATTTCCGAAATCCCAGCGTGCCACGTGGTCATTCGGCAGTTATTTCCCAGAAAACTGGTGGGCCCTCTCTTTACTCGGGTACTAACCCTCGAAATAACTCGGCGTTGCCTCTAAAACGCTGATCTTGAGTTCAATCGTTCGGCATTACCTCTAAAATGCCGACGTTGACCTTCAATCACTCGGCGTTGCCTCTAAAACGCTGACCTCGAGCTCAATAACTCGGCGTTGCCTCTAAAATGCCGACGTCACTATTCAGTCACTCGGCGTTGCCTCTAAAACGCTGATCTCGAGTTTAGTCACTCGGCATTACTTCTAAAATGACGACGTTGACCTTCACTAACTCGGCGTTGCCTCTAAAACGCTGATCTCGAGTTCAATAACTCGGCGCTGCCTCTAAAACGCCGACGTCACTATTCAATCACTCGGCGTTGCCTCTAAAACGCTGACCTCGAGTCTAATTGCTCGGCATTGCCTCTAAAATGCCGAAATCACTACTTAGTCACTCGGCGTTGCCTCTAAAACGATGATCTGGAGTTCAACTACTCGGCATTACTTCTGAAATGCCGACAACGACTTCCGATCACTCGGCATTACTTCTAAAATGTCAACGGCGACTTCCGATCACTCGGCATTACTTCTGAAAACACTGATACAGACTGCAACATTGCTCGGAAACATCAGTATAACGATCAAGCTGTTCGTTTATGGACTCAAAAGACTCAGATTCATAATCAAACGAAACGATTCATCAAAAGGAAGCCAAACTTGTTCTTCATTCAAGGGAAGTGATAACATTTACAAATCAACTCATTATGAGTCGATACTTCCCTATTTCTACTACTAAACTACACTTTACTGCTACTACTACTACTACTCTACAATATACTACTTCACATTACTAATAATACTACATTATCTAACTATACTACTTCTAATCTATACTAATATTTAAAAAGACCAGTGGCATCTAGCCACTGGCCTTGCCCCTGCCGCCGCCGCCGCTCTTGGCGCCGCCCCCGCCGCCGCCGCTCTTGGTGCCACCCCTGTCGCCGCCACCCCTGGTGCAGCCGCCGTCGTCGTCGTCGTCGTCGTCGTCGTCGTCGTCGTCGTCGTCGTCGTCGTCGTCGTCCCCGCCCTCGCCGCCGTCGTCCGAGTCCTCCTCCTCCGAGGAGTACTCGGACTCATCCGAGCCCTCGAGCCCGGAGCGCTCGACGGCCCGGATATACGACCAGACCTCCGCCGCGAGCCCCTGGGAGTCGTCTGAGTCGTCAGACGACTCACGCAGGGGGAGGGGAGCCGGAGACCCCTCGGATTCAGAGGAGAACTCCTCCTCTGAATACTCCGAGTCACCAAAATCTTCAGACGAAGGAGTTGGTTCGCGCTTGCGTTTCTTGCCCATGGTGGAAATGCAGATAGAAGAAAGAAAGCAGGCAAGGGAGAACAGCGAGAGATGTGAAAAAATCAGGCTGGCAAGGGCACTATTTATAGGAAAAGAAGGCAACCGCTCACCTCCAACAGTGGTCACTGAACAGTCGCAAAGCATTCAATAAGCACCCCAACCCGTCTGAAGACACGTCAGGCGGCGGACGCCGTTTCATGCAGCACTACACCCATTGGGACTCCAGTCAACAGCGCAAAGGATATGATTACACTCGCCGTCCCATCACATTACAACTCAGAAGCAGCCGGTTAAAACACTCAGCGTACCAAGCCGTTCCTTGCTCACACCCATTGGGGGGGGACGCCCAGGAATTGTCAGTATATTTTTCAAAATGGTCACATCTATGCAGAGCATGCAGTGAATGCCTCAAGACAAAAATGAGATATCAACAAGAGTTAAAAGGAAGCCAAATATAGTCAGCAGAGTGCAAAATATGGTCGACAGACATGACTTGAAGACTAGACAGAGAACATCCATCGAACGTCCAATCAGTCGCAGAGCAAATACACTATGCTACCCAGCAAGATATGGAAGGATTGTAAATTCAGTTGCAAAAGACAAAACACATGCTGACCTCCGAAGCATAATATTGATGACATAGCGAGGATGACATCATACCAACTTGTTTATAAGCAGAGAGAGTATTCTTCAACAAAAGGACACAAAAAGAAGACCTTCAAGCGAATTATCCTCAAAAAATTCACTTGAAGGTCGGGGGCTACACCCATTGGGTGCACCTCCGGTGCACCCCATGGATTGTCACTCTAAGCCAGGATAGCATCAATTTCTAAGAGCATGAAACAAGATTAAGAAGCCAATCCTCAACTGGAATAAGGAAACACAAATGGGAGTAATTTCTAATGAAGACCTTCGAGTAGATTATTTTCTAAAATCTACTCGAAGCTCGGGGGCTACACCCATTGGGTGCACCTCCGGTGCACCCAATAAGGTTCAAAGTCCAACAAACAGGAATGCCGATCTCTAAGGCACAGACACAAAGCTAGGTTCTGGTCAACAAGTGATCAAAGCAGGAGAGAACAGCAAGGAGTCATCTTTCTTCAAATCACCTACAAGCTGGACCTGGGATCTTCGGGTTGATTATCTCTAAATTAACCCAAAGATCGGGGGCTTGTGGGGGATAGATATCCCCCGGGTCCACCAAAAGAGTAAAGGACCTCACGAAAGGCCCAAGGGCCCAATAAATCATAAGGTTATTCTTTCGTGGACCTGGGGAAAGACGACCAGCAACGCAGAGCGACATGGGGCTGGATTGGTGCAAACCCGGACGGCCCATAGCGCCGAGCCATTGGCCGCAACAGAGATCCGACTTTCCCGCGTCGGGGCCTCCATGCAACGAAGCCACGTGAGGATAAGTCGGCGAGAGTTACGCAGAGGATAATCTCGAGAGGTTCACTATCTTTTAGCCACTCGTTGTTATCTCATCATGTGTACTGCCCCACGGTCGAGTATATAAGGCCTAGGGGGCACCCCTTCAGAACGATCGACCCATTACTTAGCCACCCACATCAACTCTCTGTATTCTCGATCCAGAGAGCTCTCTTGTAATCACATCCACCAAGTATACTCGTCAGGACGTAGGGTGTTACGCATCTCTAAGCGGCCCGAACCTGTAAACCTTGTCCACTGTCCCTCGTGCAATCGGCACGAACCATTTTGCTACAGTTGTCGACACCGTCCTACTCCTAAAACACCTTGAGGGGTAACCCCGGGTGTGCGGTCGGACCCTAAACACCGACAATAAGCCTTTCCTTGACTCCCTTAAGCCAGCATACCCTTGAGAGTCTTTTCTTTAGTCGGGTAAGTCTTGCTGAGTAATTCCGTACTCAGGGTTTTATTCCCTGTTGTTTTTCAGGTCCTAACTTTGTGATGCTGTTGATGGTGTTAAGTGCCGGTGGGCTCGGCCTTCTTATAAGTCTAAGTAACCCTTCTATACTTCTTATTGAGGATGGTCATTTGAGCTAGCATATATTTCAAACTTATACTTTTGTAATCACTCCGATAAAATAATGTAAAATTTTTGTAACTTGTAAAATTTGGTAGTAAGAATTCCGCTGCAAAAATGTTGGTGTGTGTGATTTGTGTTACTTAATCCCGCGGTTCTGGTTGAAAGTGGTTTATCCGATGTCTTTGGGGCAATCGGACAGATCCTGTTGAGTTATCTGGTGCACATGCATGGCCGTCTGAGGTCTTTGGGACAAGGACAGGTGCATGTGGGCCCAATAACTTGGAGGTTCTGCCACACTAATGAAGGCTGCGGCGCGGGCTGAGGTAAATGGGCTGGGCATGGAATTCGGCCCAAAGGGCACAGGCTAAGGTCTTCACTTTTCCTTTTTATTTTCTGATTTCATATCTAAATCCTAATTTCAAATCAGGTTTTAGATTTAAAATTTCAAAATAGATTTAGATAGAGTTCAATCTTAAAACAATTTAAGTGCACAGACAAAACTCCAATATGAATTCTAAAGTATAATTTTAGTTATTTATTTACTATCTTTTTTAGCCAATGTTCTCAACATACAAGTAAAAAAATACTTTTAGGAAAATAATTTCTAATGTGTAACATTCATTAAAAGGTGATTTTTACTTACCCTCCTTAAGAATGTCCCTCAACCATATAACCTAATTCATATGAAGATCTTTCCACTTTTCATTTAGTCTCTTTAATTTCTTTATTTATTTATTTGTTATTTGCATAAATTAATGCCATTAGTCAAATATGAAAGAAAAAGGAAAAGGGAATCAAGGAATCTCCAAAACACCCACTGATAAATTTTTCTATTTATTTATTTTGTTATTTTTTCTATACAAATTTTGTGCTTTACAACATTGCTTTTAAAGTTGGTCAAAATTTTATTAGCAATTTACTAAGTATAAGTAGATACCAACCCAAATAAGTAATAGATCAAAATTGGTTACAACACCCGCGATGCAATGCATATGACAAATTAAGTTTAGTTCCATAAATTAATCATGTGTGTCCGAGTTGCTCATGACCGTGAGCACGGCTGATATACCAGTTTTACACTCTATAGAGGTAGTGTATCTTTACCCACAAGTCATGTTACCCATCTGCCAAGGGGTCATGAATCCCATACACCTCTACCAATAAGGCGAGATAGGGTAACACTATGAGTCCTTTACAAAGTTCCACTGGCTTCAGAAAACCCGCACTACTACAGCATACCTCTGTACAGGCGGTTTGGTTCGCCTCTACACAGGCGGTTCCAGGAACCGCTTGTGGTGCACCGCCTGTGAAGTAAAACAACATCACAGGCGGTCAATTAAAAACCGCCTGTGAAAAACACAGATTACAGGCGGTCCAGTTCAAAAGAACCGCCTGTGATAGACACACATCACAGGCGGTTTCTTATCCTAGCCGCTTGTGTAGCCACACATCACAGGCGGTTTTTTATATAAGTCCGACTGCATACAATATAAATCATAGACAGTTTTCATTATACAGATTCATATATACAGAATTTTCAAACACAGAATATACACAGATTTCATACACAGATTATACATAGATTCACACAGATTGCATACACAGATTTCATACACATATTACAAGTTCCATAACAGGTATAATACACAGATTCATCCACATATCAAGTTCCATCGTCATACACAGATTTATACACATATCAAGTTCCATATACAACTAAACATCTCAAAGTTCCATAGACAACTAAACATCTAAAGTTCCTAACTAAAGACCTAAACACTGTGTGATATTGTGTACAAACTTAGTTCTGGGAATTTTTGCAAATTTCCATTTGTATTGTAGAATAGCCCTTGTTGATGAAGAACTTCACGGCGCATAAAGTAAAGCAAGTCTCTTACAACCTTAGCAACGCCGACGGAAACCATATCTCTTTCTAACCATTCAGCATTGATCTTGGATTTAGGAACCTGCAATGAAAGCAAAAAGCAAGCGGTGCTAAGAGTAATGTGATGAGCAACAATATAACATAAAAATTGCAACATAGACAATGATAGCGAACTTACATCCTCACGATTGACCATGTAATGGAAGGTGACACGACACCATTCGCATACATAATAACCGCACAGGACAGTACCCGGAGGTTGTTTGTCACCATATGGAAATAATGATATTGACAAATTAGGCTTGTCCTCTGGATGTTCGCCGCCAAGATCTTTCCAATAAAAACGGTATGCACTGCATATAAGAATAGCATTGTGAGATTAAGAATACATTTGTTAAGTTGTAATACAAGTGTGCAATAATAATCATACTTCTCTAAAATCTTCAAGAAGTCATTATACGTAGCCTTTTCCATTCTCAGTGAGTCGAAGACCACGACTTTACCATCCTTTGGAAAGATCATGATACGAATGTAGTGGTCACTATATAGACATAGACGAAAACACATGTTAAGATCACGATTGCCATAATTTATAGTTCAAAATTAAACCATGTCGATAACTTACTTAAAGTGGTGCGGAGCTATTATTAAGTCCTTGCCATGTTGTACATGATTATACATGGCTCATCCAATGTATGCCGCCATTACCTTCATTTTCTGTCTCTGCTTTCTGTTTGACGGCTTTCTCAAATTCAGCATCGTCCAAGTCTTTGTATTCTTCTCCATGCCTCCGAGCAACTACTTTGTAGCGAGCTTGGGATATCATCAATGGGTCAAGAAACCCTGTCTTAAGTTGTTTCTTCTTATCATCCATGTATTGCATCCTACGTGTAATAGTGTTAATCGTTAGACTCTCGTTTATGTGTGCGTGTACAAAACTAACAAATATGAAAGTTTAGAGGTACTTACAAGCAAAAGAGGGTTAAGTAGTTGGTTTCCATCCTTTGTCGGTGGTACAACGACCAGAGATTGTCAAAGAATAAATGCCGCACAGGATCTATATGATCATTGCTCCAAAATGCATCTTCTGGCACAACAAATGTGAAGTCCTCGAGTTTGTATTTGTTGCTAGCCACCATGTACCACTCATGCATTCTAATCTCCGGAGTCGACAACTTAGAAAGTTGCACCGTCGTCAAGAACGGCCTCCCATTCACAAATTTTGGAGGAACATCCTCCTTGTATACCGAGATATTGGTTTTAAGACGTAATGATTCTCGAGTATGAATCATTCCATCTTCTTCCCATACTTCGAAATTGTCTATTTGGGACCGTGTGCCTACTCCATGAGATGCTGATTCTGCTTTTGATTGATTTGTCATATCTCTCGGCAATTTATGCAGGTAGCGTGCCACTGATTCTGACGGTTTCTTGACATCGTCAGTGGCGATTCGCTTATGAATTTTCTTTGAAATAGTTGGCCCTTCAACATTGGTGCCAACCTTTGGTTCCTTTTTGATGTTGACGTCGACATTCTGAGGAACAATTTTGTCTACGTCCCCCTCGTCGAGTTCCTTCGCAAGAGGCGATATGATTGTTTCAACGATTTTTTTGGAGGTCGGTGTCATATTTTCCTACACCATGGGGTGTGGAATGATCGAACTATCTTTTTGTTGCATTGGTGTTGAATTCGGCTCATCACCCAACTTGATGTAGCGTCGATGCCAAAGGACCAACTCGTTCATTGCCTCCTGCAAAGTTATGATCCCCTCAACTGGAAAATCTATCTCCTAATCTTCACAACCACTGTCTGTGATTTCTAGAACTTGGACCACAGCATAGTGTGGCGGGATAGGATTATCCTTGTAGTTAACAAGTCCTGGTTTTACCAAACCAGTAGCAGCTTGCTTTGTTTTTGTCCCAGATCGATTGATTGGAATATGAAGAAAGCAAGGCTTGTCCTCAACAATATCGTCTACAGGGTACTTGGTCAAGTCTTGCACAGATCCTACGCTGCTAGGGACTATAGGTGGACTCATGTGGCTTGGCTTGAGTTCAAATGATATGCATTCTATTTTCTTCATTTTGTTCATCACGTCATTAATAGCCTTTTGTACCCTTTCATCAATAGTCTCTTCAAGGGTCCTTTTCGACTTCTCGTGTTTCCTATATGACGATGCATACTCTGGAAACGCCTCTCTCCAGGAAATCTTAGAAGAGATTCCCCGAGCCCGTCCAGTGTGTTCAGGATTGCCTAGTGCTGCAGTTAGTATGTCATTCTCCCTCCGAGGCTTAAATTCTCCTTTTTTCTCTTATCTGCATATTCTTGAATTTTTGTCGAAACTTCGCCTACCAAT
The DNA here is from genome assembly GCA_029449295.1 of Zea luxurians. NCBI lineage: Eukaryota > Viridiplantae > Streptophyta > Magnoliopsida > Poales > Poaceae > Zea > Zea luxurians. Next base: position 37,582,384 of record JAOPSE010000010.1, on the reverse strand, counting down.
TCTGGATGCAAAAGTTTGCCGTCCTCACTCAAACCTGCCCGACCTAAGATCCAACGAATAGCTCGCTCATCGATATCTTTTAATATTGGGTCCAAAGTGTCGTTAGCTATAGCTTCCTCGATTATCCTGTTCCACTTCACAACTTTATGGTGATATCCGGTTGACCCCAGGCGATGGGGGTGTTTGTTCATCTTCGCTCTCTGAGAATTAGTTTCGCCCAGTTCTTTGGCCTTCAGTTCGGTCTTCTGACGAACAAATTCCTCCCACTGAGCTTGAGTGATTTTCCCCATTTTCTTGGGCGGAGGAACCTTATTCTTCTTAACAAATTCCCTATTCATCTCGGCCTTCCACCCACGAAACATCTTGGCCATAGCAGAGAGCATCGACTTTCTTACTGCATCCTCTGTGCCTTTTGGGAACTTGAATGACTCAGACAACTTAGCCCATAGCTTATTGCGGGTGTCTTCATCTAAATCCTTCCATTTTTGAAGTGTGATTGGCACTATATCTCTAACAGTAGACCCGTAGGAATTTCGAAACTTTGTAACCACGTCAAGTGGTTCTTCAGGAAACCCCTCTGCATTTAGTTTTGTTACGTACATAACTGCACCTTCTTTCATCTGATTCGGACCTCGTCGCCCTCGTTTCCGCTTATGTGAAACGGATGATTCAGGCATCGGAGCATCCTCCGTGTTTCGTGTAGAACATGCATCCTCTTTCTTCTCTTCATTTGAAATCTATATAGTGAAACAATTAATGGCCTTTCATATATCAACATTATTTTAGAATATAGTCAGCATATTTCTATTTACCTCTTCATCGTTGGGAATATAGTCGGTATCAAGCTCATCTGATGTTTTTTTCTTCCTTGGAGGTATAGGAGTACAAGGATTGTCGTCACTAGAACTATCCTCCCCGCTCCCTTCACCGGAGCTGCTCGTTGTCTGCCATTCAAGTTTGTTCGTGTCTTCATCAACTTTGTTAGACGCACCGGTGCAGACCACATCCATACTAGGCTGCTCGTTGTCTGCCATTCAAGCTGGTTCCATCGATAAAGGGATATACTGTTAGTTTGATATACTGGTTCCATCAATAAGGGAACTTGGAGAAAAGGTGATTCAAAAGAAATCGAGCCCAAACCCGCCTCCGGGGCAGGATCGGGTCGGGAAGCAAGCTCGCAGATAGAAGTGCACTTTCCAATGCAGTTAGACAGAGAAGGCATGGCTGTGATGTTATAATGCTGAAGGACCCCAAGAAGAGATTATGCCCTGTAGTCTACCACCTCCCGTTATTTGTGGGCTTCACCGAGGGCGGGAAACATTTGGTGACATCAAACGACCTTCGGGCTAGGGATGTCTGCGAGCTTGTTAAGGGGCCAGATGATGGTGAGCCGGTGTACTCTGTCCGGATGTGTGGTCACAAAATTTAAAGCCGCCCCGGCTTCATCTGTGCGCTTCTCTTCTCTTATGTCGGCTACTAAGATCACTTAGCACCCCACCTAAGAGAAGAGAAGCACACACATGCAGCCGGGGCGGCTTTAAATTTTGTGACCACACATCCGGACATAGTACACCGGCTCACCATCGTCTGGCCCCTTAACAAGCTCGCAGACGTCTTCAGCCCGAAGGTCGTTTGCTATCACCAAATGTTTCCAGCCATCGGTGAAGCCCACAAATAACGGGAGGTGGTAGACTATAGGGCTTAATCTCTTCTTGGGGTCCTTCAGCATTATAACATCACAGCCATGCCTTCTCTGTCTAACTGCATTGGAAAGTGCACTTCTATCTGCGAGCTTGCTTCCCGACCCGATTCAGGCATTCCGCCGATGCCATTCTCCATATAAGTCCCAAACAGAGAATAGGGATGAGGTAGTCAAGATTGTAGGCGCTAGTGCTCAACTACTAGCATCTATAGATATGGACACAAGTCCAAATTTGGTGCTACTCGGCACCATCGATATCACTAGAAAAAAAATACATCAAAGAGATCCACTTCCCAATAGTACTCGAAGATAGTTCATTGACTTGACACTCTCTAAGAGGTTCATACAAAATACATTATCTCTAAGAGTGAAACCTACGATACTCATATCGTGTTGTTTAGGAATAAACATCAACAACCCCTTGACTGGTCGCTATCATACTCAATTCCAAAATATTTTTCCAATATGTCGGCTTGAGTAAGGAGATTTGGGCTTGGGAGTTCCTCCAAATCATCTACAGCTTCATCATCTTCAGCATATTGCAGGGCTTCATCTTGAATAATTTTAGCCCTCTTGGAGTCAGCATACTTTTTGATGGACAGAGCACACTTCTCAAGCATGTCGCATACATCTCCAATTTGAAACAAAGTGGTCTTAAGTGTGTACACTGATTCCGGTTCACTAGTATCCACAACCCCATCAGTCACTAGACTGCGAATGATGTCAACATGTGTCTCGATGACTCGAACTGAGCTCTCAACCATGTCAAGTGGCTCTTTTTCCATCTCTAAAACTGAAAATGGCCAAGTCTCACAATCAAAATTGAGATCGCAACAAAGGCAGGGATCAGAGGGAAAACAAGGATGTGGCTTATAGGGCAAAAAGAGGGGTCCAAATAACATTGTCATGGCTATGAACAAGTCAAAGATGGGAGATAAGAACAAGTCTTATAACATAGGGTTGGGAAGCAAAGCTGGGTAGTCAAAAAACTAAGAAGGGAGATAAGAACAAGTCTTATAACATAGGGAGATAATAACATTGTCATGGCTATGTACTTCCATGATGTATGTGGCCATAAGCACATTTGCCCTAATGATTATCAAACAAAGATAGGTAGTCAAAAAAACTAAAAATAGACTTGTTGCCCCAATCACTATGGAGATTTTCTTATAACTGAATATGTAAGTGAAAAAACAAGTAATTGACAACCAAGCAATAAGCAATAAGCATATTGACAACCAAACAAAATATGTAAGTGAAAACACCAACAGTAATTAATCTAAGAACTGATAATCAGGGATAGCCATTGATTAACACCTTAATGTGTTTGAACCATTGATTAACCTAAGAATTTGATTAACCTAACCATTTGATTAACCTAAGCTATGATTCAAACACATATATATCCAACTGTGTATTCAAACACATATATGATTCAAACACAAGTAATCTGCCATCAATTAACATATACTAGTAACGGGTGCGCGCTTGGCGCGCACGGTAAATGGTATGCAATATTGCTGTACTAATAAAGCAAGAGATTCTTTTTAATGACACAGAGTCAAAGACAGTTTAGAGCATAGTAGATCTATATAAAGTAAAATAGAGTTAAGTGAGCACTGGTAGAAGGTAATATGTTTGTTGCAACATTTCAAGCTACCTTGTTATATTTACATGAAATGTCTTCATAAGAGTTGAGTACTTATATATAATTATATAGAGGGTATTCTACAACCTAAAAAGCTACTGATAATCTGAGAAAATCTTCAGTTGTTGGAAGATCTTGTGTCCGACCTTTATTTAATACGCAGAGGTCCATGTTTAAACCTGTATAATTGGAAAACAAGAGCAGCTTAATCATAAAAAAGTCACAGTGAATATACTATGTGTATGCCACCTATGCATATAATTGGACTTGTCAGTTTAGATTATACAAAAAATATTCAACTTATCTAGTTAGGTACCTATTATGATTAAATTAGCATAGCAGAAGAATGGAATAGAAGCAATGATAGCTCGTGCAGTGGAGAGAGATAAAAGTTTTTAAAAAGAAGCCTGTAGATGCACGATGGAGTGGAGAGATATCAAATGTGAAAAAAGAAGCATGTAGAGGCGCGATGGAGAGAGCTTCTAGTGAGCAGCGAGAAGTAGCTAGGAAATTTGATGACATTTTGTGAGCCATGGAATCGAAGAATCTTGGATCTTGCCGCTGCTTGGCTTGCTACCATAGATTTGGGAGACACGTCGGAGCTCCCCAGTAGGCTATATATGGGGCAAGCAACCAACCATATTGAGGAGGAGAGGTTGACAGGGTCAGGAGGAACATCACTGAGGTAGGAGGAGAATGAAGATCTGGAGCTCTTTTATTGTATTAGTTTATGGAAGCAGAAGATAAAATGATGGAAGTGTTCATTATAAATGGTTATCACAAATAATTTATGTTTTCTATTTGCATGTATATGTGCTGTTAAAATTTGGATAATTTAAATATAGGAAAAATATATATATGAAAGAACTATAGTTTTGGATAATTTACTTATGAAGTCGCAACAATTATCAAATAAAAAAATGGAATGATGCTTTTTATAATAGATAGAAAATAATACATGTAGGATATTGTGTAGTAGAGTATAACCTTTTGGGTGGAGATTCAATTGTAGTTGTTGGACCTTTTCCTTTGTCATCAAGTATTGCATCATGCTGTATATGTAAAAAATATTTATAAATGAGTTAATACAGTGTTTGAATACGAAGAGAAGATAGCTTAGATTCAATATCAAGGAATGATATCATTCATGATAAGAATAATTTATGTAATAATCTGTTATCGAACACCGCTATGTGATAAATGATTCACGGACCCATACTACGATACATGCTTGGGCAAACAGAAACAGAGAAAGAAGAGAATGCAAGTGTGCAGGGCAGAGGATGAACCAATTGCCAACCCAGATATAAATGTTGTATTATCAACCCAGATATAAATGTTGCATGTGTGTTCAATGAGCATCTAGACAGCTTCAGAAAGGAGACTTAGGAGCTCCTTGTTTGCTACTCCTGCCCTGTTCTGCTTGGTAATTTTGAGAATTTATATGAGCGACGGTACAAGAAGATCACTGACTATGAGAGCTTAGGTGTCACCCATCTGGAGGAGTTAGTTGAGAAGGTGAAAGACGTGGTAGATTTTCATGAGGACCTAACCAGCAAAAGCAAATTCGTATTGCAAATTACACAACCGGTTAGGCTATTTCTGTTGTCTTGTTGTTCTAGTTCAGCTCCTGAAGTACTTCAGCTCGTGTTTCCTTAATATCTGTCACACAGGGTCGGCATTTTTTTTACCGTGCCGGTATGATAAGTGTGAATGGCATAATAAGTATCTGTAATGGCTTCCCCCTTGCCTCAGCTAATCTGTGCAAACAGGGAGTTTTTTTTTATGCAAAAAGCTGATTATAGTAAAGAACAGTGACCATTTATTTGGCAAATGTATCTAATTCCAGTTCAAGTCAATGATTGCTTTGTTGCTGGAGTAACAGCTATAGGTCTTAGTACAGGATACTGTAAGCACATTAATGAATTTTATTATATTGTGCTAAAAGATACTATGGTGTTATATTTTTTGTTTGCATTTAACTGTTATTTAAGAAAAGAACTGAATATGGTAGATCGATGAAACAAAGAAGATTGTACCTTTATGTTTCCCACGTTGATATCGTCGTTTTCTCCATCGGTAATATCAATATTGGCTGGTCTGTGAATATGGAACAGGTGTGATATAAATAGTTGTTAGCATAATGTGTGACTATATATTTTAACATGGATGAAAATATATATTAAATGAAAGAGAGTTAGTACGGTTTTGATGTGCTGTCATTTGTTGGATATGTAAGCTTCTTGGAAACCTGCAAAAAATTGAGTGACACATTATTTTAGTTGGAAATAATTTTGTCATATGTATACATTGTATTATTATTTCTGATTGAAAAGATATCTTACAGCAGTTGGAGTCGTCGTGGTTAATTTTTCCAGAGCTGTAGATGGAGAATCTTCAAATAGTTTCAGTTTTAATGTATTCGGAGGTGTTGATGGTCCTTGTTGCTGAAGATCTCGAGCTTGTAGTGGTAAAGATTGTTGTCTTCCATGTGCAGTAACAATGGAGTTGATTCGTAGCACGTTTGGATGATTGTTTTTTTTGAAAAAAGGATAGATCATCAACTGTGACTCTAAATGTAAATTTTAGGGATATAATTTGTGCTAGGTCAGGTGGGATAGGTGAATGCTCACTAACGCCTCTTAAAACGATCTCACATGATTTACCGACTATTTGTCTTGCTATGTTATTGAAACAAAACATTTCTGCGGTTTCTGTCCCGTCAGATGCTAGGAATTTCAGCTTGTATCTGATATATGAAAGGTATTTTGTTAATATTTAGTACAATAAAAATTGTATGGAACATATATAGATTTGACGGAAAGTAGAAATACTTAGTCTAAAAATTTACCTGAATGTGTATTTGTCCCAGTTACAGTCATTGCAATGATAAACTGCATTTTGTGGAGTTGACGTTTTAAAGCATTTTGTGCAAGCCGGGTACCACCATTTGTTTTCGACTGATATTTCTGTTATTGTTACAGTACATTCATATCTTGTCTCCTGTGTTTTGGATAGATGTTTAAGTTGATGAAAACTAAATATCATAAGGGAATAAAGTGTAAGAACTTACCGGGAAATCATATGGATTAATTCTAGTAAGTTCATAAAGACTCTTTGATTCAACTGCTTGTTTATGTTCAATTGTTGGAGGATGGTTTAAAGCATGAGGAAGTTGTAATGCAATTGTCCTTGTCTGATGGCTGCAAAAGATACAGGATATTAGATCACTGTATATGTTAGTTTTATGAGAGGAGAGTATTTGGTTTAATATCTGCACACATTGTTTTTGTACCTGGTATGATAGGGTTCTGCTTCTGGAATTATAGGATTGAAGTACCATCTACAGGCAGAGCCACCACTTAAGTAAACACCTAGTATTTGTATAGAAAAAAAATTGTGAAAACATGTAGGAGGTAGTAGAATTTGAATCATTTAGTATAGTGTTAAATTTGTTCTGTATATGTAGATAAATGAAGCATACCTTTGTAAAATTTCGGCAAGCATCCAACAAAAAGCACTACAATTGGTTTTTTTGTGCTCGGGTCGTACACATCATTAAGGCTGAATGATGTTGCTTGGTCTGCCCATAAAGTGATCTTCAAAGGTATGTTGCTGTTTTTACCAGTTTGTTAGATGTTGAGGTACATTTTTTTCTAATATATAAAATACGATATCGTTAAAGAGAGGGTTGTGATACCTGAGATCTTCTATAATAATGCTCCTCGTCAGTACTGGGGTCACTTGGCCCTGGATATGTATGGGTGTCATTTCATGAACTTGGACTATGACACCAAGAACATCTGAGACCAATTTCGAAGTTAGAATATATTAGATAAGTGAACACAAGCTATTAGTAATAGATAATATAATATAAGTTGTTGTATAGTAATACCTAGAAAGTTTGGTTTGGTCTGAATATTAGATTCAATTTGATCAAACGGTGTTAGTCGGTAGACATACATTGGAAACACAGTTGTAGGGTTCATGACACGTTTTACGATGGTATGGAACGTGAATTGGATCATCTTGTCACCATCGACTGGTTTGAACGCATTTTTTGCTGCACAAACTCTGAATCTGCTGATAATATAAACTCCTCCCTCTTCAATGTCTGATGCTTTCTGTTCAGCTAAGTTTGCTGGGATTTCAGCATAGATAGCATTGCCCTGTCACAGCATGAAATTTGTTAGGCGAGATACACATACACAGTTACTGGCACCAAAAAAAAGTATATATGCAGATTAAAGGTTGTGACTTGATACCTCTTGATCAGATAGTACCATATCAATATGCTGCAGTGGAGCGTTATCGTTAGCACCTCGAAAAAGCCACTTTCTGGCCACACGCACTTGAATTGTTACATGTTTCTTGTGTGGTTCTAAGTCAGGTAGCAATGTATATTCCATTGTTCTGTGATTAATAAGAGAAAATGTCAGTATTAGAAAATGAAAAAGTGATATAGAGTTAAACTGAGTTTAATAACTTATAAATGTGAAGAGCGTTGACATGTAATTTGATGTAATGTTACTAAATTGGCAACTGTATGCGTTCGAAGTAAATTAGTTGTCAATAACTGTTGATCAGATAATGACCAGAGTTTTGTGAAAGCAAATGTATTGTTTTAATATATTCTACATAGCAGAATAGGATAGTTGTGTATGTAAAGTGAAATGGACCAAATATAATATAGTGTGACATGAAAAATCTTACCGTAATATGCAATTGTAATATATATATATAATAGTACAAAATGTACAGATAATGAGTATTCTTGAGGGCTATGAGGACATGATAGTAGCATCAGTGGCAATGCAACTGAATATTTCTTTGTAAACTATATTCTTTGTCTCTTTGCTTGACCTTCCATCGTCATTTTCAATCAATATTTTCAAACCTTCTTTGGAAGTCACTCGAGATATAGCTACATAAAGCTGCCCATGGGTGAATACAGGTTTTTTGAGGTAGATACCTACTTGTGATAGTGTTTGACCTTGACTTTTGTTGATTGTCATAGCATAACACATTTTTATAGGATATTGTCTTCTTTCTAGCACAAAAGGAACTCTGATTGTTTTCAGCGGTAGACATATCCTTGGAATGAGAACAATTTTTCCAATATGCATTCCAGTTATTATCTGAGCCTCTAAGATCATGTCTCCTAGAGCGGTTATAATGAGCCTTGTACCATTACATAATCCTTCAGATTGATTTAGATTTCGAAGCAACATAATAGGCACTCCCTTTTTAAGTAACAACTTGTGCTGTGGGAAATTGTTGCCATCTATTGAATTTAGAAATTCAATTGGATACAACAGATCTAATGTCCCTCCCACATTTGATTGTGGTGCAATTCTGTCACAACTTAGATATTGTCTATGAAGTCCTGGAATGAGGTCGACAATATGGTCGTTAATTAAGTCAGCTACATCATTTGTCGGTGTTAAAATAGCCCGTTGACGTAGGTAGTTTGGATCACTGTAGTTTTCTGCTAATTTTGGGTATATTTCTTCAATGAATGCTGAAACCTGATTTTTTTCGGGCGGTAATAGAAATTCATCAGGTATTTGTATCCAAGTAGGTTCAGATTCACCTGCTCTTTCTATAGCTGGTATAGTACCATTGCCAATATCTAAAATCCATGCACTGAAATGTGCAAGTTGAGCTCGTTCGCTCTCTGTTAAATGTGTTGAACAAAGTCTCATGTTCTGTGTAAGATGTAAGACTGTTACTGAACTCCAAAGCGGTGAGTTAGTTATAGCAGCATTAATAATTTATGCCCGAGTGCCACCTTCTATCACAGGTAGTATTTGTCTAGGATCGCCTCCTAACACAATGGTTTTACCACCAAAGGGAAATTGAGCGGCTTGGGCAGATTTCAAAGAAAGCAAATCACGAAGTGAACGATCTAGAGCTTCGAAAGCATGCCTATGTGTCATGAATGCCTCATCCCATATTACTAAAGAAGTTGCCTCAATTAGCTCGGCAAGCTTTGAACCTCTTTTAATATCGCATATTGATGTTTCATCTAGCTCACAAGGTATTTTGAATCTTGAATGTGCTGTGCGGCCACCTGGAAGGAGTAGGGAAGCAACACCTGAAGATGCAACTGTTAAGACTATTCTTCTCTGCGCTCTCAAATGTGTTACGATTGCATTCCAAAGAAAAGTTTTTCCGGTGCCTCCATACCCAGACAAGAAGAAGAATCCAGATTTATTTGATAAAATAGCATGAACTATGGTATTAAAAGCATGTAATTGCTGCTCATTTAATTTCGTGTGGAGATCTTGTGATTCATTTAATAAAGCATTGAAGTCGTATGATAACTCTTCTTCAATATATTGATTACCATAGGATGACCCCGTAGAATTTTTTTTTGTGGCAAATTATAATCTCTTATATTTGAGCCATATTTGTTGAAAAGTACAGATAATTTGTCAATTAAATGATCCTTTATTTCATTTATGGGCATCTGGTAAGAGGGAAGGTTCAATGTTTTTCTCATATTGTATTGAATATCATCTGCTAGCAGTTGCCATATTTTTTCAAAAAATGTATACTCATCTCCAACTTCGCAATAAAGAAGCATAGTAACGAATAGATGTCGTAGTTGATCTGAGGTTGCCCATCTGGCAGCTTCATCAAAAGCATTATACCACTCATTATCATCACTAAGAAGGCCACGTGCTTTACATGCTTCTTTGAATGTTGGGTGTAATATATTGTTATATGTCCTTAAGTCTTCATAGCTCTGAGCACCTTTGACGATCATTAGCAGCATCCTCAAATAGTATCTTTCCCCTGTAGATGGATGTACATAGTATATACGACCAATTTTTCTTTCTCTTCCATGTCTCGGTTTCCAGGTTCTTGTTTTGTCGTCCCAACGCCATTTAGATGGGAATTCAATATATGTTAGATTGTGCGCTGCATTTGTATTTGTATTGGTAGTGAACCACTCAGTGAGCATTGTTTTCCGAAGAAAAGATTCAGTTAATATATTGGATATATTACTTGCTGCATTATATGTTATGTAATTTTCATTAGGTAAATGTACTGGCATTCGTTCTACTGCAGGATAGTGTCTGTGTATCTCATATCCAAGCACACGCCAACAGGAATCCTTATCACATAGATAGCGAGTATCCAAATATTCTTTGACCTCGTTTCTTGTATTAGTTTCTTCGTCGTAAGGTATGTCTTCGCCATTTCTTACTCTCTGCAAATATACTTTGCTATAATCTGGACCTTTTGTAACATACTTGAAAAGATATTTTACAAAGATAGTTTTATTGCACCATTCAATGTTGAAGTGGGCTTGGTAAGTCTTCAATAGAATCTGATTATATGGCACTACCCACCTATTATCCAATTTGTAACCGCCTTTCATAACATAGCGTCCATTGTTTCTTCGTCTGTATGTAGCAAATCCTTGTTCATCCAAGTTAGTTTCTTCATGGAATTCTTTTGGATACCTCTTTGAGCATCTATTGTTTTTCATACATGGAGAATTTGGGTTCAATGCTCCACATGGACCATGCATCATATGTTCTGCCACTAAACAATATCCAAGAGGATCGGTCATTGGATCTGGAATTTCAGCACTGATAAAAGAGTCTATGAAAGTGGATGTAGCTTGCGATGGAGAATTCGATATCCAAAATATGATGTGCGAGTGAGGTAGCCCTCGTTTCTGAAACTCAATTGTGTAAAGCACTGCATGTAGAAGATGATGGTAATTTTATTAGTTTGTGAAGTATTTATACATTATTTGTTTCCTACATTTATTTACAGTTTATTATATGTGTGCATGTGTTGTTGAGTACGTAAGTGGCCGTACCTGCAATGCATGTGCCAAAAATAGATCCATTTTTTATATCATGCATTAGATCTTCTAATTTCATATGGTATACTCGAACTATAACATCAGATCTGTCTGGAGGGCTCTGTCCGCGCTCGAACATGCTGTCCAAAATCTCAGGCCAGTTTGCATTGCATGTAAAAGTGACAAAAAAATCAGGCGGACCATGAACTCGGCAGATAGCTATGCTGTCATGATAATTTTGAATCATATATCTTCGACCTCCTGTATGTGACGCAGGAAGTATGATAGTTTTCCCAATTTCGTCGCCACTAATACAACCACGGCTAACTGCATCTGTAATACCTTGTATGCTTTCAATCCTCAAGTTTTTTTGATTGGCAATAATATAGTTCAATCTATTTTCATCAATGCATGCTCTGGCATCCACTTTAGCCTGACTTGATAATAAACCGTAGCACAAATATGGATTTGGTTGATTTTTCCTGTAATGCAATTGGTAGCAATAGTATTCTTGCATCGTCATATGTCTTCTTGCATTGTTTTGAGCTGGACTTAGGTCATTGTATAGGATTCCAACTTGAAAGCCACGTTCACCAAATGGAAAAAGCAATGGGTATTGTAGAGCCATATAAGCTGGATGAAGTGAGGATATTCGTTTAAGTTCATTGTTTCGAGTTTCAATGATAATATCACGCTTGAATGTGTCCAAACTAAAATCTCCAACAATTAACATGGCAAGTTGATCTGTCGTTGGTAAATTATACTGGATAGGTTCACCTTCTTTAGCACCAATGAGTCTAATAATGAAATTTTCACTTTCATTATCAGATAGACGGTCTCTTGCCATGCGAAATTTTTTTGCGAATGGATTATGATTGTCTAGCATCTTAATTAATTCATTGACTATATCAGTATCCAAATTATCTTGGTTGTTGATCTCATCTCCTAGGCATTTCATTCTGTTTTGAACCTCATTGGCAGTGTCGTAAATGTACAACTGAATGAATTTTGGTGATGATCCATCTGGAGGTAATAGAGATCCAATCCGATGATGCACTTGTCCACATATTTTAAATAGTGGTGGACCACGACCATCATTGACTGAATTATCTATTTGTGCACCCATTGATGTGAAAGCAAATAAGCAATTGTATTGCCTTATGCTTCTGATAAATCTCTTTGAAGTTGTATCACCGTCAAATCTTGCAAGAGAAAATAGAGGTTCAGGTCTAGGCCTATATGGAGGTATGCTGATCTTGCCACCTTTGCAGCAATTGTTATATGTAATAGATGTAGCACCGTGCCGATTTCGTACTCTTTCAGCATACCAAAAAATAGCATGACAGTATGAGCACTCATATTCAGGTTTCCCATGATATGATCTATTTGGATATGAAGTTGCGCTTTGCAGAGAAAAATGGTTCAACGTTAGCAAGATCTTTTCAAGAAAGGTAAGGAAGGTCTGTTTGGAAACAGAGGTAATCGTATATTACATTACCTTTAAGTGATTGTATGTACTCATCTGTGAAATAGCCACACTGTGAAGTCGTCATTGTTGTCAACATTGAATCTTTTTTTTGAACAAAAGAAGTAAGGTAGTTAGAAATTTCATTTATTTATCCATGGAGGAATTGTAATCAAGTTTGATGCCATCACATTCAGTTAAGTTGGCATTACCTCTTCTGCCGAGTCTATTTTGGTTAAGTATTAATCTTCGGGTTCTTCTTGCTTCTGCAGCATTTGTGGCTAGTGGTATATATGGAGTAAAAGAGTCTGAAAACAGGGGTCATCCATGAAGTCACTAAGTGATTGTTTTCTACATTCATTCTCTAATTTGCTACGAATGTGAAAGATAAGAACGTACTGCGTTTTCTTTTGTTCATGCGTTTGTTGTTGCTGCTTGCTACATCTGTCGACTGGGGATTCATTTTTTTTATATAAATTATACTTGTAACCTGTTATTTTTTGAATGACCTTTTATATGAGTATAGATTCAATAAGTAAAGAGAAATTAAAAAAAGAGAGCTAAATGGAGATGATTTGATGATTTACACTGGATTAAGGAAGACAAGGAAAAGGTATTTGTGTTCAACGAACATGAATACATACGTGTGCGTACTATATGTATGCACATGCATATTTATAAGGCATATGAATATGTAAACATGTGGGCATTGGCGATGCTAATCATCTATGCTTTCACAATTTAATACAACAACATACATAAATATCTGGCAATATAACCATTTATTTTTTGGTATATTTAGTTGAGCAACATATCGAAAAGACACAGAAGTGAGCATATTGTCTAAAAAAAATATCTCGTACCTTTTTTTGGAAATAGATGCAGTAGATATCCTTCCAAAATGAATTTTGCAGTAGATGGAAGAGCGTAAACACCTTTTAATAGTTACGAATGAACTGGTCAGAAGATATTTCGTCGAAGTTGAGAAGGTGGGTAAATTTCTTATTACATTTGTTGATGATACCTGATCCTTCGAGGTGTATCCCTTCAGGTCAAGCTCTGTTGGTTCCAGATGTTTCTGCGATCTGTTCAATTAGGACCAAACAATAAGTTGCCACATTTAAGTTAAAGAATTTATTTATAAGGAAGGATAATAAATTTATACGTTGTTACATACAATAGTTAAATGTATCAATCAGAAGTTTTTTTTATTATTATTTGTATGGTGGATGAACATAATCTTGATAGATAGAAGTAGGATGTAATAACAGATTCTCGATGACTCTAAGCACCGAAACGGTCTAGCGAGAGGGTCTGTAAGATGTAGAATTATCATATCAAATCTTGTTTTGTACATACCAACGACAATGAAAATAGAGTTATGATGGTACCCTAGTAAACAAATCAAGTTTAGCTGATGGTGCTTTTGTAAACAAATAAAGTTCAGTTAAGTAATAAGAAAGGATTGCCAAAGCTAAATCACGTTTGCTCTGGTGGACAAAGTATAATTTCATCTGCTTTTCCTATACTAATTAGTGCAAGGAGAATTTATGTATTGACGGTGGCCAAGATTGAGAGGTTAAAAAACCCCAACTACCAGTATGCACATTACTACCAGTATACACATTTATTGAAAAAATGGAGCTTAAACTTAAACTGGAGCATGTAACTGGAAATTGGAGTATTTTGTACTAAAATATGTATTCCAAATATCTATTTAGGCATTTGATCGAACATGTTGCTCGCATTGTGTGCACCAGTAATAATTCGCTTCAAATAGTATTAGGAGCCTTGTGGACTATCCGCTAATCACCTTGCCGTAGCTCCATCTTTCAGATCCGATATGGATTCACATCCTATCTTCAAAGTTAGGGAGAAGAGCGACGGCGAAGGAGACATCGACGACTGCAAATATTTGGGAGATTTGGAAACCCTAGATACCGGTATACGCTATCAAGGAAGAAGAAAATGTCATAATAAGGTGCTGACCGAACCAGCTTCCGGCACAAGCTGACTCGTTGTTGTCTGGGTGAAGAAGAAGAGCAAGGGCAAGATCGACATTGACGGTCGCGAAGATAGAGAGACTGGAAAAAACCTAGATACCGCTTTGCGCTACTGAGGAAGAAGAAAAGACCATAAAGTGTTGGACGAACCTGTAGAAAATGTGGAGGCGAACGTAGTGCACGAGGAGCGAGGATGGACGGCCGTTGGCATCCGGTGTCGCCGTTGCCGTCGCTAGAGACCGCAGAGCGTTTGAGAGCAGGCGGACAGAGCTGAGATATTCGGGTAGCGGTAATTTCTGGAAAGCTTTAGTGGTGTGGTCGTGTGGAGACTCTGGAAGGCTCCAAACGCAAACAGACAGAGAAGAAATTGAGTACGTTGATCAAACATCGTGCGCACCTTGTTTTTCAGCCGACGTGGACGCACGGACGACAGCGTTTGCGTCCCGCTTTATTTAGTAGTAATGATTCAAACACATATATGATTCAAACACATATAGGAAATTCGAGCCATGAACTTAGAAGAAATGAACCTGAACTTTGACCTTACTACGAGAGGAAGAAGAAAGAGCTTGGGGACGGCGGCGCTTCGGGCTCGGGGACCGTGACGGCGGCCCTTGGGCTCGGGGACAAGGACAGCGGGGCTCGAGCTCGGGCTCGGGGACGGCGGGCGCTCGGGCTCGGTGAAGGGGACGGCGGCGCTTGGGCTCGGTCTCGGGGACGGCGGCGCTCAGGCTCGGGGACGAGGACGGTGGGGCTCGAGCTCGGTGAAGGGGACGGCGGCGCTCGGGCTCGGTGAAGGGGACGGCGTTGCTCGGGCGCTCGGGGACGGCGGCGCTCGGGCTCGGGGACGGGGACGGCGGCGCTCGGGCTCGGGGACGGGGACGGTGGCGCTCGAGCTCGGGGACGGGGACGGCGGCGCTCGGGTTCGTGCTCGGGGACGGGGACACGGCGGCAGCCTAGCGGCGCTCGGGTTCGTGCTCGGGCGGGAAGAGTTAGGGTTTCTGCCGACCAACGAGCCTTTTATATTGTAAAGAATCCCAGGCGGATATTTATCAAATCCGCCTGTGATAGACAACATCACAGGCAGTTGTTAATTCCGACCGCCTGTGATAAATTAACTTCACAGGCGGTCGACGTAAAAAACCGCCTGTGATGTTATCTATCACAAGCGGTTTTGCTAAATATCCGCCTGTGATGTGTGTACACTATAAAAGGGCTAGCCCCCGATGGGTTCCAGAACCCTAACTCGCAGAACCCATTCACAGCACTAGCGGCGGCGGGTTTTTTTTGAGATCTACAGGGAGAAGGTTTTGTTTTTGAGTTTATTGATTGATTTCAATAGTTTATGCATATATATGATCTCCATTTGTTTTCTTTCTCATTTTGATGCGATTTTTTGCCTCAATTTTGTAATATAGAACGGATTTGAAGAAAAGCTTTGGAATTCAAGATTTGGACTTATAATAGTTGATCTAGTTTAAAGATTCTTTAAAAACACAATTGTCTCACCTCAAGGTATCTATTGTTGCAATGTTTGTTTTATTTTCATACATATCAATTTGTTTCATGTTTTATGGATGAATTCAATTAATTAATGATTTTATTGATGTTAATCAATATAAGGATAGGTAATGGACCGAGGTTGGATGTACAATGTGCCAAGACCACATCCGTTGTATATTCGAAATTTGAGAAGCTTTATTGAAGCGGCCAAAAAGCACGCGAATTTGCGAAAGAGCAAGGAGATATTATGTCCGTGCATCGACTGTGATAATAAGATAGCTTGGAGAGATACAGGAGTAATCCAATCACATCTGCTAAAAAGAGGGTTTAAAAACAATTACACGATATGGTCAGAACATGGTGAGTTGGATCCGTGTGAAGTGCCTGGTAATGACGAGAGAGTTGTCGGAATTTTAGATCTTAAAGTTGATGGTAAAGTGGATAATGTGGATGCTAATCAAGATTTTGAAGAATTTGATTGCGAAGAGATGTTGCGCCATATGGAACCAGAAATGTTGAGTTCTGTGGGATCGCAGAAAGGGCTATCTAAAATGGAGGGACTGGAAAGTGCTTCAAAAGAACCTTTATATGATGAATCAAAGGGTTGTGACAAAGAGTTTACTACACTGCGTACAGTTCTAGAACTTCTGAAGTTGAAGGCTAGCGCCGGATGGTCTGATACTAGCTTCACAGATCTTTTGTATTTTCTGTCCCAATTACTACCAAAACCCAACAAACTACCAACAAGCACTTATAAAGCGAAGAAGCTTATATCTCCCATAGCTCTGGGTGTGCAAAAAATTCATGCATGTCCGAACCATTGTATTCTGTATCGTGGCGATTTTGTGAACGCATCAAGATGCCCAGTTTGCAATGTCAGTCGATACAAGAAGAGCTACAATCAAGACTGTGTAAAAAAATTCCCGAAGAAAAATAAAAACAAGAAATCCACTATTGGACCTAAAAGTGACGATGACACTTTTGATGACATGGATGGGAAAAAGAAGTCAAAGAACCCAGCTTTGGTGATGTGGTATCTTCCAGTAATTGATCGCTTAAAACGTTTGTTCTCACATCCTAGGGAGGCTGAGCTTATGCGTTGGCATGCTGAAAATCGCAAGCAGAATAACAAACAGATTCGACACCCTACTGATGCATCACAATGGAAAAATTTCGATTTTATGTATCCTGAGTTTGCCAAAGAAACCAGAAATGTAAGATTTGCTTTGGGTACAGACGGAATGAATCCATTTGGTGAAAAAAGAAGTGTACATAGCACCTGACCCGTGACTTTAACGATGTACAACCTTCCATCATGGCTGTGTCACAAAAGAAAGTACATTATGTTGACTGTTCTTATTCATGGTCCGAAATCAGCTGGTGTTGATATTGATGTGTTCCTAGAACCTCTTATGGAAGATATGACAAAGCTCTGGAATGAAGGAGTTAGAATATGGGATGAGTATTGCCATGAGTATTTCAACTTAAGAGCAATTATATTTGTTACCATCCATGATTCTCCCGGTGGCGCCACACTATCAGGGCAAAAGACTAAAGGAATGAATGGTTGTGTAGTGTACGTCGATGGAACTGCTTCCATGTACCTTAAATCATCCAAGAAGTTGGTGTTCATGGGACACATACGGTTCTTGATGAAGCAGCATAAGTACCAAAAGATGAAAGCGGAATTTAACAATCAACTGGAAAGTGAAGGTGCACCAAAGCCTTATAGTGGGAAACTTGTTTTTGGAATTGTAAAGAACATTCATGTTGTATTCGGAAAGGGAAAAAACAAAGGAGAAAAGAGAAAGAGAACTGACCCTTCAACTTACACAACTTTCAAGAAGCAATCAATTTTTTTCAAGTACCTCCCATACTGGAAGGATATGGAAATTTGCCACAGCATTGATTTGATGCATGTAACAAAAAATGTTTTTGACAGCATCATTGGAACCTTGCTGGGCATGCCGAGTAAGACAAAAGACGGACTCAAATCACGCAATGATCTAGTAGATCTTCAAATCAGACTGGAACTTCATCCAGTGGATAGTGGCAAAGGGAAGCCTTACCTCCCCCCAGCTAGCTACAACTTGTCAGTTGAGGAGAGAACAAAGATTTGCAAATGTTTGCGTGGGGTCAAAGTGCCCACAGGTTTCTCATCCAATATCAGCAGACTAGTCAGGATGAAGGACTTGTCTCTATTTGGCTACAACTCTCATGACTGCCATGTGATGATGACGGTGTTCCTCCCAATTGCGGTAAGAGCCCTCGAAACAGAGCATGTCAAAGTTGTCATCACACGCTTGTGTTACTTTTTCAATGTGGTTTCACAAAAAGTAATAGCTTTAGAAGACTTGGACTATCTAAAGGCATACATCATCGAGACTATGTGCAAGCTTGAAATGTGTTTTCCTCCATCATTTTTTGATATGCAAGTACACCTAATCATACATCTCGTGGATCAGATAAAAATATTAGGTCCACTATATTTACATCATATGTTTCAGTTGGAGCGATACCTGGGAGTATTAAAAGGTTATGTGCGAAATCGCGCTCACCCAGAGGGTTCAATCATGGAGGGATACACTACAGAAGAAGTGATTGAGAGCTGTATAGATTACATCAGTGACGGAACAATGATAGGTGTGCCTGTACCTAAACATTAGGGTAAACTATGTGGGAGAGGGAGAATGGGCAAGAAAACTTTTCGCGTTGAGGATTACAAGCTAGTACATTGTGCTCATGGTAGTGTACTACAACATCTCACGATAGCCGAGCCTTACATAGAGGAACACCTGGATGAGCTTCGTAAAGAAAATCAGAACCGCATAGAGGACTGGATCATGAGGGAGCACAAACAGCGTTTCAGCGAATGGTTAATGGACAAAAACATCCCATTCGGAGACTCTTTGGAAGAGAAAACAATGAAGAATTTGGCTTCTGGGCCATCGTGTTTTGTGACATCATAGCAAGCATATGAC
Organism: Zea luxurians; assembly: GCA_029449295.1. Classification (NCBI taxonomy): domain Eukaryota; kingdom Viridiplantae; phylum Streptophyta; class Magnoliopsida; order Poales; family Poaceae; genus Zea; species Zea luxurians. Next base: position 37,563,257 of record JAOPSE010000010.1, on the reverse strand, counting down.
ATCAATGGGTACACATTCTACACTAAATCAAAAGACATGAAAAGTGTTGCACAAAATAGCGGTGTTCGTATCGATGCTTTTGACCTACATGGACAGAAGACCACATATTTTGGATTCATAGAGGAAATATGGGAACTTGATTATGGCCCAAGCATGAAAATACCCTTATTTAAGTGCCAATGGGTACAACATCCCGTGGGGGTGATAGTGGATAACTACGGACTCACACTGGTAGACTTAAAGAAAGTAGGATATAAAGATGACCCGTGGGTTCTCGCCGAATGTGTTGCACAAGTGTTCTATGTACTCGATCCAGCAGATGAGAAGATGCATGTAGTTATTTCTGGAAAGCAAAAAATTGTTGGAGTTGAGAATGTGGGAGACCAAGATGAGGAATACAATAAGTATGAAGAGATGTTCGTCTTTAACGGTCCAGAGAGAATCAAGCGTGTGGAAAAGAAAATTGATAAGAACTTAAAGCCATACATGCGGAAAAATGGTAGTTCATGAAAAATTGTATGAATCAAATTGTATTTGTTATCATGTATGATCGACTATGAATTGTGGTTGCCAATTAATTTAAAATCTCTCTAGTTATCTATGTGTGCTATTATAATTCATTTAAATTGTATTTGCATATTATTGTTAAAAATTAAATATTAATTCATTTAAATTGTATTTGCATATTTCTGTTAAAAATTAAATATTAATTCATTTAAATTGTATTTGCATATTTCTGTTAAAAATTAAAATTATTTTCATATTTAAATTGTATTTTCATATTTTTACAATCACAGGCGGTTTTTTCTTAGGGTCCGTTTGTGAAAAGGATAGAGCACCACAGGCGGTCCTAAACAAAAACCGCTTATGATACTATTACATCACAGGCGTACTGAACCGCCTGGGACATCACAGGCGGTTTTCTAACCGAACCGCCTGTGATGTAAAAAGCCTACCGCTTGTATAGAGCCAAATTGTACTAGTGCCGCTACAGTTTCTAGGAAGCTCTAATGCAGGGATCCCACGCTCGACCGCCATCACAGCAAAATCAACCCAAGGACCTCCCTACACTGACCACTCCCCTACTGCCCTTGCCCCTTTCGGGTAAGGTAGTCCTCCACTAGCTTTCCTAATTAGTCAGCCAAGGGCGTCCCATACCACCCTTGTGGTAGCATGGTTTTCCCGGGTGGTTCTTGAAAGTCGCCTAAAGGGGGGTGAATAGGCAAAACCTGAAATTTATAAACTTAAACACACACTAAGGCCAGGGTTAGCGTTAGAATTAATTTCAAGGAGGAAGATTGTTTCTCTTGCCACGAGTTGCTCAAATGATGCGGATGACGTTTGGGAGCAAACTCAAATCAATATCGGCAAGGAAACTTTAGAGAGAGGAAAGAGTGCAAAACAAATCAAATGGAAATCAACACAAGTGAACATAGTGATTTGTTTTACCGAGGTTCAGTTCCAAAGAACCTAGTCCCCGTTGAGGAGGCAACAAAGACCGGGTCTATTTCAACCCTTTCCCTCTATCAAACTGTCACTTAGACCGAGTGAGCCTTCTCCTTAATCAATCGGGTCACTAAGACCCCACAAGGACCACCACACACTTAGTTGTCTCTTGCTAGCTTTACAGAGCACTTAGGAATTAGAAAGAGAAAGGAAGACGACAATCCAAGCAACTAGAGCAAAAAAAGAACACAAAACACCCTCTCTCAAGTCACTAATGGAATTGAGTTAATTTGGAGGCTTGGAGAGGATTTGATCATTGGAATGTGTCTTGGAGTGTAGTCTTTTGCTCTTGTATTGAATGTTAAATTCAGAACACTTGGATGCCAATGAATGAGGTGGTTGGGGGTATTTATAGCCCCAAATCACTTCCTAGCCGTTGGCAAAGTCTGCTGGCGATGGGCACCCCGAACTATCCGGTGGCGCACCGAACAATCACTGTTCACTGTCCGGTGCGCGCCACGTCGGCACGCCCATTAGGGTTTGGAGTAGTTGACCGCTGGGGCTCTTTGTCTTTTTGCTGCACCAGACAGTCTAGTGCAACACCGGATAGTCTGGTGACCTCTGACTTCTGCGCTCTGACTTCTGCGCGGCACTGTTTGACACTGTTCATCTGAGCAGTCGATCGTTGGCGCGCAGGGAGTCATTGCTCCGCTGGCTCACCGGACAGTCCGGTGCACACCGGACAGTCCGGTGAATTATAGCGGAGGGTGCCCCTGGAATTCCTGAGAGTGGCTGGTTTGATTCCGCTCGGGCCTGGTGCACCGAACACTGTCCAGTGCGTCAAATTCTAGCACACCCTAAGTCCTTTGCTCCAAATTTGATTGTGTCCCTAACTGAAATTCTTTCTTGGTTTGTGTTGAACCTTATGCACCTGAGATAAATGATATCTAAACAAACTAGTTAGTACATGTGGTTTGTGTTGGATGTCAACCACCAAAATCGATTATAGGAAATGATTAGGTCCATTTCCCTTTCAGTTCTCCATGTTCCAATTAACAATATGATCTTATCATAAACAATAATTAAACAACAACATAATCGGAACATGATCATAGTGAAACATTAGTTTCCCAAAACCAAGTAGAGCAATAGCAAAACTACTCAATAATTCATGTGCTTGCAAGGTGAGGAATAAACAAGGCTAGGGAAACCTATTAGGTCCCATCAGATTAACCTGAGCATGTCAAGTGATTAATAGTGAACATTATTAGGTAAAAAGGAGTGATCAAGGGCACAACTTGCCTGCGTCTCGAGATTCTAGGTACCAAGATGATCTTCAAGATTCTCGAACCTCACTGCTATTCATAGCAATACAACCAAACATGGTATATGTAAAATTAACATCACACCAAACATAAGCACAAACTGCATAATAATAATCTACGTGTCGTAACAAGATCGTGAGCTCGAGAATCACTAAATTCGGAGTTACGATTATAAAGTTATGATATTTTAAAGTTATAGGTGATTAAACAATAAAGCTATATTTTATTAAAGTAAGTCACGTAATAAAATATATAAATAACTGTGTTCAACTTCTAATCTAAGTTATCACTTGATTGGGGATCATACCGTAGTCAAATTATAATTATAGAACCCAATATTGGTTATATTAATTAGAGCAAAAACTAGTCCAATGTAAAACCCAAAATTTGCATGAAAAAAAAATAATAAAATAAATAAATAAGGAAAATTGCCCAAAGATTTTAAATCAAAACACCTCTCAAGAATATTCATACCAAGTTACTACTCCCAAGATAAAAATATTTTCAAAAATAAAAGATACTTAGACAAACTAAATTACCTTGGAATGGAATATATAGAAGAATTGTGATTAAGCTATTTTCTTAATATATAATCTACAATCTAAATTATAGTTCCCTAAAATTCATATGGTGTGAACTATTCTCTATTTCATGATTGGAATCATGTATAAAGGAACTAAAATAAAACAAATATATATATATAATATTTTCTTGATGAAGTTTTTGAACTGTGCATTCTAAATAAATTTGAAATTTAAAACCACATTTGAATTTAACTAGATTAGGGAATAGGGAATAGGAGACAAGAAAAAAAGGGGGAAGACCTCCTTGCGCCTTGGGCCGAATTTCGTCTCTGGCCCATTTCTTCAGCCACTGCTCGGCCCAAATACGCCGCGCTTACCCCAACCCTAGCCGCCAGCCCAACTTTGCGACTGCCGGTGCCCCCCCCCCTCTGCCAGGTCGTCGTCCCCAACAGAACGTGCGCCTGGCGGGCGAAATCCCCTCCCTGCGTCGTGTTCCGTTCATTGAAATCACGAGATGGCCGCCGGATTTTCTTCATCAGGGCTATAAATCTCTTTCTCCCCAGTGCCTTGGCCGCCATTGACGAACCGTGAGCCACCAGGCGCCGACCAGAGAGAGTAGACCTGAGCAAACCGAGAAGAGAGAGAGTATAGCTCCATCAGGGTTGATTTAGTGCTGAGGTCAGTGTTGGGCGCGGCTAGTATGGCCAGGATGGTGGCCGACCAGGTCGATAATGCATGGTGTAGCGGCCGAACTTCGGGATGGGCAGGGAAATCAGTGAAGCTTGAGATCCGTCGTGGGCATCTGCTGGCCAAACCACCGTGGGCGCGTTGTTTGCAGGTGATTGGATGCACCAGGGATTATTGGGTTTCGTCGCCGGGGTGCCTCGATGATGTCCATGGCCTCCCCGGGCGAAACAATTCACTAGAACCCCAGTAATCGCTTGCCAGAGATTGGGACTCCATCGCTGGGTCACCTTGCGCCGCGGACGCTGTGCCGGCCTACTCCACTACCGGTGAGATCTCCTCCACCTTATTCACCTCGTCCAGTTCTTTGGGTGGCCCGGTCTGCGATGGGGGTTGGTACGCTGGGGTATGGCACTGCTCCTCTCCGGCGAAGACGTCGCCGTGCAAGCTCCGCTCTGTTACACCGTGGCTTGTGTCTGGTGGAGAGGGAGAACGCGCGGGCCGTTGATCGACCCACGTGCGGTCAGGATGAGTGGATCGTGTACTCCCCGCGTGGATTAATGTCAGCCGTAGATCATTGATCTGAGTGCCTTGCTAGATCTGTAGCGTGAACAATTTTGGGCCATCGATCTTTGATCCTAGGGCAGTGGACGCATACCGGTTCATAACCTTCCCCAATCTAATCATGGCCCTTGATGCAAGATCCAACGGCCAGAACTGATTGATACCCCTTCGCCCTGGCCTATTTGCTAAAGAACCCCCGGTGAATAGGTGAATCAACCCGCCGTCCACCTAGGTTGTATCCTGTGTCTTGGGATTATTACACCGAGACCCATGCACTTCATAGATTTTAGGGCGCAATCCAGGGAAATAGAAAATTAGGGAAATTGATTTATAAAATGAATTTCTTATATAAAAACAATTCCAGAATTTTGTGAAATCCATAGGAAATTCATACTAAGTCCAAATGAGTCCATTTCAATTCCTATAATTTTGTAATATTATTGTTTATCATCTAGTACCACTATTTTCACATGAAAGTCACATTAAAATTTATATTCTAATTAATCTTATATCAAATACATAAAACCTTAGAAAAATCATAACTCCTTCGTTTTAACTCCGATTTGATCCGTTCAAGTTGCGTTAGTCTCGTACAAGCGCGTAGATTATTATTATGTAATTTATTCTTATGTTTGGTGTAATGTTAATTTTGCCTATACACTGTTTGTTTGTATTACTACGACTAGCGTGAGGTCACGAGTCAGCTGAAGATCATCCTGGTACCTGGAATCTCAAGTCCCAGGCAAGTTGTGCCCTTGATCACTTCTTTTTACCCAGCCATGTTCTAATTAATCATAATGATCTGCATAGGTTTAATTTTGATGGGACCCAACAGGTTACCTAGTTTGATTATCTTTATACCTTGTTTACCACTGAACCTTTTTGGGTAGTACTTGCTAGTGCTTTATGTGGTTTTGGGTATGAAGATACATTATTCATGATCATATTTTTATTATCTGTTTATTATTACTGTTCATGATAAGATCATTATGTTAATTGGAACATGGAGCGACCACCCGGGAAAACAGTGCTACCACAAGGGAGGAATGGGACCCCTTGGCTGATTAATTAGGAAAGCTAGTGGAAGACTACCTTACCCGAAAGGGGCAAGGGCAGTAGGGGAGTGGTCAGTGTAGGGAGGCCCTCGGGAGGATTTTGCTGCGATGGCGGTCCTGCAAGGGATTCCTGCATTGGAGCTTCCTATAAACTGTAGCGGGTTTTCTGAAGCTAGTGGAACTTTGTAAAGGCCTCGTAGTGTTACCCTGCCTCGCCTCCTCGGTAGAGGTGTATGGGAAGTCACGATCCCTTGGCAGATGGGTAACATGACTTGAGGGTAAAGATGCGCAACCTCTGCAGAGTGTAAAACTGGTATACTAGCCGTGCTCACGGTCAAGAGCAGCTCGGACCCTCACATGATTAATTTATGGAACTAAATTCAATTTGCAATATGCATTGCATCGCAGGTGATTTTGTTGTTACTTTTGTTCTACTACTTAACTGGGTTGGTATTTACTTATACTTAGTAACTGCTAATAAAATTTTGACCAACTTTAAAAGCAATGCTCAGCTCTAACCATCTCCTTTGGTAAGCCTTACACTTCACGTGAGCTCCCACCTTTGGCGAGTTCATGCACATTATTCCCCACAACTTGTTGAGCGATGAACGTATGTGAGCTCACTCTTGCTGTCTCACACCCCCCCCCCCACAGGTCAAGAACAGGTACCGAAGGATGAGGCGCATGGAGGATGCTGCGATGTGTTCGTGAGAGGTCTAGGTCGTCGTCTCCCAGTCAACTTTGGGTTGCTGGACCGTTGTCTCCTTATAATGTAATTATTTATTTTGTATAGAACTCCTGTTATATAGTAAAGATGTGACATTCGATCCTGTGCCACTATACATCATATGTGTGAGACTTGGTCCCAGCATACCTGGTGTTTATGTTTGCGCCCGGGTCTTGGTGCCCCAAAATCCGGGTGTGACAGAAGTGGTATCAGAGGAATGTTGACTGTAGGACGAAGCGTAGATAGAACTGGACAACCATTGTCTACTTATCTTTGCTACTCTGATTCTTCTAAACTTTTCTTAATCTTTTCTCATCTATTTCCGCTTACTCTGATTATTCTTACCTTTTCCTTCTAAAGACAAATGTGGATTTCACACTTTTGAAATCCTGTGCCTAAAGTGATATTTAGGAATAGAAGACCTAATCTTAGGAACAAAAACAAAGCTATTTTTGTAGATATCTATACACTTGAATGTTTGTTCTTATGATACTTGTTTGATTTGGATTTTTGATTGAGTGTGATGAGTTGTGGGGTAATGTCCACAATTGCATCTGCATATACACATAGGTATAAGAATATATTTATAAAATAACTAGACAACCTAGATTGTCCCCATTGGAACATATCTAGCTTAAGAGATTTATCTTATCCTAAAAAGATCTCATTCTAACCAATTCATCTTATCTTAAAAGATTCTCCCCTATCTTAATAGTTCCATCTTATCTTAAAAGATACTCGTCTTATCTTGAAAAGATCTTATGTCACCCTAATAGATCTAACTGACCTCAGAAGATTTTACCTTATCCTTATGGATTCATCTTGCCCCAATTAGTATATTTATCCCGCTCTAGAATAACAATCATGAGCTAATCCAAGATTTATTTAGATCTTAACTAGTCTAATCTATTCACATCCAACCTAATCTAGGTTTTATCTAACCTATTATGATCTAATCTAGAGTAAGTTACTTAATGCTGATACAAAGGAATAGGGCCATACTCCTAATTCACCTAAACCTAAATTGGTGGCTTAGGCCAATCCGATCAATACACAAACAACCTAACCTATATATTTTGATAGGTTGCCTAAACTATTTATTTCACAACAAAATATTCTAACCTGCCCAACTAACCTACATGTTTCTAAAGATCTGTACCTAGCCAACCTAACAAAGCAACTAGACCCTGTTTGGCTATAGCACACTCATCCTATGTCATCTACCTATTAGCTAAATGTTCTTATCTACAAGCTATTTTAACTATATGTCAGTAGTTCGGATGATGATGTCAAGACCAAAGATCAAAGATGATCAACCTCATCAAGGAAGGATAAGCACCAACTCAAAGTCTTCAAAGGGCAAAACGGAATCACCAGATGAGTCAAGATCCACCATCCATAATGAACTCTTTCTTTGCCCTAATCCTTATTACCGAAACCTTCTCTACTTCTGCCTAATAGCTAAACATAGTATACCCATGTGTTCCTAATCATTTCCTTACTTAAAATGACTTAAAATATATATATATATATAGAAAACATTTATGCTTAAAACCATTTGGAAAAAAAACTCGAGGCTAAACTGCAACCAAACATTTGATTTTCTATATCCATTTTCTTACAAATCTCGAGGACGAGATTTCTGTTAAGGGGGGTAGGATTTGTAAAACCCAAAATTTGCATGAAAAAAAATAATAAAATAAATAAATAAGGAAAATTGCCCAAAGATTTTAAATCAAAACACCTCTCAAGAATATTCATACCAAGTTACTACTCCCAAGATAAAAATATTTTCAAAAATAAAAGATACTTAGACAAACTAAATTACCTTGGAATGGAATATATAGAAGAATTGTGATTAAGCTATTTTCTTAATATATAATCTACAATCTAAATTATAGTTCCCTAAAATTCATATGGTGTGAACTATTCTCTATTTCATGATTGGAATCATGTATAAAGGAACTAAAATAAAACAAATATATATATATATATAATATTTTCATGATGAAGTTTTTGAACTATGCATTCTAAATAAATTTGAAATTTAAAACCACATTTGAATTTAACTAGATTAGGGAATAGGGAATAGGAGACAAGAAAAAAAAGGGGGAAGACCTCCTTGCGCCTTGGGCCGAATTTCGTCTCTGGCCCATTTCTTCAGCCACTGCTCGGCCCAAATACGCCGCGCTTACCCCAACCCTAGCCGCCAGCCCAACTTTGCGACTGCCGGTGGCCCCCCCCCCTCTGCCAGGTCGTCGTCCCCAACAGAACGCGCGCCTGGCGGGCGAAATCCCCTCCCTGTGTCGTGTTCCGTTCATTGAAATCACGAGATGGCCGCCGGATTTTCTTCATCAGGGCTATAAATCTCTTTCTCCCCAGTGCCTTGGCCGCCATTGACGAACCGTGAGCCACCAGGCGCCGACCAGAGAGAGTAGACCTGAGCAAACCGAGAAGAGAGAGAGTATAGCTCCACCAGGGTTGATTTAGTGCTGAGGTCAGTGTTGGGCGCGGCTAGTATGGCCAGGATGGTGGCCGACCAGGTCGATAATGCATGGTGTAGCGGCCGAACTTCGGGATGGGCAGGGAAATCAGTGAAGCTTGAGATCCGTCGTGGGCATCTGCTGGCCAAACCACCGTGGGCGCGTTGTTTGCAGGTGATTGGATGCACCAGGGATTATTGGGTTTCGTCGCCGGGGTGCCTCGATGATGTCCATGGCCTCCCCGGGCGAAACAATTCACTAGAACCCCAGTAATCGCTTGCCAGAGATTGGGACTCCATCGCTGGGTCACCTTGCGCCGCGGACGCTGTGCCGGCCTACTCCACTACCGGTGAGATCTCCTCCACCTTATTCACCTCGTCCAGTTCTTTGGGTGGCCCGGTCTGCGATGGGGGTTGGTACGCTGGGGTATGGCACTGCTCCTCTCCGGCGAAGACGTCGCCGTGCAAGCTCCGCTCTGTTACGCCGTGGCTTGTGTCTGGTGGAGAGGGAGAACGCGCGGGCCGTTGATCGACCCACGTGCGGTCAGGATGAGTGGATCGTGTACTCCCCTCGTGGATTAATGTCAGCCGTAGATCATTGATCTGAGTGCCTTGCTAGATCTGTAGCGTGAACAATTTTGGGCCATCGATCTTTGATCCTAGGGCAGTGGACGCATACCGGTTCATAACCTTCCCCAATCTAATCATGGCCCTTGATGCAAGATCCAACGGCCAGAACTGATTGATACCCCTTCGCCCTGGCCTATTTGCTAAAGAACCCCCGGTGAATAGGTGAATCAACCCGCCGTCCACCTAGGTTGTATCCTGTGTCTTGGGATTATTACACCGAGACCCATGCACTTCATAGATTTTAGGGCGCAATCCAGGGAAATAGAAAATTAGGGAAATTGATTTATAAAATGAATTTCTTATATAAAAACAATTCCAGAATTTTGTGAAATCCATAGGAAATTCATACTAAGTCCAAATGAGTCCATTTCAATTCCTATAATTTTGTAATATTATTGTTTATCATCTAGTACCACTATTTTCACATGAAAGTCACATTAAAATTTATATTCTAATTAATCTTATATCAAATACATAAAACCTTAGAAAAATCATAACTCCTTCGTTTTAACTCCGATTTGATCCGTTCAAGTTGCGTTAGTCTCGTACAAGCGCGTAGATTATTATTATGTAATTTATTCTTATGTTTGGTGTAATGTTAATTTTGCCTATACACTGTTTGTTTGTATTACTACGACTAGCGTGAGGTCACGAGTCAGCTGAAGATCATCCTGGTACCTGGAATCTCAAGTCCCAGGCAAGTTGTGCCCTTGATCACTTCTTTTTACCCAGCCATGTTCTAATTAATCATAATGATCTGCATAGGTTTAATTTTGATGGGACCCAACAGGTTACCTAGTTTGATTATCTTTATACCTTGTTTACCACTGAACCTTTTTGGGTAGTACTTGCTAGTGCTTTATGTGGTTTTGGGTATGAAGATACATTATTCATGATCATATTTTTATTATCTGTTTATTATTACTGTTCATGATAAGATCATTATGTTAATTGGAACATGGAGCGACCACCCGGGAAAACAGTGCTACCACAAGGGAGGAATGGGACCCCTTGGCTGATTAATTAGGAAAGCTAGTGGAAGACTACCTTACCCGAAAGGGGCAAGGGCAGTAGGGGAGTGGTCAGTGTAGGGAGGCCCTCGGGAGGATTTTGCTGCGATGGCGGTCCTGCAAGGGATTCCTGCATTGGAGCTTCCTATAAACTGTAGCGGGTTTTCTGAAGCTAGTGGAACTTTGTAAAGGCCTTGTAGTGTTACCCTGCCTCGCCTCCTCGGTAGAGGTGTATGGGAAGTCGCGATCCCTTGGCAGATGGGTAACATGACTTGTGGGTAAAGATGCGCAACCTCTGCAGAGTGTAAAACTGGTATACTAGCCGTGCTCACGGTCAAGAGCAGCTCGGACCCTCACATGATTAATTTATGGAACTAAATTCAATTTGCCATATGCATTGCATCGCAGGTGATTTTGTTGTTACTTTTGTTCTACTACTTAACTGGGTTGGTATTTACTTATACTTAGTAACTGCTAATAAAATTTTGACCAACTTTAAAAGCAATGCTCAGCTCTAACCATCTCCTTTGGTAAGCCTTACACTTCACGTGAGCTCCCACCTTTGGCGAGTTCATGCACATTATTCCCCACAACTTGTTGAGCGATGAACGTATGTGAGCTCACTCTTGCTGTCTCACACCCCCCCCCCACAGGTCAAGAATAGGTACCGAAGGATGAGGCACATGGAGGATGCTGCGATGTGTTCGTGAGAGGTCTAGGTCGTCGTCTCCCAGTCAACTTTGGGTTGCTGGACCGTTGTCTCCTTATAATGTAATTATTTATTTTGTATAGAACTCCTGTTATATAGTAAAGATGTGACATTCGATCCTGTGCCACTATACATCATATGTGTGAGACTTGGTCCCAGCATACCTGGTGTTTATGTTTGCGCCCGGGTCTTGGTGCCCCAAAATCCGGGTGTGACATCCAATAATCATGAATTAATTACATTAGTTATCTAATTATAAAAGTATGTGCTATTGTATAATTAATGTTGTCACTGAGTAGTAATTATTGCCATGCGTCTAACGCAATTCGAATGGATTGAATCAGAATTAAAACCATCAAGTTATGGGTATTATACTTTTTTATATTATTTCCAATTTAAAAAATTGATCTGTATTTATTTTATAATTCCAGAAGGATACATGGACTGCTGCTACTAATATTCAAAAACTCAGGGTTCAATTCAGAAAAATATAGAACTTGCTAGTAATTATTTTTGTATAAAATTGGATTGCGGGTTAATTCGTCACTACCACAGGGGTTCTTTATGAAAAAAGCCACGGCGAAGGGGTACACAACGATTTAGGCCGCTAGATCACCTTTGGACGGTTGCGATTAGATTCTTAAACAGTCCAAACCAGAAACAACCCATGGCCATCTGACTAAAGATCAACGGCGCAAATGACTTTGAGTCGAACCAGTATCAGCGATATGATCACGATCACACAAAACGGATCCAATGGTCCATAGACGTCTTCCCCACGCCCGGCACCAAGCGATAGAGCGCGCGCACACAACGCGGTGGCGGCCATGACTGGCAAGCCCATCTCCTGCGCTAGCACCACAAACATTGATCCAAAGAGCGTTACACGTAGCAGGGGCCAAGGCGAGCATGATAGGACCAGCTTACTGATGATTTGGACCGTGAGGAGACCCGACCATGGCACAACGCGGTTCAACGACGGAGTACGGCCCCGACGAGGAATTCTCGGTGCTTTGCTCCCAAACTCCGCTCGCTGAAGCCTTGAGGAGCAACAACGCCACCCACGGACGCACCCAAGCCTGACCTCGAGGGTAGAGCGATGGTGCGGTCGCGATTCCGCCACCGACAGCCGCGTGTCTCCTCGCTGGTGAGGGCAGATGCTCACCCGTGCGCGAGAGGTACTCGGAGCTCACGACGAAGAGGTGGCAAATCGCTAGGTGATGCGAGGGTAAGTATGGGGTACGGTTGGCTTATATGCGGACGGATAGCGTGCCCCACGACGGTCAGTTCGGCCACCGCGCGAACTCCGTGGGGTTCGGTATGTAGACGATGGTGGCGGCCTGACATGCAAGACCCACCCGGCAGTGGTGGTACCCATACGTGAGCATAGATGTACAGGCTGACATCAGGGCCCCAAACGTCAGTGAAATGCGGAGGGGGCGCGGGTTGGACGGTTAAGGGAAGGTGGGCCGTGCGGGCGGGATGGGTATTGGGCCGCAGAGAACTGAAGCTGGCCCAAGAGCAGGTTTATTCTTTTCCTTTTTATTTTAATTCCTTTCACATTTTCAAATTTCTATTTTAAGTTCAAACCTGTTGAAACTTTCTGTTCTTCAATTTCAGGCTTTTATTCTCAAACATAATCCTATAGATCCTACTATTTTCAATGCTATTATTTATTCTTCTTCTCGTTGTTTTAATTCTAGAAATAATAGATGATTATTAAAATTTTCCTTTCTCACTTTATATTTTCTACTTTAATTTATAATTTGAGGTCGAATAAAATGTATCCCAACAAAATCTTAAGCATGGGATGCACATTCCTATTTATTTATGGGTTAATCGACTAATAATACTCCATTATTTGGCTATGAAAATAGAAGGGTCCAAATAAATTTCCCAAGGTTTCAAAAATCCTCAAATTTATTTATTCATTTATTTTATCATCATTCTTTTTTTCTTTGACCAATTTTGGGCTTTACAAATCCTACCCCCTTAAAAGAAATCTCATCCTCGAGATTAGTAGGAACAAGGATGTAACCCAAGCTCATCTCAAAACATATGCAATCAAGAATTTCGGCATATGATGCATAACTTATTATTAAAAGCATAGGTTAAAATAGACCTTATTATTATTCCTAATAAAATACTAGTTACTACCTAAGGTATTATTTTAGGTCGTACAAATACTACTTCCTATATATATGCTCTAATCTTACTGCTCATTTACTTCTTCACCGACTTCTTCATCGTCAACTAGCACTTCTTGGATTTCAGGTTCACCAGGTTCAGCCTCTACTTCTGCATGGTGGACTTGCCCTCGGTTGACAGATAAGGGCTGACTCTTGCCTACCGAGTCCTGCCCTTGCTTCATCGGAGCCGGAGTAGTAAAGCAGCCCTGTAGGGACAATAGTTGGCATAGTGTCTCGATTGACCACACTTGAAGCATGACCTGTTTGTAGATGAATTAGGAGCAATAGGTCTCGCTGGTGTGCTTTCTTGAGGAGTAGCTTGTGTCTGTTGAGTCTGTTGCCCGGAACTGCCACGAGCAGGTGTACTTTGAGTAGTATTATATCGGGGACGGGAACTACTTCCAGCCTATCCCTGGTTGGCAGCCCTTCTCTTTTCTCCAAACTCAAACCTCTTGTTTTCCACAGCAATAACTTTGTATAGTAGTCTCTGGAAGGACGGGAATGTGTGTGATACTAGTTGGTATTGTAGTGGTCCGATCAAACCCTCTAGGAAGAGCTCCTGCTTCTTCTCATCATCCTCAACATCCCTAGGAGAATATCAGGATAACTGAATGAATTTGTCCCTATATTCGCTCACAGACATACCTCCTTGCTTGAGGGATAGAAACTCCTTCCTTTTATCTTCATGAGTCCAACAGGAATATGGTAATTCCTGAATTGAGTGGAGAATTCTGCCCAGATAATTGTGTTGACAGCAGCGTGAGCAGCGCAGTATGCATCCCACCAGTCCGCAATGGCGCCAGTAAGATGACTCGATGCATATAACACCTTCTCTCTATCAGAGCACTGAGCTATATTGAGCATCTTGTCCACATATTTTAAGCAGTCATCAGCTTGTAGTGGGTCCGTGGAATCAGAGAATGTTGGTGGTTTGTGACTCATAAACTCCCGGTGCTTATCCCTGGGTGGGGCTGGTGGTGGTGGTGGAGGTAGTGGGGGTTGTTGTTGTCTTTCCAACCGTTCTTGCCTCATCTCTTGACGCATTTCCAGCCGTTCCGGACACATTTCCTGGCGTTCTTGCCTCATTAGAGTTTGCATTTCGTTCACCGTATTTGCCATTTGGTGTCGTATCTGCATCTGTGCGGCAACCACTGGATCTGTCCCTACCGGTGGAGGATTCAGAGGATTCATTTCTGGTTGTGGTTGTCTAATAATCCTCTTGCTATGGTGGTTAGCAGGTAGATCTATACCGCCTCCCTTCTTGGTATTTACCATCTGGATTAGAAATATATGGTAAGATAGTTTTGCAAGGGAATTTACTTAGCAGGCAAACGGATAGGCTAATAGCTAGTCATAAACTGAAGGTTCTTTGGCAGGGCTTTGATCTGTTGTTTTATGTCCATATTGGGATAACTAGTCATATCAGGTGAATGGCCAAAGTTAAGATAGAATCTGTCGAGATGAGATAGGCATGTGATACTAGCTATATTCTAATGAAGGGATAATATAAGTTGTCTAATTATTTTATAAACATTTTTATGCCTATATGTATATGCAGATGCAATTGTGGACATTACTCCACAACTCATCCCATTCAATCAAAGATCCACATCAGACAAGTATCATAAGAACAAACATTCAAGTGCATAGATACCTATAAAAATAGTTTTTCTTTTGTTCCTAAGATTAGGTCTCCTATTCCTAAAAGTCACTTTAGGTACAGGATTTCAAAGTGTGAAATCCACTTTTGTCTTTAGAGTGAAAAGGTAAGAGTAATCAGAGTAAAGCAGCAGTGGACGAGAAGAGATTAAGAAAAGTTTAGAATGAATCAGAGTAGCAAAGTTAAGTAAGTAAGGGTTGTCTAGTTTAATCTAGGTTTTGTCCTATAGTCAACATCCCTCTGATACCACTTCTGTCACACCCCGATTTTAGGGGCAGCAAGGCTCGGGTGCAAACATAATCACCAAGTGTGCTACGACCAAGTCTCACACATATGATGACTCATGGTATAGAAACGAATGTCACATCATTACTATATAATAGGAGTTCTGTACAAAATAAATAAATAATTACATCATACAGAGACAACAATCCAGCAACCCAAAGTTGACTAGGAGACGACAACCTAGACCTCTCACGAACACCACACAACATCCTCCATGCGCCTCATCCTGGGGTACCTGTTCTTGACCTATGGGGGGTGTGAGACAGCAAGGGTGAGCTCACATACATTCATCGCTCAACAAGTTGTGGGGAATAATGTGCATGAACTCACCAAAGGTGGGAGCTCATGTGAAGTGTAAGGCTTACCAAAGAGGATGGTTAAAGCTGAGCATTGCTTTCAAAGTTGGTCAAAATTTTATTAGCAATTTACTAAGTATAAATAGATACCAACCCAAATAAGTAATAGATCAAAATTGGTAACAACACCCGCGATGCAATGCATATGACAAATTAAGTTTAGTTCCATAAATTAATCATGTGAGTGTCCGAGCTGCTCATGACCATGAGCATGGCTGATATACCAGTTTTACATTCTGCAGAGGTTGCACATCTTTACCCACAAGTCATGTTACCCATCTGCCAAGGGGTCATGAATCCCATACACCTCTACCAAGGAGGCAAGGCAGGGTAACACTATGAGGCCTTTACAAAGTTCCACTAGCTTCAAAAAACCCGCTACAGTTCTAGGAAGCTCCAATGCAGGGATCCCTCGCCTGACCGCCATTGTAGCAAAATCAAGCCAAGGACCTCCCTACACTGACCACTCCCCTACTTCCCTTGCCCCTTTCGGATAAGGTAGTCCTCCACTACCTTTTCTAATTAGTCTGCCAAGGGCGTCCCATACCACCCTTGTGGTAGCACGGTTTTCCCGGGTGGTTCTCCATGTTCCAATTAACAATATGATCTTATCACAAACAATAATTAAACAACAACATAATTGGAACATGATCATAGTGAAACATTAGTTTCCCAAAACCAAGTAGAGCAATAGCAAAACTATCCAATAATTCATGTGCTTGCATGGTGAGGAATAAACAATGCTAGGGAAACCTATTAGGTCCCATCAAATTAACCTGAGCATGTCACAGTGATTAATAGTGAACATTATTAGGTAAAAAGGATTGATCAAGGGCACAACTTGCTTGGGACTCGAGATTCTAGGTACAAGGATGATCTTCAAGATTCTCGGACCTCACTGCTATTCATAGCAATACAACCAAACATGGTATAGGCAAAATTAACATCACACCAAACATAAGCACAAACTGCATAATAATAATCTACGCGTCGTAACGAGATCGTGAGCTCGAGAATCACTAAATTCGGAGTTACGGTTATAAAGTTATGATTTTTTAAAGTTATAGGTGATTAAACAATAAAGATATATTTTATTAAAGTAAGTCATGTAATAAAATATATAACTAACTGTGTTCAACTTTTAATCTAAGTTATCACTTGATTGGGGATCATATCGTAGTCAAATTATAATTATAGAACCCTATATTGGGTATATTAATTAGAGCAAAAACTAGTCCAATAATCATGAATTAATTACATTAGTTATCTAATTATAAAAGTATTTGCTATTGTATAATTAATGTTGTCACTGAGTAGTAATTATTGCCATGAGTCTAACACAATTCGAATGGATCGAATCGGAATTAAAACCATCAAGTTATGGGTATTCTACTTTTTTGTATTATTTCCAATTTAAAAATCGAATTCTGTATTTATTTTATAATTCCAGAAGGATACATGGACCGCTGCTACTAATGTTCAAAAACTCAGGGTTCAATTCAGAAAATACAGGACTTGCTAGTAATTATTTTTGTATAAAATTGGATTGCGGGTTAATTCTTCACTACCATAGGGGTTCTTTATGAAAAAGGCCACGGCGAAGGGGTACACAATGATTTAGGCCACTGGATCACCTTTGGACGGTCGCGATTAGATTCTTATACAGTCCAAACCGGAAACAACCCACGGCCATCCGACTTGAGATCAACGGCCCAAACGACTTCGAGTTGAACCGGTATAAGCGATATGATCACGATCACACAAAACGGATCCAATGGAGTACGATCCCGGCGAGGAATTCCCGGTGCTTTGCTCCCAAACTCTGCTCGGTGAAGCCTCGAGGAGCAACAACGCCACCCACGGACGCACCCAAGCCTGACCCCGAGGGCAGAGCGGCGGTGCGGTCACGATTCCGCCATCGGTGGCCGCGTGTCTCCTCGCTGGTGAGGGCAGACGCTCACCCGTGCATGAGAGGTACTCGGAGCTCACGACGAAGAGGTGGCAAATCACCGGGTGATGTGAGGGGAAGTATGGGGTATGACTAGCTTATATACGGACAGATAGCGCACCCCACGGAGGTCAGTTTGGCTATCACGCGAACTCCGCGAGGTTCGTTATGTGGGCGATGGTGGCGGCCTAACATGTAGGACCCACCCAGCAATGGTGGTACTCATACATGAGCATAGATGTACAAGCTGACATCGGGGCCCTAGGCGTCAGTGAAATGCAGAGGGGGCGCGGGTCGGACGGTTAAGGGAAGGTGGGCCGAGCGGTCGGGATGGGTATTAGGTCGCAGAGAAGTGAAGCTGGCCCAAGAGCAGGTTTATTCTTTTCCTTTTTATTTTAATTCCTTTCACATTTTCAAATTTCTATTTCAAGTTCAAACCTGTTGAAACTATAGATCCTACTATTCTCAATGCTATTATTTATTCTTCTTCTAATTGTTTTAATTCTAGAAATAACAGATGATTATTAAAATTTTCCTTTCTCACTTTCAATTTTCTATTTTCATTTATAATTTGAGGTCGAATAAAATGTATCCCAACAAAATCTTAAGCATGGGATGCACATTCCTATTTATTTATGGGTTAATCGACTAATAATACTCCATTATTTGGCTATGAAAATAGAAGGGTCCAAATAAATTTTCCAAGGTTTCAAAAATCCTCAAATTTATTTATTCCTTTATTTTATCATCATTCTTTTTTTCTTTGACCAATTTTGGGCTTTACAGTGATCAATGGGGAGTCATGATCCCTGGGCAGAACGGGAATCACGGCTCATGGGAAAGTGTGCGACCTCTGCAGAGGGATGAAACTGATATATCAGCCGTGCTCACGGTTATGAGCGGCCTTGGAAGATCTTTTGATTAGAGATATAGATGGTTTGAGATGTTATGGTTCCATTTATGGATTTGGTTATAGATGATGAGGATGGTTCTATTAATGATGTTTCTAACCATGGATTCTAGTATTTCCTCAATGAGGAGGTACTCTTTGGGATAATAACTTGGAGTTGATAAAACTTGGCTTGTATTAGTGAATAAAATTTGACAAAGTAAAAGCAACCTGCTTTGATCCTAACTCCACATAAAGCTAGTCCACCTCTGCCAAATGGGACATTTGGTGAGTACGTTAATGTGTACTCACCCTTGCTTTCACAAAACACCAAGTTGTCTTTGGTGCAACCTATGCTCAGGTTAAGAAGAAGAAGAAAGCGTCGAGGTGGATCTCCAGGAGTTCCATGTCTTTGATGAGTTCGAGGATTAGGCTAGCAACCTCCCCCAGTTAGCTGCCTATGGTGGGTTTATTTATGTTGGCTACTTTTTTTATTATGTGCACTTTGATTTATATTATGTAAATGACTCTAGTATGTAGTATTATTACTTACTCTTTATTATTATTCGAAGCATTGTGCCATGATGAGTCATTTATGTAATCGTTGTGTACGTGAATTTTTGTTCCTGGCACGTTCATGGTTCGCATTTGGTTTACCTTCAAAATCAGGTGTGACATAAGTGATATCAAAACCTTGCTGACTGTAAGACCGCTAGCATAGAGTAGCATTGGTTGTTTAAGGACTTATTGACTATTACTTCACCTCATCCTTGATGTTGCTTCAAAATATTAGTCACCTCGACTAATTCTATGTTATGCTCCTATATATCACCTTGATAAAATTATTTTATTCTAGTATTGTCTATGCTCTACTTGTTTATTCTATTAGATCTGCTCTCACCCTTATGCTTGTGACATCTTTGTAGATGACCCTAACCATAACCTTCTTGTGTTTCGGGATTCTTTCCTTTTCTATTGTTAAAGTGCTACCATTTGGCAATCTCTATTCCCTTGGTATTGACATGCTCGTATCCCTTGATTCTTCAATACCCTTATCCCTTAAATCCAAATACTTACCTCTGAATCACTACTGCCTATTTAAACATTTCAGTTTATATGTCCATGACCTTTCTGTCTTCTAAGACCCTTTTCTATTCCTTTGTTAAGTCGCTATCTTTTGATCATTTCCATTCTCTTGGTCTTAGTATGCTCGTATCCTTGGAATCTTGCATACTCTTGGCTTTTTATATTTGCTTATCTTTATACCCTAATGTTTGTTTATAAACATGTCAATTTACATGCCCTTGGCCACCCTTGTTTCTTGATAATACATGAACAATCATTTTATTTCGTACATCCCTGGTGATCTCGTTGTTCCCTTATAACATCCCTCGATATTTTTACTTCAACCATTCTATTGGAACCTTATCTATCTTACCTTTGATGGGTTTCTCCACCTTGCCACTTCACGAGTCTTGCCTTAACTCTATCCTTTGTTATGCTTTTCATTATTATCATCTTTACCGTTGACACCTCTACATGTTACATTAATGTTTATCTTATACCTACCCTTTAAAATCTCCCCGGTACGGATCTACCATCCATGGCGCTGTCGCGTCAGGTGTCAGCGCCGTCGTGTGAGTCGACCGGGGAGAGAGACGAGTGTGGGGTGTCATGCGTCATCCGTTTGTTGATCAACGTATGTGATTACGACACTGTGTACCCGTTCATTTAGATAACCGCCTGCCATCGATTCCGTATCGAGTGGATGAGATTGGATCGCGGCCACTTAAATTATGTGCCATCGATTCGGGATCCGAGAGATCTCATGTCATACCAATTCATTGAGATGCTAGATCTAATGCGGTCCGTGAGATATTGTTCCTACGGTCTACGTTTCATACCGATTCGTTTATAACGCGACTAATCTGAACCGTGGGATATGAATCCTGCGACTGAAAGGGAAATGTGCCCTTGGGCCATTTCTATAAATGTTTTGGTGATTAGATGCCCAACACAAAATACGTTGGTTCATAAGTGCTAAGATGCAAATCAAAGAACAAGGTATGTATCCGGCCTTAGTAAATTGTTTTTGGGTACTAATATATTTATCTAAGTGCCAGGAATCTTGCCAAGTCAAAAGAAATTGAATTGGAGAAGAATTGGCTGAGTACAACCAAACTAGCACCAGCCTATGGTGCATCGGACAGTGTCCGGTGCCCAGGCTGGCCCGGCGGCGAACTCGTCGCTCTCGAGAAAAAGAAATGGCGCCGCGGCTAAAATTCATCAGCCTGTCTGGTGTGCACCAGACTGTCCGGTGAGCCAAAGCCGCCTGCGCCAACGGTCGGCAACGCAATCAGCGGGCGACGCGTGGCCTGCGCCAACAGTCGGTTGGTCACACCGGACTGTCCGGTGTGCACCTAACAGTGTCCGGTGCGCCAACAGGGCCAGAGGCCCAACAGTCGACTTTGCTAGAAAAAGAAGGACATCAGGCACCGGACTGCTACTGTTCATGTCCGATGGTGCACCGGACTGTCCGGTACGCCACCCAATATGAGGCAAGAATTGCCTTCCATTTGGATCTCCAATGGCTCCTAGCTGCCTTGGGGCTATAAAAGGGACCCCTAGGCGCATGGAGCAGTACACCAAGCATTCACTAAACATCCTAAGACTCCTAGACTCCACCGCCACGCATTTGGATCATTGTGTTAGAGATTTGAGCACCATTTGAGTTGTGAACTCCCTGCGCCATGTTTTGTGCTCACTTATTGGCTTGTGTGCATGTGTTTGCTACAAATTGAGTCTTGCGTGTGTTGCTTTCCCTTCCTTACTCTTGTGCTTCTCTTGTGATCAACATTGTAAGGGCGAGAGGCTCCAACTTGTGGAGATTCCTCGCAAACGGAAAAAGAACTCAAAAGAAAAAGACTGTGGTATTCAAGTTGATCATTGGATCACTTGAAAGGGGTTGAGTGCAACCCTCGTCCATTGGGACACCACAACGTGGAAGTAGGCAAGTGTTACTTGGCCGAACCACAGGATAAAATACCGTGTCTCTTGCGTTGCTTTCCTCTGTGATTGGTTTCTTATCAAGAGCTCGCTCCATAGCAAATTAGTTTAATCTAACTAATATTTTATAAATAAAGTTTGTGCTATTAGTGTTAAATTTTGCAGGATCACCTATTCACCCCCCTCTAGGTGCTCTCAATTGGTATCAGTGTTGTACTCTTCATCTAAGAGATTAACTGCCCGAAGAGATGGATCCTAAGGGAAAGGAGATGGTGATCAACGACAAGGAGAAGGAGTCCCTCCTCAACGAGCCTAGAGAGGACAAGCCCACTGACTCAGGCTCGAGTCACAAGAAGAGGAACAGGAAGAAGAAGAGGCGCATCAAGAAGATTATCTACTATGATAGCGATGCCTCCTCTTCTTCACCAAGGGATGACGATGACGATGACTCCTCATCCAAGAAGGAAACGGTTAATCAAAACTACTCCTTTGATTATTCCCATATTCCGTACAATTCAAATGCTCATTTACTTTCTATTCCACTTGGAAAACCCCCACACTTCGATGGAGAGGATTACTCATTTTGGAGCCATAAAATGCGTAGTCACCTATTTTCCCTCCATCCTAGCATTTGGGAAATTGTAGAAAGTGGAATGCATTTTGATAGTACTGATAACCCTATGTTTATCAATGAACAAATTCATAAGAATGCCTAAGACACTACTGTTTTGCTAGCATCTCTATGCAGGGATGAATATAACTAGGTCAACGGCTTGGACAACGCTAACCAAATCTGGGGCACCCTCAAGATTTCTCATGAGGGGAATGACGCCACTATGATCACCAAAATGGAACTGGTGGAAGGCGAGCTAGGGAGATTCGCGATGATAAGGGGAGAAGAGCCAACACAGACATACAACAGGCTAAAGACCCTTGTCAACAAGATCCGAAGCTATGGAAGTACAAGATGGACGGATCATGACATCGTTCGACTCATGCTCAGGTCATTTACGGTTATTGACCCCCATCTAGTAAATCTTATTCGTGAAAACCCCAGGTACATCAAGATGACGCCTGAGGAAATCCTTGGAAAATTCGTAAGCGGGCGCATGATGGTAAAGGAGGCAAGATGTGTGGATGACGCCTTGAACGGTCCACTTCCCATCTACGAGTAGCAGCCCGTTGCTCTCAAAGCAACCAGCACCAGGGAGGCGCTACCTAGCAAAGTAGCACAAGTGGAGGCTGCCGGGCTAAATGAGGATGAGATGGCACTCATCATCAAGCGCTTCAAGATCGCACTAAAAGGACGCAAGGAGTACCCCAATAAGAACAAGTCAAGGGGAAAACACTCCTGCTTCAAATGCGGTAAGACTGGTCATTTTATAGCTCAATGCCCTGATAATGATAATGACCAGGCACAAGAAAAGCATGGGAAGAGGGAAAAGAAAAAGAACTATAGGAAGGCCAAGGGCGAGGCACACATCAGGAAGAAATGGGACTTCGGCTGTTCCTCATCCGACTCTGAAGATGAAGGACTTGCTGCCTCAGCCTTCAACAAGTCTTCACTCTTCCCCAATGAATGACACACGTGCCTTATGGCTAAGGAGAAGAAGGTATGTATTCGAGATACTCCTAAGTATTCTTCTTCTAGCGATGAGGAACCTTCCGATGATGAGATAGATTATAGTAATTTATTTAAAGGACTAGATAGATCTAAGGTAGATAAGATAAATGAATTAATTGATGCTCTTAATGAAAAAGATAGACTTTTAGAAAGGCAAGAAGATATAATCTATGAGGAACATGATAAGTTTGTTAGTGTTCAAAAGTCTCTTGCTATAGAAATTAAGAAGAATGAACTGCTGTCTTCTGAATTGTCTACCTGTCATGAATCTATTTATAGCTTAAAAATTTTAAATAATGATTTGAATGCTAAGCTAGAGAAAGTTAATGAAACTAGTTCATATGTAGAGCATGTTGTTATTTTCAATAGATGTAAAGACTTAGATGTTGATGCTTGTAATGAACATACCTCCACGATTGCTAAATTAAATAATGATGTAGCAAGTCTTAATGCTCAACTTAAGACTTGCATGGATAATTATGAGAAACTTAAATTTGCTAGGGATGCCTATACTGTTGGTAGACACCCCTCAATTAAGGATAGACTTGGTTTTCGAAAGGAAACCAAGAACTTAACAAGCCAAAGGACTTCCTGTCTCAACAAGGAGAAAGGGAAGGCTCCTATGGCTAGTAGTTCTTCACATGATCAAAAGAACCATGCCTATCTTTATGCTCATGTCAAGAAAGTGTCTCATCATGATAAATGTTATAATCATGTTGCTTTACCTACTTATCATGATTCACATGCCATGTTTGCTTCTAGTTCCACATATGTTCATGATAAGAGTAGGCCTAGGCGCAATCATACTATTTCTCGTGCTCCTAGGAAAGTTTACACTGGCCCAACTACCATGTATCAAACATGTAATGTTTCTTTTGTATTGTTATGCAAAAATGCAAAGTAGTTACTAGAAAATTGGGATCTAAATGCAAGGGAGACAAAACTTGCATTTGGGTTCCAAAAGTTATTGCAACTAACCTTGTAAGACCCAACAAGAGTTGGGTACCTAAAACCCAAGCTTAATTGCCTTGCAGGTTTATGCATCCGGGGTCTCAAGCTGGATCATCGACAGCGGATGCACAAACCACATGATGGGGAAGAAGAAAATGTTCACCTCCTACATCAAGAATAGGGATCCCCAGGATACTATTATGTTTGGAGATGGGAGCCAAGGCAAGGTCAAAGGATTGGGCAAGATAGCCATCACAACCGAGCACTCAATATCAAATGTGTTTTTAGTAGAGTCACTCGGGTATAATTTATTGTCTGTAAGTCAATTGTGTCATATGGGCTACAATTGTTTATTTACAAATATTGATGTATCTGTCTTTAGAAGGAGTGATGGTTCATTAGCTTTTAAGGGTGTATTAGACGACAAGCTCTATTTAGTTGATTTCTCAAAGGAGAATGCTGATCTAGATGCATGCTTAATTGATAAGACTAATATGGACTGGCTTTGGCATCGCCGTCTAGCACATGTTGGAATGAAGAACCTTCATAAACTTCTAAAGGGAGATCATGTGTTAGGACTAACCGATGTCTGTTTTGAGAAAGATAGACCTTGTGCAGCATGCCAGACAGGAAAGCAGGTGGGAAGCACTCATCACAACAAGAATGTGATGACGACATCAAGACCATTGGAGCTCCTCCACATGGATCTCTTCGGCCCCATTGCCTATCTCAGCATCGGGGAAAGTAAGTATGGTCTTGTTATAGTTGATGATTTTTCCCGCTTCACTTGGGTATTCTTTTTGCAGGACAAATCCGAAACCCAAGGAACCCTAAAGCGCTTCTTAAGGAGAGCTCAAAATGAGTTTGAGCTAAAAGTGAAGAAGATAAGAAGCGATAATGGGTACGAATTCAAGAATCTACAAGTTGAAGAATATCTTGAGGAGGAAGGCATTAAGCACGAGTTCTCCGCTCCCTACACACCACAGCAAAATGGTGTGGTAGAGAGGAAGAACAGGACGTTAATTGACATGGCGAGAACAATGCTTGGAGAGTATAAGACGTCTGAGCGATTTTGGTCGGAAGCTGTGAACACAGCCTGCCATGCCTAAACCGGCTCTATCTGCACCATCTCCTCAAGAAGACCTTCTACGAACTCCTAACTGGTAAGAAATCCAATGTTTCTTATTTCCGTGTATTTGGGAGCAAATGCTACATTCTGGTGAAGAAAGGTGGACATTCAAAATTTGCTCCCAAAGCAGTAGAAGGATTTTTACTAGGATATGACTCAAATACAAAGGCGTATAGGGTCTTCAACAAATCATCAGGATTAGTTGAAGTCTCTAGCGACGTTGTATTTGATAAGACTAATGGCTCTCCAAGAGAGCAAGTTGATCTTGATGATGTAGATGAAGATGAGGTTCTGACGGCCGTAATGCGAACTATGGCGATAGGTTATGTGCAACCACAAGAACTACAGGAATAAGATCAACCCTCCTCCTCTATGATGGTGCAACCCCCAACTCAAGACAATGAACAGGTAACTCAAGAAGAGGGACAGGATCAAGGGGGAGCACAGGAAGAACAGGTTATGGAGGAAGAAGCGCCATGTGCCCCTCCAACTCAAGTCCGGGCAACAATCTAAAGAAATCACCTAGTGGATCAGATTCTGGGTGACATCAGCAAGGGAGTAACAACTCGCTCACGATTAGCTAATTTTTGTGAGCATTACTCATTTGTTTCTTCTATTGAGCCTTTTAGGGTAGAAGAAGCCTTGCAAGATCCGGACTTGGTGTTGGCCATGTAGGAAGAGCTCAACAACTTCAAAAGAAATGAAGTTTGGAGCCTGGTGCCACGTCCAAAGCAAAACATTGTGGGAACCAAGTGGGTGTTCCGCAACAAGCAAGACAAACACAGAGTGGTGACAAGGAACAAGGCTTGACTTATGGCAAAAGGTTATGCCCAAGTCGCAGGTTTGGATTTTGAGGAGACTTTTGCTCCTGTGGCTAGGTTAGAATCAATTCTGATTTTATTAGCCTATACCGCTCACCATTCCTTTAAGTTGATCCAAATGGACGTGAAGAGCACTTTTCTAAATGGACCAATCAAGGAGGAAGTATACATGGAACAACCCCCTAGTGTTGGGTACCATAATTAGGGGTACCCACAGTACTCCTAAACGTGGCTGGAGAACATCTTTAAAACAATTTGTAAAAACTGGTAAGCACGGTTCAAGTCAAGGCCTCGTCTACCAAGGGACGCGGTCCCGACTCACCCGAGCCTAGCCTTGGGCAATAACAGTAGTCCCGTATAGATTCACGGCTTGCCCGAGGGTCCCCTCAGGCAAGGGGTGCACCCCCGGCTCGCCCGAGGCAAAACTCGGGTGAACTTTGTCGTATAGCGGCCTCGGCCAAATTGCCTTACCACTAACCGTATCACGTGCGCATTTAATGCAGGGATCACCTGTGGCGGAACTGCCCGAATTATTCCAACTTAAGTGCCTAAGCCCTGCCTTAGAGGCTAGACCACACTTAAATGGGAATAACCCGTCAATCCCTCGGATCTAGTCCGACACGGCCACTGACAGGATCAAGTACCACAATCTCACTCGATGGTGAGTCACAGAGCAAATACAATAAAGCATAAAACCATGCATGGAAGAGTATTAAAATTTATTACATCACCATTGTCGCCATCGGAGTTTTCGCAAAAGTAACCATCATTGTTTTGAAGTGCAGCGGAAATAAACTAACGATAAATAAATGGAGAGATGGGGAAGCCTGTCCCATCACTCCTCATGCTCCTCCTCAGCCGAGGCAGGGTCCCACTCAACAGTCCAACCCGGTGGTAAGGTGGACGGCCAAGTCACTCCAGCAACCATGTCCTCCAGAGAACCTGTAAAAAATTTGCCACAAGCAAGGCTGAGTATACTAATACTCAGCTAGACTTACCCGGTGTGAGGAGTCTATACTCCTCTACCTCTAGACATGCAGCTGTTTGGCTGTGGGGTTTGGTTGCCAAAAGCACTAGCTGAGTTTCTAAATCAAGATTTTAACTTAATCAAAATTAAGTGTGACTCTCTTAAGGCTAAAAGTGTACTATCTATTCATACATAGTAGCAAGCATTATTAGCAATCAACAGTTTGTATCATCTCAACCAGTTCCACTTGTTACTCAATGTAGCAGCATGGATCAAGCAGTCTCATTAGCTGCGAGAAGCAGACGATTCGAATCGAGTTTTTAAACCTTGCAAGGTAAACCTAAACACACGACATGCAGGGGCACTCCGTCCCCACACACATCAACCGTCCCCATCGATTCCCCGTCAGCAGATCAGGGCTCACCGCCTTGGCGTACAATGCCTCACTGACCCCGACTGGCCGTCGTGCAGTGACCGCACTTGTACCCACCATAACCGGAATGGGAGACTACGTCTCAGGTTGCGTGAGGGGTAAAGTCCACTGCCAGGTTCAATCAGGTACTAGGCTTACCGATTTACCATATTTCTCGGCATATGTTTAGTACTTTCAAACGCTTGACTCACGGTACCACACCTTAATCCTTAATCAACTTTTTATCCTGTGAACAACCAATCCCCATGGATTGTTGCCCACAAACCAACATCAATATGATAGGAAAGTGGATACAGCCAATTCCTGACCTCGCGCGAGTGCTAGAAAAATCACTCGACTTCTACCGAGATCCTAATTAATAAAGCAGCTACTCGACCTAGCATACTAGTATCCATCTCAAAAGGGAATCCTGAGTTCATGCAACTAAGGTTCCAAACAACTCCTACACTTAAGTGCACAGTACAAGCCTACAAACATTAAGTGTAGTAAAATAGCATATATAAACGGTTATGCATAAAACCGGGGCTTGCCTTCCAAAGCAGTGGCAGGCAGGTCCTCTGGTGCAGGCTCTGGTGCTGGGTCTGGGGCAACCTCCTGGGTAGCTCCTTGCTCCGGCACGAGGACGTACTCTCCGTCAGCAAGATTACAGTCTATCGAAATGCAATGAACATGTATGCCATGATTATGCAAGATTTAAGAACATTAAGCTACAGAAATTAAGTCAAGAATTAACTTAGGGTTCCTTGGCTACGTGGGTCTTCTAGTGGTATACATAGACTTATTACCTTTTAGGTTTAGGTTTTCTTTTAAGATAACATATTGGATTTGTATTGCCTTTATAGATTTCAGTGGACAATTATAAAGGTCTTAGGAGGACATTAAATTCCATCATCCATTTTCCTTTCTTAATTTCCATCTAGGGTTTCTAGTAGGGGTTTGAACTATGACAGTAGTTTAAAAATTTCCAAAAATTTTGTAAAAATTACAGTGGGTTGTCACTGGCTATTCTAGCTTGTTTTGATAATTTGAGGCTTAAAGTACAAAAGCTAGGCTTTAAACAAAAATAACAATAGTTAGGCAAAATGGGCCACTTTACCCTACAAGTCCTTTATTAAAGTGGGTTCTGACCTAAGGGTTATTTTTGTTGGCCTCTAGTAGTGATAAAAAGCTCTTGTACCAAAAATGGCAGAGAGCAACATGGTGGTTAATTAATGATGGATTTTTAAAGTTTGGTGAAAAAAGAGTGATTAGAACTAACTTGTCCTTTGAAAAATATCAAACAACAGATTTCAGATTTTTCTTAAGTTCTTATTATCAACACATTAGTTATCCTAGGGTTTGGGGAGGTTTCACCTTAGGGGTATTTTTGTAGGGTTTTTCTAAGTTATCCCTATTTTCTTTATTTAAAAGGTATCTTTCTTATCTTACACTATAACAGGGTATGATACATTTTTCCAGTGAACTACATTGACTAAACATCTCAACAAAAATAGGGGTGCTCTCTGGTTCATTATTTATATCACTTTTTCTATTTTCCTTAAACTTAAGCATATTATAGAATAAGGGGTTAAAACTATCTTAATGTAATGGACAGAGAGGTTTAACATTTTTAACTAGGTCAGTAGGTAGACAATAACTTCTCTAAATTTTTCTAACCTTAGTTAAATAGTGCAACCATTTTTCTTGCTATTATTAAGCTTTTGGCCAAAACTGAAAATAAATCAGAACCTTATATTTTTCTCTAGTGCTTATGGGGTTTTATATTTTTCTTAGACAGGTTATCTTATTTAGAGTCTGGCAAAATTAGTTTGACCAAAATTGGATAAACTAAACAGAAGTTATGGGTTTTTAAAGTTTCTGTTTGAATTTAAATCAGGTTTTACTTAAGTTTTTCTGGAAAAACAGTTTGCACCGAGACCCCTAGGTTTAAACTGAATCAAACCTCGCAGATCTGCCCTCGGGCCACTATTCACCTGAGTCTGTGACCTTTCACTTAACCCCCTGGGTTTCTCTCCTTCACACCCGCGGTCCCTCCCCTAAACAAAACAGTAGCCGCAGGAAAGAAAGGACGGCGCGGCTTACCGGTGGCGAGGGAGGTCCGGCGAGGTGGTCAGCGATGTTCAGGAGGTTGCGACGGTCACGTCGATGTGCGGGTCGTCGTCGGAGGTGGTCGGAGTCACACTGGCCACGAGCGCAGGCGGCGGAGGTCGACGGCGATGCCTGCTCCGGCCAAACCATGGCGGCAAAGTTCAATCAAAGGGCACGAGGAGCTTCACGGGATGACGCAGAGGCCATACACGCAAGGAATCGGAAAATGGCGAAGGGGTTTACCCGGTCCACGTGCGCCGGCGGGTTCGTGAACTCCGGTGAGCGTGATTCGGCTACTCCGGCGATGCAGGCCCTCGGTTCAAGCTTGAGCAAGGCTTACGGCTTCACCAGGAAGCTAACTGAGGGCTTGGATTGAACGGAGGGGGGCTGGAGAGGGGTTGGCCACGACGGTGGCTTTCGGTCGGCACTGGCGGGTCGCGGGGAGGTCGCCGGAGGCGATGGCTGGCTCGGGCGAGTCCGGTGAGGTACGGAGGAGGCACTGGGGAAGGCAACCGAGCACTGGGGTGGGTTTTATAGGCACGGACACGGCCGAGGCGCCGGCTTGGCTCGGGCGCGGCGCGGGGCGCGCGCGGGCGTGCTCTGGCGCGGCAGAACGCGTCGAACACGTGGCGGTTTGTTTCTTCCAGTGTTCAAACGTCGACAGAGGTCGCAAACGTGCGAATCTTTGCAAAGGTTCGGCGCAGACCTCTTCCTGGCACCTAGGGCTATCACTCAACTATGAGGAGTCGGGGCAGATACGGCCTAGGGAGGGAGATCTTTGAATGCCAAAACAGGTGTGTCACACTGGGCACTTCGCGACAAAAGCCATGCCATGGCATGTCAAACGTCCGAGTCTCGGGCTCAACTTTTTCCAGTGGGTGCCCCAGGTTGTATGCTACGTTTTTGGTATAGATCACAAGTGGATTTGATGCCATCTTCAAGGTGAACACGGCTGATCCTTAAACTAGGGTCAAAAATGGACTTAGAGAGGAATAGAGAGCTCTAGCTCTCTCTCCACTTAAAGATTTGATTTGAGGTTTCACCAGGGGCCTTTTTGCAATATTTCCTTCCCCTAAATGCTGGTTACAAAGTCACTTAAGGTTTGGGTAAAAGTTACTCATGTTTTGCACACTTGCTCACTCTCTTTTCCCTCCTTAACTAGGGTTGTGGGAGATAGGGTCTAAGAGAGATCTAGGTTTCTTCTCCCCTCTCATCCAAGGTAGTAAGTGTGCAAAGATTAGAGTAATGCTTTTGGTTGCTCACAATCCTTGGTTAACCTCTAACTTTCCAAGGCCCTTATGCTTCTATTCATTAAGTTCATCCACAGGGGGTCATACCCTTTAAAAACAAAGTGGGCTCTAGCCATGGTAACACCTGGGGTGTTACAGCCCTCCCCCCTTAAAGGAATCTCGTCCCGAGATTTTAGGTAGGGTCCTTTGGAGGGATGCTTTGAAGGTGTGTTGGTGCTACTTTCCTTTAAACTCAAGTTCCACTTTCCTAACTGCTCTTCGAATGTCATCCTCTTTGCAACTTCAGAAGGAAGCCCTTCTTAAGTTAAGTCCATAACTTAGACTATCCTTGTTATCTAGGTTTTTCTTATTATTGACTTCAAAGGGCAGGTGGGGGTGGGGTTTTGGGTTACATACCGATTCCTTTGGGCAGAAAGTCGGGGAAGCGAGAGCGTAGAAACTCCTCCGTCTCCCATGTAGCTTCTTCTGCTGAATGATGACTCCACTGAACCTTATACATTTTGATTGACCTTGCCCGAGTTGATCTTTCCTTCTGATCCAATACCTTGACGGGGTACTCTTGGTAGGACAAGTCTGGTTCTATCTCAATGTCTGGTTCTGGTAGCACTTCAGTGGGTAGACGAACACATTTCCGCAGCTGAGATACATGGAACACATTGTGGACTGCTGACAAATGGGGTGGCAATTCCAATTGGTAAGCTACGGGTCCACAAATTTCCTTGATCTTATATGGTCCAATGTAGCGAGGGGCCAACTTGCCCTTGATCCCAAATCTCCGGATACCCTTGGTTGGTGATACCTTAAGATAGACATGATCTCCCACCGCAAACTGTAGAGGCTTCCGCCTCTCGTCATGATAACTCTTTTGCCTGGCCTGAGCAGCTTCCAAGTTCTTCCTGATGACTCTGACCTTTTCCTCTGCTTCAATTACCAAATCTGGCCCAAATATCTCCCTCTCTCCTACTTGAGACCAATTCAGCGGGGTTCTGCATCTTCTCCCATACAAAGCCTCAAAAGGTGCCATTTTCAGACTGGACTGATAGCTGTTATTGTAAGAGAACTCTGCCAAGGAGAGACACTTGTCCCAGTCCTTTCCATAATGTAGTGCACATGCTCGCAACATGTCTTCCAAAATCTGATTTATCCTTTCTGTCTGACCATCTGTTTGAGGGTGATATGCCGAGCTTCGGATTACATGGGTCCCAAGTGATTCCTGTAATTGCTCCCAAAATCGTGCCACAAAAGGTGCTCCTCGGTCGGAGACTATGGTCCTTGGTATCCCATGCAGACGAACTATCTGGTCGATGTAGATTTCCGCATACTTCTCCGTCCGGTGGGTGGTGTGCACTGGCAAGAAATGAGCAGTCTTGGTCAATCTGTCCACAATAACCCATATGGAATCATGGTGCCTGGAGGTATTGGGTAATCCCACTATGAAGTCCATGCAAATGTCCTCCCATTTCCAAGAGGGTATGGGAAGGGGTTGCAAAGGGCCTGCTGCTTTCAAATGACTGGCTTTTACCCTCTGGCAAGTATCACACTCTGATACGTACTTGGCAATTTCCCTCTTCATCCTGGTCCACCAATAAAGAGGTCTGAGATCATGGTACATCTTGTTGCTACCAGGGTGCATGGAAAACTTGGATAGATGAGCTTCATCCAATATCTTCCTTCTGAGCTCAGGGTTCTTGGGAACAACCAATCGATCTTCAAACCATAAAGTCCCCTTGCTATCCTGACGGAAACACTTGTATTTTTCGGTCTTCAGCTTGATCATTTCCTTAATAACCCGAACTCCCTTATCCCCAAACTGTGCCTGAGCTATTTGTTCTTGCAATGTGGGCTCCACTGCAATATATTTCACTTCACCGGAAGGAACAACTTCTAGGTTCAGCTTGCACAACTCATCACATAAGGTGGTGATTCTTGCATCCATGTTCATGCAATTACATTGGGCCTTTCGGCTCAAAGCATCTGCCACAACATTTGCCTTGCCAGGATGGTAATGCACCTCCAAATCATAGTCCTTGATTAATTCCAACCATCTTCTCTGCCTCATGTTCAGATCAGCCTGAGTGAAAATGTACTTGAGGCTCTTGTGATCAGTGTAAATGTTACAGTGAGCTCCCATCAAGTAGTGTCTCCATATCTTGAGGGCATGAACTACTGCTGCCAACTCCAGATCATGGGTCGGGTAGTTCTGCTCATGAGGTCTGAGGGCTCGGGAAGCATACGCAATGACCCGGTTATCTTGCATCAAGACACAACCCAATCCTGTACCAGAAGCATCACAATAAACTTCAAATGGCTTGGTGTTGTCGGGTTGGGCTAGCACTGGAGCTGTTGTCAATTGTTGCCTCAAGGTATGAAAAGCATCCTCACATTTTTGGCTCCACTCAAATTTGGCTCCCTTCTTCAACAGTTCAGTCATTGGCTTGGCAATCCTGGAGAAATCCGGAATAAATCGTCGGTAATACCCTGCCAATCCCAGAAAACTCCGAATCTGTCTCACTATAGCCGGAGGTTTCTAGTCCATCACTTCTTGCACTTTCTCAGGGTCATCTGATATCCCATCCTGAGAGATTGTGTGACCCAAGAATTTTATCTCCTTCAACCAGAACTCACACTTGGACAACTTAGCATACAACTGATGGTCACGAAGTCTTTGAAGCACAATATGCAGATGCTCCGTGTGTTCATCTTCATTCTTGGAATAAACCAGAATGTCATCAATGAAAACGACCACGAACTTGTCTAGCTCTGGCATGAATACCGAGTTCATCAAGTACATGAAGTAAGCCGGGGCATTGGTTAGCCCAAAAGACATTACCAAAAACTCATAGAGCCCATATCTGGTAGAAAAAGCCGTCTTGGGAATGTCACTGGCACGGATCTTGATCTGATGGTAGCCCGAGCGAAGGTCTATCTTGGAGAATACCTTGGCTCCTACCAACTGATCAAACAGAACATCAATGCGGGGTAACGGGTACTTGTTCTTGACAGTCACCGCATTGAGAGGGCGGTAATCAACACACATCCTCAGACTCTCATCCTTCTTCTTCACGAACAAGGCGGGACATCCCCAGGGTGAAGTGCTTGGACGAATAAATCCCTTGTCCAACAATTCTTGCAATTGCTTCTTCAATTCTGCCAGTTCCGCGGGAGGCATCCTATAAGGTCTTTTGGAAATAGGGGCAGTCCCGGGTTGCAATTCAATGTCAAACTCAATATCTCTGTCGGGTGGCATTCCTGGCAATTCATCTGGAAAAACATCGGGGTAGTCACAGACGACGGGGATCTTTTCCACTGGGGATTCCGTCATAAGGAATGCACAAGAACGGGTGCAACTCTGATCGGGCAAAAACAATGTGGTTTCTCCACAAGTTGGTGAGTGCACTTCAATGGCCCTAGCTGCAATGTCAAGAACCGCCCGGTGCCTTGTTAACCAGTCAGTCCCTAATATGATATCCACGCTGTCCAAACCCAAAATGAGGAGGGTGGTTTTAATTATTAGACTACCAAACTTTATGGGCACATGCCTGCTGATTTGATTCGTGGCAATCCTGCCTCCTGGGGTTGAAATGGTAATAGCCCCGTGGGTGTGGCAAAAAGGCAACTGACACTTGACACTAAATTTGGCACTGACAAAACTATGTGAAGCACCAGAATCGAAAAGAACAATACCAGGAAAATTTAAAACTATAAAGATACCAGTCATGACGGGGGCTCCCTCTGGGATGTCAGCCATTGTAGTGAAGTTCAGCTTGCCCTGCCTCACTTGCACTTTCTGCCTCTTTCCTTGGTTCTGGTTAACATTCTGCCCCTGCCTCTGCTGATTCTTGGGGCAATTCTTGGCATAGTGTCCAGTGCTGCCACAAGTGAAACACCTGTTATCATTGGCCTGGCGGTACTGCTGCTGCTGATTGTTCCTCTGAGCTGGGAACTGGGCACGGTTGGGTGCCTGCTGCTGCTGCTGCTGCTGCGGTGGCCTGATCACCCACCTTCCTTGCTGCTGCTGAGGTCCCCTGCTCTGTGAGTCAGACACAATCCTGAAACGCTGTGGCTGAGTCGAGGGTCCGGCCACAGGGGTCTTCCTCTTCTTCTCCGCCTGTCGAGCTAAGATGCAGTCCTCCTGGGAGATAGCCATGTTGACCAACTCATTGTAACTGTTGGCCCTGACGGTGTTGAGACGGTCACGGAGCTTAGTGCTGAGCCCCCTCCTGAACCTGTCTCGCTTCTTCTCATCCGTATCTGCATGGTATCCGGCATACTGGCATAAATCATTGAAGGCCTGGGCATATTGCAACACTGTCCTGCTGCCCTGAGTGAGTGCCAGAAACTCATTGAGCTTCTGGTCCATGATGCCAGCGGGAATATGATGCCCTCTGAAAGCGGCCTTGAACTCCCTCCACTCCACCTCTCTACCATCTGGCTGCATAGCAAGAAAATGGTCCCACCAAGTCCTTGCGGGTCCGCGAAGCTGCTGGGTGGCGAACCTGACCTTGGTGACCTCTGAGCAAGCCCCATGGAGCAGTGGGAACTTGGATTCTACCACCCTCAACCACACATCTGCATCAAGTGGGTCCTCCGTCCTGGTAAACAATGGTGGCTGGGTGCTGAGAAACTCCTGGTAAGTAGCAGCGACGGGGTGACGCTGATGGTCTCCACCATAATGCTGAGGTGGTGGCTGACGCTGAGCTAGCTGCCTCAGAATCTCATTCTGCTGGGCCATGAGCTCCTGCAGAGTGGGAGGCGGTGGCGGTGGAGGAACGTGCTCATTCTGACCACGGCGCGCTCTCCCAGCCATCTGAAAAAGTCACATGGTTGCTCAATAACACATCTCCAAGCTTAAGGTTCGAACATGGTAGGGGAGTCAAAGTAATTTGATAGATTCCAAACAAAACAAACGAAAACATAATCCTTCCGTCCAAATTTAAATTACCATTAATCATCCCTAAACATCCAAAAGAGTTTTAACACTGGTTACATCAAGGATCAAAAGACTCAACTCTACCTAGCCTAGTACCCTAAGGGTGCAAAAGCTAAGCTAGCGGCGAGGAGTCCAACTATCATCAACTTCTAGTATTAGTCTGGCATCTAGTGAGCGAACGAGGCAACGCTGGACTCGGGGGAAGGTGGTCTCCCTGAGCCAGCGGTGTCTACACTGGAGGCAGGCTCATCTCCTCCCTCAATGTCAACGTCCTCGTCAGCCTCCGCATCATGGATCTCTTGGTGATGCATGTCCAGATGCGCATTAGCCTCTGCTAGCTGCTGCTGGGTGTTGAGGAGCTGATCCTCGAGGACCTCGATGGTATTCTCCCTGGTGCCCACTAGCTCCTCCAACTCATGAATCTCGTCAGTCAGCTGCTCCACCTGTAAATCTTTCTCCACCAGCTCCTGGGATAAATCCACCACGAGCTCCTCCCTGTTATCCAGGGTGATCTTGGTGGCCTCCAGTAACGCCATCAGGTGGGACATGGCCTCCCCACACATCACTTGCAGACGATACAGAGCATTCATGCATCGTACCGACAAGTGAGCGGTGTGGCCTGGGTAGAGAGCCCAGATGTCCTTGGCATGCTCCACCCGATCCTTCCACATCGGGTCGTCCTCCTTTTCCGCAGGGAACAACCCAATGGGGTGAGTAGCCAGCTCCAAGGGGTGAAATCCACAGAAGGTGGTCAGTCCATGCAGAGCGATAGCCTCAATAGTGTCCTCAGCCCGGTATCCATAGGACTCGGAGTCCAGTGAACGCCAGCCTGGCTGCAGGGGATGAGGCTCCAAAGTCATCCTCACCCGACAGCGAGGTACCCGGTGCTTCTCGAACTGCTGCACCGCGTACTGAGGGGGTGTCAAATATCCTGCCCCCTGAAGTACTTCCCACAAGATGCGGGGAAAACCCTCTCGTGCAAGTCCGTCAGTGTGGGTCAGTGCATCTCCATCCTCGGAGGATCCGTGGGAAGTCATCTGTGCACGGTTAAGCGTAAGTAAAGAAAAAGAAGTACAAAAAGAACAAGGAAAAAAGAACTCAGCCTGCCTCTAGTTAGAAGAAAAAGGTATTGGGGACCTAGTTGGCTGCTATCTCATTTTTAAGTCCTTTTACTTAGTTATTCATTTACTTAATTAAGAATGCATGCATGCTCGCCCTGAACGACCTCACAAGAAAAATAAAAGGAACAGGGAAGAACTCCCATCCTGTAAAAGTGGCCTGTAGGGCCTAGTTAATTAGCCACCTAGCTACCCTTCTACCTTCCTAAGGCTTCACGTCCTAGGTCTATCCTGCTCGCCCTACTATCTATCCAACATTGTTTCTATCAAGTTTTACTTTAGAAAAGGGATGGTATTCATGTTTTATTGATTCCTCTGTGGTGGTACAAGCTCCGATACCAGCTATGGCCGAACTGCCCGAATTATTCCAACTTAAGTGCCTAAGCCCTGCCTTAGAGGCTAGACCACACTTAAATGGGAATAACCCGTCAATCCCTCGGATCTAGTCCGACACGGCCACTGACAGGATCAAGTACCACAATCTCACTCGATGGTGAGTCACAGAGCAAATACAATAAAGCATAAAACCATGCATGGAAGAGTATTAAAATTTATTACATCACCATTGTCGCCATCGGAGTTTTCGCAAAAGTAACCATCATTGTTTTGAAGTGCAGCGGAAATAAACTAACGATAAATAAATGGAGAGATGGGGAAGCCTGTCCCATCACTCCTCATGCTCCTCCTCAGCCGAGGCAGGGTCCCACTCAACAGTCCAACCCGGTGGTAAGGTGGACGGCCAAGTCACTCCAGCAACCATGTCCTCCAGAGAACCTGTAAAAAATTTGCCACAAGCAAGGCTGAGTATACTAATACTCAGCTAGACTTACCCGGTGTGAGGAGTCTATACTCCTCTACCTCTAGACATGCAGCTGTTTGGCTGTGGGGTTTGGTTGCCAAAAGCACTAGCTAAGTTTCTAAATCAAGATTTTAACTTAATCAAAATTAAGTGTGACTCTCTTAAGGCTAAAAGTGTACTATCTATTCATACATAGTAGCAAGCATTATTAGCAATCAACAGTTTGTATCATCTCAACCAGTTCCACTTGTTACTCAATGTAGCAGCATGGATCAAGCAGTCTCATTAGCTGCGAGAAGCAGACGATTCGAATTGAGTTTTTAAACCTTGCAAGGTAAACCTAAACACACGACATGCAGGGGCACTCCGTCCCCACACACATCAACCGTCCCCATCGATTCCCCGTCAGCAGATCAGGGCTCACCGCCTTGGCGTACAATGCCTCACTGACCCCGACTGGCCGTCGTGCAGTGACCGCACTTGTACCCACCATAACCGGAATGGGAGACTACGTCTCAGGTCGCGTGAGGGGTAAAGTCCACTGCCAGGTTCAATCAGGTACTAGGCTTACCGATTTACCATATTTCTCGGCATATGTTTAGTACTTTCAAACGCTTGACTCACGGTACCACACCTTAATCCTTAATCAACTTTTTATCCTGTGAACAACCAATCCCCATGGATTGTTGCCCACAAACCAACATCAATATGATAGGAAAGTGGATACAGCCAATTCCTGACCTCGCGCGAGTGCTAGAAAAATCACTCGACTTCTACCGAGATCCTAATTAATAAAGCAGCTACTCGACCTAGCATACTAGTATCCATCTCAAAAGGGAATCCTGAGTTCATGCAACTAAGGTTCCAAACAACTCCTACACTTAAGTGCACAGTACAAGCCTACAAACATTAAGTGTAGTAAAATAGCATATATAAACGGTTATGCATAAAACCGGGGCTTGCCTTCCAAAGCAGTGGCAGGCAGGTCCTCTGGTGCAGGCTCTGGTGCTGGGTCTGGGGCAACCTCCTGGGTAGCTCCTTGCTCCGGCACGAGGACGTACTCTCCGTCAGCAAGATTACAGTCTATCGAAATGCAATGAACATGTATGCCATGATTATGCAAGATTTAAGAACATTAAGCTACAGAAATTAAGTCAAGAATTAACTTAGGGTTCCTTGGCTACGTGGGTCTTCTAGTGGTATACATAGACTTATTACCTTTTAGGTTTAGGTTTTCTTTTAAGATAACATATTGGATTTGTATTGCCTTTATAGATTTCAGTGGACAATTATAAAGGTCTTAGGAGGACATTAAATTCCATCATCCATTTTCCTTTCTTAATTTCCATCTAGGGTTTCTAGTAGGGGTTTGAACTATGACAGTAGTTTAAAAATTTCCAAAAATTTTGTAAAAATTACAGTGGGTTGTCACTGGCTATTCTAGCTTGTTTTGATAATTTGAGGCTTAAAGTACAAAAGCTAGGCTTTAAACAAAAATAACAATAGTTAGGCAAAATGGGCCACTTTACCCTACAAGTCCTTTATTAAAGTGGGTTCTGACCTAAGGGTTATTTTTGTTGGCCTCTAGTAGTGATAAAAAGCTCTTGTACCAAAAATGGCAGAGAGCAACATGGTGGTTAATTAATGATGGATTTTTAAAGTTTGGTGAAAAAAGAGTGATTAGAACTAACTTGTCCTTTGAAAAATATCAAACAACAGATTTCAGATTTTTCTTAAGTTCTTATTATCAACACATTAGTTATCCTAGGGTTTGGGGAGGTTTCACCTTAGGGGTATTTTTGTAGGGTTTTTCTAAGTTATCCCTATTTTCTTTATTTAAAAGGTATCTTTCTTATCTTACACTATAACAGGGTATGATACATTTTTCCAGTGAACTACATTGACTAAACATCTCAACAAAAATAGGGGTGCTCTCTGGTTCATTATTTATATCACTTTTTCTATTTTCCTTAAACTTAAGCATATTATAGAATAAGGGGTTAAAACTATCTTAATGTAATGGACAGAGAGGTTTAACATTTTTAACTAGGTCAGTAGGTAGACAATAACTTCTCTAAATTTTTCTAACCTTAGTTAAATAGTGCAACCATTTTTCTTGCTATTATTAAGCTTTTGGCCAAAACTGAAAATAAATCAGAACCTTATATTTTTCTCTAGTGCTTATGGGGTTTTATATTTTTCTTAGACAGGTTATCTTATTTAGAGTCTGGCAAAATTAGTTTGACCAAAATTGGATAAACTAAACAGAAGTTATGGGTTTTTAAAGTTTCTGTTTGAATTTAAATCAGGTTTTACTTAAGTTTTTCTGGAAAAACAGTTTGCACCGAGACCCCTAGGTTTAAACTGAATCAAACCTCGCAGATCTGCCCTCGGGCCACTATTCACCTGAGTCTGTGACCTTTCACTTAACCCCCTGGGTTTCTCTCCTTCACACCCGCGGTCCCTCCCCTAAACAAAACAGTAGCCGCAGGAAAGAAAGGACGGCGCGGCTTACCGGCGGCGAGGGAGGTCCGGCGAGGTGGTCAGCGATGTTCAGGAGGTTGCGACGGTCACGTCGATGTGCGGGTCGTCGTCGGAGGTGGTCGGAGTCACACTGGCCACGAGCGCAGGCGGCGGAGGTCGACGGCGATGCCTGCTCCGGCCAAACCATGGCGGCAAAGTTCAATCAAAGGGCACGAGGAGCTTCACGGGATGACGCAGAGGCCATACACGCAAGGAATCGGAAAATGGCGAAGGGGTTTACCCGGTCCACGTGCGCCGGCGGGTTCGTGAACTCCGGTGAGCGTGATTCGGCTACTCCGGCGATGCAGGCCCTCGGTTCAAGCTTGAGCAAGGCTTACGGCTTCACCAGGAAGCTAACTGAGGGCTTGGATTGAACGGAGGGGGGCTGGAGAGGGGTTGGCCACGACGGTGGCTTTCGGTCGGCACTGGCGGGTCGCGGGGAGGTCGCCGGAGGCGATGGCTGGCTCGGGCGAGTCCGGTGAGGTACGGAGGAGGCACTGGGGAAGGCAACCGAGCACTGGGGTGGGTTTTATAGGCGCGGACGCGGCCGAGGCGCCGGCTTGGCTCGGGCGCGGCGCGGGGCGCGCGCGGGCGTGCTCTGGCGCGGCAGAACGCGTCGAACACGTGGCGGTTTGTTTCTTCCAGTGTTCAAACGTCGACAGAGGTCGCAAACGTGCGAATCTTTGCAAAGGTTCGGCGCAGACCTCTTCCTGGCACCTAGGGCTGTCACTCAACTGTGAGGAGTCGGGGCAGATACGGCCTAGGGAGGGAGATCTTTGAATGCCAAAACAGGTGTGTCACACTGGGCACTTCGCGACAAAAGCCATGCCATGGCATGTCAAACGTCCGAGTCTCGGGCTCAACTTTTTCCAGTGGGTGCCCCAGGTTGTATGCTACGTTTTTGGTATAGATCACAAGTGGATTTGATGCCATCTTCAAGGTGAACACGGCTGATCCTTAAACTAGGGTCAAAAATGGACTTAGAGAGGAATAGAGAGCTCTAGCTCTCTCTCCACTTAAAGATTTGATTTGAGGTTTCACCAGGGGCCTTTTTGCAATATTTCCTTCCCCTAAATGCTGGTTACAAAGTCACTTAAGGTTTGGGTAAAAGTTACTCATGTTTTGCACACTTGCTCACTCTCTTTTCCCTCCTTAACTAGGGTTGTGGGAGATAGGGTCTAAGAGAGATCTAGGTTTCTTCTCCCCTCTCATCCAAGGTAGTAAGTGTGCAAGGATTAGAGTAATGCTTTTGGTTGCTCACAATCCTTGGTTAACCTCTAACTTTCCAAGGCCCTTATGCTTCTATTCATTAAGTTCATCCACAGGGGGTCATACCCTTTAAAAACAAAGTGGGCTCTAGCCATGGTAACACCTGGGGTGTTACAGCCCTCCCCCCTTAAAGGAATCTCGTCCCGAGATTTTAGGTAGGGTCCTTTGGAGGGATGCTTTGAAGGTGTGTTGGTGCTACTTTCCTTTAAACTCAAGTTCCACTTTCCTAACTGCTCTTCGAATGTCATCCTCTTTGCAACTTCAGAAGGAAGCCCTTCTTAAGTTAAGTCCATAACTTAGACTATCCTTGTTATCTAGGTTTTTCTTATAATTGACTTCAAAGGGCAGGTGGGGGTGGGGTTTTGGGTTACATACCGACTCCTTTGGGCAGAAAGTCGGGGAAGCGAGAGCGTAGAAACTCCTCCGTCTCCCATGTAGCTTCTTCTGCTGAATGATGACTCCACTGAACCTTATACATTTTGATTGACCTTGCCCGAGTTGATCTTTCCTTCTGATCCAATACCTTGACGGGGTACTCTTGGTAGGACAAGTCTGGTTCTATCTCAATGTCTGGTTCTGGTAGCACTTCAGTGGGTAGACGAACACATTTCCGCAGCTGAGATACATGGAACACATTGTGGACTGCTGACAAATGGGGTGGCAATTCCAATTGGTAAGCTACGGGTCCACAAATTTCCTTGATCTTATATGGTCCAATGTAGCGAGGGGCCAACTTGCCCTTGATCCCAAATCTCCGGATACCCTTGGTTGGTGATACCTTAAGATAGACATGATCTCCCACCGCAAACTGTAGAGGCTTCCGCCTCTCGTCATGATAACTCTTTTGCCTGGCCTGAGCAGCTTCTAAGTTCTTCCTGATGACTCTGACCTTTTCCTCTGCTTCAATTACCAAATCTGGCCCAAATATCTCCCTCTCTCCTGCTTGAGACCAATTCAGCGGGGTTCTGCATCTTCTCCCATACAAAGCCTCAAAAGGTGCCATTTTCAGACTGGACTGATAGCTGTTATTGTAAGAGAACTCTGCCAAGGAGAGACACTTGTCCTAGTCCTTTCCATAATGTAGTGCACATGCTCGCAACATGTCTTCCAAAATCTGATTTATCCTTTCTGTCTGACCATCTGTTTGAGGGTGATATGCCGAGCTTCGGATTACATGGGTCCCAAGTGATTCCTGTAATTGCTCCCAAAATCGTGCCACAAAAGGTGCTCCTCGGTCGGAGACTATGGTCCTTGGTATCCCATGCAGACGAACTATCTGGTCGATGTAGATTTCCGCATACTTCTCCGTCCGGTGGGTGGTGTGCACTGGCAAGAAATGAGCAGTCTTGGTCAATCTGTCCACAATAACCCATATGGAATCATGGTGCCTGGAGGTATTGGGTAATCCCACTATGAAGTCCATGCAAATGTCCTCCCATTTCCAAGAGGGTATGGGAAGGGGTTGCAAAGGGCCTGCTGCTTTCAAATGACTGGCTTTTACCCTCTGGCAAGTATCACACTCTGATACGTACTTGGCAATTTCCCTCTTCATCCTGGTCCACCAATAAAGAGGTCTGAGATCATGGTACATCTTGTTGCTACCAGGGTGCATGGAAAACTTGGATAGATGAGCTTCATCCAATATCTTCCTTCTGAGCTCAGGGTTCTTGGGAACAACCAATCGATCTTCAAACCATAAAGTCCCCTTGCTATCCTGACGGAAACACTTGTATTTTTCGGTCTTCAGCTTGATCATTTCCTTAATAACCCGAACTCCCTTATCCCCAAACTGTGCCTGAGCTATTTGTTCTTGCAATGTGGGCTCCACTGCAATATATTTCACTTCACCGGAAGGAACAACTTCTAGGTTCAGCTTGCACAACTCATCACATAAGGTGGTGATTCTTGCATCCATGTTCATGCAATTACATTGGGCCTTTCGGCTCAAAGCATCTGCCACAACATTTGCCTTGCCAGGATGGTAATGCACCTCCAAATCATAGTCCTTGATTAATT
The DNA here is from genome assembly GCA_029449295.1 of Zea luxurians. NCBI lineage: Eukaryota > Viridiplantae > Streptophyta > Magnoliopsida > Poales > Poaceae > Zea > Zea luxurians. The sequence goes on along the minus strand of JAOPSE010000010.1, from coordinate 37,519,850 downwards.
CCAACCATCTTCTCTGCCTCATGTTCAGATCTGCCTGAGTGAAAATGTACTTGAGGCTCTTGTGATCAGTGTAAATGTTACAGTGAGCTCCCATCAAGTAGTGTCTCCATATCTTGAGGGCATGAACTACTGCTGCCAACTCCAGATCATGGGTCGGGTAGTTCTGCTCATGAGGTCTGAGGGCTCGGGAAGCATACGCAATGACCCGGTTATCTTGCATCAAGACACAACCCAATCCTGTACCAGAAGCATCACAATAAACTTCAAATGGCTTGGTGTTGTCGGGTTGGGCTAGCACTGGAGCTGTTGTCAATTGTTGCCTCAAGGTATGAAAAACATCCTCACATTTTTGGCTCCACTCAAATTTGGCTCCCTTCTTCAACAGTTCAGTCATTGGCTTGGCAATCCTGGAGAAATCCGGAATAAATCGTCGGTAATACCCTGCCAATCCCAGAAAACTCCGAATCTGTCTCACTGTAGCCGGAGGTTTCCAGTCCATCACTTCTTGCACTTTCTCAGGGTCAACTGATATCCCATCCTGAGAGATTGTGTGACCCAAGAATTTTATCTCCTTCAACCAGAACTCACACTTGGACAACTTAGCATACAACTGATGGTCACGAAGTCTTTGAAGCACAATATGCAGATGCTCCGTGTGTTCATCTTCATTCTTGGAATAAACCAGAATGTCATCAATGAAAACGACCACGAACTTGTCTAGCTCTGGCATGAATACCGAGTTCATCAAGTACATGAAGTAAGCCGGGGCATTGGTTAGCCCAAAAGACATTACCAAAAACTCATAGAGCCCATATCTGGTAGAAAAAGCCGTCTTGGGAATGTCACTGGCACGGATCTTGATCTGATGGTAGCCCGAGCGAAGGTCTATCTTGGAGAATACCTTGGCTCCTACCAACTGATCAAACAGAACATCAATGCGGGGTAACGGGTACTTGTTCTTGACAGTCACCGCATTGAGAGGGCGGTAATCAACACACATCCTCAGACTCTCATCCTTCTTCTTCACGAACAAGGCGGGACATCCCCAGGGTGAAGTGCTTGGACGAATAAATCCCTTGTCCAACAATTCTTGCAATTGCTTCTTCAATTCTGCCAGTTCCGCGGGAGGCATCCTATAAGGTCTTTTGGAAATAGGGGCAGTCCCGGGTTGCAATTCAATGGCAAACTCAATATCTCTGTCGGGTGGCATTCCTGGCAATTCATCTGGAAAAACATCGGGGTAGTCACAGACGACGGGGATCTTTTCCACTGGGGATTCCGTCATAAGGAATGCACAAGAACGGGTGCAACTCTGATCGGGCAAAAACAATGTGGTTTCTCCACAAGTTGGTGAGTGCACTTCAATGGCCCTAGCTGCAATGTCAAGAACCGCCCGGTGCCTTGTTAACCAGTCAGTCCCTAATATGATATCCACGCTGTCCAAACCCAAAATGAGGAGGGTGGTTTTAATTATTAGACTACCAAACTTTATGGGCACATGCCTGCTGATTTGATTCGTGGCAATCCTACCTCCTGGGGTTGAAATGGTAATAGCCCCGTGGGTGTGGCAAAAAGGCAACTGACACTTGACACTAAATTTGGCACTGACAAAACTATGTGAAGCACCAGAATCGAAAAGAACAATACCAGGAAAATTTAAAACTGTAAAGATACCAGTCATGACGGGGGCTCCCTCTGGGATGTCAGCCATTGTAGTGAAGTTCAGCTTGCCCTGCCTCACTTGCACTTTCTGCCTCTTTCCTTGGTTCTGGTTAACATTCTGCCCCTGCCTCTGCTGATTCTTGGGGCAATTCTTGGCATAGTGTCCAGTGCTGCCACAAGTGAAACACCTGTTATCATTGGCCTGGCGGTACTGCTGCTGCTGATTGTTCCTCTGAGCTGGGAACTGGGCACGGTTGGGTGCCTGCTGCTGCTGCTGCTGCTGCGGTGGCCTGATCACCCACCTTCCTTGCTGCTGCTGAGGTCCCCTGCTCTGTGAGTCAGACACAATCCTGAAACGCTGTGGCTGAGTCGAGGGTCCGGCCACAGGGGTCTTCCTCTTCTTCTCCGCCTGTCGAGCTAAGATGCAGTCCTCCTGGGAGATAGCCATGTTGACCAACTCATTGTAACTGTTGGCCCTGACGGTGTTGAGACGGTCACGGAGCTTAGTGCTGAGCCCCCTCCTGAACCTGTCTCGCTTCTTCTCATCCGTATCTGCATGGTATCCGGCATACTGGCATAAATCATTGAAGGCCTGGGCATATTGCAACACTGTCCTGCTGCCCTGAGTGAGTGCCAGAAACTCATTGAGCTTCCGGTCCATGATGCCAGCGGGAATATGATGCCCTCTGAAAGCGGCCTTGAACTCCCTCCACTCCACCTCTCTACCATCTGGCTGCATAGCAAGAAAATGGTCCCACCAAGTCCTTGCGGGTCCGCGAAGCTGCTGGGTGGCGAACCTGACCTTGGTGACCTCTGAGCAAGCCCCATGGAGCAGTGGGAACTTGGATTCTACCACCCTCAACCACACATCTGCATCAAGTGGGTTCTCCGTCCTGGTAAACAATGGTGGCTAGGTGCTGAGAAACTCCTGGTAAGTAGCAGCGACGGGGTGACGCTGATGGTCTCCACCATAATGCTGAGGTGGTGGCTGACGCTGAGCTAGCTGCCTCAGAATCTCATTCTGCTGGGCCATGAGCTCCTGCAGAGTGGGAGGCGGTGGCGGTGGAGGAACGTGCTCATTCTGACCACGGCGCGCTCTCCCAGCCATCTGAAAAAGTCACATGGTTGCTCAATAACACATCTCCAAGCTTAAGGTTCGAACATGGTAGGGGAGTCAAAGTAATTTGATAGATTCCAAACAAAACAAACGAAAACATAATCCTTCCGTCCAAATTTAAATTACCATTAATCATCCCTAAACATCCAAAAGAGTTTTAACACTGGTTACATCAAGGATCAAAAGACTCAACTCTACCTAGCCTAGTACCCTAAGGGTGCAAAAGCTAAGCTAGCGGCGAGGAGTCCAACTATCATCAACTTCTAGTATTAGTCTGGCATCTAGTGAGCGAACGAGGCAACGCTGGACTCGGGGGAAGGTGGTCTCCCTGAGCCAGCGGTGTCTACACTGGAGGCAGGCTCATCTCCTCCCTCAATGTCAACGTCCTCGTCAGCCTCCGCATCATGGATCTCTTGGTGATGCATGTCCAGATGCGCATTAGCCTCTGCTAGCTGCTGCTGGGTGTTGAGGAGCTGATCCTCGAGGACCTCGATGGTATTCTCCCTGGTGCCCACTAGCTCCTCCAACTCATGAATCTCGTCAGTCAGCTGCTCCACCTGTAAATCTTTCTCCACCAGCTCCTGGGATAAATCCACCACGAGCTCCTCCCTGTTATCCAGGGTGATCTTGGTGGCCTCCAGTAACGCCATCAGGTGGGACATGGCCTCCCCACGCATCACTTGCAGACGATACAGAGCATTCATGCATCGTACCGACAAGTGAGCGGTGTGGCCTGGGTAGAGAGCCCAGATGTCCTTGGCATGCTCCACCCGATCCTTCCACATCGGGTCGTCCTCCTTTTCCGCAGGGAACAACCCAATGGGGTGAGTAGCCAGCTCCAAGGGGTGAAATCCACAGAAGGTGGTCAGTCCATGCAGAGCGATAGCCTCAATAGTGTCCTCAGCCCGGTATCCATAGGACTCGGAGTCCAGTGAACGCCAGCCTGGCTGCAGGGGATGAGGCTCCAAAGTCATCCTCACCCGACAGCGAGGTACCCGGTGCTTCTCGAACTGCTGCACCGCGTACTGAGGGGGTGTCAAATATCCTGCCCCCTGAAGTACTTCCCACAAGATGCGGGGAAAACCCTCTCGTGCAAGTCCGTTAGTGTGGGTCAGTGCATCTCCATCCTCGGAGGATCCGTGGGAAGTCATCTGTGCACGGTTAAGCGTAAGTAAAGAAAAAGAAGTACAAAAAGAACAAGGAAAAAAGAACTCAGCCTGCCTCTAGTTAGAAGAAAAAGGTATTGGGGACCTAGTTGGCTGCTATCTCATTTTTAAGTCCTTTTACTTAGTTATTCATTTACTTAATTAAGAATGCATGCATGCTCGCCCTGAACGACCTCACAAGAAAAATAAAAGGAACAGGGAAGAACTCCCATCCTGTAAAAGTGGCCTGTAGGGCCTAGTTAATTAGCCACCTAGCTACCCTTCTACCTTCCTAAGGCTTCACGTCCTAGGTCTATCCTGCTCGCCCTACTATCTATCCAACATTGTTTCTATCAAGTTTTACTTTAGAAAAGGGATGGTATTCATGTTTTATTGATTCCTCTGTGGTGGTACAAGCTCCGATACCAGCTATGGCCGAACTGCCCGAATTATTCCAACTTAAGTGCCTAAGCCCTGCCTTAGAGGCTAGACCACACTTAAATGGGAATAACCCGTCAATCCCTCGGATCTAGTCCGACACGGCCACTGACAGGATCAAGTACCACAATCTCACTCGATGGTGAGTCACAGAGCAAATACAATAAAGCATAAAACCATGCATGGAAGAGTATTAAAATTTATTACATCACCATTGTCGCCATCGGAGTTTTCGCAAAAGTAACCATCATTGTTTTGAAGTGCAGCGGAAATAAACTAACGATAAATAAATGGAGAGATGGGGAAGCCTGTCCCATCACTCCTCATGCTCCTCCTCAGCCGAGGCAGGGTCCCACTCAACAGTCCAACCCGGTGGTAAGGTGGACGGCCAAGTCACTCCAGCAACCATGTCCTCCAGAGAACCTGTAAAAAATTTGCCACAAGCAAGGCTGAGTATACTAATACTCAGCTAGACTTACCCGGTGTGAGGAGTCTATACTCCTCTACCTCTAGACATGCAGCTGTTTGGCTGTGGGGTTTGGTTGCCAAAAGCACTAGCTGAGTTTCTAAATCAAGATTTTAACTTAATCAAAATTAAGTGTGACTCTCTTAAGGCTAAAAGTGTACTATCTATTCATACATAGTAGCAAGCATTATTAGCAATCAACAGTTTGTATCATCTCAACCAGTTCCACTTGTTACTCAATGTAGCAGCATGGATCAAGCAGTCTCATTAGCTGCGAGAAGCAGACGATTCGAATCGAGTTTTTAAACCTTGCAAGGTAAACCTAAACACACGACATGCAGGGGCACTCCGTCCCCACACACATCAACCGTCCCCATCGATTCCCCGTCAGCAGATCAGGGCTCACCGCCTTGGCGTACAATGCCTCACTGACCCCGACTGGCCGTCGTGCAGTGACCGCACTTGTACCCACCATAACCGGAATGGGAGACTACGTCTCAGGTCGCGTGAGGGGTAAAGTCCACTGCCAGGTTCAATCAGGTACTAGGCTTACCGATTTACCATATTTCTCGGCATATGTTTAGTACTTTCAAACGCTTGACTCACGGTACCACACCTTAATCCTTAATCAACTTTTTATCCTGTGAACAACCAATCCCCATGGATTGTTGCCCACAAACCAACATCAATATGATAGGAAAGTGGATACAGCCAATTCCTGACCTCGCGCGAGTGCTAGAAAAATCACTCGACTTCTACCGAGATCCTAATTAATAAAGCAGCTACTCGACCTAGCATACTAGTATCCATCTCAAAAGGGAATCCTGAGTTCATGCAACTAAGGTTCCAAACAACTCCTACACTTAAGTGCACAGTACAAGCCTACAAACATTAAGTGTAGTAAAATAGCATATATAAACGGTTATGCATAAAACCGGGGCTTGCCTTCCAAAGCAGTGGCAGGCAGGTCCTCTGGTGCAGGCTCTGGTGCTGGGTCTGGGGCAACCTCCTGGGTAGCTCCTTGCTCCGGCACGAGGACGTACTCTCCGTCAGCAAGATTACAGTCTATCGAAATGCAATGAACATGTATGCCATGATTATGCAAGATTTAAGAACATTAAGCTACAGAAATTAAGTCAAGAATTAACTTAGGGTTCCTTGGCTACGTGGGTCTTCTAGTGGTATACATAGACTTATTACCTTTTAGGTTTAGGTTTTCTTTTAAGATAACATATTGGATTTGTATTGCCTTTATAGATTTCAGTGGACAATTATAAAGGTCTTAGGAGGACATTAAATTCCATCATCCATTTTCCTTTCTTAATTTCCATCTAGGGTTTCTAGTAGGGGTTTGAACTATGACAGTAGTTTAAAAATTTCCAAAAATTTTGTAAAAATTACAGTGGGTTGTCACTGGCTATTCTAGCTTGTTTTGATAATTTGAGGCTTAAAGTACAAAAGCTAGGCTTTAAACAAAAATAACAATAGTTAGGCAAAATGGGCCACTTTACCCTACAAGTCCTTTATTAAAGTGGGTTCTGACCTAAGGGTTATTTTTGTTGGCCTCTAGTAGTGATAAAAAGCTCTTGTACCAAAAATGGCAGAGAGCAACATGGTGGTTAATTAATGATGGATTTTTAAAGTTTGGTGAAAAAAGAGTGATTAGAACTAACTTGTCCTTTGAAAAATATCAAACAACAGATTTCAGATTTTTCTTAAGTTCTTATTATCAACACATTAGTTATCCTAGGGTTTGGGGAGGTTTCACCTTAGGGGTATTTTTGTAGGGTTTTTCTAAGTTATCCCTATTTTCTTTATTTAAAAGGTATCTTTCTTATCTTACACTATAACAGGGTATGATACATTTTTCCAGTGAACTACATTGACTAAACATCTCAACAAAAATAGGGGTGCTCTCTGGTTCATTATTTATATCACTTTTTCTATTTTCCTTAAACTTAAGCATATTATAGAATAAGGGGTTAAAACTATCTTAATGTAATGGACAGAGAGGTTTAACATTTTTAACTAGGTCAGTAGGTAGACAATAACTTCTCTAAATTTTTCTAACCTTAGTTAAATAGTGCAACCATTTTTCTTGCTATTATTAAGCTTTTGGCCAAAACTGAAAATAAATCAGAACCTTATATTTTTCTCTAGTGCTTATGGGGTTTTATATTTTTCTTAGACAGGTTATCTTATTTAGAGTCTGGCAAAATTAGTTTGACCAAAATTGGATAAACTAAACAGAAGTTATGGGTTTTTAAAGTTTCTGTTTGAATTTAAATCAGGTTTTACTTAAGTTTTTCTGGAAAAACAGTTTGCACCGAGACCCCTAGGTTTAAACTGAATCAAACCTCGCAGATCTGCCCTCGGGCCACTATTCACCTGAGTCTGTGACCTTTCACTTAACCCCCTGGGTTTCTCTCCTTCACACCCGCGGTCCCTCCCCTAAACAAAACAGTAGCCGCAGGAAAGAAAGGACGGCGCGGCTTACCGGCGGCGAGGGAGGTCCGGCGAGGTGGTCAGCGATGTTCAGGAGGTTGCGACGGTCACGTCGATGTGCGGGTCGTCGTCGGAGGTGGTCGGAGTCACACTGGCCACGAGCGCAGGCGGCGGAGGTCGACGGCGATGCCTGCTCCGGCCAAACCATGGCGGCAAAGTTCAATCAAAGGGCACGAGGAGCTTCACGGGATGACGCAGAGGCCATACACGCAAGGAATCGGAAAATGGCGAAGGGGTTTACCCGGTCCACGTGCGCCGGCGGGTTCGTGAACTCCGGTGAGCGTGATTCGGCTACTCCGGCGATGCAGGCCCTCGGTTCAAGCTTGAGCAAGGCTTACGGCTTCACCAGGAAGCTAACTGAGGGCTTGGATTGAACGGAGGGGGGCTGGAGAGGGGTTGGCCACGACGGTGGCTTTCGGTCGGCACTGGCGGGTCGCGGGGAGGTCGCCGGAGGCGATGGCTGGCTCGGGCGAGTCCGGTGAGGTACGGAGGAGGCACTGGGGAAGGCAACCGAGCACTGGGGTGGGTTTTATAGGCGCGGACGCGGCCGAGGCGCCGGCTTGGCTTGGGCGCGGCGCGGGGCGCGCGCGGGCGTGCTCTGGCGCGGCAGAACGCGTCGAACACGTGGCGGTTTGTTTCTTCCAGTGTTCAAACGTCGACAGAGGTCGCAAACGTGCGAATCTTTGCAAAGGTTCGGCGCAGACCTCTTCCTGGCACCTAGGGCTGTCACTCAACTGTGAGGAGTCGGGGCAGATACGGCCTAGGGAGGGAGATCTTTGAATGCCAAAACAGGTGTGTCACACTGGGCACTTCGCGACAAAAGCCATGCCATGGCATGTCAAACGTCCGAGTCTCGGGCTCAACTTTTTCCAGTGGGTGCCCCAGGTTGTATGCTACGTTTTTGGTATAGATCACAAGTGGATTTGATGCCATCTTCAAGGTGAACACGGCTGATCCTTAAACTAGGGTCAAAAATGGACTTAGAGAGGAATAGAGAGCTCTAGCTCTCTCTCCACTTAAAGATTTGATTTGAGGTTTCACCAGGGGCCTTTTTGCAATATTTCCTTCCCCTAAATGCTGGTTACAAAGTCACTTAAGGTTTGGGTAAAAGTTACTCATGTTTTGCACACTTGCTCACTCTCTTTTCCCTCCTTAACTAGGGTTGTGGGAGATAGGGTCTAAGAGAGATCTAGGTTTCTTCTCCCCTCTCATCCAAGGTAGTAAGTGTGCAAGGATTAGAGTAATGCTTTTGGTTGCTCACAATCCTTGGTTAACCTCTAACTTTCCAAGGCCCTTATGCTTCTATTCATTAAGTTCATCCACAGGGGGTCATACCCTTTAAAAACAAAGTGGGCTCTAGCCATGGTAACACCTGGGGTGTTACATCACCTGACACCTTATCCCGACACACGCGCCACAGTTGGCAAGGTCAAAATGACTGCAGTCACTTCACCCTTTTACTGATTGTTCTGACAGGATAATGACACTATTCACCCCGGTCCGACCACTGTGCCAACCACCAGGGTAAGACTAACAACAGTAGTTATTGCCTCTCTCGAGTTCAGCCTCGGGCGCAAAAGGGAGTTCCGCCTCGCTCGACCCCGGCCTCGGCCTCGGGAGGAATCAGCACCACGCCTGAACACGGGCTCGGCCTCAGGATGAATCTCCGCCTCGCTCGACCTAGGGCTCGGCCTCAGCCTTGGCCTCGAGATGAATCTCCGCCTCGCCCGACCTAGGCCTCGGCCTCGGCCTCGGGAGGAGATCTTCGCCTCACCCGACCTAGGCCTCAGCTTTGGGAGAAAACACCGCCTCGCCCGAGACGGCCTCGGACCGACTACACGAACAGGGAATACAACACTATTCTTCCCCTAGCTAGCCACCTCGGCTATGAAGGAACAGGACCAGTGTCACATCAAATTACTCCAGTAACAGGTATTGATGATCCCCGGCGTGCGCCAATGCCGCCGGTCGTCCTCAGCTCTCTACAAAGTCAAAGAAACGTCATCAGGGCACACACTTCAAGGCCACCTTGATGACTAATTCATATCGCCGGCCATGACGCTATAGAGCTCGGCTTCAACTCGGCGGAGTCGGCCGCGCCGCTACAGGGGTCAGGACTTGGGGCCGCGCCGCCGGCCACGCTTCTACAGGGCTCAGGCACTTCTCCGCCGTCCACATTAGTGCATAGCTACACCCCCACATGTATAGTTGGGTCACCTCCTTGTACCTATAAAAGGAGATGCCCAAGGCCTTCCCAAGGCAAGCTTTTGGAAGCGCTGAAGCTCTTTAGGTTCTTTAGGCCTGATAAGTTCACAACCATCGAACACTTGACACCATACGCATTCACCACCCATACGGCTCATACAACACCCACAAAAAACACTTCAGTGCAAACCTTCTCTCCACAACACTAGATCTCTCAAGAGACCCGGGATCCGTTCCCTCTCTCGCAAAGCTTGTATCCCCTACTACAAGCACCCCGGTGCAAGATAATATAAGTCTCATCCTCCCTCTGCTGGAAGTAGGGCCTTCTTAGCCCGAACCAGGATAAACCTTGTGTTTCATCTTGCATCAATCCATCCGGGCAGGGACACGCAGCATAAAATTCACTAGTCGGTTGAGGGCCCCCCGGGTCCGAAACACCGACAGTTGGCGCGCCAGACAGGGGCTTGCTGCGTGTTGACAATACTTTCCCATGAAGTTCCAGATGGACAATCTTCAGCAGCCTCTTCAGCCCAGGACGGTGCTCCGCTTTGGGAGTCTCGAGTTCATGTCCCTCGACGGCAGCTACGACATGATACTCCTCCCACCGCAGCACAATACCAACGATGGTCGTCGGCTCGCCCGGCGGAGGCAAACCCGACGACGTCCTCTCCCCAGGGCGGAAGAGGGACACTTGGGTCTACCCCGCCATCCTCCTCGCCGAAGGAGATGGAGACAGGGTAACCATGGCCAGGCAAGAGGCAGCACCTCATCGGCTGTCGGACTAGAGCGAGTTGATGGCACTGGCACCCTTGCGGGGGACATGTCGGGCGTTAGCCTCGCACCTGGGACAACGATGGGCGTCGCTTCTCGACAACGTGTGAACCCCAGGCGGACTGATGACGCCAGCACCCTTGCGAGGGACTTGTTGGGCATTAGTCTCGCGCCTGAGATGGCGACACGTTTCATCTCCACTGCAACCTCACCACCATCCACCGACCAAGAGGTACCATCGGTTTTCCATCCTATTCCTTTTAGATTAAGCTTCGATCCGCAAGGCAACCCCACATTGGCGAGCGCTTCCACAAGGACATATCCTGACCTCCCGGAGTACCATATGTGGTTAGCTTGGGACCTACTGATGGTCACCTCTAACTCTGAACCCGCGAGTCCCGAGGAAGAGGACGACCCCGACTTCAGTAAGGATTTCTCCGAACTCCTCGATCCCAGAGCCATGCGAGACTTCATGTCCGCATGTGACCACTGCCTCTCTGGCGACTCTGACGATGGCCATAGCCTTGACGACGAGGGTTACAACCCAACTCGCGAGTGCTTCCACATCGATCAGGAGGAGCATGACGGAGACAACCACCTCGGTATGCCAAGAAACAACGACGCCCCTGCACCTGCATCTCGCGTCGAGATCCCGCGGGAGCTAGCTGAGGCCCGGACCCCTGTGGGGGGTCAGGACACACAGCTTGAGAAACTCCGTAAAATGCAGGCCAAGCTCGACGAAGAAAGGGAGCGACTTATGCAGCTCCGACAAAACCTCGAGCAAGAGTGGGCAAGCCGAGCCCTCGCCAGAGGAGCGCGTCATCGAGCCCGGGACGTCCAGCGCCGTATTATTGACGACGCCAGGGCAGAGCTGTCCCCGACCTTCAACGGGGCCAGCCAGAACCTGACTACAGCGGCGATGATACTCCGAACAATGCCGGAGCCATCCAACACCGAGGGGCGACGTGTCCAGGGCGAACTCAAGGGCCTCCTGGAAAACGCCATAGTCCAACAAGCCGAGAGCTCTACCTCTCGAAGGCGGGGATGCCCCTCGGAGCATCACGCCGAGCCCTCCTGACACGTGCGAGAAGCCTCGGTCCATACCGAGCCCACAAGAGACAGGACCCCTGCGGTCCAAGACCGCCTCGGCAACGAGCAACATCGCCGCGACCATCGAGCCCGCCTCGATGAAAGGGTGCGCCAAGGCTATCACCCCAAACGTGGAGGATGCTACGACAGTGAGGAGGATCAGAGCCCCTCACCCGAACCACCAGGCCCGTGGGTCTTCAGCCGAGCCATACGACGAGCGCCGTTCCCGGCCCGGTTCCGAGCTTCGACTACCATCACCAAATACTCAGGGGAGACAAAGCCGGAGTTATGGCTCGCGGATTACCGGCTAGCGTGCCAGTTGGGAGGGACGGATGACGACAACCTCATCATCCGCAACCTCCCCCTCTTCCTCTCCGACGTTGCCCGAGCCTGGCTGGAGCATCTGCCTCCTGCGCAGATCTTCGACTGGGACGACCTAGTCAGGGTCTTCGCCGGAAATTTCGAGGGTACATACGTGCGCCCTAGGAACTCATGGGATCTCCGGAGCTGCCGGCAGCAGCCAGGGGAATCCCTGTGAGAATACATCCGACGGTTCTCAAAGCAGCGCACCGAGTTGCCTAACATCACCGACTCGGACGTCATCGGAGCATTCCTTGCCGGCACCACTTGCCGGGATCTGGTAAGCAAGCTGGGATGCAAAACTCCCACCAAGGCAAGCAAATTGATGGACATAGCCACCAAGTTCGCCTCTGGACAGGAGGCCGTCGAAGCCATCTTCTAGAAAGACAAGAAGCCTCAAAGAAGGCAGAAGGAATACGCCCCCGAGGCGTCCGTCCAGCGCGGCACAAAGAAAAAGAGCAAGAAGAAGGCGTAAGCAAAACGCAACGCCGCCGAAGCAGATCTCGTCGCTGCTGCCGAGCGCAGGAACCCTCGGAGACCCCTCGGAGGGGCCAACGTGTTCGACAAAATGCTCAAGGAGTCGTGTCCCTATCACAAGGGTCCCGTCAAGCACACCCTTGAAGAGTGTGACATGCTCCGGCGTTACTTCAATAAGGCTGGGCCCAAAGCGGAAGATGGCAAGGACCAAGGCAACAACAATAAGGGAGGCGGCAAGGAAGAAGAGTTCCCGAAGGTCCACAACTACTTCATGATCTACGGTGGGCAAGTGGCGAATGCCTCGGCTCGACGCTGCAAGCAGGAGCGCCGGGAGGTCTGCTCGGTGAAGGTGGCAACACCAGCCTACCTAGACTGGTCCGACAGGCCCATTACCTTCGACCAGGACGACCACCCCGACTACATACCAAACCTAGGAAGGTACCCACTCGTCGTCGACCCTGTCATCGACAACACTAGGCTCGCCAAGGTCCTCATGGACGGAGGCAGCAGCCTCAATATCATCTATGCCGAGACCCTAGGGCTCTTGGGGGTCGATCGGTCCAAGATCCGAGCCGGTGCAACACCTTTTCACGGGATTGCCCCCGCCAAGCGTATCCTGCCCCTTGGGCAGATTGACTTGCCCGTCTGCTTCGGAACTCCCTCCAACTTCCGAAAGGAAACCCTCACTTTCGAGGTAGTCGGGTTCCGAGGAACCTATCACGCGGTGTTGGGAAGACCATGCTACGCCAAGTTCATGGTCGTCCCCAACTACACGTACCTCAAACTCAAGATGCTAGGCCCCAAGGGGGTCATCACCGTCGGGTCCACGTACCGCCACGCTTACGAGTGTGACATGGAATGCATTGAGTACGTCGAAGCCCTCGTCGAGTCTGAGGCCCTCATCGCCGACCTGGAGAGCCTCTCTAAAGAGGTGCCCGACCCGAAGCGGCATGCTGGCAACTTCGAGCCAGCCGAGGCAGTTAAGTCTGTCTCTCTCGACCCTAGCAACGGTGTCGACAAAAAAGTCAGGATCGGCTCTGAGCTCGACCCCAAATAGGAGGCAGTGCTCGTCGACTTTCTCCGCGCAAATGCCGAGGTTTTTGTGTGGAGTCCCTCGGACATGCCAGGCATACCGAGGGATGTCGCTGAGCACTCATTGGACATCCGAGCTGGCTCCTGACCCATGGAACAGCACCTGCGCCGTTTTGATGAAGAAAAGCGCAGGGCCATAGCAGAGAAGGTCCACAAGCTAATGGCAGCAGGGTTCATCAAAGAGGTATTCCATCCAGAATGGTTAGCTAACCCTGTACTTGTAAAGAAAAAAGGGGGAAATGGAGGATGTGTGTAGATTACACTGGGTTGAATAAAGCATGTCCAAAAGTTCCCTACCCTCTGCCTCGCATTGATTAAATTATGGACTCCACTGCTGGGTGTGAAACCATGTCTTTCCTCGATGCCTATTCAGGCTACCACCAAATCAAGATGAAAGAATCCGACCAGCTCGCGACTTCTTTTATCACACCTTTCGGCATGTATTGTTATACTATTATGCCATTTGGCTTGAGGAATGCAGGTGCTACATACCAAAGGTGCATGAACCATGTGTTCGGAGAGCACATCGGCAGAACGGTCAAGGCTTATGTCGATGACATCGTTGTCAAAACAAGGAAGGCCTCCGACCCTCTCTCTGACCTTGAAGTGACATTCGGGTGCCTGTGAGCAAAGGACGTAAATCTCAATCCTGAGAAGTGTGTCTTCGGAGTCCCCTGAGGCATGCTCCTAGGATTCATCGTCTCCAAATGAGGCATCGAGGCCAACCCGGAGAAAATCGTAGCCATCACCAACATGGGGCCATCAAAGATTTGAAGGGAGTACAAAGGGTCATGGGATGCCTTGCGGCTCTGAGCCGCTTCATCTCGCGCCTCGGCGAGAAAGGATTACCCTTGTACCGCCTTTTAAGGAAGACCGAATGCTTCACTTGGACTCCCGAGGCTGAAGAAGCCCTCGGAAACCTTAAGGCACTCCTTACTAATGCACCCATCTTGGTGCCCCCCGCCGCAGGAGAAGCCCTCTTGATTTACGTCGCCGCAACCACTCAGGTGGTCAGCGCTGCGGTCGTAGTCGAGAGACGAGAAGAAGGTCATGCGCTGCCCATCCAGAGGCCGGTCTACTTCATCAGCGAGGTGCTATCGGAGACCAAAATCCGCTACCCACAAATCCAGAAGCTACTATACGCAGTGATTCTAACACGGTGAAAGCTGCGACACTACTTCGAGTCTCATCCGGTGACTGTGGTGTCATCCGTCTCCCTGGGGGAGATCATCCAGTGCTGAGAGGCCTCGGGTAGGATAGCAAAATGGGCAGTGGAACTCATGGGGGAACACTTTCATTTGCCCCTCGGAGGGCCATAAAATCCCAAGTCTTGGCCGACTTCCTGGCTGAATGGACCGACACCCAATTGCCAACAGCTCCAATCCAAACCGAACTTTGGACCATGTACTTCGATGGGTCGCTCATGAAAACCGGAGCAGGCGCTGGCTTGCTCTTCGTCTCACCCCTCGGAGAACATGTGTGTTATGTAATACGTCTCCATTTTCTGACGTCAAACAACGTGGCCGAATACGAGGCCTTGGTAAATGGGTTGCGCATCGCCATCGAGCTAGGGGTTCGGCGCCTCGACGCTCGTGGCGACTCACAGCTCGTGAAGAACTCTCACTGCCGCGACCAGAAAATGGAGGCATACTGTGACGAAGTTCAGCGCTTGGAAGATAAGTTCTATGGGTTGGAACTCAACCATGTTGCTCGACGGTACAACGAGATTGCAGATGAGCTAGCTAAGATAGCCTCAGGACGGACAACAATTCCCCTGAATGTCTTCTCCAGAGACATATACCAACCATCCGTAAAACTCAACGACGCGCCCGAACCCGAAGGGACCTCGGCTCAGCTCGAGGTACCTTCGGCCGCCGAGGGTGAGGCCCTGCACGTTGAGGTAGAGCAGAATGGGGTCACACCAGTCCTAAACTGGCAGACCCCGTACCTGGAATATCTCCTCCGAGGAGAGCTGCCCCTCGACAAGGCTGAAGCTCGGTGACTGGCTCGGCGCGCCAAATCATTCGTTTTACTGGGTGATGAAAAAGAGTTGTACCATCGTAGCCCCTCAGGCATTCTCCAACGATGCATATCCATCATCCAAGGACAAGAGCTGTTACGTGAAATACACTCGGGGGCTTGCGGTCACCATGCAACACCTTGGACCCTTGTAGGAAACGTTTTCCGACAAGGCTTCTACTGGCCGACCGCGGTAGTCGACGCCACTAGGATTGTACACTCCTGCCGAGGGTGTCAATTCTATGCAAGACGGACACACCTGCCCGCTCAGGCTCTACAGACAATACCTATCACTTAGCCGTTTGCTGTGTGGGGTCTGGACCTCGTTGGTCCCTTGCAGAAGGCACCCGGGGGCTTCACGCACCTACTGGTCGCCATCAACAAATTCTCCAAGTGGATCCAAGTCTGACCCTTAACCAGCATCAGGTCCGAGCAGGCGGTGGCGTTCTTTACAAATATCATCCACCGCTTCAGGATCCCAAACTCCATCATCACCGACAACGGCATGCAGTTCACTGGGAAAAAGTTCCTAGACTTCTGCAAGGACCACCACATCCGTGTGGACTGGGCCGTCGTAGCTCACCCGATGACAAATGGGCAGGTGGAGCGTGCCAATGGCATGGTTTTGCAGGGACTAAAAGAGCTACCCTCGGTGGTTTGGAGTCTAAGGACAACACCGAGCCGAGCCATAGGTTTCTCGCCGTTTTTCCTGGTCTATGGGGCCGAGGCCATCCTACCCACGGACTTAGAATACGGTTCTTCGAGGGCAAAGGCATACGACGACCAAAACAACCAAACCAACCGAGAGGATTCATTGGACCAGCTGGAAGAGGCTCGGGACGTAGCCTTGCTGCACTCAGCGCGGTATCAGCAGTCTCTGCGACGCTATCACGCCCAAAGGATTCGGACCCGAGGCTTCCAAGTTGGAGACTTGGTGCTTCGGCTACGACAAGACACCCGAGGATGCCACAAGCTTACTCCTCCCTGGGAAGGGCTGTTCATCATCGCCAAAGTATTGAAGACCGGGACATACAAGCTGGCCAACGATCAAGGCAAGGTCTACAGCAACGCTTGGAACATCAAACAGCTACATCGCTTTTACCCTTAATTGTTTCAAGCCGTTCATGTATCTCGATTCCTCTACATATATAAATAAAGTCTAACCGTCAAGGAAGGATCAGCCTTGCCTCGGCAAAGATCGACCCTCCCTCGGGGGCTAGAAGGAGGGAACCCCCTCTGCGTCAAAATTTTCTTTCTGTGTCACCCTTTTCTTTCCTCGGAAAAGTTTTCTACCAAAACGACTTTCATGCCTTTTGACTATATTGATAACGGAATCCTAAAACGAACGAGAGAGACCTCGAATGGCAAGGCCGGTCGAGCCGAGGGACTCCTACACCTCCGGGATACGGATACCTCACTCACCACCTTCCGCGAAGGGTAACTCACGCTCGGATAAGTGATTTCGCTATCAAACAAGTCCTAATGCTCGAAACGAGAGGAAAAAAATGCAAGGGCACTCGTGACTTCGGATCTACTGCACGTGAAAACACTAAATGAACCAGGGACAACCCTAAAACGATAAGGTCGGCCGAGCCGCAGGAACTAATATGCCTCCGGGATACAGATACCCCACTCACCACCTTTTCGTCTAGGGGATGCCTCGGGTTCTAACGGTGATGCCGCGAAAAAAGCAAGCTGAAAACACGACTCAAGAGCAACACAGCTTTAGACATCCAAATATTCGGGCCTCGGCAGCCTCGGAAAACATACACATACTTAAATAATCGTTCTACATAGGTTCAGGCGTCGGTAGGGGGAGGAGCAGCACCCTCGGCGTTGTTTCCACCTGCGGCAGATGAAGCAGCCTCGCTGGCAGGGGTGGCAGAATGTGGCCCGGCCTCGGACGGCGACACGGGTGGAAGGATCTCCACCTCAAAAAGGAAGTCAGCGCCATGCCTGGACCCTCAGCAACCGCATTAAGCCTATGGGCCTCGGCCAAGGCGACATCCTCGTCATCGGGTGGGCAGTAGCCCTCGCTAACCCGCTCCAAATCCACGTCGTAGTGGGAAGCGAGGACGGCGAAGGCCCGCCTAACACCGTGATGCAGCGCCCCGCGGAGTCTGCTGCGCACGTGGCCGCCTAAGGCCCATAGGTGACTCTGGGGGGAGCTACCCAAGGGGACGTCGTCAAGGCCAAAGGTCCGGCAAAAGGCCGAAATGGCCTCGGACATGGCCGTGCGGTCAGCCTCCTTCTGCTCGGCCGCCTAGGCAAGCGCCTTGCAGTTCTTAACGGACTTGTTAAGAGCCGTCTCAAACTCTGAAGACAGCTAGACAATATTCAGACATGAGGAGAGGAGTTAAGCTAAAGCAAAATCACAAAGCAAGCAAAACATACCTTTGGCCTGGGCACTCTGCTGTGAAGCCATAGCTTGGGCGGACCAGGCTGACTCGACGGCTACGGCTAGGCCCTCCGAAAGGATCCCGACCTGAGCAGTCATCTCAGCTAGCCGCTCCGTGACCTCAGCCAGCTGTCCCTTAAAGATCTCAGCCTAGCTCACGGCCTCGGCAGCTTGGCCCCGGAGTTGGTCCCGCTCGCTGGTGACCTGGCCAAGCTCTAGCTGCCGCTGCTGTATCTCCTCGGCCTGGGAAGCCACCTGCTCCCGAGTCGACGAAGCCTCTGTCCGTGCCGACGCCGCCTCTGTCCACGCCGCCGTTGCCTCCGACTTTAGCTCCTCACAGAGCAGCCGAAGGTCCGCTGCCTCGGCGCTCTATTGGGCGAGGCGCTCATTGGCCTCGATAAGCATGGTCCCCTGGAGCCGCAGCGATTCCCAAACGCTGCTCTCACGGCGGAGGAACAACGACTTAGCGGTGCTCATGTCTGCGAGCTCCTGAAAAGAAAAATGGAATATCACAAAGAATGCTCTGACCACACGAGGTGTGCGTCTAAATCCTTACCTAGAAGACCCTGGGAATGTCTTGGGAAAAGACATCCATGGCCGTTTTAAGCGACCTCATCACCGCCTCGCTATAGTCGCAGAAAACTTTTCGCAACCTTTCCTCTCCCTCATCATTGAGGGAAAGGAGAGGCTCTGAGGTATCGCGGCCCCAGAACATGAGCGGCTGCTCTCCCCACTCATTGGGATTGAGCTGCGTGGGGATGAGGCCACTGCTCCCCATGACAGGCCAAGGATCTGCGTGCCCCGCGACCGAGGCTTCGGGTCCCTCTACAGCCGACGCATCCGGCCTCTCCTCAGTCAGGGCGCCAGGCCTCTGCTCACCAGCCTCGACAACAACGGCTGCCCCCTCCCCATGGTCGAAAACTGGGGAATCGAGGATGACCAGGACCGAAGAAGCCGGGGGCGGAGGCACCTCAGCCATCTCGACATCGGCGGCGGCGGGCGGCACCGTGGGTGCACCAGCGGCGGCCCCGACAGGAATCAACGTCGGCGTCAGCGTCGAGGAAGGCGGGCTCAAGGCCACAGCCGCGTCAACCGCCTCCCCTGGCACGATGACCGCTCCAATAGGGGGGTCGACCTGGGAGGCTTGCCCCATGACAGCCCGTGCCTCCTGGGCCCCCCGCCGGAGGGCACCTTGCGCGGAGGCCAACCGACCAGCGTGGCGTGCCGCAGCTCCGGCTGAAGAGGCCGGCCCCGTCTTAAGGGCCTTCATGGGGGCCAGACCAGCCGAGCCCTGCCTCCGCTTGTTGAAAGGAAGAAAAGACAAAATCAAGATACACAGAAAAATGGCTGAAACAAGGGTGCCCTTGGATACTTACCCGCTCTAGGGCAGAGCCAATTGCGCCTGCGGGGAGACCTCTCGGACCCCAGCCTCCGCAGATGCTGCCGAGGGTTGGCCAACGGCCGGCTTCGATGCCACCTCCGCCTCAAACGCCCGAGGCGCCGGGGGGCAGCCTGCCCGGGCGATGTCACGACAGCCGAGGGAACAACTTCCCGCACGGCTAGCGCGGGCACTTGCTCTTGGGGGGCCTGCGGGTTGGCCTGACCCCCCGGAGTCACCCCAATTATCTCGGCGAAGGGGTCAAGTACCCCCTCGGCCTGCCTCCGCTCCTTGGACCGAGACCCTAGCGTCCCAGCCCCAAACACTGGTGGTGCCAGCCCACCTGGAGGCTGGCTTGACGACCCCTGGCCCAGCCTCGGATCCGGATTGAGGCCAAGTCGGGCCGCCATGTCGTCATCCTCGTCGTCATCATCATCATCATCATCATCGTCATCGTCGGGCGTGTCCGGCGACGGCTCCAACTGAAAGGGAAATGTGCCCTTGGGCCATTTCTAAGTATTTTGGTGATTGAGTGCCAACACAAGTGCTTAAGTGTTAATCTATGCCAATTGATGGACAAAGTGCAAATCAAGAGGAAAGGTATGTTTCTAAGACTTAGTACATTGTTTTGGAGACTAATGTATTGTGTCTAAGTGCTAGAAACAGGAAAAGATCAAATTTAGAAAAGACTTGGCTATGCAGCCAAGACTCTGCGCAGTCTAGGTGCACCGGACTGTCCGGTGGTGCACCGGACAGTGTCCGGTGCGCCAGGCTAGTGACTGTCAACTTGCTGCTCTCGGGAAGCGATCAACGGCGTACGGCTATAAATCACCGGACTGTCCGGTGGTGCACCGGACTAGAGCCATTCACAGGCGAAGTCGTCGCTCTCGGGAAGCGATTAACGGCGTACGGCTATAAATCACCGGACTGTCCGGTGGTGCACCGGACTGTCCGGTGAGCCAACGGTCAGCCGAGCCAACGGTCGCCGCGTAATCCGTGCGCGACGCGTGGCCGAGCCAATGGTCAGAAGGGGGCACCGGACTGTCCGGTGCGCACCGGACAGTGTCCGGTGCGCCAACGGCTCTGGATCTTCAACGGTCGGCTGCGCCACAGAAGGAAAGAAATCCACACCGGACAGTGTCCGGTGGTGCACCGGACTGTCCGGTGCGCCAGGCGACAGAAGGCAAGAATTGCCTTCCTGGAATGCTCTCAACGGCTCCTAGCTGCCTTGGGGCTATAAAAGGGGCCCCTTGGCGCATGGAGGAGCACACCAAGCATTCTCTAAGCATTCTCTAAGCATTCCTAAGCACCAAGACTTCAATTCCGCGCATTCGATTCTTTGTGATAGCAACTAGAGCTCCGTTTGAGTAGAGAACTCTTTGAGTTGTGTTGAGAGCTCGTGTTGTGACTTGTGTGCGTGTGTTGCTCTGATTTTGTGTCTTATGTGCGTTGCTCATCCCATCCTTACTTCTGTGCTTCTTTGTGAACATCTTTGTAAGGGCGAGAGGCTCCAAGTTGTGGAGATTCCTCGCAAGCGGGATATAGTAAAGTGAAAGCAAAACACCGTGGTATTCAAGTGGGTCTTTGGACCGCTTGAGAGGGGTTGAGTGCAACCCTCGTCCGTTGGGACGCCACAACGTGGAGTAGGCAAGTATTGGACTTGGCCGAACCACAGGATAAACCACTGTGCCATCTCTGTGTTGATCTCTTTGTGGTTATTGTGTTTTGCTAAGACTCCTCTCTAGCCACTTGGCCTTATTGTGCTAACTCCTAATCAAGTTTTTGTGGCACTAAGTTTCAAGTTTTACAGGATCACCTATTCACCCCCCCTCTAGGTGCTCTCAATTGGTATCAGAGTCGTTCTCTTCACGTGAGGGACTAATCGCCCGAAGAGATGGATCCTAAGGGCAAGGGGATGGTGGTCAATGATAAGGAGAAGGAGTCCTTCGTCAATGATCCAAAGGATGACAAGCCTACTGACTCGGGGTCAGGCCACAAAAGAAAAGATGGGAGGAAGAAGAAAACAAGGCGCATCAAGGAGATAATCTACTACGACAGCGACGAATCTTCCTCTTCCCAAAAGGACGATGACAACGACTACGAGAAAAGCAAGACGGTTAATTCAAACTTTTCCTTTGATTATTCTCGTATTCCGCAAAGTTCCAATGCTCATTTGCTTTCCATTCCCCTCGGCAAACCGCCTCACTTTGATGGAGAGGACTACGGATTTTGGAGTCACAAAATGCGTAGCCACTTGTTCTCTCTCCATCCAAGTATATGAGAGATAGTAGAAAATGGAATGCACTTTGATAGTACGGATAGTCCCATGTTCATTAATGAGCAAATTCACAAAAATGCACAAGCTACTACTGTTCTTCTAGCTTCATTGTGCAGGGATGAATACCATAAGGTGAACGGCTTGGATAACGCCAAGCAGATTTGGGACACCCTCAAGATCTCACATGAGGGGAACGACGTCACCATGCTCACCAAAATGGAGTTGGTGGAGGGTGAACTCGGGAGATTTGCAATGATCAGGGGCGAGGAGCCAACCCAAACGTACAACCGGCTCAAGACCCTCGTCAACAAAATAAGGAGCTATGGAAGCACGCGATGGACGGACCATGACGTCGTCCGCCTAATGCTAAGGTCTTTTACTATCCTCGATCCACATCTTGTGAACAATATTCGTGAGAATCCTAGGTACACCAAGATGTCGCCCGAGGAGATACTTGGAAAGTTCGTAAGCGGGCGGATGATGATCAAGGAGGCTAGATACGTTGATGATGCATTGAATGGCCCAATCCAAGAGCCTCAAACCATTGCTCTCAAAGCAACGAGGAGCAAGGAGGAGCTACCTAGCAAGGTGGCGCAAGTTGAGGCGGTCGGGCTTAATGATGAAGAAATGGCCCTCATCATCAAGCGTTTCAAGATGGCGCTAAAGGGTCGCAAGCGGCATCCCAACAAGAACAAGACAAAGGGGAAGCGCTCATGCTTCAAATGTGGTAAGATTGGTCATTTTATCGCTAATTGTCCCGATAATGATAGTGACCAGGAACAAGGGAACAAGAGGGAAAAGAAGAAGACTTACAAGAAGGCTAAGGGCGAGGCACACCTTGGCAAGGAGTGGGACTCGGATTGTTCGTCGTCCGACTCCGACAACGAAGGACTCACCGCCACCGCCTTCAACAAATCGTTCCTCTTCCCCAACGAGCATCACACCTGCCTCATGGCAAGGGAAAAGAAGGTAAGCACTCGTGATACTAGTACTTACGCTTCCTCAAGTGATGAAGAATCTAGCGATGATGAAATAGACTATTCATGTTTATTCAAGGGCCTAGATAGAACTAAGGTTGATAAGATTAATGAATTAATTGATGCCTTGAATGATAAGAATAGGTTATTAGAAAAGCAAGAGGATCTTTTGTATGAAGAACATGATAAGTTTGTAGAGGCACAAAAATCCCTTGCTTTAGAAATTAAAAGGAATGAAATGCTCTCTTGTGAATTGTCTACATGCCATGACTCTATTTCTAGCTTAAAGAGCATAAATGATGATTTGAATGCTAAGTTAGAAATAGCTAATAAATCAACATCTTGTGTAGAACATGTTGCAATTTGCAATAGGTGTAAAGATTTTAATGTTGATGCTTGTAGTGAACACCTAGTTTCAATTTCTAAATTGAATGATGAAGTGGCTAGTCTTAATGCCCAACTTAAGACTAGCAAGAGTGAATTTGACAAAATAAAGTTTGCAAGGGATGCCTACACGATTGGTAGACACCCCTCAATTAAGGATGGTCTTGGCTTCAAGAGGGAAGTCAAGAACTTAACAAGCCATAAGGCTTCCATCTCCACCAAGGAGAAAGGGAAGGCCCCTATGGCTAGTTGTACTCAAAAGAACCATGCTTTCATGTATCATGATAGGAGACATTCTAGGAATGCTTATAGAAGTTATGATGCTTTTGATTCTCATGCCATGTTTGCTTCTAGTTCTTCTATTATGCATGATAGAAATTTGGCTAGGAAAAATGCTATTCCTAGAAGAAATGTTGTTCATGTTCCTAGAAAAGTAAACAATGAACCTTCTACAATTTTTCATACTTGCAATGCTTCCTTTGCTATTTGTAGAAAGGATAAGAAGGTGATTGCTAGGAAGTTAGGGGCAAGATGCAAGGGAGATAAAACTTGCATTTGGGTCCCTAAGACCATTGTGACTAACCTTGTAGGACCCAACAAGAGTTGGGTACCTAAAACCCAAGCCTAAATTTGCCTTGCAGGTTTATGCATCTAGGGGTTCAAGCTAGATTATCGACAGCGGATGCACAAACCACATGACGGGGGAGAAGAAGATGTTCACCTCCTACATCAAGAACAAAGATTCCCAAGACTCAATCATATTCGGTGATGGGAATCAAGGCAAGGTGAAAGGGTTAGGAAAAATAGCTATTTCATCCGAGCACTCCATTTCCACTGTGTTTTTAGTTGAGTCGCTTGGATATAACTTGTTGTCTGTGAGTCAGCTTTATAACATGGGATATAACTGCTTATTCACAAATGTAGATGTGTCTGTCTTTAGAAGAAGTGATGGTTCATTAGCTTTTAAGGGTGTATTAGACGGCAAACTCTATTTAGTTGATTTTGCAAAAGAGGAGGCCGGTCTAGATGCATGCTTAATTGCTAAGACTAGCATGGGCTGGCTGTGGCATCGCCACTTAGCTCATGTGGGGATGAAGAACCTTCACAAGCGTCTAAATGGAGAACACGTGATAGGTCTAACTAATGTAACTTTTGAAAAAGATAGACCTTGTGCAGCTTGTCAAGCAGGTAAACAGGTGGGAAGCTCTCATCATACCAAAAATGTGATGACCACATCAAGACCTTTGGAGTTGCTTCATATGGACCTCTTCGGACCCATCGCCTATCTAAGCATAGGAGGAAGTAAGTATGAATGTATGATCTTGTTATAGTTGATGATTTTCCCCGCTTCACTTGGGTATTCTTTTTGCAGGATAAATCTGAAACCCAGGACCCTCAAGCGCTTCCTAAGAAGAGCTCAAAATGAGTTTGAGCTCAAGGTGAAGAAGATAAGGAGCGACAACGGGTCCGAGTTCAAGAACCTTCAAGTGGAGGAGTACCTTGAGGAGGAAGGGAAGCACGAGTTCTCCGCTCCCGACACACCACAGCAAAATGGTGTGGTAGAGAGGAAGAACAGGGCGCTCATAGACATAGCGAGGACGATGCTTGGAGAGTTCAAGACCCCCGAGCGGTTTTGGTCGGAAGCTGTGAACACGGCTTGCCACACCATCAACCGGGTCTACCTTCACCGCCTCCTCAAGAAGACTTCGTAT
Organism: Zea luxurians; assembly: GCA_029449295.1. NCBI lineage: Eukaryota > Viridiplantae > Streptophyta > Magnoliopsida > Poales > Poaceae > Zea > Zea luxurians. The sequence continues at coordinate 37,495,377 of JAOPSE010000010.1, read as the reverse complement.
GAGCTTCTAACCGGTAACAAACCCAATGTGTCTTACTTTCGTGTATTTGGGAGCAAATGCTATATTCTAGTGAAGAAAGGTAGAAATTCTAAGTTTGCTCCCAAAGCTGTAGAAGGGTTTTTGTTAGGTTATGACTCAAATACAAAGGCGTATAGAGTCTTCAACAAATCATCGGGTTTGGTTGAAGTCTCTAGCGACGTTGTATTTGATGAGACTAATGGCTCTCCAAGAGAGCAAGTTGTTGATCTTGATGATGTAGATGAAGAAGACGTTCCAACGGCCGCAATACGTACCATGGCGATTGGAGAAGTGCGGCCACAGGAACAAAAGGAGCAAGATCAACCCTCTTCCTCAACAATGGTGCATCCCCCAACTCAAGATGATGAACAGGTTCATCAAGAGGAGGCGTGTGATCAAGGGGGAGCACAAGATGATCATGTGATGGAGGAAGAAGCACAACCGGCACCTCCAACCCAAGTTCGAGCGACGATTCAAAGGAATCATCCCATCGACCAAATTGGGTGACATTAGCAAGGAAGTAACTACTCGTTCTAGATTAGTTAATTTTTGTGAGCATTACTCCTTTGTCTCTTCTATTGAGCCTTTCAGGGTAGAAGAGGCCTTGCTAGATCCGGACTGGGTGTTGGCCATGCAAGAGGAGCTCAATAATTTCAAGAGAAATGAAGTTTGGACACTGGTGCCTCGTCCCAAGCAAAATGTTGTGGGAACCAAGTGGGTGTTCCGCAACAAACAAGACGAGCACGGGGTGGTGACAAGGAACAAGGCTCGACTTGTGGCAAAAGGTTATGCCCAAGTCGCAGGTTTGGACTTTGAGGAGACTTTTGCTCCTGTGGCTAGGCTAGAGTCCATTCGTATTTTGCTAGCATATGCCGCTCACCATTCTTTCAGGTTGTTCCAAATGGATGTGAAGAGCGCTTTCCTCAACGGACCAATCAAGGAGGAGGTGTACATGGAGCAACCCCCTGGCTTCGAGGATGAACGGTACCCCGACCACGTATGTAAGCTCTCTAAGGCGCTCTATGGACTTAAGCAAGCCCTAAGAGCATGGTATGAATGCCTTAGAGACTTTTTAATTGCTAATGCTTTAAAGGTTGGGAAAGCTGATCCAACTTTATTCACTAAGACTTGTGATGGTGACTTATTTGTGTGCCAAATTTATGTCGATGACATAATATTTGGTTCTACTAACCAAAAGTCTTGTGAAGAGTTTAGCAGGGTGATGACTCAAAAGTTTGAGATGTCGATGATGGGCGAGTTGAACTACTTCCTTGGGTTCCAAGTGAAGCAACTCAAGGATGGCACCTTCATCTCCCAAACGAAGTACACGCAAGACTTGCTAAAGCGGTTTGGGATGAAGGACGCCAAGCCCGCAAAGACTCCGATGGGAACTGACGGACACGTCGACCTCAACAAAGGAGGTAAGTCCGTTGATCAAAAAGCATACCGGTCCATGATAGGTTCTTTGCTGTATTTATGCGCTAGTGGACTGGATATTATGCTTAGCGTATGCATGTGTGCTAGATTTCAATCCGATCCAAGGGAGTGTCACTTAGTGGCCGTGAAGCGAATTCTTAGATATTTAGTCGCTACGCCTTGCTTCGGGATCTGGTATCCAAAGGGGTCTACCTTTGACTTAATTGGATATTCAGACTCCGATTATGCTGGATGTAAGGTCGATAGGAAGAGTACATCAGGGACGTGCCAATTCTTAGGAAGGTCCCTGGTGTCATGGAGTTCTAAGAAATAAACTTCCGTTGCCCTATCCACCGCTGAGGTCGAGTATGTTGCCGTAGGACAGTGTTGTGCGCAACTACTTTGGATGAGGCAAACCCTCAGGGACTTTGGCTACAATCTAAGCAAAGTCCCACTCCTATGTGACAATGAGAGTGCTATCCGCATAGCGGACAATCCTGTTGAGCACAGCCGCACAAAGCACATTGACATCCGGCATCATTTTTTGAGAGACCACCAGCAAAAGGGAGATATCGAAGTGTTTTATATTAGCACCGAGAACCAGCTAGCCGATATCTTTACCAAGCCTTTAGATGAGAAGACCTTTTGCAGGCTGCGTAGTGAGCTAAATGTCTTAGATTCGCGGAACTCGGATTGATTTATACATGTGTTTATGCCTTTGATCATGTTCCTTATGCATTTTGTTGTTTACTTATGGTGCTCAAGTTGTACAAACTCTCCCCAGACCTCACAAGTCCTTTTGCAAGTGATGCACATATTTAGGGGGAGATGTGCTACAACTTGACCCTTTGAGACTAACCGTGTGCTTGAGTTTGCTTGATTTAGTCTCAAAGGTGGATTGAAAGGGAAAGGTGGACTTGGACCATGCAAGACTTCCACTGCACTCCGATGAGAGGGTAACTTACTCCAAGTCCATCTCAATATCCTTATTTGCCTTGGTACTCTTATTTGAAGATTTTGGTGAGGCAATGGGGTTTAAGGGCCAAGATTGATCCTGTTTTGGTGCTTGATGCCAAAGGGGGAGAAAATAAGGCCAAAGCAATAAATGGATCAGCTACCACTTGAGAATTTTGAAAATAGTAGAATAGAGCTTTTGGTTTGTCAAAACTCTCTTGTTGTCTCTTTTGTCAAAAGTTGGCTTCTTGTGGGGAGAATAGTTGATTATGGGAAAAAGGGGGAGTTTTTGAAATCCTTGATCAATTTCTCTTGGAACAACTCTCTTTATGTCTCAACAAGTGTGTTTGACTTAGAGATAGGAAATTGAGGTTGATTTGCAAAAACAAAACCAAGTGGTGGTAAAGAATGATCCAAATATGCCAAATTTGAATCAAAACAAATTTGTGTTTTCATTTGCATTGATGATGCACTTTTTTAGTTGCTTTTTGTTGTGTTGGCATAAATCACCAAAAAGGGGGAGATTGAAAGGGAAATGTGCCCTTGGGCCATTTCTAAGTATTTTGGTGACTGAGTGCCAACACAAGTGCTTAAGTGTTAATCTATGCCAATTGATGGACAAAGTGCAAATCAAGAGGAAAGGTATGTTTCTAAGACTTAGTACATTGTTTTGGAGACTAATGTATTGTGTCTAAGTGCTAGAAACAGGAAAAGATCAAATTTAGAAAAGACTTGGCTATGCAGCCAAGACTCTGCGCAGTCTGGGTGCACCGGACAGTGTCCGGTGCGCCAGGCTGGCGACTGTCAACTGGCTACTCTCGGGAAGCGATCAACGGCGTACGGCTATAAATCACCGGACTATCTAGTGGTGCACCGGATTGTCCGGTGAGCCATTCACAGGCGAAGTCGTCGCTCTCGGGAAGCGATTAACGGCGTATGGCTATAAATCACCGGACTGTCCAGTGGTGCACCGGGCTGTCCGGTGGTGCACCGGACTGTCCGGTGAGCCAACGGTCAGCCGGGCCAACGGTCGGCCGCGTAATCCGCGCGCGACGGGTGGCCGAGCCAACGGTCAGAAGGGGGCACCGGACTGTCCGGTGCGCCAACGGCTCTGGATCTTCAACGGTCGGCTGCGCCACAGAAGGAAATAAATCCACACCGGACAGTGTCCGGTGGTGCACCGGACTGTCCGGTGCGCCAGGCGACAGAAGGCAAGAATTGCCTTCCTGGAATGCTCTCAACGGCTCCTAGCTGCCTTGGGGCTATAAAAGGGGCCCCTTGGCGCATGGAGGAGCACACCAAGCATTCTCTAAGCATTCTCTAAGCATTCCTAAGCACCAAGACTTCAATTCCACGCATTCGATTCTTTGTGATAGCAACTAGAGCTCCGTTTGAGTAGAGAACTCTTTGAGTTGTGTTGAGAGCTCGTGTTGTGACTTGTGTGCGTGTGTTGCTCTGATTTTGTGTCTTGTGTGCGTTGCTCATCCCATCCTTACTTCCATGCTTCTTTGTGAACATCTTTGTAACTGCGAGAGGCTCCAAGTTGTGGAGATTCCTCGCAAGCGGGATATAATAAAGTGAAAGCAAAACACCGTGGTATTCAAGTGGGTCTTTGGACCGCTTGAGAGGGGTTGAGTGCAACCCTCGTCCGTTGGGACGCCACAACGTGGAGTAGGCAAGTATTGGACTTGGCCGAACCACGGGATAAACCACTGTGCCGTCTCTATGTTGATCTCTTTGTGGTTATTGTGTTTTGCTAAAACTCCTCTCTAGCCACTTGGCCTTATTGTGCTAACTCCTAATCAAGTTTTTGTGGCACTAAGTTTCAAGTTTTACAGGATCACCTATTCACCCCCCCCTCTAGGTGCTCTCACCAACGGGAGCCCGTCCCTTTCTTGCCTCCGACGACGCTTCTCCAAGGCTTCCCGAGCCCGCATCCTCTCGCGAACTCGGGCCTTTTCTACGTCTTTTTTCTGCTTATCCTTCTCCGCGGTGAGCCTACGCGTGGTTTGGCCCACCGCGTCCTCCGGGACTGGTGGCCGGGAGGTTTTAAAATTCTTCAGCCCCTGGGGACGAGCAAAAATCCAAAGGGTAAGAGCTAAAAACGAAAGAAACAAGGCACAAAACAGAGGAAGGGTCGGACACTTACCAGGGACACATACCCATGGTCGGAACGCATCGGGGGCTGGTTAAGGACGCCAGCGTCCAGCCTCCCCACCGTGCCCGCTATCCATCTGAGGAAGTCGTTGGTGGAGAGGGGGGGTCAGGGACATCCGTGAACCCTCCAAATTGACCCCCGGCTTCATTTCTGAAAGCCGCAACCGCCGCTCTGCCAAAGGGAGCACCCTCCGACGGTGGATAGCGGCGACAACCCCTGCGGCAGTAAGGCCTTCGGCTTGGAGCTTCTGCAGGGCACGGAGAAGGGGCTGGAACTTTTCCTGGTTCTCGCGTGTGGCCCCCCAGCGCCAGTTATCGCCGGCGGCGGTCACCACTCGTTGAGAAAAGGGCGGCAGCACCCCATAGTCATTCCGGAGATAAAACCACCGGTTCTGCCACCCCTTGTTTGAAGACACAAGGGAGGCAGGGATGTACTGCTGTGCGCGCCCCGACCTCAGCTGGAGGGTGCAGCCGCCAGCCCGCACAGCCATACGGACCTTCTTCACGTCCGTCGACATGGCGGAGAACTCCACGGAGAAGAGATGGGTCCACAGGTCCCAATGGGGGTCAATCCCCAAAAACCCCTCACAAACCGCCGCGAAAATGGCCGCTTGCGCGATGGAGTTGGGGTTGAAGTTGTGAAGCTCCACCCCATAGTAGTGCGGGAGCGCCCGCATGAAGTAGCTCGCCAGCATCCCAAACCCCCGCTCATGAAAAGGGGTGAAGCTGACCACGTACCCCAGCGGCGGAGTCGGGTCGGCCTCGCTCCCGGGGGCCAACCACTCAAGCTGCGGCCCACCGGAGAGAGGACGAAGCAGGCCCTCAACAACGAGGGCCTGTAGATCCTCTGCAGTAACGATGGAGAAGGGCCACGGGTCGCGCGGCAGAACGACGGTCGTCTTGTCAGCCATTGCCAAGCGGAAGCGGTGGAGGCGGAGGGGACGAGGTGCACGGTTTTCTCTTCTCTCTGTCTACTCTCAGGTTGCGGAAGCAAAGGCAGAAGGCAAGGGCAAAAGTGCAAATAGCAGGGTAAAGAACTGCTACCGGTCCCTCTCCCAGGTATATAAAGGCTTGGGCAAAATCCACCCAAAACTTCGCCCGAGCCCCTCGTGAATTTTAAATTCGAAATCAAAACGATTTTTTCCGTTCCTCGAATGGCTCGCGCATGCGCAACGGGCAGCCCGCGAGTCGCCCGTCCCGTCGCATTAACTCTGACAGGATACGCGTCACCCCCAGCAGGCGAGCGGGCACCATTTCGCCTCCGTCATGATGACCGCCTCAAAAGGTGTGCCACGCTGTTTTAGTTTATTTCCTTTCTTCCTTTCCCCTCTCTCTCTCCACAGGGATCGGGAAAGGAGATATTTCGAAAGAGTCCTTCTCAGCAAAGGAAATGGGCCTCGAGCCCTCCTACAGATCAGGGGTTCGAAGGTTACGCCCTGCGAGGTTCGGCGACCGCCCCAGAGCACTCGGGCTCCGAGCCCTCTACTAATCAGGGGTTCGAGGGCTGGCCCCTCAGAAGGGTTCGACAGCCGCCCCAGAGCATGCAGAGTCAGGGATGACCCTAGGTACGTCCGTTACATGGCCAAGGCTTGGGCTATGCTCCCGAGGTACCCTAGGACATTTCCGAGACTAGCGGGAACGATTTGTAATGGAATCCCACCGGAGGGAGGCACCGAGCCCTCGGACCCTATCGAATGGGTCCGAGTCTAGCGAATCACCAGCTGGTACTTTTGGAGCGCGCCTCTGGGCCACTAGCCGACCCTTATCGAACAGGGCTCGGGTGTCCACTCGGATTACCCGTTAGCAACTCACTGGAAACACCATGTTCGGTGCCCACCGAGGGTAACATGGCACGTTCCCCCCCTTCCTCCTTGTGGAAAGGCGACGAACGGGCGTACTATAAAAAGCCGAGACGGTCCTTGATCGTCCTCTCGCTCCGTGCAGAGGCTCAGGGGCTGCTCTCGCACCAGGCTGCGGCTAAATTGTTGACAGCGTCAACAAAACTAACTTAAAAACTCGGAGCCTGACCATGCACCCGGGTAGCGGGCAGGCTGCATGAGGGGACAACAAGGCCGACCGAGGAATCACAAGAAGAATTAAGACCTCAGAGGAGTCAAATCACTCCTCCGAGGCCTCGGGGGCTACACCCGACGGGTGCGCTCGCGCGCACCCATCGGAACAAAATGCTACTAAAAAGACCACTCACCTTGCAGAAATCCGGTAGAACCTCCAAGCGAGTGCCTACACTCCCTTTGAGGCTCGGGGGCTACTGTCGGGTACCATAATTATGGGTACCCACAGTACTCCTAAACATGGCTGGAGAACATCTTTAAAACAAATCGTAAAAACTGGTAAGCACAGTTCAAGTCAAGGCCTCGTCTACCAAGGGACGCGGTCCCGACTCACCCGAGCCTAGCCTCGGGCATTAACAGTAGTCCCGTATGGATTCACGGCTCGCCCGAGGGTCCCCTCAGGCAAGGGGCGCACCCCCGGCTCGGCCAAGGCAAAACTCGGGTGAACTTTGTCGTATAGCGGCCTCGGCCAAACCGCCTTACCACCGACCGTATCACATGCGCATTTAATGCAGGGATCACCTGACACCTTATCCCGACACAAGCGCCGCAGTTGGCAAGGTCGAAATGATCGCAGTCACTTCACCCTTTTACTGATCGTTCTGACAGGATAACAGCACTATTCACCCCGTTCCGACAACTGTGCCAACCACTGGGGTAAGACTAACAACAGTAGTTACCGCCTCTCCCGAGTTCAGCCTCGGGCGCAACAGGGAGTTCCGCCTCGCCCGACCCCGGCCTCGGCCTCGGGAGGAATCGGCACCACGCCTAAACATGGGCTCGGCCTCGGGATGAATCTCCGCCTCGCCTGACCCAGGCCTCGGCCTCAGCCTCGGCCTCGGGATGAATCTTCGCCTCGCCCGACCCAGGCCTCGGGCTCAGCCTCGGCCTCGGAGGAGATCTTCGCCTCACCCAACCTAGGCGTCGGCCTCAGCCTCAGCCTCGGGAGGAGATCTTCGCCTCACTCGACCTAGGCCTTGGCTTCGGGAGAAAACACCGCCTCGCCCGAGACGGCCTCGAACCGACTACGCGAACAGGGAATACAACACTATTCTTCCCCTAGCTAGCCACCTCGGCTACGAAGGAACAGGACTAGTGTCACATCAAATTACTCCAGTAACAGGTAATGATGATCCCCGGCGTGCGCCCATGCCGCCGACCGTCCTCAGCTCTCTACAAAGTCAAAGAAACGTCAGCAGGGCACACACTTCAAGGCCACCTCGATGACTAGGCCATATCGCCGGCCATGGCGCTATAGAGCTCGACTTCAACTCGGCGGAGTCGACCGTGCCGCTACAGGGGTCAGGACTTGGGGCCGCGCCGCCGGCCACGCTTCTACAGGGCTCAGGCACTTCTCCGCTGTCCACATTAGTGCATAGCTACACCCCCACATATACAGCTGGGTCACCTCCTTGTACCTATAAAAGGAGATGCTCAGAGCCTTCCCAAGGCAAGCTTTTGGAAGCGCTGAAGCTCTTTAGGTTCTTTAGGCCTGATAAGTTCACAACCATCGAACACTTGACACCATACGCATTCACCACCCATACGGCTCATACAACACCCACAAAAACACTTCAGTGCAAACCTTCTCTCCACAACACTAGATCTCTCAAGAGACCCAGGATCCGTTCCCTCTCTCGCAAAGCTTGTATCCCCTACTACAAGCACCCCGGTGCAAGATAATATAAGTCTCATCCTCCCTCTACTGGAAGTAGGGCCTTCTTAGCCCGAACCAGGATAAACCTTGTGTTTCATCTTGCATCAATCCATCTGGGCAGGGACACGCAGCATAAAATTCACTAGTCGGTTGAGGGCCCCCCCGGGTCCGAAACACCGACACCTGGCTTTGAGGATGAGAGGTATCCCGACCACGTGTATAAGCTCTCTAAGACGCTCTATGGACTTAAGCAAGTCCCAAGAGCATGGTATGAATGTCTTAGAGATTTTCTAATTGCTAATGCTTTCAAGGTTAGGAAAGCTAATCCTACTCTATTTACAAAGACTTGTGATGGTGATCTTTTTGTTTGCTAAATATATGCCAACGGCATAATATTTGGTTCTACTAACTAAAAGTCTTGTGAAGAGTTTAGCAGAGTAATGATGCAAAAATTTGAGATGTCGATGATGGGCGAGTTGAACTACTTCCTTGGTTTTCAAGTGAAGCAACTCAAGGAAGGCACCTTCATCTCCCAAACGAAGTACACTCATGATCTTCTCAAGAGGTTTGGGATGAAGGATGCTAAGCCCGCAAAGACACTGATGGGAACTGACGGATATCTAGACCTCAACAAAGGAGGTAAGTCCATTGATCAAAAGGCATACCAGTCAATGATAGGTCCATTACTTTATCTTTATGCTAGTAGACCGGACATTATGCTTAGTGTATGCATGTGTGCTAGATTTCAATCCAACCCCAAGGAGTGTCACCTTGTGGCGGTTAAGCGAATTCTTAGATATTTAGTTTCTACGCCTTGCTTCGGGATCTGGTATCCAAAGCGGTCTACCTCTGACTTAATCGAATACTCAGATTCTGACTATGCTGGGTGCAAGGTTGATAGGAAGAGCATATCAGGGACGTGCCAGTTTCTAGGAAGGTCCCTGGTGTCCTAGAGCTTCAAGAAACAAACATCTGTTGCCCTATCCACCGCCGAGGCCGAGTACGTTGCAGCAGGACAGTGTTGCGCGCAACTGCTTTGGATGAGGCAAACCCTCCAGGACTTTGGCTACAATCTGAGCAAAGTCTCACTCCTATGTGACAATGAGAGTGCAATCCGCTTGGCGGATAATCTTGTTGAGTACAGCCGCACTAAGCACATAGACATCCGGCATCACTTCCTGAGAGACCACCAGCAAAGGGGAGATACCGACATTTACCATATTAGCACCGAGAACCAGCTAGCCGATATCTTCACCAAGCCTTTAGATGAGAAAAGGTTTTGCAGGTTGCGTAGTGAGCTAAATGTCTTAGATTCGCGTAACTTGGATTGATATACAACATACATGTGTTTTATGCCTTTGATCATGTTACTTTAAGCTTCACTGTCTCATTTGCTTAGATTTGGTGCTCAAGTTGTACAAGTCATCCTCGGACCTCACAAGTCCCTATGCAAATGATGCACATGTTTAGGGGGAGATGTGCTACAACTTGACTCCTTTGAGACTAACCTGTTTGTTTGAGTGCACTTGAAATAGTCTCGAAGGAACATTGAAAGGGAAAGTGAACTTGGACAAGGAAAGAGTTTCCACTGCATTCCGGTACAATGTATCTTGTCCTAAGTTCCTTTTTTGTGTTCTCATTGCCTTTTAGCTTCTATTTGACATTTTGGTGAGGCAATGGGGTTAAAGGGCCAAAAAAGTTATCCCGTTTTGGTGCTTAATGCCAAAGGGGGAGAAATTAAGGCCAAAGCAAATGGATCAGCCAACCACTTGTGAACTTTGAAAATAGTAGAGCTAGAATTTGTATTTTGTTCAAAATACTCTTATTGCAAAATTTGGTCTCTTATGGGAGAGAATTTTGATTATGGGAAAAAGGGGGAGTTTTTGCCACTTGATCAAAATTACTCTTGAAACATCTCTCTATTTGCCCAAACAAGATTATTTGACTTAGAGATAGGAAAAAGAATTTGATTTGCGAAAACAAACCAAGTGGTGGCAAAAGTGATCCAAATATGCCAAATCCTAAGTAAAGAAAATTTGGTCTTCAATTTGCACTCTTTAGTTGCTTTTTAATGTGTTGGCATAAATCACCAAAAAGGGGGAGATTGAAAGGGAAATGTGCCCTTGGGCCATTTCTATAAATGTTTTGGTGATTAGATGCCCAACACAAAATACGTTGGTTCATAAGTGCTAAGATGCAAATCAAAGAACAATGTATGTATCCGGCCTTAGTAAATTGTTTTTGGGTACTAATATATTTATCTATGTGCCAGGAATCTTGCCAAGTCAAAAGAAATTGAATTGGAGAAGAATTGGCTGAGTACAGCCAAACCAGCACCAGCCTGTGGTGCACCGAACAGTGTTCGGTGCCCAGGCTGGCCCGGCGGCGAACTCGTCGCTCTCTAGAAAAAGAAATGGCACCACGACTAAAAATCACCAAACTATCTGGTGTGCACCGGATTGTCCGGTGAGCCAAAGCCGCCTGCGCCAACGGTCGGTAGCGCAATCAGCGGGCGACGCGTGGCCCGCGCCAACAGTCGGTTGGTCACACCGGACTGTTCGGTGTGCACCGGACAGTGCCTGGTGCGCCAACGGGACCGGAGGCCCAATGGGACTTCGCCAGAAAAGGAAGGAGATCAGGCACCGGACTGCTACTGTTCATGTCCGGTGCACCACCCGACATAAGGCATGAATTGTCTTCCATTTGGATCTCCAACGGCTCCTAGCTGCCTTGGGGCTATAAAAGGGACCCTAGGCGCATGGAGCAGTACACCAAGCATTCAGTAAACATCCTAAGACTCCTAGACTCTGCCGCCACATATTCGGATCATTGTGTTAGAGATTTGAGCACCATTTGAGTTGTGAACTCCCTGTGCCGTGTTTTGTGCTCACTTCTTGGCTTGTGTGCATGTGTTTGCTGCGAATTGAGTCTTGCGTGTGTTGCTTTCTGAAAGGGAATTAGGGTTAGACCTAGTTCCTAAATAATTTTGGTGGTTGAATTGCCCAACACAAACATTGGACTAACTAGTTTACTCTAGTGCATAAGTTATACAGGTGCAAAAAGGTTCACAATCAGCCAATAAAAAGACCAAGTGTTGGATTCAACAAAGGAGCAGCAAGGCAACCGAGGGCTCCTCTGGCCGGAGGCACCGGACTGTCCGGTGGGCACCGGACTGTCCGGTGCGGCCAGAGGACTTCGACTTCAAACTCTTCGCTCTCGGGATTTCTCGGTGGACAGCGCGCTATAATTCACCGGACTGTCCGGTGTGCACCGGACATGTCCGGTGCTCCAAGGAAACGTCGTCCCCGGAACTCGCCAGCCTCGGGTTCGCTCGACAGCCGCTTCGCTAAAATTCACCGGACTGTCCGGTGTACACCGGACTGTCCGGTGTACCAGCGGAGCAACGGCTCCCTGCGGCGCCAACGGCTCCCTGCGGTGCATTAAATGCGCGCGCAGCGCGCGCAGTCGTCAGGCACGCCCATACCGGTGCACCGGACATCAAACAGTACATGTCCGGTGTGCACCGGACACCCAGGGGGGCCCACAAGTCAGAAGCTCCAACGGTCAGAATCCAACGGCAACCGTGACGTGGCAGGGGCACCGGACTGTCCGGTGTGCACCGGACTGTCCGGTGCGCCATCGAACAGAGGACTCCAGCCAACGGTCACTTGTGGTGGTTGGGGCTATAAATACCCCAACCACCCCACATTCATTGCCATCCAAGTTTTCCAACTCTCAACCACTTACAAGAGCTAGGCATTCAATTCTAGACACAAACAAAAGAGATCAAATCCTCTCCAATTCCACTCAAGCCCTTAGTGACTAGCGAGAGAGATTTGCCGTGTTCTTTTGAGCTCTTGCGCTTGGATCGCTTTCTTTCTTTCTCACTTGTTCTTGTGATCATCACTCAATTGTAACCAAGGCAAGAGGCACCAATTGTGTGGTGATCCTTGCGGGGAAGTTTTGTTCCCGGTTGATTGAGAAGAAGGGAAAAGCTCACTCGATCCGTGGGATCGTTTGAGAGAGGGAAGGGTTGAAAGAGACCCGGCCTTTGTGGCCTCCTCAACGGGGAGTAGGTTTGCGAGAACCGAACCTCGGTAAAACAAATCCTTGTGTCACACTCTTATTTGCTTGTGATTTGTTTTGCGCCCTCTCTCGCGGACTCGTTTCTTTATTACTAACGCTAACCCGGCTTGTAGTTGTGATTATTTTTGTAAATTTCAGTTTCGCCCTATTCACCCCCCCTCTAGGCGACTATCAATTGGTATCAGAGCCCGGTACTTCATTAGAGCCTAACCGCTCGAAGTGATGTCGGGAGATCCCGCCAAGAAGGAGATGGAGACCGGCGATGACAAGCCCACTACAAGCCAAGGGAGCACCTCATCTTCATCGGAAGAGTCCCGCACCAAGAGAAGGGAGAAGAAGAAGAGATCCTCCAAGCGAAAGGAGAAAAGATCTTCCTCTTCTCACCACAAGGAGAAGAAGGAAAAATCTTCTTCTCACAAGCCGCATCGGAGTGGGGACAAGCACAAAAGGATGAGGAAGGTGGTCTTCTACGAGACCGACACTTCATCGACCTCCACCTCCGGCTCCGACGCGGCGTCCGTCACTTCTAAACGCCAAGAGCGTAAGAAGTATAGTAAGATTCCCCTACGCTACCCTCGCATTCCTAAACATACACCTTTACTTTCCGTCCCATTAGGCAAACCACCAACTTTTAATGGTGAAGATTATGCTATGTGGAGTAATTTGATGCGATTTCATCTAACCTCTCTCCACAAAAGATTATGGGATGTTGTTGAGTTTGGTGTACAGATACCATCCGTAGGGGATGAAGACTACGACACGGACGAAGTGGCCCAAATCGAGCACTTCAACTCCCAAGCCACAACCATTCTCCTTGCCTCACTAAGCAAGGAGGAATACAACAAAGTACAAGGGTTGAAGAACGCCAAAGAGATTTGGGACCTACTCAAGACGGCGCACGAGGGTGATGAACTCACCAAGATCACCAAGCGGGAAACGATCGAGGGGGAGCTCGGTCGCTTCCGTCTTCGCCAAGGGGAGGAGCCACAAGACATGTACAACCGGCTCAAGACCTTGGTAAACCAAGTGCGCAACCTCGGGAGCGCAAAATGGGATGACCACGAAGTGGTTAAGGTTATTCTAAGAGCCCTTATTTTCCTTAACCCCACACAAGTTCAATTAATTCGTGGCAATCCTAGATATACACAAATGACCCCCGAGGAAGTTATCGGGAATTTTGTTAGTTTTGAATGCATGATTAAGGGCTCCAAGAAGATCAACGAGCTTGACGAGCCTTCCACATCCGAGGCGCAACCCGTGGCCTTCAAGGCAACGGAGGAGAAGAAGGAGGAGTCTACACCAAGTAGACAACCAATTGACGCCTCCAAGCTCGACAACGAGGAGATGGCCCTAATCATCAAGAGTTTTCGGCAAATCCTCAAGCAACGGAAGGGGAAGGATTACAAATCCCGTTCCAAGAAGGTTTGCTACAAATGTGGTAAGCCCGGTCACTTTATTGCTAAATGTCCATTATCAAGTGATAGTGACAGGGACAACGACAAGAAGGGCAAGAGGAAGGAGAAGAAGAAGTACTACAAGAAGAAGGGCGGCGATGCCCATGTTTGTCGGGAGTGGGACTCCGACGAAAGCTCAAGCGACTCCTCCGACGACGAGGACGCCGCCAACATCGCCGTCACCAAGGGCCTCCTCTTCCCCAACGTCGGCCACAAGTGCCTCATGGCCAAGGACGGCAAAAAGAAGGTAAAATCAAAGTCCTCCACTAAATATGAAACATCTAGTGATGAGGATAATGATAAAAATGAAGAGGATAATTTGCGTATTCTTTTTGCCAACCTTAACATGGAACAAAAAGAAAAATTAAATGAATTGATTAGTGCCATCCATGAAAAGGATGATCTCTTGGACTCCCAAGAGGACTTCCTAATCAAGGAAAACAAAAAACATGTTAAGGTTAAAAATGCTTATGCTCTAGAAAGAGAAAAATGTGAAAAATTGTCTAGTGAGCTAAGTATTTGTCATGAGACTTTAGACAACCTTAGAAATGAAAATGCCAATTTGCTAGCTAAGGTTGATTCTCACATTTGCAATGTTTCAATTCCTAGAAATGATAATCATGATTTGCTTGCTAGAATTGAAAAATTGAACATTTCTCTTGCTAGCCTTAGAGATGAGAATGAGAAATTAATTGCTAAGGCTAAGGATTTTGATGTTTGCAATGCTACTATTTCCGACCTTAGAACTAAAAATGATATGTTGCATGCTAAGGTTGTTGAACTTAAAACTTGCAAACCCTCTACATCGAATGTTGAGCATGTTTCCATTTGTACTAGATGTAGAGATATTAATGTTGATGCTATCCATGATCACCTAGCTTTAATTAAGAAACAAAATGATCACATAGCACAACTTAATGCTAAGATTAGAGAGCATGACTTAGAAAATGAAAAATTTAAACTTGCTAGAAGCATGCTCTATAATGGGAGACGCCCGGGCATTAAGGACGGCATTGGCTTCCAAAGGGGAGACAATGTCAAAATTAATGCCCCTCCTAAGAACTTGTCTAACTTTGTTAAGGGCAAGGCTCCCATGCCTCAGGATAACGAGGGTTACATTTTGTACCCTGCCGGGTATCCTGAGAGTAAAATTAAGAAAATTCATTCTAGGAAGTCTCACTCTGGCCCTAATTATGCTTTTATGTATAAGGGTGAGACATCTAGATCTAGGCAACCAACCCATGCCAAGTTGCCTAGAAAGAAAATTCCAAATGCATCAAATGATCATGCTATTTCATTTAAGACTTTTGATGCATCTTATGTTTTGACTAGCAAATCCGGCAAGGTAGTTGCCAAAATTGTTGGGGGCAAACACAAGGGCTCCAAGACTTGTGTTTGGGTACCCAAAGTTCTTGTATCTAATGCCAAAGGACCCAAAACCGTTTGGGTACCTAAAACAAAGAACTAAACTTGTTTTGTAGGTTTATGCATCCGGGGGCACAAGTTGGATACTCGACAGCGGGTGCACAAACCACATGACCGGGGAGAAAAGGATGTTCTCCTCATATGAGAAAAACCAAGATCCCCAACGAGCTATCACATTCGGGGATGGAAATCAAGGTTTGGTCAAAGGTTTGGGTAAAATTGCTATATCCCCTGACCATTCCATTTCAAATGTTTTTCTTGTAGATTCCTTAGATTACAATTTGCTTTCCGTATCCCAATTATGTCAAATGGGCTACAACTGTCTTTTTACTGATACTGGTGTAACTGTCTTTAGAAGAAGTGATGATTCAATAGCTTTTAAGGGAGTGTTAGAGGGTCAGCTATACTTAGTAGATTTTAATAGAGCTGAACTCGACACTTGCTTGATTGCTAAGACTAACTTGGGTTGGCTCTGGCACCGCCGACTAGCCCATGTTGGAATGAAGAATCTTCACAAGCTTCTAAAGGGAGAACACATTTTGGGACTAACCGATGTTCATTTTGAGAAAGACAGGATTTGTAGTGCATGCCAAGCCGGGAAGCAAGTTGGTGTTCATCATCCACACAAAAACATCATGACTACCGACAGGCCACTGGAGCTTCTTCACATGGATTTGTTCGGCCCGATCGCTTACATAAGCATCGGCGGTAGTAAGTACTGCCTTGTAATTGTGGATGACTATTCTCGCTTCACTTGGGTATTCTTTTTGCAGGAAAAATCACAAACCCAAGAGACCTTAAAGGGATTCTTGAGACGGGCTCAAAATGAGTTCGGCTTAAGGATCAAGAAAATTAGAAGCGACAATGGGACGGAGTTCAAAAATTCCCAAATTGAAGACTTTCTTGAGGAGGAGGGCATCAAGCATGAGTTCTCTTCTCCCTACACTCCACAACAAAATGGTGTAGTGGAGAGGAAGAATCGAACTCTATTGGACATGGCAAGAACCATGCTTGATGAGTACAAGACACCGGATCGGTTTTGGGCCGAGGCGGTCAACACCGCCTGCTACGCCATCAACCGATTATATCTTCATCGAATCCTCAAGAAGACATCTTATGAACTCCTAACCGGTAAAAAGCCCAATATTTCATATTTTAGAGTTTTTGGTAGCAAATGTTTTATACTTGTTAAAAGAGGTAGAAAATCTAAATTTGCTCCTAAAACTGTAGAAGGCTTCTTACTAGGATATGACTCAAACACAAGGGCATATAGAGTCTTTAACAAGTCCTCAGGACTTGTTGAAGTTTCTTGTGACGTTGTGTTTGATGAGACTAACGGCTCTCAAGTAGAGCAAGTTGATCTTGATGATGTAGGTGAAGAACAGGCTCCATGCATAGCGCTAAGGAACATGTCCATTGGGGATGTGTGTCCTAAAGAATCCGAAGAGCCTCCAAATGCACAAGATCAACCATCCTCCTCCACACAAGTATCTCCACCAACTCAAGTTGAGGATGAGGCTCAAGATGTTGAACAAGAAAATCAAGAAGATGAGCCACCTCAAAATGACGGCAACGATCAAGGGGGAGGTTCAAATGATGAAAACAAGGAGGATGAACAACCAAGGCCGCCACACCCAAGAGTCCACCAAGCAATTCAACGAGATCACCCCGTCGACACCATCCTCGGCGACATTCATAAGGGGGTAACTACTCGATCTCGTGTTGCTCATTTTTGTGAACATTACTCGTTTGTTTCCTCTATTGAGCCAACCAGGGTAGAGGAGGCACGTCAAGATTCGGATTGGGTGATGGCGATGCAAGAGGAGCTCAACAATTTCACGAGGAACGAGGTATGGCACTTAGTTCCACGTCCTAACCAAAATGTTGTAGGAACCAAGTGGGTCTTCCGCAACAAGCAAGACGAGCATGGTGTGGTGACTAGGAACAAAGCTCGACTCGTGGCCAAGGGGTATTCACAAGTCGAAGGTTTGGATTTTGGTGAAACCTATGCACCCGTAGCTAGGCTTGAGTCAATTCGTATATTACTAGCCTATGCTACTTACCATGGCTTCAAGCTCTACCAAATGGACGTGAAGAGTGCATTCCTCAATGGACCAATCAAGGAGGAGGTCTATGTTGAGCAACCTCCCGGCTTTGAAGACAGTAAGTATCCTAACCATGTTTATAGACTCTCTAAGGCGCTTTATGGGCTCAAGCAAGCCCCAAGAGCATGGTATGAATGCCTTAGAGATTTCCTTATTGCTAATGGCTTCAAAGTCGGCAAGGCCGATCCTACTTTATTCACTAAGACTCTTGATAATGATTTGTTTGTATGCCAAATTTATGTTGATGATATCATATTTGGGTCTACTAACAAATCTACATGTGAAGAATTTAGTAGGATCATGACACAGAAATTCGAGATGTCGATGATGGGGGAGTTGAAGTATTTTCTAGGATTCCAAGTCAAGCAACTCCAAGAAGGCACCTTCATTAGCCAAACGAAGTATACTCAAGACATTCTAAGCAAGTTTGGAATGAAGGATGCCAAGCCCATCAAGACACCCATGGGAACAAATGGGCATCTCGACCTCGACACGGGAGGTAAGTCCGTGGATCAAAAGGTATACCGGTCAATGATTGGTTCATTGCTTTATTTATGTGCATCTCGACCGGATATTATGCTTTCCGTTTGCATGTGTGCAAGATTCCAAGCCGACCCTAAGGAATCACACCTTACGGCCGTGAAACGAATCTTGAGATATTTGGCTTTTACTCCTAAGTTTGGGCTTTGGTACCCTCGGGGATCCACATTTGATTTGATTGGATATTCGGATGCCGATTGGGCGGGGTGTAGGATTAACAGGAAGAGCACATCGGGGACTTGCCAGTTCTTGGGAAGATCCTTGGTGTCATGGGCTTCAAAGAAGCAAAATTCGGTCGCTCTTTCCACCGCCGAAGCCGAGTATATTGCCGCAGGCCATTGTTGCGCGCAATTGCTTTGGATGAGGCAAACCCTGCGGGACTACGGTTACAAATTAACCAAAGTCCCTTTGCTATGTGACAATGAGAGTGCAATCAAAATGGCCGACAATCCCGTCGAGCACAGCCGCACTAAGCACATAGCCATTCGGTATCATTTTCTTCGGGATCACCAACAAAAGGGGGATATCGAGATTTCTTATATTAATACTAAAGATCAATTAGCCGATATCTTTACCAAACCACTTGATGAACAATCTTTTACCCGACTTAGGCATGAGCTTAATATTCTTGATTCTAGGAATTTCTTTTGCTAGTCTTGCACGCATAGCACATGAATATACCTTTGATCATGTCTCTTTTATATATGCTATGACTAATGTGTTTTCAAGTGTATTTCAACCAAGTCATAGGTATATTGAAAGGGAATTGGAGTCTTCGGCGAAGACAAAGGCTTCCACTTCGTTCTACTACTCATCCTTCGCCGTCGCTCCGCATCATCTCTCCAACGTTGGTATAACCTTCACTCATTTATTTCATGACCAAAGGGGGAGAATGTATTTCATTGGGCTCTAATGATTCCGTTTTTGGCGATTCATGCCAAAGGGGGAGAAAATATGAGCCCAAAGCAAAAGGACCGCACCACCACCCCTAATTTTAAATTTGATGATTTTCAATGATAAATTTCAAAATTGGTATCTCTTTGTGTTCTAAAAGGGGGAGCAAGTAGTGTTTTCAAAATTAATGGAAAACCCTCTTGAACACTAAGAGGAGACCTCATTTGAGGGGGAGTTTTGCTTAGTCAAAGGAAAAGCATTGGAAATAGGGGGAGAAAATTCCATATCTTGAAAATGCTTTGCAAAATCTTTTTTCATTTACCTTTGACTATCTTGCAAAAGTACTTTGAAAAGAATTTACAAAAGAATTTGCAAAAACAAAACTCGTGGTGCAAATGTGGTCCAATATGTGAAAAATAAAGAAAACCATCCATGCGCATCATATAAATTTATATTGGCTCAATTCCAAGCAATCTTTGCACTTACATTATGTAAACTAGTTCAATTATGCACTTCTATATTTGCTTTGGTTTGTGTTGGCATCAATCACCAAAAAGGGGGAGATTGAAAGGGAATTAGGGTTAGACCTAGTTCCTAAATAATTTTGGTGGTTGAATTGCCCAACACAAACATTGGACTAACTAGTTTACTCTAGTGCATAAGTTATACAGGTGCAAAAAGGTTCACAATCAGCCAATAAAAAGACCAAGTGTTGGATTCAACAAAGGAGCAGCAAGGCAACCGAGGGCTCCTCTGGCCGGAGGCACCGGACTGTCCGGTGGGCACCGGACTGTCCGGTGCGGCCAGAGGACTTCGACTTCAAACTCTTCGCTCTCGGGATTTCTCGGTGGACAGCGCGCTATAATTCACCGGACTGTCCGGTGTGCACCGGACATGTCCGGTGCTCCAAGGAAACGTCGTCCCCGGAACTCGCCAGCCTCGGGTTCGCTCGACAGCCGCTTCGCTAAAATTCACCGGACTGTCCGGTGTACACCGGACTGTCCGGTGTACCAGCGGAGCAACGGCTCCCTGCGGCGCCAACGGCTCCCTGCGGTGCATTAAATGCGCGCGCAGCGCGCGCAGTCGTCAGGCACGCCCATACCGGTGCACCGGACATCAAACAGTACATGTCCGGTGTGCACCGGACACCCAGGGGGGCCCACAAGTCAGAAGCTCCAACGGTCAGAATCCAACGGCAACCGTGACGTGGCAGGGGCACCGGACTATCCGGTGTGCACCGGACTGTCCGGTGCGCCATCGAACAGAGGACTCCAGCCAACGGTCACTTGTGGTGGTTGGGGCTATAAATACCCCAACCACCCCACATTCATTGCCATCCAAGTTTTCCAACTCTCAACCACTTACAAGAGCTAGGCATTCAATTCTAGACACAAACAAAAGAGATCAAATCCTCTCCAATTCCACTCAAGCCCTTAGTGACTAGCGAGAGAGATTTGCCGTGTTCTTTTGAGCTCTTGCGCTTGGATCGCTTTCTTTCTTTCTCACTTGTTCTTGTGATCATCACTCAATTGTAACCAAGGCAAGAGGCACCAATTGTGTGGTGATCCTTGCGGGGAAGTTTTGTTCCCGGTTGATTGAGAAGAAGGGAAAAGCTCACTCGATCCGTGGGATCGTTTGAGAGAGGGAAGGGTTGAAAGAGACCCGGCCTTTGTGGCCTCCTCAACGGGGAGTAGGTTTGCGAGAACCGAACCTCGGTAAAACAAATCCTTGTGTCACACTCTTATTTGCTTGTGATTTGTTTTGCGCCCTCTCTCGCGGACTCGTTTCTTTATTACTAACGCTAACCCGGCTTGTAGTTGTGATTATTTTTGTAAATTTCAGTTTCGCCCTATTCACCCCCCCTCTAGGCGACTATCACTTTCCCTTCCTTACTCTTGTGCTTCTCCTGTGATCAACATTGTAAGGGCGAGAGGCTCCAATTTGTGGAGATTCCTCACAAACGGGAAAAGAACTCAAAAGAAAAAGATTGTGGTATTCAAGTTGATCATTGGATCACTTGAAAGGGGTTGAGTGCAACTCTCGTCCATTGGGACGCCACAACGTGGAAGTAGGCAAGTGTTACTTGGCCGAACCACGGGATAAACACACCATATCTCTTGCGTTGCTTTCCTCTGTGATTGATTTCTTATCAAGAGCTCGCTTCATAGCAACTTAGTTTAATCTAACTAATATTTATAAACCAAGTTTATGCTATTAGTGTTAAATTTTGCAGGATCACCTATTCACCCCCCTCTAGGTGCTCTCAGCGACCTCGGTTACTCACTGGTTGGATGAGAGTCGGTCTAATCCGGACCATCGGTAGTTGATCGGATGGCACGCGTGGCAAGTTACTGCTTCAGCCTGTACATTTCACAAAAGAGTCCCTGTCTTATGTTGTTATTAACCCGCCGTCCACACTATGTATAAAGTAATTACCATAGGGCCCTGGTTTCTTATAAAACAACCCCTAGCCTTTCACGTTTTTGTGCACATAGTCCAAATAAACGCAGATTTAATAAAATCAACCAGAAAACGATTTTTAGTATGTAAATAATTCCAGAAACTTGTTTAATTCATAAGTAATTCATTTTAACTTCTTTTTGATCCATTCAAGTTGCATTAAATTCATGTTAATATTGTTTATCATCTAATGACATTATTTTGTCATGAAACATAGGTTAGAATTATGCACTTAATTTGTTCTATATGTAACACATAAATCTTCAGAATATCATAACTCTTAAACCGTAACTTCGAATTTAGTGACTCTTGAACCTACGATCTCGTTACGATAAGTAGAACACTATTATGCAGTTTGTTATTATATTTGGTGTAATGTTAATTTTGCCTATACCATGTTTGTTTGTATTGCTATGAGTAGCAGCCAGGTTACGAGTCACTTGAAGACCAAGTTGGTATCTGGGGATCTCAAGTCTAAGGCAAGTTGTGCCCTTCATCACTTTTCTCTTTACCTAATAATGTTCCTATTAATCACTGTGACTTGCTCAGGTTAATTTGAAGGGACCTAATAGGTTTCACTAGCATTGTTTATCCCCCACCTTGCAAACAAATGAACTATTGGGTAGATTTGCTATTACTCTACCTGGTTTTGGGAAATTAATGTTATATTATGATCATGTTCCAATTATGTTGTTGTTTTAATTATTATTCATGATAAGATCATCATGTTAATTGGAACATAGAGAACCACCTGGGAAAATAGTGCTACCACAAGGGTGGTATGAGACACCCTTGGCTGACTAATTAGGAAAGCTAGTGGAGGACTACCTTACCCGAAAGAGGCAAGGGCGGTAGAGGAGTTGCGTATAGGGAGGTTCTCGGGTCGATCATGCTGCGATGACTTTTCGGATGAGGGATTCCTATATTGCCCTTCTCATAAACCGTAGCGGGTTTTCTAAAGCTAGTGGAACTTTGTAAAGGCCTCGTAATGGATCCCTAGCCATTCACCTCGGAAGTGTCTAAGGGCCTTGCAAACCCTAGCTAGACGGGATACACGACTTGTAGGTAAAGATGTGCAACCTCTCTAGAGTGTAAAACTGATATATCAGCCTTGCTCACGGTCATGAGCGGCTCGGACACTCACATGATTAATCTATGGAATTAAACTTAATTTGCCATTTGCATTGCATTGTGGGCGTTGTTAATAATTTTGATCTCTTACTTATTTGGGTTGGTATCCACTTATACTTAGTAACTGCTAATAAAATTTTGACCAACTTTAAAAGCAATGCTCAGCTTTTAACCATCTACTTTGGTAAGCCTTACACTTCACATGAGCCCCACTATAAGTGAGCTCATGCACATTATTCCCCACAACTTGTTGAGCGATGAACATATGTGAGCTCACCCTTGCTGTACTCACATCCCCCAGGTCAAGGATAGGTACTATAGGATGAGGCGCATGAAGGATGCTGTGATGAGTTCGTGAGTGGTCTAGGCCATCGTCTCCCAGTCAACTATGGTTGCTTGATCGTTGACTTCGTATGATGTAATTATTTAACTATTTTGTATAGAACTTCGTTATATATTAAAGATGTGACATTTGTTTCTATAGCATGAGTCATCATATGTGTGAGACTTGATCCTAGCACACATTTGATTATTCGCGCCTGGGTTTGGTGCCCCTAAAACCTAGGTGTGAGAGTAGGCCTAATAACTGGGGGGAAGAGCGGTACTTGGCTTCTCAAACAACCATACTCAAAAACTTGATATATGTTTGGTACATTTAAAATTTTCTGAAGGGACACGTTTGATACAGTTCTTAATTGACACAAGCGAGACTAGTGCACCTAGAGTCTCCATATGCTATTGCCACACCAACCACCAAATTCTCACCTAGCCTCCAATTATCATCCACCTCCCCATCCATGTGATAACAGTAACAATATTATAAACTTGTTTTGGGTAACAACATGTTACCTGTGTGCTTCCAAAGTCCCTATGCATAGAATCTACATAAATATATAATACTATTGAGACTCATGGAATAGAGTATTTATGCTCTAAATCAACTCCCACAACTTAATGCATATCAACATAATAATAAGTGCTTGTGAAATAGGGGTTATGCACTAGGGTTTACCTTGGTCCCGGTCTGTGTTAGTGGGGAAGTCAGTGGGGGCTTCAAGAACAAGTACCTCCTTCTGGTACTCGTTGACCACCTCCTCTTACTCAAGATCTACCTTTGACATGCTCTTGTTTTTGTCGTGAAACCTACATGTGACAAAACATATGCAACAATGATTTAATGACACCTATGTGTAGCACATAACCTTGCACAAAAACTAGCAAAAGGATAAAGCATGATTTTAGAAACCCAACAAAACTTGTTTCGTGTTTTTTATTTTCATGTGTTTTTCTGCATTTTTAAGATCTCTCATAAAAGAAAAGGAAAAATGGAGATCTATACTGCTCCACCATAGGAAAGCTAGCCAGGCCATTGGTCCACCTGCAATGCCCCTATGTCCATGACCTAGGGGCTAGCGCTAACCTTGGCATGGCCTAGGCAGGTAGACCTTTGAGGGTGTGCATGCAACCCACCTATGGGTGGAACCCATGTGGTAGGTACATGCCATGGACTAGCAAGACATAGGCCCAAATGTGGCGCTACCATGGCCACCAGGGGTGGGCAGAAGGCCTAGGCGATGAATAGCCCGGTGGGCAGAAGGCCTAGGCGATGAATAGCCCTAGTGGTTGAGCCCATCCCCACCCCTCTCGCACGCATCATAGATGCAATGACCATCGGAAACACACAAACTCTTGCAAGCCCAAAAATTAAAACTTTTCTCTCACACACCTTTGCAAAGATATCCCCAAAAGACTTCTCTTTCTCCATGTGAGCTCCCACACTCATCTCCCCATGCGCATGAGTAGAGGAGAGCATCTAGCCAGTCAAACCTACCCCTAGTCGGCTTGTTGAAAATAAACCTTAGGTGCTAAGTTTAGTTTGTTGCTTAGTTTGGTATGTTGCTCATATTAGGAAATTAGTCTTTATGTGCTTGACCTTGGATGCTAAGTTTGTTGCTTAGTTTGGTATGTTACTCGTACAGGGAATGTCCTAATGATCTTTTTTTTCTTTTCCACGAATTGATCAAATTATGTATTCGACCTCCGAATGCGGTCCACTTCTTGTAAGTTGGTCAATTATTTTTAGACACATTAGATCGAAGTACACACTTCATCCACATCGAGAGAAGTACTACACAATAAAGATGCTAGTGGATAAAACCATGGACTATACATACCACTATTAGACTCCAATTCCACTGTTAGATTATGAGCCCTAAACAACCATGAATTATGATACCACTGTTAGACTTCTAAGATCTTATCTCATAACCCTATGCACTATAAACCGCGTAACATAGGATTATACATTTGTGATTAGGAGGATCGACCATAGGAGTTACAGTCTATGAGCTAAGAGCGATAAACATGACAACCTTTCTTTCACTAGCCGTGTAGAGATTAGGCCTGATCTTGTGAGGGTGTACGACGAAAGGGGTATGGCGAATGTTTCTTCGTATGTGGTCCCTATACCTATTTATGTACGCGACGTGAAAGTAAGTCGTAACCATTATGTTATTATGCCTACAATTAGGACACGAGCATAGTGTCTGGCTTGGTCTCTTTGACCGAGTCAGATAAGATCAATTCAACAAGCCGCAATGGATTTCTTGTCTCTTTAGGACGGACAAGCATTTTTAGAGATAAGTTATGAATTGGACACTTAGCTTTTCATTTTAAAATTAATATAATTTGTCTGATTCTCTTGGTCTTAAAAGATGATGTTCGACACATTTGTTATTAAGAAAATAGGTCAAAGCTACCCAGGCTCTACGTACCAAACATGATCTCAATCTTTTCCCCCAAGTATAACCTCTCTGGTTAAACATGCTTGTAGGGTCAACGTACAATTCAACCTGCTGAGACCTGGAGCTGCCTTGATCACTAAAGCATAGGGGGCGGTATAGGTGCTCTATCTCGGGGAAGTGCACTTCCATGGAAGTCAGGACATTCTTAACTTGCGAGTTGTGAGTCCTAGCTGCTACCTCCTTCTCTGCACTACTCTACTCCGTACAGTCTTACACCTCTGCTGACTGCGGCAGCGGAAACATGCAATGCTGGTGCTGGTGCTGGCCATACATGTCGCCAGCAAGGGGTCAAGGGGGGGCCGCGGGGTAGCTATTGGCTCCAACGTTCCCAAGGTGACTCGTTTTCAAAACCCTAGCTACTACTGGAGCAGTTGCCACTAGTCCTGCTTCCACCAAGACTGTCCAATGAGACCATTAGCACATTAACTCTCCCTTCAATGGAGCATGCATGCTTCTTCTACAGTAGTAGTAAGTATACGTAGCTAGCTTAAGGTAATTTGGTTTGTATATTCACCAAATTAGAAACTACCAGCTGGTTGGAGGCCCTAGGTAGAAACATATCCTATGCACAAGATTCCCTTCATGCATATATGTACAAAATCAATCTAGATCCTTCTTCTATGATCAATCTTTATTTGGTTTGAGCTCGCATTTTTTTTTACAAATATACAGCTAGGCGCGGAGAGTGAAGCGTGGAAGGCGTTTTTTCTAAAAAACACATCAATCGTAGAACATTATATTTGAACGAAGGTTCAGACAGATTTTGTGCATATGTGCATGAAGAAGTTCTTGGTGCACAGGATACGCAGCCTAGCATCTACCTATGACATTATATTTATCTTTAACTGGAACCAGGTTCTTTTGACTCAATATTTATTCTTGAATACTAGCACTCCCTCTGCCCGGAAATGATAATCATATTTTGTCCTCAAAAAGTCTAATTTAATATAAACTTTAACCAACAATTATTTAAATTATACATAAATTTAAGACACAAAACTTGTATCGTTAGCCTTTTGTATGGCGCTTGTATGATGATATTGATTTTATAGAAGTAAATGATAATGTACAGTATGAGAAAGTAATGGCTAAAATCTACCATATTTGACATTTTAATGATCAAAATGCACTTACTATTCTGGGATGGACAGAGTACTACCCCCTCTATTCCAAATCCTAAGTCATTACATTATTACTTCCTTAATTTGGTAGTCAAAGCAAGCATCTCAAGTTTAACCAAAATCATAGAGAGAGAATTATAAGATTTATGACATTAAATATTCATACTATAAAAATATAATAAATGAAAAATCTAATAACACTTACTTGATATCATAAATGATGTTATTTTATTATATAAATCTAGACTATAAAAATAGAATAACTTATATTTTAGAATAACTGGAGAATATACTGCAAATTCTGAATGTTCAGGAGAGGCAGCAGGGTTAACCATTTGAGTTGGAGCTCTATCAACGTGCATGCGTGCATGTCACTTCATAAACAACCTACAAATTTTTGTTGTTAACTCCTGGTATAAAAACGGAACTGCATTAAGAAGAAATAAAACGGCACTTCTCATGTATATATTCTAGATGTCTGGTTTTTAAAAATGATTTTAGACAACACTAAACCAATTAGTATAGGTAAATAGTTGCTTTTATGATTTGTGATTTACTTTTATTATA
Organism: Zea luxurians; assembly: GCA_029449295.1. Classification (NCBI taxonomy): domain Eukaryota; kingdom Viridiplantae; phylum Streptophyta; class Magnoliopsida; order Poales; family Poaceae; genus Zea; species Zea luxurians. The sequence goes on along the minus strand of JAOPSE010000010.1, from coordinate 37,468,516 downwards.
ATAAATCAACCTTTTGTCTGTGTCGTCTTTCTATATATATAGAAATAATTGTTAATTTTGTTTGTATCAACAAAGATTAGATTTTTTTTGATTTGTGGTTTTTTCTATAACAACTTTTTTTTGTTGTTGTCAGGACCGAAAATTACATATATATTATACCTACGTAAATTGCAACAAACCAAATCACATAGAATTAACTGTCACCCTCAAAACATAAAGCCCAGTTATTATCAGTGCAAACTGACCTAGAAGTATGCAACTCTTTGTCCTTGTCCGTATAAATATTCAGCCTGCTGGGGTATAGTTGATGGAGAAAATTAATCGCTGGCCTGGCCGCCAACAAGATTGCAAGCCACTAGAAACCAAACTCATCAGCGCACTTGTATATGAATTTGGTTATTCAGTTATTCTACTACTCTCTCTCTCTCTCTCTCCAATATTTTTTTATATGATGACGCTGATTATTATCATCAGGCCAAAATCAACGTCGCACACTAAAACTGATCCATACACCTTAACTAGTGAAGGCAATGAAATAACTAAGCAAGATCACACGCGCATGCACATCACATCAGGGCATATATGCGTGTCTGAACACTGATCGCGCGCCACCACCTACGGTCGTCGTCGGAGACCGCGCGCCGGCGGCCGGACCGGAACCGGACTAGTTATGCGAGGGAGGGTGCGTCTTGGGCCCCACGTAGTCCACGTTCGCGTCGTCCAGGTCGTAGCCGGCGCTGTCCTCCTGCTCCGTCGCAGAGGCATCGTCGCCCGACGACGAGGCGCCGCCCTCGCTGTGTGGCGACGGTGACGGCTCCATCGCCGGCGCGCTGGTGTCGTGCTTCCCCGGCGGCGGCGGGGCGCCTTCGACGCCGCTCGGCTCCACGGCGGACAACGAGGGCGGCGGCGAGTCGTCGTCCCCGATGCCGCCAGCCAACTCCACGCTGGCGGGCGACGGCATCATCGCAGGGTGGTAATGCACGTCGTTGTAGTCGGACAGAACCTGCATATCAGACGGCACGTGCGCAAAAACAATCGCCTGGTCGAGATTAAAATCGTGCGGGATCAAAAGGGCGCGCGAGTATATAAAGAACGAGCTAGCTGCGAGATCAATCGACGCGCGTGGGTACCTTGGTGGTGTGGCGGTGGTGATGGATCGCCGGTAGCACGGAGGCGGTGGAGTCGCCGGCGCGACCAGCGAAGAGGAGGTATTGGTTCCGGCTGGTGGCATGGCAGGTCGAGGCGGACAGGCGGAGGAGGAAGACGAGGACGTAGGCCAAGAGCATGGCTACTGCCGCTGCTGAAAGCTAGCTGCAGCTATGTTCTATCTCGCTCGGTCTGTCGCCGCCGTCTCTCCCGGCCCGGCCTGCCTGCCTGCCTCTGCTCCCGATCGATCCGCTCGCAACGATTTCTCGATTGATCACCCGTTTGGAGCTTTCTTTTCTTTTCTTTTTTTCCGAATTACGGTGAGTTTTCTAGCTAAGAGTGATGGGGGTTTTTGGCAAGCTAAAAGCTCTGGATCGGACTAGTATTTGTACTCCTTGGAGGATTCGTATGAATCGTATACAATCAATGCTAGCTGTCAAGAGTGCGTGTACATCGCGTGCCCCGAGATTTACTGGATTGTTACTACTCCTTCATTACTACGAATCAATTATTCAAAGACAAGGATCAAAGATCTTCACTCCATCAAAATAAAGCAGCAACGTCTCTACAAGGAAAAAAAAAGTCAACCTTTTTGTTCCCAAGTTTGACACAACATATAAGAAACACAGATATTCATGATATCAAATAAAAACTACACACCTCGTGAAATGCATTTTATAGTGTACTTATTTAGTATGAAATATATTTTCCATAACTTACTTGCTCCCTCTATCCCTCAATAAATACATTCCTAGTTTAAAAATTTGTCTACAAATAAATCAATCTCGAGGAGAGATTAAATGGTCAGCCATTTATTTTTTATGAAAATCTCCTAGCATTTACTTCACCCCTTTCTATCTTCCAATTGAATGTTGAATTTTTGCATTTAGATGTGTGTAATGAATATTATCTATACCACTATCGGGTACGACAATTAGGGATACCCAGACTACACCCCTAAAAAGCGCTTAAAACCTTAAGGACACCGTCAAGGCACATTCCCCGAGGTCAAGGAATCAAGAAGTCCACCTCGCCCGAGCCCAATATTCTTGTGTGTATGTTTGTCTGGTTATCCTCCTGGATCCCTTCGTATGGGGACCGACCTCCTCCTTTTATAGGCCGAGGAGGGGGTCGACCAGCGGTGTCTTCCTCAAGAAAGAGTCACCGGGTGGTGGTAAAGCCGAGTGTTCTACCACGGGTGAAGCCACGTCCCCCTGTAGGCCTCGGGGGTCGCCTGTTTGTCTCATATTCTTTATTGCGGACGACGCGGGCAACATGGGGCCCAAGAGCCATCATTCAAGCTACACTGACCCCTAGCCTCTGTAGCCTGGGGCTCGGTGTGGCTTCTCCTGTTGTGCCTTGCAGGCGATCTATGCACTTAGGCCAAGTCCCAATAGGTCATGAGTGCGTCGTAGGCCGGGGGGTGCGTGGGTCATAAATGTGTCGCAGTTCGAGGGATTCATAGGTCATGAGTGTGCTGCAGCCTGAGGGGTTCATAGGCCATGAGTGAGAGGTGGACCAGCGCTTCTATCGTGGCTCAGTGTCAGGCGTAGTTAATGTGGTCGGTCACTTATGGCGGGTTGGTCTCGAGCCAGGCGAGGGATCCAATCGAGTGGTTTCCCTTTGGTTCGACCAGCCCCCTGTCTAGTTTTGCCATGTCCAGTCCTAGGCTCGGTGCCACCGGGTTCGTCTAGGGGTGGGTGCTTCTAGGGTAGACGTTTACTTTCTTCTTTAGCTGACCAATGAGCCTAGTTGCTAGAAGCTAGTTGCTAGAAGCTTTTGTCTACTACGCTCGCTGACCGATGGGGCCCAGGGACCGAAGATTTTATCCTCGACAGATGGTCACTGAAAATGTTTGTCTAAATCATGGGAACACTCTCTAAGAAAGTCAAATTTATTTAAGGAAGAGAAACCGCAAAGAAGACTAATTATGTTTAGTTGTATGGGGCGCACCGGTTCAATCCGGTGGCGCACCGGGCCAAAGTTCCAGAGATCTCTACATAAGAGACTTTGATGGCCTGATGCACCAGACCGCTTTTCCAAAGAGGGTTGCCGAATGGACTGAAGCACTTTGATAGGGGCGTCCCTAGTGCTGGGCGGGTTGTGCGATCTAATAGGGCCCCCAAAATCATAGGGCTCCAAAATATATAGTTATATATATATATTACAAGTATAATTTTTATTTTGTATACAATATTGACAAAATTTGGCCTAAATCATAAAAACGTTTGATCCATTCTTTCTATTGTTAATCAAGTTATTTCTTATAAGAATATTTAAATAGTATTAATGTTATCAAACAAATGTTTAGTTTCTTATTTACCTCTAGTGCATTGCAATCATTAGATAAAAAGCTTGAAATCTTGTTGTCACAATCTTAAGGCCACACTTAAAAGATATGGAAAATCTGTTTTGATGCAAATGACCTATTCGAGGAATTGAGTTCATCTAAGATTTTATTCTAGAAGAAAATGTGCCCAATTAGTATTCTAATCTAAAGTCTTAAAAGCCGCTCACCCGTTTGGACGATCTCGAGTCAGCTCGACTCCACTCCGCTATTCGCTCGCGCCGACTCCTCATCCTCTCCTAGCATTCCCGGACTCCCGGTCGACTCAAGTCCACTCTGCTATCTGCTTGCACCGACTCATCATCCTCTCCTCGCGTCCACAGTGATGGCGCTCGCACACCTGCACTATTGACCCACTCCTGTCGTGGTGTCCCTTCCTCCGAGCCACTCCCTGTGGTTTTGTAGGTGGGGGAGGTTAGCTGGTCACACGTGCCTATTGTCTGCCAATTGTGGGAGGCGCGGTCGCAATCCTGGGCCGATCTGGGCACCGCGATGGAGGACGTCGATCGCGAGGGCGACGTTGCCAAGGAGAGTGGGACCATGGGGGGAGGGCTATGTCGTCATCAAGGTCGTCCCAAGGAGAGGGGGATCTCGTCGCCATCGGAGTTGATCGCCTGGATCTCGCCGCCCCTATAGGACGGGGCACTGGCCGGATCTGAGGATGCCTTCTCGTCAGTCGCTGTTGAGGATGGGGCTACTGTTGAGGCTGAGGCTGCAGGGTCGTGCAGCGACTCTAGGGCTTTCATCGCAGTCTCGGTGGCCACCGGGCTAGGTCTCGGGATCGGCTGCTTTCCTCAAACCTACAACCACTCGCGCACACTGGCCAGGCAGAGGATGTTGCCACCACAGGGGGTCGAGGCAATAGGACCTTCACTGCAGTTTCCGGTCGTGTTGGAGCCACCGGGGAGCAGAATTACATGTTTCTATTCGGAGGTGAGCATCCTTGGTTGATTCCATAACGCCTTGGTTTAGCAAACATATGTGCAAGATAGGGACCACAAGTTTGATAAAATAGCTTTGGTTTGTTAAACAACTGTTGTTTTTCCTCCACTGCATTTGATACACATTGGTTGATAGATTAGTTATGATAATCACCCAGTCAACAAAACGCTTAACAATGTAGCATCGGTCAACACTGTTAATTCAAGTCCAGCTCAATCGGTCAACACTTATAAGCGTGCCTCTATAGTTATAAACCCATGTCTATTAAGCATTGAACAATTTACCCATGCTTGTTTCCTATTCTTTGGTCATGACAACGTTTGCAACCATGAATGGAGTACAAATTTCTTTAAGGTTTAAGGTTATTTTTCTAATCTTCACATATTATTGCAGTAAATCAGGCAATGGAGAAGGAGAAACTTCAAGGTTGATCACCTTTTCCACAGGTCGATCAACTACTGATAGCTCAGGGTAGGATTCACTTATTTCTTTGTCTCTGACATATTTCTCTGAACACCCAGCAGCTAAATAAGTGAATGTTTAGGCATCTATCTTGTGCTGGTCATACTTTTTCCCTCTATTATACATAGCAATTCATTTAGTTTTGCTAACGACTAGGTGTTTGAATTCCTAAAATTAAAGTTTTTGTAGATTCTTCTTTGTAGTTAGATCTTTGTTTGGCATCTAACTGAATAAATGATCTCCATTATGGACTGTTATATTATTTTCTATGTGATCGGATGGGTTAAAGAAAAGACATGAAATGGTATTTTCCAGTATGGAATGTATAAATGTAATTATATTCTTATGCTGGTACGTCTGTCTAACCTTGTTATTACACTCTATTATGGCTTTGTGTTTACCCAAAGTTCCAAACCTTTCAGGTACTACTTCGCTTTCAGGTAGATTTGTCTTGTAAATGGTATGTGGATCCATAGGTTCCAGAGGCAATGAGCCTTGTAGCCAGGTCACCTCAGTCGCTTCCCTTGAGTGCCAAAAAACATCTATTCGCCTGCCCTTTATAACTTCTGTTGACTTGCCACCCCTTTTCAGTTTGCAGTATAAAAAAGCCCAATTATGTCCGCTGCTGGTTCGACGCAACGTGTGCCGAGGATTTCTACTGCCGAGCATAAGAAAGTATTTGAAATCAAGAACCTGCATTCATTCAATCATAATGTGTTTTCTATCAAGCATAAACGTGTGTGTTTTGTTTGATATTTGCTTTCTTCCTCTCCATATTAAAATGTTTTGTTGAATATTCAATCATCCTCTAATTAATTTGAATATAACACGTATAATTGCTTATTCAAGTTTTTCTAGTGCTGGATAGGGCGCCCGAAGGGGCACCGCCTGATCTAGTTTATTTAAAGTGGCATGATTATTTCCGTGACGCAACTAGTGCATATAGAATTTTCTTTTGATTATTTCTATTACAGTTGCATCGGATAAGTGAAGTTTTCTAAATTAAAGTTATTGAAGTCTTATTTTGTGTTTTATAATGACACATAAAACTTAATGCATTGTGTGTAATAACAATTAATAAAAATGTTGGGGTCTTCTATGCCGAAGATCACTCGTTTAACCTTTTTCTTTGGCACAAGCAAGTATATTTCAGAAACATTTCTACTGGCGGACGAAGTTGACCTTCGGCCGAGGCAGCGTACAAAGAAGCTTCGCATGTGCGCGCAAGTGGCAAAGATGATAGACAAATAACTTCGGACTGAAGCTAGAGGAGAAGCTACCAAACAACAAAGGCCTAAACCCGCGCAGCCGAGGATGGAGAAAATATGTTATTGTCCTGATGGCATTGTTAAACAATGTAAGAATATCCTTAATGGGCATGATTGTAATTCTGTACAAAGACGGTTCATCTTCCCTATAAATAGATGAACAGTGCCCTCCATTAAGTACCTTTTTTCGAGGGCCATAGTTTCGTGTCGCTCAGCCTTCGAAGAACCTTCGTGCCACCTTGTATTCAGGAGCCAAAGACATGCTTGTAAACTCATCTAATATAATGAAAGATGGAATAAGAAATGCTGAGCCGAAGAAAATGAGTTTTCATACTCCACTGAGCAATATTATTTCATTATACGTTGTTTTCACATGCATTTCTGAGAGCACCTAGAGGGGGGTGAATAGGTGATCCTGTAAAAACTTAAAACTTATAGCCACAAAACTTGGTTAGGTGTTAGAGAGATAATGCCAAGTGACTATAAAGCGAGTTCTTGCGAATCACAACAATCACACTATCGGGGACCATAATTAGGGGTACCCTCAAGACGCCTAATTCTCAGCTGGTAACCCCCATCAGCATAAAGCTGCAGAGGCCTGATGGGTTTGATTAAGTCAGGGATCAGTCCATACGAGCGACTCGATCACGCCACGCCCGAGCCTAGCCTCGGGCAAGGGCAGCCGACCCTAAGATGTTTCCGTCTCGCCCGAGGCCTCCTCTTTTCACGGCAGACGCATCTCCGGCTCGCCCGAGGCCTTGCCTTCGATAAGAAGTAACCCTGACTAAATCACCGCGCCGACCGACCAAGTCACTGGGGCCTTTAACGCAAAGAGTAAGACTGACGGGCGGCCAGGCTTGGCCAAAAGCGCCAAAGGAAGCTCCGCCCGACCCAGGGCTCGGACTCGGGCTAAGGCCCCGGAAGACGGCGAACTCCGCTCCGCCCGACCCAGGGCTCGGACTCGGGCTAAGGCCCCGGAAGACGGCGAACTCCGCTCCGCCCGACCCAGGGCTCAGACTCGGGCTAAGGCCCCGGAAGACGGCGAACTCCGCTCCGCCCGACCCAGGGCTCGGACTCGGGCTAAGGCCCCGGAAGACGGCGAACTCCGCTCCGCCCGACCCAGGGCTCAGACTCGGGCTAAGGCCCCGGAAGACGATGAACCCCGCTTCGCCCGACCCAGGGCTCGGACTCCACCCCGACCTCTGCTGAACGACCTCCGCCTCGCCCGACCCAGGGGCTCGGGCTCGGCCTCGGCCTCGGCCATGCAGGACAGATTCGACCTCGGCTTCGGAGGAGCCCCCACGTCGCCCGACCTAGGGCACGAGTCCGCCACGTCGACAGGAAGCGCCATCATCACCCTACCCCGAGACGACTCGGGCCGCAGAGAGCAGGACCGACGTCCCATCTGGCTAGCTCCGCCAGATAGGCAATGATGGCGCCCGGCTGGACCCATGACGACGGCGGTTCTCAGCACCCTTACGAAAGCAGGGGGACGTCAGCAAGGGCCCAACCACTCCGACAGCTGTCCCTCCGCCCGGCTCCATTGCTTCTCCGACAGCCACGACGCCACACTAGCTGGGTGCCAAGATCTCTCTGGCTGCCACCTTGGCATGTACTTAGGGCACTAGCTCTCCCTCGCTAGACACGTAGCACCTTGCTACACCCCCATTTGTACACCTGGATCCTCTGCTTACACCTATAAAAGGAAGGACCAGGGCCTTCTTAGAGAAGGTTGGCCTCGCGGGAACGAAGGGCAGGGGCAGGCGCTCTCTCGGGGCCGCTCGCTCCCCTCACCCGCGCGGACGCTTGTAACCCCCTACTGCAAGCGCACCCGACCTGGGCGCGGGACGAACACGAAGGCCGCGGGATTCTCCGACTCCCTCACGACCCGGCTCCGGCCACCTCGCTCTCGCTCTCTCTCTCCCCCCTTCGCGCTCGCCCACGCGCTCGACCCATCTGGGCTGGGGCACGCGGCACACTCACTCGTCGGCTCGGGGACCCCCCGGTCTCGGAACGTCGACAGTTGGCGCGCCAGGTAGGGGCCTGCTGCGTGTTGACGAGTAGTTTCCCGTCAAGCTCCAGATGGGCAGTCTCCAACGACCTCTTCAACCCGGGACGGTGCTCCGTTTCGGGAGTCTCGAGTTCATGTCCTTCGACGGCAGCTACGACATGATACTCCTTCCACCGCCGCGCGACAGCGACAATGGTGGCGGACAGCCCGCCCGCCGGCGGCGGAATCGACGACGTCTTTCCCGCGTGGGGGAAGGACAACTTTCGAGCTCACCCCATCCTCTCCCTCGCCATCGGAGGAGGAGGCGGGGCAACCAGGGCCGAGCGGGAGGCTGCGCTCAGTCGACTGTCGAGCAAATCGACATCCCCAGCGCCCCAACGGAGGACGCGTCGGGCATCACCCACGCGTTTGAGGCGAAGGCGAGCGCCGTCCCCCCGCGACACGCCGATCCCGAGCAAGTGGACGATGCCAGCACGCTCACGGAGGGCCTGCAGGACATCGCCCTCGCACCCAGGACGACAGCACGATCAGCCCCCGATGCGACTTCGTCGATCCTCGTTGACCAAAAGGTACCGGCTGATTCCCATTCTTTGTCATTTCGACTCGGCCTCAACCCGCCTAGCAACCTCGCTTTGGCGGGCGCTCACGTTGAGGCGAGTGCAACCTCTTTGGGGTTTCGTGTGCGGTCGCCTTGGGACCGATTGACGGGTGTCTCGACCTACGGACCCTCTGGGCCCGAGGAAGAGGACGACCCCAGCATCTGCTGGGATTTCTCTGGATCTGGCAACCCCAGTGCCATGCGGGACTTCATGACCGCATGCAACTACTGCCTCTCCGACTGTTCCGACGACAGCCGCAGTCTTGACGACAAGGACTACGGCCCGAGCCGCGAATGTTTCCACGTCGAGCTAGGGGATCCCTCCAGAGGCAGCTGTCTCGGCATGCCAAAGGATGGTGATCCCCCTAGGCCAGCGCCTCGCGCCGACATCCCGCGAGAGCTAGCTGTGGTCCCCGTTCCGGCGGGGGGTCACGACTCACAGCTCGAGCAAGTCCACGGGGCGCAGGCCGGGCTCGATGAGGGAGCAGGAGCGCTCGAGCCAATCCGCCGGAACGTCGGGCAGGTATGGGCGAGCCAGCCCCCAGCCGGAGGAATACGTCACCTGCCCCAAGGTCTCCAGCACCGCATCACCAACGATGCCAGGGACAGACCGCCACCCGCATCCGGCGGAACTGGTCAGGACCTGGCCACCGCAGCAATGCTCCTCCGCGCGATGCCGGAGTCATCAACTACCGAGGGTCGGCGAATCCAGGGAGAGCTCAAGCATCTCCTGGAAGGCGCTGCGGCCCGGCGGGCCGAGAGCTCTGCCTCCCGAAGGCAGGGGTACCCCTCGGAACCTCGTGCCGCGACTTCCCGACTCATGCGGGAAGCCTCGGTCTACACCGGGCGCACGCGCAATACCGCGCCTGCGGCCCCGGGCCACCTCGGTGACGAGCACCCTCATCGCGACCGTCGGGCCCGCCTCGACGAAAGGGTGCGCCGAGGTTATCACCCCTGGCGTGGGGGACGCTACGACAGCGGGGAGGATCGGAGTCCCTCGCCCGAACCACCCGGTCCGCAGGTCTTCAGCCGAGCCATTCGGCGGGCGCCGTTTCCGCCCCGATTCCGACCCCCGACTACTATCACAAAGTACTCGGGGGAAACGAGACCGGAATTGTGGCTTGCGGACTACCGCCTGGCCTGTCAACTGGGTGGGACGGACGACGACAACCTCATCATCCGCAACCTCCCCCTGTTCCTCTCCGATACCGCTCGCGCTTGGTTGGAGCACCTGCCTCCGGGGCAGATTTCCAACTAGGAGGATCTGGTCCAGGCTTTCGCCGGCAACTTCCAGGGCACGTATGTGTGCCCCGGGAATTCCTGGGACCTCCGAAGCTGCCGGCAACAGCCGGGAGAGTCCCTTCGGGACTACATCCGGCGATTCTCGAAGCAGCGCACCGAGCTGCCCAACATCACCGACTCCGATGTCATCGGCGCGTTCCTTGCTGGCACCACCTGCCGTGACCTGGTGAGCAAGTTGGGTCGCAAGACCCCCACCAGGGCGAGCGAGCTGATGGACATCGCCACCAAGTTCGCCTCTGGTCAGGAGGCGGTCGAGGCCATCTTCCGAAAGGACAAGCAGCCCCAGGGCCGCCCGTCGGAAGATGCTCCCGAGGCGTCTACTCCGCTCGGTGCCAAGAAGAAAGGCAGGAGGAAGTCGCAAGCGAAACGCGACGCCGCCAGCACGGACCTTATCGCCGCCGCCGAGTACAAGAACCCTCGGAAGCCCCCCGGAGGCGCCAACCTCTTCGACAAGGCACTCAAGGAGACGTGCCCCTACCATCAGGGGCCCGTCAAGCACACCCTCGAGGAGTGCGTCATGCTTCGGCGCCACTTCCACCGGGCCGGGCCACCCGCAGAGGGTGACAGGGCCCGCGACGACGGCAAAAAGGAAGATCACCAAGCAGGAGAGTTCCCCGAGGTCCACGACTGCTTCATGATCTACGGAGGGCATGCGGCGAATGCCTCGGCTCGGCATCGTAAGCAGGAGCGTCGGGAGGTCTGCTTGGTGAAGGTGGCGGCGCCAGTCTACCTAGACTGGTCCGACAAGCCCATCACCTTCGACCAGGATGACCACCCCGACCACGTGCCGAGCCCAGGGAAGTACCCGCTCGTCGTCGATCCCGTCATCGGCGACGTCAGGCTCACCAAGGTCCTGATGGATGGGGGCAACTGCCTCAACATCATCTACGCTGAGACCCTCAGGCTCCTGCGCGTTGATCTATCGTCCGTCCGAGCAGGCGCTGCGCCCTTCCACGGGATCATTCCCGGGAAGCGCGTCCAGCCCCTCGGACAGCTCGACCTTCCTGTCTGCTTCGGAACACCCTCCAACTTCCGAAGGGAGACTTTGACGTTCGAGGTGGTCGGGTTCCGAGGGACCTACCACGCAGTGTTGGGAAGGCCATGCTACGCGAAGTTCATGGCCATCCCCAACTACACCTACCTGAAGCTCAAGATGTCGGGCCCCAACGGGGTCATCACCGTCGGCCCCACGTACAAACACGCATTCGAATGCGATGTGGAGTGCGTGGAGTACGCCGAGGCCCTCGCCGAGTCCGAGGCCCTCATTGCCGACCTGGAAAGCCTCTCCCGAGAGGTGCCGGACGTGAAGCGACATGCCGGCAACTTCGAGCCAGCAGAGACGGTTAAGGCCGTCCCTCTCGACCCCAGTGGCGACACCTCCAAGCAGATTCGGATCGGTTCCGGGCTCGACCCCAAATAGGAAGCAGTGCTCGTCGACTTTCTCCGCGCAAACGCCGACGTCTTTGCGTGGAGTCCCTCGGACATGCCCGGCATACCGAGGGATGTCGCCGAGCACTCGCTGGATATTCGGGCCGGAGCCCGACCGGTCAGACAGCCTCTGCGCCGATTCGACGAGGAAAGGCGCAGGGTGATAGGTGAGGAGATCCACAAGGTGATGGCAGCAGGGTTCATCAAAGAGGTATTCCATCCCGAATGGCTTGCCAACCCTGTACTTGTGAGGAAGAAAGGGGGAAAATGGCGGATGTGTGTAGACTACACTGGTCTCAACAAAGCATGTCCGAAAGTCCCCTACCCTCTACCTCGCATCGATCAAATCGTGGACTCCACTGCAGGGTGCGAAACCCTGTCTTTCCTCGATGCCTACTCAGGGTATCATCAAATCAAGATGAAAGAGTCCGACCAGCTCGCGACTTCTTTCATCACGCCCTTCGGCATGTACTGTTATGTCACAATGCCTTTTGGTCTGAGGAACGCGGGTGCGACGTACCAGCGGTGCATGAACCATGTGTTCGGCGAACATATCGGTCGCACGGTCGAGGCCTACGTCGATGACATTGTAGTCAAGACGAGGAAAGCCTCCGACCTTCTCTCCGACCTTGAGCTGACATTCCGGTGTCTCAAGGCGAAGGGTGTCAAGCTCAATCCCGAGAAGTGCGTCTTCGGGGTGCCCCGAGGCATGCTCTTGGGATTCATCGTCTCCGAGCGAGGCATCGAAGCCAACCCGGAGAAGATCGCAGCCATCACAAACATGGGGCCCATTAAGGACTTAAAAGGCGTACAGAGGGTCATGGGATGCCTCGCGGCCTTGAGCCGTTTCATCTCGCGCCTTGGCGAAAGAGGCCTGCCCCTGTACCGTCTCTTAAGGAAGGCCGAGTGCTTCACTTGGACTCCCGAGGCCGAGGAAGCCCTCGGGAACCTGAAGGCGCTCCTCACCCAGGCGCCCGTCTTGGTACCCCCAGCTGATGGAGAAGCCCTCTTGGTCTACGTCGCCGCTACCACTCAGGTGGTCAGCGCCGCGATCGTGGTCGAAAGGCAGGAAGAGGGGCATGCCTTGCCCATTCAGAGGCCAGTTTACTTCGTCAGCGAGGTGCTGTCCGAGACCAAGATCCGCTACCCACAAGTCCAGAAGCTGCTGTATGCAGTGATCCTGACGAGGCGAAAGCTGCGACATTACTTCGAGTCTCATCCGGTGACTGTGGTGTCATCCTTCCCCCTGGGGGAGATCATCCAGTGCCGGGAAGCCTCGGGACGGATCGCGAAGTGGGCGGTGGAAATCATGGGCGAGGCAATCTCGTTCGCCCCTCGGAAGGCCATCAAGTCCCAGGTACTGGCGGACTTCGTAGCCGAATGGGTCGACACCCAGTTGCCGACGGCTCCGATCCAACCGGAGCTCTGGACCATGTTTTTCGACGGGTCGCTGATGAAGACGGGAGCTGGCGCGGGCCTGCTCTTCGTCTCGCCCCTCGGGAAACACCTGCGCTACGTGCTCCGCCTCCATTTCCCGGCGTCCAACAATGTGGCTGAGTACGAGGCTCTGATCAACGGATTGCGAATCGCCATCGAGCTAGGGGTCCGACGCCTCGATGCACGCGGCGACTCGCAGCTCGTCATCGACCAAGTCATGAAGAACTCCCACTACCGCGACCCGAAGATGGAGGCCTACTGTGATGAGGTTCGACGCCTGGAAGACAAGTTCTACGGGCTCGAGCTTAACCACATCGCCCGGCGCTACAACGAGACGGCGGACGAGCTGGCGAAGATAGCCTCGGGGCGAACGACGGTTCCCCCGGACGTCTTCTCCCGGGATCTGCACCAACCCTCCGTCAAGATAGGCGACACGCCCGAGCCCGAGGTGCCCTCGGCCCCGTCCGAGGCAGCCTCGGCCCAGCCCGAGCCATCCTCGGCTCAGCCCGAGGAACCCTCGGCCCCCGAGGGCGAAGCACTGCGCATCGAGGAGGAGCAGAGCGGGGTCATGCCAGATCAAGATTGGCAGGCCCCGTACCTGCAATATCTCCACCAAGGAGAACTGCCCCTCGGCCGAGCCGAGGCTCGGTGGGTAGCGCGACGCGCCAAGTCGTTCGTCTTGCTGGGCGATGAGAAGGAGCTCTACCACCGTAGTCCCTCGGGCATCCTCCAGCGATGCATCTCCATCGCCGAGGGTCAGGAACTCCTGCAGGAAATACACTCGGGGGCTTGCGGCCATCATGCAGCACCTCGAACCCTCGTCGGGAACGCTTTCCGCCAAGGCTTCTACTGGCCGACGGCGGTGGCTGACGCCACTAGAATTGTCCGCGCCTGCGAAGGGTGCCAATTCTATGCGAAGCAGACCCACCTGCCCGCTCAGGCTCTGCAGACAATACCCATCACCTAGCCCTTCGCTGTGTGGGGTCTGGACCTCATCGGCCCTCTGCAGAAGGCGCCCGGGGGCTACACGCACCTGCTGGTCGCCGTCGACAAATTCTCCAAGTGGATCGAGGTCCGACCCCTGAACAACATCAAATCCGAGCAGGCGGTGGCGTTCTTCACCAACATCATCCATCGCTTTGGGGTCCCGAACTCCATCATCACCGACAACGGCACCCAGTTCACCGGCAAAAAATTCTTGGATTTTTGCGAGGATCACAACATCCGGGTAGACTGGGCCGCCGTAGCTCATCCCATGTCGAATGGGCAAGTGGAACGTGCCAACGGCATGATTCTACAAGGGCTCAAGCCCTGGATTTACAATGATCTCAACAAGTTCGGCAAGCGATGGATGAAGGAACTCCCCTCGGTGGTCTGGAGCCTGAGGACGACGCCAAGCCGAGCCACAGGTTTCACGCCGTTCTTCCTGGTCTACGGAGCCGAGGCCGTCCTGCCCACTGACCTGGAATACGGCTCCCCGAGGACGAGGGCCTACAACGAAGAGAGCAACCAAGCTAGCCGAGAAGACTCGCTGGACCAGCTGGATGAGGCTCGGGACAGGGCCTTACTACACTCGGCGCGGTATCAGCAGTCCCTGCGACGCTACCACGCCCGAGGGGTCCGACCCCGAGACCTCCAGGTGGGCGATCTGGTGCTTCGGCTGCGGCAAGACACCCGAGGGAGGCACAAGCTCACGCCCCCCTGGGAGGGGCCGTTCGTCATCGCCAAAGTTCTGAAGCCCGGAACGTACAAGCTGGCCAACAGTCAAGGCGAGGTCTACGGCAACGCTTGGAACATCCAACAGCTACGTCGCTTCTACCCTTGAGATGTTTCCGAATTGTTCATATACCTCGCACCCACGCAAAGTTTAGTCAACAAGGAAGGGTCGGCCTCGCCTCGGCAAAGCCCGACCCTCCCTCGGGGGCTAAAAGGGGGGAAACCCCCTCTGCGTCAAAATTTTCCTCGAACAGAAAATCTCTTTTACCAGAATATCTTTCGTGCTTTTTGACTACTTCGAAAAGTGAGTCCTGGAAACGACAGGGTACACGTAAGCAGTCAAGGCTGACCGAGCCGAGGGACTCCTACGCCTCCGGGATACGGATACCTCACTCATCACCTTCTGCGATAAGTAACTCGCGCTCGGATAAGGTGACTCCGCGGATCGAACAAGTCTCTACGTTCGGAAGTTCTTCTGTCGAAGCGATTCTTCGAGTTTTCTCGACTAAGTCGGTGATAGGGCCTCATGGACGAGTAAAAGTGCGCGTAAGCGGCAAGGCCGACCGAGCCGAGGGACTCCCACGCCTCCGGGATACGGATACCTCACTCCTCACCTTCCGCGAGAAGCAACTTTCGCTCGCACAAACATCCCTGTTACCGACAAAAAGTCCAGATGCTTGGAACAAGAGGAAAAGGGACGCAGCTTTACAACACAGCAAGGGTGTGTGTTCTGGCCTCGACGGCCGCACAAAGCACACGCTACAAGACAAGCTGATCCTGCAGGCTCAGGTCTTGGCGCTGGAAGGGGGCGGCGACACCCTCGGCATCGACAGCACCTTCGGCAAGGCCCAAACTAGCCTCGGACGGCGACGCGGTCCGAGGGCCTCCGCTCCAAATGGACGGCGTCATCACCACGCCCGGGCGATCGTTGTCAGGGACTTCTCCGGGGATCCGGCCTGAGCAAGCGAGTCGGCCAGCCACCTCCGGGGCCTCGGCCAACCACCTTCCGAGGACACGAGCCCGGCCCGAAGCCTCGGCTGACCAACTCCGGCGTCGATCCTGCCAACGGACAACTCAGCTAGGCTCCGGCCAACCAGGTTTCATTTCTGAGCCAGCTCTGCCTCTGCTCATGCTGATATCGCTACCCCCGGCCTCGGCTCGACGAAGAGCGGCCGAGGGGTCTCTTTAACTAAGCTAGAGGAGCCTCGGACGACAGGGCCGACCGAGCCGAGGGACTCCTACGCCTCCAGGATACGGATACCTCACTCGTCACCTTGACACGGGGCGACTCATGCTTAGTGAAGCGGTTCAGACAATCAGCAGACGAGTCTTAGTGCTCGGAAATGAGGAAAAAACACGGCTCCGTGCCGTAATTACATACATGTTTAGGCCCCAAAAGCCGAAAATGAACAAAAAACCCGGCACTCGAAGTGCCATTACAAACGGAACTCCGGTTCCGCCCCCGCGGGTACGGACAACCTCCCCGCCAGGGAAGCCCGAGGAGTGACAAGCTCTGGGTGAATCACCAGCAAACGCGGGTCGCCCCAAGGCGCATCGGCAGTCCTCATTCCTGTCCTCGCCACGCAAGCAAGGAAGAGGACGGAATGTTGCATCCTGGCTGGATAGCAACAGCCCGCCCCCCCAGCATGACTGGAGGACGTCTCCTCCGCAGAACTGGAGGATGGTCTCCACCACCAGAAGCTGGAAGAGGAGGCGGTCGGCCGACCCACGCAGGGGGCAGGGCACCGGCTTGGCCCGGGCCCCGTCCCAGCGGGGATGATGAAGACCAGCTGGGGGCGGGGCAAAGACCACAGCCCGGTTTGCTCCTCCCCATCCGGGGGCTGGTGGTCGCCGTCTTGGGCGACCCCCAGCGAGGGGAAGCGGCCGGGCTGGCTGATGAAAATCCTTGAAGCCGAACGACGGTTCAAAGGTACCCGCTCCCACGGAGTAGTGTCCTCCGACGATGAGGCACGGAGACGGCGGTTTCCCCCATCCGGGGGCTTGAAAGGCGGAAAGACACGATGCATAATGGAGGAAGAAGACATGGTCGCCTTACGAAAGGGGTCGCCCTCCTTTTAAAGGCAACTCTCCGTGCTTGCGCCCCCAACCGTCACGGGCTGAGTCTTCTCCAACACGCCTCCAAAGCCCTCCCCTGCGGCGCGGGGGCTGGGACCCGCCTGTCATGCAGACCGGCTCCGAGCAGAAGAAGCCGAACCGCCGTGCGCACGGCGCGCGCAACCACCCAGCGGTTACAAGTGACCCTCCACTTTCGCCCAGACCAACGGGCGAAAGGGGCGGGCAGCCATGCGGACGGCATGCAACCGCGCCAAGTGGACGCGCCTCTCCGACTCCTGACAGGCCAGCACGGAGGCTCAAGCCCACGCGTCGCGCAACCGGCGCGCCGGATGCTGCATTAATGACAGTGGCAGGCGCGCAAGAGCAGCGATCACGCCATCAGCCAGGCTCACGTCCCGTCCGGAGGCAGCAAGAGAACCCCCTCTCTCACGGTGTGAAGACGACACGCCCGTGACCCGTTCCTCGAACGGCTCACGCACGCGCAACGGCAGCCTCGCCAACTACTCGCCCCGGCGCATTAACTCCGCGGCTCGACGGGCAGCGCTACTGGCGGGAGCAGCTGGCGACGTTTCGCCTTCGCCAAAACGACCACACCAAAAAAGGTACGCCACGACGTTCAATTTCTCATCCTTTTTCCCTTTTTCCTCTTTCTCTATCTCTTGCGACAGGGACCGGGAAGGGGGATACCCCCAAAGGGATCCTTCCCCGTGAAGGAACTAGGCTCCGAGCCTCCTTACTGATCAGGGGTTCGAAGGCTGGCCCCCCGAAGGGTTCAACAACCGCCTCAGATCGCGTGGGCCCGACACCCACTACTGGTCAGAGGTTCGAAGGTCGGCCCCCCGAAAGGTTCCACGACCGCCTCAGGCTACTCGGGCTCCGCGCCCATTACTGATCAGGGGTTCGAAGGCTGGCCCCCCAAAGGGTTCACAGTCGCCTCAGACACCGAGCGAGGGATGACCAGGGGTACGTTCGATACATAACCAAGGCTCGGGCTGCGCTCCCGAGGTACCCTAGGACATTTCCGAGACCAGCGGGAACGACTCTGTAACGGAATCCCATCGGAGGGAGGCAACGAGCCCTCGAACCCCGTCGCCAGGGGACCGGGTCCGGCAGATCACCCGCAGGTACTTTTGGGCATGCCTCCGGGCCCCTAGCCGACCCCCAACGAACGGGGCACGGACGTCCACTCGGATTACCCGATTGCAGCTCACCGGAGACACCATGTTCGGTGCCCATCGAGGGTAACATGGCGCACTCCCCCCCTCCTCCTTGCGGAAAGGCGACGTAGGGGCGTATGTAAAAAAGCCGAGTCTGTCCCTGATCGTCCTCTCGCTCTGTGCGGAGGCTCGGGGGCTGCTCTCGCAAACCCGGCTCCGGCCGAACCGTTGACAGCGTCAACATACCAGCCCGAGAACTTGGGCCCCGACAGTGCACCCGGGCTACGGCCTGTTCGCATGAGGGAACCGCCAGACCAGCCGAAGCATTACGCAAGGCATTAAGACCTCGAAGGAGTGAAACCACTCCTCCGAGGCCTCGGGGCTACACCCGGCGGGTGCGCTCGCGCGCACCCACCGGAACAAAGTACAACCGAGAAAGGCTGGTCCCCTTGCAAAAAAGTGCGACAAAAGCCTCCAAGCGAGTGTTAACACTCCCTTCGAGGCTCGGGGCTACTGTCGGGGACCATAATTAGGGGTACCCTCAAGACGCCTAATTCTCAGCTGGTAACCCCCATCAGCATAAAGCTGCAGAGGCCTGATGGGTTTGATTAAGTCAGGGATCAGTCCATACGAGCGACTCGATCACGCCACCCCCGAGCCTAGCCTCGGGCAAGGGCAGCCGACCCTAAGATGTTTCCGTCTCGCCCGAGGCCTCCTCTTTTCACGGCAGACGCATCTCCGGCTCGCCCGAGGCCTTGCCTTCGATAAGAAGTAACCCTGACTAAATCACCGCGCCGACCGACCAAGTCACTGGGGCCTTTAACGCAAAGAGTAAGACTGACGGGCGGCCAGGCTTGGCCAAAAGCGCCAGAGGAAGCTCCGCCCGACCCAGGGCTCGGACTCGGGCTAAGGCCCCGGAAGACGGCGAACTCCGCTCCGCCCGACCCAGGGCTCGGACTCGGGCTAAGGCCCCGGAAGACGGCGAACTCCGCTCCGCCCGACCCAGGGCTCGGACTCGGGCTAAGGCCCCGGAAGACGGCGAACTCCGCTCCGCCCGACCCAGGGCTCGGACTCGGGCTAAGGCCTCGGAAGACGGCGAACTCCGCTCCGCCCGACCCAGGGCTCGGACTCGGGCTAAGGCCCCGGAAGACGATGAACCCCGCTTCGCCCGACCCAGGGCTCGGACTCCACCCTGACCTCTGCTGAACGACCTCCGCCTCGCCCGACCCAGGGGCTCGGGCTCGGCCTCGGCCTCGGCCATGCAGGACAGATTCGACCTCGGCTTCGGAGGAGCCCCCACGTCGCCCGACCTAGGGCACGAGTCCGCCACGTCGACAGGAAGCGCCATCATCACCCTACCCCGAGACGACTCGGGCCGCAGAGAGCAGGACCGACGTCCCATCTGGCTAGCTCCGCCAGATAGGCAATGATGGCGCCCCGCTGGACCCATGACGACGGCGGTTCTCAGCACCCTTACGAAAGCAGGGGGACGTCAGCAAGGGCCCAACCACTCCGACAGCTGTCCCTCCGCCCGGCTCCATTGCTTCTCCGACAGCCACGACGCCACACTAGCTGGGTGCCAAGATCTCTCCGGCTGCCACCTTGGCATGTACTTAGGGCACTAGCTCTCCCTCGCTAGACACGTAGCACCTTGCTACACCCCCATTTGTACACCTGGATCCTCTCCTTACACCTATAAAAGGAAGGACCAGGGCCTTCTTAGAGAAGGTTGGCCTCGCGGGAACGAAGGGCAGGGGCAGGCGCTCTCTCGGGGCCGCTCGCTCCCCTCACCCGCGCGGACGCTTGTAACCCCCTACTGCAAGCGCACCCGACCTGGGCGCGGGACGAACACGAAGGCCGCGGGATTCTCCGACTCCCTCACGACCCGGCTCCGGCCACCTCGCTCTCGCTCTCTCTCTCCCCCCTTCGCGCTCACCCACGCGCTCGACCCATCTGGGCTGGGGCACGCGGCACACTCACTCGTCGGCTCGGGGACCCCCCGGTCTCGGAACGCCGACACACACAAAAAGCAATCACAAGAGACACGCGAGTTATCCTGTGGTTCGACAAGTCCAACACTTGTCTACCTCCACATTGTGGCGTCCCAATGGACGAGGGTTGCACTCAACCCCTTTCAAGTGATCCAATGATCAACTTGAATACCACGGTGATCTTCTTCCTTTCACTATATCCTGTTTGCGAGGAATCTCCACAACTTGGAGTCTCTCGCCCTTACAACAATTATCAATGTGAAAGCACTTAGAGTAAGGGAGGGAAGCAACACACACAAATCCCAGCAATACGCACAAACACAGGCCAAGACTTGAGCTCAAAATGAAACGCAACAAGTTCACCACTAGAACGGAGCTCAAATCACTAAGAATGTCAATCGAATGTGTGAAGATGGAGTGCGGGAGTCTTAGAATGTTCAAAGTATGCTTGGTGTGCTCCTCCATGGGACTAGGGGTCCCTTTTATAGCCCCAAGGCAGCTAGGAGCCGTTGGAAGCAATCTGGGAAGGCATTTCTTGCCTTCTGTAGGGTGGCGCACCGGACAGTCCGGTGCACCACCGGACAGTCCGGTGCACCACCGGACAGTCCGGTGCACCACCGGACATCCACTGTTCACTGTCTGGTGCAGATTGCTTTCCTAAATTGGCGCAGCCGACCGTTGAAGATTTGGAGCCGTTGGCGCACCGGACACTGTCCGGTGCACACCGGACAGTCCGGTGCCCCCACCAGACCGTTGGCTCGGCCACGCGTCACGCGCGGATTGCGCGGCCGACCGTTGGCGCAGTCGACCGTTGGCTCACCAGACAGTCCGGTGAATTTTAGCCGTACGCTGTTGACTTTTTTCCGAGGGCGGCGACTTCGCCGCAGACGACTCATCGGACAGTCCGGTGCACCACCGGACAGTCCAGTGATTTATAGTCGTACGCCGCCGTCAAGACCCGAGAGTAGGCTGTTCATCGGGACTGGTCCTGGCACACCGGACACTGTCCGTTGCACCACCGGACAGTCCGGTGCACCCAGACCGAGCAGCCTTTTGGCTGTACATAGCCAACATTTCTCCAAAACGATTTCTCCTGTTTCTAACACTTAGACATAATACATTAGTCTTCAAAGCAATGTACTAAGTCTAGAAACATACCTTTAATCTTGATTTGCACTTCTTGAGTCTTTGGCACAAATATCACTCAAAGCATTTGTGTGGAGCACTTAATCACCAAAATCTTATAGAAATGGCCCAAGGGCACATTTCCCTTTCAATCTCCCCCTTTTTGGTGATTTATGCCAACACAACAAAAAGCAACTAAAAGAAGTGCAACATCAATGCAAATGAGAACAGAAATATGTTTTTGATTCAAATTTGGCATATTTGGATCATTCTTTGCCACCACTTGGTTTGTTTTTGCAAATCAAAAATCCACTTGTTGAGGCATAGAGAGAGGTATTCCAAGAGAAATTGATCAAAGATTCAAAAACTCCCCCTTTTTCCCATAATCAATCATACTCCCCACACGAGACAAACTTTTGACAATAAGAGACAATAAGAGTATTTTGACAAAACAAAAGCTCTAACTCTACTATTTTCAAAATTCTCAAGTGGTAGCTGACCCATTTCTTGCTTTGGCCTTAATTTCTCCCCTTTGGCATCAAGCACCAAAACGGGATCATTTTTGGCCCGAAAACCCCATTGCCTCACCAAAATCTTCAATTAAGAGTAAAAAGGCAATAAGGGCATGGAGATGAACTTGGAGTAAATTACCCTCTCATCGGAGTGCAGTGGAAGTCTTGCATGGTCCAAGTTCACCTTTTCCCTTTCAATCCTCCTTTGAGACTAAATCAAGAACACTCAAGCACATGGTTAGTCTCAAGGGATCAAGTTGTAGCATTTCTCCCCCTAAATATGTGCATTATTCACACATGGACTTGTGAGGTCCGGGGATCCCTTGCACAACTTGAGCACAGTAAATAAGCAATAAAATGCATAAAGGAACATGATCAAAGGCATAAAACACATGTATGCTATAGATCAATCCAAGTTCCGCGAATCTAAGACATTTAGCTCACTATGCAGCCTGCAAAAGGTCTTCTCATCAAAGGCTTGGTAAAGATATCGGCTAGCTGGTTCTCAATGCTAACATAAAACACTTCGATATCTCCCTTTTGCTGGTGGTCTCTCAAAAAGTGATGCCGGATGTCTATGTGCTTTGTGCGGCTGTGTTCAACAGGATTGTCCGCCATGCGGATTGCACTCTCATTGTCACATAGGAGTGGGACTTTGCTCAGATTGTAGCCAAAGTCCCGGAGGGTTTGCCTCATCCAAAGTAGTTGCGCACAACACTGTCCTGCGGCAACGTTCTCGGCCTCAGCGGTGGATAGGGCAACAGAGGTTTGTTTCTTAGAACTCCACGACACCAGGGACCTTCCTAGGAATTGGCACGTCCCTGATGTACTCTTCCTATCGACCTTACATCCAGCATAGTCGGAGTCTGAGTATCCAATCAAGTCAAAGGTTGACCCCTTTGGATACCAGATCCCGAAGCAAGGCGTAGCAACTAAATATCTAAGAATTCGCTTAACGGCCACAAGGTGACACTCCCTTGGGTCGGATTGAAATCTGGCACACATGCATACGCTAAGCATAATATCCGGTCTACTAGCACATAAATAAAGTAAAGACCCTATCATGGACCGGTATGCCTTTTGATCAACGGACTTACCTCCTTTGTTGAGGTCGACATGTCCGTCAGTTCCCATTGGAGTCTTTGCGGGCTTGGCGTCATTCATCCCAAACCGCTGGAGCAAGTCTTGCGTGTACTTCGTTTGAGAGATGAAGGTGCCGTCCTTGAGTTGCTTCACTTGGAACCCAAGGAAGTAGTTCAACTCGCCCATCATCGACATCTCGAATTTCTGAGTCATCACCCTGCTAAACTCTTCACAAGACTTTTGGTTAGTAGAACCAAATATTATGTCGTCGACATAAATTTGGCACACAAATAGATCACCATCACAAGTCTTAGTAAAAAGAGTTGGATCGGCTTTCCCAACCTTTAAAGCATTAGCAATTAAAAAGTCTCTAAGGCATTCATACCATGCTCTTGGGGCTTGCTTAAGTCCATAGAGCGCCTTAGAGAGCTTACACACGTGGTCGGGGTACCGTTCATCCTCAAAGCCAGGGGGTTGCTCCACGTACACCTCCTCCTTGATTGGCCCATTGAGGAAGGTGCTCTTCACATCCATTTGGAACAACCTAAAAGAATGGTGAGCGACATAGGCTAACAAAATACGAATCGACTCTAGCCTAGCCACAGGAGCAAAAGTCTCCTCAAAGTCCAAACCTGCGACTTGGGCATAACCTTTTGCCACAAGTCGAGCCTTGTTCCTTGTCACCACCCCGTGCTCGTCCTGTTTGTTGTGGAACACCCACTTGGTTCCCACAACGTTTTGCTTGGGACGTGGCACCAGTGTCCAAACTTCATTTCGCTTGAAGTTGTTGAGCTCTTCCTGCATGGCCAACACCCAGTCCGGATCTAGCAAGGCCTCTTCTACCCTGAAAGGCTCAATAGAAGAGACAAAAGAGTAATGCTCACAAAAATTAGCTAATCTAGAGCGAGTGGTTACTCCCTTGCTAATATCACCCAATATCTGGTCGACGGGATGATTCCTTTGAATCGTCGCTTGAACTTGAGTTGGAGGGGCCCGTGGTACATCTTCCTCCTCAACTTGGTCTTCATGTGCTCCCCCTTGATCACACGCCTCCTCTTGAGGAACCTGTTCATCATCTTGAGTTGGGGGGTGCACCATTGTTGAGGAAGAGGGTTGATCTTGCACATGGTGTTCCTGTGGTCGCACATCTCCAATCGCCATGGTACGAATTGCGTCCGTTGGAACATCATCCTCATCTACACCATCAAGATCAACTTGCTCTATCGGAGAGCCATTAGTTTCATCAAATACAACATCGCTAGAGACTTCAACCAAACCCGATGATTTGTTGAAGACTCTATACGCCTTTGTATTTGAGTCATAACCTAACAAAAACCCTTCTACAACTTTGCGGCAAATTTGGAATTCCTACCTTTCTTCACTAGAATGTAGCATTTACTCCCAAATACACGAAAATATGAAACGTTGGGTTTGTTACCAGTTAGAAGTTTGTATGACGTCTTCTTGAGGAGGCGATGAAGGTAGACCCGGTTTATGGCGTGGCAAGCTGTGTTCACAGCTTCTGACCAAAACCGCTCGGGCGTCTTGAATTCTCCAAGCATCGTCCTCGCCATGTCTATAAGCGTCCTGTTCTTCCTCTCTACCACACCGTTTTGCTGTGGTGTGTAGGGAGCGGAGAACTCGTGCTTGATTCCTTCCTCCTCAAGAAATTCCTCCACTTGAAGGTTCTTGAACTCGGACCCGTTGTCGCTTCTAATCTTTTTCACCTTGAGCTCAAATTCGTTTTGAGCTCGCCTTAGAAAGCGCTTGAGGGTCCCTTGGGTTTCTGATTTATCCTGCAAAAAGAATACCCAAGTGAAGCGGGAAAAATCATCAACAATAACAAGACCATACTTACTTCCCCCGATGCTGAGGTAGGCGACGGGTCCGAAGAGGTCCATATGCAGTAGCTCTAGAGGTCTTGATGTAGTCATCACATTCTTGTTGTGATGCACGCTTCCCACCTGTTTACCTGCTTGACAAGCTGCACAAGGTCTATCTTTTTCGAAAAACACATTTGTTAGCCCTAACACATGTTCTCCTTTCAAAAGTTTGTGAAGGTTCTTCATCCCAACATGTGCTAGATGGCGATGCCACAGCCAGCCCATCCTAGTCTTAGCAATTAAGCATGCATCTAGACCGGCCTCCTCCTTCGAAAAATCAACTAAATAGAGTTTGCCATCTAGTACACCCTTAAAAGCTAATGAACCATCACTCCTTCTAAAGACAGACACATCTACATTGGTAAATAAGCAATTGTAACCCATATTACATAATTGACTAACGGACAACAAGTTATACCCGAGCGACTCAACTAAAAACACATTAGATATGGAATGCTCGGATGAAATAGCTATCTTTCCTAGTCCTTTAACCTTGCCTTGATTCCCGTCACCGAATATGATTGAGTCTTGGGAATCTTTGTTCTTGACGTAGGAGGTGAACATCTTCTTCTCCCCCGTCATGTGGTTTGTGCATCCGCTGTCGATAATCCAGCTTGAGCCCCCGGATGCATAAACCTGCATGGCAAATTAGGCTTGGGTTTTAGGTACCCAACTCTTGTTGGGTCCTACAAGGTTAGTGACAATAGCCTTAGGGACCCAAATGCAAGTTTTATCTCCCTTGCATTTTTCCCCCAATTTCCTAGCAACCATTTTCTTATTTTTACACAAAAGTACAAAGTCAGTGTTGCAGGCATGAAAAACAGTAGTAGATTTATTTTGCATTTTCTTAGGTACATGATGAACAACATTGTTCCAAGGCATATTTCTACTACGCACAAAGGGAGAACTTGAACCAATCATGGCATGTGAATCATAAGCATTAAAACTCCTATTATGATGAGCATTCCTAGAAAATTTTCTATCATAAATAAATGCATGATTCTTTTGACTACTACTAGCCATAGGAGCCTTCCCTTTTTCCTTGTTGAAAATGGGAGCCCTTTGGCTTGTTAAGTTCTTGGCTTCCCTCTTAAAGCCAAGCCCATCCTTAATTGAGGGGTGTCTACCAACATTGTAGGCATCCCTAACAAGTTTTAGTTTATCAAAATCACTTTTGCAAGTCTTAAGTTGAGCATTAAGACTTGCTACTTCATCATTTAATTTAGAAATAGACATTAAATGTTCATCACGAGCATCAACATTAAGATCCTTGCATCTATTGCAAATTATAACATGATCTACAAAAGGACTAGATTTATTAACTACCTCTAGCTTAGCATTTAAATCATCATTCAAAATCTTCAAGCTAGAAATAGATTCATTGCAAATAGATAATTCAGAAGATAGTAATTCATTTCTCTTAATCTCTAAGGCAAGAGACTTTTGAACATTAACAAATTTGTCATGTTCCTCATACAAGATGTCCTCTTGCCTCTCTAGCAGTCTATCTTTTTCATTCAATGCATCGATCAGCTCATTAATCTTTTCTACCTTAGCTCTATCTAATCCTTTGAACAAGCTAGTGCAATCAATTTCATCATCACTAGAGTCCTCATCACTAGAAGTAGAGTATTTAGGAGTTTCTCTAGTGTTTACCTTCTTTTCCTTTGCCATTAGACAAGTATGGCGCTCGTTGGGGAAGAGCGACGACTTGTTGAAGGCCGAGGCGGCGAGTCCTTCATCATCGGAGTCGGACAATGAACAATCCGAGTCCCATTCTTTGCCGAGGTGCGCCTCGCCCTTCGCCTTCTTGTAGGCCTTATTCTTTTCCCTCTTCCCGCTTTTCTCTTGTTCCTGGTCATTGGTATTGTCGGGACAATTTGCTATAAAATGACCATACTTACCACACTTGAAGCAGGAGCGCTTTCCCTTCGTCTTGCTCTTGTTGGGATGCTCCTTGCGACCCTTTAGCGCCGTCTTGAAGCGCTTGATGATGAGGGCCATTTCTTCCTCGTTAAGCCCGGCCGCCTCAACTTGTGCCACCTTGCTAGGTAGCGCCTCCCTGCTACTTGTTGCTTTGAGAGCAACGGTTTGAGGCTCATGAATCGGCATTGGGTCATTCAACGCCTCATCAATATATCTTGCCTCCTTGATCATCATTCGCCCGCTTATAAACTTTCCGAGTATTTCCTCAGGTGTCATCTTGGTGTACCTAGGATTTTCACGAATAGAGTTTACAAGATGAGGATCAAGGACAGTGAAGGACCTTAGCATAAGCCGGACGACGTCGTGGTCTGTCCATCTCGTGCTTCCATAGCTCCTTATTTTGTTGACCAGGGTCTTGAGCCTGTTGTATGTTTGAGTTGGCTCCTCCCCCCTGATCATTGCGAACCTTCCCAGTTCGCCCTCCACCAACTCCATCTTGGTGATCATGGTGACGTCGTTCCCCTCATGCGAGATCTTGAGGGTGTCCCAAATCTGCTTGGCGTTATCCAAGCCGCTCACCTTATGATATTCTTCCCTGCACAAGGATGCTAATAGAACAGTGGTAGCTTGTGCATTTTTGTGAATTTGTTCATTGATAAACATGGGATTATCAGTACTATCAAATTGCATTCCATTTTCTACTATCTCCCATATACTTGGATGAAGAGAGAACAGATGGCTACGCATTTTGTGACTCCAAAATCCGTAGTCCTCTCCATCAAAGTGCAGAGGTTTCCCAAGTGGAATAGAAAGTAAATGAGCATTGGAGTTAGATGGAATACGAGAATAATCAAAAGAAAAGTTTGAGTTAACCGCTTTCTTTTTCTCTTCGTCGTCGTCTTTTTGTGAAGAGGAAGACTCGTCGCTGTCGTAGTAGACTATCTTCTTGATGCGCCTCTTCTTCTTCCCGTCCTTCTTCTTGTGACTCGAGCCAGAGTCAGTGGGCTTATCGTCTCTTGGCTCGTTGAAGATGGATTCCTTCTCCTTATCGTTGACCACCATCCCCTTTCCCTTAGGATCCATCTCTTCGGGCGATTAGTCCCTTTCGTGAAGAGAACGGCTTTGATACCAATTGAGAGCACCTAGATGGGGGGGTGAATAGGTGATCCTGTAAAAACTTAAAACTTATAGCCACAAAACTTGGTTAGGTGTTAGAGACATAATGCCAAGTGACTATAAAGCGAGTTCTTGCGAATCACAACAATCACACAAAAAGCAATCACAAGAGACACGCGAGTTATCCCGTGGTTCGACAAGTCCAACACTTGTCTACCTCCACGTTGTGGCGTCCCAATGGACGAGGGTTACACTCAACCCCTTTCAAGTGATCCAATGATCAACTTGAATACAACGGTGATCTTCTTCCTTTCACTATATCCCGTTTGCGAGGAATCTCCACAACTTGGAGTCTCTCGCCCTTACAACAATTATCAATGTGAAAGCACTTAGAGTAAGGGAGGGAAGCAACACACAAAAATCCCAGCAATACGCACACACACAGGCCAAGACTTGAGCTCAAAATGAAACGCAACAAGTTCACCACTAGAACGGAGCTCAAATCACTAAGAATGTCAATCGAATGTGTGAAGATGGAGTGCGGGAGTCTTAGAATGTTCAAAGTATGCTTGGTGTGCTCCTCCATGCGCCTAGGGGTCTCTTTTATAGCCCCAAGGCAGCTAGGAGCCGTTGGAAGCAATCTGGGAAGGCAATTCTTGCCTTCTGTCGGGTAGCGCACCGGACAGTCCGGTGCACCACCGGACATCCACCGTTCACTGTCCGGTGCAGATTGCTTTCCTAAATTGGCACAGCCGACCGTTGAAGATTTGGAGCCGTTGGCGCACCGGACAGTCCGGTGCCCCCACCAGACCGTTGGCTCGGCCACGCGTCACGCGCGGATTGCGCGGCCGACCGTTGGCGCAGTCGACTGTTGGCTCACCGGACAGTCCGGTGAATTTTAGCCGTACGCTGTTGACTTTTTTCCGAGGGCGGCGACTTCGCCGCAGACGACTCATCGGACAGTCCGGTGCAGCACCGGACAGTCCAGTGATTTTTAGTCGTACGCCGCCGTCGAGACCCGAGAGTAGGCTGTTCATCGGGACTGGTCCTGGCACACCGGACACTGTCCGGTGCACCACCGGACAGTCCGGTGCACCCAGACCGAGCAGCCTTTTGGCTGTACATAGCCAACATTTCTCCAAAATGATTTCTCCTGTTTCTAACACTTAGACATAATACATTAGTCTTCAAAGCAATGTACTAAGTCTAGAAACATACCTTTAATCTTGATTTGCACTTCTTGAGTCTTTGGCACAAATATCACTCAAAGCATTTGTGTGGAGCACTTAATCACCAAAATCTTATAGAAATGGCCCAAGGGCACATTTCCCTTTCAATCTCCCCCTTTTTGGTGATTTATGCCAACACAACAAAAAGCAACTAAAAGAAGTGCAACATCAATGCAAATGAGAACAGAAATATGTTTTTGATTCAAATTTGGCATATTTGGATCATTCTTTGCCACCACTTGGTTTGTTTTTGCAAATCAAACTCAATTTCCTATCTCTAAGTCAAATCCACTTGTTGAGGCATAGAGAGAGGTATTCCAAGAGAAATTGATCAAAGATTCAAAAACTCCCCCTTTTTCCCATAATCAAACATACTCCCCACAAGAGACCAACTTTTGACAATAAGAGACAATAAGAGTATTTTGACAAAACAAAAGCTCTAACTCTACTATTTTCAAAATTCTCAAGTGGTAGCTGATCCATTTCTTGCTTTGGCCTTAATTTCTCCCCCTTTGGCATCAAGCACCAAAACGGGATCATTTTTGGCCCAAAAACCCCATTGCCTCACCAAAATCTTCAATTAAGAGTAAAAAGGCAATAAGGGCATGGAGATGAACTTGGAGTAAATTACCCTCTCATCGGAGTGCAGTGGAATTCTTGCATGGTCCAAGTTCACCTTTTCCCTTTCAATCCTCCTTTGAGACTAAATCAAGAACACTCAAGCACATGGTTAGTCTCAAGGGATCAAGTTGTAGCATTTCTCCCCCTAAATATGTGCATTATTCACACATGGACTTGTGAGGTCCAGGGATCCCTTGCACAACTTGAGCACAGTAAATAAGCAATAAAATGCATAAAGGAACATGATCAAAGGCATAAAACACATGTATGCTATAGATCAATCCAAGTTCCACGAATCTAAGACATTTAGCTCACTACGTAGCCTGCAAAAGGTCTTCTCATCTAAAGGCTTGGTAAAGATATCGGCTAGCTGGTTCTCGATGCTAACATAAAACAGTTCGATATCTCTCTTTTGCTGGTGGTCTCTAAAAAAGTGATGCCGGATGTCTATGTGCTTTGTGCGGCTGTGTTCAACAGGATTGTCCACCATGCGGATTGCACTCTCATTGTCACATAGGAGTGGGACTTTGCTCAGATTGTAGCCAAAGTCCCGGAGGGTTTGCCTCATCCAAAGTAGTTGCGCGCAACACTGTCCTGCGGCAACGTTCTCGGCCTTAGCGGTGGATAGGGCAACGGAGGTTTGTTTCTTAGAACTCCACAACACCAGGGACCTTCCTAGGAATTGGCACATCCCTGATGTACTCTTCCTATCGACCTTACATCCATCATAGTCGGAGTCTGAGTATCCAATCAAGTCAAAGGTAGATCCCTTTGGATTCCAGATCCCAAAGCAAGGCGTAGCAACTAAATATCTAAGAATTCGCTTAACGGCCACAAGGTGACACTCCCTTGGGTCGGATTGAAATCTGGCACACATGCATACGCTAAGCATAATATCCGGTCTACTAGCACATTAATAAAGTAAAGACCCTATCATGGACCAGTATGCCTTTTGATCAACGGACTATTACTTAAACTTTTTTCTACATTTTGCACAAGACCTCCAAAAATACCAGGACACCCCTACACTTCGGCACAGGCATAGTCCGGTGTGCATCGGACCAGTCGAGGACATGGTCAACTCGAGGTCCAACAGTTGGCGCCAAAGGTTAGGTAACGTGGCACGTAGTCTAGTGGTGCACCAGACCGGTGCCAACTCAGAACGAAGGCACCAATTAGGATCCCAGAGATTGTGCTACCTTACTCGGTTCAGTGGTGCACAGGTACGGTTCGGTGCACCCGCGCAGAACCGATCTTTTGTAGTTCTGTCAACGACTCTTTTGGCATTTGGGGCTATAAATAGCCCTCAACACAGCCCATTCGAGTATCCAAGAAGCACAAGACATAGAGACAAATTCATATGCATTAGAGTAACACTCCATAGTGATTCAATAGCCTCCCAAGTGCCACTAAAGAGAAGATAGTCGTTTGTGTGTATCTTGATAGTGCCTTGTGCGAGTGCTCGTGTTGCTGTGTTCTTGTGCTTGGTGTTGTTGATTCAATCTTGTAAATGATTGCAATAGGCTCCGAATCTTGTTGAGTGCCTTGCGGAGACTCTGTCTCTATTTATAGTGGATCTGAGGGGTCAAAGATGATCGGTGGATCACTTGAGACTTTGAGAGAGTCGAGAGAGACTCCTTCCTTTGGGACACCTCAATGGGGACGTAGATTCTTTGGAACCGAACCTCGATAAACAAATCGTCTGTGTCTTCTTGTGTTCTTTACTTTCAGTTGTGATATGTTTTTATCTATCTCTCTTCCCTCTATGTTCTCTTGCTTGGTTCTTTCACTCTTAATCATTTGTATTGCTCTTCAAGTCATTTGTATATCAACAAGAGCAACAAGTGCAAGAGAACTATTCCACCTCTACTACCTATCTAAGTTCTTTGCTTTCATATTTCACTTGTGTTGCTGCCAAGATAATTCTGCATTCATTTGAGCAAATAAACAAGTGTAGATAGATCATCTATCTCCTAACTCTAATTATACTCACTTTTGTTCTAACAACTTGTTTGGGATCTAGTTTTTGTATAAGTGCTAAAATTTTAGGTTGTCATCTATTTACCCTCTCTAGGTGACTATCAATGGGTTTATTTTCTAACATACATGTCTAGCATGGCCTACTTTTCAAACAAAACATAAGGGAAAAGTGGGATATGTTACCTTGTCGTTATCTTGCTCCAAAATCAAACAATACCTTCTGTTGGGGGCTTGTTCTCAAATGCTATGAATCAAGAACAAGGCAACACAAAACATTAATGATTAAAGTCCTTCGTCCTTCGAAGCATTATCTCCCTTAGGACATAATGATCTTCAGACGAAGGTTAAGAAGGGCGTACCTTCATCATCAGAGTGTGTCATAATAGAGGTAAGAACATATGAAACATAAGAAGTATCATGAATAATCATATGACATCATAAATATTTCTTTTATTTAGCATCATGAATGAATATAAACAATATTGAATTACATTTATACCTTCGGCTTAGCAAAAGGCAAAAGTCCGAATGCGACATGCAAGTGAATACCAGTCAGCCTAAACAGTACGGTGCTACTGTTCATCTATTTATAGACACAGGACACAGCCTATGTAAATTACATCCATGCCCTTGACATTTACTATTGACTTAGGGATAGTCTATCAAGGATTAGACAGCCTTTTCCCTTTTAGGTCGGTTCTATTTTTTCTGCTAAGCCGAAGCTTCTCCAGAGGTAGCTTCAGAACTGGTTCACCCTTCTCCGGATCTGCGCCTTTTATATCGTGTACAGCTTCACCCCAAGGCCGAAGGTCCCTGTACATGTATTACACTTGGAAAACATGTTAGTCGTGTTTTTGAGGACCTTTGGAAGACGAAGGCCCCCAACACCTTCATAGTTGAAAAAACAACATTAAATTATATATTTTACATGCATACCTATGTATTTTTGTATGGAAGACAAGCACACACATAAAGACATGTGAGAGGCTAAACAAGGACCGTAGTCGAGCTCTTTTGGACTATTCTGGTAGGTTTAGTCTAGTTCCCTTACTAGCTTTTCTGGCCTAGCCTTGTTTAGCATAGTAAGCTTGCCAACACAGAGGTGAGCCAACTCAGCTCACACTCAAACTAGTAAGAAAATTAAATCCTTGATTTTACAGATAACAAGGTAGGTGTGTAAGTAACCCAACCATATCCTTTATTCCAACTTCTTGCATGGCATGTTGAGTGTAAGGAAAATGGACCCCAGACCATTTGGCTAATTGAGTTTTGGTGTTGATGAACAACACAATCCGTGAACTAATAAGTTTTCTAGTGTTTGTGTTTGTAGTTCATAGGATGCAAGATTTACTTGAACTAAGGAATTGAGGAAAGCAACACCTCAAAAGAAGACATTAAGAAGATCCAAGAAAAGTCCAAGTGTGCTGTTGTGGACTCTCTGTACGAAGGCGCACTGGACTGTCCGGTGGCACGCCGGACTGTCCGGTGCACCAGGGAACTCCAGCCCAACAGCTAGTTCTAGGTGTCACCCGGAGAAAAGACCACCGGACTGTCCAGTGTGAGCACCAGACTGTCCGGTGTAGAAAAGCCTGCGGCGCCAATGGTCACCTGCTCTGACAGGGCAACGGCTAGGCGCACCGGACAGGCTACAGTGCGCTGTCCGGTGCACCACCGGACTGTCCGATGCACCACCGGACTGTAGCAACATACCAAGGCATATAGTGCACATTTCCAAGAGCTCAAACACCCAAGTGCTTAATAGAATCACTCGGTGATTAGCGTAGGTGCTTTGCGAAGTGCTTAGGTTAGTTAGACCGCATTAGCGCTTGCTCTAGGTGAATCCTAGTTAGTTGAGTGAGTTTAGACAAACCACACAACCCCTCGGCTCTTGCGCGGGCCGTTGTAATTGTACCCAGTGGGGCGAGAGTCTTGCGAGACCGTGACAACCGTGTTTGTGTCACGGCCGCCACCGTGTACCGGAGGGAACGAGGCCTGCGGCGTTTCGGCCGGAAGCTCGATAGTGGAGATGGCGGGGAGCGTCCGAGAGGAGCCGGAAGCGGAGCACCACTTGCGCGTGGAGAAGGCCCGCGGCTCTCTACAGAGTTACTCGACCGTGGTGCTTGGCCCTCGCGTGGGCTTCCCTTTGCGTAGGGGCACCAACGAGGATTAGTCGGGACCTTGCGTGGTTCTGGATACCTCGGTAAAAATACCGGCGTCATCCATGAGAGTTTGTTTCTCTACTTTGCTCTTTAAGTTTCCGCATTTATATTAAGCATTTAAGTTTCAATCTTGTATTCATACTTATTTAGTGTAGATTGAAACTTAGCCTTTGCGGTAGAGATAGCAACACTTAGACAAAACCTAGTTTGCACATTCTAGTTTGATTATTTGCATAGGTTTTGCTCAAGGGATTTATTTGTGGCCTAGTTTAGTAAAAGTTTTAGAAGTCCTAATTCACCCCCCCCCCCCTCTTAGGCGTCACCCGTTTCCTACAAGTGGTATCAGAGCCCGATTTGGCTCATTTGAAATGCTTTAGCTTCACCGCTAAAAGAGCCGACGCTTTTTAGAGGAAGGGATGGATACCCATAGGCCACCACACTTTGACGGTACTAACTTACCATATTATAGTGCTAGAATGGCTTGTTACCTAGAGGCCGTTGATCTAGGTGTTTGGAGAGTCACTCGTGACGGGATGAAACCTCTCAAGAATCCCAACAAACCCACCACGAGTGAGGAAAAAGAAATTCATTTAAATGCTAGAGCCAAAAATTGCTTGTATGAGTCTCTTAGCATGGATATTTTTAATCAAGTATTTACCTTGAAAACTGCTAATGAGATTTGGCTAAAATTGCATGAGCTCCATGACGGCACATCCAATGTCCGTGAGCAAAAACATTGCCTAGTCTTAAATGAGTATAATTCTTTTGCTATGAAAGATGATGAGCTTGTTAGAGACATGTATTCTCGTTTGAATCTAATTATCAATGAGCTCAATTCTATTGGCATTAATAAGCTAGGTGATGCGGACATTGTGAGGAAGATTATCTTCTTGCTACCACAACAAAGATATGGGAGCATCATCACCATCCTTCACAACATGGAGGACTTGAGCAACATGACCCCGACCATTGTGATTGGGAAAATCGCGGCTTTTGAGATGTCGCAAAAAATGTGTCGGGGAGAGGAGCCAACTTCCTCAAGACCATATGCTTTTGCATGTGATGAAAGGAAGGGCAAAAAGAAGGCTTCCACTCCAAGTTCCTCAAGTGAAGAAGAGGAAGAAGAAGAAAGTGATGATGATGAAGATAATCAACCATGCACATCATCCTCCGAGGACGAAGAAACAATCCGACACGTCGGAAAGGTAATGAGGATGATCCGCAAGATTAATCTAATGGGTGTGCCCCTGCAGGTCGAAGATCTTCTCTTTAACATTGACAGGAAAAAGCAAAGGAAGAAAGGATGCTTCGCATGTGGGGAGAAGGGCCACTTCAGGGACAACTGTCCAAATATGGCCAAACTCAAAAAGGAGAGGAGCAAAGGCAAGGCGCTAACAAGTGTTAGAACTTGGGATGATTCTTCAAGTAAAGATGAACCTCCAAGGACGCGTAGCCACCGGTCCTCATCACGCTCATCACGGTCATCACACAAATGCCTTATGGCAAGAGGTAACAAAAGCATTCCATCCTCTAGTGATGATAGCAGTAGTGATGATGAAGGTGAGAGAAAGCCCTCCATAGATGAGCTTTCGGAAGCCGTTGAATTTTTTCAGGATGTTTGCACTAAACAAAAAGCTCAACTTAAAACCTTGAAAAATAAGTTGGTTAGCTCTCAAAATGATTACAAAGGTTTGCTAGAAAAATTTGAAACTTTTGCAAACTTAAATAGTGAGCTATCAACTAAAATTGAGCTATTAGAATCTAGTGCTCCATCCACTGCTACCGATGATGGTCTCATTAAAAAGAATGAAAAACTTAAGGCTAAGTTAGCTAGCTCCCAAGAAGCTATTGAAAATTTGCTAGAGAAAATGGAAATTCTTAGCATACACAATAATGAGCTAACTACTAAGCTAGAAAACATTGGTAGCACCCCCAGCAGCATCTTTAGTTGAAATACTTGAAATTATTAAGAAGATGCTTCTACTTCCTGCTTTGATTTAATTGATGATTCTAACCCCTGCAACCAAGTTCTTGTTAAGAATATTGTTGTAGAAACATGTTTGGATGAGGTTGCAAAGGAAAATGAACAATTAAAGCAAGAAGTGGCTCGCCTTGGCAAGGCTTTGTATGACAAGAAAGGCAAAGCCAAACAAACTCGACCTCCACAGGATAACACCGCTGCGGGAGTGAACAAGCCTATGGAGGGAGAAACTGTGATTTGTGTGACGGAACCTTCCAAGTCATTAGGCCCACCTACAGTTGTCCTTGTCCTACGGACCTCAGACAACCCTGTAGGTGCCCCTGAATCACTTGACAAGTTCGGTATCAGCTTTTCTTACCTTTCCCAAGAGCGTTTCACCCATCACGCAGACATTACAGATCATCGGTGATACGAACATGTGGAAGCGGCTACATAAACTTACCTTTATTTTAAAAGTAAGACAAAGTTATATATTATAGACCAGGATATAACTTATGAGTGCAGAGTAGTATTATTACACACCAAGGGAGGCAAAAACCCCTCCCGATAAGTTTTAAACAAAAGTTCTTATGGAGGAACTCTTCCTCCCGCAGCTTTACTCTTGCTTTTCTTCTTTTGGAACCACCTTGGAACAGAAACAACAAAATTTTGTTGCTTCCTCACCTAAAAACAATAGGGAATAAAACCCTGAGTATGGAATTACTCAGCAAGACTTACCCGACTAAAGAAAAGACTCTCAAGGGTATGCTGGTTATCAGGGAGTCAAGGTAAGGTTGCCCAATAATCAAGGACTCTGTTTGCAGAAATGCTTACTAAAGTGGATCCTTAAAATCCAAATTTTAATTGTCAGGTTATGTAAGATTATCTATCTCTAGAGTTCTTTCTACCCTAGTTCAATCACTTGACCTGCGCTAGCCAATTTCTTAACACCCTTAATCTTTACTGGAGTTCTACGTATAAGTCAGTGACCAAGTCTCCATAACCGTGGAGGTACGACGATCCGAATCGATTATACTCAGCTAAGGATCTCTGATCACACGACATATGTAGCACTTAACCCTTGCATATGTCAACCCGCCACTGGGGTTCTTAAGACCAGATCAGGTTCACGTCAACCGAGAGCACAGATACACCGCCGTCCAGCCTCTTGCTACGGAGGGTACACGCTACTCTCGCCACCGCTCCACGCCCATTGCATGTTATCTTATTCTGGCCTTAGTCTTCCTGAGGCAAGGCTTACCCATGACGAGGCATGTGACCAGTTAAAGGGTCCTCGGTCAGCAGGCCTACATCGACACGGTCCTTAATCGACTCAGACGGAGACACTACACCGAGACTCTCTTCTCATGCAAGTCACCCGCCTGGTCCTCAGCTTTATCATTTAAAACCCAAATTTTGGAACCTGGCAGAGGTACATCTTTTCCAGATGTTGAACCCATCATGGCCATGATGGATCCACCATCAAATTTTATTTTCAAAAACATCCCTTCCACTTTGCCATATCATCTTTTGTAAAAATAAATTCTTTTTCATTGCTAAAGCAAGACTAAGCATTAGTAGAAACCTTTGATCAAACAGGGATTCAAGGAAGGTAATCAAGTTCAAGGAAGGTAATGCAGGAATTGTTTTATCAATCAACTTCTATCACCTAATGCATCAAGCAAGTGAGAAAGATTCTAAAAGAATCAAGAAGGTGGCAAATGCACCGAGGCTTGCCTTTGTTTATAGGTGAGTCAGGCTTGGATCCGCATATGTCAAAGTAAAAACAATTCCCTGCCTGAGGTTCCACAGGTGGTGATGGTGAAGTCTTCTCCTCTTCTACCTCAACCTCTTCTTCGTTTTCTAGATATAACCATATATATGTATATAAGAATGAATGCCATGTAATGCTCATGAGAGTGCAATAATAAGAATTTATTATTTAAAGTTCTTGAATACAATTTTCCTTCACGGAACTCCGAGAATCTAGGGTTTCTGGAGTCATTAAAGGAATTCAAAGGGCAGGGGGTAGGGTTTTGGGTTCTAAGTATCAAACAAGGTCCAAATCAAACCAAATTCTACCCAAGGCTTCTAAAAAATGTTTAAAGTTCATATAAAAGTTTGGGCATTTTTTTATTATTATTGCTTTTCTAAAAATCCAGAAGCAATACTTTAGGCTATTTTAAATAACCCAAAATTCCCTATTTGTCCCAAAAATCATAAAACTATTTTTATTAAATACTATGGAAAATAAGGAAACTAGGAAAATTGGTTTGACATTTTTAGGATTTTTCTACTATTTTCTAAAATTGTTGGAATCCTGCCCGAAAAAGAAAAGGAAAAAGAGTGAATAGTCTTGGGCTGATTTCAGCCCAGACGGCCCAGCTGCACAGGGAAAGCGCGCGCGTCCGCGCCCGCGTAGGCAGTTTTACACAGAGAGCCCTACGGTTTTGAATAACACGAACCAAGTTCTCTGCACTATTGTAATGAGTCGCTGATAGTTTGTAAAAGGCCCCCCAGGTTCTATTCCTTCGCAGGACGGGGTCCCCGACCACGGCGAGCGCAGAACCGGGCTCCGGCGAGCTAGACTAGCCGGAGGGAGCTAAGACCGGCGCTAATCTTTGGTTTACACCTAATTCTAAACCTAAGGAGTATTTCCCCTCAGTTAATTTCTGAATTGGAGCCCTACAGCACTCTGCCCACGGTGACAGCGGAGAAACTCAAAGGAACAACACGTTCTAAGCGATTCATGGTGGTCTAATCCAATTGGGTGGTTCGGTGAGCATCAAGAGCATGGAAGGGTGTTGGAATAATAACATAGAGGGCGAGATCGGACCTGAGTTGAGCTGGCCGCGGCGAGGTCTCTCTTACGGTGTTCTGGCGCGGATTTGGGGAAAGTTCAAGATTCGCACACTCTGGTGAACGATCGAGGCTAATTCTTGGTGGCTGGATGCTTAACTACCTTACGGAGCTCGTGGCAGGGTCAATTTATACTACGGGAGGGCGGCGGCCAGGAATTTGAGCGGTGACGCGCGGCGGTCGGAGGAGTAAAAGTTCACTGGCGCGCATGAATTAGTGGCCCATGCCGTGGTAGACACTCCGGCGATCAACATGGAGCTAAGGTGAGTCACGACGATGCGGTAGACAGGTAGAGACACGCGGCAGACGGCGGTGACAGCTTAACGACGGTGAGAACCTTATCCAAGGGACCAGTGAGCAAGGGACAGGCACGGCGGCTAGCCGGAGTGGCGTCCAACTCATCGACGGCGATGCATTTTCACCCCGCGACATTAACTACTTGCTACGAGCACGAATCCAGACACCGGCGACATAAATCACAGCAGAGGTATCGTCGGCGGTGAGAGTTCTGCGTTGGCAGTCTGATCCTCATCAGGTCACTGTACCATGGCAATTTCATTCAGATGAACTGACAGTCAATCTTTGAGCTCGATTTTCTCTTAAACTCATATGGCAACTAATCCGAGGCCCTGCATCAAAATTGTAGACCAACACACCATCTCTATCTTTGTTATAGCAGCCATGGGCAAATTCTTACTAGATTAGTCATAGATTGTCTCCAAAGATGACTCAATGCCACTAACCATGTAATCTTCAGATTATTGTGGTCTGACAGCCCATCTTTGGGCTTAATTATCTCCAATTTCTTCTCAACAACTATGCTTACACTCTTAAGCAAAGTTGTTCTCCTTTGATAGGTCTATAATATTTATGTGGTGACCTAGGGCAAATTCTCACTAATTTGAAAGATACAAAGGCTCAAAGTTGAATCAATCACACTGAAATTCAGACTTCATCAAATGAGTCAAGGGTGGCTCTTTTGCACTTAAGTCCAAATCTCAAGTTTTGGATTGAAAACCCTCATGATTGGGAACCATATGACTTAGGATACTTATTTAACATGGTTTTTACACTTTAGCCCACAAGTGCACTATTTTTGCACATAGGCCCCTAGGGTTTGGATTTAGGGTTTTTTCAGGGTTTCAATTAGGGTTTCTGGTATCTTAGGGGTGTAAATACAAAGTAGGTCCATCCTTGGTAACTTTTATGACTATTTCACTTAATCTTTGGGGTTTTCTCTATTTGGCTCCTGTTTTACCCCTCAGATCCCTATTTAAGGTTAAGTACCCTACACTAGGGTCTCATTTGCAAAATGCCATATCAATACAACTTGTTTGAAATTTTTGCCTAGTGAATGTGAAAGGGAAATAGGGTCAAACCTTTTCCAATAAGAATTTTGGTGGTTGAATTGCCCAACACAAATTATTGGACTAACTAGTTTGCTCTAGAAAAAATGTTCTATAGGTGCCAAAGGTTCACAACAAACCAATACAAGTCAAAAGAAAGGGTTCAAACAAAGGGAGCAAAAGACAACCGAAGTGTGCCCTGGTCTGGCGCACCGGACAATGTCCGGTGCACCAGGGAACTCCACCTCTGAACTGCTCACCTTCGGGAATTCTGGGAGCCGCTCCGCTATAATTCACTGGACTGTCCGGTGTAGCACCGGACTGTCCGGTGTGCCAGCGGAGCAACGGCTACTTCAGCGCCAACGGTCGTCTGCAACCGCATTGAATGCGCTACAGCGCGCGATAGAGTCAGAGCAGCGCCAGAAGGCGCACCGGACAGTGCACAGTGACTGTCCGGTGCACCACCGGACTATCCGGTGACCCAGAAGATAGAAACTCCAACGGTCGAACCCTAAAGGTCGGGTGATGTGGCTGGCGCACTGGACAATGTCCAGTGGCGCACCGGACTGTCTGGTGCGCCATGCGACAGACAGCCTCCCAACGGCCACTTTTGGTGGGTGGGGCTATAAATACCCCAACCACCCCACCATTCATAGCATCCAAGTTTTCAGACTTCCTACACCTTACAAGAGCTATAGCATTCAATACAAGACACACCAAAGAGATCAAATCCTCTCCCAAGTCCAAAAACCATTCCAAACAATTTAGTGACTAGAGAGAGTGACTTGTGTTCATTTGAGCTCTTGCGCTTGGATTGCTTCTTTTCTTTCTCATTCTTTTTGTGATCAACTCAATTGTAACCGAGGCAAGAGACACCAATTGTGTGGTGGTCCTTGCGGGGACTTAGTGTCCCGTTTGATTGAGAAGAGAAGCTCACTCGGTCTAAGTGACCGTTTGAGAGAGGGAAAGGGTTAAAAGAGACCCGGCCTTTGTGACCACCTCAACGGGGAGTAGGTTTGCAAGAACCGAACCTCGGTAAAACAAATCACCGTGTCACACTCTCCATTTGCTTGTGATTTGTTTTTGCCCTCTCTCTCGGACTCGATTTTGATTCTAACGCTAACCCGGCTTGTAGTTGTGCTTAAACTTTGTAAATTTCAGATTCGCCCTATTCACCCCCCTCTAGGCAACTTTCAGAATGCACTCTAGGTGTGTCAAACATATGCAAATGCCAATGCTCATGCTGTTATGCTCAAGTTTTAGTAGCAGTAACACCAGGGGTGTTACAATTTGTAGGCTATGCCACATGGAAGGCCACAAGTCTTTCCAATGCAAGGCGATGACTGGGAATAAACAAAGGCAAAAGCTCAAGCAAAAGCCATCAAGCAAAATCTCCAACACCTACATCAAAAAGGTGGACAAAAAGACTGCTACACCATATTTGATCAAGAAGAAAAAGAATGGAAAGGTGAAAGCAATCATGGCCAACAAGCAAGCCAACGAAGGAAAAGGGGCCAAACACATCTGGGTGCCAAAGGAAATAATTTCAACCATGAAAAGCACCAAGAAAGTTTGGATCCCGAAAGGAAAGTGAGTGGACCGAAGGTCTACAGGAAATTTAAAGACTTGGCAAAATTGGGATGTATATCATGGGATATATCATATTGGATCAAGTTTATTGCCAAGTGGGTTAGTGAAAATTTTGGACCCAAATTTCCCACCCATGACTAAGGTAACTAGATTTACTGTATTTCTTATCTTTAGATATGAGCATCTATCTTTTATGTATCTAGTTTTACCTTTCATGCCTAGTATTACATTTGTTATTTACTTTTGTTTAAAATTATGCATACTAGGTAAATCACATGGTAGGATTGCTTGCTTTCAATTCATATATGTAAGCAAACCTACATGGCTTAAAATGTTTAGTTAAGCACGACACATAGCTTCTATATCACTCCATAGTAAATGATGCATTAATTGAAAATTTTGATTTCTACAATTTGTATCATTTAACTTATATGTGCCAAAGTTCGGATTATAGATAACTTGCCCCTCTTGATATCAAATCAAAGTGCATGTCTCCTACAAGTATTCAAACTTGTATGCACACCTTCAGGGGGAGGTTACTCTATAATCTAATACTTTGAGACTAACACCTTTTCAAGTCTATTTCATGTGATAGTCTCATTGTAAGGAAAATGAGGTCCCCGGAGAAAGACAACAATCTTCCACTGCAAAATCTCCAAGAACTCTCATGTCTCTCAAGCTCGCCATTGAATTTCAATCGGTATCTTTTGAGACTACATCGAGTATCATTTACATGTCTTCTCCAATATTTCATATCATATGCTTCCAGGTTGCTAAAAATGCATATGTAGTTAACTCATATTCTGTTACCTATGCATAGTCTTTTCAAATCATGTCTTGCACCTCTAATTTTCACATGCTTTTTCCTAAGATCTCTGTCAGGGGGAGCTTTTCTTCATCTCTAAAGGGGGAGAAAACTCTTTCTAAAGGAGAACACTCATTTAGGGGGAGTAATCTTTTGAGGACAAGCTTTTATTTTCTTCCTACATGCTTTTAATGTCTTCCTTTTGGTGGTTGATGCCAAAGGGGGAGAAGTTTAGGGACCAAAGCAATGAAAACTATATCAAACACCAAACACCACAAATTTTAAAATTTTATATCTCCATATGGTTCTTCAAGTGGTTTTGGTTATTTGGTCCTAAAATAGGAAGTAAGTGAATTATGGAGTTAGGGGGAGGCTTAAGTCCATAATTTCACATTGTGGGGACAACATGCATCCTAGCAAGTAGATTGCATATTTTCATTCAAATACTTGTAATATTTGCTTGCTTTGGTTGTGTTGTCATCAATCACCAAAAAGGGGGAGATTGTAAGGAAAATGGACCCCGGGCCATTTGGCTAATTGAGTTTTGGTGTTTGATGAACAACACAATCCGTGAACTAATAAGTTTTCTAGTGTTTGTGTTTGTAGTTCACAGGATGCAAGATTTACTTGAACTAAGGAATTGAGGAAAGCAACACCTCAAAAGAAGATATTAAGAAGATCCAAGAAAAGTCCAAGTGTGCTGCTGCGGACTGTCTGTGCGAAGGCGCACCGGACTGTCCGATGCACCAGGGAACTCCAGCCCAACGGCTAGTTCTAGGTGGCACCTGGAGAAAAGACCATCGGACTGTCCGATGTGAGCACCAGCCTGTCCGATGTAGAAAAGTCTGCGGCGCCAACGGTCACCTGCTCTGACAGGGCAACGGCTAGGCGCACCGGACAGGTTACAGTGCGTTGTCCGGTGCACCACCGAACTGTCCGGTGTGCCGCAGAGAACTGCAGCTTTTCTCCAATGGCTATTTTGGAGTTGGGGCCTATATATACTTCACCCAACCGGCCATTTGGAGGTGTGGGAGCCTAAGCAACATACCAAGGCATATAGTGCACATTTCCAAGAGCTCAAACACCCAAGTGCTTAATAGAATCACTCGGTGATTAGCGTAGGTGCTTTGGGAAGTGCTTAGGTTAGTTAGACCACTTTAGCGCTTGCTCTAGGTGAACCATAGTTAGTTGAGTGAGTTTAGACAAACCACACAACCCCCTCGGCTCTTGCGTGAGTCGTTGTAATTGTACCGAGTGGGGCGAGAGTCTTGCGAGACCGTGACAACCGCGTTTGTGTCACGGCCGCCACCTTGTATCGGAGGGAATAAGGCCTGCGGCGTTTCGACCGGAAGCTCGATAGTGGAGACGGCGGGGAGCGTCCGAGAGGAGCCGGAAGCGGAGCACCACTTGCACGTGGAGAAGGCCCGCGGCTCTCTACGAAGTTACTCGACTGTGGTGCTTGGCCCTCGCGTGGGCTTCCCTTTGCGTAGGGGCACCAACGAGGATTAGTCGGGACCTTGCGTGGTTCCGGATACCTCGGTAAAAATACCGGCATCATCCACGAGAGTTTGCTTCTCTACTTTGCTCTTTAAGTTTCCGCATTTATATTAAGCATTTAAGTTTCAATCTTATATTCATACTTATTTAGTGTAGATTGAAACTTAGCCTTTGTGGTCGAGATAGCAACACTTAGACAAAACCTAGTTTGCACATTCTAGTTTGATTATTTGCATAGGTTTTGCTCTAGGGATTTATTTGTGGCCTAGTTTAGTAAAAGATTTAGAAGTCCTAATTCATCCCCCCCCCTCTTAGGCGTCACCCGTTTCCTACATTGAGGCGAGTCCTAGCTAGAGATCCAAATGAGCCCTTCATATCACTAAGGGCATGAACAACTCTAAGTCCCCTAGGTCTATTTTCTAAGTACAAGTAATAGCAAAGAGACTGCACAGTACAATGGTCTGTCTCTAAACATTGTCTCTTAAAAATACACCATGTGTAGAAGTAAATATTGCTAGATCTAGTGTGCATGAGAATTTAGTAGACAAATATATATTGGTTTTGAACTCATAATAATTGGATACAATTTAGATAATACTCCCTCCGTTCTTTTTTATTTGTCGTGTTTTAGTTCAAAAATGAACTAGCGGGTGACAAATATTCAAGAACGGAGGTAGTAGAAAATTAAAATTATAACATTGAAACTATTTTTATCATATCGCTCCATATATGTTCAACCAAATCCATCTTGAGGGTGGTGTGCTTTGAGTTTTCTTGAAGTTCTAAATTTCTTTGTAACATGTCCTCGAAGCATGGATTAACTTGGGTGCTCACTTCAGGGTAGAAGTGCGATAGATGCTCCTATGTTTCATGTTCATGTTCATGTTCATGTCAACAAGGGACTTTTGCCTTTTCTTTTTCATATTCAATTATATGTTGTGCAAGATAATACAACATGTCATTATATTCATGATAAATTTTCTCTTCCACATGCGTGTTGGATGATATATA
The DNA here is from genome assembly GCA_029449295.1 of Zea luxurians. Lineage (NCBI taxonomy): Eukaryota > Viridiplantae > Streptophyta > Magnoliopsida > Poales > Poaceae > Zea > Zea luxurians. Next base: position 37,423,933 of record JAOPSE010000010.1, on the reverse strand, counting down.
ATATTAAATCAGGATTGCAGGGCACTAAATGCACATTCTAACACTTTGTTCTTGACGACCAACAAAACATTTGTCTTTTTCATTTTGATGACTTGCTATTGTTTTCATGATCGCAACCTACTCATGATATATTCTGTCAACAAGGTAATATCCCATGTTGTACTGATATCCATCACAACGAATTGGACTCTTGGAGCTTCCCCTCTCAATTTTTGGATGAACAATGGTGACTTATTGAACATGTTGATATTATTGTTCGACCCTACAGTTCCAAAAAAGCATGCCATATCCTTAGATCTTGCGATGCTACCGCCTCCAAGATCATGGTTGGCACCCCTTTATCTCCACAAGTAATATAATCTCTCCACCATACTGGATAATTCTTCTATTGCTAGTGCATGCAATTTATGCTTCCAATCATACTAGTAAAGCCACAAGTTTCTATAACTTGAAGAAGGTGTTCCACTTCATCTTGATTTGGAGGTCACAAATACAATTCTCCAAAAACCACAATAATTCCTACAACAAGTTACCAATGTTCTCTAGTGTTGTGCTTGCTGCAATATTCAGATTCTCATAAAGTTCATCCACCAAAGTACCATAAGCTAGCATACAAATGGCACACTACATTTTTGAATGGGGGATAGGCCCTCTCTTCCCATGCAATCGACCCTAGTGGTGAAATAAGGCAACCACTTCCCAAGTTCTTCAACAATACACATAAATAAAGGTAGATTCATCTTGAATCCCCAACAGAACAACTCATCAGTGTGGATTGGATTATCAGAAAATAGCAAGCAAATAGATCATCATGTGCAGCTTCATAGGATCTTGGAATATACCTTCTAGTATTGAACTTATGTCATTTTTGTTCTTGTAGCAATTAAGTTAAGATCTTGTTGCCAATCTGATCAAGGTAGCCATCTATAAACTTGTCTTCAGCGATGAAATCATCTATTGTGAACACATCAACATCTAGTCATCTAGAACAGCATTGGCACCATCCATGTTGACTAGATTAGCACCATCATCGTCGACCTCCATGTCGACTAGATCAACCACTACACCATGACACAATTTTAGGTGTTTTACCATCAGACAATCCGTTGGCAATATTGTGTCATGGTGTAGTGAACATTCACACCCTCGATCATGAAGATGGATGTAGAAATGTGACGATATCGATGTAGAAAGGTGCAACACACAAATTAGAATCAATATCATATGTGTTCACACAGGAGCACGTTCACACAAGACAATCAGGTTCACACAAGAGCACGTTCACACAAGGCAATTAGGTTCACACAAGAGCAATCAGGTTCACACATGACAATTAGGTTCACACAAGAGCAATCAGGTTCACACAAGAGCACGTTCACACAAGGCAATTAGGTTCACATTGCTCCCACACTAAAATAGAATCATGTTCAAACAAATCATCAACATGTTCAGATAAGCACATGTTCACAATATAAATATGAGAATATCAATAGGAATAGAATGTTACAAGGATTTTAAGATAAACCTTGGAACAATTTGTGCCACAAACATCTAATAATAGTAACATGCTTAGCTTTTATATCATCAACCATTCTGCAAGTATCTTATTTTAAGGAGACTGGAATAAGTTTCCATCATCTTAGTTTCCTTTTCAATTAGTTTTGCATCTTTATCTTTCTTACTCTTTGGAGAGAAATTGTTTGATACCTCCATCTTTTCATTATTTAACTTTCCTTGCATTTCAAGAAGCTTTAGCCAATTAGCATGGACATGATTCTAAATCTTCTAAAACCTACCAATCTCATTGACGTTTATGTGAGAGCACCTAGAGGGGGAGTGAATAGGTGATCCTATAAAAAACAGCTCAACAAAACAAACTTGGACTAATATTGGATTAGTGAAAGCTAGAGCCAAGTTCGAATGAGGAGTATTAAACTTCTTCACTTAATTGCTCTTCATATGGTGAGTATTAAACATAGAGCAATAATGTAATTAAAGCAGATAGAAAGAGAAAATCACACAGGAGTAAGGACACGTGACACAACGATTTTTATCCCGAGGTTTGGTCAAGTAGAATACTTGCCGACTCCATGTTGTGGCATCCCAATGGACGAGAGTTGCACTCAGCCCCTTTCAAGTGATCCAAAGATCAACTTGAATACCATGGTTCTCTTTATCTCAATAATACCCCGTTGTGAGGAATTTCCACAATTTGGAGTCTCTCACGCCTTACACAAATGATCTCAAATGAACACAAGAGTAAAGGGGAAATAGAATCACACACACGAGACAAACTTGCAGCGACTCACGCACACAAAGCAAGAGAGAAGAGCACAAGGACAACACAACGGAGTTACAGCTCAAAACAAGTGCCCAAATCTTAATGTACTAAAGCGAAGGTGTGAATTCGATGTCTCAGCGTTGTTGGATGTTCAATGACTGCTTGATGTATTGCTCCATGTGCCTAGGGGTCTCTTTTATAGCCCCAAGGGAGCTAGGAGCCGTTGGAGCTCCATTTGGAAAACTCTGATTGCCTTCTGTCCACGGGTGCACCGGACTGTCCGATGCACACCGGATAGTGAACAGTGTGCGCACTGGATGCGGCAGAGAATCACCCGATTGGATAGTTTTCCGCTTTTGTGGGGCACAAGACTGTCCGGTGTGGGGCACCGGCCTGTCCGGTGCGCCATCAGACCGTTGGCCCCCGGCCGACGTGGCAGCTAGCCGTTGGCTGCTGGTCCACCGGACTGTCCAGCGCAACACGCAGATGGTCCGGTGAATTATAGTCGACGCAAGCTAGAATTCCCGAGCGTGCCTAGTTGGCCGGACCGTGCACCAGACTGTCCGGTGCACACTGGACTATCTGGTGGGTGGCACTGGACCGTCCGGAGCTCTACAGTCTAGTAACTTTCTATGTTTCTTCCTTCTTTTTCTTTTTCTTCTTTTGGACTTGACTTAACTGAGTCCCTGACACTTTAGACAAACATAATTAGCACACAAAACAATCGACTAAGTGTCCAGAGCATACCTTTTTGCTTGATCCATATAGATTTTCATTATGTCCTCTTTGGAGCTCAATTTGCCTCAAATACCTTTGCTCAACATCATGTTAGTTCAAACATAATGTGTTGTGCATCTAATCACCAAAAAATATAGAAATGGCCTAAGGGCACATTTCCCTTTCACTATGGCACTATCTTTTGATTTTCCTTTGCTTTCACATACAACTTTTTAGCCTTCTTCTATCCCATTGGCCGAGGAAGATCAATATCTTCAAGTACACATCCCTCTACATTATTATCCTTTGGCATCTTCATCCTCTTAGTCTGGCTTGGGTTGCTATAACTAATCTACTTTGCCTAATTTTGAACCATGTTCCACACATTCATTAAAATGAAATATGATCCCTTACTCTCTTGCTCATATAGTCGGTGTGTTTTCTAACCACATTTTATCATAATACACACATGTGTATATCCTCCTAATCTTCAAACAACAGTCATTGAACATGCTTGCCCACTTATTTATCTTGTGCCACCTCTCCTTAACCTGTTTTTGGTCCTCTATCTAATCATTGGAGTAGTGAGGTTGTACTCTTGTTGCACATCGAACCAATATTGTTTAGATTTCTTGTTGTTTTCACTAATTGAGTAAAAAGTGTTTTATCCAAGCATTTATCTACAAAGAAAAATGAAATTAAGAATTCTAGAGAAAACATGTAGGAAATATCTAAAACTTGGTTACAAAAGTACCACTCTCCTAGCTTCTTGTTTCTAAATTAGTTGTGCCATAGTCCTAACTCCATATCCATGTTTTTCATCAGCATCTTCACCCTGAATGTCAATAGGGATGTTGTATGTCTGTCCCACATGTCCAACAAAATGAGCACATTCGGGTAGGTTGTGGTTGATTCATCACGTAGCTCACAAATTCCTTAGAGATGCAAAAGTGTAACATGCACTCAGATTTGGTACAACAACTATAACACATAAATCGTTAATGAGCTACACGTTATCTTTTTGGATGGCTATGTACAAATCGTGAATGAGAAAATAGGTGGGTTCTCTTGCAACTTGATGATTGATGCCTCTTCCCATTAACAAATGATTGGTTGAGCAAAGATACTTCTATATAATATTTTGCTCGAGTAAGAATCATTATCAAATCAACAAAAGAGCAACACAGTGTCACCTTTCAAGCAAACCAGTAAATGAAGATCTGGATGCAAAGCACCGATTGATGAAGCAAAAGCAATGGTTGTAGTTGTAGCCTATATGGATGCCCATGCAAGAGTACGTGCTACTGGTCAGGGAAACCATCGGGGTGGTGCAGGGCGATCATGGTGAATGTGACGACCATGGGTAAAGGGGCCATTATAGTGGATGAAGGGATCCAATGGTGGCAATTAGCGCATCACGCGAGGCAGCGAAGGTCGAGGCGCCTGACATGCTACCGGCCAAGGATGCCATTAGGGCGGTGGATCCTGATTGGGTGTCGGAAGGGGCGACCAGCGGTGGATTGTGAGGCCGCGGGTGAAGCGGCCACAATGGCGGATGGAGGGATGCATCGACGGTCAGCGGAGGTAGCGGAGGTCGGGCGATGGAAGCCAATGCCTGCGCTGGCACTCGTCCTCTTGTTCATCGCCAGCCTCTCCATCAATTGGTTCGCGAGCTCTGTGAAATGGATTAGAGGAAGAACACGTGCGAAGATAAGGATTTGGAGGGAATCGAACCTCGATTTACCGCCATTCGCATCGGGATGAGACGGGCATTGAGATACACATGAGACTCCATCTAGCGAAGTGCCAAAAGGGGCTCCGTGGAGAGCCGGTAGAAGCAAAAATTTAAAAGAAAAACACCCTAGAAATGACCATAGAGATCCCCTAATTAATGATGTTGTACATGCCCTAAGTAGGTTGATTGATCGTAAAATCGTGTTTATGTTTGTGCCTTTGTGGTGAGTGGTGACGTCTTGGTATGGAACATTAATACATTGTTGTTTGAAATTTATGTGATGTAACGAATAGTGACATTTAAATTTGAATTAATATATTTGGACTTGTAGATTTGAGTACTACAAAAGAGACAAAATACTGTAGAAGCCGCAGGAATAGCCAGATTAAAACCACATTATAATATTAGCGTTCAAACTTACGTAGAGTACATATAGATAACGGGAAGAACATGGGAAGAAGGATGGCTCGAAAAAAAATGGTTGTCGTCTTCCTCCTCCTGTAGCAAAGTGGTCCTAAAGCTTCTTGGGCCGCCTTCTCCGCGCGCTCGCAGCGCTCGGCTTGGGTCGCTCTCGGTGGGAAATCTTGCTTCGGGTGGAAGTCCAGTGGGTGCAGCCCAGAACCCTCCGCTGCTCTCTCTCCGTGGTGCGGTAAAGTCTTCTTGTTCTGTGCTAGGGTTTCCATCAGATTTTGTTGGCTCGCACTCTTTTCCGCATCTTGCTTCCTCGCTCTCGCGTCTTTGGTCGCTTCCGTCGTCGTTTCGTTCAAGTTTCCGTGGTGGGTGGTTCGAATCCCCGATTCGTCCTCCGCTTGTGGATGAGGAGTGGCCGGTGCTGTCTCGCAAGGTGTCTTTGAAGAAGATGGATCCGAAGGGACGAAATCCTAATTGGGACCGATGGAATCAGAAGGATGCACCTCAAGGATCTCAATCATGGATCAAGAATCGGAATCTCAGCTGGAGATTGAAGCCGAATCTGGGCAAATCGGATGCCAAGGAGGAAACCGGGGCTTCGTCTGCTGGCGATGGTGGTCAAACAGGTATACTCAAAACCCCTCCTGTGGCTTTGAAAAAAGAGATTGGAATGTGTGTCGCCCTTTCTGTCAAAAGTGTGGGGTAGATTGGTCACCATGCTAGAGATTGCTTTAGATCTTTGTGGTGTGACATTTGTCACAAAGAAACCCACATGACTGCTCGCTGTGTGTTGCCTAAACAGAACAAACCTTGCATGCCTATCGTTGGTATGGTGGCTGATGGATTAGGGTTTTACTCTTCCCATTTTGCAAAACCCTTGTCCAGAAAACCCAAAAGAAGCTTCACCGGTCTGGTCACTGATATGGAGGGTTTGATTTCTGCTGAAGATCTTGAGAAGGACTTTGGGTTCCACTTTCCTTGGGGCAAAACTTGGAAAGCCACCAAGTGTCATGCTGGGTTTTTAATGCAGTTTCCGTCTCAAGAGAAGCTTGATGAAATGGTTAATTTCCCTAAGCTCGAAATGAAAATGACAGGAGCCAAAATTTCTGTTTCTCATTGGAGCTCTCAGGCTAAACCTAAGTCTAAGTTGCATGCAGTGTGGATTGTGGCCGAAAATGTTCCAGAAGAACTGCAAAATTATCAGGCTATATGTGAATTAGGATCTACAATTGGGGCTGTCGAAGAAGTGGATATCCTATCTTTAGACTCTAAGGATATGGTTAGATTCAAAGTTCATGTCAAGAGTGTTGCTATGATCCCTCCTATCATTGAGGTGGGGGTTAAACCTTTCCTTTATGACATTTTCTTTAAGATTGATGATATCATAGATGAAGGTTGGAATGATGAATCTATTAACCTTGGCAAAAGAGCTTCAGTGGATAGACATGGCCTTGATGACCCTACTTATGAAAAAACTGGCAAAAAAGCTAGGAATGTGGGAGAAAAAACGGTCAAAGAAGAATTGAGACTGGAAAACATTGGAGAGATGTCGACTCATGGCAAATATTCTGGTCAGAGATCTGACTTGGGAGTTGTTAATGAGGACTTAAATCCAATCTCTGAAGATCCTACAAATGAGGATGAAGACTTCCATGAAAGTGAAGATGATCTTTTAAGCTCTCAAGATTTGGAGGAATTTGCCAAAGATGAAGAGGGGATCATCCCTTCTTCTCAAGGGAAAAATAGCAAGTCTCCTGTGGGTAACCAAATTGATAGTCCTGGTAAAATTGAGTCTGAAAAACAAGCTGTGTCTATGGAAGTAGATCATGGTGAAGGTATAAGAAGGAGCAGTAGACTTGAAGCTAATGATGACATGAAGATTGTAGATAAAGCGACAGCGAGAGCTATGGCCAAGGATGCCTTCCTAACCAAAGGTATGAACTCTAATCCTTTTTTTGTCCTTAATACTGAAAATGCTGTGCTACTGTCTATTGCTTCAGATTTAGACATAGAATTAGGGAACTCTTTTGATGAATCTTTAACAAACCTAGAATTAATTAAATCCTTAGAATTGTCTAGGAATGTTTTGGTTTGTAGGGCTACTAGTAATCATATTGATCATATTTCTCAAAATGGTTCTGATTCTGAGTTAGATAACTCTATCCAAGATGTTAAGGAAAATAATCAATTGAATGATTTGGAGGATGTTATGGTTTTGCGAAAGGGTAGAAAAATTCAGTACAGGAAAAACTCAATCAAGAAAAAGAAGAAAAAAATCTTCTTCCAAAGTTAGATATCCTGCTAAGAAAGGGAAAAAATCCCTTCGGTCCCCAATCCTAACTATTCAGAATGATTGGTCTCATCTGGAATTGTCAGGGGTTGGGCAAAGGAATAAAAATTGAATTCTTGAGAGAATTAATTAGAAAGAAAAGAATTGATTTTATTGGCATTCAAGAAACCAATAAAAAATCCTTTGAAGATTTTTGGTTGAATTCTATTAGTTGTAATAGAAATTTTGCCTGGTTCTGGTCTTCAGCTAAAGGGAGATCTAGTGGTCTTCTGGTTGGTATTGATGCTGATGTTTTTGATATCAAAGAAGTTGAGAAGGGGGATTTCATGATTAGGGTTCTTTTGGCTCACAAAGATAGTGGTTTTGTGTGGAATTTTATTAATGTTTATGGAGCTGCCCAGAATGAGCATAAGCAAAAAAAATTTGGTAGAATTGGCTTCCTTTTGTTCTAAATGCAATTATCCTATGTAGATGGGGGGTGATTTTAATATTTTAAGGAAAGAATCTGATAAAAACAAGCCTGGGGAACTAATTGTTGGAGTTCCTTGTTCAATTCTATCATTTACATTCATAGTCTGGTTGAGCTTGATTTGAGTGGAAGATTGTACACCTGGTCAAACAACAGGGACCCTCCCACGTTTGAAAAACTGGATAGATTCCTGGCTAGTCCAGAATGGGTCCTTCAATTCAAAAATGTGGTGGTCACTGGTCTGAACAGGACTTTATCTGATCATGTCCCTTTATGTCTTAAAACTGACTCTCGTGTGCTTCTTAAAAGAGATTTCAGATATGAGCTGTGCTGGAATTTTCGACCGGAATTCAAAGATATTGTCTGGAATAATTGGTTCCTTCCGGTTAGAAGTCGTTCTAGTATTGATATTTGGAAAGAGAAAATTAAAAGACTAAAAAAACTTTGAAGGGGTGGAATATTAATGTAGAAGGAAGATATGCTAAGCTTAAAAAAGAGTTAATCCAAAAAATTGATGTAATGGATAAGAAAAGTGAAAGTAATGGTATTTCCAACTCGGAAAGGCTTGAAAAAACTAGATTTGGAGTGGAATTTAAAAAATTTGATGATTGAAGAATGCTGTAAAAGAAAATAAATGGCAAGAGAAAAATTTATTAATGAGGGTGACAAAAATTCTAGATATTTTCATCTTATTGCCAAAAGTAAAAGAAGAAAAGTCAAAATTCTTTCCTTAGTTCATGAGGAAAATACTGTTACTGTGGATAATGATATTAATAAAGTGGCTACTGAGTTTTATAAAGATTTATTTGGTCCTTCTACTTTGTCTAGCATCAATATGTCGAATTTTCATATGAATAGACTAAATGATGATGATCTTGCTTTGCTCACTGCTCCTTTTTCTATTGAGGAAATCAAGATGGTTGTGTTTAGTTTAAAACACAATAGTGCTCCAGGCCCTGATGGTTTTCCTGCTGAATTTTTTCAAGATTTTTGGGATCTCATTCATATTGACTTGTGGAATTTATTTAAAGACTTTTATGATGGGGTGCTTGACATTAAAAGACTTAACTTCGGCCTTGTGACTCTGTTACCTAAAGTAGAAAATCCTACTGATATGCGGAATTTTAGACCGATCTGTCTCCTGAACGTCAGTTATAAAATTATCACTAAAGTTTTGACGAATAGACTTGCCTGTTGCATTACTAAAGTGATTAGTGATTATCAGTATGTTTTATTAAAGGGAGATACATTATGGACGGTGTAGTCTCCCTGAATGAAATTCTTCATGAAGTGAAGAAAAAAAAGCAAAGTGGGGTGATTCTCAAAATTGACTTCGAAAAAGCTTATGATAAAGTTAATTGGCAATTTCTGTATTGCATGATGGAAAAAAAAGGTTTTGGTGATATCTGGTGTGATTGGGTTATGAAGACTGTTAGAGGTGGCAAAGTGGCTATTAAAACTAATGATTTGATCGGTCCTTATTTTGCAACTCATAAAGGTGTTAGACAGGGTGATCCTCTTTCACCCCTCTTATTTAATCTTGTTGCTGATGGTTTGGCCTGCATTATTCAAAAAGCTCAAGAGAAAGGTTTGATTCGTGGTCTTATTTCACACATTATTCCTAATGGTTGCTATTGTCTTCAGTATGCTGATGATACTATCTTTTTAATTCAATATTGTTTAGAAGGTGCTAGAAATCTTAAATTTATCCTTTGCCTGTTCGGGCATATGTCAGGGCTGAAAATTAATTTTCACAAGAGTGAAATTTTCTGTTTAGGGGAAGCTAAAGAGTACAGTAATCTGTATGCTGACATTTTCACTTGTCCTGTTGGAAGCCTTCCGATGAAATACCTTGGAGTCCCTATTGATAATAAAAAAGTCAGTAAATCTCTTTGGTGTCCAATGTTGGAAAAAATGGATAAAAGACTTGCTGGTTGGAAAGGTAGATTTCTGAGTTTGGGAGGCAGATTGACTTTATTGAATAGTTGCCTTTCTAACATTCCTTTATATATGCTATTGATTTATCCGGCTCCTAAAGATGTTATTAGGAAGTTGGACTTGCTCAGGAAAAGACTCTTATGGCAAGGTGGGTCTCAAACGAAGAAATTACATTTGGTCAACTGGAATACGGTTTGCTCTCCTAAAAGTCTAGGAGGTTTAGGTGTTTTAAATCTGGGTTATATGAATGATGCCCTGTTGACAAAATGGTTGTGGAATCTGGAAAGCTCAAATGGTTTATGGCAAAATATCATTAATGGAAAATATATTAAGGGAAAACCCCTTATCTCAGTTAAACAAAGACAAAATGATTCTCAGTTTTGGAAAAAAACTCTTAAGTCTCAGAGAAATTTTCTATAAATATTGTTAGATGGTTGTTGGTAATGGTTGTCGAACTAGTTTCTGGAAAAATTTCTGGATTGGTGATGGTCCTCTTGCTGTGAATTTCCCTATTCTGTTTGATTTGGCTCTGGATAAAGATGTTACGGTTAATAAAGTTTTGTCTTCAAATTTTGAAGCACTTTCTTTCAGAAGAAGAATGACAGGTAATCTTCAGATGTTTTATGATGATTTGGTTGCTTTATGTTCTAGTTACACTGTGACAGATCAAGAAGATAAGCTTAATTGGTGTTTGGGCACCAAAGGATTCACTGTCAATTCTTTGTATAAGAAAAATTCTATGGATTAGATTAAGGTTCCTTACTGATTTCTGTGGAAAACTAAATTACCACAGAAAATTAAAGTCTTCCTATGGTTGGTGGTAAGAAATAAAATTCTTACGAAAGATAACTTGAAAAAAAGAAATTGGAAGGGTTCTAGTGAGTGCTGTTTCTGTGGTAGTTTGGAATCGATTGATCATTTGTTCTTTAAATGTTCTATTGCCAGATTTGTGTGGAGAGTGGTTCAAATTGCGCTAAACCTGGATTTCATTCCAAAAAACATTGAGGAAATCTGTGACAGATGGATGAATAATCCTAAAGACAGAATTTCAAACTTATTGATCTTTGGTTGTGGTGCTATGTTTTGGGATATTTGGAGAACCAGAAATGATTGGTTTTTTGGCGAAAAGATTTTACTTGACCCTGCTAACATAATATTTCTTTGTTGCTTTTGGTTGGATTCTTGGGCTATTCGCCAGAAAGAGAAGGAAAAAAAGATGGTGGTCCAAGGAAGCCAACTAATCAGAAAAATAGCAAGTGAGGCGATGAGCAGGGCCTTTAGGTGGTGTCCGAGGGACCGCCGTATTACTGTTTGAAGACTCCTTTTGGCACTATATGCTCCTTTTGGTGATCAACGCAACTCAAGAACTTTTAGATGTTGGTTTGGTGGGTTAGTTGCATCTGGAATGTTTTAGCTGGGTTGCTGCTTTTGGCCTATGGCCATTGTAAATAAGCTTGGCTTAAAAATTGTGATGCTACATGAACGGTTGTTAGTGGAGTCTGATCTTTACATTTCCTCGTAATGTAGAGTTTAGTTCCACTAGTTGCTCCTTTTGGTGATGGAATGTTCTCCATCGTGGTGGTCTGTAATGACTCTTTTCCTATTTTCTAATGAAATAGGGGGCTCTCCCCTTGGTCAAAAAAATATAGATAACCGGAAGAGAGAGAAACCAAGAAAGAAACCATAAAATATGGGCTCTGATTTGAGAATATTGCTGGAGTGGGGTTTATAAAGAAAAACGTCTCAAAAGCAGGGGTTATTCACTTTGACTCTCAAATTTCCTCAAAATTTGAAGGAGATAAACGGGTTCCAGAGACTAGCGTTTGAGCTACTGTTATGCTAATCAATCAATTGACTTTGCGGGGCCAGCAGGTGGATCGTGCGGGTGCGTCCTGGGCCCCGCGTAGTCCACGCTCACGTCGTCACTCGCGCTCTCCGTCGCAGAGGCCTCTGACGACGCTCCCTCGCCGCGTGGCGCCGGCATCGGAGACGGCTCCATCCTCGCCGCGCCGGTGTCCCGCTTCCCCGCCTCCACGGCGAACGACACGGGCGGCTGCGGGGCGCCTCCGACGACGCCAGCCACCTCCACGCTGCTGGGCGACGGCTGCGGCGTCGGCCCTCCCCGCCGCGCCATCATCATCGCCGGATGGTAATGCACGTCGTCGTGGTAGTCGGACAGAACCTGCATGCGTATCATACACAGATTTAAAATCGTGCCGGGATCGGAGGGCAATAAGTATAGAGAGAACGAGCTGCATGCCTGCATGCGGTCGTCGATGTGCATTTGGGTAACCTTGGCGGTGTGGTGGGGGTGATGACGATGATGGATCGCCGCCGGAGAAAGGGAGGTGGTGGCGTCGTCGGCGCTACCAGCGAAGAGGAGGAGGAGGCGGCGGTTCTGGCTGGCGGCATCGCAGGTCGTCGAGGCGGACAGGTGTAGGAGGAAGATGAGGAGGTAGGCCGCCGCCGAGAGCATGGCCGCTATAGCTAGCTAGCTGGTGCACGTACGCTGCAGCTATGTTCTATCTCGGCCGGGCCGTTTTCGTTTCGAGTTTTCTGTGAAAGCTGGGGGTTTTGGGAAAGCTCTCGATCGAGCTCGTATTTGTAGCTGTACAATGTACTCGATCGTCCAGAGATTCGTATACAACTAATCCTAGCTGTCAAGATGCGTGCTCATTTATTACACAGATCGATGGCCAGCCCTTAGATTTACTGGATTATTACTGCTCCTTAAAACTACACCATGTTTAGAACTTTGGATCCTATATTATCCGCGTTGCGTTAGCCAGGGGGAAAAAAAATAGCTAATAGCTAATCGTCAGCTGTGTGGAAGTATTAGCTAATTGTTAGCTGGGTGGTAGGTACGGCATTAGATAATTTACTACCTAAGGATCCAAATAATATCTTGGAAAAAAATTATCATACCAGGATACAAAAAAGCCCATTAAAAGACAAGTATCAATGGTCTTCACTCGTTAGCTGTTAGTTACTTGCCAAGTTAAACTTTTATAAATTTCACCAAACTTATAAAAAAATACGTACATTTTTTAACACCAAATTAGAATCATACACATATCCTGAAATATTTCTATATTGTACTAATTTAGACTAGTAGAAAACAACTTTATGCCTGCTGTGAGCACTAATTTCTACATATAGTTTTAGTTATCGAACGCAAATGAAAGTAAAATGGTTGGTCTGATTTAAGAACCACCAATGAAAACAACTTTGCACTGTCGGTGCAAGAAAACCGATAGTATAAATCATATTTGTATTGGTGGGTTCTTAAGGACCCCGCCAATACAGATTATTATGACTGGGCATTATTCAGTCAATTTATTTCGGTCTATTCAGATTAAAGAAATTTTGGGTTTTAAAAATTGAGAACCGAATTGAATGGGATAAGAAACAGGAATTGAACTCTAATAGACTAAAAATTTTAGTTCGATCTATTCGGTCCACCGAATTACCCGATCTCAACCAGTCACATATTCATAGAAAGACAATCAGACAAACAAAAATTCCAGGACGCCGAAGGTCGCTGCTTGCCATCAGGCCTTCGATGGGTGTTGTCGTGCGTGCTGGCTGGACGCTGGAGGTCGCTTGTAGGGCCTAGGTGGTAGTCGTCCATGCTCGAACATGATCTGGTAGCTGGCGGGCGCTTGCTGTGCTTTACCGGAGGGCCGAACCGTCGGGGCTATGTGGACGGAGGCAAGAGCAGCATGAGAAGTTTGGGGCGCAGCCGCAGAATCCGGCGAGGGTGAGGTTAGTGCACGAATTTTGTCCCAAAAAAAATATCGTGACTTGCTATTTTTTAAATAGTGAGTGCACGTGCGTTGCAATGGGGACATAAAATATCATTGTAACTTATATACAAAATGTGTGTTATACTGTTATGAGAAAATGTTTCATAATTCATTTGTGGTCTTGGTTATAAATAAATTTTGTTATTTTAATTTAGTTGTTTCACCGCTACATTGTAATCATCAGTATCATGCTGACTTCGATATATGTCACGATTTTCATGGTCTCATCATTGGAGAGCACGCCTCACACCTGCCGGAAGAAGTTCCCTCGTACATCATCAGTCATCAGGCACGCACCATCATACACGCTTGCTCAAACAAAAAAACAAGTGTGTGTGTTTGCGAAGATAATTAAAGACAGACCAGCACAAAAAGCTATCCCGACGGTGAGGAGGATGACGAACTGATCATTGCTATCGGCCCTCCTGAAAGGGAAATAGGGTCAAACATTTTTCCTAAATGATTTTGGTGGTTGAATTGCCCAACACAAATAATTGGACTAACTAGTTTGCTCTAGATTATATGTTCTACAGGTGCCAAAGGTTCATCTACAACTATTCTAAATCGACTGTCCGGAATACCGTAGATTATTCCGGACAGGAGAAGCTTTTTGGAAAAACAGACTAAGCGCGGACCATCCGGGCCCTTGCGGCGGACCGTCCGCGACACCAGGATGACCCTCGGACAGAACCAATGCAAAAACCCAAGTCTACACTACGGACCGTCCGGAGGGCAAGCAAGCACCATCCGAGACTAGGCGCGGACCGTCCGGTAGGTGAGGAACCGAAAAAACCCGAAGGTGACGGGTTTGGTAAAATGAATTATAGCGTCCTCGCGGACCGTCCGGGGTGCACGACCGGACCATCCGTGACTGCCTTTATCTGACATCTGACAACGCATTTAATGCATTATAGCCGTTGATATAGCCATTACTGTTGACCATTGCGATTTCAGTCGTTGATGTACAGGGGCGGACCGTCCGGACCAAGGGCGCGGACCGTCCGCGGTAGGCATAAATGGAGCAACGGCTAGGAAGTGGTTGGTGACTATAAATACATCCCCAACCACCTCCATTCATAATATCCAAGCATTCCAATCTTCAACATTCAATACAAGAGCTAGCAATCCATTCCAAGACACAATCAAAGCCTCAAATCTCTCCAAGTCCCACAATTGAGACAAGTGATCATTAGTGATTAGTGACTTGAGTGAGAGAGTGATTCTTGTGTTATTTGTCGCTCTTGTCGCTTGGCTTTTGCAATCGTGCTTTCTTCCTTCCCATTCTTATTCTCACGTGACTTGTAATCAAAGCAAGTGACACCAAGTGTGTGGTGGTTCTTGTGAAGGGTCTAAGTGACCCATTGATTAAGGAGAAAGCTCACTCGGTCTAAGTGACCGTTTGAGAGAGGGAAAGGGTTGAAAGAGACCCGGTCTTTGTGACCACCTCAACGGGGAGTTAGTTTGCAAGAACTGAACCTCGGTAAAACAAATCACCGTGTCATCTGCTTTATTTCCTTGTGATTTGTTTTTCGCCCTCTCTTTCGGAATCAATTATATTTCTAACGCTAACCCCGGCTTATAGTTGTGCTTAAACTTTATAAATTTCATATTTGCCTATTCACCCCCCCTCTAGGCGACTTTCAATTGGTATCAGAGCCCGGTACTTCATTAGAGCCTAACCACTCGAAGTGATGTCGGGAGTTCACGCCAAGAAGGAGATGGTGACCGGCGAGAAGCCCGCCACAAGCCACGGGAAAGCTCCATCGGGAGAGTCCGGCAACAAGAAGAGGGAGGAATCACCTCCCCTCGTGAAGTCGCACCGGAGTGGCGACAAGAAGAAGAAAATGAAGAAAGTGGTCTACTACGAGACCGATTCTTCGTCGCCCTCCACCTCCGGCTCCGACACGCCTTCAGTCACTTCTAAGCGCCATGAGCGCAAGAAGTTTAGTAAGATCCCCTTACGCTACCCTCGCATTTCCAAACGCACCCCTTTACTTTCCGTCCCACTAGGCAAACCACCGGTTTTTTACGGTGAAGATTATTGTATGTGGAGTGATAAAATGAGGCACCATCTAACCTCACTCCACGCTAGTATTTGGGACATTGTTGAATTTGGTGCGCAGGAACCATCCGTGGGGGATGAAGGCTATGACTCAGACGAGATAGCCCAAATCCGGCATTTCAACTCCCAAGCCACCACTATACTCCTCGCCTCTCTAAGTCGAGAGGAGTATAATAAGGTGCAAGGGTTGAAGAGTGCCAAAGAGATTTGGGACGTACTCAAGACCGCGCACGAAGGAGACGAGGTGACCAAGATCACCAAGCGGGAAATGATCGAAGGGGAGCTCGGTCGATTCATGCTTCACCAAGGAGAGGAGCCACAAGCTATGTACAACCGGCTCAAGACCTTGGTGAACCAAGTGCGCAATCTCGGGAGCACCAAATGGGATGACCATGAAATGGTCAAGGTTATTCTTAGATCACTCGTTTTTCTTAACCCTACTCAAGTTCAATTAATTTGTGGTGATCCTAGATATAAACTAATGTATCCCGAGGAAGTAATAGGAAAGTTTGTGAGCTTTGAGTTGATGATCAAAGGCTCCAAACAAATCATCGAGCGAGGCGCCACCTCCACACCCGAGGTGCAACTCGTTGCCTTCAAAGCAACGAAGGAGAAGAAAGAAGAGTCTACATCAAGTAGGCTCCCCATCGACGCCTCCAAGCTCGACAATGAGGAGATGGCTTTAATCATCAAAAGCTTTCGACAAATCCTCAAGCAAAGGAGGGGGAAGGACTACAAGCCCCGCTCCAAGAAAGTTTGCTACAAGTGTGGTAAGCCCGGTCATTTTATTGCAAAATGTTCATTATCTAGTGATAGTGACAGGGGCGACAACAAGAAGGGAAAGAGGAGGGAAAAGAAGAAATACTACAAGAAGAAGGGCGGTGATGCCCATGTTTGCCGGGAGTGGGACTCCGATGAGAGCTCCACCGACTCCTCCTCCGACGTGGACGCCGCAAACATCATCATCAACAAGGGTCTCCTCTTCCCCAACGTCGGCCACAAGTGCCTCATGGCAAGGGACGGCAAAAAGAAGGTAAAATCTAGAGCCTCCACTAAATATGCAACATCTAGTGATGAGGACAACTCTAGTGATGATGAGGATAACTTGCTAGTCCTTTTTGCCAACCTAAACATGCAACAAAAGAAAAAACTAAATGAACTAATAAGTTCTATTCATGAGAAGGATGAACTCTTGGATAGCCAAGAGGACTTCCTAATTAAAGAAAATAAGAAGCATGTTAAGGTTAAAAATGCTTATGCTCAGGAAGTAGAAAAGTGTAAAAAATTGACTAGTGAGCTAAGCACTTGCCATGATGTTATCTCAAAACTTAGAAATGAAAATGCCAAATTAATTGCTAAGGTTGAGAAGTTAGATGTTTGTGATGATTCAATTGTTAGTCTTAGAAATGATAATGCTAGTTTGATTACTAAGATTAACAAATTGAATGCATCTCTCTCTAGCCTTAAAATTGAGAATGAAAAACTAATTGCTAAGGCTAAAGATTTAAATGTTTGCAATAATGTTATTTCCAATCTTAGAAATGAAAATGTCATGTTATATGCTAAGATTGATGAATTAAATGTTTGCAAACCCTCTACATCTACCATTGAGCATGTTACTATTTGTACTAGATGTAGAGATATTAATGTTGATGCTATTCATGATCACCTAGCTCTAATTAAACAACAAAATGATCACATAGCTCAACTTAGTGCTAAGATTAATGAGCATGACTTAGAAAATGAAAAATTTAAATTTGCTAGAAGCATGCTCTATAGTGGGAGACGCCCTGGCATCAAGGATGGCTGTTGGGGACTTGTTCTCAAATGCTATGTATCAAGAACAAGGCAACACAAAGTATTAAATATTAAAGTCCTTCGTACTTCGAAGCATTATTTCCCTTAGGATATAACGATCTTCGGATGAAGGTCATGAAGGACGTACCTTCATCATCAAGGTTATAAGATAATGAAAGGTGAAACATATGAAACATGAAAGATAACACGAACAAACACATGATATCATTCATATGTTATCATTATACAAACTTGAATATTTAAATATGATATTTAATTACATTTGTACCTTCGACTTGATAGAAGGCAAAAATCCAAGTGTTGCGCGTGAGTGATTACAGGATAGCGTGAACAGTACGGGGGTACTGTTCATCTATTTATAGGCACAGGATGCAGTCTGTGGGGAATTACATTCATGTCCTTTACAAAGGTTCACAATCATAATACAAATTATCATAGCCTAGTTGGTCATTTCATCTTTAAGTCGGTGCATTTGAAAATATGTTCCGAAGCCTTTTGATTGATAGCTTCGGCTTCATGTCAATCCTCCGAAGGTGTTTCTTCTTATGAGACCTTCGGCGACAAAGCAGACCCCCAACAGTAGCCCCTTCACGGTGCCAGATCGTTTTTCGTGACGAGCTCGACCCGTGAAAAATTCTCTCATGCTTCGGAATGCTGATGGTCCGAAAAACACCTTCCCTGAGCTCGTTGCTGAGAAACGATTAAAATATTCCGAGTGAAGGATGGTCCCACCATGCAACGGGTACGCACGATCTGGTGATTCAGCTTCTTGGGCACTATGGTCCACCGTTCAGCGAGTGTGGGTGACTGTTCAACGGGTGCGAGCGGCTTGACGATTCACCTTCCCACCTGCAGCACTATATAAACAGACGGGTAGGTGTGAAGTTACCACAGCATTTACTGCTATTGCATCGTTGTGCTGCCAAAAAATTTGACCATAGCCAAAGCTTGCTCAATGCATTCTGAACCGAAGGATCACTTTGCTCTAGCTTCGTGACAAGAGGGAGCTTCAGCAAAGATAAAAATTTCAACTTCGTCAAAATGCAAGGAATTCAACATCAAATGGCCAGGGTACGCTCAACAGCTAGGGTTACTCGCGATGGAGAGGAAGCCGAAGCTGCTGAAACTGCTCCGATCTCTGAAGTTATGAGGCGGTCGGGATTGGTTGTGACTGAAGGCGCTGTTGACGAAGAATCACCCGCTGCTAAAACCGAGCAGGCAGATATTGAAGAGGGTGATGCTAATGAAGGAGAGATTGATTATAACATCATTATGCCATCCAAGCCCAGCCATCTGGATTTTGGAGAATCGACTGTGTCTGAAGCTGATATGACTATGATGACGAAGCTAGGCTACTTCAGAGAAGCCGAGAAGGGGTTGGTTCGCTTTGGCGGGGAAGAGACTATCCCGAAACCAAAAAATGATGAAGTTGTAGTTTTTAAGAGCTTCTTCAAAGCAGGATTGAGATTTCCTCTGCACGGAATGATTGCAGAAGTCTTGGAAAAAATCAGGATTTACCTTCATCAGCTGACCCCTAACGCCATTGTTAGGCTCAGCGTGTACATCTGGGCTCTCCGAAGTCAAGGGGTAGAGCCGCTCACCGAAGTATTCTGCCGAGTACATGAACTTCACTATCAGACGAAGGCTAGAGAAGATGGATTGCATGAGAACTTCGGCTGCTACAATTTTGCTTATCGAAAGGATATGAAGACACCGGTGGTCAGCTATCGTACTAAATGGCCGACCGGTTGGAAATCTGAATGGTTTTATGTTAAAATTGATGAGGAAAAGGAGAAGCTAGTTCAGAGCCCGTTGAAGCTAATCTTCGGGCTGACTGGGCCTCAGTGCAACATGACACCGGGGGATCCATGCCAAGATGTTGTGTATGAGTTTAGAATTGTGTCTGAACATATTGGAACTAGGGATCTAGTTCAGGAATACTTAGCCAACAGAGTATTCCCAACGCTGAGGAAGTGGGGTATGCCGAAGCTTGAAGAAGAGAAGAAAGAGAGTAAACTCGTTCGGCTGCTTTATCACTTTAAGTTCAAAAAACAGTTTAAGGAACCCTACCAAGAATGGTTGGACACGATCGAAGTTATGTGTAACGAGATTTTAGAGAACTATACGAAAAAAGAAGATCAGTTGCTAACTGCAGCCTTCGGCGCTCGTCCGAAGCGAAGATTGAATCGGGTAATGGATGCATTAAATTTTGAATATCCTAATTATGAGCGTTTGAACAAAGTTGCCGAAGGGCAAAAAAGAAAAAGAGTTGTTAGCGTTGTGGGCAGACAGGCCGCTAGAATGGTAAAAGAAGATGAAGAAAACCTGAAGAAGAGGAAATTGAGCCCTGAGCCGACAACAGTTGCTCCGAAGAAGAGAAAAGCTACGACTCCAAAGCAGAAGGCGACTGATATAGAAGAAAAAACTCCTGCAACACCTTCTGATACCGACGTGGAAGAAATTCTAAAGGTAATGACTGAATCCTTGCCTATCAAGCTAAGTCCACTGGCGCCACATCTGACAAAGCTTTTTTAGAAGAAGAAGGAGCCTTCGATAGCGAAGAAGGCAAGTGGGCCGAAAAAACGAAGAATTATTACTGTGACAGAAGCTATTGAAGAGACACCACGACCAGCTTCGGCTTCAAAGGCACCAGCTGTTGAGAGCGCTACAGCTACCGAAGTTGTACCTTCTGAAGCTGCAACTGCCAAGCTGAACCGGCCGAAGATGCAAATCTAGAAAGCACACTTTCTAATATTGATAAGATACTTCTTGACATGGCCGTAGAAGAAGCTGCTACAGCTGCCGAAGAGGTCGTGGCCACAATGCCTGAGAAAGAGAAGGAAATAGCCGAAGATGCTTCGGAAGAAGAAAATTTCAATTTTCAAAACTTAATTGGACAAGAATTGTCGAAGGCTGACAAAGAAGAGTTGAGAGACTATGTCATATCCTATGGATATGAACCAGGGGCGCTACTCTTTGGCGGTGTTGACGACGAAAGCTTAGGCTGTCTCCGAGACCGAACCGGAGCGAAGGTTATCAGTACTCTATCAAAGAGCATTGGTTTCCCGAAGCTTGAGACAGACATTAGCCGCTACCGACGATAGAATATCGTCGGTAGTTTATTCTATTCTAATTTCAAGGTAAAAAAACTTTTCTTCAACTTTTTATTGTTTTTAACAACGAAGGTGCTTTCTAACGAAGGTTGTTCCTGCACAGAGTATGCTATTGAGTAAAGCTTTGAGGATGCAACAAGATCTTGAAGATACAAAACATGAAGTTATAATTGAGGGTTTAGAAAGCAAAATAAAAAATCAAGCAGCGGCTCTTGAAAAGAAGGACTTCAAACTTCAGACAGCAGAGGGTTTATTGGCAGAAGCCGAAGCTAAAATTGCAAAGTTGAATACGGATCTTCTCTCAAAGTCAGAAAGCTTTGAACAAGAAAAGCAGAAGTTTGATGCAAAATTTGAGGCTGAGGTAGAAAAAAGTTCAAATTTGCAAAAAATCATTGATAGAGCTTCAAAACAAATGTCTGGAGTTCAGTAACCGATGTGTGCGACGGCTGAAGCAGATCTTCAATTCGGTTGGAGCTGGCTATGAAAAATTTAGTCCTTCGATTGAAGACCTGCCAGGGGCCTTCGAACATATCGAGGGTGAAATTGATGCTCTTGATGAAATTATAGCTGGACACGGCAATTTCTGTGCCCTGGTAGCTTCTCGGGGCACAGTTGTTGCCTTCCTGAAATCTGGTTGCACACATGGAAATATTGTCAATAGACCCAACTTTAGCTTATCACCAGCAGATCTAATTGATATTCCCAGTCTTGCCCAAAGCATAGGAAACAGATTTATAAAGCTAGTATGGACGAAGGGTGGACGGAGCTTAGCTGGTGATGAAGCTCGAAGTCATCTTAAGCCGGTAACAAAATCATACCTTGTGCTTACCTTTTCCTTTAAACTTGAATTTTCCTTACAACACTTTAATATGTACAGGATGACGAAGCTGAAGAGCATAAAGCCGAAGCTTAGCAGACGATCCGAAGCTCACTAGATAGTGATGAAGCTTGAATAGCTAGCTGTGGAAAAAACTCTAAGAACTCTTGTATTGACCTTTGTAAAGAATATTGTAATTTAAGAATTAGAGTCTACTTTGTAAATTTTGTCCATACCTTGTAATATATTTTTACCTTTCCATCAATGTGTGAAGTGCTTCGATGTGAACGAAACTTGTACTTTTTTAGCTGAAGCCGAAAAACACCTTCCCTTTTTTCATACACAATGAAGCATGAGTCTGCTTTCGAAGCTGCATTCTTAGAGCCAAAGCAATTGTTTGTATCTGTATGGTATGATGATGATGATGATTCTATGTATGTCTAAATGAATGTTTATGTATGCAATGTATGATGTAATGTATCATGCAAATGAATGCCCAAACACACACATCCGAAGCTTCATCCACAACCTTCATTCCCTAAGGAATGACTAAAATCTCTTTGCCGTTTATTTTTCGGCTGCACCGTTTATTTTTCGGTGTAAGCTCTGCATTCCCTAAGGAACGTCTTTTGAACTTATTCGCCTTCTATTTCGACGGTATTCGTGTTGACTTTTCGTGCTTCGCCTTATATTTCGATGGTATTTGGCTCTGCATTCCCTAAGGAACGACTTTTGAGCAGAAAACTTACGCTGCGCTCCCTTAGGAATGGCTTTTTGTAGCTTCATCGTGC
Organism: Zea luxurians; assembly: GCA_029449295.1. NCBI lineage: Eukaryota > Viridiplantae > Streptophyta > Magnoliopsida > Poales > Poaceae > Zea > Zea luxurians. The sequence goes on along the minus strand of JAOPSE010000010.1, from coordinate 37,401,685 downwards.
TCTGCATCCCCTTAGGGACGACTTTCGAGCTTCTCCCTGTTTTTTCTTTTTCTCTGCACTCGATGGTGCATGCTCAGATTTTACATTTACATATTTGAGGGATTTTGCTCTCGTAGAGCTGAATAAGAAAGGAAAAGATTACAAACTATGGCCCCATTAAAAACCTTTCCCCCCTTCGGAAAGGAAAAGGGTGCTATAGAAAAATAGAAAAAGATTACATGAATCTATACATAATACCGTCGAAGCTCATCCGCATTCCAAGACCTAGGAATATCATTGCCATCCATATCTTTTAGTCTGTAAGAACCGGGCCTTGACGAAGATACGACCAGAAAAGGTCCTTCCCACTTCAACTGTAGTTTGCCTACTGTGTCCGGATTAGCCACTCTCCGAAGTACCAGATGCCCTGGCTTGATATTTTTCAACCGGACTTTTCTGTCGCGCCATTTTATTGTTTCGGCTTGATATTTATTAATATTTTCCACAGCCTGAAGTCTGGCCCCTTCTATAGTGTCTTTTGCTACATGATAATCAGCTTCGTCTTTAGTCGAAGCTGTTGTTCTTATTGACCCCGTTTTAGCTTCTTCTAGGGTTATGGCTTCGTCACCAAATAATAGCTTGAATGGCGTAAAACCTGTTGATCTTGATACAGTCGTGTTGTGGCTCCACACCACTTTAATCAACTCTTCCGGCCACTTTCCTCTGGGCTGGTTAAAAATTAACTTCATTATTCCTGTCATTATAATACCATTTGCTCTTTCGACAAGTCCATTTGATTCTGGATGTCTGACTGACGCAAAATGGATCTTCGTGCCAATTTGATCACAGAATTCCTTGAAGGTTTCGGCATCAAACTGTGTTCCATTGTCCACAGTTATAGCCTTTGGTACGCCGAAGCGGCAAACAATGTTTTGCCAAAAGAATTTCTGGACTATGACCGAAGTTATTGTGGCCAAAGGCTTCGCTTCAATCCACTTGGAAAAATATTCTACAGCCACCACAACATATTTTAAATTGCCTTGTGCTGGTGGAAGTGGACCTAACAAATCCAGGCCCCATCTTTGCAATGGCCAGGTTGGTTGTATCAGTTGGGTTAACGACGAAGGTTGTTTCTGGTCTCTTGCGCATTTTTGGCAATTTTCACATTTTTGAACTAGATCCGCTGCATCCGAAGCTGCCTTCGGCCAATAAAATCCTTGTCTGAAGACTTTCCCCAGCAAAGGTCTAGATCCAATGTGAGATCCACACAATCCTGCATGTATTTCCTTCATCAATTCTATACCTTCAGCTCTAGATAGACACTTGAGCAGTGGAGAGCAGACTCCATGTTTGTATAACTCCCCCTCTATTATTACATATAGTCATGCTCTTGCCTCCATTCTCTTATTATAAGCTTCGTCATCTGAAAGGCAGTTGCCTTGGAGAAAACATATAATCTCAGTCCTCCAATCTTCACTATGAACAGGAGATATATTGAGCATTGCTCTTTCAAGAAGTTCCACCGAAGGTGCTCTTATTGTCTCAAAGAATACTTCCGAAGGTAAGGGCAGCCCCAGTGCCGCTGACTTGGCTAGCAGATCAGCGTGCTCATTTTCTCCTCGTGGAATATTCTTGACAGAAAACCCTTCAAAAGAAGCTTCAAGTCTTCGGACTGTATCCAGGTATTTCTCAAGCTTCGGGTCTCTTGCTCTACAACTCTTGTCAACATGACCAGAAATAACTTGGGAATCGGTTTTAAGGACCACCCTTCTTATCCCCATTGCCTTTAACTTCCGAAGCCCCAAAAGCAAAGCTTCATATTCAATAATATTATTTGTGCAGCTAAAATCAAGTTTTACTGCATAGCATGTTCTGACTTTGGAAGGTGCAACCAAGACAGCAACTGCACCTGCCCCGAAGGTTCCCCATGAACCGTCGCAGAACACTGTCCAAGCTTCGGCATCTTTATTTGCTTCTTCTTCCTGAGCCCCTGGCGTCCAATCAGCGATGAAGTCTGCTAACGCCTGGGACTGGATCGAGGATCTATGCACATAATCAATGCTGAATTCGTTGAGTTCCGTAGCCCACTTTCCAATCCTTCCAGTAGCTTCTCTATTCCTCATAATATCTTTCAAAGGCTGAGATGAAGGAACAATTATATGGAATGCTTGAAAGTAGTGCCGAAGCTTCCTGGAGGCCATTAAGACAACATACAACACCTTCTCCAATTCTGTATAATTTTTCTTTGATAAGCTTAGAACTTCAGAGACAAAGTATATTGGGGCTTGCTTTTTGATTTGTCCTTCCAATTTCTCCTGCACAAGCGTCGCACTCACTGCAGAGTGCGAAGCTGCTACATATAATAGTAACGGAGCCCCTGGCGTAGGTGGAGTTAATGTTGTTAGATCAATCAGGTATTGCTTCAGTTCTTCAAAGGCTTTCTGTTGAGCTGGGCCCCACTAAAATACTTCGGCTGACTTTAGTATTTCAAAGAATGGCAAGTTTTTTTCTGCTGATCTAGATATAAATCTGTTCAACGAAGCCAATCTTCCTGCCAACCGTTGGGCCCCCTTCTTCGTACTTGGCGGTTCCATTCAAAGTATGGCTTCGATCTTGCTTAGATTAGCTTCGATCCCCTTCGTCGAAACTAGACAACCAAGGAACTTACCCTTCTTTACTCCAAAGACACATTTTTCAGGATTTAATTTCAGGCCAGCTTGCCTGAAATTAGCAAATGTTTCTTGCAGATCAGTGATATGATTTTCTTGCTTCGTGCTTTTTACTATGATGTCATCAACATATGTTAGCATATTTCTGCCTATCTGAGAATGAAGGACCTTGGTTGTCATTCTGCTGAAGCTTTCTCCAGCATTCTTGAGCCCCTCAGGCATCCGAAGATAACAATATGTACCACTAGGGGTTATGAAGCTGGTCTTCGGCTCATCTTCCTTCTTCATCCAGATTTGGTGGTACCCTGAGTAACAATCTAGTAAACTCATAAGCTCTGATGAAGCTGCTGCATCTACTAGAGAATCTATTCTTGGCAATGGGAACTCATCCTTTGGACAAGCCTTGTTAAGCTCTGTAAAATCGATGCACATTCTCCATTTACCACTTGCCTTCTTCACCATAATAGTGTTAGCTAGCCACTCTGGGTATTTGACCTCTCTGATAACGCTAGCACTAAGAAGCCTCTTCACTTTATTTTGAGCACCTTCAGCTTTGTCATCGGACATTTTCTGAAGCCTTTGTTTTCTTGGCCTGAAAGATGGATCCACATTGAGTGAATGCTCAATGACATCTCTATTGACACCGCAAAGATCATTAGCTGACCAAGCAAACACATCTTTGTTGTTGAATAAAAACCTTATCAAGGTTTTCTCCTGCTCTTCAGATAACTGAGAACCCAGCAATACCTTCTGCTCTGCTATATCTTCACATAGAAGCATAGGCTTCGGCTGATCAGCCGAGGCAGCCTTCTATCTTCTGTACTTGTACTACTCACAAGCTTCATTTCCATCTATGTTGTGGATTGCTTTTGAATCTGTCCAGTTTCCTTCAGCTTTTCTAGCAGCTTCCTGACTGCCATGAACAGCAATGGGTCCTTGTTCCGAAGGTATCTTCATGCATAGATATGCTGGATGAAGTATTGCTTAGAAAGCGTTGAGTGTCCCACGACCAATGATTGCATTGTAGGGGTATTCCATGTCAACAATATCAAACACAACCTATTCAGTCCTTATGTTGTGGACAAATCCAAAGGTCACTGGCATTGTGATCTTGCCAAGTGCTACGATCTACCTTCCTCCGAAGCCACAAAGAGGGTGTGTAGCATCATGAATCTTGTCCTCTGGCTCTTGCATCTGTCTGAAGGCCTTAGCAAATATGATGTCGGCTGCACTGCCTGTATCAACCAAAACATTGTGGACCAGAAATCCCTTGATGACACAAGATATGACCATAGCATCATTATGAGGATAATCCTTGAGCTGAAGGTCCTCCTGGGAGAAGGTGATTGGGATGTGGGACCATTTTGACTTGATGAAGGGTCCCTGCACCCCAACATGTTGTACCCTTCTCTGAGCCTCCTTCTTCTGCTTCGTGTTGGCTGGTTCTGAGCATGAACTGCCTGTTATTGGGAGCACCAGCTTCGTAGCCGAAGCAGCTTCAGCTTCGATGTTGGACGAAGCCATCAACTCGAAAGTGGAAGTGAGTTCACCGGAGGTGGGCGCCAATGTTGGGGACTTGTTCTCAAATGCTATGAATCAAGAACAAGGCAACACAAAGTATTAAATATTAAAGTACTTCGTCCTTCGAAGCATTATTTCCCTTAGGATATAATGATCTTCGGATGAAGGTCATGAAGGACGTACCTTCATCATCAAGGTTATAAGATAATGAAAGGTGAAACATATGAAACATGAAAGATAACACAAACAAACACATAATATCATTCATATGTTATCATTATACAAACTTGAATATTTAAATATGATATTTAATTACATTTGTACCTTCGGCTTGATAGAAGGCAAAAATCCAAGTGTTGTGCGTGAGCGATTACAGGATAGCGTGAACAGTACCGAGGTACTGTTCATCTATTTATAGGCACAGGACGCAGCCTGTGGGGAATTACATTCATGCCCTTTACAAAGGTTCACAATCATAATACAAATTATCATGGGCCAGTTGGTCATTTCATCTTTAAGTCGGTGCATTTGGAAATATGCTCTGAAGCCTTTTGATTGATAGCTTCGGCTTCGTGTCAATCCTCCGAAGGTGTTTCTTCTTATGAGACCTTCGGCGACGAAGCAGACCCCCAACAAATGCCAAGCTTAATGCTCCTAAGAAATTGTCCAAATTTGTTAAGGGCAAGGCTCCCATGGTTCTGGATAACGAGGGTTACATTTTATACCATGTCGGTTATCCCGAACGCAAAATTAGGAGAATTCATTCTAGGAAGTCTCACTCTAGCTCTCATCATGCTTTTATGTATAAGAGTAAGGCATCTAGTTCTAGGCAATCCAGTCATGCTAAATTGCCTAAAAGGAAATCTCCTATTGCATCAAATGAGCCTAACATTTCATTTAAGACTTTTGATGCTTCTTATGTGCTCACTAACAAATCAGGCAAAATAGTTGCCAAATATGTTGGGGGCAAACACAAGGGTTCAAAGACTTATGTTTGGATACCCAAGGTGCTTGTTTCTAATGTGAAAGGACCCAAGACCGTTTGGGTACCTAAGAACAAGGCCTAAATTTGTTTTGTAGGTTTATGCATCCGGGGGCTCAAGTTGGATAATTGACAGTGGGTGCACAAACCACATGACTAGGGAGAAAAGGATGTTCTCCTCCTACGAGAAAAACCATGATCCCCAAAGAGCTATCACATTCGGGGATGGAAATCAAGGTTTGGTCAAAGGACTTGGTAAAATTGATATATCTCCTGACCATTCTATTTCCAATGTTTTTCTTGTAGATTCTTTAGATTACAATTTGCTTTTTGTTTCTCAATTATGCAAAATGGTCTACAACTGTCTTTTTACGGATTTAGGTGTTACTGTCTTTAGAAGAAGTGATGATTCAGTATCATTTAAAGGAGTATTAGAGGGTCAGCTATACTTAGTTGATTTTAATAGAGCTGAACTCGATACTTGCTTAATTGCTAAGACTAACATGGGTTGGCTCTGGCATCGACGACTAGCCCACGTTGGGATGAAGAATCTTCATAAGCTTATAAAGGGAGAGCACATTTTGGGACTAACAAATGTTCATTTTGAGAAATACAGGATTTGTAGCGCATGTCAAGCAGGAAAGCAAGTTGGTGTTCATCATCCACACAAGAACATCATGACGACTGACAGACCGCTTGAGCTACTCCACATAGATCTATTCGGCCCGATAGCTTACATAAGCATCGGCGAAAGTAAGTACTGTCTAGTTATTGTGGATGATTATTCTCGCTTCACTTGGGTATTCTTTTTGTAGGATAAATCTCAAACCCAAGAGACCTTAAAGGGATTCTTGAGACGGGCTCAAAAAAGATCAGAAGCGACAACGGGACGGAGTTCAAGAACTCACAAATAGAAGGCTTCCTTGAGGATGAGGGCATCAAGCATGAGTTCTCTCCTCCCTACACACCACAACAAAATGGTGTACTGGAGAGGAAGAATAGAACTCTACTTGACATGGCGAGGACCATGCTTGATGAGTACAAGACTTCGGACCAGTTTTGGGCGGAAGCAGTCAACACCGTTTGCTACGCCATCAACCGTCTCTACCTTCCCCGAATCCTCAAGAAGACATCGTATGAACTCCTCACCGGTAAAAAGCCCAATGTTTTATATTTTAGAGTCTTTAGTAGCAAATGCTTTATTCTTGTTAAAAGAGGTAGAAAATCTAAATTTGCTCCTAAGGCTGTAGAAGGCTTTTTACTTGGTTATGGTTCAAACACAAGGGCATATAGAGTCTTTAACAAGTCCACTGGACTAGTTGAAGTTTCTTGTGACATTGTGTTTGATGAGACTAACGACTCTCAAGTAGAGCAAGTTGATCTTGATGAGCTAGATGATGAAGAGGCTCCGTGCATCGCGCTAAGGAACATGTCCATTGGGGATGTGTGTCCTAAGGAATCCGAAGAGCCTCCACAAGCACAAGATCAACCATCTTCCTCCATGCAAAGCATCTCCACCAACTCAAGATGAGAATCAAGCTCAAGAGGATGAAAACGAGGATCAAGAAGATGAGCCACCTCAAGAGAAGGACAATGATCAAGGGGGAGATGCCAATGATCAAGACAAGGAAGATGATGAGGGTCCAAGGCCGCCACACCCAAGAGTCCACCAAGCAATACAACGAGATCACCCCGTGAACTCAATCCTCGGCGATATTCATAAGGGGGTAATCACTCGACCTCGTGTTGCTCATTTTTGTGAACATTACTCCTTTGTGTCTTCTATTGAGCCATATAGGGTAGAAGATGCATTAAGGGATTCGGATTGGGTGTTGGCGATGCAAGAGGAACTCAACAATTTCACGAGGAATGGGGTATGGCATCTTGTTCCACATCCTAATCAAAATGTTGTAGGAACCAAGTGGGTCTTCCGCAACAAGCAAGATGAGCATGGTGTGGTGACAAGGAACAAAGCTTGACTTGTGGCCAAGGGTTATTCACAAGTCGAAGGTTTGGATTTCGGTGAAACCTATGCACCCATAGCTAGGCTTGAGTCAATTCGTATTTTACTTGCCTATGCTACTTACCATGGCTTTAAGCTTTATCAAATGGACGTGAAAAGTGCCATCCTCAATGGACCAATCAAGGAGGAGGTCTATGTTGAGCAACCTCCCGGCTTTGAAGATAGTGAGTACCCTAACCATGTGTATAAACTTTCTAAGGCGCTTTATGGGCTCAAGCAAGCCCCAAGAGCATGGTATGAATGCCTAAGAGACTTTCTTATCGCTAATGGCTTCAAAGTCAGAAAAGCCGATCCTACTCTCTTTACTAAAACTATTGCAAATGATTTGTTTGTATGCCAAATTTATGTTGATGATATCATATTTGGGTCTACTAACAAATCTACTTGTGAAGATTGCGCACAATTGCTTTGGATGAGGCAAACCCTTAGGGACTATGGTTACAAATTAACCAAAGTTCCTCTCCTATGTGATAATGAGAGTGCAATCCACATGGCGGATAATCCCGTTGAGCACAGCCGCACTAAGCACATAGCCATTCGGTATCACTTTTTGAGGGATCACCAACAAAGGGGGGATATCAAGATTGCTTATGTTAGCACCAAAGAACAATTAGTCGATATCTTTACCAAGCCACTAGATGAGAAAACTTCTACCAAACTTAGGCATGAGCTAAACATTCTTGATTCTAGGAATTTTGATTGATAATTTGCACACATAGTTCATTTATATACCTTTGATCATCTCGCTTTTATGTGCTATGACTAATGTGGTTTTCAAGTGTATTTCATGATAAGTCATAGATTGAAAGGGAAATGGAGTCTTCGGCGAAGACAAGGCTTCCACTCCACTCTGTCGAATTATTTATCCTTCGCCGTCACTTCGCACCACTCTCCAAAATTGGTATAATCTTCACTTCTATATTGTTTACCAAAGGGGGAGATAGTTTGAAAAAAGGGCTTATATTTCACTCACAAGTATCTGTTTTTGGCGATTCATGCCAAAGGGGGAGAAAGTATTAGCCCAAAGCAAAAGGACCGCACCACCACCAATTTAAAAAATTATAGTCTTTCAATTGGTATTAAAGAAGTTTTTCAATTGGTATCTTATTTTTGATACAATTTCAAATTGATATGACCTCTTTTAAAATTAATATCTAAAACCTTCTTGAACACTAAGAGGAGAATTTCATTGAGGGGGAGTTTTGTTTAGTCAAAGGAAAAGCATTTGAAACAAGGGGAGAAAATTTCAAAACTTGAAAATGCTTCTCGAAATCTTATTCATATACCTTTGACTATTTGCAAAAAGAATTTCCAAAAGAATTTGCAAAAACAAAACAAGTGGTGCAAGCGTGGTCCAAAATGTTAAAAGTAAGAAAGCAATCCATGCATATCTTATGAAAGTATAAATTGCCTTAATTCTAAGCAACCTTTGTACTTACCTTATGCAAACTAGTTCAATTCTGCAATTATATATTTGCTTTGGTTTGTGTTGGCATCAATCACCAAAAAGGGGGAGATTGAAAGGGAAATAGGGGCAAACCTTTTTCCTAAATGATTTTGGTGGTTGAATTGCCCAACACAAATAATTGGACTAACTAGTTTGCTCTAGATTATATGTTCTACAGGTGCCAAAGGTTCATCTACAACTATTCTAAATCGACTGTCCGGAATATTGTAGATTATTCCGGACAAGAGAAGTTTTTTGGAAAAACAGACTAAGCGCGGACCGTCTGGGCCCTTGCGGCGGACCGTCCGCGACACCAGGATGACCCTCGGACAGAACCAATGCCAAAACCCAAGTCTACACTATGGACCGTCCGGAGGGCAAGCAAGCACCGTCCGAGACCACGCGCGGACCGTTCGGTAGGTGAGGAACCGAAAAACCCAAAGGTGACGGGTTCGGTAAAATGAATTATAACGTCCTCGCGGACCGTTCGGTGTGCACGACCGGACCGTCCGCGACTGCCTTTATCTGACATCTGACGACACATTTAATGCATTATAGCCGTTGATATAGCCGTTACTGCTGACCGTTGCGATTTCAGCCGTTGATGTACAGGGGCGGACCGTCCGGACCAAGGACGCAGACCGTCCGCGGTAGGCAGAAATGGAGCAACGGCTAGGAAGTGGTTGGTGGCTATAAATACATCCCCAACCACCTCCATTCACAATATCCAAGCATTCCAATCTTCAACATTCAATACAAGAGCTAGCAATCCATTCCAAGACACAATCAAAGCCTCAAATCTCTCTAAGTCCCACAATTGAGACAAGTGATCATTAGTGATTAGTGACTTGAGAGAGAGAGTGATTCGTGTGTTATTTGTCGCTCTTGTCGCTTGGCTTTTGCAATCGTTCTTTCTTCCTTCCCATTCTTATTCTCACGTGACTTGTAATCAAAGCAAGAGACACCAAGTGTGTGGTGGTCCTTGTGAGGGGTCTAAGTGACCCATTGATTAAGGAGAAAGCTCACTCGGTCTAAGTGACCGTTTGAGAGAGGGAAAGGGTTGAAAGAGACCTGGTCTTTATGACCGCCTCAACGAGGAGTAGGTTGCAAGAACCGAACCTCGGTAAAACAAATCACCGTGTCATCCGCTTTATTTCCTTGTGATTTGTTTTTCGCCCCCTCTTTCGGACTCGATTATATTTCTAACGCTAACCCCGGCTTGTAGTTGTGCTTAAACTTTATAAATTTCAGATTTGCCTATTCACCCCCCTCTAGGCGACTTTCACCTCCTCTTCGTCACCTCCGCCGCCGAGATGACACCACAGTCCACGATATAGTAGTCGTCGAACACGCGTGACATGACGAGTACCGATGACTCTTGGCTGGGCTGCTAGACGAAGTGCACCTCGGACTCATCAGCAAGGTAGTACACTTGGCTGTTGCACCACCAGATGCGCTACTTTTCTACATACATCATGTTCGAGGACACTCACACAACGTCAGCAACGACCGTCGTCTCAGCACACAAGAATTCATGGCCGATCAGTAGCGACTTACATGATAGGTTGGGCTTCAGATGGATGATGAGCTGGACGGCGTGATGGCACTATCGTCGGATGCGGTGCCCAAAACAACCCGAGAGTCGTCGACGTTGGCAACGACCATGAGGTCCCCCTGCTTGACGATGGACAACTGGTGCAGCCGCTCTGGATCGCGTCCAAGCGGCGGTTGCGTCGGAGCTTGTCATACACAGCGGCTCATGCGGCCACGTAGAACTGCTTCCAAGGTCGAACTGCAGTCGTCAAGCTTCTTCTCGTCGTCGATGAGCGACGCCAACGTGAGCGCCTCCTGCTAGTGGTGTTTGTTCGGGGTTTCCAAGCAAGAAACATGGATTCATCCTTGGAGTTGGTTTATGAAAATGACTCACAAGTCAGATCTATGGAAAAAATATTATGGAGAATAAATGCCACACATGCAAAAAAGGAATTTAAGTTGAAAACATTATTCAAACAAAAGAAATTGCATGCAAGGCTCTTCTTTAAATATTACTCCTTCAATCTAAAAATATAATTCAAAAATCTCGGTGTTACTTATCTACTACTACACATTGTGCAAGGGTAGTAGGGTAGGCTTAGAGAGAGATGTAGTAGATGTTTTTCCTGTCATAGATGTAGACATAAACACACATGTGTGTAGCAGTAGCTACTACTTGCATTTGTCTAAGAGGTCGCGGGTCTGAATCCCCTTGGGGTCATTTTTGTTTTTAAATTTTAGCTAGACGTGGGTTGTACGTGGAAATGAGAATGGGAATGGGCTTTGCGGGGAGGGGGAATGAGAAAGGTAGAATAGGGAATGTGAATGACAGAACATGGGAATGAGCTGTGCAGGGAGGAGGGAATGAGAAAGGCAGAACAAGAATGAGAATGACAGAACGGGGAATGGTGGCTGAACACGGAACGACAGACTACTCTTGCAGCATTAATAAGTAGTAGAGATTGGGCGAGTGGGGGTTTTCCCTGATTAAATTATTGTTTTTCTATTTTTAAAACATGATTTATATTATCTGAAAAAGAATTTGTATTAGTGGTTTTCTTAACTAAAACGTCAATAAAAACTAGTCGGTTACCCGTGCGTTGCGATGGCTCACAACAATATCCATGTAAATTATCTACCAAAAAGGTATCAAGTTTTTTTATTAATTGTCTCCGCTCTTCGCATAATATCTTTATGAACGCACTGGTACCATAGGCAGCAAATCATAGACCTCCATCCCTCGCTTCCCCCACTTCCAAGGTTCCGTAGAGCAGGAGGGGAATGGAAGAGGCGGACATACTTGTTCGTTGCCGGAGAAGGACACGACGAAGACCTGGGCATCTGGAGGCGACATAGGTAGTATACCGCTAGATATATAGGGACAAAGCACGCAAGCGTATAAAGAAGCCTAGTCGGAGTAGCTCCAAACCGAGAGGCACCCGCACCAGGCGTCAATCCGAGAAGGGCGAGAATGCGAGTATCTTCCCAGCCCTAGACCCGCCGAAACGACACAACACCAGCACCAACTCCATAGCATATGCCAACTACTGCCACGCTACGGGCCTTGGTTGTCCAATATCTCAGACTTGGACTCTCATCGCCAAGATCACCTAAGTGTGGCAAACGCCATTATGTCCTCCTCGACGGCACGCACGGAGAAAGGCCAGGAGCATGACAGACTCGCCCCGGACCCGCGTCGACGATCGTCAGTCGGCTCGCGGCTGCGACCATGGGCGGGGGCAGCAGGTTGGGGAGGAAGAACAGGGCGAAGGCCGGGAAGACGAACGGGACATCCCACGACGGCAAAAACGATGGTGCGCGCATGTGAAACGTCCTCGTGGACGTGCAATAGCCACTGCGTGAGTCAGTGTCAGGGCTGGTGTCGGACAAATATGGGGAGGAGGCGTATGCTCCTACGCCCTTTGCCGAAAATTGGGGTGGCGCGGAGGTGGAGGCATGAGGGGAGAGAGAAAAGAAGTAGAATGACGAACAAGGTGGTGGCAACTGAGGCGAGGACCATCATTATCGTGCGAAGGTATAGATGGCCAAATGGTCCTTGTCTCGCGAGCTGGCCTGAGGCATGACCCATTTAATAGTGTCTGGGCCAACCCGGCACGAGCGTCGTGTTGTGCTTGGACCGTAGCCTCGACCCATAGTACTGGCCCGGCTCGACACGTTTTTTTTATTTTACAAAAAATCATATACATATATACAATTTATATTCAATATTATAAACACCTAAGCATGATGTTCTACTGGTTAGACAACTTCGCCTAGTATCTCCCACCCTTCTTCCATCAGGGTACACTCTTCTTCCATCAGAGTGTGGGTTCAAACCCCACCTCATGCACCGCTTTTTAACATTTTACGCTGAGTTGATTTGGAAAAAATATAGAGACTTTTTTGTAAAAAGATGACGCAAGACAACCGTTGAAACTGGTGCTTTAAGTATAGTAGAGATTAATTTTCACTGGCGACTATCTTAACAGAATCGTCAGTAAAAATTGATTTCCACCGGCGGTTCTCAGTTAGCTGTTTGTGGATAGATCTATTGGCCACTAGCGCTGGCGGTCTAAAAAACGCCAGTAAAACTGGGTTCAAACCCGTCTATAGAGCTCTTTGTACAGGATAATTTGATAGTTTTTTTATTAAAAATGGTTACATAAAATAGTTTGACTTAGTATATGTATTCTAATTTACTAGGTCAGTGCCCGTGTGTTGCAACGGGGACATATAATATCTCGATAACTTATATATGCTCATATGTGCTATATAATTATGAGACAGAAGATGACATATATGAGCTGTCCGGGATGACACCGAAGAGAAACTCGGGCCTGTGACGCATGGGTACTCACCTAGTACTTTAATCTCTTCCTCTATGAATTGTTCCGGCATTACTGGGGCCTCAGGACGAGCTAGGTCAACTTGTCCATCGATGCCAAATACTTTTAAAAGTTCCCTAGTCTTAGCATCTCTGTATAAAATGTATAAGAAAAATAAAAGCTAGGGAACTTGAGTCAACTGTTAGATATATCTGTATTTATCAAAATATACCAAAGAGCAAATGTCATGCTAGTTAGACTCCAAACTTTCGCTCGGCAGCTGTCTGCGAGTATGTGTTTCACATCAGCAGCAGGCAAAGAGCACATGTTACCAATTGTAGCATGGTTTCTAAGGTCAATATAAGATTTTTCAACCAGCGAGGCAGCCTTATGACTTATTCCTGATGTAAATGAGAGGGACTTAGCAATGGTGTCCCAAGGCCATGCCTTTATGACACCGCTTTCTGATCCGGACCAAATTTCACTTGTTTCCAAGAGATTAAATGAAACAATAAATTTGGATAGCTTTTCAGATTATAAGTTCTATATTTCTGACATACCAGAACAAGGAAACAAACTTTAGCGAGCCATAAATAAAGGAATGCTATGTTTCATTAGATAAAAGGGGCCAAGTTGTAACAGACAGCAACACGTTTACTACTATATCAGATAAACAAGCATCAACTGTATTCATAATTAATCTGTAGACAACAAGAAAGACTTAGAATAGATAGAACGGGCGGCTGAGATCGTCCAACGACAGAACGCAAGGGAGGCAGGCTACCCTTGCGTTCTTAATAAGTAGTATAGAATTGTAGCATGCAACAACGCCAACAGACGGGACGGGAGACCCAAACATGATATGTGAAATCTGAGATAGTCTTGTGAAATCTGAAGTGGGCCTTTTAGGCGCTGCAGCTTTCTTTTTAGGATTAATTTTGATGCCATGGAGTGACATCTAGTTCATTTTGATGCCATGGAGTGACATGAAAATGAAATAGTTTCCAATTTTTGAAAAATTTCAGTGGCATGTTTCCAATTAACCCTTCTTTTTAACAGTAGTCAAGAGAAATTTTCTTTCTGTCCTTTTGGCACAAACTGACAAAGCTCTACTCTTCAATTCTTTGTCTTATGGGAACGCTCTCGGATATTCCATTCTATACTTCTCTATGATGCAGTCAACTTCTTGCAAATCTCAATGCATAATTTATTTAGTTTAACATTTTTGCTCCAGTTCTATACAGAGGATGAATAATCTTGCCTTTGATCTTCAGATTCTTTATGTCTTCTGGGAACACTGTCAGATATTCCATTCTGTACTTTTCTACGATGCAGTCAACTTTTTGCAAATCTCACTGCAGAATTTATTTAAACACATTTGCTCTAGTTCTATACAGAGGACGAACCATCTTGCCTTTGGTCAATGTTACAACTCTTTTTCTACTGTGTTTTTAATAAATCAATAACAATGATTGCATCATTTCAGAACTAACAAACACTGAACTTATAGAAGTTAAAGTAGTTGTATATATATGTGAAATTAACAGTTCATTCCTGTATGACTCCTATATAAGTGAAATGTCAACTATTACTCTGTTCCTGCAGGTACTGACATAATCATGAAGCTTTTCATATTTCGATGATAGGATTGTTGGATCTCATATACGTGAAATATTTTCTGTGTGTGTTGCGGCTAACAGAGGCATCCAACCTACATTATTCTCATCCTCTTCCCATGCAACAGGTGCATCCTTCTCTGAAGGCTGGTCCTCTGTATCCTCATGTGCCTCACAGACACTGTTGGTCTCGCTCATCAAGAGATCTTGATTCTCAATATCCTTCAGAGGAAGTATTCGAGAATTGATATCTCCACCAGCTTCTGACATCTGATCCAATTCTTCCCACTCTGTCATGTTATGGCATGGCATCACATCGAGAACTGCTCAGGCAAGAACACCATAAAGCAATGAATGATCAAACTTAAGAGAACATGGGACAAAATGATGGATCTTACATCAGAAATAATAATGAATAACTCCATGAAAATAAATTATGGGCAATACCTGCTGCGGTTCGACTGAAACTTGATGTTCAAATCCTTATGTGCAGAAAAAGAAATTCACAGGCAGCAGGATGTTACATGCTCTGGAAGCAAGTAACTACAATAAAGGTCCAAAGGAAAATTTAATTTATAACAAGCATATTCGTTGTGTCTAAAGCTGCCATAAATACAGAAAAACTTATTCAATACCATATGCCAACTAAGAACACAGACAACATAGAATCAAAAGAAAAAAACATATTTAGCATCGAGGGACAAAAGGGCTGATTAGTAATGGCTAAAACCTGCATTTCTAAGTTTGGACACCTCTGCTTCAGCATGCTGGATGATATTAACCAACTATCTAGAAGTTTATAGAACAATCCTGCTAAAGGAACATACCTGCATTCTCTCTTGTAGCTTTCTTGCATCAATCTGCTCATCTTCACCAAAATTATCAAGTGAAGCCATTGATGCCATTGCCAGTTGACCAATATATTCCTCAAAAAGCTCACTACCAAACAGAATTCTCTTGCAGCTTTCTTGCATCAATCTGCTCATCTTCACCAAAATTATCAAGTGAAGCCATTGATGCCATTGCCAGTTGACCAATATATTCCTCAAAAAGCTCACTACCAAACAGAATTGCAAAAATTGTTGCAGGATCAATAATCCCCTCCCTGTCGAACGTTGAAACCATGTGAGTAAGTATTTTGCTCTCTTATAAGATTATTTGCAGCATGATTGAAATCATCAGTTAATCCAACAAAATACCATCTTCAGCAGGGGATATAATTTTCTCTAAAGTTCCAAATACAATATACATGATGGTTAATCATGAATCCTGACTCTCTGAGCTTAACACCCTCCCTTTTGGTATAGCCTCTGTTTCCTACTAATAAGATGCAGCAGAATCATGCCACTTGGTAGCACTTCAAGTTTTATTTTCCTGCTGAGAGCAGCAGCAGTGCCAACAAAAAAGGCACTGGACTGGTTTGAAACAGTTTGATTCACATAGAAATAAGAAACTTTCCCATGTTCCAACAAGCCCTGGTTCCATTGAAAAGCGGCAGCAAGTAATTTATTTGATCCTGAACGTACATTGAGATGCCGTCTTTCCCATGCGAGTCATAAGCTTGGCGCTGTGTAGGGTCACTGAGAACTTGGTATGCTTCTCCTAGAATGGACAAAACAGGCATTCAACGAAGCATCAAGCAGTCTGCATAAAACAATATCAGTACAATTATCAAAACAATAGTTTTTCATTTTGCATCAAGGGAGGCATCACTCACTCAAACAATAGCTGATAACAGTCCTCGAATAATGACATCCTTCTTGATACAGCAACCTGATTCTCATAAACAGATATCAGTGCATCAAATACAATTTTATAACCTACACAAATGATAAGCAAGTGAGCATAAACCCAACTCACTTCAACAATCTGTGACCAGCCAGTCAACATGTGAAGTTGGGCAGCCTGCTCTTCAAGATTTTTGTTATATCGCCACGCCCATTTGAGGAAACGATGAACTGATTCTTTTAGTCTAGCTTTCTCAGGCTCGGTTAATTGTGAGTTCAATTCTTGTGAAATCTAAGTAACAAAAAGAATTCATTAAACATGAGATCAATTTTGGAAAAAATGAACAGAACAAGGACACATAAGAATGAACACAGAACCTGGAGAAGTTTTTCATGGAAAGCATCAAGATCAATCAGTCGGTCACCTCTCTCTGAATAATAATATACACCACCATTTTCAAAATTGGCAGAGTTCCTTAGGATCTCTTCAATCTGTGTACCAAGATGTAGTGAGAACTAAAAAATCTATGGAACTGGAAGTTTAAAGGTCATACCTTCAATTCGATTCCCAAGCTGGAAAGCAGCTATGGATACTTCGTTGAAGTATCCGGACATCTAAACTGTAGAACCTCAAGCAAGTCCAAAACCTAAGTGCAACGTTTCAAGTGATATAAGGATCTTGATAATGGCTATGTAGATCAAATATCATACTTGGCTAGCAAATAAATAAGAACCAAAGTAGCTTAAACAATATTTGGAAACTTTGTATCAAAAGGAAAAAAAGTAAACTGCATGAAGAGTAACACTGCTCCTTGTCATGATGGATTTATAGTGAAGTTTTTTAAGTCGTTGTGGTATATGATAGGTGGTGACATAAAGGAAACGTTAGATGAGTTTTTTAACCTGACTGCAGTCCAACACTGATTTAGAGCATCTAACCAAATGAAAATGCTTGCATTGGAGGTTATGATATTTGACTGGTTTTCCCAGCTGACTGCACATATACATTGGCTGAACTTGGGATAGCAGAAAATGGATTGAGTACGTAAGCCTTTTGGCTTCCTGAAATTTTGGATGATGTTGCATACTGTCATGTTGCCAGAGAAACAGATCCACCATGCTCAAATGAATGGGCTAAAGCTGCACTATAATCAAAGCGACATTATCGAACAAACCAGATGCTAAACAAGAACTATCTGCAATTCTTTCTTCCAAAAAAAACTTCTATGTTCATGAATGTTGGAATTTAGCAAGGTTAGGCAATTGTAGCTAGCAATCTTGCTTTAACTATAAAAAAACCTACGGAGGGAGAAAACAGCTTCAGCTGCATTGCACTAAGAAGATACTTCTCACACACAGGCCGTGAAACACCGGAAGGTCGACCACTGAGCACCCAGAAGGGCAGAACACATGTCTGTGACCATGTGCATCTCGCGGAAAGCGCATTAGGTGATTACATGTATAACTCAGATTCACTACTGAAAAAGTGTGCCTTTTAACCCATGCGTTTTTAAATTTGCTCCCAGAGAGAAGCTTGGATCTAAATTTTATCATTTGTGCTGCTTTACATCCCACCAGCCCAACCATCTTACGTAGGTGTCACAATTCACGAACTATGTGAGTAAGGTACCTGCCACACAATTGAGCGATGATGATGTCCAGCAGCTACAACGTACTCTGCATAAGTGAAGTCCCAGCTGCAGAAAATATAGGTGCGTCAGGTGACTTCGACGTCAGGGGATCCGATCCCCAAATTTACATGTTGCCTGTAGTAACTACAGGCAGATCGCCCAGACACTTACCTGACGAATCAAAATTAAATATAACAGACTATAGCGTATTCTAGTGTTTATTAGCATTCCTCCATGCTCTTAACGACACGCGGAAACAAAGAAGCAACAGGACCGCCGCTTACCTAAAATTCGTGACGCACACGGATCGAATGCCAGCATCTGTAGCTGCCCTACACACGACGGGTACAACATCTAAAACCTGCCAGCGTTTGCTCAAGTGGGTTCAGTTAAGCTCTACTCGGTGTGCAGAGATGTTCAGACAGAAGAGTGACAACATAAACCGGTAACGATCAGTGATCATAGTATTGGTACCACAAGGTCGGCCTTGATAGAGTTGAGCCACTCCGCCTCGGTCTTGAGGATGGACTCCCGGGGCACCACGGCCGTCTGGTGGTACTGCACTCCGCGCACCATTATTAAGAACTCGGAGAAGCGAAGGGGGGCGATCGAGTTGTGCGTGCAAACTGCAAAGCAGAGCAAAACAATTTTAATCATACAACTACAATGTTCTTAGTATTTCGTAAGTGTGGGTCAACAGACTGGGAGCACTCTGCTACCCAGCTCACATCAGACTCCTCTCGTAAATGTCTGTTGAGCCTCCCTTTCATTCGTAAGACAAAAGCCATTTCACAATCCTTGTATAGTGACTAAGGGAATGAACCACTTGCGCATAGGCAGCCTAATGAACTTACAGAAGGTTGAGCAGAGACATACCGATGTGGCTGCCGAAGTTTGCTGCCGAGGTGACCGGTTGAAGGGGATCTATGCCGACGGCGTGCCCTATGCCCATTGCCGCTGGTCAGACAACAAGGCATGGCAGTCGATTGACCTTATGCACGCCGACGAGCTCGTCGTTCTCCAAGGTGCAACAACCGATTGACCTCGTGCACGCCATCGATCTGGATCCACATGCTCTTCCTCTTCTTCTCTGTATCAGGGGACAGCATGCTTGTGGCTTCGGGAACACCTGGAGCCAAGGAGTAGAGCCATCAGCGCGTAATCGCAGAAGATATATTCTTGCTACCGTGTTCTGTCTATAAATACAGAAAAAAATACATAAGTTATTGAGCAACATGTATGTCATTTAAAATTTGTATTCCTTGTTTGAGCTCAGTTTGCTAATTTGAGTATACATACCTGCAAGCAAAAAAATATGGATCAACTGCAACATTAAAGTAGCTATATGCAACAAGTTAGCTACTTGAAACCATTACTTTGAAAATGAGACTGCCAGTATCAGCAAGCGAGCGACTTGTGTTTTACCTCACGCATGGAGCAATCCATTTCCATCAACCATGAGCAACTGCAACAGGGCAGAATGGCAAAACCTTAGAAAGGGCATGGGTAAATACATAGAAGATGCTGGTGATTATGCAAGACATCTCATAAACTAAAATGATAAATAGTCAAGAAAAGCAATTGATTGAGCAGTAAAATTCTTCAAATGTGTAGCTCCAGTGGTCATTAAGTGTATTTACATGTTAAGAAATCAGAAATCAGATCCGAACACATAAAGCAGGGCAGAGAATGGGTGCAGGGGCGTACATGGTTGGTGCTCGTCGCCGGTGAAGGACCTCGGCCTGGGCACCTCCTGTCGTAGGGAGCGCGGCGGAATCAAGTGGTCTCGATGGAGATGGCCTATCAATCTTCTACATCATCCAGCTCCTCGAAAACAAAATCCTGAACGCATGGAGCAACAGAAGATTATTAGTATATACCAAACAGAGATTAGTATCTCCCAAGTTTTGCTTGCGGTCCAGAATTGGCTGGCAGTGACCACCTCGAGGATGGTGTCAGTTCCGAACTCCTTCCTCCATTTCAGTATCTCCGACCACATCAGCATCACCTTATCGGCTTTGAACTTCCTGGCCTTGAGGAACCTGAACCAAACCGCGAGTTTCAAGCACTGGCATAGTGGCATTCAATGAACCGCGTCCAAATGCAGCGCAGGCAAGGAAACAGAGGGGTGGGCTTTAATGTGACCTGAGCATCATGTGGTAGTCACCGTGCTTGTCAGGGAGGAGGCCGTGCGCGGCGAGGCGGTCCCGAAAGGAGGCGACGGTGCGCTCCCCCTGCCACCAGTACAAGATTCATATTCCTCCAATGAATGTGGATTCAGAGGAAGGCATAATTCCTTGTCAACAAAAAGGGGTTCTATCGTCCAGCAACCCTCAAACTTCCTCATAAAGCCATCTCGCCCTTGCCTAAACTTTACCTGCAGAAGGTATTGCATGGATCAAAATATCAGGCAAAGTATTGCATTTGCTAACTGTCACACCCGGTTTTTAGAAGGTAAACCGAATGCGAACCATGTACGTGCCAGGATCAGTTATTCACGTACACAGCAGTTACATAATATGGACATCATCACACAGTGCTCAAAATAGCATTAAAAGGGAAATAATAGTCGATTACATCATACGTCTGAGACGTCCATATAGTTCTTACAATAAATCAAAGTGCGGAAAAGAAACGTAGATAACGCGGCCTTCACAGGCAGCCGACTGGGGGTTGCTGCTAACCCACACCTAGAACTCGTCGTAGTCTTGAAACTCCTGGAAGTCTCCTTCCACAGCTTCATCTTCTCCTGAGCAGTGGTTGCAATGCTGACAACCTGGGGGGGGTTTGGTGTGTAGAGCAAGGGTGAGTACACATCAACATACTCAGCAAGCATCCTGTCTGGCTGTAGTGGACTAGCTTTATGTAGGGATAAGTCAAGCAGTTGCTTTTAGTTGGTCAGATTATTATTTACTAGTAGAAAGCCAGGTTTTAGCATTAACCCAAGTTATTAGCCCAATGTATCCTTTCCAAACGGAAAGAATACCACTTACCAATACCATAATCATAATCAGAACCATCAATCTCACTGCCACCTGTACCAAAGTATCTCTGATCAAGTATCACTAATCTCTGGAGCTCCCTTGGCCGCTCATAACCGCGAGCACGGCTGATATATCAGTTTCATAACACTCTGCAGAGGTTGCGCACTTTACCCATAAGCCGTGATTCCCTCTCTAGCCCGGGCTTGCAAGACCCTTATTCACTCCCAAGGTGAATGGCTAGGGATTCACTACGAAGCCTTTACAAAGATTCCCCGAGGCTGTAGCCGCCCGTTAGGTTTCCTAAATGTACCGCACTCCTCCCCAAGGGACAAATCAACCTTGGCAGAGCGAGCCGCATACACCGAGCCCCATTGACGGCACAACGGCTAAGCGAGCTACACCCCGGTTCCTCTAATTATTCAGCTAAGGGCGTCCCATTCCACCCTCATGGTTGCACTGTTTTCCCGGGCGGTCATCCATTGAACAGGTCCTTACGGAGAGGCACTCGAGAAACCGCTCGAGTCCCCTTAAATGCCACAAGTATAATCATAAATAAGAAGGGGAAAACAGCGTATCATAGATAATCACATCATGTTCATTGATTAGAGTTGAGCAATAGCATCAAACTAAGCAGTAATAATCCGACCCAAATAGGTAAACAAGGACATGGATAACAAAAGCTAGTCAATCCTTAAGTATAAATGTGTAATGCGGGAGGTGAATTAAAGAATGAATAGGACAGAGATAGGTCAAAGGACACTTGCCTCCACCAACCGACTGCTGCTCAGGGGCTTCTCCTGCGAATTCCTCGGGCTCTTCGACCGGATCGTTCTCTATGCGAGCGCAAACATACATACATCC
The DNA here is from genome assembly GCA_029449295.1 of Zea luxurians. Taxonomy (NCBI): domain Eukaryota; kingdom Viridiplantae; phylum Streptophyta; class Magnoliopsida; order Poales; family Poaceae; genus Zea; species Zea luxurians. The sequence goes on along the minus strand of JAOPSE010000010.1, from coordinate 37,379,887 downwards.
ACATATTTTAATACAAAAGAACAGTACACCATACAAGGGAACAGATAAAGTGAATATGCATCAGGTATGACATTCGATATCGCATTTGTTATGGTTAGAAAGGAATGGGAAAGGGTCTCGCAGGGGGGGGGGGTTAAATCTTATGCACTAATGATGAGTTACAATTGATTCTTGACAAAAGAATTCTGTTATACATATATACTAATGGGAACCTAATCATTTTTAGTTGATCAACATTGCACGAGATAAACAATTAACTACGTGAATCAATAGCATAACGGAATTTAAATTAAACTTCCTATTTTCCATAGCATAAACAATGATCAGTCTACCTAAAATAAAGTAATTATGATCACAGAAAGTAAATAAAATAAAATAAAAAAAAATAAAAAAACAGAGGGGGGGCGGTTGAACCGGCCCTAGGGCGGTTGAACCGGCCCTGGGCGGGGCGGCCGAGCTGGGGCGGTCGGGCGGCTGAGCTGGGGCGGTCGGGCGGCTGAGCTGGGGCCGGGGCCGGCCGAGCCGGCCGGTTGAACCGGCGGCCAGGCGGCCGAGGGCGCGGGCTGGGGGCGGCCGGGCTGGGGGCGGCAGCGGCCGGGCTGGGGGCGGCAGCGGCCGGCCGGGGCCGAGCAGGGGGCGGCCGGGGCGCGGCTGGGCGCGGCCGGGCGGCCGGGCGGCGCGGCCAGGGGCCAGCGGCCAAGGGCGGCCAAGGGAGAGGAGGGGAGGGGGAAGGAGAGAGGAGGGAGAAGGGGGAGGGGGCTCACCGGCGGGGGGGGTGGCCGACGGCGAGGGGCGGCCAAGGGCGGCGGCGGCCTAGGGCAGGGGCGGGTAGGGGTAGGGCGGCGGCTTAGGTGGGGAGAGAGAGAGGGAGAGAATGAGGGAGAGGGAGAGGGTTTTGGGAGAAAAAAAGAGGGGGGGGTGGGGGCGGCTGGGCCTCTTTGGGCCCAAGAGGGGGGGCGCGCAGGGGCCTGGGCCGGCCGGGGTCGGCCCACGGCGCGGGAGAGAGAGAAAAAGAGGAGAGAGAAAGAGAGAGAGAAAGAAAAAAGAAAAGATTATTTCCCTGTTTTCGAAATCCGATCTTTCTAGATGAATGCGTTTGCACTTTCAAGCAATCAGAAAAATGCGAGGTTCGGCATGGTGCATCAAACAACACAAAGTATCTTTAGAGTTTTTCTTACACGGGAAATCCAAACCGAATCCCGCTAAAACTTTGGAAAAGGTCAAGGTTTAGCGAAGGGAAAAAGAAAAAGAAAAGGTAACGCCCGAATTTTGGCGAGTAAAGAAAAGAAAAAATTCAACTGCAAAATTCGGGGCGTTACAAACCTATCCCCCTTAAAAGAATCTCGCCCTCGAGATTCAGGGCTGGCTAGCAAAGAGCTCTGGGTACTTGGCCATCAAATCATCTTCACGCTCCCAGGTTGCTTCTTCCTCAGAGTGGTGACTCCATCTGACTTTGCACATTCTGATGGTCTTCCTTCGGGTGACTCTGTCTGCAACCTCAAGAATCTGAGCTGGCTTCTCAACATAGGTCAAGTCCTCCTGGACTTCCAGACCTTCCACTGGCAACTGCTCTTCTGGCACACGCAAACACTTCTTCAACTGAGACACATGAAAGACATCATGCACAGCTGACAAATTCTCTGGCAAACTGAGCTGATAGGCCACTTCTCCACGCTTTGCAAGAATCTGATACGGACCAATGTAGCGGGGTGCTAGCTTGCCTTTGATTCCGAACCTTCTGACTCCTCTGATCGGTGACACTTTCAGATAGACAAAGTCTCCGACTTCAAAACTCAGCTCTCTTCTTCTTGTGTCCGCATAGCTTCGCTGCCTCGATTGCGCTGTCTTCAGATTCTCTCGGACCATCTTGATGTTCTCTTCAGCTTCAAGCAAAATGTCTGGCCCAAACACTTGCTTCTCTCCAGGCTGATCCCATTGCAACGGAGTTCTGCAACTCCTTCCATAGAGCGCTTGAAATGGTGACATCTTCAAACTGGCCTGGTAACTGTTGTTATAGGAAAACTCTGCATAAGGCAATCGCTTGTCCCATCCGGACTGATCTTGCAACGCACAGGCTCTCAACATATCTTCAAGAATTTGATTGGTTCTTTCAGTCTGGCCATCTGTCTGCGGGTGATAAGCTGAACTGAAATTCAGATGTGTGCCCAAAGCTTCATGCAACTGCTGCCAGAAATGAGAGGTGAACTGCGTTCCTCTGTCTGACACTATCTTCTTTGGCACACCATGAAGACAAACGATCCGAGACATGTACAGCTCTGCCAATACTGCACTGCTGTAGGTGGTCTTGACAGGTATGAAGTGGGCTGACTTGGTTAAACGGTCCACTACTACCCAAATGGAATCGTAGCCGGCTCGAGTGCGAGGCAATCCGACTATGAAATCCATACCGATCTCATCCCATTTCCACTGAGGGATCTGCAACGGTTGCAACAATCCAGCAGGTCTCTGGTGCTCTGCCTTAATCCTTCGACAACTATCGCACATAGCCACATGCTCTGCGATTTCCCTCTTCATTCCATACCACCAGAATTTCTTCTTCAGATCCTGATACATCTTCTCACTGCCAGGGTGAATCGAATAAGCTGTCTCATGAGCTTCCTTGAGAATCAACTCCCGAATAGACTGGACATTGGGAACACACAAGCGGTCTTTGAACCATATCACGCCTTCTGCATCTTCCCGAAAATCTTTGCCTCTGCCATCTAGAATTAGTCGCCGAATCTCACTGATCTTTTCATCATTCTTCTGCGCTTCTTTGATCTCATGCTCCAAGGTAGGTTCCAATTCAACTGTGACTCCTCGCGAATTGTTCAGAAATCCGAGACTCAACCTGTCGAACTCCTTGGCTAACTCATAAGGCATCGGACGGGCGACCATCAGATTGACTTGACTCTTTCTGCTCAAAGCATCTGCCACTACATTCGCTTTGCCTGGATGGTAATGGATCTCCAACTCATAGTCTTTGATCAACTCTAACCATCTTCGCTGCCTCATGTTCAATTCTGACTGAGTGAATATGTACTTCAGACTCTTGTGATCTGTGTAAACATCGCATTTCTGTCCATACAGATAGTGCCTCCATGTCTTCAGTGCGTGAACCACTGCTGCCAACTCTAGATCATGGATTGGGTAATTCTTCTCATGAACCTTCAGCTGTCGGGACGAGTAAGCCACAACTCTTCCCTCTTGCATCAACACGCATCCCAAACCTGTGTAACAAGCATCACAGTACACAGAGAAGGGCTTGTGCACATCAGGCAAGACTAGGACAGGCGCTGTTGTCAACTTCTCTTTCAGCGCTTCAAAGGCCTCTTGACATTTCTGGGTCCACTTGAACTCAACCTTGTTGCCTAGCAACGCTGTCATTGGTTTCGCAATCTTCGAAAACCCTTCAATGAATCGCCGATAATATCCGGCCATTCCAATGAAGCTCTTGATTCCTCGAGCATCCGTTGGCGCTTTCCAGTTCAAAATGTCTGCCACTTTCTTCGGATCCACAGCTAATCCTTCTTTGTTGATTATGTGACCCAAGAACAGGACTTCACTGATCCAGAACTCACACTTGCTCAACTTTGCATACAACTGGTGCTCTCGCAATCTCTGCAATACCATCCTCAAATGATCGGCATGCTCTTCTTCGCTTTGAGAATAAATCAGAATGTCATCAATGAATACCACCACAAACTTATCGAGATAATCCATGAATACACTGTTCATCAAGTTCATAAAGAACGCTGGTGCATTGGTCAAACCAAAAGACATCACTGTGAACTCATACAAACCATACTTGGTAATGAATGCCGTCTTCGGGATGTCCGAAGGTCGGATCCTGAGCTGATGATAACCTGATCTCAGATCTATCTTGGAGAACACACTGGCTCCTCTCAACTGGTCGAACAGATCTTCTATTCTGGGCAAAGGATACTTGTTCTTGATCGTGACTTCATTCAAAGCTCGATAATCGATACACATCCTCTTGGTGCCATCTTTCTTCTCCACAAACAGGACAGGGGCGGCCCAAGGCGAGGTGCTTGGCCGGATGTAACCTTTCTCTGACAGCTCATCAATCTGCTTCTTAAGCTCAACCAACTCTGGTCCAGATATTCTGTAAGCTCTCTTAAAGATGGGGGCGGTTCCAGGAAGAAGCTCTATAGCAAACTCAACTTTCCGCTCTGGTGGCATACCCGGTAAATCCTTTGGAAACACATCTGGGAATTCAGACACAACCTTGATACTCTCAATTGGGTCTGCTTCACTGCTATCGACAGCCATCTGATAACAACTTCCTTTCTTTGGCTCAGGCGGGACTAACTCGGTCACCACTTCCTCTCCTAGTGGGGACACCAACTTGATTGTCCTCTTATCGCAACTGATAACTGCCTGATACTTATCTAGCCAATTCATCCCTAGGATGACATCTATTCCCTGAGTACCCATTACTATAAGGTTAGCGGGAAACGCTATCCCCCTTATTTCCACACTTACACCCAAACATATGCTATCAGCTCGAATTCTACCACCGGCTGAGTCAATTTGAATGGGGGTTGACATGGTAGTAATTGGAAGATTATGTGCTTTCACCCATGATGCAGTAATAAAAGAATGCGTTGCTCCAGTATCAAATAACACTTCTGCAATATGGGAATCGACTGGGAACATACCTACTGTCATGCCGGGAGTCTCCTGAACTGCTTCAGCCTCCAAGTGATTCAATCTTCCATGATTATAGCGCTGCTGAGGGCGGTTGCCTGATCCAGACTGGGACACATTCTGCTTCGCTGGGGCATTGGGGCCTGACTGCTGCTGGGCTGCCTTCTTCGGACATTGCATCACCCAGTGGCCTTGCTCTCCACAGTGGAAACATGCTCTGTTTCCAACCTGAGCTGGTGCTGCCTGATTGCTCTGCTGGCTTGTTGGGGCAGGAAGACGAGGTGTCTGCTGATTCTGCCTCTGAAACTGACCTCCTGATTGATTGCTCTGACAGTTCTGGTACTGATGCTGAGGATACTGCCTTTGGAACTGCTGATACTGCTGACGCTGCTGATGCTGCTGATGCTGCTGAGGTGGACGCTGGTTCTGCCTGAACTGCTGAGGTTGATTGCCTGAAAAACGAGGACGGCTGCTGCTTCCAGGCTGGGGTCCACTGATCTTGCGCTTACGATCCTCCATCTCCTTACGCTTCCTTTTTGTCATGATTGCTCTGTCAATCAGGTGCTGGAATGTCGGGAAGGTGTGATTCATCAGTTGGTACTGCAGAGGGTCAACCAAGCCTCTCAAGAAACGGTACTGTCGCTTGGCGTCAGTGTTGACATCTTCAGGAGCATAGCGAGACAACTGCAGAAACCTGTCTCGATACTCACTGACAGATGATGACCCTTGCTTAAGGGCCAGGAACTCCTCCTTCTTCACTGTCATCAGACCTGCGGGCACATGGTACTGACGAAAGCTACCTCTGAATTCTTCCCAGGTGATGGTGTCGGGGTCGGCATGGGTGGCGAGGTAGGACTCCCACCATGATTGGGCTGCTCCTCTCAACAGACGGGGACCATACAAGACTTTCTCCCTGTCATCACACTGAGCGGTATGCAACTCCCGCTCCACAGTGCGCAGCCAATCTTCAGCATCCATGGGGTCAGAAGAGTGAGCGAACGTTGGGGGATGACCTCTCATGAATTCAGCACGCTTGTCTCTAGGCATCTGAGGCATCTGAGGCTGGGGTGGTGCCTGCTGCTGCTGCTGCTGCTGCTGCTGAATGGCGGCCAGAGTCTGACCGATGGCCTGAACTGCCTGAGTCTGCATCAGAAACATCTGCTCGATCGACATCGGGGGCGGGGGCGGCAGGTGCTGCTGCTGGGGCACCTCATCCTGCGGGGCGGCTTGCTCCTGCTGAGCACGCCTTCCTCCTCTGCGCCTGTTCTCTGACATCTGCAGAATGCGACCACACATCAGAACTGATCTGGCAAATCTTGCAGCATAAGAAAAGAGTATAGAATTCTCCAACAGCACTGAACAGATGAGCATCTTCACTGATCTCCAACACAGACCACACAGCTTCTCAGATAAAGAGGAAAGTGGAATAAAGGTTTTTCCCAACTATATAACTAACTCCATTAACATAATATGTAAACCAAAATGCAGGGGATACCCACACTCTGGTGACAATCATTACAAAGATCCAAACCAAACATAGTTCATCATGACAAACATAAATGCACAGGATATAGCAAACTACCCTGTCTAACTAAGACTAACTAAGACCGAGACTAACGCTAAGACTGAAGCTTCTATGTATATATATTTCGTATTAATTACAAGATCCAACTCTAACGATCTATGGTTCTAGATTTATCTTGGTCTTGCAGTCGGGATTGCCATAAGACTGGCGTCCACGCCGAGGTGAGCGGTACGGGTGCTGAGTCCCGACGGGAGCGGGGGAACCATCATCCAAGTGACGACGCTCCGCGCGCTCAGCCCGCAGCAGGGCGATCTCAGCACGAGCCCTACTCAGCTCGTCTAATGCATGGTCCAGCTCCGTGTTTAGCACGGCGGCTAGGTTGACTGTGCTGCTCAACCTAGGATTGTCCTCACCAGCAGGTGAAACAATCACGCCTCCTGTGCTGCCAGATGGACGGCGGGGGTAATACTTCAGGTCGAGACCGTCAGCTACCCCACCGAGAACCGAGCAGTAGTGCGAAAGCGCACGCCGTGCAGCATCCTGCATGGCTGCCTCAGCTGAGTCCCGCTCAGAGATAGAATAGTGCTCTGAGCAAGCCTCCGCGCCCTGGAGACTGTTCTCCGGACGGCGCACCAAGCAGGTCGCCTCCCAGCGGTCCGGGTAGACCCCGCGACTATGCTGGTAGACCACACAGCGATACTCGATGGACCAAGTACGCCGGTCAAGTGCCCGATGTAGCAGGGTGTCGAGCGCGTCGTGGAAGTGACACCCGCGAGCAGCGTCGCGAGTGATGGGTCGAGCAACCCATCCTTCCGGCTCATGGCTAGAGAGGTCGAGGTCGGTGTCGTGGCTCGAGCTGTCGTCGCCACCTCCGTCGTCTGGGTCTCCTCCAGCAGCTACTCCAGAAGCTGGGACGCCCAGTGGTGGTGCAGGGGGCGCCTCCAGGGGAAGCACAGGGGAGCAGCTCCTCACAGACTCTATCTCCTGTTGGAGCGAGAAAGAAGAGCCCTGCTGCTCCTGTCGTCGACGTTCCTGCTCCTCATGCAGGCGGTGGTGCAGTCTCTCCAAGTGGCTGGACTGTCCGGCCACGGGACGGCGAAGCGGACGCTCAGCAAGGCGGGAGGGTAAGAAGGGGATGACGGACTTTCGTGCAGTGTGTCTAAGACGAGCCATCTACAAAAGACATCGCAAGCAAAAGGGTGAGAACAGAATTAATATGACCAGCAAGTAATGAATCATAAATAAATGAAGGATCAGAATAATAATGAATCATAAATAAATGAAGGATCAGAATAAAACAAAATTTTCAGCAAGGTATAATATATAGTAGAACATAGATTTGGTCAGTAGGACCAACTTTTGAAGGGATATCAAAGTCAAGGCAGGGACAGAGGTCTATAATCCTTAGAACGACCATTCTACTCTAGGTTAGCGGTCCTACAGTCAGCACGGCTTTGATACCACTTATGTCACACCCGGTTTTTAGAAGGTAAACCGAATGCGAACCATGTACGTGCCAGGATCAGTTATTCACGTACACAGCAGTTACATAATATGGACATCATCACACAGTGCTCAAAATAGCATTAAAAGGGAAATAATAGTCGATTACATCATACGTCTGAGACGTCCATATAGTTCTTACAATAAATCAAAGTGCGGAAAAGAAACGTAGATAACGCGGCCTTCACAGGCAGCCGACTGGGGGTTGCCGCTAACCCACACCTAGAACTCGTCGTAGTCTTGAAACTCCTGGAAGTCTCCTTCCACAGCTTCATCTTCTCCTGAGCAGTGGTTGCAATGCTGACAACCTGGGGGGGTTTGGTGTGTAGAGCAAGGGTGAGTACACATCAACATACTCAGCAAGCATCCTGTCTGGTTGTAGTGGACTAGCTTTATGTAGGGATAAGTCAAGCAGTTGCTTTTAGTTGGTCAGATTATTATTTACTAGTAGAAAGCCAGGTTTTAGCATTAACCCAAGTTATTAGCCCAATGTATCCTTTCCAAACGGAAAGAATACCACTTACCAATACCATAATCATAATCAGAACCATCAATCTCACTGCCACCTGTACCAAAGTATCTCTGATCAAGTATCACTAATCTCTGGAGCTCCCTTGGCCGCTCATAACCGCGAGCACGGCTGATATATCAGCTTCATAACACTCTGCAGAGGTTGCGCACTTTACCCATAAGCCGTGATTCCCTCTCTAGCCCAGGCTTGCAAGACCCTTATTCACTCCCAAGGTGAATGGCTAGGGATTCACTACGAAGCCTTTACAAAGATTCCCCGAGGCTGTAGCCGCCCGTTAGGTTTCCTAAATGTACCGCACTCCTCCCCAAGGGACAAATCAACCTTGGCAGAGCGAGCCGCATACACCGAGCCCCATTGACGGCACAACGGCTAAGCGAGCTACACCCCGGTTCCTCTAATTATTCAGCTAAGGGCGTCCCATTCCACCCTCATGGTTGCACTGTTTTCCCGGGCGGTCATCCATTGAACAGGTCCTTACGGAGAGGCACTCGAGAAACCGCTCGAGTCCCCTTAAATGCCACAAGTATAATCATAAATAAGAAGGGGAAAACAGCGTATCATAGATAATCACATCATGTTCATTGATTAGAGTTGAGCAATAGCATCAAACTAAGCAGTAATAATCCGACCCAAATAGGTAAACAAGGACATGGATAACAAAAGCTAGTCAATCCTTAAGTATAAATGTGTAATGCGGGAGGTGAATTAAAGAATGAATAGGACAGAGATAGGTCAAAGGACACTTGCCTCCACCAACCGACTGCTGCTCAGGGGCTTCTCCTGCGAATTCCTCGGGCTCTTCGACCGGATCGTTCTCTATGCGAGCGCAAACATACATACATCCACATATTTTAATACAAAAGAACAGTACACCATACAAGGGAACAGATAAAGTGAATATGCATCAGGTATGACATTCGATATCGCATTTGTTATGGTTAGAAAGGAATGGGAAAGGGTCTCGCAGGGGGGGGTTAAATCTTATGCACTAATGATGAGTTACAATTGATTCTTGACAAAAGAATTCTGTTATACATATATACTAATGGGAACCTAATCATTTTTAGTTGATCAACATTGCACGAGATAAACAATTAACTACGTGAATCAATAGCATAACGGAATTTAAATTAAACTTCCTATTTTCCATAGCATAAACAATGATCAGTCTACCTAAAATAAAGTAATTATGATCACAGAAAGTAAATAAAATAAAATAAAAAAATAAAAAAACAGAGGGGGGGGCGGTTGAACCGGCCCTAGGGCGGTTGAACCGGCCCTGGGCGGGGCGGCCGAGCTGGGGCGGTCGGGCGGCTGAGCTGGGGCGGTCGGGCGGCTGAGCTGGGGTGGTCGGGCGGCTGAGCTGGGGCCGGGGCCGGCCGAGCCGGCCGGTTGAACCGACGGCCAGGCGGCCGAGGGCGCGGGCTGGGGGCGGCCGGGCGGCCGGGCTGGGGGCGGCAGCGGCCGGGCTGGGGGCGGCAGCGGCCGGCCGGGGCTGAGCAGGGGGCGGCCGGGGCGCGGCTGGGCGCGGCCGGGCGGCCGGGCGGCGCGGCCAGGGGCCAGCGGCCAAGGGCGGCCAAGGGAGAGGAGGGGAGGGGGAAGGAGAGAGGAGGGAGAAGGGGGAGGGGGCTCACCGGCGGGGGGGGTGGCCGACGGCGAGGGCCGGCCAAGGGCGGCGGCGGCCTAGGACAGGGGCGGGTAGGGGTAGGGCGGCGGCTTAGGTGGGGAGAGAGAGAGGGAGAGAATGAGGGAGAGGGAGAGGGTTTTGGGAGAAAAAAAGAGGGGGGGGGTGGGGGGCGGCTGGGCCTCTTTGGGCCCAAGAGGGGGGGCGCGCAGGGGCCTGGGCCGGCCGGGGTCGGCCCACGGCGCGGGAGAGAGAGAAAAAGAGGAGAGAGAAAGAGAGAGAGAAAGAAAAAAGAAAAGATTATTTCCCTGTTTTCGAAATCCGATCTTTCTAGATGAATGCGTTTGCACTTTCAAGCAATCAGAAAAATGCGAGGTTCGGCATGGTGCATCAAACAACACAAAGTATCTTTAGAGTTTTTCTTACACGGGAAATCCAAACCGAATCCCGCTAAAACTTTGGAAAAGGTCAAGGTTTAGCGAAGGGAAAAAGAAAAAGAAAAGGTAACGCCCGAATTTTGGCGAGTAAAGAAAAGAAAAAATTCAACTGCAAAATTCGGGGCGTTACACTAACCAAAGGATAATGTCAGTGTTTCAGTTTTTTACAGTGTGTTTTTTTCTGTTCTGATCAACAAAAACATGAACAGAAAAGGTGCCAGACCACCAGAAGAACTTCCAGATTGCTGTCTGCTCCACTTCAATATCAATATTAATATATAAGGAAAAAAAGATGGACTTCCATATAAACTGCCCATATTGAGCATGTATTGTCTTCTCTACTCTTACTTAGGGGGTGTTTGGTTTTAGGGACTAATTTTTAGTCCCTCCATTTTATTCAACTTTAGTCCCTAAATTGTCAAATATGGAAACTAAAATAGAGTTATAGTTTCCGTATTTGACAATTTATAGACTAAAATGGAATAAAATGGAGGGACTAAAAATTAGTCTCTATTAACCAAACACTCCCTTAATAGGATGTACATTTTATGGTTACGGAGTAAAGACGTTGGCAGCTTCCTCGCACATTCTGATTACTGAAACGGAGATAATCCAAAGCATTACAAGTCACATGAGGAAGAATACCAAAACAAGTTCAATGATTCCAAAGGGTAACTCGCTGTTAAACTCATCTCCAGGAAAAAAAATCTATGTTCAACTTTTCATGTAGTTCAGTTTTACAATGGTGCTTTCCTTCATTATGCTCAAACACTAAAAATCATAAAATTAGCAGATTGAACTAACAGGGTTAGCAATAGGTGAGCTACGGAAAAATATTGGATGGCTTCCATGTGAGTAGGGTCTAGAAAAGAAATAACCGAGGCAAGTCTTATCCCTATATATATTTTGCAGAGAGGCTACCAATACAAATATTATATAGAGGGCGTTGCAGTTGATTTTCCATAGCTTGACAACAGTCACCATTTTTGGCTCAGCAGATGGTAATGCCTCGTCTCTAGCTGCTGCTGACGGGGTGATACTGGGATAGCCGTAGCTTTGTAGGAATCCTTTTTTGGCTCAGCAGATGGTAATCCCTCGGCAGCGCCGCGATGGCGGCCTCGTCCAGCCCGCCGTGGCACCCCGCGCCGCCCGTGAACACGTAGCGAGGCCGGGCCCTATCGCTGCTGATGGTCGGGGCGGCCCCGCGGTACCGCTTCGCGCACAGGAAGAGGTAGAAGCAGATGACGAAGGTGATGAAGATGGCCGCCGCTGCCGCCAGCATCGTCGCCGCCACTGCCACCGAGGTTCCCGTCACCGCCATCGGGGCTCCGGCTCCAGATCCCTTGTCTTACTGCTCCTCGTCTAAGGAAGCAGCCTGTTCCCCAGCTGTCTTACGGGCTTGCCGCGGTGGTGCACCTCGCGGTCCTTGCTCGTGGTCTTCCAGTACCCCCTCGGCGTAGCGCGGTTGGTCATGTTGCCGGGACCGCCCCGGCCCCCAGCGCCAGCGCCGGCGACCTTGCGGTCGAGACGGGCGAAGAAGTACCACTAGGCGTCGCGGCTGCGGATGCGGGAGAGGGAGGGGAGGTCCCACCGTCCCAGGGCTCGAGGCGGTAGAGGTCGATCTCGGCGATGGCGTCGACGCGGAGGCGACGGCCGAGGACGCGGCGGCGGAGGTAGTAGGAGACGAGCTCCTCGTCGGTGGGCGATGGGCGGTCCACCAGCGGGGGCATAGGGCGGTGGAGGCTGGCAAGCGGCGGGGGCCGCAGGGCGGTGGTGGCCGCGGGTGGAGGCGAGCAAGGAGCGGGAGCGCTGCAGGCCGCCGGGGTGCTGGAGATTAGGGTTTTCATTTGTCGTGGGAGATGGGCCTCGTACAAATTGGCAGATGGGCCTCATATGGCGCATGTGTCTTTGTCTTCTTGGTTTGCAAGTTAAAATTAGTACCACATTGCCCACCGGTTGCTGTTTAAATCTGCTTATATGCCTACCTGTGCGCGTAGTAGTACTGTTGTGGTCACCGGATGCGTTGTGGGATGTATTTTTTTGGCTGAACCAGGAGCATGCACGAGAAACCTGTCAGAGACCGGGATCATACGCAGAGACGGGTTATGTGGGCCCTACCTGTCAGAGACCGAACCGGCAGAACACAAAAAGGCAGGCTACTATTGCAGCCTTAATAAGTAGTAGAGATACATGATATTAAAAGTGGTAGCGTTCTTTTTTTCTCTTCCATCTCTTATCTTTCTCTTGTCCATCATCTCTCACTTTTTTGTCCCTTATGAAAAAAATATGCCCAGCCGATTTTCAAACCGGTCTTGATGATGATTTCTGTAGCTCCAACAAGTTTGCATTTTTAAGTTGTCTTGCCTCTCAACCGAACGTGATTGTTGTTCAGTTATGTTTTATGGAAGATGCTCATGATTGGAGATAATTTGGTCTATAAAACTATGTGATATTTCTCTAATTATCACCTTTTTTATCTAGCATATCTTACCTTGAAATTACATTCTTTCTTTACATGATAGACTTGTCTAATCATCTCTCACGTGTTTTTCTCCATTGACTGTTTTAGAAGAGTGTTCGTTGTTTATAGATGACCACATATTAACTGCAGTTTCTTCATAGACTGTTTCAGAGGAGTGGTGGTTGCACAGGGGACGAAGGGGGTTTGCTTTTACGAGAATCGTTTTAGTAAAAACCGTCTATAGCCAATATGAACGTATAATTGATCGAATCGTCGCGATAGTACAAATCTATCACTTTTAAAATCTAAAATCCCATAGATCTATATATCTTTCTCTATATTTAATCCTTATGGTACTTAGATTTTTTCCACAGTCAAATTTTTAAAAAGAAAAAAACTAAAACAAACATGCCCGAAATTACGCGCTGACAGGTGTGACACTAGGAAAAAAAATATTTGTATTCGGGATATAAAAAATTATTTTACAGCTTCTTACATCCATCACCTGGTGGTCTATATAAATAGAAGAAAAATAAATTAATAAAAGATTAAATTGCAAATTTTAATCTGTTTTGTGGACCTTCAAATGGTGTATGTGAAGGATTGTAAAGGAGAGTGTTTACATACAGGATGTACAGAATTTTTTCCCTGTCACTGTGGCTGGTGCGAGAGCGCAGGAGCGGATGTGGACGGCGTCGGGCTATGCTAGGCCGACTCGGCGGGGGAGCGAGGAACGTGCTCGTGTGGGCCGGAGCTGGTCCATGGGCCACGTCCACCGTAAATTAGAGGATCGGTCTTGTCGCTCACGCGGTCACGGTGTGTATAGCAGAGATTACTTGCACGAGGGACCAAGCTAACAAGTCAGTTGACTTGACCTATAACAAGGCAATACTCAGTGTTATATTATTATATTTATATATGTATCATCCAGCCAGATGTCCTATATATACTGCTAAGCTAAGCTAAGCTAAGCTACAAGCTCGTGCTGAGTACGTAGCAGAGATTAATTAATTAGCAGCAAGTTTTCCGATTTGCCTTTAGTTGTCCGCCCGATCGAGCTGAGGTTCCACTTGCATTGCCTGCACAAGTGGCAGCGTAGTAACACACGACCATCATATGATACATGAGTAAATCGATGGCGTTCTTCAAGTACGGCTTCGTCTTCCTCGCCGGCGCAGCCGTGGGCACCGCCACGGCGCACCACCGTCACGGCCACTGCTGGCGCCGGCACTGCTGGGGCCACCGCCGCGGCGACCAAGCAGGCCGCGGGCATGAGCAGGAGCCCGCGCAGCAGACAAGCTACGACGACTACCATAAGGAGAGGACGACTGGTGCTTACCACTACGGCCGGCCGGACGCCGCGGCGGCGAAGGAGGACATGGATGTACGCGCGCGCCAGGAGCCCCGCCGCTCCGTGAAGGATAGGAACTCGTCAGCGACTGCCGCCACTTCTGATTTTTAATTAGCGCGTAGCACCATAGCATGATGTCCATCTATAGTTACACCCCTGTTGTTACTGTAATCTATATCTAGCCTGTAAGCTAGAGGTTGTAATTGTAATTTGTTGTAATTTTTTTTACCGTTGCGTGTACTGTACGTATGCTACTCTCTACGTCAGGTCTCCAAATAAATTAATTTATAGAATCGAGTTAAAATTTAAACTTTGATTAAATTTATAGAAATTTTAATGATGTTTATGAGGTTAAATGAATAAATTATATAAAAAAATAAAGCTGACCATCAGATCATTCGGTGGTACGGTGGTACCTATGTTACTGTATGCATGTGATCAATAAAAATGTAAGTGGAAGTACAAATTAAAGCCGAGATGATGGTCAGATCCTCCTACCATTATATAATACAAGTTAATTATCTATTTATTTTTATTAACTTGAACTTTTGGGTTGAATTGATTAGCACATGCAATATTTTACACGTTTACGTCTTTCTTTCTGACCGCATATGAGTATTAGTGTTGAAGCGTATAAATGGATATGGATTGTGTGCTAACATTGTCTACTTCTATATGGAATGTGTTGTCTTTCTCGCCATCTTGGCAGATTGAGATAGCTCGGTGAAGAAGCTAGGCTTGAGCTGCTGACAACTCTTGATGCCTTGTCTTCTCTCGTCTCCTGATTTTGTTAGTTGGTGTTAGGAGGTCCTAGCTAGGCAGATTACATGTTTTGGCAGGTGAAGAGACCTTAGAGACGATTACTCCCAAGAGAAAACACGAAGCATTTAATTTGCTAGAGTTTTTCGCTGTCGGGCATGGCTGTGTGTGACGCATTGTGCTGACGATCGGCTGTGATAAGTTGTGACGACGGGTGGGATAAGATGAGGAGTATTTTAAGCTTCGTTTCTTTCTTCTATATTTTTGTATCCAGTTTGGTCGGGTAATCGTCTAAGTATAATACTCCCTCCATTCTAAAATATTATTTATTTTAGCTTTTAGTATTAACATATATATTCAACTAGTATAAGATGAATATAGACATATATATATAGAACATATACAAAAATAAATTTTATTTTGATACAGAGAAAGTATTAGATATGCGTGTAGTATATTTCTTATTTAAACAAAGACGACGAATCCGATTGGTCTCGGACCAATAGAAAGATGAAAAAAATCTTCCTAAGATTGGTCGGCCCTATTTATCGATTCAATATGATAAATCTAAGGTCTTTAAAAAATAAAAAAAATAAACAATCCTAGAAGTCAAGCACACCACCTTTTTTGCTATTATCTAAATATATGCCCCTATTTGAGTTTCCAATTAAGTTGTTTTGAGCCAAAATGTTTCCTAAAAAAATATAGAATCTTTATAAGTTTATGGTTCAGAAAGTAGTATTTTTGTTTCATGTAATCCCGTTCTTGCATACATGCTTAAGTGAAACGAAAGTTATTACGCTCTCCAAAATAGGTTTTATTTTGAAATTAAACTTAAAAGCATCCAAAACAGGAAAAAAAATCGTGGATGCTGAAGGTAATAATGGAAAAGTGTCACGAGCAGCCAATAGGAAATACCGATGCTCTCACAATCTTTGGTGCCGTGCACAGCTCATCGACGTCTTGGCCGCGTATGACAAATATTTATTTGTTTATTAATTCTCAGTGTTTTAAAATATAGTTTTTTTAGCCTATTTTTTCTATCTACATTCATTTCAATGACAACGAATATATGTAATTAGTCTAAAACGAATTGTATTTTGAAAGGGATGCATAATTTACTTTTTTTTTTTTTGGTCTCACAGCATATCCTATCACAATCAGGCTTGAGTTGACAAAAAGCCAAAATCTGTTCGATCCAACGCAACATGATATTTGATGCGACATCTGCCCATGAATCCAGCGCGCCCATCTTAATCCAATTTAGAATATGTTCGCGGTGGCTTCATTGTATTGACGACTATCTCCAGCATACTATTTCACTCAATATCTCACTCTCTATTTCAAATTCACTATATAAACATAACATACAATGGCTGGGGCTACAAATCCCCATTTGCTATAGATGCATTAGGCACATATATCTTATTACTAGTTTCATATGATGGAAAACTGGGAGCAACAAATTTCTCAAATGTGCGTGTTAACTTTCTAATTGTTTCTTCCAACCCTCCAATCCGTTGTTTTATTTCATCTTGTTGTTGCTTAATAAATTGGATGTCGTTAGATTTACTTACATTTGAGATTTCAAGCGAAGGTAGTAGGGATGCAATCTCGATCTCTCCACGCTTGGCAAAATTCTGGTGGCGATCCACTGTGAAGTATGATAATAATTTCTCTGTCGCCTCCTCCTCAGCCTTGGCGATTTGGCGTCGTGCATCCTCCCTCATTTGACTCATCATGTCTTCATATAGTTGTTGCTCATCGACCGACAAGTTTCTGATAGCCGGCCTAAGGATATTGTCTGGGGAGATATCGGTGTGATCTTTAGAACCGTCCATTTGGAGGGGCCTGATTTTAGTAGATTTAGACACCTGGTCCTAGCGAAGTCGCCAAAAAGTATGTTGGCGTCGCTCTGGACGCCAAACACTAGAATGAACCACCTGGCGATGCTCCCTGCGGAGGTGCAGACGGTCCGCACCACAGGGTCGGGCGGTCCGCGACCTAGCGCAGGTGTGGCTCCTTCTCTGCGTACGTCCGGAATCCAAATGGTCTGCGTCTGGGGCTTGGACGATCCGGATGGTCCGCGTCTGGGACTTGGACGATCCGTGATGGCACGGAGCATCGTCTTCTTCGCAACAGATCTAGATCTCGCCTCCCAAAAGGGACTTGTCGGGGAGGAGAGATCCTAGTGTATGTCTTGGTGTCAGCAGGTCAACCAAGATGTCTCTAGTCGACGTAGAGCCGAAGATAGGTGAAGATTAAAGGTAGATGGGGGCTAAACTAGAGTTACTTCTAATGCATAAGGTAAAAACGATAAATAAATTTGATTTGATCAATTGTGGAGGGTTTTAATCGGCCGTAACCCTTCATCTATATAAAGGAAGTAGGTCTGAACCCGTTACAAGTCAGTCCAGAGTTAATTCTATAGGTTTTGGCATTTTGCTAACAAATCTCGCTAGAAATTTAGAATACTAACTAATTCTACCCACGCGCGAATCGTTTGGATCGCCCAGCCGACATGCCCATTTTAGGACTCAGCATTGACTATCCTTTGTTGTTTTAGTCTTGTGTAACACCAGATCTCCGACTGCAAAGCTTCTATCATGAACGCGTTTTTCGTGATACGTTCTGGTAGCTTGTTCATATGAAAAGTTGTCATGAGCCTGATACTATTTACTGAGAGGAGCTCTTAAAGATGCCCACTTCTAACACCAGTTTGCAAAGAAGGTGATTCGCCGCTATCTGCCAATAATCTTGAGAGATGGTTGCGTCTTAAAACGCTCACCTCAGTAAATAGTGATGTTTAGACATAGACAGAGATGGCTGCCGCAAAGCCACATAAAACTACTTTACGGTGCCGGTCTCTGCTCGTCTCTCCTGATCAGAGATGCTAATGGACCGTTGATGTGGTGGTAGTGAACTAACAATAACATGGAGACTAAGACTATCTCGAGCAGTTTACTTATCCTTATATACATATTTATTAAACTTTACTTTACAAATATTACATTCTATAATGTAGAACAATACAAAAAACAGTATTTTGGGTAAACTATAGGTAGAATATTGCAGACGACCTAACCATATCACCACCACATGGAGGGTTCTATTACACTTAAACGGTCTCCAGCAGCTTACACATCGATATACCCATATTTAAATTTTACTCTACGAACAATGCAGTTTACCGTGTGTAGTGCAAAATAGTGTTGTTGGGTAACTTTTAGATAGACTGTTGCAGACAGCCTTAGATAATGTTTGGTTCCAAAGCCAAAAGCGGGGCTCTGTCCGGATATTTTGAGGAGCCAAATGGTTCAACATTTAAGCATAATTTATCGTTTTTAAAATCACTCCGTTCTACATAAAATCAATCTGAAAACAATTAACTAGAAGTGAAGTGAAGCGGCTCGGTTCCACTGTACTCGAGAAGCAAACGCTACGCGCTACCATACATTTTTGTTGTTGGTGGACAATGCAGTTGCAGTTGCGTCCGGTGTTTGAATAAAAGCTTGCTTGGGAAGACTGTTGCCACGAATGACGTGTGAGAACGTACGTGCGTGACAGGCCAAAATACGATAGCTGGGAGGCAAAAGAACGTGTATGTACCGAGGCGGCCGGCGCCAATTAATTGTCCATCACATATTTTCTCACGTATATAGACGTCACCTACGGCCTGATATGACGCAAAGCCTTGCAGCTCATGACGTGTACCGCGTGTGTATCCTTTACCATCGATCTCAACGTCTTCTTCCTCCACAACGTCAACGTGTTGTCCTCCACACACCCTGCAGGAACAGTACACACGCTCATAATATATATAACCCATTCCGGCCGTTTCTAAAGTTGCCACGTCCAGTCCTCGTCAGTGGTCCTTTCGATAATGGAGGTACCAGCACCACCAGCATGGGCGTCCTCCCCCGCGACGGCGACGACGATCCTGCTGGCCACGGCCGCCCTCGTCCTCGTGACGACGACCGTCCTCCGCCGCCGTGCCCACCGGAAACGGCAACGACAAGCGCCGCCGGGCCCTCGGCCCTGGCCGGTGATCGGCAACCTGAACCTGCTAGGCGCGCTGCCGCACCGCTCCATCCACGAGCTCTCGGCGCGGTACGGCCCGCTCATGTCGCTCCGCTTCGGCTCCTTCCCCGTCGTCGTGGGCTCCTCCGTCGAGGTGGCCGAGGTCGTCCTCAGGACCCAGGACCTGGCGTACCTCGACCGGCCCCGCATGGCCTGCGGCAAGTACACCGTGTACAACTACTCCGGCATGCTGTGGTCGCACTACGGGCCCTACTGGCGCCAGCTCCGCAAGCTGTGGGTCACGGAGCTGCTCAGCGCGCGCCAGCTCCGCCTCACGGAGCGCGTGCGCGCCGAGGAGGTCCGCGCCATGCTGCGCGACCTGCACCCGCACCCGGCCCCGAGCACCACCAGCACGGCGGTGGTGGTGCTGAAGGAGCGCCTGCTCATGGTGACGCTCAACGTGATCTCGCGCATGGTGCTGGGCAAGAAGTACGTGGGCGAGGACGGCGCCGGCGGGCCGGGCGCCGCGGCCACGCCCGAGGAGTTCAGGTGGATGATCGAGGAGATCTTCTTCCTCAACGGCGCGCTGCACGTGGGCGACATGGTGCCGTGGCTCGGCTGGCTCGACGCGCACGGGTACGTGGGCAGGATGAAGCGGCTGGCCGCGAAGTTCGACCGGTTCATCGAGCACGTGCTGCGCGAGCACGGCGAGCGGCGGCGGCGGGAGGGCGCCGCGTTCGTGCCCGGGGACATGGTCGACCTGCTGCTGCAACTCGCCGACGACGGCGACGGCGGTCCGGGGGGCCTCCTCGAGGTGCCGCTCGACCGCGACGGCGTCAAGGCGTCCGTGCTGGAGCTCGTCACCGGTGGCACGGACACGTCGTCGGTGACGGTGGAGTGGGCCATGTCGGAGGTGCTGCGGGAGCCCCGCGTCCTGTGTAAGGTCACCGAGGAGCTGGACCGCGTGGTGGGCCGCGACCGCCTGGTCAGCGAGGGCGACATCCCCGGCCTGCCGTACCTGGACGCCGTCGTCAAGGAGTCCATGCGGCTGCACCCCGTGGTGCCGCTCCTGATCCCGCGGGTGGCCCGCGAGCACACGACGGTAGCCGGGTACGACGTCCCAGCGGGCACGCGCGTGCTCGTCAACGTCTGGGCCATCGGCCGTGATCCCAACGTGTGGGGGGCCGACGCCGGGGAGTTCCGGCCCGAGCGGTTCCTGGACGGGAGCAAGCGTAGCAAGGTGGACGTCAGGGGCCAGGACCTGGAGCTGCTGCCGTTCGGCGCCGGCCGCCGGATGTGCCCCGCCCACGGCCTTGGGCTCAGGATGGTCCAGCTCGTGCTAGCCAACCTGCTGCACGGCTACGTGTGGAGGCTCCCCGGCGGCATGGCGCCGGAGGAGCTGAGCATGGAGGAGAAGTTTGGGATATCCGTGTCTCGCATGCACCAGCTCAAGGCTATCCCTGACCCAAGGCTTCCGCATCACGTCTACTTCGAGCCGTGATGCTGCATAATATCCGTGTATGTGGTGGTTGGTAACGAAGAAGAATACGTATAGACGCCAACCAACGAAATAATCTTTGATGTTGATGTATCCGTCTCAGTTATTCATGGCGTGTGTGTTGAACTGATTTAAGTATAAAATTCAAAGTATATTCCACACCAAACTTCTATAACTATAAAGCTCGTACTAATTCTACGATCATACGGAGGGAAGGGAGAGGTTGACGGCGGCGGTGGCACAAAGCTAGGGAGAGGTTGACGATAACGGCGGCGACATGAATGAGGTGGTGGCGGGGACGTGAGGGAGGAGGGGGAGACTGGGGTGGTGGGCTGGGGTCACGAAAGAGTGGGAAGATGATGGATAAATGATAATCTAGAAAATAATATTTATTGGATTTGGGTGAGTAGGGAGAGGGGGTTATTGAGCGATCTGAATTATTGGTTTTAATGGTGTTTTATGTGTGATTGCAATTTGTTTGGTGGATTTAGTGGAGGTGATTTGGTTAGGTGCAGTGGCAGATCCATGAAATAACCAAACCCTGGGCCAAACATAATTGACAAAATGCTAACAAAATATAGCACACTGGCACTAATAAATATTCTTAAATCTGAGCTACCTTTCTCTTTCTTGTTTCTTCAGTTCTTCGCTTCCTTCTCTGCGAGTCTCGGGCAGCAAACTTGTCATGGTTTCGGAATCTAATGAGATATGTGTTCGGCAGGGGTGCTAGCGCGAACTCGCTCTGAATGGTGAATCACTGGAACTCGGCGAGAAATCTAAGACATGGGGTTATACTGGTTCGGGTTCACACCCTACTTCAGTGTAGTGCTGATCTTAGTATTGCTTGGGCGTGTTACACAAGTGTGCTCGTGTCTAAGAAAAGGAGGGGCCTTCCCTTTTATATTTCAAGGGGTACACCTTATAGAGGGAGAGAGACAGAGAAAGATTGGCTCCCGGTTTGTCTTGGTGGGTCCTCCGTAGGGTCATGTGTAGCCATACTCCCGGTATGACGTCGTCCGTTACTCCGTCTCTTGTAGCGAGTTCGTGGTCGACGTCCTCGCGATGGCACGTGGTGGGTCCCACGTTCATACTCGAGGATTGATTTATACTGTCGGGTACCTCAAATGGAAATGGACCTAATCATTTTTATAATCGATTTTGGTGGTTGACGTCCAACACAAACCACATGGACTAACTAGTTTGTCTAGACATTATTTATCTCAGGTGCATAAGGTTCTACAGAAACCAAGAAAGAAATACAGTTGGGGACACAAACAAAATTGGAGCAAAGGACTTAGAGTGTGCTGAAAAATGGCGCACCGGACTGTCCGGTGCACCAGGCTCGAGCGCAATCAAACCAGCCACTCTCGGGAATTCACCAGGCGCGCTCCGCTATAATTCACCTGACTGTCCGGTGTGCACCGAACTGTCCGGTGAGCCAGCGGAGCAACGACTCCCTACGCGCCAACAGTCAACTGCTCAGATGAAAAGTGATGAACAGTGTCGCGTAGAGCCAGAGCAGCAAAGTCAGAGGTCACCGGACAGTGTCCGGTGTGCCACCGGACTATCCAGTGCCGCTTGAAGATAGAAAACGCCAACGATCAACTGCTCCAAACCCTAACAGATAGCTGACGTGGCGCGCACCGAACAATGAACAGTGAAGTGTCCGGTGCACCACCAGACTGTCCGGTGCACCACCAGACTGTCCGGTGCGCCAATCGACAGCAAAAACAGCCAACGACTATGGAAATGGTTGGAGGCTATAAAAACCCCCAACCACCTCATTCAAAGTCATCCAAGCATTATGAAGTGTTCATTCATTACAAGAGCAAAGTCCAACACTCCAAGACACAAACAAAGCAATCAATCCACTCTAAGTTCCCAAAATCAAATATAGTTGTCGGCGTTTCGACCCCGGGGGTCCCTGGACCGACGAGTAAATTGTCGCCGCGTGTCCCAGCCCAGATGGGTCGGCGCGAGACGGAGCGCGAAGGGGGGTAGAAGAGAGGGGAAAAAGGTGAAACCCGCGGCCTCCATGTTGTCCTGCGCCCAGGTCGGGTGCGCTTGCAGTAGGGGGTTACAAGCGTCCGTGTGGGGGGAGAGCGAGGGACCCTACGCGCCGTCCCGTCCCCCCACGCGGCCAACCTCCTTGTAAGAGAGCCCTGGACCTTCCTTTTATAGGCGTAAGGAGAGGGTCCAGGTGTACAATGGGAGGTGTAGCAGTGCGCTATCGTGTCTAGCAGAGAGGAGCTAGTGCCCTAAGTACATGTCGTCGTGGCAGCCAGAGAGGTTTTGGCACCCTGTTCATGTGATGTCGTGGCCGTCGGAGGAGCGTTGGGGCCTTGCGGAAGGACAGCTGTCGGGGCTATCGAGTCCTTGCTGATGTCTCTTTGCTTCCGTAAGGGGCTGAGAGCCGCCGACGTCATGGACCACGCGGGGCGCCATCATTATCTGTTTACCGGGGCGAGCCAGATGGGACGCCGGTCCTGTTACCCGTAGCCTGAGCTAGCTAGGGATAGGGTAATGATGGCCCCCCTGTGACGTGGTCGGTCCGAGCCCTTGGTCGGGCGAGGCGGAGGCTCCTCCGAGATCGGGGTCGAGTCGGTCTTCCGAGGTCGAGGTCGTGTCCGAGCCCCGGGTCGAGCGAGGTGGAGTTCGTCGTCTTCTAGGGCCGAGCCTGAGTCTGAGCCCTAGGGTCGGGCGAGGCAGAGTTCGTCGTCTTCCGGGGCCGAGCCCGAGTCCGAGCCCTGGGGTCGGGCGAGGTGGAGTTCGTCGTCTTCCGGGGCCGAGCCCGAGTCCGAGCCCTAGGGTCGGGCGAGGTGGAGTTCGTCGTCTTCCGGGGCCGAGCTCGAGTCCGAGCCCTAGGTTCGGGTGAGGCAGAGTTCGTCGTCTTCCGGGGCCGAGCCCGAGTCCTAGGGTCGGGCAAGGCGGAGTTCGTCGTCTTCCGGGGCCGAGTGATAGTCGCCTAGAGGGGGGGTGAATAGGGCGAAACTGAAATTTACAAAAAATAATCACAACTACAAGCCGGGTTAGCGTTAGTAATAAAGAAACGAGTCCGCGAGAGAGGGCGCAAAACAAATCGCAAGCAAATAAGAGTGTGACACGAGGATTTGTTTTACCGAGGTTCGGTTCTCGCAAACCTACTCCCCGTTGAGGAGGCCACAAAGGCCGGGTCTCTTTCAACCCTTCCCTCTCTCAAACGATCCCACGGATCGAGTGAGCTTTCTCTTCTTCTCAATCAACCGGGAACAAAACTTCCCCGCAAGGGCCACCACACAATTGGTGCCTCTTGCCTTGGTTACAATTGAGTGATGATCTCAAGAACAAGTGAGAAAGAAAAGAATGCGATCCAAGCGCAAGAGCTCGAAAGAACACAAGCAAATCACTCTCTCTAGTCACTATGGAATTGTGTGGAATTTGGAGAGGACTTGATCTATTTGGTGTGTCTAGAATTGAATGCTAGAGCTCTTGTAGTGGTTGAGAAGTGGAAAACTTGGATGGCAATGAATGTGGGGTGGTTGGGGTATTTATAGCCCCAACCACCAAAAGTGACCGTTGCTGGAACTCCTCTGTTCGATGGCGCACCGGACAGTCCGGTGCACACCGGACAGTCCGGTGCCCCTGCCACGTCACCATTGCCGTTGGATTCTGACCGTTGGAGCTTCTGACTTGTGGGCCCTCCTGGGTGTCCGGTGCACACCGGACATGTACTGTTTGATGTCCGGTGCACCGGCATGGGCGTGCCTGACGACTGCGCGCGCTGCGCGCGCATTTAATGCACTGCAGGGAGCCGTTGGCGCCGCAGAGAGCCGTTGCTCCGCTGGTACACCGGACAGTCCGGTGCACACCGGACAGTCCGGTGAATTTTAGCGGAGCGGCTGCCGAGCGAACCCGAGGCTGGCGAGTTCCGGGGCCGCGTTTCCTTGGAGCACCGGACATGTCCGGTGCACACCGGACAGTCCGGTGAATTATAGCGCGCCGGCTTCCGAGAAATCCCGAGGGTGAAGAGTTTGAAGTCGAAGTCCTCTGGCCGCACCGGACAGTCCGGTGCACACCGGACAGTCCGGTGCCTCTGGCCAGAGAAGCCCTCGGTTGCCTTGCTGCTCCTTTGTTGAATCCAACACTTGGTCTTTTTATTGGCTGATTGTGAACCTTTTGTTCCTGTATAACTTATGCACTAGAGCAAAACTAGTTAGTCCAATATTTGTGTTGGGCAATTCAACCACCAAAATTATTTAGGAACTAGGTCTAAGCCTAATTCCCTTTCAATCTCCCCCTTTTTGGTGATTGATGCCAACACAAACCAAAGCAAATATAGGAGTGCATAATTGAACTAGTTTACATAATGTAAGTGCAAAGGTTGCTTGGAATTGAGCCAATCTAAACTTATATGATGCGCATGGATGGTTTCTTTGTTTTTGACATATTGGACCATATTTGCACCACGAGTTTTGTTTTTGCAAATTCTTTTGTAAATTCTTTTCAAAGTACTTTTTGCAAGATAGTCAAAGGTAAATGAAAAAGATTTTGCAAAGCATTTTCAAGATATGGAATTTTCTCCCCTTATTTCCAATGCTTTTCCTTTGACTAAGCAAAACTCCCCCTAAATGAGATCCTCCTCTTAGTGTTCAAGAGGGTTTTAAGACATCAATTTTGAAAATACTAGTTGCTCCCCCTTTAGAACACAAAGAGATACCAATTTTGAAATTTACCAATATAAAATCATTAAATTTATAAAATTAGGTGGTGGTGCGGTCCTTTTGCTTTGGGCTCATATTTTCTCCCCCTTTGGCATGAATCGCCAAAAACGGAATCATTAGAGCCCAATGAAGTACTTTCTCCCCCTTTGGTCATGAAATGAATGAGTGAAGATTATACCAAAGTTGGAGAGGTGATGTGGAGCGACGGCGAAGGATGAGTAGTAGAGTGGAGTGGAAGCCTTGTCTTCGCCGAAGACTCCTATTCCCTTTCAATATACCAATGACTTGGTTGAAATACACTTGAAAACACATTAGTCATAGCATATATAAAAGAGACATGATCAAAGGTATATTTATGAGCTATGTGTGCAAGACTAGCAAAAGAAATTCCTAGAATCAAGAATATTAAGCTCATGCCTAAGTCGGGTAAAAGATTGTTCATCAAGTGGTTTGGTAAAGATATCGGCTAATTGATCTTTAGTATTAATATAAGAAATCTCGATATCCCCCTTTTGTTGGTGATCCCGAAGAAAATGATACCGAATGGCTATGTGCTTAGTGCGGCTGTGCTCGACGGGATTGTCGGCCATTTTGATTGCACTCTCATTGTCACATAGCAAGGGGACTTTGGTTAGTTTGTAACCGTAGTCCCGCAGGGTTTGCCTCATCCAAAGCAATTGCGCGCAACAATGGCCTGCGGCAATATACTCGGCTTCGGCGGTGGAAAGAGCGACCGAATTTTGCTTCTTTGAAGCCCAAGACACCAAGGATCTTCCCAAGAACTGGCAAGTCCCCGATGTGCTCTTCCTGTTAATCCGACACCCCGCCCAATCGGCATCCGAATATCCAATCAAATCAAAAGTGGATCCCCGAGGGTACCAAAGCCCAAACTTAGGAGTAAAAGCCAAATATCTCAAGATTCGTTTTACGGCCGTAAGGTGTGATTCCTTAGGGTCGGCTTGGAATCTTGCACACATGCATACGGAAAGCATAATGTCCGGTCGAGATGCACATAAATAAAGCAATGAACCAATCATTGACCGGTATACCTTTTGATCCACGGACTTACCTCCCGTGTCGAGGTCGAGATGCCCATTTGTTCCCATGGGTGTCTTGATGGGCTTGGCATCCTTCATTCCAAACTTGCTTAGAATGTCTTGAGTATACTTCGTTTGGCTAATGAAAGTGCCTTCTTGGAGTTGCTTGACTTGGAATCCTAGAAAATACTTCAACTCCCCCATCATAGACATCTCGAATTTCTGTGTCATGATCCTACTAAATTCTTCACATGTAGATTTGTTAGTAGACCCAAATATGATATCATCAACATAGATTTGGCATACAAATAAATCATTATCAAGAGTCTTAGTGAATAAAGTAGGATCGGCCTTGCCGACTTTGAAGCCATTTGCAATAAGGAAATCTCTAAGGCATTCATACCATGCTCTTGGGGCTTGCTTAAGCCCATAAAGCGCCTTAGAGAGCCTATAGACATGGTTAGGATACTCACTGTCTTCAAAGCCGGGAGGTTGCTCAACATAGACCTCCTCCTTGATTGGTCCATTGAGGAAGGCACTCTTCACGTCCATTTGATAAAGCTTGAAGCCATGGTAAGTAGCATAGGCTAATAATATACGAATTGACTCAAGCCTAGCTACGGGTGCATAGGTTTCACCAAAATCCAAACCTTCGACTTGTGAATACCCCTTGGCCACGAGTCGAGCTTTGTTCCTAGTCACCACACCATGCTCGTCTTGCTTGTTGCGGAAGACCCACTTGGTTCCTACAACATTTTGGTTGGGACGTGGAACTAAGTGCCATACCTCGTTCCTTGTGAAATTGTTGAGCTCCTCTTGCATCGCCATCATCCAATCCGAATCTTGAAGTGCTTCCTCTACCCTGTGTGGCTCAATAGAGGAAACAAAAGAGTAATGCTCACAAAAATGTGCAACACGAGATCGAGTGGTTACCCCCTTGTGAATGTCGCCGAGGATGATGTCGACGGGGTGATCTCGTTGTATTGCTTGTTGGACTCTTGGGTGTGGCGGCCTTGGTTGTTCATCCTCCTTGTCTTCATCATTTGAATCTCCCCCTTGATCGTTGCCGTCATTTTGAGGTGGCTCATCTTCTTGATTTTCTTGTTCAACATCTTGAGCCTCATCCTCAACTTGAGTTGGTGGAGATGCTTGCATGGAGGAGGATGGTTGATCTTGTGCATTTGGAGGCTCTTCGGATTCCTTAGGACACACATCCCCGATGGACATGTTCCTTAGCGCTATGCATGGAGCCTGTTCTTCACCTACATCATCAAGATCAACTTGCTCTACTTGAGAGCCGTTAGTCTCATCAAACACAACGTCACAAGAAACTTCAACAAGTCCTGAGGACTTGTTAAAGACTCTATATGCCCTTGTGTTTGAGTCATATCCTAGTAAAAAGCCTTCTACAGTTTTAGGAGCAAATTTAGATTTTTTACCTCTTTTAACAAGTATAAAACATTTGCTACCAAAAACTCTAAAATATGAAATATTGGGCTTTTTACCGGTTAGGAGTTCATAAGATGTCTTCTTGAGGATTCGGTGAAGATATAACCGGTTGATGGCGTAGCAGGCGGTGTTGACCGCCTCGGCCCAAAACCGATCCGGTGTCTTGTACTCATCAAGCATGGTTCTTGCCATGTCCAATAGAGTTCGATTCTTCCTCTCCACTACACCATTTTGTTGTGGAGTGTAGGGAGAAGAGAACTCATGCTTGATGCCCTCCTCCTCAAGGAAGCCTTCTATTTGAGAGTTCTTGAACTCCGTCCCATTGTCGCTTCTAATTTTCTTGATCCTTAAGCCGAACTCATTTTGAGCCCGTCTTAAGAATCCCTTTAAGGTCTCTTGGGTATGAGATTTGTCCTGTAAAAAGAATACCCAAGTGAAGCGAGAATAATCATCCACAATTACAAGACAATACTTACTACCGCCGATGCTTATGTAAGCGATCGGGCCGAATAGATCCATATGTAGGAGCTCCAGTGGCCTGTCGGTAGTCATGATATTTTTGTGTGGATGATGGACACCAACTTGCTTCCCAGCTTGGCAAGCGCTACAAATCCTGTCTTTCTCAAAATAAACATCGGTTAGTCCCAAAATGTGTTCTCCCTTTAGAAGCTTGTGAAGATTCTTCATTCCAACATGGGCTAGTCGGCGGTGCCAGAGCCAACCCAAGTTAGTCTTAGCAATTAAGCATGTGTCGAGTTCAGCCCTTTCAAAATCTACTAAGTATAGCTGACCCTCTAACACACCCTTAAATGCTATTGAATCATCACTCCTTCTAAAGACAGTAACACCTATATCAGTGAAAAGACAGTTGTAGCCCATTTGACATAATTGGGATACGGAAAGCAAATTGTAATCTAATGAATCTACAAGAAAAACATTGGAAATAGAATGGTCAGGAGATATAGCAATTTTACCCAAACCTTTGACCAAACCTTGATTTCCATCCCCGAATGTGATAGCTCGTTGGGGATCTTGGTTTTT
Source organism: Zea luxurians (assembly GCA_029449295.1). Taxonomy (NCBI): domain Eukaryota; kingdom Viridiplantae; phylum Streptophyta; class Magnoliopsida; order Poales; family Poaceae; genus Zea; species Zea luxurians. Next base: position 37,351,279 of record JAOPSE010000010.1, on the reverse strand, counting down.
CTCATATGAGGAGAACATCCTTTTCTCCCCGGTCATGTGGTTTGTGCACCCGCTGTCGAGTATCCAACTTGTGCCCCCGGATGCATAAACCTACAAAACAAGTTTAGTTCTTTGTTTTAGGTACCCAAACGGTTTTGGGTCCTTTGGCATTAGATACAAGAACTTTGGGTACCCAAACACAAGTCTTGGAGCCCTTGTGTTTGCCCCCAACAATTTTGGCAACTACCTTGCCGGATTTGCTAGTCAAAACATAAGATGCATCAAAAGTTTTAAATGAAATGGCATGATCATTTGATGCATTAGTAGTTTTCTTTCTAGGCAACTTGGCATGGGTTGGTTGCCTAGATCTAGATGTCTCACCCTTATACATAAAAGCATAATTAGGGCCAGAGTGAGACTTCCTAGAATGAATTTTCTTAATTTTGCTCTCAGGATAGCCGGCAGGGTACAAAATGTAACCCTCGTTATCCTGAGGCATGGGAGCTTTGCCCTTAACAAAGTTAGATAAGTTCTTTGGAGGGGCATTAATTTTGACATTGTCTCCCCTTTGGAAGCCAATGCCATCCTTAATGCCAGGGCGTCTCCCATTATAGAGCATGCTTCTAGCAAGTTTAAATTTTTCATTTTCTAAGTCATGCTCTCTAATTTTAGCATTAAGTTGTGCTATGTGATCATTTTGTTTTTTAATTAAGGCAAGGTGATCATGGATAGCATCAACATTAATGTCTCTACATCTAGTACAAATAGAAACATGTTCAACATTAGATGTAGAGGGTTTGCAAGATTTTAGTTCAATGACCTTAGCATGCAACAAATCATTCTTAGTTCTAAGGTCCGAGATAGTAGCATTGCAAACATCAAAATCTTTAGCCTTAGCAATTAATTTCTCATTCTCATTTTTAAGGCTAGCAAGAGAAATGTTCAATTTTTCAATCCTAGCAAGCAAATCATTATTATCATTTCTAGGAATTGAAATATTGCAAGTGTGAGAATCAACCTTAGCTAGCAAATTGGCATTTTCATTTCTAAGGTTGTCTAAAGTCTCATGGCAAATACTTAGCTCACTAGACAATTTTTCACATTTTTCTCTTTCTAGAGCATAAGCATTTTTAACCTTAACATGCTTCTTATTTTCTTTAATAAGGAAGTCCTCTTGAGAATCCAAGAGATCATCCTTCTCATGTATAGCACTAATCAATTCATTTAATTTTTCTTTTTGTTGCATGTTGAGGTTAGCAAAAAGAGTACGCAAGTTTTCTTCCTCATTTTTATCATCCTCATCACTAGATGTTTCATATTTAGAGGAGGACCTTGATTTTACCTTCTTTTTGCCGTCCTTGGCCATGAGACACTTGTGGCCGACGTTGGGGAAGAGGAGGCCCTTGGTGACGGCGATGTTGGCGGCGTCCTCGTCGTCGGAGGAGTCGCTTGAGCTTTCGTCGGAGTCCCACTCCCGACAAACATGGGCATCGCCGCCCTTCTTCTTGTAGTACTTCTTCTTCTCCTTCCTCTTGCCCTTCTTGTCGTTGTCCCTGTCACTATCACTTGATAATGGACATTTAGCAATAAAGTGACCGGGCTTACCACATTTGTAGCAAACCTTCTTGGAACGGGATTTGTAATCCTTCCCCTTCCGTTGCTTGAGGATTTGCCGAAAACTCTTGATGATTAGGGCCATCTCCTCGTTGTCGAGCTTGGAGGCGTCAATTGGTTGTCTACTTGGTGTAGACTCCTCCTTCTTCTCCTCCGTTGCCTTGAAGGCCACGGGTTGCGCCTCGGATGTGGACGGCTCGTCAAGCTCGTTGATCTTCTTGGAGCCCTTAATCATGCATTCAAAACTAACAAAATTCCCGATAACTTCCTCGGGGGTCATTTGTGTATATCTAGGATTGCCACGAATTAATTGTACTTGAGTAGGGTTAAGGAAAATAAGGGCTCTTAGAATAACCTTAACCACTTCGTGGTCATCCCATTTTGCGCTCCCGAGGTTGCGCACTTGGTTCACCAAGGTCTTGAGCCGGTTGTACATGTCTTGTGGCTCCTCCCCTTGGCGAAGACGGAAGCGACCGAGCTCCCCCTCGATCGTTTCCCGCTTGGTGATCTTGGTGAGTTCATCACCCTCGTGCGCCGTCTTGAGTAGGTCCCAAATCTCCTTGGCGTTCTTCAACCCTTGTACTTTGTTGTATTCCTCCTTGCTTAGTGAGGCAAGGAGAATGGTTGTGGCCTGGGAGTTGAAGTGCTCGATTTGGACCACTTCGTCCGTGTCGTAGTCTTCATCCCCTATGGATGGTACCTGTACACCAAACTCAACAACATCCCATAATCTTTTGTGGAGAGAGGTTAGATGAAATCGCATCAAATTACTCCACATAGCATAATCTTCACCATTAAAAGTTGGTGGTTTGCCTAATGGGACGGAAAGTAAAGGTGTATGTTTAGGAATGCGAGGGTAGCGTAGGGGAATCTTACTATACTTCTTACGCTCTTGGCGTTTAGAAGTAACGGACGCCGCGTCGGAGCCGGAGGTGGAGGTCGATGAAGTGTCGGTCTCGTAGAAGACCACCTTTCTCATCCTTTTGTGCTTGTCCCCACTCCGATGCGGCTTGTGAGAAGAAGATTTTTCCTTCTTCTCCTTGTGGTGAGAAGAGGAAGATCTTTTCTCTTTTCGCTTGGAGGATCTCTTCTTCTTCTCCCTTCTCTTGGTGCGGGACTCTTCCGATGAAGATGAGGTGCTCCCTTGGCTTGTAGTGGGCTTGTCATCGCCGGTCTCCATCTCCTTCTTGGCGGGATCTCCCGACATCACTTCGAGCGGTTAGGCTCTAATGAAGTACCGGGCTCCGATACCAATTGATAGTCGCCTAGAGGGGGGGTGAATAGGGCGAAACTGAAATTTACAAAAAATAATCACAACTACAAGCCGGGTTAGCGTTAGTAATAAAGAAACGAGTCCGCGAGAGAGGGCGCAAAACAAATCGCAAGCAAATAAGAGTGTGACACGAGGATTTGTTTTACCGAGGTTCGGTTCTCGCAAACCTACTCCCCGTTGAGGAGGCCACAAAGGCCGGGTCTCTTTCAACCCTTCCCTCTCTCAAACGATCCCACGGATCGAGTGAGCTTTCTCTTCTTCTCAATCAACCGGGAACAAAACTTCCCCGCAAGGGCCACCACACAATTGGTGCCTCTTGCCTTGGTTACAATTGAGTGATGATCTCAAGAACAAGTGAGAAAGAAAAGAATGCGATCCAAGCGCAAGAGCTCGAAAGAACACAAGCAAATCACTCTCTCTAGTCACTATGGAATTGTGTGGAATTTGGAGAGGACTTGATCTATTTGGTGTGTCTAGAATTGAATGCTAGAGCTCTTGTAGTGGTTGAGAAGTGGAAAACTTGGATGGCAATGAATGTGGGGTGGTTGGGGTATTTATAGCCCCAACCACCAAAAGTGACCGTTGCTGGAACTCCTCTGTTCGATGGCGCACCGGACAGTCCGGTGCACACCGGACAGTCCGGTGCCCCTGCCACGTCACCATTGCCGTTGGATTCTGACCGTTGGAGCTTCTGACTTGTGGGCCCTCCTGGGTGTCCGGTGCACACCGGACATGTACTGTTTGATGTCCGGTGCACCGGCATGGGCGTGCCTGACGACTGCGCGCGCTGCGCGCGCATTTAATGCACTGCAGGGAGCCGTTGGCGCCGCAGAGAGCCGTTGCTCCGCTGGTACACCGGACAGTCCGGTGCACACCGGACAGTCCGGTGAATTTTAGCGGAGCGGCTGCCGAGCGAACCCGAGGCTGGCGAGTTCCGGGGCCGCGTTTCCTTGGAGCACCGGACATGTCCGGTGCACACCGGACAGTCCGGTGAATTATAGCGCGCCGGCTTCCGAGAAATCCCGAGGGTGAAGAGTTTGAAGTCGAAGTCCTCTGGCCGCACCGGACAGTCCGGTGCACACCGGACAGTCCGGTGCCTCTGGCCAGAGAAGCCCTCGGTTGCCTTGCTGCTCCTTTGTTGAATCCAACACTTGGTCTTTTTATTGGCTGATTGTGAACCTTTTGTTCCTGTATAACTTATGCACTAGAGCAAAACTAGTTAGTCCAATATTTGTGTTGGGCAATTCAACCACCAAAATTATTTAGGAACTAGGTCTAAGCCTAATTCCCTTTCACCGAGCCCGAGTCCGAGCCCTGGGTCGGGCGAGGCGGAGTTTCCTATGGCGCCCAAGGCCGGACTTGGCTGCTGTCAACCTCACTCTGTCGAGTGGCATAGCAGTCGGAGCGACGCAGGCGGCGCTGTCTTCTTGTCAGGCCGGTCAGTGGAGCGGCGAAGTGACTGCGGTCACTTTCGGCTCTGTCGACTGAAGGGCGCGTGACAGGATAAGGTGTCAGGCCATCCTTGCATTAAATGCTCCTGCGATTCGGTCGGTTGGTGTGGCGATCTGGCCAAGGTTGCTTCTTGGCGAAGACTGGGCCTCGGGCGAGCCAAAGGTGCGTCCGTCGCTTGAGGGGGTCCTCGGGCGAGACGTGAATCTTCCGGGGTCGGCTGCCCTTGCCCGAGGCTGGGCTCGGGCGAGGCGAGGTCGTGTCCCTTGAGTGGACCGAGCCTTGGCTTAATCGCACCCATCAGGCCTTTGCAGCTTAGTGCTAATGGGGGTTACCAGCTGAGATTAGGAGTCTTGGGGGTACCCCTAATTATGGTCCCCGACAGTAGCCCCCGAGCCTCGAAGGGAGTGTTGATACTCGCTTGGAGGCTTTTGTCGCACTTTTTTGCAAGGGGACCGGCCTTCCTCGGTTGCTTTTTGTTCCGGTGGGTGCGCGCGAGCGCACCCGCCGGGTGTAGCCCCCGAGGCCTCGGAGGAGTAGTTTGACTCCTTCGAGGTCTTAGTACGTTTCGTAATGCTTCGGCCGGTCTGGCTGCTCCCTCATGCGAACTGGCCGTAGCTCGGGTGAACAGTCGAGTCCCAAGTTCTCGGGCTGGTATGTTGACGCTGTCAACGGTTTGGGCGGAGCCGGGTTTGCGAGAGCAGCCCCCAAGCCTCCGCACAGAGCGAGAGGACGGTCAGGGACAGACTCGGCTTTTTACATACGCCCCTGCGTCGCCTTTCCGCAAGGAGGAGGGGGGAAAGCGCCATGTTGCCCTCGGAGGGCGCCGAACATGGTGTCTCCAGTGAGTTGCTAACGGGTAATCCGAGTGGACGCCCGTGCCCCATTTGTTAGGGGTCGGCTAGTGGCCCGGAGGCGCGCTCCAAAAGTACCTGCGGGTGATTTGCCGGACCCGGTCCCCTTTTGACGGGGTCCGAGGGCTCGATGCCTCCCTCTGGTGGGATTTTGTTACAAAATCGTTCTCGTTGGTCTCGGAAATGTCCTAGGGTACCTCGGGAGCGTAGCCCGAGCCTCGGTTATGTATCGAACGTACCTAGGGTCATCCCTCGCTCTGCGTCTGAGGCGGCTGTCGAACCCTTCGGGGGCCAGCCTACGAACCCCTGATCAGTAGTGGGCGCGGAGCCCGAGTGGCCTGAGGCGGCCGTTGAACCCTTTCGAGGGGCCGGCCTTCGAACCTCTGACCAGTAGTGGGCGCGGAGCCCAAGTGCTCTGAGGCGGCTATTGAACCCTTCCGAGGGGCCAGCCTTCGAACCTCTGATCAGTAGGGGGGCTCGGGGCCCACTTCCTTCGTGGAGAAGGATCCCTTTCGGAGTATCCCCTTTCCTGATCCCTGAGGCAAGAGAGAGAAAGAGAAAGTGGAAAAGGATACGAAATCGAATGACGTGGCGCACCTTTTTTGACGCGGTCATTATGGCGGAGGTGAAGCGTCGCCTGCTTCGCCTGCCAAAGGTGCCGCCTGTCCTGCCGCAGAGTTAATGCGACGGGACGAGTGGTTCACGGGGCGGCCGTTGTGCGTGTGCGAGCCGTTCGAGGAACGGGACACGGACGCGTCGTCTTCACGCCGTGGGAGAAGGTCCTTTCGCTATCCCAGGAGGGGGCGTGGCTTGCTGACGACTCGACTGCTGCTTCCGCCCGCCTGCCACCGCCATCACTGCCGGCCCATTTCTGGTCGTATCGACCGTCGCACCCTCTCCCGCGGCTGACCGACCCATGACCGATGTGCTCGGTTGGCACTGTCGGGTCATGCGCAGGGTCGCCTCGAGTCGCGGTACTGGTTCCACAGTCGAGAAGGCGCGGTACTGGCGCGAGTGGCGGTGCATTTTCTTGCACGTAGTAACCGGCGCGCCGGTTACATGACGTGTGGGCCTGGGCCTCCATGTTGGATGCGTCGAAGTCGAAAGGGTGCGCCCCCTGGGTGCGGTTGCACGCCGCCTTCATGGCGGCCCGCCCTTTCACCCGCTGGCCTGGGCGAAAGTGGAGGAATGCTCGTAACCGCTGGGCAGTTGCGCGCACCGTGCGCGGCGGTTTGGCTCTGTCTGCCCTGCGCCAGCTTGCATGACGCACGGGGCCCAACCCCCGTGTCGTGGGGGGAGGACCTTGGAGCATGTTGGAGAAGACTCAGCCCGCGACGGCTGAGGACGCAAGTGGGGAGAATTGCCTTTAAAAGGAGGGTGACCCCCTTGAAAGGCAACCATGTCTTCGCGCTCTCCTCATGCATTGCGTCTTTCCACCTTTCGAGCCCCCAGATGGGGGGCGCCCGTGGTTCTTCCGCCTTGTCGTCGTTGGGGGAACGCAACTTCGCGGAAGTTGGTACCTTTCAGCCATCGTTCGGCTTCAAGGATTTTCGTCAGGCAGCCCGGCTGCATCCCCTCGCCGGTGGTCACTCAAGACGGTGACCACCAGTTCCAGGGTGGGGAGAAGCAAGCCGGGCTATGGCCTCTGCCCCGCCCTCAACTTCAAGGATCTTCATCATCCTTGCTGGGGCGGAGAGCGAGGCGAGCCGGAGCTCTACCTCCTGCACGGGTCGGCCGGCCACCTCTTCTTCCAGCTTCTGGTGGTGGAAACCATCCTCTAGCTCTGCGGAGGAGGCGTCCTCCAGCCATGTCGGGGAAGGCGAACTGTTGCTGCCCAGCTAGGATGCAACATTCCGTCCTCTGTCCTTGCTTTTGTGGCGAGGACGGGAGTGAGGGCCTGCCGGTGCGCTTTGGAGCGGCCTGCGCTTGCTGGTGCGGCGTTGGTGGACAGGCGGACGTCGCTGTCGGTGTTGACGTGGTGGCAGCTGGAGAAAGCTTCTCCACCATCGGGGCCATCAGCGCCGCCTACGGACCGACCTCCGACTCTTTTGGCTTTAATATCTGGTTCGCGTCCCTTGAGTGGGGACGTGAGCGAGAGCCTTCCGGTGGGTGCGTCCGTCCCGGGACCATGGCCGCTGCTGCAGAGGTTGCTGGCGAGTCACCCGGAGCTTGTAGCCCCGTAGGCTCTCCGGTGTGGAGGTTGTTCATACCCGCGGGGGGCGGAACCGGAGTTCCATTTGTAATGGCACCTTGAGTGCCGGTGTTTGTTCATTGTGGCTGTCGGGGCCTGAACATGTATGTATCTTTTGGCGTGAAGCCGTGTTTTCCCCTCATTCCGAGCACTAGGACTCGCCTGTCAGCTAACTGAACCGCTTCACCAAGTGTGAGTTGCCTCGTGCGAAGGTGATGAGTGAGGTATCCGTATCCCGGAGGCGTAGGAGTCCCTCGGCTCAGTCGGCCTTGCCGCCCGAGGCTTCTCTTGCTTAGTTAAAGGAAACCCTCGGCCGCTCTTCGATGAGCCGGAGCTGGAGGCAGCGGTATCAGCGTGGACAGAGGCAGAGTCGGCTCGAAAAGAAGACTTCGTCGGCCGGAGCCTGACCGGGCTGTCTGCTGGCGGGACTGGCGCCAGAGTCGAGTTGCCGAGGCCATGGGCCGAGCTAATGCCCTCGGGGGATAGCCGGCTGAGGCTTCGGGGCGACCGACCGAGCCGTCTGCTCGAGCCGGACTCCTGGAAGAGACCCTGGCGGCGATGGCCCGGGCGTGGTGCTGACGTCGTCCTTCGGAGCGGAGATCCTCCGACTGTGTTGCCGTTCGAGGCTCGGTCGGACTTCGCCGAAGGTGGTGTTGACGTCGAGGGTGCTACTGCTCCCCCTCCATCGAGGTTCGGACCTGCAGGATCGGTTTACCTTGTAGTGTGCGTATGTTTTCTGCGGCCACCGAGGCCCAAACATACTGTCGTTGTGTTGTAAAGCTGCGTTTCTTTTTCCCTTTGTTTCGAGTATCAAGACTTATTCATCGGTAACAGAATTGTTTGTTTGAGCGAGAGTTACTTTTCACTGAAGGTGATGAGTGAGGTATCCGTATCCCGGAGGCATAGGAGTCCCTCGGCTCGATCGGTCTTGCCGCTTACGTGTACTCTTACTCGTCTGTAGGATTCTGCTAACGATGTAGTCGAGAAGAAAGGTCTCCGAGCATTAAGACTTGTTCGATCGGCGGAATCGCTTATCCGAGCGTGAGTTACTTATCGCAGAAGGTGATGAGTGAGGTATCCGTATCCCGGAGGCGTAGGAGTCCCTTGGCTCAGTCGGCCTTGGCGCTTACGTGTACTCCGTCGTTTTCAGGACCCCACTTTTGAAGTAGTCAAAAAGCACGAAAGACGTTCTGGCAGAAAGACTTTTTCCAAGGAAAATTTTGACGCAGAGGGGGTTCCCCCCTTCTAGCCCCCGAGGGAGGGTCGAGCTTTACCGAGGCAAGGCTGACCCTTCCTTGATGGTTAGACTTTGTGTGTGAACGAGGTGTACGAACGACTGGAATGCATCTTAAGGGTAGAAGCGACGTAGCTGTCGGATGTTCCAAGCGTTGCTGTAGACCTCGCCTTGGCTGTTGGCCAGCTTGTATGTCTCGGGCTTCAGAACCTTGGCGACGACGAATGGCCCTTCCCAGGGAGGCGCGAGCTTGTGCCGCCCTTGGGCGTCTTGTCGCAGCCGAAGCACCAGGTCGCCCACTTGGAGGTCTCGGGGCCGAACCCCTCGGGCGTGGTAGCGTCGTAGGGACTGCTGGTACCGCGCCGAGTGTAGTAAGGCCATGTCCCGAGCCTCTTCGAGCTAGTCCAGTGAGTCTTCTCGGTCGGTCTGGTTTCTTCGGTCGTCGTACGCCCTCGTCCTCGGGGAACCGTATTCTAAGTCCGTGGGCAAGACGGCCTCGGCCCCATAGATTAGAAAGAACGGTGTGAAGCCCGTGGCTCGGCTCGGCGTTGTCCTCAGACTCCAGACCACCGAGGGGAGTTCCTTCATCCATCGCCTGCCGAACTTGTGGAGGTCGCTGTAGATCCTCAGCTTGAGTCCTTGCAGAATCATGTCGTTGGCACGTTCCACCTGCCCATTCGTCATGGGGTGAGCCACGGCGGCCCAGTCTACCCGGATATGGTGATCCTCGCAGAAGTCCAGGAACTTTCTGCCGGTGAACTGGGTGCCGTTGTCGGTGATGATGGAGTTCGGGACCCCAAAGCGATGGATGATGTTGGTGAAGAATGCCACCGCCTATTCGGACCTGATGCTGTTTAGGGGTCGGACCTCGATCCACTTGGAGAATTTGTCGATGGCGACCAGCAGGTGCGTGTAGCCCCCGGGTGCCTTCTGCAAGGGACCGACGAGGTCCAGTCCCCACACAGCAAACAACCAGGTGATGGGTATTATCTGCAGAGCCTGAGCGGGCAGGTGGGTTTGCCTCGCGTAGAATTGACACCCTTGGCAGGCGTGGACAATTCTAGTGGCGTCGGCCACCGCGGTCGGCCAGTAGAAACCTTGTCGGAAGGCGTTTCCAACAAGGGCTCGGGGCACTGCGTGATGACCGCAAGCCCCCGAGTGTATTTCTTGTAAGAGCTCCTGGCCTTCGGCGATGGATATGCACCGCTGGAGGATGCCGGATGGGCTGCGGTGGTAGAGCTCCTTTCCGTCACCCAGTAAGACGAACGACTTGGCACGCCGCGCCAGTCGCCGAGCCTCGGCTCGGTCGAGGGGCAGCTCTCCTTGGTGGAGATATTGCAGGTACGGGGTCTGCCAGTTTCGATTAGGCTGGACCCCACTCCGCTCTTCCTCGACACGCAGTGCCTCACCCTCGGGGGCCGAGGGTGCCTCGGGCTGTGCCGAGGGTGCCTTGGGCTAGGCCGAGGCCTTCTCGGGCTCAGGCGTGTCGTCGGTCTTGACTGAGGGTTGATGTAGGTCTCGGGAGAAGACGTCCGGGAGAACCGTTGTCCGCCCCGAGGCTATCTTAGCCAGCTCGTCCGCAGTCTCGTTGTGTCGTCGGGCGATGTGGTTGAGCTCGAGCCCGTAGAACTTGTCCTCCAGGCGCCGAACCTCATCGCAGTAGGCTTCCATCTTCGGGTCGCGGCAGTGGGAGTTTTTCATAACTTGGTCGATGACGAGCTACGAGTCGCCGCGAGCGTCGAGGCGTCGGACCCCTAGCTCAAGGGCGATGCGCACCCCGTTGACCAGAGCTTCGTACTCAGCCACGTTGTTGGACGCCGGGAAATGGAGGCGCAACACGTAGCGTAGGTGTTTCCCGAGGGGCGAGATGAAGAGCAGGCCCGCGCCTGCCCCTGTTTTCATCAGCGACCCATCGAAAAACATGGTCCAGAGTTCCGGCTGGATCGGAGCCTCCGGGAGCTAGGTGTCGACCCATTCAGCCACAAAGTCCGCCAAGACTTGGGACTTGATGGCCTTCCGAGGGGCGAACGAGATCGTCTCGCCCATGATTTCCACCGCCCACTTTGCAATCCTACCCGAGGCCTGTCGGCACTGGATGATCTCCCCCAGGGGGAAGGATGACACCACAGTCACCGGATGAGACTCGAAGTAGTGTCGCAACTTTCGCCGCGTCAGGATCACCACGTACAGCAGCTTCTGAATTTGCGGGTAGCGGATCTTGGTCTCGGATAGTACCTCACTGATGAAGTAAACCGGCCTCTGGACGGACAATGCATGCCCTTCTTCTTGTCTCTCAACCACGATCGCGACGCTGACCACCTGAGTGGTAGCGGCGACGTAGATCAAGAGGGCTTCTCCGGCGGCGGGGGGCACCAAGATGGGCGCGTTCGTAAGGAGCGCCTTCAGGTTCCCGAGGGCTTCCTCGGCCTCGGAGGTCCAAGTGAAGCACTCGGTCTTTCTTAAGAGGCGGTACAGAGGTAGGCCTCTTTCGCCGAGGCGCGAGATGAAACGACTCAGAGCCGCAAGGCATCCCATGACCCTCTGTACGCCTTTCAAGTCCTTGATGGGCCCCATGTTGGTGATGGCCACGATTTTCTCCGGGTTGGCCTCGATGCCCCGCTTGGAGACGATGAACCCCAAGAGCATGCCTCGGGGGACTCCGAAGACACACTTCTCGGGATTGAGTTTTACGCCTTTCGCCTTGAGACACCGGAATGTCGTTTCAAGGTCGGAAAGGAGGTCGGAGGCTTTCCTCGTCTTGACTACGATGTCATCGACATAAGCCTCGACCGTTCGACCAATGTGTTCGCCGAACACGTGGTTCATGCACCTTTGGTACGTCGCACCCACATTCCTCAAACCAAATGGCATAGTAACATAGCAGTACATGCCAAAAGGTGTGATGAAAGAAGTCACGAGCTGGTCGGACTCTTTCATCCTGATTTGGTGATACCCTGAGTAGGCATCGAGGAAAGACAGGGTTTCGCATCCCGTAGTGGAATCCACGATTTGATCGATGCAAGGCAGAGGTTAGGGAACTTTTGGGCATGCTTTGTTTAGACCAGTGTAGTCTACACACATCCGCCATTTGCCTCCTTTCTTTCTCACAAGCACGGGGTTGGCAAGCCATTCGGGATGGAATACCTCTTCGATGAACCCTGCGGCCATCAGCTTGTGGATCTCCTCGCCTATGGCTCTGCGCTTTTCTTCGTCGAATCGGCGCAGAGGTTGCTTCACGGGTCGGGCTCCAGCTCGGATATCCAGCGAGTGCTCGGCGACATCCCTCGGTATGCCAGGCATGTCCGAGGGACTCCACGCGAAAACTTCGGCGTTTGCGCGGAGAAAGTCGACGAGCACTGCTTCCTATTTGGGGTCGAGCTCGGAGCTGATCCGGATCTGCTTGGAGGCGTCGTTGCTGGGGTCGAGAGGGACGGACTTAACCGTCTCCGCTGGCTCAAAGTTACCGGCATGGCGCTTCATGTCTGGCGCCTCCTTGGAGAGGCTCTCCAGGTCGGCGATGAGGGCCTCGGATTCGGCGAGGGCCTCAGCGTACTCCACGCACTCTACGTCGCATTCGTACGCGTGTCGGTACGTGGGGCCGACGGTGATGACCCCGTTGGGGCCCGACATCTTGAGCTTGAGGTAGGTGTAGTTGGGGACAGCCATGAACTTGGCGTAGCATGGCCTCCCCAGTACTGCGTGGTAGGTTCCTCAGAACCCGACCACCTCGAACGTGAGGGTTTCCCTTCTAAAGTTGGAGGGAGTCCCGAAGCAGATGGGTAGATCGAGTCGTCCGAGGGGTTGGACGCGTTTCCCGGGGATGATCCCGTGAAAAGGCGCCGCACCGGCCCGGACCGAGGACAGATCGATCTGCAGGAGCTCGAGGGTCTCGGCGTAGATGATGTTGAGGCTGCTGCCTCCGTCCATGAGGACCTTGGTGAGCCTGACGTTGCCGATGACGGGGTCGACAACGAGCGGATATTTCCCCGGGCTCGGCACGCGGTCGGGGTGATCGCCCTGGTCGAAGGTGATGGGCTTGTCGGACCAGTCTAGGTATACTGGCGCCGCCACCTTTACCGAGCAGACCTCCCGACGCTCTTGCTTGCGGTGCCGAGCCGAGGCGTTTGCTGCTTGCCCACCGTAGATCATGAAGCAGTCGCGGACCTCGGGGAACTCCTCTGCCTTGTGATCCTCCTTCTTGTCGTCGTGGTGGGCCCTGCCACCCTCCGCAGGTGGCCCGGGCCTGTGAAAGTGGCGCCGAAGCATGGCGCATTCCTCAAGGGTGTGCTTGACGGGTCCCTGATGATAGGGGCACGGCTCCTTGAGCATCTTGTCGAAGAGATTGGCGCCTCCGGGAGGTTTCCGAGGGTTCTTGTACTCAGCGGCGGCGACAAGGTCCACGTCGGCGGCGTCGCGTTTCGCTTGCGACTTCTTCTTGCCTTTCTTCTTGGTGCCGCGCTGAGCGGACGCCTTGGGAACATCTTCCGGCTGGCGGCCCTGGGGCTGCTTGTCCTTCCGGAAGATGGCCTCAACCGCCTCCTGGCCAGAGGCGAACTTGGTGGCGATGTCCATCAGCTCGCTCGCCCTGGTGGGGGTCTTGCGACCCAGCTTGCTCACCAGGTCGCGGCAAGTGGTGTCGGCGAGGAACGCACCGATGACATCCGAATCGGTGACATTGGGCAGCTCGGTGCGCTGCTTTGAGAATCGCCGGATGTAGTCCCGGAGAGACTCTCCCGGCTGCTGGCGGCAGCTTCGGAGATCCCAGGAGTTCCTAGGGCGCACGTACGTGCCCTGGAAGTTACCGGCGAAGGCTTGGACCAGGTCGTCCCAGTTGGAGATCTACCCTGGAGGCAGATGCTCCAGCCAGGCCCGAGCGGAGTCGGAGAGGAACAGGAGGAGGTTGCGGATGACGAGGTTGTCATCGTCCGTTCCACCCAGTTGGCAGGCCAGCCGGTAGTCCGCGAGCCACAGTTCCGGCCTTGTCTCCCCCGAGTACTTTGTGATGGTAGTCGGGGTTCGGAACCGGGTCGAGAACGGCGCCCGTCGTATGGCTCGGCTGAAAGCCTGCAGGCCGGGTGGTTCGGGCGAGGGACTCCGATCCTCCCCGCTGTCGTAGCGTCCCCCACGCCTGGGGTGGTAGCCTCGGCGCACCCTCTCATCGAGGCGGGCTCGATGGTTGCGGTGGTGGTGCTCGTTGCCGAGGCGTCCCGGGGCCGCAGGCGCTGTGTTGCGCGTGCGCCCGGTGTGGACCGAGGCTTCCCGCACAAATCGGGAAGTCACAGCGCGGTGCTTCGAGGGGTATCCCTGCCTTCGGGAGGCAGATCTCTCGGCCCGTCGGACCGCGGCATCCTCCAGGAGATTCTTGAGCTCTCTTCGGATCCGCCGCCCTTCGGTGGTTGATGGTTCCGGCATTGCGCGGAGAAGTATCGCTGCTGCTGCCAGGTTCTGGCCGACCCCACTGGAAGTCGGTGGTGGCCTTGCCCTGACGTCGCCGGCGATGCGGAGCTGGATGCCCTGGGGTAGATGACGCGCTTCTCCGGTCGGAGCTTGGTCTACCCATTCCTGCCCGATGTTCCGACGGAGCGGCTCAAGTGTTCCTGCCCCCTCGTCGAGCCTGGCCTGCACCTCACGGATTTGCTCGAGCTGTGCGTCCTGACCCCTCGCAGGGACTGGGACCACAGCTAGCTCCCGAAGGATGTCAACGTGAGGCGCAGGCCTAGGGGATCACCGTTTTCCGGTATACCAAGATGGTTGCCTTCGTCGGGACCCCCTAGATCGACGTGGAAACATTCACGACTTGGGTCACAGTATCCGTCGCCGAAGTTGCGGCTACCGTCGGAACAATCGGAAAGGCAGTAGTCGCATGCGGTCATGAAGTCCCACATGGCACTGGGGTTACCGAGCCCGGAGAAATCCCAACCAAAGTCAGGCTCGTCATCTTCCTCGGAACTCGAGGGTCCGTAGGTCGAGACGGCCGTTAGCCGGTCCCAGGGTGACCGCATATGATACCTCGGAGGGTTGGTGCATGCCTCTATGAAGGCTTCCACCAAAGCGGGGTCGCTTGGTGGGTCGAGGCCGAATCCAAAAGGCATGAGACGGGAATCGATCGGTACCTCTTGGTCGACAGGTGATGACGTTGTCACGTCGAGGGCGGACTGCACCGTCGTCTCAGGTACGAGGGTGACGCCCAGCAAGTCCTTCGCAAGCGTGCTGGCGTCGTCCGTCCGCTTGGAGTTGGCGTGTCGCGGGGAAACAGCGCTCGTCTTCGTCTCAGACGCGAGGTTGACGCCCGACGTGTCCCCCGTCGGGGCGCCGGTGCCGTCGACTCGCTCGACAGCCGACGAGGTGCCACCTCCTGCTTGGCCACGGTTGCCCCGCCTCCTCCTCCGTCGGTGGGGGAGGTGACGGGACAAACTCGGATGTTGTTCTTCCGCCTCGTGGGGAAGACGTCGTCGATTCTGCCGCCGGCGGCCGGGTTGTTGGCCGCCATTGTCGCCGTCGCGCGGCGGAGGAAGGAGTATCATGTCGTAGCTGCCGTCGAGGGACATGAACTCAAGACTCCTGAAACGGAGCATCGTCCCGGGTTGCAAAGGTTGCTGGAGACTACCCATCTGGAGCTTGACAGGGAGCTGTTCATCAACACGCAGCAGACCCCTACCTGGCGTGCCAACTATCGGCGTTTCGACCCCGGGGGGTCCCTGGACCGACGAGTAAATTGTCGCCGCGTGTCCCAGCCCAGATGGGTCGGCGCGAGACGGAGCGTGAAGGGGGGTAGAAGAGAGGGGAAAAAAGGGGAAACCCGCGGCCTCCGTGTTGTCCTGCGCCTAGGTCGGGTGCGCTTGCAGTAGGGGGTTACAAGCGTCCACGTGGGGGGGAGAGCGAGGGACCCTACGCGCTGTCCCGTCCCCCGCGCGGCCAACCTCCTTGTAAGAGAGCCCTGGACCTTCCTTTTATAGGCGTAAGGAGAGGGTCCAGGTGTACAATGGGAGGTGTAGCAGTGCGCTATCGTGTCTAGCAGAGAGGAGCTAGTGCCCTAAGTACATGCCGTCGTGGCAGCCAGAGAGGTTTTGGCACCCTGTTCATGTGATGTCGTGGCCGTCGGAGGAGCGTTAGGGCCTTGCGGAAGGACAGCTGTCGGGGCTGTCGAGTCCTTGCTGACGTCTCTTTGCTTCTGTAAGGGGCTGAGAGCCGCCGTCGTCATGGAGCACGTGGGGCGCCATCATTATCTGTTTACCGGGGCGAGCCAGATGGGATGCCGGTCCTGTTACCCGTAGCCTGAGCTAGCTAGGGATAGGGTAATGATGGCCCCCCCTGTGATGTGGTCGGTCCGAGCCCTTGGTCGGGCGAGGCAGAGGCTCCTCCAAGGTCGGGGTCGAGTCGGTCTTCCGAGGTCGAGGTCGAGGTCGTGTTCGAGCCTCGGGTCGGGCGAGGCGGAGTTCGTCGTCTTCCGGGGCCGAGCCCGAGTCCGAGCCCTAGGGTCGGGCGAGGCGGAGTTCGTCGTCTTCCGGGGCCGAGCCTGAGTCCGAGCCCTGGGGTCGGGTGAGGCGGAGTTCGTCGTCTTCCGGGGCCGAGCCCGAGTCCGAGCCCTGGGGTCGGGCGAGGCGGAGTTCGTCGTCTTCCGGGGCCGAGCCCGAGTCCGAGCCCTAGGGTCGAGCGAGGCAGAGTTCGTCGTCTTCCGGGGCCGAGCCCGAGTCTGAGCCCTGGGGTCGGGCGAGGCGGAGTTCGTCGTCTTCTGGGGCCGAGCCCGAGTCCGAGCCCTAGGGTCGGGCGAGGCGGAGTTTCCTATGGTGCTCTGAGGCCGGACTTGGCTGCTGTCAGCCTCACTCTGTCGAGTGGCACAGCAGTCGGAGCGACGCAGGCGGCGCTGTCTTCTTGTCAGGCCGGTCAGTGGAGCGGCGAAGTGACTGCGGTCACTTTCGGCTCTGTCGACTGAAGGGCGCGTGACAGGATAAGGTGTCAGGCCATCCTTGCATTAAATGCTCCTGCGATTCAGTCGGTTGGTGTGGCGATCTGGCCAAGGTTGCTTCTTGGCGAAGACTGGGCCTCGGGCGAGCCGAAGGTGCGTCCGTCGCTTGAGGGGGTCCTCGGGCGAGACGTGAAACAAATCACCATGTTCACTCGTGATTGATTTCCATTTGATTTGTTTGCCCTCTTTCCTCTCTCTAAAGTTTCCTTGCTAATATTGATTTGAGTTTGCTCCCAAACGTCATCCGCATTAATTGAGCAACTCATAGCAAGAGAAACAATCTTCGCACTCGAATTTAATTCTAACGCTAACATCGGCCTTAGTGTGTGTTTAAGTTTATAAATTTCAGGTTTCGCCTATTCACCCTCCCTCTAGGCGACTTTCAGTAACTGGGAACCGGGTGCCCGAAGAAGTCCCAAAAGGCCTATCAAAGACGGCCCACTAACTGACTGGCCCGCCAGCCGGTTCAGCCTCGAGGCAGGACTGTCGACCAACCCGCCCATCGAGCAACCCGGCGAGGCAGGACTATCGACCAACCCACCGGCCGAGCAGCTCAGTGAGGTAGCCAACTAGCTTGCCGAACAACACTGCCGAGCAACCCGATGAGGCGGGGCCACCGATCAACCTGCCTACTGAGCAACCTAGCAAGACGACAACCGAGTCTCTAGCGAACACATCTACAGGAGGGAAGAGGCAACCTAGTACTATCAAACCATGACATCACGATGAGATAGATCATAACCAAGCCGCGACCAAACCATTGTAACAGTGTCGAAGGGCCTGTGTCAAGCATGACGCCGGACATGTTCTGGAGAGTATCCCCACTGAGTGATGAGACCAGTCAACCCCAACCACAGAGACATCAGCATCAGGGTCTCTACAGTGACCCATACACTAGAAGGGACGGGGCAATACGTCGTACCAAGCATACGCCAATGCATGATGAAAGGTGATGTTGAGGGAATGACAGAAGATGAAGCTATACTGAAGACATCTCTAAGCTTCACCACGAGTAGACTCAACAGAACCCACTAAGCATCGCTACATCTATATCAAAATAGCTACAGGAACCCGTATGGGGAACGGACAAGATGTGACGCCCTACTAGGGGTACACGTGACCTAGCAAACGACATCGTAGGGGCTACGCCGCCCGAGAGCAGGAGGCCGAACTCCACCCTGATAGGATACAAATTCTCATTTTTAAAGACTACTCTTGAACTATAAAAGGGCAAGACGACCCCCATCTTCAAACACACCATCCACAGCTTCACATAAGCACTCGACTGTAACACGCTCCAAGAAATACTACTATCAACACTACACTGGACTAGGGCTCCAGCCTAAACTAGTATAACCACCTATCTTAGATCCACCTTCGAGCACCCCGTGGCTCACCATTTGGAGTGAGTCCGTGCTAGCACCCTGCCGAACACAAATCCTATTGTCCCCTATTTCCGAAACCACGACGGTTGGTGCGCCAGGTAGGGGGTGGGGCATTTATCCTGGCCCCTTACTGAAGGCATCCCAAGGTGGATTCATCGACGTATGGCAAAAGGCAGAAAGGGGACATTTCAAGATGCTCATCGTCGATCTCAAGAGGCGCCTCAACAGTCGTGCCAACGCCATCAGGCAGAAAGCGGTGAAAGCCTCAAGCATTTTGCTTGAGGTTACTTGGCCCTCTTCTAAGCCCGAGGTCGTAGGCGGCGACCCCAATAGAGCATGATGGTATTTGAGGTGGTCACTACCATCCAGCGGCCAAGCACGAGCGAGGCTGCCACCGGCTATCGGTCGCTATGCTCCATACTAAATGGAGTCATCTCAACCGCTCGCGGGGGATGACTTCTTCTACCTGCCAATGGGTTTAACGAATCCATAATAACGAAGGCCACACATTCGTTAACATGACCTCCCTAGAATCCATTGGTAGGGCCCCATGGGCCAGGAGCAAGGCTAGCATAGTCCGTTGCGCTGGTATGTGTCCAAGTCCCTTGGCGCATGCGAAGATCGTCGTCGGCCACCACACAAACTCATGGTGTGGTCAATCTCCATCGTCACCCACACTCGGAGGGGGTTAAGCCCCAACTCCCTCGATGTGCTTATTGTTTATTTCCAAACACTAAGGTATGTGTGGTCAGGTGGTTAGCCCCAAATTTCTAGAGCAAGGGGCGTGGGTTCGAGTGCTCGTTCTGCACTATTTTTTTTGCGCGCAATGCATGGGTGTTAGGCGTGGGGACGGTGAAGTAGCATCAAGTGCCCACATTAAATTTTAATAAATTAGTATAGATATAAATATAGACACACACACACACACACATATATATATATATATATATATATATATATATATATATATATATATATATATATATAAACTAGTACAATACTCATGTGTTGTGATGCCACACAAGAACAAATATTACACATTATCTTTGCCAAAAGGCTTAGAAATGTACGAGTTGAAAAGGAGCCTAGTCTCTCCTCTTTTATAGCTCGCTCGGTCGCTCATTCTCCTTTAGCTAGCGGGGTGAATGAACTATATGTGGCGTAACGGTCCACTAATAGGGGTTTGTGTGGTTTTCACTGACTATGTATGTGATAATGGCCCAGTGGTAGGGGAGGAGAATAGACCTACCCGCTTTGCTTGTGACATCGGATGACCATCAAAACTAGTGTTTTAGGGTGCCTGTGAGCTGTGAACAAGTTGTTGTGGGCTGTAAGGTGTGAACAAGCTATTGTGAGTTGTGTGCTGAAGAAACTGCTTTAAGAAAAAAAAGTTAAAAGTCGTTTAGTTCATACCGTGTTGAAATGTCTATCGTAATACATATTATTTATATGCACTTTGTTTAACTATACTTTTTAATTAATATATTTAAAAAATATCAAATTTATGTTGTTGATATTTTTACAAATAATTCTATTTTTAATATTTTTATTAAAAATGTATTTTATTTATTATAACACTTAACTATTCTTAGTTCTATTTTAGTTATTATTTACTGCATCTGTTTGTTAATATAATAAACTTGGATAACCAACAAAAATAGTACCTAAGCTGCTTTCAAATTTTTACAGGACAAAAACTGATTTTTTTTAAAGTACCGAAAAGATGAAACCTTTTATTCGGTTTCTGCTTTGAAAAGGCAAAAGTTAGTTCAAAAAGTTGAACTAAGCACCTTTACAGCAGTAGAGATTATGTCAAGAAGGATACTTCATCATCAAACAAGGACCAATAGTTTGACTTTATTGTGTGTGTACGTCACATGTGGATCTTTCTAGGTATGCATGATTAGGCCATGTTCGGTTGAGCATGGAACGACCGGGGTCGTTGCCTGATCCATGGGTATCATCCAGTTGTGGATTGAATACCAGTTCGTGACCAAACAGTTGTTCGTTTAGCCCACATGTGTTTGCAAACCAGGCCCAATCCAAGCAAAAACCACCAATCCCGGCCTGGAATCGATCCACGAAACAATAGTTGTGGAACTCCTCCACAGACACGCGTGGGTGTGGAAGCGACGGTGCCGACGCTATTCACAACGGCAACGCGTCCCTTCCAACACCGGCCGCCGCCATCTTCATCAGCCACCTTTTCTCATGTGAGTCATCCTTCCCTTTCTTCCCTTCTCTCCCATGTCTGTGTGCCTCTCTCCCCTTTCTCCACCGCTCGTTCCGCTCCCTCGTTGGCTACAGTTGGAGAATAGGACGAGCGTGACCTCGGCGTCAGGTTCCCCGACCAGCGGCCATGCCTCGAGTGCACCGCCTTCTACGTCGACCCCACCAAGCACTACCCCTTCACCTGCACATCCCCCTGCGAGCTTCTTGGGTACATGGCGCACAACCATGCTCACCAAGATAAAGGCCAAGACCATGGGGTGGGAACTGATCTGTGTCCATGGACATAGTGATTTGATAGCATTTTGGGGGAGAAATAAAAAAAGGGTTTTTTACATTGGTCCCCTTAATTTCGCCACGGTACTCGTTGCTACCCTTAGTTTTTCTTCTTGCTCAGTTTTACCCAACGCTACTTCCATTTGCTCAGAAATCCGCCTGGCCGCCGTCTCCGTCCATTCTAACGTGACTTATAGCGCGGGCCCATTACGCAGTTCCATTCTTACCTTCGCCGCGCGCCCACGCTACTCTGCGCAGCCGCCTCTGCTCTTCCTCCCAACGCGCGACTGACAGCCTCCCGACTCCAACTCTCCCTCTCTCCTTTGCCTGACAGCCTGCTTCTCGGATCTGCGGACGCGGCGCCTGGCGGACGGAACGACGGCGCGGCAGGACTCTTCTTCACCGGCGCGGCGGCCTGCGTCTTCAACCCCGCGTCGCCTGGCGGACGGAACGACGGCGCGGCAGGACTCTTCTTCACCGGCGCGGCGGCCTGCGTCTTCAACGGCCTGGCAGCAGCCACGCCGGGAGGAGCTCCAAGCCGATCCCAAGCTCCAATTCCACCGCAAGCCCAAGCCCCGCCGGGAGGAGCCGCCACGCCGGGAGGAGCTCCAATTCGACGAATCCACCCAAGCCCCACCGGGAGTAGCTCCAATTCGACGAATCCGCCGCCGGGATTGAGGGAGGAAGATAGCATTCGGGGTAGCCCTCGGCTATCACTAGGCCAATACATGTTGTTGCTTGCCCTTCGAGTCTGAAGGACGATAGTGCTCCAGCAAAGCAGAAAAAAGGCTGACAGCGGCTACACCTTCATCAACCTCGCTACGATTCGACGAATCCGCCCAAGCCCACGCCGGGAGTAGCTCCAATTCGACGAATCCGCCGCCGGGAGTGAGGGAGGAAGCCGCCCGGAAGGACCTGCAGCTGCCCCGTGTCGCCGGCCACAGGCTGCTTCGCCGGGAGGGAAGAAGCCAGCCGAATCCACGAGCAATTGGCCCGCGCTCTTCTTCGCGTGCCAGGGCGACGCGCTGGGGATCGAGGGCTTGCTGCGCAGCGGCGTCGACGTCAACAACATTAACCTCGACAGCAACACCGCCCTGCACATCGCCGCATGCTAGAGCCACCGCGACGTCGTTAGGGTGCTGCTCAGCTGGAAGGCCAACATCGACGCACGCAACCGCTGGGGAAGCACGGTGAGCCGCCCGCACGCCATTGCCATTTCTCTCAGCTCATGCCCTGTACTCTCTATAAATGTTGGCTACTATATGAGTTCTTAAAGTCGTTATTTCCTATGAAATAGGATGAATCATATTATTCCCAATGATGAGGTTGAACCAATAGAAGTAGTTGCTGCACCTGATGATGATGAAAGACAGTATCCTGAGTTTGTTGACAAGTGGGATATGCTAGAATTTGAGGACTATGATGGAGACATTTTCACAGGGGCACAATTTGAAGAGACTGATGAAGAGGAGGAGGAGGAAAACATAGCTATGGGGGTGGATGAGCAAGGAGAGGGTGATGATGTACCAAGAAATGATTATGACAGAGATAATCCATCCTTAAAAGAAGGCAGCACATTTGCATCGATGACCGAATTTAGGAATGCACTTGCTACCTATTGCATCAAAGGTGAGTATGATTATGTAATTGAAAAGAGTGAGCCAACAAGAATGACTGTTCATTGCGCATTTGAGAGGTGTCAGTGGAGGATACATGCTTCCTGTATGCGGAATAGTACAATTATTCAGGTCAAAGTGAATCCATCTCCTCACACTTGTCCAAGTGAAAGAAAAGGGTCACATAAGGTAGCTAAAAGTAGATGGTGTGCAGATGCAGTATTAGAATGGGTGACAGATAACCCATGCATTGGTACAACTGAACTGGTAAAGAAGATTAAAGAGAAGTACAACATTTTGGTGCCTTACATGAGAGTGTATTATGGCAAGGAAATGGCTCTTGACAAGATTTATGGCCCATGGAAGGAAAGCTTTAACTTATTATTCACTTTCAAAGCTGAAGTGGAGAAGGCGTGCCCAGGTAGTGTTGTTGAGATTGACCATCATACGGTGGATTATAAAGTGAATGGCAAGATTTTGAACAAAGAATGTTTTAGAAGGGTGTTCGTTTCATTCAAAGCATGTTGGAGTGGGTTCTTAGCTGGTTGCAGGCCTTATTTAGCAGTGGATGCAACAGCTCTTTATGGGAGGTTTAGAGGCCAGTTAGTAGCTGCTTGTGCCATTGATGCACATAATTGGCTCTTTCCAGTGGCTTATGGTGTCCTCGAGGCGGAGTCAACAGAAAGTTGGACATGGTTCCTACAGAATTTGCGTCAGGTTATAGGGTTTCCACATGGATTGACTATACACACAGACGCTTGCAAGGGTTTAGAAACTGCAGTGGATTATGTGTTTCCTGGAGTAGAGCATAGGGAATGCATGAGGCATTTTGCTTCAAACTTGGGAAAATCATTCAAGGGAAAGTTGATTGATGACAACTTATGGCCAGCATCATTGACATATAGCCTTAGAAAGCATAACTATCATGTGAATCAATTGTACACAAACTCTAGGTTAAAAATATACATTGAAAGTCATCACAAATATCTATGGGCTAGAAGCAAATTTGGTGAAGGGTGCAAGGTGGACTATGTGAACAATAACTTGGCGGAGTCATTCAATGCATGGATCAGAAAAACAAAGGGGCTTCATTTGGTGGAGTTGCTAGATAAGATTCGACAAATGCTTATGGTAAAGTTTGAGTTGCGTCAAAGAATTGCACTTGAGAGGTTTCATGGCCACATGATAATCCCAGCTGTGATGAAGACATTACATGAAAAGACCAGAGGTTTGAAAATGTCTTTCATCAAGCGCAGACCGCTTGAGGCAGAGGTGACAGTGTTGGACAAAGAAAAGAGGGAATGGAGATATCCAGTGGACTTATCGAACAGGACATGCACTTGTAGGCAGTGGCAGATTACCGGGCTGCCATGCACCCATGCCCTATTTTTCATTACTTCTCTTCGTGGTGTAGCCAGCGAAATTGATCAATATGTACATAAGTACTACTCTATTGCCAAGTTCAAAGCAACATATGCTGAGAATGTGCCTTCCATAGAGGCAAAACATCAGTGGGAGGTCGTGAATCCTGGTTTCGTTCTCAACCCTCCAATCTAGACTAGAGCACCAGGAAGACCAAGAAAAACTAGAATAAGGTCAAGTGCCGAGGGTAGTGGACTTGGACCAAGGAAGAGAAAATGCAAAAGGTGTGGAGGATTAGGACATATTGCGAGAAATTGCAAGAATGCAGTAGATCCAGCTTTTGGAGAGGATCAGCCACTAGAGCCACAATTGGCACTTGATACAACTTTTGGAGATGATCAGTCACTACAACCACTAGAGCCACAAGTGCCACTGGATCAGTCACTACAACCACTAGAGCCACAAGTACCCTCCTCTGTCATGCCTTCCTCTGTTGGCTCTGTGGTACCCTCCTCTGTCGTGCCTTCCTCTGTTGGCTCCGTGGTACCCTCCTCTGTCGTGCCTTCCTCTGCTGCCTCTGTTGTGCCTTCCTCTGCTGCTTCTATTGTGCCCTCCTCTGCTGCTTCTATCGTGCCCTCCTCTGTTGCTATGATAGAGCCCTCCGACCTTGCTTTGGTGCTGCCCTCCATTGCTGCCTCGTCAAGGTTATATTCATCTAAAATATACTTTATTTTTTCAAGTTTCTAAAATTCACATGATTATTTACTATTTTCATGTTTTGTGTAGGGAAAAGAAAAGGAAGAGAGGAAAAGAGGTTGCGCGTACAACTGACGACAATCCAACGACTAATACAACGACCAAGGTTATGAAGAAGGCAAAAATCAAGAAAAGGCTCGTTGCGGACTTGTAACTGAATGTGCTCGGTTTAGCTGAATTTGGATGTAACTGAATATGCTCGGTTTGCTTGTGCTGAGATTTGGACTTGTAACTGAATTTAGCTGGATTTGGACTTGTAGCTGAATTTGGATGCAACTGAATTTGGACTTGTAGCTGAATTTAGCTGGATGTAACTCAAATATCTGGATGTAACTAAATTTGGACTTGTAGCTGAGATTTAGCTGTTGCCGGTTTGCTTGTGCTCGGTCAACTGAATTTTGCTGTGCTCGGTTTGCCTGCTTGTGCTCGATTTGCTGGACTTGTAACTGAATTTAGCCTGTCTTCGGTCACTTGTTCAGTCGCTGTTGTTTGTCCATTGCCTGTCTTCAGTCACTTGTTCAGTCGCTGTTGCTTGTCCATTGCTTGTCCATTGCCTGTCTTCAGTCACTTGTTCAGTCACTCGGTTTGCCTGCTCGGTTTAGCTGAATTCAGTTGCTTGTCCATTTCTGGCGCATGTTCAGTCACTTATTCAGTCACTGCTGGATATAGAGTGCTTCATTTCTTGAACTGAATGTGCTCGGTGCGCTTGTTCAGTCACTTGTCCATTTCTGTTGCTTGTCCATTTAACTCTGATCGGTTAAATAAATTTTCTTTGTCGGATTGCCTGTGACATACGCATGGCACAGCGTTAGTTGGATGGTGTACAAGGTGCATGGTTCGACCCTTCTTGGGCACCTTTTTTTTTGCATTTTTTCCAATTACTTTAGAACATGTGTGTACGTGGTCACATTTTTTCGTAATGCTCTGAATTTTTTACCTTAACCAAATAAGACCAAAACATGACTCCATGCCAAGTTTCGCTAATTTTCGACCAAATTTGCTATTTATTTATTTATTTTTAGCTACGGGAGGCATTTAACCCACATAAAATAGTAAATAGTCCAAAAAAGGACATCTATGCATGAAGTGAGTTTGTAGAGGATATATGGACAAGTGGTACAAATTTCAAGGAAACAAACAAACAACACTAAGAAATGTAGCTCAAATTGTGGAGTTGTAGTTCAATGTCACGAAACTTAGTGAGATATGTGTCCGTTTGTGAAGCACCTATATTCACACTTTTTCATAATGCTCTGAATTTTTTACCTTAACCAAATAAGACCAAAACATGACTCCATGCCAAGTTTCGCTAATTTTCAACCAAATTTGCTATTTATTTATTTTTTTCGCTAATGTGTCATACTTGTATTTCTCTATACAAATAGTCTAGTTTCGTGCACTTTCATACAACAAAGTCCATAGCTTAGTGGTGTTTCATTTCTCACTGTTGTCGCAGGTCTCAAGTTTGATTCTTGATTCTAGCGGTAGTGACCCTTTTTTTTGGATTTTTATTGGAGAAACAGAACATATCATTTTTTGCAATTTATGTCCTGATTCAGATCTCATCACACAATTCACATAAATTTGTCTCACAACATAATTCACTTAAATTTGTCACACCAGAATTCACACCATCAATCATAGATTTAGCGCTTACAATTTGAGTTTATCACAAGAAAAAGCAAGACAATAAACATCATAGAAGCATAAAAAACTCTAAACATATTCTTCAACTCGACCATGCTGGCATTCATCTTCTTCAACTCCACCAAATTGTCATTCACCTTCTTCATTTCGGCAGCAAATTTGTTACAGTTCGTAGTCACATTTTCCGCTCGTTCATCCCACATATTAGACACCATCATCTCTCCCGAACCACCCACCAACCCTGCCCTTTCAATCATCTTGACATAATCATCCATCCACATGAAAAAATTGCATATTTTAAGAACCTAAACAATCCAAATAAGGTTTCACAATTCAGCAGTAAGCACAAAAATGAAATCAACTGTTATGGGAAAAACAAGGATGGACCTTATCTTGTTGCGGCTTGCTTTCACACTTCACGAACTCTCGACCAAAATTGCCATTCTCCCACCGTTTCGATCTAAGTCTAACAAGCGACTTCGGCCTTTCGCATTTGGGGCAACGAATGAGCGACACTGGACCATACCTAGGCCATCCTTGTCCTCCATTGGAGGAGCCGCTCGCCCGCGACATGCGTGAATCCATGCTACTAAATACAAACACAATTAAATCTTTGGGTACCCTAAATCTTTCTCTCAGTTAAAACTGCTTTTGTTACACATTGATAAAGAGCATGAACAGCAGCATGAACTAAGAGCAGGAACATCCATCGAAGTTAGCAAATTTAAGTTTACTAATCTAAGGTGTGCATGAACTAATCCAAGAAGACATTTTTGCTTGCTCCAATCATCTGCTAAGAGCATGAACAACAGCACCATGAGAAGGTTACTTACATCGCATCGTCGAAGAAGCAGGCCACCACCGAGGATGTGCGGCGCAGGAGAGCGCGAGACCAACTGGAGACGTGCAGGATATTCGGTCGAACCCTAAACCCTAACCTGGAGGCATGGAGCAGTGGAGGCGACCGGATCCGCGGACTCGAGGCACGGGGCAGCTGCTCGCAGATTCCTGGAGGCACGGGGCGCAGACCAACTGCTTGCAGATCGGCGGCGGATTTCTCCCTCCCGGCGGCGGCGGATTCCTCACTCACGGCGGGGCGCCTCCACGAAGCAGGTGAAGCAAGCCGGTAGGCCGCGCGCCGAAGACCAACGCCGTCTGCGGATTCCTCCCTCCACGGCGCGGCGGAGATCCGTCCCGGAGCCTCTTCTTCCCCGGTGAAGCAAGCCGAGACGCCGAGGATCCACCCGGAAGGCCGCGCGCCGCAGATCTGCCAGGCGCCGGTGAAGAAGACTCCTGCCGCGCTCCCGGCGGCGGCGGATTCCTCCCTCACGGCGGGGCGCCTCCACGAAGCAGGTGAAGCAAGCCGGTAGGCCGCGCACCGAAGACCAACGCCGTCTGCGGATTCCTCCCTCCACGGCGCGGCGGAGATCCGTCCCGGAGCCTCTTCTTCCCCGGTGAAGCAAGCCGAGACGCCGAGGATCCACCCAGAAGGCCGCGCGCCGCAGATCTGCCAGACGCCGGTGAAGAAGACTCCTGCCGCGCCGCCGATTCGTCCGCGGATCCGTCGCTTGGAGCTCCTCCCAGCGTGGCTGCCGCCGTTCCTACCGCGCCGCCGATTCGTCCGCGGATCCGTCGCTTGGAGCTCCTCCCGGCGTGATCTGCCAGGCCGTTGAAGACGCAGGTCCGAGAAGCAGGCTGTCAGGCGAAGGAGAGAGGGAGAGTTGGAGTCGGGAGGCTGCCAGTCTGAGAGCACCTAGAGGGGGGTGAATAGGTGATCCTGTAACACTTCAAAACTTAAGCCACAAAACTTGGTTAATTGTTAGCACAATAATTGCCAAGTGGCTAAAG
This sequence comes from Zea luxurians, assembly GCA_029449295.1. Taxonomy (NCBI): domain Eukaryota; kingdom Viridiplantae; phylum Streptophyta; class Magnoliopsida; order Poales; family Poaceae; genus Zea; species Zea luxurians. The sequence goes on along the minus strand of JAOPSE010000010.1, from coordinate 37,323,600 downwards.
AGGAATCCTCAACAAAACACAATAACCAACAAAGATCAATCACAGAGATGGCACGGTGGTTATCCCGTGGTTCGGCCAAGACCAACGCTTGCCTACTCCACGTTGTGGCGTCCCAACGGACGAGGGTTGCAATCAACCCCTCTCAAGCGGTCCAAAGACCCACTTGAATACCACGGTGTTTTGTTTGCTTTACTCAATCCCGTTTGCGAGGAATCTTCACAAATTTGGAGCCTCTCGCCCTTACACTTGAGATTCACAAAGAACACGGAGCAAGGGAGGGATTAGCAACACACTCAAGACAAGAAATCACAGTGACACCACGCACACAAGTCGCAACGAGAGCTCACAACACAACTCAATGAGTTCACCACTCAACTAGAGCTCTAATTGCTATCGCAAAGAATCAAAGGCGCGGAATCGATGTCTTGGTGCTTAGGAATGCTTATGAGATGCTTAGTGTCCTCCTCCATGCGCCTAGGGGTCCCTTTTATAGCCCCAAGGCAGCTAGGAGCCGTTGAGAGCAATCTTGGAAGGCTGATCTTGCCTTCTGTCGACTGGCGCACCGGACAGTCCGGTGCACACCGAACACTGTCCGGTGCACACCGAACACTGTCCGGTGCACACCGAACACTGTCCGGTGCCCGATTTCTTTCCATAAACAGCACAGTCGACCGTTGGCAGCCTGGGAGCCGTTGGTGCACTTGACATGTCCGGTGCACACCGGACAGTCCGGTGCCTTCTTCTAGCCGTTGGCTCGGCCACGTGTCCCGCGCAGATTGCGCGGCCGACCGTTGGCCCGGCCGACCGTTGGCTCACCGGACAGTCCGGTGCACACCGGACAGTCCGGTGAATTTTAGCCGTACGCCATTGATGATTTCCCGAGAGCGACAAGTTCACCTGTGAGCGGCCCACCGGACAGTCCGGTGAATTTTAGCCGTACACCGTCGTCGAAGTCCCGAGAGCAGCCACTTTACCCAAGCCAGCCTAGCGCACCGGACACTGTCCGGTGCACCACCGGACAGTCCGGTGCACCCAGACTGGGCAGACTTTGGCTGCTCGAGCCATCTCTTCTCCAACTCGATTTTTTTCTGTTTCCAGCACTTAGACACAATACATTAGTCCATAAAACAATGTACTAAGTCTGAGAAACATACCTTTATTCTTGATTTGTACTTTGTCCACCATTTTACGATTAGGCACCTGTGTTGGGCACTAAATCACCAAAATACTTAGAAATGGCCCAAGGGCACATTTCCCTTTCAATCTCCCCCTTTTTGGTGATTTATGCCAACACAACATAAAGCAAGTAGAACAAGTACAAAATCAATTCAACTAAGAACTCAAAGTTGTTTTGATTCAAATTTGACATATATGGATCACTCTATGCCACCACTTGGTTTGTTTTTGGAAATCAAACTCAAATTCCTATCTCTAAGTCAAAACCACTTGTAGAGACATAAAGAGAGGTTTTCCAAAGAAATTTGATCAAGGATTTCAAAAACTCCCCCTTTTTCCCATAATCAATACTTCTCCCCACAAGAGGCCAACTTTTGACATAAGAGACAATAAGAGAGTTTTGACAAACCAAAAGTTCTAATCTACTATTTTCAAAATTTCTTAAGTGGTAGCTGATCCATCTATTGCTTTGGCCTTTATTTTCTCCCCCTTTGGCATCAAGCACCAAAACGAGATCAATCTTGGCCCTTTAACCCCATTGCCTCACCAAAATCATCAAATGAGAACACAAAGGCAATAAGAGTATGAAGATGAACTTGGAAAGTTACTCTTTGCATCGGAGTGCAGTGGAAGTCTTGCATGGTCCAAGTCCACCTTTTCCCTTTCAATCCTCCTTGAAGACTAAAACAACCAAACTCAAGTACATGGTTAGTCTCAAAGGGTCAAGTTGTAGCACAGCTCCCCCTAAATATGTGCATCACTTGCAAAAAGGACTTGTGAGGTCCAGGGAGTGTTTGTACAACTTGAGCACCACAATAAGCAACAAAATGCAGAATGAACATGATCAAAGGCATAAACACATGTATGCTACATTTCAATCCAAGTTCCACGAATCTAAGATATTGAGCTCACTACGCAGCCTGCAAAAGATCTTTTCATCTAGAGGCTTGGTAAAGATATCGGCTAGCTGGTTCTCGGTGCTAACATGAAACACTTCGATATCTCCCTTTTGCTGGTGGTCTCTCAAAAAGTGATGCCGTATGTCAATGTGCTTTGTGCGGCTGTGCTCAACAGGATTTTCCGCTATTCGGATAGCACTCTCATTGTCACATAGGAGTGGGACTTTGCTCAGATTGTAGCCAAAGTCCTGGAGGGTTTGCCTCATCCAAAGCAGTTGCGCGCAGCACTGTCCTGCGGCAACGTACTCGGCCTCAGCGGTGGATAGGGCAACGGAGGTTTGTTTCTTAGAGTTCCATGACACCAGGGACCTTCCTAAGAATTGGCATGTCCCTGATGTACTCTTCCTATCGACCTTACATCCAGCATAGTCAGAATCTGAGTACCCAATCAAGTCAAAGTTAGACCCCTTTGGATACCAGATCCCGAAGCAAGGCGTAGCAACTAAATATCGAAGAATTCGCTTCACAGCCACTAAGTGACACTCCTTAGGATCGGATTGAAATCTAGCACACATGCATACGCTAAGCATAATATCCGATCTACTAGCACATAAATAAAGCAAAGAACCTATCATGGACCGGTATGCTTTTTGATCAACGGACTTACCACCTTTGTTGAGGTCGGTGTGTCCGTCGGTACCCATCGGCGTCTTTGCGGGCTTGGCGTCCTTCATCCCAAATCTCTTTAGCAAATCTTGCGTGTACTTCGTTTGGGAGATAAAGGTGCCGTCCTTGAGTTGCTTCACTTGGAACCCAAGGAAGTAGTTCAACTCGCCCATCATCGACATCTCGAATTTCTGCGTCATCACCCTGCTAAACTCTTCACAAGACTTTTGATTAATAGAACCAAATATTATGTCATCGACATAAATTTGGCATACAAAAAGATCACCATTGCAAGTCTTAGTAAAAAGAGTTGGATCGGCTTTCCCGACCTTGAAAGCATTAGCAATTAAAAAGTCTCTAAGGCATTCATACCATGCTCTTGGGGCTTGCTTAAGTCCATAGAGCGCCTTAGAGAGCTTACACACGTGGTCGGGGTACCGTTCATCCTCGAAGCCAGGGGGTTGCTCCACGTACACCTCCTCTTTGATCGGCCCGTTGAGGAAAGCGCTCTTCACATCCATTTGGTACAACCTGAAAGAATGGTGAGCGGCATATGCTAGCAAGATACGAATTGATTCTAGCCTAGCCACAGGAGCGAATGTCTCCTCAAAGTCCAAACCTGCGACTTGGGCATAACCTTTTGCCACAAGCCGAGCCTTGTTCCTTGTCACCACCCCGTGCTCGTCCTGTTTGTTGCGGAACACCCACTTGGTTCCCACAACATTTTGCTTGGGACGAGGCACCAGTGTCCAAACTTCATTGCGCTTGAAATTGTTGAGTTCCTCCTGCATGGCCAACACCCAGTCCGGATCTAGCAAGGCCTCTTCTACCCTGAAAGGCTCAATAGAAGAGACAAAAGAGTAATGCTCACAAAAATTGACTAATCTTGAACGAGTAGTTACTCCCTTGCTAATATCACCCAAAATTTGGTCGACGGGATGATCCCTTTGGATCGTCGCTCGAACTTGGGTTGGAGGTGCCTGAGGTGCTTCTTCCTCTTCAACTTGATCATCATGTGCTCCCGCTTGATCATGCGCCTCCACTTGAGGTATCTGTTCGTCATCTTGAGTTGGGGGATGCACCATAGTTGAGGAAGACGGTTGATCTTGCTCCAGTTGTTCCTGAGGCCGTACATCTCCAATCGCCATGGTGCGTATCGCGGCCGTTGGAACGTCTTCTTCATCTACATCATCAAGATCAACAACTTGCTCTCTTGGAGAGCCATTAGTCTCATCAAATACAACGTCGCTGGAGACTTCAACCAAACCCGATGATTTGTTGAAGACCCTATACGCCTTTGTATTTGAATCATAACCTAATAAAAACCCTTCTACGGCTTTGGGAGCAAATTTGGAATTCCTACCCTTCTTCACTAGAATGTAGCATTTACTCCCAAATACACGAAAGTACGATACATTGGGTTTGTTACCGGTTAGCAGCTCATATGAAGTCTTCTTGAGGAGGCGGTGAAGGTAGACCCTGTTGATGGCGTGGTAAGTCGTGTTCACGGCTTCCGACCAAAAGCACTCGGGGGTCTTGAACTCTCCAAGCATAGTCCTCGCCATATCAATGAGTGTCCTGTTCTTCCTCTCTACCACACCATTTTGCTGAGGTGTGTAGGGAGCGGAGAACTCGTGCTTGATCCCCTCCTCCTCAAGGAACTCCTCCACTTGAAGATTCTTGAATTCGGACCCGTTGTCGCTCCTTATCTTCTTCACCTTGAGCTCAAACTCATTTTGAGCTCTCCTGAGGAAGCGCTTGAGGGTTCCTTGGGTTTCAGACTTATCCTGCAAAAAGAACACCCAAGTGAAGCGGGAAAAGTCATCAACAATAACTAGACCATACTTACTTCCTCCTATGCTCAGATAGGCGACGGGTCCGAAGAGGTCCATATGCAGCAGCTCCAGAGGTCTTGACGTGGTCATCACATTCTTGCTGTGATGAGCTCCCCCCACTTGTTTACTTTGCCTTGGTTCCCATCACCGAAAATGATTGAATCTTGGGAATCCTTATTCTTGACGTAGGAGGTGAACATCTTCTTCTCCCCCGTCATATGGTTTGTGCATCCGCTGTCGATAATCCAGCTTGAACCCCCGGATGCATAAATCTGCAAGGCAAATTTAGGCTTGGATCTTAGGTACCCAACTCTTGTTGGGTCCTACAAGGTTAGTCACAATTTCCTTAGGGACCCAAATGCAAGTTTTATCGCCCTTGCATTTTGCCCCTAATTTCCTAGCAACTATCTTCCTATCCTTTCTACAAATAGCAAAGGAAGCATTCAAAGCATGATAAATTGTAGAGGGACCATTCATAACTTTCCTAGGAGCATGAGCAAAATTCTTTCTAGGCACATGATGAATATTTTTCCTAGGCATATCTCTACAGTGCATATAGGAAGAACTAGAAGCATACATAGCATAAGAATCATAGGCATGCGAGTCAAAAGCATTACAATTCCTATGAGACTGTCTTCTATCATTGTACATAAAAGCATGGTTCTTTTTAGTACTACTTGCTATAGGGACCTTCCCTTTCTCCTTGGCGGAGATGGGAGCCTTATGGCTTGTTAAGTTCTTGGCTTCCCTCTTGAAGCCAAGTCCATCCTTAATTGAGGGGTGTCTACCAATCGTGTAGGCATCCCTTGCAAATTTTAGCTTATCGAAATCACTTTTGCTAGTCTTAAGTTGGCATTAAGACTAGCTACTTCATCATTTAATCTCGAAATTGAAACTAGGTGTCCATTACAGGCATCAATATCAAAGTCCTTACACCTAGTGCAAATCATAACATGTTCTATACAAGAATTAGATTTATTTGCTACTTCTAATTTAGCATTTAAATCATTGTTAACACTTTGTAAAGTAGAAATGGTTTCATGACACGTAGATAGTTCATAAGAGAGCATTTCATTTCTTTTAACTTCTAAAGCATAGGATTTTTGTGCCTCTACAAATTTGTCATGTTCATCATACAACAAATCCTCTTGCTTTTCTAAAAGCCTATCCTTTTCATTCAAGGCATCAATCAATTCATTGATTTTATCAATTTTATTTCTATCCAATCCCTTAAACAAGCTAGAGTAATCTATTTCCTCATCACTAGATTCGTCTTCACTTGAAGAAGCATAAATAGAGTCTCGAGTACATACCTTCTTCTCCCTTGCCATGAGGCATGTGTGACGCTCGTTGGGGAAGAGGGATGACTTGTTGAAGGCGGTGGCGGCGAGTCCTTCATTGTCGGAGTCGGACGAGGAGCAATCCGAATCCCACTCCTTGCCAAGATGTGCCTCGCCCTTTGCCTTCTTATAGTTTTTCTTCTTCTCCCTCTTGTTCCCTTGATCCTGATCACTATCATTGTCGGGACAGTTAGCAATAAAATGACCAAGCTTACCGCATTTGAAGCATGAGCGCTTCCCCTTGGCTTTGGTCTTGCTTGGCTGTCCCTTGCGACCCTTAAGCGCCGTCTTGAATCTTTTGATGATGAGGGCCATCTCTTCATCATTAAGTCCGGCTGCCTCAATTTGTGCCACCTTGCTAGGTAGCGCCTCCTTGCTTCTTGTTGCCTTGAGAGCAAGGGTTTGCGGCTCGTTGATCGGACCATTCAAGGCGTCGTCCACGTACCTCGCCTCCTTGATCATCATTCGCCCGCTAACGAATTTTCCAAGGACTTCTTCGGGCGACATTTTGGTGTACCTGGGATTCTCACGAATATTATTCACCAAATGAGGATCAAGAACGGTAAAGGACCTTAGCATCAGTCGGACGACGTCGTGGTCCGTCCATCGCGTGCTTCCGTAGCTCCTTATTTTGTTGATAAGGGTCTTGAGCCGGTTGTATGTTTGAGTTGGCTCCTCGCCCCTTATCATCGCGAACCGTCCAAGCTCGCCCTCCACCAACTCCATTTTGGTGAGCAAGGTGACGTCGTTCCCCTCGTGAGAAATCTTGAGGGTGTCCCATATTTGCTTGGCGTTATCCAAGCCGCTCACTTTGTGGTATTCATCCCTTCACAAGGAAGCTAGAAGAACAGTAGTAGCTTGTGCATTCTTATGTATTTGCTCATTAATGAACATGGGACTATCCGAACTATCAAAGTGCATTCCACTCTCTACAATCTCCCATATATTAGGATGGAGAGAGAATAGGTGACTACGCATTTTGTGGCTCCAAAATCCGTAGTCCTCCCCATCAAAGTGTGGGGGCTTGCCGAGTGGAATGGAGAGCAGATGTGAATTTGAACTTTGCGGAATACGAGAGTAGTCAAAAGAAAAGTTCGAATTAACCGGTTTCCTTCTCTCGTAGTCGTTGTGGTCGTCGTCCTTTTGGGAAGAAGTAGACTCATCGCTGTCGTCGTAATAGACGATCTCCTTGATGCGGCTTGTCTTCTTCTTCTTCCCTTCCTTCCGTCTATGGCCCGAGCCGGAGTCGGTAGGCTTGTCGTCCTTCGGCTCGTTGACGAAGGATTCCTTCTCTTTGTCGTTGATCACGATACCCTTCCCCTTAGGATCCATCTCTTCGGGCGGTTAGTCCCTTTGTGAAGAGAACGGTTCTGATACCAATTGAGAGCACCTAGAGGGGGGGTGAATAGGTGATCCTGTAACACTTCAAAACTTAAGCCACAAAACTTGGTTAATTGTTAGCACAATAATTGCCAAGTGGCTAAAGAGGAATCCTCAACAAAACACAATAACCAACAAAGATCAATCACAGAGATGGCACGGTGGTTATCCCGTGGTTCGGCCAAGACCAACGCTTGCCTACTCCACGTTGTGGCGTCCTAACGGACGAGGGTTGCAATCAACCCCTCTCAAGCGGTCCAAAGACCCACTTGAATACCACGGTGTTTTGTTTGCTTTACTCAATCCCGTTTGCGAGGAATCTTCACAAATTTGGAGCCTCTCACCCTTACACTTGAGATTCACAAAGAACACGGAGCAAGGGAGGGATTAGCAACGCACTCAAGACAAGAAATCACAGTGACACCACGCACACAAGTCGCAACGAGAGCTCACAACACAACTCAATGAGTTCACCACTCAACTAGAGCTCTAATTGCTATCGCAAAGAATCAAAGGCGCGGAATCGATGTCTTGGTGCTTAGGAATGCTTATGAGATGCTTGGTGTCCTCCTCCATGCGCCTAGGGGTCCCTTTTATAGCCCCAAGGCAGCTAGGAGCCGTTGAGAGCAATCTTGGAAGGCTGATCTTGCCTTCTGTCGACTGGCGCACCGGACAGTCCGGTGCACACCGGACACTGTCCGGTGCCCGATTTCTTTCCATAAACGGCGCAGTCGACCGTTGGCAGCCTGGGAGCCGTTGGTGCACTTGACATGTCCGGTGCCTTCTTCTAGCCGTTGGCTCGGCCACGTGTCCCGCGCAGATTGCGCGGCCGACCGTTGGCCCGCCCGACCGTTGGCTCACCGGACAGTCCGGTGCACACCGGACAGTCCGGTGAATTTTAGTCGTACGCCGTTGATGGTTTCCCGAGAGCGACGAGTTCGCCTGTGAGCGGCCCACCGGACAGTCCGGTGCACACCGGACAGTCCGGTGAATTTTAGCCGTACACCGCCGTCGAAGTCCCGAGAGCAGCCACTTTACCCAAGCCAGCCTGGCGCACCGGACACTGTCCGGTGCACCACCGGACAGTCCGGTGCACCCAGACTGGGCAGACTTTGGCTGCTCAAGCCATCTCTTCTCCAACTCGATTTTTTTCTGTTTCCAGCACTTAGACACAATACATTAGTCCATAAAACAATGTACTAAGTCTGAGAAACATACCTTTATTCTTGATTTGTACTTTGTCCACCATTTTACGATTAGGCACCTGTGTTGGGCACTAAATCACCAAAATACTTAGAAATGGCCCAAGGGCACATTTCCCTTTCACAGTCGCGCGTTGGGAGGAAGAGCAGAGGCGGCTGCGCAGAGTAGCGTGGGCGCGCGGCGAAGGTAAGAATGGAACTGCGTAGTGGGCCCGCGCTGTAAGTCACGTTAGAATGGACGGGTTAGAATGGACGGAGACGGCGGCCAGGCGGATTTCTGAGCAAATGGAAGTAGCGATGGGTAAAACTGAGCAAGAAGAAAAACTAAGGGTAGCAACGAGTATCGTGGCGAAATTAAGGGGACCAATGTAAAAAAACCCATAAAAAAAGTTTCACTGCTGCATCCGTGACAAATAATAATATCCTTCAATTCAGAGGTACAGATCGTCATAGCTAGTTATTTAAAACGGATTCATGGGAGGGGTAACTAGTCTTATACAAATACGTATATAGTGTATGAAATCTTTGCTATTGGACGAAGTTGAATGATCTGCACGCCCATGAGTCAGAAAAGCACTAGGCAGCCCAGATCGATCCTCATGTGGTGTTCAGCTTGGCGAGGGTGCGTTGCAAGGCCTTCACGCTCACTGATAACGTTTTTCTGCCTATACCTTCCTTGAGTTTAGTTTCAGTTTCAGCTAACTTTTAGTTTCAGTTTCAGCTAGCTTTCAGTTTTACTAGCAACGTCTTTCTGTCTGTACCTTCCAAACTTTCAGGTTCTTCTGGCTGCTCTTACCCCACCAGTGCAAGGTACGAGGCGAGCTTAAATTAACCGTGCACCATGATCCATGTAGTGTGAACCATGATTCATGTAGTGATCCATGAACTATAAATTCATTTGTTCAGTGTGTTTATTGTCAGTTCAGCTACATATATTGCAATGGCGCGCTTCGTAACACAGTGAATTGATGAACAAATATGAGCTAATGTTACACTACAGATTGACACATTCACTTGCATGCAGAACAAGGAAGTGGTGTTGCAAAGAAACTGTGTTTGATTTTTGCTGTAACTTGACTGAAGAAACATCTCTGTTTATCATCTCCCAAACATATAGCTATATGCTCAGTACTGCTCATTTTTTTGCAATGGCAATGAGATGTGTTAGTGCTTAAAAGTGTTAGCTTTGATCTATTGTGATGTAAACTTCATTATGTTTCCTGCATTTGCTTTGATCTACTTGATGTAAATACGATTTATGTTGGTTCTGCTATCTTTTGGATGTAATCAAACTATTATTTTGCTTTGTTGTTGTTCTGATTCAAACTATTCATGCTTGTTCTGCTTTTGTTCTGCTTGCTATAGAAAGTACCTGGACTATTAAGACAGACTTAGACCATAATGTTCAAAAATACTAAACTTTGACACAGGGCTGCTTGTGTGTTTAACGAGTTGTGTTTATATACAATAATACAAGTGGTGTAACCAAACAGTGTACAATGAGCAATGTATTGAATCTCACATGTAACTGAAACACACATGGTTTAACTGACATGGAATGGATTCACTCAATCCAGCCATGTATTCAAACCTCATGTGTATTAAAAACTAACGTGCCGAACAAGGCCTTAAATGGATGGACGATGAGTGTTGGGAACACAAGCAAGCGTGTGCTGGTGTCAAAATCTTTCGTGCAGTGATTATTGTGCCCATGATTCAGCTCGAGATGGAGAAGCCGGCGCTAGGGGCGACACGTGGGGCTTCGCGTGGAACTTCGTCACCCTTGTTGGATGAAAGTATCGATGATATGGATTTCCTACTATAAGACTACATTTCCAAGCTAATGTCTGAAATTGCCTGGGGCAACCAATCAATAACGATCGCTCAGAATTTTTTTTAGTGATTTCATTTGGTCGCTGCAAGATTCGGCTTTCCGCGCATTTGGATAGCTTTCTCCTACAAGCTTCAATTGGTGGAACATTCAGGATCATTCCTCTTCTAATTGGATTTTTTGGTTCTCGATCTTATCTAAAGAAGTGGGTTTTCCATTTACAAGCTTCGACCATTTGAATGTGATTTTTTTTTTCAAAACTTATTTGCATTTGTGGAGTGAGGGTGGACTGATTCTTTCAAAACTTATTTTCATTTGTGGAGTGAGGGTGGACCTAACTTGTTTTGAGAACTCGATGCTTATAATCGGGAGGAATCCTCTTCATGGAATTTGGTCTCCAATCGGAAAATATTACATACAACATTTTCCAATGTGGTTCGAAGTTCTGTGTACTAGGGCCAATGCTATTCCCCTTAAGAATCCCGCACGAAGACATCTTTCTTCTCTAAAAAATAAGCACATTCATCGGTTATGTGCCTTTCAAAGGTTATCCTATCTGAAGTAAAAATCGACTATAGTCATCTCGAGATCTAAATTTTTTAGCAGATTGAATTGGGATCTTGATCGGATTGATCAGTTTGATCACTTGCAGACCAGAGCGAACAACATAGAAGGATTGGCTTCATCTCCGGCACCGATCGCAGGATCACATAATTCAAATCATAAGAACCAACCGGGTATTTATAATGGGGCTATGATTGGCACAATCTTCAAGAGCGAAATTTTGGCCCACGTTCTTCATTGCCGAAAACTCTGAGACAAGTTTGGTGGCCCAAATTGGTTGTGGGCCGCACAGGGATTGGCTTGGAACCAGGGCTCACAATCAAGGATTCATTTACAAACAAGTTCTTGGGCATATCCTGGGATCTCCCGACCTTTGGTTTCGGTCAGACCCTATGTCACTGCTTGATGGGTCAGCTTCGCCACCACAATTTCATACCTTTTTTAATTTTGTGAAGGCAGTCCTTTCTAGGGATGCCCATTCGTCTCCCACCTCTATAGTTCCACATCAACTTCCATTGTTCTCCAAACCCCCCACTTGTGCACTCGATTACTCAAAACCGCCACTGTCTCTACCAAGCTTGCGTCATTCGAAGGTCTCCACTAGTGCATATGCTCAAGCGGTTCGTCAATGGCGTATCATAGGGTCCAACCCATGCCATTCCCTCATCAAGGTTTTTGTCAATGGCATATCATAGGGGGATGCGTAGGATTTACTAAAAGTCGCCTAGGAGGGTGAATAGTCATAATCTGAAATTTACAACTTTAAACACATATTACAAGCCGGGGTTAGCGTTAGAACTAAAATCAAGTTCGAGAGAGAGGGTGAAAACAAATTAAATGAGAATCAAGCAGATGAACACGATGATTTGTTTTACCGAGGTTTGGTTCCAAAGAACCTAGTTCCCGTTGAGAAGGTCACAAAGACCGAGTCTATTTCAACCCTTTTCCTCTCTCAAATGGTCACTTAGACTGAGTGAGCCTTTCCCTTAATCAATCGGGTCACTAAGACTCCGCAAGAACCACTACACTCTTAGGTGTCTCTTGCTTTGATTATAAGTCAGTTGAGAACAAGAATGAGAAAGAAGAAAGGCAATCCAAGAAGCAAGAGCTCAAAAGAACACAAAATCTCTCTCTCACAAGTCACTAAGTGTTTGAGATGAATTTGGGACTTAGAGAGGCTTTGATCTTTTGAATTGTGTCTATGAGTGAATGCTAGAGCTCTTGTATTGAATGTGATATTCAGAAATCTTAGATGCTTGGAGTTGTGGTGGTTGGGGGTATTTGTAGCCCTCAACCACCAAGGTAGCCGTTGGGGAGGCTGCTGTCGATGGGCGCACCGGACAGTCCGGTGCGCCACCGGACAGGTATTGTGCACTGTCCGGTGCGCCGCCATGTCACCCAACCGTTAGGGTTTTAGAGCAGTTGACCGTTGGTGTCTTTGTCTGCTTGTGGCACCGAACAGTCTGGTGGTGCACCGAACAGTCCAGTGCCCCTCTGACTTGCTGCTCTGACTTCTGCTGCGCACTGTGCTGCACTGTTCACGCTTGTCAGAGTTGACCATTGCGCAGAGGTAGCCGTTGCTTGCTGGCTCACCGGATAGTCCGGTGAATTATAGCGGAGCACGCCTGGTTTTCCCGAGAGTGGCTGGTTCAACCCTGTACGGGCCTGGTGCACCGGACACTATCCGGTGGCACCCCGGATAGTCTGGTGCGCCAGACCACAGCACACTCAAGTCCTTTTTGCTCCTTTTCAATTGGGTCCCTAACTTTAATATATATTGTTTTGTGTTGAACCTTGTGCACCTGTAATACATGATTTCTAGAGCAAACTAGTTAGTCTATATGTTTGTATTGGCTATTCAACCACCAAAATTAATTGTAGAAAAAGGTTAACCCTATTTCCCTTTCAATCTCCCCCTTTTGGTGATTGATGCCAACACAAACCAAAGCAAATATAAAGTGCAGAAATGAACTAGGTGGTGGTGTGGTCCTTTTGCTTTGGGCTTAATATTCTCTCCCCCATTTAGGCATTAATCGCCCAAAAAATGAAGACTTTGAGAGTCTTTTAATACTTTCTCCCTATTGGTACAAGTAAATAAGAGTGAAGGATTATACCAATAGCGAGTGTGGAGGAACAACGGTAAAGGGTAGTTGATACCGTCAGAGTTGGAGTGGAAGCCTTGTTCTTTGCCGAAGACTCTATTTCCCTTTCAATCTACGACTTAGCATAGAAATACACTTGAAAACATATTAGTCGTAGCCTTGATACAAGAATAATAAGAACTATGCATTTGTACCAAAGGGAAAGAGACATGATCAAAGGTATATAAATGAGTTATGTGTGCAATGTTTCAATCAAAATTCTGAGAATCAAGTATATTTAGCTCATTCCTAAGTTTGCTAAAGGTTTTCTCATCTACTGGCTTGGTAAAGATATCGGCTAATTGATTCTTGGTGTTTACATAAGCTATTTTGATATCCCTCCTTTGTTGGTGATCTCTCAGAAAGTGATACCAAATGTCTATGTGCTTAGTGTGGCTGTGTTCAATGGGATTATCCGCCATGCATATTGCACTCTCATTATCACATAGGAGAGGGACTTTGCTCAATTTGTAGCCATAGTCCCTGAGGGTTTGCCTCATCCAAAGTAATTGCGCACAACAATGGCCTGCGGCAATGTACTCGGCTTCGACGGTAGAAAGAGCTACGGAGTTTTGTTTCTTTGAAGCCCATGACACCAGGGATCTTCCCAGAAACTGACAAGTCCCTGATGTGCTCTTTCTATCAATTTTATACCCTACCCAATCGGCATCGGAATAACCTATTAAATCAAAAGTGGATCCCTTGGGGTACCAAAGCCCAAACTTAGGAGTGTAAACTAAATATCTCATGATTCTTTTCATGGCCCTAAGGTGAACTTCCTTAGGATCGGCTTGGAACCTTGCACACATGCATACAGAAAGCATAATATTCGGTCGAGATGCACATAAATAAAGTAAAGATCCTATCATCGACCGGTTTACCTTTTGATCTACGGATGTACCTCCCGTGTCGAGGTCAAGATGCCCATTGGTTCCCATGGGTGTCTTGATGGTTTTGCCATCCTTCATCCCAAACTTCTTAAGTATGTCTTGAATGTATTTTGTTTGGCTGATGAAGGTGCCATCCTGGAGTTGCTTGATTTGAAATCCTAGGAAATACTTCAACTCCCCCATCATAGACATCTCGAATTTTTGTATCATGATTCTACTAAACTCTTCACAAGTTGATTTGTTAGTAGACCTGTCGGCGTCTCGGACCCGGGGGGGTCCCTTGGACCGACCAGTGAAATCGCTGCGTGCCCCTGCCCAGATGGGTTGGCGCGGGATGGAACACAAGAGGTGGGACAAGCCTTGTATTATCCTGCACCAGGGGTGCCGCTCGTAGTAGGGGTTACAAGCGCGTCGCGTGGGAGAGAGAGAGAGACACAGAGTTCGCCCGCCGCTTCCCCTGCGCGAACCCCCATTAGGGTGGCCCTGGACCTCCCTTTTATAGAGGCAAGGAGAGGGTCCAGACGTACAACGGGGGGCGTAGCTATGCGCTAACGTGTCCGGTAGTGGAGTGTCTAAGCCCTATGTACATGCCAACGTGGCCGTTGGGGGAGAGCTTGGGCCCTGTACATGTGATGGCGTGGCCGTCGGAGGAGCGCCTGAGTCCTGTAGGAGCACAGCTAGCAGCGCGGCGAGGATCCTGCTGACGTCTCCTTGCTGTCGTAAGGGGCTGAGAGCCACCCGCGTCATGGTGCACGCGGGGCACCATCATTACCCGTCGCCGGGGTAAGCCAGATGGGACGCCGGTCTTGTTCCTTGTAGCCTGAGCAGGCTAGGAATAGGGAAATGATGTATCCCCTGTTAGCGCGGTCGGTCCGAGCCCAGGGTCGGTCGAGGCGGAGACTTCTCTTGAGGCCGGGGTCGGGCGAGGACGCGATTCCCCCCGAGACCGGGGTCGAGGCCGAGTCCGGGGGTCGGGCGACGTGGAGACCTCCTCCCGAGGCTGGAGCATGAGGTCGGGCGAGGCGGAGCTTCCTGTTGCGCCCGAGGCTGAACTCGGTGGTTGATCGTGACTTGTTGTCAGTCGTCGCCGAGGTGGCTGACACGGCAGTCGGAGCGGAGCGAGCGGCGCTGTTTTCCTGTCATATCAGACAGTAAAGAAGAGGGGCGAAGTGACTGCGGTCACTTCGGCCTGCCCGTCTGAGGCGCGTGTGTCAGGATACGGCGTCAGGCATTCCCTGCATTTAATGCGACTGCGAAGCGGTCAGTTGGTGAGGCGGTCTGGCCAAGGTTGCTTCACAACGAAGCCTGCCCGAGCCGGGCCTCGGGAGAGCCGAGGGGGCGCCCGCTGCCTGAGGAGGCCCTCGGGCAAGGCGTGAACTCGCCTGGGACTACTGTTCCAACCCGAGGCTGGGCTCGGGTGAGATCGCGTCCCTCAGGTAGACGAAGTCTTGACTTGAACCGCACGCGTCAGTTGGTTTGAGGGTGTTTACCAGCCATGATTAGGAGCGTTGGGGGTACCCCTAATTATGGTACCCGACAAGACCCAAATACGATATCATCAACATAAATTTGGCGTACAAACAAATCTTTTGCAACAGTTTTAGTAAAGAGAGTAGGATTGGCTTTACCGACTTTGAAGCCATTAGTGATAAAAAAATCTTGCAGACATTCATACCATGCTTTTGGGGCTTGCTTGAGCCCATAAAGCACCTTTGAGAGTTTATACACATGGTTAGGATACTCACTATCTTCAAAGCCGGGAGGTTGCTCAACATAGACCTCTTCCTTGATTGGTCCATTGAGGAAGGCACTTTTCACGTCCATTTGGTAAAGCTTAAAGCCATGGTGAGTAGCATAGTCAAGTAATATACAAATTGACTCAAGCCTAGCTACGGGTGCATAAGTTTCATCAAAGTCCAAACCTTCGACTTGTGAATATCCCTTGGCCACAAGTCGGGCTTTGTTTCTTGTCACCACACCATGCTCGTCTTGCTTGTTACGGAATACCCATTTGGTACCTACAACATTTTGATTAGGACATGGAACTAAATGTCATACCTCATTCCTCGTGAAGTTGTTGAGTTTCTCTTGCACTGCTAGCACCCAATCTGGATCTCTTAGTGCATCCTCTACCCTGTATGGCTCAATAGAGGAAACAAAAGAGTAGTGTTCACTGAAATGAGCAACTCGAGATCTAACCCCCTTATGAATGTCACCAAGGATGGAGTTGATGGGGTGATCTCGCTGAATTGCTTGGTGGACTCTTGGGTGTGGCGGTCTTTGACCCTAAATTTCTTGATCATCTTCCTTGTCTTTATTCTCTTCATCTCCCCCTTGATCATTGTTCTCCTCTTGAGGTGGCTCATCCTATTGATTTTCATCCTCATCATCTTGAGCCTGATCCTCATCTTGAGTTGGTGGAGATGCTTGTGTGGAAGATGACTGTTGATCTTGGGCTTGTGTGGGCTCTTCGGATTATTTAGGACATACATCCCCAATGGACATGTTCCTTAGCGCGACGCGTGGAGCCTCTTCATCATCTAGCTCATCAAGATCAACTTGCTCCACTTGGGAGCCATTAGTCTCATCAAACACAATGTCACAAGAAACTTCAACCAATCCAGTGGATTTGTTGAAGACTCTATATGCCCTTGTGTTTGAGTCATAACCAAGTAAAAAACCTTCTACAGCCTTAGAAGCAAATTTATATTTTCTACCTCTTTTAATAAGAATAAAGCATTTTCTTCCAAAGACTCTAAAATATGAAACATTGGGCTTTTTACCAGTGAGGAGTTCGTATGATGTCTTCTTGAGAATTCGATGAAGATATAACCGGTTAATGGAGTAGCAGGCGGTGTTAATCGACTCGGCCCAAAACTGGTCCGATGTCTTGTATTCATCAAGCATGGTCCTTGCCATGTCTAGCAGAGTTCTATTCTTCCTCCCCACTACACCATTTTGTTGAGGTGTGTAGGGAGAAGAGAACTCATGTTTGATGCCCTCTTCCTCAAGAAAGCCTTCAATTTGTGAGTTCTTGAACTCCGCCCCATTGTCGCTTCTTATCTTTTTGATCCTTAGTCCGGACTCATTTTGAGCCCGTCTTAAGAATCATTTTAAGGTCTCTTGGGTTTGTGATTTTTACTGCAAAAATAACACCCAAGTGAAGCTAGAATAATCATCCACAATAACAAGACAGTACTTACTCCCGCCGATGCTTATGTAAGCAATCGGGCCAAATAAATCCATGTGGAGTAGTTCGAGTGGCCTGTCAGTCGTGATTATGTTCTTGTGTGGATGATGGGTACCAACTTGCTTTCCTGCTTGGCATGCACTACAAATCCTGTCTTTCTCAAAATGAATATTTGTTAGTCCTAAAATATGCTCTCCCTTTAGAAGCTTATGAAGATTCTTCATCCCAACATGGGCTAGTCGGCGGTGCCAGAGCCAACCCATGTTAGTCTTAGCAATTAAGCAAGTGTCTAGTTCAGCTTGATTAAAATCAACTAAGTATAGCTGACCCTCTAGCACTCCCTTAAATGCTACTGAATCATCACTCCTTCTAAAGACAGTGACACCTACATCTGTAAATAGGCAGTTGTAACCCATTTTACACAATTGAGAAACAGAAAGCAAATTGTAATCTAAGGAATCTACAAGAAAAACATTGGAAATAGAATGGTCAGGAGATATAGCAATTTTACCCAAACCTTTGACCAAACCTTGATTTCCATCCCCGAATGTGATAGCTCTTTGGGGATCTTCGTTTTTCTCATAGGAGGAGAACATTCTATTCTCCCCTGCCATGTGGTTTGTGCACCCGCTATCGATTATCCAACTTGAACCACTGGATGCATAAACCTGCAAAACAAAATTAGGCCTTGTTCTTAGGTACTCAAATGGTCTTGGGTCCTTTCACATTAGAAACAAGCACCTTGGGTACCCAAACACAAGTCTTAGGACTCTTGTGTTTGCCCCCAACATATTTGACAACTACTTTGCCTGATTTGTTAGTTAAAACATAAGATGCATCAAAAGTCTTAAATGAAACATTATGCTCATTTGATGCAGCAAGAATTTTCTTTCTAGGCATTTTAACATGTGTGGTATGCCTAGAGCTAGAAGCCTCATTTTTATACATAAATGCATGGTGAGAAACATTATGTGGTTTCCTAGCATGAATCTTCCTAATTTTGTGCTCGGGATAATTAACAGGATATAAAATGTAGCCTTCATTATCCTGAACCATAGGAGCCTTCCCCTTAACAAAATTAGACAATCTTTTAGGGCCATTAAGCTTGACATTGCTCCCCTGTTGGAAACCAATGACATCCTTAATGCCAGGGCGTCTCCCATTATAGAGCATGCTTCTAGCAAATTTAAACTTTTCATTTTTAAGTTTATGCTCATTAATTTTAGCAGTTAATTTAGCTATGTGATCATTTTGTTGTTTAATCATGGCAAGGTGATCATCAATAGCTTCTACATTAATATCTCTACATCTAGTACAAATAGAAACATGATCAACAGTAGATGTAGAAGGTTTACAAACATTTAATTCATCTATCTTAGATTTTAATCTAGCATTCTCATCTCTAAGACAGGAAATAGAATCATTGCAAACATTTAAATCTTTGACCTTAGAAACTAAGCTAGCATTTTCATTTCTAAGGCTAGAAATTGAATCATGACAAATGCTAAGCTCCTTAGATAAATTTTCACGCTTCTCTACTTCCTGAGCATAAGCAATTTTCAATTTAACATGTTTTTTGTTTTCTTTAATAAGGAAGTTCTCTTAGCTATCCAAGAGTTCATCCTTCTCATGAATAGATTCTATTAATTCATTTAATTTTTTCTTTTGTTCCATGCTAAGGTTGGCAAAAAGAGTAAGTAAATCATCTTCATTTTCACTAGAGCTACCCTCATCACAAGATGTTGTATATTTGGGGTGGCTCTAGAGTGTACCTTCTTTTTCTTGCCGTCCTTAGCCATAAAACATTTGTGGCCGACGTTTGGGAAGAGGAGGCCCTTGTTGACGGCGATGTTGGCGGCGTCCTCGTTGGAGGAGGAGTCAGTGGAGCTCTCGTCGGAGTCCTATTCCCATCACACGTGAGCATCGCTGCCCTTTTTCTTGTAGTACCTCTTCTTCTCCTTCTTCTTCCCCTTCTTGTCGTCGTCCTTGTCACTTTCACTTGACATTGGATATTTTGCAATAAAATGACTGGGCTTACCACATTTGTAGCACACCTTTTTGGAGTGGGGTTTGTAGTCCTTCCCCCTTGAAAGTCGCCTAGAGAGGGGTGAATAGGCGGAATCTAAAAATTACAAACTTAGGCACAACTACAAGCCGGGGTTAGCGTTAGAAATATAAACGAGTCCGAACGAGTCCGAAAGAGAGGGCGAAAACAAATCACAAGCAAATAAGAATGGATGGCACGGTGATTTGTTTTACCGAGGTTCGGTTCTTGCGAACCTACTCCCCGTTGAGGTGGTCACAAAGACCGGGTCTCTTTCAACCCTTTCCCTTTCTCAAACGGTCACTTAGACCGAGTGAGCTTCTCTTCTCAATCAAATGGGACACTAAGTCCACTACAAGGACCACCACACAATTGGTGTCTCTTGTTTTGATTACAAGTGTTATGGAAGCAAGAATGAGGAAGAAGAAAAGCAATCCAAGCGCAAGAGCTCAAAATAACACAAAAGTCTCTTTCTCTAGTCACTAATTTGTTTGGAGTGATTCCGGACTTGGGAGAGGATTTGATCTCTTTGTTTGTGTCTTGTATTGAATGCTATAGCTCTTGTATGAGGTTTGAAGGCTGAAAACTTGGATGCATTGAAGTGTGGTGGTTGGGGGGTATTTATAGCCCCAACCACCAAAAGAACTGTTGGTGAGGGCTTCTGTCGTATGGTGCACCGAACAGTCCGGTGCGCCAGCCACGTCATCAGGCCGTTGGGTTCCGACCGTTGGAGCTCTGACAATTGGGGCCACCGGACAGTCCGGTGGTGCACCGGACAGGTCCTGTAGACTGTCCGGTGCGCCTTTTGCCGCCTGCTCTGACTTCTGCGCGCGCAGGCGCGCACTGTAGCGCATTTACTGTCTTCTGCAGACGACCGTTGGCGCGAAGTAGCCGTTGCTCCGCTGGCACACCGGACAGTCCGGTGAATTATAGCGAAGCGGCCTCCCAAATTCCCAAAGCTAGCAAGTTCAGCGTCGATCTCCCTGGTGCACTGGACACTGTCCGGTGGTGCACCGGACACTGTCCGGTGGCACACCGGACAGTCCGGTGCGCCAGACCAGGGCCGCCTTCGGTATAATTTGCTCCTTAATTTTGAACCCTTTCTTTTGACATGTATTGGTTTGTTGTGAACCTTTGGCACCTATAGAACATATTTTCTAGAGCAAACTAGTTAGTTCAATAATTTATGTTGGGCAATTCAACCACCAAAATTCATATTAGAAAAGGTTTGACCCTATTTCCCTTTCACCCCTCCTTTGCTTGAGGATTTGGCGGAAGCTCTTGTTGATGAGCACCATCTCCTTGTTGTCGAGCTTGGAGGCGTCGATTGGAAGCCTACTTGGTGTAGACTCCCTCTTCTCTTCTTCCGTCGCTTTGAATGCGACGGGTTGCACCTCGGGTGTGGAGGTGGCGCCTTGCTCCAAGTTGACAATATGTTTGGAGTCTTTGATCATAAGTTCAAAGCTCACAAACTTGTCAATTACTTCCTTAGGAGACATCTATTTATATCTATGATCTCCACGGATTAGTTGCACTTGAGTGGGATTACGAAAAACAAGTGATCTAAGAATAACCTTGACCATTTCATGGTCATCCCACTTGGTGCTCCCGAGGTTGCGCACTTGGTTCACCATTGTCTTTAGCCGGTTGTACATTGCTTGTGGCTCTTCTCCTTTGTTGAGGACAAATCGACCGAGCTCCCCCTCGATCGTCTCCCGCTTGGTGAAAGGGAAATGTGCCCTTGGGCCATTTCTAAAGTATTTTGGTGATTGAGTGTCCAACACAATTGCCTTAAGTATTAATAAGTGCCAAATGGTGGATGAAGTGCAAATCAACACAAAGGTATGATTCTAGACTTAGTACATTGTTTTTTATGCACTAACATATTTGTCTAAGTGCTAGAATCAGAGAAAATACAAAAGGAAAAAGACTTGGCTGGAGCAGCCAAGACTCTGCGCAGTCTGGGTGCACCGGACAGTGTCCGGTGGTGCACCGGACAGTGTACGGTGCGCCAGGCTGGCGCCTGGTCAACTGGCCGCTCTCGGGAATTCGTCGGCGGCGTACGGCTATAATACACCGGACTATCCGGTGGTGCACCGGACTGTCCGGTGAGCCAACGGTCGACTGTGCCAACGATCGACCGCGCAATCCGCGCGTGACACGTGGCCGAGCCAATAGTCTGATGGGGGCACCGGACAGTGTCCGGTGCGCCAACGACTCCAAATCTTCAACGGTCGGCTGCGCCAATTTAGGAAAGCAATCTGCACCGGACAGTGAACAGTGGATGTCCGGTGGTGCACCGGACTGTCCGGTGCGCCACCCGACAGAAGGCAAGAATTGCCTTCCTGGAATGCCTCCAACGGCTCCTAGCTGCCTTGGGGCTATAAAAGGGACCCCTAGGCGCATGGAGGAGTACACCAAGCATTCTTTGAACATCTCTAAGCACCAAGACTTCATTCTAGCGCGTTTGATTCTTTGTGATAGCAATTTGAGCTCATCTTGAGTTGAGAACTCCGTGTGTGAACTTAGAGCTCAAGTTGTGACTAGTGTGCGTGTTTGTCTCTTGATTTGAGTCTTGTGTGTGTTGCTTTTCCCTCCCTTACATCCGTGCTTCTTTGTGATCATCAAATTGTAAGGGCGAGAGGCTCCAAGTTGTGGAGATTCCTCGCAAACGGGATATAGTGAAAGAAAGAAAAACATTGTGGTATTCAAGTTGATCTTTGGATCACTTGACAGGGGTTGAGTGCAACCCTTGTCCATTGGGATGCCACAACGTGGAGTAGGCAAGTGTTGTACTTGGCCGAACTACGGGATAACTCATGTGTCTCTTGTGATTGCTTTTTGTGTAATTGTTGTGATTCGCAAGAGATCGCTTTATAGTCACTTGGTATTATCTCTCTAACACTTAACCAAGTTTTGTGGCTATAAGTTTTAAGTTTTTACAGGATCACCTATTCACCCCCCTCTAGGTGCTATCAATTAGTATCAGAGCTGTTCTCTTCACGAAAGGGACTAATCGCTCAAAGAGATGGATGCTAAGAGAAAGGGGATGGTGGTCAACGATAAGGAGAAGGAATCCGTCTTCAACGAGCCAAGAGACGATAAGCCCACTGACTCTAGCTCGAGTCACAAGAAGAAGGACGGGGAGAAGAAGAGGCGCATCAAGAAGATAGTCTACTACGACAGCGACGAGTCCTCTTCTTCCCAAAGAGACGACGACTACGCCGAGAAAAAGAAACCGGTTAACTCAAACTATTCTCTTGATTATTCTCGTATTCCATCTAACTCCAATGCTCATTTACTTTCAATTCCACTTGGGAAACCTCCGCACTTTGATGGAGAGGACTACGGATTTTGGAGTCACAAAATGCGTAGCCATTTGTTCTCTCTTCATCCAAGTATATGGGAGATAGTAGAAAATGGAATGCAATTTGATAGTACGGATAATCCCATGTTTATCAATGAACAAATTCACAAAAATGCACAAGCTACCACTGTTCTATTAGCATCCTTGTGCAGGGAAGAATACCATAAGGTGAGCGGCTTGGATAACGCCAAGCAAATGTGGGACTCGGATTGTTCTTCGTCTGACTCTGACGACGAAGGACTCACCGCCACGGCCTTCAACAAATCGTCGCTCTTCCCCAACGAGCGCCACTCTTGCCTAATGGCAAAGGAGAAGAAGGTAAACGCTCGAGAAACTCCCAAGTACTCTACTTCTAGTGATGAGGACTCTAGTGATGATGAAGTAGACTACACTAGCTTGTTCAAAGGATTAGATAGAGCTAAGGTAGAAAAGATTAATGAGCTGATTGATGCATTGAATGAAAAAGATAGACTGCTAGAGAGGCAAGAGGACATCTTGTATGAGGAACATGACAAATTTGTTAATGTTCAAAAGTCTCTTGCCTTAGAGATTAAAAGGAATGAATTACTATCTTCTGAATTATCTATTTGCAATGAATCTATTTCTAGCTTGAAGATACTGAATGATGATTTAAATGCTAAGCTAGAGGTAGTTAATAAATCTAGTCCTTATGTAGATCATGTTGTAATTTGCAATAGATGCAAGGATTTTAATGTTGATGCTTGTGATGAACATTTAATGTCTATTTCTAAATTAAATGATGAAGTAGAAAGTCTTAATGCTCAACTTAAGACTTGCAAAAGTGATTTTGATAAACTAAAATTTGCTAGGGATGCCTACACTGTTGGTAGACACCCCTCAATTAAGGATGGGCTTGGCTTTAAGAGGGAAGCCAAGAACTTAACAACCCAAAGGGCTCCCATTTTCAACAAGGAAAAAGGGAAGGCTCCTATGATTAGTAGTAGTCAAAAGAATCATGCATTTATTTATGATAGAAAATTTTCTAGGAATGCTCATCATAATAGGAGTTATAATGCTTATGATTCACATGCCATGATTGGTTCAAGTTCTTCCTTTGTGCATAATAGAAATATGACTAGAAACAATGTTGTTCATCATGTACCTAAGAAAATGCAAAATAAATCTGCTACTGTTTTTCATGCCTGCAACACTGACTTTGTACTTTCGTGTAAAAATAAGAAAGTGGTTGCTAGGAAATTGGGGGCAAAATGCAAGGGAGATAAAACTTGCATTTGGGTCCCTAAGACTATTGTTACTAACCTTGTAGGACCCAACAAGAGTTGGGTACCTAAAACCCAAGCCTAATTTGCCTTGTAGGTTTATGCATCCGGGGGCTCAAGCTGGATTATCGACAGCGGATGCCCAAACCACATGACGGGGGAGAAGAAGATGTTCACCTCCTACGTCAAGAACAAAGATTCCCAAGATTCAATCATATTCGGTGACGGGAATCAAGGCAAGGTTAAAGGACTAGGAAAGATAGCTATTTCATCTGAGCATTCCATATCTAATGTGTTTTTAGTTGAATCGCTCGGGTATAACTTGTTGTCCGTTAGTCAATTATGTAATATGGGTTACAATTGCTTATTTACAAATGTAGATGTGTTTGTCTTTAGAAGGAGTGATGGTTCATTAGCTTTTAAGGGTGTACTAGACGGCAAACTCTATTTAGTTGATTTTTCAAAGGAGGAGGCCGATCTAGATGCATGCTTAATCGCTAAGACTAGCATGGGCTGGTTGTGGCATCACCGTCTAGCACATGTGGGGATGAAGAACCTTCACAAACTTCTAAAGGGAGAACACGTGTTAGGTCTAACAAATGTAACTTTCGAAAAAGATAGACCTTGTGCAGCTTGTCAAGCAGGTAAAACAGGTGGGAAGCTCTCATCATAGCAAGAATGTGATGACCACATCAAGACCTTTGGAGCTACTTCACATGAACCTCTTCGGACCCATCGCCTACCTCAGCATCAGGGGAAGTAAGAATGGTCTGGTTGTTGTTGATGATTTTTCCCGCTTCACTTGGGTATTCTTTTTGCAGGATAAATCAGAAACCCAAGGGACCCTCAAGCGCTTTCTAAGGAGAGCCCAAAACGAATTTGAGCTCAAGGTGAAAAAGATAAGGAGCGACAACGGGTCCGAGTTCAAGAATCTTCAAGTAGAGGAGTACCTTGAGGAGGAAGGAATCAAGCACGAGTTCTCCGCTCCCTACACACCACAGCAAAACGGTGTGGTAGAGAGGAAGAACAGGACGCTCATAGACATGGCGAGGACGATGCTTGGAGAATTCAAGACACCCGAGCGGTTTTGGTCGGAAGCTGTGAACACAGCTTGCCACGCCATAAACCGGGTCTACCTTCATCGCCTCCTCAAGAAGACGTCGTACGAACTACTAACCGGTAACAAACCCAACGTTTCATATTTTCGAGTTTTTGGGAGTAAATGCTACATTCTAGTGAAGAAAGGTAGGAATTCAAAATTTGCTCCCAAAGCTGTAGAAGGGTTTTTGTTAGGTTATGACTCAAATACAAAGGCGTATAGAGTCTTCAACAAATCATCAGGTTTGGTTGAAGTCTCTAGCGACGTTGTATTTGATGAAACTAATGGCTCTCCGAGAGAGAAAGTTGATCTTGATGATGTAGATGAGGATGATGTTCCAACGGACGCAATACGCACCATGGCTATTGGAGATGTGCGACCACAGGAACACCAGGAGCAAGATCAACCTTCTTCCTCAACAATGGTGCACCCCCAACTCAGGATGATGAACAGGTTCCTCAAGAAGAGGCGTGTGATCAAGGGGGAGCACAGGATGTCCAAGATGAGGAGGAAGAAGTACCACAGACCCCTCTAACTCAAGTTCGAGCGACGATTCAAAGGAATCATCCCGTCGACCAGATATTGGGTGATATTAGCAAGGGAGTAACCACTCGCTCTAGATTAGCTAATTTTTGTGAGCATCTCTTTTGTCTCTTCTATTGAGCCTTTCAGGGTAGAAGAGGCCTTGCTAGATCCGGACTGGGTGTTGGCCATGCAGGAAGAGCTCAACAACTTCAAGCGAAATGAAGTTTGGACACTGGTGCCACGTCCCAAGCAAAACGTTGTGGGAACCAAGTGGGTGTTCCGCAACAAACAGGACGAGCACGGGGTGGTGACAAGGAACAAGACTCGACTTGTGGCAAAAGGTTATGCCCAAGTCGTAGGTTTGGACTTTGAAGAGACTTTTGCTCCTGTGGCTAGGCTAGAGTCGATTCGCATTTTGTTAGCCTATGCCGCTCACCATTCTTTCAGGTTGTTCCAAATGGACGTGAAGAGCGCTTTTCTCAACGGGCCAATCAAGGAGGAGGTGTACGTGGAGCAACCCCCTGGCTTTGAGGATGAACGGTACCCCGACCACGTGTGTAAGCTCTCTAAGGCGCTCTATGGACTTAAGCAAGCCCCAAGAGCATGGTATGAATGCCTTAGAGATTTTCTAATTGCTAATGGTTTCAAGGTTGGGAAAGCCGATCCAACTCTTTTTACTAAGACTTGTGATGGTGATCTATTTGTGTGCCAAATTTATGTCGATGACATAATATTTGGTTCTACTAACCAAAAGTCTTGTGAAGAGTTTAGCAGGGTGATGACTCAGAAATTTGAGATGTCGATGATGGGCGAGTTGAACTACTTCCTTGGGTTCCAAGTGAAGCAACTCAAGGATGGCACCTTCATCTCTCAAATGAAGTACACGCAAGACTTGCTCAAGCGGTTTGGGATGAAGGACGCCAAGCCCGCAAAGACTCCAATGGGAACCGACGGACATGTCGACCTCAACAAAGGAGGTAAGTCCGTTGATCAAAAGGCATACCGGTCTATGATAGGGTCTTCACTTTATTTATGTGCTAGTAGACCAGATATTATGCTTAGCGTATGCATGTGTGCTAGATTTCAATCCGACCCAAGGGAGTGTCACCTTGTGGCCGTTAAGCGAATTCTTAGATATTTTGTTGCTACGCCTTGCTTCGGGATCTGGTATCCAAAGGGGTCTACCTTTGACTTAATTGGATATTCAGACTCCGATTATGCTGGATGTAAGGTCGATAGGAAGAGTACATCAGGGACATGCCAATTCCTAGGAAGGTCCCTGGTGTCCTGGAGCTCTAAGAAACAAACTTCGGTTGCCCTATCCACCGCTGAGGCCGAGTATGTTGCCGCAGGGCAGTGTTGCGCGCAACTACTTTGGATGAGGCAAACCCTCCGGGACTTTGGCTACAATCTGAGCAAAGTCCCACTCATATGTGACAATGAGAGTGCAATCCACATGGCGGACAATCCTGTTGAACATAGCCGCACAAAGCACATAGACATCCGGCATCACTTTTTGAGAGACCACCAGCAAAAGGGAGATATCGAAGTGTTTTATGTTAGCACCGAGAACCAGCTAGCCGATATCTTTACCAAGCCTTTAGATGAGAAGACCTTTTGTAGGCTGCGTAGTGAGCTAAATGTCTTAGATTCGTGTAACTTGGATTGATCTAGAGCATGCATGTGTTTTATGCATTTGATCATGTTCCTTTATGCATTTTATTGCTTATTTATGGTGCTCAAGTTGTGCAAGGAATCCCCGGACCTCACAAGTCCATGTGTGAATGGTGCACATATTTAGGGGGAGAAATGCTACAACTTGACCCTTTGAGACTAACCGTGTGCTTGAGTTCTCTTAATTTAGTCTCAAAGGTGATTGAAGAGGAAAAGGTGAACTTGGACCATGCAAGACTTCCACTGCACTCCGATAAGAGGGTAATTTACTCCAAGTTCATCTCCGTGCTCTTATTGCCTTTTTACTCTTAATTGAAGATTTTGGTGAGGCAATGGGGTTTAAGGGTCAATAATGATCCCGTTTTGGTGCTTAATGCCAAAGGGGGAGAAATTAAGGCCAAAGCAAATGGATCAGCTACCACTTGAGAATTTTGAAAATAGTAGAGTTAGAACATTTGTTTTGTCAAAATACTCTTATGTGCAAAATTTGGCCTCTTGTGGGGGGAATATATGATTATGGGAAAAAGGGGGAGATTTTGGCTCTTGATCAGATTTTCTCATGAAGTACCTCTTTTTATGCCTAAACAGGTGTGTTTGACTTAGAGATAGGAAATTGAGTTTGATTTTGAAAACAAACCAAGTGGTGGAAAAGAATGATCCAAATTTGCCAAATTTGAATCAAAAACAATTCTTGTTCTTAATTGCATTGATGTTGCACTTCTATTTGTTGCTTTTTGATGTGTTGGCATAAATCACCAAAAAGGGGGAGATTGAAAGGGAAATGTGCCCTTGGGCCATTTCTAAAGTATTTTGGTGATTGAGTGTCCAACATAATTGCCTTAAGTATTAATAAGTGCCAAATGGTGGATGAAGTGCAAATCAACACAAAGGTATGATTCTAGACTTAGTACATTGTTTTTTGTGCACTAACATATTTGTCTAAGTGCTAGAATCAGAGAAAATACAAAAGGAAAAAGACTTGGCTGGAGCAGCCAAGACTCTGCGCAGTCTGGGTGTACCGGACTGTCCGGTGGTGCACCGGACAGTGTCCGGTGCGCCAGGCTGGCGTTTGGTCAACTGGCCGCTCTCGGGAATTCATCGGCGGCGTACGGCTAAAATTCACCAGACTGTCTGGTAGTGCACCGGACTGTCCGGTGAGCCAACGGTCGACTGCGCCAACGGTCAACCACGCAATCCGCGCGTGACGCGTGGCCGAGCCAACGGTCTGATGGGGGCACCAGACTGTCCAGTGTGCACCGGACAGTGTCCGATGCGCCAACGGCTCCAAATCTTCAACGGTCGGCTGCACCAATTTAGGAAAGCAATCTGCACCGGACAGTGAACAGTGGATGTCCGGTGGTGCACCGGACTGTCCGGTGCGCCACCCGACAGAAGGCAAGAATTGCTTTCCTGGAATGCCTCCAACGGCTCCTAGCTGCCTTGGGGCTATAAAAGGGACCCCTAGGCGCATGGAGGAGTACACCAAGCATTCTTTGAACATCTCTAAGCACCAAGACTTCATTCTAGCGCGTTTGATTCATTGTGATAGCAATTTGAGCTCATCTTGGGTTGAGAACTCCGTGTTTGAACTTAGATCTCAAGTTGTGACTAGTGTGCGTGTTTGTCTCTTGCTTTGAGTCTTGTGTGTGTTGCTTTTTCCTCCCTTACATCCGTGCTTCTTTGTGATCATCAAATTGTAAGGGCGAGAGGCTCCAAGTTGTGGAGATTCCTCGCAAACGGGATATAGTGAAAGAAAGAAAAACACTGTGGTATTCAAGTTGATCTTTGGATCACTTGAAAGGGGTTGAGTGCAACCCTCGTCCATTGGGACGCCACAACGTGGAGTAGGCAAGTGTTGTACTTGGCCGAACCACGGGATAACTCACGTGTCTCTTGTGATTGCTTTTTGTGTAATTGTTGTGATTCGCAAGAGATCGCTTTATAGTCACTTGGTATTATCTCTCTAACACTTAACCAAGTTTTGTGGCTATAAGTTTTAAGTTTTTACAGGATCACCTATTCACCCCCCTCTAGGTGCTCTCACTTGGTGATCTTAGTCACCTCGTCCCCTTCATGCGCCGTTTTGAGGACGTCCCAAATTTCCTTGGCGGTCTTTAACCCTTGCACCTTATTATACTCCTCTCGACATAGAGAGGCGAGGAGTATAGAAGTTGCTTGGGAGTTAAAGTGTCGTATTTGGGCGGCCTCGTCCGAGTTGTAGTCCTTGTCCCCCACATGTGGTACCTGCGCTCCAAATTCAACTATGTCCCATATGCTTTCATGGAGTGAGGTTAGGTGATGCCTCATTTTATCACTCCACATACAATAATCTTCACCATCAAAATATGGTGGTTTGTCTAAGGGAACGGAAAGTAATGAAGCACGCTTGGAAGTACGGGGATAGCGTAGGGGCATCTTACTATACTTGTTCCGCTCATGGCGCTTAGAAGTAGTGGACAACTATTCGGAGCCAGATGTGGAGGGTGACGAAGAGTTGGTCTCGTAGTACACCACCTTCTTCATCTTCTTCTTCTTGTCACCTCTCCGATGCGACTTGGTGGAGGAAGAGGATTCCTCCTTATGCTTGTTGCCAGACTCCCTCGAAAGGGTTCTCCCCGAGCTTACGGGCTTGTCGCCAGTCACGATCTCCCTCTTAGCGTGATCTCCCAACATCACCTCGAGTTGTTAGACTCTAATGAAGCACCAGGCTCCGATACCAATTGAAAGTCGCCTAGAGGGGGGTGAATAGGCATAATCTGAAATTTACAACTTTAAACACACTACAAGTCGAGGTTAGCATTAGAACTAAAATGAAGTCTGAGAGAGAGGGTGAAAACAAATCAAATGAGAATCAAGCGGATGAACACGGTGATTTGTTTTACCAAGGTTCGGTTCCAAAGAACCTAGTCCCCGTTGAGGAGGTCACAAAGACCGGGTCTATTTCAACCCTTTCCCTCTCTCAAACGGTCACTTAGACTGAGTGAGCCTTTCCCTTAATCAATCGAGTCACTAAGACCCCACAAGGACCACCACACTCTTAGGTGTCTCTTGCTTTGATTACAAGTCACTTGAGAACAAGAAAGAAGAAAGGCAATCCAAGAAGCAAGAACTCAAAAGAACACAAAATCTCTCTCTCACAAGTCACTAAGTGTTTGAGATGAATTTGGGACTTGGAGAGGTTTTGATCTTTTGAATTGTGTCTAAGAGTGAATGCTAGAGCTCTCGTATTGAATGTGATATTCAGAAATCTTGGATGCTTAGAGTTGTGGTGGTTGGGGTGTATTTATAGCCCTCAACCACCAAGGTAGCCATTAGGGAGGCTACTGTCGATGGGCACACCGGACAGTCCGGTGCGCCACCGGACAGGTACTATGCACTGTCCGGTGCGCCGCCACGTCACCCAACCGTTAGGGTTTCTCGAGAGTGGCTGGTTCAACCCTATACGAGCCTGGTGCATCGGACACTGTCCGGTGGCACACCAGACAGTCCGGTGCGCCAGACCATAGCACACTCAAGTCCTTTTTGCTCCTTTTCAATTGGGTCCCTAATTTGAATACTTATTGGTTTGTGTTGAACCTTGTGCACCTGTAATACATGATTTCTAGAGCAAACTAGTTAGTCCATATATTTGTGTTGGCCATTCAACCACCAAAATTAATTGTAGGAAAAGGTTAACCCTATTTCCCTTTCATTTACCTATGGAGATGTAAGAACACAAGGATTTAGAGTGGTTCGGGCTGCCAGATCTTAATACCTTAGGTCTAATGTGAGGTGTATTGCTGAGGATGAAGTTGAGTCTGAGTGAAGTTGTCACCTTATATCGTATGTGCCATCCCTTTTATAGTCCAAGGGTGGTACCTTACAAGGGTGCTGAGAAGCACCAATAGGTGAGCCCTAGCAAACTAGTGTTAAATATATACTACATGGAGCAGTAAAGGCTACGGTGGACAAAGATCTTCTCCATGCCCGTTGTGCCGATCTTCTGACTAGGTGTGTCTTCCGCCCCTTTTGTCGGCTTGTGCCTGCTGTAGAGTACGCCTGGTAGGCTGACGTATGTAGGGGCCAACCCTTTTGACGTGTGGTGGAGTTAATGCAATGGACGCCGCGTGTTGTCCAATCCAACGAATGGTCATGATGGTGCCGCCCATGCGCATGGCGCAAAACACAACCGTCCGCCTTGGTATCACACGGTCCGCGCACGGCGCTGACAAGCAATTGTCCTCATTGGTAACGTGTGGAGCAGTCATTCGTGCCTGCGTTGTGCTAACAAGAGCATGCACATGCCTTGTGCGCGGTAGGACATGCCTCCACCGCTCGCATTAAATGTGGGCGACGAGCTTGCTTATAGTTGAAGGCTCCTACCACGTACCTACAAGCCACATGGATGTACCGAACCCTAGCCTAAACGAAGAGAGGGAAACAAGGGCGCCTGTAGGCCTGAAGACTTGGTTCCCACCTGCCAGATGTCTAGATGTTAGACAGAGAGGTCTGAGACACTTGTGTGGACGTCTAGGCGATACACGTGGAGATCCAAGATCCGCCCACGGGGGTCCAGATGGCATACGCGGGGGTCCGGACCCGTTGGTGTAGTCCCTAGATTCCTCTTTCGGGACACATGGTAGCACCAGACCTACTCCTGAAACTAGAGCAGGTCATGAGGCCAGCGATCCTAACAGACGAGTCCGGTCCTGTGGGCCCGGCTGCTTAGTTCCTTAGCGTGTGGTTAAAAGGCTAACCACGCAGGTCTCTGTCTTGGCACAGTAGAAGACCCCATTTATGGGGTACCGACAATATTATTTAGCTCTAGTAAAATGTTTAACCTCATAAGATAAGAAATGAACTAGAGACAAAAAAACATTAAGCTCATTTATTGTAGTTTTTCTTATTTTTAGTAATTTATCTGGTAATCCTAAATTTTCAGGAAAATTAGCACGAATATAATACATAATTAGTATTTTTGTGTAAAATTATATAAATTTTGGATATTAGTAGAAGACATAATTGAAAAGATAAAACTGGTACCAATTAAATCAGTGTCGAATGACTGTCAACTAAAACTGACTAGGTTATTATTTCTATGGTTTTTATTAATTTGAAGGTGGTAAACAACTGATTTTGAAGATAATGGTGTGAAGTAGACCATTCTCTAAAGGTAAGGGGTTATGTAGGCTTAGAGTATCTCAAGGGATTCTCTATTTTTGACACTTTATTTGACTCTCTGTTTACCTCTAAGAAAGATTAAACTTTATATGTCACATTTTATTGCAACATACTCTCTAACAGACAGATAAGTTAGTTTGGTTAGCCGGAGTGGCTAGCCAAATTTAATTAGTGAGATAGTCAATTTTGAGAGCCGGATAGTTTAGCGAGTTGGATGATTATTTTGCTATTATAAACAGCTAAAATTTAGTTTAATGGATCATTTGATTAGTGTGTTGGAGATGCTCTTAATTCTTAAAAAAATAGCTGTTTTTTAATAAAAAAAATTGGACAACAGTTGAGACGGATAATTTAGGGCACGTACAGTGCATAGACGGCTACCGTCTACAAGTTTTTTGAAAAGTACATGCAGACGGGTGAATAGACAGCTTGTACAATCACCTGTCTATTTACATCATGTATATGTCATTTAATTCAATTAAGGCCTTTAATTGTTACTATATGAGATGAGACGTAAGCAAATTTCTGTGGGATGGCATCATACAGACGACTCATTTAGCCCCAATTTGGTGACAAGGAGATCACCAGAGGATTGAAGTGGATTGAGAGGAAAATGAACTAATTTCCCCCCAAATCTCCTCCAATCCCCCGTGATCCCTGGTCATCAAATCAACCTTAGTTAGTGTTTGGTTCAAGAATATAGTAGGACGGAGCCATTCCATTTTAACGTTGAGGTTGTTTGGTTCAATTCTAAGTAGAATAGAGCCACTCCAATTTAGGAATATTCCTTGTGGCTCCGCAAAATCGACCGAACCTAACGACTCCTGAGCGCCTCGCTTCTCACTGGTTCTTTGCTCGGTGTGCGGCAATGAGGAAAGACATAAGGGAGGCTCAGATGAACAGTGATAAATAGTGCACTTTAATCCTTTTCTTCTTTTTTTTAAATCGGCTGGTTGTTTGAAATTTCATAGAAATTCACACTTAAATAGAAAGTTCTGTTTTGTTGAACTCTAGAACCAAACACAAGATAGAGCCGCTCCGTTCTACTTCACCTTACCAAACAAAAAAATAGAACGACTCTATTCTAACTGCCAAACACAGAATAGAGTCATTCTATCCTGAAAGGATCACGATGTCCAAGAGGGAGGTGAATTGGGCTTTTCTAAAATTCAACAATAATTAAACCCTAAACAAGAGCCCAACTTCACCCTAACAACTAATAATAAGGGAATACTACTAGAAATACAACAATGCTAAGACAATACTTCAAATACTTGCTAAACAAATACACAACGTAAAATGCTTGAATTAAGTGCAGAATGTAAAGCAAGGTTTATAAGAGTCCTCCAATTTTTTCCGAGGTATCGAAGAGTCGGCACTCTCCCCTAGTCCTCGTTAGAGCACCCGCGCAAGGGTATCGCTCCCCCTTGGTCCTTGCAAGAACCAAGTGCTCACTATGAGATGATCCTTTGCCACTCCGGCGCGGTGGATCCCTCACGACCGCTTACAATCTTGAGCCGGGTCAGCAACAAGATCTCTAAGGTGATCACCGAGCTCCCAACGCCACCAAGCCGTCTAGGTGATGTCGATCACCAAGAGTAACAAGCCGTAGACTTTCACTTGACCAAGAGAAGCCTAATGCATGCGGTGTGTGCTCTAGGTGACTCTCGCTAGCACTAATGAGGTCCAAATGCAGGATTAAGATTTTCTAATCACCTCACTAGGCTTTGTGGTGCTTGCAATGCTCTACCAATGTGTAGGAGTAAATGTGGGCAGCAAGACAATCAATATGGTGGGTGGAGGGGGGTATAAATAGCCCCCACCCACCAACTAGCCGTTACCAGAACTCTGTTGCGCATGGGGTCCGGTGCGCCACCGGTGCGCCACCGATGCGCCAACGATCATCTCCAACGGCTAGTTCTGACAGCTAGTCGTTGGGCAGATGGCACACCGGACAGTGAACAGTCACTGTCCGGTGCATACCGGACAGTCTGGTGTGCTGTCCGATGTGCCGGCTATAATTCAACTTCTGAACTTCGTGCTCTCGGGTTTCTGTGCAGGGGAAGGTATTCCCCGAGCCAACCTGGCCCAACTGGTAGAGGGCGCACCAGACAGTCCGATGCCCCTAGGTCAAAAACCCTAGTTTCTGATTTTTGATGTTTTTTAAATAGGTTTTCGTTCTAACTCGTGAGTATGTTCTAGAGTGACACCTAGCACTATATGTGAGTGTGAATATGCACCAACATTATACTAGAACTCTCTTAGTTAAACTACTCATCGACAACCTCTCTTTATAGTACGGCTAAAACGAAATAAAAGACCTAACTCTATACCGAATGTCCGCAACTCCTTGACACTCGGAATACGAAGACCTTCATCTTTTGTTTCGTCGCTTTAGCCGTCGCTTCAAGTTCTTATCTCCGGGATTGTTTTCACTGTTGTAGTACATTTTCCTGTAATGCGACCTAACTTACCATTTGTTTCTGCAAAACACACGTTAGTCATATATAATATTACGTTGTCATTAATCACTAAAATTAACTAGAGATCTAGATGCTTTCATATCATTACAATCCGGAACAGAACCGCTCCATCCAAATAGGCTAGAACCAAACACATTCTTGGTCTTTTTTCCCCTCGTAGAGTATTTACGCAGAAGCATCTCCTGGAGACCTGGACTGATGGAAAAAAAGGCCCCATGCCCCATCCAGGCCTGCCCCAGGCCCAGGCAATTTTTTTTTATTGCCCAGTCTAGTGCCTACCTGCCTTCTCTAGTTCTCTCCCCTACAGGCCGCGTGCGCGCGCCGTGCTCTCTCTCGCTCGTGGGGACAGCTGCGCGACCGCCGCCGCTCAGGTCTTCGCCAGTACCTTCGCCGGCGACGAACTAGCACCCACAGGTATGCTCACCCCTTCTCGCCCCCCCCCCCCTACTGCTGTGAGAAACCGAGCTTCCTAACCCTAACTTGACCCATTTGTCTATCTGTATGTGTACTCGGATCTGTTTCTGATCTACTAATTTACAAGTGTTATGCCTACCAACTTCGGGAATTTGTGTCTGGGTCACTATTTTTTTCCCTTGCCGAATAAAACCCTGTGATGAATTTGTGTCCTGTATTAGCTTTTGGCATCTCCCACTTACATCCAGAAAAATAGTGCCGCTTTGAGGTGATGCTAGTGCTTGTGTCCGGGAGGAACCACTGTTTTTTTTATTTCTTGGATTATCGATCATGTGCCAGTAAAGTTGCATCAACGGAGAATGGTGCCAGTAGACGTTAGGCTGATGAATTGCTCTGCTATGCAAGTTTTCTCTCTTTCTTGGCCAGTTTGTGTTATGCGGTAGTATTTTTATTTTTATTATTGGTTTCTGGGTTCACTTAACTTGAATAGGATTTGCTATGCTCATTAAATGTTTATGCCAGCTAACTATCCTTTTCGATATGTTATTACTCTTCCTCCATTCCCGTTACAGCAGGGAGCATGAAGCCTGTGTTTGAATGCTTATTATACCGTTATGGTCATAAAACGGTTAGCAGCTAGGATCTGCATCGCTTTCTTATAACAAATTTTTGCGAGGACAAATTTACTGACTTAATAGGCAAGGCTGTTATTTAGTTGTGCACAGCCCATTACTGTCTGCAAAACTGAGGCAAATTCTGATAGTATGATTTACGAGAGGCAGGCAACCAAGATTACTCAAATAGTTGATGAGGTGATTACGAAGTGCTGAACATTACTTTTGGGCAGCATAGCGTATAAATTGTTTTCTGCCTTTGCTCATATTTCTTAAACTGTAAAACCTTTTTTTTAAAAAAAAATCTTCCTTAGCCTTGGTTACTGCTTGTTTGATTGTATTGCTTGCTTGGTGATGTTCATGATAGTTTTCTATTTAGTGCTACAGAAATGTCTTTCTTCTATGTCAGTGTGTTTGGCTTTAACTGTTTTATCTTGAACTCTTAGCTTGCACCTGTGCTTAAAAGATGCGGTTTTCTTCACAGGCTTTTGCCGTTAGTGATTTTGTTCTCCGGTTATCTGCATCACTAGGAAAATGGCAAGCAGAGCAGGTGGTGATGGCAAGGAAGCCATAAATGAGCAGGTAATCGCCAACACCTACGCCAACATGCGCACCGAAATGAACCAGCTCTACACGAAGATCACGGAGCTGGAGATGGAGGTCAGCGAGCACTCCCTTGTGATGGGCGCGATCGAGCCGCTGGACCCCTCGAGGCGATGCTACAGGATGATCGGCGGCGTCCTGGTGGAGAGGACCATCAGGGAGGTCATGCCTGCCGTGAAGCGCAACAAGGAGGGCCTGGAAGAGGTGATTGCTCGCATGCACGAGGCGCTGGAGAGGAAGAAGAAGGAGATAACCGAGTTTGAGCTCAAGTATAAGATCAGGATCCGGAAGGCTGATAGCGACGCTGAGGATGAAGGCGGCAAGAAGGAAGGCACTGCGCAGGGAGTCCTTGTTGGTCCTGCCGGACAGTAATCTAAGTTGATTAGAGAGACCTGCGTGCTAGAAGCTATTTATGCTTGGACCACAGTAAGGTGGTTGTTGCTCCTCTCTGCCAATGTGTGTGTTTTGGGGGGTGACATGCTTCTGTAGAACCAGCGATTTTGTGTTTAAACTGGAATGGTTTTGACAAGGTGCGATGTGTTTCTGCATTTGTTCCTCAGGTTCGGTTAACCAAATGTATTTCTTGCTTGCTGATAATGATGGAACATCTCTAGTTTCGCAGGGCTGCAGTCTGTGTCTGGAGGCCCTTTTTATTAATATGCAGTGCTTGGAGGTTGGTGAATTCCTGACAGTTGAGCTGTTATTAATGGTTTTGAGGATTAATTGAGTACTCAACATGTGGAAGATAGTGTGGTGGTCTAGTTTAGTTTGTCATTGGTCATACCTTCCAGTTTCAGCGGAAGCATATAAACGGCCGGAATAATACAAATGAATGTTTCAGCTGTCCCTTCACTTTGCGATTCTGTAGATTGGAGTTGAAGTATGAATTTGAAAAGAAAAAAAAAAGGGAGTTCAAGAATGGCGACACATGTTTTTCGACTCTGCTATTCTATCTCTTACGACTGTTTAATGCACGGCCTCGTCTAGGATCACGGATATTCGTGTGTTTCTCCCCGTCGCGCATACGACCGTTTAAAGCTACAGGCCATTCTGTCTCCTATTCCTGTCACGAAGCAACGCATGGCAGTTCGTCGAGAGTCGCGATATGGTATCCGTATCTGCATGCATTACCTGTTGACGCGCAGGTGTGCAGTGGCGGATCTAGAATTAATTTGAGTGGAGCTATAAAAAAATTGAACCAAATAAAAAGAATCTAATTAATGTTTAATATGACACGAGAAGCAAAATATAATTTAAACATTAAAAAAATGTGTAGCGCAAAACACGTCGATATGAATTCTAGAAATATAATAATCAATACATGCTGTTGATGAGTTGATGATACGAGATAAATCTATCTTTCGAATTCTTAAGCCTCGAGAATATTTCAAAATCTTTTCATCTTTAATATATATAAACATATCCGGATCAATATAGCATAGCATACTCAAATTTAATTTTATCAAATAACTAAACTAGCAAATATAGGACTGCTATCAAATTGTTCGAACCAGAAATGAGCCGGCGGACTGTCCGGCCCTGAGGCCGGACGGTCCGCGGTCCGGACGGTCCGCGCCTGTGGGCCGGACGGTCCGCGCGTGCGCAGAGCAGATTAGGGTTCCGAGTTTTGTGCTACGGTTGTTAGCTAAAATCGCGGGATAAGCTCGGGAATTAGTTTGTAAAGGGTCCAGCCCCCCTCCTCTATAAATAAAGAGGTATACGGTCGATTTGTAATCATCAATCGAATCAATACAACTTCTATTTCGCATTTTATCCTAGGAGTAGTTCTAGTCTAGTTTAGGTTTAGTCTTCCAATCCCCAAATTCTCCGCCTCTCCTCGACTCTACGTCGATTAGAGGAGTCTAGGTCGGCTTGCCCGAGCCTAGACACCACCTAGGATCTCTACTCCCTGACGGGGTCCCTCCCGGGAGCGAGATCCAGGCGCCGTCGGCGATCTTCCGCCGTCCCTGCGTACGCGCGGACCGTCCGGCCCCAGGGCGCGGACCGTCCAGCCGTCAGGCAGGAGCCCTAGCCGCGCACCAGGCCGCGGACCGTCCGGCCCCAGGCCACGGACAGTCCGCCCTTGCACAGAGAGAACTACCGCGCCTCGCATCAGGCTGCGGACCGTCCGGCCCCTGCGCGCGGACCGTCCGCCCCTGTGCAGAGGGCACCGCCACGGTTCTTGTTGAGTGTTTGGCGCTCCGAAAAGGCGTCAACATACTTTTTGGCGACTCCGCTGGGGACAACACATCTAAGCTCATCAGATCGGCCCTCAATGGCCGGTTCAAAGGATAGCTCTGATATTTCTCTAAGCAACATCATAGAGCCGACTTGGGAAACCTTGCCGGCTGACGAGCAGCTCCAGTTTGAGGAGCATAAGGAGCGGATGATCCAGGAGGCGAAAGCAAAGTTCTTGGCCAACTTCAAAGTGGACAGGAACAACAAGGTCGTCCGACATCGAGCGACGGATCCGGCTTCGCTCCAACCCACGCCAGATATCCCCAATGTAAGTAATACCAACGATCTGCAATCTCTTAGAAATTATGTAGAAGATCAGCGTGAACAAATGCAGAACATCATAGGGGGTATGCAAAGCGATCTTAAGAGACTAGTACGTGCATTCGATAAATCTAGTACCGCAAATTTTCCTTCGCACGAGGTTGAGTTAGGAGATAACGCACGTAACACATCGGCTACAGGTTGTCACGACCAGTCACAACCCCTTTATGGGATGCCGATGGACACATACCCTAAGCAACCGCAAATCGGCAGCAAACCAGCCGATCTGCACATGCCCGGCCTGTCCGCACGTGAGCGTGGACCGTCCGGGCCAACAGCAGTTGGGCCTATTTCTAATGAGTTACCTAGATATGCGCCCGAGCCACCACATATGACACAGAACCCAAATTACCCAGTCGGACGGTCCGCATACAATGACGGACGGTCCGCATATGACCACGGACGGTCCGGGTACATATCCGGACAGTCCGCGCATGAGTCTTTTGAGGAGGATTATTACCTGAATCCTCGCCCGTCCCAGCAACACTTCCCATCACATTATGCAATGCACCAGCCCATTAATTCAGGATCCAGAGCCCAGGAAAGCTTTC
This sequence comes from Zea luxurians, assembly GCA_029449295.1. Lineage (NCBI taxonomy): Eukaryota > Viridiplantae > Streptophyta > Magnoliopsida > Poales > Poaceae > Zea > Zea luxurians. The sequence continues at coordinate 37,284,152 of JAOPSE010000010.1, read as the reverse complement.
TGGCCCCACCTAAAAGGTCGAAAAGAAACGATCAAACCTATGAGCCATATAGGGCAAATGGGAATGCACCACGTAGCTCAAACCAATGGGGGGAACGACAACATACTAATATACAACCAACTCTACCTATGTTTGACCAGAGAGCCGGTGGTCTTACACCGGCTGCCATTGATATAGTGAGGGAAGAAATAGCCGGGGCGTTCCGAGATAAGCTCGGAGTGAGCATGGTCCCTGGGGGGCAATCATATCGGAAACCTTATGACAGCCGATTTGATCACCACCCGTACCCACAGGGAACTAGGATACCCGAATTTGCGAAATTTTCGGGTGATCAAGGGAAAAACACGCGCGAACATATAGGCCAGTTCTTAGCACAATTGGGAGAATTGGCAGACACAGAGGCATTTCGCGTGCGTTTATTTTCATTATCGCTAACAGGAACCGCGTTTGCATGGTATGCCACTTTACCTCCTAATTCCATTTCATCATGGGGGGATCTAGAACAAAAATTTCATGATCATTTTTTCTCCGGTGATTATGAATTGGATTTGGTAGATTTAGTGTCATTGCGACAGACAAAAGACGAATCGGTTAATGATTACATCCGGAGATTCCGCGATACAAGAAACCGATGCTTTCAAATTCATTTAGCAGAAAAACAGCTAGTAGGATTAGCCTTTAACGGTCTACGATATTATTTAAAAGAGAGATTAGAAGGCATCCAATTTTTTACACTAGCACAGTTACACCAGAGGGCTTTGGCTTGCGAAAGCCGGAGCAAAGAAACTGCTAAAACAATGCGTCACAACGTACATATAGTAGAATGCGACCAAAGTAGCTCAGATGACGAATCAGCAGAAGTGTATGCTGCTGAAATGGTTTGGCCAAAACAGGCCAAATCTTCGGCTTGTTCCTCCTTGCAGCCGGTTCAAAAGAAACGGCAAGAGGAGGTTAAGTTTACGTTTAATGTTGGTAAATGTGATAAAATATTTGACGAACTACTCAAAAATGGCAATATTAAAATAAATCACACTGTTCCATCCGCCGACGAGCTAAAACGTCGTGCATACTGCAAGTGGCATAACTCATTTTCTCATGCCACTAATGATTGTAATGTATTCCGACGACAGATTCAATCGGCCATTAATGAGGGACGACTGAAATTTCAGGAAATGCAGGTGGATACAGAGCCATTTCCAATGAACGTGATCGACTTCGAGGGTAAGAAAGTCCTGGTTCGGCCAAACACGGCCGATAAAGGCAAAGGCAAAGAGGCAATCATCGGCAATTCTAAAAGGGCCGATGAGGATCATAAAGTTTCTTGCAGGAAAGTGGTAGCCGAGAAGACTCCCGATGGAGGGGAGACCCTAAAGGTGACCATCACAACCTCCAGTACTGGGGGGCAAGCGCAGACTGGGAGACAGATACAGGAACCCGTGCTGCGTATCCCGGACGGTCCGGCACGTAGGCGCGGACGGTCCGGGACCCCACCGGACGGTCCGGAGAGCTCCGGCGGACGGTCCGGCCATGCTCAGGACTCGCAGCGGCCACGTACCTTCAAACCACGACGACCAGAGATAGGTACGTGGAAAACAAATACATTTAAAGCAGCTGGTCGGCTGATCAGGCCTGACCCGACTTTCGATCAATTGTTGTCTAAATATGTGAAAAAGAAGGCCGGCCCCAGTGACCGGCCACCGAAGCGACCCCACTCACCCATTCATGAGCAGCGCCAGGTCAGGCCGATTGGACCACCCCACCAATTGGAAGAAATGAAAGGTCATATTATACAAGTGAGACCTAACTTACCTGCATGGACACCTCCACCTCCATATCCACCTATGCCATATCCATACAAATATTTACATCCGCCATATGTCCCAAATCAAATGTGGGGCATGCCACCATATCCATTTGGGATGCCGCAGTACCCCGCCTGGGGGGCACCCCAAACATCTGTTTTTGACAGGTTGACGCCATCAATACAAGACCGATTGAGCACTTCTCAATCCGGTCACCAGGCACAAACCCAACAGGATTGCCGGACTACTCGGCCTTCAAGGCCGACCAATCCGGCAGGGGGGCATATGCCTGTAGCAACTCAAAGAACAACAAAAAAGGACATCATCAAAATAGGTACTGCAGATGTTGTCATACAGGGAGACAATAAAGGGCCGATGATTTCCGGCGAATCGGCCAACACAACCGAAAAGGATACGGCTACCATCAAAATAGACGATCCAAAATACTCCATGCCTTGATGGTGTCCAGCGGGATTGACACGATCCCAAAAGAGAAAATTACAGCGCCTAAGAGCAAAGGAGAGCCAGGAGAAGGAGGCGGAAAAGACATTTAATGACACACATCCACTATACCCACCACCGCAAAAGAAATGGAGACCGAAGGCCGTTGAGAAAAAACAAACGGCCACAGAAATAGAAAGTCAACCTGCACCAGGCGCGGATCGTCCGGCCCCCGCGTGCGGACCGTCCGCCATTCACCAGGAAGGCTCTGGACGACCTGCACCAGGCGCGGACCGTCCGGCCCCCGCGCGCGGACCGTCCGCCGTTCATCAGGAAGCCTCCAACAACACGACAACATCAATAGAAGAGGACGACCTGCTAGGAGAAGACCTGGTCGACTACGAGGCTTCTCCAGAACGCCCAGGTATGGATGTAAATATTATTACATTTTCTTCCGATTGTACTATCATTGGCGACGATGAACCTGTTGCTGCCCAGTTTGATTTTGGTCCTAAAGAAGCCGCCTTTACTAAACCAAAGGAATCGGTAAATCATTTAAAGCCGCTCTTCGTGCGCGGTCACATTGATGGAATACCGATTGCTAAGATGTTGGTGGATGGAGGGGCGGCTGTAAATCTAATGCCTTATTCATTATACAGAAAATTAGGTAAACAAGATGACGAACTTGTCAAAACCAACATGACCCTCAGCGGTGTTGGGGATAGTTCGATTAAAGCTAGGGGAGTCACGTCCGTTGAATTAACCATCGGGACTAAGACCCTTGCTGCTGCATTCTTCGTCGCTGATGTAGAAGGGAATTACAGTTTAATTCTAGGCAGAGATTGGATTCATGCCAATCAATGTATACCTTCTACATTACATCAAATGCTAATACAATGGGTAGGCGATGAGGTAGAACAAGTACATGCTGATGTATCGGCCTGCATCGCTGTGGCCGATGCCCCTGTAATCTGGACTTATGAGACTGCTACATGTTTCACAGGGGTAGATTTTTCTGATTATCAGTTCATAAGTATAGATAAGAAAGGTTTCATTCCTGTAATGCTAGAGCCGATGGAGAATCGGCTGAATCCTAAATAGAGTTTAAACGATGAATACACACAAAGTTCATGAGTCTTTGATCACGGACAATTCGGCCCTCAAAGCCGGATGGTCTGGTCTATCACAGAACAGTTCGGACTTTAAGACCGAACATCTACCACAGCGAAAAGATAGTATTACGGATGATCCGGTCCCCGAGACCGGAAAGTCCGCCATCACACAAAGATCATCTGATTCCTCTGTGGGGGACATGATAGAGGAATTCAGAGATCTTGATAAACTAGGACAGGGGTTTACATCGGCTGATCCTTTGGAGGAGATTGACATAGGAAATGGTAAAACTCCAAGGCCGACTTTTGTAAACAAGACCCTGGAGACCGATTCTAGAAATGAGATGATCGGTCTATTGAAGGAATATTCAGATTATTTTGCTTGGAATTACACTGAAATGCCTGGACTAAGCCGAGAGATTGTCGAACATCGGCTGCCCATTAAGTCTGGTTTCAGACCTTTCAAGCAGAAAGCTAGAACGTTTCGTCCAGATCTTCTCCCACGGATCAAGGACGAAATCCACCGGCTGCTAGAAGCTAATTTTATTAGACCTTGCAGATACGCAGAGTGGGTCTCCAATATTGTGCCGGTGGAGAAGAAGGAGTCAGGTAAACTTAGAGTATGCATTGATTTTCGTAATTTAAATAAAGCAACTCCTAAAGATGAATATCCCATGCCCATAGCCGACACATTAATCAATAATGCATCAGGAAATAGAATTATTAGCTTCCTTGATGGTAATGCCGGATATAATCAGATTTTCATGACCGAAGAAGATGCGTCTAAAACGGCCTTTATATGTCCAGGCTTCATTGGTTTATTTGAATGGGTTGTCATGACATTCGGTCTTAAAAATGCTGGTGCTACTTATCAGAGGGCTATGAATCTGATCTTCCATGAGTTGTTAGGAAACACTGTGGAAGTCTACATTGATGATATTGTAGTCAAATCGGCTAAGTTTAGTTCTCATATAGCTGATTTGCGCAAAGCCTTTGATAAAATGCGTCGGTATGGTTTAAAAATGAACCCACGTAAATGTGCTTTTGGAGTGTCGACTGGTAAGTTTTTAGGATTTGTCATCCATGAACATGGTATAGAAATAGACCCTGACCGAATCAAGTCTATTCGGAATGTGGGGCCTCCGACTTGTAAGGTCGAAGTGCAGAGGTTTCTCGGCAAGGTGAATTATTTACGAAGGTTTATTTCTAACCTAGCCGGGAAGATTGATGCCTTCACCCCTATCCTTCGGCTTAAGAATGATGCTGAATTCACTTGGGGGGCAGAGCAGCAGGAAGCATTTGATCTCATTAAAAAATACTTGTCTTCGGCTCCCGTGTTAAAAGCACCACAAGTAGGAGCACCATTCAGATTATACATTGCAGCTGAAGACAAGGTTATTGGGGCTGTTCTGACACAAGAAACTGAGGGGAAGGAGCATGTGGTGACATATCTAAGCCGAAGGTTGGTGGATGCTGAAACAAGGTACACTTTTATTGAAAAGTTATGCTTATGCTTGTTTTATGCATGCACCAAATGTAGATGTTATTTACTGTCTAGTCATTGCACTGTTTCTGGTCAAGCCGATGTAATCAAATACATGTTGCATAACCCAATTATGAGTGGTAGAATTGGTAAGTGGGCTTATGCACTCATAGAATATGACTTGGCCTATGAACCATTGAAATCTATGAAAGGCCAAGTCGTAGCGGATTTTATTGTAGAACATCGGGTTAATGATATTCATGAACTAGACGTGTCATACCTCACTATTACTCCTTGGACTTTATATTTTGATGGATCGGTTTGCAATGAAGGGCAAGGAATTGGCATTGTGCTTGTTTCACCAAGTAATGTCTCCTTTGACTTCTCTAGCCGATTGAAAACTTATTGCACTAATAATCAAGCTGAATATGAGGCCCTCCTATTCGGTTTAGAACTTTTAAATAGTATGGGAGTAAAACATGTGAAGGTATTTGGTGATTCTCAGCTGGTTGTCCAACAAGTGTTAGAAGAATATCAATGTCTTGATGGTACTCTAAATAGTTATCTTGAGAAATGTTGGAGCATAATCCATTCTTTTGACGAATTCAGTATTCGGCATGTCTCTAGAGTTGAGAATCATAGAGCTAACGATTTGGCACAAGATGCATTAGGTTATCGGATAAAGAGAGGGAAATTTCACAAAACTGAAAATCTGATAACCAGTGCAGAGCCAAATTCCCAGGTCGCGGACCGTCCGCGTGATGACGCCGGACCGTCCGAGGTTACCAGAAATGTTCTCTTAATCGATTCGGCTGACAATGAAGCCGATGCAAGTGATTGGAGGACACCTATACTTAATTATTTGCAAAATCCCAATATCAGGACAGATAAGAACATTCGGCGAACAGCTTTCAAGTATGTTTTGATGAGTGATGAACTTTACCGCCGAACGGTTAATGATGTCCTGCTTAAGTGCTTGGGCCCAGATGATGCTATATTAGCCATGGCCGAAGTACATGAAGGAATTTGTGGTACCCATCAATCAGCTCCAAAGATGAAGTGGTTGTTGCGAAGGTCTGGTTTTTATTGGCCTAGTATGATAGCTGATTGTTTCAAGTACTACAAGGGTTGCCAAGTGTGTCAAAAATTCGGCGACCTACAGTTGGTCCCTGCAGCCGAATTACATCCTATCATCAAGCCTTGGCCGTTCAGAGGATGGGGATTAGACTTTATTGGAGAAATTCATCCTTCATCATCAAAGGGGCATCAGTTTGTGTTAGTTGCCACTGACTATTTCACCAAATGGACTGAAGCCGTTGCTCTAAAGAACATGACGCACAAGGAGGTAATTGATTTCATAACTGAGCATATTATTCATAGATTCGGCATTCCCCAGACCTTGACTACAGATCAAGGTACTTCTTTTATGTCAAAGGAGGTACGTGAATTTGCTGAATTATACAGAATTAAGCTGCTTAATTCGTCTCCATATTATGCTCAGGCCAATGGACAGGCCGAGTCTAGTAATAGGACGTTGATTAATTTGATAAAGAAGAAGGTATCTGATAATCCTAAACATTGGCATAAGATTTTGTCTGAAGCTTTATGGGCTCATAGAATATCTAAACATAGTGCTACTAAAGTATCTCCTTTTGAGCTTGTCTATGGGCAGGAAGCAGTGTTACCTGTGGAAATAAGTTTGAATGCTGTCAGGTTTGCCAGACAAAATGATCTAACTGCTACTGAATATTATAATTCAATGATGGATAATATTGATGAGGTGACTGACAAGAGGATGATAGCTTTGGGAGCAATAGAAAAGGACAAGATCATGGTAGCCAGGGCCTACAACAAGAAGGTCAAAGCAAAATCATTTCAAGTAGGAGACCTGGTGTGGAAGACCATTCTGCCTCTAAGGAATAAAGACCGAAAGTTCGGGAAATGGTCGCCAAGCTGGGAGGGTCCTTATAAAGTGAAACAGGTGATGTCTGGTAACGCTTATTTACTACAAACATTACAAGGCAAGGATTTACCTAAGGCTTTGAATGGGTGTTTCCTCAAACAGTACCATCCTAGTATGTGGCAAGATGCCTAAGAAAACCGATGTGTTCACATCGAGTTAGTTGCTTTTGGTTCGCCCAGCTCCACCAAAAAGCAGGGGGGCATATGTTCGAACCAGAAATGAGCCGGCGGACTGTCCGGCCCTGAGGCCGGACGGTCCGCGGTCCGGACGATCCGCGCCTGTGGGCCGGACGGTCCGCGCGTGCGCAGAGCAGATTAGGGTTCCGAGTTTTGTGCTACGGTTGTTAGCTAAAATCGCGGGATAAGCTCGGGAATTAGTTTGTAAAGGGTCCAGCCCCCCTCCTCTATAAATAGAGAGGTATACGGCCGATTTGTAATCATCAATCGAATCAATACAACTTCTATTTCGCATTTTATCCTAGGAGTAGTTCTAGTCTAGTTTAGGTTTAGTCTTCCAATCCCCAAATTCTCCGCCTCTCCTCGACTCTACGTCGATTAGAGGAGTCTAGGTCGGCCTGCCCGAGCCTAGACACCACCTAGGATCTCTACTCCCCGACGGGGTTCCTCCCGGGAGCGAGATCCAGGCGCCGTCGGCGATCTTCCGCCGTCCCTGCGTACGCGCGGACCGTCCGGCCCCAGGGCGCAGACCGTCCGGCCGTCAGGCAGGAGCCCTAGCCGCGCACCAGGCCGCGGACCGTCCGGCCCCAGGCCGCGGACAGTCCGCCCTTGCGCAGAGAGCACTACCGCGCCTCGCATCAGGCCGCGGACCGTCCGGCCCCTGCGCGCGGACCGTCCGCCCCTGTGCAGAGGGCACCGCCACGGTTCTTGTTGAGTGTTTGGCGCTCCGAAAAGGCGTCAACACAAATAAATAATCAAATTAAAGTGACAAACTACCGATACCTAGCACTAGCACGCACAGTAGGCACCAGGAGCACACGGTTTACTCTGCATCTTCGGTCCTTCACACTGGTTCAAGCCGTCAGGACTCAGGCGTTCAGGTTCAGTTCAGCAGCAAAGCAGCATGGCAGTACCCACCACCCAGGCTTCCTTGCTCCACAACTCTACGGACCAAGGTCGTCGGTCGGAGCAGCAGAAGCAAGAGCTGGCGAGCTACTGCGGGCGGCCAAGCGGGTCCGAAGTGGACTCCTGAGGCCGGAGCGCCGAGCGCGTGCCGCGCTCTGCGATGGAGCCGTGCCAGCGCCACTGTGTCACGCCCGCGATGAAGAGCCCTGTCGCCATGTCGCGAGCAACGGCTGGATGTGGAGTCGTGGATGCGTGCAGTGCCGAGGACGAGACCGGGATAGGCTGAGGAGCGGGCGATGGTGCGGTGGGACTGAGCTGACCTATTTTCCGTGGGCCTATATTCGTTGTTTTTACTGGGCTGAAGCCCCCCAGTCAGCCCCGGAAGCAGATACGCCCCTGCATGTGTGTGCTGTTTGGTTTATATATTTGTATTGTGATGATTAACTGATAGTATTAAACAATATTTGTTTAAGTTCAACTGTAATTAAATATCATACTGTAGATTAATACCGGTCTATTCAAATTTACTACTGTCGGTACTAAGTGTGAATAATTTCCGTTGCCAATTATGTTATATTTTGTGAACCAAATGGCACCATAGTGTCTATCTGAGGACGCATATGCACGAGCTGCCTAGGCCACTGACCGGTCTGACTCTTCTCCCCTGCTGGACTTGATGGATTTCTGAGCTCTCTGTTTAAGTTAGATTTTGAGGGGAAAAACTAAATAGCAACATTGTCAGTGGTGGAGCACCCATTATGGCTACTATGGCTAGAGCTATACCTAAAAATCATGTTTAGTGTAGTGGTAAGTGTATACTACTTGCAATCAATAGGTTGCAAGTTCAAGTCCTGTGTGTTGCATCATACCTAATTATTATTCCGTCCTCCGCTACTGAACATTGTGAATGACTAGCACAACACCCACAAATCAGCCATACAAAAATCTAAGAGAAAAAACAAAAAAGAAAACTTGTATTGAGGAGGGATTGAATTTGTTATGTCTTGCTTAATTGCTTTACACCTCTCTATTCAAATCAATCCATTTGTGACAATTTCTCATATAAAATATATACCAGACCCTCTATTTGATAATGATAAGGGCCAGACTTGTTTGCTGCTGCTTTAATCCAGCTACGGCTGCGACTTCTACAATATTTTGTCTTTATGGATTGCAGCAGCTGCTGTAGTAGCTCAAGCGTAGATTTGTAGTTTATAATATGAATTTAAATAGTTTTAAAGAATTTAATGTAAACAAATTGACTTATCGATGTGTCATTTAAAGGTTCATAACTTTAGCTCCATACTTTTCTGGGGTATCTAATGATCTGGTTCACAAGTTTTCTGGCAGTCCTAAACACCCCTTAAGTAGAAAGCATAGGGGGAGGAGGGGCTTGACGCCCTATAGGAACCTCAGTGCAAAAAAAAAAAAAGAAGTTCAGAAATATTTCAGTAAGACGGTAGGCATCCATTTCTGCAATATTTCAGTTTTGGAGTATAGTTTTGAAATTTTGAGTATCTTTAGATGTAAAAATATGGAAGGAACATGTGAGTTGGAGGAGTAGACCACAGGGCTGACTGCCACGATGGGCCTAAGCTGCAGTGGGCTTATCCGGTCGACTCTCGTAGCTATATCTCTTGGGCCACTGACCCAAGGCCTCATCCCTCCTCTGTGCTCGGATGGATTTCATTTTGCCTCCCCGGTGAAAGCATCTCCTCCCCCTCTCTCTCTGCCTCTGGGCAAACGAACAACAAGGTAATGCGAGCTTTTTAGCACAAACATAATTTAACCGAAAAAAAAGAAGATAGATAAGTTTAATATCTGCTTGCGGCTTGTATTTTCAGGCTGAGTTCAGTGCACAGCCTCTCTCTCGCCCCTGCCACGTCAGCTCTCGCCTCCACTCTCGCCTCTGCTACTCCAGTGCACAGGCTGTAGCAGGCTATAGCCTCAGCCCACAGCCACATCAGCTTTTCTATTTCAGGATTAAATAATTCACACAGATTTGTTTCAACGCTTACAAATCACACAACATAATATTTTTTATTGAATTTAAAATTACAAAGTGTATAATAATTAAAAGAAAAGTACATGACAATTAAAAAATTACATAACAATAATAGAAAATTACATAAATCTAATTATGACCTCCAACAGGTAGGGATATTTATAGATGGATTGGGAATGAAATTTGTGATTTTTTGCAATTTTTCGAATTTTTTGGACTCCAAACGGTAAAAAACGGCTAGTCCACGTGGCACACGTGGACCAATCACGTCGCGCCACCGCACTCTCGCCCGCCTCACTCTCGCCCCGTCAGTGCGTCGCCCCCCTCTCGCCTCCCTCTCGCCCAGACGCGCGCGCCAACGCGGGCGAGAGCGGGGCGATATCGCCCACTCTCGCCGGGCGTGAGTGCCGTCGCCCTCTCTCTCCCTCTCGCCTGCCTATCGCCTCGCGCGGGGCGGTAGAGGGCTCTTCTCGCCTCCCTTCTAGCCCCTATTACCACCAGCCTTATAAGAAAAATAAACAGCAACCACGTGTGCACAAGCACAAGTACCTGTTGCTGTCATTTGTCAAAATTTGACGTGGGTCATTTTGCGCCAATACTAAATACCTGGCCACGCACGCCCTGCTGTATGCATGTACCTCCGGTCGCCGTTGGCCGAGAAGATAATAGGGGAGTGAAAAGACAAAAAAAAAGAACCATCCTCGGTGGTTTTGGTTGTTGTAAATACTCCTCGCGTTTTACCTCATAGGACGTTTTAGTTTTCTAGACATATATAGTCTTTGCTATGTATTTAGACATGGTATATATTTGATTTTATAACAAAAGCTATAAATTAGATAAATCCAAAACGTTATGTAATTTTATATAGATGTATAGTATATAGACTCTATCCTTTCTATTGGTTAGAAATACAAAATTTTAGTAAAATAAATACTCCAACGATTTTTTTTTAAAAAAATTAGATACCTAAATATACACATCCTCCACTCTAGAGTTTTCACTGGTGCGCACAAGTTATAGGAAAATTATTGGAGAGTGAAAAACATGAAAGAATTTTTTTTTCAAATACTAGCTTTTCAAATATTGATTAAGAGAGCACAGCTGATAAGTTAGACTATCTCTAGCAGACTCTTTATCTTACTTCCTATTTTAAACTATTATATATTTAGTCTAAAATATTGTTTTACATGGTTATATATACAGTGTGCTAAGGTTATTCAGATATAAAATAGAAATTTTTAACGTAGATAATGTCACACCCGGATTTAAGGAACAAAGTCGGGTGCATCTCATATATGCGTCAGAGAAGACAACACATATAATAACAGAGTGCATAGAGATAAATGTCATAATTATCGTAAATGTACTTATTACATAGCGGAAGTCTTACAAAAATAAATGATAAAATAAAGTGAACTAAATATTATTCTCTGGTGACACAAAGCTGACTAGGAGACGCCACCTAGATCAAGTCGAAAGCCTCAGTGTTAGGCGGCTCCTCTTCGACCACCTGTTCTTCTCCTGTGGGGGGGTGTGAGACAGCAAGAGTGAGCTCACACATGTTCATCGCTCAACAAGTTGTGGGGAGTAATGTGCATGAACTCACCAAAGGTGGGAGTCTATGTGAAGTGTAAGGCTGATCAATAAAATAAAGGTTAAAGCTAAGCATTGCTTTTATAAGTTGGTCAATATTTTAATAGCAATTACTAAGTGTAAGTTAATACCAATCCTTAGTAATAATAAATAAAAGTAATAATAAAATAATCCCAGATGCAATGAAATGACAAGCTGAATTTAATTCCCTAAATTAATTATGTGAGTGTCTGAGGTGCTCATGACCATGAGCACGGCTAGTATACCAGTTTTACACTCTGCAGAGGTTGTGTATCTTTACCCACAAGTCGCGTTACCCATTTGCCACGGGGTTGATCGGACCCCATACACCTCTACCAAGGAAGCGAGGCAGGGTACCACTACGAGACCTTTACAAAGTTCCACTAGCTTCAAAAAAACCCGCTACAGTAGGGATGAAAACGGGACGGATACAGCCGGATACAGGGTCATCTCGTATCCTACCCTAATGTATTTCTCTCGGATACGGGACCGGATACGGATAGTTAAGATTCAGGACGGATACAGGATGGGACCGGGTAATAATCCGGACGGGTAAGAAACAGATAACGAATACTACTCGGGTAGGTACCGGATAATTGTCGGGTAGTTCATCGGATGATATTAATTGTCCAACCATCCATAAGTTAAGCAATACATAATCATGTATATGATAGATCAGATGTAAGAAAGGAAACCGCTAAAATTGACATCATGCAGTTCAAAGTTGCTTATCACAAGGACATTGTAGAACCAACACTACAATATTTAAAATTCATAAATATTCTAGTTTCACTAAAAAATTGCAAATAAGTTACAAAAACTAATAAACATTTTATATGAAGATAACTCAAGTTCTCGTATGAAAATGATAAAGTGAAGTACTGATTATGTTGAAACTTGGATACTTACACTAATTTCACATGTAACTCATACAAATAAGTGAAAGTGAAAGGAAAGAAACGTGGGCATCTTATAGATCTTATGATCCAAACATTTTTTATGGTTACATATGGACATATGTTGTATCTCCGTAAAATTTCACGATTTTTTGAGGCTATTTATGTATTATTAATTTCTTGTCATAGAAAATCATCAAAATACAATTAAATCATTAAAATATTGTTTAAACAAAAAATTGATGTATTACAAAGTCATAGATCTCTTCAAGCTCTACAATTTTCATGTAAACTTTATCTTCATCCGATTTCATATGTAAAAGTTATGATTTTATAACTATATTATGCAGAAAAGAAAAAACGGGTACCCGAATTCCGGGTACCCGTATCCGACCCGGGATTTTCGGGTATTGACTGGGTATTAGTGATTCCGTATCCTACCCGTATCCGAAATTACGTCCCGTTTTGGTACCCGTATCCGATACCCGTTCCGGGTACCCGTCCCGTTTTCATCCCTACGCTACAGTTTCTAGAAAGCTCCAATGCAGGGATCCCTCGCCTGACCGCCATCGCAGCAAAATCAACTCAAGAACCTCCCTACATTGACCACTCCCCTACTGCCATTGCCCCTTTCGGGTAAGGTAGTCATCCACTAGCTTTCCTAGTTAATCAGCCAAGGGCGTCCCATACCACCCTTGTGGTAGCACTGTTTTCCCGGGTGGTTCTCCATGTTCCCATTAACATAATGATCTTATCATGAACAGTAAATAATAACTGATAACAAAAGTGAACAATGAGTGATATATATCTCCATACCCAAAACCACATAAAGCAATAGCATATACTACCCAAAAATATTCAGTGGTAAACAAGGTATAAAGATAGCCAAAACTAGAGTAACCTATTGGATCCCATCAAAATTAACCCATGTAGATCATTATGATTAATAAGAACATGAGTGGGTAAAAAGGAAGTGATCAAGGGCACAACTTGCCTTCAACGAGCTCCTGCTCAGTAGTCTCTGAAAGTCGCCTAGAGGGGGGGTGAATAGGGCGAAACTGAAATTTACAAAGTTAATCACAACTACAAGCCAGGTTAGTGTTAGAAATAGAAATGAGTCCGAGAGAGAGGGCGCAAAACAAATCGCGAGCGAATGAAAAGTGTGACACGCGGATTTGTTTTACCGAGGTTCGGTTCTCATAAACCTACTCCCCGTTGAGGAGGCCACAAAGGCCGGGTCTTTTTCAACCCTTTCCCTCTCTCAAACGGTCCCTCGGACCGAGTGAGCTTCTCTTCTCAAATCAACCGAGAACAAAACTTCCCCGCAAGGACCACCACACAATTGGTGTCTCTTGCCTCGGTTACAATTGAGTTTTGATCACAAGAACAAATGAGAAAGAAAGAAGCAATCCAAGCGCAAGAGCTCAAAAGAACACAACAAATCTCTCTCACTAATCACTAAAGCCTTGTGTGGAATTGGAGAGGATTTGATCACTTGGGTGTGTCTAGAATTGAATGCTAGAGCTCTTGTAAGGTGTAGAAGTGTGAAAACTTGGATGACTTGAATGTGGGGTGGTTGGGGTATTTATAGCCCCAACCACCAAACTAGCCGTTTGGTGGAGGCTGTCTGTCGCATGGTGCACCGGACAGTCCGGTGCACACCGAACAGTGTCCGGTGCGCCAGCCACGTCACCAGGTCGTTGGGTTCCGACTGTTGGAGCTCTGACTGCTGGGCCCGCCTGGATGTACGGTGTACACCGGACATGTACTGTAGAGTGTCAGGTGCGCCACTTCGTGCGTGCCTGACTTCTGCGCGCTCTGGCGCGCATTTAATGCCGCTGCAGGTGACCGTTGGCGCCGAAGTAGCCGTTGCTCCGCCGTTACACCGGACAGTCCGGTGTACACCGGACATGTCCGGTGAATTATAGCGGAGCGGATTCCCGAAGCTCGCGAGTTCAGAGTCGCATCTCCTTGGAGCACTGGACACTATACAGTCCGGTAAATTATAGTGGAGCCTCTGAGTTTTCCCGAAGGTGATGAGTTTAGCTTCAAGTCCCCTGGTGCACCGGACACTGTCCGGTGGCACACTGGACAGTCCGGTGCACCAGACCAGGGTGCCTTCGGTTATCCTTGCTCTTTTTGTTGAACCCTTCTCTTGGTCTTTTTATTGGCTTATTGTGAACCTTTGGCACCTGTAGAACTTATAAACTAGAGCAAACTAGTTAGTCCAATTATTTGTGTTGGGCAATTCAACCACCAAAATTAATTTAGGAATATAGGTGTAAGCCTAATTCCCTTTCAATCTCCCCCTTTTTGGTGATTGATGCCAACACAAACCAAAGCAAATATACAAGTGTAGAATTTGAACTAGTTTGCAAAATGCAAGTGCAAAGGTTACTTAGAATTGAGCCAATAACTATTACTTACTAGATATGCATGGATTGTTTCTTTATTTTTAACATTTTGGACCACGCTTGCACCACATGTTTTGTTTTTGCAAATTCTTTTTGTAAATCCTTTTCAAAGTCTTTTTGCAAATAGTCAAAGGTAAATGAATAAGATTTTGCGAAGCATTTTCAAGATTTGAAATTTTGTCCCCTTGTTTCAAATGCTTTTCCTTTGACTAAACAAAACTCCCCTCAAATAAATTCTCCTCTTAGTGTTCAAGAGGGTTTTAAGATATCAATTTTGAAAATACTACTTTCTCCCCCTTTTGAACACAATAAGATACCAATTTTGAAATTTTCCAATTGAAAATCATTAGTTTTAAAAATTAGGGTGGTGGTGCGGTCCTTTTGCTTTGGGCTCATACTTTCTCCCCCTTTGGCATGAATCGCCAAAAACGGAGTCATTAGAGTGAAATATAAGCCCTTTGCTAACTATTTTCTCCCCTTTGGCAAATAAAACATATGAGTGAAGATTATACCAAAGACGGAGAGATGCTCGAAGCGACGGCGAAGGATGAGTGATAGAGTGGAGTGGAAGCCTTGTCTTCGCCGAAGACTCCAATTTCCTTTCAATATACCTATGACTTGGTTTGAAATGCACTTGAAAACACATTAGTCATAGCATATATAAAAGAGACATGATCAAAGGTATACTTATGAGCTATGTGTGCAAGACATCAAAAGAAATTCCTAGAATCAAGAATATTTAGTTCATGCTTAAGTCGGGTAAATGATTGTTCATCTAGTGGCTTGGTAAAGATATCGGCTAATTGATCTTTAGTATTAATGTATGAAATCTCGATATTCCCTTTTTGTTGGTGATCCCTAAGAAAATGATACCGAATGGCTATGTGTTTAGTGCGGTTGTGCTCAACGGGATTATCCGCCATGCGGATTGCACTCTCATTATCACATAGAAGAGGAACTTTGGTTAATTTGTAACCATAGTCTCGCAGGGTTTGCCTCATCCAAATCAATTGCGCGCAACAGTGGCCTGCGGCAATGTACTCGGCTTCGGCGGTAGAAAGAGCGACCGAATTTTGCTTCTTTGAAGCCCAAGACACCAAGGATCTTCCCAAGAACTGGCAAGTCCCCGATGTGCTCTTTCTATTAATCTTACACCCCGCCCAATCGGCATCCGAATAACCAATTAAATCAAATGTGGATCCCCGAGGGTACCAAAGCCTAAACTTAGGAGTATAAGCCAAATATCTCAAGATTCGTTTTACGACCGTAAGGTGTGATTCCTTAGGGTCGGCTTGGAATCTTGCACACATGCATACAGAAAGCATAATGTCCGGTCGAGATGCACATAAATAGAGCAATGAACCTATCATCGACCGGTATACCTTTTTGATCGACGGATTTACCTCCCGTGTTGAGGTCGAGATGCCCATTGGTTCCCATGGGAGTCTTGATGGGCTTGGCATCCTTTATCCCAAACTTGTTTAGAATGTCTTGAGTATACTTCGTTTGGCTAATGAAGGTGACCTCTTGGAGTTGCTTTACTTGAAATCCTAAGAAATACTTCAACTCCCCCATCATCGACATCTCGAATTTCTGTGTCATGATCCTACTAAATTCTTCACATGTAGATTCGTTAGTAGACCCAAATATAATATCATCAACATAAATTTGGCATACAAACAAATCATTGTCAAGAGTTTTAGTGAATAGAGTAGGATCGGCCTTGCCGACTTTGAAGCCATTAGCAATAAGGAAATCTCTAAGGCATTCATACCATGCTCTTGGGGCTTGCTTGAGCCCATAAAGCGCCTTAGAGAGCCTATAGACATGGTTAGGGTACTCACTGTCTTCAAAGCCGGGAGGTTGCTCAACATAGACCTCTTCCTTGATTGGTCCATTGAGAAAGGCACTCTTCACGTCCATTTGATAAAGCTTGAAGCCATGGTAAGTAGCATAGGCTAATAATATACGAATTGACTCAAGCCTAGCTACGGGTGCATAGGTTTCACCAAAATCCAAACCTTCGACTTGGGAGTATCCCTTGGCCACAAGTCGAGCTTTGTTCCTTGTCACCACACCATGCTCATCTTGCTTGTTGCGGAAGACCCATTTGGTTCCTACAATATTTTGATTAGG
Source organism: Zea luxurians (assembly GCA_029449295.1). Lineage (NCBI taxonomy): Eukaryota > Viridiplantae > Streptophyta > Magnoliopsida > Poales > Poaceae > Zea > Zea luxurians. The sequence goes on along the minus strand of JAOPSE010000010.1, from coordinate 37,267,204 downwards.
ACGTGGAACTAAATGCCATACCTCGTTCCTAGTGAAATTGTTGAGCTCCTCTTGCATCGCCATCACCCAATCCGAATCTTGAAGTGCTTCCTCTACCCTGTGTGGCTCAATAGAGGAAACAAAAGAGTAATGCTCACAAAAATGTGCAACACGAGATCTAGTGGTTACCCCCTTATGAATGTCGCCGAGGATGGTGTCGACGGGGTGATCTCGTTGGATTGCTTGGTGGACTCTTGGGTGTGGCGGCCTTGGTTCTTCATCCTCCTTGTCTTGATCATTTGCATCTCCATCTTGATCATTGCCGTCATCTTGAGGTGGCTCATCATTTTGATTTTCTCCTTCATCAACTTGAGCCTCGTCCTCATTTTGAGTTGGTGGAGATGCTTGCGTGGAGGAGGATGGTTGATCTTGTTCATTTGGAGGCTCTTCGGATTCCTTAGGACACACATCCCCAATGGACATGTTCCTTAGCGCGATGCACGGAGCCTCTTCATTACCTATCTCATCAAGATCAACTTGCTCTACTTGAGAGCCGTTAGTTTCATCAAACACAACGTCACAAGAAACTTCAACTAGTCCTGAGGATTTGTTAAAGACTCTATATGCCCTTGTGTTTGAATCATATCCTAGTAAAAAGCCTTCTACAGTCTTAGGAGCAAATTTAGATTTTCTACCTCTTTTAACAAGAATAAAGCATTTGCTACCAAAGACTCTAAAATATGAAATGTTGGGCTTTTTACCGATTAGGAGTTCATAGGGTGTCTTCTTGAGGATTCGGTGTAGATATAATCGGTTGATGGCGTAGCAAGCGGTGTTAACCGCCTCGGCCCAAAACCGATTCGGTGTCTTGTACTCATCAAGCATGGTTCTTGCCATATCCAATAGAGTTCGATTCTTCCTCTCCACTACACCATTTTGTTGTGGGGTGTAGGGAGAAGAGAACTCATGCTTGATGCCCTCCTCCTCAAGGAAGCCTTCAATTTGTGAATTCTTGAACTCCGTCCCGTTGTCACTTCTAATTTTCTTGATCCTCAAGCCGAACTCATTTTGAGCCCGTCTCAAGAATCCCTTTAAAATCTCTTGGGTTTGTGATTTTTCCTGCAAAAAGAAAACCCAAGTGAAGCGAGAATAATCATCCACAATAACTAGACAGTACTTACTCCCGCTGATGCTTATGTAAGCTATCGGACCGAATAGATCCATATGTAGGAGCTCCAGTGGTCTGTCAGTCGTCATGATGTTCTTATGCGGATGATGAACACCAACTTGCTTCCCAGCTTGGCATGCGCTACAAATCCTGTCTTTCTCAAAATGAACATTTGTTAATCCTAAAATGTGCTCTCCCTTTAGAAGCTTATGAAGATTCTTCATTCCAACATGGGCTAGTCGGCGGTGCCAGAGCCAACCCATGTTAGTCTTAGCAATTAAGCAAGTGTCGAGTTCAGCTCTATCAAAATCTACCAAGTATAGCTGACCCTCTAACACTCCCTTAAATGCTATTGAATCATCACTTCTTCTAAAGACAGTGACACCTACATCAGTAAATAGACAGTTGTAGCCCATTTGACATAATTGAGATACGGAAACCAAATTGTAATCTAAAGAATCAACAAGAAAAACATTGGAAATAGAATGGTTAGGAGATATAGCTATTTTACCCAAACCTTTGATCAAACCTTGGTTTCCATCCCCGAATGTGATAGCTCGTTGGGGATCATGGTTTTTCTCGTAGGAGGAGAACATCTTCTTCTCCCCCGTCATGTGGTTCGTGCACCCGCTATCGATGATCCAACTTGAGCCCCCGGATGCATAAACCTACAAAACAAGTTTAGTTTTTGACTTTAGGTACCCAAACGGTTTTGGGTCCTTTGGCATTAGAAACAAGAACTTTGGATACTCAAACACAAGTCTTGGAGCCCTTGTGTTTGCCCCCAACAAACTTGGCAACTACCTTGCCGGATTTGTTAGTTAAAACATATAATGCATCAAAAGTTTTAAATGAAATGTCATGATCATTTGATGCACTAGGAGTTTTCTTCTTAGGCAACTTAGCACGGGTTGGTTGCCTAGAGCTAGATGTCTCACCCTTATACATAAAAGCATGATTAGGGCCAGAGTGAGACTTCCTAGAGTGAATTCTCTTAATTTTGTGCTCGGGATAACCGGCAGGGTACAAAATGTAACCCTCGTTATTCTGAGGCATGGGAGCCTTGCCCTTAACAAAGTTAGACAGTTTCTTAGGAGGGGCATTAAGTTTGACATTGTCTCCCCTTTGGAAGCCAATGCCATCCTTGATGCCAGGGTGTCTCCCATTATAGAGCATACTTCTAGCAAATTTAAACTTTTCATTCTCTAAGTTATGCTCGGCAATTTTAGCATCTAATTTTGCTATATGATCATTTTGTTGTTTAATTAAAGCCATATGATCATGAATAGCATCAATATCAACATCTCTACATCTAGTGCAAATAGAAACATGCTCAATGGTAGATGTAGAGGGTTTGCAAGATTTTAATTCTACAACCTTAGCATGTAATATATCATTTTCACTTCTAAGGTTGGAAATAGTAACATTGCAAACATCAAAATCCTTAGCCTTAGCAATCAATTTTTCATTTTCACATCTAAGGCTATCAAGAGAAATATTCAATTCATCAATCTTAGCAAGCAAATCAACATTATCATTTCTAAGATTAGGAATTGAAACATTACAAACATGAGAATCAACCTTAGCAATTAATCTAGCATTTTCATTTCTAAGGTTGGCAATAGTGTCATGGCAAGTACTTAGCTCACTTTTTAATTTCTCACACTTTTCAACTTCTAGAGCATAAGCATTTTTTACCTTAACATGCTTCTTGTTTTCCTTAATTAGGAAGTCCTCTTGGGAGTCCAAGAGATCATCCTTTTCATGGATGGCACTAATCAATTCATTCAATTTTTCCTTTTGTTGCATGTTTAGGTTGGCAAAAAGAGTACGCAAATTATCTTCCTCATCACTAGTATTATCATCACTAGAGGACTCATATTTAGTGGAGGATTTGGATTTAACCTTTTTCTTTTTGTTGTCCTTGGCCATGAGGCATTTGTGGCCGACGTTGGGGAAGAGAAGTCCCTTGGTGACGGCGATGTTGGCGGCGTCCTCGTCGGAGGAGGAGTCGGTGGAGCTCTCATCGGAGTCCCACTCGCGGCACACATGGGCATCGCCGCCCTTCTTCTTGTGATATCTCTTCTTCTCCTTTCTTCTCCCCTTCTTGTCGTCGCCCCTGTCACTGTCACTAGAAATAGGACATTTGGTAATAAAGTGACCGGGCTTACCACACTTGTAGCAAACCTTCTTGGAGCGGGGCTTGTAATCCTTCCCCCTCCTTTGCTTGAGGATTTAGCGGAAACTCTTGATGATGAGCGCCATTTCCTCGTTGTCGAGCTTGGAGGCGTCGATGGGTTGTCTACTTGATGTAGACTCCTCCTTCTTCTCCTCCGTCGCCTTGAATGCCACCGGTTGTGCTTCGGGCGTTGAGGAGGTACCTTGCTCGATGATTTTCTTTGAGCCTTTAATCATTAGCTCAAAGCTCACAAATTTTCCTATAACCTCCTCGGGAGACATTAGCTTATATCTAGGATCACCTCAAATTAATTGAACTTGTGTAGGGTTAAGAAATACGAGGGATCTAAGAATAACCTTGACCATCTCATGGTCATCCCATTTTTCGCTCCCGAGGTTGCGCACTTGATTCACCAAGGTCTTCAAGCGGTTGTACATGGCTTGTGGGTACTCCCCTTGGTGAAGCATGAATCGACCGAGCTCCCCCTCGATCGTCTCCCGCTTGGTGATTTTTGTCACCTCGTCTCCTTCGTGCGCGGTCTTGAGTACGTCCCAAATTTCCTTCGCACTCTTTAACCCTTGCACCTTATTATACTCCTCTCGACTTATAGAGGCGAGGAGTATAGTAGTGGCTTGGGAGTTAAAGTGGTGAATTTGGGCCACTTCGTCCGAGTCGTAGTCTTCATCCCCTACGGATGGTACCCGTACACCAAACTCAACAACATTCCATATGCTTGTGTGGAGTGAGGTTAGATGATGCCTCATTTTGTCACTCCACATATTATAATCTTCACCGTCAAAAAACGGTGGTTTGCCTAATGGAACGGAGAGCAAAGGAGTATGCTTTGAAATGTGGGGATAGTGTAGGGGGATCTTACTAAACTTCTTGCGCTCATGGCGCTTAGAAGTGACGGACGGCGCGTCGGAGCCGGAGGTCGATGGTGATGAAGAGTCGGTCTCGTAGTAGACCACTTTCCTCATCCTCTTGTGCTTGTCGCCTCTCCGATGCGACTTGTGGGAAGAAGATTTCTTCTCCTTCCCCTTCCCTTTGTTGGAGGAGTCCTTCTTCTCCTTCCTCTTGTTGCGGGACTCTTCCGATGAAGTCTCCCCGTGGCTTGTAGTGGGCTTGTCGCCGGTCTCCATCTCCCTCTTGGTGTGATCTCCCGACATCACTTCGAGCGGTTAGGCTCTAATGAAGCACCAGGCTCAGATACCAATTGAAAGTCGCCTAGAGGGGGGTGAATAGGGCGAAACTGAAATTTGCAAAGTTAATCACAACTACAAGCCGGGTTAGCATTAGAAATAGAAATGAGTCCGAGAGAGGGGGCGCAAAACAAATCGCGAGCGAATGAAGAGTGTGACACACGGATTTGTTTTACCGAGGTTCGGTTCTCGCAAACCTACTCCCCATTGAGGAGGCCACAAAGGCCGGGTCTTTTTCAACCCTTTCCCTCTCTCAAACGGTCCCTCGGACCGAGTGAGCTTCTCTTCTCAAATCAACCGGGAACAAAACTTCCCCGCAAGGACCACCACACAATTGGTGTCTCTTGCCTCGGTTACAATTGAGTTTTGATCACAAGAATAAATGAGAAAGAAAGAAGCAATCCAAGCGCAAGAGCTCAAAAGAACACAACAAATCTCTCTCACTAATCACTAAAGCCTTGTGTGGAATTGGAGAGGATTTGATCACTTGGGTGTGTCTAGAATTGAATGCTAGAGCTCTTGTAAGGTGTAGAAGTGTGAAAATTTGGATGACTTGAATGTGGGGTGGTTGGGGGTATTTATAGCCCCAACCACCAAACTAGCCGTTTGGTGGAGGCTGTCTGTCGCATGGTGCACCGGACAGTCCGGTGCACACCGAACAATGTCCGGTGCGCCAGCCACGTCACCAGGCCGTTGGGTTCCGACCGTTGGAGCTCTGACTGTTGGGCCCGCCTGGATGTCCGGTGTACACCGAACATGTACTGTAGAGTGTCCGGTGTGCCACTTCGTGCGTGCCTGACTTCTGCGCGCTCTGGCGCGCATTTAATGCCGCTGCAGGTGACCGTTGGCGCCGAAGTAGTCGTTGCTCCGCCGTTACACCGGACAGTCCGGTGTACACCGGACATGTCCGGTGAATTATAGCGGAGCGGATTTCCGAAGCTGGCGAGTTCAGAGTCGCATCTCCTTGGAGCACCGGACACTGTCCGTTGTACACCGGACAGTCCGGTGAATTATAGTGGAGCGCCTCTGAGTTTTTCCGAAGGTGATGAGTTTAGCTTCAAGTCCCCTGGTGCACCGGACAGTCCGGTGCGCCAGACCAGGGTGCCTTCGGTTATCCCTTGCTCTTTTTGTTGAACCCTTCTCTTGGTCTTTTTATTAGCTTATTGTGAACCTTTGGCACCTGTAGAACTTATAAACTAGAGCAAACTAGTTAGTCCAATTATTTGTGTTGGGCAATTCAACCACCAAAATTAATTTAGAAATATAGGAGTAAGCCTAATTCCCTTTTAGTCTCTACCAGCTGAAGCCCTGGATCCTCTATGGCGTGCTCGTCTACTCGCATCAATACAAACATACATAGTATATAGAGAAAATTAACATCACACCAAACATATAAACAAAATACATAATAATAATATACACATTAAAATAAGATTCTAGGAACAGGAATCATTAAATTTGGAGTTATAGATTTTAAGTTATGAATTTCCTAAGGTTTTATGTATTTAATACAAGATTAAGTAGTAGATAAATTTTAACGTGTCTTTCATGCCAAAACAGTGGCACTAATGGATAAATAATAATATTACAAAATTTTAGGAACTGGAATGGACCAATTTGGAGTTCATATGAATTTTCTACAAATTAAACAAGTTTCTGCAATTAATTTAATACTAAAAATCTATTTCTAATTTAATTTCCCTGGTTTTTCCGTTCTCTGGATCGGGCCTCAAATACTAGAAAACACAGGGGCTTCTACATAAAGTTACCTAAGACACATTGGTGTATCAGGTTGGACGGCGGGTTCTATTTTTCAGAACCCCGAGGGTTCTTATGTAAAAGAAGACTCCGAAGCGGTATCGGCCATGATGGGCCGTTGGATCTAAAAGGTGTGCCCCAGATTAGAACGGTGTGGGATAAGAACCCGCTTTCACCACCGCCGTTGGATCTAGTTCAACGCTTAGGATTAGATCTCGACTTCTATGAATCAGTGCACCACGATAGCCGCGGGATCATAGATCTACGACTTAGACTCAATGAAATCCATCCACTGCGCCCGCGCTAATTCCAATCGCCCAAGCATGATCCGACGGTCCGAAGACCGCCCTTCCCCTTTTAAACCCAAACACGGTGGCGCCGTGGTCAACCACGGCGGCGATCCCGCCGGCGCGCGACAATCAATTGATTTAGCGCATAATCCGACTCTCTGAACGGCGCTACACGTGGAGCAGTTAGTAGCGGAGGCGATGAGGTAATACTCACCGACGGTCAAGCGACGAAGGAGTCCGACCACGGGGAGATGTGGCGCGGTGGTGAAGCACTCCCTCCGGTGAGCAATTGGTGGATTCCCGGCCCCAAGCTCCACTCACCGAAGACCCGAGCAGCTTCACCAGCTTTTGGTAAACCCCCGCGAACACCAACTGATGCCTGAGCGACGAAAACCGAGGCGAATCGCAGAGGCGATGGCGAGGCCGTCGCGACTCGTCCTCCCCCTGGTTCTACGACAATGTGGCTAGGTTACGAGGGATAGAAGGAAACCGGTCCTAGGTCTACGACTTTATAGCCTCGGAGAATCGGTCCAAGGCGTCCGCAACGACCTCCACGATCGGCGCAGGTGCTCCGAGCTCCGCAGATTCGAGCGCGCGTGGGTAGGAGACGGACTGGCGATGCAGGCCCACGACTAAGAGATAGGAAGCCAGCGCGTGCGGTGGAGAGTTGTGGGGCCCAGGTGTCAGTGTTGAGCAGGCAGGCCGTGCGGAAGGGCTAGGTTAGTTGGGCCGGTAGCGTGGATTTGGGCCCATACGCCGGGGGTACTCTTTTTTCCTTTATTCTTTTTATTTTCTGTTTTTATTTTCCCTTTTATTTCCAAATCTAGAACTTGAATTCAGATCTCTCCACAAGATTTGTGCTCAAATTAATTATTTAATTTGAATATATCAGTGTGGGGTCAATTTATTTATTTATGGATTTATTTTGGTGTTTCATAATATTTCTTTCTTCTTTCCATTTTTTTTTCAAATCTCGAATTCAAATTTAGGTTTTGATCCAAATCTTCAACTCAGTATTATATTTTATTAGTGTTATTATTATTCAATACACAAATAAAACTCCAATATGATGCATGGTTTGTTGATGTGGTTACTTTAAATATGTTTATTCTCATAATACGATTGGTATATGGTCTATACATGTAACAAGATCATTTCTTTTATAATTTGGTTATTACAAATAATATTATTTGCAGAGTGAAGTTTAAAATAAGAGATGAGACAGATTATTTGCAGAGTGAAGTTTAAAATAAGGGACGAGACTATAGGTATACATTCGGGCCGCCCGGCCCGGCCTGGCCCAAGCCCGAAAAGGCCTGTATTGTTTGAATTTCGGGCCAGCCTGGCCTGTTTGAATTTCGGGCCGTACCGGGCCGGCCCACGGGCCGAGCCCTCGACCCACGGTCCGGCCCGTAATTGCTTAAACGTGCCGGGCTCATTTCGGGGGCCCGAAATTATAAAAGCCCGAAATTCACATTAGGGCCCGAAACAGTTTTTGGCCCAAAATTCACATCAGGGCCCAAAATTTACATCAGACCCCGAAATTCAAAACAAATTTAATAAAACAAATAAAACATAAGACAAATAAATTTGATCAAAAGCAAACTTAATATTTGTATTAAGTTATCAGAGCTATGCAATGACTACCTCGTTTACAAATCATTTTGTTAGAAAGAAAAAGAGTATAATCAGCTCTATATAAAGTTCGTAAGTTCAGTTCATTATATAATGTTCATAACAAAAAATAAAGTTGCATCACACACTCTAATTCAAAACTACAAAAAAACATTTAACTAACATTATCTCTAACTTTGTATTCTTTATCAAGCACATGAAAGTGTTGAATGAAGTGTGATTTTAATAAATATATGAGTCTTTTCGTGCCTTTATATAGGCCATTTCGTGTCTGCCTTAAACGGGTCGTGCTCGTGCCTGCCCATGTGCCGCGATCTCGGCCTAAATCCGGCCCGATATATCGGACCGTGCCGGCCCGAAACTAAAATATTTCGTGCCGTGTTGTGTCTGGATCGTGCTTTTTTTCTATGCTTCGGGCCGGCCCATCAGACCGCCCAAATGTACCCCTATAGACCAGACAGATGCGATTCCCGCTGTGGTAAATAAAGCGCGCAGGATGGGCCTGGATCGAAATTCTGGTCGGCGGTCGCCCCCATTCCGCGGAAACCTTCCGGTGGGCGGCGGCGGACCGGTGCCGGCAGCCGCTGCTCCGCTCATCGGCTCGTGGATGGAAACGGGGAAAGCAGCGGATGGGAGGGAGAGGGAGAGCACGACGACAGCAACAACCGTTCGAAAAGGGAAGAGGCAGGACCACCGGTGCGCGTCACACTCATCACGGTCACGCATCCGATCATCGATCGCCTTGGTTTGTTTTTCTTTTTGTCCCTGCTCGCCGGCCATCTCCATGGTCCGGGCGCCCGACGCTTCCTTTTTCAATTCATGGCCCACTCACTTGCGTCCGTAGAGGCCGGCTCTCCTACTAGCTCCTCGCTCATGCATGCTTTACTAGTTCCTTTGCTTTACTACTACTAGGTCGTAGGCTCGTCTAGTCGTGTGTTTCCTTTCTTCAGCTTCGTCAGGAAACTAAACGCAAACGGCCGGGCACTACTGGTGGCACTGGGAACCATGATATCATATTTTTTTTAAAAAAAGAAATCAACCTTTTTTAGAAACAACATATACAAAACTATTTTTCGAAACTAATCCGTTTGACCACGTTAATGTTAAGGGCTGTTCCTCACCTTTTAGGGGCTTAAGGCAAAATCTGATATAGAGCCTTTATCAGACACTATAGGCTACGACCTAGGCTATCTTGTCGGCCGAAAGTATACCTCAAGTCCGAATATTTAGGTTGCCTTTAATTCATGAGTCCGATACTACATCCACCCTAGGCCATAAACATTAAAAAAAACCTTTTATTTAATGTCTACAAATTTATAAGATGACAAATATAAAATATACTCATAAACACTTACTAGTTAAGTTACTTGATATCACGCTAAAAATATCTTCTAATATTTTGTGATACAAAGTCGTCGATTATATCATTTACATCAAACTTATCCAACAACTTCTCAACACATAAAATCACCAAACCATTTAACTTCCCTTGCATCATTGTTGACCTCAAATAATTCCTCAATAATTGTAATTTTAAAAAGCTTCTCTCTGTCGATGCAACTACAGTAAATAATATTTGATAAGTAATTGATTTCAAATTATTTCTACTACTGGGTTTTACAGAAAACCGCCAAGAGCGTGTCCTCGTTCGCCCCTGAGTATACCACCGTCCACCGGCAGTGAGCAAGTGCGGCAGGTGGAGGTGAAGAAGGCGACCTCCACGGCCGGAGCATGCAGCACCAGCGGATTACCTCGGTGAATCTGGCCGGATCGTCAAAAGGCGGGCGGTAGGTTTGAGCAGCGCAAAATGAGAGCGAACGAAGCTGCTAGCAAACCAACACCAGCCACAAGCATGCAAAAGCAAGAGAGAACGACGCCGAGCGAAACTGTACAATGGATAGAAAGGGTCGGAGCTGCATTAATTGCATTTGCATGCATGTACAGTCACTCGCAAAACGTAGCGCTAGCTTTTGGTTCTCTTGGCGCGTACCTCTCCATCTGTGTGCCTGCTATGCATATGGCCACTGTTTTTTGCTTCATTATATATATAATACACACACAGCTAAAAAAGAAAAAAGAAAACATTAGAGATCGGACGGATAAAAGAAAAGAAAAGAAAAAGAAACGAAACCCAATGCAAGCTCATCCATGAACCATCGACCTTACGCTGCTTCCAGCTCCGGCGACCTACACACCGCCCGGCGCCCGGCTACATCAACTACTACCTTCAGCAGTTCTTATCTACCATATATATAACACTTCAGTGTACATCATTCACATCGGCCTACAATCACTTTAGCGTCACGTACGTCATCAAATATTTTCTCACAAACTCTTATTTTGAAACGAAACACAGCGTTTTGCTTGTTAAAAAAAATCATCGCGCACATAATGGAAGGAATTTTTCCGTAATTCAAACGAAATAAATAAATGCAAAATAAAAAATACATCTACTTCTCATCGTCCTCATCCTCCTCCTTCACCGCTTCCTTATTTTCTTCCCGGTCTAGTTTTATTTGTTTGATCATTTTTTTAGGGCCAGCATGTGGGTCCTTTCCACGTTTTATATCATCCGATTTAGCAGTGGATTGATCGAGCAACTTGGTGGAGAGCTCGTATAATTTGCTCTAGTTTTAGAGAAATAAGTGACATGCTTCCAATATATTTAAATATATTAAATATTCTAATTCCGAATAAAACAAGCATATAACTCAGATAAATGTCATATGTAATTATAACAACAATGAACAGTAGCGATTCTAGGACAAGCAAACATGTAAAATAGCTACTCATATCCATTTCAACATTAAACATGGCTAGTAAATGAAGAAGGCAGATTATGCACATAAACATTATTGTTTATCTTTTGATATTGCTCTCAAAATAGCGGGTTGTTGTATTAGAAAGCCCTCCAACGCTAAACGGTGATCAGAGATCCTCGACTAACGTGACAGTCCTAACTTACCAAATCAGAGTTTTAGATCAAATTTAATGAGCCTAGAAACAAAGCATGAATACAAAGAGTAAGGAACTATGCACTAAATAAAATATCAGAACTTAACACAAGTAAACAGTCTCAACAAAGAGAGATATAACTAGGCACAAATATATATTTAATGTTGAAAATAATAACACACTATAAAACTAGACTGTCAAGTTGTCTCACTACACCGCTATCATCATCGAGCATACATGTCGGCGTTTCGGACCCGGGGGGTCCCTGGACCGACGAGTGAGATTGTCGCTGCGTGCCCCTGCCCAGATGAGTTGGCGCGGGATGGAACACAAGAGGTGGGGGAAGCCTTGTATTATCCTGCACCAGGGGTGCCGCTCGTAGTAGGGGTTACAAGCACATCGCGAGAGGGAAAGAGAGAGAGGGAGCCTGTTCGTCCGCTCCTTCCCCCGCGTGAACCCCCCTCCAGGATGGCCCTGGACCTCCCTTTTATAGACGCAAGGAGAGGGTCCAGACGTACAATGGGGGGGTGTAGCTATGCGCTAACGTGTCCGGCAGAGAAATGCCTAAGCCTTGTGTACATGCCAACGTGGCTGTCGGGGGAGAGCGTGAGCCCTGTACACGTGATAGCATGGCTGTCGGAGAAGCGCCTGAGCCCTATAGAAGCACAACTGGCAGCGCGGCAAGGATCCTGCTGACGTCTCCTTGCTGCCGTAAGGGGCTGAGAGCCACCGGCGTCATGGTTGCACGCAGGGCACAATCATTACCCGTCGTCGGGGTAAGCCAGATGGGACGCTGGTCTTGTTCCTTGTAGCCTGAGCTGGCTAGGGATAGGGTAATGATGTATCCCCTGTTGGCGCGGTCGGTCCGAGCCCAAGGTCGGGCGAGGCGGAGACTTCTCTTGAGGCCGAGGCCGGGGTCGGGTGAGGACGCGATTCCTCCCGAGACCGAGGTCGAGGCCGAGTCCGGGGGTCGGGCGAGGCGGAGACCTCCTCCCGAGGCCGGAGCCTTAGGTCGGGCGAGGCGGAGCTTCCTGTTGCGCCCGAGACCGAACTTGGTGGTTGATTGTGACTTGTTGTCAGCTTCGCCTGGGTGGTTGGCACGGCAGTCGGAGCGGGGCGGGCGGCGCTGTTTTCCCGTCATATCGGACAGTAAAAGAGAGGGGCAAAGTGACTGCGGTGACTTCGGCCTAGCCGACTGAGGCGCGTGTGTCAGGATACGGCGTTAGGCGTCCCCTGCATTGAATGCGCCTGCAAAGCAGTCGGTTGGTGAGGCGGTCCAGCCAAGGTTGCTTCACAACGAAGCCTGCCCGAGCCGGGCTTTGGGAGAGCCGAGGAGGTGCCCGCTGCCTAAGGAGGCCCTCGGGCGAGGCGTGAACTCGTCTAGGACTACTGCTCTAGCCTGAGGCTAGGTTCGGACGAGGTCGCGTCCCTTGGGTAGACGAAGCCTTGACTTGAACCGCGCCCGTCAGTTGGTCAGAGGGAGTTTACCAGCCGTGATTAGGAGCGTTGGGGGTACCCCTAATTATGGTACCCGACAGTAGCCCCCGAGCCTCGAAGGGAGTGTTGGTACTCGCTTGGAGGCTTTTGCCGCATTTTTGGTGAGGGGATCGACCTTTCTCGGTTTTTGCTTTGTTCTGGTGGGTGCGCGCGAGCGCACCTGCCGGGTGTAGCCCCCGAGGCCTCGGAGGAGTGGTTTGACTCCTCTGAGGTCTGAATGCCTTTCGTGGTGCCTCGGCCGGTCTGATCATTCCCTCATGCGGCCTGGCCGTAGCCCGGGTGCATGGTTAGGTTCCGAGTTATCACGCTGGTTGGTTGACGCTGTCAACAATTTGGTCGTAGCCGGATGCGAGAGTAGCCCCCGAGCCTCTGCATGGAGCGAGAGGACGATCAAGGACTTTCCCGACTTTTATCATATGCCCCTGCGTCGCCTTTCCGCAAGGAGGGGGGAAAGCGCCATGTTGCCCTCGGAGGGCGCCGAACATGGTGTTTCCAGTGAGCTACTAACGGGTGATCTGAGTGGACGCACGTGCCCCGTTCGTTAGGGGTCGGCTGGTGGCCCAGAGGCGCGCTCCAAAAGTACCTGCGGGTGATTTGCCGGACCCAGACCCCTTCGACAGGGTCCGAGGGCTCGATGCCTCCCTCCGGTGGGATTCCGTTACAAATCGTTCCCGTCGGTATCGGAAATGTCCTAGGGTACCTCGGGAGCATAGCCCGAGCCTGGCCATGTATCGGACGTACCCAGAGTCATCCCTCACTCTGCGTGCTCTGGGGCGACTATCGAACCCTTCCGAGGGGCCAGCCTTCGAACCCCTGATCAGTAATGGGCGCGGAGCCCGAGCGCTCTGGGCGGCTGTCAAACCCTTCCGAGGGGCCAGCCTTCGAACCCCTGATCAGTAATGGGCTTGAAGCCCGAGTGCTCTGGGGCGGCTGTCGAAACCCTTCCGAGGGGCCAGCCTTCGAACCCCTGATCAGTAGGAGGGCTCAGGGCCTGCTTCCTTCGCCGAGAAGGATCCTTTCCGAAACATCCCCTTTCCCGGTCCCTGTAGCGAGAGAGAGAGAGGAGGAGGAGGGGAAGGATATGTATTTAAATAAGGTGGCACACCTTTTCTGACGCAGTCATCATGGCGGAGGCGAAGCGACGCCCGCCTCGCCTGCCAGAGGTGTTGCTTGCTCTGCCGGGGAGTTAATGCGACGGGACGGGTGATTCGCGTGGCGCCCGTTGCGCGTGCGAGCCGTTCGAGGAACGGGACACGGGTGCGTCGTCTTCACGCCGTGGGTGAGGGCGCTCCCGTCGCTTCAGGAGGGGACGCGAGCCTGCGGGCGATTTGACCACTACTTCCGTTCGTCTGCTGCTGCCATTACTGTCGGCCCACTTTTAGGGCCATGCCAACCGCCGCGCCTATCCCTGCAGCTGACTGACCCGTGATCGTTGCCCTGAATTGGCACTGTTGGGTCATGCGCAGGGCTGCCTCGAGTCGCGGCACCGGTTCCACAGTCGAGGAGGCGCAACATTCGGTGCAAGTGGTGGTGCAGTTTCTTGCACGTTGTAACCGGCGCGCCGGTTACATGACATGTGGGCCCGCTTCCTTTGCGCTGGTCCACCGGATGTGGTCGAAGCGGAAAGGGCGCACAGTCACGGTGCGGTTGGATGCCTGTCGTGTGGCAGTCCACCCTTTCGGCCACCGGTTTCTGTGAAGATGGGAGAACGCCTATAACCGCGGAACGGTTGCATGCCTCGCGTACGGCGGTTCGCCTTCTTCGCTCTTCGGATCAGCTTGTATGACGTGTGGGACCCAGCCCCCGTGTCGTAGGGGGAGAACCCTGGAGTATGTCAGTGGAGACTTTGCCCGTGACGCTAAGGGGTGCAAGTGAGGAGGTCTGCCTATAAAAGGGGATCGATCCCCCGGGCAGTGGCCATGCCTTCGTTCTCCCCTCATGCATTGCGCCCTTCCACCTTTCGAGCCCCCCGGGTGGGGTGCACTGGCATCACCTTGCTCTTGCTGTTGTTGGAGGAGCGCGGCCTCGTGGAGATCGGCGCCCTTCAGCCATCGCTCGGCTTCAAGGATTTTCGTCGTCCGGGCTGAGGCGGAGGGCGAGCTGAGCCGGGTTTCGCCTCCCGTGTGGGCCGGCGACCCGCTTCTTCCTCCAACATTAGGGGAGAAGGGCATCCTCCAGCCCTGCGGAGGTGACGTCCTCCAGCCATGCGGGGGAAGGCGAACCGCTGCTGCCCGGCCAGGGCGCAGCCGTCCGTCCCCCACCCGGGCAACGGTCGTGCCGTACGCCGGTGGCTGCTGTCACCGCCTTTGCGGAGAGGGTGGACCTCGACAACGTGGGTTCGGTCGGCCGTAGACGTCGTCATCTGCAGCGTGTCCGGCTCGCTGGCCCAGCTGGCTCTAGCGCCGCTCCCGATGCTGCCTCCTGCCGCTTGGTCCTCGTGGGGACCGGCGCTGGTCGGTCCGCGAGGATTTGTGTGGGGAGCTGCCGGCGAGCTGCTTGGAGTTCGTTGTCCCATGGGCCCCCTGGTGTGGAGGTTGTTCATACCCGCGGGAGTGGAACCGGAGTCCCGTTTGTAAGGGGATATACTAGGTTTTTGCCAGAGCAAAATGTAACCGCTTCAAGGACTTGGACATTTGTTGTAGGTCGGGAGAACCGCCGAGGGCTCTGTCGATGTCTAGTTACCCCAAGTATATGTGTTTGTTCTTTGTGGCTGTCGAGGCCTGAACATTTGGGTATTCGAGTATAAAGCTGCGTTTCTTCCTCATTTCGAGCACTGGGACTTGTCTGTTGGCTAGCCGAACCACTTAACCGAGCGTGATTTGCCTCTCGCGGAAGGTGGCGAGTGAGGTATCCGTATCCCGGAGGCGTAGGAGTCCCTTGGCTCGGTCGGCCTTGCCACTCTAGGCCTCTCTTGCTCAGTTTTTAGGACCCTCGACTGCTCTGCGATGAGCTGGAGCCAGAGGCAGTGGTGTTGGCGCGGACAGAGGCGGAGTCGGCTCAAAAAGAGACTTCGTCGGCCCGGGAGCTGGCGGCTTCCCAGGCCGAGGAAGATATGGCAGCAGCAGCTGGAGCTTGGCCAAGACAACCGCTGGCGTGGTGCTGGCGTCCTCCCTTGGGTGGAGGTCCCTTCGCCCGGGTCGCCGTCCGAGGCCGGGCCAGGTTCCGCCGAGGGTGGAAACAACGCCGAGGGTGCTGCTGCTCCCCCAGTCGATGCCTGAACCTGCAGGAACAGTTTGTCTGTAGCATGCGCATGTTTTTCGCGGCCGCAGAGGCCTAAACACTTTATCGTCGTGTTACAAAGCTGTGTTTTCTTTCCTCTCGTTTCGAGCATCACGACTTGTCTGTCAATAGCAGAATCGTTTATCCAAGCGAGAGTTACTTTTCACGAAAGGTGATGAGTGAGGTATCCGTATCCCGGAGGCGTAGGAGTTCCTCGGCTCGGTCGGCCTCGCCGCTTACGTGCACTCTCATTTGGTCGTAGGATTCCTCTATTGATACAGTCGAGAAGGCACGAAAGTCGTTTTCTACCCGAGTGTTTGGACTTGTTCGGTAGCAGGATCGCTTATCCGAGCGTGAGTTACTTCTCGCAGAAGGTGATGAGTAAGGTATCCATATCCCGGAGGCGTAGGAGTTCCTCGGCTCGGTCGGCCTTGCCGCTTACGTGTACTCTCGTCGTTTTCAGGATCCCGCTATCGATACGGAAGTCGAAAGCACGAAGGTCGTTTTGGTAGAAAATTTTTTCCGAGGAAAATTTTGACGCAGAGGGGGTTTCCCCCTTCTAGCCCCCGAGGGAGGGTCGGGCTTTGCTAAGGCAAGGCCGACCCTTCCTTGACGGTTAGACTTCATGTATGTAAAGAACGAGGTACATGAACGACTTAAAACATCTTAAGGGTAGAAGCGACGTAGCTGTTGGATGTTCCAAGCGTTGCTGTAGACCTCGCCTTGGTCGTTGGTCAGCTTGTATGTTCTGGGCTTCAAAATCTTAGCGATGATGAAGGGTCCTTCTCAAGGAGGAGTGAGCTTGTGGCGCCCTCGGGCGTCCTGTCGCAGACGAAGCACCAAGTCTCCCACTTGGAAGCCTCGGGGCCGAATGCTTCGGGCGTGGTAGCGTCGCAGAGACTGCTGGTACCGTGCCGAATGTAGTAAGGCAATGTCTCGAGCCTCTTCGAGCTGGTCCAGTGAGTCCTCTCGGCTGGTCTGGTCACTTCGGTCGTCGTACGCCCTGGTCCTCGAGGAGCCGTATTCTAAGTCCGTGGGGAGGATGACCTCGGCCCCATAGACTAGAAAAAACGGCGAGAAACCCGTGGCACGGCTCAACGTCGTCCTCAGACTCCAGACCACAGAGGGTAGCTCTTTCATCTACCGCTTGCCGAACTTGTTGAGGTCGTTGTAGATCCTCGGTTTGAGTTCCTGCAAAATCATACCGTTGGCACGCTCCACCTGCCCATTCGTCATGGGGTGAGCTACGGCGGCCCAGTCCACACGGATGTGGTGGTCGTCGCAGAAGTCCAGGAACTTTTTTCGGTGAACCGCGTGCCATTATCGGTGATGATGGAGTTTGGGACCCCGAATCGATGGATGATGTTGGTGAAGAACGCCACCGCCTGCTCGGACCTGATGCTAGTCAAGGGTCGGACCTCGATCCACTTGGAGAATTTGTCGATGGCGACTAGCAGGTGCGAGAAGCCCCCGGGTGCCTTCTGCAAGGGATCGGCGAGGTCTAGACCCCACAGAGCAAACGGCCAGGTGATGGGTATCGTCTGCAGGGCCTGAGCGGGCAGGCGTGTCTGCTTCGCATAGAATTGACACCCCCGGCAGGAGCGAACAATCCTAGTGGCGTCGACCACCGCGGTTGGCCAGTAGAAACCTTGTCGGAAGGCATTCCCTACGAGGGCTCGAGGCGCTGCATGGTGGCCGCAAGCCCTCGAGTGTATTTCTTGCAACAGCTCTTGTCCTTGGGCGATGGATATGCATCGTTGGAGGATGCCCGAGGGGCTGCGGTGGTAGAGCTCCTTTTCATCACCCAGCAAGACGAACGACTTGGCGCGCCGAGCCAGTCGCCGAGCTTTGGTCTCGTTGAGGGGAAGCTCTCCTCAGAGGAGATATTCCAGGTACGGGGTCTGCCAGTTCGGATCTGGTGTGACCCCATTCTGTTTCCCCTTGATGGGCAAGGCCTCCTCCTCGACGGTTGAGGGTACCTCGGGATTGGCCGAGGGCTCCTCGGGCTCGGCCGAGGGTACCTCGAGCTGGACCGAGGCTTCCTCGGGCTCGGGCGAGGGTACCTCGGGCTGGGCCGAGGCTTCCTCGGGCTCGGGCGTGTCGTCGATCTTGACGGATGGTTGATTGTAGGTCTCTGGAGAAGACGTCTGGGGAACCGTCGTCCGCCCCGAGGCTATCTTCGCCAGCTCATCCACAGTCTCGTTGTACCATCGGGCGATGTGGTTGAGCTCCAGCCCATAGAACTTGTCTTTCAGGCGCTGGACTTCGTCGCAGTAGGCTTCCATCCTCTGGTTGCGACAGTGGGAGTTCTTCATGACTTGGTCGATGACAAGCTGAGAGTCACCACAAGCGTCGAGGCGCCGGACCCCTAGCTCGACGGCAATGCGTAGCCCGTTGACCAGAGCATCATACTCGGCCACGTTGTTTGACGCCGGAAAATGGAGGTGTATGACGTAGCGAAGATGCTTTCCGAGGGGTGAAACAAAGAGCAAGCTAGCGCCTGCTCCTGTTTTCATGAGTGACCCATCGAAGTACATGGTCCAGAGCTCGAGTTGGATTGGAGTTGTTGGTGACTAGGTGTCAGTCCACTCAGCCAGGAAGTCTGCCAAGACCTGGAATTTTATGGCCTTCCGAGGGGCGAATGATAGCGTTTCGCCCATGAGCTCCACCGCCCACTTTGCTATCCTACCCGAGGCCTCACGGCACTGGATGATCTCCCCCAGGGGGAAGGATGACACCACAGCTACCAGATGAGACTCGAAGTAGTGTCGCAACTTTCGTCGTGTCAGAACCACTGCGTAGAGCAGCTTCTGGATCTGCGGGTAGCGGACTTTGGTCTCGGAAAGCACTTCGCTGATGAAGTAGACTGGCCTCTGGACAAGCAGTGCATGCCCTTCTTCTCATCTCTCAACTACGATCGCGGCGCTGACCACCTGAGTGGTTGCGGCTACATAGATCAAGAGAGCTTCTCCTGCAGCGGGGAGCACCAGGATGGGTGCATTTGTAAGGAGCGCCTTAAGGTTTCCGAGGGCTTCCTCGGCCTCGGGGGTCCAAGTGAAGCGCTCGGCCTTCCTTAAGAGGCGGTACAGAGGCAAGCCTTTCTCGCCAAGGCATGAGATGAAGCGGCTCAGCGCCGCAAGGCATCCCATGACCCTATGTACTCCTTTCAAATCTTTGATCAGTCCCATGTTGGTGATGGCTGCGATTTTCTCCGGATTGGCCTCGATGCCCCGCTCGGAGACAATGAATCCCAGGAGCATGCCTCGGGGGACTCCGAAGACACACTTCTCAGGATTGAGTTTCACGCCTTTCGCTCTCAGACACTTGAATGTCGTTTCAAGGTCAGAGAGGAGGTCAGAGGCTTTCTTCGTCTTGACAACGATGTCATCGACGTAAGCCTCGACCGTTCCGCCGATGTGTTTTCCGAACATGTGGTTCATGCACCTCTGGTAGGTGGCGCTTGCATTCCTCAAACTGAATGACATTGTAGTGTAACAGTACATGCCAAAAGGTGTGATGAAAGAAGTCGTGAGCTGGTTGGCCTCTTTCATCTTGATTTGGTGATAGCCTGAGTAGGCATCGAGGAATGACAGGATTTCACACCCAGCAGTGGAGTCCACAATTTGGTCAATGCGAGGTAGAGGGTAGGGAACTTTCGGACATGCTTTGTTTAGACCAGTGTAGTCTACACACATCCTCCATTTCCCATCCTTCTTCCTTACAAGAACAGGGTTAGCTAACCATTCGAGATGGAATACCTCTTTGATAACCCTGCCGCAAGCAGCTTGTGGATCTCCTCGCCTATGGCCCTGCGCTTTTCTTCGTTAAAACGGCGCAGGGTTTGCCTCACGGGTCGGGCTTCAGCTCTGATGTCCAGTGAGTGCTCGGCGACATCCCTCGGTATGCTGGGCATGTCCGAGGGACTCCACGCAAAGACTTCAGCGTTGCCGATGATCGGATCGACGACGAGTGGGTACCTTCCTGGGCTTGGCACGAAGTCGGGGTGGTCGCCTCAGTCGAAGGTGATAGGCTTGTCGGACCAGTCTAGGTAGACTGGCGCTGCCACCTTCACCAAGCAGACCTCCCAGCGCTCCTGCTTGCGGTGTCGAGCTGAGGCGTTCGCCGCCTGCCCACCGTAGATCATGAAGAAGTTGTGGACCTCCGGGAACTCTTCTTCCTTGCCACCCTCCTTCCTGTTGTTTTCATGGCCCTTCCATCTTTCGCCGGAGGCCCGGTCTTATGGAAGTAGCGCCGAAGCATGACACATTCTTCGAGGGTGTGCTTGACGGGCCTCAGGTGATAGGGGCACGACTCTTTGAGCATCTTGTCAAACGCACCGGCCCCTCCAGGAGGTTTCCGAGGGTTCCTGTGCTCGGCCGCAGCGACGAGATTCGCGTCGGCGGCGTCGCGCTTCGCTTGCGACTTGTTCTTGGCGTTCTTCTTCGTGCCCCGCTGGGTGGACGCCTCGGGGGCATCTTTCTTCGGCTCTCCCTGAGGCTGCTTGTCCTTTCGGAAGATGGCTTCGACCGCCTCCTGACCCGAGGCGAACTTGGTGGCGACGTCCATCAGTTCGCTCGCACTGGTGGGAGTCTTGCGCCCCAGTTTGCTCACCAGGTCTCGGCAAGTGGTGCCGGCAAGGAAAGCCCCGATGACATCCGAGTTGGTAACGTTGGGCAGCTCGGTGCGCTGCTTCGAAAACCGCTGGATGTACTCTCGGATGGACTCCCCTGGCTGCTAGCGGCAGCTTCGGAGATCCCACGAGTTCCGAGGGCGCACGTACGTGCCTTGGAAGTTTCCCGCGAAAGCCTTAACCAGATCGTCCCAGTCGGAGATCTGCGCAGGAGGCAGATGCTCCAGCCAGGCTTGGGCGGCGTCGGAGAGGAAAAGGGGTAGATTACGGATGATGAGGTTGTCATCATTCTCCCCTCCCAACTGGCATGCTAGTCGGTAGTCCGCGAGCCACAGCTCCAGCCTCGTCTCCCCCGAGTACTTGGTGATGGTAGTCGGGGCTCGGAAACAGGCAGGGAACGGCGCTCGTCGTATGGCCCGGCTGAAGACTCACGGACCGGGTGGTTTGGTCGAAGGACTGCGATCCTCCTCACTGTCGTAGCGTCCCCCACGCCTAGGATGGTAGCCTCGGCGCACCTTCTCGTCGAGGCGGGTTCGACAGTCGAGATGGTGGTGCTTGTTGCCGAGGCGATCCCGAGCGGCAGGCGCGTCGTCCCGCGTGCGCTCGGGATGGACCGAGGCTTCCCGCATGCGTCGGGAGAACACCGTGTGATGCTCCGAGGGGTCGGCTCACCTCCAGGAGGCAAAGCTCTCGGCTCGTCGAACCGCAGCGCCTTCCAAGAGAGCCTTGAGTTTGCCCTGGATACGCCGTCCCTTGGTGGTGGATGGCTCCGACATGGCTCGAAGTAGCATCGCCGCTGCAACTAGGTCCTGGCCGGACCCGCTGACGGCCGGGGGCAGCGCTGCCCTGACATTGTCGACGATGTGGCGCTGGACGTCTTGGGCCCAATGACAGGCTCCTCCGGCGAGTGTCCGGCCTGCCCACTCCTGTTCGATGTTCTGTCAGAGCTGCACAAGCCGGCCTGCTTCCCCGTCGACCCGGGCCTGCATCTCACGGATTTGCTCGAGCTGTATGTCCCGACCCCCCACAGGGACCGGGACCACAGCTAGCTCCCGCGGGATGTCAACGCGAGATGCGGGCCCAGGGGGATCGTCAACCTCTGGCATACCGAGGTGGTTGCCTTCGTTGTGATCTCCCTGATCGACGTGGAAACATTCGCGACTTGGGCTGTAACCCTCGTTGTCAAGTCCGTGGCCATCGTCAGAACAACCGGAGAGGCAGTGGTCACATGCGAACATGAAGTCCCGCATGGCACCGGGGTCATTGAGGCCAGAGAATTCCCAACTGAAGTCGGGGTCGTCCTCTTCCTCGGAACCCGCCGACCCGAAGGTTGAGACAGCTGTCAGTCGGTCCCAGGTCGACCACATATGGTACCCTGGAAGGTTTGGATACGCCTTTACAAAGGCGCTCACCGTAGCGGGGTCGCTAGGTGGATCGAAGCTGAATCGAAAGGGTACGGGATGGAAAACGGACGGTACCTCTTGGTCGATGGACAGTGGTGAAGTCACATCGGGGGCGGAGCACACCGTCATCTCAGGTATGAGGGTAACGCCCAGCAAATCCTTTGCGAGGGTGCTGGCGTCATCAGTCCGCTTGGGGTTGACACGTCGTGGGGAAGTGACACCCGCCGTCGTCTCAGGTGCGAGGACAATGCCCGACATGTCCCCCAGGGGAGTGCCGGCATCGTCGACTCGCTCTGGTGCGACAGCTGACAAGCTGCCGCCTCCTGCGTGGCCATGGTTGCCCCGTCTCCGCCTCCTCCAGCGAGGAGGGTGGCGGGGACGACTGGAGTGCTCCTCTTCTGCCGCGGGGAGATGTTGTCGCCGAGCTCGCCGCCGCCGGGCGAGTCGAAGACCGTCGCTGTCATCGCGCCACGAGGGGAGGAGTACCATGTCATAGCTGCCGTCGAGGGACATGAACTCGAGACTCCCGAAGCGGAGCACCGTCCCGGGCTGAAGAGGTTGCTGAAGACTCCCCATCTGGAACTCAACGGGAAGGCGTTCGTCAACACGCAGCAGGCCCCTACCTGGCGCGCCAACTGTCGGCGTTTCGGACCTGGGGGGTCCCTGGACCGACGAGTGAGATTGTCGCTGCATGCCCCTGCCCAGATGGGTTGGCGCAGGATGGAACACAAGAGGTGGAGAAAGCCTTGTATTATCCTGCACCAGGGGTGCCGCTCGTAGTAGGGGTTACAAGCACGTCGCGAGAGGGAGAGAGAGAGAGAGACAGGGAGCCTGTTCGTCCGCTCCTTCCCCCGCGCGAACCCCCTCCAGGATGGCCCTAGACCTCCCTTTTATAGATGCAAGGAGAGGGTCTAGACGTATAATGGGGGGTGTAGCTATGCGCTAACGTGTCCGGCAGAGAAATGCCTAAGCCTTGTGTAGATGCCAACGTGGCTGTCGGGGGAGAGCATGAGCCCTGTACGCGTGATAGTGTGGTCGTCGGAGAAGCGCCTGAGCCCTGTAGAAGCACAGCTGGCAGCGCGGCAAGGATCCTGCTGACGTCTCCTTGCTGCCGTAAGGGGCTGAGAGCCACCGGCGTCATGGTTGCACGCGGGGCACCATCATTACCCGTCGCCGGGGTAAGCCAGATGGGATGCCGGTCTTGTTCCTTGTAGCCTGAGCTGGTTAGGGATAGGGTAATGATGTATCCCCTGTTGGCGCGGTCGGTCCGAGCCCAAGGTCGGGCGAGGCGGAGACTTCTCTTGAGGCCGAGGCTGGGGTCGGGCGAGGACGCTATTCCTCCCGAGACCAAGGTCGAGGCCGAGTCTGGGGGTCGGGCGAGGCGGAGCTTCCTGTTGCGCCCAAGACCGAACTCGGTGGTTGATTGTGACTTGTTGTCAGCTTCGCCTGGGTGGTTGGCACGACAGTCGGAGCGGGGCGGGCGACGCTGTTTTCCCGTCATATCGGACAGTAAAAGAGAGGGGCGAAGTGACTGCGGTCACTTCGGCCTGGCCGACTGAGGCGCGTGTGTCAGGATACGGCGTCAGGCGTCCCCTGCATTGAATGCGCCTGCGAAGCGGTCAGTTGGTGAGGCGGTCCGGCCAAGGTTGCTTCACAACGAAGCCTGCCCGAGCCGGGCTTCGGGAGAGCCGAGGAGGTGCCTGCTGCCTAAGGAGGCCCTCGGGCGAGGCGTGAACTCGTCTGGGACTACTGCTCCAGCCCGAGGCTGGGTTCGGGCGAGGTCACGTCCCTTGGGTAGACGAAGCTGAAAGGGAATTAGGCTTACACCTAGTCCCTAAATAATTTTGGTGGTTGAATTGCCCAACACAAATAATTGGACTAACTAGTTTGCTCTAGTGTATAAGTTATACAGGTGCCAAAGGTTCACACTCAGCCAATAAAAAGACCAAATATTGGGTTCAAACAAAGGAGCAAGGGACAACCGAAGGCTCCTCTGGTCTGGCGCACCGGACTGTCCGGTGTGCCACCGGACATGTCCGGTGCACCAGAGGACTCCAAACTCAAACTCGTCACCTTCGGGAAATTCCAGAGGCAACTCCGCTATAATTCACCGGACTGACCGGTGTACACCGGACATGTCCGGTGCTCCAAGGAAGAGCGGCCTCCGGAACTCGCCAGCTTCGGGAATTCACTTCGGCTGCTTCGCTATAATTCACCGGACTGTCCGGTGTGCACCGGACTGTCCGGTGTGCACCGGACTGTCCGGTGTAACAGCGGGGCAACGGCTATTTTGGAGCCAACGGCTACCTGCGACGCATTAAATGCGCGCCAGCGCGCGCAGAGGTCAGGCACGCCCATGCTGGCGCACCGGACACTCAACAGTACATGTCCGGTGCGCCACCGGACATCAAGGCGGGCCCAGAAGACTGAGCTCCAACGGTCAAATTCCAACGGCTTTGGTGACGTGGCTGTCGCACCGGACATGTCCGGTGTGCACCGGACTGTCCGGTGCGCCATCGAACAGACAGCCTCACCAAACGGCTAGTTTGGTGGTTGGGGCTATAAATACCCCCAACCACCCACCATTCATTGCATCCAAGTTTTCACACTTCCAACCCTTTACAAGAGCTCTAGCATTCAATTCTAGACACACCAAAGAGATCAAATCCTCTCCAAATTCCACACAACGCCCTAGTGATTAGAGAGAGAGATTTGCTTGTGTTCTTTCGAGCTCTTGCGCTTGGATTGCTTTCTTCTTTCTTGATTCTTTCATTGCGATCAAACTCACTTGTAATTGAGGCAAGGGACACCAATTGTGTGGTGGTCCTTGCGGGAAGTTTGATTCCCAAGTGATTTGAGAAGAGAAGCTCACTCGGTCCGAGGGACCATTTGAGAGAGGGAAGGGTTGAAAGAGACCCGACCTTTGTGGCCTCCTCAACGGGGAGTAGGTTTGCGAGAACCGAACCTCGGTAAAACAAATCATCGTGTCTCACTTCGCATTTGCTCACGATTTGTTTTGCGCCCTCTCTCACGGACTCTATTATATTTCTAACGCTAACCCGGCTTGTAGTTGTGATTATTTTTGAGAATTTCAGTTTCGCCCTATTCACCCCCCCTCTAGGCGACTTTCAATTGGTATCAGAGCCCGGTGCTTCATTAGAGCCTAACCGCTTGAAGTGATGTCGGGAGATCACACCAAGAGGGAGATGGAGACCGGCGACAAGCCCGCTACGAGCCACGGGAGCACTTCATCGGAAGAGTCCCGCACCAAGAGGAAGGAGAAGAAGAAGGACTCCTCCAAACGGAAGGAGAAAAGATCTTCTTCACACCACAAGGAGAAGAAGGAGAAATCTTCTTCTCACAAGTCGCATCGGAAAGGCGACAAGCACAAGAGGATGAGGAAGGTGGTCTACTACGAGACCGACACTTCATCAACATCGACCTCCGACTCCGATGCGCCGTCCATAACTTCTAAGCGCCAAGAGCGCAAGAAGTTTAGTAAGATCCCCTTACACTATCCTCGTACACCTAGACATACTCCATTACTTTCCGTTCCATTAGGCAAACCGCCAACTTTTGATGGCGAAGATTATGCTAGGTGGAGTGATTTAATGAAATTTCATCTAACCTCACTCCACAAAAGTATATGGAATGTTGTTGAGTTTGGAGCACAGGTACCATCCATAGGGGATGAGGATTATGATACGGACGAGGTGGCCCAAATCGAGCACTTCAACTCTCAAGCTACAACCATACTCCTCGCCTCTCTAAGCAAGGAGGAATACAACAAGGTGCAAGGGTTGAAGAATGCAAAGGAGATTTGGGACCTTCTCAAGACCGCGCACGAGGGTGATGAACTCACCAAGATCACCAAGCGGGAAACGATTGAGGGGGAGCTCGGTCGTTTTCGTCTTCGCCAAGGGGAGGAGCCACAAGATATGTACAACCGGCTCAAAACCTTGGTGAACCAAGTGCGCAACCTCGGGAGCAAAAAGTGGGACGACCACGAGGTGGTTAAGGTTATTCTAAGATCTCTCATTTTCCTTAACCCCACTCAAGTTCAATTAATTCGTGGTAATCCTAGATACACACTAATGACCCCCGAGGAAGTAATCGGGAATTTTGTGAGCTTTGAATGTATGATTAAAGGCTCAAAGAAGATCAACGAGCTTGATGAACCCTCCACGTCCGAGGCACAACCGGTGGCCTTTAAGGCAACGGAGGAGAAGAAGGAGGAGTCTACATCGAGTAGACAACCAATTGACGCCTCCAAGCTCGACAATGAGGAGATGGCCTTAATCATCAAAAGCTTTCGGCAAATCCTCAAGCAACGGAAGGGGAAGGATTACAAACCCCGTTCCAAGAAGGTTTGCTACAAGTGTGGTAAGCCCGGTCATTTTATTGCAAAATGTCCTATATCTAGTGACAGTGACAGGGGCGACGACAAGAAAGGAAAGAGGAGAGAAAAGAAGAAGTACTACAAGAAGAAGGGCGGCGATGCCCATGTTTGCCGGGAGTGGAACTCAGACGAGAGCTCCACCGACTCCTCCTCCGACGACGAGGACGCCGCCAACATCGCCGTCACTAAGGGACTCCTCTTCCCCAACGTCGGCCACAAGTGCCTCATGGCAAAGGACGACAAAAGGAAGAAGGTTAAATCTAAATCCTCCACTAAATATGAATCCTCTAGTGATGATAATGATAGTGATGAGGAAAATAATTTGCGAACCCTTTTTGCCGACCTAAACATGCAACAAAAAGAAAAATTAAATGAATTAATTAGTGCCATCCATGAGAAGGATGATCTCTTGGACTCCCAAGAGGACTTCCTAATCAAGGAAAATAAAAGGCATGTTAAGGTTAAAAATGCTTATGCTCAACAAGTTGAAAAATGTGAAAAATTGTCTAGTGAGCTAAGCGCTTGCCATGAGACTATAGACAACCTTAGAAATGAAAATGCTAGATTAATTGCTAAGGTTGATTCTCATGTTTGTGATGCTTCAATTCCCAATATTAGAAATGATAATGATGATTTGCTTGCTAAGATTAAGGAATTGAATGATTCTCTTGCTAGCCTTAGAGTAGAAAATGAAAATTTGATTGCTAGGGCTAAAGATTTTGATGTTTGCAATACTATTATTTCCGACCTTAGAACTAAGAATGATATGTTGCATGCTAAGGTTGTAGAATTAAAATCTTGCAAACCCTCTACATCTACCGTTGAGCACACTTCTATTTGTACTAGATGTAGAGATGTTGATATCAATGCTATTCATGATCACATGGCTTTAATTAAACAACAAAATGATCATATAGCATTATTAGATGCCAAAATTGCCGAGCATAACTTAGAGAATGAAAAGTTTAAATTTGCTAGAAGTATGCTCTACAATGGGAGACGCCCTGGCATCAAGGATGGCATTGGCTTCCAAAGGGGAGACAATGTCAAACTTAATGCCCCTCCAAAGAATTTATCTAACTTTGTTAAGGGCAAGGCTCCCATGCCTCAGGATAACGAGGGTTACATTTTGTACCCTGCCGGTTATCCCGAGAGCAAAATTAGGAGAACTCATTCTAGGAAGTCTCACTCTGGCCCTAACCATGCTTTTATGTATAAGGGTGAGACATCTAGCTCTAGGCAACCAACCCGTGCTAAGTTGCCTAAAAAGAAAACTCCTAGTGCACCAAATAATCATGCTATTTCATTCAAAACTTTTGATGCATCATATGTGCTTACTAACAAATCCGGCAAGGTAGTTGCCAAATTTGTTGGGGGCAAACACAAGGGTTCCAAGACTTGTGTTTGGGTACCCAAAGTTCTTGTTTCTAATGCCAAAGGACCCAAAACCATTTGGGTACCTAAAGTCAAGAACTAAAATTGTTTTGTAGGTTTATGCATCCGGGGGCTCAAGTTGGATACTCGACAGCGGGTGCACAAACCACATGACAGGGGAGAAGAAGATGTTCTCCTCATATGAGAAAAACCAAGATCCCCAACGAGCTATCACATTCGGGGATGGAAATCAAGGTTTGGTCAAAGGATTGGGTAAAATTGCTATATCACCGGACCATACTATTTCCAATGTTTTTCTTGTAGATTCTTTAGATTACAATTTGCTTTCCGTTTCGCAACTATGTCAAATGGGCTACAACTGTCTATTTACTGATGTAGGTGTCACTGTCTTTAGAAGAAGTGATGATTCAATAGCATTTAAGGGAGTGTTAGAGGGTCAGCTATACTTGGTAGATTTTGATAAAGCTGAACTCGACACTTGCTTAGTTGCTAAGACTAACTTGGGTTGGCTCTGGCACCGCTGACTAGCCCATGTTGGAATGAAGAATCTTCATAAGCTTCTAAAGGGAGAGCACATTTTGGGACTAACAAATGTTCATTTTGAGAAAGACAGGATTTGTAGCGCATGCCAAGCCGGGAAGCAAGTTGGCACTCATCATCCACACAAAAACATCATGACTAGTGACAGGCCACTGGAGCTCCTACACATGGACCTATTCGGCCCGATCGCTTACATAAGCATCGGCGGGAGTAAGTACTGTCTAGTTATTGTGGATGATTACTCTCGCTTCACTTGGGTGTTCTTTTTGCAGGAAAAATCTCATACCCAAGAGACCTTAAAAGGATTCTTGAGACAGGCTCAAAATGAGTTCGGCTTAAGGATCAAGAAAATTAGAAGTGACAACGGGACAGAGTTCAAGAACTCTCAAATTGAAGGCTTCCTTGAGGAGGAGGGCATCAAGCATGAGTTCTCCTCTCCCTACGCGCCACAACAAAATGGTGTAGTGGAGAGAAAGAATCGAACTCTATTGGACATGGCAAGAACCATGCTTGATGAGTACAAGACACCGGATCGGTTTTGGGCCGAGGCGGTCAACACCGCTTGCTACGCCATCAACCGGTTATATCTTCACCGAATCCTCAAGAAGACATCCTATGAACTCCTAACCGGTAAAAAGCCAAATATTTCATATTTTAGAGTTTTTGGTAGCAAATGTTTTATTCTTGTTAAAAGAGGTAGAAAATCTAAATTTGCTCCTAAAACTGTAGAAGGCTTTTTACTAGGATATGACTCAAACACAAGGGCATATAGAGTCTTTAACAAGTCCTCAGGACTAGTTGAAGTTTCTTGTGACGTTGTGTTTGATGAGACTAACGGCTCTCAAGTAGAGCAAGTTGATCTTGATGAGATAGGTGAAGAACAGGCTCCATGCATCGCGCTAAGGAACATGTCCATTGGGGATGTGTGTCCTAAGGAATCCGAAGAGCCTTCAAATGCACAAGATCAACCATCCTCCTCCACGCAAGCATCTCCACCAACCCAAAATGAGGACGAGGCTCAAGTTGATGAAGGAGAAGATCAAAGAGATGAGCCACCTCAAGATGACGGCAATGATCAAGGGGGAGATGCAAATGATCAAGACAAGGAGGATGAACAACCAAGGCCGCCACACCCAAGAGTCCACCAAGCAATACAACGAGATCACCCCGTCGACACCATCCTCGGCGATATTCATAAGGGGGTAACTACTCGGTCTCGTGTTGCACATTTTTGTGAGCATTACTCTTTTGTTTCCTCTATTGAGCCACACAGGGTAGAGGAGGCGCTCCAAGATTTGGATTGGGTGATGGCGATGCAAGAGGAGCTCAACAATTTCACGAGGAACGAGGTATGGCATTTAGTTCCACGTCCTAACCAAAATGTTGTAGGAACCAAGTGGGTCTTCCGCAACAAGCAAGACGAGCATGGTGTGGTGACAAGAAACAAAGCTCGACTCGTGGCCAAGGGGTATTCACAAGTCGAAGGTTTGGATTTTGGTGAAACCTATGCACCCGTAGCTAGGCTTGAGTCAATTCGTATATTATTGGCCTATGCTACTTACCATGGCTTCAAGCTTTATCAAATGGACGTGAAGAGTGCCTTCCTAAATGGACCAATCAAGGAGGAGGTCTATGTTGAGCAACCTCCCGGCTTTGAAGATAGTGAGTACCCTAACCATGTCTATAGGCTCTCTAAGGCGCTTTATGGGCTCAAGCAAGCCCCAAGAGCATGGTATGAATGCCTTAGAGATTTCCTTATTGCTAATGGCTTCAAAGTCGGCAAGGCCGATCCTACTTTATTCACTAAAACTCTTGACAATGATTTGTTTGTATGCCAAATTTATGTTGATGATATTATATTTGGGTCTACTAACGAATCTACTTGTGAAGAATTTAGTAGGATCATGACACAAAAATTCGAGATGTCTATGATGGGGGAGTTGAAGTATTTCTTAGGATTTCAAGTCAAGAAACTCCAAGAGGGCACCTTCCTTAGCCAAACGAAGTACACTCAAGACATTCTAACCAAGTTTGGAATGAAGGATGCCAAGCCCATCAAGACACCCATGGGAACCAATGGGCATCTCGACCTCGACACGGGAGGTAAATCCGTCGATCAAAAGGTATACCGGTCGATGATTGGTTCATTGCTTTATTTATGTGCATCTCGACCGGACATTATGCTTTCCGTTTGCATGTGTGCAAGATTCCAAGCCGGCCCTAAGGAATCACACCTTACGGCCGTAAAACGAATCTTGAGATATTTGACTTATACTCCTAAGTTTGGGCTTTGGTACCCTTGGGGATCCACATTTGATTTGATTGGTTATTCGGTTGCCGATTGGGCGGGGTGCAAAATCAATAGAAAGAGCACATCGGGGACTTGCCAGTTCTTGGGAAGATCCTTGGTGTCTTGGGCTTCACAGAAGCAAAATTCGGTCGCTCTTTCCACCGCCGAAGCCGAATACATTGCCGCAGGCCACTGTTGCGCGCAATTGCTTTGGATGAGGCAAACCCTGCGGGACTACGGTTACAAACTAACCAAAGTTCCTCTTCTATGTGATAATGAGAGTGCAATCCGCATGGCGGATAATCCCGTTGAGCATAGCCGCACTAAACACATAGCCATTCGGTATCATTTTCTTAGGGATCACCAACAAAAGGGGGATATCGAGATTGCATATATTAATACTAAAGATCAATTAGCCGATATCTTTACCAAGCCACTTGATGAACAATCTTTTACCAAACTTAGGCATGAGCTCAATATTCTTGATTCTAGGAATTTCTTTTGCTAACTTGCACACATAGCTCTTGAGTATACCTTTGATCATGTCTCTTTGATATATGCTATGACTAATGTGTTTTCAAGTGTATTTCAAACCAAGTCATAGGTATATTGAAAGGGAATTGGAGTCTTCGGCGAAGACAAAGGCTTCCACTCCACTCTACTACTCACCCTTCGCCGTAACTCCGCTTCACTCTCCATCTTTGGTATAATCTTCACTCATACGTTTTATTTGCCAAAGGGGAGAAAATAGTTATGAAAGGGCTTATATCTCACTCAAAGTATCCGTTTTTGGCGATTCATGCCAAAGGGGGAGAAAGTATGAGCCCAAAGCAAAAGGACCGCACCACCACCCCATTTTTAAAATTAATGATTTTCAATTGGTAAATTTCAATTTGGTATCTCTTTGTGTTCTAAAGGGGGAGCAAGTAGTATTTTCAAAATTGATGTCTTAAAACCCTCTTGAACACTAAGAGGAGAATTTATTTGAGGGGGAGTTTTGTTTAGTCAAAGGAAAAGCATTTCAAACAAAAGGAGAAAATTTCAAATCTTGAAAATGCTTCTCAAAATCCTATTCATTTACCTTTGACTATCTTGCAAAAGGACTTTGAAAAGAATTTACAAAAGGATTTGCAAAAACAAAACATGTGGTGCAAATGTGGTCCAATATGTTAAAAAATGAAGAAACAATCCATGCATATCATGTAAGTATTTATATTGGCTCAATTCCAAGCAACCTTTGCACTTACATTATGCAAACTAGTTCAATTATGCACTATTATATTTGCTTTGGTTTGTGTTGGCATCAATCACCAAAAAGGGGGAGATTGAAAGGGAATTAGGCTTACACCTAGTCCCTAAATAATTTTGGTGGTTGAATTGCCCAACACAAAGAATTGGACTAACTAGTTTGCTCTAGTGTATAAGTTATACAGGTGCCAAAGGTTCACACTCAGCTAATAAAAAGACCAAATATTGGGTTCAAACAAAGGAGCAAGGGACAACCGAAGGCTCCTCTGGTCTGGTGCACCGGACTGTCCGGTGTGCCACCGGACATGTCCGGTGCACCAGAGGACTCCAAACTCAAACTCGTCACCTTCGGGAAATTCCAGAGGCAACTCCGCTATAATTCACCGGACTGTCCGGTGTACACCGGACATGTCCGGTGCTCCAAGGAAGAGCGGCCTCCGGAACTCGCCAGCCTTGGGAATTCACTTCGGCTGCTTCGCTATAATTCACCGGACTGTCCGGTGTGCACCAGACTGTCCGGTGTAACAGCGGGGCAATGGCTATTTCGGCGCCAATGGCTACCTGCGACGCATTAAATGCGTGCCAGCGCGCGCAGAGGTCAGGCACGCCCATGCTGGCGCACCGGACACTCAACAGTACATGTCCGGTGCGCCACCGGACATCAAGGCGGGCCCAGAAGACAGAGCTCCAACGGTCGAATTCCAACGGCTTTGGTGACGTGGCTATCGCACCGGCCATGTCTGGTGTGCACCGGACTGTCCGGTGCACCATCGAACAAACAGCCTCACCAAACGGCTAGTTTGGTGGTTGGGGCTATAAATACCCCCAACCACCCACCATTCATTGCATCCAAGTTTTCACACTTCCAACCCTTTACAAGAGCTCTAGCATTCAATTCTAGACACACCAAAGAGATCAAATCCTCTCCAAATTCCACACAACACCCTAGTGATTAGAGAGAGAGATTTGCTTGTGTTCTTTCGAGCTCTTGCGCTTGGATTGCTTTCTTCTTTCTTGATTCTTTCATTGCGATCAAACTCACTTGTAATTGAGGCAAGGGACACCAATTGTGTGGTGGTCCTTGCGGGAAGTTTGATTCCCAAGTGATTTGAGAAGAGAAGCTCACTCGGTCCGAGGGACCGTTTGAGAGAGGGAAGGGTTGAAAGAGACCCGGCCTTTGTGGCCTCCTCAACGGGGAGTAGGTTTGCGAGAACCGAACCTCAGTAAAACAAATCATCGTGTCTCACTTCGCATTTGCTCACGATTTGTTTTGCGCCCTCTCTCGCGGACTCTATTATATTTCTAACGCTAACCCGGCTTGTAGTTGTGATTATTTTTGAGAATTTCAGTTTCGCCCTATTCACCCCCCCTCTAGGCGACTTTCAGAAGCCTTGACTTGAACCGCGCTCGTTAGTTGGTCAGAGGGTGTTTACCAGCCGTGATTAGGAGCGTTGGGGGTACCCCTAATTATGGTACTCGACAATACAAATCCGCCCACAATAATGCAATCACACCTAAGTATATAATACTAGCAGATTGTACAAAATTAAATAGTAAATAAAGTGAGACAATGGGCAACTCACAACATGTAGACTGTCTATGTGGGAAGACCAGCTCAGCGAACACGAAGTTCTATCCCAGAAAACCAATTCCGCCGCCCACATCCGAGCCTCCACAGCAGGAGGTTGACGGAGATACTAGAGCCGTTGTTGAGGACATGGGAGACATCCACGACACTAGCCCGAGAAGAGGACCACAGTGCAGCAGCGAGCCCAATCACTAGGCCATGGTGAACAATAACCAGACGAACATAGCACCACACAGGTGCACAAGTGAAGCAAGGAGCACAGGAGAACCGCACAACACAAGAGCAACATCACCTCCACCTTCTTCCAATCACCACGAGCGAGATGAACATAAGATGCCAGGGACCGAATGGATCGATTCGATTGGAACCGCAAGTAGGAGAGAGGTGCAGAGAACCTATGTATAACCCGGCCTTCCTAGGGGATTGACCGCCCATACTTTAAGGAGTCGAGAAGGGGAGGAGGCTAACGGATTTGCGAGAAATCCGGACCCCGAGCCGTAGAGCCCGGCGTCCACTCGAACGCCGTCGCCTCCAACTGCAGCCGCCACCCTCCATGCCTGCGTCCGCTCGGATGAGGAAAAAACGAAGGCACCTAAGTGCCCTAGCTCCTTCTCCAGCCGGCTGGGCTGCTCGGCCTTTGGGCCTTGAAGTGGCTCAGTTCGGCTGGCCACCTATTTTTTTAATAAAAGGGAAAACCCCCAAAATGAATAGCATACTTTTGATTGATCGGTATTATTGCACTCCAGTACCGATAACACAATTATTTGTTTAAAGCTTGACATTTATGGAGCTAGAAAGGTCTGCTTTTATACTTATATGAAATTATGGTTGGGATGAAAATTCATTTCAACAAAAGTGAAATAGTGATGAGTAACTACAATGATGACTTGGCTTAGGCCTATGTTAATATCCGCAACTACCAAATTGGCTATTTTGTTGTTAAACATTTAGGGGTACTAGTGAGCCATAGTAGCTTACATGTGCTTGATTAGCATCCTCTCATGAAGAATGCCAAAAGACTTGATATCTGAAAAGGACCCTCTATATCAATAGATGACAGATCAACTTTAATATCATCTAGCTTTAACAATGCTCCTATATATCACATCTCAATTTACCTCCTTCCTAAGACAATGATCAAAGAACTTGATAGAGTCAGGAGAACATTTTCCTGCTGGGGGGGTCCATTCAAAGAGAAAATACCATCATAAAAGGAGGTTTAGGATTAAAGACATAAGAAAAATGACATGTGTCAAGACATTGTCACACATAAATACTTGAGAAGGGACTATGTTTCTACCGTGAAACACAAACAAATAGATTCTTCTGTATGGACTAATCTATTGAAAGTAAAAAAATTCTATCTTTAGGGTAGGAGTATTAAAATTTAGAATGGCAAGTCCAACCTGTTCTTGGCTGAATAAGAACCTATTATACCTTTCTGTTTCCAACCACTTTAAGCTTTGCCACCAACAAAACATCTCGGTCTCTCACGTGATTAGTGATGAGACACAGATCACTTCATGTGCGTCGATGGTTGATATCGATGATGCAAATTAAATCTGACGGGAAAACTATTGTTAGATATACTCTGTGAATTCAATTATGTCCCGAGACCAAGATAATATCTACATGAAGCTAGAAAATAAGGGTAAATTCATAGTAAGATCTATATATAGTGCTTTAACTAGCTATAAAGAAGGTCCTACATATTTTATATTTGAAAAGGGAATATTCATGCCAAAATTAAGAGTTTTTGTAATCAGCTTATGACCATAACTTGGGTCACTATTGCTTCTGATCTATTGCTCTAAAGTAAATTGGGTCACTATTGCTATTTTCTTTTAAACTCTGCTACAATGGAAATGAGTATTAAGTTACATGCATCGACCAATTCAAACCAAAAGCTTAAGTTGATAGGAAGAGTTGAACAATTCACTTATACTATATTCCAATACTCTCCACCTTACTTCGAGCCTCTCTTGGGGTCTCAGACGTGCAATATGGGCGGACAATAGTTATTTTATTTTAATTGCGCTAACTAGAATTCGAACTCATGACCTCTCACTTTTGATACCATATTAATTTGCATGCACCAACCAATTCAACCCAAAAGGTTAAGTTAATAGTAAGAGATGGGCAATTCACTTATACTATATTCTAACCATATATTCCAACAACGAGGAATCCAATCGATTTGAAAAGAGAGAGAGAAAAAACAAGTTTAAGGATGAGTAGATGACCAATGAATTGTACACTCTTTATTTAACGGGAATGACTAATATGCAAATAGTCATTAGGTGCAAGCATGCAAGCAGCTCTCTTGGTCCGTGAGATCTAGATCCAGCCGTATGTATGATCATGGTTTGTTAGGGGCTTTTTTTTATAAAGCTACACTAGGTGGTGGTGGGAGGATTTTAAATGCTAAATATAGCATTACGGTTAGATCTAGATCTAACGGACCAAAAGACCTGCTTGCACTTAATGACTGCTTATATATTAGTGGTTGCCTTATTTAACCGGCCACAAAATATGCCATGATATGATATGGTGCCTGTTGGAAGTCAAAAGGAGCCGCGCGGATGGTCCGGCCCTGAGGCCGGACGGTCCGCGGTGGTGGCGCGGACGGTCCGCGCGTGCGCAGAGTCAGTTAGGGTTCCTAGTTTCTCGCGGGATTTGTTACCTAAAACCATGGGATTGACTCAGAAATCAGTTCGAAGCGGATCCAGACCTCCCCCTTTATATAGATGAAGGGCTACGACTGATTGAACCCCCAAACAATCGATCAAATCAAGTCTATTACTCGTTTTTACCTTATGCATTAGGAGTAGTTCTAGTTTAGCCCTAGTTTAGTATTCCAATCCCCAAATTCTCCGCCTCTCCTCGACTCTACGTCGATTAGAGGAGTCTAGGTCGGCCTGCCCGAGCCTAGACACCACCTAGGATCTCTACTCCCCGACGGGGTCCCTCCCGAGAGCGAGATCCAGGCGCCGCCGGCGATCCTCCGCCGCCCCTGCGCACGCGCGGACCGTCCGACCCCAGGGCGCGGATTGTCCGGCCCTCAGGCAGGGAACCCTAGCCCTACGCTAGGTCGCGGACCGTACGGCCCCCGGCCGCGGACCGTCCGCACCTGTGCAGAGAGCACCGCCACCGGTTCTTGTTGAGTGTTTGGCGCTTGAAAAAGGTGTCAACATACTTTTTGGTGACTCCGCTTGGGACTAGGTGTATAGACCTGCTAAAAATCGGCCCATAGATGGCCGGTTCTAAGGATCACACCAAGATCTCCACAACCAACATCATCAAGCCGCCCATGGAGGCGCTCCCGGCTGATGAACAAAGACCCTTTGAAGACCTCATAATGCGCGATGAGAAGGAGGTGATGCGGCAATGGAACAAACAACACGACAAGGAATAGGCGGAACTGCTGCATAAACTCTCCGAACGGCGCAAGGAAGCGGCAGAAAAGTACCTGTCACACTTCACGGTGGATCGCCACCAGAAGATCATCCGTCAAGGGGAGATCGATATGGAATCTCTCCTACCTCCACTTCAGGGTCCCGCTGTAAGTACTCCAGATCTATCTCTTACGACTTTCATGGATCAACGAGGAGATCAGTTAAAGCAATATGTAGATGAATCTATTAAAATGCATTTACGTGCATACGAGAAATTAGCTGCTCCTAGCTTTCCATCGCGAGAGTCTAATACAGAGCCACCCGCGTCAAACACATCGGCTATAAACGGGTCACACTTGACCCAGCCATCATATGGTATGCCGATGCACACTTTCGTGTCACCATCACAGCCGCAACCACTATGCACGCGGCAGGTACTGGACACGACCGGACCGTCCGAGCATCATCTCAGACAGTCCGGTTATACCGCGGACCGTCCAGCGTATTTCGCCGGACCGTCCGCCCAGTTGCAGGCCCGCACACAAAACACTCAGGTCGCACCGTACATGGCCGGACCACCAGGGTACAACCCCGAACAATTCGGTCCCATCACGGACCGTCCAGTGCATCACGCCGGACCGTCCGAATATGTTGCGGACCGTCCGCCATCTTACATTGGACCGTCCGAATATGGCATGAATCGGCCGATATATTACGCCGGACCATCCGAC
Source organism: Zea luxurians (assembly GCA_029449295.1). NCBI lineage: Eukaryota > Viridiplantae > Streptophyta > Magnoliopsida > Poales > Poaceae > Zea > Zea luxurians. The sequence continues at coordinate 37,229,703 of JAOPSE010000010.1, read as the reverse complement.
TTTACACGAGTCCACGCGCAGACTGCCCAAGTCGCGCCATATATGACCGATCCGTCCGGGTACAGCCCTGGACCATTCGGCCCGATCGCGGACCGTCCAGTTCTTTACGACAGACGGTCTGGGTACGAGACTACCCACGTAGCACCATATACGGCTGGACAATCTGGATATACCTTCGGACCGTTTAGCCAGGTCGCGGACCATCCGGCCTCTTACGTCGGATCATCTAGATATGCATACGCAGAGCCGAGAGCTGCGCAATACGCACAGTTCCCACATTCATCGCACCAACATTATGGTGCCTCACCAGCAACATATTATAATCATGCCATACCACCTCATGGACATAGGGATGAATACTATTCGGCCACAAGAGAGCCTGAGAGGTATAGGGCAGGAGCTGGTGACATTAATAGGACACCTAACACACACCTCAAACATCCCTGGAAGGAAAGCCGACAGAGTGATGTCAGGCAACCTGAGATTTCCACCCACAAACTCAATGGATGGTCGCCAGACATGGCGGAGAGGGTCAGAGACGAGGTAGCCGAGATGTTCAGGGACAAACTCGGTGTTAGTGTGTCAGGTACAGGGCAATCGTATCGGAAGCCTTATAGCCACCGATTCGACACCGTGCTATATCCACAGGGAACTAGAATACCAGACTTCTCTAAGTTTTCTGGTGAAGGTGGGAAAAGCACACATGAACATATAAGCTAATTCATAGCACACTTGGGAAAATTGGCTGATGGGGAAGCCTACCGCGTTCGTTTATTCTCGTTGTCCCTTAATGATACTGCATTCGTATGGTACGCAGCCTTGCCACCAAATTCTATTAACTCTTGGGAAGAATTAGAGCAGAAATTTCATGAACACTTCTTTTTAGGAGAACATGAATTAGAATTGGCTGACTTAGCCTCAGTCCGACAGGGGCCTGAAGAATCGGTTAATGACTATATCCGGAGATTCCGGGACACTAGAAACCGATGCTTTCAGATCCATGTCGCAGAAAAACAACTAACAGGGCTGGCTTTCAATGGGTTGCGACCCTACTTAAAAGAAAAATTAGATGGCACCCAATTCTTTTCGCTAGTGCACTTGCACCAGCGGGCTATGACCTGTGAAAGCCGAAGTAAGGAAACATCAAAATTGGCTAGCCATAAGATGCATCTAGTGGGATACGATAATTCGGACGATGAATCCACGGATGTATACACCGCCGAACTAGTTTGGCCAGGACAGGCTAAACCTTCAGCGTGTTCTACTTTACAGTCGATTCGAAAGAATCAACAAGAAGAAGTTAAGTTTACTTTTAATGTTGCCAAATACGATAAAATATTTGACGAGTTACTAAAAAACGGCAACATTAAATTAACTCATACTATTCCTCCTCCTGATGAATTAAAGAGGCGTGCTTATTGTAAGTGGCATAATTCCTTTTCTCATGCCACCAATGATTGTAATGTTTTTCGTCGATAGATACAATCGGCCATAAATGAGGGTCGATTGGCTTTTCAGGAGATGCAAGTAGACACACAACCTTTTCCTGTTAATACAATAGAACTCACATGCAAAATGGTCTTGGTTCGGCCCGAAATGGCCGATAAAGGCAAAGGCAAGGGCATCGTCATTGGCGATCCTCGCATGTCAGATATATCATAAAAGGAGATTACTCGAAAGGCTTCGGACGAGAAGGCTAAAAAGTCTGAAGACGCCGGGGGGCAAGCACAGTTAATGAACCAAACACATCAGCCTAGCCCGAGCATCGTAGATGGTCCGGCACCTACGTGCGGACTATTCGGTGCTCAGACAAATGGTCCAGCTAACTCAGCTGGACAGTCCACCTATGACCAAAGGCGTCAACCTCTACACGAAGCAAGGAAAAAGACGCAAGGTCAAAGTACATATAGTCGGCTGATCAAAGCCGACCCTACTTTTGATCAGTTGCTCTCCAAAAATGCTAGCAAAAAGACCGTTCCACGTGATCGGTCAACAAAGAAACCCCGGTCACCTGTTAAAACGAAACGGGCAAACAAAACGGCCCAAAAGGCGACGCGACAAGCATCGTCTGTTCATCCTATAAGACCAGGGTACTTTCCACCCGTTTATTCATCGTCGGTATATTGTCCTACCCAAATGTGGAATGACACGACGATGAATCCATGGTACATGTATAGTCCCTTTGTCTATCCAGGCTGGGGGCACCTCTATTCTATTCATTTTGATCCATTGATCAAATGGTCATGGCCGAGAAAGATACAATCCAAAACGGCCTTTATACATTGGTGCTTTATTGAATGATCTCTATTTTGAAAAGCTGATGACTTACATTAGGTTTAGTTCATATGCTTTTGATTCATCAACCTTCACCAAAAGGCAGGGGGCATATGTTGGAAGTCAAAAGGAGCCGCGCGGACGGTCCGGCCCTGAGGCCGGACGGTCCGCGGTCCGGACTGTCCGCGGTGGTGGCGCGGATGGTCCGCGCGGGCGCAGAGTCAGTTAGGGTTCCTAGTTTCTCGCGGGATTTGTTACCTAAAACCGTGGGATTGACTCGGAAATCAGTTCGAAGCGGATCCAGACCTCCCCTTTATATAGATGAAGGGCTACAGCCGATTGAACCCCCCAAACAATCAATCAAATCAAGTCTATTACTCGTTTTTACCTTATGCATTAGGAGTAGTTCTAGTCTAGTTCTAGTTTAGCCCTAGTTTAGTATTCCAATCCCCAAATTCTCCGCCTCTCCTCGACTCTACGTCGATTAGAGGAGTCTAGGTCGGCATGCCCGAGCCTAGACACCACCTAGGATCTCTACTCCCCGACAGGGTCCCTCCCGGGAGCGAGAACCAGACGCCGCCGGCGATCCTCCGCCGCCCCTGCGCACGCACGGACCGTCCGGCCACAGGGCACGGACTGTCTGGCCGTCAGACAGGGAACCCTAGCCCTGCGCTAGGTCGCGGGCCGTCCGGCCCCTGGCCGCGGATCGTCCGCGCCTGTGCAGAGAGTACCGCCACCGGTTCTTGTTGAGTGTTTGGCGCCCGAAAAAGGTGTCAACAGTGCCCTTTTGTCGCCTACTATCGTGTAACTGGAAACGTGTGGAGAAGTGTGGCGTTCCTTCCATTCTTCTCTCGCGAGAGAGAACACGCAAAAGACTTAAACGCGTGGTATGTTGTGTATCGTCGTCATTACGTGTAACGTGTCCTTTTGTCCTCGCTTAATTACAATGATTCATCAAACGATGATTTTTCTTCTGCTGTCTTCTTGTTGCACATCATTATTCAACACTCCACATGCGTGATCAGGTAGTAGTAGTATAGTCTAGTAGCACTGTTTGCATGGGTGAGTTGGATGGACGCTAGTAAACGACGCGATCTGCGTGTCCGCGCCGCGTGCTCTAGCTCGTCGCCGGCCGTGTGATGCTGTCATTGCATGCATGGTGGTAACCTTCCCCAGATGGCAGCTAGCCAAGCCAAGCATGCATCTCTCTGTCCAGTCCAAGTCATCACTCATCACACGTACTGTGTGGTCGACAGCACGAGAGAAAACACGTCCCCCACTGCACCTGTAGTAGTAGACGTATGGGCGCCACAGCGCGCCACACTCCGGCCGCCGCGGCTGTGGCGCTCAAATCAGCCGCCGCAGGTGTGGCGTGCTGCGGCGTCTACGGCGTGTGTCCAAACTAGCTATAATCGTGTTGACCGATGGCCCGCGACGACGTATACCCTTGCATTGCATTTGCTTCTTCGTTCTTTGCCCGGTCATGACTTGAGTCGCCACGTACGTTCGTACGTTACATTCCCCGGCCGGTCGCCATCGAGACCGTCGTCACCATACACGACAGCACGAGAAAGCGCCACAACGCGTATCATATCGTATCATGGAGTATATATTGAAATGGAAAGAAATCACTACCGTAATCGGGTGTTTTGCCGAGTGTCTAAAGCACTCGGCAAACCTTGAAAAACATTTGACAAAGTCTTCTTTACCAAGTACTTTTTCTCGGGCACTCGGCAAAGAAAAGCGGCTGTCACGGCGTCGAGATGGCGGAGACGGTGTCTTTGCCGAGTGTCTGCATACCTGCACTCGGCAAAGGATCCGACAGCGGGTCCCTTTGTCAGGTTCTTTGTCGAGTGTTCTGTGCGGCACTCGGCAAAGCAGGCCTCTTTGCCGAGTGACAGGGCCACAACACTCGGCAAAGAAACTATACTGGTGCCCAGGTATTGGTTTTTTGCCGAGTGCTATGGCCCTGACACTCGGCAAAGCACATCTTTGCCGAGTGTAACACTCGGCTAAGTGACCAGTACACACATTTTTTATTTGTTTTTTCTATCTCATCCAAACAAATAAAAGATACATCACATATATCATCACATATATCACATATATACATCACAGATATCATCACAGACATTAATATCCAACACAAACATTAATATCTAAGTTCTCAACACAAACATAAGTATAAACACAAGTTCTGAAGTATCAACACACAAGTCTTAAGTTCTGACATAAGTATTCAACACAAGTTTTGAAGTCTCAACACTTAGAACATAACTCTCATCGAGTTGGGCGGCTGGACTGGAGCGGCGATGGGCCGCGCGATCTATGAGGGTTGTTGGATACCGTCCCAGATTGGCCCTGCACAGAGAAGAGATTGCATGTGTTATACCAGATGCATTACCAACATCTAACTACAATTTTGATACTCATATGAGTATGAAAGACAGTAGGGTCAACTGTAGGGAACAATGCAGGTGGCGGAGCGAAACCCTGTGCAGCGCCAAGGCTCTACATGTATTGGAACATCTCTGCCATCCTCTACTGATCTAACAGGCGGGCCTCCCGCTCCGACATCATCCTCGCCTCCATCTCTTGATGTTCCCTCCTCTCTTCTTCTAGCTGGGTCTGTAATATTCCAAGCCAACGTTATAGTAACTCAATGAGAATGTATATAACTCAAGAAATGACGAGTTATAGAAGCACTAACCTCGAGTTGCTGTATGCGATGTTGTGAGCTATCGTGCTGAGATCATATGGCTGGACTCGAGCCCGTGCTCCTTGCTCGCACCTTAGACAGAGTGGGAGTGGACGACGAGTCAATTGCACTGTCGGCAATCCAGTACCGCCCATGTCTCTTGCCTCCTCCGACCCTCATGAGGACATCGGGGTCGATCTGCTCGGTGCTCGGATCATATTCTGGGCCATGGACCTCCTATGCCATGGCAGAGTAGTCATGAAGACGACTGTAGACGGCGGGGTTGCTGTATGGCTCAGGCCCGTCATCTGGGTTGTAGGTGACGTCGGACGTCGCCTTGCCCTTATGGGCCGTAGCATAGGCCGAGAAGATGGAGCAAAGCTGGCCACCATGTGACGCCGACTGCAAGAAAACCAACGAGATATTTAGAAATAATATCTAATCCAATGTTATATACCTAAATAAAAAAAGGGTGTACCCATGCTTCTGCATATTGGCCTAGGCTGCGGCTACCTTGGTGGTGGGAGGGACCTTGCATCATCAGACGTTGTTCCCGGCTAGCGTTGTGCGCCTCGTCCCACTCAGGCGAGCACCACCTATCCACCATCTGCTCCCAGCACAGAGGATGTGCGGCGCACCAATATGGAATTATCTACAAAGTAAACATGTACACTGAATATCAGAAGATAAAATTAAATTCATGCATGGAGTACTGGTACCAAACATGCATGACTTTACCTGCAGGTACTGGTCCCTAGTCAACGACATAGTTCGGGCTTGATGCTTGGTCACCTTCTCCCCAAGGACGGAGCCGTGGTAGCTGACGATGGCCTAGATTCGGGCCTCATAGTGCATGTCCATAACGAGCATCTTACAGCTCGTGTGGCCACCACATCCGCCCTAGCCTCGTATCCAGCCTCGCATCTGAAGAAATCCTGCATACAAAAACGATGTGTCCATACATTATTTCAAGAATGTGCAACGAAGGCCGAGGACAGTGGCTGAGGAAGGCATCGGCGGGTGGCGGCGAACGCGGGGATGAGCGCGTGGGGGCATGGGGCAATGGCCGAGCGCAGGGAGGCGCGTGGGCGACCTGGCGGCGGCCGGACGACGGTGGTGGGGCGATGGGCCGGGCGCGTGGGAGCGGTCGGACGGCTGTGGTGGGGCGGCGGTGGGCCGGGCGTGCGGGGGCGGGCGTGTGGGGAGGACGGGGACTATGGTGGTGGTAGGTGCATGCTGGCTGTGGTGGTGGCTGTGGCTGTCGTTGAGAGTGACAGTGGAAGGAGAAGGAAAGGAGAAGGAGAAGAAGAGGGCCACGTGGCCGGTATATTTTATTTCTTTACCGAGTGCCCGTGATCTGGCACTCGGCAAAGTTTTTTTTAAAATTTAAAAATATACTTTGCCGAGTGCCCTAGATCCGACACTCGACAAAGAGGTCTTTACCGAGTGCCCACTGGCAAACACTCGGCAAAGTATTTAGAAGACCTCTTTGCCGAGTGCCCCACGGCTGACACTCAGCAAAGTATATTTTTATTTTTTATTTTGTCAACCAAACTTTTTATGGTATGTTCCTACACTATGTAGACCTATATGTACCATTTTGGGACAATTATAAAAGTGTTTTCTATAACTATTGGATTTAGTTCGTTTATTTGAATTTCTTCCAAAAATTCACATTTGAACTGCAAGTCACTCGAAACTTGGGTCCTCACTATGCGGATGTTGGAAATGAGCACTACATAAAGTCCATCTGATGTCCCAAAACCTATACCTCCGCCCTCAGGAAAAAGTTGTGGGACGATGCCCGTACCTAGATCCCTGAGCAAGAATATAAGAGCCATAACAGATGCGACCACTGCATAGAGACCATCTTACGTACTAAAACCTATACCTCCGCTCTCAGGAAAAGTCACAGGACGATGCTCGTACCTAGATCCCTGAGCGAGAATATAGGAGCCATAACAGTTGCCTCCATCCCCAAAGACCAAAACCAGCACCCAACATAAGACTTTCCTAATTACTTGGCCAAGGGCGTCCCGTACCACCCTCATGGTTGCACTGTTTCTCGGGTGGTCTCTCAACGAATAGGTCCTTACGGAGAGGTACTCAGGAAACACCCTGAGTCCCCTGAAGTATCATAGTTCATTATCATAATCAAGATAACATCATCATATCATAAATATTCTCAACATGTTCGTTGATTAAAGTAGAGCAATAGTATGAAGCTAACCATAATAACCCAAAAGGTAAACAAGAACAAGGTAATTACAAAGCTAGTCAATCCTTAGGTTCCAATTAAGTAACGCGGGACAATGAATTAAAAGTGAATGGGACATAATGGGTCAGAGGATACTTGCCTTCACCAAATAGATGCTCAGGGTCTTCAACTTTATAGAACTCGAAGAACCTGACCACTTGGTCACCGAAGTTTGACCATCGATTCCTCGAAGCTCGGAAACGAATCGTGATCTAATCGCAAAGCGAAGCGAAGACGAATAGGCACAAGCAAACAAACACAGACACATATATTTATATGTGTATGTATAAGAACATTACACCATTCAAAGAAAACATAATAAAACATGCAAAAAATAGAGCTCGCTACTATGGTCACGCGACGAAAAGAAGCGCGACAGTTGGAGCTATGATCGAGAAGTTATCGCGTTTACGCTAAACAAGTACTAGTTAAAACATTTGATTCAATGTAATTATATTAATTGACATTTATGAAATATAAATTAAAACTACTTGGTTTTTACTAACTTACTGTTTTAATTATGGATGATTAAATAAATAACTAATTAACTGACATGAGTGATTATAAGCGAACAGTTTACTCTCGCGCGTGGATAACGCGCGGTACGCGTTAACGGCGCGCGGCAAGGCGCGCGACACACGTGAACAGCGCGCAACAGCACGTGCGAACAACACACGACAATACGTGCGAACAGCACACGCGACACTCCCGCGAACGACACGCGACGATGCGCGCGAAACAGCACCACAGCACGCACACGGTACGCGTAGGCCAACACTATACGCGGAAATTAATAAATAGACAATATGATTAAACTAAAGAATTATTAATAAGAAAACATGTCAGTTAAGGCTAATCATGTTGGTGACTAATTATAAATGCGCAAATCGAATTCCTAAATTAGATTTTAAAATTGAAACATCGTTCTAGCTGCCGGGGGAGAGGGAAGGGCGCCGCCGAGGAGGGGAAACGGAGGGGCGAGGGGCGCCACCGCCGGGTATGGTGAGGGGAGAGTGAGGGAGGCCCTGCATGGACGGGAAAACAAAGAACGCAAAGGAACCCTAGGTAAAAGAATGGTGGAAGCTCACCGGAGAAGATGGCCCTCGCCGATTGACGGTGATTTGGAGGTCCAATCGACGGATCAGACGCACTGCGACGAAGCCCTCGACGAGACGAACACAGCGGTACCCTCGGATTCCACAGATGATGCACAGATTGGGAGTAATTGCTAATAAGAGTTGGAACCGCTCCGAACTTTGGCAAGTAATTCCGGGAGCTAGGGATTGAATCTGGAGAAACTTGTCGTGCTCTAGAACGGGCTCGACAATGATAAGCCTATTATGTGTGTGTATATATATATAGTTGAGGTTCATACGAGATGAAAATTCGGGATAAATTCAGATTTTACCATTTTGAAATTCGGACAGGCCTAGAAATCCATATTTTATGTTCAAAATATTATAGATGCTTCCAAAAATTCCAGAAAAAATTCATATAAATGTTTTGGCACCTAATTAACTCAAAAACATACTGTTGGGGACTTGTTCTCAAATGCTATAAGTCAAGAACAAGGCAACACAAAATGTTAATGGTTAAAGTTCTTCGTCCTTCGAAGCATTATCTCCCTTAGGATATAATGATCTTCAGACGAAGGTCATGAAGGACGTACCTTCATCATCGCAGTACATATTAGTGAAAGAAGAAGCAAATGAAACATGAGAAATGACATGAACAATCATATGACATCATTAATATATCTTTTTTATATCATTATAAATGAACATGAACAATATTGAATTACATTTGTACCTTCGGCTTGACAGAAGGCAAAAGTCCAAGCGTGACGCACGAGTGAATACAAGTCAGCGTGAACAGTACGGGGGTACTATTCATCTATTTGTAGGCACAGGGCGCAGCCTGTGTAAAATTACATTCATGCCCTTCATGTTTACTGTTGACTTAAGGACAATCTATCGAGGACTAGATAGCCTTTTCCTCTTTAAGTCGGTTCCTTTTTCTGCTGCTGAGCTGAAGCTTCCTTGCACATAGCTTCGGAGCTGGTTCAACCTTCGTCCCGACCATGCTTTTCATATTATGTACAACTTCATTCCGAGTCTGAAGGTTCCTGTACATATATTATACTTGGGAAACATTGTTAATAATGTTTTTGAGGACCTTCGGAAGACGAAGGCCCCAAACAGTAGCCCCTCAGAGTATTAATTTGTTATAACAACGAATTTAGATTGCGACGTGAACGAAGGCCTTAAGCCGAAGGTCCGAAAAATACCTTCCCTTTGCTAGAATAGCAACAGCCAATGACAAACGGGGGCCACCAAGTTGCAAAGCACTGGGCGTATAAATATAAACCATAGTGGCAACATTTGATACGCCATTCCTGCCATTTGCGTTATTTTCTCAAACTTCTAGCTCTTGCTCATTAGCTCTTGCCTGATTTTTGAGTTTTTAGAGCTTCGGTTTAAAGACACGTTTGCTCCAAATTTGAAAAGAAGAAGATGAGTGGAGAGAATAAGATGACTAAAGAGAAGAAAACGACCGGGGATACGAAGCTGTATGAAGAGAAAAAAGTTGCAGATCCTTTCATTGCTGGATTTATTGAGTCCATGGCAAAAACAAATACAGAGAAAATTACTAAGAGATCATGAAGGGTTTATCCGAAAATTCTGATGAGAGTGATAGTTATAACGTGGAAAGTGGCGATGAAGACTCTGAGGATCGGCCGTGGCGCCCAAGCCATACTATCTTCGGAAAGTCGACTATTAAACAGAGTCATATTGACGCCATGAGGGGGAGGTATTTTCACGACATGTCTATTGTCAGAGTTGGAGGAGATAGCACTGCCCCTACTCCGGAGGAAAATGAAGTTGTTATTTACCAAAGCTTCTTGAAGGTAGGCCTTTGGTTCTCGCTGAGTAAATTTGTGGTCGAAGTATTAAAGATATTCCAAATCTTTCTTCATCAGATTACCCCTAAAGCTATAATCAGGATGGGGTTATTTGTCTGGGCTGTAAGGAGTCAAGGGCTAGAGCCGAGCACAAAGTGCTTCTGCAGCATGCATGAGCTTTTATATGAGACGAAGGCTATTGGCAAAGAACAATACCACAACAACTTCGGTTGTTACAGGTTCATTGCTCGTTCTAATGCAAGCCACCCGGTGCCAACATTCCAAAAAAGATGGCCTGGGGCCTGGATGGAGGAGTGGTTTTACGTTAAAATGATTTAAAGATAAGGGAAGACATCAAAGAAATCATTCAATGCTCCATCTGGTCTCGCTTCGGCCTCCGAAAGCAGAAGGTGGAAATTGATGGCAATGTTGAAGCATGTCAGAAGGCCTTCAGCACAGTGTGTGCTTTCATTGGCACGAGGGATTTGATTCAAGAGCATATAGCCTTCAGGGTATGGCCACTTATGGAGAGCTGGGATATGCCAAAGGAGACCACGGCCGATTCCAGTGAGGGTAGTCTGGTCCGATTGAAGTATACCTTCAGATTTAGGGAGAAGTTTGATGAGCCAGATGATGACTGGCTGAAGTGTATTGAAGCTACCAGTGATGAGCTACTCGGGGCACACTCCAAGGCCGAAGATAATGCTTTGTCCGCAGCTTTCGAGGGTCGGGGAAAGAAAAGATTGAACAGGGTATTTGATGCGATTGGCTTTGTATATCCTGAATATCACTACCCACTACAAGGGCAAGGGAAAAAGAGAAGGACTACCGCTTCGGCCACCCCAACTGAGCCGAAGAGAAAAAAGGTGAAGGTTCTGACCCACCGGCTGCGTTATATTGAACTGGTTGTAGTACCTGAATTTGGCAAAGGGTCCTCTTCAGCTGCCGAAGCAAGACAAAATGCTTTGATTATGCAGAGTGCTGAAGAGCCGACTGTAGTGCCGAAGGTGCCTACAGTCGGGCCAGCTGAAGCTAAAGATGATAAGGCCGAAGAGCCACAGGTGGAAAAAGTGATAAAAGTGCCAGAAATCCTGAGCCCACCGGCAGAGGCAGATTTGCCGAAGATGGAAAAAGCACCTTCTGCAACTCCCAAGAGGAGGAGGATGGCCAGCGTGCTAGACGCTGTTATAGAGACCACGAAGGCCTTAACTCCTGCTCCTACCAAGAAAATTGTCGAAGCTGCCAAAAGCCAAGTCGAAGCCAAAGCTAGGCCTTCAGTGTTGAAAGGGAAATAGGGTCAAACCTTTTCCTATATGAATTTTGGTGGTTGACTTGCCCAACACAAATTATTTGACTAACTAGTTTGTTCTAGATTATGAGTTCTACAGGTGCCAAAGGTTCACAACAAACCAATACAAAGTCAAAAGAAAGGGTTCAAAACAAAGGAGCAAAGTATACCGAAGGCAGCCCTCGTCTGGTGCACCGGACTGTCCGATGTGCCACCAGACAGTGTCCGGTGCACCAGGGAGATCGACTATGAACTTGCCAGCTTCGGGAATTTGGGGAGTCACTCCGCTATAATTCACCGGACTGTCCGGTGTAGCACCAGACTGTCCGGTGTGCCAGCGGAGCAACGGCTACTTCGCGCCAATGGTCGTCTGCAAATGAACAGTGCGCGCCTGCGTGCGCAGAAGTCAGAGCAGGAGGCAGAAGGCGCACCGGACAGTGAACAGGACCTGTCCGGTGCACCACCGGACTGTCCGGTGGCCCCACTTGTCATAGCTCCAACGGTCGAACCCTCACGGTTGGGTGACGTGGCTGGCGCACTGGACAGTGTCTGGTGGTGCACCGGACTGTCCGGTGCGCCATACGACAGACATCCTTCCCAACGGCCACTTTGGTGGTTGGGGCTATAAATACCCCCAACCACCACACTTCAAGGCATCCAAGTTTTAGCCATTTGCATTCAATACAAGAGCTCTAGACTTCACTCCAAGACACAAACAAAGAGATCAAATCCTCTCCCAAGTCCAAAGTTCATTCCAATCAAATAGTGACTAGAGAGAGTGACATTTGTGTTCATTTGAGTTCTTGTGCTTGGATCGCTTTTCTTCTTCTTTCTTTCTTGTTCCCAACTCAATTGTAATCAAGGCAAGAGACACCAATCGTGTGGTGGTCCTTGTAGGGACTTAGTGTCCCGATTGATTAAGAAGAGAAGCTCACTCGGTCTAGGTGACCGTTTGAGAGAGGGAAAGGGTTGAAAGAGACCTGGTCTTTGTGACCACCTCAATGTGGAGTAGGTTTGCAAGAACCGAACCTCGGTAAAACAAATCACCGCGTCTCACTCCTCATTTGCTTGTGATTTGTTTTCGCCCTCTCTTTCGGACTTGATTATATTTCTAACGCTAACCCCGGCTTGTAGTTGTGCTTAAAGTTTGTAAATTTCAGATTCCGCCTATTCACCCCCCTCTAGGCGACTTTCAATTGGTATCAGTGCCCGGTGCTTCATTAGAGCCTAACTGCTCGAAGTGATGTCGGGAGAACACGCCAAGAAGGAGATGGTGACCGGCGAGAAGCCCGCCACAAGCCACGGGAAGGCTCCATCGGGAGAGTCCTGCAACAAGAAGGAGGAATCACCTCCTCACAAGTCGTATCGGAGTGGCGAGAAGAAAAAGAAGATGAAGAAGGTGGTCTACTACGAGACCGACTCTTCGTCGCCATCCACCTCCGGCTCCGACGCGCCATCCGTAACTTCTAAGCGCCATGAGCACAAGAAGTTTAGTAAGATCCCCCTACGCTATCCTCGCATTTCTAAGCGTACTCCCTTACTTTCCGTCCCATTAGGCAAACCACCCATGTTTGATGGTGAAGATTATAATATGTGGAGTGACAAAATGAGGCACCATCTAACCTCACTCCACACTAGTATTTGGGATGTTGTTGAGATTGGAGTACAGGTACCATCGCCGGGGGATGAAGACTATGATTCAGACGAAGTTGCCCAAATCCGACACTTCAACTCCCAAGCTACCACTATACTCCTTGCCTCTCTAAGTCGAGAGGAGTATAACAAGGTGCAAGGGTTGAAGAGCACCAAGGAAATTTGGGACGTGCTCAAAACCGCGCACAAGGGAGATGAGGTGACCAAGATCACCAAGAGGGAGACGATCGAGGGGGAGCTCGGTCGTTTCATGCTCAACCAAGGAGAAGACCCGCAAGCCATGTACAACCGGCTAAAGACCTTGGTAAATCAAGTGCGCAACCTCGGGAGCACCAATTGGGATGACCATGAGATGGTCAAGGTTATTCTTAGATCACTCGTATTTCTTAACCCTACTCAAGTTCAATTAATTCGTGGTGATCCAAGATATAAACTAATGTCTCCCGAGGAAGTGATAGGAAAATTTGTGAGCTTTGAATTGATGATCAAAGGCTCCAAGAAAATCATCGAGCAAGGCGCCTCCTCCATACCCGAGGCACAACCCGTTGCATTCAAGGCAACGGAGGAGAAGAAATAAGACTCTACACCAAGTAGGGTCCCCATCGACGCCTCCAAGCTCGACAATGAGGAGATGGCACTCATCATCAAGAGCTTCCGCCAAATCCTCAAACAAAGGAGGGGGAAAGACTACAAGCCCCGCTCCAAGAAGGTTTGCTACAAATGTGGTAAGCCCGGTCATTTTATCACTAAATGTCCTTTATGTAGTGATAGTGACAGGGATAATGACAAGAGGGGGGAGAAGAAGGAGAAGAAGAAGTATTACAAGAAGAAGGGCGGCGATGCCCATGTTTGCCGAGAGTGGGACTCCGACGAGAGCTCCACCGACTCCTCCTCCGACGAGGACGCCGCCAACATCGCCATCAACAAAGGACTTCTCTTTCCCAACGTCGGCCACAAATGCCTCATGGCAAAGGATGGCAAGAAGAAGAAGGTAAAATCAAGATCCTCCACTAAGTATGTAACTTCTAGTAATGAGGATAATTCTAGTGATGATGAGGATAACTTGCTTACCCTTTTTGCCAATCTTAACATACAACAAAAAGAGAAATTGAATGAATTGATTAGTGCTATTCATGAGAAGGATGAACTATTGGATAGCCAAGAGGACTTCCTTATTAAGGAAAACAAAAAGCATGTTAAGACTAAAAATTCTTATGCTCAGGAGGTAAAGAAAAATGAAAAATTAACTAGTGAGCTTAGCACTTGCCATGACACCATTTCTAACCTTAGAATTGAGAATGCTAATTTAATTGCTAAGGTTGAGAAATCTAATGTATGTGATGATTCAATTACCAATCTTAGAAATGATAATGCTAATTTGATTGCTAAGATTGAAAAATTGAATGCCTCTCTTTCTAGCCTTAAGTTTAAGAATGAAAAATTGATTGCTAAGGCTAAGGAACTATGTTAGAGAGGAAATCTCCCCGGCCGGGTGGCGGATTGCACCCGCCCTAAATCCTAAAAAGAGGAGGGGCCTAAGCGTTTCACTTGTTACGAGACTGGTGGATCAACACACGGGAGCACGCAAGGGTTTAGAGTGGTTCGGGCCGCCGGAGCGTAATACCCTACTCCACTGTGTGATGTATTGCTTTGGGAGCTTGTATGAACTTGTGAGTGTCTGCCTGCGATTGTGTCTCTGTTGTAACGTCGCATGCCTCCCCTTTTATAGCCAAAGGGGGGCATGCACAAAGGTACTGAGCCCCGACATGTGGGCCCAAGGACATAACGAATATTGTACTTGGAGCCACGAACGTGTGCTGCTGAGGCGATCTTCTAGCGCCCTAACACCCGAGATCTTCATATCTTCGGCGTGCAGGGGAGGCTTCTTGTAGAAGGGATGATGAGTACGGTGCACCGCTCGACACAGGCGCACTGTTTGCCAGCTGACCGGTCAGACGCGTCGTCTGCTGGATGACCCTGACGCCGCCTGCCATTGGATTGGATATGACGCATTAAATGCTGGGATGACGCGTCGCCTGCTGGCGTGGTGGTAGGCGACGCGTCCTTTCAGCAATAAATGTAGAGGCCGCTTGGCTGGGTGGGCTTTATGCCAGGCTTGGCCCGCTGGTTTATGCGCTGGGCCACAAGCCACGCGACAGCAGTGGACAGTGCAGGACAAGGTCTGGGCACGTGCCAGCATTGGACCCCTTCCTTCGCCAGGGTCCTCCCTGTCCCGGGACCCTGCCGATGCTGAGGCCTTCCAGGGAATCCGTCATACCTTCTTGGGGTCCGGGACTAGTATGTATAGGGGTCTGGTGTCTTCCTGCGGGGGTTCGGTCCTAGCGACGAACACCGGGATGTACTCCCTTTCCCTGCCACGTGGCGCTCCTAGACCTGCCCATTGGGCGCCATTCTCCACGTGGTCTTGAGACGTTGCACGGGTGCGGCGCCTTTATGCAGTAGCAGAAGGTACCCCTGATTGAGGGTACTGACAGTCGCCCCTGGACCCTCCTCAGGGGAGGAGGCGAGCCTGTAGGTGGGGCCAGAGCCTGATTGGCGATATGCCTGCTGCTCTTGCGGGTCTGCTGGCGCAATTACTGCCAGCCCGCCTATGGCCATGCCGACTGTCACGCCCGTTCCCACGGCTGACCTGCCCGTGACCTTCGCCACTGATGGGCCGTGCGCGGGGTGCAACGAGTCGCTGCATCGGCCCTGAAAGCTTATCTTTTTTAGTCTTCTACAACGGTCCTGAGGGGGCGCGTCATTGGCGCAAGCGGCGGTGAGGTTCTTCCGCACCTAGTAACCGATCGCGCTGGCTGCATGACGCATGGGCCTGGATCCGCATGTTCGACCGTTGATTGTGGCGAAGCCGAGGGGGCGCACAACCGTGGGGCGACTGCTCGCCTCCCGCGTGACGGTTCGCCTTCTTGACCGTCAGTTTTGGCGAAAAATGAGGGGGCGCCTAACCGCGGGACGGTTGCATGCCCCTTGTGCGGCGGTTCGCCTTCCCGACCGCTGGTTGCTTTGAAAGTGAAGGGGCGCATAATCCCAGGGCGGTTGCAGGCCCCCTGTGCGGTGGTTTGC
This sequence comes from Zea luxurians, assembly GCA_029449295.1. Lineage (NCBI taxonomy): Eukaryota > Viridiplantae > Streptophyta > Magnoliopsida > Poales > Poaceae > Zea > Zea luxurians. The sequence continues at coordinate 37,213,547 of JAOPSE010000010.1, read as the reverse complement.
CTTCTTCGCTTTTCGGGGCGGCCTCCACGACGTGTGGGGCCTGGCCCCCGTGTCATAGGGCGGACCTTTTGGTGCACACCGGGAGACGTTGCCTGTGGCGCTCCAGGGCTCAAGAGGGGGACATCTCCCTTTAAAAAGGGGTCGACCCCCTAGGTAGAAGTCATGCCTTGCTCCTCTTGCATCCTTCGCGCCCTCCCTCCTTCTAGGCCTCTGGATGGGGCACGCCGATGTTCACTGGAGGGGAACGCGTCAGAGCCATCCCCTCCGGTGGTCCCATCGCCGGAGAGCTTGCGCTCGTAGTTGGGCTGCCGATCTTGTCTTCCTTTTGCTGCTATTAGAGGAGCGCAACCCCGTGTGGGTCGGTGCTCTTCCGTCATCACTCGGCTTCAAGGATTTTCATCATGCAGCCCGGCTGCAGTCCCTCGCTAGTGGCCATCCAGAAGGATGACCACCAGCCTCGCGGTGGGGAGAAGCAAGCCGGGCTGCGGCTTCCCCCCCAGCCTCAGCTTCAAGGATGTTCATCATCCTTGCTAGGGCGGGGGGCGAGCCAAGTTAGGGCCCTGCCCTCTGCGTGGGTTGGCGACCCGCTTCTTCCTCCAGCATTCGGAGGAGAAGGGTGTTCACCAGCCTTGCGGAGGAGGCAAACCCCGGCTACACGGGGCCAGCCGGCTGCAAGCCGTCAGCTGCAGCGTGTCCGGCCCTTTGGGCTAGACGGCTTCAGCGCCGCCTCTGACGCTGCCTCCTGCCGCCCTGGCCGGGGCGTGGCTGTCCGTCCACCGCACGGGTGACGGTTGCGTCGTGTGTGGGTCCGGCACATCCACCCCTTCTCTTGCCTGCCGGCCACACTGGGGAGATCGTACAAGACATCGTACGCCGCAGTGGTAGCGGCAGCATTCTTGGATGGTCTTGTCCTTACTCCCGTTGGTCAGACGAGAGCGAGGACCCCTTCGTGCATGCTGAGGCAGCCGCCGTCGACTGGTACAGAGGTGGTCGCTGCCGCTGGTGAGGCTACCCCTTGCAGAGGTGGTTGCCTCCGCTGGCGAGGGCATCAGAGCCATCTGCCACTGAGTCCCTGACTTTTTGGCTTTAATGGCATCGTTGTTGCCCCCCGTAGGAGGACAGGGGCGAGGACCTTCTCACAGTGGCGCTCACCCTGAGGTGGCCACTGTTGCTAGCAAGCCGCACGGAGCGGAGGTCATTGTCGCTGCTGGTGCAGAGGTGGTCGCTGCCGCTGGCGATCCGCCGCTGATGAGGTTGCTCGGAGCCAGCTTCCAGTGTGACTCCTGCTGGCGCAGCGTAGGTTGTTTCTGAAAAAATGGAGCTAGGGCCCCGCTTGTAAGGGAATGTAATAACATATGTTTGCTCGGGAGCAAAATGTAATAACATATGCATACATGATCTTAGTCTGGGAAGCCAAGTTGTGTATCCGGACCCCTTGGATGGTGGTTCTAGGTACTAGGATACCTGCCGCAGGGTGGTGGAGTGTGCAGGCCCACGGTACGGGACCAGGCTGAGCGGCTACACGGCTCCGGACCACCCCAGGAGACAAGCATCGCTTCTCTAGTTCCAGACCCCAGGTTGTCGGATGCACAGGACTTATAGTTCCAAGTACTTGGGCATCATGGAGCAGTGGAGTGTGCAGGATTTCGGATACGGAACCAGGCTAACCGGCCACACAGGCTCCGAACCACCCCGTGGAACAGGCACTCGTTCTTTAGAACCGGCCCCTAGGCTTTTTCCCTGTTTTTTGTAAGGTACTTCTGAGTATTATTTATAAAGCAGTATTTGACACTTATCTGTGCATCGCTCATTCCTGCTGTATGAGGTGTCACGCTATTGACTCCCCTTGGTATCTGCCCCCCCCCCCCCCGCTTGGGGTGCAGGCTCGATGCGTCGAGGTTGGATCCCAGCGCGTCTGAAAGAGTTGTCAACAATACTCGGGAGGCAGCTTTGCCGAGACCTGAATCTGCACACAGCTTTAGCAAAGGGGCGTTAGCAGTACACCCGTAGGACCCACCATATGACACTAGGCATCCTTTGATACATGCTCGGGACCTGCAGGGTCTAGCCTGAGGGAGCCAAGTTGTGCGTCCGGACCCCCTGGATGGTGGTTCTAGATACTAGGACACCTGCTGCAGGGTGGTGGAGTGTGCAGGCCCACGGTACAGGGACCAGGCTGAGCGGCTACACGGCTCCGGACCACCCTAGGAGGCAAGTATCTTTTTCCTAGTTCCGGACCCCAGGTTGCGGACCCACATGACTTATAGCTCTAAGTACTAGAGTACCCGTCACCGAGTGGTGGAGTGTGCAGGGTTTCGGGTACGGAACCAGGCTAACCGGCCACACAGGCTCCGGACCACCCCATGGAATGGGCTCCCGTTCTTCAAAGCCGGTCCCCAAGCTGTCGGGCCCTCCTATTTTCGCATAGAGGTCCTAAGCCGCAAGCCTGGCTATTCAATTCATATGTCATCATGCCTGATAGGATGGGAACTGGTCAGGTGGGTTAACTAAAATATAATCCGGAAACTGCAGGAGAAGACCTTTGGGCAGTAGGATAATACTATCATAGAGGTACATCTGAGAGGGTAGTTTTCTTTTATAACTTATCATGCATGGCTGTGGACCAACAGGCCGGGTTTATGGGGGCAGACCCCACTGGGTTGGCGTACACGTATGCGCTACTTAGTTACAAAAGGGAAAGACTTCGACCCCTCAGACTTGCTCTATAGATAAAACCTACAGAGATATTCCGGCATTGGGGGAGGCACTCCTTCAGTCGTAGCTAGATAGTTGCCCTCGGGTCGGGGGATTCCCATTACCATGAAGGGTCCTTCCCAGCCGGGGGAGTGTTACGGAGCCCTAATCTGGTCTGGTACTTCCATAAGATTAGGTCCCTACCCCGGGTCCCCATCTGCGTTTGACGAAGGAGGCCCCGCCTTTGGCTGTGGTCATTCCTAGGTGAACCTATTAGAAATCTAGACCCGTGGGGAGTCCAGATGGGTTTCCGGAGGAAGGCGGGCTTCAGCTCCGTAGGCCGGGGGACATGGGGTCCCGTCGGCGGTCCGTTTAGTCGTCGCCGTCGGAGTGGGAGTCTTTTGCGAAGACGTCCTTTAGGTCCCCCTCGGGCGACTGGTTCCCGAGGTCTCGCTCAGCCGCGGCTACCTCGTCATCGTCGACCTTTTCCTTGCTAGGGCGGCGACGAGGCGGGGAGCCGTCCTTGGAAGACTGCTCACGCCGCTCGCTGATGCGCCTTGCGAGATCAATGATCTCGTGACACTCCGCGGCACTGTGGCGACCGTTGGGGTGTACAGGGCATGAGCCACTGCTACCCTTCTGTGGTCGTGGGCGCTTGTTGCGGTCGCCCCGGCCCCCGGTCGCAGCCGCAACGACCAGCGCGGTTGACTGTGGCCTCTCGTAGCCGCGGCCCTTCTTTTTCTTTTTGCCATCCCGGGGGACAGCGCCCGAGCCACCTGTCTGGGTAACCCCGGTTTGTGGGGCCGAGTGCCATGCACAGCCCTCGGTGGCTCTGGCGCACTTGTCAGCCAGAGCGAAGAGCATGGGGACAGTCTCCACGTCATGTGTGGCCAGCTTCTCCAACATTTTCTTATCACGTACCCCCTGTCGGAAGGCTATGATGATGGAGGCATCGGAAATACGAGGATTAGTACCTCGTACCTTGGTGAAGCGGGAGATAAATGTCCGGAGGGTCTCTCCGGGCTCCTGCCTCACTCCGTGTAGGTGGGCCTCCACGCCATGCTGCTGGTAAGCGCTGGCGAAGTTCGCAACGAACCGTGCACAGAGCTCTTCCCAGGTGTAGATTGACCCTGGGGCGAGGTTCATGAGCCAAGTCCGGGCAGGCCCAGACAAGGCGACATGAAAATAGGTCGCCATCACCGTGGTGTTTCCACCTGCTGTCGTGATGGTGGTGACGTACACCTCTAGGAACTCCGATGGGTTTGATGTTCCATCATATTTTTCCGGCAGGTGCGGCCGGAACTTGGGCGGCCATGACGCCACGCGTAGATGGTCCGCGAGGGCGGCACAACCCACACCGGCCAAGGGGACTCCCGTTTGGGACCGGTCGCCCATTGGTGTCTGCGGTGCCTCCACAGCGAAATCTCGGTCGAGGTTGCGTTCCTCGATGTTTTGTCGGCACTCCCACGCCCTTTGTAAAGAGATCCGGGCATCCTCTCCCGTACGCCTACGGTTGAGCTCTGCCTGGAGGTCATCGGTCTGTGCTCCCCTTATGGAGGGCGAGCGCACAGACGCCGTCGCCTCGCGTTGGCGTCGGGATGACCGAGGCCTAGACCTGGTCGAAGTGGAATGCGCCATGCCGAGTAGCCGGTCGACGTCATCACGCCACTGTTTCATGGCCCCTGGCAAGGCCGCGGAGCTTGGGGGGTGGCGCAGCAACTCCCTGGCTGCCGACAACGCCGTAGGCGCTGCCCTTGACGGGGTCCGGGACGCTTGTGCAGGCGTGTGTTGCTGCACAGCGTGTACAGCAGCAGTCCCAGTGTCCGAGCGGTCGGGTACTTGCGGCGCAGAGGATGTAACTTCTTGCTCCATCGCAAAATCCTCCGAAGTTTTGGCACGGTGCTCGATGATCCGCACCATCATGCTGAGCAAGAAAACAAGCAAAAACTTTAAAGCCTAGCCCCTACCTGGCGCGCCAAATGTTGGAGAGGAAATCTCCCCCGCCGGGTGGCGGATTGCACCCGCCCTAAATCCTAAAAAGAGGAGGGGCCTAAGCGTTTCGCTTGTTACGAGACTGGTGGATCAACACACAGGAGCATGTAAGGGTTTAGAGTGGTTCGGGCCGCCGGAGCGTAATACCCTACTCCACTGTGTGATGTATTGCTTTGGGAGCTTGTATGAACTTGTGAGTGTCTGCCTGAGATTGTGTCTTTGTTGTAACACCGCATGCCTCCCCTTTTATAGCCGAAGGGGGCATGCACAAAGGTACTGAGCCCCGACATGTGGGCCTAGGGACATAACGAATATTGTACTTGGAGCCACGAACGTGTGCTGCTGAGGCGATCTTCTAGCGCCCTGACACCCGAGATCTTCATATCTTCGGCATGCAGGGGAGGCTTCTTGTAGAAGGGATGATGAGTACGGTGCACCGCTCGGCACGGGCGCACTGTTTGCCAGCTGACCGGTCAGACGCGCCGTCTGCTGGATGACCCTAACGCCGCCTGCCATTGGATTGGACAGGACGCATTAAATGCTGGGAGGACGCGTCGCCTGCTGGCGTGGTGGCAGGCGGCGCGTCCTTTCAGCAATAAATGTAGAGGCCACTCGGCTGGGTGGGCTTTATGCCAGGCTTGGCCCGCTGGTTTATGCGCCGGGCCACAAGCCACGCGACAGCAGTGGACAGTGCAGGACAAGGACTGGGCACGTGCCAGCACCAGACCCCTTCCTTCGCCGGGGTCCTCCCCATCCCGGGACCCTGCCGATGCTGAGGCCTTCCATGGGATCCATCATACATTCTTGGGACTAGTATGTATAGGGGTCCGGTGTCTTCCTGCGGGGTCCGGTCCTAGCGACGAACACCAGGATGTACTCCCTTTCCCTGCCACGCGGCGCTCCTGGACCTGCCCATTGGGCGCCATTCTCCACGTGGTCTTGAGGCGTTGCACGGGTGCGGCACCTTTCTGCAGTAGTAGAAGGTACCCTTGATTGAGGGTACTGACAAACTAGATGTTTGCAATATTTCTATTTCCAATCTTAGAGATGAGAATGATATTTTACATGCTAAGATTGTTGAATTAAATGATTGCAAACCCTCTACTTCTACCGTTGAGCATGTTTCTATTTGCACTAGATGTAGAGATATTAACATTAATGCTATTCATGATCACGTTGCTATGATTAAACAACAAAATGATCATATAGCTAAATTAGATGCTAAAATTGCCGAGCATGAACTAGAAAATGAGAAATTTAAATTTGCTCATAGCATGCTTTATAGTGGGAGATGCCCTGGCATTAAGGATGGCATTGGCTTCCAACAGGGGGACAATGTCAAGCTTAATGCCCCTCCTAAAAGATTGTCTAATTTTGTTAAGGGCAAGGCTCCCATGCCTCAGGATAACGAGGGTTACATTTTATACCCTACTGGCTATCCCGAGGATAAGATTAGGAGAATTCATGCAAAGAAGACTCATTCTGTCTCTCACCATGCTTTTATTTATAAGAATGAGGCTTCTAGCTCTAGGCGTTCTACACATGTTAAAATGCCTAAGAAGAAAACTCCTATTGCATCAAATGAACCCAACATTTCATTTAAGACTTTTGATGATTCATATGTGCTTACTAACAAATCAGGCAAAGTAGTTGCCAAATATGTTGGGGGCAAACACAAGGGCTCCAAGACTTGTGTTTGGGTACCCAAGGTACTTGTTTCTAATGTAAAAGGACCCAGAACCATTTGGGTACCTAAGAACAAGGCCTAAATTTGTTTTGTAGGTTTATGCATTCGGGGGCTCAAGTTGGATCATCGACAGCGGATGCACAAACCACATGACTGGGGAGAAAAGAATGTTCTACTCCTACGAGAAAAACCAAGATCCCCAACAAGCTATCACATTCGGGGATGGAAATCAAGGTTTGGTCAAAGGACTTGGTAAAATTGCTATATCACCTGACCATTCTATTTCCAATGTTTTTCTTGTAGATTCTTTAGATTACAACTTGCTTTCTGTTTCTCAATTATGCAAAATGGGCTACAACTGTCTTTTTACAGACTTAGGTGTTACTGTCTTTAGAAGAAGTGATGATTCAATAGCTTTTAAGGGAGTGTTAGAGGGTCAGCTATACTTAGTTGATTTCAATAGAGCTGAACTCGACACTTGCTTAATTGCTAAGACTAACATGGGGTGGCTCTGGCATCGCCGACTAGCCCACGTTGGGATGAAGAATCTTCATATGCTTCTAAAGGGAGAACACATTTTGGGACTAACCAATGTTCACTTTGAGAAAGACAGGATTTGTAGCGCATGTCAAGCAGAGAAGCAAGTTGGTGTTCATCATCCACACAAGAACATCATGACGACTGACTGGCCACTAGAGCTACTCCACATGGATCTATTCGGCCCGATAGCTTACATAAGCATCGGCGGGAGTAAGTACTGTCTAGTTATTGTGGATGATTATTCTCGCTTCACTTGGGTATTCTTTTTGCAGGAAAAATCTCAAACCCAAGAGACTTTGAAAGGATTCTTGAGACGGGCTCAAAATGAGTTCGGCTTGAGGATCAAGAAAATAATAAGCGACAATGGAACGGAGTTCAAGAACTCTCAAATTGATGGCTTCCTTGAGGAGGAGGGCATCAAGCATGAGTTCTCTTCTCCCTACACGCCACAACAAAATGGTGCAGTGGAGAGAAAGAATAGAACTCTATTGGACATGGCAAGGACCATGCTTGATGAGTACAAGACTTCGGATCAGTTTTGGGCCAAAGCGGCCAACACCGCTTGCTACGCCATCAACCAATTATATCTACACCGAATCCTTAAGAAGACATCTTATGAACTCCTCACCGGTAAAAAGCCCAATGTTTCATATTTTAGAGTCTTTGGTAGCAAATGCTTTATTCTTGTTAAAAGAGGCAGAAAATCTAAATTTGCTCCTAAGGCTGTAGAAGGCTTTTTTACTTGGTTATGATTCAAACACAAGGGCATATAGAGTCTTTAACAAATCCACTGGACTAGTTGAAGTCTCTTGTGACATTGTGTTTGATGGGACTAACGGCTCTCAAGTAGAGCAAGTTGATCTTGATGAGCTAGATGATGAAGAGGCTCCGTGCATCGCGCTAAGGAACATGTCCATTGGGGATGTGTGTCCTAAGGAATCCGAAGAGCCTCCACAAGCACAAGATCAACAACCTTCATCTTCCACACAAGCATCCCCATTAGCCCAAGATGAGGATCAAGCTCAAGAGGATGAAAATGAAGATCAAGAAGATGAGCCACCTCAAGACGAGGGCAATATCAAGGGGGAGATGACAATGATCAAGACAAGGAAGATGAACAAGATCCAAGGCCGCCACACCCAAGAGTCCACCAAGCAATCCAACGAGATCACCCCGTGAACACCATCCTAGGAGACATTCATAAGGGGGTAACCACTCGATCTCGTGTTGCTCATTTTTGTGAACATTACTCTTTTGTTTCCTCTATTGAGCCACACATGGTATAGGAAGCACTTCAAGATTCGGATTGGGTGCTGGCGATGCAAGAGGAGCTCAACAACTTCACGAGGAATGAGGTATGGCATTTAGTTCCACGTCCTAACCAAAATGTTGTAGGAACTAAGTGGGTCTTCCGCAACAAGCAAGATGAGCATGGTGTGGTGACAAGGAACAAAGCCCGACTTGTAGCCAAGGGGTATTCACAAGTCGAAGTTTTGGATTTTGGTGAAACCTATGCACCAGTAGCTAGGCTTGAGTCAATTCGTATATTACTTACCTATGCTACTTACCATGGCTTTAAGCTTTACCAAATGGACGTGAAGAGTGCCTTCCTCAATGGACCAATCAAGGAAGAGGTCTATGTTGAGCAACCTCCCGGCTTTGAAGATAGTGAGTATCCTAACCATGTGTATAAACTCTCTAAGGCGCTTTATGGGCTCAAGCAAGCCCCAAGAGCATGGTATGAATGCCTAAGAGATTTCCTTATCACTAATGGATTCAAAGTCGGTAAAGTCGATCCTACTCTCTTTACTAAGACAATTGAAAATGATTTGTTTGTATGCCAAATTTATGTTGACGATATCATATTTGGGTCTACTAACAAATCTATTTGTGAAGAGTTTAGTAGGATCATGATTCAAAAATTCGAGATGTCTATGATGGGGGAGTTGAAGTATTTCTTAGGATTTCAAGTCAAGCAACTCCAAGAGGGCACCTTCATTAGCCAAACGAAGTACATTCAAGACATACTCACCAAGTTTGGAATGAAGGATGCCAAGCCCATCAAGACACCCATGGGAACCAATGGGCATCTCGACATCGACATGAGAGGTAAATCCGTAGATCAAAAGGCATACCGGTCAATGATAGGATCTTTACTCTATTTATGTGCATCTCGACCGGACATTATGCTTTCTGTATGCATGTGTGCAAGGTTCCAAGCCAACCCTAAGGAAGTTCACCTTAGGGCCGTGAAGCGAATCTTGAGATATTTAGTTCATACACCTAAGTTTGGTCTTTGGTACCCAAAGGGATCCTCTTTTGATTTATTAGGATATTCCGATGCTGATTGGGCAGAGTGTAAAATTGATAGGAAGAGCACATCAGGGACTTGTTAGTTTCTAGGGAGATCCCTGGTGTCTTGGGCTTCAAAGAAACAAAACTCAGTAGCTCTTTCTACCGCCGAAGCCGAGTACATTGCCGCAGGCCATAGTTGCGCGCAATTGCTTTGGATGAGGCAAACCCTTAGGGACTATGGCTACAAATTTAGCAAAGTCCCTCTCCTATGTGACAATGAGAGTGCAATCCGCATGGCGGATAATTCCGTTGAACATAGCCGCACTAAGCACATAGCCATTCGGTATCACTTTTTGAGAGATCACCAACATAAGGGGGATATCGAGATAGCCTATATAAACACCAAAGATCAATTGGCCGATATCTTTACCAAAACATTAGATGAGAAAACCTTCACCAAACTTAGGAATGAGCTAAATATTCTTGATTCTAGGAATTTTGATTGATTCTTTGCACACATAGCTCATTTATATACCTTTGATCAAATCTCTTTTATGACTATGACTAATGTGTTTTCAAGTGTATTATTATGCTTAGTCATAAAATTGAAAGGAAAATGGAGTATTCGGCAAAGAAGGCGCTTCCACTCAACTCCATTGGTATTTGCCGATATTCCGCATCGTTCTCCACTTTGGTATAATCCTCACTCATATTTATTTGTTTGCCATTGGGGAGACAATAGAAGGGCTTATATTTCACTCACAAGTATCCATTTTTGGCGATTCATGCCAAAGGGGGAGAAAGTATGAGCCCAAAGCAAAAGGACCGCACCACCACCGAATTTTAAAAATAAAGTTTTTTAAATTGGTATCTTATTGTGTTCAAAAAGGGGGAGAAAGTAGTATCTTCAAAACTTATAAAACCCTCTTAACACTAAGAGGAGAATTTCGTTAAGGGGGAGTTTTGTTTAAGTCAAAGGAAAAGCATTTGAAACAGGGGGAGAAAATTTCAAAATCTTGAAAATGCTTCTTTCAATCTTATTCATGTACCTTTGACTATTTGCAAAAATGTTTTGAAAAGAATTTTACAAAGGATTTGCAAAAACAAAACCCATGGTGCAAATGTGGTCCAAAATTTTAAATAAGAAGAAAACAATCCATGCATATCTATTGAAATAATGATATTGGTTTCAATTCCAAGCAACCTTTGCACTTACCTTATGCAAACTAGTTCAATTCTGCACCTCTATATTTGCTTTGGTTTGTGTTGGCATCAATCACCAAAAAGGGGGAGACTGAAAGGGAAATAGGGTCAAACCTTTTCCTATATGAATTTTGGTGGTTGACTTGCCCAACACAAATTATTGGACTAACTAGTTTGTTCTAGATTATGAGTTCTATAGGTGCCAAAGGTTCACAACAAACCAATACAAAGTCAAAAGAAAGGGTTCAAAACAAAGGAGCAAACTATACCGAAGGCAGCCCTGGTTTGGCGCACCGGCTGTCCGATGCACCACCGGACAGTGTTCGGTGCACCAGGGAGATCGACTCTGAACTTGCCAGCTTCGGGAATTCGAGGAGCCACTCCGCTATAATTTGCCGGACTGTCCGGTGTGCCAGCGGAGCAACGGCTACTTCGCGCCAACGGTCGTCTGCAAATGAACAGTGAAAGTGAACAGTGCGTGCCTGCGCGCACAGAAGTCAGAGCAGGCGGCAGAAGGCGCACCGGACATTGAACAGGACCTGTCTGGTGCACCACCGAACTGTCCGGTGGCCCCACTTGTCAGAGCTCCAACGGTCGAACCCTAATGGTTGGGTGACGTGGCTGGCGCACCGGACAGTGTCCGGTAGCACACCGGACTGTCTGGTGCGCCATTCGACAGACAGCCTCCCCAACGACCACTTTGGTGGTTGGGGCTATAAATACCCCCCAACCACCACACTTCAAGGCATCCAAGTTTCAGCCATTTGCATTCAATACAAGAGCTCTAGACTTCACTCCAAGACACAAACAAAGAGATCAAATCCTCTCCCAAGTCCAAAGTTCATTCCAATCAAATAGTGACTAGAGAGAGTGACATTTGTGTTCATTTGAGTTCTTGCACTTGGATTGCTTTTCTTCTTCTTTCTTTCTTGTTCCCAACTCAATTGTAATCAAGGCAAGAGACACCAATCGTGTGGTGGTCCTTGTAGGGACTTAGTGTCCCAATTAATTGAGAAGAGAAGCTCACTCGGTCTAGGTGACCGTTTGAGAGAGGGAAAGGGTTGAAAGAGTCCCGGTCTTTGTGACCACCTCAACGGGGAGTAGGTTTGCAAGAACCGAACCTCGGTAAAACAAATCACTGCGTCTCACTCCTCATTTGCTTGTGATTTGTTTTCGCCCTGTCTTTCAGACTTGATTATATTTCTAACGCTAACCCCAACTTGTAGTTGTGCTTAAAGTTTGTAAATTTTAGATTCCGCCTATTCAACCCCCTCTAGGCGACTTTCAAGTGTTTACTGAGACGAAGGCCGCCAAGCCTGAAGATAAGGTGGGTCAGCAAATTTCAGATACCGGCAAGGCGATAGAGCAAGTTATGATAGATAAAGCAAAGTCTCCTGTCCCCGAAGCTGAAGATATTGTTTACATTGTTCGACATGCTTCGGGGAAAAAATTATCTGAAGAAGAAATCTTGGAGGCCAGACACTATGCCCAAAGATTGAAATATTCGAAGGGGGCTTTAGTGATCAATCGTACCAATGAAGATGATTTCTTGTACTGTCTCCCGGATAACAAAGAAATATCCATGTGCCGGGAGATATCTAAGAGTATGGGATTTCCTAAGCTTGAAGAAGGCCTTTCGGTCTTGTCGAAGGATGATCTTGCTGATAGCCTCGCATACAATAGTGTAAAGGTATAGAGGTTAATTTTAAAGCTAGAAAATGGAGTATTTTATTGCCATGCTCAACTCTTTCTTCTTTGCAGGGATTAATTCTTAGTAATGCCTTGAGGGCTCAGAAGAGCGCCAAAGACGAAGGTTGTACAATGGCTCTTAACAACCTTCGGTGTGAGGTGATTGAACTATGAAATAAAAGTCTAGAAAAAGACAAAATTTTGATTTCATTGGTGAACAAAGCAAAGGAAGACGAAGCAATTTACAAAGCTCAGGTCGAGGCCCAGAAAACCGAAATTGAAGACCTTCGGAGACAACTAGCTGAAGCTAGGGAGAACTGCGCGCTTGCATAGGCTAATCAGGAGACCAGTGAATACTGGAAAAATAAGCTAGATAAAGATGTTGAAGAACTTCACGAATCGAAGGAAAGGTGCTTTGAGAAATCCTTGGATTGCGTGAAGAAATTAAAAACTAGCTTCGCCAAAGTGGGCACCTATTCTACTGAAGAAAACTTCATACGAGGCGACCCTGAAGGCGTTGTTGAATGGATAAGTGGAGAAGCCAAAGCCTTCTAGGAAATTTTGAGTGATCGCGGGGATATCTGCGTGTTTTCCGGCGTGCGGGGAATTTCATCTATTCTGGAGAAGGCCGGATGTGATCACGTTAAGGCCATAGCCCAGGACGAAGCTGCCTTCTCCGTAGATGATACGAAGGATCCTTTAGCCGAAGCAACTTTAATGGGCGGGAAATTTTATAACGATGTGTGGGTGAACGGTGGCCGAGAGCTGGCCCACGAGATTATAAAAAAGAGTGAAAAAGACACCCATGACGCCCGGGCAAAAGCAAAGTGAGCTGAAGAAGCTGCAGTACTGTTTCTTGATTATTTGGCTTTGGTACTTGCCTTATGGCTTCGAACTAATCTGTTTACCTACTTTAGCTGAACTATCTCCGCCACCGGAGCCATACGATCCCCTAGCTAATCCAGAGATGAAGGAATCATTGGACATCATAAACATGGCTGAATCCATTATCGACGAAGTCGTCAACAAATTACTGAACGAAGTTGCAAAGAAAGTCCTTAGAGAGGAATAATTTTTATTGTAATAATATTTTGAAATGTCGGAATGTATGGAACAATTGTAGGAAAATTAGGCTTATATTGTAACAAAACTATGTGACATTTGATGTATATAACATTGAATCGAATATGTAAATTATTGTAATTTATTTCTTTGCGATGCATGAATTTTTCACACATACCGTTTTCGAGCCTTCGGCGAAAAAACATCTTCTCTTCTTTTCATGCTTCGTAAAAAAAGAGATCCCTTCTTATGACAAGCCTGATAAAACAGTATTTCCCGAAGCTTACTTCGTGCCTTAGCACATTCTAATTTTGACGAAGCATTTGCCGAAGATTGGCTTCGTACTCAATCCTTGTGCCGGTAATGCAATATGATGTATGATGTAATGTTATGCGAAATGATATGATGATATGATGCAAAATGATGAGGATGCCAAAGACACATACCCACACGCCCACACTGGAATACACAAGCTCTGCATCACTTTAGGAACGACTTTTGAGCTTCTTCACCTTCTATTTCGATGATATAAGTTCTGCATCCCCTTAGGAACGACTTTTGAACTTCTTCACCTTCTATTTTGGCAGTATAAGTTCTGTATCCCCTTAGTAATGACTTCTGAACTTCTTCGCCTTATATTCCGGTGGTATTTGGCTTTGCATTCCCTTTGGAATGACTTTTGAGCAGAAAACTTACACTGCGCTCCCTTAGGAACGACTTTTTGTAGCTTCGTCAATTTTGGCTCTGCATTCCCTTAGGAACGACTTTTATGGCTTCGTTTATGTTGGCTCTGCATTCCCTTAGGAACGACTTTTGAGCTTTGTAAATCTATGAAGAAGATATATTGCATTCTGGTACAGGCATAATTAAACTAAGTTTTCATTGCTTGTTCCTCATACAGAAAGCAAAATGGCATAAAAAATAAAAGTATTTCAGAAGTAGGATATTGCTCTGTAAATGTGCTTTGATTCTGATACGGTGTTGTTGACCGTACGAGCTTCGGACTCCTCCCTGAAGTCACGTTGTTGTTGTGGATGTTTGTAACACCCGGATTTTAGGGGTCCAAAACCCGGGCGCTAACATAAACACCAGGTATGCTGGGACCAAGTCTCACACATATGATGTATAGTGGCACAGGATCGAATGTCACATCTTTATACATAACAGGAGTTCTATACAAAATAAATAATTACATTATAAGGAGACAACGGTCCAGCAACCCAAAGTTGACTGGGAGACGACGACCTAGACCTCTCACGAACACATCGCAGCATCCTCCATGAGCATCATCCTGTGGTACCTGTTCTTGACCTGTGGGGTGTGTGAGACAGCAAGAGTGAGCTCACATACGTTCATCGCTCAACAAGTTGTGGGGAATAATGTGCATGAACTCGCCAAAGGTGGGAGCTCACGTGAAGTGTAAGGCTTACCAAAGAAGATGGTTAGAGCTGAGCATTGCTTTTAAAGTTGGTCAAAATTTTATTAGCAGTTACTAAGTATAAGTAAATACCAAACCCAATTAAGTAGTAGAACAAAAATAACAACTTCACCTGCGATGCAATGCATATGACAAATTGAATTTAGTTCCATAATTTAAACATCAGAGAGTCCTGAGCTGCTCATGACCGTGAGCTCGGCTAGTATACCAGTTTTACACTCTGCAGAGGTTGTACCCTTTACCCACAAGTCGTGTATCCCATGTCGCCAGGGTTTGCAAGGCCCTTAGACACTACCGAGGTGAATGGCTAGGGATCCACTACGAGGCCTTTACAAAGTTCCACTAGCTTCCGAAAACCCGCTACAGTTTATAGGAAGTTCCAATGCAGGAATCCCTTGCAGGACCGCCATCGCAGCAAAATCCTCCCGAGGGCCTCCCTACACTGACCACTCCCCTACTGCCCTTGCCCCTTTCGGGTAAGGTAGTCTTCCACTAGCTTTCCTAATTAATCAGCCAAGGGGTCCCATTCCTCCCTTGTGGTGGCACGTGTTACTCAAGTTAAGCTCTATGTTCCAATTAACATTAATGATATCAACATGAACATAAACAGAAATACAACAAGAATTGGAACATAGAGGTAATAAATGATTATCCCAAAACCATATAAAGCAATAGCAAACTACCCAAGTGATTCAGGGGTAAACAAGGTAGTAGGATAAACAAATCTAGGGTGACCTATTGGGTCCCATCAAAATTAACCTATGCATGGATAATTGATATTAAAGAACATTATTGGGTAAAAAGTGGTCAAGGGCACAACTTGCCTGGGCCTTGAGAATCCAGGTACCAATTTGCTCTTCAGATGACACGTGACCTCGCTCTAGTCGTAGCAATACAAACAAACATTGTATAGGCAAAATTAACATTACACCAAACATAAGTACAAACTGAATAATAATAATCTACGCGTTGCTACGAGATCGTAGGAACAAGAATCACTAAATTTGGAGTTATAGTTATTTAGTTATGAATTTCTGAAGTTAATAAGCACCTAGAATAGATTAATTCAAATGAACAGTTTCACTTCAAGTTTCATGGCTAAACAGTGTTACTAGTTGATAGGCAATATTATAACAAAATTATTGCAACTGGAATGACTCAATTTGGAGTTAAGATGAATTT
The DNA here is from genome assembly GCA_029449295.1 of Zea luxurians. NCBI lineage: Eukaryota > Viridiplantae > Streptophyta > Magnoliopsida > Poales > Poaceae > Zea > Zea luxurians. Next base: position 37,197,765 of record JAOPSE010000010.1, on the reverse strand, counting down.
AATATGAATTATACAAGTTTCTGGATTTATTTTTGTATTAAAAATCAATTTCCAGAATTAATTCTCTAATTTTACTACTCTCTGGACCGCGCGTGAATAACAGAGAAACACAGGGATCTCGGCGCAAAAATTCTCAAGACTCAGTGTACACCGCCAGAGGACGGCGGGTTGAATCCGAGAAAACCCAGGGTTTCTTTTATAAAACATACCCGCGAAGGGGTATCGTGAGATCTGAGCCCTCCGATCAAAATCGGACGCCCCAGATTAGTTCGTGCTTTAAATGAAACGGTATGCAATATGAGCCCTTGGATCCGAGATCAGCGGTTGTGGTTTAATGAAACGAGATCGAATCTGGGTCACTGGATCCTGATCGAACGGCGCAAATCCACCCCACCGAACCGGTATTGCCCTTTTAATCCTAGCCGCAAGATCATCGATCCACGGTCGAAAGCCTCTCTGACCCAGATCAAATCCCAACCGCGCACCCATCATCCAACGGCCAGCACCTATTCCCCCCAACGGAGCGCACCCGCACGGCGGCGCCGCCCCGCACGCACGGCGGAGCACGCCGGCGAGGCTGCCAATCGGCCGTCCCCGAGTGCCAAACTCAAATCGGACCGAGCTACACGTTGAGAAGGAAGAGACGAGCACAGTGTATGGGTCCATACCGAGAATCGCACCGTGAAGCGCCCTGGCCACGGAGAGGAGCGGATCCGCGGCGGTGCACGAACGACGGTGAGGAATTCCGGTGAGCTCGGTGATCTATTTCGTCCACGGATCCCTCACACAACCTTCCAGAGCTCCGCGCCTTCCCCCGAGTGGGTCCCCTTGGCCGGACCGACAGCCAAGGCGAGAATCACCCACGGCGGCAATTTCTCTCGCCGCGCGTAGGCCTTCTGGTGACCGTGCAGAGGGAAGAGTCGAGGGGAACGGTGAGGAGGGAGTCGGAGGCCACGTACTTATACTCAGGGAGCGCCTCGCGGTTGTTGCACGGGTGCCGAGATCACCGGCGAGCTTCGCGGAGTCCGCGCGGTCCGTTCGCCGCGAGGAAGACGGGCCCGACGAGATGGTCCCACCGATCAGAGTCACGAGTTCACGTGTGTCTGCGATATGGGCCCACGCGATGACGAGGGCGCGCGAGAGAGGTGGTAAGCTGGGCTGCTGCGCGCGTGAAGAGAAATGGGGAGATGGGCCGAATAGGGTCTGGCCGGCCCATGAAGGCTTTTTATTCCTTTTCTTTTTCTGATTTCCCCTTTCTTTCTTATTTCCAAATTTAAATTTTGAATTCAAATTTAAATTCAAGCTTGTGACTAGTTCATTTGCAAACCATATCTGTGCAATTAAAAGTATTGGGTTTGAGAATATTTATTCCAATATAGTATTCATGTTTTCATATTACTTCTCTTTTCTTCCCTTCCCATTTATTTTCTATTTCCTATTCCAAATTCAAATTTATACTTCTATTTTAGTTTTCAGATTTTTCAAATGTATCAATTGAAACCCAAAGGTGAATATAAACCATACTATTTTAATATTACTAATTTAAGTTTTATTCTCCTTGTTATTTATTTCATGGGATGTATAAATGGTTTCCTTTAAAGAAAAATCCCTTTTCTCATCTTTTTCTTATTTTCCTAATTTCCAAAGCATTATGATACTTTATTCATATTTATTTTTTTTTCCTCTACTAATTTTGGGTCTTACAAATCCTACCCCCCTTAACAAAAATCTCGTCCTCGAGATTTGTAAGAAAAGGGATGTATACTCATATTGTTCTCGGAACATATGCACAAACAAAGAAATCTCAGCATGAGGTATAATTCTTTAACAAAACATAGGGTCAATAGACCTTATTATTCCTTTTTAGAATAATATCATATCATCTACTAACTAAAGTAACATCTAGATCTTACAAATCATCATAATTTATATCTATGTAGCTTGGTGGAGCGGGTGGTGGTGGTGGAGGTTGTTGTTGTTGTCTCTCCAACCGTGCTTGCCTTATTTCTTGGCGGACCTGACGTATTTCCTCGCGTTGTTGTCTTATCTGGTTTTGCATCTCGGTCACCAGGTCTGTTAATTGTTGTATTACCAGTCTTTGGGCAGCAACCACTTGTTCGGTTTCAATAGGTGGAGGATTTGGAGAATTCATTTCTGTTTGCTGTTGCGTGATAATCTTTCCTTTCCTGGTATTGACCATGAAAGTTAGAAGCATATGGTAACAGTTTTGCAAAGGAAATTATTCAATAAGCGGAATGAATAAGCTAGTAGCTGGTTATAATCTGAAGATTCTTTAGTAGGGCTTAATCTTTGTTTTACGTCCAGATTGGGGTAACCAGTTGTATAAGGTGAATATCCAAGGGTAAGATGGAATCTGTCAAGATGAGAGATATATGGGTGAGATAGACTACAAGATGTAGATTAAAAGTTTGTTTGTTATTAGGTGGGAATAGAAAGGTTATACCATTCATCATGGCTCTATTGGTTGGATCAGATCTCATGCATGTGGCTGAGTGGGTTTTAAGGCATTAGTTCATTTTTAAGTGCATGAGGGGTATGGACTTATCTCTTGTACCAGCATTAAGTAACTTACTCTAGATTAGATCATAATAGATTAGATAAAATCTAGATTAGGTTGGATATCACTAGATTAGACCGGTTAAGATCTAAGTAAATTTTGGATTATCTCATGGTTGTTACTCTAGAGTGGGGTCAATATGCTAATTAGGGCAAGATGAATCCATAAGGATAAGGTAGAGTCTTTTAAGGTCAGTTAGATCTATTAGGATGACATAAAATCTTTTCAAGATAAGATGAGTATCTTTTAAGATGAGATGGATCTATTAAGATAGGGGAGAATCTTTTAAGATAAGATGAATTGATTAGAATGAGATCTTTTAGGATAAGATAAATCTCTTAAGCTAGATATGTTCCAATGGGGACAATCTAGGTTGTCTAGTTATTTTACAAATGCTATCCTTTATGCCTAGATGTATATGCAGATGTAATTGTGGACATTGATCCACAACCCATCACACTCAAACAAAGATCCAAATCAGACATATATCATAAGAGCAAACATTCAAATACATAGACACTTATAAAAATAGTTTTGTTTTTGTTCCTAGGATTAGGTCTCCTATCCCTAAAGGTCACTTTAGGCACAGTATTTCAAAGTGTGAAATCCACATTTGTCTTTTAGAAGGAAAAGGGTAAGAATAATCAGAGTAAAGCGGAAATAGATGAGAAAAGATTAAGAAAAGTTTAGAAAGAATCAGAGTAGTAAGTGATGGTTGTCCAGTTCTATCTAGGTTTCGTCCTACAGTCAACATTCCTCTGATACCACTTCTGTAACACCCGGATTTTAGGGGTCCAAAACCCGGGCGCTAACATAAACACCAGGTATGCTGGGACCAAGTCTCACACATATGATGTATAGTGGCACAGGATCGAATGTCACATCTTTATACATAACAGGAGTTCTATACAAAATAAATAATTACATTATAAGGAGACAACGGTCCAGCAACCCAAAGTTGACTGGGAGACGACGACCTAGACCTCTCACGAACACATCGCAGCATCCTCCATGAGCATCATCCTGTGGTACCTGTTCTTGACCTGTGGGGTGTGTGAGACAGCAAGAGTGAGCTCACATACGTTCATCGCTCAACAAGTTGTGGGGAATAATGTGCATGAACTCGCCAAAGGTGGGAGCTCACGTGAAGTGTAAGGCTTACCAAAGAAGATGGTTAGAGCTGAGCATTGCTTTTAAAGTTGGTCAAAATTTTATTAGCAGTTACTAAGTATAAGTAAATACCAAACCCAATTAAGTAGTAGAACAAAAATAACAACTTCACCTGCGATGCAATGCATATGACAAATTGAATTTAGTTCCATAATTTAAACATCAGAGAGTCCTGAGCTGCTCATGACCGTGAGCTCGGCTAGTATACCAGTTTTACACTCTGCAGAGGTTGTACCCTTTACCCACAAGTCGTGTATCCCATGTCGCCAGGGTTTGCAAGGCCCTTAGACACTACCGAGGTGAATGGCTAGGGATCCACTACGAGGCCTTTACAAAGTTCCACTAGCTTCCGAAAACCCGCTACAGTTTATAGGAAGTTCCAATGCAGGAATCCCTTGCAGGACCGCCATCGCAGCAAAATCCTCCCGAGGGCCTCCCTACACTGACCACTCCCCTACTGCCCTTGCCCCTTTCGGGTAAGGTAGTCTTCCACTAGCTTTCCTAATTAATCAGCCAAGGGGTCCCATTCCTCCCTTGTGGTGGCACGTGTTACTCAAGTTAAGCTCTATGTTCCAATTAACATTAATGATATCAACATGAACATAAACAGAAATACAACAAGAATTGGAACATAGAGGTAATAAATGATTATCCCAAAACCATATAAAGCAATAGCAAACTACCAAAGTGATTCAGGGGTAAACAAGGTAGTAGGATAAACAAATCTAGGGTGACCTATTGGGTCCCATCAAAATTAACCTATGCATGGATAATTGATATTAAAGAACATTATTGGGTAAAAAGTGGTCAAGGGCACAACTTGCCTGGGCCTTGAGAATCCAGGTACCAATTTGCTCTTCAGATGACACGTGACCTCACTCTAGTCGTAGCAATACAAACAAACATTGTATAGGCAAAATTAACATTACACCAAACATAAGTACAAACTGAATAATAATAATCTACGCGTTGCTACGAGATCGTAGGAACAAGAATCACTAAATTTGGAGTTATAGTTATTTAGTTATGAATTTCTGAAGTTAATAAGCACCTAGAATAGATTAATTCAAATGAACAGTTTCACTTCAAGTTTCATGGCTAAACAGTGTTACTAGTTGATAGGCAATATTATAACAAAATTATTGCAACTGGAATGACTCAATTTGGAGTTAAGATAAATTTAATATGAATTATACAAGTTTCTGGATTTATTTTTGTATTAAAAATCAATTTCCAGAATTAATTCTCTAATTTTACTACTCTCTGGACCGCGCGTGAATAACAGAGAAACACAGGGATCTCGGCGCAAAAATTCTCAAGACTCAGTGTACACCGCCAGAGGACGGCGGGTTGAATCCGAGAAAACCCAGGGTTTCTTTTATAAAACATACCCGCGAAGGGGTATCGTGAGATCTGAGCCCTCCGATCAAAATCGGACGCCCCAGATTAGTTCGTGCTTTAAATGAAACGGTATGCAATATGAGCCCTTGGATCCGAGATCAGCGGTTGTGGTTTAATGAAACGAGATCGAATCTGGGTCACTGGATCCTGATCGAACGGCGCAAATCCACCCCACCGAACCGGTATCGCCCTTTTAATCCTAGCCGCAAGATCATCGATCCACGGTCGAAAGCCTCTCTGACCCAGATCAAATCCCAACCGCGCACCCATCATCCAACGGCCAGCACCTATTCCCCCCAACGGAGCGCACCCGCACGGCGGCGCCGCCCCGCACGCACGGCGGAGCACGCCGGCGAGGCTGCCAATCGGCCGTCCCCGAGCGCCAAACTCAAATCGGACCGAGCTACACGTTGAGAAGGAAGAGACGAGCACAGTGTATGGGTCCATACCGAGAATCGCACCGTGAAGCGCCCTGGCCACGGAGAGGAGCGGATCCGCGGCGGTGCACGAACGACGGTGAGGAATTCCGGTGAGCTCGGTGATCTATTTCGTCCACGGATCCCTCACACAACCTTCCAGAGCTCCGCGCCTTCCCCCGAGTGGGTCCCCTTGGCCGGACCGACAGCCAAGGCGAGAATCACCCACGGCGGCAATTTCTCTCGCCGCGCGCAGGCCTTCTGGTGACCGTGCAGAGGGAAGAGTCGAGGGGAACGGTGAGGAGGGAGTCGGAGGCCACGTACTTATACTCAGGGAGCGCCTCGCGGTTGTTGCACGGGTGCCGAGATCACCGGCGAGCTTCGCGGAGTCCGCGCGGTCCGTTCGCCGCGAGGAAGACGGGCCCGACGAGATGGTCCCACCGATCAGAGTCACGAGTTCACGTGTGTCTGCGATATGGGCCCACGCGATGACGAGGGCGCGCGAGAGAGGTGGTAAGCTGGGCTGCTGCGCGCGTGAAGAGAAATGGGGAGATGGGCCGAATAGGGTCTGGCCGGCCCATGAAGGCTTTTTATTCCTTTTCTTTTTCTGATTTCCCCTTTCTTTCTTATTTCCAAATTTAAATTTTGAATTCAAATTTAAATTCAAGCTTGTGACTAGTTCATTTGCAAACCATATCTGTGCAATTAAAAGTATTGGGTTTGAGAATATTTATTCCAATATAGTATTCATGTTTTCATATTACTTCTCTTTTCTTCCCTTCCCATTTATTTTCTATTTCCTATTCCAAATTCAAATTTATACTTCTATTTTAGTTTTCAGATTTTTCAAATGTATCAATTGAAACCCAAAGGTGAATATAAACCATACTATTTTAATATTACTAATTTAAGTTTTATTCTCCTTGTTATTTATTTCATGGGATGTATAAATGGTTTCCTTTAAAGAAAAATCACTTTTCTCATCTTTTTCTTATTTTCCTAATTTCCAAAGCATTATGATACTTTATTCATATTTATTTTTTTTCCTCTACTAATTTTGGGTCTTACAATGTTGGTGCCCTTCTGACTACTGGCTTCGGGTATAAGTAGGTTGCAATGGAGGTGGCGATGGGAGCTGAGGCCAGGAAGCTTTTAAATGGCTTGCCGAAGCAACAGAGGCCGCAGGTTGATTGCCCACATACTTTGGTATGTAGGGAGAGTGGCACAAAGCAGTATGTAAGACCTGCTTCGGCTGATTCTGCCGGGCTTCTGCTTCGGCAATCTCTTTTTGCTTCTGAATGGTGATTTGACACGTTCTTGTAGTGTGGCCCTTGTCTTCACCACAGAATAAGCAATAAATTTTCCTAGGCTGATCACCATATCTTCCTTGAAGCCCCTGCCGCCTCGGCCTCTTGAAGCTGGTGGCCAGAAGGAGCTTTGCTGTTGTCCTGAAGATTGTGAACTATGTTGTGGCCTCTGAAACTGGCCTCCTTTGTCATCGTTCTGACTAGAGTTGTGGATTGATCTGACATGCCTAGGGTGGATTCTTCCTCCGAAGCCCCTAGTCATCTTAGAAAATCTGTAAGCTTCCTCCCTTTTCTGGCGGAAGTCATTGTCGGCCCGGATGTACTCATCCATTTTTTGAAGCAGCTTCTCCAGAGTTTGGGGGGCTTCCTGGCGAAGTATTGGGCCGTAGGCCCTGGCCGGAGACCTTTGATCATGGCCTCAATGAAGATTTCATTGGGCACCATAGGCTCTTGTGCTCTCAGGCGCAAGAACCTTCGGACATATGCCTGAAGGTACTCCTCATGGTCTTGAGTGCACTGGAACAAGGCCTAAGCAGTGACTGGCTTCGTCTAAAATCCTTGAAAACTGGTGACCAGCATGTCCTTAAGCTTCTGCTAAGACGTGATTGTCCCTGGCCAGAGAGAAGAGTACCATGTCTGGGCCACACTTTGGACTGCCATGATGAAGGACTTGGCCATGACTGCGGTGTTGCCCCCATACGAAGATATAGTTGCTTCATGCTCATCAGAAACTGCTTCGGATCTGAGTGTCCATCATACATGGGGTGCTAGGGTGGCTTGTATGATGGGGGCCATGGGGTAGCCTGCAATTCTGCTGACAGAGGAGAAGCATCATCAAAAGCAAAATTTCCATGATGGAAATCGTCATACCAATCATCATCATTGTAAGAATTGTCCTGACGAAGCTCTCTGTGGAGGTCTTCGGTCCTGGTCATCTTGAGTAAGATGACGTATTTCTTCAGCATCTTCATCAATCTTCTTCTGTAGATCAGAAAGACGAAGCATCTTCTCTCTCTTCCTTTCGACCTACTGATGGAAAGCTTCGAGATCCCTTATCTCCTGGTCCAGCTCCTCCTCCTGGGGTGTTGGACTTGTAGCCTTCCTCTTTTGAGTTCGAGCTTCGCCCAGTGTGTCCTGGTTGACGTCCAGTGGCTGCAATGCAGCCCCTAGCCCTGAAGAAGTTTTCTTCGGCGGCATGACGAAGGTCACGACTTGCGGAAGGTGGTCGATTGAGTTCACCGGAGGTGGGCACCAATGTTGGGGACTTGTTCTCAAATGCTATAAGTCAAGAATAAGGCAACACAAAATGTTAATGGTTAAAGTTCTTCGTCCTTTGAAGCATTATCTCCCTTAGGATATAATGATCTTCAAACGAAGGTCATGAAGGACGTACCTTCATCATCGCAGTACATATTAGTGAAAGAAGAAGCATATGAAACATGAGAAATGACATGAACAATCATATGACATCATTAATATATCTTTTTATATCATTATAAATGAACATGAACAATATTGAATTACATTTGTACCTTCGGCTTGACAGAAGGCAAAAGTCCAAGCGCAACGCACGAGTGAATCACTACAGGAGAAGCCTAAAATTTCGTGGGCCGGTATATTTTCGTCGGCCGGCCCACGAAAATAAGGAAGTTATTTTCGTCGGCCTAGTGGCCGACGAATATAATACATATTTTCGTAGGCCCATTAATATTTTCGTCGGCAGGCCGACGAAAATACGGAAATTATTTTTGTCGGCCACTAGGCCGACGAAAATAAGCTATATTTTCGTGGGCCGAGGCCAAACCGACGAAAATACGTCGTTGACCGACCACTATTTTCGTCGGCCTCACTGAGGCCGACGAAAATAGTGGCCCTACATCGTCGGGCCCAGCCTTCTCTCGCTCGTTTCAAACGGTTCTCACCACGCCGCGCCGCCGCACGCCGCCCCCCGCCCACGCCGTCGCCGCCGAGCCCCACGCCGCCCAAGGTCCCGCGCCGCCCGGCCCCCACGACGCCGCCGCGCAGCCCGGCCCCCACGACGCCGCCGCGCCGCCCGGCAGAGCTCCCGCGCCCCTCGCCGCCGCGCAGAGCTCCCGCGCCCCCACGACGCCGCCTGCACCCCTGCACGCCGCCCGCAGAGCTCCCGCGCCCCCACGACGCCGTTGCACGCCTGCACGCCGCCCCTGCAGCCGCGCCCCTCGCCGCCCGCCCCTGCACGCCGCGCCCCTCACCCCTGCACGCCTGCCGAGCACCACGCCCGCCCCGCCGAGCCCCACGTCGCCGCACGCCGCACGCAGCCCGCGCGTCCTCACCCGCCCGCGAAGAAGAGAGCCCGCCGTCCGCGAAGGGAGCCCGTGGCCGCCGTCGCGAAGAAGAGAGCCCGTCGTTCGTCCACGCGGCGCTCGCCGTTCGTCCACGCCGCCCTCGTTCACCGCGGTGAGCCTCCCCGTATATAATATTGTTTGTAAGATTGTTATCACACCACATTTGATGCTCATGGCGGTTGTGGCGGTCGTGGCGTGCCGTGGCGTGCCGTGCGCGTGCCGTGGCGGCCGTGACGAGCCTCTGTCTTATGGTTGTGCCATTGGCGTATAGGGCACTTCTATCTTATGGTTGTGTCGTTGCATTCTTTGTCTAATCCTCAATGTGATCGGAGGGTGATGTCTTTTGTTTAATCTCCGAGATATTTTTTAATGTTTATAGTTTAGTTTTAATCGTTAACCATAGCGAACCGTATGCGTCACCCGTTCGGGAACGGCGAACGTCACATTGGCTTGTGAGGTTCGCCGTTCCGGAATTGTCCACGTATTTTGGACAGCCTGAGAGTGTAGGCCGATGCTTGTGATTTGTGACATGTGCCTTATGATTGACGCGGAATTTCGGTTGTGTAACCCAGTTGTTCTCCAACACACCATGTTCAGGCGTGTGCTTGGAGAGCAGCGAGGTTATGCTGCCGAAATTTCGCGGCAATCGTAGGATACATGTCACAAATCACAAGCATCGGCCTACACTCTTGGGTGGGTTTAGGGCCTTTACCTAATAGGGAGTTCACCTAAGCCACGGACGATCGTTGATGTTCTTTGTGTTTTGTTTAGCCTTTGAAATGGACGGTGATCGAAGGGTGATGTATGACGGGTGGAGAAAGGATGGGGCACATTCGAATGAATGGATGGGTGTAACAAAGGCTTTTCTTGAGCACGCTTTCAAAGATGCAACTGGTCGTCTAGTGAAGTGTCCTTGCAATCGCTGCGAGAACAAGTGGCCTCAGAAGAAGGAAGAAATGGAGAAACACCTTTGCAAAAGTGGGTTTATGCCGAACTACCTTGTATGGTACCGGCATGGAGAGTCTATTAAACATGTTGACGCGGAGGTGGAACTTGATGACGATCATGATAGGATGGACGACATGTTGCATGATCTTGGTAGGGATGTTGAAATGAACGCTGAGGAGCCGGGGCAGCTTCCACGCGATGCTCAGGAATTCTTCAGGCTACTCGCCGCGGGGGAAGAGAGACTGCACGAGCACACTCAGATGTCAGTTCTTGGGACTCTCACAAGACTAATGGCGATAAAGTCGAAGCACAACATTTCAAACAGTGCTTACAACGACATCGTCCAACTGATGGGCGAGGTTCTCCCGGAGAATCATAAGTTGCCAAAGAATATGTACTTCGCAAAGAAGATGTTGGCTGGTCTTGAGATGACATATGAGAAGATCGACGTGTGTCCCAACAGTTGCATGCTATTCTTTGAGGAGGATGACAAGCTGGACCGTTGTAAGCATTGTGAAGCTTCTAGATATGTCGAGGTGACAAATGATGAGGGTGAATTGGTAGTTACGAAGGTCGCAGCTAAGCAACTTCGTCGGTTGCCCATCATTCCTCGGCTTTCAAGGTTGTTCCTCAACAAGGAAATAGCTCTGCATATGACATGGCCAAAGAATGGTGTACGTCTCGTCACTGATCCAGACATAATGGTCCATCCGTCGAACGGTGATGCGTGGAAGGCAATTGACGAGTTTGATCCCGAATTTGCAAACGACCCTAGGAGTGTACGGCTTGGTCTATCGACGGACGGATTCACACCTTTCAATACCAGTGCAAGCCCTTACTCGTGTTGGCCTGTCTTCATTGTGCCATATAATCTTCCTCCTGAGTTGGTCAATAAAGAAGAGTTCATGTTCCTTGCACTAGTCATCCCAGGCCCCGAGCATCCAGGGCCAAAGCTGAATATGTTTGTTCGTCCTTTAATTGAAGAGCTGAAACAATTGTGGAGAGGTGTGAAGGCTTATGACAGCCATACTGAAAAGGAGTTTACCATGCGCGCTGCTTATTTGTGGTCAGTGCATGATCTGCTGGCGTATGGAGATTGGTCTGGATGGTGTGTTCATGGTCGGTTGTGCTGTCCCATATGTATGAATGATACGGATGCATTCAGATTGAAGCATGGTGGGAAAGTGTCATTCTTTGATGCTCATCGACGTTGGACTCCATTCAAGCATGATTTCAGGAATTCGCTTACTGCATTCAGAAGTGGAGCCAAAATCAGAAATGGGCCACCAAAGAGGCAAACTGCACCGCAGATAATGGCATGGCATGCTTGTCTGAAGCAAGGAGAAAATGATAGGTTTCAAGGCTACGGGGAGGACCACAACTGGACCCATATTTCATCAATATGGGAGCTTCCGTATGCAAAAGCCTTGATCATGCCGCACAACATAGACTTGATGCACCAAGAGCGTAATGTTGCTGAAAGCATCATAAGCACATGTTTCGATGTGACTGATAAAACGAAAGATAATATGAAGGCAAGAAAAGACATGGCTGAAATTTGTAAGAGACCGATGCTCGAGTTGAAAGTAAGCGATAAAGGGCATGAGAGTAGGCCGCGAGCTGATTACTGCCTCAAGCCAGATGAAAGGAAAGAAATATTTAAGTGGTTGAAGAATCTGAAATTTCCAGATCGATATGCGGCAAATCTGAAACGGGCAGTCAATCTGAAGACCGGTAAATTGATCGGTTTGAAAAGCCATGACTACCATATTATTATGGAGAGGCTGATGCCCGTGATGTTTCGAGGCTATTTTAAGGATGAGCTTTGGAGCATATTTGCAGAGCTGAGTTACTTCTATAGGGAAGTATGCGCAAAGACGGTATCGAAGAGGTTGATGCAGAAATTTGAGAAAGAAATTCCAATTCTTATTTGTAAATTTGAAAAGGTTTTCCCGCCAGGATTCTTCAATGTGATGCAACATCTAATTGTGCATTTGCCTTAGGAAGCTTTGGTAGGCGGACCAGTGCAATTCAGGTGGATGTATCCTATAGAAAGGGCGTTGAAAAAGCTCAGGGCGTCTGTTCGCAACAAGGCTAGAGTCGAAGGGTGTATTGCGGAGGCTTTTGCCCTTAAGGAGATATCTCAATTCTCAACCAGGTATTTCGCTCGAGCCAACAATGTGTTTGCTCCTTCAGTGCGACTTCATGTCGAAAATGAATCGCCCCAAAGCACCCTTCAAATTTTTGCGAATCCGGGTAAAGCAGTTGGAAAAGGGAGTGTACGTCACATTGAAGGATCAGATTTGAACACGCTAATGCTATATATGTATAGCAATATTGACAGCACACAGGAGGCGTTCGAGTAAGTTTTCCTCATAGTTACTTCCATTTTCTCATCTCATAATTTCTATAGTGTGTAATCTCCATGTTTCTAATATGTCCAGCATGTTTGATGAAGAATGTTGGAAATCTACTAGTAAACCTACGGCCATCCAATTAGAAAATCTTCGACGTGATGGGTTGAAAGGTGGACCAAACTTCGTGCAGTGGTTTCGTAATTATGTTAGTAATTGTCGTTCTCTCATTGTCCATACTTAATCTTTGAATTTTGGACTTCGAAGATATAATGCATATACTAATTCCTTGTATAGGTTTCCAAAAACTCTGTGCGCCCGGACTTGCAGCAAATGGCACATACCTCTGTGTCCGTCCGGAACTATACTCGCTATGATGTAAATGGATATCGCTTCCGAACCGCGAAATTGGAGAAGAGTCGACCATTGGCAGCCACCACCAATAGTGGTGTGTTGGCAAGTTCATATGTTGACGATGACAAAGTAGTGGACTATTACGGTGTTCTTCAAAACATTGTAGAGTTGATTTTCGATGGCCCCAAGGAACTTAAAGTCGTGTTTTTCGAGTGCGACTGGTTTGATGCTCATAGTGGGACTCGTGTCGACAAGTATGGTAATGTCGAGGTGAAGCATAGCTCTAGGATTCCGAGCAGTATGAGCGATGTTGTCCTTGCAAATCAGGCAAAACAAGTGTACTACCTGCCATATCCTCACCCAAGCCTTAGGGCTTGGTGGGTTGCAATCAAAGTCAACCCACAAGTCGTCGCTCCAGAGAGTGCTGACTACGTGAATACGAGCAGGGACAACGATGACGCTGTTTTTCAACCAGAAGCGGTGTCGAATCAAGACATAGCTCACCGATTCCATGTGACCAATGGAGAAGGCCTTGAAAATCTCTGTTACAATTCAAGCGACTTAATTGAAGAACCTAGGTCAAAGCACAAACGACCTGTCGTCGTTAGAAGATAAGTAAGGATCCAACGAAATCAAGAGCGTATGAATAAACAACAAGCCGAAGAAGCATCATCGGATGCGGATGACTTTTGATTAGTATGTTTCTTTTATTTAATCAATTAAGCTATGTATTCCAATTTTCACATTATTAATTTTCATATTATTTGTTTCATATATTGTGGTTTGACATTAATTTATCTACAGTTGAACATGTTCAAGCATAGGAGATCGAGGAGGAGTGGGGGCAGCGCGGCCAGCGAGGACAGCTCGGGCAGTGGGCTTTTTCAGGGCACCTCACAGAGCCGACAGAGGCAGCAGCAACTTCTCGACTGTCTAGATGAAGTGCATGGTGAGGAGGGTGAGCAGGAGGCTCCTCAGCAGGATGCTCATGTGCAGGGTGAGGAGGGTGAGCAAGATGAGGAGGGTGAGCAGGATGAGGAGGTTGACCCTATGGGGGCAGGCAGCGCGGGCGACGCGTCAGATGGTTCTACATCCTTCAGGTATTATTATGCATATTAGTTTAATTGATATTAGTTTTAAATCATTTCATCATATTTAATTTACTTGTATACTTAGGTATAAGAAGAGCAATGCGCTTGGTCCGAGGCCTGCTGAGAGGAGGCTCATCCGGCCGCATGGAGAATGGTGGGGCTTATTTCTGTTGTGTTAATTTTTTAATATGAACGTGATTGCACTGGTTTACTTGTTTTATTAATGTTTGTAGGTCATGGGAAGACTTGACTTGGGACGGTACAGGCAGACGTCCCAAGGTGAACGCGGTGTTGGGTAGCCTCTGTCGCTTCTACTACCCTGGCATGGTGGAGCTCAATGGCGAGAGGTTCGCGGCTATGCAGTGGGCCGACTGGGGTCTGAAGGACTATGTCCAGCCAGGGGAAAGCAGTAGCGGAGGGGGAAGTTCAGAACAAAAACCAAGGACTTGTCAGGTGGCTGTGTGGGACGAGTTCTTGGTGAGTTTACTTTCGTATATAAGCAATTCACTGCATTATTGCTTCTCCTAATCTTACTTTAACTTAACTTCTCCATTGATATGTAGGGGAGGTTCCAATTGCCGGATGACATCGAGGCGGATCAGGCTCAGTGGGAACGTGTGAAGAGACACTTTCGGAAGTGCGCTGATAAGGTCATCAAGGATGCCATGTACAATGCTCGCATCGCGGCCGTCAACTACTACTACAAGAAGATAAAGGGGCAGAAAATGAGCAAAGCATTAGGGGCCAATGAGATCTACCTCACAGAGGAGCAGTACTTGGAGAGCGTTGTGGATTGGCTGGCGAAGGACATGGAAGCCTGGAGGTGGTTGGCTAAGAGATGGGCGTCGCCTGAGTGGATTGCAGAGTCCAACAAGCACCGTGCCAACCGTGGCACTGAAGGACCGGGGCATAGGTATGGCGCCGATGGACACCTTGGTACCGCACGCCGCATGGTAAGTGTATAAATCAAACTTGTATGTTACATCTATTACAATTCTATGGTTTAACTCTTCTTTTTCATGCAGGAAGCTGAAAGTGGAGTTGCTCCAAGTTTTATGGAGGTTTACGTCCGTGGTCACCGTGGGCCTGATCCAGCGAACCCTGATGAGCTATGCAGCGAGGCGGCAGGGGAGAAAATGGTAAACAAGTTTGTATTTACGAATTAAATTGCATGATTTGTGTCTAACTCCAACTCTAACTTTCTTTGCAGAATGCATATGGGGAGGAAATGACTCAACGCCATGGGCCTGATTTCGACTGGATGCATTCAGACTTAGATGCCTCGGCGTTGTACCACAGTGGTGGGGGTAGAAAGCATGGCAGGTGAGGTGGTTGTCTTTGATTCGACAATTTCATTAACAAGAATGTGTCCACTTAATGGCTCAACTATGTGTATCATTCAGGTTTGCCTTTGGCACCGGCGTTGTGGAGTACAACAGGACCATAGGTCAAGGGAAGGCATCGTCTTCGGCAGGGAGTTCTCGCTCCAAGTCTGCTCGAGAGGCTCAGCTGGAGGAGGAGACTCGGGCAGCACAGGAGCAGGCTCGACTCGCACAGGAGCAGGCTCGAGCAGCGCAGGAGCAGGTCAGACAGCTGACGCAGTATATGACTTCTTATTTTCAGGTAATTCGTCTATCTCATCACGTGTCATTGAATTCAAAGTATAGTGTTGCGATTCTAACGTTTCATCCATTTGCAGGAAATGACTACTCGACTCGGCCCTGATATGAACTTGCCCGCTTTTCGCCCTCCCCAGGTAACACTATCTGAACACTTCAATTCCATAGCAACTCTTTTTATTATCAAAAATGGATCGCAGGCACAAGGATGGGGACAATGGCCAGGACAAGCTCCAGCGTCGCAGCCACAGTGGACCGGTGTTGGGTGGACGCAGGCACCTCCAGGCACTTGGACGCCTCCACCACCCCAAGGATCACAGCCATTTCAAGCGTGGATGGCACCGCCACCGACGGGGTGGGTGCCACCACCTCAGGGGTGGCCAGCACAACAGTACCCGTGGATGCATGCACAGCCTCCTTATCACCATGGATCACAGGTGACGTTCCATGTTTAGTTTTATGCAAATAGTGACCAAACATAGCCAGTATAGGTATAGGGATAGCAAAACACAGCCTTATTTGAATGATTGATGAATTGCAGGGTTCAGCGTCACATGCTCAGGAGGGTGCTGTCAACGTCCACGACTTCCTCGTCCATGGTTCTGGAGGGAGTGGCCACCTTCCTGGTGGTGGAGGAGGGAGTGGCCAAAACTCCCACAGCCCGCAGGAGTGATTAGTGAGTAGTGAGTTTGTTTGAAACTATGGACTTATGGTATTGAAACTATGTATGGACTATGGACTTATGGACTATGGACTATGGACTATTTATGTATATGTGAATGTGTTTTGTGATATGTATATGTCAATGTGTTTTGTGATATGTATATGTGAATGTGTTTTGTGAATTATGTATTTTGATTGTGAATCTGTATATATGTGAATTGTGATATTGTGTATTTTGCTGTGAATTATTAATAGGTGCAGAAAAATCTGTTTTGGGGGGGGGGGAACCATCAATTTTCGTCGGCCTCAGTGGTGGCCGACGAAAATATCCTGGGAACATATTTTCGTCGGCCATCAGCGGGCCGATGAAAATATCGGGCATGTATTTTCATCGGCCCCACCTGGCCGACGAAAATAGCCTGGGCGTATTTTCGTCGGCTTTCCAAAGGCCGACGAAAATAGTCAGTCGACCAATTATTTTCGTCGGCCTTGGGAAAGCCGACGAAAATAGGTATTTTTCGTCGGTACCGACGGAAATAGGTGCCTATTTTCGTCGAACTTATTTTCGGCGGCTATTTTCGTCGGTCTGCCGACGAAAATAGTCTATTTTCATCGGTTTAGGCTTATTTTCGTGGGCTTTTGGCCCACGAAAATTTAGGTGTTTCCTGTAGTGAATGCAAGTCAGCGTGAACAGTATGGGGGTACTGTTCATCTATTTATAGGCACAGGGCGCATCCTGTGTAAAATTACATTCATGCCCTTCATGTTTACTATCGACTTAAGGACAATCTATCGAGGACTAGATAGCCTTTTCCTCTTTAAGTCGGTTCCTTTTTCTGCTGCTGAGCCGAAGCTTCCTTGCGCGTAGCTTCGGAGCTGGTTCAACCTTCGTCCCGACCATGCTTTTCATATTGTGTACAGCTTCATTCCGAGTTCGAAGGTTCCTATACATATATTATACTTAGGAAACATTGTTAATAATGTTTTTGAGGACCTTCGAAAGACGAAGGCCCCCAACACATACTTAGAGTTTCTAAAAACATTTTAAGTACCTCAAATAAATAGATTTTGTTTTCCGAAAAATAGAAAAATATTCCTGAAAGTCGCCTAGAGGGGGTGAATAGGCGTAACCTGAAATTTATAACTTTAAACACACACTATAAGCCAGGGTTAGAGTTAGAATTAAATTCAAGTCCGGGAGAGAAGGGGAAAACAAATCAAATGGAAATCAAGCAAATGAACACGGTGATTTGTTTTACCGAGGTTCAGTTCCAAAGAACCTAGTCCCCGTTGAGGTGGTCACAAAGACCGGGTCTTTTTCAACCCTTTCCCTCTCTCAAACGGTCACTTAGACCAAGTGAGCCTTCTCCTTAATCAAACGGGTCACTTAGACCCCGCAAGGACCACCATACACTTAGGTGTCTCTTGCTTTGATTACAAGTCACTTGGGAACAAGAATGCAGAAGGAAGAAAGCGATCCAAGCAACAAGAGCGCAAATGAACACGAACACACACTCTCTCAAGTAACTAGGTGGTTGGAATGAATTCTAGACTTGGAGAGGATTTGATCTTTGGAAATGTGTCTTGGAGTGAATGCACTAGCTCTTGTATTGAATGAGAACTTCAGAAAACTTGGATGCTTGGAGTTGTGGTGGTTGGGGGGGGTATTTATAGCCCTCAACCACCAAGGTAGCCGTTGGGGAGGCTGCTGTCGATGGGCACACAGGACAGCCACCGGACACTCAATGTTCAGTGTTCGGTGCGCCGCCATGTTACCCAACTGTTAGGGTTCGGATCTTGGTCAATCATTGGAGTTTTGTCCTCTTGCGGCACCGGACAGTCGGTGCCACACCGGACACTGTTCGGTGCACCTCTGACTCTGCGGCTCTGACTTTGCGCGCACTAATCTTCACTGTTCCTCTGTCAGCGGCTTTTGCGGTCGACCGTTGGAGCGAGTAGCCGTTGCTCTGCTGGCACACCGGACAGTCCGATGGCACACCGGACAGTCCGATGGCACACCAGACAGTCCAGTGAATTATAGCGGAGCACGGCTCAGTTTTTCCGAGAGTGGCTGGTTCATCTTCATACGGACATGGTGCACCGGACGCTGTCCGGTGGCACACCGGATAGTCCGGTGCGGTAGTCCATAGCACACTCAAGTCTTTGTTCCGTTTAAAATTGAGTCCCTAACTTGAATCTTTTATTGGTTTGTGTTGAACCTTATGCACCTATAAAAACATGTATTCTAGAGCAAACTAGTTAGTCCATATGTTTGTGTTGGACATTCAGCCACCAAAAAATTGTGGGAAAAGGTTAACCCTATTTCCCTTTCAATCTCCCCCTTTTTGGTGATTGATGCCAACACAAACCAAAGCAAATATATAAAGTGCAGAAATGAACTAGTTTGCATATGGTAAGTGCATAGGTTACTTGGAATTAAACCAATTGATAATCTTACTAGATATGAATAGATTGCTTTTCTTTTATTTAACATTTTGGACCACATTTGCACCACTTGTTTTGTTTTTGCAAATTCTTTTGGAAAATCTTTTCAATATCTTTTGCAAACAGTCAAAGGTATATAAATGAGATTGCAAGAAGCATTTTCAAGATTTGAATTTTCTCCCCCTATTTCAAATGCTTTTCCTTTGACTAAATAAAACTCCCCCTGAATGAAATTCTTCTCTTAGCTTTCAAGAGGTTTTAGAAATAGATACTAATTTGAAAATTGATTTTTAAAGATACCAATTGAAGAGATTTCCATTATTTAGATACCAATTGAAATTTTGCTTTCTCAAGATAAGTGAAGCATGGATACCAATTGAGAAATTGCCAAATATCAATTAAGGCTTTATTTCGATTTTTTTTTGAAATTGGTGGTGCGGTCCTTTTGCTTTGGGCTTAATATTGTCTCTCCCTTTGGCATTAATCGCCAAAAACGAAGACTTTGAGAGCCCTTTTATATTTTCTCCCCCATTGATAAAATAATATGAGAGAAAGATTATACCAATTGGAGAGATTGCGGAGTAACGACAAAGGTTAAATGATACCGTCAGAGTTTGGAGTGGAAGCCTTGTCTTTGCCGAATACTCCATTTCCCTTTCAATCTAAGACTAAGGATAGAAATATACTTTGAACACACATTAGTCTTAGCCTTGGCACAAAAGATGATAAGAAATATGCGTTTGTACCAAATGAAAGAGATATGATCATAGGTATATAAATGAGCTATGTGTGCAATGTTTCAATCAAAATTCCGAGAATCAAGAATGTTTAGCTCATTCCTAAGTTTGCTAAAGGTTTTCTCATCTAGTGGCTTGGTAAAGATATTGGCTAATTGGTTCTTGGTGTTAACATAAGCTATCTCGATATCCCCCCTTTGTTGGTGATCTCTCAGAAAGTGATACCGAATGTCTACGTGCTTAGTGCAGCTATGTTCAACGGGATTATTCGCCATGCGGATTGCACTCTCATTATCACATAGGAGAGGGACTTTGCTCAATTTGTAGCCATAGTCCCTAAGGGTTTGCCTCATCCAAAGTAATTGCGCACAACAATGTCCTGCAGCAATGTAATCGGCTTCAGCGGTAGAAAGAGCTACTGAGTTTTGTTTCGTTGAAGCCCAAGACACCAGGGATCTCCCCAGAAACTGACGAGTCCCTGATGTGCTCTTACTATCAATTTTACACCCTGCCCAATCGGCATCGGAATATCCTATTAAATCAAAAGTAGATCTCTTGGGGTACCAAAGTCCAAACTTAGGAGTGTAAACTAAGTATCTCATGATTCTCTTCACGGCCCTAAGGTGAACTTCCTTAGGATTTGCCTGAAATCTTGCACACATGCATACTGAAAGCATAATATCCGGTCGAGATGCACATAAATAGAGTAAAGACCCTATCATCGACCGGTATACCTTTTGATCTACGGATTTACTTCCCGTGTCGAGGTCGAGATGCCCATTGGTTCCTATGGGTGTCTTGATGGGTTTGCCATCCTTCATTCCAAACTTCTTAAGAATATCTTGAGTGTATTTAGTTTGGCTGATGAAGGTGCCATCCTGGAGTTTCTTGATTTGAAATCCTAGGAAATACTTCAACTCCCCCATCATAGACATCTCGAATTTTTGAATCATGATCCTACTAAACTCTTCACAAGTTGACTTGTTAGTAGATCCAAATATAATATCATCAGCATAAATTTGGCATATAAACAAGTCTTTTGCAATAGTTTTAGTAAAGAGAGTAGGATTGGGTTTTCTGACTTTGAAGCCATTAGTAATAAGGAAATCTCTCAGGCATTCATACCATGCTCTTGGGGCTTACTTTAGCCCATAAAGCACCTTTGAGAGTTTATAAACATAGTCAGGGTACTCACTATCTTCAAAGCCAGGATGTTGCTCAACATAGACCTCTTCTTTGATTGGTCCATTGAGGAAGGCACTTTTCACGTCCATTTGATAAAGCTTAAAGCTATGGTAAGTAGCATACGCAAGTAATATGCAAATTGACTCAAGCCTAGCTATGGGTGCATAAGTTTCATTAAAATCCAAACCTTCGACTTGTGAATAACCCTTGGCCACAAGTCGGGCTTTGTTTCTTGTCACCACACCATGCTCATCTTGCTTGTTGTGGAATACCCATTTGGTACCTACAACATTTTGGTTAGGACGTGGAACTAAATGCCATACCTCATTCCTCGTGAAGTTATTGAGTTCCTCTTGCATTGCCAGCACCCAATCCGGATCTCTTAATGCATCCTCTACCCTGTATGGCTCAATAGAGGACACAAAAGAGTAATGTTCACAAAAATGTGCAACCCGAGATCTAGTGGTTACCCCCTTATGAATGTAACCAAGGATGGAGTTGACGGGGTGATCTCGTTGAATTGCTTGGTGGACTCTTGGGTGTGGCGGTCTTTGACCCTGTGTTTCTTGATCATCTTCCTTGTCTTCATTTTCTTCATCTCCCCCTTGATCATCGTCCTCCTCTTGAGGTGGCTCATCCTCTTGATCTTCATTCTCATCATCTTGAGCTTGATCCTCATCTTGGGTAGGTGGAGATGCTTGGTTGGAAGATGACGGTTGATCTTGTGCTTGTGTGGGCTCTTCGGATTCCTTAGGACACACATCCCCAATGGACATGTTCCTTAGTGCGACGCATGGAGCCTCTTCATCATCTAGTTCATCAAGATCAACTTGCTCCACTTGGGAGCCATTAGTCTCATCAAACACAATGTCACAAGAAACCTCAACTAATCCAGTGGATTTGTTGAAGACTCTATATGCCCTTGTGTTTGAGTCATATCCTAGTAAAAAGCCTTCTACAGCTTTAGGAGCAAATTTAGATTTTCTACCTCTCTTAACAAGTGAGAGCACCTAGAGGGGGGGGGTGAATAGGTGATCCTGTAAAACTTGAAAACTTAAGCCACAAAAACTTGGTTAAGCGTTAGCACAGTAAATGCCAAGTGGCTAGAGAGAAGTCTCAACAAAACACAATAACCACAAGAAATCAATCACAGAGATGGCACGGTGGTTATCCCGTGGTTCGGCCAAGACCAACGCTTGCTTACTCCACGTTGTGGCGTCCCAACGGACGAGGGTTGCAATCAACCCCTCTCAAGCGGTCCAAAGACCCACTTGAATACCACGGTGTTTTGCTTGCTTTTCTCAATCCCGTTTGCGAGGAATCTCCACAACTTGGAGCCTCTCGCCCTTACACTTGAAGTTCACAAAGAAGCACGAAGCAAGGGAGGGATTAGCAACGCACACAAGACACAAAAATCAGAGTGTCAACACGCACACAAGTCGCAACAAGAGCTCGCAACACAACTCAATGAGTTCACAACTCCACTAGAGCTCTATATGCTATCACAATGAAACAAATGCGCGGAATCGAGGTCTTGGTGCTTAGGAATGTTGTAGGAGTGCTTGGTGTTCTCCTCCATGCGCCTAGGGGTCCCTTTTATAGCCCCAAGGCAGCTAGGAGCCGTTGAGAGCATTCTAGGAAGGCTGATCTTGCCTTCTGTCGACTGGCGCACCGGACAGTCCGGTGCACACCGGACACTGTCCGGTGCCCGATTTCTTTCCAAAAATGGCGCAGTCGACCATTGGCAGCCTGGAGCCGTTGGCGCACTGGACATGTCCAGTGCACACCGGACTGTCCGGTGTGCACCGGACAGTCCGGTGCCCCATTCTAGCCGTTGGCTCGGCCACGTGTCTCGCGCAGATCGCGCGGCCGACCGTTGGCCCTGCCGACCGTTGGCTCACCGGACAGTCCGGTGCACACCGGACAGTCCGGTGAATTATAGCCGTACGTTGCCGATGAATTCCCGAGAGCGACGAGTTCGCCTGTGAACGGCCCACCAGACAGTCCGGTGAATTATAGCCGTACACCGCCGTCGAAGTCCCGAGAGCAGCCTGTTTGCTAGAGCCAGCCTGGCGCACCGGACACTGTCCGGTGCACCTCCGGACAGTCCGGTGCTCCTAGACTGAGCAGAGTCTTGGCTGCTCGAGCCAAGGCATTTTAAATTGGATTTTTCCTGTTTCCAACACTTAGACACAATACATTAGTCCATAAAACAATATACTAAGTCTGAGAAACATACCTTTATCCTTGATTTGTACTTTGTTCACCTTTTTACACTAGGGCACTTGTGTTGGACACTAAATCACCAAAATACTTAGAAATGGCCCAAGGGCACATTTCCCTTTCAATCTCCCCCTTTTTGGTGATTTATGCCAACACAACATAAAGCAAGTAGAACAAGTACAAAATCAATTCAAATAAGAACTCAAGATTGTTTTGATTCAATTTTGACATATATGGATCATCATTTGCCACCACTTGATTTGTTTTTGCAAATCAAACCAAAATTTCTATCTCTAAGTCAAACATACTTGTTAAAACATAAAGAGAGTCATTACAAGAGAAATTGATTCAAGATTTAAAAAACTCCCCCTTTTTCCCATAAACAACATTTCTCCCCACAAGAAGCCAACTTTTGACAAGAGAGACAATAAAAGAGTTTTGACAAACCAAAAGCTCTATTTTACTATTTTCAAAATCTCTCAAGTGGTAGCTGATCCATTTATCGCTTTGGCCTTTATTTTCTCCCCCTTTGGCATCAAGCACCAAAACGGGATCAATCTTGGCCCCTTAACCCCATTGCCTCACCAAAATCTTCAAATGAGAACACAAAGGCAATAAGAGGACGTGAGATGAACTTGGAATTAGTTACCCTCTCATCGGAGTGCAGTGGAAGTCTTTCATGGTCCAAGTCCACCTTTTCCCTTTCAAAACTCCTTTGAGACTAAATCAAGCAGACTCAAGCAAACGGTTAGTCTCAAAGGGTCAAGTTGTAGCACAACTCCCCCTAAATATGTGCATCACTTGCACAAGGACTTGTGAGGTCCGGGGAATGATTGTACAACTTGAGCACCATAGTAAGCAACAAAATGCATAAGGAACATAATCAAATGCATAAACACATGTATGCTATAAATCAATCCAAGTTCCGCGAATCTAGGACATTTAGCTCACTATGCAGCCTGCAAAAGGTCTTTTCATCTAAAGGCTTAGTGAAGATATCAGCTAGCTGGTTCTCGGTGCTAACATGAAACACTTCGATATCTCCCTTTTGCTGGTGGTCTCTCAAAAAGTGATGCCGGATGTCAATGTGCTTTGTGCGGCTGTGCTCAACAGGATTTTCCGCTATTCGGATAGCACTCTCATTGTCACATAGGAGTGGGACTTTGCTCAGATTGTAGCCAAAGTCCCTGAGGGTTTGCCTCATCCAAAGTAGTTGCGCGTAACACTGTCCTGCGGCAACGTACACGGCCTCAGCGGTGGATAGGGCAACGGAGGTTTGTTTCTTAGAGTTCCACGACACCAGGGACCTTCCTAAGAATTGGCACGTCCCCGATGTACTCTTCCTATCGACCTTACATCCAGCATAGTCGGAATCTGAGTACCCAATCAAGTCAAAGTTAGACCCCTTTGGATACCAGATCCCGAAACAAGGCGTAGCTACTAAATATCGAAGAATTCGCTTCACAACCACTAAGTGACACTCCTTAGGATCGGATTGAAATCTAGCACACATGCATACGCTAAGCATAATATCCGGTCTACTAGCACATAAATAAAGCAAAGAACCTATCATGGACCGGTATGCTTTTTGATCAACGGACTTACCTCCTTTGTTGAGGTTGGTGTGTCCGTCAGTTCCCATCGGCGTCTTTGCGGGCTTGGCGTCCTTCATCCCAAACCGCTTTAGCAAGTCTTGCGTGTACTTCGTTTGGGAGATGAAAGTGCCGTCCTTGAGTTGCTTCACTTGGAACCCAAGGAAGTAGTTCAACTCGCCCATCATCGACATCTCGAATTTCTGCGTCATCACCCTGCTAAACTCTTCATAAGACTTTTGATTAGTAGAACCAAATATTATGTCATCGACATAAATTTGGCACACAAAAAGATCACCATCGCAAGTCTTAGTAAAAAGAGTTGGATCGGCTTTCCCGACCTTGAAAGCATTAGCAATTAAAAAGTCTCTAAGGCATTCATACCATGCTCTTGGGGCTTGCTTAAGTCCATAGAGCGTCTTAGAGAGCTTACACACGTGGTCAGGGTACCGCTCATCCTCGAAGCAAGGGGGTTGCTCCACGTACACCTCCTCTTTGATCGGCCCGTTGAGGAAAGCGCTCTTCACATCCATTTGGTACAACCTGAAAGAATGGTGAGCGGCATATGCTAGCAAAATACGAATTGATTCTAGCCTAGCCACAGGAGCAAAAGTCTCCTCAAAGTCCAAACCTGTGACTTGGGCATAACCTTTTGCCACAAGTCGAGCCTTGTTCCTCGTCACCACCCCGTGCTCGTCCTGTTTGTTGCGAAACACCCACTTGGTTCCCACAACATTTTGCTTGGGACGAGGCACCAGTGTCCAAACTTCATTGCGCTTGAAGTTGTTGAGTTCCTCCTGCATGGCCAACACCCAGTCCGGATCTAGCAAGGCCTCTTCTACCCTGAAAGGCTCAATAGAGGAGACAAAGGAGTAATGCTCACAGAAATTAACTAATCTTGAACGATTAGTTACTCCCTTGCTAATATCACCCAATATTTGGTCGACAGGATGATCCCTTTAGATCGTCGCTCGAACTTGGGTTGGAGGTGCCTGAGGTGCTTCTTCCTCTTCAACTTGATCATCCTGTGCTCCCCCTTGATCATGTGCCTCCACTTGAGGTACCTGTTCGTCATCTTGGTTTGGGGGATGCACCATAGTTGAGGAAGACGGTTGATCTTGCTCCAATTGTTCGTGAGGCCGCACATCTCCAATCGCCATGGTGAGTATCGCGGCCGTTGGAACGTCTTCTTCATCTACATCATCAAGATCAACAACTTGCTCTCTTGGAGAGCCATTAGTCTCATCAAATACAACGTCGCTAGAGACTTCAACCAAACCCGATGATTTGTTGAAGACCCTATACGCCTTTGTATTTAAATCATAACCTAATAAAAACCCTTCTACAGCTTTGGGAGCAAATTTAGAAGATCTACCTTTCTTCACAAGAATATAACACTTGCTCCCAAATACACGAAAATAAGACACATTGGGTTTGTTACCAGTCAGCAGCTCATATGAAGTCTTCTTGAGGAGGCGGTGAAGGTAGACCCTGTTGATGGCGTGGCAAGCCGTGTTCACGGCTTCCGACCAAAAGCGCTCGGGGGTCTTGAACTCTCCAAGCATAGTCCTCGCCATATCTATGAGCGTCCTGTTCTTCCTCTCTACCACACCATTTTGCTGAGGTGTGTAGGGAGCGGAGAACTCGTGCTTGATCCCCTCCTCCTCAAGGAACTCCTCCACTTGAAGATTCTTGAATTCGGACCCATTGTCGCTCCTTATCTTCTTCACCTTGAGCTCAAACTCATTTTGAGCTCTCCTTAGGAAGCGCTTGAGGGTCCCTTGGGTTTCAGACTTATCCTGCAAAAAGAACACCCAAGTGAAGCGGGAAAAGTCATCAACAATAACTAGACCATACTTACTTCCTCCTATGCTCAGATAGGCGACGGGTCCGAAGAGGTCCATATGCAACAGCTCTAGAGGTCTTGAAGTGGTCATCACATTCTTGCTGTGATGTGCTCCTCCCACTTGTTTACCTGCTTGACAAGCTGCACAAGGTCTATCTTTTTCGAATTGCACGTTAGTCAAACCTATCACGTGTTCTCCCTTTAGAAGCTTGTGAAGGTTCTTCATCCCCACATGTGCTAAGCGGCGATGCCACAGCCAGCCCATGCTAGTCTTAGCAATTAAGCATGCATCTAGACCGGCCTCCTCTTTTGCAAAATCAACTAAATAAAGTTTGCCGTCTAGTACACCCTTAAAAGCTAGTGAACCATCACATCTTCTAAAGACAGACACATCTACATTTGTAAATAGACAATTATATCCCATATTACATAATTGACTGACAGATAGTAAATTATATCCAAGAGACTCAACTAAAAACACATTAGAGATAGAGTGCTCATTTGATATTGCAATCTTGTCTAAACCTTTCACCTTGCCTTGATTCCCATCACCGAATATGATTGAATCTTGGGAATCCTTATTCTTGACGTAGGAGGTGAACATCTTCTTTTCCCCTGTCATATGGTTCGTGCATCCGCTGTCGATAATCCAGCTTGAACCCCCGGATGCATAAACCTGCAAGGCAAATTTAGGCTTGGGTCTTAGGTACCCAACTCTTGTTGGGTCCTACAAGGTTAGTCACAATTGTCTTAGGGACCCAAATGCAAGTTTTATCACCCTTGCATTTTGCCCCTAATTTCCTAGCAACTATCTTCCTATCCTTTCTACAAATAGCAAAGGAAGCATTTAAAGCATGATAAATTATAGAGGGTCCATTCATAACTTTCCTAGGAACATGAACAATATTCTTTCTAGGCACATGATGAATATTTTTCCTAGGCATATCTCTATCATGCATATAGGAAGAACTGGGAGCAAACATAGCATAAGAGTCATAGGCATGTGAATCAAAAGCATTGCAACTCCTATGAGACTGTCTTCTATCATTGTACATAAAAGCATGGTTCTTTTTAGTATTACTTGCCATAGGGGCCTTCCCTTTCTCCTTGGCGGAGATGGGAGCCTTATGGCTTGTTAAGTTCTTGGCTTCCCTCTTGAAGCCAAGCCCATCCTTAATTGAGGGGTGTCTACCAATCGTGTAGGCATCCCTAGCAAATTTTAGTTTATCAAAATCACTTTTGCTAGCCTTAAGTTGGGCATTAAGACTAGCCATTTCATCATTTAACTTTGCAATAGAAGCTATGTGTTCACTACAAGCATCAATTTCAAAATCTTTACATCTATTGCAAATAACAACATTTTCTACACAAGTTGTTGATTTACCAGCTATTTCTAACTTAGCATTCAAATCATCATTAATGCTCCTTAAGCTAGAAATCGTCTCATAGCAAGAAGATAATTCACAAGAAAGCATTTCATTTCTCTTAACTTCTAAGGCATGAGATTTTTGTGCTTCTACAAATTTGTCATGTTCTTCATACAACAAGTCCTCTTGTTTTTCTAAAAGCCTATTCTTATCATTCAAGGCATCAATCAATTCATTGATTTTATCTACCTTGGTTCTATCTAGGCCCTTAAATAAACATGAATAATCTATTTCATCCTCATCACTAGATTCGTCCTCACTTGAAGAAGCATAAGTAGAGTTTCGAGTACATACCTTCTTCTCCCTTGCCATAAGGCATGTGTGACGCTCGTTGGGGAAGAGGGATGACTTGTTGAAGGCGGTGGCGGCGAGTCCTTCATTGTCGGAGTCGGATGAGGAGCAATCCGAATCCCACTCCTTGCCAAGATGTGCCTCGCCCTTTGCCTTCTTATAGTTCTTCTTCTTCTCCCTCTTGTTCCCTTGATCCTGATCACTATCATTGTCGGGACAGTTAGCAATAAAATGACCAAGCTTACCACATTTGAAGCATGAGCGCTTCCCCTTTGTCTTGGTCTTGCTTGGCTGCCCCTTGCGACCCTTTAGCGCCGTCTTGAATCTCTTGATGATGAGGGCCATCTCTTCATCATTAAGTCCGGCCGCCTCAATTTGTGCCACCTTGCTAGGTAGCGCCTCCTTGCTTCTTGTTGCCTTGAGAGCAAGGGGTTGAGGCTCGTTGATTGGACCATTCAATGCGTCGTCCACGTACCTCGCCTCCTTGATCATCATTCGCCCGCTTACGAATTTTCCAAGGACTTCTTCGGGCGACATTTTGGTGTACCTGGGATTCTCACGAATATTATTCACCAAATGAGGATCAAGAACGGTAAAGGACCTTAGCATTAGTCGGACGACGTCGTGGTCCGTCCATCGCGTGCTTCCGTAGCTCCTTATTTTGTTGATAAGGGTCTTGAGCCGGTTGTATGTTTGGGTTGGCTCCTCGCCCCTTATCATCGCGAAACGTCCAAGCTTGCCCTCCACCAACTCCATCTTGGTGAGCAAGGTGACGTCGTTCCCCTCATGAGAAATCTTGAGGGTGTCCCAGATCTGCTTGGCATTGTCCAAGCCGCTCACTTTATGGTACTCGTCCCTGCACAAGGAGGCTAACAACACAGTAGTGGCTTGTGCATTTCTATGAATTTGTTCATTAATGAAAATAGGACTATCCGAGCTATCGAACTTCATTCCACTTTCCACAATCTCCCAAATGCTTGGATGGAGAGAGAATATGTGACTACGCATTTTGTGACTCCAAAATCCGTAGTCCTCTCCATCAAAGTGAGGAGGTTTGCCAAGTGGAATGGAGAGCAAATGTGAATTTGAACTTTGAGGAATACGAGAGTAGTCAAAAGAAAAGTTCGAATTAACCGGTTTCCTTCTCTCGTAGTCGTTGTGGTCGTCGTCCTTTTGGGAAGAAGTAGACTCATCGCTGTCGTCGTAGTAGACGATCTCCTTGATGCGCCTCGTCTTCTTCTTCTTCCTATCTTTCTGTCTATGGCCCGAGCCCGAGTCGGTAGGCTTGTCATCCTTCGGCTCGTTGACAAAAGACTCCTTCTCTTTGTCGTTGATCACGATTCCCTTCCCCTTAGGATCCATCTCTTCGGGCGATTAGTCCCTTTGTGAAGAGAACGGCTCTGATACCAATTGAGAGCACCTAGAGGGGGGGTGAATAGGTGATCCTGTAAAACTTGAAAACTTAAGCCACAAAAACTTGGTTAAGCGTTAGCACAGTAAATGCCAAGTGGCTAGAGAGAAGTCTCAACAAAACACAATAACCATAAGAAATCAATCACAGAGATGGCACGGTGGTTATCCCGTGGTTCGGCCAAGACCAACGCTTGCTTACTCCACGTTGTGGCGTCCCAACGGACGAGGGTTGCAATCAACCCCTCTCAAGCGGTCCAAAGACCCACTTGAATACCACGGTGTTTTGCTTGCTTTTCTCAATCCCGTTTGCGAGGAATCTCCACAACTTGGAGCCTCTCGCCCTTACACTTGAAGTTCACAAAGAAGCACGGAGCAAGGGAGGGATTAGCAACGCACACAAGACACAAAAATCAGAGTGTCAACACACACACAAGTCGCAACAAGAGCTCGCAACACAACTCAATGAGTTCACAACTCCACTAGAGCTCTATATGCTATCACAATGAAACAAATGCGCGGATTCGAGGTCTTGGTGCTTAGGAATGTTGTAGGAGTGCTTGGTGTTCTCCTCCATGCGCCTAGGGGTCCCTTTTATAGCCCCAAGGCAGCTAGGAGCCGTTGAGAGCATTCTAGGAAGGCTGATCTTGCCTTCTGTCGACTGGCGCACCGGACAGTCCGGTGCACACCGGACACTGTCCGGTGCCCGATTTCTTTCCAAAAATGGCGCAGTCGACCGTTGGCAGCCTGAGAGCCATTGGCGCACTGGACATGTCCGGTGCCCCCTTCTAGTCGTTGGCTCGGCCACGTGTCCCGCGCAGATTGCGCGGCCGACCGTTGGCCCTGCCGACCGTTGGCTCACCGGACAGTCCGGTGCACACCGGACAGTTCGGTGAATTATAGCCGTACGTCGCCGATGAATTCCCGAGAGCGACGAGTTCGCCTGTGAACGGCCCACCGGACAGTCCGGTGTACCACCGGACAGTCCGGTGAATTATAGCCGTACACCGCCGTCGAAGTCCCGAGAGCAGCCTGTTTGCTAGAGCCAGCCTGGCGCACCAGACACTGTCCGGTGCACCACCGGACAGTCCGGTGCTCCCAGACTGAGCAGAGTCTTGGCTGCTCGAGCCAAGGCATTTTAAATTGGATTTTTCCTGTTTCCAACACTTAGACACAATACATTAGTCCATAAAACAATATACTAAGTCTGAGAAACATACCTTTATCCTTGATTTGTACTTTGTCCACCTTTTTACACTAGGGCACTTGTGTTGGACACTAAATCACCAAAATACTTAGAAATGGCCCAAGGGCACATTTCCCTTTCAACAAGAATAAAGCATTTACTCCCAAAGACTATAAAATATGAAACATTGAGCTTTTTACCGGTAAGGAGTTCGTATGATGTCTTCTTGAGGATTCGATGAAGGTAGAGCCGGTTGATGGAGTAGCAGGCGGTGTTAATCGCCTCGACCCAAAACCGGTCTAGAGTCTTGTACTCATCAAGCATGGTCTTTGCCATGTCCAGTAGAGTTCTATTCTTCCTCTCCACTACACCATTTTGTTGAGGTGTGTAGGGAGAAGAGAACTCATGCTTGATACCCTCATCCTCAAGAAATCCTTCAATTTGAGAATTCTTGAACTCCGTCCCATTGCCGCTTCTTATCTTTTTGATCCTTAATTCGAACTCGTTTTGAGCCCATCTTAAGAATCCCTTTAAGGTCTCTTAGGTTTGAGATTTTTCCTACAAAAAGAATACCCAAGTGAAGCGAGAATAATCATCCACAATTACTAGACAGTACTTACTCCCACCGATGCTTATGTAAGCGATTGGGTCGAATAGGTCCATGTGGAGTAGCTCAAGCGGCCTATCCGTTGTCATGATGTTCTTGTGTGGATGGTGAGCACCAACTTGCGTTCCTGCTTGACATACGCTACAAACCCTATCTTTCTCAAAATGAACATTTGTTAGTCCTAAAATATGCTCTCCCTTTAGAAGTTTGTGAAGATTCTTCATCCCAACATGGGCGAGTCAGCGATGCCAGAGCTAGCCCATATTAGTCTTAGCAATTAAGCAAGTGTCAAGTTTAGCTTTGTTATCAACTAAATATAGCTGACTCTCTAACACTCTCTTAAATGCTATTGAATCATCACTTCTTCTAAAGACAGTAACACCTATCTCAGTAAAAAGACAGTTGTAACCCATTTTACATAATTGAGAAACGGAAAGCAAATTGTAATCTAAAGAATCTACAAGAAAAACATTGGAAATGGAATGATAAGGGGATATAGCAATTTTACCCAAACCTTTGACCAAACCTTGATTTCCATCCCCTAATGTGATAGTTCTTTGGGGATCTTCATTTTTCTCGTAGGAGGAGAACATTCTCTTCTCCCCTGTCATGTGGTTTGTGCATCCGCTATCAATTATCCAACTTGAGCCCCCAGATGCATAAACCTGCAAAACAATTTAGGCCTTGTTTTTAGGTACCCAAACAGTCTTGGGTCTTTTCATGTTAGAAATAAGCACCTTGGGTACCCAAACACAAGTTTTGGAGCTCTTGTGTTTGCCCCCAACATATTTGGCAACTACTTTACCTGATTTGTTAGTGAGTACATATGATGCATCAAAAGTCTTAAATTAAACATTATGCTCATTTGATGCAGTAGGAATTTTCTTTCTAGGAAATTTAACATGAGTGCTTTGCCTAGAGCTAGATTTCCTAGCATGAATCTTCCTAATTTTGTGCTCAGGATAATTAGCAGGATATAAAATGTAGCCTTCATTATCCTGAACCATGGGTGCCTTTCCCTTTACAAAATTAGACAATCTTTTAGGGACATTAAGCTTGACATTGCTTCCCTGTTGGAAACCAATACCGTCCTTAATGCCAAGGCGTCTCCCATTATAGAGCATGCTTCTAGCAAATTTAAACTTTTCATTTTCAATTTCATGCTCATTAATTTTAGTAGTTAATTGAGCTATATGATCATTTTGATGTTTAATTAGAGCAAGGTGATCATTAATAGCTTCAACATTAATATCTCTACATCTAGTGCAAATGGAAACATAATCAACAGTAGATATAGAAGGTTTGCAAACATTTAATTCTTCTATCTTAGCATGTAATATGGCATTCTCATTTCTAAGACAGGAAATAGAATCACTGCAAACATTCAATTTTTAATCTCAGAAATTAAGCTAGCGTTTTCAGTTTTAAGACTAGAGATTGAGTCATGGCAAACATTCAATTCATCAATCTTAGCATTTAGACTAGCATTTTCATTTCTAAGACTATAAATTGAATCATGACAAATGCTAAGCTCCTTAGTTAAGTTCTCATATTTTTCTACTTTTTTAGCATAAGCATTTTTCAATTTAACATGTTTTTTGTTTTCTTTAATAAGGAAGTTCTCTTGGCTATCCAAGAGTTCGTCCTTCTCATGAATAGCTTCTATTAATCCATTTAATTTTTTACTTTTGTTCCATGCTGAGGTTGGCAAAAAGAGTAAGTAAATCATCTTCATTTTCACTAGAGCTACCCTCATCACTAGATGTTGTATATTTGGGGGTGGCTCTAGAATGTACCTTCTTTTTCTTGCTGTCCTTAGCCATGAAGCATTTGTGGCCAACATTGGGGAAGAGGAGTCCCTTGTTGACGGCGATGTTGGCGGCATCCTCGTCAGAGGAGGAGTCGATGGAGCTCTCGTCGGAGTCCCATTCTCGACACACATGGGCATTGCCGTCCTTCTTCTTGTAGTACCTCTTATTCTCCTTCTTCTTCCTCTTCTTCTCGTCATCCCTGTCACTTTTACTTGACATTGGACATTTAGCTATGAAATGACCGGGCTTACTACATTTGTAGCACACCCTCTTGGAGCAGGGTTTGTAGTCCTTCCCCTTCTTTTGTTTGAGGATTTGGCAGAAGCTCTTGATGATGAGCGCCATTTCCTTGTTGTCGAGCTTGGAGGCGTCGATTGGAAGCCTACTTGGTGTAGACTCCCTCTTCTCTTCTTCCGTCGCTTTGAATGCGACAGGTTGCACCTCGGGTGTGGAGGTGGTGCCTTGCTCCAAGTTGACGATGTGTTTGGAGTCTTTGATCATTAGCTCAAAGCTCACAAACTTACCAATCACTTCCACGGGAGACATTAGCTTGTATCTAGGATCCCCGCGTAATAATTGAACTTGAGTAGGATTACGAAATACAAGGGATCTAAGAATAACCTTGACCATTTCATGGTCATCCCATTTGGTGCTCTCGAGGTTGCGCACTTGGTTTACCATGGTCTTTAGCCGGTTGTACATTGCTTGCGGCTCTTCTCCTTTGTTGAGGACAAATCGACCAAGATCGCCCTCGATAGTTTCGCGCTTGGTGATCTTGGTCACCTCATCTCCTTCGTGTGCGGTCTTGAGAACGTCCCAAATTTCTTTGGCACTCTTCAACCCTTGCACCTTATTATACTCCTCTCGACATAAAGAGGCGAGGAGTAAAGAAGTTGCTTGAGAGTTAAAGTGCCGTATTTGGGCGACCTCGTCCGAGTCATGGTCCTTATCCCCCACCTATGGTACCTGCGCTTCAAACTCAACAATATCCCATATGCTTTCGTGGAGTGAGGTTAGGTGATGCCTCATTTTATCACTCCACATACAATAATCTTCACCATCAAAATATAGTGGTTTGCCTAGGGGAACAGAAAGTAATGGAGTGTGTTTTGAAATACGGGGATAGCGTAGGGGCATCTTACTATACTTTTTGCGCTCATGGCGCTTAGAAGCGACAGACGAGTCGAAGCTCGATGTGGAGGGCGATGATGAGTCGGTCTCGTAGTAGACCACTTTCTTCATCTTCTTTTTCTTGTCGCCTCTCCGATGGGACTTGATGGAGGAAGAGGATTCCTTCTTATGCTTGTTGCTGGACTGTCTTGAGAGAGTCCTCCCCGAGCTCGCGAACTTGTCGCCGGTCACATCTTCCTCTTGGCGTGATCTCCCGACATCACTTCGAGTTGTTAGATTCTAATGAAGCACCAGGCTCCGATACCAATTAAAAGTCGCCTAGAGGAGGGTGAATAGGCGTAACCTGAAATTTATAACTTTAAACACAGTACAAGTCGGGGTTAGCGTTAGAATTAAATTCAAGTCCGGGAGAGAAGGGGAAAACAAATCAAATGGAAATCAAGCAAATGAACGCGGTGATTGGTTTTACCGAGGTTCGGTTCCAAAGAACCTAGTCCCTGTCTCTTAGGTGTCTCTTGCTTTGATTACAAGTCACTTAGGAACAAGAATGCGGAAGGAAGAAAGCGATCCAAGCAAAAAGAGCACAAATGAACACGAACACACACTCTCTCAAGTCACTAGGTGGTTGGAATGAATTCTAGACTTGGAGAGGATTTGATCTTTGGAAATGTGTCTTGGAGTGAATGCACTAGCTCTTGTATTGAATGAGAACTTCAAAAAACTTGGATGCTTGGAGTTGTGGTGGCTGGGGGTATTTATAGCCCTCAACCACCAAGGTAGTCGTTGGGGAGGCTGCTGTCGATGGACGCACCGGACAGCCACCGGACACTCACTGTTCAGTGTCCGGTGCAACGCCACGTCACCCAACCGTTAGGGTTCGGAGCTCGGTCGACCATTGGAGCTTTGTCCTCTTGCGGCACCGGACAGTCCGGTGCCACATCAGACACTGTCCGGTGCGTCTCTTACTCTGCGGCTCTGACTCTGCACGCACTGTTCTTCACTGTTCCTCTGTCAGCGGCTTTTGTAGTCGACCATTGGAGCGAGTAGTCGTTGCTCTACTGGCACACCGGACAGTCTGGTGAATTATAGCGAAGCGCGGCTCAGTTTTCCCGAGAGTGGCTGGTTCATCTTCGTACGGACATGGTGCACCAGACACTGTCCGGTGGCACAGTCCACAGCACACTCAAGTCTTTGCTCCGTTTAAAATTGAGTCCTTAACTTGAATCTTTTATTGATTTATATTGAACCTTATGCACCTGTAAAACATGTATTCTAGAGCAAACTAGTTAGTCCATATGTTTGTGTTGGACATTCAACCATCAAAAATAATTGTGGGAAAAGGTTAACCCTATTTCCCTTTCAATTCCAAAAAATATGAAAAATCTATCGAGAGCTTCTATAGGATATACTAACATGTTTCAAACACTTTTTGCACTTAGAAACACTATACAATGGCATGAATGCAACAACTAAATTGCCTCTAGGGCCTATTCCACTAGGTTTATGCCAATATAAAACAAAATATTTCTCCATTTTTAGGAAAAAGAGAAGGAAAGCAAAGAAAAGAGAGAGTAGCACCTGGATTTGGTGGATATTGGGAAAGAAATTTTATACCCCCGAATTCAGGGTGTTACACCTACTATGAGCTTTGATCATCAATGGTGCCGGTAGCGCACGCCGCCGATGACTGAACATAGGAACGTTCTGCTCGAACCAATATAAATCTTGCATCCACCATTCAGATCCTAGAACATGCACAACAAATTTACTTATCGGAGCAAGGTTCGAAACACCGACAAACTTGTACCCCGATTCGATCATCTTCTGCCTAAGAGGGCGCAACGCCATGGGGCGTTCCCCCGCTGGACGCTTGCTTGGGTCCATGGAAGGTTGTGAAGAAACCACCCTACAACAAAATGATGATAAGGCAAGTCGAGGCTGCCTAATGGAGGGATCATTTATAAAAACACAGGGCATAACCAAGCGATGAGTCGGCACCAAACACATGACACGACCAGTCAAACGACCAGAAATGCGACGACCAGCGCAAAAGGGACAAGGCGATGCCCAACCCAAGAAAAGCCTCTAAGGGAGATACTCCCACCCTCAGGGCCCGGGGCTTCTGTCGGGGATAAGATCCCCGGCTCCTAAGGCCTATCGGTCAGCGAGCGCACTAGGGAAAAGTCTCTGGCAACTGGGGCTCGTCGGTCAGCTGGAGGAGAAAGGAAACACCTACCCCAGAAGCACGCCCTCGGACAAACCCCATGGCACGAAGCCAGGGTCGGGCGTGGTGGAACTAGACAGGGGCCAGATGGATTATAGGGAAATCACTCGAGTGGATCCCTCGCCTGGACCAAGACCAGCCCACCATAAGTGACCGACTGCATTAATTGTGCTTGGCACCGATGACTGGTCTGCCTCCCACTCCTGGCCTACAAGCTCCTCGAGCTACAGCGCACTAATGACCCGCGCATCTCTGGCTTATGATGCACTCATGACTTATCGGGACTAGACCTGAGTGCACATACCGCTTGCACGACACAATAGGACAAGTCGTGTCAAGCCCCAGACTACGGATCGGAGGCCAGGGGTGCGTAGCTCGAATGATGGTGCTCGAGCCCCACGCGGCCAATGTCATTCGCTATAAAGAACACGAGACAACCAGGTGACCCCAGGGCCCACGAGCGCCCATGGCTTCACCTAGTGGGAGAACGCTCATTGGCATATAAAAGGAGGAAGCCACTGTCGGTCAACCCCCTTCTTGGCCTATAAAAGGAGGTCGGTCCTCGCACACAAAGGAGGGATGACCTAGATGATGGACACACGAGAAGACGCCTATATGGACACCCATAGGTAAAGATGACGGACCGGCGGGAGGAAGGAGGACGCACCGATGAGGACCTAGAGACCGGAGCCCCGCCGTCAAGCCAAGACTTAGTTAGGACTCCACTCTATAGCCTTTGGCTCCACCTCCTCCACCACAAGAGACTTGGGAGACTCTCCTCCCTCTCTCGCCTGCTTGTAACCCATAGTACGAGCATTGATCAGCAATGGTGCCGGTAGCGCAAACCGCCAATGACTGCATGCAGGGACGTTCTACCCGAACCAATATAAATCTTGCGCCCACTGCGCACACCGTCCGGAGCCCGAAACATGCACACAGAAATTTACTTATCGGAGTGAGGTTCGGAACACCGCAGATGTGTTCAGCTAAAGAGAGGCTCTACCCAACCCTATTCGTTACAACAACTTGGTAAGGAGCTGTAGCTTCAGTATTAACTCAACTCTTAGATACTGCAGTATTGTATATAGAATGTTGTTTGGCAAGGTAGCTAAAGTCTCTGTTTTCAAAACTGAAGTGTTGCAAATGCTGTAGTTGTTTTAAGGTATTATATGTCTGGACCTCAGTTTCCAAAACTGTAGTGTTTTAATTTCTTTGGAATTCTTACATTCATTCAGATGTGTTGATACTACTTATAAGTATCATGTATATTATAATTTTAAAAAATAATTACACACATGAGGACTAAATTAACAGTAAGACGACTCTATTAAGCTTAACTACACCACGATTTGGCTCACGTGTTGCTACATAAAACATTTGCTAAATAAGGATTAATTGAGTTTAATAAAAAAATTTCTCGCCGTTTAGTTTTTTTTATTAGGTTGTATTTAATATTGGTAACGAACACTTAATAAACATCTATATGACATGTAATATACTTTAGCTATGAAACCAAACGCCATATCTAATAACCGTAGTGCGGAGAAAATTTGAGTGTCATCCTTTTGCACCCTTTGCTAGTAGCAGTAGCACTCGAAACATTTATGTGAGGCGGGAGAAATACTACTACCACAGCCACTGCCAATTGTTTGATTTGGATGAATGGTTGCACACATCTCGCATAGAGAGAAAGAGAGAGAGAGTACACCATGCAGACCCCTCAAACTTGTGGCGGTGGCGCGCCGCCCGGCGCAAGACGTAGACACGCGTGCCACAGAGGATCCGTGCGGGTGCCGTGCCGGCTCGCGCGGCCCAGCTTTCTCCGGGACAGTTCGAAGCGGGGCCCACGGACATCGACGTGGACTGGCGACGCGGGCCCATCTTCCTGCAGGACCGCGGGAACTCGGGAAGCGGCGGCCGAGTCCGGGCTGTGTGGGTCGGCGCCGCCGCCCGTGTGGTCCGAGCTGTGTCCTGCTCCATTTTTTGTATTT
This sequence comes from Zea luxurians, assembly GCA_029449295.1. Classification (NCBI taxonomy): domain Eukaryota; kingdom Viridiplantae; phylum Streptophyta; class Magnoliopsida; order Poales; family Poaceae; genus Zea; species Zea luxurians. The sequence goes on along the minus strand of JAOPSE010000010.1, from coordinate 37,159,434 downwards.
TGTCCCTTTCTCGAAAAAAATTCACGTTTAAACCTTAAAAAAAATTTTAATGTCATTTTTAGACTCTTTACTCGGCGTTATAGGCTATGGCGCCGAGGTACGTGTTGCGCTGGCATAACCCAGTCGACGTGGCGCCGATGTGTTACCGAGCTTGGCGCCAAGATCTATAGCGCCAAGCTCGGATATATAATGACAAAGCTCATCTAGTTCAGTCGGTAGAGTGCAAGGTTTTTAACTTTGAGGTTGTGGGTTCGAGCCTCATGGTGGGTGTTTAATAGTTTTTTTTGTCTTTGTCACTAATTTGTTTTTTTTGTTATCTATATTTTTCGTTTATGTTGCTGATTTGTCCGTCAAATTTATTTCTCATCTAGATTTTTTAACTGATTTGTTTATTTATCTATATTTTTTTAACTGATTTGTTTATTTATCTAGATATTTTTTGTTTTTATTTTTGTTTATTCAAACTCCGTGACGCAAGGACCATGCACATAATCTATTGGAGCACTCCGTGTATGTACCACTGTGCGCAGAAACTGCTTTCTAGAGAGTAGTTAAATGGTCACTTTGTTTTATGCATCCTCTACTAGCAGTAGCTAATAACTCAATAAAAACGGGGAAAATCCTGGGGGTACGGATTGGATATGCGAAGGTGTCGAAGTCCACAGCTAGTTTGGACGTTTTCAGATCATTTTTCATGTTTCAGTCTTCAACTACCAGCCGTCGTCCTTTGCACAGATCAATATTATTTGCCTAATTATTTACTTGACGGTAATGTTAGACGTAAGTGCATTGATTAATTTATGAATTTTTTTAACTGTATTAGATGGTAGTTGTTATAATTACTGACATGATAGTTGTTATAAAAATATGTGGTAGTATTATTTGCAGTGTTATAGGTGAGATGCCGGATCTAACGTGGGAGTATGGAGAGGAAATTAGGGATGGTTTTAGGTGCAAGTATTACCGTAAAGTGAAGAGCTAAAGAGGTGCTAAAAGATTGAAGTAGTAGCATCTGTATATTTGCTTTCGTCGTATGAAGCTCCGTCCCTTTCTTCCAAGACCTAGCTAGTTCTAGACTACTACCTGCTCGTCAGTCAAAAAATCGTATGAAGCAAAAAAAATCTAAGTATTACCGTATGAAGCAAAAAAAAATCCAGATGATAAATAAATTTTGACGGACAAATCAGCGGCATAAACGAAAAAATCTCGACAACAAAAAAAATCAGCGACAAAGACAAAAAGTATTAAACGCCGGTGGGGCTTGAACCCACATCCTTAAGGTTAAAAGCCTTGCACTCTACCAACTGAGCTAGACAAGCTTTGTGATTATATATCCGAGCTCGGCGTCATAGATCTTGGCGCCTAGCTCGGTGGCACGTCGACGCCACGTCGTCGAGGTTGGGGCAGCGCAGCACGTACCTCGGCGCCATAGTCTATGGCGCCGAGATGTGTTACCTCGGCGCCATAGTCTACGACGCCGAGATGTGTTACCTCGGCGTCATAGGCTATGACGCCGAGCAAAGGGTCCAAAAATGACATTAAAATTTTTTAAGGTCTAATCGTAAATTTTTTTTTCTAAGGAAAGGACAAAATACAAAAAGTTCGGTGTGTCCTGCGCCCGCGCGCGGTGGGCGTGAGTGACGCGGCGACCGGGGGTAGCGAGTGGCAACGGGCAAGCAAGCGGAAGACCCGCACGGCACGCGAGGGATAATTCCAGTGGATGGCGGGAGCGGGAAGGGAATATTCGGAGAGCTGCTTCGCCACCCCGTCGGTCGGGTGGGTGGCCATGGATAATGGATTTTCGATCCTCCTTCCCATTCTACCCCTGCCCTGTCGCCGTTTATACCGGCGTTGCGCTCACTGTGCACCTGGCCCCTGCGTTTCATCCATGACCATGATAAATAGAAAACTAAAATAACCTAGGATACATTTATTTTTTTCTAGATTATATAAGTTAGATTATATTATAAGAATACGAGAGTAAAATATCAGTTTAACATCACAAATAAGCTGAAATAAGGCAACCAATACTAGTTTATTTGTGATGTCAGAGGGATATTTTATCTCTTACTCTTCAATCATAATTTAACTTAAATAATCTAAAATATATATTTTAAAAAGGACATGATGATATTGCACAGCACATGGGAAATCAAGATAAACAGCTTCTTCCAATCCAACGTGGATAAGAGACATTGGACGCCAGATTCCACCGTAACAGAAAAAGTGAGGCCGTGGAGTTTCCAAACCGGACTTGGGAACTCTGTATACGCTACTAGTTTTTTTTCCCCCACTTTACCTAATTGCCCTCGCCTTGGTTTACCAAACTGCCAGCGGAAACCGTCGTGAGCGAGCGCGGTCTACGGCCAAAAAAACACGTTACTAACATACCAGTTCCGTCCAAGGGCAGCACCGTAAAATCTACCCGGCACAGCTTCCAATAAATGCCCTCGCTCGGTGACTTCCCAGTTCCCACTCGCACCACCCAAACCGAGCTCGAGGACAGGAGACACACCACCACGAACAAGAAAGAACCGCACGGTCCCCGTTGCGTGGTTCCGCCGCGTCGCGTGTGCATTTGCGCGGCCGCCCAATCCGATCCGGCGAAGATCGGCCGCCCCTCCGACCCGGCGAAGATCGGCCGCTGCCCCGGGAGCACCCCCACCCCACCAGGTCCGTGCTCTGTCCTGTACTCCCGTTCTTGATCTCCGCGGCGGTTCTGAGCCGAATCCGCAGCTTGTGCTGTTGCTTCTCCGATGCTATTTTTTTTTCCACAGTGGTGTGTGTGCAGTGGGTTTGTGTCGCTGCAATGGGTTCGTTCAGGGGAGGGGTTTCGGGTGGGGAAATTTTTGGTGACGGGTCGATATGGGAGTTTATGGGGCAAAAGGTTGTGTTTTCCCAGCCCTGGGCTTGGGGACGTGCGTCAGGTGTGAGATCATACGTGTTGAGAGCTGGAAATAGGGTGGGGTCACGGCACGGCTCCTGTGATTGGACTTATGACATCTTTGCAGGGACGTTGGGCGTCCGAGTGTCAAGATCACCTTTTTACCTGCGTCCACTTGGAAAACTTCCTCCCTGTGCAGGTTTCAGAGAGTATGCTGCTTGAGGGAGTGAGGGTTGAGACTTCGGGGGGATAATCCTTAGTTTATCGGCTGCTATAGATGCGGCTGGGCTAATATTAGGAGTTATGAGCATTAATTTGATGAAATTTTGATCCGTGGGGCGTTTAGGGACATGCAAATTTGATCGCTGTATTGTCTCTGATCCAGGGTCAGGGTTGCTAATGAACAAGATCAACAAATGTCTTGCACAGTTGCACCTGTCACCATTGAATTTGGCTAATAATAAATAAGCAGATCAATTTGTCTCCCGAAATATGCTGAGATGCTTTGGATCATTTCGGTGCATCTTTGTGGTGTAATGTAAATGAAACGGCTGCACGAGGCGGCATTGAGATTGAGATCGCTGTTTTCCAACCTTGTAGAGCATGATTGTTGATTGCATACTGTTATTACGGATTAAGAGTAGCAAGCATATCATCTTGTGCCTCCTTGCGCCGGGCTTGGTATCCTGATCACATCTCCCTTCGTTGCTTTCTTTCAGGTGGTAGGTAATCGTTGCTGGTTCCAGAAGCGTCGCTGCAGCGGATCTTGTGTCCTCATGGCTCAGTCTCAACAGATGGCGAGCAGGAAACCTCCTGGCCTTAGGCTATTCGGAGGTGCCGGTTCGCTGCGAACCTACCAGACGCTAGTCCTGGTCCTCACATTCTTCGCATACGCATGCTTCCACATGACTCGGAAGATCACGAGCATCGTCAAGAGCGCGCTGGACCCCCAGACGAAGATGGGGTTCTCCCACTGGGGACGGCTGCACCTGCACACGAGCGAGGCTCCGGCTCTTAACACTGGCTGGCTGCCGTTCAACACCGCTGACGGCTCAGCGTTGCTCGGCGAGATAGACGTCGCGTTCCTCGCTGCGTATTCCGTCGGGATGTTCTTCGCCGGACACACCGGGGACCGCATAGATCTAAGGATCTTTCTGACGATCGGCATGGTCGGGACTGCCGTGTTCACAGCTCTCTTCGGCGCTGGATACTGGCTGAACGTCCACAGCTTCTACTATTTCCTGGTCGTTCAGATGGTTTCCGGCTTGTTTCAGTCGGTTGGGTGGCCGTCGGTTGTCGCGGTTGTCGGTAACTGGTTCGGGAAGAGCAAGAGGGGGCTGATCATGGGCGTATGGAACGCCCACACCTCTATCGGGAACATAGCTGGCTCGCTGCTTGCCGCCTTCCTCCTCGAGTTCGGGTGGGGCTGGTCGTTCGCCGTCCCTAGCCTTGTCATGGCTCTTGTTGGGTTGGTGGTGTATGTTTCCTTGCCGGTTAGCCCTGAGGTGATGGAGATAGACATTGCTGGCAGTGGTGAATTGAACTGTGAGAAGGACACTGGCACTGTGAAGGAGCCCCTTTTGGAACCAGGCCAACAAGTTAAGCATAAGGCAGTGGGGTTCTTGGAGGCATGGAGGATTCCTGGAGTTGCGCCATTCGCTCTTTGCCTCTTCTTCTCCAAATTGGTTGCATATACCTTCCTGTACTGGCTACCCTTCTACATCAGCCATACACGTAAGTCTCCATCCATATTACATTGTTCCTTTGTTCAGGAACTGGAACTGTTCCTAGGAATGTGCTTTCTAACAGCCCTGCTTCACCTTGTTTCAGGCATCGGTGGCGAGTACCTCTCCGATGCAATGGCCGGCAGCTTATCGACGATCTTCGACGTCGGTGGTGTGTTGGGAGGAGTCCTCGCCGGCCACATCTCCGACCGTCTAAACGCCCGGGCGATCACAGCTGCCAGCTTCATGTACTGCGCGATACCCGCCCTCTTCCTGTACCGAGCGTACGGGAGCACGTCGATGGCGTGGAACGTCTGCCTCATGTTCGTCACCGGAATGTTCGTGAACGGGCCGTACGCCCTGATCACGACTGCGGTGTCGGCCGACCTCGGCACCCACAGCTCCTTGAACGGCAACTCCCGGGCGCTGGCCACCGTGACGGCCATAATCGACGGGACGGGGTCTATTGGAGCTGCCATTGGACCGCTGCTGACAGGGTACATCTCGTCCAAGAGCTGGAGCGCTGTGTTCACCATGCTGATGGCGGCGGCTCTCCTTGCCGGGCTCCTCTTGACCAAGCTTGTGTGCGCCGAGCTGCAAGGGAAAACACCTACCAGTGCGTGCAAGGACGTTGCTGATGCGCAAGGTACTTATTACTCGGATGAAGTGTAAATCCAAAGCTGGTTGCGCTGAATGCCTATCTAAGATAGTGGCCTGTTGCTGCTTCCACTGCCTTTCATGATGGCTACCAGTCTGAAGACTCACGAGGGAAAAGAGATTTGGCTGCTGAGTGACTTGCTCAAATGCCACTTCAGATGATTTTGCGTGTGTGTGTTGGTATAGAGACAATAGAAGATAGAGGTGTGTGCTTGGATTAGTTTTCAGATTTTATTTACTAGATAGGGGTGAAAACACCTCAAAAGCTCTAGAGCCCAAATACAGGCACATTTTAGGCACCTTGTAAATATGTTTGTTGGGCAATAAACTGGGGCTTGCACTGGCTGCATTGCCAGTTACGTAATTGTATGTGATTGTTGTTAGATCAGGGTAGATCGAAGGAAGGAAACACTTTATCATCTATTTCTCATATGCAATTTTGCAAAAGCCTGGAATTCAATTGGCATAACCCCTCCTAGAATTCTTCATCCGGAGGAGGCCTCGGCAAACCTAAAGCACCAACTTAATGTCCCTTTTTCTATAGAGATTATTATACTCATGACATGGAGTATCTGGAAATGCCGAAATGAGTGACTATTTGAAAACAAAGACCAAACAGTACAACACTGCAAGAATGAATTCATCAAGGAATTATGTCTGGTTGGACACAGAGCGAGAGGGAAATATGACAACTCAATTTCGAACTAGCTTGATCAGTGGTAGTCATAACTTTTGTAATCCTCTGATCCTTCTTCTTAGCTTCCTAACTAGACCTTTTCAGCTCATTTCTATCTCTTGTAAACACGTTGCGTTGTAATTTTACAATATTAATAAAATCTTTATAGTAGGGGTTCCTCCTCCTGATCTTAAAAAAAAGGGTAGATCGAAGGGAGGACGAACGGGCCTGACAAGGGCGTCGGTGGGGCCTGTCTTGCGGGGCCTCGTTCGTAGTTGCCTCAACCTCTAATGGCGTCGGCCGTCGGGGTTTCGTACAATATTGCACACCATGTTCGTTGTGACTTGCTGCAGCTTTAATTCAACTGCGACTTTTACAATATTTTGTCTCTATAGATTATAGTTGCAGCAGTCCGAACAGCTACAGCAACTTAACTTAGAATTTGGCTTTCTTTTGTACGTTAAAACAGTGCGAAGATGGTTCGGGGGAATTTTGAAGTGGAGCACCAGGGAACTGTTGGCTCAAGAAACGTTGGTGTGCATCTTTGTTCAGTTCAATTTTTTCTTTTTTACATTGTTTAGAAAATTTTGAGAGTTGGAAGTTATAGGCACTCATTTGCTAGAAACAGAGCCACACAGGTACCATGACTACATCGACATTCTGCAGGTTGGACGTTGGAGGGAGGGAAAAAAAAACAAAGCCATTCTCTAATCTCTGTGACCCTGTTGTGTTCGAGGCTAATGCAATGCAACACCGGGTTGTGACCCTGTGGTAAGCTATCAGCAGTCAGTTCTAGAACAGAACTCAGCTCAACTCAGTTCAGATGGCAAAAACAAAGAACTTGGGTCCGTGAGTTGGTGGAGATGGCTGTGGTTCTTGAGCATGTGTGAGCACCAAAAAGAGCCGGACGGTCCAGCCCTGAGGCCGGACGGTCCGCGCCTATGGGTCGGACGGTCCGCGCACGCGTAGAACAGATTAGAGTTCCGAGTTTTTCGCTGTGTTTGTTGGCGAGAATCACGGGATTTACTCGGAGTTTTGTTGGTAACGGGTCCAGCCCCCCTCCTCTATAAAAGCAGAGGATTACGGCCAATTAGAACAATCAATCGAACCTTCAATTAATACAATTTACATTTTATCCTAGGAGTAGTTCTAGTCTAGTTTAGGTTTAGTCTTTCAATCCCAAATCCTCTGCTTCTCTTCGACTCCACGTCGATTAGAGGAGTCTAGGTCGGTCTACCCAAGTCTAGACATCACCTAAGATCTCTCCTCCCCGACGGGGTCCCTTCCGGGAGCGAGATCCAGGCGCCGCCGGCGATCTTCCGCCGCCCCTGCGTACGCGCGGACCGTCCGGCCGTCAGACGCGGACCGTCCGGCCGTCAGACGCGGACCGTCCGGTTATCAGGCAGGAAACCCTAGCCTCATGCCAGGTCGCGGACCGTCCGACCCTGTGCCGCGGACCGTCCGCGCCTGACCAGAGAGCACCGCTACGGTTCTTGTTGAAGTGTTTGTCACCCCAAAAAGGCATCAACATACTTTTTGGCGACTCCGCTGGGGACAACACATCTAGACCCATCAAATTGGCCCTCAATCACTACAACTTTTTATGCCTTCAATGACGAATATACAATGACACTAAGAAAATTTGTCATAAATTAGTTCTGTTTATGACGTTTTCTATGAGATGATCTGATCTAGTGACAAAAAAAATTCTTGCGTCATTAAAATCCATTAAAATCGTCATTGTTTGAAATGGATGCAACTTTGTGACGATATGTTATGACAATATACGTTGGTCATATGAGTAAATCATCATAACTCCCTTTTTTACTGAGAGCTCCGGGACCCTGACAATATTAGGCGACTTTGTATTTTGTCATAGTTTTATAAATTATTTAATATGAAAAATAGTTCTCCCCACATTCTAAAATATAATTCATTTTTTATCATCATAACTCCCTTTTTTACTTTGAGCTCGGGGACCCTGACAATATTAGGCGACATTTGGTATTTTGTCATAGTTTTATAAATTATTTAATATGAAAAATAGTCCTCCCCACATTCTAAAATATAATTCATTTTCGATAAATTTTTTTCAATAATTAACTTTTTGAATGTAGTTTGTATACATGTATACGAATAAATTTGAACAAAAAGGCGTTAGAAAGAAGTATATTTATCACTAGCCCCATTGATTACATGGCATGAGTTGGTTTAAAAGGTAATTTTAGACCGGCTAATATTTAGTTTACATGGCATTATTTTTTATGGCTCGCTACTTTCTGGTTAAAATTAGTAGGAAAAAGGAAGAAACACTTGCTAGTTACTGTTGCATTTGATAAAAAAAGAAATACTTGCTTTTTTGCACTTTTAATTTGTAAAAAAAATAATGCAAACTTCTGGATCGAACCTAAGATCTGATAGTTCCCTTCATTCATCTCTTCCACTAGACCATTTGAGTGGCTACGAATAAAATAGCATCTCTTTATATACATATACATTTGAACCGCAAAATAAAATAAAAGTGACGGACTCGAACTCAACCTCTGCAGGTCCGATTAGAGCCAAAGCCCCGGCTGCTTCTGTTGGTTGCGGCGACGGTGCCGACGTCGGCGGGAGACCTATACATCTACTACGACTGGGAGGTCTCCTACATCTCAGCGCAGCCCCTTGGCGTTAACAGGTGTTGCTCGTCCCTCCCCTCTCATCCCTTGCATTCCTGCAACAGCGGCTCGACCTTGACATCGGCGGTTGCAATAGGCGATTGGCATCAATGGCTAGTGATAATATTATTTATTTTATGTCTTGATTTCATTCAATGTCATAGAAAAGTAATCACTTGTCAATTCATTGTTTTTTGTCCATGATGCTACATAATAGTAATCGCTGGGACTTAAATTAGATTTCTGATCATGTGCGCCAAGATTAATTCAACAAACTCATGGTAATTCCTGCTTCAAGATGTATTTTGGATACTTTTGTCCTTCCAAATTTGTTATCCTCCATTTAAGTAAAACATATACATGATACCTCATTGCTCTGCTGCGTTGCACTAACGTTGTTTTAGAGTCTGAGGATGCCTTGGTGGCTATGGTATGTCATAGGGTTTGTTGATAATTAGTATTTGTATAGTTAAATATATTCATAATTGTTTATTTTTGCAAACAGTGTTAATGAGTAATAGTTGAGTTATTGAGAGTGAGATAATCTAATAAATGTTGTATCATTTAAATGTATGGCAGATGGACAGGTCTTGGATCAATACTAGGCTTTTCAGCAAGCGATATCTAGCCGGGGTGGATGAGTTCATGAAGTTTGTAGAAGAGCGATTTACTGAAACTGAGGAGATCCTATGTCCATGTCGAAAGTGCTTGAATCAACTTTATAAAAATAAATCACAAGTAGAGGATCACTTATATATTAATGGGATGGCGAGCACATACACAACATGGATACATCATGGGGAGCCACTATTGAATGCCAGATTAAATGAAAATGTTGACCATATAGATGAACAACATAGCTTCAATGAGGATGCTTGTATGAATGAGTTTGAACAAGATAACCTTGATGATAGATTACTGGAAATGGTGCATGAGTTGTTCACATCTGAAGAAGGTGCACAAAAGTCTATGTTTACAGTTGTTTTAGACGAGATGAAGCAGACGATTCACCCAGGTTCACCATTCACAAAATTTTCTTTTGTGGTTAGGTTACTTCATATCAAGTCATTTTATCGGATAAGCAATGTGGCATTCACTGGAATTTTGAAGTTGTTATCATTGTCGTTCCCACAATGTTGCCTTCCGGCATCTTATAATGAAGCAAAGAAACTTATTCGTGTATTGGGACTTGGATATGAGTCAATCCATGTGTATCCAAATAATTGTGTTTTGTTTCAGAAGGATTATGCAGAAAAAGATGAATGCCCAGTGTGTGGAGAATCTAGATGGAAAGATGGTGAAGGTAAAAGTAAGAGTCCTCGGAAGGTACTGCGACATTTTCCGTTGATTCCTAGGTTGAAAAGAATGTTTTCCTCAAAAAAAAATCTGAGGATGCACAATGGCACAAGTTGAAGAGGAAAGTTGTGGAAAATGAGCTTAACCATCCAGCGGATGGTAAGGCATGGAAGGACTTTGATAAGCAACACAATTGGTTTGCAGAAGATCCAAGGAATATCAGGCTTGGTCTTGCAACAGATGGTTTCAATCCATTTGGGAAAATGAGCTCCTCTTATAGTATGTGGCCTGTTTTTGTTATCCCTTACAACTTTCCTCCATGGGTATGTGTCGAGCAATCAAACTTCATGATGTGTCTACTCATCCCAGGCAAAGAATGCCCTGGAAAGGATTTTGATGTCTTTTTAGAGCCACTAATTGACGAGTTGCTAGATCTCTGGTTAGGCGTCAATACTATTGATGCAAGAGTTGGTAAAGAGTTCATTCTACATGCTGCAGTGCTATGGTGCATCCATGATTATCCAGCTCTGAGCACGTTGTCAGGTAGAGTCACCAGAGGGTATTATGCATGTTTGCATTGCGACAAAAATCCCTGCTCTAGAAGAATACGGAATAAGATCTGCTATATAGAGCATCGACGATTCCTTGGAAAGGACCATCCATGGAGAAAGAAGAAAGACTTTGATGGGAAAGTTGAAACTCGTGACAAGCCAGAGGCATTTAGTGAAGCTGAGTTGAAGCAGCAGTTGGACAGGGTCAAGGATGTTAGACCAGGAAAGCATCCTCAAAACAAGAAGAGAAAGCGGGATGCAAATGATGGCCAATGTTGGAAGAAAAGGTCATGTTTGTGGGATTTGCCTTACTGGGTAGGTTTGAAACTGCGGCATAACCTTGATGTGATGCACATCGAAAAAAATATATGTGAGTCAATTCTTGGTACATTATTAGGTATTCCCGGGAAATCAAAGGATAGTGTTAATGCTAGGCTTGATATGGAAGACATGGGTATAAGAAAATCTTTGCACTTGAAGCGTGATGGAGATTCATATAACGCTCCTCCTGCTCCATACACAATGGATAAAAAACAGAAGCTTGCTTTCTATGACTTTATAAGAAGTGTAAAGTTTCCAGATGGATATGCTTCAAACCTAGCAACATGCATTACTACTGATGGATGCAACCTCCAAGGGTTAAAAACTCATGATTGCCATATAATATTGCAACGGATTTTACCTGCCGCTCTACGAGGAATCATGGATAATGACATGTACATAGCAATTGCTGAACTAGGTAACTTCTTTCAGCAATTATGTGCTAGGACATTAAAGTTAAGTGTTTTGCATAGAATGAAATCTGAAATCCCAATTGTTCTATGCAAGCTTGAAAAAATATTTCCTCCTGCATTTTTTGATGTCATGGTCCACTTAACTGTCCATTTAGCTGATGAAGCTATCCTGAGAGGACCAGTGCAATATGGTTGGATGTACCCAGTCGAAAGACGGTTATATACTTTGAAGCATTCTGTGAGGAACATGGCACGACCTGAAGGCTCAATTGCTGAAGCATATGTTGCTGATGAATGCTTGATTGCTTGTTCGCGGTATTTTGATGATCTCGACACACGGCATAATTGAGAGGGCAGGACAGAGAGCGTGTTGATATGAGTAAGGGTGATTTATCTGTTTTCCAACATGGAGTCGATTTACTCGGAGCTCATACGGTTACATACCAAGAAAATATATATGACAAGATGGTTTGGTATGTGTTAAACAATTGTCCGGAGGTTGAACAATATATAGAGTACGTCTTCCTATCTACAATTTCTACAATTTCACTTCTGGTGTCTACAAAACCTACTAATTTTATGAGCTAATTGTTTATTCAAAAATGCTTTGCAGGTTATACAGAAAGGAGCTAGAGAACGAAGGAAATCAAGATATTGAAAAAACCATTGAGAAACAATTTGCTATCTGGTTTAAGAACCATGTGAGTTGTTGTTGCATATTGTCTTTAACCATTTTTAGTGGTTCAAGATGTTTTAACCATCTTGGGGAATTATGTGTACAGATTGCAACTCTACGGTTTGTGAATGGCGAAGATGTAAGTGATGACTTATACGCTTTGTCATGTCAACCAGATATGTGTATAAGAATATTTTCAGCATGTATTGTTGGTGGTGTACGCTTCCACACTATCGAGCGTGAGAAAAATAGGAGGACACAGAATAGTGGAGTTATGACTGGTGGCACACATAATGGAGAAGATATTGAATTTTATGGTTGCTTGAAAGAAATAATTCAGTTGCAGTACAATGCAGACTCTAGTGGACATCGGTCAGTGGTTCTATTTCAGTGTGATTGGTTTGATACTGGTAGCTACAGGGTAAGGATGAAAGATGATGGATTTTTTAGAAGCATCAACCATGCTTGTATTTGGTACAAGGATGATCCATTTATTCTATCTACACAGGCGACAAAGGTATTTTACTTGAAAGACACCAAATATTGTGGCAACTGGCGAGTTGTTCAAAAGTTTTCACATAGGCATTTGTGGAATGTTGCTGAAATTTCAAGTGATGAAATATCAAAGGGTGTGGAGCTGTCATACCAAGATGATGAGTGTGTTGATTTTCAAATTCGAGACAATGAAGTCAATATTGAGGATGGCATGTTGGCCGATGAAAATTCTTTTACTGTTCATGCAACTATAGTTGAAGACCTTTGTAGGCAAAGGGAAGATGAAGAGGAAGATCTTTCTGAGGATTATGAAGATGACACGACCCTGCATTATGCTAGTGATAATGAAGAAAGAACCATTCATAATGACAAAAATGATAATAGTGACGATGAGTAGCTTGGTTATTTGAGTCTATCATAGCAGTGTTGGGTGTTGTGGACATCATAAAAATGACCATTCTTTTTTTATTATGCCTCAAATATTTAATTATCAAGGAAAGGTCTTATTTGTCATGTTGATTAATTCTACAGCAAAGCTAAGAATTATAGAGTAGTACATTTCTTGCTGTAGAGTATTGATGATGCTCACAGAACAAAAATAAAGGCAACTTTATTACGTGAGGCAAGAAAACTGGTTCCAGATCGATTCCATTTGTTTATATCCTTGTTTACCATTTTCTAAGAGTCTAATAATGTCCCTGTTACCTTTCCTAATTGGCACATACTATGAAGAATTGTCTTGTGTTTTCAGATTTAAATACATGTGGTTACATACTAATCCTAGAGCTCAAATTGAAAACTGAGAAAAGATGTATACGCTAATGAAGAAAGGCTATAGTCCAAATATTAGAGATGCTGCTTCGGATGCTCAAAATGGACAGCAAGTGAAAGTTAATATGGGCAGAAAGAATACAACTAAATATGGGAAGAAAGAATACAACTAAATATGGGCAGCAAGTGAAAGTAAATATGAGTTATACTGATGTAGTTGATTTTGCAGATTTGTGAAGTGAGGATGGGCATCGGCAGTGTGGCTGTGTACTGAGTTATGTATTGCAGAACACAGTTTCCATGTTTTAGTTTCATATTCAGCTCTGTTTCAGAACACAGAAAAGAAAGCAACACATTTCTATTTTTTGCAACACAGTTCTGTTTTCATTCTGAACATAGAAGCAGTCCTCAGTACATAGGAAATTAAGAACACAGGAAGCAGAAAGCAGTTGCTGACATTCAGTTTTCACTGAGCGCGAAGAAAGGAGAATGGAGGCGAGAGGGAAGGCAGCCGTCGGGACCTGCTGCTCCATTCCCACGCTCCGTGTCCGCTCTCCCTGCTACTCCATCCCCGCGCTCCGTTGCATTTGGACTGAAATTTAGCTGAATTTGGCTCGTTGCGGACTTGTAGCTGAGATTTAGCTGAATTTGGACTGAAATAACTGCTCAAATATCTGAATGTAACTGAATGTAGCTGAAAAGGCAAAACTATGCACCTATCTGAATGTAACTGAATGTAGCTGAAAAGGCAAAACTGTGCACCTATCTGAATGTAACTGAATGTTTGAACTGCTCAAATATCTGACTGAATGTTTGAACTGCTCAAATAACTGAATGTTTGAATAACTGCTCAATTATCTGACTGAATGGTTGAATAACTGCTCAATTATCTGACTGTTTGAATAACTGATCAAATATCTGACTGAATGGTTGAATAACTGCTCAAATAACTGCAGACTTGTGTTGAAATAACTGAATGTGCTGAAATAACTGCTCAAATAACTGAATGTGCTGAAATAACTGAATGTGCCTTCCTCTGCTTGCTCGGTGCAGACTTGTGTTCGTTGCAGACTTGTGCTCGGTGCCGATTTGTTCACCTATATATTGCTTTGTCAGAATGACAAGAAATACATATAACGCAGTGGTTTGTGTTAGTTGAGAGGTTTATGAGGTGCTGGGATCGATGTAGCTTGGGTCCTTTTTTTGGCATTTTGTCCCATTAATCTTATATTCACACTTTTTTGCATAAGACCAAAACCCTTTTGCATAATCCTCTGAATTTTTTACCTTAAGCAAATAAGACTAAAACATTACTCCATGCCAAGTTTCACCATTGTTTGACCAAATTTGCTATTTATTTATTTATTTATGCCTAGGGAAGGCATTTAACCCACAGAAAATAGTAAATAGTCCAAAAAAGGGACATCTATGCATGAATTAAGTTTGTATAGGCTAGATGAACAAATAGTACAAATTTCAAGGAAGAAAACAAACAAAACTAAGAAATGTAGCTCAAACCGTGTAGTTGTAGTTCAATGTCACGAAACCTGGTGAGATATGTGTCCGTTTGTGAAGCACCTATATTCAAACTTTTGCATAATCCTCTGAATTTTTTTACCTTAAGCAAATAAGACTAAAACATTACTCCATGCCAAGTTTCACCATTGTTTGACCAAATTTGCTATTTATTTATTTATTTATGCCTAGGGAAGGCATTTAACCCACAGAAAATAGTAAATAGTCCAAAAAAGGGACATCTATGCATGAATTAAGTTTGTATAGGCTAGATGAACAAATAGTACAAATTTTAAGGAAGAAAACAAACAAAACTAAGAAATGTAGCTCAAACCGTGTAGTTGTAGTTCAATGTCACGAAACTTAGTGAGTTATGTGTCCGTTTGTGAAGCACCTATATTCAAACTTTTGCATAATCCTCTGAATTTTTTACCTTAAGCAAATAAGACTAAAACATTACTCCATGCCAAGTTTCACCATTGTTTGACCAAATTTGCTATTTATTTATTTATTTTTGCATAGGGAAGGCATTTAACCCACAGAAAATAGTAAATAGTCCAAAAAAGGGACATCTATGCATGAATTAAGTTTGTATAGGCTAGATGAACAAATAGTACAAATTTTAAGGAAGAAAACAAACAAAACTAAGAAATGTAGCTCAAACCGTGTAGTTGTAGTTCAATGTCACGAAACTTAGTGAGTTATGTGTCCGTTTGTGAAGCACCTATATTCAAACTTTTGCATAATCCTCTGAATTTTTTACCTTAAGCAAATAAGACTAAAACATTACTCCATGCCAAGTTTCACCATTGTTTGACCAAATTTGCTATTTATTTATTTATTTTTGCATAGTGAAGGCATTTAACCCACAGAAAATAGTAAATAGTCCAAAAAAGGGACATCTATGCATGAATTAAGTTTGTATAGGCTAGATGAACAAATAGTACAAATTTTAAGGAAGAAAACAAACAAAACTAAGAAATGTAGCTCAAACCGTGTAGTTGTAGTTCAATGTCACGAAACTTAGTGAGTTATGTGTCCGTTTGTGAAGCACCTATATTCAAACTTTTGCATAATCCTCTGAATTTTTTACCTTAAGCAAATAAGACTAAAACATTACTCCATGCCAAGTTTCACCATTGTTTGACCAAATTTGCTATTTATTTATTTATTTTTGCATAGGGAAGGCATTTAACCCACAGAAAATAGTAAATAGTCCAAAAAAGGGACATCTATGCATGAATTAAGTTTGTATAGGCTAGATGAACAAATAGTACAAATTTTAAGGAAGAAAACAAACAAAACTAAGAAATGTAGCTCAAACCGTGTAGTTGTAGTTCAATGTCACGAAACTTAGTGAGATATGTGTCCGTTTGTGAAGCACCTATATTCAAACTTTTGCATAATCCTCTGAATTTTTTACCTTAGGCAAATAAGACTAAAACATTACTCCATGCCAAGTTTCACCATTGTTTGACCAAATTTGCTATTTATTTATTTATTTTTGCCTAGGGAAGGCATTTAACCCTTAGAAAATAGTAAATAGTCCAAAAAAGGTTTGAGCTACATTTCTTAGTTTTGTTTGTTTTCTTCCTTAAAATTTGTACTATTTGTTCATCTAGCCTATACAAACTTAATTCATGCATAGATGTCCCTTTTTTGGACTATTTACTATTTTTTTGTGGGTTAAATGCCTTCCCTAGGCATAAATAAATAAATAAATAAATAAATAAATAGAAAATTTGGTCAAAAAATGGTGAAACTTGGCATGGAGTAATGTTTTAGTCTTATTTGCTTAAGGTAAAAAATTCAGAGGATTATGCAAAAGGGTTTTGGTCTTATACAAAAAAGTGTGAATGTAAGATTAATGGGACAAAATGCCAAAAAAAGGACCCAAGCTACATCGAACCCAGCACCTCGTACACCTCTCAACCAACACAAACCACTGCGCCATATGAATTTCTCGTCATTCTGACAAAGCAGTATATAAGTGAACAAATCGGCACCGAGCACAAGTCTGCAACGAACACTAGTCTGCACCGAGCAAGCAAAGGAAGGCACATTCAGTTTTGCCATCCGCCAAAAAGGAAAAAATGGGTGGTACCTCGCTAGCCAAAAAAAATATACGGCACTAAAACCGCGGCTCATGCTAACCACCGATGGAACTAAATCCTCGGCACCCACTACCCATTTAGATTGAGTCCAGTAGTTTCCTTTTTCATTCCACGACATCCCCTGCACATCCTTGCCGGTGGCGACTTCACCTCCACATCCTGCCAGCGGCGACTTCAACTCCCCATCCTGCCAGCGGCGACTTTACCTCCCCTTTCTTGCCGGCAGCAACTTCACATCCCCTTCAGCCTCTCTGTCCCAAGATCAGGATGGCTCCAGGGAGGATGGGATCACGATGCAAAAGGGATGCCCTAGCAGGTAATTCCACCCCTACTGCCAGCCCAGCTGGGAAGTTTATAGATTACTAGATTAATTAGTATTCAAAGATCCATTGTTCAGATTTGATGTAGTCACCACAACCAACCTAGATTGCATCAGCGACAGTGAATTATTAGGTTGCTTAGCACTTATGATAAACTTAGTCATAACACTGCTTTAAACTGTGTCGAAGATAACTGATTTCTTTGAATCCCTTCTGCAATTTTTTTGCAAATCATTTACATTTTGGATAAATTGGTTTACATAAATTTTTCAGTAATCATCACCACGAACTGGATAACCAACTATTAGTAACAAGCAGAACACCCAGTCTGCTATTTGAACTGACTCATTCGAAGCCCATCGTTTCTGCTGAATTTTACCGTATCAGACACTGATCCTTTAACATTGTTGGACATGAATTATTTAATGCACTTATCAAATCTTTAATGCATGGTCAGTCGTTTCATGCCGCCTAGCCTCTCAAGAGGATGGCATGAGCAACGACTTGGGATATGAGAAACGCCTAGCCTTGCCTTCTAGTTTTAAAATGCACTACTCATAAACTTTTCTATTAGTTTCCTTCTAACATTAGAGTGGTTTATCATTTATAAAATCATTTTATGAATGTACAGAAACCACTCCTACTGAATATGAGAAACAGAGGGCAGCACATGTGATGAGGAACAACCAAATGTTCCAACGGCTTGGGATTAATCAGCTGCGCACAATAATGACTGCTACAAGAGTAAGGAGCAAAGATGATTGTTCAGAGGAATCTGGGTCTTTGTATGATGGTGAGGACAGTGAAGGCTCTGAGCAAGAGGAGGTCAGCAAGTTACTAATTCGTCTATTTGTTTTCTCATTTTACATATCATTACTCTTGCATTTGTAAACAAATCGATATGCACATTATTGTGTTATGCCTATAGGATTTCCAGGTTGCAAAAGGTGTACGTAGCCACAACTCAACTCATGTTGCTGAAAAACTACGCAAGGAACACGAGGACATAAAAGGGTTGTGGCCCCTGGTGTAAATGAACAACAAATTAGAATCACTAGGCAAAGGAGTGCTACCATAAACCAACAATCCTTCCTAAACCTAACTACCACTACACATCCTAGTTCAACAGCTACCACAAACCAAGAATCCACCCAAAACATTACTTCTGCAACACAATTTACTTCAAGTGCAGCCGCTGAACAAAATTACACCCAAGGCCTGACTGCTGCTGCACAAGCTAATTCTCCCATACAAGCTGACATTAGCGACTACATTGCAGATGAAGGCAAGTGATTATTTATATATGTAATTTCAATTCGATTGTTATTCAATAAATTTATTAGTTTATCCTAGGCTAGTGAACCTGCATAAGTAATTCAAGTTGTAAGTATATGTCCAATTATTTTTTAGATTTGGCACTAAATTGCTTTTTACTCACTCCAATAACTAGAATTGGTACCAAGGCAAAGAAGTATGGGCAAACAACTTGAATCCTTGAGCAGAGGGTTAGGCACTAAGATTCCAATCCAAATTTATGATGGAAAGCGAAGGCCAGAACCCCCTATTCAGACCGCAAAGTTTGCATCAGAGGGTGGGATCATACTCAGGCAACATATTCCAATACTTCCACACTGGAAGGAGTACAAGAAGCAAGAGAACGAGGGTAAAATTACAGACTATATTGGCAAGCTTGCTGTAAGTCAATATTTGCATCACTTGTTCAATTACAGTCTATTGTCCTTTTCAATCAAGTATTCTAAAGTCACCACTTTTTACTAGGGTCAATTCACCATGGATGTGGACAGTAAGGCAGTCAAAGATGCATGTGTTGATATGATAAAAGGAGGGCAGCGCCAGATGAGGTATAGGCTGAAAAGGAAGTACTTCACCGGGGTTCCTGCAAATCAAGTGAGGACTACATCGCCTGTTCCATGTATGACTGATGACCAATGGAAAGATTTGGTACAAATGTGGTCTACCCCAAACCACAAGGTATTTGTGATCAAGCTCCATTTCATCCCTCAACATAATTAACTTTTTCATCCTTTTCCATGTATGTGTTGATAGTATTGTGCTTCCTAAAGTCGCATACATAAACTTAGCTAGGAGTGAAAGACTCAATGATGAATTATAGTTCGGTTAAGAAAATGGACGAGACTGTGCAATCATCATAAATAGTTTCACAATACAATTAATTATATATATTTCTCTACCTTACAGTTTCATTTTACACGCAGAACAATTGTGTCAAGAACAAACTTAATCGTGAGAAGGTGCAATTTCCACAGTGCACAGGATCTCAATCCTACATTGCAAAATCCTATGTAGTGGTAAGAAATTGTTATGTGTGGATGAACTCGTTGCTTGTCAAATTCTTGGTTAATGTATGAATGGGTACTGCTACTACCTACCAACACGGTCACCTTAATATCTCTAATATTTAGACTACATCATTGCTTTTTTAACGTATGCACTACTTCTTCTTGGTTGTTTTTTATTTTCAACAACCATTTTGTGTATTTACAATTCCTAGCTAGAGTACGGTCTTTAAAATACATATGATGCCTTCAAATATAATTGTTTTTGCTAGCAGATCTTGTGCTTTGACTGAGTTAATTGCTTATTTAGTTGATTATATAGTCATGTTAAGTGCATAAATGACTCGATACAGATTAAATCATCACCAAATTCTAGAATAAAACATGTAGAGTTGTACCACAATAGCTAGAAATATGCAGTCTCAGGTTCCCATCTTTGAACTCCTAGTCAGATAAAAGAATGTTGAGGTTGGGGAGAGTTCGATTTCAAAAGATGTAACTGCAGTGAACCTCTGACTAACCTGTAGTGATTACAGTGCTCCTACAAGCCTTCAGATGCTTGTAGCAGCAGCTACATCTGCTGCAACTAGTTGCTTGGAAGCTTTTTATTGAAACTATTTTGGCCGCATCTAATTTTTTTATATTGAGCTTGCTACACAGTAATTGCTGATTTAGGTACTGCTAAGCAGCTGAGCTACATCTGCTGTAACCAGTTGCTTGGAAGCTATTCACTCTAATTGTTTTGGCTGCATATCTAATTTTTTTATATTGGGCCAGTTGTGCATCTATTGCTGCATCAGGTACTGCTGAGCAGCTAGATTGTGTAGTAGCAGCCACAGTTGGTGAAAAAAGCACAAGCAAGCAGAATTTAAAGCTAAAATGATGCACAATAGTTAGAACCTATAAAAACTACATACCCAGTTCAGTTCTTAATATGTCTACATGCTGTTACAATTCAATAATCTAAATCTCAACCTGTAGCTTCTGTTTTGATCAACCATGCTCACCAAATTTATTTGACATCATTTTAGAGGCAAGAAAAATATAAAGATATGGAACCTAGTGCAATTGATCTTTTCAAGGAGATGCATTGCAGCAAGAAGAAAGGATTTAGTGAGGCCGTTCAGAAAGCTATAGTAAGTACATGTTTTCTCTCTTTGTTACCCGTCTCCAACATGAATTCTAATATATTAAGTTTCAATATTTATGTTAGGGTGATATGGAAGCAATGGTGGCAACACCAGTTGAAGATGGACAGCATGTGTTGTCTTCGACAGAAGTTGTTTCCAATGTGCTACCGGGTTCAAGTAAATTTCTTCACAATGCTGGCCTTTTACCTGCCTCCAAGAGAAGCAATACAAGGACTATCTCGACAAGGATGCAAGAGCTTCAGACTCAATTGGACACTGAGAGGCAAGAAAAAAATGGATTTCGAGAAGAAATGGAAACCTTAAAGGCCCAGTCACAAGCATCTGAGGCAACCATTGCTAATCAATCGACTGAGATTGCAGATTTGAAGAAGTCCTTATCAGAAAATAACAGTCTCCTTCGACAAATATTAAGCATCAATCGTGGCCAGATGACTCCTCCTTAAGTATGCTTGCTAGGGTGTTGGTGTCAACCATCCTGAAGATCGATCTCACAAAACTTTAGACCTCGTTTTATCCTTATGCTTGCTATAGAAATTAATAGGAACTACAACTTGTTCTATTGTTCACTTGTTATAGAGGATTATGAATCATGTTTAATGTTAAAAGCTTATGTGTTGGATGCATTATGCTTGAAATATATGTGGATATTGTTACTTTGGATGTTTGTAAAAAATATGTGCATTATGTGTTGGATGGTTTTGGGCATCAAGCATTAGTGACGAATCAAAATGTCAGAATGTGATTGCCACATCAGCTGCTATGTCACTGTTTTTATGACAAAATATTCGTCATAGTTTATTTGACATGTCATCTGCCACCTCATTCATCTTTTGACAAAACATATTGTCACAAAGTTGTTGCCACATCAGCATCCACGTAAGCTCATTTATGACGAATATATTTGTCATAAAAATGTGCCACATCACCTGCTACGTCATTTAGCCATATCATCAGACATGTGGCAACCGGTCTCATGGTACAATTAGTGACGTTTTTGCTCCACATTTATGACAAATTGGAGTGTCATAGATTTAATGACGAACTTTAAGGTCGTCACTAAATTTATGACGTTTTTAAACCATTTGTCACAAAGGTTGCTTTAACACGGAGCTTCTGTGACGATAGCAGTTTTGTCATAAAGACGTCACAACCGAGCAAACTATGACAAAAAAACCACTGTTTGTGACGTAATACAAATGTCATAGAAGGTAACATGTGTTGTAGTGAATGGCCGGTTCAAGGGATAGTTCTGAAGTCTCCCTAGCAATATTATAGAGCCGACTTGGGAAACCTTGCCGGCCGACAAACAGCTTCAGTTCGAGGAGCACAAGGAGCGGATGATCCAGGAGGCAAAAGCAAAGTTCTTGGCCAACTTCAAGGTGGACAGGAACAACAAGGTCGTCCAACAACGGGCGACGGATCCGGCTTCGCTCCGACCCACACCAGATATCCCCAATGTAAGTAATACAAACGAATTGCAATCTCTTAAGAATTATGTAGATGAACAACGAGAGCAAATGCAAAATATCATAGGGGGTATGCAAGACGATTATAGGAGACTAGTACGTGCATTTGATAAATCTAATATCACAAATTTTCCTTCGCACGAGGTTGAATTAAGGGGTAACACGTGTAATACATCAGCTATAGGTTGTCACGACCAGTCACAACCCCTTTATAGGATGCCGATGGACATATACCCTGAGCAACCGCAAATCGGCAGTAAATCAGCCAATCTGCACATGCCCGGACCGTCCGCACGTGAGCGCGGACCGTCCGGGCCAGCCACGGTCGGGCCCATTTTTAATGAGTTACCCAGACATGCACCCGAGCCACAACATAGGGCACAGAATCTGAACTACCTAGTCGGACGGTCCGTATATAATCACGGACGGTCCGGGCCAATGTCCAGACAGTCCGCACATGACTTTTTTGAGGAGGATTGTCACCTGAATCCTCACCCATCCCAGCAACACTTCCCATCATACTATGCAATGCATCAGCCCATTAATACAAAATCCAGAGCCTAGGAAAGCTTTCCGGCCCCGCCTAGAAGGCCGAAAAGGAACGATCAATCCTATGAGCCATATAGGGCAAATGGCAATGCACCACATAGCTCAAACCAATGGGGGGAAGACAACATGCCAATATCCAACCAACCCCACCTATGTTTGACCAGAGAGTCGGTGGTCTCGCACCGGCTGTCATTGATATAGTGAGGGAGGAAATAGCTGGGGTGTTCCGAGATAAGCTCAGAGTAAGCATGGTCCCTGGGGGGCAATCATATCGGAGACCTTATGACAGCCAATTTGATTACCACCCATACCCACAGGGAACCAGGATACCCGAATTCTCAAAATTTTTGGGTGACCAAGGAAAAAACACGCACGAACACATAGGCCAGTTCCTAGCACAATTAGGAGAATTGGCCGACACAGAAGCATTCCGCGTGCGTTTATTTTCATTATCTTTAAAAAGAACCGCGTTCGCATGGTATGCCACTTTACCTCCTAATTCTATTTTGTCATGGGGGAGTTAGAGCAAAAATTCCATGATCACTTTTTCTCCGGTGACTATGAGTTAGATTTAGTAGACTTAGTGGCCTTGTGACAAGCGGAAGATGAATCGGTTAATGATTACATCCGGAGATTCCAGGATACAAGAAACCGATGCTTCCAAATTCATTTAGCAGAAAAACAACTAGCATGATTAGCCTTTAATGGTCTACGATATTATTTAAAAGAAAGATTAGAAGACATCCAATTTTTTACGCAAGCACAATTACACCAAAGGGCTTTGGCCTGTGAAAGCCAAAGCAAAGAAACTGCTAAAACAATTCGTCACAACGTGCATATAGTAGAGTGCGACCAAAGTAGCTCGGATGACGAATCAACGAAAGTGTATGCTGCTGAAATGGTTTGGCCCAAGCAGGCTAAATCTTCGGCTTGTTCCTCCTTACAGCTGGTTCAAAAGAAATGGCAAGAGAAGATTAAATTTACATTTAATGTTGGTAAATGTGATAAAATATTTGATGAATTACTCAAAAATGGCAACATTAAAATAAATCATGTTGTTCCATTCGCCGATGAGCTAAAACGTCGTGCATACTGCAAGTGGCTTAACTCATTTTCTCATGCCACTAATGATTGTAATGTATTCCGTCGACAGATTCAATCGGCCATTAACGAGGGACGATTGAAATTTTAGGAAATGCAGGTGGACACAGAGCCCTTTCCGATGAACATGATCGATTTTGAGGGCAAGAAAGTCTTGGTTCGGCCAAACACAGCCGATAAAGGCAAAGACAAAGAGATAATCATCAGCAACGCAAGAGAGGCCGATAGGAATCATAAAATTTCTTGCAGGAAAGTGGTGGCCGAGAAGACTCCCGATGGAGGGGAGACTCTTAAGGTGACCATCACGACCTCCAGCGCTGGAGGGCAAGCGCAGACCAAGGGGCAGGAGCAGGAGCCCGTGCTGCGCATCTCAGACGGTCCGGGACCGCGCCGGACGGTCCGAATAATTCCAGCGGACGGTCCGATCATACTCAAGACCCGCAACGACCACGTACCTTCAAACCACGATGACCAGAGATAGGTACGTGGAAAACAAATACATTTAAAGCAGCTGGTCGGCTGGTCAAATCTGGCCCGACTTTCGATCAATTATTGTCCAAATATGTGAAAAAGAAGGCTGGCCCCAGTGACCGGCCAGTAAAGCGACCTCGCTCACCCATTCGTGAGCAACATCAGGTAAGATCGATTGGACCACCTCACCAATCGGAAAAAATGGAAGGTCATACTGTCCAATTAAGACCTAACATACCTACATGGACACCTCCACCCCCATATCCACCTATGCCATATCTATACGCATACATACCTCCACCATATGTCCCAAATCAAATGTGGGGCATGCCACCATACCCGTTTGGGATGCCACAGTACCCCGCTTGAGGGGCACCCCAAACATCTATATTCGACAGGATGGCACCACTAGTACAAGACCGATTGAGCGCCGCTCAATCCGGTTACCAGACGCAGGCCCAACAAGATTGCCAGACTACTCGGCCTCAAAGACCGACCAATCCGGCAGGGGGGCATATGCCTACAGCGATCGAAAGAACAACAAAAAAGATATCATCAAAATAGGTACTGCAGATGTCATCATACAAGAAGATAGTAAGGGGCCGATGATTTTTGGTGAATCGACAAACACAACCAAAAAAGAAGATACGGCTACCATCAAAACAACCGATCCAAAATACTCCATGCCTCGATGGTGCCCAGCAGGATTGACACGATCCCAAAAGAGAAAATTACAATGCCTAAGAGCAAAAGAGAACCAGGAGAAGGAGGCAGAAAAGATATTCAATGACACACATCCACAATACCCGCCACCGCAAAAGAAATGGAGACCGAAGGCCATTGAGGAAAAGCAAACGACCACAAAAATAGAAAATAAAACAGCACTTGTACAACACCCTGCAGGTATGGCAGATAGCCCAGCTAAAAAGGCTGGACCAGCTATAGATGGCGCGGACCGTCCGACCCTGAGTCCAGACAGTCCCCACCACACCAGGATTGTCACACCCGGGTTTTAGGGGCACCAAGACCCGGGCGCGAACATAATCACCAAGTGTGTTGGGACCAAGTCTCAGACATATGATGAATCATGGCACAAGATCGAATGTCACATCTTTATCATATAATAGGAGTTCTATACAAAATAAATAAATAATTACATTATAAGGAGACAACGGTCCAACAACCCAAAGTTGACTGGGAGACGACGACCTAGACCTCTCACGAACACAACACAACATCCTCCAAGCGTCTCATCCTGTGGTACCTGTCCTTGACCTGTGGGGGGTGTGAGACAGCAAGAGTTGAGCTCACATACGTTCATAGCTCAACAAGTTGTGGGGAATAATGTGCATGAACTCGCCAAAGGTGGGAGCTCACGTGAAGTGTAAGGCTTACCAAAGAGGATGGTTGAAGGTGAGCATTGCTTTTAAAGTTGGTCAAAATTTTATTAGAAATTACTAAGTATAAGTAAATACCAAACCCAATTAAGTAGTAGAACAAAAGTAACAACATCACCTGCGATGCAATGCATATGACAAATTAAATTTAGTTCCATAAATTAATCATGTGAGTGTCTGAGCTGCTCATGACCGTGAGCATAGCTAGTATACCAGTTTTACACTCTACAGAGGTTGCGCATCTTTACCCACAAGTCATGTTACCCATCTGCCAAGAGACGGCCAATCCCATACACCTCTACCGAGGGGGCGAGGCAGGGTAACACTACGAGGCCTTAATTTACAAAGTTCCACTAGCTTTAGAAAACCCGCTATAGTTTATAGGAAGCTCCAGTGCAGGAATCCCTCGTCTGACCGCCATCGCAGCAAAATCAACCCGAGGACCTCCCTACACTGACCACTCCCCTACTTCCCTTGCCCCTTTCGGGTAAGGTAGTCTTCCACTAGCTTTCCTAATAAATCAGCCAAGGGCGTCCCATTAAACCCTTGTGGTATCACTGTTTTCCCGGGTGGTTCTCCATGTTCCGATTAACATAATGATCTTATCATGAACAGTAAATAACAACTGATAACAAAGATATAATCATGAACAGTGTGCATCTCTATACCCAAAACCACATAAAGCAATAGCAGGCACTACCCAAAAATTCAGTGGTAAACAAGATATAAAGATAGTCAAACTAGGGTAACCTATTGGGTCCCATCAAAATTAACCTATACAAATCATTATGATTAATCAGAACATGACTGGGTAAATAGAAGTGATCAAGGGCACAACTTGCCTGGGACTTGAGATTCTAGGTACCAACTTGCTTTTCAGATGACTCGTGACCTCGCGCTAGTCGTAGCAATACAAACAAATATGGTATAGGCAAAATTAACATTACACCAAACATAATAACAAACTACATAATAATAACCTGCGCGTCGCTACGAGATCATAGGATCAAGAACCGCTAAATTTGGGGTTACGATTATGAAGGTATGGTTTACCGAAGATCCATGTGGTTAAGTATAGAATAGACTAACTTCAACATTTTAACCTATATTTCATGACAAAATAAAGTTACCAGATGATAATAAATATTATTGTGAGACTAATGCAACTAGAATGGATCAAAACGGACTTACGGTTATTGAGTTATGAATTTCTAAAGATTTAATAGTGGTGTAATAAAGAAATTAAGTACAAAATTTCAGTTTAGGTTTTATAACAAAATAAAGTTACTAGATGATAAAAAAATATTATTACAAGTCTAAAGCAACTGGAATGAATTAATTTGGAGTAAAAATGGATTTAATACGAATTAAACAAGTTTCTTGATTTATTTTCAAGCTAAAAACCCATTTTCTTTATTAACTCTACCTGTTTTATTAATTATTGGGCTGTGGCCACAATTCCAGAGAAGCGCAGGGGCTACATCAAAATGTTTCCCAGACTCAGGTTTTCCCCAGTGTGGACTGCGGGTTAGTTTCAAGATTTCCCGAGGACCCTTTAGCAAAAAGACCCGGCTGAAGGGGTACGGGACTATCTGGGCCGTCCGATAAGAACCGAGGGTCTAGATTAAAAGCCAGTGCATAATTGAACCGGTACGCCATGAGGGCCATCGGATTAAGGATCGATGACTGTGATTAAATAACTCGAAAGGGTACCTGTTGCTTCAATCTGGGCCATCCATCCACACATCCACGGTTCCAGTGCTTCTTATTCCTTGTGAAGACCGGTTGTACTACATTGATTCACCATGACACCATGGCCAGCCGCATGCACGACCACAGGTGCCACGCGCGGCTAGGTTTCACCCTAGGGAGACGAAGGCGGCCTGCGATTATGCCCTACGCATTGGCACACTCCCCTAAACTCTTCCCGGTCCCCGAACGGTGACATCCGCAAGGGATGGCGATGGCGGCTACCCAATTCTCTCGCTGCTCACAGATATGGTGTTCGACTCGAGTACGCGAAGGGAGCATAAAGGGAGGGGTAGGCGGACAGGGAGAATAGCGTGACAGCGGCCGGATCCGATGCAGTCCCCACCGAAGAGCACCAAAACAAGTGGGCGCGCTGAGGCAACTGGACGAGGAGAGAACAACGGTATCGGGCTCATGGCGGCTTGGGCATGGTCGAGCAGAGGGGAGACACGACGATTATTTATAGGCGCAAGGGGGGTCAACACGGGCCCACCAAATCCTTGCCGCGCCGATCCCGATGGCGACGGCGATGCTGCGGAGTTTGTTGTGG
Source organism: Zea luxurians (assembly GCA_029449295.1). Lineage (NCBI taxonomy): Eukaryota > Viridiplantae > Streptophyta > Magnoliopsida > Poales > Poaceae > Zea > Zea luxurians. The sequence continues at coordinate 37,131,609 of JAOPSE010000010.1, read as the reverse complement.
CCGCATCGGCTGGGAGCAAGGTTTACAGTGAGGGAATCGGCTACGTTCTGTTGGTGGGGATGAAGCTATCCATAGGGACCCACCTGTCAGCGAGCTGAAAACGCACGCCAAGGGGAGGGTGAGGCTGGCACATTGGGCCTGCCAGCCAGCGTCCTCGAGCCGTGACCAGCGTGTGAGGATGAGTGCCTGTCAGTGGGACCCGATCGTCAGTGCCAGGCATGCGGCTGGGAGTGGGCTGTGCGCGGGTGAGAAGTTGAGTTGGGCCGAGAGAAGAGGAGTAAGTGGGCCTGCCTAGCGTTGAAAACGGCCCAGCCATAATCCTTTCTCACTTTTTTTTATTTTTCTTTTCTTTAATTCATTTCCAATTGCTAAATCAAATTTGTTTTGAATTTTAAACTCAGGATCAAATGTTCAATAAAAAAATGACCGCATGGATGCAATTATTTTAAATATATTGCCCTATTAATTTATTTAGGCAAATGTTGCAAAGTTGAATCATATAACATTTCTTATAGTATATTTGAATGTGTGATACACTTGTGAGTTAATTTCAACTTAGGGTCAATATTACCATCAAGATCTTTGGTCTCTTAATTTTAACTTGATATTATTGTTTGAACATGGGGAGGAAGAGTACTAATAGATTTTCAAAGGCCTTCAAAATTCTCACAACCTTATTATATACTTTTATTTCTTTATTTTATTATTTTATCCCCTTTTTTTCTTCTACCAATTTTGGGCTTTACAAGGATGCCTCCGACGACGTACCGACATCAATGGAGGAGGACAACCTACTGGGAGAAGATCTGGTCGACTATGAAGCTTCTCCAGAACGCCTAGGTATGGATATAAATGTTATGACATTTTCCGCCGATTATACTATTGTCAGCAACGATGAACCTATTGTTGCCTAGTTTGATTTTGGTCCTAAAGAAGCCGCCTTTACTAAACCAAAGGAATCGGTAAGTCATTTAAAGCCGCTCATCGTGCGCAGTCACATTGACGGGATACCGATTGCTAAAATGTTGGTAGATGGAGGGGCGGCCATAAATCTAATGCCTTATTCATTGTACAGAAAATTAGGTAAACAAGATGAAGAACTTGTCAAGACCAACATGACCCTCAGCGGTGTTGGAACTGATAGTTTGATCAAAGCCAGGGGAGTCACGTCCGTTGAATTAACCATCGGGACTAAGACCCTTGCTGCTGCATTCTTTGTCGCTGATGTAGAAGGAAATTACAGTCTAATCCTAGGTAGAGATTGGATTCATGCCAACCAATGTATACCTTCTACATTGCATCAAATGTTAATACAATGGGTAGGCGATGATATAGAACAAGTACATGCTGATGCATCGGCCTGCATCGCTGTGGCCGATGCCCCTATACTCTGGACTTATGAGACTGCTACATGTCTCACAGGAGTAGATTTTTCTGATTACCAGTTCATAAGTATAGATAAGAAGGGTTTCATTCCTGTAATGCTAGAGCCGATGGAGAATCAGCTAAATCCTAAATAAAGTTTAAATGATGAGTACACACAAAATTCATGAGTCCTTGGTCACGGACAGTTCGGCTTCTAAGGCCGGATGGTCTGGTCTTTCACAAAACTGTTCGGACTTCAAGATCGAACATCTACCACAACGTAAAGACAGTATTATGGATGATCCGACCCCCGAGATCGGAGAGTCCACCATCACACAAAGATCATCTGATTCCTCTGTGGGAGACATGATAGAGGAATTCAGAGATCTCGATAAACTAGGACAGAGGTTTACATCGGCTGATCCTTTGAAAGAGATCGATGTTGGGGGCCTTCGGCTTCCGAAGGTCCTCAAAAACATGATTTGACAATATTTCTAGAGTGAAACATGTGAACATGTATCTTCGGAGTCAGGTTGCGGGTGTACAAGTGCATGGTTAAGACGAAGCTTGACTGGAGTGGAAAGCGACCACGACGAAGGATAAGACGATCACGAAGCTACGTGCAGAAAAGCTTCGACATGACGGCGGAAAAGAGGAACCGGCTTAAGGATGAAAAGTCAAATTAAACCTCGAAGGATTGCTATAAAGTTATTGTCAAATGTAAAGGGCATCAATGTAATTTCACACGGGCTGCGTCCCGTGCCTATAAATAGATGAACAGTACTCCCGTACTGTTCACGTTGACTTGACATACGCTTTTTCGCATCACACCTGTACCTTTACTTTCCATCAATCTGAAGGTATATTTTTAATTTATTTTTATGAATGTGGTAATAGAAATAAGTTGATAATAATACTCATATCATTACTCGTGCTTTATGTATGTGTATTCTTTTTTACCATCTATTAATCTTACGAAGGTCTTTTCCCTTGTAGCCTTCGTCCTAAATTCATTATACCCGAAGGGACATAATGTTTATAAGGACGAAGGAGTTTAACATTTAACACTTTTTATGTTGCCTTGTTCTTAATTCTTAGCATTTGAGAACAAGTCACCATCATTGGCGCCCACCTCCGGTGAACTCACGTCCATTTTTTGAGTTTTGAACACCTTCGGCAAGCGTCACCTTCGTCATGCCACCGAAAAAAGCTTCAACGACAGGGGCTGCCACTCTGCAGCCGCTGGACCCCAATCAAGATGTCGTTTCTCTTAGGGAGGCCCGGAGCCAGAAGAGGAAGGTCACCAGTCCAACGCCCCCGGAGGACGACTTGGATCAAGAAATCCAAAATTTGGAGATGATCAATCAACAGGTCCAACGGAAGAAAGAGAAGATGGCTCGCCTAGCTGATCTTCAAAGGCAGATAGACGAAGCCTCTGAAGAGCTTCGACATCTTGCTCAAGATGACCAGAACCAAAGGCCCCCGCGTAGAGAGCTTCATCAAGAGGGCTTCTACAACGAGGGCGACTGGTATGAAGATTTCCATCACGGAAATTTTGCTTTTGACGATACTTCTCTCTTGTCAACAGAGCTGCAGGCTACTCCTTGGCCACAATCTTACAAGCCACCCCAGCTCCCCATGTACGACGGTCATTCAGATCCGAAACAATTCTTGATGAGCTATGAGGCAACCATATCTTCGTATGGTGGCAACACAGCGGTCATGGCAAAGTCTTTCGTCATAGCTGTCAGGAGTGTTGCACAAACCTGGTATTCCTCTCTCAGGCCAGGGACAATCACCTCATGGCAAAAGCTGAAGGATATGTTGATAACCAGCTTCCAAGGGTTTCAGACGAAGCCAGTCACTGCTCAAGCTTTATTCCAGTGCACCCAGGATCACGAAGAATACCTTCAGGCATATGTCCGAAGGTTCCTACGTCTGAGGGCATAGGCACCAACAGTGCCCAATGAGATTGTCATTGAGGCCATGATCAAGGGGCTTCGACCAGGACCTTCAGCTCAGTACTTTGCCAGGAAGCCTCCTCAAACTTTGGAGAAGCTGCTCCAGAAGATGGACGAGTATATTCGAGCCGACAATGATTTTCGCCAAAGAAGGGAAGAAGCTTTCAGGTTCTCTGAAATGACCAGGGGCTTCGGAGGAAGATTTTATCCGAGGCACGTCAGGTCAATTCACAATTCTACTCAAAATGATGACAAAGGGAATCAACAGCAAAGGCCACAGTGCTCCTCACAAGCTTCGGGGCAACAGCAAAGCTCTTTCCGGCCGCCAGCGCCAAGGGGCAGAGGCGCCAGGGGCTTCGGGGGAAGATTTGGAGATCAACCAAGAAAAATTTACTGCCTATTCTGTGGTGAAGGCAAGGGCCATACCACCAGGATGTGCCATGTTACCATCCAGAAGCAAAAGGAGTTAGCAGAAGCTGCAGCGCAACAGAGCCAGCCGAAGCAGGTTATGCATACTGCTTCGTACCATTCGCCTTACATTCCAGAATATGTAGGCAATCACCCTGTAGCCTCTGTTGCTTTGGCAAGCCAACCCCAAGCCTCCTGGCAACAGCTTCCACCGCCACCACCAATACAACGAGCTCCGCAGCCAGAAGGGAGCCAGCACTCTCACCACCAGAGGGACTTCAGAGAGGAGTCCGAAGCTCGCACAGTCAATAGCACTGTGCCAGAGTCGAAGCACATTTACTGACAAAATATCCTACCTCGACAGCAGCTTTTTGCATTTTCGTATTCAGTTTTACTTTCTTTTTAGTAAAGAACAATTATGGGGAGTTTAAGTGTCTTTTATCATTTTTTCAAATTCTTGTAACAGTTTAGCTTATTATCGTAATGAAAATATATCTTCTCCATAGGCTTGAGTTGCCGAAGCACAAGAATTTATGGTGGCACGGAGAACCTTCGAATTATCAAAAACTTGTTCTAAGTAACGCACTGTAACTTCTTCGAAGTAGTAAAAAGTCATTCCTAAGGGAGCGCAGTGTAAGTTTTCTGCTCAAAAGTCGTTCCGAAGGGAATGCAGAGCTTACATCGAAAAATAAACGCTGATTCCGCTGAAAGTAAAAGGCGAAGAAGCTCCTAAGGGAGGCTTACAGCGAAAAATAAACGCTGATTTCGCTGAAAGTAAAAGGCGAAGAAGCTCCTAAGGGAGGCTTACAGCGAAAAATAAACGCTGATTCCGCTGAAAGTAAAAGGCGAAGAAGCTCCTAAGGGAGGCTTACAGCGAAAAGTCAGCGCTGAGATAAAAAGATTCTATGCTCTATTGCAGGGATGTGTGTATCTTCGGCATAAATATCATTTTGCATAGCATAACATCATCACATCACTTTGCATAACATAAGCATCATACATCATATCGCATGTAGAGCAAGAAGGGAACATAGTATTGATCTTCGAAGAATGTTTTGAAAAAGAGAAAATTCTGCTAAGGCACAAGATAAATTGAGAAGTGTAGCTTCATTAGAGATATAACATAAAACTTTTTTATAGCTTCGGAGAATGTTTTCACGAAGCTTGGATATTCTTCATCAGAGAAGTATGGAAATTCTTGTGATACATAAAATATTTTCTTCACGAAGCATGAAAAGAAGGGAAGGTGTTTTTTTTTCGCCGAAGGCTCAAAAAACGGTATGTATGCAAAGTTTCATGCATCGTAAAGAATTGAACCATAAAAGGATCATATATTACATTTAAAGTTACAAAGTTTTACACATGTCACATTCCAAATATTTTTACAATAGTATTTAATCTTCCCTAAGAACTACTTCTGCAGCTTCGTTCAGTAGCTGATCGACAACTTTGTCCATGATGGCTTCGGCCATTTTTCTAATTTCATCGTCTCCCTTTGGGTGGGGGCCCGGAGACGCCTCAGCAGGTTCTGAGGGAGGAGAGGATACGACTATATTACTATTACAAACCGCGAATAAAGTTTGAAATCAAAAATTACAACACAATAAAAACCACTAATTAATACCTATTTGCCCTTCATGCCCTGAGCTTTTCTCAGCAGCCTCTGCTACCTTCCTAGCATCATGGATGCCTTTTTCGCTTCTTTGAATGATTTCTTGAGCGATTTCTCGGCCGCCATTGTCCCAAATGTCGGTGAAAAATTTTCCACCGACCTGGCTTGCTTCGGCTGAAGGGTCTTTAATATCTTCAGAGGATAAAGCAGCTTCAGATTGTGCTAAAGATTTCACATGCTCGCACCCTTTCTTCTCCAAAATAGTAACAATTCCCCTGGCGCCCGAAAAAGCACAAATGTCCCCGTGACTATTCAAGATTTCCTCGAAGGCCTCAGCTTCATGAATGATCCATTCAATCGGGCTTTCTGGATTCCCCCTTGTGAAATTTTCTTCACTAGAGAACGCGCCAACGCTGGCGAAGCTGGATTTTCTCTTCTTAACACACTCTATGGATTTATTATAGCACTTTTTCTTGGAAGCACGAAGCTCTTCAACGTTTATTTCCAAATGATTTGCCCATTGATCACTTAGTTCTCGTTTTGTTTCTTCAAGAATGCGTTCTTCTTTAGCTCGGGCTAATTGTTTTCGAAGATCTTCGATTTCGCGCTTCTGAGCTTCGGCTTGAGTTTTAGAACTAGCTTCGTCTTCCTTTATCTTATCCATCAATGTAAGCAGAATTTTGTCCTTTTCCAAGGCTTCGTTTCTTAGCCTGATAACCTCTGTTCGGAGGTTGTTAAGAGCAATAGTGCAGCTCTCATCTTCAGCATTCTTTTGTGCCCTTAAGGCATTGCTGAGCATTAAGCCCTATTCAAAAGAATGAATGGATTAACATAAGAACAGAAGACTAATTCAAAATTCATAAACTTCAAAATTCACAATTTTTGTACCTTCAGACTATTGTATGCAAGGCTATCCGCAAGATCATCCTTTGTCATGGCGCAACGGCCAGCTTCAAGCTTCGAGAACCCCATGCTTCTAGCCTACAATCGACATAGGAGATGGTAAAACTCCAAGGCCGACTTTTGTAAACAAGACCCTAGAGATCGATCCTAGAAATGAGATGATCAGTCTATTGAAAGAATATTTGGATTGCTTTGCTTGGAATTACACTAAGATGCCGGGATTAGGCTGTCACACCCGGTTTTAAAGGACAAAGCCGGGTGCATCTCATACATGCGCCAAAGAAGACAACATATATAATAACAGAGTGTATTGAGATAAATGTCACAAAACATCAGAGTATTTATTACATAGCGGAAGACTTATTACAAAGTAAAAGAATAAATATAAAATGAACTAAGGATCGTCGGCGCCAATGTCAACTGAGAAACGCCACCTAGATCAAGTCGAATGCCTCAGTGTTAGGCGGCTCCTCTTCGACCACCTGTTCTTCTCCTGTGGGGGGGGTGTGAGACAGCAAGGGTGAGCTCACATACGTTCATAGCTCAACAAGTCGTGGGGAATAATGTGGCATGAACTCACCAAAGGTGGGAGTTCATGAAGTGTAAGGCTAATCAATGAAGTGAAGGCTGAGGCTGAGCATTGCTTTTATAAGTTGGTCAAAATTTTATTAGCAATTACTAAGTGTAAGTAAATACCAAACCTTAATAATAATAAAGAAAAGTAATAGTAAAATAATCCCAAATGCGATGCAAATGTCAAATTAAATTTAAGTTCCATAATTAATCATGTGAGGGTCCGAGCCGCTCATGACCGTGAGCACGGCTAGTATACTAGTTTTACACTCTGCAGAGGTTGCGCATCTTTACCCACAAGTCATGTTACCCATCTGCCAAGAGACGACCAATCCCATACACCTCTACCGAGGAGGCGAGGCAGGGTAACACTACGAGGCCTTTACAAAGTTCCACTAGCTTCAGAAATCCCGCTACAGTTTATAGGAAGCTCCAGTGCAGGAATCCCTCGCCTGACCGCCATCGCAGCAAAATCAACCCAAGGACCTCCCTACACTGACCACTCCCCTACTGCCCTTGCCCCTTTCGGGTAAGGAAGACCTCCACTAGCTTTCCTAGTTAATCAGCCAAGGGCGTCCCATTAAACCCTTGTGGTAGCACTGTTTTCCCGGGTGGTCGCTCCATGTTCCCATTAATTTAATGATCTTAACATGAACAGCAGTAATAACAAGATAATAAAAGAGTAATCATAAATGTTGTATCTCCATACCCAATCCACATAAAAGCAATAGCAGGTACTACCCAAAAATATTTCAGGGGTGAATAAGGTATAAAGATAATCAAAACTGGGGTAACATAAAGGTTCCCATCAAAATTAACCTATGCAGATCATTATAACTAATAAGAACATGGCTGGGAAAAAGTAAGTGATCAAGGGCACAACTTGCCTTCAATGAGCTCCTGCTCAGCTACTTCTACTTGTTGAACCTCAGTTTCCACAGTGGCTTGCTCGTCTATTCGCATCAACACAATACATACATAGTATAGCCAAAATCAACATCACACCAAACATGTAAATAAAATATACAGTAAAAATCTACACATTAAAATGAGATCATAGGAACTGGAATCACTAGATTTGGAGTTATAGATTTCAAGTTATGAATTTCCTAAGGTTTAATGTGATTAAAATAGGATTAGATGAGAAATTAATTTTCTTACTGTTTTCATGTAGAAACAGAGACTCTAGATGATGGAGAATAAAATTACAAAATTTTAGGAACTGGAATGGAGTGACTTGGACTAAAAATGGATTTTCTATGCATTTTACAAGTTTCTAGATTTGTTTTTGTATTAAAAACTAAATTCTATAATTATTTCTCTGTTTTTAATCATCTCTGGACTGGGGCTCGATTTCTGATAAGTTCAAGGGTCTCTGCGCAAGATAACCCAGACTCAGGGAACAGTTCCACTGGACGGCGGGTTGGTTTCAAAGTTTGGCGAGGTTTCTTTTGTAAAACGTACCCGCGAAGGGGTACGGGCCAATACCAACCGTGAGATTAGATCCGAACGATCCAGATTAGACCAGCGCGCTGCGAATCGGTATGCAATCAGGGGCACTGGATCCCGATCCGACGGTGTGGATTTAATGCACTCCGATCTCACCCGCACCACCCGATCAGACATCAACGGTGCATGATCAATCATGTGAAGGGGTAAGCCTAGTTCTAATCTCCACCGTCGATCAACCAACCGACGGCACCCACGCGTTTCTCCGCTCCGATGACCCAGCCCGGTGGCGAGCGCGAGCCCGTGGCGGACACCATGGCCGGAAAAATCCCGGCGAGCCCCGGCTACCCCAACTCAGAAGGAAGTCCGCTCCCCACGAAGCTAAGACTATGGCGAACCCACGGAGAGTGACTGCTCCAATCACCACACGGCCTAACCCCTCTGACCACGATACGGGTGGCGCCAGGCAAATTCCCGACCCAAAAAGGCCGAATTCGCCCCAATCCGCACGCAATTGGCGATGGCGCGACATCAATTAAGGTAAGGACCAGGTCGAGGGTGAGAAATCGAGAGCTTACCGAGGACGGAGGTAGAATTTGTGTAAGAGCGCTACGGCGGATTTGCGTCCCCGCCCAGCTCCGATGTGAAATCACGAAGTCGCCGGCCAATCACTCGGGTGACCGCCCACCGCAAGGTAGTCCCCAGCTCTAGAGCCGACTACCGCACACTCAAACGAACCCGAGCGGCGAGCGACAGGGCGAATCGCAGGGGCGGCAGCAGCGAACCAAGTCCGACGCCCCGTAGATGGTAGCTGGTAAACTGGGTTTAAGTGAACGAAAGCTAGTCAAGGGCTTCAGTGATGGGGTCGTGGCCTTAAGACGTGCGGGGGCGTGGCAGTCGCGCGCGCACCGAGATCGCCGGCGAGCTTCACGCGCGAGGTGGAAGCGGTCCTTGCGGCGGGATCCGTTATGCTCCTGACCACCGAATCCTACTGAAGGGTGTCGCTGTCCCCCTAGGACCACTGGTCAGAGCGGGCGCTGGTGAGAGCGGCAGTGCGTAGAGCAAATGACAAGCGGGCCCCACGGTGCCTGTGCGCATTGCTGTGGTGCTAGTGGCCGTGTACGAGGGGAAGTGAAATGGGCCGGAATGGGGATGCGCGGTCCAGGTAGCTTCTCTCCCCTCTTTCTTTTTATCCTTTTCTTTTTTTATCTATTTCTAAGTTCAATTTTAAATTTGAATTTGAATTCAACCTTGTGCCAATTTTATTCTCAATTCATATTGTAAAATTAAAAATACCAATTTTAGAAATATAATTATGTTGTTTATATTATATTTTTTTTATCACTTCTCTTCCCCTTATTTTCAAAACCCTAAATTTAATTTAGGGTTTAATTCAACTTCTAGTAATTATTATCTTATTATCATCAACATTATTATTTTATTTAATGCACAACACATAAACTCCAACATGATGCATTTTTTTTATCATTTGTTTGACTTAATCTCCAAATTTTGTGTACGCTCTTTTTATGATGCAAATGAGGCACATAAAATAAGGAAATCACCATGTATTTCTTGTACACAATTTTGAGTATTACAAACCCTACCCCCCTTAAAAATAATCTCGTCCTCGAGATTTAGGAAGAACGAGGGAAAAGGTGGGGAAAATCTACACGAAGCTCTTCTTGTCTTTCCCAAGTAGCTTCATCTTCACCATGGTGATTCCAATGCACTTTGCACATCTTTATAACCTTATTCCTCGTGACCCGAGTCAGTGCATCCAGAATCTTGATAGGGTACTCAGCATAAGTCAGATCATCTTGAACACTAAGGTCTTCCATTGGTAACTGTTCTTCAGGCACCCTGAGACATTTCTTCAGCTGAGATACATGAAAGACATCATGAACATTCGCAAGATGATCCGGTAACTCCAATTGGTATGCAACCTCTCCCACTCGCTTTAAGATTAAGAAGGGTCCAATAAAGCGAGGGGACAACTTTCCTTTGACTTTAAATCTTCTCATACCCCGGAGTGGTGACACCTTCAAATAGACATAATCACCCTCCTTAAACTCAAGCAGTCTCCTCCGGGTGTCAGCATAGCTTTTCTGTCTTGACTGCGCAGTTCTCAAATTCTCCCTTATTTGCTGGACTTGCTCCTCTGCTTCTTGTATAATCTCAGGCCCAAACAACTGCCTTTCACCAGTTTGATCCCAATACAGTGGAGTCCTGCACTTTCTGCCATACAAAGCCTCAAACGGTGACATCTTCAAACTGGCCTGAAAGCTATTATTATAAGAGAACTCTGCATAAGGCAAACTCTTATCCCAACTTCCACCATGTTTAAGAGCACAAGCTCTTAACATATCTTCCAGTACTTGGTTGGTCCTCTCAGTCTGCCCATCAGTCTGTGGATGGTAAGCCGAACTAAAATTCAATCTTGTATCCAAGGACTCGTGTAACTTCTTCCAATACCGAGAGGTAAACTGTGATCCTCGATCAGACACGATTTTCTTTGGCACACCATGCAGGCAGACAATCCGTGCCATGTACAACTCTGCCAACTTAGCTCCTGAATATGTGGTCTTCACTGGAATAAAGTGGGCTACTTTAGTTAGCCTGTCCACAATCACCCATATAGAATCATATCCAGCAGACGTGCGGGGTAATCCAACAATGAAGTCCATGCCAATTTCTTCCCATTTCCACTCAGGTATCTTCAGTGGGTGCAGTAGTCCGACTGGCCTCTGGTGTTCAACCTTAACTCTTTGGCACACATCGCACATAGCCACATGTGCAGCCACATCTCTCTTCAATCCATACCACCAATATTTTTGCTTCAAATCCTGATACATCTTAGTGCTCCCAGGGTGGATAGAATAAACTGAGTCATGTGCTTCCTTCAATATAGTTTCCCGAAGACTATCAATATCGGGAACACAAATCCGATTCTTGAACCATATCGTGCCTTGCTCATCTTCTGTGAATTCCGGGCCTCTACCCTCTGTTATCAGATCTTTGATCTCCTGAATCTTAGCATCATCAACCTGACCTTTACAAATTTCTTGCTCCAAGGTAGGTTCCAATTTAATGGTAACTCCTCCCATATGTGTAACAATTCCCAGGTTGAGCCTCTCAAAATCTTTTGCTAATTCATCAGGTAGCTGGACAACGAAAGCGGAGTGAACATGCTCCTTCCGACTCAAGGCATCTGCAACCAAATTTGCCTTGCCTGGGTGGTAATGAATCTCCAAGTCATAATCCTTAATAAGCTCCAACCAGCGGCGTTGCCTAAGGTTGAGATCCTTCTGAGTGAATATGTACTTCAAGCTCTTATGATCCGTGTATACTTGGCACTTAGTTCCCATGATATAGTGTCTCCAAATCTTAAGTGCATGCACAACGGCAACCAGCTCCAAGTCATGAGTGGGGTAGTTCAATTCATGTTTCCGCAGCTGACGAGATGCATAGGCGATCACATGTCCTTCTTGCATAAGCACACATCCCAATCCTTGGCCACATGCATCACAATAAATGTCAAATCCCTTCTGTAGATCTGGCATAACCAATACTGGTGGCGACATCAACCTCTCCTTCAATTGATCAAAGCTTTCTTGGCATTTCTCGTCCCACTTGAATTCTCTTCCTTTCTCCAAAAGCGAGGTCATAGGCTTGGCAATCTTAGAGAACCCTTCAATAAATCTCAGATAATATCCTGTGAGTCCCAAGAAACTCCGAATCTCCGTAACTATAGTGGGCACTCTCCACTCCATTATCTCCTTCACTTTAGCAGGATCCACTGCTATTCCTCCATTAGAAATAATATGACCAAGGAATGGCACCTTGTCAATCCAAAACTCGCACTTGCTGAACTTAGCATTGAGTTGATTATCTCACAACTTCTGTAGCACCAACCTTAGATGTTGTTCATGATCACTTTCATTCTTAGAATAGATAAGAATATCGTCGATGAACACCACGACGAATCTGTCCAAATACTCCATAAACACCTTATTCATCAAATTCATGAAATAAGCTGGTGCATTGGTTAATCCAAATGACATAACAGTAAACTCGTATAATCCATATCGGGTTGAGAAAGCCGTCTTAGGAATATCTGATGGTCTAATCTTCATCTGATGGTATCCCGATCGGAGATCAATCTTCGAGAATACCCTGGCTCCCCTCATTTGATCAAACAAATCCTCAATACGGGGTAATGGATACTTGTTCTTCACAGTGACATCATTAAGTGATCTATAGTCCACACACATCCGTTGCGATCCATCCTTCTTCTGCACAAATAACACCGGTGCTCCCCAAGGTGAGGAACTCGGACGAATGTACCCCGCTTCTTGTAACTCAGTTAACTGCTTCTTAAGCTCCTTCAGTTCTTCTACAACCATCCTATATGGTCGTTTAGAAATAGGGGCAGTTCCAGGTAAAAGATCAATAACAAACTCAACTTCCCTATCCGGTGGCATCCCTGGTAACTCCTCTGGAAAGACATCCGGAAAATCTCTAACCACCCGGATGTTATCACCAACAAACTCCTCAGGTATAAAGAACATTGCATGCTTGGATGAGGTGGTTACTGCAATATTAACTTGAAATGTTTCTCCTTTAGGACTAGTGAGCTCTATAGTACCCCTACCACATGCTATAATGGCCTTTGCCTTCCTTAACCATGACATACCAAGAATCAGATCTATACTGCTGGCATCTAATATTATAGCAGTGGCTCCAAATTCTCTCCCCATAATTGATAATGTCAATCTACGTGTCATTTGATTTGCCTCAATAGGCCCTTTAGGTGTAATTACTATCATTGGTTTTCTCATGTTTAGTAGGGGTATCTCATTAGTGTTGGCATATCGAGCAGACATGAATGAATGTGTAGCACCAGAATCAAATAATATTGTTGCAGGAATGGCATTAATGTAAAACATACCGAGTATGATGTCAGCACCATCAGGAGTATCATCAATGCTGACTTGATTCACCCTGGCTATAGAATATCCCTTGCCAGGAGTCTGCTGCTTGTTCTTAGCTGGTGTACCAGAATTTCCCATAGGACAAGCATTAGCATAGTGCCCAATCTGACTGCACTTGAAGCATGTAGGGCCAGTCTTTTGTCCTGTAGGCCTCATCGGGGTGCCAGTGGGAGTAGCCTGACGAGTAGGAGGTGTCCGTGGAGACCCCTGTGGAGCATACTGAACTGGGCGTGGTCCTCCTGGTCGAGTCGGTGTACCCTGTGGTGGTACGTAGCGGGGACGAACACTGCTGCTACCCTGTCCCTGCGAGATAGCCTTCCTCTTCAAATCACCCAGTTGAACACGCTTGTGTTCAATAGCAAGAGCCTTGTCCAGTAGTCTCTGAAATGATGGAAATGTGTGTGCAACCAGTGCATACTGTAGGGGTCCATTAAGTCCATCAATAAAATGCTCCTGCTTCCTCTCATCCTCAGCAACTTCCTCCAGAGCATATCTCGACAGCTGAATAAATTTGTCTCTGTACTCGCTGACCGACATGTTGCCTTGCTTCAATGACAAAAACTCCTTCTTCTTGATCTTTATCATACCAGCTTGAATATGGTAGTTCCTGAACTGTGTACTGAACTCTGCCCAAGTAATAGTATCAGCAGCATCATGGGCAGTAGTATAAGAATCCCACTAGTCAGCAGCAGGACCTGTCAGACGACCTGAGGCATAAAGAACTTTCTCCCGGTCTGAGCATTGGGCGATGTTGAGCATCTTCTCAATTGACTTCAACCAATCATCTGCATCAAGTGGATCTGGCGAACTGGCGAAGGTCGATGGCTTATGACTCATAAACTCCCGGTGCTTATCACGAGGTGGAACTGGTGGTGGTGGTGGAGGCAATGGAACTTGTTGCTGTTGCTGCTGCTGTTGAAGTTGTTGTTGCAGCTGCTGTTGTTGCGCCCTTCTCTCCTGGCGTATCTCCTCTCTCTCCTGGCGCAACTCCTGGCGTATATCTTCTCTTTCCTGACGCATCTCCTGGCATTCTTGCTGCATCTGGGCACGCATATCAACCATAGTGTCCGCCATTTGCTGCATCACCGCCATCTGAGCTGCAATCAGTGGATCAACTCCACCTGGTGGAGGATTAGGAGGATTCATCCCTGCTGGCTGTGGCTGAGGTTGTCTATATATCCTTCGAGTGTGTCAATTAGGAGGCAAATCAATTCCACCACCCCTCCTGGTATTGACCATCTGAGTTAGATACATATGGTAAGAGTGAGTAGCAGACAAGGCAGTAATTACGAATCATGTTACTTTGGGGGATTTATTAGCTAAGCAGATTAATGTTTTACCTACCATAGCTAATTCATTACCTTATAGTGGTACATACTAAGATGTCCATATATAATACTTCAATCAATCAAAGAAGCAAATCAGACATTTTTCACTAGAACAATCAAACAACATTTTTAAATATAGAAAATAGTTTTGATTTTGTCTTAGGTTTCCTATCTCTTAAAAATGTCATAGGGGTAGGGATTCCAAGGTGTGAAATCCATCTTGTCTCAGAGTATAAGAGGTAAGAATGATCAGAGTAGAACAGTAGGAGGTGAGACAGGATCAAGATAAGTGTAGAAAGAATCAGAGTAAGGTAAGTATAGAATGAATCAGAAATAGATAAGTGGGTAAGGGTTTTTGTCCATTTCTATCTAGGTTTCGTCCTACAGTCAACATTTCCTCTGATACCACTTCTGTCACACCCGGTTTTAAAGGACAAAGCCGGGTGCATCTCATACATGCGCCAAAGAAGACAACATATATAATAACAGAGTGTATAGAGATAAATGTCACAAAACATCAGAGTATTTATTACATAGCGGAAGACTTATTACAAAGTAAAAGAATAAATATAAAACGAACTAAGGATCGTTGGCGCCAATGTCAACTGAGAAACGCCACCTAGATCAAGTCGAATGCCTCAGTGTTAGGCGGCTCCTCTTCGACCACCTGTTCTTCTCCTGTGCGGGGGGGGGGGGGTGTGAGACAGCAAGGGTGAGCTCACATACATTCATAGCTCAACAAGTCGTGGGGAATAATGTGGCATGAACTCACCGAAGGTGGAATTTCATGAAGTGTAAGGCTAATCAATGAAGTGAAGGCTGAGGCTGAGCATTGCTTTTATAAGTTGGTCAAAATTTTATTAGCAATTACTAAGTGTAAGTAAATACCAAACCTTAATAATAATAAAGAAAAGTAATAGTAAAATAATCCCAAATGCGATGCAAATGTCAAATTAAATTTAAGTTCCATAATTCATCATGTGAGGGTCCGAGCCGCTCATGACCATGAGCACGGCTAGTATACTAGTTTTACACTCTGCAGAGGTTGCACATCTTTACCCACAAGTCATGTTACCCATCTGCCAAGAGACGGCCAATCCCATACACCTCTACCGAGGAGGCGAGGCAGGGTAACACTACGAGGCCTTTACAAAGTTCCACTAGCTTCAGAAATCCCGCTACAGTTTATAGGAAGCTCCAGTGCAGGAATCCCTCGCCTGACCGCCATCGCAGCAAAATCAACCCAAGGACCTCCCTACACTGACCACTCCCCTACTGCCCTTGCCCCTTTCGGGTAAGGATGACCTCCACTAGCTTTCCTAGTTAATCAGCCAAGGGCGTCCCATTAAACCCTTGTGGTAGCACTGTTTTCCCGGGTGGTCGCTCCATGTTCCCATTAATTTAATGATCTTAACATGAACAGTAGTAATAACAAGATAATAAAAGAGTAATCATGAATGTTGTATCTCCATACCCAATCCACATAAATCAATAGCAGGTACTACCCAAAAATATTTCAGGGGTGAACAAGGTATAAAGATAATCAAAACTAGGGTAACATAAAGGTTCCTGTAACACCCCTGGTGTTACTATAACTAAAACTTGAGCATGGCATCATAAGTATTGGCATTGCATATGTTTGACACACCTAGAGTGCATTCACTAGGCAAAAATTTCAAACAAGTTGTACTGTTTTAATGTTTTACAAATAGGACCCTGGTTAAAGGACTTAACCCTAAATAGTGATTAAAGGGGTAATGTGGATTTGAAGGCCAAACCATAAGTTTTGGACTTAAATGCAAAATGGACCTCATTTGAGTTTTATTCTAAGTCTGAAAATCAGTGAATGGGCTCAACTTTGGGGCTTTGTATCTTTCAGGATATAGGGTTTTTGCCCTAGGTCACCACATCAAAGTTGAAGACCAATTATAGGAGAACAACTTTGCTAAAGAGTGTAAGCATAGTTGTTATGAGAAATTTGGAGAAAAACCCAGTCCAAAACTGGCTGTCAGACTGCTTGAAGTTGAATTTCAGAGTTTCAGTGTAATGGAACCAACTTTGAGCCCGAATTCCACCTTGATTTAGTACTCAAATGCGATCAAGTCCTATAGTTGAGTTGTAGCTAGTATGTAGCACTACAACTTTGGTGCAGAAACTTGGACCTGTTGTCACATGAAATCTGGAGAAAACTGACTCTAAAATCGCTCGGTCAGGAGCCCTGATGAAGCAATGCCATGGTACAGTACCCCGAGCTGATAAGGTCGCCAGCAAACCACCGCCGGTGGCTTTCCGCCGCGATTCACGTCGCCAGCGTCACGATTCGCGCTCGGGTGTGTGGATAACTTCGCGGCGTCAAAAGATCTTCACCGCCCATGCGCTGGACGTCACTCCGGTGACTCACCGTCGTCTTCCTCTACTGCTTTGCGGCTAGCGCGGATTACCTCGCCGGTGACCGCCGCCTCCCGGCCATGTGCCACGTGGCTTAGCCTTTCCACCGCACCACCGTGACACCTTAATGCTGTCCCATCATCGACGAGGAGCTTGCCACGGCAGTAGACACGTTTTCACCGTATCCGGTGCTTCTTCCTCCTCTCCGACCGCCGCGCGTCCTCCTCAAATTCACCGGCCACCGCCCCCAGCGCCTATAAATTGAGGGCAGGGATAGTTGCGCCATATAGTCGTGAAGCTGTAGCAACCGCTCCCACACTCGATCGTCCACCAGCTCGCCTGAATTGCTCGTTGCCCCCAAATTGGTTTTCCGCCGCCGTGAATCAAGCTCACCGTCGCCAGCCCCACTCCGGTCAGTTCCCGCCTTTTGCTTCCTCGTTTGAGCATTCTCATGCCTCTGTGATGCTCCCCGACCCATTTAATTGAACTAGACCGACGCCCATCGCCGGGAACACGACTGTCTCGCCATGATGCTTACGGCCACCGTGGCCGGAGCTCCCTAGTCCACCGATAGTGCAATTTAGTTGGGGAAAACGTTCATAGGGACTCGGATTTGGTCTCAGCCGAAGATTAGCACCGGTCTTAGCCTCAATCAGCCGACGTAGCTGCTCGCCGGAGCACGGCCACGCTTGAACGCCGTCGAGGACGTGAAACACAGAATAGGCAGAAACCCGAGGGCATTTGTGCAAACTGTCAGTGACTTAACACAATAGTGAATGGACCTATTTCTGTTTAGCCGTTAAGCCGAGGGCCTCTGCGCAAACTCGCCTCGCGGGCGCGGGCGCGCGCGCGATTTCGCGCGGACCTGGGCCGCTGGGCTGAATTCGGCCCAGTACTGTTCCTATTTTTCCTCTTTTCTTTTTCAGCAGAACTTTGAAAAACTGTAGAAAATGGTAGGAAAATCCTAAAAATATGAGACCAATTTTCCTAGGCTTGTTATTTTCCATAGTATTTAATAAAAATAGTTTTATGATTTTTAGTTTGAATAGGGAATTTTAGGGTATTTAAAATAGCCTAAACCATTGATTCTGGATTTTTAGAAGATAAATAATAAGTCCAAAATTTCCCAAACTTTTTATGTGAGCTTTTCACATTATTTAGAAGCCATGGGTAGAGTTTGGTTTGATTTGGACCTTGTTTGATCACTAAACCCAAAACCACCCCCCCCTGCTCCATGAACTCCTTTACTGACTCCGGAAACCCTAGGTTCTCGGAGTACCGTGAAGGAAAGTTGTACTCAAGACATAAATAATAAGTTTATGCTATCTTTGCATCCTCATGAGCATTCCATGGCATCCATTCTTATGCATGTATATGGTTATATTAGAGCACGAAGAAGAAGAAGAAGTTTCCGAAGAAGGGATACCACCCACCTCTGATCCTCAAGCAGACAGCTGCTTTTATTTCGATATTTGTGGATCCGAGCAGGACACATCTGATAACAAAGGCAAGCCCCGGTGCATTTGCCACCTTCCTTGATGTTTTTAAAATCTTTCTCACTTGCTTGCTGCATTAGGTGATAGGAGTTGATTGATTAAACAATTCCTGCATTATCTTCCTTGATCTTGATTACCCTCCTTGAAATCCTGTTTTTACAAAAAGGTTTTACTATGCTTAATATTGCTTTAGAAAAACAAAAGGATTTGTTTTACAAAAGATGTTTGGCAAAGTGGGAGGGAGGTTTTCGAAAATAAAACTTGATGGTGGATCCATCATGGCCATGATGGGTCCAACATCGGAAAAGATGTACCTCTGTCAGGTACCAAGTTTTTGGGTTAAAAAGATTAAGCTGAGACCGGGCGGGTGACTTGCACGAGAAGAGAGTCTCGGTGTAGTGTCTCCATCTGAGTCGATTAAGGACCGTCTCGATGCAGGCTTGATGATCGAGGACCCTTTAGCTGGTCACATGCCTCGTCATGGGTAAGCCTTGCCTCGGGCAGACTAAGGCCGGAATAAGATAACACGAAATGGGAGTGGAGCGGTGGCGAGAGTAGCGTGTACCCTCCGTGGCAAGAGGCTGGACGGTGGTGTATCTGTGCTCTCGGTTTGCGTGAACCTGATCCGGTCTTAAGAACCCCGGTGGCGGGTTGACATATGCAAGGGTTAAGTGCTACATATGTCGTGTGATTGGAGATCCTCAGCTGAGTATAATCGATTCGGATCGCCGTACCTTCGCGGTTATGAAGACTTGGTCACTGCCCTACACGTAGCATTCCACTAAAGATAATGGGCTTTTGTTAAAGAAATTGGCTAGTGCAGGACCAGTGATTGAACTAGGGTAGAAAGAACTCTAGTGCAGGTAATTTTACTTAACTTGACAAATAAAATTGGATTTTTAAGGATCCACTTTAGTAAGCATTTCTGCAAAACAGAGTCTTTGATTATTGAGAAGCCTTACCTTGACTCCCATATAACCAGCATACCCTTGAGAGTCTTTTCCTTAGTCGGGTAAGACTTGCTGAGTAATTCCATACTCAGGGTTTATCCCTTTGTTGTTTTTAGGTGGGGAAGTAGCAGACTTTTGCTGCTTCTGTGCTAAGGTGGTTCCCAAAGAAGAAAAACAAGACTGAAGTGCGGGAGGACTCGGTCCTCCATCTAGGATCTTTTGTTTATAGTCTTTCGGGAGAAGTTTGTGTCTCCCTTGGTTTGTATAATTATTACTTATATGCACTCACTTTTTAAGACTGGTCTGTAATAATATAACTCGAGCTTGCTTTTGAAATAAATGTAAGTTTATGTAATTCGCTTCCGCATATCTTTATCTCCGATGGTCTGTAATGTCTGCAAGACGGGTGAAACGTTCCTGGTAAGGTCGGAAAAGATACCGAACTTGTCAAGTAACTTAGGAACATCTACGGGGTGTCTGATGTCTGTTAGACAAGGACAACTGTAGGTGGGCCTGATTACTTGGGAGGTTCCGTCACAGCTGGTATCGGAGCGTAGCCCTTCTTTGCAGATATTAAGGCATCTTCAAAAGATTTTCAAAAGTCTTACCTAAAGCTTCTTTCTCTTCTTACCTAAGTATTCTGAAGAGTTTATCTTAAAGACCAGCTAGGAAGAGTGCAACGTATAGAAGGTTGAATCGACCAAGGTTGATTCTGTACTTACTCATGCATCATGCTAAGAATTATGCTAATAAATTTTCCCCTTTAGAAAGATGCCGCCACGCACGAGGCTAACGGCACGAAAATCAACGGGACCAATTGGAGTACCCCAGCATCAACTGGCTCCTCGACATGAAAGCAGTAGCAGCGGGAGTAATAACCCCATAGGAGACTTGGAAGCCGAAGTGAGTCGACTTCAAGCAACGCTGCGCCACAGGACCAATACTTGGATCGCAGACGGCGATAGGATTAATGAATCAAAAGAGGGATTTAAAATTCATTCACCTGGGGGACACATTTTTACTAGAGAAGTGGCCTATGAAGTGCCAGTAACAATGGCCGGACGGAACTTTCCTGCTAACATGATTGTTCTAAGAGGCCAGGATATAGATGTAATTTTGGGGATGAATTGGTTAACTCAACACAAGGCAATTCTCAACACTGAACTCAGAACCGTCAGGTTGAGTTATAATCAAGAAGAAATTCTCTTGTCTCTCCCCAAAACCAATCCAGCCAAAGCTTCTGGTAGAATATTTGAAGCCATTGTACCGGAAATCAAGAACATTCCGGTAGTATGTGAGTTTCCAGATGTATTTCCGGAAGATTTGCCTGGACTACCCCCTGAAAGAGATGTAGAATTCATAATTGAGCTAAAGCCCGGTACGGCTCCCATCTCTCGAAGATCGTACCGTATGCCCCCTAATGAGTTGGCGGAATTGAAGATTCAATTACAAGATCTACTGAATAAGGGATTTATCCGGCCAAGCTCGTCCCCATGGGGTTGTCCCGCCATCTTTGTGAAGAAGAAGGATCAAACCTTGCGCATGTGCGTGGACTATCGGCCCCTAAATGAGGTCACCATTAAGAATAAGTACCCTCTTCCAAGGATCGATATCTTATTTGATCAACTGACTAGGGCGAGGGTATTTTCCAAAATTGATCTCAGGTCGGGCTATCATCAAATCCGTATTCGGCCCGAGGATATACCGAAGACCGCGTTTACTACGCGATATGGATTATTTGAATACTTGGTAATGTCTTTCGGGCTCACAAATGCTCCTGCCCACTTCACCTATTTGATGAACTCGGTGTTCATGCCTGAGTTGGACAAGTTCGTGGTGGTCTTCATCGACGATATTTTGATATACTCTAAAAATGAAGAGGAGCATGCTCAGCATCTACGGATTGTATTGACGCGCCTGAGGGAACATCAGCTGTATGCCAAGTTCAGCAAGTGCGCGTTCTGGCTGGAGGAAATTCAATTTCTGGGGCACGTGTTATCAGCTAAAGGAATTGCGGTAGATCCTAGCAAGGTCAAAGATATTCTGGAATGGAAACCCCCAACAACGGTTCACCAAGTCCGGAGTTTTCTTGGACTAGCAGGATACTATCGCAGATTCATACCCGATTTTTCTAAGCTTGTGAAGCCAATCACAAGTTTATTGAAGAATGAGGTTAAGTTCAATTGGTCTTCTAAATGTAATGAAGCCTTTGAGCAATTGAAGACACTATTAACCACTGCTCCGGTATTGGCTCAACCGGACATCACTAAGCCTTTTGATGTATATTGTGATGCGTCAGGCAGTGGACTCGGCTGTGTGCTGATGCAAGAGGGCCGAGTAATTGCGTATGCTTCAAGACAGTTACGCCGACATGAAGAGCATTATCCAACACATGATCTCGAGCTAGCTGCTGTGGTTCATGCCCTGAAAATATGGCGTCACTATCTGCTGGGAAATATCTGTCATATATATACAGATCATAAAAGTTTGAAGTACATCTTTACCCAGTCAGAGTTAAATATGAGGCAAAGACGATGGCTTGAGCTCATTAAAGACTATGAACTGGAGATCCATTATCACCCAGGCAAGGCTAATGTGGTGGCAGATGCATTGAGTCGTAAGACTTCCTGCCACTGTCTTATGACAAAGACCTCCGAAAACACTTTATGTCAAGAAATGGAGAAGTTAAACCTGGGGATAATCCAACAAGGGACTCTGAATCAGCTAAAGCTTGAGTCAACCATTTTGCAAAGGATAATTGAGGCTCAAAGGGATAACCTGGGCATGAAGCACATACGAGAGAAGATAAGGGCTGGTACAGCCAAATGTTTCAAGGAAGACGATCAAGGTGTGTTATGGTTTAACAACCGCATAGTAGTGCCGAAGAATGAAGAACTCCGCCAGCAAATCTTAGATGAAGCGCATCTTAGTCGCTACTCCATTCATCCGGGAAGCACTAAGATGTACCAAGATTTAAAGCAACATTACTGGTGGACGAAGATGAAGATTGAAATTGCACGCTATGTGGCTAAGTGTGACACTTGCAGACGTGTCAAAGCCATACACATGAAAGTTGCTGGTCCATTGCAATCTTTGCCAATCCCAACATGGAAATGGGAAGACATCAGCATGGACTTTATTGTGGGACTGCCCAGGACGGCCAAAGGGTATGATTCTATTTGGGTTATCGTTGATCGACTCACAAAGATCGCCCACTTCCTCCCTGTCAAAGTAAAATATCCTGTCATTACCTATGCGGAGTTATACATTGCCCGTATTCTCAGTATGCATGGTGTTCCAAAGACCATAGTGTCGGATCGTGGACCTCAGTTCGTATCCAAATTTTGGGAAGAACTTCATAAATCCTTGGGTACTAAGTTACTCCACAGTTCGGCCTATCATCCCCAAACCAGTGGACAGACTGAGAGAGTGAATCAGATACTCGAGGATATGCTACGGGCATGTGTCCTGGACTTCTCACCGAAATGGGATGAATGTTTGCCTTTGGCGGAGTTTTCACACAATAACAGTTATCAGGAAAGTATCAAGATGGCACCTTTTGAAGCTTTATATGGGCGACGGTGTCGAACTCCGCTAAATTGGTCTGAACCTGGTGAAAGGTATTTCTTTAGGCCTGATATGGTAAAAGAAACCGAAGAAAAGGTTCAGAAAATAGTACATAATATGAAGAAGGCACAGGCTCGTCAGAAGAGTTATGCAGACAAACGGCGAATGCCCTTATACTTCTTAGAAGGAGACTACGTCTACTTAAAGGTTTCACCAATGAAGGGAGTATCACGTTTCGGGGTAAAGGGAAAACTTGCACCTAGGTACATTGGTCCATTCCCTATTCTTCAAAGATATGGGCCAGTGGCATATCAACTCCAACTCCCCGAAACATTGTCTGCTGTGCATAATGTGTTCCACGTGTCACAATTGAAGAAGTGTCTTCGGGTTCCCGATCTAACCGTTGAAGTGACTGATGTTGTCCTGGAACCAGATTTAACGTACTCGGAACATCCCATTCGAGTTTTGGATCAAAAGGACAGGGTTACCCAGAGAAAGACTCTCAAGTTTTACAAGATACAGTGGAACCAGCATTCGGAAGATGAGGCTACATGGGAAACCCAAGATTTCTTAAATAAGAATTTCCCAGGCTTTCTAGCCTCTTGTAAGTTGTAAAGTTTGTATAGCTGTGTAGTAAAGGAATGAACCCCCACACCACCCCTGCCTTGTACCAAAAATAAGGAAATACAAATGTGAAGCATTTCCTTTTCCATTACTCACCCTAGGACTTTAAATCTCGGGACGAGATTCTTTTATGGGGGAAAGGATGTAACACCCCTGGTGTTACTATAACTAAAACTTGAGCATGGCATCATAAGTATTGGCATTGCATATGTTTGACACACCTAGAGTGCATTCACTAGGCAAAAATTTCAAACAAGTTGTACTGTTTTAATGTTTTACAAATAGGACCCTGGTTAAAGGACTTAACCCTAAATAGTGATTAAAGGGGTAAAACTTAACCCAAGTTAAGAAAACCTAAAGGCTTTAGGGTAAAAGTCATAAAATGACTCTAAGAATAAAGTTGAATCCCACTTATACCCCTGGAATACCAGAAACCCTAATTGGAACCCTAGGAAACCCAAAAACCAAACCCTAGGGACCTAAGTGCAAAATTTGTCCACTTTTGGGCTAAAGTGCAAAAACCAAGTCAAATAAGGGTTTTAAGTCAATTGGATCACAAGTATGTGGATTTGAAGGCCAAACCCTAAGTTTTGGACTTAAATGCAAAATGGACCTCATTTGAGTTTTATTCTAAGTCTGAAAATCAGTGAATGGGCTCAACTTTGGGGCTTTGTATCTTTCAGGATATAGGGTTTTTGCCCTAGGTCACCACATCAAAGTTGAAGACCAATTATAGGAGAACAACTTTGCTAAAGAGTGTAAGCATAGTTGTTATGAGAAATTTGGAGAAAAAACCCAGTCCAAAACTGGCTGTCAGACTGCTTGAAGTTGAATTTCAGAGTTTCAGTGTAATGGAACCAACTTTGAGCCCGAATTCCACCTTGATTTAGTACTCAAATGCGATCAAGTCCTATAGTTGAGTTGTAGCTAGTATGTAGCACTACAACTTTGGTGCAGAGACTTGGACCTGTTGTCACATGAAATCTGGAGAAAACTGACTCTAAAATCGCTCGGTCAGGAGCCCTGATGAAGCAATGCCATGGTACAGTACCCCGAGCTGATAAGGTCGCCAGCAAACCACCGCCGGTGGCTTTCCGCCGCGATTCACGTCGCCGGCGTCACGATTCGCGCTCGGGTGTGTGGATAACTTCGTGGCGTCAAAAGATCTTCACCGCCCATGCGCTGGACGTCACTCCGGTGACTCACCGTCGTCTTCCTCTACTGCTTTGCGGCTAGCGCGGATTACCTCGCCGGTGACCGCCGCCTCCCGGCCATGTGCCGCGTGGCTTAGCCTTTCCACCGCACCACCGTGACACCTTAATGCTGTCCCATCGTCGACGAGGAGCTTGCCACGACAGTAGACACGTTTTCACCGTATCCGGTGCTTCTTCCTCCTCTCCGACCGCCGCGCGTCCTCCTCAAATTCACCGGCCACCGCCCCCAGCGCCTATAAATTGAGGGCGGGGATAGTTGCGCCATATAGTCGTGAAGCTGTAGCAACCGCTCCCACACTCGATCGTCCACCAGCTCGCCTGAATTGCTCGTTGCCCCCAAATTGGTTTTCCGCCGCCGTGAATCAAGCTCACCGTCGCCAGCCCCACTCCGGTCAGTTCCCGCCTTTTGCTTCCTCGTTTGAGCATTCTCATGCCTCTGTGATGCTCCCCGACCCATTTAATTGAACTAGACCGACGCCCATCGCCGGGAACACGGCTGTCTCGCCATGGTGCTTACGGCCACCGTGGCCGGAGCTCCCTAGTCCACCGATAGTGCAATTTAGTTGGGGAAAACGTTCATAGGGACTCGGATTTGGTCTCAGCCGAAGATTAGCACCGGTCTTAGCCTCAATCAGCCGGCGTAGCTGCTCGCCGGAGCACGGCCACGCTTGAACGCCGTCGAGGACGTGAAACACAGAATAGGCAGAAACCCGAGGGCATTTGTGCAAACTGTCAGTGACTTAACACAATAGTGAATGGACCTATTTCTGTTTAGCCGTTAAGCCGAGGGCCTCTGCGCAAACTCGCCTCACGGGCGCGGGCGCGCGCGCGATTTCGCGCGGACCTGGGCCGCTGGGCTGAATTCGGCCCAGTACTGTTCCTATTTTTCCTCTTTTCTTTTTCAGCAGAACTTTGAAAAACTGTAGAAAATGGTAGGAAAATCCTAAAAATATGAGACCAATTTTCCTAGGCTTGTTATTTTCCATAGTATTTAATAAAAATAGTTTTATGATTTTTAGTTTGAATAGGGAATTTTAGGGTATTTAAAATAGCCTAAACCATTGATTCTGGATTTTTAGAAGATAAATAATAAGTCCAAAATTTCCCAAACTTTTTATGTGAGCTTTTCACATTATTTAGAAGCCATGGGTAGAGTTTGGTTTGATTTGGACCTTGTTTGATCACTAAACCCAAAACCACCCCCCCTGCTCCATGAACTCCTTTACTGACTCCGGAAACCCTAGGTTCTCGGAGTACCGTGAAGGAAAGTTGTACTCAAGACATAAATAATAAGTTTATGCTATCTTTGCATCCTCATGAGCATTCCATGGCATCCATTCTTATGCATGTATATGGTTATATTAGAGCACGAAGAAGAAGAAGAAGTTTCCGAAGAAGGGATACCACCCACCTCTGATCCTCAAGCAGACAGCTGCTTTTATTTCGATATTTGTGGATCCGAGCAGGACACATCTGATAACAAAGGCAAGCCCCGGTGCATTTGCCACCTTCCTTGATGTTTTTAAAATCTTTCTCACTTGCTTGCTGCATTAGGTGATAGGAGTTGATTGATTAAACAATTCCTGCATTATCTTCCTTGATCTTGATTACCCTCCTTGAAATCCTGTTTTTACAAAAAGGTTTTACTATGCTTAATATTGCTTTAGAAAAACAAAAGGATTTGTTTTACAAAAGATGTTTGGCAAAGTGGGAGGGAGGTTTTCGAAAATAAAACTTGATGGTGGATCCATCATGGCCATGATGGGTCCAACATCGGAAAAGATGTACCTCTGTCAGGTACCAAGTTTTTGGGTTAAAAAGATTAAGCTGAGACCGGGCGGGTGACTTGCACGAGAAGAGAGTCTCGGTGTAGTGTCTCCGTCTGAGTCGATTAAGGACCGTCTCGATGTAGGCTTGATGATCGAGGACCCTTTAGCTGGTCACATGCCTCGTCATGGGTAAGCCTTGCCTCGGGCAGACTAAGGCCGGAATAAGATAACACGAAATGGGAGTGGAGCGGTGGCGAGAGTAGCGTGTACCCTCCGTGGCAAGAGGCTGGACGGTGGTGTATCTGTGCTCTCGGTTTGCGTGAACTTGATCCGGTCTTAAGAACCCCGGTGGCGGGTTGACATATGCAAGGGTTAAGTGCTACATATGTCGTGTGATTGGAGATCCTCAGCTGAGTATAATCGATTCGGATCGCCGTACCTTCGCGGTTATGAAGACTTGGTCACTGCCCTACACGTAGCATTCCACTAAAGATAATGGGCTTTTGTTAAAGAAATTGGCTAGTGCAGGACCAGTGATTGAACTAGGGTAGAAAGAACTCTAGTGCAGGTAATTTTACTTAACTTGACAAATAAAATTGGATTTTTAAGGATCCACTTTAGTAAGCATTTCTGCAAAACAGAGTCTTTGATTATTGAGAAGCCTTACCTTGACTCCCATATAACCAGCATACCCTTGAGAGTCTTTTCCTTAGTCGGGTAAGACTTGCTGAGTAATTCCATACTCAGGGTTTATCCCTTTGTTGTTTTTAGGTGGGGAAGTAGCAGACTTTTGCTGCTTCTGTGCTAAGGTGGTTCCCAAAGAAGAAAAACAAGACTGAAGTGCGGGAGGACTCGGTCCTCCATCTAGGATCTTTTGTTTATAGTCTTTCGGGAGAAGTTTGTGTCTCCCTTGGTTTGTATAATTATTACTTATATGCACTCACTTTTTAAGACTGGTCTGTAATAATATAACTCGAGCTTGCTTTTGAAATAAATGTAAGTTTATGTAATTCGCTTCCGCATATCTTTATCTCCGATGGTCTGTAATGTCTGCAAGACGGGTGAAACGTTCCTGGTAAGGTCGGAAAAGATACCGAACTTGTCAAGTAACTTAGGAACATCTACGGGGTGTCTGATGTCTGTTAGACAAGGACAACTGTAGGTGGGCCTGATTACTTGGCAGGTTCCGTCACAGTTCCCATCAAAATTAACCTATGCAGATCATTATAACTAATAAGAACATGGCTGGGAAAAACTAAGTGATCAAGGGCACAACTTGCCTTCAATGAGCTCCTGCTCAGCTACTTCTACTTGTTGAACCTCAGTTTCCACAATGGCTTGCTCGTCTATTCGCATCAACACAATACATACATAGTATAGCCAAAATCAACATCACACCAAACATGTAAATAAAATATACAGTAAAAATCTACACATTAAAATGAGATCATAGGAACTGGAATCACTAGATTTGGAGTTATAGATTTCAAGTTATGAATTTCCTAAGGTTTAATGTGATTAAAATAGGATTAGATGAGAAATTAATTTTCTTACTGTTTTCATGTAGAAACAGAGACTCTAGATGATGGAGAATAAAATTACAAAATTTTAGGAACTGGAATGGAGTGACTTGGACTAAAAATGGATTTTCTATGCATTTTACAAGTTTCTAGATTTGTTTTTGTATTAAAAACTAAATTCTATAATTATTTCTCTGTTTTTAATCATCTCTGGACTGGGGCTCGATTTCTGATAAGTTCAAGGGTCTCTGCGCAAGATAACCTAGACTCAGGGAATAGTTCCACTGGACGGCGGGTTGGTTTCAAAGTTTGGCGGGGTTTCTTTTGTAAAACGTACCCGCGAAGGGGTATGGGCCAATACCGACCGTCAGATTAGATCCAAACGATCCAGATTAGACTAGCGCGCTACGAATCGGTATGCAATCAGGGGCACTGGATCCCGATCCGACGGTGTGGATTTAATGCACTCCGATCTCACCCGCACCACCCGATCAGACATCAACGGCGCAGGATCAATCATGTGAAGGGGTAAGCCTAGTTCTAATCTCCACCGTCGATCAACCAACCGACGGCACCCACGCGTTTCTCCGCTCCGATGACCCAGCCCAGCGGCGAGCGCGAGCCCGCGGCGGACACCATGGCCGGAAAAATCCCGGCGAGCCCCGGCTACCCCAACTCAGAAGGAAGTCCGCTCCCCACGAAGCTAAGACTATGGTGAACCCACGGGGAGTGACTGCTCCAATCACCACACGGCCTAACCCCTCTGACCACGATACAGGTGGCGCCAGGCAAATTCCCGACCCAAAAAGGCCGAATTCGCCCCAATCCGCACGCAATTGGCGACGGCGCGACATCAATTAAGGTAAGGACCAGGTCGAGGGTGAGAAATCGAGAGCTTACCGAGGACGGAGGTAGAATTTGTGTAAGAGCGCTACGGCGGATCTGCGTCCCCGCCCAGCTCCGATGTGAAATCACGAAGTCGCCGGCCAATCACTCGGGTGACCGCCCACCGCAAGGTAGTCCCCAGCTCTAGAGCCGACTACCGCACACTCAAACGAACCCGAGGGCGAGCGATAGGGCGAATCGTAGGGGCGGCAGCAGCGAACCAAGTCCGACGCCCCGTAGATGGTAGCTGGTAAACTGGGTTTAAGCGAACGAAAGCTAGTCAAGGGCTTCGGTGATGGGGTCGTGGCCTTAAGACGTGCGGGGGCGCGGCAGTCGCGCGCGCACCGAGATCGCCGGTGAGCTTCACACGCGAGGTGGAAGCGGTCCTTGCAGCGGGATCCGTTATGCTCCTGACCACCGAATCCTAGTGAAGGGTGTCGCTGTCCCCCTGGGACCACTGGTCAGAGCGGGCGCTGGTGAGAGCAGCAGTGCGTAGAGCAAATGACAAGCGGGCCCCACGGTGCCTGTGCGCATTGATGTGGTGCTAGTGGCCGTGTACGAGGGGAAGTGAAATGGGCCGGAATGGGGATGCGCGGTCCAAGTAGCTTCTCTCCCCTCTTTCTTTTTATCCTTTTCTTTTCTTTTATCTATTTCTAAGTTCAATTTTAAATTTGAATTTGAATTCAACCTTGTGCCAATTTTATTCTGAATTCATATTGTAAAATTAAAAATACCAATTTTAGAAATATAATTATGTTGTTTATATTATATTTTTTTATCACTTCTCTTCCCCTTATTTTCAAAACCCTAAATTTAATTTAGGGTTTAATTCAACTTCTAGTAATTATTATCTTATTATTATCAACATTATTATTTTATTTAATGCACAACACATAAACTCCAACATGATGCATTTTTTTATCATTTGTTTGACTTAATCTCCAAATTTTGTGTACGCTCTTTTTTTGATGCAAATGAGGCACATAAAATAAGGAAATCACCATGTATTTCTTGTACACAATTTTGAGTATTACATAAGCCGAGAGATCGTAGAGCATCAGCTGTCCATTAAGTCCGGTTTCAGACCTTTCAAGCAGAAAGCTAGAACATTTCGTCCCGATCTTCTCCCACGAATCAAGGACGAAATTCACCGGCTACTAGAAGCTAATTTTTTTAGACCCTGCAGATACGCAGAGTGGGTCTCCAATATTGTGCCGGTGGAGAAGGAGTCCGGTAAGCTCAGAGTATGCATTGATTTTCGCAACTTAAATAGAGCAACTCCTAAAGATGAATATCCCATGCCCATAGCGGACACATTAATCAATAATGCTTCAGTGAATAGAATTATTAGCTTTCTTGATGGTAATGCCGGATATAATCAGATTTTCATGACCGAAGAAGATGCGTCTAAAATGGCCTTTATATGTCCAGGCTTCATTGGTCTATTTGAGTGGGTTGTCATGACATTTGGTCTGAAAAATGCTGGTGCTACTTATCAGAGGGCTATGAATTTGATCTTTCATGAGCTGTTGGGAAACACTGTGGAAGTCTACATTGATGATATTGTAGTCAAATCGGCTGAGTTTAGTTCTCATGTAGCTGATTTGCGCAAAGCCTTTGATAAAATGTGTCTGTATGGTTTGAAAATGAACCCACGTAAATGTGCTTTTGGAGTGTCGGCTGGTAAGTTTTTAGGATTTATCATTCATGAACATGGTATAGAGATAGACCCTGACCGAATTAAGTGTATTCGGAATGTGGGACCTCCGACCTGTAAGGTCGAAGTGCAAAAGTTTCTCGGCAAGGTAAATTATTTACGAAGGTTTATTTCTAACCTAGCCAGAAAGATTGATGCCTTCACCCCTATCCTTTGGCTTAAGAATGATGCCGAATTCACTTGGGGGGCAGAACAACAGGAAGCATTTGATCTTATTAAAAAATACTTGTCTTCGGCTCCCGTATTAAAAGCACCATAAGCAGGAGTACCATTCCGATTATACATTGCAGCTGAATATAAGGTCATCGGGGCTGTTCTGACAGAGGAAACTGAAGGAAAGGAGCATGTGGTGACATATCTAAGTCGGAGGTTGGTGGATGCTGAAATGAGGTACACTTTTATTGAGAAGTTATGCTTATGCTTGTTTTATGCATGCACCAAATGTAGATGTTATTTACTGTCTAGTCATTGCACTATTTCTGGTCAAACCAATGTGATCAAATACATGTTGCATAACCCAATTATGAGTGGTAGAATTGGTAAGTGGGCTTATGCACTCATAGAATATGATTTGGCCTATGAACCATTGAAATCTATGAAAGGCCAAGTTGTAGCGGATTTTATTGTAGAACATCGGATTAATGATATTCATAAACTAGACATGTCATACCTCACTATTACTCCCTGGACTTTATATTTTGATGGATCGGTTTGCAATGAAGGGCAAGGAATTGGCATTGTACTTGTTTCACCAAGTAATGTCTCTTTCGACTTCTCTAGCCGATTGAAAACTTATTGCACTAATAATCAAGCTGAATATGAGGCCCTTTTATTCGGTTTGGAACTTTTAAATTGTATGGGAGTAAAACATGTGAAGGCATTTGGTGATTCTCAGCTGGTCGTCCAACAAGTGTTAGAAGAATATCAATGTTTTGATGGTACTCTAAATAGTTACCTTGAAAAATGTTGGAGCATAATCCATTCTTTTGACGAATTTATTATTCGACACATGTCTAGAGTTGAGAATCATAGAGCTAACAATTTGGCACAAGATGCATCAGGTTATCGGATAAAGCAAGGGAGATTTCGCAACACTGAAAATCTGATAACCAGTGCAGGGCCAATTCCCCAGGTCGCGGACCGTCCGCGTAAAGACGCCGGACCATCCGGGGTTACCAGGAAAGTTCTCGTAATCAATTCGGCTGGTAATGAAGCCGATGCAAGTGATTGGAGGACGCCCATAACTAATTATTTACGAAATCCCAATATCAGGACAGATAAGAACATTTGGCATACAGCTTTCAAGTATGTTTTGATGAGTGATGAACTCTACCGCCGAACAGTCAACGACGTCCTGCTTAAGTGCTTGGGCCCAGATGATGCTATAGTAGCCATGGCCGAATTACATGAAGGAATTTGTGGTACCCATCAACCGAATCCAAAGATGAAGTGGTTGTTGCGAAGGTCTGGTTTTTATTGGCCTAACATGATAGCTGATTGTTTCAAGTACTACAAAGGATGCCAAGTGTGTCAAAAATTTGGTGACCTACAGTTGGTCCCTGCAGCCGAATTACATCCCATCATCAAGCCTTGGCCTTTCAGAGGATGGGGATTAGACTTTATTGGAGAAATTCATCCTTCATCATCAAATGGGCATCAGTTCGTGTTAGATGCCACTGACTACTTTACCAAATGGACTGAAGCCATTGCTCTGAAGAACATGACACACAAGGAGGTAATTGAGTTCATAACTGAGCATATTATTCATAGATTCGGCATTCCCCAGACCTTGACTACAGATCAAGGAACTTCTTTTATGTCGAAGGAGGTACGTGAATTTGCTGAATTATATAGAATTAAGTTGCTTAATTCATCTCCATATTATGCTCAGGCCAATGGACAGGCCGAGTCTAGTAATAGGACATTGATTAACTTGATAAAAAAGAAGATATCCGATAATCCTAAGCATTGGCATAAGATTTTGTCCAAAGCTTTATGGGCTCACAGAATATCTAAACATAGTGCTACTAAAGTATCTCCTTTTGAGCTTGTATATGGGCAGGAAACAATGTTGCCTGTGGAAATAAGTTTAAATACTGTCAGGTTCGCCAGGCAAAATGATCTAACTATCATTGATTATTATAATTCAATGATGGATAATATTGATGAGGTGACCAACAAGAGGGTGACAGCTTTGGGAGCAATAGAAAAGGACAAGATCATGGTAGCCAGGGCCTACAACAAGAAGGTCAAAGCAAAGTCATTTCAAGTAGGGGACCTGGTGTGGAAGACCATCCTGCCGCTAAGGAACAAAGATCGGAAGTTTGGGAAATGGTCGCCAAGCTGGGAGGGTCCTTATAAAGTAAAGCATGTAATGTCTGGTAACACCTATTTATTACAGACATTACAAGGCAAAGATTTACCCAAGGCTTTGAATGGGCGTTTTCTCAAACAGTACCATCCTAGTATGTGGCAAGATGCCTAAGAAAACCGATGTAATCGCATCGAGTTAGTTGCTTTTGGTTTGCTCAGCTCCACCAAAAGGCAGGGGGGCATATGTTGAGCACCAAAAAGAGCCGGACGGTCCGGCCCTGAGGCCGGACGGTCCGCGTCTATGGGCCGGACGGTCCGCGTACACGCAGAACAGATTAGAGTTCCGAGTTTTTCGCTGTGTTTGTTGGCGAGAATCACGGGATTTGCTCGGAGTTTTGTTGGTAACGGGTCCAGCCCCCCTCCTCCATAAAAGTAGAGGATTACGGCTGATTAGAACAATCAATCGAACCTTCAATCAATACTGTCGGGGACCATAATTAGGGGTACCCTCAAGACCCCTAAATCTCAGCTGGTAACCCCCATCAGCACGAAGCTGCAAAGGCCTGATGGGTGCAATTAAGTCAAGGATCGATCCATTCAAGGGACATGATCGTGCCTCGCCCGAGCCTAGCCTCGGGCAAGGGAAGCCGACCCCGGAGAACCTACGTCTCGCCCGAGGACCCCCCTCCAGCAACAGGCACACTATCGGCTCGCCCGAGGCCCAGTCTTCACCGAGAAGCAACCTTGGCCACATCGCCACGCTGACCGACCAAATCACAGGGGCATTTAATGCAAAGGTGGCCTGACACCTTTATCCTGACGCACGCCCACCAGTCGACAGAGCCGAAGTGACCGCAGTCACTTCGCCGCTCTACTGACCGGTCTGACAAGAGGACAGCGCCGCCTGCGCCGCTCCGACTGCTGAGCCACCCGACAGAGTGAGGCTGACAGTAGCCAAGGCCGGCCTCGGGCATCATAGGAAACTCTGCCTCGCCCGACCCCAGGGCTCGGACTCGGGCTCGGCCCCTGAAGACGGCGAACTCCGCTCCGCCCGACCCAGGGCTCGGACTCGGGCTCAGCCCCGGAAGACGGCGAACTCCGCTCCGCCCGACCCAGGGCTCGGACTCGGGCTCAGCCCCGGAAGACGGTGAACTCCGCTCCGCCTGACCCAGGGCTCGGACTCGGGCTCAGCCCCGGAAGATGGTGAACTCCGCTCCGCCCGACCCCAGGGCTCGGACATGGGCTCAACCCCGGAAGACGACGAACTCCGCTCCGCCCGACCCAGGGCTCGGACTTGGGCTCAGCCCCAGAAGACGACGAACTCCACTCCGCCCGCCCAGGGCTCGGACTTGGGCTCAGCCCCAAGAGACAACGGACTCCGCTTCACCTAGGGCTCGGACTCAGCCCTGGCCTCAGCCGACGGTCTCCGCCTCGCCCGACCCAGGGGCTCGGACTCGACCACGGCCACGGAAGACAGACTCGACCTCGACCTTGGAGGAGCCTCCACATCGCCCAACCTAGGGCGCGGACCGACCACGTCGATAGGAGGCGCCATCATTACCCTACCCCGAGCTGACTCAGGCTATGGGGAACAAGACCGGCGTCCCATCTGGCTCGCTCCGCCAGATAGGCAATGATGGCGCCCCGCACGCTCTGTGACGACGGCGGCTCTCGGCCCCCTTACGGAAGCAAGAGGACGTCAGCAAGGACTCGACAGCCCCAACAGCTGTCCTTCCGCTAGGCTCCAGCGCTCCTCCGACGGCCACGACACCACACGAACCGGGTGCCAAGACCTCTCCGGCTGCCACGATGGCATGTACTTAGGGTGCTAGCTCCCCACCGCTAGACACGTTAGCACATTGCTACACTCCCCATTGTACACCTGGATCCTCTCCTTACGCCTATAAAAGGGAGGACCAGGGCCCTCTTACAGAGGGTTGGCCCACGCGGAGAAGGACGGGACGACGCTCGCGCAAGGCCGCTCGCTCCCACTCCCGCGTGGACGCTTGTATCCCCTACTGCAAGCGCACCCGACCCAGGCGCGGGGCTAACACGAAGGCCGCGGGATCCGCTCTCTCACGCCTGCCTCCCTCCGGCTGCCTCCTTTCCCCCCTTCGCGTTCCGCCTCGCGTCGACCCATCTGGGCTGGGGCACACGGCGATAATTCACTCGTCGGTCCAGGGACCCCCCGGGTTTCGAAACACCGACAGTTGGCGTGCCAGGTAGGGGCCTGCTGCGTGTTGACGAACAGCTTCCTGTCAAGCTCCAGATGGCAGTCTCCAGCAACCTTTCCAGCCCGGGACGGTGCTCCGTTTCGGGAATCTTGAGTTCATGTCCCTCGACGGCAGCTACGACATGATACTCCTTCCCTCGCCGTGCGATAGCGACAATGGTGGTCGATAACCCGCTCGCCGGCGGGGAAATCGACGATGCCTTCCCCACGTGGTGGAAGGACGACATTCGGGCTTGTCCCGTCCCCTCCCCTGCCGACGGAGGAGGAGGCGGGGCAACCAAGGCCAAGCGGGAAGCGGCACCTCGTTGGCTGTCTAGCGAGTCGACGGCGCCGGCGCCCCAACGGAGGGCGCGTCGGGCATCGATCTCGCGTCTGAGACGAAGACGAGCGCCGCCTCCCCGCAACACGCCAATCTCAAGCAAACGCACGACGCCAACACGCTCGCGAAGGACTTGCTGGGCGTCACCCTCGTACCTGAGACAACGGTGCAGTCAGTCCCAGACGCGACCTCGTCACCGACCGACGACCGAAAGGTACCGACCGATTCCCATCTCGTGTCTTTTGGATTCGGCCTCGACCCACCAAGCGACTCCGCTTCAGTGAGCACTCTCTTAGAGGCGAGTCCAAACCCTCTAGGGTATCGTGTGCGGTCACCCTGGGACCGACTGACGGCCGACTCGACCTACGAGCCCTCGGGGTCCGAGGAAGATGGCGAGCCCGACCTCTGTTGGGATTTCTCCGGACTTGGTAACCCCAGTGTCGTGCGGGACTTCATGACCACATGTGACTACTGCCTTTCCGACTGTTCCGACGGCAGCCGCGGCCTCGACAATGAGGACCGCAGCCCAAGTCGTGAATGTTTCCACGTCGATCTAGGGGGTCCCGGCGAAGGCAACCGTCTTGGTATGCTGGAAAACGGTGATCCCCCTAGGCCCGTGCCTCGCGTTGACATCCTTCGGGAGCTAGCTATGGTCCCCGTCCCGGCGGGGGGTCCTGACCCACAGCTCGAGCAAATCCGCGAGAGGCAGGCCAGGCTCGACGAGGGAGCAGGAACGCTTGTGCCGATCCGCTGGGACATCGAGCAGGAATGGGCGGTCCAACCCCCAGCCGGAGAAGCGTGTCATCTCCCCCAGGACATCCAGCACCGCATCGCCGACGGCGTCAGGGTGAGGCCGCCGCCGGA
Organism: Zea luxurians; assembly: GCA_029449295.1. Classification (NCBI taxonomy): domain Eukaryota; kingdom Viridiplantae; phylum Streptophyta; class Magnoliopsida; order Poales; family Poaceae; genus Zea; species Zea luxurians. The sequence continues at coordinate 37,095,157 of JAOPSE010000010.1, read as the reverse complement.
TTCCAGCGGAGTCGGCCAGAACCTGGCTGCAGCGGCAATACTCCTCCACGCGATGCCGGAGCCATCAACCACCGAGGGGCGGCGTATCCAGGGAGAGCTCAAGAATCTCCTGGAGGACGCCGCGGTCCGACGGGCCGAAAGCTCTGCCTCCCGAAGGCAGGGGTTCCCCTCGGAACATCGCGCCGCGACTTCCCAATTCATGCGGGAAGCCTCGGTCCACTCCGGGAGCACGCGTAGCACAGCGCCAGCGGCCCCGGGTCGCCTCGGCAACGAGCGCCATCATCACAGCCGTCGAGCCCACCTCGACGACAGGGCGTGCCGAGGCTACCACCCCAGGCGTGGGGGACGCTACGACAGTGGGGAGGATCAGAGTCCTTCGCCCGAACCACCCGGTCCGCAGGCTTTCAGCCGCGCCATACGACGGGCACCGTTCTCGACCCGGTTCCAAACCCCGACTACTATCACAAAGTACTCGGGGGAGACGAGAATGGAACTGTGGCTCGCGGACTATCGGCTAGCCTGCCAACTGGGTGGAACGGACGATGACAACCTCATCATCCGCAACCTCCCCCTGTTCCTCTCCGACACCGCTCGAGCCTGGCTGGAGCACCTGCCCCCGGGGCAGATCTCCAACTGGGACGACCTGGTCCAAGCCTTCACCGGCAATTTCCAGGGCACGTACGTGCGCCCTGGGAACTCCTGGGATCTCCGAAGCTGCCGCCAGCAGCCGGGAGAGTCTCTCCGGGACTACATCCGGCGATTCTCGAAACAGCGCACAGAGCTGCCCAACGTCACCGATTCAGATGTCATCGGCGCGTTCCTCGCCAGCACCACCTGCCGCGATCTGGTGAGCAAGCTGGGTCGCAAGACCCCCACCAGGGCGAGCGAGCTGATGGACATCGCCACCAAGTTCGCCTCTGGCCAGGAGGCGGTTGAGGCCATTTTCCGAAAGGACAAGCAGCCCCAGGGCCGCCCACCGGAAGATGCTCCCGAGGCGTCAACTCGGTGCGGCACCAAGAAGAAGGGCAAGAAGAAGTCGCAAGCGAAACGCGACGCCGCCGACGCGGACCTTGTCGCCGCCGCCGAGTACAAGAACCCTCGGAAGCCTCCCAGAGGCGCCAACCTCTTCGACAAGATGCTCAAGGAGCCATGCCCCTATCATCAGGGGCCCGTCAAGCACAACCTCGAGGAGTGTGCCATGCTTCGACGACACTTCCACAAGGCCGGGCCACCCGCGGAGGGTGGCAAGGACCTCGACGACGCAAAGGAGGAAGATCACAAGGCAGGAGGGTTCCCCGAGGTCCGTGACTGCTTCATGATCTACGGCGGGCAAGTGGTGAACGCCTTGGCTCAGCACCGCAAGCAAGAGCGTCGGGAGGTCTGCTCGGTAAAGGTGGCGGCGCCAGTCTACCTAGACTGGTCCGACAAGCCCATCACCTTCGACCAGGCCGACCATCCAGACTACGTGCCGAGCCCGAGGAGATACCCACTCGTTCTCGACCCCATCATCGGCAATGTCAGGCTCACCAAGGTCCTCATGGACGGAGGCAGCAGCCTCAACATCATCTACGCTGAGACCCTCGGGCTCCTGCGGATCAATCTGTCCTCGGTTCGGACGGGCACTGCGCCTTTCCACAGGATCGTTCCCGAGAAGCGCGTTCAACCCCTCGGACAACTCGACCTACCCGCCTGCTTCGGGACACCCTCCAACTTTCGAAAGGAGACCCTCACGTTTGAAGTGGTCGGGTTTCGAGGAACCTACCACGCAGTGCTGGGGAGGCCATGCTACGCCAAGTTCATGGCCATCCCCAACTACACCTACCTCAAGCTCAAGATGCCGGGCCCCAACGGGGTCATCACCGTCGAGCCCACGAACCGACATGCATACGAATGCGATGTGGAGTGCGTGGAGTACGCCGAGGCCCTCGCCGAATCCGAGGCCCTCATCGCTGACCTGGAGAGCCTCTCTAGGGAGGCGCCCGACGTGAAGCGCCACGCCGGCAACTTCAAACCAGCGGAGACGGTCAAGTCCGTCCCTCTCGACCCCTGCAACGACGCCTCCAAGCAGATCCGGATCGGTTCCGAGCTCGATCCCAAATAGGAAGCAGTGCTCGTCGACTTTCTCTGCGCAAACGCCGACGTTTTCGCGTGGAGTCCCTCGGACATGCCCGGCATACCGAGGGAAGTCGCCGAGCACTCTCTGGATATTCGAGCTGGGGCCCGACCTGTGAAGCAGCCTCTACGCCGATTCGACGAAGAAAAGCGCAGAGCCATAGGCAAGGAGATCCACAAGCTAATGGCGGCAGGGTTCATCAAAGAGGTATTCCATCCCGAATGGCTTGCCAACCCTGTGCTTGTGAGAAAGAAAGGGGGGAAATGGCGGATGTGTGTAGACTACACTGGTCTAAACAAAGCATGTCCGAAGGTTCCCTACCCTCTGCCTCGCATCGATCAGATCATGGATTCCACTACTGGGTGCGAAACCCTGTCTTTCCTCGATGCCTACCCAGGGTATCACCAGATCAGGATGAAAGAGTCCGACCAGCTCGCAACTTCATTCATCACACCCTTTGGCATGTACTGCTATGTTACAATGCCGTTTGGTTTGAGGAATGCGGGGGCAACATACCAGCGATGCATGAACCATGTGTTTGGTGAACACATCGGCCGAACGGTCGAGGCCTACGTCGATGACATCGTAGTCAAGACGAGGAAGGCCTTCCTTTCCGACCTTGAAGCGATGTTCCGATGTCTCAAGGCGAAAGGCGTGAAGCTTAATCCCAAAAAGTGTGTCTTCGGGGTCCCCCGAGGCATGCTCTTGGGGTTCATCGTCTCCGAGTGGGGCATCGAAGCCAACCCGGAGAAGATTGCAGCCATCACCAGCATGGGGCCAATCAAGGACTTGAAAGGCGTACAGAGGGTCATGGGATGTCTCGCGGCTCTGAGCCGCTTCATCTCCCGCCTCGGCGAAAGAGGTCTGCCTCTGTACCGCCTCTTAAGGAAAGCTGAGTGCTTCGCTTGGACTCCCGAGGCCGAGGAAGCCCTTGGGAACCTGAAGGTGCTCCTCACGAACGCGCCCATCTTGGTGCCCCCCGCTGCCGTAGAAGCCCTCTTGATCTACGTCGCCGCAACCACCCAGGAGGTTAGCGCCGCGATCGTGGTTGAGAGACGAGAAGAAGGGCATGCATTGCCCGTCCAGAGGCCAGTCTACTTCATCAGTGAGGTACTGTCCGAGAACAAGATCCGTTACCCACAAATCCAGAAGCTGTTGTACGCGGTGATCCTGACACGACGGAAGTTGTGACACTACTTCGAGTCTCATCTGGTGACTGTGGTGTCATCCTTCCCCCTGGGAGTGATCATCCAGTCCCGAGAGGCCTCGGGTAGAATTGCAAAGTGGGCGGTGGAGATCATGGGCGAGACGATCTCGTTCACCCCTCGGAAGGCCATCAAGTCCTAGGTCTTGGCGGACTTCATGGCTGAATGGGCCGACACCCAGCTCCCGACGGCTCCGATCCAACCGGAGCTCTGGACCATGTTTTTCGACGGGTCGCTGACGAAGACGGGGGCCGGCGCAGGCCTCCTCTTCGTCTCGCCCCTCGGAAAGCACCTACGCTACGTGCTACGCCTCCACTTCCCGGCATCCAACAATGTGGCAGAGTACGAGGCTCTGGTAAATGGGTTGCGAATCGCCATCGAGCTAGGGGTCCGACGCCTCGACGCTCGCGGTGACTCGCATCTCGTCATCGACCAAGTCATGAAGAACTCCCACTGCCGCGACCCGAAGATGGAAGCCTACTGCGATGAGGTTCGGCGCCTGGAAGACAAGTTCTACGAGCTCGAGCTCAACCACATCGCCCGACGCTACAACGAGACTGCGAACGAGCTGGCTAAAATAGCCTCGGGACGAACAATAGTTCCCCCGGACGTATTCTCCTGAGACCTGCATCAACCCTCCGTCAAGACCGAGGACACGCCCGAGCCCGAGGCACCTTTGGCTCCGCCCGAGGCACCTTCGGCTGAGTCCGAGGTATCCTCGGCTCAGTCCGAGATACCCTCGGCCTAGTCCGAGGTACCCTCGGCACAGTCCGAGGTACCCTCGGCTCAGCCCGAGGTACCCTCGGCCCCCGAGGGTGAGGCACTGCGCGTCGAGGGGGAACAGAGCGAGGTCACGCCTAATCAAAGCTGGCAGACCCCGTACCTGCCATATCTCCACCAAGGAGAGCTGCCCCTCGACCAAGCTGAAGCTCGGCGGTTGGCGCGGCGCGCCAAGTCTTTCGTCTTGCTGGGAGATGGGAAGGAGCTCTATCACCGCAGCCCCTCAGGCATCCTCCAGCGATGCATTTCCATCGCCGAAGGCCAGCAGCTCTTGCAAGAGATACACTCGGGGGCTTGCGGCCATCACGCAGCACCTCGAACCCTCGTTGGAAACGCCTTCCGACAAGGATTCTACTGGCCGATGGCGGTGGCCGACGCTACTAGAATTGTCCGCACCTTCGAAGGGTGTCAGTTCTACGCGAGGCAGACCCACCTGCTCGCTCAGGCTCTGCAGACAATACCCATCACCTGGCCGTTTGCTGTGTGGGGTCTGGACCTCGTTGGCCCCTTGCAGAAGGCACCCGGGGGCTACACGCACCTGTTGGTCGCCATCGACAAATTCTCCAAGTGGATCGAGGTCCGACCCCTAAACAGCATCAGGTCCGAACAGGCGGTGGCGTTCTTCACCAACATCATCCATCGCTTTGGGGTCCCGAACTCCATCATCACCGACAACGGCACCCAGTTCACCGGCAGAAAGTTCCTGGACTTCTGCGAGGATCACCACATCCGGGTGGACTGGGCTGCCGTGGCTCACCCCATGACAAATGGGCAAGTGGAGCGAGCTAATGGTATGATCCTGCAAGGACTCAAGCCTCGGATCTACAACGACCTCAACAAGTTCGGCAAGCGGTGGATGAACGAACTCCCCTCGGTGGTCTGGAGTTTGAGAACAACGCCGAGCCGAGCCACGGGCTTCACACCGTTCTTTCTAGTCTATGGGGCCGAGGCCATCTTGCCCACAGACTTGGAATACGGTTCCCCGAGGGCGAGGGCCTACACCGACCAAAGCAACCGAGCCAACCGAGAAGACTCACTGGACCAGCTGGAGGAGGCTCGGGACGTAGCCATACTACACTCGGCGCGGTACCAGTAGTTCCTGCGACGCTACCACGCCCGAGGGGTTAGGTCCCGAGACCTCCAGGTGGGCGACCTGGTGCTTCGGCTGCGACAAGACGCCCGAGGGCGGCACAAACTCACGCCTCCCTGGGAAGGGCCGTTCGTCATCGCCAAGGTCCTAAAGCCCGGAACGTACAAGCTGGCCAACAGCCAAGGCAAGGTCTACAGCAACACTTGGAACATCCAACAGCTACGTCGCTTCTACCCTTAAGATGCTTTCAAGTTGCTCGTATACCTCATTCACACACCAAGTCTGGTCGTCAAGGAAGGGTCAGCCTTGCCTCGACAAAGCCCGACCCTCCCTCGGGGGCTAGAAGGGGGCAACCCCCTCTGCGTCAAAATTTTCCTCGAAAAAAGAAAAAAATCTTTTCTGCCAGAATGCCGTTCGTGCTCTTCGACTACTTCAAAAGTGGATCCTGAAAACGACGGAGTACACGTAAGCAACCAAGGCTGACCGAGCCGAGGGACTCCTACGCCTCCGGGATACGGATACCTCACTCATCACCTTCTACGATAAGTAACTCGCGTTCGGATAAGTGACTCCGCGGACCGAACAAGTCTTCATGCTCGAGAGCTCCTCTGCCGAAATGATTTTTCGGGCCTTCTCGGCTGCGTCGGTAACAGAACCCTATGGACGAGTAAGAGCGCGCGTAAGCGGCAAGGCCGACCGAGCCGAGGGATTCCTACGCCTCCGGGATACGGATACCTCACTCATCGCCTTCCGTGAAAAGCAACTCTCGCCCGCACAAACAATTCTATTACCGACAAATAAGTTCGGATACTCGAAACAAGAGGAAAAGAAACGCAGCTTTACAACACGATGACGGTGTGTTCATGCCTCGGCGGCCGCAGAAAACATACACACACTACAGGACAACCTGATCCTGCAGGCTCGGACGTCGACAACCGAAGGGGGCAGCAGCACCCTCGGCATCAACTACACCTTCGGCGGGGTCTGACCTAGCCTCGGACGGTGACATGGTCGGAGGGCCCCCACTCTAAAGGACGACATCAGCACCACACCCGGGCCATCACCGCCAGGGTCTTCTTCGAAAATCCGGCCCGAGCAGGCGGCTCGGCCGGCCACCCCGAGGCCTCGGCCAGCTGACCCCCAAAGACATTAGCTCGGCTTGTGGCCTCGGCAGCTCAACCCCGGCGTCGGTTCCGCCAGTGGATGACCCGGCCAGGCTCTGGCCAACCACACCTCCTTTTCGAAGCCAACTCTTCCTCCGTCTGTGCTGACGCCGCTACCTCCGGCTTCGGCTCATCGAAGGGCGGCCGAGGGGTTCCTTTAACTAAGCAAGAGGGGCCTCGGACAGCAAGGCCGACCTAGCCGAGGGACTCTTACTCCCCTAGGATACGGATACCTCACTCGTCCCCTTTGCACGAGGCGACTCACGCTCGGTGAAGCGGTTCAGATAATCGACAAGGCGAGTCTCAGTGCTCGAAATGAAGAAAAAACACGGCTCCGCGCCGAAAATACATACATGTTCGGGCCTCGACAGCCGCAATGAACAAAACACCGGCACTCAAGGTGCCATTACAAATGGAGCTCCAGTTCTGTCTCTGCGGGAACGAACAACCCCCCAAGATTGGGGGACCCGCGGAGCAATTGAGGGCCGACGGGTGGCCCACCGCCGCCCGATCCGGCAACAGCAACAACGACCTCCGCCCCGGGCAACGAAGCAGCTTCAGCAACGGCTTCGGGGCGGGTAGGGCTCTCGTTCACCGAGGACGAGAACCAGCCATTCAAGCCGGGAGACGAAGGCCCAGGGGTGCGGGCGGAGTTGGCAATCTTGTCGGTAGAGAAGCCTTCTCCGGCTGCCACCGCCTCAACACCGCGCCAGCGGGCGTCGGACGCCTCAAAGCGCACCGGCAGGTCCTCACCCTCGCTGGAGCTGCCCAGAACATGAGCGCCGCCCTCGCGGCACACGACGTGCTGGGTGACCCACTGACGCTGCTGTCGGCGCGAGGAAGGCCTGGACGTGGCCGGCCCGCACGCGGCGCGACCATCGTCCGGACGGAGGATGGAATGCTGCACCCTGGCTGAGCAGCGGCGGTCCGCCTACCCCGGCGTGGCTGAGGGAAGCCTCCGCGGAGCTGGAAGATGCCTTTCTCCCCCAGACGTCGGGGGAAGAAAAGGGTTACCGACCCACGCGGAGGCGGCCCCCCGACTCGCCTCACCCTCCGCCCCAGCAAGGATGATGAAAGATCCTTGAAGCCGAGGGCGGGGCGGAGGCCGCAGCCCGGTTCGCTTCTCCCCACCATCAAGCTGGTGGTCACCGTCTTGGGTGACCACCGGCGAGGGGATGCAGCAGGGCTGCCTGATGAAAATCCTTGAAGCCGAACAACGGCTGAAAGGTACCAACTTCCACGAAGTTGCGTTCCTCCGACGACAAGACGGAAGGATTCCGGGCGTCCCCCGCCCGGGGGCTCGGAAGGTGGGAAGACACGTTGCATGAGGGGAGCGCGAAGACATGGTTGCCCTCCAAGGGGGTCGCCCCCCTTTTAAAGGCGACTCTCCCCACTTGCGCCCTCAATCGTTGCGGGTTGAGTCTTCTCCAACACGCTCCAAGATTCTCCCCCCCACGGCGCGGGGGCTGGGTCCCACACGTCATGCAAGCCGGTCCAGGGGAGAAGAAGCCAAACCGTCGCGCGCGGTGCATGCAACCGCCCAGCGGTTACAAGCACTCCTCCACTTTTGCCCAGACCAGCGGGTAAAAGGGTGGACAGCCATGCAGGCGGCATGCAACCGTGCCAAGTGGGCGCGCCCCTTCGACTCCAACGAGCCCAGCATGGAGGTCCAGGCCCACGCGTCATGCAACCGGCGCGCCGGTTGCTACGTGTGAGCAACTGCACCGCCACTCACGCCACTACCGCGCCTCCTCGACTGTGGAGTCAATACCGCGACTCGAGGCAACCCTGTAGTGCCAGCCAAGCGCGATGGTCAAATGCGGTCAAAATTGGGCCGACAGTAGTGGCGGTGACAGGCGGGCAGAAGCATCGGTCACGTCGTCAGCCAAGCTCACTTCCCATCCAGGGGCAGCGGGGGAGCCCTCTCTCACGGCGTGAAGACGGCGCGCCCGTGATCCGTTCCTCGAACGGCGCGCACACGCGCAACGACCGCCTCGCGAACCACTCGCCCCGTCGCATTAACTCCGCGGCAGGACAGGCGGCGCCTCAGGCGGGAGAAGCAAGCGACGCTTCAACTTCGCCATAATGACCGCGTCGAAAAAGGTACGCCACGTCATTCGACTTCGCATCCATTTCCGTTTCCTCTTTCTCTCTCTTACAACAGGGACCGGGAAAGGGGGATACCCTGAAAAGGACCCTTCTTCGTGAAGGAAACAGGCTCCGAGCCTCCCTACTGATCAGAGGTTCGAAGGCCGGCCCCTCGGAGGGGTTCAACGGCCGCCTTAGATCGATTGGGTTCTGCGCCCACTACTGATCAGGGGTTCATAGGCTGGCCCTCGAAGGGTTCACAGTCGCCTCAGACACAGAGCGAGGGATGACCCTGGGTACGTTCGATACATAACCAAGGCTCAGGCTACGCTCCTGAGGTACCCTAGGACATTTCCGAGACCAGCGAAAGCAATCTTGTAATGGAATCCCATCAGAGGGAGGCATCGAGCCCTCGGACCCCGTCAAAGGGGACCGGGTCCGGCAGATCACCCGCAGGTACTTTTGGAGCGCGCCTCCGGGCCTCTAGCTGACCCCTAGCAAATGGGGCATGGGCGTCCGCTCGGATTACCCGCCAGTAGCTCACCGGAAACACCATGTTCGGCGCCCTCCAAGGGCAACATGGCGCTTTCCCCCCCTCCTCCTTGCGGAAAGGCGACGCAGGGGCGTACGTAAAAAAGACGAGTCTGTCCTTGACCGTCCTCTCGCCCTGTGCAGAGGCTCGGGGGCTGCTCTCGCAAACCTGGCTCCGGCCAAACCGTTGACAGCGTCAACATACCAGCCCGAGAACTTGGGACCCGACCGTGCACTCGGGCTACGGCCAGCTCGCATGAGGGAACAACTAGACCAGCCGAAGTGTTGCGAAACGCACTAAGACCTCGAAGGAGTAAAACTACTCCTCCGAGGCCTCGGGGGCTACACCCGGCGGGTGCGCTCGCGCGCACCCACCAGAACAGAATGCAACCGAAAAAGGCTGGTCCCCTTGCAAAAAAGTGCAGCAAAAGCCTCCAAGCGAGTATTAGTACTCCCTTGGAGGCTCGGGGGCTACTGTCGGGGACCATAATTAGGGGTACCCTCAAGACCCCTAAATCTCAACTGGTAACCCCCATCAGCACGAAGCTGCAAAGGCCTGATGGGTGCGATTAAGTCAAGGATCGGTCCATTCAAGGGACATGATCGTGCCTCGCCCGAGCGTAGCCTCGGGCAAGGGAAGACGACCCCGGAGAACCTACGTCTCGCCCGAGGACCCCCCCTCCAGCAACGGGCACACTATCGGCTCACCCGAGGCCCAGTCTTCACCGAGAAGCAACCTTGGCCACATCGCCACGCCGACCGACCAAATCGCAGGGGCATTTAATGCAAAGGTGGCCTGACACCTTTATCCTGACGCATGCCCACCAGTCGACCGAGCCGAAGTGACCGCAGTCACTTCGCCGCTCTACTGACGGGTCTGACAAGAGGACAGCGCCGCCTGCGCTGCTCCGACTGCTGAGCCACCCGACAGAGTGAGGCTGACAGCAGCCAAGGCCGGCCTCGGGCGTCATAGGAAACTCCGCCTCGCCCGACCCTAGGGCTCGGACTCGGGCTCGGCCCCGGAAGACGGTGAACTCTGCTCCGCCCGACCCAGGGCTCGGACTCGGGCTCAGCCCCGGAAGACGGCGAACTCCGCTCCGCCCGACCCAGGGCTCGGACTCAGGCTTAGCCCCGGAAGACGGCGAACTCCGCTCCGCCTGACCCAGGGCTCGGACTCGGGCTCAGCCCCGAAAGACGGCGAACTTCGCTCCGCCCGACCCAGGGCTCGGACTCGGGCTCAGCCCCGGAAGACGGCGAACTCCGCTCCGCCCGACCCTAGGGCTCGGACATGGGCTCAACCCTGGAAGACGACGAACTCCGCTCCGCCCGACCCAGGGCTCGGACTTGGGCTCAACCCTAGAAGACGACGAACTCCGCTCCGCCCGACCCAGGGCTCGGACTTGGGCTCAGCCCCAGGAGACGACGGACTCCGCTTCGCCCAGGGCTCAGACTCAGCCCTGGCCTCAGCCTACGGTCTCCGCCTCGCCCGATCCAGGGGCTCGGACTCGACCATGGCCACGGAAGACAGACTCGACCTCGACCTCGGAGGAGCCTCCACATCGCCTAACCTAGGGCACGGACCGACCACGTCGACAGGAGGCGCCATCATTACCCTACCCCGAGCTGACTCAGGCTACGGGGAACAAGACCGGCGTCCCATCTGGCTCGCTCCGCCAGATAGGCAATGATGGCGCCCCGCACGCTCTGTGACGACGGCGGCTCTCGGCCCCCTTACGGAAGCAAGAGGACGTCAGCAAGGACTCGACAGCCCCAACATCTGTCCTTCCGCTAGGCTCCAGTGCTCCTCCGACGGCCACGACACCACGTGAACCGGGTGCCAAGACCTCTCCGGCTGCCACGATGGCATGTACTTAGGGCGCTAGCTCCCCACCGCTAGACACGTTAGCACATTGCTACACTCCCCATTGTACACCTGGATCCTCTCCTTACGCCTATAAAAGGGAGGACCAGGGCCCTCTTACAGAGGGTTGGCCCACGCGGAGAAGGACGGGACGGCGCTCGCGCAAGGCCGCTCGCTCCCACTCCCGCGTGGACGCTTGTATCCCCCTACTGCAAGCGCACCCGACCCAGGCGCGGGGCTAACACGAAGGCCGCGGGATCCGCTCTCTCACGCCTGCCTCCCTCGGGCTGCCTCCTTTCCCCCCTTCGTGTTCTGCCTCGCGTCGACCCATCTGGGCTGGGGCACGCGGCGACAATTCACTCGTCGGTCCAGGGACCCCCCAGGTTTCGAAACACCGACAAATACAATTTACATTTTATCCTAGGAGTAGTTCTAGTCTAGTTTAGGTTTAGTCTTCTAATCCCCAAATCCTCCTCTTCTCTTTGACTCCACGTCGATTAGAGGAGTCTAGGTCGGTCTACCCGAGCCTAGACATCACCTAGGATCTCTCCTCCCCGACGGGGTCCCTCCCGGGAGCGAGATCTAGGCGCCACCGGCGATCTTCCGCCGCCCCTGCGTACGCGCGGACCGTCCGACTGCAGGCACGAACCGTTCGGCCGTCAGGCAGGAAACCCTAGCGTCACGCTAGGTCACGGACCGTCCGTCCCTGTGCCACGAACCATCCGCGCCTGACTAGAGAGCACCGCCATGGTTCTTGTTTAAGTGTTTGGCGCCCCAAAAAGGCGTCAACAGCATGTTTAGCCACTTCAGGGAGACCCTCGTCTCTATGACCTCCACGGAGCTACAGCTATAGGAGTTTGTCGTTTGAAGCATGTGTCTATAGGAGAGTTGTCGGGGACCATAATTAGGGGTACCCTCAAGACGCCTAATTCTCAGCTGGTAACCCCCATCAGCATAAAGCTGCAGAGGCCTGATGGGTTTGATTAAGTCAGGGATCAGTCCATACGAGCGACCTGATCGCGCCTCGCCCGAGCCTAGCCTCGGGCAAGGGCAGCCGACCCTGAGGTGTTTCCGTCTCGCCCGAGGCCCCCTTTTTACGGCAGACGCACCTCCGGCTCGCCCGAGGCCTTGCGTTCGTTGAGAAGCAACCCTGACTAAATCACCGCGCCAACCGACCAAGTCATCGGGGCATTTAACGCAAAAGGTAAGACCGACGGGCGACCAGGCTTCGCCAGAGGTGCCATAGGAGGCTCCGCCCGACCCAGGGCTCGGACTCGGGCTAAGGCCCCGGAAGACGGCGAACTCCGCTCCGCCCGACCCAGGGCTCGGACTCGGGCTAAGGCCCCGGAAGACGGCGACCTCTGCTCCGCCCGACCCAGGGCTCGGACTCGGGCTAAGGCCCCGGAAGACGGCGAACTCCGCTCCGCCCGACCCAGGGCTCGGACTCGGGCTAAGGCCCCGGAAGACGGTGACCTCCGCTCCGCCCGACCCAGGGCTCGGACTCGGGCTAAGGCCCCGGAAGACGGCGAACTCCGCTCCGCCCGACCCAGGGCTCGGACCCGGGCTAAGGCCCTGGAAGACGGCGACCTCCGCTCCGCCCGACCCAGGGCTCGGACTCGGGCTAAGGCCCCGGAAGACGGCGACCTCCGCTCCGCCCGACCCAGGGCTCGGACTCCGCCCTGGCCTCTGCCGAACGGCCTCCGCCTCGCCCGACCCAGGAGCTCAGGTTCGGCCTCGGCCATGCAGGACAGACACGACCTCGACTTCGGAGGAGCCTCCACGTCGCCCGACCTAGGACACAAGACCGCCACGTCAACAGGAAGTGTCATCATCACCCTGCCCTGAGCCGACTTGGGTCGCAGAGAACAAGACCGGCGTCCCATCTGGCCAGCTCCGCTAGATAGGCAATGATGGCGCCCCACTAGACCATGACGACGGCGACTCTCGGCTCCCTTACGAAAGCAGGGAGACGTCAGCAAGAGCACAGCTGTTCCAACAGCTGTCCCTCCATCAAGCTCCACTGCTTCTCCGACAGCCACGACGCCACACTAACAGGGTGCCAAGATCTCTCCGGCTGCCACCTTGGCATGTACTTAGGGCACTAGCTCTCCCCCGCTAGACACGTAGCACCTTGCTACACCCCCATTTTGTACACCTGGATCCTCTCCTTACGCTTATAAAAGGAAGGACCAGGGCCTTCTTAGAGAAGGTTGGCCTCGCGGGAACGAGGGCAGGGGCAGGCGCTCTCTTGGGGCCGCTCGCTCCCCTCACCCGCGCGGACGCTTGTAACCCCCTACTGCAAGCGCACCCGACCTGGGCGCGGGACGAACACGAAGGCCGCGGGAATCTCCGTCTCCCTCGTCACGACCCGGCTCCGGCCACCGACCTCTCGCTCTCTTCCCCCCTTCGCGCTCGCCCACGCGCTCGACCCATCTGGGCTGGGGCACGCGGCACACTCACTCGTCGGCTCGGGGACCCCCCGGTCTCGAAACGCCGACAGTTGGCGCGCCAGGTAGGGGCACGCTGCGTGTTGACGAGCAGTTTCCTGTCAAGCTCCAGATGGGCAGTCTCCAACGACCTCTCCAACCCGGGACGGTGCTCCGTTTCGGGAGCCTTGAGTTCATGTCTCTCGACAGCGGCTACGACATGGTACTCCTTCCACCGCCGTACGGCGCCGACAATGGCGGTCGACAGCCCGCCCGCCGGCGGCGGAACCGACGACGTCTTTCCCGCGTGGGGGAAGGACAACTTTCGAGCTCGCCCCATCCTCTCCCTCGCCATCGGAGGAGGAGGAGGCGGGGCAACCAGGGCCGAGCGGGAGGCCGCGCTCCGACGGCTGTCGAGCAAATCGACATCCCCAGTGCCCCAGCGGAGGACACGCTAGGCGTCACCCTCACGTTCGAGGCAAAGGCGAGCGCCACCCCCCCGCAACACGTCGACCCCGAGCAGGTGGACGACGCCGGCACGCTCACGAAGGGCCTGCAGGACGTCGCCCTCGTACCCAAGACGACGGCGCGATCAGCCCCCGACGTGACTTCGTCGCTCCTCGTCGACAAAAAGGTACCAACTGCTTCCCATCCTTCGTCATTTCGACTCGACCTCAACCCGCCTGGCGACCTCGCTTTGGCGGACACTCACGTTGAGGCGAGTGCAACCCCTCTGGGGTTTCGTGTGCGGTCGCCCTGGGACCGATTGACGGGCGTCTCGACCTACGGGCCCTCTGGGTCCGAGGAAGATGACGACCCCAGCATCTGCTGGGATTTCTCCGGATCTGGCAACCCTAGTGCCATGCGGGACTTCATGACCGCATGCAACTACTGCCTCTCCGACTGTTCCGACGACAGCCGCAGCCTTGACGACAAGGACTGCGGCCCGAGCCGCGAATGTTTCCACGTCGAGCTAGGGGATCCCTCCGGAGGCAGCTGTCTCGGCATGCCGGAGGGTGGTGATCCCCCTAGGCCAGCGCCTCGCGCCGACATCCCGCGGGAGCTAGCTGTGGTCCCCGTTCCGGCGGGGGGTCACGACCCACAGCTCGAGCAAGTCCGCGGGGCGCAGGCTGGGCTCGATGAGGGAGCAGGAGCGCTCGAGGCAATCCGCCGGGACGTCGGGCAGGTATGGGCGGGCCATCCCCCGGCCAGAGAAATACGTCACCTGCCCCAGGATCTCCAGCACCGCATCGCCAACGATGCCAGGGGCAGACCGCCACCCGCATCTGGCGGAACCGGCCAGGACCTGGCAGCCGCAGCGATACTCCTCCGCGCGATGCCGGAGTCATCTACCACCGAGGGACGGCGAATCCAGGGAGAGCTCAAGCATCTCCTGGAAGGCGCTGCGGCCCGGCGGGCCGAGAGCTCTGCCTCCCGAAGGCAGGGGTACCCCTCGGAACCTCGTGCCGCGACTTCCCGACCCATGCGGGAAGCCTCGATCTACACCGGGCGCACACGCAACACCGCGCCTGCAGCCCCGGGCCGCCTCGGCGACGAGCACCCTCATCGCGACCGTCGGGCACGCCTCGACGAAAGGGTGCGCCGAGGCTATCACCCCAGGCGTGGGGGACGCTACGACAGCGGGGAGGATCGGAGTCCCTCGCCCGAACCACCCGGTCCGCAGGTCTTCAGCCGAGCCATTCGGTGGGCGCCATTTCCGCCCCGATTCCGACCCCCGACTACTATCACAAAGTACTCGGGGGAAACGAGACCGGAATTGTGGCTCGCGGACTACCGCCTGGCCTGTCAACTGGGTGGGACGGACGACGACAACCTCATCATCCGCAACCTCCCCCTGTTCCTCTCCGACACTGCTCGTGCCTGGTTGGAGCACCTGCCTCCGGGGCAGATTTCCAACTGGGAGGATCTGGTCCAAGCTTTCGCCGGCAACTTCCAGGGCACGTACGTGCGCCCCGGGAATTCCTGGGACCTCCGAAGCTGTCGGCAACTGCCGGGAGAGTCTCTTCGGGACTACATCCGGCGGTTCTCGAAGCAGCGCACCAAGCTGCCCAACATTACCGACTCTGACGTCATCGGCGCGTTCCTTGCCGGCACCACCTGCCGTGACCTGGTGAGCAAGTTGGGTCGCAAGACCCCCACCAGGGCGAGCGAGCTGATGGACATCGCCACCAAGTTCGCCTCCGGCCAGGAGGCGGTCGAGGCCATCTTCCGAAAGGACAAGCAGCCCCAGGGCCGCCCGTCGGAAGATGCTCCCGAGGTGTCTGCTCCGCGCGGCGCCAAGAAGAAAGGCAGGAGGAAGTCGCAAGCGAAACGCGACGCTCCCGATGCGGACCTGGTCGCCGCCGCCGAGCACAAGAACCCTCGGAAGCCCCCCGGAGGTGCTAACCTCTTCGACAAGGCACTCAAGGAAACGTGCCCCTACCATCAGGGGCCCGTCAAGCACACCCTCGAAGAGTGCGTCATGCTTCGGCGCCACTTCCACCGGGCCGGGCCACCCGCAGAGGGCGGCAGGGCTCACGACGACGACAAAAGGGAAGATCGCCAAGCAGGAGAGTTCCCCGAGGTCTGCGACTGCTTCATGATCTACGGAGGGCATGCGGCGAATGCCTCGGCTCGGCATCGTAAGCAAGAGCGTCGGGAGGTCTGCTTGGCGAAGGTGGCGGCACCAGTCTACTTAGACTGGTCCGACAAGCCCATCACCTTCGACCGGGACGACCACCCCGACCACGTGCCGAGCCCGAGGAAGTACCCGCTCGTCGTCGACCCCGTCATCGGCGACGTCAGGCTCACCAAGGTCCTGATGGATGGGGGCAGCTGCCTCAACATCATCTACGCCGAGACCCTCAGGCTCCTGCGCGTCGATCTGTCATCCGTCCGAGCAGGCGCTGCGCCCTTCCATGGGATCATCCCTAGGAAGCGCGTCCAGCCCCTCGGGCAGATCGACCTTCCTGTCTGCTTCGGAACGCCCTCCAACTTCCGAAGGGAGACTTTGACGTTCGAGGTGGTCAGGTTCCGAGGAACCTACCACGCAGTGTTGGGAAGGCCATGCTACGCGAAGTTCATGGCCATCCCCAACTACACCTACCTAAAGCTCAAGATGCCAGGCCCCAACGGGGTCATCACCGTCGGCCCCACGTACAAACACGCGTTCGAATGCGATGTGGAGTGCGTGGAGTACGCCGAGGCCCTCGCCGAGTCCGAGGCCCTCATTGCCGACCTGGAAAGCCTCTCCGAGAGGTGCCGGACGTGAAGCGACACGCCGGCAACTTCGAGCCAGCGGAGACGGTCAAGGTCGTCCCTCTCGACCCCAGTGGTGACACCTCCAAGCAGATCCGGATCGGCTCCGGGCTCGACCCCAAATAGGAAGCAGTGCTCGTCGACTTTCTCCGCGCAAACGTCGACGTCTTTGCGTGGAGTCCCTCGGACATGCCCGGCATACCGAGGGATGTCGCCGAGCACTCGCTGGATATTCGGGCCGGAGCCCGGCCGGTCAGACAGCCTCTGCGCCGATTCGACGAGGAAAGTCACAGGGTGATAGGCGAGGAGATCCGCAAGCTGATGGCAGCAGGGTTCATCAAAGAGGTATTCCATCCCGAATGGCTTGCCAACCCTGTACTTGTGAGGAAGAAAGGGGGGAAATGGCGGATGTGTGTAGACTACACTGGTCTTAACAAAGCATGTCCGAAGGTCCCCTACCCTCTACCTCGCATCGATCAAATCGTGGACTCCACTGCAGGGTGCGAAACCCTGTCTTTCCTCGATGCCTACTCAGGGTATCATCAAATCAAGATGAAAGAGTCCGACCAGCTCGCGACTTCTTTCATCACGCCCTTCGGCATGTACTGTTATGTCACCATGCCGTTCGGTTTGAGGAACGCGGGTGCAACGTACCAGCGGTGCATGAACCATGTGTTCGGCGAACACATCGGTCGCACGGTCGAGGCTTACGTCGATGACATTGTAGTCAAGACGAGGAAAGCCTCCGATCTTCTCTCCGACCTTGAACTGACATTCTGGTGTCTCAAGGCGAAGGGCGTCAAGCTCAATCCCGAGAAGTGCGTCTTCGGGGTGCCCCGAGGCATGCTCTTGGGATTCATCGTCTCCGAGCGGGGCATCGAAGCCAACCCGGAGAAGATCGTAGCCATCACAAACATGGGGCCCATCAAGGACTTAAAAGGCGTACAGAGGGTCATGGGATGTCTCGCGGCCTTGAGCCGTTTCATCTCGCGCCTCGGCGAAAGAGGCCTGCCCCTGTACCGTCTCTAAAGGAAGGCCGAGTGCTTCACGTGGACTCCCGAGGCCGAGGAAGCTCTCGGGAACCTGAAGGCGCTCCTCACCCAGGCGCCCATCTTGGTACCCCCAGCTGATGGAGAAGCCCTCCTGGTCTACGTCGCCGCTACCACTCAGGTGGTCAGCGCCGCGATCGTGGTCGAAAGGCAGGAAGAGGGGCATGCTTTGCCCATTCAGAGGCCAGTTTACTTCGTCAGCGAGGTACTGTCCGAGACCAAGATCCGCTACCCACAAGTCCAGAAGCTGCTGTATGCAGTGATCCTGACGAGGCGAAAGCTGCGACATTACTTCGAGTCTCATCCGGTGACTGTGGTGTCATCCTTCCCCCTGGGGGAGATCATCCAGTGCCGAGAAGCCTCGGGACGGATCGCAAAGTGGGCGGTGGAAATCATGGGCGAGACAATCTCGTTCGCCCCTCGGAAGGCCATCAAGTCCCAGGTACTGGCGGACTTCGTAGCCGAATGGGTCGACACCCAGTTGCCGACGGCTCCGATCCAACCGGAGCTCTGGACCATGTTTTTCGACGGGTCGCTGATGAAGACGGGAGCCGGCGCGGGCCTGCTCTTCGTCTCGCCCCTCGGGAAACACCTGCGCTACGTGCTCCGCCTCCATTTCCCGGCATCCAACAATGTGGCTGAGTACGAGGCTCTGATCAACGGATTGCGAATCGCCATCGAGCTAGGGGTCCGACACCTCGATGCACGCGGCGACTCGCAGCTCGTCATCGACCAAGTCATGAAGAACTCCCACTGCCGCGACCCGAAGATGGAAGCCTACTGTGAGGAGGTTCAACGCCTGGAAGACAAGTTCTACGGGCTTGAGCTTAACCACATCGCCCGGCGCTGCAACGAGACTGCGGACGAGCTAGCGAAGATAGCCTCGGGGCGAACGACGGTTCCCCCGGACGTCTTCTCCCGGGATCTGCACCAACCCTCCGTCAAGATAGGCGACGCGTCCGAGCCCGAGGTGCCCTCGGCCCCGTCCGAGGTGACCTCGGCCCAGCCCGAGCCACCCTCGGTTCAACCCGAGGAACCCTCGGCCCCCGAGGGCGAAGCACTGCGCATCAAGGAGGAACAGAGCGGGGTTATGCCAGATCAAGATTGGCAAACCCCGTACCTGCAATATCTCCGCCAAGGAGAACTGCCCCTCGACCGAGCCGAGGCTCGACGGGTAGCGCGACGCGCCAAGTCGTTCGTCTTGCTGGGCGATGAGAAGGAGCTCTACCACCGTAGCCCCTCGGGCATCCTCCAGCGATGCATCTCCATCGCCGAAGGTCAGGAACTCCTGCGGGAAATACACTCGGGGGCTTGCGGCCATCATGCAGCACCTCGAACCCTCGTCGGGAACGCTTTCCGCCAAGGCTTCTACTGGCCGACGGCGGTGGCTGACGCCACTAGAATTGTGCGCGCCTGCGAAGGGTGCCAATTCTATGCGAAGCAGACCCACCTGCCCGCTCAGGCTCTGCAGACAATACCCATCACCTGGCCCTTCGCTGTGTGGGGTCTGGACCTCGTCGGCCCTCTGCAGAAGGTGACCGGGGGCTACACGCACCTGCTGGTCGCTGTCGACAAATTCTCCAAGTGGATCGAGGTCCGACCCCTGAACAGCATCAGATCCGAGCAGGCGGTGGCATTCTTCACCAACATCATCCATCACTTCGGGGTCCCGAACTCCATCATCACCGACAACGGCACCCAGTTCACCGGCAAAAAATTATGGATTTTTGCGAGGATCACAACATCCGGGTGGACTGGGCCGCCGTAGCTCATCCCATGTCGAATGAGCAAGTAGAGCGCGCCAATGGCATGATCCTACAAGGGCTCAAGCCTCGGATTTACAACGACCTCAACAAGTTCGGCAAGCGGTGGATGAAGGAACTCCCCTCGGTGGTCTGGAGCCTGAGGACGACGCTGAGCCGAGCCACGGGTTTCACGCCGTTCTTCCTGGTCTACGGGGCCGAGGCCGTCTTGCCCACGGACCTGGAATACGGCTCCCTGAGGACGAGGGCCTATGATGACGAAAGTAACCAAGCAAGCCGAGAAGACTCGCTGGACCAGCTGGACGAGGCTCGGGACAGGGCCTTACTACACTCGGCGCGGTACCAGCAGTCCCTGCGACGCTACCACGCCCGAGGGGTCCGACCCCGAGACCTCCAGGTGGGCGACCTGGTGCTTCGGCTGCGGCAAGACACCCGAGGGAGGCACAAGCTCACGCCCCCCTGGGAGGGGCCGTTCATCATCGCCAAAGTTCTGAAGCCCGGAACGTACAAGCTGGCCAACAGTCAAGGCGAGGTCTACGGCAACGCTTGGAACATCCAACAGCTACGTCACTTCTACCCTTAAGATGTTTCCAAGTTGTTCATATACCCCGCACCCACGCAAAGTTTAGTCAACAAGGAAGGGTCGGCCTCGCCTCGGCAAGGCCCGACCCTCCCTCGGGGGCTAAAATGGGGGAAACCCCCTCTGCGTCAAAATTTTCCTCGAAAAGAAAATCTCTTTTACCAGAACATCTTTCGTGCTTTTTGACTACTTCGAAAAGTGGGTCCTGGAAACGACGGGGTACACGTAAGCAGTCAAGGCTGACCGAGCCGAGGGACTCCTACGCCTCCGGGATACGGATACCTCACTCATCACCTTCTGCGATAAGTAACTCGCGTTCGGATAAGGTGACTCTACGGATCGAATAAGTCTTTACGTTCGGAAGCCCTTCTGTCGAAGCGATTCTTCGAGCCTTCTCGACCGAGTCGGTGACAGGGCCTCATGGACGGGCGAAAGTACGCATAAGCGGCGAGGCCGACCGAGCCGAGGGACTCCCACGCCTCCGGGATACGGATACCTCACTCATCACCTTCCGCGAGAAGCAACTCTCGCTCGCACTAACATCCCTGCTACCGACAAAAAGTCCAGATACTCGAAACAAGAGGAAAAGAGACGCAGCTTTATAACGCAGCAAGGGTGTGTGTTCCGGCCTCGACGGCCGCACAAGGCCCACGCTACAAGACGATTTGACCCTGCAGGCTCGGGTCTTAACGCTGGAATGGGGCGGCGACAACCTCGGCATCGACGGCACCTTCGGCGAGGCCCGACCTAGCCTCGGACGGCGACGCGGTCCGAGGGCCTCCGCTCCGAAGGACGACGTCATCACCACGCTCGAGCAATCGCTGTCAGGGACTTCTCCGGATCCGGCCCGAGCGGGCGGCTCGGCCGGCCACCTCCGGGGCCTCGGCCGACCACCTTCCGAGGGCGCCAGCCCGGTCCGAAGCCTCGGCTGATCAACTCCGACGTCAATCCTGCCAACAGACAACCCGGCTAGGCTCCGGCCAACCAGGTTTCATTTTTCGAGCCAACTCCGCCTCTGCTCATGCTGATATCGCTACCCCCAGCCTCGGCTCGTCGAAGAGCGGCCAAGGGGTCTCTTTAACTAAGCCGGAGGAGCCCCGGGCAGCAGGGCCGACCGAGCAAAGGGATTCCTACGCCTCTGGGATACGGATACCTTACTCGTCACCTTGACACGGGGCGACTCACGCTTGGTGAAGCGGTTCAGGCAAACAACAGGCGAGTCTTAGTGCTCAGAAATGAGGAAAAAACACGGCTCCGTACCGGCGTTACATACATGTTCAGGCCCCGAAAGCCGAAATGAACAAAAAACCCGGCACTCGAAGTGCCATTACAAACGGAACTCCGGTTCCCCCCCGCAGGTACGAACAACCCCACTCGATGGGGGTGGGCCTGCGGGGCAGCAGAAGACCGACGAACGGCATGTCGCCGCCCGCCCCGGCAGCGGCGACGATGAAGACTTCTGCCCTGGGGGGCCGAACAGCAGCAATGATGGCCTCAGGGCGGATGCTGCTGCTAGGAGGCCCCCGCCCTTGCCCAAACTCGAGAGGCAAGGACGGGCAGAAGGCCGTAGAGTCGGAGGTCGGTCCGTGGCCAACCTCGGCTGTCGCGCCGGCGGAAGAACCTCTTCCAGCTGCCGTGGCGGGAGGCGGCACCGGGGGCGGCTCCGAGACTGCTCGGCTCAGAGAGCCGGGCATGCTGCAGCTGTTAGCGCCACGGACGACCCCCGCCCTTCCCCCCGATCACTGAGGGAAGGAGCGGGTCACCACCCGCGCAGGGGCCAACCCCGACTCGGCACACGCCCCTCCTCAGCCCTGGTGATGAAAATCCTTGAGGCTGAGGAAGGGGCGGAAGCCGCAGCCCGGCTCGCTTTCCCCCACCATCAAGCCGGAGGTCACCATCCTGGGTGACCGCCGGTGGAGGGGTGCGGCCGGGCCGCATGATGAAAATCCTTGAAGCCGAACGATGGCTAAAAGGTACCAACTCCCACGGAGTTGCGTTCCTCCAACGATGGGGCGAAGAGACGGCGGTTTCCCCCATCCGGGGGCTTGGAAGGTGGAAAGACACGATGCATAAGGCAGGGAGAAGGCATGGTCGCCTTACGAAAGGGTCGCCCTCCTTTTAAAGGCAACTCCCCCTGCTTGCGTCCCCAACCGTCACGGGCTGAGTCTTCTTCAACACGCCTCCAAAGCCCTCCCCCGCGGTGCGGGGGCTGGGACCCACAAGTCAGGGAGACCGGCTCCGAGCAGAAGAAGCCGAACCGCCGCGCACGACGCGCGCAACCACCCAGCGGTTACAAGTAACCCTCCACTTTTGCCCAGACCAGCGGGCGAAAGGGGCAGGCGGCCATGCAGGCGGCATGCAACCACGCCAAGTGGACGCGCCTCTCCGACTCCTGACAGGCCAGCGCGGCGGCCCAAGCCCACGCGTCGCGCAACTGGAGCGCCGGGTGCTGCATGCGAGCCGCTGTGCCACTTGCGCCACCACCGCACCTCCTCGATTGCGGAACCGATACCGCGATTCGAGGCGACCCAGCGCGCGACCCAGCAGCGCCAGCCTGACGCAGCGGTCAAACGCGGTCAAAAGTGGGCTGGCAGTAATGACGGTGGCAGGCGCGCGAGAGCAGCGGTCACGCCATCGGCCAAGCTCATGTCCCATCCGGAGGCAGCGAGAGAACCCCCTCTCACGGTGTGAAGACGACGCGCCCGTGACCCGTACCTCGAACGGCTCGCGCACGCGCAACGGCAGCCTCGCCAACTACTCGCCCCTACGCATTAACTCCGCGGCTGGACAGGTGACGTTTCTGGCAGGGGCAGCTGGCAACGTTTCGCCTTCACCGAAACGACCACACCCAAAAGAGGTACGCCACGTCGTTCAATTTTGTACCTTTTTCCCTTTTTTCCTCTTTCTCTATCTCTTGCAACAGGGACTGGGAAGGGGGATACCCCCAAAGGGATCCTTCCCCGTGAAGGAACTAGGCTCCGAGCCTCCTTACTGATCAGGGGTTCGAAGGCTGGCCCCCCGAAGGGTTCAACGGCCGCCTCAGATCGCGTGGGCCCGACACCCACTACTGGTCAGGGGTTCGAAGGTCGGCCCCCCGAAAGGTTCCACGACCGCCTCAGGCTACTCGGGCTCCGCGCCCATTACTGATCAGGGGTTCGAAGGCTGGCCCTCCGAAGGGTTCACAGTCGCCTCAGACACCGAGCGAGGGATGACCAGGGGTACGTTCGATACATAACCAAGGCTCGGGCTGCGCTCCCGAGGTACCCTAGGACATTTCCGAGACCAGCGGGAACGACTCTGTAACGGAATCCCATCGGAGGGAGGCAACGAGCCCTCGGACCCCGTCGCCAGGGGACCGGGTCCGGCAGATCACCCGCAGGTACTTTTGGGCGTGCCTCCGGGCCCCTAGCCGACCCCCAACGAACGGGGCACGGACGTCCACTCGGATTACCCGATTGCAGCTCACCGGAGACACCATGTTCGGTGCCCATCGAGGGTAACATGGCGCTCTCCCCCCTCCTCCTTGCGGAAAGGCGACGTAGGGGCGTATGTAAAAAAGTCGAGTCTGTCCCTGATCGTCCTCTCGCTCCGTGCGGAGGCTCGGGGGCTGCTCTCGCAAACCCGGCTCCGGCCGAACCGTTGACAGCGTCAACATACCAGCCCGAGAACTTGGGCCCCGACAGTACACCTGGGCTACGGCCTGTTCGCATGAGGGAACTACCAGACCGGCCGAAGCATTGCGCAAGGCATTAAGACCTCGAAGGAGTGAAACCACTCCTCCGAGGCCTCGGGGGCTACACCCGGCGGGTGCGCTCGCGCGCACCCACCGGAACAAAGAGCAACCGAGAAAGGCTGGTCCCCTTGCAAAAAAGTGCGACGAAAAGCCTCCAAGCGAGTGTTATCACTCCCTTCGAGGCTCGGGGGCTACTGTCGGGGACCATAATTAGGGGTACCCTCAAGACGCCTAATTCTCAGCTGGTAACCCCCATCAGCATAAAGCTGCAGAGGCCTGATGGGTTTGATTAAGTCAGGGATCAGTCCATACGAGCGACCTGATCGCGCCTCGCCCGAGCCTAGCCTCGGGCAAGGGCAGCCGACCCTGAGGTGTTTCCGTCTCGCCCGAGGCCCCCTTTTTACGGCAGACGCACCTCCGGCTCGCCCGAGGCCTTGCCTTCGTTGAGAAGCAACCCTGACTAAATCACCGTGCCAACCGACCAATTCATCGGGGCATTTAACGCAAAAGGTAAGACCGACGGGCGACCAGGCTTCGCCAGAGGTGCCATAGGAGGCTCCGCCCGACCCAGGGCTCGGACTCGGGCTAAGGCCCCGGAAGACGGCGAACTCCGCTCCGCCCGACCCAGGGCTCGGACTCGGGCTAAGGCCCCGGAAGACGGCGACCTCCGCTCCGCCCGACCCAGGGCTCGGACTCGGGCTAAGGCCCCGGAAGACGGCGAACTCCGCTCCGCCCGACCCAGGGCTCGGACTCGGGCTAAGGCCCCGGAAGACGGCGACCTCCGCTCCGCCCGACCCAGGGCTCGGACTCGGGCTAAGGCCCCGGAAGACGGCGAACTCCGCTCCGCCCGACCCAGGGCTCGGACCCGGGCTAAGGCCCCGGAAGACGGCGACCTCCGCTCTGCCCGACCCAGGGCTCGGACTCGGGCTAAGGCCCCGGAAGACGGCGACCTCCGCTCCGCCCGACCCAGGGCTCGGACTCCGCCCTGGCCTCTGCCGAACGGCCTCCGCCTCGCCCGACCCAGGAGCTCAGGTTCGGCCTCGGCCATGCAGGACAGACACGACCTCGACTTCGGAGGAGCCTCCACGTCGCCCGACCTAGGACACAAGACCGCCACGTCAACAGGAAGTGTCATCATCACCCTGCCCTGAGCCGACTTGGGTCGCAGAGAACAAGACCGGCGTCCCATCTGGCCAGCTCCGCTAGATAGGCAATGATGGCGCCCCACTAGACCATGACGACGGCGACTCTCGGCTCCCTTACGAAAGCAGGGAGACGTCAGCAAGAGCACAGCTGTTCCAACAGCTGTCCCTCCATCAAGCTCCACTGCTTCTCCGACAGCCACGACGCCACACTAACAGGGTGCCAAGATCTCTCCGGCTGCCACCTTGGCATGTACTTAGGGCACTAGCTCTCCCCCGCTAGACACGTAGCACCTTGCTACACCCCCATTTTGTACACCTGGATCCTCTCCTTACGCTTATAAAAGGAAGGACCAGGGCCTTCTTAGAGAAGGTTGGCCTCGCGGGAACGAGGGCAGGGGCAGGCGCTCTCTTGGGGCCGCTCGCTCCCCTCACCCGCGCGGACGCTTGTAACCCCCTACTGCAAGCGCACCCGACCTGGGCGCGGGACGAACACGAAGGCCGCGGGAATCTCCGTCTCCCTCGTCACGACCCGGCTCCGGCCACCGACCTCTCGCTCTCTTCCCCCCTTCGCGCTCGCCCACGCGCTCGACCCATCTGGGCTGGGGCACGCGGCACACTCACTCGTCGGCTCGGGGACCCCCCGGTCTCGAAACGCCGACAAGAGTGGTTTCCTAAGCAGAGAGACACCATAGCCGACCCTTATTAGTTCAGTACTCTAACTCATGAGTCCTTCTACGTTGCTTAGAGGACCGCATAGATTACTCTGAGACAATACTGGCTTCTAGACCTTCAAGTTTGGAGAGAGACAGCTAGCCCAGAGATTGAGAGCCATATCACCTAGCTACCAGGCCTCTTCACCCTCCTCTCAGGGATTGGTTTGCAGTGCCAGTGGGTCGGGGTTTTCTTTGCGACAATGTGGATGGATCTAGACCATGAGTGGTTTTGGTTTTAGATTGAGGGGAGGATATGACACTCTATATCAGATATATTCGAAGATTCACAGGTTATGCTACAGATTAGCTAACCCTGTACAACAACCTCACGGCGGTGTGACCTCTCCAACTACGCACGTCTCCGCTCTCTTCCAACCATAGTTTTTCTGACGGGTCAAGGGATGTACTAGTTGACTTCACTCTATTTGCTAGAGTTCTCCATGCCATCATGAGACATACCTTGTTACCTCGGATGCGATGTGAGGAGTTATGACAAACATTCAGTAGTGGTTGATTGGAGCACTCGTTTCTCATGATGTGATTGATGTTGTAGACTTCAAACTTTGTGAGATTGAGAATGCTACCTTGGATGGGTTGTGAGCTCATCATCAGCTTCCTTATGTTCACTTTCTATGCTTTACCACATGGTAAGACGTCCATTTTTACCATCGTTTGGTGGTTCCTCAGCCTATAAAAAGGAGGAGGCCGACCCCGAACACGAGAGGGTGGCTTCTTCGAACACGCACCCAGAAGGACAGACCTCAAGATGAGACGACGCCCAAAGATTGACAAACAGGAGGAGCCAGGACAAGACTTAGCTAGGACTACACTTTGTAACCACCTCCACCACGAACAAGAGACTTGGAAGCCTCTCCCCCTCTCTCGCTTGCTTGTAACCCCCACTACGAGCTTTGATCATCAATGGTGCTGGTAGCACGAGCTGCCGATGACTGGATACAGGGACGTTCTCCCCGAACCAATATAAATCTTGCGCCCACCGCTCATACCCTCTGGAGCCCAGAACGCGCATAATAAACTTACTTGTCGGAACGAGGTTCGAAACACTGGCACCACCATCGTGCGTCACACGCGAAGCGCTTAGGTCTATTTCTCTCCCTCCACACTTTTCCTAACAACCAGAAAACTTTCCATGCATATAATTGGATAAGGACAACAAAAATAGACTAGATAAGATAACACTGCCTCTGCTTTAGGGCATGTACACATAGATACTATGTTGTGGTTCTCTAGACACTAGATATATCTTAGAAATTTGTTTATACATCCCAATATATCTAGTCCTTGTATCTCATTTACCAGAACCCATCAAGATACGACTCATTTATATGGGTTGTATATATTTAACCATATATAAACTTAGAGAACCATGCTAGAGACGTTTCTTCGCGAAGATACGTCTCTTATGTTTTTTACAGGTAACCCTCAGATACCACTTAAGATACGGGTCATTATGTGGGTTGTACATTGAAAGGATCACGATATCCAAGAGGGGGTGAATTGGGCTTTTCTAAAAAATCAACAACAATTAAACCCTAAGTAAGAGCCTAACTTCACCCAACTACTAGCAATAAGAGAATACTACTAGAAAGACAACAATACTAAGACATTACTTTAATTACTTGCTAAACAATTAAACAAGGTAAAATGCTTGAATTAAATGTGGAATGTAAAGCAAGGTAAAATGCTGAGGTATCGAAGAGTTGGCACTCTTCCCTAGTCCTCGTTGGAGCACCTGCGCAAGGGTATCGCTCCCCCTTGGTCCTCGCAAGAACCAAGTGCTCACTATGAGATGATCCTTTGCCACTCCGGTGCGGTGGATCCCTCACGACCGCTTACAACCTTGAGCCGGGTCACCAACAAATCCTCTGAGGTGATCACCGTGCTCCCAATGCCACCAAGCCATCTAGGTGATGCCGATCGCCAAGAGTAGCGAGCCATAGACTTTCACTTGACCAAAACAAGCCTAATGCATGCGGTGTGTGCTCTAGGTGGCTCTCACTTGCACTAATGAGGTCCTAATGCGGGATTAAGATTTTCTAATCATCCCACTATGCTTTGTGGTGCTTGCAATGCTCTAGCAATGTATGGTCATCAATGTGGGCAGCAAGACACACAATATGGTAGGTGGAGCGGGTATAAATAGCCCTACCCACCAAACTAGCCGCTACTAGGGTTTCCTACGCATGGGCGCGGTCGTCTCAACGGATAGTTCTGACAGCTAGCCGTTGGGCTGATGGCATACCAGACAGTGAACAGTTCATGTTCGATGCACACCGGATAGTCAAGTGTGACGGCTAAAATTCAACTTCGCAACTCGTTGCTCTCGAGTTTTTCTCGGGGGCAAGGCTCTGCCCCCGGGCCTGGCTGGCCCCACTGTCAGGGGGCGCACCGGACAGTCCAGTGCACCGAAGACAGAAACCCTAACTTCTTTTCATTCTATTTTTCGAATCGGTTTTGTTCTAACTCGTGAGTGTGTTATAGAGAGACACCTAGCACTAGATGTGAGTGTGAATATGCACCAACACTACACTAGAATTCTCTTGGTCAAACTACTCGTCCACAACCCCTCTTTATAGTACGGCTAAAATAAAATAGAAGACCTAATACTATACCAAGTGTCCACAACTCCTTCGACACTCGGAATACGAAGACCTTCATCTTCTAACTCATCTCAGGGATTGTTTTCACCGTTGTAGTACAACTTACTGTAATGCGACCTAACTTACCATTTGCTTTGCAAAACACACGTTAGTCACATATAATATTACGTTGTCATTAATCACTAAAACCAACCAGGGGCCTAGATGCTTTCAGTACATGTCATTAAAATCCATCCCTCATGTCCTCCGATGACAAGTACGTGTCCTACGAGGTCCGTCCAGCGATGAAGGAGGCCATGGTAGGTGGATAGGGAGATGAACTAATAGTGTGTTTGGTTTGAGGAATGAGATAGTCTATTATCTTCTCACTCCTCACTTTCTTATTTGGTTTGTGAAATAGAATGAGATGGTCTGTTACCATTTCATTCCTCATAGACTAATAATTAGTAATAATAAGACGAATGAGTTTATTCAACCAAATTTATGGAATTGACTCATGATACACCACCTCATTAGAATGGATTGATTCTTCAAACCAAACACCGTCTACCGGTCATTCCATAAGTTCGTGCACTTCCACGCGGGTCACAGCGCGCGACAAGCGCCAGCAACATGCCAAGGCCAAGGGCAAGGAAATCATTATGAAGGTGTCGTTGAGAACGGTCCGAATTTTTTGTTTTTAGCCATTTTTGTGGCAAAAATTTACACTTAGACCCCTAGAAAAATTTTTGTAGGTACGTTTTAGTTGTAGCGCACACAAAAGCATCTCTACGGTGGTACATAAAGACGTTATTTGAAACAATTTTAAGAACGCATCAAAATGTTACGGTATTTAACACGCTTTCAACGTGAAGAGATACCTAAACAAAATTTTTAACACGCTATTAAAATCGTATTAGAATGACACGAAATTAGACACGCTTTCAATCGTCAGTAACCTATAGACACGTTGCAAAACACGTATTAAAATCGTCTATAGGAACCTTAAGACGCTTTTTGATGTGCAATTAAAAACGTATAAAATGACATGCTTTCAATACGTGACTAACATGAAGATACGTCATAAAGCGCATCGAATAACCGTTCTTAGCCACATAGAGATGTTTTTTATGTGATAACGAAATATCTCTAGTTGATATGAAATTAGATACGCTTTTAACCGTTACTACTTGAAGACACGTTTTAATGTGTATTAGCAATTTATCCTTAACCATGTAGAGATGTTTTTGGTGTAAAATTTAAAATATGTAACCTACCGAGGTATATTAGTCACCATAGTTGTTGTGTGGTATATCTTCCACTAGAGCTAACGTGGCATATATTATAGGAGGCTAAAACAATGTTAACATTAATTGTGTTTAGCTAGTGTATGTTGTATAGGTCTAATAAAGGCATAATAATAATAATAATAATAATAATAATAATAATAATAATAATAATAATAATAAATCAGAAAAAAAAATATGGTCATGCCCACTTGAAATGGGAAAAGTATGGTCACTCACTCGATAATAATAAATAGAAAAAGCGCCTGATTTGGGCACACTCATAACCAGAAAACATCAAAGCTAAGAATAATTAAATAAGCCATGTTACAAGTCTCATGGATTGTAGTATTTAATCAAATAGGAAAATTTGTACACTAAACAACATTAACCCAACAAGTTGGCACCTCCTATCTAAAGTAACACATATTAGTTCATTCTAATTCAGTGCAAGTAAAAAAACCCACAATATTCTTCTATAGCATTAGATGACCGGAAAACCTAAGCCTTGTCTAACTTTCTTCATCGAGTTATACACCCATGTCAAAATTATCTCTTGGGCTAACTCTCACCACAATGTTCCATGGTTCAGCTTTTGGGTTTTGGACATAAAAGACTTGCTGAATTTGTGATGAAAATACAAAAGGATCATCATCTAGTTTATCACCAGTGTGTATTTTCCAAGAAAAATTCACATGACTGTATCCGAACTCATCTTGTTGCAACCCAGCTTTATGATGAACATCATACCATTCACACTTGAAAAGCACTACCTTGTAGTCTGCATATGACAATTCAACTATATCTAATAATCTGCCAAAATAATTAACCCCATCATCAGCAATGTTGACCACACCACTGTTTTGTGTCAACCGTGCAGCCTCACGACTCAAAGTGTGGAACCTCAAACCATTAATAATGTAACCACTGTATGTCACTCCATATCTGTTTGGTTTTGCAGCCAAAGCTCGAACCTTTGTCGTGATCCCTGTTCCATCGCCTAATATAACCTGTATATAAGGAAAAACGCTCACGTACATTTCTTTTATTAGTTCCATGCCAAATTTGCAACAATTTTAGATGTACAGACCTTTTGCTCCAACCAGTCAGGAAAGTGTTGATCCATCTAATTCTGAATGGAGGAAGGTGTTAGATTAATTGAGGGATGTAATTTTCTTTTCTCCTCATCCAAGAATTCTCTACAACAATAGTATGAGTGTCATGTCAGCAAATAGCAGTAA
Organism: Zea luxurians; assembly: GCA_029449295.1. Taxonomy (NCBI): domain Eukaryota; kingdom Viridiplantae; phylum Streptophyta; class Magnoliopsida; order Poales; family Poaceae; genus Zea; species Zea luxurians. Next base: position 37,064,532 of record JAOPSE010000010.1, on the reverse strand, counting down.
AAAATAAATACAGGTTACTGGTTATAATAAATGTGATGCTGTGTGTTTTAGAAATACTGATCTATTGCATATTGCAAGCTTGAAGCAAGTTCTGGACATTCTAATTATTAAAAATGTATCTTGCAGCATGCGATCTTATCTCTAAACCATGTTTAATTCTAAGTAATTTCCTACAGAACAATATTGCTCCTTTATCAGTCATTATCTTAACCACTTCTGAACATAAGACTTCAAATTTAAGCTTTGTTTGATCAACTAAACTGTAGAAATACTCCTTCCACACTAGTAATGATAAAAAATTTGGTCATTAATACTGAAAGAAATTAGGTTTCCTAGATGCCTAAGGCCTTTAGCCCTACACTCTAATCAATAAGAAAACACACAAACAAATCAAATCAGCCAGCATCACAAAAAATAAATTATTAAACAAATGAAATCAGTACCCCTCTACTAGTCATCTTATTAACGTTCAGCGTTCCAGCCAATCCAGAAAAGAAACTCAAACACGGGCAGACTAGTATCGAATAAACAACATCACACTTTGAAGGAGACAACACTATATGAACGCACCTGCGAAAATCTTCAAGTTCGTCACAATGACGCAGCACATATCGATGAGCCTGAACAAGAAGCTGCTTATCAAGGTTGACGACAGTACTCTTTCCAATAGGTTCACCAGCAGTATCAAACAAATACATGTTTGCTATTTCATCAGATGGTCCAGGATTTCTAGATGGCCTTGTAAAACGTGTAGTTCCTTCTATAAATCTGGAAGAAAAGGTCAAGCACTCCTCCATGCAATATCCTTTAGCTATTGATCCTTCTGGTTGAGCTTTATTCTTCATAAGTGCCTTCAGCTTAACAAAATATCTAAATGCAATACTTGACACATGTAAGTTAAAACTGAATTATTGATTATCATTGTGCAAATTAAAGTTGACTACATAACTCTCCATGGGGTACATCCACCGGTACTGAACCGGACCGCCTAGTTTAACTTCTTCTACCAAGTGCACCATCAAATGCACACTTACAGTAAAGAATGATGGCAGGAAAATTCTCTCCATATCACAAAGTGTCATCACAATACTGTCTTGAAGCTGCTCCAGCTCAGCAACATCTATGACCTTGGAGCACAACTTCTTGAAGAAGTTAGATAACTGAACAACTACTTTCATGACATCCTTGCTAGGGTAACAAGACTGCAGTGCCACTGGAAGAATGTCATGCAGTAAAATATGATTGTCATGACTCTTTAGTCTAGTCAATGTACAATCTTTCATATTTACACACCTAGATATATTTGATGCATACCCATCTGGAGTCCTTAGGTTCTGAATTACTGAGCAAAAAATCTCTTTTTGATCTTTAGACATAGTAAAAGGTGCATCAGGAGTTGTTTGCTTTCCTTGAGCATTTACAACAGGATGAAGATCCTCTCGAATTCCATGTTCAACTAAATCTAGTCGGGCATTCAGATCATCCTTTGTTTTATGACAAATATTCAATAGAGTGGCTATAAAGTTGTCACACACATTTTTTTCTAAGTGCATTACATCTAGATTGTGTCTTAGTTTGTTGTGTTCCCAATATGGTAGTTGAAAGAAAGTTGACCTCTTTTTCAGCCAATCTTCTGGTTTCTTCTCCACTTTACCACAACCCCCATCTAATTCCTTCTTTTCTCCCAGTCTTGTACGCTTGCGTTTCTGACCACTTTTATCTTCGACTTTCTTATTCTTGCCTTTCTTCTTACCCACCTTGGATGTTCTCTCCCCTTTCCCTAACACGAACTCTTTGCCTTCCAACATTTTCAAAACAGTAGTTCCACTCATTTTTTCAGGTGAAAGTCCAGTCTCTACCAAGCCATCAAATTGCATCCTTTGCCTTCGGTATTTGTGATTTATTGGTAGCCAGCGACGATGTCCCATATAGCACATCTTTTTACCCTTCTTCAGGTGAAATGATTTTGTAGCTGGACCACAAGAAGGACATGCATATCTACCGCTCGTGGTCCATCCATATAGGTGAGCTAGTGCAGGAAAATCATTTATAGTCCACAATAATGCAGCTCGAAGAGTAAAATTCTTTTCTGAGGAGGCATCAGGTGTTCTATCTATTCCCGCCCACAAAAGTAATAGTTCATTGATAAGGGGCTGCAAATATACATCTGCATCATTACCTGGAGAATTTGGTCCAGGTATGATCATTGACAAAATTAAAGATGGTTGCTTCATGCAGATCCAAGGTGGAAGGTTGTAGGGAACAAGCATTACTGGTCATGTACTGTGCTTTAAATTCTTGTTCCCAAAAGGGTTATATCCATCACTAGCTAGACCAAGGCGTACATGACGAGCATCTTCTTTCAAGTCAGGATATCTACGATCAAAGTCTTTCCAAGCATCACCATCTGCTGGGTGGCGTAGTTTTCCATCCTTTGTTCGCCCCTCGTCATGCCAATGCATGTCATCTGAAGTTTTGGTAGATGAAAATAACCTTTGGATCCTAGGAATCAATGGAAAGTAACGCAACACTTTGGTTGGTTTCCTTTTCCCCTTAGGTTTCACTACAGAGGCATTTGAATCCTTCTTATCAACTTTCCAACGAGAGCTCTCACACACGTGACAAAAATCTTGTTTGGCAAAATCACCTCGAAAAAGAATGCAATCTTTGGGGCAAGAATGGATTCTCTCATAATCAAGACCTAAGTCACGGATGATTTTCTTCGCTTCATAGTATGTCTTGGGTAGATTAGCTCCAGGAATACCAGATAGCAGATCCATTAGTCCTGTAAATGATTCTTGTGACCAACCATGTAAGCACTTCAAGTGATATAAGTGGACTAAAAATGACAGCCTAGAATATTTACACCCAGAAGAAAATATTCTTGCATCTGCATCCTTCAATAAGCTTGCATATATATTCTGTTGCCTCCCCAAAGTATCTCCTTCCGCTAGATTCACATTATCCTCAGTGGCATTATGTTCCACATCTATAGATCCAGACTGAATATCATCTGCTTCAGCACCAATTATACTCGTAGCCCTTCCAAATGCAGCCTGCAAGAGTTCTTGCATGTCATCCAATCTTCCATCCTGGCGGTCTTGTATTGGACCTGAAGTAGTCAAATTTGCACTGATATTTGGTACATCAGCAAGTTCTATAGATGGCCTATCATATTTTTCACCATGATGAAACCAGATAGTATAACCTTTAATAATACCATCACATCTCAAATGTGTCCTGACCTCATCACAGATGTGGTTGTATCTATTTTTGTAGTTTATGCATGGACAAAGTATCTCGCTACCTTGTGGAAGGTCCCAGTAAGCAAATGCTAGAAACTCCTCAACGCCATTTTTATATGCAGTGTCCAATCTTGAATCTTTCATCCAACTTTGATCCATCAATCTTTATATTATGACCTATTAAAGTTGAATAAAACCCATAAGCATTTATCCAAACCAGTTTAATTTATCTATCCAAATCCCTACAAGCAATCTGTCAAAAACTCCAATCGAAACACAAGTTTACCAGAGGGACAGAGAAGGCAGTTAGCAGTCAGCACCTCAGGTTGGTCTGTAGCTTCCGTCTAGGGATGGCAGTCAGCAGCACCTCAGCGATCACTGGTCAGCCGGTTAGCCGCTCGGAGCCTTGGACAGTCGAACCTCAGCAAGCGGCGCTCGGGCCTCAGCAAGCCTCAGCCGCTCGGTCACTAGCCAGCCGGTCTGCGCATTGGGAAGTAATAGCAAGCAAGCCCGCAGTGGACGGCAGCAGCCAGCATGGGCATAGGAGCACCTACGCGGACGGCAGCAAGCCAACACCTACGCGGATGGCAGCAAGACGGCGGCTAGGGTTAGGATTTAGGAAATATGCTGGATGCAGTGTAGATTGCAGAAGGATGCTGAGAGGGCGACAAGAGTTTGAGACTAGAGTAGAGAGGCCGCTGGTGGGCCTAAACCGTGACAACACCTAATGTCCTAATTGATTCCCACTTAATTCAACATAAACCCACAAGGGGAATATAGTGGGCCGAATCCTGTTCTGCGATTCGCCCAAGCAGGCAAGCATACGCTCTATTTTATAACCAACTGGTGATCCATTTGGGGAGGACCAAGAAACAGAGAGAGCGGTTTCCGAGTCGTTGCATCAGGTCGATCCCCTCGATTCGCCGGCGGCGCCACCAACCAGCAAGGTGATGCCTCCTCCTTCCTCTTCCCCAATTAGTTTCGTGTTTCCGTGTTTCCCCAATTAGTTTCGTGTTTCCGATGGTGGCATCGGGGAGGGTGCCGATGGGTTGGCGGTCCTGGCGGTTCGATTTTAACCCCACATCAATGGAGTGACGCAAACCTTCTAGAACATCAAGTTCCCGTGACATCCCTCCTCCCCCTTCATCGATCCAGCAGTCCGCAACTTGGGGGCTTAGCTCTTCTCCCAGCCACCACCTCCTACCTCCAAGCTGCCATCGAAGCGTAGAGCTGGATCAGCGCCGCACCCCATAGAGCCCACGCTGCATGGCCTCTGAAACGGGGACACGCTGACCTCGGCATCGATCCTGCACCGGACGTCGAGCAGGATGCCCCTGAGCCTCGCCACCTCCGCCTCTAGAGCCGCGTGGTCTTGCAGCCGCCACACGAGCTGCTGGTTGGCGGCGCGCAGCTTCTTGACCTCCCCTTCCAGGAAGGCCGCACGTGCCTTCTTCTTCTCGCGGTACTTGCGCACGGCTTCCCTGTTCCCTAGGGGCCTCCACGGCTTCGTCGAGCCTCATCCTCCCCTCTGCTGCCCAGGACCTGGGTGTGTGTGTGCAGGCACATGTGGGTATGCATGGCGGCCGAGGGGCTCGGAGGGTCGCAGTTGTGCGTGTGGGTGCAGGTGGTCGTGGTCGTGGCGCTGCTGAAGAACTCGTCGAAGCTGTGAGGCATCTCCGGGTGGGAGAAGAGCATTCTAGATAAGGAAACAAGACCCCTATTGCACAGCCTCCACTGAGTTAGTCTGCTTCGGACGACCACTATGGCAGGCAGATAATAAGCATTCTAGATTGGAGTTTTTGATAGATTGCTTGTAGGGATTTGGACAGATAAATTAAACTGGTTTGGATAAATGGATTTTGTTGATCTCATATATGTAGTAAGCAGAATCAATCATGACAAGAGGACTTCGAAGATTAAAGAATCGGAACATTGATGGAGATGGTGCAGAAGCTGCTCAGGAGGAGCACAAAAATGTGGTAGATAATGAGAACAATGAAAGTTTACAGTCCCCTCCTGATGTTGATGGTTTATTAGTCTGCCTGCCACACCAACCTCGAAGTCCAATTAAGATCATATGTAAGTTTCAGGTTTGTTCTTGTATATCTTGGTACAATGTGAAATCTTACATTTTCATATATGCAGGGCCAAATGGAGAGGTTAGACAGATTATAGGGGAATTCACACTTTCAAATTTACTAGCATTACAAGGAGGAAAGGTAATTGTAGAGACAGATGAAAATGGTGTCCCAAATGAAAGGTCAGCCTCCATTCTTGGGCAACACCTTGGCCATGTAGTAGAAAGCCCAACCTTAGCTCCTTTAGACATCCCAAGATTTAACAATCGCAGGTTTAATTCACACAAGGAACAAATAATAAAGGATGTTGAGGTAATTTTTTGTTATCGGTGCAAGCATGTACCTTCATTTGTATATATGTACTAACATTTACCTTCCTGTATATAGCTAAAGTTTGCGTTCCCAAGGCAAACCATACATCTTACAAGGGACTGGATCCTAAGGACAGTTAATAATAGGTGGCGAGCGTACAAATCTAAGTTGAAGAAACAATACTTCAATCGTGACGAGAGAACTCTAGAAGAAATCCTAAGAGAGAAGCCACTAACAACTAATGAACATCAATGGAGATATCTAGTTGGAATTTGGTGCCAAGAGCAACATAAGGTGCCATCTATTTACTCAACATGTTTATATCAATTTTTAATCAAGGAATGTTACATTATTGCTTAATCATTGCCTGTCTTTGCAGAAATTATGTTCCACAAACTCTCGTTGTGCAAAAGAACAGAAGACTGCACACACATGTGGGGGGAAAAGCCTTGCTAGATTAAAAAAGCGATGGTGATAAATATTCATCCATATTTGTTAAATTTCACTATCATCTATCTGAGGATTGAAATGACAGCCAAATAACTCAATTATGTAGGAAACCAGAACTAAACGAAAGGTTCATAGGATAGAACTATGGGAGGCAGGTCATAAAAAGAAGAATGGTAGATACACAACAGAAAAAGCAGAGACACTGATGGTACGTACATTTTCTGGTATAAATGATTTATGCTTGATCTAAAAATCAGCTTATAGTTCCTTAACCTTTCTATATACTTGTTTCAATAGGCTGCATCTTATGAGGAATTTAAAAAAAGGCGAGGGAACAACGATGGTAATCGTCTTTCATCAAAAGATTACAATGAAGTGTTCAATGATATTGTTGCCAAGGATTTCAAAGCACGTGGGTACTATGATGATAAGTACTGGAGTCAAGTACAAGCTTTTCAAGGTTTACCGTTTGTTATTCAAACGGAGGAAGAAAGAATGTACCAAGAGAAAGTAAATGAAATTGACAATAAAATGGAATCCGTGAGTGGTCTCATGAAGCATTGGCTTACTTTTATGTCAAAAAAGTATCCAGAAGATTTAACCCCAGAGATGAGAGAAGCTTTACAAAATGAAGTAAGCTTGCATTCAACCATGGCCCCCTCCCTCTCTAGAATAAGAGCATATTTTTAACAGTATGTTGGTTCAAATATTTTAGGGTGGTGATAGTTATGACTAATGCACTGAAGATGACAAATCTGAAAATTATGCTACCAAAGATACGAGTAGCATCCAAGAAGATTCAAATGCTGACGTGAACTCTCGAACAAATGAAGTGCATGTATACTTCCTTTATTTCAATGATTAAATATCATTAGCTACTATATAATAATATTCAAGCTCTTGCTAATGGCTTGTAGAACATGGTTCATGTCGAGCAGCAGCAACAACAATCTGTCCATAGAAGTCTTGGACGAACTCAAGTCCATACATCTACACCACATGAGCAAACACCTTAAAAGGTATGTTAGAAAGGCCTACTCAATTACCAATGCACATGTATCTTGTATTTTTTTGCATTTTGTTACCTGCTTCAAATTTGTTATTTTGCAAATTTGAATACTTGTAGTTGGATATAGATTGTTCTTGCAGAATAGAAGAGATATAAAGGATTTTCATGTGAGATAAATTTGCAAAGTTTCTTTTCACCTATTGATTTATTGCTCTTTGATTCTATGTAGTTTTTTAAGAAGAAGTAGCATGTACTCTGCTTTCATTCAGTTGTTAATCCGTCTCATTTAGCCTATATAAACTTAAGTGAAAAGCATTAAAAACTCCCTTTTAGTTTAGTTGCCTAATTAATTAGCTTTCTTTTGCAACTCTAGGGTTTAGTAATTGGTTCCTGTTCTTCTACATTCCCTGTTAAAATCTAATATTTATAATTTCCTTTTTCTATAATAATTGAGTGAAACTATGCCTGTAGGAGGCACAACTTGATGGCAATGTAGTCACAGATTTGCCAAGTGATCCTATATTGCACAACATGGTATGTCTAAGCTAATTGTATTATTGTTTCAATTAAAATATAAAGCATAATTTGATTAAGTGATGCTATGATTTGATGTTTATTATAGATAACTCGAAGGGTTCAAGTTGCCAGCATGGGCATATCAAAATCAGTATGTGGTTTTATTTGCCTTATTTCTTTCCAATTATGACGTTGTTTTACCAAAAGATCATATGTTCATGTTTTGTAATTTGTAGAGACAAAAGCAAGTCTACCTTATTTCACTGATAAACAAAGGCAGAGTTGTGGCCAAAGGGAAGTTAGTGACTATAGATAGCCAAAGAGAAATATTAGGAGCAAAGTTTGGACCAGAATATTGTGGGGTTCTTGTTGAAGGCCTTGAAAATATTGAACTTGGTAATATTATAGATGAGGAGGTACCTAGACCATCTAATCAGATTCGTACACTAATTGATGCTATTGGCTATGTTATTCCTTGGCCAATTACACATGTAAGTTTCTTTTTTATTTCAAATAGTACATGTGTCCCCATAACAACTTCAAATTGAGTTATTGATCTAACACATGCTTCATAGGTGAAGCAAGCTAGAAGCTCATCTTGTACCCGCAACAAGTTGGTACCTGCAGCACGTGGACAAAGCTAGATGGCGTGGACAAAGCTAGATGGGAAGCCTAGTATAATTGCAAAGTGAATCAGTTAGATTCTAGTAGTTACTAAAATTTTTAAGTGATATTTGTGCCACTTTGGCTTTGCTTCTTTGTGAACACAATTGGCAGTTACTGAACATGTTTGCTATCGAGTTAGTTAGCTTCTTGATATTTTGCCAAGGCCAAAAGCAATATTATTGAGGGTTTATAATTTGATTTTTTTAACATTCTCTCGATGCACATTTATATATATAAATATATAAATGAAAACATCTTTTTTTGGCACGTAATAAAGTGTTACAGTATAACATGTCTATATTATTACAAACAAATATAGATGTATGTACAAAATCGTTTCTACAGGTCTTAATACACACTTTGACGTTACTATATAACGTATTGATATGCGTAGGCACACAATACAAACGTGGCTATAGTATTGTTTCTACTTTTCTTAACACGCGTTTTGGCATTTCTATAAAATGTGTCACTCGCCACTTCAGCTGACACGTCACCTTTCCACATCACCTGCCACGTCATTTTTCCACATCACCTGCCATGTCATCATTCGTGTCACCTACTATATCGTCTCTATACTCCTTAATGCACAATAAAGCGTCACTATAAAACGTGACTATAGTAATACACATGGATTATGAATGTATCTATAATATCGTATCTATATTTTTTCACACATAATGAAACGTTACTATATGACGTAACAACAATAATAGACACATGTTATATGCGCATCTATAAAAGCATATCAATGTGTCTAAACATGCATCTAACGTGTCTATGAAACATCTATTCATATAATATATACGCTTACGATAATCGTTTCTACAAAGTCTGATACGGTCCATACGAAGACACTTCTAACATGTTTTTGGAAAGCATGCGTACATTCATATAGAGACGAATTAAAGCGTGCCTATTGTCCAAAAAAGCATAGCTACAAGGGGGGTTTTCTAGTAGTGCAGAAAACTTTCCATGCATATAATTGGATAAGGACAACAAAAATAGACTAGATAAGATAACACTGCCTCTGTTTAGGGCATGTACAACATAGATACTATGTTGTGGTTCTCTAGACACTAGATACATCTTAGAAATTTGTTTATACATCTCAATATATCTAGTCCTTGTATCTAATTCACCAGAACCCATCAAGATACGACTCATTTATATGGGTTGTATATATTTAACCATATATAAACTTAGAGAACCATGCTAGAGACGTTTCTTCGCGAAGATACGTCTCTTATGTTTTTTACAGGTACCCCTCAGATACCACTTAAGATACGGATCATTATGTGGGTTGTACATTGAAAGGATCACGATATCCAAGAGGGGGGGGTGAATTGGGCTTTTCTAAAAAATCAACAACAATTAAACCCTAAGTAAGAGCCTAACTTCACCCAACTACTAGCAATAAGAGAATACTACTAGAAAGACAACAATACTAAGACATTACTTTAATTACTTGCTAAATAATTAAACAAGGTAAAATGCTTGAATTAAATGTGGAATGTAAAGCAAGGTAAAATGCCGAGATATCGAAGAGTTGGCACTCTTCCCTAGTCCTCGTTGGAGCACCTGCGCAAGGGTATCGCTCCCCCTTGGTCCTCGCAAGAACCAAGTGCTCACTATGAGATGATCCTTTGCCACTCCGGCGCGGTGGATCCCTCATGACCGCTTACAACCTTGAGCCGGGTCACCAACAAATCCTCCGAGGTGATCATCGTGCTCCCAATGCCACCAAGCCGTCTAGGTGATGCCGATCCCCAAGAGTAGCGAGCCATAGACTTTCACTTGACGAAAACAAGCCTAATGCATGCGGTGTGTGCTCTAGGTGGCTCTCACTTGCACTAATGAGGTCCTAATGCGAGATTAAGATTTTCTAATCACCCCACTATGCTTTGTGGTGCTTGCAATGCTCTAGCAATGTATGGTCATCAATGTGGGCAGCAAGACACACAATATGGTAGGTGGAGGGGGTATAAATAGCCCTACCCACCAAACTAGCCGCTACCAGGGTTTCCTGCGCATGGGCGCGGTCGTCTCAGCGGATAGTTCTGACAGCTAGCCGTTGGGCTGATGGCACACCGGACAGCGAACAGTTCATGTCCGGTGCACACCGGATAGTCCGGTGTGACGGCTAAAATTCAACTTCACAACTCGTTGCTCTCGAGTTTTTCTCGGGGGCAAGGCTCTGCCCCCGGGCCTGACTGGCCCCACTGTCAGGGGGCGCACCGGACAGTCCAGTGCACACCGGACAGTCCGGTGCCCCGAAGACAGAAACCCTAACATCTTTTTCATTCTATTTTTTGAATCGGTTTTTGTTCTAACTCGTGAGGTGTGTTATAGAGAGACACCTAGCACTAGATGTGAGTGTGAATATGCACCAACACTACACTAGAATTCTCTTAGTAACTACTCGTCCACAACCCCTCTTTATAGTACGGCTAAAATAAAATAGAAGACCTAATACTATACCAAGTGTCCGCAACTCCTTCGACACTCGGAATACGAAGACCTTCATCTTCTAACTCATCTCAGGGATTGTTTTCACCGTTGTAGTACAACTTACTGTAATGCGACCTAACTTACCATTTGCTTTGCAAAACACACGTTAGTCACATATAATATTACGTTGTCATTAATCACTAAAACCAACCAGGGGCCTAGATGCTTTCAGTACATGTCATTAAAATCCATCCCTCATGTCCTCCGATGAAAAGTACGTGTCCTACGGGGTCCGTCCAGCGACGAAAGAGGCCATGGTAGGTGGACAGAGAGATGAACTAATAGTGTGTTTGGTTTGAGGAATGAGATAGTCTATCATCTTCTCACTCCTCACTTTCTTATTTGGTTTGTGAAATAGAATGAGATGGTCTGTTACCATTTCATTCCTCATAGACTAATAATTAGTAATAATAAGACGAATGAGTTTATTCCACCAAATTTATGGAATTGACTCATGATACACCACCTCATTAGAATGGATTGATTCTTCAAACCAAACACTGTCTACCGGTCATTCCATAAGTTCGTGCACTTCCACGTGGGTCACAGCGCGCGACAAGCGCCAGCAACATGCCAAGGCCAAGGGCAAGGAAATCATTATGAAGGTGTCGTTGAGAACGGTCCGAATTTTTTGTTTTTTAGCCATTTTGTGACAAAAATTTACACTTAGACCCCTAGAAAATTTATTTCCTGTTTCGGACCCGATATTCGGTGCCATAACCTACAGCGCCGAGCTCTAACGTGGCGCAGGCGGCTCCCGGCGGCTAGAGATGTCGTGGCGTCGACACGGCGCCGACGCGGCCTCGTAGCTCGGCGCCACAGATCTTGGTGCCGAGCTACGAAGGCCTATAAAACAGCCGCGCTGCTGGCCGAGAAGAGCTCATTTCCCCTCAATTCAAAACTTCGTCAAAGTTGCTCTATTCAAAATTTCGAGTTGGAATACTTCGTAGACCAAGGTATGGTGTCTCACTGATTCATTTTGTATATTGGGTTGTAATTTTTCGGTTATTAGTTTCCATTGTTGCTCCTAGAATATATAGTATAGTTAATATGATGACTACATTCTATGATAGTTTGTGAAATCCGATTATAAAGTCTATTAGGTACATGTGTTAATTATAATCGTTTCTTAGATGAATGACATGTACCGGGAGGCGTTGTGGCAGAAGAGAGGTCGTCCTCGGGAGTTATATCCAGACGTATCTAGTAAGGATGCTCCTGTTCCTCCTGAGCTTCCTGTGCCTAACTGTGACTGTGGCAGACTGGCTTAGGAATGTTAATCCAAACATCCAGACACGGCTGCTCGCTGCTTCTACCTTTGTGGTGGTTTTAACATATGTAGCTTATGACTTGTGACTTAATATTGTTTACTAGATGTGTAAAAATGCTTCGTTCCATTGTTTTAGGAGCACCTAAGGTGTTTCTTTTTCCAGTGGATCGACAGTCCTGATAAATTTGACCCTCAATATCTTCTTTTCGCTAATTGGTTGTGTGGAAGGACTAGTCATGAGCATTTTAAGCGTTGGGTACCTCCTCCCTCGAATCCTCCACCAATGACAGATGCGGAGAAGGAGGTAGCAACAGAAAGAAGAATGGACTCGCCGCCTCGATGCGATTGTGGGGATCGTGCTATCATCGACGAAGACACTGCGAAGCACTTCGTGTGTCCGAACATTGATTATGTGAGCCCATAACAAATGTCTAAACTTTTGTTATTTTTTGCAAAAATTTACTAATTTATTCTCCTATAGCCATACAGGTGGCGTAAGTGTCATTTCAGAGAGTGGTTGTATGGTCCTTTGTCCCATTGGCCAGAGGCAGAGGCAAAGGAAAAAAATGAGTGGGTGGAAGAGTTGAAGTTTGATCCAGTACTCTACAAATGTGGTATTGAAGCTAAGTATGGATTAGTTCCTTCCGAGCTTGGTGTTGACTATTTTTGTGGACATATGGTAGATTACGATGAGGTCGGTATTTGTTTATTGTTTGCACCAGCTGTAATGTTACACCCGTACTTACTCTTTTTTTTGTAGGAGACGAGGAAATGCAGTTGGGAGAGTTACGACGACAAAGGAGAGGTGATGCGCACAATAAAGTCCAAGAGACTAATGGGACAGAAGATGCGTTGTGGATCTCAACTTGTCGATTCATACATTAACGATCGCATACAGGACATGCGTAGGTACGCGAAATCTGCCCATTTTGACAGCCCGATGCGTGCAGAGCAGAGGAGGTTGAAGGCGGCAAATGAGAAGAGAGCACAGGATGCAAGGGAATGGGAGGCGGCTAGAGCCGAGAAACTGATGTTGGATAATCTTGCTGATCGTCTCAAGGAAAGTGAGTGAGTAAAATGATATTATAATTTTGTTAGTACAATTTATTTATCCTGACTTTGCAAACTTAATTTTCTTATTATATTTGTAGAGATTGGATGTGGCGTAAACTATATTGCTTATGAGGCACATGCAAGATACGTTCAGGAAAAAATGGTGATGGTGGAGCTGATGGAGGAGGAGGCCAACACTGCAGAAGCCTAGCTGTAACCTCCTGTCGTATCCCAATCAGTCAGGCAGGGCAGAAACATCCCCGCCAGACATCGCTACTCTAGCAGTTAAGCTAATCTAAGAGCAACAAGGCTCTGATACCAATTGAAAGGATCACGATGCCCAAGAGGGGGGTGAATTGGGCTTTTCTAAAAATCAACAACAATTAAACCCTAAGTAAGAGCCTAACTTCACCCAACTACTAGCAATAAGAGAATACTACTAGAAAGACAACAATACTAAGACATTACTTCAATTACTTGCTAAACAATTAAACAAGGTAAAATGCTTGAATTAAATGCGGAATGTAAAGCAAGGTTTAGAAAACTCCTATTTTTTGCCGAGGTATCGAAGAGTCGACACTCTTCCCTAGTCCTCGTTGGAGCACCCACGCAAGGGTATCGCTCCCCCTTGGTCCTCAAAAGAACCAAGCGATCACTATGAGATGATTCTTTGCCACTCCGACGCGGTGGATCCCTCACGACCGCTTACAACCTTGAGCCAGGTCACCAACAAATCCTCCAAGGTGATCACCGTGCTCCCAACGCCACCAAGTCGTCTAGGTGATGCTGATCACCAAGAGTAACAAGTCATAGACTTTCGCTTGACCAAGAGAAGCCTAATGCATGCGGTGTGTACTATAGGTGGCTCTCACTTTTACTAATGTGGTCCTAATGCGAGATTAAGATTTTCTAATCACCTCACTATGCTTTGTGGTGCTTGCAATGCTCTAGCAATGTATGGTCATCAATGTGGATAGCAAGACACACAATATGGTAGGTGGAGGGGGTATAAATAGCCCTACCCACCAAACTAGTCGTTACCAGGGTTTCCTGCGCATGGGCGCACCGGATAGTCCGGTGCGCCAACGGTGCACCAATGGTCGTCTCAACGGCTAGTTCTGACAGCAAGCCGTTGGGCTGATGGCACACCGGACAGTGAACGGTTCCTGTCCGGTGCACACCGGACAGTCCGGTGTGACGGCTAAAATTCAACTTCGCAACTCGTTGCTCTCGGGTTTTTCTCGGGGGCATGGCTCTGCCCTCGAGCCTGACTGGCCCCACTGTCAGGGGGTGCACCGGACAGTCCGGTGCACACTGGATAGTCCGGTGCCCCTAAGACTGAAGCCCTAACTTCTTTTTCATTCTGTTTTTCGAATCAGTTTTCGTTCTAACTCGTGAGTGTGTTATAGAGTGACACCTAGCGCTAGATGTGAGTGTGAATATGCACCAACACTACACTAGAATTCTCTTGGTCAAACTACTCATCCACAACCCCTCTTTATAGTATGGCTAAAATAAAATAGAAGACCTAATACTATACCGAGTGTCCGCAACTCCTTCAACACTCGAAATACGAAGACCTTCATCATTTGATTTGTTGTTTCAGCCCTCACTTCAAGTTCTCATCTCAGGAATTGTTTTCACCGTTGTAGTACAACTTCCTGTAATACGATCTAACTTACCATTTGCCCTACAAAACACACGTTAGTCACATATAATATTACGTTGTCATTAATCACGAAAACCAACCAGGGGCCTAGATGCTTTCAAACTCCCCCTTTTTGGTGATTGATGGCAACCCTACAAGAGTGTGAGAGTAGTTTATTTGTTTTTCTATCAATAGAGAAGATGGTTAGTTATACTCAATAATTTTGACAGAAAGAGGCATGTAAAAGAATAGTAAGTATAAGTGCACACACGACGAAAGTTTCTTGTTCATATAAAAATGAAATGAAATCCATGAACAAGAACTAAATGACTGGTGATAACATCTTAGGTGAAAACACAATATACACAGGCAATAATAAACATCGAGAGCATATCATAGAGTTTGTGAGTTAAGCGCCATACAAAACTAGAGCTAGTACAGAGAGTATCAAGCAAATATATTACAACAAAATATCAAAAGGCACTCTCAACTAACTCCCTAACTCCCCTATTGGGGGCCTTCCTCTTCCAAAGGTCCTAAAAAACATGACTAATATGTTTTTTAGTTTAACGTCGACTGCTACAGGAAGCTTCGGCTTTGAGATGAAGGTATGTGTGATATGGAGATACAATCCGAAGGTAGGATGAACGGACGCCGAAGCTGTGACTAAAGGAGCTTCGGCTTAGTATAATGACGAAGGTGGAAGATGAAACCGACCTAAAGGGGAAAAGGCGACTTAGTCCTTGATAGTTTGCCTTATGACTAGTAATGGATGTCAGGGACATGAATGTAATTTTGTCTGGGCTGCGTCCCGTGCCTATAAACAGATGAACAGTAACACCGTACTCTTCACGCTGGATTGTAATCACTCTCACACCACACCCACATTTTCACCTTCTGGCAAGCCGAAGGTATTAATGTAATATTAATATCATTGATGTTTATCCATGTTTATAAAATAAGAATATGAATGATCTAATGATTCGTAATGATTATTCATATTCTTTTGTGTTTCATGTATCGTTATTTATATTCATTTATTAAGATGATGATGGTATGTCCTTCATGACCTTCGTCTAAAAAGCATTATATCCAAAAGAAGATAATGCTTCGAAGGACGAAGGTCTTTAATCGTTAACGATTGTGTTGCTTTGTTCTTGATGTATAGCATTTGAGAACAAGGACCAACATTGGCGCCCACCTCCGGTGAACTCAATCGACCACCTTCGGCAAGCATTGACTTTCGCAATGCCACCGAAGAAGACAACGGTGCCAGGGGCTGCCCTGCAGCCACTAGACACTAATAAGGAGACGCTGCGAGAAGCTAGAAGCCAGATAAGGAAGGCTACTAGCCCAACACCTAAGGAGGAGGAGCTAGATCAAGAGATCAGGGATTTGGAGGCTATTCACCAACAGGTGCAAAGGAAGAGGGAAAAGATGCTTCGGCTTGCCGACCTTCAGAAGAAGATTGACGAAGCTGCTGAAGAAATGTGTCACCTCACTCAGGATGACCAAGACTGAAGGCCTCAACACAGGGAGGTTCGCCAAGAGAGCCTATGTCACACCCGGCTTTAAGGAACAAAGCCAGGTGCATCTCATACATGCGCCAAGAAGACAACATATATAATAACAGAGTGTATAGAGATAAATGTCAATAACATCAGAGTATTTATTACATAGCAGAAGTCTTATTACAAAATAAAAGATAAATATAAAACGAACTAAGGATCGTCATTGGCGCTAATGTCAACTTAGAAACGCCACCTAGATCAGATCGAACTCCTTGCCTTGTGGCTCCTCCTGAACCACATGCTCTTCTCCTGTGGGGGAGTGTGAGACAGCAAGGGTGAGCTCACACATGATCATAGCTCAACAAGTTGTGGGAAAACCAGTGGACATGAACTCACAAAGGTGGGAGTTCATGTGATGTGTAAGGCTAATCAATGACAAGGGTTAAAGCTGAGCATTGCTTTTAAGTAGTTGGTCAAAATTTTATTAGCAGTTACTAAGTGTAAGTAAATAACAAACCTTAATAAAAGTAGTAGAACAAAATTAAATAATAATCCCATGCAATGCAAATGACAAAATTGAATTTAAGTTCCATAATTTAATCATCAGAGTCCTGAGCTGCTCATGACCGTGAGCTCGGCTAGTATACCAGTTTTACACGCTGCAGAGGTTGTACCCTTTACCCACAAGTCATGTTACCCATCTGCCAAGGGATCGCGACTCCCATACACCTCTACCTAGGAAGCGAGGCAGGGCAACACTACGAGGCCTTTACAAAGTTCCACTAGCTTCTGAAAACCTGCTACAGTTTATGGGAAGAGCACTTGCAAGAATCCCCCGTCTGACCGCCATCGCAACAAAATCAACTCAAGAACCTCCTTGCATGCAACTCCCCTACTGCCCTTGCCCCTTTTGGGTAAGGTAGTCTTCCACTAGCTTTCCTAATTAGTTAGCCAAGGGGTCCCATTCCCCCCTTGTGGTGGCACGTGTTTCTCAAGTTAAGCTCTATGTTCCAATTAACATTAATGATCTTGACATGAACATAAATAGAATAATAAAAGAATTGGAACATAGATATAATAAATGATTATCCCAAAACCATGTAAAGCAATAGCAAACTACCCAAGTGATTCAGGGGTAAACAAGGTAATGAGATAAACAATCTAGGGTGACCTATTGGGTCCCATCAAAATTAACCTATGCATGAATGAGTGGTATTAAAGAACATTATTAGGTAAAAAAAGTGGTCAAGGGCACAACTTTCCTTCAATGAGCTCCTGCTTAGCTACTTCTATCTGCTGCTCACCAGGATCCTCAGTCACGGACTCTTCTACTCGCCACAATACAAACAAGCACAGTATATAGAGAAAATTAACATCACACCAAACATGTAAACAAAATACACAGTAATAATCTACACATTAAAATAAAATCCTAGGAACAGGATTCATAATTTTTGGAGTTATAGATTTTAAGTTATGAATTTTCAAAGGTTTTATGTGCTTAAAATAGGATTAAATGAGAATTAAATTTTCTTGCTGTTTTCATGTCAAAACAGATATTCTAAGTGATAGAGAATAATATTACAAAATTTTAGAAACTGGATTGAGTTAATTTGGAGTTCATATGAATTTTTTATGAATTTATCGAGTTATAGTACTTGTTTTCATATTAAATATTCCTTTTCTAATTCATTTATTCAATTTAAATGGCTCTGGACTGGGCCTCAATTTCCAAAGAAGGCAGGGTCTCTGGCACTAAATTTACCAGACTCAGTCTACAGTCCAACGAGGATGGCGGGTTGTTTTCACAGAAAGAGGAGGTCTCATATGAAAAACGGTTTACCGAAGCGGTACGGAGAAACTAGGACCGTTCGATCGACAACCGACGGCGCAGACTAAACCGAACACGCTCCACATCGGTGTCGCACCGATTTCGCCCGATCTGGAACCGACGGCCATGATTTAAAACATCCACGATCTATTTTCCTCCGTTTGATCTCCCCACAATGACCTAGATCTGCCCGCGCGAAAGGGTATTCCACGGTGTAATCTCAGCCGTTCAACAAAGATCGAACCGCCCAGGCTCGTCTTCAACCTCCCCCACCCTCACTAACGGCGATGGCAAGGCCATCCGCGACGGCGCATCACCGTCGCGCTCAATTACCGTCGTACAGCGCCCCAACACTCAAATCCACAGGTGCTACACCATCCTAAGGCACGAGTATACATGGTGCAAGGTCTACTCACCGAGATTCGAAGACGAACGTAGCTACCCGCGGCGTATGGCGGAGATGAGGTGAAAACGCAGCTTCGACGAGGAATTCCACCCGCGCCGCGGTCTGCATGCTCGATTCCTTCCTGGCACACGATCCACTCGCCCATCCGATCACCAGAGGGTTCACCACTAGCGTCAGGCAGGACCGATGGCGACTAATGGCGGTGGCGGCTTCCGGCGGTGTGCACAGGGTGTTGCGTTGGAATAGCAAGGTGCGCAAGATGGTTCAACAGCATACTGGCACGATATATGTAGCGCTATGATGTGGAGTCCGCAGCTGGTTCACCCTCAACGACCACGCGCTAGCTCCATGCCCGTCGCCACCGAACTCGGCAAGGTGGTTAGCGTGAAGGAGATAGTGCCTGACAGCCAGGGTCCACACGCAGTGACGACACACGCACCAGAGATTGACGACCGGGCCCATGGTGTCGGTGCCACCTCTCCAAGTGCTGGGCTGTGCGGAAGAGTTGGCCAAATGGGCCGAAATGAAGGCCTGTAGCCCAGGTGAGTTTTTCTTTTTCTTTTGTTTTTATTTTATGTTTTCCCCATTATTTCACAAATTCAAATTTAAATCCTAATTTAAATTCAAACTTGTGACAAATTTATCCTTAGATTACATGGCGCCATAAAAAGTTTCAAATTTGGAGATATATTTATATATATTATTCACATTTTTATATCCTTTCTCTCTTTCTTTCTCTTATTTTAAATTCTTGAATTCCCCTTTGAATCTTAAATTCTACTTTGGACTTTGGTATATTTCACATTATTCTATGTTGTCACAAAATGCACACAAAATAAAATTCCAGCATGATACATATTTTTGTGGCTTTTATGTTATTAATTATTTGTTTTTGCATAGGGTGTTCACATGTGATGATGCATAAGGGTCAAACTCACATAAGGAGAAATTGTTTCTCTATTTATATTATTTCTAACAAATTACAAATTGGGTGTTACAAATCCTACCCCCCTTAAAAATAATCTCGTCCTCGAGATTTAAGAAGACCTAGGGAAAAGATGGGGAAAATCTATGCAAAGCTCTTCTTCTCTTTCCCATGTTGCTTCATCTTCGCCATGGTGACTCCATTGCACTTTGCACATCTTTATCACCTTATTTCTTGTAACTCGAGTCAATGTATCAAGAATCTTTATAGGATACTCCGTGTAAGTCAAATCACCCTGAACACTGAGCTCTTTCATTGGTAACTGTTCCTCAGGGACACAGAGACACTTCTTAAGTTGAGACACGTGGAATACATTGTGCACATCCGATAGACTAGCAGGTAACTCGAGTTGGTATGCCATTTCCCCAACTCGCCTAAAGATCAAGAATGGTCTAATATAGCTAGCAGACAATTTGCCCTTAACTTTGAATCTCCTCATTCCATGAAGTGGTGACACCTTGAGATACACATAATCTCCTTCCTCAAATTCCAGTGGTCTTCTTCTATTATCTGCGTAGCTCTTTTGCCTGGTTTGAGCTACCCTCAAATGATATGGACTTGTTCTTCTGCTTCTTGAATTAGTTTAGGCCCAAAGAACTGTCTTTCTCTAGTCTGATCCCAATATAGAGGAGTCCTGCACTTCCTCCCATATAAAGCTTCAAAAGGTGACATCTTCAGACTGATCTGATAACTATTATTATATGAGAACTCAGCATAAGGTAGACTTTTATCCCAACTTCCTCCATGCTGAAGAGCACAAGCTCTCAACATATCTTCCAATACTTGATTAGTCCTTTCAGTTTGTCCATCAGTTTGAGGGAAATAAGCTGTACTAAAATTCAACTTGGTATTCATGTTCTCATGAAAGCTTCTCCAAAACCTTGAGGTAAACTGTGAACCTCGATCAGACACGATCTTCTTCGGTACTCCATGTAAACACACAATCCGAGCCATATATAACTCTGCTAGTTGAGATCCTTTGTAAGTAGTCTTGATAGGAACGAAGTGAGCCACTTTAGTCAATCTATCCACAATCACCCATATAGCATCATATCCTTTCTAGGTGCGAGGCAATCTAGTAATAAAATCCATACCAATCTCTTCCCACTTCCACTCGGGTATCTTAAGTGGGTGCAGTAGTCCAGCTGGCCTCTGGTGTCCAGCCTTAACTCTTTGACACACATCGCACATAGCCACATGTGCAGCTACATCTCTCTTCAATTCATACCACCAATATTTCCGCTTCAAATCCTGATACATCTTGGTACTACCAGGATGAATAGAATAATCCGAGTCATGGGCCTCCTTTAAAATAGTCTCTCGAAGGCTTTCAATATTAGGAACACATATCCTGTCCTTGAACCATATGGTGCCTTGCTCGTCCTCCGTGAATTCCGGACCTCGACCTTCGGTAATCAGATCCTTAATCTCTTGTATTTTGGCATCACCAATTTGTCCTTTGCGGATTTCCTGCTCTAAAGTAGGTTCCACATCAATAGTAACTCCTTCAGTGTGAGCAACTATCCCAGGTTAAGTCTCCTGAAATCCTCAACAATCTCATTGGGTAGCTGGGCAACAATAGCTGAATGAACATGCTCCTTTCGACTCAAGGCATCTGCAACCAAGTTCGCCTTGCCCGGGTGATAGTGAATTTCCAAATCATAATCCTTAATAAGCTCCAACCAACGGCATTGCCTAAGGTTGAGATCCTTCTGAGTGAATATATACTTCAAACTCTTATGATCCGTATATACTTGACACTTGGTTCCCATGATATAATGTCTCCAAATCTTAAGCGCATGCACAACGGCTGCCAATTCTAAGTCATGAGTGGGGTAGTTCAATTCATGTTTCCGTAACTGACGAGAAGCATAGGCAATCACATGTCCCTCTTGCATGAGCACACATCCTAAGCCTTGGCCACATGCATCACAATAGATATCAAATCCTTTCTATAAGTCTGGCATAACCAACACTGGTGGTGACATCAATCTTTTCTTCAATTGATCAAAGATGTCTTGGCACTTCTCGTCCCACTTAAACTCTCTTCCCTTCTCCAGAAGCGAAGTCATAGGCTTAGCAATCTTAGAAAATCCTTCAATAAATCTCCGATAATATCCTGCTAGTCCCAAGAAACTCCAAATCTCAGTAACTATAGTGGGTACTCTCCACTCCATTATCTCCTTAACCTTAGCAGGATCCACTTATATTCCTCCATTAGAAATAATATGACCAAGAAATGGCACCTCGCCAATCCAAAACTCGCACTTGCTAAACTTGGCATAGAGTTGATTATCTCTTAGCTTCTGTAGCACCAATCTTAGATGTTCCTCATGATCACTATCACTCTTGGAATAGATAAGAATATCGTCGATGAATACCACGACGAATCTGTCTAAATACTCCATAAACACCTTATTCATCAAATTCATAAAATAAGCTGGTGCATTGGTTTATCCAAACGACATAACAGTGAACTCATATAATCCATATCGAGTCAAGAAAGCCGTCTTGGGAATATCCGATGGCCTAATCCTCATCTGATGGTAACCTGATTGGAGATCAATCTTCGAGAATACTCTAGCACCTCTCATCTGATCAAATAAATCCTCAATACGGGGTAACGGATACTTGTTCTTCACAGTAACATCATTAAGTGATCTATAATCCACACACATTCTTTGTGATCCATCCTTCTTCTGTACAAACAGAACCGACGCTCCCCAAGGTGAGGAACTTGGACGAATGTACCCAGCCACTTGCAACTCTGTTAATTGTTTCTTCAGTTCCTTTAACTCTTCTATAGACATCCTGTATGGCTGTTTAGAAATAGGGGCAGTCCCAGGTAAGAGATCAATAACAAACTCAACTTCTCTATCAGCTGGCATCCTTGGTAACTCCTCTGGAAAGACATCCAAAAAATCTCTAACCACACGGATCTTGTCACCAACAAACTCCTCGGGTATAAAGAACATTGTCTGTTTGGATGAGGTGGTTACTGCAATATTAACTTGAAATC
This sequence comes from Zea luxurians, assembly GCA_029449295.1. Classification (NCBI taxonomy): domain Eukaryota; kingdom Viridiplantae; phylum Streptophyta; class Magnoliopsida; order Poales; family Poaceae; genus Zea; species Zea luxurians. The sequence continues at coordinate 37,042,022 of JAOPSE010000010.1, read as the reverse complement.
TTTCTCCTTTAGGGCTGGTGAGTTCTACGGTACCTCTACCACATGCTATAATGGCCTTTGCCTTTCTTAACCATGACATACCAAGGATCAGATTCATACTGCTTGCCTCTAATATTATAGCAGTAGCACCAAATTCTCTTCCCATAATTGTTAATGTCAATCTATGTGTCATTTGATTTGCCTCAACAGGCCCTTTAGGTGTAATTACTATCATTGGTTTTCTCATATTTAACAGTGGTATCTCATTTGTGTTGGCATAACGAGCAGACATGAATGAATGTGTAGCACCAGAATCAAATAATATATTTGCAGGAATAGCATTAATGTAAAACATACCAAGTACGATGTCAGCACCATCAGGAGTAGCATCATCGCTGACTTGATTAACCTTGGCAATGGAGTATCCCTTGCCAGATCCTGGAGTTTGCTGCCTATTCGGAACTGGGGTAGTAGCCATCCTCTGTGGGCAAACATTTGCATAATGACCAGTCTTCTCACACTTGAAACAAGTGGTGCCTACACTCTGCCCTGAAAAACTACGTCAGGGTGCCAGTGGGGATAGCCTGACGAGGCGGTGGAGTCCTCTGAGATGATTGCTGAACTGGGCGCTGGCCTCCGCCAGTGCGAACTGGTGTACCCTGGGGTGAACTGTAGCGAGGACGAACACTGCTGCTTCCTTGTCCTTGTGATATAGCTTTCCTCTTCAAATCACACAGCTGAACACGCTTGTGTTCAATAGCCAGGGCCTTATCAAGCAGCCTCTGAAATGATGGGAATGTATGTGCCACCAGAGCATATTGTAGAGGTCCATTAAGTCCTTCAATAAAATGTTCCTGCTTCCTCTCATCCTCAGCAACTTCATCTAGAGCATATCTAGATAGCTAGATAAACTTGTCGCGTACTCGCTGACTAACATACTTCCTTGCTTCAGCGATAGAAATTCCTTCTTCTTAATCTTCATCAATCCAGCTGGTATATGATAGTTCCTGAACTGTGTACTGAACTCTACCCAAGTAATAGTATCAGCTGCATCGTGGGCAGCAGTATATGAATCCCACCAATCAGTAGCAGGACCTGTCAGACGTCTAGAAGCATATAAAACCTTCTCCTGGTAAGTGCATTGAGCAATGTTCAACATCTTCTCTACGGACTTCAGCCAATCATATGCGTCCAGTGGATCAGGAGAGCTTGCAAAAGTCGGTGGCTTATGACTCATGAACTCCCTATGCTTATCTCGGGGTGGAACTGGTGGTGGTGGAGGAGGCAATGGTATTTGTTGTTGTTGCTGCTGTTGCTATTGTTGTTGCAGCTGCTGTTGCAGTTGTTGTTGCGCCCTTCTCTCCTGGCATATCTCTTCTCGCTCCTGGCGCAACTCCTGGCGTATCTCTTCTCGTTCCTTGGCGCATCTCCTGGTGTTCTTGCTGCATCTGAGAGCGCATATCTACCATAGTGTCTGCCATTTGTTGCATCATTCTCATTTGAGCTACAATCAGTGGGTCAACTCCGCCGGGTGGAGGATTAGGAGGATTCATCTCTGCTGGCTGTGGCTGGGGTTGTCTAAATATCCTCCGAGTGTGTCGTCTGGGAGGTAAATCAATTCCACCACCCCTCCTGGTATTGACCATCTGAGTTAGATACATATGGTAAGATAATAGTAGACAAGGCAGGTAGTTACGAATCATGTTACTTTGGGGATTTATTAGCTAAGCAGATTAATATTTTACCTACTAAAGCTAACTCAATATCTTATGGTGGTACATGCTAAGATGTCCATCTATAATAATTCAATCAATCAAAGAAGCAAATCAGACATTTATCATTAGAACAATCAACCAACATTTTAAAATAGAGAAATAGTTTTTTTGGTCTTAGGTTCCCTATCTCTTAGAAGATCATAAGTGTAGGATTCCAAGGTGTGAAATCCATCTTGTCTTAGAGTAGAAAAGGTAAGAATGATCAGAGTAGAAAGGCAGAAGGTGAGACAAGACCAAGATGAGATAAGTATAGAATGATTCAAAATAAGGTAAGTAGTGAAGGGTTTTGTCCATTTCTATCTAGGTTTCGTCCTACAGTCAACATTTCCTCTGATACCACTTCTATCACACCCGGCTTTAAGGAACAAAGCCAGGTGCATCTCATACATGCGCCAAGAAGACAACATATATAATAACAGAGTGTATAGAGATAAATGTCAATAACATCAGAGTATTTATTACATAGCGAAAGTCTTATTACAAAATAAAAGATAAATATAAAACGAACTAAGGATCGTCATTGGCGCCAATGTCAACTGAGAAATGCCACCTAGATCAGATCGAACTCCTCGCCTTGTGGCTCCTCCTGAACCACCTGCTCTTCTCCTGTGGGGGTGTGAGACAGCAAGGGTGAGCTCACATATGATCATAGCTCAACAAGTTGTGGGGAAACCAGTGGACATGAACTCACAAAGGTGGGAGTTCATGTGATGTGTAAGGCTAATCAATGACAGGGGTTAAAGCTGAGCATTGCTTTTAAGTAGTTGGTCAAAATTTTATTAGCAGTTACTAAGTGTAAGTAAATACTAAACCTTAATAAAAGTAGTAGAACAAAATTAAATAATAATCCCATGCAATGCAAATGACAAAATTGAATTTAAGTTCCATAATTTAATCATCAGAGAGTCCTGAGCTGCTCATGACCGTGAGCTCGGCTAGTATACCAGTTTTACACTCTATAGAGATTGTACCCTTTACCCACAGGTCATGTTACCCATCTGCCAAGGGATCACGACTCCCATACACCTCTACCTAAGAAGCGAGGCAGGGCAACACTACGAGGCCTTTACAAAGTTCCACTAGCTTCCGAAAACCCGCTACAGTTTATGGGAAGAGCACTTGCAAGAATCTCCCATCTGACCACCATCGTAGCAAAATCAACTCGAGAACCTCCTTGCATGCAACTCCCCTACTGCCCTTGCCCCTTTTGGGTAAGGTAGTCTTCCACTAGCTTTTCTAATTAGTTAGCTAAGAGGTCTCATTCCTCCCTTGTGGTGGCACGTGTTTCTCAAGTTAAGCTCTATGTTCCAATTAACATTAATGATCTTGACATGAACATAAATAGAATAATAAAAGAATTGGAACATAGATATAATAAATGATTATCCCAAAACCATGTAAAGGAATAGCAAACTACCCAAGTGATTCAGGGGTAAACAAGGTAATGAGATAAACAATCTAGGGTAACCTATTGGGTCCCATCAAAATTAACCTATGCATGAATGAGTAGTATTAAAGAACATTATTAGGTAAAAAAAGTGGTCAAGGGCACAACTTGCCTTCAATGAGCTCCTGCTCAGCTACTTCTATCTGCTGCTTACCAGGATCCTCAGTCACAGACTCTTCTACTCGCCACAATAGAAACAAGCACAATATATAGAGAAAATTAACATCACACCAAACATGTAAACAAAATACACAGTAATAATCTACACATTAAAATAAAATCCTAGGAACAGGAATCATAATTTTTGGAGTTATAGATTTTAAGTTATGAATTTTCAAAGGTTTTATGTGCTTAAAATAGGATTAAATGAGAATTAAATTTTCTTACTGTTTTCATGTCAAAACAGATACTCTAAGTGATAGAGAATAATATTACAAAATTTTAGAAACTAGATTGGGTTAATTTGGAGTTCATATGAATTTATCAAGTTATAGCACTTATTTTCATATTAAATATTCCTTTTCTAATTCATTTATTCAATTTAAATGGCTCTGGACTGGGCCTCACTTTGTAGAGAAGGCAGGGTCTCTGGCACTAAATTTACTAGACTCAGTCTACAGTCCAACGAGGATGGCGGGTTGTTTTCACGGAAACTAGGAGGTCTCATATGAAAAACGGTTTACCGAAGCGGTATGGGGAAACTGGGACCGTTCGATCGACAACCGACGGCGCAGATTAAACCGAACACGCTCCACATCGGTGTCACACTGATTTCGCCCGATCTGGAACCGACGGCCATGATTTAAAACATCCATGATCTATTTTCCTCTGTTTGATTTCCCCGCAATGACCTAGATCTGCCCGCGCGAAAGAGTATTCCACGGTGTAATCTCAGTCGTTCAACAAAGATCGAACCGCCCAGGCTCGTCTTCAACCTCCCCCGCCCTCACTAACGGCGACGGCAAGGCCACCCGCGACGGCGCGTCACCATCGCGCTCAATTACTGTCGTACAGCGCCCCAACACTCAAATCCACAGGTGCTACACCATCCTAAGGCACGACTATACATGGTGCAAGGTCTACTCACCGGGATTCGACGACGAACGCAGCTACCTGCGGCGCACGGCGGAGATGTGGCGAAAACGCAACTTCAGCGAGGATTCCCCCCGCATCGCGGTCTGCACGCTCGATTCCTTCCTGGCGCATGATCCACTCGCCCGTCCGATCACCAGGGAGTTCACCACTAGCGTAAGGCGGGACCGATGGCGACTAATGGCGGGGGCGGCTTCCGGCGGTGTGCATAGGGCGTGGCGTTGGAATAGCGAGGTGCGCGAGATGGTTCAACAGCATACTGGCGCGATATATGCAGCACTATGATGTGGAGTCCACAGCTGGTTCGCCCTCAACGGCCACGCGTTACCTCCGCGCCCGTCGCCACTCGAACTCGGCAAGGTGGTTAGCGTGAAGGAGATAGTGCCTGACAGCCAGGGTCCACACGCAGTGACGACACACGCACCAGAGACTGACGACCGGGTCCATGGTGTCGACGCCACCTCTCTAGGTGCTAGGCTGTGCGGAAGAGTTGGCCAAATGGGCTGAAATGAAGGCCTGCAGCCCAGGTGAGTTTTTCTTTTTCTTTTGTTTTTATTTTCTGTTTTCCCCATTATTTCACAAATTCAAATTTAAATCCTAATTTAAATTCAAACTTGTGACAAATTTATCCTTAGATTACATGGCGCCATAAAAAGTTTCAAATTTGGAGATATATTTATATATATTATTCATATTTTTATATCCTTTCTCTCTTTCTTTCTCTTATTTTAAATTCTTGAATTTCCCTTTGAATCTTAAATTCTACTTTAGACTTTGGTATATTTCACATTATTCTATGTTGTCACAAAATGCACACAAAATAAAATTCCAGCATGATACATATTTTTGTGGCTTTTATGTTATTAATTATTTGTTTTTGCATAGGGTGTTCACATGTGATGATGCATAAGGGTCAAACTCACATAAGGAGAAATTGTTTCTCTATTTATATTATTTCTAACAAATTACAAATTGGGTGTTACAGCCTATTCAATGATGATGAATGGTACGATGACTTTCATCACGACAATTTTGCTTTTGATGATGCTTCTCCCTTGGCAGCAGAATTGGAGGCTACCCCGTGGCCGCCGTCATACAGGCCACCTCAGCTCCCCATGTATGACGGGCACTCAGACCCGAAGCAATTCCTCATGAGCTACGATGCAACCATATCCTCATATGGGGGCAATACTGCAGTCATGGCGAAGTCCTTCGCCATGGCAGTCAAAAGCGTAGCTCAAACTTGGTACTCCTCTCTTCGGCCAGGGACAATTACGTCATGGCAGAAGCTCAAAGATATGCTAGTGACCAGCTTTCAAGGTTTTCAAATGAAGCCGTTCACTGCCCAGGCTCTCTTCCAATGTACGCATGACCAGGAGGAGTAGTTGATGGCGTATGTCCGAAGGTTCTTGCGGCTGAGAGCCCAAGCACCTGCAGTGCCCAATGAGATTGTCATTGAGGCCATGATCAAGGGGCTCCGGACAGGACCTATGGCGCAATACTTTGCAAGAAAGCCACCACAAACTTTGGAGAAACTTCTCCAGAAAATGGATGAGTACATCAGAGCCGATAACGATTTTCGGCAAAGAAGGGAAGAAACCTACAGATACTCTAAAATGGCCAGGGGCTTCACAGGGAGCCGATATGTAGGCAATCAACAACCTACAACCTCTATCGCTTCGACAAGCCATTCTCAAGCCTCCTGGGCCCAGTTGCCACCACCACCACCACTAGCACCTGCCATGCTTCGCGGTCAACAGCCAGAAGGGCATCACCACACTCAACAATAGTGTGACCTTCGGGAGGAGTCCAAAGCCCGCACAGTCAACAGCACTGTGCCTAAGTCCAAGCACATTTATTAAAGGTGCCTCAGTGATTCGATTAAAGAATATTCTACCCTGTTGTATCTTAGTTCTTTCCACCATTTTATTTTCTCTATGAAAAACAATTCACGAAGGATTAAATTCCAATTTGATGTAATAATACTATGGTCACACCATCGAGTGTGGAGCACATCCCCTTAACAAAACTTCCGAAGCTACAGATTCGTTCCTAAGGGAGCGTAGAGTAATTTTCGAAGCTACAAAGTTGTTCCTAAGGGAGCGCAAAGTAAGTTCCAAAGCTCAAAAGTCGTTCCTAAGGGAATGCAGAGCTAAGATGCCTCCGAAATAGAAGGTGAAGAAGCTCAAAAGTCGTTCCTATGGGGATGCGGAGCTCAAATTCCACCGAAATAGAAGGTGAAGAAGCTCAAAAGTCGTTCCTAAGGGGATGCAGGGCTTAAATGCCACTGAAATAGAAGGTGAAGAGACTCAAAAGTTGTTTCTAAGGGGATGCAGAGTCTGGGTGTGTTTTTGTGTGGGCGTGTGTCTTCGGCATAAACATCATGCTGTATCATATCATCGCATCATTTCGAATAGCATTACATCATACATCATGTCACATCAGCAGCAAGATTGTGGAGAACGAAAGTTGCTTCTTTCAAAATACGCGATGAATCAAACAATGTGCTGGAGCACAAAGTATACCTTCGGCAATTATAATTTTACATGCCAAGAAAATTTTCGTCGACAACAATATTATACGACAGCTGTGCTATAGAAGGGCTCTTTCTTTATGAAGCATGAAAAGGGTATGTACGCAATTTTCATGCATCGCAAAGAAATATATTATATTAATATACACATAGATATACAATGTTTAACTCATGTACGAATATTACATTCCCCAAATACTACATTTCTTAAGTACATAAGAATTTAGTCTTCTTTTAAGATCTTCTCGGTAGCTTTGTTCAGTAGTTTGTTGACAGCTTCATCAACAGCTTCTTCGGCAATCTTTATTGTTTCTAGAGCTGCTTTTATAGCTGGATCGGCCTCAGGATCATATGGCTCGGGTGGTGGTGAAAGTTCAGCTGCAGTAAAAGAGCAAGTTGTTAATCCGAAGCCAAAAACATATATTGAAGCTAAGATTCAATAATAATACCTATACGTCTTGCACGCTCAGCAGCCTCTTCGGCTCACTTGGCTTCTTCTCGGGCATCATGGGATTCTTTCTCATTTTTCTTTATAGCTTCGTCGGTTATCTCGTGGCCGCCCTTCATCCAAACATTGGAATAGAATTTCCCGCCCATCGAAGTAGCTTCAGCCGAAGGCTCCTTCGTGCCGTATATGGAGAATACGGTTTCTGTCTGGGCTGCAGCTTTAACATGTTCACTAGCCTGTTTTCTCTAAAATTGCTGCAATCCCTCGGGCACCGGCAAAGGCACAAAAATCCCCACGGTCGCTAAGAATTTCTTCAAAAGCTTCAGCTTCTTCGCCGATCCATTTAGTGATTCCTTCGGGATCGCCTCTAATAATTTTTTTCTTCGATGAGTATGCAGCCACCTTTGCAAAACTATCTTTCAATTTCTTAGCACAATCCAAGGATTTTTCATAATACCTCTCCTTCGATTCCCGAAGCTCATCCACATTCTTTTGCAATCTTGAGCTTTTCCATTTGCTTATTTCTTGTTTCGCTTTAGCCACTTCAAAATCCTCATTCTTTTCGGCAAGCTATTTCTTTAGGTCTTCAACTTTCGGTTTATGAGCTTCAGATTGTGCATTAAGTTTCGCTTCGCTGCTCTTCAGCCTATCCACTAAGGAAAGCAGAATTTTATCTTTGTCAAGGGCTTCATTCCTCAGTTTAATGACCTCTGATCTGAAGGTTACCAAGGGATATTTGGCAGCTCTCGTCTTCAGCATTCTTTTGCGCCCTTAGAGCATTGCTCAAAATTAAGCCCAACAAAAAAGGGGGGATTAAAAAAAGAGATACAAAAATAATATGTTTATAAGTCAAAACATCTTTACCTTCAAACTGTTTTAAGCGAGGCTGTCTGCAAGGTCATCCTTCGACATTGCAGAGAGGCCAAGCTCGAGCTTCAGAAACCCTATGTTCCTTGCCATCTCCCGGCAAACAGATAACTCCTTGTTGTCTAGAAGGCAGTACAGAAAGTCGTCTTCATCAGCGCCATTATATACCAAGGATCCCTTTGGGTATTTCAAATCCCTAGCATATTGCTTGGCTTCGGCAATCTACTCTTCTGACAACTGTTTCCCTGAAGCATGTCATATAATAAAATATAACTCTTTAGTAGATGCTTCGGGGGCAGGAGTTTTAAACTCCTTGGGTGTGTCTTCTTTTTCCAAGTTCAAAACGGCATCCGAAGGTCCTTGTTCAGTTTCAATAGGCCCTGTTTCTGCGAGAACTAAGGGCCCAACTTCAGCTTTAGCATGAGTTGTAACAGCTTCGGCAGCCTCCTTTATATTTTCATCTCTCATGCTCGGCACCTCTACAGAGGCAGGAGTTGGTACCCTTGTCGACTCCAGGACTACGTCCAGCACGCTGGCCATCCTCCTCTTGGGAGTTACTGCAAGAAACTTGGACACCTTCGGCAACTCCGACTCGGGTGGCGGGCTTAGGATTTTTGGCAGCCCTGCTGACTCCTCCAGTTCTAGTTCTTCGACCATTTTTCCTTGGCTTCGGTAGGACGCTTTGGCGCTTCAGCCAACTTGGCTTTCTCCTATCCCACTGCTTTCGGCACTTCAGCCGATTCTCCCTTGGCACTGGTAGGAACAGGGTATTCCGGCTCAGCGGCGGAACAAGTCCCCTCGGCAAGCTTCAGCACCCTAGTCGTTTCAATATACCTAGGCCGGTGTGTCAAAACCTTGATCTTTTTACCCTTCGATGTAGCAGAAATGGCCGAAGCAGCAACTTTTCTTTTCTTTCCCTGCTTTCACGAGGGATAGCAATAGTCTGGGTATACGAAACCAATTACATCAAAAACTCTGTTTAATCTTCTCTTGCCTAGTCCTCCGAAGGCTAGTGTCATGGCATCATCCTTCGCCCTTGTGTAGGCCCCAAGCAATTCGTCACTAGTTGCCTCAACATAATTCAGCCAGTCATCGTTCGGCTCATCAAACTGATCTCTATATCTGAAGGTGTATTTCAGATAAACCAAGTCGCTTTGGCTAGACCCGACAGCAGTTTCCTTCAGCATCTCCCAGTCATTAACAAGAGGCCACACTCTATAAGCAATATGCTCTTGGACTAAGTCTCTTGTGCCAATAAAAGTGCATACACTGTTAAAAGCCTTATGGCATGCTTCAATTTCATTTCCAAGAGTAGTGGCTGGCCTTCTAATGCCGAAGCGAGACCAAATAGGGTGTTGGATGATATCCTTTATATCTTCTCTTTCAACTAAGTTGTTCTTCACGTGGAACCACTCTTCCATCCAGGCTCCTGGCCATCTCTTCTGAAACATCGGGACTGGATATCTCACATCAGAGCGAGGCACGAAGCCGTAACAACCAAAGTTATTATGATATTGCTCTTTGCGAGTAGCCTTCGTCTCATAGGACAGCTCATGCATGTTACAGAAGCATTTTGCACTCAGCTCTAGTCCTTGGCTCCTCATGGCCCAAATGAAAATCCCCATTCTGATGATAGCTTCGGGGGTAATCTGATGGAGATAAATCTCAAAAGTCTTTAGAACTTCAACTAGAAATTTACTCAGGGGAAACCGAAGCCCTGCCTTCATGAAGCTCTTGTAGACAACAACTTCGTCTACTTCGGGCGCAGGGGCACTGCTATCTCCTCCAGCCCTCACAATAGAAATATCGCAAAAATACCTTCCTTTCATAGCATCAATCTGACCCTGCTTGATAGTCGATTTTCCGAAGATGGTATGACTTGGCCGCTAGGGCCGATCTTCAGCATCTTCATTACCACTTTCCAAGTCGAAACTTTCGCTGGAATCCTTAGATAACACAGCCAGCATTTCATTGGTGATTTTTTCTGTGTTTGTCTTTTCCATAGCTTCATAAAACCTAGCCAGTGCAGGGTCAACAATCTTCTTCTCTTCAGCCATTTAGTCAATGGTTGCACAATTGCCGAAGCTTACAATTTAATCAAAACTTGGCAGAGCAAGAGAATTCAGAATGCCAAAAACAACACAAACAATTGAAATGGCACAACAAATGCTATCAATGCGAGTCTCTATTTATATACCCAGCGCCTCACAACTTGGTAGGCCCTACTTGTCAGTGTCTTTCGCTATTCTAGCGAAGGGAAGGTGTTTTTTCGGACCTTCGGCTAAAGGCCTTTGTTCATGTTGTAGTCTGAATTTGTTACAAAGAAACAAATTAATACTGCAAGGGGCTACTGTTGGGGGCCTTCCTCTTCCGAAGGTCCTCAAAAACGTGACTAATATGTTTTTCAGTTTAACATCTACAGGAAGCTTCGGCTTTGAGATGAAGGTATGCATGATATGGAGATACAATCCGAAGGTAGGATGAACGGACGCCAAAGCTATGACTGAAGGAGCTTCGGCTTAGTATAATGACGGATGTGGAAGATGAAACCGACCAAAAGGGGAAAAGGCTACTTAGTCCTTGATAGTTCGCCTTATGACTAGTAATGGATGTCAGGGACATGAATGTAATTTTGTCTGGGCTGCGCCCCGTGCCTATAAATAGATGAATAGTAACACCGTACTGTTCACGCTGGATTGTAATCACTCTCACGTCACTCCCGCATTTTCACCTTCTGGCAAGCTGAAGGTATTAATGTAATATTAATATCATTGATGTTTATCCATGTTTATAAAATAAGAATATGAATGATCTAATGATTCGTAATGATTATTCATATTCTTTTTGTGTTTCATGTATCATTATTTATATCCATTCATTAAGATGATGAAGGTATGTCCTTCATGACCTTTGTCTGAAGAGCATTATATCTAAAAGGAGATAATGCTTCAAAGGATGAAGGTCTTTAATCATTAACGATTGTGTTGCTTTGTTCCTAATGTATAGCATTTGAGAACAAGGACCAACATCCCCTAGCTCTCACAACTCATATCTCTCCCCCTTTGGTGTCAAGCACCAAAAGGGTTACCTGAACCTACACACCAAAAGAGGAAGGAGGAGGCAAGGGTGCATCCGGTCGCGGTCGAGGCAGAAGCGCAAATGCAAGCTGAGGATCAGAGTCAGTCTCGGATCCAGGATCTGTAGTAGAAGTTGGAGCAGGTACTGACTCGGACAAAGGCTGCGATGCAGGATCCGCCAGAGCTGGTGCAGTTACAAACACCGCCACAGCAGCAGTGGTAACAACAGGCGCTGGTGGCACTAGCGGCTGAGCACTGACGGTTCCGACGACCGGTGACGAGAAGTCCAAAGTGACCGGCCGGAGCGGAGAAGAAGAAGGACCAAATGAGGGAAGTGTGGGTCTTGCCTGAAGAGCTGGTACAATAGTGGCCTGAAGAGCTAGAGGAGGGGCAGACTAGACTGGTGAGAGTTGAACACCAGTGTGCTGAAAAATATGTGTCATAAATGCCCGGTGCTTGGCCCTGTCTGCCAAGAGCTGCTGCTGAAGAGTGTCCTGATGGTCTTGAATTGTCTGAAACATGGAGAGCATCTGTTCGGATGTCTGCTGTTGGATGGCTGTCTCTCGAGCCTGCTCTACTGCCAGATGAGCCTGCTGCTACGTAAGAGACTGAAGTATCACGACCAGAGCAGGATCAATAGCTAGTGGGGCACTAGGAGCAACACTGGAACTACCCGCCTCGTGATCATGTGAGCGAGGTGGCACAGGAGGCGGTGGCAGAATCTCAAGGCCCTCATCATCATCTGAAGAAGTGTCAGCAATGGCACCCTGGGTCTCGAACTGTCTGAAGGTCACATCCTCAGCCCAAACATCTGATACTGGATCTGGCACAGGGACTGGGTCCTCAAGGGCTGGACGATAGGAACCAAATTGAAGGCGAGAGGCCTCAAGGGTGCCCTGGAACTGAGGAGGCCTGATCAGCTGCGCAAAGATGTGACAGAGATAATGACCATACGACAACAGGCGGCGAGCATAGAGACCATCCAATACTGTGTCCTCGATCTCACAGATAAGAAAGTCAACCACGTCAAACTCTGAATGTGAGACCAAAGCACCAAGTAGCCATAGCTGAATATGAGTGGTAGCCTCTCTGTATCCCATCCTAGGTAGTAGTGTCTATCTCATCAGCTCATATAAGAACTTCGCTACAGTAGTGAAGTCAGCAGGAGATCGTCGCGACTGAAGGAAACAGGTGACGCCTAAGAGGGGGTGAATTAGGACTTATAAAACTTTCACTAAACTAGGCCACAAATAAATCCCTAGAGCAAAACCTATACAAATAATCAAACTAGAATGTGCAAACTAGGTTTTGTCTAAGTGTTGCTATCTCTATCACAATGGCTTAGTTTTAGTCTACACTATATAAGTATAAAGACAAGATTGAAACTTAAATGCTTAATATAAATGCGGAAGCTTAAAGAGCAAGGTAGAGATGCAAACTCTCGTGGATGACGCTGGTATTTTTACCAAGGTATCTGGAACCACGCGAGGTCCTGACTAATCCTTGTTGGTGCCCCTTCACAAAGGGAAGCCCACGCGAGGGCCAAGCACCTCGGTCGAGTAACTCCGTAGAGAGTCGTGGGCCTTCTCCACGCGCAGGTGGTGCTCCGCTTCTGGCTCCTCTCGGACGCTCCCCGCTGTCTCTACTATCGAGCTTCCGGACGAAAACGTCGTGGGCCTCGTTCCCTCCAGTACACGATGGCGGTCGTGACACAAACGCGGTTGTCACGGTCTCGCAAGACTCTTGCCCCACTCGGTATAATTACAACGACTCGCGCAAGAGCCAAGGGGTTGTGTGGTTTATCTAAACTCACTCAACTAACTAGCATTCACCTAGAGCAAGCGCTAGAGCGGTCTAGCTAACCTAAGGACTTCGCAAAGCACCTACGCTAATCATCGAGTGATTCCATTAAGCACTTGGGTGTATGAGCTCTTGGAAATGTGAACTATGCGCCTTGGTATGTCTCTTGGACTCCAACACCTTAAAATGGCCGGTTGGGGTGGTATTTATAGGCCCCAACCCCATTTCTAGCAGTTGGACAGAAAGCAGCATCTTTCTGTCGAGGGCGCACCGGACAGTCCGGTGCACACCGGACAGGCACTGTTCACTATCCGGTGCATGCCACGTCAGCTGACCGTTGTCGTCTGTAGCAGTCGACTATTGGATCCGACTGTTACCTAGACAGTCCGGTGGTGCACACCGGACAGTCCGGTGCTACAGCCCGAGGGCTCCTATCTGCAGCCCCTCTGCACAGACTGTCCGATTGTCCCACCGGACAGTCCGGTGCACACCAGACAGGGCACTGTTCACTATCCGGTGTGCCACTAGGCGCTGGCTGACTGCCCTTCTCTTGGATTTCTTCATTGATTCTTTCATGCTTCTTTTGTTCTTGAGTCTTGGACTTATATGCTTCTTTTTATGTCTTCTGTTGAGGTGTTGCATCCTCATGACCTTAGTCCAATCCCCTTCGCATCTTGTGAACTACAAATACAAACACTAGCAGACACATTAGTCCACCGGTTGCATTGATCATCAAACACCAAAATCTATTTAGCCAAATGGATGGGCTCCATTTTCCTTACAATCTCCCACTTTTTGGTGATTGATGAAAACACAACCAAAGCAAGCAAATATAACAAACACTTGAGTGAAAATATGCAATCTACTTGCTAGGATGCATGATTGTCCCCATAGAGTGAGAATATGGATCCATAATCTCACTTACTTCCTATTTTAGACCAAAGAGCCAAAACCACTTGAAGGATCAAAATTTTAAATTGATAGTGTTTGGTGTTTGATAACATTTTCATTGCTTTGGTCCCTACAACTTCTCCCCTTTGGCATCAATCAACGAAAAGGAAGACATTAAAAGCATATAGGAAGCAAATAAGACTTCCCTCTTAAAGATTTGTCAATTAATACCAATTGAAGCACTAAAGGATTACTCCCCTAAGCGAGTGTTTTCCCTTAGAAAGAATTTTCTCCCCTTTAGAGACGAAGAAATACTCCCCCTGACAGAGATCTTCTACTTAGGAAAAAGCATGTGAGAAATAGAGGTGCAAGACATGATTTGAATAGACTAACTTCCCTTATGCATAGGTAACGAAATATGAGTCAACAATTTATGCATTTATAGCAACATGGGAAGTATAAGATATGAAATATAGTATAATCAAATATTGGAGAAGACATGTAAATGATACTAAATGTAGTCTCAAAGATACCAATTGAAAGTCAATTACAGACCAATTGAAGACCAATGGCAGGCTTGGAGATATAAGAATTATTGTAGATTTGCAGTGAAGCTTTGAAGCGCCCCAGATCCTCTGGGACCCAAATGTGATACAATTACTAGTCTCAGGAGGCTAGTAAACACATTTATACATCAGATGATTCCAGATCTGCTTAAACAAGACAAACCTATAAAGGTGGCGATCAACTTTAAGAGTTGGTCCACAACTCGGGACATATCATCAGAGTGGGGCTGAAGCAGCCTGATATACGCAGCAAAGCAAATCAGCGGTCCAACAGCCACAGGCAAGGTTGGGAACAGTCGTAACTCTTACCCAATCAGCGATCACCTTCTCTAAAAAACAACAAATAAGCAAGGGTGAGTACAAACGTACTCAGCAGCCCACCTTCACCCGCGGAATGGGGAAATCATATATAATGCATGGAATATGTGGAGCTCAGGATATTTTGCAGAAACAGTAATATTTGATGCAGGGTTGTTTTGTAAAACATTTTGTATTTTTCAAAGCGCATCCTCTCCCAAAGGAGCAGGAAGTTTTTTAGTATAGAATAAAATCCCCTGGACTAAACCATCCAAGTATCTCAGCAGTTTCCCACTGGTTTTCATTTTCAAAAACAGCTACTGGACTTCCCGTCCACCATAGCTCACAGCTCAACCGCCGGACCTTTTAAAAACCACTTTTCTCAAACGCACCTTTTTTTGAAAACAAAACACTAATTGTCATACCACACCAGACTCATCCATTCCTGTGGACACAGACTATTCGAATAGGTTTGAAACTCTGCGCAGAGGGGTACACTTTACCCACTAGTCCGGTTTCTGCGATCTCACCATCGTGAGACCCGAATGTCGAATCTCTTTCTTTCCTCGCACGTCCTTACCTTAACGGTTATACCGGAAGGAGTCAGGCCACCGCCATGCCCAAACCGGACAAAACATTCCCCCTCCTTATCCTCCCGGTGCTCCCCAGCCTTCATAACCCTGGGTTTGGACCGTACGAGTTCAGATTGAGTGACTGCCCATATAGTCTCGAGTGGTTGTACTTATCATGAGTACAGGTAGTGAAGGATGACAAACTGGTCCTTATATGAGGGGACAATCCTTCTGCTCATGCCTAAACCAGCTGAGCCAACACCTGAGGCCCTCCCCTAAACCAGGGAGTCCCTGATCATCCCTACTCAAAGGTGATAAGGGTGAAAACCCATCATCATACACATTTTGAAAAGCATTTTCTTTTGAAAACTCACACCTTTTGTCAAATCATTTGTAACAAATATGTCAAGGATTGATTGCGGCAAGCGGCTGGGTGGCCATAATAACTTGTCTCAAAATCATATCATGCATAAAATAATAGGCTAAGGGTTGTGGTTGAAAAATCATAGGTAATTTATGCATCAAAGGGATCCAGTGAGCTTGCCATGCTTATCCGGCGAAGGGGGAAGGGGAGCTCGTGGAACTGGCTTCTAGCTCCACTGCCTGGCGTAGACTTAAAGATTTGGCCTCCATGAGACGGCACGAACGCTCTGATAACTATGCAACATGAACAAGCAAACATACAAACCAACAAGTATACCAACAAATATTTAGTATAGTGGTCAGAATAGCGATATATGGATGGGTAGAGTCTTGAGTAGAATCTGTGTCATGTGGTGTTGAGATACTACTAGTGGTGGAGCGGAGGTGCTTACCAGGAGGGTGGATTGGAGGCGAAGCGACACTATGCGTGTAGCCGACAGAGCGGAGTAACTGAGTAGGTGGGGTGTTTGCCTTGGCTGAGGGTGTTGAGTGTGTGGAGAGGGAGAGGGTAGCTGGGTGTATTTATAGCTGGGTGTATGTGGTGTAGCGCAGTGAAGTTCACTATTGGTGAGAATAGTGACGAATGAATCGTCTGACTTAGTATGAACAGGAGAGTTATAGGTAGAATATGGGATAAGAGTATTTTGGGAGTTTTCTGGAATATGAACCATGCTTAAGGGATGACATGGTTGGATAGGGAATAATTCGATAAGAATTTAGAAACAATAATTATTGGAATCTGAGTTTGGAAGTCTGGTTCAAAGGAATCTCAAAGTTAAGCATGCTCAACTTGGAGAAACCTGGGATGGGTGACCAGATGGGGAGTTCCCTACTAGAAGGAAAATCATAGTCACCGGAGTTCGTATGACTAGAATATGAGTCTGGCTGGTCTTAGGTGGACTGGACAGCGTGATGGATGAGTAGTTGAAATTTGGGGTGATCGGATGATCGATGAATAGTAACGATGAATAGTAACAATGAATAGTAATTATGAAAAGTTACCATAGATAGTAACGATGAATATTAACAATGATGAATAGTAACGATGATGAATAGTAACGGTGAATAGTAACAATAAATAGTAATGGTGAATAGTGACGGTGAATAGTTTGTATGAACGAACGTTAAATGGTGAATAGTGATGATGAACGAACGATGAACGATGAATAGGAACTATGAACGAACGGATGAACGATCGAATGATCGGACGAACGAACGATCGGAATTTCGGTAGCATAACGGCAGGACAAAGATTATCTGGACGAATGATGAATAGGGACTATGAATGAACGATGAACGATGAATAGGAACTATGAACGAACGATGAACGATCGAATGATCGAACGAACGAGCGATTGGAATTTTGGCAGCATAACGGCAGGAAAAAAGATTATTTGGACGAACGAACGGACGAACGATAGGACGAACGGACGAACAAACCATGAACGATCGCACGAACGATCGGACGAACGAACGAACAAACTAAGAACAGGTGGACGAACGATCGAAGAACGACCGAACGATCCTTGTGCTAGTGTGTGCTTGTGTGGGAAGTGGAGTGGGCATGTGGGGGGGAAGAGTTGCCATGAAATGGCTTGGGGTGGGATGAGAGGAGGCCCTTGCCCCTCTATTTATAGCCATGGTGGGGGGATTAGGGGGAGGGATGAGAGGATTAGTGGGAGGATGAGAGGATTAGTGGGAGATTAGCATGGATTTGTCTTATATGAGTGTAATTAGCTTGTAGAGCTCACCGTATGACACCAGAGGCATACGTATACGTATGAGCATGAGGAAAGTTATGAAGAAAATATTTGTAGGGACTTCAAAAATGATTCGGAAGGTATTTCTCAGGAGAAAAATACTTGGAGATATATCGGTGGAATATTTGGGTAGTATTTCTGGAAAGAACTTGAAGGGGATTACTGGGGAAATATCTGGGCAGTATTTCTGGAAAGAATTTAAGGGGATTACTGGGGAAATATCTGTAGGATATTTTGAGGAGGATTTTTGGAGAGAATATATTCCACTATAATTTATTTGTTGATATCAACTTGCAAACAAACATTTTGAAACGAAATTTAAAATTCATTTTGAATTTAGAGCAAGTTTGAGAAAATTTCAAGATTTGGTTTTTTGGGATGCTACAAATCTACCCCACTTAAATGAATCTCGTCCTCGAGATTCGGTTTAGAAGGGTTATGGGTATAGCTTTACTTCAGCTACATATCTTCACTTTGCAGACTCTTCGAGGAGATGGGGCTTCAACAAAATCTGGCCTTTGAGGAGCATCCGGTTGCTGATTGCAAACGCTGATTCTAGCTACTCAAAGATTATCTTTAGGCTTCTGGCTTTCGCTTGGTAGCTAGCTTATTGAGGAAGCATTGATGCCAACACGCAAACCTTTCTCTTGTGAACTCCCACATGGATTCCTTCCTTGATTAGTCTTCTGGTGCTTCATCAACGGAACTTGGGTGACCACTTCTCATCCAGAAACTTATAAGCTTCGATGATCTGGTCCTCCACAAGCTTGCTATAGGCCTTCTTCTTTTTCTTCATAGAAAGAACCTTGCTGGAACACTACCCCACTTAAAAAGAATGAGGGTAGAACTCCTGAATCTTGGGGATTTGAACTCATTGAAGTACCTCATAACAAGGGTGTTATGGGGCCTTCTTCTGCTATTGCTACTTGAGCAGGCTGCGGAGAGATGACTGACACAGGGTTGATTCTGGGACAACTTTCTTCTTATCTTCTCTTCGCTATCTTCTTTTCACTGACCCTTTCTTTCTCTTTGCTCTTCCCACTAGAGGATTCTATCAAAGAGTATTACCATCATACAGAGGAGGAAACCAAAGACTATGAACCATGTACAATAGTCTTCAACCCAAGAATCACCAAGCATTGTGATCTTAGGGGCGAGGGAGTGGAAAATGGAGTTGCTTGCGATTTGGCAGAGGGGATTTTATCGGGAGTGTTTTGCTTTGAGTGGAATGGGAGTTGAGGGAGCTGGTGGCGGGGGGATTTATAGGCGAGCAGCACTTATGGTGGTGCTCAGGGGGGTGTGGAGTGGGGGTGATGGAGTAGGTGACATGAGGCAACAAGGGCGATGGAGGGGGGATGGTGTTGCTGGCAGTAATGGCGGTGGGTGCGCTGGAAAAAGGGGGGCATGGGGCGGTGGTGGTGCGCATGGAGGCGGGCACGCGTGCGGGGGCCATGGGTGAGTGGTGGGGTCAATGACCCTGATGTTTGTGGTCTCTGGTTCCAAGAATCTTTGCCTCTCTGTATGGTAATAACTCCTTCTGTCCTATTTTTCTATTTACTTTGACTCAGGGGAATTGCTTTGATTCTCACGGTCGGTCCTTTTGACTGAGCGATTGGATAGGTTTCTTCTGTAGCTTATTCTAGGCTTCAAGGGTAAGCTTCTTAGTATCTTCTTGGGTAAGGTGCTTTTCTCTTGAGATGGGTTAAGATGAGAATGGAAGCATAAGGTGAGGATTAGCTCTAATTTGTGATCTATGTTTTTAGAGAAAACCTTTCTTAAAAAGAAAGAAAACTCACAAGCTCAGCAATGATAAGCACAAACAAATCAAATGTTTTGAATAAGGGAAGAATAGAGTTTTTCCAAAGCACGGTCTACTCAGATTCAGGGGCTAAGAATAACTACTATTGCTTGGCTCCTGAACTGAGAACTATGCTAAATGCAACTTATGAGCACTAACGTTAAAGCATCACATATGCACTCAAAAAGGGAGAAAACATCAGGCCAAATTCATTTTGAAATGCCCTAGGGGCCGCACAAATAGATTTTTTCAAAACACGGGTCTACACGATTACCTCTCATACATGCAGGGCTCTAGCCAAAGTGAAGAAAAACTTCACTACCCAATGCATGCAAAGGACTGGGCATAACTAACTTCAGATCTGGCAGCTTCTCTTCTAGCGAGGCTAGCACAACTTCAATCTGAGACATCTCCTGGATGGGTCAATAGGGAGCTGATGTTGATGACTTCTTCTGGCAGCGACTGAGATGGCAAGACTGGGTCGAACTCTTCTTCAAGAGGGACTGGCTCTTGTAGCTTCTCAGAGGGCGCCGGTGCTGGTGGGGTGCTTGCAGCTTCTTCTTTGACTTCAAGGGAGGGTGCTGGAATCTTCTTCATGGTGAGGGGCTCAAACAACTCTGGCGGCGGATCTTGGGAGAACTCGGGGTGCTCTTGCTTATCCATAGCCTGAGGGGAGACTAGAATTCCTTCCAAGACTATGGCTCCTTCCGGGAGTTCCCAAGCCTTCTTTTCTCCTCTGGTAGAGACCGGGTGACCTTCAAGAATCAAGGGATCTTCAGCTCTCCTGGGTTGAACTGGGTTGGATGAAGCGGGCTCTTGGATCCGTAGGGCTCTACGTTCGTTATGGATTATGTTGGGGACTTGTTCTCAAATGCTAAGAGTTAAGAACAAGGCAACATAAAAAGTGTTAAATGTTAAATTCCTTCGTCCTTATAAACATTATGCCCTTTTGGATATAATGAATTCCGGACAAAGATTACGAAGGAAAAGACCTTCATAAGATCGATAGATGATAAAAAAGAACACATATATGAAACATGAATAATGATACGAATATTATCATCAACTTATTTTTATTACCAAATTCATAAAGACAAATTATAAATGTACCTTCAGATTGATGAAAAGTAAAGGTACAGACGTGATGCAAAAAGCGTATGCCAAGTCAGCCTGAACAGTACGGGAGTACTGTTCATCTATTTATAGGCACGGGACGCAGCCCATGTAAAATTACATTGATGCCCTCTACATATATCAATAACTCTTTAGCAACTCTTTGAGGTTTAATTTGGCTTTTCATCTTTAAGTCGGTTCCTCTTTTCTGCCGTCATGCCAAAGCTTTTCTGCACATAGCTTCGTGATCGTCTTATCCTTCGTCGTGGTCGCTTTCCATCCCAGCCAAGCTTTGTCTTAACCATGCTCTTGTATACCCGCAACCTGACTCCAAAGATACATGTTCACATGTTTTACTCGGAAAACATTGTCAAATCATGTTTTTGAGGACCTTCGAAAGCCGAAGGACCCCAACAGTAGCCCCTCACAATATTAATTTACTGTAATGATAAATTCATATTGCGACATGGACGAAGGCTTTAAGCCGAAGGTCCGAAAAAACACCTTCCTTCTGCTAGAATAGCAGCAGTCATTGACAAGCGGGACCCTCCAGTTTTCAACGCGCTAGTTGTATAAATAAGAGCTCAGCACCAGCCTATTTGGCACGCTCCCTTGCCGCCTGCTTTTACTCACCCAACTTTTTAGCCTACACGCAACAGCACTTGCTTGGTTTTAAATTTTTAAGCTTCGGTTTCGAGTGCGCTTTGTCAGCATTTGCGAAGATGTCTGAAGATAAGAAAGTTGTTGGTGCTTCAAAGCTAAGCCTTTCTGAGGAGATGCACCTGGGCTTTCTTGAATCAATGTCAAAGACTAATACAGAGAAGATTACCAGGGAGATTTTGGAGGGTTTATCTGAAGATACTGGCGACAGTGAAAGTTACGATGTGGATAGTGGCGGTGAAGATTCTGAAGATCGACCCTGGCGACCAAGCCATGCAGTTTTTGGTAAATCGAGTATTAAAGAAAATCATCTTGTCAATATGAGGGGCAGATATTTTCGGGACTTGTCTATTGTGAGGGCTGACGAAGTAGAGAAGACTTGCCCGACTCCCAAAGAAAATGAAGTCGTGATATTCCGAAGCTTCTTAAAAGCTGGATTACGATTTCCCTTGAGCAGGTTTGTCGTGGAAATACTGAAGATATTTGAAATCTACCTTCATCAACTTACTCCCGAAGCAATCATGAGGATGGGCATTTTTGTGTGGGCCGCGAGGAGCCAAGGTGTGGAACCTAATGCAAAAAGCTTCTGCAACATACATGAGTTATTGTATGAGACAAAACCCTAGGGCAAAGAGCAGTATCACAACAATTTTGGCTGCTACAGCTTCGACGCTCGGTCTAGGTCAAGCTGCCCTGTGCCAACCTTTCGAAAGAGGTGGCCCGGCGACTGGATGACTGAATGGTTTTATGTGAAAATGACTTGAAATCACGTGAAGATATCAAGGGTATCATTATGCGCCCTATCTGGCAACGCTTCGGCCTCTGAAAGCCGAAGGTGGAAATGAATGAAGCAGCCGAAGAATGCCAGAGAGCCTTCGGCGTTGTTTGCTCTTTTATTGGGACAAGGGATTTGGTCCAAGATCATATCGCCTTCAGAATATGGTCACTTGTAGAAAAGTGGGAAATGCCGAAGGAGACCGTCAAGGAACCTGACGAAGGTGGACTAGTTAGGCTAAAATACACATTCAAATACAGAGATAAGTTTGTTGAGCCAGATGATGACTGGTTAAAGAGTATTGAGGCCATAAGTGACGAATTGCTTGGAGTGTACTCGAAGGCCGAAGATACTGCATTATCAGTGGCCTTCAGAGGCCGAAAGAAGAAGAGACTTAACCGAGTATTTGATGCAATTGGGTTTGTCTACCCCGACTACCATTACCCAGCGCGGGGCCAAAAAAGAAAGAATACTTCTTCTGCAAAAGAAATTGCTTCAGCTGCTCCTAGCGAGCCAGCGCCGAAGAGAAAAAAGGTAAAGGTTCTCACACACCGGCCACGTTATATTGAACCGGCCACATTGCCTAAGTTTATTGGTGAGACCTCTTCGGCCACCGAAGCTAGAGAACCAACTCCAGTGCCAAAAATCGAAGAAATGTCCGAAGTACCAACAACAGAAAAAACAGAAGAACCGAGGACTGAAGAAACAAAAACATTAGAAATTTTAAGTCCTTCAACAAAAATTGAGGCAGCAAAAAGCCAAAAGGGTCCAGCAGCGACCCCGAAAAGAAAAAAAATGGTTAATGTGCTGGATGTATTGGAGACGATTAAGTCTTCAAGCACAACTCTGAAGAAAATTGTTGAGACTTCCGAAGCGCATACTGAAGCTTTTGTTGCCGAAGCTTCAAAGCAGCAATCTGAAACTGAAGCTGGGCCTTCAGAGCCCACCAAGGTAAAATCCTTGAAAGCCGAAGAAGCAACAATGACAACCAATTTTGGTTGAAGAAACTGGCACTACTGCCCCCGAAGCATCCTCCAAAGCCCTCGACTATATTGTACGACATGCTTCGGGAAAAAGAATATCTGAAGAAGAAATTTTTGAAGCTAATCACTATGCCCGAGAACTGAAGTATCTAAAAGGGGCCTTAGTATTCAATGGTACAGACGAAGACGACTTCTTATATTGTCTCCCAGATAAAAAGAATTATCTGTCTGCCGGGAGATGGCTAGAAGCATGGGGTTCCCGAAGCTTGAAGCTGGCCTCTGCGCCATGACGAAGAACGATCTTGCGGATAGCCTTGCATACAATAGTCTGAAGGTACAAAAATTGTGAATTTTGAAGTTTATGAATTTTGAATTAGTCTTTTGTTCTTATGTTAATCCATTCATTCTTTTGAATAGGGCTTAATACTCAGCAATGCCTTAAGGGCACAAAAGAATGCTGAAGATGAGAGCTGCACTATTGCTCTCAATAACCTTCGAACAGAGGTTATCAAGCTAAGAAACGAAGCCTTGGAAAAGGACAAAATTCTACTTACATTGGTGGATAAGATAAAGGAAGACGGAGCTACTTCTAAAGCTCAGGCCGAAGCTCAGAAGCACGAAATTGAAGATCTTCGGAAACAATTAGCCCGAGCTAAAGAACGCATACTTGAAGAAACGAAGCGAGAACTTAGCGATCAATGGGCAAATCATTTAGAAGGAACCGTTGAAGAGCTTCGTTCATCCAAGAAAAGGTGCTATGACAAATCTATAGAATGCGTTAAGAAAATGAAAGCTAGCTTCGCCAGCGTTGGCGCGTTCTCGAGCGAGGAAAACTTCACAAGGGGTAACCCCGAAGGCCCAATCGAATGGATTAATCACGAAGCCGAGGCCTTTGAGGAAATTTTGAATAGCCGTGGAGACATATGTGCTTTTTCGGGTGCCAGGGGGATTGCTACTACTTTGGAGAGGAAAGGCTGCGAGCATGTGAAAACTTTAGCACAATCCGAAACTGCCTTATCCTCCGAAGATATAAAAGACCCCTCGGCCGAAGCTAGCATGGTTGGTGGAAAATTTTTCACCGACATCTGGGATAATGGTGGCCGGGAAATGGCCCAAGATATTATTCAAAAAAGCGAAAAAGGTATCCATGATGCTAGAAAAGTAACAGAGGCTGCTGAGAAAAGCGCAGAGCCCGAAGGGCAAATAGGTATTAACTAGTGGTTTTTTGTCTCTTTGTTGTAATTTTTTGATTTCGAACTTGTTGATGGTTTGTAATAGTAATAAGTCTATATCTACTCTTCCCTCAGAACCTGCTGAGTCATCTGCGGGCCCCCACACGAAGGGGGATGATGAAATTAGACAAATGGCAGAAGCCATCATGGATAAAGTTGTTGATCAGCTGCTAAATGAAGCTGCAGAAGTAGTTCTAAGGGAAGATTAAATGTTGCTATAAAAACATTTAGAATATAATATTTGTTGAGAAACATATGTAATATATTAACTATTTATTGTTCTATTCTTTACGATGCATGAAACATCATATACATACCGTTTTTGAGCCTTCGGCGAAAAAACACCTTCCCTTCTTTTCATGCTTCGTAAATAATATCCATATCTTCATAAAAACATCCGATCTTCGTAAAATCAATAACTGATAAATCTTTTCATTTCGGAGTTTGACGAAGGTATGCTTCTTCAAAATTTACTTTTTCGTGCCTTGGCACTGTTTCTTCGAAACAATCTCCAAATATCAACATTGATCCCCTTCTTGCGTTATTGATGCAACATGATGTATGATGTTATGCTATGCAAATGATGTGATGATGTGATGTTATGCAAAATGATATTTGCCGAAGGTCGACATTTACTTTTCACTACAAGCCTCCCTTAGGAGCTTCTTCGCCTTTTACTTCAGCGGAATCAGCGTTTATTTTTCGCTGTAAGCCTCCCTTAGGAGCTTCTTCGCCTTTTACTTTCAGCGGAATCAGTGTTTATTTTTCGCTGTAAGCCTCCCTTAGGAGCTTCTTCGCCTTTTACTTTCAGCGGAATCAGCGTTTATTTTTCGTTGTAAGCTCTTCATTCCCTTCGGAACGACTTTTGAGCAGAAAACTTACACTGCGCTCTCTTAGGAACGACTTTTTACTACTTCGAAGAAGTTGCATTGCGTTCCTTAGAACAAGTTTTTGATAATTCGAAGGTTCTCCGTGCCACCATAAAATTTCGGCAACTCAAGCCTATGGAGAAGATATATTCTCATTATGATAATAAGCGAAACTGTTACAAGAAATTGAAAAAGAAAGAAAGACACTTAAACTTCCCATAATTGTTCCTTACTAAAAAGAAAGTAAAACTGAATGCGCAAATGCGAAAAGCTGCTATCGAGGTAGGATATTTTGTCAGTAAATGTGCTTCGACTCTGGCACAGTGCTATTGACTGTGCGAGCTTCGGACTCCTCTCTGAAGTCCCGCTGGGGGTGAGAGTGCTGACTCCCTTCTGGCTGCGGACCTCGTTGAATTGGTGGTGGCGGTGGAAGCTGTTGCCAAGATGCTTGGGGTTGACTTGCCGAAGCAACAGAGGCTGCAGGGTGATTGCCTACATATTCTGGAATGTAAGGCGAATGGTACGAAGCAGTATGCATAACCTGCTTCGGCTGGCTCTGTTGCGCTGCAGCTTCTGCTAGCTACTTTTGCTTCTGGATGGTAACATGGCACATCCTGGTGGTATGGCCCTTGCCTTCACCACAGAATAGGCAGTAAATTTTTCTTGGTTGATCTCCAATTCTTCCCCTGAAGCCCCTGGCGCCTCTGCCCCTTGGCGCTGGCGGTCGGAAAGAGCTTTGCTGTTGCCTCGAAGCTGGCGAGGAGCACTGTGGCCTTTGCTATTGACTCCCTTTATCATTGCTTTGAGTAGAATTGTGAATTGACCTAACGTGCCTTGGATGGAATCTTCCTCCGAAGCCCCTGGTCATTTCAGAGAACCTGAAAGCTTCCTCCCTTCTTAGGCGAAAATCATTGTCAGCTCAAATATACTCGTCCATCTTCTGGAGCAGCTTCTCCAAGGTTTGAGGAGGCTTCCTGGCAAAGTACTGAGCTGAAGGTCCTGGCCGAAGCCCCTTGATCATGGCCTCAATGACAATTTCATTGGGCACTGTTGGTGCCTGTGCCCTCAGACGCAGGAACCTTCGGACGTATGCCTGAATGTATTATTCGTGATCCTGGGTGCACTGGAATAAAGCTTGAGCAGTGACTGGCTTCGTCTGAAACCCTTGGAAGCTGGTTATCAACATATCCTTCAGCTTTTGCCTTGAGGTGATTGTCCCTGGCCTAAGAGAGGAGTACCAGGTTTGTGCAACACTCCTGACAGCCAGGACGAAAGACTTTGCCATGACCGTCGTGTTGCCACCATACGAAGATATGGTTGCCTCATAGCTCATCATGAATTGCTTCGGGTCTGAATGACCGTCGTACATGGGGAGCTGGGGTGGCTTGTAAGACTGTGGCCAAGGAGTAGCCTGCAGTTCTGTTGACAGGGGAGAAGTATCATCAAAAGCAAAATTTCCATGATGGAAATATTCATACCAGTCGCCCTCGTTGTAGAAGCCCTCTTGATGAAGTTCTCTGCGCGGGGGCCTTTGGTTCTGGTCATCTTAAGCGAGATGTCGAAGCTCTTCAGAGGCTTCGTCTATCTATCTTTGAAGATCAGCTAGACGAGCCATCTTCTCCTTCTTCTATTGGACCTGTTGATGGAGCATCTCCAAATTTTGGATTTCTTGATCCAAGTCATCCTCCGGAGGCGTTGGACTGGTGGCCTTCCTCTTTTGGCTTTGGGCCTCCCTAAGAGAAACGACATCCTGATTGGGGTCCAGCGGCTGTAGAGTGGCAGCCCCAGTCGCTGAAGCTTTTTTCGGCGGCATGACGAAGGTGATGCTTGCCTAAGGTGTTCAAAACTCAAAAAATGGACGTGAGTTCACCGGAGGTGGGCGCCAATGTTGGGGACTTGTTCTCAAATGCTAAGAGTTAAGAACAAGGCAACATAAAAAGTGTTAAATGTTAAATTCCTTCGTCCTTATAAACATTATGCCCTTTTGGATATAATGAATTCCGGACGAAGATTACGAAGGAAAAGACCTTCGTAAGATCGATAGATGATAAAAAGAACACATATATGAAACATGAATAATGATACGAATATTATCATCAACTTATTTTTATTACCAAATTCATAAAGACAAATTATAAATGTACCTTCAGATTGATGAAAAGTAAAGGTATAGACGTGATGCAAAAAGCGTATGCCAAGTCAGCCTGAACAGTACGGGAGTACTGTTCATCTATTTATAGGCACGGGACGCAGCCCATGTAAAATTACATTGATGCCCTCTACATATATCAATAACTCTATAGCAACTCTTCGAGGTTTAATTTGGCTTTTCATCTTTAAGTCGGTTCCTCTTTTCTGCCGTCATGCCGAAGCTTTTCTGCACATAGCTTCGTGATCGTCTTATCCTTCGTCGTGGTCGCTTTCCATCCCAACCAAGCTTCGTCTTAACCATGCTCTTGTATACCCGCAACCTGACTCCGAAGATACCTGTTCACATGTTTCACTCGGAAAACATTGTCAAATCATGTTTTTGAGGACCTTCGGAAGCCGAAGGCCCCCAACAGGTTACCAAGTAGGCATCCATCAGCTTCTGGACATGCTCATCCTTGGCTTTCTTTAGGGCTTCAACAGCAATGACTTCACGACTTTCCAAGGCAGCTACACGGGCTTGAGCTGAGGTGAGATCCACATGGAGCTTACGGTTGCGTTTCTCTGCATCTTCTACTCGAGCAATCATCTGACGGTGGTGCCGAGCCAAGAAATCATACTGTGCAACCAGGGTGAGCAGGTCTGTAGTGAGGTACATGACTGTGGGGTCGTCCTCAAGCAGCTACTGCCCTTCCAAGGCACGCATCCTCGCCATCCAAACGGGACAGTCTCTCTGAAAGGGCAGAAAGAATCTGAGCGGTGTGTCGGCCACTTCTTCATAGATCTGACATAGGGCCCTCAATGCCTTGCGAGCGACGACTTGGCAGGTGTCTTTGAATCTGTGCCTAGCAGCAGTGACACTCCATTCCACATGGTGTAGACTAGATCCAATGTATACAGTCACGACACACTTCTCTGTGTCATGCTCGACGAATTCACGACCATCATACTTTGGCTGGCTTCTGATTCCGAGGCGGACTATGCATGCTCTCAACAACTTGGGAAACCATCTTCATTCTGGCAAAAGCTAGTTTGGTAACGGACCTCCATCTGACTTCTGAGAGAAGGAAAGGGGAAAGCATTTTTGAAATGAAGGGATGAGAGCAAGATTTTTTTAAAAAAATAGTTTTGACTCAAAAACTTTTGGATCAGGCTAAGGGTTACGTCCTGCGGCCAACCAAACAGCTCTCATACCACCTGAAGCGCCCCAGATCCTCTGGGACTCAAATGTGATACAATTACTAGTCCCAGGAGGCTAGTAAACACATTTATACATCAGATGATTCCAGATCTGCTTAAACAAGACAAACCTATAAAGGTGGCGATCAACTTTAAGAGTTGGTCAACAACTCGGGACATATCATCAGAGTGGGGCTGAAGCAGCCCGATATACGCAGCGAAACAAATCAGCGATCCAACAGCCACAAGCAAGGTCGGGAAGTCATAACTCTTACCCGATCAGCGATCACCTTCTCCGAAAAACAACAAATAAGCAAGGGTGAGTACAAACGTACTCAGCAGCCCACCTTCACCCGCGGAATGGGGAAATCAGATATAATGCATGGAATATGTGGAGCTCAGGATATTTTGCAGAAATAGCAATATTTGATGCAGGGTTGTTTTGTAAAACATTTTGTATTTTTCAAAGCGCATCCTCTCCCAAAGGAGCAGGAAGTTTTTCAGTATAGAATAAAATCCCCTGGACTAAACCATCCAGGTATCTCAGCAGTTTCCCACTGGTTTTCATTTTCAAAAACAGCTACTAGACTTCCCGACCACCATAGCTCACAACTCAACTGCCAGACCTTTTAAAAACCACTTTTCTCAAACGCACCCTTTTTTTGAAAACAAAACACTAATTGTCATACCACACCAGACTCGTTCATTCCTGTGGACACAGACTATTCGAATAGGTTTGAAACTCTGCGCAGAGGGGTACACTTTACCCACTAGTCCAGTTTCTGCGATCTCACCATCGTGAGACCCGAATGCTGAATCTCTTCCTTTCCTCGCATGTCCTTACCTTAACGGTTATACCGGAAGGAGTCAGGCCACCGCCATGCCCAAACCGGACAAAATATTCCCCCTCCTTATCCTCCCGATGCTCCCCAGCCTTCATAACCCTGGGGTTTGGATCGTACAAGTTCAGATTGAGTGACTGCCCATACAGTCTCGAGTGGTTGTACTTATCATGAGTACAGGTAGTGAAGGATGACAAACGGTCCTTATATGAGAGGACAATCCTTCTGCTCATGCCTAAACCAGCTGAGCCAACACCTGAGGCCCTCCCCTAAACCAGGGAGTCCCTGATCATCCCTACTCAAAGGTGATAAGGGTGAAAACCCTTCATCATACACATTTTTAAAAGCATTTTCTTTTGAAAACTCACACCTTTTCTCAAATCATTTGTAACAAATATGTCAAGGATTGATTGCGGCAAGCGGCTGGGTGGCCATAATAACTTGTCTCAAAATCATATCATGCATAAAATAACAGGCTAGGGGTTGTGGTTGAAAAATCATAGGTAATTTATGCATCAAAAGGATCCAGTGAGCTTGTCGTGCTTATCCGGCAAAGGGGGAAGGGGAGCTCACAGAATTGGCTTCTAGCTCCACTGCCTGGCGTAGACTTGCAGATCTGACCTCCACGAGACGGCACGAATGCTCCGATAACTATGCAACATGAACAAGCAAACATACAAACCAACAAGTATACCAACAAATATTTAGTATAATGATCAGAATAGCGATATATGGATGGGTAGAGTCTTGAGTAGAATCTGTGTCATGTGGTGTTGAGATACTACTAGTGGTGGAGCGGAGGTGCTTACCAGGAGGGTGGATTGGAGGCGAAGCGACACTATGCGTGTAGCCGGCAGAGCGGAGTAACTGAGTGGGTGGGGTGTTTGCCTTGGCTGAGGGTGTTGAGTGTGTGGAGAGGAAGAGGGTAGCTGGGTGTATTTATAGCTGGGTGTATGTGGTGTAGCGCAGTGAAGTTCACTGTTGGTGAGAATAGTGACGAATGAATCGTCTAACTTAGTATGGACAGGAGAGTTATAGGAAGAATATGGGACAAGAGTATTTTGGGAGTTTTCTGGAACATGAACCATGCTTAAGGGATGACATGGTTGGATAGGGAATAATTCGATAATAATTTAGAAACAAGAATTATTGGAATCTGAGTTTGGAAGCCTGGTTCGAAGGAATCTCAAAGTTAAGCATGCTCAACTTGGAGAAACCTAGGATGGGTGACCAGATGGGGAGTTCCCTACTGGAAGGAAAATCACAGTCACCGAAGTTTGTATGACTGCAATATGGGTCTGGCTGGTCTTAGGTGGACTGGACAGCATGATGGATGAGTAGTTGAAATTTGGGGTGATCGGATGATCGATGAATAGTAACAATGAATAGTAACGATGAATAGTAACGATGGAAAGTTACCATAGATATCATCGATGAATAGTAACGATGATGAATAGTGTCGGTGAATAGTGTCGATGGTGAATAATAATGATGATGAATAGTAACAATGGATAGTAATGGTGAATAGTTCGTATGAACGGACAATGAATAATGAATAGTGACGATGAACGAACGATGAATAGGAACTATGAACGAACGGACGAACGATCGAATGATCGGACAAACGAATGATCGAAATTTCGGCAGCATAACGGCAGGACAAAGATTATCTGGACGAACGATGAATAGGGACTATGAACGAGCGATGAATAGGAACTATGAACGAATGATGAACGATCGAATGATCGAACGAACGAACGATCAGAATTTTGGCAGCATAACGGCAGGAAAAAGATTATTTGGACGAACGAACGGACAAACGATCGAACGATCGAACAAACGAACCATGAACGATCGAACGAACGATCGAACGATCGGATAAACGAACAAACTAAGAACAGGTGGACGAACGATCGAAGAACAACCGAATGATCCTTGTGCTAGTGTGTTCTTGTGTGGGAAGTGGAGTGGGCGTGTGTGGGGGGGAGAGTTGCCATGAAATGGCTTGGGGTGGGATGAGAGGAGGCCCTTGCCCCTCTATTTGTAGCCATGGTGGGGGATTAGGGGGAGGGATGAGAGGATTAGTGGGAGGATGAGAGGATTAGTGGGAGATTAGCATGGATTTGTCTTATATGAGTGTAATTAGCTTGTAGAGCTCACCGTATGACACTGGAGGCATACGTATACGTATGAGCATGAGGAAAGTTATGAAGAAAATATTTGTAGGGACTTCAAAAATGATTCGGAAGGTATTTCTCAGGAGAAAAATACTTGGAGATATATCGGTGGAATATTTGGGCAGTATTTCTGGAAAGAACTTGAAGGGGATTACTGGGGAAATATCTGGGCAGTATTTCTGGAAAGAATTTAAGGGGATTACTGGGGAAATATCTGTAGGATATTTTGAGGAGGATTTTTGGAGAGAATATAGTCCACTATAATTTATTTGTTGATATCAACTTGCAAACAAACATTTTGAAACGAAATTTAAAATTCATTTTGAATTTAGAGCGAGTTTGAGAAAATTTCAAGATTTGATTTTTTGGGATGCTACAAGCTTGTTGTATTTCTCCGGGGACTTCATTTTCCTTACAATGAGACTACTACATGAAATAGACTTGAAAACAGGTATTAGTCTCAAAGACTTAGATTATAGAGTAATCTCCCCCTGAAAGTGTGCATACAAGTTTTGAATACTTGTAGGAGACATGCACTTTGATTTGGTATCAAGAGGGGCAGATTATCCATAATCTGAGCTTTGGCACATATAAGTTAAATGACACCAATTGTAAGAACTAATTGTTGGATATAAGCTTTTGAATCATTAGTGTCATTTACTTTGGGATGTTAAATAAGCTATGTGTCGTGCTTAATTAAACATTTTAAACTATGTAGGTTTGCGCAAGAATATGAATTGAGAACGAGCAATTCTACCATGTGATTTACCTAGTATGCATGCATTGAAAATCTAAAATAAGTACCAAATGAAATACTAGGCATGAAAGTTAAAACTAGATATAAGAAAATAGATACGCATATCTAAAAATTAGGAATGCAATAAATCTAGTTACCTTTGTCATGGGTGGGGAGATTTGGGTCCAAAATATTCACTAACCCACTTGGCAATAAACTTGATCCAATATGATGTATCCCATGATATACATCCCAACTTTGCCAAGTCTCCAAATTCTCGTTTGTCCTTCGGACTACTCACTTCCCTTTCGGGATCCAAACCTTCTTGGTGCTTTTCAGGGTTGAAATTATTTCCTTTGGCACCCAGATGCGTTTGGCCCCCTTTCCTTTGTTGGCTTGCTTGTTGGCCTTGATAGCTATCACCTTTCCATTCTTTTTATTTTTGATCAAATATGGTGTAGCAGCCTTTTTGTCCACCTTGTTGATGTAGGTGTTGGAGATTTTTCTTGTTGGCTTGAGCTTTTTGCGTTTGCTTATCCCCGGTCATCGCCTTGCATTGGAAAGACTTATGGCCTTCCTTGTGGCATAACATGCAAATCACGGTTTCGCCCTCCACAGGCTTGTTCACTCCCACAGTGGTGTTATCCTGTGGAGGTTGAATTTGTTTGGCTTTGCCTTTCTTGTCATACAAAGCCATGCCAAGGCGAGCCACTTCTTGCCTTAATTGCTCATTTTCCTTTGCAACCTCATCCGAACACGTTTCTACAACAATATTCTCAACAAGGACTTGGTTGCAGGGGTTAGAATCATTAATTGAATCAAAGCAAGAAGTAGAAGCATCTTTCTTAATAATTTCAGGAATTTCAACTAAAGATGCCCTTGGGGTGCTACCAATGTTTTCTAGCTTAGTAGTTAGCTCATTATTGTGTATGCTAAGGATTTCTATTTTCTCTAGCAAATTTTCAATAGCTTCTTGGGTGCTAGCTAACTTAGCCTTAAGTTTTTCATTCCTTTTAACAAGGCCATCATCGGTAGCAGTGGATGGAGCACTAGTTTCTAATTGCTCAATTTTAGTTGATAGCTCACAACTCAAATTTGCAAATGTTTCAAATTTTTCTAGCAAACATTTATAATCATTTTGGGAGCTAATCAACTTACCTTTCAAGGTTTTAAGTTGAGCCTTTTGCTCAGTGCAAACATCTTGGAAAAATTTAATGGCTTCCGCAAGCTCGTCTATGGAGGGCTTTCCCTCACCTTCATTATTACTACTACTTTCATCACTATAGGATGGAATTCTCATTTTACCTCTTGCCATAAGGCATTTGAGTGATGATCGTGATGAGCGTGATGAGGACCGGTGGCTGCGCGTCCTTGGAGGTTCATCTTCGCTTGAAGAATCATCCCAAGTTTTGACACTTGTTAGCGCCTTGCCTTTGCTCCTCTCCTTTTTGGGTTCGGCCATAGTTGGACAGTTGTCCCTGAAGTGGCCCTTCTCCCCGTATGTGAAGCATCCTCTCTTTCTTTGCTTTTTCCTGTCAATGTTAAATAGAAGATCCTCTACCTGCAGGGGCACACCCATTAGATTAATCTTGCGGATCATCCCCATTATCTTTCTAACGCGTTGGATTGTTTCTTTGTCCTCGGAGGATGATGTTGATGGTTGATTATCTTGACCATCATCACTTTCTTCTTCTTTTTCCTCTTCTTCACTTGAGGAACTTAGAGTGGGAGCCTTCTTTTTACCCTTCCTTTCATCACATGCAAAAGCATATGGCCTTGAGAAAGTTGCCTCCTCTCCCTGACATTTTTCGCGACATTTCAAAAGTCGTGATTTTCCCAATCACAATTGTCGGGGTCATTGTACTCAAGTCCTCCATGTTATGAAGAATAGTGATGATGCTCCCATATCTTTGTTGTGGTAGCAGGGAGATAATCTTCCTCACAATGTCTGCATCACCTAGCTTATTTATGCCAATAGAATTGAGGTCATTGATGATTAGATTCAAACGAGAATACATATCTCTAACAAGCTCATTATCTTTCATAGCAAAAGAATTATACTCATTTAAGACTAGGCAATGTTTTTGCTCACGGACATTGGATGTGCCATCATGGAGCTCATGCAATTTTAGCCAAATCTCATTAGCAGTTTTCAATGTAAACACTTGATTAAAAATATCCATGCTAAGAGATTCATACAAGCAATTTTTGGCTCTAGCATTTAAATGAATTTCTTTTTCCTCACTCGTGGTGGGTTTCTGGGGATTCTTAGGGAGTTTCATCTCGTCACGGGTGACTCTCCAAACACCTAGATCAATGGCCTCTAGGTAACAAGCCATTCTAGCACTATAGTATGGGAAGTTAGTGCTGTCAAAGTGTGGTGACCTATGGGTATCCATGCCTTCCTCTGAAAAGCGTTGGCTCTTTTAGTGGTGAAGCTAAAGTGTTTCAAATGAGCCAAACTAGACTCTGATACCAATTGAAGGAAACAGGTGACGCCTAAGAGGGGGTGAATTAGGACTTCTAAAACTTTCACTAAACTAGGCCACAAATAAATCCCTAAAGCAAAACCTATGCAAATAATCAAACTAGAATGTGCAAACTAGTAGGGGTGAAAACGGGCGGATACGGACGGATAATAACTCATCCTGTATCCTATCCTAATGTATTTAAAACGGATTCGGGATCGGATACGGATAGTTAGAAACGGGACGGATACGGATACAGGGACCGGATATTTATCCGAGTGGATAAGTGACGGATACGGATATTATTTGATCGGATATCGGATACTTGTCGGATAATGCATTAATTGGTTATCATAAAATATTCTTGTTTGACCATGAAATTGCAAGTAAATTATCAATACTAATAAACATTTAATAGAACATAATCTCAAGTTCCCACATAAAAATGGTAAAGTGAAGTATTGATTATGTTGAAACTTGGATATTTAGAGTGATTTCACGTGTAATTCACGCAATAAGTGGAAATAAAATAGAAGAAACGTTGGCATCCTGTGGATTTTATGGTCCCATTATTTTTGATGACTATATGTGGCCATATGTTGTACCTTCATATAATTTCATGGATTTTTGAGGCTATTTGTACATTATTAATTTCTTTCTACATAAAATCATCAAAATATAATTAAAATTCATAAAATACACTAGTTTTGACCCAAAACTGCAAAAAGCTTAACAAAACAAATAAACATTCTATTCAAATAAAATCTCAAGTCCCCACATGAAAATGATAAGTGAAATATTGATTATGTTGAAACTTCGATACATAAAATGATTTCACGTGTAACTCACGCAATAAGTGGGAGTGGAATGGAAGAAACACCAACATCTTGTGAATTTTATACTCTAAATGTTTTTAGAACTATACGTGGATATATGTTGTGTCCCCCTAAAAATTCATGAATTTTTTAGGCTATTTCGTGTATTATTAATTTCTCGTTGTAGAAAATCATCAAAATACAATTAAATTCATAAAAATATTGTAGCGTCGACCGAAAATTGCAAATAAGTTACCAATATTAATAAATAATTTATAAAAATATAATCTTAAGTTCCCACATGGAGATAATCTTAAGTCCCTACATGAAAATGATAAAGTCTATTATTTTGATATAATTTTAGACATTATTTCAATGATTTTGGCCTAAATATATGTTTAAACAAAAATGTGATATACTACAAAGTTGTAGATCTTTTTGATCTCTACAATTTTCATATAAACTTTATCTTCATCCGATTTCATATGTAAAAGTTATGATTTTATAACTATATTATTATGCAGAAAAAGAAAAAACGGGTACCCGAATTCCGGATACCCGTATCCGACCCGAATATCCGGGTATTTACCGGGTAGTACTCGCTCCGTATCCGACCCGAATCCGAAGCTGTACTATCTGGGTATTACCCGTATCCGTCCCAAATATAAAAATACCTGAATACGTATCCGAAAAAACGAGTATTTGTACTATCCGTATCCGGTACCCGGTGGGTATACCCGACCCGTTTTCACCCCTACAAACTAGGTTTTGTCTAAGTGTTGCTATCTCTACCGCAATGGCTAAGTTTCAATCTACATTATATAAGTATAAAGATAAGATTGAAACTTAAATGCTTAATATAAGTGCGGAAGCTTAAAGAGCAAGGTAGAGATGCAAACTCTCATGGATGACGCCGGTATTTTTACCGAGGTATCCGGAACCGCGCAAGGTCCTGACTAATCCTCGTTGGTGCCCCTACGCAAAGGGAAGCCCACGCGAGGGCCAAGCACCTCGGTCAAGTAACTCCATAGAGAGTCGTGGGCCTTCTCCACGCGCAAGTGGTCCTCCCCTTCCGGCTTCTCTCGGACGCTCCCCACCGTCTCCACTATCGAGCTTCCGGCCGAAAACGTCGCAGGCCTCATTCCCCCCGGTACACGGTGGCGGTCGTGACACAAACACAGTTGTCACGGTCTCGCAAGACTCTTGCCCCACTCGGTACAATTACAACAACTCGCGCAAGAACCGAGGGGTTGTGTGGTTTATCTAAACTCACTCAACTAACTAGGATTCACCTAGAGCAAGCGCTAGAGAGTTCTAACTAACCTAAGGACTTTGCAAAGCACCTACGCTAATGACTGAGTGATTCTATTAAGCACTTGGGTGTATGAGCTCTTAGAAATGTGAACTATGTGCCTTGGTATGTCTCTTGGGCTCCGACACCTTGAAATAGACGGTTGGGGTGGTATTTATAGGCCCCAACCCCATTTCTAGCCGTTGGACAGAAAGCAGCAGCTCTCTGTCGATGGGCGCACCAAGACATTCCGCTGCACACCGGACAGGCACTGTTCACTGTAACATCCCTGGTGTTTATATTCCGCTCGACAACGAGTACGGATTTAAGCACGTAATCAGTGGATAAAGCAGATACTAAATTTTAATTCTCTTCGCCTATCGCGATGTTAATATCACATCTGTTTCATCTGTCACGAGTTCGACCTCGTTTTTATTAATCCAGGCTCTTCCTAAATTTTCGTGATGTTCGGAACGTAGCTGTTCCGAAAATCGGTGCGTTCGATGATTATTTAAAATTCATCGCTCGTGCGAATACGAATTCGGAAGTCTGACTCACTCGGATGATTTTTATCCCAGGCAAATTAATTTGTGCTCGACGACTAAAATTATTCGGGGCAAAATAATTTGTACCGTGCGTTGTCTGAGGAAAATCGTGTGCGAGGTTATAATCCAATTAATTCTTCAGCACGCTATTTTGACGATGAAATCGCGTATACACTACGGATCTGGTTTCGACTAATTTCGGTTGAATCACGCTGAACAAATTATCAGTGCCGAAATAAATTTATTTCGATCTGTTGTTCTCGTCTAGATCCAAATCTTCGGATGTAACCAATTATTAAATAATTCGGTTCCCACTCGTCCACCGTGAAATCGCGTACGAGGATCTGTAATTGAGCCTCGATTCACTGGTAAATCATCCATGGTCGTGGAACCAGATGTTCAGACCCTCGAAATATCTACATTTCAATTTCATTAAAAAAAAGAGAAGAGAAAATATCTCACCGCTGTGTCCCTAGGATATTCTGAACACACCATTTGTTAAAAGAAATTGGAGAGAATTTGTTTTCCATAGACTTAGGGTGGGTTTGGTTTGACTTTTGGCTTTTGGCTTTTGCCCCCTAAAAGCCAAAAGCCAACCAAAGGGCTGGATCCAGAAAGCAGCTTTTTCTAAAAGCTGACTTTCTCACAGTGCAAATCTGAAAGCACCTCTGTACCTGCTTTTAGTGGCTTTTCGGATGAAACTATAAAAACATATATCGAAGAACTTTTAACGATTTTTAGTGGTTTCTACCAAACGGTTTTTAGCTTTTTAACGGCCCACAGCCTACAGCAGCTTTTTCCACAGCTCACAGCCCACAGCAACTTTTTTCACAGCCACAGCCCAACCAAACAGACCCTTATCCTCCACCACCTAATCTCCTAGTTCTTATTTGCTGTTGCCGTTCAATCTGGAAGCAAGTCATTTCTTCCTTATCCAATTGGTTCACGTATGGGAATTTTCATCTCCTGCATGTCGATCAGCCTTATCTAGCCACCGTCCCTTGGCCATCAGCCTATCCCTGGGCGATATTTTCTCATGCTTTACGGTTCGATCTCCTCTGTGTTTGAGTTTGTGGAACAACAGCCGATCTCATCCGCTCACCATCCCTATCCCCAGCCGCCCGACCGCCCAGCCGTCCTCTGTTTTCTTTTTAACGCACGCAGGTTTCTCTTCTTCTCCAGCCGCTCACCAGCCTTGGCCGTCGAGCGCCCCAGCTCCTTCCTCTCCCTCTCGATTCTCTGTTGACCGGTGCCCTGCTCGAATTTCCGCCCGCCAAGCTCCCAGCCGAGCTCTTGCGCTGGGTTTCTCTCCCTGGTGTGCTCGCCCGTACCGCACTCCTGCTCGAACAGCGCCCAACCTGCTTGCCAAGGCTCTTCCCCTCGGCGTCGATCTCCCTGCGCGTCCCCGGCCTCAGCCCCTCTGTTCTTCGTTCCTGCTCAGCCGCTCCCTCCCCTCCTTCCCTGCTCAACCAGCTCGGTTCCATGGCAGCGCGCAGCTCCCCTTTGCTCGCCCAGCCGTCGAGTTTCCCCATGCGCAATCTCCTGCAGCCATGGCGCCAGGCCGGAATTTCCCGTCTAGTTCGCGTCCTGCTCGGTGTTCCTTTGCTCGTCGCGCCGGAGCTCCCATCGCCGTGCGCAGCTTCTTCTCTGGTGGCCACGCGCCCTTCCAGCTCGCCACGGCGCTCAGTCCTGTCCATCTCGCTCTGTTGGATTTAGAGCAGCACACTCCCTGCGTGTCGCGCCGTTCCTAGTTCCCTGAACACGCGAGTTCTTTTACTGGCGCTGTTCTCGGTGTCGCGCGCCGTGCAGTAGCGCGCCCTTTGCCGAACTCGTGGTCACGGTCTTGCCTTGCTGCCACAGCCACGCCTACTGCCGCGCTCGGTCTTCGTCTCTGTCGCACGCGCGAATTTTCTTCGCTTGGTCTTAATTCCCGTCGCATCGTCGACCTCGCCAAATGCGTTCGTCGTTTGGTCCTGTGTCGTTAGGATCGTTGACCGTGTTTGCTACCGCATGCGCTTGTTCCTTAGGCGCATCGCGCAGTAGATGGGTCTCGCACGCGTGGTTTTGAAGCTATGCGCGTTCGTCGTGCCGCGTCGTGTGCTGATATTCTCTCCCAGCAGACTTTGCCTTCGACAATGTTCAAGTAATTGTTCGGCTCCTCGCATCCCACCTATTCAATAAACCACCCAAATCCATAGACTGTCGACGCACTGCTGCCTTACGCGGCTGTCTCTGTCGCTTGCGTCAGCCCGCCAGACCTACAGCTCCATATATGTCGCTCTCCCGTATCGTCGTTGAGCCCGTCGAACCTCGTTCTTCCATCCTCGATCTTGTCGAACCCTGAATCCCAGACTTTAGACAAAAATAAGTGAGGCCCGTGTGCATCGCTCATCAAGTGCTCGACACAAAGAGCTGAATCAGAATGCTTGCCGTGTTCGCGGATAGCGCGTCAGATTTAGAATGGTAAGTCGATTCAAAATTTCCGTTAGCTTAATTATTGAAGTAGTTCGATGAATGTGATGTGCTTATTTTCGTGATTTTGAAGCAGTCGCGTCGCGGTACGATTAAATATATGTGAAATACGATGAAGTTAGTAATGCGAAAGATTAAGTATTTTATCTGGCTAGCTAGTAAGTTCAGATGACGTTGCCGTGCCGATTTAGTTGCTTAAATAAATTAATCCTTTGCTAGTAGACATTCTAATTAGCATAGTGAGTTAGAAAGTTATAAATGATTTCTATCAGTAGTCTTGAGCTTAATTATCTTAGAAACGTGAACCTAGTTTTCGTTAATTGTTTGGTATAGACTATAGCTTAGGAAAAATATAGAACTTATACTTAGGGTGTTGTTGCCTGATATATGAGTTAAATTCGGTGAAATAGGAAGGACGTGAGTATTGTACTTCTTGTATGTTTATAGATTATTGTTCCGTGATGTTTGAGCTAGCACCAGATAAATAAAAGAAGCACGAATATTATCGTTAGTATTATATCGGCAGCTGGCGTTCCTTGTAATTGGATATTTTGGCAAAAGACTTGTACTTAGCTTGCTATTACTTGATGTTTGAAGTAGATGCAATTACGCTAGAAAAGTGAAATAATTGGGCGTAGACATACGTCGATAACTAGTATTTCCGTTTAAAATAGTACATCGTCTCGCCGCTAGGAGTTTAATTCGCTATAGCGTAGTACTATTTAGGGTTGAAATATTCCTATTTATATGCATTCATGTGCATCGTGCATCTCAATTAGGTACGATAATTGATCGCGTGATGCGGAAGATGAGCCAAGTCGACCCCAAGCGCGGGCTACTCCGCACGGTGATGCTGATGGATAGACGAAGCAAGTATCGAGACAAAGGATGGTCGTCAAGTGACCGACGCCTAACAAACACTAACCTAGTGTTTCTTCCAGGCAAGCCCCGGTGCATGCAACCCCTTCCTTGTGTTTTTAAATAATTTTTACACACTTTATGTCTAGTGAAATGTGCATTAAGTTTATAGGAGTTTCTTGGAACCCTTTGATGCATTGCCTTCCTTGATATCCATACCTTTATAGATACTTCTAATGAAGTATCAAAATATGATTTACAAAATTTGCTTAGCCTTGCTTAGAGGTAAATCTTGTGGATAGAGGTTGTCCTTTGCGTTAATGCCTAGCTCAGGGGTTATCCTGAGGAAGGATGGCTTCTGCCTGCAAGAATATTTTCATTGGGAGCAATGGTGGGCTCTTACTGCAAAGTTCCCTTTGATGTTCTTTTCATCCTAAGGAATACAAACAATCCTAAGGGTGGAAGTACTTAAATCGGGACTTGGGCTAGGAACAGGTGATGCTCCGCCCGGGTCAATTAAGGATTGGATGTGTATGTAGGCCTGATAGATCAAGGACTATCTCAACTGGCCACATGCCCTGGAAATGGGACAGGGTAAGCTTGAACCCAGCTATTCCATACGTGAAAAGACAACCGCGCACTGGGCGTGGGAGATGGTGGGAGTAGCGTGTGCCCTCCTGGCTAGAGGCTGGATGGAGGAGTACTGTGCTCCCGGGTAGCGCGGACCGGTTCACGTTGTGGAGGATCTGTGGGAACGGTTGACATATGCAAGGGTTAAGTGCTACATATGTCGTGTGGTTAGAGATCCTCAGCTGAGTAAATCGATTCGGATCGCCGTTATATCCCCGGAGAGTGGAGACTTGATCACTGACCTGCAACCTAAGTCAGGATGTGAACCTCATGAATAAAAATGATGTTGTATTGATGAGATGGTGAAATTAGACCAGATGCAAATAGAGTCTATTAATATTTAATCTGGCGTTAAAATATTGAAAGTAAGGACTCACTTTAGTAAGCTATTTCTGCAAAAGTATCTAAGTTGATTCTTGCTAAAGCCTCTCCTTGATTCCCAAATCCAGCATACCCTTGAGAGTCTTTTCTTTAGTCAGGTAAGTCTTGCTGAGTAATTCCATACTCAGGGTTTTATTCCCTGTTGTTTTTCAGGTTCTAACTTTGTGCTGCTTTTGATGGTGTTAAGTGCCGGTGGGCTCGGCCTTCTTATATAAGTATAACCCGTCTTTATCTTCTTACTGAGGATGGTCATTTGAGCTAGCATA
This sequence comes from Zea luxurians, assembly GCA_029449295.1. NCBI lineage: Eukaryota > Viridiplantae > Streptophyta > Magnoliopsida > Poales > Poaceae > Zea > Zea luxurians. Next base: position 37,000,257 of record JAOPSE010000010.1, on the reverse strand, counting down.
TATTTCAAACTTATACTTTTGTAATCACTCCGATAAAATAATATAAAATTTTTGTAACTTGTAAAATTTGGTAATAAGATTTCCGCTGCAAAAATATTGGTGTGTGTGATTTGTGTTACTTAATCCCGCGGTTCTGGTTGTAAGTGGTTTATCCGGTGTCCTTGGGGCAATCGGACGGATCCTGTTAAGGTATTTGGTGCACATGCATGGCCGTCTGAGGTCTTTGAGACAAGGACAGGTGCATGTGGGCCCGATAACTTGGAGGTTCTGCCACAGCTGGTATCGGAGCAGGATTAAGTATATACTGTCACATACGTATTTTTAAAACAAAAGTTTTGGTTTTGCAAAACCTATTTTCAACTAAACACATTGTTTGGTTTTGAAAAACAGTTTTGAAAAACTATAATGCTAGCGACATCCTCTGTTAAGCCCTAAATTAAGGACTATCAGGTGGCTTATTTGAAAACCATAACCCATAACCGGGTGGGTGTTGCATACATGTGTAATGTTATTTTGAGGCCATTCAGTTTTGAATGGATTGTCGCTCAAGGTAAGGTGAGATGTGAGAGCATGACTGAACAACCGTCGGTCTAGGGGAGTGCTTAATTGTAGCGCTTGATTATATACATGTTACACATATGTATATATGAAGGCTGCAATGTGGAGTAATTACTTTTCCGGGAATTCAGTACCCCATGGATGTGTATGGGTATACAGACATGGGAATACTGAGAAGTGTAATGTACTTGTAACGACGCACCTACGCTCAGGTAAGAAGGTGAGTTACCATAATGAGTTGCCCTATGGTTAAAGTGTGGCAACGGCGCCTATGCGTGGCTCAGCGCTTAATGATGAGCTGGCCTCCATATAGCAATATATGGAGTATAAACTGTGATAAACTGTCATGTGTGAATTACATCATTGGGTAATGGGCTGTAATGAATTTTCTGCAGGTACACTAACCTCGAAAACGTATGTGTAGCTGACGACTAGCAAAATACCGTGAGAATCGTAAGTATGCCACCGATATAGAACGTTATTGCCACAGTGTGTTGGCAAAATCAGTGAGGACGAATAGGACGAGCATGCATCCTGATTGTTGCATCATGTTTGTCACCTATACATCCAAAATGCTTCCCTCGTCTTTACTCCAGCAACCAGTGATTGTAGATATTGTGGTGTGACGTTGTATTATGAACCCTAAGGAAATAGTTGTCCTTCATTCTTTAGGTAACATTTAGGTGTTATATATGTGTTTGCTTTGGTGCTTGATGTACTGATAGAAGGTTAGTAGTTTGTTTGTTTAAACCCAAAGTTGAATTGTCCATTATCACTCTATGACCAAACACATAAAAATAAATGCCTAGATAATTTCTTTGTTGAACATAAAATGTACCCAAGCTTAAAACAAGAATCTCGAGTCTGTATTCCTGGCAATTAGCTTATAACTCTTTTATGGTCCTATTTCCAACCAAAACCATGCCTTTGCTTTGTTGGTGCAAGCTGATACCCCTAATTTCAGTTTGCTTCTTCTTAAGGATCGCCATGTTGTTTTATCAACCCAACCTAGGAAAGACCTGTCCGATCATTTTCTTGAATTTCATGCCTTTGGTTTCCCCATATCTATCAAAGGCATACCAACTTAATTTGATGATTGTTTTCCCTCCGTATCTAATCAGATACTAATCCTTGACCTTGTAATCTTTGCAATGAGCATAGAAATATGCTTGGGGCTGAATCAACAGTCTCCCCTTGTACTCATTCATCAATAAGTTTAGGTTATGGCCATGCCTTGTTCATTTTCTCGGGCCATGATCTATTTGGCTCTCTACTTGTAACTATTCGTACAGGTGGAGTATCTCTTTGTATATTATCACCCTTGCCCAGTCTATTTGTGTTGTGCGAGATTTCTTATTGGTTATGTCTGGTAATGGTGTTATGACTAAAACCGGTGGTGCCGTGACGAAACCGAGGGCCTTCTGTGTGTGCGCACACATGGTCGTGCTGCTCGGCACGCGCTGGTATCACTGTTAGTAGTTATAGTCCATTATGAGACTATATCAATGTGTTATCTTGGCACAATCTATTTTTGCTACGTGAGATTCTGTATTGATGCCAGTTCGGTAATGGTGTCATGATTAAGGACTTATGGTGCCGCAGCGAAACTGAGAGCCCCTTGTGAATGTACACGCAAGGTTATGCTGCTTGGCGCATGCGGGTATCGAGGTCTCTAGTCATGATCCATTGTGGAACTACACTAATATATTATCTTCCGTAGATCTCTTCCTTGAAACAATTTCGGTGTTGTTTGTCAAAGTGATCAAGCAACATCTATCATCTCTGTTGGATCAAAAGGGCAATACCACTTTCATGTGTGGTCTTATTTCTTTTGATCTTGGTAATGACTATTCATACAAGTTCCCTTTACATCCTTTGTGTAAAGGTGAAGCCTTAGAGCTTTTTAGTGTCGAGAGACAACTGATTAGCTCTCAAAATAGAGATTTGGCTTTCCCTGCCACTAAGATGCAGGAGTTTGTTCATTCGCTCTCTTAATTAATCCATGTATTCCCTAACCAAGTGGATGATTCATCTCGCCTGAAGAAACGGATGAACAACCTGACCAAATGGATTTCCACCCAAATGCATGACCTTTTATTAGCAAATGTGAACTCTCAACCCTTGGCTTACCGATGGTACTGAGAGGACTTGCTCAATGTCAAAAGTAGTTCAACAAGTTGGTTCTACTAACTTGTAATTGCCTAATGAACAAAAGTTGAGTTTAGAGATCGTGTTACCGAGTTATCTAAACTCACTTTGGTTCAAAACCATTCTAAGAAAGTACTTACACAGATCAAGTTAAGCCGACTGGTAACAACCTAGTCATCACTCTAGTCATGCCTCGATCGCCTCACGTGTGCTTTTCCAGCATGTGTGATCAAGTCGAGTCGTGCTAAGTATTTGATGAAATGGGTTGGTCACAAAGTCAACATCAACGGATCGCTCCATCGATATGAGCTTGGATTTTTTTTTGGCTAGCCATGGGTCAACTGTGATGTTGTTCGACATTCACACCCGTCTCGTGTGCTATGAACTATCGTGACCAGTTGTTGGTAAACCTCTTTCTGGGTGTTTTACCCAAGATGGTGCATCTGATTCTACTTGGGTAAGATCGCATATTTGTCGCTCGCTCAACAGACTCAAATAGTACAGTGTCATCAGAAAAAGCAAACTGCACACATGGAACCTTATGTGTTCCTCTGGCAGACAGTGTCTCTAATAGTGGACATCTCCAAATTGGCCTAAGGCAATACATGTTATGTCTGCTAGAGAAACCATATTCCGAGACACTCGTCTTTACTTGGACTGCCTTATAATTATCGCTGATATGGACATGGGTTACATGCTTCTCTACTCTTAAAAGTTTTTCGCTCCGAATCTCGGGACGAGATTCTTTTAAGGGGGGAGGGCTGTAACATCCCTGGTGTTTATATTTCGCTCGACAACGAGTACGGATTTAAGCACGTAATCAGTGGATAAAGCAGATACTAAATTTTAATTCTCTTCGCCTATCGCGATGTTAATATCACATCTGTTTCATCTGTCACGAGTTCGACCTCGTTTTTATTAATCTAGGCTCTTCCTAAATTTTCGTGATGTTCGGAACGTAGCTGTTCCGAAAATCGGTGCGTTCGATGATTATTTAAAATTCATCGCTCGTGCGAATACGAATTCGGAAGTCTGACTCACTCGGATGATTTTTATCCCAGGCAAATTAATTTGTGCTCGACGACTAAAATTATTCGGGGCAAAATAATTTGTACCGTGCGTTGTCTGAGGAAAATCGTGTGCGAGGTTATAATCCAATTAATTCTTCAGCACGCTATTTTGACGACGAAATCGCGTATACACTACGGATCTGGTTTCGACTAATTTCGGTTGAATCACGCTGAACAAATTATCAGTGCCGAAATAAATTTATTTCGATCTGTTGTTCTCGTCTAGATCCAAATCTTCGGATGTAACCAATTATTAAATAATTCGGTTCCCACTCATCCACCGTGAAATCGCGTACGAGGATCTGTAATTGAGCCTCGATTCACTGGTAAATCATCCATAGCCGTGGAACCAGATGTTCATACCCTCGAAATATCTACATTTCAATTTCATTAAAAAAGAGAAGAGAAAATATCTCACCGCTGTGTCCCTAGGATATTCTAAACACACCATTTGTTAAAAGAAATTGGAGAGAATTTGTTTTCCATAGACTTATCCTCCACCACATAATCTCCTAGTTCTTATTTGCTGTTGCCGTTCAATCTAGAAGCAAGTCATTTCTTCCTTATCCAATTGGTTCACGTATGGGAATTTTCATCTCCTGCATGTCGATCAGCCTTATCTAGCCACCGTCCCTTGGCCATCAGCCTATCCCTGGGCGATATTTTCTCATGCTTTACGGTTCGATCTCCTCTGTGTTTGAGTTTGTGGAACAACAGCCGATCTCATCCGCTCACCATCCCTATCCCCAGCCGCCCGACCGCCCAGCCGTCCTCTGTTTTCTTTTTAACGCACGCAGGTTTCTCTTCTTCTCCAGCCGCTCACCAGCCTTGGCCGTCGAGCGCCCCAGCTCCTTCCTCTCCCTCTCGATTCTCTGTTGACCGGTGCCCTGCTCGAATTTCCGCCCGCCAAGCTCCCAGCCGAGCTCTTGCGCTGGGTTTCTCTCCCTGGTGTGCTCGCCCGTACCGCACTCCTGCTCGAACAGCGCCCAACCTGCTTGCCAAGGCTCTTCCCCTCGGCGTCGATCTCCCTGCGCGTCCCCGGCCTCAGTCCCTCTGTTCTTCGTTCCTGCTCAGCCGCTCCCTCCCCTCCTTCCCTGCTCAACCAGCTCGGTTCCATGGCAGCGCGCAGCTCCCCTTTGCTCGCCCAGCCGTCGAGTTTCCCCATGCGCAATCTCCTGCAGCCATGGCGCCCGGCCGGAATTTCCTATCTAGTTCGCGTCCTGCTCGGTGTTCCTTTGCTCGTCGCGCCGGAGCTCCCATCGCCGTGCGCAGCTTCTTCTCTGGTGGCCACGCGCCCTTCCAGCTCGCCACGGCGCTCAGTCCTGTCCATCTCGCTGTGTTGGATTTAGAGCAGCACACTCCCTGCGTGTCGCGCCGTTCCTAGTTCCCTGAACACGCAAGTTCTTTTACTGGCGCTGTTCCCGGTGTCGCGCGCCGTGCAGTAGCGCGCCCTTTGCCGAACTCGTGGTCACGGTCTTGCCTTGCTGCCACAGCCACGCCTACTGCCGCGCTCGGTCTTCGTCTCTGTCGCACGCGCGAATTTTCTTCGCTTGGTCTTAATTCCCGTCGCATCGTCGACCTCGCCAAATGCGTTCGTCGTTTGGTCCTGTGTCGTTAGGATCGTTGACCGTGTTTGCTACCGCATGCGCTTGTTCCTTAGGCGCATCGCGCAGTAGATGGGTCTCGCGCGCGTGGTTTTGAAGCTATGCGCGTTCGTCGTGCCGCGTCGTGTGCTGATATTCTCTCCCAGCAGACTTTGCCTTCGACAATGTTCAAGTAATTGTTCGGCTCCTCGCATCCCACCTATTCAATAAACCACCCAAATCCATAGACTGTCGACGCACTGCTGCCTTACGCGGCTGTCTCTGTCGCTTGCGTCAGCCCGCCAGACCTACAGCTCCATATATGTCGCTCTCCCGTATCGTCGTTGAGCCCGTCGAACCTCGTTCTTCCATGCTCGATCTTGTCGAACCCTGAATCCCAGACTTTAGACAAAAATAAGCGAGGCCCGTGTGCATCGCTCATCAAGTGCTCGACACAAAGAGCTGAATCAGAATCCTTGCCGTGTTCGCGGATAGCGCGTCAGATTTAGAATGGTAAGTCGATTCAAAATTTCCGTTAGCTTAATTATTGAAGTAGTTCGATGAATGTGATGTGCTTATTTTCGTGATTTTGAAGCAGTCGCGTCGCGGTACGATTAAATATATGTGAAATACGATGAAGTTAGTAATGCGAAAGATTAAGTATTTTATCTGGCTAGCTAGTAAGTTCAGATGACGTTGCCATGCCGATTTAGTTGCTTAAATAAATTAATCCTTTGCTAGTAGACATTCTAATTAGCATAGTGAGTTAGAAAGTTATAAATGATTTCTATCAGTAGTCTTGAGCTTAATTATCTTAGAAACGTGAACCTAGTTTTCGTTAATTGTTTGGTATAGACTATAGCTTAGGAAAAATATAGAACTTATACTTAGGGTGTTGTTGCCTGATATATGAGTTAAATTCGGTGAAATAGGAAGGACGTGAGTATTGTACTTCTTGTATGTTTATAGATTATTGTTCCGTGATGTTTGAGCTAGCACCAGATAAATAAAAGAAGCACGAATATTATCGTTAGTATTATATCGGCAGCTGGCGTTCCTTGTAATTGGATATTTTGGCAAAAGACTTGTACTTAGCTTGCTATTACTTGATGTTTGAAGTAGATGCAATTACGCTAGAAAAGTGAAATAATTGGGCGTAGACATACGTCGATAACTAGTATTTCCGTTTAAAATAGTACATCGTCTCGCCGCTAGGAGTTTAATTCGCTATAGCGTAGTACTATTTAGGGTTGAAATATTCCTATTTATATGCATTCATGTGCATCGTGCATCTCAATTAGGTACGATAATTGATCGCGTGATGCGGAAGATGAGCCAAGTCGACCCCAAGCGCGGGCTACTCCGCACGGTGATGCTGATGGATAGACGAAGCAAGTATCGAGACAAAGGATGGTCGTCAAGTGACCGACGCCTAACAAACACTAACCTAGTGTTTCTTCCAGGCAAGCCCCGGTGCATGCAACCCCTTCCTTGTGTTTTTAAATAATTTTTACACACTTTAAGTCTAGTGAAATGTGCATTAAGTTTATAGGAGTTTCTTGGAACCCTTTGATGCATTGCCTTCCTTGATATCCATACCTTTATAGATACTTCTGATGAAGTATCAAAATATGATTTACAAAATTTGCTTAGCCTTGCTTAGAGGTAAATCTTGTGGATAGAGGTTGTCCTTTGCGTTAATGCCTAGCTCAGGGGTTATCCTGAGGAAGGATGGCTTCTGCCTGCAAGAATATTTTCATTGGGAGCAATGGTGGGCTCTTACTGCAAAGTTCCCTTTGATGCTCTTTTCATCCTAAGGAATACAAACAATCCTAAGGGTGGAAATACTTAAATCGGGACTTGGGCTAGGAACAGGTGATGCTCCGCCCGGGTCAATTAAGGATTGGATGTGTATGTAGGCCTGATAGATCAAGGACTATCTCAACTGGCCACATGCCCTGGAAATGGGACAGGGTAAGCTTGAACCCAGCTATTCCATACGTGAAAAGACAACCACGCACTGGGCGTGGGAGATGGTGGGAGTAGCGTGTGCCCTCCTGGCTAGAGGCTGGATGGAGGAGTACTGTGCTCCCGGGTAGCGCGGACCGGTTCACGTTGTGGAGGATCTGTGGGAACGGTTGACATATGCAAGGGTTAAGTGCTACATATGTCGTGTGGTTAGAGATCCTCAGCTGAGTAAATCGATTCGGATCGCCGTTATATCCCCGGAGAGTGGAGACTTGATCACTGACCTGCAACCTAAGTCAGGATGTGAACCTCATGAATAAAAATGATGTTGTATTGATGAGATGGTGAAATTAGACCAGATGCAAATAGAGTCTATTAATATTTAATCTGGCGTTAAAATATTGAAAGTAAGGACTCACTTTAGTAAGCTATTTCTGCAAAAGTATCTAAGTTGATTCTTGCTAAAGCCTCTCCTTGATTCCCAAATCCAGCATACCCTTGAGAGTCTTTTCTTTAGTCAGGTAAGTCTTGCTGAGTAATTCCATACTCAGGGTTTTATTCCCTGTTGTTTTTCAGGTTCTAACTTTGTGCTGCTTTTGATGGTGTTAAGTGCCGGTGGGCTCGGCCTTCTTATATAAGTATAACCCGTCTTTATCTTCTTACTGAGGATGGTCATTTGAGCTAGCATATATTTCAAACTTATACTTTTGTAATCACTCCGATAAAATAATATAAAATTTTTGTAACTTGTAAAATTTGGTAATAAGATTTCCGCTGCAAAAATATTGGTGTGTGTGATTTGTGTTACTTAATCCCGCGGTTCTGGTTGTAAGTGGTTTATCCGGTGTCCTTGGGGCAATTGGACGGATCCTGTTAAGGTATTTGGTGCACATGCATGGCCGTCTGAGGTCTTTGAGACAAGGACAGGTGCATGTGGGCCCGATAACTTGGAGGTTCTGCCACATTCACTGTCCGGTGCATGCCACGTCAGCCGACCGTTGTAGTCTGTAGCAGTTGACCGTTGGATCCGACCATTACCCAGACTGTCTGGTGCACACAGGACAGTCCGGTGCTACAGCCCGAGGGCTCCTATCTGTGGGCCCCTCTGCACAGACTTTCTAGTTGTTCCACCGGACAGTCTGGTGCACACCGGACAGGGCATTGTTCACTGTCCGGTGCGCCACCAGGCACTAGCTGACTGCCCTTCTCTTGGATTTCTTTGTTGATTCTTTCGGGCTTCTTTTGTTCTTAAGTCTTGGACTTATATGCTTCTTTTATGTCTTCTTTTGATGTGTTGCATCCTCATGACCTTAGTCCAATCCCCTTCGCATACTGTGAACTACAAATACAAATACTAGCAGGTACATTAGTCCACCGGTTGCGTTGATCATCAAACACCAAAATCTATTTAGCCAATTGGTCTGGGGTTCATTTTCCTTAAAGCGACCCATCTATGAAAGGAGGTCTGAAGAGATAGGAGGTCTGAACAGAGCCATGATGTGAGCTGTAGCAGGTGCAACACCACCATGAGGGCGACGAGGAGGATTCGAGGTGCCATAGCACAGACTGTGGAGCCGAGTCGATGACTCAGGAAATCCAAAGAGCTGGCGAATCTGACTGGCATGCAAAGTGACATCCTCTCTCTTGAAGCGGAATCGCATCCACTGATGGTCAAGGTCAATCCACACTGTAGCATAGAACACTCTGACCCACTCCTAAACATACCTGCCACTGGCAGTCAATAGAGAAAGCAGTCCTGGTAGATAGGAGAGATGTCCCTTTGAGTCAGCACTAGCGGCTAACAGAAAAGCAGGTAAATCCAAAAGTCGGTGCGCTTGCAAGGCAACCTGAGCTGTTAGCTGTGCCCGGAAGAAGGACTCCTGAGTCCTGGTACTAAAGAGAGGCACAGCTGCAGGGTCCCTCAGAGCTAGCAACCAGGACTCCACAGGTATGTGTCTAAACCAACGTACCCGGGCTGCAGTGGCATGCTGAAGGTCGAGCAGACGGGGATTAGCAGCTAGTGGTCGCACCTCAGACTCGTCACGCTCCCTGAAGCGAGGTGGTGGAATAGGCGGAGCGGAAATGGGAGCGGGAGGGGAACAGTGGAAGCTGGAGTGGTGGAGGTGGTGGGTATAGCGAAAGTGGTGGATGGCTCTAGAGCGACATGAGCTGGTGAAGTGGGAGGTGGAGTAGACACTATGGCGGAAGGTGTGGAGGGAGCAGTGGAGCGAGGCCGAGATGTGAGGCGACGAACTCTGTAGGCTATCTGATCAGAAGAGATCTGTAACTGGCCTCCCCGCTCTGCCTGCTTTGCTGCTGCCGCTGCAAGTGCTGCACGAGCGGCTCTGTCCATATGGTGCTTCTTCCTACCCTCATGCTGCTCAAGATAAATTGTCTTCCCCTTGACCTGCCTAAAGGGGTGAGGAGGGTCCTCGTCGTCTCCTCCCCTTGACGATGAGATGTTCTTCTTCCGCACCATCCTAAGCTGAGTGTTGCATGAGTGAGTGAAAAGCTAAGCAGGAGTAGAGAGCAGCTAATAGGATCTCAAAAGAAGTGATAGCTACCTGGAAAAACTCACGAGAGAGAGAGAGAATCCAGACAGGACAAGAAACAGGCACGCAGACAAACGAGATCACTGAAATGACAGAAGAGGTGAGCACGTATTAGTCACATAGTCATAGGTATATGAAATGTGAATAAATACATACACAGAGAGTTAAGACACAATAACTGAGTGATTTGGAGAACCAGGGGTCAAATGACGCGAGAATGGCGTTTGAACGATGAATTATGCCATAGAAGGTTTGAAATGTGAAATGGGGCATGAAATGACTTGGAATTGAGCCGATACTTCACGAGAAGGTATATATGAGTGAATATGAGTGAAGTGTGTGCTTGGTTTGAAATTTTATGGAGAAAATGAATTTGTGGCACTCGGCTCAGAAACGATCGCTATAAATGGGAAATGGGGGTAAATCCGGTGTCTGGAATATCGAATAGGCATGAAATTTGGCGAGAGAGTTACTGAAGGTGTCATGGGGGTGCTGGAAAAATCTGGGGTCGATTTGAGCAAGGTTGAGTGCGAGGTTTTAGAGAGGTGGTGAATTGGTTGTTCTGGGTTTGGAAACCTCCCAAAGGGAGAGATGAACCTGCAGGAGAGCACAAGAGAACCAAAGGTACACTTGTAACCACAAGATTTCACTAAAATTTGAGTGAATCACAAAAGGGGTGAGAGATCTCTCACTAGCTCATGAACAGAGAGAACAGAACACCACACCATGAGAGGAGGGAGATGAAGGAGAGACCTCACCAGTGAGAAGAGGAGCACGAGCATGGGCTGGAGGAGGTCGCCGGAGAGCTTTGGTCGGAGATCACCGCTGGTGAGGGGTGGAATCGCCCAGAGCTCAGGAGCATAGAGAGCAGCTAGAGAAAGAGAGTCTTGGGCACTAGCTCGAGCGAGGGAGAGTTTTTTTAAAACCCGATTATGGGCACACTAGACAGTCTACAGTGTCTGTCTGGTGCACACCGGACAATGCACAGTAGCTGTCCGGTGAGCCACCGGACAGGGGGTAGCACAAAAGGGAATCTGTGCGCGCCCAGCCGGTGCACCGGACATTGCACAATGCAGTGTCTGGTGCACACCGGAGTGTCTGATGAGCCCAGACAGGGAATTTTGAAAATTTCTAGTGAATTTTGAACCAAACCAAATCCCAACTTATAAGCACACAAAAGAACACCTGTTGGGACATGTATTGGTGCCCTCACATATTCTCTCATATTTTTTTTAAAATATTTTGCCATAGGCTAGATAGTTTTTAGAGAAAATAGGCAAATGGAGAGATTTGCATTTCGGCTTTGCGCTAGAGGTTTCATGAACGAATTAAGTTTTGAATACTCCCCCTAAGTGCAGTACCACATGCATATCTTAAGAACCGACAATTTCATAGTGAAGAAAATTTTAAGTACCAAAAACCTTAAATGCTAAGACTTGCCAAGTTTGAACCCGAGTTAAGCTTTTTCACTCGCTTTGTTGGCGGTTATCTTAACTAGGTTAGACGAGCCCTAGATGCAAAAACAAGAATTTTAAATATGCAATGCAAGCTTGACATCACCATTTTGAGATTAAGTAAAGTTTATGAGATCAAGAATATTTAGCTCATTTCTCAACATACAAAAGAGGGTTTTATCTAGAGGCTTTGTGAAAATGTCCGCTAATTAATCTTCCGATCTCACTCCTTCTAAAATGATATCTCCTTTAGCAACAAGATCTCTAAGGAAGTGATGACGGATATCAATGTGTTTGGTGCGAGAGTGTTGTACAGGATTATTAGCAATTTTAACAGCACTCTTATTATCACACAACAAAGGTACCTTTTCTAGAACTACACTATAGTCTAGAAGAGTTTGTTTCATATAAAGAATTTGTGTGCAACAAGCACCCGCGGCAATTTATTTCGCTTCGGTGGTTAACAAGGCAACACTATTTTGCTTCTTAGATGTCCATGAAACTAGTGATCTCCCAAGCAAGTGGCATCCTTCGGATGTACTTTTTCTATCAATTTTGCAACCGGCATAATCCGAATCGGAATAGCCAATTAAATCAAAAGTAGCTCCTTTGGGATACCAAAGGCCAATGCTTGGGGTGTGCTTAAGATCCCTAAGAATTCTTTTAACAACGTGAAGATGAGCTTTCTTAGGATTTGTTTGAAATCGAGCACACATACAAACACTAAACATGATATCGGGCCTAGATGCGGTAAGATACAATAAACTACCAATCATGGAATGGTAGAGAGTTTGATCAACCGGGTTACCTCCCTCATCTAGGTCAAGATGTCCATTAGTCGGCATGGGTGTCTTGATTGGTTTGCACTTCTCCATATTGAATCTTTTCAACAAGTCTTTGGTATACTTCTCTTATGAGAGGAAGTTCCCATCTTTCATTTGCTTGACTTGAAAGCCGAGTAAGTACGTTAGCTCACCAATCATTGACATCTCGAACTCCTTCGACATCAATTCACCAAATTCCTTGCAAAGATAATCATTTGTCAAGTCAAAGATTATGTCATCAACATAAACTTGACAAATGAAAATATGACCGTTATATTTCTTTGTGAATAGAGTTGTGTCGACGGTCTCAATTTTTAAGCCCTTTTTGATGAGGAAGTCGTGAAGACGCTCATACCAAGCCCATGGAGCTTGCTTTAGCCCATATAGCGCCTTGGACAACCTGTAAGCATGATTAGGATATCTAGGGTCTTCAAACCTGGGTGGTTGCTCAACATATACAAGTTCATTTATGAAGCCATTTTAAAATGCACTTTTTATAGCCATTTGATAAATCTTTATGTCATAGCAAGATGCATATGCAAGTAGGCTACAGATGGCTTCAAGTCAAGCAACCGGTGCAAAAGTCTCTCCAAAATCTAAGCCTTCAACTTGAGAGAAGCCCTTTGCAACAAGTCTTGCCTTGTTCCGCACAATCACACCTTGATCATATTGTTTGTTTTGGAACACCCATTTTGTTCTAATGATCCTTGCATCTTGTGGAGGCTTCTCCAGGGTCCAAACTTGGTTGCGGGTGAAGTTGTTTAATTCTTCATGCATAGCATTCACCCAGTCTGGATCATGTAGCGCCTTATCTATACATGTAAGCTCAACACAAGAAACAAAAGAGTGATGTTCAATAAATGAAGCATGTTTATGAGAATGAGTGATAACTAAAAGTTGCCTAGAGGGGGTGAATAGGCGTAATCTGAAATTTACAACTTAAACCACAAACTACAAGCCGGGGTTAGCGTTAAAGTTAAATTCGAGTCTGAGAGAGAGGGGAAAATAAATCAAGAGCGAATCAAGCGGATGAACATGGTGATTTGTTTTATCGAGGTTCGGTTCTAAAGAACCTAGTCCCCGTTGAGGTGGTCACAAAGACCAGGTCTCTTTCAACCCTTTCCCTCTCTCAAACGGTCACTTAGACCGAGTCAGCCTTCTTCCTTAATCTCACGGGTCACTTAGACCCCGCAAGGACCATCACACAATTGATGTCTCTTGCCTTCCTTACAAAGCACTTGAGAGTAAGAATTGAGAAGAAAAAGAAGGCCAAGCCAAGCAAACAAGAGCAACAAAGAAACACAAGAGATCCTCTCACAAGTCCTAATGCACTAGAGTTGATTTGGGGACTTTGAGTGGATCGATCGCTTTGATTGTGTCTTGGAGTGAAGTCTATTGCTCTTGTATTGAATGCAATGTTTAGAATGCTTGGATGCTTGGTGTTGTGGTGGTTGGGGGTATTTATAGCCCTCAACCACCAAATGGTCGTTGGGGAAGGCTGTTGTCGAAGGGCGCACCGGTGTGCCGCCACATCACCCAACCGTTAGGGTTCGAGAGCAGTCGACCATTGGTGCAGTTGACTTCTCATGGCACCGGACAGTCCGGTGCCACACCGGACAGCTCCTGTTCATTATCCGGTGCGCCTCTGACTCTACGCTCTGGCTCTGTCGCGCACTGTTCTTCACTGTAGCGCTGTCAGCGCTCTTTTGTATTCGACCGTTACGTGAGGTAGCCGTTGCTCCACTGGTGCTCCGGACAGTCCGGTGGCACACCGGACAGTCCGTTGATTTTTAGCGGAGTGCGTCTGGAAAAACCCGAGAGTGGCCAGTTGGACTCTGTAAGGTCCTTGTGCATCGGACACTGTCCGGTGGCACACCGTACAGTCCGGTGCACCGTTCCTCAGCACACTCGGTTTCTTTTGCTCCTTTGTATTTGATCCCTAACTTGAATATTTATTGGTTTGTGTTGAACCTTTATGCACCTGTAGAACATGTATTCTAGAGCAAACTAGTTAGTCCATTTATTTGTGTTGGGCATTCAACCACCAAAATCAATTGTGGGAAAAGGTTAACCCTATTTCCCTTTCAATCTCCCCCTTTTTGGTGACTGATGCCAACACAAACCAAAGCAAATATGTAAAGTGCAGAAATGAACTAGTTTGCATAAGGTAAGTGCATAGGTTGCTTAGAATTAAACAATTGATAATCTCATTAGGTTTGAATGGATTGCTTTCTTTTATTTAATATTTTGGACCACTTTTGCACCACATGTTTTGTTTTTGCAAGTCTTTTTCAAAGTCTTTTCAAAATTCTTTTTGCAAATAGTCAAAGGTATATGAATAAGATTGCGAGAAGCATTTTTCAAGATTTGAATTTTTCCCCCTGTTTCAAATGCTTTTCCATTGACTAAACAAAAGCTCCCCCTGAATGAAATTTTCCTCTTAGCTTTTCAAGAGGGTTTTGAAATACTAATTTGAAATTGCCTTGAATATCAATTGAAAAACAAACATTTGTGAATACCAATTAAATCTTTCATTGCGAAATTTTTTGAAATGGTGGTGGTGCGGTCCTTTTGCTTTGGGCTTAATATTTTCTCCCCCTTTGGCATTAATCACCGAAAACAGAGAACGTTGGAGCCCTTTAATATTTTCTCCCCCATTGATACAAGTAAATAAAAATGAGGAATTATACCAATTTGGAGAGATGGCGGAATACCAGCAAAGGGTAAATAATACCGATGGAGTGGAGTGGAAGCGTTGTCTTTGCCGAATACTCCATTTCCCTTTCAATCTAAGACTTAATACAAAATGTGCTCATGGAAACATATTAGTCTTAGCTTAGGCACAAGAAGAATAAGAAATGTGTGTATGTGCCAAATGAAAGAGATATGATCAAAGGTATATAAAATAGCTATGTGTGTAATGTTTCAATCAAAATTCCGAGAATCAAGAATATTTAGCTCATTCCTAAGTTTGCTAAAGGTTTTCTCGTCTAATGTCTTGGTAAAGATATCAGCTAATTGTTCTTTGGTGTTTACATAAGCAATCTCGATATCCCTCCTTTGTTGGTGATCTCTCAGAAAGTGACACTGAATGTCTATGTGCTTAGTGCGGCTGTGTTCAACGGGATTATCCGCCATGCAAATTGCACTCTCATTTTTCACATAGGAGAGGAACTTTTCTCAATTTGTAGCCATAGTCCCTGAGGGTTTGCCTCATCCAAAGTAATTGCGCACAGCAATGGCCTGCAATAATGTACTCGGCTTTGGCGGTGGAAAGAGCTACCGAGTTTTGTTTCTTTGAAGCCCAAGACACCAGGGATCTTCCGAGAAGCTGACAAGTCCCTGATGTGCTCTTCCTATCAATTTTACACCCTGCCCAATCGGCATCGGAATATCCTATTAAATCAAAGGTGGGTCCCTTGGGGTACCAAAGCTCAAACTTAGGAGTGTAAACTAAGTATCTCATGATTCTCTTCATGACCCTAAGGTGAACTTCCTTAGGGTCGGCCTGAAATCTTGCACACATGCATACAGAAAGCATAATATCTAGTCGAGATGCACATAAATAGAGTAAAGATCCTATCATTGACTGGTATACCTTTTGATCTACGGATTTACCTCCCATGTCGAGGTCGAGATGCCCATTTGTTCCCATGGGTGTCTTGATGGGTTTGTCATCCTTCATTCCAAACTTCTTAAGTATGTCTTGAATGTACTTTGTTTGGCTGATGAAGGTGCCATCCTAGAGTTGCTTGATTTGAAATCCTAAGAAATACTTCAACTCCCCCATCATAGACATCTCGAATTTCTGTATCATCATGATCCTACTAAACTCTTCACACATAGACTAGTTAGTAGACCCAAATATGATATCATCAACATAAATTTGGCATACAAACAAATCTTTTGCAACAATTTTAGTAAAGAGAGTAGGATCGGCTTTATCGACTTTGAAGCCATTAGTGATAAGGAAATCTTGCAGGCATTCATACCATGCTCTTGGGGCTTGCTTGAGCCCATAAAGCACCTTTGAGAGTTTGTAAACGTGATTAGGGTACTCACTATCTTCAAAGCTGGGAGGCTGCTCAACATAGACCTCTTCCTTGATGGGTCCATTTAGGAAGGCACTTTTCACGTCCATTTGGTAAAGCTTAAAGCCATGGTAAGTAGCATAGGCAAGTAATATACGAATTGACTTGAGCCTAGCTATGGGTGCATAAGTTTCATCGAAATCCAAACCTTTGACTTGTGAATAACCCTTGGCCACAAGTCGGGCTTTGTTTCTTGTTACCACACCATGCTCATCTTGCTTGTTGCGGAATACCCATTTGGTACCTACAACATTTTGATTAGGACATGGAACCAAATGTCATACCTCATTCCTCGTGAAGTTGTTGAGCTCCTCTTGCATTGCCAGCACCCAATCCGGATCTCTTAGTGCATCCTCTACCCTGTATGGCTCAATAGAGGAATCAAAAGAGTAATGTTCACATAAATGAGTAACTCGAGATCTAGTGGTTACCCCCTTATGAATGTCACCAAGGATGGAGTTGATGGGGTGATCTCGTTAAATTGCTTGGTTGACTCTTGGGTGTGGCGGTCTTTGACCCTGAACTTCTTGCTCATCTTCTTTGTCTTGATTATTTTCATCTCCCCCTTGATCATTGACCTCTTCTTGAGGTGACTCATCCTCTTGATATTCATCTTCATCATCTTGAGCCCGATCCTCATCTTGGATTGGTGGAGATGCTTGCATGGAAGATGACGGTTGATCTTGTGCTTGTGTGGGCTCTTCGGATTCCTTAGGACACACATCCCCAATGGACATGTTCCTCAGTGCGATGCATGGAGCCTCTTCATCATCTAGTTCATCCAGATCAACTTGCTCCACTTGGGAGCCATTAGTCTCATCAAACACAATGTCACAAGAAACCTCAACTAATCCAGTGGATTTGTTGAAGACTCTATATGCCCTTGTGTTTGAGTCATAACCAAGTAAAAAGCCTTCTACAGCTTTAGGAGCAAATTTAGATTTTCTACCTCTTTTAATAAGAATAAAACATTTGCTCCCAAAGACTCTAAAATATGAAACATTGGGCTTTTTACCAGTGAGGAGTTCGTATGATGTCTTCTTGAGGATTCGGAGAAGATATAACCGGTTGATGGAGTAGCAGGCGGTGTTAATCGCTTCGGCCCAAAACCGGTCCGGTGTCTTGTATTCATCAAACATGGTCCTTGCCATGTCTAGTAGAGTTCTATTCTTCCTCTCCACTACACCATTTTGTTGAGGTGTGTAGGGAGAAGAGAACTCATGCTTGATGCCTTCGTCCTTAAGAAAACCTTCGATTTATGAATTCTTGAACTCCGTCCCATTATCGCTTCTTATCTTCTTGATTCTCAATCCGAACTCATTTTGAGCCTGTCTCAAGAATCCCTTTAAAGTCTCTTGGGTTTGTGATTTCTCCTGCAAAAAGAACACCCAAGTGAAGCGAGAATAATCATCCATAATTACTAGACTGTAAAGCCCAAAATTGATAGAAAAAATATATAAAATAAATGAATATATTTATGATAGTGTTTCTAGAAAATCTTGAAACCTTTGAGAATTTATTAGGACCCTTCCTTTTTATAATCAATCATTGGTATTAAATTAATTAAGTAACCAATAAATAAAGAAAGAAAGGTACATCTCTTGTTGATGACTATGTTATGATGCATTTTATTGAAAACATAAAAATGATCTCAAATTATAAATGAAAATACAAAATAAAAAATGAGGAAAGAAATTGTAATAGTCATCTAGAATTTTAGAATAGAAGGAGAATAAATAATCATATAAAAAATAATAGGATTTATAATCACATTTGGATTATATCTGAGATTGGACATCTAAAAATACAAATCATAAATCTGAAATTAGCTTGAAGTTTTTGAATTTAATTAGAAAGAGAAGAACTAAAATAGAAAAGAAAACAAAAACTACATGCGCTTGGGCTGGATTCGCCCCATCTCGGCCCAAGTTGAGTTGCCACCGCACCGGCCCAGTTTTCCCATGCGGCCCATACTGCAGGCTTGGGCATCCCGCGCCGACAGGCGGTTCCCATGTGCCAGCCTCACTTTCCCCTTGGCATGCGTCTTCAGCTCGTTGACATGTGGGACCATCTTGTCATCTCTATCCCCTCCACCGTAACAAACCAAAACCGAGGTAGCCGCCAAAACCAAATCCGTGGATTGTAACTAACGCCGCGGATTAATCGGGGTTTTAGCTCGGAGATTAAGCTATCCCAGAGCATAAATATGGTGTGTCGCACCCTCGCAGCTCCTCCAAATCATGGGCGACGTGTGCCACCGTGAGATCCGAGGGAGGTGAGAATGGAGTCGCCGCTGTAGTCCTTGGCCTGCATCGCCGGTTGAAGTCCGCACTGTGGTCAGGGATGGCCGCCTGGGTGTGTGCTGGCTCATCGTGGCATTGACGGGCGGGGACGACCCCCATTTCTAACCCAATTTCTCACCGGACTTGGGTTGCACAATCAATTCGCAGCGCACCATAGCCAATCCCCTCTCCATGTTCTCAGTACCCTCTCCCGAGATCGCTATTTTTTTGCCCCGTCGTTTAGCACCGTTGAATCATAGATTAGGGCACGAATGCATGGCACTGTTGCTCACCGGCGAGCGCGCCTCCGCGAACGGCCTAGGCATTTCGCTGCTCGTCCTCGGTCGGGGAAGAAAGCCTCTTGCCGTCAGATCAACGGTTGGGCAGTTTGGATCAAATCTAGGGGTAGCCAAATAGGGGTCGTTGGATCGTGAGCGAACAGCCGTGATGAGATCGTTGGTATTTAAAATCTACACCATCGGATTCTGATCTATGGATCCCGTGCCCGTACCGGTTCGTGTGGTTGTGCGGTCTAATCCAGGCCATTGATCTACATCTATGCGGCTCACATTAAATTATACCCCTTCAGCCGACTCTTTTGCATATGAGCCCTCGGGGTTCTTCATAATAAACCCGCGGTCCACTCGATGGTTGGCTGAGTCTAGGCGAGTTTTATAAATTAGCCCCTAATCTTTTTGGTATTTGGTGCGCAGTCCAGAGGATAATGAAAATAGAAAATTAATTATAGAAATTGGTTTTTAATACAAAAATAAATCTAGAAACTTATTTAATTCATAACTAATTCATTTTAACTCCAAATTGAGTCATTCCAGTTGCAATAATTTTGTTTTAATATTGTTCATCACCTAGTACCTCTGTTTATCCATGAAACTTAGATTAAAAATTATGCACGTAGTTTCTTTTAATCCAACACTTAAAACTTCGGAAATTCATAACTTCTTCGTTTTAATTCCGATTTGACCCGTTATAGTTGTGTTAGCTTCGTATAAATATTTATTACACAGTAGCAACATTTATTATATAATATCCCATACTTTTATTATTAGAAATTTGTCTAGCCTCTATTTAATGGATTAACTCCTCTAATCGAAGTTAACCTATCCATAATTATGGTTTGACTAGAATATGATCTCTAGTTAAGATTAAAGTTGAGTTAACTATTTATAGAATATGCTCTCATATGATGTATACTAAACAATTTACTAATTTAATATTCACATCACATAGATCTTCCATAAATCATAATCCTTTAACCATAACTCCGAGTTTAACAATTCTCGAACCCACGATCTCATAGCATCACGTAGAATATTATTATACAGTTTGTTCTTATGTTTGGTGTAATGTTAATTTTGCCTGTACCATGTTTGTCTGTATTGCTACGACTAGCAGCGAGGTTACGAGTCATCTGAAGAGCAAGTTGGTACCTGGAATCTCAAGTCCTAGGCAAGTTGTGCCCTTGATCACTTCTTTTACCCACTCATGTTCTAATTAATCATAATGATCTGCATAGGTTAATTTTGATGGGACCTAATAGGTTACCCTAGTTTGTCTATCTTTATGCCTTGTTTACCACTGAACTTTAGGGTAGTACTTGCTAGTGCTTTATGTGGATTTGGGCATTGAGATACACATTATTCATACCTTTATTATCAGTTGTTATTTACTATTCATGTTAAGATCATTATGTTAATTGGAACATGGAGAACCACCCGGGAAAATAGTGCTACCACAAGGGAGGAATGGGACCCCTTGGCTGATTAATTAGGAAAGCTAGTGGATGACTACCTTACCCAAAAGGGGCAAGGGCAGTAGGGGAGTGGTCAGTGTAGGGAGGTCCTTGGGTTGATTTTGCCGCGATGGCGGTCAGGCGAGGGATCCCTGCATTGGAGCTTCCCATAAACTGTAGCGGGTTTTCTGAAGCTAATGGAACTTTGTAAAAGCCTCGTAGTGTTACCCTGCCTCGCCTCCTCGGTAGAGGTGTATGGGATTGACCGTCTCTTGGCATATGGGTAACATGACTTGTGGGTAAAGATGCGCAACCTCTGCAGAGTGTAAAACTGGTATACTAGCCATGCTCACGGTCATGAGTAGCTCAGACACTCACATGATTAATTTATGGAACTAAATTCAATTTGTCATATGCATTGCATCGCAGGTGGTGTTGTTACTTCTGTTCTACTACTTAATTGGGTTTGGTATTTACTTATACTTAGTAACTACTAATAAAATTTTGACCAACTTTAAAAGCAATGCTCAGCTCTAACCATCCTCTTTGGTAAGCCTTACACTTCACATGAGCTCCCACCTTTGGCGAGTTCATGCACATTATTCCCCACAACTTGTTGAGTGATGAACGTATGTGAGCTCACTCTTGCTGTCTCACACCCCCCATAGGTCAAGAACAGGTACCGCAAGATGAGGCGCATGGAGGATGTTGTGGCGAGTTCGTGAGAGGTCTAGGCCATCGTCTCCCAGTCAACTTTGGGTTGCTGGACCGTTGTCTCCTTATAATGTAATTATTTATTTATTTTGTACAGAACTCCTATTTATAGTAAAGATGTGACATTCGATCATGTGCCATGATTCATCATATGTGTGAGACTTGGTCCCAACACACCTGGTGATTGTTCGCGCCCGGGTCTTGGTGCCCCGAAACCCAGGTGTGACATAGACAGTACTTACTCCTGCCGATGCTCATGTAAGCGATCAGGCCGAATAGATCCATGTGGAGTAGCTCAAGTGGCCTATCCGTCGTCATGATGTTCTTGTGTGGATGATGGACGCCAACTTGCTTTCCTGCTTGACATGCACTACAAACCCTGTCTTTCTCAAAATGAACATTTGTTAGTCCTAAAATGTGTTCTCCCTTTAGAAGATTGTGAAGATTCTTCATCCCAACATGGGCAAGTCGGCGATGCCAGAGCCAGCCCATATTAGTCTTAGCAATTAAGCAGGTGTCGAGTTCAGCTTTGTTATCATTAAAATCAACTAAAATATAGCTGACCCTCTAACACTCCCTTAAATGCTATTGAATCATCACTTCTTCAAAAGACAGTAACACCAATATCACTAAAAAGACAGTTGTAACTCATTTTGCATAATTGAGAAACTGAAAGCAAGTTATATTCTAAAGAATCTACAAGAAAAACATTGGAAATAGCGTGATCAGGAGATATAACAATTTTACCCAAACCTTTGACCAATCCTTGATTTCCATCCCTGAATGTGATAGTTTGTTGGGGATCTTCATTCTTTTCGTAGGAGGAGAACATTCTTTTCTCCCCTGTCATGTGGTTTGTGCATCCGCTGTCAATTATCCAACTTGAGCCCCCGGATGCATAAACCTATAAAACAATTTAGGCCTTGTTCTTAGGTACCCAAACAGTCTTGGGTCCTTTCACGTTAGAAACAAGCACCTTGGGTACCCAAACACAAGTCTTAGGACTCTTGTGTTTGCCCCCAACATATTTGGAAACTATTTTACCTGATTTGTTAGTCAGCACATAAGATGCATCAAAATTCTTAAATGAAACATTGTGCTCATTTGATGTAGCAGGAATTTTCTTTCTAGGTATTTTAACATGTGTGGTATGCCTAGAGCTAGATGCCTCATTCTTATACATAAAAGCATGGTGAGAAACAGAATGAGATTTCCTAGCATGAATTTTCCTAATTTTGTGCTTAGGATAATTAGCATGATATAAAATATAACCTTCATTATCCTGAACCATGGGTGCCTTGCCCTTAACAAAATTAGACAATCTTTTAGGAGCATTAAGCTTGACATTGCTTCCCTGTTGGAAACCAATGCCATCATTAATACCAGGGCGTCTCCCATTATAGAGCATGCTTCTAGCAAATTTAAACTTTTCATTTTCAATCTCATGCTCATTAATTTTAGCAGTTAATTGAGATATATGATCATTTTGTTGTTTAATTAGAGCAAGGCGATCATTTATAGCATCAATATTAACATCTCTACATCTAGTGCAAATAGAAACATTTTCAACAGTAGATGTAGAAGGTTTACAAACATTTAATTTTTCTATCTTAGCATGTAATATGGCATTCTCATCTTTAAGACAGGAAATAGAATCATTGCAAACATTCAATTTTTTAATCTTAGAAATTAAGCTAGCATTTTCAGTTTTAAGACTAGAGATTGAGTCAAGGCACGCATTTAATTCATCAATCTTAGCATTTAGACTAGCATTTTCATTTCTAAGACTAGAAATTGAATCATGGCAAATGCTAAGCTCCTTAGTCAAATTTTCACATTTTTCTAACTCCTGAGCATAAGCATTTTTCACTTTAACATGTTTCTTGTTTTTTTAATAAGGAATTCCTCTTGGCTATCCAAGAGTTCATCCTTCTCATGAATGGCCTCTATTAGTTCATTTAATTTCTTCTTTTGTTCCATGCTAAGGTTGGCAAAAAGAATAAGTAAATCATCTTCATTTTCACTAGAACTACCCTCATCACTAGATGTTGTATATTTGGGGGTGGCTCTAGATTTTACCTTCTTCTTTTTATCGTCCTTGGCCATGAAACACTTGTGCCCGACATTGGGAAAGAGGAGTCCCTTGTTGACGGCGATGTTGGCGACATCCTCGTCGGAGGAGTCGGTGGAGCTCTCATCGCACTCCCATTCCCGACACACGTGGGCATCGCTGCCCTTCTTCTTGTAGTACCTCTTCTTTTCCTTTTTCTTCCCCTTCTTGTCGTCGCCCATGTCACTATCACTTGAATTTGGACATTTAGCAATAAAATGACCGGGCTTACCACACTTGTAGCACAACTTCTTGGAGCGGGGTTTGTAGTCCTTCCCCCTCCTTTGCTTGAGGATTTGGCGGAAGCTTTTGATGATGAGCGTCATTTCCTCGTTGTCGAGCTTGGAGGCGTCGATTGGAAGCCAACTTGGTGTAGACTCCCTCTTCTCTTCTTCCGTCGCTTTGAATGCGACGGGTTGTACCTCGGGTGTTGAGGTGGCGCCTTGCTCCAAGTTGACGATGTGTTTGGAATCTTTTATCATTAGCTCAAAGCTCACAAACTTTCCAATCACCTCCTCGAGAGACATCTGTTTGTATCTAGGATCTCCACGTATTAATTGAACTTGAGTGGGATTATGAAATACAAAAGATCTTAGAATAACCTTGACCATTTCATGGTCATCCCATTTGGTGCTCCTGAGGTTGCGCACTTGGTTCACCAAGGTCTTGAGCCGGTTGTACATTGCTTGTGGCTCCTCTCCCTTGTTGAGGATGAATCGACTGAGTTCTCCCTCGATCATTTCGCGCTTGGTGATCTTGGTCACCTTGTCCTCTTTGTGCGCCATCTTGAGGACGTCCCAAATTTCTTTGGCACTCTTTAACCCTTGCACCTTATTGTACTCCTCTCGACACAAGGAGGCGAGGAGTATAGTTGTGGCTTGGGAGTTAAAGTGCCTAATTTAGGCGACCTCGTCCGAGTCGTAGCCCTCGTCCCCCACCTTAGGTACCTGCACTCCAAACTCAACAATGTCCCAAATGCTTGCGTGGAGTGAGGTTAGATGGTGCCTCATTTTATCACTCCACATACAATAATCTTCACCATCAAAATATGGTGGTTTGCCTAAGGGAACGGAAAGTAGAGGAGCACGCTTAGAAATGTGAGGATAGCGGAGGGGCATCTTACTATACTTCTTGCGCTCATGGCGCTTAGAAGTAGTGGACGACGAGTCGGAGCATGATGTGGAGGGTGACGATGAGTCAGTCTCGTAGTAGACCACTTTCTTCATCTTCTTATTGTTGCCTCTTCGATGGGACTTGATGGAGGAAGAGGATTCCTCCTTGTGCTTGTTGCCGGACTCCCGTGAGAGAGTTCTCCTCAAGCTTGTAGGCTTGTCGCTGGTCACGATCTCCCTCTTGGCGTGAGGTCCCGACATCACTTCGAGTTGTTAGAATCAAATGAAGTACCAAGCTCTGATACCAATTGAAAGTCGCCTAGGGGTGAATAGGCGTAATATGAAATTTACAACTTAAACCATAAACTACAAGCCGGGGTTAGCGTTAGAATTAAATTCGAGTCTGAGAGAGAGGGGGGAAACAATCAAGAGCGAATCAAGAGGATGAACACGATGATTTGTTTTACCGAGGTTCGGTTCTAAAGAATCTAGTCCCCGTTGAGGTGGTCATAAAGATTGGGTCTCTTTCAACTTTTTCCCTCTCTCAAACAATCACTTAGACCGAGTGCCCGTTGAGGTGGTCACACAGATCGGGTCTCTTTCAACCCTTTCCCTCTCCCAAATAGTCACTTAGACCGAGTGAGCCTTCTTCCTTAATCTCACGGGTCACTTAGACCCCACAAGGACCACCACACAATTGGTGTCTCTTGCCTTGCTTACAAAGCACTTGAGAGTAAGAATTGAAAAGAAAAACAAGGCCAAGCCAAGCAAATAAGAGCAACAAAGAAACACAAGAGATCCTCTCACAAGTCCTAATGCACTAGAGTTGATTTGGGGACTTTGAGTGGATCGATCGCTTTGATTGTGTCTTGGAGTGAAGTCTATTGCCCTTGTATTGAATGCAATGTTCAGAATGCTTGGATGCTTGGTGTTGTGGTGGTTGGGGGTATTTATAGCCCTCAACCACCAAATGGCCGTTGGGGAAGGCTGCTGTAGAAGGGCGCACTGGACAGTCCGGTGCGCCACCGGATAGGCACTGTAGGCTGTCTGGTGCGCCACCACATCACCCAACCATTAGGGTTTGGGAGCAGTTGACTGTTGGCGCAGTTGACTTCTCATGGCACCGAACAGTCCGGTGCCACACTGAACAGTCCGGTGCCACACCGGACATCTCCTGTTCATTGTCCGGTGCGCCTCTGACTCTGCGCTCTGGCTCTGCCGCGCACTGTTCTTCACTGTAGCGCTGTCAGCGCTCTTTTGCAGTCGACCGTTGCGCAAGGTAGTCGTTGCTCCGCTGGTGCACCGGACAGTCCGGTGGCACATCGGACAGTCCGGTGATTTTTAGTGGAGTGCGCCTGGAGAAACTCGAGAGTGGCCAGTTGGACTCTGTACGGTCCTGGTGCATCGGACACTGTCCGGTGGCACACCGGACAGTCCGGTGCACTGTTTCTCAACACACTCGGTTTCTTTTGCTTTTTTTGTATTTGATCCCTAACTTGAATATTTATTGGTTTGTGTTGAACCTTTATGCACCTGTGACATGTATTCTAGAGCAAACTAGTTAGTCCATTTATTTGTGTTGGGCATTCAACCACCAAAATCAATTGTGGGAAAAGGTTAACCCTATTTCCCTTTCAATAACCCCTTGTGAAGGACTCCCAATGATTTGATCTTGTGGGTGTGCTTGGAGTAGTGATGAGTTCCTCTTGTCAACCACTTGGGAAGAAGATCTTGGAGCATCAACATCTTCATCTTGTACTCTTGCTTGTTCATGAGAGGCAAATGTATCTTCATTTGCATGCCTCTCATCTTTTTCATCATCATGTGGTACATTTGATGAAGAAGGCCTGTCAAAATTTAGCACCTCTTCTTCATCTTCTTTTGGTTTGATGGCTCCAATTGGGAGCCATTAGTCTCATCACCTACATCATCAAGATTTTCAAGTGCTCCTTGGGAGCCATTAGTCTCATCAAACTCCACATCATATGTTTCTTCTACCACGCCAGTGGCATAATTGAATACTCGATATGCTTTGGATTTTGATGAATAACCAAGTAAGAAACCTATATCACAACATCTTTGAAACTTCCCTAGGTGATGGTGTTTCTTGTAGATGTAGCATTTGCACCCAAACACCCAAAAGAAGGAGACGTCTGGCTTTTTCCCATTTAGCAGTTCATAGGGAGTCTTCTCAAGTAGTCGGTGAGGAAATAGTTTGTTTGATGCATAGCATGCGGTGTTGATAGCTTCAGCCCAAAACCTCTCTGGTGTGTTATATTCATCAATCATTGTTCTTGCAAGAGTGATCAAGGTCCTGTTCTTTCTTTCAACAACTCCATTCGGTTGAGGTGTGTATGTTGCAGAAACTTCATGCTTGATCCCAATCTCATCACAATATTCATGTTGGTGTTGTCAAATTCTTTTCCGTTGTCACTTCTAATCTTCTTGATTTTGCAATCAAATTCATTTTGAGCCTTCTTGGCAAACTTCTTGAATATAGATGCAACCTTAGACTTATCATGAAGAAAGAACACCCATGTGTATCTTGAAAAGTCATCAACAATAACCAGACAATAAAGGTTGCCACCAGCACTAGCATAAGTTGTTGGTGCAAATAGATCCATATGAAGCAGTTCTAGTGGCCTTGATGTTGACATAAAACTTTTGTAAGATGTGTGTTAGCAACTTGCTTTCCAGTTTGACATGCACTACAAGGCTTGTCCTTTTCAAATACAACATCCTTTAGTCCCCTAACCATGTCTTTCTTTAGTACTTTCTTAAGTGTGCTCATTCCAACATGTGCAAGCCTTCTATGCCATAGCCATCCAAGTGATGCTTTGGTAAAGAGGCAAGTCCTTAAGTTTGCATCTTCAGAGGTGAAATCCACTAAGTAGAGATTGTTATATCTAAATCCTTTGAACACCATTGACTCAGAATCCATTTTTGACACAATAACCTCTGTAGGAGTGAATAAGCATTAAAGGCCAAGATCACAAAGTTGACCCACTGATAGCAAGTTGAAGCTTAATGGTGCAACCAAGAGAACATTTGAAATTGAAAGATCATTTGAGATAGCCACCTTGTCAAGCCCTTGAACTTTTCCCTTTGAATTATCCCCAAAAGTGATTTTGTCTTGTTCATCAACATTTTCATCAAGTGAGGTGAAAATCCGTGGGTTGCCAGTCATATGTTGAGTGCATCCACTGTCAATAACCCAATGGCTTCCACCGGTCTTGTAGTTCATCTACATGAACAAATAAATCAAGCTTCAATTTTCAGGGCCCTATTTTGCATAGGACTAGTGACATTCTCAATCAAGGACTTTGCAACCCAAATTTGTCTAGGTCTACTCTTGCTTGGTGGACCTAGGAATGTAACTTTGACTTTTCCATTTGCTACTTTTCTTAGAACATAATGAGCATTGAAAGCAAATGGCCTTGAGTGCTTTGGCAAGGGAGTTGGTGGTTTGGCTTTGCAGTTGTGGGCAAAGTGTCCTTCTTTTCCACACTCAAAGCATTTGATAGGCTTAGGAGTCTGTTTTGCCTTGTATTGACTTGTTTCTTTCTTTTGCACAAAAGAATTATATCCAATACCACTCTTGTTATTTTTCATGGCCGTGTTCATGAGCAACTCATTTTGAAGGTATTGGCCTTTGTTGAATTTTTGCACACTTGTGGCAAGATGTTCATTTTCATTCTTAAGTTTCTTGACCTCATTTCTAAGCCTTTCATTATCCACTACCAACTCATTGTTAATGTCATTGCTTTTTATGGCAACCTTTCCTCTAGTGGTTGCATCTGTCAAGTATCTCTTCAATTTCTGGTTCTCTAGTGTCAAGACTTCAACTTTTTCAGTCAATTCATCATAAAGACTAGATTGATCATCTTGGCTCAAATCATCACATGAGATTGCTACATAAATATTAACAGTAGGGTTAATAGCCTCATGTGTATTGCAAGATAAAAGCTCATTTGCAACAAGAATATTATCATAGTCAATTTTAATTTTTATATAATCTTCCTTAATTTTTGACAAGTCTATCTTTCAACTCCCTATTTGCTTCACTTAATTTGTCACACTTATCTTTGCCATCTTTTAGGGAGGATTTGAGCTCATTTGCAGTGGATGACATAGTTTTATTTTCTTCTTTCATTCATCACTAGCTTTTACAACTATGTCATACTTGGTAGTTAAAAATTCATTTTCATCCTTTAACTTGTCACATTTAGCCTTTGACTTTCTAATGATTTGAGTGTATTCTTTAAGTAAGTCAGCTAATTCATCATAGGAAGGTGAAGCAAACTCATCATCACTATCACTGTCATCAATAATATCATTCTCAATTTGTACCTTCCATTCACCTCTAGCCATGAGGTATAGGTGAGACGTGGATGAGGGTGACGGTGGTGGTGAAGAGAAGTCCCCAGTGATAGCGGCAACATTTTCATCATTCTCTTCTTCACTTGAAGAAGACCCGCTTGAGTACTCAATGTCAGTGAGCCAGTCACCAACAATATATGCCTTTCTATTTTTCTTCTTATGGATTCTTTTGTGCTTCCCATCCTTTCTATTGAAGAATTTCTTTTACTTTTTCTCATCATTACTATCATCATCTTTCTTGCCCTTGAACTTGTTCTTCTTGTGCTTGTTGCATTGATGAGCAAGATGACTGAGTTCTCCACAATTATAGCAGTCCATCTCAGAGATGGGCTTTCTCTAGCTGGAGAAGAACTTCTTCTTTCTTGAGTCAAACTTGATGCCTTCTCTATTGAGTTTCTTCAACATTTTGGTGGTCTTCTTCACCATCAAAGCAATGTTAGCATCAAGATCATCATCACTTGAGGATTCCTCCTCAATTTGCACTTTAGTTTTCCCTTTCTTTTCTTGATTGGCTTTGAGAGCCAAGTCTTTTCTCTTGGAAGATGACCCATCCTTGTCATTTATGTGCATTTACATTTCAGGAGCAATTGAAAGATCCATCTGATGTAGCATTGTGATAATGTGCCCATATTTGTCAATTGGGAGGACACTGAGAATCTTCCTCACAACATCCAGTTGTGAAATTTGGGTGAGCCCCAAGCCATTGACTTCCTCTACAAGAATGTTAAGACGTGAGTACATATCATTGGCATTTTCATTTGTAAGCATCTCAAAAGAATTTAATTTTTTCATTGCAATGTGATATCTCTCCTCACGCTCACTTTTAGTCCCTTCATGTAGAGCACAAATATCCATCCACAAATCATGAGCATTTCTATGGTTTCGAACTCTATTAAAGACATCCTTGCAAAGGCCTCTAAAGAGAGTATGTTTGGACTTAGCATTCCACTTTTCATAATTATACTCTTCTCCTACAAGATTTGTGGGATCTCTTGGTTCGGGGAACCCTTGAGTGGCGGCTTTGTAAACACCAATGTCTATAGCCTCTAAGTAAGCTTCCATACAAATTTTCCAAAAATCTTCACCATCAAAAATAGGAGGAGGTCCATCCTCACCGGACATCGCTACTCTAGCGGTTAAGCTAATCTAAGAGAAACAAGGCTCTGATACCAATTGAAAGGATCACGATGCCCAAGAGGGGGGGTGAATTGGGCTTTTCTAAAAAATCAACAACAATTAAACCCTAAGTAAGAGCCTAACTTCACCCAACTACTAGCAATAAGAGAATACTACTAGAAAGACAACAATACTAAGACATTACTTTAATTACTTGCTAAACAATTAAACAAGGTAAAATGTTGAATTAAATGTGGAATGTAAAGCAAGGTAAAATGATGAGGTATCAAAGAGTTGGCACTCTTCCCTAGTCCTCGTTGGAGCACCTGCGCAAGGGTATCGCTCCCCCTTGGTCCTCGCAAGAACCAAGTGCTCACTATGAGATGATCCTTTGCCACTCTAGCACGGTGGATCCCTCACGACCGCTTACAACATTGAGACGGGTCACCAACAAATCCTCCGAGGTGATCACCGTGCTCCCAATGCCACCAAGCCGTCTAAGTGATGCAGATCACCAAGAGTAGCGAGCCATAGACTTTCACTTGACCAAAGCAAGCCTAATGCATGGGGTGTGTGCTCTAGGTGGATCTCACTTGCACTAATGAGGTCCTAATGCGGGATTAAGGATTTCTAATCACCCCACTATGCTTTGTGGTGCTTGCAATGCTCTAGCAATGTATGGTCATCAATGTGGGCAGCAAGACACACAATATGGTAGGTGGATGTCACACCCGGCTTTAAGGAACAAAGCCAGGTGCATCTCATACATGCGCCAAGAAGACAACATATATAATAACAGAGTGTATAGAGATAAATGTCATAAAACATCAGAGTATTTATTACATAGCGGAAGACTTATTACAAAATAAAATAATAAAGATAAAACGAACTAAGGATCGTCGGCGCCAATGTCGACTGGGAAACGCCACCTAGATCAGATCGAACTCCTCAGTGTTAGGCGGCTCCTCCTGAACCACCTGATCTTCTCCTGTGGGGGGGGTGAGACAGCAAGGGTGAGCTCACACATGATCATTGCTCAACAAGTTGTGGGGAACCAGTGGACATAAACTCACAAAGGTGTGAGTTCATGTAATGTGTAAGGCTAATCAATGATAGGGGTTAAAGCTAAGCATTGCTTTTAAGTAGTTGGTCAAAATTTTATTAGCAATTACTAAGTGTAAGTAAATACCAAACCATAGATAAAGTAATAGAACAAATTTAATAATAAACCCATGCAATGCAAATGACAAAATTGAATTTAAGTTCCATAATTTAAACATCAGAGAGTCCTGAGCTGCTCATGACCGCGAGCACGGCTAGTATACCAGTTTTACACTCTGTAGAGGTTGTACCCTTTACCCACAAGTCATGTTACCCATCTGCCAAGGGATCGCGACTTCCCATACACCTCTACCGAGGAGGCGAGGCAGGGTAACACTACGAGGCCTTTACAAAGTTCCACTAGCTTCCGAAAACCCGCTACAGTTTATAGGAAGTTCCAATGCAGGGTTCCTGGCTGACCGCCATCGCAGCAAAATCAACCAGGGACCTCCCTACACTGACCACTCCCCTACTGCCCTTGCCCCTTTCGGGTAAGGTAGTCTTCCACTAGCTTTCCTAATTAGTCAGCCAAGGGCGTCCCATTAAACCCATGTGGTGGCACGTGGTTCTCAAGTTAAGCTCTATGTTCCAATTAACATTAATGATCTCAACATGAACATAAACAGAATAACAAGAATAATTGGAACATAGATATAATAAATGATTATCCCAAAACCATGTAAAGCAATAGCAAACTACCCAAGTGATCCAGGGGTAAACAGGGTAATGAGATAAACAAATCTAGGGTGACCTATTGGGTCCCATCAAAATTTAACCTATGCATGGATAAGTGATATTAAAGAACATTATTAGGTAAAAAGTGGTCAAGGGCACAACTTGCCTTCAATGAGCTATTGCTCAGCTACTTCAACCTGCTGCTCACCAGGATCCTCAGCAACGGGCTCTTCTACTCGCCACAATACAAACAAGCACGGTGCATATAGAGAAATTAACATTACACCAAACATATAAACAAAATACATAGTAATAATCTACACCTTAAAATAAAATTCTAGGAACAGGAATCATAATTTTTGGAGTTATAGAATTTAAGTTATGTATTTTCAAAGGTTTTATGTGTTTAAATTGGATTAAGTGAGGAATTAAATTTATTACTGTTTTCATGACAAAACAGAGGCTCTAAGTGATAAAGAATAAAATTACAAAAATTTAGAAACTGGAATGGATTAATTTGGAGTTCATATGTATTTTCTATGAATTATCAAAGTTCTAGCAATTATTTTTGTATTAAAAATCTATTTTATATTTCATTTATCCCATTTAAACAACCTCTGGACTGGGCGCACTATTATTAAAGAGTGCAGGGGCAACGGCGCAAAAGACACACAGACACAGGCCCCATGCGCAGTGGACGGCGGGTTCTAAACTCCAAAACCGTAAGGGTCCTTTTGTAAAACCCGCACCGCGAAGGGGTATCAGCCGCCCAGGACCACCCGATCACATCCCAACGGTTCGGATTTAATTTCCCTTGATCTAATCGTGCCCGATCAATTCCGATCCTACGGTCCCGGTCAACGTAAGCACCGAGCCATCGCAGCCGCTCAGTGCTCCACGATCTACAGCGCACACGCCAAGATCAACGGCCAGAAGGCCGTCTTCCCCGCCCAGACAACATTGCGGCGGCGCGGCTTCGCCGACGACCGACCACAGGCGCTTGCAGGCGACTCGCCGCCCTCCCTAATCAAACCCGAGGTTACCTACTCGATCCTAGAGAGTAAGCGAATGTAGGGGCAGTGTCGTTACCTTGAATCGGGGCGCCGAACTACCTGGCCACGACAGCGCGCGTGGACACGGCGGTGCTTCGACTCCGGCGACAAATCCACTCGTCTCCGGTTGTCAATCCTGCGCAGTGTGCCCGGAAACACCTACCGCAGGTCCGACCGAAGCTCCCGAGCCGGAACACAATGATCCTAGCGGCCGTAATCGCTGTGCAGGGTGACGGCGACACAACCACAAGGCGCGGCGGCGGCGATTCGGGTCCGCGATAGATGAGCTCAAGCGAGAGAGGGACAGGGGAAGGGACGGAGCTTGAGAAACGCGGCGCGAGGGTTTTTATGGTCCGGTAGTCGTGCATGGGGTGCGGATCCTTCGGCCCAGAGGGGGTAGCACGACCGCGCCGTGCGCCGGTACTCACGCGAGGTTCTGTTGCAACGACGACGGAGATCCCTGCGTTCCTGGACCCACACGTCAATGACAGTCCGCTCGCGCGAAGGTGGCTGACCGTAGGGCCCCGCATGGAAGACAGCCGCGCGCGAGCAAGGGGCTGCGCCGTGGACCCCGGCTGTCGGCGCGCGTGGGGTGCCCAGTTGGGCCGCACGGATCAAAAGAGGGAATTGGGCCGAGGGGTGAAGGCTTTAGGCCCAAACTGCACAGTTCTACTTTTTCTTTTATTTTTTTCCTTTTTCCTTTCCCTCTTTTCCAAATTCAAATTTAAATTCTAGTTTCAATTCAAACTTGTGACAATTTTATCCTTAGATTATATTGTGCCCTGAAAATTCCCATTTGGAGATATATTTATATATTATTTATATTTCTATATCACATAATATTTATTTGCTTCTCTTTTCTAAATTTTGGAATCTCTTTTAAGTTTTCAATTCCACTTTAGACTTTTTACTATATTCCTCATTATGTTATTTTTATATTGTCACATAAAATGCACACAAAATAAGATCCAGCATGATGCACAGGTTATTTATGTGTTTCTTTGTTCCCATTACCAATTTTTTTTACTAGTGTTGATCACATGTGATGAATAGTAGAGGCCACAAACTATTGAGATTATATCAATCCCCTTTATTTCACTTTTGAGTGTTACAAATCCTACCCCCCTTAAGAATAATCTCGTCCTCGAGATTTAAGAAGATCTAGGGAAAAGGTGGGGAAAATCTATGTGAAGCTCTTCTTCTCTTTCCCAAGTTGCTTCATCTTCACCATGGTGACTCCATTGGACTTTGCACATCTTTATCACCTTATTTCTTGTAACTCTAGTCAAAGTATCCAAAATCTTGATCGGGTACTCCGTGTAAGTCAAATCACCTTGAACACTGATCTCTTCCATTGGTAATTGTTCCTCGGGCACACGGAGACACTTCTTTAGTTGAGATACGTGGAACACGTTATGCACATCTGATAGACTAGCAGGTAACTCGAGTTGGTATGCCATCTCCCCAACTCTTCTAAAGATCAGGAATGGTCCAATATAACGAGGGGACAATTTGCCCTTGACTTTAAATCTCCTCATTCCACGAAGGGGTGATACCTTGAGATACACATAATCTCCTTCTTCGAATTCCAGTGGCCTCCTTCTATTATCAGCATAGCTCTTTTGCCTGGTTTGAGCCACTCTCAAATTCTCTCGAATTATACGAACTTGTTCTTCTGCTTCTTGAATCAGTTCAGGCCCAAAGAACTGTCTCTCTCCAGTCTGATCCCAATATAGAGGAGTCCTGCACTTCCTCCCATATAAAGCTTCAAAAGGTGACATCTTCAGACTGGCCTGATAGCTATTATTGTATGAGAATTCAGCATAAGGTAGACTTTTATCCCAACTTCCTCCATGCTGAAGGGCACATGCTCTCAACATATCTTCCAATACTTGATTAGTCCTTTCAGTCTGTCCATCAGTCTGAGGGTGATAAGCTGTACTAAAATTCAACTTCGTACTCATGTTCTCATGAAAGCTTCTCCAAAATCTTGAGGTAAACTGCGAACCTCGATCAGACACGATCTTCTTTGGTACTCCATGTAAACACACAATCCGAGCCATATATAACTCTGCCAGCTGAGAACCTTTATAAGTAGTCTTCACAGGAATAAAGTGAGCCACTTTAGTCAATCTATCCACAATCACCCATATAGCATCATATCCCTTCTGGGTGCGAGGCAATCCAGTAATGAAATCCATACCAATCTCTTCCCATTTCCACTCAGGTATCTTCAGTGGATGCAATAGTCCAGCTGGCCTCTGGTGTTCAGCCTTAACTCTTTGACATACATCGCACATGGCCACATGTGCGGCTACATCTCTTTTCAATCCATACCACCAATACTTCCGCTTCAAATCCTGGTACATCTTAGTACTACCAGGATGAATAGAGTAATCCGAGTCATGGGCCTCCTTTAAAATAGTCTCTCGAAGGCTTTTAATATCAGGAACACACATCCTGTCCTTGAACCATACAGTGCCTTGCTCATCTTCCGTAAATTCCGGAACTCGACCTTCAGTAATCAGATCCTTAATCTCTTTTATTTTAGCATCACCCATTTGTCCTTTGCGGATCTCTTGCTCCAAAGTAGGTTCCACATCAATAGTAACTCCCTCAGTATGAGCAACTATCCCCAGGTTAAGTCTCCTGAAATCTTCCACAATCTCGTCGGGTAGCTGGGCAACAATAGCTGAATGAACATGCTCCTTGCGACTCAAGGCATCTGCAACCAAATTTGCCTTGCCCGGGTGATAGTGAATCTCCAAATCATAATCCTTAATAAGCTCCAACCAACGGCGTTGCCTAAGATTGAGATCCTTCTGAGTGAATATATACTTCAAACTCTTATGATCCGTATATACTTGGCACTTGGTCCCCATGATATAATGTCTCCAAATCTTAAGCGCATGCACAACGGCTGCCAATTCCAAGTCATGAGTGGGGTAGTTCAATTCATGTTTCCGCAACTGACGAGAAGCATAAGCAATCACATGTCCTTCCTGCATGAGCACACATCCTAAGCCTTGGCCACATGCATCACAATAGATATCAAATCCTTTCTGTAGGTCTGGCATAACCAATACTGGTGGCGACATTAACCTCTTCTTCAATAGATCAAAGCTGTCTTGACACTTCTCGTCCCACTTAAATTCTTTTCCTTTCTCCAAAAGCGAAGTCATAGGCTTAGCAATTTTAGAAAATCCTTCAATAAATCTCCGATAATATCCTGCGAGTCCTAAGAAACTCCGAATCTCGGTAACTGTAGTGGGTACTCTCCACTCCATTATCTCCTTCACTTTAGCAGGATCCACTGCTATTCCTCCATTAGAAATAATATGTCCAAGGAATGGCACCTTGTCAATCCAAAACTCGCACTTGCTGAACATGGCATATAGCTGGTTATCTCGTAGCTTCTGTAGCACCAATCTCAGATGTTCCTCATGATCGCTATCACTCTGAGAATAAATAAGAATATCGTCGATGAATACCACGACGAATCTATCCAAATACTCCATAAACACCTTATTCATCAAGTTCATAAAATAAGCTGGTGCATTGGTTAATCCAAACGACATAACAGTGAACTCATATAATCCATATCGAGTCGAGAATGCTGTCTTAGGAATATCCGATGGTCTAATCCTCATCTGATGGTAACCGGATCGGAGATCAATCTTCGAGAATACTCTAGCACCTCTCATCTGATCAAATAGATCCTCAATACGGGGCAACGGATACTTGTTCTTTACCGTAACATCATTAAGAGATCTATAATCCACACACATCCGCTGCGATCCATCCTTCTTCTGTACAAACAAGACCGGCGCTCCCCAAGGTGAGGAACTTAGACGAATGTACCCAGCATCTTGTAACTCAGTTAACTGCTTCTTAAGTTCCTTCAACTCCTCTACGGACATCCTATATGGTCGTTTAGAAATAGGGGCGGTTCCAGGTAAGAGGTCAATAACAAACTCAACTTCTCTATCAGGTGGCATCCCTGGTAACTCCTCTGGAAAGACATCCGGAAAATCTCTAACCACCCGGATGTTGTCACCAACAAACTCCTCCGGTATAAAGAACATTGCACGCATGGGTGAGGAGGTTACTGCAATATTAACTTGAAACCTTTCTCCTTTAGTGGTAGTGAGTTCTACGGTACCTCTACCACATGCTATAACGGCCTTTGCCTTTCTTAGCCATGACATACCAAGGATCAAATCTATACTGCTTGACTCTAATATTATAGCAGTAGCTCCAAATTCTCTACCCATAATGGTCAATGTCAATCTACGTGTCATTTGATTCGCCTCAACAGGCCCTTTAGGTGTAATTACTATCATGGGTTTTCTCATATTTAGCAGTGGTATTTCATTTGTGTTGGCATATCTAGCAGACATGAATGAATGTGTAGCACCAGAATCAAATAATATGGTTGCAGGAATTGCATTAACATAAAACATACCAATTACGAGGTCCCCACCATCCGGGGTAGCATCAACGCTGACTTGATTAACTTTGGCAATAGAGTATCCCTTGCCAGATCCTGGAGTTTGCTGCCTGTTCTGAACTGGAGTAGTAGCCATCCTCTGTGGGCAGACATTTGCATAATGACCAGTCTTCCCACACTTGAAACACGTAGTGCCTAGACTCTGTCCTGCAAACTTCGTCGGAGTGCCAGTGAGGGTAGCCTGTCGAGGAGGTGGAGTCCTCAGTGGTGATTGCTGAACTGGGCGCGGTCCTCCGGGTCGAGTTGGTGTACCCTGTGGTGAACTGTAGCGAGGACGAACACTGCTGCTTCCTTGTCCTTGAGATATTGCCTTTCTCTTCAAATCTCCCAGCTGAACATGCTTGTGTTCAATAGCCAGGGCCTTATCAAGCAGCCTCTGAAATGACGGAAATGTGTGTGCCACTAGAGCATACTGCAGTGGTCCATTAAGTCCTTCAATGAAATGCTCCTGCTTCCTCTCGTCTTCAGCAACTTCTTCAGGGGCATATCTGGATAACTGAATAAACTTGTCGCGGTACTCGCTGACTGACATACTTCCTTGCTTCAGCGACAGAAATTCCTTCTTCTTGATCTTTATCATACCAGCTGGAATATGGTAGTTCCTGAATTGTGTACTGAACTCTGCCCAGGTAATAGTATCAGCAGCATCGTGGGCAGCAGTATAAGAATCCCACCAGTCAGCAGCAGGACCTGTCAGACGTCCAGAAGCATATAAAACCTTCTCCCGGTCAGTGCATTGTGCAATATTCAACATCTTCTCAACGGACTTCAGCCAATCATCCGCGTCCAGTGGATCAGGTGAGCTAGCGAATGTAGGTGGCTTATGACTCATGAACTCCCTATGCTTATCACGGGGTGGAACTGGTGGTGGTGGTGGAGGCAATGGCACTTGCTGTTGTTGCTGCTGTTGTTGAAGTTGCTGTTGCAGCTGCTGTTGTTGTACCCTCCTTTCCTGGCGTATCTCATCTCGCTCCTGGTGCAACTCCTGGCGTATATCTTCTCTTTCCTGACGCATCTCCTGGCGTTCTTGCTGCATCTGGGCACGCATATCAGCCATAGTGTCTGCCATTTGCTGCATCACCGCCATCTGAGCAGCAACCAGTGGGTCAACTCCGCCTGGTGGAGGATTGGGAGGATTCATCTCTGCAGGCTGTGGCTGAGGTTGTCTATATATCCTTCGAGTGTGTTGGTTAGGAGGCAAGTCAATTCCACCACCCCGCCTGGTATTGACCATCTGAGTTAGATACATATGGTAAGAAAATAGTAGACAAGGCAGGTATTTACAAATCAGGTTACTTTGGGGAATTTTATTAGCTAAGCAGTTTAATGTTTTACCTACCATATCTAATTTATTACCTTATAGTGGTACATACTAAGATGTCCATCTATAATAATTCAGTCAATCAAAGAAGCAAATCAGGCATTTAGCATCAGCACAATCAACCAAAATTTTTTTTAAGAAAATAGTTTTAAATTTTTTTTCTCGGGTTCCCTAACTCTTAAGAATGTCATAGGGGTAGGGATTCCAAGGTTTGAAATCCATCTTGTCTTAGAATAGAGAAGATAAGAATGATCAGAGTAGAACAGTAGAAGGTGAGACAAGACCAAGATGAGATGAGTATAAATTGAGTCAGAGTAAGGTAAGTAGGAGAGGGTTTGTCCATTTCTATCTAGGTCTCGTCCTACAGTCAACATTTCCTCTGATACCACTTCTGTCACACCCGGCTTTAAGGAACAAAGCCAGGTGCATCTCATACATGCGCCAAGAAGACAACATATATAATAACAGAGTGTATAGAGATAAATGTCATAAAACATCAGAGTATTTGTTACATAGCGGAAGACTTATTACAAAATAAAATAATAAAGATAAAACAAACTAAGGATCGTCGGCGCCAATGTCGACTGGGAAACGCCACCTAGATCAGATCGAACTCCTCAGTGTTAGGCGGCTCCTCCTGAACCACCTGATCTTCTCCTGTGGGGGGGTGTGAGACAGCAAGGGTGAGCTCACACATGATCATAGCTCAACAAGTTGTGGGGAACCAGTGGACATAAACTCACAAAGGTGTGAGTTCATGTAATGTGTAAGGCTAATCAATGATAGGGGTTAAAGCTAAGCATTGCTTTTAAGTAGTTGGTCAAAATTTTATTAGCAATTACTAAGTGTAAGTAAATACCAAACCATAGATAAAGTAATAGAACAAATTTAATAATAAACCCATGCAATGCAAATGACAAAATTGAATTTAAGTTCCATAATTTAAACATCAGAGAGTCCTGAGCTGCTCATGACCGCGAGCACGGCTAGTATACCAGTTTTACACTCTGCAGAGGTTGTACCCTTTACCCACAAGTCATGTTACCCATCTGCCAAGGGATCGCGACTTCCCATACACCTCTACCGAGGAGGCGAGTGTAAACCCTAAAAATAAGTCATGAGTTCATTTATATCTTCTGTGTATTTTATAAGAAGTGATACTAAGGAATGGAGTAGACATAAGACAAAATAGAAATATCATCCATGTAGTGAGATAAGATATTCTTCTCATGAAATTTAAAGTATGCTCATAAATAAAAATAGATTCAATATTAAGTAACTCTTGATAAAAGAGAATACATTATTTTTCTTAATAAGGTAATGGATATAAATTTTAGTTAACTTGAAATTTGATCACATACTCAAGTAATTTCCTCCCAAAAAAATGAAATAAAATGTGTGCATTTTTGCATCCAAAGGAAAAAAATTAAATATATAAGTCCATAAATAAATATATGTTTTGCATTCATGCTGGTGTTTTATTTGTGTATCTAAATGTAAAAGTTTGGAATTCAAACTCAAAATTTATTTGAATTTAAAATAGAGATTTGAAAATCAAAAGGAAAAGAAGAAAGGACCTCAGCCTGTGCCTTTTTGGGCCGAATTCCACTCCCGGCCCAACATCCCCACCGCGCCGGCCCAGTCTGCTCTCTCATCGCGCGCATGTGCCGCTGGCGACTGGGGTTCACCTGGCGGTTGCGGTAACCTGGTGGGGCTCTTCCTCTGGCTGTGGGCCCTCGTGGTCAGATCCTCCCCCAACCAAAGCTCCACGGTAAACCTCCACCCCTCACGCGGAATTAGCTAACAAACCATCGCGGATCTCGCGGCTGGCTCTGACTCGGACATTGGCCACTACCCTGGGTATAAAACCCGTGCTGCCCTCCGTCTCGAAGCCATAGTCGTGCCCTCATCACCCGGCGCCGTCGTAGATGAGAAACAGACTTCACCGCCGTCGACGATTTGGGCCTTGGCGTGTGTTCCTGTCCCAACGCATCGCTCGGGGGGCTTCACTGGACCACGTGGAAGGCGTATGTGTACTGAAATCAAGCAATGGTGGGTTGCGGTACCGGCAATTCATCGCCAGAGTTGGTGCTCCTCCGTGTACTCGCCTTGAACCGTGGCTGGCATCAACTGCTACCCCAATCCGTGGTATGAAACCCTCCACTGTCCTCACATCGACTCCTCCTTGCGTTGCGCCTGTTAGCCATAAGGTTTGGGGCCCTGGGCGTCGGACTGCGGATTGCGGCCATGGCGCCGCCGCATGTGCTGGGGCACCGCCGCATCGGACCGGGGTGAGGCAGAAGAACGGGGCTGGCCGTTAGATGGGAGTTGACGGCTAGGATTAGATCTGGGGGGGAATAGCTATGGGCCGTTGGATCCACATCGTGCGGGCATGATTAACTCGTGGCGCTTTAAACTCTGGACCGTGGATCTGTGGCCAACGGTGGGGATTTAATGATGGATGTCGCGCCCAGGTGGATGGTCTGTATCGTTGATCACAAGATGGGTGGTCCAGATCGATGCGCACTTACCTCTCTGCGCCATCTAACCCAGATCGTAAATCTCCAATCCAACGGTCCCTGTCGTGTACCGGTTCGCGCACTATTTGATCTAATCGGATCCGTCTGTTTTGAATCGGACGGCTCTAGTTCACCGATACCCCTTCGCGGTGCCATTTTGCTAAAGAGCCCCTGCTCTATATAGTAATCAACCCGCAGTCCACCTTGTTTGTCGTCTGTGCCTTAAGAATTCTTGCGCCGAGCCCCCTGTGCTTCCCAAATATTGATGCGCAGTCCAGAAACTAGTGAATTGGTTAAATAATTATGGAAATGGATTTTTTAATACACAAATAACTGCTAGAACTTGTATAATTCCTAGAAAATTTATTTCAACTCCTTTTTAATCCATTTCAGTTTCTTTAATTTTGTAATAATATTGTTCATCACCCTGTGTCTCTATTTTATCATGAAAATGGTATTAAAATTTATTTCTTAATTATCCTCGTATCAAATACATAAAACCTTAGGAAATTCGTATCTCCTCCGCTTTAACTCCGATTTGATCCGTTCAAGTTGCGTTAATCTCGTAGCTTCGCGTAGATCATTATTGTTCACTTTGTTCTTAGGTTTGGTGTGATGTTAATTTTATCTATACCATGTTTGTTTGTATTGCTACGTTTAGCGGTGAGGACACGTGTCACCTGAAGAGCAAGTTGGTACCTGGAATCGCAAGTCTCAGGCAAGTTGTGCCCTTGATCACTTCTTTTACCTACTCATGTTCTAATTAATCATAATGATCTGCATAGGTTAATTTGATGGGACCTAATAGGTTACCCTAGTTTGTCTATCTTTATGCCTTGACTAAACTTTCTGGGTAGTACTTGCTAGTGCTATATGTGGATTTGGGCATTGAGATACATATTATTCATACTTTTGTTATCAGTTGTTATTTATTGTTCATGATAAGATCATTATGTTAATTGGAACATGGAGCGACCACCCGGGAAAACAGTGCTACCACAAGGGTTTAATGGGACGCCCTTGGCCGATTAATTAGGATAGCTAGTGGAAGACTACCTTACCCGAAAGGGGCAAGGGCAGTAGGGGAGTGGTCAGTGTAGGGAGGCCCTCGGGAGGATTGTGCTGCGATGGCAGTCCTGCAAGGGATTCCTGCTAGGGAGGCCCTCGGGAGGATTTTGCCGCGATGGCGGTCCTGCAAGGGATTCCTGCATTGGAACTTCCTATAAACTGTAGCGGGTTTTCTGAAGCTAGTGGAACTTTGTAAAGGCCTCATAGTGTTACCCTGCCTCACCTCCTCGGTAGAGGTGTATGGGATTGGCCGTCTCTTGGCAGATGGGTAACACGACTTGTGGGTAAAGATGTGCAACCTCTGCAGAGTGTAAAACTGGTATACTAGCCGTGCTCACGGTCATGAGCAGCTCGGACCCTCACATGATTAAATTATGGAACTAAATTCAATTTGTCATATGCATTGCATCGCAAATGAGGTTGTTACTTTTGTTCTACTATTTAATTGGGTTGGTATTTACTTATACTTAGTAACTGCTAATAAAATTTTGACCAACTTTAAAAGCAATGCTCAGCTCTAACCATCCTCTTTGGTAAGCCTTACACTTCACATGAGCTCGCACCTTTGGCGAGTTCATGCACATTATTCCCCACAACTTGTTGAGCGATGAACGTATGTGAGCTCACTCTTGCTGTCTCACACCCCCCCCCCCCACAGGTCAAGAACAGGTACCGCAGGATGAGGCGCTTGGAGGATGCTGAGATGTG
The DNA here is from genome assembly GCA_029449295.1 of Zea luxurians. Taxonomy (NCBI): domain Eukaryota; kingdom Viridiplantae; phylum Streptophyta; class Magnoliopsida; order Poales; family Poaceae; genus Zea; species Zea luxurians. The sequence goes on along the minus strand of JAOPSE010000010.1, from coordinate 36,957,591 downwards.
TTCGTGAGAGGTCTAGGCCGTCGTCTCCCAGTCAACTCTGGGTTGCTGGACCATTGTCTCCTTATAATGTAATTATTTATTTTGTATAGAACTCCTGTTATATATAAAGATGTGACATTCGATCCTGTGCCACTATACATCATATGTGTGAGACTTGGTCCCAGCATACCTGGTGTTTATGTTCGCGCCCGGGTCTTGGTGCCCCGAAACCCGGGTGTGACAGAAGTGGTATCAGAGGAATGTTGACTGTAGGACAAAACCTAGATAGAACTGGACAACCCTTATTTACTTACCTCTGTTACTCTGATTCTTTTTTAAAAACTTATCTTAATCTTTTCTCATCTATTTCCGCTTTACTCTGATTATTCTTACCTTTTCTTTCTAAAGACAAACTTGGATTTCACACTTTGGAATCCCGTGCCTAAAGTGACCTTTAGGACTAGGGGGCCTACTCTTAGGAACAAAAATAAAACTATTTTGATATGTATCTATACACTTGAGTGATTGTTCTTATGATAATTGTTTGATTTAGATCTTTGATTGAGTGCGATGAGTTGTGGAGTAATGTCCATAATTACATCTGTATATACATATAGTGAAAAAAATATATTGATAAAATAACTAGCCAACTTGGATTATCCCAAGCTAAAATATGTTAAGCTTAATAGATCTACCTTATCTTAAAAGATACTCTATTACTTTAGTAGACTCATCTCATCTTGAACAGACCTTATGTCATCCTAATAGATCTAACTAGCCTCAAATGATTCTATCTTATCTTCATGGATCTGTCTTATCCTAATAAGCATACCTATCCACCCTAGTTTAACAACCATGATCTAATGCAAATTAATTAGATCATATCTAGTCAAACTAGTCATACCAATCTAATCTAGATCCCATCTAACCTACTATGATCTAATCTAAAGAGAGTTACTTAATGGACCAGTTAATACTTGTGAAATGGATTAGACCCTATTCACATGTTGTAACTTAGTTCACCCTACACTAAATAAAGAATGATAGACCAACCCAACCAATAGAGTGTTGATGGATTGCATAATCTGCCTATCCCCACCTAACATCAAACAAACTTTTGACCTACATCATGTAGTCTATCTCATCCATATCTATCTTAACCCTATTCCCCAGCCCGATAATATACACTAACTCCTAATCAACAAAACAAGACCGAAGAAGATGATCAACTTCATCAAGAAAGGATGGAGACACCAAAGAACAAGACTGGAAAAGGACAATATCAACCTCGTCAAGGAAGAAGAGAAGTCAAACTCAATCTTCAAAATGCATTACTGTAACACCCACTTTGTAAATGTTAGGGATAATATCAATAGAGAAACATTTTCTCTTTATGTGAGTGTGATCTTTATTCATCATCATATGAGAACACCATGTCCAAGAACAATTAATAAAGAGATATGCTACTAAATTGTTGCATCATGCTGGATATTTTATTTTTGTGTGCATTGTGTGACAAGAAAAATATTAAATACCCAAATGAGAACTTAAATCCTAAAATAATCCTAGAATTAAGAGAAGAGTGAAGGAGAAGATTATACAAATTAGAGGAAAGTAAATGTGTGAAAGAATACATTTTGTTCCCCACTAATATTCTAATTTAAGTGTTTAACCCAGTTAAGAAGATCACAAACAAGTTTGAATTCAAATTGGGATTTAAATTTGCAAATAGGAAATAAAACAGAAAAAGAAAAAGATAAAAGAAGCTTACCTGGGCCGGTTCACCCGTTTTCGGCCCACTTCAGATTCCACACCGCGCGGCCCAACTGGACAACCCGGCGCCGACACGCGGGTCCCACACGTCAGCCGCCCATCCGCGCGCACTGCCTTCTCCCTCTCGCGCTCACGCTCGCGGGCCCCGCTGATCAGTCACACGCGCGCGCTCGGCTTTCTGCTGACTGGTGGCCCCCACTAGACAGCGCCCCCTCCCCTCAGCCGCCGAGCTCGGCTCACTGGGAACCCGGGCCCACGCGTCAGCAGGTTCCTCTTCACCGCAACGAACGCACGAACATGGCGGAGCTTCGCCGTTGATTTCGGGACCCGTTGCGGCCGCTCGGTTCCTTACCGCGTTTACAAATAGACGGTCCCACAACCCTGCCGCTCGTGCCCTACTTCCCCAACGCAGCCCACCGCACAGTCGCGCCCGCCATAGCCGCGCAGAAGAGAAACTCGCCGCCGCCGTTGAACTCGTGAACCGCGGGCACTTGGACCACCGCGGGGCATCCGACCGCTGCGCCGTGCACTCGTGGAGCTTCGGTCGTCACCAATTCCGTCATTGACGCCACCGTGTCCGCGCAATTTCTCACCGACGAGGCGAGTTCCGCCTGGACCCGCGCCGCGTCGTGGCCGAGCTAACATCGTCGCCAATCCGAGGTAATTGATCCCCCATTGCGTTCGCCCTACCTTTGCCTTAGTGTAGCCTGGGTTAATTGGAGAATAGGGTCGGATTGGGGCCGGTTCGGTGGGGCTCCGGCGAGCGGGCCGCCGCGGTAGGGGGGGGGTGCGCCGCCGCGCTCGGGGTCCTGGGGAGGCGATGAACTCGCGCCGTCGGATCATGGACGGACGAACCCGATTAGATTAGGGATACCCCTTCGCTCGATCGCACGGTGACCGTTGATGCGAGATCCAGCGGTGCAGAGTGGATCTGGGGTTCATTAAATCCGTGCCGTCGATCGTGGATCCCACGGCTCTGGGCGCGTACCGGTTCAGGGTGTTAGGAGTCTAATCTGGGCCGTCGGTTTAGATCTGACGGCTGATATCACGCCATACCCTTTCGCGCTGGCATATTTGTTAAAGAGCCCCTGGACTTCATAGGAATCAACCCGCCGTCCACTGTAACAGTGCACTGAGTCTTAGGGATTCTTCTGGTTTAGCCCCTGGGTTTCTCTGGAATTGAGGCCCAGTCCAGGACTTTATAAAACCAGAGAAATTGATTATTAAATAGATTTTTAATAGGAAAATAATTGCTAGAACTTTATAAATTCATAGAAAATTCATACTAACTCCAAATTAATTCATTCCAGTTCCTAAAATTTTGTAATTTTATCCTCTTCCACTTAGTGTCTCTGTTTTGGCATAAAAACAGAAAGGAAATTTATTTATCACTTAATCCTATTTAAAGCACATAAAACCTTTGAAAATCCATAACTCAAAATCTATAACTCAGAAAATTATGATTCCAGTTCCTAAGTTTTTATTTTAATGTGTAGAATATCTCTGTGAATTTTGTTTATATGTTTGGTGTAATGTTAATTTCTCTATATGCACTGTGCTTGTTTGTATTGTGGCGAGTAGAAGAGCCCGTTGCTGAGGATCCTGGTGAGCAGCAGGTTGAAGTAGCTGAGCAGGAGCTCATTGAAGGCAAGTTGTGCCCTTGACCACTTTTTACCCAATAATGCTCTTTAATATCATTTATCCATGCATAGGTTAATTTTGATGGGACCCAATAGGACTCCCTAGATTGTTTATCTCATTACCTTGTTCACCCCTGAATCACTTGGGTAGTTTGCTATTGCTTTATATGGTTTTGGGATAATCATTTATTACCTCTATGTTCCAATTCTTGTTGTTATTCTGTTTATGTGCATGTTGTTATCATTAATGTTAATTGGAACATAGAGCTTAACTTGAGAACCACGTGCCACCACAAGGGTGAAATGGGACGCCCTTGGCTGACTAATTAGGAAAGCTAGTGGAAGACTACCTTACCCGAAAGGGGCAAGGGCAGTAGGGGAGAGGTTAGTGCGGGGAGGTCCCTGGTTGATTTTGCTGCGATGGCTATCAGCCAGGAACCCTTTACTGGATCTTCCCATAAACTGTAGCGGGTTTTCGGAAGCTAGTGGAACTTTGTAAAGGCCTCGTAGTGTTGCCCTGCCGTGCCTCCTAGGTAGAGGTATATGGGATTCATGACCCCTTGGCAGATGGGTAACATGACTTGTGGGTAAAGGGTACAACCTCTGCAGAGTGTAAAACTGGTATACTAGCCGAGCTCGCGGTCATGAGCAGCTCAGGACTCTCTGATGTTTAAATTATGGAACTTAAATTCAATTTTGTCATTTGCATTGCATGGGTTTATTATTAATTTTGTTCTATTACTTTACTTATGGTTTGGTATTTACTTACACTTAGTAACTGCTAATAAAACTTTGACCAACTACTTAAAAGCAATGCTCAGCTTTAACCCCTGTCTTGGATTAAGCCTTACACATCACATGAACTCACACCTTTGTGAGTTTATGTCCACTGGTTCCCCACAACTTGTTGAGCTATGATCATGTGTGAGCTCACCCTTGCTGTCTCACACCCCCCCACAGGAGAAGATCAGGTGATTCAGGAGGAGCTGCCTAACACTGAAGAGTTCGATCTGATCTAGGTGGCGTTTCCCAGTCGACATCTGCGCCGTCGATCCTTAGTTTGTTTTATCGTTATTACTTTATTTTGTAATAAGTCTTCCGCTATGTAATAAATACTCTGATGTTAATGACATTTATCTCTATACACTCTGTTATTATATATGTTGTCTTCTTGGCGCATGTATGAGATGCACCCGGCTTTGTTCTTTAAAACCGGGTGTTACAGAAGTGGTATCAGAGGAAATGTTGACTGTAGGACGAAACCTAGATAGACTGGACAAACCCTACCTACTTATCTCATTCTGATTCATTCTACACTCACCTTACTCTGATTCCTTCTACACTTATCTTGATCCTGTCTCACCTTCTACTGTTCTACTCTGATTACTCTTATCTTTTCTACTCTAAGACAAGATGGATTCCACACCTTGGAATCCTATGACTATGATCTTTCTAAGAGATAGGGAACCTAAGACAAAAATTTAAAACTATTTTCTCTATTTAAAATGTTGTTTGATTGTGCTGATGCTAAATGCCTGATTTGCTTCTTTGATTGATTGAAATAGTATAGATGGACATCTTAGCATGTACCACTATAAGGTATTGAATTAGCTAGGATGTGTAAAATATTAATCTGCTTAGCTAATAAATCCCCCAAAGTAACCTGATTTGTAAATACCTGCCTTGTCTGCTATCTTCTTACCATATGTATCTAACTCAGATGGTCAATACCAGGCGGGGTGGTGGAATTGACTTGCCTCCTAACCAACACACTCGAAGACAACCTCAGCCACAACCTGCTGCGATGAATCCTCCCAATCCTCCACCAGGCGGAGTTGACCCACTGGTTGCTGCTCAGATGGCAATGATGCAGCAAATGGCAGATACTATGGCGGATATGCGTGCTCAGATGCAGCAAGAACGCCAAGAGATGCGACAGGAGAGAGAGGATATACGACAGGAGTTGCGCCAGGAGCGAGATGAGATACGCCAGGAAAGGAGGGCGCAACAACAGCAGCTGCAACAGCAAATGCAACAACAACAGCAGCAAGTACCACTGCCTCCACCTCCACCACCACCAGTTCCACCCCGAGACAAGCATAGAGAGTTCATGAGTCATAAGCCACCTACATTTGCAAGCTCACCTGATCCACTGGACGCAGATGATTGGCTGAAAGCAATTGAGAAGATGCTGAATATTGCACAATGCACGGATCGGGAGAAGGTTTTATATGCTTCTGGACGTCTGATTGGTCCTGCTGCTGACTGGTGGGATTCTTATACTGCTGCCCACGATGCTGCTGATACTATTACCTGGGCAGAGTTCAGTACGCAGTTCAGGAATTACCATATTCCAGCTGGGATGATAAAGATCAAGAAGAAGGAGTTTCTGTCGCTGAAGCAGGGGAGTATGTCAGTCAGCGAGTACAGAGACAAGTTTATTCAGTTATCCAGATATGCCCCTGAAGAAGTTGCTGAAGACGAGAGGAAGCAAGAGCATTTCATTGAAGGACTTAATGGACCATTGCAGTATGCTCTTGTGGCACACACATTTCCATCATTTCAGAGGCTGCTTGATAAGGCACTGGCTATTGAACACAAGCGTGTTCAACTGGGAGATTTGAAGAGGAAGGCAATATCTCAAGGACAAGGAAGCAGCAGTGTTCGTCCTCGCTATAGTTCACCACAGGGTACACCGACTCGACCCGGAGGACCACGCCCAGTTCTGCAGTCACCACTGAGGACTCCACCTCCTAGACAGGCTACCCCTACTGGCACCCCGACGAAGTTTTCAGGACAGAGTCCGGGCACTCAATGTTACAAGTGTGGGAAGATTGGTCACTATGCAAATGTCTGCCCACAAAGGATTGCTACTACTCCAGTTCAGAACAGGCAGCAACAGACCCCTGGCAAGGGATATTCTATTGCCAAGGTTAATCAAGTCAGCGTGGATGCTACTCCGGATGGAGGGGACCTCGTAATTGGTATGTTTTATGTTAATGCAATTCCTGCAACCATATTATTTGATTCTGGTGCTACACATTCATTCATGTCTGCTCGTTATGCCAACACAAATGAAATACCACTGCTAAATATGAGAAAACCTCTGATAGTAATTACACCTAAAGGGCATGTGGAGGCAAATCAAATGACACGTAGATTGACATTAACTATTATGGGTAGAGAATTTGGAGCTACTGCTATAATATTGGAGTCAAGCAGTATAGATTTAATCCTTGGTATGTCATGGCTAAGAAAGGCAAAGGCCGTTATAGCATGTGGTAGAGGTACCGTAGAACTCACTACTACTAAAGGAGAAAGGTTTCAAGTTAACATTGCAGTAACCTCCTCATCTATGCGTGCAATGTTCTTTATGCCTGAGGAATTTGTTGGTGACAATATCCGGGTGGTTAGAGATTTTCCGGATGTCTTTCCAGAGGAGTTACCAGGAATGCCACCTGATAGAGAAGTTGAGTTTGTTATTGATCTCTTACCTGGAACCGCCCCTATTTCTAAACGGCCATATAGAATGTCCGTAGAGGAGTTGAAGGAGCTTAAGAAGCAGTTAACTGAGTTACAAGAGGCTGGGTACATTCGTCCGAGTTCCTCACCTTGGGGAGCACCGGTCTTGTTTGTACAGAAGAAGGATGGATCGCAACGGATGTGTGTGGATTATAGATCTCTTAATGATGTTACAGTGAAGAACAAGTATCCGTTGCCCCGTATTGAAGATTTATTTGATCAAATGAGAGGTGCTAGAGTATTTTCGAAGATTGATCTCCGATCCGGTTATCATCAGATGAGGATTAGACCATCGGACATTCCCAAGACAGCTTTCTCGACTAGATATGGATTATATGAGTTCACAGTTATGTCGTTTGGATTGACTAACGCACCAGCTTATTTTATGAACTTGATGAACAAGGTGTTTATGGAGTACTTGGACAGATTCGTCGTGGTATTCATCGACGACATTCTTATTTATTCTCAGAGTGATAGTGATCACGAGGAACATCTGAGGATGGTGCTGCAGAAGCTACGAGATAATCAACTCTATGCTAAGTTCAGCAAGTGCGAGTTTTGGATTGGCGAAGTGCCATTTCTTGGTCATATTATTTCTAATGGAGGAATAGCTGTGGATCCTGCTAAAGTTAAGGAGATAATGGAGTGGAGAGTACCCACTACAGTTACCGAGATTCGGAGTTTCTTGGGATTAGCAGGATATTATCGAAGGTTTATTGAAGGATTTTCTAAGATTGCTAAGCCGATGACTTCGCTTTTGGAGAAAGGAAAAGAATTTAAGTGGGACGAGAAGTGTCAAGACAGCTTTGATCTATTGAAGAAAAGATTGATGTCGCCCCCAGTATTGGTTATGCCAGACTTGCAGAAAGGATTTGATATCTATTGCGATGCATGTGGCCAAGGCTTAGGATGTGTGCTCATGCAAGAAGGACATGTGATTGCTTATGCTTCTCGTCAGTTGCGGAAACATGAATTGAACTACCCTACACATGACTTGGAATTGGCAGCCGTTGTGCATGCACTTAAGATTTGGAGACACTATATCATGGGGACCAAGTGCCAAGTATATACGGATCATAAGAGTTTGAAGTACATATTCACTCAGAAGGATCTCAACCTTAGGCAACGCCGTTGGTTGGAGCTTATCAAGGATTATGATTTGGAGATTCACTATCACCCGGGCAAGGCAAATTTGGTTGCAGATGCCTTGAGTCGCAAGGAGCATGTTCATTCAGATGTTGTTGCCCAGCTACCCGATGAGATTGTTGAGGACTTCAGGAGACTTAACCTGGGGATAGTTGCTCATACTGAAGGAGTTACTATTGATGTGGAACCTACTTTGGAGCAAGAGATCCGCAAAGGACAAATTGGTGATGCTAAAATAAAGGAGATTAAGGATCTGATTACTGAAGGTCGAGTTCCGGAATTCACGGAAGATGAGCAGGGCACTGTATGGTTCAAGGACAGGATATGTGTTCCTGATATTAAAAGCCTTCGAGAGACTATTTTAAAGGAGGCCCATGACTCGGATTATTCTATTCATCCTGGTAGTACCAAGATGTATCAGGATTTGAAACGGAAATATTGGTGGTATGGATTGAAAAGGGATGTAGCTGCACATGTGGCTATGTGCGATGTATGTCAAAGAGTTAAAGCTGAACACCAGAGGCCTGCTGGACTACTGCATCCACTGAATATACCCGAGTGGAAATGGGAAGAGATTGGTATGGATTTTATTACTGGATTGCCTCGCACCCAGAAAGGATATGATGCAATATGGGTGATTGTGGATAGATTGACTAAAGTGGCTCACTTTATTCCTGTGAAGACTACTTATAAAGGTTCTCAGCTAGCAGAGTTATATATGGCTCGAATTGTGTGTTTACATGGAGTGCCAAAGAAGATCGTGTCTGATCGAGGTTCGCAGTTTACCTCAAGATTTTGGAGAAGCTTTCATGAGAACATGAGCACGAAGTTGAATTTCAGTACGGCTTATCACCCTCAGACTGATGGACAGACTGAAAGGACAAATCAAGTTTTGGAGGATATGTTGAGAGCATGTGCCCTTCAGCATGGAGGAAGTTGGGATAAGAGTTTACCTTATGCTGAATTCTCGTATAATAATAGTTATCAAGCCAGTCTGAAGATGTCACCTTTTGAAGCTTTATATGGGAGGAAGTGCAGGACTCCTCTATATTGGGATCAGACTGGAGAGAGACAGTTCTTTGGGCCTGAATTGATTCAAGAAGCAGAAGAACAAGTTCGTATAATTCGAGAGAATTTGAGAGTGGCTCAAACCAGGCAGAAGAGCTATGCTGATAATAGGAGGAGGCCATTGGAATTTGAAGAAGGAGATTATGTGTATCTCAAGGTGTCACCACTTCGTGGAATGAGGAGATTTAAAGTCAAGGGAAAATTGTCCCCCCGCTATATTGGACCATTCTTGATCTTTAGAAGAGTTGGGGAGATGGCATATCAACTCGAGTTACCTGCTAGTTTATCGGATGTGCATAATGTGTTCCATGTGTCTCAACTTAAGAAGTGTCTCCGTGTCCCTGAGGAACAGTTACCAATGGAAGAGCTCAGTGTTCATGGAGATTTGACTTACACGGAGTACCCGATCAAGATTTTGGATACCTTGACTCGTGTTACAAGAAATAAGGTGATAAAGATGTGTAAAGTTCAATGGAGTCACCACAGTGAAGATGAAGCAACTTGGGAAAGAGAAGAAGAGCTTCGCATAGATTTTCCCCACCTTTTCTCTAGTTCTTCTTAAATCTCGAGGACGAGATTATTTTTAAGGGGGGTAGGATTTGTAACACCCACTTTGTAAATGTTAGGGATAATATCAATAGAGAAACATTTTCTCTTTATGTGAGTGTGATCTTTATTCATCATCATATGAGAACACCATGTCCAAGAACAATTAATAAAGAGATATGCTACTAAATTGTTGCATCATGCTGGATATTTTATTTTTGTGTGCATTGTGTGACAAGAAAAATATTAAATACCCAAATGAGAACTTAAATCCTAAAATAATCCTAGAATTAAGAGAAGAGTGAAGGAGAAGATTATACAAATTAGAGGAAAGTAAATGTGTGAAAGAATACATTTTGTTCCCCACTAATATTCTAATTTAAGTGTTTAACCCAGTTAAGAAGATCACAAACAAGTTTGAATTCAAATTGGGATTTAAATTTGAAAATAGGAAATAAAACAGAAAAAGAAAAAGATAAAAGAAGCTTACCTGGGCCGGTTCACCCGTTTTCGGCCCACTTCAGATTCCACACCGCGCGGCCCAACTGGACAACCCGGCGCCGACACGCGGGTCCCACACGTCAGCCGCCCATCCGCGCGCACTGCCTTCTCCCTCTCGCGCTCACGCTCGCGGGCCCCGCTGATCAGTCACACGCGCGCGCTCGGCTTTCTGCTGACTGGTGGCCCCCACTAGACAGCGCCCCCTCCCCTCAGCCGCCGAGCTCGGCTCACTGGGAACCCGGGCCCACGCGTCAGCAGGTTCCTCTTCACCGCAACGAACGCACGAACATGGCGGAGCTTCGCCGTTGATTTCGGGACCCGTTGCGGCCGCTCGGTTCCTTACCGCGTTTACAAATAGACGGTCCCACAACCCTGCCGCTCGTGCCCTACTTCCCCAACGCAGCCCACCGCACAGTCGCGCCCGCCATAGCCGCGCAGAAGAGAAACTCGCCGCCGCCGTTGAACTCGTGAACCGCGGGCACTTGGACCACCGCGGGGCATCCGACCGCTGCGCCGTGCACTCGTGGAGCTTCGGTCGTCACCAATTCCGTCATTGACGCCACCGTGTCCGCGCAATTTCTCACCGACGAGGCGAGTTCCGCCTGGACCCGCGCCGCGTCGTGGCCGAGCTAACATCGTCGCCAATCCGAGGTAATTGATCCCCCATTGCGTTCGCCCTACCTTTGCCTTAGTGTAGCCTGGGTTAATTGGAGAATAGGGTCGGATTGGGGCCGGTTCGGTGGGGCTCCGGCGAGCGGGCCGCCGCGGTAGGGGGGGGGTGCGCCGCCGCGCTCGGGGTCCTGGGGAGGCGATGAACTCGCGCCGTCGGATCATGGACGGACGAACCCGATTAGATTAGGGATACCCCTTCGCTCGATCGCACGGTGACCGTTGATGCGAGATCCAGCGGTGCAGAGTGGATCTGGGGTTCATTAAATCCGTGCCGTCGATCGTGGATCCCACGGCTCTGGGCGCGTACCGGTTCAGGGTGTTAGGAGTCTAATCTGGGCCGTCGGTTTAGATCTGACGGCTGATATCACGCCATACCCTTTCGCGCTGGCATATTTGTTAAAGAGCCCCTGGACTTCATAGGAATCAACCCGCCGTCCACTGTAACAGTGCACTGAGTCTTAGGGATTCTTCTGGTTTAGCCCCTGGGTTTCTCTGGAATTGAGGCCCAGTCCAGGACTTTATAAAACCAGAGAAATTGATTATTAAATAGATTTTTAATAGGAAAATAATTGCTAGAACTTTATAAATTCATAGAAAATTCATACTAACTCCAAATTAATTCATTCCAGTTCCTAAAATTTTGTAATTTTATCCTCTTCCACTTAGTGTCTCTGTTTTGGCATAAAAACAGAAAGGAAATTTATTTATCACTTAATCCTATTTAAAGCACATAAAACCTTTGAAAATCCATAACTCAAAATCTATAACTCAGAAAATTATGATTCCAGTTCCTAAGTTTTTATTTTAATGTGTAGAATATCTCTGTGAATTTTGTTTATATGTTTGGTGTAATGTTAATTTCTCTATATGCACTGTGCTTGTTTGTATTGTGGCGAGTAGAAGAGCCCGTTGCTGAGGATCCTGGTGAGCAGCAGGTTGAAGTAGCTGAGCAGGAGCTCATTGAAGGCAAGTTGTGCCCTTGACCACTTTTTACCCAATAATGCTCTTTAATATCATTTATCCATGCATAGGTTAATTTTGATGGGACCCAATAGGACTCCCTAGATTGTTTATCTCATTACCTTGTTCACCCCTGAATCACTTGGGTAGTTTGCTATTGCTTTATATGGTTTTGGGATAATCATTTATTACCTCTATGTTCCAATTCTTGTTGTTATTCTGTTTATGTGCATGTTGTTATCATTAATGTTAATTGGAACATAGAGCTTAACTTGAGAACCACGTGCCACCACAAGGGTGGAATGGGACGCCCTTGGCTGACTAATTAGGAAAGCTAGTGGAAGACTACCTTACCCGAAAGGGGCAAGGGCAGTAGGGGAGAGGTTAGTGCGGGGAGGTCCCTGGTTGATTTTGCTGCGATGGCTATCAGCCAGGAACCCTTTACTGGATCTTCCCATAAACTGTAGCGGGTTTTCGGAAGCTAGTGGAACTTTGTAAAGGCCTCGTAGTGTTGCCCTGCCGTGCCTCCTAGGTAGAGGTATATGGGATTCATGACCCCTTGGCAGATGGGTAACATGACTTGTGGGTAAAGGGTACAACCTCTGCAGAGTGTAAAACTGGTATACTAGCCGAGCTCGCGGTCATGAGCAGCTCAGGACTCTCTGATGTTTAAATTATGGAACTTAAATTCAATTTTGTCATTTGCATTGCATGGGTTTATTATTAATTTTGTTCTATTACTTTACTTATGGTTTGGTATTTACTTACACTTAGTAACTGCTAATAAAACTTTGACCAACTACTTAAAAGCAATGCTCAGCTTTAACCCCTGTCTTGGATTAAGCCTTACACATCACATGAACTCACACCTTTGTGAGTTTATGTCCACTGGTTCCCCACAACTTGTTGAGCTATGATCATGTGTGAGCTCACCCTTGCTGTCTCACACCCCCCCACAGGAGAAGATCAGGTGATTCAGGAGGAGCTGCCTAACACTGAAGAGTTCGATCTGATCTAGGTGGCGTTTCCCAGTCGACATCTGCGCCGTCGATCCTTAGTTTGTTTTATCGTTATTACTTTATTTTGTAATAAGTCTTCCGCTATGTAATAAATACTCTGATGTTAATGACATTTATCTCTATACACTCTGTTATTATATATGTTGTCTTCTTGGCGCATGTATGAGATGCACCCGGCTTTGTTCTTTAAAACCGGGTGTTACAATTACAACCCAACAAGGAGTTCTTTCTCACCCTAAACTTTCTTACACCAGGATATTATTGCCCTAAACAACCCATCTTTCGTCCTACATAATAAAATGACTATACATATACATACCCATGCTTTCATAACCATTTTCTAAATAACATTAAACTTCTTAGACATAAACTAATTAGAAGTAAAGGCTAAGCTATAAATAAAGAATGTTACATCCCTGTTCTTACAAATCTCGAGGACGAGATTTTTGTTAAGAGGGGTAGGATTTGTAAACCCTAAAAATAAGTCATGAGTTCATTTATATCTTCTGTGTATTTTATAAGTGATACTAAGGAATGGAGTAGACATAAGACAAAATAGAAATATCATCCATGTAGTGAGATAAGATATTCTTCTCATGAAATTTAAAGTATGCTCATAAATAAAAATAGATTCAATATTAAGTAACTCTTGATAAAAGAGAATACATTATTTTTCTTAATAAGGTAATGGATATAAATTTTAGTTAACTTGAAATTTGATCACATACTCAAGTAATTTCCTCCCAAAAAAATGAAATAAAATGTGTGCATTTTTGCATCCAAAGGAAAAAAATTAAATATATAAGTCCATAAATAAATATATGTTTTGCATTCATGCTGGTGTTTTATTTGTGTATCTAAATGTAAAAGTTTGGAATTCAAACTCGAAATTTATTTGAATTTAAAATAGAGATTTGAAAATCAAAAGGAAAAGAAGAAAGGACCTCAGCCTGTGCCTTTTTGGGCCGAATTCCACTCCCGGCCCAACATCCCCACCGCGCCGGCCCAGTCTGCTCTCTCATCGCGCGCATGTGCCGCTGGCGACTGGGGTCCACCTGGCGGTTGCGGTAACCTGGTGGGGCTCTTCCTCTGGCTGTGGGCCCTCGTGGTCAGATCCTCCCCCAACCAAAGCTCCACGGTAAACCTCCACCCCTCACGCGGAATTAGCTAACAAACCATCGCGGATCTCGCGGCTGGCTCTGACTCGGACATTGGCCACTACCCTGGGTATAAAACCCGTGCTGCCCTCCGTCTCGAAGCCATAGTCGTGCCCTCATCACCCGGCGCCGTCGTAGATGAGAAACAGACTTCACCGCCGTCGACGATTTGGGCCTTGGCGTGTGTTCCTGTCCCAACGCATCGCTCGGGGGGCTTCACTGGACCACGTGGAAGGCGTATGTGTACTGAAATCAAGCAATGGTGGGTCGCGGTACCGGCAATTCATCGCCAGAGTTGGTGCTCCTCCGTGTACTCGCCTTGAACCGTGGCTGGCATCAACTGCTACCCCAATCCGTGGTATGAAACCCTCCACTGTCCTCACATCGACTCCTCCTTGCGTTGCGCCTGTTAGCCATAAGGTTTGGGGCCCTGGGCGTCGGACTGCGGATTGCGGCCATGGCGCCGCCGCATGTGCTGGGGCACCGCCGCATCGGACCGGGGTGAGGCAGAAGAACGGGGCTGGCCGTTAGATGGGAGTTGACGGCTAGGATTAGATCTGGGGGGGAATAGCTATGGGCCGTTGGATCCACATCGTGCGGGCATGATTAACTCGTGGCGCTTTAAACTCTGGACCGTGGATCTGTGGCCAACGGTGGGGATTTAATGATGGATGTCGCGCCCAGGTGGATGGTCTGTATCGTTGATCACAAGATGGGTGGTCCAGATCGATGCGCACTTACCTCTCTGCGCCATCTAACCCAGATCGTAAATCTCCAATCCAACGGTCCCTGTCGTGTACCGGTTCGCGCACTATTTGATCTAATCGGATCCGTCTGTTTTGAATCGGACGGCTCTAGTTCACCGATACCCCTTCGCGGTGCCATTTTGCTAAAGAGCCCCTGCTCTATATAGTAATCAACCCGCAGTCCACCTTGTTTGTCGTCTGTGCCTTAAGAATTCTTGCGCCGAGCCCCCTGTGCTTCCCAAATATTGATGCGCAGTCCAGAAACTAGTGAATTGGTTAAATAATTATGGAAATGGATTTTTTAATACACAAATAACTGCTAGAACTTGTATAATTCCTAGAAAATTTATTTCAACTCCTTTTTAATCCATTTCAGTTTCTTTAATTTTGTAATAATATTGTTCATCACCCTGTGTCTCTATTTTATCATGAAAATGGTATTAAAATTTATTTCTTAATTATCCTCGTATCAAATACATAAAACCTTAGGAAATTCGTATCTCCTCCGCTTTAACTCCGATTTGATCCGTTCAAGTTGCGTTAATCTCGTAGCTTTGCGTAGATCATTATTGTTCACTTTGTTCTTAGGTTTGGTGTGATGTTAATTTTATCTATACCATGTTTGTTTGTATTGCTACGTTTAGCGGTGAGGACACGTGTCACCTGAAGAGCAAGTTGGTACCTGGAATCGCAAGTCTCAGGCAAGTTGTGCCCTTGATCACTTCTTTTACCTACTCATGTTCTAATTAATCATAATGATCTGCATAGGTTAATTTGATGGGACCTAATAGGTTACCCTAGTTTGTCTATCTTTATGCCTTGACTAAACTTTCTGGGTAGTACTTGCTAGTGCTATATGTGGATTTGGGCATTGAGATACATATTATTCATACTTTTGTTATCAGTTGTTATTTATTGTTCATGATAAGATCATTATGTTAATTGGAACATGGAGTGACCACCCGGGAAAACAGTGCTACCACAAGGGTTTAATGGGACGCCCTTGGCCGATTAATTAGGAAAGCTAGTGGAAGACTACCTTACCCGAAAGGGGCAAGGGCAGTAGGGGAGTGGTCAGTGTAGGGAGGCCCTCGGGAGGATTGTGCTGCGATGGCAGTCCTGCAAGGGATTCCTGCTAGGGAGGCCCTCGGGAGGATTTTGCCGCGATGGCGGTCCTGCAAGGGATTCCTGCATTGGAACTTCCTATAAACTGTAGCGGGTTTTCTGAAGCTAGTGGAACTTTGTAAAGGCCTCGTAGTGTTACCCTGCCTCACCTCCTCGGTAGAGGTGTATGGGATTGGCCATCTCTTGGCAGATGGGTAACACGACTTGTGGGTAAAGATGCGCAACCTCTGCAGAGTGTAAAACTGGTATACTAGCCGTGCTCACGGTCATGAGCAGCTCGGACCCTCACATGATTAAATTATGGAACTAAATTCAATTTGTCATATGCATTGCATCGCAGGTGAGGTTGTTACTTTTGTTCTACTATTTAATTGGGTTGGTATTTACTTATACTTAGTAACTGCTAATAAAATTTTGACCAACTTTAAAAGCAATGCTCAGCTCTAACCATCCTCTTTGGTAAGCCTTACACTTCACATGAGCTCCCACCTTTGGCGAGTTCATGCACATTATTCCCCACAACTTGTTGAGCGATGAACGTATGTGAGCTCACTCTTGCTGTCTCACACCCCCCCCCACACAGGTCAAGAACAGGTACCGCAGGATGAGGCGCTTGGAGGATGCTGAGATGTGTTCGTGAGAGGTCTAGGCCGTCGTCTCCCAGTCAACTTTGGGTTGCTGGACCGTTGTCTCCTTATAATGTAATTATTTATTTTGTATAGAACTCCTGTTATACATAAAGATGTGACATTCGATCCTGTGCCACTATACATCATATGTGTGAGACTTGGTCCCAGCATACCTGGTGTTTATGTTCGCGCCCGGGTCTTGGTGCCCCGAAACCCGGGTGTGACAGCGAGGTAGGGTAACACTACGAGGCCTTTACAAAGTTCCACTAGCTTCCGAAAACCCGCTACAGTTTATAGGAAGTTCCAATGCAGGGTTCCTGGCTGACCGCCATCGCAGCAAAATCAACCAGGGACCTCCCTACACTGACCACTCCCCTACTGCCCTTGCCCCTTTCGGGTAAGGTAGTCTTCCACTAGCTTTCCTAATTAGTCAGCCAAGGGCGTCCCATTAAACCCTTGTGGTGGCACGTGGTTCTCAAGTTAAGCTCTATGTTCCAATTAACATTAATGATCTCAACATGAACATAAACAGAATAACAAGAATAATTGGAACATAGATATAATAAATGATTATCCCAAAACCATGTAAAGCAATAGCAAACTACCCAAGTGATTCAGGGGTAAACAAGGTAATGAGATAAACAAATCTAGGTGACCTATTGGGTCCCATCAAAATTTAACCTATGCATGGATAAGTGATATTAAAGAACATTATTAGGTAAAAAGTGGTCAAGGGCACAACTTGCCTTCAATGAGCTCCTGCTCAGCTACTTCAACCTGCTGCTCACCAGGATCCTCAGCAACGGGCTCTTGTACTCGCCACAATACAAACAAGCACAGTGCATATAGAGAAATTAACATTACACCAAACATATAAACAAAATACATAGTAATAATCTACACCTTAAAATAAAATTCTAGGAACAGGAATCATAATTTTTGGAGTTATAGAATTTAAGTTATGTATTTTCAAAGGTTTTATGTGTTTAAATTGGATTAAGTGAGGAATTAAATTTATTACTGTTTTCATGACAAAACAGAGGCTCTAAGTGATAAAGAATAAAATTACAAAAATTTAGAAACTAGAATGGATTAATTTGGAGTTCATATGTATTTTCTATGAATTATCAAAGTTCTAGCAATTATTTTTGTATTAAAAATCTATTTTCTATTTCATTTATCCCATTTAAACAACCTCTGGACTGGGCGCACTATTATTAAAGAGTGCAGGGGCAACGGCGCAAAAGACACACAGACACAGGCCCCATGCGCAGTGGACGGCGGGTTCTAAACTCCAAAACCGTAAGGGTCCTTTTGTAAAACCCGCACCGCGAAGGGGTATCAGCCGCCCAGGACCACCCGATCACATCCCAACGGTTCGGATTTAATTTCCCTTGATCTAATCGTGCCCGATCAATTCCGATCCTACGGTCCCGGTCAACGTAAGCACCGAGCCATCGCAGCCGCTCAGTGCTCCACGATCTACAGCGCACACGCCAAGATCAACGGCCAGAAGGCCGTCTTCCCCGCCCAGACAACATTGCGGCGGCGCGGCTTCGCCGACGACCGACCACAGGCGCTTGCAGGCGACTCGCCGCCCTCCCTAATCAAACCCGAGGTTACCTACTCGATCCTAGAGAGTAAGCGAATGTAGGGGCAGTGTCGTTACCTTGAATCGGGGCGCCGAACTACCTGGCCACGACAGCGCGCGTGGACACGGCGGTGCTTCGACTCCGGCGACAAATCCACTCGTCTCCGGTTGTCAATCCTGCGCAGTGTGCCCGGAAACACCTACCGCAGGTCCGACCGATGCTCCCGAGCCGGAACACAATGATCCTAGCGGCCGTAATCGCTGTGCAGGGTGACGGCGACACAACCACAAGGCGCGGCGGCGGCGATTCGGGTCCGCGATAGATGAGCTCAAGCGAGAGAGGGACAGGGGAAGGGACGGAGCTTGAGAAACGTGGCGCGAGGGTTTTTATGGTCCGGTAGTCGTGCATGGGGTGCGGATCCTTCGGCCCAGAGGGGGTAGCACGACCGCGCCGTGCGCCGGTACTCACGCGAGGTTCTGTTGCAACGACGACGGAGATCCCTGCGTTCCTGGACCCACACGTCAATGACAGTCCGCTCGCGCGAAGGTGGCTGACCGTAGGGCCCCGCATGGAAGACAGCCGCGCGCGAGCAAGGGGCTGCGCCGTGGACCCCGGCTGTCGGCGCGCGTGGGGTGCCCAGTTGGGCCGCACGGATCAAAAGAGGGAATTGGGCCGAGGGGTGAAGGCTTTAGGCCCAAACTGCACAGTTCTACTTTTTCTTTTATTTTTTTCCTTTTTCCTTTCCCTCTTTTCCAAATTCAAATTTAAATTCTAGTTTCAATTCAAACTTGTGACAATTTTATCCTTAGATTATATTGTGCCATGAAAATTCCCATTTGGAGATATATTTATATATTATTTATATTTCTATATCACATAATATTTATTTGCTTCTCTTTTCTAAATTTTGGAATCTCTTTTAAGTTTTCAATTCCACTTTAGACTTTTTACTATATTCCTCATTATGTTATTTTTATATTGTCACATAAAATGCACACAAAATAAGATCCAGCATGATGCACAGGTTATTTATGTGTTTCTTTGTTCCCATTACCAATTTTTTTTACTAGTGTTGATCACATGTGATGAATAGTAGAGGCCACAAACTATTGAGATTATATCAATCCCCTTTATTTCACTTTTGAGTGTTACAGTGGAGGGGTATAAATAGCCCTACCCACCAAACTAGCCGCTACCAGGGTTTCCTGCGCATGGGCGCGGTCGTCTCAACAGATAGTTCTGACAGCTAGCCGTTGGGCTAATGGCACACCGGACAGTGAACAGTTCATGTCGGTGCACATCGGATAGTCCGGTGTGACGGCTAAAATTCAACTTCACAACTCGTTGCTCTCGAGTTTTTCTTGGGGGCAAGGCTCTGCCCCTGGGCCTGACTGGCCCCACTGTCAGGGGGCGCACCGGACAGTCTGGTGCACACCGGACAGTGCAGTGCCCCTAAGACAGAAACCATAACTTCTTTTTCATTCTATTTTTCGAATCGGTTTTTGTTCTAACTCGTGAGTGTGTTATAGAGAGACACCTAGCACTAGATGTGAGTGTGAATATGCACCAACACTACACTAGAATTCTATTAGTCAAACTACTCGTCCACAACCCCTCTTTATAGTACGGCTAAAATAAAATAGAAGACCTAATACTATACTGAGTGTCCGCAACTCCTTCGACACTCGGAATACGAAGACCTTCACCTTCTAACTCATCTCAGGGATTGTTTTCACCGTTGTAGTACAACTTACTGTAATGCGACCTAACTTACCATTTGCTTTGCAAAACACACGTTAGTCACATATAATATTACGTTGTCATTAATCACTAAAACCAACCAGGGGCCTAGATGCTTTCAGTACAAGTCATTAAAATCCATCCCTCATGTCCTCCGATGAAAAGTACGTGTCCTACGGGGTCCGTCCAGCGATGAAGGAGACCATGGTAGGTGGACAGGGAGATGAACTAATAGTGTGTTTCGTTTAAGGAATGAGATAGTCTATCATCTTCTCACTCCTCACTTTCTTATTTGGTTTGTGAAATAGAATTAGATGGTCTATTACCATTTCATTCCTCATAGACTAATAATTAGTAATAATAAGACGAATGAGTTTATTCCACCAAATTTATGGAATTGACTCATGATACACCACCTCATTAGAATGGATTGATTCTTCAAACCAAACACCATCTACCGGTCATTCCATAAGTTCGTGCACTTCCACGTGGGTCACAGCGCGCGACAAGCGCCAGCAACATGCCAAGGCCAAGGGCAAGGAAATCATTATGAAGGTGTTGTTGAGAACGGTCCGAATTTTTTGTTTTTTAGCCATTTTTGTGACAAAAATTTACACTTAGACCCCTAGAAAATTTATTTCCCGTTTTGGACCCGATACTCGACGCCATAGCCTACGGCGCTGAGCTCTAACGTGGCACAGGCGGCTCCAGGTGGCTAGAGCTGTCGTGGCGTCGACACGGCGCCGACGCGGCCTCGTAGCTCGGCGCCACAAATCTTGGTGTCGAGCTACGAAGGCCTATAAAACGGTCGCGCTGCTGGCCGAGAAGAGCTCATTTCCCCTCAATTCAAAACTTCGTCAAAGTTGCTATATTCAAAGTTTCGAGTTGGAATACTTCGTAGACCAAGGTATGGTGTCTCACTGATTCATTTTGTATATTGGGTTGTAATTTTTTGATTATTAGTTTCCATTGTTGCTCCTAGAATATATAGTATAGTTAATATGATGACTACATTTTATGATAGTTTGTGAAATCCGATTATAAAGTCTATTAGGTACATGTGTTAATTATAATCGTTTCTTAAGTGAATGACATGTACTGGGAGGCGTTGTGGCAGAAGAGAGGTCATCCTCGGGAGTTATATCTGGACGTATCTAGTAAGGATGCTCCTGTTCCTCCTAAGCTTCCTGTGCCTAACTGTGACTGTGGCAGACTGGCTTAGGAATGTCAATCCAAACATCCAAACACGGCTGCTCGCTGCTTCTACCTTTGTGGCGGTTTTAACTTATGTAGCTTATGACTTGTGACTTAATATTGTTTACTAGATGTGCTTCGTTCCATTGTTTTAGGAGCACTTGAGGTGTTTCTTTTTCCAGTGGATCGACGGTCCTGATAAATTTGACCCTCAATATCTTCTTTTCGCTAATTGGTTGTGTGGAAGAACTAGTCATGAGCGTTTTAAGCTTTGGGTACCTCCTCCCCCGAATCCTCCACCAATGACAGATGCAAAGAAGGAGGTAGCAACAGAAAGAAGAATGGACTCGCCGCCTCGATGCGATTGTGGGGATCGTGCTATCATCGACGAAGACACTGCGAAGCACTTCGTGTGTCCGAACATTGATTATGTGAGCCCATAACAAATGTCTAAAGTTTTGTTATTTTTTGCAAAAATTTACTAATTTATTCTCCTGTAGCCATATGGGTGGCGTAAGTGTCATTTTAGAGAGTGGTTGTATGGTCCTTTGTCCCATTGGCTAGAGGCAGAGGCAAAGGAAAAAAATGAGTGGGCGGAAGAGTTGAAGTTTGATCCAGTACTCTGTAAATGTGGTATTGAAGCTAAGTATGGATTAGTTCCTTCCGAGCTTGGTGTTGACTATTTTTGTGGACATATGGTAGATTACGATGAAGTTGGTATTTGTTTATTGTTTGCACCAGCTGTAATGTTACACCCGTACTTACTCTTTTTTTGTAGGAGACGAGGAAATGCAGTTGGGGGAGTTACGACGACAAAGGAGAGGTGATGTGCACAATAAAGTCCAAGAGACTAATGGGACAGAAAATGTGTTGTGGATCTCAGCTCGTCGATTCGTACATTAACGATCGCATACAGGACATGCGTAGGTACGCGAAATCTACCCATTTTGACAGCCTGACGCGTGCAGAGCAGAGGAGGTTGAAGGTGGCAAATGAGAAGAGAGCACAGTATGCAAGGGAATGGGAGGCGGCTAGAGCCGAGAAACCAATGTTGGATAATCTTGCTGATCGTCTCAAGGGAAGTGAGTGAGAAAAATGATACTATAATTTTGTTAGTACAATTTATTTATCCTGACTTTGCAAACTTATTTTCTCATTATATTTGCAGAGATTGGATGTGGCGTAAACTATATCGCATATGAGGCACATGCAAGATATGTTCAGGAAAAATGGCGACAGTAGAGCTGATGGAGGAGGAGGCCAACACTGCAGAAGCCTAGCTATAACCTCTTGTCGTATCCCAGTCAGTCAGGCAGGGCAGAAACATCCATGACGCACTGTCGCCTGTCGCGTCTAGAAAAAGAACTGAACCAAATAGGTGGAGAATCCAAGCTCGATAATGGTAGCCAACCGTCTGCTCGTCTGCTCTAGGTGGACACTCCCCAAAAGCCTGCCTAAGCCAGGTGAGTGGGACTCCGGTGGTGTGGCTACCTCATAGGTCATCAGGAAGCAGTCTCCCAAGGAAGGCCTTCACCCTCTGCCTCCAACCACCTACTGCTGCCTGACCAGTCACTGGACGACCCAGAATGCTGAGACAAAGAATCTTCTGACAATCTTCCAGCGTCACGACCATCTCACCGTAGGGAAGGTGGAAAGTATGAGTCTCTGGTCACCACCTATTGGAAGATAAACGAATACAAAATCATTAGTATGCAAATAGATGCGATTACTGTAAAAGTTAAAAAAAATAGAAGTCTTTACCTGTCAACCAGAGCCGTCAACGCCGCTAGGTTGAAAGTCGGCATTCCACGGCGAACCTGGAATGATACGACGTCCAAGCCAGCCCTCTCTAGGAGAGGAGTGTACCTATCATCGTACCGCATCTCCTCCAGAAACCGGTTGTGGGTCCGGACCCGCAGAACGGGCAACACCTAACAATAAAAGTAATTTCATTAGTCAAATATACGTTGTATTTACTAATTCAAAATTTTAATATATGTGCAAAAAATACCTCTCCCTCTGCGGTGAGACAGCCCCTGTGGTGCTCGTCGTAGTGAGGGTCCAGCAAGTGGAACTACGCCATCCTGCAAGTTAAGATAATAAGGTTAGTAAAAATATTAAAATGTAACAACAACATTGACATAGTACAATAAAAGATGTGTACTCTACGTGTGAAATAAACATTGTATCACACCTGACTAAGTGTCCAAATGCATGTATGTGAGTTGTGGCCAAGTCTCCCACATTTTCCGCATTCATTCTGCTCTGGGTCCACGAGAAAGGGAGAAGCTCGACCTCTCCTAGTGCGACCGGAAACCTGATCCATAACCATGTTGCATCGGCTCCTTTTCCTAGTACCACGTTTGTCCCGTCGATGCGCTGGATCAGCAATGTATACCGGACCAGTGTACGTTGGCCACTGTGACTCGTCAAGAAATGGCTCAAAACGAGGGCTCCAGGTATGTACTAAGCTCTCCACACTGAACTCCGAAGGTATCCTACTCTCAAATGCAAAGTTGCGATGACCTCCTCAAAAAGGGGAAGTTAGCCTTGCTACGATCCTTTCAAAGAATATTTTCTGCTAGATGTCGAGTGCACCATCTGTGGTGCATGGGTGCGTAGCTAGGAATCTGCTCTTGCGCTGCATTAAGAATACCTTGGTGTCTGTCAGATATGACACCAACCTCACGACCAGGGCCCACGACATTGATCCGAACAAGTCACAAGAATCAAGACCAACTATCTTTGTTCTCCCTCTCCACCAAAGCAAATGCCAAAGGAACCAATGCGTTGTCTACGTCACATGATATGGCAACCAACAATGTGCCCTTATACTTCCCAAGCAGAAAAGTACCATCAATAGAGAGCACAGGACGACAATATCTGAAGGCCTCTACGCACTGCGAGAAACACAAGAAAGCACGAAAGAAGATCTCTCTGTCGTTCCTCCATTCATTAGGTTTACGGATGTACTCGTAATACATGCTTGGGTTTTTTGCTTTGATTGCATTGAACAATGGTGGTGACTTCTCGTAACCCTCCTCCTAATCCACGTATATCATCTTCCATGCTCGCTGCTTTGTCCTCCATGCTTTCCCATACTTGATCCTGTAACCAAACAGCTTCGAAGTCATGGTCATAATTGACTTCACCTTCAAGTTTGGCTGACCCTTCAATGTCCCCAATAGCCTTTTCGCAATTAGGGTAGATGTCAACTAACGATGCTTAGAGCTCAGCTCTATCTGGGCACAAGTGTGTGGACCTACAATTTTGGTGATCTTAAACTTTCCGGTTTCCTTCTGCCTTTGGGCACATACCCTCCAATTACATTCCGACACCTCGACACAACTGTGTAACGATGCTGTGCATACGAGTGTCTCACCTTGAACGGCCTCTTGCGGTTCATAGAATATTCCTGTACCATCGTCTCAGTGTAGGCAGGTCCTTGAAAAGTAAGTCTACCTTAGTCTCAATGTTGTCGGCGTTATCCGGAGCCTCTAGCAGTTCATCGTCATGTCCTTCTACGTATGCACCGGTGGAATTACTTAGGCTGCTAAATTCATGTACTGCAGGATCACGCTCGGGACACAAACGTCTTATGAGTTCAATTTCTTGCTCGGTCATTTCTTGAACCGGACGGTCATCATCAGAATCTAAGGCCCGCGCAGCCTCATATGGCTCCTCATCCTCAATCTGAACATCAACACTATTTGATGCCCTGCATATGTTGTCCATATTGTATGATACAGGCACATCAAGATAAGCATCATTATCTAGTTGTGGAGATCCTGCATTGCCTCGAAGGAGGAAATACTACATTAAAAAGTCTAATCAAACGAAATAACGATGGATATGAACAACATGTTAAAGACACTTACTAAGATGATCCTGAATTAGATCCTGGGTCAATGGGATCTCCTGGGGGTACCACCGGATTAGAAGCCCCACAAACGCCGCGAACAGGACGAGAAATCTCATACTCGTTCGAGACCGATTGAGCATCAGGCACAACAACCACTTCTTCCGGAAGCTCAGGCAAAGGAGCTTCAATACGAGATGCATTTGGCATTTGTGGAGACAACCCAAATGGAGCATCGCAATGACTAAAAGATAACTTTCGAACAACCACATCCAAACATGGTGGAACAATCGTCTTCACAATTCTGACATATCTCACCCAATCATCTTCTGAGGCAATGAAGATCAACCGTCGGACACCTGTCTCAGATGTAATATGGGACAACAAACCTTGAATTGATATTCCAGGGTCATTTAAATTGCAACTAATCTCCTCACAAGCTCGAGCGAAAATCTGGCCAAAAGAGGGTCTTTCATCGAACATCATGGTCACGTTCTTCATACCATAAAAACTAACATTCCCATAAACATTTGTCTCCACGCTTCCTCCATGGTATAGTGTCACTAGGGGTGTCCATCTATTGCAAACATGGATTACTAACTCAATAATGCCTAGGTACTTAAGCCTAAATACTTACTAAGTAATAAATAAATAATAACTACTTATTAACTAATAACTATATAGTAAATATTAAATGACCACATCAAACGAAATTACATAATTTATGAATAATGTACGAAAACAATGTATACCTGAGACCGCGCATGAGTCAAGCTAACGGTGGAGAAGGTCAAGTCGGAATGACACCTATGTACCAAAACTACTATTGTCAATAAAAAATTCGGCAGCACCTCCCCTATAAAGTGATGTTTCTAAAACCTGCAAAGAAACAACAACACGATGGTTGCCAACACAGAAAATTGTACGATAGCTACATAATAAACAATATGCTAACCATATGATAAACAATGTGCTAAACAATATGCTACAAGTATATGCTAACTATATACTCACTAACTTTCCTTCATCCAATATACTAACAATATGCTAGCAATTTACTAACTATATAATCACTAACTATATGGTTAGTTAAACAAAATGCTAAGTAACTGTATGGTTAGCAAATTATTAAATATATACTCAATAAGTTTTCTCCATATACTTTACAATGTGCTAAGTAACTAAAAAAATTGAAAAAATTACTTGTTGGACTGGGAGGCGAGGCGGGGCTCGCTGCGGCTACGGCGGACGGCTCATCGGGCTGATCGGCATGGCTAGCCGAGCGGCGACGATGGCGTGCCGGTGGGGGGCGCGGTGGTGGGGAGCGTTGCCGCGGGCGAGGCCGGTGGCGCGTAGTGGAGGGGCCAGGCACGGTGGCGCGGGCCGGTGGGGCACGGTGGAGGGGTCGGGGCACGGCGGCGGGCCACATGGTGGAGCTGCCGGGGAGCGGTGGCGCTGCCGGTGGCAGTGGCGGGGAGCGGGGAAGGGTGACACATGGTTATAGAGAATGGAGAAGAGAATGACGCGGTGGCAGTTTTAGTCCGGAGCTCGGCGCCAAGATCTATGGTGCTGAGCTCTGGGCCACGTCGATGCCACATCAGCTAGGATTGGACAGCGCGACAGGTATCTTGGTGCCAAGATCTATGGCGCCGAGATGTGTATGCTCGGAACCATAGCTCATGGCGCCGAGAAATGGGTCCAAATCTCTACTACTCCTTATGTTTGTATCGTAGGCGTCCACATTTGACTATGGTGCACGGTTCTGCCGTCGCGCTCCCTCTACACTCCATCCGTCCTCCGCGCTCCATCCTCGAATCCCGTGGCTCCATGCTCGAATCCAGCGTTCCCTCCGCCTCCTTCCGCGCTCCAACCCCGCTGCCCGCGCGCGCCGCCGCTCCGGCCCGCGATTCCCCCACTTCCCCGTCACCACCCTGAGCGATGCGCTCGCACATCCAGCGCACTCCCGACCCCTCCGGCAACAACTCGGAGGGGTCGAGGCCGAATCCGCCGATGAGAAGGGGCGATGGAGAGGCTGGTGGTGGCCACGAGGGCGTTCTCCGCTTCGGTCTCCGGTGGCGGCACTGGCGGTGAGGTCGGCGACAGCGAGGGGAGGAAGACCTAAAGTGGGCGCTGGCGCTACCATGCCCTCGCAGCACCGCTCACGCGATGCCCGCGTGTGCCCTCGCCTTCACCGCCGCGATGCCCGTGCCTCTGCCCTCGCCTCCTCCGCCCTCACGACACTGCACCCTCCCTAGTGATGCCCGCGCCTCCATCCCCGTGATGCTCGCGCCTACCCCCGCCTCCTCTGCCCTCACAACACCGCGCGCGCACGCCTCCTCCCCGTGATGCCCGCCCTGACTCCCAGATGCTGGCCCTTGCCTCCTCCACCGCGTATAGCCGGCTCCGCAATCCATGGCCTCGCACTCCCAGAGTGGGAGCAGGCGACACCATGGCTACGCCCGCGACTCCCCTCCGCAATCCTTGGCCCTGCGCTCGCTCTCCCGAGCTCCGACGGGCTCCCGCCCTAGCCCCTGACACCATGCTGTGCCCAACCCTAAACCTAGACACCATGCTGTCAACAACGCCACCTTCCTTCCTCGCCACCACACCTTCTTTAGATGGAAGGCACGACTGGTGGCATCTTCCTGATCTCGGAGCATGTCTAATCCTCGCTCCAAATGCTGCTCCACCCCCAATCCGTGTGGCATCTTCAGATGGAAGCCGGGACAATGCCCCGTCCCCCTCTCCCGAGCCCTGATGACTGACATTCCAGGGATGTCGCTCTGCGATCCTCACCTCCTCGTCGTTGGTGGTTGCGCGACCTCCTGACCGTCATCTCCGCCCGCGAGATCCCACCGACTCGCCCACCTCTCTGTCCACAGCTGCCTCCATCACACACCTCCTCCACGCCGACGAGAAGGCTCGCCCACCTCTCAGTCCACGACCGCCTACAACGTGCCTTCTGAATAAAGGTCTATTCATCTGATGTTTTGCTGAATGATGAATTAAGGAATCATCTCATAGTTTACAGTTTATTTAGATTACCATTTTTATTAGATTTGTTAATAAGGTTAGAAGTAAATTTCTAATATCATGGATTGACTGGCCATTGAATGGAAATCTTTGAGTGTGAGATTAGTAATACTTGGCAGGATTACTATTTTTTTAGAATTGCTAATGAGATTAGTTAATTCCTTCTTTTGATAATACTTGTCTTTACCTCTGCTTTAGTACAATCTAGGTCGCCTCCAATCTCGTCTCCACCGCAGCTCGCCTCCACCACATCACTGCCATATTGCCTCCACCGTAGATCGCCTCCAATCGCGGATGCCCGCCGACGCCTACCAAATCTCGAGCTCCAATCCCACCGACAACTCCTACCAAAATCGAGAATTCGGGATCTCCAATCCCATCCCGGATGCCACCCATCAGCGGCTGACCAGCCATACCTCGCCTCGAATCTCCGGATCACCGTCTAGATGCGCAGTCGTGGTCTCCGGATTACCAAACGATTCCAACTCAAATCCCCAAATCGTGCACCCACCATCGTTAAAAAGTCTCGATTGCCATCCTGCTCCAACCATCCTACAATGACGCCAATCTTGCGCCCACCCTCATCCAGGTTAGTTTGCATTATGTTTACCATTACTCTTGTGTTGTAGCACTTCGTGATCATGCATAACCATGATCAACCATGGTCGTACCTTCATGTTGATAACTGAAAAATTGCTAATTGTGTTCTTTTATATTGATGTAGAAATAAACTCAACAGTACCTGACCTTTTCTCTGAAGTGTGTGTTCTTTTATTTATAAAAATCTGCGACTCCAATGATTACAGTTACATGTCCTTGAATTCTCCTCGTACATATTATTCTGTGGACTAATAAATCTCCCTTTGCTGCATTTTATAAATAATGTGTTGTTCTACATTGCTACTTCTCAATAAGAGAATATGTTCACTGGATAATGACTTGTGGTGCTCCATTAAAGCCAACAACAAAAGTAGAGTATTTGGACCATTAATGAATTAGTAGGATGGTTGCACTTAGTGATTGTATTTTTTAGTTGTTGAGCTAACCAGCTAGGCTTAAATAGCACGTCCTAAAATTGGAGGAGAAACTCTTATTTGATGTGGTTTCTATCATTTTTTAGTGCACTAAATTATGAGAAATGACATTGAGTGGGGGTTTCGCTAAAAATATTTCTGAATCTTTTTTGGTTAGGTGGTTAACTGTCTAGCCTGTTTTTTATGCTAGCTAGGGGCATACAATATTGGCGCGTAGCATTACCACCACGTATTTTTAGCCTCCTACAAATAATGGTTGTTGGCTTTAATGGTTGTCTGGCCGAACTAAGCAAAAGGAAGCTGATCTGGAGTACAATGTTGCAAAGCAGGTTGAGAGAATGTTAACATATGTTTTGCACAACCTTTTTATCTATACTTCTCCCTATGGTCCAAAATAGCTTGTAATGTGAAGAGTTCTATTGTTCCACAAACTTGGGCTATTTACCTTGATTATTTTTTTGAAGTCTTACTGCATATTCATTATTTTGGATGTATTGGCTCGATTCACTAATAAGATAGGAGGTGAATTAGTCGATGTCTTACGAAAACGATATTGTACATTTTGTAGTTATAATAATCTGTCCATCCTATGTCACACTCTGTAGATGTTAATCTAGGAACTATAGAGTTAAGGTAAATTATTCATTTACTGTTACAAGCAGCTCTATGCAGTCACCAAAGGTGAATTAACTGTACCATAATAACTTAGGAGCTTGTTAATGATTTTGCACATTTTTTTGATCTAGGAAGCACTTCCCCTTTCTATATTTCTATTGTATAAATTGGCTATGGATCCGTTGTGTGTGGCGTGGACATGGAAGCAGGACTTGTGCTCCAGGTACACCCACTGACTCTTGTCATATGTTAGATTTTTTTGAGATAATCCGTCTACTAGACTATTGTGTTGCTTATAATGATTTAAGTGTCTCCTAGGTGAAACAAGCTTCCAATAGTTTGTAGCAACCAATTTTTATTAATAGATTTTTTGTACTCAATCTACCAATTCCAATCCCCATATTCTTGATACTTATTTACGTTGGTATTATGGGTTCTTGTCTTTTATTTATCAGACCGATTTACTTCCTTGATATGCTTTTCTCTATCTTTTGAAGTTTTTTATCTTGAGAAATCTGCTTTCTGTTCTACTATTATGAAGTAAATCTACTCACAATTTCTCTCGACAAGGAAACACTTGCATGAGAAGTAGTGCTAACCCAGAAGTTAGAAGTAGTGCAAACCTAGAAACCAGAAGTAGTGCTAACATAGAAGAGGAAAGTAGAAAGCTCTTTGTCAGTAGAGGCAAACCATCTCTCTGATGAACTTGAACCAAAGTTGGAGGATGCTCAGAATGGGGAGGAGGTCTAAGTGAAAAGTAAAAGTGGGCAGCGTGATGCCAACTGTCCCCTACCATGGTCATCTACTTGTTTCCCATTTTCCTGCCAGACTGGTATTTTGTACTAAACTGGAGGCCAAAATCATGTGCTCTCTTTATGATGGGCTGCCATACTAAATTTAAGGGTGAGCTAGACGACAAGGCCAAAACCTAAACTAGGGGCCAAAATCATGCACTTGTGCTTCTCAAAACTGCAGTAAGGAAGTGAACCAATATGATTAGGGCACTTTTGAGGCCGAAAAGAATTCCTTTTGCAAGGAAGGCTTGTTAGGATGGGGAGATAGAGGTCAAGTTACTTATGTTTCAGTCCATAATGGAACTAAATCTGAAATCTATGGAGCAAACCAGTCAATCTAGATCTCTATTTAAACAAACATTTTTCATGATGCAGTTCCACATGTGAAAAAGCCACATGGATATGTAACAACATAAATCTCTTTAGTGGGAAATAAGTTTCTGTAATACATTTATGCACCCAGGTATCAAGAAAAAAATATTGTCATTTCTATAAAAACATGATGCACTTTTTCACAATTCATAGTGTGATGCTATTCCTCTTTTGCCTTTAGAGAAGCCCATAATACATAGGGACGTGAAGTCAACAAACATTTCAAAATCACTGGTCTTCATCCAGTGACGACAGAAATAACTAAGAGGCTCCATAGTGTATGTGATGGGAGGCAAACTCAAGAGCTAGAAAGTTGGATGGTACTTGCTTTGTCTCCTTTCTCTCCTCTACTTGCCTTTGCATCCCCTGTTTACAAAAGTACAAATGAATAAATGTCCATGTGCTATC
The DNA here is from genome assembly GCA_029449295.1 of Zea luxurians. NCBI lineage: Eukaryota > Viridiplantae > Streptophyta > Magnoliopsida > Poales > Poaceae > Zea > Zea luxurians. The sequence continues at coordinate 36,926,467 of JAOPSE010000010.1, read as the reverse complement.
TACTGCAGATTTTTATGTGTAAGTTAATGGTGCATTTGACCAAATACATAAAATGAGATGTTCCGATATCACTTCAACTTGAAACTTCTAATCTTGAATTTTTTATAGCCAGTGTTGCTGCTTTCTTATTTTCCTTCCTTTTTGATTGTAGGCTCTCAATAACTGGGGTCTTAGGCTACAGGTACCTCTCATCAATTGTATTTTCTTAGCCATTTTCCCTAAAGTTTGGTTAATTATTTGCTTTAGTTCCACCTACCTATGCTAGTTGTTCATTGAGTATGAATTTGCAATGCAGGAGGTGAGTGCAATTGATCCTGCCCGTGATAAACCGACCATCATAAAACCAGTTATCAGTAAGGTAGATACTTGATCCTGGCCGTGATAAACCGACCATCATAAAACCAGTTATCAGTAAGGCATGACCATTACGGGTGCCTAGGAATTATTTTTAGGTGTTACTTAGTAAATATTATTCTCTTTGATGAACCACTGACACTCACTTCTATTGTAGTTTCGTGCTATAATTCAACTGCAATTTGATTTCCATAGGGCAATATACAACCTCAGAACTGTCTTGGTGTGCCTCATAACTCACCCGTCGAACGATACATACATTTATTAGATTAGACTAAAATAATTACTTTGTTTTAGTATACTATGTATAAACTTCTAATAGAATTTATGCCTTCCACAGTTTAAGTTCAATGACAATGAAACTCATATTTTCTTTTATAATGATTCAGAACGGTTTAGCTGAGGATACCACGAGATCTGGGAAGCCAGATGTCTCCCTAAATGAGCTTTACAGTCAATCTGCTATGTATGTTACAGATGTTCATGCTCTGAAGCCAAATTACTCGAAATCTATATATATATATATATATATATATATATATATATGTGTGTGTGTGTGTGTGTGTGTTACTTTCTCTACCATATGCCTGGGATCTTCCTCTCTTTTTTTCCTACGAACTTCCTTGGCTAATAGTGTGATCTTTTGTCAAATGCAGGTCTATTGTAGCGCTTTGCGATTAGTCCGCTCCATGGTATAATTCATTTTTTTTTCTATTTCTAATGAATTGTGTTAGTTTTTCTCTCTTTGCTATTAGTATTAGCTGACTGTTATTTTTTCTGTTTCTAATGAATTGTGTATTTATAATAATATTGCATATTTATACCGTCAATATAGAATTAGTGTTACGATGATATTTTGTCACACGAATTTTGCATAACATAACGATGTTTGTTGTTCCATATTTATGTTTTATATCAATTCTTAAACATAACATTGTCTTCCTTTTCTAATGAATTGTGTTAGTTTTTCTCTCTTTTCCTGCACACAAATCTCAGGAAACTAAATGATTGAAAGACTTCAACATATATTTGCTTCATCAAGTCACACATATGGTGGCTTGACTATGGATTTTCATTGTAATTGACTGGATCCAGCTGCTTTATTTCAAGTTTTTACAATCCTAGAAACTTATCTATCAAAGTGAAATAATATGATACTCCTATCATCTCATCGGGATTTTGGCTTAACTTCTCCATTCAACTTCTGCACATTTGTAACATGCGTCTTGGATGTTATAGTAATGAGAGGAGGTAGATGATATAATTTGCCTGTTCCTGTTCTAGTATAAATTCAATTCTGGTTTCTTTGGATGCTCATTTCTAGTTCAATCCTACCCTTAGCATGGGGATGTGGTGAGGTGGTACATCCAGTCCGAGGAGCCTAGGATGAGGTGGAGTGCCGACCTCCACTGCAGCTTCGTGCAGGCCATAGACTGCCTCGGTGGCCAATACAGCACGTTCTCCTTCCTCCGCCTCTTCCCTTCATCATAAAGCCTCCCATGGTGTAATCTTGCCCTCGGTTTTTGTATGCTCATGTAGTAACATTACCATTGAGTGATTCAGTAGAATTATTTAGTGATTTGTTCCCTACCAGTTCTAATATTGATTCCATTCTTTCTTTCGGAGAAACTATTGGTTGTGTTGTGTGCTTGTGTGTATTTCTCCTACTTCCAATCACGTTTTCAACAGCCTAGCTAACTTTTGTTTTGGCGGTGTAATAAATCGCAGAGGCTACACCAAAGCTCATTCTTCAGTTCATGGGCCATGGGCACCAGGGGGCTCACCATATCTCACGTAAAGAATCATCTCCAGGCTAGTTGTTTCACTTCTTCATCCATTGTCTGGCATGCACCTGTAGCTTCTCTGCCACTCATGTCTTCACAAAATCTTGTAAGCATGGCATGCAATGTTTTCTTAGCCTTTTTCTAAAAGAATTATTTTGCTTACGATTGTTATGTTTGTCCACTGTTGTCGTAACCAGTGTAGGTCCTCTAGATTTTAGCAAACCTTGAATCATTCTGCAATTCTTTTTATGGTGAGTTAACAAAAAATAATTTTTATACTGTGACGATAAAGGCAAAACAACTTTTTAGGTTCTTTTTGTAGAATATAACAAGCTGATTTAATCTTGCAAGTTGTTCAATGTAGACCTCATACTTATCAGTTTCTTTCTTGTGGGATATCTCAGATTTTATCTCAATATTGACTTTAAGTATTGTAAGCCTTTGTCAATTTGTGGTTGTTCATTGTTGTGTCAATCTAAGAATATTGATTGCAAATTTTGTTGTTTGGACAATGAAATTTACAATATTTAGAATATATGTTAGACGCTGAATATTGTAATGTTGTCTTTGAGTTGGTGGACATTGATAAAAAGGAGATGGAGATGATCAAGGACCTGCCTGAAGAACTCAAGCAGGACATCAAGCGCTACCTCTGCATCGAGCTAGTTAAGTGGGTACAATCATTAAAGTCACTTGGGATTTTGCCTAACTTTTTTACATATGAATGTGCGGTGAGATTGTTACGGTATTTTCCATTGCCAGGTCCCGTTGTTTCATGGCATGGACGACCTGATCCTAGACAACATTCATTATAGTTCTGAATGAGATGTGGATTGTTCTATTTAGGTTATGATCCTGCTATGGGACTGCTTAGGTTATGACCCAAATTCTAAGATGTGACTATCATTATGTGCATTTGTTTTCTTTTACTTTAGAAAAGTAGCTCATGTTCTATGTCAGCTTCTCTCAAAAATCTGAAACACGTTTTTGAGGTTGGCATAGTTGTAGTTTGGCGTTCTGATGTTTATCAATTTTGTTTTACAATTTTGCATCCAAAATTCACTTGTCTATCTTCATAGTCCGTTTCAAAGATGCCATGAATGTTTTAGACAATTGGTTTAAAGTTGACAGAAGCTCTCACTTCTTCACTTAGCTTGTGATCTACAACTAATGTATAAGCTGACATATGTAGTTCATTTGAGTGGAACTGCAGTCGCATCAAGATTTCTTTCATTACTTCTACAACCCATTCTAAAGAGATTTTTTATATAGGATTCGGCCGAGGATAAGCATTGGTCATATCCATGATTTTGACCACTAATATTGTTGCTTATAGTTGACAGAAGCTCTCACTTCTTCACTTCTAGATGGAGTCCTTTTGATACTTGGGGTGTTCGGTAAGTTGGTGTTCAATTGGAGTATGTTGCATAATTTCATAGCTTTCTTAATATGCCAATTCTGTTGATGGAGCTTTATCGACATGCCAATTTATAAATTGAGCATGTTGCAGTTAGATGTAGTCTATTTCAGAATTGAGTGTACAAATAGATTTTACTTATAATGTGTTGCATAATAGGACTAAGCTTTAGGGGAGTGCTTTTGTACCAATGGTAGTAATTGGTTAGTATCGTATGATCTTCATGAGAAATATGACATCGTTATATGACTGTATTTGGTAGCACCTTATGCAATTTTTTTTGAATTGGCCAAGTAGCGTGGTTTCGTGCCCATAATAGAATAGTGACACTTAGTTGATCTTTTGTTATTCTTTTTTAGATGTGAAGACCAAGTAGGAGACAACTCATGGGCATAAGCAGATTTTCTAGAAGAGGAGAGCAGCACTTGATGACTTTGATAGGTTCAAAGTCATGCTGGCAAAGATCGAGGTCAGGAAGCTCGCTATCAAATGTTTAGTTCGTGTTGGCACTATTTCTATTGCTCGCTCACACTTTTTCTTTATGTAAACAGAGGGGTGGTGCTATCAGGCAAGAGCTCGCCAAGTTGAAGAAGACATTCATGGCTTAATGGGTATCTTTTAGTGGATGTCATGTTAGAGTTTTTGGTTCTAAGTTGGATCAGCAATTCGATTGAGTGTCGACAAAGACAGACGTACTAATATGTTCCCTGTGAATACATTTCAAACTTTATCAAGCATGGGTGTGCTCTAGATATTTTATTGTGAATGATAATGAATATATAAGGTAGCTTGCGTCAAATGCGTGATCTGTACCATTTTTGTTTTGTTTAAACATTGGCATAATCTATTTTGCGATATTGTCTAGGTTGATATATATTTTTTGGTATTATATCACGTGCAAATGTAGCTATTTGTGTGAGAAGACGTGTGATCGACTCTTTTTTCTTTTTTATATAAATAGCATTGAGATCAATTGTTTATATATATCTTATCATAACATTTTTACTTCGTAGCAACGCACGGACGTTCACCTATTTGTATATAAGTTATCATGATATTTATAAGTTGCCGTTACAACGCACGGGCACTCACCTAGCAAGCTATTAAGTCTTCTAGAGGCCTAAACGTGAAAATATTTCATAAAATAGACTAATATACAAAAAAAATCGGGAGAACGGTGGTGTGGAGCTCTAGAAAAAAATAAACCTTTCCATGGCGATATTTGTTTGTCGCGCCACCTCTCGTCGACCTCCATCTATATCTTCTCAATTTTTTGCGACTAGATACTGCTGCAGGGGTTGCCCGTAGCCCCTGCGACTGCTACTTTTTTTACTAAATTACTAAATACGAAAACTAAAACTTTGTTTTAATTCTCGTATTTAGCAATTTAGTGAATAAAATGGAATAAAATGTAGAGACTAAAAATTAATCCCTACAAACAAAACAATCCCTTACTAATTCATGGCTGCATGTGTAGTGGGGGATGGAGATTGGGATTGATACCTCCTGTTAGGCTAATGTTTTATAGGCTCTACTTATATTCTATATTCAAACGTTTGATGTGACACGAACTAAATTATAGTCAGGGAAACCAAATACACCTTAAAACTTGATGGGCTTGGAAATGGAGATGTGTCAAATCGAGCATCGATGCGACGACGGCAAGCGAGGAGAAGTGGCAATGGGGATGGGGGCCATGACGCGACCGAGGAGACTACGCGTGGAAGTCCCACGGGTGTCGGAACGGGGTGTTTAGCTACGGGGAGGGAGAGGAGGGGGAAGTCGATGGGTGTCAGAACGATACAATAGTATTTTGAGGTTTTGTTGCGCGATCTTGATCACGACGACGACCGGTGCGCCTACGGTGAATAGGAGCGGCATAGTTGTACCTGATATTTTGACGTATGTACATATTTGTACGGTTCATGTATGATTCTTCGGTGAGGTTTGGATCCTTATATTAAATTTAGAAGTCCATTGGATACTCGTAATCTACCAAGATGTAAGCTCTAAATATTGATGCCAAGATTTGTTTGACCACGTCTTGTTCAGCGACAATCCTGAGATTTTAGGGACCTAGGACGAGATTTAAAATAGAGGTCTTTCTAATTATTTTTATATATAACTATATAAACACTTAATATATATCTTAAAATAGTTATATCAAACAACAAGTAAACAAAAGTTACATATTATTGTATTATCTTGTAATTTTCCTCTAACATATTTAAATAATACCGAGTTATGAACACATCATAGTTCCCCAACTATTCGACACTTTAGTACTAAATTATTAGACTATATACTAATAGTCTGACTACTGTATACATATATCTAGGCTTAGAGCATCTCAAAAGGACTCTTTATTTTGGCTTTCTATTTAACTCTATATTTATCTTTCCATAAAAATTATACTCTATATGTAGCATCTCACTCTAACAGATTATCTATATAGTTTGGCTAGTCAGAGTGGCTTGCCAAGTTTGGCTAGTGAAGGAGCCAATTTAGAATGTCGGATAGCCTGACGAGTTTGATGATTAGTTCGTTGCAGAGTTATTTGTTGTTAAGTAGTCAAAATTTAGTTTGACGAGCCATTTAGCTTGTATGCATAGATGAAAAGCAAAGGAGACAAAATTGACACAGATATATACTTGTAGTTCTATTGTAATTTCTCAAACAAATGGCACAAACGAGTACACATTTATTAATATAGCAGAAAATAACACAAAAAATAGCCAAAGAAGGAAAGAAAAAGAAAAACAAATAAAACTACTAACAACACCCAAAAAAACTAAGTACTTTGCAATATAGAAATATGGATTCCACTGTACGTAAACCTTTCTATCTAAACAAAATCTGATCTGACGAAAGAGTGGAACACAGGTACATGACCTGACCTGAAACCATACTCACAACTCTCAGTTTATCAAGTGAGCGGTCAGTACAATGATAGAGCCAAAATCAGAATTAGCTTGTTACGGGCATTAAAACAATAATCACTGTCACCTTGTTCATGCTACATCAGCTAGAGGGCAACAACATCGTAGCATACTTGGGGTAGTAGAAGCAGCACGTGGGAATCGACTCCACAGTGGGCAGCAGGGACCCGACCTTGTAATGTCCCTCATTCCTAAATGATGAATGTGGTAACCTTTTGTTGCAGCCTAGAAATTAGTTTGAAAGCAGCACAAAAAAGTTAATACATATAAAGGAGTTAGCACTATAGATTAAGTAGGTTACAATTTGATTTGGTAGAGCTAAATACATCATTGTGGCAGAAGCAGCAATATGTCCATGCGGTAGGCGCTTCATACATCATATTAGCCTCCACAATACAAAGAGTCTGTCATTACAGACAACAAATTACACTATTAAAATCACAATAATCCTGAACTAAATGTTGACTACTTTAAATTAAGAGGAAACATGCATAAAACACAGCTATTGGAACATGTCATTTACAAGTCCTATAAGCCATGCAAGTTAAACCATTGAAACAGAGCATGCCATATGTTGACATATAGAGCCTACAAGGCGTGTAGGCAAGGAAGGCTTCTCAAATATGTGGATAAAATCAATTTATGGGCATCATTTTTAGCCTTACCTTATGTGCTTATTAAAGAAAATAGTATTTTAGTGTCTAACTTGTTCAAACTCGATCCTTTGTTCTCCTGTCAATTTTCACTGTTATATTAAAAGCAAACACATAGTAGAATAGTTGAAATTGGCTAGTAAGGTCTGTTAAACAGAGAGGCAAGCATATTAGTGAAACCACTTCGCTCCAATTCTTCACTAAATTTAAAGAATAAAAATTAGAACTAACTTACAGTAAAGAAATCAACAAAAGGACAATATATTCAAATAAATGAAGTTAATCAATATAAGAAACATCCTTTTGAACTACATATTCAGTAAAATGGTTGGGTCGTTGCCCTCAAATTCAAGAAGCTAGGTTAAATCAAGGCCAAGCATTACAGTTTTTGATGCTCAACTGGACAAAAGGGTCTCCAACACTGTGTATATATTTGATGTTTTTGTAGGCATGCAACTATATATTATTAATATGTTTGGACAACACAAATCTAAAAAATGGAAGGGAAGTAAACACTTATTGGTTGTTATTTCTAAAAATGGGAGGTTATTACATCACAAATCATCACTCAAAGGCAGGTTATTATCAACTACATAATGATTAGATACGCATATTGTCGACGTTTCGACCCCGGGGGGTCCCTGGACCGACGAGTAAATTGTCGCTGCGTGTCCCAGCCCAGATGGGTCGGCGCGAGACGGAGACACAAGGGGGGAAAATAGCAAGGGGAAACCCGCGGCCTCGTGTTGTCCTGCGCCCAGGGCGGATGCGCTTGCAGTAGGGGGTTACAAGCGTTCGCAAGGGAGAGAGAGAGAAAGGGGGCGTTAGGCTGCCCGTTCTCCCGCGCGGCCACCTTTTTTGTATGAGAGCCCTGGACCTTTCTTTTATAGACGTAAGGAGAGGGTCCAGGTGTACAACAGGGGGTGTAGCAGTGTGCTAACGTGTCTAGCAGAGAGGAGCTAGAGCCCTATGTACGTGCCGACGTGGCTGTCGGAGAGGTGTTGGAGCCCTGTTTATGTGGCGTCGTGGTCGTTGGAGGAGCGCTAGAGCCCTGTAGAAGCACAGCTGTCGGGGCTGTCGGATCCTTGCTGACGTATCCTTGCTTCCGTAGGGGGCTGAGAACCACCATTGTCATGGAGCACGCGAGGTGCCATCATTACTTGTTTTACCGGGGCGAGCCAGATGGGACGCCAGTCTTGTTCCCTGTAGCCTGGGCTAGCTAGGGGTAGGGTAATGATGGCCTCCCCTTGTGGCGTGGTCGGCCCGAGCGAGGTGGTGACTCCTCCGAGGTTGAGGCTGAGTCCGAGCCCTGGGGTCGGGCGAGGCGGAGATCGTCGTCCGAGACGAGGTCGAGTCCGAGCCCTGGGGTCGGGTGAGGCAGAGATCATCGTCCGAGGTGAGGTCGAGTCCGAGCCCTGGGGTCGGGCGAGGCGGAGATCGTTGTCCTAGGCGAGGTCGAGTCCGAGCCCTGGGGTCGGGCGAGGCGGAGATCATCGTCCGAGGTGAGGTCGAGTCCGAGCCCTGGGGTCGGGCAAGGCGAAGATCGTCGTCTGAGGCGAGGTCGAGTCCGAGCCCTGGGGTCGGGCGAGGCGGAGATTCCTATGGCGCCCGAGGCTGGACTTGGTTGCTGTCAGCCTCACCCTGGCGGGTGGCACAGCAGTCGGAGCAGCGCAGGCGGTGCTGTTTTCCTGTCAGGTCAGTCAGTGGAGGGGCGAAGTGATTGCGGTCACTTTGGCCTTATCGACTAGAAAGCGCGCGTCAGGATAAGGTGTCAGACGATCCTTGCATTGAATGCTCCTGCGATCCGGTCGGCTGGCGAGGTGATCTGGCCAAGGTTGCTTCTCCGTGAAGCCTACCCGAGCTGGGCCTCGGGCGAGCCGAAGGTGCGCCCGTCGCTTGAGGAGACCCTCGGGCGAGGCGTGAATCTGCCTTGGTCTTCCTTTCCTGCCCGAGGCTGGGCTCAGGCGAGGCGAGATCGTGTCCCTTGGGTGGATGGAGCTTTAACCGGAATTGCGCCCATCAGGCCTTTGCAGCTTTGTGCTGATGGGGGTTACCAGCTGAGATTAGGAGCCTTGGGGGTACCCCTAATTACGGTCCCCGACAGTAGCCCCCGAGCCTCAAAGGGAGTGTGGGTACTCGCTTGGAGGCTTTGTCGCACTTTTTTTTGCAAGGGGACCGGCCTTTCTCGGTTGCATTTTGTTCCGGTGGGTGCGCGCGAGCGCACCCACCAGGTGTAGCCCCCGAGGACTCGGAGGAGTGGTTTGACTCCTTCGAGGTCTTAATGCCTTTCGTGATGGCTCGGCCGGTCTGGTTGTTCCCTCATGCGAACTGGTCATTGCCCGGGTGCATAGTCAGGTTCCAAGTTCTTGGGCTGGTATGTTGACGCTGTCAACGGTTTGGCCGGAGCCGGGTTTGCGAGAGCAGCCCCCGAGCCTCTACACAGGGCGAGAGGACGGTCAAGGGCAGACTCGGCTTTTTTCATATGCCCCTGCGTCGCCTTTCCGCAAGGAGGAGGGAGGAAAGCGCCATGTTGCCCTCGGTGGGCGCCGAACATGGTGTCTCCAGTGAGTTGCTAAAGGGTGATCCGAGTGGACGCCCGTGCCCTGTTCGATAAGGGTCGGCTAGTGGCCCAGAGGCGCGCTCCAAAAGTACCCGCAGGTGATTTGCCGGACCCGGTCCCGTTCGATAGGGTCCGAGGGCTCGATGCCTCCCTCTGATGGGATTCCGTTACAGAATCGTTCCTGCTGGTCTCGGAAATGTCCTAGGGTACCCCGAGAGCGTAGCCCGAGCCTTGGTTATGTATCGAACGTACCCAGAGTCATCCCTCACTCTGCGTGCTCTTGGGCGACTGTCGAACCCGTTGGGGGGTAGCCTACGAACCCCTGATCAGTAGTGGGCGCGGAGCCCGAGTGGCCTGAGGCGGCTGTCGAACCCGTCGGGGGCAGCCTACGAACCCCTGATCAGTAGTGGGCGCGGAGCCCGAGTGGCCTGAGGCGGCTGTCGAACCCTTCCGAGGGGCCAGCCTTCGAACCTCTGACCAGTAATGGGCGCGGAGCCCGAGTGCTCTGAGGCGGCTGTCGAACCCTTCCGAGGGGCCAGCCTTCGAACCTCTGATCAGTAGGGGGGCTCAGGGCCCGCTTCCTTCTCGGAGAAGGATCCCTTTCGGAGTATCCCCTTTCCCGGTCCCTGTAGCAAGAGAGAGAAAGGGGAAGAGGAAAAGGATACGAAATTGAACGACGTGGCGCACCTTTTTTGACGCGGTCATTATGGCGGAGGTGAAGCGTCGTCCGCTTCACCTACCAAAGGTGTCGCCTGTCCTACCGCAGAGTTAATGTGACGGGACGAGTGATTCGCGGGGCAGCCGTTGCGTATGCGCTAGCCGTTCGAGGAACGGAACACGGGCGCGTCGTCTTCACGCCATGGGAGAGAGCTCTCTCGCGGTTCCAGGAGGGGACGTGAGCCTGCAGACGATTTGTCTGCTGCTTCTGCCCGCCTGCCACCACCATTACTGCCGGCCCACTTTTGGCCATGTTGACCGTCGTGCCTTCTCCCGCGGCTGACTGACCCATGACCGGCGTGCCTGGTTGGCAATGCTGGGCCGTGCGCAGGGTTGCCTCGAGTCGCGGCACCGGTTCCGTAGTTGAGAAGGCGCGGCGCTGGCGCAAGTGGCGCTGCAGTTTTTTGCACGTAGTAACTGGCGCGCCGGTTACATGACGTGTGGGCCTGGGCCTTCATGCTGGATGCGTCGAAGTCGAAAGGGTGTGCCCCCTTGGTGCAATTGCATGCCGCCTGCATGGCAGTCCGCCCTTTCACCCGCTGGTTTGGGCGAAGACGGAGGAATGCTTGTAACCGCTGGGCGGTTACACGCTCCGCGCGCGCGGCGGTTTGGCTTCTTCTGTCCTGGGGCAGCTCGCATGACGCGTGGGGCCCAGCCCCCGTGTCGTAGGGGGAGGACCTTGAAGCATGTTGGTGAAGACTTAGTCCGTGACAGCTTGAGGACGCAAGTGGGGAGAGTCGCCTTTAAAAAGGGATCGACCTCCTGGGTGGTAGCCATGCCTTCGCACTTTCCTCATGCGTCGCATCCTTCCGCCTTCCGAGCCTCTGGATGGGGAGCATCCGCGTTGTCTAGCTCTTGCTGTTGTTGGAAGGAGCGCAACCTCATGGAGATTGGTACCTTTCAGCCATCGCTCGGCTTTAGGATTTTCGTCAGGCAGCCCGGCTGCATCCCCTCGTCGATGGTCACCCAAGACGATGACCACCAGTTCGATGGTGGGGAGAAGCAAGCCGGGCTGCGGCCTCTGCCCCGCCCTCAGCTTCAAGGATCTTCGTCATCCTTGCTGGGGCAGAGGGCGAGCTGAGCCGGAGCTCTACCTCCCGTATGGGCCGGCGGGCCACCTCCTCCTTCAGCGTTCATGGGAGAGGGCGCTCACCGGCTTAGCGAAAGAGGCGGACTTTGACAACGCATGGTCGAGCGGCCGCAAGTGTCGTCAGCTCCAGCACGCCTGGTTCGCTGGCTCAGCTGGCTCTGGCACGGCTTCCGGTGCCACCTCCCATCACTGGGCGGAGTGCGGCTATCTGCCCACCGTACGGGCGGCTGTTGCGCCTCGCACACCGGGGGGGCACCCAAGACGTCGCGCGCTGCTAGGGCGGCGTTCGTGTTCTTGGGTTGTCCTGCCTTTGCTCCGGCACGACGCCTTCACGCGGGGGTCGGTGCTTGCCCATCCGGGAGGACTTGAGTGGGGATCTGCCGGTGGACAGGTGGCCGGAGAAGTCCTCGTCGCCGACGAGATCGTCGCTGCCATCCGCGCTCCGGGCCTCTGGCTCTTTGGCTTTGATAGCTTGTCCTCGCCCCTCGAGTGGAGACGTGGGCAAGGACCTTGTCGCAGCAGCGTCTGCCCAGAGGTCATAGCTGCTGTTGTTTGGCCACCCGGAGCGGAGGTCGTTGTCGCTGTTGTCGGAGCGGGCGGCGGTGAGCCGCTTGGAGTTCATCGTCCCGCGGGCCTCCTGGTATGGAGTTTGTTCGCACCCGCGGGAACGGAACCGGAGTCCCATTTGTAATGGCACCTTGAGTGCTGGCATATGTTCATTGTGGCTGTCGGGGCCTGAACATTTGTGTATTTGGGCGTAAAGCCGTGTTTCTTCCCCATTTTGCGCACCAGAAATTGCATGCCGGCTAGCTGGACCGCTTAACCAAGCGTGAGTTGCCCTGTGCGGAAGGTGACGAGTGAGGTATCCGTATCCCGAAGGCGTAGGAGTCCCTCGGCTCTGTCGGCCTTGCCGCTCGAGGCTCCTCTTGCTTAGTTAAGGAAACCTCGGCTGCTCTATGATGAGCCAAAGCCGGAGGCAGCAGTGTCAGCATGGACAGAGGCGGAGTTGGCTGGAGAAGAAACTTCGTCGGCCTAGGAGTAGGGGACTTCCTAGGCTGACGAGGCGTCGCAGTGGCGGCTGGGACCTGGCCAGGTCATCCGCTGGTGGGACCAGCCCTGGAGTCGGGCTGCCGAGGCCATGAGCGGGGCTGGTGTCCTCGGGGGACAGCTGGCTGAGGCTACGGAGCGGCCGGTCCGGCCGTCTGCTTGGGCCAGGTTCCTAGAGGAGACCCTGGCGGCGATGGCCCAAGCACGGTGCTGACATCTTCCTTTGAGGTGGAGATCCTCCGACCATGTTGCTGTCCGAGGCCGGGTCGGATTCTGCCGAAGGTGGAGTCGATGCCGAGGGCGCTGCTGCTCCCCCTGATGACGTCTGAACCTGCAGGGACAGTTTGTCTGTAGCGTGCATATGTTTTTTGTGGTCGCTGAGGCCAAAACATATCGTCGTCGTGTTGTAAAGCTGCGTTTCTTTTCCCCTTGTTTCGAGTATCAGGACTTGTTCGTCGGTTACAGAATCGTTTATCCGAGCGTGAGTTACTTATCACAGAAGGTGATGAGTGAGGTATCCGTATCCCGGAGGCGTAGGAGTCCCTCGGCTCGGTCGGCCTTGCCTGCTTACGTGTACTCTTACTCGTCTGTAGGATTCTGTTATCGATATAGTTTCGGCTGAAGAAGTTTTCGAGCGTTAAGACTTGTCCGGACAGCAGAATCCCTTATCCGAGCGTGAGTTACTTATCGCAGAAGGTGATGAGTGAGATATCCGTATCCGGAGGCGTAGGAGTCCCTCGGCTCGGTCGGCCTTGCCTGCTTACGTGTACTCCGTCGTTTTCAGGACTCCACTATCGAAGTAGTCAAAAAGCACGAAAGATGTTCTGGCAGAAAGACTTTTTCCGAGGAAAATTTTGACGCAAAGGGGGTTCCCCCCTTCTAGCCCCCGAGGGAGGGTTGGGCTTTGCCGAGGCAAGGCTGACCCTTCCTTGAAGGTTAGACTTTGCTTATGCATGTAAACGAGGTACATGAATGACTTGAAAACATCTTAAGGGTAGAAACAACGTAGCTGTCAGATGTTCCAAGCGTTGCTATACCCCTCGCCTTGACCATTGGCCAGCTTGTATGTTCCGGGCTTCAGAATCTTAGTGATGATGAACGGCCCTTCCCAGGGAGGCGTGAGCTTGTGGCGCCCTCGGGTGTCTTGTCATAGCCGAAGCACCAGGTCGCCCACCCGGAGGTCTCGGGATCGAACCCCTCGGGCGTGGTAGCGTCGCAGGGACTGCTGATACTGCGCCGAGTGTAGTAAGGCCATGTCCCGAGCCTCTTCCAGCTGGTCAAGTGAGTCTTCTCGGTTTGTCTGGTTGCTTTGGGCGTCGTATGCCCTCGTCCTCGGGGAGTCGTGTTCTAAGTCTGTGGGCAAGATAGCCTCGGCCCCATAGACTAGAAAAAACGGTGTGAAGCCCGTGGCTCGGCTTGGTATCGTCCTCAGTCTCCAAACCACCGAGGGGAGTTCCTTCATCCACCGCCTGCCGAACTTGTTGAGGTCGTTGTAGATCCTCGGCTTGAGCCCCTGTAGAATCATGCCGTTGGCACGCTCTACCTGCCCATTCGTCATGGGGTGAGCCACGGCGGCCCAGTCCACCCGGATGTGGTGGTCCTCACAGAAGTCCAGGAACTTTCTGCTAGTGAACTGGGTGCCATTGTCGGTGATGATGGAGTTCAGGACCTCGAAGCGATGGATGATGTTGGTGAAGAATGCCACCGCCTGTTCGGACCTGATGCTGTTTAGGGGTCGGACCTCGATCCACTTGGAGAATTTGTCGATGGCGACCAGCAGGTGCGTGAAGCCCCTGGGTGCCTTCTGCAAGGGACCGATGAGGTCTAGACCCCACACAGCAAATGGCCAGGTGATGGGTATTGTTTGTAGAGCCTGAGCGGGCAGGTGGGTCTGCTTTGCGTAGAATTGACACCCTTGGCAGGTGCGTACAATCCTAGTGGCGTCGGCCACCGCGGTTGGCCAGTAGAAACCCTGTCGGAAGGCGTTTCCCATGAGGGCCCGAGGTGCTGCATGGTGACTGCAAGCCCCCGAGTGTATTTCTTGCAATAACTCTTGACCTTCGGCGATGGATATGCATCGTTGGAAGATGCCTGAGGGGCTGCGGTGGTAGAGCTCCTTTTCGTCACCCAGCAAGACGAACAACTTGGCGCACCGCGCCAATCGCCGAGCTTCGGCTCTGTCGAGGGGTAGCTCTCCTCGGTGGAGATATTGCAGGTATGGGGTCTGCCAGTTTCGATTAGGCGTGACCCCATTCCGCTCTTCCTCGACGCGCAGTGCCTCACCCTCGGGGGCCAAGGGTGCCTCGGGCGGGGCCGAGGTTGCATCGGGCTGGGCCGAGGGCGCCTCGGGCAGAGCTGAGGCCTTCTCGGGCTCGGGCGTGTCGTTGGTGTTGACGGAGGGTTGATGTAGGTCTCGGGAGAAGACGTCCGGAGGAACCATTGTCCGCCCCGAGGCTATCTTAGCCAGCTCGTCCGCAGTCTTGTTGTATCGTCGAGCGACGTGGTTGAGCTCGAGCCCATAGAACTTGTCCTCCAGGCGCCGAACCTCGTCGTAGTAGGCTTCCATCTTCGGGTCGTGGCAGTGGGAGTTCTTCATGACTTGGTCGATGACAAGCCACGAGTCACCGCGAGCGTCGAGGCGTCGGACCCCTAGCTCGATGGCGATGCGCAACCCGTTAACCAGAGCCTCATACTCGGCCACGTTGTTGGACGCCGGGAAATGGAGGCGCAGCATGTAGCGGAGGTGCTTCCCGAGGGGTGAGATGAAGAGCAGGCCCGCGCCCGCTCCTGTTTTCATTAGCGACCCGTCGAAAAACATAGTCCAGGGTTCCGGTTGGATCGGAGCTGTTGGAAGCTGGGTGTCGACCCATTCAGCCACAAAGTCTGCCAAGACTTGGGACTTGATGGCCTTCCGAGGGGCGAACGAGATTGTCTCGCCCATGATCTCCACCGCCCACTTTGCAACCCTACTTGAGGCCTCTCGGCACTGGATGATCTCCCCTAGGGGGAAGGATGACACCACAGTCACCGGATGAACCTCGAAGTAGTGTCACAACTTTCGCCGTGTCAGAATCATCGCGTATAGCAGCTTCTGAATTTGCGGGTAGCGGACCTTGGTCTCGGACAGTACCTCACTGATGAAGTAAACCAGCCTCTGGACGGGCAGTGCGTGCCCTTCTTCTCGTCTCTCGACCATGATCGCAGTGCTGACCACCTGAGTGGTAGCGGCGACGTAGATCAAGAGGGCTTCTCCGGCAGCGGGGGGCACCAGGATGGGCGCGCTTGTAAGGAGCACCTTCAAGTTCCTGAGGGCTTCCTTGGCCTCGGGGGTCCAAGTAAAGCGCTCGGTCTTCCTTAAGAGGCGATACAGGGGCAGGCCTCTTTCGCCGAGGCGTGAGATGAAGCGGCTCAGAGCCGCAAGGCATCCCATAACCCTCTGTACTCCTTTCAAGTCCTTGATAGGCCCCATGTTGGTGATGGCCACGATTTTCTCCGGGTTGTCCTCGATGCCCCGCTCGGAGACGATGAAACCCAGGAGCATGCCTCGGGGGACTCCAAAGACACACTTCGCGGGATTGAGTTTTACGCCTTTCGCTTTGAGACACTTGAATGTCGTTTCAAGGTCAGAGAGGAGGTCGGAGGCTTTCCTCGTCTTGACTACGATGTCATCGATGTAGGCCTCGACCGTTCGACCATTGTGCTCACCGAACACGTGGTTCATGCACCTTTGGTATGTCGCACCCGCGTTCCTCAAACCGAATGGCATAGTAACATAACAGTACATGCCAAAAGGTGTGATGAAAGAAGTCGCGAGCTGGTCGGACTCTTTCATCCTGATTTGGTGATACCCTGAGTAGGCATCGAGGAACGACAGTGTTTCGCACCCAGTAGTGGAATCCACGATTTGATCGATACGAGGCAGAGGGTAGGGAACCTTCGGACATGCCTTGTTTAGACCAGTGTAGTCTACACACATCCGCCATTTCCCACCTTTCTTTTTCACAAGCACAGGGTTGGCTAGCCATTCGGGATGGAATACCTCTTTGATGAACCCTACAACCATCAACTTGTGGATCTCCTCGCCTATGGCTCTGCGCTTTTCTTCGTCGAATTGGCGCAGAGGCTGCTTCACGGGTCGGGCACCAGCTCGGATATCCAGTGAGTGCTCGGCGACTTCCCTCGGTATGTCAGGCATGTCCGAGGGACTCCACGCAAAAACCTCGACGTTCGCGCGGAGAAAGTCGACGAGCACTGCTTCCTATTTGGGGTCGAGCTCGGAGCCGATTCGGATCTGCTTGGAGGCGTCGTTGCTGGGGTCGAGAGGGACGGACTTAACCGCCTCTGCTGGTTCGAAGTTGCCGGCGTGGCGCTTCGCATCTAGAACCTCCTTGGAGAGGTTTTCCATGTCGGCGATGAGAGCCTCGGATTCGACGAGGGCCTCGGCGTACTCCACGCACTCCACGTCGCATTCGTACGCGTGTCGGTACGTGGGGCCGACGGTGATGACCCCGTTGGGGCCCGGCATCTTGAGCTTGAGGTAGGTGTAGTTGGGGACGGCCATGAACTTGGCGTAACATGGCCTCCCCAGCACTGCGTGGTAGGTTCCTCGGAACCCGACCACCTCGAACGTGAGGGTTTCATTTCGGAAGTTGGAGGGAGTCCCGAAGCAGACGGGCAGATCGAGTTGTCCAAGGGGCTGGACGCGCTTCCCAGGAATGATCCCGTGAAAGGGCGCCGCACCGACCCAGATCAAGGATAGATCAATCTGCAGGAGCCCGAGGGTGTCGGCGTAGATGATGTTGAGGCTGCTGCCTCCGTCCATGAGGACCTTGGTAAACCTGACGTTGTCGATGACGGGATCAACAACGAGCGGGTACTTCCCCAGGCTCGGCACGCGATCGGGGTGGTCGTCTTGGTTGAAGGTGATGGGCTTGTCGGACCAGTCTAGATAGACTGGCGCCACCACCTTTACCGAGCAGACCTCCCGGCGCTCTTGCTTGCGGTGCCGAGCCGAAGCGTTCACCACCCGCCCACCGTAGATCATGAAGCAGTCATGGACCTCGGGGAACTCCTCTGCCTTGTGAACTTCCCTCTTGTCGTTGTCGGGGGCCCTGCCGCCTTCCGCCGGTGGCCTGGTCTTATGGAAGTAGCGCCGAAGCATGACGCACTCCTCAAGGGTGTGCTTGACAGGACCCTGATGATAGGGGCACGACTCCTTGAGCATCTTGTCGAACAAGTTGGCGCCTCCAGGAGGTTTCCGAGGATTCTTGTGCTCAACGGCGGCGACAAGGTCTGCGTCGGCGGCGTCGCGTTTCACTTGCGACTTCTTCTTGCCCTTCTTCCTCGTGCCGCGCTGAGCAGACGCTTCGGGGGCGTCATCCGACTAGCGTCCCTGAGGCTGCTTGTCCTTCTGGAAGATGGCCTCGACCGCCTCCTGGCTAGAGGCGAACTTGGTGGTGATGTCCATCAGCTCGTTTGCCCTGGTGGGAGTCTTGCGACCCAGCTTGCTCACCAGGTCGCGACAAGTGGTGCCGGCGAGGAACGCGCCGATGACATCGGAGTCAGTGATATTGGGTAGCTCGGTGCGCTGCTTCGAAAATCGCCGGATGTAGTCCCGCAGGGATTCTCCCGGCTGCTGGCGGCAGCTTCGAAGATCCCAAGAGTTCCCAGGGCGCACGTATGTGCCCTGGAAGTTGCCGGTGAAGGCTTTGACCAGGTCGTCCCGGTTGGAGATCTACGCAGGAGGCAGATGCTCCAGCCAGGCTCGGGCGGCGTCGGAGAGGAACAGGGGGAGGTTGCGGATGATGAGGTTGTCATTGTCCGTTCCACCCAGCTGGCAGGCCAGCTAGTAGTCCGCAAGCCATAGTTCAGGCCTCGTCTCCCCCGAGTACTTGGTGATGATAGTCGGGGCCCGGAACCGGGTCAGGAACGGCGCCCGTCGTATGGCCCGGCTGAAAGCTTGCGAACCGGGTGGTTCGAGCGAAGGGCTCCGATCCTCCCCGCTGTCGTAGCGTCCCCCACACCTGGGGTGGTAGCCTCGGCGCACCCTCTCGTCGAGGTGGGCTCGACGGTCGCGGCGATGGTGCTCGTTGCCGAGGCGGCCCGGGGCCGCAGGCGCTGTGTCCCGCGAGCGCCCGGTGTGGACCGAGGCCCCCCACATGAATCGGGAAGTCGCAGCGCGATGCTCCGGGGGGTATCCCTGCCTTCGGGAGGCAGAGCTTTCGGCCCGTCGGACCGCGGCATCCTCTAGGAGATTCTTGAGTTCTCCCTAGATACGCCGCCCCTCGGTGGTGGATGGTTCCGGCATCGCGCGGAGTAGCATTGCTGCTGCAGCCAGGTTCTGGCCGACCCCACTGGAAGCCGGGGGCAGCCTTGCCCTGGCATCGTCGGTGATGCGGCGCTGGACGTCCTGGGCTAGATGACACACTTCTCCGGCCGGTGCTCGGCCTGCCCGCTCCTGCCCGATGTTCTGCCGGAGCTGCACAAGTTGTCCTGCTTCCTCGTCGAGCCTGGCCTGCATCTCGCGGATTTGCTCGAGCTGTGTGTCCTGACCCCCCGCAGGGACTGGGACCACGGCTAGCTCCCGAAGGATGTCAACGCGAGGCACAGGCCTAGAGGGATCACCGTCCTCCGGCATACCAAGGTGGTTGCCTTCGTTGAGACCCTCTAGATCGACGTGGAAACATTCGTGACTTGGGCCACAGTCCTCGTCGCCGAGGCTGTGGCTATCATCGGAGCAATCGGAGAGGCAGTAGTCACATGCGGTCATGAAGTCCCGCATGGCACTAGAGTTACCGAACCCGGAGAAATCCCAACCAGAGTCGGGCTCGTCGTCTTCCTCGGAACCCGGGGGCCCGTAGGTCGAGACGGCCGTCAATCTGTCCCAGGTTGACCACATATGGTACCTCGGGAGGTTTGGATATGCCTTTATGAAAGCGTCCACTGAAGCGGGGTCGCTTGGTGGGTCGAAGCTGAATCTAAAAGGCATAGGATGGGAAACGGACGGTACCTCTTGATTGACGGACGGTGACAAAGTCACATCGGGGACGGACTGCACCGTTATCTCAGGTACAAGGCTAACGCCCAGCAAGTCCTTCGCGAGCGTGCTGGCGTCGCCCGTCATATGCTTGGGGTTAGCATGTTGCGGGGAAACGACGCTCGTCTTCGTCTCAAACGCGAGGTCAACGCCCGACGTGTCCCCCGCTGGGGCGCCGGCGTTGCCGACTCGCTCGACAGTCGACGAGGCGCCGCCTCCTGCTCGGCCATGATTGCCCGCCTCCTTCCCCGTCGACGGGGAAGGTGACGGGACAGACTCGGGTGCTGTTCTTCTGCCACGCGGGGAAGATGTCGTCGATTCCGCCGCCGGCAGGCGGGCTGACGACCGCCATTGTCGTTGTCGCGCGGCGGAGGAAGGAGTATCATGTCGTAGCTGCCGTCGAGGGACATGAACTTGAGACTCCCGAAACGGAGCTTCGTCCCGGGTTGGAGAGGTTGCTGGAGACTCCCCATCTGGAGCCTGACGGGAAGTTGTTCGTCAACACGCAGCAGGCCCCTACCTAGCGCGCCAACTGTCGGCGTTTCGACCCCAGGGGGGTCCCTGGACCGACGAGTAAATTGTCGCTGCGTGTCCCAGCCCAGATGGGTCGGCGCGAGACGGAGACACAAGGGGGGGGAAAACAGCAAGGGGAAACCCGCAGCCTCGTGTTGTCCTACGCCCAGGGCAGATGCGCTTGCAGTAGGGGGTTACAAGCGTTCGCGAGGGAGAGAGAGAGAGAGGGGGCGTTAGGCTGCCCGTTCTCCCGCGCGGCCACCTTTTTTGTATGAGAGCACTGGACCTTCCTTTTATAGACGTAAGGAGAGGGTCCAGGTGTACAACGGGGGGTGTAGCAGTGTGCTAACGTGTCTAGCAGAGAGGAGCTAGAGCCCTATGTACGTGCCGACGTGGCTATCAGAGAGGTGTTGGAGCCCTGTTTATGTGGCGTCGTGGCCGTCGGAGGAGCGCTTGAGCCCTGTAGAAGCACAGCTGTCGAGGCTGTCGGATCCTTGCTGACGTATCCTTGCTTCCGTAGGGGGCTGAGAACCACCGTTGTCATGGAGCACGCGGGGTTCCATCATTACTTGTTTTACCGGGGCGAGCTAGATGGGACGCCGGTCTTGTTCCCCGTAGCCTGGGCTAGCTAGGGGTAGGGTAATGATGGCCTCCCCTTGTGGCGTGGTCGGCCCGAGCGAGGTGGTGACTCCTCTGAGGTCGAGGCTGAGTCCGAGCCCTGGGGTCGGGCAAGGCGGAGATCGTCGTCCGAGACGAGGTCGAGTCCGAGCCCTGAGGTCGGGTGAGGCGGAGATCGTCGTCCGAGGCGAGGTCGAGTCCGAGCCCTGGGGTCGGGCGAGGCGAAGATCGTCGTCCGAGGCGAGGTCGAGTCCGAGCCCTAGGGTCGGGCGAGGCGGAGATTCCTATGGCGCCCGAGGCTGGACTTGGTTGCTGTCAGCCTCACCCTGGCGGGTGGCACAGCAGTCGGAGCAGCGCAAGCGACACTGTTTTCGTGTCAGGTCAGTCAGTGGAGGGGCGAAGTGACTGCGGTCACTTTGGCCTTATCGACTGGAAAGCGCGCGTCAGGATAAGGTGTCAGACGATCCTTGCATTGAATGCTCCTGCGATCCGGTCGGCTGGCGAGGTGATCTGGCCAAGGTTGCTTCTCCGTGAAGCCTACCCGAGCTGGGCCTCGGGCGAGTCGAAGGTGCGCTCGTCGCTTGAGGAGACCCTCGGGCGAGGCGTGAATCTGCCTTGGTCTTCCGTTCCTGCCCGAGGCTGGGCTCGGGCGAGGCGAGATCGTGTCCCTTGGGTGGACGGAGCCTTAACCGGAATTGCGCCCATCAGGCCTTTGCAGCTTTGTGCTGATGGGGGTTACCAGCTGAGATTAGGAGCCTTGGGGGTACCCCTAATTACGGTCCCCGACACATATAATCGATCTCTGCTTGTTTCCTTTTATGCTTCCTAAATGTGAAAGTTGTAGGGTAGTATCCTCTCTTCTGTCCTAAAAAGGAGTACTCATACCTGAGCTCAACAGTTCCAGAGTATGAAAGATAAATATAAGAAAACAAGTACTATTCTTACCTAATGATGAGGCATGATGCCAGGGATTGATTATCTGAATTCACGATGTCCTCCACCGAGTATCTTGCCTCGCCGATGATCTATCACACATCACAGCAATATATCCAATTCCAATTCTGTTGAAACGTGCTGAAGATATATAACTAAATATTAGGCGCAATAAAAAATTCCTTACCTCTGGGGGTTGCTTGCTCCTCGGCAAGGACCTTGATCTTGCTTGCGGCGCCTCATAATCCGGTGCGTGGGCACACAACGTCGTGGTGGTGTTGCTTATTCTCCAACCTTGTAGTCCGGCACATGTGAACAACTGGATCATCATATTTCTTGTCAACAGGGCTTCTCCGACAAACTTTCATTTAAAAAAAGAACAAATACAGTCTCACGAACCTAAACTGTTCCCATAGGGTTTTTGGCAGGAAGTTCAATAATTTATACAGTCAACTAATCTAGGCATCATCCATGACCTAGAACTGTAGGTCCAGTTCCAGCGGGCGGGGATGGTGCAGTTGGTACCGAGCACGCTGTCCTGCCACACTGTCTTGCATGGCTGCACACCGTTCCAGGTGAGCAGTGGCGACTCGTCCAGCGTGTTGCAGACATTCACCACCACGTTCCAAATGGTGGTCATGTTCAGGGGAGGGCCCGAGAACTGGTCGTTGATGCCAATCACCTATTGCGATCGTCGATGTCAAGGTCGATGCCGTTGTTGCAGGAATGAAAGGGGGAGAGGGGAGGGACGGGCGACACCTTCCGCTTGGCAACGAGGGGCTGCGTCAAGATGTAGGAGACCTCCCCGTTGACGCCGGTGCCGCAACCAACAGGAGCATTGGCAGCAGGAACTCGGTCGGTCCCGGTGGCTCTATCGATCTCGTCCTCAGGATTCAAATTGCAGCCTCGCAACCAAGCCTCCGTGGCCGTCCCCAAATCCGACGACCCATCGAGACAGGCTGAGGAGGAAGATGGGGGAGGAGCCAGAAGAAGAAAATCGAGGGGGAGGGGGAGAATGACGAACTGGGGGCTCTGTGGAAGGCAGCCGGGCGTGGAGTGCGCTGATGACGACGCGACGGGGCGTGGAATGGGGCGCTGAGGACGAGGGCGGTCGGGTGGGCCATCGCGTGGTTGTCAAGAGCGAGGGCATGGTGAAACCGTGGTGGACGCCCACGCTACACATATGGTGTAGTAAAGATATCTAATTTATAATCACTGGAATGGACTTCAGTTCGATAAATTTTGAAACCAAATTCAGACCATCCATACACTAAGGATTGATTTGGTGACAAGAGGATCCCGAGAGGATTGGAGGGGATTGAAGGGGAAATCCATCTAATTCTCCCGGGATCCCGATTCACCAGATCAGCCCTAAGGCCTAGTTTGGATACTCTAGTAATGAGTGGGATTGAAGTGGATTGAGATGTATTGAGAGAGTATTTGATCTATTGGGGATTTACACCCTCTCCAATCCCTTCAAAACACTCTAATCCTAGAGTATCCAAACTAAGCCTAAGGAGCCGGTAATCTCAAGTCACAGATCGAACCGCCCATTCGCTTGGCAAATCATCTTCCGACGTCAGATCTAGGTCACTAGGCCTATCAGCCATCCTATAAAAGCTCTCCTCCATCTCTCCTCCTCACTCCCTTCGCCGCCGCCACGCTAGAGAGGAAGAGCGCGCGGAGAGCGAGAGCCCGGGAGAAACTGCGGCCGGCGGCAAAATGGTGCAGCGGCTCACCTACCGGAAGCGCCACAGCTACGCCACAAAATCCAATCAGACCCGCGTGGTCAAGACCCCTGGTAAGACCGGCGCTTCGCACTCGCATGGTCGATCGATCGCTCGTTGTTTCTGTTCGTGCGGGTTGTGGAAATAGGATTTCCGCTGATTTGTTTATGTCTTGGTTAGGAGTTAGATGGATCTGCGCTTGGGATCTCGGGCCCTTAAAATCGGATATCCCACTGTTGCCGTTTAATATCGTATCTTTACTTGTTGTTGATTAGGTGGGAAGCTTGTGTACCAATACACCAAGAAGCGCGCGAGCGGACCGAAGTGCCCGGTCACCGGGAAGAAGATCCAAGGAGTATGTGCCTTCCACCTTTCTATTTTACCCACTTATTCTTGCTTTAGGGTTTAGGTCGCTGCATCATGCTCTATTCAAGGATTTTCAATTTGAATGCAGTGTGGTCAACCTAGGCTAGGAGGTCCTGACGGAACATGTATTTGAACCGCAGCATTTGTATTTTGTGTAGCTTAAGGCTCATATTCTTGTGATGTGTGATTGCAAACTGGGGATTAAAATGCACCTTTTCTTGTTGAATCATGTTTCGGGCTCTTGGTTGGAAGTTGGAACAATTTATTATCCTTAGATCTAAAAGAATGTTCTAGGCTTTTAGCAAACTGTACCTGTAGTGTATCCCTAACATTTGTGCCTTTGCGTTGTTTATTTACTTTGTCTTAATTGAGTGTTGTTCTGATAGTAGGTTTAAACCATAGGTTTAATGTTTGTTTTGTTTTTTGTTTGACCCTTAGGCCCTTCAGCTTATTGAGTTATTGTAACATGTGCTGCCATAGCTGGTTTTGATGTTCATGCCAACCTATCTTTGGTACTGGTACTATATTATTCATTCCAGGGCAGTGTACACATTTGAGCACAATGTATTGTGTTCTGCATGTTTTTCTTGAGTGTTAGGTTGTACCAAGTGCCCTTTCTCTAGATCTTCCTTCCCTTTTGTTTTGAGTTTGTTGACCAATGATTATACAGTTACAATTGACAAGCATGTCTGAGTTTTCATGTTGATTAATCTTAAACTTCTATAAGGCCTTCCAATGTGGTCTCTTTTCTCATTGTCTTACCTTTGAAGTCTGAAGTTTTCCCCCAAAATATACTTTTAACTTGCACTCGTACTCATTGTGTTTAGTTCTTGTTATGGCTGGCTTGCATCTTTATTATGATTCAGTTTCTGGCATATAGTACTGGGCCTATGATTACTGAGAAACATGACAAGCATATGTCTGAACTTTCATGTTGATTAAGCCTAATCTTCTCTATGAGGCCCTTTGCACTGGCATACTCCCTCCACCCTGTTTTGTCTATTTAGCTTTTTTTTTATTTTTCATTTTCAAGGCAATCAATCTGTTTGCTCATTTGCTACCTTCTATTATATGCTATATTTGCTGGTAGAACTCTTGAGGCGGTGAGGGTTGGATGATGATCAGTTGCATAGTTCAAATGATTACTTTGGTAATGACTATGATTACACTGAATTGTCTTTCGCTCCTAACTGACAACCTATGGACCACTGATTTTGCATGGTAATCTTGGAGGATTTTTTGTGTGTATCACTTATCTTTAGAACACACTGACTTTGTTATGCTTATCTATTTTTTTAAAAAAATAATTTATTTAATTCAGAAGCTCTATTACTTTCCTTAGTAACACATGTCCATAGAGATTGCTTCCGTATGAGTACTTCACTGCATCAACTGTACATGTAATTTGTTAATACGTACTTTATTTGGATGAGTTCTCTGCATACCGGCCGTTGAATCTGCAAAGAATTCTTCACCTTATAGGCACAACAGTATGCTGCATGCTATTCCTACAAGACACGTGGGTGCAGCCACTACACTGACTAATCAGATTAGGCAGTCTTAAGTTTGCCCTGCAGTATAAGTTTGTGTCATTTACATAATATTTAACTGCTGCTCATAAATATTTCCTATGCTTCAATTGCAGATTCCACACCTGAGACCTGCTGAGTACAAGAGGTCCAGGTTGCCAAGGAACCGCAGGACTGTGAACCGTCCATATGGTGGTGTTCTGTCTGGTACCGCAGTGAGAGAGAGGTGACCATTCTTTCGCAACTCATGCCCGTCCATTAAAATGATTAATGGTGATACTAAGTCACCTGTATGTCTCAGGATCATCCGTGCCTTTTTGGTCGAGGAGCAGAAGATCGTGAAGAAGGTTTTGAAGATCCAAAAGACCAAGGATAAGGCCTCCAAGAACTAGGCGATATAGGCATATTCCAAAATGTTCAAGTGCCTTAGAATTTGTTTCAGCAAGAAATTTTCTCGTGGGTTTGGGGAATCCTGATACTTACGCTAGTATGCGAAATGATGTGGTTTAAATTTTGAGCGGAAGTTGCGGATCCATTTATTTTTTAAAATCTCGGTGGTATGTTTGCCCATTTGCTCCAATTTTCGCCTTCAAAACCTCTTCGTACGAAATCATTAAACTCTGGTACTTAATAAAATTTTAAAAAATATGACTTGGTGAGGTGACCGTAAATTTGGAGAAAATAACAAAGTTTGTAAAGCTGTCTCTACCAACGACCTCTAAATTTCATTCTCTAAAGGAATATTCTCTATTCTTTAGAGCACCATCAAAAAGATTTCATTATTTATATCATCTCTAACAACGTCCTCTAAATTTTATCCTCTATATCTCATCTTGTATATTTTACCCACGATATTAATAGAAAATATCAGAAATTGATTCTTGTTTGGACGTAACCCTATCCCCAAATTCTCCAAACCAAAGTACGTATTTTTCTTCGATTTCGTTCTCCAAGTCCCGACTGCAGCTCGCTGGTCCAAAATCCGTTGCATTGAGCTTCTTCACGTGCAGCAATGACGTCCCTTCGTGGACTCCACACTCGGAGAGGCTAGGGCGTCCATGCAGGCCTCCCCAAGCTTCATCACCATGCCGGTGCTGCCTCCAGCGTGCGGATGTAGATGCCGCGGCCAGGTGCGTGCGACACATTGGGGAAGCTCCGCCTCGACGGCCATGGGGCGGTGGTTCTCCTGCCGCCTCGAGTGTGGGGTTATCAAGTCGGCGGTGCATCGCTGCGGCTCGAGTTGCTCGAAGACAACGACGCATATGGATAGCGGATGAATAGGAAACCGCTAGATTTAGCGGTCGCCGGGATGCCTCTATATTTTAGAGGATGTTTTACCGTTCGTTGTTGGAGGCATAGAGAACACTGACAACCGCTAAATTTACCGTAGCGGACGCTTTAGCGTCCCTTGCTAGACACAACCTAACCCTCGCTTGAGAGGACTGTAAATGGACTTCAAGTCTGACTGGTTCGGTGTGCACTGACCAGTTAGGGTTTAACTCGGATTGGTCCGGTGTGCATTGGACCAACCAGTTAGGGTTCAACGACTCCCTTCGGTTTTCAACGGTCAGATCCGATGTGCTGGTCCGATGTGCATTGGACCAACGAGTTAGGGTTCAATGACTCTCTTCGGTTTTCAACCAGTTAGTGTTCAACGACTCTCTTCGGTTTTCAACGGTCAGATCCGACATTGAGGGTTCAATGACCCTTCGGTTTTCGACGTGGAGGGTTCAACGACTCTTCGGTTTTCAACTGTCAGATCCGACGTGGAGGGTTCAACTGACAAGATAGAATAGAACGGTAACATGCAAGTTAGACGTTAGTGTTCAACGATTATCTTCGGTTTTCAACGGTCAGATTCGACGTGGAGGGTTCAGCTGACAAGACAGAATGATAACATGCAAGTTAGACGTTAGAGGGTCCAATGACGTAATGAGTACTGTAGGTGGTCAGGTGACGTTAGAGGCTTCAACGACGCATCGAGTACTGTAGGTGGTCAGGCGCACCACCCGACATTACACTTTTGGCTGCCTTTTCACAACGGTCATATAGGGTGGTTGGAGCTACAAATACCCCTCCACCAGCATTCAAGATACATAAGAGCTTCACCAAACTTCTATTCAATACTTATAACAACTTCAAGGTGCCAAATTCATCAAGATTGAGCTAGAGAAATAGTAGTGCCTTGTGAAGTGTTTCATTTGAGCTTGTTGCATTCACTTGTGTTTCATTCTCATTCCCTCCCCATTCTCACACTTACTAAATCTAGCAAGAGACGCCAAATTGTGTGGTGATTTTTACGGGGACTTAGTGTCTTTTGAAATCGAGAAAAAACACTCAGACGATCTAAGTGATCGTTTTAAAAAGTGAAAGGGTTGAAAAAGACTCGTCTTTATTGGACTCCTCAATGGGTAGTAGGTTCTTTGGAACCGAACCTCAGGAAACAAATCATCCATGTTCTTTGTGCTGATTTCGTATTGTGATTTGTTTCTTTTTGCTCTCCCCTCTCCCTTAATTCTCTTGCTTGTGTTAGATTCTATATCATTTGAGTTTCTCCTAAAGAAATTCAGCGATCAATTGCACAACTCTAACCTAGAAGAACATCTCTCCCTCACTCCGATTGTCCTAATTCTCATTCTAATGCTTAATTGGGTGCTAGTTGTTATATTTTATGATAAATTTCAGATTTTGTCTACTCACTCGTCCTCTAGGTGACTTTCAGTCCCATATTGACAGAGGTGTCGAAATGTTGTAGAGATTGGTTATTGAGCAAGAAAGTGAATGTTTCAAAATTCAGACTCCACATAGGATCCGTAATCCCATATTATAAGAAATTAACAAGGATACAATGCTACTCCCTCCATCCCGTTCTCGCTTTCTGACTGCGGCATGTTTTCGTTTGTATCTTTGATTAAATATGTATAAGAAATTAATAATACTTATATTATATAATTAGTATTAACCAGATGGATTCTCGTTTCTTATTTTGTTAATGCTTTTAACTTTAATAAAGAACATATAAAAGTTCATTAGTAATTAGATGAATCATTAGTATTATTAGATGAATCATTAATTATAAATTTTGTTTCCTAAAAAATAATTAGATTTGATTATATATATATATATATTAGAAATCATTAATTTATAGTGTATAACTAGTATTAGTAGATGAATCATTGAGTACATATACAATTCTAAAAAAAGTGCAGTGCCATTTTGAAGTGTCAAAGTGTCATTTTAGTAACGAATATGGTTAAATGTTTAATTATCTTCATGAAAAAACTTTGTAGCTATGAATTTATTTAGAGAAATATTTGGTCAAAATTTGTCGGCGTTTCGACCCCGGGGGGTCCCTGGACCGACGAGTAAATTGTCGCCGCGTGCCCCAGCCCAGATGGGTCGGCGCGAGGCGGAACGCGAAGGGGGGAGAGCAGCCGGAGGGAGACAGGCGTGGGAGGTGGAACCCGCGGCCTTCGTGTTAGCCCCGCGCCCAGGTCGGGTGCGCTTGCAGTAGGGGGTTACAAGCGTCCACGCTGGAGGGAGCGAGCGGCCTTGCGCGAGCGCCGTCCCGTGCTTCCCCGCGCGGCCAACCCTCTGTAAGAGGGCCCTGGACCTCCCTTTTATAGGGGTAAGGAGAGGATCTAGGTGTACAATGGGGGGGTGTAGCGGTGTGCTAACGTGTCTAGCGGAGGAGAGCTAGCGCCCTAAGTACATGCCATCGTGGCAGCCGGAGAGGTTTTGGCACCCAGTTCGTGTGGTGTCGTGGCCGTCGGAGGAGCGCTGGAGCCTGGCAGAAGGACAGCTGTCGGGGCTGTCGAGTCCTTGCTGACGTCCTCTTGCTTCCGTAAGGGGGCTGAGAGCCGCCGTCGTCATAGAGCGTGTAGGGCACCATCATTACTCGTATAGTGGAGCGAGCCAGATGGGACGCCGGTCTTGTTCTCCGTAGCCTGAGTCAGCTCGGGGTAGGGTAATGATGGCGCCTCCTGTTGACGTGGTCGGTCCGTGCCCTAGGTTGGGCGAGGTGGAGGCTCCTCCCAGGTCGAGGTCGAGTCTGTCTGCCAAGGTCGAGGTCGAGTCCGAGCCCCCGGGTCGGACAAGGCAGAGACCGTCGGCTGAGGCCAGGGCTGAGTCCGAGCCCTGGGGTCGGGCGAAGCGGAATTCGTCGTCCTTCGGGGCTGAGCCCGAGTCCGAGTCCTGGGGTCGGGCGAAGCGGAGTTCGTCGTCTTCCGGGGCTGAGCCCGAGTCCGAGCCCTGGGGTCGGGCGAAGCGGAGTTTGTCGTCTTCCGGGGCTGAGCCCGAGTCCGAGCCCTGGGGTCGGGCGAAGCGGAGTTCGTCGTCTTCTGGGGCTGAGCCCGAGTCCGAGCCCTGGGGTCGGGCGGAGCGGAGTTTGTCGTCTTCCGGGGCTGAGCCCGAGTCTGAGCCCTGGGGTCGGGCGAAGCGGAGTTCGTCGTCTTCTGGGGCTAAGCCCGAGTCCGAGCCCTAGGGTCGGGCGAAGCGGAGTTCGTCGTCTTCTGGGGCTGAGCCCGAGTCCGAGCCCTGGGGTCGGGCGAAGCGGAGTTTCCCATGGCGCCTAGGGCCAGACTTGGCTGCTGTCAGCCTCACTCTGTCGAGTGGCTCAGCAGTCGGAGCGGCGCAGACGACGCTGTCCTCTTGTCAGACCGGTCAGTGGAGCGACGAAGTGACTGCGGTCACTTCGGCTCTGTCGACTGGAGGGCGTGCGTCAGGATAAAGGTGTCAGGCCACCTTTGCATTAAATGCCCCTGCGATTTGGTCGGTTGGCGTGGCGATTTGGCCAAGGTTGCTTCTTGGTGAAGACTGGGCCTCGGGCGAGCCGAAGGTGTGTCCGTTGCTGGAGGGGGTCCTCGGGCGAGACGTAGATCCTCCGGGGTCGGCTGCCCTTGCCCGAGGCTGGGCTCGGGCGAGGCGTGATCGCGTCCCTCGAATGGACCGATCCTTGACTTAATCGCACCCATCAGGCCTTATCAGCTTTGTGCTGATGGGGGTTACCAGCTGAGATTTAGGAGTCTTGAGGGTACCCCTAATTATGGTCCCCGACAGTAGCCCCCGAGCCTCGAAGGGAGTGTTAATACTCGCTTGGAGGCTTTTGCCGCACTTTTTTGCAAGGGGACCAGCCTTTTTTGGTTGCATTTTGTTCCGGTGGGTGTGCGCGAGCGCACCCGCCGGGTGTAGCCCCCGAGGCCTCGGAGGAGTGGTTTGACTCCTTCGAGTCTTAGTGCGTTTCGCAACATTTCGGCTGGTCTGGTTGTTCCCTCATGCGAGCTGGCCGTAGCCCGGGTGCACGGTCGGGTCCCAAGTTCTCGGGATGGTATGTTGACGCTGTCAATGGTTTGGCCAGAGCCGGGTTTGCGAGAGCAGCCCCCGAGCCTCTGCACAGGGCGAGAGGACGGTCAAGGACAGACTCGACTTTTTTACATACGCCCCTGCATCGCCTTTCCGCAAGGAGGAGGGGGGAAAGCGCCATGTTGCCCTCGGAGGGCGCCGAACATGGTGTCTCCGGTGAGCTGCCGGCGGGTAATCCGAGTGGACGCCCGTGCCCCATTTGTTAGGGGTCGGCTAGAGGCTCGGAGGCGCGCTCCAAAAGTACCTGCGGGTGATCTGCCGGACCCGGTCCCCTTTTGACGGGGTCCAAGGGCTCGATGCCTCCCTCTGATGGGATTCCGTTACAAGATCGTTCCCGCTGGTCTCGGAAATGTCCTAGGGTACCTCGGGAGCGTAGCCCGAGCCTTGGTTATGTGTCGAACGTACCCAGGGTCATCCCTCGCTCTGTGTCTGAGGCGACTGTGAACCCTTCGAGGGCCAGCCTACGAACCCATGATCAGTAGTGGGCGCGGAGCCCGAGTGGCCTAAGGCGGCCATCGAACCCTTCCGAGGGGCTGGCCATCGAACCTCTGACCAGTAGTGGGCGCAGAACCTAAGCGCTCTGAGGCGGCCGTTGAACCCCTCCGAGGGGCCAGCCTTTGAACCTCTGATCAGTAGGGAGGCTCGGGGCCTATTTCCTTCATGGAGAAGGGTCCTTTTCGGGGTATCCCCCTTTCCCGGTCCCTGTTGTAAGAGAGAGAAAGAGGAAAAGGATACGAAATCGAATGACGTGGCGTACCTTTTTCGACGCGGTCATTATGGCAAAGGCGAAGCGTCGCTTGCTTCTCCTGTCTGAGGCGCCGCCTGTCCCGCCGCGGAGTTAATGCGACGGGGCGAGTGGTTCGCGAGGCGGCCGTTGCGCGTGTGCGAGCCGTTCGAGGAACGGAACACGGGCGCGCCGTCTTCATGCCGTGAGAGAGGGTTCTCTCGCTGCCCCTGGATGGGACATACTGACGACGTGACCGCTGCTCCTGCCCGCCTGCCACCGCCATTACTGCCGGCCCATTTTTGGCCGTATTGACCGTCGCGCCTGGCTGGCACAGCTGGGTCATATGCAGGGTTGCCTCGAGTCGTGGTACTAGTTTCGCAGTCGAGGAGGCACGGTAGTGGTGCGAGTGGCGGTGCAGTTGCTCGCACGTAGCAACCGGCGGGCCGGTTGCATGACGTGTGGGCCTAGGCCTCCATGCTGGAGCCTTATCACCCCGCGGGTCCTCCAGTGTGAGGGGTTGTTCGTACCCGCGGGGGCGAAATCGGAGTTCCGTTTGTAATGGCACTTTGAGCGCCGGTCTTTTGTTCATTGTGGCTGTCGGGGCCTGAACATGTATGTATTTTCGGCACGGGGCCGTGTTTTTTCTTCATTTCGAGCACTAAGACTCGCCTGTCGACTATCTGAACCGCTTCACCGAGCGTGAGTCGCCTCGTGCAAAGGTGACGAGTGAGGTATCCATATCCCGGAGGCGTAGGAGTCCCTCGGCTCGGTTGGCCTTGCTGTCCGAGGCTTCTCCTGCTTAGTTAAAGGAACCCTCGACCGCTCTTCGATGAGCCGAAGCCAGAGGTAGCGGTGTCAGCACAGACAGAGGCAGAGTTGGCTCGAAAAGAAGATTTGGTCGGCCGGAGCCTGGCTGGGTCGTCCACTAGCGGGACTGACACCGGAGTTGAGCTACCGAGGCCACAAGCTGGGCTGATGTCTTCGGGGGACAGCTGGCCGAGGCCTCGGGGTGGCCGGCCGAGCCATCTGCTCGAGCCGGATTCCTGGAGAAGACCCTGGCGGCGATGGCCCGGGTGTGGTGCTGATGTCGCCCTTCAGAGTGGAGATCCTCCGACCACGTCGCCGTCCGAGGCTAGGTCGGACCTCGCCGAAGGTGTAGTTGACGCCGAGGGTGCTGCTGCCCCCCTTCAACTGTCGACGTTCGAGCCTACAGGATCGGGTTGTCTTGTAGTGTGTGTATGTTTTCTGCGGCCACCGAGGCCCAAACATACCATCGTCGTGTTGTAAAGCTGCGTTTCTTTTCCTCTTGTTTCGAGTATCCGAACTTATTTGTCGGTAATGGAATTGTTTGTGCGGGTGAGAGTTGCTTTTCACGGAAGGTGATGAGTGAGGTATCCTATCCCGGAAGCGTAGGAATCCCTCGGCTCGGTCGGCCTTGCCGCTTACGCGCACTCTTACTCGTCCATAGGGTTCTGTCACCGACGCAGTCGAGAAGGCCCGAAAAATCGTTCCGGCAGAGGAGCTTTCGAGCGTGAAGACTTGTTCGGTCCGCGGAATCACTTATCTGAGCGTGAGTTACTTATCGCAGAAGGTGATGAGTGAGGTATCCGTATCCTAGAGGCGTAGGAGTCCCTCGGCTCGGTCAGCCTTGGCTGCTTACGTGTACTCCGTCGTTTTCATGATCCACTTTCGAAGTAGTCGAAAAGCACGAAAGGCATTCTGGCAGAAAAGATTTTTTTTCTTTTTTCGAGGAAAATTTCGACGCAGAGGGGGTTCCCCCCTTCTAGCCCCCGAGGGAGGGTCGGGCTTTGCCGAGGCAAGGCTGACCCTTCCTTGACGACCAAACTTTATGTGTGAACGAGGTGTATGAATAACTTGGAAGCATCTTAAGGGTAGAAGCGAAGTAGCTG
Organism: Zea luxurians; assembly: GCA_029449295.1. Classification (NCBI taxonomy): domain Eukaryota; kingdom Viridiplantae; phylum Streptophyta; class Magnoliopsida; order Poales; family Poaceae; genus Zea; species Zea luxurians. The sequence goes on along the minus strand of JAOPSE010000010.1, from coordinate 36,893,186 downwards.
TTGGATGTTCCAAGCGTTGTTGTAGACCTCGCCTTGACTGTTGGCCAGCTTGTATGTTCCGGGCTTCAGAACCTTGGCGACGACGAACGACCCTTCCCAGGGAGGCGTGAGTTTGTGCCGCCCTCCGGCGTCTTGTCGCAGCCGAAGCGCCAGGTCGCCCACCTGGAGGTCTCGGGACCGAACCCATCGGGCATGGTAGTGTCGCAGGGACTGCTGGTACCGCGCCGAGTGTAGTAAGGCCATGTCTCGAGCCTCTTCCAGCTGGTCCAGTGAGTCTTCTCGATTGGCTCAATTGCTTTGGTCGGCATAGGCCCTCGTCCTCGGGGAACCATATTCTAAGTCTGTGGGCAAGATGGCCTCGGCCCCATAGACTAGAAAGAACAGTGTGAAGCCCGTGGCTCGGCTCGGCGTTGTCCTCAGACTCCAGACCACCGAGGGGAGTTCCTTCATCCACCGCTTGCCGAACTTGTTGAGGTCGTTATAGATCCGTGGCTTGAGCCCTTGCAGGATCATGCTGTTAGCCCGCTCTACTTGCCCATTCGTCATGGGGTGAGCCACGGCGGCCCAGTCCACCCAGATGTGGTGATCCTTGCAGAAGTCCAGGAACTTTCTGCTGGTGAACTGGGTGCCGTTGTCGGTGATGATGGAGTTCGGGACCCCAAAGCGATGGATGATGTTGGTGAAGAACGCCACCGCCCGTTCAGACCTGATGCTGTTTAGTGGTCGGACCTTGATCCACTTGGAGAATTTGTCGATGGCAACCAACAGGTGCGTGTAGCCCCCGGGTGCCTTCTGCAAGGGGCCGACGAGGTCCAGACCCCACACAGCAAATGGCCAGGTGATGGGTATGGTCTGCAGAGCCTGAGTGGGAAGGTGGGTCTGCCTCGCATAGAACTGACACCCTTCGCAGGTGCGGACAATTCTAGTGGCATCGGCCAACGCCGTCGGCCAGTAGAAACCTTGTCGGAAGGCATTTCCAACAAGGGCTCGAGGTGCTGCGTGATGGCCGCAAGCCCCCCGAGTGTATCTCTTGTAAGAGCTCCTGGCCTTCGGCGATGGAAATGCATCGCTGGAGGATGCCCGAGGGGCTGCGGTGGTAGAGCTCCTTCCCATCTCCCAGCAAGACGAACGACTTGGCGCGCCGCGCCAACCGCCGAGCTTCGGCTTGGTCGAGGGGTAGCTCTCCTCGGTGGAGATATTGCAGGTACGGGGTCTACCAGTTTTGATTAGGCGTGACCTCGCTCTGCTCCTCCTTAATGCGCAGTGCCTCACCCTCGGGGGCTGAGGGTACCTCGGACTAAGCCGAGGGTGCCTCGGGCTGAGCCGAGGTCGCCTCGGACTGGGCCGAGGGTGCCTCGGGCTGGGCCAAGGCCTTCTCGGGCTCGGGCATGTCGTCGGTCTTGACGGAGGGTTGATGCAGGTCTCGGGAGAATACGTCCGGAGGAACCGTTGTTCGCCCCGAGGCTATCTTAGCCAGCTCGTCCGCAGTCTCGTTGTAGCGTCGGGCGATGTGGTTGAGCTCGAGCCCGTAAAACTTGTCTTCCAGGCGCCGAACCTCATCGCAGTAGGCTTCCATCTTCGGGTCGCGCCAGTGGGAGTTCTTCATGACTTGGTCGATGACGAGCTGCGAGTCACCGCGAGCGTCGAGGCGTCGGACCCCTAGCTCGATGGCGATTCGCAACCCGTTTACCAGAGCCTCGTACTCAGCCACGTTGTTGGATGCCGGGAAGTGGAGGTGTAGCACGTAGCGTAGGTGCTTCTCGAGGGGCGAGATGAAGAGCAGGCCCGCGCCGACCCCCGTCTTCATCAGCGACCCGTCGAAAAACATGGTCCAGAGTTCCGGTTGGATCGGAGCTGTTGGGAGCTGGGTGTCGACCCATTCATCCACGAAGTCCGCCAAGACCTGGGACTTGATGGCCTTCCGAGGGGCGAACGAGATCGTCTCGCCCATGATCTCCACTGCCCACTTTGCAATTCTACCCGAGGCCTCTCGAGACTGGATGATCTCCCCCAGGGGGAAGGATGACACCACAGTTACCGGATGAGACTCGAAGTAGTGTCGCAACTTCTGCCGCGTCAGGATCACCGCGTACAGCAGCTTCTGAATTTGTGGGTAGCGGATCTTGGTCTCAGACAGTACCTCACTGATGAAGTAGACTGGCCTCTGGACGGGCAATGCATGCCCCTCTTCTCGTCTCTCAACCACAATCGCGGCGCTAACCACCTGAGTGGTAGCGGCGACGTAGATCAAGAGGGCTTCTCCGGCAGCGGGGGGCACCAAGATGGGCGCGTTCGTGAGGAGCGCCTTCAGGTTCCCGAGGGCTTCCTCGGCCTCAGGGTCCAAGCGAAGCACTCGGCCTTCCTTAAGAGGTGGTACAGAGGCAGGCCTCTTTCGCCGAGGTGCGAGATGAAACGACTCAGAGCCGCGAGGCATCCCATGACCCTCTATACGCCTTTCAAGTCCTTGATGGGCCCCATGCTGGTGATGGCTGCGATCTTCTCCGGGTTGGCCTCGATGCCCCACTCGGAGACGATGAACCCAAGAGCATGCCTCAGGGAACCCTGAAGACACACTTTTTGGGATTGAGCTTCACGCCTTTCGCCTTGAGACATAGGAATGTCACTTCAAGGTCGGAAAGGAGGTCAGAGGCTTTCCTTGTCTTGACTACGATGTCATCGACGTAGGCCTCGACCGTTCGGCCAATGTGTTCACCGAACACATGGTTCATGCACCGTTGGTACGTTGCACCCGCATTCCTCAAACCAAACGACATGGTAACATAGCAGTACATGCTGAAGGGTGTGATGAAAGAGGTCGCGAGCTGGCCGGACTCTTTCATCCTGATCTGGTGATACCCTCAGTAGGCATCGAGGAAAGACAGGGTTTCGCACCCAGCAGTGGAATCCACGATTTGATCGATGCGAGGCAGAGGGTAGGGAACTTTCAGACATGCTTTGTTTAGACCAGTGTAGTCTACACACATCCGCCATTTCCCCCTTTCTTTCTCACAAGCACAGGGTTGGCAAGCCATTCGGGATGGAATACCTCTTTGATGAACCCTGCCGCCCTTAGCTTGTGGATCTCCTCGCCTATGGCTCTGCGCTTTTCTTCGTCGAATCGGCGCAGAGGCTGCTTCACGGGTCGGGCTCCAGCTCGAATATCCAGCGAGTGCTCGGCGACTTCCCTCGGTATGCCGGGCATGTCCGAGGGACTCCACGCGAAAACGTCAGCGTTTGCGCGGAGAAAGTCGACGAGCACTGCTTCCTATTTGGGGTCGAGCTCAGAGCCGATCCGGATCTACTTGGAAACGTCGTTGCAGGGGTCGAGAGGGACGGACTTAACCGTCTCCGCTGGCTCGAAGTTGCCGGCGTGGTGCTTCACGTCTGGCGCCTCCCTAGAGAGGTCCTCCAGGTCGGCGATGAGGGCCTCGGACTCGGCGAGGGCCTCGGCGTACTCCACGCACTCCACGTCGCATTCGTACGCGTGTCGGTATGTGGGCCCGACGGTGATGACCCCGTTGGGGCCCGACATCTTGAGCTTGAGGTAGGTGTAGTTGGGGATGGCCATGAACTTGGCGTAGCATGGCCTCCCCAACACTGCGTGGTAGGTTCCTCGAAACCCGACCACTTTGAACGTGAGGGTCTCCCTTCGAAAGTTGGAGGGCGTCCCAAAGCAGACGGGTAGATCGAGTTGTCCGAGGGGTTGGACACGCTTCCCGGGGATGATCCCATGGAAAGGCGCAGCGCCCGTCCGGACCGAGGATAGATCGATCCGCAGGAGCCCGAGGGTCTCGGCGTAGATGATGTTGAGGCTGCTGCCTCCGTCCATGAGGACCTTGGTGAGCCTGACGTTGCCGATGATGGGGTCGACAACGAGCGGGTATTTCTCCGGGCTCGGCACATGGTCGGGATGGTCGGCCTGGTCGAAGGTGATGGGCTTGTCGGACCAGTCTAGGTAGACTGGCGCTGCCACCTTTACCGAGTAGACCTCCCGACACTCTTGCTTGCGGTGCCGAGCTGAGGCGTTTGCCACTTGCCCACCATAGATCATGAAGCAGTCACGGACCACGGGGAACTCTCCTGCCTTGTGATCTTCCTTCTTAGCATCGTCGAGAGCCTTGCCACCCTCCGCGGGTGGACTGGCCTTGTGAAAGTGGCGTCGAAGCATGGCACACACCTCAAGGGTGTGCTTGACGGGCCCCTGATGATAGGGGCATGGCTGCTTGAGCATCTTGTCGAAGAGGTTGGCACCTCCGGGAGGTTTCCGAGGGTTCTTGTACTCGGAGGCGGCGACAAGGTCCGCGTCGGCGGCGTCGCGTTTCGCTTGCGACTTCTTCTTGCCTTTCTTCTTGGTGCCACGCTGAGTTGACGCCTCGGGGACATCTTCCGGTGGGCGGCCCTGGGGCTGCTTGTCCTTCCGGAAGATGGCCTCAACCGCCTCCTAGCTAGAGGCAAACTTGGTGGCGATGTCCATCAGCTCGCTCGCCCTGGTGGGGGTCTTGCGACCCAGCTTGCTCACCAGGTCGCGGTAGGTGGTGCCGGCGAGGAACGCGCCGATGACATCCGAAACGGTGACGTTGGGCAGCTCGGTGCGCTACTTCGAGAATCGCTGGATGTAGTCCCGGAGAGATTCTCCCGGCTGCTGGCGGCAGCTTCGGAGATCCCAGGAGTTTCCAGGGCGCACGTACGTGCCTTGGAAATTGCCGGCGAAGGCTTGGACCAGGTCGTCCCAGTTGGAGATCTGCCCCGGAGGCAGGTGCTCCAGCCAGGCTCGAGCGGTGTCGGAGAGAAACAGGGGGAGGTTGCGGATGATGAGATTATCATCGTCCGTTCCACCCAGTTGGCAGGCCAGCCGATAGTCCGCGAGCCACAGTTCCGGTCTCGTCTCCCCCGAGTACTTTGTGATAGTAGTCAGGGTTCGGAACCGGGTCGGGAACGCCGCCCGTCGTATGGCGCGGCTGAAAGCCTATGGACCGGGTGGTTCGGGCGAAGGACTCCGATCCTCCCCGCTGTCGTAGCATCCCCCATGCCTGGGGTGGTAGCCTCGGCGCACCCTCTCGTCGAGGTGGGCCCGACGGCTGTGGTGATGGTGCTCGTTGCCGAGGCGACCCGGGGCCGCAGGCGCTGTGTTGCGCGTGCGCCCGGTGTGGACCGAGGCTTCCCGCATGAATCGGGAAGTCGCGGCGCGATGTTCCGAGGGGTACCCCTGCCTTCGGGAAGCGGAGCTTTCGGCCCATCGGACGGACCGCGGCGTCCTCCAGGAGATTCTTGAGCTCTCCCTGGATACGCCGCCCCTCGGTGGTTGATGGCTCCGGCATCGCGCGGAGAAGTATTGCCGCTGCAGCTAGGTTCTGGCCGACTCCACTGGAAACCAGTGGCGGCCTTACCCTAACGTCATCGGCGATGCGGTGCTGGATGCCCTGGGGGAGATGACGCGCTTCTCCGGCCGGAGGTTGGCCCGCCCATTCCTGCCCGATGTCCCGGCGGATCGGCTCAAGCGTTCCTGCTCCCTCGTCGAGCCTGGCCTGCATCTCGCGGATTTGCTCGAGCTGTGGGTCATGACCCCCCGCCGGGACGGGGACCACATCTAGCTCCCGAAGGATGTCAACGCGAGGCACGGGCCTAGGGGGATCACCGTTCTCCGGTATACCAAGATGGTTGCCTTCACCGGGACCCCCTAGATCGACGTGGAAACATTCGCGACTTGGACCGCAGTCCTCGTCGCCGAGGCTGCGGCTACCGTCAGAACAGTCGGAAAGGCAGTAGTCGCATGCGGTCATGAATTCCCGCACGGCACTGGGGTTACCAAGTCTGGAGAAATCCCAACAGAGGTCGGGCTCGCCATCTTCCTCGGACCCCGAGGGCCCGTAGGTCGAGACAGCCGTCAGCCAGTCCCAGGGTGACCGCACACGATACCCCAGAGGGTTTGGACTCGCCTCTATGAGAATGTCCACCGAAGCAGAGTTGCTTGGTGGGTCGAGGCCGAATCTAAAAGGCGCGAGATGGGAATCGGTCGGTACCTCCTGGTCGACGGGCGGTGACGAAGTCACGTCAGGGACTGACTGCACCGTCGTCTCAGGTACGAGGGTGACGCCCAGCAAGTTCTTCGCGGGCGTGCTGGCGTCGTCCGTTTGCTTGAGGTTGGTGTGTTGCGGGGAGACGACGCTCGTCTTCGTCTCAGACGCGAGGCCGATGCCCGACGCGCTCTCCATTGGGGCGCCGGCGCCGTCGACTCGCTCGACAGCCAGCGAGGTGCCGCCTCCTGCTTGGCCTTGGTTGCCCCGCCTCCTCCGCCGTCGGCGGGGGAGGGGACGGGACAAGCCCGAATGTCATCCTTCCACCACGTGGGGAAGGCGTCGTCGATTTCCCCGCCGGCGGGCGGGTTGTCGACTGCCATTGTCGCTGTCGCGCGGCGGGGGAAGGAGTATCATGTCGTAGCTGCCGTCGAGGGACATGAACTCAAGACTCCCGAAACGGAGCATCGTCCCGGGCTAGAGAGTTTGCTGGAGACTGCCCATCTGGAGCTTGACGGGAAGCTGTTCGTCAACACGCAGCAGGCCCCTACCTGGCGCGCCAACTGTCAGCGTTTCGACCCGGGGGGTCCCTGGACCGACGAGTAAATTGTCGCCGTGTGCCCCAACCCAGATGGGTCGGCGCGAGGCGGAACGCGAAGGGGGGAGAGCAACCGGAGGGAGACAGGCGTGGGAGGTGGAACCCGCGGCCTTCGTGTTAGCCCCGCGCCCAGGTCGGGTGCGCTTGCAGTAGGGGGTTACAAGCGTCCACGCGGGAGGGAGTGAGCGGCCTTGCGCGAGCGCCGTCCCGTCCTTCCCCGCGCGGCCAACCCTCTGTAAGAGGGCCCTGGACCTCCCTTTTATAGGCGTAAGGAGAGGATCCAGGTGTACAATGGGGGGTGTAGCGGTGTGCTAACGTGTCTAGCGGAGGAGAGCTAGCGCCCTAAGTACATGCCATCGTGGCAGCCGGAGAGGTTTTGGCACCCAGTTCGTGTGGTGTCGTGGCCGTCGGAGGAGCGCTGGAGCCTGGCGGAAGGACAGCTGTCGGGGCTGTCGAGTCCTTGCTGACGTCCTCTTGCTTCCGTAAGGGGGCTAAGAGCCGCCGTCGTCATAGAGCATGCGGGGCGCCATCATTACTCGTATAGTGGAGCGAGCCAGATGGGACGCCGGTCTTGTTCCCCGTAGCCTGAGTCAGCTCGGGGTAGGGTAATGATGGCGCCTCCTGTTGACGTGGTCGGTCCGTGCCCTAGGTTGGGCGAGGTGGAGGCTCCTCCGAGGTCGAGGTCGAGTCTGTCTTCCAAGGTCGAGGTCGAGTCCGAGCCCCCGGGTCGGACAAGGCGGAGACCGTCGGCTGAGGCCAGAGCTGAGTCCGAGCCCTGGGGTCGGGCGAAGCGGAGTTCGTCGTCCTTCGGGGCTGAGGCCGAGTCCGAGCCCTGGGGTCGGGCGAAGCGGAGTTCGTCGTCTTCCGGGGCTGAGCCCGAGTCCGAGCCCTGGGGTCGGGCGAAGCGGAGTTCGTCGTCTTCTGGGGCTGAGCCCGAGTCCGAGCCCTGGGTCGGGCGAAGCGGAGTTCGTCGTCTTCCGGGGCTGAGCCCGAGTCCGAGCCCTGGGGTCGGGCGGAGCGGAGTTCGTCGTCTTCCGGGGCTGAGCCCGAGTCTGAGCCCTGGGGTCGGGCGAAGCGGAGTTCATCGTCTTCCGAGGCCGAGCCCGAGTCCGAGCCCTGGGGTCGGGCGAAGCAGAGTTCGTCGTCTTCCGGGGCTGAGCCCGAGTCCGAGCCCTGGGGTCAGGCGAAGCGGAGTTCATCGTCTTCCGGGGCTGAGCCCGAGTCCGAGCCTTGGGGTCGGGCGAAGCGAAGTTTCCCATGGCGCCTAGGGCCAGACTTGGCTGCTGTCAGCCTCACTCTATCGAGTGGCTCAGCAGTCGGAGCGGCGCAGGCGGCGCTGTCCTCTTGTCAGACTGGTCAGTGGAGCGGCGAAGTGACTGCGGTCACTTCGGCTCTGTCGACTGGAGGGCGTGCGTCAGGATAAAGGTGTCAGGCCACCTTTGCATTAAATGCCCCTGCGATTTGGTCGGTTGGCGTGGCGATTTGGCCAAGGTTGCTTCTTGGTGAAGACTGGGCCTCGGGCGAGCCGAAGGTGTGTCCGTTGCTGGAGGGGGTCCTCGGGTGAGACGTAGATCCTCCGGGGTCGGCTGCCCTTGCCCGAGGCTGGGCTCGGGCGAGGCGTGATCGCGTCCCTCGAATGGACCGATCCTTGACTTAATCGCACCCATCAGGCCTTATCAGCTTTGTGCTGATGGGGGTTACCAGCTGAGATTTAGGAGTCTTGAGGGTACCCCTAATTATGGTCCCCGACCAAATTTATAACACAAAGGGTATATTACTTATTAACAATAAGTTAAACAATCTTAAGTTTGATTAATTTTTTACATAAAATATATTTATGTCTACTTTTTTTTACGGTGAACGAAACCTTCAATACAGAAAAAAGACTAATATGTATTTGGAGTATGACATAAGAACATCCCCAGCTTTCCTAGAAGCCTCCGTGTACTAAGGATACGTTTGGTTGCAATGACAGGACGCGACGGGATAGGACGGTTCCTCAAATAAGGTTGTCTGGTTTAGGATCAAGGGTTGGGACATGACTATCACAGTGTTGTCCCCAGTTATTCCTCAAAATTGGAGAGACGAGAGAGGACGCCAGGAGACATCCCTATCCTGACTGTCCCGCAACCAAACACACCCTAAGACTATCTCCAAGGGTTCTCCCACCCTTCTTAGGAAGCTTTGGGGGTGGAATTGCCCTCGCATCTCCAAAGCTCCCTCCTTGCGAGGGGAGAAAGAAAGCTGTCCCATATATGCGGTGAGTTCTAATATCCCCCATATATTAATTGCGCCATTTCTTTATCATATTAATCTGTTTCGAGTTGTTTAACTTGATAACAATGTATATTATAGCAGTGTAAATAGTCTATGATTTTTAAAACCTCAAAAGCTGATGGAAAAATGTTAAATAACTGAATTCTCTACTACTTATTAAGGCAGTAAGGGGTAGGCTGTCATTCCGTGTTCTGCCATTCACATTCTCTCCTCTCCACACAGTCCATTCTTATGTTCTGCCACCATTCCCTGTTCTATCATTCTCATTCCTTGTAGCTACCACTACACCACATGTGTGTTTATGTCTACATCTATTACAGTAAAAACATCTACTACATCTCTCCTGAAGCCCAGCTGCTACCCTTGCACAATGTGTAGTAGTAGATAAGTATCACCGAGATTCTTGAATTATATTTTTGGATGGAGGAAGTAGTATTTAAAGAAGAGACTTGCATGTAATTTATTTTGTTTGAATAATGTTTTCAACTTAAATTCCTTTTTTGCATGTGTGACATTTATTCTCCGTAATATTTTTTCCATGAATCTGACTTGTGAGTCATTTTCATAAACCAACGACAAAGATGAACCCATGTTTCTTACTTGGAAATCTCGAACAAACACCACTAGCAGGAGGCGCTCGCGTTGGCGTCGCTCATCGACGATGAGAAGAAGCTTGGCGACTGCCAGTTCGACCTCTGGAAGCAGTTCTACGTGGCTGCATGCGCCGCTGTGTACGGCAAGCTCCGGCGCAGCCGCCGCCTGGACGCGGTCCAAAGCGACTGCACCGCGCTGTCCATCGTCAAACATGGGGACCTCATAGTCGTTGCCAACGCCGATGACTCTCGGGTTGTTCTGGGCACCGTATCCGACGACGACGCCATCACGCCATCTAGCTCATCATCCACATGAAGCCCAACCTGCCACGTAAGTCGCTACTGACCGGCCATGAATTCTTGTGTGCTAGGATGATGACCGTTGCTGACGTTGTGTGAGTGTCCTCGAACAAGATGTATGTAGAGGAGTAGCACATTCGGTGGTGCAACGACCAGGTGTACTACCTCGCTAATGAGCCCGGGGTGCACTTCGTTTGGCAGCCCAGCCAAGAGTCATCGGTACTCACCATGTCGCGCGTGTTCGACGACTACTATATCAAGGACTGTGGCGTCATCTCAGCACCGGAGGTGACGCAGAGGAGGACCGACCGAAATGACCACTCGCCATCGTCGGGTAGCTTTTGTGCCGGTCTGCCTTTAATTCTCTTCGCAAACACACACTTGCCTTTTTGTTTAAGCAAGCGTGTATGGTGGTGCGTGCCTGATGACTGACAATGTACGAGGGAACTTCTACCGGCAGGTGTGGCACGTGCTCTTCAATGATGAGACCATGCAAATCATGGCATATATCGAAGTTGAAAGGGAAATCGGGTTAACCATTTCCTATAACTAATTTTGGTGGTTGATGATCAACATAAACACGTGGACTAACTAGTTTGTCTAGATATCATATATTACAGGTGCATAAGGTTCAACATAAACCAAGAAAGAAATCAAGTTAGGGACACAAATTAAAAATGGAGCAACACCTAGAGTGTGCTGGTTTTTGCCGCACCGGACTGTCTAGTGTGCCACTGGACAATGTCCGGTGCACCAGGGCTGTACAACTTCAAATAGGCCACTCTCGGGAATCTAGAGGCGCGCTCCACTATAATTCACCGGACTATCCGGTGTGCCACCGGACTGTCCGGTGAGCTAGCGGAGCAACGGCTCCTTGCGCGCCAATGGTCGACTGTGCAGAGTGAACAATGATGAACAGTACCGCGCAGAAGTCAGAGCACAGAACTCAAAGGGCACCGGACTATCCGGTGCAGCAAGACGACAAAGGCTCCAACGGTCGACCAGCTCCGAACCCTAATGGTTGCGCTGGCGCGCACCGGACAGTGCACAATGATTGTCCGGTGGCGCACTGGACTGTCCGGTGCGCCCATCGCCAGTAGAAATCAGCCAACGACTAGAAGTGGTGGGAGGCTATAAATACCCCCAACCACCTCATTCACTCCCATCCAAGCCTTCTGAATTCTTCATTCATTGCAAGAGCAAAAGCCCAACACTCCAAGACACAATCAAAGCAATCAATCCACTCAAAGCCCCAAAATTAACTCTAGTGCATTAGGGCTTGTGAGATGATTACTTGTGTTCTTTTGTTGCTCTTGTCACTTGGTTTGTCCTTTTTTCTTTTTCCCTTCTTATTCTCAAGAGACTTGTAATCAAAGCAAGAGACACCTAAGTATGTGGTGGTCCTTGCAGGGTCTAAATGACCCATGAGATTAAGGAAAAGGTTCACTCAGTTTAAGTGACCGTTTGAGAGAGGGAAAGGGTTGAAATAGACCCGGTCTTTGTGACCTCCTCAACTGGGACTAGGTTCTTTGGAACCGAACCTCGGTAAAACAAATCATCGTGTTCACTTGCCTTGATTCTCATTTGATTTGTTTTCCCTCTCTAACATTTCCTTGCTAGTATTGATTTGAGTCGGCTCCCATACGTCATCCGCATTCCTTGAGCAACTCTTAGCAAGAGAAACATTCCTTTGACTTGAATTTAATTCTAACGCTAAACCCGACCTTTAGTGTGTGTTTAAGTTTATAAATTTTAGGTTTCGCCTATTCACCCTGCCCCTCTAGGCCACTTTCAATTGGTATTAGAGCCAGTGCTTCATTAAGAGCCTAACCAACTCAAAGTGATGTCTGGAGATCACGCCAAGAAGGAGATCTTGACTGGCAAAAAACTCGTAGGCTCGAGGAGGACTCTCTCAAGGGAGTCCGGCAACAAGTATAAGCAGGAATCCTCTTCCTCCATCAAGTCACATCGGAGAGGTGACAAGAAGAAGAAGAAGAAGAAGAAGATGAAGAAAGTGGTCTACTACGAGACCAACTCTTCGTCACCCTCCACATCCGGCACCGAGTCGTCGACTACTTCTAAGCACCATGAGCGCAAGAAGTATAGTAAGATGCCCCTACGTTATCCCCGTATTTCAAAGCACGCTCCATTACTTTCCGTACCCCTAGGCAAACCACCATATTTTGATGGTGAAGATTATTGTATGTGGAGTGATAAAATGAGGCACCATCTAACCTCACTCCACAAAGTATTTGGGATATTGTTGAGTTTGGAGCGCAGGTACCAAAAGTGGGGAACAAGGACTACGACTCGAATGAGGCTGCCCAAATATGACACTTTAACTCCCAAGCAACTTCTATACTCCTCGCCTCTTTATGCCGAGAGGAGTATAATAAGGTGCAAGGGTTAAAGAACGCTAAAGAAATTTGGGACGTCCTCAAAACCGCGCACGAAGGGGACAAGGTGACAAAAATCACCAAGTGGGAGACGATCGAGGGCGAGCTCGGTCGATTCATCCTCAACAAAGGAGAAGAGCCGCAAGCGATGTACAATCGGCTCAAGACCATGGTGAACCAAGTGCGCAACCTCGGGAGCACCAAATGGGATGACCATGAAATGGTTAAGGTTATTCTTAGATCACTTGTTTTTCGTAATCCCACTCAAGTGCAACTAATCCGTGGAGACCCTAGATATAAACAGATGTCTCCCGAGGAGGTTATTGGCAAGTTTGTGAGCTTTGAACTTATGATCAAAGACTCCAAACACATTGTCAACTTGGAGCAAGGCACCACCTCTACACCTAAGGTGCAACCCATCGCATTCAAAGCGACAGAAGAAAAGAAGGAGTCTACACCAAGTAGGCTTCCAATCGACGCCTCCAAGCTTGACAACGAGGAGATGTCGCTCATCATCAAGTGCTTCCGCCAAATCCTCAAACAAAGGAGGGGGAAGGATTACAAACCCCGCTCCAAACGGGTGTGCTACCGATGTGGTAAGTCCAGTCATTTCATAGCTAAATTTCCAATTTCTAGTGAAAGTGATAGGGATGAAGACAAGAAGGGGAAGAAGAAGAAGGAGAAGAAGAGATACTACAAAAACAAGGGCGGCGATGCGCACATATGTCAGGAATGGGACTCCGACGAGAGCTCCACTGACTCCTCCTCCGACGAGGACGCCGCCAACTTCGCCATCAACAAAGACCCCCTTTTTCCCAACGTCAGCCACAAGTGTCTTAAGGCTAAGGATGGCAAGAAGAAGAAGGTACACTCTAGAGCCACCCCCAAATATACAACATCTAGCGATGAGGGTAGCTCCAGCGATAATGAAGATGATTTAATTTTTCTCTTTGCCAACCTTACCATGGACCAAAAGAAAAAAATTAAATGAATTAATAGAAACCATTAACGAGAAGGATGATCTCTTAGAAAGCCAAGAGGACTTCCTCGTTAAAGAGAACAAAAAATTTGTTAAATTAAAAAATGCTTATGCTCAGGAAATAGAAAAATGTGAAAACTTATCTAAGGAGCTTAGCATTTGTCATGATTCAATTTCAAGTATTAGAACTGAGAATGCTAGTTTAGTTTCTAAGATTGAAAAATTGAATGTTTGCAATGATTCTATTCCCTGCCTTAGAGATGAGAATGCTAGATTAAATTCTAAGATAGAAGAACTAAATATTTGCAAACCATCTATATCTACTGTTGAGCATGTTTCCATTTGCATTAGATGTAGAGATGTTAATGTTGAAGCTATTAATGATCAACTTCTCATGATTAAACAACAAAATGATCACATAACTAAATTAACTGCTAAAATTGCTGAGCATGAACTAGAAAATGAAAAATTTAAAATTGCCCTGGCATTAAGGATGGCATTGGGTTCCAACAAGGGAACCAAAGCAATATCAAGCTTAATGTCCCTAAGAAAATGTCTAATTTTGTAAAGGGCAAGGCACCCATGGTTCAGGATAGTGAAGGTTACATTTTATATCATACAAACTATCCTGAACATAAAATTAGGAAGATTCATGCTAGAAAACCTCACACTGTTTCTCATGATGCATTTATGTATAAAAATGAGGCTTCTAGTTCTAGGCATACCACTCATGTTAAAATGCCTAAAAAAGAAAATTCCTATGACATCAAATGAGCATAATGTTTCATTTATAACTTTTGATGCTTCTTATGTTTTAACTAACAAATCAGGCAAAATAGTTGCCAAATATGTCGGGGGCAAACACAAGAGTCCTAAGACTTGTGTTTGGGTACCCAAGGTGCTTGTTTCTAACGTCAAAGGACCTAAGACTGTTTGGGTACCTAAGAACAAGGCCTAAATTGTTTTGCAGGTTTATGCATCCAGTGGTTCAAGTTGGATAATCGATAGCGGGTGCACAAACCACATGACATGGGATAAGAGAATGTTCTCCTCCTATGAGAAAAATGAAGATCCCTAACGAGCTATCACATTCGAGGATGGAAATCAAGGTTTGGTCAAAGGTTTGGGTAAAATTGCTATATCACCTGACCATTCTATTTCCAATGTTTTTCTTATAGATTATTAAGATTACAATTTGTTTTCTATTTCTCAATTGTGTAAAATGGGCTACAATTGTCTTTTTACTGATATAGGTGTCACTATCTTTAGAAGAAGTGATGATTCAATAGCATTTAAGGGAGTGTTAGAGGGTCAGCTATATTTAGTTGATTTTAATGACAAAAAAGATGAACTTGACACTTGCTTAATTGCTAAGACTAATATGGGTTGGCTTTGGCATCGCCGACTTGCCCATGTTGGGATGAAGAATCTCCACAAACTTCTAAAGGGAGAACACATTTTAGGACTAACCAATGTTCATTTTGAGAAAGACAAGATTTGTAGCGCATGTCAAGCAGGAAAGCAGGTTGGAGTCCACCATCCACACAAGAACATAATGATGACGAACAGGCCGTTTGAGCTACTCCACATGGATCTATTTGGCCCGATAGCTTACATAAGCATCGACGGGAGTAAGTACTGTCTAGTAATTGTGGATGATTATTCTCGCTTCACTTGGGTGTTCTTTTTGTAGGAAAAATCATAAACCCAAGAGACATTAAAAGGATTCTTGAGACGGGCTCAAAATGAGTTCGGATTGAGAATTAAAAAGATTAGAAGCAATAATGGGACAGAGTTCAAGAATTCACAAATAGAAGGATTTCTTGAGGAGGAGGGCATCAAGCATGAGTTCTCTTCTCCCTACACACCTCAACAAAATGGTGTAGTGGAGAGAAAGAATAGAACTCTACTGGACATGGCAATGACCATGCTTGTTGAGTACAAGACACCGGATCGGTTTTGGGCCGAGGCATTGTATGAACTCCGTACTGGTTAGAGTCTTTGGGAGTAAATGTTTTATTCTTATTAAAAGAGGTAGAAAATCTAAATTTGCTCCTAAGGCAGTAGAAGGCTTTTTACTTGATATGACTCAAACACAAGGGCATATAGAGTCTTCAACAAATTCACTGGATTAGTTGAGGTTTCTTGTGACATTGTGTTTGATGAAACTAATAGCTCCCAAGTGGAGCAAGTTGATCTTGATGAACTAGATGATGAAGAGGCTCCATACGTCGCATTAAGGAACATGTCCATTGGGGATGTGTGTCCTAAGGAATCCGAGGAGCCCACACAAGCACAAGATCAACCATCATCTTCCATGCAAGCATCTCCACCAACTCAAGACGAGGATCTGGCTCAAGATGATGAAGATGAAGATCAAGAGGATGAGCCACCTCAAGAGGAGGACAAGGATCAAGGGGGAGATAAAGATGATCAAGACAAGGAAGATGATCAAGAAATAAGGGATCAAAGACTACCACACCCAAGAGTCCACCAAGCAATTGAAAGAGATCACCCTGTCAACTCCATACTTGGTGACATTCACAAGGGGGTAACCACTAGATCTCGAGTTGCACATTTTTGTGAACATTACTCTTTTGTTTCCTCTATTGAGCCATACAAGGTAGAGGATGCGTTAAGAAATCCGGATTGGGTGGTGGCAATGCAAGAGGAGCTCAACAACTTCACGAGGAATGAGGTATGGCATTTAGTTCCATGTCCTAATCAAAATGTTGTAGGTACCAAATGAGTATTCCGCAACAAGCAAGATGAGCATGGTGTGGTGACAAGAAACAAAGCCCGAATTGTGGCAAAGGGATATTCACAAGTCGAAGGTTTGGACTTTGATGAAACATATGCACCCGTAGCTAGGCTTGAGTCAATTCGTATATTACTTGCCTATGCTACTTACCATGGCTTCAAGCTTTATCAAATGGACGTGAAGAGTGTCTTCCTCAATGGCCTTATCAAGGAAGAGGTCTATGTTGAGCAACCTCCTAGCTTTGAAGATAGTGAGTACCCTAACCACGTGTATAAACTCTCAAAGGCACTTTATGGGCTCAAGCAAGCCCCAAGAGCATGGTATGAATGCCTGCAAGATTTTCTTATCACTAATGGCTTCAAAGTCGGTAAAGCCGATCCTACCCTCTTCACTAAAACTATTGCAAAAGACTTGTTTATATGCCAAATTTATGTTGATGATATTATAATTGGGTCTACTAACAAGTCATCCTATGAAGAGTTTAGTAGGATCATGATTCAAAAATTCAAGATGTCTATGATGGGGAGTTGAAGTATTTCCTTGGATTTCAAATCAAGCAACTCCAAGAGGGCACCTTCATCATCCGAACAAAATACATTCAAGACATACTTAAGAAGTTTGGAATGAAGGACGACAAACCCATCAAGAGACCCATGGGAACTAATGGGCATCTCGACCTCGACATGGGAGGTAAAGCCGTAGATCAAAAGTTATACCGGTCAATGATAGGTTCTTTACTCTACTTATGTGTATCTCGACCGGATATTATGCTTTCTGTATGCATGTGTTCAAGGTTCTAGACAAAACCTAAGGAAGTTCACCTTAGAGCCATGAAGAGAATCATGATATATTTAGTTTACACTCCTAAGTTTGGGCTTTGGTACCCCAGGGGATCCCCATTTGATTTAATTGGATATTCTGATGCCGACTATGCTGGGTGTAAAATTGATAGGAATCATCAGGGACTTGTCAGTTTCTGGGAAGATCCCTGGTGTCTTGGGCTTCAAAGAAACAAAACTCCATAGCTCTTTCCACCGCCGAAGCTGAGTACATTGCCGTAGGCCATTGGTGTACGCAATTACTCTGGATGAGGCAAACCCTTAGGGACTATGGATACAAATTGAGCAAAGTCCCTCTCCTATGTGATAATGAGAGTGCAATCCGCATGGCGGATAATCCCATTGAGCACAGCCACACTAAACACATAGATATTCGGTATCACTTTCTGAGGGATCACCAACAAAAGGGGATATCAAAATTGCTTATGTTAATACCCACAATTAATTAGCTGATATCTTTACTAAGCCACTAGATGAGAAAACCTTTAGCAAACTTAGGAATGAGCTAAATTGATTCTCGTAATTTTGATTGAAACATTGCACACATAGCTATTTTATATACCTTTCTTCATATTTCTTTCATTTGGTACAAATGCATACTTCTTATTGTTCTTGTGCCAAGGCTAAGAATAATGTGCTTTTAAGTATATCTCTATGATTAGTCTTAGATTGAAAGGGAAATAGAGTATTCGGCAAAGACAAGGCTTCCACTCCAAACTCTGATGGTATCATTCACCCTTTGTCGTTACTCCGCAAACTCTCAATGGTATAATCTTCCACTCATATTTCTTTTATCAATGAGGGAGAAAGTATTAAAGGGCTCTCAAGTTCTCCGTTTTTGGCGATTAATGCCAAAGGGGGAGAAAGTATTAAGCCCAAAGCAAAAGGACCGCACCACCACCATTTTAAAAATTTTAGTGTATTTTTCAAATTGGTATTAAGATCTTTCAAAAGGAAATGTTATTTCAATTGATATTTGAGTTAGCCCCAAAAATGAATTTTCAATTGGCATGAAGTTTTCAATTGATCTTTCACTTGGTATCTTTAAAAGTCAATTTTCAAATTGGTATCTATTTCATAAACCCTCTTGAAAGCTAAGGGGAGAATTCATTCAGGGAGAGTTTTTATTTAGTCAAAGGAAAAGCATTTGAAATAGGTGGAGAAATTTCAAATCTGAAAAATGCTTCTTACAATCATATTCTTATACCATTGACTATTTGAAAAGAATTTAAAACTGAAAAGATTTTCTAAAAGATTTGCAAAAACAAACATGTGGTGCAAATATGGTCCAAAATGTTAAATAAAAAGAAAAGCAAACCATTCATTCTTAGTGATACTTTCAATTGGTTTAACTCCAAGTAACCTATGCACATTCGTCATAAATGCAAACTAGCTACATTTCCGCACTTTATATTTGCTTTGATTTGTGTTGGCATCAATCACCAAAAAGGGGGAGATTGAAAGGAAAATCGGGTTAACCATTTCCTATAACTAATTTTGGTGGTTGATGATCAACATAAACACGTGGACTAACTAGTTTGTCTAGATATCATATATTACAGGTGCATAAGGTTGAACACAAACCAAGAAAGAAATCAAGTTAGGGACACAAATTAAAAATGGAGCAACACCTAGAGTGTGTTGGTTTTTGGCGCACCGGACTGTCCAGTGCACCAGGGTCGTACAACTTCAAACAGGCCACTCTCGGGAATCCAGAGGCGCGCTCCACTATAATTCACCGGACTGTCCGGTGTGCCACCAGACTGTCCGGTGAGCCAGCAGAGCAACGACTCCCTGCACGCCAACGGTCGACTGTGCAGAGTGAACAATGATGAACAGTGCTGCGTAGAAGTCAGAGCATAGAAGTCAGAAGGCACCGGACTGTCCGGTGTGGCATCAGACTGTCCGGTGCAACAAGATGACAAAGGCTCCAACGTTCGACCAGCTCTGAACCCTAACGGTTGCGCTGATGTGGCACGCACCGGACAATGCACGGTGACTGTCCGGTGGCGCACTGAAAGGGAAATGTGCCCTTGGGTCATTTCTAAAGTATTTTGGTGATTAAGTGTCCAACACAATTGCCTTAAGATTTAATAAGTGCCAAATGGTGGATAAAGTGCAAATCAACACAAAGGTACGATTCTAGACTTAGTACATTGGTTTTTGTGCACTAACATATTTGTCTAAGTGCTAGAATCAGAGAAAATACAAAAGAAAAAAGACTTGGCTGGAGCAGCCAAGACTCTGCGCAGTCTGGGTGCACCGGACTCTCCGGTGGTGCACCGGACAGTGTCCGGTGTGCCAGGCTGGCATCTGGTCAACTGGCCGCTTTTGGGAATTCGTCGGCGGCGTACGACTAAAATTCACCGGACTGTCCAGTGGTGCACCGGACTGTCCGGTGAGCCAACGGTTGGCCGCGCCAACGGTCGGTCGCGCAATCCGCGCATGACGAGTGGCCGAGCCAACGGTCTGATGGGGGCACCGGACTATCCGGTGTGCATCGGACAGTGTCCGGTGTGCCAACGGCTCCAAATCTTCAACGGTCGGCTGCGCCAATTTAGGAAAGCAATCTGCACCGGACACTGAACAGTGTCTGTCCGGTGGTGCACCGGACTATCCGTTGCGCCACCCGACAGAAGGCAAGAATTGCCTTCCTGGAATGCCTCCAACGGCTCCTAGCTGCCTTGGGGCTATAAAAGGGACCCCTAGGCGCATGGAGGAGTACACCAAGCATTCTTTGATCATCTCTAAGCACCAAGACTTCATTCTAGCGCATTTGATTCGTTGTGATAGCAATTTGAGCTCATCTTGAGTTGAGAACTCCGTGTGTGAACTTAGAGCTCAAGTTGTGACTAGTGTGCGTGTTTGTCTCTTGCTTTGAGTCTTGTGTGTGTTTCTTTTCCTTCCCTTATATCCATGCTTCTTTGTGATCATCAATTGTAAGGGCAAGAGGCTCCAAGTTGTGGAGATTCCTCGCAAACGGGATATAGTGAAAGAAAGAAAAACACCATGGTATTCAAGTTGATCATTGGATCACTTGAAAAGGGTTGAGTGCAACCCTCGTCCATTGGGACGCCACAACATGGAGGTAGACAAGTGTTGTACTTGTCGAACCACGGGATAACTCGCGTGTCTCTTGTGATTGCTTTTTATGTGATTGTTGAGATTCGCAAGAGCTCGCCTTATAGTCACTTGGTATTATCTCTCTAATAGTTAACCAAGTTTTTGTGGCTATAAGTTTTAAGTTTTTACAGGATCACCTATTCACCCCCTCTAGATGCTCTCAATTGGTATCGGAGCCGTTCTCTTCACGAAAGGGACTAATCGTCCGAAGAGATGGATCCTAAGGGAAAGGGGATGGTGGTCAATGATAAGGAGAAGGAATCCGTCTTCAACGAGCCAAGAGATGATAAGCCCACTGACTCTGGCTCGAGTCACAAGAA
The DNA here is from genome assembly GCA_029449295.1 of Zea luxurians. Taxonomy (NCBI): domain Eukaryota; kingdom Viridiplantae; phylum Streptophyta; class Magnoliopsida; order Poales; family Poaceae; genus Zea; species Zea luxurians. The sequence continues at coordinate 36,872,986 of JAOPSE010000010.1, read as the reverse complement.
GAAGGACGGGAAGAAGAAGAGGCACATCAAGAAGATAGTCTACTACAACAGCGATGAGTCTTCCTCTTCCCAAAAAGACGACGACGATGAGAAAAAGCAAACAGTTAACTCAAACTTTTCTTTTGATTATTCTCGTATTCCGTCTAACTGCAATGCTCATTTACTTTCAATTCCACTTGGGAAACCTCCGCACTTTGATGGAGAGGACTACAGATTTTGGAGTCACAAAATGCGTAGCCATTTGTTCTCTCTTCATCCAAGTATATGGGAGATAGTAGAAAATGGAATGCAATTTGATAGTATGGATAATCCCATGTTTATCAATGAACAAATTCACAAAAATGCACAAGCTACCACTGTTCTATTAGCATCCTTGTGCAGGGAAGAATACCATAAGGTGAGCGGCTTGGATAACGCCAAGCAGATTTGGGACACCCTCAAGATCTCGCATGAGGGGAACGACACCACCATGATCACCAAGATGGAGTTGGTGGAGGGCGAACTAGGAAGGTTCGAAATGATCAGGGGGGAGGAGCCAACCCAAACGTACAACAGGCTTAAGACCCTGGTCAACAGAATCAGAAGCTATGGAAGCACGAGATGGACGGACCACGACGTCGTCCGGCTTATGCTAAGGTCCTTCACTGTCCTTGATCCTCATCTTGTAAACTCTATTCGTGAAAATCCTAGGTACACCAAGATGATGCCCGAGGAAATACTCGGAAAGTTTGTAAGCGGGCGAATGATGATCAAGGAGGCAAGATATGTTGATGAGGCGTTGAATGGCCCAATGCCGATCCACGAGCCTCAAACCGTTGCTCTCAAAGCAACAAGTAGCAGGGAGGCGCTACCTAGCAAGGTGGCGCAAGTTGAGGCGGCCGGGCTTAATGAGGAAGAAATGGCCCTCATCATCAAGCGCTTCAAGACGGCGCTAAAGGGTCGCAAGGAGCATCCCAACAAGAGCAAGACGAAGGGAAAGCGCTCCTGCTTCAAGTGTGGTAAGACAGGTCATTTTATTGCTCAATGTCCCGATAATGAAAATGACCAGGGAGACGAAAGACATGGGAAGAGAGAGAACAAGAAGGTTTACAAGAAGGCTAAGGGCGAGGCACACCTTGGCAAAGAGTGGGATTCGAATTGTTCTTCGTCCGACTCCGACGACGAAGGACTCGCCGCCACAGCCTTTAAAAAATCGTCGCTCTTCCCCAATGAGCGCCACACTTGCTTAATGGCAAAGGAGAAGAAGGTAAACGCTCGAGAAACTCCTAAGTACTCTACTTCTAGTGATGAGGACTCTAGTGATGATGAAGTAGACTACACTAGCTTGTTCAAAGGATTAGATAGAGCTAAGGTAGAAAAGATTAATGAGCTGATTGATGCATTGAATGAAAAAGATAGACTGCTAGAGAGGCAAGAGGACATCTTGTATGAGGAACATGACAAATTTGTTAGTGTTCAAAAGTCTCTTGCCTTAGAGATTAAAAGGAATGAATTACTATCTTCTGAATTATCTATTTGCAATGAATCTATTTCTAGCTTGAAGATTTTGAATGATGATTTAAATGCTAAGCTAGAGGTAGTTAATAAATCTAGTCCTTGTGTAGATCATGTTGTAATTTGCAATAGATGCAAGGATTTTAATGTTGATGCTTGTGATGAACATTTAATTTCTATTTCTAAATTAAATGATGAAGTAGCAAGTCTTAATGCTCAACTTAAGACTTGCAAAAGTGATTTTGATAAACTAAAATTTGCTAGGGATGCCTACACTATTGGTAGACACCCCTCAATTAAGGATGGGCTTGGCTTTAAGAGGGAAACCAAGAACTTAACAAGCCAAAGGGCTCCCACTTTCAACAAGGAAAAAGGGAAGGCTCCTATGGCTAGTAGTAGTCAAAAGAATCATGCATTTATTTATGATAGAAAATTTTCTAGGAATGCTCATCATAATAGGAGTTATAATGCTTATGATTCACATGCCATGATTGGTTCAAGTTCTTCCTTTGTGCATAGTATGCCTAGAAACAGTGTTGTTCATCATGTACCTAAGAAAATGCAAAATAAATCTGCTACTGTTTTTCATGCCTGCAACACTGATTTTGTACTTTCATGTAAAAATAAGAAAGTGGTTGCTAGGAAATTGGGGGCAAAATGCAAGGGAGATAAAACTTGCATTTGGGTCCCTAAGACTATTGTTACTAACCTTGTAGGACCCAACAAGAGTTGGGTACCTAAAACCCAAGCCTAATTTGCCTTGCAGGTTTATGCATCCGGTGGCTCAAGCTGGATTATCGACAGCGGATGCACAAACCACATGACGGGGGAGAAGATGTTCACCTCCTACGTCAAGAACAGAGATTCCCAAGACTCAATCATATTCGGTGACGAGAATCAAGGCAAGGTTAAAGGACTAGGAAAGATAGCTATTTCATCCGAGCATTCCATATCTAATGTGTTTTTAGTTGAATCGCTCGGGTATAACCTGTTGTCCGTTAGTTAATTATGCAATATGGGTTACAATTGCTTATTTACAAATGTAGATGTGTCTGTCTTTAGAAGGAGTGATGGTTCATTAGCTTTTAAGGGTGTACTAGACGGCAAACTCTATTTAGTTGATTTTTCGAAGGAGGAGGCCGGTCTAGATGCATGCTTAATTGCTAAGACTAGCATGGGCTGGTTGTGGCATCACCGTCTAGCACATGTGGGGATGAATAACCTTCACAAACTTCTAAAGGGAGAACATGTGTTAGGTCTAACAAATGTAACTTTTGAAAAAGGTAGACCTTGTGCAGCTTGTTAAGCAGGTAAACAGGTGGGAAGCTCTCATCATAGCAAGAATGTGATGACCACATCAAGACCTTTGGAGCTACTTCACATGGACCTCTTTAGACCCGTCGCTTACCTCAGCATCGGGGGAAGTAAGTATGGTCTTGTTATTGTTGATGCTTTTTCCCGCTTCACTTGGGTATTCTTTTTGCAAGATAAAATAGAAACCCAAGGGACCCTACAGCGCTTCCTAAGGAGAGCTCAAAATGAATTTGAGCTCAAGGTGAAAAAGATAAGGAGCGACAACGGGTCCGAGTTCAAGAATCTTCAAGTAGAGGAGTACCAAGGAGGAAGGAATCAAGCACGAGTTCTCAGGTCCCTACACACCACAGCAAAATGGTGTGGTAGAGAGGAAGAACAGGACGCTCATAGACATGGCGAGGATGATGCTTGGAGAATTCAAGACGCCCGAGCGGTTTTGGTCGGAAGCTGTGAACACAGCTTGCCACGCCATAAACCGGGTCTACCTTCATCGCCTCCTCAAGAAGACATCGTATGAACTCCTAACGGTAACAAACCCAACGTTTCATATTTTCGAGTTTTTGGGAGTAAATGCTACATTCTAGTGAAGAAAGGTAGGAATTCAAAATTTGCTCCCAAAGCTGTAGAAGGGTTTTTACTAGGTTATGACTCAAATACAAAGGCATATAGGGTCTTCAACAAATCATCGGGATTGGTTGAAGTCTCTAGCGACGTTGTATTTGATGAAACTAATGGCTCTCCAAGAGAGCAAGTTGATCTTGATGATGTAGATGAAGACGATGTTCCAACGGACGCAATTCGTACCATGGCGATTGGAGATGTGCGACCACAGGAACACCAAGTGCAAGATCAACCTTCTTCCTCAATAATGGTGCACCCCCCAACTCAAGATGATGGACAGGTTCCTCAAGAGGAGGCGTGTGATCAAGGGGGAGCACAAGAAGACCAAGTTGAGGAGGAAGAAGCACCACGGGCCCCTCCAACTCAAGTTCGAGCGACGATTCAAAGGAATCATCCCGTCGACCAGATTTTGGGTGATATTAGCAAGGGAGTAACCACTCGCTCTAGATTAGCTAATTTTTGTGAGCATTACTCTTTTGTCTCTTCTATTGAGCCTTTCAGGGTAGAAGAAGCCTTGCTAGATCCGGACTGGGTGTTGGCCATGCAGGAAGAGCTCAACAACTTCAAGCGAAATGAAGTTTGGACACTGGTGCCACGTCCCAAGCAAAACGTTGTGGGAACCAAGTGGGTGTTCCGCAACAAACAGGACGAGCATGGGGTGGTGACAAGGAACAAGGCTCGACTTGTGGCAAAAGGTTATGCCCAAGTCGCAGGTTTGGACTTTGAGGAGACTTTTGCTTCTGTGGCTAGGCTAGAGTCGATTCACATTTTGTTAGCCTATGCCGCTCACCATTCTTTCAGGTTATTTCAAATGGACATGAAGAGCGCTTTCCTCAACGGGCCAATCAAGGAGGAGGTATACGTGGAGCAACCCCCTGGCTTTGAGGATGAACGGTACCCCAACCACGTGTGTAAGCTCTCTAAGGCGCTCTATGGACTTAAGCAAGCCCCAAGAGCATGGTATGAATGCCTTAGAGACTTTCTAATTGCTAATGCTTTCAAGGTTGGGAAAGCCGATCCAACTCTTTTCACTAAGACTTGTGATGGTGACCTATTTGTATGCCAAATTTATGTCGATGACATAATATTTGGTTCTACTAACCAAAAGTCTTATGAAGAGTTTAGCAGGGTAATGACACAGAAATTCGAGATGTCGATGATGGGCGAGTTGAACTACTTCCTTGGGTTCCAAGTGAAGCAACTCAAGGACGGCACCTTCATCTCTCAAACAAAGTACACGCAAGACTTGCTCAAGCGGTTCGGGATGAAGGACGCCAAGCCCGCAAAGACTCTAATGGGAACCGACGGACATGTCGACCTCAACAAAGGAGGTAAGTCCGTTGATCAAAAGGCATACCGGTCTATGATAGGGTCTTTACTTTATTTATGTGCTAGTAGACCGGATATTATGCGTAGCGTATGCATGTGTGCTAGATTTCAATCCGACCCAAGGGAGTGTCACCTTGTGGCCGTTAAGCGAATCCTTAGATATTTAGTTGCTATGCCTTGCTTCGGGATCTGGTATCCAAAGGGGTCTACCTTTGACTTAATCCATTGGATATTTAGACTCTGATTATGCTGGATGTAAGGTCGATAGGAAGAGTACATCAGGGACGTGCCAATTCCTAGGAAGGTCCCTGGTGTCTTGGAGTTCTAAGAAACAAACTTCCGTTGCCCTATCCACCGCTGAGGCCGAGTATGTTGCTGCAGGACAGTGTTGCGCGCAACTACTTTGGATGAGGCAAACCCTCCGGGACTTTGGCTACAATCTAAGCAAAGTCCCACTCCTATGTGACAATGAGAGTGCTATCCGCATGGCAGACAATCCTATTGAAAACAGCCGCACAAAGCACATAGACATTCGACATCACTTTTTGAGAGACCACCAGCAAAAGGGAGATATCGAAGTGTTTTATGTTAGCACCGAGAACCAGCTAGCCGATATCTTTACCAAGCCTTTAGATGAGAAGACCTTTTGCAGGCTGCGTAGTGAGCTAAATGTCTTAGATTCGCGTAACTTGGATTGATCTAGAGCATACATGTGTTTTATGCCTTTGATCATGTTCCTTTATGCATTTTATTGCTTATTTACGGTGCTCAAGTTGTGCAAAGGATCCCCGGACCTCACAAGTCCATGTGTGAATGATGCACATATTTAGGGGGAGAAATGCTACAACTTGACCCTTTGAGACTAACCGTGTGCTTGAGTTTTCTTAATTTAGTCTCAAAGGATGATTGAAAGGGAAAAGGTGAACTTGGACCATGCAAGACTTCCACTGCACTCCGATGAGAGGGTAATTTACTCCAAGTTCATCTCCATGCTCTTATTGCCTTTTTACTCTTAATTGAAGATTTTGGTGAGGCAATGGGGTTTAAGGGCCAATAATGTTTTCGTTTTGGTGCTTAATGCCAAAGGGGGAGAAATTAAGGCCAAAGCAAATGGATCAGCTACCACTTGAGAATTTTGAAAATAGTAGAGTTAGAACTTTTACTCTTATGTGCAAAATTTGGCCTCTTGTGGGGAGAATATAGGATTATGGGAAAAAGGGGGAGTTTTTTGGCTCTTGATCAAATTTTCTCATGAAGTACCTCTCTTTATGCCTAAACAAGTATGTTTGACTTAGAGATAGGAAATTGAGTTTGATTTTGAAAACAAACCAAGTGGTGGCAAAGAATTATCCAAATATGCCAAAATTGAATAAAAAACAATTCTTGTTCTTATTTGCATTGATGTTGCACTTCTATTTGTTGCTTTTTGATGTGTTGGCATAAATCACCAAAAAGGGGGAGATTGAAAGGGAAATGTGCCCTTGGGCCATTTCTAAAGTATTTTGGTGATTAAGTGTCCAACACAATTGCCTTAAGATTTAATAAGTGCCAAATGGTGGATAAAGTGCAAATCAACACAAATGTATGATTATAGACTTAGTACATTGGTTTTTGTGCACTAACATATTTGTCTAAGTGCTAGAATCAGAGAAAATACAAAAGGAAAAAGACTTGGCTGGAGCAGCCAAGACTCTGCGCAGTCTGGGTGCACCGGACTGTCCGGTGGTGCACCGGACAGTATCCGGTGTGCCAGGCTGGCGTCTGGTCAACTGGCCGCTCTCGGGAATTCGTCGGCGGCGTACGGCTAAAATTCACCGGACTGTCCGGTGAGCCAACGGTCGGTCATGCAATCCGCGTGTGACGCGTGGCCGAGGCAACGGTCTGATGGGGGCACCGGACAGTGTCCGGTGCGCCAACGGCTCCAAATCTTCAATGGTCAGCTGCGCCAATTTAGGAAAGCAATCTGCACCGGACACTAAACAGTGTCTGTTCGATGGTGCACCGGATTGTCCGGTGCGCCACCCGACAGAAGGCAAGAATTGCCTTTCTGGAATGCCTCCAACGGCTCCTAGCTGCCTTGGGGCTATAAAAGGGACCCCTATGCGCATGGAGGAGTACTCCAAGCATTCTTTGATTATCTCTAAGCACCAAGACTTCATTCTAGCGCATTTGATTCGTTGTGATAGCAATTTGAGCTCATCTTGAATTGAGAACTCCGTGTGTGAACTTAGAGCTCAAGTGTGACTAGTGTGCGTGTTTGTCTCTTGCTTTGAGTCTTGTGTGTGTTGCTTTTCCCTCCCTTATATTAGTGCTTCTTTGTGATCATCAATTGTAAGGGAGAGAGGCTCCAAGTTATGGAGATTCCTCGCAAACGGGATATAGTGAAAGAAAGAAAAACACCGTGGTATTAAAGTTGATCATTGGATCACTTGAAAGGGGTTGAGTGCAACCCTCGTCCATTGGGACGCCACAACGTGGAGGTAGACAAGTGTTGTACTTATCGAACCACGGGATAACTCGCGTGTCTCTTGTGATTGCTTTTTGTGTGATTGTTGAGATTCGCAAGAGCTCGCCTTATAGTCACTTGGTATTATCTCTCTAACACTTAACCAAGTTTTTGTGGCTATAAGTTTTAAGTTTTTACAGGATCACCTATTCACCCCCCCCTCTAGGTGCTCTCACGCACCGGACTGTCCGGTGCGCCCATCGCCAGCAGAAATCAGCCAACAGCTAGAAGTGGTTGGGAGGCTATAAATACCCCCCAATCACCTCATTCACTCCCATCCAAGCCTTCTGAATTCTTCATTCTTTGCAAGAGCAAAAGCCAACACTCCAAGACACAATCAAAGCAATCAATCCACTCAAAGCCCCAAAATCAACTCTAGTGCATTAGGGTTTGTGAGAGGATTACTTGTGTTCTTTTGTTGCTCTTTTCGCTTGGTTTGGCCTTTTTCTTTTTCCCTTCTTATTCTCAAGAGACTTGTAATCAAAGCAAGAGACACCTAAGTGTGTGGTGGTCCTTGCGGGGTCTAAGTGACCCGTGAGATTAAGGAAAAAGCTCACTCGGTCTAAGTGACCATTTGAGAGAGGGAAATGGTTGAAATAGACTCGGTCTTTGTGACCTCCTCAACGAGGACTAGGTTCTTTGGAACCGAACCTTGGTAAAATAAATCATCGTGTTCGCTCGCCTTGATTCTCATTTGATTTGTTTTCCCTCTCTAATGTTTCCTTGCTAGTATTGATTTGAGTTGGCTCCCATACGTCATCCGCATTCCTTGAGCAACTCTTAGCAAGAGAAACATTCTTTTGACTTGAATTTAATTCTAACGCTAACCTCAGCCTTTAGTGTGTGTTTAAGTTTATAAATTTCAGATTTCGCCTATTCACCCCCCTCTATGCGACTTTCAAAAGTCTGCATGATACTGATGGTTGCAATGTAGTAGTGAAACAGCTAAATTAAAATAACAAAATTTATGTATGGCCAGGATCACAAATGGATTATGAAACATTTCCTTATAACAATATAAGACACGTTTTGTATATAAGTTATCATAGTATTATATGTTTCCGTTGCAACGCACGAGCACTTATCTAGTATAGTGTATAGGGGAGTTGGATAAGATGAATGGTTGGATACGTCCTGTATGTGGGGGAGTATATTTTGGGGTGATGTAGTAATAATAGAAAATACAGATAGGGAGAGAAATGAGGGAGATGGTTGGAGATGGCCTAAGGAGAGTTGTAGGGTTGGTTTCTTCTCCAAGGTTCTCTATAAGCCCCTATGTACAGAGAGATGAGAATATTCATGTATATACGCGAATTGACATGTTTTTAGCCCTAATCAGTTTGTGGCATTATAATAATGTGTATTATGTATGGTACTATAAATGTTGTATAATTTTTTAAAATTAGAAAAATCGATAAATACATGTTAATTAACTAAGCAATAATGTATTTGGGAGTTGTATAGATAGAATGGTTGAAGATAAACTGTATGCAGGGAAAGAATCTGTTAGGGGAAGGTAGTAAAATATATTAGTGTATAGATAAGGGGAGATATATAGAAGGAATGGTTGGAGGAAGTCTAAGCGGTTACTAATAATATATGAGGTTTGTTTACAACAATTTTTTCTATAAGACTCATTTGTTAATTAGATGTAGTTTTTTCACAGTCCATAAATCAAACAACAAAATTTTAGAAGCTCTAGATCAATTAATTAATGTCTAAACGTGGTCAAAACCTCCAACAAACAAATAAGGCCTTAGAGTATCTCCAATAGATCCCTAGAAAATTACTTCTCAAAATTAGTTTTAAGGGGCATCTAAAAAATTAGTGGGGGTAGATTTTAATCCTTTCTCTAACAGATCTCTTAAAGTGGCAGATTATTTCTAGGGAGCTCAAAAAAACCCCTCATTTGTAGCTAAAAATGAGGAAGTTTTAAGGGTTATGAAAAAGTTGGGAACATTTTAGAGGAACTGTTGGAGACACGTTTTTGTATTTTTCCAAAAAACTTGATCTATATGAGACTTATTGGAAACTTTTGGAGATGCTCTTATAGTGTCTGAACATCCAAAACAAGCACAAAACTAAAGAGTAAGTATTAATTATTGGATATTTTTAAATGCGTTGTAAAGTATGTGTGCGCGGTCTCTGAGAAACATCTACTCCTAGCTTCCTGAACCAAAACAATACAAGAGTGAATAATAATACTCAACAGGTACAACCCAGAACCGGAACATCAAAACAATAGATGAACTAGTAAATGAGAATCAATTCGAATATCTATGAGATCTGTAGGTTTTTGTCAGAGAATTGATGTCCTATACTCCAGCCACATTCAGTTCCTAGGGCCGGAGGGAGCCTTCAGCCTTCAGGTGATGGGAAACTTGGTTCTTTTTTGTTGATGCAGTTGTTTGTCACGCCAAACCTTCGGCAAACTATGGCTGTCACAGAAAGTGTGTCGAGCAAAATTGAAGCCACACTTGTGGCAAGGTTTTGCAATAAAATAAGGTCCTGTTTGGCATGACTGTGGATCTGAACTCCAGCTACTTTTCTAGCTAAACACCCGAACTACAAAATTCCAAAGAATTGCCAAGTCCATAGGGCTGTAGTGTAAATGGAGGTAGAGTTTTAGAACACCTCATTGGCAACTCCAAAATATCCAAATATGAACCTGCGTGTGGAGTTGGTAAGTAATTAACCATCAATACCACTGGTTATAAAAAATAATGTCTTGTTCTATTCTTTCCTTCCCCTATGTCCCACCATCGGTCCCTGGACCTGAAGTTGGAACTCGCAGTCCCCAAGCCGCCACCGCCTACTAGACCCCGTTTGGTTGAGTTCAGCTTCTGACCACCAAAAGCTGCTGTAAACTGTTAAACATCCCAACTTTTCAGCCCGTTTCTATAAAAATTATTTTGATAAAAACTGTCTAAAATTAACATGAACACAAAAGCGGTCGAGTCATCACGATAGTAGAAATCCATCACTTTCTAGATCCTATACCATTTAGACCACTTCATCTTCCTCCGTATGTAATCCCCATAATACTCAGATTTTTCCCACAACCAGATTCTCTCCATAGCCAAATTTTTAGAAAAGCTGGCGACGGCGGCGGTGGCGGCAGCGACTGAGCTTCCCCTCTTACAGTTTCCATACTACGTGTAAAATATGGTATGGGTGTAAAATTTTATAGTGCAATATTTAGAACCAATTATCACCCTACGTGTTAAGAAAATATGGCATACGTGGCAGCAAAACTAAATAGCTACAGAAAAAACCGTGGTATGACTAACCCATGGCATGACACGTAGTGGTCATGAACTAAACAAGCTCAGTATAATGTATCCCTGTATTGCGACGACTAGAGGTGGTAACGGGCCATTTAATTTAGCCTAGCAAATTTAAGGATCAAATGAAGTTAGGGGTGAATCGTAAAATAATACAATTTTGAACTAATAAAATTAAGTACCTTGTTGGTTTGTGAAGTAAATATTAGAGCCATGATCTATTACCACCCCTAGCGATGACACATAAAAATAAATATTTTATTTTAGCCAAGAGATCTAGAAAGATATGAGTGGAAATGAAGCATGAACCACTTTTTAATAGCTCACTCAGTCGCTTCTCCTTTAGCTAGTGGAGTAGTACTATATAGAAGCGTTGCGCTACGTACGGCCTCCTCTCATGTTGGGTTTGTGGGGATAACGACTCGACTGCTAGAGAGGAGAATAAACAGCAGCTTCCTCTCCGTGTCGGACTTAGATGGTCACAGCCTATCTGTAAAGTAACGATCTACTAATAAAAGTTTGGTGGTTTTTTATAACATATCTATAACAGCCTCTTGGCTGGGAAGAGGGGAATAAACCTGTAAAACTCGAGAGAGACACTTGCGCGCGCATGCATTTCATAATTCATGAATTCTTGGATCTCCTAACTTTCCTTTATTTTAGAAAAACAACAATCACGAGGATGACGATCTATCTGTTGTGCATTTGGAATTTGGATATGCAAGGAGTGTGCGTGGTTACAACGGGAGCAACGTTCCCTCCATCAGCTATTGAACTTTCTACGATTCGATCAAGCTCTCACAGTCTTACGTGCCCACTAGAGATTCGTTAGACCTCCCATTAATGAACCCTGCATCAATCACGGCCAGGTGCATCCATTCAGACTCCACAGAACGATTGTATGCAATGCATGTACCTTCAGGACTGTACACGTACGAGGAAGAATAATGGAGAGCATGCAGAGAGATGAGAAGCTAGCGCTATCTCCATGCTATAAATACCAGGCACCACCACCTATGTGTGTTCACCATCCAAGATAGGCGAAGTTCAAGTGTGTTTTAGGGTTTGGAGTTCTTGGTTGGTTCTGCCCTGGAGTTCCCTGCAAACATTTCACCAGCTAGGCCATAGTGCCGGTCCTTGCACAATGTTGTATCTGATCGCCTAGCTAGTGAAGTGTTTGGGGAACTCTAGGTGTTATCCAGCAATGTTTCATAGTTTGTGGAACTTTAAGAGGTTTTGGTAAGATGATGATCAGATTTGGTGTTATCATGAGTTTCTTTCAAACACTTCACATGGAGCTTTTCATTGGTGGATATATTCTTGAGACCCGTGTGAAGTGTTTGGAGGAACTCTTGATGCCAATAAATTTTCCCCAAATATAATAGCCAGTTTCCTAGTTTGTAGCCGGTTGCTTCCCGGAGTTCCTTCCAAACACTTCACCAGCTAGGCCATGCACAAGATGAACCCACATTAGGCTAGTGAAGTGTTTGGAGGAACTCTAGGTGGCACTCCGACAATTTGTGCACCAAGTCAATAATGAAGGCATGACCATTAGAGGTCAGTAGAGTCACACTTGGTGTCTTCATGAGTTTCCTTCAAGCACTTCACATGGAGCATTCTGTCTTAGAGAAAGCTTAATTTATTGCATTGTGAAGTGTTTGGGGAAACTCTTGATGCCAACAAGTATATTACGAATGTGATACAACCTTCTAGCGATGCAGTTTTTCTGTGGCCCAAGTTAGAGCACATTGGTTAGTTAACTTGTCTGTTGTCAACAACTCACTATGCATTATGTCAAGAATATATACTAGGGGTATAACTAAGATCTTGTTCTTAAGCTTATAATTGTCATATAGGCTTTGACTAGGCTAAAAAGTAAAGTTGATAGTGCATATAATTTATTTTTGTTGCAACAAACAATAATCAGTTTTCAAGCACTAAAGGTCTACTAAATTCAACGGATACATGTTTTAAGGTATAGTTGAGAAAGGTAGACCATGTCTTAAAATAAGTTATTAATTTAACATGCTTTTCAATTATGTTTGGATTAAATTGTATGTGCACTATATTTTAGCATGCATTGGATGAATATTTGTTACACATATGGACTATTTATGATGCTCAATACTAAAAATTATGTAAAAATTATGTGCACGGTATTTTAGCTTTGCAAAGTGATAGCATAACATAGGTTGTAGCGCATGTGTGCTAATGTATGGTTTTGATATTAATGTTATATACTCATGTGAGTGGTGTTGCATAGATTGATTTTAAGTCAAGTCGTGAACTTGTGCTCATACACGATTGCATGTATTATTGATGTGTGAAAGGGAAATGGTCTCTACCATATTCTCTAATCAATTTTGGTGCTGGATGACTATCACAACCTTGTGGACTAACTTGTTTTGCCTAGTCTATGATTCACAGGTGCATATGTTCAATCAACCCAGTTCTAAGACAGAAATAGCTCAAAACCAACCACAGAGGGGTAAAACTTGAAAAATATAAAGAATATATAGTTTCACACTTTGGGAAAGTTGCATATACCCCTAACCTTTTTGAAACATCTAAGGAGGTTGTAAAGCTCACTTTTAAAGAATCGCTCGTTGGAGCTAGTTTGAACATAATCAGAATTATAAGTTGGAGTAAAGCAAAAGTCCAAGAAATGAGATATAGACTGGTTGGATTGGTAGCACATGTGGTTGTCTAAGTCTTAGGAACACCCTCGAGGATAGCCAAAAGTATTTGAAGAAATTTGGAAGAAAAGAAGTTTGAGCTTATGGCTAGAGGGGCACCAGACTGTCCAGTGTGCATCAGAATGTCCGGTGGTATTTATAGCGAAGGCCAGCTGACTCTCTGTCTTCAGGAAAACTCCGGCCAGGAGCACCGGACTGTCCAGTGTGCACCGGACTGTCTGACAACAGCGGAAACAGCTACCTACAAAACTCAGAACGACTACTTGTGAGTCGTAGCAGCAATCTGACAGTGCACTGAACATGTGTTGTTGGTTGTTCGGTATGCATCGGACATGCACTATTCATTGTCGGGTGCACCACACAATAGACAACTTTTGCACATTTACTCCAACGGCTATTTGAGATGTTGGGGGCTATAAATACCCCCAACCAGCACATTGAAGACACAAGAGCTACACCAAAGTGATATACATCATGTGCAATAACTCCTAACCTTCTAAAGCCATACAAGCGTAGATTTGATCGTTTTGAGTGATTAGAAGCTTAGCGCTCACTACAACACTTATGGCCTTCTATGACGAATAGTCGATGACAATAGAATAATTCATCATTAGATATCCTTGTTTATGACGATTTTCATAAGATGGCTCAGTATAATGATGAAAATTTAACCTCCGTCATTAAACCTGTCAAAACATACTCTAGCATCATGTTTGTGACAATTTTCTATGACTATATAACAATCGTCATAAGAATAAATCGTCATAACCTTCTCAACATAATAATTGTGATGGTATTATATGACAATATGCATATGCCGTAGACATATGATGTATTTCTACAATATAAAAGATCCAATTTTCCTTTTGCCATCACTTGTTGATCCATATTTGGTACACCAACACCTTCCTCTTCCTTCTTCCCAGTCGTGCACACATTTCCACTTCCTTGGAGGCAAAGGAGCCAAAGCTCAAACCCCATGCCACTTCTCCCTCCACACAACCGCAGCCGTAGCTGTATGCGTCGTTTTCTCATCTGCCCACCAATCCTACCAAGCCCCATAAGAAACCCCACGGGAGCTCCAAAAATTTTACAGCCGTGACCTCGTCGAGGCTTTGTACGGGGAGTGGAAGCCCATCCAAACTCTGGCTAACCTCGCAACCGCCATCCGCACGACGATGGACCTCGACGTCGACGTGGCAGCTGCCCTGGTCCTGATTGTGCCCCTAGATGTGCCACTACTGACACACTCCCTTGTGCTCCTCCTCTCCACATCCGCACTCGTCCGCTCCATCGCTACCACATAGGGCCTCTTTGACAATCTCCATCCCTCCGGCGAGGATGATTGCACACGCCCCAACCGTTTTGTGTGGGGCGCTATTGGCGCTTACGAAAACTGTGTCCCACTCCAGCAAGCCGTTCAAAGATCTCCCAATTCCTCTTGGTGCTCAAGTACCACGTCGTTTACGCTAACGTGTACCTCTATAACACCCTCATGAAGACGAACCTTGCGGTGAAGAACCCTGAGCCATCCTCATAGCAGGGGCAAAGGGCCCCCCTATATCGCTCCATATTGCTTGGGGCAATACCTTGGTCTAGCCCAACCAAGCACCAGCCGTAAAAAAATAATCCTTAACCCTAAGCGTTGTCTTCTATCTGTTGTCGTCTGTTGAGCATCTCAGCGTCCACGCCTCCGTCATCTGCCAGGCTCCAGCTCCGCCCCAGGCCCCAATCGAGCTCCACCGCCACCCCACCTTCACTCGTTGAGGAGTCCTGCCGAGCCCCAGCCGCCCTGTTCGGTGTTCTCCTTCCACCTAGGCCTAGGTGCTCAGCACCGCCCGTCGCCAGTCTACCGCTGGCGCTGAGGTGCGCCCAGGCCGAGTTCTGCCCCATCCCTCCCCTACCGAGCTCCGCGCCTCCACCCAGGGCGGACTCGAGACCAAGCCCCTCCATGCACCTATCCCGCCCTGTCGCCCAGGCCAAGCTCTGTCTCTTCCTAGGCCCTGCTCTGCCCTAAGACTACCTCCCCATCGGTGACAGCGTTAATGATGTGTGCTGGCGTGCCGACGCTCGTGAGCCCCGGTTCCAGCTCCGGTTCGGCGGTGTCATCAGCATGCGCTCCACCTCCACGCCCTTAGGTAGCCAAGACACGAGGCATTTGATTTAGAGTTTAGTGTTGTTTTGCCTTATTGTTTTGAACAAAAAATCCTTATTGTTTTGCCGATTATAGGGCTGTTCTGGGAGATGAGGAGCGATGGCGTCAACCCCAAGCTCGTCACCTACAACATGCTCATCTTCAGCCTCGCTGTGCGTCGGGATGGTCGCCAAGGCCTTACTATCGAGATGTACAAGTCCATGGCAGTGACTGTTCGTTGAGATTAGAAGCTGATGAGGGAGTCTCGTGGCAGAACTTCGACGTCGAGATGTACTGACTTAACTATGTTCATGTAGTATGTCATGTGACTTTTTTTATTAAACTAGCAAAAGGTTGTGTTAATAATTCATGGTGTACTAACTGTGATACCATCTTCATTTTGTCTAATTGGATGATTCATGTCATGCACATTAAAGTTGGAAAAGCTACCTATGTATCAAGATATGTGAAGACTGCCCACCTCAAACAAGAGGAGTATTTTGGTGGAGCGAAGTTTATGAAGGTAAAAATATTTGTTTCACTCAAAACCTAAGCGTTTTATTAGCAAATGACTGTTTAATGTTGTTACATCTATTTATCTACATCTCCAAAATCTGCTCTTTTTAGCTAACCATAGTGTGACTTTTCTGTCTTGATTCACTAATATTCTGAAATCTGAATACATACTAGGGTTTTGTTTTGGTTCACCATTGTGCTATGGAAATATATGTTTCTGAAACCAGCTTAGATTTCAATGCTATATCAAAAGTTCCAAATCGAAGACCATCATCTTGTAGTATGGATATTCCTTTCGGTTAATTTCCTTTGCTTATAAGTTGTCATATATTCATGTTCATAATGACTTATTTTGTGATGTCATCTTTGTTTCTTTGCTACTATATTGATAGCATGTTTGGATTTGAGAGCCCAGTTTATTCTTGGTTATGGCATCAATAAGTAGACAATAGTATCATAGAAATAATCTTGAGATCTTACCATCTGACAGTTCAATGATCTTAATGTACCAATTCAAACACATGAAGAGTCAGTTTAACTATTTAAGCCTTTTAGTGTAATTCCTATCTAAGCGAGCTCACCTGACTGTCCTCCTTCAGTCTTTACCCCTTACAATCAACTTCCTGCAGAATCATATTGTTATCTTGAATTGCTAGACTGTGTTCCTGCTTGTACACTTCAATGCTTTGCTTGGTGAG
This sequence comes from Zea luxurians, assembly GCA_029449295.1. Lineage (NCBI taxonomy): Eukaryota > Viridiplantae > Streptophyta > Magnoliopsida > Poales > Poaceae > Zea > Zea luxurians. The sequence continues at coordinate 36,856,394 of JAOPSE010000010.1, read as the reverse complement.
TGATATGCAAACCTGTGGACTTGTAGAGTAATAGCATTATGAAAACATAAGCCTACTTTGAATTAGTACAATTATTTTTTCTTCCTGAGATATCTAGAAAGGGCTCTTTAAAGTCTCATGCGCCATATCTGCCATAATACTGCTTATTAGATTATTGGTTTTGTGAATGAATTAAGATTTGGAGTATTTTACAAGCATCAGTTCACAACAGACATCTCACTGTATTTGTTTTTGGATTGGAATGAATTAACAAAACTTAATTGACTAACCTTTGAACATATCATTGCTATTGTAAAAAGAATCAAAACTTACCTACATGTCATCAACAAATTTTTATTTGAGCTCTAATATTCAGTCAACCACCAGTTAAAAGTCCTCATTTGTATCTTACCTTTGTTTATTCAGGTTCCTGCATGACTTTGGATCATTCTATTCTTTTTTGAGATACCATTATAGGCTGCCTTTTCTACAAGTCCAAAAATCATGTAATCTCGTTGTTCCAAAATGCAAGTAGCATTGGCTTTTTTAGGTATACATAGCTTGTACTATTTATCTAAGACAGGATATATATAGGTGCATAGCAGAAGGTATGTACCTAGAAGAGCCAAAATGACTTACAATTTGGAACAGAAACAATGGACGGGATTCTACTTCTGCATACTGGCGTCACGGATATATGTGTCCTGGATCCTAATCAGGTCCCTCTGAAATTTAGGAATACATGTCCAGGTGTCCTGGATCCTAATAACACATGATCAGGTCGTCAGAAATTTGTAGTTTCTAAAGCCTAAAATGTTGCTGGGGTATGCTGGCTGCATACACCAAGTGCACTCAGTGCGAAATGAATTTGATTTTTTATACCAAAGGCCATGGCCCTATTTATATTAGAGCACAAATTACTAGGGATATCATTTTACATTTCATTACACCAAGAAAACCTCCACTACAATGAGCAAGGAAAAACTGTCTGTCTTAAAGCAGCCTACAAAAACAAAAGATTTATCACTTATATAATAATGTATTATAGACTGTCCATCCGAGTTTTATCTGAGTATTGCATTCAGCGATCAAGGATTTGTTATCAGATACTTGTACCTGATCATCCGAACAAGTACCCCTGTATCTGTATTCTAGTAAGGTAACTCTTCTATTTTCAGTTATATTTCTTCTTTGCTTGTTTTTCTTACTCTACAGTTGTCCAATCCAGAAGATAAGGTTTATGTAATTTTGATGCATTTGCAGAGTATATTATTTAGTTCTATAAAAACAACCATCTTTTGCACCTAAAACATCATTCTAGGTTTGAATGTGCTTGGTATTCCAGATTCTGGACCTTGTACCCATACTTGCACACCACTGTTTTTGGAGAGGCTTCCAGTGTCATTGCATGGTGTCCAAGCAGCTGTTTGGTTTGTGTGGGCTTGCAAGACAAAGACATATGCACTGTCAAGGTTAGCTTATGTTTAATCCCAAGCAAGTCCAAAGTACTTGGCATTCCCATCAATATTTCTCACAGTTGTTCTCTAATTTATTTAATGACAGGAAGACCTTGGAATAGAAAGGGAACATGTTCTATCAAACTTCATCAAGACGATGAAGTTGTATGGTTACCTTCATAACATTGCAGGAAAACAAATCGAAGCAACCTTACCTCGACTGAAAGAGGTAGTCAAATATGTTTAGTTTCACTTTATAAATTTCAATTTATAAAACAGTGCATGCTACCAAGTGCATTATTGTAGGCACATGAGAATTTGTAGGACCATACTCTGGAATACCTTTTATCCTCTTCGTCCTTTACCTTGCTGATACTATGTTGCTATACCCAAATTGAAATGCCCCCTTATATGTTATTTGTGTTCCATTTTTTGTTTGCTATCATTATACCTCCCACCATTATAAGAGAAAGTGCTGCAATAGTTACTGTTTTGGTTAAACTACAATTTTTACGACGATCACAAATGGTTGAAACTGCAGGGCGCGCAAAGCGCGCCTAATGGTCTAGTGTTTAGTTATATGAAAAATGATGCTATTTATTAGATGATTGGTGGTAACTTCATTTAGCCAATATTGTTGTTAAATGTTTACCTACTACCAATCCTCCCCAATGTTCTGTTTCATGTGTAAAGAGTTAATCGAATTGTCACATGATGTTTTCCTCTTTCATGTGCAAAGAGCTAACCTAGTTGATCTTAAGTGAAGCGCAGCGTGTCAAATTTCTCAGTCTATGCGTTTCTGTATTTTGTCATTTACTCCTACTTAGGCTCTCTTTAAACAAACTTTGGCAATGTGTACAATTTATTTCACATCAATGTGCTTTAAATGTTGCTTGTTATCTATAGTTTACACTTCATAATGATGTATTAGACTTCTGTGTGTGTCTTTTGAACTGCAGGGCATGGAGGTACTACTGGTAACAAGTTCTGGATGTCATTTGGTCTACCATTGATAGCTACTGTGAACTGTGTTGGTAACACTGGAGCCAAGAACCTCTACATCATTTCTGTGAAGGGAATCAAGGGCACCTTAACAGACGTCCTTCTGCCTGTGTTGGTGACATGGTTTTGGTGACCATGGAGAAGGAAAAGCCTAACCTTAGGAAGAAGGTGATGCCAGCTGTCATTGTGAGGCAGTGCAAGCCATGGTGCCGAAAGGATGGTGTCTACATGTACTTTGAAGGTCCATTTCTTATCATGACTGTATGCATTGATTCTAAATGGTTTACTCATTTGAGCTTCTGTGTTCTTGCAGAATTATCGAGAATTTAGTTCTCTTGTGTAGTCTTCTTTTGATTTTTTAATTCTTTAGAGTGTATGTGTGCTTAACTAATGTTCTACTTTTGATATTACTTCTGAATTTTAATAAACATGATGATCAACACACGTAGTTGTTTTCTGCAAAATGGTGCTCTAGAATACTTTGTTCTGAGAAGTTATGATTAGATTTTAGGAAACTTGATGTTCTCTATAAACATCGTTGTTTCTTTTCTTTACATAATAAAGAGTGACCATCCTAGTGTTACTTGAAGGATGCTTTCATACTGTTTCATTGAAATGCTTTAGCACTATTCATATCTAAAATGTCTTTTAAATTGTTATTTCGAAACCAACATGTACCTTATTTCAAGACCTCCATTCTCACCGGACTCATTTTATGTCATTTCAGAAGCAAGACAAATATAAGGATGCTGAACCTAGTGCAATAGATCTTTTTAAGGAGATGTGTTGCAGCAAGAAGAAATGTTTTAGCAAAAATGTTTAGAAAGCTATTGTAAGTGCTTATTTTCCTTGCATGTTGGTACTCACAACTTGCAACTTGCGGTATACTATCCTGATGAATAACATTTAACCTTTATATTAGGTTGACATGGAAGAAATGGTGGCAACATCAGTTCAAGATGGACAGCAACCGAAATATCCTACAGAAGTTGTTTATAATGTGCTACTGGGCTCCAGTGTGTTCTTATGCAATCTTGGTCTTTAGTCTGTCTCCAAGAAAAGCTCAACATCAACAGTTTCTGTAAAGGTTCAACAACTTCAGGATCGACTGGAGGCCAAGAAGCAAAAAAAAGATGGACTTTGGGAAGAAGTGTAAACCTTAAATGCTCACTTAGGAGACCATTGATAGTATGAAGAGGTCGACTGAAGAAAATAACAATCTCCTTAGTCAACTATTAAACTTCAATCGAGGCCAAGTGCCTCCATCTCAAATCTACTTGACCACTATAGGATCTGCAGCCTTATGGTTGCTATAGTAGCTAGTTACAATAGCTCTTGATTTGAAGAGTAGCTCTAGATTTGAAGTTATAGGATTATTTTCAATTAAGCTTATTGTTTAATTCCTTGAGTTGAAGTTATAGGATTTTCTTTGGATCTTAAGTAAAAGGATTTGTAGATATATGTTTTGAAGTTATATGATTCTCTGTTGGATGAAATATTTGTGTTAAACAAATTCATAAGATATTTTGGTTGTGGTGTGTACATGATGATATGAATTCATATGACGTGTTCCTTCTGATGACGATTGTATCTGTTATAAATGCTTCGCCACATCACTTGCCATGTCATCATATTTTATGATGAAAATATTTGTCACAAATGCATTGCCATGTCATCTGTCAAGCTACATGATCAAATTTATGACAAATGTTTTCATCATAAAGGTTTTGCCACATCACATGCCACGTCATTCCCATTAGCCATGTGGCAATGCATGACAGTACGAATTGTGACATTTTCAGAGGCACTTATGACGAAATAGAATGTCATAGATTTAGTGACGAATATGGTATACGTCATAAAATCTATGACGATTTTTTGTTGGTCGTCATTGTAGGCTATTTAACACGCACCTTCTGTGACGATGACCTTTTTGTCATAATGGTGTCACCGAAATACAACTTGTGACAAATAAACACTAGTTAGTGACAAAATCATAATGTCACAGAAGCCCTAAAAGGTTGTAGTGGCTTGTGCTCCCGAGTGTTGCATTCTCTTGTGCTCTTGATTTGGATTTTCACTCTCGCTCTCACCCTCATTCTCATTATTGTAAAGCGAGGCAAGATACTCCAAATACTTTGTGTGGTGGTCCTTGTGGGACTTAGTGTCCGTATGATAGTGAAGCAAACCCAACCAGTCTTCGTGACCGTTTGAGAGAGCGAAAGGGTTGAAAAAGACCCGGCCTTCGTGACCTTCTCAACGGGGATGTACATCCTTTGGGGTGGAACCTTGGGAAACAAATCACGTTGTCTTTGCGTTGATCACAATCTTTGCGATTTGCTTCTTCCCTCTACCGTATCTAGTTCTCTTGCATGCGATCATTTCGAGTTGGCTCCCAAAGTAATCCGCATTAGATTGAGCAACTCTTTAAGAGAAGAACTCTTTTTTGCACTTCAATTTCATTATCACTCGCTCTAATGCTAACCTCCGGTGAAGTTCATGTTCAAAGTTTATAATTTTTAGGTTTCGTCTATTCACCCCCTAGGCGACTTTTAATGTGCGAGTGTAGCTTGAGGTGAACGTGGTGGGTGATGGCTGAAACTAGGTTTCGATAGTAAGTTCACGAAGGAACTATGGTCCTATTGGTCTAGGAAATCATGCAGGTTGTTTGGTCTAAAGAACGTTGTAAATAAAGATTGTGTGTCGGATACATGCATGAAATTGTATGTGTCAGATACATCGTGTGGCAGCCAGACATGATGTAGGTAGATGTTGGAGGGCATTCCTCTTCTGAAGGTCCTCAAAAACGTGACTAACCATATGATTTTAGTATGACGTGGAGCATTACAGGAGGGCTTTGGCTTAGGGATGAAGATGTAACCCAAAGTTAATAAGAATGGACGACGAAGGTACAGCCGAAGAGCTTCGACTTAATGTGATGATAAAGACCAAATATGATGATGACCGAAAGGGGACAAAGACTATTCAATCCTTAATGATTCGTGTTACGCTTATATATGAATGTCAAGGGCATGAATGTACTTTAACTCGGGCTACCTCCCGTGCCTATAAATAGATGAATAGTAGCATTGTACTATTCACGCTGAATTGTAATCACTCTCTTGCGTCCTCACCTTCGAGCAAGTCGAAGGTATAAACGTAATATTGAAAGTTCCCTTTGCCCGGGAACAGGATCTGGATGTCGCCTAGAGGGGGGGGGTGAATAGGAGAGTAATAATTATCACTTTTAAAACTTAAATTCTTACTCTACTCGAAGGCTGGATCGCAGTGGAATGAAGGATCCTTCGAGTAGGTTGCAGCGGAATAGAAGATCCTGTCTTAAAATGCCCTGCACTTCAAATATAACTTGTACCACAAATAAGTATTGAAGTGCAGATATAAATAGTAAGTAAGACAGAGAATCAGCACACAACAAAGAGCAGAGCACACAGACGCAGAGATTTATCCCGAGGTTCGGCCAAGCCTGAAATGCTTGCCTAGTCCTCGTTGGAGTTAGCCACACCTGGGCTTAGATTCTATTTCAACTCCTTCCTCCATTTGCTCAGACCTATCAGTATGACAGATAGAGCCTTCCACTATGTTGAGATTAGTTACTACAACGCCGTGGCTGCTTACAGTCTTCTTGACAGCACTCCGGCAGAGTAACAATGCGCTCAAGACTTTGCTCTAGCTCTTTGCAGCACCTCTCCACTCTCTAAGGGCTTATAGCTTTGCCTTCACACAAACTAGAGAGATATACACGAGAGGGAGAGAGAGAATTGATCCAAGTGATGTCTACAATTGTTGGCTGCTCTTCTCTCCTTGTTGGAGGCGCCTAGGGGTCCCTTTTATAGACCCAAGGGGCCTAGGAGCCGTTGGAATTCCTTTTGGAAGGCAATATTTGCTTTCTGTCGGGTGGCGCACTGGACAGTCCGGTGTACCATCAGACAGGTTCTGTAGTATGTCCGGTGCGTGATCTCCATCCATATCGGGCTCAGCTGACCATTGGAGCAATGGTCCTCTTGGCTCACCGGACACTGTCCGGTGTGCCAACTAACCGTTGGCTCAGGCCACGCGTCACCCGCTGATTGCGCTGCCGACCGTTGGCGCAGTCGACCGTTGTACCACCGGACAGTCCGGTGTACCATCGGACAGTCCGGTGAATTATAGTCGTACGCCGCCAAACTTTTCCCGAGAGTGGCCTGTTCACTGGAGTTCAGCCTGGCACACCGGACACTGTCCGGTGCACCACCGGACAGTCCGGTGTGCCAGACTGAGCAGAGTTTTGGCTACACCGAGCCAAGACTTTTTGCAACTCTTTTCTCGCTGTTTCTAGCACTTAGACAGAATATGTTAGTACTCAAAAACAATTCACTAAGTCTAGAAACACACCTTGTTCTTGTTTTGCACTTATTTAGCATTTGGCATGATTGAGATTGACGTTGGACTCATAAACCATCAAGTCAACTTGACTTGATCTAGATTGACATTTCTGAGCTCCAACATCCTGCAAAGGTCACATAGAATATCTCCAAATATAGGAACAACCCAAACTAAAGATCAAGGTGCACTTAGCTCTTTTGGGTTGCTTCCAGTTCTGGTTTTGACACTGGTTCTCCTTCGAGTGACCTTGTTCACTTCTTGAGCTTGATCTTGAGCCTTATGACTTACCACACATAATTGTAGATGTTACCTCATTGGTTGTAAGTCATGTCCTTATGTAGTGTTCCTTGATGCACCATAACTCTTAACAAGATCAACCTTGACTTTGCAAGTCTTCTTCTTCACCCCTGGCTTTGGGTTCCTGGTCTCCTTGACTTTCTCCCGTGCACTCGGTACCTCGAAGCTCTTCTTGCTTCCATCCTTGGCTTGATCGGTTGTCTCTAAGATATGCACATCGAGTCTCACTTAAGCAATGTCCATCTTTCTTGTGATGTCTATTATCTATAGATAATTCAGTCTTTGGACTAGGCCTGGGCATAAAAACCGAAAACCGAACACCGAAACCGAAAAAACCGGAACCGAAACCGAAAAAACCGGAACCGATCAAACCGTTATATTTTTCGGTTACCATTCTTCAGAAACCGAAATTTAGTTCGGTTTTCGGTTTTTAGTTCAGTTTAAACCGAAAAACCGAACTGTTAGCCCATCAGCCTATAATCCCATTTCAGCCCAAGTCTTCAGAAACGCGGCTTGCTGTCTTGGGCCTTCTCCGGCTCTCAGCCCCTCACGCTGCCTAGGCCCAGGTGCAGGCACCCTTGCTCAATCCCGTCGGCATGCAGAATAGCAATTCAGAATTCCTTGTATTATTCTATGTAGGCATGCAGCACTGGCAATCGGTCAGTAGCAATAGCACTGGCATAGCAAATTAGCAATAGCAGGCGATCAGGCCTTGGAGTCGTCCGAGTGCTGGGACGGAAGTCGTGTAGGCGTGTACTATGCAGCACATAGCTATTTGTTTTTTTCGGACTACACAGCCAGCTAGCCGGCGGACAGGGTACTGAAAGTCTGAAACACAGCACAGCCTAGTTCGGTTTTTTCAGTTAAACCGAAAACCAAACCGAACTATACGGTTAACCGGAGGTCCGGTTTTTCCTTTTCTAAAGATAATTTCGGTTGGCATTTTTCAAAAACCGAACTTTAAAAAAAACCGAAAAACCGAACCGAAAAATTTCGGTTAACCGAGTGCCCAGTCCTACTTTGGACCATCACACTTGTTCACTTGTGTTGAACCCAGTTACTTTGCATTCAGCACCTGTTCAATACTTAGCACACTTGTTAGTCCTTTAATTGGGTTGTCATCTAAACACCAAAACCCACAAGAGAGCTTTCAATCTCCCCCTTTTTGGTGATTGATGGCAACACAATTAAAGCTTACATAAGAGTAAGATTTAAAGCACAAATTTTGAATTCTAAGTTTATAGAATGCTCCCCCTAAATATGTGCTTACATTAAAATCTTAACTTTGGCCTTATATGCCAAATTGCACATACTTAGGCTAATTCGAAGCATTACTACACCTTAGCACCTGTGGGATGCATTGTGTCAGTAATTAAACCGTGATGCATATAACACACAAATGCACAGAATCAGAGTTAAACACCAATTGAATGGATATGCCACAGGAATATCAACCTACCACTATTCACCATTAAGATACCAATTTAAAGCAATTTAAAACACCAAACTAACACATGAATATCTATTACAGGATAAACACAATAGGTGCCAATTGATTCATATCAACGGAAGCACTAATTTTGCATTATCACCATATAATACAACAAGAAGCATATGATAAGAATTATCAATAAAACTAACACATTCTTCCTTAAGACCAAGGGAACTCAAGGAAACTGAGAGCACCTAGAGGGGGGGGGGGGTGAATAGGTGATCCTGTAAAACTTGAAACTTAAGCCACAAAAACTTGGTTAAATGTTAGCACAATAATCGCCAAGTGGCTAGAGAGGAGTCTTCAACAAAACACAATAACCACAAAGATATCAATCACAGAGATGGCACAGTGGTTATCCCATGGTTCGGCCAAGACCAACGCTTGCCTACTCCACGTTGTGGCGTCCCAACGGACGAGGGTTGCAATCAACCCCTCTCAAGCGGTCCAAAGACCCACTTGAATACCACGGTGTTTTGCTTGCTTTTCTTAATCCCGTTCGCGAGGAATCTCCACAACTTGGAGCCTCTCGCCCTTACACTTGAAGTTCACAAAGAAGCACGGAGTAAGGGTGGGATTAGCAACTCACACAAGACACAAAGATCATAGCAAATACGCACACACAAGACCCAGACTTAAGCTCAAAAGACTAGCACACTAGAACGGAGCTCAAATCACTAGAATGTCGAACAAGTGCGCAAGAATGGAGTGTGAGTGACCAAGAGTGCTCAAGGAATGCTTGGTATTCTCCTCCATGCGCCTAGGGGTCCCTTTTATAGCACCAAGGCAGCTAGGAGCCGTTGAGAGCAATCCTGGAAGGCAGATCTTGCCTTCTGTCGCCTGGCGCACCGGACACTGTCCGGTGCAGATATCCTTCCTTATTTGGCGAAGCCGACCGTTGGAGTCTGAGAGCCGTTGGCGCACCGGACACTGTTTGGTGCACACCAGACAGTCCAGTGCACCAATGTGACCGTTGGCTCGGCCACGCGTCACGCGCGGAATCCTCGGCCGACCGTTGCCCCGGCTGACCGTTGACTCACCGGACAGTCCGGTGCACCACCGGACAGACCGGTGAATTTTAGCCGTACGCCGTTGATGGTTTCCCGAGAGCGACGAGTTCGCCTGTGAATGGCCCACCGGACAGTCCGGTGATTTATAGCCATACACCGCCGTCGAACTCCCGAGAGTAGCAAATTCGCCAGAGCCAGTCTGGCGCACCGGACACTGTCCGGTGCACCACCGGACAGTCCGGTGAACCCAGACTGAGCAGACTTTGGCTGAACAAAGCCATCTCATTCCCAATTCAATTTTTCCTGTTTCCAGCACTTAGACACAACACATTAGTCCATAAAACAATGTACTAAGCCTAGAAACATACCTTTTGACATGATTTGTACTTTGTCCACCACTTTACATATATTAACACAAAAGCACTTGTGTTGGCACTCAATCACCAAAATACTTAGAAATGGCCCAAGGGCACATTTCCCTTTCAATCTCCCCCTTTTTGGTGATTTATGCCAACACAACATAAAGTGACTAGAACAAGTGCAATATCAATGCAAATGAAAACCAAAAGTTGTTTTGAATCAAATTTGGCATATCTGGATCACTCTTTGCCACCACTTGGTTTGTTTTTGCAAATCAAACTCAAATTCCTATCTCTAAGTCAAATTCACTTGTAGAGACATAAAGAGAGGTATTCCAAAAGAAATTGATCAATGGATTTCAAAAACTCCTCCTTTTTCCCATAATCAACACTTCTCCCCACAAGAGGCCAACTTTTGACACAAGAGACAATAAAAGAGTTTTGACAAACCAAAAGCTCTAATCTACTATTTTCAAAATTTCTCAAGTGGTAGATGATCCATCTATTGCTTTGGCCTTTATTTTCTCCCCCTTTGGCATCAAGCACTAAAACGGGATCAATCTTGGCCCTTTAACCCCATTGCCTTACCAAAATCTTCAAATAAGAGTACAAAGGCAATAAGAGTACATGAGATGAACTTGGAATAAGTTACCCTCTCATCGGAGTGCAGTGGAAGTCTTTCATGGTCCAAGTCCACCTTTTCCCTTTCAAACCTCCTTTGAGACTAAAACAAGCAAACTCAAGCACACGGTTAGTCTCAAAGGGTCAAGTTGTAGCACAGCTCCCCCTAAATATGTGCATCACTTGCAAAAAGGACTTGTGAGGTCTAGGGAGTGTTTGTACAACTTGAGCACCACAAGTAAGCAACAAAATGCAGAAGGAACATGATCAAAGGCATAAACACATGTATGCTATAAATCAATCCAAGTTCCGCGAATCTAGGACATTTAGCTCACTACGCAGCCTGCAAAAGGTCTTCTCATCTAAAGGCTTGGTGAAGATATCAGCTAGCTGGTTCTCGGTGCTAACATAAAACACTTCGATATCTCCCTTTTGCTGGTGGTCCCTCAAAAAGTGATGCCGGATGTCAATGTGCTTTGTGCGGCTATGCTCAACAGGATTTTCCACTATTCGGATAGCACTCTCATTGTCACATAGGAGTGGGACTTTGCTCAGATTGTAGCCAAAGTCCCGGAGGGTTTGCCTCATCCAAAGTAGTTGCGCACAACACTGTCCTGCAGCAACGTACTCGGCCTCAGCGGTGGATAGGGCAACGGAAGTTTGTTTCTTAGAATTCCATGACACCAGGGACCTTCCTAAGAATTGGCACGTCCCCGATGTACTCTTCCTATCGACCTTACATCCAGCATAGTTGGAATCTGAATACCCAATCAAGTCAAAGTTAGACCCCTTTGGATACCAGATCCCGAAGCAGGGTGTAGCGACTAAATATCTAAGAATTCGCTTCACAGCCACTAAGTGACACTCCTTAGGATCGGATTGAAATCTAGCACACATGCATACGCTAAGCATAATATCCGGTCTACTAGCACATAAATAAAGCAAAGAACCTATCATGGACCGGTATGCTTTTTGATCAACGGACTTACCTCCTTTGTTGAGGTCGGTGTGTCCGTCGGTTCCCATCGGCGTCTTTGCGGGCTTAGCGTCCTTCATCCCGAACCGCTTTAGCAAATCTTGCATGTACTTCGTTTGGGAGATGAAGGTGCCGTCCTTGAGTTGCTTCACTTGGAACCCAAGGAAGTAGTTCAACTCGCCCATCATCGACATCTCGAATTTCTGCGTCATCACCCTGCTAAACTCTTCATAAGACTTTTGGTTAGTAGAACCAAATATTATGTCATCAACATAAATTTGGCACACAAAAAGATCACCATCGCAAGTCTTAGTGAAAAAAGTTGGATCGGCTTTCCCAACCTTGAAAGAATTAGCAATTAAAAAGTCTCTAAGGCATTCATACCATGCTCTTGGGGCTTGCTTAAGTCCATAGAGCGCCTTAGAGAGCTTACACACGTGGTCGGGGTACCGTTCATCCTCGAAGCCAGGGGGTTGCTCCACGTACACCTCCTCCTTGATCGGCCCATTGAGGAAAGCGCTCTTCACATCCATTTGGTACAACCTAAAAGAATGGTGAGCGGCATATGCTAGCAAAATACGAATTGATTCTAGCCTAGCCACAGGAGCAAACGTCTCCTCAATGTCCAAACCTGCGACTTGGGCATAACCTTTTGCCACAAGTCGAGCCTTGTTCCTCGTCACCACCCCGTGCTCGTCCTGTTTGTTGCGGAACACCCATTTGGTTCCCACAACATTTTGCTTGGGACGAGGCACCAGTGTCCAAACTTCATTGCGCTTGAAGTTGTTGAGTTCCTCCTGCATGGCCAACACCCAGTCCGGATCTAGCAAGGCCTCTTCTACCCTGAAAGGCTCAATAGAAGAGACAAAGGAGTAATGCTCACAAAAATTAACTAATCTTGAACGAGTAGTTACTCCCTTGCTAATATCACCCAAAATTTGGTCGACGGGATGATCCCTTTGAATTGTTGCTCGAACTTGGGTTGGAGGTGCCGGTTGTGCTTCTTCCTCTTCAACTTGAACATCCTGTGCTCCCCTTGATCATGCGCCTCCACTTGAGGTACCTGTTCGTCATCTTGGTTTGGGGGATGCACCATAGTTGAGGAAGAAGGTTGATCTTGCTCCTTTTGTTCCAGTGGCCTCACATCTCCAATCGCCATGGTGCGCATTGCGGCCGTTGGAACGTCTTCTTCATCTACATCATCAAGATCAACAACTTTCTCTCTTGGAGAGCCATTAGTCTCATCAAATACAACGTCGCTAGAGACTTCAACCAAACCCGATGATTTGTTGAAGACCCTATATGCCTTTGTATTTGAATCATAACCTAATAAAAACCCTTCTACAGCTTTGGGAGCAAATTTAGAAGTTCTACCTTTCTTCACAAGAATATAACACTTGCTCCCAAATACACGAAAATAAGACACATTGGGTTTGTTACCAGTTAGCAGCTCATGTGAAGTCTTTTTGAGGAGGCGGTGAAGATAGACCCTGTTGATGGCGTGGCAAGCCGTGTTCACGGCTTCTGACCAAAAACGCTCGGGGGTCTTGAACTCTCCAAGCATAGTCCTCGCCATATCGATGAGCGTCCTGTTCTTCCTCTCTACCACACCATTTTGCTGAGGTGTGTAGGGAGCGGAGAACTCGTGCTTGATCCCCTCCTCCTCAAGGAACTCCTCCACTTGAAGGTTCTTGAACTCGGACCCGTTGTCGCTCCTTATCTTCTTCACCTTGAGCTCAAACTCATTTTGAGCTCTCCTGAGGAAGCGCTTGAGGGTCCCTTGGGTTTCAGATTTATCCTGCAAAAAGAATACCCAAGTGAAGCGAGAAAAATCATCAACTATAACAAGACCATACTTACTTCCTCCCATGCTTAGATAGGCGACGGGTCCGAAGAGATCCATATGAAGCATCTCCAAGGGTCTTGATGTGGTCATCACATTTTTGGTGTGATGAGAACCTCCCACCTGTTTCCCTGCTTGACAAGCTGCACAAGGTCTATCTTTTTCGAAATGCACATTGGTTAGACCTATCACGTGTTCTCCCTTTAGAAGCTTGTGAAGGTTCTTAATTCCCACATGTGCTAAGCGGCGATGCCACAGCCAGCCCATGCAAGTCTTAGCAATTAAGCATGCATCTAGACCGGCCTCTTCTTTTGCAAAGTCAACCAAATAAAGTTTGTCGTCTAGTACACCCTTAAAAGCTAGTGAACCATCACATCTTCTAAAGACAGATACATCTACATTTGTGAATAGACAATTATATCCCATATTGCATAATTGACTAACAGATAACAAATTATATCCAAGCGACTCAACTAAAAACACATTAGAAATAGAGTGCTCGGATGAAATAGCAATTTTACCTAACCCTTTTACCTTGCCTTGGTTTCCATCACCGAATATTATTGAATCTTGGGGATCCTTGTTCTTGACGTAGGAAGAGAACATCCTCTTTTCCCCCGTCATGTGGTTTGTGCATCCGCTGTCAATAATCCAGCTTGTACCCCCGGATGCATAAACCTGCAAGGCAAATTTAGGCTTGGGTCTTAGGTACCCAACTCTTGTTGGGTCCTACAAGGTTAGTTACAATTGTCTTAGGGACCCAAATGCAAGTTTTATCTCCCTTACATTTGGCCCCTAACTTCCTAGCAATCACCTTCTTATTCTTTCTATAAATGGCAAAAGAAGCATTGCAAGCATGATATATTGTAGAAGGTTCATTAACTTTCCTAGGAACATTAACAACATTTCTCCTAGGCATATTATGAACAACATTTCTCCTACCAACATTTCTATCATGCACATAGGAAGAGCTAGAAGCAAGCACGACATGAGAATCAAAAGCATCATAAGAATTCCAACTCCTATAAGTATTTCTAGATTGTCTCCTGTCATGGTACATAAAAGCATGGTTCTTTTGCACACTATTAGCCATAGGGGCCTTCCCTTTCTCCTTGGCGGAGATGGGAGCCTTATGGCTTGTTAAGTTCTTGACTTCCCTCTTGAAGCCAAGACCATCCTTAATTGAGGGGTGTCTACCAATTGTGTAAGCATCCCTTGCAAATTTTAGTTTGTCAAATTCACTCTTGCTAGTCTTAAGTTGAGCATTAAGACTAGCTACTTCATCATTTAGTTTAGAAATGCACTCTAGGTGTTCACTACAAGTATCAACATTAAGATCTTTACACCTAGTGCAAACATGTTCTACACAAGAGTTAGATTTACTAGCTACTTCTAGTTTAGCATTTAAATCATCATTAACACCTTTTAAAGTAGAAATGGTTTCATGACAAGTAGATAGTTCATAAGAAAGCATTTCATTTCTTTTAACTTCTAAAGCATAAGATTTTTGTGCCTCTACAAATTTATCATGTTCTTCATACAGCAAATCCTCTTGCTTTTCTAAAAGTCTATCTTTTTCATTCAAGGCATCAATCAATTCATTGATTTTATCAATTTTATTTCTATCCAATCCCTTGAACAAGCTAGAGTAATCTATTTCCTCATCGCTAGACTCATCATCACTAGAAGAATCATAAGTAGTACTGTCTCGAGTACATACCTTCTTCTCCTTCGCCATGAGGCATGTGTGACGCTCGTTGGGGAAGAGGGATGACTTGTTGAAGGCGGTGGCAGCGAGTCCTTCATTGTCGGAGTCAGAGGAGGAGCAATCCGAATCCCACTCCTTTCCGATATGTGCCTTGCCCTTGGCCTTCTTGTAATTCTTCTTCTTCTCTCTCTTGTTCTCTTTTTCCTGGTCACTTTCATTATTGGGACAGTTAGCAATGAAATGACCAATCTTACCACATTTGAAGCATGAGCGCCATCTTGAAGCGCTTGATGATGAGGGCCATCTCTTCATCATTGAGCCCGGCCGCCTCAACTTGCGCCACTTTGCTAGGTAGCGCCTCCTTGCTCCTCGTTGCCTTGAGAGCAATGGGTTGAGGCTCATGGATTGGACCGTTCAACGCATCGTCCATGTATCTCGCCTCCTTGATCATCATTCGCCCGCTTACGAACTTCCCAAGGACTTCTTCGGGCGACATCTTGGTGTACCTGGGATTCTCACGAATATTATTCACCAAATGTGGATCAAGAACGGTAAAGGACCTTAGCATTAGTTGGACGACGTCGTGGTCCGTCCATCGCGTGCTTCCGTAGCTCCTTATTTTGTTGATAAGGGTCTTGAGCCGGTTGTATGTTTGGGTTGGCTCCTCGCCCCTTATCATCGCAAATCTTCCGAGCTCGCCTTCTACCAACTCCATCTTGGTGAGCAAGGTGACGTCATTCCCCTCATGAGAGATCTTGAGGGTGCCCCAGATTTGCTTGGCATTGTCCAAGCCGCTCACCTTATGGTACTCGTCCCTGCACAAGGAGGCTAACAACACAGTAGTAGCTTGTGCATTTCTATGAATCTGTTCATTAATAAAAACAGGACTATCTGAGCTATCAAATTTCATTCCATTCTCAACAATCTCACATATGCTTGGATGGAGAGAGAACAGGTGACTACGCATTTTGTGGCTCCAAAATCCGTAGTCCTCCCCATCAAAGTGTGGAGGCTTGCCAAGAGGAATGAAGAGCAAATGTGAATTTGAACTTTGAGGAATACGAGAATAATCGAAAGAAAAATTCGAATTAACCGTCTTTTGTTTCTCGTAGTCGTAGTCATCCTTTTGGGAAGAAGTGGACTCATTGCTGTCATCGTAGTAGACGATCTCCTTGATGCGTCTCGTCTTCTTCTTCTTCCCATCCTTGCGTTTGTGGCCCGAGCCCGAGTCGGTAGGCTTGTCATTCTTTGGCTCGTTGATGAAGGACTCCTTCTCCTTATCGTTGATCACGATTCCCTTCCCCTTAGGATCCATCTCTTCGGGCGATTAGTCCCTTTGTGAAGAGAACGGCTCTGATACCAATTGAGAGCACCTAGAGGGGGGGTGAATAGGTGATCCTGTAAAACTTGAAACTTAAGCCACAAAAACTTGGTTAAATGTTAGCACAATAATCGCCAAGTGGCTAGAGAGGAGTCTTCAACAAAACACAATAACCACAAAGATATCAATCACAGAGATGGCACGGTGGTTATCCCGTGGTTCGCCCAAGACCAACGCTTGCCTACTCCACGTTGTGGCGTCCCAACGGACGAGGGTTGCAATCAACCCCTCTCAAGCGGTCCAAAGACCCACTTGAATACCACGGTGTTTTGCTTGCTTTTCTTAATCCCGTTCGCGAGGAATCTCCACAACTTGGAGCCTCTCGCCCTTACACTTGAAGTTCACAAAGAAGCACGGAGTAAGGGAGGGATTAACAACTCACACAAGACACAAAGATCACAGCAAATACGCACACACAAGACCCAGACTTAAGCTCAAAAGACTAGCACACTAGAACGGAGCTCAAATCACTAGAATGTCGAACAAGTGCGCAAGAATGGAGTGTGAGTGATCAAGAGTGCTCAAGGAATGCTTGGTATTCTCCTCCATGCGCCTAGGGGTCCCTTTTATAGCCCCAAGGCAGCTAGGAGCCGTTGAGAGCAATCCTGGAAGGCAGATCTTGCCTTCTGTCGCCTGGCGCACCGGACAGTCCGGTGCACCACCAGACACTGTTCGGTGTAGATATCCTTCCTTATTTGGCGAAGCCGACCGTTGGAGTCTGAGAGCCGTTGGCGCACCGGACACTGTCCGATGCACACCGGACAGTCCGGTGCACCAATGTGACCGTTGGCTCGGCCACACGTCACGCGCGGAATCCTCGGCCGACCGTTGCCCCGGCTGACCGTTGACTCACCGGACAGTCCGGTGCACCACCGGACAGACCGGTGAATTTTAGCCGTACATCGTTGATGGTTTCCCGAGAGCGACGAGTTCGCTTGTGAATGGCCCACCGGATAGTCCGGTGCACCCCCGGACAGTCCGGTGATTTATAGCCGTACACCGCCGTCGAACTCCCGATGGCTTCGGCATAGTTCGAAGTAGCATCGCCGCTGCAGCTAGGTCCTGGCCGGACCCGCTGATGGCCGGGGGCAGCGCTGCACTGGCATTGTCGACGATGCGGCGCTGGACGTCCTAGGCCCGATGACGGGCTCTTCCGGCGAGTGTTCGGCCTGCCCACTCCTACTCGATGTTCTGTCGGAGCTGCACAAGCCGCCCTGCTTCCTCGTCGACCTTGGCCTGCATCTCGCGGATTTGCTCGAGCTGTGTGTCCCGACCCCCCGCAGGGACTGGGACCACAGCTAGCTCCCGCGGGATGTCAACGCGAGATGTGGGCCTAAGGGGATCATCAACCTCCGGCATACCGAGGTGGTTGCCTTCGTCGTGATCTCCCTGATCGACGTGGAAACATTCGTGACTTGGGCCACAACCCTCGTCGTCAAGGCTATGGCTATCATCAGAGCACCCGGAGAGGCAGTAGTCACATGCGGTGATGAAGTCTCGCATGGCACTAGGATCACGGAGTCCGGAGAAGTCCCAACCAGAGTCGGGACCATCGTCTTCCTCGGAACCCAGGGGCCCGTAGGTTGAGACGGCCGTTAGTCGGTCCCAGGTTGACCACATATGGTACCCCGGAAGATTAGGATATGCCCTTGCGAAAGCGCTCACCGTAGCGAGGCCGCTAGGTGGATCGAAACTAAATCAAAAGGGAACAGGGTGGAATACGAACGGTACCTCTTGGTCGATGGACGATGGTGAAGTCACGTCGGGGATGGAACGCACCGTCATCTCAGGTACGAGGGTGATGCCCAGCAGGTCCTTTGCGAGGGTGCCGGCGTCGTCAGTCCGCTTAGGGCTGGCACGTTGCGGGGAAGCGGCGCTCGTCATTGTCTCAGGCGCGAGGACAACACCCGACATGTCCCCCGGAGGAGTGCCGGCATTGTCAACTCGCTCTGGTTCGACAGCCGATAAGGTGCCGCCTCCTGCGTGGCCACGGTTGCCCCATCTCTTCCTCCTGCGGCAAGGAGGGTGGCGGGGACGACCCGAGCGCTCCTCTTCTGCCGCGGGGAGATGCCGTCGTGGAGGTCGCCTCCGCCGGGCGAGCCGTTGACTGTCATTGTCGTCGTGCTGTGGAGGGAGGAGTACCATGTTATAGCTGCCGTCGAGGGACATGAACTCGAGACTCCCGAAGCGGAGCACCGTCCTGGGCTAAAGAGGTTGCTGAAGTCTACCCATCCGGAACTCAACGAGAAAGTGTTCGTTAACACGCAGCAGGCCCCTACCTGGTGCGCCAACTGTCGGGGTTTCAGACCCGGGGGGTCCCTGGACCGACGAGTAAATTTGTCGCTGTGTGTCCCTGCCCAGATGGGTTGGTGCGAGATGGAACACAAGTAGGGGAACGAGCCTTGTATTATCTTGCACCAGGGTGCTCGTAGTAGGGGTTACAAGCATTGCGAGAGGGCGAGAGCGAGAGGGCGAGTATGAGGGGGCGAGGGAGGGAGGGAGAGAGAGAGAGGGAGAGAGAGAGGGGGTCGGGCCCTGCTCGTCCTCTCCCTTCCCTTTGCCTTGCATTCGTATCCTCGTATCTTCGTCTATTCTCTGTGTTCGTGTGTTCGCGTGTTCGTTCTCTTTTTTCCCCCTCCTTTTTTCCCATGGGGCCCTGGACACCCCCTTTTATAGACCTAAGGAGATGCCCAGCTGTACAATGGGGTGTAGCTGGGAGCTAACGTGGCTGGCAGGAAAGTGCCCTGAGCCCTGTACAGATAACAACGTGGCCGCCGGGGGGACGTCTTGAGTCCTGTAGAGGTAGAATCGTGGCCGTCGGAGAAGTGCCTTGAGCCCTGTAGCAGAATAGCTGTTGGCGCTGCATGGATCCTGCTGACGTCTCCTTTCTTTCGTATGGGGCTTGAGAACCGCCAACGTCATGGTCGCATGTGGGAAACCATCATTGCCTGTTACCGGGGTAAGCTTGATGGGACGCCGGTCTTGTTCCTTCGTAGCCTGAGCTAGCCAGGAGTAGGGTGATGATGTATCCCTTGTGGCGCGGTTGATCCGAGCCTGAAGCCGGGCAAGGCGGCGGCTCCTCCGAGGCCGAGGCTAGGGTCGAGGCCCAGGGTCGGGCGAGGATGTGACTCTTCCTGAGGCCGAGGTTGAGACCGAGCCCTGGGGTCGGGCAAGGCGGAGATCTCCTCCCGAGGCCGAGGCCGAGCCCCGAGGTCGGGCGAGGCGGAGCTTCCTGTTGCGCCCGAGGCTTAACTTGACCATTGTCGGTTTCACCCGGGTGGTTGGCACAGCAGCCGGAGCGGGGCGGGCGGCGCTGTTTTCCTGTCAGATCGGTCAGTGAAAGGGCGAAGTGACTGCGGTCACTTCGACCTTGCTGACTGAGGCGCGCGTGTCAGGATAAGGTGTCAGGCGATCCTAGCATTAAATGCGCATGCAATATGGTCAGCTGGTAAGACGATTTGGCCAAGGTCACTTGCACGACAAGGCTTGCCCTTGGCTAAACTGAGGGTGCGCTCACTGCTTGAGGAGACCCCCGGGCGAGACGCGAACTCGTCTGGGACCACTGTTTTGCCCGAGGCCGGGCTCGGGCAAGGCGAGACCGAGTCCCTTGGTAGACGAAGTTTTGACTTTGACTCGAACTGTAAGCCTTCATGGTTTGTCCTTTAGGTATTTTCGAGCCGTGATTAGGAGTGTTGGGGGTACCCCTAATTACGGTACCCGACAATTCTCCCCCTTAGGGATGAATATAAGGAAAATATTGTCCCCGTCGGGTTCACGAGTTCGGGTATGGGATAGATCTCCCCGTTCTCGTTTCCCTGCAGGGACCCATTAAAGACCCATTTAATAAAGTATCGATTCGACAACATTTTTGTTGTTCTATTTTTCAAAGTTGAGCCATATATTTAACACTATTTTTGTTGTTTTATTTGATGTTATGAATGTCTATATTACTACTTTTTTATACTCACATACAATGATAATTTAAATTTGAGTTGGTCTACTGTTATGTTGGGAAGTCTAGTACAAGGATCTTCGTAGGGTTCCCGATCCCCGTCGGGGTTGGGTATGAGGAAAATTCCATATAAATGACGAAGGATAGGGACAAGGATGTGGGAGAATTTTCTTCTAAACATGGCAAGTACGGAGAGACTTTCCCCATATGAATTTTCTCCATTGCCATGTCTAGGCTCAGGCATGTGGCCTAGAGGCCAGATGGGCACTACCTAGGCACAACCTATGCACCTACAATTAGTGACTTTGTCATGTTTTTTGTGAGAGCATAATTTTTAGAGATAGATTAGATCCAAAATTAGGTTCTAATGTAGGGTTTCTAATATTTCATGTCGAAATCTTTGTGGTGCTTTTGGAAAGCATTTTGTTCATGGTATCAAATATGGTGTTTAAACAAGATTAGTGTGGTAATCTTGTTCCTCTTTCTGTGCTCATTATTTGCATGTCCAACTTTTGATTATAGATTGATTTGTTAAATTTTAAATGTTACTCTTGATTTGTTTCATTTAGATTACTGCTAGGGAATGAATTCAGTGACCTGCAAAGTTTGGTCAGCTAATCTTTTATGGTTCTTGATTAATTGTGAAATTTAGGCTTGATCAATTCTCGTTAATATCTCAAGATATGGAAGTCCAGCTGATATGATTTTAGTTGGGTTAGTTGCATAATTTTATCTAGTTTAGTTTGATAATATTTTAGGTTGATCGAAGTGATGTATTTTGAACAACAAGTCAGTTACCCGTGCGTTGCGACGACTCACAACAATACCAACGTAAATTATCTACCAAAAAGATCTCAAGATTTTTTTATTGATTGTCTCCGCTCTTCTTATAGTATTTTTTATGAACGCATGGGTACCATAGGCAGCAAATCAGAGACCCCATCCCTCGCCTCCCTCACTTCCAAGGTTTCGTAGAGTAGGAGGGGAAGGGAAGAGGCGGACATACATGTTCGTTGTCCGAGAAGGACATGACGAAGACCTGAGCATCTGGAGGCGACATAGGTAGTATGACGCTAGATATATAGGAAGAGAGCACTCAATCGGAGAAAGAAGCCTAGCCGGAGCAGCTCCAAACTGAGAGGCACCCGCACCAGGCGTCAATCCGTGAAGCGCGAGAGAATCCGAGTGTCTTCCCAGCCCTGGACCCGCCGAAGCGATACAACACCACCACCAACTCCGTAGCATATGACGACTGCTGACACGCTACGGGCCTTGGTTGTCCAATATCTCAGACCTGGACTCCTCTCGCCAAGATAACCTAAGCGTGGCAGGCGCCACTATGTCCTCCTCGGCGCACGCACGGAGAAAGGCTAGGAGCATGACCGACTCGCCCTGTACCGTGTCGACGAGCGTTGGTTGGCTCGTGGCTGCGACCGTGGGCAGGGGCAGCAGGTTGGGGAGGAAGAACAGGGCGAAGGACGGGAAGACGAACGGGACATCCGACGATGGCGAAAACGATGGTGTGCGCATGATGTGAAACGTTCTCGTGGACGTGCAATAGCCACTGCGCGAGTCGGTGTCGGGTTGGTGACGGACGAATACGGGGAGGAGGCGCATGCTCCTACGCCCTCTGCCGAGAATGAGGTGGCGCGGAGGTGGAGGCATGAGGGGAGAGAAAAGAAGTATAATGGCGAACGAGGCAGTGGCAATTGAGGCGAGAACCATCATTATCGTGCGGAGGTATAGATGACCAAATGAGCCGTGTCTAGCGAGCCGGTCTGAGGCACGACTCATTTAATAGTGCTTGGGCCAACCCAACACGAGCGTCGTGCGGTGCTTAGGCCGTAGCCTCGGCCCATAGTGCTGGTCCGGTCCGACACAATTATTTTTTTTTTATTTTACAAACAAATCGTATATACATATATATAATTTGTATCTATTGGAGTAGAATATTCAATAGATTAGGGCTAACCCAATAGGTCAGCTATATAGTGTGTACATGGGCCACATGGGCCAAGCCTTAACAGGCCCAATACTCTAACACCCCCCCCGCAGTCTGGACGTCCGACGCAGCGGAGTACACAGACTGGACTCAAAAGGAAGTACATCACACAATAGGATCCCCCCATAGACTCAACTAGCCACTACTGATGTTGAGGCTGGAGCGAAACTCGGCGAAGGTCGAGGACGGAAGACCCTTGGTGAAGATGTCGGCAAACTGGGAGGTGGTCGGGACGTGGAGGACCCGAACAGTACCGGCGGCGACATAATCACGGACGAAGTGGAGATCGATCTCGACATGCTTGGTCCGCTGGTGCTGCACTGGGTTGGTGGAGAGGTAGACCGCGCTGACGTTGTCGCAGTAGACCACCGAGCTCCTGGAGAGGGGACTATGAAGCTCGGTAAGGAGCTGCCGGAGCCAGGCAGCCTCCGCCACGCCGTTGGCCACGGCACGGTACTCCGCCTCTGCAATGGAGCGGGAAACGACCGGCTGGCGCTTCGACGACCAGGACACAAGGTTGCCGCCTAAGAAGACAGCGTAGCCGGAGGTGGAGCGCCGAGTGTCTGGGCACCCGGCCCAGTCAGCATCAGTGTAGACGACCAGCTCGGAGGAGGTAGACCGGTGAAGAAACAGTCCGTAGTCGACGGTGCCCCGGAGGTAGCGGAGGAGGCGCTTGAGCGCCACAAGGTGGGGCTCCCGAGGGTCGTGCATATGGAGGCAGACCTGCTGCACGGCGTAGGAGATGTCCGGCCTGGTGAAGGTGAGGTACTGAAGAGCACCGGCAAGACTCCTGTAGCCGGTGGGGTCCGCGACAGGGTCACCCGTGGCCTCAGAGAGCTTGGCCTGCGTGTCGACTGGGGTGGAGCAGGGCTTGCAGTCACTCATCTGGGCCCGCTCCAGAATGTCAAGCGTATACTGTCGCTGGTGAAGGAGGAGTCCTGAGGGGCGAGGCTCAGCAGTGACCCCCAGGAAATGGTGAAGCACGCCCAAATCTTTGACCGGAAACTCCCGCTGAAGTGCGTCGACGAAGCGGCGAAGAAGAGACGGACTGGAGGCGGTGAGGACAATGTCATCCACGTAGAGTAGCAAGTAGGCAGTCTCTGCGCCATGATGGTGGACGAACAAAGACGTGTCGGACTTGGCCTCCACGAAGCCCAGTGTCACCAGGAAGGTAGCCAGTCTGGAATGCCACGCCCGGGGGGCCTGCTTGAGGCCGTAGAGGGACCTGTTGAGACGGCAGACCATGTCAGGGCGAGAGGAGTCCACGAACCCCGCAGGCTGACAGCAGTAGACGGTCTCGGTGAGGGCGCCGTGCAGGAAGGCGTTCTTGACGTCGAGCTGGTGAACTGGCCAGGAGCGTGCGAGGGCCAGCGAGAGCACCGTGCGGACGGTGGCCGGCTTCACAACCGGGCTGAAGGTCTCATCATAGTCGACGCCGGGGCGCTGAGTGAAGCCCCGAAGAACCCAGCGAGCCTTGTACCGGTCCAGGGTACCATCGGCCCGTCGCTTGTGTGTCCAGATCCACTTGCCGGTGACGACGTTGGTGCCGGGCGGACAGGGCACCAGATCCCACGTCTGGTTGGCGACGAGCGCCGCGTACTCCTCCTCCATCGCCTGACGCCAGTGGGGGTCCAGCAGGGCGGTGCAGACGGAGGAGGGTACCGGAGAAACCGGCGAGTCTGCAGTCATGGCCGCCAAGACACGGGGCGGCAGGGTACCGGCCGCGTGCCGCGTCACCATCGGGTGGACATGCCGCGGGTCGCGGTGAAGGAGCGGTGGATGGTACACCGGCGTCTCGACACGGGCCGCGGGTGGCCGCGGCGGAGGTGTAGGTGTCCCTGGCGGGGACTGGGCCACCGGCGATGACAGCGGCAGGGGCGGCGACGGTGGAGGTGTGAACCCCGGCGGCGGCAGCCGGCGCTGGTAGACCCGCACCGGCTGGGCGAAGCGGGCCGGAGGGGTCGTAACCGACGGCCCCGGAGGCGGTGCAGTCCCACCACCCTCGCTCGGCCCGGGGGCGATCGGAGACGGGGCTTCGCGGAGACGCGACACCACCGGACCCGAGCAAGGTACCGGGCCGGGAGTAGGACCGACAGGTGGTGAGCGAGTACCTGCAGAGAGAGGAAGGAGAGGTGGCTCGACCACCGCGTCAGTCTGAAAGAGAGTGAGGATGTCAAGGTTAGGGTCGGAGGAGGGTGGTGTGGGGGTGGAGGGGTAGGGAAAAACGGACTCATCAAACACCACATGGCGAGAGATGAGGACCCGGCGAGAGCAGAGGTCAAAGAAGCGGTAGCCTTTGTGGTCCGGGGAGTACCCGAGAAACACACAGAGGGTGGAACGGGGTGCTAGTTTGTGAGGAGCAGTGGCAGCGGTGTTCGGGTAGCAAGCACACCCGAAGACACGGAGGTGATCATAGCGCGGAGGGGTGCCGAAGAGTGCCTGGTGAGGAGTGGGGGCCGGGCACGCAGTGGAAGGGAGACGATTGAGGAGGTAGGTAGAGGTGTGGAGGGCCTCAGCCCAGAAACGAGCCGGAAGGTGCGCCTGGAGAAGAAGAGTGCGGATGGTGTCGTTGGTCGTGCGGATCATGCGCTCAGCCTTGCCGTTCTGGGAGGAGGTATACGGGCAAGACATCCGCAATTGCATCCCGTGGGAGAGAAAGAAGTCACGGGAGGTGGAGTTATCGAACTCCCGACCATTGTCACACTGAACGGCCTTAATGGTGAGGCCGAACTGAGTGGACACCCAGGCGAAGAAGTGGCGAAGGGCGGGGAAAGTCTCAGACTTGGCACGCAAAGGAAAAGTCCACACATAATGAGAAAAATCATCAAGCACCACAAGATAGTATTTGTAGCCCGACATACTGGTAATAGGTGAAGTCCACAAATCGCAGTGGACAAGATCAAATGCATGAGTAGCATGTGAGGAAGAAGAAGAAAAAGGAAGACGAACATGACGGCCTAACTGGCACGCATGACAAAGATGCTCATCATGGGATCTAGTACATGGGATAGTGGCACTACGAGTAAGCTGCATCAAGGCGTCGCGTCCGGGGTGACCAAGGCGACGATGCCAGGTGGTAGAAGACGTGGTGGCAGCAAAAGCAGCAGCTGTGGCAGGTGACGAAGACGAAGAAGATGTGGCGTGCAGAAGCCGAAGGGTGTAGAGGGGGCCAGTGCTGTCACATCTGAGGAGGGGGCGTCGGGTTGCCGAGTCCTTCACAGTAAGACCAAAAGAGTCAAACTCGACAGAACAAGAATTATCAGCAGTAAACCGACGAATAGAAAGAAGATTGTGGACCAAAGAAGGAGCGACAAGGACATCGGGAACGCGAAAAGAGCCGGGAGGGCCGGCGGCACCCACAGATGTGACAGGAAGACACGAGCCATTCGCCACCATGATAGACGAGGGGAGAGAGGAAGAAGGAGGGCGAACTGAGGTGAGTATACCAGGGTCGGGGGTGGTGTGGTAGGTAGCACCGGTGTCCGCGATCCACTCGGGACCCATCGGCGGAGTCAGAGTAGGAGTCTAGAAGGCAGCCAGGGCGGCCGCATCCCAACCAACCAGCCCGGACGGTGGAGATGCCGGAGGCGTGGGCCACGACGAAACGGCAGGTGTCGAGGTCCAGGGCGACGAAGAGGTCCAGGGCGCACCAGCGAACATGGCCGCCGGAGGCCGAGCCTCAGAGCCAGGCCCTTGGAACGGCCACATGGAGATGCGCCCTGACCACGGGTGGTGGAAAGTGGGCCAAGGCGCACTATGCTGGGGTCCCGGCGTCGATGCGTGGCCACGGCCACCACCACCACCGGAACCACCACCACCACCACCACCGCGGCCACCACGACGGCGACGTCCACCACCGCCCCCCCCCCTCCGCCACCACGACCCCCGCCGCCCATGCTCGGCCCGGGAGGGCGAGGGCCAAGGGCAGACTGTGACGGAGTGGGCGGACGGGTCGGGGTGAAAGCCACCAGAGCAGTCGAAGAGGACGAGGACCCCGGGCCGGAGATCGATGCAGCCTGAGCCCCCAGAGTGATCTCCTCCAGGGCGAGGTCGTCGCGAACCTGGAGGAAGGTAGGAAAGGGGCGCTGGCGCATGAGTAATGACCGGAGGTGGGTGTAGCGATCGCCGAGGCCGCGGAGGACGTTGAGGACTAGGATGCGGTCCTCCACAGGGCAGCCCAGATCGCCAAGGGAGTCCGCCATGGTCTTCATCTGGCGGCAGTACGCACTGACACTGAGGTCCCCCTGGACGAAGGTGCGAAAAGCGGCGTCGAGGCGGAGAGCCCGGGCCTCGGCGTTGCCCATGAACTGGCTCTCGATGGCAAGCCAAATAGCCCGAGCGTGAGGAAGGTTCCGGAGGAGGCTGTGGAGGTCGACGGAGATCGTCCCCACGATCCAGGTGAGCACGATGCTGTCGAGGCGCACCCACGCAGCAGTCGGCGCCACACCGATGGGGTCGCAGAGGACGTGGTCATCCAGGGCGTAGCGGCGAAGAGTGAGAAGAAGCAAGTCCCGCCAACGCGTGTAGGATGGCGACTCTGACTCCAGGACGACCGGAACCATCAGGCGAATGTTCTGGACACTCCCAGCCTGTAGGTGGAGCTGAGCCACGAGCGGGTCAGCCGGGTCATGCCAGATCACCGCGGGGATGGTCCGGGGCCCGGTCCCGACAGTCGGGACGGTCGGGACGGTCGGGACGCCGTACACGCCGCCCATGGTGTTAGCGGAGGTGGCCCCGCCGTCCTGGGCCGTAGGCGAAGCGAGGTGCTGTTCCGCCGCGGCAATTTGAGCTGCGAGAGCATCGGCGGCCGCGCGCTCGCGCTCCCACGCGAGGGCCGCTTCCCGCAAGCGGGCCTGTCGAGCAGCGTGCTCCGCACGAGCAGCGGTGAGGGCGGCGACAGTGTCTTCCTGGTGGGTGAGCGGTGGAGGAGGCGGCGGATCGACAACCATCGACGGCGGTGGCGGGTTGGAGTCCTCCTGATCAGCAGTTCCCGCCGGAACCACAGCCGCCACGGCCGCAAGAGCAGAGGCGGCGCTGGCAGCAGGGGGGTCCCCACTGGTGGCGCTAGGCGCAGCCCCCCACGCGGGCCCAAGTGCGGGGGAGACGGGAGCCGACCCCCACGCGCCTGCTACCAGGGTGGGCGCGCCAGCAGGGGAGGTGGGGTCGGCGGCGGCCGGCAGGGGGTGGGGCACGGCGGCGCGGCGGCCAGGGGATGCCGCGCGCACCCAGGAGGAGAGGGGAGGGAAAGAGGAGGTGGAGGAGAGAGAGGGGCGCTGCTGACCAGCCATGGGCGCGCCGGGAAGATGAGCGGCGGCGGAGGCGCCCTGGGAGGCGCGGCCGGTCGCAGCGCGGCTGAGGGCGCGCACGAGGGCGACGGGGCCGCGGCTGGACGCGGCCGGGCGATGCGCAGGCGGACGGCGGCGGTCGCAGCAGGGACGCGCGGCTGGACGCGGCCGGGCGGACGCCTACACCGGTCGCAGCAGGGACGCGCGGCTGGACGCGGCCGGGCGCTGCGCAGGCGGACGGCGGCGGGGTTGCAGCAGGGACACGGCCAGGCGGACGGCGGCGGAAGCCCTGGGCGGGTGGCGGCGCCAGAAACCCTAGGGCGAGGGCAGCGGCGGCTGGAAGGGTGGCGGCGCCAGAAACCCCTCTGATACCATATGAATATTCAATAGATTAGGGCTAACCCAATAGGTCAGCTATATAGTGTGTACATGGGCCACATGGGCCAAGCCTTAACAGGCCCAATACTCTAACAGTATCCAATATCATAAATACTTGAGCACGATATTTTACTGGGTACTCTATCACAACCGTCTTGATTTGTTAATATCACAACATCCGAAAGTCCGGTAGCAATGGTTTCAGTTGGGTTACTTACGTAATTTTATCCAAATTTAGTTTGATTAAATTTCAGAATAGTCAAAGTTATGGATTTTAAACAATCTCGTTTTTACTAATGAAACAAAGTTGTGTCTAGTTTAGAGAAACGTGAATTAACTTGATTTTGTGATTAGAAAAAGGTGTTATAATTATAATTGAGCTTTTGCGATCATCCATCCTTCTTTAATTGCTTCGCTGTATCTTTCAACCCTACAAGGAGAAATTAGACGTCTCTTTCAAACCTGCAAGGAGAATTAGATGGCGTGGCATAGTGGAGCCTCAAATGGTCAAATGTAAACTCAGATGGTCAACTAGCGGACTGTTTGCCGAAAGATCTAGGAGTAAAAGAACAGAATTTAGCAAGAGGGAATCATGATATTTATCATCCATTTTGAAGGGGAGTAATGACCATGTTCGTATAATAAGCCCAGCCCAATATATGTACATGTTGGCGCCGATTTAATCACCAAACACTAGAATCAATTGTCTAATGTTACTTGACACTTTTAGGCCCTGTTCCAATCCCACGAGATAAACTTTAGCAGCTTTTTTAGCTAATTTTAGCTATTTGGTGATCTAAACAGGAGTGCTAATGTGGCGTGATAAAATTTAGCACCTATTACCTCATAAGCTGCTCAAGGGGTGCTAAAATGAGCTAAACGTGGGCTAGAGAACCTCATTTTCCACCCATACCCTCTAACCCCCATTCTCTCTCTCTGCATTAGGGGCATGTGTGTCTTTTTATTCCAATATGCTAAACTTTATTAGAATAGTCCAAACACCCCCAAAGAGTAAACTTTAGCATTTTAATTCATATGGCTAAAGTTTAGCAGGAAGCTAAAGTTTATCCCGTGAGATTGATGTAACACCCGGTTTTAAAGGACAAAGCCGGGTGCATCTCATACATGCGCCAAGAACACAACATATATAATAACAGAGTGTATAGAGATGAATGTCACAAAACATCAGAGTAATTATTACATAGCGGAAGACTTATTACAAAATAAAGGAATAAATGTAAAACAAACTAAGGATCGTCGGCGCCAATGTCGACTGAGAAACGTCACCTAGATCAAGTCGAATGCCTCAGTGTTAGGCAGCTCCTCTTCGACCACATGTTCTTCTCCTGTGGGGGTGTGAGACAGCAAGAGTGAGCTCACATACGTTCATATCTCAACAAGTCGTGGGTAATAATGTGGCATGAACTCACCAAAGGTGGGAGTTCATGTAGTGTAAGGCTATCAATGAAGTAAAGGCTGAGGCTGAGCATTGCTTTTATAAGTTGGTCAAAATTTTATTAGCAATTACTAAGTGTAAGTAAATACCAAACCTTAATAATAATAAAGAACAGTAATAGTAAAGTAATCCCAAATGCGATGCAAATGTCAAATTAAATTTAAGTTCCATAGTTAATCATGTGAGGGTCCGAGCCGCTCATGACCGTGAGCACGGCTAGTATACTAGTTTTATACTCTGCAGAGGTTGCGCATCTTTACCCACAAGCCGTGTTACCCATCTGCCAAGGGGTCATGAATCCCATACACCTCTACCAAGGAAGCGAGGCAGGGTAACACTACGAGGCCTTTACAAAGTTCCACTAACTTCAGACTACCCGCTACAGTTTATAGGAAGCTCCAGTGCAGGGTTCTTGCCTGACCGCCATCGCAGCAAAATCAAACAAGGACCTCCCTACACTGACCACTCCCCTACTGCCCTTGCCCCTTTCAGGTAAGGTAGCCCTCCACTAGCTTTCCTAGTTAATCAGCCAAGGGCGTCCCATTAAACCCTTGTGGTAGCACTGTTTTTCCGGGTGGTCGCTCCATGTTCCCATTAATTTAATGATCTTAACATGAACAGTAATAATAACAAGATAATAACAGAATAATCATGAATAGTGTAACTCCATACCCAATCCACATAAAGCAATAGCAAGTACTACCCAAAAATATTTCAGGGGTGAACAAGGTATAGAGGTAATCAAAACTGGGGTAACATAAAGGCTCCCATCAAAATTAACCTATGCAGATCATTAAAATTAATAAGAACATGGCTGGGAAAAGTAAGTGATCAAGGGCACAACTTGCCTTCAATGAGCTCCTGCTCAGCTACCTCTACTTGTTGAACCTCAGTTTCCACAGTGGCTTGCTCGTCTACTCGCATCAACACAATACATACATAGTATAGCATAAATTAACATCATATCAAACATGTAAATAAATTATACAGTAAAAATCTACACATTAAAATGAGATCATAGGAACTGGAATTATTAAATTTGGAGTTATAGATTTCAAGTTATGAATTTTGTAAGATTTAATGTGCTTGAAATAGGATTAAATGATAAATAAATTTTCTAACAGAGTTCATGTCAAAACAGAGACACTAAATGGTAGAGAATATTATTACAAAATTTTAGAAATTTGAATGGCTCAATTTGGACTAAAAATGGATTTTCTATGATTTATACAAGTTCTAGGGTTTATTTTCATATTAAAAATCCAATTTCTAATTCTTTTAATTGATTTTCATGAGCACTGGATTGGGCGTCATTTACTGAGAAGTGCAGGGGCTCGTGGGTAATTATTCCTAGACTCAGTGTACAATACCCCCTGGACGGCGGGTACCATTTACAGAATTCCCAGGGGCTCTTTAGCAAGATGGCCACGGCGAAGGGTTACTTACAGATCTCAGCCGTTGGATCGCAAGCGGACGGCCAAGATTAGAAGGCTATTAAAGTGAACCGGTATTCATTAACAGCCACCCGATTCTAGATCTACGGCTCAG
This sequence comes from Zea luxurians, assembly GCA_029449295.1. Taxonomy (NCBI): domain Eukaryota; kingdom Viridiplantae; phylum Streptophyta; class Magnoliopsida; order Poales; family Poaceae; genus Zea; species Zea luxurians. The sequence continues at coordinate 36,825,265 of JAOPSE010000010.1, read as the reverse complement.
ATTTTAAATAAGTGGGATCCACCCTGAGCCCTCCGATCGACATCCAACGGTTCACGGTTCATCCCCAAATCGATATGGCTTGACCAAATCCTAGCCGTTGCTAAACAGATCAACGGTCCACGCATCCCTACTGCCATAGTTTCTCCTGGTGGCCAGACACGGCGGCGCTCGTGCTGCCGCGGCGGCGCCATGGCCGGTGAGGTCGAGCCGAGCCCCAGGCTTCCCAATCACGCCGACTAATGCTATCCCATGCGAAGGACTAAAGGAGTACATCTAGGGTCTTATTACCTGCAATCGAGAAGTAGCCGAGGCCAAACACGAGCAGCGGCGGACGCCGAGCTCCGGCGTGAAATTCCGGTGCCGCCCCAAGTCCTCCCTCCAATCCGATCCTTCGGCCACCGCCGCTATGACCCGCTAAAGCTTTTCCGGTCGATACCGAGGCAAACCACGGCGACGGCAGTGGAATTCGTCGGCGGCGGGTCACGGCGGTGCTTCCTCCCAACGCGCACAGGCAGCCGACGACAGTAATTTGGTGGAGTTGGCTCGGTCCAAACGGCGAGGGTGAGTACGCGAGATGGCCCCCAGAACCCGGTACTTAACCACGCGCGGTCAATCGCAACGGAACGCGAGATTTGCGCCGGCGACGTGCCCGCCATGCTCGGTCTTCCGTTGGGGACGACACTGCGCACCCGGGCCCATCCGCCAGCGACAGAAAGGTGGTGAACGCGGCGCGGCTGGGACTTACTCACAGGGCCCGCACTCCAGTGAGCACGGCACGCGCGCGACCGACGAGTGGAGGAGTGCGGTGTTCAGGCTGACGGTGTGGGCCCTGATCGTCAGCGTGAGGCCGAGGAGCAGCGCGCGCAAGGCAACAGTAGTCGGGCCGCACGGCGTGGTTTCGGGCTGCTGGGCCGAAAGTGGGGCAGTCGGCCCAAGTACTCTTTTATTCTTTTTCTTTTTATCATTTCTTCCTATTTGCTTCATTTCTAAGTTTGGTTTGAATATGAACTTTGAATTCAAACTTTTGTGCAAATTTTTATCCTCCAATCATATTGTAAAATGAAAATACAAATTTTGTAAATATTAGCATATTATTTATATCTTTGTGTTACTCCTCTTCTTCTCATTTTTGAGAACCCTATTTTTGGTTTAGGGTTAGACTTAACTTCTAGTATTTATTATCTTATCACCTTTATCATTTTATTAATGCACAAACATAACTCCAATATGATGCACCTTTTTTTTATTTGTTTATTTTAGAATCATTTGTTTTGATAAATCCCTTAAATTTTGAGTATGCTCTTTTTATGATGCAAATGAGGCACATAGAATTGAGGAGTTCTCTCTATTATTCTTGGTACAAAATTTTGAGTATTACAAATCCTACCCCCCTTAAAAATAATCTCGCCCTCGAGATTTAAGAGGATCTAGGGAAAAGGTGGGGAAAATCTATGCGAAGCTCTTTTTCTCTTTCCCAAGTTGCTTCATCTTCACTGTGGTGACTCCATTGAACTTTACACATCTTTATAACTTTGTTTCTGGTAACTCGAGTCAAAGTATCCAAAATCTTGATGGGGTACTCAGTATAAGTTAGATCATCTTGAACGCTAAGGTCTTCCATTGGTAACTGTTCTTCAGGTACCCTAAGACATTTCTTCAGCTGAGATACATGAAAGACATCATGAATATCCGCAAGATGATCCGGTAACTCCAATTGGTACGCAACCTCTCCCACTCGCTTTAAGATTAAGAAGGGTCCAATAAAGCGAGGGGACAACTTTCCTTTGACTTTAAACCTTCTCATACCCCGGAGTGGTGACACCTTCAAATAGACATAATCTCCCTCCTTAAACTCAAGCAGTCTTCTCCGGGTATCAGCATAACTTTTCTGTCTTGACTGCGCAGTTCTCAAATTCTCCCTTATTTGCTGAACTTGTTCCTCTGCTTCTTGTATAATCTCAGGCCCAAACAACTGCCTTTCACCAGTTTGATCCCAATACAATGGAGTCCTGCACTTTCTGCCATACAAAGCCTCAAACGGTGACATCTTCAAACTAGTCTGATAGCTATTATTATAAGAGAACTCTGCATACGGCAAACTCTTATCCCAACTACCACCATGCTTAAGGGCACAAGCTCTTAACATATCTTCTAACACTTGGTTAGTCCTCTCTGTCTGCCCATCAGTATGTGGGTGGTAAGCCGAACTAAAATTCAATCTGGTATCCAATGACTCGTGCAACTTCTTCCAATATTGAGAGGTAAACTGTGATCCCCGGTCTGACACAATCTTCTTTGGCACACCATGCAGGCATACAATCCGTGCCATGTACAACTCTGCCAACTTGGCTCCTGAATACGTGGTCTTCACTGGAATAAAATGGGCTACCTTGGTTAGCCTGTCCACGATCACCCATATAGAATCATACCCAGCAGACGTGCGGGGTAATCCAACAATGAAGTCCATGCCAATTTCTTCCCATTTCCACTCAGGTATCTTCAGTGGATGCAGTAGTCCGGCTGGCCTCTGGTGTTCAGCCTTAACTCTTTGGCACACATCGCACATGGCCACATGTGCAGCCACATCTCTCTTCAAACCATACCACCAATACTTTTGCTTCGAATCCTGATACATCTTAGTACTTCCAGGATGAATAGAATAAACTGAATCATGTGCCTCCTTCAATATAGTTTCCCGAAGACTATCAATTTCGGGAACACAGATCCGATTCTTGAACCATATCGTGCCCTGCTCATCCTCTATGAATTCCGGGCCTCTACCCTCTGTTATCAGATCCTTGATCTCCTGGATTTTTGCATCACCAATCTGGCCTTTACGAATTTCTTGCTCCAAGGTAGGTTTCAACTCAATGGTAACTCCTTCAGTGTGAGTAACAATTCCCAGGTTGAGTCTCTCAAAGTCTTTTACTAATTCATCAGGTAGCTGGACAACGAAAGCAGAGTGAACATGCTCCTTCCGACTCAAGGCATCTGCAACCAAATTCGCCTTGCCTGGGTGATAGTGAATCTCCAAGTCATAATCCTTAATGAGCTCCAACCAACGGCGTTGCCTAAGATTGAGATCCTTCTGAGTGAATATGTACTTCAAACTCTTATGATCCGTGTATACTTGGCACTTAGTTCCCATAATGTAGTGTCTCCAAATCTTAAGTGCATGCACAACCGCTGCCAATTCCAAGTCATGAGTGGGGTAGTTCAATTCATGCTTCCGCAACTGACGAGATGCATAGGCAATCACATGACCATCTTGCATCAGCACACATCCAAGTCCTTGGCCACATGCATCACAGTAAATGTCAAATCCCTTCTGCAGATCTGGCATAATCAATACTGGGGGTGACATAAATCTCTCCTTCAATTGATCAAAGCTCTCTTGGCATTTCTCATCCCACTTGAATTCTCTTCCTTTCTCCAAAAGCGAGGTCATAGGCTTAGCAATTTTAGGGAACCCTTCAAAAAATCTCCGATAATATCCTGCGAGTCCCAAGAAACTCCGAATCTCAGTAACTGTAGTGGGCACTCTCCACTCCATAATCTCCTTCACTTTAGCAGGATCCACTGCTATTCCTCCATTAGAAATAATATGACCAAGGAATGGCACCTTGTCAATCCAAAACTCACACTTGCTGAACTTAGTGTAGAGTTGATTATCTCGCAGCTTCTGTAGTACCAATCTCAGATGTTCCTCGTGATCACTATCACTCTGAGAATAAATAAGAATATCGTCGATGAATACCACGACGAATCTGTCCAAATACTCCATAAACACCTTATTCATCAAATTCATGAAATAAGCCGGTGCATTGGTCAATCCGAACGACATAACAGTAAACTCATATAATCCATATCGAGTCGAGAAAGCCGTCTTGGGAATATCCGATGGTCTAATCCTCATCTGATGGTATCCCGATCGGAGGTCAATCTTCGAGAATACCCTGGCTCCTCGCATCTGGTCAAACAAATCCTCAATACGGGGTAAGGGATACTTGTTCTTCATAGTAACATCATTAAGAGATCTATAGTCCACACACATCCGTTGCGAACCATCCTTCTTCTGTACAAATAGAACCGGTGCTCCCCAAGGTGAGGAACTCGGACGAATGTAACCAGCCTCTTGTAACTCCGTCAACTGCTTCTTAAGTTCCTTCAACTCCTCTACGGACATCCTATATGGCCGTTTAGAAATAGGGGCGGTTCCAGGTAAGAGATCAATAACAAACTCAACTTCCCTATCAGGTGGCATCCCTGGTAACTCCTCTGGAAAGACATCCGGATAATCTCTAACCACCCGGATGTTGTCTCCAACAAACTCCTCAGGCATAAAGAACATTGCACGCATTGATGAGGAGGTTACTGCAATATTAACTTGAAATCTTTCTCCTTTAGTGGTAGTGAGTTCTACGGTACCTCTACCACATGCTATAACGACCTTTGCCTTTCTTAGCCATGACATACCAAGGATCAGATCTATACTGCTTGACTCTAATATTATGGCAGTAGCTCCAAATTCTCTACCCATAATGGTCAATGTCAATCTACGTGTCATTTGATTCGCCTCAACAAGCCCTTTAGGTGTAATTACTATCATTGGTTTTCTCATATTTAGCAGTGGTATTTCATTTGTGTTGGCATATCTAGCGGACATGATTGAATGTGTAGCACCAGAATCAAATAATATGGTTGCAGGAATTGCATTAACATAAAACATACCAAGTACGATGTCCCCACCATCTGGAGTATCATCAACGCTGACTTGATTCACCCTGGCTATAGAATATCCCTTGCTAGGGGTCTGTTGCTTGTTCTGAACTGGAGTAGTAGCAATCCTCTGTGGGCAGACATTTGCATAATGACCAGTCTTCCCACACTTGAAACACGTAGTGCCTGGACTCTGTCCTGCAAACTTCGTCAGGGTGCCAGTGGGAGTAGCCTGTCGAGGAGGTGGAGTCCTCAGTGGTGATTGCTGAACTGGGCGTGGTCCTCCCGGTCGAGTCGGTGTACCCTGTGGTGAGACATAGCGGGGACGAACACTGCTGCTACCCTGTCCTTGTGAGATAGCCTTCCTCTTCAAATCGCCCAGTTGAACACGCTTGTGTTCAATAGCAAGAGCCTTATCCAGTAGCCTCTGAAATGATGGAAAGGTGTGTGCAACTAGTGCATATTGCAAGGGTCCATTAAGTCCTTCAATAAAGTGCTCCTGTTTCCTCTCATCCTCAGCAACTTCCTCCGGAGCATATCTCGACAGCTGAATAAATTTGTCTCTGTACTCGCTGACTGACATGTTGCCTTGCTTTAATGACAGAAACTCCTTCTTGATCTTTATCATACCAGCTGGAATATGGTAGTTCCTGAATTGCGTACTGAACTCTGCCCAGGTAATAGTATCAGCAGCATCGTGGGCAGCAGTATATGAATCCCACCAGTCAGCAGCAGGACCAGTCAGACGTCCAGAAGCATATAAAACCTTCTCCCGATCAGTGCATTGTGCAATGTTCAGTATCTTCTCAATTGACTTCAACCAATCGTCTGCATCAAGTGGATCTGGCGAGCTGGCGAAGGTCGGTGGCTTATGACTCATAAATTCCCGGTGCTTATCACGAGGTGGAACTGGTGGTGGTGGTGGAGGCAGTGGTACTTGTTGCTGCTGTTGCTGTTGTTGAAGTTGCTGTTGCAGCTGCTGTTGTTGCGCCCTCCTTTCTTGGCGTATCTCATCTCTCTCCTGGCGCAACTCCTGGCGTATATCTTCTCTTTCCTGATGCATTTCCTGGCGTTCTTGTTGCATCTGGGCACGCATATCAGCCATAGTGTCCGCCATTTGCTGCATCACCGCCATCTGAGCAGCAACCAGTGGGTCAACTTCGCCTGGTGGAGGATTAGGAGGATTCATCTCTGCAGGCTGTGGCTGAGGTTGTCTATATATCCTTCGAGTGTGTCGGTTAGGAGGCAAATCAATTCCACCACCCCTCCTGGTATTGACCATCTGAGTTAGATACATATGGTAAGAAAGAGCAGTAGACAAGGCAGTAATTACAATCATGTTACTTTGGGGGATTTATTAGCTAAGCAGTTTAATGTTTTACCTACCATAGCTAATTTATTACCTTATGCTGGCACATACTAAGATGTCCATATATAATACTTCAATCAATCAAAGAAGCAAATCAGGCATTGATCAGCAGAACAATCAACCAACATTTTTAATAGAGAAAAATATTTTTTTTTGTCTTAGGTCTCCTATCTCTTAAAATGTCATAGGGTAGGGATTCCAAGGTGTGAAATCCATCTTGTCTCAGAGTAGAAGAGGTAAGAATGATCAGAGTAGAACAGTAGAAGGTGAGACAGGATCAAGATAAGTATAGAAAGAACTAGAGTAAGGTATAGAATGAATCAGAATAAGGTAAGTAGGTAAGGGTTGTCCATTTCTATCTAGGTTTCGTCCTACATTCAGCATTTCCTCTGATACCACTTCTGTAACACCCGGTTTTAAAGGACAAAGCCGGGTGCATCTCATACATGCGCCAAGAAGACAACATATATAATAACAGAGTATATAGAGATGAATGTCACAAAACATCAGAGTAATTATTACATAGCGGAAGACTTATTACAAAATAAAGGAATAAATGTAAAACGAACTAAGGATTGTCGGCGCCAATGTCGACTGAGAAACGCCACCTAGATCAAGTCGAATGCCTCAGTGTTAGGCAGCTCCTCTTCGACCACCTGTTCTTCTCCTGTGGGGGTGTGAGACAGCAAGAGTGAGCTCACATACGTTCATAGCTCAACAAGTCGTGGGTAATAATGTGGCATGAACTCACCAAAGGTGGGAGTTCATGTAGTGTAAGGCTATCAATGAAGTAAAGGCTGAGGCTGAGCATTGCTTTTATAAGTTGGTCAAAATTTTATTAGCAATTACTAAGTGTAAGTAAATACCAAACCTTAATAATAATAAAGAACAGTAATAGTAAAGTAATCCCAAATGCGATGCAAATGTCAAATTAAATTTAAGTTCCATAGTTAATCATGTGAGGGTCCGAGCCGCTCATGACCGTGAGCACGGCAAGTATACTAGTTTTACACTCTGCAGAGGTTGCGCATCTTTACCCACAATCCGTGTTACCCATCTGCCAAGGGGTCATGAATCCCATACACCTCTACCAAGGAAGCGAGGCAGGGTAACACTACGAGGCCTTTACAAAGTTCCACTAACTTCAGACTACCCGCTACAGTTTATAGGAAGCTCCAGTGCAGGGTTCTTGCCTGACCGCCATCGCAGCAAAATCAAACAAGGACCTCCCTACACTGACCACTCCCCTACTGCCCTTGCCCCTTTCGGGTAAGGTAGCCCTCCACTAGCTTTCCTAGTTAATCAGCCAAGGGCGTCCCATTAAACCCTTGTGGTAGCACTGTTTTCCCGGGTGGTCGCTCCATGTTCCCATTAATTTAATGATCTTAACATGAACAGTAATAATAACAAGATAATAACAGAATAATCATGAATAGTGTAACTCCATACCCAATCCACATAAAGCAATAGCAAGTACTACCCAAAAATATTTCAGGGGTGAACAAGGTATAGAGGTAATCAAAACTGGGGTAACATAAAGGCTCCCATCAAAATTAACCTATGCAGATCATTAAAATTAATAAGAACATGGCTGGGAAAAGTAAGTGATCAAGGGCACAACTTGTCTTCAATGAGCTCCTGCTCAGCTACCTCTACTTGTTGAACCTCAGTTTCCACAGTGGCTTGCTCGTCTACTCGCATCAACACAATACATACATAGTATAGCATAAATTAACATCACATCAAACATGTAAATAAATTATACAGTAAAAATCTACACATTAAAACGAGATCATAGGAACTGGAATTATTAAATTTGGAGTTATAGATTTCAAGTTATGAATTTTCTAAGATTTAATGTGCTTGAAATAGGATTAAATGATAAATAAATTTTCTAACAGAGTTCATGTCAAAACAGAGACACTAAATGGTAGAGAATATTATTACAAAATTTTAGAAATTTGAATGGCTCAATTTGGACTAAAAATGGATTTTCTATGATTTATACAAGTTCTAGGGTTTATTTTCATATTAAAAATCCAATTTATAATTCTTTTAATTGATTTTCATGAGCACTGGACTGGGCGTCATTTACTGAGAAGTGCAGGGGCTCGCGGGTAATTATTCCTAGACTCAGTGTACAATACCCCCTGGACGGCGGGTACCATTTACAGAATTCCCAGGGGCTCTTTAGCAAGATGGCCACGGCGAAGGGTTACTTACAGATCTCAGCCGTTGGATCGCAAGCGGACGGCCAAGATTAGAAGGCTATTAAAGTGAACCGGTATTCATTAACAGCCACTCGATTCTAGATCTACGGCTCAGATTTTAAATAACTGGGATCCACCCTGAGCCCTGCGATCGACATCCAACGGTTCACGGTTCATCCCCAAATCGATATGGCTTGACCAAATCCTAGCCGTTGCTAAGCAGATCAACGGTCCACGCGTCCCTACTGCCATAGTTTCTCCTGGTGGCCAGACACGGCGGCGCCTGTGCTGCCGCGGCGGCGCCATGGCCGGTGAGGTCGAGCCGAGCCCCAGGCTTCCCAATCACGCCGACTAATGCTATCCCATGCGAAGGACTAAAGGAGTACATCTAGGGTCTTATTACCTGCAATCGAGAAGTAGCCGAGGCCGACCACGAGCAGCGGCGGACGCCGAGCTCCAGCGTGAAATTTCGGTGCCGCCCCAAGTCCTCCCTCCAATCCGATCCTTCGGCCACCGCCGCTATGACCCGCTAAAGCTTTTCCGGTCGATACCGAGGCAAACCACGGCGACGGCAGTGGAATTCGTCGGCGGCGGGTCACGGCGGTGCTTCCTCCCAACGTGCACAGGCGGCCGACGACAGTAATTTGGTGGAGTGGGCTCGGTCCAAACGGCGAGGGTGAGTACGCGAGATGGCCCCCAGAACTCGGTACTTAACCACGCGCGGTCAATCGCAACGGAACGCGAGGTTTGCGCCGGCGACGTGCCCGCCATGCTCGGTCTTCCGTTGGGGACGACACTGCGCACCCGGGCCCATCCGCCAGCGACAGAAAGGTGGTGAACGCGGCGCGGCTGGGACTGACTCACAGGGCCCGCACTCCAGTGAGCACGGCATGCGCGCGACCGACGAGTGGAGGAGTGCGGTGTTCAGGCTGACGGTGTGGGCCCCGATCGTCAGCGTGAGGCCGAGGAGCAGCGCGCAAGGCAACAGTAGCCGGGCCGCGCAGCGTGGTTTCTGGCTGCTGGGCCGAAAGTGGGGCAGTCGGCCCAAGTACTCTTTTATTCTTTTTCTTTTTATCATTTCTTCCTATTTGCTTCATTTCTAAGTTTGGTTTGAATATGAACATTGAATTCAAACTTTTGTGCAAATTTTTATCCTCCAATCATATTGTAAAATGAAAATACAAATTTTGTAAATATTAGCATATTATTTATATCTTTGTATTACTCCTCTTCTTCTCATTTTTGAGAACCCTATTTTTGGTTTAGGGTTAGACTTAACTTCTAGTATTTATTATCTTATCACCTTTATCATTTTATTAATGCACAAACATAACTCCAATATGATGCACCTTTTTTTTTATTTGTTTATTTTAGAATCATTTGTTTTGATAAATCCCTTAAATTTTGAGTATGCTCTTTTGATAAATCCCTTAAACTTGGCCCCCCTAGGATACAGGCTCGATGTGTCGAGGTTGGATACCAGCGTACCTAAAAGAGTTGGCAACAATCCCTAGGTGGCAGCCTCGACTAGGACCTAGGCCTGTACATAGCTTCGGCTAGGGAGCGTTAGTAGCACACCCATAGGATCCCCCGTCTGACATTAGCCATCCTTTGATACATGCTCGGGACTTGCAGTATTTAGTCTGGGAGGCCAAGTTGTGTGTCCAGGCCCCCTGGACCGTGGCTCTAGATACTAGGATATCCGTCGCAGAGTGGTGGAGCGTGCAGGCTTACGGTACGGGACTAGGCTAAGCGGCTACATGGCTCCGGACCACCCTAGGAGAAAAATGCCCATTCTCTAGAGCCGGGCCCCAGGTTGTCGGACCCACAGGACTATAGTTCCAAATACTAAGGTACCCGTCACAGAGTGGTGGACTGTGCAGGCTTACGGTACGGGACCAGGCTAAGCGGCTACACTGACCCGGACCACCCCATGGAACAAGCTCCCATTCTTTAGAACCGGCCCTTGGGCTACTGGACCTCCTTGCTTTCGCAGAGGGGTCCTAAACTGTAGGCCTGGCTTATTCAATTCAGATGTCATCGTGCCCGACAGCCTGGACCATACGGGTGGGTTAGATAAATAGTATTATCTGGAAACTATAGGATGAATCCGTGGAGCAGGAGGATAAAGTTATCATAGAAGCACATTTGAGGGGGTAAATCTCCTTTTTATAACTTGACATGCATGTGTGTAAGCCAACAGGACGGGTTTATGAGGGCGGACTTCACCGGGCTGGTGTACACATATGCGAAACCTAATTACAAAAGAAGAAAAACTTAACCCCTCAGACTTGCTCCTATGGATTGAACTTATAGAGATGCTCCAGAGGTTATGAAGAGATACTCCTTTAGTTATAGCAAGGCGGGCACCCCTTGGGCTGGCATATTTCCGTCACCTTGAAGGGTTCCTCCTAGCTGGGGGAGAGATTGCGGACCCCTTCTTGGTTCGGTACTTGCCGTAGGACTAGGTCCTGACTGGGCTCCCTACTATGCACGAACCATTAGCCGCAGTGCATGGGCGCCTGGTTACAAAGTGCATTTTGGGTTGCCGCTTGACATCTGAGTTCGCCTATGGAGTCCTCGTCCTTGCGTTGTAATCGCCCCTGCATAGGCTCATCAAAAGACTGGACCCGTGGGGAGTCCAAAAGGGTTTTCGCAGGGAAGGCAGGCTTTGGCCCCGTAGACCAGGGAATACGGGGCCCCCCGGTGGCCCGTCTAGTTGTTGTCACCAGAGTCGGAGTCTCTGGTGAAAACATCCTTCAGGGCTCCCTCGGGTGACTAATATCCGAGGTCCGATTCGGCCGCGGCCACCTCGTCGTCGTGGACCTTTTCCTTGCTAGGTCGGCGACGAGGTGGAGAGCCATCCCTAGAAGACTGCTCGCGCCGCGTGCTGACATGTTTCGCAAGGTCAATGATCTCATTACACTCTGCGGCACTGTGGCGACCGTTGGGGTGCGTAGGGCATGAGCCGCGGTTACCCCTCTGCGGCCGTGAGCGTTTGTTGCGGTCGCCCCGGCCCTCAGTCGCAGCTGCAACGACCAGAGCGGTAGAATGCGGCTTTTCGTGATCGTGGTTCTTGTTTTTTTTCTTCTTCTTACCGTCCTGGGCGACGGTACCGGAGCCACCCATCTAGGCTTCCATGGTCTATGGCACCGAGTGCCACGCACGGCCCTCGGCAGCTCTGGTGCACTTGTCGGCCAGAGCAAAGAGAGTGGAGATAGTTTCCACGTCATGCGTGGCCAACTTCTCCAACATCTTTTCGTCACGTACCCCCTAGCGGAAGGCCGTGATGATAGAAGCATCAGAGATGCAAGGTATAGTACCTCGCACCTTGGTGAAGCAGGAGATAAACGTCCGGAGAGTTTCTCCGGGCTCCTGCCTCACTACGTGGAGGTGGGCCTCCACGCCGTGTTATTGGTAAGCACTGGCGAAGTTCGTTGTGAACCGCGCGTAGAGCTCTTCCCAGGAGTATATTGATCCTAGGGCCAGGTTCATGAGCCAAGTCCGGGCGGGCCCAGACAAGGCGACATGAAAATATGTTTCCATCACAGCAGTGTTTCCACCTGCTGCTGTGATAGTGGTGACGTAAACCTGCAGAAATTCCAATGGATTTGATGTACCGTCGTACTTCTCCGGCAGGTGCGGCCAGAACTTGGATGGCCAGGACGCCGCGCGGAGATGATCCGCGAGCGCGGCGCAGCCCACACCGGCCAACGGGACACCAGTCAGGATCCGGGCGCCCGTCAGGGTCTGCGGTGCTACCGCAGCGAAGTCATAATCGAGGTTGCGGCCCTCGATGTTTTGCCGGCGCTCACGCGCCCTTTCCAGAGAGACATGGGCATCCTCGCCCGCACGCCTGCGGTTGAGTTCTGCCCGTAGATCGTCTGGCACCTCTAGAGAGGTTGTGGCATCTTCTCCTGCCCGCCGGCGGTTGAGCTCCGCCCGCAAGTCCTCGGTCGGCGCAGCCCTTACAGAGGGCGAACGCATTGACGCGAACGTCTCATGCTGATGTCGGGACAAGCGAGGCCTAGGCCTACATGAGCCAGAGTGCGCCATGCCGAGTAGTCGGTCGACATTGTCACGCCACTGTTTCATGGCCCCCGGCGAGGCCGTGGAGCTAGGAGGGTGGTGCAACAACTCCCTGGCTGCGGATAGCGCACCAGGGGCGGCTCTTGATGCCCTGGTCGACTGCGCAGGAGTATGCTGCCGCACAAAGCGCTCAGCAGCAGCTGCACCAGGCATAGGTCGGCTAGAGGCCCGTGGTATGAAAGAGGCAGCCTCCTCCATGGGGAAATCCTCGGGGATGAAGTCGTGGTGCTCGACGATGTGAACCATGGCGTCGAGCAGGAAAACAAGCAAGAACCTTTTGCCAAGGCCCTTACCTGGCGCGCCAAATGTCGGAGAGGAAATTCTCCGGCCGGGTGGCGGAGTGCACCCGCCCTAAATCCTAAGATGAGGAGGGGCCTAAGTGTTTTGCTTGTTGTGAGATTTGGGAATGAACACACAAGGACACGCAAGAGTTTAGAGTGGTTTAGGCCGCCGGAGCGTAATACCCTACTCCACTGTGTGTTGTATTGCTCGTGAGCTTGAGTTGTGTCTAAGTGTGTCTGAGAGAGTCCGTTTTTGGAACTGTGTTGTAACGTTGCATGCCTCCCCTTTTATAGCTAAAGGGGGGCACGTACAAGTGTACTGAGCCCCGACATGTGGGCCCAGGGACATAACAGATGTAATACTTGGAGCGACTAATGTTCGTCCCTAGGGCAATCTTCCTTGCGCCCTGATATCCACGATCTGCGTAGCATTGGCGTGCAAGGGAAGCTTCCTTGGCAATGTACGTGTGATGATGGATGAGCACAGTGCACCTCGCAGCACGGGCGTACTGTTTGGCAATGGACAGGCCCGCTGCCTGCAGGATGGCCTGGACGCCGCCTGCCAGCTGACTGGACAGGACACATTAAATGCTGAAGGGGCACATCACCTGTCAGCGGGATAGTCAGGCGGCGCATCTTCTCTGCAATAAATGCAGAGACAGCGCGGCCCAGAGGTCTTACGTCAGGCTCCGCCCGCTGGCTTATGTCACGCGTGGTAGGCCACACGGCAGCATCGGGTCTCCGCCTGGGCAGGGAGCAGTAGCGCTATGCGGACAGGTCCACACCAGGCTGGGCCTGGACACATGTCAGCACCGGACCCCAGCCTGAGCAAGGCCCGGGTATTCCCTACCGCTGAGTCCCGGGACCCGACTGTGGGTAGTCTGAATCCGACGCAGAGGGGTCCGAGACTCGACCCGGAGGTCCGGGCTACACTCGCAGGGGTCCTGGATCTTGCTCCGGAGGTCCGACCTACATGTATAGGGGTCCGACACTTTCCCATGGGGGTCCGGACCCACTGTTGGCATCTTGGAGTGTATCGCTTTTTCTGGCCACATGGTGACCCTGGAGCCATCCCTGTGGTGGAGTCGGGTGTTGTTCCCCACGCGACTAGAGATAGTCGCGTGGGCACCGTGTCCTCATTGTAACAACCTAAAACTATATTCCTGGTAAATTTGGAAAGATTTCTCAAGATCTAAAATTCTTGTGTTTTGAAGCAAGGTAATCGATGAAAAGAACCTCTAGGGACTTAAATAATTAAACATTAAATCTTATGCTTTAAACTATTCTCTAAAATAATTATACGAAAGTGTTGTTTCATGAAGATTTCATGGTAATAAACATTTAAATCTTGAAATAAGTTATTACTAACTCTATTTAATAGCACGAGAAGGGTACTTAATTATTTAATTGTATGATTCATTCTTTATGTGTTGAGTCATGTTTATTTAGAAAAATAGGAATAATAAATAAATAAATATACTTTGCATTATATTGGAATTTTGAATGTGCATTTAGAATTTGTTTAAATTTAAATTTGAATTTGAACTTTATGAACTCAGCCAAAAACAAGAAAATAAAATAAAAAAAAAAGAAGAAAAGGAATGCTCCCATTGGCCAGATGGGCCAAATCTGCGCGGCCCACTCCATCCCTGCTCCTGTGTGGCCCACTATTGCCCACCCGTGCGCCTGCTAGTTTGCCGACATGTGGGGCCCACGCTGCAGACAAACCACGTCGCGCCTGCACTTCTTCTGTCGCTGTTCAGTGGACCGGGCGGTCAGCTCTACCCTCTTCTTCAACCTCAACCGAACGCGTAAATGGCGGGCGAGATCCGCTGTCTCGGCCTCGCTTGTTGGACGATGGAGTCATGCTCTGGCGTCAGCTCTGATCGGGCTCTCCATGTAAACTCCGCGCCAACAAACCAGCGCGCCCACCTCCATTCCTATCAACCACCTAGCCGTAACAAACCTGGCGGGTTTCGACCGCGCGGTGCGGGGGGAGGGAATCTTGGTGCTCCTATGGAGCCAGGCATCCAGCGGAGTCCGACCTGGATGGGCTATAAAACCCCACGTCCAGTACCCCCTCCTCTCCTCGACAGCCCCAGCCTTCGCTTCTGGTGTCGTTCAAGAACGTCTAGCTACAGTGGAGAAACCGAGCGCCGCCGCGGGACCTCGCCTAGGATGCCGTTCGAGCCTCGTATCTGGGCCAGGGAGCTTCATCGACACCCACCTCGTGTTTGCGTGACCTTTCGGGGTGGGGAATGGCGGGACTCGTCGGGAATTCGTCGCCGAATCTGGTGGCGCCGCCGCGGAGCCACCTATACCGTGGGCGAGGTACGTAGGCGTCCTATATTGAGGTAAAAGTCCCCTGGCACTTTCGATTTGTACTCCATGCGATGTTGCAGCAATCGGATTTGAGCTTGGGGCCCTGGCGCGCAATGTGGACAACACCGGCCATGGCGCCGCCGTCCCTGCTCGAGGGCCACCATGCGTGGCCGGGTTACGTGGGGAAGGAAACCCCGGCGCCGTTGGATGCTCGTTGGGCGGACCTGATTAAATCGCTCCATAACCCTTCGTGCATTGAGGGTGAACCGTCCGATCTAGATCCAGTGACCCAGATTCGATCTCGTTTCATTAAACCACAACCGCTGATCTCGGATCCGAGGGCCAGTAACGCATACCGGTTCATGCGTTGGATCTTTTAATCCGGGCCGTCGGTGTTAGATCGAAGGGCCCATGTGGCGAGATACCCCTTCGCCGTGGCCACTTTCTAAAAGAGACCCTGCCTTTTCTTGGAATAAACCCGCCATCCCCGTTTTACTGTTTCCTGTGTCTCGGTATTTTTAGCGCCGAGCCCCCTGCGCTTTCTGAAAATTGAGGCCCAGTCCAGAACTCGTTTAAATTGAATAAATAAAATAGAAAATAGATTTTTAATATGAAAATAATTGCTAGAACTTAGATAATTCATAGAAAATTCATTTTAGCTCCAAATTGAACCATTCCAGTTTCTAAAATTTTGTAATAATATTCTTCATCATTTAGTGTCTCTGTTTTGACATGAACTCTGTCAGAAAATTTATTTATCATTTAATCATATTTTAATCACATTAAACCTTAGGAAATTCATAACTTAAAATCTATAATTCCAAAATTAATAATTCTTGATCCTGTGATCTTATTTCAATATGTAGATGATTAATATGTATTTTGCATATATGTTTGGTGTAATGTTAATTTTGCCTATACACTATTTGTTTGTATTGCTACGACTAGTGCGAGGTCACGTATCACCTGAAGGTCATCCTGGTACCTGGATTCTCAAGGCCCAGGCAAGTTGTGCCCTTGATCACTTCTTTTCACCTACTCATGTTCTAATTAATCATAATGATCTGCATAGGTTAATTTTGATGGGACCCAATAGGTTACCCTAGTTTGTCTATCTTTATACCTTGTTTACCACTGAACTTTCTGGGTAGTACTTGCTAGTGCTATATGTGGTTTTGGGTATGAAGATTACACTATTCATGATTATACTTTTGTTATCAGTTGTTATTTATGGTTCATGTTAAGATCATTATGTTAATTGGAACATGGAGAACCACCCGGGAAAACAGTGCTACCACAAGGGAGGAATGGGACCCCTTGGCTGATTAATTAGGAAAGCTAGTGGAAGACTACCTTACCCGAAAGGGGCAAGGGCAGTAGGGGAGTGGTCAGTGTAGGGAGGCCCTTGGGAGGATTTTGCTGCGATGGCGGTCCTGCAAGGGATTCCTGCATTGGAACTTCCTATAAACTGTAGCAGGTTTTCGGAAGCTAGTGGAACTTTGTAAAAGCCTCGTAGTGGATCCCTAGCCATTCACCTCGGAAGTGTCTAAGGGCCTTGCAAACCCTGGCGACATGGGATACATGACTTGTGGGTAAAGATGCGCAACCTCTGCAGAGTGTAAAACTGGTATACTAGCCGTGCTCACGGTCATGAGCAGCTCGGACACTCACATGATTAAATTATGGAACTTAAACTCAATTTGTCATATGCATTGCATCGCAGGTGAAGTTGTTACTTTTGTTCTACTATGTAATTGGGCTGGTATTTACTTATACTTAGTAACTGCTAATAAAATTTTCACCAACTTTAAAAGCAATGCTCAGCTCTAACCATCTTCTTTGGTAAGCCTTACACTTCATGTGAGCTCCCACCTTTGGTGAGTTCATGCACATTATTCCCCACAACTTGTTGAGCGATGAACGTATGTGAGCTCACTCTTGCTGTCTCACACACACCACAGGTCAAGAACAGGTACCGCAGGATGAGGCGCTTGGAGGATGCTGTGATGAGTTCGTGAGTGGTCTAGGTCGTCGTCTCCCAGTCAGCTTTGGGTTGCTGGACCGTTGTCTCCTTATAATGTAATTATTTATTTTGTATAGAACTCCTGTTAGATATAAAGATGTGACATTCGATCCTGTGCCACTATACATCATATGTGTGAGACTTGGTCCCAGCATACCTGGTGTTTATGTTAGCGCCCGGGTTTTTGACCCCTAAAATCCGGGTGTTACACTCATGTTGTAGCAAGGGGTACCCCTGATCTAGGGTACTTACAACCGCCTATTTGGGACCAAATAGCAACGAACTCTAGGGCATTCTCGTAATGATCAATACCTTGGTTTAGGCTCTGCAAGGTGGACGACGACAGCGGCCCATGTTTGGTCACCAGGTCGCTTAGAGGTACACCCTGCGGTGACGGGACGATCCACGTGAGGGGGCGGGCGGTCTGTGACCTGGCGACAGAAGTGGCTTCTTCCCTACGTCGAGCCGAACGATCCGCGCTCTGGCCGGATGGTTCGTGATGGCACAGGGTCGTCTTCTTCCTTGCATAAACCTAGATCCCGCCTCTAGGGAAGAGATCTTAGGGTGCTCTGGGTCGGTTTGTCACCAGGGGCGTCCCCAAACGACATAGAGTCGCCTAGAAATTAAAAGATCGATTCAAGGAAGAGATCTTGAGTGAAGTAGATGAAGTAGATCTTGCTCGTCAAAAGGGGTAAGATCCTAGGATTGACAGATCTAGACGATGTAGAGTCAAATAGAGGTGGATATGTGGCTAGAACTAAAGTTACGTTACATTTACTCCTAAGACAGAAAAGGTAAATAAAGTAGATTGATTCGATTCGAATGTGTTCGTGGTTCTCCATCGGTCATACCCCTTCATATATATACATATATATAGTATATCTATTATGAGCCCTGGGCTCTCAATAACTGTAGACAGCCCCGGCCACCAACACCAACAAATCCGGTTAAGCCCACTTCCGTTCACTATTTATGCAACCAAACCAATTTAGCGTAAATAACGAGAGAAAGCCCTAGTCGAGTTGTATCTCATGGTCCAGCCATACCACCCCAGTTATTCCCCACCCAACCGTATGTAGCCCATTAAAAACCCATTATCCAAATCCACACGTTCTTTACCCTAACCATTTTCACTGCTCCAGATCACAACCGTCGTCGTTTCTTCGTCTCCCATCTCTATCTTCCTCGTAGATGCGCAACTGCAATAGAGGTGAGTTGGGTTTAGCTTGCTGTGCCGCTTGACGCCGAGTTCTGTTTTGTGGGGCAGCCCTTTGACGCGCCCGCCTGGCAGACCTGGGCAGCAGTGTCGCGTAGTGGGGTGGGGAGTCTGGCCTGCTAGCCGCGTTGTCGCTCGGCGAGGTGCTGCTCAGGGGCACTGGCGACGCATCGAAGCTCGTGAGAGAGCGAGTCGAGGGGGTGTTCGAGATGCAGCTGAGGATCGCCATGGAGGTTAGGTACTGCCATGTGCACATCGTCTGGAGCAGCAGGTTGGAGGCGACTTGTCGCTCAAGATGCTCATGCCGAATGCCCCACCCAGGATGGATGGGAGGCTAGCACGGTACCTGGACCAGCTCCGTGTGGGGTTGACATTTACACATCATTTTTAGGAAAAAGTGTCACTTCTGCATTTTTAAATCCGCACATTATTATGGTTCTTATGGAACTGTATTCTTGTCTCGGTGCAGAGCCTTGATCATCCAAATGGACGCAAGCAATTTGATAAGATTCTCATGGGATTGCTCACAAGGATATTGAATTCTAAATAAAGAGTGCAAGATGATGCTTGTTCGACATTTGCAACCCTTGAAGAGGTTACTGCCATATTTTAGTATGTTTTCTTGTTTTTAGGAAATTGCATAAGAAATAGTATTATGCATGCAAGTAAGTTTGTAGATTCTTATCTGTACATATTGGTTTTGTTTTCAGTTAGATTTGAATTATGCCATATTGCTTCTTGATATGATGGAGATTTTTTTTATGAACTCCGTAAACTATAGGATACAAAAGTAGTATTGTAATCTTCTTTGAATTATTATTGGTGTGTAAACATGTTCCTCTTAGTCATTAGATTACACAAAAGGAATGAAATTGAGCTTTCCTTTTGCAGGTCACATTGGATGCTGGTACTCAACTAGCACAAAAATAAAATGTTTCTGCTGGAAAGTGCACTGCAGGTTCTAAATTTTTTCTGTTGTCTCCTTTTTGTTCTCCATCGTTGATACTTTGGTGGTCCTCTTAGTTCTCAGTCACACATCTATTTGGTTATAATAGTACAAACACTTAGGGTAGAAAGACGTTTGACATGTTTTGGTCTCAATTTCATAACCTAATTGGTATCTTTTCTGTTCCAATTTTTATGCCACTTTGTGGTTTAGAGGGTCTAATCAAAGGCACAAACAATGTTTCCTGATTTCTTTTTTAAATATAGTCTGGCAATTATCTCATAACATGCTGATGGACAACCAACCTAAAAGCTATACCTGAAAATCTGATAACTTTTTGGCTACCTATTCTACCTTTCAGTTGTGGAAAGCCGACTGGCTGCTGGTTTGCCTTTATGTTACCCAGTTCCCAGTAACAACATTATAATATCATTAAAATTAAAATGTGGATGCATTATGTTATCTATGAAATTGTTATGTTCATTCCCATAGCATATTTCAATCTACATATTAAAAGTACGGTCTTATCCAGTCATGAATGTTCTACAGCAAGCAAAATTTATGACCTGATCAACTATGTAAGGAGTCCATCAGTGATAATATAAGAAGGGAGGACCTACAATTCTGATGAAAAAGGTTTGATCATGAGTTTTATTTCATTACATATATAAATTGGGTGTCAAAGTTAATTCAGTAACCAGGACATAATGAAATATTTACGCTTACCTATTCTAATTTTAATAGTATATCAAGCCATCAAGTTTTTACAGTCTATTTATTAGAACTGAATCATAATTGGTTTGCTCTACTTTCAATTTACAATATTTACAACAAGCATTACAAATAGTGAAATTAAATACAGTTGTAGTTACAACCTTGTCTCCATTATGCTTGTGCACATATACATTGCTATCTCTACATTTTGTATTTGAGTGAAGTGATCTCTGGCAAATTAAATAACTACAATTTATACGACACTGTTTGTTGCTATATCATGCATATAGTAATAATGTTTGTACTACTGTATTCTTCATCCATGACACCATGACAATTTTTAGTTCTTAGGTTGGAATAACAATCCTATTTGTGGAATGATCTTGCTTTTTTGCTGATGACTAGCTCCAATTTTTCCCACTGCAGACAAGCCTAAGGATACAGCCGGGTGGTGTTATAGATTCACGGCCTTATTTCTTTCTGTAAGATCTTTAGAAATCTTTTAGGGAATGGAATGCATATGGGGCTTTTCTTCCATGTTAAATGGCAGTGGCTCTGTCATATCTTTCTACCATCCACTATTTATGGACCCATCTATACACTAAACACACTTAAATGTTTTCTAGACCGCTGAGCGCGCACAATTTACTAGTTAAGATATAGTTTAGTTCCACAGCAATGGCCGATATAGCAGAAGCCAAGTGTTCTGATGATTTGTTTTTTCAATTGTGTTTTCTGTCAGCATGCACATATATTGACATGATTTATGGCATGGCATCTACCACCTTTGTTATATTTATGACATTGTTCTTGATTGATGTGTGCGACAAGAATGATGAATCTTTTAACCTCCTGACCATCATTGTGTCACTCATTAGTCTTTTGTATATCATTTATGGGTTCACAGATATGAAATGACAGGTTTCTTATTTTTTAGATCTGAACCATGCGTTGCCTTTTGAGTTGTTACATAATAAATGGTCCAGGGATGTGTTTTACGTTCAAAAATTTCAATGCGACATGCATGGAAACTAACACTAAACATGCGTGATTTAAACGTCGTAATTCGTTACAAAACAGATCAACGATTTATGCTGAAATTCACACCTATTTACGTTATTTTGGTTCACGTTTTACGCAAAAATCTGTCTGAGCCAGAACCCCCGCACGATCTGACACGCGTGATTTTTGCGCCGTAATTTTTGGGCCCCATTAGTCGTTATGAAATAGATCTACGATTTATGCTAAAAGCGTACCCATTTACGCTGTTTTGGTTCACGTTTTATGCAAAAAATCCGCCTGAGCCAGAATCCGCGCACGATCTGACGCACGCGATTTTTACGCCGTAATTTTTGGGCCCCATGCATCGTTATGAAACAGATCTACAATTTTATTTATGCTGGTTTGGTTCACGTTTTACGCTAAAATCCGCCCGAGCCAGAACCCGCGCATGATCAGACGTGCACGATTTTTACGCCGTAATTTTCAGGCCCCAATCATCGTTATGAAACAGATCTACGATTTACGCTGGTTTGGTTCATGTTTTATGCTAAAATCTGCCCGAGCCAGAACCGTGCACGATCAGATGCACGCCTACCTGTGCGGAGGTATACCTGGCTGGGGCTTCCCGGTACTAATGGAAGCCCTGGGCTTCCATTAGCTCGTCCCTATATATATATATTTTATATATTAAGAGCCCCAGGCTTCCAATAACTAGAGGAAGCCCAGGTCGGACAGTGCAATCCGGTCGAGCCGAACCAGGTCCGGACGTCTATAAAATAGGACCCGGAGTGCTAGGGTTCAGTTTTTTACGCTCCACCCCGATTCATTAGCGACGCCGCGTGTGACGATGGCGGTTCTTCCAGAGCGTACGCGACAGTGGACCCCCAGCCGGTGGCCGCAGCTCCATGACCTCGACGCGCGGTGGTGGAGGTTCCCAGGTTGGTGGCAGCGGCTCCACGATCTAGAGGGCGAGCGACAGCGGGGCCCTTGTGCGGGCAAGCGACGGCGTCCCTGAGGCCCCGAGGAGGCAACACTTCCAAGGCCGGTGAGCAAGCGACGCCCGTTGACGTGCGAGTAGCGACGGTGATGCATGAGGCGCGAGGTTCGAGCGAGCGGCATCACGGAAGGCGCGAGATGCGCGCAGCGATGATCGCGCGTGACATCCTCCGATCCGGCACAGTTTGGGCGGCCTGAGTGACTACCTACATTTGTGCTTGTGTCATCAACGACGTCCTTCGGCCACTACCTCCTTTGATTCGTGTTTTCTTTTTGATTATTGTGTTTTATGCCTACCACATGTATTATTTACGCTTAAAACTGTACGATTTTATGCTTGAACACAGAGTTCGTATATCAGTTTAGTGCATGCATATTTTTTGCATGCACATTGGAAAGGCAATTCCTTGATTTATGCTATTCGTAATTTGCACGCATGCAATGGAAACTTCCACGATTTTGCCATAATTTTTGGATCGGTATAAAAATAGAAACTGCATGCATGCGGCTGCCATATTTTTCGGATCTGTCATAAAAATAGGATCGTAATAACAACCTACTAGAGCTATCAACCTCTCACATTGACTCGGTATTTACGCTTATAATTGAGGGATTTTATACTCAAAACTTATGGTTTTTATGCTCCACCAGGAGATGCGTCCACCAGTGAACAACATGCCAGATTTTTTACGCAGTGTAACAAATTGCATAAATACATACACCGTGTAGTATAATTTGTATCAGTATATATCATAAACTAGTTCTAATGCGTTTAGCTGCATGGCTGTTGGAGGGATCCTATATTTATGAAGAAAATAAAACATTAAATGCGATTTTACCACCGCGTCACATTGGTATTTTACACGCCCACCAACGGTCGTCATTGATCTTACTGTTCTTGTGCGATTATGGTTCAGCTATTTATCATAGAGCCTTTAGCTTTGATAAAGGTTCACGGACCTGTTGTTTTAGACTCATTGAATGCTCAAATTGTGTGGGTGAAGATATATGCAATGATGTGAATTATACATACCTTTATGAAGTAGTGGTTGATATTTTGATGTGGAAACAAGTGTGCTGCTCATGGCTTCGTCCTACTATATATTATTCAGATAAACTGAAATGCATTTCACTTTTTATATACTTACTGGATCATATTTTTCACATAAATATGGTAATCAATCATGTCCAAATTAATCACTCAACAATCATAAACCACTACTTCATAACATTAGTAAACTAATAGGCACTGCCTACATATATCTTTTGTGCTGCAGCTATATGAACATATATGTTCAACTTCCAAAATGGAACTAAATCGACCATAAACCACAGAGAAAGAGAGAAACCTGCCATCTATCCATAGAGAAAGAAAAAGCAGTGTTGGGGGCCTTCGTCCTCCGAAGGTCCTCAAAAACAAGATTTGACAATGTTTTCCAAGTGAATTATATGAACAGGTATTTTCGGACTCAGATTATGAACATGGAGTACGGTCAGGACGAAGCCTAAGCCAGACGAAGGGGGATTGAGATGAAGGACAGGCTGATTACCATGCTGTACGAAGGATGGTGCACAGCCGAAGCTATGCGCAGGAAAGCTTTGTCGCGATAGCAGAAAGGGGAACCGACCTAAAGATGAAAAGACTACTTAGGCCTTGATAGACTCCCATAAGTCATTAGCAAATGTAATGGGTATAAATGTAATTTTACATGGGCTGCGTCCCACGCCTATAAATAGATGAACAGTACTCCCGTACTGTTCACGCGGACTTGGCATTTGCTTTCCGTCATCCTTGTACTTTTGCCTTCCTGCAATCCGAAGGTACACTTGTAATTTGAAGTCATTTCTATTTTTATATGATAATAAAATAGAAATGACGTTGTGATAATATTTAAATGTTTATATTACTTTTTATGTTGCATGTAAGTTCTTCGTCATAATTTATTGTGCTTACGAAGATATGTTGTTTGTGACCTTCGTCCGGAACACATTATATCCCGAAGGGAAATAATGTTTCAAAGGACGAAGGGCTTTATCATTTAACACTTTTTATGTTGCCTTGTTCTTAATCCGAAGCATTTGAGAACAAGTCCCCAACATTGGCGCCCACCTCCGGTGAACTCACTTCCACTCTTTGAGTCTTTGAGCGCCCTCGGCGATCATCAACCTTCGCTATGGCGCCGAAGAAAGCTTCAGCAGCTGGCACTGCAGCTCTCCAACCACTGGACCACAATCAGGAGACTGTCTCTCTTCGGGAGGCCCGAAGCCAGAAGAGGAAGGCTGTCAGCCCGACGCCTCAAGAGGATGAGCTAGACCAAGAGATCAGAGATATGGAGATCCTTCATCAACAGGTGCAGAGGAAGAAGGAAAAGATGGCCAGGCTAGCTGAACTGCAAAGGCAGATAGACGAAGCTTCTGAAGAAGTTCGCCATCTTACTCACGATGAGCAGAACCGAAGGCCTCAACAAAAAGACCTTCATCAGGAGGGTTTCTTCAACGAAGATGACTGGTATGACAATTTCCATCATGGAAATTTTGTTTTCGATGATGTTTCTCCCTTGTCCGCTGAGCTGCAGGCTACACCTTGGCCTCCGTCCTATAAGCCGCCCCAGCTTCCCATATTCGATGGCCATTCAGACCCGAAGCAGTTTTTGATGAGCTACGAAGCAACAGTATCTTCGTATGGTGGCAATACGGCAGTCATGGCAAAGTCTTTTGTTATGGCTGTCAGGAGTGTTGCTCAAACCTGGTATTCCTCCCTTCGACCAGGAACGATCACTTCATGGAAAAAGCTGAAGGACATGTTGTTAACCAGCTTCCAAGGGTTTCAGACGAAGCCGGTCACTGCTCAGGCCCTGTTCCAATGCACTCAGGATCATGAAGAATACCTTCAGGCGTATGTCAGAAGGTTCTTGCGTTTGAGGGCGCAGGCACCAACGGTGCCCAATGAAATTGTCATCGAGGCCATGATCAAGGGGCTTCGTCCTGGACCTTCAGCTCAATACTTTGCTAGGAAGCCTCCTCAAACTTTGGAGAAGCTGCTCCAGAAGATGGACGAGTACATTCGCGCCGACAACGATTTTCGCCAAAGAAGGGAGGAGGCTTTCAGATTCTCTGAAATGACCAGGGGCTTTGGAGGAAGATTCTATCCGAGGCATGTCAGGTCCATCCACAACTCTACTCAAAATGATGATAAGGGGAGTCAGCAGCACAGGCCGCAGTGCTCCTCACAGGCTTCGGGTCAACAGCAAAGCTTCTTCCGGCCACCAGCTCCAAGAGGCAGAGGCGCCAGGGGCTTCGACGGAAGATTTGGAGATCAACCAAGGAGAATATTTTGCTTGTTCTGTGGTGAAAACAAGGGCCATACCACCAGGATGTGCCATGTTACCATCCAGAAGCAAAAGGAGATAGCCGAAGCTGCAGCACAACAAGCTCAGCCGAAGCAGGTCATGCATACTGCTTCGTACCATCAGCCTTACATCCCAGAATACGTAGGCAATCACCCTACAGTTTCTGTTGCTTCGGCGAGTCAACCCTAAGCTTCCTGGCAACAGCCTCCGCCTCCACCACCGCTGCAACAAGGTCAACAGCCAGAAGGGGGCCAATATGCTCCACATCAAAGGGACTTCAGAGAACAGTCCGAAGCTCGCACAGTCAATAGCACTGTGCCAGAGTCGAAGCACATCTATTGACAAATATCCTACCTTGATAGCAGTCTTTTTCATTCAGTTTTATTTTCTGTGTAATAAAGGACATTTTTTAGTTTTCATGTAATAGTTTCGTTGTTTGCCACAAGGAAAATGTATTTTCTCCACAGGCTTAAGTTGCTGAAGTTTAAAGATTTGCGATAGCAATGAGGACCTTCGAATTATCAAAAATCCTTCGAAGCAACAAAAAGTCGTTCTAAGGAACGCAGAGTAAGTTTGCTGAAGTCACAAAAAGCCGTTCCAAAGGGAGCGCAGTGTAAGTTTTCTGCTCCAAAGTCGTTCCAAAGGGAATGCAGAGCATACAGCGAAAAGTCAACGCTGATACCGCCGAAAGTAAAAGGCAAAGAAGCTCCAAAGTCGTTCCTAAGGGAATGCAGAGCTTACAGCGAAAAGTCAACGCTGATTCCGCCGAAAGTAAAAGGCGAAGAAGCTCCAAAGTCATTCCTAAGGGAATGCAGAGCTTACAGCGAAAAGTCAGCGCTGATACAAAAAGATTGTGTGTTTCACGGGGATGTGTGTGTATCTTCGGAACAAATGTCATCTACATAACATAACATCATCACATCATTTTGCATAGCATAAGCATCATACATCATGTTGCATATGGCAAAAGAAGGGGACACAGTATCGACCTTCGGAGGAATGCTTTGAGAAAGTGAAAATCGTGCTAAGTCACAAGGGGATACAATATTGATCTTCGGAATATAGCTTCGGAGAATGTTTTCACGAAGCTTGGATATTCTTCATCAGAGCACTATGAACATTGTGATGCATAAAAGTTTTTCTATCTTCACGAAGCATGAAAAGAAGGGAAGGTGTTTTTTCGCCGAAGGCTCAAAAACGGTACGTATGTAAAGTTTCATGCATCGTAAAGAATCGAATCATTAAAAGCAAATATATTACATTCAGGGTTACAAAATGTAACACATATTTCATTTCAGAAGTTTTTACAATAGTGCTTAATTTTCTCTCAAAACAACTTCTGCAGCTTCGTTCAGGAGTTGATTGACAACTTGATCCATGATAGCTTCGGCCATCTTTTTAATTTCATCATCATCTTTTGGGGGAGGACCCGGAGACGCTTTAGTAGGATCTGAGGGAGGACAGGATGCAGCTACATTGCTATTACAAATTGCGAACGAAGTTTAAAATTAAAAATTACAACACAATAAAAACCACTAGTTAATACCTATTTGCTCTTCGGGCTCCACGCTTTCGTCAGCGGCCTTAGCTACTTCTCTAGCGTCGTGAATGCCCTTCTCGCTTTTCTGGATAATTTCTCGAGCCATTTCTCGGCCGCCATTGTCCCAGACGTCGGTGAAAAATTTTCCACTAGCCTGGCTAGCTTCAGCCGAGGGGTCTTTAATATCTTCAGGGGATAAGCTGGCTTCAGATTGTGCAAGAGCCTTAACATGATCGCAGCCTTTTTTCTCCAGCATAGTAGCAATCCCCCTGGCACCCGAGAAAGCGCAAATGTCTCCACGACTGTTTAGAATTTCTTCGAAGGCTTCAGCTTCGTGGCTGATCCATTCGGTCGGTCCTTCTGGGTTACCTCTCACGAAATCTTCTTCACTCGAAAATGCGCCAACACTGGCGAAGCTGGTTTTTATCTTCTTTACACATTCCATGGATTTTTCGTAGCACCTTTTCTTAGAAGACCGAAGCTCTTCAACGGTTCCTTCAAAATGATTGGCCCATTGGTCGCTACATTCCCGCCTCGTTTCTTCAAGTATGCGTTCTTCTTTAGCTCGGGCTAATTGCTTCCGAAGGTCGGCAATCTCGTGTTTTTGAGCTACAGCTTGTGCTTTAGAGGCAGCTTCGTCCTCCTTTATTTTATCCACCAATGTAACTAGAATTTTGTCCTTTTCCATGGCTTCGTTCCTTAGTTTGATAACCTCTGATCGAAGGTTGTTGAAGGCAATTTCATAGCTCTCGTCTTCGGCATTCTTTTGCGCTCTCAGCGCGTTGCTTAGTATTAAACCCTATATGTAAAAAGTTAGTATAAGAATAAAACAATAGATTTCAAATCATAAAGTTTTCAAATGTGCAGATCCCGTACCTTCAGGCTATTATACGCAAGGCTGTCCGCAAGATCGTCCTTTGTCATCGCGCAGAGGCCAGCCTCCAGCTTCGGAAACCCCATGCTTCGGGCCATTTCCCGGCAGACAAGTAGTTCTTTGTTATCTAGGAGGCAGTATAGGAAATCTTCTTCATTTGTACCATTGAACACTAGTGCCCCCTTCGGATATTTCAATTCTTTAGCATAATGATTAGCTTCAAAAATTTCTTCTTCTGATAACTTTTTCCCCGAAGCATGTCGAACAATATAATCAAGGATTTTGGGGGATGCTTCGGGGGCAACAGCACTGATTTCTTCAACAAGAATTGGCTCTGTCATTTTTTCTTCTTCGGTTTCCAAGGATTTTACCTTCGTGGGCTCCGAAGGCCCAGCTTCAGCTCCAGTTTCTTGCTCTGGAGCTTTAGCGTCAAAAATCTCAGTTTTCGCTTCGGAGGTTTCAACAGTTTTCCTCGGAGTTGTGCTTGAGGACTTAATTGTTTCCAGAACATCTAGCACATTAGCCATTCTCTTTCTTTTCGGAGTCACTGCTGACACCTTTTGATTTTTTACTGTCTCAACATTTGCTGCAGGACTCAAAACTTCTGATGTTTTTTCCTCAGTTGGTTTTTTCGCTTCTTCCATTTTTCTGTGGATGGCGCTTCGGCCATCTCTTTGGTTTCTGATAACAAAATCTTTGGTTCTTCCAATCCTATCTTTGTTGGCGCTTCGGCCATTTCTGCCACTTCTGGCAGCAAGGTTGGTTTGGTTGGTTTTTCAGCTTCGGTGGCCGAAGAGGTTTCTCCGGTGAACTCAGGCACCGAAGCTGGTTCAATATAGAGTGGCCGATGTGTGAGGACCTTTATCCTCTTTCTTTTCGGTTCTGGTTTGCTAGGAGCAGTTGCAGTTTCTTCTTTCGCAGAGGTTGTGTTTTTTCTTTTCTGCCCTCGAATGGGATAACGATAGTCAGGGTAGACGAACCCGATTGCATCAAACACCCGGTTCAGCCTTTTCTTTTTTCGGCCTCCGAAGGCTACTGACAGTGCAGTATCTTCGGCCTTCGAATAAGCCCCAAGCAGTTCATCACTTAAATTTTCAATACTCTTTAACCAGTCATCATCTGGCTCAACGAATTTATCTCCGAACTTGAAAGTATACTTCAGCCTGATAAGTCCACCTTCGTCGGCCTCCTTCGTGGTTTCTTGCGGCATTTCCCATTTCTCCGCGAGCGGCCATACTCTGAAGGCAATATATTCTTGTACCAAATCTCTCGTTCCAATAAAAGAACAAATAACTCCGAAGGCTCTCTGGCATTCTTCGGCAACTTCATTCATCTCAACCTTCGGCTTTCGCAGACCGAAACTTTGACAAATAGGGCGCACAATTATACCTGTAATATCTTCCTGTGCTTTCAGGTCATTTTCACATAGAACCATTCTGTCATCCAGTCGCCGGGCCATCTCTTCCGAAATGTTGGCACGGGACAGCTTGACCCAGACCGAGAAACGAAACTGTAGCAGCCAAAATTATTGTGATACTGTTCCTTACCCCAGGGTTTTGTCTCGTATGATAACTCGTGTATGTTGCAGAAACTTTTCGCATCAGGTTCCAGACCTTGGCTTCTTACGGCCCACACGAAGATATTCAGCCCTATAATTGCTTCGGGGGTGTTGGGGCCATGCTTCGTTGCGCCGAAGGTCTTACGGGAAGAAGCAGCTTCGGCTGAAGTCGTTCACAGGAGATGACCGAAGGTTCTTTTTCAAGAAGCTTCGGCACTACAAACCGACATAGAGATAGAATGACCTTTTAATCCATAAAGGTCTGAGTCAATGTTGTAAACTTTTATGAGGGGCATAATTGTAATTCGTCACAGGCTGTGTCTTGTGTCTATAAATAGATGAACAGTACCCCCGTACTGTTCACGCTGGCTGATACACGCTCGCGCACTACGCTTGTACTTTTGCCTTTTGTCAAGCCGAAGGTACAAATGTAATTCAACATTGTTTTCATTCTCCCACGATTACTTAATAAGAACATGTAATAATGTTATGTGATTATTCATATTATTCTCTCATGTTTCATAAGCTTCTCCTGTTTATCAATATAAACTGCAATGATGAAGGTATGACCTTCATGACCTTCGTCTGAAGATCGTTATATCCTGAGGGAAATAACGCTTTGAAGGACGAAGGGTATTAATCATTAACTTTTTTCTGTGTTGCCTTGTTCTTAATTCATAGCAGTTGAGAACAAGTCCCCAACATTGGCGCCCACCTCCGGTGAACTCACTTCCACTTTTCTGAGCTGATGGCTTCGTTCAACAATCAAGCTGGAGCTGCTTCGGCTTCCAAGCTGGTGCTCCCGATAACAGGCGGTTCTTGCTCAGAGCCGGCTAACAAGAAGCAGAAGGAGGCTCAGAGAAGGGTGCAGCACGTTGGAGTACAGGGACCCTTCATCAAGTCAAAATGGTCCCACATTCCAATCACTTTCTCTCAGGAAGACCTTCAGCTTAAGGATTATCCTCACAATGATGCCATGGTTATCTCTTGTGTGATCAAAGGATTTCTGGTCCACAATGTCTTAGTTGATACAGGCAGTGTAGCTGATATTATATTTGCTAAGGCCTTCAGACAAATGCAAGAGCCCGAAGACAAGATCCATGATGCTACGCACCCTCTTTGTGGCTTCGGAGGGCGACAGATTGTAGCACTTGGGAAGATTACCATGCCGGTAACCTTCGGATTTGTTAACAACACAAGGACTGAGCAAATTGTGTTTGATATTGTTGACATGGAGTATCCTTACAATGCTATCATTGGCTGCGGTACTCTTAATGCCTTCGAAGCAATTCTTCACCCAGCTTACCTCTGCATGAAGATACCTTCGGACCAAGGGCCTATTGCTATTCATGGAAGCCAGGAAGCTGCTAGAAGGGCCGAAGGAAGCTAGACTGACTCCAAAGCAATCCATAACATAGATGGAGCTGAAGCTTGTGAACAGTACAAATTCAGAAGGGAGAAGGCAGCTTCAGCAGACCAGCCGAAGCCCATGCTCTTATGTGAAGACATAGCAGAGCAGAAGGTGCTGTTGGGCTCCCAATTATCCGAAGAGCAGGAAAAAACCTTGATAAGGTTTTTGTTCAACAACAAAGATGTTTTTGCATGGTCAGCTAATGACCTCTGCGGAGTCAATCGGGATGTTATTGAACACTCGCTCAATGTTGACCCATCTTTCAGACCCCGAAAGCAGAGGCTTCGGAAAATGTCTGATGATAAAGCCGAAGGGGCTCGCAATGAAGTAAAAAGACTCCTCAGTGCAGGAGTTATCAGAGAAGTAAAATATCCAGAGTGGCTAGCTAACACTGTTATGGTGAAGAAGGCCAATGGCAAGTGGAGAATGTGTATCGATTTCACAGATCTCAACAAGGCTTGTCCGAAGGACGAATTCCCATTGCCAAGGATAGACTCTTTAGTTGATGCAGCAGCTTCATCAGAGCTCATGAGTCTGTTAGATTGTTACTCAGGCTATCATCAAATATGGATGAAGAAGGAAGATGAGCCGAAGACTAGCTTCATAACCCCAAGTGGCACATATTGCTATCTTCGGATGCCTGAGGGGCTCATAAATGCTGGAGGAAGTTTCAGCAGAATGACTGCGAAGGTCCTCCAGTCTCAGATAGGCAGAAATGTGCTAACTTATGTTGATGACATTATTGTAAAAAGCACGAAGCAGGAAAATCATATTGCTGATTTGCAGGAGACCTTCGCCAGTTTTAGGCAAGCTGGTTTGAAGCTGAATCCAGAAAAATGTGTCTTCGGAGTAAAGAAGGGGAAATTTCTTGGATGCTTGGTTTCAACAAAGGGAATTGAAGCTAATCCAAATAAAATTGAAGCTATACTTCGAATGGAGCCACCAACTACAAGAAAGGGGGCCCAAAGATTGACAGGGAGGCTGGCATCTCTCAATAGATTCATATCCAGATCAGCAGAAAGAAATTTACCATTCTTCGAGGTGCTGAAGTCAGCTGAAGTCTTTCAATGGGGACCAAGCCAACAAAAAGCCTTCGAAGAGCTGAAACAATATTTGATAGATCTAACAACATTAACTCCACCAACGCCAGGGGCTCCTCTGTTGTTATATGTGGCAGCTTCGCACTCAGCAGTAAGTGCGGCACTTGTCCAGGAGAAGTTTGATGGCCAAGTCAAGAAGCAGGTTCCAGTATATTTTGTATCTGAAGTCCTTAGTATATCAAAGAAAAATTATACAGAGCTGGAGAAGGTATTATATGCCGTTTTAATGGCATCCAGGAAGCTTCGGCATTATTTTCAGGCATACAATATTATTGTTCCTTCTTCGCAGCCGTTGAAGGATATTATGAGAAATAGAGAAGCTACTGGACGGATTGGAAAATGGGCTGCAGAGCTCAATGAATTTTGCATTGATTATGTGCACAGATCTTCGATCCAGTCTCAAGCGTTGGCAGATTTCATTGCCGATTGGACGCCAGGGGCTCAGGATGAAGAAGCAAATAAAGATGCCGAAGTGTGGACAGTGTTTTGTGATGGCTCTTGGGGAACCTTCGGAGCAGGTGCAGCCGCTGTGTTGGTCTCACCATCCAAGGTTAAAACTTGTTATGCAACAAGACTTGATTTCAGCTGTACAAACAATATTACTGAGTACGAAGCCCTGCTTCTGGGCCTTCAGAAATTAAAGGCAATGGGAATCAGAAGGGCGATTCTTAAAACTGATTCCCAGGTTGTTTCGGGCCACATCGACAAAAGTTGCAGGGCTAAAGATCCGAAGCTTGAAAAATATCTAGACACGGTCTGAAGAATCGAAGCTTCCTTCGAAGGATTTTCTGTCAAAAATATCCCTCGAGGACAAAATGAGCATGCTGATTTGCTAGCCAAGTCAGCAGCACAGGGGCTGCCGTTACCTTCGGATGTGTTCTTCGAAACAATAAAGGCACCTTCAGTGGAGCTCCTTGAAAGAGCAGTTCTCAACATATCTCCTGTTTATAGCGAAGATTGGAGAACTGAGATCATCTCTTACCTTCAGGGTAAGTTCCTTTCAGATGACGAAGCTTATAATAAAAGGATAAAGGCAAGAGCTCGTCCATATGTCATGATAGAAGGGGAGTTATACAAACATGGAGTTTGCGCTCCGCTGCTCAAGTGTCTATCTAGAACCGAAGGTATAGAGTTGATGAAAGAAATACATGCAGGCCTGTGTGGATCCCACATTGGATCTAGGCCGTTACTTGGAAAAGTCTTCCGCCAAGGGTTTTATTGGCCGAAGGCAGCTTCGGATGCAGCGGAGTTAGTTCAAAAGTGCGAAGGCTGTCAGAAGTGTGCAAGAGATCAAAAACAGCCTTCGTCTTTAACACAGCTCATTCAACCTATCTGGCCATTGCAAAGGTGGGGCCTTGACTTGTTAGGTCCATTACCACCGGCTCAAGGGAATTTAAGATATGTTATAGTAGTTGTGGAGTATTTTTCTAAATGGATTGAGGCAAAGCCATTAGCCACAATAACTTCGGCCACTGTCCAAAAGTTTTTCTGGCAGAATATTGTCTGTCGCTTCGGGGTACCGAAGGCCATCACTGTAGATAATGGAACGCAGTTTGACTCCGAAGCTTTCGGAAATTTCTGTGATCAAATTGGTACGAAGATCCATTTTGCATTAGTCAGGCATCCGGAGTCAAATGGGCTCGTTGAAAGAGCCAACGGCATTATAATGACAGGAATAATGAAGTTAATCTTCAATCAACCCAGGGGAAAGTGGCCAGATCAGTTAACCAAAGTGGTGTGGAGCCACAATACAACAACATGAAGGTCTACAGGCTTTACTCCATTCAAGTTATTATTCGGTGACGAAGCAATAACTCCGGAAGAAGCTAAAGCTGGATCAATAAGAGTAGTAGCTTCGGCAGAATCAGGTCCTGAAGATGCTTGTCTTGTGGAAAAAGATGCTTTAGAAGGGATCAGGCTTCAAGCTGTGGAGAATATCAATAAATACCAAGCTGAAACAGTCAAATGGCGAGATAGAAAGGTCCGGCTAAAAAATATTGAGCCAGGACACTTGGTGCTTCGGAGAGTGGCCAACCCAGACACAGTGGGCAAGTTACAGTTGAAATGGGAAGGACCTTTCTTAGTAGCATCTTCGTCAAGACCTGGTTCATACAGATTGAAAGACATGGACGGCAACGACATTCCAAGATCTTGGAATGCGGATGAGCTTCGGCGATATTATGTGTAACTTGATGTAACTCTTTTATGATTTTTCTTTTTCATGGCACCCTTTTCCTTTCTAAAGGGGGAGAAAGGTTTTTGATGGGGCCATCATATGTAATTTCCTTTTTAGTTTTATAAGAGCAAAATCCCCCAAAGAATGTAAATGTAAAAGCTGAGAACGCACCATCGAGTGCCGAAAACTGAAAAAGTGAAGAAGCTCCAAAGACGTCCCTAAGGGGATGCAGAGCTCACAGCGAAAAATCAACGCTGATTCCGCCGAAAGTAAAAGGCGAAGAAGCTCCAAAGACGTCCCTAAGGGGATGCAGAGCTTACAGCGAAAAGTCAACGCTGATTCCGCCGAAAGTAAAAGGCGAAGAAGCTCCAAAGACGTTCCTAAGGGAATGCAGAGCTAATGTGTGATTGTTTCTAAGGAAATAATGGCTGAGCGTATGCCTTCGGATATGTGTTTGGACATTCATTCGCACATCACATTACATCATAGCATTTGCATTCATAAACATTCATTCATGGCATAAGTGGTTGTTTCGGCAAAAAAGAAGAAGCGGTCTTTTATGCTTCGTTGTGTACGAAAAGAAGGGAAGGTGTTTTTTCGCCTTCGGCTCAAAATACTAATTTCGTCCACATCAAAGCGCCTCAATGGAAGGGTAAGAATATATTACAAGGTATGTACAAAGTTCATTGAGAACAGTTTAATTGTATTTACAAAAGTTGTTAAAAAAGTCTCCTGAGTTTTTTCTATAGTATACTCCTACTGATCTTCACTGAGCTTCAGCTTCGGCGACATATTTTAAGCATCATCTTCAGCTTCGTCATCCTACATGAAACAAGGTATTGCGAGTAAAGATCAAGTGTGAAGGAGAAGGTAAGCACAAAGTATCATTTCTTACTGGTTCAAGATGACTTCGAGCTTCGTCTCCAGCCTTCTCTCGCCCGCCTTTTGTCCATATCATTTTTATAAATCTGTTTGAAATGCTTCGGGCGAGGTCAGGAATATCGTCTAGAATTGATGGAGACAGAGTGAAGTTGGGCCTGTTGACGATTTTTCCATGTTCACAGCCGGCCTTCAGGAACGCTGCAGCAGTGCCCCGAGAAGCTACCCAGGCACAGAAGTCACCGTGCCCGGCTATAACTTCGTCAAGCTCATCAATTTCAGCTTCAATATGTTCGAAGGTTCTTGGCAAATTTTCAACTGAAGGGGCGAACTTCCCACTGCTGGCTCCAACTGAGTAAAAGATCTTTTTTAATTGTTGAATACAGTTGTTGCTAAATTTCAAACATTTATCTTGAAGGCTTGTTAATGATTTCTTCAAATCTGAGCTGGTTTGGACTTCGGCCTCAAGTTTTGAATTAAGCTCTAGCTTCTCTTGTTCAAATTGTTTTGATTGGCAGAGGAGCTTCGAATTCAATTCTGCTACTTTAGCTTCAGTTTCTGCCAATAACCCTTCAGTCGTTTGGAGTTCGAAGTCTTTCTTTTTGATAATAGCTGATTGCTCTTTTATCTTGCTCTCTAGATTTTCAATTATAGCTTCGTGTTTCTTATCCTCTAGATCTTGTTGCATCTTCAAAGCTTTGCTCAGTAGCATGCTCTGCACAGAAACAACCTTCGTTAGCAACATTTTCATTATTAAAAGCAATAAAAGCCAGAGAAAAGTTGTTTACCTTGAAATTGGAATAAAATAAGCTACCAACGATATGTTGTCGTCGGTAGCGGCTGATATCTGTTTCTAGCTTCGGAAAACCGATACTCTTTGATAGAGTACCGATGACCTTAGCCCCAGTTTGATCCCGGATGCAGCCTAATTTCTCATCATCAATGCCTCCAAATAGAAGAGCTCCTGGCTTGTATCCGCAAGATTTGGCATATTCCTTAAGCTCTTCTATTTCGGCCTTCGACAGTTCTTGCCCAATTAAATTTTGAAATATGAAGGCTTCGTCTTCCGAAGTATCTTCGGCTATTTCCTTTCCCTTTCCAGGCACTGTAGCCATGGTTTCTTCAGCAGCAGTGGCAGCTTCTTCTGCGGCCATGTCTAGCAAAATTTTGTCGATGTCTTCAATTGTAGTTTCCATGTTCACATCTTCGGCTGAAGCGGCTTCGGTAGCCGCGACCTCCGAAGGTGCGACTTCGACATTTGTTGTGCCCTCAACCGCTGGCGGTTTCCGAGTTGAAGCCCTCGGGGGCGTCTTGTCGATAACTTCGGTCACTGCAATAATTCTTTGTCTCTTTGTTTTTGTTATCTTCTTCGATTTTTCGGGCTCCTCCACCTTTCGAAAAAGCTTCGTCAGTTGAGGCCTTAATGGACTTAGCTTCGTGGGCAGGGTTTCAGTCATTACCTTTAAGATTTCCTCTACGTCGGCGGTAGAGGGTGATGCAGGAGTCCCCTCTTCATCGGATAATTTTCGCTTCGCAGATGATATTTTTCTTTTCTTTGGAATTTTCTTCTCTTTTGGTGATTCTTCCTCATCTTTGTTTAAAGTTTCGGCCACTCTTTTCCTTTTTTGGCCCTCAGCACCCTTATTCAACCGTTCATAGTCAGGGTACTCGAAACCCAGGGCATCAAACACTCGGTTTAGTCTTCGCTTCGGACGGGTGCCGAAGGCCGCAGTCATTAGCTGATCTTCTTTCTTGGAATAATTACCAAGAATTTCATTGCACATCACTTCAACTGTGTCCAGCCACTCTTGGCAAGGTTTTTTAAAGTATTTCTTGAACTTGAAATGGTAAGGAAGCCGAACAAGTTCCCCTTCCTTCTTCTCCTTCTCTAGCTTCGGCATTTCCCATTCTTTTAGAGTAGGGAAAACCCTGAAGGCCAAGAACTCCTGAACCAGATCCCTGGTACTGATATGCTCTGAAATAATTTTAAATTCACCCAGTGCAGCCCAGGTGGGACCTTCCAATGTCATGTGGCACCGTGGCCTTGTTTCTCCGAAGATCAATTCAAGTGGGCTTTGTACCAATTTCTCTTCATCTTCGTCAACCTTCACATAAAACCACTCTGACTTCCAGCCCGCCGGCCATTTGCTTCGGTAGCTAATAACAGGAAATTTTGTGGTTTTTCGGTAGGCAAAATTGTAGCAACCAAAGTTATCATGTAATCCATCCTTTCTGGCCTTCGTCTGGTAATGTAGTTCATGAACTCGACAAAAACTGTCGGCAAACGGCTCCACCGCCTGGCTTCGGAGGGCCCAGATGTTAACACTAAGCCTAACGATAGCGTTAGGAGTCAACTGATGAAAGTAGATTCCAAACTTCTTCAAGACATCTGCAATAATCCCATGAAGGGGGAATCTTAACCCAGCTTTTAGGAAGCACTTGAAAATAACTATCTCATCCTTCTCTGGCTTCGGGGTAGTTTCTTCTCCCCCGAAGCGAAGTAGCTTCTTCTGATTTTCACTGAAATAACCTGACTTCACCATCTTGGAGAGATCAGCCTTTGAAACGGTCGACTTTCCGAAGTCCAAGTGGCTAGGCTTACTTGGCATGGCAATGCGGTAATCATCTTCGGGATCAGTTTCTTCAATGTTCTCCTCTTCTGCTTCGGCAGTTGCTTGTCCTGCTTCAACAGCGGGGATTTCTTCCGCAGTCACTAGTCCGGATCGTTGCATTGCTTCGGAGATGGGAACAGTCTCCGAACCTTCAGCTTCGTCTCCTTCACGCTCAACCCTGGCAGTAGATCGCACTCTAGCCATTTAATTTTGAGTTTGGGAAAATTGAATACTTTTTTCTCCCGAAGCCTTTCTTTCTGACGAAGCAGACTTCGAGTTGGACCTTCGTTCGATTCTGAGAGTCAACCTTCGGCTATGGTTAAAAATTTTGGCAGCAAAACAGGGCAAATAGCAATGAATGCTGTGGTAACTTCACACCTACCCGTTTGTTTATATAGTGCTGCAGGTAAGAAGGCGAAGCGCCAGGATTTTTACACCAGGCGGACAGTCACTAGCACTCGCTGCACGGTGGACCGCAGGGACTAAACAGTAACTCTGCAGGTGGGCCCAACGCGCGCCCGGAAACTGAATCGTTTCTCGACAACGAGCTCAGGGAAGGTGTTTTTTGGACCTTCGGCTTCCCGAAGCTTATGAGGCTTTTTTCACGGATCAAGCTCGTTACGAAAAACGATCTAGCACCGCGAAAGGGGCTACTGTTGGGGCCATGCTTCGTTGCGCCGAAGGTCTTACGGGAAGAAGCAGCTTCGGCTGAAGTCGTTCACAGGAGATGACCGAAGGTTCTTTTTCAAGAAGCTTCGGCACTACAAACCGACATAGAGATAGAATGACCTTTTAATCCATAAAGGTCTGAGTCAATGTTGTAAACTTTTATGAGGGGCATAATTGTAATTCGTCACAGGCTGTGTCTTGTGTCTATAAATAGATGAACAGTACCCCCGTACTGTTCACGCTGGCTGATACACGCTCGCGCACTACGCTCGTACTTTTGCCTTTTGTCAAGCCGAAGGTACAAATGTAATTCAACATTGTTTTCATTCTCCCACGATTACTTAATAAGAACATGTAATAATGTTATGTGATTATTCATATTATTCTCTCATGTTTCATAAGCTTCTCCTGTTTATCAATATAAACTGCAATGATGAAGGTATGACCTTCATGACCTTCGTCTGAAGATCGTTATATCCTGAGGGAAATAACGCTTCGAAGGACGAAGGGTATTAATCATTAACTTTTTTCTGTGTTGCCTTGTTCTTAATTCATAGCAGTTGAGAACAAGTCCCCAATAGGGGGTAAGTTGATGAAGGTAGATTTCAAACATTTTCAGCACTTCTACGACGAAGCTGCTCAGGGGAAATCGCAGTCCAGCTTTCAAAAAGCTTCGGAACACTACAACTTCATTTTCTTCAGGGGTCGGGCAAGTTTTCTCTCCTTCGTCGACCCTCACAATGGATAAATCCCGGAAGTATCTTCCCCTCATGTTGACAAGATGATTTTCTTTGATACCTGACTTGCCAAAGACTGAATGGCTTGGTCGCCAGGGGCGATCTTCGGAGTCTTCACCACCACTGTCCACATCATAATTGTCGCTGTCACCAGTATCTTCAGACAAACCTTCCAGAATCTCCTTGGTGATTTTTTCCGTATTGGTCTTCGCCATCGCTATAAGAAACCCCAAGTTCTTCTCTTCGTCGAGACTCAGCTTCATCTCAGCAGCAGCCTTCTTATCTTCAGACATCTTCGGAAACACTAAACAACTGTTTTCAAAGCCGAAGCTTCAAAACTAAAAGATCAGTAAATCTTAATGCGCAAGAGCTAAAAATTCAGTGAGCGGGAGCAGATGGCAAGAGAGCGTACCAAATGAGTTTGCGGTATGATCTTATTTATACGCCCAGTGCGTTGAAAATTGAAAGACCCCGCTTGTCAGTGAATGTTGCTATTCTAGCAAAGGGAAGGTGTTTTTTTCGGACCTTCGGCTTAAGGCCTTCGTCCATATCGCAATCTGAATTTATCACTAACAAATTAATATTGCGAGGGGCTACTGTTGGGGGCCTTCGTCCTCCGAAGGTCCTCAAAAACAAGATTTGACAATGTTTTCCAAGTGAATTATATGAACAGGTATTTTCGGACTCAGATTATGAACATGGAGTACGGTCAGGACGAAGCCTAAGCCAGACGAAGGGGGATTGAGATGAAGGACGGGCTGATTACCGTGCTGTACGAAGGATGGTGCACAGCCGAAGCTATGCGCAGGAAAGCTTTGTCGCGATAGCAGAAAGGGGAACCGACCTAAAGATGAAAAGACTACTTAGGCCTTGATAGACTCCCATAAGTCATTAGCAAATGTAATGGGTATAAATGTAATTTTACATGGGCTGCGTCCCACGCCTATAAATAGATGAACAGTACTCCCGTACTGTTCACGCGGACTTGGCATTTGCTTTCCGTCATCCTTGTACTTTTGCCTTCCTGCAATCCGAAGGTACACTTGTAATTTGAAGTCATTTCTATTTTTATATGATAATAAAATAGAAATGACGTTGTGATAATATTTAAATGTTTATATTACTTTTTATGTTGCATGTAAGTTCTTCGTCATAATTTATTGTGCTTACGAAGATATGTTGTTTGTGACCTTCGTCCGGAACACATTATATCCCGAAGGGAAATAATGTTTCAAAGGACGAAGGGCTTTATCATTTAACACTTTTATCTTGCCTTGTTCTTAATCCGAAGCATTTGAGAACAAGTCCCCAACAAGCAGGGATGAGAATG
The DNA here is from genome assembly GCA_029449295.1 of Zea luxurians. Lineage (NCBI taxonomy): Eukaryota > Viridiplantae > Streptophyta > Magnoliopsida > Poales > Poaceae > Zea > Zea luxurians. Next base: position 36,785,142 of record JAOPSE010000010.1, on the reverse strand, counting down.
GCGTGTTTGCCCTCTTTAGTGGCTCTGAACAACAAGATACAATTCCTTTTTTATCCTCTGTTCTGCTTTTTTTCAACATAGAGGCGGTTCTAGCAAACCAAACTAATCACTCAACAATCATAAACCGATCTTAGCACATAGCTAATAGCCACAAATCAAACCAATCCAAACTAGCTGAAAGCAAATGATTAGCTTGGGGTGACTTGGCCATATGTGCTTACGGCGCTGTGAATTTTTGCGAACACCTGTTTCTTGCTCACATAGGTCTTGCTGACAGAATCATTTACAAAAAATACCATTGTTTCCATTTTCCCATTGACTTCAGAGCAGAATGCTAATACAATTTGGGCCAACATCGTATCTGCAATTTCTTTCTGCTGAGAATGGACATGTGTCAATGGTCCAAATGTCTTGCCAAGAGAGATGCTTTTCACATTTGGTGGTGTCAAATAAAGGTTTTCATGGGAGTAATTTTGTTTTCATGTGGGACTCTGTTTCTCAAAAAATATTACATAGAAATTAGAAACTAATTGAGTATTAGGGGTTGACAAGTCTTGTCTCTCCTATGTTTCTTTTTTCTTCTTAATATAATGACACGCAGCTCTACTGTGTTTGTTTTAAAAAAAGAATTTTATGTTTGCCATAGCTCTAGGGGTGTAGTGGAAATTGCAGCCAATGTTACAGAGTCATCCTGACATTTGTTATCTGGGTTATTGAATTTCTTTCTCTAATGTGACGGCTACTAGATCGAATGGCAAAGACAAGAACTAATTGAAGAGGAATTAAATTATGGTATTTCTGTCCACAGCTTTAATTCTATGGAAATATATCTATACTATACTAATTTATGGCTACAATCGTCTTCAACCAATTCATGGAAATATTTTGTTGTTAATACTAGTTGACATGTATGGATTAAGAGCTATTTTATTTTAAATACTGTTTTAGATTAACAGTCTGTTGGTTTGCATATATGTATATGGCAATTTCTATAATGCAATGATACAATTTTTTTTATGTTTGACTGCGTTGACATTTATGTTGTTAGGGTCATATAACTCAATTGATGAATTGTAATGTCTATGACTGTGTTGAGTGTTCAATAAAGCACATATGTTTTACATTGTTCTTTTGCAGGCTGCTGCTTCAATAATGCGGAAGGTTGATCGACCCCCAACCAATCCAAAGCGTTTAATCATTGAGTCAAGTCAAGAATGTTTTAGTGTTGACATTCCGCGCTCGACTGACATGGCAGACCCTGCAAATACGCGGTCTGATGGTGATCCTCCGCAGCATAGAAAGAGGGGTGTTGCAGTTGATGCTAAAAACATTGCTATGCCTAATGTGGATGATGATGATGACTTTGAGCCACCAAAAAAGAAGTGCAATATCTCAATGGATGCCCCAAATAAGACGCAGGTGAGTTTACAACATTGCAGATATTAATTGTTTCCAATATTGTAATCATGCTTCTAATCTCAATACATACCTTACGTGCTGAAAGATATAGCTTTCTACATTACCTTAGCTCATTAATCCAAAACAGTCATAGTACAAGGAAATTTGTATAAATAAGAACGCATAAATTGTGATATTTAAGTATTAACATATTTATCCATCTGTCTACCTTTTCGTTTCAGAGACTCAACATCAGATCCAACCCAGGAGATGTTCTTGCGACCATTCAGATATTGAATGAAAGGCAACGTCAAGCTATAGTCAGAAAAGGATTCTCTAGTATTCTTGACATGACAATTGATGCAATTGGATGTCGAACACTTCTTTGTTGGCTCATGCAGAAGCTAGACCCCAGAGACATGACTCTTCGTATTGGTCCAGACAAAGAACTCAAAATCACCAAGCAGACTGCCCATCAGATATTGGGTCTTCCAAATTTGGGTGGTGGAAAGCCCCTTAATATTGATGAAGCGAACGCTGCGGCAACACTTCGGGCCTCAATGAATATTAGCAAGGATGAGTTTGTTATTTCAAAGCTCCAAGACAGATTGAGGCTAGGACAGGATGATGATCTTTCTATCAGATGTTTTTTTCTGATTCTCTTCAACCGGCTGCTATTCCCAACAGCTAGCTGGTCTATTTCTTTCAATGAGGTTCTACTTACAGAAGAAATGGAGCGATTCCCTCAAATTGATTGGTGTCATCTAATTTTTAGTGACTTATGTGAGGCTGCACAGAGATGGCACAACAGGAGCATTAACAATGTGTCAGCGACGATATATGGTTGTTCCATCGTTGTTCTTGTAAGTTTCATAATTAATTTGGCAAATCTTTTATTAGATTAATCAATTGCAATTTGAGAATACATAGATATATTATGTGTTTACGTTCATTTGTATATGACTCTCATGATATATATATGTTATGTAGCTGTATTATTTGGATCATTTGCACCATGCTGCTGCTCCAAACAACAAAAATGGCACTCCACGCATAAAGTATTTTAATAAGAATATTATAAGGGTGTTGTCAATGGCAAATAAGCGGAAGCCTCGCTAGGGTGGCGAACCATTTGGTGTTTGCCCTGTGAGTCTTCATTTCTTCTATCATAATTTTCCTATTTTTTATAACAATGTTATTTACGACTAGTTACAAACAAATGATTTTAGTAGTCATATAATGATCTCAATTCATGGCATGAGTCAATTCATATACATAATTATTAATTTTCATTCTGTTTCATCAGTTTTGGAGCAGCAATGAGACATGTTATGTCTCAAAATCGCCATCTACTGGTCAGATTGAGGTTAGATCATATACCCACTATGTTCTTTGTTTGTATGTTGCTTTACCATACTTACCATATCATTATTATCTTTTTTTACTTCAGTCTCCAATGAGGACAGAAACTGTTGATGAAGACCCAAATCAACATGGTCGACTTCCAAATATAATCATCCAACTCCCTCTTATGCAAGACCTGATAGCAAATAAGATTCAGATGCTTCCTGTACATCAACGCTAGAAGTTCCAAGCTAAGTTGATTGATTATGACTTAGAGGTTGGCAAAATATTTGCCTCTATCAAGCAATGTTTGAATACTATTGGTACAAAGCAGTCCAATCTAGCTGCTACATTTGGAGATTTGATTGATGAGGTTCTTCGAGCCGATGAATCTGTTACACCAAATACTGTTAGTATTTAAGCTTGACTTATATATCTTTTCTGTCTTGATAGCATGCATTTCATGTTTGCATATTATGATTAACGTATACTTCAACTTTTTTGTGCAGCAAGGTCAGACAGTGGCAGGTGGCACAGTTGAGCATGATTCTGGACCAGTATTTGACAAGACTCCTATTGGGAGTGTTTCTGCACCAGGCATCTTCTTATCTGAATTAGAATGTGCTCGCGCTCTTTGGGCATACTTGTGTTCTAAGGTCATTGAATTGGACGGGTACATACTTTTCAAATTGTTTGACTTGGCATAATGTTTAATTCTTATTAATTCTGATTGAACAACATTGTGGCAATGGTATAGATACTATTAAGTTTTATTCAATCTTTGTACCCAAAGATTTAGCCTTGCATAGAAGCAAAAGGAAAATAGCTATACACATGACTGAACTTTGAGTTGTAGCTTCTATAGGGTTTCAACTCTATGTCTCTAGCCTACCCTAACGTATCTAGTATTTGTTGTTAAAGAGACAAAAAAACTAGTTCAAAGCCTAGTGATTTAAAGCCTGCAATGATCTACTTCTAGACGCATACCAGGGTACTGAATCAAAGCTTGTGTCCCCCCATTCTTCTAAAAAATAGCAATTTTTTGGACTGAACCAAATGATGAGAACACCTGTATCCACATTGTCATAGTTAGAAGAGAAAATAACAAAAAAAATTAAGGATATTTTAAATTGCCTTCACAATTTGACTTACAGTATGAAGAACATCTACAGTAACAGCATATTGCATATTCTTAATTGATGCAAGAAGAACATTGCCTTGAGCCTCCCCTTTCCTTCCATCAGCTCCAACAGCAGGCTGTGCTAGAGCATCAAAAGGCAAAACAGCAAGTTTACATAAAAGAGAAATACAAACAATTGAAATACTAGAATGCTCATGGTCTTATGAAAAAGTAATAAATACCTGTAATGTACCATCCATGGCAGAATAATGGATTGTAAGATACGGATTATTATAATCCCTGCTGCTCCGGAGAGCAGAGGCAGCATGGCTGCTGCTACACAGGGACAGTGGTGGTGCAGCGGTGGCACCGCATAGAGGTGGCTGGGAGAGAGAGGGAGAGGGCTCGGAGACGGAGAGAGGGTGGCGGTTGAATGGCTTGAGAGAGGGTGGCGTGGAGAAGAGCTACCTTGCCAGTGTTTAACCAAACTTTGATGGACTAGCTAGACTGATTTGTGGCTTCAATTCAATGTTCAAATTCCATATATATTATGTAATTATGTATCTCATTATTCCCACTTAGTACCTTCAATTCAATGGTCAAATTGCATATATATTATGTAATTTTGTATCTCGTTTATACAAATAACATTTGTTTCTATTGTTGTATGTTCAATATTTTCATATGTAGAAATATAATTGACTTTGGTGAATATCGTGCCAATTGTTGTGACATACAACAATCTTTTGCTGATGGCGCATGTCTCGACAACGTGTTTATGCAATGTTTCATTGAGTGTGTCCGCGATGACTGTTCTAAACATATTCCTCCACTGAATGCTCACCAGCTCATTCTAGATGTTAATGTTGGGGTATGACTTCTACATTTATACCTCTTTTTTAAATGCTTAGCATATATGGAAATTACATAATACTTCTCTATCCTATTAGGCTATATTGAACTTTGAGGAGCAGGAGCAACATAGTAAGTCTCCTCGTCCATTTGACCCTGAGTTTTGGAGAGTTACTTATTGAAGACACTGCCTTCCTTCAAGCAGCTGGATGACTACAAATCAGTTAATTTCTGTTCCTTGACCCATCACACTCTCACTTCATATTGCTGCATTTAAATTTCAATCAAATCATTCATATCAACCATAGTGTATTCAACATTTGTTATTTCCATTTTGTGTGCATGTAGATAATGGTACCCGTGCTACGCTCTGGACATTGGACATTGTATGTTGTTAATCTTCAGATTGGACGCATACATGTGTTAGATTCGAACCCATATGGACCAGAGATGGGTGGGACTATCTGGAAAAATTACCATTGTATACCTATGGATATGGGTGATAGGAAGGTTTCATGGGCCAGGTTAATAATGACTAGGCTCAATCTAGCCATACAAAATGCTCGACCAAGATCAGCCCTCCCTGCTTTTTTGAAGTACCCTATTGAACTCTTGAATAACTGCCCAACAATGAAATTGGGGTCTAATGATTGTGGATTCTTTGTTATGAGATATATGCAGCACTACGACTACATGGTTGGAGCTATGAATGCAGTCATTGTTCCGGTACATAATATATAGATAGTATTTTTGTTGCTATGACATAATGTATGTATAGTTTTGTCTAACTCACCTTTTCCTTATATTGGTTTGCAGGATAATTTAGAGGACATTCGCTCTCTTGTACTGAAGTACCTAATATTCCATCGACTAAACAGAAACAGCTCCATGGTTTCCCATCTGGATAGATTCAATTCTCTCAGTAGTAGCCTAGTATAGTTTACTCTCTGAATGGTAGTCTGAACATGATGGTTTGATGGCTTTTGGTGGCTTCAAGTTATTTCAGTACTAGCTTAGTTTAGGGTACTGTCACTGAATGGTGTTGATGTACATATTGGTCTGTTGGCTTATGTTAGCATTCAGATAATACTTATGTCCATATGCAGCTCTTAGCAAACTCTTATATATGTCGTTCCAGATATGTTTTAGATGGACATATTTATATATGATAGTTATGCACTTTATCATTTGTGTTCTGGTTTTTATATCTTCTTCAGTGATGTACTTCAATGCATCGGATGTTTTATTCTGTTATTTACTGTATGCGCCTGTTTATCCAGTGCCAATGCTGCCTTTCAAAGTTCAGTTATGTACAATATTTTCAGTTCTTCTCTGTATTGATTATGCAAAAATCTAATACGGTTTATGCATATAACTGAACTGGTTTACGTTCTTTTATATACTTATTTACTGTATGCGCCTGTTTATCCGGTGTCAATGCGCTACATTTTTATGTTCAGTTATGTACAATATTTTGAGTTCTTCCCTGTATTGATTATGCAAACATCTGATACGGTTTATGCATATAACTGAACTGGTTTACGTCTTTTTATATACTTATTTACTGTATGCGCCTGTTTCTCCAGTACCAATGCGCTGCCTTTCTATGTTCAGTTATGTACAATATTTTCAGTTCTTCTCTGTATTGATTATGCAAAAATCTACATATTGGTTTACGCTTATTCATTCAGTTTTTTCGTTTGGCGTCAGTACATACATATTGACTTCAATTCGCCGGCTTTGTGATTTTTTCAACATAAATATTGTATGAGATGCAGTGAATATATGATTATATAGCCAAACAAACCCAACAGTAGCATATCTCATAAGAAATAATTACGTTGCATTAATAGATATAATCCATACAGTGAGCTTTTAACGTAAATATTCATATTCATCAAATAGTATCATGATCATAACATTTCAATATCATCCATTATTTATGTATAAATGTTTTACAATCATGTCAAATTATCGTCATCCGAACCATGTTCTTCAGAATCGGTATGTTTATGTTTTTTTGATGTGGATGTCTCATTCCACTGCAGGGCCATTGTTGAATTTTTGTTTCTAGACGCAGACGGTCGTCCTCTTTTTCTATCAGCAAGGCTAGCCAATTTTACCCTATTCTCCTCTATAGACAAGTAGGTTCGACTGTTGTGTCCATCAGCAATGCCACATTTTTGGCACTTTCGAGTCTTCTTCTTTTCTCCTTTCGCACCCAGTTTCAGAACTCTTTGTTCACTAGTTTTTATCGTCCTTCCCTTTGGCCTTGCATTATTTGGACGCACTAAGCTTATGCCATCTACATCATATTCCAGTCTCTACATGCCATACAAAGAAGTATTTATAGGTACAAATGTTATGATGTCAGATTATAAATATTTACTAACATTAAATATACAAAATATCTACAATTTAATAAATTTAGAATTCATACCTTTCTAACATCCCCATATTGTGTTCCTTCACAATCATCATTTCCAACAAGCGTCATTTGCAGTTCAGATTGACGATGTGCATCAATATTTAAGCCTCCATCCTACTCATTAGTGCATTATAGTCGATATTACAAATAATGTATAAATCATCCCATTTATTTGCATTATACATAAATTACATTGTTTTTTTGCCATAATATTACCTGTTGTCGTGAATGTACTGCCACATGCTCCTCGTTATCACATTGCGATACATGTTCACCTTCAGCGTTTCCAACAGCATCCTCTTCGCCCTGCAACATTTAATTTTTACAATTAGCAATAATTAAGTTCTGAATAAAATGTTCAACAATTTTATATACACCCACATGGTTGCCCTCTCCAGTACTTGCACCACCAGCATCTTCACATCCTATAGCTGGCTCTAAATGCCCAAGCATCTCCAATAGTTCATCCATTGTGTCCAACGCCTTATCACTCCCTGCCTTTGACATACTAGCTTGGTTTACTACCTTCATTGCCTTTTTAAGCAACATTTTTTGCCTATATGATTTTGTTTCTCCATCTTTTCCACTCATTTTCCTGTCATCTCTTGAAAATACCACATCTTGCCTAGCTGAGTATGTGTAACGTTGTAGAATGTATTCCTTAGGTATCCTTTCTAGCTGAATGTGCATGAATGTTCGGATTAGATGCACACAAAATAGTCCTGCATTTAAATAAGGGTGCAACATTTCACATTCACCTTTAATTATTAGAGTATAAATAATATGACGTTATATCTTAACTCTTGCTTACCTGTGTGTTCCCACTGTTTGCATTCACATTTAAACATTCCTGCCTCAACATCCGCCTTCACTTTGAATTGGTGTTGCCCCCACACGATTCTTTTCGATCTTGATGTATGCTGCACCAACCAATCATTTGCGCCTCCATCTGGATCAAGTGTTATCCTATATGTAGTAGCGTATTTTATTGACTCCTCGAACCTATTCATCACAGCCCTTGTGTATGCCCTTGCAACCCTAATTTCGAACATATATAGTGTTATGGTTTCTTTTTGACCCTGCATATAAAATAATTAGTTACGTCTTGCGAGCCTACTAAATAGTATAATGCATAAATAATATTACATACCATACATCCTAGTGTTTCCTTTCCTTCTTGCATCTTCCTGCTATGCAGTAGTTTCAACATTTGCTTCGCAAACTCATGAAGTGGGGTGTTTGAATCGACATGAGCGCTCTTCACGAGTTTGTTCATGCTCTCGCTACGTTGCGTAGACACCATAAGTCCACAATAGTCATGTTTGAAAAAAACAAGAATCCATTCCTTACGCATTTCATATAATTTTCTAAGTGTTCCATCTTCATGCAGGTTGAATTCATCAATCAACATTTTCCATGCAGCCTCAAACTCTATTTCAGTCAATGGATGATGTACTATAGACTGGAATTTTGTCTTAAAATCCGCTTCAGCATAACGTGCATACAACTCATTTAGAAATGGCATGTACCTATTTTGCACGTGCCATAGATACAACCTGTGGACTATGTTTGGGAAGACCCGACGTAATGCCACTGGCATTGTAGGGTCTTGATCTATAAATATACATTGTCGGACATTATTAGATGGTTATTTTTATGTAAACATTGTATGGTACATAACAAAACAAGACTCACATGCATTGTAAATATGCACAAGATATTGAATTTATATTCCATGCACTGCAAGTTTATAGTTATTATATATACATAAATCATACATGTCAACATTACTCTTGGTCCTTCAGTCCCCATGCATGTCTTGAATGCATTAAACACCCACTCGAATGTTTCAACAGTTTCATCTCCCAACAATGAGAACCCAAACACTGTGCATTGTAGGTGTTGGTTTGCACCAACAAACATTCCTAGGGGTTTTCCATACAAATTAGTCTTATGAGTTGTATCAAAGGTAACTGCATCCCCAAAATCAACATACTCTCCTTGTTGACTAGCATGAGACCAAAAAATACTCAATATTTTTCCTTCGCTGTCTAACTGGAAATCAGAGAAAAATTGTGGATTATCCCTTTTGCATAATGAAAAAAAAGCCAAAAGCTTAGACACATCATTGGCATTCTTTTCTCGTTGCTTTGCCTATTTCCTGTATAGTTCAAAAAAAATTGTAATTATTACTCATTAACTTGACATGGATTTTAAAATTTTTATAATAAATTCATAAAGAAAATGATTCTTACAAATTAGCAATGTCCTTTGCTATAATAGGTACGTTTTCAGGACCACCATGCATCTCAGACACGAAGTCCATGATACAGTGTTGCGGGATTCTGCTTTGCTGCATTGAACTAAGAAACTCCATGTACTCAGGATCATGAGTCTTGTTGGATTGTAGGTGTTTCTTTACAGTATCCTTCTTAATGAAATCATGATTATGTTCTAAGTGGACCAGATCGATTCTTACGGCTACAATATTTTCTTTTGAGTCATCATAGATTTTTTTTTAGTTTCAAACCAGCCTTGCATTGTGTTCTCCTCGATGATGTATTACGGATTCTTGGATTACTAGCTAACCTTTCTGTATTTCTACCCTCCATTGAACAATTTAACCACTTACAGTTCTTTCTCTCCCTATACTTTTTAAGTGGAAAACCAACCTCATATGTGTAATACCCACTTCTTAAGAAAATCAAAAAGGAGAAATTACATTCGTTTATGTATGTGTGTGCATCTCTATCTATCATCACATGTGCCTGATCATGATTAAAAATGAGTAAAACTCAACTAAGACAAAAATAAACTGTGGCATAATCTTGGATTTTTGTTTGTGCATTTAAAATAATAATGATATGAACAAAGATAAAATAATAATGAGGAGAAGAAGATTAGAGGAAAGGGGGAAATAATATCCAATATAAAATAATATAATAATTAAATAACATCCTCATAATTTGGTATGACCAATATGCATAGTTCAAATGAGTTTAAATTTGCACTTGAGATTACATTCAAAATTTGGATTCAAAAGAATTGTAAATAAAAGAAAATAGAAAATAAAAACAAAAGAAAATGGGAAATAACCTAACTGGGCCGCAAACGCCCTATTCGGCCCACTGCCCATTTCCCTCTGCGCGGCCCAACTGGTGTTTCCCACGCGTTTTTGCGCTGAGTCACCGTCGTGTGGGACCCATTGGTCAGCTTCATCCCCTCTCCTTATCTCTGCTCCGCTTCATGCGTAGGCAATTGATGCGCGGACTCCGGTGATTCCACAACCGAACCCGGTGGAGCTGCCAGCGATCTCGGGCAACGGCGCCAACGAGATTCTCGGCCATGGCCTCCTTGAACACGGACTCTGTCTCAGTATAAAATTCGGCCCCGCTTTACCCCTAGCCATCGTCATCACGGGTGAAATCCCCCCCCATAAACCAAGCTCGTGGGGGAACTCGTCGGTCCGCCGTGGAACCACGTCCATACCATCGCTCGGGATCCGATTGCTCGCCTTGGGGCTTCACCATGTTGGGGGGGATCTGGTTGTCTGGCGGTCCAAGATTAGTCACCGCGGCACTAGGGATTCCTCATCGGTATTGATCCTCCATCGCCGGGCCACTATGCTCCGAGGTCGTGCTCCACCACCCACGTCCAGCCCTCGGGGATCGACTTGGGAGGAAGCCCAGCGCACACGGATGCTCGTCGCGGCTTCGCCTGGGCGGAATCGTGCTCCTGGCCACCGGGATTCTTCGCCGGAGCGGGTGCTCCGCCGCACTGCCGCCGCGTACCGTGAGCAGCTCGCCCTGACTACCGATTGATGGTAAGCCACTAATCATAGGGTTCGCCCAGTCCTCTTCCTCGGGTAGGGGTGTCTGGTGTGCGATTTGGGCCTCCGTCGGCCGGATAACTCATCGCCGGCCAAAGGCGCCGCCGCCCTGTTCCGTCCATCTCGGCTGGAGGTGGGTGATGGCGTGCCAGCCGTTAGATCCATGGTGGATGCGTGCGATTAGATCCGGGTGGGTGATGATCTTCATACCGTTGGTTTTCCAATGGGCGTATGGGATCGAACCCTGGGCGTATCGCTTCAGGATGTGATCTGGACCATTGATCCCGGATCTTGCGGCCTGGATTGAATACGGGTTCACATATGATGACGATCTAATCCGAGCCCTCAAATGCCGATCCAACGGTTGAATTCTACCCGTACCCTTCGTCTTGGACGATTTACTTAAGAGACCCTAACTTTTTCACAAATCAACCCGCCGTCCCCGCGGGTGTGGGCTATGTCTGGTAGATTTTACAGATTAAACCCCGGACTTCTCTGTATTAGTATGCTTAGTCCAGGGACTTAAGAAAATAGGAAAAATAAATATAGAAAATACTTTTCTGGCACAAAAATAATTCTAGAACTTATGTAATTCCTAGAAAATCCATTTTTGCTCCGAATTGACCCATTCCAATTGCAATAAATTTGTATTAATATTGTCTATCAACTAGTAACACTGTTTAACCATGAAACTTGATTTAAAATTGTTCATTTGAATTAATCTATTCTAGGTGCTCAATAACTCCAGAAATTCATAACTCAATAACCTTAACTCCATTCTGATCTATTCTAGTTGCATTAGTCTCATAATAATATTTATTATCATCTGGTAACTTTGTTTTGTCATGAAATATAGGTTAAAATGTTGCATTTAGTCTATTCTATATTTAACCACATGGATCTTCGGAAAACCATAACTTCGTAACCGTAACCCCGAATTTAGCGATTCTTGTTCCCACGATCTCGTAGCGACGCATAGATTATTATTATTCAATGTATTACTATGTTTGGTGTGAAGTTAATTTTGCCTATACCATGTTTGTTTGTATTGCTACGACTAGCGCGAGGTTACGAGTCACCGAAGAGCAAGTTGGTACCCGGAATCTCAAGTGCCAGGCAAGTTGTGCCCTTGATCACTTCTTTTTACCTAGCCATGTTCTAATTAATCATAATGATCTGCATAGGTTAATTTTGATGGGACCCAATAGGTTACCCTAGTTTGTCTATCTTTATACCTTGTTTACCACTGAACTTTTTGGGTAGTACTTGCTAGTGCTTTATGTGGTTTTGGGTATGAAGGTACATTATTCATGATCACACTTTTATTATATGTTTATTATTACTGTTCATGATAAGATCATTATGTTAATTGGAACATGGAGCAACCACCCGGGAAAACAGTGCTACCACAAGGGTTTAATGGGACGCCCTTGGCTAATTAATTAGGAAAGCTAGTGGAAGACTACCTTACCCGAAAGGGGCAAGGGCAGTAAGGGAGTGGTCAGTGTAGGGAGGTCCTTGGTTGATTTTGCTGCGATGGCGGTCAGGCAAGAACCCTGCATTGGAGCTTCCTATAAACTGTAGCGGGTTTTCTGAAGCTAGTGGAACTTTGTAAAGGCCTCGTAGTGTTACCCTGCCTCGCCTCCTCGGTAGAGGTGTATGGGAAGTCGCGATCCCTTGGCAGATGGGTAACATGACTTGTGGGTAAAGATGCGCAACCTCTGCAGAGTGTAAAACTGGTATATCAGCCGTGCTCACGGTCATGAGCAGCTCGGACCCTCACATGATTAATTTATGGAACTAAATTCAATTTGTCATATGCATTGCATCGCAGGTGATGTTGTTATTACTTTTGTTCTACTATTTAATTGGGTTGGTATTTACTTATACTTAGTAACTGCTAATAAAATTTTGACCAACTTTAAAAGCAATGCTCAGCTTCAACCATCTCCGTTGGTAAGCCTTACACTTCACATGAGCTCCCATCTTTGGCGAGTTCATGCACATTATTCCCCACAACTTGTTGAGCTATGAACGTATGTGAGCTCACTCTTGCTGTCTCACACCCCCCCCACAGGTCAAGAACAGGTACCGCAGGATAAGAAGCATGGAGGAGGCTGTGATGTGTTCGTGAGAGGTCCAGGCCGTCGTCTCCCAGTCAACCTTGGGTTGCTGGACCGTTGTCTCCTTATAATGTAATAATTTATTTTGTATAGAACTCCTGTTATATAGTAAAGATGTGACATTAGATCCTGTGCCATGATTCATCATATGTGTCAGACTTGGTCCCAGCACACCTGGTGATTATGTTCGCGCTTGGGTCTTGGTGCCCCAAAACCCGGGTGTGACAGAAGTGGTATCAGAGCAATGTTGACTGTAGGACGAGACCTAGATAGAACTGGACAGACCCTTACCTACTTACCTTACTCTGATTCTTTCTATACTTATCTTGATCCTGTCTCACCTTCTACTGTTCTACTCTGATTAGCCTTACCTTTGCTACTCTGATCCTTTTCTACACTTATCTTAATCTTTCCTCATCTATTTCCGCTTCACTCTGATTATTCTTACCTTTTCCTTCTAAAGACAAAAGTGGATTTCACACTTTGAAATCCTATCCCTAAGATGACCTTTAGGAATAGGAAACCTACTCCTAGGAAAAAAACAAAACTATTTTGTACATATTTGTATGCTTGAATGTTTGTTCTTATGATACTTGTCTGATTTGGATCTTTGATTGAGTGTGATGAGTTGTGGAGTAATGTCCACAATTACATCTACATATACGTATAGGCATAAATATAAATAAATAAAATTCATAAGATAACTAAACAACCTAGATTATCCTAATTAAAATATATCTAGCCTAATAACTCCATCTTATCTTAAAAGACTCTCTTACCTTAATGGATTCATCTTATCTTGAAAAGATTTTATGTCATGCTAATAGATCTAACTGATCTCAAAAGATTCTATCTTATCTTTATGGATCCATCTTATCCTAATAAGCATACTTATCCACCCTAGTTTAACAACCATGATCTAATGTAAATTAATTAGATCTTATCTAGTCAAACTAGTCATACCAATCTAATCTAGATCCCATCTAACCTAATATGATCTAATCTAAAGTGAGTTACTTAATGGACCAGTTAATACTTGTAAAATAGATTAGACCCTCTCCACATGTTTTAACTTAGTTCACCCTACACTGAATAAAGAATGAGAGACCAACCCAACCAATAGAGTCTTGATGGATTGCACGATCTACCTATCCCCACCTAACATCAAACAAACTTTTGACCTACATCATGTAGTCTATCTCATCCATACCTATCTTAACCATATTCCCCAGCCCAATAATATACACTAACTCCTAATCAATGAGACAAGACCGAAGAAGATGATCAACTTCATCAAGAAAGGATGAGCACCAACTCAAGTCTTCAAGGATCAAGTGAGGTCACCAAGATGAGTCAAGATCCACAATCTTGGATGGAGTCTTTTCTTACCCCACTCCTTCTTACCCAAAACTATATATGCTTTAAAGATATCATTCATCCTGCATAATAAAGTGGCTATACCCATATATACCCAGGCCTTCCTAATCACCCACTATTGTCTATAAAAAGAAATATATGAAACTCCGGATCTTAAACCTATTATAGACTAAAAGATGAATCACAAACCAATCCTTCTGTATCCCTTTTTCTTACAAATCTCGAGGACGAGATTATTTTTAAGGGGGTAGGATTTGTAATACCCACTTCTTAAGAAAATCAAAAAGGAGAAATTACATTCGTTTATGTATGTGTGTGCATCTCTATCTATCATCACATGTGCCTGATCATGATTAAAAATGAGTAAAACTCCACTAAGACAAAAATAAACCGTGGCATAATCTTGGATTTTTGTTTGTGCATTTAAAATAATAATGATATGAACAAAGATAAAATAATAATGAGGAGAAGAAGATTAGAGGAAAGGGGGAAATAATATCCAATATAAAATAATATAATAATTAAATAACATCCTCATAATTTGGTATGACCAATATGCATAGTTCAAATGAGTTTAAATTTGCACTTGAGATTACATTCAAAATTTGGATTCAAAAGAATTGTAAATAAAAGAAAATAGAAAATAAAAACAAAAGAAAATGGGAAATAACCTAACTGGGCCGCAAACGCCCTATTCGGCCCACTGCCCATTTCCCTCTGCGCGGCCCAACTGGTGTTTCCCACGCGTTTTTGCGCTGAGTCACCGTCGTGTGGGACCCATTGGTCAGCTTCATCCCCTCTCCTTATCTCTGCTCCGCTTCATGCGTAGGCAATTGATGCGCGGACTCCGGTGATTCCACAACCGAACCCGGTGGAGCTGCCAGCGATCTCGGGCAACGGCGCCAACGAGATTCTCGGCCATGGCCTCCTTGAACACGGACTCTGTCTCAGTATAAAATTCGGCCCCGCTTTACCCCTAGCCATCGTCATCACGGGTGAAATCCCCCCCCCCATAAACCAAGCTCGTGGGGGAACTCGTCGGTCCGCCGTGGAACCACGTCCATACCATCGCTCGGGATCCGATTGCTCGCCTTGGGGCTTCACCATGTTGGGGGGGATCTGGTTGTCTGGCGGTCCAAGATTAGTCACCGCGGCACTAGGGATTCCTCATCGGTATTGACCCATTCCAATTGCAATAAATTTGTATTAATATTGTCTATCAACTAGTAACACTGTTTAACCATGAAACTTGATTTAAAATTGTTCATTTGAATTAATCTATTCTAGGTGCTCAATAACTCCAGAAATTCATAACTCAATAACCTTAACTCCATTCTGATCTATTCTAGTTGCATTAGTCTCATAATAATATTTATTATCATCTGGTAACTTTGTTTTGTCATGAAATATAGGTTAAAATGTTGCATTTAGTCTATTCTATATTTAACCACATGGATCTTCGGAAAACCATAACTTCGTAACCGTAACCCCGAATTTAGCGATTCTTGTTCCCACGATCTCGTAGCGACGCATAGATTATTATTATTCAATGTATTACTATGTTTGGTGTGATGTTAAATTTGCCTATACCATGTTTGTTTGTATTGCTACGACTAGCGCGAGGTTACGAGTCACCGAAGAGCAAGTTGGTACCCGGAATCTCAAGTGTCAGGCAAGTTGTGCCCTTGATCACTTCTTTTTACCTATCCATGTTCTAATTAATCATAATGATCTGCATAGGTTAATTTTGATGGGACCCAATAGGTTACCCTAGTTTGTCTATCTTTATACCTTGTTTACCACTGAACTTTTTGGGTAGTACTTGCTAGTGCTTTATGTGGTTTTGGGTATGAAGGTACATTATTCATGATCACACTTTTATTATATGTTTATTATTACTGTTCATGATAAGATCATTATGTTAATTGGAACATGGAGCAACCACCTGGGAAAACAGTGCTACCACAAGGGTTTAATGGGACGCCCTTGGCTAATTAATTAGGAAAGCTAGTGGAAGACTACCTTACCCGAAAGGGGCAAGGGCAGTAAGGGAGTGGTCAGTGTAGGGAGGTCCTTGGTTGATTTTGCTGCGATGGCGGTCAGGCAAGAACCCTGCATTGGAGCTTCCTATAAACTGTAGCGGGTTTTCTGAAGCTAGTGGAACTTTGTAAAGGCCTCGTAGTGTTACCCTGCCTCGCCTCCTCGGTAGAGGTGTATGGGAAGTCGCGATCCCTTGGCAGATGGGTAACATGACTTGTGGGTAAAGATGCGCAACCTCTGCAGAGTGTAAAACTGGTATATCAGTCGTGCTCACGGTCATGAGCAGCTCGGACCCTCACATGATTAATTTATGGAACTAAATTCAATTTGTCATATGCATTGCATCGCAGGTGATGTTGTTATTACTTTTGTTCTACTATTTAATTGGGTTGGTATTTACTTATACTTAGTAACTGCTAATAAAATTTTGACCAACTTTAAAAGCAATGCTCAGCTTCAACCATCTCCGTTGGTAAGCCTTACACTTCACATGAGCTCCCATCTTTGGCGAGTTCATGCACATTATTCCCCACAACTTGTTGAGCTATGAACGTATGTGAGCTCACTCTTGCTGTCTCACACCCCCCACAGGTCAAGAACAGGTACCGCAGGATAAGGCGCATGGAGGAGGCTGTGATGTGTTCGTGAGAGGTCTAGGCCGTCGTCTCTCAGTCAACCTTGGGTTGCTGGACCGTTGTCTCTTTATAATGTAATAATTTATTTTGTATAGAACTCCTGTTATATAGTAAAGATATGACATTCGATCCTGTGCCATGATTCATCATATGTGTGAGACTTGGTCCCAGCACACCTGGTGATTATGTTCGCGCTTGGGTCTTGGTGCCCCAAAACCCGGGTGTGACAATATGTGTAACGACTGTAAAAATTGTATGTCTCATCGACATTTCCAAATGTCATACCGATCCTAGGCACCATGGTTGGATCAACACTTTCAGGCTGTGAATTAACATAATCATAAATACAATTAATTTTATATTAGTTATACTCTTAATGTTATTTAAATTGTATAATAGACATAACCAAAGATAAATAACTTACATGACTTTGGAGGATATTAGGTGTATCTTGTTCATGATCACTAATGGTCCTCATAGGCACCATTTGATTTGCTGCTACCATTGTTTCAATTACTGTTGTATTGCCATCATTGACCCCTAGCGCTTGTAATTCTGCAGGTGGTGTTACTATATTTATCCGTGGACTCGCACCACAGTTTTGGAGATACAATTCTTGGTGTGGGCGCTGCTAGTAGACCACTGCATGTGTCTACAAGTCGGCCATCATATTTGACTAATTATTTTATGAACTGAAGTAATTATACAATTGCTAATGTACCTGGTGCAGCTCTGTACAATGACGCAGAACTATCATCGCCTGTTTCTTCTTCTCTGCCGTCAGCCATTGTAAACAATGCAATACAATCAGCCGCCAGTTTCCTTTTTATATGCCCTGTGCTAACCAATCTCGTGTATAATGTTTACGCTATTTTGTTCGGTCAATTACGGTCTATAAAGTTTGTTCCTGTATGCCCGGAGATATTGTCGGACACGTGATAACAACCCGAGAGAATTTATCTCGGTTTGTTGAAACAGATTTGTATTTACTCAAATATATGTATCCAGTTACGCAATTGTATATACATATTTATGCCTCGCGTTTCTGCTTACGTGCATGCTGGGCGATATTTTCGGGAGGCTTCAGTTATGATTCGCGATTTTATCGCGTATACCTTTTTACGCTAAAATACACACGCGTTTACGTTCTGTTGGCTTATGATTTACGCTGTGGTTCGACCGGACCAGTAAACCGCCGAACAAACCTGCGGTCTGCCCGGTTCCGTCTAATTGGCTGGGGCTTCCCGATATTAATGGAAGCCCTGGGCTTCCATATATATATATATATATATTGTATATTAGGAGCCCTGTGCTTCCTTTAGTTATTGGAAGCCCAGGCCAGACAGTGCAATCCGGTCGAGCCGGACCAGGTCCAAACGTCTATAAAAGAAAATCCGTAGTGCTAGGGATCCGTTTTTCACGCCCCATCTCGATTCATTAGCGACGGCGGTTGCCCGATAGTGCGTGCGGCGGTGGCCGCGGCTCCCCGACCTCGACATGCGGTGGCGGCGGTTCCCAGGCCGGCGGTGGCGTCCCCCGATCCAGAGGGCGAGCGGCGGCAGCGCCCTTGTGCGGTGGCGGCGGTTCCCAGGCCGGCAGTGGCGGCTCCCGATCTAGAGGGCGAGCGGCAGCAGCGCCCTTGTGCGGTGGCGGCGGTTCCCAGGCCGGTGGCCGCAACTCCATTACCTCGACGCGCGGTGGCAGAGGTTCCTCGATCCGCAGCGGGGCCCTTGTTGAGAGCACCTAGAGGGGGGGGTGAATAGGTGATCCTGTGAAACTTAAACTTATAGCCACAAAAACTTGTTAAGTGTTAGCACAATAATCGCCAAGTGGCTAGAGAGGAGTCTCAACAAAACACAATACCACAAGAGATCAAACAGAGATGACACAGTGGTTTATCCCGTGGTTCGGCCAAGACCAACGCTTGCCTACTCCACGTTGTGGCGTCCCAATGGACGAGGGTTGCAATCAACCCCTCTCAAGCGGTCCAAAGACGAACTTGAATACCACGGTGTTTTGCTTTGCCTTTCAATATCCCGTTTGCAAGGAATCTCCACAAATTGGAGTCTCTTGCCCTTACAAGTATGATCACAAAGAAGCACAAAGTAAGGGAGGGAAGCAACACACACAAATCCACAGCAAAATGCGCACACACGACCAAGAATCGAGCTCAAAAGACTATCTCAAAGTTCTCACTAGAACGGAGCTCGAATCACTGAGAATGACAAACAAATGCGCAAAGACTGAGTGTGGATGATCAAGAATGCTCTAAGGTTGCTTGGTTGTCTCCTCCATGCGCCTAGGGGTCCCTTTTATAGCCCCAAGGCAGCTAGGAGCCGTTGAGAGCAAATCTGGAAGGCCAATCTTGCCTTCTGTCGTCGGGGGCACCGGACAGTCCGGTGCACACCGGACACTGTCCGGTGCCCGATTTCCTTCCTTAAATAGCGAAGCCGACCGTTGGCAGACTTGGAGCAGTTGGCGCACCGGACATGTCCGGTGCACACCGGACAGTCCGGTGCCGTCTTCTAGCCGTTGGCTCGGCCACGTGTCCCGCGCAGATTGCGCGGCCGACCGTTGGCCCGGCCGACCGTTGGCTCACCGGACAGTCCGGTGCACACCGGACAGTCCGGTGAATTTTAGCCGTACGTCGTCGGCGAATTCCCGAGAGCGGCCTCTTCACGCCGAGTCAGCCTGGCGCACCGGACACTGTCCGGTGCACCACCGGACAGTCCGGTGTGCCAGACTGAGCTGAGTCTTGGCTGTACACAGCCAAGTCTTTTGCACCTTTCTTCTTTTCTTCTTCTTTCTGTTTCTAACACTTAGACAAGTATATTAGTACACAAAACCAATGTACTAAGGCGTAGAAACATACCTTTACTTCATGATTTGCACTTTGTTCGTCCATGGACATAAATTCACATTTAAGCACTTGTGTTGGCACTCAATCACCAAAATACTTAGAAATGGCCCAAGGGCACATTTCCCTTTCACTTGTGCGGGCAAGCGGCGGCGTCCCCGAAGCTCCGAGGAGGCTGCACTTCCAAGGCCGGCGAGCAAGCGACGCCCGTCGACGTGCTACTCGCAACGGCGACGCATGAGGGACCGATCCGGCGTAGTTTTCTTTTCGATTATTGTGTTTTATGCCTACCACATGTACTATTTACGCTAAAAACTGTACGATTTTATGCTTAAACACGGAGTTCGTATATCAGTTTACTGCATGCACATTGGAAAGGCAATTCCTTAATTTATGCTGTTCGTAATTTGCGCGCATGCAATGAAACTCCCACGATTTTTGCCATAATTTTTGGATCTGTATAAAAATAGAAACCGCATGCATGCGGCTGCCATGTTTTTAGGATCTGTCATAAAAATAGGATTGTAATAACAACATATTAGAGCTATCAGCCTCTCATTGACTCGGTATTTACGCTTATAATTGAGGGATTTTATGCTCAAAACTTAAGGTTTTTACGCTTCACCCAGATATGCGTCCACCAGTGAACAACATGCCAGTTTTTTTACGCAGTGTAAGGAATTGCATAAATACATACACCGTGTCGTATAATTTGTTTCAATATACATCATAAACTAGTTCTAATGCGTTTAGCTGCATGACTGTTGGAAGGATCATATATTTATGAAGGAAATAAAACATTAAATGCGATTTTTTGTTTATATGTATGCAATTCATTTCCTTTTATTGCATATTCTTTCCATCATAAATTCGTGTGCATGCAGCTGGTAACAGATTTTTACGCAGTATACCCAATTGCATAATTATTTACACAGTATAGCATATTTAGTCTCAGTATATATCATAAAATGGTCCTTACGCGTCTAGCTGCATGACTGTTGCAGCGATCCTAAATTTATGGAGGAAATAAAGGATTTAAAAATAGAAACTGCCGCACATATCTTTCCTAAATTTATGCGCATGCATTGGATCGTGTTTGACTCATGCATGCATTTTGCCATAATTTTTGGATCTGTATAACCGCATGCATGCGACTGCCATGTTTTTCGGATCTGCCATAAAAATAGGATCGTAATAACAACCTACTAGAGCTATCAACCTCTCACATTGGCTTGGTATATACGCTTATAATTGAGGGATTTTATGCTCAAAACTTAAGGTTATTACGGTCCAGCCCTGAGGTGCGTCCACCAGTGAACAACATGCCAGATTTTTTACGCAGTGTAACGAATTGCATAAATACCTACACCATGTAGTATAATTTGTATCAGTATATATCATAAACTAGATTTAATGTGTTTAGCTGCATGGCTGTTGGAGGGATCTTATATTTATGAAGAAAATAAAACATTAAATATGATTTTTTTTTCTATGTGTGTAATTCATTTTCTTTCATTGCACATTATTTTCATCATAAATTCGTGTGCATGCAGCTGGTAACAGATTTTTACGCAGTATATCGAATTGCATAATTATTTACACAGTATAGCATATTTAGTATCAGTATATATCATAAAATGGTCCTTACGCGTCTAGCTGCATGACTGTTGCAGCGATCCTAAATTTATGGAGGAAATAAAGGATTTAAAAATAGAAACTGTCGCACATATCCTTTCTAAATTTATGCGCATGCATTGGATCGTGTTTGACTCATGAATGCATTCTTTTTTTTGCGCTAACATACGTGGGGCAGGTGACGCACCCGACAGGCTGGTTGGGCGCGCTGGTTGAACCAGTTTGCAGGGGTGGTCGGCCTGGGCTTCCTTTAACTATTGGAAGCACAGGGCTCCCGTTATACCTACCATATATATATATATATATATATATATATATATATATATATATATATATATATATATATATAGAGGAGGTTTAGACCCGTTTTTAGATGATAGCTAACAGATTTTACGTGATTAGATAGATAATCACGTACGAGATAAAGATAATTATCGCTCGAGTTAATGTGATTGCAACGTGCCGTCCAAACTCTAGGGCTAGATCGTCCGTCACTTTTAACGTTCAACACGTGTATTTCAAGACTAGGAGGTGAGTGTGACTCTACTATAGTTCTCCACAAATTCTAGATCTGGTTTTACACAGAGACGCTGCAAAGTGTGTTTTCTGTGTTGTACGCGCGCTTGGTGTGCTCGAGCATCAGGCGGTACAATGGGCACACGGTGGCAGTAGAAAGAGAGGGAATGAAGAAATGAAATAAGGCCAGCAGAACGGAAGAAGTGTATGTAGCAAATCCGACAAAACGTACTGTGAGCAAGCTCAGCGCCTCCTCGATCCTTTGTTCAGCAAACCGAACCAGACGTACGTACATTACATCCAGACGCATTCCTTTAATTTAACACTAAAAGATCTCGCACTACTGGTGCTAGTAGCTAGCGCAACCAGACGGTTTTTGCCTGGCTCGTCGTCATCGAAGCAGCGGCCTCTCTCTACATCGCATCCAGTTCCAGACCGGCGAACATGTCGTCCTCCCTGTTCTTGGTCCAGAGCACCACGTACAGTCCAGCGAACATGAGCACGATCCCCACAAAGCTGCAGCAAAATTGCAAAAGCAAAGAGTATTATGAGCATTAACAGCAGCATTGCACTGGATGCCAGTAATTATTTAATTAACTAACCGGCGTGCGTGCAGTGCAATGCAATGCAATGCATTACGTGCCATCCCAGTCCGATCCACTCCCCGAAGAAGACGAAGGAGACGAACGCCGAGAAGACCGTCTGGAACGGGTTGAACACGGACACGAGCACAGGCGGGCCCCTTGCGCCCGATGCTCCACACCTGGAACGCCGTGCACAGGCCGATCACCACGCCTCCCTACACGGTAGGCATATAGTATAGCAGCACCAGCCGTTTTCACTTTCAGTTCTTGGGTCTTTCATTGCAGTTCCTCAAGCTTTACGTACGCGACCATCATCTACTACTCGATGACACAGCGCTGAAGACGGACCCCATCATGGCGGTGATGGAGCAGATCGACAGCGGCGCGGGGAACCTCTTCAGGGCTGCAGCCTCTAGACCGACCGGGGCACACACCACATTCAGATCCACAGAACATTATTGGCTAATCTAACGGAGGAGGTCGTTATGAAGTTCAGATACCTGCATGACAGTGTTGCAGGCGAAGATTACGACCCCAGTCAGGACTCAGGAGGCAGAAGCATCCGAGCACTCAGTCGTACTCGTGCTCGTGCCTGCCTCCTCCGCCGCCGTCTGAGAGCGCTCCGGGAACGGCCGGTGCGCCGGGAGCAGTCGGGTTCTTCAGGAAGCTCACGCACATGGCCCCGCTGAGGCACACCAGAGTGCCCAGGATCTTCGCTCTGGTGTACGTACTCGCACTTCCACTCGAACCTCTCGATCGAGATACATGCACGCACGCACGCACGCGGCACGGCGCTCGTGTTTGAGTAGTACGTGGTTCGGTCGGTGCTGTACTGGTTGACTGGTACGTACCTCAGGCAGGCTGCGATGACGAAGATGAAGCCCGGGCAGAGGTGCGATCGCCGGCGAGGTGCGCGAACTTGTTTAGTCAAGTGTGCCTTAGCTACCATAGCAGCGGCTTGCTAGATATATGTAATTGGTCTCACTAGCTCACCCTCCCAGAGAAATGACGATGAGCTGAGCAACCAGCATGGCGCACCTTGGGCCATTTCTTCCTGAAAGCCAACAGGGGGGCACGCGATGTGTTAGGAGCCCTCGGCTCTATCTAACTTGAGGAGCCCCAACCACACTCACCTGATCGGTCGACCACGTAATCGCTCATTTGGTCCATGACCGAATCCACCAGAACCCACTGCACATCCCAAATCCCCCAACCCTAACTAATCCGCCGTCACCCCTCCGGATCGCCAGCAGCCCTCATCCCTTTCACAGTTCCATGGCTCCGCCGCCATCGTCGGCTCATCCCTCCTCCTCCCCCCTCCACTAGTAGAAAAGAGCTCAAAGCCTGCGGCACCCATAAATTATCACTGGCAGTTTCAGTTACCGCGCGCCAGTAAAAAAAACCAGGTGGGCCCGGCTTGGGAACCGCCAGTGGACCACTGGCGGTTGTGTTAAGAGAACCGCCAGTGGAAATAGGTTTCCACTGGCGGTTTTTCAAGCCAACCGCCAGTGAACTATCTGTTATAAATACCACTCTTCCTCCCCCCAACAGGAGCTGTATCTCGCAGCCAACTTCCATTGGAGGCGATTTTGGAGGTCCAGATTTCACAAAATACAAGGGGGAGGTTTTGGTCTTCATTTTTTGAAAGAAGGTGGATAAAAAAGGTTGGTTTATGTTTCTTTGTCAATTTTTGTTCATTCTTGCTCAATTTTAGCCACATTTTGAATCTAGGGTTTTACATGTGAGAGAGAAGAGTATAGATAGGTTATTTTCTCTATTTCCTCAAATGAGGTTGCTTAAGATGGTTAGATTTTGTCTATTCCCTCTCCTTTTTCATGTTTAGTTCTCAAATAAGTTTATCCATGACACATATTTAGTTGCTTAATGAATGGTGAATGTGTTGTATGGAGAGGGAGGATGATAGGTTTGGTGATTAAGATTGTTTTTATTAATTGTTATGAAAGGTTGGTTTAATTATGTTTCAATTGCCAATTATTGTTCATTTTTGCTCAATTTTAACTACATTTTGAAACTAGGCTTTCACCATGTGTTAGAGATAGGTTTGGGTATTAAGATTTTTTGTTTATTAGTTGCTAGGAAAGTTTGGCTTATGTTTCTTTTGCCAAATTTTGTTCATTTTTCCTCCATTTTAGCCACATTTTGGATCTAGGGTTTCACCATGTGTTAGAGATAAAGTAGTTAGGCTGCCTAATCCAACCGCCTATGACCTTTGTTGTATAAATACCCCTTCATCCTTCCCGACAAAAACTGTGTAGCTCGCGTGCAGCCCAACTTTCATTGGAAGGCCAGATTTCACAAAATACAAGGGGGAGGTTTTGATCTTTATTTTTTGGAAGAAGGTCGCTAAGAAAGGTTGTTCATGTTTCTTTTGCCAATTTTCTTTATCCATGATATATTTAGTTGTTAGGAAATATTGGTATATGTTTCTCTTGCCAATTTGTGTTCTTGTGTGTTTTATATTACTTTTTTTACAGGTGATGATGGAGAGGATATCCTGGATGTATAACTTATCAAGGCTAGATCCATCATACATATCTGAGGTCCATAGGTTTATTGTTGTCGCTACGAACCATGCTTGGAGAACAAAGACAAAGCACATATATTGTCCATGCATGGACTACAAAAATGTTGTTGTATTTGATGACACAGAACAAATCATATCTCATCTGGTATGCCGAGGATTTGTGAAGGATTACATAATTTGGACAAAGCATGGAGAGGGTAGCTCTTCGCCTTATACAGCTGGAAACCCTGCGAACATCGACGACAGCTTTCAGTTCGTTCATGAGACACAACAACCTCTTCCACAGAGCGAACATGTAGTGCCAAATGTTACTGATCATGGTTACGCTGGAGGGAATGAACGTGAAAGAACCCATGTTCTGCCAAATGTTATGGACGAGGAAGATGCAGAGTTGTTAGAGGCAATGTTGCGTCGTCATACAGATCCATCGATGTTCTTCATGAAAGGTATGGAGTCCCTGAAGAAGGCAGCAGAAGAGCCTTTGTACGACGAGTCTAAGGGCTGTACCAAAGAGTTCATGATGCTTCGGTCTATGTTAAAGCTGTTGATGTTAAAAGCTAGATATGGTCTGTTTGATGCTGGCTTCGATGCGTTCTTGAGTATTGTCGTAGACATGCTTCCAAAGGAGAACAAAGTGCCTGCTAACACGTACTATGCAAGGAAACTAATCAGTCCACTCACTATGGGCGTGGAGAAGATCCACGCGTGTAGAAATCACTGTATCCTTTATCGAGGTGATGATTATAAAGACTTGGAGAGCTGCCCAAAGTGTGGTGCAAGTAGGTACAAGACGAATAAAGACTATCGAGAGGAAGAGTGTGTTGCATCTGTGTCTAAAGGGAAGAAGCGAAAGAAAGCCAAAAAGAAGACCTCAAAATCCACGAGCAAAGAAAAAGAAGAAGTAGACTATTATGCGCTCAAAAAGATTCTTGCTTTGGTGATGTGGTACCTCCTCGTCGTCGATCGATTGAGGTGTTTGTTCGCTAACCCTGAGGATGCCAAACTTATGAGCTGGCATGCTTCTGATGAGCACAAAAACGATGGGAAGCTTCGACATCCAGTCGATGGGAAGCAGTGGCAAGATTTCAATGAGAACCATCGAGACTTTGCCGATGAACCAAGAAATGTTAGGTTCGCACTGAGTACTGATGGAATGAATCCATTTGCTAAAAGGAGCAGCAAGCATAGCACATGGCCAGTGATCCTCACCATATACAACCTTCCTCCATGGTTGATGTAGAAACGGAAGTATATTTTGCTAACCATCCTTATTTCTGGACCTACACAACCTGGAGTTGATATGGATGTATTTTTAGAGCCCTTAATGTAGGATATGAAAATATTGTGGGTAACGGGTGTTCAAATGTTGGATGAGTATCATAAAGATTCATTCACGCTGAGAGCAATTATTTTTGTTACGATCAACGATTACCCTGCACTCTTCACATTATCAGGCCAGTTTAAGGGAAAGGTTGGTTGCACAGTATATGGAACTGCTTATGTGTCCCTTACTGCATCTAAGAAGATAGTGTACATGAGGCACAGACGCTTTTTATTGGAAGGACACAGGTACCGCATGCGAAAGATGGATAAGTACTTTGACAATAATGGTGAACTACATTCTACTGCTCCATCGGGTAACAATAGAGGTCATAGAGTTTTTGAAATAGTCAGGAATATCAAGTTTGTTTTCGGGAAGAAGACAAAAGATGGAAAAACAAGAAAGGATGCCAAACCAGCTCCGGGGGCTATATTCAAGAAAAAGTCTATTTTCTTCGAGTACTTGCCTTACTGGAAAGAGTTAGATGTGCGGCATGCGATCGATGGTATGCACGTTCAGAAGAACATGTTTGAAAGCATAATTGGCACCTTGCTAGACATAAAGGGCAAAACAAAAGAAGGGCTCAATTCATGCATGGACTTGGTAAATTTAGGCATAAAAAAGGAACTACATCCTGTTCTTCAAGAAAATGGGAAGTACCATCTCCCAGCAACAAGCTACAATCTCAATGTAGATGAGAAACATGCGATGTGTGTTTGGCTTAAGAATTTGAAAGTCCCATCCGGGTTCTACTCTAGCATACGGAGTATTGTGTCAATGAAAGACCTGATAGTCACCAACTACAACTCACATGATTGTCATGTCATGCTGACTACATTCCTACCTATTGCCATCAGGGCTATAAATCCTTTGTTTTTAAAGATGGCAATCACACGGTTGTGCTACTTTTTCAACAGAATTTCACAAAAGGTAATTGACCGTGATGAGTTGGCATCTCTTCAGGAATTCGCAGTGGAGACAATATCACAGTTTGAGATGTGTTTCCCTCCATCGTTCTTTGATATTATGGTGCACCTTGTGGTGCACTTGGTGCCACAAATAGAGGCATTGGGTCCTATGTACTTGCATGAAATGTGGACGTACGAGCGTTTCATGTCAATACTGAATAGCTATGTATCAACCCGTGCTCGTCCCGAGGCATCCATGATAGAGGGGTACTGTACGGAAGAGGCCATTGAGTCCGGAGGTCCATTCTGCAATAGTATCCTAAAAGACCAGGTTGCAATAGGTTTGCCTCCGTCACGACACGAGGGTAGATTGTATGAAAGCGGGAGGATGGGACGGAAATCTTTCATCCCACCAGATTACAATATAGTACTTGAGGCACATCACAGCATCCTACATCAGCTAGCGATAATAGAGCCATTTATCCAACAACACATCAATGAGCTTCACGAGCAAAATCCTGGGCATACGGCTGATTGGGTAATGAAGCAACATAAGTAGCGGTTCAACACATGGCTAATGGTGAAGGACATTCCACGTGGAGAAACAATAGAAGAACAAACCATCAAGGGGTTGGCATCTAGACCATCATGCCAGGTCACAACATGGCAAACCTATGACATTAGTGGATTCACATTTTGTACCAAGTCCAAGGACAAAAAGAGCATGTCACAAAACAGTGGTGTTCGATGCGAGGCCATAGATGATGAAACTGGTGAGATTATTACATATTTTGGCTTTATTGAGGACATATGGGAACTAGACTATGGTACATTTCAGATCTCGGTTTTCTGATGTCAATGGGTTGAAGACAAACATGTCACGGTAGACAACTATGGGGTCAGAGTTCTTGATCTAAGTAAGGTAGGTTACAAAGATGACCCATGGATCCTTGCTAATCGTGCTGCACAGGTCTTCTATGCTGAACAGATCATTTCTAACAATGAGAAGAAAAGCACCGACAAACCGAAGCATGTAGTTTTTCCTGGAAAACAACAAGCTATAGGAGTTGATGGTGTATCTAATTTAGAGGATTTTAACCAGTTCAACGACATGTCTCTTTTCATAGACCATCCAACCAAGATAAGGAACGTTGAGCGAAGCATCCCACGCAATTCGATGCCCTGGGTACGCCACGATGGACAAGGCAGAAAAATAGCTCCCTAGATTATATAGTTGTCATGTAATTGATTATTGTTAGGACATGTCATGTAATTGATTATTGTTAGCGACAAACCGAAGCATGTAATTTTACACGACTTTCTAGTGACTTTCTAGAGAGGAGAGGGAGAGGGAGAGAGAGCTATTGTTGCCAATGCGCTCGGAGCAGGTCCAGCACTTACCGTCCGTGCGTATGCAGCACTTTGCACATCCAGAATGCCCGTTCTTGCACTGATTTTACATAGAGCAGAGCATCATGCTGGAGAGACCAATTGTTGCCTCTTCCTCATCCTCCAACCCTGCCTCTTCCTCATCCTCCACCACCACCTTGGCTTTCTTTGGAGTGCCGCCGTCAGAGGAAGTCGTGGTCTTTTTCCCGGTCATGGTTTATCACCTAGAATGCGAGGTAAAATAAAAGCAGGGAGGACTATTCGACTAATATATATATATATATATATATATATATATATATATATATATATATATATATATATATATATATATATATATCAGGCAGTAAGAAACAAGCATATTCAAAGAACATGTTGTGAAAGAACTTGGAAAGATGTTTACCAGATCTGATACTTGTGAAAGAACTTCACACCAATGGTGACGAGAGACGCGAAGCCAGGAGACGACGTAGTATTTAAACACTGCAAGAACGGGCATTCTAGCGACTTTCTAGAGAGGAGAGAGAGAGGAGAGAGAGAGGGAGAGAGAGCTATTGTTGCCTCTTCCTCATCCTCCAACCCCGCCTCTTCCTCATCCTCCACCACCACCTTGACTTTCTTTGGAGTGCCGCCGTCAGAGGAAGCCGTGGTCTTTTTCCCGGTCATGGTTTATCACCTAGAACGCGAGGTAAAATAAAAGCAGGGAGGACTATTCGACTAATATATATATATATATATATATCAGGCAGTAAGAAACAAGCATCTTCAAAGAACATACTGTGAAAGAACTTGGAAAGATGTTTACCAGATCTGATACTTGTGAAAGAACTTCACACCAATGGTGACGAGAGACGCGAAGCCAGGAGACGACGTAGTATTTAAACACTGCAAGAACGAGCATTCTAGTGACTTTCTAGAGAGGAGAGAGAGAGAGGAGAGAGAGAGGGAGAGAGAGGAGAGAGATAGGAGAAAGAGAGAAGAGAGAAAGGAGAGAGAGGAGAGAGAGGGAGAGATAGAGGAGGGAGAGAGAGGGAAGAGAGAGGAGGGAGAGAGGAGAGAGAGGAGGGAGAGAGAGGAGAGAGAGAGGAGAGAGAGAAGTAATACATAAATATATATATTATGTATACTAAATATATATATTTATATATTTAATTTGTATACAAATTTATATATTTAGTATATGAATATATCATAAAAAATAATATACTAAAAATATTACTACTGGCGGTTCACAATGAAAACCGCTA
The DNA here is from genome assembly GCA_029449295.1 of Zea luxurians. Taxonomy (NCBI): domain Eukaryota; kingdom Viridiplantae; phylum Streptophyta; class Magnoliopsida; order Poales; family Poaceae; genus Zea; species Zea luxurians. The sequence goes on along the minus strand of JAOPSE010000010.1, from coordinate 36,754,994 downwards.
GTAGAAATCATTTCTACTGGCGGTTCTCGATGACAACCGCCAGTAGAAATGGCCTCCACAGTCTGTGGAAGGCATTTCTACTGGCGGATCTCAATGACAACCGCCAGTAGAAATGATTTCTATTGGCGGTTGTCATTGAGAACCGCCAGTAGAAATATCTCCTATATAAAGGAGCACGCGCGGGGCCGAAAATTTCGCTAAGTCTTTAGCGCCCAGTCTTTTACACTTCCCGCCGTCAGGCTGCCGAAATTTCGCCCCGGCGATCTTCTCCGCCGTGCGTCGCCGTCGTCCACGCCATCGTCCCCGCGCCGTAGGTATGTTCCCCTCTCTCTCTCCCTTCTTCGACTTCGATCGCTCGGGCACACCGCTGCCGCCGTGCACGCGCCACCGCCGCGCACGTGCTGCCGCGCACGCGCCGCCGCGCGTGTAAACCCTAGGGCGCGTAGAAACCCTAGGCCACCGTGCGTGTAAACCCTAGGGCGCCCTTCTACAGAGAGTGAGAGAGAGGGAGAGGGAAGAGAGAGGAGGGAGAGGGAAGAGAGAGGAGGGAGAGGGAAGAGAGTGGAGAGGAGAGAGGGAAAGGGAAGAGAGAGGAAAGAGAGTGGAGGGAGGGAGAGAGAGAGGAGAGAGGGAGAGGGAAGAGAGAGGAGGGAGAGGGAAGAGAGAGGAGAGGAGAGAGGGAAAGGGAAGATAGAGGAAAGAGAGTGGAGGGAGGGAGAGAGAGAGAGAAGAGAGAAGAGGGAGAGAGGGAAAGTATTACTATACACCGAACGACATTTCCTCAATTTGTTTACTTAGTTGCCACTCGCACAAATAAGAAGCATGCATACAACGCTATTTCCTCTGCCATAGTTACCGTGTTACCGTGGTCATAATCGCAAGAGAGACATGAATGACAATTGTGATTAGAATTAGCACATGAACGTTATTTCCTATACGTTCTATACGACTCTCCATCTCTCCCTCTCTACGTCCTATACGACTCCTCCTCTCTCCCTCTCTATACGTTCTATACGACTCTCCCTCTCTCCCTACGTTCTATACGACTCTCCCTCTCTCCCTCTCTATACGTTCTATAAGACTCTCCATCTCTCTCTCTACGTCCTATACGACTCTCCCTCTCTATACGTAACTCGATAATATCCGTATCACAATATTAGGGGTTAGGGTTAGGGCTTAGGGTTAGTGTTAGTGGTTAAGGGTTAGGGTATTTGTTAATATGAATTTAATATGTGTTAATATGTGTTAATATGTGTTAATATGTATTTGTATATATATAGCTCAATGAGTTCTCCAATCAAGGACCAAGGATTAGGGCCCGACCACATGGACAAGAGTGTTGCTCAAGAACAATCCAGCAGTGAAGGATATGAAATGCCTAGCGACCCTTTTCCTACCACTAGCATAGATAGGGCCGCTGCGCGTGAGTTGCAACGTGACCCTACTTATGATCCACAAGACCATGAGGTAAATTACACATGCTTAATTTCGTGTGTGTACCTAATTAATTAGCTGATTTCATAATGTCTATTACACATGCATGATTTCTTGTGCATTTTATTACATGAATAGGAGGTCTTGTCTCAATTTCGTGCGATGCTCGAAAAAGTTGCGGCACGATACCAAGACGCACAGGAACCGACCCAAGACGCACCGGAACCGACCCAAGGCGCACCGGAATCGACCGAGGCAACCACTGAGAGGTCAAGGAAAAGGAAGCAGAGCGATCGGAACAGAGGTGACAGGGGGCTAAACAAGTTTCCTGACAAGACATATAAAATCGCAGACGTGAGCCCGAATGGTCAGCCCCTAGCTCCAGAAGAGGCACTGCCTAAGTTCCGGAATGCACTTGGGTTCTTAGTTAGAGATAATCTTGACATCACAATCCGACAGTGGAGAGATGTATCAGATGATGTCAAGAATCAAATGTGGAATAAGCTAATAACGAGGTTCGTTTTGCCTCGGGGTTCAGAAGAACTCGTGAAAAAATACACGATGAAGCAGTTTGCAATCAATTTCCAAAACTGGAGGTCTGAGATGAATACAAAGTTTGTAAAGAAAGACCTAGACCCGATGAAAAATATAAAATCTCAGCAGGTCAGTGGGCAGTATTTCTAGAGCAGAGGAGCAGCCCTGATTTTATATCGCTAAGTGAGGCAAATTCGGAACTATCTAAGAAGAACAAATACCACCACCACCTTGGCACAGGTGATTACAAGCATCAGGTTCCTAAATGGAGACAAGAAGACACCGAGAAGAAGGCTGCAGGGTTGCCGATGCTGTCCGAGCAACTTGGTGAAAGGACAGCTAATTGGATCCATGCTAGAAAACCAAGGGAAACTGAGTCTGGTGTATCTTTTGATGATCCCACTGTCGAAGAAGCGGCAAAAAACATATATGCAATTGCAGCTAAGCAGAGCCAAGGAACATTTAAGCCGCAAAGGGAGAGAGACATTCTAACGGCTGGTCTCGGTAACCCTGAGCATCTTGGTCGTGTACGAGGAATCTCATCTAAGGAAGGATGGAAGGAAGGATTCGGACCACAATGTGAAGGTCTGTACAAGAAACGTGATCGATACAAGGAAGAGATGGCGAATTATTTTAAGGAGGAGGCCAAGAAAGAGTTCAAAGGCCTGATGTCTGAAATGCTATCGAATCCTCCTCCAGAATTGATGCAGCAATTGGCGATTGCAAGTGCGATGTCTGTTCAACAGATGATCACTCCACAGATGCAAATAATTCCAGCAGCTCAAACGTCGTCTTCCATCGAGGGTACGACCATCCCAAGCTCTGTCGCGTCAACGGGAAATAAGGTCCGCTATCCAGTTGATGACATCACAAGGCCTGTGGCATGCACACTAGTTATAAGATATGGTATTAACAATCAGCGTACAAAGAAAGTAGCCACAGGCCTTGCGATCCCAGGACGCAAGTTCCATGGAAACGACATTCCAGAAGAATATTGCAGGGTAGAAGTGACGACAGTCGTCCAGGGATACGAGGACGACATGCTAGACATCCCTGGGCCCGAAGGTATCGAGACACTTGGACAAGCTATCAAGAATTTTATCCTCTGGCCTCGAAGGGATGTCGAATTGGTTGATCCACCACGACAGCCGTCGTCGCAGGCCCAACCGTCTCCGCCTTCCCAAATTGTTGTTCCTATTGTACATCCATCATCACCTCCTCAAACTTCACATGCTGCTCCTCATCCTCTTTCTGACCCTCCTTCTCCTCATCCTCATGGTGGCCCACCGTCTCCGCCACATACATCGCCCTTCAGGGATCCACCTTCTCCATAGCCATCTCCACGACCATCAAAGAAATCTAAAGTTTCTATACCAAAATTAGTGTCCCCATTCGAGAAGAAAAAGAAGAGTAAATCCACTGCTGGCACAACTCGTTTTTTGAAAGGGATTGGACGGAGCCTCACGTCAGACACTATTGATTTGGCCGATCTCGAGGAGTCCGCAAAAAAGGCTGAGGCAATGGTCACAAAGATAAAGAAGCCAACTAAGGCAGATTATAAAAACGTGCCTAAAAAATATGTGTTGGGCAGACCACTACTCACTTTTGAGAAACTAAGGGAGGTCCCGGCTAATATTAAAAGGTTGCATGATTGGTACATGCGGGCATCTTTAGTTGGCATCGACACCATCAGTGTTAATATACCAGCCCATGCTTTTATTGGTTCAAATCAAAAAGTCATTGTTGCATTCGAGGACATGTGGTTAATGATGAACCTTTAGAGACTCGACGTGCAACTTGTAACCATATTTGCATTGTAAGTGTCACTCATACTCCACATATATGTGTTATTATTAGTGAGTTGTATAAATTTTCAATATCTGACATGCACGTGTGCGTTGCAGAATGCAACATGATCAACAGGAGATCCTTTATGGTACCAATCCCAATGCTAGTGCCAGTAAAAGGGTTGGGTATCTCAACCCAATAAAGATATGCGAGGATAATCACACTTTTAGAATCGGAAAAGGCAACGAAGCATTACAGGGACTAACGGACAAAGAAATTGAGGTGCGTATCCAGGATCTGAAGAAGGATTTTGAAGCAAGATACGCCACCTACATAGGACACGCAATGCTTCAATTTCAAGACAGGGAATCCATAGTGGCCCCATACAACTTTAAGTAAGTGTGATTTTTGCATAAATAAAATTAATAATTTCAATACACATGTATCACAAGTTTGATTCGTATAGGGACCACTGGATATGCTTCTTCATTTATCCTAAGGTTGGAAAGGTGCTGGTGCTCGACTCCTTGCACACCGAGCCTTTGGCCTATTCAAAATTCCTCGGCATCTTAGAGCTGTAAGCCTTTTCTATGCATGCATACTTATATCGATGAGAATTGTAGAATAACATGGTGATTCTATTTGAGATCACAGGGCATTTAGGTTTTATAAGCTACGAGGTGGAAAGTACGACACGTCTAAAAAAGGCGTGCCACTAGACATCCATTATAACTGGCTGGTAAGTATGTGAATTTATGAATACATATCATACATGTACGTACATAGGACAATGTTGCAACTAAATAACCAATCTCCCGTTATGTAGTGCCACAAGCAACCACCCAGATCGGTCCTATGTGTGTTCTACGTGTGCGAGTTCATGAGAATGAACGGACGATACATCATGAACCCTGGCAAGGTATTATTAGTAATAGTCACGTATGTATTTATGTCATTAAAGATGCAAATGTGTTATTATTGAGTATAAATAGATGATGTTTATAAACTTCCTTTACAGCAATTTCAACAAGGAAGCCCGGAGAACTTGACTGAAGGTGCATTGTATGGCATAGTTGAGGACCTGTGCACATTCATATTGAAAGAGGTCATTCCCGCAGAAGGGAATTATCACGATGCTTCCGGAACATTAGCTTTGCCAGAGTTTAGAATACTAACAGAAATTAGTAGACTATCTCTTAGTCGAGATAGTTATTAGAGCTTAAGTGAAAACTTTGATGTATATAATGTGTGATGCATACATGGTTGTAAACAAGACTTTGATGTATATAAATGTATGATAGAATTTAATTCCATGTTGCTTTTAATATCAATACTACATGTTTATCAATATATATATATATATATATATATATATGTTTGTGTGTGAAAATATATATAAATTTTAGTACTGATTGAAAATTTAAAAAAAAGGCGGGAAAACTTCCACTGGCGGCTAAATAAAACAAACCGCCAGTGGAAATAGCATTTCCACTGGCGGTTTTCTTAATAAAACCGCTAGTGGAAATGCTATTTTCACTGGCGGTTTCTTAAGAAAACCGCCAGTGGAAATGCTATTTCCACTGGCGGTTCTAGAATAACCGCCAGTGGAAATGGCGATTTCCACTGGCCCCTAGCACTGGCGGCACTGAAAAACACCAGTGTAAACGTCTCTAGAACCGCCACTATAGAGCCTCTGTGTACTAGTGCTCCCGCCCGTAGTTCCAGGTGCTCCACCCCTCCACCCCATCAGACCCGATCTGTCGTTTCCTGGCTCCCTTAGGTCCCCTCTTCGCCACCACTCCGTCGCATGCTCCCCAGATCCGCCGCTCTATGGGTGCATCAGGTCTCGCCGCCAGTTCCAATGGAGGGAATAAATGGGCAAAGGCGGCCAATGAGGAAGCTACGATGACGGTGGTGATTGTGGAGTCAGATGAGCCTAGGATAGAATCATCATTGGAGCGGGGAACAATCATCTACAACCTCCTTGTCACGCTCCCCTTTCCCTCCGGCCTGATCTCGCGCCTCCGCCTTGCATTTCTCCTCTACCGCTTCACCACCGACCTGGTCTCTAGATCCTCCCTCCACATGCTCCAACTCCGGGTACAGGAGTGCCTGAGGTCCGCTGTCGACCTAAGCTCTGCCCAGGTCGCCGCTACCACTGATAATCGGCCTCCAGCCCACTGCTTTACTTTTGGCGACGAGTCGATGACTGGGCAACTACCGCCGCCCAAGGTCAGGTGCTCGAGTATCCGTCGACCCCTTCGCTAGGCCATTCCCCGTTGACAACAAGCATCAGGTATTCCGGCCTCTTGACTAGATTTTTAAAAATAATATTACCATTTATATGCTTAAATAAGTTTACTGCGAAAATATATTTTGTGATTCATCTACTGCTATTTGTTTGGGGATCATAAACATTAAGTTTTATATATAAAGTGGGACAAACTTAAAATTTGTGATCTGCACGCAAGCCAATGATGATTAGATATTACATCTGGAATTACCTTCATTACATCTGGAATTACCTTTAGATTCGTTTATGACGAGGCATATGCATTATAATCTCCTGTTTTGGTTATGTACTCTCTCAGTTTAATCTGATTATGTGGACATCGTTGTAGTTCAATAATTCCAATAAGGATCTCAAGACCTACAGCTGGGGAATGTTATTTGACAATGTAAGTAACAGTTGGTTCTTTTAGTTGGAGGTGTCCATCCTGCGTCCTCTGGTTTGGTCTAGGATGGAGCACCCATCTATATTTGATAGATTCAACTATGGTGTGTGATTTAAATTGGGTCTTTGAGTTGTTTTAATAACAACCTAAAATCTTTTAGTTTGTGAACTGTAATAAAATGTAACCTGGGCCTGATGCCATGTCTCTGTTTGTCTACATAGTGTATGGCGATGATGACAAAACCAAGGCTTTTTTCTTGACATTTGCAGTAGCCACCCAAGAGCTTTCTCCCCGCTAGGCTTGAGAGCTAGTCCTGCTAATTCCTTCATGGGATGTCTGAGCCATACATATTTCTGTTTTTTAGATTTCAATTGCAAGTAATGTTCAAATCAGGGCTTGTTTCTCTGTATTCGCAGTTGCTGCTGTTGCTATTGTTGTGTAACCTGCAACTAGCAGCCCTCAATCTTTATCACATGATATATTCATCGTAGTAATCCAGCAACACTATTTTTATATAGCAACTTGTTTGTCACTTGCCAAAGAAAGTTATTAGTCAAAGGGAGGGTTTACTATGTGTTGATAATGGGCATTTGGCTGTGCGTCACTATTTTCATATAGCTATCTATGTAGCCAAAGTTTTAGACCTACTACATGTACCTTTTTATTGTTTCTACACTTGAAAGATTAAAATACATGTTTGGTTCGTGTCTAACTATGCCACACTTTGCTTAAATGCCTGTAATTTTTATTTCCTAAATATGTCTTTTTATGCTAATTTGAATACGCTACTACGCCCAATTACTAGATCGCACGGATGCTCCGCTTTGTAAACACGTAGACCACCAATCCTACATTGTTTTTGTTCTTCCTTTTATGCTTTTACGATGATTTGAGTTGGTCCTTTTCAGAACAATGCACCCCTAGTACCTAGTCCAATCTAGAGCAGTATACGACAGATACGTCCAGTACCCCCAGTAAGTATATGCTCTTTTGTTTTTGTGATCCACGGCCCAAATATATAGAAGGCAAACTAGATTTTGATGTCTGCATTTTAAAATTGCCGATATCAACTAAATCGTCCATTAAATCAGTTTTCTATGTTTTTCAGAATGATGGACAAGGTACACCATTGTCGGGGACCCTAATTAGGGGTACCCCCAAGGCTCCTAATCTCAGTTGGTAACCCCCATCAGCACAAAGCTGCAAAGGCCTGATGGGCGCAATTCCGGTTAAGGCTCCGCCCACTAGAGGGACTCGATCTCGCCTCGCCCGAGCCCAGCCTTGGGGCAGGAATGGAAGACCAAGGCAGATTCACGCCTCACCCGAGGGTCTCCTCAAGCAACGGGTGCACCTTCGACTCGCCTGAGGCCCAGCTCGAGTAGGCTTCACGGAGAAGCAACCTTGGTCAGATCGCCTCGCCCGCCGACCGGATCGCAGGAGCATTCAATGCAAGGATCGCCTGACACCTTATCCTGACGCGCGCTTTCCAGTCGACAAGGCTGAAGTGACCGCAGTCACTTCGCCCCTCCACTAACTGACCTGACAGGAAAACAGCGCCGCCGGCGCTGTTCCGACTGCTGTGCCACCCGCCAGGGTGAGACTGACAGCAACCAAGCCCAGCCTCGGGCGCCATAGGAATCTTTGCCTCGCCCGACCTCAGGGCTCGGACTCGACCTCAACTCGGACGACGATCTCCGCCTCACCCGACCCCCGGGCTCGGACTCGACCTCACCTCGGACGACGATCTCCGCCTCGCCCGACCCCCAGGCTCGGACTCGACCTCAACTCGGACGACGATCTCCGCCTCGCCCGACCCCCGAGCTCGGACTCGACCTCAACTCGGACGACAATCTCCGCCTCGCCTGACCCCCGGGCTCGGACTCGACCTCAACTCGGACAACGATCTCCGCCTCGCCCGACCCTCGGGCTCGGACTCGACCTCAACTCGGACGATGATCTCCGCCTCGCCCGACCCCTGGGCTCGGACTCGACCTCGACCTCAGAGGAGTCACCACCTCGCTCGGGCCGACCACGCCATAAGGGGAGGCCATCATTACCCTACCCCTAGCTAGCCCAGGCTATGGGGAACAAGACCAGCGTCCCATCTGGCTCGCCCCGGTAAAACAAGTAATGATGGCACCCCGCGTGCTCCATGACAACGGTGGTTCTCAGCCCCCTACGGAAGCAAGGATACGTCAGCAAGGATCCGACAGCCCCGACAGCTGTGCTTCTACAGGGCTCAAGCGCTCCTCCGACGGCCACGACACCACATGAACAGGGCTCCAACACCTCTCCGACAGCCACGTCGGCACGTACATAGGGCTCTAGCTCCTCTCTGCTAGACACGTTAGCACACTGCTACACCCCCCGTTGTACACTTGGACCCTCTCCTTATGTCTATAAAAGGAAGGTCTAGGGCTCTCATACGAAGGAGGTGGCCACGCGGGAGAACGGGCAGCCTAACGCCCCCTGTCTCTCTCTCTCTCCCTCGCAAACGCTTGTAACCCCCTACTGCAAGCGCATCCGCCCTGGGCGCCGGACAACACGAGGCCATGAGTTTCCCCTCACTGTTTTCCCCCCTTGTGTCTCCATCTCGCACTGACCCATCTGGGCTGGGACACGTAGCAACAATTTACTCGTCGGTCCAAGGACCCCCGGGGTCGAAACGCCGACAGTTGGCGCTCCAGGTAGGGGCCTGCTGCGTGTTGACGAACAGCTTCCCGTCAAGCTCCAGATGGGGAGTCTCCAGCAACCTCTCCAACCCGGGACGAAGCTCCGTTTCGGGAGCCTAGAGTTCATGTCCCTCGACGGCAGCTACGACATGATACTCCTTCCTCCGTCGCGCGACAACGACAATGGCGGCCGTCAGCCCGCCCGCTGGCGGCGGAATCGACGACGTCTTCCCCACATGGCAGAAGAGCGACATCCGGGTCCATCCCGTCACCTTCCCCGCCGACGGAGGAGGAGACGGGGCAGGCATAGCCAAGCAGAAGGCGGCACCTCGTCGGCTGTCGAGCGAGTCGACGGCACCGGCGCCCCAACGGGGGGTACGTCGGGCGTTGACCTCGCGCCTGAGACAAAGACGAGTGTCGTTTCCTCGCAACACGCCAACCCCAAGCAAACAATGGGCGACGCCAGCACGCTCGCGAATGACTTGCTGAGCGTCAGCCTTGTACCTGAGATAACGGTGCAGTCCGTCCCCGACGCGACTTCGTCACCGTCCGTCGATCAAGAGGTACCATCCGTTTCCCATCTAGTGCCTTTTAGATTCAGCTTCGACCCACCAAGCAACCCCGCTTCGGTGGACGCTTTCATAAAGGCATATCCAAACCTCCCGGGGTACCATATGTGGTCAACCTGGGACAGATTGACGGCTGTCTCGACCTATGGGCCCCCGGGTTCTGAGGAAGACGACGAGCCCGACTCTGGTTGGGATTTCTCCGGGCTCGGTAACTCTAGTGCCATGCGGGACTTCATGATCGCATGTTACTACTGCCTCTCCGATTGCTCCGATGATAGCCACAGCCTCGACAGTGAGGACTGTGGCCCAAGTCACGAATGTTTCCACGTCGATCTAGAGGGTCTCGACGAAGGCAACCACCTTGGTATGCCTGAGGTCGACGATCCCTCTAGGCCTGCGCCTCGCATTGACATCCTTCGGGAGCTAGCTGTGGTCCCAGTCCCTGCAGGGGGTCAGGACACACAGCTCGAGCAAATCCGCGAGATGCAGGCTAGGCTTGACGAGGAAGCAGGACAACTTGTGCAGCTCCGGCAAAACATCGGGCAGGAGCGGACAGGCCGAGCACCGGCCGGAGAAGTATGTCATCTGGCCCAGGATGTCCAGCGCCGCATCACCGACGATGCCAGGGCAAGGCTGCCCTCGGCTTCCAGTGGGGTTGGTCAGAACCTGGCTGCAGCAGCAATACTGCTCCGAGCGATGCCAGAACCATCCACCACCGAGGGGCGGCGTATCCAGGGAGAACTCAAGAATCTCCCGGAGGATGCCGTGGTCCGACGGGCCGAAAGCTCTGCCTCCCGAAGGCAGGGATACCCCCGGAGCATCGCGCCGTGACTTCCCGATTCACACGGGAGGCCTCGGTCCACACCGGGCGCACACGGGACACAGCGCCTGCGGCCTCGGGCCGCCTCGGCAACGAGCACCATCGCCGCGACCGTCGAGCCCACCTCGACGAGAGGGTGCGCCGAGGCTACCATCCCAGGCATGGGGGACGCTACGACAGCGAGGAGGATCGGAGCCCTTCGCCCGAACCACTCGGTCCGCAAGCTTTCAGCCGGGCCATACGACGGGCACCGTTCCCGACCCGGTTCCGAGCCCCGACTACCATCACCAAGTACTCGGGGGAAACGAGGCCTGAACTGTGGCTCGCGGACTATCGGCTGGCCTGCCAGCTGGGTGGAACGGACGATGACAACCTCATCATCCGCAACCTCCCCTTGTTCCTCTCCGACGCCGCCCGAGCCTGGCTGGAGCATCTACCTCCTGCGCAGATCTCCAACTGGGACGACCTGGTCAAAGCCTTCGCCGGCAACTTCCAGGGCACATATGTGCGCCCTGGGAACTCCTGGGATCTCCGAAGCTGCCGCCAGCAGCCGGGAGAATCCCTGCGGGACTACATCCGGCGATTTTCGAAGCAGCGCACCGAGCTGCCCAACATCACCGACTCCAATGTCATCGGCGCGTTCCTCGCTGGCACCACTTGCCGCGACCTGGTGAGCAAGCTGGGTCGCAAGACTCCCACCAGGGCGAGCGAGCTGATGGACATCGCCACCAAGTTCGCCTCTAGCCAGGAGGCAGTCGAGGCCATCTTCTGGAAGGACAAGCAGCCTCAGGGGCGCCAGCCGGATGATGCCCCCGAAGCGTCTGCTCAGCGCGGCACGAGGAAGAAGGGCAAAAAGAAGTCGCAAGCGAAACGCGACGCTGCCGACGCAGACCTTGTCGCCGTCGCCGAGCACAAGAACCCTCGGAAACCTCCCGGAGGCGCCAACTTGTTCGACAAGATGCTCAAGGAATCGTGCCCCTATCATCAGGGTCCCGTCAAGCACACCCTTGAGGAGTGCGTCATGCTTCGGCGCTACTTCCACAAGGTCGGGCCACCGGCGGAAGGTGGCAGGGCCCCCGACAACGACAAGAGGGAAGCTCACAAGGCAGAGGAGTTCCCCGAGGTCCATGACTACTTCATGATCTACGGTGGGCGGGTGGCAAACGCCTCGGCTCGGCACCACAAGCAAGAGCGCCGGGAGGTCTGCTCGGTAAAGGTGGCGACGCTAGTCTATCTAGACTGGTCCGACAAGCCCATTACCTTCGACCAAGACGACCACCCCGACCGCGTGCCGAGCCCGGGGAAGTACCCGCTCGTTGTTGATCCCGTCATCGGCAACGTCAGGCTTACCAAGGTCCTCATGGACGGAGGCAGCAGCCTCAACATCATCTACGCCGACACCCTCGGGCTCTTGCAGATCGAACTGTCCTCGATCCGAGCTGGCGCGGCGCCCTTTCATGGGATCATTCCCGGGAAGCGCGTCCAGCCCCTTGGACAACTCGATCTGCCCGTCTGCTTCGGGACTCCCTCCAACTTCCGAAAGGAAACCCTCACGTTCGAGGTGGTCGGGTTCCGAGGAACCTACCACGCAGTGCTGGGGAGACCATGTTACACCAAGTTCATGGTCGTCCCCAACTACACCTACCTCAAGCTCAAGATGTCGGGCCCCAACGGGGTCATCACCATCGGCCCCACGTACCGACACGCGTACGAATGCGACGTGGAGTGCGTGGAGTACGCCGAGGCCCTCGCCGAATCCGAGGCCCTCATCGCCGACATGAAAAACCTCTCCAAGGAGGTGCCAGATGCGAAGCGCCACGCCGGCAACTTCAAACCAGTAGAGGCGGTTAAGTCCGTCCCTCTCGACCCCAGCAACGACGCCTCCAAGCAGATCCAGATCGGCTCCGAGCTCGACCCCAAATAGGAAGCAGTGCTCGTCGACTTTCTCCGTGCGAACGCCGAGGTTTTTGCGTGGAGTCCCTCGAACATGCCTGACATACCGAGGGAAGTCGCCGAGCACTCACTGGATATCCGAGCTGGAGCCCGACCCGTGAAGCAGCCTCTGCGCCGATTCGACGAAGAAAAGCGCAGAGCCATAGGCGAGGAGATCCACAAGCTGATGGCTGCAGGGTTCATCAAAGAGGTATTCCATCCCGAATGGCTAGCCAACCCTGTGCTTGTGAAAAAGAAAGGAGGGAAATGGCGGATGTGTGTAGACTACACTAGTCTAAACAAAGCATGTCCGAAAGTTCCCTACCCTCTGCTTCGCATCGATCAAATCGTGGATTCCACTGCTGGGTGCGAAACCCTATCTTTCCTCGATGCCTACTCGGGGTATCACCAAATCAGGATGAAAGAGTCCGACCAGCTCGCGACTTCTTTCATCACACCCTTTGGCATGTACTGCTACGTTACCATGCCATTCGGTTTGAGGAATGCGGGTGCGACATACAAAAGGTGCATGAATCATGTGTTCGGAGAACACATTGGTCGAACGGTCGAGGCCTACGTCGATGACATCGTAGTCAAGACGAGGAAAGCCTCCGACCTCCTCTCTGACCTTGAAACGACATTCAAGTGTCTCAAAGCGAAAGGCGTAAAACTCAATCCCGAGAAGTGTGTCTTCGGGGTCCCCCGAGGCATGCTCCTGGGTTTCATTGTCTCCGAGCGGGGCATCGAGGCTAACCCGGAGAAAATCATGGCCATCACCAACATGGGGCCTATCAAGGACTTGAAAGGAGTACAGAGGGTCATGGGATGCCTTGTGGCTCTGAGCCGCTTCATCTCACGCCTCGGCGAAAGAGGCCTGCCCCTGTATCGCCTCTTAAGGAAGACCGAGCGCTTTACTTGGACCCCCGAGGCCGAGGAAGCCCTCGGAAACTTGAAGGCGCTCCTCACAAGTGCGCCCATCCTGGTGCCCCTCGCTACCGGAGAAGCCCTCTTGATCTACGTCGCTGCCACCACTCAGGTGGTCAGCGCCGCGATCGTGGTCGAGAGACGAGAAGAAGGGCACGCACTGCCCGTCCAGAGGCCGGTTTACTTCATCAGTGAGGTACTGTCCGAGACCAAGATCCTCTACCCGCAAATTCAGAAGCTGCTGTACGCGGTGATTCTGACACGGCGAAAGCTGCGACACTACTTTGAGTCTCATCCGGTGACTGTGGTGTCATCCTTCCCCCTGGGGGAGATCATCCAGTGCCGAGAGACCTCGGGTAGGGTTGCAAAGTGGGTGGTGGAGATCATGGGCGAGACAATCTCGTTCGCCCCTCGGAAGGCCATCAAGTCCCAAGTCTTGGCGGACTTTGTGGCTGAATGGGTCGACACCCAGCTTCCCACAGCTCTGATCCAATCGGAACTCTGGACCATGTTTTTCGACGGGTCGGTGATGAAAACAGGAGCGGGCGCGGGCCTGCTCTTCATCTCACCCCTCAGGAAGCATCTCCGCTACGTGTTGCGCCTCCATTTCCTGGCGTCCAACAACGTGGCCGAGTATGAGGCTCTGGTTAACGGGTTGTGCATCGCCATCGAGCTAGGGGTCCGACGCCTTGACGCTCGCGGTGACTCGCAGCTTGTCATCGACCAAGTCATGAAGAACTCCCACTGCCGCGACCCGAAGATGGAAGCCTACTGCGACGAGGTTCGGTGCCTGGAGGACAAGTTCTACGGGCTCGAACTCAACCACGTCGCTCGACGATACAACGAGACTGCGGACGAGCTGGCTAAGGTAGCCTCGGCGCGGACAACGGTTCCTCTGGACGTCTTCTCCCGAGACCTACATCAACCCTCCGTCAAGACCGACGACACGCCCGAGCCCGAGAAGGCCTCAGCTCCGCCCGAGGCGCCCTCGGTCCAGCCCGAGGCGCCCTCGGCTCAGCCCGAGGCAGCCTCGGTCCCGCCCAAGGCACCCTCGGCCCCCGAGGGTGAGGCACTACGCGTCGAGGAAGAGCAGAACGGGGTCACGCCTAATCGAGACTGGCAGACCCCATACCTGCAATATCTCCACCGAGGAGAGCTACCCCTCGACAGAGCCGAAGCTCAGCGACTGGCGCGGCGTGCCAAGTCGTTTGTCTTGCTGGGTGACGAAAAGGAGCTCTATCACCACAGCCCCTCAGGCATCCTCCAACGATGCATATCCATCACCGAAGGTCAGGGGTTATTGCAAGAAATACACTCGGGGGCTTGCGGTCACCACGCAGCACCTCGGGCCCTCGTGGGAAACGCCTTCCGACAGGGTTTCTACTGGCCGACCGTGGTGGCCGACGCCACTAGGATTGTACGCACCTGCCGAGGGTGTCAATTCTACGCAAAGCAGACCCACCTGCCCGCTCAGGCTCTGCAAACAATACCCATCACCTGGTCGTTTGTTGTGTGGGGTCTGGACCTCGTCGGTCCCTTGCAGAAGGCACCCGGGGGCTTCACGCACCTGCAGGTCGCCATCGACAAATTCTCCAAGTGGATTGAGGTCCGACCCCTAAACAGCATCAGGTCCGAACAGGCGGTGGCGTTCTTCACCAACATCATCCATCGCTTTGGGGTCCCGAACTCCATCATCACCGACAACGGCACCCAGTTCACTGGAAGAAAGTTCCTGGACTTCTGTGAGGACCACCACATCCGGGTGGACTAGGCCGCCGTAGCTCACCCCATGACGAATGGGCAGGTAGAGCGTGCCAACGGCATGATTCTACAGGGGCTCAAGCCGAGGATCTACAACAACCTCAACAAATTCGGCAGGCGGTGGATGAAGGAACTCCCCTCGGTGGTCTGGAGTCTGAGGACAACGCCGAGCCGAGCCACGGGCTTCACGCCGTTTTTTCTAGTCTATGGGGCCGAGGCTATCTTGCCCACAGACTTGGAATACGGTTCCCCGAGGACGAGAGCGTACGATGATCGAAGCAACCGAACCAACCGAGAAGACTCACTGGACCAGCTGGAAGAGGCTCGGGACATGGCCATACTACACTCGGCACGGTATCAGCAGTACCTGCGACGCTACCACGCCCGAGGGGTTCGGTCCCGAGACCTCCAGGTGGGCGACTTGGTGCTTCGGCTACGACAAGACGCCCGAGGGCGCCACAAGCTCACGCCTCCCTGGGAAGGGCCGTTCATCATCGCTAAGATTCTGAAGCCCGGAACATACAAGCTGGCCAACAGTCAAGGCGAGGTCTACAGCAACGCTTGGAACATCCGACAGCTACGTCGCTTCTACCCTTAAGATGTTTTCAAGTCGTTCATGTACCTCGTTTACATACACAAGCAAAGTCCAATCTTCAAGGAAGGGTCAGCCTTGCCTCGGCAAAGCCCGACCCTCCCTTGGGGGCTAGGAGGGGGGAACCCCCTCTGTGTCAAAATTTTCTTCGGAAAAAGTCTTTCTGCTAGAACATCTTTCGTGCTTTTCGACTACTTCGATAGTGGAGTCCTGAAAACGACGGAGTACACGTAAGCAGGCAAGGCCGACCGAGCCGAGGGACTCCTATGCCTCCGGGATACGGATACCTCACTCATCACCTTCTACGATAAGTAACTCACGCTCGGATAAGGGATTCCGCTGTCCGAGCAAGTCTTAACACTCGAAAACTTCTTCTGCTGAAACGATTTTTCGTGCTGTCTCGACTATATCGATAACAGAATCCTATGGGCGAGTAAGAGTACACGTAAGCAGGCAAGGCCGACCGAGCCGAGGGACTCCTATGCCTCCGGGATACGGATACCTCACTCATCACCTTCTGCGATAAGTAACTCACGCTCGGATAAACGATTCTGTTACCGACGAACAAGTCCTGACACTCGAAACAAGGGGAAAAGAAACACAGCTTTACAACACGACGACGGTATGTTTTGGCCTCGGTGGCCGCAAAAATATATGCACGCTACAGACAAACTGTTCCTGCAGGTTCAGACATCAGCAGGGGGAGCAGCAGCACCCTCGGCATCGACTCCACCCTCGGCGGAATCCGACCCGGCCTCGAACAAGCAACATGGTCGGAGGATCTCCACCTCGAAGGAAGATGTCAGCACCACGCCTGGGACATCGCCGCTAGGGTCTCCTCCACGAACCCGGCCCAAGCAGACGGCCGGACCGGTCGTTCCGTAGCCTCAGCCAGCTGTCCCCTGAGGACACCAGCCTAGCTCATGGCCTCGGCAGCCCGACTCCAGGGTTGGTCCCGCCAGCAGACGACCTGGCTAGGTCCCAGCCGCCACTGCGACGCCTCGTCGGCCTAGGAAGTCCCCTACTCCTGGGCCGACGAAGTTTCTTCTCCAGCCAACTCCGCCTCTGTCCATGCTGACGCTGCTGCCTCCGGCTTTGGCTCATCATAAAGCAACCGAGGTTTCCTTCGCTAAGCAAGAAGAGCCTCGAGCGGCAAGGCCGACCGAGCCGAGGGACTCCTACGCCTCTGGGATACGGATACCTCACTCGTCACCTTTCGCACAGGGCAACTCACGCTTGGTTAAGCGGTCCAGCTAGTCGACAGGCGAGTTCTGGTGCGCAAAATGGAGAAGAAACACGGCTTTACACCCAAATACACAAATGTTCAGGCCCCGACAACCACAATGAACATACGCCAGCACTCAAGGTGCCATTACAAACGGAACTCCGGTTCCACCCCCGCAGGTACGAACAACCCCCACATTGGAGGGCCTGCGGGGCGACAAGACCCTAGGTGGCTCGCCGACGCCTGCTCCGGCAGCAGCGACAACGACCTCCACTCTGGGCAGCCAAACAGCAGCAGCTATGACCTCAGGGCAGACGCTGCTGTGACAAGGCCCTCGCCCACGTCCCCGCTCGAGGGGCGAGGACAAGCTATCAAAGCCAAAGAGCCGGAGGCCCGAAGCGCGGATGGTGGCGGCAATCTCGTCGGCGACGAGGACTTCTCCAGCCGCCACCACCTCAGCACCGACGGCGGCAGCCGTCTGCCCACCGGCAGATCCCCACTCGGGTCCTCCCGGACGGGCGAACACCGACCTCCACGCAGGGGTGTCGTACCGGAGCAAAGGCAGGACAGCCCAAGAACACGAACGTCGCCCTAGCAGCACGCGACGTCTTGGGCGGTCTCCTGGTGCGCGCGGCGTGATAGCCGCCCGCACGACGGGCAGATAGCCGCACTCCACCCAGCGGCGGAAGGTGGCACCGGAAGCTGCGCCAGAACCAGCTGAGCCAGCGAACCAGGCACGCGGGAGCTGACGACGCTTGCGGCCGCTCGGCCCCGCGTTGTCAAAGTCCGCCCCTTCCGCTAGGATGGTGAGCGCCCTCTCCCATGAATGCTGAAGGAGAAGGTGACCCATGAACCCCACGGGAGGTAGAGCTCCGGCTCAGCTCGCCCTTCGCCTCAGCCCGGATGACGAAAATCCTTGAAGCTGAGGGCAGGGCGGAGGCCGCAGCCCGGCTCGCTTCTCTACACCAAATTGCCCATTGGTGGGGGAAGGCGGCCGGGCTGCCTGACGAAAATCCTTGAAGCCGAGCAATGGCTGAAAGGTACCAACCTCCATAAGGTTGCGCTCCTTCCACAACAAGACGAAAGCGACACAAGCGCTCCCCATCCGGGGGTTCGGAAGGTGGAAGGACGCGATGCATGAAGGGAGTGCGAAGACATGGTTACCATCCAAGGGGGTCACCCTCCTTTTAAAGGCGACTCTCCCCACTTGCGTCCTCAGCCGTCGCGGATGGAGTCTTCACCAACACGATCCAAGGCCTTCCCCCTACGACACGGGGGGTGGGTCCCACACATCATGCAAGCTGCCCCAAGACAGAAGAAGCCAAACCGCCGCGCGCGGAGCGTGTAACCGCCCAGCGGTTACAAGCATTCCTCCATCTTCGCCCAAACCAGCGGGTGAAAGGGCGGACCGCCATGCAGGCGGCATGCAACTGCACTAAGGGGGCGCACCCTTTCGACTTCGACGCATCCAGCATGGAGGCCTAGGCCCACACGTCATGTAACCGGCGCGCCGGTTACTACGTGCAAAAAACTGCAGCGCCACTTGCGCCAGCACCGCGCCTTCTCGACTACGGAACCGGTGCCGCGACTCGAGGCCACCCTGCGCACGGCCCAGCAATGCCAACTAGGCACGCCGGTCACGGGTCAGTCAGCCGCAGAAGAAGGCGCGACGGTCAACATGGCCAAAAGTGGGCCGGCAGTAATGGCGGTGGCAGGCGGGCGGAAGCAGCAGTCAAATCATCTGCCGGCTCATGTCCCCTCCTGGAACAGCGAGAGAGCTCTC
This sequence comes from Zea luxurians, assembly GCA_029449295.1. Taxonomy (NCBI): domain Eukaryota; kingdom Viridiplantae; phylum Streptophyta; class Magnoliopsida; order Poales; family Poaceae; genus Zea; species Zea luxurians. The sequence goes on along the minus strand of JAOPSE010000010.1, from coordinate 36,736,285 downwards.
TCCCACGGCGTGAAGACGACGCGCCCGTGTCCCGTTCCTCGAACGGCTCACGCATGCACAACGGCTGCCCCGCGAATCACTCGTCCCGTCGCATTAACTCTGCGGCAGGATAGGTGACACCTTTGGCAGGCGAAGCGGGCGACGCTTCACCTCCGCCATAATGACCGCATCAAAAAAGGTGCGCCACATTGTTCAATTTCGTATCCTTTTCCTCTTCCCCTTTCTCTCTCTTGCTACAGGGACCGGGAAAGGGGATACTCCAAAAGGGATCCTTCTCCGCGAAGGAAGCGGGCCCCGAGCCCCCTACTGATCAGAGGTTCGAAGGCTGGCCCCTCGGAAGGGTTCAACAGCCGCCTCAGAGCACTCGGGCTCTGAGCCCACTACTGGTCAGAGGTTCGAAGGCTGGCCCCTCGGAAGGGTTCGACAGCCGCCTCAGGCCACTCGGGCTCCGCACCCACTACTGATCAGGGGTTCGTAGGCTGGCCCCCCGACGGGTTCGACAGTCGCCCCAGAGCACGCAGAGTGAGGGATGACTCTAGGTACGTTCGATACATAACCAAGGCTCGGGCTACGCTCCCGAGGTACCCTAGGACATTTTCGAGACCAGCAGGAACGATTTTGTAACGAAATCCCATCAGAGGGAGGCCTCGAGCCCTCGGACCCTATCAAACGGGACCGGGTCCGGCAAATCACCTGCAGGTACTTTTGGAGCGTGCCTCTGGGCCACTAGCCGACCCTTATCGAATGGGGCACGGGCGTCCACTCGGATCACCCGTTAGCAGCTCACTGGAGACACCATGTTCGGCGCCCATCGAGGGCAACATGGCGCTTCCCCCCCCCTCCTCCTTGCGGAAAGGCGACGCAGGGGCGTATGAAAAAAGCCGAGTCTGCCCTTGACCGTCCTCTCGCCCTGTGCAGAGGCTCAGGAGCTGCTCTCGCAAACTCAGCTCCGGCCAAACCGTTGACAGCGTCAACATACCAGCCCGATAACTCGGAACCTGACTATGCACCCGGGCAACAACCAGTTCGCATGAGGGAACGACCAGACCGGTCGAGCCATCACGAAAAGCATTAAGACCTCGAAGGAGTCAAACCACTCCTCCGAGGCCTCGGGGGCTACACCCGGCGGATGCGCTCGCGCGCACCCACCGAAACAAAATGCAACCAAGAAAGGTCGGTCCCCTTGCAAAAAAGTGTGACAAAGCCTCCAAGCGAGTACCCACACTCCCTTTGAGGCTCGGGGGCTACTGTCGGGGACCATAATTAGGGGTACCCCCAAGGCTCCTAATCTTAGCTGGTAACCCCCATCAGCACAAAGCTGCAAAGGCCGGATGGGCACAATTCCGGTTAAGGCTCCGCCCACTCGAGGGACTCGATCTCGCCTCGCCCGAGCCCAGCCTCGGGGCAGGAACGGAAGACCAAGGTTGATTCACGCCTCGCCCGAGGGTCTCCTCAAGCAACGGGCGCACCTTCGACTCGCCTGAGGCCCAGCTCGAGTAGGCTTCACGGAGAAGCAACCTTGGCCAGATCGCCTTGCCCGCCGACCAGATCGCAGGAGCATTCAATGCAAGGATCGCCTGACACCTTATCCTGACGCGCGCTTTCTAGTCGACAAGGCCGAAGTGACCGCAGTCACTTCGCCCCTCCACTGACTGACCTGACAGGAAAACAGCGCCGCATGCGCTGCTCCGACTGCTGTGCCACCCGCCAGGGTGAGGCTGACAGCAACCAAGCCCAGCCTCGGGCGCCATAGGAATCTCCGCCTCGCCCGACCCCAGGGCTCGGACTCGACCTCAACTCGGACGACGATCTCCACCTCGCCCGACCCCCGGGCTCGGACTCGACCTCGCCTCGGACGACGATCTCCGCCTCGCCCGACCCCCGGGCTCGGACTCGACCTCAACTCGGATGACGATCTCCGCCTCGCCCGACCCCTAGGCTCGGACTCGACCTCAACTCGGACGACGATCTCCACCTCGCCCGACCCCCGGGCTCGGACTCGACCTCAACTCGGACGACGATCTCTGCCTCGCCCGACCCCCGGGCTCGGACTCGACCTCGACCTCGGAGCAGTCACCACCTCGCTCGGGCCGACCACGCCACAAGGGGAGGCCATCATTACCCTACCCCTAGCTAGCCCAGGCTACGGGGAACAAGACCGGCGTCCCATCTGGCTTGCCCTGGTAAAACAGGTAATGATGGCACCCCACGTGCTCCATGACAACGGTGGTTCTTAGCCCCCTACGGAAGCAAGGATACGTCAGCAAGGATCCGACAGCCCCGACAGTTGTGCTTCTACAGGGCTCAAGCGCTCCTCCGATGGCCACGACGCCACATGAACATGGCTCCAACACCTCTCTGACAGCCACGTCGGCACGTACATAGGGCTCTAGCTCCTCTCTGCTAGACACGTTAGCACACTGCTACACCCCCCGTTTACACCTGGACCCTCTCCTTACGTCTATAAAAGGAAGGTCCAGGGCTCTCATACGAAGGAGGTGGCCGCGCGGGAGAACGGGCAGCCTAACGCCCCCTGTTTCTCTCTCTCTCCCTCGCGAACGCTTGTAACCCCTACTGCAAGCGCATCCGCCCTGGGCGCCGGACAACACGAGGTCGCGGGTTTCCCCTCACTGTTTTTCCCCCTTGTGTCTCCGTCTCGCGCCGACCCATCTGGGCTCGGACACGCAGCGACAATTTACTCGTCGGTCCAGGGACCCCCCAGGGTCAAAACGCCGACAACCATGACAGTAGAATTTTTTTACACCCTGGTTATCTTGTTTTAATTCATCTTTTATGCGCTCCAATTATTTTGGTGAATCTTAGCATAGAGCTTGACCTTCTATTATTTTGTATGTTTGGTTTGCATGGGATAATCTGGCATGGGATGTATTTATGAACATTGATATCATTTTTTATGCTTACTAACAGAATAATGCATATGGTCTCAAAATGGAGAATTCACTATTCCTCAATGATTAATAGTTCATGTTACGTTTGCAGATATGGACGCGATGGTTTTCTCCACATTAGGAAAGCTGGAAGAGCATTTTGAACTCACTTTTTTTGCTAACAGTGGTGTTATGGTGAAACATAGTTTTGTGTGTATGTACCAACAACTAAAATGTAAATACCACATTATCATAGTTGAGTACTGGAATAATTATCTCTTATATCTTATTGTAAAATCTAAAACAGTTCTCCTGTAGATGGTTAGCTTGCATTTTACGCTACAATTACCTCAGATCACTTCTTGTTGTATTTTACACCAATTTAAGATATTTCTTGATGCGTTTTATGACAAACTCGTGCGCAGAGAGATATATTCGGTCTACATTCGTTATTATGAATTAGATGAACGATTTACGCTAAAATTCGTACTCATTAACGTTGTTTTGGTTCACATTTTACGCATAAATCCGTCCGAGCCAGAATTCGCGTACGACCGGTGACGCACGATTTTCGCGCCATAAATTTTGGCTCCATTCGCCATTACGAAACAGATATATGATTTACACTAACATTCGTAATAATTTACGATGTTTTAGATCACGTTTTACGCTAGAATCCGCCCGAGCCAGAACCCGCGCACGATCGACTGCACGCGATTTTCACGCCGTAATTTTGGGCCCCGTTTGCTGTTACAAAACAGATGTAGGATTTACGCTAAATTTCGTACCCATTTACGCTGTTTTAGCTCACGTTTTACGCTTGAATCCGCCCGAGCCAGAACCCGCGCACGATCGGCTGCACGCAATTTTCACGCCGTAATTTTGGGCTCCGTTTGCTGTTACAAAACAGATATAGGATTTACGCTAAATTTCGTACTCATTTACGCAGTTTTAGCTCACATTTTATGCTGGAATCCGCCCGAGCCAAAACCCGGGCACGATCGGCTGCACACAATTTTCACGCCGTAATTTTAGGCCCCGTTTGCTGTTACAAAACAGATATAGGATTTACGCTAAATTTTGTACTCATTTACGCTGTTTAAGCTCACGTTTTACGCTGGAATCCGCCCGAGCCAGAACCAGAACCAGATCGAACGCGCGTGGATATACGTGACTGGGGCTTCCCATACTAATGGAAGCCCAACTTTTCCCTATAATATATATATATATATACCACATATGGTGAGCGCATCGGGGCATGACGACACGGACACCGGCGCGCCGCCGCAGCACAGCGTCTTCCTCGATCGATCCATGATACTACTGTACAGCTCTCAGAGCTTCGTCAGTGTACGCGCTTGTGCTGGGACAAGTGCGAGCGTGTGTGTATATGTGGTAGGATTCTCGAGTGAGAGAGTGTCACACCCGTTTCTAAAGAGCAGAGCCGGGTGCATAGTATATGTGTGCCAGGATCTATTTCCACACATATGTTGACGTCACAAGTGTAATATATCAAAAGAACAATGCATAAAAGCGTAAATAACGATTATATTAACATATTACGCTTCGAATAGACATAATGTCTTAACCTTTATTCATCAAAGTACAGCGAAACATGGACATCCATCCACAGGAAGATGACCGAGGGTATCACTAGACTAGCATCCATGGAGTTCAGCATCATATCTTCATCTGCAAACTTCAGATCAAAATTTAAGCAAGGGTGAGCTCACTTATGGTCGGGGCTCAGCAAGTGGGGGAAAACTAATGCAAGTTTAACAAGGTGAGGCCAAGGTTGAGCAGTAAGCATTTTAGTTGGTCAACATTTTATTAACAACACCTGTCTTACTAATAAGTGTGAATCCCAAGTATTCCCATTAAACAAAGGTATAAGAGTATATAAAAAACACTTAAGTGAAACCACTTAAGCAAACCATTGGCGGATCATCGAATCTCGATTTATTTTCATCTTCAAGTTCAATTATCATGTGAGGAGTCCTGGCTGCTCTTAATCGTGAGCACGTCTGATATATCAGTTTTACACTCTGCAGAGGTGGTACAACTTTACCCACAAGCCGTGTATTCCCTCTAGCCTGGGTCGGCCAAACCTGTAAACACTTCCGAGGTGAGTGGCTAGGGATCCACTATGAGGCTTTCACAGAATACTCTTAATATTAAGCAACCCGCTCTGGGTGAGGTACCTTAGCCAAGAATACGTCCCCATGTTAACGTGAGCTGCCACCACTACCGCTCTCCCTCTTGCCCATATTTCAGGTAAGGTTGCTTGGCACTAAGCATATAAAGCTAATTACCAAAGCTAGAGCCATGATAGCACTCGTGGTTGCACTGTTTTCCTGGGTGGTGACTCCATGTTCCAATTATCACGGTATGATCTTGCTTAATCATCGGATTAACAATAATAATATAACTTACCATTTGGAACATTGATATCATCAGTAGGAGTAACATCATAAAGTTAAAGTTGTAGCAATAGCAAAGCTACTTGATTAGATCATGTCGGGTACCGTAATTAGGGGTACCCCCAATACTCCTAAGCATAGCTGGAAAACATCTTCAAGACAGACCATAAAGGCTGGTAAGCGCGGTGCAAAGTTAAAGCCTCATCTGCCTAGGGACGCGATCTCGTCTCGCCCAAGCCCGGCCTCGGGCAAGAACAGTAGTCCCGGATGGATTCACGCCTCGCCGGAGGGCCCCCCTCAGGCAGCGGGCGCACCCCCGGCTCGTCCGAGGCTAAGCTCGGGCAAACTTTGTCGTATAGCAACCTCAACCAAATCACCTTACCGCCGACCGTATCGCATGCGCATTCAATGCAGGGATCACCTGACACCTTATCCTGACACGCGCGCCTCAATTGGCAAGGTCGAAGCGACCGCAGTCACTTTGCCCCTTTACTAATCGTTCTGACAGGAAAACAACACTATTCACCCCGTTCCGACTACTGTGCCAACCACCAGGGCAAGACTAACAACAGTAAGTCACGGCCACTCCCGAGTTCAGCCTCGGGCGCAACAGGGAGCTCTGCCTCGCCCGACCCTAGGTCTCGACCTCAGCCTCGGCCTCGGGAGGAAGTCTCCGCCTCGCCCGACCACAGCTTTGGCCTCGGGAGGAGTCACAATCTCGCCCGACCTCAGCCTCGGCCTTGGGAGGAGTCACCGCCTCGCCCGACCTTGGCTTCGGACCGACTACGCTACAGAGGATACATCATTACCCTACCTCTAGCTAGCCGCCTCAGGCTACGAAGGAACAAGACCGGAGTCACATCTAGATTACTCCGGCCACAGGTAATGATGGTTCCCCGCATGCGTCCATGACGTCAATAGTCCATAAGCTCTCTACGAAGGCAAAGAAACGTCAGCAGGACCCAGGACCGCACTGCTAGCTCCGCTTCATACAGGGCCCAAGCACTTCTTCGCCAGACACGTTAGCACATAGCTACACCCCCATATGTACAGCTGGACCATCCCCTTGTGTCTATAAAAGGGGATGCCCAGGGCCTTCTCAGGGGAAGAGGAGAGGACGGGCGATAAGGATAACGGAGACAGACTCACTCAAATATCGAGCTCCACTCCGCAACACTAGACTCCTCAGGAGGCCTAGGGCCCGTTCCCTCTCTCGCGAAGCTTGTAACCCCTACTGCAAGCACCCCCGGTGCAAGATAATATAAGCCTCATCCCTCCTCTTGTGTTCCATCTTGCATCAATCCATCTGGACAGGGGCACGCGGCACAAAATTCACTAGTCGGTCCGGTTGAGGGTCCCCTGGGTCCGAAACATCGACAGATCAAAACCCAGGTTAACAAGGAATAAGGTTGGAAAGTGTGGAGTATCTGAATAGGTAACCCATCAAATTATGCATATATATCCAAGACTAAACTTTATTAAATATGTTGTTTGGGATCAAACAGAGTATGCAGAGGGAGAAGTCCAGTTGCCTTGTGTCGGGGACCATAATTAGGGGTACCCCCAAGACTCCTAATCTCAGCTGGTAACCCCCATCAGCACAAATCTGCAAAGGCCTGATGGGCACGATTAAGGCTCAGTCCACTCAAGGGACACGACCTCGCCTCGCTCGAGCCCAGCCTCGGGCAAAGGCAGCCGACCCCGGAGGATTCACGTCTCGCCCGAGGGCCCCCCTCAAGCAACAGACACACCTTCGGCTTGCCCCAAGGCCCAGTCTTCGCAGAGAAGCAACCTTGGCCAGATCGCCATGCCAACCGACCGTATCGTAGGAGCATTTAATGCAAGGATTGCCTGACACCTTATCCTGACGCGCACTCCAGTCGACAGAGCCGAAGTGACCGCAGTCACTTCGCCGCTCCACTGACCGACCTGACAGGAATACAGCGTCGCCTGCCCTGCTCTGACTGTTGTGCCACTCGCCAGAGTGAGGTCGACAGCGGCTAAGTCCAGCCTCGAGCGACATAGGAAGCTCCGCCTCGCCCGACCCTAGGGCTCGGCCCTCGTCTCGGCCTCAGCTCCAGAAGACGACGAACTCTGCCTCGCCCGACCCTAGGGCTCGGACTCGGCCTCGGCTCTGGAAGACGACGGACTCCGCCTCGCCCAACCCCAGGGCTCGGACTCGGCCTCGGCTCTGGAAGACGACGGACTCCGCCTCGCCCGACCCCAGGGCTCGGACTCGGCCTCGGCTCTGGAAGACGACGGACTCCGCCTCGCCCAACCCCAAGGCTCGGACTCGGCCTCGGCTCCGGAAGACGATGGACTCCGCCTCGCTCGACCCCAGGGCTCGGACTCGACCTCGACCTCGGAGGAATCGCCACCTTGCCCTGACTCGGGTTCGGACCAGCCACGTCGCCAAGAGGGCCATCGTTACCCTACCCCTAGCTAGCTCAGGCTACGGGGAACAAGACCGGCGTCCTATCTGGCTCGCCCCGGTAAACAAGTAATGATGACGCCTCGCACGCTCCATGACAGCGGCAGCTCCCAGCCTCTTATGTCAGCAAGGAGACGTCAGCAAGGACCCTACAGCCCCGACAGCTGTACTTCCGCAAGGCTCTAGCACTCCTCCAACGACCACGACATCACATGAACAGGATGCCAAAACCTCTCCGACTGCCACGACGGCATGTACTTAGGGCTCTAGCTCCTCTCTGCTAGACACGTTAGCACACTGCTACACCCCCCATTGTACACCTGGGCTCTCTCCTTACGTCTATAAAAGGAAGGTCCAGGGCTCCCGTACGGAGAGGTTGGCCGCGCGGGAGAACGGGCCGGCGCGTAAGGCTCTCGCTCTCTCTCTTTGTCTCGCTCCCACACGGACGCTTGTAACCCCCTACTGCAAGCGCATCCAGCCGCCCTGGGCGCAGGACAACACGAAGGCCGCAGTTTCCCCTCGCTGTTCTCCCCCCTTTGTGTCCCGTCTCGCGCCGACCCATCTGGGCTGGGGCACGCAGCAATAATTTACTCGTCGGTCCAGGGACCCCCCGGGGTCGAAACGCCGACAGTTGGTGCGCCAGGTAGGGGCCTGCTGCGTGTTGACGAACAGCTTCCCGTCAAGCTCCAGATGGGTAGTCCCCAGCAACCTTTCCAACCCGGGACGACGCTCCATTTCGGGAGTCTTGAGTTCATGTCTCTCGACGGCAGCTACGACATGGTACTCCTTCCTCCGCTGCGCGATGACGACAATGGCGGCCGTCAGCCCGCCCGCCGGCGGCGGAATTGACGGCGTCTTCCCCACGTGGCGGAAGAGCAACATTCAGTTCTGTCCCGTCGCCTCCCTCGCCGACGGAGGAGGAGGCGGGGCAGGCATGACCAAGCAAAGGGCAACACCTCGTCGGCTGTCGAGCGAGACGACGGCACCGGCACCCCAGCGGGGGACACGCTGGGCGTTGAGCTCGCATCGGAGACGAAGACGAGCATCGTTTCCCCGCAACACACCAACATCGAGCTGACGGATGACGCCAGCACGCTCGCGAAGGGCTTGCTGGGCATCGCCCTCGTACCTGAGACAACGGTGCAGTCCGCCCCTAACGCGACTTCGTCACCACCCGTCGATCAAGTGACTGATGGCCGCCTCGACCTATGGGCCCTCGGGTTCCGAGGAAGACAATGAGCCTGACTCTGGTTGGGATTTCTCCAGGCTTGGAAACCCCAGTGCCATGCGGGACTTCATGACCGCATGTGACTACTGCCTCTCCGATTGTTCCGATGGTAGCCACAGCCTCGGCGACGAGGACTGTGGCCCAAGTCGCAAATGTTTCCACGTCGATCTAGGGGGTCTCAGCGAAGGTAGCCATCTTGGCATGCCGGAGAACGGCGATCCCCCTAGGCCTGCGCCTCGCGTTGACATCCTTCGGGAGCTAGCTGTGGTCCCAGTCCCTGTGGGGGGTCAGGATGCACAGCTCGAGCAAATCCGCGAGATGTAGGCCAGGCTCGACGAGGAGGCAGGAACACTTGCGCAGCCTCGGCTGAACCTCGGACAGGAGTGGGCAGGCCGAGCTCCAGCCGGAGAAGCACGTCATCTGGCCCAGGACGTCCAACACCGCATCGCCGACGATACCAGGCCAAGGCTACCCCTGGTTTCCAGCGGGGTCAGCCAGAACCTGGCTGTAGCTGCGATACTTCTCCGAGCGATGCCGGAACCCTCCACCACCGAGGGGCGGCGTATCCAGGGAGAGCTCAAGAACCTCCTGGAAGATGCCGCGGTCCGACGGGCCGAAAGCTCTGCCTCCCGAAGGCAGGGGTACCCCCCGGAGCATCGCGCCGCGACTTCCGGATTCGTGCGAGAAGCCTCGGTCCACACCGGGCGCACGCGCAACATGGCGCCTGCGGCCTCGGGTCGCCTCGGCAACGAGCACCACCACCGCAACCGTCGAGCCCACCTCGATGAAAGGGTGCGCCGAGGCTACCACCCCAGGCGTGGGGGACGCTACGACAGCAGGGAGGATCTGAGCCCGTCACCCGAACCACCTGGTCTGCAGGCTTTCAGCCGGGCCATACGATGGGCACCATTCCCGACCCGGTTCCGAACCCCGACTACCATCATAAAGTACTCGGGGGAGACAAGGCCGGAACTGTGGCTCGCGGACTACCGACTGGCCTGCCAGCTGGGTGGAACGGATGATGACAACCTCATCATCCGCAACCTCCCCCTGTTCCTCTCCGACACCGCTCGAGCCTGGCTGGAGCATCTGCCTCCGGGGCAGATCTCCAACTAGGACGACCTGGTCCAAGCCTTCGCCGGCAACTTCCAGGACACGTACGTGCATCCTGGGAACTCCTGGGATCTTCGAAGCTGCCGCCAGCAGCCGGGAGAGTCTCTCTGGGACTACATCCGACGATTCTCGAAGCAACGCACCGAGCTGCCCAACATCACCGATTCCGACGTCATCGACGCGTTCCTCGCCGGCACCACCTGCCGCGACCTGGTGAGCAAGCTGGGTCGCAAGACCCCCACCAGGGCGAGTGAGCTGATGGACATCGCCACCAAGTTCGCCTCTGGCCAGGAGGCGGTTGAGGCCATCTTCTGGAAGGACGAGCAGCCCCAGGGCCGCCAGCCGGAAGACGTCCCCGAGCCGTCCGCTCGGCGCGACACCAAGAAGAAGAACAAGAAGAAGTCGCAAGCGAAACGCGACGCCACCGATGCGGACCTTGTCGCCGCCGCTGAGTACAAGAACCCTCGGAAACCTCCTGGAGGTGCCAATCTCTTCGACAAGATGCTCAAGGAGCCGTGCCCCTATCATCAGGGGCCCGTCAAGCACACCCTTGAGGAGTGTGTCATGCTTCGGCGCCACTTTCACAAGGCCGGGCCACCGGCGGAAGGTGGCAGGGCCCACAACAACGACAAGAAGGAGGACCACAAGGCAGAGGAGTTTCCCGAGGTCCACGACTGCTTCATGATCTACGGTGGGCAAGTGGCGAATGCCTCGGCTCGGCGCCGCATGCAAGAGCGTCAGGAGGTGTGCTTGGTAAAGGTGGCGGCGCCAGTCTACCTAGACTGGTCCGACAAGCCCATCACCTTCGACCAAGGCGACCACCCCGACCGCGTGCCGAGCCCGGGGAAATATCCGCTCGTTGTCGACCCTGTCATCGGCAACGTCAGGCTCACCAAGGTCCTCATGGACGGAGGCAGCAGCCTCAACATCATCTACGCCGAGACCCTCGGGCTCCTGCAGATCGGTCTGTCCTCGATCCGGGCAGACACGGCGCCTTTTCACGGGATCATCCCCGGGAAACGCGTCCAACCCCTTAGAAAACTCGATCTGCTCGTCTGCTTCGGGACTCCCTCCAACTTCCGAAGGGAAACCCTCACGTTCGAGGTGGTCGGGTTCCGAGGAACCTACCACGTAGTGCTGGGGAGACCATGTTACGCCAAGTTCATGGCTGTCCCCAACTACAACTACCTCAAGCTCAAGATGCCGGGCCCCAACGGGGTCATCACCGTTGGCCCCATGTACCGACACGCGTATGAATGCGACGTGGAGTGCGTGGAGTACGCCGAGGCCCTCGCCGAATCTGAGGCCCTCATCGCCAACATGGAAAGCCTCCCCAAGGAGGTTCCAGATGCGAAGCACCACACCGGCAACTTCGAACCAGCAAAGGCGGTCAAATCCGTCCCTCTCGACCCCAGCAACGACACCTCCAAGCGGATCCGGATCGGCTCCGAGCTCGACCCCAAATAGGAAGCAGTGCTCGTCGACTTTCTCCATGCAAACACCGACGTTTTCGCGTGGAGTCCCTCGGACATGCCTGGCATACCGAGGGAAGTCGCCGAGCACTCACTGGATATCCGAGCTGGAGCCCGACCCGTGAAGCAGCCTCTGCGCCGATTCGACGAAGAAAAGCGCAGAGCCATAGGCGAGGAGATCCACAAGTTGATGGCCGCTGGGTTCATCAAAGAGGTATTCCATCCCGAATGGCTTGCCAACCCTGTGCTTGTGAGAAAGAAAGATGGGAAATGGCGGATGTGTGTAGACTACACCGGTCTAAACAAAGCATGTCCGAAGGTTCCCTACCCTCTGCCTTGTATCCATCAAATCGTGGATTCCACTGCTGGGTGCGAAACCCTATCGTTCCTCGATGCCTATTTAGGGTATCACCAAATCAGGATGAAAGAGTCCGACCAGCTCGCGACTTCTTTCATCACACCTTTTGGCATGTACTGCTACATTACTATGCCATTTGGTCTGAGGAATGCAGGTGCGACGTACCAAAGGTGCATGAACCACGTGTTCGGGGAGCACATTGGTCGAACGGTCGAGGCTTATGTCGATGACATCGTAGTCAAGACGAAGAAAGCCTCCGACCTCCTCCCCGACCTTGAAACGACATTCCGGTGTCTGAAGGCGAAAGGCATAAAACTCAATCCTGAGAAGTGCGTCTTCGGAGTCCCCTGAGGCATGCTCTTGGGGTTCATTGTCTCCGAGCGGGGCATCGAGGCCAACCCGGAGAAAATCACGGCCATCACCAACATGGGGCCTATCAAGGACTTGAAAGGAGTACAGAGGGTCATGGGATGCCTTGCGGCTCTGAGCCGCTTCATCTCACGCCTCGGCGAAAGAGGCCTGCCCCTGTATCGCCTCTTAAGGAAGACCGAGCGCTTTACTTGGACCCCCGAGGCCGAGGAAGCCCTCGGAAACTTGAAGGCGCTCCTCACAAGTGCGCCCATCCTGGTGCCCCTCGCTACCGGAGAAGCCCTCTTGATCTACGTCGCCGCCACCACTCAGGTGGTCAGCGCCGCGATCGTGGTCGAGAGACGAGAAGAAGGGCACGCACTGCCCGTCCAGAGGCCGGTTTACTTCATCAGTGAGGTACTGTCCGAGACCAAGATCCGCTACCCGCAAATTCAGAAGCTGTTGTACGCGGTGATTCTGACGCGGCGAAAGCTGCGACACTACTTTGAGTCTCATCCGGTGACTGTGGTGTCATCCTTCCCCCTGGGGGAGATCATCCAGTGCCGAGAGGCCTCGGGTAGGGTTGCAAAGTGCACGGTGGAGATCATGGGCGAGACAATCTCGTTCGCCCCTCGGAAGGCCATCAAGTCCCAAGTCTTGGCGGACTTTGTGGCTGAATGGGTCGACACCCAGCTTCCCACAGCTCTGATCCAACCGGAACTCTGGACCATGTTTTTTGACGGGTCGGTGATGAAAACAGGAGCGGGCGCGGGCCTGCTCTTCATCTCACCCCTCAGGAAGCATCTCCGCTACGTGTTGCGCCTCCATTTCCCGGCGTCCAACAACGTGGCTGAGTACGAGGCTCTGGTCAACGGGTTGTGCATCGCCATCGAGCTAGGGGTCCGACGCCTCGACGCTCGTAGTGACTCGCAGCTTGTCATCGACCAAGTCATGAAGAACTCCCACTACCGCGACCCAAAGATGGAAGCCTACTGCGACGAGGTACGGCGCCTGGAAGACAAGTTCTATGGGCTCGAGGTCAACCACGTCGCCCGACGATACAACGAGACTGCGGACTAGCTGGCAAAGATAGCTTCGGGGCGGACAACGGTTCCCCCGGACGTCTTTGCCTGAGACCTACATCAACCCTCGGTCAAGACCAGCGACACGACCGAGCCCGAGGCACCCTCGACTCAGTCCGAGGCACCCTCGGCTCAGCCCGAGGCGTCCTTGGCTCGGCCCGAGGCGTCCTCAGCTTGGCCCGAGGCACCCTCAGCCCCCGAGGGTGAGACACTGCGCGTCGAGGGAGAGCGGAACAAGGTCCCGCCTGATCGAGACTGGCAGGCCCCGTACCTACGATATCTCCACCGAGGAGAGCTGCCCCTCGACCGAGCCGAAGCTCAGCGACTGGCGCGGCGCGCCAAGTCATTCATCTTGCTGGGTGAAGGGAAGGAGCTCTACCACCGCAGCCCCTCCGGCATCCTCCAGCGATGCATATCCATCACCGAAGGCCAGGAGCTCTTACAAGAAATACACTCGGGGGCTTGCGGTCATCACGCAGTGCCCCGAGCCCTTGTTGGAAACGCTTTCCGACAAGGTTTCTACTGGTCGACCGTGGTGGCCGACGCCACTAGAATTGTCCGCACCTGCCAAGGGTGTCAGTTCTACGCAAGGCAGACGCACCTACCCGCTCAGGCTCTGCAAACAATACCCATCACCTGGTCATTTGCTGTGTGGGGTCTAGACCTTGTCGGTCCCTTGCAGAAGGCACCCGAGGGCTACACGCACCTACTGGTCGCCATCGACAAATTCTGCAAGTGGATCGAGGTCCGACCCCTGAACAGCATTAGGTCCGAGCAGGCGGTGGCATTCTTCACCAACATCATCCATCGCTTTGGGGTCCCGAACTCCATCATCACCGACAACGGCACCTAGTTCACCGGCAGAAAGTTACTGGACTTCTGCGAGGATCACCACATCCGGGTGGACTGGGCCGCCGTGGCTCACCCCATGACGAATGGGCAGGTAGAGCGTGCCAACGGCATGATTCTACGAGGACTCAAGCCGAGGATCTACAACGACCTCCACAAGTTCGGAAGGTGATGGATGAAGGAACTCCCCTTGGTGGTCTGGAGCCTAAGGACAACGCCGAGTCAAGCCACGGGCTTCACGCCATTCTTTCTGGTCTATGGGGCCGAGGCCATCTTGCCCACAGACTTAGAATACAGTTCCCCAAGGACGAGGGCCTACGACGACCGACGCAACCAGACCAACCAAGAAGACTCGCTGGACTAGCTGGAAGAGGCTCAGGACGTGGCCTTACTACACTCGGCACGGTATCAGCAGTCCCTGCGACGCTACCACGCCCGAGGGGTTCAGTCCCGAGACCTCCAGGTGGGCGACTTGGTGCTTCGACTACGGCAAGACGCCCGAGGGCGGCACAAGCTCACGCCTCCCTGGGAAGGGCCATTCATCATCGCCAAGGTTTTGAAGCCCGGGACATACAAGCTGGCCAACAGTCGAGGCGAGGTCTACAACAACGCTTGGAACATCCGACAGCTACGTCGCTTCTACCCTTAAGATGTTTTCAAGCCGTTCATATACCTCGTTTACATATGAAGTCTAACCATCAAGGAAGGGACGGCTTTGCCTCGGCAAAGTCCGACCCTCCCTCGGGGGCTAGAAGGGGGAAACCCCCTCCGCGTCAAAATTTTCCTCGAAAAAAGTCTTCCATCAAAACGACTTTCGCGTCTCCCGACTATATCAGTAACAGGACCCCAAGAAACGAATAAGAGTGCATGTAAGTGGCAAGGCCGACCGAGCCGAGGGACTCCTACGCCTCTGGGATACGGATACCTCACTCGTCGCCTACCGCGAAAAATAACTCTTACTTGGGTAAGCAACCCTGCTACTGACGAACGAGTCCGGATACGCAAAACGGGAGGAAAAGAGACACAACCTTATATTACGATGGTAAAGTGTTCGGGCCTCGGTGGCCACAAAAGACACATATGCATTCAAAATAAACTGCTCCGGCAGAATCAGGCGTCGCCCGAAGAAGGAGCCGCGCCCTCGGCCCCGTCTCCATCCTTGGCGAGATCCGCCCCAGCCTCGGACGACGGCGCAAGCGGGAGGATCTCTGCTTCGAAGATGGTCGCCAGCACCGCGCTTGGGCCCGTGGTGGCCGCGTCAAGCCTCTAGACTTCGGCCAGGGCAGCTTCGTCTTTGTCGGGAAGACAATACCCCTCGCTGACCCGCTCCAGGTCCACGTCGTAGTGGGAAGCGAGCACAGCGAAGGCCCGCCTAACGCCGTGATGCAGCGCCTCGTGGAGTCTGCCGCGCGCGTGGTCACCCAAGGCCTGCAGGCGACTCTGAGGGGAGCTCCCCGAGGGGACGTCGTCAAAACCGAAGACCCGGCAGAAGGCCGAGACGGCCTCGGACATGGCCGCGTGGTCGGCCTCCCTCTGCTCGGCCGCCTGGGCAAGAGCCTTAGTGGACTCATCGAGGGCAGACTCGAGCTCTGAAAACGGCCAAAGCGGAAGACCTCAAACACGAGTTGAGGAACGAAGCTGAATCAAAATCTTAAAACAGCCAAGACATACCTTCGGCTCGGGCACGCTGCTCCGAGGATGAGGCTTGGGCCACGGCTAGGTCTGCCGCAAGGGCTCCGGCCCGAGCAGACGCCTCGGCTAACTGGACTCCAAGGGCCTCAGCCCGGCTTTCAGCCTCGGCGGCCCGGTCCCGAGATTGGTCCCACTCGCCGATGACCTGGCCAAGCTCCAACTGCTGCCGCTGCGCCTCTGCACGTGCCGCCGCTGCCTCTGCTCCCAGATCGACACAGAGCAACCGAAGGTCTGCCACCTCGGCGCTCCGTTGGGAGAGGCGCTCGGTAGCCCTGGCAAGCATGGCCCTCAGGGACCGCAGCGAACCCCAGACATCGGCCTCGCGACGGATGAACGACGACTTGGCGGCGCTCAGATCCATCAAATCCTGAAGAAAGGAAGCGGGGCGTCATGAAGAATGCCTTGGTCACGTGAAAAATATGCTTGAAATCATTACCTGGAGGATCTTGGGAACGTCCCTGCAAAGGACCTCCAAGGTCGACCGAAGCGACCCCAGCGTTGCCTCGGCGCACTCACGAAGCCCGTCCCAAGACTGCTCCTCTCGCTCATCGTCAAGAACGAAGAGGGGATCCGAAGCCCCACTGGTCCAGAACCGGAGCGACTGACGCCGCCCGTCGGGGCTGCGCCGCGCGGGGATGAGGTTGCCGCCCCCTAGGACGGGTCGCGGTTCTGCGCCCCCCTCCTCCGAGGCATCAAGTAGTGACGCCTCGGCCATCTCAGCGTCGGCGGCGACGGGTGGCTCCACGGCCAGAACGGCAACCACCTCAACAGAAGTCGGTGCCAGCGCCGGCAGCGCGTCTGGTGGGCTCGAGGTCGCAGCCGCGCCAGCAGTCTCCCCCGGCACGACATCCGCCTCGACGGAGGAATCGGCCTCGAGGGCTCGCCCCACAGCAACTTGTGCCGACTGAACCTCCTGATCAGGGACACCATGTGCAAAGGCCAGCTGGCCGCCGAGGCCTGATGCGGCACCAGTTGCAGAAGCTGGCGCCGTCTTAAGGGATTTTCGGGGAGCCAGACCGGTCGAACCATGCCTCCGCTTGCTGGGAAGAAAGGGAAAAGGCAGGATCAGGACACACGAAGAAGGTGCCGGGACAGAAGCGCCCTCAGATACTTACCCACTCCGGGCCACGATCAATCGCTCCTGTGGGGAGGCCCCTCAAGCCTTGGCCCCAGCGGGCGCCGCCGAGGCTTGCGCCACCGCCGGCTTCGGCGCCTTCCCTGCCTTGGGCACCCGGGGCGCCGAAGGGATGGTCCGCCTAGGCGCGAACACGGTGCCCCGAGGATCGGCCTCCTCGTCCGCTGGCACGGGCAACAGCTCTGGGGGGCACAGGCGGGACGGCCTGGCTCCCCGGGGTCACCTCAGATGCCTGAGCCAAAGGGTCAAAAACCCCCTTGGCCTGCCTCTGTTCTTCGGGCCGGGACCCTAATGCCCCCGCCCCAAACACCGACAACACCAGCCCACTCGGGGGCTGGCTCGACGACCCCTGGCCCAGCCTCAGATCCGGGCTGAGGCCAAGGCGGGCGGCCATGTCGTCGTCTTCATCATCATCGTCGTCATCGTCATCGTCAAGCGTCTCCGGCGATGGCTCCCTCGGGAGCCCATCCCTCTCCTGCCGACGACGAAGCCTTTCCAAGGCATCCCGAGCCCGCATTCGCTCGCAGGCCCGAGCCTTCTTCGTGTCCTTCTTCTCCTTCCTCTTTTCCGCGATGACCCTCCGCGCGGCTCGGTCCACCGCGTCCTCCGGGACCGGTGGCAGGGAAGGCTTGTGAGACCCCACCTCCTGGAGACGGGCGAAAAGTCTCGGCTGTGAGAACCAAGGGCAATCCGACACAAGAAGGAAGAAGGAGCGGACACTCACCAGGGACACGCACCCGCGATCGGGACGCATCGAGAGCTGGGAAAAGGCGCTGGTGTCTAACTTCCCCATCGTGCCGGCAACCCGCCTGTAGAGGTCGTCGACGGGAAGGGGGTCCAAGGACATCTGCGAACCCTCTGAGTCGACCACCGTCGTCATCTCCCAAAGCGGCAGCCGCCGCTCCGTCAAGGGGAGCACCCTCCGGCGATGAATGGCGGCAACCACCCCCACGGCGGTGAGCCCTCCTTTTCGCAGCTCCTCCAAGGCCTTCAAAAGGGGCTGGAGATTCTTCTGTCTCTCGCGCGGGGGCCCGTAGTGCCAGTTATCGCCGGCGGCGGTCACCACTCGCTGAGAAAACGACGGGAGCCTCCCGTCGTCATTTTGGAGATAAAACCACCGGCGCTGCCACCCTTTGTTCGAAGACACGAGGATGGCAGGGATGTACTGTTGCGCCCGCGCCTGCCTCAACTGGAGGATGCAGCCACCGGCCCACACCGCCAAGCGAACTCTTCTTTCCCCCGTCGTCGAGGCAAAAAGCTCCGCGGGTCCCAGTGGGGGGCAATCCCCAAATACCCTTCGCAAATCGCCGCGAAGATGGCTACTTGCGAGATGGAGTTGGGGCTGAGATTGTGCAGCTCCACCCCGTAGACATGTAGAATCGCCCGCATAAAGTGGCTTGCCGGCACTCCGAACCCCCGCTCGTGAAAAGAGACGAAGCTCAACACATACCCCGGCGGCGGGGACGGGGCGGCTCCGCTCGGAGGGGCCATCCACTCCGGCTGCGAATCACCAGAGAGAGGGCGAAGCAAACCATCGGCGACAAGGGCCTCCAGATCATCCGCCGTGACGGTGGAAAAAGGCCATAGGTCGTGCGGCGAAACAACGGTCACCCGCTCGGCCATCACCAAGCAGAAGAGGCGGCGGTGGAGAGGACAAGGTGCGCGGTTTCCTTTCTCTAGCTATTCCCTCAGGTTGCAAAAACCTAAGTGGGAGGCGAGCAGCAGAGTAAAGAACCGTCACCAGTCCCTCTCCCGAATATATAAAGGCCCAGGCGAGACCCATTCAACACTTCGTCTGAACCCGCCGCGAGATTCAAAACTCAAAAGAGAGACGCCCGTTCCTCGAATGGCTCGCGCACGCACAACGGCTACCCCGCGAACCACTCGTCTCGTCGCATTAACTCTGCGACAGGGCAGGCGGCACCTTTGGCAGGCAAAGCGGGCGACGCTTCACCTCCGCCATAATGACCGCGTCAAAAAGGTACGCCACGACGTTCGATTTCGTATCCTTTTCCACTTCCTCTTTCTCTCTCTTGCCACAGGGACCGGGAAAGGGGATATCCCGAAAGGGATCCTTCTCCATGAAGGAAACGGGCCCTGAGCCCCCCTACTGATCAGAGGTTCGAAGGCTGGCCCCTCGAAAGGGTTCAACAGCCGCCTTAGAGCACTCGGGCTCCGCGCCCATTACTGGTCAGAGGTTCGAAGACTAGCCCCTCGGAAGGGTTCAACGGCCGCCTCAGGCCACTCGGGCTCCACGCCCACTACTGATCAGGGGTTCGTAGGCTGGCCCCCGAAGGGTTCGACAGCCGCCTTAGAGCATGCAGAGCGAGGGATGACCCTGGGTACGTTCGATACATAACCAAGGCTAGGGCTACGCTCCCGAGTTACCCTAGGACATTTCCGAGACCAGCGGGAGCGATCTTCGTAATGGAATCCCACCAGAGGGAGGCATCGAGCCCTCGGACCCCATCAAAAGGGGACCAGGTCCGGCGAATCACCCGCAGGTACTTTTGGAGCACGCCTCCGGGCCACTAGCCGACCCCTAACAAATGGGGCATGGGCGTCCACTCGGATTACCCGCTAGCAACTCATTGGAGACACCATGTTTGGCGCCCTCCGAGGGCAGCATGGCGCTTTCCCCCCCTCCTCCTTGCGGAAAGGCGACGCAGGGGCGTATGAAAAAAAAGCCGAGTCTGTCCTTGACCGTCCTCTCGCTCTGTGCGAAGGCTCGGGGGCTGCTCTCGCAAACCCGGCTCTGGCCAACCCGTTGACAGCGTCAACATACCAGCCCAAGAACTTGGGACTCGACTATACACCCGGGCTACGGCCAGTTCGCATGAGGGAACGACCAAACCGGCCGAGCCATCATGAAAGGCACTAAGACCTCGAAGGAGTCAAAACACTCCTCCGAGGCCTCGGGGGCTACACCCGGCGGGTGCGCTCGCGCGCACCCACCGGAACAAAATGCAATCGAGAAAGGTCGGTCCCCTTGCAAAAAAGTGCGACTAAAGCCTCCAAGCGAGTGCCAACACTCCTTCGAGGCTCGGGGGCTACTGTCGGGGACCATAATTAGGGGTACCCCCAAGACTCCTAATCTCAGCTGGTAACCCCCATCAGCACAAAGCTGCAAAGGCCTGATGGGCACGATTAAGGCTCAGTCCACTCAAGGGACACGACCTCGCCTCGCCCGAGCCCAGCCTCGGGCAAAGGCAGCCGACCCCGGAGGATTGACGTCTCGCCCGAGGGCCCCCCTCAAGCAACGGACACACCTTCGGCTCGCCCGAGGCCCAGTCTTCGCAGAGAAGCAACCTTGGCCAGATCGCAACGCCAACCGACTATATCGTAGGAGCATTTAATGGAAGGATCGCCTGACACCTTATCCTGACGCGCACTCCAGTCGACAGAGCCGAAGTGACCGCAGTCACTTCGCCGCTCCACTAACCGACCTGACAGGAATACAGTGCCGCCTGCCCTGCTTCGACTACCGTGCCACTCGCCAGAGTGAGGTCGACAGTGGCTAAGTCCAGCCTCGGGCGACATAGGAAGCTCCGCCTCGCCCGACCCCAGGGCTCGGCCCCCGTCTTGGCCTCGGCTCCAGAAGACGACGAACTCCGCCTCGCCCGACCCCAGGGCTCGGACTCGGCCTCGGCTCTGGAAGACGATGGACTCCTCCTCGCCCGACCCCAGGGCTCGGACTCGGCCTCGGCTCTGGAAGACGACCGACTCTGCCTCGCCCGACCCTAGGGCTCGGACTCGGCCTCGGCTCTGGAAGACGACGGACTCCGCCTCGCCCGACCCCAGGGCTCGGACTTGGCCTCGGCTCTGGAAGACGATGGACTCCGCCTCGCCCGACCCCAGGGCTTGGACTCGACCTCGACCTCGGAGGAATCGCCACCTCGCCCTGACTCGGGTTCGGACCAGCCACGTCGCCAAGAGGGCCATCATTACCCTACCCCTAGCTAGCTCAGGCTACGGGGAACAAGACCGGCGTCCCATCTGGCTCGCCCCGGTAAACAAGTAATGATGACGCCTCGCACGCTCCATGACGGCGGCAGCTCCCAGCCTCTTATGTCAGCTAGGAGACGTTAGCAAGGACCTGACAGCCCCGACAGCTGTACTTCCACAGGGCTCCAGCACTCCTCCAACGACCACGACATCACATGAACAAGATGCCAAAACCTCTCCGACTGCCAGGGCTCCCATACGGAGAGGTTGGCCGCACGGGAGAACGGGCCGGCGCGTAAGGCTCTCGCTCTCTCTCTCTCTCTCTCTCTCTCTCTCTCTCTCTCTCTCTCTCTCTCTCTCCCGCACGGACGCTTGTAACCCCTACTGCAAGCACATCCAGCCACCTTGGGCGCAGGACAACACGAAGGCCGCGGTTTCCCCTCGCTGTTCTCCCCCCTTTGTGTCCCGCCTCGCGCCGACCCATCTGGGCTGGGGCACGCAGCGACAATTTACTCGTCGGTCCAGGGACCCCCCGGGGTCGAAACGCCGACACCTTGCTTATTGAAAACTTGAGGTTCTTCCATGGATAGGAATAAATCTTGATTCTTAACTACTAGATCAACCACTGAATATCACACAAACAAACAAGAAGAACAAATACCACTCAATAACATACCACATTCACCATACGTAAAGCTAAAAGAAAGCCTAACGAAAAGAGCGTTCGCTTTTCAAAAACATTACACGCAAGGGTTATAATAAGTAGTTATTCTTTTCAAAGATGTGTGATCTATACTTTATAAAACACGACATGAGCTTAAAAATATCTTAATTAAATATACAAATATTAGGTTCACCAATTTAATCTTTTATAAAACGTCATATGTGATATGTCTAAGATTAAGGGTTTATAAGACGATAAAACATGTTATAACAATATTAAACCTTTTTAACCTTTTAGAAAAGACATATGTTATATATCTAAGGTTAACGGGCTACTAATCACGTTATTAATTTTAGAAGCATTATGGAGCATATTATAAATATTATTAACCAATCACTTATGACAAATTAAGATATAAGTCTAAATAGGTTTTATATGAAAAGATCATTATTATTAAATACCTATTTTATGATTAACTAGGTTATATGCTCTTAAGTGGATTTTCATGCAACAGATAATGAACAAATAACTATCTTTTATTTTCATTAGAAAACACATAGCCTATATTATTATATTCGGAGTCAATATATAAAGTAATATTTTAAGTTATAAAAGAACTTAAACTCTTATTACTTTATTTTATTCCTTTAGGAAAAGCTAAGTGATTCGTATATAATGTGCACTAAATTCTATGAAATCATTAATTATGCCATAAACCTAGTTAAGAACAAATTGACTATAGGTTTGATAAATAAATTATGATAAAGGATAATTAATCTATTAATTATCTTTAATTCGCACTAAATTCTATGAAATCATTAATTATGCCATAAACCTAGTTAAGAACAAATTGACTATAGGTTTGATAAATAAATTATGATAAAGGATAATTAATCTATTAATTATCTTTAATTCTATTGTAGGAACAAATGATCTAATTCATTAGGAAAGAAATTATGTATAAATTATCATTTTAGTTTATAAAAGCAATGACCCTTGTTATGTTTTCAATTAAGAAAATATAAATAATCTATTAATTGGACATATATTTATCTTCTATTTTTATTAAGAAACATATGTCTACATATTCTTTTAAGTTTCTATTTAATACGGCTATACTCAACATCTATAACGAAGCTTGTTAAATATAATATCTATTAAAAAGGTCATTTTAAACTAGAAACTGGTTATCTAATTCTTTAGTAAGAAACCTACGTTTACCAACATAACTATCAATTTCTTTATTAGAAAAGTATGAGCGCCTAATTAAGTCATTTTAACATTATTATAAACTAGTCTGCAGCCGTCGCGGCGGGCGTCGGCGACGGGGCCCTAGTGGAGTGGCTCCCCACGCGCCAGCAGCCGCACATCGCCGCATCGGGCGCCGTGGGGGGAGGGGGGAGCGACCGGAACCGGAAGCTCTAGCTTCGTCTCGACGCTTCCCATCTATCCATCCAGCGCAAACCGTGAAGCTTCGAGGAGAAGCGAGGCCGAGCGGACGGCAGCCACGCGCGGAGAGACGTTGAGCAGCGATCGGACGTCACACATTTTTTCGCCGACGTGGACCGTCTATAAGGCCACGTTTCGAACCGGCTTTCATATATAGAAATTCTACTATTTTGGTTTTTCTCCTTTCTTTTCTAAATAGAATTTATACGTATAACTAAAAATTATTTATGTATAATTCTTCTAACATTAATATTCTAAGAATTAATTGTAAATTACTAATTAGACTTTTAACAACATATTCATGGTTATTATGACATAAACAAGTATTTTACTAATTCTAAGTAATTAAGTGTTATACTTACATTTATCATGACTAGTACACTTTGTATTTTTATCTGACTAAACATACGTGGCCTAAGTGTCATGACTTAACCAATTTCATAAAAAATAAACTAATTATTACCTAATTATTTATACTATGAATAGTGATCTTCATTTTAGTTTTATCTTTTCCTTCTAAAAGAAAAATATCATTAATAAACAAAACATCTAATAATACATTAAACCACTGTTTATACTATAGTATTTGTATTGTTATGAATTGTATACCACTTACTAATTATGTGTTATACGTGCAGGCAGGGGTTCTTGATGTCGGACGGGGCTCCGACGAGGTGCAGCGCGGACGGTCCGACGACGAACTTCACGACAGCGAACGGCGAGGGAGAGAGAACCGAGAGGAGGGAGCGAGTTTGGGGTAGGGAGAGAGAAGAGCTCGGCTAGGGTTTTATAGAGAGAGGGAAGGGAGAGTAAGAGACGCTCGGGGAGGTGGCTGGCCATGGCTTAAGGTTGTCATTGATGGCGTCCATCAATGGGGAGAGGTAATGGGGGAGGAAAGCGGACGTAATGAACTCCATTAACTCGATGAGGAAATGGACGGCGCGAGGTTGGGCTTCGGTCCTTGGGCACGGCGTGTTCCTGGCGCGGTCCTCGATCAAGTGCAGGGGCTTGGCGCGGCGTGGGTCGGAAGTGCCGGTCGTTCTTGGCGCGGGCGCTCGGGGTCGCTGGCGTCGGTCTGCAGCTGCGTCGCGCGCTGGGCAGGGTCGCGCGGTGCTCGGTGGGCGCGTCGGGGTGGCTCGGGGTCGGGGTCGTGGCACAGGGCGGTCCTGGGTGCGCGGGGCGCGAGGCTTATGTTGTGGCTCCTCGGCTGGCGGGCGTCGCGGGCATAGGGGCACGCTGCTGCCAACGCGGGACGGCTTCGGGTCCTAGGCGCCGGGGCTGGGCGGCTCGGTTGGCGGCGCAGGGGGTGCTCGGCTACAGGGAGACCAGAGGCGGCGGCTAGGTAAGGGGGCGTTGGGCCCTGGTGGGCCGGCTAGATTAGGGTTTTTTTGTTTCTTTTTTTCAAATACAAGTTCCTTCCTAAAAGAATTCAGAATATATTTATATATATATAAGTACAAAAAGTATGATAAATTTATAAAAATAAATTTTATATTTATTTGAAACTTGATTATTTAACAACTTATTATATTTTATAAAATGAATTCACGTGGAAACGGAATAATTTCAAGAATGTTATCAACACCTCCAAATATTTTACTGTCCATTCATTCATTATTGTTTTATAAAAAATGTGGTTTTTCATATCATTTTGAATTCTAATAATTGAATTTGAAATTCACTAGCAAACAAAGAAATCATGCACCGATAATAAATACAACAAACACTTGGTAAAATTTTATTTATTCAAGAATTGTTTAATTTATTTATATTATCATTTTACTATTGGAAATTATAAGTATTTTTTTCTTTCTATTGAAATATAAATTAGGTTATTTTTAATGGATGGATTTAGGGGTGTTACAGAGAGCGAGGCAGGATTAAGAAATGTAAAAAAAAACTTTGGAAGAGGATGCCACTGCCAGGATCTCTGCGCCCTGGGAAATGCTGCCGGCCGGGTCCCATTTCCACGGGCGGCGGAGTCAGCAACCTCAGCTGCTCCGACACATGTGCATCTGCCCATGCGAGAAGCGCCGACGTGGCGCCGCGAGGGTGGCCTCACGGACCATGGTCCGTTCTGGCCACTTCTTGTCCTGGGCAGAGATGGGCAGTCGCTTCCGGAGAAGAGAACGGATCACCGCTGCTGCGTCCCTTCCAAAACTGCATCGGCCGGCACTGAAAACCAGTGAACATCAACACCACGCCCTCCTCATTAGACTCCACAGTTTCACTAGAATTTATGTGGTCACGCGAGGTGGCAGTCTGGCATACACATCAGCATTAGTACGAGATCTAGACGATCTTTAGTTATACATAATCTGATACTTCCCTCTATCCTAAAATAGATTTCGTTTGGGCTTTTTAGTGAATTTATACATACTTAGTGTATATACTAGTAGGGTGCCCGTGCGTTGCTACGGCAGCTTAAAAATTGATACAAAACAGTGATGCAATATAATTATTATCTTTGATTGATGATTTGTAGCTAACAAACACCACCACCATTAGAAAGGACATGTCGATGAACAGACCAAAATCCACCTTTAGCTAAGAAATTTACTTGTAAGAAACCTCTAGTTGCAAATTCCAATTCAGCATAACTAAAGCAATGAGGAGGCTTTCAGAAATTCAGCTTGGAAAACTTTTCCAATAAAATATATGCTTGCATTACAAGTTTTTCGTGAAAGTTTTCCAAGTGATCTTGAGGATGTTGATCCCTATAGAACAACAATGTTGCACTGAAGCTTCTCCCCCGCAACGCTTCTCATGCTTCAAATCCTTGAGCAGCAGCAACATGCAATTTAATAAGAAAAAATAATAATTAGATAATGCTTGATGTATTAAAGAAACTACTCATTTAGTAGTTGACCATTACATGAAAGACATTTCAATTAATCCAATGACCGGTGTTTGTTCATGGTTAACTTCTCACGTACTACTACTTGCTTTGATCTGGCACAGAACTCAAATCAAGCATGACATGACTGAACTCTGACCTACAACCAAGCAAACAAATTAAATCCAATGACCAGATTTATTGTACCAGAGAAAAGAAATGACAACTTAGCAAGTATTCCTGTACGATCATTTTGCAAGCACTCATGTCACCTTTTCGCCTCCCTAGATTTCCAGGCACTCATGTCACCGAAGCGTCGAGAAGGGCGGGTCACAGATCTGGACGGGCGAACGACCGCTAGGGTTCAGATCCCTCTGACTACGCCACATGCCCTTCCTCTTCTCTGCGTCGGGGGACTACACGCTTGTGGCCACGGCGAGCACCTAGAGCCAAGGAGTAGAGCCATCAACGCATAATCACAGAAGAGATATTCTTGCAACCGTGTTCTGATGATCATGAGTCGATGAACTCGCCAATAGATCCAAGAAAACTGGTGTCGGGATCAAGAGATCTAGAATCTGGTGGAAGGAAGGGAGGGGAAGGTGCAGGTGCTGACCTGGAGTTCTAGAGCTTAGGGTGGACTTCTTCTCGATGCCAAGGACACCAACAACGGCTTGCCCTTGTGGATGGCCCTAAAGGGCATAATCGACCTGGAAGTGGTGGCCATGGCGGCCACCTCCTCCATCTCCTTGATCCAACCTCCATCTCCTTGATCCAACGCTTCATCGTCCATCTCCTGCAGTTGCACACGGATTTTAGGTGACCTACAGTGGATTGTCATTGGATTAAAAGACAAGATGTGCTTCCATGTGCTGCCCTGCTAGCCATCCATGGATCTAAAGACCTTAAGATACCTCCAACTCACGAATGCATCACCAGCCACCATCACCGTTGTTTCTTCTCCACTGTTAATCTTTCTTCTTCCCCCATGCAGCTTCTTCGCTGGAAATAGATAGTTGCAGTTGTAGCTAAACAGGCTTATCTCATGTGTGGTTTGTGCCAACACAAGATATTTGTCGAC
This sequence comes from Zea luxurians, assembly GCA_029449295.1. NCBI lineage: Eukaryota > Viridiplantae > Streptophyta > Magnoliopsida > Poales > Poaceae > Zea > Zea luxurians. The sequence goes on along the minus strand of JAOPSE010000010.1, from coordinate 36,709,294 downwards.
ATGGAAATAAGAAAAGATTTGGACACATTAAACGAAGACTGCACAAATAATTCAACAAGCGCCCATTAAATCAAACATATCAAATCCTTACCTCTCTCGTCTGCGAGATGCTTCTGTCAGAGGGCACAATAGGGGGGCTCTTCACAGGAACAAATAAAACTTATAAAAATGCAACGGCAAGGTTTATTTGTAAGTGTAGATAACATTAACAGGAATTGGACAACAAAGCAACATGAGGTTTCCATCCGAACTCATCTGAACACAGGAAGGTGTCCTCATTAACAGCTTGGTTCTTGAGTCGACGGAGAACCTTGTTGCGCCACTGTTGACCCCAAAGTGGATCTGAAATATATTGCATAACAAAATCAATTCCAGTGGCATTGAATACAAACTTTATTGTATAAAATATATTTTCAGAGAAGAAAGCGTTGTTTCATGTTAATGAACTCGAGTGTAAGACAATAGTCAATACATCATCTTCTCATTTTTTTGGTTTATAATAGATTATTACTTCGCTTGTAAGCAATACATATTAATACAATGAACAAAGCATCAGTACATAAATAAAGTAGTTCCTATAGTTCCATTGTCATAATGATTCAGGAGTGGACAGAATGAGTAGACCAATGCTGCATGGCTATCAAGAAAAACATGACAGTTCAGACAATCCTAAGTTCACATTAAAAGATATACTGAGACAGACACTGGTAGCTTAAATTTTACATGATTTAAAAACTTTGTAGTAGCAAATAACAATTTATTCTTATTGTTTAAAAACATATATCCGGAAACATATCTTATATGAAAACATAGATTATAGCAAACTACTTTAAGATTGTTCGTTGCAGGAAGCCTTGAACTTGGGAGCCATTGCAATCATGTAGAATTTATTATTCTTACCAATCATATTCAATATCTATGTCACTTTCCAGATGAACAACTCCACAAGTGAATGGTTCTCCAGGTTATCTTCTGAAGTGATCAGAAGGGTGCAGAAGCTTGCAAAACAAAAGGGCGAACCGGGCCTCATTGATTAATCAATCATCATTGTTGCCTCAGAAGTACAGGTAGACACGCTGCGGGACACAAAGCTTACAGTTCACAACCAACTGAAAGCATCAAGAGAGATGAATAAAGAAGCGGTAGGCAGTAACTTCACCCGAATGACCCACATGCTCAGAAAAGCCTCTAGGCAGAACAATGCAAAGCCAATGAAGTAGAAGATCTGGAGGTCAAAAATAATAGACAGGGACTTGCTTTTGATGTATGTTTCATTTGTCTCTTCAGGAATAAATATAGGTACAATCATATCCTGTGGAATTCTGGTTTACTGGACTCAGACTGAATAATAGTCGTAGACTCACCCCGACAATGACGTTGTCGCCTATCAAGCTGATTGCCAGGAAAATCCCACTGCATGACGGGTAGATAGGTGGAAGAAAATCGCATTACAATTCAGATTCACGAGTTTTCAAGAAAGAATTAAAGAAAGATGTCAAAACAATAGTGAGAGGTGCAAAAAGTAAAAATGTAACTTACATTAATCACAATTGCCATAGGGATCTTAGCCTCCACAACTCTACTGCAGAACCCAAAAAAAAGGTGTGAGAAGTATATTCTAATAGTGCAAATTCTTGATGTATAGCTTTTGTACTTAAATAGCGCACATGTACAATGCGGTTCTTTGTCATCATAAAGGATGTAATCCAAAAAAAGCACTGTATGACCAAAGAGATGATAGCAAATAGCTTCAAGCCAATAAAATCACGAGAGATGAAAGCAAATAGGTTCACATGCAGGATTCAACATAAAGTTATGTATATAAAAGAACAAATGCAAATAGAACTGTGTATTTCTTTTATTTTAGAAACTATAGCCCTTGTTCATCCTGCCCCAAATGAGTATTCCTATCAGTACACACGTAGGTCAGCATTTATTTAGTTGTAATACTGCCTTAGCTACATATCACTGGCTAGCTGGAAAAAACCCTAAGTAGCAACAGTGGAACAGTCTGAGTATAGCAGTCCGAATATGATAACTAAATCCAGAGATTTTAGAACATAGAAATAATGAACTGAAATCATAACGGAAAGAGCAGCTACAAATATATGAGTTCAGATAATGAATTTCGAAGATAGAGGATGGTAAGCATTCAACCCAGTGCCCCAAATGAGTAATTCAAACTCTAATACGAAACCTGCATGCTCCCACCAACTCATATATATATATATATATATATATATATATATATATATATATATATATTGGTTTAAGAGACCTGTCATCAGGAAATAGAGAATCAACATATTGGGCAGTGCTTGCTAAGGAAGATCTCCACAGAGCCAAGTGCCCATCTTAGAACTTGATGGAGACGATCAGTGAGATTGATAGGTGCAGATCCCTTGAATGCTGGTCTCTTGGGCATGCAGTACACAGATCGCCAACCATGGCAGTGCATCTTGAAGCCCGTGAGGATATCCTCAGTGACAGATCCATAAATCCAACCAACCTAGATATTTTCATCGAGTTAGCTAAAAGTATTCTTGGATGCTAGGTTGCAGTTTTCATTCTATTTCAAGGGCACAAACACAGTTTGAAGAGCCTGATCTGGAAACTACATGGGAGAAGGAAAAACAAAGACAGGATGGGGCAAAGTTACCTCTTTCCCTCATTGTGTCTTATTCTCGTACCCACAACTTAGCACATGGATGCAATCATCAAGGCTTTTGAGCATGTCGAAGCGACAACCTTCACCATTATCTTGCAATGTTGAAGCCAAAAATGCATCTGACTGCCCAAATCTCTTCTCAAACTTTTCTCGAGGCACAGGAGGTGCAGTTTCTCTTCCTATTTATTTTGAGATATGCAGATCGGGCTCCATAATTACTTTGGAGAACATAAAAAAGAAAAGAGCAACGGAACCAAACTCACCAGCTACTTCGAGAGCATGCACTTGCTTGGACGCATTCCTGCATTTCACTTTCTTTTGGTGTTCTTGTTTTTTCTTAGCTTTGGAACATTTTCTTTTCGATCCACAACACAAGCAGCATGACTTTGGCCAGCAGTTACCCGTGTCGCCAGCTGCAAAGAACAAAAAAGAATTGTGTCGTCCTCCATTGCCCTCTTCTATGGAATGTCAGTCTCTTGAAATAGCGAATAGAAAGAACAAAAGAATTGAACTCAACAGCAGCACTTACCCGTGTCGCCAGCTGCGGTAAGCCAAGTGTTGATAAATTTGAGATTCAAGAAAAATTAAAGGTTTAGTAATTCACATATGACATAATGCATAAAAAAGTGTGATCTTAATTTGTCATATTGTATCACTTTAGAAACAGTATATATTATATATTCATTAGCACATATGCATGTAGATACATGTAGATACAGACCAAGCGAGGTTATTTGAAACGCTCTTGTGTGTAGCTCCAATTGAAACATTATAAATATTTTTTCTTGTTATGATGACTTGCAGGTCATGCTGCCATCATTCACTCACATTCTTATGATCACATTAAAAAAAGAATGACAGAAAGGCTAAGAGCAAATGTCATATTTATCTTCATTTACATTCACCATCAAACAGAAAATATACGCTTTATTTCAACCTGAATCCCGTATTCAGTACACGTTCCTAGTTGAATAATTTCTTAAGAAGCAGTTTACAAAACAAAAGAAAAATAAGGTGTGCATATGTTTTTTAGTGCGTGAGGGAAGACATATCTATGATCTTCTTGTGAGCTTGATTATGTTAGTGTCATTTGAAACTGTTTTCAGAAACTATTATGCGTAGAACACATCTTATCTAGAACAGTTAGACAATATATCAGGCAGAGAAAACAGTTTCTCTTGGACAATATGAGCGCAGGTTATATATATCTACAACACTGCTTGTCTAGAACGGTTAAATACCAAAAATACTGAAACCTTATTGAAACACCAAAATACTGAAATTGTAGCTGACCAACAGAAATAGATTTAACCTTATTTTTAACCTTATTTTGAACATACTCTGTCAGTGGATGAAGTGACAAAACCCAATAATTTTTACATTATACATTTATTAAATAACATGGAGTACCTTTTAAGTCTGGACAAGAAGTAGCATGATTTAACTTAGCATGTCATAAATTGTAATCAAGTTTTTTTTGTAAAAACAGGATAGCATGTAAACTGGTAGTGAGCAGCAGCAACAAACCTGCATTCCTTCTGTGCCGCTAATCCCAACACCAATACCCGCCTCCTGAATCATGCCCACATCGTTCGCGTCATTGCCGATTACCAATGTGACCTTACCCGTTCTGGTTTTGACAAGCTTGGTCGCCTGCATCAGATTCAATTCATAGCACCAGTCTATCAGAACCATTGACAGGCCTCGGGCTAAGAAATCGAGTGGCAAATATGAAACTCCATCAAAATCCTTTACCCCTAAACCTTGTGCTCCCATGATTACACGAATCCCAGAAAAAGAATCAAGAAGCGGCTCCAATTGGGTACTACAAAATCCAAACGTATCACAGAACCAATCGGGTAGTACGAAATTCACTATATCACTGAACCAATTAGGTACTACAAAATCCAGCCTGTCAAAATTACTTAGTTGAAATAAAAAGGGAAAAAGATGGAAAACACGTGATCGGCGCACAACCGCAGACCGCCCAACAGTCGCCGAAACGGATGAGAGGGGAGGAGTCGTACCTCTGCAACATCTTTGGGGAGCAGGCGGGCTACTTGGGTGGGATTGGAGCTTGAAGAACGTACGCCGCAGAAGACGACGAGGCGAGGCGTCTTTCTCCCTGACACTCCTCGATTTAGATGAAGACATGGTCACACGGGAGAGGGATGGACGCCGCCACCGCGCGTGTTCGAGAGGGAGGGGGCCGCCTTCGCCGCGTGTGGTGGAGAGGGAGGGGCGCGACCTTAGTGCGTGGTGGAGAGGCCACGCCATCGTCCACGGCGGAAGAAGATTTCTCACCTGGCCGTCCATCCAATCTTCTCCTCTAGGGCTCCGTCGTTGGCTGCCCGACGTGGATCTGTAGAGCAAGGTAGGGGCGGGATGGTGTCACATTGTCACAGGGGTGGGGGCATGAACCAAGCATCACGCCGAGGGTGTGGTGGGGCGGATGCCGAGCATCGCGCCGGGGGGTGAGGATCTGTTGCGCCGCGGCGGCGGAGTTATAGGGCAACAACTGGAGCGGGTGAGAGGAGACGTGAAAGAATGTGCTTCCGGCAGAGGGAGACCACGCATGGAGGAGACACAGAGGGAGACCACGCGAGCGGGGGCAGGCTTCACTGGTGGACGCCCTCTCCCTGACACAGAGGGAACGGAGTGCGGCGAGGAGCGGGGGGAGGAGCGGGAAGAGGCGCGCGCGTGCGACGCGGTACAGTACACACGCCGCGAAAGGGTGGTCATGGAGGTGGCGCGGCGCAGAGAGGAGCGAGGCCGCGATAGCCACGGGTGAAGGAAGGGACTTGAGGTGGAGGAGGAAAGGATGCGGCTCCGGCGGGGGCTTTGGCCTGTACGGAAACTTCTTCGGGCGGCGGCGGTGGCGCTGCACCGTGGCGGTGGCTGGCATCGGGGGGCGTGCGCGGGCGAGGATGGCGCGATCGCGAGGGTCACGGAGGCAGCGGCTGAGCCACTGGTGGGGCTTGAGGTGGTCGAAGACAGCGGCTAGGGTTTTCGTTGGAGGAGTGGGGACTGCCGGAGGTGTGGGCGGGGTCACAGAGCGTGATTGTCTTGGGGAGGCGGGGTCACGGAGGCAGGGCGTGCGCAGAGCGAGATTGTCTGGGGGCGTGCATCGCGGGCGGAGGAAGACGCGCGCGGGGCTTGCATGCGCGGGCGGGGGCACGGTGAGATGGTGGACGCCCTCACTCCACTCTTAAGAATTAGTAGAGATTCTATATATGAGTTTATATTCATCTTCGTTCAGTTGAATATAGAAATAAAAATAGAAAGCGAAGAGAGTAATAAAGAGTGTCGGGTCCATGCATATCTCAAATCAATACTAAATTGGGTATAGTGTCAGTTATGTGAACATAATATCCAACCAGCACTAAATCGTCTATATATATATATATTGTATATTAAGAGCCCTGGGCTTCCTTTAGTTATTGGAAGCCCAGGCCAGACAGTGCAATCCGGTCGAGCCGGACCAGGTCCAGACGTCTATAAAAGAAAATCCATAGTGCTAAGGATCAGTTTTTCACACTCCATCTCGATTCATTTGCGACGGCGGTTGCCCGATAGTGCGCGCGGCGGTGACCGCGGCTCCCCGACCTCGATATGTGGTTGCGGCGGTTCCCAGGCCGGCGGTGGCGGCCCCCGATCCAGAGGGCGAGCGGCGGCAGCGCCCTTGTGCGGTGGCGGCGGTTCCCAGGCCAGCGGTGGCGGCCCCCGATACAGAGGGCGAGCGGCGGCGGCGCCCTTGTGCGGTGGCGGCGGTTCTCAGGCCGGTGGCCGCAACTCCATTACCTCGACACGCGGTGGCGGAGGTTCCTCGATCCGCAGCGGGGCCCTTGTGCGGGCAAGCGGCGGCATCCCTGAAGCTCCGAGGAGGCGGAACTTCCAAGGCCGGCGAGCAAGCGACGCCCGTCGACGTGCGAGTAGCGACGGCGACGCGTGAGGCGCGATGTTCGAGCGAGCGACGTCACGGAAGGCGCGAGATACGCGCAGCGATGATCACGCGTGACATCCTCCGATCCAGCGCAGTTTTCTTTTTTGATTATTGTGTTTTATGCCTACCACATGTACTATTTACGCTAAAAAACTGTACGATTTTATGCTTGAACACGGAGTTCGTATATCAGTTTACTGCATGCACATTGGAAAGGCAATTCCTTAATTTATGATGTTCGTAATTTGCGCGCATGCAAAGGAAACTCCCACGATTTTGCCATAATTTTTGGATCTGTATAAAAATAGAAACCGCATGCATGTGGCTGCCATGTTTTTAGGATCTGTCATAAAAATAGGATCGTAATAACAACCTACTAGAGCTATCAACCTCTAATTGACTCGGTATTTACGCTTATAATTAAGGGATTTTATGCTCAAAACTTAAGGTTTTTACGCTTCACCCGGATATGCGTCCACCAGTGAACAACATGCCAGTTTTTTACGCAGTGTAAGGAATTGCATAAATACCTACACCGTGTCGTATAATTTGTTTCAATATACATCATAAATTAGTTCTAATGCGTTTAGCTGCATGACTGTTGGAGGGATCCTATATTTATGAAGGAAATAAAACATTAAATGCGATTTTTTGTTTCTATGCATGCAATTCATTTCCTTTTATTGCATATTCTTTCCATCATAAATTCGTGTGCATACAGCTGTTAAAAGATTTTTACGCAGTATACCCAATTGCATAATTATCTACACAATGTAGCATATTTAGTATCATTATATATCATAAAATAATAATTACGAGTCTAGCTGCATTGCTGTTGCAGCGATCCTAAATTTATGGAGGAAATAAAGCATTTAAAATAGAAACCGTCACACATATCTTTCCTAAATTTATGCGCATGCAAGGAAACGTGTTTGACTCATGCATGCATTTTGCCATAATTTTTGGATCTGTATAACTGCATGCATGCGGCTGCCATGTTTTTCGGATCTGCCATAAAAATAGGATCGTAATAACAACTTACTAGAGCTATCAACCTCTCACATTGGCTCGGTATATACGCTTATAATTGAGGGATTTTATGCTCAAAACTTAAGGTTATTACGCTCCAACCCGGAGGTGCGTCCACCAGTGAACAACATGCCAGATTTTTTACGGAGTGTAACAAATTGCATAAATACCTACACCATGTAGTATAATTTGTATCAGTATATATCATAAACTAGATTTAATGTGTTTAGTTGCATGGCTGTTAGAGGGATCTTATATTTATAAAGGAAATAAAACATTAAATACGATTTTTTGTTTCTATGCGTGTAATTCATTTCCTTTCATTGCACATTATTTTCATCATAAATTCGTGTGCATGCAGCTGGTAACAGATTTTTACGTAGTATATCGAATTGCATAATTATTTACACAGTGTAGCATATTTAGTCTCAGTATATATCATAAAATGGTCCTTACGCGTCTAGCTGCATGGCTGTTGCAACGATCCTAAATTTATGGAGGAAATAAAGGATTTAAAAGTAGAAACTGCCGCACATATCTTTCCTAAATTTATACGCATGCATTGGATCGTGTTTGACTCATGCATGCATTCCTTTTTTTGCGCTAACAGACGTGGGGCAGGTGGCGCACCCGACAGCCTGGTTGGACGCGCTGGTTGAACCAGTTTACAGGGGTGGTCGGCCTGGGCTTCCGTTAACTATTGGAAGCACAGGGCTCCCGTTATACCTACCCTATATATATATATATATATATATATATATATATATATATATAGAGAGAGAGAGAGAGAGAGAGAGAGCCCTGGGCTTCTAACAAGTAAAAGAAGCCCTGATCAAAAGGTACGGTCCGTCCCATCTATCCCACTCAATAGACTGGTCCATAATCGGTCAACATACTTGTTGGGTTCACACGTCGTGCAACAGCCTTAATTATCGGATCCATTATTTGCGGCGCTATCTTCTTGGTCGTCTTTTCCAAACTGCAAGATCCAATCCCCAACAAACCCTAACGCCTGTGCCCATGCTCAGGGCGCCGCCTCTGGCTACCATTCCTCTTGGTTCAGCCCCGGCATCTCCTCCCACGACGCCTCCTCCGGTCTCCTCTCTCGTTCCCCAGGCATTTCCATTCAATTATTCAGCCACAGGATCCCCTCGTCGCCGCCGACGCCGAGCTCCATGTCTTCCCTCGTATCGGCCCTATCCCAGGTGAAACATTCAGACTCTGACCCTGTCACAAAACTGCTTGTCCGCCACCGGCGGCGGCTACCACTCACCAGCAAGCCATCTCTTGGAGGGGGTCCGCTTCCTCCTTGACTACCCATCGACCTCTCCGCCCTCGTGGCCTTCGCACCGGTGCCAACAGCCGCGAAAAAAGGTGGCGTGGATGCTGTGCTCGTGTCTTCCTCTACGGGTTCCTCACCAGGCTCCCTGGATTCACCAACATGAAGGTGCTTCCCTGTTTATGCTTCTTTATCTCTGTATCATGCTAGCACTTATTAGGTTGCAGCTCGATTGTTTAGGTACTAGTCTTAAATTTTCTAGCTGTTACAATTTTGTTAGAGGTGCACTACCTGTTCTTGGTATGAAATTATATTAGTAAACATATAATTATAAAGTGAACCTGTTTTTATTTAAATATTTTCCATTTGATCTGTGGCCTGTCAAATACACGTTCATTGTTTCATGTTTATCTAACTTTACGCTTCTATTCCTGGTAGATATCAAGTGCAGAATTTACATTTGCACCGTGGACACCTTTTCCTACCAAGAGGTTATTACCAAGAATCCTTGATCCAAATCCAAGACGTTGAGCATCATAGCAATATTTCAATAGTTAATTATTTTTTTATAAAAGAAGTCAATTGTGTTTCTACCTTTGAAGGTTCAAATTTTACTGCGAAATCAACGAGTTCTTAGTGGTGTTGGTATGGCATAAGATCTAATGGTGGCACGTAGAAGTGGAAAGAAACTTTAATGGAAGACATGAGCTTTTGCCACTGTCCTCTATAGGGTGTTGAACATGTCAGTAATCTGATAGTTATATTCTGCTATGCAAATCTACTTTAATTTATATGTCCTTTGTTAATGTTGTTTGAACTAGTTTGTGAAACAATATTTGATTTGCTATTTATATTATATGTCATGTTAGGCCATCTGACGGTAGGGGACGGCCCCTCGACTTTGTTGTCGCCGCCAAGATACACTGACTGGCCTAGATCTGACATGTTACTAGTAGATGTCTGCAACCATGCCAGGTTAAAAGCCCCCTTTCAGAGTTCTGTCGTGTGGTGTCCGGCCATCTTTTGGCCGAAGGGGCACTACCAATTTACGTCGTCTTGCCCAGGGTCTGCCTCCTCATTTTGCTATGGTAATTTATGTTATTCACTTATGCTTTATTTAAACTATAAACTTGGCAATCCATTGTACTATGCTATATTAATTTCATCCTTACTAATGGGTGTTATGATGAAGCAGACAACTCCAAGGCTTAGCTAATGCTATGGTAAAGTTGTGGGAGAAAAGTTTTATTGCTAAAATTGCTTTGAAGAGAGGAGTATAGCTTACCACCAGTGAGAGGATGTCGAAGATATTAAAGTAATTATAGAAAGTGTCTCCTGTTAGATTTTGTACAGTTTGGGTAGCATATTTAAATATTTATATCCTAGTTAGAACTGTTAATTGATCACTAGCAACAACACATTACAGATTTGAAGTCCTTCTATGTTTTCTTTTGCGACTGTCATATTCATCCATTTCGTTCAACTTGATGTTTGTATTTTACTTCTTAGTCTTACTAAATGAGCATTAATGCCTATGTACGCATTTGGGCTCTTGATCAATAAAGTATTCTGGCTGATTTTGCATGAAAAAAATCATAGTTTCTATGAAATATTAAAGCGATGACAAATTGTGTCCTGTGGAACATCGATTATGAACCAAAATATTAATGCTTACATTTGGCTCCCTGTTATAGAAAAGAATCTGAACCAAAGGAGAGGGGGAAACGCTGTGAACTTTTTATTTAGATCGTTCTGTGAGCAACTCTTGGTATAATTGTTTGCAATGGCGATATCACAAGCTCTTCATGGATATGTGACAATGGTTCGGGTTACAGGTACCTCATGGATCACTTTTTATGCACTACGCAAGCACTCTATTTTTGTAAACTCACTGCCTTGCGGATTTACATAGCTTGGTCTCCTTGTTTTTTTATCTTTATAAAGCATTGCCTTTCCATCCATTCACTATTTGTTCTTGAAAAATATGAACTTCTGATTGTATCCCTGTTTACTCCAAGATCCAAAAGTTAAAATGTTTGTTTGTTTTCTGAATACCATTTTCTTATACATATGTAGTTATTGGCTTGAGAATTTCACGCTTCACGTTTAGTTATCAAAACTACCAATAAATTTTCATTCAGTGATTTAACTAGAATTTATTTATGTGAGAAGTGATTTAGACTAGCTTTATGCTGAAAGAAAATTCAAGCATTTGCTGAAAGTTGATGTGCAACTTGTCCAAATTTTGTACAAAGAATGTTTTTTTGACATGGTTCCTTTGAAAATACACCCTTATAGTACATTCTAAAAATCGTCACAAAATTCTATACAAGAAGTTCATGTAGCATAGTGCATATTAACTAGAGTTAGAATTTGTTCCACCTCCAGGTGCTCGACCTCGGGGAGAACCTGCTCTCCGGCGTGCTCCACCCGACGCTGTTCGGCAACCTCACCAGCCTTTTGAAGTGTAATATTTGTTATTCTTTAGTTATATAATTTCTAGTAGAGACAACTTAAGTATTACAGCTATGTGTTAGGGAGGGTTCAAGAAAAAGAATGAATTTTGTATTCAGCATATGTGCATAATAGGGCTTCGATTCTCAAGTCCTGTAATATTGGAAGTATGCATAAGTGCATAACAGAGTTTATTAAAGAAAGAAAAGTCCTCACTTGCTGGCAGTTTGTCCATTGTATTTTTATAAATTAAGGTTATTAAAGAAAGAAATGTCCTCACTTCCATGGGTTAATTTATGATCTTAGCACTTGCTACGACTATAGGGTTTATATAGGTTCACAGCTTCTTACTGTCCACTAGGCTTCTCCAGCTGCATTGTTTGTAAGGGACAGAAACTAGCTAACTGCTGTGACTTAATTACTCATCAACTTTCACCTGCCTTAAGCCTTTTAGGTTCATTTGTCTTATATATACCATGGTAAACCACACCATGAATATGCCATAAATAAGTAACAAGAGTGACTAGCAACTCAGCACACACAGGTTGTCAGGATCCTTCACGTACACCTTTCATGTTCTTGCAACCTTGATTCTATATGCTTCAGGTAGTCTAGAATATCATATTGTTGTATATATTTAACACCTTCTGTACCATCAAATTCAGAAATGCACTCAAGGAAAGGCTTTTCAAAACTCTTAGAATGTATTCCAAGAGCAGTGCACATATTCAGAAGCTAATTATGTAATTTCTTATGTGTTGCTTTGAGGCAAATTGAACAAGGATTTGTTTGGCTTCCAAATGGTTTGTTGGTCCTAAAATAGTCAGAATCACATGACATCTGTGCTATAGGTAATCTGATCTTCTAACTCAAGTTGCATTCAGTTTAGACTTTAGGTTATGTTAGTCATAACAAACTTGAAAAGACATATTAACAAGGAAAGATCATCTTAACAGTTCATGTTACATTTGCAGATATGGACCTCGGTGGTTTTCTCCACATTAGGAAAGCTGGAAGAGCCTTTTGAACTCAGTTTTTTTGCTAACAGTGGTGTTATGGTGAAACAGAGTTTTGTGTGTATGTACCAACAGCTAAAATGTAAACACGACATTATCATAGTTGAGTACAGGAATAATTATCTCTTATATCTTATTGCAAAATCTGAAACAGTTCTCCTGTAGATGGTTAGCTTGCATTTTACGCTACAATTACCTCAGATCACTTGTTGTATCTTAAACCAATTTACAAAATTTCTTGATGCATTTTATGACAACCTCATGCACTGAGAGATACATTCGGTCTACATTCGTTATTATGAAACAGTTGGACGATTTACGTTAAAATTTATACTCATTTACGTTGTTTTGGTTCACAATTTACGCTGAAATCCATTCGAGCCAGAACCCGCGCTCAATCGGTCGCACACGATTTTCACGTCGTAATTCAGGCCTCATTTGCTGTTACGAAACAGGTATACGATTTACGCTAAATTATGTACTCATTTACGCTGTTTTAGCTCACGTTTTACGCTAAAATTTATTTGAGCCAAAACCCGCGCACGATCGGACGCACGCGATTATTACGCCGTAATTTCGGGACCCATTTACGGTTACGAAACAGATATACGATTTACGCTAAATTTCGTACTCATTTACGCTATTTTGGATCATGTTTTACGCTAAAATCTGTCCGAGTCAGAACCCGATCACGATGGGACACGCGAGATTTTTACGCCGTAATTTTTGGGCCGCATTCGTCGTTTCAAAATAGATCTATGATTTACGCTAAAATTCACAATCATTTACGCTGTTTTTGTTCATGTTTTACGCTAAAATCTGTCCAAGTCAGAACCCGTGCCCGATGGAACGCACGCTGGTACGGAACGTGGCTATACCTGGCTGGGGCTTCCTGGTACTAATGGAAGCCCAGGGCTTCCATTACCATCGCTATATATATATATATATATATATATATATATATATATATATATATATATATATATATATATATATATATATATATATATATATATATATATATATATATATATATATATATATATATATAATGCATAAGATGCCTCCTCGAGATTTTTCATATCACAGTCTAATAGCAAATTCTCATCACTGCTTGCTAACAGGATATATCCACACATAGCACAAGAAATATGGATCTCCCATTCTTAAACTTTACATAAATACAATTATCCTCTATATTTTCTTTAAATCTCAAGTTTCTAATCATCTTACCAAATTTGAGATGCCACTATCATGAAACATGTGTTAATACATAAATGGATTTTCTTCATATATAATATTCTAGTTTTTATTTGTCCATCATAACAAAATCTTTGGACTGGGTCATGTAAACATTTTTAATTAAATCATCATTAAGAAATGTTGTCTTAACATCCATATGATGCAACTCTAAACTAATGTATGACAAGTGCCATAATTATTCTAAAAGAGCCTTTTGTCGAAATAGGCGAGGTCTCATTATAATCAATTCCTTCTCTCTAAGTGAAGCCTTTAGCTACAAGCTTTGCTTTAAATATTTTCACACTTTCCTTATAGTCATGTTTCATCTTGTAGAGCCATTCGCATCCTACTGCCAATGATCCAAGCGGAGTATATTTTTGTAGTAAGTTGTTTTGCACAATTACTGTCACATTGCTTGACAACAAGATCAAATTCAACTAAGTGTCATTACTATGTGAGAATAAGAGTGCAATAAAATAGCCACCAACTCGATTCAACACTAAATAATAAATATTATTAATATCTGGCATCACTTTATAAGAGATCCTCAAACCAAAGGGAAAGGTACTGAAGGTCAACTTGCCAATATTTTCACCAAGCTAGCCACTTAATGAAGCAAGGTGTTGCAAGATTTAGAATTATTCAATTATTCTTGGTTTCTCTAGCACGAGTTGGATGCACATCATATGAATAACATGTCTCTCCTTCGGCCACTCAAAGTAACATTGATTGCTCATATGCATACACACCTTACTAGAATGTGTTTAGTGCATGTAGTCATTACTAATAAGTCATGTATTGTAAACAAAATTTAATTTGAAGTTTATATCATATCACTACTGTTTCTATGATTGAATGTACCTAGTGATAGTATATAGCTTGTTCACGAGTAAGTGACCCTAGCATTTGAACTAAAGTATGAGCTACTATGTGCATAACACAACTTTGATAAGATAACCACTGTAAAATATGTGAAAAGAAGGACAAACCGAGTTATACTATAGACATCTAGTGATGTATGCATGCTCATGCATAAGAAATTTTATCTTTGCTTTGATCGGAGGAGTGGTTATTTTGATACATATATGGTCTTCTTGAAGACATGTTGGAGAATTCAAGAATGTCCAACTCATTTCTTAGCTTGAAAATCTTGCTTAATCAAGTGGCTTGATGAATATATCCGCTAGTTGATCATCGGTTTCCAAACTCTCAAATCTCAATCTTGATATCCCTCTTTGTTTAGTGATCTCTTAAGAAGTGATGGTTACCATCAATGTGCTTTGTTGGAACTTGCTCTCCTGGGCAAGTTAATCCAACGGGAGAGCAAAAACAGTGTAAGCAAGGTTTCAACTCGAGATGGCAATAGCTCTGTTGAATCCAGCCTCTCAAGGGCATCATACGGGGGTATTTATAGGTGCCTGAGTGCCCAGCGTCTCGGGTTAAGGACACATGTGCCCTCAGGCGCCCAGGTTATCCCCGGAATATTCCCATAAAGCAGGGTTACAGACTGTAATTACAGGGAAGCCTTTACAAATTAGGCTCGTAATGCACAGCGGCCAAGCAGGGCCTGCTATAATGGGCTGGATCACACGTGGGCCTCCATGTTGGACGAGGTCGCGGGATGGGACGACTTCGTCGTAGGCCTTCGTCTTCCGATGTGTGGGACGAAGGGTAGAGTCTACCAGTCGTCTTGTCTCCGTTGTTGCAGCGAGTCCGGCGAAGGCATCGAGCGAAGGGTGGCGTCTTTGCCTTCGCCCCAACATTTGCCCTCCGAGGGACTAGTTCGACTAAGTCATCTGGTGCCGAAGGCGTCGCTAGATGGTGGAGACGCTGCCCTCGCTCGAAGTGGTTCCGCGGGGGTTTTTGACATGACCGTTGATTGACACCGCACTGTTGGATTGCGGGTTTCCCGAAGCGTCGCGCCCTGTGTATAAAAAGGGGGTGGGGGCGGCACGGATTGAAATTTACCTTTCTACGCGCCGCTAAAACCCTAACCTCCCTTTTTCAAACGGCTCGCTTGCTCGTCTGCCCTCCTTGCTCCTGTTCACCAGAGAACTGGCCCGCGTGAAGCAGACCGCGCGCCGCCGTCGACGGTACGTAGCCATGTCGTCTTCCTCCTCGTCTGCTGCGACCACGCCGACGGCCGACACGCCTTCCGAGGATCTCTCGGGCGGTGTGGCGGTGGCGGAATTGCAACCGGGTGATACGGTGGAATTCGGTGTTTCACGGATATCGTCGGGCCGCGTGCAAGATATGCAACGGTTGGGGTATTTTGGCGGCGGGGTCGGGCGTGTGCCGGGGGCAGAGGAGATTCCCGAGCCCAAGGGTGAATTGGTTGTGTTTGAGGCATTTTTCATTGCCGGCCTTCGTCTGCCTGCGCATTGTTTCGTGTTGGAGGTTCTGCAGAAGTTCGAGGTCCAGGTTCATCAGCTGACACCAAACGCGGTGGTGGCATTAGCGAAGTATGTCTGGGCAACAACGTCGTATGGCGGTCAGCCTTCGGTGGAAGTCTTCGCCAAGCACTACTGTCTGAACTGGCAGAAGAGAAGAATTGGACATAAGATTGCACAATTCGGGTCGTGCACTTTCACGCCGAAGTCCGGGAAGACTTCGATGGAGGTTATGGAGCTGGTCCCCTGTGCCCGAAATAAGTGGGGCAACTGGTGGGACTACTGGTTCTATGTTTCGGAGGCTGAAGTTGAAGATCACCCTGGGCTCCCTGCTGCCATCATGTGTTCTCATTATTATGTGGCGTACCCGCCATTTTAAGTGGCGGAGGGTGATGAGAGTGAAAGGGCCCTTCGGATCGCTGCCCGTAGGAGTAGCGGGCGTGATCTGGTTGAGGAATTCATAGGGTATGGGGTGTGGTCCCTGGCGCATGGATGGACACTGGGCGAAGTATGCCCTCGCGAGATGCCCTCCCTGGGTGGGCGGAAAGTGCGAAGTCCGCTTTTTGCTTTGGATGTGCGAGGGTGGGATCCGGCCGCGGTTGTGCGTGAGGCGGAGGATGGGGCGGTGCGAATTGTTGGTCGCTACGTGCCGAGGACGGAGGCCCAGCGGAGCTGGGACATACGTGGATCCAACAACCGCCTGAACAGGGTTTTTGAGTTGAATGGTTTGCCATATGGCGGTTATCCTGGAGTAGACGTTGTCGACCGCCGGGGGAAAAACCAGCGGCAGTGATCGAAGACGACCCCGCGCCGGAGGCCGCTCCATCCACTAAGAAGAGGAAGCTAGGTACTGCGGTGGGAAAACTAGGGGTCTCCGATAGTTTTGCTATGGAGTTGATGAGGACATGCGCGGCCCCCGGGGGAAGGATGTCTTCACCCGAGCTCCAGGAGTCTTCGGCGTGGATGCTGGAGGTTACCGGGGGTCGATGGCCCAAGAATATTCCTATCCCCCGCGCGGCTGGCGAAGACTTTTTTACATCTCGCATGGCTCGTGACTTGAGAGTGTTTCCTTACGGACGGAATATTGCTGCTGTTATGTCGGCAGTGATGAACAAGGATCGCTAGGATGCTGCGCAGAAGCGTCAGGCGGTCGTCAGGCTCCCTGAGGCTAGGCCGAAGAGAGCGCAAGGGAGTGCGAAGGCTGCCGTCCCCGGCGGGAGCCAGCCTTCGCTGCCTGCGAAGCCGGCCGTGCCTGGATCTAGCAAGTTGCCAGAGAGCACGAAGGCGGCCGGCGCTGGCGGGACCAAGTCCGCCCCGGAAGGAGCTGCGAAGGTCCGGGAGCAGCCTTCGCCGGGGAAACGCGTTGCCAACTTTAGCACAAATATTAGCGTGGACGACTATCTCGTTGGTAAGTTTTTTTTGTTTTTGTTTTTGTTTTTTTACTGATGTTACGTTGCAGGGTCGGGCGAAGGGCAACTTATTGTCGTCTCGCCTGCGGTGGCAACCACGGCGTCTACCGCGGTTTTTAGGGTGAAGGGTGGCGCTTTTAGCGCTGGCGGCGAGGTCTCGGCGACCACTGCCGTCAAGGACGAAGCGGGCATTGTGTCCCGCCGGCTGCGGGAGGCGTCGCTGCAGCTGACGCAGCAGCTGAATCAAGTAAGTCGAGGTAGACTTCGTTGTGTGCCGCTTTCATGGTGATTGTGGTCTCATGCGTGTCTGTTAGGCGGCCAACTTCACCGACCGCGTGGCGTCGGGCGCCCTTACGGCGGACGTGGCTGCCGAAGTCGAGAGACTTCAGGCACAGCACGCAGACGCCGTCCGGGAAAAATCGGCTGCGGAGAGCAAAAGCCGCAGGCTGGCGGAGAAGGTGGCCGCCCTGGAGGGCGAGAGGACGGACCTCCGGCGCCAGCTGGTGGAGGAAAGGAGGGAGGCCAACCAGGCCATCACCAAGGTGCAGACGACACAGGCGGAGGCCAAGTTGGCGAGGGCGGAGGAGAGTCTCGCCAGCCAGCGCGCCGAGGAATGGAGGCGTGGTTCAACGCTCTGCAGGCCCGCATGGAGAGGGCCGAGGCCTCTACTCACGCAGAAGTTGAGCGGACGCGCAAATAGCTCGTGGACTCATACCGCGAGCTGGGTGCGCGGACTGTTGACTTCGAGGTGCCCGACCGAGAGGCGGGCCTTCGCTTCCTCAAGTGGCTACAAGAGGAATTGTTAGCGCTCCCGACCATCGTGGAGGGCTTCATGTCCTTTGCCTCCCTCGTCACCTGCGAGGGGGTCGTGATGCGCTGTCCCGCGAGGGGTGCAGTCACTATGAGGGCTTCGACCGATCCGATGAAGACTTCGGGCGTGAAATTTTTAAGGTCAAAGACCCTGTGGTGAAGGACGTCGCGGGGGCCCTCTTCGACCGGATGTGGGGCCCCCACGGTCGGGAGGCGGTTAGGGAACGGGCTGACCGGGCGAGGGATCAGGTAAAGTTTGTGTTTTGTTTTGTGTTGTTGAATGTGGGTATACATGGGTGTGCTGAATCGGTGTGCTGTGTTGTAGATGGCGCGTGCTGAGGACGTGGAGGACTTTGGACATCTGAACAGCGCGCTGCCCAAAGAAGAGGTCAACCTGGTGGTGGCCGAGGCTGAGGTCGACCCGGTGCCGCTCCCAGAGACCGGTGAAGGTTCCCACGCTGCCCCTGTGTCTACTGTATCTGGTGGAGGCTCGCCGCCAGCCACCGTGCTGATGGCGGAGGATCCCCCGAAGGTGGCGACGGAGCCAGCGACGGAAGATCCCGTGGCGGCGGCTGGGTCTTCGCAGGTGGCTTAGTGGGTGTGGGGTAGTTAGAGAATTTTGTCTGTGTTACTGAACCTTGGTTGCTGCGCAGGTTCAGGATTTTGGGCATGCGCACGCAACCGCTACTGCTAATTTTGTGGCGGCTTCGATCGTGGTCGCTGGAAATGAATTGGATGAGTCTACGTCTAAGTTTTCTGAGTTTGATGACTCTGGGAGTTTGGTTGTATGGACGGAAGAGTCTTCGGATGAGGGCTTGGATTACTTTGCGGCCTTGGATGTGGCTGAGGCGGAGGCTACTCCGCGTGTTACGGATGCCGAAGTTTTGCCTGGTCCGAGTGTTGGGCGTAGGCGGCAAAGGGCGGTGGCGAAGCGTAGAGTGAGTGAATTGGATGGTGGTCGGCTTCGTGTGGGCAGGGCTGGCAGGCAGGAATTGTTGTCCTTGCCGGTTGGGGCGAGTATAGGTGAGGGGGAGTTGCGAAGTCTTTTTGAGGGCGAGGAGCTGAGGATAATGCTTTTTAACTATAGGGAGATGGGAATTATTCCGAAGGTTGAACCAATGTAAGGTGTGATGCCCTCGCTGTACACGTGTAACTATGGTTTGTATGATGAGGCTGTGTGCCTTCGCGCATCTGGCTATGTTCATGGGGTTGGTCTAGCACGTTTATTATGTCGGTCCGGCTGCGCCTGTAGGCTTTTGCACTGATGTACTGCGCCTTCGAATTTTTTGCACTCGTTGTGCTAGTCCGGTTGCACCCTTAGGCGACTTTTGCACGGATGGTTTTCTGAAGAAGACTTCGATTTTGCGCACTTGTTGTGCTAGTCCGGCTGCACCCTTAGGCGACTTTTGCACGGATAGTCTTTTGAAGAAGACTTCGATTTTGCGCACTTGTTGTGCTAGTCCGGCTGCACCCTTAGGCGACTTTTGCACGGATAGTCTTTTGAAGAAGACTTCGATTTTGCGCACTTGTTGTGGTAGTCCGGCTGCACCCTTAGGCGACTTTTGCACGGATGGTCTTTTGAAGAAGACTTCGATTTTGCGCACTTGTTGTGGTAGTCCGGCTGCACCCTTAGGCGACTTTTGCACGGATGGTCTTTTGAAGAAGACTTCGATTTTTCGCACTTGTTGTGCTAGTCCGGCTGCACCCTTAGGCGACTTTTGCACGGATGGTCTTTTGAAGAAGACTTCGATTTTTCGCACTTGTTGTGCTAGTCCGACTGCACCCTTAGGCGACTTTTGCGCGGACTGTCGCACGCGAAGGTAGCCAGCGCTGCCCCTTCGCGGTGACTTTTGTGTTGGTCGAATGCCGAAGACCGTTGCTGCGGTCTTTTTCGACGTAATTTTTGCGGGGGATTTTTCGCGTGTATATTACATGGCTCCGCCTCGTTAAAAACCTCACCCCCTAGGAGGAAAAGAGTGTGGGCCAGTATAGAACTGTTTTGCGGATTATAAGGGCGAAGTGGCCCTGAGGAGTTAAACAAAAAATTTGCGAAGATTATCAATGTTCCAAGACTGTTCTAAGTCTTCGCCTGATGGCGTTGTGAGCTTGTACGCGCTGGGGGACGCCTTCGTCTTGACGATGAAGGGGCCCTCCCACTTTGGCTCCAACTTGCCTCAGGACTCTGTCCGAGCTGTCCGGACGAGTACGAGGTCTCCTTCGCTGAATTCCCTCGGGATGACCGCGTGGTCGCGCCATGCTTTTGTTTGAGCTTGGTATTTGTTTAGAGCCTGTAGAGCGAAGACGCGGTCTCCGTCGATGAGGTCCTTCGAAGTAGGCTCGTCTACGTTAGGGACGGCCGATGCGACTGTCCGCGGTGACCCATGTTTTATTTCTTGCGGAGTCATAGCCTCCGATCCGTATAGAAGGCGAAAAGGGGTGAACCCAGTCGCCCTGCACTCAGTCGTGTTCAGCGCCCAGACCACTTCAGGTAACAGGTTTGGCCACTTGCCTTTTTTGTCATTGAGGAGCATTTTCTTGACGGCTGTGAAGATTTTACCGTTGGCACGTTCCACGACTCCGTTGGATTGCGGGTGGTATACTGAGGCGAAGGCAAGCTTGGTGCCGATGGAGAAGCAGAAGTCCTTGAAGTCTTGGCTATCAAATTGCTTGCCATTGTCGACTGTGAGTTCGGACGGGACTCCGAAGCGGCAAACAATATTTTGCCAGAAGAATTTCTGGGCAGTCTTCGATGTTATCGTGGATACAGCCCTCGCCTCAATCCATTTGGTAAAATACTCAACGGCGACGAAGGTGAACTTGAGGTTTCCCTGAGCTGTGGGCAGGGGCCCGACAATGTCTAGGCCCCAGCGTTGAAGAGGCCACGTGTGGGCGATTAGCTTCGTGAATTGCGAAGGGCTTCCTGAGCGTGGAGAAAATTTCTGGCAGGCTTCGTAGGACCTTGTGACCCGATTTGCGGCGCAAATCATGGCGGGCCAGTAGAAACCTTGACGAATAACCTTTGCAACTAGGGCCCTAGGCCCTGCGTGAGATCCGCAAGTCCCACTGTGGACTTCGCGCAGAATTTGGACGCCTTCGGTCTCGGTGACACACTTAAGTATCGGTTGACTGACCCCCTTCTTGTAAAGTTGGCCTTCGATCAGTCCCGGCTTCGGTGTTTGAGGCGCTTGGCCTCATTGATGTCGGTTGGATGATAGTACCCCTGCAGGAACAGGGTTATTGGTGCCCGCCAGTCTTCGGTCATGATGAGGTTGACTATGCGGTGGCCCTCGCTGTCATTGGTTATTTGGAGCCCCTCTGGGCTGCGGACGGCTGGCGTGCCGATGACGTGGTAGAACACGTCGGAGGGCAGAGCCTCGCCCCTGGCGGCTGCCTTGGCCAATGCGTCAGCCTCCTCATTCTTAGCTCGGTCCACGTGCTGCAACGTAAATCCCTTGAATTGTCTTTCGAGGCTGCGGATGGCCGCGAGGTACTGCATGAGTGCGGGGTCCTTCGCTGCATAGTCTTTTTCGACCTGGCCGGCGACTACCTTGGAGTCTGTTCTAATGATGCAGGTGGTGACACTGAGTGCCCTTAGCTTGCGAAGGCCGAGGATGACAGCCTCGTATTCTGCTATGTTGTTGGTGCACCTATCAGACTCCAAAGCAAAGCTAAGGCGCGTTGTGTATCTGTGCTTGATCCCGGTGGGTGAAGTAATGACCGCAGCGGCGCCTGCCCCCGCATGGCACCATGCGCCGTCGCAATGGATTGTCCACACTTTTTCTGTGGACGGGTCCGGTTGTGTTATTGGCCCAGTCCAGTCAACGATGAAGTCTGCCAGGACTTGTGACTTGATGGCTGTCCTGGGTTCAAATGTGATGTGGTAGCCGGAGAGTTCGGCTGCCCATTTCGCAATCCGTACTGATGCCTCCGGGTTTCTAAACAGTTCGTCGAGTCCTCTATCTGAGGTGACCCGGACCTTGAATGCCTCGAAATAATGGCGCAATTTGCGCAAGGCCATCACGACTGTATAGGCGATCTTTTCCAGTTCCATCATATTACATTTTGATGTTATGAGCACTTCAGAGACGTAATAAACTGGACATTGCCTGATCGTGCCCTCTCTGGTCTACTCTTGAACCAGTGCTGCGCTGACCGCATGTGGCGAAGCCACGACATAGAGCAACAGGGGTAGCGAGGGGTTGGGGCTTGTAAGAATCGCCAATTCCGACAGGTACTGCTTTAATGAAGCGAAGGCCGCTGCCTGCTCTGGTCCCCATGCGAAGTCTTTTGCGCCACGGAGTGTTTTGAGGAAAGGGAGGCTTCGCTCCGCGGACTTGGACATGAATCTGTTGAGGGTGGCCAACCTGCCTGTCAATCGTTGTACTTCTCTGGCTGACTGCGGGGGCGTCATATTGATGATGGCCTGGATCTTGGTTGGATTGGCCTCAATTCCGCGGTGTGACACCAGGTAGCCCAAGATTTTCCCCTGGAGAACGCCGAAGACGCACTTTTCGGGGTTCAGGCGAAGTCATGCGTCCCGCATGTTCGCAAACGTTTCGGCGAGGTCAGCCAGGTGGTCTTCCTTGCTTCTGCTGGCGACGACGATGTCGTCCACATATGTGAATATATTTCTGCCGACTTGGCTCTCGAGCACCATTTTGGTGAGTCGGGAGAAAGTGGACCCGGCGTTCTTAAGTCCCTTCGGCATTCTGATGAAGCAATACGTGACGAAGGGTGTTATGAAGCTGGTGCTTGCCTTGTCCTCCTCCTTCATGTATACTTGGTGGTAGCCGGAGAAGCAATCAAGGAGTGACATGACTTCGCACCCGGCCGCACTATCGATGATTTTGTCGATCCAAGGCAGCGAGAAGTTGTCCTTGGGGCAGGCCTTGTTAAGACTGGTGAAGTCGATGCACATCCGTCATTTGCCGCTCTTCTTCTGCACCATCACTACATTGGCGAGCCATGTGGGGTAGGCGATTGGCTCGATGAATTTGGCCTCGAGCAGGCGATGCACCTCGGCCTTGGCGGCTTCTGTCTTCTCGTCAGACATCTTGCGCAGCCGCTGTTTCTTCGGCCTCACCGAAGGGTCGATTCCTAAGTTGTGCTCGATGATGGAGCGACTGACTCCGACTAGGTCGAGGGCGGACCAGGCGAAGACGTCTTTATTCTTGGACAGACAGCAGAGGAGTCTCTCCTCGTCATGCGAAGTGAGGTCTTCACTGATGGTAACCGTCTGCTTGGGCGTTGCCCGGTCGAGGGGACAGTCTTGGTCCCGTCGTTGCTCTGCAGCTGTGCTTTTTCATGTTCTTTGGCGGTTGGACTGGTAGATCCGGGGACCTCGCGCTGGGCCGTGAGGCAGTGTACGTTTCTTTGTCCGGGGATGAAGTCTCTTTCTATGTTACGCGCAACCTGTTGGTTGCCGTAGACTGTGATGGCGCCTTGCGGACCTGGGATCTTCATGCACAGGTACAGTCCGTGGATAGCTGCCTCAAACTTGTTGATGGAGCCCTGACCCATTATGGCATTGTACGGGTACACCATGTCGACGATGTCGAACGTGACTTGCTCACTTCGGGCATTGGGTGCTACACCGAAAGAGAGAGGTAACTCTATTTTGCCGACGGGAAAGGTGCCCTTGCCGCCGAAGCCGTACAGGGGGTTGTCCGATGGCTTGAGCAGGCTGTGGCTTATGCCCATGCGATCGAAGGCATGGAGGAAAATGATATCCGCCTGGCTGCCATTGTCGACTAAGACTTTGTGCAAGTCCCAGCCTGCCACGCTGCAGTTGATAACCATGGCATCGATGTGGGGGGCGCTGCGCAGATCGATGTCTCGGGCGTCGAAGGTTAATGGCACGTGGGACCACTTTGTCTGCACGACCGGACCGGTGATGGCGACGTGGTTGATGCTGCGGTAATGGTCCCTCTTCTGCCGCTTTGTGTCGAAGTCGGCGCTAGACCCCCCAGTGATCATATGAATGACTCTGCGATACGACTGATCGGCGAAGTCCTCTTGCTTTGGGGCTTGGGGGTGATTGGGGTGGTGGATGTTTTGTTGTTGATGGTGTGGAGGTGGGGGTGGGGGAGGTATGATTTGTACCTCCTGGTGGTGTTGGTATGCGTGGTGCGGTGGAAGCGGAGCGGGGCCGTGGTTGTATGGCTGATGGGGTTGCTGATATGTGTGCGCGACAACTCTAGGGTTGTCGGCTGGTTGCGCCCGTGCCATCCTGTCTCTGGTGGCCTTTGTATCTGGGCAGTCTCTTGTAGGATGCGCGCAGTCTTCGCTGTGGAATAGGCAGTAAAATCTGCGTGGCTGCTGCGCACGCCCCTGGCCCTGACCGCGAGTTCCATTTCCACGGCCCTGGGGGGATACTCCTGGCGGCGAGGGGCCTCGCCAGCGGGGTGCTGGTTGGCAATGTTGTGCACCTGCTGTTGATTGCGACCGTCCCGGACGGAGTCTGCCTGCGAGGGCCTTGTCCATGTGCGGCTGGATTGCGGAGGGTCTTTGGGTTTCCTTTGAGACTCGACTTTGCGCTGGTGGAGCTCTTCGGATCTGGCGTATTTTTCAAATAGCTGATACAGCTCCTGGAGGTTCCTGGGCGGATCCCTGATGCAGTGGCTATAAAGGACGCCGGCCCGAAGGCCACTGATGGCGTAGTGGATGGCGATCTGGTCATCGACCGAAGGAAGTTGTGATTTGAGGGTCAGAAACTTGCGGTAATACTCCCGCAGAGTCTCTCGTTCCAGCTGCTTGCAGAGTGAGAGTTCAGCCAAGGCGTCGGTGTCTAGGCGATACCCTTGGAAGTTAAGCAAGAATTTGTCCCGGAGACTTCTCCAGGAGTCGATGGACAATGGGGGCAACCTGGTGTACCAGGTGAGGGCTGGGCCTTCGAGGGCAATGATGAATGACTTGGCCATCGTGGCGTCGTCCCCTCCTGATGATGCAACTGCGACTTGATAGCTCATGATGTACTGTGCTGGGTCAGTGCCGCCGTTGTACTTGGGATAGGTCCCTGCCCTGAAGTTGGTGGGCCATGGCATCACTTGCAGATGAGGTGCCAGGGGACTTCGCTCGTCAAGGTAGTTGACGCCTTGGAATGCCGTGGCGTGAGGGATGGCGTGTAAAGCCCTAAAATTTGTATAAGGGAAGAATAATAAAATAAATAAAGAAAGAAATAAAATAGTAAATTTAGATATCTCGTGATTATAATTGAACTTTGAAGTTAGAAGACTGGAACAAAGAATTAACTTAGAAAATAAGTAGTAGAAAGGGTTTTCAAATTTCGATTAGGATTGGGATTTGTTTTCTTTTGTGTGCCTTGCATATTTAGCATAATTGCCTAAATAAAAATAATACATACCTTGCATCCATGCTGAACTTTTTTTTGATTTGTATATTCACTTAAAGTTTGAAATTTTGCAACTAGATTTGAATTATTGAATAATATGAATGGGAACTAGAAAACATAATAGAAAGTAAATAAAAAAAGAGGAAAGAATGACTCACCTGCTGTGGGCCAAAATCACTGCCGTAGCCCACTTTCCCTTCCTGCCGTGCGACGTAGAAAACCCCCACTCGCTGCCATGCAGGCCCCGCTTGGCAGAAGCTTCTTCTCTGTTTCTTCGCAACAGATTGGGCGCGCAATGTGGCTGGGTTGTTCGGATCTCGGGCGATGTGTGTGGTCGCGGGGCGACTTCACCGATTCTCCGTGATCTGCGCCTGGTCGGACTCTACCCGTTCTTGGGGATAAAATCGGCCCCCTTGCAAACTCATTTCCCTCATCCCTCCTTAGCCGCCATGGGGGAAAGCTCTGGCATGGCCGCCGTCACGGTGCGCCGCTTCCCGGCCGCGTCGACCAAGGCCAGGCGCCTCTCGGGCGTCAAGAAAAGCAGGACCCTCGGGCGCGCGTGGCTCATCCTATTCCCCTCTCCCCATCCATCTGTGTTCCGCCATGGATCCAAATTCCGTCGTGGATAGCGCCGTTGCGCTGCAAGCTCCGGTGTGACCCTGTGCTTTATTCCTTTGTTGCCTAAATTTCACGTAGCACTGGTTTCTTGCGGAAGTTGATGCGTGATGGCTGAACACGTGTATGGTCGCCGCCCTGGTGTTCGTGCTTATGCTGTCCGCACGCATGGGATGGCAATGGGGCAGGATACTCCACTGCTCGGATTAAGGTAAGGAGCCGCGTAATACCTTCGTCAATCTACTCGCTGTGGTCTTGGGATTGTTTTACACCAGGCCTGTGTGATTAGCTCGCCGGGATGCACAGAATTGGTCACCGGAAGGGTGAATCCGCCGCTGGGTCGCTGATTCACGTGGGCACCGTACTCAGGGTCTTAATAAGGATTATGAAGCATCTAGGGTGATTCGTGGTGTTTTGCCCTTTGTATGGGACCTTTTCCGTGCTTCAATCGGGTGGCCGGTGCACCATGGTGCCTACTCGCCGGTGAGTCCGCCGCCGGGAGGGCCGGCGGTGCTTCTGATCTCTACTGGCGAGGGTAGGGCGATGGGCCATGGCCGTCCAATCTGTCTGTGACGGTCATGATCATGTCCAGCAAGAGATGCGACCAGGACTGAATCGGGTCCCTTCGATCACAATCGGACGAACCAGATCAGTCGAGAATTATTTAAATCCAAACCATAGATCTCGGAATTGACGGCTGGCGTTGTGTACCGATTCAATCTAATCTCGCGCGTCTGATTTGGATCGTGCGGCTCATAACGCACCGTACCCTTTCAGCTTGGCAATTTTGCAAAAGAGACCCCACGGATAGACGTAATAAACCCGCCGTCCTGTGCGGGGGAAGACTGAGTCTTGGGTTTTATTGCGCTTGAGCCCCTGCGTTCCTGTTTAATTGAGGCCCAGTCCAGAGAATTATAAAATCAGGAAAATGAATTATAAAATGAGTTTTTAATATAAAAACAATTCATAAAATTTGTATAATTCATAGAAAATGCATATGAACTCCAAATTAGTCCATTCCAGTTCCTAAATTTTTGTAATATTATTGTATATCCATTTGTGCCACTGTTTTGGCATGAAGAACACATTAAAAGTTATCTAGTACTTAATCTTGTATTAAATACATAAAACCTTCAGAAATTCATATCTTAAAATATATAACTCCAAAATTAATAATTCTAGTTTCTATGATCTTAGTTTAATGTCTAGATTTATATTATGTATTTTGTTTACATGTTTGGTGTGATGTTAATGTTGCATATACACTATTTGTATGTATTGCTACGTTTAGCAGTGAGGATACGTATCATCTGAAGAGCAAGTTGGTATCTGGAATCTCAAGTCCCAGGCAAGTTGTGCCCTTGATCACTTCTTTTTACCCACTCATGTTCTAATTAATCATAATGATCTGCATAGGTTAATTTTGATGGGACCCAATAGGTTACCTTAGTTTGTCTGTCTTTATACCTTGTTTACCACTGAACTTTCTGGGTAGTACTTGCTAGTGCTATATGTGGTTTTGGGTATGGAGATACACTATTCATGATTACACATTTGTTATCAGTTGATTATTTATTGTTCATGATAAGATCATTATGTTAATTGGAACATGGAGAACCACCCGGGAAAACAGTGCTACCACAAGGGTTTAATGGGACGCCCTTGGCTGATTAATTAGGAAAGCTAGTGGAAGACTACCTTACCCGAAAGGGGCAAGGGCAGTAGGGGAGTGGTCAGTGTAGGGAGGCCCTCGGGAGGATTTTGCTGCGTTGGCAGTCCTGCAAGGGATTCCTGCTAGGAAGGCCCTCGGGAGGATTTTGCTGCGATGGCGGTCCTGCAAGGGATTCCTGCATTGGAGCTTCCTATAAACTGTAGCGGGTTTTCTGAAGCTAGTGGAACTTTGTAAAGGCCTCGTAGTGTTACCTTGCCTCGCCTCCTCGGTAGAGGTGTATGGGATTGGCCGTCTCTTGGCAGATGGGTAACACGACTTGTGGGTAAAGATGCGCAACCTCTGCAGAGTGTAAAACTGGTATACTAGTCGTGCTCACGGTCATGAGCAGCTCGGACACTCACATGATTAAATTATGGAACTAAATTCAATTTGTCATATGCATTGCATCGCAGGTGAAGTTGTTACTTTTGTTCTACTACTTAATTGGGTTTGGTATTTACTTATACTTAGTAACTGCCAATAAAATTTTGACTAACTTTAAAAGCAATGCTCAGCTCTAACCATCCTCTTTGGTAAGCCTTACACTTCACGTGAGCTCCCACCTTTGGCGAGTTCATGCACATTATTCCCCACAACTTGTTGAGCGATGAACGTATGTGAGCTCACTCTTGCTGTCTCACACCCCCCCACACAGGTCAAGAACAGGTACCACCGGATGAGGCGCATGGAGGATGCCGTGATGTGTTCGTGAGAGGTCTAGGTCGTCGTCTCCCAGTCAACTTTGGGTTGCTGGACCGTTGTCTTCTTTTGATGTAATTATCTATTTATTTATTTGTATAGAACTCTTATTATATAGTAAAGATGTGACATTCGATCCTGTGCCATGAATCATCATATGTGTGAGACTTGGTCCCAGCACACCTGGTGATTATGTTCGCGCCCGGGTTTTGGACCCCTAAAATCCGGGTGTGACAGAAGTGGTATCAGAGGAATGTTGACTGTAGGACGAAACCTAGATAGAACTGGACAACCATTATCTACTTACCTTGCTGCTCTGATTCTTTCTAAACTTTTCTTAATCTTTTCTCATCTATTTCCACCTTACTCTGATTATTCTTACCTTTTCCTTCTAAAGACAAATGTGGATTTCACACTTTGAAATCCTGTGCCTAAAGTGACTTTTAGGAATAGGAGACCTACTCTTAGGAACAAAAACAAAACTATTTTTGTAGGTATCTATGTGCTTCAATGTTTGTTCTTGTGATACTTGTTTGATTTGGATCTTTGGTCAAGTGTGATGAGTTGTGGAGTAATGTCCACAATTACATCTGCATATACATATAGTAAAAAAATGCTTATAAGAATAACTAGATAAACTAAATTATCTCTCATTAAAGTATCTAACCTAATAATACCCATCTCATCTTAAAAGGTTTATCCTACACTCATAAATCCATCCAGTCTCAAAAGATTATAACGTGTCCTAATACTATTTATTCTACCCTGGTAGATTTATTAAATCTTAACTAGTTTAATCTGGTCATACCAACCTAACCTAGGTTCTATCTAATCTATTATGATCTAATCTAGAGTGAGTTACTTAATGTCGATACAAAAGATATGGCCATACCCAATAACTTGATCTACATAATATGCTACATAACCTATCCAAACCATTCAGAAGCAAAACATCCAAACCAGATTCTGACTAATCTCATTTAACTCATAGCCACCTACTAAACTAGCTGCTCCACCTACTACTTTATCTTAACTACATGTCCCTAATTCGGATAACAACTTCAAGAACGAAGATCGAAGATGATCGACCTCATCAAATCAAGGAAGGATAGGATTTAAGCCAGATCTTCAAAGGAATCGGGATCCACAATCTTGGATGGAGTCTTTTCTTACCCTACTCTTTCTTACCCAAATCTGTAAGTGCTTTAAAGATATCTTTTATCCTGTATAATAAGGTGACTATACATATATATACCCACGCCTTCCTAATCACCTGCTAATTTGCGTTATAAACTTGAACAGAAAAAAATTCTTTATTTGAAACTACTTAGAAATTGAAATCTAGACTACAAACCAAACTTGTTGCATCCTCTTTCCACTAATCTAGAGGACGAGATTATTTTTAAGGGGGTAGGATTTGTAAAGCCCTAAAATTTGTATAAGGGAAGAATAATAAAATAAATAAAGAAAGAAATAAAATAGTAAATTTAGATATCTCGTGATTATAATTGAACTTTGAAGTTAGAAGACTGGAACAAAGAATTAACTTAGAAAATAAGTAGTAAAAAGGGTTTTCAAATTTCGATTAGGATTGGGATTTGTTTTCTTTTGTGTGCCTTGCATATTTAGCATAATTGCCTAAATAAAAATAATACATACCTTGCATCCATGCTGAACTTTTTTTTGATTTGTATATTCACTTAAAGTTTGAAATTTTGCAACTAGATTTGAATTATTGAATAATATGAATGGGAACTAGAAAACATAATAGAAAGTAAATAAAAAAAGAGGAAAGAATGACTCACCTGCTGTGGGCCAAAATCACTGCCGTAGCCCACTTTCCCTTCCTGCCGTGCGACCTAGAAAACCCCCACTCGCTGCCATGCAGGCCCCGCTTGGCAGAAGCTTCTTCTCTGTTTCTTCGCAACAGATTGGGCGCGCAATGTGGCTGGGTTGTTCGGATCTCGGGCGATGTGTGTGGTCGCGGGGCGACTTCACCGATTCTCCGTGATCTGCGCCTGGTCGGACTCTACCCGTTCTTGGGGATAAAATCGGCCCCCTTGCAAACTCATTTCCCTCATCCCTCCTTAGCCGCCATGGGGGAAAGCTCTGGCATGGCCGCCGTCACGGTGCGCCGCTTCCCGGCCGCGTCGACCAAGGCCAGGCGCCTCTCGGGCGTCAAGAAAAGCAGGACCCTCGGGTGCGCGTGGCTCATCCTATTCCCCTCTCCCCGTCCATCTGTGTTCCGCCATGGATCCAAATTCCGTCGTGGATAGCGCCGTTGCGCTGCAAGCTCCGGTGTGACCCTGTGCTTTATTCCTTTGTTGCCTAAATTTCGCGTAGCACTGGTTTCTTGCGGAAGTTGATGCGTGATGGCTGAACACGTGTATGTTCGCCGCCCCGGTGTTCGTGCTTATGCTGTCCGCACGCATGGGATGGCAATGGGGCAGGATACTCCACTGCTCGGATTAAGGTAAGGAGCCGCGTAATACCTTCGTCAATCTACTCGCTGTGGTCTTGGGATTGTTTTACACCAGGCCTGTGTGATTAGCTCGCCGGGATGCACGGAATTGGTCACCGGAAGGGTGAATCCGCCGCTGGGTCGCTGATTCACATGGGCACCGTACTCAGGGTCTTAATAAGGATTATGAAGCATCTAGGGTGATTCGCGGTGTTTTGCCCTTCGTATGGGACCTTGCCGTGCTTCAATCGGGTGGCCGGTGCACCATGGTGCCTACTCGCCGGTGAGTCCGCCGCCGTGAGGGCCGGCGGTGCTTCTGATCTCTACTGGCGAGGGTAGGGCGATGGGCCATGGCCGTCCGATCTGTCTGTGACGGTCATGATCATGTCCAGCAAGAGATGCGACCAGGACTGAATCGGGTCCCTTCGATCACAATCGGATGAACCAGATCAGTCGAGAATTATTTAAATCCAAACCATAGATCTCGGAATTGACGACTGGCGTTGTGTACCGATTCAATCTAATCTCGCGCGTCTGATTTGGATCGTGCGGCTCATAATGCACCGTACCCTTTCAGCTTGGCAATTTTGCAAAAGAGACCCCACGGATAGACGTAATAAACCCGCCGTCCTGTGCGGGGGAAGACTGAGTCTTGGGTTTTATTGCGCTTGAGCCCCTGCGTTCCTGTTTAATTGAGGCCCAGTCCAGAGAATTATAAAATCAGGAAAATGAATTATAAAATGAGTTTTTAATATAAAAACAATTCATAAAATTTGTATAATTCATAGAAAATGCATATGAACTCCAAATTAGTCCATTCCAGTTCCTAAATTTTTGTAATATTATTGCATATCCATTTGTGCCACTGTTTTGGCATGAAGAACACATTAAAATTTATCTAGTACTTAATCTTGTATTAAATATATAAAACCTTCAGAAATTCATATCTTAAAATATATAACTCCAAAATTAATAATTCTAGTTTCTATGATCTTAATTTAATGTCTAGATTTATATTATGTATTTTGTTTACATGTTTGGTGTGATGTTAATGTTGCATATACACTATTTGTATGTATTGCTACGTTTAGCAGTGAGGATACGTATCATCTGAAGAGCAAGTTGGTATCTGGAATCTCAAGTCCCAGGCAAGTTGTGCCCTTGATCACTTCTTTTTACCCACTCATGTTCTAATTAATCATAATGATCTGCATAGGTTAATTTTGATGGGACCCAATAGGTTACCTTAGTTTGTCTGTCTTTATACCTTGTTTACCACTGAACTTTCTAGGTAGTACTTGCTAGTGCTATATGTGGTTTTGGGTATGGAGATACACTATTCATGATTACACATTTGTTATCAGTTGATTATTTATTGTTCATGATAAGATCATTATGTTAATTGGAACATGGAGAACCACCCGGGAAAACAGTGCTACCACAAGGGTTTAATGGGACGCCCTTGGCTGATTAATTAGGAAAGCTAGTGGAAGACTACCTTACCCGAAAGGGGCAAGGGCAGTAGGGGAGTGGTCAGTGTAGGGAGGCCCTCGGGAGGATTTTGCTGCGTTGGCAGTCCTGCAAGGGATTCCTGCTAGGAAGGCCCTCGGGAGGATTTTGCTGCGATGGCGGTCCTGCAAGGGATTCCTGCATTGGAGCTTCCTATAAACTGTAGCGGGTTTTCTGAAGCTAGTGGAACTTTGTAAAGGCCTCGTAGTGTTACCTTGCCTCGCCTCCTCGGTAGAGGTGTATGGGATTGGCCGTCTCTTGGCAGATGGGTAACACGACTTGTGGGTAAAGATGCGCAACCTCTGCAGAGTGTAAAACTGGTATACTAGCCGTGCTCACGGTCATGAGCAGCTCGGACACTCACATGATTAAATTATGGAACTAAATTCAATTTGTCATATGCATTGCATCACAGGTGAAGTTGTTACTTTTGTTCTACTACTTAATTGGGTTTGGTATTTACTTATACTTAGTAACTGCCAATAAAATTTTGACTAACTTTAAAAGCAATGCTCAGCTCTAACCATCCTCTTTGGTAAGCCTTACACTTCACGTGAGCTCCCACCTTTGGCGAGTTCATGCACATTATTCCCCACAACTTGTTGAGCAATGAACGTATGTGAGCTCACTCTTGCTGTCTCACACCCCCCCCCACAGGTCAAGAATAGGTACCACCGGATGAGGCGCATGGAGGATGCCGTGATGTGTTCGTGAGAGGTCTAGGTCGTCGTCTCCCAGTCAACTTTGGGTTGCTGGACCGTTGTCTTTTTTTGATGTAATTATCTATTTATTTATTTGTATAGAACTCTTATTATATAGTAAAGATGTGACATTCGATCCTGTGCCATGAATCATCATATGTGTGAGACTTGGTCCCAGCACACCTGGTGATTATGTTCGCGCCCGGGTTTTGGACCCCTAAAATCCGGGTGTGACATGGCGTGTCCGAGCTGAGGGATGAATGGGTCTTCGATTTGTGCGCGCTGTTGGAGGGGTGGGTCGTGTTGCAGGCCGAATTGGCCTTCGCTCTGCATGAGCACGATCTCTTGTTCAAGCTCCTGAGCCTTCTGCTCTTCGTCGCGTATCATCTGTCGCACCTTGGCTTGTGCAGACGCACGTTGGCGCTTAGCCTCGAGGATCTCTTTTTGCTTCTGGAGGTTGCGGTTCTTGATGCGCAAGGCTGAAAGGGAAATGTGCCCTTGGGCCATTTCTAAGTATTTTGGTGATTGAGTGCCAACACAAGTGCTTTTGTGCTAATCTATGCAAAGTGGTGGACAAAGTGCAAATCATGTCAAAAGGTATGTTTCTAGACTTAGTATATTGTTTTATGGACTAATGTATTGTGTCTAAGTGCTGGAAACAGGAAAAATTGAATTGGAAATGAGATGGCTTTGTTCAGCCAAAGTCTGCTCAGTCTGGGTGCACCGGACAGTGTCCGGTGCGCCAGACTGGCTCTGGCAAACTTGCTGCTCTCGGGAGTTTGACGGCGGTGTACGGCTATAAATCACCGGACTGTCCGGTGGTGCACCGGACTGTCCGGTGGGCCATTCACAGGCAAACTCGTCGCTCTCGGGAAACCATCAACGGCGTACGGCTAAAATTCACCGGTCTGTCCGGTGGTGCACCGGACTGTCCGGTGAGTCAACGGTCAGCCGGGGCAACGGTCGGCCGAGGATTCCACGCGTGACGCGTGGCCGAGCCAACGGTCACATTGGTGCACCGGACTGTCCGGTGCGCCAACGGCTCTCAGACTCCAACGGTCGGCTTCGCCAAATAAGGAAGGATATCTGCACCGGACTGTCCGGTGCGCCAGTCGACAGAAGGCAAGATCTGCCTTCCAGGATTGCTCTCAACGGCTCCTAGCTGACTTGGGGCTATAAAAGGGACCCCTAGGCGCATGGAGGAGAAAACCAAGCATTCCTTGAGCACTCTTGATCACTCACACTCCATTCCTGCGCACTTGTTCGACATTCTAGTGATTTGAGCTCCTTTCTAGTGTGCTAGTCTTTTGAGCTTAAGTCTGGGTATTGTGTGTGCGTATTTGCTATGATCTTTTTGTCTTGTGTGAGTTGCTAATCCCTCCCTTACTCCGTGCTTCTTTGTGAACTTCAAGTGTAAGGGCGAGACGCTCCAAGTTGTGGAGATTCCTCGCAAACGGGATTAAGAAAAGCAAGCAAAACACCGTGGTATTCAAGTGGGTCTTTGGACCGCTTGAGAGGGGTTGATTGCAACCCTCGTCCGTTGGGACGCCACAACGTGGAGTAGGCAAGCGTTGGTCTTGGCCGAACCATGGGATAACCACCGTGCCATCTCTGTGATTGATATCTTTGTGGTTATTGTGTTTTGTTGAAGACTCCTCTCTAGCCACTTGGCGATTATTGTGCTAACACTTAACCAAGTTTTTGTGGCTTAAGTTTCAAGTGTTACAGGATCACCTATTCACCCCCCCCCCCCTCTAGGTGCTCTCAAAGGCGCGCAGCTGTAGCTGCTCTTCGGCCGAAACGCCGATGACTTCGCCATCCTCGGTGGCATCCGCGCCCTCTGGTGGAGCGAAGCCTGGGGGAAGTTGCGGTTGTCCTCCAGAGCTGCATGTGCGGAGGCTGCCTTCGGTAGTGGGTTGTTCGTTGCGCTGCCTCTTACTGTTTGCGTCGTCTTCGCAGGGCTCTTGGGGGGTGGTGTCGACAAGGGCCTTGCTCTTTTTCTCGGCCAGCAGTGCTGCCTTCGCAGCCTCGTCAGCCTTCGAGGTGGTTCTCTTGGGTGCCATCACGGGTGGTGTTTTCGTAGCACGAACGGTGGGCGCCAAATGTTGGAACTTGCTCTCCTGGGCAAGTTAATCCAACGGGAGAGCAAAAACAGTGTAAGCAAGGTTTCAACTCGAGATGGCAATAGCTCTGTTGAATCCAGCCTCTCAAGGGCATCGTACGGGGGTATTTATAGGTGCCTGAGTGCCCAGCGTCTTGGGTTAAGGACACATGTGCCCTCAGGCGTCCAGGTTATCCCCGGAATATTCCCATAAAGCAGGGTTACAGACTGTAATTACAGGGAAGCCTTTACAAATTAGGCCCATAATGCGCAGCAACCAAGCAGGGCCTGCTATAATGGGCCGGATCACATGTGGGCCTCCATGTTGGACGAGGTCGCGGGATGGGATGACTTCGCCGTAGGCCTTCGTCTTCCGATGCGTGGGACGAAGGGTAGAGTCTGCTAGTCGTCTTGTCTCCGTTGTTGCAGCGAGTCCGGCGAAGGTATCGAGCGAAGGGTGGCGTCTTCGCCTTCGCCCCAACATGCTTGGTTCTAGAAAGTTGAACTAGATTGCTGGCTATATTGATGGCACTCTTATTATCACATAACAATGACACTCAATCAAATTTGTTGCTATAGTATGAAAAAGTTGCTCTCATCCATACCAATTATACACAAGAACTACCTGCACATATGTACTCCACCTTGTTCATTAATAAATGCAACCAAAATTTGCTTATTTGAGGACCAATATACAAGTGATCTTCCAAATAAATGACATGTGTATGAAGTACTCTTCCTAACAATCTTGCACCTCGCATAGTCTGAACTGGAGTAACCAACTAGCTCAAATTGTGTTCCTGTAAGGTACCACAACCCAATATTGGGTATATGCTTGAAATACCTCAAAATTCCCTTAAGTGAGGCAAGTGACATTCTTAGGTGATGTTTTTGAAACCTAGCATACATGCATACAAAAAACATGATACTCGATCTTAATGCAATCAAATAGAGATTAGATATAGTCCTAACTGGTTTATTATCCCACTCGGGTTCCAATCTCACACGATATATGTTCAAACAAGTTAGAACAGTGTATGTTCCACAATATAGGCACGATATAAATTTCCATGTAACATGTGGGCATGTTTGTTGTTAGAAGAAAACAAATCAGGAGAAGACTTCTAGGTTGACCATCATAGATTACTGTCACTAGTACACAGAAGCTCTATAGCAGCTGTACTAGAGCTATTTGTACTAGCGTTTTCCAGTGCCACCAGTGCTAGGGGCCAATGAAAATACGCGGTTATTTTAGAACCGCCAGTGGAAATGCTATTTCCACTGACGGTTGGTTAAGATATCCATGGCATGCAGTATATATGTCCTCAATTTGGTGTATCACAAACCACACAGCTGATTAGACATGAGCAAATAATTATGGGCATGTTTGGTACGTAGAGCTCTACTTCTAGCTAGGTTCTCTAGCTCTACTTCTTGATCTTTAATAGAGTGATTTTACTTGATTATGACGGAGGAGCATGTGAGAGCACATATATAGCTACCAAAGTTGGTTCTCTGCTTTGGATGCAGCAAGAGCTTTGCCAATGCAACCAGTTTTTCAGAGAGAAGTAATTAATTCTATCTGTTCTGTGAAATGAACTAACTAGAAGCTGGAAAAAAGAGTAGCTTATTCTGATTGTGTAAACCGATTCTCAACCGTGATTTTGAAAGTCTATGCTAAAGAATCAAAGAGAATTGCTTTAAGCCATAGAATAACATGTATTAGCTTCCATAGACAATTTTAAAATCCAGAATGAGATAGGGCTCGCTTATTAGTTGTTTTGCAAGGGAGAGAGGAGTAGCAGAGAATCACTTGTAGACAGCGCACTGCCAAACAAACCAATCTATAGCTTATTCATCGCTAGCTGCTGCAAATAAAAGGCAAGCGGCAAGAGCACCAAGGGCAAGCAAGGGAAACCATTGATGCATCACGCGCCGCGCGAACACGTAAGAGATGGATCAATCAATCGATAAATGCATGGCTGGCTGAGGAGGAGAGGGGAATTAATGGTCTGGAAGAGGTCGGCCGGGGCCCGGGGGGAGCATCGTCGTCCCTGCATGCATCCATCAACCTGTGTCGTGTGCAGCAGTGCAGTGCAGGCAGCAAGGTCAGCCACAGGAGCCAATGAGCCATGCCAGGTCTCTCCCACACGACAGGACAGGAGTGGGCGACGACGGACGGACGGACGGAGCAACAGCAACAGGAACCCAACTCCTTCCTTTGGGCGTCACGGGAGTTCGATTTCCGGCGGAGAAAAGGCTCCCGCCTTTTCCACTTTCCCCAACGCTCCCCTTATCTCCTCCTTCCTGGCGTCCGCGCAACCAACCACGCGCGCCGCGCTCCGCTAGCCAGCCAGCTCGTTCTCTCTATCTCTATCTGTCTGTCTGTCTGTCTGTCTGTCTGTCTGTCTCAGCTAGAGCTCGAGGCAGCATCATCAGAGCTTGCTTGCTCGCATGCTAGCTTGCCGTCGTCCTGCGTTGGTCCTTGCTGGGTCGTCTTGTGTTTATTTCTCATCGTCGGAGAGAAGAGGGAGTATAGCTAGGTAGCTAGGAGGGGAGGTGGTGGTCCGTATATATACAATACATGCGCATGGAGGGGGCCGGAGGAGGCGCAGGCGGAGGCGGCGCCGGCGCCGGCGCTGGAGGGTGCCTGGGTATGGGCCACGGCGGGGAGGCGCAGATCAAGGGCACGCACACGCACGGCGGCCGCTACGTGCAGTACAACGTGTACGGCAACCTCCTGGAGGTCTCCGCCAAGTACGTCCCGCCCATCCGCCCCGTCGGCCGTGGCGCCTGCGGCATCATCTGGTGCGTACGTCGTCCTCCCTACTCGATCGCCTTCTCGTACCGGATCTTCACTACTAGTACGTACGTACCGGATCTTTTGTGCATGCATGCAGTGCTGCTGTGAACGCGCAGACTCGCGAGGAGGTCGCCATCAAGAAGATCGGCAACGCGTTCGACAACCAGATCGACGCCAAGCGCACTCTCCGAGAAATCAAGCTGCTTAGGCACATGAATCATGAAAATGTGAGTAGCCATGTATTCTCTACCTTGTGATGAACACACACACACACACACACACACACACACACACATATATATATATATATATATATATATATATATATACTCCACGCTACAGGACTTTTTTTGTCATTGTATGTATTTATTAGCTATATATACATGTATGTATGTCATTTCAATAAAGGACATGTATGAATAGTTCATTAGCTATATATATACATAATACATCCATGCATATATGTAACAGAGCAACAAATTCTTTTTCCCTGCAGGTCATTTCAATAAAGGACATCATACGCCCGCCCAGGAGGGAGAACTTCAACGACGTCTACATCGTCTACGAGCTGATGGACACTGACCTTCACCACCTCCTACGATCAAACCAGCAACTAACCGACGACCACTGCCAGGTCGTCGATCCAAATCCAACGCTGTTGCTGTGCCGTCCTCTGCTCTCTGTTCCTAAACCATTTTTTTCTTTCTTTCTTTTACGACGACCGGCCGGTGCAGTACTTCGTGTACCAGCTGCTCCGCGGGCTCAAGTACGTGCACTCGGCGAACGTCCTGCACAGGGACCTGAGGCCGAGCAACATGCTGCTGAACGCCAAGTGCGACCTGAAGATCGGGGACTTCGGGCTGGCGAGGACCACGACGGAGACCGACTTCATGATGGAGTACGTCGTCACGCGGTGG
Organism: Zea luxurians; assembly: GCA_029449295.1. NCBI lineage: Eukaryota > Viridiplantae > Streptophyta > Magnoliopsida > Poales > Poaceae > Zea > Zea luxurians. The sequence goes on along the minus strand of JAOPSE010000010.1, from coordinate 36,670,186 downwards.
TACAGGGCGCCTGAGCTCCTGCTCAACTGCTCCGAGTACACCCAGGCCATCGACATGTGGTCCGTGGGCTGCATCTTCGGCGAGATGGTCACCAGAGAGCCCCTGTTTCCTGGCAAGGATTATGTCCACCAGCTGAGGCTGATAACCGAGGTATATATATATATAGTTGGTGAATAGAGTTGCATTGGTTTTTTCTCAAGCTAGCTAGCTAACACATATGAAGAGAGTCTTGTTTGTTCTTTAATTAATTACTTACAACTTCTTCCTCTTCCTTCTTTATATATGATGATCTAAATAAAAGCTGGTAGGCTCACCTGACGACACCAGCCTCGGGTTCCTCCGGAGCGACCACGCCCGCAGATACGTGAGGTCCCTGCCTCAGCACCCCAAGCAACAGTTCCGCGTGCGGTTCCCCACCATGTCTAGCGGCGCCATGGACTTGCTTGAGAGGATGCTCGTGTTCGATCCCAGCAAGAGGATTACTGGTAAATCGATCTTGCATGAACATGATGCATGGATATATCATATATATATATATATAGAATGTGCATTGATATCAATCAAATATACTACTAACCTTGTTGTTGCTTTTCCTTCCGTGGAACCATATCGCAGTTGATGAGGCTCTGTGCCACCCATACCTGGCGTCCCTTCACGAGGTAAACGACGAGCCCGTCTGTCCGGCGCCTTTCAGCTTCGACTTCGAGCAGCCATCGCTCACCGAAGAAGCTATCAAGGAGCTCATCTGGAAGGAGTCTCTCAAGTTCAACCCTGACCCGATCCACTAAATATAATAGCTCCCTCCCAGCTGTGTACACACGAGCAAACTAGGACGGCATGTCTATCAGCTAGCTCCATGCATGGGGGGCGGAAGGCATATATAGCAGGATGACTGTACAAGTGACCACCCCTCATCATCATCATCACCTTCATCTCATTCGCATGGCTTGTCAATGGCACGACACCCTAACGTCCAAGTCTGGTCAATAATTTGTAGTGGAGGAAACTGGCAGCGTCTTGTTAGGTTGCGTCTATCTTCCTTCGTTTGTATGCTTAAGAAGCTTGTCACTGCCTGTGAACCATGGTACTACTGCAGTTGTCCACACACTACAGACAGCAGCTCACCACGTCACCTTACCCGAATTTGTTCCAGCAATTGGCACCGTTCCCCTGGGCATTACGCAAACATTGCCCATACAACAGCATCACGTTCTTCAAACCACAGGCGCATGACAACAAGCTAGGTCACACACCAAAACTATTTTTTTAATAGCACCAACAACATGCGTAGCAACACGTTTGTTTTAAGGGCACTGGCATCAAGCTTTAATAGACACATGAATTGAACAGGTAATCACAAATTGACGGGACAAGCAGACACAGATCTAGAGATATGATTCGGACTCTCTTCCCAGCTGGGATGATCCCAATCAGAAACATGTAGAGCAACTGAAAGGTCAATAAGCACTAGCGAGACTGTTGCATTGAAAGAATCCTATATTCCAGATGCTAAATCCAGAATGGAAATAGAAGTACATGCAGTATAGATCAGCCAGGACTAAAAAGAATGGAAATTGGAGTTATGTTGTTGGCAGCCTGCCAACTTTGACTATACCATAACTATCAGCAGACAAATTGAAGTGCTTAATAAGTTACTCAAGGACATGCTACCTGGTAATTAGAAAAACATGAATGTTTACAAAACTAATCGGATGACTGTAAACAAATCCACAAGAGTATAGATAAAGCAAACAGTATTTTAAGAATCTAAAATTGAAATATTCTATAAATCATAAGGAGTTGAAGAACTACACAGGATGTAACATGTATCACAAAAGACTGTATAATGCAGGGATTGAAAGAACCTGTAGTAAACAACTGGTAAAGGTCTATTAAAGAGCATATGGACATCCTATGTAAAACAAAACAAGAAATTTGTGAATTACAGTCCGTTCATATTACAGCTACAGCATCATTCCTTTGCAACATTCCATGAGTTATGATGTCAACAACTAACATCAGACATGAAGCCCAAAATGATTGCTGATGGCATTAGTGTACAAGATGTCAGACATACCACAATACAATGCTGTCACTTGAGGGGAACCATATCTTAGCATCCATAAAACTCAGCCAAACCTAACAACAGATGAAAATTTTCAAACATAAAAACTACTATATGATACATTAGAAAATGGAATGTGGATAAAAAGAATACCTGGCTGCCAGCAGAAAATGGTCCTCCAGGCTACATAAAATGAAAACAGTAACCTACGTAATATTTAAGTGTCAAAGCTAAGGCAAACACAATCACACAGCAATGGAAACCAAGTGTAATAACCTGCATGCCAGCTTAACCCTGAGGTATTTTGCTGTTACCACAGCTACTGAAGTACTGTCCAGAATTAATAATACCAGACCAAAAGTCATCATATCATTGCCACTTTGTGCTGGAATAGAATTGCAACTTAAGGGCCACCGGACCACAGAATGCTTCATGATTACCCTTTTATCATCTCATATACTTATGCATTATTTTAGGCAAAAACGAACGTTAATAATAAAACAATTTATGCTGAAAATTTATATAATTCCACACTTTATCAGGCAACCATGAATAAAATTTCACTATCCTGGAACATGTGGAGCAACTGCAATATACGCATCATCCAAGACTTTGAAGACAACTTCTTTAGAACAATGTGACGCTTTCTATTATCAGTTTATCACTACAAAGATCAACAAATTGGCCAAGCCCCGATGTCCTCTTGTTGTCAGGCATTTTCTTTCACTGCATGACCATGCACCATGAAACCACTTGTGCCTATTGCTTGAAACCTTTTAAGGCTTCACATGTACTGATAAAATTCGTTGGTGCAAGATAATTATGATTTACAGTTCATCACTCAGAATATTCTTCTCCACTATATTGGTCAATATCTTCTACCCTAGAATGCTTTGAATGTTCATCAAGATCATCATCAAAATGAGGTCTCCGTGGCTTTGAATTCACCTACAAGGAAGAAAACTTTGAGTTGAAGAGTACAGGTATGAAAAACAACTGATTTCATTGCCTTTCATTTCATGTGGAGTGGTAATGAATTTTGTTTTTATCAGCACTGTAGGATTTTGTGGGAAGCAAAAGTACATTTGCATAAAGTGTTACATCTCATTCAATGTGTGTTACATTAAGAATCCATCCCTTTGTCAGAGGTCACTATTCAACAATGAATAGTTTAATAGGCAAATTTTAATGAGGAAGGAAGAGAGCAATATTCAATAAGGGTGTATGGTCGTCAGGTTTTTTTCTTAGCAATGTGCTCTCGTGTAAAATTATGACAAAAAAACAAATATAAAGCATGAAATGTCCTAATATAGTGATACCAGAAAGTGTGATTGTAAAAAAACCATGTTAATTAGTAGCAAGAAGTCAAGGAAGCAAACCTAAGGTTTGGAGAGAAGATAGAATGCTTACATCTACTTACAGAAAGATAGCTGGTTTTGTTCAAATTTTAGCTAAAATGGATTTTATAACAAATAATAAGGAAGTCCGAACCATACATGCATGCCAGAAGATTCTCCGCGCTCCATGGTACCAACATGACCTGTTTTGTTCACAGTAATAAGGGAAGGTACTGGAAAATGCTCAATTTCATCCCCAGACCTCCCCTCCTTCGCCTTCTTCTTCTGCAAAACTAGCTTAGTAGGGAGAGGCTGAAAAAAAGATAATGGCATATGTTATACTATCGTGAAATGAATCATTCCAGAAACTAAATGTAATGCAGATTGCACATAACCAATTACCAAATATTTTGCACCCTCCTCCTTATCAAATGTGACAAGGTATGTTGTAGGATCATCTTTATCATCTCCTCTCACCTGAATCATGAAATAAGTGTGTATGTACAATGGATGAGTGTGATGCCAGTATGCAACCAGCTCATAGACACAGGTAGGAAAATACACATACTTCCCAGTGATATTCTCTTAGCCAGGAATACTGGATATCATCGTTTTCATCATCCAAGTCTCTGGCGAGCTGATGAAATCACAATAGTCACCATCAGATTGATGTAATAGATCACTTTTTTAATAGAAATGAACCAGAGATGAATACCTCATGGGGTGCTGGGGCCATGTATGCCAAAAACTTCTCTTGTTTTGAAGGGTCTGAACCACTGACACTAAAACTTTTCATCACAGCCTGCCATGAAACATGAAATACTTACAGATACAAGCAAAGGCATTATCTAGATGTAATAACATTTTCAACACATGGCCAGATACAGTGGACAAGGCCACACGGGTGCAAGCATCCGAGTTCAAGTAGGGTGCAGGTGTCTTATTCAGCAAACTCTAGAAAAAAAAAGGATTCGGGGGTACATCTACAACAACAACAAAGCATTTTTTTAGTCCCAAACAAGTTGGGGTAGGCTAGAGTTGAAACCCGACAGAAACCACAAATCAAGATTCAAAGTTTCAAACACATTAATAGTTATTTCCTATGCACTCCTATTCAAAGGTAAATCTTTGACTACATTCCATCCTTTCAAGTCTACTTTTATTGTCTCCTTCCATGTCAACTTCGGACTAAACTAACATCCCCTTCCTTATGTGTGGTAGTGTAGAAGTCACATCTCATATATATTGAGCTTTAGTTCTTCTGAGTCTAAAACCTTTGGACTTAAAGTCTTCCGCCACAACTCTAGTTTCCTATTTAATCCTGCCCGGCTTTCATCAGCTAGCACTACATCGTCTGTAAAAACATACACCAACAGATTCATCTAATTTTTATTTTAAATAAATTTAATTAGAAATTAGAATCAGTTTTATTTCTACAAACATTTATTGTCATGTCGTGTTCTTGAGTCCCAGCTGATAAATATGCTATGGATGATCCAGGCATACATGATGCATTGTAGGTTTTAAAAGGGAAAGAAAAAAAAAACTGAGAATAGATGAAGAGGCCACTAGCCCACCTATAACCATGACTTGCACTAAACGGCTAAACCCTCATGCTGCCAGCAGCTATAAATCTATCATATCCCCAGTGCTACTTTTATCTTCTGAAGCAACCGTGCCGGTGCCAGCCTAAATTCCTCATTGCCATACTCACGAGGACTACCCAAATAGAACCGATACCCCTTTGCTCTCCTCGTGTGTCCAATGTTCTCAGTTTCGCCAGAGGAATCTCAATGAATCTGCCTGCACATAGCCCTGCCATAGCTACGGTTCTCTTTGCCTCCTGGGCCAAGTGACTGTCCCCCCCTCCCTTCTCTATATTGCACTCTTCCCTCACACCCTGACCCTCCCCTATCTCTTTGAACCATCAGTTTTTGCATTTCATGCAGCGTCGGGGTGTCCAATATAACTATATAAGTTTCACCATGTCTGGTGATACAAATCAGTGAAAAACATGCAAGTCCCTGCAACACTGATCTAGAATTCACAAGATAATGAGCAATTGAGCATGCATTGCCATTAAATAAGAAAGCCTAGGGCAGAGGAACTTGAGGAAACAGAACTCACCCGGGATTCACATTCATCACGTACAGGTCTCTCAAGTTTGTTGTACTGCTCAGAATCAGCAGTTGGATCGCCATCAAAATTCACCATAACAAACGGCTCCTCGTACCTGTTTAGGTGAACAGAAAACATCAATAAGAGGAATAAAATAGAAACCTCCTATATGCTTTGAAAGATAAGACTTTTGTGCAATTATACCCCTCAAAAAGTAATGGAGAAATTTCACAAAATACTGGTGAAGAAGAAAACCTTTCCACCATAAATCAAGAGCATTTTGTTTTATAGATATGAAAATGGGCAGGCAAGAAGGCATAGCTCAGTAAACTAATGGCCAAAACATCTGGCATCAAGGATGAATACTGTAGCACATAAATGCAACATCTAAGAAGTAAATACCTATCAAAATCAGGTAGCAAAGGCATAACCCACTCAGCTTGCATGCCACGTTTAGTCTGGTGAACAGGCCTTGACTTGGCTGCTCTGAAGGATTCTTCAATGGCTTTGATCTGTTTCTCTCTGGTATACACATAAACAGGAACATGGTGTCAATGCCTGCACCAGGTTTGCATGTCGCAACACAAGATAATCTTTCCGATCAATAAGTGTGAATAAAAGGAGAACCAAACCTATCATTAAGATTGTCTAGGAAAGCATTGCGACCCTCCCTTGATTCTCGCATTTCCTTTGCTTGCTTCTCAGTAAGGGACTGGAAAGCCAAGCAACTTGATTCAGTATATGTCATTAAGCAATTATTGTGTAACTAAATTCACACAGAACTTAGTAATCAGTATGCATTACCATTTTGGTTGCATCAGTACTTAGTGGAGATATGTATTGTGTTTTGACCAGCCAAGAAACACCTTTGTCAGTGGGCCTCTCCCTTTTCCTTGTACCTTCTTGTTTAATAGGGGTGAGGACCTCATCATCACGCAATAGCTCTTCATCTTCAGGAGCCATGCGCGACTGAACATCCCGGGGACTGGGACATGTTTGGTACGAGTTAAGGACATTAAAATAAATACTCAGACAGAAATAAAACTCATGGAAAACATATGGTTCAGATTCTTACTTGTATACACTCATGTCAAGTAGATCAAGAGGTATCCCAAGATCCTCAGGGACAATCATTTTAGGAATGTAGTTTTTCTCCAATGAAGTTATCCTGTATTTGGTATATCTGAAAAACCAGCAAAACATAGTAAGCATAGCTGCCCCCAAAATATAGAAGCTTTTATAATGCCAAAGTGAGACACAATTCAGAGCAACATAATGAGTCAACACAAATTAAGCTCAACATACTGTAGGTAGCAGAAAAGGAGAACAGAAGGCTGTGGAAAAACTCTACAGTAATAAAGCAGAGTAGTGCAAAACAAATGGAATTATGGCAGTTGAACAGAACACCCAATTGTGATATATTTATGACTTAACGTAAATTACAAAATATCAATCTACTTAATCTCCTCCAAAGCAAGCTAATAATATCATCTATATGCATAAGTAGAAGGAATAATGAGGGCCTGTTCAGCTGCACTAGTTTGCAGCGCTGCAGCCAAACATGCCAGATTTTATTTTCGGTTCGGTGAAATAATCAGTCCTAATAGTAGCACTGAAATAACCTCCGGCAGTCTGATGCCTTACCCATGTTAGCCCAGTAGAACCAGGCATCAATCTTGACATCAATCTAACCATAACCCCCACAGAAAATTAGATTAGGCATCAATGCAATAGGGATCAAAATGTGTTCTTTACCCATAACATAATGTACAAAATGACCAAAAAAATATCTATACAACAGCAAAAGGCATAAATTGGAAGCCAGCAGAAAGCAAAAACAATGGGTCTCTGTCACCGTAGAAAAGATCTTCGAATGAAAAAAAAACAAGAAAGCATAAGTAAGTTGAAATGGTCTACAGGTAAAATGACCATTCTTAGTAGATGAACAATACTGAAGTATGGTTTATACTGCTCCAAAGATGCCATCTTAGATAAAAAAAGGGGGTGGGGAGTAAACAGCTAGTATGCATACCGGTCCTTATCCTTATTCAAGGGTAGCCATTTCAACTGAGCACTTGGATCTGGGAGTTCATTCCTAAATCTGTGTCAATCAAAAAGAAAAAGGCAAAACAGGATCATTCAAGTGTATAATTACAAAACAGACATAGATCACCGAGATTTAAATAGTTGATACAAATCAGTAGGTGGTTAAGGCTCCATAAAAATGGTACACATCCAGAACCTTATTTAAATATATAGGCAATAGAAAATTGTCGTTTCATAATTAAAGAGTAATGCTTTCCAAACCGTTACTAAGTTTTGATATGTCTGCCCTTTAACAAGAAAGGGTCCCTTCACAGGTTCATAACAAAGAAAATCGTTGGTAAACTAACTCAGTCACCTTTTAAGCATTGTATTCTCAACAGTTGTCCAGAAATATGCGGAAGTACTAATCTTTCTAAGCACAAGATTTAAAGAAGCTATAAAGCAAATTCAGAAAACAATGATCCTTTCCATCAGACGCCCCTACATTTCAACAACAGTCTAAAAATTCTAGTAAGCAGCCTATGTTACTCACTAACCAGGGATACCATATGTTGCTAAGTTTTACGCCCCTGATACATGCATGATCAATCAAAGTGTTGCCCAACCACAAGCTAGAAATTTAAATTTTGTGGCGAACACAACCTAAAGGACCAAAACTTGTCTGGACTTACTTGTGCTTGCAGAGGAACGTTGTTGGCTTTTTTAACCGGTTCTCAAACCTCTCAGCATTCTGCGCTGATGCTGCCCGAGAGCCAATTGCTGCTGCCCGAGAGCCAATTGCTGCTGCCCGAGAGCCAATTGCTGCTGCCCGGGAGATACTCGGAGGCTGGTGGTGGTGGTGGTGGCGGCTCTGCGGCTGCTGCTGAGCAGCACGCACCTGCTGCGTCTTCTGCAGAATGGTGGCCTGCGTCTGCCGCATCATCTGCTGCTGCTTGCGTTCCTCCACCCGCTGCTTCTCGAACTCCCGCTTCTTCCGTGCACGACGCTCCTCCTCCGTCTCCGCTCTTGGCAGCGTTGCCTTAGGCTGCTGCTCCTTTGAGGGCAGCGGGGCCTGAGCAGACGGTGCCTGGGCCGGAGGCGGAGGGGGCGGAGCAGCAGGGGGTGGGGACGGAGGCGGGGGTGGCGCTGAAGGAGGAGGGGGAGGCGGGTTACTGTTCCCGCCATAGGGCGGTGGCGGTGGCTGGTAGTACATCGGCGGGGGCGGGGGCGGGTGCTGCTGCGGAGGCCCGGGACCGAAATTGAACTGCGGTTGGTGAGGTGGTGGCGGACCGGGTGGCGGCGGGGGCGGGGGCCCAGCGTGGTAGGGCGGCGCCGGCATCCTGTTGTAGGGCGCCTGCGGCGGCGGCGGCGCGTACGGATTCATCTGCGGCGGGTAGCCACCCTGCGGAGGCGGCGGTGCGTACGGCCTGTAAGACGCCATCGCGCGGCGGCTAGGGTTCCTCGGAACCCGAGACCCAGCACACAGACACCGCGCCCGCGGACACTGCTCGCTCCCCCTTCTCCTCCGTCGCCGCCACCGCAGAAGCCTCTACCACTGCACGTCCGAGGCCACCGGCACCTATTCTACCAGATCTATGGGAGCGCGAGGTAGTCGGCGTCTCGGCGATTTGACGAGGAGCAGGAAGGAAGGAAGGGGCGATGAGAATTTCACGACAGCTTGTGATTCTGCCTGCCTTTTTCGTCCAGGATTGAATGAATTTCGATGAATTTTGCACGGGTTTAGATATCTAATCAGATTTATTTGGCACCAACTACTATACAATTAGACGACCGTAGAAACGTGCAATTACGTATTCTAGTCCCTTCAATACATATACAATGTTTATAACTTATTAACGTTTATTTGTTTTTCATATTAGTTGATGCCTTATTAGTATTTATTTGTTTTTCATTGGCAACGTATCAATTACAAACCAGGTTTCCTTGTAAACTCCAAGCAAACCAACTAATAAAAGTTATAAAAAATCTTTAAAAATTATAGATATATTTCATTATCTACTCTACCACTATATAAAATTTCAAGTTTAAATTCATCATATGTTAAGAGATAAAGAAAAAAGAAAATTATGAGATAATTTCATTTTTTATCTCATAATTTTCTCTTTTTTACCTATTAACATATGATGATAAATTTGAACTAAAATTTTTATATAGTGGTAGAGTAGGCAATGGAGTACATCTGTAATTTTTTGAGATTTTTTTGTGACTTCTGTTAGTTGGTTTCTATATAGTTTGCACAGAAACTTGGTTTGCAAATGATTAGTTGTCTTTCACATTAGGGCATGTATAGTGGAAAGACAACAAAACGGTTCTTAAAGCATAAGAGACAATTAAGAGATTCTATACTACTTATTAAGGCAGTAAGGGGTAGGCTATCATTCCGTGTTCTGTCATTCTCATTCCCTGTTCTACCTTCTGCCTTTTCGATTCCCCTCTCCCCGTACAGTTCATTCTCACCATTCCCTTTTCGATTCCCCCCTCCCCGTTTCCTTTCTCATTCTCCCCTCTCCTACAAAATTCATTCCCATTCTCACGTACATCCCACGCCTAGCTAAAATTAACTGCACCACATGTGTGTTTATGTCTACATCTATTATAGTAAAAATATATACTACATCTTTCCCGAAGCCCACCTGCTACCCTACCACAATGTGTAGTAGTAGATAAGTATCAACGAGATTATTAAATTATATTTAATAATCGGACACCACCATCATGGCCATCAATGGGGATGAGGGATGTCGCCTTCGCGGTCGGGATCAAGCTGGGCGGAACCAAACCTCTCGGGTGGGAGATATGGAGCTGCGCGGACCTCGGGTGAGGCATGCACGCGCTTACCTCGGGCTGAGATCAATCTAAGCCATATGCATTGCTCGCCGGAGTTGAACTTTTCCTCCAGGAATTTCCTTATTTACAAAGGCGGTTCAAAACGGGTGCAATGAGGCTATCCACGTCATACACTAAAATGTGAACCGTCCGATTTCCTATCTAAGTTTCCTGTGCGCCCAAGTGACAATAACATCGTCGGATTAAAAAAAGTGAGAGGAAAAGTGCTCCGTTTAGTCCGTCTAGAGAATTCCAGCACACTCTTCCTTCCACCGCGCCTCGCTTATCTTCTGAGCTATTTCGTCTTCCTTCCCTTTCTCTTCTCTACGTCGCTTTGGTCTTGTTGGTGTGGGATTCCTTGTTTACTCCGCTTCAGCAAAGGCACTTCATCTAGTACCAGCTTCCGTCTGGGCTCCATTTGTTTGGTGAGATATGGTTTCCTTTGTTCCCCATTATCTGCTTCGTCTCGGTAGGTCTCTAGTTCCACATTCCTCTAGTTCTAGATTGCACATCACCGGATTAAAAAAAGTGAGAGGAAAAGTGCTCCGTTCAGTCCGTCTAGAGAATTCCAGCACGCTCTTCCTTCCACCGCGCCTCGCTTATCTTCTGAGCTATTTCGTCTTCCTTCCCTTTCTCTTCTCTACGTCGCTTTGGTCTTGTTGGTGTGGGATTCCTTGTTTACTCCGCTTCAGCAAAGGCACTTCATCTAGTACCAGCTTCCGTCTGGGCTCCATTGGTTTGGTGAGATATGGTTTCCTTTGTTCCCCATTATCTGCTTCGTCTCGGTAGGTCTCTAGTTCCACATTCCTCTAGTTCTAGATTGCAGATCTGGCGTCTTGTAACTGAGAACTTCTTGCTTTGTTTTATTCTAGCTCATTCACTGACTATTTTTGTTCTTTAGATTTTTGCCCAAAGTTTAGGGTTTAGGGTCTTCTCTGATTTTCGCTTGCCGATCTATTCCCTAGTTCCTGAGCTCCATTCTAGGATGCGTTGCTCATTGACCGGGTCTTCTACTTTTAGCTGTTCCATTTAATCCCATGTTTCTCTGCTTCATTCTAAAATCTGACTATAGCTTGCGTTTCATTTGGCCCAGCACATTTTTTTTCTCCTACAGGTGCTTTCTGGAACTTCGACGCAAAGATAATTGGCACATTTTAAAAAAAAATCTGTCCAGAACACGTATTGGCCAGAACATGTATTTTTTAGTTGGCACATTTTTTAAAAAATCTGTCCAGAACACTTAGTGTTCATTTGGCCTAGAACACATTTTTTTCTGGAATTGGAAAGCTCTAAAAATAAGGAAATTCGTTTTTTTAGTGAAGATAGCATCTTGCACGGTTGCTTTTTGGAGAAAGAAATGTAACCCAATTTGGTTTTGTCCAAATTAGTTTCAATTTATACCTTCTCTGGTTTTGCTTCCTGTTTTTAACGTTTGGGTTTACTAAATTGCTTCAAACTTTTTCCCTCAAAACTCACTCTTTGTCTTTGTTCCACTTTTGTAAAATTAGATACGATCTCCTGCTCGTTCCACACAAATTTCCCAGAGCTCTCTGTTTGTTGATAAAGAAAACCATTAAACATGAAAATGGACCACTTTGCCCACAAATTACCATTTGTTTTAAATTCCCACAGATTAATATTATTTAGTGCCTAAGATGCACTGGCTCTCTTCTGTGTTATTATGGTTCCGTAGTTACATAATGTTTGCCATTCTTTGTTATATCATGCAATTTTCTTAACCTTGTTTAGACATCCATGTCGATTGGTTCAGTTTGACGATAAAAGAACATTCATTGGACAAACTTTGCTCCAAACTCTCTATAGCATAATTAGGAAACATCAACTAAATTCATATATCTCTAGTTCTCTACTGGTTTGTTCCAGTTTGTCTTTGAGATAGTTGAACATGCTCCATTACTGTGATGATTCTCTTTTTGTATTTTTTGGCCTGGTACCTAGCCATTTACACTATTGTGATATTGACAATCCCACGTATTTTTTTGTCTTGTTTCCATAACACAATTCGGGTTTTCAATTATTCCTACTCAGTACGTCACCGTCTCAATATGTGAAAACGAAAGGAAGACTCTTTACACGATCATTTTCGTTTTGGTATTTTTTCCCCATTTGAGGCTGCTGCATAGTACATATTAGGAGACTCTTTACACACGTTGTCATTTGGGCACATCTGTACATGTCTCTTTTTTACAAAGGGAAGATGTGTTTTTTTTATAAATTGCAATTTTGATAGGTAGACAACCGAATCTGTGGCGTAATGGTAGCGCGTCTGACTCCAGATAAGAAGGTTGAGTGTATGATTCACGTCGGGTTCAAAACGCTGATCCTAATCCGGCATACTTTTGTCTTGAGAATTTTTTTATATTATTGTTTAATAGCACCATGTATTTTTAGAAAGTTCTTCATATAATAAAGTAAGTAATTCTCTTGTTGGTTGCAGTTGGACCAATGTCTCAGGCTCTCGGCATCAGAAGCAAAAATCCAGATTTTCTCATCTAGCTGGAAGCTAATGTGTGTGATTTTTCAAGTGCTTTAACCAACCTTTTCTTATGGTGACATATAAACCAAGAGTAAGTGGTCATTAATAATTCATGGTCTATTGTGTTGGAATGTTCTAAATCTTAGAATTTGAGTGATCCCAACAATCTTGTTACCCCCAATATTCCTGCTTCATATATTTGATTACTCAAAACATGAGATGCTCATCTGAAGTAGAAAGGGAAATGCTGACTATGCTCTTGCTGAAATATTTTATAGGACACATTTCCAGTTTGGCAGGTGCGAGTGGAGGATTTGATGAGATGCTTGCCTCTACACAGAGGTACTATGTCTTTGGAGGCAAAGGTGGTGGGGAAAACAAGCATGGCGGCGTCGGTGAAGTTTGCCAACCATGATGAACTAACACTTCTTGCTTCCACAGAACCATCTTGGTCACTACGTGATTTGTTTGAACAAATATCTGAAATCCTCAACCACCTTGTCGAAAAAACTATCTCTTTAGTATCTTTTGTTTGATGTCTTGCTTGTGTTGTTTACAGGACATGAGTGATGGCAAAACTGTATGTCGCTGGATTTGACTCTCTTTTTGCAGTTGAGGTAAGATATGCTATGCTAGACCTTTTGCCATTCTTTGTACTATCATGATTAAGCATATGCTGTCAGGTTGGGAAATGAAAGCCTTGGATTATCTTCGGTAGTAGGTAACACAAATGCTCTATGTTGCAATGAGCCTGTAGACTGTTGTTGCTGTGCATCTCAACAGTTTTGGTCCTCCAACCTTGTTTGAAGTTTTTTTCCTTTCAATTACTCCCTGTTATAATTGCATCATGTTACATGATTTTGACGTCAATATATATACACCCAGACCATCTAAATTCGAGTTCTTGTCAAAATACACTTAGGTTCCCTTTTTAATACAAAGTCGTGGTTTCTGTTAGATCCATCTAGTATTTTTTTGGCTATATCAAAACCGACCTGCAAGCCTCACCTACTTTAAACCACTCTTTTTAGGATCACTATTTCACATACTTTAAACCACATATGAATTTCTGTTATATATTAGACACACTATTTGAAAGTTCTTATCCACTTGCATAATGGCCAGCTTTCAGACCACACTAACAAAAAAGGTCTTTTCTAAATTTGCCATTGAATGGCCGAAATCCTATTTTGATGCAAATGAGAAATGAACAACCTGTAAACTGTTGTTGATGTGCATCTCAAATCTCAACTATTTTCTTCTTCCAACCTTTTTTGAAGTATTATTTTTTTTACTTTCAATTACCCCCTCTTATAATTGCATCATGTTACACAATGTTGGCGTCAATATGGATATACACTCAAAACATCTAAATTCGAGTTCTTGTCAAAGCACGCTTAGGTTCCTTTTTGAAGAAAAAGTTGTCTGGTTTCTCTCAGATCGATCTAGTTTTTTCCTACTAATCTCAATACCAACCAGCAAGCCTCTCCTACCTCACTCTTTTTAGGATCGCTATTTCACATACTTTAAACACATATGAAATTATGTTATACATTAGGCACGCTATTTGACAATTCTTGTCCACTTACAGGATGCTGACGAGCTTTCAGACCACCTTAACAAAAAAGATCTTGCATCACCATCAAAGAAGTATGTCTCAAAAAAAGAGCAGAGAAAATGCAACCCAAGCGGCAAGTTGCTTCCTTTTTTACACTATGTACCATAGTCCTTTCTAACATTGCAGAACACATACATGATCAAAGCTAGCATGCTTCAAAAACATCAAACAGGTTCTACAGACCCGAAAAGCGATGACATGCACATGGGTGTCATTCTCCTGAAGGTACGACATCGTGTACACCTCTTCTCTGTACACAACTTCTAATCAAGAAAATTTACGCATTGTTCTTCACTCTCCTTTATAACCTTTGCGCAAAAATAGAATAGCTCACAAACTCTTTAACAACAACTATTCTTTCCTTCTTTCTTTCTGTACAGATAACTGCTTTGTGTATCTACGACGATCATTGTCACTTTTGAAACGCAATGTACATGTAACCAAACTGATGAAACTACTATAGGTTAGTATTTATTTATGCGATCATTGGCTTTGCTTTGCGTACCTCTGACGACCATCGTCACTTTTGCGCAAATGCTTTTGTGTATATATAACTAAACTGATGAAACCTTACCAGTTTAGCATCTGTTTATTGTGATCTCCAGCTCATAGAACACACTACTGAAATACAATGTAATATGTATGGTCCTCTCAGTCTATTCTAGACTTGATGTAACCTCTACAAGTATCATCTCAGTACAACAACTTCTGTAAGCACTGGACCAGTTTAAATTTATCCTTAAATTTATGACAACATGTGCTACATAACAACTGCTTTGAGTGTACATATGATGTCCATATATTACTCCAGCAGAACTGACCATAAAAATAATTTATATTGCTGCTCGGCACGCGCGTAGGGGCGCGCCTCCATACACTAGTTTCCTATATATTAAAGCCGGTTGAAAACGTGGCTTCTCAGTGTATCCACGCCACTCTTTATTTTTCTGGCCGTCGGATCGGCAAGCAACGGAGGCACAAACGCTCTATACACAAGTTTCCCAGCCGAGCTCTAGATGCTTCCAGACGGCACCGAATGGAGTGGACCCCATATCCCCTAAATCCTCTCTTCATGGTGACCTGCGTGCCGCCGCTGGTGAGCCGCATCCGCCTCCTCCCCCACCCAACTCCCTCCCCCTCGAACAACGCAGTGCTGCCAGAAACGCCCCTCTCCCTCCTCAAATGCCATCGTGCTTCTTGTGCGGATTGCTGCCACGACATCCACGCAGGCCATAGCCAGGAGTGCCCCCTCCCCCTCCGGCCTTCCCCTGAAACGGTGGCACAGTCGTTCAGGCACAACCTCGCCTCTCCACGTCGATCTGCACGTCGCCGAAAACCCTATCTCCTCAAACACCTATTCCCGTCGAGCTGCTCGCCATG
This sequence comes from Zea luxurians, assembly GCA_029449295.1. Taxonomy (NCBI): domain Eukaryota; kingdom Viridiplantae; phylum Streptophyta; class Magnoliopsida; order Poales; family Poaceae; genus Zea; species Zea luxurians. The sequence continues at coordinate 36,654,299 of JAOPSE010000010.1, read as the reverse complement.
AGGAGCCCTATCCCCTTCCTCGATGTCCGTGCAGGTCGAGCCGCATGTCGTCAGGAGCCCAATCCACTCAAGCGTCTCTTCCCGATGAGCTGCACACCGCCAGGATCCCCATCTCCATCCCCAGCCTTCTTGCGTCCACAACGCTATTGGACTCTTCCAAGTTCCATCCTAATGAGCGGTGGCACGACGCCCTCCTACACAAGCAACACATCATAGACGGCGGCCGACCTCGCGACCTGACACACAGCCGTGGCGACCGACTCCCAAACCGCGAGCGCCGACGCCATGGGCAGCTGCAACATCGCCGAGATGCTAGCCTGACCGAGCGTCACCAATACACTTCACTCCTCCCTGCACAGCGCGTCCACAACCTGGCTCCTGGCCTTGGCGTGCCCGATCTGCAACCTCGCGAATAGCTCCTTGATGTTGGGGGTTTGCAGCAGAGGCGAGCTGACAGCGTGCTACAGAACGCCGGTCTTGACGAGCAGCGTCCACAACCTGGCTCCTGGCCTTGGCGTGCCCGATCTGCAACCTCGCGAATAGCTCCTTGATGTTGGGGGTTTGCAGCAGAGGCGAGCTGACAGCGTGCTACAGAACGCCGGTCTTGACGAGCAGCGCACAGTTCCGGAGGCTGAGGTCGATCCTCCTAGAGAGCACGTGGTTGCCCCCTCCTTCCTTACCCCCGCACCTCTCAAATGGCACTATGCCTATATTTGATCTATAGTTTAGGAACAAAACTATTTTGGTTGAACCTATATGTAACACCCTGAATTTAGAGTATAAAATTTCTTTGCTCATACTCACAAATTTAGGTGTTACCCCTCTCTTCACATCTTCCTCAACCTCCTCTTTCTCTATTTTTTTATTATAGAAGAAGAGTGGTTATTTTTTAAGTGTAAATGCAAGTATAATCTAATAGGTTAAACCCTAAGGGAACAATGGTTGTTGCATCATGTTGGAAAACATTTATTTTGTTTGTTTGTTGTTTGATAAATGGTTTGCTTGATCTTTCATTTAATCATTTGTTTGCGCATAGTGTCAAACTGAAATAAATAGAAAAGAGAAAGAAAAAGGAAAAGAAAAAAGAGAAATAGATTCAGCCCAACTCCCTCCCTGGCCCAGCTCGGCCCGCCCAGCCGCCCCCTTCCCTCTCTCCCCTCCCCCCCCCCCCCCCCCCGCTCGGCCCACCGTGGCGACCCAGCTCCCGGCTTTTTTTTCCCCCGCGCCAGCTCCTCCCCCTCGCGGGCCCGCGCGCGCCGCGGCCCACCCCAGCCCCCGCGTCGCAGCCCAGCTTGAAGCGTCGCGCCAGCCCCCCCGCGCGCGTGCGCAGCAGCCGCGCGGCCCAGCGCCACGCCCCGCCAGCCCAGCTTCACCCCAGCGCTGCGGCCAGCCCACACGCCCCCCCGCCTGCGCTTGGGCTAGTGGCCAGCAGGCCCAGCTCCCCCGCGGCAGCCCAACCGCGCGCGCCTGGCAGCCCAGGTGCCGCGCACCCTGCGTGCGTGCGCGCACGCCGCGCGTGGAGGACACCCGCAGCCGCCGCCACTACTCAGCCAGGGGTCTGCGCGTCAGGAGCGCTCCTGTTTATCTTCTTGGAACCGCCACGCACGATTTCTTCCGCCCGTTGCCCAGTTTCTCGCCACGAACACCCGCGATTCCCTGCGCAGTTCTCGCCCATCGCTGCTTCACCTCGCCGAACCGCCGCCCGGAACGCCGTTGTCGCCTGCCTCTCGCCGTCGAGGTGAGCTCACCTCCTTCCTCTCTCCCCCACTCTTCTCTCGACGTACTGCTAGCTCGCCATGGCCGACGCTTGGCCTTCTGCTCGCCGCGGATGAGCGTTGGCTGCCAAGTTTTTCTTTCCTGCTCGGTCCACTGCCAGCCCCCATGGTCGAGGCTCTCCATCGCGTCGTTCCTCCGCCCGCCCAACCAAGGACTCTCCTGCGTGCGGCTCTGCTACTCCCCTCCGGCCGCGTGCAGTCAAGTTCCTATGCGCGAGACTGAACTCCCTGCTGTCACGGCCTGCAGCGCGCAGCAAGCCCGATCCCCCGACGTGCAGACCCCGCGCGCCCTCGCCTCGTCCCTGCGCGCAGCGGCCGAGTAGCTGCGCACTCGGCGTGCTCAGACCCGTCCCCATGCCGCGCAGCCCAAGCTCAGCGCGCACTCGCAGCACGCCCAGCCGCGTTGACGTTTAGCGCCGTAGCAACCGTTCGCCGTCGAACCTCGCCCCTGCGCGTCGCAGCTGCGTTGTTGCGCGCTCGCCGCTGCCCAGCTCGCCCCAGCCGTTCGTCTACCATCGCCGTGCCTCGCTACAGTTACCTAGTGCATTGCGTACTCGTCAAGCCTCACGCGCGCAATTTCGCACGCGATCACGGGTATCGCGCGCGCCGTCGTCATTGTTTGTAGAATCCTCGCGCTGTTTCGCGCGTGTCGCGCGCGCATTCTGCGCGCAATAATTAATTACTTCGTTATAATCGTCCGTACGCGTTAGTCAATTAGTTCTCGTATTAATCATCGATTAATTGATAATTCATTTTTTTATCTAAATATTCCACACAAATAGTTTATGTTAACTAAGTGGAACTTAGAAATATAATTCTCGCGTTTAAACGTAATATAGGTTGTTCGTCGTCACGTCATTAATTAGCCGCGGTTTGTTAATTATTTAATGTGTCGTATGTCGCACAACGAGTGCGCGCGCTCGCGGTTGCTTGCGCGCAGTGCGTCGACGGGACTCCGTCTACGTTCGCCTACCCTTCGTCTACCCCTAGACGACTCCCGTCTACCCCCTGTCTACCCCTCGTCTACCCCCGTCTACCCCCCCTCGTCTAACCTCCGTGTGCGTTCGTGTCGTTCGCCATCGCCCGCGCATCGCACATTAAATCGTCGCGTGCTGTTCGCGCGCGTTGCGCATGCTGCTCGCACGTGTCGTCGTGCGTTCTTCGCACGCTAATAATTCGTCTCAACTAGAATAGCTCACGCTAATTAAATATATATTTAAGCAACGGTTATTCGAAAAACACACTAATCAGGACTAAGTAGTAATTTTACTCGACATGTGATTATTGTCCGTTAATATGATTAAGCCGAATTAAATATTATAATTCATATTCGCTTAGTATTCATGTGATATCCCTCGACCGTAGTATCAGCCGTCTCGGTTCCGTTCTCGCGTAGTCATAGATGTGAATTCTATGTCGCGTGCATATTTACTTGATCTATACTGTTGTATGGTGTACTGTTTTCTACCATTTCAAGAATGTTGGATGTATGTTTGCACTCGCGTAGATATCGAGCCGTTCGTGGAGTCTGAGGGAATTGCAGGAGAAGACCATGAGCAGCAGCAGCTTGGTGAAAGCAAGTGTCCTCTACCCATTATGTCCTATCTATTTATAATTCACTGTCCCGCACTACTTAATTGAAACCTAAGGATGGACTAGTTTTGTATTTACCTTGTCCTTGATTACCTTTTGGGTTATTATGGTTAGCTTCATGCTATTGCTTTACTATAATCAATGAACATGCTGTGAATATTTATGATACGATGATGTTATCCTGATGAGGATATTGTGATACTTTAGGGGGCTCGGGCTGTTTCTCGAGTGCCTCTCCGTAAGGACCTGTTCGTTGAGAGACCACTCGGGATAACAGCGCAACCATGAGGGTGAAATGGGATGCCCTTAGCTAATTAATTAGAGGAACTAGAGGTGTAGTTGCCTCGCCGTCGTGCCGTCAATGGGGTCCAGGCACAGTGCTTGCTCTGCCGAGGCTGAGTGCCGAGGTTCTTTCGTTTTGCTTTTTGTTAGTCACCCTCCTGCGGGGAGGGGTACTGTATTTATCAAACTGGAGAAACCTAACGGGCGGCTATGACCTCTAGGGAATCTTTGTAAAAGCTACGTAGTGATACCCTGCCGGATCACCTAGGAAGTGATCAATGGGGAGTCATGATCCCCGGGCAAAACGGGAATCACGGCTCATGGGTAAAGTGTGCGACCTCTGCAGAGGGTAGTGAAACTGATATATCAGCCGTGCTCACGGTTAAGAGCAGCCTTGGGATCCTCTTTGATTAGAGATACAGATGGTTCGAGATACAATGGTTCTATTAATGTCGTTGGTTCGATGATGATCATGATGTTTCCTCGATGAGGAAACGACTCAGGGGATGGTTATATAATAAAACTTGGCTCCTACAAATAATAAATACCTGACCAACTAAAAGCAACTGCTGAGCCTAACCCCACATAAAAGCTAGTCCACTTCAGCCAAACGGGACATTTGCTGAGTACGTTGATGTGTACTCATCCTTGCTTTACCACAAAACACCAGGTTGTCCCCATTGCAACCACTGCTCAGGAGAAGGCGAAGTCGCGGAGGGAGACTTCCAGGAGTTCCAAGATTACGACGAGTTTTAGGTGTGGGTTGGCGGCAACCCCCAGTCAGCTGCCTGTGAAGGCCTTATCTTTACTGCGTTTCGCTTAGCGCTTTGATTTATCCGTTAAGTTGATGACTATGTGGATGTCTCTGACTCTGTGATGTAATAAGTTAATACTCTTTTATGTTATTATTCGAGCATTGTGCGATGATGTTCATTTATGTAAACGCTGTGTACGTGAGTTCTGATCCTAGCACGTACATGGTTCGCATTCGGTTTACCTTCAAAACCGGGTGTGACATAAGTGGTATCAAAGCCGTGCTGACTGTAGGACCGCTGACCTAGAGTAGCACTGGTCGTACTAAGGACTATTGACCTTCACCCTCACCTTGACCTCTGGCGTCACTTCAAAAGCCGGTCACCTCGACCAACCCTATGTTTTACTACATATATATATATACATACTATATTATACCTTGTTAAAATTTTATTTTGTTCTGTCTATGGTTTACTCGCTTGTCATATTAGTTCTGTTCTTACTCTTATGCTTACGGTGTCTTTTGTAGATGACTCGACTTAGACACACTGCTCGTAAGTCGGTGATTCCTTTCCTGCCGTCTCGCCTTGCGGAGCGTCCTCTGCGCCGCACCGTGTCCGGTCAGTCGAGTCACCTGGAGAGGCTGCACCACCGCCTGCGTGAGGAGCAGGAGCGCCAGCGTCAGCAGGGGGAGCAGCAGGGCTCTTCCTCCCCACCTGAGCAGGAGGTGGAGTCCGTGAGGCGCCGCTCCCCTGTTCCTCAGCTGGAGGCGCCCCCTACACCACCGCGGGACGCCCTGGCTGTTGGAGGAGCTACTGGAGGAGGTCCTGGAGGAGACCCCGACGACGACGACAGCGACTCAGACCACAGCACAGAGTCCTCTGAGCCGCAGGAGGCGGAGGGATGGGTCGCCTGACCCATCACCCGTGACGCCGCTCGCGGTTGTCACTTCCACGACGCACTCGACACCTTGCTGCGCCGGGCTTTCGACCGGCACACCTGGTCGATCGAGTATCGTTGTGTAGTCTACCAGCACAGTCGCGGGAGGTACCTGGACCGCTGGGAGGCTACCTGCCTAGTTCGCCGTCCGGAGGATGATCTCCGGGGTGCGGAGGCCGTTTCGGAGCATTACTCCATCTCCGAGAGGGACACTGCAGAGGCGGCTATGCAGGATGCAGCACGGCGTGCACTCTCCCAGTACTGTTCCTTGTTCGGTGGGGTGGCCGACGGTCTTAACCTTAGGTACTACCCCCGCCGTCCTACTAGCAGCACAGAGAGTGTGGTTGTCTCACCCGTTGGTGAAGGTAACCCTAGGTTGAGCAGCACAGTCAACCTAGTCGCAGTGCTTAACACTGAGCTGGATCACTCTCTGGACGAGCTGAGCAGGGCTCGAACGGAGATTGCTGAGTTGCGTGCTGAGCTGGCAGAGCGCCGCCACCAGGAGGGTGGTTCCCCCGCTCCTGTTGGGACTCAGCACCCTTACCGCTCGCCGCCACATGGTCACCACACTTATGGTTCCCCTGCCTGTAAGACCAGGATAGATCTGGATCCTTAGATCGTTAGCGTCGAAGTTTGTAATAATTCTTAAGTCAGATGTCTCAGTCTTAGGTAGCCAGTTTAGTTTGCTTATCAGTTGCTTCCATTTAGTTTAGTTTGCTTATCAGTTACTTACATGCTTGTTATGATGAACTTGTACTGGATTTGAATCTTTGTAATGACTGTTGGCAACCTGTGGGTTTCCCCTGCAGTTTGGCCTAGCTAGTGATGTTAATGAAGTTAGTTATTTAGTTGGGAAACCATTCACTTCTACTTTCCTTTTAATCTGAGAAGCTGTGTTGAATCGTAATGAGGGTCAGTGAAGTTCTTTGTTCACTCAGTGTCATGAAGAATTATGTATACTCTTTTCTTATGCTGAAGGATTGTAAGATCAATGCTGATGTGTGAATGTCTTCCACAGATGTCTGACAACAGGCGCCGATGCAATAGGCGTGTTCAGCAAGAGCAGCGTGCCCAGCAGGAGGAACATCGGAGGCAGCCTCCCCCGCCACCCCCGATGACAGTGGAGCAGATGTTCTTGATGCAAACTGTCACACCCGGATTTCGGGGGCACCAAGACCCAGGCGCGAACATAAACACCAGGTATGCTGGGACCAAGTCTCACACATATGATGTATAGTGGCACAGGATCGAATGTCACATCTTTATATATAACAGGAGTTCTATACAAAATAAATAATTACATTATAAGGAGACAACGGTCCAGCAACCCAAAGTTGACTGGGAGACGACGACCTAGATCACTCACGAACTCATCACAGCATCCTCCATGCGCTTCATCCTGTGGTACCTGTTCTTGACCTGTGGGGGGTGTGAGACAGCAAGAGTGAGCTCACATACGTTCATAGCTCAACAAGTTGTGGGGAATAAGGTGCATGAACCCGCCAAAGGTGGGAGCTCACGTGAAGTGTAAGGCTTACCAAAGAGGATGGTTGAAGCTGAGCATTGCTTTTAAAGTTGGTCAAAATTTTATTAGCAATTACTAAGTATAAGTAAATACCAACCCAATTAAATAGTAGAACAAAAGTAATAACAACATCACCTGCGATGCAATGCATATGACAAATTGAATTTAGTTCCATAGATTAATCATGTGAGTGTCCGAGCTGCTCATGACCGTGAGCACGGCTAGTATACTAGTTTTACACTCTGCAGAGGTTGCGCATCTTTACCCACAAGTCGTGTTACCCATCTGCCAAGAGACGGCCAATCCCATACACCTCTACCGAGGAGGTGAGGCAGGGTAACACTACGAGGCCTTTACAAAGTTCCACTAGCTTCAGAAAACCCGCTACAGTTTATAGGAAGTTCCAATGCAGGAATCCCTTGCAGGACCGCCATCGCAGCAAAATCCTCCCGAGGGCCTCCCTACACTGACCACTCCCCTACTGCCCTTGCCCCTTTCGGGTAAGGTAGTCTTCCACTAGCTTTCCTAATTAATCAGCCAAGGGCGTCCCATTAAACCCTTGTGGTAGCACTGTTTTCCCGGGTGGTTCTCCATGTTCCAATTAACATAATGATCTTAACATGAACAATAAATAACAACTGATAACAAAAGTATAATCATGAATAGTGTAACCTTCATACCCAAAACCACATAAAGCAATAGCAGGTACTACCCAAAAAGTTCAGTGGTAATCAAGGTATAAAGATAGTCAAATTGGGGTAACCTATTGGGTCCCATCAAAATTAACCTATGCAGATCATTATGATTAATTAGAACATGAGTGGGTAAAAAGAAGTGATCAAGGACACAACTTGCCTGGGACTTGAGATTCCAGATACCAACTTGCTCTTTAGATGACACGTGACCTCACGCTAGTCGTAGCAGTACAAACAAACATGGTATAGGCAAAATTAACATCACACCAAACATAAGAATAAACTGCATAATAATAATCTATGCGTCGCTACGAGATCGTAGAAACAAGAACCACTACATTCGGAGCCACGGATAAGGAGTTATGATGTACGCAAGATCTATGAGATTTAAATATTAAAATATATTATAAATTAGTTATTATAACCCATACGAGAGAATATTCTATGAATAATTAACTCAACCTTAACCTTAATTATAACTTGACTACAGATCATATTTTAATCAAATTATAATCATGGACAGGTTAGCTTTGATTGAGAGGAGTTAATCTAGTAAACATAGGTTAACCAAATATCTAACTATAAAAATATGAGATATGGTACAACCAATGCTATTACTGCGTAGTAAATATTTGTACGAAAATAACGCAACTGAAACGAATCAAATCGGGGTTAAATTCATCAAGTTATGAATTTTCCCAGATTAAGACATTATTTTTATACTAAAAATGAATTCTGCATCTAATTAAATTAGTTTACTAGTGGATTGGACTGCGGACGCTATTCTGTGAAAGACCAGGGGCTATTTCGTATATTTCTCCAAGACTCATACCCACCCCACGCGTGGATAGCGGGTTGATTTCACAATTTCATAGGGTCTCTTATGTAAAGATGGCTCGCGAAGGGGTATGGATGAATATCTATCGTCCGATCAGAGATGGACGCCCCGATTAAATCGAGTACCACCCCGAACCGGTACGCGCTGGTGGCCGCCCGATCCGAGATCTACGGATCGGATTTAAAATACCCAAGGTGGCTTCGAATGCGCCCGATCTCCATCCAACGGTCCGGATCAATCCATCGAAGCGGTATGCGTTGTTTCTAATCTCAGCCGTTCCCCTCCGATCCAACGGCTGCAAGGTCTCTTCCCCAACCCGACGGCGTCCAGGTGGTGGAGCAATTCTCGCCACGGAGGAGACATCGCCGGAGTTCGTCATTATCGTGCACAAACGTCCAGACCTTGATTCCCTAGCGCTACACATGGCCGAGACAAAAGCAAACTCAACGGAGGTCTTCTTACCGCGCATGGTGTTGCAGTGAAGCCGGGCCACGGTGTACAGCGGCATCGGGCACGGAGGCGACCATCAGGTGACAAATTCCGGCCATGCCCCACCGCCCGCAAGCTAGCAGATGGGATGTCTAGGTGCGGTGCTCACATACGACTCCCAAGGCCGATCCCCCCTGCCCCGAGCGACCCCGCACGCGATGTTCCACGGCGGCGGCGGAATCCCCTCCCAATCTCGGTTGTCCTCTCTCGGTGTGGCACGCCGTCGCCGATGGAGGCGCAGGTGCTCGGTGATGCGGCGTCCAATTTTATAGGGGCAAGCAAAATAGACTCGGCGGAATCCGCGTGGGAGAAATCGGGTCGGCTCCAGGTTCAATCGGTTGCGCGCTTCGCGGAGTTCGGATGGCGGCACAAGAGCTTGACGCTGGCTTTTATGGCCCAGAGGCGAGTCCAGGTAGGTGCCAGGAGTCCGACCGAAGTGGGAAAATGGCAGATCCATGGGTGCGCGACGAAGGTTGTTGCGCGGCTTTCGGCGAGCGACCAGGGAGTCGTTGCATCGACCGCGAGCTAGGGGATGGCCCTGGAGTGTGGGGTCCGCTGGGCGGTGAGTGGAGTGGGTCGTGTGGGTGCCGGTGGGCTGGTAAGGTGAGTGGGCCGGAAGTGAAGCCCAATTCGATTCCTTATTTTCTTTTTCTTTTTTTTTATTTATGTTTCATATTTTCATTTCCTCAATTCAACCCTAAGTTGAATTATGAATTTCAAACATATATTAGATGCATCAAAGTATCAAACAGAAATCTCACCATGACAAGGCAAGTATAAATTATATATTTATTTATATTGATTCCTCTATCCATGCCACAAAACATATAATTTAATAAACTATGATTTATATAAAGTATCTCTCCCTATATATGTTTTAATGAAATAATTTGTATTACGCAAATTTATTAATAGTTAATTCAGATAACATTTCTAAACATTTTACCCAAAAAGAATAACTTACGCTATATAAGATTATTAAATCTTTTGGTATTTTGCTATATTTATTTCTTCATGTATTTATTTTTCTTCCTTATACAGATTTCAGGCTTTACAAATCCTACCCCCCTTAAAAAGAATCTCGTCCTCGAGATTTGTAAAAAAAAGGGATGCGGAAGGACTGGTTTGGCTTTTAGTCTATAATTGGTTGAAAAATCTAGAGTGTCATCAATTTTTTTATAGTCAATAGTGGGTGATTTGGAGAGCCTAGGTATCCAGCTACTTTTTATGTAGGATAGAAGAGATGTATAGTTTAGGGCAAGAATAGCCAGGGGTAAGAAAGTTTATGGTAAGGAAGAACTTTGTGTTGGATGGTAATGCATCTAAAGATCCAGTTTGACTTCTCTCCTTTCTTGATGAGGTTGGGCTTTTCCCCCTTGAGCTTTGGTGTCACCAAGAGGTTAAGGTAGATCAGTAGGTAATAGCTAGGTAGAGGGTTTAGTAGGTAGCTATATGTTAGTTGGGATTAGTTATGTAACCAATTATGTAGGTAGGGTATGGTTGAGTCGATCTAAGTCACCAATTTAGGCTTAAAACATTTTTATAGGAGTGAGATCTAATCTATTTCACTAGTACTAACTAATCTATTACATAACTCACTTTAGATTGGATCATCTTAGATTAGATGGGATCTAGATTAGATCGGTATGACTAGTTTGACTAGATAAGATCTAATTAATTTGCATTAGATCATGGTTGTTTAAACTAGGGTGAATAAGTATGCTTATTAGGATAAGATGGATCCATAGAGATAAGATGGATCTATAGATACACTTTATTGGAGGATAATCTAGTTTATCTTATAAATATATCTAGTTAGTAGATCTTATTTTTAATAGGGATATTCTATGTTGTCTATTTTGTAAATATTTTCCCTTATGTCTAGGTGTATATGTAGATGGAATTGTGGACATTACTCCACAACTCATCACACTCAATCAAAAATCCAAATCAGACAAGTATCATAAGAACAAACATTCAAGTTCATAGATATTTATATAAAAATGGTTTTGTTTTTGTTCCTAAGAGTAGGTCTCCTATTTCTAAAGTCACTCTAGGCTCATGATTTCAAAGTGTGAAATCCACTTTTGTCTTTAGAAAAGAAAAGGTAAGAGTAATCAGAGTAAACGGAAATAGATGAGAAAAAGATTAAGATAAGTTTAGGAAAGAATCAGAGTAAGGTAAGTAAAGAATGGTTGTCCAGTTCAATCTAGGTTTCGTCCTACAGTCAACATTCCTCTGATACCACTTCTGTCACACCCGGATTTCGGGGGCACCAAGACCCAGGCGCGAACATAAACACCAGGTATGCTGGGACCAAGTCTCACACATATGATGTATAGTGGCACAGGATCGAATGTCACATCTTTATATATAACAGGAGTTCTATACAAAATAAATAATTACATTATAAGGAGACAACGGTCCAGCAACCCAAAGTTGACTGGGAGACGACGGCCTAGATCACTCACGAACTCATCACAGCATCCTCCATGCGCTTCATCCTGTGGTACCTGTTCTTGACCTGTGGGGGGTGTGAGACAGCAAGAGTGAGCTCACATACGTTCATAGCTCAACAAGTTGTGGGGAATAAGGTGCATGAACCCGCCAAAGGTGGGAGCTCACGTGAAGTGTAAGGCTTACCAAAGAGGATGGTTGAAGCTGAGCATTGCTTTTAAAGTTGGTCAAAATTTTATTAGCAATTACTAAGTATAAGTAAATACCAACCCAATTAAATAGTAGAACAAAAGTAATAACAACATCACCTGCGATGCAATGCATATGACAAATTGAATTTAGTTCCATAGATTAATCATGTGAGTGTCCGAGCTGCTCATGACCGTGAGCACGGCTAGTATACTAGTTTTACACTCTGCAGAGGTTGCGCATCTTTACCCACAAGTCGTGTTACCCATCTGCCAAGAGACGGCCAATCCCATACACCTCTACCGAGGAGGTGAGGCAGGGTAACACTACGAGGCCTTTACAAAGTTCCACTAGCTTCAGAAAACCCGCTACAGTTTATAGGAAGTTCCAATGCAGGAATCCCTTGCAGGACCGCCATCGCAGCAAAATCCTCCCGAGGGCCTCCCTACACTGACCACTCCCCTACTGCCCTTGCCCCTTTCGGGTAAGGTAGTCTTCCACTAGCTTTCCTAATTAATCAGCCAAGGGCGTCCCATTAAACCCTTGTGGTAGCACTGTTTTCCCGGGTGGTTCTCCATGTTCCAATTAACATAATGATCTTAACATGAACAATAAATAACAACTGATAACAAAAGTATAAGCATGAATAGTGTAACCTTCATACCCAAAACCACATAAAGCAATAGCAGGTACTACCCAAAAAGTTCAGTGGTAATCAAGGTATAAAGATAGTCAAACTGGGGTAACCTATTGGGTCCCATCAAAATTAACCTATGCAGATCATTATGATTAATTAGAACATGAGTGGGTAAAAAGAAGTGATCAAGGACACAACTTGCCTGGGACTTGAGATTCCAGATACCAACTTGCTCTTTAGATGACACGTGACCTCACGCTAGTCGTAGCAGTACAAACAAACATGGTATAGGCAAAATTAACATCACACCAAACATAAGAATAAACTGCATAATAATAATCTATGCGTCGCTACGAGATCGTAGAAACAAGAACCACTACATTCGGAGCCACGGATAAGGAGTTATGATGTACGCAAGATCTATGAGATTTAAATATTAAAATATATTATAAATTAGTTATTATAACCCATACGAGAGAATATTCTATGAATAATTAACTCAACCTTAACCTTAATTATAACTTGACTACAGATCATATTTTAATCAAATTATAATCATGGACAGGTTAGCTTTGATTGAGAGGAGTTAATCTAGTAAACATAGGTTAACCAAATATCTAACTATAAAAATATGAGATATGGTACAACCAATGCTATTACTGCGTAGTAAATATTTGTACGAAAATAACGCAACTGAAACGAATCAAATCGGGGTTAAATTCATCAAGTTATGAATTTTCCCAGATTAAGACATTATTTTTATACTAAAAATGAATTCTGCATCTAATTAAATTAGTTTACTAGTGGATTGGACTGCGGACGCTATTCTGTGAAAGACTAGGGGCTATTTCGTATATTTCTCCAAGACTCATACCCACCCCACGCGTGGATAGCGGGTTGATTTCACAATTTCATAGGGTCTCTTATGTAAAGATGGCTCGCGAAGGGGTATGGATGAATATCTATCGTCCGATCAGAGATGGACGCCCCGATTAAATCGAGTACCACCCCAAACCGGTACGCGCTGGTGGCCGCCCGATCCGAGATCTACAGATCGGATTTAAAATACCCAAGGTGGCTTCGAATGCGCCCGATCTCCATCCAACGGTCCGGATCAATCCATCGAAGCGGTATGCGTTGTTTCTAATCTCAGCCGTTCCCCTCCGATCCAACGGCTGCAAGGTCTCTTCCCCAACCCGACGGCGTCCAAGTGGTGGAGCAATTCTCGCCACGGAGGAGACATCGCCGGAGTTCGTCATTATCGTGCACAAACGTCCAGACCTTGATTCCCTAGCGCTACACATGGCCGAGACAAAAGCAAACTCAACGGAGGTCTTCTTACCGCGCATGGTGTTGCAGTGAAGCCGGGCCACGGTGTACAGCGGCATCGGGCACGGAGGCGACCATCAGGTGACAAATTCCGGCCATGCCCCACCGCCCGCAAGCTAGCAGATGGGATGTCTAGGTGCGGCGCTCACATACAACTCCCAAGGCCGATCCCCCCTGCCCCGAGCGACCCCGCACGCGATGTTCCACGGCGGCGGCGGAATCCCCTCCCAATCTCGGTTGTCCTCTCTCGGTGTGGCACGCCGTCGCCGATGGAGGCGCAGGTGCTCGGTGATGCGGCGTCTAATTTTATAGGGGCAAGCAAAATAGACTCGGCGGAATCCGCGTGGGAGAAATCGGGTCGGCTCCAGGTTCGATCGGTTGCGCGCTTCGCGGAGTTCGGATGGCGGCACAAGAGCTTGACGCTGGCTTTTATGGCCCAGAGGCGAGTCCGGGTAGGTGCCAGGAGTCCGACCGAAGCGGGAAAACGGCAGATCCATGGGTGCGCGACGAAGGTTGTTGCGCGGCTTTCGGCGAGCGACCAGGGAGTCATTGCATCGACCGCGAGCTAGGGGATGGCCCTGGAGTGTGGGGTCCGCTGGGCGGTGAGTGGAGTGGGTCGTGTGGGTGCCGGTGGGCTGGTAAGGTGAGTGGGCCGGAAGTGAAGCCCAATTCGATTCCTTATTTTCTTTTTCTTTTTTTTATTTCTGTTTCATATTTTCATTTCCTCAATTCAACCCTAAGTTGAATTATGAATTTCAAACATATATTAGATGCATCAAAGTATCAAACAGAAATCTCACCATGACAAGGCAAGTATAAATTATATATTTATTTATATTGATTCCTCTATCCATGCCACAAAACATATAATTTAATAAACTATGATTTATATAAAGTATCTCTCCCTATATATGTTTTAATGAAATAATTTGTATTACGCAAATTTATTAATAGTTAATTCAGATAACATTTCTAAACATTTTACCCAAAAAGAATAACTTACGCTATATAAGATTATTAAATCTTTTGGTATTTTGCTATATTTATTTCTTCATGTATTTATTTTTCTTCCTTATACAGATTTCAGGCTTTACACAAACTCAGGCAGTGCAGGCTATTGGGCAGACTCTGGCAGCCATGCAGCAGGCTCAACAGCAACCCCAACCCCAGTTGCAAGTGCAGATGCCCCAAATGCCACGGGATAGCGTGGTGAATTCATGAGAGGGCACCCTCCCACCTTCGCCCATTCTGCGGACCCTATGGATGCAGAAGACTGGCTGCGTGCAGTGGAAAGGGAACTGCGCACCGCCCAATGTGACGATAGGGAGAAGGTTCTGTATGGTCCCCGCCAGCTAAGGGGAGCAGCCCAGTCCTGGTGGGAGTCCTACCTCGCCACCCATGCTGACCCCGAGGCCATCACTTGGGAAGAATTCAGCGAGAGTTTCCGCAGGTATCATGTTCCAGAGGGTCTGATGATCGTGAAGAGGGAGGAGTTTCTGGCTCTGAAACAGGGACCCCTGTCTGTTAGTGAATACAGGGACAAGTTTCTGCAGCTATCTCGTTATGCACCTGAAGACGTCAACACTGATGCTAAAAGGCAGTACAGGTTCATGAGGGGTTTGGTGGATCCCCTGCATTACCAACTGATGAACCACACCTTCCCCACCTTCCAGCACCTGATCGATAGGGCAATCATGACCGAGAGGAAGCGCAAGGAAATGGAAGATCGGAAGCGTAAGATGAGTGGGCCATAGTCCGGGAGCAACAGCCGCCCCCGCTTCTCAGGCAGTTCATCTCAGCAAGGCAAGCCTGGTCACCCACAGGGATATCAGCATCAGGGTCAGCGCCCATATCAGCAGCAGTTTCAGAGGCAGTACCCACAGCAGCAGCAGTATCGCCAGAACAGCCAGCAGGGAGGTAACCAGTATCAGAGGCAGAACAACCAGGCACCTCGCCTTCCTGCCCCAGCAGCGAATCAGAACAACCAAGCAGCCCCAGCACAAGGAGGAGGCAGAGGATGCTTCCACTGTGGAGAACAAGGTCACTGGGCGATGCATTGCCCAAAGAAGATGGCGCAGCAGCAGACCAACCCCAATGCTCCAACAAGGCAAGGTGTACCTCAACAGGCAGCAAGTAATCGTGGCCAAGCGTACAACCGTGGAAAGGTGAACCACTTGGAGGCCAAAGCGATCCAGGAGGCACCAGATGTGGCAGTAGGTATGTTCTCAGTCGAAACTTATCCCGCAAAAGTGCTATTTGATACTGGTGCAACACATTCATTTGTCACTGCAACATGGGTAGAAATGCATAACATCTCAGTAGAGGCAATGATGCCGCCCATGAGGATTAATTCGGTTGGTGGAAAAGTGCAAGCAGATAGAATATGCTCAAATATAAGGGTGGAAATAAGGGGGATAGGGTTCCCCAGCGATCTAATAGTAATAGACACCCCCGGGGTAGATGTCATCCTAGGGATGAATTGGTTAATGAAGTATGAAGCGAATGTTAGCTGTGACAAGAGGACTGTAACATTGAAGTCCCCGTCCGGAGAAGAGGTAGTGGCTGAGCTAAGGATGCCTAAAACAGCGAAAGGTGATTGTCACCAGATTTCGGTTGATAGCAAGGAGGCCAACCCGCTCGAGGCTATCAAGGTTGTGTCGGATTTTCCAGATGTGTTTCCCGAGGAGTTACCGGGCATGCCACCCGAGAGAAAAGTTGAATTTGCCATAGAGCTTATCCCTGGTACCGCCCCCATTTCTAAAAGAGCCTACCGAGTGTCTGGACCAGAATTGGTCGAACTCAAGAAGCAAATAGATGAGCTGTTAGAAAAGGGTTACATCAGACCAAGTACCTCGCCTTGGGCCGCTCCAGTATTGTTTGTAGAGAAGAAAGATGGTACCAAACGGATGTGCATAGATTACAGAGCCCTGAATGAAGTCACCGTTAAGAACAAGTACCCCTTGCCAAGAATAGAAGACCTGTTTGACCAGCTCAGAGGTGCCAGCGTATTCTCAAAGATAGATTTGAGGTCAGGCTACCATCAACTCAGAATCCGACCCTCGGACATACCGAAGACAGCATTCATCACCAAGTATGGGTTATATGAGTATACAGTTATGTCCTTTGGTTTGACAAATGCGCCAGCCTTCTTTATGTATCTGATGAACAGTGTGTTCATGGACTACCTAGACAAGTTTGTGGTAGTGTTCATCGATGATATTCTCATATATTCTCAAAGTGAGGAAGAACATGTGGAGCATTTGAAGATGGTATTGCAAAGGCTACGAGAGCATCAGTTGTATGCCAAGCTGAGCAAATGCGAGTTCTGGATTCATGAAGTCTTGTTTCTAGGTCACATCATAAACCAAGATGGATTAGCTGTGGATCCAAAGAAAGTAGCAGATATCCTGAACTGGAAAGCACCGAAGGATGTTCGTGGAATCAAGAGCTTCATTGGAATGGCCGGATACTATAGGCGTTTCATCGAAGGCTTTTCAAAGATTGCTAGACCAATGACAGCGTTGCTAGCGAAGAAAGTTGAGTTTAAGTGGACCCAAAAGTGCCAAGAGGCATTTGAAGAACTGAAGAACAGATTGACTACAGCACCTGTGTTAGTTCTGCATGATGTTCACAAGCCATTCTCGGTGTACTGCGATGCTTCCTAGACCGGTTTGGGATGTGTGCTAATGCAAGAAGGAAGAGTTGTAGCATACTCATCTCGACAACTGAAGATCCATGAGAAAAATTATCCCACACACGACCTGGAGTTGGCAGCAGTGGTTCATGCTTTAAAGACATGGAGACATTACCTGTATGGGCAGAAGTGCGACATCTACACAGATCATAAAAGTCTGAAATACATATTCACCCAGTCAGAGTTAAACATGAGGCAGCGAAGATGGTTGGAATTGATCAAAGACTATGAGTTGGAGATACGTTACCATCCAGGCAAAGCCAATGTTGTTGCAGATGCTCTGAGCAGGAAGAGTCAAGTCAATATGATGGCTACGTACCCAATGTCATATGAGTTAGCCAAGGAGTTCGACAGATTGAGTCTTGGTTTTCTGAACAGTACACAAGGAGTAACAGTGGAATTAGAGCCCACCTTAGAGCGGGAGATCAAAGAAGGGCAGAAGGATGATGAAAACATCAACAAGATCCGGCAGCTGATCTTAGAAGGAAGAGGCAAAGACTTTCGAGAGGATGAAGAGGGAGTAATATGGTTCAAGGACCGACTGTGTGTTCCCAACATCAAACCTATTCGGGAGCTGATCCTCAAGGAAGCTCATGAGACAGCTTACTCCATACACCTTGGAAGTGAAAAGATGTATCAGGATCTAAAAAGGAGGTTTTGGTGGTATGGCATGAAAAGAGAAATCGCAGAATATGTCGCCATCTGTGATAGCTGTCAAAGAACCAAAGCAGAGCATCAGAGGCCCGCCGGACTGTTGCAGCCATTGCAAATTCCTCAGTGGAAGTGGGATGAGATCGGGATGGATTTTATAGTAGGCCTGCCTCGTACCCGGGCCGGCTATGATTCCATCTGGGTGGTTGTGGACCGCTTAACAAAGGTAGCCCATTTTATACCTGTGAAGACAACATACACCGGAGCAACACTAGGTGAGTTATACATGTCTCGGATAGTCTGCCTTCATGGTGTGCCGAAGAAGATAGTGTCAGATCGAGGAACACAGTTTACCTCTCATTTTTGGCAGCAGCTACAAGAAGCCTTGGGCACGCATCTGAACTTCAGCTCGGCTTATCACCCGCAGACAGACGGTCAGACTGAAAGAACTAATCAGATCCTAGAAGATATGCTGAGAGCCTGTGCGTTGCAAGACAAGTCAGGATGGGACAAAAGGTTACCTTATGCAGAATTCTCCTACAACAATAGTTACCAGGCCAGCTTGAAGATGTCACCGTTTCAGGCGCTCTTTGGACGGAGTTGTAGGACTCCGCTACATTGGGACCAGCCTGGAGAGAGACAGGTGTTTGGCCCCGACATTTTGCTTGAAGCCGAAGAGAATATCAGAGTGGTTCGGGAAAATCTGAAGATAGCACAATCAAGGCAACGAAGCTATGCTGACAGAAGGAGAAGAGAACTGAGTTTTGAAGTGGGAGATTTCGTCTATCTGAAGGTGTCGCCTATCAGAGGAGTCAGAAGGTTCGGAGTCAAGGGCAAGTTAGCACCCCGGTACGTTGGACCTTATCAGATTCAAGCAAAGCGTGGGGAAGTGGCCTACCAGCTCAACCTACCAGAAAGTCTGTCGGCAGTGCACAATGTGTTCCATGTGTCGCAATTGAAGAAGTGTCTGCGAGTACCAGAAGAACAGTTGCCAGTGGAGGACTTGGAAGTCCAAGAGGATCTGACCTACATAGAGAAGCCAACACAGATTCTGGAGTTTGCAGACAGAGTTACCTGAAGGAACACCATCAGAATGTGCAAAGTCAGATGGGGCCACCACTCTGAGGAAGAAGCAACCTGGGAACGAGAAGATGATCTGAAAGCCAAATACCCTGAACTCTTTGCTGACCAACCTTGAATCTCGGGGCGAGATTCTTTTAAGGGGGATAGGTTTGTAACACCCTGAATTTGGGGTATAAAATTTCTTTGCTCATACTCACAAATTCAGGTGTTACCCCTCTCTTCACATCTTCCCCAACCTCCTCTTTCTCTATTTTTTTTATTATAGAAGAAGAGTGGTTATTTTTTTAAGTGTAAATGCAAGTATAATCTAATAGGTTAAACCCTAAGGGAACAATGGTTGTTGCATCATGTTGGAAAACATTTATTTTGTTTGTTTGTTGTTTGATGAATGGTTTGCTTGATCTTTCATTTAATCATTTGTTTGCGCATAGTGTCAAACTGAAATAAATAGAAAAGAGAAAGAAAAAGGAAAAGAAAAAAGAGAAATAGATTCAGCCCAACTCCCTCCCTGGCCCAGCTCGGCCGGCCCAGCCGCCCCCTTCCCTCTCTCCCCTTCCCCCCCCCCCCCCCCCCCGCTCGGCCCACCGCGGTGGCCCAGCTCCCGGCTTTTTTCCCCCCACGCCAGCTCCTCCCCCCTCGCGGGCCCACGCGCGCCGCGGCCCACCCCAGCCCCCGCGTCGCAGCCCAGCTTGAAGCGTCGCGCCAGCCCCCCCCCCCCCCCCCGCGCGCGTGCGCAGCAGCCGTGCGGCCCAGCGCCACGCCCCGCCAGCCCAGCTTCACCCCAGCGCTGCGGCCAGCCCACGCGCGCCCCTCGCCTGCGCTTGGGCTAGTGGCCAGCAGGCCCAGCTCCCCCGCGGTAGCCTAGCCGCGCGCGCCTGGCAGCCCAGGTGCCGTGCGCCCTGCGTGCGTGCGCGCACGCCGCGCGTGGAGGACCCCCGCAGCCGCCGCCACTACTCAGCCAGGGGCCTGCGCATCAGGAGCGCTCCTGTTTATCTTCTTGGAACCGCCACGCACGATTTCTTCCGTCCGTTGCCCAGTTTCTCGCCACGAACACCCGCGATTCCCTGCGCAGTTCTCGCCCATCGCTGCTTCACCTCGCCGAACCGCCGCCCGGAACGCCGTTGTCACCGTGCCGGTCGCCTGCCTCTCGCCGTCGAGGTGAGCTCGCCTCCTTCCTCTCTCCCCCACTCTTCTCTCGACGTACTGCTAGCTCGCCATGGCCGACGCTTGGCCTTCTGCTCGCCGCGGATGAGCGTTGGCTGCCAAGTTTTTCTTTCCTGCTCGGTCCACTGCCAGCCCCCATGGTCGAGGCTCTCCATCGCGTCGTTCCTCCGCCCGCCCAGCCAAGGACTCTCCTGCGTGCGGCTCTGCTACTCCCCTCCGGCCGCGCGCAGTCAAGTTCCTATGCGCGCGACTGAACTCCCTGCTGTCGCGGCCTGCAGCGCGCAGCAAGCCCAATCCCCCGACGTGCAGACCCCGCGCGCCCTCGCCTCGTCCCTGCGCGCAGCGGCCGAGTAGCTGCGCACTCGGCGCGCTCAGACCCGTCCCTATGTCGCGCAGCCCAAGCTCAGCGCGCACTCGCAGCACGCCCAGCCGCGTTGACGTTTAGCGCCGTAGCAACCGTTCGCCGTCGAACCTCACCCCTGCGCGTCGCAGCTGCGTTGTTGCGCGCTCGCCGCTGCCCAGCTCGCCCCGACCGTTTGTCTACCATCGCCGTGCCTCGCTACAGTTACCTAGTGCATTGCGTACTCGTCAAGCCTCACGCGCGCAATTTCGCACGCGATCATGGGTATCGCGCGCGCCGTCGTCATTGTTTGTAGAATCCTCGCGCTGTTTCGCGCGTGTCGCGCGCGCATTCTGCGCGCAATAATTAATTACTTCGTTATAATCGTCCGTACGCGTTAGTCAATTAGTTCTCGTATTAATCATCGATTAATTGATAATTCATTTTTTTATCTAAATATTCCACACAAATAGTTTATGTTAACTAAGTGGAACTTAGAAATATAATTCTCGCGTTTAAACGTAATATAGGTTGTTCGTCGTCACGTCATTAATTAGCCGCGGTTTGTTAATTATTTAATGTGTCGTGCGTCGCACAACGAGTGCGCGCGCTCGCGGTTGCTTGCGCGCAGTGCGTCGACGGGACTCCGTCTACGTTCGCCTACCCTTCGTCTACCCCTAGACGACTCCCGTCTACCCCCCGTCTACCCCCCCGTCTACCCCCGTCTACCCCCGCCTACCCCCCCTCGTCTAACCTCCGTGTGCGTTCGTGTCGTTCGCCATCGCCCGCGCATCGCACATTAAATCGTCGCGTGCTGTTCGCGCGCGTTGCGCATGCTGCTCGCACGTGTCGTCGTGCGTTCTTCGCACGCTAATAATTCGTCTCAACTAGAATAGCTCACGCTAATTAAATATATATTTAAGCAACGGTTATTCGAACAACACACTAATCAGGACTAAGTAGTAATTTTACTCGGCATGTGATTATTGTCCGTTAATATGATTAAGCCGAATTAAATATTATAATTCATATTCGCTTAGTATTCATGTGATATCCCTCGACCGTAGTATCAGCCGTCTCGGTTCCGTTCTCGCGTAGTCATAGATGCGAATTCTATGTCGCGTGCATATTTACTTGATCTATACTGTTGTATGGTGTACTGTTTTCTACCATTTCAAGAATGTTGGATGTATGTTTGCACTCGCGTAGATATCGAGCCGTTCGTGGAGTCTGAGGGAATTGCAGGAGAAGACCCTGAGCAGCAGCAGCTTGGTGAAAGCAAGTGTCCTCTGACCCATTATGTCCTATCTATTTATAATTCACTGTCCCGCACTACTTAATTAAAACCTAAGGATGGACTAGTTTTGTATTTACCTTGTCCTTGATTACCTTTTGGGTTATTATGGTTAGCTTCATGCTATTGCTTTACTATAATCAATGAACATGCTGTGAATATTTATGGTACGATGATGTTATCCTGACGAGGATATTGTGATACTTTAGGGGGCTCGGGCTGTTTCTCGAGTGCCTCTCCGTAAGGACCTGTTCATTGAGAGACCACCCGGGATAACAGCGCAACCATGAGGGTGAAATGGGATGCTCTTAGCTAATTAATTAGAGGAACTAGAGGTGTAGTTGCCTCGCCGTCGTGCCGTCAATGGGGTCCAGGCACAGTGCTTGCTCTGCCGAGGCTGAGTGCCGAGGTTCTTTCGTTTTGCTTTTTGTTAGTCACCCTCCTGCGGGGAGGGGTATTGTGTTTATCAAACTGGAGAAACCTAACGGGCGACTATGACCTCTAGGGAATCTTTGTAAAAGCTACGTAGTGATACCCTGCCGGATCACCTAGGAAGTGATCAATGGGGAGTCATGATCCCCGGGCAAAACGGGAATCACGGCTCATGGGTAAAGTGTGCGACCTCTGCAGAGGGTAGTGAAACTGATATATCAGCCGTGCTCACGGTTAAGAGCAGCCTTGGGATCCTCTTTGATTAGAGATACAGATGGTTCGAGATACAATGGTTCTATTAATGTCGTTGGTTCGATGATGATCATGATGTTTCCTCGATGAGGAAACGACTCAGGGGATGGTTATATAATAAAACTTGGCTCCTACAAATAATAAATACCTGACCAACTAAAAGCAACTGCTGAGCCTAACCCCACATAAAAGCTAGTCCACTTCAGCCAAACGGGACATTTGCTGAGTACGTTGATGTGTACTCATCCTTGCTTTACCACAAAACACCAGGTTGTCCCCATTGCAACCACTGCTCAGGAGAAGGCGAAGTCGCGGAGGGAGACTTCCAGGAGTTCCAAGATTACGACGAGTTTTAGGTGTGGGTTGGCGGCAACCCCCAGTCAGCTGCCTGTGAAGGCCTTATCTTTACTGCGTTTCGCTTAGCGCTTTGATTTATCCGTTAAGTTGATGACTATGTGGATGTCTCTGACTCTGTGATGTAATAAGTTAATACTCTTTTATGTTATTATTCGAGCATTGTGCGATGATGTTCATTTATGTAAACGTTGTGTACGTGAGTTCTGATCCTGGCACGTACATGGTTCGCATTCGGTTTACCTTCAAAACCGGGTGTGACACTATATATTAAAGCCGGTTGAAAACGTGGCTTCCCAGTGTATCCACGCCACTCTTTATTTTTCTGGTCGTCGGATCGGCAAGCAATGGAGGCACAAACGCTCTATACACAAGTTTCCCAGCCGAGCTCTAGATGCTTCCAGACGGCACCAGATGGAGTGGACCCCATATCCCCTAAATCCTCTCTTCATGGTGACCTGTGTGCCGCCGGTGAGCCGCATCCGCCTCCTCCCCCACCCAACTCCCTCCCCCTCGAACAACGCAGTGCTGCCAGAAATGCCCCCTCTCCCTCCTCAAATGCCATCGTGCTTCTTATGCGGATTGCTGCCACGACATCCACGCAGGCCATAGCCAGGAGTGCCCCCTCCCCCTCCGGCCTTCCCCTGAAACGGTGGCATAGTCGTTCAGGCACAACCTCGCCTCTCCACGTCGATCTGCACGTCGCTGAAAACCCTATCTCCTCAAACACCTATTCCCGTCGAGCTGCTCGCCATGAGGAGCCCTATCCCCTTCCTCGATGTCCGTGCAGGTCTAGCTGCACGTCGTCGGGAGCCCAATCCACTCAAGCATCTCTTCCCGATGAGCTGCACGCCGCTAGGATCCCCATCTCCATCCCCAGCCTTCTTGCGTTCACAACGCTATTGGACTCTTTCAAGTACCATCCTAATGAGCGACGACACGATGCCCTCCTACACAAGCAACACATCATAGACGGCGACCGACCTCGCGACCTGACACCCGGCCGTGGCGGCCGACTCCCAAACCGCGAGCGCCGACGCCATGGGCAGCTACAACATCGTCGAGACGCTAGCCTGACTGAGCGTCGCCAATACACTTCACTCCTCCCTGCACAGCGCGTCCACAACCTGGCTCCTGGCCTCGGCGTGCCCGATCTGCAACCTCGCGAATAGCTCCTTGATGTTGGGGGTTTGCAGCAGAGGCGAGCTGACAGTGTGCTACAGAACGCCGGTCTTAACGAGCAGCGCACAGTTCCGGAGGCTGAGGTCGATCCTCCTAGAGAGCACATGGTTGCCCCCTCCTTCCTTACCCCCGCACCTGTCAAATGGCACTATGCCTATATTTGATCTATAGTTTAGGAACAAAACTATTTTGGTTGAACAAGGTAATTGCTTGATCCATGAGCTTCTTGAGAGTAATTTCTAAAGGGATGCTCCTCAACTGTGCTTTCTTTGTTACAGATTGACTACAACACAATTTGGGTAGAAGGTGTTTGATTTGTCTATTAGGCTAGGGCAAAGCAAATGCAGGCGTTCTTGAGGCAACCACTTGAACTCTAACAACCTTTTGGATAAAAACATACTCGGAATGTAGAGACTGTTTTTAGTTTGTTAATACCAAGAAATTTCTATTTGTTTTCTTTAACTAGCTTTGAGACAAGTGAAAACAGTTTCCAGTAAATTCAGACAATCGAAGCTAAGGAGGTTTCTCTGGCCATAAATCTCACATTCTTATTGGTTACTGTACCAGCTAGCTTTCACGGAATTGGTCAGTTTGCATGGCGATCAAATATTTGTCTGCTATTCAAATCCAAAGAAAAAACTGTCAAAGTCATTGCGATCCAATCACATCTCTACTACTCTATATGGCTCTAGTGTGGTTGTCCACCACACTCACCGAGCCCCCGCCTCTGAAATTCTCGCCCCGCCTCACTCGCCCCGTCTAGCATCGACGCCCGCATCCCGCCATCCTTCTATGGAAGGCGTGCTCGCCATCCTAGCCATCCTCACCCCAAGCGGTCGCGCCCCACCATCCTCGCCCCTAAGCTTGCAATCCCTTCCATCCTCGCCCATGCAGCCGCACACCGCATCGATGGAAGGTGCTCGGTCGATGGAAGGTGCCTCCTCTCTGCCGCAATGCTCTGACAAGTGAGTCATGCCTGTGAGCTCCAACCGCCCTCCCCCCACCCACGCACACACCCTAGCCATCATCCCCACAATGGATGGAGATCGCGGATGCACAGGCCACTCACACAGTCTTCCTCGCCAAGTTCTACGACCGGGCGAGGCTGCTCAACCTGCTCGCTGCCACGCCCCATGATGCCATCCGCCCGTGGTCTTCCTCTCCCTGCTCTGCGGGGCTCCGTCGGCCTGCTCCCTCTGCCACATCAGCGCGTTGTCGTCTGTTGGCACCACCGCCTCCTCATCCTTCTCCATTGAGGTACCAACGCGTGGGACACCACCTCCCCCCCCACCTCCCAAATTTCTCCTCCCTCCTACGGCCTAACGCCCTGGCCACCCCCTTCGACACCACCGCAACCGCATGTCCACCCCTTGCGCACCTCCAGAGTTGGATCAGGTTAGATCTAGAAGATTTGTCAAGGATATTACTCTAATTTTATTCCCCATTTCAAGTTGGGTCACGACGTTTCCTCTCACGGCATCCAACGATAGGACCGGTGACCAGACCAGTTAGTTCCACGGAAGTTGGTGCTGTTGTTCTCACCTCCATTCTCAAATCTCAATCCATCGATAGGGAAGACCAAGTAGGCCACAAATTGAGTTCTGCAATATGTGAGTATTCTTTTTTTCAGGCCTACCTTCAGCTGCACAAGTCTAAACCATTTGTGGCAGTACCTCCGGAAAATAAAGCTATTTGGGTACAGAGTGTTTCTTATTTATGCGGTAAGATTTTCTCTTATCTCTACTACTCTATAAGGACGTAACGAGGGCGTCCACACAGCTTAACCACGGCTCCACCCCCATCCGCGACTCCCCCGCTGCCCGTCAGCGTCCGTATCCCCACCGCCATTCTATAACAGTTGCCGACATCTTGCGCCGTTCCACAGCGCTCCGCGTATCAGAGGATGGTAAGCTCGTTATCTCTACCTTTTCGTCCATACGTGTTATGCAGAAATCGTGTAGTAGTATTTAGTTAAAATTGATTTTGAATTAAGATGGTGTAGAAGCTTAATTTCATTCAACAGAATATGGCAATGTTCCATTTCCATTTTCAGCAATGTCAGAACAATGGCCCTTTCCTGAATTCTGATGAATGTTCGACCTTACATTATAACTATCACTGAATCACCTGGTCGCATACTAATATGGACATTTTCTGCACGGTTCAAATGAAAAAAATACTCACTTTAGTTGGAATGTTGTATACATCAGTAACTTGGTGCTTATATCCTGTATTAAGGTTCAGTATTGTCTTTACCACAGGGAAGAAAGTTGGTAGGTCTAAGGAGTTGTTGAAGCCAGATGAGGTTATAGAGCAAGTGGACTCTAGGACAGTTGCTGCATCACCGCTTCCTTACAATGTAAAACTGGAGGAAGTCGAATCTTTTTTTGCTCAGTGTGGCAAGGTATGCTACATGTCTTTTAGCACTGATTGTTGCACCTAAAAGTAAGGGGTAAAAAACTATAACCATCACAGGTGTCAGCAGAACTTATGCAAATAGGAAACTGATATATAAGATAGATAAAGTTTCCTATTGCTATTAGACATTCAATATTGTTATGATTGATAATAACGATAGGTTCCCTCATCAACCAGGGGTTGTTTCTGTGGCAGCAGGCTTTGACCATGCTGGTCTTTTGAGAACTTTGATTTGTTCTTGGTTGATCCCTAAACAAAGACTCGGCTGCGTTTATAAGAGAGGTCATCTAGCTAACTTAGGGAACTAGGAAACTGACCTCTAGATTTTCCTAATACGAACTGACTAGATAACTTACCTAACCTAACTTATGTCTTTCCATAAAAGTAATGTAGAGAACAATTCTTTGAGCTGGAAATGTACTGTATGAACTCACATCCTTGACGTTATGCATCCGAGGTTAATATGATAAATTGGTGTCTTAGGCCATTACCATTCGAATAATAGATGTTCATTGATCTTGCAATGTGAATAGTAAATACTACTAATAGTATTTGTATTTGTACTATTTGCATTACAGGTAAATAGTGTGAGGCTACCTCGAGATGTTTCTGAAAAAAGGCATTTCTGTGGCACTGCTTTAGTTGAATTTTCAGAAGAAGATGAAGCAAAAGGCGTTTTTGAGAAAAATCTCATTTTTGCTGGGGCAGACCTGGAAATAAGACCAAAGTAAACCAACTACTAGCCTACCATTTGCATGTTAGGAATCAAACTGCACAGGGGACATCTAATGTAAAAGAAGCCACTGCTTGCTGTCACCACATTCATAGTACCAACTCTCCAAATAAAGCACACAGTGAAATTCAGTTTGGAGAATCCTCACTCAACATGGGAAATTTGAGCTTGTGGCAAGATGGTGTGAATTTCAGTCTTTTTTAGGGGATTGATCCAACACTTCCATTTCAAACAAAGCATATCCGTTATGGTACATAAATCTTGTCCGTACAGGCTGAGAGAGATCCAACGCCTCTACATTGAGCAGCAAAGGTTTTGATCAACTTGGAATCAGAGGACGAAGAATTTCCCCAGCAAGTAAGTAATAGCCGATCCACAGAGATACTACTACCCTTAATCTTGCTTCTAATTTGCACTCAAGACCTTGCTTGGAACAATCACTTGCTTCTGAATATATGTGGTTTGGACACTTTTTCCCATGTTATGAATTATCCAACTATGGTTATTCTTTTACAAATCCTATTAATTTCAAGATATATGCTCTAACCTCCATTTGATTTTTATACATTGTATTAACTAGGATCAGTAGCGGCTCGGTGGTAAGGGCACAAAGGGGAGAGCGACAGGCCAAGGCGGGTAAGGCAACACTGTGGCTCCCAACTCACCTTCATGTGTCCAGCTTGGGTTCATGGTGTTGGCATAGGAAAAACGAATGCAACTATCAATTATCAACCATCTGTTTTCCAGATATGTAAAAGCATTGCGCCTTTATTTTTTTCCAATGATGTAGACCTGTTGTATAAGTTGAAAATAGAACGGTGATAGGTGATCATATATTTTTTGTTGAGTAATGCAACCCAACTGCCGTGCTTATAAGGTGTGTCAAACATTGGTAGTTATGAATTATTTTGTTGTCGTCCAATTATATTGTAAGATGATGCATTGTTAGTGGATGCTACCATCTCAAGCACTAGAAAATTGTAAATCCTTCTGATCGAGAAACATAAAACAACTGCTCATCTACCACAAATATTGGTGTCGGGGACCATAATTAGGGGTACCCTCAAGGCCCCTAAATCTTAGCTGGTAACCCCCATCAGCACAAAGCTGCAAAGGCCTGATGGGTGCGATTAAGCCAAGGATCGGTCCATTCAAGGGACATGATCGTGCCTCGCCCGAGCCTAGCCTCGGGCAAGGGAAGTTGACCCCGGAGAACCTACGTCTCGCCCGGGGACCCCCCTCCAGCAACGGGCACACTATCGGCTCGCCCGAGGCCCAGTCTTCACCGAGAAGCAACCTTGGCCACATCGCCACACCGACCGACCAAATCGCAGGGACATTTAATGCAAAGGTGGCCTGACACCTTTATCCTGACGCACGCCCTCCAGTCGACAGAGCCGAAGTGACCGCAGTCACTTCGCCGCTCTACTGACCGGTCTGACAAGAGGACAGCGCCGCCTGCGCCGCTCCGACTGCTGAGCCACCCGACAGAGTGAGGCTGATAGCAGCCAAGGCCGGCCTCGGGCGTCATAGGAAACTCCGCCTCGCCCGACCCCAGGGCTCGGACTCGGGCTCAGCCTCGAAAGACGGCGAACTCCGCTCCGCCCGACCCAGGGCTCGGACTCGGGCTCAGCCCCGGAAGACGGCGAACTCCGCTCCGCCCGACCCAGGGCTCGGACTCGGGCTCAGCCCCGGAAGACGGCGAACTCAGCTCCGCCCGACCCAGGGCTCGGACTCGGGCTCAGCCCCGGAAGACGGTGAACTCCGCTCCGCTCGACCCAGGGCTCGGACTCGGGCTCAGCCCTGGAAGACGGCGAACTCCGCTCCACCTGACCCAGGGCTCGGACATGGGCTCAGCTGTAATACCCAAATTTGTATACAAAGGGTATTGTGGATCTCCTTATTTTGTGTGCCATCTAATCATTATAAAAAGAGAATAACTATAGATAAGAATGAGTAATTAAAACAAATGACACTTCAATAAAAAAATGCATCATGCTGGTGTTTATTTGTTTGTGCATTGGTCTACTAAGGTAAAGATAGTAAAAATAAATAAATGGTGGAATAGACATTCAAACAAAATAAAATTGGAAATTAAGAATGAGGAGAATGGTAAGGAAGTAATACTATGGAGCACAAAATAGATCCATAGCTAAACAAATTCATCTCACTAATATGTTAAAACTGAATATTTAATTTGAGTACAAATTTTTCTGCAAAAAAAATTTGAATTCGAATTTTGGATTTGAAAATGAAAAGGGAAAAAAAAGATAAAGAGAAAGGCTTAGCTGGGCCACTTCTACCTATTTCGGCCCATTTTCCTTTTTAACTCGCGCGGCCCAACCTTCCCCGCGCACGCTCAACGGCTGACATGTGGGGCTGATGGCCAGGTCTTCTTCTCCGTGGGATTCGCGGGCTCCATGGGGCGTATGGATTCAACAACCATCGCGAAGTTCTCGGCGTTTGACTCGGGAATCCTCGATTCAGCGGATAAAAGCTGGGCGCGCCGTGCTATTTCTTTCGCGTGCGTCCAACTCCAGGCGAGGGCGGCAAATGTTGCCTCCGGTGAGCTGTGTCATAGGGAAGAGAGAGAGTTGAGAGCTGGGAGCGCCATCAGCGTTGCCCCCGTCCACGACTGAGGTTTGGAGGTCTGCGACGAGTCAGGAAGCATCATGCGCTTGCCGGTGAACCGCCCGTGGCCAGATGGGGAGGGAAGTCGCGACGCCGCCGTTCCTCGTGACATTCCATTGTGCTTCTGGTGACTTCAGCGGGTACTGTGAGTTTGGCGGCCGGATCTCGGCAGTTCCTCACGGGTGAACTCGACTCGCCTGGGGCCGTGCCGTATCGTGGCCGCTTCGCCGTCGCTGCGCAAGTGGGGCCACTGGCCGCCTTGCCCATTCCATCGGAACCCGACGCCCCAGTCCCCTTCTGGCTTGGGTATTCCCCCGCTCAGCTTCCCTATCGCACCGACCATGGAGGCCGCTGCATGCCGCCGGTCGATGTCCGTGTAGGGGTCGGGGGCGTTCACCCGTGACCGGAGATCGAGGGCAAGTAATCGGGCGTGAGCGACACCTGGGCGCGGCGAATCGCTCGGCAGAAATCATCGCGGCGCCACCATCCGCATCATCGCGCGGCCAACGTCATACGAGCTCCAATACGTGGTAAGAAAGCAACTGTCAAGTTCGCCGTGACCTTCTCTCTGCGTAGGTAGCTCCTGTGTTCAGATTCGGGTAGCTGGATCGTCGATCCACGGGGAGAGGGTGTGCTGTGAGGATCTGCACCGCCGTGATAGGAGCTCAGTGGAGAAGACGATACGCGGACCTTCGATCTGTGAACGAATGGCTCCGATTTAGTCGGGGTTTCCCTTCGCGAGATCAACCCGGGATCGTGAATATGTGATCGGGCGGCTAGGGTTGCTGGCGGGGGTGGCGAGTGCCAGGTTCAATCTGTGACGTTCAAATCAGATCCAATGGCCCTGTTTGCACCGCAGTTGGTCGGTCGACCGCTTTTGCTAAAGAGCCCTTGAACTTTATCAAAATCAACCCACGGTCCACTGCGTGGTTAAGCCTGAGTCTTAGGAATGTTTCTGTTTTAGCCCCCAAACTTCTCGGTAATATTGCGCCCAGTCCAAGATCCTTAGTAAATTCAGAAATTAATATAGAAAATGGATTTTGAGCATAAAAACAAATCCAAAGAATTGTTTAATTCATAGAAAATTCATATAATGTCCAAATCAGTTCATTCCAATTTCTATAATTATATAATATTATTGTTTATCACCTTGTACCACTGTTTTGACATGAATGACAGAATAAAATTTATATCCTATTTAGTCTTGTATAAAACACATAGAATCTCTGGAAATTCATAACTTAAAATCTATAACTCCAAAATTAATAATTCCTGTTCCTGTGATCTTATTTCAATATGTGGATCATTATTATGTATTTTGCATATATGTTTGGTGTAATGTTAATTTTGCCTATACACTGTTTGTTTGTATTGCTACGACTAGCGCGAGGTTACGAGTTAACTGAGAAGCAAGTTGGTACCTGGAATCTCAAGTCCCAGGCAAGTTGTGCCCTTGATCACTTCTTTTTACCCACTCATGTTCTAATTAATCATAATGATCTGCATAGGTTAATTTTGATGGGACCCAATAGGTTACCCTAGTTTGACTATCTTTATACCTTGTTCACCACTGAATCTTTGGGTAGTACTTGCTATCGCTTTATGTGGTTTTGGGTATAGAGATACACATTACAATTTATGATCATACTTTTATTATTAGTTGTTATTTACTGTTCATGATAAGATCATTATGTTAATTGGAACATGGAGCGACCACCCGGGAAAACAGTGCTACCACAAGGGAGGAATGGGACCCCTTGGCTGATTAATTAGGAAAGCTAGTGGAAGACTACCTTACCCGAAAGGGGCAAGGGCAGTAGGGGAGTGGTCAGTGTAGGGAGGCCCTCGGGAGGATTTTGCTGCGATGGCGGTCCTGCAAGGGATTCCTGCATTGGAGCTTCCTATAAACTGTAGCGGGTTTTCTGAAGCTAGTGGAACTTTGTAAAGGCCTCGTAGTGTTACCCTGCCTCGCCTCCTCGGTAGAGGTGTATGGGAAGTCGCGATCCCTTGGCAGATGGGTAACATGACTTGTGGGTAAAGATGCGCAACCTCTGCAGAGTGTAAAACTGGTATACTAGCCGTGCTCACGGTCAAGAGCAGCTCGGACCCTCACATGATTAATTTATGGAACTAAATTCAATTTGTCATATGCATTGCATCGCAGGTGATGTGGTTACTTTTGTTCTATTACTTAATTGGGTTTGGTATTTACTTATACTTAGTAATTGCTAATAAAATTTTGACCAACTTTAAAAGCAATGCTCAGCTCTAACCATCCTCTTTGGTAAGCCTTACACTTCACGTGAGCTCCCACCTTTGGCGAGTTCATGCACATTATTCCCCACAACTTGTTGAGCTATGAACGTATGTGAGCTCACTCTTGCTGTCTCACACCCCCCCCATAGGTCAAGAACAGGTACCACCGGATGATGCTCATGGAGGATGCTGCAATGTGTTCGTGAGTGGTCTAGGCCGTCGTCTCCCAGTCAACTTTGGGTTGCTGGACCGTTGTCTCCTTATAATGTAATTATTTATTTTGTATAGAACTCCTGTTATATATAAAGTTGTGACATTCGATCCTGTGCCACTATACATCATATGTGTGAGACTTGGTCCCAGCATACCTGGTGTTTATTTTCGCGCCCGGGTCTTGGTGCCCCGAAACCCGGGTGTGACAGAAGTGGTATCAGAGGAATGTTGACTGTAGGACGAAACCTAGATAGAACTGGCCAACCATTATCTACTTACCTTTGCTACTCTGATTCTTTTCTAAACTTTTCTTAATCTTTTCTCATCTATTTCCGCTTTACTCTGATTATTCTTACCTTTTCTTTCTAAAGACAAATGTGGATTTCACACTTTGAAATCCTGTGCCGGAAAAGACCTTTAGGAATAGGAGACCTAATCCTAGGAACAAAAAAAAAACAGAACTATTTTTATAAGTATCTATGCACTTGAATGTTTGTTCTTATGATACTTGCCTGATTTGGATCTTTGATTGAGTGTGATGAGTTGTGGAATAATGTCCACAATTGCATCTGCATATACACATAGGTATAAAAATATATTTATAAAATAACTAGACAACCTAGATTGTCCCCATTGGAACATATCTAGCTTAAGAGATTTATCTTATCCTAAAAGATCTCATTCTAACCAATTCATCTTATCTTAAAAGATTCTCCCTTATCTTAATAGATCCATCTTATCTCAAAAAAGATTCTAACCTTTCGTACCAGATCTAACTGATCTCAAAAGATTATATCTTATCTTTATGGATCCATCTTATCCTAATAAGCATACTTATCCACCCTAGTTTAAACAACCATGATCTAATGCAAATTAAATAGATCTTACCTAGTCAAACTAGTCATACCAATCTAATCTAGATCCCATCTAATCTAATATGATCTAATCTAATGTGGTCTACTTAGACATATTAGTGATACTGGTAGAAGAGATTAGACCCTACTAGCCATGTATTAATTTAACTTAGCACATTGGATCAACTCAACCATGAGCTAACTTAACCTAGAGCCATGATGAATGGTATAACCTTTCTATTCCCCTCTAACAACAAACAAACTTTTAACCTACATCTTGTAGTCTATCTCACCCATATATATCTCTTATCTTGACAGATTCTATCTTACCCTTGGATAATCACCTTATACGACTGGTTACCCCAACCTGGACATAAAACAAAGATTAAAGCCCTACTAAAGAATCCTCAGATTATAACCAGCTACTAGCTTATTCATTTCGCTTATTGAATAATTTCCTTTGCAAAACTATTACCATATGCTTCTAACTTTCATGGTCAATACCAGGAAAGGAAAGATTATCACACAACAGCAAACAGAAATGAATCCTCCAAATCCTCCACCTGTTGAAATCGATCAAGTGGTTGCTGCCCAAAGACTGGTAATACAACAATTGACAGACCTAGTGACCGAGTTGCAAAATCAGATAAGACAAGGACGCGAGGAAATACGTCAGGTCCGCCAAGAAATAAGCCAAGCGCGGTTGGAGAGACAACAACAACAACAACCTCCACCACCACCACCAGCTCCACCAAGCTACATAAACATATATATAAATTATTATTATTTGATCTAGATGTTACTTTAGTTAGTAGATGATATGATATTATTTTAGAAGGAGTAATAAGGTCTATTGACCCTATGTTTTGTTAAAGGATTATGCCTCATGCCGAGATTTCTTTGTTTGTGCATATGTTCCGAGAACAATATGAGTATACATCTTTTTTTTACAAATCTCGAGGACGAGATTATTTTTAAGGGGGGTAGGATTTGTAATACCCAAATTTGTATACAAAGGGTATTGTGGATCTCCTTATTTTGTGTGCCATCTAATCATTATAAAAAGAGAATAACTATAGATAAGAATGAGTAATTAAAACAAATGACACTTCAATAAAAAAATGCATCATGCTGGTGTTTATTTGTTTGTGCATTGGTCTACTAAGGTAAAGATAGTAAAAATAAATAAATGGTGGAATAGACATTCAAACAAAATAAAATTGGAAATTAAGAATGAGGAGAATGGTAAGGAAGTAATACTATGGAGCACAAAATAGATCCATAGCTAAACAAATTCATCTCACTAATATGTTAAAACTGAATATTTAATTTGAGTACAAATTTTTCTGCAAAAAAAATTTGAATTCGAATTTTGGATTTGAAAATGAAAAGGGAAAAAAAAGATAAAGAGAAAGGCTTAGCTGGGCCACTTCTACCTATTTCGGCCCATTTTCCTTTTTAACTCGCGCGGCCCAACCTTCCCTGCGCACGCTCAACGGCTGACATGTGGGGCTGATGGCCAGGTCTTCTTCTCCGTGGGATTCGCGGGCTCCATGGGGCGTATGGATTCAACAACCATCGCGAAGTTCTCGGCGTTTGACTCAGGAATCCTCGATTCAGCGGATAAAAGCTGGGCGCGCCGTGCTATTTCTTTCGCGTGCGTCCAACTCCAGGCGAGGGCGGCAAATGTTGCCTCCGGTGAGCTGTGTCATAGGGAAGAGAGAGAGTTGAGAGCTGGGAGCGCCATCAGCGTTGCCCCCGTCCACGACTGAGGTTTGGAGGTCTGCGACGAGTCAGGAAGCATCATGCGCTTGCCGGTGAACCGCCCGTGGCCAGATGGGGAGGGAAGTCGCGACGCCGCCGTTCCTCGTGACATTCCATTGTGCTTCTGGTGACTTCAGCGGGTACTGTGAGTTTGGCGGCCGGATCTCGGCAGTTCCTCACGGGTGAACTCGACTCGCCTGGGGCCGTGCCGTATCGTGGCCGCTTCGCCGTCGCTGCGCAAGTGGGGCCACTGGCCGCCTTGCCCATTCCATCGGAACCCGACGCCCCAGTCCCCTTCTGGCTTGGGTATTCCCCCGCTCAGCTTCCCTATCGCACCGACCATGGAGGCCGCTGCATGCCGCCGGTCGATGTCCGTGTAGGGGTCGGGGGCGTTCACCCGTGACCGGAGATCGAGGGCAAGTAATCGGGCGTGAGCGACACCTGGGCGCGGCGAATCGCTCGGCAGAAATCATCGCGGCGCCACCATCCGCATCATCGCGCGGCCAACGTCATACGAGCTCCAATACGTGGTAAGAAAGCAACTGTCAAGTTCGCCGTGACCTTCTCTCTGCGTAGGTAGCTCCTGTGTTCAGATTCGGGTAGCTGGATCGTCGATCCGCGGGGAGAGGGTGTGCTGTGAGGATCTGCACCGCCGTGATAGGAGCTCAGTGGAGAAGACGATACGCGGACCTTCGATCTGTGAACGAATGGCTCCGATTTAGTCGGGGTTTCCCTTCGCGAGATCAACCCGGGATCGTGAATATGTGATCGGGCGGCTAGGGTTGCTGGCGGGGGTGGCGAGTGCCAGGTTCAATCTGTGACGTTCAAATCAGATCCAATGGCCCTGTTTGCACCGCAGTTGGTCGGTCGACCGCTTTTGCTAAAGAGCCCTTGAACTTTATCAAAATCAACCCACGGTCCACTGCGTGGTTAAGCCTGAGTCTTAGGAATGTTTCTGTTTTAGCCCCCAAACTTCTCGGTAATATTGCGCCCAGTCCAAGATCCTTAGTAAATTCAGAAATTAATATAGAAAATGGATTTTGAGCATAAAAACAAATCCAAAGAATTGTTTAATTCATAGAAAATTCATATAATGTCCAAATCAGTTCATTCCAATTTCTATAATTATATAATATTATTGTTTATCACCTTGTACCACTGTTTTGACATGAATGACAGAATAAAATTTATATCCTATTTAGTCTTGTATAAAACACATAGAATCTCTGGAAATTCATAACTTAAAATCTATAACTCCAAAATTAATAATTCCTGTTCCTGTGATCTTATTTCAATATGTGGATCATTATTATGTATTTTGCATATATGTTTGGTGTAATGTTAATTTTGTCTATACACTGTTTGTTTGTATTGCTACGACTAGTGCGAGGTTACGAGTTAACTGAGAAGCAAGTTGGTACCTGGAATCTCAAGTCCCAGGCAAGTTGTGCCCTTGATCACTTCTTTTTACCCACTCATGTTCTAATTAATCATAATGATCTGCATAGGTTAATTTTGATGGGACCCAATAGGTTACCCTAGTTTGACTATCTTTATACCTTGTTCACCACTGAATCTTTGGGTAGTACTTGCTATCGCTTTATGTGGTTTTGGGTATAGAGATACACATTACAATTTATGATCATACTTTTATTATTAGTTGTTATTTACTGTTCATGATAAGATCATTATGTTAATTGGAACATGGAGCGACCACCCGGGAAAACAGTGCTACCACAAGGGAGGAATGGGACCCCTTGGCTGATTAATTAGGAAAGCTAGTGGAAGACTACCTTACCCGAAAGGGGCAAGGGCAGTAGGGGAGTGGTCAGTGTAGGGAGGCCCTCGGGAGGATTTTGCTGCGATGGCGGTCCTGCAAGGGATTCCTGCATTGGAGCTTCCTATAAACTGTAGCGGGTTTTCTGAAGCTAGTAGAACTTTGTAAAGGCCTCGTAGTGTTACCCTGCCTCGCCTCCTCGGTAGAGGTGTATGGGAAGTCGCGATCCCTTGGCAGATGGGTAACATGACTTGTGGGTAAAGATGCGCAACCTCTGCAGAGTGTAAAACTGGTATACTAGCCGTGCTCACGGTCAAGAGCAGCTCGGACCCTCACATGATTAATTTATGGAACTAAATTCAATTTGTCATATGCATTGCATCGCAGGTGATGTGGTTACTTTTGTTCTATTACTTAATTGGGTTTGGTATTTACTTATACTTAGTAATTGCTAATAAAATTTTGACCAACTTTAAAAGCAATGCTCAGCTCTAACCATCCTCTTTGGTAAGCCTTACACTTCACGTGAGCTCCCACCTTTGGCGAGTTCATGCACATTATTCCCCACAACTTGTTGAGCTATGAACGTATGTGAGCTCACTCTTGCTGTCTCACACCCCCCACAGGTCAAGAACAGGTACCACCGGATGATGCTCATGGAGGATGCTGCAATGTGTTCGTGAGTGGTCTAGGCCGTCGTCTCCCAGTCAACTTTGGGTTGCTGGACCGTTGTCTCCTTATAATGTAATTATTTATTTTGTATAGAACTCCTGTTATATATAAAGTTGTGACATTCGATCCTGTGCCACTATACATCATATGTGTGAGACTTGGTCCCAGCATACCTGGTGTTTATGTTCGCGCCCGGGTCTTGGTGCCCCGAAACCCGGGTGTGACATCAGCCCCGGAAGACGACAAACTTCGCCTCGCCCGACCCTAGGGCTCGGACATGAGCTTAGCCCCAGAAGACGACGAACTCCGCTCCACCCGACCCAGGGCTCGGACTCAGCCCTGGCCTCAGCCGACGGTCTCCGCCTCGCCCGACCCAGGGGCTCGGACTCGACTACGGCCACGGAAGACAGACTCGACCTCGACCTCGGAGGAGCCTCCACA
Source organism: Zea luxurians (assembly GCA_029449295.1). Classification (NCBI taxonomy): domain Eukaryota; kingdom Viridiplantae; phylum Streptophyta; class Magnoliopsida; order Poales; family Poaceae; genus Zea; species Zea luxurians. The sequence goes on along the minus strand of JAOPSE010000010.1, from coordinate 36,616,593 downwards.
TCACCCAACCTAGGGCGCGGACCGACCATGTCGACAGGAGGCGCCATCATTACCCTACCCCGAGCTGACTCAGGCTACGGGGAACAAGACCGGCGTCCCATCTGGCTCGCTCCGCTAGATAGGCAATGATGGCGCCCCGCATGCTCTATGACGACGGCGGCTCTCGGCCCCCTTACGGAAGCAAGAGGACGTCAACAAGGACTCGACAGCCCCAACAGTTGTCCTCTTGCCAGGCTCCAGCACTCCTCCGACGGCCACGACATCACACGAACCGGGTGCCAAAACCTCTCCGGCTGCCACGACGGCATGTACTTAGGGCGCTAGCTCTCCTCCGCTAGACACGTAGCGCTCTGCTACACCCCCATTGTACACCTGGATCCTCTCCTTACGCCTATAAAAGGAAGGACCAGGGCCCTCTTACAGAGGGTTCGCCCGCGCGGAGAAGGACGGGACGACGCTCGCGCAAGGCCGCTCGCTCCCACTTCCGCGTGGACGCTTGTATCCCCCTACTACAAGCGCACCCGACTCAGGCACGGGGCTAACACGAAGGCCGCGGGATCCACTCTCTCACGTCTGCCTTCCTTCGGCTGCTTCCTTTCCCCCCTTCGCGTTCCGCCTTGCGTCGACCCATCTGGGCTGGGGCACGCGGCGACAATTCACTCGTCGGTCCAGGGACCCCCCGGGTTTCGAAACACCGACAGTTGGCGCGCCAGGTAGGGGCCTGCTGCGTGTTGACGAACAGCTTCCCGTCAAGCTCCAGATGGGCAGTCTCCAGCAACCTTTCCAGCCCGGGACGGTGCTCCGTTTTGGGAATCTTGAGTTCATGTCCCTCGACGGCAGCTACGACATGATACTCCTTCCCCCGCCGTGCGACAGCGACAATGGCGGTCGACAACCCGCTCACCGGCGGGGAAATCGACGACGCCTTCCCCACGTGGTGGAAGGACGACATTTGGGCTTGTCCCGTCCCCTCCCCCGCCGACGGAGGAGGGGGCGGGGCAACCAAGGCCAAGCGGGAAGCGGCACCTCGTTGGCTGTCGAGCGAGTCGATGGCGCTGGCGCCCCAACGGAGGGCGCGTCGGGCATCGATCTCGCGTCTGAGACGAAGACGAGCGCCGCCTCCCCGCAACACGCCAATCTCAAGCAAACGCACGACGCCAGCACGCTCGCGAAGGACTTGCTGGGCGTCACCCTCATACCTGAGACAACGGTGCAGTCAGTCCCAGGCGCGACCTCGTCACCGACCGTCGACCGAAAGGTACCGACCGATTCCCGTCTCGTGTCTTTTGGATTCGGCCTCGACCCACCAAGCGACTCCGCTTCGGTGAGCACTCTCATAGAGGCGAGTCCAAACTCTCTGGGGTATCGTGTGCGGTCACCCTGGGACCGACTGACGGCCGACTCGACCTACGAGCCCTCGGGGCCCGAGGAAGATGGCGAGCCCGACCTCTGTTGGGATTTCTCCAGACTTGGTAACCCCAGTGCCGTGCGGGACTTCATGACCGCATGTGACTACTGCCTTTCCGACTGTTCTGACGGCAGCCATGGCCTCGACAATGAGGACCACGACCCAAGTCGTGAATGTTTTCACGTCGATCTAGGGGGTCCCTGCGAAGGCAACCATCTTGGTATGCCGGAAAACGGTGATCCCCCTAGGCCCGCGCCTCGCGTTGACATCCTTTGGGAGCTAGCTGTGGTCCCTGTCCCGGTGGGGGGTCCTGACCCACAGCTCGAGCATATCCGCGAGAGGCAGACCAGGCTCGACGAGGGAGCAGGAACGCTTGTGCCGATCCGCCGGGACATCGGGCAGAAATGGGCGGTCCAACCCCCGGCCGGAGAAGCGCGTCATCTCCCCCACGACATCCAGCACCGCATCGCCGACGACGTCAGGGTGAGGCCGCCGCTGGATTCCAGCGGAGTCGGCCGAAACCTGGCTGCAGCGGCAGTACTCCTCCGCGCGATGCCGGAGCCATCAACCACCGAAGGGCGACGTATCCAGGGAAAGCTCAAGAATCTCCTGGAGGACGCCGCGGTCCGACGGGCCGAAAGCTCTGCCTCCCGAAGGCAGGGGTTCCCCTCGGAACATCGCGCCGCGACTTCCCGATTCATGCGGGAAGCCTCGATCCACTCCGGGCGCACGCGCAACACAGTGCCTGCAGTCCCGGGCCGCCTCGGCAACGAGCGTCATCATCACAGCCGTCGGGCCCACCTCGACGACAGGGCGCGCCGAGGCTACCACCCCAGGCGTGGGGGACGCTACGACAGCGGGGAGGATCGGAGTCCTTCGCCCGAACCACCCGGTCCGCAGGCTTCCAGCCGCGCCATACGACGGGCACCGTTCCCGACCCGGTTCCGACTCCGACTACTATCACAAAGTACTCGGGGGAGACGAGACCGGAACTGTGGCTCGCGGACTATCAACTGGCCTGCCAACTGGGTGGAACGGACGATGACAACCTCATCATTCGCAACCTCCCCCTGTTCCTCTCCGACACCGCTCGAGCCTGGCTGGAGCACCTGCCCCCAGGGCAGATCTCCAACTGGGACGACCTAGTCCAAGCCTTCGCCGGCAATTTCCAAGGCACGTACGTGCGCCCTGGAAACTCCTGGGATCTCCGAAGCTGCCGCCAGCAGCCGGGAGAGTCTCTCCGGGACTACATCCGGCGATTCTCGAAGCAGCGCACAGGGCTTCCCAACGTCACCGATTTAGATGTCATCGGCGCGTTCCTCGTCGGCACCACCTGCCGCGACCTGGTGAGCAAGCTGGGTCGCAAGACCCCCACTAGGGCGAGCAAGCTGATGGACATCACCACCAAGTTCGCCTTTGGCCAGGAGGCGGTTGAGGCCATTTTCCGGAAGGACAAGCAGCCCCAGGGCCGCCCACCGTAAGATACTCCCGAGGCATCAACTCAGCGCGGCGCCAAGAAGAAGTCGCAAGCGAAACGCGACGCCGCCGACGCGGACCTTGCCGCCGCCGCCGAGCACAAGAACCCTCAGAAACCTCTCGGAGGTGCCAACCTCTTCAACAAGATGCTCAAGGAGCCGTGCCCCTATCATCAGAGGCCCGTCAAGCACACCCTTGAGGAGTGTGCCATGCTTCGACGACACTTCCACAAGGCCGGGCCACCCACGGAGGGTGGCAAGGCCCTCGACGACGCAAAGGAGGAAGATCACAAGGCAGGAGGGTTCCCCGAGGTCCGTGACTGCTTCATGATCTACGGCGGGCAAGTGGAGAACGCCTCGGCTCGGCACCGCAAGTAAGAGCGTCGGGAGGTCTGCTCGGTAAAGGTGGCGGCGCCAGTCTACCTTGACTGGTCCGACAAGCCCATCACCTTCGACCAAGCCGACCATCCAGACTACGTGCCGAGCCCGGGGAGATATCCACTCGTTGTCGACCCCATCATCGGCGACGTCAGGCTCACCAAGGTCCTCATGGACGGAGGCAGCAGCCTCAACATCATCTACGCCGAGACCCTCGGGCTCCTGCGGATCGATCTGTCCTCGGTCCGGACGGGCGCTGCGCCTTTCCACGGGATCGTCCCCGGGAAGCGCGTTCGACCCCTCGGACAACTCGACCTACCCGTCTGCTTCGGGACGCCCTCCAACTTCCGAAAGGAGACTCTCACGTTCGAAGTGGTCGGGTTTCGAGGAACCTACCACGCAGTGCTGGGGAGGCCATGCTATGCCAAGTTCATGGCCGTCCCCAACTACACCTACCTCAAGCTCAAGATGCTGGGCCCCAACGGGGTTGTCACCGTCGGGCCCACGTAACGACATGCATTCGAATGCGATGTGGATTGCGTGGAGTACGCGAGGCCCTCGCCGAATCCGAGGCCCTTATCGCTGACCTAGAGAGCCTCTCTAGGGAGGCGCCCGACGTGAAGCACCACGCCGGCAACTTCGAACCAGCGGAGACGGTCAAGTCCGTCCCTCTCGACCCCTGCAACGACGCCTCCAAGCAGATCCGCATCGGTTCCGAGCTCGACCCCAAATAGGAAGCAGTGCTCGTCGACTTTCTCCGCACGAACGCCGACGTTTTTGCGTGGAGTCCCTCGGACATGCCCGACATACCGAGGGAAGTCGTCGAGCACTCTCTGGATATTCGAGCTGGGGCCCAACCCATGAAGCAATCGCTGCGCCGATTCGACGAAGAAAAGCGCAGAGCCATAGGCGAGGAGATCCACAAGCTACTGGCGGCAGGGTTCATCAAAGAGGTATTCCATCCCGAATGGCTTGCCAACCCTGTGCTTGTGAGAAAGAAAGGGGGGAAATGGCGGATGTGTGTAGACTACACTGGTCTAAACAAAGCATGTCCGAAGGTTCCCTACCCTCTGCCTCGCATCGATCAGATCGTGGATTCCACTGCTGGGTGCGAAACCCTGTCTTTCCTCGATGCCTACTCAGGGTATCACCAGATCAGGATGAAGGAGTCCGACCAGCTCGCGACTTCATTCATCACACCCTTCGGCATGTACTGCTATGTTACAATGCCGTTCGGTTTGAGGAATGCGGGGGCAACGTACCAGAGATGCATGAACCATGTGTTTGGCGAACACATCGGCCGAACGGTCGAGGCCTACGTTGATGACATCGTAGTCAAGACGAGGAAGGCCTCCGACCTCCTTTCCGACCTTGAAGCGACATTCCGATGTCTCAAGGCGAAAGGCGTGAAGCTTAATCCTGAAAAGTGTGTCTTCGGGGTCCCCCGAGGCATGCTCTTGGGGTTCATCGTCTCCGAGCGAGGCATCGAAGCCAACCCGGAGAAGATCGCAGCCATCACCAGCATGGGGCCAATCAAGGACTTGAAAGGCGTACAGAGGGTCATGGGATGTCTCGCGGCCCTGAGCCGCTTCATCTCCCGCCTCGACAAAAGAGGTCTGCCTCTGTGCCGCCTCTTAAGGAAAGCCGAGTGCTTCACTTGGACTCCCGAGGCCGAGGAAGCCCTCGGGAACCTAAAGGCGCTCCTCACGAACGCGCCCATCTTGGTGCCCCCCACTGCCGGAGAAGCCCTCTTGATCTACGTCGCCGCAACCACCCAGGTGGTTAGCGCCGCGATCGTGGTTGAGAGACGAGAAGAGGGGCATGCATTGCCCGTCCAGAGGCCAGTCTACTTCATCAGTGAGGTACTGTCCGAGACCAAGATCCGCTACCCACAAATCCAGAAGCTGCTGTACGCGGTGATCCTGGCACGGCGGAAGTTGCGACACTACTTCGAGTCTCATCCGGTGACTGTGGTGTCATCCTTCCCCCTAGGAGAGATCATCTAGTCCCGAGAGGCCTCGGGTAGGATTGCGAAGTGGGCGGTGGAGATCATGGGCGAGATGATCTCGTTCGCCCCTCGGAAGGCCATCAAGTCCTAGGTCCTAGCGGACTTCGTGGCTGAATGGGCCGACACCCAGCTCCCTGCGGCTCCGATCCAACCGGAGCTCTGGACCATGTTTTTCGACGGGTCGCTGATGAAGACGGGGGCCAGCGCATGCCTCCTCTTCGTCTCGCCCCTCGGGAAGCACTTACGCTACGTGCTGCGCCTCCACTTCTCGGCGTCCAACAATGTGGCGGAGTACGAGGCTCTGGTAAACGGGTTGCGAATCGCCATCGAGCTAGGGGTCTGACGCCTCGACGCTCGCGGTGACTCGCAGCTCGTCATCGACCAAGTCATGAAGAACTCCCACTGCCGCGACCCGAAGATGGAAGCCTACTGCGATGAGGTTCGGTGCCTGGAAGACAAGTTCTACGGGCTCGAGCTCAACCACATCGCCCGACGCTACAACGAGACTGCGGACGAGCTGGCTAAAATAGCCTCGGGACGAACAACGGTTCCCCCGGACGTATTCTCCCGAGACCTGCATCAACCCTCCGTCAAGACCGAGGACACGCCCGAGCCCGAGGCACCTTCGGCTCCGCCCGAGGCACCTTCGGCTCCGCCCGAGGCATCCTCGGCTCAGTCCGAGGTACCCTCGGCCCAGTCCGAGGTACCCTCGGCTCAGCCCGAGGTACCCTCGGCCCTCGAGGGTGAGGCACTGCGCGTCGAGGAGGAGCAAAGCGGGGTCATGCCTAATTAGAACTGGCAGACCCCGTACCTGCAATATCTCCACCAAGGGGAGCTGCCCCTCGACCAAGCCGAAGCTCGGCGGTTGGCGCGGCGCGCCAAGTCTTTCGTCTTGCTGGGGAATGGGAAGGAGCTCTACCACCGCAGCCCCTCAGGCATCCTCCAGCGATGCATTTCCATCGCCGAAGGCCAGCAACTCTTGCAAGAGGTACACTCGGGGGCTTGCGACCATCGCGCAGCACCCCGAGCCCTTGTTGGAGACGCCTTCCGTCAAGGTCTCTAATGACCGACGGCGGTGGCCGACGCCACCCGAATTGTCCACACCCGCGAAGGGTGTCAGTTCTACGCAAGGCAGACCCACCCCTCGCGGAAGACACCCGGGGGCTACACGCACCCCTGGGAAGGGCCGCTCGTCATCGCCAAAGCTCTGAAGCCCGGAACAAACAAATTGGCCGACAGTCAAGGCGAGGGTTTAGTCATCAAGGAAGGGTCGGCCTTGCCTCGGCAGAGCCCGACCCTCCCTCGGGGGCTAAAAGGGGGGAACCCCCTCTGCGTCAAAATTTTCAATCAAAAAGGCTTTTGCGTCCCCCTGGCTATGTCGGAAGCAGGACCCTAAGGAGCGAACGCGGGTGCATGTAAGTGGCAAGGCTGACTGAGCCAAGGGACTCCTACGCCTCTGGGTTACGGATACCTCACTCGTCGCCCACCATGAAAAGTGACTCCTACTTGGGGAAGCCACCCTGCTACCGACGGACGGGGCCGGACACACAAAATGGAAGGAAAAGGGGGCACGACTTTATGCAACGATAATAAAGTGTTCAGGCCTCAGCGGCCGCAAAAAGACACACGGGCGTCCAACAGAAACTGCTCCGATAGAGTTAGGCGTCGCCCGGGGAAGGAGCCACGCCTTCGGCTTCGTCCTCGCCCTCGGCAAAGTCCACCTCGGCTTCAGACGACGGCGCAGGCGGGAGGATCTCTGCCTCAAAGGTGGTCGCCAGCACTGCGCTCGGACCCGCGGCGGCCGTGTCGAGCCTCTGGACTTCTGCCAGGGAGGCTTCATCTTCGTCAGGAAGGAAATACCCCTCGCTGACCCGCTCCAGGTCCACGACATAGTGGGAAGCGAGCATGGCGAAGGCCCGCCTGACGCCATGATGTAGCGCCTCGCGGAGTCTGCCGCACACATGATCACCCAAGGCCTGCAGGCGACTTTGAGGGGAGCTTCCTGAGGGGACGTCGCCGAAGCCAAAGACCCGGCAGAAGTCCGAGATGGCCTCGGACATGGCCACGTGGTCGGCCTCCCTCTGCTCGGCCGCCCCGACAAGCGCCCTGGTGGACTCATCAAGGGTGGACTCAAGCTCTACGAACAGCCAGAACGCAAGGCCTCAAACACAAGCGGAGGAAACAAGCTGAAACGAAAACCGAAAATGGCCACGACATACCTCCGACTCAGGCACGCTGCTCCGAAGCTGCGGCCTGGGCTACGGCTAGGTCCGCTGCAAGGGCTCCAGCCCGGCTTTCGGCCTCGGCAGCCCGACCCCAGGATTGGTCTCGCTCATCGACGACCTGGTCGAACTCCGACTGCCGTCGCTGCATCTCTGCGTGTGCCGCTGCCGCCTCTGCTCTCAGATCAGCGCAGAGCGACCGAAGGTCTGCCACTTTGGCGCCCTGCTGGGAGAGGCGCGCAGTAGCCCCGGCAAGCGAGGTCCTCAGGGATCGCAGTGAGCCCCAGATATCAACCTCGTGGCGGATGAACGACAACTTGGTGGCGCTCAGATCCGTCAGATCCTAAGGGAAGGAAGCGGGGCATCACAAGAGACGCCTTGGTCACAAAAAGGTACGCCTGAAACCATTACCTGGAGGATTTCGGGGATGTCCCTGCAGAAGACCTCCAGCGATGACCAGAGCGACCCCACCGTTGCTTCGGCGCACTTGCGGAGCTTGTCCCAAGACTGCTCCTCCCGCTCGTCGTCGAGAACGAAGAAGGGATCCGAAGCCCCACGGGTCCGGAACCGGAGCAACTGGGGCCGCTCCTCGGAGCTCCGCCACGCAGCGACAAGGTCGCCGCTCGGGGGGACGGATCGCGCTTCCACGCCCCCTCCTCCGAGACACCAAGCGCCGACGCCTCGGCCATCTCAGTGTCGGCAGCAACGGGTCGCTCCCCGACTGGGACGACAGCGACTTCAGCAGCAGTAGGCGCCGGCACCGGCGGCATGTCCGGTGGGCCCCGGGCCACGTCTGCGCCAGCCGCCTCCTCCAGCATGATGGCCGCCTCGGCAGAAGAGCCGGTCTCGAGAATTCGCTCCACGACGGCTGGTGCCGCCAGAGCCCCCCGCTGTGGAGCGCCTTGCGAGAAGGCTAGCTGAACAGCAAGGCCCGGCGCGACGCTGGCAGCGGAAGCCGACGTCGTCTTAAGGGCCTTCCGGGGAGCCAGATCAGTCAGGTCGTGGCTTCGCTTGCTGAGGAGGAAGGGAAAGTCGCGGTCGGGACATACGAATGAGAAGCCAGGACGAAGACGCTCCAAGATACTTACCCGCTCCGGGCCATGATCAACTGCGCCTGAGGGGAGGTCTCTCGGATCTCGACCCCCGAAGACACCGCCGAGGTCCGCCTCGCCGCCAGCTTCGGCATCACCCTCGCCTTGGGCACCTTGGACGCCCGGGAGACGGACTGCCCAGGCATTGCCACGGCGACCTGAGGGTCACCCTCCTGCGCTGACGGCGTGGCCGATGGCTCCCGAGAAACAGGCGCCTCGGCCTGACTCCCCGGGGTCACCTCGACTTCCTCGGCCAAGGGGTCAAGTACCCCCTCGGTCTGCCCCCGCTCGTCGGGACGGGACCTCGGCGTCCCGGCTCCGGGAACTAACGGCGCCAGCCCACTCGGGGGCTGGCTTGACGACTCCTGGCCTAGCCTCAAACCCGGGCTGAGGCCGAGGCGGGCAGCCATGTCGTCATCCTTATCATCATCTTCATCGTCGTCGTCGTCAGGCGTCTCCGGCGACGGCTCCCTCGGGAGCCCCTCCCTCTCCTGCCGACGACGGAGCTTCTCCAAGGCGTCTCGGGCCCACGTCCGCTCGCGGGCCCGGGCTTTCTCCGCGTCCTTCTTCTTCTTCTTCTTCTCCGTGGCAACCTGCCGCGCTGCTCGGTCCACCGCGTCCTCCGGGACCCGTGGCCGGGAAGGCTTATGCCACCCTACCTCCTGGAGGCGAACGGAAATCCCGACCGTAAGGACCAAAGGCAACCTGACGCAAGGAGAAGGAAGGAGCGGATACTCACCAGGGTCACACACCCGTGGTCGGGGCGCATCAAGGGCTGAGAGAAGGCACTGGCGTTCGGTTTTCCCAACGCGACGACCACCCGCCCGTGGAGAACGTCGATGGGAAGAGGATCCGAGGACATCCGCGAGCCCTCCAAGTCAGCCCCCGGTGTCATCTCCCAAAGCGGCAACCGCCGCTCCGCCAAGGGAAGCATCCTACGGCGGTGAATGGCGGCAATCACTCCCGCGGCAGTAAGTCCTCCTTTCCGCAACACCTCCAGGGCCTTGAGAAGGGGCTCGAGGTTTTTCTGCTTGTCGTGTGGGGTCCCGTAGCGCCAGGTATCAGCGGCGGCGGTAACCACCCGTTGAGAAAACGGTGGGAGCATTTCGCCGTCATTCCGGAGGTAGAACCACCGGTGTTGCCACCCTTTGTTCGAGGACGCGAGGATGGCGGGGATGTACAGCGACGCCCGCGACTGCCTCAACTGGAGAATGCAACCGCCGGCCCGCACTGCCGCACGGACCCTCCTCTCTCCCGTCGGCGAAGCGAAAAGCTCCGCGGAGAAGAGATGGGTCCACAAGTCCCAGTGGGGATCGATCCCCAAGTATCCTTCGCATACCGCCACAAAGATGGCAGCTTGCGAAATGGAGTTGGGGCTGAGGTTGTGCAACTCCACCTCATAGTTGTGCAGGATCGCCCGCATAAAGCGGCTCGCCGGCACACCGAACCCCCGCTCGTGGAAGGAGACGAAGCTCACGACGTACCCCGGCGGCGGGGACAGGGCGGTTCCGCTCGTGGGAGGAATCCACTCCGGCTGCCTCTCATCAGAGAGAGGGCAAAGTAAACCCTCGGCAACAAGATCTTCCAGGTCCTCCGCTGTGACTGTAGAGAAGGGCCATGGATCGCGCGGCGAGATGATGGTCACCCGGTCGGCCATCGCCGAGCAAAAGGGGTGGTGGCGGAAAGGACTGGGTGGGCGGTTTCCTTTTCTTCAGCTAAACCTCTCGGGTTGCGAAAACCTAAGAAGGAGGCAAGAAGCGGAGCAAAGGACCGTCGCCAGACCATCCCCCGAGTATATAAAGACCAAGGCGAGACCCGTTCAACGTTTCGCCCGGACCCGTCGCGGGATTCAAAAACCCAAGGCGAAACGACCGTTCCTCGAACGGCTCACGCACACGCAACGGCCGCCTCGCGAACCGCTCGCCCCATCGCATTAACTCCGCGGCGGGACAGGCGGCGTCTCTGGCAGGGGAAGCGAGCGACGCTTCACCTTCGCCATAATGACCGCGCCGAAAAAGGTACGCCACGTCATTCGACTTCGTATCCTTTTCCTTTTCCTCTTTCTCTCTCTTACAACAGGGACCGGGAAAGGGGGATACCCCCAAAAGGACCCTTCTCCATGAAGGAAACAGGCTCCGAGCCTCCCTATTGATCAGAGGTTCGAAGGCCGGCCCCTCGGAGGGGTTCAACGGCCGCCTCAGATCGATTGGGTTCTGCGCCCACTACTGGTCAGAGGTTTGATGGCCAGCCCCTCGAAGGGTTCAACGGCCGCCTCAGGCCACTCGGGCTCCGCGCCCACTACTGATCAGGGGTTCGTAGGCTGGCCCTCGAAGGGTTCACAGTCGCCTCAGACACAGAGCGAGGGATGACCATGGGTACGTTCGATACATAACCAAGGCTCGGGCTACGCTCCCGAGGTACCCTAGGACATTTCCGAGACCAGTGGGAACGATCTTGTAACGGAATCCCATCAGAGGGAGGCATCGAGCCCTCGGACCCCGTCGACAGGGGACCGGGTCCGGCAGATCACCCGCAGGTACTTTTGGGCGCGCCTCTGGGCCTCTAGCCGACCCCTATCAAATGGGGCACGGACGTCCGCTCGGATTACCCGTCAGTAGCTCACCGGAAACACCATGTTCAGCGCCCTTCGAGGGCAACATGGCGCTTTCCCATCCTCCTCGTTGCGGAAAGGCGACGCAGGGGCGTATGTAAAAAAGACGAGTCTGTCCTTGATCGTCCTCTCGCCCTGTGCAGAGGCTCGGGGGCTGCTCTCGCAAACCCGGCTCCGGCCAGACCGTTGACAACGTCAACATACCAGCCCAAGAACTTGGGACCCGACCGTGCACTCGGGCTACGGCCAGCTCGCATGAGGGAACAACTAGACCAACCGAAGTGTTGCGAAGCACACTAAGACCTCGAAGGAGTAAAACTACTCCTCCGAGGCCTCGGGGGCTACACCCGGCGGGTGCGCTCGTGCGCACCCACCGGAACAGAATGCAACCGAAAAAGGCTGGTCCCCTTGCAAAAAAGTGCGGCAAAAGCCTCCAAGCGAGTATTAGTACTCCCTTGGAGGCTCGGGGGCTACTGTCGGGGACCATAATTAGGGGTACCCTCAAGGCCCCTAAATCTCAGCTGGTAACCCCCATCAGCACAAAGCTGCAAAGGCCTGATGGGTGCGATTAAGCCAAGGATCGATCCATTCAAGGGACATGATCGTGCCTCGCCCGAGCCTAGCCTCGGGCAAGGTAAGCCGACCCCGGAGAACCTACGTCTCGCCCGGGGACCCCCCTCCAGCAACGGGCACACTATCGGCTCGCCCGAGGCCCAGTCTTCACCGAGAAGCAACCTTGGCCACATCGCCACGCCGACCGACCAAATCGCAGGGACATTTAATGCAAAGGTGGCCTGACACCTTTATCCTGACGCACGCCCTCCAGTCGACAGAGCCGAAGTGACCGCAGTCACTTCGCCGCTCTACTGACCGGTCTGACAAGAGGACAGCGCCGCCTGTGCCGCTCCGACTGCTGAGCCACCCGACAGAGTGAGGCTGACAGCAGCCAAGGCCGGCCTCGGGCGTCATAGGAAACTCCGCCTCGCCCGACCCCAGGGTTTGGACTCGGGCTCAGCCTCGGAAGACGGCGAACTCCGCTCCGCCCGACCCAGGGCTCAGACTCGGGCTCAGCCCCGGAAGACGGCGAACTCCGCTCCGTCCGACCCAGGGCTCGGACTCGGGCTCAGCCCCGGAAGACGGCGAACTCCGCTCCGCCCGACCCAGGGCTCGGACTCGGGCTCAGCCCCGGAAGACGGCGAACTCCGCTCCGCCCGACCCAGGGCTCGGACTCGGGCTCAGCCCCGGAAGACGGCGAACTCCGCTCCGCCTGACCGAGGGCTCGGACATGGGCTCAGCCCCGGAAGACGACGAACTCCGCCTCGCCCGACCCTAGGGCTCGGACATGAGCTTAGCCCCAGAAGACGACGAACTCCGCTCCACCCGACCCAGGGCTCGGACTCAGCCCTGGCCTCAGCCGACGGTCTCCGCCTCGCCCGACCCAGGGGCTCGGACTCGACCACGACCACGGAAGACAGACTCGACTTCGACCTCGGAGGAGCCTCCACATCGCCCAACCTAGGGCGCGGACCGACCACGTCGACAGGAGGCGCCATCATTACCCTACCCCGAGCTAACCCAGGCTACGGGGAACAAGACCGGCGTCCCATCTGGCTCGCTCCGCCAGATAGGCAATGATGGCGCCCCGCACGCTCTATGACGACGGCGGCTCTCGGCCCCCTTACGGAAGCAAGAGGACGTCAACAAGGACTCGACAGCCCCAACAACTGTCCTCTCGCCAGGCTCCAACACTCCTCCGACGGCCACGACATCACACGAACCGGGTGCCAAAACCTCTCCGTCTGCCACGACGACATGTACTTAGGGCGCTAGCTCTCCTCCGCTAGACACGTAGCGCTCTGCTACACCCCCCCATTGTACACCTGGATCCTCTCCTTACGCCTATAAAAGGAAGGACCAGGGCCCTCTTACAGAGGGTTGGCCCGCGCGGAGAAGGACGGGACGGCGCTCGCGCAAGGCCGCTCGCTCCCACTCCCGACTCAGGCGCGGGGCTAACACGAAGGCCGCGGGATCCACTCTCTCACGTCTGCCTTCCTCCGGCTGCTTCCTTTCCCCCCTTCGCGTTCCGCCTTGCGTCGACCCATCTGGGCTGGGGCACGCGGCGACAATTCACTCGTCGGTCCAGGGACCCCCCGGGTTTCGAAACACCGACAATTGGGTTCTTTCATAGTGTGTTTTTTACCATCTGCCATTTCTGGACTGAGAGGCACAATTAAGAGCAATCATTATGAGTATGAAAAATCACATAAGAGACCTGTTTTTTAAGTTCATGTAAAATTTATATATATCTAATTTAGGTCGAGAAGTCTCGAGTTATGATATGTTGTTTGATTTACGGTGCCGTGTGATGTGTATAAATTTTATGCTTTGTTTGATTTGCTGTACCACATAGATAACGATTCCATGTGTTTCTTCATAGCATCGCACGGGCATAAACCTATTTGTACATAATTATCGTGGTATTATAGGTCTCTGTTGCAACGCACGAGCACTCACCTAGTCTATTATATAATGGAGCGTATATAAATGTAGTATATTAATAAATGTAGAAGTAGGGATGGCAACAGGTACATATCAGTCGGGTATTGCCATTCCATACCCGTACCCATCAAAAAAAATTCTACCCGTCGGGTTACCCATATATACTCGCGGGTATAAAATCTTACCCATACCCATACCCGCGTGGGTATTTTTACCCATCGGGTAACCCATACCCGCTAGGAAAGTCTTAAATTCCAATATACCAATCACTCAAAATATTAAATAAACATATAAAAACAACTTTAACTTCACACGTAACAAATCATATGATTACATAACTTGGTATCTAGACAAATGATAACTATAGAAGGGTTTTATTTTAGCTAAGATGGGCTCTATTAGATGGTTATAGTTGTATTGATGCGGGTATATTTTACCCATAGGTAGACGGGTATGGGTAGTTCCAACCCGTACCCGTCTACCCAACGGGTAGAGGTTTTTACCCATTAACATACCCGTGGGTAGAGAAATCATCTCGTACCCGCCTTCATATCGGGTAAAACCCGTCGGGTATTCGGGTTTCGGGTACCCATTGTCATCTCTATGTAGAAGTGAATGCGTACGTAGAGCATCAGATCAATATAACAGACGACACATTCGTACAAGGGAAGTAAAGACGTCTGTTACTACTTGAGCTATGAGCCAGAGACGTCTCTTCAAATGGAGACGTCTCCACGATTTTTTACAGATACCTCTTTAGATATCTCAATAACTTCTGTATTAAACACCATTGCACATGGTCTTGGTGCAGTATACTTTGGGAGTAAAATACAAGTTCATAGGAAAACTGCATCCCTTTGTCTTGCCGACGTGATAAGAGTGATGACGTCAGCTTCGCATTTTTGCATGTGTGTGTGGTGGGCTTTAATTTTAACAAGAAAAAAATGGCAAAAGACGCTGCTTTTTTTTTGTCCATTTGAGTGATTATATTCATTGGGTTTCCTTTCCCCTGTTTCTCGTTTAGGGCTTGTTCGGTTATTCCTATCCCATGTGGATTGGATGTGATTGGAAAAAAATTATGAAATTTTTTAACTTATTTAGGATTGAAACTCATCTAATCTCACCTAATCCACATGGATTGAGAGCAAAACAAACATCCCCTTAAGTGTCTTTCACAATTTTCATATAGATTATTTTTGTTTTTCCCCATATATGCCTTTTCACGTTGCTTAAAGGTCTGTTTGGATTCGAGGAACTAGATTTTAGTCCTTTCATTTGAATGCTAATTAGAAAGTATAAAATATAGTCTAATTATTTATATTTATATCTATATCTTTTATATCACTATATAATCCACCACTTTAAATAAATCTAGAGTCATCTCAATAAATAACCCTACGGACATAGACTACCCTCCATGCACCAAGAAAATCAACGCATTAAAAATCTCTACTACTCTATAAGGGTACAGTGTAGGCGTCCAGTCCACCACTTGCTTCACCACGGTTCCGCTTGCCCCCACCTTCGCCCCCGTGCCCCGACGCCCCCCTCCTCACCCCAAGCGCCCCGCCTGCCCTCGCCTCTGTGCACCCGTGTGGCCCCACCTGCAGCGGCGCGCTCAATCTGGTGAGGCATGCCCCCGCCCCGTCTCTCTCGCCCCCGCTCTCCTCTCTCGCCACCATCACCGCTCTCTCCCACCCGGATCGGGCTGGATGTCGGCCAGACGTTGTTGCGTGTCCCGGACCCCGACGGCGACTTCACCGTCACCACACTCGACGCCAACCACTGCCTAGGTCACCGTGTCGCTCCTCATTGATTCGGATCACCGACCGGGGGGGCTCATTTGATTCCTTTTCAACATACATGCGCCGTGATGCTCCTGTTCGAGGGCCCCTTCAGATCTGTCCTGCACACCGGCGACTGCCGCCTGATGCCTGACTGCCTCAGCGCCCTGACGCCCCACCTCGCCCACCGCATCGACTACCTCTTCCTCACGTGGTGCTCCATGCGCTTCCTCGCCACGCAGGACTCCATCCGCCAGGTGATCGACTGCATCTAGAAGCACCCGAGCGCGCTGGCGGTGTATCTCGTGTGCGACATGCTGAGGCAGGAGGACGTCCTCGTCGGGGTGTCCAAGGCGTTCGGGTCCAAGATCTATGTTGACAGGGAGAAGAACTTCGACTGCCACCAGAGGCTGTCGCACGTCATGCCGGAGATCCTCGCCGCCGATGACGCTGCGCCCTCCACCCGCTTCCACGTCCTGCCATTCCCACGGCTGTCGGAGCAGGCCACGGAGATCCTCGTGCAGGCGCGCGCCGCGCGCCAATCGAAGCCCCTCATCATCAGGGCCTCCTCGTAGTGGTACGCGTACTACGACCCACCTCCACCGGAGGAGGTGTCGACGCAGCAGCAGCTGCAGAAACCGGTGCTGACGGAAGCGATGCGACGAGTTGGGGGTCTGGCACGTCTGCTTGTCGATGCACTCCTCCCGGGAGGAGTTGGAGCAGACGCTAGGGATCCTCAAGCCCAAATGGGTCGTCTCCACCACGCCGCGCGTGCATGGCGGTGGACCTCAGCTATGTGAGGAAGCATTGCTCCTTGTCCCGGTTCGGACCTGACGATCCCCTCTGGAAGTTGCTAGGGATATCCGATGGAATGTCTATTGTTACCAGCTCGGCCTAGGCAATGCTGCTGACAGTAGAAGTCGTCGAGAAGCTCGAGGAAGTGTTCAACACTTGTGCTCCCTCTAATGATATCAGCCAGGCACTGGAGGAGGGTGCAGAAGCAGCAGTGGTTGATTTCGAGGTTAGAGTCGAGCCACCTGTCACGCTTTTCGGAAGCACAAGGTTCGGATTACCGCAACATGAACCTAAACTGTGGAACTATGAGTATGAGAGTGTCGAGATCATTGGTGACGATGAGCTTGAAGCCAAGGATTATGCAAATGAGCTTGAGTTTTGTAGACATAGTAAGCCTATTCAAGTGGTTGGGTTAACTGAAGCTGCAACAAGGGAACAGAATCCGGTCTCTAATGAATCTGAGCTGCTGAACGACATCAAATCTGATGACAGAGTAGAAGTAGTTGATCTAACTAAAGGTGGAAAGAAAGAGCAGAATTTGGGTGCAGAGACTGAACATGATAGAGGGAACAGAGAGGCTGAACTGGGGGCGCAAGAATAGAACATGAATGCTCGTGCTCGTTTGACAGCGGGAGTTTGCAGGCATAAGGTGACTGCTGACGAAGGTACGGAAGCGACTGAAGGGATGGTCTCAGCTGCGCATGTTCTAGAGGATGGCACCACTGCTACACCAGGAACAGGGAGGAGCACTGATCATCAGTACTCTGAAAGGGCGAGCGATTCTTCAACCGCTGTCGGATCATCGAAGGGCCTCAACGCGAGCCTGAGGAGGCTGTACAGGTCGATGAACATGCTGGTGTCGCGCCCCCTGCCATCTCGTCCAACTGATGGCGGCCTCCAAGTGGCCCAGAGTCTCTCAAATTGCACAGCTGTAGGTTCAGTCTTTTGCTGCTGCAAAATGAAACCCAGTTCTCAGTTGTTGCGAGTTTGTGCACTGTGGCCTGACAACGAATTCGTATTGATTTGTTATGTGAAGAGGCATATCATCAGGGATCTCAATCGTTCTGAATGTGTTATTTTCCATCATTTTCTTTTTTTTTGTATCTGTTAAATCTATGTTGTTGCTTGCCATTTCTCTGTTAAAATAAAATGAGAGGGAAAACATTAGCATCAATCAACAAGTCTAAAGCATGCAGTAGAGTAGGGTTATTTGAAATGATTTTGAATATCAACTTTCTGGCACCTGCTAAAAAGATTCAGAGGTGAGAGGTTGCCATGATTTCGTTCCGGTTCTAGGATGCAAACCAAGGCACAAATTGCTCGGTCTTCATTTTATCTCCTGAAATTTGTTGTTATTGGCCCATTGCTGATTCAAAGCTGGTTTGTTCTTTTTGTGTTGTGGGTGCAAATATCTACCGAAATAAGGAGCATAGCCAAAGAGCGCATTCGCTTCGAGTGACGTGAGTGAAATTCTGCTGCTTCTAATCATTTTGTAATTCTTGGTTACTTTAGTACTTCAATGTATGACTGCTCTTATTTTACCAATTAACTCATCTACGTGTCTTTTGAATGATGTAAACATCTTTCTCATGTTATTATATTTTAATTCTTCCTTTACCCCTCCACACGTTCTATACTTTAGATATCTGAACAAAAAATTCTAGATTATTTGATAGTTCAAATCTGTACAGAGTGATATTTTTACTCTGCATTTTCTCTCTCCGATGCACAAAACTACATATCATTTTATATTAAGATCATCAATAATTTTGATGTTTGAATAATTCCCAGCAATTTTTAATAGCTCAAAGCATAAATAGGAATATAATTTCTACATATAAGTTCCTAAAGTTTACTAGAAAAAAGTGGGACTGATACTGGTAGATACCAATCTGCAGTCACGCCATCCTCTCTCGTAATTGTTCTTAAATCAACATGTTGGAGTGGATCGGCTGGTCACCTTGACCCTGCTTAAATCAAGAGCATTAGAGTGGTTGGCTGGTCACCCTGTACTTTTTTCTAGCAAGAATAGAACAAAAGCTTGCCAAATTTTATTAGAGGCCTCCATCTTTAAAGGATTGGTCAAGTATCCTGTCCACCTAAATAAACAAATTGAGAATCATTCATGTTAGCATGGCAGAATTGTAGAAGAGTAACGCAATGTCAAAGTAAATTGTTTGGGTATAATCTTCAGTTGAACACAACACCGATGGCTAAATAATTTTGATACCAAAACTGAGGCAATTCTATAATATAGGTGTATGTCCGTGTGTTGCTACGGAGGAAACATGTTATAATAAGATATATAAGATATATTGATTGTCGTTCTATGCTTTTGTTAGCATCTTCGATACCAGGTTAAGAATGTTTACATAACTATAGTTCTATCTTCATCAATGAAGATAAAATCCATAAAAACGTTCGTGATAGTTTGCTTTTATGGCAGAGTATAATTTTTTAAGGTGAAAGGGAAATAGGGTCAAACCTTTTCCCTATAAATAATTTTGGTGGTTGAATGCCCAACACAAATAATGGACTAACTAGTTTGCTCTAAAATACATGTTCTACAGGTGCATAAAGGTTCAACACAAACCAATAAAAGATTGAAGAAAGGGTTCAAATACAAAGGAGCAATCAAATCCAGAGTGTGCTGACGAAAGGCGCACCGGACAGTGTCTGGTGTGCCAAGGACCGTACAACTCGAACTGGCCACTCTCGGGTTTAAATTCACCGGACTGTCCAATGTGCCACCGGACTGTCTGGTGACAGTGGAGCAACGGCTACTCGGCGCAACGGTCGACTGCAAAAGCCGCTAACTCCGTGAACAGTGGTGAGCAGTGCGCGCAGAGTCAGAGCGCAGAAGTCAGAAGAGCACCGGACTGTCCGGTGCCGCATGAAGACAAAGCTCCAACGGTCAACTGCTCCAGAACCCTAACGGTTGGGTGACGTGGCTGGCGCACCGGACAGTGTCCGGTGCGCACATCGATAGCAGCCTGCTCCAGCGGCTATGTGGTGGTTGAGGGCTATAAATACCCCCAACCATCACCACTCCAAGCATCCAAGTTTTCAGCACTTCACATTCAATATAAGAGCTAGTGCATTCACTCCTAGACACAATTCAATAGAATTAAAGCCTCTCCAAGTCACAAATCCATTCTAATCACCTAGTGACTTGAGAGAGAGTTTGTCCGTGTTCTTTGCGCTCTTGTTGCTTGGATCGCTTTCTTCCTTCCTCATTCTTGTTCCCAAGTGTTTTGTAAGCAAGGCAAGAGACACCAATTGTGTGGTGGTCCTTGCGGGGTCTAAGTGATTTGTGAGAATTAAGGAGAAAGTTCATTCGGTCTAAGTGACCGTTTGAGAGAGGGAAAGGGTTGAAAGAGACCCGGTCTTTGTGACCACCTCAACGGGAACTAGTTCTTTAGAATCGAACCTCGGTAAAACAAATCATCGTGTCATCCGCTTGATTTGCTCTTGATTTGTTTTTGAAAGGGAAATAGGGTCAAACCTTTTCCTAAATGATTTTGGTGGTTGAATTGCCCAACACAAATAATTTAACTAACTAGTTCGCTCTAGATTATATGATCTATAGGTGCTAAAGGTTCAACACAAACCAATAAAAAGATCAAGTTAGGGTTCAAAAAGAAAGGAGCAAAGGAAACCAAAGGTTGCCCTGGTCTGGCGCACCGGACTGTCCGGTGTGCCACCGGACAGTGTCCGGTGCACCAGGGACCGTACACTCTGAACTTGCCACCTTCGGGTTCCTAGAGAGCCACTCCGCTATAATTCACCGGACTGTCCGGTGTAGCACCGGATTGTCCGGTGCACCAAGTGGAGCAACGGCTACTGCACCAACGGTCGTCTGCAAAAGTGAACAGTGCGCGCTAACAGTGCGCGGACAGTTCGCGCAGAGTCAGAGCAGCACCAGAAGGCGCACCGGACAGTGAACAGTGCCTGTTCGGTGCCCCAAGATGTCAGAGCTCCAACGGTCGAAACCGCCAGAACCCTAACGACTGGGTGACGTGGCTGGCGCACCGGACAGTGTCCGGTTGTGCACCGGACTGTCCAGTGCGCCCATCGACAGCAGCCTTCCCCAACGGCTGTTTTGGTAGTTGGGGCTATAAATACCCCCCAACCACCACCACTCTAAGCATCCAAGTTTTTCAGACATCTCATTCAATACAAGAGCTAGTGCA
This sequence comes from Zea luxurians, assembly GCA_029449295.1. Classification (NCBI taxonomy): domain Eukaryota; kingdom Viridiplantae; phylum Streptophyta; class Magnoliopsida; order Poales; family Poaceae; genus Zea; species Zea luxurians. Next base: position 36,596,129 of record JAOPSE010000010.1, on the reverse strand, counting down.
ATCAATACAAGACACAATTCAATAGAATCAAAGCCTCTCCAAGTCCCAAATCCACTCCAAACAAATAGTGACTAGAGAGAGTGTTTTGCTCGTGTTCTTTGAGCTCTTGTTCTTGGATCGCTTTCTTGTTCTCAAGACACTTGTAACCAAAGCAAGAGACACCAAGTTGTGGTGATCCTTGCAGGGGTCTGAGTGACCCATTTGATTAAGGAGAAAGCTCACTCGGTCTAGGTGACCGTTTGAGAGAGGGAAAGGGTTGAAAGAGACCTGGTCTTTGTGACCACCTCAATGGGGACTAGGTTCTCAAGAACCGAACCTCGGTAAAACAAATCACCGTGTTGTCCGCTTCATTTGCTTTTGATTTGTTTTCCCCCTCTCTCTCAGACTCGGATTCTATTCTAACGCTAACCCCGGCTTGTAGATTGTGTTTTAAGTTATAAATTTCAGATTCCGCCTATTCACCCCCCTCTAGGCGACTTTCAGTTTTCCCCCTCTCTCTCGGACTTGAACTTAATTCTAACGTTAACCTCGGCTTGTAGTTGTGTTTTAAGTTGTAAATTTCAGTTCCGTCTATTCACCCCCTCTAGACGACTTTCAATTGGTATCAGAGCTCGGTACTTCATTAGAGTTTAACAACTCGAAGTGATGTCGGGAGATCACGCTAAGAGGGAGATCGTGACCGGCGGCGACAAGCCCGCAAGCCTTGGAAAGGCTCCATCAAGGGAGTCCGGCAATAAAGCCAAGGAGGGATCCCCTCCCTCCATCAAGTCGTGTTGGAGTGGCGACAAGAAGAAGATGAAGAAAGTGGTCTACTACAAGACCGACTCTTCGTCGCCCTCCACATCCGGCTCCGACGCGCCGTCCGTCACTTCTAAGCGCCATGAGCGCAAGAAGTATAGTAAGATGCCACTTTGTTATCCCTGAATTTCTAAGCGCACTCCATTACTTTCCGTTCCATTAGGCAAGCCACCATGTTTTGATGGTGAAGATTATTCTATGTGGAGTGATAAAATGAGGCATCATATAACCTCACTCCATGAAAGCATATGGAACATTGTTGAGTTTGGAGTGCAGGTACCCAAAGTAGGGGACGAAGACTACGATTCAGACGAGGTCGCCCAAATTAGGCACTTTAACTCCTAAGCCACAACTATACTCCTCGCCTCCTTGAGTTGAGAGGAGTATAATAAGGTGCAAGGGTTAAAGAGCGCCAAGGAAATTTGGGACGTACTCAAGACCGCGCACGAAGGGGATGAGGTGACCAAGATCACCAAGCGGGAGACGATCGAGGGGGAGCTCGGTCGATGCGTCCTCAACCAAGGAGAGGAGCCACAAGCAATGTACAACCGGCTCAAGACCTTGGTGAACCAAGTGTGCAACCTCGGGAGCACCAAATGGGATGACCATAAAATGGTCAAGGTTATTCTTAGATCCCTCGTATTTCGTAATCCCACTCAAGTTCAATTAATACGTGGTGATCCTAGATATAAGCTAATGTCTCCCGAGGAAGTGATAGGAAAGTTTGTGAGCTTTGAACTAATGGTCAAAGGCTCTAAACACATCGTGAACTTGGAGCAAGGTGTCACCTCCACACCCGATGTGCAACCCGTCGCATTCAAAGCGATGGAAGAGAAGAAAGAGGAGTCTACATCGAGTAGGCTTCCCATCGACGCCTCTAAGCTCGACAACGAGGAGATGGCGTTCATCATCAAGAGCTTCCGTCAAATCCTCAAACAAAGGAGGGGGAAGGATTACAAACCCCGCTCCAAGAGGGTGTGCTACAAGTGTGGTAAGCCCGGTCATTTTATTGCAAAATGTTCAATGTCAAGTAATAATGACAGGGGCGACGATAAGAAAGGGAAAAAGAAGGAGAAGAAGAGATATTACAAGAAAAAGGGCGGCGATGCCCACATGTGTCGAGAATGGGACTCCGACGAGAGCTCCACCGACTCCTCCTTCGACGAGGATGCCGCCAACATCACCGTCAACAAGGGCCTCCTCTTCCCCAACGTCGGCCACAAGTGCCTCATGAAAAAGGACGGCAAAAAGAAGAAGGTAAAATCTAGAACCACCCCAAGTATACTACATCTAGTGATGAGGGTAGTTCTAGTGATGAAGATGATTTGCTCACTCTCTTTGCCAACCTTAACATGCAACAAAAGGAAAAATTAAATGAGCTAATAGGAGCTATTCATGAGAAGGATGAACTTTTGGATAGCCAAGAGGAATTCTTTATTAAAAAAACAAGAAGCATGTTAATGATATCATATTTGGGTCTACTAACAAATCTACTTATGAAGAGTTTAGTAGGATCATGATTCAAAAATTCGAGATGTCTATGATGGGGGAGTTGAAATATTTCTTAGGATTTCAAGTCAAGCAACTCCAAGAGGGCACCTTCATCAGCCAAACAAAGTACATTCAAGACATACTTACAAAGTTTGGAATCAAGACACCCATGGAAACTAATGGGCATCTCGACCTCGACACAGGAGGTAAATACATAGATCAAAAGGTATACCGGTCGATGATAGGATCTTTACTCTATTTATGTGCATCTCGATCGGATATTATGCTTTCTGTATGCATGTGTGCAAGGTTCCAAGCCGATCCTAAGGAAGTTCACCTTAGGGTCGTGAAGCGAATCACGAGATATTTAGTTCACACTCCTAAGTTTGGGTTGGTACCCCAGAGGATCAACCTTTGATTTGATAGGATATTCCGATGCTGATCGGGCAGGGTGTAAAATTGATAGGAAGAGCACATCAGGGACTTATCAGCTTCTGGGAAGATCCCTGGTGTCTTGGGCTTTAAAGAAACAAAACTCAGTAGCTCTTTTCACCGTTGAAGCCGAGTATATTGCCGTAGGCCATTGCTGTGCGCAATTACTTTGGATGAGGCAAACCCTCAGGGACTATGGCTACAAATTGAGCAAAGTCCCTCTCCTATGTGACAAGGAGAGTGCAATCTGCATGGCGGATAATCCCGTTGAACACAGCCGAACTAAGCACATAAACATTCGGTATCACTTTTTGAGGGATCACCAACAAAGGGGGGATATCGAAATTGCTTATGTAAACACCAAAGAACAATTAGCCGATATCTTTACCGACCCTTTAGATGAGAAAACCTGTAGCAACCTTAGGAATGAGCTAATATACTGATTCTCAGAATTTTGATTGAAACATTGCACACATAGCTTATTTATATACCTTTGATCACATCTCTTTCATTTTGGTACAAATGCATATTTCTTATTATTCTTGTGCCAAGACTACGACTAATGTGTTTCCAAGTATGTTTGTATACGAAGACAAGGCTTCCACTCCACTCTAACGGTATCACTTATCCTTCGCCATTACTCCACAACACTCTCAAAATTGTATAATTCTTCACTCTTATTTACTTATATCAATGGGGAGAAAGTAATGAGGGCTCTCAAAAGTCTCTGTTTTTGGCGATTAATGCCAAAGGGGTAGAAAATATTAAGCCCAAAGCAAAAGGACCGCACCACCACCTAAGTTCAAAACTTTCAAGAATCTTTCAAATTGGTATTTAAATGTGTTTGATCTTTTTCAAATTGGAATTTTCAAAAATTGATAAAACCCTATTGAACACTAAGAGAAAAATTTCATTCAGGGGGGAGTTTTGTTTAGTCAAAGGAAAAGCATTTGAAATAGGGGGAGAAAATTTCAAATCTTGAAAATGCTTCTTGCAATCTTACTCATATGCCTTTGACTATTTGCAAAAAGGCTTTGAAAAGATTTTTCAAAAGAATTTGCAAAAACAAAACAAGTGGTGCAAACGTGGTCCAAAATGTTAAATAAAAGAAAGCAATCCAGACACATCTAGTGAAATTATAAATTGGTTAATTCTAAGTAACCTATGCACTTACATTATGCAAACTAGTTCATTTCTGCACTTATATATTTGCTTTGATTTGTGTTGGCATCAATCACCAAAAAGGGAGAGATTGAAAGGGAAATAGGGTCAAACCTTTTCCCTATAAATAATTTTGGTGGTTGAATGCCCAACACAAATAATGGACTAACTAGTTTGCTTTAGAATACATGTTCTACAGGTGCATAAAGGTTCAACACAAACCAATAAAAGATTGAAGAAAGAGTTCAAATACAAAGGAGCAATCAAATCCAGAGTGTGCTGACGAAAGGCGCACCGGACTGTCCGGTGCACCACCGGACAGTGTCTAGTGTGCCAAGGACCGTACAACTCGAACTGGCCACTCTCGGGTTTCTTCTAGCGCACTCCGCTAAAATTCACCGGACTGTCCGGTGTAATAGCGGAGCAACGGCTACTCGGCGCAACGGTCGACTGCAAAAGCCGCTGACTTCGTGAACAGTGGTGAACAGTGCGCGCAGAGTCAGAGCGCAGAAGTCAGAGGGGCACCGAACAGTGAACAGGCCTGTCCGGTGTGGCACCGGACTGTCTGATGCCGCATGAAGACAAAGCTCCAACGATCAACTGCTCCAGAACCCTAACGGTTGGGTGACGTGGCTGGCGCATCAGACAGTGTCTGGTGGCGCACTAGACTGTCCGGTGCGCCCATCGACAGCAGCCTGCCCCAACGGCTATGTGGTGGTTGAGGGCTATAAATACCCCCCAACCACCACCACTCTAAGCATCCAAGTTTCTAGCACTTCACATTCAATACAAGAGCTAGTGCATTCACTCCTAGACACAATTCAATAGAATTAAAGCCTCACCAAGTCCCAAATCCATTCCAATCACCTAGTGACTTGAGAGAGAGTTTGTTCGTGTTCTTTGCGCTCTTGTTGCTTGGATCGCTTTCTTCCTTCCTCATTCTTGTTCCCAAGTGTTTTGTAAGCAAGGCAAGAGACACCAATTGTGTGGTGGTCCTTGCAGGGTCTAAGTGACCTGTGAGAATTAAGGAGAAATCTCACTCGGTCTAAGTGACCGTTTGAGAGAGGGAAAGGGTTGAAAGAGACCCGATATTTGTGACCATCTCAACGAAGACTAAGTTCTTTAGAACCGAACCTCGGTAAAACAAATCATCATGTCATCCGCTTGATTTGCTCTTGATTTGTTCCCCCCCCTCTCGGACTCGAACTTAATTCTAACGCTAACCCCGGCTTGTAGTTGTGTTTTAAGTTGTAAATTTCAGATTCCGCCTATTCACCCCCCCTTTAGGCGACTTTCATAAGGTATGTAAATATTCTAACCTTTAAAAGATGTTAACAAAAGCATAGTACGATAATTAATGCTTCTGCATCTCATCATAACATGTTTACTCCGTAGCAACGCACGGGCATACACCTAATAAACGAATAAGATCTTACTTAAATTTCTCCTTTATCTTATCCATTCACATCCAATAAATGATATTCTTAGAATCATCTCTCGTATTCCTCATCCCCACGCTCCCACCTCACATGCCACTGCTCCACCTTCAATCTTCCCTTCTTTCATTTTTTTATTTTCTCTCTCTTTGCTTTATTTTCTTATTTCCTTCATTTTCTTTATTTTCTTTCTTCCCTGCCTTTAATCATGTACAAGGTGTCAATCACGTATGCTGGCGTCAATCATGGAATAGACTAAGTCATGGGTTTTTTAGTATGGTTTCACAGAAACACATATCATGTTCTTGAACCAGATTGTGTCTTATTTATCTTCCGTGAAATATGTACCTCTTCCCTTTGTCATGCACTAAGTAATTAAAAATAAAGTGTGAGCTAGTGTAATGTATTAATGTATGTTTGGTAGTTCCAAAATTCTAATTTTAAATTAAAATAAAAACATCTCCCATATTTATTTGAATTAGATGACATTTATACGGATTAAACATTTCAAATAATATTTTTCTTAAAATAAATATTTTGTTTGTCGCTGCATGCTGGAGCATTTTTTTGCCTGTGTGAATTTAAATTCACATCTAAAAATTGGAATTGCAATTAAACTCTTTTCTAAAAAAATCAAAAGGTTTTTTATTCGTGTGCTGATTTTCTGATCCGGTCGTTAGAACCGTCTTCCCCGAGTTCTATCAGGACTTTGTTCCTTGTACGCGCACACTGTCGGTGTTTAGTCCCGACGACGCACTACGGGGTAACCCATGCAGAGCTTTTGGGAGGACGACGACGTTGATTGGTGCTTGATGATACGTGTAGGGGCACGTCACAACATGGGGTATTTGTATAGGTTCGAATTGCGCAAGTGTGTAATACCCGTCTTGTGTGGTGCTGAGTATTGGATTGCTATGAGTTCAAAGATTACAGGTGATTGTGGGAGGTGGAAGATGAAGTTGCATATCAATCTAATGGAGTGTTCTCTCTTTTTTGTAGGGGTACCTCTGCAGCCTTATATAACTGACTAGAGAGATATCCCTTTATAGATCATTGAGTCCACTCGAGTCTACTTTCTCTTGTTGTATGCCTATTCTGTCGGTGTTTGGTTGCCTTCTCCGGGTTATCATCTGAGTGATTCCGCACTCAAACACGCTTGGGACGCGTCTTTAGAGTTCAGGTGATCCCTCTGCACTCTGCAGGACACGCGAGGTGATTGAAAGGGAAATAGGGTCAAACCTTTTCCTAAATAATTTTGGTGGTTAAATTGTCCAACACAAACAATTGGACTAACTAGTTTGCTCTAGATTATATGTTCTACAGGTGCCATAGGTTCAATACAAACCAATAAAAAGAACAAGTAAGGGTTTAAAAAGAAAGGAGCAAAAGAAACCGAAGGCAGCCCTGGTCTGGCGTACCAGACTGTCCGGTGTGCCACCGGACAGTGTCTGGTGCACCAGGGAGATCAACTCTGAACTCCTCAGCTTCGGGTTTCTCGGAGGCCACTCCGCTATAATTCACCGAACTGTCCGGTGTGCCAAGCGGAGCAACGACTACTGCGCCAACGGTCGTCTGCAAAAGCAATAGTGCGCGTGAACAGTGCGCAGATAGTTCGTGCAGAGTCAGAGCAGCGCTAGAAGGTGCACCAGACAGTGAACAGTGCCTATCCGGTGCGGCACCGGACTGTCCGGTGCCCCAAGGTGTTAGAGCTCCAACGGTCGAAACCGTCAGAACCCTAACAGTTGGGTGACGTGGCTGGCGCACCGGACAGTGTCCGGTGGCACACCGGATAGTGTCCGGTGGCGCACCGGACTGTCCGGTGCGCCCATCGACAGCAGCCTTCCCCAACGGCTGTTTTGGTGGTTGGGGCTATAAATACCCCCAACCACCATCATTCAAGGCATCCAAGTTTCCAGCAATTTGCATTCAATACAAGAGCTCTAGACTTCACTCCATGACACAAAACAAAAGATCAAATCCTCTCCAAAGTCCAAATCCACTCCAAACACTTAGTGACTTGTGAGAGAGTGACTTTCGTGTTCATTTGAGTTCTTGTCGCTTGGATCGCTTTTCTTCTTCCTCTATTCTTGTTCTCAAGCATCTTATAATCAAAGCAAGAGATACCAAGTTGTGGTGGTCCTTGTAGGGGTCTAAGTAACCCAGTTTGATTAAGGAGAAAAGCTCACTCGGTCTAGGTGACCGTTTGAGAGAGGGAAAGGGTTGAAAGAGACCCGGTCTTTGTGACCACCTCAACGGAGAGTAGGTTTGTAATAACCGAACCTCGGTAAAACAAATCACCGTGTCATCTACTTCATTTGCTTTTGATTTGTTTTTCACTCTCTCTCACGGACTCGAATTTTATTCTAACGCTAACCCCGGCTTGTAGTTGTGCTTAAAGTTTGTAAATTTCAGATTCCGCCTATTCACCCCCTCTAGACGACTTTCAGTGATCCCTCCATGGGACACGCGCACCACCTCTATACACGTGCAATATTCTTCAAGATTTCAGTTATCCCACGCACCGTCACTTCGGATAGTTTTTGTCCCACCCGGGTGAGGCCCACTGTGCGCCCTATTGGGCGACTTATCAGGGGGCTATCAGGTGGCCCACGAAATGTATCTACGCCTTTGTAAGACCCAAAATTGGTAGAGGAAAAAAAAATATAAACAAAGTATCATAATGCTTTGGAAATTGGGAAAATAAGAAAAATGATGAGAAGAAGGGATTTGTCTTTTAAAGGAAACCATTTATACATCCCATGAAATAGATAACAAGGAGAATAAAACTTAAATTAGTAATATTAAAATAATATGGCTTATATTCACCTTTGGATTTCAATTGATACATTTGAAAAATCTGAAAACTAAAATAGAAGTATAAATTTGAATTTGGAATAGAAAATAGATATAAAGAGAAGGGGAGAACTGAGAAAAATACTACATAAAATAAAATAAAAATCAGAATAAATACCTTTCACACTTAAATTATTAAACTATACATTTTAATTGAGGACAAGTTATTCACAAAGTTTGAATTTAAACTTGAATTCAAATTGGATTTGAAAAATGGAGGAAAAGAGATAGAAAAGAAAAGAATAAAACAAAACTACCCTAACTGGGCCCCAACTGCGTTTTCGGCCCACCTTTCCTTTTCTACTGCGTGGGCCCATCAAGCCGGCCCAGCTGCTTATCCCGTGCGCGCGTGCATCACACTGACGTGTGGGGTCCGCGCGTCATCTGGATTCCCTTCCGCTCACGGTGGCTTCAGTCACTTGCCAGTGGGCCATCGCGGTCAGGTTCGTCCCCGTTCCCTTCCCTGCGCTGCTCGCCGCGATTGTTGGATGGCGGTGTGGGATTGGAATCCTGGGACCCAGTTAACCTCACCTCACCTGTGCTCGCTGGCCAGTGGGCCGTCCCATCTGGCGCGCTTTCCCCACGGACCTCGCCAACGGAAATCCGGATTCCGCTTCTGCCGCCATGACCGAACTCCGCTGGGCGGATTACAACAAATCGCGCTCGCGGAGGAAACGCAACAACCATCGTTTGAAATCCCTCGAAACCAGGCAAGCTCCGTCCCTCCTCGCGCCTATAAATGGAACTCTTGGCCACGGCTTCACACATCCCTTCTCGGAGCTAGAATCTGGCGCCAGCATCAAGTCTACATCACGGATTGCCCCTCTCACGTGGACACCGCTTCGGCACCTTCGTCTCTGGTAAAAGGAAGCACACCCGAATCGCCCTACCCTTTGCTACGTGTTGAGCCTTTTCGATTGGTGGATTGTGCCCTGATGCGCGGGATGTCATGCACCGGCCATGGCGCGCCGCCGTGAAGTTCCCTTTGCGGCGCCGCTCGGCCTGGCTCTGGGAGGGAGGAAGATAGGCTCCCTGTCATTCGATCGTGAATGGACGGGGGAGATTAGGTCTGGGAATCGCTCGGCCAGGGGGTGTTGTCGGCCGTCGGATTGGATGTGTGCGGCCCAGATCAGAACGCTTATATACCGTTTAGTCGGGGGGTTGTTATCCGTAGATCTTGGATCCTACGAACGAGAGCGAGCACAGGTTCATAAGGGCTCGGATCTAATCTGAGCACTTGAACTGGGATCCAACGGTCTCGATTGTCTCATACCCCTTCGCCCTGGCCTATTTGCTAAAGAGACCCCGTAAGTCTTACAAATTAACCCGCCGTCCATATTCACTATGTAATGAGTCTTAGGAATCTTGCGGGTTAGCCCCTGATCTTTGTGCAAATGTTGTGCGCGGTCCAGAGAGGTCAGAATATAGAAAATAAAAATGGAAAATCGATTTTAAATATAAAAATAAATCTATAAACTTGGATAATTCATAACTTGTGCATTTTAACTCCGATTTAGCCCGTTCAAGTTGCGTTGGCTTTGTAATAAAATTGTCTACACAGTGGCGAACCTTATTTTGTTATATCACATATTTTTATAATTAGATATTCATGTACCCTATGAATAGTAGATATATTTTACTAAATAAGGTTAACATGTTTAATCTGGGTTAATATGGGAGTTCAGTATAGATCAGCTTCTTAAATAGGATTATGTTGTAACTTAGATTAAAAGTTGAGTTAGTTATGTCTTTTCCCACACAACTTATATTAATAAAATATAGTTTTATTCTTTAATCACCTATGACTTCGGAAAATCATATCTTTCTAACTGTAACTCCGAATTTAGTAATTCTTGTTCCCACGATCTCGTAGCAACGCGTAGATTATTATTACACAATTTGTACTTATGTTTGGTGTAATGTTAATTTTGCCTATACCATGTTTGTTTGAATTGCTACGACTAGCAGTGAGGATACGTGTCCTCTGAAGATCATCCTGGTACCTGGAATCTCAAGGCCCAGGCAAGTTGTGCCCTTGACCACTTCTTTTTACCCACTCATGTTCTAATTAATCATAATGATCTGCATAGGTTAATTTTGATGGGACCCAATAGGTTACCCTAGTTTGTCTATCTTTATACCTTGTTTACTGAACTTTTTGGGTAGTACTTGCTAGTGCTTTATGTGGTTTTGGGTATGAAGGTACATTATTCATGATCACACTTTTATTATATGTTTATTATTACTGTTCATGATAAGATCATTATGTTAATTGGAACATGGAGCGACCACCCGGGAAAACAGTGCTACCACAAGGGAGGAATGGGACCCCTTGGCTGATTAATTAGGAAAGCTAGTGGAAGACTACCTTACCCGAAAGGGGCAAGGGCAGTAGGGGAGTGGTCAGTGTAGGGAGGCCCTCGGGAGGATTTTGCTGCGATGGCGGTCCTGCAAGGGATTCCTGCATTGGAACTTCCTATAAACTGTAGCGGGTTTTCTGAAGCTAGTGGAACTTTGTAAAGGCCTCGTAGTGTTGCCCTGCCTCACCTCCTCGGTAGAGGTGTATGGGAAGTCGTGATCCCTTGGCAGATGGGTAACATGACTTGTGGGTAAAGATGCGCAACCTCTGCAGAGTGTAAAACTGGTATACTAGCCGTGCTCACGGTCATGAGCAGCTCGGACCCTCACATGATTAAATTATGGAACTAAATTCAATTTGTCATATGCATTGCATCGCAGGTGAAGTTGTTACTTTTGTTCTACTATTTAACTGGGTTGGTATTTACTTATACTTAGTAACTGCTAATAAAATTTTTGACCAACTTTAAAAGCAATGCTCAGCTCTAACCATCTCCTTTGGTAAGCCTTACACTTCACGTGAGCTCCCACCTTTGGCGAGTTCATGCACATTATTCCCCACAACTTGTTGAGCGATGAACGTATGTGAGCTCACTCTTGCTGTCTCACACACACACAGGTCAAGAACAGGTACCGCAGGATGAAGCGCTTGGAGGATGCTGCGATGAGTTCGTGAGAGGTCTAGGTCGTCGTCTCCTAGTCAACTTTGGGTAGCTGGACCGTTGTCTCCTTATAATGTAATTATTTATTTTGTATAGAACTCCTGTTATATATAAAGATGTGACATTCGATCCTGTGCCACTATTCATCATATGTGTGAGACTTGGTCCCAGCACACCTGGTGATTATGTTTACGCCCGGGTTTTGGACCCCTAAAATCCGGGTGTTACAGAAGTGGTATCAGAGGAATGTTGACTGTAGGACGAAACCTAGATAGAACTGGACAACCAATACTTACTTACCTTTGCTATTCTAAACTTATCTCAATCTTTTCTCATCTATTTCCGCTTTACTCTGATTACTCTTACCTTTTCATTCTAAAGACAAATGTGGATTTCACACTTTGAAATCCTGTGCCTAAAGTGACTTTAGGAATAGGAGACCTAATCCTAGGAACAAAAACAAAACTATTTTTATAAGTGTCTATGTATTTGAATGTTTGTTCTTATGATATCTGTCTGATTTGGATCTTTGATTGAGTGTGATGGGTTGTGGGGTAATGTCCACAATTACATCTGCATATACATCTAGGTATAAAGGATAGCATTTGTAAGATAACTAGACAAACTAGATTATCCCCTTAGAAAATATATGTGGTATTCCGTATCTATCTCATCTTGACATATTCTATCTTACCTTTGGACATTCACCTCGTACAACTAATTACCCTAGTCTTGACATAGAATATCTGGCCCAGCCCTGCCAAAGAAATTCCAGTACATAGCCAACTATTAGCTTATTCATTCTGTCTACTAAATGAATCCCTTGCAAAGCTATCTTACCATATGCTTCTAACTTAGATGGTCAATACCAGGCGGGGTGGTGGAATTGATTTACCTGCTAATCGACAACCTCAACCACAGTCAGCGGGGATGAATCCTCCTAATCCTCCACAAGGCGGAGTTGATCCACTAGTCGCAGCTCAAATGAGAATGATGCAGCAAATGGCTGACACTATGGCAGATATGCGCACCCAAATGCAGCAAGAACGCCAAGAAATGCACCAGGAAAGAGAGGATGCACGCCGGGAAATGCGCCAAGAGCGGGAAGAGATACGCCAGGAGAGAAGGGTACAACAGCAGCAGCTGCAACAACAACTTCAACAACAGCAGCAACAACAACAAGTGCCATTTCCTCCACCTCCACCACCAGTTCCACCCCGGGACAAGCACCGGGAATTCATGAGCCACAAACCACCAACCTTCTCCAACTCCGCAGATCCGCTGCAAGCAGATGACTGGTTAAAGTCCATAGAGAAGATGCTCAACATAGCTCAGTGCTCGGATAGAGAGAAAGTACTCTATGCATCGGGTCGTCTTGCTGGTCCCGCTGCGGATTGGTGGGATACGTACTGTGCAGCTCATGCTGCTGCCGATACAATTACCTGGGAAGAATTCTCCGCACAATTCAGGAATTACCATATTCCTGCCGGACTCATGAAGATTAAGAGGAAGGAGTTTCTATCCCTCAAGCAAGGAAGTATGTCCGTGAGTGAATATAGGGACAAATTCATTCAGTTATCTCGATACGCTCCCAGGGATGTTGAGGATGATGAGCAAAAGCAGGAGCTCTTTCTGGACGGATTGATTGGACCCTTGCAATATCAACTAGTATCGCACACATTCCCATCTTTCCAAAGGCTACTTGACAAAGCTATTGCTGTAGAAAACAAGAGGAGTATATTTGGAGAGAAAAGAAAGGCTGTCAACCAAGGGCAGGCTGGAAGTAGTTCCCGTCCTCGCTATACTACCACTCCCAATACACCAGCTAGTGGCAGTTCTGGACAACAAACTCAACAGACACCAACTGCTCCTCCAAAAGCAAGCACTCCAGGAGGAACCGTTGCTCCCAACACAACCGCCATCAGAACATGCTTCAAGTGTGGACAACCGGGACACTACGCCAACTACTGTCCCAACAGAGCTGCCTACACTACACCGGCTCCGATGAAACAAGGACAAGCCTCGGCAGGAAAGAGTCAGCCCCTATCTATCAACCGGGGATATGCCCATCATGCAGAAGTAGAAGCTGAACCCGGTGAACTTGAAATTCAAGAAGAAGAGCCAGTTGGAGATGAAGTAGTCGGTGAAGAAGTCAACGAACAACAAGAATAGAGAGATAAACATAGATACAGATACATATATATATATATATTTACTATTTGTAAGACCTAAATATTAGTTTAGCTATTAGTTAGTATTTTACTATTCTAGTGATAATAATAAGGTCTATTAACCCTATGTTTTGATTATGCATCATGCCGAGATCTCTTTGTTTGTGCATATGTTCCGAGAACAATATGAGTATACATCCCTTTTCCTACAAATCTCGAGGACGAGATTATTTTTAAGGGGGGGTAGGATTTGTAAGACCCAAAATTGGTAGAGGAAAAAAAATATAAACAAAGTATCATAATGCTTTGGAAATTGGGAAAATAAGAAAAATGATGAGAAGAAGGGATTTGTCTTTTAAAGGAAACCATTTATACATCCCATGAAATAGATAACAAGGAGAATAAAACTTAAATTAGTAATATTAAAATAATATGGCTTATATTCACCTTTGGATTTCAATTGATACATTTGAAAAATCTGAAAACTAAAATAGAAGTATAAATTTGAATTTGGAATAGAAAATAGATATAAAGAGAAGGGGAGAACTGAGAAAAATACTACATAAAATAAAATAAAAATCAGAATAAATACCTTTCACACTTAAATTATTAAACTATACATTTTAATTGAGGACAAGTTATTCACAAAGTTTGAATTTAAACTTGAATTCAAATTGGATTTGAAAAATGGAGGAAAAGAGATAGAAAAGAAAAGAATAAAACAAAACTACCCTAACTGGGCCCCAACTGCGTTTTCGGCCCACCTTTCCTTTTCTACTGCGTGGGCCCATCAAGCCGGCCCAGCTGCTTATCCCGTGCGCGCGTGCATCACACTGACGTGTGGGGTCCGCGCGTCATCTGGATTCCCTTCCGCTCACGGTGGCTTCAGTCACTTGCCAGTGGGCCATCGCGGTCAGGTTCGTCCCCGTTCCCTTCCCTGCGCTGCTCGCCGCGATTGTTGGATGGCGGTGTGGGATTGGAATCCTGGGACCCAGTTAACCTCACCTCACCTGTGCTCGCTGGCCAGTGGGCCGTCCCATCTGGCGCGCTTTCCCCACGGACCTCGCCAACGGAAATCCGGATTCCGCTTCTGCCGCCATGACCGAACTCCGCTGGGCGGATTACAACAAATCGCGCTCGCGGAGGAAACGCAACAACCATCGTTTGAAATCCCTCGAAACCAGGCAAGCTCCGTCCCTCCTCGCGCCTATAAATGGAACTCTTGGCCACGGCTTCACACATCCCTTCTCGGAGCTAGAATCTGGCGCCAGCATCAAGTCTACATCACGGATTGCCCCTCTCACGTGGACACCGCTTCGGCACCTTCGTCTCTGGTAAAAGGAAGCACACCCGAATCGCCCTACCCTTTGCTACGTGTTGAGCCTTTTCGATTGGTGGATTGTGCCCTGATGCGCGGGATGTCATGCACCGGCCATGGCGCGCCGCCGTGAAGTTCCCTTTGCGGCGCCGCTCGGCCTGGCTCTGGGAGGGAGGAAGATAGGCTCCCTGTCATTCGATCGTGAATGGACGGGGGAGATTAGGTCTGGGAATCGCTCGGCCAGGGGGTGTTGTCGGCCGTCGGATTGGATGTGTGCGGCCCAGATCAGAACGCTTATATACCGTTTAGTCGGGGGGTTGTTATCCGTAGATCTTGGATCCTACGAACGAGAGCGAGCACAGGTTCATAAGGGCTCGGATCTAATCTGAGCACTTGAACTGGGATCCAACGGTCTCGATTGTCTCATACCCCTTCGCCCTGGCCTATTTGCTAAAGAGACCCCGTAAGTCTTACAAATTAACCCGCCGTCCATATTCACTATGTAATGAGTCTTAGGAATCTTGCGGGTTAGCCCCTGATCTTTGTGCAAATGTTGTGCGCGGTCCAGAGAGGTCAGAATATAGAAAATAAAAATGGAAAATCGATTTTAAATATAAAAATAAATCTATAAACTTGGATAATTCATAACTTGTGCATTTTAACTCCGATTTAGCCCGTTCAAGTTGCGTTGGCTTTGTAATAAAATTGTCTACACAGTGGCGAACCTTATTTTGTTATATCACATATTTTTATAATTAGATATTCATGTACCCTATGAATAGTAGATATATTTTACTAAATAAGGTTAACATGTTTAATCTGGGTTAATATGGGAGTTCAGTATAGATCAGCTTCTTAAATAGGATTATGTTGTAACTTAGATTAAAAGTTGAGTTAGTTATGTCTTTTCCCACACAACTTATATTAATAAAATATAGTTTTATTCTTTAATCACCTATGACTTCGGAAAATCATATCTTTCTAACTGTAACTCCGAATTTAGTAATTCTTGTTCCCACGATCTCGTAGCAACGCGTAGATTATTATTACACAATTTGTACTTATGTTTGGTGTAATGTTAATTTTGCCTATACCATGTTTGTTTGAATTGCTACGACTAGCAGTGAGGATACGTGTCCTCTGAAGATCATCCTGGTACCTGGAATCTCAAGGCCCAGGCAAGTTGTGCCCTTGACCACTTCTTTTTACCCACTCATGTTCTAATTAATCATAATGATCTGCATAGGTTAATTTTGATGGGACCCAATAGGTTACCCTAGTTTGTCTATCTTTATACCTTGTTTACTGAACTTTTTGGGTAGTACTTGCTAGTGCTTTATGTGGTTTTGGGTATGAAGGTACATTATTCATGATCACACTTTTATTATATGTTTATTATTACTGTTCATGATAAGATCATTATGTTAATTGGAACATGGAGCGACCACCCGGGAAAACAGTGCTACCACAAGGGAGGAATGGGACCCCTTGGCTGATTAATTAGGAAAGCTAGTGGAAGACTACCTTACCCGAAAGGGGCAAGGGCAGTAGGGGAGTGGTCAGTGTAGGGAGGCCCTCGGGAGGATTTTGCTGCGATGGCGGTCCTGCAAGGGATTCCTGCATTGGAACTTCCTATAAACTGTAGCGGGTTTTCTGAAGCTAGTGGAACTTTGTAAAGGCCTCGTAGTGTTGCCCTGCCTCACCTCCTCGGTAGAGGTGTATGGGAAGTCGTGATCCCTTGGCAGATGGGTAACATGACTTGTGGGTAAAGATGCGCAACCTCTGCAGAGTGTAAAACTGGTATACTAGCCGTGCTCACGGTCATGAGCAGCTCGGACCCTCACATGATTAAATTATGGAACTAAATTCAATTTGTCATATGCATTGCATCGCAGGTGAAGTTGTTACTTTTGTTCTACTATTTAACTGGGTTGGTATTTACTTATACTTAGTAACTGCTAATAAAATTTTTGACCAACTTTAAAAGCAATGCTCAGCTCTAACCATCTCCTTTGGTAAGCCTTACACTTCACGTGAGCTCCCACCTTTGGCGAGTTCATGCACATTATTCCCCACAACTTGTTGAGCGATGAACGTATGTGAGCTCACTCTTGCTGTCTCACACACACACAGGTCAAGAACAGGTACCGCAGGATGAAGCGCTTGGAGGATGCTGCGATGAGTTCGTGAGAGGTCTAGGTCGTCGTCTCCTAGTCAACTTTGGGTAGCTGGACCGTTGTCTCCTTATAATGTAATTATTTATTTTGTATAGAACTCCTGTTATATATAAAGATGTGACATTCGATCCTGTGCCACTATTCATCATATGTGTGAGACTTGGTCCCAGCACACCTGGTGATTATGTTTACGCCCGGGTTTTGGACCCCTAAAATCCGGGTGTTACAGCCTTAGTGGCCCATTGGATATCTATCTCCCACAAGCCACCAAGGCTCAAGCAAATTTTTGAGGACAATAGGCTTGAGACTCCAAGAATAAACTATGTTATTTGATGGTCTTTGAGTGTAGCTTCTTTTCCCATGTTGTAGGTGCACCCAATAGATGTAGCACTCGAGCCTTCAGTTGAGTTGAGCAACAATCAACTCGATGGCCCCTGGGATCTTTTCTTTAGAGGATCATTTTGTTGGCCTAGTTGTGAGCAAATCGAGTTTTTCGCTAAACGGCATCTAGGCGACTGAATTTAGCTTGAGGGAGGTTTGACCAACTAAAGCTTAGTCGACTGAGACCTATTCGTCGGGGTCATGTCTGGCCATGGTCCGTTGAAGTTGTAACCTAATTTCAATCGATAGAGGCCTAGTTGACTCAGGTTTGACCGGCCAACTTTTGTCCAGCTTGTGTTTGTCTTCTTGTGAAATCGCCATTATATTGCTGATATTTTTTGGTTTGGAGTTTTCTAGAAAACCCAAACTTGGCATCCAATGGATGTGTATGCCGTATTGTCCGTAGAGCAATTTCTTGAGCTGACATGACGTAATGATGCGTGTGAACAATTCATTTACTAACCTATGATGTCGTATTACGCCATGTTTTGCTAGAAGCGTGTCGTTTCTTGGAAATTTAAATGACTTGATGGCTTACGCCTATTTATTGTACAGATGGAAGACGAAAGGGCACCCTTCTGCTTCTTTAAATAAGCCAATCGTCCGATGTGTACTTCTTCACTTGTCTTTGCTTTCACTTTCTTGTTATCCCTTTCTCCACCCGAAACCCCCAATGGCGGGAAGCAAGAGCGGCAAGGGCAGTGAGAAATGCAAGAGAGGCAAAGGTGGTAAGAGGAAGTAGCCTCCGACCGCGCCGTCGGAGGACTTTGACGACTCTGAGTACTCGAAGGAAAAAAGTTCTCTTTCGAGGATGAGAGGACCCTGCCACTGACTCCTCGCTCACCATCATCTGTCTGCACAGATGACTTCATGGGGTGGAGAGAGCCTACATTCAGGTCATCGAGCAAGTAGTGCTTGATGGCTCGGATGACTCCAAGGAGGAGGAGGACAAGTACGAGGGAAACAACGAGGGCAACAAGGACGGCAAGGTCGGCGATGGTGGCAAGGTTTGGCAGCAGCAAGGTCAACGATGGCGACAGTGGTGACGATGGCAAGGGCGACAGCGGTGGCGATGGCAAGTGCAGCACCAGTGAAGGCGGCAGCGACAGAGCTGGTGGCGGGTCGCCACCAGCTTAGGTTAGGTAGCTTGTTGTAGTGGTAGTGGTGGGGTGTATTTTGGGCCAGTTCATAATGAACTGATCGTTTATGTAAAAAGAAGACAGGTTATGCATGCATGGAACTATATTTATATGTTTGGGTTTGAAAAACTCGTTTGGTTGTTTTCTTTTGCCCTTGTTTTTGCATTCCAATCCGCTGGTCCTAAGATCGTGCCTGGTGGTTTTAGTAGGTCGACTGAAAATGAGTCACAATGTTATAATAGGTTCCTAGTCGGGAGCTGAGTGATCAGTTGATATATTTGTTCGGTCCCCTTGTTTGTGCTTAAAACCCTAACTCTGTTTTCGCTACGATCCCCAGCTCAAAATTCGCTCATTGGGTGCGACTTCGCGCTTGATTCCACATTTGTGAGGAGCACCATAACACCCAAGAAGAAGAAGCAAGGGCCCTCGACGACCGTCATTCCTCCCCTTGATCCTAACTACCCACTCCCTTTGTCACACCCGGATTTAAGGGGCAAAACCGGATGCATCTCATATGTGCGCCAAAGAAGATCAACACAAACAATGACTTAGTGTATAGAGATGAATGTCACAAACTTTATTACATAACGAAAATGTCTTATAAAATAACTGGTAATAAATAAATCGAACTAATAATATTATTTCCTTGGCGCATCATGCTAACTAGGAGACGACACCTAGACCTCATCGTAATAGTCCTCCTCTGGGGGCACCTGCTCTTCACCTGTGGGGGGGTGATCGCAAGAGTGAGCTCACAAAAGTTCATGGCTCAACAAGTGTGGGGAATAATGTGCATGAGCTCACTTACGGTGGGGGCTCATGTATAGTGTAAGGCTGATCAACAAATAATGGTTAAGGCTGAGCATTGCTTTCATAAGTTGGTCAAATTTTATAGCAGTTAATAAGTATAAGTGTATACCAGACCAATAAAATAAGAGATCTCAATTATTATCAATCCCACAATGCAATACATATGATAGATTGAGTTTACTTCCATAAGTTAATCATGCGAGAGTCCTGAGTCGATCTTGACCGTGAGCACAACTGATATACGAGTTTTACGCTCTATAGAGGTTGAGCATCTTTACCCACAAGACGTGTTACCCATTTTCCAAGGGGTTTAGAAATCCCATTCATCTCTATAAGGATACGAGACAGGGTAGCACTACAAGGCCTTTCCAAAGTTCCACTAGTTTGAGAAAATATGCTACGGATTCAGGAAGAAGGAAGCATAGGAATCCCTCGTCCGAAAAGCTTTACGAACAGTCTGACCCAAGAACCTCCCTATACTCTGCAGCGACGCATTCCCCGCTTGCCCCTTTCGGGTAAGGTAGTCTCTCCTAGCTTTCCTAATTACTTAGCTAAGGGCATCTCATTCCACCCTTGTGGTAGCACTGTTATCTCAAGTTAAGCTCCATGTTCCAATTAACACCATAATCTTATCATGAACATTAAATAATACAATTACAATAATAAAGCATGATCATGAATCATATGTATCTTAACACCCAAAACCACATAGAGCAATAGCAGATACTACCCAAAAGTTCAGTGGTAAGCAAGGTGTGAAGTAAACCAAACTAGGATAACCTACTAGGTCCCATCAAATTTATTCTGAGCATGTCACAGTGATTATAAAGAACATTATTAGGTAAAGAAGAGTGGTCAAGGGCACAACTTGCCTTCAACGAGATTCTGCTCAGTATCTTCAACCTATTGAGCTCCGGGCACCTCGATCACTTGTTCGTCTACTAGCAACAATACAAACAAACATTGCATATAGGAGAAATTAACATCGCACGAAACATGAGAGAATAATGCATAACAACGTTCTACACGTCGTAACAAGATCGTAGGTTCTGGAACTACTAAAATCGGAGTTATGGTTATAAAGGTATGACTTTCTATAATTTTATGTGATCAAATAGTGGTAATTGTATATTCTATGTTAATTAGGGGCATTCATGTGAAATGGGATTACTAAGAAATAGATGATTCATCTCCAATCTAAGTTATAACTGGATTGAGACCAAATTGAAATACCACACTTAGCTTCTAATCAGATAAATTAATCTACTAAACACAGTTAAATAAATACCTAATTATAAAAGTATGTGAAATTGTACAAACAATATTGTTACTGCGTAGTGAATATTTATACTATGCTAACGCAACTAGAATGGATCAATTTGGAGTTTAAACGAATGAGTTATAAATTAAATAAGCTTTGAGATAAATTTTTATACTAGAAAGTCGATTTTTCAGATTCGTTTTACAAAAAAATATTCTCCCTGGATGGTGGCTATTATTTCTAGAAAGGCCTGTGGTTCGTTTCCAAACAAAAGGACTGATTTCTAATAGTTCTATACTCTGCATGGACCACGAGTTTATTAGCTAACTAGCTGGATGCCCGTGCGTTGCAACGGGAATATATAATACCAGTATACTACGATAACTTATATACAAAATCTGTGTTATATTGTTATGAGAAAATGTTTCATAATCAATTTGTGATCTTAGCCATACATAAATTTTGTTATTTTAATCTAGTTATTTCACCACTACATTGCAACCATCAGTATCATGCAGACTTCGATATATGCCACGATTCGTATGGTCTCATCATTGGAGAGCACGAGCACGTTCCACACATGCCGGAAAAATTCCCTCGTACATCGTTAGTCATCAGACACGCACCACCATATGCTCTTGCTTAAACAAAAAGGTAAGTGTGTATGTGTTTGCGAAGAGAATTAAAGGCAGGCCGGCACAAAAGCTACCCTGACGGTGGCGAGGATGACGAACTGGTCACTGTTGTCGATCCTCCTCTGTGTCACCTCGGGCGCCAAGATGACGCCACAATCCTCGATATAGTAGTCGTCGAACGCACGCGACATGACGAGTACCGATGACTCTTGGTTGGACTGCCAAACGAAGTGCACCCCGGGCTCATCAGCGAGGTAGTACCCCTGGCCGTTGCACCACCGAATGCGCTATTCCACTACATACATCATGTTCGAGGACACTCACACAACGTCAGCAACGTCCATCGTCCCAGCGCACAAGAATTCATGTCCGGTCAGTAGCGACTTATGTGGCAGGTTGGGCTTCAGGTGGACGATGAGCTGGACAGCGTGATGGCGTCGTCGTCGGATGCGGTGTCCAGAACAACCCGAGAGTCGTCGACGTTGGCGACAACCATGAGGCCCCCCTGCTTAACGATGGACAGTGCGGTGCAGCTGCTCTGGACCGCGTCCAAGCGGCGGCTTCGCGGGAGCTTGTCGTACACAACGGCGCATGCGACCACGTAAGACTGCTTTTAGAGGTCGAACTGACAGTCGCCAAGCTTCTTCTCGTCATCGATGAGCGACGACAACGCGAATGCCTCCTGCTCATGGAGTTTGTTTGGGGTTTGAAGTAGGAAACATGGATTCATGCTTGGCGTTGGTTTATGAAAATGACTCACAAGTTTGATCCATGGAAAAAATATTACGAAGAAAAAATTTCACACATGCAAAAAAGGGAATTTAAGTGTAATGCATTATTCAAACAAAAGAAATAGCATGCAAAGCTCTTCTTTAAATAATATTACCTCCATCCAAAAATATAATTCAAGAATATCGGTGATACTTATCTACTACTACGCATTGTGCAATGGTAGCAAGTGAGCTTGGAGAGAGATGTAGTAGATGTGTTTCCTGTCATAGATGTAGACATAAACACATATAGGTGGGTGCCCGTGCGTTGCAACGGAAACATTTAATATCATGATAACTTATGAACAAATGTGTGTTATACTGTTATGTGAAAATGTTTCATAATTAATTTTTGATCCTAGCCATACATAAATTTTGTTATTTCAATCTAACTATTTCATCACTACATTGCAACCAACAGTACCGTGCAAACTTCTATACATGATAGCTGAATGCTCGTGCGTTGCAACGGGAATATATAATACTAGTATACTACGATAACTTATATACAAAATATGTGTTATACCGTTATGGGAAAATGTTTCATAATCAATTTGTGATTCTGGCCATACATAAATTTTGTTATTTATAATCTATCTGTTTCACCACTACATTGCAACCATCAGTATCATGCAGACTTTGATATATATCACGATTTGTATGGTCTCATTATTGGAGAGCACGTTTCACACATACCGGAAGAAATTCTCTCGTACATCGTTAGTCATTGGACACGTACCACCATACGCTTTTGCTTAAACAAAAAGGTAAGTGTGTGTTTGCAAGACTAATGGTTAAACATCGTATAACCACAAAGTTAGAATACTATATTAATATATTAAATAAATTAATCCAATAGACATAGATTAACCCAATTAACATAGGATAAATAAATATCTAATAGCTGGATGTCCGTGCGTTGCAACGGGAATATGTAATACCAGTATACTACGATAACTTATATACAAATTCTGTGTTATATTGTTATGAGAAAATGTTTCTTAATCAATTTGTGATCTTAGCCATACATAAATTTTGTTATTTTAATCTAGTTATTTCACCACTACATTGCAACCATCAGTATCATGCAGACTTCGATATATGCCACGATTTGTATGGTCTCATCATTGGAGAGCACGAGCACGTTCCACACATGCCGGAAAAATTCCCTCGTACATCGTTAGTCATCAGACACGCACCACCATATGCTCTTGCTTAAACAAAAAGGTAAGTGTGTATGTGTTTGCGAAGAGAATTAAAGGCAGGCCGGCACAAAAGCTACCCTGACGGTGGCGAGGATGACGAACTGGTCACTGTTGTCGATCCTCCTCTGTGTCACCTCCGGCGCCAAGATGACGCCACAATCCTCGATATAGTAGTCGTCGAACGCACGCGACATGACGAGTACCGATGACTCTTGGTTGGACTGCCAAACGAAGTGCACCCCGGGCTCATCAGCGAGGTAGTACCCCTGGCCGTTGCACCACCGAATGCGCTATTCCACTACATACATCATGTTCGAGGACACTCACACAACGTCAGCAACGTCCATCGTCCCAGCGCACAAGAATTCATGTCCGGTCAGTAGCGACTTACGTGGCAGGTTGGGCTTCAGGTGGACGATGAGCTGGACGGCGTGATGGTGTCGTCGTCGGATGCGGTGTCCAGAACAACCCGAGAGTCGTCGACGTTGGCGACAACCATGAGGCCCCCCTGCTTAACGATGGACAGCGCGGTGCAGCTGCTCTGGACCGCATCCAAGCGGCGGCTTCGCGGGAGCTTGTCGTACACAACGGCGCATGCGACCACGTAAGACTGCTTTTAGAGGTCGAACTGACAGTCACCAAGCTTCTTCTCGTCATCGATGAGCGACGACAACGCGAATGCCTCCTGCTCATGGAGTTTGTTCGGGGTTTGAAGTAGGAAACATGGATTCATGCTTGGCGTTGGTTTATGAAAATGACTCACAAGTTTGATCCATGGAAAAAATATTACGAAGAAAAAATTTCACACATGCAAAAAAGGGAATTTAAGTGTAATGCATTATTCAAACAAAAGAAATAGCATGCAAAGCTCTTCTTTAAATAATATTACCTCCATCCAAAAATATAATTCAAGAATATCGGTGATACTTATCTACTACTACGCATTGTGCAATGGTAGCAAGTGAGCTTGGAGAGAGATGTAGTAGATGTGTTTCCTGTCATAGATGTAGACATAAACACATATAGGTAGGTGCCCGTGCGTTGCAACGGAAACATTTAATATCATGATAACTTGTGAACAAATGTGTGTTATACTGTTATGTGAAAATGTTTCATAATTAATTTGTGATCCTAGCCATACATAAATTTTGTTATTTCAATCTAACTATTTCATCACTACATTGCAACCAACAGTACCGTGCAGACTTCTATACATGATAGCTGAATGCCCGTGCGTTGCAACGGGAATATATAATACCAGTATACTACGATAACTTATATACAAAATATGTGTTATACCGTTATGAGAAAATGTTTCATAATCAATTTGTGATTCTGGCCATACATAAATTTTGTTATTTATAATCTATCTGTTTCACCACTACATTGCAACCATCAGTATCATGCAGACTTTGATATATATCACGATTTGTATGGTCTCATTATTGGAGAGCACGTTTCACACATACCGGATGAAATTCTCTCGTACATCGTTAGTCATTGGACACGTACCACCATACGCTTTTGCTTAAACAAAAAGGTAAGTGTGTGTTTGCAAGACTAATGGTTAAACATCGTATAACCACAAAGTTAGAATACTATATTAATATATTAAATAAATTAATCCAATAGACATAGATTAACCCAATTAACATAGGATAAATAAATATCTAATTATAAAAGTATGAAACATGGTATAATCAATGTTGTTCCTGCGTAGTAAATATTCATACGAGACTAACACAACTGGAACGATTCAATTTGGAATTAAAATGGGGAAGTTACGAATTTCCAAAGTTTCTATGTATTTGATATAGGATTAATTAGGAAATCAATTTTACTGTTGTTTTCATGACAAAACAGAGGTATTATGTGATAAAAATAATATTATAGAATTATAGAAATTGGAATGAACTCATTTGGATTTAATATGAAATTTCCATGAAATAAATGAGTTTCTGCAATTATTTTTAAACTAAAAATCAATTTCTAAACTCACTTTCCCTATTTTCTTTATTTCCTGGACTGCGTCCCAAATTCCAGAAAGATCAGGGGCCAAGCTATACATGTTTTTCTAGACTCAGTGAGCATACAGAGTGGACGGTGGGTTAAACACAAAAGACGTTTTAGTTGAAGTTGTACACAATTCAACATGAGTCATGTTGGCTAGAGGGTGGAAGGCTAGGCATTCTGCTCAATAGATCCAAGGTTCAATCCCTAGTCAGCCACGGTTTGATTTTTTTTCTGCGCGCGGAAAACTGGTGTGCGGGATTGGACGGCTGAGATTGTAGAACAGTAGAATGGACGGCTGAGATCGCAGAATGGCAGAACACAAAAAGGCAGGCTACTATTGCTAACTTAATAAGTAGTAGAGATATTAAATAAATTAATCCAATAGACATAGATTAACCCAATTAACATAGGATAAATAAATAAATATCTAATTATAAAAGTATGAAACATGGTATAATCAATGTTGTTTCTGCGTAGTAAATATTCGTACGAGACTAACACAACTGGAACGATTCAATTTGGAATTAAAATGGGGAAGTTACGAATTTCCAAAGTTTCTATGTATTTGATATAGGATTAATTAGGAAATCAATTTTATTGTTGTTTTCAAGACAAAACAGAGGTATTATGTGATAAAAATAATATTATAGAATTATAGAAATTGGAATGAACTCATTTGAATTTAATATGAAATTTCCATGAATTAAATGAGTTTCTGCAATTATTTTTAAACTAAAAATCAATTTCTAAACTCCTTTTCCCTATTTTCTTTATTTCCTGGACTGCGTCCCAAATTCCAGAAAGATCAGGGGTCAAGCTATACATGTTTTTCTAGACTCAGTGAGCATACAGAGTGGACGGTGGGTTAAACACAAAAGACGTTTTAGTTGAAGTTGTACACAATTCAACATGAGTCATGTTGGCTAGAGGGTGGAAGGCTAGGCATTCTGCTCAATAGATCCAAGGTTCGATCCCTAGTCAGCCACGGTTTGATTTTTTTTTCTGCGCGCGGAAAACTGGTGTGCGGGATTGGACGGCTGAGGTTGTAGAACGGTAGAATGGACGGCTGAGATCGCAGAATGACAGAACATAAAAGGCAGGCTACTATTGCTAACTTAATAAGTAGTAGAGATATTAAATAAATTAATCCAATAGACATAGAATAACCCAATTAACATAGGATAAATAAATAAATATCTAATTATAAAAGTATGAAACATGGTATAATCAATGTTGTTTCTGCGTAGTAAATATTCATACGAGACTAACACAACTGGAACGATTCAATTTGGAATTAAAATGGGGAAGTTACGAATTTCCAAAGTTTCTTTGTATTTGATATAGGATTAATTAGGAAATCAATTTTATTGTTGTTTTCATGACAAAACAGAGGTATTATGTGATAAAAATAATATTATAGAATTATAGAAATTGGAATGAACTCATTTGGATTTAATATGAAATTTCCATGAATTAAATGAGTTTCTGCAATTATTTTTAAACTAAAAATCAATTTCTAAACTCCTTTTCCCTATTTTCTTTATTTCCTGGACTGCGTCCTAAATTCCAGAAAGATCAGGGGTCAAGCTATACATGTTTTTCTAGACTCAGTGAGCATACAGAGTGGACGGTGGGTTAAACACAAAAGACGTTTTAGTTGAAGTTGTACACAATTCAACATGAGTCATGTTGGCTAGAGGGTGGAAGGCTAGGCATTCTACTCAATAGATCCAAGGTTCGATCCCTAGTCAGCCACGGTTTGATTTTTTTTCTGCGCGCGGAAAACTGGTGTGCGGGATTGGACGGCTGAGATTGTAGAACGGTAGAATGGACGGCTGAGATCGCAGAATGGCAGAACACAAAAAGGCAGGCTACTATTGCTAACATAATAAGTAGTAGAGATATTAAATAAATTAATCCAATAGACATAGATTAACCCAATTAACATAGGATAAATAAATAAATATCTAATTATAAAAGTATGAAACATGGTATAATCAATGTTGTTCCTGCGTAGTAAATATTCATACGAGACTAACACAACTGGAACGATTCAATTTGAAATTAAAATGGGGAAGTTACGAATTTCCAAAGTTTCTATGTATTTGATATAGGATTAATTAGGAAATCAATTTTATTGTTGTTTTCATGACAAAACAGAGGTATTATGTGATAAAAATAATATTATAGAATTATAGAAATTGGAATGAACTCATTTGGATTTAATATGAAATTTCCATGAATTAAATGAGTTTCTGCAATTATTTTTAAACTAAAAATCAATTTCTAAACTCCTTTTCCCTATTTTCTTTATTTCCTGGACTGCGTCCCAAATTCCAGAAAGATCAGGGGCCAAGCTATACATGTTTTTCTAGACTCAGTGAGCATACAGAGTGGACGATGGGTTAAACACAAAAGACGTTTTAGTTGAAGTTGTACACAATTCAACATGAGTCATGTTGGCTAGAGGGTGGAAGGCTAGGCATTCTGCTCAATAGATCCAAGGTTCGATCCCTAGTCAGCCACGGTTTGATTTTTTTTTCTGCACGCGGAAAACTGGTGTGCGGGATTGGACGGCTGAGATTGTAGAACGGTAGAATGGACGGCTGAGGTCGCAGAATGGCAGAACACAAAAAGGCAGGCTACTATTGCTAACTTAATAAGTAGTAGAGATTCTCAGTGTCTCTTTTACGAAACTACCACCGCCAAAGGGTATCATCGCATCACCGCCGTTGGATCGACAATCTGTGACCCAGATTAGGTCACGTGACAAGCGAACGGGTACGACGCGCCTGCCATCCGATCAGAGATCGACGGACGCGATTTTAAATAAACTGAGTCTAATCTCACTCCCACATCACCCAATCGACAGCCTAGATCTAACCTAGTTGAACGTGTATGTAATTCTAATCCCAGCCGCATCTCCACAGATCAACGGCTAAAACGTTCCCATCTCTCACCCCCGCCACGCACAGTGGGGCCCGAGCAGGGACGGCGGCGCCATAGCCGGCAACCCCAGATTCTCCACTCCCAGGCTTCAAACTCAATGCGGAAGGATCTACGGGCTACGTGAGACTAGCCGCAGCGTCCACCGCTGCCCCTCCCCCTCCCCTTGCATGCGGCGCGTAGGTGGCACCCTATGGCCGCAGCGGTGCCCCTACAGCGCCCCTACGTGTCGGTCCCCTTCTCTCTCCCTCCAGATCTAGCGTGTCACTGTTCATCACCCTAAACACTGTGCTGTGGGTCCACGAGTAATTGTTAGTAGATAAAAAATTGATAGTTGATATAGAAAATGATATTTTATAGTGGTAGTGGGGTATAGGGGATTATTTAGGGGGAACCGCTGCGGGAGATGAAAAAATAGGGGGGAAAATAAGGGGAAAAAGTGATATAGGAGGAAAAATTTAGGGGTAACGGTTGCGGATAGCCTGAGAGATAGCGAATAAGATGGAAGAGTTCTCACCGGCGCGTAGATCCTTGCCCACAGAGAGCAGCAGTTTCGCGGCGGTGGTCCATCAATGACGAGGAATTCTAGGTTGACGAGCCCCCGATTCCATCGTGAAAGTCCACGGAGATTCACCCTACACCCTGTTGAAACCACCCAGATGAGCACCAATGCCAAGCGGCGACCCACGATAGATGGCGACGCGTGGCGGCTCCCTCAACCCGCTCTCTCTGGTTTTAGCGTCTCGGCGTGGTGCAAGGCGCGTGTCAATGGTACGGACTTGCGGTGGCAAAGGCATGGTTGAACAATGTGGCCATGTGGGTGGGTCTTAGACTAACCGCAATGGAGCCCCTACGCAGCCCCCTCCTCTTGCATACCGCGTGTAGTGGGCATCCTATGGCCGCAGCGGTGCCCCCTACAGCGCCCTCTACGTGTCGGTCCTCTTCTCTCCCCCTAGATCTAGTGTATCACTGTTCATCACCCTAAACACTGTGCTGTGGGTCCACGAGTAATTGTTAGTAGATAAAAATTGATAGTTGATATAGAAAATGATAATTTATAGGTGTAGTGGGGTATAGGAGAGTATTTAGGGGGAACCGCTGCGGGAGATGAAAAAATAGGAGAAAAAATAGGGGGGGAAAGTGATATAAGGGAAAAAATTTACGGTTGCGGATAGCCTTATACCCAGGAGTCGATCTTAACTACCTCCCAGCATCGCAGATCTGGCCGGAGCTGAACAGAAAGCCCACTGCGAAGTGGGACCCACCCGCAGCCGCACAGGTCATGGCCGAGAGAGGGGTATTGTTGGATTGGGGCCCACGTGCCAGCGACAAAGGAGAACAACACATCCGACGGCTAGGACAGACACATGGTCCCCACCTATCGGTGCGCGTGGGAGCCAGGTTAGGTCGGCACGCGTGAGGGAAAAGTTGGGCCGCTGTGAGATAAGGGAAGTGGGCCGGCTCGAGGTTTCGGCCCAACGCCCGATTTCTCCTCTTCCTTTTCTTTCTTTTTCATTTTCCAGAATTCAAACTAATTTCGAATTTTAGTTTTGGATTTCAGATTTAAAATGCACAATAAAATTCCAATATGAATGTAACGCTTACTGTTACTTCGATATTATTTATTTTACTTCATATTGTTTGCTCGTGGAAGGGGTAAATTACTTGATCAAAGTTTTCTTCCTAGATTTTGATTTCCATATTCAAATCCAACTAACGTTCAAACTTCAAAACTAAATCTTCCAAATCAATGCACTAATAAATAAACACCAACATGATGCATAAATTCATATATTTACTTAGTATGTATTTAAAAAAGGGAAAATATGCCTCACAGATAAAGCATTAACTAACATAAATTCTCCTTTTATTTTGCCAAGAACTAATTAATGCATTAACACTATATATATACACTAACTATTAAGAGAGTACTGTAGACTGCCCCTGCCTCCTGGCCCGCCCGCCCCGCCTACCCGCCACGACAGTCGCGATCAGCCCGCCCGCCCGCCTTCCGCAATCCCCGCCCGCTCTACGACGTGCTCGCCAGGTCCGGAACGAGCTCCATCCTCGCCACCCCGCACAAGGGCCAAGTCGCGCGCCTCCCGCCCCCATCGTTGGTGGCTCCGGCTCCCACGATGGTGACATCCCACCGCACGCCTCCCGGCCCCCCTCACTGGCGGCCCCAGCCCCGGCGACACACGGAGAGCGATAAGGATGGGTCTCCGGCGCACCGCCGGATCCCTCGTGCTCCTCCTACCTTTGTCGCCATCGTCCCTGTTCTTATCTCCCATTGAACCTTGCAGCCGACCGGTCACTCCGCCTACTCAGGTACGCATGCACACCTCCTCCCTCTGCCGCTCCCATTGCTTTAGCAACTAGCTCCGTCTCCACCTTTATATACTTGGACTCCCCTGCAACTCTGCAGAAGTAATATTTTAACAGAGGCTGAATAATCAAAGACCCTCTTCTGGTCCAAACATAGAGCATAAAGAAGATAGCAATCTGGATAGTATACATACTGACAGTAAAAAAAGACTTATATGACACCATCCATTACTTTATTTGTATACATTCATATATAACTACTTGGTTTGGGTAAAATAACTGAATTTGGCACACTACACTAAAGAAACACAGATTCTGAACTAAATAATTATTTTATTTTTTAAGTGAAGGTTCAATGTCTATTGGGATAATGATGGTGGATAGATTCAGGAAGGGACGGTGTACTGTTTTGGGTGGTTTTATTTCTCTGATTAGCTGTCTGTTCTGTGCGGTGGCTGCAAAATTTTCTCTATATAGCACTGTAGCTATTGAATACTTGTCTTATGCTACAGCAGCGACAGCGGTGTAACAAGCACATATTAGGCTTGAATTGTGTATTTTTTGTATTTAGGTAATGTTTGAACCGTAAAAGAGCCGGCGGACGGTCCGGCCCTGAGGCCGGACGGTCCGCGGTCCGGACAGTCCGCGCCTGTGGGCCGGACGGTCCGCGCGTACGCAGACCAGATTAGGGTTCCGAGTTTTGTGCTACGGTTGTTAGCTAGATTCGTGGAATTAGCTCGGAATCAGTTGTGTAAAGGGTCCAGCCCCCCTCCTCTATAAATAGAGAGGTCTACGGCCGATTTGTAATCATCAATCGAATCAATACAACTTCTATTTCGCATTTTATCCTAGGAGTAGTTCTAGTCTAGTTTAGGTTTAGCTATCCAATCCCTAAACTCTTCGTCTCTCTTCGGCTCTACGTCAATTAGAGGAGTCTAGGTCGGCCAGCCCGAGCCTAGACACCACCTAGGATCTCTACTCCCCGACGGGGTCCCTCCCGGGAGTGAGATCCAGGCGCCGTCGGCGATCTTCCGCCGTCCCTGCGTACGCGCGGACCGTCCAGCCCTAGGACGCGGACCGTCCGGCCGTCAGGCAGGAGCCCTAGCCGCGCACCAGGCCGCGGACCGTCCGGCCCCAGACCGCGGACAGTCCGCCCTTGCGCAGAGAGCACCACCGCGCCTCGCATCAGGCTGCGGACCGTCCGGCCCCTGCGCGCAGACCGTCTGCCCCTGTGCAGAGGGCACCGCCACGGTTCTTGTTGAGTGTTTGGCGCTCCGAAAAGGCGTCAATATACTTTTTGGCGACTCCGCTGGGGATAACACATCTAAGCTCATCAAATCGGCCCTCAATGGCCGGTTCAAGGGATAGCTCTGATATTTCTCCAAGCAACATCATAGAGCCGACTTGGGAAACCTTGCTGGCTGACGAGCAGCTCCAGTTCGAGGAGCACAAGGAGTGGATGATCCAAGAGGCGAAAGCAAAGTTCTTGGCCAACTTCAAAGTGGATAGGAACAACAAGGTCGTCCGACATCGGGCGACGGATCCGGCTTCGCTCTAACCCACGCCAGATATCCCCAATGTAAGTAATACCAACGATCTGCAATCTCTTAGAAATTATGTAGAATATCAGCGTGAACAAATGCAGAACATCATAGGGGTTATGCAGAGCGATCTTGAAAGACTAGTAAGTGCATTTGATAAATCTAGTATCGCCAATTTTCCTTCGCACGAGGTTGAGTTAGGAGGTAACACACGTAACACATCGGCTACAGGTTGTCACGACCAGTCACAACCTCTTTATGGGATGCCGATGGACACGTACCCTGAGCAACCGCAAATCGGCAGCAAATCAGCCGATCTGCACATGCCCGGACCGTCCGCACGTGAGCGCGGACCGTCCGGACCAACAACAGTCGGGCCTATTTTTAATGAGTTACCTAGATATGCGCCCGATCCACCACACACAACACAGAACCCAAACTACCCAGTCGGACGGTCCGCATACAACGACGGACGGTCCGCATATAACCACGGACGGTCCGGGTACGTATCCGGACAGTCCGCGCATGAGTCTTTTGAGGAGGATTATTACCTGAATTCTCGCCCGTCCCAGCAACACTTCCCATCACATTATGCAATGCACCAACCCATTAATTCAGGATCCAGAGCCCAGGAAAGCTTTCCGGCCCCACCTAAAAGGCCGGAAAGAAACGATCAAACCTATGAGCCATATAGGGCAAATGGAAATGTTCCACGTAGCTCAAACCAATGGGGGGAACGACAACATATTAATATGCAACCAACCCCACCTATGTTTGACCAGAGAGCCGGTGGTCTTGCACCGGCTGCCATTGATATAGTGAGGGAAGAAATAGCCGGGGCGTTCCGAGATAAGCTCGGAGTAAGCATGGTCCCTGGGGGGCAATCATATCGGAAACCTTATGACAGCCGATTTGATCACCACCCGTACCCACAGGGAACTAGAATACCCGAATTCGCAAAATTTTCGGGTGATCAAGGGAAAAACACGCGAGAACATATAGGCCAGTTCTTAGCACAATTGGGAGAATTGGCAGACACAGAGGCATTTCGCGTGCGTTTATTTTCATTATCGCTAACAGGAACCGCGTTTGCATGGTATGCCACTTTACCTCCTAATTCCATTTCATCATGGGGGGATCTAGAACAAAAATTTCATGATCATTTTTTCTCCGGTGATTATGAATTGGATTTGGTAGATTTAGTGTCATTGCGACAGACAAAAGACGAATCGGTTAATGATTACATCCGGAGATTCCGCGATACAAGAAACCGATGCTTTCAAATTCATTTAGCAGAAAAACAGCTAGTAGGATTAGCCTTTAATGGTCTACGATATTATTTGAAAGAGAGATTAGAAGGCATCCAATTTTTTACACTAGCACAGTTACACCAGAGGGCTTTGGCTTGCGAAAGCCGGAGCAAAGAAACTGCTAAAACAATGCGTCACAACGTACATATAGTAGAATGCGACCAAAGTAGCTCAGATGACGAATCAGCAGAAGTATATGCTGCTGAAATGGTTTGGCCAAAACAGGCCAAATCTTCGGCTTGTTCCTCCTTGCAGCCGGTTCAAAAGAAACGGCAAGAGGAGGTTAAATTTACGTTTAATGTTGGTAAGTGCGATAAAATATTTGACGAATTACTCAAAAATGGCAATATTAAAATAAATCACACTGTTCCATCCGCCGACGAGCTAAAACGTCGTGCATACTGCAAGTGGCATAACTCATTTTCTCATGCCACTAATGATTGTAATGTATTCCGACGATAGATTCAATCGGCCATTAATGAGGGACGATTAAAATTTCAGGAAATGCAGGTGGATACAGAGCCCTTTCCAATGAACGTGATCGACTTTGAGGGCAAGAAAGTCCTGGTTCGGCCAAACACGGCCGATAAAGGCAAAGGCAAAGAGGCAATCATCAGCAATTCTAAAAAGACCAATGAAGATCATAAAGTTTCTTGCAGGAAAGTGGTAGCCGAGAAGACTCCCGATGGAGGGGAGACCCTAAAGGTGACCATCACAGCCTCCAGTACTGGGGGGCAAGCGCAGAAAGGGAGACAGATGCAGGAACCCATGCTACGTATCCCAGACGGTCCGACACGTAGGCGCGGACGGTCCGAGACCCCACCGGACGGTCCGGAGAGCTCCGGCGGACGGTCCGACCATACTCAGGACTTACAACGGCCACGTACTTTCAAACCACGAAGACCAGAGATAGGTACGTGGAAAACAAATACATTCAAGGTAGCTGGTCGGTTGGTTAAAGCCGGCCCAACTTTTGATCAATTATTGTCTAAATACGTAAAAAAGAAGGCCGGCCCCAGTGACCGGCCAGCAAAGCAACCCCGCTCACCCATTCATGAGCAGCGCCAGGTCAGGCCGATTGGACCACCCCACCAATCGGAAGAAATGAAAGGTCATACTATACAAGTGAGACCTAACATACCTGCATGGACACCTCCACCTCCATATCCACCTATGCCATATCCATACACATATTTACCTCCGCCATATGTCCCAAATCAAATGTGGGGCATGCCACCATATCCATTTGGGATGCCACAGTACCCCGCCTGGGGGGCACCCCAAACATCTGTTTTTGACAGGTTGACGCCACTAGTACAAGACCGATTGAGCACTGCTCAATCCGGTCACCAGGCACAAACCCAACAGGATTGCCGGACTACTCGGCCTTCAAGGCCGACCAATCCGGCAGGGGGGCATATGCCTGCAGCAACTCAAAAAACAACAAAAGGAACATCATCAAAATAGGCACCACAGATGTTGTCATACAAGGAGACAATAAAGGGCCGATGATTTTCGGCGAATCGGCCAACACAACCAAAAAGGATACGGCTACCATCAAAACAGCCGATCCAAAATACTCCATGCCTCGATGGTGCCCAGCGGGATTGACACGATCCCAAAAGAGAAAATTACAGCGCCTAAGAGCAAAGGAGAGCCAGGAGAAGGAGGCAGAAAAGACATTTAATGACACACATCCACTATACCCGCCACCGCAAAAGAAATGGAGACCGAAGGCCGTTGAGAAAAAACAAACGACCACAGAAATAGAAAGTCAATCTGCACCAGGCGCGGACCGTCCGGCCCCTGCGCGCGGACCGTCCGCCGTTCACTAGAAAGTCTCTGGACAACCTGCACCAGGCGCGGACCGTCCGGCCCCCGCACGCGGACTGTCCGCCGTTCACCAGGAAGCATCCAACGACACGACAACATCAATGGAAGAGGACGACTTGCTGGGAGAAGACCTAATCGACTACGAGGCTTCTCCAGAACGCCCAGGTATGGATGTAAATATTATTACGTTTTCTGCCGATTGTACTATCATCGGCAACGATGAACCTGTTGTTGCCCAGTTTGATTTTGGTCCTAAAGAAGCCGCCTTTACTAAACCAAAGGAATCGGTAAATCATCTAAAGCCACTCTTCGTGCGCGGTCACATTGATGGAATACCGATTGCTAAGATGTTGGTAGATGGAGGGGCGACTGTAAATCTAATGCCTTATTCACTATACAGAAAATTAGGTAAACAAGATGACGAACTTGTCAAAACCAACATGACCCTCAGCGGTGTTGGGGATAGTTCGATAAAAGCCAGGGGAGTCACGTCCGTTGAATTAACCATCGGGACTAAGACCCTTGCTGCTGCATTCTTCGTCGCTGATGTAGAAGGGAATTACAGTTTAATTCTAGGCAGAGATTGGATTCATGCCAATCAATGTATACCTTCTACATTACATCAAATGCTAATACAATGGGTAGGCGATGAGGTAGAACAAGTACATGCTGATGTATCGGCCTGCATCGCTGTGGCTGATGCCCCTGTACTCTGGACTTATGAGACTGCTACATGTCTCACAGGAGTAGATTTTTCTGATTATCAGTTCATAAGTATAGATAAGAAAGGTTTCATTCCTTTAATGCTAGAGCCGATGGAGAATCAGCTAAATCCTAAATAAAGTTTAAATGATGAATACACACAAAGTTCATGAGTCGTTGATCATGGACAATTTGGCTCTCAAAGCTGGATGGTCCGGTCTTTCACAAAATAGTTCGG
Source organism: Zea luxurians (assembly GCA_029449295.1). NCBI lineage: Eukaryota > Viridiplantae > Streptophyta > Magnoliopsida > Poales > Poaceae > Zea > Zea luxurians. The sequence continues at coordinate 36,560,163 of JAOPSE010000010.1, read as the reverse complement.
ACTTTAAGACCGAACATCTACCACAGCGAAAAGACAGTATTACGGATGATCCGGTCCCCGAGACCGGAAAGTCCGCCATCACACAAAGATCATTTGATTCCTCTGTGGGGGACATGATAGAGGAATTCAGAGATCTTGATAAACTAGGACAGGGGTTTACATCGGCCGATCCTTTGGAGGAGATTGACATAGGAGATGGTAAAACTCCAAGGCCGACTTTTGTAAACAAAACCCTGGAGACCGATTCTAGAAATGAGATGATCGGTCTATTGAAGGAATATTCAGATTGTTTTGCTTGGAATTACACTGAAATGCCTGGACTAAGCCGAGAGATTGTCGAACATCGGCTGCCTATTAAGTCTGGTTTCAGACCTTTCAAGCAGAAAGCTAGAACATTTCGTCTAGATCTTCTCCCACGAATCAACGACGAAATCCACCGGCTGCTAGAAGCTAATTTTATTAGACCTTGCAGATACGCAGAGTGGGTCTCCAATATTGTGCCGGTGGAGAAGAAGGAGTCAGGTAAGCTTAGAGTATGCATTGATTTTCGTAATTTAAATAAAGCAACTCCTAAAGATGAATATCCCATGCCCATAGCCGACACATTAATCAATAATGCATCAGGAAATAGAATTATTAGCTTCCTTGATGGCAATGCCGGATATAATCAGATTTTCATGGCCGAAGAAGATGCGTCTAAAACGGCCTTTATATGTCCAGGCTTCATTGGTTTATTTGAATGGGTTGTCATGACATTCGGTCTTAAAAATGCTGGTGCTACTTATCAGAGGGCTATGAATCTGATCTTCCATGAGTTGTTAGGAAACACTGTGGAAGTCTACATTGATGATATTGTAGTCAAATCGGCTGAGTTTAGTTCTCATATAGCTGATTTGCGCAAAGCCTTTGATAAAATGCGTCGGTATGGTTTGAAAATGAACCCACGTAAATGTGCTTTTGGAGTGTCGGCCGGTAAGTTTTTAGGATTTGTCATCCATGAACATGGTATAGAAATAGACCCTGACCGAATCAAGTCTATTCAGAATGTGGGGCCTCCGACTTGTAAGGTCGAAGTGCAGAGGTTTCTCGGCAAGGTGAATTATTTACGAAGGTTTATTTCTAACCTAGCCAGGAAGATTGATGCCTTCACCCCTATCCTTCGGCTTAAGAATGATGCTGAATTCACTTGGGGGGCAGAGCAGCAGGAAGCATTTGATCTCATTAAAAAATACTTGTCTTCGGCTCCCATGTTAAAAGCACCACAAGTAGGAGCACCATTCAGATTATACATTGCAGCTGAAGACAAGATTATTGGGGCTGTTCTGACACAAGAAACTGAGGGGAAGGAGCATGTGGTGACATATCTAAGCCGAAGGTTGGTGGATGCTGAAACAAGGTACACTTTTATTGAAAAGTTATGCTTATGCTTGTTTTATGCATGCACCAAATGTAGATGTTATTTACTGTCTAGTCATTGCACTGTTTCTGGTCAAGCCGATGTAATCAAATACATGTTGCATAACCCAATTATGAGTGGTAGAATTGGTAAGTGGGCTTATGCACTCATAGAATATGACTTGGCCTATGAACCATTGAAATCTATGAAAGGCCAAGTCGTAGCGGATTTTATTGTAGAACATCGGGTTAATGATATTCATGAACTAGACATGTCATACCTCACTATTACTCCTTGGACTTTATATTTTGATGGATCGGTTTGCAATGAAGGGCAAGGAATTGGCATTGTGCTTGTTTCACCAAGTAATGTCTCCTTTGACTTCTCTAGCCGATTGAAAACTTATTGCACCAATAATCAAGCTGAATATGAGGCCCTCCTATTCGGCTTAGAACTTTTAAATGGTATGGGAGTAAAACATGTGAAGGTATTTGGTGATTCTCAGCTGGTTGTCCAACAAGTGTTAGAAGAATATCAATGTCTTGATGGTACTCTAAATAGTTATCTTGAGAAATGTTGGAGCATAATCCATTCTTTTGACGAATTCAGTATTCGGCATATCTCTAGAGTTGAGAATCATAGAGCTAACGATTTGGCACAAGATGCATCAGGTTATCGGATAAAGAGAGGGAAATTTCACAAAACTGAAATTTTGATAACCAGTGCAGAGCCAAATTCCCAGGTCGCGGACCGTCCGCGTGATGACGCCGGACCGTCCGGGGTTACCAGAAATGTTCTCTTAATCGATTCGGCTGACAATGAAGCCGATGCAAGTGATTGGAGGACACCTATACTTAATTATTTACGAAATCCCAATATCAGGACAGATAAGAACATTCGGCGAACAGCTTTCAAGTATGTTTTGATGAGTGATGAACTTTACCGCCGAACAGTCAGTGACGTCCTGCTGAAGTGCTTGGGCCCAGATGATGCTATATTAGCCATGGCCGAAGTACATGAAGGAATTTGTGGTACTCATCAATCGGCTCCAAAGATGAAGTGGTTGTTGCGAAGGTCTGATTTTTATTGGCCTAGTATGATAGCTGATTGTTTCAAGTACTACAAGGGATGCCAAGTGTGTCAAAAATTCGGCGACCTACAGTTGGTCCCTGCAGCCGAATTACATCCTATCATCAAGCCTTGGCCGTTCAGAATGTGGGGATTAGACTTTATTGGAGAAATTCATCCTTCATCATCAAAGGGGCATCGGTTTGTGTTAGTTGCCACTGACTATTTCACCAAATGGACTGAAGCCGTTGCTCTGAAAAACATGACGCACAAGGAGGTAATTGAGTTCATAACTGAGCATATTATTCATAGATTCGGCATTCCCCAGACCTTGACTACAGATCAAGGGACTTCTTTTATGTCAAAGGAGGTACGTGAATTTGCTGAATTATACAGAATTAAGCTGCTTAATTCATCTCCATATTATGCTCAGGCCAATGGACAGGCCGAGTCTAGTAATAGGACATTGATTAATTTGATAAAAAAGAAGATATCTGATAATCCTAAACATTGGCATAAGATTTTGTCCGAAGCTTTATGGGCTCATAGAATATCTAAACATAGTGCTACTAAAGTATCTCCTTTTGAGCTTGTCTATGGGCAGGAAGCAGTATTGCCTGTGGAAATAAGTTTGAATGCTGTCAGGTTCGCCAGACAAAATGATCTAACTGTCACTGATTATTATAATTCAATGATGGATAATATTGATGAGGTGACCGATAAGAGGGTGATAGCTTTGGGAGCAATAGAAAAGGACAAGATTATGGTAGCCAGGGCCTACAACAAGAAGGTCAAAGCAAAGTCATTTCAAGTAGGAGATCTGGTGTGGAAGACCATCTTGCCTTTAAGGAATAAAGACCGGAAGTTTGGGAAATGGTCGCCAAGCTGGGAGGGTCCTTATAAAGTAAAACATGTGATGTCTGGTAACGCCTATTTGCTACAAACATTACAAGGCAAGGATTTACCAAAGGCTTTGAATGGGCGTTTCCTCAAACAGTACCATCCTAGTATGTGGTAAGATGCCTAAGAGAACCGATGTGATCACATCGAGTTAGTTGCTTTTGGTTCGCCCAGCTCCACCAAAAGGCAGGGGGCATATGTTTGAACCGTAAAAGAGCCGGCGGACGGTCCGGCCCTGAGGCCGGACGGTCCGCGGTCCGGACAGTCCGCGCCTGTGGGCCGGACGGTCCGCGCGTGCGCAGAACAGATTAGGGTTCCGAGTTTTGTGCTACGGTTGTTAGCTAGATTCGCGGAATTAGCTCGGAATCAGTTGTGTAAAGGGTCCAGCCCCCCTCCTCTATAAATAGAGAGGTCTACGGCCGATTTGTAATCATCAATCGAATCAATACAACTTCTATTTCGCATTTTATCCTAGGAGTAGTTCTAGTCTAGTTTAGGTTTAGCTATCCAATCCCTAAATTCTTCGTCTCTCTTCGGCTCTACGTCGATTAGAGGAGTCTAGGTCGGCCAGCCCGAGCCTAGACACCACCTAGGATCTCTACTCCCCGACGGGGTCCCTCCCGGGAGTGAGATCCAGGCGCCGTCGGCGATCTTTCGCCGTCCCTGCGTACGCGCGGACCGTCCGGCCCTAGGGCGCGGACCGTCCGACCGTCAGGAAGGAGCCCTAGCCGCGCACCAGGCCGCGGACCGTCCGGCCCCAGGCCGCGGACAGTCCGCCCTTGCGCAGAGAGCACCACCGCGCCTCGCATCAGGCTGCGGACCGTCCGGCCCCTGCGCGCGGACCGTCCGCCCCTGTGCAGAGGGCACCGCCACGGTTCTTGTTGAGTGTTTGGCGCTCCGAAAAGGCGTCAACAGGTATTAAGAAGTAGCTATCTCAAATATCTCTGAACTCAAGTGACTGTCCCGTTCTCTGACCATACAAGAATTGGCAAATTTTTGGAAGTGTTTCTGACCTGCTAAAGTATGCAAGAGGGAACCTTCCCATGGGAGATCAACTTCTATGTTGTCCAGCATAATAGAGAAGTCATTAGCTGCTTCTTCTGTACTTAATTTCTTATAAGCAGTGACAAGAAAACTTCTTCTGATGTCATTAGCTCTGCATAGAGACTGAAGGAATCCTCACCATGTCGAGGATACAAGCAAATCACCAAAAAACAATCCTCAGGTTCGGAATTGTGATGTGAAAACACCGTCAAAAGTGGTTAATGAATTGTCACCCACTTTTACTCCTGCAGATCCGTCAAAAGGCTCAAGTATAAGCTTGTTAAAAACTTCTGGTGCGTGAGAATTGTTGAAGCTAGATCCTGAATATGTACTGCCAAATCAGCTAATAAATGATTACATAAGAAGGAAGGATATGGCCCATGTTAGTATTTTATTAAGCCATCATTTGTATGATGATGTTGTCAAGCGTTAGAAGAAGGTAATTATATTTCTATATATATTCTTGTTAGTAATCATCACTTTGAATGAGACATATTCCTAATGACCTATGTGGTACGATTAGGAGGTTGCGAAGTATTTTTAATGGCCGATGCAACACACTTTGTTGCAGATAGATTTTGCCTCGCAAATAATATGCTAGAAGCAATAACTATTGGCAAGCCAATAATTACATCAATGTGGCTTGAAAATTGTGGACAAGCAGGTTGTTATTAATGAGAGGAAGTATATTCAGAGGGATGAAATAAAGGAAAAAAAGATAGGTTTTTCATCATGCCTATATAATTGGCCTCAGCTTGCAAACACCATCTTCTGCTGGTATTGTGAATTTTGTAATCATATTTCATCAATGTCTGTCCTCGATTCATTCTTTACTGAAAATTTATTTACAGGAAAAACGAGTCTTTGTAACATCAAATGTGAAACCAAGTCATGTAGTGGTGACTAGCTTGGTTAAAGCATCATCAGGGCTGGTCAACCATATCTTATTTTCCCAAAATATTTTAAACTTTTGTTTGTGTTTGAAATTTAAATTACATGTAAACAATGACTAGATTAGTTATATATTACTCACTTCATTCCAAAATATAATTCGTTTTAGACTAAATATATATTCATTAATTAACCTATGGATATAGTATGTGTGTCTACATTTATTATTATTTATTTGAATGTGTATGGGAAAAAGAGGGCTAGAACAAATTATATTTTGGGATAGAGTAATTGTTTTGTAGGAAATAGTAAAGGGTCTCTAATGGTTAATATGTTAGATATAGGTTATTCACAAAATATAAATACTCTTACTTATTAGGAATGGCTTGTTGTGAAATTTTTTGTCACCATCTTTGCAATTTGTATCAGCAACAGCGTTCTAAAACAAATAAACTAAGGCAACCTAGTGCACTAAAATTTGAATCAAATGGTTATCAAGTAAATGGTTGATGGATCCTTTTATATAGGGAAACATTAGTTTTTTCTTGTATGTGATAATAGCAATTGTATGTTTGTTCTTACCGCTCTAAAGTTGAAAAACTTTAGAGTAGACATCCTTGTCTTATGAAATTCTTTAGCATTTTCAACATGCTTCATGGTTTATCAACCAAATTTGGTCTTCTCCCATGGATATATTGCTTTGTCACTAGCAACCATGAGAAGCAATGTAAAGATACTTGCGGTATAATTTTATTTGTATCAATTTAGTTTTGTATAGGTTGTTGCCAAAGAATTTGAGATATTGGGGTCAATAATATGTGGTGTTCATTTTTATGTAAACATTGTGCACTAAAATTTTGTCGAAATTTTGGTATGTCGTCGCAACGCACGGGCACCTAGCTATATATATATGATCGAGGTAATGGAAGCACTGGACTTCGATTAGTAGGGGAAGCCCCAGCCAGGACGCGGATAGGCCACGACCCGCGTGATTGCGTCTGCATTTATGCTGGTATAACCCAATTATAGAATTTGCATATGTTAGGGGCCTTCGTCTTCCGAAGGTCCTCAAAAACTTAACTAACATGTTTTTTTAGTATAACAGACTGTTACAGGAGGCTTCGGCTTTGAGATGAAAGTGTGCATGGTATGAAGGTGTGGTCTGAAGGAAGAATAATCTAGATCCAAAGCTGTGGCTGAAGAAGCTTCGGCTTAGCACAATGACGATGGTAAAAGGCGAAATCGACTTAAAGGAGAAAAGACTGTTTAGTCCTCGTTAACTTATCTTATGGTCAACAGTAAATATCAGGGACATGAATGTAATTTTGTCTAGGCTGTGTCTTGTGTCTATAAATAGATGAACAGTAACACCGTACTGTTCACGCTGACTTGTAATCGCTCTCGCGTCACTCCCGCTTGTTCACCTTCTATCAAGCCGAAGGTACAAATGTATATAAATGTTATTGATGTTTATCCATATTTATAAAATAAGAATATATGTGATCCAATATTTTGAAATGACTGTTCATATTCTCTTTGTGTTTTATGTCTCTGTTTACATCCTTGATTACTGAAATGATGAAGGTATGCCCTTCATGACCTTCGTCTGAAGATCATTATATCCTAAGGGAGATAATGTTTCGAAGGACGAAGGTCTTTAATCGTTAACAATTGTGTTGCTTTGTTCTTGGTATATAGCATCCGAGAACAAGGACCAACATTGGCTCCCACCTCCGGTGAACTCATTCGACCACCTTCGGCAAGCATCGACCTTCGTCATGCTGTCGAAGAAGATAGCAGGGCCAGGGGCTGCACTGCAGCCACTGGACGTTAATTAGGAGATGCTACACGAAGCTAGGAGCCAGAAGAGGAAGGCTACCAGCCCAACACCTCAGGAGGAGGAACTGAACCAAGAAATCAGGGACCTCAAAGCTATCCATCAACAGGTTCAAAAGAAGAGAGAGAAAATGCTTCGACTCGTCGATCTCTAGAGTTAGATTGATGAGGCCGCCGAGGAAATGCGTCACCTCACCCAGGATGACCAAGACCGAAGGCCCCAGCACAGAGAGCTTCGTCAAGAGAATTCATACAACGATGATGAATGGTATGATGATTTTCATCATGGCAATTTTACTTTCGATGATGCTTCTCCTTTGGCAGTAGAATTGCAGGCTACCCTATGACCCACATCATACAAACCACCTCAGCTTCCTATGTATGATGGGCACTTAGACCCGAAGCAGTTTCTAATGAGCTACGAAGCAACCATATCTCCATATGGGGGCAATACTGCAGTCATGGCGAAATCCTTTGTCATGACAGTCAAAAGCGTAGCACAAACTTGATACTCTTCTCTCAGGCCAGGGACAATCACATCATGGCATAAGCTCAAGGATATGCTAGTCACTAGCTTCCAAGGCTTTCAGATGAAACCAGTCACTACTCAGCCTTTGTTTCAGTGCACGCAAGACCATGAGGAGTACCTTCAGGCGTATGTCTGAAGGTTCCTGCGTCTAAGAGCACAAGCGCCTACAGTGCCCAATGAAATTGTTGTTGAGGCCATGATCAAGGGGCTTTAGCCAGGACCTAGAGCTCAATATTTTGCTAGGAAGCCCCCACAAACCCTGGAGAAGCTCCTTCAGAAGATGGATGAGTACATCCTGGCCAATAATAATTTCCACCAAAGAAGGGAAGAAGCATACATGTTTTTTGAGATGGCCAAGGGCTTTGGAGGAAGAATTCACCCCAGGCATGTCAGGTCAATCCATAATGCCAACCCAGGTGATGATAGAGGAAGTCAACCCAAAGACAACAACACAATCGCCAATCGTCAGGGCCACAACAAAGCTTCTTCAGGCCACCAGCTTCAAGAGGCAGAGGGGGCAGAAGCTTCGGCGGAAGATACGGAAATCAGCCCAGGAGACTTTTTTGCTTGTTTTGTGGTGAAGACAAAGGCCACACCACAAGAACGTGCCAAGTCATGATTTAGAAGCAGAAAGAGATTGCCGAAGCTGAAGCACGACAGAATCAGCCGAAGCAAGTCCTACATATTGCTTCATGCTATTCTCCCTATGTTCCAGAGTACGTAGGTAATCAACAGCCTACAGCCTCTGTCGCTTCGACAAGCCACTCTCAAGCTTCCTAGGCCCAGCTTCCACCTGAGAGCACCTAGAGGGGGGGGGGGTGAATAGGTGATCCTGTAACACTTAAAAACTTAGGCCACAAAAACTTGGTTAAGTGTTAGCACAATAACCGCCAAGTGGCTAGAGAGGAATCTTCAACAAAACACAATAACCAACAAGATCAATCACAGAGATGGCACGGTGGTTATCCCGTGGTTCGGCCAAGACCAACGCTTGCCTACTCCACGTTGTGGCGTCCCAACGGACGAGGGTTGCAATCAACCCCTCTCAAGCGGTCCAAAGACCCACTTGAATACCACGGTGTTTTGCTTGCTTTTCTCAATCGCGTTTGCGAGGAATCTCCACAACTTGGAGCCTCTCGCCCTTACACTTGAAGTTCACAAAGAAGCACGGAGCAAGGGAGGGATTAGCAACGCACTCAAGACAAGAAATCACAGCAACACCACGCACACAAGTCGCAACGAGAGCTCACAACACAACTCAATGAGTTCACCACTCAACTAGAGCTCTAATTGCTATCGCAAAGAATCAAAGGCGCGGAATCGATGTCTTGGTGCTTAGGAATGTTGTAGGAATGCTTGGTGTACTCCTCCATGCACCTAGGGGTCCCTTTTATAGCCCCAAGGCAGCTAGGAGCCGTTGAGAGCAATCTAGGAAGGCTGATCTTGCCTTCTGTCGACTGGCGCACCGGACAGTCCGGTGCACACCGGACACTGTCCGGTGCCCGATTTCTTTCCAAAAATGGCGCAGTTGACCGTTGGCAGCCTGAGAGCCGTTGGCGCACCGGACATGTCCGGTGCACACCGGATAGACCGGTGCACACCGGATAGACCGGTGCCCCCTTCTAGCCGTTGGCTCGGCCACGTGTCCCGCGCAGATCGCGCGGCCGACCGTTGGCCCTGCCGACCGTTGGCTCACCGGACAGTCCGGTGCACACCGGACAGTCCGGTGAATTATATCCGTACATCGTCGATGAATTCCCGAGAGCGACGAGTTCGCCTGTGAACGGCCCACTGGACAGTCCGGTGCACCACCGGACAGTCCGGTGAATTATAGCCGTACACCGTCGTCGAAGTCCCGAGAGCAGCCTGTTCGTCAGAGCCAGCCTGGCGCACCGGACACTGTCCGGTGCACCACCGGACAGTCCGGTGCACCACCGGACAGTCCGGTGCTCCAGACTGAGCAAAGTCTTGGCTGCTCGAGCCAAGGCATTTTCAATTGGATTTTTCCTGTTTCCAGCACTTAGACACAATACATTAGTCCATAAAACAATGTACTAAGTCTGAGAAACATACCTTTATCCTTGATTTGTACTTTGTCCACCATTTTACACTTAGGCACATGTGTTGGACACTAAACCACCAAAATCCTTAGAAATGGCCCAAGGGCACATGTCCCTTTCAATCTCCCCCTTTTTGGTGATTTATGCCAACACAACATAAAGCAAGTAGAACAAATACAAAATCAATTCAAATAAGAACTCAAATTGTTTTGATTCAAATTTGACATATATGGATCACTCTTTGCCACCACTTGGTTTGTTTTTGCAAATCAAACTCAAATTTCTATCTCTAAGTCAAACACACATGTTAAGACATAAAGAGAGTCATTCCAAGAGAAATTGATTCAAGATTTCAAAAACTCCCCTTTTTCCCATAATCAATACTTCTCCCCACAAGAAGCCAACTTTTGACAAGAGAGACAATAAAAGAGTTTTGACAAACCAAAAGCTCTATTCTACTATTTTCAAAATCTCTCAAGTGGTAGCTGATCCATTTATCGCTTTGGCCTTTATTTTCTCCCCCTTTGGCATCAAGCACCAAAACGGGATCAATCTTGGCCCTTTAACCCCATTGTCTCACCAAAATCTTCAAATGAGAACACAAAGGCAATAAGAGTATAAAGATGAACTTGGAAAAGTTACTCTTTTCATCGGAGTGCAGTGGAAGTCTTGCATGGTCGAAGTCCACCTTTTCCCTTTCAATCCTCCTTGGAGACTAAAACAACCAAACTCAAGTACATGGTTAGTCTCAAAGGGTCAAGTTGTAGCACAGCTCCCCCTAAATATGTGCATCACTTGCAAAAAGGACTTGTGAGGTCCAGGGAGTGTTTGTACAACTTGAGCACCACAATAAGCAACAAAATGCAGAATGAACATGATCAAAGGCATAAACACATGTATGCTACAATTCAATCCAAGTTCCGCGAATCTAAGACATTTAGCTCACTACGCAGCCTGCAAAAGGTCTTTTCATCTAAAGGCTTAGTGAAGATATCGGCTAGCTGGTTCTCGGTGCTAACATGAAACACTTCGATATCTCCCTTTTGCTGGTGGTCTCTCAAAAAGTGATGCCGGATGTCAATGTGCTTTGTGCGGCTGTGCTCAACAGGATTTTCCGCTATTCGGATAGCACTCTCATTATCACATAGGAGTGAGACTTTGCTCAGATTGTAGCCAAAGTGCCTGAGGGTTTGCCTCATCCAAAGTAGTTGCGCGCAACACTGTCCTACGGCAACATACTCGGCCTCAGCGGTGGATAGGGCAACGGAAGTTTGTTTCTTAGAATTCCATGACACCAGGGACCTTCCTAAGAATTGGCACGTCCCCGATGTACTCTTCCTATCGACCTTACATCCAGCATAGTCGGAATCTGAGTACCCAATCAAGTCAAAGTTAGACCCCTTTGGATACCAGATCCCGAAGCAAGGCGTAGCGACTAAATATCGAAGAATTCACTTCACAGCCACTAAGTGACACTCCTTAGGATCGGATTGAAATCTAGCACACATGCATACGCTAAGCATAATATCCGGTCTACTAGCACATAAATAAAGCAAAGAACCTATCATGGACCGGTATGCTTTTTGATCAACGGACTTACCTCCTTTGTTGAGGTCGGTGTGTCCGTCAGTTCCCATCGGCGTCTTTGCGGGCTTGGCGTCCTTCATCCCAAACCGCTTTAGCAAGTCTTGCATGTACTTTGTTTGGGAGATGAAAGTGCCGTCCTTGAGTTGCTTCACTTGGAACCCAAGGAAGTAGTTCAACTCGCCCATCATCGACATCTCGAATTTCTGCGTCATAACCCTGCTAAACTCTTCACAAGACTTTTGATTAGTAGAACCAAATATTATGTCATCGACATAAATTTGGCACACAAAAAGATCACCATCGCAAGTCTTAGTAAAAAGAGTTGGATCGGCTTTCCCAACCTTGAAAGCATTAGCAATTAAAAAGTCTCGAAGGCATTCATACCATGCTCTTGGGGCTTGCTTAAGTCCATAGAGCGCCTTAGAGAGCTTACACACGTGGTCGGGGTACCGTTCATCCTCGAAGCCAGGGGGTTGCTCCACGTACACCTCCTCTTTGATCGGCCCGTTGAGGAAAGCGCTCTTCACATCCATTTGGTACAACCTGAAAGAATGGTGAGCGGCATATGCTAGCAAGATACGAATTGATTCTAGCCTAGCCACAGGAGCAAAAGTCTCCTCAAAGTCCAAACCTGCGACTTGGGCATAACCTTTTGCCACAAGTCGAGCCTTGTTCCTCGTCACCACCCCGTGCTCGTCCTGTTTGTTGCGGAACACCCACTTGGTTCCCAGAACATTTTGCTTGGGACGAGGCACCAGCGTCCAAACTTCATTGCGCTTGAAGTTGTTGAGTTCCTCCTGCATGGCCAACACCGAGTCTGGATCTAGCAAGGCCTCTTCTACCCTGAAAGGCTCAATAGAAGAGACAAAAGAGTAATGCTCACAAAAATTAACTAATCTTGAACGAGTAGTTACTCCCTTGCTAATATCACCCAATATTTGGTCGACGGGATGATCCCTTTGGATCGTCGCTCGAACTTGGGTTGGAGGTGCCTAAGGTGCTTCTTCCTCTTCAACTTGATCATCCTGTGCTCCCCCTTGATCATGCGCCTCCACTTGAGGTACCTAGGGTCATCTTGGGTTGGGGGATGCACCATAGTTGAGGAAGACGGTTGATCTTGCTCCAATTGTTCCTGAGGCCATACATCTCCAATCGCCATGGTGCGTATCGCGGCCGTTGGAACGTCTTCTTCATCTACATCATCTAGATCAACAACTTGCTCTCTTGGAGAGCCATTAGTCTCATCAAATACAACGTCGCTAGAGACTTCAACCAAACCCGATGATTTGTTGAAGACCCTATACGCCTTTGTATTTGAATCATAACCTAATAAAAACCCTTCTACAGCTTTGGGAGCAAATTTAGAGGTTCTACCTTTCTTCACAAGAATATAACACTTGCTCCCAAATACACGAAAATAAGACACATTGGGTTTGTTACCAGTTAGCAGCTCGTATGAAGTCTTCTTGAGGAGGCGGTGAAGGTAGACCCTGTTGATGGCGTGGCAAGCCGTGTTCCCGGCTTCCGACCAAAAGCGCTTGGGGGTCTTGAATTCTCCAAGCATAGTCCTCGCCATATCTATGAGCGTCCTGTTCTTCCTCTCTACCACACCATTTTGCTGAGGTGTGTAGGGAGCGGAGAACTCGTGCTTGATCCCTTCCTCCTCAAGGAACTCCTCCACTTGAAGGTTCTTGAACTCGGACCCGTTGTCGCTCCTTATCTTCTTCACCTTGAGCTCAAACTCATTTTGAGCTCTCCTGAGGAAGCGCTTGAGGGTCCCTTGGGTTTCAGACTTATCCTGCAAAAAGAACACTCAAGTGAAGCGGGAAAAGTCATCAACAATAACTAGACCATACTTACTTCCTCCTATGCTCAGATAGGCGACGGGTCCGAAGAGGTCCATATGCAGCAGCTCCAGAGGTCTTGAAGTGGTTATCACATTCTTGCTGTGATGTGCTCCTCCCACTTGTTTACCTGCTTGACAAGCTGCACAAGGTCTATCTTTTTCGAATTGCACGTTAGTCAAACCTATCACGTGTTCTCCCTTTAGAAGCTTGTGAAGGTTCTTCATCCCCACATGTGCTAAGCGGCGATGCCACAGCCAGCCCATGCTAGTCTTAGCAATTAAGCATGCATCTAGACCGGCCTCCTCTTTTGCAAAATCAACTAAATAAAGTTTGCCGTCTAGTACACCCTTAAAAGCTAATGAACCATCACATCTCCTAAAGACAGACACATCTACATTTGTAAATAGACAATTATATCCCATATTACATAATTGACTGACAGATAGTAAATTATATCCAAGAGACTCAACTAAAAACACATTAGAGATAGAGTGCTCATTTGATATTGCAATCTTGCCTAAACCTTTCACCTTGCCTTGGTTCCCATCACCGAATATGATTGAATCTTGGGAATCCTTATTCTTGACGTAGGAGGTGAACATCTTCTTCTCCCCCGTCATATGGTTTGTGCATCCGCTGTCGATAATCCAGCTTGAACCCCCGGATGCATAAACCTGCAAGGCAAATTTAGGCTTGGGTCTTAGGTACCCAACTCTTGTTGGGTCCTACAAGGTTAGTCACAATTTCCTTAGGGACCCAAATGCAAGTTTTATCACCCTTGCATTTTGCCCCTAATTTCCTAGCAACTATCTTCCTATCCTTTCTACAAATAGCAAAGAAAGCATTTAAAGCATGATAAATTGTAGAGGGACCATTCATAACTTTTCTAGGAACATGAACAATATTCTTTCTAGGCACATGATGAATATTTTTCCTAGGCATATCTCTACCATGCATATAGGAAGAACTGGAAGCATACATAGCATAAGAATCATAGGCATGTGAATCAAAAGCATTACAACTCCTATGAGACTGTCTTCTATCATTGTACATAAAAGCATGGTTCTTTTTAGTACTACTTGCCATAGGGGCCTTCCCTTTCTCCTTGGCGGAGATGGGAGCCTTATGGCTTGTTAAGTTCTTGGCTTCCCTCTTGAAGCCAAGCCCATCCTTAATTGAGGGGTGTCTACCAATCGTGTAGGCATCCCTAGCAAATTTCAGTTTATCAAAATCACTTTTGCTAGCCTTAAGTTGGGCATTAAGACTAGCCATTTCATTATTTAATTTTGCAATAGAAGCTATGTGTTCACTACAAGCATCAATATCAAAATCTTTACATCTATTGCAAATAACAACATTTTCTACACAAGTTGTTGATTTACTAGCTATTTCTAACTTAGCATTCAAATTATCATTAATGCTCCTTAAGCTAGAAATCGTCTCATGGCAAGAAGATAATTCACAAGAAAGCATTTCATTTCTCTTAACTTCTAAGGCATGAGATTTTTGTGCTTCTACAAATTTGTCATGTTCTTCATACAACAAGTCCTCTTGTTTTTCTAAAAGCCTATTCTTATCATTCAAGGCATCAATCAATTCATTAATTTTATCTACCTTGTTTCTATCTAGGCCCTTAAATAAACATGAATAATCTATTTCATCCTCATCACTGGATTCGTCCTCACTTGAAGAAGCATAAGTAGAGTTTCGAGTACATACCTTCTTCTCCCTTGCCATAAGGCATGTGTGACGCTCGTTGGGGAAGAGGGATGACTTGTTGAAGGCGGTGGCGGCGAGTCCTTCATTGTCGGAGTCGGACGAGGAGCAATCCGAATCCCACTCCTTTCCAAGATGTGCCTCGCCCTTTGCCTTCTTATAGTTCTTCTTCTTCTCCCTCTTGTTCCCTTGATCCTGATCACTATCATTGTCGGGACAGTTAGCAATAAAATGACCAAGCTTACCACATTTGAAGCATGAGCGATTCCCCTTTGTCTTGGTCTTGCTTGGCTGCCCCTTGCGACCCTTTAGCGCTGTCTTGAATCTTTTGATGATGAGGGCCATTTCTTCATCATTAAGTCCGGCCGCCTCAATTTGTGCCACCTTGCTAGGTAGCGCCTCCTTGCTTCTTGTTGCCTTGAGAGCTAGGGGTTGAGGCTCGGTGATTGGACCATTTAATGCGTCGTCCACGTACCTCGCCTCCTTGATCATCATTCGCCCGCTTACGAATTTTCCAAGGACTTCTTCGGGCGACATTTTGGTGTACCTGGGATTCTCACGAATATTATTCACCAAATGAGGATCAAGAACGGTAAAGGACCTTAGCATCAGTCGGACGACGTCGTGGTCCGTCCATCGCGTGCTTCCGTAGCTCCTTATTTTGTTGATAAGGGTCTTGAGCCGGTTGTATGTTTGGGTTGGCTCCTCGCCCCTTATCATCGCGAATCGTCCAAGCTCGCCCTCCACCAACTCCATCTTGGTGAGCAAGGTGACGTCGTTCCCCTCATGAGAAATCTTGAGGGTGTCCCATATTTGCTTGGCGTTATCCAAGCCGCTCACTTTGTGGTATTCATCCCTGCACAATGAAGCTAGAAGAACAGTAGTAGCTTGTGCATTCTTATGAATTTGCTCATTAATGAACATGGGACTATCCGAACTATCAAAGTGCATTCCACTCTCTACAATCTCCCATATACTAGGATGGAGAGAGAACAAGTGACTACGCATTTTGTGACTCCAAAATCCGTAGTCCTCTCCATCAAAATGAGGAGGTTTACCAAGTGGAATAGATAATAAATGAGCATTTGTACTTTGAGGAATACGAGAGTAATCAAAAGAAAAGTTCGAATTGACCGGTTTCCTTCTCTCGTAGTCGTTGTGGTCGTCGTCCTTTTGGGAAGAAGTAGACTCATCGCTGTCGTCGTAGTAAACGATCTCCTTGATGCGCCTCGTCTTCTTTTTCTTCCCATCTTTCCGTCTATGGCCCGAGCCCGAGTCGGTAGGCTTGTCATCCTTCGGCTCATTGACGAAAGATTCCTTCTCTTTATCGTTGATCACGATACCCTTCCCCTTAGGATCCATCTCTTCGGGCGGTTAGTCCCTTTGTGAGAGAACGGCTCTGATACCAATTGAGAGCACCTAGAGGGGGGGGGGGGTGAATAGGTGATCCTGTAACACTTAAAAACTTAGGCCACAAAAACTTGGTTAAGTGTTAGCACAATAACCGCCAAGTGGCTAGAGAGGAATCTTCAACAAAACACAATAACCAACAAGATCAATCACAGAGATGGCACGGTGGTTATCCCGTGGTTCGGCCAAGACCAACGCTTTCCTACTCCACGTTGTGGCGTCCCAACGGACGAGGTTGCAATCAACGCCTCTCAAGCGGTCCAAAGACCCACTTGAATACCACGGTGTTTTGCTTGCTTTTCTCAATCCCGTTTGCGAGGAATCTCCACAACTTGGAGCCTCTCGCCCTTACACTTGAAGTTCACAAAGAAGCACGGAGCAAGGGAGGGATTAGCAACGCACTCAAGACAAGAAATCACAGCAACACCATGCACACAAGTCGCAACGAGAGCTCACAACACAACTCAATGAGTTCACCACTCAACTAGAGCTCTAATTGCTATCGCAAAGAATCAAAGGCGCGGAATCGATGTCTTGGTGCTTAGGAATGTTGTAGGAATGCTTGGTGTACTCCTCCATGCACCTAGGGGTCCCTTTTATAGCCCCAAGGCAGCTAGGAGCCGTTGAGAGCAATCTAGGAAGGCTGATCTTGCCTTCTGTCGACTGGCGCACCGGACAGTCCGGTGCACACCGGACACTGTCCGGTGCCCGATTTCTTTCCAAAAATGGCGCAGTTGACCGTTGGCAGCCTGAGAGCCGTTGGCGCACCGAACATGTCCGGTGCACACCGGACAGACCGGTGCCCCTTCTAGCCGTTGGCTCGGCCACATGTCCCGCGCAGATCGCGCGGCCGACCGTTGGCCCTGCCGACCGTTGGCTCACCGGACAGTCCGGTGCACACCGGACAGTCCGGTGAATTATATCCGTACGTCGTCGATGAATTCCCGAGAGCGACGAGTTCGCCTATGAACGGCCCACCGGACAGTCTGGTGCACCACCGGACAGTCCGGTGAATTATAGCTGTACACCGCCGTCGAAGTCCCGAGAGCAGCTTGTTCGTCAGAGCCAGCCTGGCGCACCGGACACTGTCCGGTGCACCACCGGACAGTCCGGTGCTCCAGACTGAGCAAAGTCTTGGCTGCTCGAGCCAAGGCATTTTCAATTGGATTTTTCCTGTTTCCAGCACTTAGACACAATACATTAGTCCATAAAACAATGTACTAAGTCTGAGAAACATACCTTTATCCTTGATTTGTACTTTGTCCACCATTTTACACTTAGGCACATGTGTTGGACACTAAACCACCAAAATCCTTAGAAATGGCCCAAGGGCACATTTCCCTTTCACCACCACCACCACCGCTAGCACCTACTCTGGCCCGAAGCTAGTAGCCAGAAGGGCACCAACACGCTCAACAACAGCGTGATTTTCGGGAGGAGTCCGAAGCTCGCACAGTCAATAGCACCGTGCCTGAATCCAAGCACATCTACTGAAGAATATCCTACCTCTGGTGCATCTTTATCTTTTCTGCCATTTTATTTTTCTTGTATGAAAAACAATTCATGAAGGATTGAGTTCTGGTTTCATGTAATAATATTGTACTCATATCGTTGAGTGGAATGTTTCCTCTTAACAAGACTCTAAAGCTATAAAAGTCGTTCCTAAGGGAGGGCCGTAAGTTCCGAAGCTACAAAAGTCGTTCCTAAGGGAGCGCAAAGTAAGTTCTGAAGCTACAAAAGTCGTTCCTAAGGTGCGCAGAGTAAGTTCTGAAGCTCAAAAGTCATTCCTAAGGGATTGCAGAGCCAAAATACCACCAAAATAGAAGGTGAAGAAGCTCCAAAGTCGTCCCTAAGGGGATGCAGAGCTTAAATGCCATCGAAATAGAAGGTGAAGAGCTCCAAAGTCGTTCCTAAGGGGATGCAAGGCTTAAATGCCACCAAAATAGAAGGTGAAGAGACTCTAAAGTCGTTCCTAAGGGGATGCAGAGTCTGAGAGTGTTTCCGTGTGGATGTGTCTTTGGCATAAACATCATGCTGCATCATATCATCGCATCATCCCGCATAGCATTACATCATACATCATATCGCATCAACAGCAAGAATCGAACACGAAGCAAACCTTTGGCAGTTACATGATGAATGAAAGTGTGCCGGAGCACGAAGCAAACCTTCGACAATTACAATCTTATCAGGAAATTTTTTGTCGACAACAATATCATACAACAACTTTGTTATAGAAGGGCTATTTTCTTTACGAAGCATGAAAAGAAGGGAAGGTGTTTTTTCGCCAAAGGCTCAAAAATGGTATGTACGCAAATTTCATGCATCGCAAAGAAATATATTACATTAAAATACACATAGATATACAATGTTTAACTTGTACGCATATTACATCACACAAATGTTCAATTTTCTAGCTACACAAAAGTCAGTATTCCTTCAAAATTTTCTCTACAGCTTCGTTCAGAAGTTTGTTGACAGCTTCGTCAACAGCTTCTTCAGCAATTCTTATAGTTTACAGTGTCTGTGGGGGATAGATATCCCCCGGGTCCACTGAAAGAGTAAAGGACCTCACGAAAGGCCCAAGGGCCCAATAAATCGTAAGGTCATTCTTTCGTGGGCCTGGGGAGAAACAACCAGCAAAGCAGAACGACATGAGGCCGGATTGGTGCAAACCCGGACGGCCCACAGCGTCGAGCGAGTGACCGCAACAGAGATCCGACTTTCCCGCGCTGGAGCCTCCATGCAACGAAGCCATGCGAGGATAAGTCGGCGAGGGTTACGTAGGGATAATCTAAAGAGGTTCACTATCTTTTAGCTACTTATTGTTATCTTATCCACGTGTACTGCCCCACGGTCGAGTATATAAGGCCTAGGGGGCACCCCTTCAGAACGATCGACCCTTTACTTAGCCACCCACGTCAACTCTCTGTATTCTCAATCCAGAGAGCTCTCTTGTAACCACATTCACCAAGCATACTCGCCAGAACGTAGGGTGTTACGCATCTCTAAGTGGCCCGAACCTGTAAACCTTGTCCACTGTCCCTCGTGCGATCGGCACGAACCATTTTGCTACAGTCATCGACACCGTCCTACTCCTAAAACACCTTGAGGGGCAACCCCGGGTGTGCGGTCGGACCCAAAACACCGACAGCTGGCGCGCCAGGTAGGGGGTGTGTCGACGATCCAAGCTAGCTCAATGGCCGTCACCTTCTACAGCAAGATCACCCTGCGTCCCGGATCCGTATTCTGCTTCGGAACAATCTCATCTGTAGCGGATGAAGAAGGAATTCTGCACCGTATCGTGGATCCGCCGGAAAAGAAGTCTCTCCCAACGAACTCCGAAAATACCGGAGAAACACAACCTCCAGCTTTCTGGAAGAAGATCGTCTCCGGAAAGTCGGGGGCTGAGGGCTCGCTGACCCGGAGAACTCCATTGGCTACCTCTCCGACGAAAGAGTGGACACAGATCGCAAGGAAGAAGGAAACCGGGGAGAAGCGAGTTGCTATTTCCGTTCCTCATGCCTCAAAGGAGAACGGGAAGAAGCTCACCATGACAGCAGCACCATTCTACCCCGACGTCCTCTTCATCGGGAGAGTGGAGTCGCCTATCGTCTCCGACGACGAGCCGATCGTACCCGGGGAAGAACCGCCTCAACGAGAGTCCCGACGACGGAGGAACCGGCGCAGGAACGTTCGACGACATCACGCGGCCGGAGAGCGGGATCCGGAACAGCCTGTCTCGCGAGACGAGGTCTCGGAGATAGGAGAAACTCCGGAAGAACGCGTCTTCAGAGAACGAAGGAACTCCCGACGACGTGATCGCCGACGAGCTCAAGAACAGGCTGAGCAAGATGCAAGGCAACACCGGGAGAATCCATTCTTCGGGCGTAACCTGAACCCCGACTTCGCCCGAGCTATGAACACGCCGAGCGAAGTCGGAGGGGTATTGGCTCGGATAGCTGATGGACTTCCTCGAACTCCTGACGCTGAGGGCTACCGACGACTGTTCACCCAGGCGGCCAACCATCTTCTACCGCTTGCTCACCCGCCGAACGATCTACGACACGCCATCAACAGTCGCCGAGACGCACGAAGCTCCATCAATGCTTCGCGCGAGCGGCGGCATGAGAACGAGATTCGCCGTCGGGAGGAGTACGACAGGGATCATGGCATCCCGACTAAGAGCCAAGCCACCAGAACTGAGTCGGCAACGGCCTCAACTGGCGGAACCACCCGGGGACGGTCGAGGAACCACAATCACAACTCCCCTCCCCGGGACGGACATCGTCCCCGACGACAGGAGGACACGTGCGGAGTGTCCGCTCTTACTCCGCGCCTTAGGGCCGTCCAATGGCCTCCCAACTTCAAGGTATCCAATGTCGACAAATATGAACCTAAGCAGGATCCAGGAGGTTGGCTAGCCGTCTACACCACCGCTGCCCGGGCTGCCGGGGCATCCGAAGACGTGATGACCGCTTATTTACCCATCGTCCTTAGGCAAGACGCGCTGCAGTGGCTGCGACATCTACCCCGACACTGCATCGACGACTGGGGGGACTTCAGTCGACGCTTCACCGCCAACTTCCAGTCCCTCTCCGACAAGCCGGCGCAACCGTGGGACCTCAAATCCATCAAGCGCCGGGGGGATGAGACTCTTCGGTCGTACCTCAAAAGGTTCCAGACCATGAGAAATCGTATCCCCGAGGTCACGGAGGCGGCCGTGATCGAGGACTTCTACAGAGGATCTAATGACTCGGCTTTCGTCCGAGCCATACTACAGAAGGCGCCGACTACCTCCGAGGAACTATTCCGGGAAGCCGACCTCTACATCACCGCCGACGAGCGAGCTTAGGACCTTATCGGAGGAGCAAAGCCTGCGCCGGCAGCACCGCGACGCGACGCGAACCAGCCACCCGACAAACGCTGGGAGAAGAGGCCTCGCGAAGAAGTACACACCGCCGGACCACCTGCCTCACGCGCCCGAGGAGGACCTCGCGGAGGCGAACGCACGCTGGACGACATCCTCGATGCCCAGTGCCCGTACCACAAGGACATGCGCCACACTCTTCGAAACTATCGGGACTTCAAGCATTCTGTCGGACACGGCCAACCCTTCCAACCTCTACCTCCTCCTCCACCGAGGGGAGGACCAGATGAACCACGACAACCTCATCAGCAGGAGGAAGGAGGAGGAGCTTTCCCACGCATCGACAGGGAGGTCAACGTCATCTTCGGCGGACATGGGTCGCAGGAGAGCAAAAGACAACAAAAGCTCAACAACCGCCAGATACTGGTGGCAACCACCGTCCTCCCGCCCCATACCGGTGGTCGGAACACCCGATCACTTTCACTCGGGGAGATCAATGGCTCAACTTCGACCATCCAGGCAAATATCCGCTCCTCGTCGATCCGGTGATCCGAGAAAGCCGGGTAAAGAAAGTGCTGGTGGACGGGGGGAGCAGCATCAACGTCACCTTCCCTCGGACACTTCAAGGCTTAGGGGTTCGCCTTAAAGAGCTCCATGAGTCGGACACTCCTTTCTTCGGCATCGTGCCGATAGAAGGGGAGTACCCGCTGGGCCACATCTACATGCCAGTCACCTTCGGAACTCCGGAGAACTACAGAACCGAGTTCCTGAGGTTTGAAGTGGCGAACTTCGACTGCGGGTACAACGCCATCATCGGGAGACCTGGATTGGCCAAGTTCATGGCCATTCCGCATTACACATACATGATACTGAAGATGCCAGGACCGCAAGGGATCATAACTGTGCGCGCCGACTTCCAAGGTGCCGCAGAGTGTTTCCGAGTGGCTATTCAAGCAGCCCTCACCGCCAAGCCATCGACGGTCCCTTCCACACTGGCGAACTCTAAGCCTGAGGAAGACCTTGCAGTACCGACAAGCGAAGCTCAGACCGCGACTTCTATGCGGCCGACTGAAGAAACCAAGAGAATCAACCTGGGGTTCGCTGATGAGCGCAAGACGGCTATCATCAGCTCCAGCTTGGACGACAAATAGGAAAGCACGCTCGTCCAGTTTCTGCAAGATAACCGAGATGTATTCGCATGGCAACCTGCGGATATGCCGGGAGTCCCAAGAGAACTGGCCGAGCACAAACTGAAGGTCTATCCCCAGGCAAGGCCGATTCGGCAAAAACTACGTCGTTTCACGCCCGACAAGAGAGAGGCCATTCGCACCGAGTTAGCTCGCTTGGTCACGGCTGGATTCATTAGAGAAGTGTTACATCCCGAGTGGTTAGCCAACCCTGTTCTTGTACTCAAAAAGAATAAAGTGGATTGGCGCATGTGTGTTGATTATACTGATCTCAACAAACACTGTCCGAAGGATCCTTTCGGGCTCCCGAGGATAGATCAGGTGGTGGACTCCACCGCTGAATGTTCTATGCTGTCTTTCCTGGATTGCTATTCCGGATACCATCAGATTAGTCTGGCAAAGGAAGATGAAGAAAAAACGGCATTCATTACTCTGTTTGGTGCTTTCTGTTATACCTCCATGCCGTTTGGCCTCAAAAACGCTGGAGCAACTTACCAGAGAGCCATTCAAACATGCTTAGCCGACCACTGGGGCAAGCGTGTGGATGCCTACGTGGATGACGTGGTAATCAAAACGCAGGACTCAAAAAACTTCATCGAAGACTTACAACTGGTTTTCAACAGTCT
This sequence comes from Zea luxurians, assembly GCA_029449295.1. Classification (NCBI taxonomy): domain Eukaryota; kingdom Viridiplantae; phylum Streptophyta; class Magnoliopsida; order Poales; family Poaceae; genus Zea; species Zea luxurians. The sequence goes on along the minus strand of JAOPSE010000010.1, from coordinate 36,537,196 downwards.
GAGGCGGTATAGATGGAAGCTTAATCCCGAGAAATGTGTTTTCGGGGTACCAGCAGGAAAGTTGCTCGGGTTTATCGTCAGCCACCGGGGAATTGAGGCTAATCCAGATAAGATTGAAGCTATCATGAAGATGGAAGCACCTCGATCGCAAAAGAAGGTTCAGCGACTTACTGGGTGTATGGCAGCTCTGAGCAGATTTATATCCAGGCTAGGAGAAAAAGGTTTGCCATTTTACAAGTTACTCAAGAAGGTGGATAAGTTTCAATGGACTTCAGAAGCACTAGAAGCTCTAGATGCTCTGAAAAAATTCTTGACAACACCACCAATACTAAAACCACCCCGGCGAGCTACGTCAACTCAACCAGCTGAAGATTTGCTACTGTATATCTCTTGCACGACTCACGTGGTAAGCACCGTGTTGGTAGTCGAGCGAGTAGAAGAAGGACATGCCTATCCAGTACAACATCCTGTTTACTTCATTAGTGAAGTCCTAGGCCCCTCAAGGAAAAAGTATCCTCAAGTTCAGAAGCTATTATACGCAGTACTTCTAACTGCCCGCAAGCTGCGTCACTACTTTGACAACCACAAAGTCATAGTAGTTACAAGTTTTCCAATAGGGGATATTCTTCACAACAAGGAAGCCATTGGTCGAATAGCCAAGTGGGCTTGCGAGCTGGGATCTCATGACATCGAGTTCCGACCTCGCACTGCCATCAAAACTCAAGCACTGGTTGATTTCGTATCAGAGTGGACCGAACAACAAGTACCAGACAACCCAGAGACTACAGAAGTATGGCAAATGTATTTTGATGGCTCACTGAAGCTGCAGGGAGCAGGAGCAGGGATTCTCTTCACTGCGCCTGGAGGCGAACACCTCAAGTACGCCCTCCAGTTGCTATTCCCGGCCTCCAACAATGCAGCCGAGTATGAAGCTTTGATCCATGGATTGAACATTGCCATATCATTGGGCGTCAAAAGATTAATGGTATACGGAGACTCTCTAGTAGTCATCAGCCAGATAAACAAGGAGTGGGATTGCTTAAGCGATTCAATGGGAAAATACTGCACTGCCGTCCGAAAGCTGGAAGATAAATTCGAGGGTCTGGAATTTCATCATGTAGAAAGGGATCGGAACACAGCAGCTGATGTACTGTCCAAGCTAGGGTCCAGTCGAACTCAGGTCCCACCCGGAGTTTTCGTGCAAGAAATTCTGCAGCCGAGTATCTCGATGGATCAAACAGAAGAGTGCAACATCATAGATCAACCCGAGTCAGACCCCGATGACTGGAGAAGGCCGATCATTAAGTATATAAAGAATGAAGAAGAACCAGACGACAAGAACTCGACAGAGCGCATGTCACACCCGGGCTTTAAAGGGCAAAGCCGGGTGCATCTCATACATGCGCCAAAGAAGACAACATATATAATAACAGAGTGTATAGAGATGAATGTCATAAAACATCAGAGTATTTATTACATAGCGGAAGACTTATTACAAAATAAAGATAAATATAAAACGAACTAAGGATCGTCGGCGCCAATGTCGACTGAGAAACGCCACCTAGATCAGATCGAACTCCTCAGTGTTAGGCGGCTCCTCCTGAACCACCTGCTCTTCTCCTGTGGGGGGGTGTGAGACAGCAAGAGTGAGCTCACATACGTTCATAGCTCAACAAGTCGTGGGGAATAATGTGGCATGAACTCACCAAAGGTGGGAGTTCATGTAGTGTAAGGCTGATCAATGAAATAAAGGTTGAAGCTGAGCATTGCTTTTATAAGTTGGTCAAAATTTTATTAGCAGTTACTAAGTGTAAGTAAATACCCAACCATAGTAATAATAAGTAAAAGTAATAATAAAAATAATCCCAAATGCAATGAAATGACAGGTTAAGTTTAAGTTCCATAAGTTAATCATGTGAGTGTCCGAGCCGCTCATGACCGTGAGCACGGCTAGTATACCAGTTTTACACTCTGCAGAGGTTGCGCATCTTTACCCACAAGTCGTGTTACCCATTTGCCACAGAGTTGATCAGACTCCATACACCTCTACCTAGGAAGCGAGGCAGGGTACCACTACGAGGCCTTTACAAAGTTTCACTAGCTTCAGACTACCCGCTACAGTTTATAGGAAGCTCCAGTGCAGGGTTCCTGGCTGACCGCCATCGCAGCAAAATCAACCAGGGACCTCCCTACACTGACCACTCCCCTATTGCCCTTGCCCCTTTCGGGTAAGGTAGCCCTCCCCTAGCTTTCCTAGTTAATCAGCCAAGGGCGTCCCATTAAACCCTTGTGGTAGCACTGTTTTCCCGGGTGGTTCTCCATGTTCCCATTAACATAATGATCTTAACATGAACAAGGAAGAATAAAACAGATAACAATAAATAGTATAACAATGAGTGATGAATATCTCTATACCCAAATCCACATAAAGCAATAGCATGTACTACCCAAAACTTTAGTAGTAAAACCAGTGGTGAAGCAAGGTATAAAGATAGTCAAATCTAGGGTATCCTATTGGGTCCCAGCAAAATTATCCTATGCAGATCATTATGAATAATAATAACATGAATGGGTAAAAGAAGTGATCAAGGGCACAACTTGCCTTCAACGAGCTCCTGCTCAGCAGTCTCTACTTGCTGAACCTCAGATTCCACAGTGGGTTGCTCGTCTACTCGCATCAATACAATACATACATGGCATAGCATAAATTAACATCACATCAAACATGCAAATAGAATATACAGTAATAAACTAGACATTAAAATAAGATCACAGGAACTGGAATTATTAATTTTGGAGTTACAGATTTTAAGTTATGGATTTTCTAATGTTTTATGTGCTTAATACAAGATTAAGTGAAAGAATAATTTTAATGTGTTTGTCATGACAGAACAGAGGCACTAATGGGTAGACAATATTATTACAAAAATTTAGGAACTGGAATGGACCAATTTGGAGTTCATATGCATTTACTATGAATTAAATAAATTCTGGCATTTATTTATGCATTAAAAATCAATTTCTATTTACTTTTAACGGATTTTCTAACCTTCTGGACTAGGCGTCAATTTCTGGAAAACTCAAGGGCCAACATGTAAGTATTCTTAAGACTCTAAGCGCCCCTGGTCAGGACGGCGGGTTGAATCCGAGAAAGCTCAGGGTCTCTTTTATAAAACATACCCACGAAGGGGTATCACTAGATCTCGGCCGCTGGATTTTGAATCTGCGGTCAAGATTAGATTCCCGTTGTTTTGAACCGGTACGCTACAACGGACGTCCGATTCGCGATCTACGGCTACAATGAAAACAAAGTCATAATCTCCCCTGGCCGCCGATCTGCCCATCGACGGACATGATCAACCGAACGAATCGGTACCGACCTAATCTAATCGCGGGCCGTTCGCTGTGAGATCAACGTCCGACAGTCTTTCTTCTACCTTGCGTCGGAGCAGTACAGCCAGGCAAGTCCTGGCCGCGATGCCCAACGACGTCCATAGATCCGCCGCCCCCCGGCGAGCAGGCGACCACAACCACGATTACAGATTGGAGCATGGATAAATTCTACGCAGACTATGGCAAACTACAGAGGCATGTCCTTACCGGCGTTTGGGGAAAGACACGGCTGGTCCAAGAAGATCTCCACGCAACGGTGCTTTCGCGAGCGTCGATGGCGAGGCCCCGGTGTCCAACGTGGTGATGCTGGGGACGACGCCCACAGTACGAGGAACACCGCAGGCGCCACACGCGTCGAGGAACCTGGACGAACTCCCCCGGCTCCCGAGCTCTCTCTCTCTCTCTTTTCTCGACGGTAGTGGCACACGTTGCCTCCCTCCCGGTCAACCTGGACTTGCGGTGGCACACTAGCACTGCATGGTGGACGCAAAAGAGGGGTACAGGCCTAGCGACCACTATTTGAGGAGAGCCCCCAAGCTAGGTAGCCAGCGCCGGCCCCGGGTTGTTGTAACCACCGCGGGAGCGACGACGGACGCGATAAAATAGGCAGCGACGGTTGTAGGCATCTGGCTAGACCTCCGGGCCTGCAAGGAAGCTAGTGCCATCCACGCAGTGTGAGCCTGGCACCCAGGTCCCATCGTGCAGTATCAGGAGCAGGGGCAGGCATCACCGAGCTGGGCGCAGAGAAAATCGGTGCGTTGTTGTAGCAACCCCAGGTTCCGCGCGCCCGCAACTGCCCAACGGGGAAGATCTACAGCTTCCCAGGCCCACCTGTAGTGGCACTTCGCGTGGCGCATGTGGCTGATCAGTGGGTCCATAAACGCAGAGACGCGGTCAGTTGGCGAGAAAGCCGGTTTGCTCCCAGGCGCACAGGAGCTGGAATGGGCTGCGCGAAGCAATGCCAAGTGAGCCGATAGCGCGAATTTTGGCCCACGCGGTGGATTCCTGATTTTCTTTATTGTTTTCTATTCCCTTCCAATTACAATTTAAATTCCACTTTAACTTCAAATTTAAATTTAAATCTTGTGCCAAATTATACTCAAAGTATATTGTGAAATTCAAAGTACCACTTTTAGAGATATAATTATATTATTTATATTTTCATATCGTTTCTCTCCTTATTTTCAAAACCCTAATTTTAAGTTAGGGTTAATCCAACTTCTAGTCATTATCATTTTTTTTTATTATTATCCTTTTTTTATTTAATGCACAAACATATAAACTCCAACAAGATGCACTTTCTTTTATTTTAGTGTCATTGGTTAAATTTAATCACTCTTAATTTTACGTATGCTCTTTTCCTGATGCACATAAGGCACATAAAATGAGGAAATCCTCTATATATTCCTTTTATACAATTTTGAGTATTACAGCGCATTGCAAGACAGTCGGCTCACTATACACTTATTGGGGAGACATTATACAGAAGGGGTGCATCAGGCGTCCTCATGAGGTGCATTCTCCCGTCCACTGGGAAGCAACTTCTGGAGGAGGTCCATGCTGGGCAATGCGGAATACATGCAGCCTCCAGAACACTAGTCGGGAAGGTCTTCAGGTCAGGATTCTATTGGCCAACAGCAAAGAACGATGCAGCCGAGTTAGTTCAGAGGTGCGAAGCCTGCCAATACTTGTCAAAGCAACAACACATGCCAGCACAGCAACTGCAGACCATACCAGTAACTTGGCCTTTCGCATGCTGGGGACTGGATATGATTGGACCTTTCAAGAAAGCTCAAGGGGGATACACTCATGTATTGGTAGCGATTGACAAATTCACTAAATGGATAGAGTTCAAGCCCATTGCCTCTTTAACCTCTGCTAAGGCCGTGGAATTCATACAAGACATAATATTCAGATTCGGGATACCAAACAGCATCATAACTGATTTAGGATCCAACTTCACAAGTTCAGAATTCTTTGACTTCTGCGAACAAAAGAGCATTCAGATCAAGTATGCATTTGTAGCCCATCCAAGAGCCAACGGGCAGGTTGAGCGAGCCAACGGGATGATATTGGAGGCACTCAGGAAAAAGGTCTTCGATAAGAATGAAAAATTCGCAGGAAAGTGGATAAGGGAATTGCCCTATGTCGTTTGGAGCCTAAGAACCCAACCTAGCCGAGCCTTGCATGGAAACACTCCTTTCTTCATGGTCTATGGGTCGGAGGCGGTGCTACCCGCTGATCTCAAGTTTGGGGCGCCGAGGTTGACTTTCGAAAGCATAGCAGAAGCTGAAGCCACCAGGCTGGAGGACATAGATGTACTTGAAGAAGAATGACTAAACGCAGTAATCCAATCAGCAAGGTACCAGCAGACTCTAAGGCGCTATCACGACAAGGCTGTGCGATAACGATTCTTCTCAGTAGGAGATCTCGTCCTCCGCCGAATTCTAACGGGGGAGGGACGACACAAGTTATCACCCTTATGGGAAGGACCCTTCATGGTAGCAGAAGTCACTCGGCCCGGATCGTATCGCCTCACTCAGATGGATGGCACAGAAGTTGGGAACTCCTGGAACATAGAACACCTCAGAAAGTTTTATCCCTAGCTGTATCTCAAAACTGCTGGGATGACGATGTACTCTGTAAAGTGGAAATATGTCATCAATAAAAAAGAGGTTTCAAAGATACTCAGTTCATTTACAATTGACTTGCATTCTTACTTAACTCAGGGTGACCACTATGCCCTACTAACGGAGCAATCGACTTAAGTCGGCGACGACTTAAGGCGGTGCAACATGCTCACGCTTACTTAACTCAGGGTGACCACTATGCCCTACTAACGGAGCAATCGACTTAAGTCGGCGACGACTTAAGGCGGTGCGACATGCTCACGCTTACTTAACTCAGGGTGACCACTATGCCCTACTAACGGAGCAATCGACTTAAGTCCGCGACGACTTAAGGCGGTGCAACATGCTCACGCTTACTTAACTCAGGGTGACCACTATGCCCTACTAACGGAGCAATCGACTTAAGTCGGCGACGACTTAAGGCGGTGCAACATGCTCACGCTTACTTAACTCAGGGTGACCACTATGCCCTACTAATGGAGCAATCGACTTAAGTCGGCAACGATTCAAGGCAGTGCAACATGCTCACGCCTACTTAACTTGGGGTGACCACTATGCCCTACTAATGGAGCCATCGGCTAAAAGTCAGTGGCGACTTAAGCCGATGCAACATGCCTCAACAATTCAGGGGAGGACTTCCATATCCCACAAACGAATTTCATAATTATCATGCATCATTTCATTACTATAAATTTACGAACTGATGAATTCTGATACAATAAGAAAGTCATTATATCATTCGAATGCTGAACTAATGTCCTCTGACAAATACTCGATTATGCTAACCGCGCACTCAAAGCATGCAAAAGTTTTTCTTTATCTCCGGAGTTCGTGAGGTCCATTATTTTGCAAAGTCTTTCTCAGGAGCGACCGACGAAGAAGGGCGACTCGAGGAATCAGGGGCAGCATTCACATCAGCTCTTATGTCTTCAGGAACAACCACACCGGGTCTCCTCATCAATATTCGTCCTGCCCGAATAGCCTTATCCATAGCTCTGTCACGTTGGGCTTTGAGAGTAACAGAAGTTTCTTCGGCAACTTTAGCAGCCAGTCGAGCAGTCTCTAACTCCTGGGCAATGGATTTCTTGGAAGCTCGGAGTTCTTTAATGGTGGCATCCTTTGCTAATATCAATTGCCTGAGGCGAGTCACTTCGTCCGCGGATTCCTGCAGCCTGCAACGTTGATTGTCCAATTCCTCCATGGTAAAGCGGTGACTCCTCTCTAAGATGGTCAGCGAGTTGCTAGAATCATGATACAACCTGTCAAGATTGTCACGAGAAGCAGCAAGGATACGCTTTTCTTCCTGCGAGCAAAAGTCAGCTCCTTCAAAAACTAAGCAAGTAATAGGAGCACAGCAAGGCAAGGCACAGTTTTGTAAATTACCTTTTCAGAATCAAGCTGAGCATGAAGAGAAGAACTCAGGGCATTGGCGTCATCCAAGGCAGCTGTTGGGGGCTTGTTCTCAAAGGCTAAGATTTAAGAACAAGGCAACACAGAAAATGTCAAGTGTTAAAGTCCTTCGTCCTCCATCACATTATATCCTTTCGGGATATAAAGAATTTCGGACGAAGGTTACGAAGGGCGTACCTTCGTAAACATAATAATGAAGGACGAAGTATTCATATAAATCATGAGGTATAAAATAAACATTTAAATGTTATCATAGAATCATTTCCATTTTTACTAACATGAATGAATATAAATGATTTCGAATTACAAATGTACCTTCGGTCCTGAGGAAAGCGAGAATACAAGTGTGATGCGAAGGCAAATGACAGGTTCGCGTGAACAGTACAGAGGTACTGTTCATCTATTTATAGACACAGGTCACAGCCTGTGACAAATTACAATTATGCCCCTTACACAAGTTTACAACATTGACTCAGACCTCTATGGATAAAAAGGTCATTCTATTTCTATGTCGGTTTGTAACGCCGAAGCTCCATGAAAAGGAACCTTCGGCCATCTCCTGGGGACGACTTCAGCCGAAGCTGCTTCTTCGTGTAAGACCTTCGGCGCACCAAAGCATGGCCCCAACAGTAGCCCCTTTCGCGGTGCTAGATCGTTTTTCGTAACGAGCTTGACCCGTGAAAAAAAAACTTCTTCAGCTTCGGGAAGCCGAAGGTCCAAAAAACACCTTCCCTGAGCTCGTTGCGGAGAAACGATCCGGCTTCCGAGCGCGTGCCAGGCCCACCTTGCAGAGTTACTGTTTGATCTTTGCGGTCCACTGCACAGCGAGTACGAGTGACTGCCCGCTTGGTGTAAAAATCCTGCCGCTTCGCCTTCTTACCTGCAGCACTATATAAACAGACGGGTAGGTGTGAAGTTACCACAGCATTCATTGCTATTTGCACTGTTTTGCTGCCAAAATTTTTAACTATAGCCGAAGCTTGATTCTCAAAATCGAACGAAGGTCCGTCTCGACGTCTGCTTCGTCAGAAAGAAAGGCTTCGGGAGAAAAGAAAAAAGAAAAAAGTATCTAACTTCCCAAAACTCAGAATCAAATGGCTAGAGTGCGATCTACTGCCAGAGTTGCACGTGAAGGAGACGAAGCCGAAGGTTCGAATACTGTGCCCATCTCCGAAGCGATGCAGCGTTCCGGACTAGTGACTGCGGAAGAAATGCCTGCTGCTGAAGCAAACCCGACAACTGCCGAAGGAGAAGAAGAAAACATTGAAGGGACTGATCCCGAAGATGACTACCGTATTGCCATGCCCAGCAAGCCCAGTCACCTGGATTTTGGGAAATCAACTGTTTCAAAGGCTGATCTTTCGAAGATGGTGAAAGCAGGTTATTTCAATGAAAACCAGAAGAAGCTACTACGCTTCGGGGGAGAAGAAACCACCCCGAAGCCAGAGAAGGACGAGATTGTTATCTTCAAGAGCTTTTTAAAGGTTGGGCTTAGATTCCCTCTTCACGAGATTATTGCGGAGATATTGAAGAGGTTTGGTATCTACCTTCACCAGTTAACTCCTAACGCTATCGTTAGGCTTAGCGTTTATATTTGGGCCCTCCGAAGCCAAGCAGTGGAGCCATTTGCCGACAGTTTCTGCCGAGTTCATGAGTTACATTATCAAACAAAGGCCAGAAAAGATGGGTTACATGAGAACTTCGGCTGCTACAATTTTGCCTACCGGAAAACCGCAAAGTTTCCTGTGATCAGCTACCGAAGCAAATGGCCGGCAGGCTGGAAATCGGAATGGTTCTATGTCAAGGTTGATGACGACAAGGAGAAGCTTGTGCAAAGTCCACTCGAGCTGATCTTCGGAGAAACCCGACCCCGCTGCAACATGACACCAGAGGGTCAAACACAACAGGCAATGGATGAATTCGGAATCATTGCAGAACATATCAGTACCAGGGATCTGGTTCAGGAATTCTTGGCATTCAGAGTCTTCCCTACTCTGAAAGAATGGGAAATGCCAAAGTTGAAGGGGGAGAAGAAGGAGGGGGAACTTGTCCGGCTTCCATACCACTTCAAATTTAAGCAATACTTTAAGAAACCCTGCCAAGAGTGGCTGGACACAGTCGAGGTGATGTGTAATGAAATTCTGGGGAATTATTCCAAAAAAGAAGATCAACTAATGACAGCGGCCTTCGGCACCCGCCCGAAGCGAAGGCTGAACCGAGTGCTTGATGCCCTGGGCTTCGAGTACCCTGACTATGAGCAGTTGAGCAAGGGTGCTGAGGGCCAGAAAAGAAAAAGAGTGGCCGAAACTCTGATCAGGGATGAAGAAAGACCAGCAAAGGAGAAGAAAATTCCCAAGAAAAGAAAAATATCTACTCCGAAGCGAAAATTATCCGAAGAAGAGGGGACCCCCACACCGCCTTCTGCCAGCGACGTGGAGGAAATTTTAAAGGTAATGACTGAACCCATGCCCACGAAGCTAAGTCCATTAGGGCTCCAACTGACGAAGCTTTTTCGAAAGGTGGAAGAGCCGGAACAAACGAAGGTAACCAAACCAAAGCGGCAAAGGATTATTGCAGTGACTGAAGTTATCGACAAGACGCCACCGAGGGCGTCAATTCAAAAAACACCAGCTGCTGAAGGCACCACAAACGTCGAAGTCGCACCTTCGGAGGTCGCGGCTACCGAAGCCGCTACAGCCGAAGATGTAAACTTAGAAACAACCATTGAGGACATCAACAAGATTTTGGAAGACATGGCTGCAGAAGAAACTGCCACTACTACTGAAAAAACCATGGCCACAGTGCCTGAGAAAGGGAAAGAAATAGCCGAAGACACTTCGAACGACGAAGCCTACTCTTTTCAAAATTTAGTTGGGCAAAAACTGACGGAGGCCGAAATAGAAGAGCTCAAGGAATATGCCAAATCTTGCGGATACAAGCCAGGAGCTCTTCTTTTCGGAGGTGTGGACGATGAAAAATTGGGCTGCATTCGAGACCAAACTGGAGCTAAGGTAATCGGTACTCTATCAAAGAGTATCGGTTTTCCGAAGCTAGAGACAGATATCAGCCGCTACCGACGACAACATATCGTCGGCAGCTTATTTTATTCTAACTTCAAGGTAAACAACCTTTTCTCTGGTTTTTATTGCTGTTAATAATGAAAATGTTACTAACGTGAGTTGTTTTTGTGCAGAGCATGCTACTGAGCAAAGCTCTGAAGATGCAACAAGATTTGGAGGACAAAAAACACGAAGCTGTAATTGAAAACTTAGAGAGCAAGATAAAAGAACAATCAGCTATCATTGAAAAGAAAGACTTCGAGCTCCAATCGACCGAAGGCTTGCTGGCAGAGACTGAAGCTAAAGTATCAGAGTTGAGTTCGAAGCTTATCAGTCAATCAAAACAATTTGAACAGGAGAAGCTAGAGCTTAATTCGAAACTTGAAGCCGAAGTCCAGGCCAACTCAGACTTGAAGAAATCATTAACAAGCCTTCAAGACAAATGCTTGAAATTTAGCAATAATTGTATTGAACGATTAAAGAAGATATTTTACTCTGTTGGAGCCAGCAGCGGGAAGTTTAACCCTTCAGCGGAAAATTTACCACAAGCCTTCGATCATATTGAAGCTGAAATTGAAGAACTTGACGAAGTTATAGCCGGGCACGGTGACTTCTGTGCCTGGGTAGCTTCTCGGGGTACCGCTGCTGCGTTCCTGAAGGCCGGCTGCGAGCATGGAAAAATCGTCAACAGGCCCAACTTCACCCTTTCTCCATCAATCCTGGACGATATACCTGACCTCGCTCGAAGCATCTCAAATAGATTTATAAAAATGATATGGACAAAAGGCGGGCGGGAAAAGGCTGGAGATGAAGCTCGAAGTCATCTTGAACCAGTAAGAAATGATACTTCGTACTTACCTTCTCCTTTGCACTTGATTTTTACTTGTGGTACCTTGATTCATGTAGGATGACGAAGGTGAAGATGATGCTTAAGATATGTCGCCGAAGCTGTCGCCGAAGCTGAAGCTTAATGAAGATCAGTAGAAGTATACTATAGGAAAAAACTCAGGATACTTTTGTAACAACTTTTGTAAATACAATTAAACTATTCTCAAGGAACTTTGTACATACCCTGTAATATATTCTTACCCTTCTACTGAAGCGCTTTGATGTGGACGAAATCAGTATTTTGAGCCGAAAGCGAAAAAAAACACCTTCCCTTCTTTTCGTACACAACGAAGCATAAGAGACCAATTCTTTTTGCCGAGCAACGAAGCATAAAAGACCACTTCTTCTTTTTGCCGAGCAACGAAGCTTTTCTTTTTTGTACACAACAAAGCATAAGAGGCCAATTCTTCTTTTTGCCGAAGCTTTTCTTTTTTGTACTCAACAAAGCATAACGAATCATAAAAAACCACTTCCCCTTTTTGCCGAAGCAACCACTTTGGTACATAAATGCTATGAATGAATGCTTATGCATGCAAATGCCATGATGTAATGTAATGTGCGAATGAATGTCCAAAACATATATCCGAAGCCACACTCTCAGCCATTATTTCTTTGGAACCAACCACACATCAGCTCTGCATTCCCTTAGGAACGACTTTGGAGCTTCTTCGCCTTTTACTTAGGCAGTATAAGCTCTGCATTCCCTTAGGAACGTCTTTGGAGCTTCTTCGCCTTTTACTTAGGCGGTATAAGCTCTGCATTCCCTTAGGAACGTCTTTGGAGCTTCTTCGCCTTTTACTTAGGCGGTATCAGCGTTGACTTTTCGCTGTGAGCTCTGCATCCCCTTAGGGACGTCTTTGGAGCTTCTTCTCTTTTTCAGTTTCGGCACTCGATGGTGCGTTCTTAGCTTTTACATTTACATTCTTTGGGGGATTTTGCTCTTATAAAACTAAAAAGGAAATTACATATGATGGCCCCATTAAAAACCTTTCTCCCCCTTTAGAAAGGAAAAGGGTGCCATGAAAAAAGAAAAAGAAAAACATAAAAAGTTACATCACGTTATACATAATATCTCCGAAGCTCATCTGCATTCCAAGATCTTGGAATTTCGTTGCCATCCATGTCCTTTAATCTGTACGAACCAGGCCTTGACGAGGATGCTACTAAGAAAGGCCCTTCCCATTTCAATTGTAACTTGCCCACTGTATCTGGGTTGGCCACTCTCCGAAGCACCAAGTGTCCCGGCTCAATATTTTTTAAGCGGACCTTTCTATCTCGCCACCTGACTGTTTCAGCTTGATATTTATTGATATTCTCCACGGCCTGAAGCCTGATCCCCTCTAAAGCATCTTTTTCCACAAGGCAAGCATCTTCGGGGCCTGATTCTGCCGAAGCTACTACCCTTATTGACCCAGCTTTAGCTTCTTCCGGAGTTATTGCTTCGTCACCGAATAATAATTTGAATGGGGTAAAGCCTGTAGACCTTGATGTTGTTGTATTGTGGCTCCACACCACTTTGGTCAACTGATCTGGCCACTTTCCCCTTGGTTGATTGAAGATTAACTTCATTATTCCTGTCATTATGATACCGTTGGCCCTTTCAACAAGCCCATTCGACTCCGGATGCCTGACCGATGCAAAATGGATCTTCGTTCCAATTTGATCACAGAAATTTCTGAAAGCTTCGGAGTCAAACTGCGTTCCGTTATCTACAGTGATGGCCTTCGGTACCCCAAAGCGACAGACAATATTCTGCCAGAAAAACTTTTGGACAGTGGCCGAAGTTATTGTGGCTAATGGCTTCGCCTCAATCCACTTGGAAAAATACTCTACAGCTACTATAACATATTTTAGATTCCCTTGGGCCGGTGGTAATGGACCCAACAAGTCAAGGCCCCACCTTTGCAATGGCCAGATGGGTTGTATCAGCTGTGTCAAAGACGAAGGTTGCTTTTGATCTCTTGCACATTTTTGACAACCTTCGCACTTTTGAACTAACTCCGCTGCATCCGAAGCTGCCTTCGGCCAATAAAACCCTTGGCGGAAAACTTTTCCAAGTAACGGCCTAGATCCGATGTGGGATCCACACAGGCCTGCATGTATTTCTTTCATTAGCTCTATACCTTCGGTTCTAGACAAGCACTTGAGCAGCGGGGCACAAACTCCATGCTTGTATAACTCCCCTTCTATGATGACATACGGACGAGCTCTTGCCTCTATCCTTTTATTGTAAGCTTCGTCATCTGATAGGAAATTTCCCTGAAGGTAAGAGATTATTTCAGTTCTCCAATCTTCGCTGTAAACAGGAGAAATGTTGAGGACTGCTCTCTCAAGGAGCTCCACTGAAGGTGCCTTTATTGTTTCGAAGAAGACATCCGAAGGTAACGGCAGCCCCTGTGCTGCAGACTTGGCTAGTAAATCAGCATGCTCATTTTGTCCTCGAGGAATATTCTTGACAGAAAATCCTTCGAAGGAGGCCTCGATCCTTCGGACCGTGTCTAGGTATTTTTCAAGCTTCGGATCTTTAGCCTTGCAACTTTTGTCAATATGACCCGAAACAACCTGGGAATCAGTTTTAAGAATCGCCCTTCTGATTCCCATTGCCTTTAGTTTCCGAAGACCCAGGAGCAGGGCTTCGTACTCAGTTATATTATTTGTGCAGCTGAAGTCAAGTCTTGCTGCATAGCAAGTTTTAACCTTGGATGGTGAGACCAACACAGCAGCTGCACCTGCTCCGAAGGTTCCCCAAGAGCCATCACAAAACACTGTCCATACTTCGGCATCTTTATTTGCTTCTTCGTCCTGAGCCCCTGGCGTCCAGTCGGCAATGAAATCTGCCAATGCTTGAGACTGGATTGAGGATCTATGCACATAATCAATGTAAAATTCATTGAGCTCCGCAGCCCATTTTCCAATACGCCCAGTAGCTTCTCTATTTCTCATGATATCCTTCAACGGCTGCGAAGAAGGAACAATAATGTTGTATGCCTGAAAATAATGCCGAAGCTTCCTGGATGCCATTAAAACGGCATACAATACCTTCTCCAGCTCTGTATAATTTTTCTTTGAGACACTAAGGACCTCAGATACAAAATATACTGGGACCTGCTTCTTGACTTGTCCATCAAACTTCTCCTGGACAAGTGCCGCACTTACTGCTGAGTGCGAAGCTGCCACATATAACAACAGAGGAGCCCCTGGCGTTGGTGGAGTTAATGTTGTTAGATCTATTAAGTATTGCTTCAGCTCTTCGAAGGCTTTTTGTTGACTTGGGCCCCATTGAAAGACTTCAGCTGACTTCAGCACCTCGAAGAATGGTAAATTTCTTTCTGCTGATCTGGATATAAATCTGTTGAGAGATGCCAGCCTTCCTGTCAATCTTTGAGCCCCCTTTCTTGTGGTTGGTGGCTCCATTCGAAGTATAGCTTCGATTTTATTTGGATTAGCTTCGATTCCCTTTGTTGAAACCAAACATCCAAGAAATTTACCCTTCTTCACTCCGAAGACACATTTTTCTGGATTCAGCTTCAGACCAGCTTGTCTGAAGCTGGCGAAGGTCTCCTGCAGATCAGCAATATGATTTTCCTGCTTCGTGCTTTTTACAATAATGTCATCGACATAAGTCAACACATTTCGGCCTATCTGAGACTGGAGAACCTTCGCTGTCATTCGGCTGAAACTCCCTCCGGCATTTTTGAGTCCCTCAGGCATCCGAAGATAGCAATATGTACCACTTGGGGTTATGAAGCTAGTTTTTGGCTCATCTTCCTTCTTCATCCAAATTTGATGATAGCCTGAGTAGCAGTCTAGGAGACTCATGAGCTCTGAAGAAGCTGCTGCATCGACTAAAGAGTCTATCCTTGGCAGCGGGAATTCATCCTTCGGACAAGCCTT
Source organism: Zea luxurians (assembly GCA_029449295.1). NCBI lineage: Eukaryota > Viridiplantae > Streptophyta > Magnoliopsida > Poales > Poaceae > Zea > Zea luxurians. The sequence continues at coordinate 36,521,922 of JAOPSE010000010.1, read as the reverse complement.
GTTGAGATCTGTGAAATCAATACACATTCTCCACTTGCCATTGGCCTTCTTCACCATAACAGTGTTGGCTAGCCACTCTGGATACTTCACTTCTCTGATAACTCCTGCACTGAGGAGTCTTTTTACTTCATTGCGAGCCCCTTCGGCCTTGTCATCAGACATTTTCTGAAGCCTCTGCTTTCGGGGTCTGAAGGATGGGTCAACATTGAGCGAATGTTCAATAACATCCCGATTTACTCCACAGAGATCATTAGCTGACCATGCAAAAACATCTTTGTTGTTGAATAAAAACCTTATCAAGGTTTTCTCCTGGTCTTCAGATAATTGCGAGCCCAACAACACCTTCTGCTCTGCTATGTCTTCACACAATAACATGGGCTTCGGCTGATCCGCTGAAGATGCCTTCTCCCTCCTGAATTTGTACTGTTCACAAGCTTCAGCTCCATCTATGTTATGGATTGCCTTGGAGTCAGTCCAGCTTCCTTCGGCCCTTCTAGCAGCTTCCTGGCTTCCATGAATAGCAATAGGCCCTTGGTCCGAAGGTATCTTCATGCAGAGATAAGCTGGGTGAAGAATTGCTTCGAAGGCATTAAGAGTACCACGGCCAATGATAGCATTGTAAGGATACTCCATGTCAACAATATCAAACACAATTTGCTCAGTCCTTGTGTTGTTAACAAATCCGAAGGTTACCGGCATGGTAATCTTCCCAAGTGCTACAATCTGTCGCCCTCCGAAGCCACAAAGAGGGTGCGTAGCATCATGAATCTTGTCTTCAGGCTCTTGCATTTGTCTGAAGGCTTTAACAAATATAATGTCAGCTGCACTGCCTGTATCAACTAGGACATTGTGAACCAGAAATCCTTTGATCACGCAAGAGATAACCATGGCATCATTGTGAGGATAATCCTTAAGCTGAAGGTCTTCCTGAGAGAAAGTAATTGGAATGTGAGACCATTTTGACTTGATGAAGGGTCCCTGTACTCCAACATGCTGCACCCTTCTCTGAGCCTCCTTCTTCTGCTTCTTGTTAGCCGGCTCTGAGCAAGAACCGCCTGTTATCGGGAGCACCAGCTTCGAAGCCGAAGCAGCTCCAGCTTGATTGTTGAACGAAGCCATCAGCTCAGAAAAGTGGAAGTGAGTTCACCGGAGGTGGGCGCCAATGTTGGGGGCTTGTTCTCAAAGGCTAAGATTTAAGAACAAGGCAACACAGAAAATGTCAAGTGTTAAAGTCCTTCGTCCTCCATCACATTATATCCTTTCGGGATATAAAGAATTTCGGACGAAGGTTACGAAGGGCGTACCTTCGTAAACATAATAATGAAGGACGAAGTATTCATATAAATCATGAGGTATAAAATAAACATTTAAATGTTATCATAGAATCATTTCCATTTTTACTAACATGAATGAATATAAATGATTTCGAATTACAAATGTACCTTCGGTCCTGAGGAAAGCGAGAATACAAGTGTGATGCGAAGGCAAATGACAGGTTCGCGTGAACAGTACAGAGGTACTGTTCATCTATTTATAGACACAGGTCACAGCCTGTGACAAATTACAATTATGCCCCTTACACAAGTTTACAACATTGACTCAGACCTCTATGGATAAAAAGGTCATTCTATTTCTATGTCGGTTTGTAACGCCGAAGCTCCATGAAAAGGAACCTTCGGCCATCTCCTGGGGACGACTTCAGCCGAAGCTGCTTCTTCGTGTAAGACCTTCGGCGCACCGAAGCATGGCCCCAACAGCAGCAGAGACTTGACCCAGTTCAATTTGGCCCTGAGAGCACTTCTCCTCAAAGTCAGTGCACCGCCGAGCCAATTCAGCTAGATCTCGGGAGTGTTTTTCCTCAAGAATTGAAATCTGCCGAGTCACTCCTAGCGAGAGATAATCAAACAAAATGGGGTCAGAAGGTAAGGCAGTCCACAGTGAAGGCAGAGAGAAGCAAAAAAGCACTAACCAGCGTTGGTTGCCTCCAATTCAGAGACGCGACGTTGAAGTGACACTGGATTCCAACATGCAAGAGACGAAGCCACTTCTGGGACGGAAGCACCCTGCAATCTCAGCTGGCTGGCCATCCCATCCACCAAAACCTGATGAGAAGAACAGATGAGTATAATGACAGAAGTTCATGCAACGTAAAAATCAAGCTAAAATACATCACAGTACCTGGAGGTTGGAAAAGAACGAAGGTATCCCCAAATCAGGAGAGACCAGTTGATAAGCAGATGTAAGGCCACCACCCGGAGCAGTTTGCAACGAATCAGCAGAGATCTACTCAGTACCTTCAACAGAGCCCAACACTCGGTCAGCAGGGGCGCTGCCCTCTAAAGCGACTCCCTAATCCAAATTCTGGGCTACCACAATACAACCAGAGTGTGGAGGAGATCCCGCGTGAACGTCCATGGAAGTACAGGAAGGAGACCCTGCTTGGGCACCCTCGGGGGTTGGGTTATAGTTGGCACTGCCCACTTGAGCCGGATCATCCCCGGCAGCACCCTCGGGGGCTGGGCAGTGGCTTACACTCTTCACCCGAGCTAAGTCATCCCCGGCGACATCCTCAGGGGCTGGGCATGTGTTAGCACCATTCTTGAGGTCCAGGCTCTCTGCAGTAACCACCTCTAAGGTTGATGGGCCCTCAACTACTTCCATAGGACCAGGACGATCCAAGTCAGTCTCCCGACCCTCGAGATCGCGCTCTAAGGTCGACAAGGCACGAGATGACCTCAGCCCAGCATCAGGCACGGCAGCGCGAGCCTCCGTTGCATCATCATCCACTGGCTCTGATAACAAGTCTTCTGGGACCATATCCTCAAGAGTTTGATCAAAGTTGGCCAGGGACAGTTCTTGCAGACCAATGAGGGAGACAAAGCAGGAGAAGGAACTCCACTACTTTCACCGCTGGCGATGAACTGCCGACTGTTTTTTCGAGTCAAAGGAGCTTCATTCTCTTCCTCCTCATCTTCTACAGTGACAACACAAGCAGCACACCCATTGGGATCAGCAACAGATGGAGCACCCACATTGGGATCAGTAGCAGTTTGGGTACACCCATTGGGGTCAGCGTCAGTAAGTCCAGTCGCAGGCACTTCCTCAGCAGCAGGAACTGAAGTACCAGCGTCCTCATCAAAACTGGATACTCGCCGGAGGTGTCTTCTCTTCTTCTTTTGCTCATCAGCAGAAGGCTCAGGCTGATTGGTTCGGCTAGGGCGCCTCGGGCGAGTACTGACAGGTTTCTGAACATCCAAATTTGTATCAACCCCTGGGAGGGGCACCACTGCCAATGTACCAGCAGGAGCAGCGTCGGAAGAATCCTCAGCTAGCAGATCAAGCATGGCATTTATATCTGCATCACTAGGGTTCAGGGGCACCTCAAAATGGACTTGCCGTTCGTCATCAGGAATCTCCCCAAGCGAAGCAACCAAAGCACTGACTTCTTCAGCAGAGGGTCGCACTCTAAGGCCCAAATTGCCATCAGTCACAGGTGGATTTGACACGAAAAGGGTGAAGGCTTTGGGAGGAGGCAAGTTCCAGGCCGAGTACGCCACTGGAGCACCAACATTGGACACCTTGCCCCTGAGAATCATTTCAAGTCGGCTCACCAAGTCAGCAGAAGGGATTCTCCTGTTGGTAACCCGAGTTGAGTCGGCTAGCCCTCGATACAGATAAGCTGGGTAGGCCCTATCTTTCAGTGGCTGAATGTTCTTGAAAACAAAGTCAGTGACCACAGCTTCAGCAGTTAGACCTCTCTCTTTCAGCAGTCCAACTTCAGCTAGCAACACACCCGCCTCAGCTACCTCCTCATCTGTGGGAGACTCGGTCCAGCTTGGGGTGCGAACGTCTGGCTGTCTTCCCGACCGGGAGGGGAGAGAATTTCCATAATTATCAACTATGAACCACTCTAGACGCCACCCCTTAATACTGTCTTTGAGGGGAATCTCAAGATACTCAGTCTTCCGCCCTCGGCGCATCTCCAAACTGGCACCTCCGACCAACTGATGTTGTCCCCCGGCCATCCCAGGGCGACAATGATACAGGTATTTCCATAAGCCGAAATGCGGCAGCACGCCAAGAAAGGCTTCGCATAAGTGAACGAAGATGGAGATTTGCAGAATTGAGTTAGGGTTCAGATGGGTCAGGTTAATGTGGTAGAAATCAAGGAGACCGCGGAAAAAGGGAGAGATGGGAAGGCCAAGGCCGCGGAGAAGAAAAGGGGCGTAAACTACAGACTCGTGGGTATCGTCTGTCGGGACAGTAGTCCCGTGGCAAATCCGCCAAGAACAGAGTTCCCGCGGAGGAAGAACCCCGATGGACACGAGATGGAGGAGTTCAGCTTCGGAAATGATGGACATGTGGTTACCTGCAAAAGGCAACTGGCTGTTGGGATCGATTGGAGGAATCACCACAGCAGACGAGCTCGCGGTCTTCCTCTTGGGCGCCATCTCGATTCTACCAGCGAGCAGAGTGGAGGCGAGCGGCAGAGAGGATTCGGAAGCGGGAATGCAAGAACTAGGGCACGGAAAGCAAAGGCGGCTAAAAGCACAGCTCTTATGGGATGTTCTCGAGCCAGATACCGTTTCAAAAAGTGCCCAGTCATCACCCGACGGTTATTTCCAAAACCAGCGTGCCACGTGATCACCCGACAGTTATCCCCAGAACACCGATGCGCCACCTCATCACTCAGCCATCATCCTCAAAGTGGCTCGGGCGGCCTGCCGTCACTCGGCGTTGCCTCTAAAACGCTGATTTCGTATTCAGTTGCTCGGCATTACTTCTAAAATGCCGACGTCGACCTCCAGTCACTCAGCGTTGCCTCTAAAACGCTGTTTTCATGTTCAGTTGCTTGGCATTACTTCTAAAATGCCGCTGTCGACCTCCAGTCATTCGACGTTACTTCTAAAACGTTGATATCATATTCAGTCACTCGGCGTTGCCTCTAAAACGCTGACACAATCTTCAGTTACTCGACAGTTACTTCTACAAGCGCCTACACCACCTACAAAGTTACTCGGCAACCATTTCAGAAAACACCAGTTCAATGCCCGAGTATTTCATTTACTCTTTCAAAGGAATTAGACTCACAAGTAAGCAGGACAGTCATCAAAAGAGAAGCCAAACGTCATTCTTTCATTCAAAGGGAAGTTAATAAACTTACAAATCAACTCTTCGCGAGTTGATACTTCCCTACTATTACTACATTACATTACTACTACTACACTACGCTATACTACTCTACATTACTACTACATTATTCTAACTATACTATACTATACTAATATCTAAGAAGACCAGTGGCGTCTAGCCACTGGCCCTGCCCCTGCCGCCGCCGCCCTTGGTGCTGCCCTTGCTGCTGCCGCCTTTGGTGCTGCCCCTGCTGCTGCCGCCGTCACCGTCCCTGCCGCCGTCGCCGCTGCCCCTGCCGCTGCCGCTGCCGTCGCCGTCGCCACCGTCGTCGTCGTCGTCGTCGTCGTCCTCGTCCTCGCCGCCGCCGTCCGAGTCCTCCTCATCCGAGGAGTACTCCGACTCATCCGAGTGTCACACCCAGTTTTTAGAAGGTAAACCGAATGCGAACCATGTACGTGCCAGGATCAGTTATTCACGTACACAGCAGTTACATAACATGGACATCATCACACAGTGCTCAAATAGTATTAAAAGGGAAATAATAGTCGATTACATCATACGTCTGAGACGTCCATATAGTTCTTACAATAAATCAAAGTGCGAAAACGAAACGTAGATAACCGCGGCCTTCACAGGCAGCCGACTGGGGGTTGCCGCTAACCCACGCCTAGAACTCGTCGTAGTCTTGGAACTCCTGGAAGTCTCCTTCCACAGCTTCATCTTCTCCTGAGCAGTGGTTGCAATGCTGACAACCTGGGGGGGGATTGGTGTGTAGAGCAAGGGTGAGTACACATCAACATACTCAGCAAGCATCCCGTTTGGCTGTAGTGGACTAGCTTTATGTGGGGATAAGTCAAGCAGTTGCTTTTAGTTGGTCAGGTTATTACTTACTAGTAGGAAGCCAGGTTTTAACATTAACCCAAGTTATTAGCCCCATGTATCCTTTCCAAACGGAAAGAATACCACTTACCAGCACCATAATCATAATCAGAACCATCAATCTCATTGCCACCTGTACCAAAATGTCTCTGATCAAGTATCACTAATCTCTGGAGCTCCCTTGGCCGCTCATAACCACGAGCACGGCTGATATATCAGTTTCATAACACTCTGCAGAGGTTGTGCACTTTACCCACAAGCCGTGATTCCCTCTTGCCTCGGGCCGATCAAACCCTTAAACACTACCAAGGTGAATAGGCAGGGTCTCACTACGTAGCCTTTACAAAGATTCCCCGGGGCTGTAGCCACCCGTTAGGTTTCCTAAATGTACCGCACTCCTCCCCAAGGGACAAATCAACCTTGGCAGAGCGAGCCGCATACACCGAGCCCCATTGACGGCACAACGGCTAAGCAAACTACACCCCGGTTCCTCTAATTATTCAGCTAAGGGCGTCCCATTCCACCCTCATGGTTGCACTGTTTTCCCGGGCGGTCATCCATAGAACAGGTCCTTACGGAGAGGCACTCGAGAAACCGCTCGAGTCCCCTTGAAGGTCACAAATATAATCATAGATAAGAAGGGAAAACAGCGTATCATAGATAATCACATCATGTTCATTGATTAGAGTTGAGCCATAGCATCAGACTAAGCAGTAATAATCCGACCCAAATAGGTAAACAAGGACATGGATAACAAAAACTAGACAATCCTTAGGTATAAATGTGTAATGCGGGAGGTGAATTAAAGAATGAATAGGACAGAAATAGGTCAAAGGACACTTGCCTCCACCAACCGACTGCTGCTCAGGGGCTTCTCCTGCGAATTCCTCGGGCTCTTCGACCGGATCGTTCTCTATGCGAGCGCAAACATACATACACCCACATATTTAATTCAAAAGAACAGTACACCATACAAGGGAACAAGTAAAGCGAATATGCATCAAGTATGACATTCGATATCGCATTCATTAAGGTTTAGAAAGAAACGGGAAAGGGTCTCGCAGGGGGTTAAAGCTTATGCACTAATGATTAGTTACAACTGGTTCTTAACAAAAGAATTCTGTTATATACACTAATGGAAACCTAGTCATTTTAAGTTGATCAACATTGGACGAGATAAACAACTAACTAAATGAATCAACTAGCGCAACGAAATTCTAAATTAAGCTTCCTATTTCAATAACATGAACAATGATTAGCCTACCTAAAATAAAATAGCTATGATAACAGAAAGTAAAACAAAATAAATAAAATAATATATAAAAAAAATAAAAAAGGGGGGGGGGGGGCGGTTGAACCGGCCCGGGGGGCGGTTGAACCGGCGGCTGGGCCGGCCGAGCAGAGGCGGCCGAGCGCGGGGGGGGGGGGGGAGCGGCTGAGCCGGGGTGGGCGGCCGAGGGCGGCCAGACGGGCGGCCGAGGGCGCGGCTGGGCGGGCGGCCGAGGGCGCGGCCGGGCGGGCGGCCGGGGGCGGCCAGGGCGCGGCCGGGCGGCCAGGGCGCGGCCGGGGGCTGGGGGGGAGAGGGGAGAGGGAGGGGAGGGGAGGGGAAGAGCCTCACCGGAGATGGGGACGGGGCGGCCAAACCGGCGACGAGCAGGGGCGGCGGCTAGGGCAGGGGGCGGCCGAGCTAGAGAGAAAATGGGAGAGAGGGAGGGTGAGGGAGAGGGATAAGGGGAAGGGAGGGGGGGCCGGCTGGGCCACTTGGGCCCAAAGGGGGGCGCGCGAGGGGGGGGGGGTGGCTGGGCAGGCCAGGGGCGGCTGGGCCGGCCAGGGGGGCCCACGGCGCGGGAGAGAGAAAAAAGAAAAAGAGAGAAAAAAAAGAAAGAGGAGAGAGAGAAAGGAAAAGAAAAAGAAAGAAAAGGTTTTTCTCCTTTTCGAAATCCGATCTTCCTAGATGAATGCACTTGCACTTTCAAGCAGTCAAAGAATGCATAGCTCGGCATGGTGCATCAAACAACATAAAGTATTTTAGGATTTTTCTTACACGGGAATTCCAAACCGAAACCCGCTAGCTTTGGAAAAGGTCAAGGTCTAGCGAGGGGAAAAAGAAAAAGAAAAGGTAACGCCCGAATTTGGCGAGTGAAGAAAAGAAAAAATTCAACTGCAAAATTCGGGGCGTTACATACCTATCCCCCTTAAAAGAATCTCGCCCTCGAGATTCAGGGTTGGCTAGCAAAGAGCTCTGGGTACTTGGCCATCAAATCATCTTCACGCTCCCAGGTTGCTTCTTCCTCAGAGTGCTGACTCCATTTGACTTTGCACATTCTGATGGTCTTCCTTCGGGTGACTCTGTCCGCAACCTCAAGGATCTGAGCTGGCTTCTCAACATAGGTCAAGTCCTCCTGGACTTCCAGACCTTCCACTGGCAGCTGCTCTTCTGGCACACGCAAGCACTTCTTCAACTGAGACACATGAAAGACATCATGCACAGCTGACAAATTCTCTGGCAGACTGAGCTGATAGGCCACTTCTCCACGCTTTGAGAGGATCTGGTACGGACCAATGTAGCGGGGTGCTAGCTTGCCTTTGATTCCAAACCTTCTGACTCCTCTGATCGGTGACACTTTCAGATAGACAAAGTCTCCGACTTCAAAACTCAGCTCTCTTCTCCTTATGTCTGCATAGCTTCGCTGCCTCGATTGCGCTATCTTCAGATTCTCTCGGACCATCTTGATGTTCTCTTCAGCTTCAAGCAGAATGTCTGGTCCAAACACTTGCTTCTCTCCAGGCTGATCCCATTGCAACGGAGTTCTACAACTTCTTCAATAAAGCGCTTGAAATGGTGACATCTTCAAACTGGCCTGGTAACTGTTGTTATAGGAAAACTCTGCATAAGGCAATCGCTTGTCCCATCCGGACTGATCTTGCAGCGCACAGGCTCTCAACATGTCTTCAAGAATTTGATTGGTTCTTTCAGTCTGACCATCTGTCTACGGATGATAAGCTGAACTGAAATTCAGATGTGTGCCCAAGGCTTCATGCAACTGCTGCCAGAAATGAGAGGTGAACTGCGTTCCTCTGTCTGACACTATCTTCTTTGGCACACCATGAAGACAAACGATCCGAGACATATACAGCTCTGCCAATACTGCACTGCTGTAGTTGGTCCTGACAGGTATGAAGTGGGCTGACTTGGTTAAACGGTCCACTACTACCCAAATGGAATCGTAGCCGGCTTGAGTGCGAGGCAATCCGACTATGAAATCCATACCGATTTCATCCCATTTCCACTGAGGGATCTGCAACGGTTGCAACAATCCAGCAGGTCTCTGGTGTTCTGCCTTAATTCTTCGACAACTATCGCACATAGCCACATGCTCTGCGATTTCCCTCTTCATTCCGTACCACCAGAATTTCTTCTTCAGATCCTGATACATCTTCTCACTACCAGGGTGAATCGAATAGGCTGTCTCATGAGCTTCCTTGAGAATCAACTCCCGAATAGACTGGACATTGGGAACACACAAGCGGTCTTTGAACCATATCACGCCTTCTGCATCTTCTCGAAAATCTTTGCCTCTGCCATCTAGAATCAGTCGCCGAATCTCACTGATCTTTTCATCGTTTTTCTGCGCTTCTTTGATTTCTCGCTCCAAGGTAGGTTCCAATTCAACTGTGACTCCTCGCGAATTGTTCAGAAATCCGAGACTCAACCTGTCGAACTCCTTGGCCAACTCATAAGGCATCGGACAAGCGACCATCAGATTGACTTGACTCTTTCTGCTCAAAGCATCTGCCACTACGTTCGCTTTGCCTGGATGGTAATGAATCTCCAACTCATAGTCTTTGATCAGCTCTAACCATCTTCGTTGCCTCATGTTCAATTCTGACTGAGTGAATATGTACTTCAGACTCTTGTGGTCTGTGTAAACATCGCATTTCTGTCCATACAGATAGTGCCTCCATGTCTTCAGTGCGTGAACCACTGCTGCCAACTCTAGATCATGGATTGGGTAATTCTTCTCATGAACCTTCAGCTGTCGGGACGAGTAAGCCACAACTCTTCCCTCTTGCATCAACACGCATCCCAAACCTGTGTAACAAGCATCACAGTACACAGAGAAGGGCTTGTGCACATCAGGCAAGACTAGGACAGGCGCTGTTGTCAACTTCTCTTTCAGCGCTTCGAAGGCCTCTTGGCATTTCTGGGTCCACTTGAACTCAACTTTGTTGCCTAGCAATGCTGTCATTGGTTTCGCAATCTTCGAAAACCCTTCAATGAATCGCCGATAATATCTGGCCATTCCAATGAAGCTCTTGATTCCTCGAGCATCCGTTGGCGCTTTCCAGTTCAGAATGTCTGCCACTTTCTTCGGATCCACAGCCAATCCTTCTTTGTTGATTATGTGACCCAAGAACAGGACTTCACTGATCCAGAACTCACACTTGCTCAACTTTGCATACAACTGGTGCTCTCGCAATCTCTGCAATACCATCCTCAAATGATCTGCATGTTCTTCTTCGCTTTGAGAATAAACCAGAATGTCATCAATGAATACCACCACAAACTTATCAAGATAATCCATGAATACACTGTTCATCAAGTTCATGAAGAACGCTGGTGCATTGGTCAAACCAAAAGACATCACTGTGAACTCATACAAACCATACTTGGTAATGAATGCCGTCTTCGGTATGTCCGAAGGTCGGATCCTGAGCTGATGATAACCTGACCTCAGATCAATCTTGGAGAACACACTGGCTCCTCTCAACTGGTCAAACAGATCTTCTATTCTGGGCAAGGGATACTTGTTCTTGATCGTGACTTCATTCAAAGCTCGATAATCGATACACATCCTCTTTGTGCCATCTTTCTTCTCCACAAACAAGACAGGGGCGGCCCAAGGCGAGGTGCTTGGCCGGATGTAGCCTTTCTCCGACAGCTCATCAATCTGCTTCTTAAGCTCAACCAACTCTGGTCCAGATATTCTGTAAGCTCTCTTAAAGATAGGGGCGGTTCCAGGAAGAAGCTCTATGGCAAACTCAACTTTCCGCTCTGGTGGCATACCCGGTAAGTCCTTTGGAAACACATCTGGGAATTCAGACACAACCTTGATACTCCCAATTGGGTCTGCTTCACTGCTATCGACGGCCATCTGATAACAACTTCCTTTCTTTGGCTCAGGCGGGACTAACTCGGTCACCACTTCCTCTCCTAGTGGGGACACCAACTTGATTGTCCTTTTATCACAACTGATAACTGCCTGATACTTATCTAGCCAATTCATCCCTAGGATGACATCTATTCCCTGAGTACCCATTACTATAAGGTTAGCGGGAAACGCTATCCCCCTTATTTCCACACTTACATTCAAACATATGCTGTCAGTTCGAATTCTACCACCGGCTGAGTCAATTCGAATGGGGGTTGACATGGTAGTAATTGGAAGATTATGTGCTTTCACCCATGATGCAGTAATAAAAGAATGCGTTGCTCCAGTATCAAATAACACTTCTGCAATATGGGAATCGACTGGGAACATACCTACTGTCATGCCGGGGGTCTCCTGAACTGCTTCAGCCTCCAAGTGATTCAATCTTCCGTGATTATAGCGCTGCTGAGGGCGGTTGCCTGCTCCAGGCTGGGACACATTCTGCTTTGCTGGGGCATTGGGGCCTGACTGCTGCTGGGCTGCCTTCTTCGGACATTGCATCACCCAATGGCCTTGCTCTCCACAGTGGAAACATGCTCTGTTTCCAACCTGAGCTGGTGCTGCCTGATTGTTCTGCTGAGTTGCGGGGGCAGGAAGACGAGGTGTCTGCTGATTCTGCCTCTAAAACTGACCTCCTGATTGATTGCTCTGACGGTTCTGGTACTGATGCTGAGGATACTGCCTTTGGAACTGCTGATACTGCTGACGCTGCTGATGCTGCTGAGGTGGACGCTGGTTCTACCTGAACTGCTGAGGTTGATTGCCTGAAAAACGAGGACGGCTGCTGTTTCCAGGCTGGGGTCCACTGATCTTGCGCTTACGATCCTCCATCTCCTTACACTTCCTTTCTGTCATGATTGCTCTGTCAATCAGGTGCTGGAATGTCGGGAAGGTGTGATTCATCAGTTGGTACTGAAGAGGGTCGACCAAGCCTCTCAAGAAACGGTATTGTCGCTTGGCGTCGGTGTTGACATCCTCAGGAGCATGGCGAGACAACTGCAGAAACCTGTCTCGATACTCACTGACAGATTATGACCCTTGCTTAAGGGCCAGGAACTCCTCCTTCTTCACTGTCATCAGACCTGCAGGCACATGGTACTGACGAAAGCTACCTCTGAACTCTTCCCAGGTGATGGCATCGGGGTTGGCATGGGTGGCGAGGTAAGACTCCCACCATGATTGGGCTGCTCCTCTCAACAGACGGGGACCATACAAGACTTTCTCCCTGTCATCACACTGAGCGGTATGCAACTCCCGCTCCACAGTGCGCAGCCAATCTTCAGCATCCATGGGGTCAGAAGAGTGAGCGAACGTTGGGGGATGACCTCTCATGAATTCAGCATGCTTGTCTCTGGGCATCTGAGGCATCTGAGGCGGGGGTGGAGCCTGCTGCTGTTGCTGCTGCTGCTGCTGCTGCTGAATGGCGGCCAGAGTCTGACCGATGGCCTGAACTGCCTGAGTCTGCATCAGAAACATCTGCTCGATCGACATCGGGGGCGGGGGTGGCAGGTGCTGCTGCTGAGGCACCTCTTCCTGCGGAGCGGCTTGCTCCTGCTGAGCACGCCTTCCTCCTCTGCGCCTGTTCTCTGACATCTGCAGAATGCAACCACACATCAGAACTGATCTGGCAAATCTTGCAGCATAAGAAAAGAGTATAGAATTCTCCAACAACACTGAACAGATGAGCATCTTCACTGATCTCCATCGCAGACCACACAGCTTCTCAGATAAAGAGGAAAGTAGAATAAAGGGTTTCCCAACTATATAACTAACTCCATTAACATAATAGGTAAACCAAAATGCAGGGGATACCCACACTCTGGTGACAGTCATTACAAAGATCCAAACCAAACATAGTTCATCATGACAAACATAAATGCACAGGATATAGCAAACTACCCTGTCTAACTAAGACTAACTAAGACCGAGACTAACGCTAAGACTGAAGCTTCTATGTATATATATTTTGTATTAATTACAGGATCCAACTCTAACGATCTATGGTTCTAGATTTATCTTGGTCTTGCAGTCGGGATTGCCATAAGACTGGAGTCCACGCCGAGGTGAGCGATACGGGTGCTGAGTCCCGACGGGAGCGGGGGAACCATCATCCAAGTGACGACGTTCCGCGCGCTCAGCCCGCAGCAGGGCGATCTCAGCACGAGCCCTACTCAGCTCGTCTAATGCATGGTCCAGCTCCGTGTTTAGCACGGCGGCTAGGTTGACTGTGCTGCTCAACCTAGGATTGTCCTCACCGGCAGGTGAAACAATCACGCCTCCTGTGCTGCCAGATGGACGGCGGGGGTAATACTTCAGGTTAAGACCGTCAGCTACCCCACCGAGAACCGAGCAGTAGTGCGAAAGCGCACGCCGTGCAGCATCCTGCATGGCTGCCTCAGCTGAGTTCTGCTCAGAGATAGAATAGTGCTCTGAGCAAGCCTCCGCGCCCTGGAGACTGTTCTCCGGACGGCGCACCAAACAGGTCGCCTCCCAGCGGTCCGGGTAGACCCCGCGACTATGCTGGTAGACCACACAGCGATACTCGATGGACCAAGTACGCCGGTCAAGTACCCGACGTAGCAGGGTGTCGAGCGCGTCGTGGAAGTGACACCCGCGAGCAGCGTCGCGAGTGATGGGTCGAGCAACCCATCCTTCCGGCTCATGGTCAGCAGGGAAGTCGATGTCGTGGCTCAAGCTGTCGTCGCCACCTCCGTCGTCTGGGTCTCCTCCAGCAGCTACTCCAGAAGCTGGGGCGCCCAGTGGTGGTGCAGGGGGCGCCTGCAGGGGAAGCACAGGGGAGCAGCTCCTCACAGACTCTATCTCCTGCTGGAGCGAGAAAGAAGAGCCCTGCTGTTCCTGTTGTCGACGTTCCTGCTCCTCATGCAGGCGGTGGTGCAGTCTCTCCAAGTGGCTGGACTGTCCAGCCACGGGACGGCGAAGCGGACGCTCAGCAAGGCGGGAGGGTAAGAAGGGGATGACGGACTTTCGTGCAGTGTGTCTAAGACGAGCCATCTACAAAAGATATCGCAAGCAAAAGGGTGAGAACAGAATTAATATGACCAGCAAATAATGAATCATAAATAAGTGAAGGATCAGAATAAAACAAAATTTTCAGCAAGGTATAATATATAGTAGAACATAGGTTTGGTCAGTAGGACCAACTTTTGAAGGGATACCAAAGTCAAGGCAGGGACAGAGGTCTATAGTCCTTGGAACGACCATTCTACTCTAGGTTAGCGGTCCTACAGTCAGCACAGCTTTGATACCACTTATGTCACACCCGGTTTTTAGAAGGTAAACCGAATGCGAACCATGTACGTGCCAGGATCAGTTATTCACGTACACAGCAGTTACATAACATGGACATCATCACACAGTGCTCAAATAGTATTAAAAGGGAAATAATAGTCGATTACATCATACGTCTGAGACGTCCATATAGTTCTTACAATAAATCAAAGTGCGAAAACGAAACGTAGATAACCGCGGCCTTCACAGGCAGCCGACTGGGGGTTGCCGCTAACCCACGCCTAGAACTCGTCGTAGTCTTGGAACTCCTGGAAGTCTCCTTCCACAGCTTCATCTTCTCCTGAGCAGTGGTTGCAATGCTGACAACCTGGGGGGGGGGATTGGTGTGTAGAGCAAGGGTGAGTACACATCAACATACTCAGCAAGCATCCCGTTTGGCTGTAGTGGACTAGCTTTATGTGGGGATAAGTCAAGCAGTTGCTTTTAGTTGGTCAGGTTATTACTTACTAGTAGGAAGCCAGGTTTTAACATTAACCCAAGTTATTAGCCCAATGTATCCTTTCCAAACGGAAAGAATACCACTTACCAGCACCATAATCATAATCAGAACCATCAATCTCATTGCCACCTGTACCAAAATGTCTCTGATCAAGTATCACTAATCTCTGGAGCTCCCTTGGCCGCTCATAACCGCGAGCACGGCTGATATATCAGTTTCATAACACTCTGCAGAGGTTGTGCACTTTACCCACAAGCCGTGATTCCCTCTGGCCTCGGGCCGATCAAACCCTTAAACACTACCAAGGTGAATAGGCAGGGTCTCACTACGTAGCCTTTACAAAGATTCCCCGGGGCTGTAGCCACCCGTTAGGTTTCCTAAATGTACCGCACTCCTCCCCAAGGGACAAGTCAACCTTGGCAGAGCGAGCCGCATACACCGAGCCCCATTGACGGCACAACGGCTAAGCGAACTACACCCCGGTTCCTCTAATTATTCAGCTAAGGGCGTCCCATTCCACCCTCATGGTTGCACTGTTTTCCCGGGCGGTCATCCATAGAACAGGTCCTTACGGAGAGGCACTCGAGAAACCGCTCGAGTCCCCTTGAAGGTCACAAATATAATCATAGATAAGAAGGGAAAACAGCGTATCATAGATAATCACATCATGTTCATTGATTAGAGTTGAGCCATAGCATCAGACTAAGCAGTAATAATCCGAACCAAATAGGTAAACAAGGACATGGATAACAAAAACTAGACAATCCTTAGGTATAAATGTGTAATGCGGGAGGTGAATTAAAGAATGAATAGGACAGAAATAGGTCAAAGGACACTTGCCTCCACCAACCGACTGCTGCTCAGGGGCTTCTCCTGCGAATTCCTCGGGCTCTTCGACCGGATCGTTCTCTATGCGAGCGCAAACATACATACACCCACATATTTAATTCAAAAGAACAGTACACCATACAAGGGAACAAGTAAAGCGAATATGCATCAAGTATGACATTCGATATCACATTCATTAAGGTTTAGAAAGAAACGGGAAAGGGTCTCGCAGGGGGTTAAAGCTTATGCACTAATGATTAGTTACAACTGGTTCTTAACAAAAGAATTCTATTATATACACTAATGGAAACCTAGTCATTTTAAGTTGATCAACATTGAACGAGATAAACAACTAACTAAATGAATCAACTAGCGCAACGAAATTCTAAATTAAGCTTCCTATTTCAATAACATGAACAATGATTAGCCTACCTAAAATAAAATAGCTATGATAACAGAAAGTAAAACAAAATAAATAAAATAATATATAAAAAATAAATAAAAAAGGGGGGGGGGCGGTTGAACCGGCCCGGGGGGCGGTTGAACCGGCGGCTGGGCCGGCCGAGCAGAGGCGGCCGAGCGCGGGGGGGGGGGGGGAGCGGCTGAGCAGGGGCGGGCGGCCGAGGGCGGCCAGGCGGGCGGCCGAGGGCGCGGCTGGGCGGGCGGCCGGGGGCGGCCAGGGCGCGGCCGGGGGCGCGGCCGGGCGGCCAGGGCGCGGCCGGGGGCTGGGGGGGAGAGGAGGGGAGAGGGGAGAGGGAGGGGAGGGGAGGGGAGGGGAAGAGCCTCACCGGAGATGGGGACGGGGCGGCCAAACCGGCGACGAGCAGGGGCGGCGGCTAGGGCAGGGGGCGGCCGAGCTAGAGAGAAAATGGGAGAGAGGGAGGGTGAGGGAGAGGGATAAGGGGAAGGGAGGGGGGGCCGGCTGGGCCACTTGGGCCCAAAGGGGGGCGCGCGGGGGGGGCGGCTGGGCCGGCCAGGGGGGCCCACGGCGCGGGAGAGAGAAAAAAGAAAAAGAGAGAAAAAAAGAAAGAGGAGAGAGAGAAAGGAAAAGAAAAAGAAAGAAAAGGTTTTTCTCCTTTTCGAAATCCGATCTTCCTAGATGAATGCACTTGCACTTTCAAGCAGTCAAAGAATGCATAGCTCGGCATGGTGCATCAAACAACATAAAGTATTTTAGGATTTTTCTTACACGGGAATTCCAAACCGAATCCCGCTAGCTTTGGAAAAGGTCAAGGTCTAGCGAGGGGAAAAAGAAAAAGAAAAGGTAACGCCCGAATTTGGCGAGTGAAGAAAAGAAAAAATTCAACTGCAAAATTCGGGGCGTTACACCGAGCCCTCGAGCCCGGAGCGCTCGATGGCCCGGATGTATGTCCAGACTTCCGCGGCTATCCCCTGGGAGTCGTCCGAGTCATCGGACGACGCCGGGGGAGAGACGGGAGCCGGAGATCGCTCGGACCCGGAGGAGAACTCCTCCTCCGAGTATTCCGAGTCACCGAAATCCTCCGATGGAGGAGTTGGTTCGCGCTTGCACTTGTTACTCTTGCCCATGGCGGAAGCAGACGGGAGAGAAGAGAAGGAAGCAGTAAAGAACAGCGAGGAGATGTGAAAAAACCAGAAAGGCAACGACGTTATTTATAAAGGGAGAAGGCAACCGCTCACCTCCAACCGCGGTCACTGAACAGTCGCAAAGCATTCAATAAGCACTTCCACCCGTCTGAAGACACGTCAGGCGGCTGACGCCGTTTCACGCAACACTACACCCATTGGGACTCCAGTCAACAGCGCGAAGGATATGATTACACTCGCCGTCACATCACATTACTACTCAGAAGCAGCCGGCTAAAACACTCAGCGTACCAAGCCGTCCCTTGCCCACACCCATTGGGGGTGGACGCCCAGGAATTATCAGTATATTTTTCAAATTGGTCACATCTGTGCAGGGCACGCAGTGAATGCCTCAAGACAAAAATGAGATATCAGTGAGAATTAGAGGGAAGCCAAATATAGCCAGTGGAGTACAAAATATGGTCGACAGAAGCGACTTGAAGACTAGACAGAGAACGTCCATCAAATGTCCAATCAGTCACAGAGCAAATAAATTACACTACCTAGCAAGATATGGATGGATTGCGAACTCGGCTGCAAAAGACAAAATGCATGCTGACCTCTGAAGCATAATATTGATGACATAGTGCGGATGACATCATGCCAATTTTTTACAAGCAGAAAGGATAATCTTCAGCAAAAAGACACAAAAGGAAGACCTTCGAGTGGATTATCCTCAAAAATCCACTTGAAGGTCGGAGGCTACACCCATTGGGTGCACCTCCGGTGCACCCCATGGATTATCATTCCAAGCCGAGATAGTGCCGATTTCTAAAGCGTGGGACAAGATTAAAAAGCCAACCCTCAACCAAAACGGAGGAACACAAATGGAAATAATCTCTACTGAAGACCTTCGAGTAGATTATTTTCTAAAATCTAAAATCTACTCGAAGCTCGGGGGCTACACCCATTGGGTGCACCTCCGGTGCACCCAATGAAGTTCAGAATCCTACAAATTGGAATGCCGACCTCTAAGGCACAGGCACGAAACTAGGCTTTGGTCAACGAGTGATCGGAGCAGGAGAAGACAACAGGAAGCCATCTTCCTTCAAATCACCTACAAGCTGGACCTGGGATCTTCGGGTTGATTACCTCTAAATTAACCCAAAGATCGGGGGCTTGTGGGGGATAGATATCCCCCGGGTCCACTAAAAGAGTAAAGGACCTCACGAAAGGCCCAAGGGCCCAATAAATCGTAAGGTCATTCTTTCATGGGCCTGGGGAGAAACAACCAGCAAAGCAGAACGACATGAGGCCGGATTGGTGCAAACCCGGACGGCCCACAGCGTCGAGCGAGTGACCGCAACAGAGATCCGACTTTCCCGCGCTGGAGCCTCCATGCAACGAAGCCATGCGAGGATAAGTCGGCGAGGGTTACGTAGGGATAATCTCAAGAGGTTCACTATCTTTTAGCTACTTATTGTTATCTTATCCACGTGTACTGCCCCACGGTCGAGTATATAAGGCCTAGGGGGCACCCCTTCAGAACGATCGACCCTTTACTTAGCCACCCACGTCAACTCTCTGTATTCTCAATCCAGAGAGCTCTCTTGTAACCACATTCACCAAGCATACTCGCCAGGACGTAGGGTGTTACACATCTCTAAGCGGCCTGAACCTGTAAACCTTGTCAACTGTCCCTCGTGCGATCGGCACGAACCATTTTGATACAGTCGTCGACACCGTCCTACTCCTAAAACACCTTGAGGGGCAACCCCGGGTGTGCGGTCGGACCCAAAACACCGACAGTGTCGCCTTCATTGCTAGATCAGCTTCGGGATCATAGGGCTCAGGTGGCGGAGAAAGTTCAGTTAGAGTAAAGGTAATAAGTTGTTAATCTGAAGCCAGAAAAAATACTAAAGCTTTGAAACAGTTAAAATACCTATGCGCTTAGCGCGCTCGGCAGCCTCTTCGGCTCGATTGGTTTCTTCTCGAGCTTCGTGAGTTTCTTTCTCATTCTTCTTTATAGCTTCGGCGACCAATTCTCGACCACCTTCCATGCAAATGTTGGAGTAAAATTTCCCGCCCAACAGAGTCGCCTCAGCCAAAGGATCCTTCGTGTTCTCCACGGTGAAGATGGCCTCCGTCTGGGTTGCAGCTTTAACATGGTCACAGCTAGATTTTTTTCAAAATTGCTGCAACCCCTCTGGCACCAGCAAAAGCGCAAAAATCGCCGCGGTCGCTGAGGATCTCTTCAAAAGCTTCAGCTTCTTCACCGATCCATTCGATAATCCCTTCGGGATTGCCTCTAATAAATTTTTGCTCGGATGAGTAAGCACCCACCTTTGCAAAACTATCTTTTAGCTTCTTGGCACAATCCAAGGATTTTTCGTAATATCTTTCTTTTGATTCTCGAAGCTCGTCTATGTTCTTTTGCAATCTTGCGCTAGTCCACTCGCTTATTTCCTGCTTTGCCTTAGCCACTTCAAAATCTTCATTCTTTTCGGCAAGCTTTTTCTTTAAATCTTTAATTTTGGCTCTATGAGCTTCGGACTGTGTGGCAAGATTGGCTTCACTAGCCTTGACTCTATCCACCAAGGAAAGCAGAATTTTGTCCTTCTCTGTAGCTTCATTTCTCAGTCTGATAACCTCTGACCGAAGGTTGCTAAGGGCTATCTGGCAACTTTCATCCTCAGCATTCTTCTATGCTCTCAAAGCGTTGCTCAGAATTAAGCCCTGCATGAAGAAGGGAGACAAAGGATCAGCACAAGAATAAAAGACAAAAAATAATCTATTTATGTCTATAACTTTTGTACCTTCAGACTACTGTACGCAAGGTTGTCTGCGAGGTCATCCTTTAACATAGCAGAGAGGCCAACTTCAAGCTTCGGAAATCCCATATTCTTCGCCATCTCCCGGTAGACAGATATTTCCTTGTTGTCCGGGAGACAGTATAGAAAATCATCTTCGTCGGTGCCATTGTACTCCAAGGCCCCCTTGGGTACTTCAACTCCTGGGCGTAGTGTTTGGCTTCCGCAATTTCCTCTTCAAACAACCTTTTACCCGAAGCATGTTGAATAATAAAGTCAAGATCTTCAAAAGGTGCTTCGGGAGTAGTAGATTTAACTTTCTTGGGCGCGTCTTTTTTTCTCCAGAGCCAAACCAACATCTAAAGATTCTTGTTCAGTTCTCTGCTCAGCGCCAGCAGGCTCTGCTTCAGTGGGCACTGAGGGCCCAGCTTCGGTTTCAACGCGAGCTGTAGCAACTTTGGCAGTCTCCTTTGCAGGAGCAGGAGTTGATGCCCTTGTCCACTCCATGACAGCGTCTAGCACGCTTGCCATCCTCCTTCTCTTGGGAGTTATTGCAGGAGCTTTCGATACCTTCGGCAATTCTGGCTCCGGTGACGGACTCAAGATTTTCGGTAGCCCTGCCATTTTCTCTTGCTCTGGCTCTTCAGCTGCCTTTCCTTTGGCTTCGGCAGCATGTTTCGGCGTTTTGGCCAACTCGGTTGCAGGAACCTTTGGCAGTCCAGCCAATTCTTCCTTAGAGCCGGCAGGAGCAGGCCGCCCTGGCTCAGCAGTGGAAGTTGTCCCTTCGCCAAGCTTTGGCACCGTGGCCGTTTCAATATATCTAGGTCGGTGCGTTAAAACCTTAATCTTTTTGCCCTTCGACGCAGTAGAGATGGTCGAAGTAGCAGTTTTCCTTTTCTTTCCCTGCTTTCGCGAGGGATAAGTATAGTCTGGATACACGAAGCCGATAACGTCGAAAACTCTGTTCAACCTTTTCTTGCCTCGTCCCTTGAAGGCTAAGGTCATGGCATCATCTTCGGCTCTTGTGTACGCCCCAAGCAACTCATCGCTAGTCGTCTCAACACAGGTCAGCTAGTCATCACTCGGCTCGTCAAACTGATCTCTATATCTGAAGGTGTATTTCAAATAAACCAAACCGCCTTGTCTGGAACCGGCAGCAGTCTCCTTCGGCATCTCCCAGTCATTCACAAGAGGCCACACTCTGTAGGCTATGTGCTCCTGGACTAGGTCTCTTGTGCCAATAAAGGCGCAAACATTGTTGAAAGCCTTCTGGCATGCTTCGATATCGTTCCCAAGCGCAGTAGCCGGCCTTCTGATACCTAAGCGAGACCAGATAGGGCGTTGAATAATCCCCTTTATGTCTTCCCTTTCAATAAGATTATTCTTTACATAAAACCATTCCTCCATCCAGGCCCCTGGCCACCTTTTCTGAAACGTTGGAATTGGATAACTTACATCAGAACGAGGAACGAAGCCATAACAACCAAAATTATTGTGATACTGCACCTAGCCAGTGGCCTTCGTCTCATACAGCAGCTCGTGCATGTTACAGAAGCAATTTGCGCTTGGCTCTAGCCCTTGGCTCCTCACGGCCCAAACAAAACTACCCATCCTGATTATAGCTTCGGGAGTAATCTGATGACGAAAGATTTCAAAAATCTTTAACACTTCAACCAGAAATTTGCTCAATGGAAACCGAAGTCCTGCCTTCATGAAGCTCCTGTAAACAACTTCATCCTCCTCGGGTGCAGGGACAGAGCTGTCCCCCCAGCCCTCACAATAGACATATCACGAAAATATCTTCCCTTCATAGCATCAATCTGACTCTGTTTGGTGGACGACTTTCTGAAGATAGTATGACTCAGCCGCCAAGGCCGATCTTCAACATCTTCGTTTCCACTTTCCACATCAAAGTTCTCGCTATCATCAGAATCCTCAGATAACCTAGCTAATATTTCATTCGTAATCTTTTCTATGTTTGTCTTTTCCATAGCCTCGTAAAACCCAGCTAGAGCAGGGTCCACAATCTTCTTCTCCTCAGACATCTTCCTCTCTTCAGACATCTAACGAGCACTTACGAAAATGACGAAGCTCACAAATAAAGCGAAATTTGACAGAGCAAGCAATTTCAAGCTTGAAAAATAACACAAGCAATTGAGATGGCGCAATAAATGTTGTCACTGTGGGTTCCTATTTATATGCCCAGTGCATTGCAACTTGGCGGGCCCTACATGTCATTGACTTTCGCTATTCTAGCGACGGGAAGGTGTTTTTTCGGACCTTCGGCTGAAGGCCTTCGTTCACGTCGCAGTCTAAATTTGTTAAGTGCAAAAACAAATTAATACTGTGAGGGGCTACTGTTGGAGGCCTTCCTCTTCCGAAGGTCCTCAAAAACTTAACTAACATGTTTTTAGTATATCAGACTATTATAGGAGGCTTTGGCTTTGAGATGAAGGTGTGCATGGTATGAAGGTGTGGTCTGAAGGAAGGACAATCTAGATCCAAAGCTGTGGCTGAAGAAGCTTTGGCTTAGCACAATGACGATGGTGAAAGACGAAACCGACTTAAAGGAGAAAAGACTGCTTAGTCCTCGACAACTTGTCTTATGGTCAACAGTAAATATCAGGGACATGAATGTAATTTTGTCCAGATTGTGTCTTGTGCCTATAAATAGATGAACAGTAACACCGTACTGTTCACACTGACTTGTAATCGCTCTCGCGTCACTCCCGCTTGTTCACCTTCTGTCAAGCCGAAGGTACAAATGTATATAAATGTTATTGATGTTTATCCATGTTTATAAAATAAGAATATAAATGATCCAATAATTTGAAATGACTGTTCATATTCTCTTTGTGTTTTATGTCTCTGTTTACATCCTTGATTACTGAAATGATGAAGGTATGCCCTTCATGACCTTCGTCTGAAGATCATTATATCCCAAGGGAGATAATGCTTTGAAGGACGAAGGTCTCTAATCGTTAACAATTGTGTTGCTTTGTTCTTGGTGTATAGCATCTGAGAACAAGGACCAACAACATATACCATGCAACGAATCTAGGAAGACAGTTCACCTATGCCCGTGTCAGCATTTATACCGGGATAAACAGATTGAATAATATGCATAAACCATGCAAAAAGAATCTGCTGGCGTGCAAATCACGTGGGACGACTTTACAAGTTTGTTCAGTGTTTATGGCTGCATAAGAACATAAAAGTAACAACATAAACTATGCAATATCGCGACGTCATACCATTTATGCTATTGTATATACATACCAGTGTGTGCATAGATCTGGGTTGGTTTGAAATTGGGAAAGTAGTGCTGTAAAAGTATCATAACCATTATACACATATCAACAACTTACACAGCTACACAAAGTAACATAGTTTGCGCATTATGGGTAAAAATAAGCATAACACGATGCTGTTTGTAGCATAAACTTGTGACAAAAGTAACGTAACCAATAAAAACGGGTCATAATATACTATACATGTGGTTCTAGGTCCACCTAGAGTTCACAATGATATGCAACATACTGATCAAATAAAAAATAACACACATGACATTAAAAACACAGAAAATATTGCAGTTTATCCATTACGGTTCCCCGATTGTCGTTAACATAACATAAGAAACATCAACGACACATGATTGTTCTATCGTCATTACCATAATATATGCACATAACTCCTGATAAAGTTTATGAAATATTGTAGACATAATATCTAACATATCTAAACTAGACTACATCCGTGAAAACTTGTATCTTTGGATGTTTGCAAGGAGCGGGATGGTTTTGTTCTTGCGATGGAATGTGATGTAGTACAGTGCAAGAAACCATAGATCCCTGGTGTTGTCCTGCAAGCCAAGAAAAATGTGTTAGCTACACATTAGTACCATATGCTGCCTTATGGCAAAATATAAAATGACATGATTGTTGGGGGTCTTCCTCGAAGCCGAAGGTCCTATAAGAAGAAACACCTTCGGAAGATCAGCACGAAAATAACGCCGAAGCTACCTTACAGGAAACTTCGGCATAGCAACATACCTAAGACGAAGGGTTGCAGCGACTTAAAGATGAAAAGACAGATTGACCCATGATAGTTTGTGTCATGAATGCAATCAATTGTAGAGAGTATAAATGTAATTTCACACAGGCTGCGCCCTGTGCCTATAAATAGATGAACAGTACCCCGTACTGTTCACGCTGGCTTGTACTTGTTCTCGCGTCACGCTTGTACTTTCACTTTCTGTCAAGCTAAAGGTACAAATGTAATCCAACATCGTTCTTATTCATTTATGATCATATAATAAGAAATGAATGTGATAATACCATATAATTGTTCATGTTCTCTCTTATGTTTTACATGCTTCATCTGCCATTAATATATAATGTGATGATGAAGGTATGTCCTTCATGGCCTTCGTCCGAAGATCATTATATCCTTAGGGAAATAATGCTTCGAAGGACGAAGGGCATTAACAATTAACTTGTTTTTATGTTGCCTTGTTCTTAATTCATAGCAATTGAGATCAAGTCCCCAACATTGGCGCCCACCTCCGGTGAACTCACTTCCACTCTTGAGCTGACGGCTTCGTTCAGCAACCAAGCCGAAGCATATTCAGCTACAAAGCTGGTGCTGCCGATAACAGGCGGCTCAGGTTCAGAACCGGCTAACAAGAAGCAGAAGAAGGAAGCACAGAGAAGGGTGCAACATGTTGGGGTGCAGGGACCCTTCATCAAGTCAAAATGATCCCACATCCCAATCACCTTCTCCCAGGAGGATCTTCAGCTCAAAGATTACCCTCATAATGATGCTATGGTCATATCTTGTGTCATTAAGGGATATCATATTTGCTAAGGCTTTCAGACAGATGCAAGAGCCAGAAGATAAGATTCATGATGCTACACATCCTTTTATGTGGCTTTAGAAGAAGGCAAATTGTAGCACTTGGCAAAATCACAATGCCAGTAACCTTCGGCTTTGTTCACAATACAAGGACTGAACATGTTGTGTTTGACATTGTTGACATGGAGTACCCCTACAATGCAATCATTGGTCGTGGGATACTTAATGCTTTTGAAGTAATACTTCATCCAGCATATCTATGCATGAAGATACCTTCAGAACAAGGGCCCATTGCTGTTCATGGCAGTCAAGAAGCTGACAGGAAGGCCGAAGGAAACTGGACAGATTCAAAGGCAATCCATAACATAGATGGAGCCGGAGCCTGTGAGCAGTATCGATACAAAAGAGAAAAGGCTGCTTCGGCGGATCAGCCAAAGCCTATGCTTCTATGTGAAGATATAGCAGAACAAAAGGTACTGCTGGGGTCTTAGTTATCTGAAGAGCAGGAAAAGAATTTGCTAAGATTTCTATTCAACAACAAAGATGTCTTTGCTTGGTCAGCCAATGATCTTTGCGGTGTCAATAGAGATGTCATTGAGCATTCACTCAATGTGGACCCATCTTTCAGGCCAAGAAAACAAAGGCTTCGAAAATATCTGATGACAAAGCTGAAGGCGCTCGGAACGAAGTAAAGAGGCTTCTTAGCGCTGGAGTTATCAGAGAGGTTAAATACCCAGAGTGGCTAGCTAATACTGTTATGGTGAAGAAGGCCAATGGTAAATGGAGAATGTGCATTGATTTTACATATCTTAATAAAGCTTGTCCAAAAGATGAGTTCCCGTTGCCAAGGATAGATTCTTTAGTAGATGCAGCAGCTTCGTCAGAACTCATGAGTCTACTAGATTGTTACTCAGGCTACCACCAAATTTGGATGAAGAAGGAAGATGAGCCGAAAACTAGCTTCATAACCCCCAGTGGCACATATTGCTATCTTCGGATGCCTGAGGGGCTCAAAAATGCTGGAGGAAGCTTCAGCAGAATGACAGCCAGAGTCCTCCATTCTCAAATAGGCAGGAATGTGCTGACTTATGTTGATGATATCATAGTTAAAAGCATGAAGCAAGAAAACCACATTGCTGATTTGCAAGAGACATTTGCCAACTTCAGGCAAGCTGGTTTGAAGTTGAATCCAGAAAAATGTGTTTTTGGGGTAAAGAAGGGCAAGTTCCTTGGCTGTCTAGTATCAACGAAGGGAATTGAAGCTAACCCAAGCAAGATTGAAGCTATCCTTCGTATGGAACCGCCAAGCACAAAGAAAGGAGCTCAGCGGCTGGCAGGTAGATTAGCATCATTGAACAGATTTATATCTAGATCAGTAGAAAGAAATCTACCTTTCTTTGAAATACTAAAGTCCACCGAAGTCTTCCAATGGGGTCCGGCTCAGCAAAAGGCCTTCGAAGAGTTGAAGCAATATTTGATTGATTTAACAAGTTAACTCCACCTTTGCCAGGGGCTCCATTGCTCTTATATGTTGCAGCTTCACATTCTGCAGTAAGTGCGGCACTTGTGCAGGAGAAGCTAGATGGCCAAGTCAAAAAGCAAGCTCCAGTGTACTTCGTCTCCGAAGTTTTGAGTCCGTCAAAGAAAAATTACACATAATTGGAAAAGGTGCTATATGCTGTGTTAATGGCCTCCAGAAAGCTTCGGCATTATTTTCAAGCATATCACATAATTGTTTCTTCGTCACAGCCTCTGAAGGATATTATGAGGAACAGAGAAGCTACTGGAAGGATTGGGAAATGGGCTGTAGAACTTAATGAATTCACCATTGATTATGTGCATAGATCCTCAATTCAGTCTTAGGCGTTAGCAGACTTTATCGCTGACTGGACGCTAGGGGCTCACGAAGAAGTAAACAAAGATGCTGAAGCTTGGACAGTGTTCTGCGATGGTTCTTGGGGAACCTTCGGTGCAGGAGCGGCTGTAGTCCTAGTGGCACCTTCAAAAGTCAAAACATGTTATGCGGCCAAGCTTGATTTCAGTTGCACAAATAATATTGCTGAGTATGAAGCACTTCTGTTGGGGCTTCGGAAGTTAAGGGCAATGGGAATAAGAAGGGTCATTCTAAAAACTGATTCCCAAGTTATTTCTGGCCATGTGGACAAAAGTAGCAAGACAAGAGATCCAAAGCTTGAAAGATATCTGGATACAGTTCGAAGGTTGGAGGCTTCTTTTGAAGGTTTTTCTGTTAAGAATATCCCAAGAGGTGAAAATGAGCAAGCAAATTTACTAGCCAAATCAGCAGCCCAGGGGCTCCCTCTACCTTCGGAAGTATTTTTTGAAACAATAAAAGCACCTTCGGTTGAACTCATGGAGAGAGCAGTGCTTACTATTTCTCCGGTACACAGTGAAGATTGGAGGACTGAAATTATATCTTTCCTCCAAGTTAATTGTCTTTCAGATAACGAAGCTTATAATAAGAGAATGGAAGCAAGAACAAGACCATATGTGATAATAGAAGGGGAGTTATACAAACATGGAGTCTGCTCTCCACTTCTCAAGTGTTTGTCCAGAACCGAAGGTATAGAGCTGATGAAGGAAATACATGCAGGTTTGTGTGGATCTCACATTGGGTCTAGGCCTTTGCTGGGGAAGGTCTTCAGACAAGGATTTTATTGGCCGAAGGCAGCTTCGGATGCAGCAGATCTGGTTCAAAAGTGCGAAAATTGTCAAAAATGTGCAAGAGACCAGAAACAACCTTCGTCGCTAACCCAGTTAATACAGCCAACCTGGCCATTGCAAAGATGGGGCCTAGATTTGTTAGGTCCACTTCCACCAGCACAAGGCAATTTAAGATATGTTGTGGTGGCTGTAGAATATTTTTCCAAGTGGATTGAAGCGAAGCCTTTGGCCATAATAACTTTGGTCACAGTCCAGAAATTCTTCTGGCAAAACATTGTTTGTCGTTTCGGCGTGCCGAAGGCTATAACTGTGGACAACGGAACACAGTTTGATGCTGAAGCTTTCAAGGAATTCTGTGATCAAATTGGCACGAAGATTCATTTTGCGTCAGTCAGACATCCAGAGTCAAATGGACTTATCGAAAGAGCAAATATTATTATAATGACAGGAATAATGAAGCTAATCTTTAATCAGCCCAAAGGAAAGTGGCCAGATGAGTTGATTAAAGTGGTGTGGAGCCACAATACAACCGTATCAAGATCAACAGGTTTTACACCATTCAAGTTATTATTTAGTGATGAAGCTATAACCCCAGAAGAAGCTAAAGCGGGGTCAATAAGAACAACAGCTTCGACAGAAGACGAAGCTGATTATCACGTGGCAAAAGACACTATAGAAGGGACCAGACTTCAGGCTGTGGAAAATATCAATAAATATCAAGCCAAAACAATAAAATGGCATGACAGAAAAGTCCGGCTGAAAAATATCAAGCCAGGACATTTGGTGCTTTGGAGAGTGGCTAATCCGGACACAGTAGGCAAACTATAGCTGAAGTGGGAAGGACCTTTTCTAGTGGTATCTTCGTCAAGGCCCGGTTCTTACAGGTTGAAGGATATGGACGACAACGACATTCCTAGATCTTGGAATGCGGATGAGCTTTGACGATATTATGTGTAATCTGATGTAATCTTTTTTCATTTTTTCCTATGGCACCCTTTTCCTTTCCAAAGGGGGAGAACGGTTTTTAATGGGGCCATAGCTTGTAATTTTTCCTTTCTTATTCAGCTCTACGAGAGAAAAGTCCCCCAAAACATGTAAAATATAAAATCTGAGCATGCACCATGGAGTGCAGAGAGAAAAAAAATAGGGAGAAGCTCGAAAGTTGTCCCTAAGGGGATGCAGAGCACGACGAAGCTTCAAAAATTCGTTCCCAAGGGAGCGCGGCGTAAGTTTTCTGCTCAAAAGTCGTTCCTAAGGGAATGCAGAGCCAAATACCACCGAAATATAAGGCAAGAAGTTCGAAAGACGTTCCTAAGGGGATGCAGAACTTACACCGAAAAGTCAACGATGATACCGCCGAAATAGAAGGCGAAGAAGTTTAAAAGACGTTCCTAAGGGGATGCAGAACTTACACCAAAAAATAAGCGGTGAAACCAAAAAATAAACGGCAGAGATTTCAGTCATTCCTAAGGGAATGCAAAGTCCGGATGTGGCTTCGTATGCGTGTGTTTGGACATTCATTTGCACATTACATTACATCATACATTGCATTCATATACATTCATTTAGACATTTGTAGGATCATCATCATCACATCATAGAGTACAGACAATTGCTTCGGCTCTAATGACAAGGCTTCGGCAAATGCAAAAGAAGTAGATTATGCTTCGTTGTGTACGAAAAGAAGGGAAGGTGTTTTTCGCCTTTGGCTCAAAAAGAACAAGTTTCGTCCACATCAAAGCAGCTCATACATGGATGGAAAGGTAAAATATATTACAAGGTAAATTATAGTATTTTCTATAAGGTTAATTCAAAAATTTCTCTAGAGTTCTTTTGCAGCAACTTCATGACTTCATCATTGCCCATTAAGCTTCGGTTCATTGTTCTTCAGCTTCGTCATCCTATACATAACAGCAGTATAAGGAAAGTGCAAATTTTAAGGAGAAGGAAAAGCAACAGGTACAAGTTTATTACCGGTTTTAGGTGGCTTCGAGCTTCGTCACCAGCTAAGTTTCGCCCACCCTTCGCCCAAATTTGAGTTACAAATCTGTTCCCGATACATCGGGCCAGGCCGAGGATATCATTCAAGTCCGCTGGTGACAGGCTGAAGTTTGGCCTGTTTACAATGTTTCCATGCGTGCAGCCAGCCTTCATAAAAGCAACAGCTGTACCGCGAGAAGCTAGCAAAGCACATAAGTCACCGTGTCCAGCTATGATTTCGTCAAGAGCATCAACTTCACCTTCAATATGATCAAAAGTGCCTGGCAGGTCTTCAACCGAAGGTTTAAATTTTTTAGAACTGGCTCCAACTGAGTTGAAGACCTGCTTCAGCCGCTGCACACATCGGTTGCCGAAGTCTAGACATTTATCTTGAAGCTCTTTTAATGATTTCTGTAAATTTGAATTTTTTCAACTTCAGCCTCAAACTTCACATTGAATTTCTACTTTTCTTGTTCGAAGTTTTCTATTTTTGCGAGGAGTTCTCTATTCAATCTGGCAATTTTAGCTTGGGCTTCCGCCAGTAAGCCTTCCATTGATTGAAGTTCAAAATCCTTCTTCTCAAGAGTAGCTTCGTGACCTTTTATTTTGCTCTCTAAGCCTTTAATTATACCCTCATGTTTTTTATTTTCAAGGTCCTGTTGCATTCTCAAGGCTTTACTTAATAGCATGCTCTGCGCAGAAACAACCTTCGTCAGAAGACACCTTCGTTTTAAAACAATGAAAAGTCGAAGTAAAGTTTTTACCTTGAAATTAGAATAGAATAAACTACCGACGATATGCTGTCGTCGGTAGCGGTTGATGTCGGCCTCAAGCTTCGGGAAACCAATACTCTTCGACAGAGTACTGATAACCTTCGCTCCAGTTCGGTCTCGAAGACATCCTAAGCTTTCGTCGTCAATATCGCCGAAGAGCAATGCTCCTGGTTGATAGCCGCATGATATTGCATAATCTCTTAGCACTTCTTTCTCAGCCTTAGATAGCTTTTGACCAATTATGTTTAGAAAATTGAAATCCTTTTCCTCTGAAGTATCTTCGGCGATATCTTTCTCTTTCCCAGGCACTATAGCTAGGGCCTCTTCTGCAGTCGTAGCAGTTTCTTCCGCGGCCATATTTAAAAGCATTTTATCAATATCAGAAAACGTGCCCTCCAAATTTGTATCTTCAGCCGTTGCAGCTTCGGCAGTTGCAGCTTCGACGGGGGCAGCTTCGGTAGTTGTGGCATCTTCGGCAGCTAGTGTTTTTGACGCCGAGGCCGATGCTGGTGTTTCTTCAATAGCTTCGATTACAGTAATAATCCTTCGCTTTTTCGGCTCAGCGGACTTCTTCACTGCCGAGGGCTCCTCCTCCTTTCTCTGTAAAAGCTTTGTCAGATGTGGCCCTAGTGGACTTAGCTTGATAGGCAAGGATTCAGTCATTACCTTTAAAATTTCTTCCACGTCAGCAGCAGAAGGTGTTGAAGGAGTCTCTCCCTCTATCTCAGTCATTTTTGGCCTCGAAGCCGCAGCTTTCCTCTTCTTCGAAGCAGCTACCTTCGGCTTAGGGCTCGATTTTCTCCTCTTCAGAATTTCTTCATCTTCTTTCACCATTCTAGCAGCTTGTCTGCTCACAACACTGACAATCCTTTTTCTTTTTTGCCCTTCGGCACCCTTGTTCAATCGCTCATAATTAGGATACTCGAAGTTCAGGGCATCCATCACCCGATTCAACCTTCGTTTCGGTCGGGTGCCGAAGGCTGCAGTCATCAACTGAGCTTCTTTTTTAGTGTAATTCCCCAAAATTTCGTTGCACATGGTTTCTATCATTTCTAACCATTCTTGACATGGCCCTTTGAACTACTTCTCAAATTTGAATTTATAAGGTAGTCGCACAAGTTTTTTCCTTCTCCTTTGTCCCCTTTAGCTTCGGCATGCTCCATTCACTCAGCATCGGAAACACCCTATAGGCCAGATATTCTTGGACTAGATCTCTTGTGCCGATCTGCTCGGCTACCACCCGAAATTCTGCCACAGCTTGTTGGCATGGTGACTCCAGCTCCATACGGCACAACGGCCTGTCAGCCCGAAGCTTAAGCTCAGAGGGCTCAGTACTAGCGTCTTGAGCTTCTCCCTCTTCTTCTCATCAGCCTTCACATAAAACCATTCATTCTTCCAACCAGTTGACCACTTGGTGCGATAGCTAACTACCGGAGTCTTCATATCTTTGCGATAGGCGAAATTGTAATAACCAAAGTTCTCATGAGACCATCTTCTCTGGCCTTTGTCTGATAAGGAAGCTCGTGCACTCGGCAGAAGGCTTCGACATTCGGGTCTATTCCTTGGCTTCGGAGAGCCCAGATGAAGACGCTGAGCCTAACGATAGCGTTAGGAGTCAGCTGATGAAGATAGATCTCGTAGTTTTCCAAAACTTCTCCAATCATTTCGTTCAAAGGAAACCTCAATCCCGCTCTGAAGAAGCTCCTAAAAACTACCACCTCATCTTTTTCCGGTGTCGGAGTGGTTTTTTCTTTGCCAAAACGAATCAGCTTCTCCGAAGTAGCCTAGCTTTATCATAATAGGCATATCAGCCTCAGAAACGGTAGATTTTCCAAAGTCCAAGTGACTGGGTTTGGCTGGCATGAGAGTATTATAATCTTCCTCTTCTTCATCAACAACATCTTCTTCAATGTCAGCATATTCAGCTTCAGCAGCAGGTGCACCTTCCTCAGCAGCTACCTCTGTCACAACCATTCCTGATTGTTCCATCACTTCAGAGATCGGAGCAGTCTCTGTAGTTTCGGCCTCTTCTCCGTCGCGGGTCACCCTAGCGGTTGAACGTACTCTAGCCATCAGGTGTTGAATTCCTTGTAGTTCTTACGAATGTTAATGATTTTTATGGTTGTGACGAAGCTCTCTCTTATGACGAAGCTAGTTCAAAACGATGTTTTGCTTGAGAGTGCGATGGGAAAGCTTCGGCTATGGTTAAATCTTTCAGCAGCACAACAGTGCAATGACAATGAATGATGTGGTAACTTCACACCTACCCGTCTGTTTATATAGTGCTGCAGGTGTGAAGGTGAATCGTCAAGTCGCCCATACCCGCTCAACAGTCACCCGCATTCACTGAACGGTGGACCACGGTGCATGCAAGATGAATCGGCAGATCGTGCATACCCGTTGTATGGTGGGACCCCTCCTGCGCTCGGATTATTTTAATCGTTTCTTGGCAACGAGCTCAGGGAAGGTGTTTTTCGGACCTTCGGCATTCCGAAGCCTAGGTCAATTTTTCACGGATCAAGCTCGTTATGAAAAACGATCTAGCACCGCGAAGGGGCTACTGTTGGGGGTCTGCTTCGAAGCCGAAGGTCCTATAAGAAGAAACACCTTCGGAAGATCAGCACGAAAATAACGCCGAAGCTACCTTACAGGGAACTTCGGCATAGCAACATACCTAAGACGAAGGGTTGCACCGACTTAAAGATGAAAAGACATATTGACCCACGATAGTTTGTGTCATGAATGTAATCAATTGTAGAGAGTATAAATGTAATTTCACACAGGCTGCGCCCTGTGCCTATAAATAGATGAACAGTACCCCCATAATGTTCACGCTGGCTTGTACTTGTTCTCGCGTCACACTTGTACTTTCACTTTCTGTCAAGCTGAAGGTACAAATGTAATCCAACATTGGGGCAGAACCTCCAAGTTATTGGGCCCACATGCACCTGTCCTTGTCCCAAAGACCTCAGACGGCTATGCATGTGCACCAGATAACTTAACAGGATCTGTCCGATTGCCCAAGGACATCGGATAAACCACTTACAACCAGAACCGCGGGATTAAGTAATACACATCACACACATCAACATTTTTGCAGCAGAAATCTTATTACCAAATTTTACAAGTTACAAAAATTTTACATTATTTTATCGGAGTGATTACAAAAGTATAGGTTTGAAATATATGCTAGCTCAAATGACCATCCTCAATAAGAAGTATAGAAGGAGTACTTAGACTTATAAGAAGGCTGAGCCCAACGGCACTTAACACCATCATCAGCAGCACAAATCTATGACCTAAAAAACAACAGGGAATAAAACCCCGAGTACGGAATTACTCAGCAAGACTTACCCGACTAAAGAAAAGACTCTCAAGGGTATGCTGGCTAGAGGGAGTCAAGGTATGGCTTATCAAGAATCAAAGACTCTGTTTTGCAGAAAAGTTTACTATGAGTGGATCCTTAAAAATCCATTTTTACTTGTCAGGTTAAGTAAAGTTACCTGCATCTAGAGTTCTTTCTACCCTAGTTCAATCACTTGACCTATACTAGCCAATTTCTTAACAACCCTTCATCTTCACTGGATGGCTACGTGTAGGGCAGTGACCAAGTGTTCATAACCGCGAAGGTACAGCGATCCGAATCGATTATACTCAGCTGAGGATCTCCAATCACAAAACATATGTAGCACTTAACCCTTGCATATGTCAACTCGCCACCGGGGTTCTTAAGACCAGATCAGGTTCACACCAATAGAGAGCACAGATACACCACCGTCCAGCCTCTTGCCACGGAGGGTACACGCTACTCTCGCCATCTCTCCACTCCCATTGCGTGGTATCTTATTCTGGTATTAGTCTGCCTGAGGCAAAGCTTACCCATGACGAGGCTTGTGACTAGTTAAAAGGTCCTCGATCAGTAAGCCTACATTGACACGGTCCTTAATCGACTCAGACGGAGACACTACACCGAGACTCCTTTCCCGTGCAAGTCAACCGCCCGGTCTCAGCTTATTATTTTCAACCCAAAGTTTGGTACCTGGCAAAGGTACATCTTTTCCAGATGTTGAATCCATCAAGGCCCTGATGGATTCACCATCACAAGTTTTTCTTTTTGAAAACGTTCCCACCCACTGAAGCATCACCTAATGCATCAAACAAGGTGATAAAGATTTTAAAACTCAAGGAGGTGGCAAATGCACCGGGGCTTGCCTGAATAACACTAGGTTAGTGTTGTTAGACGATGTCCACTTGACGACCATTCTTTGTCTTCGCATTGTTCTGATTATCCATCTTTAGGTTAATCCACCAGCATCATCTTGCAAATTAGTCCACGCTTGGGGTCGACTTGGCTTGTCTTCCACATCACGTGATTATTTATCGTACCTCATGAGATGCACGATGCACATGTATGAGCACGAGTATAGCGAGTATAATTTAGATAATCTACACTAAAAAGGATGAAACACTTAAAACCAAATTGACAGCAGGGCATCGACTACATCCATTAACCAAATTGACATAATATACTAGAAAATCTATTTTTATTCCTAGCTTTTAATTTACTCTTTAACTGTGTATTATATATATATATATTAATATAATTTTCCATTTTTAACACCTACAATCCAGCAGACACTAAGACCTATTGAGATCTTTGTCATCCTACGACATCGACCAAATTACTAAAACGACTCAGGCAATCAATAAATATTGAACCTTGTCAAACCATCCACCAATCCACTAACACGAGTAACAATTTACTTACCCTGACTAATTCGATGCGATAGTCGCAGGCACGACGACAGTTTTCGGTTGACGTCACCTAGGGGTTTTCTTTTCTTCGGTAATCACTGGCTGAAGATCTTCTCCTCGACTAAATAATTTTGATGAATTGAACTTGAGTTGCGTAGGATGTCCGAGCTTTTTGTCGCGCACTTGGTGAACACCACGCTACTGGTTCCGTCTTCACTTGATTCTCGAGATTTATTGATGACGCACGGAACGACGACGAGATCGTGTTTGGAACGAGCTAGCGAGGTGGGGGTCGAGCAGGGGATGACGGGTTCGACGACTTGATGGTGAACGACGCAACAACGAGCTAGGCAAGATCTGAGCTAATAAGCACAGTATGGGAGAACGACCAGCACGACGGACGAACTAAGTCGTGATGAGGTCGACGATGAGATAGGGACATCGACCAAATTACTAAAACGACTCAGGCAATCAATAAATATTGAACCTTGTCAAACCATCCACCAATCCACTAACACGAGTAACAATTTACTTACCCTGACTAATTCGATGCGATAGTCGCAGGCACGACGACAGTTTTCGGTTGACGTCACCTAGGGGTTTTCTTTTCTTCGGTAATCACTGGCTGAAGATCTTCTCCTCGACTAAATAATTTTGACGAATTGAACTTGAGTTGCGTAGGATGTCCGAGCTTTTTGTCGCGCACTTGGTGAACACCACGCTACTGGTTCCGTCTTCACTTGATTCTCGAGATTTATTGATGACGCACGGAACGACGACGAGATCGTGTTTGGAACGAGCTAGCGAGGTGGGGGTCGAGCAGGGGATGACGGGTTCGACGACTTGATGGTGAACGACGCAACAACGAGCTGGGCAAGATCTGAGCTAATAAGCACAGTATGGGAGAACGACCAGCACGACGGACGAACTAAGTCGTGATGAGGTCGACGATGAGATAGGGATTAAGATCAAGCGGGCCGAGAGGACGTGCTAGCGAGCAGAAACCGTGCGAGCACAGGACAGGGAAAACGACGATGCTGTCGCACACAGTGCAAAGGCGAACGACGCGACGATGAGGACCTAGGATGTGCGACACACGACACGCAGCATTGCATCGTGTCCAGCGCGCGCGTTACGGACTCGATGTCGACTGTGAGCAGTTTTGCGCGCACGACAACGCGACGGAGGAGAACTTCAAGGCAGCACGCGCAGGAACAACGGAACGCTACGCGCGCGACGCAAAGGCGAGCAGGACGCGAACTGGGCAGAGTCGAGCCAGTGAGTTTCGACGAACGCGAAGGGGCTCAAGCGGGATCGACGGCGCGACCATCCTGGCCGAGCAGGGAACTGCACACCACCACGGCAAACTAGTCGGCCAGCACGAAGAGGCGACGGCGAGCTAGAGCAGAGGGCAGAGCCGAGTAATCACTTGAACATGGTCGATGGTGAGGTCTGCCGGGACGGAACACCGGCACACATCGCAGCACGACGAATACGCAGAGCTCCAAATCAAATTGGGAGGAGCAGGGGACTGGAATCGAGCGCAAGCGAGCAAGCGACGTCCACAACAAGCTAGGAAATCAACGGCGAGCAGGGAGCTTCGCGCGCGGTCAACAGAGAACTTGCGCGCAAGGGGGACAACAAGGCTGAGCGCGCGTTAGGGAGAAACGTCGGCTACGCGTAGGGCGAACTCGGCACGACAGCCATGGACGAGGTGGAGCTAGGCACACACGTCCATGGAAGAGGGGAATCTAAGTTGGAGCGGCCGCGTGCGCGTAACAGAGAACAGAGAAGCCAGGGGCGCGACGACTGGAGCCGGGGCTGCGCAGAAGAACTCGGCTACCATGGACGCAGACGCACGCCGGCGAGCTGGAGCCGAGGGCAGGGCGATGTGCGTGGTTCTGTGTGCAGAGAACTCGACGACGGTCGGCAGAGGGAGCTTGGGGAAAATCCTCGGCGCAGGAGCACGCGCAGCAGGGGGCACGGTCGAGCAGAGCATCATGACGCGACGGCTGAGAAACGCAGCAGCTATGGAGCTCGGGCGCCTGGCGAGCGGACAGCGAGGGGCTGCAGAGGCCGAGCTCGTCCTGGCGCGCACAGAATAGGAACAGGGGCGCCACTGGAGATCTCGGCCACCATGGATAAACAGGGAGCTGAGGCAAGCTGCGGCAGGGAGGAGTAGGGATGCGCAACGAGGGGAGCAGAGCTAGGGCTGCGCTGGCTTGGGGAAGAGACCTGGGCGTCCATGGAGAGGAGCACCAGCTGGACACCACACAGGGAGGGAGGGAGATGGAGGAGAGGCAGCCATGGGAGGGAGCTGCGGCACTGGTAGATCCGGTTGGGGCTAAACACCGGCAGGGGAAGGGGTGAGCTCCACGTGACCAGTGAAACTCGAGCAGGGGCCAAGAGCTCCGGGGCGCGGTGCAGAGAGGTACTGGGGAAGGGCCAAGGCGCTGGGAAATTGAAGGACGCCCGACGGCCAGGAAGCAGGATGCAGCGTGGGGAGGGTCGATCCATGCGTGCAGGCAGCTTGAAGACCGAACCGAGGAGAGGACGGGCATGGCCCTGGCGACGAGCGGCAGGGGAGGGCTCGGCTGGGCGCTGCAGAGCTTCGGGGAAGAAGACGCGAGGGAAGCAAAGAAGTCCAGGGCGCTGTGGGAGGAAGAAGATAGGCACGGAGAGAGAACGCGCGCGCAGAGATAAGGAATCAGGCGAGGGCGGCGAGATTTTTTTTCTCCATGAGCCCAGCAGCGGCTAAGGATGAGATCGACTGTAGATTTTTTTATTTTATTTTCTTCATTTTTTTACCGAGAATCAGAGATATTTTTGAATTGAAGATTTTTAGCGATGAATCAAGGGTCAAATCAAACGAGATTGATAACGATAAATGGGACACGATTTGATTTGGTGAATACTTCGAAATCAGATGCATTTGCACCCGTTATTTATATCCAAAGTTTTGGATCGGGGCGAGACGTCGTCGGAACAAATCAGTACAGTGTGAACAACCGTATTTCAGACGGTGTTCAATTTGATTTGAAATCAAATTATTTCATCCGCAGTCGACATCCGATCCCACGTCAACAGATAATTTATGTGGAGAATCGAATCTCAATTATAAATTCTCAGACGCGATTTTTCTCGGTTGACAAGTGGAGACAGAATTATTTGCGCCGAAAACCTTAGTCGACGAATTCTATTTAATTGGACCAAGATAAATCATCCGAGTGGGTTGAGCTTCCGAATTTTGTATTCGTGCGACGATGAATTTTAAATAATCATCGGACGCACCATATTTCGGAACGACTATGTCCCGAACACCACGAAAATTTCGGAAGAGCCTGAATAGATGAAAATAAAAACGATGTCGCACTCGCGATAAACGAAACAGATGCGATATTAAAATCGCGATAAACGAAGACGATTAAAATTTAACATCTATTTCATTCACTGATATTACGTACTTAAATCCGCACTCGTTGTCGAGCGGAATATAAACACCTGGAGTGTTACAGCCCTCCCCCTTAAAAGAATCTCGTCCCGAGATTTGGAACGAAAGACTTCTAAGAGTAGAGAAGCATGTAACCCATGTCCATATCAGCGATAATCATGAGACATTTCCAATAGAGGCGAGTGTCTTAGGATGTGGTTTTTCTAGTGGACATAACATATATTGCCTTAGGCCAATTTAGAAACGTCCACCAATAGAAACAATGCCTGCCAGAGGAACACATAAGGTTCCATGTGTGCAATTTACTTTTTCTGATGACACTGTACTATCTAAGTCTGTTGGGCAAGCGGTAGATATACGATTTTACCTAAACAGAATCAGATGCAACTTCTTGGGTAAAACACACAGAAAGAGGTTTACCAACAAGTGGTCACGGTAAGTTCATAGCACACGAGATGGGTGTGAATGTCGAATAACATCACAGTTGACCCGTGGCTAGCCCGAAAATCCAAGTTCAAGAAAATTGATAGAGACTCGAAAATATCAATGAAGAGATCCGTTGATGTTGACTTCGTAACCAATCCATTTTATCAAGCACTAGGTATGGCTCGACATGATCACATACGCTGGAAAAGCACGCGTGAGGCAGTCGAGACACGACTAGAGCGATGGCTAGGTGGTTACTGGTCGACTTAATCTCGATTCTTATAAGTGCTTTCTTCAGGGTGGGTTAAACCAGAGTGAGTTTAGACAGCTCGACAAATTGATCTCTAAACTCAACCTTTGTTCACAAAGCAGTTACAAGTTAGTAAAACCAACTTGTTGAACTACTTTTGACATTGAGCAAGTCCTCTCAGTACCATCGGTAAGCCAACAGCCGAGAGCTCACTCATACTAACAGTTGATCATGCACTTGGGCAGAAATCCATTTGGTCATGTTGTTCATCCGTTTCTTCGACGCGGGATGAACCGACTTGGTTCGGGAATGCATGGATTAAACAAGAGAGCGAATGAACAAACTCCTGCGTTTCAGTAGCAGGGGAAAGTCAATCTCCATTTTGAGAGCTAGTCAGTTGTTTTTCAACACTAAAAAGCCCTAAGGCTTCACCTTTACACAAAGGATGTAAAGGGAACTTGTATGAGTAGTCACTACCAAGATCAAAAGAAATAAGACCACACATGAAAGTGGTATGCCCTTTTGATCCAACGGAGATGACAAATGTTGCTTGGTGACTTCGACAAACAACATAGAAATTGTTTCAAGGAGGAGGTCTACGGAAGATAACATATTGATATAATCTCATAATGGATTATGACTACTAACTGTGACACTAGCGTGTGCCGAGTAGCGCAACCATGTGCGCACACACAGAAGGCCCTCGGTTTCGTCGCGGCATCACCGGTTTTAGTCATAACACCATTATCAGACATAACCAATAAGAAATCTCACGTGACACAAATGAATTGGGCAAGGGTGACAATGTACAAAGAGATACTCCACCTGTAAAGATGGTTACAAGTAGAGAGCCAAATAGATCATGGCCCGATGAAATGAATAGGGCATGGCCATAACCTAAATTTGGATGAGTTTGGTCATGGAGGGATAATGGTAAATTCAAATTTGGGTCTAGGTTTACCAAATTAGAACATGGCTTAATTTTGGGTTTAGGCAATCAAACTACTAACCTTCTATCAGTACATCAAGCACCAGAGCAAACACATATATAACACCTAAATAGATTACCTAAGAATGGAGGACATCTATTTCATTGGGGTTCATAATACAACATTACACCCCACTATCTACAATCAGTGGTTACTGGAATAAGATGAGAGAAGCATTTTGGATGTATAGGTGACAAACATGATGCAACAATCAGGATGCATGCTCGTCTTATTCGTCCTCACGAGTTTTTGCCAACATACTGTGGCAATAGCGTTCTATCTCGGTGGCATACTTACAACTCTCACGGTATTTTGCTAGTCGTCAGCTACACATACGTTTTCGCGGTTAGTGTACCTGCAGAAAATTCCATCACAGCCCAATTTCCCAATGATGCAATTCAAACATGATAGTTTATCACAGTTTATACTCCATATATTGCTGGAGGCTAGCTCATCATTGAGCGCCGAGCCACGCATAGGCGCTGTTGCCACACTTTAACCATAGGGCAACTCATTATGGTAACTCACCTTTTTACCTGAACGTAGGTGCGTCGTTACAAGTAAATTACACTTCTCAGTATTCCCATGTCTGTATACCCATACACATCCATGGGGTATTGAATTCCCAGAAAAGTAAATACTCCATATCGCAGCCTTCATATATACCCCCGGTTGTGATTTTCAACTAAGCCACCTGATAGTCCTTACTTTAGGGCTTAACAGAGGATGTCGCTAGCATTATAATTTTTCAAAACTATTTTTCAAAGCCAAACAATGTGTTTAGTTGAAAATAGGTTTTTCAAAACTAAAACCTTTGTTTTGAAAATACGTATGTGACCGTATATACTTAATCTTGCTCCGATACCAGCCTGTGGTAGAACCTCCAAGTTATTAGACCCACATGCACCTGTCCTTGTCCCAAAGACCTCAAACGGCTATGCATGTGCACCAGATAACTTAACAGGATCTGTCCGATTGCCCAAGGACATCAGATAAACCACTTACAACCAGAACCGCGGGATTAAGTAATGCAAATCACACACATCAACATTTTTGCAGCGGAAATCTTATTACCAAATTTTACAAGTTACAAAAATTTTACATTATTTTATCGGAGTGATTACAAAAGTCTAGGTTTAAAATATATGCTAGCTCAAATGACCATCCTTAATAAGAAGTATAGAAGGAGTACTTAGACTTATAAGAAGGCCGAGCCCAACGACACTTAACACCATCATCAGCAGCACAAATCTATGACCTGAAAAACAACAGGAAATAAAACCCTAAGTACGGAATTACTCAGCAAGACTTACCCGATTAAAGAAAAGACTCTCAAGGGTATGCTGGCTAGAGGGAGTCAAGGTATGGCTTATCAAGAATCAAAGACTCTGTTTTGCAGAAAAGCTTACTATGAGTGGATCCTTAAAAATCCATTTTTACTTGTCAGGTTAAGGAAAGTTACCTGCATCTAGAGTTCTTTCTACCCTAGTTCAATCACTTGACCTATACTAGCTAATTTCTTAACAACCCTTCATCTTCACTGGATGGCTACGTGTAGGGCAGTGACCAAGTCTTCATAACCGCGAAGGTACGGCGATCCGAATCAATTATACTCAGCTGAGGATCTCCAATCACACGACATATGTAGCACTTAACCCTTGCATATGTCAACTCACCATCGGGGTTCTTAAGACCAGATCAGGTTCACGCCAACCGAGAGCACAGATACACCACCGTCCAGCCTCTTGCCACGGAGGGTACACGCTACTCTCGCCATCTCTCCACTCTCATTGTGTGGTATCTTACTCTGGTATTAGTCCGCCCAAGGAAAAGCTTACCCATTATGAGGCATGTGACCAGTTAAAGGGTCCTCGATCAGCAAGCCTACATCGACACAGTCCTTAATTGACTCAGACAGAGACACTACACCGAGACTCCTTTCCCGTGCAAGTCAACCGCCCGGTCTCAGCTTATTATTTTCAACCCAAAGTTTAGTACCTGGCAGAGGTACATCTTTTCCAGATGTTGAATCCATCAAGGCCCTGATGGATTCACCATCACAAGTTTTTCTTTTTGAAAACGTTCCCACCCACTGAAGCATCACTTTTGTTTAAAAACAAAACATTTTTGTTTGCTAC
The DNA here is from genome assembly GCA_029449295.1 of Zea luxurians. Taxonomy (NCBI): domain Eukaryota; kingdom Viridiplantae; phylum Streptophyta; class Magnoliopsida; order Poales; family Poaceae; genus Zea; species Zea luxurians. The sequence goes on along the minus strand of JAOPSE010000010.1, from coordinate 36,479,468 downwards.
AGCAAGGCTAAGCATCATAAAATTCTTTTCAAAAAGGGTATCAAGGAAGGGTAATCAATTTTCCAAGGAAGGAAATGCATCAACGGTTTAGCACACAACTCCTATCACCTAATGCATCAAACAAGGTGATAAAGATTTTAAAACTCAAGGAGGTGGCAAATGCACCGGGCTTGCCTGAATAACACTAGGTTAGTGTTGTTAGACGATGTCCACTTGACGACCATTCTTTGTCTTCGCATTGTTCTGATTATCCATCTTCAGGTTAATCCACCAGCATCATCTTGCAAATTAGTCCACGCTTGGGGTCGACTTGGCTTGTCTTCCGCATCACGTGATTATTTATCGTACCTCATGAGATGCACGATGCACATGTATGAGCACGAGTATAACGAGAATAATTTAGATAATCTACACTAAAAAGGATGAAACACTTAAAACCAAATTGACAGCAGGGCATCGACTATATCCATTAACCAAATTGACATAATATACTAGAAAATCTATTTTTATTCCTAGCTTTTTATTTACTCTTTAACTGTGTATTATATATATTAATATAATTTTCCATTTTTAACACCTACAATCCAGCAGACACTGAGACCTATTGAGATCTTTGTCATCCTACGACATCGACCAAATTACTAAAACGACTCAGGCAATCAATAAATATTAAACCTAGTCAAACCATCCACCAATCCACTAACACGAGTAACAATTTACTTACCCTGACTAATTCGACGCGATAGTCGTAGGCACGACGACGGTTTTCGGTTGACGTCACCCAGGGGCTTCCTTTTCTTCGGTAATCACTGGCTAAAGATCTTCTCCTCGACTAAATAATTTTGACGAATTGAACTTGAGTTGCGTAGGATGTCCGAGCTTTTTGTCGTGCACTTGGTGAACACCACGCTGCTGGTTCCGTCTTCACTTGATTCTCGAGATTTATTGATGACGCACGGAACGACGATGAGATCGTGTTTGGGACGAGCTGGCGAGGTGGGGGTCGAGTAGGGGATGACGGGTTCGACGACTTGACGGTGAACGACGCAACGACGAGCTGGGCAGGATCTAAGCTAATAAGCACAGTATGGGACAACGACCAGCACGACGGACGAACTAAGTCGCGATGAGGTCGACGATGAGATAGGGATTAAGATCAAGCGGGCCGAGAGGACGTGCTGGCGAGCAGAAAACCGCGTGAGCACAGGATAGGGAAACGACGATGGTGTCACACACAGTGCAAAGGCGAACGACGCGACGATGAGGACCTAGGATGTGCGACACACGACACACAGCATTGCATCGTGTCCAGCACGCGTTACGGACTCGATGTCGACTGCGAGCAGTTTTGCGCGCACGACAACGTGACGGAGGAGAACTTCGCGGCAGCACGCGCAGGAACAACAGAACGCTACGCGCGCGACGCAAAGGCGAGCAGGACGCGAACTGGGTAGAGTCGAGCCAGGGAGTTTCGACGAACGTGAAGGGGCTCAAGCGGGATCGACGGCGTGACCATCCTGGCCGAGCAGGGAACTGCGCGCCACCACGGTAAACTAGTTGGCCAGCACGAAGAGGCGACGGCGAGCTAGAGCAGAGGGCAGAGCCGAGTAATCACTTGAACATGGTCGACGGTGAGGTCTGCCGGGACGGAACACCGGCAAACATCGCAGCACGACGAATACGCAGAGCTCCAAATCAAATTGGGAGGAGCAGGGGACTGGAATCGAGCGCAAGCGAGCAAGCAACGTCCACAGCAAGCTAGGAAATCGACGTCGAGCAGGGAGCTTCGCGCGCGGCCAACAGAGAACTTGCGCGCAGGGGGACGACAAGGTTGAGCACGCGTTAGGGAGAAACGCCGGCTGCGCGTAGGGCGAACTCGGCACGACAGCCATGGACGAGGTGGAGCTAGGCACACACGTCCATGGAAGAGGGGAATCTGAGTTGGAGCGACCGCGTGCGCGCAACAGAGAACAGAGAAGCCAGGGGCGCGGCGACTGGAGCCGGGGCTGCGCAGAAGAACTCGGCTACCATGGACGCAGACGCACACCGGCGAGCTGGAGCCGAGGGCAGGCGATGTGCGCGGTTGTGTGTGCAGAGAACTCGACGACGGTCGGCAGAGGGAGCTTGGGGAAAAGCCTCGGCGCAGGAGCACGCGCAGCAGGGGGTGCGGTCGAGCAGAGCATCACGGCGCGACGGCTGAGAAATGCAGCAGCCATGGAGCTCGGGCACCTGGCGAGCGGACAGTGAGGGGCTGCAGAGGCTGAGCTCGGCCTGGCGCGCACAGAATAGGAACAGGGGCGCCACAGGAGATCTCGGCCACCATGGATAAACAGGGAGCTGAGGCAAGCTGCGATAGGGAGGAGCAGGGATGCGCAACGAGGGGAGCAGAGCTGGGGCTGCGCTGGCTTGGGGAAGAGATCTGGGCGTCCATGGAGAGGAGCACCGGCTGGACACCACACAGGGAGGGAGGGAGATGGAGGAGAGGCAGCCATGGGAGGGAGCTGCGGCGCTGGTAGATCCGGTTGGGGCTAAACACCGGCAGGGGAAGGGGCGAGCTCCACGCGACCAGTGAAACTCGGGCAGGGGCCAGGAGCTCCAGGGCGCGGTGCAGAGAGGTACTGGGGAAGGGCCAAGGCGCTGGGAAATTGAAGGACGCCTGACGGCCAGGAAGCAGGATGCAGCGTGGGGTAGGTCGATCCATGCGTGCAGGCAGTTTGAAGACCGAATCGAGCAGAGGACGGGCATGGCCCTGGCGACGAGCGGCAGGGGAGGGCTCGGCTGGGCGCTGCAGAGCTTCGGGGAAGAAGACGCGAGGGAAGCAAAGAAGTCCAGGGCGCTGTGGGAGGAAGAAGATAGGCACGAAGAGATTGTTAGAAAGTTAGGCATTTTTAGTTTTAATTTAATCCAGAAAAACAGTGCGATATATGTGATGACATGTATGTGCATGTGTGTATAACTACTCACATAAGCAGTAAATAGCAATAAAACATGCACAAATACGAAGAATAGAGTGTACCCAGCGGAGGGACCGATGCTCAAGGCATCAGTGGCTCCATTCACACGAGTCATCTCGTGTGTTTGTTCGATGTAGCCGTACGAAGTCGATGCAGGAAGGTGTACGCAGTGCAGTCCCTCGAACGGTCGCCGGGAAGAAGACGAAGCAGATCACGCGAGCAGTCGCGAAGACGCTCCCCAAAAATCTGATCGCCCGCACACCCGTGCAAGTGTATCTCTGCGGTTGGTGATTTCGGAGGCCTGCTCTCCCACTCTCTCTGTGCTCGCAGAAGGTGGGACGGGAATGGGTTGCTTGCAATTCGCGTGAGGTGATTCGCGTAACTGGAAGAGCCCTCCCCTCTCCATTCTTATAGGCAGTCAGAAGGAGGGAGAAGAACAACGGACAGAAACGGTCACGCATTTAGAACTGGAAACTGACGACCGTTACTAGCCATAATCGACAGTAACTGACGTCCGTTACTGGCCATAATCGTCAGTAACTGACGTCCGTTAATGACGGTCATCACTCCAGGCAAAACGCGCAACCGTTTGAAAGGAATATTCGGACCAAGGTCCGATCTACCACGAGCCACGAGCCACGAGCCACAAGCCACGGCCACGAGCCACGGCCACGGCCACGGCCACGGCCCGGCCCGGCCGGCCGGCGGCGGCGGCGGCGCGCGCGCGCGTGTGGCAGTCCTTCATCCTTTTCTCAACTTCTCAATAGATGCACCAATGGTCCACCTATTTAAGTTGATTAATTTGTCCTTTGAACTTCCAATATGGTACTAAATAATTAGTACACCATAGCATTAAAGTGGGCCATTAGCATTGACTATTATTGAATATTAATTTGGGCCAAGCCCATATTAATCCAACAATCCCCACCAAATGCTAAGTCACACTAAAAAGCTCTCATCATCTCAAACGTTTGATATACTGGTGTTTCGATGGAGACTGTTAAGTTGAACATCCACCTAGAACTTAGACTACACTTGACCACAACTGCACAATGGACTAGACCTTGAATTGGCAGTTTTGAGTGGAATGAGTTTCATCTAAACTCTTTACCAGTACTAGATTGCTGAACGCATCCCCTCTGGTTGGAGCATATAAGTCAAACTCCATAGCCTTTCATGGGTATCTAGAAACCGCCCAGATCTCATAAACTGTGACTAGCAGTTAACCCATATAGGTATGTTCCTCTAAAGATGTTCTGTAGGACAACATCTTTGCTTCACAAAGCCACTTGGAACATATTAAGGTGTAAACACCAACCTACCTTACAGTAAGGAAAGATATGCATCTGAAATGAGCCTTATTAAGGGTCTTTCCTCTCAGTCTACCACTAGCTTGTTTCACCATTCTAATTCACGGGATCTCCGATCACATAGAATAGGTTACCACTATGATAAACTTTAGGTGGGTCTCATGCCCATCTCACTTGATGCACTATCTATCACACTACGTGATAGCCCCTTAGTAAATTGATCTGCCAGATTTTTAGACGTATGGACATAATCCAACGCTATTACTCCGGAGTTTCTCAATTTCCTGACAGATTTCAAATGCCTCTTTATGTGCCTTGTCGACTTCATATTATCCTTAGAACTGTTTATCTTAATTATCACAGTCTGATTATCACAGTTCATGGAAATAGCCGGCACAGGTTTTTCAACCACCGGTAAATCCATAAGGAGTTCACGAAGCCACTCAGCCTCAACTGAAGCGGTATCTAATGCTGTGAGTTCTGCTTCCATAGTCGACCTCGTTAAGATGGTCTGCTTGCAAGACTTCCATGAAACAGCACCACCTCCAAGTGAAAACACATATCCACTTGTGGCATATATCTCATCAGCATCAGATATCCAGTTTGCATCACAATAACCCTCCAGTACTGTTGGGTACCCGGTATAATGGATGCCTAAACTCATAGTACCCTTTAGATAGCGCAAAACTCTCTCAAGAGCACGCCAGTGATCATCTCCCGGATTTGAAACAAATCGACTAAGTTTGCTCACAGCAAATGAGATGTCAGGCCTCGTAGCGCTAGCTAAGTACATGAGTGAACCAATTATTTGGGAATATCTCAATTGATCCCTAGCTATCCTTCGATTTTTCTTTAATAGCTTACTAGGATCATAAGGCGTTGGAGCAGGTTCACATTCGCTAAAACCAAAGCGACTCAAAACCTTTTCCACATAATGGGATTGCACAAGTGTGATCCCACCAATGCCTTCTCTCAGTAGCTTAATGTTAAGAATAACATCAGCTTCTCCCAAATCTTTCATTTCAAAATTATTAGACAGAAAGTCTTTTGTCTCTTTAATCACATCAAGACTCGTCCCCAAGATTAGAATGTCATCAACATATAGGCATAAAATTACTCCCTCGCCCCCACCATACCGATAGTATACACACTTGTCTGCTTCGTTCACAACAAAACCGGCAGATGTCAAAGTTCTATCGAACTTTTCATGCCATTGCTTAGGTGCTTTTTTTAGGCCATATAACGATTTCAATAATTTACACACCTTGCCTTCTTGACCGTTTGCTACAAACCCAGCTGGCTGCTCCATGTAAATTTCCTCATCTAGCTCTCCATTTAGGAATGCTGTCTTAACATCCATTTGATGGACGAGTAGACCATGAGAGGCAGCCAAAGAAAGTAGCACACGAATTGTGGTCAATCGAGCCACAGGTGAATAAGTATCAAAGAAATCCTCACCTTCCTTCTGTGAATAGCCTTTAATTACAAGCCTCGCCTTGTACCTTTCAATAGTACCATCAGGCCTAAGTTTTTTCTTGAACACCCATTTACTTCCAATGGGCTTACACCCATAAGGACGCTCAACTACCTCCCAAGTTGCATTAGACATAATAGAATCCATCTCACTCCTTATTGCTTCCTTCCAAAAGTCAGCATCAGGAGAGGAATATGCCTCTTCAATGGTACTTGGTGTGTCATCCACAAGATATACAATGTAATCATCACCAAAGGACTTTGCAATCCTTGGTCTCTTACTCCTTCGAGTTGATACATTGTCATTTTCCACATGATTATGTATATGGGATTCCTCAGTGTGTTCTACCGGAATAAAATGCTCATGGGGTATCGTTGGTTCATCATTAGACGTATCATGTGTAGCTTTCATGGGAAATTCGTCCTCAAAAAACGTAGCATCTCTGGACTCCATAATTGTACCAACCAACATGTCCGGTACTCCAGAGTTTATAATTAAAAACCTATATCCAATGCTGTGGAAAGCATACCCAAGAAAAACACAATCAACAGTTTTCGGTCCTAATTTGCGCTTCTTGTTAATTGGCACATTCACTTTAGCCAAACAACCCCAGGTGCGCAAATAGGAGATATTTAATTTCTTCTTTTCCCATTCCTCGAATGGTGTGATTTCTTTGTTCTTTGTGGGAACTTTATTCAGGACATGACACGCCGTCAAGATCGCCTCACCCCACCATTCCTTAGATAGCCCTGAAGTCTCTAACATGGCGTTAACCAAATCAGTTAGAGTACGGTTCTTTCTTTCAGCAACCCCATTGGATTGTGGTGAGTATGGCGGTGTCCTCTCATGAATAATACCATGTTCCACACAAAAATCAGAAAAATCACCCGAAAAATATTCTCCACCACGATCAGACCTTAACCGTTTAATTTTCCTCTCGAGTTGATTTTCAACTTCAGCTTTGTAGGTCTTAAAATAATGCAAAGCTTCATCTTTTGATTTTAAGAGATACACATAACAAAATCTAGTAGAGTCATCGATAAAAGTAATAAAATATCGCTTGCCTCCTTTAGTCAATATTCCGTTCATCTCACATAAATCGGAATGTATTAAGTCTAGTGGTGCCAAATTCCTCGCCTCCGCAGCCTTGTGAGGCTTGCGAGGTTGCTTAGATTGCACGCACACCTGGCACTTAGAACCTTTGACTAAATCAAATTTCGGGATTAAATTTAAATCTGCTAACCGCGAAACACAACCAAAATTGATATGACAAAGTCGTGAATGCCAAATAAACGACTCATTCGAAACAACATTGTTCACAGACTTATTACACGCATCATGCAAAGATAAGCGGAACAAGCCTCCGCTGTCATAGCCTTTTCCAACAAACGTTCCATACTTAGACAGTATACATTTATTAGACTCAAAGACAATTTTGTAGCCATCTCGGCACAATTGAGAGCCACTAACTAGATTCTTTTTGATGGAGGGGACATGCTGCACGTTCTTCAATAGCACCGTCTTTCCCGAAGTAAACTTCAGAATGACTGTACCAACACCAAGAACACGCGCATGTGATCCGTTCCCCATCAGCAAGGCTCCAGTCCCTTTGCACTGATAAGAAGAAAATAAAGAAATATCAGCACACACATGAATATTAGCACCGGTATCAGCCCACCACTCAGGGGATTGACACACTGAAAGAACAGTAGGTAAAAGATTACCATACCCCGATGTTCCTTCTGCAGTCTCGCTAACAACCATGTTTACTGTTTTCTTCTCTTGAGCTGGTTTTTTCTCTTGCTTAAATTTGCGGTCTGGACAAGCGCTTGCCCAATGATCAGTACTCCCGCAAACAAAGCAACCAGCTCCTTTGTTCTTCTTTTTGAACGAGGCTGCCTGCTTGGGCTTCGTGGCATTCTGTTGCTTGTTTTTCTTTTTATTATTATGTGATGCATTGGAGTTCTTCTTTTGTACCATATTGGCACTAGAAGTCTCAACTCCTTTTCCACGAGTGTCTTTTGCTCTCGCCCTCTCCTCAACATCAAGAGAACCAATAAGCTCAGCCACGCTAAACTCTTGTCTCTTATGTTTTAGAGTGGTAGCAAAATCCGTCCAAGAAGGTGGCAGTTTAGCGATAATACCGCCGGCCACGAACTTGTCAGGCAAGACACATGGGAACTGTTCGAGTTCTTTAGCCAGTGCCTGTATTTCATGAGCCTGTTCAACTACAGGACGGTTTTCCACCATCTTATAGTCAAACAGCTGCTCCATGATGTACAGCTCGCTACCAGCATCAGAAACACCAAACTTCTCATCTAATGCATCCCATAACTCTTTTGCAGATGTGCACGTTAGATAAGAGTCAACATACTTGTTGGCAAGAGCGCCAATCACGGCGCCTCGAAACAGGTTATCGGCAACGTCGAACATTCTCTCCTCTTCAGGAGTGAACTGTTCGGGTTTCCCCTGTGCGGCGTGATAGCAGTTCATTGCGGTCAACCACAGTATCATCTTACTACGCCATCTCTTGTAAAACGTCCCATCAAAAGGTTCACTTGGTTTTAACGCAGCAGCAAAACCACTAACAGAAAAATGCCTAATATCAGATTTTTGGATTGTTAGAAAGTTAGGCATTTTTAGTTTTAATTTAATCCAGAAAAACAGTGCGATATATGTGATGACATGTATGTGCATGTGTGTATAACTACTCGCATAAGCAGTAAATAGCAATAAAACATGCACAAATACGAAGAATAGAGTGTACCCAGCGGAGGGACCGATGCTCAAGGCATCAGTGGCTCCATTCACACGAGTCATCTCGTGTGTTTGTTCGATGTAGCCGTACGAAGTCGATGCAGGAAGGTGTACGCAGTGCAGTCCCTCGAACGGTCGCCGGGAAGAAGACGAAGCAGATCACGCGAGCAGTCGCGAAGACGCTCCCCAAAAATCTGATCGCCCGCACACCCGTGCAAGTGTATCTCTGCGGTTGGTGATTTCGGAGGCCTGCTCTCCCACTCTCTCTGTGCTCGCAGAAGGTGGGACGGGAATGGGTTGCTTGCAATTCTCGTGAGGTGATTCGCGTAACTGGAAGAGCCCTCCCCTCTCCATTCTTATAGGCAGTCAGAAGGAGGGAGAAGAACAACGGACAGAAACGGTCACGCATTTAGAACTGGAAACTGACGACCGTTACTAGCCATAATCGACAGTAACTGACGTCCGTTAATGACGGTCATCACTCCAGGCAAAACGCGCAACCGTTTGAAAGGAATATTCGGACCAAGGTCCGATCTACCACGAGCCACGAGCCACGAGCCGGCCCGGCCGGCCGGCGGCGGCGCGCGCGCGTGTGGCAGTCCTTCATCCTTTTCTCAACTTCTCAATAGATGCACCAATGGTCCACCTATTTAAGTTGATTAATTTGTCCTTTGAACTTCCAATATGGTACTAAATAATTAGTACACCATAGCATTAAAGTGGGCCATTAGCATTGACTATTATTGAATATTAATTTGGGCCAAGCCCATATTAATCCAACAGAGAGAACGCGCGCGCAGAGATAAGGAATCAGGCGAGGGCAGCGAGATTTTTTTTCTCCATGAGCCCAGCGGCGGCTAAGGATGAGATCGACTGTAGATTTTTTTATTTTCTTTTCTTCATTTTTTTACCAAGAATCAGAGATATTTTTGAATTGAAGATTTTTAGCGATGAATCAAGGGTCGAATCAAACGAGATTGATAACGATAAATGAGACACGATTTGATTTGGTGAATACTTCGGAATCAAATGCATTTACACCCGTTATTTATATCCAAAGTTTTGGATCGGGGCGAGACGTCGTCGGAACAAATCCGTACGGTGTGAACAACCGTATTTCAGACGGTGTTCAATTTGATTTGAAATCAAATTATTTCATCCGCAGTCGACATCCGATCCCACGTCAACAGATAATTTATGTGGAGAATCGAATCTCAATTTTAAATTCTCAGACGCGATTTTATCAGTTGACAAGTGGAGACAGAATTATTTGTGCTGAAAACCTTAGTCGACGAATTCTATTTAATTGGACCGAGATAAATCGTCTGAGTGGGTCGAGCTTCCGAATTTTGCATTCGCGCGACGGTGAATTTTAAATAATCATCGGACGCACCATATTTCGGAACGACTATGTCCCGAACACCATGAAAATTTCGGAAGAGCATGAATAGATGAAAATAAAAACGACGTCGCACTCGCGACAAACGAAACAGATGCGATATTAAAATCGCGGTAAACGAAGACGATTAAAATTTAACATCTGTTTCATTCACTGATATTACGTATTTAAATCCGCACTCGTTGTCGAGCGGAATATAAACACATGGGGTGTTACAAACATCGTTCTTATTCATTTATGATCATATAATAAGAAATGAATGTAATAATATCATATAATTGTTCATGTTCTCTCTTATGTTTTACATGCTTCATCTGCCATTAATATATACTGTGATGATGAAGGTATGTCCTTCATGGCCTTCGTCAGAAGATCATTATATCCTTAGGGAAATAATGCTTTGAAGGACAAAGGGCATTAACAATTAACTTGTTTTTGTGTTGCCTTGTTCTTAATTCATAGCAATTGAGATCAAGTCCCAACAATGATAAATTTGTATGTACTGGTTGTATGTATGACTTGACAAATCCATCGTTGCAGTCATAATAGTGAATGTATCTCATAACAGTGAAGGTAAACATTTGAGTTACGCTGATATGTAAATATGAGATGCAGTAAAGCAGAATTACAGTTTATGTAACATTTGAGTTACGAGAAGGTTTGCTTCCAGAATCTGGGCATAAAATGAATTTATGTAATGCAAACTATACAGATTGATAGATAATGAGCAGCATAATCGCAACAAAGAAAACTATATAATGGCAGCATCGATTATACTGTCATAAATTTATGATAGTTCAACCAAAAAAATTATGTTATCAATTACAAAGCTAGACCATTAAAGAAAATCGTGAGGCTAAAATAATGTTAGTCGTTATTACATTGAATCCAGAGACCAAAACTTCTTTGACAAAAGGTTCTAACTGCCCTGTTAATTCATCTATTTTCTTCTAGGACATTTATCTCTTTCTTGCTATTTTTTTCTTTGACAAAACTATTGTATGCATGTAATGCAGACTGAGCACATTCTTAGAATCTAAAGGTTAAAAAGGATATCAAATCTAAAGAATGTTTGTGGAGATAAACATATATAACAATTTGCATAAATATCTTATTATCATTTCATAGAATTTGCAGAAATATCTCAGGAGTATGCTTATCATATTTTAGCTATTGCTTATAATCTTTTGTCTTTTCTTCTTACGTGAATCATACGTTCTATTTCCCGTAGACATGTTGATGATCAAGGAAATAAACATATCCCTATTTTAATTACATAAATAATGATTTATATAGGTATATCCTAGTTCCTACATTGCAATTGCAATACATAATTCCATATGATCAAAATCCAATTCAATTAATCAAATTGGGAATGACCTGAGCAGGTGAGCTTCTGCGTGTTGGCTGCTTGCCTCCATCCCTCTTGAATCTGGTCCCAGCCTTTCATGTGTTGCTCAGTCGCAGCTGTGCATGTGAGTATAAGAGTGAGACAATTAAAAGGAAAACAAAAAACTTCAGGCTACTAGGTAGAGAAGTAGACATCAGCCCGCTGCTGGAATTGGCCAATGGTAGCAGCACTAGGAAAACTGACCAGCAGCAACACGTTTAGAGGAGGTATTGTAGGTAACTGATGACTTGATTGTTGTGTTATCTTCTCAGACTGACCTAATTATTTTTGTAGCAAGTCAATATGCTGAACATTTCATATTAATACCTTTTCATTTTGACAACCTGGTGCTTGTTCATCTACCCGCTGCTGGAATTGGCCAATGGTAGCGACACTAGAAAAATGTACTGTTGGAGAACTAGTTTTTTTTATCCCTTAATATTTTTAGGAGATCCTAATTTAAAGCTATTGGGAGACTAATTATTAGGCGCTCTTGGAGATATTCTAAACTCGCTGCTAACATCCTAAAACGCCCTCCATTTATCAAGAGCTAAAGTTTAGATTGGGGAAAAGTAAAATAAGTGTTGTTGGAAACTAAAATGAAACCTGCGTGTAGTTAGATTTTGGGGATAAAGGGCCTTTACTAGAGATGACAACGGGTAAAAACCCGCTGGGTATTACTTGCCCAAATCCATATCCGCGAAGAAAAAATACGCCCGCTAAAAAACTCATACCCATGACGGGTATGAAATTTTGCCCAAACCCATACCCATGTGGGTTTTAGGTACCCAACGGGTTTCCCATACCCACTAACATCAACATAAAAAATAATTCATCATATAAATGACAATCAATACATTAATAAGCTAGCATAAAAGGAACAAGTGATAACTAATTTTATCTTAAAATTTGTTACATGAAATTTATTTCAATTAGAACACATTCAATTAATAATATTATGAGACATATTTATAAGGAATGTTGATTTTAAGGCGGGTTTTAAAAACCCATGGGTTTGCGGGTATGGGTAGTGGAAGAACAAACCCACGTACCCGTTGGGTTTCCATTTGAACCTATTAATAAACCCATGGGTACAGAAATTGACCCAAACCCATACCCTAATAGAGCAAAAACCCACCGGGTTTCGGGTAGCGGGTACCCATTGCCATCTCTATCCTTTACCTCTTTGGTAGCTTGAACTCCACCCTGCGCTTGATAGGGCTCCGGCCAGCCCCAGCGCCAACATCAAGCTCCCGGTCAAAAAAAATGAGCTCATTCTCCGCCGCTGCATCCTGAGTGTCGCAAGAACTCGGCCTCGCTGAGTGTGTCGCCGTCGTCGTCGGTACCCTCCTACATCATGGCAGTCGCCTCGGCGAGCGCCATCTCGGCCACTCCTAGCGTCGCAGGCTGTCAGACATGATGGATCCCCACACCGGGTCTGCCAACTGCCGGAACCCCATGCACAGCTCTGCCAGCAAGCCTGCTGCGCCTAGCTGCTTACGCATCACCGACAATAGTTCCTCGAACGCCGGCTCCCCGCGGGTTCCAGCGTGCAGTCGACTCGTAGTCGCCTCGGCGGTGTCCACGAAGGAGGGGATGGGGGAGCAGGTGGCCACGCCGAATCGTCACAAAGGGCATCACAAATCCTGCTGGAGCCCGCACAAAACAGCTACATGAGGTTGAGAAGCTGTTGGATCCTGAACGCCGCAGCGTTTGTTAGTGTGAGGGCCTACCTGCGAATGGCACTATCGGCCGCAACCCCCATCACGGAGGACAACATGGATCGGAGGGAAAGAGCGCGAGGGTGGGCAGGAGGCATGGTCCAGGAGCTGGGATTTGAGGATGAAAAGGAGGCGGGCGAGGGTTCGTGTGGGAAAGGAGGTAAGGTTAGGGGAGGGAAGAAAACGAGGGAAACGAAGGGAAGGCATCTCTGGAACGATGACAGGGAGGCGATCCACCATGGATCTTGTCTATGGGGACGCTTGTCCACCATGGTCATACTGGTTTCGCCGCGCTCGCTCGTGTCGCGCAAGCGCCGCTATTGAAACCCTAGTCTCAGCCATTGCGGAAGGCCAGATAGAGCGGTTGGTTTTATACGATGGTACACGAGCGTAAACTTGTGTATAACTAAACGTAAACATTATAGTGGGTGGATCGGATGGTGCGCCTAGTCAACCGGCCCGGGTGGGTGGTTGGGGCTTCCTGTAGTTAAACAGAGCCCAGTGCTCTAAATACATATACTATATATATATACATATATATAAGGGTATACATATATATAAGGGTTTACACCCTTTCTGTGGTAACTATGCACCTCTCGTGCCTCAATTTGATTTGCTACGTCTTGTTGACATTGGTGTTCTTCCCTCCAAGGAATTGAGCTCGTGGAGGGTTTGGAAGGGGACTTCTATTCCCACGAAGGATACCCATGAATTCATCATTTTTGTTCCTTTCTTGATTCGGGGATTTGGTTTACCAGTTTCTCCCTTCTTCCGAGGTCTCCTTGATTACTATTCTATCGATCTGACCCACTTGAACCCCAATTCCATTCCCCAAATCACTATTTTTTCATCTTAGTGAAGCCTTCCTTGGGATTTGAAAGGGAAATGTGCCCTTGGGCCATTTCTAAGTATTTTGGTGATTGAGTGCCAACACAAGTGCTTAAGTGTTAATATATGCCAATTGATGGACAAAGTGCAAATCAAGAGTAAAGGTATGTTTCTAAGACTTAATACATTGTTTTAGAGACTAATGTATTGTGTCTAAGTGCTAGAAACCGGAAAAGACCAATTTGGAAAAGACTTGGCTATGCAGCCAAGACTCTGCGCAGTCTGGGTGCACCGGACTGTGTCCGGTGGTGCACCGGACAGTGTCCGGTGCGCCAGGCTGGCGACTGTCAACTGGCTGCTCTCGGGAAGCGATCAACAGCGTACGGCTATAAATCACCGGACTGTCCGGTGGTGCACCGGACTGTCCGGTGAGCCATTCACAGGCGAAGTCGTCGCTCTTGGGAAGCGAGTAACGGCGTACGGCTACAAATCACCGGACTGTCCGGTGGTGCACCGGACTGTCCGGTGAGCCAACGGTCGGCCGCGTAATCCGCGCGCGATGTGTGGCCGAGCCAACGGTCAGAAGGGGGCACCGGACTGTCCGGTGTGCACTGGACAGTGTCCGGTGCGCCAACGGCTCTGAATCTGCAACGGTCGGCTTCGCCAAAGAAGGAAAGAAATCCGCACCGGACAGTGTCCGGTGGTGCACCGGACTGTTCGGTGCGCCAGGCGACAAAAGGCAAGAATTGCCTTCCTGGAATGCTCTCAACGGCTCCTAGCTGCCTTGGGGCTATAAAAGGGGCCCCTAGGCGCATGAGGGAGGACACCAAGCATTCTCTAAGCATTCCTAAGCACCAAGACTTCAATTCCGCGCATTCGATTCTTTGTGATAGCAACTAGAGCTCCGTTTGAGTAGAGAACTCTTTGAGTTGTGTTGAGAGCTCGTGTTGTGACTTGTGTGCGTGTGTTGCTCTGATTTTGTGTCTTGTGTGCGTTGCTCATCCCATCCTTACTTCCGTGCTTCTTTGTGAACATCTTTGTAAGGGCGAGAGGCTCCAAGTTGTGGAGATTCCTCGCAAGCGGGATATAGTAAAGTGAAAGCAAAACACCGTGGTATTCAAGTGGGTCTTTGGACCGCTTGAGAGGGGTTGAGTGCAACCCTCGTCCGTTGGGACGCCACAACGTGGAGTAGGCAAGTATTGGACTTGGCCGAACCACGGGATAAACCACTGTGCCATCTCTGTGTTGATCTCTTTGTGGTTATTGTGTTTTGCTAAGACTCCTCTATAGCCACTTGGCTTTATTGTGCTAACTCCTAATCAAGTTTTTGTGGCACTAAGTTTCAAGTTTTACAGGATCACCTATTCACGGGGGGTCTAGGTGCTCTCAATTGGTATCGGAGCCGTTCTCTTCACGTGAGGGACTAATCGCCCGAAGAGATGGATCCTAAGGGCAAGGGGATGGTGGTCAATGATAAGGAGAAGGAGTCCTTCATCAATGATCCAAAGGATGACAAGCCTACTGACTCGGGGTCGGGCCACAAAAGAAAAGACGGGAGGAAGAAGAAAACAAGGCGCATCAAGGAGATAATCTACTATGACAGCGATGAATCTTCCTCTTCCCAAAAGGACAACGACAATGACTACGAGAAAAGGAAGACGGTTAATTCAAACTTTTCCTTTGATTATTCTCGTATTCCGCAAAGTTCCAATGCTCATTTGCTTTCCATTCCCCTCGGCAAACCCCCTCACTTTGATGGAGAGGACTACGGATTTTGGAGTCACAAAATGCGTAGACACTTGTTCTCTCTCCATCCAAGTATATGGGAGATAGTAGAAAATGGAATGCACTTTGATAGTACGGATAGTCCCATGTTCATTAATGAGCAAATTCACAAAAATGCACAAGCTACTACTGTTCTTCTAGCTTCATTATGCAGGGATGAATACCATAAGGTGAGCGGCTTGGATAACGCCAAGCAGATTTGGGACACCCTCAAGATCTCACATGAGGGGAACGACGTCACCATGCTCACCAAAATGGAGTTGGTGGAGGGCGAACTTGGGAGATTCGCAATGATCAGGGGCGAGGAGCCAACCCAAACGTACAACCGGCTCAAGACCCTCGTCAACAAAATAAGGAGCTATGGAAGCATGCGATGGACGGACCACGACGTCGTCCGCCTAATGCTAAGGTCTTTTACTATCCTCGATCCACATCTTGTGAACAATATTCGTGAGAATCCTAGGTACACCAAGATGTCGCCCGAGGAGATACTTGGAAAGTTCGTAAGCGGGCGGATGATGATCAAGGAGGCTAGATACGTTGATGATGCGTTGAATGGCCCAATCCAAGAGCCTCAAACCATTGCTCTCAAAGCAACGAGGAGCAAGGAGGCGCTACCTAGCAAGGTGGCGCAAGTTGAGGCGGCCGGGCTTAATGATGAAGAAATGGCCCTCATCATCAAGCGTTTCAAGACGGCGCTAAAGGGTCGCATGGGGCATCCCAACAAGAACAAGACAAAGGGGAAGCGCTCATGCTTCAAGTGTGGTAAGATTGGTCATTTTATCGCTAATTGTCCCGATAATGATAGTGACTAGGAACAAGGGAACAAGAGGGAAAAGAAGAAGACTTACAAGAAGGCTAAGGGCGAGGCACACCTTGGCAAGGAGTGGGACTCGGATTGTTCGTCGTCCGACTCCGACAATGAAGGACTCGCCGCCACCGCCTTCAACAAATCGTTCCTCTTCCCCAACGAGTATCACACCTGCCTCATGGCAAGGGAAAAGAAGGTAAGCACTCGTGATACTAGTACTTACGCTTCCTCAAGTGATGAAGAATCTAGCGATGATGAAATAGACTATTCATGTTTATTCAAGGGCCTAGATAGAACTAAGGTTGATAAGATTAATGAATTAATTGATGCCTTGAATGATAAGAATAGGTTATTAGAAAAGCAAGAGGATCTTTTGTATGAAGAACATGATAAGTTTGTAGAGGCACAAAAATCCCTTGCTTTAGAAATTAAAAGGAATGAAATGCTCTCTTGTGAATTGTCTACATGCCATGACTCTATTTCTAGCTTAAAGAGCATAAATGATGATTTGAATGCTAAGTTAGAAATAGCTAATAAATCAACATATTGTGTAGAACATGTTGCAATTTGCAATAGGTGTAAAGATTTTAATGTTGATGCTTGTAGTGAACACCTAGTTTCAATTTCTAAATTGAATGATGAAGTGGCTAGTCTTAATGCCCAACTTAAGATTAGCAAGAGTGAATTTGACAAAATAAAATTTGCAAGGGATGCTTACACGATTGGTAGACACCCCTCAATTAAGGATGGTCTTAGCTTCAAGAGGGAAGTCAAGAACGTAACAAGCCATAAGGCTTCCATCTCCGCCAAGGAGAAAGGGAAGGCCCCTATGGCTAGTAGTACTCAAAAGAACCATGCTTTCATGTATCATGATAGGAGACATTCTAGGAATGCTTATAGAAGTTATGATGCTTTTGATTCTCATGCCATGTTTGCTTCTAGTTCTTCTATTATGCATGATAGAAATTTGGCTAGGAAAAATGCTATGCCTAGAAGAAATGTTGTTCATGTTCCTAGAAAAGTAAACGATGGACCTTCTACAATTTTTCATACTTGCAATGCTTCCTTTGCTATTTGTAGAAAGGATAAGAAGGTGATTGCTAGGAAGTTAGGGGCAAGATGCAAGGGAGATAAAACTTGCATTTGGGTCCCTAAGACCATTGTGACTAACCTTGTAGGACCCAACAAGAGTTGGGTACCTAAAACCCAAGTTTAAATTTGCCTTGCAGGTTTATGCATCCGGGGGTTCAAGCTGGATTATCGACAGTGGATGCACAAACCACATGACGGGGGAGAAGATGTTCACCTCCTACGTCAAGAACAAAGATTCCCAAGACTCAATCATATTCGATGATGGGAATCAAGGCAAGGTGAAAGGGTTAGGAAAAATAGCTATTTCATCCGAGCACTCCATTTCCAATGTGTTTTTAGTTGAGTCGCTTGGATATAACTTGTTGTCTGTGAGTCAGCTTTGTAATATGGGATATAACTGCTTATTCACAAATGTAGATGTGTCTGTCTTTAGAAGGAGTGATGGTTCATTAGCTTTTAAGGGTGTATTAGACAACAAACTCTATTTAGTTGATTTTGCAAAAGGGGAGGCCGGTCTAGATGCATGCTTAATTGCTAAGACTAGCATGGGCTGGCTGTGGCATCGCCGCTTAGCACATGTAGGGATGAAGAACCTTCACAAACTTCTAAAGGGAGAACACGTGATAGGTCTAACTAATGTAACTTTCGAAAAAGATAGACCTTGTGCAGCTTGTCAAGCAGGTAAACAAGTGGGAAGTGCTCATCACATCAAGAACGTGATGACTACATCAAGATCCCTGGAGCTGCTGCATATGAACCTCTTCGGACCCGTCGCCTACCTAAGCATCGGGGGAAGTAAGTATGGTTTAGTAATTGTTGATGATTTTTCCCGCTTCACTTGGGTATTCTTTTTGCAGGATAAATCTGAAACCCAAGGGACCCTCAAGCGCTTCCTAAGGAGAGCTCAAAATGAGTTTGAGCTCAAGGTGAAGAAGATAAGGAGCGACAACAGGTCCGAATTCAAGAATCTTCAAGTGGAGGAGTACCTTGAGGAGGAAGGAATCAAGCATGAGTTCTCTGCTCCCTACACACCACAGCAAAATGGTGTGGTAGAGAGGAAGAACAGGACGCTTATAGACATGGCGAGGATGATGCTTGGAGAATTCAAGACGCCCGAGCGGTTTTGGTCGGAAGCTGTGAACACGGCTTGTCACGCCATAAATCGGGTGTACCTTCATCGCCTCCTGAAGAAGACTTCGTATGAGCTTCTAACCGGTAACAAACCCAATGTGTCTTACTTTCGTGTATTTGGGAGCAAATGTTATATTCTAGTAAAGAAAGGTAGAAATTCTAAGTTTACTCCCAAAGCTGTAGAAGGGTTTTGTTAGGATATGACTCAAATACAAAGGCGTATAGAGTCTTCAACAAATCATCGGGTTTGGTTGAAGTCTCTAGCGACGTTGTATTTGATGAGACTAATGGCTCTCTAAGAGAGCAAGTTGTTGATCTTGATGATGTAGATGAAGAAGACGTTCCAATGGACGCGATTCGTACCATGGCGATTGGAGACGTGCGACCACAGGAACAAAAGGAGCAAGATCAACTCTCTTCCTCAATAATGGTGCATCCCCCAACTCAAGATGATGAACAGGTTCATCAAGAGGAGGCGTGTGATCAAGGGGGAGCACAAGATGTGATGGATGAAGAAGCACAACCGGCACCTCCAACCCAAGTTCGAGCGACGATTCAAAGGAATCATCCCGTCGACCAAATTTTGGGTGACATTAGCAAGGGAGTAACCACTCGTTCTAGATTAGTTAATTTTTGTGAGCATTACTCCTTTGTCTCTTCTATTGAGCCTTTCAGGGTAGAAGAGGCCTTGCTAGATCCGGACTGGGTGTTGGCCATGCAAGAAGAGCTCAACAATTTCAAGAGAAATGAAGTTTGGACACTGGTGCCTCGTCCCAAGCAAAATGTTGTGGGAACCAAGTGGGTGTTCCGCAACAAACAAGACGATCACGGGGTGGTGACAAGGAACAAGGCTCGACTTGTGGCAAAAGGTTATGCCCAAGTCGCAGGTTTGGACTTTGAGGAGACTTTTGCTCCTGTGGCTAGGCTATAGTTCATTCATATTTTGCTAGCATATGCCTCTCACCATTCTTTCAGGTTGTTCCAAATGGATGTGAAGAGCGCTTTCCTCAACGGGCCAATCAAGGAGGAGGTGTACGTGGAGCAACCCCCTGACTTCGAGGATGAACGGTACCCCGACCACGTATGTAAGCTCTCTAAGGCGCTCTATGGACTTAAGCAAGCCCCAAGAGCATGGTATGAATGCCTTAGAGACTTTTTAATTGCCAATGCTTTCAAGGTTGGGAAAGCCGATCCAACTTTATTCACTAAGACTTGTGATGGTGACTTATTTGTGTGCCAAATTTATGTCGAGGACATAATATTTGGTTCTACTAACCAAAAGTCTTGTGAAGAGTTTAGCAGGGTGATGACTCAAAAGTTTGAGATGTCGATGATGGGCGAGTTGAACTACTTCCTTGGGTTCCAAGTGAAGCAACTCAAGGACGACACCTTCATCTCCCAAACGAAGTACACACAAGACTTGCTAAAGCGGTTTGGGATGAAGGATGCCAAGCCCGCAAAGACTCCGATGGGAACTGACGGACACGTCGACCTCAACAAAGGAGGTAAGTCCGTTGATCAAAAAGCATACCGGTCCATGATAGGTTCTTTGATTTATTTATGCGCTAGTAGACCGGACATTATGCTTAGTGTATGCATGTGTGCTAGATTTCAATCCAATCCAAGGGAGTGTCACTTAGTGGCTGTGAAGCGAATTCTTAGATATTTAGTCGCTACGCCTTGCTTCGGGATCTGGTATCCAAAGGGGTCTACCTTTGACTTAATTGGATATTCAGACTCCGATTATGCTGGATGTAAGGTCGATAGGAAGAGTACATCAGGGACGTGCCAATTCTTAGGAAGGTCCCTGGTGTCATGCAGTTCTAAGAAACAAACCTCTGTTGCCCTATCCACCGCTGAGGCCGAGTATGTTGCCGCAGGACAGTGTTGCGCGCAACTACTTTGGATGAGGCAAACCCTCCGGGACTTTGGCTACAATCTGAGCAAAGTCCCACTCCTATGTGATAATGAGAGTGCTATCCGCATAGCGAACAATCCTGTTGAACACAGCCGCACAAAGCACATTGACATCCGGCATCACTTTTTGAGAGACCACCAGCAAAAGGGAGATATCGAAGTGTTTTATATTAGCACCGAGAACCAACTAGCCGATATCTTTACCAAGCCTTTAGATGAGAAGACCTTTTGCAAGCTACGTAGTGAGCTAAATGTCTTAGATTCGCGGAACTTGGATTGATGTGTAGCATACGTGTGTATTATGCTTTTGATCATGTTACCTTTATGCATATTGTTGTTTATTTATGGTGCTCGAGTTGTACTCATGATCCCCGGACCTCACAAGTCCATGTGTGAGTAATGCACATATTTAGGGGGAGATGTGCTACAACTTGACCCTTTGAGACTAACCGTGTGCTTGAGTTTGCTTGATTTAGTCTCAAAGGTGGATTGAAAGGGAAAGGTGGACTTGGACCATGAAAGACTTCCACTGCACTCCGATGAGAGGGTAACTCACTCCAAGTTCATCTCCATATTCTTATTGCCTTTGTACTCTTATTTGAAGATTTTGGTGAGGCAATGAGGTTTAAGGGCCAACATTGATCCCGTTTTGGTGCTTCATGCCAAAGGGGGAGAAATAAGGCCAAAGCAATCATTGGATCAGCTACCACTTGAGAATTTTGAAAAGAGTAGAATAGAGCTTTTGGTTTGTCAAAACTCTCTTGTTGTCTCTTTAGTCAAAAGATGGCTTCTTGTGGGGAGAATAGTTGGTTATGGGAAAAGGGGGAGTTTTTGAAATCTTTGATCAATTTCTCTTGGAACAACTCTCTTTATGTCTCAACAAGTGTGTTTGACTTAGAGATAGGAAATTGAGGTTGATTTGCAAAAACAAAACCAAGTGGTGGCAAAGAATGATCCAAATATGCCAAATTTGAATCAAAACAAATTTGTGTTCTCATTCGCATTGATGTTGCAATCTTTAGTTGTTTTTTGTTGTGTTGGCATAAATCACCAAAAAGGGGGAGATTGAAAGGGAAATGTGCCCTTGGGCCATTTCTAAGTATTTTGGTGATTGAGTGCCAACACAAGTGCTTAAGTGTTAATCTATGCCAATTGATGGACAAAGTGCAAATCAAGAGTAAAGGTATGTTTCTAAGACTTAATACATTGTTTTAGAGACTAATGTATTGTGTCTAAGTGCTAGAAATAGGAAAAGACTAATTTGGAAAAGACATGGCTATGCAGCCAAGACTCTGCGCAGTCTGGGTGCACCGGACTGTCCGGTGGTGCACCGGACAGTGTCCGGTGCGCCAGGCTGGCGACTGTCAACTGGCTGCTCTCGGGAAGCGATCAACAACGTATGGCTATAAATCACCGGACTATCCGATGGTGCACCGGACTGCCCGGTGAGCCATTCACAGGCGAAGTCGTCGCTCTCGGGAAGCGATTAACGGCGTACGGCTACAAATCACCGGACTGTCCGGTGGTGCACCGGACTGTCCGGTGAGCCAACGGTCGGCCGGGCCAACGGTCGGCCGCGTAATCCGCGCGCGACGCATGGCCGAGCCAACGGTCAGAAGGGGGGCACCGGACTGTCCGGTGTGCACTGGACAATGTCCGGTGCGCCAACGGCTCTGAATCTGCAACGGTCGGCTTCGCCAAAGAAGGAAAGAAATCAGCACCGGACAGTGTCCAGTGGTGCACCGGACTGTCCGGTGCGCCAGGCGACAGAAGGCAAGAATTGCCTTCCTGGAATGCTCTCAACGGCTCCTAGCTGCCTTGGGGCTATAAAAGGGGCCCCTAGGCGCATGAGGGAGGACACCAAGCATTCTCTAAGCATTCCTAAGCACCAAGACTTCAATTCCGCGCATTCGATTCTTTGTGATAGCAACTAGAGCTCCGTTTGAGTAGAGAACTCTTTGAGTTGTGTTGAGAGCTCGTGTTGTGACTTGTGTGCGTGTGTTGCTCTGATTTTGTGTCTTGTGTGCGTTGCTCATCCCATCCTTACTTCCGTGCTTCTTTGTGAACATCTTTGTAAGGGCGAGAGGCTCTAAGTTGTGGAGATTCCTCGCAAGCGGGATATAGTAAAGTGAAAGCAAAACACCGTGGTATTCAAGTGGGTCTTTGGACCGCTTGAGAGGGGTTGAGTGCAACCCTCGTCCGTTGGGACGCCACAACGTGGAGTAGGCAAGTATTGGACTTGGCCGAACCACGGGATAAACCACTGTGCCATCTCTGTGTTGATCTCTTTGTGGTTATTGTGTTTTGCTAAGACTCCTCTATAGCCACTTGGCCTTATTGTGCTAACTCCTAATCAAGTTTTTGTGGCACTAAGTTTCAAGTTTTACAGGATCACCTATTCACCCTCCCTCTAGGTGCTCTCAGGATTGCCCTGCATTTTGGTTTGTGGAAGTATCTTTATCATTTCAAGCCGTGTATGGTGAATGGTCAGCATCAGGTGGTTGGAGGAGCTAGTTTAGAGCTTCGTCGAGGTAGGAGACCGAGTATCTAGATATTTCTCTGAAGGATAGTATTTAGGGCTGGCGGTATGGGTGGTTTACTATGGAAAATCACAATAATTCACTCCCCTTGCTCTAGGAGACAGTCGAACATGCGAGTGCCTTGTTGGATTGAGGGCCTAACTAATTCTAAGGTCTCTAAGGCGAGGGTTTTGCTGGCCGAGATTGCTAACTTTAAAGATAAAGGCTTGATTGCTAAAGTTGTTGTGATCGACTTTGTGTTCAAGAACATTCAGCCTCTGAAAGATAGACTACACCTTGCTTATCTATATACCGGTGTTAGGAAACCTTCTCGAGTAATAGATAAAAGATTCACAAAGGAAGATGTCTTGAGCCGAGCTGAGCTGATGTTGAGAGGTGCCATTGTCAATGATGGTGATCCTCGAGCTTATTATGCATGGAGTCTTCCTCCTGATATAAGTTTGATTATGTGATACCCTAATTTTCTGAAAAGAAGTTAAACTTTTTTTCTCTTTTCTTTGATGTTCTGTGGCATTGGGGTTTGGAGTTTCAGAAGGCATTCCTCAGAAAGCAGTAGATCTTTTGGCATTTTTTCCGCTGGGGTCAGGAGCTCAAAGGGGAGAGCGAGTTTGGGCCATTGATCTCGATCCGGTGGATGGGAGCCCCCCTCTCCACCAAAACCCTAGTCGCCCCCCTCTCCTTCTCCCAAATTGGGTTGCAGCTACCCCCTCCCTCTCTTGCTCTCCTCCCCAATGGCAGCCGCCCCCTACCCTCTCCATGTCTCCCTCCTCCCTCTAGATCCCCCCACGCAGCAAGGATCAAGAAGAGGAGGAACACGTTGAACTGAAGAAGAAGAGAGGATCAAGGAGATGTTCTTCCCCATCTCTTCTTGAAGATTTTCTTGGGGAAAACCCTAGATATGGATGAAATCCTTGTTCCTCCCTGTAATTATGTGCTTTTGGAGGTTGTGGATCATGGAGATTAAAGGGTTAGAGGTTGGATTAGATGTGGGGTTAGGTTTTGATCTCGAATTTAGTTTTCTATGGAAGGGAAGATTCGACAGTTTCTGTTTATGTCAGTTTTCCGTGGTCTTAGTGGCCTCAAAAAAAATGAGAAGTCTATATATGAGTCGTAGATAATTTGTAGATCTTTCCGTGGCCGCAAAGAACACCTCAATCGGACATCAGATCAGAAAGTTATTGCATTTTTATTATAGCAATTTTTTAGTCTCATAATTCTGTGCAGAATCTGTTCTATTAAGATTTAGGCAATTTTATCAACAGAATTCAACCTTGGGTTTGTAAGACAAGTTTTCATAAGCTTTCCAGATTGTTAAAAAGTGCATTCATATGAATTATGAAACTCCAGTTATGTTTGTTTTACTGTGGCTGTTCCTGTTTGTCTGACAAAAATGAGCGGGTCTGTTCACTGGTAGGTTTCATTAGGTAAATGGCCGAATTGGCTCTTCCAACTATAGATACGTACGTAGAGAGATAAAAGTTCTTACTGCCAGTAGAATTTCATGATTTTTGGTTGAGTGGTTTGTGAGATACCGAATTTTGAAGTTAACTACGCTGCTATTTGAAACAGATTCAGTCAGTTATCTTGTCAGATGTTTTAGAACTTATAGATGGCAGAATTTAATTATCCATTAAATACCGAAGTTATAAGGTATTTTGTGCAGATACTCCTAGATTATTTTTTTGATATCACTACTGTTATAATTTTAAAGATACAAAATTAACAAACAGCGCTGCTGCTGTATGGCATGTGGTTCAGGGTGGGAGGCTTACTACCAGGTCTTGGTTTCAAGTGTAGGAGCGATTTGTTGATTGTTGGCAAATGTTTGTGAAATATTTATACTAAGTTTTATGCCTGCTAGCAGGTGGCTACACTCCAGATCATGCCTAGTACATTTCTTCTTCTTCGATGAAGGCAAGTGAATGTAGCGGTGATTGCTTCCGTTCTGACCTGTTATTTATATTGCTTACACTCTAATATTCAGAAGTATTGGATTCTTTCATAATTGGACTCTATGGTGATGCTTTACTTGCTTGAATTATACTGATGCTCAATCATATATTGATGATGATTATGATTCGAGTATGACTCATGAGATTGATTCACACCCTGAAGGTAAATAAAGTATTATTTGAGGTTGGTATTGTATTTGAAGGTAAATGAAGTATTATTTGAGGTTGGTATTGTATCTGAAGGTAAATGAAGTATTATTTGAGGTTGTATTGTATGTAAAGGAAGTGAAGTATATTGATAAATGCAGCATGCCATATACATTGCATGATTCACTTGCATCTGAAGTTGGGTCGTGACCTATGGTCCGACCGTACCGGTACAACTTAGCATCGTACGTTGCCCGAGGAGGGGTACGATGCGGCTTCATACCCTTAGAGGTATGAAGGTAGAGGACATATGCATTGCATTCATATGCATTCATTGAAGTGATATTTGCAGATGATATGGTTTTATACCTTCAGAGATATGAAGACAGAGTACCTACACTTTGCATTCCTATGCATACATTGAAGTGATATTTGCAAGTTTTGTTGACGCAGAGAAGTGTTATAAAACCCATGGTGGTTGTTCGAGGAAATGAGATGGTATTGGTTATATTGGGACTACTGAGTTCTGTATCTACAAGTATTTCTGATCTTAATTGTGATTCTTTTAAAATGTTGATTAATTCAATTTATGGTTTAATTATCTCGTCAAAACAATTCGCTTGCTGAGATGTTTCATCTCACTCCTGCATTACTCAATGCAGGTGCTTGTTGCTCATCTAGGGAAGTGGGAAGTAGCAGCACATCCACCTTCACTCTCATAATAACACTGCTTAGGCGCAATCATGATTTAATTAGAAGCTTCTTGCCAAAGGATGTTTGTTTCTGACTAGTTGTGTGCACTGGTTAATTTAGTTCATGCCGTTATGGTTGTCTTCCCATTGCTAGCAAATTATTAATGTCGATTATGTTTTCTTATCATGATATCTATTTATACTTTGTTGCTTCCCCGTTTATGCAATTTTCAAAGGAGATGCTGTCGAAATTTTATATACGAATGTTAGAGGTGTAGTTTAGTAGCATTCTGGGGTGTTTGTGGATCTTGGGGTGTTACAGTTGGTATCAAAGCATAGGCTTTAGATTCTTGGCAATTTGAAGATAAATTTGACACACTTGCACATATAGGAAGGCTATGGGTTCAAATATCTTTGATATATGTTAATGTCTTTGAAGTGCAGATGAAATAATTTCACCCTCCCCAATCCTTTACGGTGATGTGGTAAGTTGTTTATGACTGAATACCTGATATAATTCATTTCTAAATTTTGATATTGTTTTATTAATGCGATTGATATCGCTGGTCTTTTATGAGATTGAAGTTGCTATTATGCTGGTGATATACAGGTATGCCTATGTTGTTTTCAACATGTTTTTCATGGTTGAGTTTTATTACAATAATATTGTTATATATGCTTGATTGAGGATGTTTCTAAGAGGAGTGAGAATTGCGTGTTTTGGGTTACAAGGTAACCATTAATTTGAATTTAAGTTGTTGGGCGGTTGGTGGATAGCTCCAACTATCTTTGCAAAGAATGATTATTTATGTTGAGAAATCAGTTCTGAAAGAAATGAATATTAGTACTTTTATATGGATTTTGGGGGAAGTCTTTACATAGCCAGAATGGCTTACATGTCTCTCTTCTATCGTGTGTTTTAGTAGCCACAAAGCCTAGATGTGGTTTAAAGTGGTTGCATGTTAGTCATGCTAATTGTAGAATAAAATCTTTGATTTTCTTGATCCATTGATTATGTATTAATACGTTGAGGATCTGATGGTTCTCTCCCCGATGCATGTTTGTGGAGCCATTGTTGGACCACTTATCTATTGGTTTGAATGAAGTCATTGCCTAGCCTAGAGTTGGTTGTGTGTGGTTAGTCACCTATTCCTAAATGATGTGGTTTTTACATCAGCTTGAGATGTTTGCCAAATGTGTGAAGGATTATGGGGTTAGTATTGACCCTTTAGGTCTAGTACTTTGAGTGCATCATATGATAGAATGAAATGTAAGTTTCTGAACTACAATAGATGAAGACTTATATTATGTGTAGGTTAACCTTACTAGTTGGATATTTTTCTTAGTTGAGATGTTGAATGAAGTATAGTGACATGGGTTAAGCAAGTATTGTGTTGTTGTTGGGATGTCAGTGCTCTATGTAGAGTTTTTGGCATTTCTTCAATGAACTGCGCCGCGCAAGATGTTATTGGCTTCTTGTCGGCTTTATCGCTCCATTAGTTCTGTAGATTTTCTCCCTTTCGGTGGGGTGCAAAGTATGTTAGATTACATGATTATCTTTTCATTCTGGCAAGAACAAGGTTTAGGAAGATTAGGAGTTTTGTTTCAATAGAACTACTTGTTTTGTGGTGCTGTGAGGTGAGGTGTTTGATCTTCTTATACATTCATCTGGTGTGGATGTTTCACCATTGAATTAAAATGAATTGTTAAAGTTGGTAAAGGTTGTGCTTAGTGCGTATTACCCCTTCATAAAATAGTGTCGTTTTAAGACATTGATGCTGATATATTGCTGCATCCAAATTCGATGTTGTGAAATCTTAGTGTTGATTGCATCTATGACTTGGTTTGAGCTTCATTACATGTTGGTTCATGCTTGATGTCAGGTGCTGTAGTTTCCTTAGACAATTAGTCGATGTAGAAGTTCTTGTGTTAATTAAGACCAATAATGGACCCATGTTTTGCATGGTGCTACTATATGGGGTACCTTGGATGTTTTGTTGGAGTGGTCGAATTCGAGGACAAATTCTTTTTAAGGGGGTAGAGTGTGATACCCCAATTTTCTGAAAAGAAGTTAAACTTTTTTCTCTTCTCTTTGATGCTCTGTGGCATTGGGGTTTGGAGTTTCAGGAGGCATTCCTTAGAAAACAGTAGATCTTTTGGCATTTTTTCCGCTGGGGTTAGGAGCTCAAAGGGGAGAGCGAGTTTGGGCCATTGATCTCGATCCGATGGATGGGAGCCCCCCTCTCCTCCAAAACCCTAGCCGCCCCCCTCTCCTTCTCCTGAATAGGGTTGCAGTCGCCCCCTCCCTCTCTTGCTCTCCTCCCTAATGGCAATCGCCTCTACCCTCTCCATGTCTCCCTCCTCCCTCTAGATCCCCCCACGCAGCAAGGATCGAGAAGAGTAGGAGCACGTTGTACTGAAGAGAAAGAGAGGATCAAGGAGATGTTCTTCCCCATCTCTTCTTGAAGATTTTCATGGGGAAACCCCTAGGTTTGGATGAAGTCCTTGTTCCTCCGTGTAATTATGTGCTTTTGGAGGTTGTGGATCATGGAGATTAAAGGGTTAGAGGTTGGATTAGATGTGGGGTTAGGTTTTGATCTCGAATTTAGTTTTCTACGGAAAGACAGATTCGACAATTTCTGTTCATGCCAGTTTTCTGTGGTCTTAGTGGCCTCAAAAAATGAAAAGTCTATATATGAGTCGTAGATAATTTGTAGATCTTTCCATGGCCGTGAAGAACACCTCAATCAGACATCAGATCAGAAAGTTATTGCATTTTTATTATAGCAGTTTTTCAGTCTCATAATTCTGTGCAGAATCTGTTCTATTAAGATTTAGGCAATTTTATCAATAGAATTTAACCTTGGGTTTGTAAGAAAAGTTGTAGATAATTTTATAAGCTTTCCAGATTGTTAAAAGTGCATTCATATGAATTATGAAACTCCAGTTATGTTTGTTTTACTGTGGCTGTTCCTGTTTGTCTGACAAAAATGAGCGGGTCAGTTCACTGGTAGGTTTCATCAGGTAAATGGCCGAATTGGCTCTTCCAACTATAGATACTTATGTAGAGACATAAAAGTTCTTACTGCCAGTAGAATTTCATGATTTTTGGTTGAGTGGTTTGTGAGATATCGAATTTTGAAATTAACTACGCTGCTATTTGAAACAGATTCAGTCAGTTATCTTGTTAGATGTTTTAGAACTTATAGATGGCATAATTTAATTATCCATTGAATACCGAAGTTATAGGGTATTTTGTGTAGATACTCCTATATTATTTTTTTGATATCACTACTGTTATAATTTTAAAGATACAAAATTAACAAACAGCACTGCTGCTGTATGGCATGTGGTTCATGGTGAGAGGCTTACCACCAGGTCTTGGTTTCAAGTGTAGGAGCGATTTGTTGATTGTTGGCAAATGTTTGTGAAATATTTATACTAAGTTTTATGCCTGCTAGCAGGTGGCTACACTCTAGATCATGCCTAGTACATTTCTTCTTCTTAGGTGAAGGCAAGTGAATGTAGCGGTGGTTGCTTTCGTTCCGACCTGTTATTTATATTGCTTACACTCTAATATTCAGAAGTATTGGATTCTTTCATAATTGGACTCTATGGTGATGCTTTACTTGCTTGCATTATACTGATGCTCAATCATATATTGATGATGATTATGATTCGAGTATGACTCATGAGATTGATTCACACCCTAAAAGTAAATAAAGTATTATTTGAGGTTGGTATTGTATTTGAAGGTAAATGAAGTATTATTTGAGGTTGGTATTGTATCTGAAGGTAAATGAAGTATTATTTGAGGTTGTATTGTATGTAAAGGAAGTGAAGTATATTGATAAATGCAACATGCCATATACATTGCATGATTCACTTGCATCTGAAGTTGGGTCGTGACCTATGGTCCGACCGTACCGGTACAACATAGCATCGTACGTTGCCCGAGGAGGGGTACGATGCGGCTTCATACCCTTAGAGGTATGAAGGTAGAGGACATATGCATTGCATTCATGTGCATTCATTGAAGTGATATTTGCAGATGATGTGGTTTTATACCTTCAGAGATATGAAGACAGAGTACCTACACTTTGTATTCCTATGCATACATTGAAGTGATATTTGCAGGTTTTGTTGACGCAGAGAAGTGTTATAGAAGCTATGGTGGTTGTTCGAGGAAATGAGATGGTATTGGTTATATTGGGACTACTGAGTTCTATATTTACAAGTATTTCTGATCTTAATTGTGATTCTTTTAAAATGTTGATTAATTCAATTTGTGGTTTAAATATCTCGTCAAAACAATTCGCTTGCTGAGATGTTTCATCTCACTCTCGCATTACTCGATGCAGGTGCTTGTTGCTCATCCAGGGAAGTGGGAAGTAGCAGCACATCCACCTTCACTCTCATAATAACGCTGCTTAGGCGCAGTCATGATTTAAATAGAAGCTTCTTGCCAAAGGATGTTTGTTTCTGACTAGTTGTGCGCACTGGTTAATGTAGTTCATGCCGTTATGGTTGTCTTCCCATTGCTAGCAAATTATTAATGTTGATTATGTTTTCTTATCATGATATCTATTTATACTTTGTTGCTTCCCCGTTTATGCAATTTTCAAAGGAGATGCTGTCGAAATTTTATATACGAATGTTAGAGGTGTAGTTTAGTAGCATTCTGGGGTGTTTATGGATCTTGGGGTGTTACAGTTGGTATCAAAGCATAGGCTTTAGATTCTTGGCAATTTGAAGATAAATTTGACACACTTGCACATATAGGAAGGGTATGGGTTCAAATATCTTTGATATATGTTAATGTCTTTGAAGTGCAGATGAAATAATTTCACCCTCCCTAATCCTTTAAGGTGATGTGGTAAGTTGTTTATGACTGAATGCCTGATATAATTCATTTCTAAATTTTGATATTGTTTTATTAATGCGATTGATATCGCTGGTCTTTTGTGAGATTGAAGTTGCTATTATGCTGGTGATATACAGGTATGCCTATGTTGTTTTCAACATGTTTTTCATGGTTGAGTTTTATTACAATAATATTGTTATATATGCTTGATTGAGGATGTTTCTAAGAGGAGTGAGAATTGCGTGTTTTGGGTTACAAGGTAACCATTAATTTGAATTTAAGTTGTTGGGCGGTTGGTGGATAGCTCCAACTATCTTTGCAAAGAATGATTGTTTATGTTGAGAAACCAGTTCTGAAAGAAATGAATATTGGTACTTTTATATGGATTTTGGGGGAAGTCTTTACATAGCCAGAATGGCTTACATGTCTCTCTTCTATCGTGTGTTTTAGTAGCCACAAAGCCTAGATGTGGTTTAAAGTGGTTGCATGTTAGTCATGCTAATTGTAGAATAAAATCTTTGATTTTCTTGATCCATTGATTATGTATTAATACGTTGAGGATCTGATGGTTCTCTCCCCGATGCATGTTTGTGGAGCCATTGTTGGACCACTTATCTATTGGTTTGAATGAAGTCATTGCCTAGCCTAGAGTTGGTTGTGTGATTAGTCACCTATTCCTAAATGATGTGGTTTTTACATCAGCTTGAGATGTTTGCCAAATGTGTGAAGGATTATGGGGTTAGTATTGACCCTTTAGGTCTAGTACTTTGAGTGCATCATATGATAGAATGAAATGTAAGTTTCTGAACTACAGTAGATGAAGACTTATATTATGTGTAGGTTAACCATACTAGTTGGATATTTTTCTTAGTTGAGATGTTGAATGAAGTATAGTGACATGGGTTAAGCAAGTATTGTGTTGTTGTTGGGATGTCAGTGCTCTATGTAGAGTTTTTGGCATTTCTTCAATGAACTGCGCCGCGCAAGATGTTATTGGCTTCTTGTCGGCTTTATTGCTCCATTAATTCTATAGATTATCTCCCTTTCGGTGGGGTGCAAAGTATGTTAGATTACATGATTATCTTTTCATTATGGCAAGAACAAGGTTTAGGAAGATTAGGAGTTTTGTTTCAATAGAACTACTTGTTTCATGGTGCTGTGAGGTGAGGTGTTTGATCTTCTTATACATTCATCTGGTGTGGATGTTTCACCATTGAATTAAAATGAATTGTTGAAGTTGGTAAAGGTTGTGCTTAGTGCGTATTACCCCTTCATAAAAGAGTGTCGTTTTAAGACATTGATGCTAATATATGGCTGCATCCAAATTCGATGTTGTGAAATCGTAGTGTTGATTGCATCTATGACTTGGTTTGAGCTTCATTACATGTTGGTTCATGCTTGATGTCAGGTGCTGTAGTTTCCTTAGACAATTAGTCGATGTAGAAGTTCTTGTGTTAATTAAGACCAATAATGGACCAATGTTTTGCATGGTGCTGCTA
Source organism: Zea luxurians (assembly GCA_029449295.1). Taxonomy (NCBI): domain Eukaryota; kingdom Viridiplantae; phylum Streptophyta; class Magnoliopsida; order Poales; family Poaceae; genus Zea; species Zea luxurians. Next base: position 36,447,205 of record JAOPSE010000010.1, on the reverse strand, counting down.
TATGGGGTACCTTGGATGTTTTGTTGAAGTGGTTGAATTTGAGGACGAATTCTTTTTAAGGGGGTAGAGTGTGATACCCCAATTTTCTGAAAAGAAGTTAAACTTTTTTTCTCTTTTCTTTGATGTTCTGTGGCATTGGGGTTTGGAGTTTCAGGAGGCATTCCTTAGAAAACAGTAGATCTTTTGGCATTTTTTCCGCTGGGGTCAGGAGCTCAAAGGGGAGAGCGAGTTTGGGCCATTGATCTCGATCCGGTGGATGGGAGCCCCCCTCTCCTCCAAAACCCTAGCCGCCCCCCTCTCCTTCTCCTGAATTGGGTTGCAGTCGCCCCCTCCCTCTCTTGCTCTCCTCCCCAATGGCAGCCGCCCCTACCCTCTCCATGTCTCCCTCCTCCCTCTAGATCCCCCCCACGCAGCAAGGATCGAGAAGAGGAGGAGCACGTTGAACTGAAGAGGAAGAGAGAATCAAGGAGATGTTCTTCCCCATCTCTTCTTGAAGATTTTCTTGGGGAAAACCCTAGGTATGGATGAAATCCTTGTTCCTTCCTGTAATTATGTGCTTTTGGAGGTTGTGGATCATGGAGATTAAAGGGTTAGAGGTTGGATTAGATGTGGGGTTAGGTTTTGATCTCGAATTTAGTTTTCTACGGAATGGCAGATTCGACAGTTTTTGTTCATGCCAGTTTTCCGTGGTCTTTGTAGCCTCAAAAAATGAAAAGTATATATATGAGTCGTAGATAATTTGTAGATCTTTTCGTGGCCGCGAAGAACACCTCAATCGAACATCAGATCAGAAAGTTATTGCATTTTTATTATAACAGTTTTTCAGTCTCATAATTCTGTGTAGAATCTGTTCTATTAAGATTTAGGCAATTTTATCAACAGAATTAAACCTTGGGTTTGTAAGAAAAGTTGTAGATAATTTCATAAGCTTTCCAGATTGTTAAAAAGTGCATTCATATGAATTATGAAACTCCAGTTATGTTTGTTTTACTGTGGCTGTTCCTGTTTGTCTGACAAAAATGAGCGGGTCTGTTCACTGGTAGGTTTCATGATGTAAATGGCCGAATTGGCTCTTCCAACTATAGAGACTTATGTAGATAGATAAAAGTTCTTACTGCCAGTAGAATTTCATGATTTTTGGTTGAGTGGTTTGTGAGATATCGAATTTTTAATTTAACTACGCTGCTATCTGAAACAGATTCAGTCAGTTATCTTGTCAGATGTTTTAGAACTTATAGATGGCAGAATTTAATTATCCATTGAATTCCGAAGTTATAGGGTATTTTGTGTAGATACTCCTAGATTATTTTTTTGATATCACTACTGTTATAATTTTAATGATACAAAATTAACAAACAACGCTGCTGCTGTATGGCATGTGGTTAAGGGTGGGAGGCTTACCACCAGGTCTTGGTTTCAAGTGTAGGAGCGATTTGTTGATTGTTGGCAAATGTTTGTGAAATATTTATACTAAGTTTTATGCCTGCTAGCAGGTGGCTACACTCCAGATCATGCCTAGTACATTTCTTCTTCTTCGATGAAGGCAAGTGAATGTAGCGGTGGTTGCTTCCGTTCTGAACTGTTATTTATATTGCTTACACTCTAATATTCAGAAGTATTGGATTCTTTCATAATTGGACTCTATGGTGATGCTTTACTTGCTTGCATTATACTGATGCTCAATCATATATTGATGATGATTATGATTCGAGTATGACTCATGAGATTGATTCACACCCTGAAGGTAAATAAAATATTATTTGAGGTTGGTATTGTATTTGAAGGTAAATGAAGTATTATTTGAGGTTGGTATTGTATCTGAAGGTAAATGAAGTATTATTTGAGGTTGTATTGTATGTGAAGGAAGTGAAGTATATTGATAAATGCAGCATGCCATATACATTGCATGATTCAGTTGCATCTGAAGTTGGGTCGTGACCTATGGTCCGACCGTACCGGTACAACTTAGCATCGTACGTTGCCTGAGAAGGGGTACGATGCAGCTTCATACCCTTAGATGTATGAAGGCAGAGGACATATGCATTTCATTCATATGCATTCATATACAACTTAGCATCGTATGTTGCCTGAGAAGGGGTACGATGCAGCTTCATACCCTCATATGCATCCTTGTTCCTCCCTGTAATTATGTGCTTTTGGAGGTTGTGGATCTTGGAGATTAAAGGGTTAGAGGTTGGATTAGATGTGGGGTTAGGTTTTGATCTCGAATTTAGTTTTCTACGGAATGGCAGATTCGACACTTTCTGTTCATGCCAGTTTTCCTTGGTCTTAGTGGACTCAAAAAATGAAAAGTCTATATATGAGTCATTGATAATTTGTAGATCTTTCCGTAGCCACGAAGAACACCTCAATCAGACATCAGATCTGAAAGTTATTATTGCATTTTTATTATAGCAGTTTTTCAGTCTCATAATTCTGTACAGAATCTGTTATATTAAGATTTAGGCAATTTTATCAACAGAATTCAACCTTGGGTTTGTAAGAAAAGTTGTAGATAATTTCATAAGCTTTCTAGATTGTTAAAAAGTGCATTCATATGAATTATGAAACTCCAGTTATGTTTGTTTTATTGTGGCTGTTCCTGTTTGTCCGACAAAAATGAGTGGGTCTGTTCACTGGTAGGTTTCATCAGATAAATGGCCGAATTGACTCTTCCAACTATAGAGACTTCTGTAGGGGGATAAAAGTTCTTACTGCCAGTAGAATTTCATGATTTTTGGTTGAGTGGTTTGTGAGATATCAAATTTTGAAGTTTACTACGCTGCTGTCTGAAACAGATTCAGTCAGTTATCTTGTCAGATGTTTTAGATCTTCTAGATGGCAGAATTTAATTATCAATTGAATACCAAAGTTATAGGGTATTTTGTGTAGATACTCCTAGATTATTTTTTTGATATCACCACTGTTATAATTTTAAAGATACAAAATTAACAAATAGTGCCGCTGCTGTATGGCATGTGGTTCAGGGTGGGAGGCTTACCACCAGGTCTTGGTTTCAAGTGTAGGAGCGATTTGTTGATTGTTGGCAAATGTTTGTGAAATATTTGTACTAAGTTTTATGCCCGCTAGTAGGTGGCTACACTCCAGATCATGCCTAGTACATTTCTTCTTCTTCGATGAAGGCAAGTGAATGTAGCGATGGTTGCTTCCGTTCTGACCTGTTATTTATATTGCTTACACTCTAATATTCAGAAGTATTGGATTCTTTCATAATTGGACTCTATGGTGATGCTTTACTTGCTTGCATTATACTGATGCTCAATCATATATTGATGATGATTATGATTCGAGTATGACTCATGAGATTAATTCACACCCCTGAAGGTAAATAAAGTATTATTTGAGGTTGGTATAGTATCTGAAGGTAAATGAAGTATTATTTGAGGTTGGTATTGTATCTGAAGGTAAATGAAGTATTATTTGAGGTTATATTGTATGTGAAGGAAGTGAAGTATATTGATAAATGCAGCATGCCATATACATTGCATGATTCACTTGCATCTGAAGTTGGGTCGTGACCTTTGGTCCGACCGTACCGGTACAACTTAGCATCGTATGTTGCCCAAGGAGGGGGACGATGCGGCTTCATACCCTTAGAGGTATGAAGGCAGAGGACATATGCATTGCATTCATATGCATTCATTAAAGCGATATTTGCAGATGATGTGGTTTTATACCTTCAGAGGTATGAAGACAGAATACCTACACTTTGCATTCCTATGCATACATTGAAGTGATATTTGCAGGTTTTGTTGACGCAGAGAAGTTTTATAGAACCTATGGTGGTTGTTCGAGGAATTGAGATGGTATTGGTTATATTGAGACTACTGAGTTCTATATCTATAAGTATTTCTGATCTTAATTGTGATTCTTTTAAAATGTTGATTAATTCAATTTATGGTTTAAATATCTCGTCAAAACAATTCGCTTGCTGAGATGTTTCATCTCACTCTTGCATTACTCAATGCAGGTGCTTGTTGCTCATCCAGGGAAGTGGGAAGAAGCAGCACATCCACCTTCACTCTCATAATAACGCTGCTTAGGCGCAGTCATGATTTAATTAGAAGCTTCTTGCCAAAGGATGTTTGTTTCTGACTAGTTGTGCGCACTGGTTAATTTAGTTCATGCCATTATGGTTGTCTTCCCATTGCTAGCAGATTATTAATGTCGATTATGTTTTCTTATCATGATTACTATTTATACTTTGTTGCTTCCCCATTTATGCAATTTTCAAAGGAGATGCTGTCGAAATTTTATATACGAATGTTAGAGGTGTAGTTTAGTAGCATTCTGGGGTGTTTGTGGATCCTGGGGTGTTACAGATTACTTAACCCTGAATTTGTCATATGCGAGTTTATTCAGTGATTTATATTGATGGTGTTGTTTTTCTATTACAAAGGCCTTTTTCTGAGTTTGTGTCTAAATCTCCTCAGAGTGGGGAATGCAGTAGTTCCAGTAGTAAAGCATGGCTGTCCATGGAGGAGATCAATGCCATAGCCACTGCTTACCAGAGTTTACCTGATGAAGAGAAGCAAACTCATATCTTGATTCAACAACCTACCAATGATTCTGAGATAGAGGCCATTCTTGGCATGTTGGCTGGGGAGTCCTCTGAGTCTGCATACTTGAAACGGGGGGGGGGGGGGGTAAGGCCCCCGAGCCATTAAGCGTCAACGCTGAGATGGTGGGCATCCTCTCAAATCCTAAGCGCAAGCAACCCAACCGCCCGAATGCGAAGGCTAATGACGGATTGGGAAACCATGATTTTGGCATGACATGTCCATCAGCTTATGGAAGTGGTCACCACCATTATTAGCTGGTGAATTTGGCGGGTGTGCGGCTGTGGCCACTTCATTTCCTTTGTGCCGGGTGTGGTTGCCACTCTGGCGCTTGTTGGAGTGTTCTCGATGCTCCTTCTTCACGCCGCTTATGTCGCTGGCGTCGTGTGGGGTCTTCTCCTTATTGAAATTGTCCTTATCACGTCTTCGATCTCCATCAGTAAACTTGGTCGCGATGTCAAGGAGGTTGATGTTGGTTCTCAAACGCCCGGTGGCCAAGCTCATGAACCAACACCTCATTAGTGGTGTCGTAGGTGAAGGCAGTGACCATAACGGCGTCGGTGGCATTGGGGAGTTAGTTTCTCTTTAGGGAGAACCTCCAGATGTAATCCCAAAGGATTTCTCCACTCTTTTTGGACACATCGCTTGAGGTCCCAAGAGCTCCTGAGGCATTTATAAGTGCCCTAGAAATTTCCCACGAAAGCGTAAATGAGGTTGGCCCAGTCATGGATGATTTTTCTTGGCAAGTGCTTGAGCTAGGCCCTCACCATCTCCGTGAGGTGGATATGGAGGAACTAGATGATTAGGTGATCATCCTTGATTCCTGCCAAGCGATAGGCAAGTCGATAGTCTTCCAGCTAGGCATCGGTATTGGTTGTCCTGTCATTCTTGGTGTTGTTCGCTGGTGCGTGCACTTTTGTAGGGAATTGCGCCATTCAGATTGCACACCCAAAGGTGCGTGGTCCAGGCCTAGGTGGGCTGGAACTTCACTCACGCCTCCTCTCGGGCATGTGCAACTGCTCTACTTCTTGTTCCTGCAGTCGGTTGTTGAGGATGTGATGGGTATCACAAATATCTTGGAGGAGCTTCTTCAGGGGAACACATGACCTCATGGATTGGGAGGGCTAGCCCCTCTTGCTCTAGGATGAGGCCGAGCGGGCACCGAAGCTGTCCGTGCCTACAAGCGCCTATCGATCGATCTCAGCTTGTTGTATGACGTCCATCTCCACCAGGTTGCGGAGGTTCTGGTACATCACCATTGCCTCCAGTTCGTCTGGCTCGGGGATGGATCAAAGCATCATAGCCGATGCAGCCTTGTTCTACCCGAGGTTGAGGAAGTACTGGGCCTCTTGGCTCCCCTCGATGAGCTAATCACAGACTTTCATCGCCCGATGTCTCTTGGCCTCAAGGCACTGCCACTCGATGTTACCGTAAACTCATTTGACTTTTTCAACGAGGGCATCGAGCTCCCATGCTACTACTAGACGGTAGCCTCACGGGCGAGGATCCACGTCTAACGCTGGTGCTAGTATTCCTCCTCTTGGTTGGGGGTTCATCGTCCCTCCTCCATTCTCGTTCTAGGGCAGCGTTGCCATGAAACAAGCCCTTCCCACTGCCTCAGAGGCGTTGGAGTTGGGCTCCTAAGTCGAGCCGTGACTTGAGTCATCCTCGAGAAGGTCGAGAACGGAAGTGGGCAAATGGCCGATGACGGCCATGCATGAATGTTGAGGGTAAGGCTCCCTCTACATTTTGCTTGATGGCGGTGGCGAGCCGGTTAAGGCGCCGCTTAAGGACGACATCATGCCTCTTGAGATGTCACTTATCTGCCTTGCTCCTGGTGGCAGAGCGTGTTGGTCCTCCCACGCCTACTGCGACGGAAACGTCGGAGTCGGCAAGGTGGAGTTCACCGGTGGCAGTGGCGAGGAAGTCCGGGGAACCAAACGTGATGCGGCTCCTAGACGCAATGGTCTTGCCACCGGCAAATACTGATGGCTGAGCCATCAGAGTGGAAGGTGTCACTTGGAACACTATTGTTCTCCTACCCTGAATGCCAACTGTCATGGTTATTGGAACCGGGGACACAGTAGATTTTATGTTCGAGAGGGGAGGCTAGTGTAGTGTCACACCCGGATTTAAGGGATAAAGCCGGGTGCGTCTCATATTGTCACACCCAGTTTTAGAAGGCAAACCGAATGCAAACCATGTACGTGCCAGGATCAGCAATTCACGTACATAGCAGTTACATAACTGGACATCATCACACAGTGCTAAAATAATGACATAAAAGAGGGTATAATAGTCGATTACATCATGATGTCCGAGACATCCACATAGTCTTTAACAATTATCAAAGTGCGGAAAAGAAACATAGATACACACAGCCTACACAGGCAGCCGACTTGGGGTTTGCCGCTAACCCACGCCTAGAACTCACCATACTCTTGGAACTCCTAGAAGTCCTCCTCCACGACTTCATCTTCACCTGAGCAGTGGTTGCAACACAGACAACCTGGGGGGGGTTGGTGTGTAAAGCAAGGGTGAGTACACATCAACATACTCAGCAATATGTCCCGTTTGGCTGTAGTGGACTAGCTTTATGTGGAGTTTAGTCAAGCAGTTGCTTTTAGTTGGTCAGATTATTATTACTAGTAGAAAGCCAGGTTTTAGCATTAACCCAAGTTATTAACCCAATGTACCCTTTCCAAACGGAAAGAATACCACTTACCATTACCATAGTCATAACCAAAACCATCATCCTCATCACCACCTATAAACCAAACATCTTTGATCAAGTATCTCTAATCAATGGAGCTCCCTTGGCCGCTCATAACCGCGAGCACGACTGATATATCAGTTTCATAACACTCTACAGAGGTTGCGCACTTTACCCATAAGCCACGATTCCCTCTTGCCTCGGGCCGATCAAACCCTTAAGCACTACCAATGTGAATAGGCATGGTCTCACTACGTAGCCTTTACAAAGATTCCCTAGGGCTGTAGCCACCTGTTAGGTTTCCTAAATGCACCACACTCCTCCCCAAGGGGCGAACCAACCTTGGCAGAGCGAGCCGCATACACCGAGCCCCATTAACGGCACGACGGCGAAGCGAACTACACCCCAGTTCCTCTAATTACTCAGCTAAGGGCGTCCCACTCCACCCTCATGGTTGCGCTGTTTTCCCGGGCGGTCATCTAACAAACCAGTCCTTACGGAGAGTCACTCGAGAAACAGCTCGAGTCCCCTAAATGCCACAAATACCATCATCATAATCAAAAGAGAAAACAGCGTACCATAGATAATCTCATCATGTTCATTGATTAATGTGAAACACTAGCATATAGCTAAACCAGAATAACCTAACCAGAATAGGTAAACAAGGACAAGATAGACAAAAGCTAGTCAATCCTTAGGTATAAACTGTGTAAATGCAGGGAATGATTTATAAGAATGAGTAGGACATAGATGGGTCAAGGGACACTTGCCTTCACCAACCAGCTGCTGCTCAGGGTCTTCACCTGCAACTCCTTCGGACTCCGCCAACTGACCGTTATCTATACGAGTTTCAAACATACATTCCACAAATTTAATACAAAGGAACAGTACACCAAACAATAGAATGCAATAAATAAACAAATGTTTGACGCAGGGCTCACACCTACGACTAAGTGAGAAAGGAAAAGTAACGGTCGAGGCTACGGCTGACGAGCGATCACATCACACGATTATAAATTAAAATACTCGCCTAAACAGAATGGTATTAATTTAACCATCGCGTTTAGCATAGGGTAAAGTCACGTTCCATGTTTAATCATTATGAACAGATAAAGGTAAATTAAAAGGATTATCGCGCGACGAGACACGCGACATAGCACTTAAATTGAATTAAGAAATAAACGACCCATTGTGCGACGGGGCGCGCAACGAGACTCTTGCATTAATTATAAAGAAACGTTAAGCGTCGCGCGATGAAACACACAACGGCATACGTCATCTGAACTGAATTTAAAACGAAACGTCGCGCGACGAAGCGCGCGACACACCTCATTAATAAAGATGAATTTTAAAATGAATCATCGCGCGATGAAGCGCGCGACACAGCACATCGACTAAACTAAAATAAAAAAACAAATTAAACTGAAAGTTGAACGTCGCGCAACTACAGTCGCGCGCGCGAGAACACGCTGCCCGCGCCAGGGGCACGCGAGCCGCGTCGGGGCATGTGAGGCCACGCCGGGGCACGAGCCGTCGTGGACGCGGGCACGGCTACCAGGGCACGAGGGCGCGGGGTCACGGGGCGCGAGGGCCACCGGGGCGCGCAGCCACAGGGGCGAGCCGTCGCCGGGGCGCGGACGCGCAGGGGCGCGGGCGCGGGGGCCGCCGGGGCAGGGGCACGGGCGCGAGCGTGGGGGCCACTGAGGCAGGGGCGCGGGGGCACAGAGCCGCCGGGGTGCGGGCGCGAGGCTGCGAGGGCACGGGGGTGAGCCGCCGCCAGGGCGCGGACACGCAGGGGCGCGGAAGTGGGGGCTGCCGGGGCAGGGGCGTGGGCGCGGGGCCGCCGGGGAAGCTGGGGCACGGGCGCGAGACCGCGGGGCCGCGGGGCGAGCCGCCGCCGGGGCGCGGAGGCTCAGGGGCGCGGGCGCGGGCACAGGGCCACCGGGGCGAGCCGCCGCCGGGGCACGGACGCACAGGGGCGCGGGTGCGGGGGCCGCCAGGGCAGGGGCGCGGGGCCGCCGGGCCGCCAGGGCGTGCGCGCAGGAAGGAAGAGAGAAAAAAGGGCGCGCAGGGAACGCGCGCGGGGGAGAAGGAAGGGGAGGGGGGGAAGAGAGAGAGGGAGAGGGAGCTCACCTCGGGGTCCAAATCCGACGATCACCGTCTCCAAAACCTAGGGCACCACGGGGGAGAGAGAGAGGTGGGAGGGAGAGGGAGTTGTGCGCGGGAGAATTGAATGAGGGAAAGAGACCAGGGGAGGGGGGTGCGGCATGGGGAGGGGTAGGGCGCGTGGGCCAAGGCCGAGCCGGGTCGGGTCGGGCCGCACCGCGGCACAACAGCCCATGACAAGCACAACCACAGATCGGAATCCGATCGCGAAACAAAATTCGAAACGAGACTAAGCAACACACGTGATTAAACACGACATCAGACAAAGAAATATGCCTCGGCATGATGCAACACTCATGTCAACTTAGTTTTTGTACACCCTCAATACGGACACCGGTCGCTATACTGCTTTGAAATTGGGAAGAAAAAGCGAAACAGAAGAGAAAAGAGAGTAACACCTGAGTTCGGTGAGTAAAAAGAAGAGAAAAAAAATCTACCCCAAATTCAGGGTGTTACACATATGTGCGCCAAGGAAGAACAACACATATAATAACAGAGTGCATAGAGATAAATATCATAAATATCATAAATGTACTTATTACATAGTGGAAGTCTTACAAAATAAATGATAAATATAAAACGAACTAATTATTATTTCCCTGGCGCCACAAAGCTGACTGGGAGATGCCACCTAGATCAAGTCGAACTCCTCGTTATGCGGCTCCTCTTCGACCACCTGTTCTTCTCCTGTGGGGGTGTGAGGCAGCAAGGGTGAGCTCACATATGTTCATCGCTCAACAAATTGTGGGGAATAATGTGCATGAACTCACCAAAGGTGGGAGTTCATGTGGAGTGTAAGGCTAATCAATAAATAATGGTTAAAGCTGAGCATTGCTTTTATAAGTTGGTTAAAATTTTATTAGCAGTTACTAAGTGCAAGTAAATACCAAACCACAGTAATAGTAAATAAAAGTAATAATAAATAATCCCATTGCGATGCAAATGACAAATTGAATTTAATTCCATCAATTAATCATGTGAGTGTCCGAGCTGCTCATGATCGTGAGCACGGCTAGTATACCAGTTTTACACTCTGCAGAGGTTGCACATCTTTACCCACAAGTCATGTTACCCATTTGCCATGGGGTTGATCGGACTCCATACACCTCTATCAAGGAAGAGAGGCAGGGTTCCACTACGAGGCCTTTACAAAGTTCCACTAGCTTCAGAAAACCCGCTACAGTTTCTAGGAAGCTCCAGTGCAGGGATCCCTCGTCTGGCCGCCATCACAGCAAAATCAACCCAAGGACCTCCCCACACAGACCACTCCCATACTGCCCTTGCCCCTATCGAGTAAGGTAGTCCTCCACTAGCTTTCCTAGTTAGTCAGCCAAGGGCGTCCCATACCACCCTTGTGGTAGCACTATTTTTCCGGGTGGTTCTCCATGTTCCCATTAACATAATGATCTTATCATGAACAATAATAATAAACCGATAATAACAGTGTAATCATAAATAATATATATCTCTATACCCAAAACCACATAAAGCAATAGCATGTACTACCCAAAAATTTAGTGGTAAAACAAGGTATAAAGATAGCCAAACTAGGGTAACCTATTGGGTCCCATCAAAATTAACCTACGCATATTATTACGATTAATAAGAACATGATTGGGAAAAAAGGAAGTGATCAAGGGCACAACTTACCTTCAATGAGCTTATGCTCAGCAGTCTCCACTTGCTGAACCCCTGGATCCTCTGTGGCTTGCTCGTCTACTCGCATCAATACAAACATACATAGTATAGCAAAAATTAACATCACACCAAACAATACAACAAAATACATGATAATATTCTACGCTGCGTAATAAGATCGTAGGAACAAGAATCACTAAATTCGGAGTTACGGTTATTTAGTTATGAATTTCTGAAGTTATTAAGTACTTGGAATAGATTAATTCAAATGAACAATTTTAATTCAAGTTTCATGGCTAAACAAAGGTACTAAGTGATGAACAATAATAATACAAAATTGTTGCAACTGAAATGAACTAAAAATGATTTAATAATAATTTTCTATGATTTAAATGAGTTCGGTAACTTGTTTTTACACTAGAAATTCATTTTCTATACTCATTTTTTCTATTTTCTCTGACCTCAGGACTGCGCACACAATTATTAAAGAGCACCAGAGCTAGTCTGCAAAACTCCCAAGACTCAGTGAATAGCACTCACAGACAGCGGGTAGATTTCTGTTTCTCTCGAGGTCTCTTTAGTAAAATTCTAGGGCCGAAGGGGTATCAGTTCATCTCAGCCGCCCGATCTATAATCGAGCGCTCGGATTAAAAGCACCTAAAACGAATCGGTATGCGCGTGGGGTCGTTGGATTTGCATCCTATGGTTCAGATCTAATGTACCCAAGCTCTAATCTCGTGCATTCGATCCGAATTGGACGGCTCTCGTTACCCTAACCCAATCGGTACGCTTCTTCTAACCTAGACCGTAGATCACGTGATCAACGCTCTAGCTCAGCTCGACCACCTATGGCCGAAACTGGCGGCGCCGCCCGCTCGGTCGCGGTGGAGCACCGCCGGAGCAGAGCCAAATCCCCTTGCAAATGCGCTAAACTCGAAAGAAAATGATGTTGTACATTGGTGGAGGCAAGGCGGACGGTATGGGGGACAATTTACCAGCGACACCGGTGCAGAGGGCCCTGGGGACGCTGACGCGCGGCCCACGGTGAAATGAGTAGCGTCGACGAGCAATTCCAGGTTGACCGCCGCGCAATCCGCCGAGATGAAGTCCCGTCCGTGACCCGCCTGACTTGGTGAACTCCCACACCCAAGATCGGGGCTTGGTCGCCGGTGAGTTAGTTGAGCGACGATGGCGGCCCAAATCTTGCCACAATCGTGGTCCCACGGCGGCGAAGTCTACGGTACGTGGAAAGGGGGTCTTGGTGGCAGCGCACGAGCTATGACAACAGCTTTTGCGCGAGTCAACAGGGAGAGCCGCAGCACCCACGGGTTTTATCCCCACGGTCGAGGCGGATCTGAGCTTGACACCGAGAAAGCCGCGCACGACGGTTGAATGGTCCGACCGAGAAATGGAGAAGACCGGTCTGACAGGATGGGCCACGAAGATGACGAGCGGGGTTCCGATTCAGGAAGACGTCCACAATTTCCTGTGCCAGGAGATGCGGAGCGGCCAACGCGCGCTTATCAGTTCCGAGATCGACGGGTTGGGGACGGAACTGACAGTGGTCCCAAATAGTCGGTGAGAGAAAGAAGGGAAAAGAGAACAACACCGAGCGGATGATAGAATGGTCCCACGTGTCAGCGTGAAGGTGACTGGCGTGCGTGCGAGTGAATGGCAAGCGGGTCCGACCTGTCATTAACCGGTTAGTCGCGCGCGTGAGGGAGGCTGGGCAGTGGGGCTCGGTCATCAGCGTGCGGCGGAAGGGCTAGGTTAGTTGGGCCGAAACCGGTCCTGGGCCACGCGCGCTTTTCCATTTTCCTTTTGTTTTTCTTTTTATTTTCTATTCTTTTTCTAAATTCTGATTTCAAATTTGAATTCAAACTTATTTGTGAACTTCATACCTGAGTTAAATGCCTACATTCAAATATTAGTAAGAACAAAATGTATTTATTTATGTATTTATTTTCTCTATTTTGTATAATCTTTTCCTTCTCTATTTCAAGCTAAATTTCTATTTGGGTTTCAATCCATATCTCAAATTTTTATAATGTTTTTATTCATCTTAATATTTTATTAAATGCACAAACAAACCAATCTCCAGCATGATGCTTAGAATATATTTTTATTAGTTATTTGTTGACTTTCATAAGATGTTTTCATGTTGTAATGAGTGGAATGCCAAACAATTAAGGAAACAACTCTCCTTTCTTAGATTTTTACAATTTGGGTACTACACGTAGAATCACTCCGAATGGTAAATCTAAGGATTTAGACATAGAGTTTATATTGGTTCAGGCTTTTGCCTTAGTCTAGTGTAGTGTTGATCGTAGTATTGCTCTCAGGGTCGTGTTACAACAGATGCATGTGTCCGATGAGGGAAGGGTCTTGCCCTTTTATAGTTCAAGGGTAGGACCTTATAGAGGGGATTTGTTTCTTATTGATAAGGGTGTGATTTGTTGTCTTCGGTAGTCCTTTTGATATAGTCTACCTAACGTCACCTTTAGGATCGTGCGTAGTCGTACATCCGACATGGCGTACTGTCCTATCCACCCGTGATACGTGTAGCGAGTCCGCCACTGATGTCCCCGTAGCGACGCTTGGTGGATCCCACAGGACAGAGTCAAGGTATGTTTTGGAGTCACCCTTCTCGTGTGCGTAAGCATACACCTAGTATGGTGTATTGCTCCGTCTTACGCCTAGACAAAATAAACCGAAACCGAACTAACCAAAACTGAATTAACTGTTAATAATTTTAGTTCCATGTTTCTAAAACTGAAATAATCGATGAAATTTTAGTTCCAGACCTAAAAAATCGAACTAACCAGAAAAAATGAATCAACTGTGTTGTTTGCTTCATTCACTCTATTTGTTCATTCTAACACACACGCTTGCTATATCACAGACACCAGCCGCATCAGCGAAGGGTTGTACCTTCGGAGTTTGAGGAACATGTTTCCCGTGTCCGGGTGAGTCAGCCAATTAGGGATCTGTTTGGGTTTGAAAAAGGATGTGGAAAAATACCATGAGAAAAAAAATCCAAACTCTAGAAACACGAGTGCCATGGCCATGCATCCAATCCAAAGGGAGTGAAGTGAAATTGCCTTGAGCTCAGCGCGTCTACACCCAGAAAGCAAAAAGGCAAGCCAAGCCAAGCCGCTAGAGAAAATCAAATGAGCAAGCATAGGGACTGAGTATCGGTTAAATATGAATCGAACCAAAATTATCGGTTCTACTTTTCTGTATACACATTTCGGTTCTTATTTTCTAGAAACCGAATTTTATAAAAAACCGAGGAACCAAACCAAACCAAACTGAAGAACCAAACGCCAGGCCTATCCGTCCTGCCCTGAATGTGGGTCACTATAGATACTCTGATGCTTAGGTACTCCATGAATATGGTTGATTGGTCCCATAAGGTAGAGATAGAAAGTGCCAAAGACAAAGACCGTATGCGGTGATGTGCTATCATGTTGACAGAGACTTCCCGACACCCCTTTGGTGTGCCGCACTGTTGGTCTGGACGAAGTTCGGTGACGACGCGGTCTGTTGTGGCTAACGTGGATCAATAGTATCTACCTCGTTTTCATAACGGACGAGTACAAGCGTATGTGAGTGATCATCCGGTGAGTGATAGGTGGGCTCGAGAGCCGGGGCCCACGGGCGCACGCTAAATTACAACCTGGCCGAGACTAGGTCGGGACCTCCACCTTGCTGAGTTGCTCGGCAGGGACCAGGTCGAGACCTCCGCCTCGCTGAGTTGCTTGAAAGGGACTTGGTCGAGACCTCCACCTTGTTGAGTTGCTCAGTAGGGACCTAGTCGTTAGGTGGGCCGTTAAGAGTCACAGGCCTGCTACAGGTACCTAGTTCTCGGGTACCTATCACCATGTCAAACGGGGCTTAATGGGTAAGCCATACTGTCGGTACCCTGAAACTAGGGTATCCCTTATACTGTATAAAGACGCAGTACCCACGCGGCTATCCTTAGTCGCGTGGTAAAAGAGTTGTATGTGGGACCAGGCCATGACTCGCCCCAGCCTCGGGCGACTACTCTGGGCCAGCAACAGCGCCCGACCCCACCACATGGGCGGGTCTGGGGCCACCATGTGTCCAGAGAAAGTGATATACTCCAAGGCATCAACAGTGAGTCCGGACCCCTATGGGAGAGTGCCGGACCCCTGTATATACGGTCCAGGCCTCCAAGTTTGACTTAGCCCAGGACCTCCACGTGTGCGAACCGGACCCCTAGAATGGGATCCGGCCCCCCGTATGGGGTCCGAGTCACCCACAGTGGGGTCCCAGGGTTCCAAGACAAAACATACCCAGACCTTAATTAGGACCCAGGCGGGGGTCCGAAGCCGACATGTGTCCAGACCTGGTCTGGTGGGATCCGGACCTATCCGCATACACTCCTGCTCCCCGCTCAGGCGAAGACCTGACGCTGCCACATGGCATACTACGCGCGGCATAAGCCAACGAGTATTTCTTCCATTATGCTCCCCGTCAGCATAAGTTATTCCCATAATGTATTTCTTCCATTATGCTCCTGGGCCTGCATGGCGGGGCTCAGCATCCTTGTATGTGCCTCCCTTAAACTATAAAAGGGAAGGCACATAGCGTTACAAGGGACACGCTCAAACACACACTCAATACAGCTTACACACATTGGAGGTAGGGTATTACGCTCTGGCGGCCTGAACCACTATAATCCCTCATGTCCTTTTGTGTTCAGCCCAAATTCACCGAACAGGCAACCACTTAGGCCCCCTCCTCATCTTAGGATTAGGGCGGGTGCGTTCCGCCACCCGGCCGGTGGATTTCCCCATCGACATTTGGCACGCCAGGTAGGGGCTTTGGCTTGAGGTTTTTCGCCTGTTTTCCTGCTCGACACGATGGTTCAGATCATCGAGCATCGTGACTTGATTCTCGAGGACTTCCTGATGGAGGAAGAGGCAGCATCTTCCATGCCATGAAGCTCCAACCACCCTGCGACTGGTGCTGCTGCTATGCACGCTGCGCAGCAGCACACGCATGTGTAGACATCCAGGGCTCCGTCAAGGGCTGCCCCTAGGGCATTGTCTGTAGCCAGGGAGTTGCTACGCAACCCCCAAGTTTCACGGCCTCGCCGGGGGCCATGAGGCAGTGGCGTGAAGATGTCGATCGACTCCTCGGTATGGCACATTCTGGCTCGGCCAAGCCCAGGCCTCGGTCATTCCGGCGTCAGCGTGAGGTGTCAGCATCTGTGCGCTCACCCTCAGTGAGGGGTGCACAAACTGATGACCTGCAGGCAGAGCTCAATCGCCGGCGTGCGGGCGAGGATGCTCGAATCTCTCTGGAGAGGGCTGACGACCTACGAGCAGAGCTCAACCGTAGGCGTGCGGGCAAGGATGCTCGGGTCTCTCTGGAGAGGGCGCGTGAGCATCGGCAAACCTTCGAGGGTCGCAACCTCGACCAGGACTTCGCTCCAGTTTCACCACAAACTCCAAGGGATGCCCGAATCCAGGCGGGTGTCCCATTGGTCGGCGTGGGCTGCGCCGCACTAGCGGATCATCTCCGCGCAGCGACTTGGCCACCCAAGTTCCGGCCACACCTGCCGGAGAAGTACGATGGTACATCGAACCCATCAGAATTCTTGCAGGTCTACATCACCGCCATTACGACAGCTGGTGGAAACACTACTGTGATGGCAAGCTACTTCCATGTAGCCTTGACCGGGCCGACCCCGACCTGGCTCATGAATCTCACCCTGGGGTCGATTTACTCTTGAGAAGAGCTCTATGCACGGTTCACAGCGAACTTCGCCAGTGCTTATCAGCAGCATGGCATGGAGGCTCATCTCCATGCAGTGAGGCAGAAACCCGGGGAGACTCTCCGGGCTTTCATCTCCCGTTTCACCAAGGTACAGGGGACTATACCTCGCATCTCTGATGCCTCCATTATCACTGCTTTTCCGACAGGGGGTGCGTGATAAGAAGATGCTGGAGAAATTGGCGACGCATGACGTGGAGACCGTCACGACGCTCTTGACTCTGGCCGACAAATGTGCTAGAGCTACTGAGGGCCGTGCATGGCACTCGGCACCGCAAATCAGAGCTACCCAGACGGGCGGCTCAGGTGCCACCACCTAGGGCAGTGGCAAAAAGAAGAAGAAGAACTGTGGTCATGATAGGCCGCAATCTGGTGCTCCAGTCGCTGCAGCTACGGCTGGGGGCCGAGACGAGCGCGGCAAGCGCCCATGGCAACAGGGAAGTGACGGTGGGTCATGTCCTGTCCACCCCAATAGTTGCCATAGCGCCTCGGAATGCCAGGAGATCCTGAAGCTCGCGAAGCGCATCAGCGAGCGGCGCGAGCAGGCCTCCAGGGATGGCTCGCCGCCTCGACGCTGGCCTGGGAAGGAGAAGGTCGATGAAGGTGACCTAGCCATGGGAGAACGGGACCTCGGGTATCAGGCCCCCGAGCAAGTCCTCAAGGACATCATCACTGGAGACTCCGACTCTGGTGATGACGGCGACCGCCGCAAGAAGCTGTATGTAATGTATGGCGGAAGCTGGGAGCTCACCTCCCGTAGGAACGTGAAGTCCCTACGCCGCGAGGTCCTTTCGGCGACCCCAGGGGTCCCGAAGTGTAACACCCGGATTTTAGGGGTCCAAAACCCGGGGTTAACATAAACACCAGGTATGCTGGGACCAAGTCTCATACATATGATGTATAGTGGCACAGGATCGAATGTCACATCTTTATATATAACAGGAGTTCTATACAAAATAAATAATTACATTATAGGGAGACAACGGTCCAGCAACCCAAAGTTGACTGGGAGACGACGGCCTAGACCACTCACGAACTCATCACAGCATCCTCCATGAGCATCATCCTGCAGTACCTGTTCTTGACCTGTGGTGTATGTGAGACAGCAAGAGTGAGCTCACATACGTTCATCGCTCAACAAGTTGTGGGGAATAATGTGCATGAACTCGCCAAAGGTGGGAGCTCACGTGAAGTGTAAGGCTTACCAAAGAAGATGGTTAGAGCTGAGCATTGCTTTTAAAGTTGGTCAAAATTTTATTAGCAGTTACTAAGTATAAGTGAATACCAAACCCAATTAAGTAATAGAACAAAAGTAACCACATCACCTGCAATGCAATGCTTATGACAAATTGAATTTAGTTCCATAAATTAATCATGTGAGTGTCCGAGCTGCTCATGACCGTGAGCACGGCTAGTATACCAGTTTTACACTCTGCAGAGGTTGCGCATCTTTACCCACAAGTCGTGTATCCCATGTCGCCAGGGTTTGCAAAGCCCTTAGACACTTCCGAGGTGAATGGCTAGGGATCCACTACGAGGCCTTTACAAAGTTCCACTAGCTTCCGAAAACCCGCTACAGTTTATAGGAAGATCCAGTGCAGGAATCCCTTGCAGGACCGCCATCGCAGCAAAATCCTCCCGAGGGCCTCCCTACACTGACCTCTCCCCTACTGCCCTTGCCCCTTTCGGGTAAGGTAGTCTTCCACTAGCTTTCCTAATTAATCAGCCAAGGGCGTCCCATTCCACCCTCGTGGTAGCACTGTTTTCCCGGGTGGTTCTCCATGTTCCAATTAACATAATGATCTTAACATGAACCATAAATAACAACTGATAACAAAAGTGTAATCATGAATAGTGTAATCTTCATACCCAAAACCACATATAGCACTAGCAAGTACTACCCAGAAAGTTCAGTGGTAAGCAAGGTATAAAGATAGACAAACTAGGGTAACCTATTGGGTCCCATCAAAATTAACCTATGCAGATCATTATGATTAATTAGAACATGAGTAGGTGAAAAGAAGTGATCAAGGGCACAACTTGCCTGGGCCTTGAGATTCCAGGTACCAGGATGATTCTTCAGATCCTCGTGACCTCACTGCTAATCGTAGCAATACAAACAAACATTGTATAGGCAAATTTAACATTACACCAAACATAAGAACAAAATACGCAGTAATAATATACATATTAAAATAAGATCACAGGAAAAAGAATTATTAATTTTTGAGTTATAGAATTCAAGTTATGAATTTCCTAAGATTTAAGGTGATTATAATAGGATTAGATGATAAATTAATTCCCTAACAGAGTTCATGTCAAAGCAGTGATTCTAAATGGTAGAGAATATTATTACAAAATTTTAGGAATTGGAATGACTCAATTTGGAGCTAAAATGAATTAGTTATGAATTATCTAAGTTCTAGCAATTATTTTTGTATTAAAAATCTAATTTCTAATTCATTTATTCAATTTAAACGAGTTCTGGACTGGGCCTCAATTAAACAGAAGCGCAGGGGGCTCGGCGCAAGAATTCCCAGACACAGGGAACAGGGTCCCTGGACGGCGGGTTGATTTCAATAAAACTCAGGGTCTCTTTTGTAAAGATGGCACGCGAAGGGGTACGCGCGCACCAGAGCCGCCCGATTAGAACCATGCGGCCCAGATCAGATCACCTATTAAGCGAAACGGTACGCAACAACCACCGTACGATTAGAGATCCACGGTCCACGAATGCCCACGATCCAAACTACCCCGAATCACACGATTGAAGTCCGACGGCTCGGATTTAAAATGACGAAGGGGTACGCACATATTTGATCAGGACCGCCCGTCCATATCTAACGGCTCACAGTCCATCTCCCAGGGTGGTACGCCATGACTCTAATCCGGCCGTCCACAGCTGATCCAACGGTGCACAACCCATCCCCCAACCTGACGGAGCACGGAGGCGAGCAGAGCTCACCGCACGGCGGCGGACCCCGCCGGAGCAATTGCAACCGGCGTGCCAGAGCTCCAAGCCCCACCCCGAAGGTGTCCAAACAATCTGCGTATGAAGGCGAGTCGACTGGGGAGTTTCTTACCGAGATTCGTGTAGCAGTTCGCCACGGCCACGGTCAATGGCGGATCCACGACGTTTGCGATGCGCCGGTGAGAAATTCGCCGATGCCAGTGCACAATTCCACCAGCCCCGGCCGCGAGAACCTCCCCCCTAACCTAGCGGAGCCCCCGGAGCTAGCAACGCGGCAACGGTGGCGGTGGCGCGGTGAATTTGGCCGGCGACCGATCTCTCACACAGCCATGGCGATGGCGTTCGGGTTACAGGACAGGCGCGGCAAAGCGATTGATATATCGCCGCGACCGAAGCTTCGTACGCGCTGAGGGGGCGGAACGGTCTTCAACGGCCCGACGATTTCGGCGGGGTTAGGTGCACCGGCCACCACGTTTTCCGCCGCGGCGAGCACGGCATTTCTGTTATGGGGTTCACGGGGAAGACGAGGCCGACTACTGGGGCCCACAAGCCAGAGACAGACGGCGAACGAGTCCGCACGGAGGGGGTGTGGCTGAGCGGTGGGCCCCGCCCGTCAGCGAACGGTGAAGGAAGCGCGCGCGAGGGTGCCTGATAGGTGGGCCCAGACCGCAGTGATGGAGGTCGCCAGCGCGTGCAAGTGGTGAGGCTGAGTAGAGGGCCCCACGGGTCAGCGTCAGGCTGGCGGGGCGCGCGCGGGTGTAGGAACTTGGGCCGCGCGGGAGGGAAAGGCCAAGTGGGCCGAATTCCAGGTTGCGGCCCAACAGCAGGTTTTTATTCTTTTTCCTTTTTCTTTCTATTTTTCCTTTTCTATTTTCAATTCCAATTTGAGTTCAAGTTTAAATTCAAACTTTTGTGGATCTTCATTTATAAACTCTATTTTTGAAATTAAAAGTGCTAAGCCTGAAGATATTTAGTTAGACATTTTATGTATATTTTCATATCTCTTTTCTTTTCTTCCCATTTATTTTCTATTTTCTATTTTCCTTTCCATTTGGATTTCAAATCAACACAAGTTTAAAGTTTAAACACTTAATTTGGATACACATATAGAACTTCAGCATAATGTGCAAAAACATATTTTATATATTTCTTTATTTATTTTAGTTCTTTTAGACAAGTTTTTAATCATATAGTAGAGAATAATCCATACCCTATTACTTCTAGGGAAATCAAATTTATTTTGTAGACTATATATATTAAGAAATAGTTTAATCATAATTCTTCTTTATAACCTAACCCAAAGGCAATTTAGATTATCTAAGTATCTTTAATTATGTATTTTTAACATATTCATGAGTGGAAACTTCTAAATTATGATTATCTTTAAGGAAAGGTGTTTTGATTTAAGATTTTTGAGAATTTTTCCTTGTCTTCACAAAATTGAACTTTAGGGTGTTACAAATCCTACCCCCCTTAAAAATAATCTCGTCCTCGAGATTAATAAGAAAGAGGATATAGGAAGAGTGGTTTGCAATTTAGTTTTTTTTTTTTTAGTTTCTAATTAGTTCAAAATCAAGAGTCTCTCTTTCTTTTTTTTTAGTTAGTTATTAGGAGAGCATAGGCATATATATGTATGTCCACATAATTATGTAGGATAGAAGATGTCTTTAAAGCATAGATGGTTTTAGGTAAGAAAGTGTAGGGTAAGGAAAGGCTCCATCCAAGATTGTGGATCTTGACTCATCTTGGTAACCTCACTTGATCCTTGAAGACTTGAGTTGGTGCTCATCCTTCCTTGATGAAGTTGATCATCTTCTTCGGTCTTGTCTCACTGATTAGGAGTTAGTGTATATTATTGGGCTAGAGAATGTGGTTAAGATAGGTATGGATGAGATAGACTACATGATGTAGGTTAAAAGTTTGTTTGTTATTAGGTGGGAATAGGCAGGTCATGCAATCCATCAGGACTCTATTGATTGGTTTGCTATGTAACTTGTTATATAGATCGAGTTGTTGTGTATGGCCAAGTTGATATAAGTCTTCAAATTAGGCTTAAGTGATTTAGGAGTATGGCCTTATCTTTTCTACCAGCATTAAGTGACTCAATCTAGCTTAGATCATATTGGATTAGATAGAATCCAGATTAGGTTGGTATGACTAGGTTAAACTAGTTAAGATTATCTAGATCTACTAGGGTAGGATAAATATTATTAGGATATGTTAGAATCTGTTAAGATAGGGTGGATTATATGATGTAGGTAGGTCTTTGTTCAAGGATGAGTTGGTATAAGACATTAATTTAGGTCAAGATATATTTGTAGAGACAGTGTCTAACCTATATCACCAACTTAACTAACTTGTTAATATCTCACATTAGATTGGATCATATTAGGTTAGATGGGATCTAGATTAGATTGGTGTGATTAGTTTGACTAGATAAGATCTAATTAATTTGCATTAGATCATGGTTGTTATACTAGGGTGGATAAATTAGGATAAGACAGATCCATAAAGGTAGAATAGAATCTTCTGAGGCCAGTTAGATCCATTAGGATAAGGATAAAATCTTTTCAAGATAAGATGAGTATCTTTTAAGATGAGATGGATCTATTAAGATAAGGGAGAATCCTTTTAAGATAAGAGGAATTGGTTAGAATGAGATCTTTTAGGATTAAGATAAATTTCTTAAGCTAGATAGGTTCCAATGGGGATAATCTAGGCTGTCTAGTTATTTTATAAATATATTTTTATACCTATGTATATGCAGATGCAATTGTGGACATTACTCCACAACCCATCACACTCAATCAAAGATCCAAATCAAACAAGTATCATAAGAACAAACATTCAAGTCCATAGATATCTATAAAAATAGTTTTGTTTTTGTTCCTAAGAATAGGTCTCCTATTCCTAAAAGTCACTTCAGGTACAGGATTCCAAAGTGTGAAATCCACATTTGTCTTTAGAATAAATAGGTAAGAATAATCAGAGTGAAGCGGAAATAGATGAGAAAAGATTAAGATAAGTTTAGAAATGATCAGAGTAGCAAAGGTAAGTAGATAATGGTTGTCTAGTTCTATCTAGGTTTCGTCCTACAGTCAACATTCCTCTGATACCACTTCTGTAACACCCGGATTTTAGGGGTCCAAAACCCGGGGTTAACATAAACACCAGGTATGCTGGGACCAAGTCTCATACATATGATGTATAGTGGCACAGGATCGAATGTCACATCTTTATATATAACAGGAGTTCTATACAAAATAAATAATTACATTATAGGGAGACAACGGTCCAGCAACCCAAAGTTGACTGGGAGACGACGGCCTAGACCACTCACGAACTCATCACAGCATCCTCCATGAGCATCATCCTGCAGTACCTGTTCTTGACCTGTGGTGTATGTGAGACAGCAAGAGTGAGCTCACATACGTTCATCGCTCAACAAGTTGTGGGGAATAATGTGCATGAACTCGCCAAAGGTGGGAGCTCACGTGAAGTGTAAGGCTTACCAAAGAAGATGGTTAGAGCTGAGCATTGCTTTTAAAGTTGGTCAAAATTTTATTAGCAGTTACTAAGTATAAGTGAATACCAAACCCAATTAAGTAATAGAACAAAAGTAACCACATCACCTGCAATGCAATGCTTATGACAAATTGAATTTAGTTCCATAAATTAATCATGTGAGTGTCCGAGCTGCTCATGACCGTGAGCACGGCTAGTATACCAGTTTTACACTCTGCAGAGGTTGCGCATCTTTACCCACAAGTCGTGTATCCCATGTCGCCAGGGTTTGCAAAGCCCTTAGACACTTCCGAGGTGAATGGCTAGGGATCCACTACGAGGCCTTTACAAAGTTCCACTAGCTTCCGAAAACCCGCTACAGTTTATAGGAAGATCCAGTGCAGGAATCCCTTGCAGGACCGCCATCGCAGCAAAATCCTCCCGAGGGCCTCCCTACACTGACCTCTCCCCTACTGCCCTTGCCCCTTTCGGGTAAGGTAGTCTTCCACTAGCTTTCCTAATTAATCAGCCAAGGGCGTCCCATTCCACCCTCGTGGTAGCACTGTTTTCCCGGGTGGTTCTCCATGTTCCAATTAACATAATGATCTTAACATGAACCATAAATAACAACTGATAACAAAAGTGTAATCATGAATAGTGTAATCTTCATACCCAAAACCACATATAGCACTAGCAAGTACTACCCAGAAAGTTCAGTGGTAAGCAAGGTATAAAGATAGACAAACTAGGGTAACCTATTGGGTCCCATCAAAATTAACCTATGCAGATCATTATGATTAATTAGAACATGAGTAGGTGAAAAGAAGTGATCAAGGGCACAACTTGCCTGGGCCTTGAGATTCCAGGTACCAGGATGATTCTTCAGATCCTCGTGACCTCACTGCTAATCGTAGCAATACAAACAAACATTGTATAGGCAAATTTAACATTACACCAAACATAAGAACAAAATACGCAGTAATAATATACATATTAAAATAAGATCACAGGAAAAAGAATTATTAATTTTTGAGTTATAGAATTCAAGTTATGAATTTCCTAAGATTTAAGGTGATTATAATAGGATTAGATGATAAATTAATTCCCTAACAGAGTTCATGTCAAAGCAGTGATTCTAAATGGTAGAGAATATTATTACAAAATTTTAGGAATTGGAATGACTCAATTTGGAGCTAAAATGAATTAGTTATGAATTATCTAAGTTCTAGCAATTATTTTTGTATTAAAAATCTAATTTCTAATTCATTTATTCAATTTAAACGAGTTCTGGACTGGGCCTCAATTAAACAGAAGCGCAGGGGGCTCGGCGCAAGAATTCCCAGACACAGGGAACAGGGTCCCTGGACGGCGGGTTGATTTCAATAAAACTCAGGGTCTCTTTTGTAAAGATGGCACGCGAAGGGGTACGCGCGCACCAGAGCCGCCCGATTAGAACCATGCGGCCCAGATCAGATCACCTATTAAGCGAAACGGTACGCAACAACCACCGTACGATTAGAGATCCACGGTCCACGAATGCCCACGATCCAAACTACCCCGAATCACACGATTGAAGTCCGACGGCTCGGATTTAAAATGACGAAGGGGTACGCACATATTTGATCAGGACCGCCCGTCCATATCTAACGGCTCACAGTCCATCTCCCAGGGTGGTACGCCATGACTCTAATCCGGCCGTCCACAGCTGATCCAACGGTGCACAACCCATCCCCCAACCTGACGGAGCACGGAGGCGAGCAGAGCTCACCGCACGGCGGCGGACCCCGCCGGAGCAATTGCAACCGGCGTGCCAGAGCTCCAAGCCCCACCCCGAAGGTGTCCAAACAATCTGCGTATGAAGGCGAGTCGACTGGGGAGTTTCTTACTGAGATTCGTGTAGCAGTTCGCCACGGCCACGGTCAATGGCGGATCCACGACGTTTGCGATGCGCCGGTGAGAAATTCGCCGATGCCAGTGCACAATTCCACCAGCCCCGGCCGCGAGAACCTCCCCCCTAACCTAGCGGAGCCCCCGGAGCTAGCAACGCGGCAACGGTGGCGGTGGCGCGGTGAATTTGGCCGGCGACCGATCTCTCACACAGCCATGGCGATGGCGTTCGGGTTACAGGACAGGCGCGGCAAAGCGATTGATATATCGCCGCGACCGAAGCTTCGTACGCGCTGAGGGGGCGGAACGGTCTTCAACGGCCCGACGATTTCGGCGGGGTTAGGTGCACCGGCCACCACGTTTTCCGCCGCGGCGAGCACGGCATTTCTGTTATGGGGTTCACGGGGAAGACGAGGCCGACTACTGGGGCCCACAAGCCAGAGACAGACGGCGAACGAGTCCGCACGGAGGGGGTGTGGCTGAGCGGTGGGCCCCGCCCGTCAGCGAACGGTGAAGGAAGCGCGCGCGAGGGTGCCTGATAGGTGGGCCCAGACCGCAGTGATGGAGGTCGCCAGCGCGTGCAAGTGGTGAGGCTGAGTAGAGGGCCCCACGGGTCAGCGTCAGGCTGGCGGGGCGCGCGCGGGTGTAGGAACTTGGGCCGCGCGGGAGGGAAAGGCCAAGTGGGCCGAATTCCAGGTTGCGGCCCAACAGCAGGTTTTTATTCTTTTTCCTTTTTCTTTCTATTTTTCCTTTTCTATTTTCAATTCCAATTTGAGTTCAAGTTTAAATTCAAACTTTTGTGGATCTTCATTTATAAACTCTATTTTTGAAATTAAAAGTGCTAAGCCTGAAGATATTTAGTTAGACATTTTATGTATATTTTCATATCTCTTTTCTTTTCTTCCCATTTATTTTCTATTTTCTATTTTCCTTTCCATTTGGATTTCAAATCAACACAAGTTTAAAGTTTAAACACTTAATTTGGATACACATATAGAACTTCAGCATAATGTGCAAAAACATATTTTATATATTTCTTTATTTATTTTAGTTCTTTTAGACAAGTTTTTAATCATATAGTAGAGAATAATCCATACCCTATTACTTCTAGGGAAATCAAATTTATTTTGTAGACTATATATATTAAGAAATAGTTTAATCATAATTCTTCTTTATAACCTAACCCAAAGGCAATTTAGATTATCTAAGTATCTTTAATTATGTATTTTTAACATATTCATGAGTGGAAACTTCTAAATTATGATTATCTTTAAGGAAAGGTGTTTTGATTTAAGATTTTTGAGAATTTTTCCTTGTCTTCACAAAATTGAACTTTAGGGTGTTACACGAAGGCAGCCCCCCATCAGCGGTGGCAGAACACCACTATCTCCTTCTGGGCATCCGACTGCCCTGAAAACATGGCAGGGGCTGGTATACTACCACTCATCACCGCCCCTGTCATCGCCAACATGAAGCAGCATCATGTCTTGATTGATGGTGGAGCTGGGCTCAACGTCATTAGCCATACTGCGTTCAAGCAGCTGCAGATCCCAGGATCCCGACTCGGACCCTCTCGCCCATTCTCCGAAGTGGGCCCTCAACCGGTGTATCCCCTTGGGAGCATCGCACTCCCGGTTACATTCGGGATCGAGGAGAACTTCCGCACTGAGAACGTCAAGTTCGATGTTGCGGAGGTTAACCTCCCTTTCAATGCCATCATTGGCAGACCGACCCAGTACTGGTTCATGGCCATTGCCCATTACGGGAATTTGGTCCTCAAGAAGCCGTCCCCTGCTGGTGTCCTCACCGTGCGGGGTGACCGCCCCGCTGCGCTTGCAGCTGTCGAGAAGTTGCACGCCCTGGCGGCAGAAGCTGCTCACCCGGATGACGGGGGGAGGGACCCCTCGACTTCCTGTACCAATACACCTACTAAGGTGCATAAGGTGCAACCATCTAGGGCAGACGACGTCCCCGTCAAGACCATCCGGCTCAGCGCAGATTCCTCCTAGACCACTCGCATCGTGGGTGATCTGGAGGAGAAATAGGAAATCGCGCTCATCGCTTTCCTCCAGGCAAATGCTGACGTATTCGCATGGGAACCGTCGCAGATGCCTGAGATCCCCAGGGAGGTGATCAAGCACCATCTGAAGATCCACCCTGACGCCAAACCGATGAGTCAGAAGCCTCGGAGACAGTCCATTGAGCAGCAGGACTTCATCTGTAAGGAGGTCAAGAAGCTGCTGGGCGCTGGCTTCATCGAAGAGGTCCATCACCCAGTATGGCTGGCCAATCCAGTCATCATTCCCAAGGCTAACAGGAAGCTTCAGATGTGCATCGACTACACCAGCCTCAATAAGGCCTGTCCCAAGGACCCATATCCACTTCCACGAATAGATCAAATCGTGGATTCTACCTTTGGGTGTGACCTCTTGTCCTTCCTAGATGCTTACTCTGGTTTCCATCAGATCTAGATGTCTAGGCAAGATAGGAAGCATACCGCTTTTGTAACTGTGGATGGGCTTTACTGTTATGTTGTAATGCCTTACGGTCTGAAAAACGCCTTGCCAACATTTGTACGGGCGATGAGTAAGACTTTTGGTGACCTGATTAGGAACAAGGTAGAGGTATACGTTGATGACATCATGGTCAAGACTAAGAGAGGGTCGACCCTAGTGCAAGACTTAACCCTGGTCTTCGATAAGCTGCGCACAACACGCACGAAGCTGAACCCGGACAAGTGCGTCTTTGGTGTCTCCGCAGGGAAGTTGCTGGGATTCCTAGTTTCGCACCGGGGCATCGAAGCAAACCCAGAGAAGATAAAGGAAATTGAGGCAATGAGGCCTCTGGCCCGCATCAAGGACGTCCAGAAGCTTACGGGGTCATTGGCCGCCCTTAGCCGCTTCATCTCAAGACTGGCTGAGAGGGCGCTGCCCTTCTTTAGGCTATTGCGGAAGTCCGGTCCATTCTCTTGGACCGAAGAGGCAGAACGAGCCTTTCAAGAGTTAAAGCAGCACCTTGTGTCCCTGCCAATACTGGTAGCTCTGGAGCCAGGGGAGCCGTTGTACTTATACATTGCAGCGGCTTCAGAGGCGGTGAGCATGGTGCTGGTCGTCGAAAGGACAGCACAACATCCCCAGGGGAGTCAGGAAGTTCCCCTAGGAGAAGGTGGTGGTCCGACCACCACGATGTTGATGGAAGGCTAGGAGGTTGAGGACCTGGGACCAACCACAGGGGTCTAAACCATCTAGAAGCCGGTTTATTACGTCAGCGAGGTCCTCCATGAGGAAGCTGGAAAAGGACTTCACTGCCCTAGAACTGTAACATGTTCCTCAGGCTAACAACTCAGCGGCAGATGAACACTCCACGAGGGCATCTACTTGGGCACCCGTGCCTGAGGGCGTCTTCGAAAGACGGCTGCTGAGACCTACTGCCTAGCCTACCGAACTGGGCGAAGGGGGTGAGACTAGCACCTCGAAGCTAGCGGTCCCGGTGGTGTTCCATCCGCAGGACCCACCAAGGACTGTGTGTGCTACAGAGGGTCCTGCCAACCTCTTAGCGCCACAGCCAGTGGCTCAGAGCGATCCCGATGCATGGATCTCTAAGATCTGGGACTACCTAAAAGAAAATATCCTTCCTGAAGACCATGTGATCGCAGAGCGCATAGTGCAGTTGGCTAAGCGATACACAGTGGTAGAAGGGGATCTATACTTCCATGGCGCCAATGGCATTCTCATGCGGTGCATCACCCAGGAGGAGGGCCGTGAGCTGCTCACAGAGATCCATGGAGGAGAGTGCGGAAGTCATTCATCATCCCGCACACTGGTTGGTAAGGCCTTTCGGCACGGCTTCTATTGGCCAACTGCTCTCCAGGATGCAACTGAGTTGGTAAAGTCCTGTGAAGCATGTCAGTTCCATGCAAAGCAGATACACACACCGACTCAGGCTCTACAAATGATTCCACCCTCCTAGCCATTCGCCGTATGGGGGGTGGATATCCTGGGGCCATTCCCCAGGGCTGTCGGTGGGTACCGTTTCCTCTTCGTCGCTATCGACAAGTTCACAAAGTGGCCAGAGGCTACCCCTATGGTCAGTATCACCCATGGTGCTGTCGTTGCTTTCCTCAAGTCGATTATCTGCAGATTTGGGGTCCCAAGCCATATCATTACGGACAACGGGACCTAGTTCAAAAGTCGGCTCTTCCAAGAGTATTGCGAGGGCATTGGCACCCAGCTCTACTTTGCGTCTGTGGCTCATCCCAGGAGCAACGGCCAGGCTGCGAGGGCAAACGCAAAAATCCTCAGGGGACTCAAGACACGCACCTATGACTGCTTAAAAAAGCATGGTGTAAATTGGGTCAACGAGCTTCCGTCCGTACTATGGGGGAACCGGACCACACCGAGCCGAGCTACCGGGGAGACCCCGTTCTTCCTAGTCTACGGGGCCGAAGCCTGCCTTCCCCCGGAAATCATTATGGGCTCCCCATGGGTCCAGTCTTTCGACGAGTCTATGCAGGAACAGCTACGGCGTGAGGACGTGGACTTCATTGATGAACGCAGATGGCAAGCGGCAATCCGAAATGCACGGTACAACCAAGCGCTCAGGCGCTACCACCAGCGGTTTGTGCATAGTAGGGAGCTCAAGGTCGGGGACCTGGTCCTAAGGCGCATAATGAATCGAGAAAGGCTCCATAAACTCTCCCCCAGTTGGGAAGGACCCTTCAAGGTGACGGAAATATGCCAACCCGGGTGTGTCCGCCTTGCCACAATAGAAGGAGTACCTCTTACCAATCCCAAGAATATAGAGCATCTCCATAAGTTCTACCCAAAAAAGCAGAGCTGGGAGGGTTGAGGTTTCTTCCTTTGTAACTAGGTTGCGCATATGTGTACGTCAATCCGGTGAGGTCCGCCCTCGTAAGACCGGTCTGTTGGTCTACACCCATGTATATCAAGTTATAAGGAAATGATTTACCCCCTAGATGTGCTTTTGTGATGGTTTCATTCTACTTCAGTTTACAAGCATTATTTTTTATCTAACCCACCCATACAGTTTCCCACCCTTGCTGGTATGATGACATCCAAATTGAGTAGCCAGGCTTGCAGTTCAGGACCCCTCTACTGCTGCAGGGGGTCCGGCAACCTAGGGTCCAGTTCAAGAGAATGGACGCTCGTCTCCTGGAGTGGTCTGGAGCCGTGTAGCTGCTTAGCCTGGTTCCGTACCCTAAGTCTGCACGCTCCACCGCTCTGCAACGGGTGTCCTAGTATTTGGAACTGCGATCCTGAGGGTCCGGACATACGGCTTGGCTTCCCAGGCTAAATCCTGTAGGTCTTGTTGCATGAATCAAAGGATGGCAGATACCAGACGATGAGTCCTATGGGTGTGCTACTAAAACTTCAAAGCCTAAGCTGTGTGCAGGTCTAGGTCCCAGTCTAGTAGTAGGTAGTCTCAAACTATAGAGACTACCTCCTAGGGGCCGAACCACTAGTTTTATCTTTGGTATACTGGTATCCAGCCTCGACACGTCAAGCCTACCTACCAGGGGGCCAAGTACCAGAGAGAAGTTGATAGTGCTACACATCATAAAGGCAAATAACATATAGATAAGTTCTAGTTTCAACTCCATTAATGGTTCTTAAAGTATATTACACAAGACCAAAAATTGTTACAACCGCTACCCAGCGGAACCCTAGATTTGTTTCTACAGGTCGTCAGCAGGATCACGCTGGAAGCGCTCGGCCACCAGCTCCACGGCGTCTTGTACGCTCTCCCGGGTGGCATCTTCAGTGGCGTCCACTGGACCAGCGATCACCGGCACCAAGGATATGGCTGGGTCATGACTTTGGAAGCACGTCAAGACGTATTCAATCACCGCCCAGCAGAGCTTGCCGCCCTCTGCTTCCAAGCGGGCCCCTAGGATCTGATCCAGGCGACAGAGGCGGTCGGCAGCAGAGTCCAGCACTAGGAGCGCATCGGAGATCGACGCTGGTAGCTCCGACACTAGGATGGGGCTCATCCCTAGCGGCACTAGCGCCATGCTTGCCTCGCCGGCCCACGCGGCAATATGTTGGACCCCGACGCGATGCTTCGCCTCGAGATCTTCAAGGGCCTTCCTGGTGGCCTCCATCACCTGGGGACCCGGCGCCGCCTGCTCTGCATGGAACTGGCGGATCTGCTCCTCCAGCTTCCTCTCTTTCTCCTCCACCTCGAGCTCATGTTCGGCCAGCAACTCACCTCAGCGGGTGAGCATTTCTTCCCTGAAGGTGAGATCCGTCTCTCGCCTGGCGAGGTCCGTCTCCCGCCTCTCCAAGGATTGTTCCTTTGCCTTCAAATTTTCCTCGGCGATGGTGGCGTCGCTGGCCTTGCCCTCGAGCTCTTGCTGCCATCTCTGTAGCCTCTCCACAGCTTTGACCTGCTGGGCCCGCTGGGCTTCCAGTGTCTGGTCTAGGGCATTCAGCTTTGCCTGGAACTCTGTTGTGAGGGCCTCCCACTGAGACACGACCTCCTCCCTCCTGGTCACCTTCTTCTCCCTCTAGGATGCCTCCAGCTCCCTGGCGCACACCTTCTAGAGGTCCCTCTTATACTCCTTGCGGTCCTGCTAGAGTTGGGACCGCTCGGAGAGGTCGGGACGCCGACTTGGTGCGCTCCTCCAATTGGGTGCGCCAGTCGCTGAGGCGCTGGTGCTCAGCCTCAAGCGCCTCCCACTCCTGCAAAATTGCTGCCCTAGTGTCACTAAGGACTTGGTGGGCACAGGACAACATGCGGGGGAGAGGGACTGGTGCCGCTTCTTGCTTGGCACCCGACCGGAGGCGCCGCCTAAACACTACCTCCATCTCCTCCGGAGCAGGCGGAGGGATAGAGCTGGATGCGCCTCCTGCGTCACCCCCAGTGTCGGGAGTGGGTGTGGGTCCCCCAGCTGGGACCTCCTCCACCGCTGCGATGCCGCCCGACGCTGGCGCTGCTGCAGCCAGATCCCCGGCTGGGGCATGGGAAGCCGCTGGCGTTATTTTGGCAGCAGCCGGGGGTGGATCACCGGCACCACTCCCAGCAGATGCCTGCTGCTGAGAGCCAGACCTGTTGGTGGGCCTGGTATCCGGTGGAGGAGGTGTGGCCTTGGGAGCAGAGGGGGAAGAAGCCCTGGAGAACAGATGATGGGTTAAGACCTGTCGGCATGATGATTAGTCTCAAAGAAAAAGGGACTACACTTACTTAGGGCCCTGGACCTTCTAGTGACCCTGGAAGCGAGACGACCGCCGCCGCTGCTGCTACTGCTGTTGCGGCTGCTGCTTCTGTTGCTGTTGCTGCTGCCCCTGGGGGCGATCACCCCTAGATGGTGGTGGTGGTGGCGGGACCAGAGGACTGACGCGCCTCTGCGCGCCGTGGGCCTAGGAGCCCGCCTCATCGGCCCCTCCTACAGTCCTCTGGCGCTTCTGGGGGGCTCCGTAACGAGCAACCCATCGGCGCGATGCAGCCTGTGCCGCCTCTCCTCCTCCGACCCCCGGAGCCACCTAGGGCGAAGGCGCTGGTTGCAGCCCCTTTACCCTTGTCCAAGGGGCTGGGGGCCATGGCGGGGTTGGCGCTGGGGGCCACACCGATGGGCGGAGGACCTCTGGCCGGTACATCGGAGATCCAGATCCCGTGGTGGGGGTCCCAGCCTTCGGTCTGGCAAACCGCCACGCCGCTCTCGTCGAGGGTCGGCAATGTGGCCAAGATCGCCGTCCTCAGGCCTGGGTCGTCGCAAAGCGTGGGGATGTTCTAGGGAGGATCAGGGACTCAGGGACGAAAGTTTCCCCAGTAATCCCTCCCACTAGGACTACCAGCTCGTCCCAGGATAGGTCGGTGCCCGGCCCATGCTAGATCCGGCCGATGTCGTTTGGGCCGATGAACCAGCAGCATAGGCGCGGTCTCCTCTGCAGCGGCGCGATCCAGCGCTTCAGGAGGTCACCGACCACGTGCATCGACGTCAGGCCACCCGTAGCCAAGCCCTTGATCCTGTCCAATACGGGCAGGAACTCTGGCGAAAGGGATGGCTTGGTCCTCCACAGCTTGCGGTCGAGCGCTGGCCCATCGCTCGGCAGGACGAGGCGGTTGTTGGCCTCAGCGCTGGTAATCACCCAGTCGCTCCGCCAGTTTTTCCACCTCGCGCCGCCAAGGGTGGGGATGTAGACGATGGCTGGATCTGGCCTCATTTGGAAGTAGTAGGCACCGATGTGGTCCCTAGTCTTCCTGGACTTGACCAACATGAAGAAGTAACGGAAGAAGGAAGTATAGGGGGCCACACCTACGAACATCTCACAGAGGTGGATGAAGATGGCCGCCTAGAGGACGGAGTGGGTCGTGAGATGTTGAAGATGAAGCCCAAACTCCTCCAGCAGCAGCAGAAAGAAGGGAAAAATTGGCAGTGCTAACACGTAGGAGATGTAGGAGGTGAACAGCGCGAACTCCCCGGCGGCGAGATCGCCAACGGGGGCAGCGCCAGCACGGATTCTTCCGGCGAGCCTTGGCACGCTACACCCAAGCAGGCCACGCACCAGGTTAAGCGCTTCCTCAGACTAGAAACGGTCAGGGTGACCAAGCGAAGCCATGGCGTGTGTGGCGGCGCGAGCGGGGAGCAGAGGACCATGAAGGCAAAGGGGCGTAAGCGATTGGGAGAGAATACGAAAAGGTAACTGCTGCACGCGGGGTGAATCCTTTTTCAAGGAAACCTAAGTCCTTGTTAGGGAAACCCTTCCGCGCGCCCCTCAATTGCCGTAGGAAATCTCGCCCGATATGCACCAAGGATCAAGGCAACCCAGTCTATGACATGGGGGCCCGGGTCCATAAGTCATACAGTTTGTGTGCTGGACTTCGGGTGCGAAAACAACGAACCGCCGCGCGCGCCTGTAATGCGCCTCCTTGGGGCTGTTGCAGAAGACAACCCAATCTATGACACGGGGGCCCGGGTCCACAAGTCATACAGTTTGTGTGCCAGACTTCGGGTGCGGAAAGAGCAAACCGTCGTGCGCGCGCGCATGTAGTGCACCTCCTTGGGGCTGCTACAGAAGACAAAAGGTAATTTTTTAAAACCAATGCAGCAGCAACGAGGCGCCCACGTGTGGCCCGGTGAAACCACCAGGCGTGGGGGCTCGTGGGTCAGTCAGCCACGAGGACAGATATGGCAGTTGGCGTGACTGAAGGTGGATTGACGGTGGGTGTGTTAGCAGACACGCTGAAACGACGCGCCAATCATCAATCAGGCCATGTTGAGGCAAAGTACAGGCTTTGGCCCCACCTGCAGGCTCGCATCCTCCCCTGAGGTGGGCCCAGGGGCCACTGTCGGTACCCTGAAACTAGGGTATCCCTTACTACTATATAAAGACGCAGTACCCACGCGGCTATCCTTAGTCGCGTGGTAAAAAAGCTGTATGTGGGACCAGGCCATGACTCGCCCCAGCCTCAGGCAACTACTCTGGGCCAGCAATAGCGCCTGACCCCACCACATGGGCGGGTCCGGGGCCGCCACGTGTCCAGAGAAAGTGATATACTCCAAGGCATCAACAGTGAGTCCAGACCCCCATGGGAGAGTGCCGGACCCATGTCGGGCCCCTGTATATACGGTCTAGTTCTCCAAGTTTGACTTGGCCCAGGACCTCCACGTGTGCGAACCGGACCCCTAGAATGGGATCCGGACCCCCCGTATGGGGTCCGAGTCACCCACAGTGGGGTCCCAGGGTTCCAACACAGAACATACCCGGACCTTAATCAGGACCCAGGTGGGGGTCCGAGCCGACATGTGTCCAGACCTGGTCTGTTGGGATCTGGAGCTATCCGCATACACTCCTGCTCCATGCTCAGGCGAAGACCCGACGCTGCCACGTGGCATACTGCGCACGGCATAAGCCAACGGGCGGAACCTGGCATGATGCCTCTGGGCTACGCGCGCCTTCGCATTTATTACGAATAAGGCGTGCGTCTGTCCATTCCACTGACAGTCGGCGTGCCCAGTCCACGATACGTGGGCCGCACAATTACTCACACATTACCATATCGAGGGCAATGACTCACCATTACTCGTGCAGGTTACTGCCTATCAATGCTGCATGGACTGCAGCCATCATGACTTCTGCTAATTACACATGCGTTACTCTGTCAGCATTAGTTATTTCCATAATGTATTTCTTCCATTATGCTCCTGGGCTTGCATGTTGGGGCTCAACATCCTTGTATGTGCCTCCCTTAAACTATAAAAGGGAAGGCACACAGCGTTACAAGGGACATGCTCAAACACACACTCAATACAGCTTACACATAGTGGAGGTAGGGTATTACGCTCTGGTGGCCTGAACCACTATAATCCCTCGTGTCCTTTTGTGTTCAGCCCAAATTCACCGAATAGGCAACCGCTTAGGCCACCTCCTCATCTTAGGATTAGGGTGGGTGCGTTCCGCCACCCGGCCAGTGGATTTCCTCACCGACATATACCAACCAAAACAATTTACATGGAAGGGACATTGGATTAGACACTGCGCCCGACCACTAGGGCGCGATATTCCTAGGGTCATATTACTTCTGCCATTACAGAGGTGAGAATGTGCAATTCATACTCTGACTAAGTGAGAGGATCGATTGACGAAAATGGGAGTATGTATGTCAGAGCACGTATGACATCCACCACGACCTATTGGTGGAAAGTGGCTCAACCACTCCATAGCTATTTTGTCAACAAAGGACACTTGATAGACCGCTACAGGACATGACTGAGTGTAACGACAGGCTACAGGGTGGCCTAGGTGTGCCTATAGTACCCTGACGGAGGAAGAAGGCGTCATCCATGGTGTCCCTTGACCGATGGGAACCCAAGAGGACAACGAACTACACGACAATGACTGACCTTTATTCGCTTGACCCTTAGGCTCTTGTAACACGGTTGGTCTAAGGGAAAGGGAACCAATTCCGAGGATGAGCAATCACACACACGCATCACTAGCACAAGTCAAAGTACAGAGCACTTATAACCGCACACATATTCACACACTAGAGACTTGGGAGCTCAATCCCTCTCTCGCCCGTTTGTAACCACTACTACAAACCAGTGCAAGGTAACACAAGCAGGTCAACTGGATTTATGGATGTTATGCCCAAACTAGAATAAACTCTTGTGTCCTCTTTGTACACCAACCGCTCCAAGACACGCAAAGCACAATAATTAATAGCCAGTGGTTTTGAAACACCGACAATTGACACATTAGGCATGAGCATTTTTGCCCGTCTCGCAATATGTTTCCATCACACAATAGCGGATGGCCAACTAGTTAGCTGGGTGCAACACACCAAAATCCTAATTTGGCTTTAGTAAAAATTTTCCAAAAGTATTAAAATAAAGTGTCTTTTAATGAGGGATTATACCTTGGTAGTGCCCTTCCTAAATAAATAATAAAATAATATTAAAATTATGGTAGATTCAAAATTTAGGTTTAAACCTTTGAAACTAGAATCTAATTTTAAACCCAAAAAAAGAAATAATAGAAAGATTTTCAATTTATTTATTAGAGTGGATTATTCCCTTCATAAATTATATAATTAGAAAAACTATGTAAAAATATTTGAGTTAAAGTAACTCTTGATAAAGATTATACATTGCCTTCTCGTAAAGTAAATAAGTAATGAATATTAATTTGTAAATGAATTTTTAATTTCTCTATACATTCAAAAAAATTCTTAAATAAATAATATGTGTATTGCATATTTAACACATTAGCCCAAAATAAATGAATAA
This sequence comes from Zea luxurians, assembly GCA_029449295.1. Taxonomy (NCBI): domain Eukaryota; kingdom Viridiplantae; phylum Streptophyta; class Magnoliopsida; order Poales; family Poaceae; genus Zea; species Zea luxurians. The sequence continues at coordinate 36,410,192 of JAOPSE010000010.1, read as the reverse complement.
AATAATTAATATAAAATTTTGCTTTGCATCATGCTGAGGTTCTTTGTTTTATGCAATTAACTTGTGATGTAATTTCAGAATAAATTCAAATTTGAATTGGCAAAACAGAAAATACATATGAAAATAATACAGAAAAGAAGGTTGAAAAGAAACAAAAAAGGAAAGAGAAAAGCACATTCCCTTCCCACAGCTACAAATTTGAATGTCTTGTGTATTCATCTTTCCTAACTAATCTGAAGTAAGATTGAAATAAATGTTTTCCTATCTATTTTCTCTGTTTTTGTATGAAAAGGGCTAGCCACATTTCATTTGTTTATACTCATAATCGTCATATCCTAGATAAGCTGCTTATTGTTCATCTATAGATCACATACTAGAAGATGCAATCTGGAGATTTTTTTTTCTAACTGTGCAACCTTGAGTGGTCTACCAGACAAGATCTCTACAGCACACCTCTTGTGCTCCATGAAATTATGAGCAAGCAGAGAGCGCTATGAGTGATTAGAATTCATAAAGCATGTGATTGTGGTGCTGAAACCACGTCAAAAATTGGACGAGCTTGTGACTCCAACGAACTACTGCTACATTACATCTAGTATTAAGCATCAGACATTCTTCAGGTCCGTTGCCTGAAGATGATTAATTTTAGACCACTTGTCTGAAGATTAATCGAGGAAATGGCTGCACAAAGAGAAAAATTTCAAGCGCTGCCTCAACTCCATTCTAAATTCATTTTGATCTTGACGCTACACTAGAGCTGACGAATAATGTTCAAACCGGCGGCACGGATGGGTCCTCGATCCTGCTGCTCTGGCTCTGCTCGGCCGCCGGCTCAGCGCGTGGCTGCTGCTGCAGCGGCAGCCCCTGCTCCTCATTGTCTCCTAGCATCTCTAGCAAAGCTTTCCAATCGACATTGTTGACGTCGAACAAGTCGTCGACGTTGAACCCCTCCTCAATGCGTCGACGCTGTTCTTCCTCGCCTCCGACCATCATGGAATCCCCGCCTTGTTCATGACCATGAACATTGGAGGGCATCAAGGTGGCGGCGGGGTCCACATGCACCTGCACGTCACTGCTCTGCTTGACCGGCTCAGCGCATGGTTGTTGCTGCTGTTGCTCCCCATCGACATTGTCTAGCAAAGCTTTCCAATCGACATTGTCGATGTTGAGCAAGTCACCGACGTTGAACTTGCTCAAGTCACCACCCTGCTCCACCTCTGATGCCTCCTCGCCTCCGACCATCAGGGGATTATCCATCGTCGGGCAAGCACCGGTGAAGATGGCGCCGGCGGGGTCCTGCACGTCGTGGATCACCTTGGTTGGCGGCGCCTCGGGGTGATCGCCTGTCGCCGTCCTCTTGGCCTTGGACTTGTTCTTGGCCAGAGACGAGGACGAACGGTGCACCTTGCACAGCACGTGGTCGCCGCCGCCGCCCTGGGTGTCGTCGTACTCGAACATCCTCCATCCCATTCGGTGGAAGCGATGCCGACCCGACGTCCCCTCGTCCTCCTTCTCCTTGTAGCCGTAGGATAGGCTGCAGAACGTGGCGCCGGGCAAGCCATGCATGGGCTTCGGGCCAGTCTCCGAGTGCCAGCACGTCCCGGCGGTCTCCACCGCGCGCAGCCTGTGCCCGCTGGTCCTTCCCTCGCCGTTCTTGTATCGCTTCGGACAGTATATATACCACTGCCTGTTGTACCCGTCCTCCGTCACGTCGGTGCCCGGCACCGGCTCCAGGTCGGCGACCAGCTCCTCAGGGGCAGCGGTGTAAACGTCCGCGTGGTGGATGAAAGCTTTGAATCTCTGGTCGACGGTTCCGGCGCGGAGGTCGCGCAGGAGGGCGATGGACGCCTCGTTGGTGGCCCGGAAGACGTGATCGTTGGCGGCCATATGCCACCGATCTCCGATCTCCAGGTGGTGATGGTGTATCGGCCGGCCGGCTAGCGTACGTTCTCTCGTCGCCGGACGATGCAGGTGATGGTGGATCGGCTAGCTTCTTGCGTCTATGTGCGCCTGCGCGTGATAGTTTTGCACGGTATCTAGCTAGCTAGCTAGGTGTTTATATACACCTTTTCCAGATAACAGAATTTCGGTCTACAATCTATCTACGTGAAAAGATAGATATATCTTCAAATGGTGATCGATCTACTATCTATCTTGCGTCTACGTACGTGAACAGACCATGCATGTGTGTGCTGTATGTATTGCCCGTTCTGCGTGTACGTACACTACGTAAAAACAACCATGTACATGTGCTTGTACGTCAAAACAACCATGCATGTTTTTTGGTTACAAACTTTGTATTTCTTTGTTTATTTCTTCTACAAATTTACAAACTTGGTAAATTTGTTTTACACGTCAAAACTCAAAAACAATCTTTATAATTAAGATGTCAACACGGATCGGAAATGTATTCCCTCAGTTTGTTGGATCCCTTGCTTCTAAAACCTGATTTGTATGTATAGGTTGAATTGTTTTCAAAATTTAATGAGGCCATAAAATACATCGTATTCATGCTAGATTAAAAATCATCATAAAATTATTATTATTATTTCTACACTAATCATTACATTCTCAACTCTATTACAAATAGTAACACGATTGATCCTATATTTAAAAAAAAATTTGTTGTTCACAATATACCTCACCGGATCTTAAATTAAAGCTCCACTTTTATATATAATTAACTAAATATCTACTACCTATTAAGCATCAATTGTAGCCGTGCACAGTGATACCGGGCCCCCACCCCGTCCTCCCCGCTCGTGATCCCCACTGCGCTCACCGCAGCCGCCACTGCCTCCGACGTCCTCCTGCCTGGCCTGTTCTCCCTGGCCTAGGCACCACACCCCACCCTCGTCCTAGGCGCTGTCGTCTACTGATTACCCCCATCACGACCCGAATCTGCGTGTCGTCCCTACACCCCATCGCCACCTCTCCTCCCCTCCCCTCCCCTCCCCAGTCACCACCCATCCCTCAACCACCTCGACGGTTGTGCTAGGGGCAAGGGCGACATATTCATGAATGGCTCGTTCTATCGCCTAGAGTGCACTAAGTAATTAAAAACTAAGTGTGAGCTAGTGTAATGCATTCATGTATGTTTAGTTGTTGCAAAATTATAATTTGAAATTTAAATAAAAATTTCTTTGTTTCTCCGCTGTTTATTTGAATTAGATGACATTTATACGGATTAAACATTTTCAAATAATATTTATATTTAATACATATTTTGTTTGTCAGCTACATGCTGGAGCATTATTTTTGCATGTGAATTTAAATTCGCATCTAAAAATTGGATTTGGATTTGAACTCTTTTCTAAAAAATCAAAAATGTTTTTTTCGTGAGCTGATTTTCTAATACGGTCGTTACAACCGTCTTCCTCGAGTTCTATAAGGACTTTGTTCCTTGTACGTGCACACTACCGGTGTTTAGTCCCGACGGCACACTATGGGTAACCCACATAGAGCTTTTGGGAGGACGACAACGTCGATTGCTGCTCGATGATATGTGTAGGGGCACGTCAGAACACAGGGGATTTATACAGGTTTGGGTTGCGCAAGTGCGTATTACCCTACGTACTGTGTGGTGCTGAGTATTGGATTGCTCTGAGTTTGAAGATTACAAGTGATTGTGGGAGGTGGAAGATTCTTCGGTGTGAGATAAATTGTCAATTCCAACTGCTGGTCACTTGTTCTCAATTGTTGTAGATCAAGAACAAGGCAACACAACTGTTATACATTAAGTACATTCATCCTTTGAAGCATTATCTCCTTTCGGATATAATGACCTTCAGAGGAAGGTCATGAAAAACACATATTCATCATTCATACAAGATAAAAGTCTTATGCATACGAGTTCGTTATCCATTCATATAATCATTTCATGATAAACATATATACCTTATCAGAATTTATATTACACTGATACCTTTGGCTTGTTTGAAGGTAATGACGCAAGAGCGATTACAATCTAGAGCATTTCATGTAACGGATTTATATGGCCGTGGGATATGGGTGTCCGATCCTTACGGACTCACTGGAAAAGTACAAGCTGTAAATCCTGCGTGGGGTGCAGAAGGTTTTGATCCTTTCGTTCCGGGAGGAATAGCTTCGCATCATATTGCTGCGGGTACTTTGGGCATATTAGCGGGCCTATTCCATCTAAGTGTCCGTCCACCTCAACATCTATACAAAGGGTTACGTATGGGCAATATTGAAAATGAACTTTCCAGTAGTATCGCTGCTGTTTTTTTGCTGCTTTCATAGTTGCCGGAACTATGTGGTATGGATCAGCAACTACCCCAATCAAATTATTTGGGCCTACTCGTTACCAGTGGGATCAGGGATACTTTCAGCAAGAAATATATCTAAGAGTTAGCGATGGGTTAGCTGAAAATCTTTGTTTGTTCACCTATTTATATGCACGAGACGTAACCCGAGTAAAAATACATTTATGGCCTTAACATGTACATATGATTGTAATGCAGAACAACAGGGACTAATTAGTCTTTTCCCTCTTTGATCCAACATTATGCTTGACCTTCGCAGCCACCTTAAGCTGAAGCTATCATCCTTCGGCTTTCTCACATTTGTCCGTTATAGCTTCAGCATTTGATCTTGTTGTTCGCAGACAGTCTCTTCATCTTGAGGACCTTCGGCAGAGAAGAAGACCCCCAATAGTAGCCCCTTCGCGGTGCTAGGTCATTTTTTCATAACGAGCTCGATCCACGAAAAACACAAAGGCTTCTGGATGCCGAAGGTCCGAAAACACCTTCCCTGAGCTTGTTATTAAAAACGAATAAAAAGGTTACAATGCATGACGGTCCACCGATTAGTCAGTACGCACGTTTCGACCGTTCGCCTTCTTCACCTGCAGGGGCTCTATAAATAGATGAGTTGGTGAGAAGTTACCACATAATTCATTGTTATTGCAATGTTGTGTTGTTGAAATTTTTTACTGAAGCCGAAGCTTTCTGCTTTCCGTGCACTTGTTGTGTGAGCTTCGGACAAACGTCTAATTAGCTGAGACTAGCTTCGTCACCTAAGACTGAAATGGCTAGAGTTAGGTCTACTCTCAGAGTAGCACACGAAGGGAAGAAGCTAGAGCTACTGAGACGACCCCTATCTCAGAAATGATGAAACGTTCTGGGCTAGTTGTACGAGAAGAAGAGTCTGCTCTGATAGATGGTGCTGCCATTACTGAAGCTGAACCAACTTTTGCCAAAGCTGACAGTAATGACGAAGAAGAAGATGTCATTTTATGCCCAAGCAAACCTAGCCATATTGAGTTTGGAAAATTCACAGTTAAAGCGGAGGATCTGGCTTTAATTTAAAAGATGGGATATTTTGGGAAGAACGATGATGAATTGATTCGATTTGTTGGGGATGAAGTAGTTCCAGAGCCAAGAGACAATGAAGTCATTGTTTTTAAGAGCTTCTTGAGAGCAGGACTTCGGTTCCCTTTGTACGAAATGATCGGCGAAGTGTTAAAGAAATTTGAAATCTACCTTCATTAGCTAACTCCAAATGCCATAATCAGACTTAGTGTGTATATATGGGCTCTCCGAAGCCAAGGGAAGAGTGCCAACGCTGAAGGATTTTGCCGAGTGCATGAACTTCACTACTAGACTAAGGCTAGAGCTGATGGACTGCATAAGAACTTCGGATGTTACAATTTTGCATACCAGAAAGATACTAAGGCTCTGGTGATCGGATATCGCACCAAGTGCCGACTGGTTGGACAAGAGAATGGTTTTATGTGAAAGCTGATGAGAAGAGAAGAGAGAAGCTTATGACTATGGTGATGAGCCCCCTAAGATTGAGCTTCAGCATGACTAGGCCATTATGCAATATGCAGCTCGGCTCTCCCTGTGTCACACCCGGATTTTAGGGGTCCAAAACCCGAGCGCGAAATAATCACCAAGTGTGCTAGGACCAAGTCTTACACATATGATGACTCATGGTACCGAAACGAATGTCACATCTTTACTATATAATAGGAGTTCTGTACAAAATAATTAAATAAATACATCATATGAAGACAATGATCCAACATCCCAAAGTTTACTGGGAGATGACGGCCTAGACCTCTCACGAACTCATCATAACAACCTCCATGCGCCTCATCCTACGGTACCTGATCTTGACCTATGGGGGGGTGAGACAGCAAGGGTGAGCTCACATATGTTCATCGCTCAACAAGTTGTGGGGAATAATGTGGATGAACTCGCCAAAGGTGGGAGCTCATGTGAAGTGTAAGGCTTACCAATGAGGATGGTTAAAGCTGAGCATCGCTTTTAAAGTTGGTCAAAATTTTATTAGCAGTTACTAAGTATAAGTAGATACCAAGCCAAAGTAATCATAGATCAAAATTCATAATAAACCACAATGCAATACAAATGAAAAATTGAATTTAATTCCATAAATTAATCATGCAAGAGTCTTGAGCTGCTCATGACCGTGAGCTCGGCTAGTATACCACTTTTACACTTTGTAGAGGTGGTACCCTTTACCCACAAGTCATGTTACCCATCTGCCACGGGGTTGTACGGGCCCCATACACCTCTACCAAGGAAGCGAGTCAGGGTAAAACTACGAGGCCTTTACAAAGTTCCACTAGCTTCAGAAAACCCGCTACAGTTTCTAGGAAGAGCAATGCAGGAATCCCTCGTCTGACCGCCATCGCACCAAAATCAACCCGAGAACCTCCCTACACGCCTACTCCCCTACTGCCCTTGCCCCTTTCGGGTAAGGTAGTCTTCCACTAGCTTTCCTAATTAGTCAGCCAAGGGCGTCCCATTCCACCCTTGTGGTGGCACGTGTTTCTCAAGTTAAGCTCGATGTTCCAATTAATATAATGATACTGTCATGAACAATAAGTAAAACAACAATATAATTGGAACATGATCATAATGTAATATTAATCCCCAAAACCATATAGAGCAATAGCAAAAACCACCCAAAAGTTTAGGGGTAAACAAGGTGTAATGATGACCAAACTAGGGTGACCTATTGGGTCCCATACTCCCATCAAAATTAAGCCCATGCATGCCAAAATGATTATAGAGAACATTATTGGGTAAGTAAAAGTGATCAAGGGAACAACTTGCCAGAGACTCAAGCTTCCAGGTACCAAGATGATCTTCAGATTCTCAGGACCTCACTGCTAGTCGTAGCAATACAAACAGACATGGTATAGGCAAAATTAACATCACACCAAACATAAGTACAAACTGCATAGTAATAATTTACGCGTCGTAACGAGATCGTGAGTTCGAGAACCTGCTAAATTCGGAGCTACGGTTATAAAGTTATGGTTTTCCGAAGATCCACGTGGTTAAATATAGAATAGACTAAGTCCAAAATTTTAACCTATATTTCATGAGAAAACAAATTTATCAGATGATAAACAATATTATTGTGAGACTAATGCAACTAGAATGGATCAAAGTGGAGTTATAATGAGTTAAATATGAATTAAGCAAGTTACTAGTATTTTTTTATACTAGAAAACATTTTCTGAATTATTTTATCCCTTTTAGTCACCTCCCGGGCTGTGACCACAATTTCTGCGAAGCTCAGGGTTGTTTTTACAAAGAAATGGGACTTTCTGTAACGATTCTTGAATGGGATAGGAGCGCGGGTTGATTATTTAAGAAACCAAGGACTCTTTAGCAAAACGATGCGGCCGAAGGGGTATCTTGAAGTCTCGGCCACACGATCAGATCTGAGCGGTCCAGATTAGATTAAGTCTCAAGTGAACCGTTACGCACACCAGCCGTTGATCTCGAGATCTATGAACCAAATTTGAATAAACGATGCCTGAGCGTAACCCTTCGATCTAGATCGGATGGGTCTGGCTAACCCTCCCAACCGTTATGAGCCTGATCTAATCCCAACCACTGGCGCACGATCGGACGGTGCTCCAACGTCTTCACCACTCGATTGGCTAGGACGGCGGCATCGCCACTCTCACCCAACGGAGCATCACCAGTGAGGCCCCCTTATGCGCCCTGATGCCTGATTCCCAATACCGATAGGTCCCAAATGAAGCTTAAGCTACCACCAATTGTTTTAATGAGTTGCTTACCCGTTATAGCGGCGAGAGCAGAGCAGCCCACGTGACCCGACGGCTTCACCATGAATCCGTGGCTCCGACGAGAAATCGAGCCCTTCCTGGCCACCGAACGCTCCCGAGCTCTCCACCCGTGCTACGCTATCCCTCTCGAACTGTCTTTTCTGCTACGGTGAGTTTGCGGATTGCTGAGCACAAGCGCGGTGGTGATCTAGCTTCTCACGTCGATTACCAACCTCACCCCGGCACTCTCCTCTACCTTGCCTAAGACCTGATGAAGTGGTAGCACGACACAGAGATACTTATACCCCAGAGGCCGAGCAGAACCACCCGCGATATCCTCGAGTGCGCGGCAATGGCGGCCAGGATTTGGATTCCGCTGCGAGGAAGAAGCTGACAGCGGGGGTCCCACGCGTCATCGACCGGGTTGTAGTGTGTGCGCGTCAAGTGACTGGTGGAATGGGCCCACCCGTCAGCGAGGTTAGCGCACGGATGAAAGGAACCCGGGCCCGCGTGGATCCACATGGCAGAGACTATGGAGCACACACGCGCCAGCGTGGGGGCTGACGTGTGGGTCTAGCCTGTCAGCGCTTCACCCACGCCGGGCCCGTGCTTGTGACCAGAAGATGGGCCGAGTGTAGGAGAAAACGGCCCAACGCGAGGTTTGTTCTTTTCTTTTTCTTTTCTATTTTAATTTCTTTCAAATTTCCAAATTCCTATTTCCAATTCAAATCAAACTTCAAGTTTGAATTTTCCAAAATTTTAAAATGTGCAGAAAAAGTCTAATATGAGATAATCCTCTCTATTATTATGAGTATTTTCTTTATTATCTTACTTGCAACAAGGTTAGTCCACTTATTCCAAAGTGTTATTTTTTCCATTATATTTCCACATTCAAATTTCTATTTTACTCTCAATCTCCCATTTTATAACGAAATTTAAATGTTCACTTCCAAACCTGAACATGATATGCATGCGCATAAAGTAATTTATTTATTTAGTTACTTTATTTTGATTATTATTTATTTCTTTATTTTGTTACTAGGTAGGTGCCCGTGCGATGCCACGGAACATAAATTGCTTCTCGATTTGTATATCAGCTATGCTTCCTGTGGAGCAAGGAAGCGAACGCAAGCCAGCCTTTTGTATTAGTGCATTCTGTTCAGTTCTTACTTGATCATCCCGTGTTCTCGCGTGTGCCATGGCCGAGTGGCAAGCTCAACACTGGTATTGTTGTCTTGTCTCAAATGAAGTCCGGTTCCACAAGTTAACCGGAAATCTTCATGGGTGATAGTTGTGTCAGATTCTTCCGTGCATAGGGCAAGTAATGCAAGTGATAGCTGTGTCAGTTTAACCCCATTTTTTTGGGCATCACTTGTCTCAAATGAAGTCCATTGGAGGTTCGCAATTTATGTTCCGTGGCATCGCACGGGCACCTACCTAGTATATGTATTGTGAGTGATTTAGTGACCACTGTATCTAAGATACGTTGTGCCATAGATATTCTGAATCTATGGCACCGAGACCTTAGAACCATTTATCAACAGTTTCACCTCTTGCAATTGAACTTTGCTCAATTGATCAGAGGTGTGGTTTTATGAAACCATGTCCTAGAGACGCGGTTAGCTCTAATGGTTGGTTTTCAGAGAAGTTACACACACCTCTTGAAGCATGGATTGCCGAAAAGAATTCATGCTTGGTACACGTTCTTCAAGAACCTTATGCTAGAGATTCAGTTTTCAAAATCCTTTTTTTAAAAAAAAATCCATTTTTAGGTTGTTCGGAGGCGTTTTACCAATTAGAGGATTGCTAACAACAGACAATACGTACCAAAGATACGATTTTTTGCTAGAAAGGTGCTATACCTCGTGCAGAACCGAGCAAAGATCGTTCTTCAAAAGAAATCATTTTTCCTCAATGCTGTCTGTCTGTGCAGACTGTAGAGATGTAGGCCGTTCAGTCATTGATCAATGATGAAAGTTCCAAGTTCAGGTCTGTCAGAATAATCCTTGAGCACACTTGTTCAGTCTTCAGTCAGTCAGTCTGTCCAGTTTCAGTCAGTGTGTTTGTCCAGTTTCAGTCTGTTGTAGGCGTTTGGCCGCTCATTTTAGCCTGTGTGTCGCTGTTGTCAGTTTCGTGGTCAAAACCTGTTGACTGATAGTGTAAGCAAGACCTGATCGTGTTTAATGAGAAGGTTGGTGTGCATGTGTGGTGTTGTGTGTATGTGAAATAGAAACACGCTTATGTAACCTTGGGCCTGCATTTTTACAGTCAGTTAATCTATTCAGAAAACATTTCTACCAATTGGAGCAGCACCAACTCGTGTCCTGCTCTCTAGCTTCGCGTGCGTGCGTGCGTGCCCGTTCATCTGAGTGATCGCCGGCGACCTGGTGGAGTCTGTCTCTCCGGCGAGTTTCTGACAAGGTCTAGGTGCAGGGACATTGTTTGAAAGCACAAGACTCCATAAAGTACACTCTTGTTGGTAATCGTTGGCAGTATTTCAATGCCCTCGAGAAAAGCGTGTAAAAACGTTCATGTGATGGCCAGGCCGACGACAGAATGATGCAGCTGCCAAACCAAACCCAAGTGTTCTTGAGTCCATGCACATTGCATCTCTCGTTCAAAAAATGCTCATGGATTCCGACAATCATCACACAATTCACTGGACAACGGATAAACAAAGACATCGTACATGCATGCCAGAAGGCCAATCCAAAGACAAACCAAAACGTGCATTGCAGGACAGTGTGAGATGATCTCTGAATCTGTGGCCAATTGTGAGGGTATCGTAGAGGAAACAAAGATAGATTCAGTTGAGGTGGTCACATGTACTACATTTGGGATTATATCGTCTTCAACATACACATAGCCAGCTAAGAGTATTTATTCTTTGCCCCAAGGATGATGATGCAGGACAGTAGGGTTATGAACTCCACTCCCAAATCTCCAAGTCCAAGCAAAGCAAACAATAAGTCAATATGCTACACACTTAACATTCGGCGTGATTGGTTGCTTTCTCGAAGCAGCCTGGCCGCTCGGGCCAGCTTCCGTTGAGCCTAGCCGCCCAGAGACGGAAACAAATCATGTTTCCCGCGGGTCTGGCTCGGAGCGTTCTGCTGCATCTCTCGAGCCAAACCAGCACACTTACCCACCAACCAAACAGACGTACTTTGGATACGTAGATGCAGCACATGTATGTGCGGACAACCAAACAACCGTAAAGTAAAAAACTGCTGCATGCGGGAATGCATGCGTCCGCTTAGACAGGCTACCAATCATGCTGATTCGGATCCAGGGGAAGGGACACAATGCTACTAAAATCGTACAGAAAGGTGAATACACAGAGGACTAAACCAAGACTCCAAAACCTGTAGACTCATCTATGCTTTTCTATGGAACATGTCCTACAACAACCGACCGACCAACACCATGTTTCTGCTGCCCGCTAGCGCTTTCTGTACAGAACTGTTGCCACATCTAGCTCAGGGGCTAAAATCTCTTCAGCTGTGAGTTTTGAATCACCCTGTCTGCCTGATTAGCTGACGATGCACTGTTGGGAGACGGTGGGGTTGACAGTTGGCCACTCTTGTGGGGCGCAACTCAGATCTGTTTCTCTTTGTGACTTGTTTCGGAGTTCTCTTCCTTGTCATCTGACTTTGAATTGAGAAACCGACCTCCAGCTCCCCTGGCCCTTTTTAAGTCATGCTGATGGCGTGGCTCATGGAGATAGGGATGCACATCATAGATGTAAACAAAGTCAGTTCTTTTTTTATTATTTTAGATGACTTAACATTTCAACAGCAGAAAGATAAATGAAATGAGCAATCAAGTTATTTTTGTTTCAGATGATATCAAAGAGTGAGAAACATGTGTGATCAACTTACAGTGCTTGACAGAAGCTGATAGGATTTTCTAAGTCGGTAGCTGCATCTTTGTATCAGTCTTCCAATTTTGAGAAATTACCATGATACTAACATGTTCAACTCTCTCTAGCTAAAAGTAGCATACAGATAAAAACAGAATTGATGCAGCCTCAGTAGTCTCCTTTCAGTTTTTTTTGGGGTCTGTGCACCCACATAAACAAGATAATCTTGCAAAGAAAACAGGCTGGCTGCTACAACCACCTACTACTTGCTAACAACAATTCAGTTTCATCTACAACCGCCTTTGTATATCTCATCGTTGCTAAACAATTCATATCGGCTAGCTTCTGCGTGATCAATCATTTGTTCTCCTTCATTCAGCTCCATGTTAACTTCCATATGGCACTCCAAATGCTCCACATGGGAGTAGTTTGACTTTGACCAAAATTCTGTGTTCTCAAGCATTTCTGCTGATCTCACAAAGCGACAACATTAGCAATAAATCAACGGTTATAGGGAAGAAAATTTGTGCATCCTGCAAAATCATATGCTAAAATGGCCACATCATTATACCTTCATGGTGTTGGAACTGTCTCTCGACAGCTAGGAGATCCAACACGAGTGAATGGTGATGGCAACAGGGCACTCGCGCGTGATGGCAAAAGCTCTGTTAATCTAGCCTCTCACGGGCACTGTGCGGGGGTATTTATAGGTAACCGAGTGCACGGCGCCTTGCGTCAAGGACGCATGTGCCCTCAGGTACCTAGTTTATCCCCAGAATATTCCCATAAAGCGGGGTTACAAGCTGTAATTACAAGTACGCCTTTACAAATTAGGCCCGTAACACAAAGGCGGCCACGCAGGGCCCGTTACAATGGGCCAGATCTCATGTGGGCCTCGGAACTGACCGAGGCCGCGCCGTGGGAGGCGTCGCCGCAGGCCTTCGTCTGGTGCCGAATCGAGCGAAGGGTCTCCGTGTTGTCTCTGGTGCCGACAAGCGGAGGGTGTCCCTGCCTGCTTTGTCTGTCAGGGCAGGGGCTAAGCGGTGGAGACTTCGGGCGAAGGGTGGCGTTTCTGCCTTCGCTCCAACATTTGCCCTCCGAGGGACCAGTTCGACAAAGTCACCTGGTGCCGAAGACGTCGCTAGATGGCGGAGACGCTGCCCTCGCTCAAAGTGGTTCCGCGGGGGTATTTGATGTGACCGTTGATGGACATCGTACTATTGGACTGCGGGTTTTCCGAAGCGTCGCGCTCTGTGGGCGGCGGAGTCGCTCGTGCTCCGGGGACGGAGGAAGTCCCCGAGCCGGAGGGTGAATTGGTTGTTTTCGAGGCGTTCTTCGTCGCCGGTCTCCGCTTGCCTGCGCACCGGTTTGTTGGCGAAGTCCTGCGTAGATTCAACGTTCAAATTCATCAGCTGACACCGAACGCCGTGGTGGCGCTGGCGAAGTATGTCTGGGCGACGACTTCGTACGGCGGACAGCCGTCGGTTGAAGTTTTTGCGAAGAATTACTGCTTGCATTGGCAGAAGAGGGTGGTTGAGGGCGGAGTTGCCCAGTTTGGGTCGTGCACATTCACGCCGAAGACCGGCAAGACCACAATGCCAGTAGTGGAGTTGGTTCCGTGCGCCCGCAACAAGTGGGGCAATTGGAATGAATTTTGGTTTTACGTTGCTGAGGCTACTGTCGAAGGCCACGAAGGACTTCCCGTGTCTGAGATGTGCTCTCACTATTACTCTGCGTATCCGCCTTTTGAAGTGGCAGAAGAGGATGCAAACGAAGGGGCCCTTCGATGCGCTGCCGGCCAGAGCAGTGGTCGTGATTTAGTTGAAGAATTCGTGGCGTACGGGGTCTGGCCCTTGGCGCACGGCTGGGCGCTGGGCGAAGTGTGCCCTCGCCAGATGCCTTTTCACGGAGGAAGGGTGGTGCGAAGTCCTGCCTTTGCACTGAATTTGCGAAACCGTGATCCGGCCGCCTTTGTGCGTGATGCGGAGGACTTGGCGGTGCGGCTCGTGGGGCGGTACGTGGCGAGGACGGAAGGCCAGCGCAGCTTTGATATTCGCGGGTCAAATGAACGTTTGAACAGGGTCTTCGAATTAAATCAATTCACGATCCCCGGCCGAAAAGGCAGCGGGGAACGGCGAAGGCTGCGGCCTCCAGCGGAGGCAAGCCGCCGCTGGCGGCGAAGGCGGGCGCCTCTGCACCCAGCAAGGCGCCGGAGACAACGGCGGGCGCCGGAGTCTCCAAGCTGACGAAGGTGGTGCCGCCGGCCAGCGGGGTGGCGGAGGCTTCGAAGGCGGCCCGAACGTTGCCGCCGCCGGGCAAACGCGTTGCCGACTTCGGCACCGACATTAGTGTGGACGATTATCTTGGGGGTAAGTTACCCGGCCGCCCTTTTTTTTTAAATCGTTGATGCACTGCAGGGTCGGACGAGGGCCGGCTTGCTATAGCTGTGCCTGCCGGGGCAATCGCGACGGCTGCACTGTCGTCGAAGGCGAGGGGCGGGACCCTTGGCGCCGGAGGCGAGGTGTCGGCCCTCGCGTTGGTCAGAGACGAGGCTGGCGCGGCGACCCGCCGGCTGAAAGGAGTGACGGAGGCGCTGAGTCAGGCGACGGAGGCGCTGAGTCAGGTCCGCCGAGCTCTTTTTTTTTTTTACGGCCATGGCCTTACGTGTGCTCTGCAGGTGGCTGACTTCACCAGCCGTACTGCGTCGGGGGCACTTACGGCAGCCTTATCTGCCGAAGTCGAGAGACTTCGGACGCAACATGCTGACGCTGTCCGTGAGAAGTCTGCCTCCGACAGCAAGTGTCGTAAACTGGCGGACAAGGTGGCCGCCCTGGAGGAGGAAAAGGCTGACCTCCGGCGCCAGCTGGCGGGGGAGAGGAGGGAAACCAACGAGGCCATCGCCAAGGAGCAGGCCGCGCAGGCGGAGGCTAGGCTGGCACGGGCGGAGGCCAATCTTGCCAAGGATCTTGCCGAAGACCTGCGGGGGCGGCTCACCGCTCTGGAGAGCCGCGCGAAGGGGGCCGAAGCCGCGGTGCGAACGGAGGCCGAACGGACGCGCACACAGCTTATGGCCACATATCGCGAGCTGGGTGCGCGGACCGGTGACTTCGTGGTGCCGGAGCGAGAGGCCGGGCTTCGCTGTTTGGAATGGGTGCAAGAGGAGCTGCAGGAGCTCCCCACTGTCCTGGGGGGATTAATGTCGTTCGCCTCCCTGGTCACCTGCGAGGGGGCGATGAACGCACTCTCTCGCGAAGGGTGCCGGCACTATGAGGCCTTCGACCAGGCAGATGAAGATTTTGGGCGAGACATCTATAAGGTCGAAGACCCCGTGGTGAAGGAGTCCGCCGGCGCCCTCTATGACCGGATGTGGGGTCTGTATGGTGGTGAAGTGGTCAGGGAGCGGGCCGAGGCTGCGAGGGCTCAGGTAACGTTGTCGTTTGTTCGGCGTTTGCTGGATGTGGTCTGTGCGTGTGTTTGCTGACTTTTTGTATGTATTGTTTTAGGCGGAGCGAGGCGAGCGGGTGGACGACTTCGGAGCACTGAACGACGCCCTGCCTGACCCGGGGCCGACCCCGGAGACCACGGAAGACGCACCAGGCGCCCCCACATCTGCTGCGACAGTTGAAGACCTGCCGCTGAAGGTGGCCGAAGGCGCTCCCGATGCCCTCGCAGCAGCTGCGCCGGCCGTCGAAGATCCGGCGGCGGAGGCGGTGGGAACAGTGGCGGAAGTGGCTGCGGAGCCAACGGCGGAGGCCCCCGCAGCGTCAGGGCCCTCGCAGGTGGCGTAGTGGTTGTTTAGGGTTGGGGAATTTTGGATGTTGTACTGAATTTTGGTTGCTGCGCAGGTTCAAGATTTTGGGCCTGCGCATCACAACTTTTTCTTTGAGTATTTCCAACCTATGGGCGTTATACCAAAGTGAAAGAACTATGCTTAGGGAGTAAATTTAGTTAAGGGAGATGGGCCTGTTGCTAAGAGAATTTGTGACATAAAAGGGGATCAAACAGAGAGCTGGGCAATGGGTAGTGTGGCTGATTCAGTGGATTCAGAAGATTGAAACTGTGTTTCAGTGAAGTGTAGCCGTTCAGAGGTTCCAAATATCTGAAGGAAAAATCACCTTTCTCCATGTGCTGGCCGATGGCCTTTATCCCCTAGCCTTTTCTCCTTATCCCCTCCCTGCCACACATTTTCTCTTATCCTTAGGTCGACCAAATCCTTGGAATGCTCCTGTTCTTATCCAGTTGATGCACGGTCTAGAAGCTTACTCATGTACGCTCCTTCTCATGCAAGAAGACGTACTCAATTTCTACTCTCTTCTATCTCTCATGTCTCCTTTTCCTCCCACCATTCCTGTCACCCACGCAGCACGCCGGAGCAGCTGTAGCAGTCGAGCTCGGCATCAGCTCCCTTGCTGCTCACTTTGCAGCACCTCGCCAGCTCCCTGGTAACGCTCTGCATCCCCAACACCTGACACTTGAAGGTTGAGGATTATTATTAAAATCACAGTAATCCCCCCTGCAGCTATTGATCACAGACTTACAATCCATTTAAACGGTGAGGATCTAGCTAAACAGTATAATCAAAGTAAGCACATGAACAGAACCTCATGTCTTCCATAGAGGACAGGCAGGTGAGGGAAACAATTTTGGATCAGAGAATTGGGGGGTAGGAGCAGACCAGACGTGGCGGTGCGTCTGAGTCCTCGCGTTCCTCCTCGCTCGCCGGCAAGGTTGTCCTCCACGCGCAGCAGAGACTGGGGTAGGGAGGAGCAGTGAGCAAGAGAAGCAAGCACATGGAAAGAAAAACAGTTAGAGCAGTATCCGATGACTCGCAAACGCAGTGCGACCAACCTGCTTGCGGTGGCGCCCACAGTCCCGGCTTGCGGTGGCGTGCACAGTCCGCAAGCGACAAGCACCCCTCACCGACGCCGATGGAGGAAGGGAGGAGGGGAGGTTGTGGATGGCGAGGTCCTCCGGCTCCTGCTCGCTCCGCTCGGCTGATGCCCGCTCACCTGCTCCTTCTCGGCTGATGCTCGACCGAGACAGGTCGCCGACGCCACGCTGATGGAGGAAGGGAGTAGGGGAGGTGGTGGACGGCGAGGTCCTCCGGCTCCTGATGAAGGAAGGAGGAAGGGGCGCTTGCGGTTGCGGATGTCTCTGGCGTCGGCAAAGTGCGGGAGGGGAACTCCAGCGCATTCAAGGTGGAGAAGTGGAGATCGTGGAGAGGGAAGCCACGGGAGTGGAGCTGTGCGAGCGGTTGGACGCGACGTCGCGGAGGCGGAGGTTACCCAAGAATGAAGGGAGACAGCTGGCGTCCATCGCTGGAGTATGGGCTGCTCCAAACATAGCTGGAGTATGGGCCGCACCAAACATTCAGCCCAGGACACCGGTACTGTTGTGTTGTTTTCTTTACAGATATGGTTAGTACCATACCGGCTAGTAAAGTAGGCATAGTGCGGCTTATAAGCGTTGGCCCTTGCCATATGAGCAAGAGGTTGGTTGTTGCATTGTGTTGCGCGTGGTGGCTGAAATGGCCCGGGTTTGATCCTCGCGGCCCTGCTTATTTTTTTGCTGGGCGGGAATTCGCAGGGGCGTTGGGCGGGAATTTCGGAGATTTTCGCAGGGCGCGTTGGGCGGGAATTTTGGAGATTTCGCAGGGCGCTGGGCGGGAGTTCGGGTGGCAGAACCAAAAGTGGCAGGCTACCCTTAGAGCCTTAATAAGTAGTAGAGATTTGTATTTTTTCTCTACTAATTTTGGGCTTTACACCCTACCAGTTAGCTGAAGTGGAGTTCAGGGTCGTGGCTGAACATATCAGTACCCAAGACCTGGTTCAAGAGTACTTGGCATATAAAATTTTCCAGACGTCAAGTGGATGGGCTATGCCAAAGAAGAAAGAAGAAGGGAATAAATATGAACTTGTACGACATCCCTACTGTTTTAAATTTCAGAAAAGCTTCGGCAAGCCCTGTGCCGAATGGATGGAGGTTATCGAAACAATGCCTGACCTTTATCCGCTTGACCCTTAGTCTCTTGTAATAGGGTTGGTCTCTGACCTTGGCCTATAAAGGAAGGGAAAGGGACATGATTATGAGGAAGAGCAATCACACATACACATCACTAGCTGAAAGTTTCCTAGAGGGGGTGAATAGGTGAAACCTATAAATTATAAACTTTGAACATGAACTTTACCTAGGGTTAGGATTAGAAAGAGTAATAATGAATTGGGAGTGCGAAGAGAGTTCTTCTTGCTATGGGTTGCTCAATCAATGCGGATAACTTTGGGAGCTAACTAAAAAGATTGTAAGCAAGAGAACTTTAGAGAGAGGGGAGAGGAAGAATCAAATCGTAAGATAATGATCAACACAAATGAACACAACAATTTGTTTCCTGATGTTCGGTTCCGATTAACCTACTCTTCGTTGAGGAGGCCACGAAAGCTAGGTCTTTTTCAACCCTTTTCCTCTCTCAATCGATCACTCAGACCGATTGAGTGCTTCTTCTTAATCTCAAGGATCACTAAGACCCCGCAAGGACCACCACACACTTAGGTGTCTCTTACTAGCTTTACATGTCACTAGAGAATTTAGAAGGAGGTGAAGAAAGCACGATTAAGAAAACCAAGCAACAAGAGCAACAAATGAAACACGAATCACACTCTCTCAAGTCACTAAACACTAATGACCACTAGGCACAATTGTGGTACTTGGAAATGTTTGGATGCTTTGAATGTGTCTTGAGATGGAGTATTTGCTCTTGTATTGAATGTGAGTGAATGGAATGGTTGGGGTGAAGCGAATGGAGGTGGTTGGGTGGTATTTATAGCCACCAACTACTTCCTAGCCGTTGCTCCTTTTCTGCCGACTGCGGACGGTCCGCGCCCCTGGTCCGGACGGTCCGCCCATGCACATCAACGGCTGAAATCACAATGGTCAGCAGTAACGGCTATATCAACGGCTACAGTGCATTGAACACATCGCCAGATGTCAGGCAGAGCAGTCGCGGACGGTCTGGTCGTGCACCCCGGACGGTCTGCGAGGACGTTAAAAATGCATTTTACCGAACCCGTCACCTTCGGGTTTTTCTGGTTTTTCAACGACCGGACGGTCCGCGCCTGAGGCCAGACGGTCCGAGCTTGGTCCCGGACGGTGCTTCCATCTCCTTCAGACGGTCCGTAGTGTTAATGCGTGTTTTTGCAGTGTTCCTATCCGAGGCTCACCCTGGTGTCGTGGACGGTCCGCTGGAAGAAGCCAAACTATCTGCGCACAGGTAAATTTTCCAAAAAACTTCTCCTGTCTGGAATAATCTACGATATTCCGGACAATCGACTTAGAATTGATGTAAATGAACTTTATGTACCTGAGAAATGATCAACTAGACAAACTAGTTAGTCCATAAAATTTGTGATGGGCGTCAAGAACCAAAATCGATTATAGTGAATGGTTAAGGCCATTTTCATTTCACTAGCACAAGTCAAAGCACAGAGCACTTATAACCGCACACATATTCGCACACTAGAGACTTGAGAGCTTGATCCCTCTCTCGCCCCTTTGTAACCACTACTACAAACCAGTGCAAGGTAACACGAGCAGGTCAACTAGATTTATGGATGTTATGCCCAAACTAGAAGAAACCCTTGTGTCCTCTTTGTACACCATAGGCTCCAAGAAACGCAAAGCACAATAATTACTAGCCAGTGGTTTCGAAACACCGACAGTTGACACGCCAGGCATGAGCATTTTTGCCTATCTCGCAACATGTTTCCATCACACAATAGTGGATGGCCAACTAGTTAGCTGGGTGCAACACCCCAAAATCCTAATTTGGCTTTAGTAATTTTTTTCCAAAAGTATTCAATTAAACTGTCTTCTAATGAGGGATTATACCTTGGTAGTGCCCTTCTTAAAATAAATAATAAAATAATATTAAAATTATAGTAGATTCAAAATTTAGGTTTAATCCTTTGAAACTATAATCTAATTTTAAACCCAGAAAAAGAAAGAATAGAAATATTTTCAATTTATTATTTATTAGAGTAGATTATTCCCTTCATAAACTATATAATTAGACACACTCTTTAAAAATATTTGAGTTAAAGTAACTCTTGATAAAGATTATACATTGCCTTCTCGTAAAGTAAATAAGTAATGAATATTAATTTGTAAATGAACTTTTAATTTGTCTATACATTCAGTTTCTTAAATAAATAATATGTGTATTGCATATTTAACACATTAGCACAAACTAGGTGAATAAAATAATTAATATAAAATTTTGCTTTGCATCATGATGAGGTTCTTTGTTTTATGCATTTAACTTGTGATTTAGTTTCAGAACAAATTCAAATTTGAATTGGCAAAACAAAAAAAAGAAATGAAAATAATACAGAAAAGAAGATTGAAAAGAAACAAAAAAGGAAAGAGAAAAGTACATTCCCTTCCCGTAGCTCATCCTCAAGCGCGTCCCACTTCTTACACTCGGCCGGCTTGTCCCTCATCCGCACGTTTCCTCGCACCCACAACGCACTCGAATGTCGCTGACAGCAGGGACCCCTTGTTAGGCGTTCTCTTACCTCACGTCAGAGATGGGCCAACAGCAAACCGAACACCAGGATTCTCATGTCGTTCGTTCTTTCTTCAGCTAGGACCTTGGGAGACTATATATACACACTGCACTGCAATCCCTTGACCCATAAGTGTCGTAGTAGATGACCCAGACCCCATTGAAGCGAGCGAGGAGAGAACAGAGAGGTAGAGAGAGTCGTCGGCATCACCCTGTATTCGGGCGCCCTCCAATATCCCTGCGACGAGGCGATTTTGGGTTTGGTGACTTCTCTCTCCCTTCCTCTCTCTATGTTCGCCACTAGGTTGAGTTCCTTGGCTCATGGCTGGCAATAGCTCCAGCGGTTATGGCGATGGATGCAAACCATAACAACCCTAGGTGGAAGATGGTTCTGGCAATATGGCCCCACATGCCAGTGATTCCGGTGCGCGCATGTGAAATCTTGTCGTGCGGCTAACATCGCGGCCCATCAATAGCGGTGTGCGCGCTGAAGACAGTGTGTGGTGAAATGGGAGACTGAGGAGTGGGCATGTGGTGTCGATGACCGGTCTCGAGGACATGGACGGCTTCAGCGACTCGACGTTTGCCCAGCGGGGCCCACTTGTCGGCACATGAGCCCACGACTGCGCTCGGTTGAGGGTTTTGGCCCAGCAACGGTCAATATGTTTCTCTTTTTTTATTTTTCTTTTATGTTTTTCATTTCTAATTCCTTTTTAAATTCCTATTTTGAATTTTTAAAATCAAATCTGGTTATGATTCATGAATTCAAATATAAATGCAGCAGACAATGAATCCAGCATGATGAATGTCTTATTTTTAATTTATTAATTTGATTAAACAAATAACTCATACATATGGAATTAAATAAACAAGAATTTCTCCTAACATGTTTGAATGTCTTGTGTATTCATCTTTCCTAACTAATCTGAAGTAAGATTGAAATAAATGTTTTCCTATCTATTTTCTCTGTTTTTGTATGAAAAGGGCTAGCCACATTTCATTTGTTTATACTCATAATCGTCATATCCTAGATAAGCTGCTTATTGTTCATCTATAGATCACATACTAGAAGATGCAATCTGGAGATTTTTTTTTCTAACTGTGCAACCTTGAGTGGTCTACCAGACAAGATCTCTACAGCACACCTCTTGTGCTCCATGAAATTATGAGCAAGCAGAGAGCGCTATGAGTGATTAGAATTCATAAAGCATGTGATTGTGGTGCTGAAACCACGTCAAAAATTGGACGAGCTTGTGACTCCAACGAACTACTGCTACATTACATCTAGTATTAAGCATCAGACATTCTTCAGGTCCGTTGCCTGAAGATGATTAATTTTAGACCACTTGTCTGAAGATTAATCGAGGAAATGGCTGCACAAAGAGAAAAATTTCAAGCGCTGCCTCAACTCCATTCTAAATTCATTTTGATCTTGACGCTACACTAGAGCTGACGAATAATGTTCAAACCGGCGGCACGGATGGGTCCTCGATCCTGCTGCTCTGGCTCTGCTCGGCCGCCGGCTCAGCGCGTGGCTGCTGCTGCAGCGGCAGCCCCTGCTCCTCATTGTCTCCTAGCATCTCTAGCAAAGCTTTCCAATCGACATTGTTGACGTCGAACAAGTCGTCGACGTTGAACCCCTCCTCAATGCGTCGACGCTGTTCTTCCTCGCCTCCGACCATCATGGAATCCCCGCCTTGTTCATGACCATGAACATTGGAGGGCATCAAGGTGGCGGCGGGGTCCACATGCACCTGCACGTCACTGCTCTGCTTGGCCGGCTCAGCGCATGGTTGTTGCTGCTGTTGCTCCCCATCGACATTGTCTAGCAAAGCTTTCCAATCGACATTGTCGATGTTGAGCAAGTCACCGACGTTGAACTTGCCCAAGTCACCACCCTGCTCCACCTCTGATGCCTCCTCGCCTCCGACCATCAGGGGATTATCCATCGTCGGGCAAGCACCGGTGAAGATGGCGCCGGCGGGGTCCTGCACGTCGTGGATCACCTTGGTTGGCGGCGCCTCGGGGTGATCGCCTGTCGCCGTCCTCTTGGCCTTGGACTTGTTCTTGGCCAGAGACGAGGACGAACGGTGCACCTTGCACAGCACGTGGTCGCCGCCGCCGCCCTGGGTGTCGTCGTACTCGAACATCCTCCATCCCATTCGGTGGAAGCGATGCCGACCCGACGTCCCCTCGTCCTCCTTCTCCTTGTAGCCGTAGGATAGGCTGCAGAACGTGGCGCCGGGCAAGCCATGCATGGGCTTCGGGCCAGTCTCCGAGTGCCAGCACGTCCCGGCGGTCTCCACCGCGCGCAGCCTGTGCCCGCTGGTCCTTCCCTCGCCGTTCTTGTATCGCTTCGGACAGTATATATACCACTGCCTGTTGTACCCGTCCTCCGTCACGTCGGTGCCCGGCACCGGCTCCAGGTCGGCGACCAGCTCCTCAGGGGCAGCGGTGTAAACGTCCGCGTGGTGGATGAAAGCTTTGAATCTCTGGTCGACGGTTCCGGCGCGGAGGTCGCGCAGGAGGGCGATGGACGCCTCGTTGGTGGCCCGGAAGACGTGATCGTTGGCGGCCATATGCCACCGATCTCCGATCTCCAGGTGGTGATGGTGTATCGGCCGGCCGGCTAGCGTACGTTCTCTCGTCGCCGGACGATGCAGGTGATGGTGGATCGGCTAGCTTCTTGCGTCTATGTGCGCCTGCGCGTGATAGTTTTGCACGGTATCTAGCTAGCTAGCTAGGTGTTTATATACACCTTTTCCAGATAACAGAATTTCGGTCTACAATCTATCTACGTGAAAAGATAGATATATCTTCAAATGGTGATCGATCTACTATCTATCTTGCGTCTACGTACGTGAACAGACCATGCATGTGTGTGCTGTATGTATTGCCCGTTCTGCGTGTACGTACACTACGTAAAAACAACCATGTACATGTGCTTGTACGTCAAAACAACCATGCATGTTTTTTGGTTACAAACTTTGTATTTCTTTGTTTATTTCTTCTACAAATTTACAAACTTGGTAAATTTGTTTTACACGTCAAAACTCAAAAACAATCTTTATAATTAAGATGTCAACACGGATCGGAAATGTATTCCCTCAGTTTGTTGGATCCCTTGCTTCTAAAACCTGATTTGTATGTATAGGTTGAATTGTTTTCAAAATTTAATGAGGCCATAAAATACATCGTATTCATGCTAGATTAAAAATCATCAGAAAATTATTATTATTATTTCTACACTAATCATTACATTCTCAACTCTATTACAAATAGTAACACGATTGATCCTATATTTAAAAAAAAAATTTGTTGTTCACAATATACCTCACCGGATCTTAAATTAAAGCTCCACTTTTATATATAATTAACTAAATATCTACTACCTATTAAGCATCAATTGTAGCCGTGCACAGTGATACCGGGCCCCCACCCCGTCCTCCCCGCTCGTGATCCCCACTGCGCTCACCGCAGCCGCCACTGCCTCCGACGTCCTCCTGCCTGGCCTGTTCTCCCTGGCCTAGGCACCACACCCCACCCTCGTCCTAGGCGCTGTCGTCTACTGATTACCCCCATCACGACCCGAATCTGCGTGTCGCCCCTACACCCCATCGCCACCTCTCCTCCCCTCCCCTCCCCTCCCCAGTCACCACCCATCCCTCAACCACCTCGACGGTTGTGCTAGGGGCAAGGGCGACATATTCATGAATGGCTCGTTCTATCGCCTAGAGTGCACTAAGTAATTAAAAACTAAGTGTGAGCTAGTGTAATGCATTCATGTATGTTTAGTTGTTGCAAAATTATAATTTGAAATTTAAATAAAAATTTCTTTGTTTCTCCGCTGTTTATTTGAATTAGATGACATTTATACGGATTAAACATTTTCAAATAATATTTATATTTAATACATATTTTGTTTGTCAGCTACATGCTGGAGCATTATTTTTGCATGTGAATTTAAATTCGCATCTAAAAATTGGATTTGGATTTGAACTCTTTTCTAAAAAATCAAAAATGTTTTTTTCGTGAGCTGATTTTCTAATACGGTCGTTACAACCGTCTTCCTCGAGTTCTATAAGGACTTTGTTCCTTGTACGTGCACACTACCGGTGTTTAGTCCCGACGGCACACTATGGGTAACCCACATAGAGCTTTTGGGAGGACGACAACGTCGATTGCTGCTCGATGATATGTGTAGGGGCACGTCAGAACACAGGGGATTTATACAGGTTTGGGTTGCGCAAGTGCGTATTACCCTACGTACTGTGTGGTGCTGAGTATTGGATTACTCTGAGTTTGAAGATTACAAGTGATTGTGGGAGGTGGAAGATTCTTCGGTGTGAGATAAATTGTCAATTCCAACTGCTGGTCAATTGTTCTCAATTGTTGTAGATCAAGAACAAGGCAACACAACTGTTATACATTAAGTACATTCATCCTTTGAAGCATTATCTCCTTTCGGATATAATGACCTTCAGAGGAAGGTCATGAAAAACACATATTCATCATTCATACAAGATAAAAGTCTTATGCATACGAGTTGTGTTATCCATTCATATAATCATTTCATGATAAACATATATACCTTATCAGAATTTATATTACACTGATACCTTTGGCTTGTTTGAAGGTAATGACGCAAGAGCGATTACAATCTAGAGCATTTCATGTAACGGATTTATATGGCCGTGGGATATGGGTGTCCGATCCTTACGGACTCACTGGAAAAGTACAAGCTGTAAATCCTGCGTGGGGTGCAGAAGGTTTTGATCCTTTCGTTCCGGGAGGAATAGCTTCGCATCATATTGCTGCGGGTACTTTGGGCATATTAGCGGGCCTATTCCATCTAAGTGTCCGTCCACCTCAACATCTATACAAAGGGTTACGTATGGGCAATATTGAAAATGAACTTTCCAGTAGTATCGCTGCTGTTTTTTTGCTGCTTTCATAGTTGCCGGAACTATGTGGTATGGATCAGCAACTACCCCAATCAAATTATTTGGGCCTACTCGTTACCAGTGGGATCAGGGATACTTTCAGCAAGAAATATATCTAAGAGTTAGCGATGGGTTAGCCGAAAATCTTTGTTTGTTCACCTATTTATATGCACGAGACGTAACCCGAGTAAAAATACATTTATGGCCTTAACATGTACATATGATTGTAATGCAGAACAACAGGGACTAATTAGTCTTTTCCCTCTTTGATCCAACATTATGCTTGACCTTCGCAGCCACCTTAAGCTGAAGCTATCATCCTTCGGCTTTCTCACATTTGTCCGTTATAGCTTCAGCATTTGATCTTGTTGTTCGCAGACAGTCTCTTCATCTTGAGGACCTTCGGCAGAGAAGAAGACCCCCAATAGTAGCCCCTTCGCGGTGCTAGGTCATTTTTTCATAACGAGCTCGATCCACGAAAAACACAAAGGCTTCTGGATGCCGAAGGTCCGAAAACACCTTCCCTGAGCTTGTTATTAAAAACGAATAAAAAGGTTACAATGCATGTCGGTCCACCGATTAGTCAGTACGCACGTTTCGACCGTTCGCCTTCTTCACCTGCAGGGGCTCTATAAATAGATGAGTTGGTGAGAAGTTACCACATAATTCATTGTTATTGCAATGTTGTGTTGTTGAAATTTTTTACTGAAGCCGAAGCTTTCTGCTTTCCGTGCACTTGTTGTGTGAGCTTCGGACAAACGTCTAATTAGCTGAGACTAGCTTCGTCACCTAAGACTGAAATGGCTAGAGTTAGGTCTACTCTCAGAGTAGCACACGAAGGGAAGAAGCTAGAGCTACTGAGACGACCCCTATCTCAGAAATGATGAAACGTTCTGGGCTAGTTGTACGAGAAGAAGAGTCTGCTCTGATAGATGGTGCTGCCATTACTGAAGCTGAACCAACTTTTGCCAAAGCTGACAGTAATGACGAAGAAGAAGATGTCATTTTATGCCCAAGCAAACCTAGCCATATTGAGTTTGGAAAATTCACAGTTAAAGCGGAGGATCTGGCTTTAATTTAAAAGATGGGATATTTTGGGAAGAACGATGATGAATTGATTCGATTTGTTGGGGATGAAGTAGTTCCAGAGCCAAGAGACAATGAAGTCATTGTTTTTAAGAGCTTCTTGAGAGCAGGACTTCGGTTCCCTTTGTACGAAATGATCGGCGAAGTGTTAAAGAAATTTGAAATCTACCTTCATTAGCTAGCTCCAAATGCCATAATCAGACTTAGTGTGTATATATGGGCTCTCCGAAGCCAAGGGAAGAGTGCCAACGCTGAAGGATTTTGCCGAGTGCATGAACTTCACTACTAGACTAAGGCTAGAGCTGATGGACTGCATAAGAACTTCGGATGTTACAATTTTGCATACCAGAAAGATACTAAGGCTCTGGTGATCGGATATCGCACCATGTGCCGACTGGTTGGACAAGAGAATGGTTTTATGTGAAAGCTGATGAGAAGAGAAGAGAGAAGCTTATGACTATGGTGATGAGCCCCCTAAGATTGAGCTTCAGCATGACTAGGCCATTACGCAATATGCAGCTCGGCTCTCCCTGTGTCACACCCGGATTTTAGGGGTCCAAAACCCGAGCGCGAAATAATCACCAAGTATGCTAGGACCAAGTCTTACACATATGATGACTCATGGTACCAAAACGAATGTCACATCTTTACTATATAATAGGAGTTCTGTACAAAATAATTAAATAAATACATCATATGAAGACAATGATCCAACATCCCAAAGTTTACTGGGAGATGACGGCCTAGACCTCTCACGAACTCATCACAACAACCTCCATGCGCCTCATCCTACGGTACCTGATCTTGACCTATGGGGGGTGAGACAGCAAGGGTGAGCTCACATACGTTCATCGCTCAACAAGTTGTGGGGAATAATGTGGATGAACTCGCCAAAGGTGGGAGCTCATGTGAAGTGTAAGGCTTACCAATGAGGATGGTTAAAGCTGAGCATCGCTTTTAAAGTTGGTCAAAATTTTATTAGCAGTTACTAAGTATAAGTAGATACCAAGCCAAAGTAATCATAGATCAAAATTCATAATAAACCACAATGCAATACAAATGACAGCGGGGGTCCCACGCGTCATCGACCGGGTTGTAGTGTGTGCGCGTCAAGTGACTGGTGGAATGGGCCCACCCGTCAGCGAGGTTAGCGCACGGATGAAAGGAACCCGGGCCCGCGTGGATCCACATGGCAGAGACTATGGAGCACACACGCGCCAGCGTGGGGGCTGACGTGTGGGTCTAGCCTGTCAGCGCTTCACCCACGCCGGGCCCGTGCTTGTGACCAGAAGATGGGCCGAGTGTAGGAGAAAACGGCCCAACGCGAGGTTTGTTCTTTTCTTTTTCTTTTCTATTTTAATTTCTTTCAAATTTCCAAATTCCTATTTCCAATTCAAATCAAACTTCAAGTTTGAATTTTCCAAAATTTTAAAATGTGCAGAAAAAGTCTAATATGAGATAATCCTCTCTATTATTATGAGTATTTTCTTTATTATCTTACTTGCAACAAGGTTAGTCCACTTATTCCAAAGTGTTATTTTTTCCATTATATTTCCACATTCAAATTTCTATTTTACTCTCAATCTCCCATTTTATAACGAAATTTAAATGTTCACTTCCAAACCTGAACATGATATGCATGCGCATAAAGTAATTTATTTATTTAGTTACTTTATTTTGATTATTATTTATTTCTTTATTTTGTTATTTGTATTTTTTCTCTACTAATTTTGGGCTTTACACCCTACCAGTTAGCTGAAGTGGAGTTCAGGGTCGTGGCTGAACATATCAGTACCCAAGACCTGGTTCAAGAGTACTTGGCATATAAAATTTTCCAGACGTCAAGTGGATGGGCTATGCCAAAGAAGAAAGAAGAAGGGAATAAATATGAACTTGTACGACTTCCCTACTGTTTTAAATTTCAGAAAAGCTCCGGCAAGCCCTGTGCCGAATGGATGGAGGTTATCGAAACAATGCCTGACCTTTATCCGCTTGACCCTTAGTCTCTTGTAATAGGGTTGGTCTCTGACCTTGGCCTATAAAGGAAGGGAAAGGGACATGATTATGAGGAAGAGCAATCACACATACACATCACTAGCTGAAAGTTTCCTAGAGGGGGTGAATAGGTGAAACCTATAAATTATAAACTTTGAACATGAACTTTACCTAGGGTTAGGATTAGAAAGAGTAATAATGAATTGGGAGTGCGAAGAGAGTTCTTCTTGCTATGGGTTGCTCAATCAATGCGGATAACTTTGGGAGCTAACTAAAAAGATTGTAAGCAAGAGAACTTTAGAGAGAGGGGAGAGGAAGAATCAAATCGTAAGATAATGATCAACACAAATGAACACAACAATTTGTTTCCTGATGTTCGGTTCCGATTAACCTACTCTTCGTTGAGGAGGCCACGAAAGCTAGGTCTTTTTCAACCCTTTTCCTCTCTCAATCGATCACTCAGACCGGTTGAGTGCTTCTTCTTAATCTCAAGGATCACTAAGACCCCGCAAGGACCACCACACACTTAGGTGTCTCTAGCTAGCTTTACATGTCACTAGAGAATTTAGAAGGAGGTGAAGAAAGCACGATTAAGAAAACCAAGCAACAAGAGCAACAAATGAAACACGAATCACACTCTCTCAAGTCACTAAACACTAATGACCACTAGGCACAATTGTGGTACTTGGAAATGTTTGGATGCTTTGAATGTGTCTTGAGATGGAGTATTTGCTCTTGTATTGAATGTGAGTGAATGGAATGGTTGGGGTGAAGTGAATGGAGGTGGTTGGGTGGTATTTATAGCCACCAACTACTTCCTAGCCGTTGCTCCTTTTCTGCCGACTGCGGACGGTCCGCGCCCCTGGTCCGGACGGTCCGTCCATGCACATCAACGGCTGAAATCACAACGGTCAGCAGTAACGGCTATATCAACGGCTACAGTGCATTGAACACATCGCCAGATGTCAGGCAGAGCAGTCGCGGACGGTCTGGTCGTGCACCCCGGACGGTCTGCGAGGACGTTAAAAATGCATTTTACCGAACCCGTCACCTTCGGGTTTTTCTGGTTTTTTCAACAACCGGACGGTCCGCGCCTGAGGCCAGACGGTCCGAGCTTGGTCCCGGACAGTGCTTCCATCTCCTTCAGACGGTCCGTAGTGTTAATGCGTGTTTTTGCAGTGTTCCTATCCGAGGCTCACCCTGGTGTCGTGGACGGTCCGCTGGAAGAACCCAAACTATCTGCGCACAGGTAAATTTTCCAAAAAACTTCTCCTGTCTGGAATAATCTACGATATTCCGGACAATCGACTTAGGATTTATGTAGATGAACTTTATGTACCTGAGAAATGATCAACTAGACAAACTAGTTAGTCCATAAAATTTGTGATGGGCGTCAAGAACCAAAATCGATTATAGTGAATGGTTAAGGCCATTTTCATTTCACTAGCACAAGTCAAAGCACAGAGCACTTATAACCGCACACATATTCGCACACTAGAGACTTGAGAGCTTGATCCCTCTCTCGCCCCTTTGTAACCACTACTACAAACCAGTGTAAGGTAACACGAGCAGGTCAACTAGATTTATGGATGTTATGCCCAAACTAGAAGAAACCCTTGTGTCCTCTTTGTACACCATAGGCTCCAAGAAACGCAAAGCACAATAATTACTAGCCAGTGGTTTCGAAACACCGACAGTTGACACGCCAGGCATGAGCATTTTTGCCTATCTCGCAACATGTTTCCATCACACAATAGTGGATGGCCAACTAGTCAGCTGGGTGCAACACCCCAAAATCCTAATTTGGCTTTAGTAAATTTTTCCAAAAGTATTCAATTAAACTGTCTTCTAATGAGGGATTATACCTTGGTAGTGCCCTTCTTAAAATAAATAATAAAATAATATTAAAATTATAGTAGATTCAAAATTTAGGTTTAATCCTTTGAAACTATAATCTAATTTTAAACCCAGAAAAAGAAAGAATAGAAATATTTTCAATTTATTATTTATTAGAGTGGATTATTCCCTTCATAAACTATATAATTAGACACACTCTTTAAAAATATTTGAGTTAAAGTAACTCTTGATAAAGATTATACATTGCCTTCTCGTAAAGTAAATAAGCAATGAATATTAATTTGTAAATGAACTTTTAATTTGTCTATACATTCAGTTTCTTAAATAAATAATATGTGTATTGCATATTTAACACATTAGCACAAACTAGGTGAATAAAATAATTAATATAAAATTTTGCTTTGCATCATGATGAGGTTCTTTGTTTTATGCATTTAACTTGTGATTTATAGTTTCAGAAAAAATTCAAATTTGAATTGGCAAAACAAAAAAAAGAAATGAAAATAATATAGAAAAGAAGATTGAAAAGAAACAAAAAGGAAAGAGAAAAGTACATTCCCTTCCCGTAGCTCATCCTCAAGCGCGTCCCACTTCTTACACTCGGCCGGCTTGTCCCTCATCCGCACGTTTCCTCGCACCCACAACGCACTCGAATGTCGCTGACAGCAGGAACCCCTTGTTAGGCGTTCTCTTACCTCACGTCAGAGATGGGCCAACAGCAAACCGAACACCAGGATTCTCATGTCGTTCGTTCTTTCTTCAGCTAGGACCTTGGGAGACTATATATACACACTGCACTGCAATCCCTTGACTCATAAGTGTCGTAGTAGATGACCCAGACCCCATTGAAGCGAGCGAGGAGAGAACAGAGAGGTAGAGAGAGTCGTCGGCATCACCCTGTATTCGGGCGCCCTCCAATATCCCTGCGACGAGGCGATTTTGGGTTTGGTGACTTCTCTCTCCCTTCCTCTCTCTATGTTCGCCACTAGGTTGAGTTCCTTGGCTCATGGCTGGCAATAGCTCTAGCGGTTATGGCGATGGTTGCAAACCATAACAACCCTAGGTGGAAGATGGTTCTGGCAATATGGCCCCACATGCCAGTGATTCCGGTGCGCGCATGTGAAATCTTATCGTGCGGCTAACATCGCGGCCCATCAATAGCGGTGTGCGCGCTGAAGACAGTGTGTGGTGAAATGGGAGACTGAGGAGTGGGCATGTGGTGTCGATGACCGGTCTCGAGGACATGGACGGCTTCAGCGACTCGATGTTTGCCCAGCGGGGCCCACTTGTCGACACATGAGCCCACGACTGCTCTCGGTTGAGGGTTTTGGCCCAGCAACGGTCAATATGTTTCTCTTTTTTTATTTTTCTTTTATGTTTTTCATTTCTAATTCCTTTTTAAATTCCTATTTTGAATTTTTAAAATCAAATCTGGTTATGATTCATGAATTCAAATATAAATGCAGCAGACAATGAATCCAGCATGATGAATGTCTTATTTTTAATTTATTAATTTGATTAAACAAATAACTCATACATATGGAATTAAATAAACAAGAATTTCTCCTAACATGTTTGAATGTCTTGTGTATTCATCTTTCCTAACTAATCTGAAGTAAGATTGAAATAAATGTTTTCCTATCTATTTTCTCTGTTTTTGTATGAAAAGGGCTAGCCACATTTCATTTGTTTATACTCATAATCGTCATATCCTAGATAAGCTGCTTATTGTTCATCTATAGATCACATACTAGAAGATGCAATCTGGAGATTTTTTTTTCTAACTGTGCAACCTTGAGTGGTCTACCAGACAAGATCTCTACAGCACACCTCTTGTGCTCCATGAAATTATGAGCAAGCAGAGAGCGCTATGAGTGATTAGAATTCATAAAGCATGTGATTGTGGTGCTGAAACCACGTCAAAAATTGGACGAGCTTGTGACTCCAACGAACTACTGCTACATTACATCTAGTATTAAGCATCAGACATTCTTCAGGTCCGTTGCCTGAAGATGATTAATTTTAGACCACTTGTCTGAAGATTAATCGAGGAAATGGCTGCACAAAGAGAAAAATTTCAAGCGCTGCCTCAACTCCATTCTAAATTCATTTTGATCTTGACGCTACACTAGAGCTGACGAATAATGTTCAAACCGGCGGCACGGATGGGTCCTCGATCCTGCTGCTCTGGCTCTGCTCGGCCGCCGGCTCAGCGCGTGGCTGCTGCTGCAGCGGCAGCCCCTGCTCCTCATTGTCTCCTAGCATCTCTAGCAAAGCTTTCCAATCGACATTGTTGACGTCGAACAAGTCGTCGACGTTGAACCCCTCCTCAATGCGTCGACGCTGTTCTTCCTCGCCTCCGACCATCATGGAATCCCCGCCTTGTTCATGACCATGAACATTGGAGGGCATCAAGGTGGCGGCGGGGTCCACATGCACCTGCACGTCACTGCTCTGCTTGGCCGGCTCAGCGCATGGTTGTTGCTGCTGTTGCTCCCCATCGACATTGTCTAGCAAAGCTTTCCAATCGACATTGTCGATGTTGAGCAAGTCACCGACGTTGAACTTGCCCAAGTCACCACCCTGCTCCACCTCTGATGCCTCCTCGCCTCCGACCATCAGGGGATTATCCATCGTCGGGCAAGCACCGGTGAAGATGGCGCCGGCGGGGTCCTGCACGTCGTGGATCACCTTGGTTGGCGGCGCCTCGGGGTGATCGCCTGTCGCCGTCCTCTTGGCCTTGGACTTGTTCTTGGCCAGAGACGAGGACGAACGGTGCACCTTGCACAGCACGTGGTCGCCGCCGCCGCCCTGGGTGTCGTCGTACTCGAACATCCTCCATCCCATTCGGTGGAAGCGATGCCGACCCGACGTCCCCTCGTCCTCCTTCTCCTTGTAGCCGTAGGATAGGCTGCAGAACGTGGCGCCGGGCAAGCCATGCATGGGCTTCGGGCCAGTCTCCGAGTGCCAGCACGTCCCGGCGGTCTCCACCGCGCGCAGCCTGTGCCCGCTGGTCCTTCCCTCGCCGTTCTTGTATCGCTTCGGACAGTATATATACCACTGCCTGTTGTACCCGTCCTCCGTCACGTCGGTGCCCGGCACCGGCTCCAGGTCGGCGACCAGCTCCTCAGGGGCAGCGGTGTAAACGTCCGCGTGGTGGATGAAAGCTTTGAATCTCTGGTCGACGGTTCCGGCGCGGAGGTCGCGCAGGAGGGCGATGGACGCCTCGTTGGTGGCCCGGAAGACGTGATCGTTGGCGGCCATATGCCACCGATCTCCGATCTCCAGGTGGTGATGGTGTATCGGCCGGCCGGCCGGCTAGCGTACGTTCTCTCGTCGCCGGATGATGCAGGTGATGGTGGATCGGCTAGCTTCTTGCGTCTATATATGTGCGCCTGCGCGTGATAGTTTTGCACGGTAGCTAGCTAGCTAGCTAGGTGTTTATATACACCTTTTCCAGATAACAGAATTTCGATCTACAATCTATCTACGTGAAAAGATAGATATATCTTGAAATGGTGATCGATCTACTATCTATCTTGCGTCTACGTACGTGAAAACTCAACCATGCATGTGTATGTGTGTGCTGTACGTGAACAGACCATGCTCTGCGTGTACACGACGTAAAAACAACCATGTACGTGTGCTTGTACGTCAAAACAACCATGCATGCATGTTTTTTATTTACAAACTTTGTATTTCCGTTTCTTTATTTATTCTAATTTGTTTTACACGTCAAAACTCAAAATAATCTTTATAATTAAGATGTCAATACGGAAATGTATTCCCTAAGTTTGTTGGATCCCTTCCTTCTAAAACCTGATTTGTATGTATAGGTTGAATTGTTTTCAAAATTCAATGAGGCCATAAAAGACATCTCGTATTCAAGATTAAAAATCATCATAAAATTATTATTATTTCTACACTAATCATTACATTCTCTACTCTATTACAAATAGTAACACGATTGATCCTATATTTTTTAAAAAACAAATAATTTTGTTGTTCACAATATACCTCACCAGATCTTAAATTAAAGCTCCACTTTTATATATAATTAACTAAATCTCTACTACCTATTAAGCATCAATTGTAGCCGTGCACAGTTATACTGTACCCCCACCCGTCCTCCCCGCTCGCGATCCCCCTGCGCTCACCGCGGTCGCCACTGCCTCCGATGTCCTCCTGGCTGGCCCGTTCTCCCCAGCCTCGGCACCGCACCCCGCCCTCGTCCTAGGCACTGTAGTCTACCGATTACCCCCATTACGACCCGAATCTGCGTGTCGCCCCTACACCCCATCGCCACCTCTCCTCCCCTCCCCTCCCCAGTCACCACCCATCCCTCGACCGCCTCAACGGTTGTGCCAGGGGCAAGGGCGACGTATTCATGAATGGGTAGTTCTATCGCCTAGAGTGCACTAAGTAATTAAAAACTAAGTGTGAGCTAGTGTAATGCATTCATGTATGTTTGGTTGTTGCAAAATTCTTATTTGAAGTTTAAATAAAAATATCTTTGTTTGTCCGCTATTTATTTGAATTAGAGAATATTTATACGGATTAAACATTTCAATTAATATTTATATTAAAATAAATATTTTGTTTGTCCGCTACATGCTGGAGCATTATTTTTGAGTGTGTGAATTTAAATTCGCATCTAAAAATTGGATTTGGATTTAAACTCTTTCCTAAAAAATCAAAAAGGTTATTTGTTCGTGTGCTGGTTTTCTGATCGGGTCATTAGAACCTTCTTCCTCGAGTTCTATCAGGACTTTGTTCCTTGTACGCACACACTATCGGTGTTTAGTCCCGACGGCACACTACGGGGTAACCCACGTAGAGCTTTTGGGAGAACGACAACGTCGATTGCTGCTCGATGATACGTGTAGGGGCACGTCGGAACACGGGAGATTCATACAGGTTTGGGTTGCGCAAATGCGTATTACCCTATGTCATGTGTGGTGCTGAGTATTGGATTGATCTGAGTTTGAAGATTACAAGTGATTGTGGGAGGTAGAAGATGAAGTTGCTATCAATTTAATGGAGTGTTCTCTCTTCCTTGTAGGGGTACCTCTGCAACCTTATATAGCTGACTGGTGATATATCCCTTTATAGACCATTGAGTCCACTCGAGTCTACTTCCTGTTGCTACAAGTATTCCTATTCTTTCGGTGCTTGGTTGCCTTTTCTGGGTTATCATCTGAGTGATTCAGCGCTCAACCACGCTTGGGTCGCATTTTCAGAGTTCAGGTGATCCCTCCGCGGGACACGCGAGGTGATCCCTCCGTGGGACACGAGCACCACCGGTATACCCATGCAGTATCCTTCGAGATTTTTAGTTAGCCACGCATCATAACTTCGGTTAGTTTTTGTCCTGCCCAGACGAGGCCCATTGTGCGCCCTATTGGGATACTTATCACAGGCCTCTCAGGCGACCCAATGAATGTATGGGTGCCTTAGTGGCCCATGGGATATCTATCTCCCACAAGCCCCCAAGGCTCAAGCAAATTTTCGAGGACAATATGCTCGAGACTCCAAGAAGAACTCTATTATTTGATTGTCTTTGAGTGCATCTTCTTTTCCCATGATGTATGTGCATTCAATGGATGTATCCCTCGAGCTTTGAGTTGAGCAACAATCAACTCGATGGTCCCCGAGATCTTTTCTTCAAAGGATCATTTTATTGGTCTAATTGTGAGCAAATTGAGTTTTTTGCTAAACGACATCTAGCCGTCTGAATTTAGCTTGAGGGAGGTTTGGCCGACTAAAGCTTAGCCGACTAAGACCTATCCTGTCATGTCATGTCTGGCCATGGTGTAAGTGCAATCAACATCTTGAGGGTTTTGGTGATTAATGGACAAAACAATTAAATATGTACTAATGAGTTTGCTCCTAGTGTATGTCAGTTTTAAATCATGAAATGATGCACAGGCATAAAATCAATGAGCTAAAGCGAAACCAAGAGGTGGAAAATAAAGTTCTACAAATGGTTTCTGGCGAAGATTCCCAAGCTATTTTATTGTTCTATCTTAGTAATAGTGATCCTCGCATGCTTAGTCTTTTCGCAAGGTAAGGATGGTATGTTCTATCTTAGTAATAGGGACCTTGTTTTGTAAAGTTATGCAACCACCATTTGTTTTCTTTCTCATTTACTTCAAAAGCTGTTTTTTCCTGTGCACACCAGTTCAACCGGGTCCTATGCCAATTCAATTGGAATTCGTCAAGGTTTTCTCTAGAAATGTTAGGTTCAACCAGAATTTCAATTTCCAGTTGAACCAAGAATTTATAGAGAGTTCCTAATGAAATACCGGTTCTACCGAGATTAGTGCTAGTTCAATCGGGAATTGCGCAGCCACAAAAAGTCAGCTAGATCTGATTTGTGCAGGCTATAAAAACCTTTGCTCCCCACTTCTAAACCCTAAGACTCTCGAACCTACACCCTACGACGGTTGCTCTCCTCCGTTTCAAAGCGTGTCGACTTCGATCTCGCGCTTCAAGTCCTCCCCCTTCGATTGGTGGGAAGATTCTTCGGTGTGAGTTAAATTGTCAATTCCAACGTGCATTTTTATTCAAGTTCTTCAATCTCTCTCTAGTCGGTGCAAATCATTCTTACTTGCGATATATTTGTTTTTGGAACGTGTTGTTCCTTGTGCGCTTGTGATCTTTCCTTGGGAGTCTCCAAATCTGTGGACGACCTCAAGAACATTTTGTATCACCAGCTCTTTGTGGGCAAATTGGGTAAGGGATCGCCTTGACCTGTGTGGTCGGCATTGAGGAACAGGGTTGAGAAAGACCCGACCCTTTGTGGGCACCTGTCACACTCAGTTTTAGAAGGCAAACCGAATGCGAACCATGTACGTGCCAGGATCAGCAATTCACGTACACAACAGTTACATAACCGGACATCATCACACAATGCTCGAATAATAACATAAAAGATAGTAATAGTCGATTACATCATGATGTCCAAGTCATCCACATAGTCATTAACAATTATCAAAGTGCAAAAAAACATAGATAAACGCGGCCTTCATAGGCAGCCGACTGGGGGTTTGCCGCTAACCCACTCCTAGAACTCATCGTACTCTTGGAACTCCTGGAAGTCCTCCTCCACGGCTTCATCTTCTCCTGAGCAGTGGTTGCAACATGAACAACCTGGGGGGTTTGGTGTGTAAAACAAGGGTGAGTACACATCAACATACTCAGCAATTGTCCCATCTGACTGTAGTGGACTAGCTTTATGTGGGGTTAAGGTCAAGTAGTTGCTTTTAGTTAGTCAGGTTATTATTACTAGTAGAGAGCCAGGTTTTAGCATTCACCCAAGTTGTTAACCCAAAAGTACCCTTTCCAAACGGAAAGAATACCAGAAACCATTACCACAAGCATAATCAAAACCATCATCCTCGTCATCACCTGTAAACCAAACATCTCTGATCAATGTGTCTCTAATCAATAGAGCTCTCTTGGCCGCTCATAACCGCGAGCACGGCTGATATATCGGTTTCATAACTTGCAGAGATTGCACACTTTACCCACAAGCTGTGATTCCCTTTCTGCCCAGGGAGAGCTACTCCCCATTGACCACTACCTAGGTGGCCTGGTAGGGTATCACTATGAAGCCTTTACAAAGATTCCCCAAGGCTGTAGCCGCCTGTTAGGTTTCCTAAATGTATCGAACTCCTCCACAAGGGGCAATCCACCCTCGGTAGAGCGAGCCGCATACACCGAGCCCCATTGACGGCACGACGGTGAAGCGAACTACACCCAGTTCCTCTAATTATTCAACTAAGGGCGTCCCATACCACCCCCATGGTTGCACTGTTTTCCCGGACGGTCATCCAACGAACAAGTCCTTACGGAGAGGCACTCGAGAAACCGCTCGAGCCCCCTTAAATGTCACAATATCATCATCATAATCAATAGAAAAAACAACGTATCATAAATAATCTCATCATGTTCATTGATTAGGGTGAAGCACTAGCACAAAGCTAAACTAAAATAATCCAACCCACATAGGTAAACAAGGACATGATAAACAAAGCTAGTCAATCCTTAGGTATAAATTGTGTAAATGTGGGGAATGAATTATAAAATGAATAGGACATAGATGGGTTAAGGGACACTTGCCTTCACCAACCAGCTGCTGCTCAGGGTCTTCATCTGCAACTCCTTTGGACTCCGTCCATGGACCGTTATCTATGCGAGTGTAATCATACATTCACATCTTAAATTAGAAAATAAATAATACATCATATAAGGAAACATATGAATTAAACATGCACGTGACATATGGCTGGCGCTTACGACCGTATGAGAGATGAACAAGGATGACATAACCGTTATTATGATCGATGACTTCTCTTACTTATGTTAAGTGAAAATGAACCGAAACACTTAATTTAATATAGTTATACTAATGCACATTCACTGTAGGCGTAAATAAAGTTATTACTTAATCTCAATTAACTGTACACTTAACTAACCTGTCGCTGCCTGATGCAATTTAATTAGCACGAGCAATTTTAAGTGGTACGGGGTGTCGCCGCGCGACATTACGTACAAAAGGAAAATAAAGCGTGTGTGCCGCTATGCAAACGACGCCACACGCTACTACGCACAGAGTTGTTGCGCGCTTGGTCGCGTTGGTTGCCGCGCCGCGTCGCGGGCCAAGCTGGCCGCGCAGGCGAGCGAGCAAGCCGCACCACACTGGCCGCGCGTGCGTCGCAAGCGAGCGAGCTGCGCAGGCGGGCTGGCAGTGAGCCACGCCGCGCCGAGGGCGCTGGTCGCACGCCGCGAGCACGGCAGGACGCGCCGGGGCGGAGCCGCGGGCCCACGTGCCACGGACACGCCTAGCGGACGGGCCGAGCCACGCCAGAGCGTGCAGCCAGGCCATGGTCGGACTAGGAGGGGTGCGAGGGGGACCGCGCCGGGCCGCGAGCATGTGGGACCCACGCGGTTAACGAAGAGGAAGGAAGGGAGGGGAAAGGGGAAGGGGAGGGCTCACCTCGATGGTCGCGCATGCAGACGGCAAAACGGCGGGGCAGCGGGGGCTCGACGGTGAGGATGAGGGTGTGAGGGAGAGGGGTGCTAGCAGGATGTGGGGCATGGGACGGTTTATGGGGCACTATGCCCCCCATATCTCATCGAGGCGGTTGGGGAGGATGCCGCGTGGCCGATGGGCCCCACCAGCAGGCCATGGCGGCTGAAAGCCGGGCGCGGCTGCGCGGCTCGTTCGCGTGTGTGGGCGCGAGGCTGACGGGCGGGCCCCATGTGCGACGACGGCGCTGGGAACTACCCACACACGCACGCGCGCGGCATGCGTGGGCGAGCCGCTGGGGTGGACCGCGTAGGCGCCCCGCACCTGGGCCGTGGCGAGGGGAAGAGCGGCTGGGCCGCGCGGGGGGGGGGGGAGAAAACGCTCGAGGGCTGCGCGCCAAACCAGCCCAAGACAAGAGAGGAGAGAGGGGGGGGAATGGCCAGGTGGGCCGCGCCGCAGGCCAACAAGGCCAGCAGGGAAATGGAGGGAGGGTTTTGGGGTTTTTCCTATTTCCTATTTAGATCCAATCTCTTACTAAATGAATACTTCACGGAAACCAAGCAAACAGACAAAAATAGATGTGTGATCCAGCATGATGCAACAACCAAAGAAAATCCACTTCTAGGATTTATTAATACCTGACATCGAGTTAACTCTCTTTAGAATTTTGAAAAGGGCAAGGTGAAGCGAAAAGGAATGGAAAAGGAAAGGTAATGCCCGAATTTGTGGATGTTAAGGAAGAAAAACTTACACCCCCCAAATTTAAGGTGTTACTGCACCTTAACGAGTAGTAGGGCACCTTGGTGGTGTGACCAAACCTTGGTAAAAAATAGTGTGTCTTGTGTGGCTTCTTGTGAGTGTGATTTGTTCCTTATCATCTTAAGTTTGCAATCTATCTAGTTCCTCGACGTGTCGACGACCTCTCGTTGGGCCTCGCTCTCTGCCTCTCCACCGATGCATCCCGCTTCCCCCACTAAAGATAGTGGAGATGTTTAGGTGGACCTCCTCGCCCTCCTGTTGATTCCTGATATGAATTAGGAATGATGATACTCTTAATTGTAAGGCTATTGGAGAGGCCAAATTATCTTATAAAGTTTATTTATAATAATTTCTACATGTTATTGTTTAATGACCTGGTTTCCCCCTTACCACATACAAGTATAGGATAAAAGTTAAGTTGTCATCTTAGCATGGTGAAGATAATCTCTTGAATAGATAATGAGGTAG
Organism: Zea luxurians; assembly: GCA_029449295.1. Lineage (NCBI taxonomy): Eukaryota > Viridiplantae > Streptophyta > Magnoliopsida > Poales > Poaceae > Zea > Zea luxurians. The sequence goes on along the minus strand of JAOPSE010000010.1, from coordinate 36,369,557 downwards.
ATCAAAACAATTGATAGATAGAATCTTTCTCATGACCTCTATGTCTGGATTATTCTAGAGTGGACCCAATATAATTTGCCACTCTGTTCCACTGATCCAATGTCAGATCTTTACTAGCTAACAAGCTTGATCCGGTTTGTATCATTAAATTTCTTTTATATTCCTGTTATTTTCCACTCCTTTACTAATGAGAAGTATTTATCCTTGTAGTATTGCGGCATCTACAATAATCCATGCAGTGCTTATTTGATATACCATTTTTGTTACATTATTTCATAACAATTATTTTTTACTATTGTCTTTTTTCACAAGAATTCTTTTACTAACACCTACTTATGTGGATATGTGATGTATGTCCAACACTATTGATTTTTTTGCCAATCTGCTCAGTGAGGCTCAGGATGGGAGTCTAGATTTGAACAGCACAACAAACACTTTAGGACACGTCTTGGACCAAAAAATTAAGTAATTCCTGATGAAAACTATACCTTCAACTCGAGCATCTTGTTGGAGTTTATTTTGTATTTGTTTTAACATGCTGACTAGGGTCTTATGGGAAAATTTCAAAATTGCATGCCACTAAATTGTATTGTTTCTACAAGACTGCATTTCAGTGCAATTAGGATTTGACCTCAAAGTTTACCTGTTCTTGCAGGTCAAAGCAGTTGGAGAGGAAATGTGAATAGGATTTCTAGGGCTCGGCTTTTAGCCAAAATGAGCACCGAGTGATGTACCAATAATGCCAAAGATAACTCCCTCCTTTAACCTTGTAAGCTTATATTTTTTGAACTTTGTTTTATTCCTGGAATGTTAACTACTGCTCGCCAGACACCTCAAACCATCATGCTTCTTTTGACTTTTAAGCGTAGCATTCTTGATATACTTAAATATTTAAATGAGATGCTATCACTAGAAATGTTGTCTTTTGGTACATCTACCATTTTCGACGCAACAATATAGACTTGTTAGTTACCAAGATAATGTGTTGAACACTTTGGGGAAAATGAATGATAACTCATTGTTCAGATATGCGTTAGGCAATGGTTGTCACATTTTGTAGGGAATATACAAAATAATGAGGAATTACATGCCTAAAGTTGGTACTCTTGGCCTTGATATGATGTTCCTAACATGTACTATGCAGATGATCATATTTCTATATTTATGTGTGGGGAGCCATTTTCAGAATGACATCAATTGCTCATTTGGAGTACTCATCTGAGCACTGAGTTGCTACCTTAAGATTACCAATTTCATGTTCTTTAAAAATAGATTACCAATTTCATGGAATTAGTCTTTGTTGTGCTTGATATTCTTGAATTATATGTACTAAACAGTTGGACAACTCTTCATCAAATGAATTATCGCCCGTCAGTTTTTTGTCATCTATTCCCCCATTCCAAATTATAAGATATTTAAAATTTTCTAGATACGTCGATTTACTATGTATCAGACATAGTGTATATTTTTTCAGATAGTGTATATTTAGGTGCATAGAAAAAGCTATGTATTTATAAAAGCCAAAACTTCTTATGATTTAGAATGGAGTGATTATGGTTTAAAGTGGAGGGAATATTGAGTACTATGTTAACACTTTCAGTTTTTTGCTTTATTAAATGCCTTCCTACAAATGAGTTACCTATCCACAAATCGGAAAGAACTAGAGAAGACATGCCACATTTTCTCATGCAGATTGTGCTGTATGGATCAACCTAGAATGAGTCTTCCTAAGGCTTAGGTAAAACCTGGACAACATATCTGTTGTTCTCTTGAAACTCTTGGTCATTTTTAACTCATGTTAACAGAATACAAACAAATGTAAATTTGTTTCAGTTGTTGTACATAGTACACAACAGCTTCAACACAGATATGATATAGAGTTGTTTCACAAGATGGCACCGATTTAGTAGAATTTATGGAATATAAGCTTGGAACTCAGATTCCTTTGCTTGTACGTTTATATTGGCTATCCTCACAAATAAAGTTCAACAATGTGCCCCTGAAACTAAGATGAAATCTCTACATATGGAATCACTAAATGGTCGTATTTTCCAATATAAATTGCATATCCTTTCGTTTGGATAAGTCAACATGAGACCCCTTTCGCTAGGATATTTGTATTTGTAGTTATTGGGACACAAAACTAAATATATGATGAGTCTTAGCTAAACCCCTTTAGAGGCACATTGTATTATGAGGTAACCCGATTTGTTTTTTCAGCTTTCAGATGCTCATTGTGTATTTTTTTTGTTTTCTTAATATCCCTATACTATATGTCACAACCTTTTCATGCGTTGACCAATAATTTAGCATTTGGAATGGGTTTCTCCTTTTTGTATCATCATGTATTTATGTGTACTTCCATGGAATACCATTTTCTTCATGTTGGCGATGAGATGCTACAATCTAAGTTGCTAGATCGAGATTCATATGTCTCTAGTCGGTTATCAGTTTTCTTTACAAAGATTTGAGTCACATGTATGTTAATTGGTTGGTATATTAGCAGGAAATCAAGAATAAAACGGTTCTACTGAAACCCCTACAAGATGCCTTCCACTCTATGACTCGTCATTGGGTTCACGCAGATTCTACTGCCCCTTGAGGGAATGCTTTGCTCTGTTGGTTGATGATCCTGATCATGGTGATGTGGTGATAACAAATTAGGAGTACCCACACTGTTGTCGGATGTTCTGTGCCCAGTGTAAGGTTCCATGGCACGCTGGTGTCACTTGCGCAGAGTTCCAACGACCTGAGGAAGGATGAGCAGGGCAGAGAGGACCTACTGTCGAGGAAGGTCGAATAAGAGAGCAAGTGGCAGAGGTGCCCCAAGTGCAAGATATATGTGGAGAGGATCTGGGGCTGTGTATTTATCATCTACAAGTACTGCTCACAAATAGAACATTCATTACACTGAGTACAAATGATGATCATCTTCTTTGTTCCAATTTACATGTGCGGGCACTGCTTCTGCTACCTTTGTGCAGCCCCAATGTCTAGGGACAACCATTGTTGCAAAACCTGTAATCGAACCTGATGAATGCCTTGAAATCGCCAAGCTCTCTACTTGAAGGAAAGAACCTCTTATTAACTAATATTATATGTGTGCTACTGGTTCATTTTCAGAAGCAATTACCATTCATCAAAAATAGGCTGACACAACTGTATACTAGGAAAAGTCTATTACATGCAAAACATATATTGACCTATAAAGCAAACCACAAATTGGCATCAGAGCTGAATCATAATTGAGAATGATTCGCCTTGAGAAGTACAAATCCTCAGACATGTTGTTTTTATTCATTCAAGTCTTTTAAGTCTAACTACAGATCATGGCAAGTATGGTGTACAAAAGGTCTTTACAATTTTTAGGGATAACAGGGGCGGACCTAGACAAAAATCTGAGTGGGGGCCTAAATGAAGGGTTAATTACAAATAATCCTTTGTGATTATAGTAAGTAAGGTAAAACTTCCACTAAATCAACAAAATTGAGTGGGGGCATGTGCCCGCACTACTCTTAATGTCGGTCCGCCCATGGGGATAATTGTTTGCACTATTACAGAACATTTCTGAATTTTTTGTGTTCTGATAGGGTGCTCGTAAGGGCGATTTTATGTTCTAGTCCAATCCAAAGGGAGTGAAGTGAAATTGCCTTGAGCTAAGCGCGTCTACACCTAGAAAGCAAAAAGGCAAGCCAAGCCAAGGCGCCAGAGAAAAGCAAACGAGCGAGCATAGCGACTGAGTCTCGGTTAATTCGGTTAAAAATGAATCGAACCAAAATTATCGGTTCTACTTTTCCATATACACATTTCGTTTCTCATTTTCTAGAAACCGGATTTTATAAAAAACCGAGGAACCAAACCAAACTGAAGAACCAAACGTCCAGGCCTATCCGTCCTGCCCTATGTGTGTCACTATAGATATTGTGATGCTTAGGTCCTCCATGACTGGGTTGATTGGTCCCACAAGGTAGAGACAAGAAGTGCCAAAGACAAAGACTGTATGTGGTGATTTGCTATCATGTTGATAGAGACTTCCAGACACCCCTTTGGTGTGCCGCACTGTTGGCCCGGACAAAGTTCGGTGATGACGTGACATGTCGTGGCTAACATGGACCAACAATATCTACCTCGTTTTCATAATGGACGAGTACAAGCGTATGTGAGTGATCATTCAGTGAGTGATAGGTGGGCCTGAGAGCCGAGGCCCACGGGCGCACGCTGAATTACAACCTGGCTGGGACTAGGTCGGGACCTCCACCTCGCTAAGTTGCTCGGCAGGGACTAGGTCAGGACCTCTGCCTCGCTGAGTTGCTCGATAGGGACTTGGTCGAGACCTCCACTTCGTTGAGTTGCTCAGTAGGGACCTAGTCGTCAGGTGGGCCATTAAGCGTCACGAGACTACAGGTACCTGGTTCCCGCGTACCTGTCACCATGTCAAACGGGACTTAAGGGTAAGATATACAAACCAAAAATATTTACAAGGAAGGGTCATTGGATTAGACACTGCGCCCGACCACTAGGGCGTAGTATTCCTAGGATTGTATTACTTCAGCCATTACCGAGGTGAGAATGTGCAAGTCTGACTAAGAGAGAGGTTTGATTGATGAAAATGGGAGTATGTATGTTAGAGCGCGTATGTCATCCACCACAACCTATTGGTGGACAGTGGCTCAACCACTTCGTAGCTATTAAGTCAACAAAGGACACTAGATAAACCACTGCAGGACATGACTGAGTGTAACGGCGGGCTCTAGGGTGGCCTAGGTGTGCCTACAGTACCCTGACGGAGGAAGAAGGCGTCATCCATGGTGTCCCTCGACTGATTGGAACCTAAGAGGACGACGAACTAGACGACAATGTGTGACCTTTATTAGCTTGACCCTTAGGCTTTTGTAACAGGGTTGGTCTCTGACCTTGGCCTATAAAGTAAGGGAAAGGCACACAATTCCAAGGACGAGCAATCACACATACACATCACTAGCACAAGTCAAAGCATAGAGCACTTATAACCACACACATATTCACACACTAGAGACTTGGGAGCTCAATCTCTCTCTCGCCCGTTTGTAACCACTACTACAAACCAGTGCAACGTAACACGAGCAGGTCAACTGGATTTATGGATATTATGCCTAAACTAGAATAAACCCTTGTGTCCTCTTTGTACACCATCCGCTCAAAGACACGCAAAGCGTAATAATTACTAACCAGTGGTTTCGAAACACCGAAAGTTGACACGCCAGGCATGAGCATTGTTGCCCGTCTCGCAACATGTTTCCATCACACAATAGCGGTTGGCCAACTAGTTAGCTGGGTGCAACACTCCAAAATCCTAATTTGGCTTTAGTAATTTTTTTCCAAAAGTATTAAATTAAAGTGCCTTCTAATGAGGGATTACACCTTGGTAGTGCCCTTCCTAAAATTAATAATAAAACAATATTAACATTATGGTAGATTCAAATTTTAGGTTTAAACCTTTGAAACTAGAATCTAATTTTAAACCCAGAAAAAGAAATAATAGAAAGATTTTCAATTTATTTATTAGAGTGGCTTATTCCCTTCGTAAACTATATAATTAGAGACACTCTTTAAAAATATTTGAGTTAAAGTAACTGTTGATAAAGAGTATACATTGCCTTCTCGTAAAGTAAATAAGTAATGAATATTAATTTGTAAATGAACTTTTAATTTCTCTATACATTCAAAAAAAATAGTTTCTTAAATAAATAATATGTGTATTGCATATTTAACACATTAGCCCAAAAAAATGAATAAAATAATTAATATAAAATTTTGCTTTGCATCATGCTTAGGTTCTTTGTTTTATGCATTTAACTTGTGATTTAGTTTCAGAACAAATTCAAATTTGAATTGGCAAAACAGAAAATAGAAATGAAAATAATACAGAAAAGAAGATTGAAAAGAAATAAAAAAGGAAAGAGAAAACCACATTCCCTTCCCACAGCTCATCCTCAGGCGCATCCCACTTCTTACACTCGGCCGACCTAGTCCCTCACCCGCACATTTCCTCGCATCCACACCGCACTCGAATGTCGCTGACAGCAAGGACCCCTTGTTAGGTGTTCTCTTACCTCATGTCAAAGATAGGCCAACAGCAAACCAAACACCGGGATTCTCATGTCGTTGTTCTTTCTTCAGCCAGGACCTTGGGAGACTATATATACATACTGCACTGCACCCCCTTGACCCATAAGCATCGTTGTAGATGAGCCACGAGCCCATTGAAGCGAGCGAAGAGAGAACAGAGAGGTAGAGAGAGCCGTCAGGATCACCCTGTGTACGCCACCGTTCGAGGGCTACAAGGCAATCGAAGGAGTTCGCGAGGGCACGGGCGTGCGAGAAAATTGACGGTCGCAAAGTTCCTCTAATCTGAACCACTTGTGTCTAATCTAGCAACGCACGGTCGTTCTTCTCCTTTCACAAAAAAATGGGACGACGCCTCCTCGCCACAGTGGACGCTCGCAGGGGTAACCCCGATCTAGCCATCCTAGCACCTCCACGCACAACGGTCGGTAACGAACGTAGCCAAGACAACCGTGAACTATCTGATGCACTCCTTACCCGAATCGTTGGCGGCGAGGTAATTTCGATCGCTCCGGTCCCTCCCCATGCTCCAATGTGTCGAGAACAAGTTTGAGGTGCTCTAGCAACCACTCGGGCGCCCTCCAATATCCCTGCGACGAGGCGATTTTGGGTTTGGCGACTTTTCTCTCCCTTCCTCTCTCTCTATGTTCGCCACTAGGTTGAGTTCCTCAGCTCATGGCTGGCAACAGCTCTAGCGGTTATGGCGACGGTTGCAAACCGTAACAACCCTAGGTGGAAGACGGTTCTGGCACCATGGCTCCACATGCTAGTGATTCCAGTGTGCGCATGTGAAATCTTGTCGTGCGGCTAACATCGCGGCCCATCAATAGCAGTGTGCGCGCGTGAAGACGGTGTGTGGTGAAATGTGAGACTGACGAGTGGGCATGTGGTGTTGATGACCGGTCTCGAGGGCGTGGACGGCTTCAGTGACTCGACGTTTGCCCAACGGGCCCACTTGTCGGCACACGAGCCCACGACTGGGTTCGGCTGAGGGTTTTGGCCCAGCAACGGTCAATCTGTTTCTCTTTTTTTCATTTTTCTTTTATGTTTTCCATTTCACTACCGGAATCCGAGCCTTTGCCGAGTGCCGGACGCTTTGCCGAGAGCCGCACTTGGCAAAGCTCGGCTCTCGGTAACGAGCGTCTTTACCGAGCGTAGGACACTCGGTACAGGTCCACACTCGGCAAATACATGTTTGCCGAGTGTCAAACACTCGGCAAAGGGGGCTCTCGGCAAAGGGCCGTCAGCGGCCGTCCCAAAGCTGACGGCCGTCAGTCTTTGCCGAGTGCCAACCGTCGGCTCTCGGCAAAGATGCTTCTTTGCCGAGTGGCGCGCAGCTGGCACTCGGCAAAGGAAGCTTTACCGAGTGTCTTATCCAGACACTCGGCAAAGTATATTTTTATTTTTTTGATTTTGTCTCCCAAACTTTTTGTGGTATGTTCCTACACTATGTAGACCTACATGTATCATTTGTGGACAATTATAACATAGTTTTCAATCGTTAGTAGATTTAGTTCGTTTTTTGAAATTCTTCGGAAAATTCAAATTTGAACTGCAGGTCACTCGAAACTTGGAAAACCGTGCATGAAAAAATGATATTCATGTTACTTAGCATAAGTTACGACCGATTTCAGAAGCGTACCGGAAACTTCGAGCAACATGCTCACTAAACATGGCCGTCAACTTGGCATGCACATGTTTAAAAATTGTATAAAACACAAATAAAGTCAGAAAATCATGAAACTTGTCCACGTGTCATGATATCATATGTAGAGGCTGTGATAAAAAATTTAGAATGTTTGGAGAAAGTTGTGAGACACTATGTGTAGAAACCTTCTAGATTCACATTGAAACTCTATGATTTCATGTGTAGTCCTCTTAGGTTTCTACACATAGTGTCTCACAACTTTCTCCAAACATTCTAAAATTTTTATCACAGCCTCTACATATGATATCATGACACGTGGACAAGTTTCATGATTTTCTGACTTTGTTTGTGTTTTATACAATTTTTAAACATGTGCATGCCAAGTTGACGGCCATGTTTAGTGAGCATGTTGCTCGAAGTTTCCGGTACGCATCTGAAATCGGTCGTAACTTATGCTAAGTAACATGAATATCATTTTTTCATGCACGGTTTTCCAAGTTTCGAGTGACCTGCAGTTCAAATTTGAATTTTCCGAAGAATTTCAAAAAAACAAACTAAATCTACTAACGATTGAAAACTATGTTATAATTGTCCACAAATGATACATGTAGGTCTATATAGTGTAGGAACATACCACAAAAAGTTTGGGAGACAAAATCAAAAAAATAAAAATATACTTTGCCGAGTGTCTGGATAAGACACTCGGCAAAGCTTCCTTTGCCGAGTGCCAGCTGCGTGGCACTCGGCAAAGAATAGGGAAAGAGTCTTTGCCGAGTGTCGCCCAAGGGACACTCGGCAAAGACGGCTTTGCCGAGTGCCAGCGATCTGGCACTCGGCAAAGCTTATTTTAAAATTAAAAAAAACTTTGCCGAGTGCCAGATCACGGGCACTCGGCAAAGCGCCCTACATACAACGGCCAGCGGGCATCTTCCTCACTCTCTCTCTCACTCACTCAACGCCGCCGCCGACGCCACGCCCTCACCGTCGCCGCTCCCTCGCCGCCGCTGCCGTGCCGTTCCTCACGCCCGCGCCGCGCCGCCGCCGTGCCCCCTCGCCTGCGCCGCCGCCACGCGCCCGTGCGCGCTCCCTCGCCGCGCGCCCTCGCCCGAGCGCGCTCCCGTGCCCGCCGCCGTCGCGCGCCCTCGCCCGCGCGCGCTCCCGTGCCGCCGCTGCGCGCCCGCGCTCGCCCTCGCGCTCGCCGAAGCCGCGCCCGCCATGCCCGCGCTCGCCGTGCCGTTGCCCGCGCTCGCCGTGTCGTGCCTACGCTCGCCGTGCCGTGTCCGCGCTCGTCGTGTTGTGCCCGCGCTCGCCCTCGCGCTCGCCGTGCCGTGCCCCTCGTCGTGTCGCGCCCTCGCGCTCGCCGTGCCGTGACTACGCTCGCCGTGCCGTGTCCGCGCTCGTCGTGTTGTGCCCGCGCTCGCCCTCGCGCTCGCCGTGCCGTGCCCCTCGTCGTGTCGCGCCCTCGCCCGTCGTCGTGCCCCTCGCCTAACCCCTCGCCCTCGCCCGTGCCCCCGCCGTTTCCTCGCCCACCGCCCCCGCCCGTGCCCCCGCCGCACTCCTCGTCGTGACCCCGCCGTTTCCCCGTCGTGCCCTCGCCCGCCAGGCGCCTCGCCCGCGACCCGTCGTCTCGCCCGCGCCCCGTCGTCTCGCCCGCGCCCCGTCGCCTCGCCCGTGCCGAAACCTCTAAGGTGATTACTTGATTTATGTTATACGTGTATGATTTATATGAAATGATTAGTTTTAATATTAAGTTAATTATATACGTGCATGATTAGGTTAATATGTAGTATTGTGGATTGCCGGCCATCGTGCCGTTGAATTATGCGTGGATGTCAGCCATCGTGCTGATAGTTTTATTTGCAGGATTTTGAAACCTCCCCGTGCAGGGGAGGTGCTGCCGAAATTTTCTGTTGCTAGGCTTTTGTATTAACAGACTTGTGTTTCTTTTTTACAGAGAAGATACTTGTCTTCCTAGCCGCTGCGGGTCTCCCTGCACCGCGTCCCGTCGCCACTGCACCGACCCGCCATAGCCCCACTAGCCTGACTCCACCGCCACCCTAGGTATAACCTCTACATCCGCATCATGGTCATAGATCACCTAACCCAGTTAGGCGTCTCCCGTTCGAAAGTGATACGGTGTAGATATGCAGATCTTTGCATATCTACAAATGTATCAGTTTCGAATTGTCCACGTTTTTTGGACAGCCCGCGGTTGCGTAGATGGTGTTAGTTTCATGCTCTACTCCGGTCTGAGATAGAGTTTCGGCGTCACCTCCCTGTTGTTCTCCGGACAGTACACTTTCCCTGCCAGGACGTGTATCCGGAGAACAACGGGGAGGTGCTGCCGAAATTCTATCTCGGATCGGAGTAGAGCATGAAAACTAACTCCATCTACGCAACTGCGGGTGGGATTAGGACCTATCGTCACCTATTAGAAGGTAGGAACGTAGTGTACATGCATTACATGTCTATATTAAACTATACTCGGTTATATATGTTAGAGGATGGAGGACCGTGAGTGGATGTACACGGGCCGTAGAGGAAGGAACGATGTCACCACTGAATGGATTAGAAAGACCGATGATTTCGTGGAACGGGCATATGGCGAAGCTGCTAAAGGAGCGAGTCTAGTCCCATGCCCGTGCAGCAAATGTGACAACCGGAAAAGAAAACCAAAGAAGACCATGGTAGAACATATTTGGAAGAATGGATTTACGCCGGGCTATACTCGGTGGATATTTCATGGTGAAGCGCATCGTACGAGAGAAGAGGTGCTGAGACAACGTGTCGAGGATTATGACGCGGATGCGGGGGTAGCGGATATGTTGAACGACTATCAGGAGGCACAGTACACGGGAGGATGTATGGATGACGAGCCAGAGCCGACTGCAAAGGCGTTCTACGACATGTTCGACGCGGCACAGAAGCCCCTTCACGGCCAGACAAAGGTTTCTCAATTGGATGCCATTGGACGTGTAATGGCGTTCAAGTCGCAGTACAACATCAGTAGAGATGCATTCGATGGCTTGTTGACAGTTATTGGGAGTCTGCTTCCGGATGATCATGTTCTGCCAAAGAGCATGTACGAGGCACAGAAACTACTTCGTGCACTTAAGATGACGTATGAGCAGATTCATGCTTGTCCGAAGGGCTGCGTGCTATTTAGGAAAGAATACGCGGAGGCAAAGTACTGTCCCAAGTGTAATTCGTCTAGGTTTATGGAGGTAGACTCTGGTGATGGACAGAAGAGGCAGCTCGACATCCCCTTGACAATCCTACGACACCTTCCGTTCATACCGAGGATTCAGCGTCTTTACATGACAGAGGAATCCGCGAAACAGATGACATGGCACAAAAATGGAAAACGATACAATCCTGACAAGATGGTGCACGCGTCAGATGGTGAAGCATGGAAACACTTTGATGACATTCACCGTGAGAAAGCCGAAGAGGCTCGTAATGTACGTGTTGCGTTGGCCACAGATGGGTTCAATCCCTATGGAATGAGCGCTGCCCCGTACACATGTTGGCCCGTGTTTGTTATCCCAATCAATCTCCCCCCTGGTGTGTGCTTTCAAAGGCAGAATATATTCGTGTCGTTGATAATTCCCGGACACCCGGGGAACAAAATGGGCGTGTACATGGAGCCTTTGATCGATGAATTGGTACGTGCCTGGGAGGAAGGGGTATGGACATATGACCGAGCTACGAAGACAAACTTCAGAATGCATGTTTGGTACCAGTACTCCATGCATGACTTACCGGCGTATGGGCTATTCTGTGCCTGGTGTGTTCACGGTAAATTCCCATGCCCAGTTTGCAAGGAAGCTCTCAGGTTCATTTGGTTGAAAAAGGGTGGCAAATATTCGTCCTTCGATAAACATCGACAATTTCTTCCTGCTGACCATCCATTCCGCCTAGACATCAAGAACTTTACGAAAGGTGTCGTAGTGACAGACCGCCCACCTGCAACGATGACTGGTGCCGAAATTCGTCAACAGATAGATGGGCTCGTGGCCAATACAGAAGGTGGTTTTGTGGGATATGGTGAGCAGCATATGTGGACACATAAGTCTGGCTTGACTCGGCTCCCCTATTATGATGACCTGCTCCTTCCACACAACATTGACGTGATGCACACTGAAAAGAATGTTGCCGAGGCACTGTGGGCAACAATTATGGACATTCCTGATAAGTCAAAGGATAATGTGAAGGCAAGAGTGGATCTGGCAGCGTTATGTGATAGACCAAAACTAGAGATGAAGCCGCCAAGTGGCGGAAAGACGTGGAGAAGGCCTAAGGCCGATTTCGTCCTAAGCAGGGCCCAGAGGAAGGAAGTACTTCAGTGGATAAAGATGTTGATGTTCCCTGATGGATATGCAGCTAACCTGAGTAGGGGGGTGAACTTATCTACTATGCGAGTCTTAGGGATGAAGAGTCATGACTTCCATATATGGATTGAACGGATTCTTCCTGCGATGGTTCGAGGCTATGTCCCTGAGCATGTCTGGCTAGCGCTTTCAGAGTTGAGCTATTTCTTCCGTCAGCTTTGTGCAAAAGAGTTATCTCGGACCGTGGTTGCAGACTTGGAAAGATTGGCCCCCGTGTTACTGTGTAAGCTTGAGAAGATATTACCACCTGGCTTCTTCAATCCAATGCAGCATTTGATTCTTCATCTCCCCTATGAGGCACGAATGGGGGGCCCCGTGCAGGGACGTTGGTGCTATCCAATCGAGAGATGTCTAAAGACTATTCGAAAGAAATGTAGAAATAAATGCAAAATCGAGGCTTCCATTGCAGAGGCATACATTCTAGAGGAGGTCTCAAACTTCACAACAACTTATTATGGTGACAAACTGCCGAGCGTGCATAATCCACCCCCTCGTTACAATGATGGCGACAATGAATCGAACCTTAGCATATTTCGAGGCCAACTCGGAAGCGCAAGTGGCTCGACCACCAAGACCCTGACACATGAAGAGTGGCGGCATATCATGCTATACGTATTGACCAACCTTGAAGAGGTGACGCTATACATGGAACAATTTCTTCATGAATTCTGGCATCGATCAAGGGACCCCACTCCACAGGAATATGACGCTCTTCTTAGAAAGGGTGCGAGAAATGGGTTGCCCGATTTCATTTCCTGGTTCAAACATAAGGTACGTGCTTAGTTTGTAAAAGAGATACGTCTTTAAACTCAATTTAGCGTCTTTTAACTTGCGAATACTTGCAGGGCCAAAGAGATCCATCTATGAGTGCCGAATTGAGACAAGTAGCCAACGGCTTTGCTTATAGGGTCAAGAAATATTCTGGGTATGACGTCAATGGATACCGTTTTCGCACAACACACTACGACAAAAGTCGGCCCAATCGGAAAACAACGTGTTCTGGGGTCTTTACGCCGGGCCTTGACAATGTCGATTATTTTGGACGAATCGAAGAAATATATGAGCTCAATTTTTATGGTTCCAAACCTCTTACTCCAGTGATATTCAAATGTCATTGGTTTGACCCTCAAGTGACGAGACGGACACATTCTAATCTTGGGATAGTCGAAATTCGACAAGATTCCACCTTAGCAGGAGACGATGTCTATATCATTGCCCAACAGGCCACACAAGTGTATTATCTCCCATATGCGTGTCAAACGAAAGAACATCTTAAGGGTTGGGATGTTGTGTATAAGGTATCGCCGCACGGGAGGTTACCTGTTCCTAACGATGAAGATTACAACTTAGACCCGGACACATATGATGGAGAGTTCTTCCAAGAAGATGGGCTAGAAGGGCGATTTGAGATAGACTTAACCGAAGCTATCGGAATGGACGTAGATATTGAAATGGTTGTTGATGAGGAGGAGGATGAGGTGCAAAATGATAATGACTTAGTAATCCTTGAAGGCAATGACATTACTGACGAACTTGCGTCTTCCGATGGTGTGGAGATTGAAATGCTTGATAGTGATGATGAGAGTTATGATCCGGCTAACCCCGACACATATGAAGATTATTTTTAATCGATGTAATGCTATATGACTTTTTATTTCGCACCTGTTTTTAAATACATCTTTTTATATGTGCTTATTTGTTTACTCTTAATTGCAGGTTGTTGGACAAATATGGTGGGCGGTTTCCTGAGGAGGAGGAGGGGGAGGAGGAGTAGGACGGCGGACGATGCAGAGCAGGCAGCGCAACAGGACGAGGCAGAGCAGGCAGCGCAGCAGCAGGCGGCGCCTCAGGACGACGACGACCAGCAGCAGGACGACGACGACCAGCAGCAGGACGCCTCAGGTTCAGGCGGCTCTAGTTCGAGGAGCATCTACCTGCGAGGCCCCGCGAGTCTCCCTCAGCGTCCCATACTTCGGGACAGACGGCCGCTGATTCGGCCGGAAGGGGAGAGGTATGTAACTTTATGTTCTTCATTCTTGTTCATATTATGTGTTCAAAATCATAATATAAACTAATACTTTTTATTTATCACTTGGACAGGTCTTGGACGGTTTTGGATTATGCTGGGGGTCATCGTCGCCCCCCCAATGGCATCCTCGGCCTGCTGTGCAGGGAACACTTCCCTGGACTTGTGGAGTACGCCGGAGTGACGGGCCCAGCCTTCACCTTTGACCACTACGCCGTCGCCCCCGATGCAGTAGACCGGGACGGCAGGGAATTCAATAACAAGGCGGAGCGGGTGAAGCAAGAGCTGTGGGTAAGTCTTAGTATAATGTAAAATATGTCGCATTCGTTGCAAATTCTTGAAATAATGTATGGATACATCGTTTTTGTATGCAGGATTTCTTCAGATGCGATGCTGGATACGAGGCTAGGGCGGATGTGGTGGCCACCACGAGCTGTAAGAAGCTCGTCGTGGACATGCACTATGAGGCCCGCATCCAGGCCATCATCACCTACCACGGCTCCGTCCTTGGGGAGAAGGTGACCAAAACTCAAGCCCGAACCATGTCGTTGACCAGGGAGCAGTACCTGCAGGTAAAGTCATGCATGTTTGGTACCAGTACTCCATACATGAATTTTATTTTATCTTCTGATATGCAGTTTACGTGTTAACTTTGCAGATGATTCCACATTGGTGCGCCGCACATCCTCTGTGCTGGGAGCAGATGGTGGATAGGTGGTGTTCGGCTGAGTGGGACGAGGCGCACACAGCTAGCCGGGAACGACGTTTGATGATGCAAGGCCCCTCCCACCACCAAGGCAGCCGGAGCCTGGGCCAATATGCCGAAGCATGGGTACGCCACCTTTTTTATTTAGATATATAGCACTAAGTTAGATATTATTTCTAACTATCTCGTTGGTTTTCGTTGCAGTCGGCGTCACATGGTGGAAGGCCTTGCTCCACCTTCTCGGCCTATGCTATGGCCCATAAGGGTAAGGCGATGTCCGACGTCACCTACAACCCGGATGACGGGCCCGAGGCCTACACCAACCCCGCCGTCTATAGCCGCCTCCATGACTACACCGCCATGGCGCAGGAGGTCCATGGCCCAGACTATGATCCGAGCACCGAGCCGATCGACACCGATGTGCTCATGAGGGTCGGAGGAGGCAAGAGACATGGGCGGTACTGGATTGCCGACGGGGTAATCGACTCGTCCTTCACTCCCACTCTGTCTCAGGTGAGAGCAAGGAGCACGGGCTCGAGTCCAGCCATACGACCTCGGCACGACAGCTCACAGCATCGCATACAGCAACTCGAGGTTAGTGTAACTCGTCCTTCCTTGAGTTATATACCTACTCTTTGAGTTACTATAACGTTGGCTTGTAATATTACAGACCCAACTAGAAGAAGAGAGGAGGGAACGTCGCAAGATGGAGGCGAGGATGATGGCGGAGCGGGAGGCGGAGCGCCGGGCAGATCATCAGAGGATGGCGGAGATGTTCCAGTACATGCAGAGCCTTGGCGCCGCATAGGGCATCGCTCCGCCACCTCCATTGTTCCCTCCAGTTGACCCTGCTCTCTTCCACACTCCTGTGAGTATCAAAATTGTAGTTAGATGTTTGTAATGCATCTGGTATAACACATGCAATCTCTTCTCTGTGCAGGGCCAATCTGGGGCGGCATCCAACAACCCTCCGGAAGGGTTCAGCCCAACGCAGCCCCGGTCAAGCCGCCCACCTCCATGAGTGTTGTGTTTTCATTGTTTTAGACTTCTGTACTTGTGTATAATACTTATGTCTGTGTTTGATACTTATGTGAGAGCTTGCGACGTTAGAGACTTATGTTTGTGTTTGATACTTATGTTGAACACTTATGTTTGTGATGGATATTTATGTTTGTGGTGACGGTTTTATGTTTGTGTTGGCTATTTATGTCTGTGATGATATTTGTGATGTATATATGTGATATATATGTGATATCTTCTGTTTGTGTGGATGGAATACAAAAAACAAATAAAAAAGGTATATACTGGTCACTTTGCCGAGTGTAACACTCGGCAAAGAGGCTCTTTGCCGAGTGTCAAGGTCATAACACTCGGCAAAGAGCACAGACCTGGGCACCGGCTTAGGTTCTTTGCCGAGTGTTACGTCCCTGGCACTCGACAAAGAGGTCGGCTTTGCCGAGTGCCGCTTGGGACACTCGGCAAAGAACCTGACATGGGGACCCTCCCTGGCGGGTTCTTTGCCGAGTGTCCCAAGCGGCACTCGGTAAAGATGGATTCTTTGCCGAGTGCTGCACGGAAGACACTCGGCAAAACTAACTTCTTTGCCGAGTGTCACAGGGGACACTCGGCAAAGCCACCGTCTCCGTCACTCGACGCCGTAACGGCTGCTTTTCTTTGCCGAGTGCTCTCTGGCACTCGGCAAAGATCTTTGCCGAGTGCCCGATAAAAAGCTCTCGGCAAAGAAGGCTCTGCCGATGCACTGTTCACCGAGCCTTCTTTGCTGAGTGTAACACTCGGCAAAGCTTTTGCCGAGTGTTTTGAACGCTTCGCCGAGTGCTTCAGGCACTCGGCAAAGCGATTGATTCCGGTAGTGTTTGTAATTCCTTTTTAAATTCTTATTTTGGATTTATAAAATCAAATCTGGTTATGATTCATGAATTCAAATATAGATGCAGCAGACAATGAATCCAGCATGATGAAAGTCTTATTTTTAATTTATTAATTTGATTAAACAAATAACTCATACACATGGAATTAAATAAACAAGAATTTCTCCTAATCACATAGTTAAAACACTGCTTTATTCCTTCCAAATTTTAGGGTATTACATGGCAACATCGTGAATGTCTTATGTAACGTTTTTATTTTGGAACTACTAATGTTCGGTTAACATTTTAACATGTTTGAATGTCTTGTGTATTCATCTTTCCTAACTAATCTGAAGTAAGATTGAAATAAATGTTTTCCTTTCTATTTTCTATGTTTTTGTATGAAAAGGGCTAGCCACATTTCATTTGTTTATACTCATAATCGTCATATCCCAGATAAGCTGCTTATTGTTCATCTATACATCACATACTAGAAGATGCAATCTGGAGATTTTTTTTTCTAACTGTGCAACCTTGAGTGGTCTACCAGACAAGATCTCTATAGCACACCTCTTGTGCTCCATGAAATTATGAGCAAGCAGAGAGCGCTATGAGTGATTAGAATTCAGAAAGCATGTGATTGTGGTGCTGAAACCACGTCAAAAATTGGACGAGCTTGTGACTCCAACGAACTACTGCTACATTACATCTAGTATTAAGCATGAGACATTCTTCAAGTCCGTTGCCTGAAGATGATTAATTTTAGACCACTTGTCTGAAGATTAATCGAGGAAATGGCTGCACAAAGAGAAAAATTTCAAGCGCTGCCTCAACTCCATTCTAAATTCGTTCTGATCTTGACGCTACACTAGAGCTGACGAATAATGTTCAAACGGGCGGCACGGATGGGTCCTCCATCCTGCTGCTCTGGCTCTGCTCGGCCGCCGGCTCAGCGCGTGGCTGCTGCTGCAGCGGCAGCCCCTGCTCCTCATTGTCTCCTAGCATCTCTAGCAAAGCTTTCCAATCGACATTGTTGACGTCGAACAAGTCGTCGACGTTGAACCCCTCCTCAATGCGTCGACGCTGTTCTTCCTCGCCTCCGACCATCATGGAATCCCCGCCTTGTTCATGACCATGAACATTGGAGGGCATCAAGGTGGCGGCGGGGTCCACATGCACCTGCACGTCACTGCTCTGCTTGGCCGGCTCAGCGCATGGTTGTTGCTGCTGTTGCTCCCCATCGACATTGTCTAGCAAAGCTTTCCAATCGACATTGTCGATGTTGAGCAAGTCACCGACGTTGAACTTGCCCAAGTCACCACCCTGCTCCACCTCTGATGCCTCCTCGCCTCCGACCATCAGGGGATTATCCATCGTCGGGCAAGCACCGGTGAAGATGGCGCCGGCGGGGTCCTGCACGTCGTGGATCACCTTGGTTGGCGGCGCCTCGGGGTGATCGCCTGTCGCCGTCCTCTTGGCCTTGGACTTGTTCTTGGCCAGAGACGAGGACGAACGGTGCACCTTGCACAGCACGTGGTCGCTGCCGCCGCCCTGGGTGTCGTCGTACTCGAACATCCTCCATCCCATTCGGTGGAAGCGATGCCGACCCGACGTCCCCTCGTCCTCCTTCTCCTTGTAGCCGTAGGATAGGCTGCAGAACGTGGCGCCGGGCAAGCCATGCATGGGCTTCGGGCCAGTCTCCGAGTGCCAGCACGTCCCGGCGGTCTCCACCGCGCGCAGCCTGTGCCCGCTGGTCCTTCCCTCGCCGTTCTTGTATCGCTTCGGACAGTATATATACCACTGCCTGTTGTACCCGTCCTCCGTCACGTCGGTGCCCGGCACCGGCTCCAGGTCGGCGACCAGCTCCTCAGGGGCAGCGGTGTAAACGTCCGCGTGGTGGATGAAAGCTTTGAATCTCTGGTCGACGGTTCCGGCGCGGAGGTCGCGCAGGAGGGCGATGGACGCCTCGTTGGTGGCCCGGAAGACGTGATCGTTGGCGGCCATATGCCACCGATCTCCGATCTCCAGGTGGTGATGGTGTATCGGCCGGCCGGCCGGCTAGCGTACGTTCTCTCGTCGCCGGATGATGCAGGTGATGGTGGATCGGCTAGCTTCTTGCGTCTATATATGTGCGCCTGCGCGTGATAGTTTTGCACGGTAGCTAGCTAGCTAGCTAGGTGTTTATATACACCTTTTCCAGATAACAGAATTTCGATCTACAATCTATCTACGTGAAAAGATAGATATATCTTGAAATGGTGATCGATCTACTATCTATCTTGCGTCTACGTACGTGAAAACTCAACCATGCATGTGTATGTGTGTGCTGTACGTGAACAGACCATGCTCTGCGTGTACACGACGTAAAAACAACCATGTACGTGTGCTTGTACGTCAAAACAACCATGCATGCATGTTTTTTATTTACAAACTTTGTATTTCCGTTTCTTTATTTATTCTAATTTGTTTTACACGTCAAAACTCAAAATAATCTTTATAATTAAGATGTCAATACGGAAATGTATTCCCTAAGTTTGTTGGATCCCTTCCTTCTAAAACCTGATTTGTATGTATAGGTTGAATTGTTTTCAAAATTCAATGAGGCCATAAAAGACATCTCGTATTCAAGATTAAAAATCATCATAAAATTATTATTATTTCTACACTAATCATTACATTCTCTACTCTATTACAAATAGTAACACGATTGATCCTATATTTTTTAAAAAACAAATAATTTTGTTGTTCACAATATACCTCACCAGATCTTAAATTAAAGCTCCACTTTTATATATAATTAACTAAATCTCTACTACCTATTAAGCATCAATTGTAGCCGTGCACAGTTATACTGTACCCCCACCCGTCCTCCCCGCTCGCGATCCCCCTGCGCTCACCGCGGCCGCCACTGCCTCCGATGTCCTCCTGTCTGGCCCGTTCTCCCCAGCCTCGGCACCGCACCCCGCCCTCGTCCTAGGCACTGTAGTCTACCGATTACCCCCATTACGACCCGAATCTGCGTGTCGCCCCTACACCCCATCGCCACCTCTCCTCCCCTCCCCTCCCCAGTCACCACCCATCCCTCGACCGCCTCAACGGTTGTGCCAGGGGCAAGGGCGACGTATTCATGAATGGGTAGTTCTATCGCCTAGAGTGCACTAAGTAATTAAAAACTAAGTGTGAGCTAGTGTAATGCATTCATGTATGTTTGGTTGTTGCAAAATTCTTATTTGAAGTTTAAATAAAAATATCTTTGTTTGTCCGCTATTTATTTGAATTAGAGAATATTTATACGGATTAAACATTTCAATTAATATTTATATTAAAATAAATATTTTGTTTGTCCGCTACATGCTGGAGCATTATTTTTGAGTGTGTGAATTTAAATTCGCATCTAAAAATTGGATTTGGATTTAAACTCTTTCCTAAAAAATCAAAAAGGTTATTTGTTCGTGTGCTGGTTTTCTGATCGGGTCATTAGAACCTTCTTCCTCGAGTTCTATCAGGACTTTGTTCCTTGTACGCACACACTATCGGTGTTTAGTCCCGACGGCACACTACGGGGTAACCCACGTAGAGCTTTTGGGAGAACGACAACGTCGATTGCTGCTCGATGATACGTGTAGGGGCACGTCGGAACACGGGAGATTCATACAGGTTTGGGTTGCGCAAATGCGTATTACCCTATGTCATGTGTGGTGCTGAGTATTGGATTGATCTGAGTTTGAAGATTACAAGTGATTGTGGGAGGTAGAAGATGAAGTTGCTATCAATTTAATGGAGTGTTCTCTCTTCCTTGTAGGGGTACCTCTGCAACCTTATATAGCTGACTGGTGATATATCCCTTTATAGACCATTGAGTCCACTCGAGTCTACTTCCTGTTGCTACAAGTATTCCTATTCTTTCGGTGCTTGGTTGCCTTTTCTGGGTTATCATCTGAGTGATTCAGCGCTCAACCACGCTTGGGTCGCATTTTCAGAGTTCAGGTGATCCCTCCGCGGGACACGCGAGGTGATCCCTCCGTGGGACACGAGCACCACCGGTATACCCATGCAGTATCCTTCGAGATTTTTAGTTAGCCACGCATCATAACTTCGGTTAGTTTTTGTCCTGCCCAGACGAGGCCCATTGTGCGCCCTATTGGGATACTTATCACAGGCCTCTCAGGCGACCCAATGAATGTATGGGTGCCTTAGTGGCCCATGGGATATCTATCTCCCACAAGCCCCCAAGGCTCAAGCAAATTTTCGAGGACAATATGCTCGAGACTCCAAGAAGAACTCTATTATTTGATTGTCTTTGAGTGCATCTTCTTTTCCCATGATGTATGTGCATTCAATGGATGTATCCCTCGAGCTTTGAGTTGAGCAACAATCAACTCGATGGTCCCCGAGATCTTTTCTTCAAAGGATCATTTTATTGGTCTAATTGTGAGCAAATTGAGTTTTTTGCTAAACGACATCTAGCCGTCTGAATTTAGCTTGAGGGAGGTTTGGCCGACTAAAGCTTAGCCGACTAAGACCTATCCTGTCATGTCATGTCTGGCCATGGTGTAAGTGCAATCAACATCTTGAGGGTTTTGGTGATTAATGGACAAAACAATTAAATATGTACTAATGAGTTTGCTCCTAGTGTATGTCAGTTTTAAATCATGAAATGATGCACAGGCATAAAATCAATGAGCTAAAGCGAAACCAAGAGGTGGAAAATAAAGTTCTACAAATGGTTTCTGGCGAAGATTCCCAAGCTATTTTATTGTTCTATCTTAGTAATAGTGATCCTCGCATGCTTAGTCTTTTCGCAAGGTAAGGATGGTATGTTCTATCTTAGTAATAGGGACCTTGTTTTGTAAAGTTATGCAACCACCATTTGTTTTCTTTCTCATTTACTTCAAAAGCTGTTTTTTCCTGTGCACACCAGTTCAACCGGGTCCTATGCCAATTCAATTGGAATTCGTCAAGGTTTTCTCTAGAAATGTTAGGTTCAACCAGAATTTCAATTTCCAGTTGAACCAAGAATTTATAGAGAGTTCCTAATGAAATACCGGTTCTACCGAGATTAGTGCTAGTTCAATCGGGAATTGCGCAGCCACAAAAAGTCAGCTAGATCTGATTTGTGCAGGCTATAAAAACCTTTGCTCCCCACTTCTAAACCCTAAGACTCTCGAACCTACACCCTACGACGGTTGCTCTCCTCCGTTTCAAAGCGTGTCGACTTCGATCTCGCGCTTCAAGTCCTCCCCCTTCGATTGGTGGGAAGATTCTTCGGTGTGAGTTAAATTGTCAATTCCAACGTGCATTTTTATTCAAGTTCTTCAATCTCTCTCTAGTCGGTGCAAATCATTCTTACTTGCGATATATTTGTTTTTGGAACGTGTTGTTCCTTGTGCGCTTGTGATCTTTCCTTGGGAGTCTCCAAATCTGTGGACGACCTCAAGAACATTTTGTATCACCAGCTCTTTGTGGGCAAATTGGGTAAGGGATCGCCTTGACCTGTGTGGTCGGCATTGAGGAACAGGGTTGAGAAAGACCCGACCCTTTGTGGGCACCTGTCACACTCAGTTTTAGAAGGCAAACCGAATGCGAACCATGTACGTGCCAGGATCAGCAATTCACGTACACAACAGTTACATAACCGGACATCATCACACAATGCTCGAATAATAACATAAAAGATAGTAATAGTCGATTACATCATGATGTCCAAGTCATCCACATAGTCATTAACAATTATCAAAGTGCAAAAAAAACATAGATAAACGCGGCCTTCATAGGCAGCCGACTGGGGGTTTGCCGCTAACCCACTCCTAGAACTCATCGTACTCTTGGAACTCCTGGAAGTCCTCCTCCACGGCTTCATCTTCTCCTGAGCAGTGGTTGCAACATGAACAACCTGGGGGGTTTGGTGTGTAAAACAAGGGTGAGTACACATCAACATACTCAGCAATTGTCCCATCTGACTGTAGTGGACTAGCTTTATGTGGGGTTAAGGTCAAGTAGTTGCTTTTAGTTAGTCAGGTTATTATTACTAGTAGAGAGCCAGGTTTTAGCATTCACCCAAGTTGTTAACCCAAAAGTACCCTTTCCAAACGGAAAGAATACCAGAAACCATTACCACAAGCATAATCAAAACCATCATCCTCGTCATCACCTGTAAACCAAACATCTCTGATCAATGTGTCTCTAATCAATAGAGCTCTCTTGGCCGCTCATAACCGCGAGCACGACTGATATATCGGTTTCATAACTTGCAGAGATTGCACACTTTACCCACAAGCTGTGATTCCCTTTCTGCCCAGGGAGAGCTACTCCCCATTGACCACTACCTAGGTGGCCTGGTAGGGTATCACTATGAAGCCTTTACAAAGATTCCCCAAGGCTGTAGCCGCCTGTTAGGTTTCCTAAATGTATCGAACTCCTCCACAAGGGGCAATCCACCCTCGGTAGAGCGAGCCGCATACACCGAGCCCCATTGACGGCACGACGGTGAAGCGAACTACACCCAGTTCCTCTAATTATTCAACTAAGGGCGTCCCATACCACCCCCATGGTTGCACTGTTTTCCCGGACGGTCATCCAACGAACAAGTCCTTACGGAGAGGCACTCGAGAAACCGCTCGAGCCCCCTTAAATGTCACAATATCATCATCATAATCAATAGAAAAAACAACGTATCATAAATAATCTCATCATGTTCATTGATTAGGGTGAAGCACTAGCACAAAGCTAAACTAAAATAATCCAACCCACATAGGTAAACAAGGACATGATAAACAAAGCTAGTCAATCCTTAGGTATAAATTGTGTAAATGTGGGGAATGAATTATAAAATGAATAGGACATAGATGGGTTAAGGGACACTTGCCTTCACCAACCAGCTGCTGCTCAGGGTCTTCATCTGCAACTCCTTTGGACTCCGTCCATGGACCGTTATCTATGCGAGTGCAATCATACATTCACATCTTAAATTAGAAAATAAATAATACATCATATAAGGAAACATATGAATTAAACATGCACGTGACATATGGCTGGCGCTTACGACCGTATGAGAGATGAACAAGGATGACATAACCGTTATTATGATCGATGACTTCTCTTACTTATGTTAAGTGAAAATGAACCGAAACACTTAATTTAATATAGTTATACTAATGCACATTCACTGTAGGCGTAAATAAAGTTATTACTTAATCTCGATTAACTGTACACTTAACTAACCTGTCGCTGCCTGATGCAATTTAATTAGCACGAGCAATTTTAAGTGGTACGGGGTGTCGCCGCGCGACATTACGTACAAAAGGAAAATAAAGCGTGTGTGCCGCTATGCAAACGACGCCACACGCTACTACGCACAGAGTTGTTGCGCGCTTGGTCGCGTTGGTTGCCGCGCCGCGTCGCGGGCCAAGCTGGCCGCGCAGGCGAGCGAGCAAGCCGCACCACACTGGCCGCGCGTGCGTCGCAAGCGAGCGAGCTGCGCAGGCGGGCTGGCAGTGAGCCACGCCGCGCCGAGGGCACTGGTCGCACGCCGCGAGCACGGCAGGACGCGCCGGGGCGGAGCCGCGGGCCCACGTGCCACGGACACGCCTAGCGGACGGGCCGAGCCACGCCAGAGCGTGCAGCCAGGCCATGGTCGGACTAGGAGGGGTGCGAGGGGGACCGCGCCGGGCCGCGAGCATGTGGGACCCACGCGGTTAACGAAGAGGAAGGAAGGGAGGGGAAAGGGGAAGGGGAGGGCTCACCTCGATGGTCGCGCATGCAGACGGCAAAACGGCGGGGCAGCGGGGGCTCGACGGTGAGGATGAGGGTGTGAGGGAGAGGGGTGCTAGCAGGATGTGGGGCATGGGACGGTTCATGGGGCACTATGCCCCCCATATCTCATCGAGGCGGTTGGGGAGGATGCCGCGTGGCCGATGGGCCCCACCAGCAGGCCATGGCGGCTGAAAGCCGGGCGCGGCTGCGCGGCTCGTTCGCGTGTGTGGGCGCGAGGCTGACGGGCGGGCCCCATGTGCGACGACGGCGCTGGGAACTACCCACACACGCACGCGCGCGGCATGCGTGGGCGAGCCGCTGGGGTGGACCGCGTAGGCGCCCCGCACCTGGGCCGTGGCGAGGGGAAGAGTGGCTGGGCCGCGCGGGGGGGGGGGGGAGAAAACGCTCGAGGGCTGCGCGCCAAACCAGCCCAAGACAAGAGAGGAGAGAGGGGGGGAAATGGCCAGGTGGGCCGCGCCGCAGGCCAACAAGGCCAGCAGGGAAATGGAGGGAGGGTTTTGGGGTTTTTCCTATTTCCTATTTAGATCCAATCTCTTACTAAATGAATACTTCACGGAAACCAAGCAAACAGACAAAAATAGATGTGTGATCCAGCATGATGCAACAACCAAAGAAAATCCACTTCTAGGATTTATTAATACCTGACATCGAGTTAACTCTCTTTAGAATTTTGAAAAGGGCAAGGTGAAGCGAAAAGGAATGGAAAAGGAAAGGTAATGCCCGAATTTGTGGATGTTAAGGAAGAAAAACTTACACCCCCCAAATTTAAGGTGTTACTGCACCTTAACGAGTAGTAGGGCACCTTGGTGGTGTGACCAAACCTTGGTAAAAAATAGTGTGTCTTGTGTGGCTTCTTGTGAGTGTGATTTGTTCCTTATCATCTTAAGTTTGCAATCTATCTAGTTCCTCGACGTGTCGACGACCTCTCGTTGGGCCTCGCTCTCTGCCTCTCCACCGATGCATCCCGCTTCCCCCACTAAAGATAGTGGAGATGTTTAGGTGGACCTCCTCGCCCTCCTGTTGATTCCTGATATGAATTAGGAATGATGATACTCTTAATTGTAAGGCTATTGGAGAGGCCAAATTATCTTATAAAGTTTATTTATAATAATTTCTACATGTTATTGTTTAATGACCTGGTTTCCCCCTTACCACATACAAGTATAGGATAAAAGTTAAGTTGTCATCTTAGCATGGTGAAGATAATCTCTTGAATAGATAATGAGGTAGATCAAAACAATTGATAGATAGAATCTTTCTCATGACCTCTATGTCTGGATTATTCTAGAGTGGACCCAATATAATTTGCCACTCTGTTCCACTGATCCAATGTCAGATCTTTACTAGCTAACAAGCTTGATCCGGTTTGTATCATTAAATTTCTTTTATATTCCTGTTATTTTCCACTCCTTTACTAATGAGAAGTATTTATCCTTGTAGTATTGCGGCATCTACAATAATCCATGCAGTGCTTATTTGATATACCATTTTTGTTACATTATTTCATAACAATTATTTTTTACTATTGTCTTTTTTCACAAGAATTCTTTTACTGACACCTACTTATGTGGATATGTGATGTATGTCCAACACTATTGATTTTTTTGCCAATCTGCTCAGTGAGGCTCAGGATGGGAGTCTAGATTTGAACAGCACAACAAACACTTTAGGACACGTCTTGGACCAAAAAATTAAGTAATTCCTGATGAAAACTATACCTTCAACTCGAGCATCTTGTTGGAGTTTATTTTGTATTTGTTTTAACATGCTGACTAGGGTCTTATGGGAAAATTTCAAAATTGCATGCCACTAAATTGTATTGTTTCTACAAGACTGCATTTCAGTGCAATTAGGATTTGACCTCAAAGTTTACCTGTTCTTGCAGGTCAAAGCAGTTGGAGAGGAAATGTGAATAGGATTTCTAGGGCTCGGCTTTTAGCCAAAATGAGCACCGAGTGATGTACCAATAATGCCAAAGATAACTCCCTCCTTTAACCTTGTAAGCTTATATTTTTTGAACTTTGTTTTATTCCTGGAATGTTAACTACTGCTCGCCAGACACCTCAAACCATCATGCTTCTTTTGACTTTTAAGCGTAGCATTCTTGATATACTTAAATATTTAAATGAGATGCTATCACTAGAAATGTTGTCTTTTGGTACATCTACCATTTTCGACGCAACAATATAGACTTGTTAGTTACCAAGATAATGTGTTGAACACTTTGGGGAAAATGAATGATAACTCATTGTTCAGATATGCGTTAGGCAATGGTTGTCACATTTTGTAGGGAATATACAAAATAATGAGGAATTACATGCCTAAAGTTGGTACTCTTGGCCTTGATATGATGTTCCTAACATGTACTATGCAGATGATCATATTTCTATATTTATGTGTGGGGAGCCATTTTCAGAATGACATCAATTGCTCATTTGGAGTACTCATCTGAGCACTGAGTTGCTACCTTAAGATTACCAATTTCATGTTCTTTAAAAATAGATTACCAATTTCATGGAATTAGTCTTTGTTGTGCTTGATATTCTTGAATTATATGTACTAAACAGTTGGACAACTCTTCATCAAATGAATTATCGCCCGTCAGTTTTTTGTCATCTATTCCCCCATTCCAAATTATAAGATATTTAAAATTTTCTAGATACGTCGATTTACTATGTATCAGACATAGTGTATATTTTTTCAGATAGTGTATATTTAGGTGCATAGAAAAAGCTATGTATTTATAAAAGCCAAAACTTCTTATGATTTAGAATGGAGTGATTATGGTTTAAAGTGGAGGGAATATTGAGTACTATGTTAACACTTTCAGTTTTTTGCTTTATTAAATGCCTTCCTACAAATGAGTTACCTATCCACAAATCGGAAAGAACTAGAGAAGACATGCCACATTTTCTCATGCAGATTGTGCTGTATGGATCAACCTAGAATGAGTCTTCCTAAGGCTTAGGTAAAACCTGGACAACATATCTGTTGTTCTCTTGAAACTCTTGGTCATTTTTAACTCATGTTAACAGAATACAAACAAATGTAAATTTGTTTCAGTTGTTGTACATAGTACACAACAGCTTCAACACAGATATGATATAGAGTTGTTTCACAAGATGGCACCGATTTAGTAGAATTTATGGAATATAAGCTTGGAACTCAGATTCCTTTGCTTGTACGTTTATATTGGCTATCCTCACAAATAAAGTTCAACAATGTGCCCCTGAAACTAAGATGAAATCTCTACATATGGAATCACTAAATGGTCGTATTTTCCAATATAAATTGCATATCCTTTCGTTTGGATAAGTCAACATGAGACCCCTTTCGCTAGGATATTTGTATTTGTAGTTATTGGGACACAAAACTAAATATATGATGAGTCTTAGCTAAACCCCTTTAGAGGCACATTGTATTATGAGGTAACCCGATTTGTTTTTTCAGCTTTCAGATGCTCATTGTGTATTTTTTTTGTTTTCTTAATATCCCTATACTATATGTCACAACCTTTTCATGCGTTGACCAATAATTTAGCATTTGGAATGGGTTTCTCCTTTTTGTATCATCATGTATTTATGTGTACTTCCATGGAATACCATTTTCTTCATGTTGGCGATGAGATGCTACAATCTAAGTTGCTAGATCGAGATTCATATGTCTCTAGTCGGTTATCAGTTTTCTTTACAAAGATTTGAGTCACATGTATGTTAATTGGTTGG
Organism: Zea luxurians; assembly: GCA_029449295.1. Classification (NCBI taxonomy): domain Eukaryota; kingdom Viridiplantae; phylum Streptophyta; class Magnoliopsida; order Poales; family Poaceae; genus Zea; species Zea luxurians. Next base: position 36,341,315 of record JAOPSE010000010.1, on the reverse strand, counting down.
TATATTAGCAGGAAATCAAGAATAAAACGGTTCTACTGAAACCCCTACAAGATGCCTTCCACTCTATGACTCGTCATTGGGTTCACGCAGATTCTACTGCCCCTTGAGGGAATGCTTTGCTCTGTTGGTTGATGATCCTGATCATGGTGATGTGGTGATAACAAATTAGGAGTACCCACACTGTTGTCGGATGTTCTGTGCCCTAGTGTAAGGTTCCATGGCACGCTGGTGTCACTTGCGCAGAGTTCCAACGACCTGAGGAAGGATGAGCAGGGCAGAGAGGACCTACTGTCGAGGAAGGTCGAACAAGAGAGCAAGTGGCAGAGGTGCCCCAAGTGCAAGATATATGTGGAGAGGATCTGGGGCTGTGTATTTATCATCTACAAGTACTGCTCACAAATAGAACATTCATTACACTGAGTACAAATGATGATCATCTTCTTTGTTCCAATTTACATGTGCGGGCACTGCTTCTGCTACCTTTGTGCAGCCCCAATGTCTAGGGACAACCATTGTTGCAAAACCTGTAATCGAACCTGATGAATGCCTTGAAATCGCCAAGCTCTCTACTTGAAGGAAAGAACCTCTTATTAACTAATATTATATGTGTGCTACTGGTTCATTTTCAGAAGCAATTACCATTCATCAAAAATAGGCTGACACAACTGTATACTAGGAAAAGTCTATTACATGCAAAACATATATTGACCTATAAAGCAAACCACAAATTGGCATCAGAGCTGAATCATAATTGAGAATGATTCGCCTTGAGAAGTACAAATCCTCAGACATGTTGTTTTTATTCATTCAAGTCTTTTAAGTCTAACTACAGATCATGGCAAGTATGGTGTACAAAAGGTCTTTACAATTTTTAGGGATAACAGGGGCGGACCTAGACAAAAATCTGAGTGGGGGCCTAAATGAAGGGTTAATTACAAATAATCCTTTGTGATTATAGTAAGTAAGGTAAAACTTCCACTAAATCAACAAAATTGAGTGGGGGCATGTGCCCGCACTACTCTTAATGTCGGTCCGCCCATGGGGATAATTGTTTGCACTATTACAGAACATTTCTGAATTTTTTGTGTTCTGATAGGGTGCTCGTAAGGGCGCTTTTATGTTCTAGTCCAATCCAAAGGGAGTGAAGTGAAATTGCCTTGAGCTAAGCGCGTCTACACCTAGAAAGCAAAAAGGCAAGCCAAGCCAAGGCGCCAGAGAAAAGCAAACGAGCGAGCATAGCGACTGAGTCTCGGTTAAAAATGAATCGAACCAAAATTATCGGTTCTACTTTTCCATATACACATTTCGTTTCTCATTTTCTAGAAACCGGATTTTATAAAAAACCGAGGAACCAAACCAAACTGAAGAACCAAACGTCCAGGCCTATCCGTCCTGCCCTATGTGTGTCACTATAGATATTGTGATGCTTAGGTCCTCCATGACTGGGTTGATTGGTCCCACAAGGTAGAGACAAGAAGTGCCAAAGACAAAGACTGTATGTGGTGATTTGCTATCATGTTGATAGAGACTTCCAGACACCCCTTTGGTGTGCCGCACTGTTGGCCCGGACAAAGTTCGGTGATGACGTGACATGTCGTGGCTAACATGGACCAACAATATCTACCTCGTTTTCATAATGGACGAGTACAAGCGTATGTGAGTGATCATTCAGTGAGTGATAGGTGGGCCTGAGAGCCGAGGCCCACGGGCGCACGCTGAATTACAACCTGGCTGGGACTAGGTCGGGACCTCCACCTCGCTAAGTTGCTCGGCAGGGACTAGGTCAGGACCTCTGCCTCGCTGAGTTGCTCGATAGGGACTTGGTCGAGACCTCCACCTCGTTGAGTTGCTCAGTAGGGACCTAGTCGTCAGGTGGGCCATTAAGCGTCACGAGACTACAGGTACCTGGTTCCCGCGTACCTGTCACCATGTCAAACGGGACTTAAGGGTAAGATATACCAACCAAAAATATTTACAAGGAAGGGTCATTGGATTAGACACTGCGCCCGACCACTAGGGCGTAGTATTCCTAGGATTGTATTACTTCAGCCATTACCGAGGTGAGAATGTGCAAGTCTGACTAAGAGAGAGGTTTGATTGATGAAAATGGGAGTATGTATGTTAGAGCGCGTATGTCATCCACCACAACCTATTGGTGGACAGTGGCTCAACCACTTCGTAGCTATTAAGTCAACAAAGGACACTAGATAAACCACTGCAGGACATGACTGAGTGTAACGGCGGGCTCTAGGGTGGCCTAGGTGTGCCTACAGTACCCTGACGGAGGAAGAAGGCGTCATCCATGGTGTCCCTCGACTGATTGGAACCTAAGAGGACGACGAACTAGACGACAATGTGTGACCTTTATTAGCTTGACCCTTAGGCTTTTGTAACAGGGTTGGTCTCTGACCTTGGCCTATAAAGTAAGGGAAAGGCACACAATTCCAAGGACGAGCAATCACACATACACATCACTAGCACAAGTCAAAGCATAGAGCACTTATAACCACACACATATTCACACACTAGAGACTTGGGAGCTCAATCTCTCTCTCGCCCGTTTGTAACCACTACTACAATACCAGTGCAACGTAACACGAGCAGGTCAACTGGATTTATGGATATTATGCCTAAACTAGAATAAACCCTTGTGTCCTCTTTGTACACCATCCGCTCAAAGACACGCAAAGCGTAATAATTACTAACCAGTGGTTTCGAAACACCGAAAGTTGACACGCCAGGCATGAGCATTGTTGCCCGTCTCGCAACATGTTTCCATCACACAATAGCGGTTGGCCAACTAGTTAGCTGGGTGCAACACTCCAAAATCCTAATTTGGCTTTAGTAATTTTTTTTCCAAAAGTATTAAATTAAAGTGCCTTCTAATGAGGGATTACACCTTGGTAGTGCCCTTCCTAAAATTAATAATAAAACAATATTAACATTATGGTAGATTCAAATTTTAGGTTTAAACCTTTGAAACTAGAATCTAATTTTAAACCCAGAAAAAGAAATAATAGAAAGATTTTCAATTTATTTATTAGAGTGGCTTATTCCCTTCGTAAACTATATAATTAGAGACACTCTTTAAAAATATTTGAGTTAAAGTAACTGTTGATAAAGAGTATACATTGCCTTCTCGTAAAGTAAATAAGTAATGAATATTAATTTGTAAATGAACTTTTAATTTCTCTATACATTCAAAAAAAATAGTTTCTTAAATAAATAATATGTGTATTGCATATTTAACACATTAGCCCAAAAAAATGAATAAAATAATTAATATAAAATTTTGCTTTGCATCATGCTTAGGTTCTTTGTTTTATGCATTTAACTTGTGATTTAGTTTCAGAACAAATTCAAATTTGAATTGGCAAAACAGAAAATAGAAATGAAAATAATACAGAAAAGAAGATTGAAAAGAAACAAAAAAGGAAAGAGAAAACCACATTCCCTTCCCACAGCTCATCCTCAGGCGCATCCCACTTCTTACACTCGGCCGACCTAGTCCCTCACCCGCACATTTCCTCGCATCCACACCGCACTCGAATGTCGCTGACAGCAAGGACCCCTTGTTAGGTGTTCTCTTACCTCGTGTCAAAGATAGGCCAACAGCAAACCAAACACCGGGATTCTCATGTCGTTGTTCTTTCTTCAGCCAGGACCTTGGGAGACTATATATACATACTGCACTGCACCCCCTTGACCCATAAGCATCGTTGTAGATGAGCCACGAGCCCATTGAAGCAAGCGAAGAGAGAACAGAGAGGTAGAGAGAGCCGTCAGGATCACCCTATGTACGCCACCGTTCGAGGGCTACAAGGCAATCGAAGGAGTTCGCGAGGGCACGGGCGTGCGAGAAAATTGACGGTCGCAAAGTTCCTCTAATCTGAACCACTTGTGTCTAATCTAGCAACGCACGGTCGTTCTTCTCCTTTCACAAAAAAATGGGACGACGCCTCCTCGCCACAGTGGACGCTCGCAGGGGTAACCCCGATCTAGCCATCCTAGCACCTCCACGCACAACGGTCGGTAACGAACGTAGCCAAGACAACCGTGAACTATCTGATGCACTCCTTACCCGAATCGTTGGCGGCGAGGTAATTTCGATCGCTCCGGTCCCTCCCCATGCTCCAATGTGTCGAGAACAAGTTTGAGGTGCTCTAGCAACCACTCGGGCGCCCTCCAATATCCCTGCGACGAGGCGATTTTGGGTTTGGCGACTTTTCTCTCCCTTCCTCTCTCTCTATGTTCGCCACTAGGTTGAGTTCCTCAGCTCATGGCTGGCAACAGCTCTAGCGGTTATGGCGACGGTTGCAAACCGTAACAACCCTAGGTGGAAGACGGTTCTGGCACCATGGCTCCACATGCTAGTGATTCCAGTGTGCGCATGTGAAATCTTGTCGTGCGGCTAACATCGCGGCCCATCAATAGCAGTGTGCGCGCGTGAAGACGGTGTGTGGTGAAATGTGAGACGGACGAGTGGGCATGTGGTGTTGATGACCGGTCTCGAGGGCGTGGACGGCTTCAGTGACTCGACGTTTGCCCAACGGGCCCACTTGTCGGCACACGAGCCCACGACTGGGTTCGGCTGAGGGTTTTGGCCCAGCAACGGTCAATCTGTTTCTCTTTTTTTCATTTTTCTTTTATGTTTTCCATTTCACTACCGGAATCCGAGCCTTTGCCGAGTGCCGGACGCTTTGCCGAGAGCCGCACTTGGCAAAGCTCGGCTCTCGGTAACGAGCGTCTTTACCGAGCGTAGGACACTCGGTACAGGTCCACACTCGGCAAATACATGTTTGCCGAGTGTCAAACACTCGGCAAAGGGGGCTCTCGGCAAAGGGCCGTCAGCGGCCGTCCCAAAGCTGACGGCCGTCAGTCTTTGCCGAGTGCCAACCGTCGGCTCTCGGCAAAGATGCTTCTTTGCCGAGTGGCGCGCAGCTGGCACTCGGCAAAGGAAGCTTTACCGAGTGTCTTATCCAGACACTCGACAAAGTATATTTTTATTTTTTTGATTTTGTCTCCCAAACTTTTTGTGGTATGTTCCTACACTATGTAGACCTACATGTATCATTTGTGGACAATTATAACATAGTTTTCAATCGTTAGTAGATTTAGTTCGTTTTTTGAAATTCTTCGGAAAATTCAAATTTGAACTGCAGGTCACTCGAAACTTGGAAAACCGTGCATGAAAAAATGATATTCATGTTACTTAGCATAAGTTACGACCGATTTCAGAAGCGTACCGGAAACTTCGAGCAACATGCTCACTAAACATGGCCGTCAACTTGGCATGCACATGTTTAAAAATTGTATAAAACACAAATAAAGTCAGAAAATCATGAAACTTGTCCACGTGTCATGATATCATATGTAGAGGCTGTGATAAAAAATTTAGAATGTTTGGAGAAAGTTGTGAGACACTATGTGTAGAAACCTTCTAGATTCACATTGAAACTCTATGATTTCATGTGTAGTCCTCTTAGGTTTCTACACATAGTGTCTCACAACTTTCTCCAAACATTCTAAAATTTTTATCACAGCCTCTACATATGATATCATGACACGTGGACAAGTTTCATGATTTTCTGACTTTGTTTGTGTTTTATACAATTTTTAAACATGTGCATGCCAAGTTGACGGCCATGTTTAGTGAGCATGTTGCTCGAAGTTTCCGGTACGCATCTGAAATCGGTCGTAACTTATGCTAAGTAACATGAATATCATTTTTTCATGCACGGTTTTCCAAGTTTCGAGTGACCTGCAGTTCAAATTTGAATTTTCCGAAGAATTTCAAAAAAACAAACTAAATCTACTAACGATTGAAAACTATGTTATAATTGTCCACAAATGATACATGTAGGTCTATATAGTGTAGGAACATACCACAAAAAGTTTGGGAGACAAAATCAAAAAAATAAAAATATACTTTGCCGAGTGTTTGGATAAGACACTCGGCAAAGCTTCCTTTGCCGAGTGCCAGCTGCGTGGCACTCGGCAAAGAATAGGGAAAGAGTCTTTGCCGAGTGTCGCCCAAGGGACACTCGGCAAAGACGGCTTTGCCGAGTGCCAGCGATCTGGCACTCGGCAAAGCTTATTTTAAAATTAAAAAAAAACTTTGCCGAGTGCCAGATCACGGGCACTCGGCAAAGCGCCCTACATACAACGGCCAGCGGGCATCTTCCTCACTCTCTCTCTCACTCACTCAACGCCGCCGCCGACGCCACGCCCTCACCGTCGCCGCTCCCTCGCCGCCGCTGCCGTGCCGTTCCTCGCGCCCGCGCCGCGCCGCCGTCGTGCCCCCTCGCCTGCGCCGCCGCCACGCGCCCGTGCGCGCTCCCTCGCCGCCGCCGCGCGCCCTCGCCCGAGCGCGCTCCCGTGCCCGCCGCCGTCGCGCGCCCTCGCCCGCGCGCGCTCCCGTGCCGCCGCCGCGCGCCCGCGCTCGCCCTCGCGCTCGCCGAAGCCGCGCCCGCCATGCCCGCACTCGCCGTGCCATTGCCCGCGCTCGCCGTGTCGTGCCTACGCTCGCCGTGCCGTGTCCGCGCTCGTCGTGTTGTGCCCGCGCTCGCCCTCGCGCTCGCCGTGCCGTGCCCCTCGTCGTGTCGCGCCCTCGCGCTCGCCGTGCCGTGACTACGCTCGCCGTGCCGTGTCCGCGCTCGTCGTGTTGTGCCCGCGCTCGCCCTCGCGCTCGCCGTGCCGTGCCCCTCGTCGTGTCGCGCCCTCGCCCGTCGTCGTGCCCCTCGCCCAACCCCTCGCCCTCGCCCGTGCCCCCGCCGTTTCCTCGCCCACCGCCCCCGCCCGTGCCCCCGCCGCACTCCTCGTCGTGACCCCGCCGTTTCCCCGTCGTGCCCTCGCCCGCCAGGCGCCTCGCCCGCGACCCGTCGTCTCGCCCGCGACCCGTCGTCTCGCCCGCGCCCCGTCGCCTCGCCCGTGCCGAAACCTCTAAGGTGATTACTTGATTTATGTTATACGTGTATGATTTATATGAAATGATTAGTTTTAATATTAAGTTAATTATATACGTGCATGATTAGGTTAATATGTAGTATTGTGGATTGCCGGCCATCGTGCCGTTGAATTATGCGTGGATGTCAGCCATCGTGCTGATAGTTTTATTTGCAGGATTTTGAAACCTCCCCGTGCAGGGGAGGTGCTGCCGAAATTTTCTGTTGCTAGGCTTTTGTATTAACAGACTTGTGTTTCTTTTTTACAGAGAAGATACTTGTCTTCCTAGCCGCTGCGGGTCTCCCTGCACCGCGTCCCGTCGCCACTGCACCGACCCGCCATAGCCCCACTAGCCTGACTCCACCGCCACCCTAGGTATAACCTCTACATCCGCATCATGGTCGTAGATCACCTAACCCAGTTAGGCGTCTCCCGTTCGAAAGTGATACGGTGTAGATATGCAGATCTTTGCATATCTACAAATGTATCAGTTTCGAATTGTCCACGTTTTTTGGACAGCCCGCGGTTGCGTAGATGGTGTTAGTTTCATGCTCTACTCCGGTCTGAGATAGAGTTTCGGCGTCACCTCCCTGTTGTTCTCCGGACAGTACACTTTCCCTGCCAGGACGTGTATCCGGAGAACAGCGGGGAGGTGCTGCCGAAATTCTATCTCGGATCGGAGTAGAGCATGAAAACTAACTCCATCTACGCAACTGCGGGTGGGATTAGGACCTATCGTCATCTATTAGAAGGTAGGAACGTAGTGTACATGCATTACATGTCTATATTAAACTATACTCGGTTATATATGTTAGAGGATGGAGGACCGTGAGTGGATGTACACGGGCCATAGAGGAAGGAACGATGTCACCACTGAATGGATTAGAAAGACCGATGATTTCGTGGAACGGGCATATGGCGAAGCTGCTAAAGGAGCGAGTCTAGTCCCATGCCCGTGCAGCAAATGTGACAACCGGAAAAGAAAACCAAAGAAGACCATGGTAGAACATATTTGGAAGAATGGATTTACGCCGGGCTATACTCGGTGGATATTTCATGGTGAAGCGCATCGTACGAGAGAAGAGGTGCTGAGACAACGTGTCGAGGATTATGACGCGGATGCGGGGGTAGCGGATATGTTGAACGACTATCAGGAGGCACAGTACACGGGAGGATGTATGGATGACGAGCCAGAGCCGACTGCAAAGGCGTTCTACGACATGTTCGACGCGGCACAGAAGCCCCTTCACGGCCAGACAAAGGTTTCTCAACTGGATGCCATTGGGCGTGTAATGGCGTTCAAGTCGCAGTACAGCATCAGTAGAGATGCATTCGATGGCTTGTTGACAGTTATTGGGAGTCTGCTTCCGGATGATCATGTTCTGCCAAAGAGCATGTACGAGGCACAGAAACTACTTCGTGCACTTAAGATGACGTATGAGCAGATTCATGCTTGTCCGAAGGGCTGCGTGCTATTTAGGAAAGAATACGCGGAGGCAAAGTACTGTCCCAAGTGTAATTCGTCTAGGTTTATGGAGGTAGACTCTGGTGATGGACAGAAGAGGCAGCTCGACATCCCCTTGACAATCCTACGACACCTTCCGTTCATACCGAGGATTCAGCGTCTTTACATGACAGAGGAATCCGCGAAACAGATGACATGGCACACAAATGGAAAACGATACAATCCTGACAAGATGGTGCACGCGTCAGATGGTGAAGCATGGAAACACTTTGATGACATTCACCGTGAGAAAGCCGAAGAGGCTCGTAATGTACGTGTTGCGTTGGCCACAGATGGGTTCAATCCCTATGGAATGAGCGCTGCCCCGTACACATGTTGGCCCGTGTTTGTTATCCCAATCAATCTCCCCCCTGGTGTGTGCTTTCAAAGGCAGAATATATTCGTGTCGTTGATAATTCCCGGACACCCGGGGAACAAAATGGGCGTGTACATGGAGCCTTTGATCGATGAATTGGTACGTGCCTGGGAGGAAGGGGTATGGACATATGACCGAGCTACGAAGACAAACTTCAGAATGCATGTTTGGTACCAGTACTCCATGCATGACTTACCGGCGTATGGGCTATTCTGTGCCTGGTGTGTTCACGGTAAATTCCCATGCCCAGTTTGCAAGGAAGCTCTCAGGTTCATTTGGTTGAAAAAGGGTGGCAAATATTCGTCCTTCGATAAACATCGACAATTTCTTCCTGCTGACCATCCATTCCGCCTAGACATCAAGAACTTTACGAAAGGTGTCGTAGTGACAGACCGCCCACCTGCAACGATGACTGGTGCCGAAATTCGTCAACAGATAGATGGGCTCGTGGCCAATACAGAAGGTGGTTTTGTGGGATATGGTGAGCAGCATATGTGGACACATAAGTCTGGCTTGACTCGGCTCCCCTATTATGATGACCTGCTCCTTCCACACAACATTGACGTGATGCACACTGAAAAGAATGTTGCCGAGGCACTGTGGGCAACAATTATGGACATTCCTGATAAGTCAAAGGATAATGTGAAGGCAAGAGTGGATCTGGCAGCGTTATGTGATAGACCAAAACTAGAGATGAAGCCGCCAAGTGGCGGAAAGACGTGGAGAAGGCCTAAGGCCGATTTCGTCCTAAGCAGGGCCCAGAGGAAGGAAGTACTTCAGTGGATAAAGATGTTGATGTTCCCTGATGGATATGCAGCTAACCTGAGTAGGGGGGTGAACTTATCTACTATGCGAGTCTTAGGGATGAAGAGTCATGACTTCCATATATGGATTGAACGGATTCTTCCTGCGATGGTTCGAGGCTATGTCCCTGAGCATGTCTGGCTAGCGCTTTCAGAGTTGAGCTATTTCTTCCGTCAGCTTTGTGCAAAAGAGTTATCTCGGACCGTGGTTGCAGACTTGGAAAGATTGGCCCCCGTGTTACTGTGTAAGCTTGAGAAGATATTACCACCTGGCTTCTTCAATCCAATGCAGCATTTGATTCTTCATCTCCCCTATGAGGCACGAATGGGGGGCCCCGTGCAGGGACGTTGGTGCTATCCAATCGAGAGATGTCTAAAGACTATTCGAAAGAAATGTAGAAATAAATGCAAAATCGAGGCTTCCATTGCAGAGGCATACATTCTAGAGGAGGTCTCAAACTTCACAACAACTTATTATGGTGACAAACTGCCGAGCGTGCATAATCCACCCCCTCGTTACAATGATGGCGACAATGAATCGAACCTTAGCATATTTCGAGGCCAACTCGGAAGCGCAAGTGGCTCGACCACCAAGACCCTGACACATGAAGAGTGGCAGCATATCATGCTATACGTATTGACCAACCTTGAAGAGGTGACGCTATACATGGAACAATTTCTTCATGAATTCTGGCATCGATCAAGGGACCCCACTCCACAGGAATATGACGCTCTTCTTAGAAAGGGTGCGAGAAATGGGTTGCCCGATTTCATTTCCTGGTTCAAACATAAGGTACGTGCTTAGTTTGTAAAAGAGATACGTCTTTAAACTCAATTTAGCGTCTTTTAACTTGCGAATACTTGCAGGGCCAAAGAGATCCGTCTATGAGTGCCGAATTGAGACAAGTAGCCAACGACTTTGCTTATAGGGTCAAGAAATATTCTGGGTATGACGTCAATGGATACCGTTTTCGCACAACACACTACGACAAAAGTCGGCCCAATCGGAAAACAACGTGTTCTGGGGTCTTTACGCCGGGCCTTGACAATGTCGATTATTTTGGACGAATCGAAGAAATATATGAGCTCAATTTTTATGGTTCCAAACCTCTTACTCCAGTGATATTCAAATGTCATTGGTTTGACCCTCAAGTGACGAGACGGACACATTCTAATCTTGGGATAGTCGAAATTCGACAAGATTCCACCTTAGCAGGAGACGATGTCTATATCATTGCCCAACAGGCCACACAAGTGTATTATCTCCCATATGCGTGTCAAACGAAAGAACATCTTAAGGGTTGGGATGTTGTGTATAAGGTATCGCCGCACGGGAGGTTACCTGTTCCTAACGATGAAGATTACAACTTAGACCCGGACACATATGATGGAGAGTTCTTCCAAGAAGATGGGCTAGAAGGGCGATTTGAGATAGACTTAACCGAAGCTATCGGAATGGACGTAGATATTGAAATGGTTGTTGATGAGGAGGAGGATGAGGTGCAAAATGATAATGACTTAGTAATCCTTGAAGGCAATGACATTACTGACGAACTTGCGTCTTCCGATGGTGTGGAGATTGAAATGCTTGATAGTGATGATGAGAGTTATGATCCGGCTAACCCCGACACATATGAAGATTATTTTTAATCGATGTAATGCTATATGACTTTTTATTTCGCACCTGTTTTTAAATACATCTTTTTATATGTGCTTATTTGTTTACTCTTAATTGCAGGTTGTTGGACAAATATGGTGGGCGGTTTCCTGAGGAGGAGGAGGGGGAGGAGGAGTAGGACGGCGGACGATGCAGAGCAGGCAGCGCAACAGGACGAGGCAGAGCAGGCAGCGCAGCAGCAGGCGGCGCCTCAGGACGACGATGACCAGCAGCAGGACGACGACGACCAGCAGCAAGGACGCCTCAGGTTCAGGCGGCTCTAGTTCGAGGAGCATCTACCTGCGAGGCCCCGCGAGTCTCCCTCAGCGTCCCATACTTCGGGACAGACGGCCGCTGATTCGGCCGGAAGGGGAGAGGTATGTAACTTTATGTTCTTCATTCTTGTTCATATTATGTGTTCAAAATCATAATATAAACTAATACTTTTTATTTATCACTTGGACAGGTCTTGGACGGTTTTGGATTATGCTGGGGGTCATCGTCGCCCCCCCAATGGCATCCTCGGCCTGCTGTGCAGGGAACACTTCCCTGGACTTGTGGAGTACGCCGGAGTGACGGGCCCAGCCTTCACCTTTGACCACTACGCCGTCGCCCCCGATGCAGTAGACCGGGACGGCAGGGAATTCAATAACAAGGCGGAGCGGGTGAAGCAAGAGCTGTGGGTAAGTCTTAGTATAATGTAAAATATGTCGCATTCGTTGCAAATTCTTGAAATAATGTATGGATACATCGTTTTTGTATGCAGGATTTCTTCAGATGCGATGCTGGATACGAGGCTAGGGCGGATGTGGTGGCCACCACGAGCTGTAAGAAGCTCGTCGTGGACATGCACTATGAGGCCCACATCCAGGCCATCATCACCTACCACGGCTCCGTCCTTGGGGAGAAGGTGACCAAAACTCAAGCCCGAACCATGTCGTTGACCAGGGAGCAGTACCTGCAGGTAAAGTCATGCATGTTTGGTACCAGTACTCCATACATGAATTTTATTTTATCTTCTGATATGCAGTTTACGTGTTTACTTTGCAGATGATTCCACATTGGTGCGCCGCACATCCTCTGTGCTGGGAGCAGATGGTGGATAGGTGGTGTTCGGCTGAGTGGGACGAGGCGCACACAGCTAGCCGGGAACGGCGTTTGATGATGCAAGGCCCCTCCCACCACCAAGGCAGCCGGAGCCTGGGCCAATATGCCGAAGCATGGGTACGCCACCTTTTTTATTTAGATATATAGCACTAAGTTAGATATTATTTCTAACTATCTCGTTGGTTTTCGTTGCAGTCGGCGTCACATGGTGGAAGGCCTTGCTCCACCTTCTCGGCCTATGCTATGGCCCATAAGGGTAAGGCGATGTCCGACGTCACCTACAACCCGGATGACGGGCCCGAGGCCTACACCAACCCCGCCGTCTATAGCCGCCTCCATGACTACACCGCCATGGCGCAGGAGGTCCATGGCCCAGACTATGATCCGAGCACCGAGCCGATCGACACCGATGTGCTCATGAGGGTCGGAGGAGGCAAGAGACATGGGCGGTACTGGATTGCCGACGGGGTAATCGACTCGTCCTTCACTCCCACTCTGTCTCAGGTGAGAGCAAGGAGCACGGGCTCGAGTCCAGCCATACGACCTCGGCACGACAGCTCACAGCATCGCATACAGCAACTCGAGGTTAGTGTAACTCGTCCTTCCTTGAGTTATATACCTACTCTTTGAATTACTATAACGTTGGCTTGTAATATTACAGACCCAACTAGAAGAAGAGAGGAGGGAACGTCGCAAGATGGAGGCGAGGATGATGGCGGAGCGGGAGGCGGAGCGCCGGGCAGATCATCAGAGGATGGCGGAGATGTTCCAGTACATGTAGAGCCTTGGCGCCGCATAGGGCATCGCTCCGCCACCTCCATTGTTCCCTCCAGTTGACCCTGCTCTCTTCCACACTCCTGTGAGTATCAAAATTGTAGTTAGATGTTTGTAATGCATCTGGTATAACACATGCAATCTCTTCTCTGTGCAGGGCCAATCTGGGGCGGCATCCAACAACCCTCCGGAAGGGTTCAGCCCAACGCAGCCCCGGTCAAGCCGCCCACCTCCATGAGTGTTGTGTTTTCATTGTTTTAGACTTCTGTACTTGTGTATAATACTTATGTCTGTGTTTGATACTTATGTGAGAGCTTGCGACGTTAGAGACTTATGTTTGTGTTTGATACTTATGTTGAACACTTATGTTTGTGATGGATATTTATGTTTGTGGTGACGGTTTTATGTTTGTGTTGGCTATTTATGTCTGTGATGATATTTGTGATGTATATATGTGATATATATGTGATATCTTCTGTTTGTGTGGATGGAATACAAAAAACAAATAAAAAAGGTATATACTGGTCACTTTGCCGAGTGTAACACTCGGCAAAGAGGCTCTTTGCCGAGTGTCAAGGTCATAACACTCGGCAAAGAGCACAGACCTGGGCACCGGCTTAGGTTCTTTGCCGAGTGTTACGTCCCTGGCACTCGGCAAAGAGGTCGGCTTTGCCGAGTGCCGCTTGGGACACTCGGCAAAGAACCTGACATGGGGACCCTCCCTGGCGGGTTCTTTGCCGAGTGTCCCAAGCGGCACTCGGTAAAGATGGATTCTTTGCCGAGTGCTGCACGGAAGACACTCGGCAAAACTAACTTCTTTGCCGAGTGTCACAGGGGACACTCGGCAAAGCCACCGTCTCCGTCACTCGACGCCGTAACGGCTGCTTTTCTTTGCCGAGTGCTCTCTGGCACTCGGCAAAGATCTTTGCCGAGTGCCCGATAAAAAGCTCTCGGCAAAGAAGGCTCTGCCGATGCACTGTTCACCGAGCCTTCTTTGCCGAGTGTAACACTCGGCAAAGCTTTTGCCGAGTGTTTTGAACGCTTCGCCGAGTGCTTCAGGCACTCGGCAAAGCGATTGATTCCGGTAGTGTTTGTAATTCCTTTTTAAATTCTTATTTTGGATTTATAAAATCAAATCTGGTTATGATTCATGAATTCAAATATAGATGCAGCAGACAATGAATCCAGCATGATGAAAGTCTTATTTTTAATTTATTAATTTGATTAAACAAATAACTCATACACATGGAATTAAATAAACAAGAATTTCTCCTAATCACATAGTTAAAACACTGCTTTATTCCTTCCAAATTTTAGGGTATTACATGGCAACATCGTGAATGTCTTATGTAACGTTTTTATTTTGGAACTACTAATGTTCGGTTAACATTTTAACATGTTTGAATGTCTTGTGTATTCATCTTTCCTAACTAATCTGAAGTAAGATTGAAATAAATGTTTTCCTTTCTATTTTCTATGTTTTTGTATGAAAAGGGCTAGCCACATTTCATTTGTTTATACTCATAATCGTCATATCCCAGATAAGCTGCTTATTGTTCATCTATACATCACATACTAGAAGATGCAATCTGGAGATTTTTTTTTCTAATTGTGCAACCTTGAGTGGTCTACCAGACAAGATCTCTATAGCACACCTCTTGTGCTCCATGAAATTATGAGCAAGCAGAGAGCGCTATGAGTGATTAGAATTCAGAAAGCATGTGATTGTGGTGCTGAAACCACGTCAAAAATTGGACGAGCTTGTGACTCCAACGAACTACTGCTACATTACATCTAGTATTAAGCATCAGACATTCTTCAAGTCCGTTGCCTGAAGATGATTAATTTTAGACCACTTGTCTGAAGATTAATCGAGGAAATGGCTGCACAAAGAGAAAAATTTCAAGCGCTGCCTCAACTCCATTCTAAATTCGTTCTGATCTTGACGCTACACTAGAGCTGACGAATAATGTTCAAACGGGCGGCACGGATGGGTCCTCGATCCTGCTGCTCTGGCTCTGCTCGGCCGCCGGCTCAGCGCGTGGCTGCTGCTGCAGCGGCAGCCCCTGCTCCTCATTGTCTCCTAGCATCTCTAGCAAAGCTTTCCAATCGACATTGTTGACGTCGAACAAGTCGTCGACGTTGAACCCCTCCTCAATGCGTCGACGCTGTTCTTCCTCGCCTCCGACCATCATGGAATCCCCGCCTTGTTCATGACCATGAACATTGGAGGGCATCAAGGTGGCGGCGGGGTCCACATGCACCTGCACGTCACTGCTCTGCTTGGCCGGCTCAGCGCATGGTTGTTGCTGCTGTTGCTCCCCATCGACATTGTCTAGCAAAGCTTTCCAATCGACATTGTCGATGTTGAGCAAGTCACCGACGTTGAACTTGCCCAAGTCACCACCCTGCTCCACCTCTGATGCCTCCTCGCCTCCGACCATCAGGGGATTATCCATCGTCGGGCAAGCACCGGTGAAGATGGCGCCGGCGGGGTCCTGCACGTCGTGGATCACCTTGGTTGGCGGCGCCTCGGGGTGATCGCCTGTCGCCGTCCTCTTGGCCTTGGACTTGTTCTTGGCCAGAGACGAGGACGAACGGTGCACCTTGCACAGCACGTGGTCGCCGCCGCCGCCCTGGGTGTCGTCGTACTCGAACATCCTCCATCCCATTCGGTGGAAGCGATGCCGACCCGACGTCCCCTCGTCCTCCTTCTCCTTGTAGCCGTAGGATAGGCTGCAGAACGTGGCGCCGGGCAAGCCATGCATGGGCTTCGGGCCAGTCTCCGAGTGCCAGCACGTCCCGGCGGTCTCCACCGCGCGCAGCCTGTGCCCGCTGGTCCTTCCCTCGCCGTTCTTGTATCGCTTCGGACAGTATATATACCACTGCCTGTTGTACCCGTCCTCCGTCACGTCGGTGCCCGGCACCGGCTCCAGGTCGGCGACCAGCTCCTCAGGGGCAGCGGTGTAAACGTCCGCGTGGTGGATGAAAGCTTTGAATCTCTGGTCGACGGTTCCGGCGCGGAGGTCGCGCAGGAGGGCGATGGACGCCTCGTTGGTGGCCCGGAAGACGTGATCGTTGGCGGCCATATGCCACCGATCTCCGATCTCCAGGTGGTGATGGTGTATCGGCCGGCCGGCTAGCGTACGTTCTCTCGTCGCCGGACGATGCAGGTGATGGTGGATCGGCTAGCTTCTTGCGTCTATGTGCGCCTGCGCGTGATAGTTTTGCACGGACACAGGCAGGCAGGTAGATAGCTAGCTAGCTAGCTAGGTGTTTATATACACCTTTTCCAGATAACAGAATTTGTTGGATCGATCGATCGATCTACGTGAAAAGATAGATATATCTTCAAATGGTGATCGATCTACTATCTATCTTGCGTCTACGTACGTGAACAGACCATGCATGTGTGTGCTGTATGTATTGCCCGTTCTGCGTGTACACGACGTAAAAACAACCATGTACGTGTGCTTGTACGTCAAAACAACCATGCATGCATGTTTTTTATTTACAAACTTTGTATTTCTTTCTTTATTTCTCCTACAAATTTACAAACTTTGTAAATTTGTTTTACACGTCAAAACTCAAAATAATCTTTATAATTAAGATGTCAATATGGAAATGTATTCCCTCTGTTTGTTCGTTCCCTTGCTTCTAAAACCTGATTTATTGTATATAGGTTGAATTGTTTTCAAAATTCAATGAGGCCATAAAACACATCGTATTCAAGATTAAAAATCATCATAAAATTATTTTTTTTCTACACTAATCATTACATTCTCTACTCTATTACAAAATAGTGATCCTATATTTTTTTTAAAAACAAATAATTTTGTTATTCACAATATACCTCACTAGATCTTATATTAAAGCTCCACTTTTATATATAATTAACTAAATCTCTACTACCTATTAAGCATCAATTGTAGCCGTGCACTTTGATACCGTGCCCCCACCCCGTCCTCCCCGCTCGCGATCCCCCATGCGCTCACCGCATCCGCCACTGCCTCCGGCGTCCTCCTGCCTGGCCCGTTCTCCCCGGCCTCGGCACCGCACCCCGCCCTCATCCTAGGTGCTGTCGTCTACCGCTTACCCCCATCACGACCCGAATCTGCATGTCGCCCTTGCACCCCATCGCCGCCTCTCCTCCCCTCCCCAGTCAGTCAGTCACGACCCATCCCTCGACCACCTCGACGGTTGTGCCAGGGGCAAGGGCGACATATTCATGAATGGCTGGTTCTATCGCCTAGAGTGCACTAAGTAATTAAAAACTAAATGTGAGCTAGTGTAATGCATTCATGTATGTTTGGTTGTTGCGAAATTCTTATTTGAAATTTAAATAAAAATATCTTTGTTTGTCCGCTATTTATTTGAATTAGAGAACATTTATACGGATTAAACATTTCAATTAATATTTATATTAAAATAAATATTTTGTTTGTCCGCTTCATGCTGGAGCATTATTTTTGTGTGTGTGAATTTAAATTCGCATCTAAAAATTAGATTTGGATTTAAACTCTTTTCTAAAAATATTAAAAATGTTTTTTATTCGTGTGCTGATTTTCTGATCCGGTCGTTAGAACCATCTTCCTCGAGTTCTATGAGGCCTTTGTTCCTTGTACGCGCACACTACAGGTGTTTAGTCCCGACGGCGCACTACGGGGTAACCCACGTAGAGCTTTTGGGAGGACAACAACGTCGATTGCTACTCGATGATATGTGTAGGGGCACGTTGGAACACGGGGGATTTATACAGGTTCGGGTTGCACAAGTGTGTTGTCGGCGTTCCGAGACCGGGGGGTCCCCGAGCCGACGAGTGAGAGTGCCGCTGTGCCCCAGCCCAGATGGGTCGAGCGCGTGGGCGAGCGCGAAGGGGGGAACAGAGAGAGAGAGAGGTCGGTGGCCGGAGCCGGGTCGTGAGGGAGTCGGAGAATTCCCGCGGCCTTCGTGTTCGTCCCGCGCCCAGGTCGGGTGCGCTTGCAGTAGGGGGTTACAAGCGTCCGCGCGAGGTGAGGGGAAGCGAGCGGCCCCGAGAGAGCGCCTGCCCCTGCCCTTCGTCCCCGCGAGGCCAACCTTCTCTAAGAAGGCCCTGGTCCTTCCTTTTATAGTCGTAAGGAGAGGATCCAGGTGTACAGAATGGGGGTGTAGCAAGGTGCTACGTGTCTAGCGAGGGAGAGCTAGCGCCTAAGTACATGCCAAGGTGGCAGCCGGAGAGGTCTTGGCACCCTGTTGTTGTGGCGTCGTGGCTGTTGGAGGAGTAACGGGGCCGGACGGGGAGACAGCTGTCGGAGTGGCTGGGCCTTTGCTGACGTCCTCCTGCTTTCGTAAGGGAGCTGAGAGCCGCCGTCGTCATGGTCTAGCGGGGCGCCATCATTTGCCTATCTGGCGTGGCTGGCCAGATGGGACGCCGGTCTTGTTCTCTGCGACCCAAGTCGGCTCAGGGCAGGGTGATGATGACGCTCCCTGTTGACGTGGCGGTCTCGTATCCTAGGTCGGGCGTCGTGGAGGCTCCTCCGAAGCCGAGGTCGAGTCCGTCCTGCAAGACAGAGGCAGAGTCCGAGCCCTGGGTCGGGCGAGGCGGAGATCGTTCGGCAGAGGCCGAGGCGGAGTCCGAGCCCTGGTCGGGCGAGGCGGAGTTCGTCGTCTTCCGGGACCTTAGCCCGAGTCCGAGCCCTGGGGTCGGGCGGAGCGGAGTTCGCCGTCTTCCGGGGCCTTAGCCCGAGTCCGAGCCCTGGGTCGGGCGGAGCGGAGTTCGCCGTCTTCCGGGGCCTTAGCCTGAGTCCGAGCCCTGGGTCGGGCGGAGCGGAGTTCGTCGTCTTCCGGGGCCTTAGCCCGAGTCCGAGCCCTGGGTCGGGCGGAGCGGAGTTCGCCGTCTTCCGGGGCCTTAGCCCGAGTCCGAGCCCTGGGTCGGGCGAAGCCTCCTATGGCACCTCTGGCAAAGTCTGGTCGCCCGTTGGTCTTACCTTTTGCGTTAAACGCCCCGGTGACTCGGTCGGTTGGCGCGGTGATTTAGTCAGGGTTTCTTCTTATCGAAGGCGGGGCCTAGGGCGAGCCGGAGATGCGTCTGCCGTGAAAGAGGAGGCCTCAGGCGAGACGGAGTCATCTTAGGGTCGGCTGCCCTCGCCCGAGGCTAAGCTCGGGCGTGGCGTGGTCAAGTCACTCGTACGGACTGATCCCTGACTTAATCAAACCCATCAGGCCTCTGCAGCTTTATGCTGATGGGGGTTACCAGCTGAGAATTAGGCGTCTTGAGGGTACCCCTAATTATGGTCCCCGACAGTAGCCCCCGAGCCTCGAAGAGAGTGTTAACACTCGCTTGGAGGCTTGCGTCGCACTTTTTTGCAAGGGGACCAGCCTTTCTCGGTGGTACTTTGTTCCGGTGGGTGCGCGCGAGCGCACCCGCCGGGTGTAGCCCCCGAGGCCTCGGAGGAGTGGTTTCACTCCTTCGAGGTCTTAATGCCTTGCGTAATGCCTCGGCTGGTCTGGCGGTTCCCTCATGCGAGCAGGGCGTAACCCAGGTGCACTGTCGGGGCCCAAGTTCTCGGGCTGGTATGTTGACGCTGTCAACGGTTCGGCCGGAGCCGGGTTTGCGAGAGCAGCCCCCGAGCCTTCGCACGGAGCGAGAGGACGATCAGGGACAGACTCGACTTTTTATATACGCCCCTACGTCGCCTTTCCGTAAGGAGGAGGGGGGGAGTGCGCCATGTTACCCTCGATGGGCACCGAACATGGTGTCTCCGGTGAGCTGCAATCGGGTAATCCGAGTGGACGTCCGTGCCCCGTTCGTTGGGGGTCGGCTAGGGGCCCAGAGGCACGCCCAAAAGTACCTGCGGGTGATCTGCCGGACCCGGTCCCCTAGCGACGGGGTCCGAGGGCTCGTTGCCTCCCTCCGATGGGATTCCGTTACAGAGTCGTTCCCGCTGGTCTCGGAAATGTCCTAGGGTACCTCGGGAGCGCAGCCCGAGCCTTGGTTATGTATCGAACGTACCCCTGGTCATCCCTCGCTCGGCGTCTGAGGTGACTGTGAACCCTTCGACAGGCCAGCCTTCGAACCCCTGATCAGTAGGGGGCACGGAGCCCTAGTAGCCTGAGGCGGTCATGGAACCTTTCGGGAGGTCGACCTTCGAACCCCTGACCAGTAGTGGGTGTCGGGCCCACGCGATCTGAGGCGGCTGTTGAACCCCTCGGGGGGCCAGCCTTCGAACCCCTGATCAGTAGGGAGGCTCGGAGCCTAGTTCCTTCACGGGGAAGGATCCCTTTGGGGTTATCCCCCTTCTCGGTCCCTGTTGCAAGAGATAGAGAAAGAAGGAAAAAGGAAAAAGGATTCGAAATTGAACGTCGTGGCGTACCTTTTTCGGCGTGGTCGTTTTGGCGGAGGCGAAGCGTCGCCAGCTGCCCCTGCCAGAAACGTCACCTGTTCCGCCGCGGAGTTAATGTGCCGGGGTAAGCGGTCGGCGAGGCTGCCGTTGCGTGCGCGAGCCGTTCGAGGTACGGGTCACGGGCGCGTCGTCTTCACGCCGTGAGAGGGGGTTCTCTTGCTGCCTCCGGATGGGACATGAGCTTGGCAGATGGCGTGACCGCTGCTCTCGCGCGCCTGCCACCGTCATCACTGCCGGCCCATTTTTGACCGCTTTTGACCACTGCGCCAGGCTGGCGCTGCCGGGTCGCGGGCTGGGTCGCCTCGAATCGCGGTATCGGTTCCGCAATCGAGGAGGTGCGGTGGTGGAGCGAGTGGCGTAGCGGTTCGCATGCAGCGCCCGGCGCGCCAGTTGCACGACGCGTGGGCTTGAGCCGTCGCGCTGGCCTGTCAGGAATCGGAGAGGCGCGTCCACTTGGCGCGGTTGCATGCCGCCTGCATGGCCGCCTGCCCCTTTCGCCCGCTGGTCCGGGCAAAAGTGGAGGGTTACTTGTAACCGCTGGGTGGTTGCGTGCGTCGTGCGCGGCGGTTCGGCTTCTTCTGCTTAGGGCCGGTCTGCATGACAGGCGGGCCCCAGCCCCCGCGCCGCAGGGAAGGGCTTTGGAGGCGTGTTGGAGAAGACTCAGCCCGTGACGGTCGAGGGCGCAAGCAGGGGGAGTTGCCTTTAAAAGGAGGGCGACCCCCTTCGTGAGGTAACCATGTCTCCTTCCTCCCCTATGCATTGTGTTTCTCCATCTTCCGAGCCCCCGGATGGGGGGAAACCGCCGTCTTTTCGCTCCATCGCCGGAGGAACGCAACTCCGTGGGAGTTGGTACCTTTCAGCCACCGTTCGGCTTCAAGGATTTTCATCATGCAGCCCGGCGGCTCCCCTCCGCTGGTGATCACCCAAGATGGTGGCCTCCAGCTCCCGAATGGGGAGGGGCAAACCGGGCTGCGGTCCCGGCCCCGCCCTCGGTGTTGAGGGTGTTCGTCATCCTCGCCGGGGCGGGGAGCGAGGCGAGCCGGGGCTGCACCTTCTACGCGGGTCGGCGGGCCACCTCATTTTCTAGCTTCTGGTGGTGGCAATCGCCTTTTAGCCCCACGGCGGAGACATCCTCCAGTCATGCCGGGGAAGGAGAACTGTTGCTGTCCAGCTAGGATGCAACATTCCGTCTTCCTCCTCACATTCGTGACGAGGACGGCTGCGAGGATCTGCCGGGGTGCTTAGGGGCGTCCCGCGTTTGCTGGTGATTCGCCCAGAGCTTGTTGCTCCACGGGCTTCCCTGGCGAGGAGGTTGCCCGTACCCGCGGGGACGGAACCGGAGTTCCGTTTGTAATGGCACTTCGAGTGCCGGGTTTTTTGTTCATTTCGGCTTTCGGGGCCTGAACATGTATGTAACTCCGGCACAGAGCCGTGTTTTTTCCTCATTCCCGAGCGCTAAGGCTCGTCCGCTGATTGTCTGAACCGCTTCACCAAGCGTGAGTTGCCCCGTGTCAAGGTGACGAGTGAGGTATCCGTATCCCGGAGGCGTAGGAGTCCCTCGGCTCGGTCGGCCCTGTTGCCCGAGGCTCCTCTAGCTTAGTTAAAGAGACCCCTCGGCCGCTCTTCGACGAGCCGAGGCCAGGGGTAGCGATATCAGCACGAGCAGAGGCGGAGTTGGCTCGGAAACGAAACTTGGTTGGCCGGAGCCTAGCCGGGTTGTCTGTTGGCAGGATCGACGTCGGAGCTGTTCAGCCGAGGCTTCGGACCGAGCTGGCGCCCTCGGAAGGCGGTCGGCCGAGGCCTCGGAGGTGGCTGGCCGAGCCGTCCGCTCGGGCCGGGTTCTCGGAGAAGTCCCTGGCAGAGATTGCTCGAACGTGGTGATGACGTCGTCCTTCGGAGCGGAGGCCCTCGGACCGCGTCGCCGCCCTGAGGCTAGGTCGGGCCTTGCCGAAGGTGCTGTTGATGCCGAGGGTGTCATCGCCCTCTTCCAGCGTCAAGATCCGAGCCCTTGTTGCGTTATAAAGCTGCGTCTCTTTTCCTCTTGTTTCGAGTATCTGGACTTTTTGTCGGTAGCAGGGGTGTTAGTGCGAGCAAGAGTTGCTTCTCGCGGAAGGTGATGAGTGAGGTATCCGTATCCCGGAGGCGTGGGAGTCCCTCGGCTCGGTCGGCCTTGCCGCTTACGCGTACTTTTACCCGCCCATGAAGCCCTGTCACCGACTTGGTCGAGAAGGCTCGAAGAATCGCTTCGACAGAAGAGCTCCCGTACGTAAAGACTCGTTCGATCCGCGGATTCGCCTTATCCGAGCGCGAGTTACTTATCGCAGAAGGTGATGAGTGAGGTATCCGTATCCCGGAGGCGTAGGAGTCCCTCGGCTCGGTCAGCCTTGACTGCTTACGTGTACCCCGTCGTTTCCAGGACCCGCTTTTCGAAGTAGTCAAAAAGCACGAAAGATGTTCTGGTGAAAGAGATTTTTTTTCGAGGAAAATTTTGACGCAGAGGGGGTTTCCCCCCTTTTAGCCCCCGAGGGAGGGTCGGGCTCTGCCGAGGCGAGGCTGACCCTTCCTTGTTGACTAAACTTTTGCGTGGGTGCGAGGTATATAAACAACTTGGAAACATCTTAAGGGTAGAAGCGACGTAGCTGTTGGATGTTCCAAGCGTTGCCGTAGACCTCGCCTTGACTGTTGGCCAGCTTGTACGTTCCGGGCTTCAGAACTTTGGCGATGATGAACGGCCCCTCCCAGGGGGGCGTGAGCTTGTGCCTCCCTCGAGCGTCTTGCCGCAGCCGAAGCACCAGATCGCCCACCTGGAGATCTCGGGGTCGGACCCCTCGGGCGTGGTAGCGTCGCAGGGACTGCTGATACCGCGTCGAGTGTAGTAAGGCCCTGTCCCGAGCCTCGTCCAGCTGGTCCAGCGAGTCTTCTCGGCTAGCTTGGTTGCTTTCTTTGTTGTAGGCCCTCGTCCTCGGGGAGCCGTATTCCAGGTCCGTGGGCAGGATGGCCTCGGCCCCGTAGACCAAGAAGAACGGCGTGAAACCCGTGGCCCGGCTTGGCGTCGTCCTCAGGCTCCAGACCACCGAGGGGAGTTCCTTCATCCATCGCTTGCCGAACTTGTTGAGATCATTGTAAATTCGAGGCTTGAGCCCCTGTAGAATCATGTCGTTGGCTCGTTCCACTTGCCCATTCGACATGGGGTGAGCTACGGCGGCCCAGTCCACCCGGATGTTGTGATCCTCGCAAAAATCCAAGAATTTTTTGCCGGTGAACTGGGTGCCGTTGTCGGTGATGATGGAGTTCGGGACCCCGAAGCGATGGATGATGTTGGTGAAGAACGCCACCGCCTGCTCGGACCTGATGCTGTTCAGGGGTCGGACCTCGATCCACTTGGAGAATTTGTCGATGGCGACCAGCAGGTGCGTGTAGCCCCCGGGCGCCTTCTGCAGAGGGCCAACGAGGTCCAGACCCCAGACAGCGAAGGGCCAGGTGATGGGTATCGTCTGCAGAGCCTGAGCGGGCAGGTGGGTCTGCTTCGCATAGAATTGGCACCCTTCGCA
This sequence comes from Zea luxurians, assembly GCA_029449295.1. Classification (NCBI taxonomy): domain Eukaryota; kingdom Viridiplantae; phylum Streptophyta; class Magnoliopsida; order Poales; family Poaceae; genus Zea; species Zea luxurians. Next base: position 36,317,216 of record JAOPSE010000010.1, on the reverse strand, counting down.
GGCGCGGACAATTCTAGTGGCGTCAGCCACCGCCGTTGGCCAGTAGAAGCCTTGGCGGAAAGCGTTCCCGACGAGGGTTCGAGGTGCTGCATGATGACCGCAAGCCCCCGAGTGTATTTCCTGCAGGAGTTCCTGACCCTCGGCGATGGAGATGCATCGCTGGAGGATGCCCGAGGGGCTTCGGTGGTAGAGTTCCTTCTCATCGCCCAGCAAGACGAACGATTTGGCGCGTCGCGCTACCCGCCGAGCCTCGGCTCGGTCGAGGGGCAGTTCTCCTCGGTGGAGATATTGCAGGTACGGGGTTTGCCAATCTTGATCTGGCACGACCCCGTTCTGCTCCTCCTCGATGCGCAGCGCTTCGCCCTCGGGCTCCGAGGGTTCCTCGGTGTGAGCCGAGGATGGCTCGGGCTGGGCCGAGGTCACCTCGGACGAGGCCGAGGGTGCTTCGGGCTCGGGCGCGTCGCCTATCTTGACGGAGGGTTGGTGCAGATCCCGGGAGAAGACGTCCGGGGGAACCGTCGTTCGCCCCGAGGCTATCTTCGCCAGCTCGTCCGCAGTCTCGTTGTAGCGCCGAGCGATGTGGTTAAGCTCGAGCCCGTAGAACTTGTCTTCCAGGCGTCGAACCTCCTCGCAGTAGGCCTCCATCTTTGGGTCGCGGCAGAGGGAGTTCTTCATGACTTGGTCAATGACGAGCAGCCGAGCAGACCTCCCGACGCTCTTGCTTATGATGCCGAGCCGAGGCGTTTGCCGCATGCCCTCCGTAGATCATGAAGCAATCGCGGACCTCTGGGAACTCTCCTGCTTGGCGATCCTCCCTTTTGTCGTCGTCGCGGGCCTTGCCACCCTCTGCGGGTGACCCGGCCCGATGGAAGTGACGCCGAAGCATGACGCACTCCTCGAGGGTGTGCTTGACGGGCCCCTGATGGTAGGGGCACGTCTCCTTGAGTGCCTTGTCGAAGAGGTTAGCACCTCCGGGGGGCTTCCGAGGGTTCTTGTGCTCGGCGGCGGCGACAAGGTCTGCATCGGGAACGTCGCGCTTCGCTTGCGACTTCCTCCTGCCTTTTTTCTTGGCGCCGCACGGAGTAGACGCCTCGGGAGCATCTTCCGACGGGCGGCCCTGGGGCTGCTTGTCCTTTCGGAAGATGGCCTCCACCGCCTCCTGGCCGGAGGCGAACTTGGTGGCGATGTCCATCAGCTCGCTCGCCCTGGTGGGGGTCTTGCGACCCAGCTTGCTCACCAGGTCGCGGCAGGTGGTGCCGGCGAGGAACGCGCCGATGACATCAGAGTCGGTGATGTTGGGCAGCTCGGTGCGCTGCTTCGAGAACCGCCGGATGTAGTCTCGGAGAGACTCTCCCGGCAGTTGCCGACAGCTTCGGAGGTCCCAGGAATTCCCGGGGCGCACGTACGTGCCCTGGAAGTTCCCGGCGAAAGCCTGGACCAGATCCTCCCAGTTGGAAATCTGCCCCGGGGGCAGGTGCTCCAACCAGGCACGAGCGGTGTCGGAGAGAAACAGGGGGAGGTTTCGAATGATGAGGTTGTCATCGTCCGTCCCACCCAGTTGACAGGCCAGGCGGTAGTCCGCAAGCCACAATTCCGGTCTCGTTTCCCCCGAGTACTTCGTGATAGTAGTCGGGGGTCGGAATCGGGGCGGAAACGGCGCCCGCCGAATGGCTCGGCTAAAGACCTGCGGACCGGGTGGTTCGGGCGAGGGACTCCGATCCTCCCCGCTGTCGTAACGTCCCCCACGCCTGGGGTGGTAGCCTTGGCGCACCCTTTCGTCGAGGCGTGCCCGACGGTCACGATGAGGGTGCTCGTCGCCGAGGTGGCCCGGGGCCGCAGGCGCGGTGTTGCGCGTGCGCCCGGTGAAGACCGAGGCTTCCCGCGTGAGTCGGGAAGTCGCGGCACGAGGTTCCGAGGGGTACCCCTGCCTTCGGGAGGCAGAGCTTTCGGCCCGCCGGGCCACAGCGCCTTCCAGGAGATGCTTGAGTTCTCCCTGGATTCGCCGACCCTCGGTGGTTGATGACTCCGGCATCGCGCGGAGGAGCATCGCTGCAGCGGCCAGGTCCTGACCGGTTCCGCCGGATGCGGGTGGCGGTCTGTCCCTGGCATCGTTGGCGATGCGGTGCTGGAGACCTTGGGGCAGGTGACGTATTCCTCCGGCCGGGGGCTGGCTCGCCCATACCTGCCCGATGTTCTGGCGGATTGCCTCGAGCGCTCCTGTTCCCTCATCGAGCCCGGCCTGCGCCCCGCGGACTTGCTCGAGCTGTGGGTCGTGACCCCCCGCCGGAACGGGGACCACAGCTAGCTCCCGCGGGATGTCGGCGCGAGGCGCTGGCCTAGGGGGATCACCATCCTCCGGCATGCCGAGACAGCCGCCTCCGGAGGGATCCCCTAGCTCGATGTGGAAACATTCGCGACTCGGGCCGCAGTCCTTGTCGCCAAGGCTGCGGCTGCCGTCGGAACAGTCGGAGAGGCAGTAGTCACATGCGGTCATGAAGTCCCGCATGGCACTAGGGTTGCCAGATCCGGAGAAATCCCAGCATATGCTGGGGTCGTCATCTTCCTCGGACCCAGAGGGTCCGTAGGTCGAGACACCCGTCAATCGGTCCCAAGGCGACCGCACACGAAACCCCAGAGAGGTTGCACTCGCCTCAATGTGAGCGCCCGCCAAAGCGAGGTCGCCAGGCGGGCTGAGGCCGAGTCGAAATGACGAAAGATGGGTAGCAGTCGGTACCTTTTTGTCGACGGGGGGCGATGAAGTCACGTCGGGGGCTGACCGCGCCGTCGTCTTGGGTACGAGGGCGACGTCCTGCAGGCCTTCCGTGAGCGTGCTGGCGTCGTCCACCTGCTCGGAGTCGACGTGTTGCGGGGGGATGGCGCTCGCCTTTGCTTCGAACGCGAGGGCGACGCTTGGCGTGTCCTCCGTTGAGGCGCCGGGGATGTCGATTTGCTCGACAGCCGTCGGAGCGCGATCTCCCGCTCGGCCCCGGTTGCCTCGCCTCCTCCTCCTCCGATGGCGAGGGAGAGGATGGGGCGAGCTCGAAAGTTGTCCTTCCCCCATGCGGGAAAGACGTCGTCGATTCCGCCGCCGGCGGGCGGGCTGTCCGCCACCAATGTCACTATCGCGCGGCGGTGGAAGGAGTACCATGTCGTAGCCGCTGTCGAGAGACATGAACTCGAGGCTCCCGAAACGGAGCACCGTCCCGGGTTGAAGAGGTTGTTGGAGACTGCCCATCTGGAGCTTGACGGGAAATCGAACGTCAACACGCAGCAGGCCCCTACCTGGCGCGCCAACTGTCGGCGTTCCGAGACCGGGGGGTCCCCGAGCCGACGAGTGAGAGTGCCGCGTGCCCCAGCCCAGATGGGTCGAGCGCGTGGGCGAGCGCGAAGGGGGGAACAGAGAGAGAGAGAGGTCGGTGGCCGGAGCCGGGTCGTGAGGGAGTCGGAGAATTCCCGCGGCCTTCGTGTTCGTCCCGCGCCCAGGTCGGGTGCGCTTGCAGTAGGGGGTTACAAGCGTCCGCGCGAGGTGAGGGGAAGCTAGCGGCCCCGAGAGAGCGCCTGCCCCTGCCCTTCGTCCCCGCGAGGCCAACCTTCTCTAAGAAGGCCCTGGTCCTTCCTTTTATAGTCGTAAGGAGAGGATCCAGGTGTACAGAATGGGGGTGTAGCAAGGTGCTACGTGTCTAGCGAGGGAGAGCTAGCGCCTAAGTACATGCCAAGGTGGCAGCCGGAGAGGTCTTGGCACCCTGTTGTTGTGGCGTCGTGGCTGTTGGAGGAGTAACGGGGCCGGACGGGGAGACAGCTGTCGGAGTGGCTGGGCCTTTGCTGACGTCCTCCTGCTTTCGTAAGGGAGCTGAGAGCCGCCGTCGTCATGGTCTAGCGGGGCGCCATCATTTGCCTATCTGGCGTGGCTGGCCAGATGGGACGCCGGTCTTGTTCTCTGCGACCCAAGTCGGCTCAGGGCAAGGGTGATGATGACGCTCCCTGTTGACGTGGCGGTCTCGTATCCTAGGTCGGGCGTCGTGGAGGCTTCCTCCGAAGCCGAGGTCGAGTCCGTCCTGCAAGACAGAGGCAGAGTCCGAGCCCTGGGTCGGGCGAGGCGGAGATCGTTCGGCAGAGGCCGAGGCGGAGTCCGAGCCCTGGTCGGGCGAGGCGGAGTTCGTCGTCTTCCGGGACCTTAGCCCGAGTCCGAGCCCTGGGGTCGGGCGGAGCGGAGTTCGCCGTCTTCCGGGGCCTTAGCCCGAGTCCGAGCCCTGGGTCGGGCGGAGCGGAGTTCGCCGTCTTCCGGGGCCTTAGCCCGAGTCCGAGCCCTGGGTCGGGCGGAGCGGAGTTCGCCGTCTTCCGGGGCCTTAGCCCGAGTCCGAGCCCTGGGTCGGGCGGAGCGGAGTTCACCGTCTTCCGGGGCCTTAGCCCGAGTCCGAGCCCTGGGTCGGGCGGAGCCTCCTATGGCACCTCTGGCGAAGTCTGGTCGCCCGTTGGTCTTACCTTTTGCGTTAAACGCCCCGGTGACTCGGTCGGTTGGCGCGGTGATTTAGTCAGGGTTTCTTCTTATCGAAGGCGGGGCCTAGGGCGAGCCGGAGATGCGTCTGCCGTGAAAGAGGAGGCCTCAGGCGAGACGGAGTCATCTTAGGGTCGGCTGCCCTCGCCCGAGGCTAAGCTCGGGCGTGGCGTGGTCAAGTCACTCGTACGGACTGATCCCTGACTTAATCAAACCCATCAGGCCTCTGCAGCTTTATGCTGATGGGGGTTACCAGCTGAGAATTAGGCGTCTTGAGGGTACCCCTAATTATGGTCCCCGACATGTGTATTACCCTACGTACTGTGTGGTGATGAGTATTGGATTGTTCTGAGTTTGAAGATTAAAAGTGATTGTGTGAGGTGGAAGATGAAGTTTCCTATCAATTTAATGGACTGTTCTCTCTTTCTTGTAGGGGTACCTCTGCAACCTTATATAGCTGACTGGAGAGATATCCCTTTATAGATCATTGAGTCCACTCGAGTCTACTTCCTGTTGCTACAAGTATTCCTATTCTTCCGGTGCTTGGTTATCATCTGAATGATCCGGCGCTCGACCACGCTCGGGACGCGTCTTCAGAGTTCAGGTGATCCCTCCGCGAGACACACGAGGTGATCCCTTCGTGGGACACGCGCACCACCGGTATACCCGTGCAGTACCCTTCGAGATTTTCAGCTATCCTGCGCACCATAACTTTGGTTAGTTTTTGTCCTGCCCAGGCGAGGCCCATTGTGCGCCCTATTGGACGACTTATCACGGGCCTCTCAGGTGACCGAAGGAATGTATGGGTGCCTTAGTGTCCCATGGATATCTATCTCCCATAAGCCCCTAAATCTCAAGCAAATTTTCGAGGACAATAGGCTCGAAACTCCAAGAATGAACTCTATTATTTGATTGTCTTTGAGTGCATCTTCTTTTCCCATGCTGTAGGTGCATCCAATGGATGTAGCCCTCGAGCTTTGAGTTGAGAAACAATCAACTCGATGGTCTTCGAGATCTTTTCTTCAAAGGATCATTTTATTGGTCTAATTGTGAGCAAATCGAGTTTTTCGCTAAACGACATCTAGCCGACTGAATTTAGCTTGAGGGAGGTTTCGCCGACTAAAGCTTAGCCAACTGAGACCTATCCGATCGTGTCGTGTCTGGCCATGGTGTAAGTGCAATCAACATCTTGAGGGTTTTGGTGATTAATGGACAAAACAATTAAAAATATACTAATGAGTTTGCTCCTAGTGTATGTCAGTTTTAAATCATGAAATGATGCACAGGCATAAAATCAATGAGCTAACGCGAAACCAAGAGGTGGAAAATAAAGATCTGCAAATGGTTTCTGACGAAGATTCCCAAGCTATTTTATTGTTCTATCTTAGTAATAGGGATCTTCGCATGCTTATTCTTTTCACAAGGTAAGGATGGTATGTTCTATCATAGTAATAGGGACCTTGTTTTAAAAGTTATGTAGCCACCATTTGTTTTCTTTCTCATTTACTTCAAAAGCTATTTTTTCTGTGCACACCGGTTCAACCGGGTCCTATGCCAATTCAATCGGAATTCATCAAGGTTTTCTCTAGAAATTTTAGGTTCAACCGGCATTTCAATTTCTAGTTGAACCAGGAATTTACAGAGAGTTCCTAATGAAATATTGGTTCAACCGAGATTAGTACCAGTTCAATCGGGAATTGCACAGCCGCAAAAAATCAGCTAGATCTGATTTGTGCGGGCTATAAAAACCTTTCCTCCCCACTTTTAAACCCTAAGACTCTCGAACCTACACCCTACGACGATTGCTCTCCTCCGTTTCAAAGCGTGTCGACTTGGATCTCGCGCTTCAAGTCCTCCCCCTTCGATTAGTGGGAAGATTCTTCGGTGTGAGATAAATTGTCAATTCCAACGTGCATTTTGATTCAAGTTCTTCAATCTCTCTCTAGTCGGTGCAAATCATTCTTACTTGTGATATATTTGTTTTTAAAACGTGTTGTTCCTTGTGCGCTTGTGATCTTGCTTTGGGAGTTTCCAAATCTATGGTCGACCCCAAGAACATTTTGTATCACCAGCTCTTTATGGGCAAATTGAGTAAGGGATTGCCTAGACCTGTGTGGTCAGCATTGAGGAACAGGGTTGAGAAAGACTCGACCCTTTGTGGGCACCTCAACGAGCAGTAGAGCACCTTGGTGGTGTGACGAAACCTTGGTAACAATCGTGTGTTTTGTGTGCCTTCTTGTGAGAGTGATTTGTTCCTCATCATCTCAGGTCTACGATCTATCTAGTTCCTCGATGCGCCGCTGACCTCTCGTTGGGCCTCGCTCTCTGTCTCTTCTCCAATGCATCACACTTCCCCCACTAAAGATAGTGGAGATGTTCAGGTGGACTCCTCGCCCTCCTGTTGATTCCTGATATGAATTAGGAATGATGATACTCTTAATTGTAAGGTTATTGGAGAGGCCAAATTATCTTCTAAAGTGTATTTATAATAATTTCTACATGTCATTGTTTAATGACCTGGTTCCCCCCTTACCACATACAAGTGTAGGATAAAAGTTAAGTTGTCATGTTAGCACGGTGAAGATAATCTCTTGAACAGGTAATGTGGTAGATCAAAACAATTAATAGATAGAATCTTTCTCATGACCTCTATGTCTGGATTATTCTAGAGTGGACCCAATATAATTTGCCACTCTGTTCCGTTGATCCAATGTCAAATCTTTACTAGCTAACATGCTTGATCTAGTTTGCATCATTAAATTTATTTTATATTCCTGTTATTTTCCACTCCTTTACTAATGAGAAGTATTTATACTTGCAGTATTGCAGCATCTACAATAATCCATGCAGTGCTTATTTGATAAACCATTTTTGTTACATTATTTCATAACAATTATTTTTTACAATAGTCTTTTTTCACATGAATTCTTTTACTGACACCTACTTATGTGGATATGTGATGTTTGTCTAGCACTATTGATTTTTTGCCAATCTGCTTAGTGAGGCTCAGGATGGGATTCTAGATTTGAGCAGCACAACAAACACTTTAGGACACGTCTTGGACCAAAAATTAAGTAATTCTTGATGAAAACTATACCTTCAACTCGAGCATCTTATTGGAGTTTATTTTGTATTTGTTTTTACACGCTGACTAGGGTCTTATGGGAAAATTTCAAAATTGCATGCCACTAAACTTTATTGTTTCTACAAGACTGCATTTTAGTGCAATTAGGATATGACCTCAAAGTTTACCTGTTCTTGCAGGTCAAAGCAGTTGGAGAAGAAATGTGAATAGGATTTCTAGGGCTCCGCTTTCAGCCAAAATAAGCACCGAGTGATATACCAATAATGCCGAAGATAACTCTCTCCTTTAACCTTGTAAGCTTATATTTTTTTGAACTTTGTTTTATTCCTGGAATGTTAACTACTGCTCGCCATACACCTCAAACCATCATGCTTCTTTTGACTTTTAAGCATAGCATTCTTGATATAGTTAAATATTTAAATGAGATGCTATCACTAGAAATGTTGTCTTTTGGTACATCTCCCATTTTCGACACAACAATATAGACTTGTTAGTTACCCAGATAATGTGTTGAGCACTTTGGGGGAAATGACTGATAACTCATTGTTCAGATATGCGTTAGGCAATGGTTGTTAGATTTTGTAGGGAAGATACAAAATAATGAGGAATTACATGCCTAAAGTTGGTACTCTTGGCCTTGATATGATGTTCCTAACATGTACTGTGCAGATGATCATATTTCTATATTTATGTGTGGGGTGCTATTTTCAGAATGACATCACTTACTCATTTGGAGTACTCATCTGAGCACTGAGTTGCTACCTTAAGATTACCAATTTCATGTTCTTTAAAAACATATTACCAATTTCATGGAATTACTCTTTGTTATGCTTGATATTCTTGACTTATATGTACTGAACAGTTGGACAACTCTTCATCAAATGAATTATCATCCGTCAGTTTTTTGTCATCTATTCCCTCATTCCAAATTATAAGATATTTAAGATTTTCTAGATACATCGATTTACTATGTATCAGACATAGTGTATATTTTTCAGACAGTGTATATTTAGGTGCATAGAAAAGCTATGCATTTATAAAAGCCAAAACTTCTTATGATTTAGAATGGAGCGATTATGGTTTAGAATGGAGGGAGTATTGAGTACTACGTTAACAATTTCAGTTTTTTTGGTTTATTAAATGCCTTCCTACAAATGAGTTACTTGTCCATCTCAAATTGGAAAGAACTAAAGAAGACATGCCACATTTTCTCATGCAGATTGTGTTGTATGGATCAACCTAGAATGAGTCTTCCTAAGGCTTAGGTAAAACCTGGACTGCATATATGTTGTTCTCTTCAAACTCTTGGTCATTTTTAACTCATGTTAACATAATACAAACAGATGTAAATTTGTTTCAGTTGTTGTACATAGTACACAACAGCTTCAACACAAATATGATATAGATTTGTTTCACAAGATAGCACCGGTTTAGTAGAATTTATGGCATATAAGCTTGGAACTCAGTTTCCTTTGCTTGTACATTTATATTGACTGTCCTCACAAATAAAGTTCAACAATGTGCCCCTGAAACTAAGATGAAATCTCTACATATGGAATCACTAAATGGTCGTATTTTCCAATATAAATTGCATATCCTTTCGTTTGGATAAGTCAACATGAGACCCTTTCGCTAGGATATTTGTATTTGTATATATTGGGACACAAAACTAAAAATATTATGAGCCTTAGCTAAACTCCTTCATAGGCACATTGTATTATGAGCTAACCCGATTTGTTTTTTCAGCTTTGAGCACTTCCATATTCTGCTCATTGTGTATTTTTTGTTTTCTTAATATTCCTATACTATATGTCACAACCTTTTCATCCATTGACCAATAACTTAGCATTTGGAATGGGTTTCTCCTTTTTGTATCATCATGTATTTATGTGTACTTCCGGGGAATACCATTTTCTTCATGTTGGCGATGAGATGCTACAATCTAAGTTGCTTGATCAAGATTCATATGTCTCTGGTCGGTTCTCAGTTTTCTTTACAAAGATTTGAGTCACATGTATGTTAATGAGTTGGTATATTCGCAAGAAATCAAGTATAAAATGGTTCTACTGAAACCCCTACAAGATGCCTTCCACTCTTTGACTCGTCATTGTTTTCACTCAGATTCTACTGCCCCTTGAGGGAATGCTTTGCTCTGTTGGTTGATGATCCTGAGCATGGTGAGGTGGTGATAACAAATTTGGAGTGCCCACACTGCTGTCGAATGTTCTGTGCCCAGTGTAAGGTTCCATGGCACGCTGGTGTCACTTGCGTAGAGTTCCAACGACCTGAGAAAGGATGAGCAGGGTAGAGAGGACCTATTGCCGAGGAAGGTCGAACAAGAGAGCAAGTGGCAGAGGTGCCCCAGGTGCAAGATATATGTGGAGAGGATCTAGGGCTGTGTATTTATCATCTACAGGTACTGCTCACAAATAAAACATTCATTACACTGAGCACAAATGATGATCATCTTCTTTTGTTCCAATTTACACGTGTGGGCACTGCTTCTGCTACCTTTGTGCAGCCCCAATGTCTAGGGACAACCATTGTTGCAAAAACTGCAATTGAACCTGGTGAATGTATTGAAATCGCCAAGCTCTCTACTTGAAGGAAAGAAACTCTTATTAACTAATATTATATGTGTGCTGCTGGTTCATTTTTAGAAGCAATTACCATTCATCAAAAATAGGCTAACATGGCTGTATATCAGGAAAAGTCCATTACAAGCAAAACATATATTGACCTGTAAAGCAAACCACAAATTGGCATCAGAGCTGAATGATAATTGAGAATGATTCGCCTTGAGAAGTACAAATCGTCGGACATGTCGTTTTTATTCATTCAAGTCTTTTAAGTCTAACTGCAGATCATGGCAAGTATGGTGTACAAAAGGTCTTTACAATTTTTAGGGATAATTGTTTGCACTGTTACAGAACATTTCTGAATTTTTTGTGTTCTGATAGGGTGCTCGTAAGGGCGCTTTTATGTTTGTCACACCCGTATTTAAGGGACAAAGCCGTGTGCGTCTCATATGTGCGCCAAGAAAGAACAACACATATAATAACAGAGTGCATAGAGATAAATGTCAGAAATATCATAAATGTACTTATTACATAGCGGAAGTCTTACAAAATAAATGATAAAATAAAGCGAACTATTATTATTTCTGTGGCGCCACAAAGCTGACTGGGAGATGCAACCTAGATCAAGTCGAAAGCTTCACTGTTGGGCGGCTCCTCTTCGACCACCTGTTCTTCTCCTATGGAGGGTGTGAGACAGCAAGGGTGAGCTCACATATGTTCATCGCTTAACAAGTTGTGGGGAATAATGTGCATGAACTCACCAAAGGTGAGAGTTCATGTGAGGTGTAAGGCTGATCAACAAAATAAAGGTTGAAGCTGAGCATTGCTTTTATAAGTTGGTTAAAATTTTATTAGCAGTTACTAAGTGTAAGTAAATATCAAACCATAGTAATAATAAATAAAAGTAATAATAAATAATCCCAATGCGATGCAAATGACAAATTGAATTTAATTCCATAAAGTAATCATGTTAGTGTCCGAGCTGCTCATGACCGTGAGCACGGCTAGTATACCAGTTTTACACTATGCAGAGGTTATGTATCTTTACCCACAAGTCGTGTTACCCATTTGCCATGGGGTTGATCGGACCCCATACACCTCTACCAAGGAAGCGAGGCAGGGTACCACTAAAAGACCATTATAAAGTTCCACTAGCTTTAGAAAACCCGCTACAGTTTATAGGAAGCTCCTGTGCAGGGATCCCTCGCCTGACCATCATCGCAGCAAAATCAACCCAAGGACCTCCCTACACTGACCACTCCCCTACTGCCCTTGCCCCTATCGGGTAAGGTAGTCATCCATTAGCTTTCCTAGTTAATCAACCAATGGTGTCCCATACCACCCTTGTGGCAGCACTGTTTTCTTGGGGGGTTCTCCATGTTCCCATTAACATAATGATCTTATCATGAATAGTAAATAATAAATTGATAACAAAAGTGTGAACATGAGTAATGCATATCTCCATACCCAAAACCACATAAAGCAATAGCATGTACTACCCAAAAATTCAGTGGTAAAACAAGGTATAAAGATAGCCAAACTAGGGTGACCTATTGGGTCCCATCAAAATTAACCGATGCATATCATTATGATTAATAAGAACATGACTGGATAAAAAGGAAGTGATCAAGGGCACAACTTGCCTTCAACGAGCTCCTCCTCAACAGTCTCCACCTGCTGAACCCCTGGATCCTCTGTGGCTTGCACGTCTACTCGCATCAATACAAACATACATAGTATAGCAAAAATTAACATCACACCAAACAATAGAACAGAATGCATCATAATATCCTACGCTGTGTAACGAGATCATAGGACAAGAACCACGAAATTTGGAGTTATATTTATTTAGTTATGAATTTATGAAGTTATCAAGTACTTAGAATAGATTAATTCAAATGAACAATTTTAATTCAAGTTTCATGGATAAACAGAGATACTAGATGATAGACAACATTAAAACAAAACTATTGCCACTTGAATAGGTTAATTTGGAATTAAAATGAATTTAATATGAATTATACAAGTTTCTGAAATTGTTTTGTATTAAAAATCAATTTCTATAATTATTTTTCTAATTCTTTCTGATCTCTGGATTGGGCGCTAAATTCTGGAAAACACAGGGACTTATCTACAAATATTCCCTAGACTCAGTGTGCGCCCGGGATGTACTGTGGGTTGATTCTGCAAGAGTTCAGGGTCTCTTTAGCAAAAGAGCGCGGCGAAGGGGTATCGACTGTGTCTGGCCGTTGGATCAGATTCTAAAAGCCAGGATTTGATCGCGCCCTTACAAAAGTCACACACCAGGACCACCCTTGGATCCAAATCCGATGAACCGGATTTCCTTGAGCCCGAACCCCATACAGCCCTACGATCGAACCTCAACGGCATGGATCTAATCCGGACAAAAGGCATTCAGTATTTAATCGGGGCCATTCGTTCTGATCAGGTGGTCAGGATTTGTACACGGGTGTTTTTCACCCCCATTCCTGAATCCAGCCGATCCTGCACGGCGGCGCCACATTTAGCACAGCGGCGCCATCGTCAGCGCCATCGATCTACATTCCTAGTTCTCGGTTCTTGCGCGAAACGCTACTTTACGAAGAGAACAATGTTGAGGATGCGTTGGCGGGGTTCTTACCAGAATCTGAGTGGTGTCACGCCCTGCTCCCGTCGCTCGACGGAAATCCGTGAGGTCCCCACCGTCGGTGAGGAATTCCGCCCAAGGTTGGTCAGATCTTTAGGTCAATCCGCAGCGCATAGGTTACACATGCGTTGAAGAGGCATCCGCCCACCCCTCGAGCGTGGCCGACGTCGTGAGCAGCATTCTTCCTCGGCGGCGGTGATAGTCTTCCTGCCCGGTGGCACTCAGAGCGAATTTTAGATCGTGGTGCGGGCGAGGATGGGCGAGGGAGTCACAGAAGGAGGGGGTCCGTATTTATCCTCTGGGCACACGGCGTTGGCAGCACGTTCCAGCTAACGCCGAAGAAAGGGGAAGGTGCGCCGTTGTAACACCCTGAATTTGGGGTATAAAATTTCTTTCTAATTATCACCCAAATTTATGTGTTACTCTTCTCTCTCTTACTCTAGGTCTTATCTCTCTCTAGATTCTCTCTCCCTTTTTCCCTTTTAAGTAGAAATAGCTTAAAGTTAGGGGGATTTAATTATTTATTTTTGCCAAAACATTTATGAGTCATGACATGTTGCATCATACTGAGCTTAAAATATTTTTTAAAGTATTGCACATGTTTGAATTTATTTGAATTTGAAACCTAATTTGAATTTGGAATTGAAATCCCTATAGATAAGAAATAGAAAAGGAATTAGAAAATCCAAAGAAAAAGAAAAAGGAAATGCAGCCCAGCCGGCCCAACTCAGCCCAGCCAGGCCGCGCTCCCGCGCGCCCGCGCCGCCTGACAGGCGGACCCCGCTTGTCAGCGGCAGCCCTCTCTCCCGCGCGCTCTCTCTCTCTCACTCACTGCCCAGTTGGGCCGACCTGTCGGCGCCGGTTTCTTCACCCGCGCGCTTCCCATCTCTCTCTGTCTCGCAGGCCCGGTTCGCCAGTTGCTGAGCCGTTGCCCCGCGCGTCCCCTTTTCTCTATCTGCATCGTGGGCCTGCCATGTCAGCTCCGCCCTCCCCGCGCCTGCTGTGGACCGGCGAGTGCGCACTCGCTCACGTCGCCAGATTTCTCGGCCACGACGCCCGCCCACATGCCTAGCTCCCTTCTTAGAGCCCCGCCAGCGCCCCGCACTCGCCCCCGCCTCATTTCACGCAGCTCCGCCCTCTCTAGGCGCTCTGCCCACGCCGCCAGCAATAGCCAGAGACCGCGCCAAGCCTCCCCGAGATCCGCCCCGAGGTGAGACACATGTCCCCGTGCCCAATTTTCCCTATTGCGCTCTATGCTCGGCCAATTTTGGCTTCGCCGGTGCTCGGCCGCGGCAGACCGTCGTGCTCGCGCGGTGGCTGATCGATTTAGCCCGGTCTAGTTCCCCGACGTTAGTCCCTAAGGTGCCTCTGCCTCTACTGAAGCTAGCCCAGGCCTTAGCACGCCTTAAGCCCCCTCCCCTTGGCCGGAATGCCTCACCGGAGTTACTCCGGCCCGCCCGAGACCTTCTCTCCGCCGTTCTCCCCTCTCTGCCCACGGATTCATGGCCTCTTCCCCGCCATTGAGTTCGTTGTGGCGTTCTCTCCCTCTCTGCCCAACTCCAGCGACCCCGAAGCCACCCTAGCTCGCGCCAGCCTCAACTCCGGTGACCTCACCACCGCGGAGAAGAGTAGCGCCGCCCGCAGCCGTTCACCCTTCCACGGTCTGATCCCTCCGTATGATCTTCATCGCACGGCCCAAATCACGGATAACGCTTCGCGCACGCGCGCCTGACGCCCTAGCCCGCTTGTCAGCGCCCAAGCCCCCTGGCGCTGGGCCCTCTCGGTCAGTGCGCCCTCCCCCTCTGTCGCTGACGCCCCTAGCCCGCCTATCAATGCTCGCCCGCCCGCGCGCGCGCCCTTGGCCGCAAATCTAATCTCAGTTGTTGGTTTTAGATCTGACGGTTAGATTCACCCGATACCCCTTCGCGCGGTAGTTTTCTTAAAGAGACCCTCGGTTTATTGGAAAACAACCCGCCGTCCCTGGTTTTCGCGCACAGACCCCTGTAATCTTGCAGATTTAACCCTGGACTTTTAAATATTCACAGAATTAGACCTAATTTCATATTTTGAATTCCCAAACTTGTTTATTTCATAACTTTTGCATATGAACTCCAAATTTAGTTATTCAAATTGCAAAATGTCCATAGAATTATTCTCTGTCTAAATAAAATGGTTTCATTTACTGTATGCACATTCTAATTTTTATGATTAAGTATGCACTAATGTAGATGTAGATTTATTTATTTAATAAAATAAATAAAAGGAAAACCTTATGGATTTAAACATGTTTAAGCTTGTGAGATTAATAATGTGTATTACATGAGTTCACCTCTGTTCTAATTTTTAGGTCACAAATAAAATAAATTGAACTATGATTATGTACTTATAAGTAACACTTAGGGAAATAATAATCTATTTCCAAATGAAGTTAATTTATATTCTAGTTCATGTTATACTTTGAATTCATTACCCCTTATGTAGTATTGTGTCTTTTTAAGATGTGTTCCAATTGTTTGTACATGTTTGGTGTGATGTTTATTTGTACTTTCCAAATGTATTGAATGCATGCTCGCTTTGTTTAGACAACGAGCAGTCCGAGGTTCCTGAGTGTGTTGTTGGAGACCTCCCTGAGCAACCACCTGGTGAAGGTAAGTGTCCTCTGACCTATTATGTTCTACATACTTTATGATTCACTGTCCCGCATTACTTTATGAAACCTAAGGATTGACTAGTCTGTATTTACTTATCCTTGTTTACCTTTTGGGTTATCATGGTTAGCATTTTGCTATTGCCTTAACTTTAACCAATGAACATGATGTGAACATTTATGATACAATACTGTTATCCTGATTATGTTGATGAGCTTATGATAATCTAGGGGGATCAAGCCTTTTTCCTGAGTACCTCTCCGTAAGGACCTATTCATGGAGTGACCACCCGGGATAACAGTGCAACCATGAGGGTGGAATGGGACACCCTTAGCTTATTAATTAGATGAACCTGGGGGTGTAGTTGGCTTTGCCGAAGGGCCATCAATGGGGGTCGGGGCGTAGTGCTCGCTCTGCCAAGGTTGGGGTGCAGAGGTTCATTCGATTTGGTTTTGTTAGTCACCCACCTTGGGGAGGTGTACTGCGTTTGTACGACTGGCGAAACCTAACGAGCAGCTATGCACCAGGGGATTCTTTGTAAAGGCTACGTAGTGAAACCTTGCCGACTCACCTTGGTAGTGTTTGACGGTTTGATCGACCCGAGGCATAAAGGGATCACGACTTGTGGGTAAAGTGTGCAACCTCTGCAAAGTGTTAGAATTTGGTATATCCGCCAAGCTCATGGTTAAGAGAGGCCTTGGGATCCTCTTTGATTAGAAGAACTTTGGATACTTTTATGATGATGGTTAATAATGATGTTATAAAATTTGATCTCTGGTATTTCCTCTTTTGGGGGACTTCTGGGTAATAACTGGGTTTATTACTAAAACTTGGCTTTACTAATAATAATAAATATTTTACCAACTAAAAGCAACTGCTTAACCTCAACTCCATATACAGCTAGTCCACCTTAGCCAAACGGGACATTTGCTGAGTACGTTGATGTGTACTCACCCTTGCTTTACAAACCACCCCACCCCAGGTTGTCCCCACTACACTCAGTGCTCAGGAGGTGATGCTGGCAACATGGATAACTTCAAGGAGTTTCAGGACTACGACGAGTTCTAGTTTTTTCTTAGTAGCAAACCCCCAGTCAGCTGCCTGTGTAGGCTTAGCTTCTACGTTCCGTATTTCCGCACTTTGATAGTTATGTTAAAGACAATGGTTATGTAATAGACTCTATGGATGTCTTGGACATCTTGATGTAATAAAGTACCTTTCCGTTATTTATTTCAAGCATTGTGTGACGATGTCCAATTATGTAATCGCTGTGTACGTGAGTTTCTGATCTTGGCACGTACATGGTTCGCATTCGGTTTGCCTTCCAAAACCGGGTGTGACATAAGTGGTATCAAAGCCCTTGCTGACTATAAGACTACTAACCTAGACTAGAATGGTTGATCTAAGGACTATAGACCCCTACTCTTACCTTGACCTTAGAGTTCTTTCAAAAGTTGGTCATCTTGACCAACTCTATGTTATTTACTCCTCTCAAAAAGTTTTGTCTCACTTTTCTTTCTGTTTACTTTCTGGTCTCCTAGTTCTACTCTTACTATTGTGCTTACGATGTCTTTTGTAGATGGCCCATATCAGGTGCACTGCTCGTAAGTCTGTGATCCCCTTTTTTCCTTCTCGCCTGGCAGAGCGTCCACTGCGTCGCACGGTGTGAGGTCAGTCCAGTCACCTGGAGAGACTGCATCGTTGCCTGCACGAGGAGCAGGAGCGCCGACGCGAGGAGCAGGAGCAGCAGGACTCTTCCCCCTCGCCTCAGCGGGAGGTGGAGTCTGAGAGGTCGCCTTCCCCTGCACCTCAGCCAGAGATGCCCCCTGCACCACCGTAGGGCATCCCTGCTGCTGGAAGAGACCCTGACGGAGACAGAGATGACGACGACGTCGGTGGCAGTTCGAGCCACGACACGGAGCGCTCAGAGGAGCCAAAGCCGGAGGGACGGATCGCTAGACCCATCACTCGTGACGCCACTCGTGGGTGTCACTTCCACGACATTCTCGACACCCTGCTATGTCGAGCCTTCGACCGACACACTTGGTCCATCAAGTACC
This sequence comes from Zea luxurians, assembly GCA_029449295.1. Taxonomy (NCBI): domain Eukaryota; kingdom Viridiplantae; phylum Streptophyta; class Magnoliopsida; order Poales; family Poaceae; genus Zea; species Zea luxurians. Next base: position 36,299,702 of record JAOPSE010000010.1, on the reverse strand, counting down.
GTTGTGTAGTCTACCAGCATCGTCGTGGGTTATACTCGGACCAGTGGGAGGCTACTTGCTTGGTGCGCCATCCGGACGATGATCTCCAGGGTGCAGAGGCCTTCTCAGAGCACTATTCTATTATTGAGAGGGATACTGCCAAGGCAGCCATGCAAGATGCAGCACGACAGGTGCTTTCTCAGTATTGCTCGTTGTTCAGCGGGGTAGCTGATGGCCTCGACCTGAAGTACTACCCTCGTCGTTCGACTGGCAGTGCTAGAGGAGTGATTGCCTCGCCAGTTGGTGAGGGCAATCCCAGGCTAAACAGCATGGTCAATCTGGCTGCCGTGCTCAACACAGAGTTGGACCACGCCTTGACGAGTTGAGCAAGGTTCGGGCGGAAGTTGCGGAATTGCGTGCTGAGTGCGCAGCACGCCACTATCTGGATGGTGGTTCTCCCGCCCCTGTCAGGATTCAGCACCCTTACCGTTCACCGCCCCGTGGTTGCTTCGACTATGGTACCCCAGACTACAGGACCCGCATAGATTTAGATCCATAGATCGATGGAGTCAGAGTCTGTAATAATGCTTAGTTCGATGTCTTAGTCTAGTCAGTCTTAGTTAGAGTTAGTTTGCTTAATCATATATTGGATGCTTGTTATGATGGACATGTAATGAAGTTGGATCTTTGTAATGAGTGACATCAAGCTGTGGGTATCCCCTACAACTTGGTGTAGCTATTAATAAAGTCAGTTATTTAGTTGGGTAATCCATGTGTTTCCACTTTTCTCTTTATCTAAGAAGCTGTCAGTGAAGATGGTCATTTGTTTAGTGCTATGAAGATTTCCATATATCTTTTCTTATGCTGAAAGACTGCAGAGTCAGATTTGATATATGTGTGTGATTTCTACAGATGTCTGAGAATAGGCGCAAAGGTGCGAGGCGTGCTCAGCCTAAACAACAGGCACCCCAAGAGGAGGCAGCCTCACAGCAGCATTTGCCACCGCCACCACCGATGACCATTGAGCTAATGTTCCTGATGCAGACCCAAGTAGTCCAGGCAATTGGTCAGACCTTAGCAGCTATGCAGCAGGTGCAACAGCAGCCACCACCGCCTCAGCCTCCAGTGCAAGTCCAGATGCAACAAGTGCCTAGAGACAAGCGGGCAGAATTCATGAGGGGCCTCCCCCAGTCTTTGCTCATTCTATTGATCCCATGGACGCTGAAGATTGGCTGCGTACCGTGGAGCGTGAGTTGCACACTGCCCAGTGCAACGATCGTGAGAAGGTGTTGTACGGTCACCGACAGCTGAGGGGAGCAGCCCAGTCTTGGTGGGAGTCTTACCTCGCCACCCATGCCAACCCTGAAGCCATCACTTGGGAAGAATTCAGGGACAACTTCCGTCGCTACCATGTGACCGAGGGACTGATGATAGTGAGGAAGGAGGAGTTTCTCGCCTTGAAGCAAGGTCCCTTGTCCGTCAGCGAGTACAAGGACAAGTTTCTGCAGCTGTCGCGTTATGCCCTAGAAGATGTCAACACAGATGCCAAGAGGCAGTACCGCTTCTTGAGAGGATTGGTCGATCCCCTCCACTATCAGCTGATGAACCACACCTTCTCTACCTCCAGCACCTGATCGACAGAGCAATCATGATAGAAAGGAAGCGTTGGGAGATGGAGGACAGGAAACACAAGATTGGTGGACCTCTGGTCGGGAGTAGAAGCCTTCCTCGCTACTTAGGAAACCCACCTCAGCCATTCAAGCATGGTCACCAGCACCAGCATCAACGTTAGAACCAGCAGCAGCAGTACCAGAGGCAGTTTCCTCAGCAGCAGCAGCAGTACCGTCAGAACAACCAACAAGGAGGAAATCAATACCAATGTCAGAGCAACCAGGCAACCTGTCTTCCTGCCCTAGCAACCAACCAGAACAACCAAGCAGCGCCAGCGCAAGGAGGGAGTCGTGCATGTTTCCACTGTGGGGAACAAGGTCATTGGGCGAATCATTGCCCAAAGAAATCAGCTCAGCGGCAGCTAGCTCCGATGGGACCACACAGACAGAACGCAATGCAGCCAGGAGGCAACAACCGTGGGCAACCTCGTGCCCAGTATGAAAAGGTGAACCACTTGGAGGCCGACACAGTCCAGCAGACTCCAGGAGTGGCACTAGGTACGTTTCCAGTCGAGTACCATTCTGTGAATGTCTTATTTGATACTGGAGCAACACATTCTTTTGTGACTGTATCATGGGTAGAATCACATAATATACCAGTAGTACCCATGTATCCACCTATGAGGGTTAGTTCACTTGGTGGAAGAACCCAAATAGATAAATTTTGCCCTAGTGCAAAGGTTCAAATAATGGGGATAGAGTTCCCTGCTGATTTAATAGTTATGGGTAACCAGGATACAACTATAGATGTCATCCTAGGGATGAATTGGCTAACCAAGTACCAAGCCAGTCTTAGTTGTGACAAGAGAACGGTGAAGTTAGTGTCCTTACCAGGAGAAGAAGTGTTAGTAGAGCTGGTCTTATCAGGACCAAGGAAAGGGAGTTGTCACCAAGTCACCACCCATATTGAAGAGATTAAACCATCAGAGGCTATCAATGTAGTGTCAGATTTCCCAAATGTGTTTCCCGAGGAGTTACCAGCTATGCCACCTGAAAGGAAGATTGAATTTGCTATAGAGCTTATACCAGGCACCGCCCCCATTTCCAAGAGAGCCTATCGAGTGCCCGGACCAGAGTTGGTGGAACTCAAGAAGCAGATTGATGAGTTGTCGGAGAAAGGCTACATCAGATCGAGTACCTCGCCTTGGGCAGCCCTAGTATTATTTGTGGAGAAGAAGGATGGCACAAAGAGGATGTGCATCGACTATCGAGCTTTGAATGAAGTCACTATCAAGAACAAGTACCCCTTGCCCAGAATTGAAGATTTATTCGATCAGTTGAGAGGAGCTAGTGTGTTCTCGAAGATAGATCTGAGGTCGGGCTACCATCAGCTTAGAATCTGACCTTCAGAAATACTGAAGACATCATTCATCACCAAGTATGGACTATATGAGTTCACGGTTATGTCATTCGGCTTGATGAATGCGCCAGCCTACTTCATGTACTTGATGAACAGTGTGTTCATGGACTACCTCGACAAGTTCGTGGTGGTGTTTATTGATGACATTCTCATATATTCCCAGAATGAGCAAGAGCATGAGGAGCATTTGAGGAAGGTACTTCAGAGGCTACGAGATTGTCAGCTGTATGCCAAGCTTAGCAAGTGCGAGTTCTGGATCAGTGAGGTCCTGTTCTTGGGTCACATTATAAACCGAGAGGGATTGGCTATAGATCTAAAGAAGGTAATAGGTATCTTGGACTGGAAAGCACCAAAAGATGTCCGAGGAATCAAGAGTTTCATCGGAATGGCCGGTTATTATCGGTGTTTCATTAAAGGTTTCTCCAAGATTGCCAGGCCAATGACGGCATTGTTGGCAAAGAAGGTTGAGTTCAAGTGGACCCCAGCATGCCAGAAGTCCTTTGAGACATTGAAAGAGAAGTTGACAACGACACCAATATTGATTCTACCAGATGTTCACAAGCCATTCTCAGTATATTGTGATGCTTCGTATACCGGACTGGGATGTGTGTTGATGCAGGAAGGGAGAGTAGTGGCATACTCGTCCCGATAGTTGAAGATTCATGAGAAGAATTATCCTACTCATGATCTGGAGTTAGCAGCCACGGTTCATGCATTGAAGACCTGGAGACATTATCTTTATGGGCAGAAGTGCGATATCTACACGGATCACAAGAGTCTCAAGTACATATTCACTCAGTCAGAGTTAAACATGAGGCAGCGAAGATGGTTAGAATTGATCAAGGATTATGAGCTGGAGATTCATTATCACCCAGGCAAAGCAAATGTGGTTGTAGATGCTCTGAGCAGAAAGAGTCAAGTTAATATGTTGGCCGCTCACCCGATGCCGTATGAGCTAGCGAAGGAGTTCGACAGATTGAGTCTCGGATTTCTGAACAACACTCAAGGAGTGACAATCGAGTTGGAACCCACTATAGAGCAAGACATCAGGAAAGGTCAGAAGGATGATGAGAAGATCAACGAGATTTGACAGCTGATCATAGATGGGAAAGGCAAGGATTTCCGTGAAGATGTAGAAGGAGCGGTATGGTTTAAGGATAGACTATGTGTTCCTGACATCAAATCGATCCGAGAACTGATTCTCAAGAAAGCTCGTGAGACAACATACTCTATACACCCTGGTAGTGAGAAGACTGTACCAGGATCTAAAGAAAAGATTCTGGTGGTATGGAATGAAAAGGGAGATAGCAAAGTATGTGGCTGTATGTGACAGTTGTCAGAGGATTAAAGCAGAACATCAAAGACCCACAGGTTTGTTGCAACCATTGCAAATTCCTCAGTGGAAATGGGATGAGATTGGAATGGATTTTATAGTTGGGTTGCCTCGCACTCGCACTGGTTATGACTCCATCTGGGTAGTGGTGGACCGTTTGACAAAGGCGGCCCATTTCATACCAGTCAAGACCACCTACAACAGTGCAGTGTTAGCCGAACTATACATGGCTCGAATTGTGTGCTTGCATGGCGTTCCGAAGAAGATAGTGTCAGATAGAGGCACCCAGTTTACCTCTCATTTTTGGCAGCAGTTGCATGAAGCTTTCGGGCACACACTTGAAGTTTAGTTCAGCTTATCACCCACAAACAGATGGTCAAACAGAGAGAACCAATCAGATTCTAGAAGATATGTTCAGGGCTTGTTGAAAGGGAAATGTGCCCTTGGGCAATTTCAATAATGTTTTGGTGATTAAGTGCCCAACACGGTTAATTAAGTTCTTATGTGCCAAGTAAAGTGAGAAGTGCAAATCAAAGAAAAAGGTATGTTTCTAGACTTAGTACATTGTTTTGAGTACTAATGTGTTTTGTCTAAGTGCTAGAAATAGTGAGAAAAGAATTGGAAAAAGACTTGGCTCTATGCAGCCAAAATTCAGCTTGGTCTGGCACACTGGACTGTCCGGTGCACCAGGCTGATCTCCGGTGAAAGTGTTGCTCTCGGGAATCGACGGCGGCGTACGGCTAAAAATCACCGGACTGTCTGGTGGTGCACCAGACTGTCCAGTGAGTCATCCGTGGCGAACTCGTCGCTCTAGGGAAAAGGAAAAGGCGACATGGCTATAATTCACTAGACTGTCCGATCGTGCACCGGACTGTCCGATGAGCCAACGATCGCTAGCGCCAACGGTCGGCCGCGCAATCTTCGCGCGACACGTGGACTGCTCCAACGGTCAGCTGGTGCACCGGACTGTCCGGTGTGCACCAGACAGTGTCCGGTGCGCAAATCAGCCCAGAGGAGCAACGGTCGAATATGTCAAATTTGGAAGGAGATCACGCACCGGACCGTCTACAGGACCTGTCCGATGGCGCACCGGACTGTCCGGTGCGCCACCCGACAGAAGGCAAGTTTGGCCTTCCAAGTTGGCCTCCAACGGCTCCTAGCTGCCTTGGGGCTATAAAAGGGACCCCTAGGCGCATGGAGGAGTCACCTAAGCATTCACTAATCATCCTAAGACTCCAAGACTCCAACTCCACGCATTCGATTCTTTGTGTTAGTGATTTGAGCTCCATTTGAGTTGTGAACTCCGTGTGTTGTGTTTCGAGCTCAAGTCGTGACTTGTGTGCATGGTTGTGCTGCGTATTTGAGTCTTGTGTGTGTTGCTCTTCCCAACCTTACACTTGTATGTTCTTTGTGATCAATATTGTAAGGGCGGGAGCCTCCAACTTGTGGAGATTCCTCGCAAACGGGAAAAAGACTATAAGGAAGAAAGTCGTGGTATTCAAGTTGATCATTGGATCACTTGAAAGGGGTTGAGTGCAACCCTCGTCCATTGGGACGCCACAACGTGGAAGTAGGCAAGTGTTACTTGGCCGAACCATGGGATAAAATCCCATGTCTCTTGTGCTTCTTTCTCTGTGATTGTTTTATCCAAGAACTCGCTTCAACACTACTTAGTTGCGCTAACACTTTAATAACTAAGTTGTGTGGCTATTTAGTGTTTGATTTTACAGGATCACCTATTCACCCCCCCCCCTCTAGGTGCTCTCAATTGGTATCGGAGCCGTACTCTTCATCTAAGGGACTAACCGCTCGAAGAGATGGATCCTAAGGGAAAGGGGATGGTGGTCAACGATAAGGAGAAGGAGTCCATCTTCAATGAGCCAAGAGATGACAAGCCCATTGACTCAGGCTCGAGTCACAAGAAGAAGGACGGGAAGAAGAAGAGGCGCATCAAGAAGATCATCTACTACGACAGCGATGCATCTTCTTCTTCACCAAGAGACGACGACGACTCTTCGTCGAAAAAGAGAACGGTTAATCAAAACTACTCTTTTGACTATTCTCGCATGCCATACAATTCGAATGCACATTTACTTTCTATTCCTCTAGGAAAACCTCCACACTTTGATGAAGAGGACTACTCATTTTGGAGTCATAAAATGCGTAGTCATCTGTTTTCTCTCCATCCTAGCATTTGGGAAATAGTGGAAAATAGAATGCATTTCGATAGTACGGCTAACCCTATGATTATTAATGAGCAAATCCATAAGAATGCCCAAGCTACTACTGTGTTGTTAGCATCTCTTTGCAGGGACGAGTATAATAAAGTAAGTGGCTTGGACAACGCCAAGCAAATCTAGGACACCCTCAAGATCTCACATGAGGGAAAATGCTACAATGATCACCAAAATGGAACTGGTGGAAGGCGAGCTAGGGAGATTCGCCATGATCAGGGGAGAAGAGCCAACACAAACCTACAACAGGCTCAAGACCCTGGTAAACAAGATTAGAAGCTATGGAAGCACAAGATGGACGGATCATGACGTCATCCGACTCATGCTCAGGTCATTTACAGTTATTGACCCCATATTGTGAATCTTATCCGTGAAAACCCCAGGTACACAAAGATGACGCCCGAGGAGATACTCAGAAAATTCGTGAGCGGGCGCATAATGGTAAAGGAGGCACGATATGTGGATGACGCCTTGAACGGTCCACTACCTATCTACGAGCTGCAGCCCGTTGCTCTCAAAGCAACGAGCAGCAAGGAGGCGCTACCAAGCAGGGTAGCTCAAGTGGAGGCTGTCGGACTCAATGAAGATGAGATGGCGCTTATCATCAAGCGCTTCAAGACCGCACTGAAAGGACGCAAGGAGTACCGCAACAGGAATAAAACAAAGGGGAAATGCTCCTGCTTCAAATGCGGTAAGACTGGTCACTTCATTGCAAATTGTCCCGATAATGATAGTGACCAGGAACAAGAAAAGAGCGGGAAGAAGGAGAAAAAGAAGAACTACCGGAAGGCAAAGGGCGAGGCGCACCTTGGAAAGGAATGGGACTCGGACTGCTCCTCTTCTGACTCCGACGACGAAGGACTCGCTGCTTCAGCCTTCAACAAATCCTCACTCTTCCCCAACGAACGCCATACATGTCTTATGGCTAAGGAGAAAAAGGTACGTGTTCGAGACACACCCAAGTACACTTCATCTAGTGATGAAGAATCCTCCGATGATGAAGTATATTACTCTAGTTTATTTAAAGGATTAGATAGAGCTAAGGTAGAAAAAATTAATGAATTAATTGATGCTCTAAATGAAAAGGATAGATTGTTAGAAAAGCAAGAAGATATATTATATGAGGAACATGACAAATTTGTTAGTGTGCAAAAATCCCTTGCCTTAGAAATTAAGAGAAATGAAATGTTATCCTCTGAATTGACTGTTTGCCATGAATCTATCTCTAGTTTAAAGAGTTTAAATGATGAACTAAATGCTAAGCTAGAGGAAGTCAACAAAACTAGCTCATATGTAGAGCATGTTGTTATTTGTAATAGATGTAAGGATTTTGATGTTGATGCTTATAATGAACACCTTATTTCTATTACTAAATTAAATGATGAGGTGGCAAGTCTTAATGTTCAACTTAAGACTTGTAAAATTGACTTTGATAAACTAAATTTGCTAGGGATGCCTACACTATTGGTAGGCACCACTCAATTAAGGATGGGCTTGGTTTTCGAAAGGAAACCAAGAACTAAACAAGCCAAAGGACTTCCGTTCCCAACAAGGAGAAAGGGAAGGCCACTATGGCTAGTAGTCCTCGAAGGAACCATGCACTTATCTACTGATAGAAAAGTTGCTAGTCGTTCTCATTATAATAAGAGTTATGTTCATACTACTTATAATGATTCACATGCTATGTTTGCCTCTAGCTCTACTTTTGTTCATGGTAGAAGTAGGCCTAGGAGAAATCATGTTGTATCTCATGCTCCTAGAAAAATGTATATTGGACCTTCTACCATTTACCATGCTTGTAATGATTCTTTTGTACTCTCACGTAAAGATGAAAAAGTGGTGGCTAGGAAATTGGGATCCAAATGCAAGGGAGATAAGACTTGCATATGGGTTCCAAAAACTGTTATAACTAACCTTGTAGGACCCAACAAGAGTTGGGTACCTAAAACCCAAGATTAAATTGCCTTGCAGGTTTATGCATCCGGGGGATCAAGTTGGATTATCGACAGCGGATGCACAAACCACATGACGGGGGAGAAGAAGATGTTCACCTCCTACGTCAAGAACAAGGACTCCTAGGATACAATCATATTTGGAGATGGGAATCAAGGCAAAGTCAAAGGTTTGGGAAAGATAGCCATCACAAGCGAGCACTCTATTTCAAATGTATTTTAGTAGAGTCATTAGGGTACAACCTCCTATCTGTAAGTCAATTGTGCCACATGGGCTACAATTGTTTCTTTACAAATGTTGATGTATCTGTCTTTAGAGGGTGTGATGGTTCATTAGCATTTAAGGGTGTATTAGACGGCAAGCTCTATTTAGTTGATTTTTCAAAAGAGAATGCCGATCTAGATGCATGCTTAATGGCTAAGACTAGTATGGGTTGGCTATGGCATCGCCATCTATCACATGTTGGGATGAAGAACCTGCATAAGCTTCTAAAGGGAGATCATGTGTTAGGACTAACCAATGTTTGTTTCGAGAAAGATAGACCTTGTGCAGCTTGTCAGGCAGGGAAATAGGTGGGAAGCACTCATCACAACAAGAATGTGATGACAACATCAAGACCACTGGAGCTTCTTCACATGGACCTCTTCGGACTCGTTGTCTACCTTAGCATCGGGGGGAAGTAAGTATGGTCTTGTAATTGTTGATGGTTTTTCCCACTTCACTTGGGTGTTCTTTTTGCAGGATAAATCAGAAACCCAAGGGACCCTAAAGCACTTTCTAAGGAGGGCTCAAAACGAATTTGAGCTCAAGGTGAAAAAGATAAGAAGCAACAACAGGTCCGAGTTCAAGAATCTGCAAGTGGAGGAGTATCTTGAGGAAGAAGGCGTCAAGCACGAGTTCTCCACTCCCTACACACCACAACAAAACGGTGTGGTAGAGAGGAAGAACAGGACGCTTATTGACATGGCGAGAACGATGCTTGGAGAATTCAAGACGCCCAAGCGGTTTTGGTCGGAAGCTGTGAACACAGCTTGCCACGCCATAAACCGGCTCTACCTACATCGCCTTCTCAAGAAGACCTCGTATGAACTCCTTACCGGTTAACAAACCCAACATTTCTTACTTTCCTGTATTTGGGAGCAAATGTTACATTCTGGTGAAGAAAGGTATAAATTCTAAATTTGCTCCCAAGGCAGTAGAAGGGTTTTTACTAGGGTATGACTCAAATACAAAGGCGTATAGAGTCTTCAACAAATCATCGGGTTTGGTTGAAGTCTCTAGCGACGTTGTATTTGATGAGACTAATGGCTCTCCAAGAGAGCAAGTTGATCTTGATGACATAGATGAAGATGATGTTCCGACGACTGCAATGCACACGATGGCGATAAGTGATGTGCGACCACAGGAACAACAAGAGCAAGATCAGCCATCTTCCTCCATAATGGTGCATCCTCCAATTCAAGACGGTGAACAGGTACCTCAAGAAGAGGGACAGGATCAAGGGGGAGCACAGGAAGAACAAATGATGGAGGAAGAAGCACCACGGGTCCCTCCAACTCCAGTCCGAGCGACGATCCAAAGAAATCACCTCGTCGATTAGATTCTGGGTGACATAAGCAAGGGAGTAACAACTCGCTCACATTTAGCTAATGGACATAAAGAGTGTTTTCCTCAACGGGCCAATCAAGGAGGAGGTATACGTGGAACAACTGAGAGCACCTAGAGGGGGGTGAATAGGTGATCCTATAAAAATCAACAACTAATAGCCACAAAACTTGGTTAAGTGTTAGTATGGCTAAGTAGCGAGCTTTTGCAAACACAAGTATCGCAGAACAACAATCACAAAAGACACGCGAGTTTATCCCGTGGTTCGGCAAGTATAACACTTGCCTACCTCCACGTTCTGGCGTCCCAATGGACGAGGGTTGCACTCAACCCCTTTCAAGTGATCCAATGATCAACTTGAATACCACGACTTTTCTTTGCTTATCTCTTTTCCCGTTCGCGAGGAATCTCCACAAGTTGGAGTCTCTCGCCCTTACAATAAAGATCACGGTGAAAGCACAAGAGTAAGGATGTGAAGCAACACACACAAATCCGCAGCAATACACACGCACACAAGACAAGACTTGAGCTCAAAATGAAGCACAACTAGTTCACTACAAGAACGGAGCTCAAATCACAAACACGGTCGATCAAGTGCGCGGAGACGGAGTGTGGAAGACTTAGAATGCTCAAAGTATGCTTGGGTGTCTCCTCCATGCGCCTAGGGGTCCCTTTTATAGCCCCAAGGCAGCTAGGAGCTGTTGGAGGCATTCTTGGAAGGTAAATCTTGCCTTCTGTTGGGTGGCGCACCGGACAGTCCGGTGCACCACCGGACAGTCCCTATAGCTGTCCGGTGCGCGATCTCCTTCCTTTTCTGGAGCATCCGACCGTTGCAGATTCGTGGCAGTTGGCGCACCGGACGCTGTCCGATGCACACCAGACAGTCCGGTGCCCCCTGCCGACCATTGGCGCGCCCATGCGTCACGCGCGGATTGCGCGGCCGACCGTTGGCGCAATCGACCGTTGGATCACCGGACAGTCCGGTGCACCACCGGACAGTCCGGTTAATTTTAGCTGTACGCCGTTGAACGTTTCCCGAGAGCGACGACTTCATCGCGGATGACTCACCGGACAGTCCGGTGATATATAGCCGTATGCCACCGTCGAGTCCCGAGAGTGGCCTGTTCACCGAGACTGGTCTGGCGCACTGGACACTGTCCGGTGCACCCAGACCGAGCAGAAGTTCGCTGTACACAGCCAACTCATTTCCAATCGCTTTTCTCTTGTTTCTAGCACTTAGACACAATACATTAGTACCTAAATCAATGTACTAAGTCTATAAACGTACCTTGTTACATGATTTGCACTTCTTCAATCTTCGGCACAATTCAACACTTAGAGAATGTGTGTTGGGCACTTAATCACCAAAACAATATAGAAATGGCCCAAGGGCACATTTCCCTTTCAACAACCCCCTGGCTTTGAGGATGACAGGTAACCCGACCATGTGTTCAAGCTCTCTAAGGCGCTCTATGGACTTAAGCAAGCCCCAAGAGCATGGTATGAATGCCTTAGAGATTTCTTAATTGTTAATGCTTTCAAGGTTGGGAAAGCCGATCCCACTCTTTTTACTAAGACTTGTGATGGTGATCTTTTTGTGTGCCAAATTTATGTCGATGATATAATATTTGGTTCTACTAATCAAAAGTCTTGTGAGGAGTTTAACAGGGTGATGACACAAAAGTTTGAGATGTCGATGATGGGCGAGTTGACCTACTTCCTTGGGTTCCAAGTGAAGCAACTCAAGGACGGCACCTTCCTCTCCCAAACGAAGTACACTCAAGATCTTCTCAAGAGGTTTGGGATGAAGGACGCCAAGCCCGCGAAGACACCGATGGGAACCGACGGGCATGTCGACCTCAACAAAGGAGGTAAGTCCGTTGATCAAAAGGCATACCGATCTATGATAGGGTCATTACTTTATTTATGTGCTAGTAGACCGGACATTATGCTAAGCATATACATGTGTGCTAGATATCAATCCGACCCCACAGAATGTCACCTTGTGGCCGTTAAGCGAATTCTTAGATATTTAGTTTCTACGCCTTGCTTCGGGATCTGGTATCTAAAGGGGTCTACCTTTGACTTGATTGGATATTCAGACTCCGATTATGCTAGGTGCAAGGTTGATAGGAAGAGCACATCAGGGATGTGCCAATTTCTAGGAAGGTCCCTAGTGTCCTGGAGTTCAAAGAAACAAACCTCTATTGTCGTATCCACCGCTGAGGCCGAGTATGTTGTCGCAGGACAGTGTTGTGCGCAACTACTTTGGATGAGGCAAACCCTCCAGGACTTTGGCTACAATCTGAGCAAAGTCCCACTCTTATGTGACAATGAGAGTGCTATCTGCATGGCGGACAATCCTGTTGAACACAGCCACACTAAGAACATAGACATCCGGCATCACTTCCTGAGAGACCACTAGCAAAAGGGAGATATCGAGGTGTACCATATTAGCACCGAGAACCAGCTAGCCGATATCTTTACCAAGCCGTTGGATGAGAAAACCTTTTGCAGGTTGCGTAGTGAGCTAAATGTCTTAGACTCGCGTAACTTGGATTGATCTATAGCATACATGTGTTTTATGCCTTTGATCATGTTACTTTGAAGCATTTACATTACTTGACGTATATTTGTGGTGCTCAAGTTGTACATGACCTCCCGGGACCTCACAAGTCCATATGCAAATGGTGCACATATTTAGGGGGAGATGTGCTACAACGTGACCCTTTGAGACTAACCTTGTGTTTGAGTATACTTGATGTAGTCTCAAAAGTGCATTGAAAGGGAAAGGTGAACTTGGACAATGCAAAGATTTCCACTGCACTCCAGTATTAGTGTACTCACCTCCAAGCTCATACTTATGCTCTCATTGCCTTTTTGCTCTTAATTGATATTTTTGGTGAGGCAATGGGGTTAAAGGGCCAAGAATGATCCCATTTTGGTGCTTAATGTCAAAGGGGGAGAAATTAAGGCCAAAGCAAATGGATCAGCTACCACTTGTGAATTTTGAAAACAATAGGGTTAGAACTTTTGATTTGTCCAAAATCCTCTTATTGCAAAATTTGGTCTCTTGTGGGAGAGAATTTTGATTATGGGAAAAGGGGGAGTTTTTGGCACTTGATCAATTTTTCTCTTGGAATATCTCTCATTTTGCCCAAACAAGTGTGTTTGACCTAGAGATAGGAAAAATGATTTGACTTACAAAAACAAACCAAGTGGTGGCAAAGAGTGATCCAAATATGCCAAATCATAAGCAAAAACAATTTGGTCCTCAATTGCATTGATGTTGCACTTCTTTTGGTTGCTTTTGGATGTGTTGGCATAAATCACCAAAAAGGGGGAGATTGAAAGGGAAATGTGCCCTTGGGCAATTTCAATAATGTTTTGGTGATTAAGTGCCTAACACGGTTAATTAAGTTCTTATGTGCCAAGTAAAGTGAGAAGCGCAAATCAAAGAAAAAGGTATGTTTCTAGACTTAGTACATTGTTTTGAGTACTAATGTGTTTTGTCTAAGTGCTAGAAACAGTGAGAAAAGAATTGGAAAAAGAATTGGCTCTGTGCAGCCAAAATTCAGCTCGGTCTGGCACACCGGACTGTCCGGTGGTGCACCGGACAGTGTCCGGTGTGCTAGGCTGGTCTCCGGTGAAAGTGCTACTCTCGGCAATCGACGGTGGCGTACGGCTAAAAATCACCAGACTGTCCGGTGAGTCATCCGCGGCGAACTCGTCGCTCTCGGGAAACGGAAAAGGTGACGTGGCTATAATTCACCGGACTGTCCGGTGAGCCAACGGTCGCTAGTGCCAATGGTCGGCCGCGCAATCTTCGCGCGACACGTGGACTGCTCCAACAGTCAGCTGGTGCACCTGACTGTCCGGTGTGCACCGAACAGTGTCCGGTGCGCAAATTAGCCCAGAGGAGCAACGGTCGGATATGCCAAATTTGGAAGGAGATCACGCACCGGACCGTCTACAGGACCTGTCCGGTGCGCCACCCGACAGAAGGCAAGTTTGGCCTTCCAAGTTGGCCTCCAACGGCTCCTAGCTGCCTTACGGCTATAAAAGGGACCCCTAGGCACATGGAGGAGTCACCTAAGCATTCACTAAGCATCCTAAGACTTCAAGACTCCAACTCCACGCATTCGATTCTTTGTGTTAGTGATTTGAGCTCCATTTGAGTTGTGAACTCCGTGTGTTATGTTTCGAGCTCAAGTCGTGACTTGTGTGCGTGGTTGTGCTGCGTATTTGAGTCTTGTGTGTGTTTCTCTTCCCAACCTTACACTTGTGTGTTCTTTGTGATCAATATTGTAAGGGCGAGAGGCTCCAACTTGTGGAGATTCCTCGCAAACGGGAAAAAGACTATAAGGAAGAAAGTCGTGGTATTCAAGTTGATCATTGGATCACTTGAAAGGGGTTGAGTGCAACCCTCGTCCATTGGGACGCCACAACGTGGAAATAGGAAAGTGTTACTTGACCAAACCACGGGATAAAATCGTGTGTCTCTTGTGTTGCTTTCTCTGTGATTGTTTTATCCAAGAACTCGCTCCAACACTACTTAGTTGTGCTAACACTTTAATAACTAAGTTTTGTGGCTATTTAGTGTTTGATTTTACAAAATCACCTATTCACCCCCCCCCCACCTCTAGGTGCTCTCACTTGTGCCTTACAAGACAAGATAGGTTGGGACAAGAGATTACCATATGCGGAATTCTCTTACAACAACACCTACCAAGCCAGCCTGAAGATGTCACCGTTTGAAGCGCTGTATGGAAGGAATTGCAGAACTCCATTGCATTGGGATCAACCTGGTGAAAGACAGGTGTTCGGTCCAGATATTCTGCTTGAAGCCGAAGAGAACATCAGAATGGTTCGAGAGAATTTAAAGGCAGCGCAGTCCAGACAGCGAAGCTATGCTGACACCAGAAGAAGGGAACTCAGTTTTGAAGTGGGAGACTATGTCTACTTGAAGGTGTCACCCATCAGAGGAACTAAAAGGTTTGGAGTCAAAGGCAAGCTAGCACCCCAATATATTGGGTCATATCAAATTCAAGCAAGACGTGGAGAAGTAGCTTATCAACTCAGTTTACCGGAGAATCTGTCCGCTGTGCACGATGTGTTCCATGTGTCTTAGTTGAAGAAATGCTTGAGAGTGCCAGAAGAGCAGTTGCCAGCAGAGGATCTTGAAGTTCAACAAGATCTGACATATATTGAGAAGCCAACTCAAATTCTGGAGATAGCAGATCAGGTCACTCGGAGAAGTACCATCAGGATGTGCAAAGTCAAATGGCGTCACCACTCCGAAGAAGAAGCAACCTGGGAAAGAGAAGATGATTTGAAAGCCAAGTACCCTGAGCTCTTTTCTAGCTAGCCCTGAATCTCGAGGGCGAGATTCTTTTAAGGGGGATAGGTCTGTAACATCCTAAATTTGGGGGTATAAAATTTCTTTCTAATTATCACCCAAATTCATGTGTTACTCTTCTCTCTCTCTAGGTCTTATCTCTCTCTAGATTCTCTCTGCCTTTTCCCTTTTAAGTAGGAATAGCTTAAAGTTAGGGGATTTAATTATTTATTTTTGCCAAAACATTTATGAGTCATGACATGTTGCGTCATGCTGAGCTTAAAATATTCTTTGAAGTGTTGCACATGTTTGAATTTATTTGAATTTGAAACCTAATTTGAATTTGGAATTGAAAACCCTATAGAAAAGAAATAGAAAATAAATTAGAAAATCTAGAGAAAAATAAAAAGGAAATGCATCCCAGCCGGCCCAACTCGGCCTAGCCAGGCCACGCGCCCGCACGCCCGCACCGCCTGACAGGCGAACCCCGCCTGTCACCGGCAGCCCTCTCTCCCGCGCGCGCTCTCTCTCGCTCGCTCACTACTCAGTGGGGCCAACCTGTCGGCGCCGGTTTCTTCACCCGTGCGCTTCCCCTCTATCTCTGTCTCGCGGGCCTAGTTCGCCAGATGCTGAGCCGTTGCCCCGCGCGTCCCCTTTTCTCTCTCTGCGCCGTGGGCCTGCCCTGTCAGCTCCGTCCTCCCCGCGCCCACAGTGGATCGGCGAGTGCGCACTCGCGCACGTCGCCGGATTTCTCGGCCACGATGCCCGCCCATGCGCCCAGCTCCCTTCTTAGAGCCCCGCCAGCGCCCCGCACTCGCCCCCCACCTCATTTCACGCAGCTCCGCCCTCTCTCGCGCTCTGCCCACGCCGCCAGCAGCCGCCGGTGACCTGCGCCCGCGTTCCCGACCATCCAGCTCGTCGGAGACCACGCCAAGCCTCCCTGAGCTCCGCCCCGAGGTGAGACACATGTCCCCATGCCCAATTTTCCCTATTGCGCTCTGTGCTCAGCCAATTTCGGCTTCGCCGGTGCTCAGCCGTGGCGAACCATCGTGCTCGCGCGGTGGCCGACCGATTTAGCCCGGTCTAGTTCCCCTGGCGTTAGTCTTTAAGGTGCCTCTGCCTCTGCTGAAGCTAGCCCAGGCCTTAGCGCGCCTTAAGCCCCCTCCCCATGGCCGAAATGCCTCACCGGAATTACTCCAGCCCGTCCGAGACCTTCTCTTCGTCGTTCTCCCCTCTCTGCTTGCGGATTCATGGCCTCTTCCCCACCATTGAGTTCGTCATGGCGTTCTCTCCCTCTCTGCCCAACTCCGGCGACCCCGAAGCCACCCTAGCTCGCGCCAGCCTCAACTCCGGCGACCTCACCACCATGGAGAAGAGTAGCGCCGCCCGCAGCCGTTCACCCATCCCCGGTCTGATCCCCTCCATTCAATCTTCATCGCACGACCCAGATCATGGATAACGCTTCGCGCACACGCGCCTGACGCCCTGGCCCGCCTGTCAGCGCCCAAGCCCCCTGGCGCTGGGCCCGCTCGGTCAGTGCGCCCTCCCCCTCTGTCGCTGACGCCCCTGGCCTGCCTGTCAGTGCTTGCTCGCCCCGACACGCGCTCTCGGTCGCAGATCTAATCTCAGTCGTTGGTATTAGATCTAACGGTTAGATTCACCCGATACCCCTTCGCGTGGTAGTTTTATTAAAGAGACCCTCGGTTTATTGGAAATCAACCCGCCGTCCCTAGTTTTCGCGCACAGACCCCTATAATCTTGCAGATTTAACCCTGGTCTTTTAAATATTCACAGAATTAGACCTAATTTCATATTTTGAATTCCCAAACTTGTTTATTTCATAACTTTTGCATATGAACTCCAAATTTAGTGATTCAAATTGCAAAATGTTCATAGAATTATTCTCTGTCTTAATAAAATGGTTTCATTTACTGTCTGCACATTCTATTTTTTTTATTAAGTATGCACTAATGTAGATGTAGATTTATTTATTTAATAAAATAAATAAAAGGAAAACCTTATGGATTTAAACATGTTTAAGCTTGTGAGATTAATAATGTGTATTACATGAGTTCACCTCTGTTCTAATTTTTAGGTCACAAATAAAATAAATTGAACTATGGTTATGTACTTATAAGTAACACTTAGGGAAATAATAATCTATTTCCAAATGAAGTTAATTTATATTATAGTTCATGTTATACTTTAAATTCATTATCCCTTATGTAGTATTGTGTCTTTTTAAGATGTGTTCCAATTGTTTGTACATGTTTGGTGTGATATTTATTTGTACTTTCGAAATGTATTGAATGCATGCTCGCTTTGTTTAGACAACGAGCAGTCCGAGGTTCCTGAGTGTGTTGTTGGAGACCTTCCTGAGCAACCACCTGGTGAAGGCAAGTGTCCTCTGACCTATTATGTCCTACATACTATATGATTCATTGTCCCGCATTACTTTATGAAACCTAAGGATTGACAAGTATGTATTTACTTATCCTTGTTTACCTTTTGGGTTATCATGGTTAGCATTTTGCTATTGCCTTAACTTTAACCAATGAACATGATGTGAACATTTATGATACGATATTGTTATCCTGATTATGTTGATGAGCTTATGATAATCTAGGGGGCTCAGGCCTTTTTCTTGAGTACCTCTCCGTAAGGACCTGTTCGTGGAGTGACCACCCGGGATAACAGTGCAACCAAGAGGGTGGAATGGGATGTCCTTAGTTGATTAATTAGATGAACCTGGGGGTGTAGTTGGCTTTGCTGGAGGGCCGTCAATGGGGGCCGGGGCATAGTGCTCGCTCTGCGAAGGTTGGGGTGCAAAGGTTCATTCAATTTGGTTTTGTTAGTCACCCACCTTGGGGAGGTGTACTGCGTTTGTACGACTGGCGAAACCTAACGAGCAGTTATACACCAGGGGAGTCTTTGTAAAGGCTACGTAGTGAATCCTTGCCAACTCACCTTGGTAGTGTTTGAGGGTTTGATCGACCCAAGGCATAAAGGGATCACGACTTGTGGGTAAAGTGTGCAACCTCTGCAGAGTGTTAGAAACTGGTATATCAGCCGAGCTCATGGTTAAGAGCAGCCTTGGGATCCTCTTTGATTAGAAGAACTTCAGATACTTTTATGATGATGGTTAATAATGATGTTATAAAATCTGATCTCTGGTATTTCCTCTTTTGGGGAGGTACTTCTGGGTAATAACTGGGTTTATTACTAAAACTTGGCTTTACTAATAATAACAAATATTTGACCAACTAAAAGCAACTGCTTAACCTCAACTCCATATATAGCTAGTCCACCTTAGCCAAACGAGACATTTGCTGAGTACTTTGATGTGTACTCACCCTTGCTTTACAAACCACCCCACCCCAGGTTGTCCCCACTGCACTCAGTGCTCAAGAGGTGATGCTGGCAACATGGATGACTTCGAGGAGTTTCAGGACTACGACGAGTTCTAGTTCTTTCTTAGTGGCAAACCCCCAGTCAGCTGCCTGTGTAGGCTTAGCTTCTATGTTCCGTATTTCCTGCACTTCGATAGTTATGTTAAAGACAATGGTTATGTAATAGACTCTATGGATGTCTTGGACATCTTGATGTAATAAAGTACCATTCCATTATTTATTTCAAGCATTGTGTGATGATGTCCAATTATGTAATCGATGTCTACGTGAGATTCTGATCCTGGCACATACATGGTTCGCATTTGGTTTGCCTTCCAAAACCGGGTGTGACAGTCGTGACCCACCATGCACGAAGGTTCTGTTGAAGATGGAGCTGACTGCTAGGGCCTACCAGTCAGTGGCGGAGAAACGGGGGCATGGCCCCAGGTCCACGCGCCAGCGAACGGATCACTGAAGCGAGCGTGAGAGAGGCTGTTCGGCGGGTCCCACTAGTCGGCAGGTCCGTTTGGCTAATGGGTCATGCGGAGTCTGGTTTGGCTGGGCCGAAAGGAGATTAGTCCCAGGTGCCCTTTTCCAATTCCTATTTCTTTTCCTTTTTATTTTCTGCTCCTTTTCTCTTCAATTTTATTACCAAATCCAATTTCAATTCCACTTTAAATTCAAAATGTGTAGCAAATTCATCTTCACATTAAATGTTCAGTTTGGAACATAGTATGGTAATTATTTTTTTATCTTCACATTAAAGAGGAGAAGTGTCAAAGCCAGAACCTGGAAGCAACCCAAAAGAGCTAAGTTCACTTTGACCTTTAGTTTTGGTTGTTCTTGTGTTTGGATATGTTTTATGTGACCATTGTAGAGTGTTGGAGCTCATAGATAGCTATAATGGTCAAGTCATGGAGACTTGGAGTTTTGGAGTCCAACCCCGAACTCAAACAGGCCAAAAAGGGCAAAACAATGAAGAAGGTTAAGTATGCAAGGTTTGAGCATTTAACTAAGTTGCATATACCATCTACTATGCATGTGGCACTTTGGTTTTGCTCTCTAACCATGTTTGTAGGGAAAGTGACATTTGGGGCTCTATTTGAGGTGAAACAAAAAAACTGTGAAAAGTTGTAGAGTTGAGTTTATAACACTTGGTTCATTTGATTATGTGCTAATAATGTGTGTCTAGGTCATAGGGAAGCTCTCAAAAAAGTTCAAGTCAAAACGGAGAAAATCCAGGTTCAACCGGGTTTCAAACCTGGTTCAGCCGGGATTCAGGCTGGTTCAGTCGGGATTCAAATCCTAGTTCAGCCGGGATTTAGGCTGACTCGACCAGGATCCTCTCTAGTGGATATCGGCTTAGTCGGTTTTTGACCTGGCTCAGCCGGTTTTAGTCCTGGTCCACCTTATTGCTCAACCGGGACTTCAGCGAGGTTCCTCTCTGGTGGATGCCGGTTCAACCGATTTTTGACCCGGCTCAACCGATTTTGTGGAGATTTGTTTCTAGATTCTGTCCCTAATTTCTCTCTAGTGATTGGAGATATATAAAGGATGCTCCCTTGGCCTTGGGACGCATGAAACTCAGTTCTAAACATCCCCAAGAGCCGCTGCAACATTTCTACGCATATGTGAGACATCTTAAAGCAATCCAAGTGCCAGATCTGCGAGTTTTTGTGTCGATTCTTCGAAGCGCGTTTGTGTTGTGTTCATGTGTGGTGTTCTTGAGCGTTTGTGTTGTGTTTCTCTCCTCTCCCTCTTGGTGCTAATTTGGAGTTGATACTCCCATTCATTTGTACGGGTGCAAAAGACTCCAACTTGTGGAGGTCCTTGCGAGGAGATTGAACTTGATATAAGGAAGACTGTGGCACTCAAGTTTGATCTTTGGATCACTTGAGAGGGGTTGAGTGCAACCCTTGTCCGTTGAGACACCACAACGTGGAGGTAGGAAAGCATTTCAGGCTTAGCTGATCCACGGGATAAATCCTTGTGTCTCATGTGTGCTCTGTCTGTGTTGTTCGCTGTCTCTCTATTTTGGTTGATTTGATTTGCACTTCTATACTTATCTTTGGTATAAGTTGTTCTTGAAGTGTAGATTTATTTTAGAGACAGACTGGTATTCCGCTGTGTTCTGATCTACATGACTACTTTCCGTTGTGTCCCTATTTCGAGTAGAGTAAGAATTTCTAAGTTTTCGGGGTTAAGTTTTTATTCGCCTATTCACCACCCCCCTCTAGGCGACATCTAGATCTTGTTCCCGGGCAAAGGGAACTTTCAAAACTCTTTGGGACTTTGGCTACAATCTGAGCAAAGTCCCACTCCTATGTGACAATGAGCCGCTTGACAGAATCCTATTAAACACAGCCGCACTAAGCACATAGACATCCGACGTCACTTCCTAAGAGACCACCAGCAAAGGGGAGATATCGATATTTTCCATGTTAGCACCGATCACCAGCTAGTCGATATCTTCAGCAAGCCTTTAGACGGGAGGAGGTTTGGTGAGTTGCGTAGTGAGCTAAATGTCTTTGATTCACGGAATGTGGATTGATCTATAGCATACATGTGTTTATGTGCCTTTGATCATGTTCCTTAAGCTTTATTTCATATTATTGCCTATTTTGGTGCTCGGGTTGTAGAATGTCATCCCCGGACCTGAAAAGTCCTTGTGCACGGAAGCATATATTTAGGGGGAGCATATGCTACAACTTGACCCTTTGAGACTAATGTGTTTGCTTGAGTTGTGTTGTTGTAGTCTCAAAGGCTCATTGAAAGTGAAACGGTGGACTTGGACAAAGGAAAAGGCTTCCACTGCATAACGGCATCAATGTACTTTGTTCCAAGTCGCCCTTGTGTTTTCCATTGTCTTTGCTTTTCATTTGCTATTTTGGTGAGGCAATGGGGTTAAAGGCCACTAATTTCTCTGTTTTGGTGCTTAATGCCAAAGGGGAGAAAATAAAGGCCAAAGCAACTCGATCGACCGCCACTTGTGAATTTAAAAAGGTTTTTGTGTTTTGAACTTGTCTTTTTTATCAAAACCCTCTTGGTAGCAAAGAGGAGCTCTCTATTTGAAAAACTATTCTCTTTTGGGGGAGGAATCTTTCTTATGGGAAAAGGGGGAGCCTTTGGCTTTTGATCAAAACAAGTCCTCAAAATTGGTTTGATTTGCAAAACAAAAGTGTTTTGGTTTAGAAGTTAGCAAAATGAATTAGCAAAACCAAGTGGTGGCAAAATGATCCAAATATGCCAAATTCTATGAATCTTCAATTAATTTTTAGTTTGGTCTCAATTTGCAAAAGTTGACTCGTATTCGGTTAGGTTAGTGGGGTTTTGAGTTGCTTTAGATGTGTTGGCATAAATCACCAAAAGGGGGAGATTGAAAGGGAAATGTGCCCTTGGGCCATTTCTAGTTGTTTTGGTGATTAAATTCTCAGCACACCACTTTGAACTAACATTCTTCATATGAGCATGAACACATGTGTATAGAAAGCAAATTGAGAAGATCAAGTCCAAAAGAGCACAAACATGGACCCAAAATATGCAATTTTGTGGAAAATGGTATAAGTGTGAGGTTTGCACTTTTAAATATGTTGCATAGGTCCTTTACAATGTTTCTAGTACTTGTGTTTGTGCTCTAACACATTTTGTAGAGAAAAGCACTTTTTGGACTTAAGTTTGCACATATTGCAAAACCTTTTGAAAAGAGATGAAAAAGGTATGGTTCTATCACTTAGTCATTTGTTTTATGTGCTAAAAATATTTATCTAAGTGTCAGGGAACTTCTCAAGTCGAGTCAAAAGAAGCTAAAGAAGTTTGGCTCAATAGAGAAGATATTGGGTTGGTCTGGGCAGCACAGGACAATCCGGTGCCACCCACCGGATAGTCCGGTGTGCTTAGGACAGCCAAGTGGCAGTACAACCCAAACTCCTCGGTCTCGGGTTTCTACGCTAAAAATCGTCGGACCGTCCGGGCCTGCTCACCGGACAGTCCGGTGCCACCTATGCAACGACTAGAAGTATACGTGGCCAATGGGCCGTGCCGAGCCAGCACGGCCCGAACCCGTCATGGGCCGGGCCAAAATAGACGGGCCGAGGCACGGCACGGTTAACTGTCGGGCCGTGCCGGGCCGGCACATGGGCCTGCGTCGCAGCCCAAGCACAGCACTATTCGCTTTAATCGGGTCGTGTCGGGCCGTAGGGCAGTGCTGGGCTTCCGTGTCGTGCTGGCCCGATACCCACATTGCAAACATCCATGCAAATATTGATCCATTCTAGTTTACAACCTTACAGAGCAAGAGCATGAAAACTGAAATAGTATATTACAGTTTGTAGCATGCACATTGAGATAGCCACACAACAAAACAAGCATTACATGTACAACCATAAGATATAGACATATAGTCCAGGCGTCCAGCCATTACAGCACACAAGCCATACTTTATACAACCATCAGGCATCGACCATACATGAGACATCAAAAAATAGATCACCATGCTTTATAAAGAGCTATTTACATTGGTTGCCTCGTTAAAAACCTTTAGGTAAAACCCCGTTTCAACTACATGGGGACAAAACCCTAAAGGAAAAAAGAGTACAACCTAGCTCTTTTAGTGATCATGTCCATCTCCACCACCAACACAAGTAGATCCTTCTTCTTGTGCATCAAGATACATGTTTGCCATTAGCTCTTCAAGATCTTTGTTCTCAACACAGTGTTGCTGCCGAACAGCAACTTGCTCCCAATCCTTGGCCAGGGACAACATCCCCACATGTTCTGGTGTTAGACTTCGTCGTCGTTCCTCGATCAACCTGCCACATAAACTAAAAGCTAACTCAGAAGAAATAGTGGATACAGGCACAGTTAAGACATCTTTAGCTAGAATTGATAAAATTGGATAGGTTCTTTTATGATCACGCCACCAACTAAGTACACTAAATGAATCATCAAACTCAGTAAGAGGATTATAATCTAGATAAGATGATAACTCAGAAATTCTGCTAGAAATAGGTGTGTTAAAAATAGTTCCATTAGAAACAGATGATGATGATGATGGATTAGTCCTCACAAACCTATTCCATGAAGACAATACATTACAAGGTCCAATTGTTGCAGGTTGGGGTCTTTGCAAACGTATAGAACCAAATTTAGACTCATATTTGGCATATAGAATTGATAATTGAGTTTTAACTTCAATGGAATAACTAGAGTAATCAAGATGAAGTGAATCAGAAAGAACATGCAATGCATTGTTAAAATTAGTGAGTTTAGCTCTAGGATCCAGAATGAATGCAAAAGAATACAGCAATGGTATCTTCTCCCAATATTTTAGAAACTTGGATTTCATAGGCACGATAACTGGTCTAAGTTTACTATCATTTTCAAATCGATTTAGGTGAGCAGCAATTTCAATAACAGCATGCATCATTAATGGAGATGTAGGATAATATACACCTGACAGTGAAACAATTGATAAATAGAATAACTCTAAGAATTCCAATACATGTTCAGCAATATACACCTGACAAGGGAGCGCCGAACCTGCTCCCTCTGCTGAGCAGTCGATGCTTGGGCCCGCGGTGGAAGAGATCCGAATCCGACCACCTACACGTGAGTCTCCATTAGAGGGGTGCTCACTGTTGGGCGGATGGAGGTACTGAGGTGGCTAGTGGGCGGCTAGCACTACAGGAAACTGGTTAAAGAACGTGGGTGAAAAACCGTTGAACTTAATGTAATAAGCCGTCGAACTTACCGTAAGAACGTGGGTTTACCGACGAATATAGCCGACGGCGATTTTTGGACGAACTTAGAGAAGTAAGTTCGACGGCCCCGTCGAACTTAACATTAAGAACGTGGGTACCGTCGAACTTAACATTAAGAACGTGGGTACCGTCGAACTTAACATTAAGAACGTGCGTTTTTAAGTTCGACGGGGGCCGTCGAATTTGTTCCCATAAGTTCGACGGTGCCCACGTTCTTATTGTTAAGTTCGACGGGGCCACGTGGCCGTCGAACTTATTTGGCCTCCGTGGGTCTGCGTGGGCTGCGCATTAAGTTCGACGGTACCCACGAACTTAACGTTAAGAACGTGGGTACCCACGTTCTTAACCCTTTTCCAGAAAAAAATAAAAATTACAGAAATGAAAAATTAGACAAACATAATATCACATGCAACATAGAATATCACATACAATACAGATTTCAAACACATGGATATATGTTCATATCACAAATTCACAGTCCAAATACATAAGTTCACAAGAATTGGAGATTGTACCAGTAGTAATACAACACACAGGAATTGAAGATGCATGGGTCCATCAAATCCCTCAAGACTCTGTTCCTAGCTAGACAGTATCCACCTATCACTAAGAGAAACATGTCAAGAATGGACACCCTAGCTCTAGGTGATGTCTGACTTCCAAAGACGACGTCCTTCATTCACTCCAGAGCTCGCCTGTTTTGATGCTCCAGATGCGAGCTGTGCAGTCCTCCCCACCTGGCAACAAATGAACATGTTTTCTGAAATGAGGATTTCATGCCCTCCCTTGAAATAATCTTGCTAACTTCACATATATGAACCAACTAGCACACAGACAATTCTGTAAATCAAAACTCAACCTATACAATTTGTAATTCAATGTTAATCTATACTCCTTGGTGCGGCATTTAGGCTATCAAGTAAGACGCAAACAAACTACTGTGTAAGTTTTTACTGGTCAATAATCACTTCAAAGAGCATCCCCTAGCGCTAAATGCTAAAAGAAAAGAACATTCATTTATTTGCATATAGCCAAATACACAGCTAAAATGAACATTTATTTATTTGGTCTTCAACCCTAGCAATTTTTACATATTTTTGTGAAGAAAAAAGCTTACCACCAAACACGAGCAGCACTGAACAACCCCTTTCCATCATAAACTACTATCCCGTCTTTGTTGTAGATGCCAAGAGCAGATACAGCAGCTGAAAATGCCTTTTCAGATGGCAGCATGTGTGGTAACTGAACAAGGAAAAAATATATAACCAATGGATGTCAAATTTAATTGCAGATTCTTACCAAAGAGAGAAAAAGCAACTAGTTATATCAGACAGTATTAGTATCATCAACAAGCATGATTAGTGTATGAGAATAACTGTTTGTACACTATTTCATGAGAATGCTAAATTTGACCTAGGTATGAGAAGATCTAAAGGTATTTTGGTGACCAGATTAGTGTTGTGTCAAAAAATAATATTACAACTGAAAGTGCGTAAAGAAAACACTTCCTGAACTGGGAGGAAGCATCCAACAAAACATGATAAAACCTGGCTAATGGATGCTATAATCGAGCACTAACAAGATACTTGTAAGCTATAACCAATATAGATGAAATACTATGATATTACCTTCTTGCTCAAACCGTTTACGGAGCTCATCTCGAGGCAATAGCTTTTGTGAGCTGTCAAGAACCTGAAGAAAGGCAAGTACAAATAAGCAATAATAAATAATACTTCTAGAGATACAAAACCATCTGTGGCAATACTCAGTATGGACAAAAATTCTTGGGGCCTCCCTGCTGTATTTACGGTAAAAAACATGGACAAAATCAGATGGTGACATATAAACTTCTAGATAGAACATCCAATTCTCCATCCTATCATGGTACATGAAGTACCGCAGTATAAGGAAGAATTGCCCTCATTACAAGTGCACTTACCAACAACAAGATCTCTTAGTACAGCAACATTCTTCTATCATCCCATCAACCAAAACCTAGCATACCATTAACTCGTGTACAACTTGGATTGACAACTGATGTATCCAAAAAAACTCAGACATACAGGGTAAGACAATATCTACTACACAACATTTAGATTTTTTACCACATCAAAATGGAAGGATGGATGAAAAAAATATGGCACTAAAAGTGCATAGTATCATATGTTGAAATTTGACATCCAACTATGAACTTTATCAGATAAGTATCCATTACCATCCACCACAAACATGGGAAGAAACATCCAAATGCAAAAAAGAACTGATAGAAGTATGGAAAAGTAGAGAGTTTTCACCTGAGGAAACGGAACACATTTGCTCCCAGGCACATGCCCACTTCTAATCCCCTTTTGTGGCTCGGGAACTGCACCATCAAATCTGAATAAAAGTTTCAAATCAGTTAATCTGAAAATACAAGACAGTTGCGCAAAATAACAAGTACAAAACTTGGACTGCCAAAACATATCTATATATTATTGTACTATTAGTGTCACAAAGTGTGTGCTGGTAAAATCAAAAGATACTTAAATACAAAAAAAGCTTAGGTGACCAAAATATCTAAAACATAAGTTATATCAGTATTTGTCCTGAATGCAAACCACTTAGGGCTAGTTCGCTTACAGTATGCACTGAGCGGCTGCACGCTGAGGAATTATTTCATTAGAACGACTTAAAAAACTGTTGTGCCTCTCAAAAGAAAAGAGAGAAGAACATACTTTCAAGCAGTCATAGAAACTACCAAATGCATGTAGCCTTCAGAAAACCACCATCAATATTAAGCAGAATCTTACAGATACAGGCAGAGGCAGTATATAGTATATACTGCATGCATGTACGATGTACTTATAGACTTCATCATAATTAAAATATGAGTAACATACCTAGGTTTTGATCGAGCATCTATAAGTTGATGTGTCGGGTCTTGATGTTCTCTTTCACCTGAGAAAATCATCTATTAGTTGCTACGAAATATGCAGAAAGAATCCAGTGAGTCATGAAGAAAACAACAAGCAGGTTTGGGACACTTAAGCACTGACCTGATCAAGACTCCAAAGAAGATGAGGCTGCAACTTTGCTTCAAATGTGGTTGGACCAACCTCGAGAAACATATTAAGATTATGTATAATTGATATTAAACCATGGTTACAACTACTGAACCTGCTACAAATCACAAACTTAAACAATGAGTTTCTAATGGCGAAACAGGAACATCATTGATTACCAGCAGCAGCCATGCCTGAAGCAGCACCTAGCGCTTCCTAGTAAACCAATTAGCATGAACTGTGGCTTCGGAAGCGCTAACATTTCTCTAGTGACAATCCCAGCACGAAATCTTATGAAGAGAATTGAGAAATACACTAGGACATACCTGCAAACAATATGAAGTAGTTCAGTACTAGTACGTAGCAGTTTGCGCAAAGGAAATACACAAGGACTCTACTGATACAGAATTTGATCTAATCATCACACTTCATAAGCCCCTAGGAAAACTTTACTTTGACAAGCGAGAACCAGCAACGTACGTCTAATAAATTTAACTAATACAGAAAACTACAATTGCACACAGTTACTATAGTACTATCTATTAGCACAAAAAATGCTTAACAGCCTATCACCCTCACACACGTTGCAGGCGCACTGGAAAAGCAATCATGTTTCAGGAAACATATTTTAGGCTGGATTAGCAGAATTTCATATGTGATCATGTCTGACAAGGTTATGCAGTATGTTTCAACTAAAACAACTGCAGAAATTTGCACATCTCAACTTCTACACATCAATCAGCATTGGTAGTGTGACGTTGAACAATAAATATGGAGAATGGGGAGATAATGACCATTACCTCCATTTTAGAACTACCTCAACAACTCTCTATCTTGACATAAATTCCCTCAACTTCATCAACTTGTCATTAAGTGTTGCCATGGTCACTACGAGAAGACCACGGCCTCAACATTGTCTGAATTGTGCAATACACACTGCATTGATCCCCACTGTCTGAATTGTGTGCCCCATCACCATTCTCTTGGCCCCAGGGATCATCCCAAGCACCCCCTCCAGCCTCTTGCAGTCACAATCGAAGCCGTCGGAGAACCTCCTCAGCCAGACCACGGCGTCCCGGCCTCACACATACTCGGGCGCCCTGGCATTGTCGCCACCCTCGCCGCGGATCCACAATCGAAATCCGAAGGTAATTTACAGTTTTGTTTTTGTTTTTCTTTTTGGTTGTAGCAGTATAGTCCTTCCCACAGAACTGAAGACTGGAAACTGGTTATAGAACGTGATCAAGATATGGAACACGCAACTGTAAGAGCACTTATACAGATTTAGAGTCACCTTTTCGAACAGTTGCCCATAAATACTGGTTAAAGAACTTGACAACCTGCAATGTCCTAACAAATGTAAGAGCACTTATACAGAACACGCCGTCAGCTTTGCCTGATCAAGATATGGAACAAAATCTAAACCACTACAAAGGAGTTCAATCAAAAAGATTTAGAGTCACCTTTTCGAACAGTTGCCCACAAATCTCAGTATGTGCAGCGTCCACAGTTTCTTGAGGGATGCAAAGACGCACTTGGAATGCCATCAGAGCTTCCACTTCCTCCTTGCTTAGCTCTCCATCAGCTACAAACTGCTGAAGCTTCTGTCTGTAAATTTCTGAAGTTTGAAGAGGAATTAGTAAGCATGATGTTCTGAATACAAACAGAATACTGGCAAGGCCAGATTTTTTTGAATTAAAATCTAACACCATAACTTGGAATGGCCCTAGTTTGAATGGTATTAATATACTTATACATACAATTCGTAGTTTTATTATTATGAAAATAGATGCAAGCTTCTTCTGGTCAAAACATTTGTAGAATACTTTTTTGTTGGTAAATTTCATCCGTGATCATAGGCAATACGCTCAATATGAACCAAACACAAGTTACCTTTCCAAAACATATATAATACCTCCTGCAGTCAAGGTATAGTTTTGACAATATAGCAGTCTAAAATAACAATGCAGCAGTATCAGCATGACAGCACAAAGATTAGTGTATAGATGTCTTGTATAACATATTGTCACTGAGCAAAACCCCTTATTTACCACAACAGATAGCAGCGCTGTGGAATTAATGTTGCAGTCAAGCTAAAATTTTCTGATGGGGCGTATTCCAAATTGCGAGATATTCAATTTATTTACGGCTAAGCTCAATTGACTAGCTTGTGTGCACTTCTCCTCTCTTGGTTGCCTGTTGCATGCTGCCTTTTCTACCGGTCACCTATACATGTTTGATTTCATTTTCTGTAACTCCTTTTCTATTCATTCTTTTTTAAATAAAATGAACAGTAGGGGCCTCCCCTACTGTATTTCTCCTAAAAAAAGAACTAGAAGCAGGTTATGTTAATTTGTCCCCACACAAAACAAGCACCATCAGTAAACTAGAAATTAAATCACCTTCTTATCATCCACAATTCCATCTGAAAGTACTTCTGTAGCATAGGCCTTATAGAGTATCTTGAGATCATCAGCTCTCCTATCGTGATCATCCTCTCCAGCTATGCATGACAAGCACAAAAAAAATCTTAAGCAAGGCCGAGCTCACTATAAAAGTATGATTGCAAAAGGTTTAACTGTTTTACCTAATGAAATAGGGCCAAGACCACGAGCAAAATTATCAGCTTCAGGGTGTTTGCTTAATGTTGTAAGCAAACTATTAAATTTAATTACAATATTCACTTCTTCCACAGCCTGAGTTAGACTATCCCTGCAATCACATGGTTCAGAGGTAAGATAAGTCCACCAATGCTCTGAAATGGTAAGTCTGTATTTATAGGCATGCCAACATTCAGAGGATTGACCAAACTACATACTTCATACAGTGGACGGCTGACTCCACAATGTTATCGGATATATTGGCAAACACAAAAACTACGAGCTATAGCAGAGCAACCATCCATAGATATGTCATCAAACGAAGGTATTTCCATAGGAGAATTAAGGCTAGGTGACGTCTAGAAGCACTTCCTATGGACAATAGCTGGACCAGACTCCTCATACTCAGCCCTTGAGATCCACATCTACACAGGGAAAACAAGAACTTATGTCAGAACTTCACAAAATAGACTCAGATAGTAGATACAGAATAGCCGTCGGAAAACTTGGTGTTACCTGCTGAAATGTGCTCAGGGATGCAAGGATTGGTCATCCGATCCAGACACTGTACTTCCTCTCTAGTGGAGCGACGACCTTGATCTTCATGCTGCTTGGCGTGAGCGTGGTGATCTCCAATACATGCAAACGATTTGTGCAATAGCACAAGGAATGATACCAGTCCCTGAAGATTTAGTCAAACACATAGTCAGTTATTGAAAACAACACAGTGATTTCCTGACAACTGAAAACAGTTGCGGCGGCTGATGCTGCTTAATTTCTACAGGTTTTACTGAGTAGTGCTGCTGCAGCTAGCACTTCCTATCGCGGCCAGTTATGATTCCTCACAACTGATGATCTGAAATGTCATTTTCTTATCAGAAGGCATTCGATGCATCTGACACTCGACAGCTCAAGAAGTCCAGCACATGAGCACAAGCACATCAATGTCCAATGCACAAACCTCATGACCCTTCCCCTTTTTGGTGGAAAGAATTCCATCTCCAGGATTTGTGGACATGAGTCATATAATATTTTCAAACATTTAAGAAATCTTGAATCAGCATTTGGTTATAAGCCTAACCTGCTCTGCAAAAGAACCAAAATTTGCCAAAAAAAAATATAGCTAGATGGAACTACAAAAACAATAAGAACAATAAGGCCATAGTTTCGGAAGTTCCAAATCAGGACCAATACATTTTCGTGGTCATTAAACGACTAGATCCAAAAGTTCCTTTCTAAATTCTAATCACAAGGATCTCTGCAGTGTTCACGTGCACAGATGAACTATACGTCCATTACCAGAAACTTATTATATCGAAAATTTACAAGGTGAGGAGATCTAGTGCAATACTACTAGCCACCTTGAAATAAACACAGGATCAAAGCATCCACAGGTCACCAAGGAAGTCTCAGCAACTTTGGCGAACCTTACTCCTACTACAGATCCAACACTTAATAGAACCAGCGAACCCCACTGCATGACTGCAACCTATCACCCAGCCTCCAGTATCTAGTCCTCTAAACATCCTCGGCAGCAACAAGAAACAGCAACACTAAAGAAGTATGGGAGGAGCCCTCGATTCGCTCACCTGTGACGGGGAGGAGGTTGCGGCGGCGGCACGAAGTGTACCAGGCAAAGTACGGGAGGTTGTGGCGGGCGCGGTGGGCGGCGTGGGTGGGCAGCGCGGGTGCTGCTGGCGGTGGGCTGGAGGCGGGCGCGGTGGGCGGCATGGGTGGGCGGTGCCCTGGGCGGCACAGTGCTGCGCGCGGGCGGAAAAGAAAGCTGGTGAAAAGAGACTCGCGGCGCGGGATGGGATTTAGGTTTTTTTGGCTTAAGTTCGACTGTTTCGAGTTGGCCCACGAACTTAATTTAAGAACGTGGGTACCCACGTTTCTAATAGGCTAAGTTCGACGGTTTTGGCTAGGACCCACGATCTTAATTTAAGAACATGGGTACTCATGTCACTATACCACGGAACATTATTTGCAACTTATGGTCTGTCGGTAAAATCAGTTTTACCGACGAACTATAGGTCGGTAAAGACCTTTACCGACGGACCACGAACGTCGTTGTAAGCTGTGTCGGTAAAACTTTTACCGACCGACCGTTGTTTTACCGACTTATCTTCCGTCGCTAAAAGAAAAGTTTTACCGACGCTTCATCATTTGGTAATAATAGTATTACCGACTTACTAAGAGTTGCAGCTGCCACGATTTACCGACGCTTCATCAGTTGGTAATAATAGTATTACCGACTCTCTAAGAGTCACTAATTGTGTAGATTACCGACCAACAATTCGTTGCCGCAGATATTACCAACCAACAATCCATTGCATTCATACAAATAGATTATTATAAGGACACTTAATGCTCATACACTTCACTAATCTTTCATGAGGTAACATATTGCACATGTTGCACACAAATTAATGGTCTTTCAATATCCATCGATCATATATTAACATCATTAGTAACATAATGTTTGCAATACATCGAACTAGTCCATAGGTTGCAATATCACATTACATAACACAAAAGCTAGTATTACAATAACTCAATTCCTTCACGTTGTTGTACGCAACATACGCAACAAAAGCTCCAAAAGAAATGCAAGACCGAAGAACCATGTCCACGGTTGGTTGTAACATGATCTGATACTAACATTGTCCATTTCCTGAAAAAATATAACCATGTGTAAGAAACTTATGAATCAATTGCCGGGAACAAGAGGTACTGGTACATTGCAGTAACCAAAAAACTGAACTCCAAATGAAATAAAAAATGCAGCAACCATAGCCCATGATAAAATTTGAAAGTTCATAACTATAAAATGAAATTATAGCTTGCTGCACAGCACACACACCATAACTATAAACTGAAATTATAGCTTGCAGCATAGTAGCAGTACACAGCCATAGAGGATAGAGCATGATATAATACCAAAAGTGTAGCTCATAATTCAAAAAAAAAACATCCAGCAGGCAGCATCAATCATCCATAAACATTATAGCTTGTTGCACAGCACACACACAGAACCATAAGTCCATAACTCCATAAGACCATAGCCATAAGAGTATAAAGACCATAAGCTTGCTATCTTGCTGCACACACACACTCAGCACTTCAGTTCAGTCTGCACTCAGCAATCAGACCTTCAGAAGTTCAGATCACCTGTCCTGTCCACACTCACACGCCATTCTGCATAACACACACACACTCACAGTCTCACACTGCATAACACACACACACACACACTCACACGCCAGATCACCTGTCTTATCCACCAGACAGCACACCAGATCACCAATTCACCAGCATTGCATAACACACAGTCACACTCACACAGTCACACGCCAAATCCATTACTGTACTACTATTTTGAAAACGCCAAACCATATCTGCCTATATCCGTTTGGCGTTCAAATAAGCTTAGCAAATAAGTCAGCAAAGAAAAAACCATGGAGATATGGTTAGTAGTAGTAGAGTCAAAGATCCGGTTCTACACTATATCAGGAAAGAAAATGCCAAACAGATATGGTTAAAAACAGCAAATAAGTCACCAAGCTAGGGCCATTAAGAGTAGTAGTAGAGTCAAATACCTGAAATGTTAGGTGATGTGTTAGGTGTTGCTGATGCCTTGTTGATGACCTTCAGCTGTCAAAGTTAGGATCCGTCAGCAGCTACTCATTAATCAAAAAAGAAAGATATCAAAGTTTCGTTTATTACTTTCTTGTATGGCCATGCAAGCGACATCATGTGAGCAGTAGCCATAGTTTGCATATCATCGTAGGGACGAGCCAACACTGCATCTCTTTTCAGGACACAAGTCACAACAACTTCACAAAATTGCCTTCCAATGGGCAGATCTGCAACTATGGTACTCGGATTAGTTGAAACTATTATTCCTTTGGCCACAGGTTGATCCGATCTCAACAAAGCATATAATATGGCTTCTCTTCCAACCTGATACAAGCGATAAACACAAAATTAGAAGCATGATAAGGATAATACTGGTTAGAAGGATGAAAGTATTACCAAAGAATTATGTTTAGAATGAGAAGCATCATTAGTGCCTGGTGCAGTGCTTGGTGCAATTGTGTCCTCATCATTACAATCGTCATCTCCATATGCATTATCTTCATCACCATGTTCTAACCTTGAATTCTGTTACAAACATTTGGTGAATTATGAGTAAATCGGAAGATAAACATTACTTTGTGTAACAACAAAGAAAATTTATACCACATTTTGACGTGATGTGGAACCATGCTGTGACATGGGCCCTTCACTTGCCCTGTCTAGTTGTGCCCTTTCCTCAATTTCTGCCTGCAATTGAAGTATGCGTTTTTCTAGAGCAGCCTTGTCCTTTTCAGCTTTGGTACGAGCCAGAATCTCCATTTGTAGTCTTGTTGGTGCATAACCCTTCAACCCAGGGGTGCCAATATCTTGAGGAGTTGGGCCTAAACCCACAGCACGGATATATCCTTTTGGCTCTTTCTCTCCACAAACAAGAGCAAATACATCACCTTCCTGAATTGTTTTCTCCTTTAACTCTGGATATACTTGGACAACATCTTTAAGTTTATTCTATGAAATAAACACATGTTATTTATTCTGTCTAAATAGTATTACTAACACTTAGGAAAAAGACTTACGATAATTGGCTCTGCCTGAATTGAAGGAACACCATTTTTTCTTGTATGGGTTTTGATAAAGGTTTCATCTCTTCGTGGGGGGCGTCCTAGTTTCATAGCCTAGAAATGGTTAAGACAAAAGTCTGAGTAGTACTAGATAGATTGCTCATATCAAAAAATCGGAGTTCGATAATTAGTACTACTGGACATATTGCAAAAAAATCGGAGTTCGATAATTACCAAAAATATGAGTACAATAATTAGTAAGACAGATTAAACATACCAATTTATGCTCTGAACATGCAAAGCTCACACTACCAGATGTATGGAGCAATTGTACCTTTTGCCGGCTTACTTTTCCAGCTTTCGAACGAGCCTAGGACATAGCAGAAGTGTTTAAGAACTGAAAATATACATGTTGACAGCTACACTTTGCACATATAAAGATGTTTGTTACCTGAAATTCAGAAGTCAACCAATATTCATAGAGAAATTTCCAATCAGCGTCACTAACCCTTTTATCTGGACATTCTTCAATTTCATCTAGAGACAAATCAGGATCAAAATACAACTCCTTTATGGTTGACTTGAATTCTTTCCATTTTCTCCCAGCAGTACGCATAACCCAGTTTAAGGCAGCAGGATCAATATCAAAATATGACTTTATATCATCCCACAACTCATATTTCTTCTCAACATCAATAAGCCTCCAATCCTTGCAAGCAATTGATATTTTCTTTCTAACTTGACAGCCAATAACACTAGAAAGTTGCCTAGCATTTTCACCAATAGGTTGACCATAACCATTGAGTAAAATTTTTAGTTTTGGCAATGTCAGGTGTCCTTGAGAATATGTCATCCTTCTTAGTTATGCCCCTTCCTTTCCTATTCTTTGTACCATTGTTTACATTACTGTTTTGATGACCTGAAGCAGTAATTGATTTAAGTCTATAGCCCATTATATATAAGTACTACTATTAAAGTAAAATGAAAACAATTACCTCCAGAGTTATTGAGCAAGTCTCCATCTAGATGCAAATCATCAAACACTCTTTCCTCCTCAATCTGAGCCCTATTTCGTTCAGGTCTTGGGCGCAAGTTTGGTCCTTCAATTCTTGCAGTATTTGTGTCATGAATTTTCTGCAAGCAAACGGTATTACTAAGAACTTGTTGCGCCATTATAGGGATGTTTAGAGCTGCCATTATAGGGATGTTTAGAGCTGCCAACTTCCTAGGCTGCCATTACTAAGATTCTTGCAACATACCTTTTGTTTTTTCCTAGGCTGAACTTGCTGCGCCATTATAGGGATGTTTAGAGCTGCCAACTTCCTTTTGTTTTTTTCAATATTTTCAATCCTTTGCTGTGCATAAGCATTGCATGAGATAGAATTATTGTTTCCTCTTGCGCTTGACATTTTGTTTCCTGAGAAATTGATAATGAGATCAGTCACCATCTAAGTTTCGTCAAAATGATAAAATAAGCAAAATGATAAAATAAGCATAAAGGCAGTAATAACAAACTTACTTTCTAGACTTATTTCCCTGTTTTATTCCACTAACAATTACACCATCTATATCTGTTCTAGCACATGGAACTCGTCCAGCAACCACACTTACACACACATTTGGGTTTAGATCAGCCACTACCTCTGCAACATCATTAACATGACCTAGAATTTCATTTTCAGCATCTTGACTTCCATACAAATCTCGAGATTTTGGCTGAACAACAGCAACCCATTCAGTCTCAATAGGATCAGCAACATAGTAAACTTGAGCTGCTTGTGATGCTAATATGAAAGGTTCATCTGATATGTTTTGACCAGTATTGAATAAATGTTTGAAATTAACTGTGGTGATCCCAAATTGATCTGTTCTAACCCATTTGTTGTGCACACGATTATCAACCCAATCACACTTGAAAAGCATAACATTTCCGTTGTGGTGATAGTTCAATTCCAGAATTTCTTTTATGATACCATAGTAGATGATTTTATCTACTATTTGATTGTCATTATTTCCTCTTTCAAAACATGTTGTATCTGCAACTAGAGCTACACCACTACTTTGGACAGGCCTATTTTCATCATAGGACTGTGTATGGAAGGCAAACCCATTTACTGTGTA
Source organism: Zea luxurians (assembly GCA_029449295.1). Classification (NCBI taxonomy): domain Eukaryota; kingdom Viridiplantae; phylum Streptophyta; class Magnoliopsida; order Poales; family Poaceae; genus Zea; species Zea luxurians. The sequence goes on along the minus strand of JAOPSE010000010.1, from coordinate 36,262,680 downwards.
GCTGTTATACTGATGTGCAATCATCATTGGTCCCTTAGCTAAAATTTTGATCTCTTCTGGAGCTTCCTCACATATTTCTTCAACCTGAGATTATTAGTACTTTAATAGAGTAAAAGCTTTCTTCTATCATATTCTAAATGTACAGGTTTGCTTACTACTTACATGCAACCTAAACCAGTCATGAAATGTTTTATGCTGCATGCGGTTGATCTCACGTTTGTTTCTAACACCAATTGAGGAGAGATAAAGAGCATGTTTGCTGAAAAGGACATAGTTGGAAAGGACACATTAGCATATTTGAAAAAGGACATAATTATGTCCTTGAGGAGAGAAAACTTACTCTAAGTATGGTTCTATATTAGCATAGTTGAACAGGACATATCTATGTGCTTGCAGCCATGTCTTGTAATCAAGATTGACAATACACTTGCCTGCCAATCCTCGACCAATATTTTCAAAGAAAGGAGTTGTAACAACATTCTTTGTTTGGAGCCTAACATGATTTCTAACTCTATGGTTAAATTGAGCCTCATCTTGTAAATACCGAGAACAAAATGTGAGAGCCTCATCAAACATATAACCCTCCATAATTGATCCTTCCGGGTGACATTTTGTATGAACATGGCCCTTACATTTTTTAAGAAACCTATACATATATACAACAACACTCATCAAATAATTAAATATATAGGCAGTTGTTTTCTATGTTGCAATATTCATAAGAAAATTACCTCTCAACAGGCCACATGCTGCGAAAGTGAATTGGACCTGCCACCATCGCTTGGGCAGGAAGATGTACCATCAAATGTACATTAATAGTAAAAAATGATGGAGGGAAAATAGTCTCTAGAAGGCTCAAGATCTCAGCTATTTCAGACTGTAGCTTTTGCATGTCGCTTATTCGAATGATAGGGGAGTACAATTTCTTAAAGAAGTTGCTTAAACGAATCAAAACAGCACTGACTTCATTAGGGAGAACTCTCCTCACAGCAAGTGGCAGTAAGTCTTGTAGAAGAACGTGGCTACCATGGCTGTTAAGACCAATTATCTTTTTCTCGTTAACAAAAACATTACGTCGTATATCAGCTGCATAGCCATCGGGAAACTTGACCCCTTTTAATACTTGACAAAATAATTTCTTCTCAGCATGACTCATTGAGTAGGGTGCAGGAGGTAAATAAAATTGGTTATGTTCTAGTTCAACTGGATGAAGATCACTTCTAATTCCTAATTCTTGAAGATCCAAGCGAGCATTCAAATCATCCTTAGATTTTCCAGCAATGTCCAATAAAGTGTTAATTATGTTGTCACATACATTCTTCTCTATGTGCATGGCATCAAAATTATATCGGACCATCAAATCCTTCCAATATGGAAGGATGAACCAAATAGTTCTCCTTTTCAAAAAGACTAATGGTTCACCGTCCTTACGTTTCTGATATTTTGTGGGCTTACGAGATGGGTCCTTGCCATAAACTGTTTTATCTTAGATCTTTGGTGCATTCCAAAATTTCCTCTCCTAAAAGAGGAACAGGTGTCGGACTTAGCTCTTCGCCACCAAATGAATCAACATCAAACCTAAATGGGTGTTCTGGATGCAAGAACCTGCGGTGTCCCATGTAACAAGACTTGCAACCATTTCCAAGTCTAAGGGAATAGAGCAAGGAGTGGCAGTCGGGACACGCTGCTTCACCAGATGTGACAAATCCGGATACACTACCTAGACCAGGGAAATCAGTGATGGTCCAAAGTATTGCAGCACGCAATTGAAAGTATTCACCCTTCGAAGCATCATAAGTTCTCACACCATTAACAAACAAATCAAGCAGGTCATAAACAAGTGGCTGAAAATATACATCCATATCACTTCCAGCAGAAGATCGACCAGGAATCAGCACAGACAAGATAAAATTTGTATCCTTCATGCACATTGAAGGTGGAAAGTTGAATGGAATCAGAATGCCTGGCCAAATACTATAACTAAGTTTCATAGTCCTATAGGGATTGAAACCATCGGTAGCAAATGCTAGACGGATATTTCGGCTATCAGCAGCAAATTCGGGATGTTTTTTATCAAAATCCTTCCATAGGGGGGAATCTGCAGGATGCCTAAGCAAACCATCATTTATTCGGTGTTCATCATGCCACCTTGTGAGACTTGCAGTTTTGGAGGACACAAATAATCTTTGAAGTCTTTTCTTGATAGGAAAGTAACGAAGAACTTTCTTAGGAATTTTGTACTCACGCTTTCCGTCCAAACTCATCTTTTCTGATTTCCAGCGTGAAACATTACATTTCGGACATGAATTAGAGTTTTCATGCTCCTTCCAGTAAAGAATGCAATCGTTCTCGCATGCATGGATAGAAGTGTACCCAACTCCCACTGATTTCACTAATTTCTTAGCTTCATGAAAGTTTCTAGGAAGTGCTGAACCCTTAGGCAACGCATCAACAAGTAGATCAACCAACAAATTAAAACTTCTATCCGTCCATCCTCCAAGAAGTTTTATGTGAAGTAAACGAACTAGAAAGCGTAGCTTTGAGTACTTATTGCAACCTAGGGTACAATTCTTGACTGTTGTCTGCTGCTAGCCTACGAATGGTAGCTACATCTTTATCAAATGGATCAAAAGACCCATCATCTTCCATATCTCCTCTATCATCTAAACCACATGCTAAATCCTTAATCAACTCAGATATGTCATCTTCTTCGTCATGCACCTCAATGAACTCAGGGACATCACCATTTTCATTGTTCAATACAGAGGAACTAGCTTCTCCATGTAAGGTCCATGTTCTATACCCTTTTAAAAATCCATCACAAATCAAGTGTTCTCGAACTTCAATAGCCTCCCGCCAAAATGAGTTGACACACTTCCTACAAGGGCATAAAATCTTGCTTCCTACCGCTGAATTTTTTAATGCAAAAGCTAGAAAACTATTCACCCCTTGTGTATAGGCCTTTGTCTCCCTACATGCAATTTCTATGTTAAATATCAAGATAACCACGTAGCACATTTTTTTAGTTATTGTGAAAAAAAGTTGTATTGTACCTAGCCACATTGTCGATCCACGATTTATCCATGTGTGTTATTACGGATATGATAGAGCTTCTAAGAACATATAACAAGCATAAAAACTTTGCTTGCATACACTCAAAGATAATGAACAAACACACAATTGAACCGGAAACAAGGTAAATTAGTTGAACTTACCTTACACTAGAGCTCGACAATCTCCTAGTTGTTTTTGGATTTTCTGAACTACAACACCTTCCTTTCCTTGCTGCCCCTGCCGTACCAAAGATTTGTAGGATCTTGTGTTTATTATCAGCTATTCTTATGCTAACATATCAGCTACATAACAAGAAGAAGGAAAAAACAAGTTTGCAGTGAACTCACACGAATCTGTTTTGCTAGGCTTAATATTGCAAGAACCTTGAACCAACTTTTAATCCTGCATGCAAGAAAGAACAAAAATGTTGAATACATGCTAGAGAAAAAAATGTTGCAAGCTAGAGAAAAAAAATGCAGCCAGCATGAACTGAAGGTTATAAGCTAGAGAAAAAATGTAGTCACCAACACATACATTGATCCTGGTACCATCATGAACTGAAGGTTACAAGCTAGACTAGAGGGAAAAATACAGCCAGTAGTGCATCAGTAATCTTGCTCATGCTATCATCATTAAGCTTAAGGAAGAACATATGCAACTATCCTCATGATCCTTCAATCACTGCCTTACATTTCGTGTTGCATCAGTGGCAATCAAAACCAGTAGTGCGTGCTCAGTACTTTAACACTACCAACCAGTAGTGGCAAACATGAAACTAATAAGCATGACCTACTGGAACTTATACTCACTGCAAGAAATTACATTAGTGTTCAACGTCTGGTAGTCTGGTTCATTGCCTGTCCATGCTGGTTCAGTTCTAAGACCATGAAGGCTGAAGGCCAGGACAATGTCCATCTCTCTAGGCGATATATGAAATCCTCAGGTCAGGTGGAAGTGCAACGCACAGCCTTCTTGGCTTTGGCTCAGACTAAGCTTAGAACACGTACTGCCATAAAGATGAAGCTTGTTTCTTAAGGTAGCAGTTTTGCATTTTAAAACAGATTATGCCCATAAGGCATCAAGCAAAATGTTGAATTACAAAAAGAAGAAAACTATTTAAGAAGCCTAACATTTAAGTTGTGCAGACTCTTCCTATGTTAGTAGATCAGCAAGATAAAAAGATCAGAGTAATTGCTACATAACTACAGGAAGGGAATAAAGTTTGTTGTGGACTCACACAAATCTCTGTTTTGTTAGGCTTAATCCTGCAAGGACCTAGAACAACCTTTAAATCCTGCAGATAAGAAAGAACAAAAATGTTAAATCAATGCTCCAAGATAAACACAAATTTGAGAGAGGAAATCGCTAGGGAATAGCCATAGACGAGTTCAGTGATGCTCCAGCATGAATTCCCCCAAGGAAAATTTCTTCAATCACACTCAAATCCTACGAACAGAAATTCCCCCAAAGTTTACCAAAAAACAGGAAGGGAAATCACGATTCCACAGGCAAATGACACCAAAGGGGGCAGCGTGATGGAGGGGCGCGACACGATGGAGGTGGCGGCGGGATTATTGAGGAAGGCAGATCTATGGAGGGGGTGGCAGGATGGACGATGGCGGCGGGATTTTGTGGCGCGCAGGCGGCGCTATGGAGGGGACGCGCGGGCGGCGCTGTGGAGGGGGCGTGCGGTGAATTGGGGGGAGTTTGGAGGTGGCGGCGCGGTGGGAGTTAGGAGAAGGGGGCGGGCGGCTGGATTTTGGAGGGGGCCGTCGCGGCGATTTGGTTGGGAGGAACGCGCGTAATAATTTGGCGGCACGCGGTTGGGTTGCGCCAATATATTTACCGACCGAACGAGCGATGTCTTTACCATTTTTACCGACGGATCTCCCAACGCTAAATATAAGAGATTTACCGACCGTCCCGCCGTTGCAAAAACTGGTATTACCAACCAACCATGTGTCGGCTGTTTTTACCGACCAACCTTTGGAAGATAACAAAGGTCGGTAAAAATCCTCCGTGGTATAGTGTGTTCTTAAAAAAACCCATGAACTTAACTGATATAAGAACGTCGGTACCCACGTTCTTAACAAAACCCACGAACATTTATCAGTTTCTTGTAGTGTAGGCCTGCGGTGGGATATTGCGGTGGCGAGGGAAGCGAGGGTGGCTGGCGGTTGCGGTGCGGTACTGCGATACTGCGGTGCAGTGGGCGGTGGGCGGCTGGCGAAGTGGTGAGGGAAGCAAGCGACGTAGCGAGTTAGGGTTAGGTTTTGGACGGCGACCGCTGACTCCTACAGACTGAGACTAAGGTCCTACTCGAACGACGAACGGACCGCGGACACGAGCACTGCTCGGTATTTGTATTAGGGATTCAGATTTTAGGGTTAGCCTGCGGAGTGCGGAAATCTGGACCGTTTGGGCGCTGCCGACTGCCGAGTACCTGCCGTCACTGCCGACTAGGCTGGTCTGGTCGGCTAGGCTGCCTGGTAGTCGGGCCATAAATGGACCGGGCATGGTCGTTCTGGGCTTTTTGGGTCGAACGGGCCAATCAGCTTGGCTAAATGGGTCGTCGCTAATCGTGTCGTGCTCGTGCTACCCAACGGGCTTGCCTCTAAGCCTAAGCACGGCCCATGATGGGCCTCGTGCTGGCCCAGGCACGATTATATCGTGCCGTGCCATGCTCGTGTCGTGTCAAAATAGTCGTGTTTCGTGCTGGCCCATATAGCCCGGCCCATTTGGCCACCTATAACTAGAAGGACCACGTCAGCCAGCGCCAACGGCTACTTGGGCCACCAGACAGTCTGGTGCCCCCACCGCAAAGTCTTGTGCCCACCCAAGTTGGAAAGTGACCAATCAGCGATTTAGCGACCATTGCAGCAGGCGATGTCCGATGTGCATCGAACGGTCCGATGCACCCGCGGACAGAAGAAAATCTGGAGCTTTCAAATGGAGCTCTCAACGGCTCCTAGACCCCTTGGGGCTATAAAAGGACCCCTTAGGCGCCATGGAGCAGGACCCAAGAATTCTAAGAGCACTCTACAACTCTGAGACTCCGCAATAACGCCTTCTAAGTGTTTGGGACATGTTTGAGCACGTTCTTGAGCTGTAACCCTGTCGTTTTGATTCTTGTGCTCTCTTCTTTGCTTATGTGCGTGTTGTTGCTGCGATTGTGCTCGTGTGCGTATTCATACTCCCCCCTTACTCCGTTTTTTATTGTGGTCATTTGTGTAAGGCGTGAGAAACTCCAACTTGTGAAGATTCCTTACAACCGGGATATTGTGATATAAGGAAGACATGTGTGGCATTCAAATTCTTTGGATCACTTGAGAGGGGTTGCGTGCAACCCTTGACCAAAGGAGGTCACCACAATGTGGAGTAGCATTGGTCGAACCACGGTAAAAATCGTTGTGTCTCTTGTCTATTTTACTTATTGCGACTATTGTCTTCTTGAGTTCTCATACCCACTTGGAATATTGCTCCTAAGTTTAATACTCATCTTAAAGGAGCAATCAGGTGAAGAATTCTCTTTTCTCCTCTTTTCTCATCCGAACTTGGTTTTAATTCTCTCTAACACATATTATAGACCAAATTTGTGTTGTTTGGAGCTAGTTTTGCAGGATCGCCTATTCACCCCCAAGTGCTCTCAAAAACATCGTTGCATAGGGTATAAAATTAAATCAGTATTGTGATCAATTGAAACATCTTATGTAGACATATGGAAGCAATAAATTATAATATACATATAACTACCAAAGAAAATAATCAATTTATGGAATTAGCTTGTTGCGATGTGAAATAGTCATCTACAATTTATTCATTTTATTATCTAAAATGAGATATTATATGTGGATAAAAATGAGATATCTCGACCAAAAATGGGGAAAGCGAAAATGGTCGAAAAAACGCCCATATTGTTTCCTCCCATTTTCAAATTTGTCAAAAAACGACCAAAATACCCATAAATATGAATCTGAATGGATCAATCTAGAAATCGGTGGAGCGAAACGAAACGGGATATATCCTGACCGTTTTTACCCCTAATGAGGATTTACGTGGATGCCCTATCGAGGGCCTATAACTAGTAACTTGTAATAGCAAGATCTGTAAACAAAGAAAACATTGATGTCTAAAATAAACCCCAACCAATAGATGATCTCATGTTAAAGGGGCAACTAATTACTGCTAAAGATAAGGTTCAAGATTTGGAAATTGATAAATGACCTCTAATGATGAAGTGTATGGATTATGATAAGGATCCTGCGCTAAGAGATAGGTTTTTATTAAATTGGAATCGAGTTATGCCGATCTAGAAAATCGATCAAACAATATGATGTAGTTTATTGATTGGTAGATGGGTTACCAGATAGATATCTGGCTCGTCCTTCCTTGGAGGCTCTGAGCTACACTTCTTTGATCTATTCTGCTTAATCTATACTATACTTAAAGCACCAGTTTCAACGGTCGTCCCGCGTCATCTTTTTACAAATAACCCCTCACAGCTATTTCAAATTAATCCACTGCACGCCTATAGATGGCCAAAAGGCGACCCGGCACGGGCCAGACGCCCGCGGGCCACAACTCTGGCTCAGGCACGTCATGTCGGCCTGCTGACTGTGTCGGGCCAGCCCGTTAGTCCGTTGACCCATTTGATTAAATCAGCGTAAAATGTCCTCACAGCTATTTCAAATTAATCCGCTGCATGCCTATAGATGGCCAAACGGCGACCCGGCACGGGTCTGACGCCCGCGGGCCACAACGTTGGCCCATGCACGTCATGTCGGTCTGCTGACTGTGTCGGGCCAGCCCGTTAGTCCGTCGGCCCATATAAAATGATAAAAAACGATGCAAGAGGTGGGGTTCAAACCCATGCCCTGATGGAAGAAGGGCGAGAGATTAGTGAAGTTGTCTAACCAGTAGAACATCATGCTTAGATGTTTTTAAATATTGAATATAAATTGTATATATGTATATATGTTTTTTGTAAAATAAAAAAATATAATCGTGTCGGACCGGGCCGGGCCAGCACTACGGGCCGAGGCTATAACCCAAGCACGACACGATGTTCTTGGCTCTTGCAAGCATTAGGCCGTTTCTGAGACCACTTTGGCGCAATGGACTTCATGGTGTTTGAGGTTGCTGAATTGGATGGAGCAACAATGATTTGTCACACTAATAGTAAAATGAAAGGTTATTTGTTGGTTTTAAACGTTAGTAATTGCTACGAAGTAGCATAATTTATATAGAGCGCATCTAGTTTTTATTGATGCCTCACTTTAGCAATCACTCCATATTTTGATGTATCTTTTTTCTAAGTTTGAGTTCATGTGACTTATTTTAGAAACTTGAGCTTACAAACTTTCTCTTATTTGGTCTCTGTATAGTGGAATTATGTCATTTTATAATCTCTGTTCGTTCAATCGGTCGTTATGAACTCTCTTCTAATCGCTTACTTCATTGGCCGTGTTGTACCAAGACATATTGTATAGAGTAAACAATAACATCAGTTAGCCAAATCAAAAAAAATATTATACGGAGAGTGGGGACAATCAATAAAAAATCTTGAAATTTTTTTGGTGGATAGTTTACGTGGGTATTGTTGTAAGTCGTCGCAACGCACGGGCAACCGACTAGTATCAATTGATACAAGGGTGTGCCTTTTATAGAGACAACTTAACCCTTAAGCAAATATCCTAACCGAAGCTATCTTATCTCTATCCTAATCTTATCTCTAACTAATTCTATCCTAATGTATATGCGCAGTCCAATAGACCCAATCTAGCTAGCCCCATCAACAGCCCATAACACAATATAGCAGCAGCAAAGAGATGTGATGGCCATAATTAATTCTTTGCCATGTTTCCTTAGGCCACCTACCTCTATATAAGCATGGGCGTTGAGCAATCGAATAACCAATCTCACATCCCATGGCGCTTCTCAAGAGTAATGACACTAGGGCTCTATTCTTGATGGCCATCGTGGTCATGGCCATGGCCATCGTGTTGACACCCTGCCCTGTGCACGGACGAAATGATGGTAGCTATACATGTGCATCATGCCCACTCTAACCATATTTATTTAGTTTCTAAAAGATTGTATGCATTGGATATTGGTATGGTCATTATTGACTAGTTTTTTTTTCCAAAAAAAAACTTTGTGTAGAGAGGTGCACGCATATGCCGGGGTGCACTATCAGCCATTGCCTCAGCCAGTGCAAGCAGTGGGGGTATGCCAACCCTGTGATAAACTGCTGGAACACACCACCGAATACAGTTTTGGACACATGCTGCTGCTTTAGTAATGCTGCTAGAAAATTGGCTTGATTTTATCACCGACAGCTCTAGCTGTTAGATCTTGACTGATCAATCCAAATATATCAAAATAATTTGAATGGAAATCCTTGTTTTGAAGTTCCAAATAACCTCAAGCTCTAAGGCTCTATTTGGAATCTTAGTATTTTTATACAGTTTCGAAGCAATATTATGGTGTTCAATGATACCGTGTGGTATTGTAAGCTAAAAGTTATTTGGTTGGTACTATCAAGATAAAATTTTAAATACCATAATCTACCCTAAAACTATGATATTTTAGAGTTTGAAAAACATGACTCAGGACATTAGTTTTCTTCTGTTTTATCCATTCATCGCTCGTCCTCCTGTCGCCTTCCCGTCTCCCCAAGCCATGTGTCCCTCGCCCACCCCGACGTTGCCATTGCCACCCTGTGCCATCGAAATCTTGTGGCTCTACCATGGCCCACTCTACCCCCTGCGCATGCTGCCACAACCGCTCCTCCTCACCACACGCCGCCTCAACTCATGCTCATGTTCTAGTTGGCGACGGGAGTGGGGTCGGCGATGGGAGACGTCGGCATGTAGGAGCGGGGCCGCTAGCAGTGAAAATGGGGTCAACGATGAGAGGCTCCAGCATGGGAGAGCGATCTTTACCTTGGTTTTCCAATGTAACCAAACAGCCCCATCTTTTAAGCAACATTGTGATTTTACTGTGGTAAGAAAATATTGTAATATTTATGTCATATATAATTGTAAACTATACTATCTTAAAACTATAGTATATAAAATTGTACTATCAAACAGGCTATAAATATGTAACATCCTCAAATAGTGGAATGGCGTGTTATTGCCTAAAGAATGTTGTTCAAACTACTCATGTTCATTTTTCTTTATTTTGGACGTGGAACAAATATGGATACCCCATGCATAATTCGTAAACATAAATGATCTTTTAAAACATGATTAACCCTGATCAAGTAGTACCAACAAGAAGACCGCCATCCCACGTTTGGTGAGATGATGAATAGAGTAGAGAAATTGGAATAAGCACACTGTAAGGAAAATAGACTAAGATCAACATAATCCTTGTACTAATGTGTTTGCTAGTGTTTGTATTTATAGTTCAAATGATACAGAGTGGACTTGGACTAAGACATTGATGGAGCAGCACCTCAAAAAAGATATTGGAAGACATATTGAAGACATACCAACATCATGAAAGAGTCCAAGACACAAGATAAGAAAAGCCTAAGGAACTCAAAGAAACAGAAAATCAGATTGTACAGAGGAGCACCAGACTAGTCCAGTGTACAACGGTGCCACATCGGGCCAGGTCCGGTGAGCATGAGAGCACCTAGAGGAGGGTGAATATGTGATCCTGTAAAAATCAAATACTAATAGCCACAAAACTTAGTTATAAGTGTTAGTACGGCTAAATAGTTTGAAGCAAGCTCTTGCGAACACAAATAATCACAGAGAAGAGCAACACAAGAGACACGCGATTTTATCTCGTGGTTCGGCCAAGTAACACTTGCCTACTTCCACGTTGTGGCGTCCCAATGGACAAGGGTTGCACTCAACCCCTTTCAAGTGATCCAATGATCAACTTGAATACCACGACTTTCTTGCTTATAGTCTTCTTCCCGTTTGCGAGGAATCTTCACAAGTTGGAGCCTCTCTGTAACACCCTGGGCTTTAAGGGACAAAGCCGGGTGCATCTCATACATGCGCCAAAGAAGACAACATATATAATAATAGAGTGTAAAGAGATAAATGTCACAACAATCAGAGTACTTATTACATAGCGGAAGTCTTACAAAATAAAAGATAAATATAGCAGGATCTAAAATATCCTTGGCGCCAGAAAGTCAACTGGGAGACGCCACCTAGATCGAATCGAACTCCTTGGTGTGGCTCCTCTTGAACCACCTGTTCTTCTCCTGTGGGGGAGGTGTGAGACAGCAAGGGTGAGCTCACACATGTTCATCGCTACAAGTTGTGGGGAATAATGTGCATGAACTCACCAAAGGTGGGAGTTCATGTGAAGTGTAAGGCTTACCAAAAAGATATTGGAAGACACATTGAAGACATACCAACATCATAAAAGAGTCCAAGACACAAGATAAGAAAAGCCTAAGGAACTCAAAGAAACAGAAAATCAGATTGTACAGAGGAGCACCAGACTAGTCCAGTGTACAACGGTGGCACATCGGGCCAGGTCCGGTGAGCACAGAACGACTCACCGAGCTCAGAGAGGATGCAAAATGCACTCGGGCCTCATGGCACACCGGACCACAGAGACTGAATAATCGGCAACAACTAGCTCCAGCGAGCATCTGACATGGTAGGCACCTGTCGGGTACCATAATTAGGGGTACCCCCAACGCTCCTAATCACGGCTGGTTAACACCCTTGGAGCAACTGACGGGTGCGGTTCAAGCCAAGACTTCGTCTACCCGAAGGACGCGATCTTACCCGAGCCCAGCCTCGGGTTGGAACAGTGGTCCTAGACGAATTCACGCCTCGCCCGAGGGCCTCCTCAGACGGCAGGCGCCCCCTCGGCTCTCCCGAGGCCCGGCTCGGGCAGGCTTCGTTGTGAAGCAACCTTGGCCATACCGCCTCACCAACCGACTGCTTCGCAGGCGCATTAAATGCGGGGGATGTCTGACGACGTATCCTGACACACGCGCCTCAGTCGGCCAGGCCAAAGTGACCGCAGTCACTTCGCCCCTCCTCTTTACTGTCCGATATGACAGGAAAACAGCGGCGCTCGCTCCGCTTCGACTGCCGTGTCAGCCACCCCGGCAACGACTGACAACAGGTCATGATCAACCACCGAGCTCAAGCCTCGGGCGCAACAGGAAGCTCCGCCTCGCCCAACCTCACGCTCCGGCCTCAGGAGGAGGTCTCTGCCTCGCCTGACCTCAGGCTCCGGCCTCAGGAGGAGGTCTCTGCCTCGCCCGACCCCCGGACTCGGCCTCGACCCCGGTCTCGGGAGGAATCGCGTCCTCGCCCGACCCCGGCCTCGACCACAAGAGAAGTCTCCGCCTCGACCGACCCCGGGCTCGGACTGACCATGCTGATAGGGGATGCATCATTCCCCTACTCCTAGCCTGCTCAGGCTACAAGGAACAAGACCAGCGTCCCATCTGGCTTACCCCGGCGACGGGTAATGATGGTGCCCCGCGTGCGCCATGACTGAGAGCACCTAGAGGGGGGTGAATAGGTGATCCTGTAAAACTTGAAACTTGAGCCACAAAAACTTGGTTAAGTGTTAGCACAATAATCGCCAAGTGGCTAGAGAGGAGTCTCAACAAAACACAATAACCACAAAGATATCAATCACAGAGATGGCACGGTGGTTATCCCGTGGTTTGGTCAAGACCAACGCTTGCCTACTCCACGTTGTGGTGTCCCAACGGACGAGGGTTGCAATCAACCCCTCTCAAGCGGTCCAAAGACCCACTTGAATACCACGGTGTTTTGCTTTGCTTTTCTTAATCCCGTTTGCGAGGAATCTCCACAACTTGGAGCCTCTCGCCCTTACACTTGAAGTTCACAAAGAAGCACAGAGTAAGGGAGGGATAAGCAACGCACACAAGACACAAAATCAGAATGTCAACACGCACACAAGTCGCAACAAGAGCTCACAACACAACCCGACGAGTTCACAACTCAACAAGAGCTCTAGATGCTATCACGAAGAAACAAATGCGTGGAATCGAAGTCTTGGTGCTTAGGAATGCTTTGAGTATGCTTGATGTTCTCCTCCATGCGCCTAGGGGTCCCTTTTATAGCCCTAAGGCAGCTAGGAGCCGTTGAGAACATTCCAGGAAGGCAGATCTTGCCTTCTGTCGTCTGACGCACCGGATAGTCCGGTGCACCACCGGACACTGTCCGGTGCAGATATCCTTCCTTATCTGGCGAAACCGACCGTTGGAGTCTAAGAGCCGTTGGCGCACCGGACATAGTCCGGTGCACACCGGACAGTCCGGTGCCCCAATGTGACCGTTGGCTCGTCCACGCATCACGCGCGGAAACCTCGGCCGACCGTTGCCCCGGCTGACCGTTGGCTCATCGGACAGTCCGGTGCACCACCGGACAGTCCGGTGAATTTTAGCCGTACGCCGTTAATCATTTCCCGAGAGCGACGAGTTCGCCTGTGAACGGCTCACTGGACAGTCCGGTGCACCACCGGACAGTCCGGTGAAATATAGTCGTACACCGCCGTCGAAGTCCCGAGAGCAGCAAGTTCACCAGAGTCAGCCTAGCGCACCGGACACTGTCCGGTGCACCACCGGACAGTCCGGTGCACCCAGACCGAGCTGACTTTGGCTGAACATAGCCATCTCATTTCCAATTCAATTTTTCCTGTTTCCAGCACTTAGACACAATACATTAGTCCATAAAACAATGTACTAAGTCCAGAAACATACCTTTGACATGATTTGCACTTTGCCACCATTTTGCATAGATTAACACAAAAGCACTTGTGTTGGCACTCAATCACCAAAATACTTAGAAATGGCCCAAGGGCACATTTCCCTTTCAATCTCCCCCTTTTTGGTGATTTATGCCAACACAACATAAAGCAACTAGAACAAGTGCAATATCAATGCAAATGAGAACTCAATATTGTTTTGATTCATATTTGGCATATATGGATCACTCTTTGCCACCACTTGGTTTGTTTTTGCAAATCAAACTCAAATTTCTATCTCTAAGTCAAACACACTTGTTAAGACACAAAGAGAGTCATTCCAAGAGAAATTGATTCAAGATTTCAATAACTCCCCCTTTTTCCCATAATCAACACTTCTCCCCACAAGAAGCCAACTTTTGACAAGAGAGACAATAAAAGAGTTTTGACAAACCAAAAGCTCTATTCTACTATTTTCAAAAACTCTCAAGTGGTAGCTGATCCATTTATTGCTTTGGCCTTTATTTTCTCCCCCTTTGGCATCAAGCACCAAAACAGGATCAATCTTGGCCCTAGAACCCCATTGCCTCACCAAAATCTTCAATAAGAATACAAAGGCAATAAGAGTACATGAGATGAACTTGGAATAAGTTACCCTCTCATCGGAGTGCAGTGGAAGTCTTTAATGGTCCAAGTCCACCTTTTCCCTTTCAAACCTCCTTTGAGACTTGTCGGGGACCATAATTAGGGGTACCCTCAAGACGCCTAATTCTCAGCTGGTAACCCCCATCAGCATAAAGCTGCAAAGGCCTGATGGGTTTGATTAAGTCAGGGATAAGTCCATACGAGTGACTTGACCACGCCACGCCCGAGCCTAGCCTCGGGCGAGGGCAGCCGACCCTAAGATGACTCCGTCTCGTCTGAGGTCTCCTCTTTCACGGCAGACGCATCTCCGGCTCGCCCTAGGCCCCGCCTCCGATAAGGAGAAACCCTGACTAAATCACCGCGCCAACCGACCGAGTCACCAGGGCGTTTAACGCAAAAGGTAAGACCAACGGGCGACCAGACTTCGCCAGAGGTGCCATAGGAGACTCCGCCCGACCCAGGGCTCGGACTCGGGCTAAGGCCCCGGAAGACGGCGAACTCCGCTCCGCCCGACCCCAGGGCTCGGACTCGGGCTAAGGCCCCGGAAGACGGCGAACTCCGCTCCGCCCGACCCAGGGCTCGGACTCGGGCTAAGGCCCCGGAAGACGGCGAACTCCGCTCCGCCCGACCCAGGGCTCGGACTCAGGCTAAGGCCTCGGAAGACGGCGAACTCCGCTCCGCCCGACCCAGGGCTCGGACTCAGGCTAAGGCCTCGGAAGACGGCGAACTCCGCTCCGCCCGACCCCAGGGCTCGGACTCGGGCTAAGGTCCCGGAAGACGGCGACCTCCGCCTCGCCCGACCCAGGGCTCGGACTCCGCCTCGGCCTCTGCCGAATAATCTCCGCCTCGCCCGACCCAGGGCTCGGACTCTATCTCTGTCTTGCAGGACGGACTCGGCCTCGGCCTCGGAGGAGCCTCCACGACGCCCGACCTAGGACACGAGACCGCCACGTCAACAGGAAGCGTCATCATCACCCTGCCCTGAGCCGACTTGGGTCGCAGAGAACAAGACCGGCGTCCCATCTGGCCAGCTATGCCAGATAGGCCATGATGGCGCCCCGCTAGATCATGACGACGGCGGCTCCCAGCTCCCTTACGAAAGCAGGAGAACGTCAGCAAGGACCCAGCCACCTCGACAGCTGTCCCCCCGTCCGGCTCCGTTACTCCTCCAACAGCCACGACGCCACACCAACAGGGTGCCACGATCTCTCCGGCTGCCACCTGGGCATGTACATAGGGCGCTAGCTCTCCCTCGCTAGACACGTAGCACCTTGCTACACCCCCATCTTGTACACCTGGACCCTCTCCTTACGACTATAAAAGGAAGGGCCAGGGCCTTCTTAGAGAAGGTTGGCCTCGCGAGGACGAAAGGCAGAGGCAGGCGCTCTCTCGGGGCCGCTCTCCCCCTTCACCTCGTGCGGACGCTTGTAACCCCCTACTGCAAGCGCACCCGACCTGGGCGCGGGACGAACACGAAGGCCGTGGGAATTTCTCCGACTCCCTCACGACCCGGCTCCGGCCACCGACTCTCTCCCTCTCTGTTCCCCCCTTCGCGCTCGCTCCACGCGCTCGACCCATCTGGGCTGGGGCACGCGGCACTCTCACTCGTCGGCTCGGGGACCCCCCGGTCTCGGAACGCCGACAGTTGGCGCGCCAGGTAGGGGCACGCTGCGTGTTGACGATTCGATTTCCCGTCAAGCTCCAGATGGGCAGTCTCCAACAACCTCTTCAACCCGGGACGGTGCTCCGTTTCGGGAACCTCGAGTTCACGTCTCTCGATGGCGACTACGACATGATACTCCTTCCACCGCCGCGCGACGACGACATTGGTGGCGGACAGCCCGCCCGCCGGCGGCGGAATCGACGACGTCTTTCCCGCGTTGGGGAAGGACAACGTTCGAGCTCGCCCCGTCCTCTCCCTCGCCATCGGAGGAGGAGGAGGCGGGACAACCGGGGACGAGCGGGAGGCCGCGCTCCGACGGCTGTCGAGCAAATCGACATCCCCGGCGCCCCAGCGGAGGACACGCCAAGCGTCGCCCTCGCGTTCGAGGCAAACGCGAGCGCCATCCCCCCGCAACACGTCGACCCCGAGCAAGTGGACGACGCCAGCACGCTCACGGAGGGCCTGCAGGACGTCGCCCTCGTACCCAAGACGACGACGCGGTCAGCCCCCGACACGACTTCATCGCTCCTCGTCGACAAAAAGGTACCGACTGCTCCCCATCTTTTGTTATTTCGACTCGGCCTCAGCCCGCCTGGTGACCTCGCTTTGGCGGACGCTCACATTGAGGCGAGTGCAACCTCTCTGGGGTTTCGTGTGCGGTCGCCTTGGGACCGATTGACGAGCGTCTCGACCTACGGACCCTCTGGGTCCGAGGAAGATGACGACCCCAGCATCTGCTGGGATTTCTCCAGATCTGGCAACCCTAGTGCCATGCGGGACTTTATGACCGCATGTGACTACTGCCTCTCCGACTGTTCCGACGGCAGCCGCAGCCTTGGCGACAAGGACTGCGGCCCGAGTCGCGAATGTTTCCACATCGAGCTAGGGGATCCCTCCGGAGGCGGCTGTCTCGGCATGCCGGAGGATGGTGATCCCCCTAGGCCAGCGCCTCGCGCCGACATCCCGCGGGAGCTAGCTGTGGTCCCCGTTCCGGCGGGGGGTCACGACCCACAGCTCGAGCAAGTCCGCGGGGCGCAGGCCGGGTTCGATGAAGGAGCAGGAGCGCTCGAGGCAATCCGCCAGAACATCGGGCAGGCATGGGCGAGCCAACCCCCGGCCGGAGGAATACGTCACCTGCCCCAAGGTCTCCAGCACCGCATCGCCAACGATGCCAGGGACAAACCGCCACCCGCATCCGGCGGGACTGGCCAGGACCTGGTCGCTGCAGCAATGCTCCTCCGCGCGATGCCGGAGTCATCAACCACCGAGGGTCGGCGAATCCAGGGAGAACTCAAGCATCTCCTGGAAGGCGCTGCGGCCCGGCGGGCCGAGAGCTCTGCCTCCCGCAGGCAGGGATACCCCTCGGAACCTCGTGCCGCGACTTCCCGACTCACGCGGGAAGCCTCGGCCTTCACCGGGCGCACGCGCACCACCGCGCCTGCGGCCCCGGGCCACCTCGGCGTCGAGCACCCTCATCGCGACCGTCGGGCACGCCTCGACGAAAGGGTGCGCCGAGGCTACCACCCCAGGCGTGGGGGACGTTACGACAGCGGGGAGGATCGGAGTCCCTCGCCCGAACCACCCGGTCCGCAGGTCTTTAGCCGAGCCATTCGGCGGGCGCCGTTTCCGCCCCGATTCCGACCCCCGACTACTATCACGAAGTACTCAGGGGAAACGAGGCCGGAATTGTGGCTTGCGGACTACCGCCTGGCCTGTCAGCTGGGTGGGACGGACGATGACAACCTCATCATCCGAAACCTCCCCCTGTTCCTCTCCGACACCGCTCGTGCCTGGTTGGAGCACCTGCCCCCGGGGCAGATTTCCAACTGGGAGGATCTGGTCCAGGCTTTCGCCGGGAACTTCCAGGGCACGTACGTGCGCCCCGGGAATTCCTGGGACCTCCGAAGCTGTCGGCAACTGCCGGGAGAGTCCCTTCGGGACTACATCCGGCGGTTCTCGAAGTAGCGCACCGAGCTGCCCAACATCACCGACTCCGATGTCATCGGCGCGTTCCTCGCCGGCACCACCTGCCGCGACCTGGTGAGCAAGCTGGGTCGCAAGACCCCCACCAGGGCGAGCGAGCTGATGGACATCGCCACCAAGTTCGCCTCCGGCCAGGAGGCGGTAGAGGCCATCTTCCGAAAGGACAAGCAGCCCCAGGGCCGCCCGTCGGAAGATGCTCCCGAGGCGTCCACTCCGCGCGGCGCCAAGAAGAGAGGCAGGAGGAAGTCGCAAGCGAAACGCGACGTTCCCGATGCAGACCTTGTCGCCGCCGCCGAGCGCAAGAACCCTCGGAAGCCCCCCGGAGGTGCAAACCTCTTCGACAAGGCACTCAAGGAGACGTGCCCCTACCATCAGGGGCCCGTCAAGCATACTCTCGAAGAGTGCGTCATGCTTCGGCGTCACTTCCATCGGGCCGGGCCACCCGCAGAGGGTGGCAGGGCTCACGACGACGACAAAAGGGAGGATCGCCAAGCAGGAGAGTTCCCAGAGGTCCGCGACTGCTTCATGATCTACGGAGGGCATACGGCAAACGCCTCGGCTCGGCATCGTAAGCAAGAGCGTCGGGAGGTCTGCTCGGTGAAGGTGGCGGCACCAGTCTACCTAGACTGGTCCGACAAGCCCATCACCTTCGACCGAGACGACCACCCCGACCACGTGCCGAGCCCGGGGAAGTACCCGCTCGTCGTCGATCCCGTCATCGGCGACGTCAGGCTCACCAAGGTCCTGATGGATGGAGGCAGCTGCCTCAACATCATCTACGCCGAGACCCTCAGGCTCCTGCCCGTCGACCTGTCGTCTGTCCGAGCAGGCGCTGCGCCCTTCCACGGGATCATTCCCGGGAGGCGCGTCCAGCCCCTCGGACAGCTCGACCTCCCTGTCTGCTTCGGAACACCCTCCAACTTCCGAAGGGAGACTTTGACGTTCGAGGTGGTCGGGTTCCGAGGAACCTACCACGCAGTGTTGGGAAGGCCATGCTACGCGAAGTTCATGGCCATCCCCAACTACACCTACCTGAAGCTCAAGATGCCGGGACCCAACGGGGTCATCACCGTCGGCCCCACGTACGAACACGCATTCGAATGCGATGTGGAGTGCGTGGAGTACGCCGAGGCCCTCGCCGAGTCCGAGGCCCTCACTGCCGACCTGGAAAGCCTCTCCCGAGAGGTACCGGACGTGAAGCGGCATGCCGGCAACTTCGAGCCAGCGGGGACGGTTAAGGCCGCCCCTCTCGACCCCAGTGGCGACGCCCCCAAGCGTGTCCGGATCGGCTCTGGGCTCGGCCCCAGATAGGAAGAAGTGCTCGGCGACTTCCCTCGCGCAAACATCGACATTTTTGCGTAGGGTCCCTCGGGCATGCACGCCATGCCGGGGGATGTCACCAAGCACTTGCCGCATATCTAGGGCAGGAGCCTGACTCGCCAAACGGCCTCTACGCGAACGACGCCCGGGGGCTTGCGCCCTTTCCCCACTCATACATACGAATCAATTATCAAGGAAGGGTCGGCCTCGCCCCGGCAGAGCCCGACCCTCCCTCGGGGGCTAAAAAGGGGAACCCCTCTCATCGAGTTCGGACGTACCGTTCCGCGTCAGAAAAACCCTTTTTTTCGGTCAAGAAGGGTTTTCTGCGTTCTCCCGGATGCGTCAGAAGCAGAGTCCTGAGGAGCGAACCTGGGTACGAGTAAGTGGCGAAACCGACTGAGCTGGGGAACACCTATGCTTCCGGGCTAGGGACACCACACTCGTCGCCTCCCGCGAAAAAGGACCCAGCTCGGGAAATCACCCTGTTGTCGACACTACGAGCCAGGCGCGAAAATCGAAACGAAAAGAAGCATGACTTCACGGAAGAAGAAGTAAAATGTTCAGGCCCCAGTGGCCGCGGCAAATCACACATCCATCAGAAATTGTCCCAACTAAAATCAAGCGTCGCCTCGGGCAGGAGCCAGCGCCCTCAACTCCGCCCCCGCCGTTGGTAAAGTCCACTTCCGCTTCCGGCGGCGGCGCAGGAGGAAGAATCTCCGCTTCGAAGACGGTCGCCAGCGACGCGCTCGGACCCGCAGCGACCGCGTCGAGCCGCTGAATCTCCGCCAGGGCCGCCTCGTCTTCGTCAGGCAGGCAGTACCCCTCGCTGACCCGCTCCAAGTCCACGACGTAGTGGGAAGCGAGCACGGCTGAAGGCCCTGCCTGACGCCGTGGTGCAGCGCCCCTGCGGACTTTACCGCGCGCGTAATCGCCAAGGGCTTGAAGACGGCTTTGGGGAGAGCTCCCTGAAGGGACGTCGCCGGGACCGAGTTTCCGATAGGCCTCCGAGACGGCCTCGGACATAGCCGCAAGATCGGCCTCCCTTTGCTCAGCAGCCCCGTCGAGCGCCTCGGCAAGCGCCTTGGCAGACTCGTCGAGGGCAGACTCGAGCTCTGCGAACAACCAGAAGAAAGATCTCAAACCCAAGCGGAAGAAACGGACAAGATTGAGAACCGAGGACGGTCGAGCCATACCTCTGGCTCGGACGTGCTGCTCCGAGGCTGCGACTTGGGCTGCGGCCAGATCGGCCGCAAGGATCTTGGCCCGGCTCTCAGCTTCGGCAGCTTGGCCCCGAGTTTGGTCCCGCTCCTCGGCAACCTGGGCAAGCTCCGTGCGCGCTGCCGCCGCCTCGGCCTTCAGGTCAGCACAGAGCAACTGGAGGTCCGCTATCTTAGCGTCTTGCTGAGAGAGGCGCGCGGTAGCCCCGGCGAGCGAAGTCCTCAGGGACCGCAGCGAGCCCCAGACGACGGCCTCGCGGCGAATGAACGACGACTTGGCAGCGCTCCGGTCCGTCAGGTCCTGGAAAGGAAAACAAGATTTCACGACGAACGCCTCGCTCGCAGAAGCAAGAAGGTATGTCTGAAACCATTACCTGAAGGATTTTGGGGACGTCCCCGCAGAGAACCTCCAGCGACGATCGGAGCAACCCCACTGTCGCCTCCGCGCGCTTGCGGAGCTCGTCCCAGGACTGGTCCTCCTCTTCGTCGTCGAGAACGAAGATAGGGCCCGAAGCCTCACGGGTCCGGAATCGGAGCAACTGGCCCCGGGCCTCGGGGCTCCGCCCCACAACGACAAGGCTGCCGCCCGCCTGGGAACGCTGCGCGTCCGCGCCCACCTCTTCCGAGGCTTCGGGCGCCGACGCCGCGGCCGTCCCGACGTCGGCGGCGACCGGGCGCTCTCCGACCGGGACGGTGCCAGCTGCGGTAGCGGCAGACGCCGGCATGGCCAACATGGCTGGCGAGCTCGGGACCGCATCGGCGCTGGCCGCCTCCCCGATCACTGATGGCCACCTCGGCAGAGGAGCCTACCTCGGGGGCCTGCTCCCCCGAAACATGCGACGCCTGAGCCCCGTGCGGCGGAGCACCCTGCGAAAGGGTCGGCTGAGCGGCAGGGCCCGAGGTGGCGCCAGCTGCCTGGACAAACACCGTCTTAAGGGCCTTCCGAGGCGCCAGGTCGGTAGGGCCATGGCTCCGTTTGCTGAAGAAAACAAGAAAGGGAAAATTACGGACCCGGACGTATGAATGAAGCGCCGGGACGGAAAGATTCCAAGGTACCTACCCGCTCCGGATCATGATCCACGGTGTTTGGGGGGAGATCTCTTGGCTCCCGCTTCCTGGAACCGCCGCCGTGGTCCGCTTCACCAACAGCCCCGGCGCCGCCCTCGCCTCGGACGCCCCTGAGGCCCGGGAGGCGGACTTGCCCGGGCGCCGCCATGGCAACCTGAGGACCGCTCCCGCATTCCGCCGGCGCGGGCGACGGTTCCCGAGGAACGGACCCCTCGGCTCGGCTCCCTGGAGTGGCGTCAGCTCCCCCAGCCGGGGAGACGAGAACCCTCTCGGGTTGCCCCTGCTCCTCAGGTTGGGGATCCGGCGCCTCGGCTCCAGGGACCGACGATGTAGGCCCGCTCGGGGGCTGGCTCGGTGACCCCCGGCCACATCCCAAGCCGGGGCTGAGGCCGAGACGTGCGGCCATGTCGTCCTCCTCCTCTTCATCGTCGACGTCGTCGTCATCATCGGACGTCTCCGGCGACAGCTCCCTGGGAAGCCCTTCCCTCTCCTGCTGACGACGGCGTTTCTCCAGGGCGTCCCGAGCCCGCCTCCGCCTGCGGGCCCGAGCCTTCTCCGCGTCCTTCTTCTTCTTCTCCTCCTCCGCAGCGACCCGCCTCGCCGCCCGACCCACCGCGTCCTCCGGGACCGGCGGCAGGGAGGGTTTGTGCCGCCCCACCTCCTAAAAAGGGGGGAGAAAGAAAATCGATAGTGAGAATTGGGAGCGACCCGGTATATGAAGAAGGAAAGGACGAATACTCACCAGAGCGACGCACCCCTGGTCGGGGCGCATTCGAGGCTGGGAGAGGGCATGGGGGTCCTGGCTTCCCCATCGCGACCGACACCCGTCGATAGAGGGCGTCGTGGGGAAGAGGATCAGGGGACATCCGTGACCCCTCCCAGTCGGCCTCCTGGGTCATCTCCCAAAGCGACAACCGCCGCTCCGCCAGGGGGAGCACCCTCCGGCGGTGGATGGCGGCAACCACTCCCGCGACGGTGAGCCCTTCCTCCCGCAACACCTTCAGAGCCTGGAGAAGAGGTTCGAGTTTCTTCTGCCTCTCGTGTGGAGTCCCGTGACGCCAGGCGTCGGGGGCGGCGGTAACGACCCGCTGAGAGAACGGCGGGAGCGACTCTCCGTCATTCCGGAGATAGAACCACCGGCGCTGCCAACCCTTGTTTGAGGACGAGAGGACGGCAGGGATATACTGCAACGCCCGTGACTGCCTCAGCAAGAGGGTGCAGCCGCCGGCCAGCACCGCCGCACGGACCTTCCTCTCCCTCGTCGACGAAGCAAAAAGCTCGGCAAAGAAGAGGTGAGTCCACAAATCCCAATGGGGGGCGATCCCCAGATACCCCTCGCACACCGCTGCAAAGATAGCGGCTTGTGCGATGGAGTTGGGGGTAAGGTTGTGTAGTTCCACCCCGTAGTGGAACAGGATGGCCCGCATGAAGCGGCTCGACGGCATCCCAAATCCCCGCTCATGAAAGGAGATGAAGCTCACGACATACCCCGGCGGAGGGGATGGAGCGACTCCGCCCGCGGGAGGGATCCATTCTGGCCGCTCCTTGTCGGCGAGGGGGCGGAGCAAACCCTCGCCGACGAGGTCCTCCAGGTCACCCGCCGTCACCGTGGAGAAGGGCCACGGGTCGCGCGGCGAGAGGATGGTCACCCGGTCGGCCATCGCCAAGGCAGAAGGGGTGGCGGCGTGAAGAACAGGGGAGGGCGGTTTCCTTTTCCTGGCTGGATCTCTCAGGTTGCAAAAAACCTGAGAAGGAGGCGAGAAGTGGAGTCGAGAACCGTCACTGGACCCTCTCAGGGGTACATAAAGGACCAAGGACGAGACGGTTCCAACGCACCGCCCGAACCGGACGCGGGGTTCAAAAAACACGAAGCGAAACAGCCGTTCCTCGAATGGCTCGCGCACGCAACGGCAACCTCACCGACCGCTTACCCCGGCGCATTAACTCCGCGGCGAAATAGGTGACGTTTCTGGCAGGGGCAGCTGGCGACGCTTCGCCTCCTGCCAAAACGGCCACGCCGAAAAAGGTACGCCACGAAGTTCAATTTCGAATCCTTTTTCCCTTTTCCTTCTTTCTCTATCTCTTGCAACAGGGACCGAGAAGGGGGATAACCCCAAAGGGATCCTTCCCCGTGAAGGAACTAGGCTCCGAGCCTCCCTACTGATCAGGGGTTCGAAGGCTGGCCCCCCGAAGGGTTCAACAGCCGCCTCAGATCGCGTGGGCCCAACACCCACTACTGGTCAGGGGTTCAAAGGTCGGCCCCCGAAAGGTTCCACGACCGCCTCAGGCTACTCGGGCTCCGTGCCCCCTACTGATCAGGGGTTCGAAGGCTGGCCTGTCGAAGGGTTCACAGTCGCCTCAGACACCGAGCGAGGGATGACCAGGGGTACGTTCGATACATAACCAAGGCTCGGGCTGCGCTCCCGAGGTACCCTAGGACATTTCCGAGACCAGCGGGAACGACTCTGTAACGGAATCCCATCGGAGGGAGGCAACGAGCCCTCGGACCCCGTCGCTAGGGGACCGGGTCCGGCAGATCACCCGCAGGTACTTTTGGGCGTGCCTCCGGGCCCCTAGCCGACCCCCAACGAACGGGGCACGGACGTCCACTCGGATTACCCGATTGCAGCTCACCGGAGACACCATGTTCGGTGCCCATCGAGGGTAACATGGCGCACTCCCCCCCTCCTCCTTGCGGAAAGGCGACGTAGGGGCGTATATAAAAAGACGAGTCTGTCCCTGATCGTCCTCTCGCTCCGTGCGAGGGCTCGGGGGCTGCTCTCGCAAACCCGGCTCCGGCCGAACCGTTGACAGCGTCAACATACCAGCCCGAGAACTTGGGCCCCGACAGCGCACCTGGGTTACGCCCTGCTCGCATGAGGGAACCGCCAGACCAGCCGAAGCATTGCGCAAGGCATTAAGACCTCGAAGGAGTGAAACCACTCCTCCGAGGCCTCGGGGGCTACACCCGGCGGGTGCGCTCGCGCGCACCCACCGGAACAAAGTACCTCCGAGAAAGGCTGGTCCCCTTGCAAAAAAGTGCGATGCAAGCCTCCAAGCGAGTGTTAACACTCTCTTCGAGGCTCGGGGGCTACTGTCGGGGACCATAATTAGGGGTACCCTCAAGACGCCTAATTCTCAGCTGGTAACCCCCATCAGCATAAAGCTGCAAAGGCCTGATGGGTTTGATTAAGTCAGGGATAAGTCCATACGAGTGACTTGACCACGCCACGCCCGAGCCTAGCCTCGGGCGAGGGCAGCCGACCCTAAGATGACTCCGTCTCGTCTGAGGTCTCCTCTTTCACGGCAGACGCATCTCCGGCTCGCCCTAGGCCCCGCCTCCGATAAGGAGAAACCCTGACTAAATCACCGCGCCAACCGACCGAGTCACCAGGGCGTTTAACACAAAAGGTAAGACCAACGGGCGACCAGACTTCGCCAGAGGTGCCATAGGAGACTCCGCCCGACCCAGGGCTCGGACTCGGGCTAAGGCCCCGGAAGACGGCGAACTCCGCTCCGCCCGACCCCAGGGCTCGGACTCGGGCTAAGGCCCCGGAAGACGGCGAACTCCGCTCCGCCCGACCCAGGGCTCGGACTCGGGCTAAGGCCCCGGAAGACGGCGAACTCCGCTCCGCCCGACCCAGGGCTCGGACTCAGGCTAAGGCCTCGGAAGACGGCGAACTCCGCTCCGCCCGACCCAGGGCTCGGACTCAGGCTAAGGCCTCGGAAGACGGCGAACTCCGCTCCGCCCGACCCCAGGGCTCGGACTCGGGCTAAGGTCCCGGAAGACGGCGACCTCCGCCTCGCCCGACCCAGGGCTCGGACTCCGCCTCGGCCTCTGCCGAATAATCTCCGCCTCGCCCGACCCAGGGCTCGGACTCTGTCTCTGTCTTGCAGGACGGACTCGGCCTCGGCCTCGGAGGAGCCTCCACGACGCCCGACCTAGGACACGAGACCGCCACGTCAACAGGAAGCGTCATCATCACCCTGCCCTGAGCCGACTTGGGTCGCAGAGAACAAGACCGGCGTCCCATCTGGCCAGCTATGCCAGATAGGCCATGATGGCGCCCCGCTAGATCATGACGACGGCGGCTCCCAGCTCCCTTACGAAAGCAGGAGAACGTCAGCAAGGACCCAACCACCTCGACAGCTGTCCCCCCGTCCGGCTCCGTTACTCCTCCAACAGCCACGACGCCACACCAACAGGGTGCCACTGATCTCTCCGGCTGCCACCTGGGCATGTACATAGGGCGCTAGCTCTCCCTCGCTAGACACGTAGCACCTTGCTACACCCCCATCTTGTACACCTGGACCCTCTCCTTACGACTATAAAAGGAAGGGCCAGGGCCTTCTTAGAGAAGGTTGGCCTCGCGAGGACGAAAGGCAGAGGCAGGCGCTCTCTCGGGGCCGCTCTCCCCCTTCACCTCGTGCGGACGCTTGTAACCCCCTACTGCAAGCGCACCCGACCTGGGCGCGGGACGAACACGAAGGCCGTGGGAATTTCTCCGACTCCCTCACGACCCGGCTCCGGCCACCGACCTCTCTCCCTCTCTGTTCCCCCCTTCGCGCTCGCTCCACGCGCTCGACCCATCTGGGCTGGGGCACGCGGCACTCTCACTCGTCGGCTCGGGGACCCCCCGGTCTCGGAACGCCTGACAAGACTAAAACAAGCAAACACAAACACACGGTTAGTCTCAAAGGGTCAAGTTGTAGCACATCTCCCCCTAAATATGTGCACCACTTGCAAGAGGACTTGTGTGGTCCAGGGAGTGTTTGTATAACTTGAGCACCACAAGTAAGCAACAAAATGCATAAGGCATAAACACATGTATGCTATAAATCAATCCAAGTTCCGCGAATCTAAGATATTTAGCTCACTACGCAGCCTGCAAAAGGTCTTCTCATCTAAAGGCTTGGTAAAGATATCAGCTAACTGGTTCTCGGTGCTCACATAAAACACTTCGATATCTCCCTTTTGCTGGTGATCTCTCAAAAAGTGATGTCGGATGTCAATGTGCTTTGTGCGGCTGTGCTCAACAGGATTTTCCGCTATTCGGATAGCACTCTCATTATCACATAGGAGTGGGACTTTGCTCAGATTGTAGCCAAAGTCCCGGAGGGTTTGCCTCATCCAAAGTAGTTGCGCGCAACACTGTCCTGTGGCAACGTACTCGGCCTCAGCGGTGGATAGGGCAACGGAAGTTTGTTTCTTAGAATTCCATGACACCAGGGACCTTCCTAAGAATTGGCACGTCCCCGATGTACTTTTCCTATTGACCTTACATCTAGCATAGTCGGAGTCTGAATATCCAATCAAGTCAAAGTTAGACCCCTTTGGATACCAGATCCCGAAGCAAGGCGTAGCGACTAAATATCTAAGAATTCGCTTCACAGGCCACTAAGTGACATTCCCTTGGATCGGATTGAAATCTAGCACACATGCATACGCTAAGCATAATATCCGGTCTACTAGCACATAAATAAAGTAAAGACCCTATCATTGACCGGTATGCTTTTTGATCAACGGACTTACCTCCTTTGTTGAGGTCGGTGTGTCCGTCGGTTCCCATCGGAGTCTTTGCGGGCTTGGCATCCTTCATTCCAAACCGCTTTAGCAAATCTTGTGTGTACTTCGTTTGGGAGACGAAGGTGCCGTCCTTGAGTTGCTTCACTTGGAACCCAAGGAAGTAGTTCAACTCGCCCATCACCGACATCTCGAATTTTTGAGTCATCACCCTGCTAAACTCTTCACAAGACTTTTGATTAGTAGAACCAAATATTATGTCATCGACATAAATTTGGCACACAAAAAGATCACCATCGCAAGTCTTAGTGACAAGAGTTGGATCAGCTTTCCCAACCTTGAAAGCATTAGCAATTAAAATGTCTCTAAGGCATTCATACCATGCTCTTGGGGCTTGCTTAAGTCCATAGAGTGCCTTAGAGAGCTTACACACGTGGTCGGGGTACCGTTCATCCTCGAAGCCAGGGGGTTGCTCCACGTACACCTCCTCCTTGATCGGCCCGTTGAGGAAAGCGCTCTTCACATCCATTTGGTACAACCTGAAAGAATGGTGAGCGGCATATGCTAGCAAGATACGAATGGACTCTAGCCTAGCCACAGGAGCAAACGTCTCCTCAAAGTCCAAACCTACGACTTGGGCATAACCTTTTGCCACAAGTCGAGCCTTGTTCCTCGTCACCACCCCGTGCTCGTCATGTTTGTTGCGGAACACCCACTTGGTTCCCACAACATTTTGCTTGGGATGAGGCACCAGTGTCCAAACTTCATTACGCTTGAAGTTGTTTAGCTCCTCCTGCATGGCCAACACCCAGTCCGAATCTAGCAAGGCTTCTTCTACCCTGAAAGGCTCAATAGAAGAGACAAAGGAGTAATTCTCACAAAAATTAACTAATCTGGAACGAGTGGTTACTCCCTTGCTAATATCACCCAAAATTTGGTCGACGGGATGATTCCTTTGAATCGTCGCTCGAACTTGGGTTGGAGGTGTCGGTTGTGCTTCTTCCTCCCTCACATGATCATCTTGTGCTCCCCCTTGATCACACGCCTCCTCCTGATGAACTTGTTCATCGTCTTGAGTTGGGGGTTGCACCATTGTTGAGGAAGAAGGTTGATCTTGCTCCAATTGTTCCTGTGGTCGCACATCTCCAATTGCCATGGTGCGTATTGCGGCCATTGGAACGTCTTCTTCATCTACATCATCAACATCAACAACTTGCTCTCTTGGAGAGCCATTAGTCTTATCAAATACAACGTCGCTAGAGACTTCAACCAAACCCGATGATTTGTTGAAGACCCTATACGCCTTTGTATTTGAGTCATAACCTAATAAAAACCCTTCTACAGCTTTGGGAGCAAATTTAGAAGTTCTACCTTTCTTCACAAGAATATAACACTTGCTCCCAAATACACGAAAATAAGACACATTGGGTTTGTTACCAGTTAGCAGCTCATACGAAGTCTTTTTGAGGAGGCGGTGAAGGTAGACCCGGTTGATGGCGTGGCAAGCCGTGTTCACGGCTTCCGACCAAAAGCGCTCGGGGGTCTTGAACTCTCCAAGCATAGTCCTCGCCATATCGATGAGCGTCCTATTCTTCCTCTCTACCACACCATTTTGTTGTGGTGTGTAGGGAGCGGAGAACTCGTGCTTGATCCCTTCCTCCTCAAGGAACTCCTCCACTTGAAGGTTCTTGAACTCGGACCCGTTGTCGCTCCTTATCTTCTTCACTTTGAGCTCAAACTCATTTTGAGCTCTCCTGAGGAAGCGCTTGAGGGTCCCTTGGGTTTCAGATTTATCCTGCAAAAAGAATACCCAAGTGAAGCGGGAAAAATCATCAACTATAACAAGACCATACTTACTTCCTCCTATACTTAGATAGGCGACGGGTCCGAAGAGGTCCATATGAAGCATCTCCAAGGGTCTTGAGGTGGTCATCACATTTTTGGTGTGATGAGAGCCTCCCACCTGTTTGCCTGCTTGACAAGCTGCACAAGGTCTATCTTTTTCGAAATGCACATTAGTTAGACCTATCACGTGTTCTCCCTTTAGAAGCTTGTGGAGGTTCTTCATCCCCACATGTGCTAAGCGGCGATGCCACAGCCAGCCCATGCAAGTCTTAGCAATTAAGCATGCATCTAGACCGGCCTCTTCTTTTGCAAAATCAACTAAATAAAGTTTGCCGTCTAGTACACCCTTAAAAGCTAGTGAACCATCACACCTTCTAAAGACAGACACATCTACATTTGTGAATAAACAATTATATCCCATCTTACAAAGTTGACTAACGGATAACAGATTATATCCAAGCAACTCAACTAAAAACACATTAGAAATAGAGTGCTCGGATGAAATAGCAATTTTACCTAACCCTTTTACCTTGCCTTGGTTCCCATCACCGAATATTATTGAATCTTGGGGATCCTTGTTCTTGACGTAGGAAGAGAACATCCTCTTTTCCCCCGTCATGTGGTTTGTGCATCCGCTGTCGATAATCCAGCTTGTACCCCCGGATGCATAAACCTGCAAGGCAAATTTAGGCTTGGGTCTTAGGTACCCAACTCTTTTTGGGTCCTACAAGGTTAGTCACAATGGTCTTAGGGACCCAAATGCAAGTTTTATCTCCCTTGCATCTTGCCCCTAACTTTCTAGCAATCACCTTCTTATTCTTTCTACAAATGGCAAATGAAGCATTGCAAGCATGATATATTGTAGAAGGTTCATTAACTTTCCTAGGAATATTAACAACATTTCTCCTAGGCATATTATGAACCACATTTCTCCTAGCAACATTTCTATCATGCATAACATGGGAACTAGAAGCAGTCATAGCATGAAAATCAAAAGCATCATAAGCATTTCTAGATTGTCTCCTATCATGATACATAAAAGCATGGTTCTTTTTAGTACTACTAGTCATGGGGGCCTTCCCTTTATCCTTGGCGGAGATGGGAGCCTTATGGCTTGTCAAGTTCTTGGCTTCCCTCTTGAAGCCAAGTCCATCCTTAATTGAGGGGTGTCTACCAATCGTGTAGGCATCCCTTGTAAATTTTAGCTTATCGAATTCACTTTTGCTAGTCTTAAGTTGGGCATTAAGACTAGCCAATTCATCATTCAGTTTGGAAATTGAAACTAGGTGTTCACTACAAGCATCGACGTCAAAATCTTTACACCTAGTGCAAATCACAACATGTTCTACACAAGATGTTAATTTACTAGATTTTTCTAACTTAGAATTTAAATCATCATTTATGCTTTTTAAGCTAGAAATTGTCTCATGGCAAGTAGATAGTTCACAAGAAAGCATTTCATTTCTTTTAACTTCTAAGGCATGAGATTTTTGTGCCTCTACAAATTTATCATATTCTTCATACAACAAATCCTCTTGCTTTTCTAGTAACCTATTCTTGTCATTTAAGGCATCAATTAACTCATTAATTTTGCCAATTTTAATTCTATCTAAACCTTTAAATAAACTAGAATAGTCTATTTCATCGTCATCACTAGAATCATCATCACTTGAAGAAGCATAAGTGGCATCCCGAGTACATACCTTCTTCTCCTTCGCCATGAGGCATGTGTGATGCTCGTTGGCGAAGAGGGATGACTTGTTGAAGGCGGTGGCGGCGAGTCCTTCATTTTCGGAGTTGGATGACGAACAATCCGAGTCCCACTCCTTGCCAAGGTGTGCCTCGCCCTTAGTCTTCTTGTATGCCTTCTTCTTCTCCCTCTTGCTCCCTTGTTCCTGGTCACTATCATTATCGGGACATTTAGCAATAAAATGACCAATCTTACCACATTTGAAGCATGAGCGCTTCCCCCTTTGTCTTGGTCTTGCTTGGCTGTCCCTTGCGAGCCTTTAGCGCTGTCTTGAAGCGCTTGATGATGAGGGCCATCTCTTCATCATTGAGCCCGGCCGCCTCAACTTGCGCCACCTTGCTAGGTAGCGCCTCCTTGCTCCTCGTTGCCTTGAGAGCAATGGGTTGAGGCTCATGGATTGGACCATTCAACGCGTCGTCCACGTATCTCGCCTCCTTGATCATCATTCACTCGCTTACAAACTTTCCAAGGACTTCTTCGGGCGACATCTTGGTGTACCTAGGATTTTCACGAATATTGTTCACCAAATGTGGATCAAGTACAGTAAAGGACCTTAGCATTAGGCGGACGACGTCGTGGTCCGTCCATCGCGTGCTTCTGTAGCTCCTTATTTTG
This sequence comes from Zea luxurians, assembly GCA_029449295.1. Taxonomy (NCBI): domain Eukaryota; kingdom Viridiplantae; phylum Streptophyta; class Magnoliopsida; order Poales; family Poaceae; genus Zea; species Zea luxurians. The sequence continues at coordinate 36,231,286 of JAOPSE010000010.1, read as the reverse complement.
TTGATAAGGGTCTTGAGCCGGTTGTATGTTTGGGTTGGCTCCTCGCCCCTTATCATCGCGAATATTCCAAGCTCGCCCTCCACCAACTCCATTTTGGTGAGTAAGGTGACGTCGTTCCCCTCATGAGAGATCTTGAGGGTGTCCCAGATCGTCTTGGCATTGTCCAAGCCGCTCACTTTATGGTACTCGTCCCTGCACAAAGAGGCTAACAACACAGTAGTAGCTTGTGCATTTTTATGAATCTGTTCATTAATAAATATAGGACTATCCGAGCTATCAAATTTCATTCCATTCTCAACAATCTTCCATATGCTTGGATGGAGAGAGAACAAGTGACTACGCATTTTGTGACTCCAAAATCCGTAGTCCTCCCCATCAAAGTGTGGAGGTTTGCCAAGAGGGATGGAAAGCAAATGTGTATTTGAACTCTGCGGAATACGAGAGTAATCGAAAGAAAAGTTCAAATTAACCGTCTTTCGTTTCTCATAGTCGTAGTCGTCCTTTTGGGAAGAAGTGGACTCATCGCTGTCGTCGTAGTAGACGATCTCCTTGATGCGTCTCGTCTTCTTCTTCTTCCCATCTTTGCGTTTGTGGCCCGAGCCCGAGTCGGTAGGCTTGTCATCCTTCGGCTCGTTGACGAAGGACTCCTTCTCCTTATCGTTGATCACGATTCCCTTCCCCTTAGGATCCATCTCTTCGGGCGATTAGTCCCTTTGTGAAGAGAATGGCTCCGATACCAATTGAGAGCACCTAGAGGGGGGTGAATAGGTGATCCTGTAAAACTTGAAACTTAAGCCACAAAAACTTGGTTAAGTGTTAGCACAATAATCGCCAAGTGGCTAGAGAGGAGTCTCAACAAAACACAATAACCACAAAGATATCAATCACAGAGATGGCACAGGTGGTTATCCCGTGGTTCGGCCAAGACCAACGCTTGCCTACTCCACGTTGTGGCGTCCCAACGGACGAGGGTTGCAATCAACCCCTCTCAAGCGGTCCAAAGACCCACTTGAATACCATGGTGTTTTGCTTTGCTTTTCTTAATCCCGTTTGCGAGGAATCTCCACAACTTGGAGCCTCTCGCCCTTACACTTGAAGTTCACAAAGAAGCACGGAGTAAGGGAGGGATGAGCAACGCACACAAGACACAAAATCAGAATGTCAACACGCACACAAGTCGCAACAAGAGCTCGCAACACAACCCGACGAGTTCACAACTCAACAAGAGCTCTAGATGCTATCACGAAGAAACAAATGCGTGGAATCGAAGTCTTGGTGCTTAGGAATGCTTTGAGTATACTTGATGTTCTCCTCCATGCGCCTAGGGGTCCCTTTTATAGCCCCAAGGCAGCTAGAAGCCGTTGAGAACATTCCAGGAAGGCAGATCTTGCCTTCTGTCGTCTGGCGCACCGGACAGTCCGGTGCACCACCGGACACTACCCGGTGCAGATATCCTTCCTTATCTGGCGAAACCGACCGTTGGAGTCTGAGAGCCGTTGGCGCACCGGACACAATCCGGTGCACACCGGACAGTCTGGTGCCCCAATGTGACCGTTGGCTCGTCCACGCGTCACGCGCGGAAACCTCGGCCGACCGTTGCCCCGGCTGACCGTTGGCTCACCGGACAGTCCGGTGCACCACCGGACAGTCCGATGAATTTTAGCCGTACGCCATTAATCATTTCCCGAGAGCGACGAGTTCGCCTGTGAACGGCTCACCGGACAGTCCGGTGCACCACCGGACAGTCCGGTGAATTATAGCCGTACACCGTCGTCGAAGTCCCGAGAGCAGCAAGTTCACCAAAGTCAGCCTGGCGCACCGGACACTGTCCGGTGCACCACCGGACACAGTCCGGTGCACCCAGACCGAGCTGACTTTGGCTGAACATAGCCATCTCATTTCCAATTCAATTTTTCCAGTTTCCAGCACTTAGACACAATACATTAGTCCATAAAACAATGTAGCTAAGTCCAGAAACATACCTTTGACATGATTTGCACTTTGTCCACCATTTTGCATAGATTAACACAAAAGCACTTGTGTTGGCACTCAATCACCAAAATACTTAGAAATGGCCCAAGGGCACATTTCCCTTTCAATGACGTCGGTGGCTCTCCACCCCTTACGACAGCAAGGAGACGTCAGCAGGGTCCTCGCCGCGCTGCCAGCTGTGCTCCTACAGGACTCAGGCGCTCCTCCGGCGGCCACACCATCACATGTATAGCGCCCAAGCTCTCCCCCGACGGCCACGTTGGCATGTACATAGGGCTTAGGCACTCCACTGCCGGACACGTTAGCGCATAGCTACGCCCCCTGTTGTACACCTAGACTCTCTCGTTGCCTCTATAAAAGGGAGTCCAGGGCCACCCTAAAGGGGGGTTCGCGCGAGGGAAGCAGCGGACGAGCTCTGTGTCCCCCTCTCTCTCTCTCCCTCACGCGACGTGCTTGTAACCCCTACTGCGAGTGGCACCCCTGGTGCAAGGCTTGTCCCACATCTTGTGTTCCATCCCGCGCCAACCCATCTGGGCAGGGACACGCAGCGACAATTTACTCGTCGGTCCAGGGACCCCCCGGGGTCGAAACGCCGACAGTTGGCGCGCCAGGTAGCGGCCTGCTGCGTGTTAACGAACACCTTCTCGTTGAGATCCAGATGGGGACTCTTCAGCAACCTCTCCAGCCTGGGATGGTGCTCTGCTTTGGGAGTCTTGAGTTCATGTCCCTCGACGGCAGCTACGACATGGTACTCCTCCCCACGCGGTGTGACGACAACGACGGTTTTTGACTCGCCCAGCGGCGGCGAGCGCCACGACAGCATCCCCCCGCGGCAGAAGAGGAGCACTCCGGTGGTCCCCGCCACCCTCCTCGTCGGAGGAGGCGGAGACGGGGCAACCATGGCCACGCAGGAGGCGGCACCTTGTCGGCTGTCGCACCAGAGCGAGTCGACGACGCTGGCACTCCCCCGCGGGACATGTCGGACATTGCCCTCGCACCTGAGGCGACGGCGGGTGTCACTTCCCCGCGACGTGTCAGCCCCAAGCGGACCGATGACGCCAGCACCCTCGCAAAAGGCCTGCTGGGCGTTACCCTCGTACCTGAGATGACGGTGTGCACCGCCCCCGACGTGACTTCACCACCATCCAACGACCAAGAGGTACCGTCCGTTTTCCATCCCATACCTTTTCGGTTCAGCTTCGATCCACCTAGCGACCCTGCAATGGTGAGCGCCTTCGTAAAGGCGTATCCAAACCTTCCGGGGTACCACATGTGGTTGACCTGGGACCGACTGACAGCCGTCTCGACCTTCGGACCGGCGGGTTCTGAGGAAGAGGACATCCCCGACTTCGGTTGGGATTTCTCTGCCCTCAATGACCCCGATGCCATGCGAGGCTTCATGTCCGCATGTGACCACTGCCGCTCCGGTTGTTCTAGCGATGGCCATAACCTTGACGACGAGGGTTACGGCCCAAATCACGAATGCTTCCACGTTGATCTGGGAGATCACAACGAAGGCAACCACCTCGGTATGCCAGAGGTTGATGATCTCCCTGGGCCCTCATCTCGCGTTGACATCCTGCAGGAGCTAGTTGTCGTCCCAATCCCTGCGGGGGGTCAGGACATACAACTCGAGCAAATCCGTGAGATGCAGGCCCGGGTCGACGGGGAAGCAGGCCGGCTTGTACAGCTCCGACAGAACATCGAACAGGAGTGGGCAGGCCGATCACTCACCGGAGAAGCCTATCACTGGGCCCAAGACATCCGGCACCGCATCATCGACAATGCCAGGGCAGCGCTGCCTTCGGTCGTCAGCGGGTCCGTCCAGGACCTAGCTGCAGCAGCGATGCTGCTTTGGGCCATGCCGGAGCCATCCACCACCGAGGGACGGCGCATCCAGGGCGAACTCAAGAATCTTCTAGAGGGCGCCGCGGTTCGACGAGCCAAAAGCTCCGCCTCCCTTAGGCGAGCTGACCCCTCAAAGCATCACGTGGTGTCCTCCCGGCGCATTCGGGAAGCCTCGGTCCGCCCCGAGCGTACACGAGATGAGGCGCCCACCACCCGGGAACGCCTCGGCAATGAGCACCACCATCTCGACCATCGAGCCCGCCTCGACGAGAAGGTGCGCCGAGGCTACCATCCCAGGAGTGGGGGATGCTGCAACAGCGAGGAGGACCACAGTCCTTCACCCGAACCACCCGGTCCACGAGTCTTCAGCCGGGCCATACGACGAGCACCGTTCCCTGCCCGTTTCCAAGCCCCGACTACTATCACCAAGTACTCGGGGGAGACAAGGCCGGAGCTGTGGCTCGCGGACTACCAACTGGCCTGCCAGCTGGGAGTGGCGGATGATGACAACCTCATCATCCGTAATCTACCCCTTTTCCTCCCCGACGTCGCCCGAGCTTGGCTGGAGCATCTGCCTCCTGCGCAGATCTCCGACTGGGATGATCTGGTCAAAGCTTTCGCGGGAAACTTCCAAGGCACGTACGTGTGCCCTGGGAACTCGTGGGACCTCCAAAGCTACCGCCAGCAGCCAGGGGAGTCCCTCCGAGAGTACATCCGGCGGTTTTCGAAGCAGCGCACCGAGCTGCCCAATGTTACCGACTCGGATGTCATCGGGGCTTTCCTTGCCGGCACCACTTGCCGGGACCTGGTGAGCAAACTGGGGCGCAAGACTCCCACCCGCGTGAGCGAACTGATGGACGTCGCCACCAAGTTCGCCTCGGGTCAGGAGGCAGTCGAAGCCATCTTCCGGAAGGACAAGCAACCTCAGGTGGGGTCAAAGACAGACGCCCCTGAGGTGTCCGCCCAGCGGGGCATGAAGAAGAAGGCCAAAAACAAGTCGCGAGCGAAGCACGACGCCTCAGACGCGAATCTCGTCGCTGCGACCGAGCACAGGAACCCTCGGAAACCACCTGGAGGGGCCGGCGTGTTCGACAAGATGCTCAAAGAGCCGTGCCCCTATCACCAGGGGCCCATCAAGCACACCCTCAAAGAATGTATCATGCTCTGCCGCCACTTCCATAAGACTGGGCCCCCGGCGGAGGATGGCAAGGGCCATGACAACGACAAGAAGGAGGGCAGCAAGGAAGAGGGATTCCTGGAAGTTCATAACTGCTTCATGATCTACGGCGGGCAGGCGGCGAATGCCTCGGCTCGACACCGCAAGCAGGAGCGCCGGGAAGTCTGCTTGGTGAAGGTGGCGGCGCCAGTCTACCTAGACTGGTCCGACAAGCCTATCACCTTCGACCAAGGCGACCACCCCGGCTTCGTGCCGAGCCTGGGAAGGTACCCGCTCGTCGTTGATCCGATCATCGGCAACGTTAGGCTCTCCAAGGTCCTCATGGCTGGAGGCAGCAGCCTTAACATCATCTACGCCGAGACCCTGGAACTCTTAGGGGTTGATCGATCCGAAGTCCGGGCCGGTGCGGCACCCTTCCATGGGATTGCGCCCGGGAAGCCAATCCAACCCCTCGAACGGATCGACTTACCCGTCTGCTTTGAAACTCCCTCAAACTTCCGAAAGGAAGCTCTCACCTTTGTGGTCGTCGGGTTCCGAGGAACCTACCATGCGGTGTTGGGAAGACCATGCTACGCCAAGTTCATGGTCGTCCCCAACTACACCTACCTCAAGCTCAAGATGCCGGGACCGAATGGGATCATCACTATCGGGTCCACGTACCGCCACGCGTACGAATGCGACGTGGAGTGCGTGGATTACGCCGAGGCTCTCGCCGAGTCCGAGGCCCTCATCGCCGACCTTGAACGCCTCTCCAAGGAGGCGCCCGACGCGAAGCGGCACGCCGGCAACTTCGAACCGATTGAGGCGGTCAAGTCCGTCTCTCTCGACCCCAGCACCGACGCCAGCAAGCAAGTTCGGATCGGCTCCGAGCTCGACCCCAAATAGGAAGCAGTGCTCGTCGACTTTCTCCGCACAAACGCCGAAGTCTTTGTGTGGAGTCCCTCGGACATGCCCGGCATACCGAGGGATGTCGCCGAGCACTCACTGGATATCAGAGCTGGAGCCCGGCCCGTGAAGCAAACCCTACGCCGTTTTGACGAGGAAAAGCGCAGGGCCATAGGCGAGTAGATCCACAAGCTACTCGCGGCAGGGTTCATCAAAGAGGTATTCCATCCCGAATGGTTAGCTAACCCTGTTCTTGTAAGGAAGAAGGATGGGAAATGGAGGATGTGTGTATACTATACTGGTCTAAACAAAGCATGTCCGAAAGTTCCCTACCCTCTACCTCGCATCGATCAAATCGTGGACTCCACAGCTGGGTGCGAAACCCTATCATTCCTCGATGCCTACTCAGGCTATCACCAAATCAAGATGAAAGAGTCCGATCAGCTCGCGACTTCTTTCATCACACCTTTTGGCATGTACTATTACACCACAATGCCATTTGGATTGAGGAATGCAGGCGCCACTTACCAGAGGTGCATGAACCACGTGTTTGGAGAACACATCGGCAGAACGGTCGAGGCTTACGTCGACGACATCGTTGTCAAGACGAAGAGAGCCTCCGACCTCCTCTCCGACCTTGAAACGACATTCAAGTGTCTGAGAGCAAAAGGCGTGAAACTCAATCCTGAGAAGTGTGTCTTCGGAGTCCCCCGAGGCATGCTCCTTGGGTTCATCGTCTCCGAGCGGGGCATCGAGGCCAACCCGGAGAAAATCGCGGCCATCACCAGCATGGGACCGATCAAAGATTTGAAAGGAGTACAGAGTGTCATGGGATGCCTTGCGGCTCTAAGCCGCTTCATCTCACGCCTCGGCGAGAAAGGCTTTCCTCTGTACCGCCTCTTAAGGAAGGCCGAGTGCTTCACTTGGACCCCCGAGGCCGAGGAAGCTCTCGAAAACCTTAAGGCGCTCCTTACGAAAACACCCATCCTGGTGCCCCCCGCCGCAGGAGAAGCCCTCTTGATCTACGTAGCCGCGACTACTCAGGTAGTCAGCGCCACGATCGTAGCCGAGAGACAAGAAGAAGGGCATGCACTGCCCATCCAGAGGCCAGTCTACTTCATCAGTGAAGTACTTTCCGAGACCAAAGCTCGCTACCCACAGATCCAGAAGCTGCTCTACGCGGTGATCCTGACGCGGCGAAAGTTGCGACACTACTTCGAGTCTCGTCCGGTAACTGTGGTGTCATCCTTCCCCCTGGGGGAGATCATCCAGTGCCGCGAGGCCTCGGGTAGGATAGCAAAGTGGGCGGTGGAGCTTATGGGCGAAACGCTATCATTCGCTCCTCGGAAGGCCATAAAATCCCAGGTCTTGGCAGACTTCCTGGCTAAGTGGACTGACACCTAGTTACCGACAACTCCAATCCAGCCCGAGCTCTGGACCATGTACTTCGATGGGTCACTCATGAAAACAGGAGCGGGCGCTGGCTTGCTCTTCGTTTCACCCCTCGGAAAGCATCTCCGCTACGTCATTCGCCTCCATTTTCCGGCGTCAAACAATGTGGCTGAGTACGAAGCACTGGTTAACGGGCTACGCATCGCCGTCGAGCTAGGGGTCCGACACCTCGACGCTCGAGGCGACTCGCAGCTTGTCATTGACCAAGTCATGAAGAACTCCGACTGCCGTGACCGGAGGATGGAAGCCTACTGCGACGAAGTCCGGCGCCTAGAGAACAAGTTCTACGGGCTGGAGCTCAACCACATCGCCCGACGGTACAACGAGACTGCGGACGAGCTGGCGAAAATAGCCTCGGGGCGAACGACAGTTCCCCCCGACATCTTCTCCAGAGATCTGCATCAACCATCCATCGAGATCGACGATGCGCCCGAGCCTAAGGAAGCCTCGGCCCAGCCCGAGGCACCCTCGGCCGAGCCCGAGGTACCCTCGGTGGCACCCGAGGCACCCTCGACCATCGAGGAAGAGGCCTTGCCCAGTCGAAGAGGAACAGAATGGGGTCGTACCAGATCCGAACTGGCAGGCCCTGTACCTAGAATATCTCCTCCGAGGAGAGCTTCCCATCGACAAGACCAAAGCTCGGCGGCTGGCTCGGCGCGCCAAGTCATTTGTCCTGCTGGGTGATGGAAAAGAGCTCTACCACCGCAGCCCCTCGGGCATCCTTCAACGATGCATATCCATCACCCAAGGACAAGGGCTGTTGCAAGAAATACACTCGGGGGCTTGCGGCCACCATGCAGCACCTCGAGCCCTCATGGGGAATGCCTTTCGACAAGGTTTCTACTGGCCAACCGCGGTGGCCGACGCCACTAGGATTGTGCGCTCCTGCCGGGGGTGTCAATTCTACGCAAAGCAGATGCATCTGCCCGCTCAGGCCTTGCAGACGATACCCATCACCTGGCCATTTGTTGTGTGGGGTCTGGACCTCGTCGGACCCTTGCAGAAGGCGTCCGGGGGCTTCACGCACCTGCTGGTCGCTATCGACAAATTCTCCAAGTGGATCGAGATCCGACCCCTAAACAGCATCAGGTCCGAGCAGGCGGTGGCATTCTTCACCAACATTATTCATCGGTTCGGGGTCCCAAACTCAATCATCACCGACAATGGCACGCAGTTCACCGGAAAAAAGTTCCTGGACTTCTGCGATGACCACCACATCCGTGTGGACTGGGCCACCGTAGCTCATCCCATGATGAATGGGCAGGTGGAGCGTGCCAATGGTATGATTCTGCAGGGGCTCAAACCAAGGATCTACAACAACCTCAACAAGTTCGGCAAGCGGTGGATGAAAGAGCTACCCTTGGTAGTCTGGAGCCTGAGGACGACGCCGAGCCGCGCCACGGGTTTTACGTGTTAGAAATATGCCCTAGAGATAATCATAGAGATGAGCATATTTCTTTGTATCCATGATATATATATTGCTTAATTGAATATCCATGGAAGGAACCTTGTATTGATTAGCAATTATGTGAATTGTTTGTCAGATTCTTTACTTATATGGTTATTCTAAATGATGTCCCTAGTCAGAGTCGATGACTAGCACATGTATTAGTTGATGACTACATTTCACAAGTCATGAACAATGGAGATGTTAAACTAATAATGTGGGCGCATGTATGACATGAGGCTGGACCGACCCAACGTGAGATATTGTGATATAGTTCTCTTTTTGCAACATGAATATTGTATCCTTAGACCTGAGATTGTCGCATGTTCTCAAGATGTGAATTGACTTACTTAGGGACTATCAAACGCTATTCCGTAACTGGGTAGTTATAAAGGTAGTTTTGGGTTTGTCAGGAAGCATGCTGTGAGGCATGATCAGTCAAGATGGAATTTGTCCCTCTCTTTGTGAGAGAGATATCTCTAGGCCCCTCGAGTGATTGGATCAAGAAATGCATGGCCGTGCTAGGGTTAAGAGTTAACCATTGAAAGGATTCCAATTCACAGTATCGAGAAAGAGAGGTCAGCTTAGAGCCAGACCAAATATCGTGAGACAAAGGGAACAGCATGTACGTAATGTTGCAATGGTTCGTCTGATATGATCTTTACGTACACATAGGAGTTGACATGTCTTGCTAGAGGCCGCTGTCAATTATTGGGCCAAGTAAGAGTACTCAGGCTATGTCTATTTGTACGTGAACCTATAGGGTCACACACTTAAGGGGAAGGAAGCCTAACTCGGATTAGATCCGAAATTAGACTGGGCTTTAGGGTTACTGATGGGCCTCGGTGTCAGAAGCCCACCATAACGCCTATATAATGAGGGGCGAGGGCACGGTTAGGCTAACCCTAATTGGCCACCAGCAAACGTGTAGCCTCTCGCCTCTCGCCCTCGCCAAGCCGCCGTCGCGAATCTAGTAGTTCGGTACGCGGCGCTTCCTCCCTGTACGTGTGGATACCTTGGAGGTGCTACATCTGGAGCACTAGGACGAACCGTGCGAGGACGTGAAGGACGCCGACGACTGCACGGCACTACTCGACACGTTCGTCTACATCGAGACGTCTTCCGCTGATCTGCACGTCTAGTGGTAATTCCATGACCTATAACCGCAGTAGTTCTTGGTTTTATGGGGTTGAAAATTTTGTTTTGCGCTAGCGTAGCCTCCCCGTAATCCTTCATTACGCCGTTCTTTCTAGTCTATGGGGCCGAGGCCGTCCTCCCCACGGACTTAGAATATGGCTCCCCGAGGACCAAGGCGTACGACGACCGAAGCAACCAGACCAGCCGAGAAGACGCGCTGGACCAACCCGAGGAGGCTCGAGACGTCGCCTTACTACATTCGGCACGGTACCAGTAGTCGCTGCGGCGCTACCACGCCCGAAGCTTTCGGGCCCGAGGCTTCCAAGTGGGAGACTTGGTGCTTCGCCTGTGACAGGACGCCCGAGGGCACCACAAGCTCACTCCTCCCTGGGAAGGGCCCTTCATCATCGCCAAGATCTTGAAGCCCGAAACATACAAGCTGGCCAACGACCAAGGCGAGGTCTACAGCAACGCTTGGAACATCCAACAGCTACGTCGCTTCTACCCTTAAGATGTTTTAAGTCGTTCATGTACCTCATTCACGTACACAAAGTCTAACCGTCAAGGAAGGGTCGGCCTTGCCTCAGCAAAGCTCGACCCTCCCTCGAGGGCTAGAAGGGGGGAACCCCCTCTGCGTCAAAATTTTCCTCGGAAAAATTTTCTACCAAAACAACCTTTGTGCTTTCGACTTCCGTATTGATAGCGGGATCCTCAGAACGACGAGAGTACACGTAAGCAGCAAGGCCGACCGAGCCAAGGAACTCCTACGCCTCTGGGATACGGATACCTCACTCATCACCTTCCGCGAGAAGTAACTCACGCTCGGATAAGCGATCCTGCTACCAAACAGGTCCTAACACTTGGGTAGAAAACGACTTTCGCGCCTTCTCGACTGTCCCAATAATGGAATCCTTCGACCGAATGAGAGCGCACGTAAGCGGCAAGGCCGACCGAGCCGAAGGACTCCTACGCCTCTGGGATACGGATACCTCACTCATCACCTTCCGTGAGAAGTAACTCTCGTTCGGATAAACGATTCTGCTATTGACAGACAAGTCGTGATGCTCGAAACAAGAGGAGAGAAGACGCAGCTTTTTAAACACGACGATAAAGTGTTTAGGCCTCGGCGGCCGCAAAAAAGCATGCGCATGCTACAGACAAACTGTTCCTACAGGTTCTGGCATCGGTAGGGGGAGCAGCAGCACCCTCGGCGTTGATTCCACCCTCGGTGGAACCAGGCCCGGCCTCGAACGGCGACCCGGGCAAAAGGACCTCCACCTAAGGGAGGACGCCAGCACCACGCCAGCAGATGTTTTGGCCAAGCTCCAGCAGCTGCTGCCACACCTTCTTCGGCTCGGGAAGCCACCGTCTCCCGGGCCGATGAAGTCTCTTTCCGAGCTGACTCCGCGTCTGTCCACGCTAACACCGCTGCCTCCGGCTCCGGCTCATCGCAGAGCAACCGAGGTTTCCAAAAACTGATCAAGGGAAGCCTAGAGCGGCAAGGCCGACAGAGCCGAGGGACTCCTACGCCTCCAGGATACGGACACCTCACTCGTCACCTTCTGTGAAAGGCAACCGACGCTCGGTTAAGTGGTTCGGCCAGCCAACAGACAAGTCCCAGCGCTCGGAATGAGGAAGACACACAGCTTTGTTCTCAAATACCCAAATGTTCAGGCCTCGACAGCCACGATGAACATACACTGGCGCTCAAGGTGCCATTACAAACGGGACTGCGGTTCCGTTCCCGTGGGTATGAACAACCTCCATACCAGGGGGCCCGCGAGATGACGAACTCCAAGTGGATCACCGGCAACCGCTCCGACAGCAGCAACAATGACCCCCTCTTCGAGCGGCTAAACAGCAGCAGTGATGACCTTAGGGCCGACGCTGCTGTGACGAGGCCCTCGCCCGTGTCTCCACTCGAGGGGCGAGGACAAGCCATCAAAGCCAAAGAGTCGGGGGTCCGGCCGCAGCTGGCGTCGACGGTCTCGTCGGCGGAGAAACCTGCTCCGACTGCCACCACCTCAGCACCGACGACAGCGGCCACCTGCGCGCCAGCGCCACACTGGTGAATGGCGGACGCCCCAGCCTGCACCGGCAGATCCCCACTCAGGTCCTCGTGAACAGGCAGGCCTCAACCTTCGCACTGAGGCATCGTGCCGGAATGAGGACAAGACAATCCAAGAACACGAACGCCGCCCATGCGGCGTACGGCGTCTTGGACGGTCCACCGGTGCGCGCGGTGCAACAGACGCCCGAGCCCAGATCAAGCGGCAGGAGGCAGCGTCGGAGGCCGCGACAGAGCCAGCTGAGCCAGCGAGCCAGGCACGCTGGAGCTGACGGCGCTTGCGGGCGACCAGGTCCTGCATTGCTGAAGTTCGCCCCTCCAGCAAGGCCGGTGAGTGCCTTCTCCCCTGAATGCTGAAGGAGGAGACGGCTTGCCATCCCATGCGGGAGGTAGAACCACGGCTTAGCTCTCCCTCCGCCTCAGCAAGGATGACGAAGATCCTTGAAGCTGAGGGCGGGGCGGAGGCCGCAGCCCGGCTTGCTTCTCCCCACCAAACTACCCATTGGTGAGGGAATGCAGCCGGGCTGCACGACGAAAATCCTTGAAGCCGAACGATGGCTGAAAGGTACCGATCTCCACGAGGCCGCGCTCCTCCAACTACAACAAGAGCAAGGCGACGCAGGGGCACCCCATCCGGGGGCTCAAAAGGCGGAAGGGCGCAAGGCATGAGGGGAGGACGAAGGCATGGCCACTGCCCAGGGGATCATTTCCCCCTTTTATAGGCAGACCTCCTCACATGCACCCCTTAGCGTCACGGGCGAAGTCCCCACTGACAACCTCTAGGGTTCTCCCCCCATGACACGGGGGCTGGGACCCACACGTCATACGAGCTGAACCGAAGCACGAAAAAGGCGAACCGTCGCACGCAAGGCATGTAACCGCCCCGCCGTTACAAGCACTCTCCCATCTTCGCAGAAACCGGTGGTCAAAAGGGTGGACTGCCACGCGACGAGCGTCCAACTGCACCACATCTGTGCGCCCCTTCGGCTCCGTCCACACCCAGTGGACCAGCGCGAAGGAAGCGGGCCCGCATGTCATGTAACCGGCGCGCCAGTTATGACGTGCAAGAAGCTCCACCGCCACTCACGCTAATGTTGCGCCTCCTTGACTGCGGGACTAGTACCGCGACTCGAGGTACCCCTGCGCATGACCCAACAGTGCCGATTAAAGGCGACGGCCACGGGTCGATCAGCCGCGGGGTAGGCACAACGGTTGGCATGGTCAAAAGTGGGCCAGCAGTACTGCAGCGGCAGACGAACGGAGGTAGCAGTCAAGTCGCCTGCAGGCTCGCGTCCCCTCCTGAAGCGACGGGGGAGCCCTCCCTCACGGCGTGAAGACGACACGCCCGTGCCCCGTTCCTCGAACGGCTCGCACGCGCAACGGGCGCCACGCGAATCACCCGTCCTGTCGCATCAACTCCCCGACAGAGCAGGCAACACCTTTGGCAGGCGAGGCGGACGTCGCTTCGCCTTCGCCATAATGACCGCATCAAAAAAGGTGCGCCACTTTATTTAAAATTCATATCCTTCCCCTCCTCCTCTCTCTCTCTCTTGCCACAGGGACCGGGAAAGGGGACGTTGTGGAAAGGATCCTTCCCGACGAAGGAAGCGGGCCCTGAGCCCTCCTACTGATCAGGGGTTCGAAGGCTGGCCCCTCAGAAGGGTTCGACAGCCGCCCCAGAGCGCCCGGGCTCCGTGCCCACTACTGATCAGGGGTTCAGTAGGCTGGCCCCTCGGAAGGGTTCGACAGTCGCCCCAGAGCATGTAGAGTGAGGGATGACTCTGGGTACGTTCGATACATAATCCAAGGCTCGGGCTACGCTCCCGAGGTACCCTAGGACATTTCCGAGACCGGCGGGAATGATTTGTAACAGAATCCCACCGGAGGGAGGCATCGAGCCCTCAGGACCCTGTCGAAGGGGTTTGGGTCCGACGAATCACCCGCAGGTACTTTTGGAGCGCGCCTCCGGGCTACAGCCGACCCCTAACGAACGGGGCACGGGCGTCCACTCGGATCACCCATTAGCAGCTCACTGGAAACACCATGTTCGGCGCCCTCCGAGGGCAACATGGCGCTTCCCCCCCCCCCCCCTCCTCCTTGCGGAAAGGCGACGCAGGGGCGTATAATAAAAGTCGAGAAAGTCCTTGATCGTCCTCTCGCTCCGTGCAGAGGCTCGGGGGCTGCTCTCGCACCCAGCTACGGCCAAAAACTATTGACAGCGTCAACAAACCAGCCTGATAACTTGGAACCTGACCACACACCCGGGCTACTGTCGGGCCGCAAGAGGGAACGACCAGACTGGCCGAAGCACCACAAAAAGCATTCAGACCTCAAAGGAGTCAAACCACTCCTCCTGAGGCCTCGGGGGCTGCACCCGGCGGGTGCGCTCGCGCGCACCCATCAGAACAAGGCAAAAAACCGAGAAAGGCCGGTCCCCTCATCGAAAACGTGGCAATAGCCTCCAAGCGAGTACCATCACTCCCTTCGAGGCTCGGGGGCTACTATCGGGTACCATAATTAGGGGTACCCCCAACGCTCCTAATCACGGTTGGTTAACACCCTCAGACCAACTGACGGGTGCGGTTCAAGCCAAGACTTCGTCTACCCGAAGGACGCGATCTTACCCGAGCCCAGCCTCAGGTTGGAACAGTGATCCCAGGCGAATTCATGCCTCGCCTGAGGGCCTCCTCAGACGGCAGGCGCCCCCTCGGCTCTCCCAAGGCCCGGCTCGGGTAGGCTTCATTGTGAAGCAACCTTGGCCATACCGCCTCACCAACCGACCACTTCGCAGGCGCATTAAATGCGGGGGATGCCTGATGACGTATCCTGACACACGCGCCTCAGTCGACCAGGCCGAAGTGACCGCAGTCACTTCGCCCCTCCTCTTTACTGTCTGATATGACAGGAAAACAGCGTCGCTCACTCCGCTTCGACTGCCGTGTCAGCCACCCCGGCAACGACTGACAACAGGTCATGATCAACCACCGAGCTCAAGCCTCGGGCGCAACAGGAAGCTCCGCCTCACTCAACCTCACACTCCGGCCTCAGGAGGAGGTCTCTGCCTCGCCCGACCTCAAGCTCCGGCCTCAGGAGGAGGTCTCCGCCTCGCCCGACCCCCAGACTCAGCCTCGACCCCGGTCTCGGGAGGAATCGCATCCTCGCCCGACCCCGGCCTCGACCACAAGAGAAGTCTCTGCCTCGACCGACCCTGGGCTCGAACTGACCATGCTGATAGGGGATGCATCATTCCCCTACTCCTATCCTGCTCAGGCTACAAGGAACAAGACCGGCGTCCCATCTGGCTTACCCCGGCGACAGGTAATGATGGTGCCCCATGTGCGCCATGACACCGGTGGCTCTCTGCCCCTTACGACAGCAAGGAGACGTCAGCAGGGTCCTCGCCGCGCTGCCAGCTGTGCTTCTACAGGACTCAGGCGCTCCTCCGGCGGCCACGCCATCACATGTACAGCGCCCAAGCTCTCCCCCGACGGCCACGTTGGCATGTACATAGGGCTTAGGCACTCCACTGCCGGACACGTTAGCGCATAGCTACGCCCCCCGTTGTACACCTAGACTCTCTCCTTGCCTCTATAAAAGGGAGTCCAGGGCCACCCTGAAGGGGGGTTCGCGCGAGGGAAGCGGCGGACGAGCTCTGTGTCCCCCTCTCTCTCCCTCACGCTGACGCGCTTGTAACCCCTACTGCGAGCGGCACCCCTGGTGCAGGATAATACAAGGCTTGTCCCACATCTTGTGTTCCATCCCGCGCCAACCCATCTGGGCAGGGACACGCAGCGACAATTTACTCGTCGGTCCAGGGACCCCCCGGGGTCGAAACGCCGACAGCACCAGACAAGTCTGGTATACAATATTGGCACACTGGACCTCTAGGGTGTATGTCACACCCGGTTTCAGAAGATCAATCGAATGCAAACTATATACGTGCCAGGATCTAAATCATGTACGCAACAATTACATAAATATAATACCATTGCACAATGCTCGAATAATAAAGAGTATTAAATTATTACAGGCCATTAACTTAAACATCTAATAGTTCAAAAAACTCTGGCAAAAATGTAAGCTAAGATAACTAAACACTCTACGGGCATCTGACCGGGGATATCACTGGCTTAATCTTCGAACTTGTTGGGACTATGCTTCGTCGCCGAAGGTCTTGTAGGAATAAGCGGTTTTCAGCTGAAGCTGTTTGTATGAGTTGGCCGAAGGTTCCTCTTCATGAAGCTTCGGTATTACAAACCGACTTAAAGATAGAATGACCTTTTAGTCCATAAAGGTCTGAGTCAATGTTGTAAACTTTTATGAGGGGCATAATTGTAATTCTTCACAGGCTATGTCCTGTGTCTATAAATAGTGAACAGTATTCCTTTACTGTTCACGGATTCCAGTAATTGTAATCGCATCGTTCGAGAACCATTCTTTGTCAAGGCAGAGGTATAGCTGTATTCAATGATTTAATATATTATAATATGATTCGTTTATGATTCATTTACCTTTGATACCCTTTATTTTATATTATCTTGTACAATCTATTAAAATTTGATTACGAAGACTTAACCTTCGTAATCATATTCTCATTAACCTTCGTCCAAGGTTCATTATCCTCAAGGGAATAATGCTTCATGGACGAAGGACGTTAACATTTAACATTTTATGTTGCCTTGTTCTTAATTCATAGCATTTGAGAACAAGTCCCCAACATTGGCGCCCACCTCCGGTGAACTCACTTCCACTTTTTTTTGAGCTGATGGCTTCGTTCAACGATCAAGCTGGACCTGCTTCGGCTCCGAAGCTGCTACTCCCGATAACAGGCGGTTCATGTTCAGAGCCAGCCAACAAGAAGCAGAAGAAGGAAGCACAGAGAAGGGTACAAGCATGTTGGGGTGCAAGGACCCTTCATCAAGTCGAGATGGTCTCACATTCCTATTACCTTCTCCCAAGAGGACCTTCAACTCAAGGATTACCCACACAACGATGCCATGGTTATCTCTTGTGTTATCAAAGGATTTCTGGTCCACAATGTCTTGGTTGATACAGGCAGTGCAGCTGATATCATATTTGCTAAGGCCTTCAGGCAAATGCAAGAGCCAGAAGATAAGATTCATGATGCTACGCACCCTCTCTGTGGCTTCGGAGGAAGACAGATTGTAGCACTGGGCAAGATCACCATGTCAGTGACCTTCGGGTTCATCAACAACACTAGAACTGAGCAAGTTGTGTTTGACATTGTTGACATGGAATACCCTTACAATGCAATTATTGGTCGTGGCACCCTCAATGCTTTCGAAGCAATTCTTCATCCTGCCTATCTTTGCATGAAGATACCTTCGGATCAAGGACCCATCGCTATTCATGGAAGTCAGGAAGCTGCCAGAAGGGCCGAAGGAAACTGGACTGACTCAAAAGCAATCCATAACATAGATGGAGCTGAAGCTTGTGAACAGTACAAATTCAGAAGGGAGAAAGCAGCTTCAGCAGATCAGCCGAAGCCCATGCTCTTATGTGAGGACATAGCAGAGCAGAAGGTGCTGTTGGGTTCTCAATTATCCGAAGAGCAGGAGAAAACCTTGATAAGGTTTTTGTTCAACAACAAAGATGTTTTTGCATGGTCAGCCAATGACCTCTGCGGAGTAAATAGGGATGTTATTGAACACTCGCTCAATGTTGACCCATCCTTCAGACCCAGAAAGCAGAGGCTTCGGAAAATGTCTGATGATAAGGCCTGAAGGTGCTCGTAATGAAGTCAAAAGACTCCTCAGTGCAGGAGTTATTAGAGAAGTAAAGTACCCAGAATGGCTAGCTAACACTGTTATGGTAAAAAAGGCCAATGGCAAGTGGCGAATGTGTATCGATTTTACAGATCTCAACAAGGCTTGTCCGAAGGACGAATTCCCATTGCCAAGGATAGACTCTTTAGTTGATGCAGCAGCTTCTTCAGAGCTCATGAGTCTGCTAGACTGTTACTCAGGCTATCACCAAATCTGGATGAAGAAGGAAGATGAGCCGAAGACTAGCTTCATAACCCCAAGTGGCACATATTGCTATCTTCGGATGCCTGAGGGGCTCAAAAACGCTGGAGGAAGTTTCAGCAGAATGACTGCGAAGGTTCTCCAGTCTCAGATAGGCAGAAATGTGCTAACTTATGTTGATGACATCATTGTAAAAAGCATGAAACAGGAAAATCATATTGCTGATTTGCAGAAGACCTTCGCCAGTTTCAGACAAGCTGGCTTAAAGTTGAATCCAGAAAAATGTGTCTTCGGAGTAAAGAAGGGAAAATTTCTTGGATGCTTGGTTTCAACAAAGGGAATTGAAGCTAATCCAAGTAAAATTGAAGCTATACTTCGAATGGAGCCACCAACTACAAAAAAGGGGGCCCAAAGATTAACAGGGAGGTTGGCATCTCTTAATAGATTTATATCCAGATCAGCAGAAAGAAATTTACCATTCTTCGAAGTGCTGAAATCAGCCGAAGTCTTTCAATGGGGACCAAGCCAACAAAAAGCCTTCGAGGAACTGAAGCAATATCTGATAGATTTAACAACATTAACTCCACCAACGCCAGGGGCTCCTTTGTTATTATATGTGGCAGCTTCGCACTCAGCGGTAAGTGCAGCACTTGTCCAAGAGAAGCTTGATGGCCAAGTCAAGAAGCAGGTCCCAGTGTATTTTGTATCTGAAGTTCTTAGTATATGAAAGAAAAACTATACAGAATTAGAGAAGGTGTTATATGCTGTTTTGATGGCATCCAGGAAGCTTCGGCACTACTTTCAAGCATACAATATTGTTGTTCCTTCTTCGCAGCCGTTGAAGGATATTATGAGAAATAGAGAAGCTACTGGGCGAATTGGAAAATGGGCTGCAGAGCTCAATGAATTTTGCATTGATTATGTGCATAGATCCTCGATCCAGTCCCAGACGTTAGCAGACTTCATTGCTGACTGGACGCCAGGGGCTCAGGATGAAGAAACAAATAAAGATGCCGAAGTTTGGACAGTGTTTCTGCGATGGGTCTTGGGGAACCTTCGGGGCAGGAGCAGCTGCTGTGTTGGTCTCGCCATCCAAAGTTAAAACTTGTTATGCGGCAAGACTCGATTTCAGTTGTACAAACAATATTACTGAGTACGAAGCCTTGCTTTTGGGTCTTCGGAAGCTAAAAGCAATGGGAATCAGAAGGGCCATTCTTAAAACTGATTCCAAAGTTGTTTCGGGTCATATCGACAAGAGTTGCAAGGCTAAAGATCCGAAGCTTGAAAGATATCTAGACATGGTTCGAAGAGTCGAAGCTTCTTTCGAAGGATTTTCTATCAAAAATATCCCTCGAGGACAAAATGAGCATGCTGATTTGCTAGCTAAGTCAGCAGCACAGGGGCTGCCTTTACCTTCGGATGTGTTCTTCGAAACAATAAAGGCACCTTCAGTGGAACTCCTTGAAAGAGCAGTCCTCAATATATCTCCTGTTTATAGCGAAGATTGGAGAACTGAGATCATCTCTTACCTTCAGGGTAAATTCCTTTCAGATGATGAAGCTTATAACAGGAAGATAGAGGCAAGAGCTCGTCCATATGTCATGATAGAAGGGGAGTTGTACAAGCATGGAGTTTGCGCTCCGCTACTCAAGTGTTTATCTAGAACCGAAGGTATAGAGTTGATGAAAGAAATACATGCAGGCCTGTGTGGATCTCACATTGGATCTAGGCCGTTACTTGGAAAAGTTTTCCGCCAAGGGTTTTATTGGCCGAAGGCAGCTTCGGATGCAGCGGAATTAGTTCAAAAGTGCGAAGGCTGTCAGAAATGTGCAAGAGATCAAAAACAACATTCGTCCTTAACACAGCTCATACAACCCATCTGGCCACTTGCAAAGGTGGGGCCTTGACTTGTTAGGTCCATTACCACCGGCCTAAGGGAACTTAAGATATGTTGTAGTGGCTGTGGAATATTTTTCTAAATGGATTGAGGCAAAGCCTTTAGCCACAATAACTTCGGCCACTGTCCAAAAGTTTTTCTGGCAGAATATTGTTTGTCGTTTCGGGGTACCAAAGGCCATCACTGTAGATAATGGAACACAATTCGACTCCGAAGCTTTCAGAGATTTCTGTGATCAAATTGGTATGAAGATCCATTTTGCATCAGTCAGGCATCCGGAGTCAAATGGGCTCGTTGAAAGAGCCAATGGCATTATAATGACAGGAATAATGAAGTTAATCTTCAATCAACCCAGGGGAAAGTGGCCAGATCAGTTAACCAAAGTGGTGTGGAGCCACAATACAACAACATCAAGGTCTACAGGCTTTACTCCATTCAAGTTATTATTCGGTGACGAAGCAATAACTCCGGAAGAAGCTAAAACTGGATCAATAAGAGTAGTAGCTTCGGCAGAATCAGGTTCTGAAGATGCTTATTCTATGGAAAAAGATGCTTTAGAAGGGATCAGGCTTCAAGCTGTGGAGAATATCAATAAATACCAAGCCGAAACAGTCAAATGGCGAGATAGAAAAGTTCGGCTAAAGAATATTGAGTCAGGACATTTGGTGCTTCGGAGAGTGGCCAACCCAGACACAGTGGGCAAGTTACAGTTGAAATGGGAGGGACCTTTCTTAGTAGCATCTTCGTCAAGACCCGGTTCATACAGATTGAAGGATATGGACGGCAACGACATTCCTAGATCTTGGAATGCGGATGAGCTTCGGCGATATTATGTGTAACTTGATGTAACTTTTTATGTCTTTTCTTTTTCATGGCACCCTTTTCCTTTCTAAAGGGGGAGAAAGGTTTTTAATGGGGCCATCATATGTAATTTCCTTTTTTAGTTCTATAAGAGCAAAATCCCCCAAGGAATGTAAATGTAAAAGCTGAGAACGCACCATTGAGTGCCGAAAAGTAAAAAGTGAAGAAGCTCCAAAGTCGTTCCTAAGGGAATGCAGAGCTTACAGCGAAAAGTCAACGCTGATTCTGCCAAAAGTAAAAGGCGAAGAAGCTCCAAAGTCGTTCCTAAGGGAATGCAGAGCTTACAGCGAAAAGTCAACGCTGATTCCGCCAAAAGTAAAAGGCGAAGAAGCTCCAAAGTCGTTCCTAAGGGAATGCAGAGCTTACAGCGAAAAGTCAACGCTGATTACGCCGAAAGTAAAAGGCGAAGAAGCTCCAAAGTCGTTCCTAAGGGAATGCAGAGCTGATGTGTGATTGTTTCTAAGGAAATAATGGCTGAGGGTATGGCTTCGGATATGTGTTTGGACATTCATTCGCACATCACATTACATCATAGCATTTGCATTCATAAACATTCATTCAGGCATATGTAGGATAATCATCATCATGGCATAAGTGGTTGCTTCGGCATAAGAGAAGAGCTTCTTCGCGTACAAAAAGGAGAGCTTCGGAAGAAAGGGAAATGTTGTTTTCTATGCTTCGCTGTGTACGAAAAGAAGGGAAGGTGTTTTTTCGCCTTCGGCTCAAAAAAGATAATTTCGTCCACAACAAAGCACTTCACATACATTAATAGAAGGGTAAGAGCATAATACAAGGTATGAACAGAACTCATTAAAGACAAGTTTAGTTACATTTACACAAGTTATCTCAAAAGTTTCCTGAGTCTGTCTACAGTCTACTCCTACTTAATCTTCGAGGGATTTTAGCTTCGGCGTCACTCTTTTTAATCATCGACTTCGGCTTCGTCATCCTACATGAATTAAGTTGTTGTAAATCAAAATCGAGCTTGAAGGAAGAGGTAAGCACAAGGTATGATTTCTTACTGGTTCAAGATGACTCCGAGCTTCATCTCCAGCCTTTTCTCGCCCGCCTTTTGTCCATATCATTTTTATAAATCTATTGGAAATACTTCGGGCGAGATCAGGGATGTTATCTAGGATTGATGGTGATAAAGTGAAATTGGGCTTATTGACAATCTTTCCATGGTCGCAGCCAGCTTTTAGGAAAGCTGCAGCAGTGCCCCGAGAAGCTACCCAGGCACAGAAGTCACCGTGCCCAGCTATAACTTCGTCGAGCTCGTCAATTTCACCCTCAATATGTTCGAAGGTCTTCGGTAAATCTTCAGCTGAGGGGGTGAATTTCTCACTGCTGGCTCCAACTGAGTGAAAAATTTTTCTTAGTCGTTGAATGCATTTGTTGCTAAATTCCAAACATTTTTCTTGAAGGTACGCCAATAGTTTTTTCAAATCTGAATTTTGTTGAGCTTCGGCTTCAAGTTTTGCCTTAAGTTCTTGCTTTTCTTGTTCAAACTGCTCAGATTGGCAGAGAAGCTTCGTGTTCAGTTCTGCTATTTTTGCTTCGGCTTCCGCCAATAAACCTTCAGTTGCCTGGAGCTCAAAGTTTTTCTTCTCAATAGCAGCTGATTGCTCCTTTATTTTGTTTTCTAAATTTTCAATTATAACTTCGTGTTTCTTGTCTTCAAAATCTTGCTGCATTTTCAAGGCTTTGCTCAACAGCATACTCTGCACGAAAACAACCTTCGTTAGACATGTTTTCATTATTAAAAACAATATAAGTTAAGGGAAAAGTAGTTCACCTTGAAATTGGAATAAAATAAACTACCAACGATATGTTGTCGTCGGTAGCGGCTAATGTCCGTTTCTAGCTTCGGAAAACCGATATTCTTTGACAGAGTACTGATAACTTTGGCTCCAGTTTGGTTTCGGATACAATCTAATTTTTCATCATCAATACCTCCGAAGAGGAGTGCTCCTGGTTTGTACCCGCAAGATTTGGCATACTCTTTAAGCTCTTCTATTTCGGGTTTTGACAATTTTTCTCCAACTAAATTTTGAAACATGAAGGCTTCGTTCTCTGAAGCTTCGTCAGCAATTTCCTTTCCTTTCCCCGACGCTGCGGCCGCGGCCTCTTCGGCGGCAGTGGTAGCTTCTTCTGTGGCCATGTCTAGCAGTATTTTGTCGATGTGTTCGATTGTGCTTTCCAGGTTCACATCTTCAATTGAGGCAGCTTCGGCAGCCGCGACCTCCGAAGGTGTGATTTCAATATCTGTTCTTTCCTCAGCCGCTGGTGTCTTCTGAGCCGAAGCTCTTGGTGGTGTCTTGTCAATGACCTCTGTCACAGTGATAATTCTTTGTCTCTTTGCTTTAGTCGTCTTCTTCGTTTTTTCGGGCTCCTTTTCCTTCTGAAAAAACTTTGTCAGTTGAGGCCCCAATGGACTTAGCTTCGCAGGCAGGGATTCAGTCATTACCTTCAAAATTTCCTCCACGTCAGTGGCAGAGGGTGATGCGGGGGTTTCTTCTTCGTCAGATATTTTTTGCTTCGGAGAAGACGCTTTCCTCTTCTTCGGAATTCTCTTCTTTGATGGTTCTTTCTCATCTTCATTTAAGGCTTCAGTTGTCCTTTTCCTTTTCTGGCCCCCGACACCTTTGATTCAGATTTTCATAGTCAGGGTATTCAAAACCCAGGGCGTCCAGCACTCGATTCAGTCTTCCGCTTCAGACGGGTGCCGAAGGCCGCAGTCATCAATTGATCTTCTTTTTTGGAGTAATTGCCAATTATTTCATTGCACATTACTTCAATTGTATCCAGCCACTCTTGACAAGGTGTTTTAAAGTATTTCTTAAACTTGAAATAGTAAGGTAAACGCACAAGTTCACCTTCTTTCTTCTCCTCCTTTAGCTTCGGCATTTCCCATTCTTTTAAACTAGGAAAAACCTTGAAAGCCAAAAACTCCTGAACCAGGTCTCTTGTACTGATATGCTCTGCAATAATTCTGAATTCATTCAATGCCTGTTGTGTTGGACCTTCTGGTGTCATGTTGCAGCGAGGTCAGGTTTCTCCGAAGATTAGTTCGAGTGGACTTTGCACAAGCTTCTCCTTGTCGTCATCAACCTTGACATAGAACCACTCCGACTTCCAGCCTGCTGCCCATTTGCTCTGGTAGCTGATTACAGGAAACTTTGTGGTTTTCCGATAAGCAAAATTATAGCAACCAAAACTGTCATGCAATCCATCTTTTCTAGCCTTCGTCTGATAGTGCAGTTCGTGAACTCGACAAAAGCTGTCTGCAAACGGCTCCACCGCTTGGCTTCGGAGGGCCCAGATATAAACGCTAAGCCTAACGATAGCGTTAGGAGTTAACTAATGAAAGTAGATACCAAACCTCTTCAGTACCTCTGCAATAATCTCATGTAGGGGGAATCTTAATCCAGCCTTTAGAAAGCTCTTGAAAATGACAATTTCATCCTTCTCCGGCTTTGGGGTAGTCTCTTCTCCCCCGAAGCGTAATAGCTTCTTCTGATTCTCATTGAAAAAGCCCGCTTTACCATTTTGGAGAGATCAGCCTTCGAAACAGTAGACTTTCCGAAGTCCAAGTGGCTGGGCTTGCTTGGCATGGCAATACGATAATCGTCTTCGGGATCAGTTTCCTCAATATCTTCTTCTTCTGCTTCGGCAATTGCTTGTTCTGCCTGTTCTGCATCATCACTGGGGATCTTTTCCGAAGTTACCAGTCCGGACCTTTGCATCGCTTCGGAGATGGGAACAGTCTCCGAACCTTCAACTTCGCCCCCCTCACGCTCAACCCTAGCGGTAGATCGCACTCTGGCCATTTAATTCTGAGTTTGTGGAAATTAAATACTTTTTTCTTCCGAAGTTTTTCCTTCTGACGAAGCAGGCTTCAAGTTGGAGCTTCGTTCGATTCCGAGAGTCAAGCTTCGGCGATGGTTAAAAATTTTGGCAGCAAAACAGTGCAAATAGCAATGAATGCTGTGGTAACTTCACACCTACTCATCTGTTTATATAGTACTGCAGGTAAGAAGGCGAACCGCCAGGATTTTTACACCAGGCGGACACCCGCTTGCACTCGCTGCGTGGTGGACCGCAGAGACAAACAGTAACTCTGCAAGGTGGGACCGATACGCGCTGGGAAACTGAATCGTTTCTCGACAACGAGCTCGGGGAAGGTGTTTTTCGGACCTTCGGCTCCCCAAAGCTTAAGAGACTTTTTTCACGGATCAAGCTCGTTACGAAAAATGATCTAGCACCGCGAAAGGGGCTACTGTTGGGACTATGCTTCGTCGCCGAAGGTCTTGTAGGAATAAGCGGTTTTCAGCTGAAGCTGTTTGTATGAGTTGGCCGAAGGTTCCTCTTCATGAAGCTTCGGTATTACAAACCGACTTAAAGATAGAATGACCTTTTAGTCCATAAAGGTCTGAGTCAATGTTGTAAACTTTTATGAGGGGCATAATTGTAATTCTTCACAGGCTGTGTCCTGTGTCTATAAATAGTGAACAGTATTCCTTTACTGTTCACTGGATTCCAGTAATTGTAATCGCATCGTTCGAGAACCATTCTTTGTCAAGGCAGAGGTACAGCTGTATTCAATGATTTAATATATTATAATATGATTCGTTTATGATTCATTTACCTTTGATACCCTTTATTTTATATTATCTTGTACAATCTATTAAAATTTGATTACGAAGACTTAACCTTCGTAATCATATTCTCATTAAACTTCGTCCAAGGTTCATTATCCTCAAGGGAATAATGCTTCGTGGACGAAGGACGTTAACATTTAACATTTTATGTTGCCTTGTTCTTAATTCATAGCATTTGAGAACAAGTCCCCAACAGAACTCATCTAAGTATTAGAACTCTTAGAGATCTGCTCCTTCAGCTTCTTCACTTGAGCAATGGTTGCACCAAGGGCAACCTAGTGTTTGTATGGAAGCAAGGGTGAGTATACAACATACTCAACAAGTGTCCCGTTTGGCTAAAGTGGGCTATCTTTATCTGAGGTTAATCTCACAACAGCTTGCTTTTAGTTAATCAGGTAATTATTATTAGTACAAACCAAGTTTTAGCATTATCCCAAGATTATCAACCCATGAAACACATCCTCATCGAGGAACATCATTACCATTTACTAACCAATCCATAACCAAAACCATAATATATCTAATCAATGAGGCTCCCAAGGCCACTCTTAACCGTGAACGCGGCTGATATATCAATTTTTTATTAACCCTCTACAGAGATTGCACACTTTACCCATGAGTCGTGATCTCCTTTCTGCTCGAGATCATGGATCCCCATTTGATCACTTCCAAGGTGAACTTGCATGTTTCACAACAAAGCCTTTACAAAGATCCTCCAAAGGTATAGTCATCCGTTAGGTTTTCTAGTTCCATAGTATAATACTCATCTCTAAGGTGGTGACTAACAAAAACCAAACAAATAAACCTTAGCACCCACCCTTGGCAGAGCGAGTACTATGCCCTAGGCCCCATTTGTAATGCTCAAATTTGTAAAAGCCTAAGAAATGAGATTATTTTCTCTATATGTGTTGCCTTTACTCATTGGTACATGTGAATAACCACATTTAAAGTGAATGATTAACAAGTGGCACATAAACAACTTATGCATCATGTTGGGTCTTATTTCTTTGTGCATTTAAATAATAATAATAATAATAATAACAACACATAATACTTGAGTTGAGAATTTGGAGTTAACAAAAAAGTGCACTTTAGGAAATTGGAAATAATGTACACAAAGCAAGAAAGAAAATACTATGCAAAACAGAATAAATTTGTAAATAAATAAAATTTATCCACACTATGTTCAGAGGAATTGAACATATAAATTTGAAGACGAAATGGACACAAAATTTGAATTCAAAATAATTGTGAATAAGGAAAACAGAAAATAAGGAAAACAAAAGAAAAAGAAAAGAAGCTCAACTGGGCTCTAGACCTCATTTTAGCCCACCAGGAAAATCACAAAACCTGCGCGCTGGGCCGTTTTCCTATTACTCGGCCCATTCTAACCTCCACACTCGCTCGGATCCGCAGCCTCCGACAGCGCGGCCCCACCTTGTCAGCCGCCACCAGCAATGTCTCGCCCGCGCCGCTCTCTTCGCCTCTGTCGCTGGTTCTTCGGGCCCACTTGACAGTCGTCTCCTACCTCTGTAACGAGCGGGGACCGAAACAGACGGATCCGCGGCGTGTGCGAGAACTCCGGCGGCCATCACGGAGCTCCTTGACCAACCTATCTGTGCGTCGTCGGGGGATAAATGGGGCATCCTATCTTCATTTTCTTTCCCTCTATCCACCTCGACGCCTCGTAGCCAGACCGGAGGGCAGCGTGAGAGAGGAGAGAACTCGGACAGCCGCCGCACTCGACTCCCCACCTCCGCTGACGGTCGGTGGTCGGAGACGGGTCGTGAAGGCTTGACATCGTGCAAGGATCGGGCAGGCGCGGTTTATCGGGCGCAGACATTGACTGGTGTGGGTGAAATCGCCCGCCGATCTTCGGCTCTCACGGCCGAGCCGCCGTGCAGCGAGGACGATCTTCCTCAGAGCCTAATCGTCGGTAAAATCACCGTCTATACCCTTGTTGTTCTATTGGCTTCGTTTTGCACTAATTAGGATGGGAAATGGACAACCCGAGAGCGCGTTTGGATTTCTCCGGCGAGCCTTCGCCGTGCGCGCTGGGCGTCGCCGCCGCCATGCTCGTCCGTAGTTGGAACGAAGCTGTGTGCCGTCGGATCCGAATTCGATGGCCTCGATTAGACCTAGGTTACCGGTTCAGGGGGAATTGGTCTGGAGCGTCGATAATCGATCGTGCGGGTGTGGCTTGATCTCACTTTATAAGATCTTGACCCTCGGGTTATTATCGGACGGCCGTGGTTTCATACCGGTTCGTATGTAACTCCATCTAATCATGCACGTCCGATTTAGATCGTGCGGCTCATAGGCCGCGATACCCCTTCGCGTATCCACTTTGCAGAAAACCCCACAAGTGTTTAAGAATCAACCCGCGGTCCATAGCAGTGTCAGTCTGAGTCTTAGAAACATTTTCACCGTAGCCCCTGCTGTTTTCTGTTATTGAGGCCCAATCCAGTGAGAGCTGAAAATAGGAAATTAATAGTAGAAATCGATTTTTAATACAAAAATAAATCTAGAAACTTGTTTAATTCATAGAAAATGCATATGAACTCCAAATTGATCCATTCCAGTTCCAAAATTTTCATAATATTATTGTCTAACCATTAGTGCCTCTGTTTTAACATGAAAGATGATTTAAAATTTATGTAGCACTTAATCTTGTATTAAGCACATAAAACATTAGAAAATCCATAACTTAAAATCTATACCTCCAAATTTAATGATTCCAGTTCCTGTGATCTTATTTTAATGTCTAGTTTATTACTGTAGATTCTATTTACATGTTTGGTGTAATGTTAACTTTTGCTATACTATGTATGTATTGTGTTGATGCGAGTAGACGAGCAAGCTACAGAGGATTCTGAGGTTCAACAAATAGAGACTGCTGAGCAGGAGCTCGTTGAAGGCAAGTTGTGCCCTTGATCACTTCTTTTACTCATTCATGTTCTTATTATTCATAATGATCTGCATAGGTTAATTTTGATGGGACCCAATAGGTTACCCTAGATTTTGACTATCTTTATACCTTGCTTCACCACTGGTTTTACTACTAAGTTTTTGGGTAGTACATGCTATTGCTTTATGTGGATTTGGGTATAGAGATATTCATCACTCATTTTTACACTTGTTATTATCTGTTCATTATTTTATGTTCATGATAAGATCATTATGTTAATGGGAACATGGAGAACCACCCGGGAAAACAGTGCTACCACAAGGGTTTAATGGGACGCCATTGGCCGATTAACTAGGAAAGCTAGTGGAGGGCTACCTTACCCGAATGGGGCAAGGGCAGTAGGGGAGTGGTCAGTGTAGGGAGGTCCTTGGTTGATTTTGCTGCGATGGCGGTCAGGCAAGAACCCTGCACTGGAGCTTCCTATAAACTGTAGCGGGTAGTCTGAAGCTAGTGGAACTTTGTAAAGGCCTCGTAGTGGTACCCTGCCTCGCTTCCTTGGTAGAGGTGTATGGAGTCTGATCAACTCCGTGGCAAATGGGTAACACGACTTGTGGGTAAAGATGCGCAACCTCTGCAGAGTGTAAAACTGGTATACTAGCCGTGCTCACGATCATGAGCGGCTCGGACACTCACATGATTAATTTATGGAATTTAAACTTAATTTGTCATTTCATTGCATCTGGGATTATTTTACTATTACTTTTATTTATTATTTCTAAGGTTCGGTATTTACTTACACTTAGTAATTGCTAATGAAAAGTTGACCTACTTATAAAAGCAATGCTCAGCTTCAGCCTTCATTTCATTGATCAGCCTTACACTTCATGAACTCCCACCTTTGGTGAGTTCATGCCACATTATTCCCCACGACTTGTTGAGCTATGAACGTATGTGAGCTCACTCTTGCTGTCTCACACCCCCCACAGGAGAAGAGCAGGTGGTTCAGGAGGAGCCACAAGGCGAGGAGTATGATCTGATCTAGGTGGCGTTTCTCAGTTGACATTGGCGCCGACGATCCTTAGTTCGTTTTTTGTTTATTCTTTTATTTTGTATCAAGTCTTCCGCTATGTATTAAGTACTCTGATCTTTTATGACATTTATCTCTATACACTCTGTTATTATATATGTTGTCTTCTTTGGCGCATGTATGAGATGCACTCGGCTTTGTTCCTTTAAAACCGGGTGTGACAGAAGTGGTATCAGAGGAAATGTTGACTGTAGGACGAAACCTAGATAGAAATGGACAAAACCCTTACCTACTTATCTTATTCTGATTCATTCTATACTTACCTTACTCTGATTCTTTCTATACTTATCTTGATCCTGTCTCACCTTCTATTGTTCTACTCTGATCATTCTTACCTTTTCTACTCTGAGACAAGACGGATTTCACACCTTGGAATCCCTACCCCTATGACATTTTTAAGAGATAGGAGGCCTAAGACCAAATCAAAACTATTTTCTATATTTAAAAACGTTGTTTGATTGTTCTGCTGATAAATATCTGATTTGCTTCTTTGATTGATTGAGATATTATATATGGACATCTTAGTATGTACCACTATAAGGTAATGAATTAGCTATGGTAGATAAAACTTTAAACTGCTCAGCTAATAAATCCCCCAAAGTAACATGATTTGTAATTACTGCCTTGTTTACTATTCTCTTACCTTATGTATCTAACTCAGATGGTCAATACCAGGAGGGGTGGTGGAATTGATTTGCCTCCTAATCGACACACTCGAAGGATATATAGACAACCTCAGCCACAGCCAGCAGGGATGAATCCTCCTAATCCTCCACCAGGCGGAGTTGATCCACTGATGGCAGCTCAGATGGCGGTGATGCAGCAAATGGCGGACACTATGGCGGATATGCGTGCCCAGATGCAGCAAGAACGCCAGGAGATGCGTCAGGAAAGAGAAGATATACGCCAGGAGTTGCGCCAGGAGAGAGAGGAAATACGCCAGGAGAGAAGGGCGCAACAACAGCAGCTGCAACAACAACTTCAACAACAGCAGCAACAGCAACAAGTGCCACTGCCTCCACCACCACCACCAGTTCCACCTCGTGATAAGCACCGGGAGTTTATGAGTCATAAGCCACTGACCTTCGCCAGCTCGCCAGATCCACTAGATGCAGATGATTGGCTGAAAGCGATTGAGAAGATGCTCAACATTGCCCAATGTTCAGACCGGGAGAAAGTTCTTTATGCCTCAGGTCGACTGACAGGTCCTGCTGCTGACTGGTGGGATTCTTATACTGCTGCCCATGATGCTGCTGATACTATTACTTGGGCAGAGTTCAGTACGCAGTTCAGGAACTACCATATTCCAGCTGGTATGATAAAGATCAAGAAGAAGGAGTTTCTGTCTTTGAAGCAAGGCAACATGTCGGTTAGCGAGTACAGAGACAAATTCATTCAGCTGTCAAGATATGCTCCGGAAGAAGTTGCTGAAGATGAGAGGAAGCAGGAGCATTTTATTGAAGGACTTAATGGGCCACTGCAGTATGCTCTTGTGGCACACACATTTCCATCATTTCAGAGGCTGCTTGATAAGGCCCTGGCTATTGAACACAAGCGTGTTCAGCTGGGAGATTTGAAGAGAAAGGCTATATCTCAAGGACAAGGAAGCAGCAGTGTTCGTCCTCGCTACAGTTCACCCCAGGGTACACCAGTTTGCACTGGCGGAGGCCAGCGCCCAATTCAGCAATCACCACTGAGGACTCCACCTCCTCGATAGGCTACCCCTACTGGCACCCCAACGAAGTTTTCAGGACAGAGTCCAGGCACTACGTGTTTCAAGTGTGGGAAGACTGGTCATTATGCAAATGTCTGCCCACAGAGGATTGCTACTACTCCAGCTCAGAACAGGCAGCAACCTCCAGGATCAGGCAAGGGATATTCTATTGCCAAGGTTAATCAAGTCAGCGTTGATGCTACTCCGGATGGTGGGGACATCGTACTTGGTATGTTTTACGTTAATGCAATTCCTGCAACCATATTATTTGATTCTGGTGCTACACATTCATTCATGTCTGCTAGATATGCCAACAGAAATGAAATACCACTGCTAAATATGTCGCACCCGGCTTTAAGGGACAAAGCCAAGTGCATCTCATACATGTGCCAAGAAGACAACATATATAATAACAGAGTGTATAGAGATAAATGTCACAAAACATCAGAGTATTTGTTACATAGCGGAAGACTTATTACAAAATAAAAGAATAAATACATAACGAACTAAGGATCGTTGGCGCCAATGTCAACTGAGAAACGCCACCTAGATCAGATCATACTCCTCGCCTTGTGGATCCTCCTGAACCACCTGCTCTTCTCCTGTGGGGGGTGTGAGACAGCAAGGGTGAGCTCACACATGATCATAGCTCAACAAGTTGTGGGGAACCAGTGGACATAAACTCACAAAGGTGTGAGTTCATGTGATGTGTAAGGCTAATCAATGATAGGGGTTAAAGCTGAGCATTGCTTTTAGTAGTTGGTCCAAATTTTATTAGCAATTACTAAGTGTAAGTAAATACCAAACCATAGATAAAGTAGTAGAACAAAATTAATAACAAACCCATGCATATGCAAATGACAAAATTGAATTTAAGTTCCATAATTTAAACATCAGAGAGTCCTGAGCTGCTCATGACCGTGAGCTCGGCTAGTATACCAGTTTTACACTCTGCAGAGGTTGTACCCTTTACCCACAAGTCATGTTACCCATCTGCCAAGGGGTCGCGAATCCCATACACCTCTACCTAGGAAGCGCGGCAGGGCAACACTACGAGGCCTTTACAAAGTTCCACTAGCTTCCGAAAACCCGCTACAGTTTATAGGAAGTTCCAATGCAGGGTTCTTGTCTGACTGCCATCGCAGCAAAATCATCCAAGGACCTCCCTACACTGACCACTCCCCTACTGCCCTTGCCCCTTTCGGGTAAGGTAGTCTTCCACTAGCTTTCCTAATTAGTCAGCCAAGGACGTCCCATTAAACCCTTGTGGTGGCACATGTTACTCAAGTTAAGCTCTATGTTCCAATTAACATTAATGATCTCAACATGAACATAAATAGAATAACAAAAAGAATTGGAACATAGAGGTAATAAATGATTATCCCAAAACCAGGTAAAGCAATAGCAAACTACCCAAGTGAATCAGGGGTAAACAAGGTAATGAGATAAACAATCTAGGGTGACCTATTGGGTCCCGTCAAAATTAACCTATGCATGAGTGAATGATAATTAGAGAACATTATTGGGTAAAAAGTGGTCAAGGGCACAACTTGCCTTCAATGAGCTCCTGCTCAGCTACTTCAACCTGCTGCTCACCAGGATCCTCAGCAACGGGCTCTTCTACTCGCCACAATACAAACAAGCACAGTGTATATAGAGAAATTAACATTACACCAAACATATAAATAAAATACACAGTAATAATCTACATATTAAAATAAAATCCTAGGAACAGGAATCATAATTTTTGGAGTTATAGAATTTAAGTTATGGATTTTCAAAGGTTTTATGTGTTTAAAATAGGATTAAGTGAGAATTACATTTTCTTACTGTTTTCATGATAAAACAGAGGCTCTGAGTGATAAAGAATAAAATTACAAAAATTTAGAAAGTGGAATGGATTATTTTGGAGCCCATATGAATATTCTATGAATTATACAAGTTCTAGGGTTTATTTTTATATTAAAAATCTAATTTCTAATTCATTTAATCACTTTAAAACAGCACTGGACTGGAGCTCATTTATACAGGAACATAGGGGGCTCGGTGCAAGGTTTCCAAGACTCAGAATACTATGCAGTAGGACGGCGGGTTTATTGTTAATAAAGACAGGGGCTCTTTTGTAAGTCTAGCGCCGCGAAAGGGTATTCTTTATTATTGCCCGTAGGATCTAGATCTTGTGGCTCACATTAGACTACCCACTCTGCGAACCGGTATGCGCCCATAGCGGTTGGATCCGGAATCAGCGGCCGTGGTTTAATGAAATGAGATTGAATCAGGGTCACGGGATCCAGATCGGACGACCCACGCTATTCCGACCGAATCGTTCCCCAAAGATCTAATCTTAACCGCAGAGCAGTCGATCAACGGTCACGGTTTTACGAAGTCGTGACCCTTGGATTCGATCACAACGGTCCGCGCGGCGTCTTCCACCCTGGTTCACCTGGAACACGGCGGCGTCCCGAACGCGGCAATACCCACGCCGGAGCTCCCGATTCCGGCGCCACTACCCCCTAGATTCAACATCGACCGGTCCAAATTAATACAGGGGCGCAGACGAATTACCAGAGAGGGTTTGCACCCTAGCCGATGATGTGGATACCCACGGACGCGATGGCACCCCGGCCACGGAGAAGACGGCGCGACGACGTGCAATTCCAGGGCAACAGTGCACCACCGGACCCCAAAGCTCCGCGTATACGATCCACCCGCCTTGGCGAACCCCACGGTTCCTCCTAGGTCACCGACCAACGGCGCGTGTGAAGAACAGCCCCGGCGGAGATCCTTCCTTCCCTCGACCCGCACACCTAAGTACCGTTGGCTGGCTAAATTGGCGCCCGAATAGAGTCTAGGTTATACGATGGAGCATGCGCGTGGTCGAGACGTCTCCAATCTTAAAGGCACTACCCGGTTGTTGAAGTCCCCGGCGAGGATTGCGCACGGCGAGCTCGCCGTCTGTTACGGAGGTAGGGGCGCGGATAGAGCTGACAGCCCTGGCCCACATGTCCGAGAAAGGGGGGATCCGCTGAGTCGACGGGCTGGCGGCGTGGACCCCATGCGCTAGAGACGCGGGCATCGCACAAGCGTGGGGAAGTGCCCTGGCGAGTGGGTCCCGCGTGGAAGTGAAACGGCGCGCGCGCGAGGTGACTGCCGGTGGACCCCACACGTCAGCGGAAGGGAAGATGGCTGGTGAGCGCGTGCGCGACTGTCATGTAGGGCCCGCCTGTCGGCGCCATCTCCAGGAGCTGGGCCGTGCAGGAGGTTAAGGGTTAATGGGCCGAATTCAGGTTTGTTGGCACATCCAGGTATAGTATTCCTTTTTCTTTTTCTTTTATTTTCTTTTATTTTCTTCTTTCTCCATTATTTCACAAATTCAAATTTAAATACTAATTTAAATTCAAACTTGTGACTAGTTCATTCTCAAACCCTATTTGTGCAATCAAATGTATTAGGTTTGAGGACATTTATTCAAATATATTATTCATGTTTTCATATTCCTTCTCTTTTCTAGATTCAAGAATTTCTTTTAGGATTTAATTTCCCTTTTTTGGTCTTTAATATTTTCTTGTTACAAAATGCACACAAAAATAAAATATTCAGCATGATGCAATGATTTAGTAGCATATCTTTTTATTAATTGTTCTTGGACATGGTGTTCACATATGATGATGCATGAAGGTCAAACTCACATAAAGAGGAATTGTTTCTCTATTGGTATTATTTCTAGCAATTTACAAAGTGGGTGATACAAATCCTACCCCCCTTAAAAATAATCTCGTCCTCGAGATTTAAGAAGATCTAGGGAAAAGATGGGGAAAATCTATGCGAAGCTCTTCTTCTCTTTCCCACGTTGCTTCATCTTCACCATGGTGACTCCATTGGACTTTGCACATCTTTATCACCTTATTTCTTGTAACTCTAGTCAAAGTATCCAAAATCTTGATCGGGTACTCTATGTAAGTCAAATCACCTTGAACACTGAGCTCTTCCATGGATAACTGTTCCTCAGGGACACGGAGACACTTCTTTAGTTGAGATACGTGGAACACGTTATGCACATCCGATAGACTATCCGGTAACTCGTGTTGGTATGCCATCTCCCCAACTTGCCTAAAGATCAAGAATGGTCCAATATAGCGAGGGGACAATTTGCCCTTAACTTTGAATCTCCTCATTCCACGAAGTGGTGACACCTTGAGATACACATAATCTCCTTCTTCAAATTCCAGTGGTCTTCTTCTATTATCAGCATAGCTCTTTTGCCTGGTTTGAGCCACCCTCAAATTCTCTCGAATTATACGGACTTGTTCTTCTGCTTCTTGAATCAATTCAGGCCCAAAGAACTGTCTTTCTCCAGTCTGATCCCAATACAAAGGAGTCCTACACTTTCTCCCATACAAAGCTTCAAAAGGTGATATCTTCAGACTGGCCTGATAACTATTATTATATGAGAATTCAGCATAAGGTAGACTTTTATCCCAACTTCCTCCATGCTGAAGGGCACATGCTCTCAACATATCTTCCAATACTTGATTAGTCCTTTCAGTCTGTCCATCAGTCTGAGGGTGATAAGCTGTACTAAAATTCAACTTCGTACTCATATTCTCATGAAAGCTTCTCCAAAATCTTGAGGTAAACTGCGAACCTCGATTAGACACAATCTTCTTCGGTACTCCATGCAAACACACAATCCGAGCCATATATAACTCTGCTAGCTGAGAACCTTTATAAGTAGTCTTGACAGGAATAAAGTGAGCCACTTTAGTCAATCTATCCACAATCACCCATATAGCATCATATCCTTTCTGGGTGCGAGGCAATCCAGTAATGAAATCCATACCAATCTCTTCCCATTTCCACTCGGGTATCTTCAGTGGATGCAATAGTCCAGCTGGCGTCTGGTGTTCAGCCTTAACTATTTGACATACATCGCACATAGCCACATGTGCAGCTACATCTCTCTTCAATCCATACCACCAATATTTCCGCTTCAAATCCTGATACATCTTGGTACTTCCAGGATGAATAGAATAATCTGAATTATGGGCCTCCTTTAAAATAGTCTCTCGAAGGCTTTTAATATCAGGAACACACATCCTGTCCTTGAACCATACGGTGCCCTGCTCATCTTCGGTAAATTCCGGAACTCGACCTTCAGTAATCAGATCCTTAATCTCTTTTATTTTAGCATCGTCAAGTTGACCTTTGCGGATTTCTTGCTCCAAAGTAGGTTCCACATCAATAGTAACTCCATCAGTATGAGCAACTATCCCCAGGTTAAGTCTCCTGAAATCCTCAACAATCTCATCGGGTAGCTGGGCAACAATAGCTGAATGAACATGCTCCTTGCGACTCAAGGCATCTGCAACCAAATTTGCCTTGCCCGGGTGATAGTGAATCTCCAAATCATAATCCTTAATAAGCTCCAACCAACGGCGTTGCCTAAGGTTGAGATCCTTTTGAGTGAATATATACTTCAGACTCTTATGATCCGTATATACTTGGCACTTGGTCCCCATGATATAATGTCTCCAAATCTTAAGCGTATGCACAACGGCTGCCAATTCCAAGTCATGTGTGGGGTAGTTCAATTCATGCTTCCGTAACTGACGAGAAGCATAGGCAATCACATGTCCTTCTTGCATGAGCACACATCCTAAGCCTTGGCCGCATGCATCACAATAGATATCAAATCCTTTCTGTAGGTCTGGCATAATCAACACTGGTGGCGACATCAATCTTTTCTTCAATTGATCAAAGCTGTCTTGGCACTTCTCGTCCCACTTAAATTCTCTTCCTTTCTCCAAAAGTGAAGTCATAGGCTTAGCAATCTTAGAAAATCCTTCAATAAATCTCCGATAATATCCAGCAAGTCCCAAGAAACTCCGAATCTCAGTAACTGTAGTGGGTACTCTCCACTCCATTATCTCCTTAACCTTAGCAGGATCCACTGAAATTCCTCCATTAGAAATAATATGACCAAGAAATGGCACCTCGCCAATCCAAAACTCGCACTTGCTGAACTTGGCATATAGCTGGTTATCTCGTAGCTTCTGTAGCACCAATCTTAGATGTTCCTCATGATCGCTATCACTCTGAGAATAAATAAGAATATCGTCGATGAATACCACGACGAATCTGTCCAAATACTCCATAAACACCTTATTCATCAAGTTCATAAAATAAGCTGGTGCATTGGTTAATCCAAACGACATAACAGTAAACTCATATAATCCATATCGAATCGAGAAAGCCGTCTTGGGAATATCCGATGGTCTAATCCTCATCTGATGGTAACCGGATCGGAGATCAATCTTCGAGAATACTCTAGCACCTCTCATCTGATCAAATAAATCCTCAATACGGGGTAACGGATACTTGTTCTTCACAGTAACATCATTGAGAGATCTATAATCCACACACATTCTTTGTGATCCATCCTTCTTCTGTACAAACAGTACCGGTGCTCCCCAAGGTGAGGAACTCAGACGAATGTACCCAGCCTCTTGTAACTCAGTTAACTGCTTCTTAAGTTCCTTCAACTCCTCTACGGACATCCTATATGGCCGTTTAGAAATAGGGGCGGTTCCAAGTAAGAGATCAATAACAAACTCAACTTCTCTATCAGGTGGCATCCCTGGTAACTCCTCTAGAAAGACATCCGGAAAATCTCTAACCACCCGGATGTTGTCACCAACAAATTCCTCAGGCATAAAGAACATTGCACGCATGGATGAGGAGGTTACTGCAATATTAACTTGAAATCTTTCTCCTTTAGTGGTAGTGAGTTCTACGGTACCTCTACCACATGCTATAACGGTCTTTGCCTTTCTTAGCCATGACATACCAAGGATCAGATCTATACTGCTTGACTCTAATATTATAGCAGTAGCTCCAAATTCTCTACCCATAATGGTCAATGTCAATCTACGTGTCATTTGATTCGCCTCAACAGGCCCTTTAGGTGTAATTACTATCATGGGTTTTCTTATATTTAGCAGTGGTATTTCATTTGTGTTGGCATATCTAGCAGACATGAATGAATGTGTAGCACCAGAATCAAATAATATGGTTGCAGGAATTGCATTAACATAAAACATACCAAGTACGATGTCCCCACCATCCGGAGTAGCATCAACGCTGACTTGATTAACCTTGGCAATAGAATATCCCTTGCTAGATCCTGGGGTTTGCTGCCTGTTCTGAACTGGAGTAGTAGCAATCCTCTGTGGGCAGACATTTGCATAATGACCAGTCTTCCCACACTTAAAACAAGTAGTGCCTGGACTCTGTCCTGAAAACTTCGTCGGGGTGCCAGTAGGGGTAGCCTGTCGAGGAGGTGGAGTCCTTAGTGGTGATTGCTGAACTGGGCGCTGGCCTCCGCCAGTGCGAACTGGTGTACCCTGAGGTGAACTGTAGCGAGGACGAACACTGCTGCTCCCTTGTCCTTGAGATATAGCCTTTCTCTTCAAATCTCCCAGCTGAACACGCTTGTGTTCAATAGCCAGGGCCTTATCAAGCAGCCTCTGAAATGATGGAAATGTGTGTGCCACTAGAGCATACTGCAGTGGTCCATTAAGTCCTTCAATAAAATGCTCCTGCTTCCTCTCGTCTTCAGCAACTTCATCAGGGGCATATCTGGATAACTGGATAAACTTGTCGCGGTACTCGCTGACTGACATACTTCCTTGCTTCAGCGACAGAAATTCCTTCTTCTTGATCTTTATCATACGAGCTGGAATATGGTAGTTCCTGAATTGTGTACTGAACTCTGCCCAAGTAATAGTATCAGCAGCATCGTGGGCAGCAGTATAAGAATCCCACCAGTCAGCAGCAGGACCTGTCAGACGACCTGAGGCATAAAGAACTTTCTCTCGGTCCGTGCACTGTGCAATATTCAGCATCTTCTCAACGGACTTCAGCCAATCAACCGCGTCCAGTGGATCAGGTGAGCTTGCAAATGTAGATGGCTTATGACTCATGAACTCCCTATGCTTATCTCGGGGTGGAGCTGGTGGTGGTGGTGGAGGCAGTGGTACTTGTTGCTGCTATTGCTGCTGTTGTTGTTGTTGCATTTGCTGTTGCAGCTGCTGTTGTTGCGCCCTCCTTTCCTGGCGTATCTCCTCTCGCTTCTGGCGCAACTCCTGTCGTATATCTTCTCTTTCCTGACGCATCTCCTGGCATTCTTGCTGCATCTGGGCACGCATATCAGCCATAGTGTCCGCCATTTGCTGCATCACCGCCATCTGAGCAGCAACCAGTGGGTCAACTCCGCCTAGTGGAGGATTAGGAGGATTCATCTCTGCAGGCTGTGGCTGAGGTTGTCTATATATCCTTCAAGTGTGTCGATTAGGAGGCAAATCAATTCCACCACCCCGCCTGGTATTTACCATCTGAGTTAGATACATATGGTAAGAAAATAGTAGACAAGGCAGGTATTTACAAATCAGGTTACTTTGGGGAATTTTATTAGCTAAGCAGATTAATATTTTACCTACCCTAGCTAATTCAATACCTTATGGTGGTACATACTAAGATGTCCATCTATAATAATTCAATCAATCAAAGAAGCAAATCAGGCATTTAGCATCAGCACAATCAAACAACATTTTAAATAGAGAAAATAGTTTTAATTTTGTCTTAGGTTCCCTATCTCTTAGAAAGATCATAGTCATAGGATTCCAAGGTGTGAAATCCATCTTGTCTTAGAGTAGAAAAGATAAGATTAATCAGAGTAGAATAGCAAAAGGTGAGACAAGATCAAGATGAGATGAGTATAGAATGAGTCAGAGTAAGGTAAGTAGAAAGGGTCTATCCATTTCTATCTAGGTTTCGTCCTACAGTCAACATTCCTCTGATACCACTTTTGTCGCACCCGGCTTTAAGGGACAAAGCCAGGTGCATCTCATACATGCGCCAAGAAGACAACATATATAATAACAGAGTGTATAGAGATAAATGTCACAAAACATCAGAGTATTTGTTACATAGCGGAAGACTTATTACAAAATAAAAGAATAAATACAAAACGAACTAAGGATCGTTGGCGCCAATGTCAACTGAGAAATGCCACCTAGATCAGATCATACTCGTCGCCTTGTGGATCCTCCTGAACCACCTGCTCTTCTCCTGTGGGGGGTGTGAGACAGCAAGGGTGAGCTCACACATGATCATAGCTCAACAAGTTGTGGGGAACCAGTGGACATAAACTCACAAAGGTGTGAGTTCATGTGATGTGTAAGGCTAATCAATGATAGGGGTTAAAGCTGAGCATTGCTTTTAGTAGTTGGTCCAAATTTTATTAGCAATTACTAAGTGTAAGTAAATACCAAACCATAGATAAAGTAGTAGAACAAAATTAATAACAAACCCATGCATATGCAAATGACAAAATTGAATTTAAGTTCCATAATTTAAACATCAGAGAGTCCTGAGCTGCTCATGACCGTGAGCTCGGCTAGTATACCAGTTTTACACTCTGCAGAGGTTGTACCCTTTACCCACAAGTCATGTTACCCATCTGCCAAGGGGTCGCGAATCCCATACACCTCTACCTAGGAAGCGTGGCAGGGCAACACTACGAGGCCTTTACAAAGTTCCACTAGCTTCCGAAAACCAGCTACAGTTTATAGAAAGTTCCAATGCAGGGTTCTTGTCTGACCGCCATCGCAGCAAAATCATCCAAGGACCTCCCTACACTGACCACTCCCCTACTGCCCTTGCCCCTTTCGGGTAAGGTAGTCTTCCACTAGCTTTCCTAATTAGTCAGCCAAGGACGTCCCATTAAACCCTTGTGGTGGCACGTGTTACTCAAGTTAAGCTCTATGTTCCAATTAACATTAATGATCTCAACATGAACATAAATAGAATAACAAAAAGAATTGGAACATAGAGGTAATAAATGATTATCCCAAAACCAGGTAAAGCAATAGCAAACTACCCAAGTGAATCAGGGGTAAACAAGGTAATGAGATTAACAATCTAGGGTGACCTATTGGGTCCCATCAAAATTAACCTATGCATGAGTGAATGATAATTAGAGAACATTATTGGGTAAAAAGTGGTCAAGGGCACAACTTGCCTTCAATGAGCTCCTGCTCAGCTACTTCAACCTGCTGCTCACCAGGATCCTCAGCAATGGGCTCTTCTACTCGCCACAATACAAACAAGCACAGTGTATATAGAGAAATTAACATTACACCAAACATATAAATAAAATACACAGTAATAATCTACATATTAAAATAAAATCCTAGGAACAGGAATCATAAATTTTGGAGTTATAGAATTTAAGTTATGGATTTTCAAAGGTTTTATGTGTTTAAAATAGGATTAAGTGAGAATTACATTTTCTTACTGTTTTCATGATAAAACAGAGGCTCTGAGTGATAAAGAATAAAATTACAAAAATTTAGAAAGTGGAATGGATTATTTTGGAGCCCATATGAATATTCTATGAATTATACAAGTTCTAGGGTTTATTTTTATATTAAAAATCTAATTTCTAATTCATTTAATCACTTTAAAACAGCACTGGACTGGGGCTCATTTATACAGGAACATAGGGGGCTCGGTGCAAGGTTTCCAAGACTCAGAATACTATGCAGTAGGACGGCGGGTTTATTGTTAATAAAGACAGGGGCTCTTTTGTAAGTCTAGCGCCGTGAAAGGGTATTCTCTATTATTGCCCGTAGGATCTAGATCTTGTGGCTCAGATTAGACTACCCACTCTGCGAACCGGTATGTGCCCATAGCGGTTGGATCCGGAATCAGCGGCCGTGGTTTAATGAAATGAGATTGAATCAGGGTCACGGGATCCAGATCGGACGACCCACGCTATTCCGACCGAATCATTCCCCGAAGATCTAATCTTAACCGCAGAGCAGTCGATCAACGGTCACGGTTTTACGAAGTCGTGACCCTTGGATTCGATCACAACGGTCCGCGCGGCGTCTTCCACCCTGGTTCACCTGGAACACGGTGGCGTCCCGAACGCGGCAATACCCACGCCGGAGCTCCCGATTCCGGCGCCACTACCCCTAGATTCAACATCGACCGGTCCAAATTAATACAGGGGCGCAGATGAATTACCAGAGAGGGTTTGCACCCCAGCCGATGATGTGGATACCCACGGACGCGACGGCACCCCGGCCATGGAGAAGACGGCGCGACGACGTGCAATTCCAGGGCAACAGTGCACCACCGGACCCCAAAGCTCCGCGTATACGATCCACCCGCCTTGGCGAACCCCACGGTTCCTCCCAGGTCATGTAGGGCCCTGGCGAGTGGGTCCCGCGTGGAAGTGAAACGGCGCGCGCGCGAGGTGACTGCCGGTGGACCCCACACGTCAGCGGAAGGGAAGATGGCTGGTGAGCGCGTGCGCGACTGTCATGTAGGGCCCGTCTGTCGGCGCCATCTCCAGGAGCTGGGTCGTGCGGGAGGTTAAGGGTTAATGGGCCGAATTCAGGTTTGTTGGCCCATCCAGGTATAGTATTCCTTTTTCTTTTTCTTTTATTTTCTTTTATTTTCTTCTTTCTCCATTATTTCACAAATTCAAATTTAAATACTAATTTAAATTCAAACTTGTGACTAGTTCATTCTCAAACCCTATTTGTGCAATCAAATGTATTAGGTTTGAGGACATTTATTCAAATATATTATTCATGTTTTCATATTCCTTCTCTTTTCTAGATTCAAGAATTTCTTTTAGGATTTAATTTCCCTTTTTTGGTCTTTAATATTTTTTTGTTACAAAATGCACACAAAAATAAAATATTCAGCATGATGCAATGATTTAGTAGCATATCTTTTTATTAATTGTTCTTGGACATGGTGTTCACATATGATGATGCATGAAGGTCAAACTCACATAAAGAGGAATTGTTTCTCTATTGGTATTATTTCTAGCAATTTACAAAGTGGGTGTTACAAAATATGAGAAAACCAATGATAGTAATTACACCTAAAGGGCCTATTGAGGCAAATCAAATGACACATAGATTGACATTAACCATTATGGGTAGAGAATTTGGAGCTACTGCTGTAATATTAGAGTCAAGCAGTATAGATCTGATCCTTGGTATGTCATGGCTAAGAAAGGCAAAGGTCGTTATAGCATGTGGTAGAGGTACCGTAGAACTCACTACCAATAAAGGAGAAAGATTTCAAGTTAATATTGCAGTAACCTCCTCATCCATGCGTGCAATGTTCTTTATGCCTGAGGAGTTTGTTGGTGACAACATCCGTGTGGTTAGAGATTTTTCGGATGTCTTTCCAGAGGAGTTACCAGGGATGCCACCTGATAGAGAAGTTGAGTTTGTTATTGATCTCTTACCTGGAACCGCCCCTATTTCTAAACGGCCATATAGGATGTCCGTAGAGGAGTTGAAGGAACTTAAGAAGCAATTAACTGAGTTGCAAGAGGCTGGGTACATTCGTCCGAGTTCCTCACCTTGGGGAGCACCGGTTTTGTTTGTACAGAAGAAGGATGGATCTCAGCGGATGTGTGTGGACTATAGATCACTTAATGATGTCACTGTGAAGAACAAGTATCTGTTACCCCGTATTGAGGATTTATTTGATCAGATGCGAGGTGCTAGAGTATTCTCGAAGATTGATCTCCGATCCGGTTACCATCAGATGAGGATTAGACCATCAGATATTCCTAAGACAGCTTTCTCGACTCGATATGGATTATACGAGTTCACTGTTATGTCATTTGGGTTAACCAATGCACCAGCTTATTTCATGAATTTGATGAATAAGGTGTTTATGGAATATTTGGACAGATTTGTCGTGGTGTTCATCGATGATATTCTTATCTATTCTAAGAATGAAAGTGATCATGAACAACATCTAAGGTTGGTGCTACAGAAGTTGCGAGATAATCAACTCTATGCTAAGTTCAGCAAGTGCGAGTTGTGGATTGACAAGGTGCCATTCCTTGGTCATATTATTTCTAATGGAGGAATAGCAGTGGATCCTGCTAAAGTGAAGGAAATAATGGAGTGGAGAGTGCCCACTACATTTACGGAGATTCGAAGTTTCTTGGGACTCGCAGGATATTATCGGAGATTCATTGAAGGGTTCTCTAAAATTGCCAAGCCTATGACATCGCTTTTGGAGAAAGGAAGAGAATTCAAGTGGGATGAGAAATGCCAAGAAAGCTTTGATCAATTGAAGGAGAAATTGATGTCTCCACCAGTATTGGTTATGCCAGATCTACAGAA
Source organism: Zea luxurians (assembly GCA_029449295.1). Taxonomy (NCBI): domain Eukaryota; kingdom Viridiplantae; phylum Streptophyta; class Magnoliopsida; order Poales; family Poaceae; genus Zea; species Zea luxurians. The sequence continues at coordinate 36,186,936 of JAOPSE010000010.1, read as the reverse complement.
GGGATTTGACATTTACTGTGATGCATGTGGCCAAGGACTTGGATGTGTGCTCATGCAAGAAGGACATGTGATCGCCTATGCATCTCGTCAGTTGCGGAAACATGAATTGAACTACCCCACTCATGACTTGGAATTGGCAGCAGTTGTGCATGCACTTAAGATTTGGAGACATTATATTATGGGAACTAAGTGCCAAGTATACACGGATCATAAGAGTTTGAAGTACATATTCACTCAGAAGGACCTCAACCACCTTAGACAACGTCGTTGGTTGGAGCTCATTAAGGATTATGATTTGGAGATTCACTATCATCCAGGCAAGGCAAATTTGGTTGCAGATGCCTTGAGTTAGAAGGAGCATGTTCACTCCGCTTTTGTCGTCCAACTACCCGATGAATTAGCAAAAGACTTTGAGAGACACAATTTGGGAATTGTTACTCATACTGAAGGAGTTACCATTGAGTTGGAACCTACCTTGGAGCAAAAGATTCGTAAAGGTCAGGTTGGTGATGCTAAAATTCAAGAGATTAAGGATCTGATTACTGAAGGAAGAGTTCCGGAATTCATGGAGGATGAGCAAGGTACTATATGGTTCAAAGATCGGATATGTGTTCCAGAGATCGATAGCCTTTGTGAGACTATTTTAAAAGAAGCCCATGATTCTGATTACTCAATCCACCCTGGTAGCACTAAAATGTATCAGGATTTGAAGCAAAAGTATTGGTGGTATGGACTGAAAAGAGATGTTGCTGCACATGTGGCTAAGTGTGATGTGTGTCAAAGAGTTAAGGTCGAACATCAAAGACCAGCTGGACTATTGCACCCGTTGAAGATACCTGAGTGGAAATGGGAAGAAATTGGTACGGATTTTATTGTTGGACTACCCCGCACCCCTGCTGGGTATGACTCTATTTGGGTGATTGTAGGCAGATTGACAAAAGTGGCTCATTTCATACCTGTGAGGACTAATTACACGGGAGCCAAGCTAGCAGAATTGTATATGACTCGGATAGTTTGTCTACATGGTGTGCCTAAAAAGATCGTGTCGGATCGAGGATTGCAGTTTACTTCTCGATTTTGGAAGAAATTACATGAGAGCTTGGATACAAAGTTGAATTTCAGCTCAGCCTACCATCCCCAGACTGATGGACAGACAGAGAGGACTAATCAAGTGCTGGAAGATATGTTAAGAGCTTGTGCTCTCAAGCATGGTGGCAGTTGGGAGAAGAGCTTACCCTATGCTGAGTTTTCTTATAATAATAGCTACCAGGCCAGTTTGAAGATGTCACCATTCGAGGCTCTATATGGCAGAAAATGCAGGACTCCACTGTATTGGGATCAAACTGGTGAAAGACAGCTCTTTGGGCCTGAACTTATACAAGAGGCAGAAGAACAAGTTCGAATGATAATAGAAAATTTGAGGATTGCACAATCCAGGCAAAAGAGCTATGCTGATAATAGAAGGAGACTACTGGAGTTTAAGGAGGGTGATCACGTGTATCTGAAGGTGTCACCAATCCGGGGTATGAGAAGATTTAAAGTTAAAGGAAAGTTGTCCCCTCGCTTTATTGGACCCTTCTTGATCTTAAAGCGAGTGGGTGAAGTTGCATATCAACTGGAGTTACCCAATCATCTGTCAGATGTACATGATGTATTTCATGTGTCTCAGCTAAAGAAGTGCCTCAGGGTACCTGAGGAGTAGCTACCACTGGAGGACCTTAGTGTTCAAGATGACCTGACCTATGCAGAGTACCCTATCAAGATTTTGGACACTTTGACTCGAGTTACAAGAAATAAGGTGATTAAGATGTGCAAGGTACAATGGAGTCACCATGGTGAGGATGAAGCTACTTGGGAGCGAGAAGAGCTTCGTATAGATTTTCCCCACCTTTTCCCTAGATCTTCTTAAATCTCGAGGACGAGATTATTTTTAAGGGGGGTAGGATTTGTAATGCTCAAATTTGTAAAAGCCTAAGAAATGAGATTATTTTCTCTATATGTGTTGCCTTTACTCATTGGTACATGTGAATAACCACATTTAAAAGTGAATGATTAACAAGTGGCACATAAACAACTTATGCATCATGTTGGGTCTTATTTGTTTGTGCATTTAAAATAATAATAATAATAATAACACATAATACTTGAGTTGAGAATTTGGAGTTAACAAAAAAAGTGCACTTTAGGAAATTGGAAATAATGTACACAAAGCAAGAAAGAAAATACTATGCAAAACAGAATAAATTTGTAAATAAATAAAATTTACCCACACTATGTTCAGAGGAATTGAACATATAAATTTGAAGATGAAATGGACACAAAATTTGAATTCAAAATAATTGTGAATAAGGAAAACAGAAAATAAGGAAAACAAAAGAAAAAGAAAAGAAGCTCAACTGGGCTCTAGACCTCATTTTAGCCCACCAGGAAAATCACAAAGCCTGCACGCTGGGCCGTTTTCCTAGGACTCGGCCCATTCTAACCTCCACGCGCGCTCGGATCCGCAGCCTCCGACAGCGCGGCCCCACCTTGTCAGCCGCCACCAGCAATGTCTCGCCCGCGCCGCTCTCTTCGCCTCTGTCGCTGGTTCTTCGGGCCCACTTGACAGTCGTCTCCTACCTCCGTAACGAGCAGGGACCGAAACAGATGGATCCGCGGCGTGTGCGAGAACTCCGGCGGCCATCACGGAGCTCCTTGACCAACCTATCTGTGCGTCGTCGGGGGATAAATGGGGCATCCTATCTTCATTTTCTTTCCCTCTATCCACCTCGACGCCTCGTAGCCAGACCGGAGGGCAGCGCGAGAGAGGAGAGAACTCGGGCAGCCGCCGCACTCGACTCCCCACCTCCGCTGATGGTCGGTGGTCGGAGACGGGTCGTGAAGGCTTGCCATCGTGCAAGGATCGGGCAGGCGCGGTTTATCGGGCGCAGACATTGACTGGTGTGGGTGAAATCGCCCGCCAATCTTCGGCTCTCATGGCCGAGCCGCCGCGCAGCGAGGACGATCTTCCTCGGAGCCTAATCGCTGGTAAAATCACCGTTTATACCCTTGTTGTTCTATTGGCTTCGTTTTGCACTAATTAGGATGGGAAATGGACAACCCGAGAGCGCGTTTGGATTTCTCCGGCGAGCCTTCGCCGTGCGCGCTGGGCGTCGCCGCCGCCATGCTCGTCCGTAGTTGGAACGAAGCTGTGTGCCGTCGGATCCGAATTCGATGGCCTCGATTAGACCTAGGTTACCGGTTCAGGGGGAATTGGTCTGGAGCGTCGATAATCGATCGTGCGGGTGTGGCTTGATCTCACTTTATAAGATCTTGACCCTCGGGTTATTATCAGACGGCCGTGGTTTCATACCGGTTTGTATGTAACTCCATCTAATCCTGCGCGTCCGATTTAGATCGTGCGGCTCACAGGCCGCAATACCCCTTCGCGTATCCACTTTGCAGAAAACCCCCCATAGTGTTTAAGAATCAACCCGCGGTCCATAGCAGTGTCAGTCTGAGTCTTAGAAACATTTTCACCGTAGCCCCTGCTGTTTTCTGTTATTGAGGCCCAATCCAGTGAGAGCTGAAAATAGGAAATTAATAGTAGAAATCGATTTTTAATACAAAAATAAATCTAGAAACTTGTTTAATTCATAGAAAATGCATATGAACTCCAAATTGATCCATTCCAGTTCCAAAATTTTTATAATATTATTGTCTAACCATTAGTGCCTCTGTTTTAACATGAAAGATGATTTAAAATTTATCTAGCAGTTAATCTTGTATTAAGCACATAAAACATTAGAAAATCCATAACTTAAAATCTATACCTCCAAATTTAATGATTCCAGTTCCTGTGATCTTATTTTAATGTCTAGTTTATTGCTGTAGATTCTATTTACATGTTTGGTGTAATGTTAATTTTTGCTATACTATGTATGTATTGTGTTGATGCGAGTAGACGAGCAAGCTACAGAGAATTCTGAGGTTCAGCAAATAGAGACTGCTGAGCAGGAGCTCGTTGAAGGCAAGTTGTGCCCTTGATCACTTCTTTTACCCATTCATGTTCTTATTATTCATAATGATCTGTATAGGTTAATTTTGATGGGACCCAATAGGTTACCCTAGATTTTGACTATCTTTATACCTTGCTTCACCACTGGTTTTACTACTAAGTTTTTGGGTGGTACATGCTATTGCTTTATGTGGATTTGGGTATAGAGATATTCATCACTCATTTTTACACTTGTTATTATCTGTTCATTATTTTATGTTCATGATAAGATCATTATGTTAATGGGAACATGGAGAACCACCCGAGAAAACAGTGCTACCACAAGGGTTTAATGGGACGCCCTTGGCCGATTAACTAGGAAAGCTAGTGGAGGGCTACCTTACCCGAAAGGGGCAAGGGCAGTAGGGGAGTGGTCAGTGTAGGGAGGTCCTTGGTTGATTTTGCTGCGATGGCGGTCAGGCAAGAACCCTGCACTGGAGCTTCCTATAAACTGTAGCGGGTAGTCTAAAGCTAGTGGAACTTTGTAAAGGCCTCGTAGTGGTACCCTGCCTCGCTTCCTTGGTAGAGGTGTATGGAGTCTGATCAACTCCGTGGCAAATGGGTAACACGACTTGTGAGTAAAGATGCGCAACCTCTGCAGAGTGTAAAACTAGTATACTAGCCGTGCTCACGGTCATGAGCGGCTCGGACACTCACATGATTAATTTATGGAACTTAAACTTAATTTGTCATTTCATTGCATCTGGGATTATTTTACTATTACTTTTATTTATTATTTCTAAGGTTCAGTATTTACTTACACTTAGTAATTGCTAATGAAAAGTTGACCTACTTATAAAAGCAATGCTCAGCTTCAGCCTTCATTTCATTGATCAGCCTTACACTTCATGAACTCCCACCTTTGGTGAGTTCATGCCACATTATTCCCCACGACTTATTGAGCTATGAACGTATGTGAGCTCACTCTTGCTGTCTCACACCCCCTCACAGGAGAAGAGCAGGTGGTTCAGGAGGAGCCACAAGGCGAGGAGTATGATCTGATCTAGGTGGCGTTTCTCAGTTGACATTGGCGCCGACGATCCTTAGTTCGTTTTATGTTTATTCTTTTATTTTGTATCAAGTCTTCCGCTATGTATTAAGTACTCTGATCTTTTATGACATTTATCTCTATACACTCTGTTATTATATATGTTGTCTTCTTTGGCGCATGTATGAGATGCACCCGGCTTTGTTCCTTTAAAACCGGGTGTGACACCATTGATGACATGATGAAAAAGAAAACTACACCTTAGGTTCCTTTAATTAATCAGCTTAGGGCATCTTGTGCCACCCTCATCACTAAATTGTTTTCCTGAGTGGTCACTCAACGAACCGATCGTTACGATGAAGCACTTGGGAAAGAGTCCAAACCTTCAGGTTACCATAAATCCATAAGAAACCATTGGAACATTGTATCATAATATCATCATCTCATTATGTTCGTTTATTATGTTTAAGCACTAGCATTAAAGCTAAACAATACAACCCAAAACCATGAATAAATAAGGATAGGGAAAATAGAAAACTAGTCATCATTAGGTCGATCATGTTGTGCGAGAAAGTAAATTCTCATGTGAAATAAGACATAAATAAGAGGACACTTGTATTCGACAAACGGATGCTCAAGATCTTCACTTGCAACTCCTTTGGGTTCCACGAACTAATCGTTATTTGTGCGATTACAAACCTGCATTCAATAGACTATAAAAGAAAAAGAACAATAGACTACGGAAAATATTATTAAAACACACAACACAGGATAGGGCTCGCTGCTACGGTTACATGAGAAAAAGAACCGCGAAAAGTGGAGTTACGGTTGAAAAATACAACTTTTGAAATATTTGCATAATTAAACACGAAAAAATATGTTCTAAGTTAGTTTTAATTAATATAAATCATGTGTGAAAGATATTTCAGAGAAACATCTAATTTAACTTTAATCCAAATTATAATTTAGTTTGAAACCACATTTAAAACTAGTTAAATTATATTTATAAACGGACCAGATTAAAACCCTACATTAGCTTTGATTAGAAAACTAATCTGATAATCATTAGTTGAGCAAAACCAATTATTTAAAACATGCGACACAATGTGATGGCATTATTATTAATATACAACGTTAATAAGAAGTTAACACAACTTGAACAGAATAAAAACAGATGCTTAACACCTTAACAACGATGCCTAAAATAAACCCCAACCAATCGATGATCTCATGGTAAAGGGGGCAAATAATTACTGCTAATAAAGATAAGGTTCAAGATTTTGGAATTGATAAATGACCCGTAATGGTGAGGCGTATGGATTATGGTAAGGATCCGGTACTAAGAGGCAAGTTTTTATTGCATTGGAATCGAGTTATATAAACCAGTAAAACAATATATATAGCAGCAGTAAAGAGATGTAATGGCCAGAATTAATTCTTTGCCATGTTTGCTTAGGCCACCTACCTCTATATAAACATGGCCGTACGTTGAGCAGTCAAACAACATCAATCTCGCATCCATGGCGCTTCTCAGGAGTCAAGATAACAGGGCTCTCTTCTTGTTGGCGATGGTGGTCATGGCCATGGCCATCGTGTTGGCACCCAGCCCTGCGCACGGAGGAGACGATGGTATGTATATACGTGCATCATGCCCACTCTAACCATATTTTATCTATTTACTTTCTAAAGGATTGGATTGTATGCATTGGATTTTGGCGTGATCATTATTATTGACTAGTTTTTTTTTTTTTGTAGAGAGGTGCACGCATATGCCGGGGTGCAACATCAGCCGTTGCCGGAGCCAGTGCAAGCAGTGGGGGTACGCCAACCCTGTGATAAACTGCTGGAACACGCCACCGAATACGCAGTTGGACACATGCTGCTGCTTTAGTAACGCTGCAAGAAAATTGGCTTGATTTTTAGCGCTAGCTGTCAACTCCATGTGTGCTGTATCTTGTTGACTGATCGCGATCCAAATGTATCAGAATAAAATTTGAATGGAAATCCTTGTTTTAAAGTTCCGAATCTAATTGCCTCGAGCTCTAAAGGGTGGCATCCTCAAATAATATGGTATGACGTGTTATTATTACCTAAAGAATGGTGGTCATTTTTTTTATTCTGGACCCAATCGATGAATAATAATCATTTAAACATGATTATCCTTGATCAAGTAGGATGTAGGACGACACGAATAGAGTAGAGAGATTGGAATCAGATGATGGATCAGGCAATCTTGCACGCAAACTGAAGGATTTTATTGATGACCCAATCGATGAAATAGGTGAATGAATGCCAACGATTTTTTTTTGAATGGGAGGGGCAAAAGATTTGCCGCTCCAATATATTAGAGAGGAGAAACATTTACAAGACACTCACACGAAGACAAAGAGGAAGAAAAAAGAGAGCAGAAGGGCAAAAACTCAAACGCCTACTGAGGTTAAACACAACACTGAGCCCAACAGGCCCCAACTAACCCAAAATGGCACCAACTAGTTCTTTCACTAAAGAAGCGACCTGATCTGGATTCTTCTGTTGATTCCTGAAGATCCTGTTGTTTCTTTCTAACCATAAGCTCCACCAAAAATAAATCAGAAGACCGTCGAATTTTTTCCGGGATTGCCTATTACAGAGCCCTCTTAGCTTCCTCCACCAACCATACAGCGACTCGGATGTCTGATTTCCTCTCAGGAAAGAACAGTTCCCCCATATCAATAATCTATTCCACACCTCTCTACTGAAAGTGCAATCTTTGCATAAATGAGTTACCGTCTCTAGCGCTGAGTTACAAAGACAGCAAACCGGATTACACTGCCAATGTCTCTTCTGAAGGTTGTCAGCAGTCAGCACTTTATTATGTAAAAGAGTCCACGCAAAAAAAACGACATTTAGGTTCAGCTTTTGCTTTCCAAATGGGGTTGATATTCATTGTGCAATAATTTGTTGCAAATTGGATCTTATATGCGCTGCTAGCGCTATACTCACCATCTTCCGTCCATCTCCAAGAAATGGAGTCTTCTAGATCATTCAGCCCGTGTGTACTATTGATAACCTGCCAAAGGGAGACCAATTCTTTGATTTCATCTGCATCACCAAAGGGAGAGCATAGCTGGATCCAACGATTATTTCTCAGGGCCTGGAAAGTCGAAATGTTCTTCCTTTTTGCTTTTTGGAATAGGCTTGGTGCAATGTTTTTTGGTGCTTGACCATGGATCCAACTAGATTTCCAGAATACTGCAGTTTTCCCATTGCCCACCGTCACACAAGTGGAAGCATAGAAAAGATCTTCATCTGTTTTATCACATGGCAGCTGCAAATCCACCCATGCTTTATCTTTGGCTTTCCAACGAAACCACAACCATCTAAGTCTTAAAGCCCTCGCAAAACGATCCAGGTCCAGGATACCCAATCCCCCTTTGCACTTTGGCAGGCAAGTAGTAGACCAATTGATCAAGCAGTGACCCCCATTGCATGACTCAGGATTACTTCCTTTCCAGAGGAAGCTTCTTCTTATCTTATCAATTTTTTTCAGTAGCCATTTTTGAGCCGGGAAGACCGTCAGGTGATAAATAGGTTGTGCGGATAACACAGATTTAACTAATGTCTCTCTACCTGCCTTTGATAGGAGCTTTCCTTTCCATCCTGCGAGTCTGTTATTGATTTTTTCAACTAAAGGTTGCAGTACAATTCTTTTAACGGTTCTAAAGTGAAGGGGGAGACCCAGGTATTTCCCGGGTAATGCAGCGAATTTACCGGGGAAGGCTTCTACAAGATTTGGCCAAAGGGCCTCCGGGTAACGGATCGGAAAAATTTCAGTTTTATCGAAGTTTATCTTCAGCCCTGAACACCCTTCGAAAGTCTCTAGAATCGATTTTAGCACTTTGAGATCTGCTTTATCCGCTCTAATGAACACCCCTGCATCGTCTGCGTATAGGGAACAGCGAAGTTTTGCCCCTCTTGGCAGGACCCGCCCCAGTAACCCAGCCTCGGCCGCCCGCTCGATCATCATCTGAAGCGGATCCATTGCTAATATGAAGAGAAAAGGTGAAAGGGGATCCCCCTGTCGCACACCACGCCTGTGAATGATTTTGTCTGATTGTTGACCATTGATGATAACTCTGGAGGTAGAAGAACCAAGAATAGCTGCGATCCAATTACGCCACCGCAGGGGAAATCCCCGAGCTTTTAGCACATCAAGAAGGTAAGCCCAATTTAGGGAATCGAAAGCTTTGGATATATCAAGCTTAATAAACAGAGCAGGCTGGCCGTTTTTATGAAGTTTCTTGATCACCCTTTGAACGTATAGGAAATTATCATGAATTGACCGTTTCTGGATGAAGGCATTCTGGGCAGTGGATACAATCTCATTCATTCTCAGTGCAAGTCTGTTTGCCAGAATTTTGGTTATGATTTTCATGAAGCTATTGATGAGACTGATTGGTCTAAATTTGTCTATTGTGTCAGAGATCTCTCTCTTAGGTAGCAGAATGATGTTTGCCTCATTAACTAGGTGTAAGCTCCTGCATTTTAGATGATAAAAATCGTTAATTGCTTTGGAGAGGTCGTCTTTAACCACATCGAAGCAGCATCTATAGAATAGCCCAATGAAGCCATCCGGACCAGGCGCCTTTTCAGCTTGCAACCCCATAACCACCTTCTTGATTTCATTAGCCTCAATCGCAATGCCTAATTCTGATAAATCAAATGGCAAATAACCCAAATTATCCCAACGAACAGCCCTCTGTCTCACACCACTTGTACCTAGTACTGTATCAAAATGATGGTGAGCCTCGTGCAGTTTATCTCGTTGGCTGGTCAATATTGATTCATCATGAACTAGAGATCTAATGTAGTTTTTTCTTCTTCTGTTGTTGGCCATCAAATGGAAGAATTTATTATTAGCGTCCCCCAGGCGCATCCAGGTAAGCCTGGAATGTTGTCTTGCAATTGTCTTTTGAATGGAGGCAAGGCCAAGAATTTTGGATTTAAGCCATTTCCTGAATTCCAATTCGTCACTGGTGAGCTGCCTAGCTTCCTGAGCCTTCTCCAGTAGAGTTAACACTATCTGAATGATTGCCAATTGCACGGTGACACTACCTACTGTTTTTCTCCTCCACGCGCTTAGTGCCTTGGCTGTGCGCTGCATCTTCACATGCAACACCAGAATTGCATCAGCAGAATTGACATCAGTGTTCCAAGCGTGCTGCACTACCTCCTTAAAACCATCGATTTTTGTCCAGAAGGACTCAAATCTAAAACCCCTAAAGAAGGAGAATGAAGAACGACCTTGCATAATTAGCGGACAGTGATCCGAGGTCATTGTGCCAATGGCCTGTAGGTCTGCCGAGGGGAATAGTTGATGCCACTCTGTTGTTGCGAGAAATCTGTCAATCCTCGTCATTGTAGGTTCATTCTGTTCATTTGACCATGTGAAAGCTCTACCATTGAGATCAAGTTCTAATAGCTGCAGATCATCAATTGTCTTATTGAATTGACTCATTATTCTTCTGTTAATTATCCCTTTGTTTTTTTCCCGAGCTCTTCTTATCATATTGAAGTCCCCTACAACCATCCATTCCGGTCGCACCAAATTGTGAATATTGCGCAGTTCATTAAGGAAATCCAATTTCTCAATTTCTTGCTGAGGACCATAAACGCCAGTGAGGTCCCAAACCTCGTCCTCCAATTTCGAGGTGAATCTAACCGAAATCGAATAAGGAGATGAGCAATGCAAAAGAGACATATCAAAAAAATCTGCATCAGAGGCGATGATGATTCCGCCTGAGGCGCCCTGGGACGGCAAATGCAACGTTTGGTTCGCTAGCTTGGAACCAACAGTTTCTTTGAGGAGTTCATTGGTCCAGTTCATGATTTTTGTTTCTTGGAGACAAACAATAGTTGCACCAGTAGAGCTAATAGTTTGTCTCACACTTTCCCGTTTAGCAGGATTATTTAAGCCCCTAACATTCCAGGAGAAAACAGTGCAAATGGAACACATTAATACAACCGGCCACCTCTACTTGAGGAAATCATAACAGCCAAGAGGCCAAACACGGGGTGCAACGGCACAGCCCTCAACCACGACAACATAAGGGAGTGCACTTGAAGTAAGACGCAGTACAAAGGAAGACATAACAGCCCTGGATGCCCTAGAAGCAAGAGCCAGCGGCCAGACTCTAAACCCAACTCTACTGCCGACAACATCGCCAAAAGGACCACCAAAAGAACCATTTGCTGTAACATCAGCAAAACCATCTCCACCATTACAGACAGGACAACCGCACTCAGCCTTCCAAGGCCAATGGGGCGACCGGGGCTAAGAAGGGAGCCACCTTGCGCCCTTTCTTGTTGTTGATTTTCTTTCCTTTTCCATGATTGGCCAGCTCCATGATCTCCTCCATCTGAACCTTGGTAAGAGGTCTTGCAAAAAGCCTTGCAATCTGTTCAAAATGATTGACTTCATTAGATGAGCAAGAAGCCAAAGAGCCTAGATCATTTTTTGTTGTTGAGTTGTATAGTTTAGCTAGCAGAATGTCCTGAGCTTTGGATATTGAATCTCTAGAACGCCCCAACATTAATTTTTTCTTTGCAGCCAATCTAACACTATATCTCTTGCCGGAGGTGGAAGCTTGGCCAGGCCTATTTATATGCTGTTGGGGCGAAACCCAAATTGCATTTGCTGTGTTGGGTAAATTGTTGTGTGGAAGGGTTTGAATCAGAGGGGGTTCTGGTGGCATGGTTATATTTGCGATGAAGTTGTGCAACTGCGAGTTGTTAGTGTCGCTTAGCTGAGGGTCCGCTGGTAAACTACAAACCTCCTGACTATGTCGATTAACTGCCGCAGCAATTGAGGGTACTGGAGTTTCGTCCTGTAGAACAATCACATTACAGACTTGCTCGGCATGTTTACCATTTGAGTCTACTTGGGGCTCGACACAAAGTAACCCCTTATGCGGTTGTTGAGTTGCGTCCACGATTGAGTTATTGTGATTCAGAGTATTATTCAGATTCGAAATAGCACTGGACACAGGCATACTAGCAAGTGAAGTTACTGCATTATCTGAAGAGAGCTTCGATGTTACCTTGGGAGATGCAGTAGTATGTATGGCGAGGTCGTTCTGGATGTCGAATGAATTGACTGCATCCTGGATGGGACTATCACCAGCGACCAGCTCCTCAACGATCGCAGGCGACCCGGCAGTGAGAAGTGAATCTGCAGTGGAGACTGCAGTAGCATTTACCTTGGGTGCCAAATGCTTTGTTGATGACCTCCCATCGACATGGAAATAATGAGCCTCCAGATTGCCATCTTTAGTGCCACTGTTCAGCAGGAGCCTATCAGCACCTGCAGCCCCCTCAGCCCCCTCAAAAGGCCAAACAGCAGATATCAGTGGGTCAGCAAAAGAAACAGCTTTAGCTCTTAATTTAGGTACCCAACGCTTTGATTGTGACATCCCCATCTCAAGACGTCTGAAGGGAGTGGAAGTTCTGTATTTTCCATTCGAGCTGATGCAGTCATCAGCCCCACCCCGACAACGCGACGAACGAACCCAACCAGAAAGGCTGCAATGACGACGAGGACCATGTCTTCTACCATGCTGATACATATCATCATCATCTTGATCCCAGTCGCGGCGAACCAAATCCCTTCCACGACGTTCACCCGGATACTCCCTTTTCTCGCCAATGGAATCTGGTACACCATAGCTCCATTCAAACTCTCTGCGAGGCTTACGGTTCGAAGGTCCCCCCCTGCTGTCCCTCCCGCGCAAGAATGAGAGATCTTCCACTATTTCAATGTGGTTCCGAAGAGTGTAAACATGGCCTTTTTTCAGATCTGATGGAACATCATAGTTAACACCAGCAAGCGGCAGTGGGGTGGAAACCGGTGGGGGCTCCCTGTCAGGTTCAGTAACTGTAAGCCAAACTTCCTTAGGGATTTCACAAGGATCAGAGCACCAGGCCCAGAGATCAAAGGACCTCGTGCGCTCTCTACGCCTAGCGCGCTCTTGAACAAAGTGGATGGCACAACTCTTCCCCAGAACCCTTGCGACCACATCCTCCCCCCAGCAGTGAATAGGAACACCTTCAACCCGGACCTTAACTCTAAACTCGAAGAAAGTTTTTCTAGCGTAACTTTCTTCAGACCAATCACCAAAGTGAAAGACCCGACCACGATACGAGACCGAATTCCGGTCAAGAGCCCACTGCTTTGATCTCGGGTCAGAGAAAATGATGAAGAATTGTTCAGGGAAATGCTTGACAATTTGGTACTGACCATGTTGTAGATTGAACTTTTCCCTGAGCATGTCACCTGCCTGAAGACTGTCCACCTCATGGCTGTTGCCGTCGAAGGATGCAAGACCACTCCGTCCTCTACTCGTGAGAAGGGCACGGCCGTATAGATTGAGAGCTCTCGCAGGTGGAAGCTTGTAGACACAGAGGCCCAGAGAGCCTATTAGAATTAGAGATGACAACAGGGAAATTCCTGTCCCCATTCCCATCCCCGCGCAGAAAAAATGTTCTCACGGGAATCTCTACGAACGCTCGTGGGAGACATTTCTTCCCCATCCCTATTCCCACGGGGATCCTCGTCCCCACTTAAATTATAATTAGAACATATGTCATTTGTTATTAATATAAAACATTATCATATATATATATATATTGTCATATATAAAAAATCATTATGTATACATCAAAATGAACCCATTTGTAATATTGAGTGGTCTCTTGACAATGTATTATTTATTTTTATCATTAACTAGTACACGAAAATAGCATCACATGAAAGTCTAACGGGTCCCTGCAGGGAACGGTCTAACGGATCCCCGCGGGGAACGTGGACGGGAAATGCTTCCTCATCCTCGTTCCCGTTTACCGTCGGAGGAAAAATTTTCTCCGTTTACATCTCTATGGAAAAGAAACTTTCTCATCACATCTTCTAATGGAGGAATTCCGTGCAGAGAATCGGGGTCGGGGCTATTGTCATCTCTAATTAGAAGTGGCACAAGCCGCAGAGACAACATAGCGAGGTGGCAAGTCAGGTTTTATCAGGATCCTGCAGATATGACAGAGGAGCCGATGGAGCATCCACAACCACCTACCGTCCATTGGTCATACACTTGGACCTTAGGACATGTAGCGCTTCGAGGGTATATGAGCTTAGGTTTGTACCCTTTTTGGTTGAGAGGGATCCTAGAGCCTTAGAAAGATTTTTAACATCGTGTTGCATTGCACGAGGATTGAGGATTTCCATTCAGCCGTGACACATAGCGGGATCGCCCTACAACCACATATATAGAGAACATCCCTTAGAGGACACTGTGTCAGCTAGAGTAGAGCAGACACCCCTACCTCACCTACTTTTTTTTAGATAATGAAAACATAGTTCAATCTTAACCTCCAAAGAGGTTATGGCCAACGTTTACAACTGAAGGCAGCTTACTGTCTTGACACATCACATGACTGCACACAAGACCACCTATGACATGACCAAGCGATTTCCCCATCTGAAATTGTGAAAAAACTTTAGTAGCGCTATCTCCATATTGCGACATGAAGACTTTATTAACTCTTTATCCTCCATCTTAAGCTGAAGTTGTGCCCAGAAGCGACACCAATAAGTTGCCCTGAAGGTTACCTGCAAACAAGATTTAGGAGAAGATTTATTGAAAATCGCATCATTCCTACTTAACCAAATGGCCCAGCAAATTGCAGATGCTGCAATTAGTAGTAAACGGCGTGATTTGACTGGTAGCACCCTCGCCCAGTCCCCAAACAAATCATTCACATCCCGAGGTGGACCACCTGTGCTTATCTGAACCAAACGCTAGATGAAAGACACATAAGTACACCTGAAAAATAGGTGATTTATTGTCTCCAGTCTGCTACAAAAGCAACATGTCTGATTACCAGGCCAATTCCTCCTGGCCAAGTTATTCTTTGTAAAAGTTACACCTCTTTTGAGGTACCACATAAAAACCTTTATTTTCATAGGTATCTTAAGCTTCCAAAGGTCCTTGTTATCACTAACCACCCCATTGTTAAGAATTGCCTGATAGGACTGAACAGTGAACAGCCCATTAGCAATCAAGTCCCATCTGAATGAATCCATGTTAGTATTCAAATTAGTATATGCCACCAACGCCACTAGTTGAAACCATTGAACCCTCAACTGGTGCACCAATCCCCTACGGAATGAAATGTTTAAGGGTACCGTAGAGAAGACAAAAGCAACAGTTGAATTCTTCCTCCTTGCAAGATTATACAAAAGAGGAAGCGGAATTTTAGCGCTCCCAACCCAAGCCAATTGTCCTCCCAGAAACGCGCTTGGGACCCATCATTTACCTAAAAGGTACCTTTACTTATAAATAGATCCTTAATCTTCATAAGGCCACTCTAAAAGTGAGAATCTGAAGCCCTACCTCACCTACTTGCCAAGGTTGGCAGACTTTTAGGGTGGTCTGGTTTTTTTTAACGTAATGTCATAATTTCTATCTCTAAATTAAGAAGAAATAGAATCAACCATGTTTTAAGGAAAAACCGGACCCAAAACCTAGTTCAGAAGTTTTATATCTCACTCTAGATACAGTTGGACCAGAGTACTTTAAGTTCACCTTTGGAGGGAGGCCTAACATGTTTGTGCCAGTCTAGTCACAGAGTGCTAGGTTGGGGTTTACAGAGACTACGACCAGGTTATACACCTTATGCTACAGAACCATGGACCCTGTTATAGTGAATACGCTCCGAGTATGGATAGCTTATGTATAGGGATGGCAACGGGGAATTCCCCGTCGAGGAATAGATCTTTGTACTCGTCCCTACGACGTAAAAATTTTCCCGCGAGGATCCCCACGAACGCTTGCTGGGACATTTCTTCCCCATCCATGTTCCCCGCGGGGATAAATCCCGACGGTTATCCCCGCCCTTGTTTAAATTATAATTAGGACATATATTCTTTGTTATTAATGTAAAACATTTTCACGTATATATATTGTTAGATGTAATAAATCATTATGTGTACATTAAAATGAACATATTTGTACAATAATTAATTTCTTGACAAGGTAATTATTTATTTTTATCATTAACTAGTATACAAAAACATCATCACGTGCAGGTTTAACGGATCCCCAAGGGGAACAGGGATGAAGAATGCTTCCCCGTCCCCATCCTCGTTTATCCGTCGGAGGAAGAATTTTCTCCATTTACATCCACGTGGGGAAAGAAACTTCTCCATCTCCATCACCTAATAGAGGATCCATTGCCATCTCCACACATGTAGCTATTGTCTTCTAACCTCGTTTGGAGATGGCTCAAGGCAGACACCATCCAAGTGACTTGGCGCTAGCACTAGTACAATTTGGCTCTATACAAGCGGTAGGCTTTTTACATCACAGGCGGTTCGGTTAGAAAACCGCCTGTGATGTCCCAGGCGGTTCAGTACGCCTGTGATGTAATAGTATCACAAGCGGTTTTTGTTTAGGACCGCCTGTGGTGCTCTATCCTTTTCACAAGCGGACCCTAAGAAAAAACCGCCTGTGATTGTAAAAATATGAAAATACAATTTAAATATGAAAATAATTTTAATTTTTAACAGAAATATGCAAATACAATTTAAATGAATTAATATTTAATTTTTAACAATAATATGCAAATACAATTTAAATGAATTATAATAGCACACATAGATAACTAGAGAGATTTTAAATTAATTGGCAACCACAATTCATAGTCGATCATACATGATAACAAATACAATTTGATTCATACAATTTTTCATGAACTACCATTTTTCCGCATGTATGGCTTTAAGTTCTTATCAATTTTCTTTTCCACACGCTTGATTCTCTCTAGACCATTAAAGACGAACATCTCTTCATACTTATTGTATTTCTCATCTTGGTCTCCCACATTCTCAACTCCAACAATTTTTTGCTTTCCAGAAATAACTACATGCATCTTCTCATCTGCTGGATCGAGTACATAGAACACTTGTGCAACACATTCGGCGAGAACCCACGGGTCATCTTTATATCCTACTTTCTTTAAGTCTACCAGTGTGAGTCCGTAGTTATCCACTATCACCCCCACGGGATGTTGTACCCATTGGCACTTAAATAAGGGTATTTTCATGCTTGGGCCATAATCAAGTTCCCATATTTCCTCTATGAATCCAAAATATGTGGTCTTCTGTCCATGTAGGTCAAAAGCATCGATACGAACACCGCTATTTTGTGCAACACTTTTCATGTCTTTTGATTTAGTGTAGAATGTGTACCCATTGATGTCATATGCTTGCCATGATGTCACAAAACACGATGGCCCAGAAGCCAAATTCTTCATTGTTTTCTCTTCCAAAGAGTCTCCGAATGGGATGTTTTTGTCCATTAACCATTCGCTGAAATGATGTTTGTGCTCCCTCATGATCCAGTCCTCTGTGCGGTTCTGATTTTCTTTACGAAGCTCATCCAGGTGTTCCTCTATGTAAGGCTCGGCTATCGTGAGATGTTGTAGTACACTACCATGAGCACAATGTACTAGCTTGTAATCCTCAACGCGAAAAGTTTTCTTGCCCATTCTCCCTCTCCCACATAGTTTACCCTCATGTTTAGGTACAGGCACACCTATCATTGTTCCGTCACTGATGTAATCTATACAGCTCTCAATCACTTCTTCTGTAGTGTATCCCTCCATGATTGAACCCTCTGGGTGAGCGCGATTTCGCACATAACCTTTTAATACTCCCAGGTATCGCTCCAACTGAAACATATGATGTAAATATAGTGGCCCTAATATTTTTATCTGATCCACGAGATGTATGATTAGGTGTACTTGCATATCAAAAAATGATGGAGGAAAACACATTTCAAGCTTGCACATAGTCTCGATGATGTATGCCTTTAGATAGTCCAAGTCTTCTAAAGCTATTACTTTTTGTGAAACCACATTGAAAAAGTAACACAAGCGTGTGATGACAACTTTGACATGCTCTGTTTCGAGGGCTCTTACCGCAATTGGGAGGAACACCGTCATCATCACATGGCAGTCATGAGAGTTGTAGCCAAATAGAGACAAGTCCTTCATCCTGACTAGTCTGCTGATATTGGATGAGAAACCTGTGGGCACTTTGACCCCACGCAAACATTTGCAAATCTTTGTTCTCTCCTCAACTGACAAGTTGTAGCTAGCTGGGGGGAGGTAAGGCTTCCCTTTGCCACTATCCATTGGATGAAGTTCCGGTCTGATTTGAAGATCTACTAGATCATTGCGTGATTTGAGTCCGTCTTTTGTCTTACTCGGCATGCCCAGCAAGGTTCCAATGATGCTGTCAAAAACATTTTTTGTTACATGCATCAAATCAATGCTGTGGCAAATTTCCATATCCTTCCAGTACGGGAGGTACTTGAAAAAAATTGATTGCTTCTTGAAAGTTGTGTAAGTTGAAGGGTCAGTTCTCTTTCTCTTTTCTCCTTTGTTTTTTCCCTTTCCGAATACAACATGAATGTTCTTTACAATTTCAAAAACAAGTTTCCCACTATAAGGCTTTGGTGCACCTTCACTTTCCAGTTGATTGTTAAATTCCGCTTTCATCTTTCGATACTTATGTTGCTTCATCAAGAACCGTCTGTGTCCCATGAACACCAACTTCTTGGATGATTTAAGGTACATGGAAGCACTTCTATCGACGCACACTACACAACCATTCTTTCCTTTAGTCTTTTGCCCTGATAGTGTGGCGCCACCGGGAGAATCATGGATGGTAACAAATATAATTGCTCTTAAGTTGAAATACTCATGGCAATACTCATCCCATATTCTAACTCCTTCATTCCAGAGCTTTGTCATATCTTCCATAAGAGGTTCTAGGAACACATCAATATCAACACCAGCTGATTTCGGACCTTGAATAAGAATAGTCAACATAATGTACTTTCTTTTGTGACACAGCCATGATGGAAGGTTGTACATCGTTAAAGTCACGGGCCAGGTGCTATGTACACTTCTTTTTTCACCAAATGGATTCATTCCGTCTGTACCCAAAGCAAATCTTACATTTCTGGTTTCTTTGGCAAACTCAGGATACATAAGATCGAAATTTTTCCATTGTGATGCATCAGCAGGGTGTCGAATCTGTTTGTTATTCTGCTTGCGATTTTCAGCATGCCAACGCATAAGCTCAGCCTCCCTAGGATTTGAGAACAAACGTTTTAAGCGATCAATTACTGGAAGATACCACATCACCAAAGCTGGGTTCTTTGACTTCTTTTTCCCATCCATGTCATCAAAAGTGTCATCGTCACTTTCAGGTCCAATAGTGGATTTCTTGTTTTTATTTTTCTTCGGGAATTTTTTACACAGTCTTGATTGTAGCTCTTCTTGTATCGACTGACATTGCAAACTGGGCATCTTGATGCGTTCTCAAAATCGCCACGATACAGAATACAATGGTTCGGACATGTATGAATTTTTTGCACACCCAGAGCTATGGGAGATATAAGCTTCTTCGCTTTATAAGTGCTTGTTGGTAGTTTGTTGGGTTTTGGTAGTAATTGAGACAGAAAATTCAAAAGATCTGTGAAGCTAGTATCAGACCATCTGGCGCTAGCCTTCAACTTCAGAAGTTCTAGAACTGTACGCAGTGTAGTAAACTCTTTGTCACAACCCTTTGATTCATCATATAAAGGTTCTTTTGAAGCACTTTCCAGTCCCTCCATTTTAGATAGCCCTTTCTGTGATCCCACAGAACTCAACATTTCTGGTTCCATATGGCGCAACATCTCTTCGCAATCAAATTCTTCAAAATCTTGATTAGCATCCACATTATCCACTTTACCATCAACTTTAAGATCTAAAATTCCGACAACTCTCTCGTCATTACCAGGCACTTCACACGGATCCAACTCACCATGTTCTGACCATATCGTGTAATTGTTTGTAAACCCTCTTTTTAGCAGATGTGATTGGATTACTCCTATATCTCTCCAAGCTATCTTATTATCACAGTCGATGCACGGACATAATATCTCCTTGCTCTTTCGCAAATTCGCGTGCTTTTTGGCCGCTTCAATAAAGCTTCTCAATTTTCGAATATATGACGGATGTGGTCTTGGCACATTGTACATCCAACCTCGGTCCATTACCTATCCTTATATTGATTAACATCAATAAAATCATTAATTAATTGAATTCATCCATAAAACATGAAACGAATTGATATGTATGAAAATAAAACAAACATTGCAATAATAGATACCTTGAGGTGAGACAATTGTGTTTTTAAAGAATCTTTAAACTAGATCAACTATTATAAGTCCAAATCTTGAATTCCAAAGCTTTTCTTCAAATCCGTTCTATATTACAAAATTAAGGCAAAAAATCGCATCAAAATGAGAAAGAAAACAAATGGAGATCATATATATGCATAAACTATTGAAATCAATCAATAAACTCAAAAACAAAACCTTCTCCCTGTAGATCTCAAAAAAAACCCGCCGCCACTATTGAAATTAGGGTTCTGCGAGTTAGGGTTCTGGAACCCGTCGGGGGCTAGCCCTTTTATAGTGTACACACATCACAGGCGGTTATTTAGCCAAACCGCCTGTGATAGACAACATCACAGGCGGTTTTTTGTTGTCGACCGCCTGTGAAGTTAATTTATCACAGGCGGTCGAAATTAACAACCGCCTGTGATGTTGTCTATCACAGGCGGTTTGGCTAAATATCCGCCTGTGATGCTTTACAATATAAAAAGTTGAGCGCCGCCAGGAACCCTAACTCTTCCCGCCCGAGCAAGAACCCGAGCGCCGCCAGGCTGCCGCCGTGTCCCCGTCCCCGAGCATGAACCCGAGCGCCGTCGTCCTAGTCCCCGAGCTCGAGCGCCGCCGTCCCCGTCCCCGAGCCCGAGCGCCGCCGTCCCCGTCCCCGAGCCCAAGCGCCGCCGTCCCCGAGCGCCCGAGCAACGTTGTCCCCTTCACCGAGTCTGAGCGCCATCGTCCCCTTCACCGAGCTCGAGCCCCGCCGTCCTCGTCCCCGAGCCCGAGCGCCGCCGTCCCCGAGCGCCCGAGCAACGCCGTCCCCGAGACCGAGCCCGAGCGCCGCCGTCCCCTTCACCGAGCCCGAGCGCCCGCCGTCCCCGAGCCCGAGCTCGAGCCCCGCCGTCCTCGTCCCCGAGCCCAAGGGCCGCCGTCACGGTCCCCGAGCTCGAAGCGCCGCCGTCCCCAAGCTCTTAATCTTCTTCCTCTCGTAGTAAGGTCAAAGTTCAGGTTCATTTCTTCTAAGTTCATAGCTCGAATTTCTTATATGTGTTTGAATCATATATGTGTTTGAATCATATATGTTAATTGATGGCAGATTACTTGTGTTTGAATCATATATGTGTTTGAATACACAGCTGGATATATATGTGTTTGAATCATAGCTTAGGTTAATCAAATGGTTAGGTTCATAGTTCTTAGATTAATTATTGTTCATAGTTCTTAGATTAATTACTGTTCATAGTTCTTAGATTAATTACTGTTGTTGTTTTCACTTACATATTTTGTTTGGTTATCAATATGCTTATTGCTTATTGCTTGGTTGTCAATTACTTGTTTGGCTATCCCTGAATTTTGTGTGCCTCCATCGATTGGGATCTATTTTTATCCCTTCTGATTAAATGTTTTTTCACTTACATATTCAGTTATAAGAAAATCATGGAAGTACATAGCCATGACAATGTTATTATCTCCCTATGTTATAAGACTTGTTCTTATCTCCCTTCTTAGTTTTTTGACTACCTATCTTTGCTTCCCAACCCTATGTTATAAGACTTGTTCTTATCTCCCATCTTTGACTTGTTCATAGCCATGACAATGTTATTTGGACCCCTCTTTTTGCCCTATAAGCCACATCCTTGTTTTCCCTTTGATCCCTGCCTTTGTTGCGATCTCAATTTTGATTGTGAGACTTGGCCATTTTCAGTTTTAGAGATGGAAAAAGAGCCACTTGACATGGTTGAGAGCTCAGTTCGAGTCATCGAGACACATGTTGACATCATTCGCAGTCTAGTGACTGATGGGGTTGTGGATACTAGTGAACCGGAATCAGTGTACACACTTAAGACCACTTTGTTTCAAATTGGAGATGTATGCGACATGCTTGAGAAGTGTGCTCTGTCCATCAAAAAGTATGCTGACTCCAAGAGGGCTAAAATTATTCAAGATGAAGCCCTGCAATATGCTGAAGATGATGAAGCTGCAGATGATTTGGAGGAACTCCCAAGCCCAGATCTCCTTACTCAAGCCGACATATTGGAAAAATATTTTGGAATTGAGTATGATAGCGACCAGTCAAGGGGTTGTTAATGTTTAGTCCTAAACAACACGATATGAGTATCGTAGGTTTCACTCTTAGAGATAATGTATTTTGTATGAACCTCTTAGAGAGTGTCAAGTCAATGAACTATCTTCGAGTACTATTGGGAAGTGGATCTCTTTGATGTATTTTTTTAGTGATATCGATGGTGCCGAGTAGCACCAAATTTGGACTTGTGTCCATATCTATAGATGCTAGTAGCACCAAATTTGTGATGTTATAATGCTGAAGGACCCCAAGAAGAGATTAAACCATGTAGTCTACCACCTCCCGTTATTTGTGGGCTTCACCGATGGCTGGAAACATTTGGTGATAGCAAACGACCTTCGGGCTGAAGACGTCTGCGAGCTTGTTAAGGGGCCAGACGATGGTGAGCCGGTGTACTATGTCCGGATGTGTGGTCACAAAATTTAAAGCTGCCCCGGCTGCATGTGTGTGCTTCTCTTCTCTTAGGTGGGGTGCTAAGTGATCTTAGTAGCCGACATAAGAGAAGAGAAGCGCACAGATGAAGTCGGGGCGGCTTTAAATTTTGTGACCACACATCCGGACAGAGTACACCGGCTCACCGTCGTCTGGCCCCTTAACAAGCTCGCAGACGTCCCCAGCCCGAAGGTCGTTTGATGTCACCAAATGTTTCCCGCCCTCGGTGAAGCCCACAAATAACGGGAGGTGGTAGACTACAAAGCTTAATCTCTTCTTGGGGTCCTTCAGCATTATAACATCACAGCCATGCCCTCTCTATCTAAATGCATTGGAAAGTGCACTTCTATCTGCGAGCTTGCTTCCCGACCCGATCCTGCCCCAGAGGCGGGTTTGGGCTCGATTTCTTTTGAATCACCTTTTCTCCAAGTTCCCTTATTGATGGAACCAGTATATCAGACTAACAGTATATCCCTTTATCGATGGAACCAGCTTGAATGGCAGACAACGAGCAGCCTAGTATGGATGTGGTCTGCACCGGTGCGTCTAACAAAGTTGATGAAGACGCGACCAAACTTGAATGGCAGACAACGAGCAGCTCCGGTGAAGGGAGCGGGGAGGATAGTTCTAGTGACGACAATCCTTGTACTCCTATACCTCCAAGGAAGAAAAAAACATCAGATGAGCTTGATGTCGACTATATTCCCAACGATGAAGAGGTAAATAGAAATATGCCGACTATATTCTAAAATAATGTTCATATATGAAAGGCCATTAATTGTTTCACTATATAGATTTCAAATGAAGAGAAGAAAGAGGATGCATCTTCTACACGAAACACGGAGGATGCTCCGATGCCTGAATCATCCGTTTCACATAAGCGGAAACGAGGGCGACGAGGTCCGAATCAGATGAAAGAAGGTGCAGTTATGTACGTAACAAAACTAAATGCAGAGGGGTTTCCTGAAGAACCACTTGACGTGGTTACAAAGTTTCAAAATTCCTGCGGGTCTACTGTTAGAGATATAGTGCCAATCACACTTCAAAAATGGAAGGATTTAGATGAAGACACCCGCAACAAGCTATGGGCTAAGTTGTCTGAGTCATTCAAGTTCCCAAAAGGCACAGAGGATGCAGTAAGGAAGTCGATGCTCTCTGCTATGGCCAACATGTTTTGTGGGTGGAAGGCCGAGATGAATATGGAATTTGTTAAGAAGAATAAGGTTCCTCCGCCCAAGAAAATGGGGAAAATCACTCAAGCTCAGTGGGAGGAATTTGTTCGTCAGAAGACCGAACTGAAGGCCAAAGAACTGGGCGAAACTAATTCTCAGAGAGTGAAGATGAACAAACACCCCCATCGCCTGGGGTCAACCGGATATCACCATAAAGTTGTGCAGTGGAACAGGATAATCGAGGAAGCTATAACTAACGGCACTTTGGACCCAATATTAAAAGATATCGATGAGAGAGCTATTCGTTGGATCTTAGATCGGGCAGGTTTGAGTGAGGACGGCAAACTTTTGCATCCAGAATTGGTAGGCGAAGTTTCGACCAAAATTCAAGAATATGCAGATAAGAGAAAAAAAGGAGAATTTAAGCCTCGGAGGGAGAATGACATACTAACTGCAGCACTAGGCAATCCTGAACACACTGGACGGGCTCGGGGAATCTCTTCTAAGATTTCATGGAGAGAGGCGTTTCCAGAGTATGTGTCGTCATATAGGAAACACGAGAAGTCAAAAAGGACCCTTGAAGAGACTATTGATGAAAGGGTACAAAAGGCTATTAATGACGTGATGAACAAAATGAAGAAAACAGAATGCATATCATTTGAACTCAAGCCAAGCCACATGAGTCCACCTATAGTCCCTAGCAGCGTTGGATCTGTGCAAGATTTGACCAAGTACCCTGTAGACGATATTGTTGAGGACAAGCCTTGCTTTCTTCATATTCCAATCAATCGATCTGGGACAAAAACAAAGCAAGCTGCTACTGGTTTGGTAAAACCAGGACTTGTTAACTACAGGGATAATCCTGTCCCGCCACACTATGTTGTGGTCCAAGTTCTAGAAATCACAGACAGTGGTTGTGAAGATTGGGAGATAGATTTTCCAGTTGAGGGGATCATAACTTTGCAGGAGGCAATGAACGAGTTGGTCCTTTGGCATCGACGCGACATCAAGTTGGGTGATGAGCCGAATTCAACACCAATGCAACAAAAAGATAGTTCGATCATTCCACACCCCATGGTGCAGGAAAATATGACACCGACCTCCAAAAAAATCGTTGAAACAATCATATCGCCTCTTGCGAAGGAACTCGACGAGGGGGACGTAGACAAAATTGTTCCTCAGAATGTCGACGTCAACATCAAAAAGGAACCAAAGGTTGGCACCAATGTTGAAGGGCCAACTATTTCAAAGAAAATTCATAAGCGAATCGCCACTGACGATGTCAAGAAACCGTCAGAATCAGTGGCACGCTACCTGCATAAATTGCAGAGAGTTATGACAAATCAATCAAAAGCGGAATCAGCATCTCATGGAGTAGGCACACGGTCGACCCAAATAGACAATTTCGAAGTATGGGAAGAAGATGGAATGATTCATACTCGAGAATCATTACGTCTTAAAACCAATATCTCGGTATACAAGAAGGAGGATGTTCCTCCAAAATTTGTGAATGGGAGGCCGTTCTTAACGACGGTGCAACTTTCTAAGTTGTCGACTCCGGAGATTAGAATGCATGAGTGGTACATGGTGGCTAGCAACAAATACAAACTCGAGGAATTCACATTTGTTGTGCCAGAAGATGCATTTTGGAGCAATGATCATATAGATCCTGTGCGGCATTTATTCTTTGACGATCTCTGGTCGTTGTACCACCGACAAAGGATGGAAACCAACTACTTAACCCTCTTTTGCATGTAAGTACCTCTAAACTTTCATATTTGTTAGTTTTGTACACGCACACATAAACGAGAGTCTAACGATTAACACTATTACACGTAGGATGCAATACATGGATGATAAGAAGAAACAACTTAAGACAGGGTTTCTTGACCTGTTGATGATATCCCAAGCTCGCTACAAAGTAGTTGCTCGGAGGCATGGAGAAGAATATAAAGACTTGAACGATGCTGAATTTGAGAAAGCCGTCAAACAGAATCAGAGAAAGAAAATGAAGGTAATGGCGGCATACATTGGACGAGCCATGTATAATCATGTACAACATGGCAAGGACTTAATAATAGCTCCGCACCACTTTAAGTAAGTTATCGACATGGTTTAATTTTGAACTATAAATTATGGCAATCGTGATATTAACATGTGTTTTCGTCTATGTCTATATAGTGACCACTACATTTGTATCATGATCTGGCCAAAGGATGGTAAAGTCGTGGTCTTCGACTCACTGAGAATGGAAAAGACTACGTATAATGACTTCTTGAAGATTTTAGAGAAGTATGATTATTATTGCACACTTGTACTTATTACAACTTAACAAATGTATTCTTAATCTCGCAATGCTATTCTTATATGCAGTGCATACCGTTTTTATTGGAAAGATCTTGGCGGCGAACATCCAGAGGACAGGCCTAATTTGTCAATATCATTATTTCCATATGGTGACAAACAACCTCCGGGTACTGTCCTGTGCGGTTATTATGTATGCGAATGGTGTCGTGTCACCTTCCATTACATGGTCAATCGTGAGGATGTAAGTTCGCTATCATTGTCTATGTTGCAATTTTTATGTTATATTGTTGCTCATCACATTACTCTTAGCACCGCTTGCTTTTTGCTTTCATTGCAGGTTCCTAAATCCAAGATCAATGCTGAATGGTTAGAAAGAGATATGGTTTCCGTCGGCGTTGCTAAGGTTGTAAGAGACTTGCTTTACTTTATGCGCCGTGAAGTTCTTCATCAACAAGGGCTATTCTACAATGTAAATGGAAATTTGCAAAAATTCCCAGAACTAAGTTTGTACACAATATCACACAGTGTTTAGGTCTTTAGTTAGGAACTTTAGATGTTTAGTTGTCTATGGAACTTTGAGATGTTTAGTTGTATATGGAACTTGATATGTGTATAATTCTGTGTATGACGATGGAACTTGATATGTGGATGAATCTGTGTATTATACCTGTTATGGAACTTGTAATCTGTGTATTATACCTGTTATGGAACTTGTAATGTGTGTAAATCTGTGTATGTGGATGAATCTGTGTATTATGCAATCTGTGTATAATCTGTATATATGAATCTGTTTATACCTGTTTGAAAATTCTGTGTATTATACCTGTTTGAAAATTCTGTATATATGAATCTGTATAATGAAAACCGTCTGTGATTTATAGTGTATGCAGTCGGTTCCTTTAAACTGGACCGCCTGTGATGTGTGTCTATCACAGGCGGTTCCTTTGAACTGGACCGCCTGTAATCTGTGTTTTTCACAGGCGGTTTTTGATTGACCGCCTGTGATGTTGTTTTACATCACAGGCGGTGCACCACAAGCGGTTCCTGGAACCGCCTGTGTAGTGGCGAACCAGACCGCATGTACAGAGGTGTGCTGTAGTAGTGTAGTCAGTCATCTTCTAACTGATGTGATGAGGAGTCACCAGCAAACACCAAAATTATACAGAACACCGACAGCAAATCTTATGATACCAAAGCTATACATATATATTTCCAAAAACTGATTGCCAAACACAGACAAATCTGGAATGACAGCTACTATATATGAAATACAGCGAGTAACTAGAAGTTCACAATGATGGGATCCTAAAAATAAATAATTTTATGAGCTTTAAAATTTATCTAAAAAAACAACATTCTATAAATTCATGGGACACTATACCTCCTAATGCGGAGGCTAATCACAGGTGCATACAATATTAACTAGTAAATCTAGGCGATATCCTCCGGAAATGAAAAGGAGATTGAGGTACATGCATATGCATGCGTCCTTTTCCAGGCCTCTTTAATCTCTCCTAAAATTTTCACGAATTTTATTTAATTATTTTGGGACGGTGGAATTACATATGTACTTCAACAAATGGCGTGAACCCGGCCCTGGTCCTTTATGGTTCGCGTGATTCCTGTGTGGTGGCCCAATTTAAGAGCCAGTCGTACATAGAAGGTTTCAATAAACAATTGATTACATCCTAAAATAACCAAGCAGAAAATGTAACTGCGAGAGAGAACTAATTCTTTTCCAAACAACTAGTCCCTGATTTACACATCCCGATCAATATATAAGTATGGCCGCGCCGGAACAGAATTACAGAAACCTAGCACCCAAAACCCAAACACACCAACGTCCAAACATAGGAGCAAGTGAGCAAGCAACCATTGGAGGCACTTAATTAGCTTGTGGTGCTCATAGCTAGGAATCATACATGGGCAGTAGTAGAGCTCTGTTCTTGGCGACCGCCATGGCTATGGCCATGGCCATAGTCTTCTTCTCACCCTACTACCTTGCCGTGCAAGGGCTAAAAGGTCGTGCATACATTATTAATCCCTTTATATTCAATATCAACTTTGCAAAGGATGTCTATATATAACGTTTTCCTTACTTAGTTTTGTCGTAGTGCAGTAAACTGTATCGACTTGCATGGAGGGAAATGCGACAAAGAGACGTGCACCATGGTTTGCAAGGCGACCGGGTACGTCGACCCAGTCGTGAAATGCTCCAACCCCCCTGGGAAAAGCGGCCAGTGCTGTTGCTTTGTGAAGTGCTGCGGGGGAGATGCTTCGGTTCCAAGCCTGCTGTGAGACTCGTACGTATTGGTAGCTAGCGTGATCTGAATAAATGGTTGCGTGATCTGAATAAATGGTTGATCTGAATAAATGGTTCCTAATAAATCTTTGGCTATTGTTTCTTCTCGTTAATTATATATGTACAGAACGTCAGCAAATTTATAATGCTATATTGAAGTTCATATACAAATCTTGTCGAAGTCATTCCATATATCAGACGTGGAAGCTCTATTTCTTACCAGAGAACTAGTAGGTGTCTGTCTCCTCGACCTCTGCCACATCAGGGTCGGAATCTATAATGATAGGATCAGTTGAAGGAATTGCAACCTCACTGCCACCGATTTGGCCAGCCACGGTGTCGTCATCGGCGACCATCAAGCACGTACAAATCACAAGCACAAGCACCATATTAACAACTTATCAAAGTCGGAGCTCCAGATCGATCCCTCACGACTATAAACACAGAACGAGAAGGCACTAGATTAGGGTTCGAACACAGATCACAAGTACATATCATAAGCACAAGCACCAAATTAAGAACTTACCAAAGCTGGAGCACCAGATCGGTCCCCTCACGACTACAAACACAGAACAAGAAGGCACTAGATTAGGGTTCTAACACATATCACAAGCACAAGCAAAAGATTAGCAACTTACCAAAGTCGAAGCACCAGATCGGTCCCTCATGGCTACAAACACAGAACAAGAAGGCACTCGATAGATTAGGGAGCACAAACACAGATCACAAGCACAAGATTAGCAACTTACCAAAGTTGGAGCACAAGATCGATCCCTCACGGCTACGAACACAGAACAAAAGGCACTAGATTAGGGTTCGCCGGTTCGAACACAAATCCAGAGGCGACAAACACAAATCACAAGCACAAGCAAAAGATTAGTAACTTACCAAAGCTGGAGCACCAGATCGATCCCTTATAGCTACAAAATAGTTAAACGATGAACTATATTAGGGTTAGGAACACATATCACAAGCACAACTGCACAAGCACAAACACAGATCACAAGCACAAGCACCATATTAACAACTTACTAAAGATGAAGCACTAGATCCAACCTCAACGTCTCGATGATTAGGGTTAAAACATAGTTAGGCATCGGTACAGGGAGAGTCGTAGAGGATCAGCGCAGCCGAAGTTGGAGGGAGACCGAAAGAAGAACAGAAGTGGGAGATTAGAGCACCAAACTTAGGGTTCCAAACCAGATCTAGACGCGACACGAGCAATAGAGCACCACTAGAGTAACAAACTTACCGTCTTACCTAAGTCAGAGCACCGGATGAGGAGGCAGAGAGACGACGGAGGCACCGAGGGAGGCGGTGCTTTCACAGTCGCTAGAGGGTTCGGGAGAGATCGAGTGAGAGAGGAGCTTGAGAGAGAGAGAGAGAGAGAGAGAATGAGAGAGGAGGCGGGGACGGGGTGTGGGGGTGGAGGCCATGAGGCTATGTGTTTATGGATGTTGTGCATAGCCGTGTTTCTGACCTAATCGGGTCATGCCCATGTTGTCCCATTGTGCCCCCTCGCCGCCCCAAGCACGTCACTAGGGGTCGGACTGTGCCGGCACGGACCCGCCCACTGTGTCGTGCCCCGTGTCAGTCCGGTTAACTAGACACTATTGACCATCTATAGCACCAGTTAAGTAGCGATTATAAGATTTGTCGATTTTTATTAGGCCAGAAAGAGTATATTGAGAAACAAACTACTTCTACTCAAATATTAGAGTGTTTGGTTCTATAGACTAAAGTTTAGTATACGTCACATCGGATGTTGAAATGCTAAGTACGAGCATTAGATATAGTCGAATTACCAAACTACTCCCTTTGTCCGAATGACTTAGACGTTGTAGGTTTTTATAAGACATATTAAGGAAGAAGCAAAATGGCACATGTAACCCTGCTTTGTTTTGATTAAGCGTTGATTATAATTACTCAACGCCTTGATTACAACAAAACTAGGTTGCGACGAGTGATTTGGCCGGTGGTGGTGGGAATATGAGATGCGAACTGAACGGATAAGGATAGAGGAGCTGACACCTTCACGCTGTGTGAACAAAGAAGCTGGGTTGCGGGGTGCGTCAAAGTGCATGGACAAGTTAAGTGGGTTAAAACGCCTAAGTCATTCAAACGGAGGGAAGCAAACACTCTAGTATTACCAAACTAGTAATTACATAAACTAGAACATTAGGCGCCCCTTCGGGCGCCCTACAGTGGTTAAAGACAGAAGATAATAACTATGTAAATGGCATGGCCTAAAGAGAACCAGTTGCATTTCCAGCTATTCAATTTTAATATTTTCAGCATATACAGTCGTACAGGTGCAAAAATTGAACCCACCACATACATGCGGATGCAAAAATAACAAAGCAACTTGAAACCAGCTATTCCTGTCTAAATGACTTTGAATGTTGCATTTGCAGCAATATACCCATGACAGATACATTTAAATGATAAAAGATAATATGATAAACATCTGAAGATGAAATATATCCATGACATATACATTTTAAAATTTAGGACAAGGATTTCATATTGAAAGATCCCAGCAAATTATTCAATGATAATTAAGATCAGTTGGCATTCTAACTTGTACACATAGAATCAGTTATGAAATGACGTGCCGCAAAAACTAATTCTAAACAAAATCTGCTCCTTCTATACAGAGCGCTGAATTTAACTATCAACCTATATCGCCCTCCATTTGGTGGCAACAAGTAGCTCTCACTTTTGAGTACTTCTGTGCCTAGCGACCACAATGTCAATAACAATGACTTCTTACCTTCTCAGAGATTTAAACACCCCATGAATGCAACCCAACACTAATCTATTGATATGTCAAGGACAGACATAACAAGAAACAACTTTTATTTAGGTGGCAACATATGTATCTTCAAGAAGTAAGCAGAATTGGTGTGGCCTAGCAAGCGGTTGCAGGGCCTTCACATGTGCACACAATGCTGTTGGAATCATGGCCTGCGCTCCTAGAGATGGGTAAATATTTCATTATAAAACCATGAAGTCGCTCCCCCTGTGGTGTATTTCATTATTCTGCTGGTGTTCTTCGAGAGCTCTGTTTTATATGATAAGTCGCTCACTAAGTGAATATGTTTCACTGCCTTCTAATAGCCTTGGTTGCCATAGTCTCCTGCACATATGTACATCATCCGATAAAAAATTTGAAGGGCGAGGGAAACAGAAAAATAAAGATGGAACCAATCCAAGTCTCTTCTCTTCACCAGCCATAATTGAACGCAGAAATAAACAAACCGTAGGAAATAAATAACTTCCGAGAGGCAACTGGTACCTCTAGGAAATAAACATAACTTCCTACGGTGTTTTATAAAAGCTGTAGGAAGTTAGCTTTCACATGCTGACCTGTTTGTGCGGTCAAGCGAGCCGCTAACTTCCTAGAGGCGGCCGTAGGAAGTTAGCATGGGCAGCTAACTTCCTACGCCTCCTCTAGGAAGTTAGCTTTCACTTACTAATCTGCGGGCGCGGTTAAACTAGTCGCTAACTTCCTACGTCCCCCTCTAGGAAGTTAGCTGCCCATGCTAACTTCCTACGATCTCCTCTAGAAAGTTAGGTTTCAGCTTTTGACCAGTCAAACGAAAAGCTAACTTCCTATGACCTGCTCTAGGAAATTAATTAACTTCCTAGAGTATATGTACAACCTCTAGAAAGTTAAGTAACTTTCTACGACTTTTCTCTAAGAAGTTATATTTTTATCTTAAACCACTACTCAATCTTATCCTCTTCTTACTCTCCTTTCTCTCTCGTGTCTTCCACTAGGACCGAAGCCGCCGCCGCACGCCTCCACCGGTGCGCCCGCTGCTCCCGACCACGCCCCCGCCCGCCGCGCCCGCCAGCGTGCCCGACCCCAGCCCTGCCTGCCCGCCCGCCATGTTCTCGCACAGCAGCGGCCCACTCAATGGCGGCGGCTCTCTCTCTGACAGCCCGCCGGTCACGCCGGAGATCGATGACGCAAAGGTCAGTTCTTGCCTCGCCACCTTCTTGTGCCTCGGGGATACTACTAGGCGCATGTACAGCTGGCTTCTCTGCAATTTTTTGTGGATGAACTCGTAGACTAGCATCGGGACCTCTACTTCGAGGCAGCAGCCCAGGAGCTTGACAATGTTCTTGTGGTTGATCTGGGAGAGGATGAGCATCTCCTTGCCGAACTCCTTCTGCTGCTCGCTGGCCATCGACGAGATGCACCGTTTAACCGCGACAACACCGTCGTCCTTGAGCAGGCCCCTGTAGACGGTGCCGAAGCCACCGCGGCCGAGGATGTTCTTGTCAGCCAAGTTGTTGGTCGCCTCGATGAGCTCTGCTTCTGTGAAGACGGTGAAGGCAGTTCCTTGCTTTAGGCTTATCTCGTGCAGCACAAGCATCCCGCCGTGCTGTTGGAAATAATTCGAATGGCTACAATAATTCGAATGGCTATTATCGGAGACAATGATTAGAGTTACAATAATTCGAATGGCTACTATCGGAGACAATGATTAGAGTTTATCAAATTAATGGTAGATGTTTCTAATTATTAAGAGTCTCTAGGATTCATCTTTTTTTCCCTAGTGCGTCTGGTGCAATCAGGGCCGGCCCTGAGGGGTGCGGTGGGTGCGACCGCACCAGACCCCCAAAAACAGAGTGCCTCCTAGCCACTGAACGATAGCATTTTTTTATTAAACCTATCTATTCTAGACACAAATACGCAAAAAACGATGTGCTATCGAGTTATCGACTAGTCTCATTTATATTGTTAAACTAATGTCTCAATTACTTATCGAATACTCCATCCGTTTCAAAATAGTATTTGGTTTAGCTCTTAATTTTTATGTTTATATTAATAATGATAAATCCACTAAAGAAGCAAAACAAATTTTATTTTAATATAGAGAGATTATTATAAACTATACATATGACGGTTGCTTCGGTAGAGAGAAGCTTTTTAAAATTAATTTTTTATGAACTATTTATGGTCAACAATAACTCAAGAGAGGTTAAATGGCTTGGCTATTCTATATATCGAAAAAAAGTTGTTGGATGAGATTGATCTCGATGATATAAGCGATGACTTTGTATCACAAAATGTTAGAAGATATTTTTAATAATATCATATAACAAGTAAGTGTTTTTTGCTATATTTTATATCTGTTATCTTATAAACTTTAAAACAGTGCATAATAATTTTTATAAGTCAAATATTCGGTAATATATGTATAATTATATATATTTGTGTGTGGATAGGGCCTCTATATCAAATTTCGCACTGGGCCCCTGAAAAGCCAGGAACGGCCCTGGGTGCAATTAATATGGTGTGGCCATTGAGATATCTAATTAACAATAGCAAGATAGTTACATTGACAGTAATGATGGTGATGGATATTATTTTTTAGAAACAAAATAGATCCAATAGCTATATTATTATCCTTGTTATTAGAGTCTATCCAACTGAACTGATGGTAGTATGTTCATGCTCTCCTGTCCTGTCCTGGGACAGCTTTTGTGAATTTTCATTTTATTCCCTAGTGTGTCTGATGAGAATTAAATGGGCTCTGAAACACTAAGCCTCAAACATATAGAAGAGAAAACTATGCTTACCCACAGATAGTAGCGCCGCAATGTTCAAGGGTGTCGGACAATCGTGAACTCCAGGTGTGTTCTTGCATCCAGCGCATGGAGGTGGTTTAGCAACACACTCATCAATGTCTGCTACTCGTAGCTCCCGCGGCTCCACTCAAGATCCAGCAGAAGTGGAGCAACTGCGAGAAGAACTTAGGCGACATCAGGATTACTTGAAGCAACAAGTTGCGCAACATGAATATTATGCTACACAGATTCAACAACATCAAACACTCATAAAAGTAAGTTCAAAAGGTAATAGCTTTCACTTTAAAATATGTATTGATTTAAAACGCTGATGTGAATGAGTTCGGCAAATTTGTAGCAACTAGCACAGGTCCAAGGGATACACGTCCCAGTGCCCCCACCACCACCACCACCTCCCGTTCATTATCCTTGGTCTTCACCTCCACCTACACCTATATCTCCATCTACCGAACATCAGGTATGCAAATTCATCATCATTTACTTGTTGTTAGTTATATTATGATGTAACTAAGCAAATATCATTTGTATATGTATATTAGACCCCTCCAGCTACCTTGTCGACGCATGAACGAGAAGACGGGTTAGACTTTGTCGAAACCCTATTCGCTAGTGGAGGTATCGACCATCACTCGTCACTATAACCCGATGGTGATCGGCGACCGTGAGCTTCCATGTTATTGTGTGTAATACTTGAGACTTTTATTATGACTATGTATGAGATATTGTCTCTTATTAGTACTGAAAGATATGTGTCTTATTATGACTATGAATGAGAATTTTGTGATGTAATTGATGAGATTATGGATTTAAATATTGTTATGTGATTGTGTGTGAGATGTTTTATGTGAAAATATGTTGTGCTATATAGCTGTTAATATATTTGTTATGTTGTGGAATGTGGTGTAAAATAAAAATAAACAGCATTTGTAATGCTGGTCAAATTAACTTCCTAGAGGCTTATTGGGCCGTAGGAAGTTAGCCAGCTAACTTCCTAGGGGCTACGCCAGCCGTAGGAAGTTAGTTGTAGGAAGTTAGTCAGTTGACGGCGCTAACGGCATAAAGCTACTAACTTCCGAGAACCTACTAACTTCCGAGAGGCTTCTTTGGCTGTAGGAAGTTAGCTAACTTCCTAGAGGGCTCTAGGAAGTTAAGCTAACTTCCGACAAAAAATTTTCGAGAGCCAAACTTCCGACGGGATGGCTTAACTTCCGAGAGTTTAGTTAACTTCCTAGAGTTTAGGGCTAACTTCCTAGGGTTTAGGCTCTAGGAAGTTCACTATTTTGGTGTAGTAGATCTATGTCTTTTATAGGAATGAGAATAGGAGGGGATTAAGGAGTGAGCGCTTACGTTTGGTGGAGCCGAACATGGTTGCCGATGCTTAGTGAAGCTAGCGTTCCGTTGACGGGACTCAGCCTGCCTCATGAATTATATTTAAATTCCAGGCTAGTACTTGACACAAATATGAACCATGAACTTGGTATGGATTTGTGTTGCTTAAACATGTTAGGCATAGATTGGAAAATGCAGACTACTATGCTATAAAAAAAAGCAGTGCAAGATAAACCCCACTGTGGATGTAGTGAAAGGTCAATGGAAATGAAGGATACGTATTTGTGGGGATATTCCAACCATTGCCATCTGTTTCCATGAGCACATTCATTAAAAAAGATGGATATAAGGAAAATTAGTTTCTAGCTGTTATTATGTATCAAAGGGATACTTACATTTGTCCAATCATCATCTGGATTTATATCCATAGGTTTCATATGGCTGGAAAAAGGAAATGAATCAAAATTTTCAAGTTAATTTTTGCCTGAACATATAAAATACTAAAACAACCAAATAATGCTCTATAACATGCACTACAATCATATATGTTTGG
This sequence comes from Zea luxurians, assembly GCA_029449295.1. NCBI lineage: Eukaryota > Viridiplantae > Streptophyta > Magnoliopsida > Poales > Poaceae > Zea > Zea luxurians. The sequence goes on along the minus strand of JAOPSE010000010.1, from coordinate 36,150,870 downwards.
GAGATATACTTCGGCACAGTTAATATCACATAGAGATAGAATACATGAGATATGCTTGCACGATTAGATATCAAGCATTCATACACGAAAGATGGAACCATTAACCATGCACAACCAAATAATGAATGCACCATCAAATAGGAACTGACCTTTTTGAGAGCACCTGATCACAAATTGGACATGTACCATCATTATTGAGTATTTTCCTAGCATCATCTGCACCCGCTAAACAAGCAATTAGCAGCTACATTAAATTGTGTATTCTGTAATAATTAGATAGTAACTTATTTAGAATCAGGATTTAATTCACCAGAGAGGACAGTAGAGTGGAACCATACATAAAAGATGACCACAGGTGGTCGATACAGCTTGCCCTTCCAAATCCCGCCAGCAAACATTGCACTTCATTTTGTTCCTACAAATTATTAGATTAACTGCAGAGCGGTTAAGCCTACAGGTAAGGAAATAAGACTTAAGAGATGAAAAAGAAAAAGAAAGGTAAACGGCTAGTGGATTATTAATATCCCATAACTAAATCCAACTGGAAATGGATTAAGATTACATAGGAACCATCATAAAAAAAGTATGAACCGGTTGGAGCCCTGGCCTGCCTGACCGACGGGCGGATAGATGAGTCTATTCTTTTCCGGTCTTCGTTCATGCATCAACCACCCACGCCATCGCCATTGTTGGTTATGGCGAGCTACATCCGTCCGTCCTATGATTAGTGTGTTGAGCCTGGGAAAGGGAACGAAGGGAGGGGTCTTTTGAGAGCACCTGATCTCAAATTGGACATCAAATAGGAACTGACCTTTTTGAGAGCACCTGATCACAAATTGGACATGTACCATCATTATTGAGTATTTTCCTAACATCATCTGCACCTGCTAAACAAGCAATTACCAGCTACATTAAATTGTGTATTCTGTAATAATTAGATAGTAACTTATTTAGAATCAGGATCTAATTACGCGCTGGACCGGATGGACGACGGGTATTGCCGGTCAGCGCTGGACTACCTGGAGCTGCAGCCGGACCTATCGGCACTGGTCCGCGAGGCGCACACGTTCCGGTGCCCCAACCTAGGGCTCACCAGCTGGGTGCGCCTGACCATCCACGACGCGGACTTCGGGTGGGGGCGACCCGTGTTCATGGGCCCCGGCGGCATCGCCTACGAGGGGCTCGCGTTCGTGCTCCCCAGCGCCAACCGCGACGGCAGCCTGTCCATGGCCATCTCGCTGCAGGCGGAGCACATGAAGAAGTTCCGGAAGCTCATCTACGACTTCTGATCTCCAACTCCTCCCCACAAGTCATCAGTACCAGTACGCGCAACACAAAGAAGCAAGAGAGCGTTGGGAGTAGGTTGTTGTGTGTATATAAACAATCTGCTGCTGGAACAGAAATATTTGGGTCTCCTGTTTTCAGGGAAATTGTTGTTTAAACTTTAAACTATTTGGTGTCATCAAAATAGTACAGCCTTCGAAGATGTGGTTCAATCAGTCGACAGATGGAAGCAATCTTTCAAGTCTGAATTTGCTCTACTGTCTCTAAAAGCAAAATGAAATGTTAAGAGTTTGTTGTCAGATTAGTTGATCAATTTTACCATGATGTTAGCCGCCTCCTCTTTTGATTTATGATCCTTGTGACTCCCTTATGTACATTATTTTTTTCCTTTTCATACAAAACAAGGTATCTTACTCTGGAGAAGACACCCCATGTTTTTGTCACAAAGAAAGAGCACATGCAAACCTGCCCTAGCACTGCAAGCCAAGCGAAGATCTAGATGCATGTGAAAGCTATAGTAATTCATGGTTGGAGACACTCTATTCAAGTGGGAACCTATAGGTAAAAGTATAACACTCCGATATACTGTTTAACCACTTAAAGACGGACCAACTGATTGTACACACTTTTGAAACAAAGGTTAGAAACTGTTGACTTGTTTAACTAATTAGGACAAAAGAATGCAATCATCAACACGATGAAAATACAGCTACAGCAAGACAATAGTCCAACAACACCAACACAGAAAGCACCTAAAAGCATCATCTCAGCATCGCTTATGAATTTTGTATTGTGGAATAGAACTATTAACTATGCAAATCAATCACCCCAGCATTCCATACTTCTGGAGATCAAAGGATGAAATCAGTGACACCATACTACTACACGATCGTATCACACCTATCATTTTAGCATCCAAAGTTATCGTGACACAATGAATCTTTACGAATTTGCAGCAGAAGTGCAGAAGAGCAAGCATTCGACGTTCCAGAGCTTTACAATCCAACTGTTTGGTTAGCTAAATCTCTACAGCACTGACCGAAATCAAATCGACACGAGTGGCAGCGAATCAGCGGCTCGGCGCATGAGAATAGAGACACGGGCAGCGGTGTACGTAGTGGCACTGACTTGAGACGAGGACGAGGTGCCGGCGGCGCTGTACTGAGCAGGCGTAGTAGAGTGGAATAGCCGGCGCGGCAGCACCAGGAACCCAGCTCCGCCGGCCCCGACGGGAAACCGCCCCAAAGGCGTGGCAAACCACGCCGGCCTCCCCGTGGTGGCGCCGAAGGCGGAGGCATCACCCACGAGTGGCGCGAGGGACCGCGGGAGTACCTCGCGGCTAACGCCGGGGGCCTGGCGGCGTCTGGTGGCGACCACAGCCGCGCGGGCTGACCGCGCTAGCCTGGACGCGGCGGAGAGCGCCATCGTGGCGGAGGCTTTTGGGGAGGAGGGGTCACCAGGGAAAGCAGAGTCAGCGCCGGAGGCGAGCTCGAGCTCGGAGGCGAGGAAGGCCGCGAAGTCATCGCTCCCGCTCGACGACGACGGGGACGGGGACAGCGCCTCGGTGAGGCTCATGGGCGCGGCGCCAAGGGCAGAACCGCAGAAGGGTTGGTGAGACTGGAGGGCGCTTGGGAGAAGCTGTGAGGAACCCTGGCAGGGACATTTGACGAGGGCGGTGGCGAAGGCCCGCAGGGACGAAGGCGGCCGGGTGCGACGGCTGCGGGTTGCGACATGGGCAGATCCAGAATCGGAGAGGGAGGGGGCAACGGGCGGACGCAACTCGTTCTGTGTATTCTGCTGGATTGAATGAACTATTCGGGTCCGAGCCCACGCCACGTGTTGGCGTGCGCTGCCTGCCGTGCGCGTGAAATGCGGAGGTGGCTTCAATCCATAGTGTCTTTTAACTAAAGGTAATGACGAAACGCATTTGTAAGCATTATTTTAATTTAGGATCAGCAAATGTGAAAGGGAAATAGGGTCAAACCTTTTCCATATGAATTTTGGTGGTTCAATTGACCAACACAAATTATTGGACTAACTAGTTTGCTCTAGAATATATGTTCTACAGGTGCCAAAGGTTCAACACAAACCAATACAAAGCCAAAGAAAGGGTTCAAAACTAGGAGCAAAGTTAAACCGAAGGCAACCCTGGTCTGGCGCACCAGACTGTCCGGTGCACCACAGGACAGTGTCCGGTGCACCAGGGAGGATCAATTCAAACTCGCCAGCCTCGGGAATTTGGGGAAGCCGCTCTGCTATAATTCACCGAACTATCCGGTGTGACACCGGACTGTCCGGTGTGCCAGCGGAGCAACGGCTACTTCACGCCAACGATCGTCTGTAAATGAACAGTTAAAAGCAAACAGTACGCGTCTGCGCGCGCAGAAGTCAGAGCAGGCGCCAGAAGGCGCACCGGACAGTGAACAGTGACTGTTCAGTGCACCACCGAACTGTCCGGTGGCCCCACTTGTCAGAGCTCCAACGGTTGAACCCTAACGGTTGGGTGACGTGGCTGGCGCACTGGACAGTGTCTGGTGGCGCACCGGACTGTCCGGTGCGCCATACGACTACAGCCATCCCCAACGGCCACTTTGGTGGTTGGGGCTATAAATACCCCCAACCACCCCACATTCAAGGCATCCAAGTTTCAGCCATTTGCATTCAATACAAGAGCTCTAGACTTCACTCCAAGACACAAACAAGAGATCAAATCCTCTCCAAAGTCCAAAGATCATTCCAATCAAATAGTGACTAGAGAGAGTGACATTTGTGTTCATTTGAGTTCTTGCGCTTGGATCGCTTTTCTTCTTCTTCCTTTCTTGATCCCAACTCAATTGTAATCAAGGCAAGAGACACTAATTGTGTGGTGGTCCTTGTGGGGACTTAGTGTCCCGATTGATTGAGAAGAGAAGCTCACTCGGTCTCGGTGACCGTTTGAGAGAGGGAAAGGGTTGAAAGAGACCCGGTCTTTGTGACCACCTCAACGGGGAGTAGGTTTGCAAGAACCGAACCTCGGTAAAACAAATCACCGCGTCTCACTCTTCATTTGCTTGTGATTTGTTTTCGCCCTCTCTTTCGGACTCAATTATATTTCTAACGCTAACCCCGGCTTGTAGTTGTGCTTAAGTGTATAATTTTTAGATTCCGCCTATTCACCCCCCTCTAGGCGACTTTCAATTGGTATCAGAGCCCGGTGCTTCATTAGAGCCTAACCGCTCGAAGTGATGTCGGGAGAACACGCCAAGAAGGAGATGGTGACCGGCGAGAAGCCCGCCACAAGCCACGGGAAGGCTCCATCGGGAGAGTCCCGCAACAAGAAGAAGGAGGAATCACCTCCTCACAAGTCGCATCGGAGTGGCGAGAAGAAAAAGAAGATGAATAAGGTGGTCTACTATGAGACCGACTCTTCGTCGCCATCCACCTCCGGCTCCGACGCGCCGTCCGTAACTTCTAAGCGCCATGAGCGCAAGAAGTTTAGTAAGATCCCCCTACGCTATCCTCGCATTTCTAAGCGTACCCCTTTACTTTCCTTCCCATTAGGCAAACCACCCATGTTTGATGGTGAAGATTATAATATGTGGAGTGACAAAATGAGGCATCATCTAACCTCACTCCACACTAGCATTTGGGATGTTGTTGAGATTGGAGTACAGGTACCATCGCCGGGGGATGAAGACTATGATTCGGACGAAGTTGCCCAAATCCGGCACTTCAAATCCCAAGCCACCACTATACTTCTTGCCTCTATAAGTCGAGAGGAGTATAACAAGGTGCAAGGGTTGAAGAGCGCCAAGGAAATTTGGGACGTGCTCAAGACTGCGCACGAAGAAGACGAGGTGACCAAGATCACCAAGAGGGAGACGATCGAGGGGGAGCTCGGTCGTTTCATGCTCAACCAAGGAGAAGACCTGCAAGCCATGTACAACCGGCTAAAGACCTTGGTAAATCAAGTGTGCAACCTCGGGAGCACCAAATGGGATGACCATGAGATGGTCAAGGTTATTCTTAGATCACTCGTATTTCTTAACCCTACTTAAGTTCAATTAATTCATGGTGATCCAAGATATAAACTAATGTCTCCCGAGGAAGTAATAGGAAAATTTGTGAGCTTTGAATTGATGATCAAAGGCTCCAAGAAGATCATCGAGCAAGGCGCCTCCTCCTCCGTACCCGAAGCACAACCCGTTGCATTCAAAGCAATGGAGGAGAAGAAAGAAGACTCTACACCGAGTAGGGTCCCCATTGACGCCTCCAAGCTCGACAATGAGGAGATGGCGCTCATCATTAAGAGCTTCCGCTAAATCCTCAAGCAAAGGAGGAGGAAGGACTACAAGCCCCGCTCCAAGAAAGTATGCTACAAATGTGGTAAGCCCGGTCATTTTATCGCTAAATGCCCTTTGTCTAGTGATAGTGACAGGGATAACGACAAGAGAGGGAAGAAGAAGGAGAAGAAGAGGTATTACAAGAAGAAAGGCGGCGATGCCCATGTTTGCCGGGAGTGGGACTCCGATGAGAGCTCCACCGACTCCTCCGATGACGAGGACGCTGCTAACATCGCCATCAACAAAGGTCTTCTCTTCTCCAACGTCGGCCATAAATGCCTTATGGCAAAGGACGGCAAGAAGAAGAAGGTAAAATCAAGATCCTCCACTAAATATGCAACCTCTAGTGATGAGGATAATTCTAGTGATGAGGAGGATAACTTGCTTACTCTTTTTGCCAATCTTAACATGCAACAAAAAGAGAAGTTGAATGAATTGATTAGTTTTATTCATGAGAAGGATGAACTCTTGGATAGCCAAGTGGACTTCCTTATTACGGAAAACAAAAAGCATGTTAAGACTAAAAATGCTTATGCTCAGGAGGTAGAGAAAAATGAAAAATTAACTAGTGAGCTTAGCACTTGCCATGACACTATTTCCAACCTTAGAATTGAGAATGCTAATTTGATCGCTAAGGTTGAGAAGTCAAATATTTGTGATGATTCAATTACCAATCTTAGAAATGATAATGCTAATTTGATTGCTAAGATTGAAAAATTGAATGCCTCTCTTGCTAGCCTTAAGTTTGAGAATGATAAATTAATTGCTAAGGCTAAGGATTTAAATGTTTGCAATGATGCTATTACCAATCTTAGAGATGAAAATGCTATTTTACATGCTAAGATTGTTGAACTAAATGATTGCAAACCCTCTACATCTACGGTTGATCATGTTCTATTTGCACTAGATGTAGAGATATTAATGTTGATGCTATTCATGATCACCTTGCTATGATTAAACAATAAAATGATCATATAGCTAAACTAGATGCTAAAATTGCCGAGCATGAACTAGAGAATGAAAAATTTAAATTTGCTCGTAGTATGCTTTATAGTGGGAGACGCCCTGGCATTAAGGATGGCATTGGCTTCCAAGAGGGAGACAATGTCAAGCTTAATGCCCCTCCTAAAAGATTGTCCAATTTTGTTAAAGGCAAAGCTCCCATGCCTCAGGATAACAAGGGTTATATTCTGTATCCTGCTGGTTATCCTGAGGATAAGATTAGGAGAATTCATGCAAAGAATACTATTTCTCACAATGCTTTTATTTATAAGAATGAGGCTTCTAGCTCTAGGCATTCTACACATGTTAAAATGCTTAAGAAGAAATCTCCAATTGCATCAAATGAACCAAACATTTCGTTTAAGACTTTTGATGCTTCATATGTGCTTACTAACAAATCAGGCAAGGTAGTTGCCAAATATGTTGGGGGCAAACACAAGGGCTCCATGACTTGTGTTTGGGTACCCAAGGTGCTTGTTTCTAATGTAAAAGGACCCAAAACCGTTTGGGTACCTAAGAACAAGGCCTAAATTTGTTTTGTAGGTTTATGCACCCGGGGGCTCAAGTTGGATCATCGACAGCGGGTGCACAAACCACATGACTGGGGAGAAAAAGATATTCTCCTCCTACGAGAAAAACCAAGATCCCCAAAGAGCTATCACATTCGGGGATGGAAATCAAGGTTTGGTCAAAGGATTGGGTAAAATTGCTATATCACCTGACCATTCTATTTCCAATGTTTTTCTTGTAGATTCTTTAGATTACAACTTGCTTTCTGTTTCTCAATTATGCAAAATGGGTTACAACTGTCTTTTTACGGATGTAAGTGTTACTGTCTTTAGAAGAAGTGATGATTCAATAGCTTTTAAGGGAGTGTTAGAGGGTCAGCTATACTTAGTTGATTTCAATAGAGCTGAACTCGACACTTGCTTAATTGCTAAGACTAACATGGGTTGGCTCTGGCATCGCCGACTAGTCCACGTTGGGATGAAGAATCTTCACAAGCTTCTAAAGGGAGAACACATTTTGGGACTAACAAATGTTCATTTTGAGAAAGACAGGATTTGTAGCGCATGCCAAGCAGGGAAGCAAGTTGGTGTTCATAATCCACACAAGAACATCATGACGACTGACAGGCCACTGGAACTACTCCACATGGACCTATTCGGCCTGATAGCTTACATAAGCATCAACGGGAGTAAGCACTATCTAGTTATTGTGGATGATTATTCTCGCTTCACTTGGGTATTCTTTTTACAGGATAAATCTCAAACCCAAGATACTTTGAAAGGATTCTTGAGACGGGCTCAAAATGAGTTCAGCTTGAGGATCAAGAAAATAAGAAGCGACAACGGGACAGAGTTCAAGAACTCTCAAATTGAAGGCTTTCTTGAGGAGGAGGGCATCAAGCATGAGTTCTCTTCTCCCTACACGCCACAACAAAATGGTGTAGTGGAGAGGAAGAATAGAACTCTATTGGATATGGCAAGGACCATGCTTGATGAGTACAAGACTTCAGATCGGTTTTGGGCCGAGGCGGTCAACACCGCTTGCTACGCCATCAACCGGTTATATCTACACTAAATCCTCAAGAAGACATCTTATGAACTCCTCGTCGGTAAGAAGCCCAATGTTTCATATTTTAGAGTCTTTGGTAGCAAATGCTTTATTCTTGTTAAACGAGGTAGAAAATCTAAATTTGCTCCTAAGGCTGTAGAAGGCTTTTTACTTGGCTATGACTCAAACACAAGTGCATATAGAGTCTTTAACAAGTCCACTGGACTAGTTGAAGTCTCATGTGACATTGTGTTTGATGAGACTAACGGCTCTCAAGTAGAGCAAGTTGATCTTGATGAGCTAGATGATGAAGAGGCTCTGTGCATAGCGCTAAGGAACATGTCCATTAGGGATGTGTGTCCTAAGGAATCCAAAGAGCCTCCCCAAGCACAAGATCAACCATCTTCCTCCATGCAAGCATCTCCACCAACTCAAGATGAGGATGAGGCTCAAGATGATGAAGGAGAAGATCAAGAAGATGAGCCACCTCAAGAGAAGGGCAATGATCAAGGGGGAGATGCCCATGATCAAGACAAGGATGATGAACAAGATCAAAGGCCGCCACACCCAAGAGTCCACCAAGCAATCCAACGAGATCACCCCGTGAACACCATCCTCGGCGATATTCATAAGGGGGTAACGACTCGATCTCGTGTTGCTCATTTTTGTGAACATTACTCTTTTGTTTCCTCTATTGAGCCACATAGGGTAGAGGAAGCACTTCAAGATTCAGATTGGGTGCTGGCGATGCAAGAGGAACTCAACAACTTCACGAGGAATGAGGTATGACATTTAGTTCCACGCCCTAACCAAAATGTTGTAGGAACCAAGTGGGTCTTCCGCAACAAACAAGATGAGCATGGTGTGGTGACAAGGAACAAGACACGACTTGTGGCCAAAGGATATTCACAAGTCGAAGGTTTGGATTTTGGTGAAACCTATGCACCCGTAGCTAGGCTTGAATCAATTCGCATATTACTTGCCTATGCTACTTACCATGGCTTTAAGCTCTACCAAATGGACGTGAAGAGTGCCTTCCTCAATGGACCAATCAAGGAAGAGGTCTATGTTGAGCAACCTCCAGGCTTTGAAGATAGTAAGTATCCTAACCATGTATATAAACTCTCTAAGGCACTTTATGGGCTCAAGCAAGCCCCAAGAACATGGTATGAATGCCTAAGAGATTTTCTTATCACTAATGGCTTCAAAGTCGGCAAAGCCGATCCTACTCTATTCACTAAAACCATTGAAAATGATTTGTTTGTATGCCAAATTTATGTTGATGATATTATATTTGGGTCTACTAACAAATCTATTTGTGAAGAGTTTAGTAGGATCATGATACAAAAATTCGAGATATCTATGATGGGGGAGTTGAAGTATTTTCTAGGATTTCAAGTCAAGCAACTCCAAGAGGGCACCTTCATTAGCCCAACGAAGTATATTCAAGACATACTCACTAAGTTTGGAATGAAGGATGCCAAGCCCATCAAGACACCCATGGGAACCAATGGGCATCTCGACCTCGACACGGGAGGTAAATACGTAGATCAAAAGGTATACCGGTAGATGATAGGATCCTTACTCTATTTATGTGCATCTCGACCGGACATTATGCTTTCTGTATGCATGTGTGCAAGGTTCTAAGCCGACCCTAAGGAAGTTCACTTTAGGGCCGTAAAGCGAATCTTGAGATATTTGATTCATACACCTAAGTTTGGTCTTTGGTACCCCAAGGGATCCTCTTTTGATTTATTAGGATATTCCGATGCCGATTGGGTAGGGTGTAAGATTGATAGGAAGAGCACATCAGGGACTTATCAGTTTCTGGGGAGATCCCTAGTGTCTTGGGCTTCTAAGAAACAAAACTCAGTAGCTCTTTCTACCGCCGAAGCCGAGTACATTGCTGCAGGTCATTGTTCCGTGCAATTGCTTTGGATGAGGCAAACCCTTAGGGACTATGGCTACAAATTTAGCAAAGTCCCTCTCCTATGTGATAATGAGAGTGCAATCCACATGGCGGATAATCCCGTTGAACACAGCCGCACTAAGCACATAGTCATTTGGTATCACTTCTTGAGAGATCACCAACAAAAGGGGATATCGAGATAGCCTATATAAACACCAAAGATCAATTGGCCGATATCTTTACCAAGCCTTTAGATGAGAAAACCTTTACCAACCTTAGGAATGAGCTAAATATTCTTGATTCTAGGAATTTTGATTGATTCTTTGCACACATAGCTCATTTATATACCTTTGATCAAATCTCTTTTATGTGTATGACTAATATGTTTTCAAGTATAGTTTCATGCTTAGTCATAGAATTGAAAGGGAAATGGAGTATTCGGCAAAGACGACACTTCCACTCAACTCCACTGGTATTTGTTGGTATTCCGCATTGTTCTCCACTTTGGTATAATCTTCACTCATATCTATTTATTTACCATTAGGGAGAAAGTAAAAAGGGTTTATATCTCACTCACAAGTATCCGTTTTTGGCGATTCATGCCAAAGGGGGAGAAAGTATGAGCCCAAAGCAAAAGGACCGCACCACCACCAAATTTTAAAAAATGAAGTTTTTTTTTAAATTGGTATCTTATTATGTTCAAAAAGGGGGAGAAAGTATCTTCAAAAATTTTGTAAAACCCTCTTGAACACTAAGAGGAGAATTTTTTTGAGGGGGAGTTTTGTTTAAGTCAAAGGAAAAACATTTGAAACAGGGGGAGAAAATTTCAAGTCTTGAAAATGCTACTTTCAACCTTATTCTTATACCTTTGACTATTTGCAAAAGATGAAAAGATTTTCCAAAAGATTTGCAAAAACAAAACAAGTGGTGCAAATGTGGTCCAAAATTTTAAATAAGAAGAAAACAATCCATGCATATCTATTGAAATAATTATTGGTTTGAATTCCAAGTAACCTTTGCACTTACATTATACAAACTAGTTCAATTCTGCACTTTTATATTTGCTTTGGTTTGTGTTGGCATCAATCACCAAAAACGGGGAGATTGAAAGGGAAATAGGGTCAAACATTTTCCATATGAATTTTGGTGGTTGAATTGACCAACACAAATTATTGGACTAACTAGTTTGCTCTAGAATATATGTTCTATAGGTGCCAAAGGTTCAACACAAACTAATACAAAGTCAAAGAAAGGGTTCAAAACTAGGAGCAAAGTTAAACCGAAGGCAACCCTGGTCTGGCGCACCGGACTGTCCGGTGTGCCACCGGACAGTGTCCGGTGCACCAGGGAGGATCAACTCAAACTTGCGAGCCTCGGGAATTTGGGGAAGCCGCTTCGCTATAATTCACCGGACTGTCCGGTGTGCCAGCGGAGCAACGGCTACTTCGCACCAACGGTCGTCTGCAAATGAATAGTAAAAGCAAATAGTGCGCGCCTACGCGCGCAGAAGTCAGAGCAGGCGCCAGAAGGTGCACCGGACAATGAACAGTGAATGTCCGGTGCACCACCGGACTGTCCGGTGGCCCCACTTGTCAGAGCTCCAACGGTCGAACCCTAACGGTTGGGTGACGTGGCTGGCGCACCGGACTGTCCGGTGCGCCATACGACTGCAGCCATCCCCAACGTCCACTTTGGTGGTTGGGGCTATAAATACCCCCAACCACCCCACATTCAAGGCATCCAAGTTTCAGCCATTTGCATTCAATACAAGAGCTCTAGACTTCACTCCAAGACACAAATAAGAGATCAAATCCTCTCCCAAGTCCAAAGTTCATTCCAATCAAATAGTGACTAGAGAGGGTGACATTTGTGTTCATTTGAGTTCTTGCGCTTGGATCGCTTTTCTTCTTCTTCCTTTCTTGATCCCAACTCAATTGTAATCAAGGCAAGAGACACCAATTGTGTGGTGGTCCTTGTGGGGACTTAGTGTCCCGATTGATTGAGAAGAGAAGCTCACTCTGTAAGGAAAATGGACCCCGGGCCATTTGGCTAATTGAGTTTTGGTGTTTGATGAACAACACAATCCGTGAACTAATAAGTTTTCTAGTGTTTGTGTTTGTAGTTCACAGGATGCGAAGAGAATTGGACCAAGGCAATGAGGATGCAACACCTCAAAAGAAGACATAAAAAGATACATAGGAGTCCAATACTCAAGAACAAAGAAGCCCAAAGAAATCAGCGAAGAAATCCAAGATGAGGGCTGTCAGCCAGCGCCTGGTGGCGCACCGGACTGTCCGGTGTGGCACCGGACAGTCTGCGCAGAGAGGCCACAGACAGGCGCTCTCTGGCTGTAGCATCGGACTGTCCGGTGTGCACCGGACTGTCCGGTGTGCCAACGGGCAGACGGCAACGGTCGGATCCAACGGTCGACTGCTACAGGCGCCAACGGTCGGCTGACGTGGCGTGCACCGGACACTGCATAGTAGATGTCCGGTGGTGCACCGGACTGTCCGGTTCACCCGACGACAGAAAGCTGCTGCTTTCTGTCCAACGGCTAGTTTGGGGTGTGGAGGCTATAAATACCACCCCAACCGGCCATTCTCAAGTGTGAGAGCCCAAGCAACATACCAAGACACATAGTGCATATTTCCAAGAGCTCAAACACCCAAGTGCTTAATAGAACCACTCGTGATTAGCGTAGGTGCTTTGCGAAGTGCTTAGGTTAGTTAGACCGCTTTAGCGCTTGCTCTAGGTGAACCCTAGTTAGTTGAGTGAGTTTTATAAAACCACACAACCCCTCGGCTCTTGCGTGAGTCGTTGTAATTGTACCGAGTGGGGCGAGAGTCTTGCGAGACCGTGACAACCGCGTTTGTGTCACGGCCGCCACCGTGTACCGGAGGGAACGAGGCCCGCGGCGTTTCGGCCGGAAGCTCGATAGTGGAGACGGCGGGGAGCGTCCGAGAGAAGCCAGAAGCGGAGCACCACTTGCGCGTGGAGAAGGCCCGCGGCTCTCTACGGAGTTACTCGACCGTGGTGCTTGGCCCTCGCGTGGGCTTCCCTTTGCGTAGGGGCACCAACGAGGATTAGTCGGGACCTTGCGTGGTTCCAGATACCTCGGTAAAAATACCGGCGTCATCCACGAGAGTTTGCTTCTCTACTTAGCTCTTTACATTCCGCATTTATATTAAGCATTTAAGTTTCAATCTTGTAGTCATACTTATTTAGTTTAGATTGAAACTTAGCCTTTGCGGTAGAGATAGCAACACTTAGACAAAACCTAGTTTGCACATTCTAGTTTTGATTATTTGCATAGGTTTTGCTCTAAGGATTTAATTGTGGCCTAGTTTAGTAAAAGTTTTAGAAGTCCTAATTCACCCCCCTCTTAGGCGTCACCCGTTTCCTACAAGTGGTATCAGAGCCGGTTTGGCTCATTTGAAACGCTTTAGCTTCACCGCTAAAAAGAGCCGACGCTTTTTAGAGGAAGGGATGGATACCCATAGGCCACCACACTTTGACGGCACTAACTTCCCATATTATAGTGCTAGAATGGCTTGTTACCTAGAGGCCGTTGATCTAGGTGTTTGGAGAGTCACTCGTGACGGGATGAAACCTCTCAAGAATCCCGAGAAACCCACCACGAGTGAGGAAAAAGAAATTCATTTAAATGCTAGAGCCAAAAATTGCTTGTATGAATCTCTTAGCATGGATATTTTTAATCAAGTATTTACCTTGAGAACTGCTAATGAGATTTGGCTAAAATTGCATGAGCTCCATGATGGCACATCCAATGTCCGTGAGCAAAAACATTGCCTAGTCTTGAATGAGTATAATTCTTTTGCTATGAAAGATGATGAGCTTGTTAGAGACATGTATTCTCGTTTGAATCTAATTATCAATGAGCTCAATTCTATTGGCATTAATAAGCTAGGTGATGCGGACATTGTGAGGAAGATTATCTCCCTGCTACCACAACAAAGATATGGGAGCATCATCACCATCCTTCACAACATGGAGGATTTGAGCAACATGACCCCGACCATTGTGATTGGGAAAATCGCGGCTTTTGAGATGTCGCGAAAAATGAGTCGGGGAGAGGAGCCAACTTCCTCAAGACCATATGCTTTTGCATGTGATGAAAGGAAGGGTAAAAAGAAGGCTCCCACTCCAAGTTCCTCAAGCAAAGAAGAGGAAGAAGAAGAAGAAAGTGATGATGATGAAGATAATCAACCATGCACATCATCCTCCGAGGACGAAGAAACAATCCGACGCGTCGGAAAGGTAATGAGGATGATCCGCAAGATTAATCTAATGGGTGTGCCCCTGCAGGTCGAGGATCTTCTCTTTAACATTGACAGGAAAAAGCAAAGGAAGAGAGGATGCTTTGCATGTGGGGAGAAGGGCCACTTCAGGGACAACTGTCCAAATATGGCCAAGCCCAAAAAGGAGAGGAGCAAAGGCAAGGTGCTAACAAGTGTTAGAACTTGGGATGATTCTTCAAGTGAAGATGAACCTCCAAGGACGTGCAGCCATCGGTCCTCGTCACGATCATCACGGTCATCACACAAATGCCTTATGGCAAGAGGTAACAAAAGCATTCCATCCTCTAGTGATGAAAGTAGTAGTGATGATGAAGGTGAGGGAAAGCCCTCTCTAGATGAGCTTGCGGAAGCCGTAGAATTTTTCCAGGATGTTTGCACTAAGCAAAAAGCTCAACTTAAAACTTTGAAAAATAAGTTGGTTAGCTCTCAAAATGATTACAAAGGTTTGCTAGAAAAATTTGAAACTTTTGCAAACTTAAATAGTGAGCTATCAACTAAAATTGAGCTATTAGAATCTAGTGCTCCATCCACTGCTACCGATGATAGCCTTATTAAAAAAAATGAAAAACTTAAGGCTAAGTTAGCTAGCTCCCAAGAAGCTATTGAAAATTTGCTAGAGAAAATGGAAATTCTTAGCATACACAACAATGAGCTAACTACTAAGCTAGAAAACATTGGTAGCACCCCAGCAACATCTTTAGTTGAAATACCTGAAATAATTAAGAAAGATGCTTCTACTTCCTGCTTAGATTTAATTGATGATTCTAACCCCTGCAACCAAGTCGCTGTTGAGAATACTGTTGTAGAGACATGTACGGATGAGGTTGCAAAGGAAAATGAACAATTAAAGCAAGAAGTGGCTCGCCTTGGCAAGGCTTTGTATGACAAGAAAGGCAAAGCCAAACAAATCCAACCTCCACAGGATAACACCACTGCGGGAGTGAACAAGCCTATGGAGGGAGAAACTGTGATTTGTAGGCTATGCCACAAGGAAGGCCACAAGTCTTTCCAATGCAAGGCGATGACCGGGGATAAACAAAGACAAAATCTCAAGCAAAAGCCATCAAGCAAAATCTCAAACACCTACATCAAAAAGGTGAACAAAAAGGATGCTACACCATATTTGATCAAGAAGAAAAAGAACGGAAAGGTGATAGCAATCAAGGCCAACAAGCAAGCCAACAAAGGAAAGGGGGCCAAACGCATCTGGGTGCCAAAGGAGATAATTTCAACCATGAAAAGCACCAAGAAGGTTTGGATCCCAAAAGGGAAGTGAGTGGACCGAAGGTCCTCGGGAAATTTGGAGACTTGGCAAATTTGGGATGTATATCATGGGATACATCATGTTGGATCAAGTTTATTGCCAAGTGGGTTAGTGAAAATTTTGGACCCAAATTTCCCACCCATGACTAAGGTAACTAGTTTTATTGTATTTTTTGTTTTTAGATATGTGTATCTATTTACCTTTTATCTAGTTTACCCTTCTTGCCTAGTATTACATTTGTTATGTACTTTTGTTTAAAATCATGCATACTAGGTAAATCATATGGTAGGATTGCTTGTTTTTAATTCATATACTTAAGCAAACCTACATGGCTTAAAATGTTTATTTAAGCACGGCACATAGCTTTTATATCACACCATAGTAAATGATGCATCAATTGAAAATTTTGATTTCTACAAGTTGTATCATTTAACCTATATGTGCCAAAGTTAGGATTATAGATAATTTGCCCCTCTTGATATCAAATCAAAATGCATGTCTCCTACAAGTATTCAAAACTTGTATGCACACCTTTAGGGGGAGGTTACTCTATAATCTCACACTTTGAGACTAACACCTTTTCAAGTCTATTTCATGTGATAGTCTCATTGTAAGGAAAATGAAGTCCCCGGAGAAAGACAACAATCTTCCACTGCAAAATCTCCAAGAACTCTCATGTCTCTCAAGCTCACCATTGACTTTCAATTGGTATCTTTTGAGACTACTTTCAGTATCATTTACATGTCTTCTCCAAAATTTGATTAGACTATATTTCATATCATATGCTTCCATGTTGCAAAAAAGCATAAGTAGTTAACTCATATTCTGTTACCTATGCATAAGGGAAGTTAGTCTTTTCAAATCATGTCTTGCACCTCTAATTTTCACATGCTTTTTCCTAAGTAGAGGATCTCTGTTAGGGGGAGTATTTCTTCATCTCTAAAAAGGGGGAGAAACTTCTTTCTAAAGAGAACACTCATTTAGGGGGAGTAATCCTTTCAACTAATATCATTCATATGGTTTAATTTAATATCCTTCTAGTGGTATCATTTGATAGATTTCTTGATGAGGGCAAGCTTTTATTTTCTTCCTACATGCTTTTAATGTCTTCCTTTTCGGTGGTTGATGCCAAAGGGGGAGAAGTTTAGGGACCAAAGCAATGGAAACTATATCAAACACCAAACACCACCAATTTAAAATTTTATATCTCCAAATGATTTTTCAAGTGGTTTTGGTTATTTGGTCCATAAATAGGAAGTAAGTGAATTATGGAGTTAGGGGGAGGCTTAAGTCCATAATATCACATTGTGGGGACAATCATGCATCTTAGCAAGTAAATTGCATATTTTAATTCAAATACTTGTATTATTTGCTTGCTTTGGTTGTGTTGTCATCAATCACCAAAAAGGTGGAGATTGTAAGGAAAATGGACCCCGGGCCATTTGGCTAATTGAGTTTTGGTGTTTGATGAACAACACAATCCGTGAACTAATAAGTTTTCTAGTGTTTGTGTTTGTAGTTCACAGGATGCGAAGAGAATTGGACCAAGGCAATGAGGATGCAACACCTCAAAAGAAGACATAAAAAGATACATAGGAGTCCAATACTCAAGAACAAAGAAGCCCAAAGAAATCAGCGAAGAAATCCAAGATGAGGGCTGTCAGCCAGCGCCTGTTGGCGCACCGGACTGTCCGGTGTGGCACCGGACAGTCTGCGCAGAGAGGCCACAGACAGGCGCTCTCTGGCTGTAGCATCGGACTGTCCGGTGTGCACCGGACTGTCCGGTGTTGTAACACCCTAAAGTTCAATCTTGTGAAGACAAGGAAAAATTCTCAAAGATTTTAAATCAAAACACCTTTCCTTAGAGATAATCATAATTTAGGAGTTTCCACTCATGAATAAGTTAAAAATACATAATTAAAGATACTTAGATAATCTAAATTGCCTTTGGGTAAGGATATATAAAAGAATTATGGTTAAACTATTTCTTAACATATATAAGTCTAAATTTGATTTCCCTAGAATTAATGAAGTAGGGATTATTCTACTATATGAATAAAAACTTGTCTAAAAGGACTAAAATAAATAAAGAAATACATAAAATAGGTTTTTGCACATTATGCTAAAGTTCTATATGTGTATCCAAATTAAGTGTTTGAAACTTTAAACTTGTGTTGATTTGAAATTCAAATGGAAAGGAAAATAGAAAATAGAATATAAAAGGGGTAAGAAAAATACTACATAAAATAAAATAAAAATCAGAATAAACACCCTTCACACTTATATTATGAAATTATACCTTTCAAACTGAGGACAATTTAATCACAAAGTTTGAATTTAAGTTTGAATTCAAATTGGATTTGAAAATGAAGAAAAGAAATAGAAAACAAAAAGGAAAAAGAGAAAAACCCTAGCTGGGCCAACTGCTCCACTTTCGGCCCATTTGGTGATACCACCGCGCGGCCCACTCTCATTTTATTCAATCCGCAGCCCACGTACCACCCCGTCGCGCGCACTACGGAGACAGCCACTTACGTGTGGGCCGCCTGGGTCAGTGACCGATGCGCCTCTGCCGCTTGGGCCCGCGTTGCCAGTCTCTTTACTCTCGCGTGCGCGCCTGTTTTCCTTTCTGCTTCGCCGTCCCACTGCCGCGTGGGGCCCGGATGTCAGGAGCTTCTTCCACGCACTCGGACTTCTCCTTCTCGGCCGCGGCTTCTACGGAGCTTCAACAACCCCGCCGGGATTTCGGTGCTAAGCTGTTGCGAGCACCCAGGTGGCCTCCGGGGAGTATAAAACCGTAGCCCTGGGACCCGAATGTCCCTCTCGTCCTCGTGGTCTGGCGGCCGCCGTCGTGAATCGATTGGGAGAGAAAGCTTGGAGCCGCCGCGGGCAAATCTCGCGGTTGTCGACGCTTAACTCCAATTTGATGCTCTGGGAGTATCACCGGTGAGTGTAGAAGGCGTACGAATCATCAATTCATGTGCGGGGGCACCTAATCGTCGACGATTTCTCGCCGTCGCACCAGCTCCGCCGCGGGACACCATCATGGCGTGGCCGGGGGCTACAGCTACGCAATACCTGGTACGAACTCCCCTATCGTATTCCCTGTTCTTTGCGCATCGCATTTTTGTTTGCTGCGGTCGGGGGGGGGAGCCTTAGGGGAAGCGTCTCGGTTGGCGCCGGTGGGGTCGCCGCCGTGACCGGCGGGCACCGCCGCTCGGACTAGCGCAAGGTTGGGGGTAAGTGCTGTGGCGCGTGGACCGTCGGTTGTGAAATCTACGGTCGCGATTAGAGTAAGCATACCCCTTCATCGCATAAAAATCTGACCGTTAATTTCGAATCGGAGGGCTATGCGTGGGCTCAGGCGTGGTCAAACCTTGGCCGTGGATCTCGGATCCAGTGGCTACTAGCGTTTACCGCTTCAATTATTAGGTCAATCTAATCTGGGTCGCACGTTCTCGATCTGACGGTCCATATCAACAGATACCCCTTCGCATAGACCTTTTTGCATATGAGCCCTCCGCCTTAGAGGTATTCAACCCGCCGTCCTGTGCGGGTGTAGTCTGAGTCTTGGAAAAATTGCCCAGAGCCCCCTGCGCTTCTGTTTAATTGAGGCCCAGTCCAACAGAGTTTTAAATTGATTAAATGATTAGGAAATAGATTTTTAATATGAAAATAATTGCTAGAACTTAATTAATTCATAACTAATTCATTTTAGCTCCAAATTGAGTCATTCCAATTCCTAAAATTTTGTAATAATATTCTCTATCCTTTAGTGTCTTTGTTTTGCCATGAACTCTGTCAGAAAATTTATTTATCATTTAATCATATTATAATCACCTTAAATCTTAGGAAAATCATAACTTGAATTCTACAACTCCAAAATTAATAATTCTTTTTCCTGTGATCTTATTTTAATATGTAGATTATTAATATGTATTTTGCATATATGTTTGGTGTAATGTTAATTTTGCCCATACCATGTTTGTTTGAATTGCTACGACTAGCAGTGAGGTCACGTATCACCTGAAGATCATCCAGGTACCTGGATTCTCAAGGCCCAGGCAAGTTGTGCCCTTGATCACTTCTTTTCACCTACTCATGTTCTAATTAATCATAATGATCTGCATAGGTTAATTTTGATGGGACCCAATAGGTCACCCTAGATTGTTTATCTCATTACCTTGTTCACCCCTGAATCACTTGGGTAGTTTGCTATTGCTTTATATGGTTTTGGGATAATCATTTATTACCTCCATGTTCCAATTCTAGTTGTTATTCTGTTTATATTCATGTTGATATCATTAATGTTAATTGGAACATGGAGCGACCACCCGGGAAAACAGTGCTACCACAAGGGTAGTATGGGATGCCCTTGGCTGATTAATTAGGAAAGCTAGTGGAAGACTACCTTACCCGAAAGGGGCAAGGGCAGTAGGGGAGAGGTCAGTGCGGGAAGTGCCCTCGGGAGGATTTTGCTGCGATGGCGGTCCTGCAAGGGATTCCTGTACTGGATCTTCCTATAAACTGTAGCGGGTTTTCGGAAGCTAGTGGAACTTTGTAAAGGCCTCGTAGTGCTACCCTGCCTCACTTCCTTGGTAGAGGTGTATGGGATTCATGACCCCTTGGCAGATGGGTAACACGACTTGTGGGTAAAGATGCGCAACCTCTGCAGAGTGTAAAACTGGTATACTAGCCGTGCTCACGGTCATGAGCAGCTCGGACCCTCACATGATTAAATTATGGAACTAAATTCAATTTGTCATATGCATTGCATTGCAGGTGATGTGGTTACTTTTGTTCTATTACTTAATTGGGTTTGGTATTAACTTATACTTAGTAATTGCTAATAAAATTTTGACCAACTTTAAAAGCAATGCTCAGCTCTAACCATCTTCTTTGGTAAGCCTTACACTTCACGTGAGCTCCCATCTTTGGCGAGTTCATGCACATTATTCCCCACAACTTGTTGAGCGATGAACGTATGTGAGCTCACTCTTGCTGTCTCACATACACCACAGGTCAAGACCAGGTACTGCAGGATGATGCTCATGGAGGATGCTGCGATGAGTTCGTGAGAGGTCTAGGTCGTCGTCTCCCAGTCAACTTTTGGGTTGCTGGACCGTTGTCTCCTTATAATGTAATTATTTATTTTGTATAGAACTCCTGTTATATATAAAGATGTGACATTCGATCCTGTGCCACTATACATCATATGTTTGAGACTTGGTCCCAGCATACCTGGTGTTTATGTTAACCCCGGGTTTTGGACCCCCTAAAACCCGGGTGTTACAGAAGTGGTATCAGAGGAATGTTGACTGTAGGACGAAACCTAGATAGAACTGGACAACCATTCTTTACTTACCTTACTCTGATTCTTTTCTAAACTTATCTTAATCTTTTCTCATCTATTTCCGCTTCACTCTGATTATTCTTACCTATTTATTCTAAAGACAAATGTGGATTTCACACTTTGAAATCCTGTACCTAAAGTGACTTTTAAGAATAGGAGACCTACCCTTAGGAACAAAAACAAAACTATTATTATTTTTATCTATATGCTTGAATGTTTGTTCTTATGATACTTGTCTGATTTGGATCTTTGTTTGAGTATGATGAGTTGTGGAGTAATGTCCACAATTGCATCTGCATATACACATAGGTATAAAAATATATTTATAAGATAACTAGACAACCTAGATTATCCCCATTGGAACATATCTAGCTTAAGAGATTTATCTTATCCTAAAAGATCTCATTCTAACCAATTTATCTTATCTTAAAAGATTCTCCCTTATCTTAAGAGATCCATCTTATCTTAAAAGATACTCATCCTATCTTGAAAAGATTGTATTTCATCCTAATAGGTCTAACTGGTCTCAAAAGATTCTATCCTATCTTTATGGATCCATCTTATCCTAATAAACATACTTATTCACCCTAGATTAAACAGCCATGATCTAATGCAACTTAATTAGATCTTATTTAGTCTAATATAGTTATACCAATCTAACCTAAAATTGGTGCCCTAGACCAACTTTACCATATACAACCACCTAACCATATGCAACTACCTTACCCATCTGATAGTTGCATAACCCCTCTGTGTTAACCTAACAGAGATTTTTTAACATATCCTGGTAAAATATATCCTGCCCAGGAAGAATTATCTAAATTAAACTAGTCTAACCTAGTTATATACAACCTAATCTAGATTTTATCTAATCTATTATGATCCAACCTAGTGTGAGTTACTTAATGCTAGTACAAGGATAAAGACCATACTCCTAAATCACTTAAGCCTAATTTGAAAACTTATATCAACTTGGCCATACACAACAACTCGATCTATATAACAAGTTACATAACTTACCCAATAAATAGAGTCTTGATGGATTGCATAATCTATCAACCACCACCTGACATCAAACCAAATTTTGACCTACATCATGTAGTCTATCTCATCCATACCTATATTAACCATATTCCCCAGCCCAATAATATACACTAACTCCTAATCAATAAGACAAGACAAGGAAGGATGAGCACCAACTCAAGTCTTCAAGGATCAAGTGAGGTCACCAAGATGAGTCAAGATCCACAATCTTGGATGGAGTATTTCCTTACCACACTCATTCTTACCCAAACCTATCCATGATTTGAAGGCATCTTTCTATCCTACACAATAGGGAGACTATACCTATATATACCCCTGCTTTCATAACCACTTTTTAAATAACACGACACTTCTTAGAAGTTAAAGGCTAAACTATAAATAAAGCTTGGTCCTTACAAATCTCGAGGGCGAGATTTTTGTTAAGGGGGGGTAGGATTTGTAACACCCTAAAGTTCAATCTTGTGAAGACAAGGAAAAATTCTCAAAGATTTTAAATCAAAACACCTTTCCTTAGAGATAATCATAATTTAGGAGTTTCCACTCATGAATAAGTTAAAAATACATAATTAAAGATACTTAGATAATCTAAATTGCCTTTGGGTAAGGATATATAAAAGAATTATGGTTAAACTATTTCTTAACATATATAAGTCTAAATTTGATTTCCCTAGAATTAATGAGGTAGGGATTATTCTACTATATGAATAAAAACTTGTCTAAAAGGACTAAAATAAATAAAGAAATACATAAAATAGGTTTTTGCACATTATGCTAAAGTTCTATATGTGTATCCAAATTAAGTGTTTGAAACTTTAAACTTGTGTTGATTTGAAATTCAAATGGAAAGGAAAATAGAAAATAGAATATAAAAGGGGTAAGAAAAATACTACATAAAATAAAATAAAAATCAGAATAAACACCCTTCACACTTATATTATGAAATTATACCTTTCAAACTGAGGACAATTTAATCACAAAGTTTGAATTTAAGTTTGAATTCAAATTGGATTTGAAAATGAAGAAAAGAAATAGAAAACAAAAAGGAAAAAGAGAAAAACCCTAGCTGGGCCAACTGCTCCACTTTCGGCCCATTTGGTGATACCACCGCGCGGCCCACTCTCATTTTATTCAATCCGCAGCCCACGTACCACCCCGTCGCGCGCACTACGGAGACAGCCACTTACGTGTGGGCCGCCTGGGTCAGTGACCGATGCGCCTCTGCCGCTTGGGCCCGCGTTGCCAGTCTCTTTACTCTCGCGTGCGCGCCTGTTTTCCTTTCTGCTTCGCCGTCCCACTGCCGCGTGGGGCCCGGATGTCAGGAGCTTCTTCCACGCACTCGGACTTCTCCTTCTCGGCCGCGGCTTCTACGGAGCTTCAACAACCCCGCCGGGATTTCGGTGCTAAGCTGTTGCGAGCACCCAGGTGGCCTCCGGGGAGTATAAAACCGTAGCCCTGGGACCCGAATGTCCCTCTCGTCCTCGTGGTCTGGCGGCCGCCGTCGTGAATCGATTGGGAGAGAAAGCTTGGAGCCGCCGCGGGCAAATCTCGCGGTTGTCGACGCTTAACTCCAATTTGATGCTCTGGGAGTATCACCGGTGAGTGTAGAAGGCGTACGAATCATCAATTCATGTGCGGGGGCACCTAATCGTCGACGATTTCTCGCCGTCGCACCAGCTCCGCCGCGGGACACCATCATGGCGTGGCCGGGGGCTACAGCTACGCAATACCTGGTACGAACTCCCCTATCGTATTCCCTGTTCTTTGCGCATCGCATTTTTGTTTGCTGCGGTCGGGGGGGGGAGCCTTAGGGGAAGCGTCTCGGTTGGCGCCGGTGGGGTCGCCGCCGTGACCGGCGGGCACCGCCGCTCGGACTAGCGCAAGGTTGGGGGTAAGTGCTGTGGCGCGTGGACCGTCGGTTGTGAAATCTACGGTCGCGATTAGAGTAAGCATACCCCTTCATCGCATAAAAATCTGACCGTTAATTTCGAATCGGAGGGCTATGCGTGGGCTCAGGCGTGGTCAAACCTTGGCCGTGGATCTCGGATCCAGTGGCTACTAGCGTTTACCGCTTCAATTATTAGGTCAATCTAATCTGGGTCGCACGTTCTCGATCTGACGGTCCATATCAACAGATACCCCTTCGCATAGACCTTTTTGCATATGAGCCCTCCGCCTTAGAGGTATTCAACCCGCCGTCCTGTGCGGGTGTAGTCTGAGTCTTGGAAAAATTGCCCAGAGCCCCCTGCGCTTCTGTTTAATTGAGGCCCAGTCCAACAGAGTTTTAAATTGATTAAATGATTAGGAAATAGATTTTTAATATGAAAATAATTGCTAGAACTTAATTAATTCATAACTAATTCATTTTAGCTCCAAATTGAGTCATTCCAATTCCTAAAATTTTGTAATAATATTCTCTATCCTTTAGTGTCTTTGTTTTGCCATGAACTCTGTCAGAAAATTTATTTATCATTTAATCATATTATAATCACCTTAAATCTTAGGAAAATCATAACTTGAATTCTACAACTCCAAAATTAATAATTCTTTTTCCTGTGATCTTATTTTAATATGTAGATTATTAATATGTATTTTGCATATATGTTTGGTGTAATGTTAATTTTGCCCATACCATGTTTGTTTGAATTGCTACGACTAGCAGTGAGGTCACGTATCACCTGAAGATCATCCAGGTACCTGGATTCTCAAGGCCCAGGCAAGTTGTGCCCTTGATCACTTCTTTTCACCTACTCATGTTCTAATTAATCATAATGATCTGCATAGGTTAATTTTGATGGGACCCAATAGGTCACCCTAGATTGTTTATCTCATTACCTTGTTCACCCCTGAATCACTTGGGTAGTTTGCTATTGCTTTATATGGTTTTGGGATAATCATTTATTACCTCCATGTTCCAATTCTAGTTGTTATTCTGTTTATATTCATGTTGATATCATTAATGTTAATTGGAACATGGAGCGACCACCCGGGAAAACAGTGCTACCACAAGGGTAGTATGGGATGCCCTTGGCTGATTAATTAGGAAAGCTAGTGGAAGACTACCTTACCCGAAAGGCGCAAGGGCAGTAGGGGAGAGGTCAGTGCGGGAAGTGCCCTCGGGAGGATTTTGCTGCGATGGCGGTCCTGCAAGGGATTCCTGTACTGGATCTTCCTATAAACTGTAGCGGGTTTTCGGAAGCTAGTGGAACTTTGTAAAGGCCTCGTAGTGCTACCCTGCCTCACTTCCTTGGTAGAGGTGTATGGGATTCATGACCCCTTGGCAGATGGGTAACACGACTTGTGGGTAAAGATGCGCAACCTCTGCAGAGTGTAAAACTGGTATACTAGCCGTGCTCACGGT
This sequence comes from Zea luxurians, assembly GCA_029449295.1. Lineage (NCBI taxonomy): Eukaryota > Viridiplantae > Streptophyta > Magnoliopsida > Poales > Poaceae > Zea > Zea luxurians. The sequence goes on along the minus strand of JAOPSE010000010.1, from coordinate 36,125,458 downwards.
CATGAGCAGCTCGGACCCTCACATGATTAAATTATGGAACTAAATTCAATTTGTCATATGCATTGCATTGCAGGTGATGTGGTTACTTTTGTTCTATTACTTAATTGGGTTTGGTATTAACTTATACTTAGTAATTGCTAATAAAATTTTGACCAACTTTAAAAGCAATGCTCAGCTCTAACCATCTTCTTTGGTAAGCCTTACACTTCACGTGAGCTCCCATCTTTGGCGAGTTCATGCACATTATTCCCCACAACTTGTTGAGCGATGAACGTATGTGAGCTCACTCTTGCTGTCTCACATACACCACAGGTCAAGACCAGGTACTGCAGGATGATGCTCATGGAGGATGCTGCGATGAGTTCGTGAGAGGTCTAGGTCGTCGTCTCCCAGTCAACTTTTGGGTTGCTGGACCGTTGTCTCCTTATAATGTAATTATTTATTTTGTATAGAACTCCTGTTATATATAAAGATGTGACATTCGATCCTGTGCCACTATACATCATATGTTTGAGACTTGGTCCCAGCATACCTGGTGTTTATGTTAACCCCGGGTTTTGGACCCCCTAAAACCCGGGTGTTACAGGTGTGCCAACGGGCAGACGGCAACGGTCGGATCCAACGGTCGACTGCTACAGGCGCCAACGGTCGGCTGACGTGGCGTGCACTGGACACTGCACAGTAGATGTCCGGTGGTGCACCGGACTTTCCGGTGCACCCGACGACAGAAAGCTGCTGCTTTCTGTCCAACGGCTAGTTTGGGGTGTGGAGGCTATAAATACCACCCCAACCGGCCATTCTCAAGTGTGAGAGCCCAAGCAACATACCAAGACACATAGTGCATATTTCCAAGAGCTCAAACACCCAAGTGCTTAATAGAACCACTCGTGATTAGCGTAGGTGCTTTGCGAAGTGCTTAGGTTAGTTAGACCGCTTTAGCGCTTGCTCTAGGTGAACCCTAGTTAGTTGAGTGAGTTTTGTAAAACCACACAACCCCTCGGCTCTTGCGTGAGTCGTTGTAATTGTACCGAGTGGGGCGAGAGTCTTGCGAGACCGTGACAACCGCGTTTGTGTCACGGCCGCCACCGTGTACCGGAGGGAACGAGGCCCGCGGTGTTTCGGCCGGAAGCTCGATAGTGGAGACGGCGGGGAGCGTCCGAGAGAAGCCGGAAGCGGAGCACCACTTGCGCGTGGAGAAGGCCCGCGGCTCTCTACGGAGTTACTCGACCGTGGTGCTTGGCCCTCGCGTGGGCTTCCCTTTGCGTAGGGGCACCAACGAGGATTAGTCGGGACCTTGCGTGGTTCCGGATACCTCGGTAAAAATACCGGCGTCATCCACGAGAGTTTGCTTCTCTACTTAGCTCTTTACATTCCGCATTTATATTAAGCATTTAAGTTTCAATCTTGTAGTCATACTTATTTAGTGTAGATTGAAACTTAGCCTTTGCGGTAGAGATAGCAACACTTAGACAAAACCTAGTTTGCACATTCTAGTTTTGATTATTTGCATAAGTTTTGCTCTAAGGATTTAATTGTGGCCTAGTTTAGTAAAAGTTTTAGAAGTCCTAATTCACCCCCCTCTTAGGCGTCACCCGTTTCCTACACACTCGATCTCGGTGACCGTTTGAGAGAGATAGGGTTGAAAGAGACCCGGTCTTTGTGACCACCTCAACGGGGAGTAGGTTTGCAAGAACCGAACCTCGGTAAAACAAATCACCGCGTCTCACTCTTCATTTGCTTATGATTTGTTTTCGCCCTCTCTTTTGGACTCGATTATATTTCTAACGCTAACCCCGGCTTGTAGTTGTGCTTAAGTGTATAATTTTCAGATTTCGCCTATTCACCCTCTCTAGGCGACTTTCAAAATGTTTACTGTAACATTACTTGAACGAATTATAAAGTAATTTAGTTTAATATATTCATCTTATCATTTAATTCATATCTGTGTAATTAATTTTATAATTAGAAAATATATAATACTTTTAACTAACATATCTCTACTGTACTTAAAGTAACAGTTTCAACGGTCGTCCTGTGTCATATTTTTACAAATAATTTCTCACATCTATCTCAAATTAACCCTGTATTCCTGCAGGCACACAACCTCCACATCTAGCCCGTTAGCCAGTCGGATGGTTAAATTAGCGTAAAATATTAAAAAAGGGTGCAGGAGATGGGGTTTGAACCTAACTCTGATGGAAAAAAGACATGAGACACTAAGTGAAGTCATCTAACCAATAAAACATCACGGTCAATTGTTTTTAATATTGAATATGAATTATACATATGTATATACGAGTTTTGTAAAATAAAAAATATAATTGTGCTGGACCGGATCAGCACTATGGGCCGAGGCTACGGCCCAAACACGACACGACGATCGTGTCGGGCTTGCCCAGGCACTATTAAATGGGTCGTGCCCCGGACCATCCCGCCAGACACGGCCTATTTAGTCATATATACCTCCACACGATAATGATGATCCTCACCTCAGTTGTCGTCACCTCGTTCGTCATCCTGCTTCTTTTCTCTCTCCCTTCATGCCTCCAGCTCTGCGCCACCCATTCTCAGCAGAGGGCGTGGGAGCAGGCACCTCCTCCCCGTATTCGTCCAACACCAGACCCAACACCGACCCGCGCAGTGACTATTGCACGTCCACAAGGATGTTTCACAGCATGCACGCCATCGTTTTCGCCATCGTCAGACGTCCTGTTTGTCTTCCCGGCCTTCACCGTGTTCTTCCTCTTCAACCTGCTGCTCCTGCCCATGGTCGCAGCCGCGAGCCGACAGACGCTCGTCGACGCGGGTACAGGTGAGTCAGTCTTGCTCCTGTCTTTTCTTCGTGCGTGCCGTCGGGAGGACACGATGGCGCCTGCCACGCTTAGGTTATCTTGGCGATGACGAGTCCAGATCTGAGATATTGGATAACCAAGGTCTGTAGCACGACAGCAGTCGGCATATGCTACGGAGTTGGTGGTGGTGTTGTGTCGCCTCGGCGGGTCCAGGGCTGAAAGGCACTCGCATTCTCTCGCCCTTTTTGGACTGACGCCTGGTGCGGGTGCCTCTCGGTTTGTAGCTGCTCTGGCTGGGCTTCTTTCTCCGCTTGCGTGCTCTCTCCCTGTATGTATCTAGCGGTATACTACCTATGTCGCCTCTAGATGTCAATGTCTTCGTTGTGTCCTTCTCTGGCGACGAACATGTATGACTGCCTCTTCTCTTCCATTCCTGCTCTACGAAACCTTGGAAGTGGGGGAGACGAGGGATGGTGGTAGCTGATTTGTTGTCTATAGTACCTATTCGATAGCTCGGCACCGTCTACCTACATGACCTTTCTTTTACCACGATGTCGACTCGGTTAGTCAAATGAAAAATATTATGCGAAGAAAAATATTATGCGAAGAGTAGAGACAATCAATAAAAAATTTTAAGCTATTTTTAATTAATAATTTACGTGGTTATTATTATGAACCGTCGTAACGTATGAGTAACCAACCATCGTAACGTATGAGTAACCAACCAGTAAACATTTGATACGATGAAGTTGGGAAGCAAACAATACGGTCACTTTGAGGACGATAGCCCGCAGCGACCGACGCTTGTCACCTGCACGGGTGACGGGTGCGCTGCGGAGCTTGCTGGCGTCGCCGTGACCGCGAATAAAAAGAAAGCGCCCCGCCACGTAACGTCCTACCGTGCACCACGAAGATAAGCCACCAGTCCAGCCTGCGGGCCCCACGAGCTCCCTCGCCTCCCGCACGTCCCCTCGCCACGTGCACGCCCTCCAGGATCGCAGTGGCCGCAGCCCGCTTGGGCCCCACCGCCTGGCGCGCTTTTACGCCCGCACACGCGCCCTCGGCCCGCGCCGGGCCCACCCTGCCCTTCGCAAGCCGCACGATGTGACAGAGCGCGCATCCCTGCCGTCCACGCGCCCGCGCGACGCTGGCCACGAGTTCCCGTGCGGCGATCGGACGGTGGCGATGGTGAGGCCGGAGCGCGGGCGGAACGGACGGCACGGGATCGCGTCGCGATGAGGGTAACGGTGGAGAAACGGCGGCCACAGGTTCGCCGTTCTCGGGTGCCCTGGAAAAAGCGCAAGACGAGCCACTAGATCGCCGCCAGTTGGCCGCCAGGTGGGTCCTGCGTGCAGCCACGCGAAGGCCGCTCCGCGTGTTCCCAACCGCAAATTATTCATTATTGTCAGTGACGTTTTATTTTTTTTCAGGAGGGTCCCTGCTGAAGCCTGGATTTGCCTGTGGCTACCGTGGATGTCCATTTTCTGGCTGCATATTACTGTTCACAGAACAGTTTTGATTAATCGGGCGTGCTGTTTAATATCTATCTATTTATTTATTCTTGAGAAGGAAATGCTCCGAGAGAAGGGGACATGAATTTCCGTATTTTGTTTACCAACCAGCACAACTATTTAAATCTAAAAAATATAGAAATCATTTTTTAAATTTTAAGATACACTATGCAACAAGCATATGTTACTATTGCATATATTCTAAGTTACATAAAAATCCTGCATATATTCTATGATACATAAAAAAATATGAATCCTATGTATTAAGTATAGATTATATATTCAAGTCCGTGACATGAAATGGTTTAGATGAATGATTTTTTGTGTTTAATACTCTAAAGTAGTGGTCAGCTTTTGATAAAAAATTGAGGTTGACAGACGGTGCATTTTTAGTGTTTCACCAAAAAATAAAATAAAACAAAATTTTTATAGTAGTCTAAATGGGTGTAGTCTCGCTATTTTATTCTATTTTAGAGCATAAATTACCAAATACAAAAACTAAAACTTCTATTTTAATTTCTGTATTTGGTAATTTAAGAATCAAAATAAAATAAAGATACTAAAAATTAGTCCTTAAAAACTAAACACTTCTTAATTTTGCTTCTGACCATAATAAATACTTCTACACGCACTTTTCAAAAGCTGAGCAGCAGGATGAGCGTGACGAGCCTCATCTCCCTAGCAAATCAAGAACAAAAGTCATCCATTCGTTTTGCTCCGTAGAGCGAGAGCGAGACAAACGGTTGGGGGAAGAGTCAGCCGCAGCAGCAGCACCTTGCTCTGCCGACGTTACAATTCCGAGAATGCTGGAGGGCGTGCTCGATAGATTTCAGGGGCCGGAGCGCGAGAAAACCACGAAAAAAGATAGTGGCTGAGATTTCTCGCGGCGCTCGCCGCGAGAGCGACCGCCACAGGTCGCCGCCCCTCCCCTCCGCGGCCCGCGCAGCGCACATCATACAGTCAGCACACGCAGCAGCTGCCACGGTGCCACCACAGCGAACAGCAAAGCACCTCCGACTCGGAGTCGCGGCGAGAGCCGAGAACCTTCTCATTCATCTTCCTCTTCCATCCATCCATCCTGCCTGCTTGCTTGCCTCCGTACTCCAGCTAGATCCCCGGTCAGCCGATTGACCGAGAAGTTTGTGGTTGTGGCGGCGGCGGAGAGGGAAACGGGGAGCGGGAGGGCGGCGCGGATGCCACTGCTGCGCCGGCGCCGGCGGGGCCGGTGATGCCCGCCGTGGCGGTCGCTTGAGGTGGGTGGAATCGGGCGTCGTTGTGCGGTACTTCGTGGCGTTCCCTGTCATTAATGAGGTACCTGACGCTCGAATGGGTGCGCGGGCTGGTGCAGGCCGCCGTGCGTGGGAGGTGGACGGGGGAGCGAGGCGGTGCGGACCGAGGTTGCGTTGGGTTGGATTCGATTGGGCTGCGTCTGCTGAGGTACTACTGTTTCCCTACCTAAAATTCACGGACCTCTGTTTCTAGTCCACGAGACATGCTCCCCCCTCCCTCCCGGATTACTACTGTTCTTTTGGCTTGCAGAAAATCACTTGTCAAAATGTTCGATGGCGTACTTCGTTCTTCCTGGGCTACGTGTCTTCGATGCTTTAATGTCGTCATGATTTCTTGCGTGCAATTTGAGAATCTGAAGAGTGGTAACGGACAGTAGTTGTTAATGAGCTATGCCGCTTCTCGCTTTGTTTCTTTTGTCGAGGATGGCGGTTGGGATTTGCTCGCAGCTGTGTGCTTGGTAACTTCAGGGGTGAGTGTTTTCTTGGTGAGGCTAGCAAGATATTGTTAGGCTGTTTGGTTCCGCTCACTAAAGTCCATATCACATCGGATGCTTAATATCAATTACGAGTATTAAATATAATCTAATTACATAGAGAAAGACTAAACGAGGAGACATATTTATTAAGTCTAATTAATTTATGATTAACAAATGTTTACTATAGTATCACATGAACGAATCGTGGATTAATTAGATTTAATAGGTTTGTCTTATCGTTTAGTTCTGATTTGTATTATTAGTTTTGTAATTAAACTATATTTAATACTTCTAAATAGCATCCAAACATCTGATGTGACAGGGCTAAAATTTAGCTCCTGACTATATTGGGTGAATTAAAACCCTAACTAGGGTTGGGATGTTGTATTAATAGGTAGAAACATATATGGGCTGGGCCTAAGCCCAATACAGTACACACGTCTAACACCCCCGCAAATGCAATTGTAGGTACTACATATGTTGAGATTGGAACGAAACTTCGAGAACACCGTGGATGCGAGCCCCTTGGTAAAGATGTCGGCAAACTACAAAGTTGTTGGTACGCGAACATCGTCGACGATGACACTCGCGCGAAGTGGAGTTCGATCTCCACGTGCTTCGTGCGCTGACGCTGCAAGGGGTCGGTGGAGAGATAGACTGTGCTTACATTGTCATAGTAGACGAGTGTGACGCGTGGGAGGGAGCTGTTGAGCTCTTGGAGCAGCTGACGTGTGATATCCTGGCCCCTGGGATGGTGATATTCTAGCCCAAGGCTTAATAGAATTAATAGAGTATCCATACTAATAAGGTGCATTTTCTTTTTCGGAAGCCTATCTCGAAAGAACCTCAAAGTTAAGCGTTTGGAGCAATTTGGGATGGGTGACCGACCGAGAAGTTTTCTCGGGTGCGCATGAGTGAGGACAAAGTGCGCACAAAAGACTTGTTTTGGTCCGTAGGGACAATATATGATCGATCCTAGAGAGCTGCCAGGAGTAAGTATCGTTGGTCCGGGATTGGACGGGGTGTTACAAGTGGTATTAGAGCCGATCCTCGCGGTTTCACGGGCGTGTGTGGGTTAGGGGTTCGGGTATATGACACATATGGGCCCAGAGTGGTCACATGGCATGTCATATGACGACACTAGACACACAGACATGGCTAAGAGAGGAGGTTCCTGGATTGGGGTTGACCGACGAGGATGTCGGTCTTCTAAGGGGGGTGGATTGTGATATCCTGGCCCTTGGGATGGTGATATTCTAGCCCAAGGCTTAATAGAATTAATAGAGTATCCATACCAACAAGGTGCATCTTCTTTTCTGGAAGCCTATCTCGAAAGAACCTCCAGGTTAAGAGTGTTTGGGTTGGAGAAATTTGTGATGGGTGACCGATCGGGAAGTTTTCTCGGGTGCGCATGAGTGAGGACAAAGTGCGCACAAAAGACTCGTGTTGGTCTGTAGGGACAATATATGATCCTAGAGAGATGCCAGGAGTGTTACATGACGGAGCCAGGACGTCTCAGCCACGTCGAAAACAATCGGGAATTCCGACCACCGTAGGTACCGCGGGACGATGGGTTCCGCGGCAAATACCTCTCGTCGGGCCGCCTTGCGGCGGCGTCGATCACCACATGCTTCTCCTCCAAAGATCATCAGGCATCCCCTGGTTTCGGGGAACTCTTTAGTGGGGGCTTCTTGTTCTGCCGGCTTTATCGGCTCTTCCTGTTTCGCCCTCTTGGCCGACGGCTTGGAGATGAAGCGTTTCAGGAGTTTGCACTCCCGGAGTTTGTGGTGGACGGGAAAGCCATGATTTTGACACGACAAATCCATCAACTTCTGTAAATGGTCGTTGTTGTTCTTCGCCGGCGGCCTGGGCGGCCGATCCGAGGTAGCGACTTCTCCTTCCTCAATACGTTTGGGGCGATAATTTCTCCGGCATCTGTCGGGGTGCTCCCATCGGTCCCTTCTCTCATTGCTGGGCTCGCCGGTGTCGCGCGGGCTTTTTCCCTTGCGGAAAATTGCCCCCACCGCGTCCTCCCTGTCAGCGAACTTGGTCGCAATGTCGAAGAGGTCGGCGGCTGTCTTCGGTCGCCCTCGTCCGAGCTCGTCAACTAGGGCCTCGTTGGTGGTGCCGTAGGTGAAGGTGCTCACCACATCAGCGTCGGTGGTATCCGAGAGTCCGTTCCTTTTTTGGGAGAACCTCCGGATGTAGTCCCAAAGGCTCTTTCCGCTTTTTGTGCGCACCTCTTGAGGTCCCAAGAGCTCCCAGGGCGCTTGTAGGTGCCTTGGAAGTTCTCGACAAACGCTCTTCGAAGGTCGGCCCAATCATGTATGGTGCCGGCCAATAGGTGCTCGAGCCAAGCCCTTGCCCCATCCGCAAGATGGACGTGGAGGAACCGAATGACCAAATGGTCGTCCTTGATCTCTGCCATGTGGCACGCGAGTCGGTAGTCTTCCAGCCACACGCCGGGATTCGTACTTGGTGATGTTGGCTTGCGAGCGTACCTTCGGGGGGAAACTGCACTTTCCGGTCTCGCGTCCGAAGGCGCGTGGTCCCGCCCGAGGTGGGCTGGGGCTGCACACGCGCCTTTTTTCGCCCAGCTGCTCGACCTCCTTTTGTTCCCGATGTCTGTTGTCGAGGATGTGCCGGGCATCGCGAATGCCTCCGTTGTGATGCTTTATGTGGACGTGCATCGAAGTAAACTGGGAGGCCTGCGCCCCCTTACTCCAGGACGAGGCCGTGTGTGTGCCACGACTCTTCGTGCTGGTGTGTTGCCGCCGATCGAGCTGGGCTTGTTGTACCGCAGCTCTCTCCACCAGGTTGTGGAGGTTTCGATACATCGCCTTTGCCTCGGGCTCGTCTGGCTCGAGGATATTGGAGCATCATGACCGCCGCAACCATGTTTTGCCCGGGGTTGAGGAAGTACTGCGCGCCATCGCTGCTTTCAACGATCTGGTCGTAGGTCTTCCTCGCCTAGGGCTTTTCAGCCTTGAGGCGTCTTTGCTCAATGTTGCCGTAAACCCGGTCGAGCCGCTCGACGAGTGCGTCGAGCTCCTCCTGCTCCTATCGGAAGGTGGCTTCGCGGGCGAGGATGCGCGCCTGATGCTGGTGCTGGCATTCCTCCTTTTGGACGAGGGATCCCGAGTTCCCCCTTCGCTGTTGCCTCGTGGTGGCGTGGCCACGAAGCAGGCTCTTTCTTGCACCTCGTCGGAGTCCAAGCCGGGCTTCGTTGAGGCTCTGCTCGAGTCATCCTCAAGGAGATCGAGGATGGACATAGGTTGGCGACTGACGACGACCACCATGGTTGATGGTGGGGCCGCTTCCACCCTCCGTTTAGCGGCAACAGCAGATGCGTTGAGGGGGCGCCGCTTGAGGGCGGCAGTGCGTCTCTTGAGGCGTCGTTTCTTCGCCTTGGTTAGGGTGGAACGCCTGGGACCTAGTCCTGTGGCATTGGCCTCATTGTGGCTAATGAGGCACGGTTCGCTGATCTCCTGGGCGAGGAAATCGAGGGAGCCGAAGGTGATCTGGCTCCCGAGAGCGAAAGTCTCGCTCCCAACGGATGCTGACTAGCTGACCATCAGAGTGAAAGAAGTTGCTTTGGCATGCTTGCGGTCCCCTACCTGGCGCGCCAACTATCGTGGTTTTGGAAACCGAGGGACAATAGATTTGTGTTTGATGGGGATGCAAGCGGACTCACTCCGAATGGTGGATCACGGAGATCTGAGCAAGGAACTGAGACACGAGGTTTATACTGGTTCGGGCTTTCCCCCTAGTCCAGTGGTGTGCTTGTGTGTAGGAAGAAGGTTGCCCAACCCTTTTATAGCTCAAGGGTGGTCTTTAAAGTGGAAACTCGTATTCTACTGGGAGGGAGCTTGGCTTGCTGCCTCTGATGGCGTAGTTCTCTTGATGTCGTCCGTAGGGTCATGCGCCGCCGTACCCCTATTATGGCGTTTCATCTTGTCCGTTCGGTATACGGGTCCTTGTAGCTTGCTCGGACGCTGTACTTGGCGGGTCCCGCAAAGTGGACTTATGGTAAGGTTCAAGGTCGTGTCCGGTACTGCTTCATCTCCCGTCATACCGCTTGCGTCACTATCAAGCATGCGTAGGTATATGCCCGGTATGGGGTATTGTCTCGTCCTTTCCAGTGTATGGGTCACTGTAGAGACTTTGGTGCTGTGGTCTCCGCGACTGGAGTTGTCAGGTCCCGTGAGTCTTCGAGGGTATTTCCGTGGGCGCACGCGGGGGTGTTCCATCGTGTCTGCCTGAGGCCTTTTGGTACTGTAGGTATGGTCCGTTCGTTGTTCGGTGATGTTGTGTCTTGTCGTGGCCGTCGTGGGGGTTTGGTCATTCACCCCGCCTCGCAGACTTGCTCGACGGGGCCTTGGTCGTTCATATCGCCTCGCGGACTTGCTCGACGGGGGCTTGGTCGTTCGCCCTATCTTGCAGACTTGCTCGGCGGGGACTTGGTCGGTCGTGCCGTCTCGTAGACTTGCTCGACGGGGGCTTGGTCGTTCGCCCCACCTTGTAGACTTGCTCGACGGGGACTTGGTCAGTAAATGGGCCAGAGGGAGGTTCATGAGCCTTGCTTTGGGTACCCCTTTTTTGGGTACCCGACACATGTCACGAGTGGTAAGGTGTCGTATGGTGAGTCCCTAGGGATTGAACTCCATAGAACAATGGTTGTCAGTGGTGAAGCGATAACCGAGAGAAGATTATGTATGATGGTGGGGGCAACAAGGATGTTGTTGAGGTACAAAGGACCAGAAAGGACCGTGTCGCCTACTGAGGTGGCAGGCAGAGTCGACCCATTACCGACAATGATGGAAGAATGGATGGTGGGGCTAGGGGATGAGGTAAAGAAACATTACTGGAGTCAGGAGTGGTGTGGTACGAGACGTCGGAGTCAACAACCCAGTAGGTGGGAGGAGTTAGATGCGATGACATGGGGAATGAGGAGAGAGCCAGTGAAAGCACCCCCATAGAGCCATCGGGAGGGGCGCTGGGGCCTCCAGTGGCGAGTATGTGTGGTAGAGACGACAGGGCCTCGAGTGTCATGGAGACAATCTCGGCACTGCGGAACATAAATGGCCCAGTAGCGTAACGACCCTCTTGAGGGTAGATGGAGGCCGATGGATGGAAGAGCTCGACACAATTACGGAGAACAGGGTTCATGACCCGATCAAAGGCCATGAATGTGTCTCGAAGAAGTTGAGCGTCGTGAAGGGAGATGCGCACACGGTAGGGAGGCACATGAACCGGACATGGCGAAGGACGAGCATCGGGGGAGCAGGCACATGAAGGGGAGAGATTGGCGCCTGCAGGCTGCCCACGTCCCCATGTTGCCGAAGGAAGATGACGTCTGGGAGCAGCGTAGTGAGCCACGACGTAGAGCCCGAGGAGTTCGCGACGTACGATGAAGTAGACCGCGTGGTAGTCGCTACAATAGAGGGCGCCGTAGAGGTGGATGGCACGCTTACAGCTGGGACATACGCGCCAGCGGGGAAGGGAGAGCCGGGACAACTAACGTGCGAGTAGGGAGGAGCGCCACATCAAGAGGTCCCGTGGGGGAGGAGGCTGTGCACTGGCTAGAGAGGAGGCCACTGGTCTCACAGCAGGGGGAAGCGCGTGCTTGCGTGCTGTTGCGGTGGGGTAGTTCGTGGCCATGTTGGCTGCTGTGCTTGCCACCACGCGCACCGTAGCGGCCGCATCAGCGCCTGCTGCGATCGATGGAAGAAGGGGCGGGTACGATGCGCCCTAGGGGGAACATGTGAGGAGGGACAAACAGGGGGAAGTGCTGGTGCCTGGTGGCGTCGTCTCATCCCTGCAGCCTAGGAGGAATTAAGGCGGATGCTCGTGGGTCATGACAAAGTGCAGCTGAAACAGGGCCGTGCAGGCAGTTGGGCCTGCCTCCGTGTGCACGACAGGCACGACTGCGAGTGGTTGAAGGAGCGCCGGCGCCACTAGCTGGCAGGTGAAGTCGACAGGAGGAAGAGGAAGGGCGTGCCGACACGTAGGGGGAAGAGCTCGCCGGCGGGAGGAGCAGGGGCGCTGGTTGCTAGGAACTACGGGTTGTACCTGCCACCGTACATGGCGACAATGGGCGGCTGTGGCACGTGGGGGCGAGCCCATTCGCTGGTGCTGAGGAGGCTGGGCACATGGCTGGCTGCGCTGCCAGAGGCCTCAGCCTGGAGGGAGGAAGATGCGGACGCAATGTCTGGCGCCATGAGAGATACCTAACGAGGGAAGGGGAGGCAGATGCAGTCGGCGGTCGCCATGGTTGTGGAAGGAGCGACAGGCTATGGGAGAGGAGAGGTAGCCGATGACTGGCTAGGGAGGAGGGAGGTAGAGAGATGGCTTGATACCATGTTAGGAGAATCAAACCCTAACTAGGGTTGGGTTGCTATATTAATAGATGAAATAGTATATGGGTTGGACCTAAGCTCATTACAGATAAGATACACACACATGTCTAACAATTTATATTGTTTTATTGTTCATCTAGTTACACGGTAGCACAATATACATTTGGCATATTCAGCACACTGCTTCATGTGTTTGGCAAACTAATTAATTATTCTTACTGCAATAACTTCAAATGTAGGGATATCTTGAGGCTATTTGATTATTTTGGAGTTGTGTGAGATTTTGTACTAGTGTTTCCTGTTACCGTGCTTAACAATCCACTCTTTAATCATGACTTCTCTAAGCGAAGTACTAGAACTTCTAAGCTCAGCTAAATTTAGATAGTTGTATTGTTTTTCATTTTTATCTTTTGAGAGTGCAACTATTATTTTTGAGAGTAAAATGTAGTAGCAGTCCTTGAACTTGACACGCTGTTCCACTTAGGCCCCCAAACTCATAAACCAGTAAAACTTGTCTAGTATTACTATATTTTATGTCAATAAGTACACATCTATTATTAAATATAGTGTTTTTTTTATCATGAACTATGATCAAGGGTTGAGATTTGATTGGGAGTAGGCACTTATTATGCCCTTTCCTTTTGTTCTGATAGTTTAAAGAAGTGATTGACCTTAGAAGGTGAGCTTGACCTCTTTTGATAGTGCTTTACATCTTGTGCATGATTTTGATTGATTTTATGAATGTAATCCAATTCTTTTCTTGGAATGGTTGCATAATTTGAAACATTGCGAGTTTTTAATATGATTCTAGAGTTGAAGATAAGGAGTGGAACTAGGTTTAAACTCTGCTGAGTTGGTTGTTGTGTGCAACGGATCAACCGCATTGAGTTTTCTGTAGGTAACTGGAGTGTTGGTGATCCTAGGATTTTCATTTGAAGTAACTCTTGTAACTATGGTATATTTAGTTTACTTAATTAACAGTGCCTGACTTTAGGTACATGACAATTTCTTCTTGTTTTTTTATCGAACGCGCAGGAGAATTGCACATCTTATATATTAGAAAGAAAAGCCTTACAAAAGAGGGGATCTTGCTGAGCAAGTTCCCCAATGGCATGACACAAACCCGAAGGAATTACATACTGGCACTGTAACTTGACTCGACCTCGCCAAGAGCTAACTTGACCCGACCTCGCCAAGAGCTGCAACTATGCCTAGGTTCTCCAGCTCCTTAGCTCCTGCCATTGCCCAGATAACACAATCACCTAGGAAGCATCTAAAAATTCTAGTTAAGGAGGGGGACTCCCCATCAAACACTGCTCTGTTTCTTTGGAGCAATAGGCACCAAGCTCCCAGGATGATCAAAGTGTTAAGCCCCTTTTTCCTGGTCTTGTTAACCCTGGGGCTCACCTTTCTCCAGCAGTCTGCAAAATACTCTTCATCAGCTGCAGGAGTGAGTTGTCCCAAGCCAAAAGGAGCAAGAATTTTGTGCCAAAACTGCCGGGCAAAAATGCAAGCAGTAAGGAGCTGTTGAACTAATTCCTTGGCTTGATCACACATCTGGGTGTGGCATCCCCTCTTTTCCAACCTATGAGTTGTCCAACACTTGTTCCTTATTGCCAACCACAAGAAGAACTTGCATTTTGGAGGGGCCCAAGCCTTCCATAGTCTCTTCCAAGGATCAAAACAGTAGAATCGAGGAATAAGACTTTGTAACAGGATTTAGATGAAAACAGACCCGGGGCTTCATGTCTCCATTCATGATGGTCATCATCCTGAGATAGTTGCACCTCTCCTAAAGCATCCCGTAAGAGAAGATATTGTTGAATTCCAACCAAAGAGTGTTAGTGTATATGGTTAGGCCCATGTACCAGGCCCATGTAAGACTATATTGCTATCCTCTAGGGTTAGCCCATCTATTGAATCTACTGTTTCTAACATGGTATCAACGAGCTAGAGTTTCCTCCCTCCCTGCAGGCGCTGCCGCCCCCTGCTCAGGCGCCGCCGCCCCCTGCCCGTGGCCCTGCTGCGCGCCGCGGCCCCTCCTCCCTGTGCGCGCGCCTCCTCTCCCCGCGCCACGTGCGCCACCCCCGCGTCTCCTCTCCCTGCAGGCGCCGCGCCGTCGTCCGTGCGCACCTCCGCAGCACCGTCGTCCGCCGCGCCGTCGTCCACGTGCTCGGGCGGGCCGCGCCTCCAGCGGGCGCGCCAAGCTGCGCCCCTCTCCTCTCCAGTGGGCGCGCCGCCGTTCCCTCCAGCGGGCGCGCCGCTGCTCCCTGTGCGCGCCGTCGTCTGCACTGCGGCGGGCTACGCCTTCCGCGGGCGCGCCGCCTTTTTCCCCCTGGCGGCCGAGCCCTCCTTTCCCCCGTCGGCCGTGCCCTGCACCCGCGCCTCTGTCAGCGTGCACTGTGCACTAGACGCCGCGACCGCAGCCCCGCCTACTCCCATGGCTGGCGAGCAGCGGCCACTCTCACCCTCCGCCTTCCCTCCCCTCCGGACCGCCTCCCTTGGCAGGCACGCCGCCGCCGGGGGTTCTGTTACAAGGGCTTGGGGGTTGCCGGTGTGGGGGGCGGGGCCCCGCGACGCCAGTGGGCTCCTCCTCACCGCTGCGGGCACTGCCACGACCCTTGCTGCTGTGGCGGATGTGGTTCCCGCGGGGGTTGCCAGTCCGGCGGACCCTCCTCCGCCAATTCTCCCGTCGCCTGTCGTCGATCCACCTCCGGTCGTTGATCTGTCGCCTCCACCGGTCGCCCACCAGGGATACACCGTCGCCGCCCTCACTGCTGCCCGTGTGGAACACGCGGCGCGACAGGCCCGTCTGCGGGAAGCGGCCCTCGTGTGGGAGTGCGAGCGCGAGGCCGCCGACGCTATCGCGGCTCAGATTGCCGCGGCGGAACAGCTCCTCGCCTCGCCTGCGGCCCACGACGGCGGGGCCACTTCCTCTGACACCGTGGGCGGCGTGTACGGCGTCCCGACCGCACCGACTGTCGGCACCGGGCCCCGCACCATCCCCACGGTGCTTTGGCATGACCCGGCTGACCCGCTTGTGGCTTAGCTCCACCTTCAGGCTGGGAGTGTCCAAAACATTCGCCTCATGGTTCCTGTCGTCCTGGAGCCAGAGTCGCCGTCCTACGCACGTTGGCGGGACTTACTCCTCCTCACCTTTCACCGCTACGCTCTGGATGACCACGTCCTCTGCGACCCCACCGGCGTGGTGCCGACTGCCGCGTGGGTGCGCCTTGACAACGTCGTGCTCACCTGGATCGTGGGGACGATCTCCGGTGACCTCCACAGCCTCCTCCGGAACCTCCCTCACGCTCGGGCTGTTTGGCTTGCCATCGAGGGCCAGTTCCTGGGCAACGCCGAGGCCCGGGCCCTCCGTCTTGACGCAGCCTTCCACACCTTCGTCCAGGGGGACCTCAACGTCAGTGAGTACTGCCGCAAGATGAAGGCCATGGCGGACTCCCTTGGCGATCTGGGCTGCCCCGTGGAGGACCGCAACCTAGTCCTCAACGTCCTCCGCGACCTCAGCGATCGCTACACCCACCTTCGGTCGTTGATCATGCGCCAGCGCCCCTTCCCTACTTTCCTCCAGGTCCGCGACGACCTCGCCCTGGAGGAGATCACTCTGGGTGCTCAGGCTGCATCGATCTCCGGCCCAGGGTCCTCGTCCTCCTCGACAGCACTGGCGGCTTTCACCCCGACCCGTCCTTCTACTCCGCCATAGTCTGTCCTTGGCCATCGTCCTCCCGGGCCGAGCATGGGCGGCGGGGGTTGAGGTGGCGGAGGTGGGGGGGGGGGTGGTCGTCGCCGCCGTGGTGGCGGCGGCGGTGCTCGTGGCAACGCACCGGGCTCGGGACCCCAGCAGGGTGCGCCTTGGCCCACTTTCCACCACCCGTGGTCCGGGCGCATCTCCATGTGGCCGTTCCAAGGGCCAGGTTCTGCGGCTCGTCCCCCGGCGGCCATGTTTGCTGGTGCACCGCCGGGATTCACCTCGTCGCCGGGGTTCGCATTCGCCTCTCCGTCGCCCTGGACACCGTCGCCTACCACTTCATCGTGGACCACGCCGCCGGCCCCTCCTCCGTCCGGGCTGATTGGTTGGGACGCGGCCGCCCTGGCTGCCTTCCAGACTCCCACTCTGACTCCGCCGATGGGTCCCGAGTGGATCGCGGACACCGGTGCTACCTACCACACCACTCCTGACCCTGGTATACTCACCCCTGTTCGCCCTCCTTCTTCCTCTCTTCCTTCATCCATCATGGTGGCGAATGGCACGTGTCTTCCTGTCACATCTGTGGGTGCCGCCGGCCCTCCCGGCTCTTTTCGCATTCCCGATGTTCTTGTTGCTCCTTCGTTGGTCCACAATCTTCTTTCTATTCGTCGTTTTACTGCTGATAATTCTTGTTCTGTCGAGTTTGACTCTTCTGGTCTTACTGTGAAGGACTCGACAACTTGGCGCCCCCTCCTCAGATGTGACAGCACCAGCCCCCTCTACACCCTTCGGCTTCCGCACGCCACATCTTCTTCGTCTTCGTCACCTGACAAAGCTGCTGTTTTTGCTGCCACAACGTCTCCTACCACCTAGCATCGTCGCCTTGGTCACCCCGGACGCGATGTCTTGATGCAGCTTACTCGTAGTGCCACTATCCCATGTACTAGATCACATGATGAGCATCTTTGTCATGCGTGCCAGTTAGGCCGCCATGTTCGTCTTCCTTTTTCTTCTTCTTCCTCGCATGCTACTCATGCCTTTGATCTTGTACACTGCGATTTGTGGACGTCACCTATTACCAGTATGTCAGGCTACAGATACTATCTTGTGGTGCTTGATGATCTTTCTCATTATGTGTGGACTTTTCCTTTACGTGCCAAGTCTGAGACTTTCCCTGCACTTCGCCACTTCTTCGCCTGGGTGTCCACTCAGTTCGGCCTCACCATTAAAGCCGTTCAGTGTGACAATGGTCGGGAGTTCGATAACTCCACCTCGCGCGACTTCTTTCTCTCCCACGGGATGCAGTTTCGGATGTCTTGCCCGTATACCTCCTCCCAGAACGGCAAGGCTGAGCGCATGATCCGCACAACCAACGACACCATCCGCACTCTTCTTCTCTAGGCGCACCTACCGGCCTGTTTTTGGGCCGAGGCTCTCCACACCTCTACCTACCTCCTCAACCGTCTCCCTTCCACTGCGTGCCCGGCACCCACTCCTCACCAGGCACTCTTCGGTTCCCCTCCACGCTATGACCACCTCCGTGTCTTCGGGTGTGCCTGCTACCCGAACACCGCTGCCACTGCTCCTCACAAGCTAGCACCTCGTTCCACCCTCTGTGTGTTTCTCGGGTACTCCCCGGACCACAAGGGCTACCGCTGCTTTGACCTCTCCTCTCGCCGGGTCTTCATCTCTCGCCATGTGGTGTTTGATGAGTCCGCCTTCCCCTACTCGTCCACCACCACTCCACCCTCCTCCGACCCTGCCCTTGACCCCTTCACTCTCTTTCCGACTGATGCGGTGGTCGCGCCTCCTACACTTCCTCTCTCTGCAGGTACTCGCTCACCGCCTGTCAGTCCTACTCCCGGCCCGGTGCCTTGCCCGGGTCCCGTGTCGTCGCCTACGGTGGTGTCGCCTCTCCGCGGAGCCCCGTCTTCGATCGCCCCCGGGACGAGCGGGGGTGGTGGGACTGCACCGCCTATGGGGCCGCCGGTAGCAACCCCTCCGGCTCGCTTCGCCCAGCCGGTGCGGGTCTACCAGCGCCGACTGCCGCCGCGGGGGTTCGCACCTCCACCACCTCCGCCATCGTCCCCACCGGTGCCTTCTCCTCCGGCGGCCACGCCGGTGGCCCAGTCCCCGCCAGGGACACCTACACCTCCACCGCGGCCACCCGCGGCACGTGTCGAGCCGCCGGTGTACCACCCACCGCTCCTTCACCGCGACCCGCGGCACGTCCACCCGATGGTGACACGGCACGCGGCTGGTACCCTGCCGCACCGGGTCCTGGCTGCCACGACCGGAGACTCGCAAGTTTCTCCGGTACCCACCTCCGTCCGCACCGCCCTGTTGGACCCCCACTGGTGTCGGGCGATGGAGGAGGAGTACGCGGCGCTAGTCGCCAACCAGACGTGGGATCTGGTGCCCCGTCCGCCCGGCACCAACGTCGTCACCGGCAAGTGGATCTAGACGCACAAGCGGCGGGCCGATGGTACCCTGGAGCGGTACAAGGCTCGCTGGGTCCTTCGGGGCTTCACTCAGCGCCCCGGAGTCGACTACGATGAGACCTTCAGCCCGGTTGTGAAGCCGGCCACCGTCCGTACGGTGCTCTCACTGGCCCTTGCTCGCTCCTGGCCAGTTCACCAGCTCGACGTCAAGAACGCTTTCCTGCACGACACCCTCACCAAAACCGTCTACTGCTGTCAGCCGGCGGGGTTCGTGGACTCCTCACACCCTGACATGGTCTGCCGGCTCAACAGGTCCCTCTACGGCCTCAAGCAGGCCCCCCGGGCGTGGCACTCCAGACTGGCTACTTTCCTGGTGACCCTGGGTTTCGTGGAGGCCAGGTCAGACACGTCCCTGTTCGTCCACCATCATGGAGCAGAGACTGCCTACTTGCTTCTCTACGTGGATGACATTGTACTCACTGCCTCCAGTCAGTCACTTCTTCGCCGCCTTGTCGACGCGCTTCAACAGGAGTTTCCGGTCAAGGATCTGGGCGTGCTTCACCATTTCCTAGGGGTCACTGCTGAGGCTCGTCCCTCCGGACTCCTACTTCACCAGCAGCAGTACACTCTTGACATTCTGGAGCGGGCCAAGATGATTGACTGTAAGCCCTGCTCTACCCCAGTCGACACGCAGGCGAAGCTCTCTGAGGCCCAGGGTGACCCAGTCGCGGACCCCTCCGGGTACAGGAGTCTTGCTGGTGCCCTTCAGTACCTCACCTTCACCAGGCCGGACATCTCCTACGCTGTACAGCAGGTCTGTCTCCATATGCACGACCCCCGGGAGCCCCACCTCGTGGCTCTCAAGCGCCTCCTCCGCTACCTCCGGGGCACCGTCGACTACGGACTGCTTCTTCACCGGTCTACCTCCTCTGACCTGGTCGTCTACACCGACGCTGACTGGGCAGGGTGCCCAGACACTCGGCGCTCCACCTCCGGCTACGCCGTCTTCTTAGGCGGCAACCTGGTGTCCTGGTCGTCGAAGCGCCAGCCGGTCGTCTCCCGCTCAACCGGTTTTGACTAGAGAGGTTCGGAGAGAAAACCCATGTTGAATTGGCCCTGGGGCAGGTTCAACTGGTTTTAACCAGAGAGCTCCTCAGTTCAAGTCAAGTTGAACTGTCCTGAAGACCAGTTCAATTCTTTTGAGTAGGGAGATTCTCTGTCTCCCAAACCTCACTCCAGTTGAACTCACAGAGTGTCCAAAAGATTTGGTTTTCAAAATAGCTTTTGAATTTTAGAGGCTTGAGCTTTAACAAACACCATTTCCTTGGCGAAAACTACTTAGAAAAAATTAAATCCTGCGACTCAATAAATATAGATATTTTGCATGACCGTTGCATGGAATCCCCATCAAGGCACCATATGATGTATATCCATTGTTCTTGATACTTCCTTTTTCTTTCTTAACTAAGGTTAATACTCCTTTACACCTTTAAACAAACTGTTCATACGTTAGGAGCAAACTTTGTTAGAGACCTTATTTGTTTTGTCATTTAATCACCAAAATCCTCAATTGGGGTTGATTACACTTACACATCATCTGTATACAGTGATAATCTTGTCTTCACAATAGCATCTTCCAAATTATACAACAACTCCTCTTCTGCCACTTTAAAAAGGCTGCTGAGGACATCCATCACCAGGACAAAGAGCATTGGAGAAAGCCCCCCCCCCCCTGCCTTAATCCTCTGTGATGTCTGATCTGGTCAACTGGAAACCCATTTATTAATACTTGAGTTGATGAGGTGGCTAGAAGATTAGATATAAGATCCCTCCATCTATTACCAAAGCCAAGATGGGACAACACCTCAAGGAGGAAGGCCCAGGAAACTGAATCAAATGCCTTTGTTATATCCGATTTCAGAAAAAGGCTAGCCACTTTTTTCCTATGTAGTGACTTGATAGACTGTTGGACCAGTATATAGTTATAATGGATGGATCTTCCTCTGACAAAAGCACACACTCTGGTTAGCTTCCACCAACTTGTTGAGAAGAGGTGCTAGTCTATTGGCAAGGAGCTTTGTGGTAAGTTTAGCAAAGCTGTGAATGAGACTGATGGGTCTATAATCACCAGCTGTCATGGCATTTGTTTTCTTGGGGATCAAAGTAAGATAGGCTGTGTTCAGTAGCCACAATTTTTGTGCATTATCTTGATGTAGGGTAGTGAGAGCAGCCATCAAATCTGCCTTAAGGATAGGCCAGCAAGTTTTGTAGAATCTCCCAGTATAGCCATCATGCCCAGGTGCTTTATCAGATGGAAGACTGGCTATAGTATCCCAGACTTCCTTTTCTGTAAAGGGCTGCTCTAGATCAGACAAGTCTGCTGCATTTCTGTGGCATTCTTCTAAATTCAGTGTTAGCCTTCTCTGGGGGGCATAACCCATCAAATTAGAGTAGAACTCATGCAACACTTCCTATTTCTGCTCATGAGATGTGGCCACTCTCTCTCCCATCCATTAAGCTGGTGATAGACTTTTCTTCTTGTGGTAACAGGCCTACATATGAAAGAAGGATGTGTTAGCATCTCCCTCTTTCAAGTATTGTACTCTAGATATGAGTCTTGCTATGGTTCTCTCTAGGGAAGCAAGGACCATGCGCTGATGTTTGAGTTTTCTTAATAACCATAACTCTTCTGGGGTTAAAACTCTGCTGTTCTGAGCCATCTCCAATCTGTGTAATATCTCTCTTGCTATGCCTAGCTGGGATTTAACATTGCCACTGTTTTATGCCCCAATGATTGTAGGTCTCTGGTTAGCCTTTTGAGCTTTAGAGAGATCCTCTCCAGATGGCGACAATCCTGAGTTGTCTGGTTCCAGGAATTTGATACCACCTCTAGAAACCCTAGCATTTTGGGCCAGAAGATCTCAAAATGGAATCTCATCTTCCCCTTATCTTCTTTCAGTTTTAAGACTAATGGACAATGGTCAGAGTCCTCTGAGGCCTTACTGATTAAAATATAATCTGGAAACAGCTCCTCCCAGCCAGCTGTACAGAATACATGATCTAGCTTGACAAGAGTGGGAACCTCTCTCTGGTTGGACCAAGTATATTTTCTTCCTATCAAAGGGATTTCCTTCAATTCCAAATCATTTATCCATCTTCTGAATCTTCCCAGCATGGCCCTGTTGATATTGGTGTTATTCTTATCTTCAGAGCTGTAAATCTGGTTGAAATCACCTGCCACGATCCATGGTCCTTCACAGCCTACCCTGATTT
Source organism: Zea luxurians (assembly GCA_029449295.1). Lineage (NCBI taxonomy): Eukaryota > Viridiplantae > Streptophyta > Magnoliopsida > Poales > Poaceae > Zea > Zea luxurians. The sequence continues at coordinate 36,103,611 of JAOPSE010000010.1, read as the reverse complement.
CTCTTAACTCTTGGAGAAAATCTTGCTTAAGGTTATCCTGGTGTGGCCCATACACCCCTGTGAACCACCATTGTGGACCTGAATTCTCCTGTAGTTGTATGGAGACTGAGTACTCTTTTACTACAGGATTGCTGGAAGTAAAGACTCCATCTCTCCAAGCCACTAATATGCCCCTCTTGTTCCCTGTGCTAGGCTAAATACAAAACCACTGTAACCAGCACCAAGGATGGATAGGACATCAAATGCTGAAATGTTGCTCATTTTGGTTTCTTGCAAGCAGACTAGAGATGGTTTGATATCCAAGATCAGGGTCTTAACATTATCTCTCCTAGCTCTACTGTTCAATCCTCTCACATTCCAAATCAGGAAGTTGCACTGGTTCATTGAGAAAAAGAAGCTCGACCAAAAGAACAGATCTTAATTTATGCCAACTCAGGTGCTTCCCACCCAAACAGAGCTGCTAAGGCAGCAATGTGTTCTCTGGAGAGGGGTGAATTGTACATTACAACATATTTGTTGGCATCATCCATGGAGATGTTGTCTTGATCATCACAAAAACCCAACTTCCTACATACATTGGCTACTGCTTCAGTGCCTAGCTCAGGTGGAATCTTGGCCACCCTTCTAGATCTCCTAGGCTTGAAATTGCTTGGGAGGGTCTTCTTTCTGTGCTTGGGGATTGAAGGAGCGATCATCAAACCATCAACGACCTTGATTATGTGTTGTCTGAATTCTTGTAGGGGGTTGAGGCTGTCGGGCTCTCTACCTGAGTTTGTTCAGGTAGGATTTCTCTTCTTGAGTATACCTTATAGCATGGGGGCTTTGCTTGCAATCTTTTCTTGATGCTTTCCCAGGGGTCTCTAGTCTGCTGCACAAGGATAGCAGGAAGCCTTAGAGGTTCCTCTCTATTTGGCAATTCCTCATTGTTCATCAAAGTTGTAACATTCTCTGCTGCTCTAACACTTGGGCACACTGGGTCCTGCCCAACTGGTGTTGAGTCTTGGTCTGTTTCTTCAGCACTTGGGCACGCTGGGTTCTGATCAACTGACTATTTGCCGCCAATTGCCTCCATATCCGGTCTCTCCTCTGAAGCAGTGTCATTAAGGACCATTTCATTGCATTGGGATGGAACTGGAGGGGCTAGCTCCATTAATTCCACGACAGCTGGGTCCCCTGAACCTTCCTTGTCTGCTGGGACATCACAATTGAATGAGGTGGGCTTGGCTACTTCAATTGGACGGGTGGTCTTCAAGGCTGGGGCGTCGGGCGAGGCTTCAATTGAAGGGGTATACCCCACCGGTGGAGAAATCGAAGTGGGCGCCTCCTCCACCGAGGAGTCCAGGAGCGCGTCCGCTTCAGCTGCCCCACTAATCGCCACGCTGACTTTCTAGCAGGAGCCGATAGCTGCTTCCGTCGTCGCTTGTCGTGGTCCTGGCCGCGATCATCGCTGGAATTGGCCGCTGATGGTGGAGAGGAGGGGCTCCCGCCCATGGACGCACCCGATCGAATCACCCGCATGGAGATTGGATACACCAGCGTGCGATGACTCAGGGAATCGTCACTACCGCCTATCTGCGACTCCTACGCATGAAGATCCAATTCCACCGCCACTTGCTCCGACTTGTCACACCATGCTCTCAGCTTGAACACCGATAGATTGATGCCTTCCTCAGACTCTGGGTGTACGTCTCGGATGAGGCAATGATCATCGAGAAGCTGCTTCGCCGTTTCCAACCCCCAAAGTCGTGCTGGGATTCCTCTCAATTTGATGTCAACTAGCACTGGCAGAGCTCTCCCGCCGACGACCATGGCTTGTCTGGACCATGTCTGATGTGAAGACGGATGGCGGGAAAGACGAATGGCTGGCCTCCGTTGTAGACCTGGCTTGCTACCTCTTCGTTGGGGAGGAATGCGACATATGAATTCGATGCAGCACGACGGGGGTTGAGCGTCTGCGCCTTGAGGTTAAACCTCACGGTGAGTGCGTCAGACACTTCCATGACGCAACCAAAATTCACTTGGCTAATGACGGAGATGATCAGGGCACGTCGGAGATTATCCTCTGCTTGCATGATCTTCCTGGTGTGTCTGATGATCCATCTAGGCCCGCCTTCCTCTTGAACATGGCTCTGTTCTACCTGCCGCTGGGGGAGTTCAGCGACTGCTGCTTCATGATCATCGTTGCCACTCTGACTTTCGTTCTCCTCCTCCCCTGTTCGCGGCATGTTTGCCTCTTCTCCCTCCCGCCGCCTCCATCTCCTCCAACCTCTACCTTGTCCGGTATCTTGTCCTCAAAGCCCGTCATCCCGGCAACCTGGGTGATTGGACGCCACACCAGGGAGCGTCTTGGTTGGGGCACGCCTGACCGCCGGTGGGGGCACTCGTAACCATGATGCTCTGGCAGCCGACAACAGAAGCACCTCACTAGTTGATGACAATCAGTCGCGTGGTGGGTTGAGGAGAAACAATTGAAACACTTCCCCCTAAGGTTAGATGACACTATCTTAGGAAGAGGAGGGGGTTTGGGAGGGCAGAGGCGTTGTCGACGAGCTTGTCTTTTTTCTGCCTTCACCCAGCCTGCGCCATTATCTTCCACTTGGCCTTGGATGGGAGAAGGCTTGGGCAAGAGCAGGGTTTCCTTGTATGACGCCCTTCGCCGAGTGTACTTCGGGGTAACAACGATGGAGGAGGCTGGGCTCCTGTCATCGCACCACCTTAGGGCCTTGGAATGACCGGCAGCCAACGGAACAGGGGATGTCCCCGACGCCAGGGAGAAGGGAGTGGCCCCCGAGCCTGGAGTAGGCACCAGCGTGGGGTTGTGGGGGGTTGAGGCGCCGGGGAGGGAGGGGAGTTTAGGGGTTGGGAAGCACATACTGAAGGCTTGTCAGGTTGCTAGTTAGTTTTTTCTTGTAAGTAAATATCCCTAGATACATGTGTAAAAAAGGAACTATGAATTTCATGTACTTTAGAGGGCTCCAACACTTGACGTTTGTGTGCCTCAGGTTTGTGTTTTAGGGATGGTGTGGCTGAATGGGAACTCCATCTTATGCCTTGCACCAGAAGTGTTTGCTAAAGTTAATAAAAAAACTATTGCTTCTAGATTAGTTGCCCATGATCTTCACCTCAACTCGTGGGTTAGAGACATCAGCTCACCATATCAACTATGTCAAATGTGATATCCTCTGTTCTGGTGTTGTTTAGCCGAAGGTTACTGGCATACTTATTTTTCCAAGTGTTACTATTTGCTTCCCTTCGAAGCCACAAAGGGGATTCATGGCTTGCAACCGATCATCAGGTTCTTGCATCTGCATGAAAGCTTTTGCAAAAATGATAGCTGCCCAACTGCCTGTGTCCACTAAGACATTGTGGACCAAACCTTTTATGACACAGGATATCACCATGACATCATCGTGTGCGTAATCCTTGAGCTAAAGGTCTTCTTGAGAAAAAGTGAGTAGAATATGAGACCATTTGGATCTTATGTAGGGCCCTTGGATCCCAACATGCTGCATCCTTCTCTGCGCTTCCTTCTTCTGCCTCTTGTTGCTGGGCACAAAGCTTGATCCCCTGTGGTAGGGAGGATAAGTTGTTTTGACCTTGTGAAGAAGCACCAAAACTAGCGTTGCTTGTTATGTTCTTCGAAGTTGTGAGTTAATCGGAAGTGGGCGCCAATGTTGGTCACCTATTCATATTCCTATGAAGAACCAAAACAGGGCAACACAATTAAAGTAACGATGCCTTCCTTTAATCCACTCCTTGTGAAGAGGTTGATTAGAGGAAGAATGTTTGGATGGACGATAATAAATAAGGAAACAAAGGTATAAAGACATCCGATATAAGTCGATATGTGTATTCTCTTCTTCTTATTCCTTCTTTGTCATGAAAGGTTACAATGATACCTTGGAGAATCTAGACAATGGTCTGAAGCCCTATACATATGAACTACAAGATCTACTGAGGGTATCATTGTCATGTAAGGTGCACGTCACCTGATCTCCACTTCGCCTCCCTGTTGTTGTTCCAGATCCGCTAAAGAGCTTCGGCTAACTGTTGATGTCGAAGCCTTCACTTCTGGTTAGCAACCTTCGGTTGAGGCATGCTGTGACGAAAGTTAATCTGAAAACAGATCACAAAACAACTTGAAACTTGTTAGTGTGAGGACCTTCGGCTAAGGCATACTCCTAACTCCCATCAGACGATCAAAGGCTGAGTAATACTCATCAATAGACATATCATGTTGCTCAATGATATGAGTTTGCTGCATAAAGGTGTGTAACAGTGTACCACTATCCTGAACAAAGCGTTCCTTCAAATGTGACCAAATAGCTTTAGCAGTTGTGAATTTGACAAACTCATTATCATGGATGGTTTGCTATTCACTATTGCAACCATAACCTTGCCATCATTAATTTGCCATGTTTTGGTCGCTGCAGCATTGCTACGATCATCAGCAAGAACCGGTGGAGCTTCAGTCAGGTGAAAGAGTAAAGCACGAACTCTCAATACAGTCTGAACAGTGAACACAAAAGGCCCACTCGGGGTAGTTCTGACCATCAAACACAATATTGACAACTATTGATTGACATAACGATGAAAAAGCAACTGAATTTACGAACAGAGAACTGAGTACCAAATCACCGAAGGCAGATTAGATCCAACCAGTTACTAGATGTTCTGAGTTGGAGCACATGAGTGTAGGGTACCAGACTGTGCACAATCCTGGCAAAATACAACTAGAAAGTCCTAGCAGCAGCAACCCCAGCGACAAGACGACTATGGTGAAAACGTTGCACCCAACGGCCAACGCAGCAAGATGACAAAGGAGGTGGCCACAGTGCCCTACAACCAGGCCAGATTGGTTCAAGTCGACGAAGAACTTTGGTCTAGTTTGACCAGATGATGGTGCGAGAGCCCCAAGCGGACGCGGGCGCGTGCTAGAGATGAAGGCGTGCAACGATTCTCCCAGGCGGACGCATATCGAGCGGGGAAGATTTGTCGGTGGTGGTCGCGACGCCCAGGCAGACGTGCTGCTGAGCGGTGTCGCCACAGGTGGTGAGGACTACCCGCGACAGATGAGAACGACGCTGAGGGTGAAGCGACCGCGAGAAAATGACCACGACGACCGAAAAAATGGGTGGGGTTAGAGGGCGGGATTAAAGCTAATCCTAACCCTTGTAAGATTATGGGGAGGCTACGCTATCGAAAAACAAAATTTTTGACCCCATAAAACCAAGAACTACTGCGGTTATAGGTCATGGAATTACCACTAGACGCGCAGGGCAGCGGAAGACGTCTCGATGTAGACGAACGCGTCGAGCAGTGCCGTGCAGTCGCCAGCGTCCTTCACGTCCTCACGTGGTTCGTCCTAGTGCTCCAGATACAGCACCTCCGAGGTATCCACACGTACAGGGAGGAAGCGTCGCGTACCGAACTGCTAGGTTCGCGACGGCGGCTTCGTGAGGGCGAGAGGCGAGCAGCTACTTGTTTGCTGGTGGCGAATTAGGGTTAGTCTAACCGCGCCCCCAGCCCTCATTATATAGGCGTTATGGTGGGCTTCTGACTCCGAGGCCCATCAGTAACCCTAAAGCCCAGTCTTATTTCGGATCTAATCCGAGTTAGGCTTCCTTCCCCTTAAGTGTGTGACCCTATAGGTTCACGTACAAATAGACATGGCCCAAGTACTCTTACTTGGCCCAATAATTGACAGCGGCCTCTAGCAAAACATGTCAACTCCTATGCGCACGTAAAGATCATATCAGACGAACCATTGCAACATTACGTATATGTTGTTCCCTTTGTCTCACGATATTTGGTCTGGCTCTAAGCTGACCTTTCTTTCTCGATACTGTGAATTGTAATCCTTTCAATGGTTAACTATTAACCCTAGCACGACCATGCATTTCTTGATCCAATTACTCGAGGGGCCCAGAGATATCTCTCTCAAGAAGAGAGGGACAAATTCCATCTTGACTGACCATGCCTCACAGCATGCTTCCTGACAAACCCAAAATTACCTTTATAACTACCCAGTTACGGAGTAGCGTTTGATAGTCCCTAAGTAGGTTAATCCACATCTTGAGAACATGCGACAATCTCAGGTCTAAGGACACAATATACATGTTGCAAAAAGAGAACTATATTACAATATCTCACATTGGGTCAGTCTAGCCTCATGTCATACATGCGTCCACATTATTAGTTCGACATCTCCATGTCCATGACTTGTGAAATGTAGTCATCAACTAATATATGTGCTAGTCATCAACTCTGACTAGGGACATCATTTAGAATAACCATACAAGTAAAGAATCTCACAAACAATTCACATAATTGCTAATCAATACAAGGTGCCTTTCATGGATATTCAATTAAGCAATATATATATCATGGATACAAAGAAATATGCTCATCTCTATGATTATCTCTGGGCATATTTCTAACAACCCTAACCTGCCTTGTTACCATGTTACCTTTGGAAATGACGAAGGATAATAAGTCCATAGGGGTTGTAGAGATTATATCTATAGGCCAACATGCCTTAGCAATAGGATGGGCCTAATGGGCCTTAACAAAATGAGCTATAGATCTTAAATTTTGTGGCTGAAAAATAGTGTGTTACTAGCCCTAAAACACCTAGGTGTTGTATAGACATTCTAAAAAATGTAGTCATGTGGTAATTGTTTGATGTATATAGATGGGTCTGTATGCTTTCTGTATTTCCCCATTGTATAAGGGGTTTAGTGCATATTTACAAGTGATATTCATAACATGGTACCAGAGACAGAAATTAGGGTTAGATTTTTTTTCTTCTAAACTTAATCTTTTCTTTCCTACACACTTGCCTGCTCGCTGTGGTTCTGTTCACATCTCGGTGTCTTCTTGGCGACTCTCCAATCGCGTGGCTTCATACAGGCCACCGCGTTCGTCGCCTAGTCATCCACCACACCGCGCACTCATCTATTGCATGTTGTAGAACAGTAGTCATAGAAGCTGAAGGAGAGTAACAATCAGTAGGATGCCGAAGACGATTACTACTTCTAAGAGACGGCTCCGGTGTAGAAGCAGGAGAAGAAATTGACTCAATAGGAGAGGACAAATCAATAGGAGCAAATGACATGATTATTACAGGGGATGATCCTCAATTTATTACCTTTTATTGAAGGCACATCTTAGTGAATAGTTTCTTATGTCCGATCTTGGTCCTCTTTTGTATTTTCTTGGGATTGAGGTTTCCTCTACTTCGGAGGGCTTCTATCTCTCTCAGAAGAAATACATTCAAGGGCTTCTTAATCGGCTTCTCTTACTAATCACCGCACTATCGAGACTCCCATGGAGCTCAACGTTTGTCCTCGTGCCACTGATGGTAAGCCTCTTTCGGATCCTACTCGCTATCGTCACATTGTAGTTAGCTTAGTCTATCTTGGTGTTACTCGCCCTGACTTTTGTATCTTTGTGCATAATCTGGGTTAGTTTGTTTTTGCCCCCACTTAGCTTCATTACAATAATCTTATTCATGTTCTATGTTATCTTCGTGGGATTATTTCTCAGCGTCTATTCTTTTCTTGCTCTAGCTCCTTGCAGCTTCATGTCTACTGTGATGCGACTTGGGCTAGCGATTCCTCAGATCATTAGTCTCTTTCTGCCTATTGTGTTTTTTGGTGGTTCCCTCATTGCTTGGAAGACTAAGAAGCAGTTAGCAGTTTCCTGTTTAAGTACAGAGGCCGAGTTGCATGATATGGCTCTTGAGGTGGCAGAGGTGACTTGACTATGGTGGTTGCTTGTTGATTTTTGTGTCTATACCGATTCTCTTTTTGTCTGACAGTACTGGTGCTAGTAGCATTGCTCGTGGTTCAGTAAAGCATGAGCTTACTGAGCATATTGGTGTTGATGCTTAATATACACAAGCATAGGTTTAGGATGATATCATTGATCTTCGCCTTTAGAGCTTCAGTTGGCTGATTTCTTCATCAAGACACAAACTAGAGCTCAACATTGATTCTATCTCTTCAAACTCAATGTGGTTGACCCACCTTGAGTTTGAGGGGGTGTTAGATGTATATAGATGGGTCTCTATGCTTTCTGTATTTCCCCATTGTATAAGGGGCTTAGTGCATATTTACAAGTGCTATTTATAACAGTAATTTACATTTCAAAGGAAGCACATGAATATTTAAATGATGTTGCTCTATCTTAACGCTTTTATGCAGAGTAAGGACAATTGGATCAATTTAAGTAGGTGAGTGGAATTGATCCTTTTGAAGATTCTGACCCCAGTTCAATTCTACAGGTTTTCTCGTGTAAATTTGACACTACTTTGGCTGCTCTTTTAGGTCTGGGCACACAAATTTGAACTATTAACGCATTGGGAGTGCTTGTGTGTTAGAGGTCTAGGAGGAGCTATGAGATACTACTTCCGTCAGGTCCAGCGTTTGGTTGGAGATATGGAAGGAGGAGCTCTCTTGTTTATAGATGACCTCAACTCCAAGTGACAAAGCGAACAGCTGTTGAACATTTCCCGTCTATTTCTGTTTCTTTTTGCTGGATTTGGAGATGGAGGTGAATTCCTCTGGTGAGGAAACGGTGATAAAGGTGAGTTGTTCTACAATGTGCTTCTTTGATTTATGGTAAAAAGGAACATTTTATCAATGTTCTTTGTTGGAAACAAAATCACTTTGTTTCTCTTATATATTAACACAGGTAGTTTCACTTCACACGGCTTGATTGACCTTCATAACCAAAGCTACATAAACACTAGCTTATTATACACTATACACTAGCTCGACCTTCACAACCAAGCCCTATCTTCTCTATCTGGCTCACATAGCTTCAACTTTTGTTGGGCTGCAATAAGCTGCTGCTTGCTTGTGCCTTTACCTCTTATTTATAGCTGAAAATAGAGTAAGAAAACATCCCTAGTGGCTTCCCTAGAAATTACCTAGTGACTTTCCTAGAAACTAAGAGGAAGATTAGAGTGTGATGACTGACTTCACTGTACAGATTTTGACTCATTAACTAGACCCTCTAACAAAAGACCATCAGCAGCTAGGATATGCTACACTGGTTTCATGTCTTCATCCATACATGACAAAATTACTCCTACATTCTTTGTAGGTAAGGAAGCCATACACAATAACCAAGCAGCGGGAGCGGTGGACAGAGGCTGAGCACAAACGGTTCCTTGAAGCCTTGAAACTTTATGGCAGAGCATGGCAGCGCATAGAAGGTAAAATATCCATAGCGGCTGTATCCAAGTAGTTTTATGCTATTATTTCCTGACTTCATCACCTGTAACCCCTGAGGTCTATTCATGTGGATTTAGTTTTCCAATTGATACTGATTGCATTTTTTTTGTTTCATCAATCTCCATAGAGCATGTTGGGACAAAGACGGCCGTGCAGATCAGAAGTCACGCTCAAAAGTTCTTCACCAAGGTTCTTTCTCTATCTGATTGGCTAGTGCTCTTGTTTGGTTCAGTCTAGTTGCATTGTCTTTATATTTGCTTATAATGCTAATGACTTTTGTAGTAATTTCCAGTTTTTAGTGTCTTTACATTAATGCATTATTTTTCTACTTACATATGTGTGCCACAGTGATGGGTTTGAAGAGTATGAGCCATGTATGATTTCTTTGTTTTGACCTCAGTGCTCTATTTATTAATTGATCAAATAAATCCATATTGAAATTGAAAAAAACATGAAATTTGCTTATACCTGGTCCATTCATTTACGTATCCATGTTGTCACTGAGCTTATAATCATCTATATTGTGTAATATGACCGAAGTACCAATAATGGGATGGAAACTGTAGGAAATTGTAGTACTTGGTCTATTGATAGGAGATGTGGTACAGTATATAGAATCACAGGACCCTAACCCTAATGGGCCGGCAGCCCAACAGTGGTGCCGGCCCACTCACACACACATAGTCTAACACCCCCCGCAGTCGCAACGGGGGCACCACACACGATGAGACTGGAGTAGAAGGCGAAGGTAGGAGCCGACGGGTTGAAATCCCCACAGTCGCAGCGTTGTGAGGGTGCGAATGTTGCGACTGGAGTACAGACCGATGTGTGCTCCAAGAAGACGATAGCCCCTAGATGTCGAGGTAGCTGAAGCCGAGGTGGCCGCGGTCGGGAGACACACAACAGAAGCCTGTTCTTCGGGAGGGGTCGACGTTCAAGCGTCAACGATCGGCGAGGGCGACACAACAAAAGAGCACCAGCAGGTCGACCTTCTTACTTCTTCGATCGTCCGAACGTCGAGGAGCCCCACCAGGAAGGCCGACGACAGCGCACACATCTGCGCCGGTCATGGTGGTCGTGCCCGCGGCAGAATAGAAGGGTAACGGTGGATCCGGCGGGGAAGACCACGACAACGACGGATCCAGTCGGGAAGACGCGATCCGGTCAAAGGGTGGCGGATCGAGCCGGGAAGGTCACAACAACGGTGAATAAGGCCGGGAAGGCCGCGGCAGCGACGGATCCAACGAAGGCGATGAAGGGGAGGGCGACGGGGCGGTTCCAGCCAGGCAGGGGCCTGCACCGGTCCTGGCAGGAAGGGTTGACGCCGGCGACGGGAGAGGCGTGAAGAGAGAGGCGCTGCTAGGCGGCTCAGGCGAGGGCAGGGGGCGTGTTGATGGCGCCGCCGATCCTAGAACTGGCCAGCCAAGGGGGAGAGGAAAGAGAGCCGTGGCCAGAAAGGTGGCGACGCGGGCCTAAGCGAGGTAGAAGCGCTCGACGGCGGCGCGACCTAGGGTCGGGCGGCGCTTCTGCGGCCGAGGGGAAGGGAGGGGGGCCTCATGTGACGGCCTCCATGGCCGGCGAGGAGCGGAGCTCAGTGGAGGCCGGCGAGGAGGCTGACGGAGGACGTAGTCGAGCCCAGCCGCTGCTCCACTGGAGGGCGCGCAGGCAGGCGAGTCCGGCCACCGCCACCGCTGCTCCACAGGAGGGCGCACAGGCAGGCGAGCCCGACCGCCGCCGCCGCCGCTCCACTGGAGGGAGGAGGCTCCAGGCGTAGTGGGCTGGGAGAGGAGAGAGGGGAGGCTAGCTGCCGGCGGGTGGGAGGCCGCCCCCGGGAGGGAAGGTTGAGCCTCCCGGGGGTAGCGCTTCTGCTGGAGGCGGCTATGGGGTGGGAGCAGCCGACGATTGCTGGGGGTTGGGAGGAAACCCTAAACCTAACCCTAACCTAGTCTGATACCATGTAGGAAATTGTAGTACTTAGTCTATTGATAGGAGATGGGGTACAATCTATAGACTCACAGGACCCTAACCCTAATGGGTCGGCAGCCCAACAGTGGTGCCGGCCCACTCACACACACAGTCTAACAGAAGCCTGTTAGAATAAAATTGAGACTATACATTCAACAGCAGTAGCAGCAGCAACAACAACAAAGCCTTTTAATCACAAGCAAGTTGGGGTAAGCTAGAGTTGAAACCCAACAAAAACCACAAATCAAGGTGAGACTATATTGGATCCCATTTCTGTCAGAGGGGGGGCGTTGTCGGTTGCTAAGACTGTTTCCCCGCGGGCTCTGCTTGTATATTCTAGAAGACGCCCCATTCTCGCAGATGTTGGGGCGGACTCTGTTTCTGGGTCAGCAGACCGGGTGGATGATCTCGAGCTCAGTTCTCCGACGGGAAGGCAAGAGCTACTTGAGGGACATGCGGGGGATGATTGCTCCGCTGACTGTATCTCGGCATCGGTTTTGGATACCACGACATCGGATGTTGACCTTTCGCTGGTGCAGGATTTTTTGGCCACCATCACTAAGCCAGTTGACTGCATCTTGGCCAGACCAGCTACCCAAAAGCGGCGACGTAAGCAGACGCCAAAAGATTTTATACCTAGAAGAAGCAATAGACTGAAGAAGGATGGTAGGGGGGCACCTTCCACAGCTGTCAGAAAAATAAGAGTGGATATTGCTAGAACCTTGGGGATATGGGCTGACCAGGAGGGATTGGCACAAGAAGCTCTTGATGAATATGGGCGGCTGTTTTCTAAGCCTCTAACTCAGGACCATGTCGCTGCCTTAGCTGCACTGTTCGGTTGGGCAATTCCGGAGAATGCTGATGCTGCAGATTCACTGTTGGGACAGAGTCCCATTATTGTGTAGTTCCCCCTTTTGTTCTTGGGTTGGGAAGCTTTTTCTCTAGTCGTACTCCTGTCTTTTGTTTCTATGGATATCTCAAAATTGTTGATTTGGAATGTAAGGGGACTCAATAATAAGTCTCGGCGGGATTCTGTTCGTAGTTTGATTGATTCTGTGAAGCCGGAAGTGGTTTGTTTGCAAGAAACAAAAAAGGAAAATATTTCTAGATGGACAGTCATGTCGACCCTTGGGGCTGATTTTGATGAATTTGTGTTCCTCCCAGCAGAGGGTTCTCGGGGTGGCATCTTGGTGGCTTGGAAGGGCAATGTGTGCAAGGCTATTGCATCAAGGGTGGATGTTTTTTCTGTTTCTGTTCAGTTCCAGCAGAGTGAGGGCCCCCCTTGGTGGTTCACTGGAGTTTATGGCCCACAGTCGGACGTCCTGAAGGTGCAATTTCTGCAAGAACTTCGTAACATTCGCCTTACGTGTGCTGGACCGTGGGCTGTTGGAGGGGATTTCAACCTCATTTATAAAGTGGAAGACAAAAATAATCAAAATGTTGACAGGGCAATGATGGGCCGTTTTCGTCGTCTTCTTAATGAGCTTGAATTGGTGGAAATTGATCTTTTGGGTAGACAATTTACTTGGTCTAATGAGCGGGAAGCGCCAACCCTTGTCAGATTAGATCGTGTTTTTGTGACCACTGATTGGGACCAGTTGTTCCCAGATTGCATTCTGCAAGCTTTGGCTTCTTCCATTTCAGATCATTGCCCTTTATTGCTGGGCTTGAGGGACTCCTTCATGGGTAAACGTCGCTTTCATTTCGAAAGTTTTTGGCCAAAACTTGATGGATTTATGGAGGTTGTGCAGCAGTCCTGGGAGCAGCCGATTATGGCTGTTTGCCCTTTACAGAGGCTCGCTGACAAGCTGCGGAGGCTTGCCAAAAATCTGCAATCTTGGAGTCATAGGAAGACAGGCAATATCAAGCGACAACTTCTTCTTGCAAGGGAGATTATTCATCAACTGGAATCTGCCCAGGATTCAAGATTGCTGTCCTCACTGGAAATTTGGCTTCGGAGACAGCTTAAGCATCATATTTTGGGCTTGTCTTCCTTTGAGAGGACCAGGGCAAGGCTGCGTTCTGGTCTGAGATGGCTCAAAGAGGGAGATGCCAACACTGCGTATTTCCAGCACCATGCTAGATACAGGAAGAAGAAAAACTTTATTGCCAGTTTGAAGACAGAGGACAGGGTGTTCACTGATCAGAAGGATAAGATTGAGGTGGTCTGGGATTTTTACAGCAATTTGTTGGGATCTGCGGGACAGCGTAACTTCACTCTTGATCTTCAATCCTTTCATCGATCAGCTGTTGATCTTACCGAGTTAGACCGGATTATTGACGAGGAAGAAATTTGGAACACCATCAAATCCATGCCTTCAGATAAAGCTCCCGGGCCAGATGGCTTTACAGGCAGATTCTACAAGATGGCGTGGCAAATTGTCAAAGTAGATTTTATGGCTGCTGTGAATATACTGTTTCAGGGTGATGATAGTAGACTTTTTCTCCTCAACTCTGCATATATTACCCTGCTGCCCAAGAAAGTTGATGTGGAGGAGGTAAAAGATTTTCGCCCTATAAGTCTGATCCATAGTTTTGCCAAGATCATCACTAAGCTGCTGGCTAATCGGTTATCAGGGAAACTATCACAGCTTGTGTCACCTAATCAAAGTGCGTTCGTGAAAGGTAGATACATTTTGGATAATTTTGTTCTTGTGCAACAGATGGCCCGAGTTTTGCACAGGCAAAAGGAACCGAGAGTGCTCCTAAAGCTTGACATCACCAAGGCCTTTGATTCAGTTTCATGGCCTTTCCTTTTGGAGGTCTTACAACATCTTGGTTTTGGTGCTCGGTGGTGTGATATGTTGGCAAAGTTGCTACGCTCTTCTTCTACTAGAGTTTTGGTTAACGGTGAACCAGGAGAGTTGATTTATCATCAAAGGGGGCTCCGTCAGGGAGACCCTTTATCTCCTATGCTCTTTGTGTGTGTTATGGACGTTCTAAATTCAATAATCTTGAAGGCTGAGAGCTATGGTTTGTTACAGCCGCTGCTTCGTCGGGGAATTGGACAGAGAATTTCCTTATACGCCGATGATGTGGTTCTGTTTATGCATCCGGTGAGGTGTGACTTGGAGACAGTCAAACAAGTTTTGAAGGTGTTCGGTGAAGCCTCAGGACTTGTTACTAATTTAGCAAAGAGCTCGTTTACTCCGATTTGCTGCAATGACCAGGAGGTTTTGGCAATCCAAGAGACGCTATCTTGTAATTTGGTGAATTTTCCTTGCAAGTATTTGGGCCTGCCTTTGTCTATTAGAAAGCTCTCCAGGAGGGACCTTCTCCCTCTAGTTGAGAAGGTTGCTGATAGATTGCCTGGTTGGAAAGCTGCTCTTATTCACCCGGCGGGTAGGGCTACTCTTGTCAAATCTGTCCTCTCAACTATTCCAGTTTACCACCTTATTGCACTTCAATGCCCCAAATGGGTCATCAAAGCCATTGACAAGATTAGGAGAGGTTTCCTCTGGAAAGGCCGCAAAAATATCAATGGTGGGCACTGTTTAGTGGGTTGGCAGAAGGTGTGTGTACCATTGACTTTGGGTGGTTTAGGTGTTCCAAATCTTGAAGTTATGGGCTGGTCCCTCAATTTGAGATGGTTATGGTTGAAGAAAACACAACCTGCGCGGCCGTGGGCTTTCTTGGATGTCCAAGTTCATCCCAATGCTGCTGCACTTTTTGCTGCATCGGTTCAGTCAGTTGTGGGCAGTGGAACTGACACCAAATTTTGGACTGATCGCTGGCTGCACGGTAAAAGAATTGCAGATTGGGCTCCTTCGCTGTTTGCTGCTGTTAACAAGAAGGCTGTGAGGTCAAGAACAGTCCAGGAAGCAATTAATGGTAGCAGTTGGGTTCTTGACATTAGGGCCAATTTCTCCTCTATGGCTTTCTCCGAATTCTTCCAGATCTGGGATCTTGTTCGGGAGGTTCAACTGTTATCAGATGTTCCAGATCAGCACATATGGACACCTTCCCCCTCAGGCTCTTACTCGTCCAAATCGGCGTATGATCTTTTTATGATGGGAAGGGTGGGTTTTGCGCCTGCTGAGCTTATTTGGAGAAACTGGGCCCCTCCAAGATGCAAGTTCTTTCTTTGGCTCGCGACTCGAGATAGGTGCTGGACTGCAGATCGCTTGGCAAAGAGGGGTTTGGACCATCCTGTTCAATGCCCCCTTTGTGATCAAGAGGATGAAACGGTGCATCATCTTTTAATCTCTTGTGTCTTCTCTAGGGAAGTGTGGTTTAGGATTTTCTCCCTGGTTAATCTGCGGCAGTTCTCCCCCACGAGGGATGATTTGGTTTTCCAAGATTGGTGGGCTAATTTGGAGGCCAAGGTCCCTTATGCGCTGCGCAAAGGGATTAACTCCCTTGTGATGTTGGTGGCATGGTGGCTTTGGAAGCAGCGGAATAATTGTGTGTTTGAGGGGGATGCTCCTAGTGGCAACCAGATTATTCAGAATATCAAAGACGACGCTCAGAGGTGGTGTCTCGCGGGTGCCAAAGATCTGGGCACCATCTGGCCTTAGTTTAGGAGCAGTTTTGGCTGTTTTTATTTTTATTTTTATTTTCTTTATTTTTTTTGTTGTTTCTCTGTACTCTGGTCTTCTTTAGACCATTGGTATTTCTTCTATCTTAATATATCTAATGCGCAGTTCTCCTGCGCGTTTTAGAAAAAAAAAAGATTGTATATGACAAATATTTAGGCTGCAATAAGTTGCTTGAAAGCTAGATTTGATGAAGACAAAAACCAACTTAATAATAAACACATAACATGATATGAGCAACAAAGAACTATTCAAGTTTCTTTTCATGTCCTAAACTAGAAACTGCCCCTTCTCTGTGTAAGCATAGGGACTCTAACTCTCATCCAGAGGATGACACTACGAGTTGGGGCAATTTTCGTTTATTTCTCACACACTACTCAAAATGCCATACCCATCTAAGGGTCGGGGTACATACTTATAGCCCAAGGAGCTGCCGAAGTGCCGAGCATATGCTCCTAAGGTGCTTTCCTACACTATGGCTACACTAGATGCTGTCCTACACCTTTACGAAAGCAGATGCTAACTGCTGTCCACACCACACTGCAGCAAAGATTGCTGCTGTCCATACTGCAGCAAAGACCAAAGGACTGTTGTCCTGTAGCAAGGACCAAAGGACTGCTGTCCTGTAGCAAGGACCAACTGCAGCAAAGATCAAAGGACTGCTGTCCTGTAGCAAGGACCAACAGACTGCAGGACTGCTGCCCTGTAGCGAAGACCAGAAAACTGCAGGGCTGCTGTCCTGTAGCAAAGACCAAAGAAACTGCAGGGCTGCTGTCCTATAGCAAAGACCAAAAGGACTGCTGTTGTCCTTCCCACAAATCACGAGACTTATTCTAACAATTCTCCCCCTAAGTCTTGTGCGTCGTCTTGTTGGATAGCTGGACCATCCCGGACTTGGAGCAAAGCTCAAGGAACTTGATCCTCCCAAGGGGCTTGGTGAGTAGGTCCGCAAGCTGATCCTTGGTGTTGATGTAGCGCGCCTTGATGCTCCCTTCTGCCAAACAGTCACGGATGAAGTGGTACCTCACCCGGATGTGCTTGCTCCCTTCATGGAACACGGGGTTCTTGGCCATCGCCAGAGCGGACTGGCTGTCCACCCTGAGTTCCACCGCTCTAGTGTCTCTCCCAAGGAGATCGAGCAGCCGAGCCAGCCAGAGCGCCTGAGTTGAAGCGGTGGAGGCCGCTATGTACTCGGCCTCGCAGCTGGACATGGCCACCACCTGCTGCTTGATCGACTACCAGCTAATGGGGCATTTGCCGAGGAAGAGGAGGATCCCGCTCGTGCTCTTGCTAGTGTCGATGTCGCCGGCGTGGTCGCTGTCGCTGTACCTGACAAGGTGTGCCTCCCTAGGGCACCTCGGGTAGTAGAGACCGTGGTCGAGAGTCCCCGCAACATAGCGGATGATCTTCTTCACAGCCTACTCATGCTCCGTCGTCGGTCGCTGCAGAAACCGACTAACGTAGCCGACGGAGTATGCCAAGTCAGGCCGTGTGTGGAGGAGGTAGCGAAGGCTCCCCACAAGACATCGGTACTGTGTAGCATCCACCTCCGTCGTGCTGTCGCGACTCAGCTTCAGCCTCTCCTCCATCAGAGTGAGAGCTGGGTTGCAATCGGTGAGCCCAGCCAGCTCAACGGCGTAGGCGGTCCGTCGTGCTGTCGCGACTCAGCTTCAGCCTTTTTGTTGTCCATGCTTTGGTATGTACTCTGCACTTCTCTTTGTTGTTCTTGTCCGTGATCCATCTCTCTTATCGAAGATCCAACCCCTCTTCTTTTTTTTCAAGCTGCAAGCTACATTAACCTATGAATATTGACATATTAAAACAGTAAGACATAAAATAGCAGCAGCAGACATGTATATCAAATTAAACCCACAATACATTGGTGGGAATAAAATAGCAGCAGCAACATATGCTAGACTGCTAGTCTTAGTGGCATAATTAGTTCCAGTCCAGCCCCATAATGACTTAGCGACATAGATCAATCAAAAGATTAAAAGACTAGTTGATTAAGTGCACAAGCAGTGAAGCATTGAAGCACTGCACAAAAATAGGTAAGCTGCAAATCTGAAATCAGCCAACTCTTAGTGAGTCAATATCCATCTTCGAACTCATCTGGAGCAGCCTCAGTGTTTTCTCCACCAACATCATCATGTGCATCTTCAGAATCAGTCACATCAACATCATCATGTGGATCTTGGTCCTCCTCTTCTTCATTGGCTGAACCAAAATCTTCTTCAAAGTCAAACCTTGAGTGTGAAACTCTTGCACGCTTGTTGGCATTCCTTGGAAGATTTCGGCCTCACAGCGAGCTTGATGCACCCACAGCTTGATCAACAAGTTCCTAAGGCCATTCTCATCCTCACCACAATCACACCCACGAGCACCTTGAGGCTGCACATAAGAGGAATCAGCCCACTCATTATCCCAATCGAACTCTTCAGTGACCAAAGGGTCAAAACCTTTCCCTTTCTTCTCACGCCTTATTTGAAACCTAGTCTTCATCCTTCGGTTGTAGGAAACATAGACAATATCATTCAATCTCTTATGCAGCAACCTATTACGTTTCTTTGTATGGATCTACAAAAGAATAATTTGTTGGCTTAAATTCTAGACACAAGCTAAGAATTAAACAATTAGACAAAGACAACAATACTCACAAACTCAAATCTACTCCAGTTTCTCTCACAACCCGATGATGAAGCGCGAAGACCAACAATACGCCTAGCAAACCTTTGAATCTCAATAGCACGCCCACCATATGAACGCCACCAATCAACTTGATTGCCAAATGTGAAATACAACATAAATTTAGATGTTAATGTGTAAAACCTGTTGCAATTACAAGACAAGCATCACTTACGTGGGTTCATTGTCTCCAGGTTGTTCTTGGCCATTTTGTTTGAGAAGGTCTCTCCTCTAAGAGCTTCATAGTCTAAGGATTGAGCATCAATCTTGGCTCTTGTTTCTTCATCATCCACCATTCTTGCAAGCACATCAAGGAAACAACCTCTTAGTTGGCCAACAGTTGCATCATCATCATCTCGAATGAGAGGATGCAATTTTCCTGGATTCAAATAAAGAGCAGCCCCATACAAAGGATGGTCCATTTGTTTCATCCATCGTTTCTCAATGATGTCTATGATTCTCTTAAGTAAGCTTTTCTTGCTATCAATAGCAAAGCTTAGCTTGATCTTCTCTTTTGCATGTTTCATTAGTGCCGCGACCTCTGGCATTGCAGGTTTCTCATCACCATCAACCACTCTAAGTACAATGAGGAGAGGGGCTGAAACCCTAAGACAATCTTCAACTTTATTCCAAAACTCCAAAGAGAGCCCAATATCACAAGCCTCCTTACCTGTAGCAGTTTTTGCCAACTTGTTTCCATTCCATTCTTCACTAAGAAATAGGGCCTTCAAAGGATCCTTGTGCTTGTACAAACTTTTCAAAGTAAGGAAAGCAGTGGCAAATCTAGTGGCTGCAGCTCTCACAAGATCTGCCCCACCTGTCTTCTCTCTCATTAAACTAAGAATTCTACCGTGCCTATAGATGAAAGTTGTGACACGTCTTGCACGTACAATGGGCTTCTTAAATTCCTTCAAGTTTCCTATGTCTTCTAGCATAAGATCTAAGCAATGTGCAGCGCATGGGCTCCAAAAAAGTGAAGGAAACCTCTCCATAAGTATCCTACCTGCTGCCTTGTAGTTAGCCCCATTATCAGTGATAACCTGAACCACTTTTTCTTTCCCAATCTCTTCAATTTTCTTCCCTAATAAATCAGCTAGCATAAATGCATCATGAACTTCACTTGATGCATCCACAGACTCTAAGAAGTATGTCCCCTCTGGACTATTCACAAGGAAGTTGATCAAATGCCTGCCCCTCCTATCTGACCATCCATCCGACATAAGCGTGCAACCATAATGCTTCCATGCCCTCTCATATTCCTCCCTCATAGTACTTGTCAATTTCGCAACATCCTTTAGCAATGGCTGTCCAAGTTGATATGGAGATGGAGGCTTATAGCCTGAACCAAACTGGGCAGTTGCCTCAACTGCAACCTGAAATTGTCTTGCTGCTGCTGCATTAAATGGCACACCGCATTCATAAAACCACAAAGCCCATTGCATATCCACATAATTCTTCTCCTCTTTGGACTTCATCTTGGATGGAATTGTGGGTTGAGAACACCCTTTACGCCTTTCATCAACTACATCTTCAGGTGATTTTCGAAGCATCTCCACAATTGACTTTTGCTTGCTTGCTTGATTTGCCTTGGTCTTGATTGATGTTGTATCCTTGTACAGATAGGTTGCACGCCTGTGTTTGGCTGCAGTCCCTGAACTTGGTTGTACCTTAGAGCCTTGGGATTCTATAGGTTCATCTTGTTGAACTTGAACAAATTCAGCTGCTGCATCCACCACCATTACATCCTCTTCCTCCTCTTGCTGCTCATTATCATCTAGGAAAATAGCTCTTTTCCTTCTTTTGGATTCCAAGTAATTCCTTATCTCCTTTCTAATTGCAGTAGTGGTCTTTGAACATATCTTTGTATCTCCATAGCCACCTGCTAGATGCTGCTTTAGCCTTTTTATCCCTCCAGAAACTATGGTGTCACAAAGGGTGCATGTCACTTGATCTCTATTTGCCAAATTTGCCCAATACCCATACTTCCAACCTGGATCATTTGAGCTAGCCTTCCTTGCTTTGTCTGTCTTTGGATCATAGTTGACATTGTTGACTGAAGATGGGCTAGCCATTGATTGATGAGGGTGCTGCTGGCTGCTGTAGTGTTGCTGCTATGCTGCATAAAAAATAGGAGATGAGGGAGAGCAGCAGGCAGCAGCAGAGCAGAGGAACTAAGGAGGAAGAAGAGCAGACAGCAGAGGAACTGAGGAAGAAGAAGAGCAAACAGCAGAGGAAAGCACCGGACCGGCTGGAGCAGAGGAAATCCCCGGATGGAGCAGGCGGATGGAGGCGGCGCTTGGCTGGAGGAGGCGGCGGCGCGGCGCACCGGCTGGAGGAGGCGGCGGCGCGGTGCACCGGCTGGAGGAGAGGCGGCGGTGCGACGAGTGGAGGTGGAGGAGAGGCGGCGCGGCACTGCAGGAAAGGCCCCATGGCTTTATTCGCGTGCAAATTGTAAACCCTAAAACTACGCGCGCAAAGCCGCAAAGGCGCCAGCCGCCAACCCTAAAACGTTTCCGTGGCGTCCGTGGCGAAATTGGACGCCATGGCGACGCCTAGGCGCGCGCGGCGACGCCATACGCTCCCATGGCGCGGCGAGCCCGACGCCCAACTCCTACAGCCGCCTGGACGCCTAGGCGTCGCCCATAATAACCTTGGTCGACGCCTATCTAGGCTGCCGCCACGCACGCCCCCATGGGGATGAGCGACTGCCCACTGTGCTGCCTGCTCTCGCGCTGCTTCCCTCGTCAGCGCTCTTCGTTGGTGTTGTCGCTGACAGAGGCAGAGCTGCCGGCTCTACTGCCGCCCAGAGCCTCAAGCTCTGCTGCCGCCGCACGTGCAGCATCCGCCGCCTCCGCTGCTTCTACTTCCGCTCTCGCTGCTGCCAGTTCCGCCGCCGCCAGCCGTGCTGCCCTCGTCGCTGTCGCTGTAGCCGCCGCTGCTGCTCGCTCGCGTTCTTGTGCCGCGGTGACCTTGGCCTCCTGCTGGCGCCGCGCACTCGAAGTGATCGAGCGTAGGGACATGGTGGGCTAGTGAGGGGTCGCTGCGTGTGGAAGAGCCTATCTCAGACGAAAGGCTGCTCGTCTGAGCAGGAGAGGAAGGAACAATTGGAGCTCTTGCTGCCGACTGAGTGTGGGGAGAGGCGCGGGAAGGAGATGAGCAAGAGATGTTTAGGCTGCATGATAGTTTGGCTCTGATACCAATTGTAAGCAGAGAGACTCTAACTCTCATCCAGAGGATGACACTACGAGTTGGGGTAATTTTCGTTTATTTCTCACGCACTACTCAAAATGCCATACGCATCTAAGGGTTGGGGTACATACTTATAGCCCAAGGAGCTGCCGAAGTGCCGAGCATATGCTCCTAAGGTGCTGTCCTACACTATGGCCACACTAGATGTTGTCCTACACCTTTACAAAAGCATATGCTAACTGCTATCCACACCACACTGCAGCAAAGACTGCTGCTGTCCATACTGCAGCAAAGACCAAAGGACTGCTGTCATGTAGCAAGGACCAACTGCAGCAAAGACCAAAGGACTGCTGTCCTTGTAGCAAGGACCGAAAGACTGCAGGACTGCTGTCCTGTAGCAAAGACCAGAAAACTGCAGGGCTGCTGTCCTGTAGCAAAGACCAAAGAAACTGCAGGGCTGCTGTCCTGTAGCAAAGACCAAAAGGACTGCTGTTGTCCTTCCCACAAACCACGAGACTTATTCCAACACTGTTGTTTTTCCCTGCTGCGCGACCTGTCTGTCCTGAGCCTTTTAGGGGCTAGGCTGTGACGGGGTTAATTTGAGAGCTCACCACTTATACAGTTGTTTGTTCATGATTTACCGCCCTGGATCACTTTTATTGCACAAATGATCCCAAATGTCAGTGGGATGGGCCGATGGGGTGCCAAATCCTGAACCAGCCAATCTTAAGAGTCTTCATGGAACAAAAAGTGTTGGCTCAATGAGGTTGCATTGTCCCTCTCTGTGGCATATTTGCCAATTCCATGGAAGGGAAAAGATGGCAAGGTTAATATTTTGAGAAATACGATCTCTAGGTTTTCAAAGCTCATATATAGGAAGCAAAGTGTAAAATGCATAAACACCAAGACATGAGTGTTGTTCTAAAAAAGAATATTTTTAAAAAGAGTAAAATGTATTAGCGGTCCTTGAACTTGGCATGTTGTGTTAAAGTCCCTGAACTCTCAAAACTAGGAAAACATGTCTTCGAACTTGACCGGCCATTCAAAACTGGATTTGCTCAAACCGGATGCCGATGTGGCAATGCCACGTTGGAGTCACTTGAGTTATGGAACTTGATATGTTGTATCACTTGAGTCCCTGAACTTGGCATTATGTGTCACCTGGGTCTCTGAAGTTTCATTAGTACGCTCCAGGTAGCATGCCCGTCGACATCTGGTTTGAGCAAACCCGATTTTAGATGGCCGACCAAATTCGAGGACCCATTTTGCTGGTTTTGAGAGTTCGAGGACTTAAGTGACACAACATGCCAAGTTCGAGAAGCGCTAATGCATTTTACTCTTTTAAAAAGGTCCTCTCAGCTCTATACTTATATTTTGGTTGCACGGTTGCACCAGATATGTTCCCATGAGTGCTTAACATTTTACCTCTTTATAAATTGACTTGTAGTTTGAACTGGGAAGAGATGGATGAGTGGGGGGAAAATCCATCCTTCATCCTCCACTCAGGTAAAGCAAATGTTGGAATTTGGAGCAGGCATTCTAGCTGTCACTAATCCACTATGCTAATGTATTATTTTTCTGGAAAGTTGTGTTTCGCCGTATTTTTCTAGGAGAGCAATTATTTGGTCAATCTAGAATTCGTAAGGCCTTAGGCCGCAACATTGAGAGCCTAAAAGGTTAAAACACCACTTTGATACTGATACGTCATTATGGTTTGGGGGCATTAACTAGTTCATACCTAGGCCTTCCTTACCATCACATTTCAGGTGCACCATATTATTTGTTCTAAACCAACGCTGTAGTCAGTAATCGCAATCATATAGCTGTGAAACTATTGTTTGACTTTTGTGGGCTGAACCACCATGTGTGGGCTTCTTTTTGGATCTGGTTTAGTGGTAGCCAATTTAAAACAAAATTTCACTTTTGTTTGTGCAAACTCGTGATAGTAATGGAAGGAGAAGCAGGTGAAGTACAAAGTTGACATAGGAAGGGACAGTAAAAGGAGACTTGAAAGGATGAAATACTTAAAGATTTAGCCTTGAATAGGAGCGAATGTAAAACAACTATCCACGTGCTTGAATCTTGTGGCTTTTGCTGGGTTTCAACTCTAGCCTACCCCCCAACTGCTTGGGACTAATTTTTTTGTTCTGCTTGTGCAAACTCGCAATAAGCAACAGACACACAGAGGTCTGGTAGTTCATTTCTTTTGATTTTCCTCATTTATATTTCCGGTAATATCAATTTAATCCACCCAAATGCCATAAGGTTCCTCTAGCTGTAATCTCAAAAGCCCTATGTTGCATTCCTGCTTGGTCAATGATGATGGGCATCATGGTTGACACTCCAAGTTTGAACTGAACCTCGCCATGGCAATCTGAGGCCAGGAGATAATATTTCTGACATATAAATTAACTTCAAAGATTTCACATAAAACCATAAATAATATTTACTTAATTAACGATGAAGGAAAACTGTTTGATTCTTTTTCAATTAAAGAATCTCCATGCCTTTTTCAGTTAAATTTGATTTTGATTTTTTCTGTTGTCTGTCAGGATCATTTAAGCGAAACAGGAGTGTTTCTTTTCTCGAACACTAGGAGAGTTGTGTATCTTTATGTAAGAAAAAAAGTCTTACAAAAAGTTTCTAAGGGTACCTGCTTGCCCTTGCTATAAATATAGCGACCTTGACCTAGACCTCACATAGGCAGCAGGGCTAGCCCAGTAAGAAATACCCGTGGTCAGTGTTGCCTGCTAGGGTCTCTGTCTTGCCTGTCTAGTTAAATTGCCTTTTGCCCAGTTGAGCTGGCTACTTGGTTTTCAGGTTAATTTCTATGGGTTTTGGTACTAAATAATAAATAAAATCTCCATACGAAGCTATTTTTCCTTAGTCTGTTCTTATCCTTCTCTAGAGAAGCATGTATGCCACTCAACCAGCACTATCACCTCTTTCTCTAGTCTCATAGAAGGCATGACATAAACTTATAAGACAAGCTGAATCAATGATATCTACTTATTAGGGTTATTAAAACTCTATTACAAACTGTTTTTTGCCAGAATTTTCTATATGATGTTGTAGAAATATGCATGCTTTACTGAACAAGGTCTGTCTAACCACCTTTGATACCTTGTATCTCAGAACATTTCTGAGAAGCTTATGGGCAATGTCTGAAGATTCTTTCTTGTTTTTTTGGTAGTTGACCCTGTTAGAGTGGGCGCACTAACCAGTTCAATCAAAAAGTTTAAGCTGATGGGAGAAAAGTAGACAATCCATTTATACACTTCAACACCCCCACTCACGTGCAGCCAGATAGAAAGGCGCAAACGCAGCCAGAGAGAAAGTCGCAAACATGGAAATAAATAGGTAGAGGCACAAATAAAGGCTCTGCCAGGATTCGAACTCGAGACTTTTGGCTTTGATACCATGTTAGAGTGGGTGCACTAACCGGTTCAACCTAAAAGCTTAATATGATGGGAGAAGGTAGACAACTCACTTATGCACTTCAACATGTCCATTCATTATCAAGAGTGAATAAGTCTTATAGTGTTCTACCAATGCAGTCTGGCCGATCAACTTCTGAAGCAGATAACAATAAGCAGTTGGGGTGGGGTCCGAGGACCTATGCAAGTTTAGGATCATTTTGTTTTTGGTGGGTGGGGGCAGGGTGTAGTTGATACAAACTAGTGGGGTAAAGGGGTTTACTTGGCTGTGACTTATTATATGCTTGTACTATCTATTGTCTAATTGCTTTCACAAGTGTCTCTTTTGATTTAGTCCAAATTTGCTAGCAGTGCCTGGTTTGCACCAAGTGCTTTTATCTTTATAATGTAGGTGGGAGGTTTTGAGTAGTTATTATTGCTATATTTTCATGGAAGGGGTTCATAAAGAAAGGAAATGATGCTTAAAAACCGGCTATGATTTGCTTCGCCCCTTCATGGCAAATAGTAAATATATAAACAGTAAAAGATAGAACTTCAGTACATTGTATTTTATTCCATTCATTCACATGTTCTTCACCACCCAGTTTCATCCTGCAAGTGCTGCAATGTAGTTTTGTAGGAGGTGAAGGTTTCAGACATTTTTGTACCCTATGTCCCTACCTCTGTCCTTGTCATTGAGCCACTCGCCAGCATACAACCTCCGTTCTGGCAGGTCTGCAGCTAGCCCCCCTCCTCTCTGGGTATGAGGAAATTGTTAGAATACCCGTTAGGGTTTGGAACTCTCCCTGTGTAATTACCCTCTCGCCCCTCTGTAATGGGCCTGGCCTAACTCCAAACCTATTAATATATCACTCCACCCTATTCTAGGGTTAGGGTTTCCAATATGGTACCACAACCAGTTTAGTTTATTTTTTTAGCCGCCAGCTTCCCAGCCGCCGGCGCCCCCCTCCCTCTCCACCGGGCCTGCCAGCGCCACCGACTCTCCCTGCGCCGGTGCTCCAGCCCCAGCCACCGCGGCCTCCTCTGCTCCCGCGCCGATGTCTCCTCTCCCACCGGTCGTCGCTCCAGCCCTACCGCCAACGCCCCTTCTGCACCCGCGCCGGCGTCGGTCGCCGCCGCCAACCCATGGCGGACCTCCCTGGAGCGCGCCCTTCACCGGTCGCCAGCCACAGCCTCGGCGCGGACGAGCCCGACCTCGGACTTCACGGCGGCCATCTCCTCTCCACGGGAGCCCCCCTCTCCTGCACCGCCGTGGCCGCCCACACCCCACAGCATCGTCGGCGGCGCCTTCCCCACACCGGCGGCCCCCTCCCCAGCAGCAACACCCTCCCCAACGCTGCCACCATGGCCCACGCGTCTGCCACACCCGAACACAGTGACGCCGCTGCTGCCGCAGCCGACGCCGCTGCCAGCGCGTGTGCTACCGGGCTCGGTCTCCCGGGCTACCCGACGTGCACGGGTGCCCTCGCACTCGCTCCGTCGCCGAACTGTGTCTCCCGGTAGCCGCCCCTGGCTTCCAAACCACTCGCCCACCGGTCGTCGACGTCACTTGGGCTCCCACGGCGCCCGCTGCCGACTCCACGCTGGTCGCCGCCATCGCCACCATCCAGGCCGCTGTAGCCGCCTCTCAAGAACGTCAATGCACCGCTTCCCTCGCTTGCGAACAGGAATGTGCTATGGGTCAGGCCTTGACTACTCAGCTGGCCTATGCTCAGCGTCTTCTCCATGTTCGCGGCACTTCGCCCCCTGTTGTGCCAACCTCGGGGGGGGGGGGGTCCCCGAGTTCCCCCACACCTCCGGACTTGACGCCGACACCATCGACGCACTCCACGCCCAAGCCGCTGGGGTTCACAACATACAGTCCCTCGTGTCCGTCGTGTTGGACCCGACGTCCTCCCGCTACCCTCGCTGGCGCGCTCAGGTGGTCCTCACCCTTCGGCGGTTCGCCCTCACTGACCACGTCCTCGACGACCCCGTCGCCCCGCTGTCTCCATCCTAGGTCCAGATGGACAGCGTGGTCCTATCGTGGCTCCACGACACCATCACCGTCGAGCTGCAGGACATCATCCGTGACCAGTCGGACACCGCTCGTCAGGTTTGGCTCGCTCTCGAGGGCCAGTTCCTCGGGAATCGGGAGGCTCGGGCGCTCCACTTCGATGCCTAGTTCCACCTGTTCTCTCAGGGGAACCTCTCCGTGGGCGAATACTACTGCTAGATGAAGGGCATGGCGGATTCTCTCCGTGACCTCGGCGAGCCTATCCCCGACCGCACACTGGTGTTGAACCTTCTACGTGGCCTCAGCCCCCGGTACGACCACCTGAAGGCTCTCATCAAGCGGACCGTGCCCTTTCCCACCTTCCATTCCGTGCGGAACGAGCTTCTCCTCGAGGAGCTCACCATGACGCTTGAGGCACCCGCTCTAGCCCCGACACTCTACAGCGCTCCTCCTGGTGGTCAGGTGTCTTCCGGGGGATAGGCCCCTCGCACCTCGTCGACCGGGGCCCCCGCTCGTCCTCCTGCCATAGCCCCTCATCCGGCCTCCACCACCGACGGCGGCCGTCACCCCCACAAGGGCGGACGCGGGGGTGGCAGCTCCACCCATGGAGGTTCCACCGGCCGGGGTGGCAGCCAGGGCTGGCCATCGTTCTACAACCCCTAGACCGACACCCTCTCCATGTGGCTGGGTCAGGCCCCCAGTGCCTCCCGTCCTCCGACGCCGGCGTCGGCTCTCCTGACTGCGCCCCCCTACGACACACCTTCGTCGCCTGCCTACAGCCTGCCTCCTTTCGACGTGGCCCCGACGACCTCGGCCCGCCTCAGCTCATGCCTCCGGGGACCCACACCATGACTCCCTTGTCGCCGCTCGCTGGAGGCTGGGACCAGGCCTCTCTTGCCGTCGCCTACCGCACCCTGGTGTTGGCCCCAACCAGCCCTAACTGGGTCATTGACTCCAGTGCTTCCTACCACACCAACTCCACCGCAGGCATGCTATCTCGCTTTCACCCACCCCATTCGTCCCACCCCGTCTCGATCGTCGTTGGAAACGGTTCCACTCTGCCGGTCACCTCAATAGGTGCCTCGGTTCTCCTCGGACCGTTCTATCTCAATCAGTGGCGGATCCAGGATTGGTCAAAGAGAGGGGCTACTAAGTTAAGACTATAACAAAAAAAAATTAAACCAAACAAAAGCAGTACGTACCCATCAACTGACCACGCGTTCCGCGAGCGATGAGGTGGCGTCATGTCGATGCTTCTAGATTGTCCTCAGCCGATCAGTGCTCTGTTTCAAATATTTTCTCTTCCCATATATGGATATATATGGCCCATCAACTTGAGCTACTCTATTCCCTTCTGAAACGTGCAGCTCCGAATCTGATCATTAGCAAATACTAGCAGCTAGCAAGACGATAAACCTTAATCAACGACTATATGATTAACTCACATGGTAAATTTCCATACAAAGATCAATTAACGATTACTAAACTGTACACTTTGGTAGTTCAGCCATTGCTGCGGCAGTGCTCCGGGCTCCGGTCGTCCGGCGGTCTGGCTCCGGCCTCCAAGCGAGCAGCGCTGCGTGCTGCGGAGGCGGGCCGGCGGCGGTGCTCCGGGGCTCCAACCATCCGGCGGTCTGGCTCTAGCCTCCAGGCGAGCAGCGCTGCGTGCTGCGACGGCGGGCCGGCGGCGGTGCTCTGGGGCTCCGGCCGTCTGGCGGTCTGGCTTTGGCCTCCAGGCGAGCAGCGCTGCGTGCTGCGGCGGTGGGCCGGCGGCGATGCTCTAGGGCTCCGGGCGTCGGGCCGTAGGCGGTGGATGCCTGGGTGACTCCTCCACGGCTGGCGGGCGGCGGCTGGTTTAGGGTAGGAAAAATGCTCACGGAATCACAGCACGGGCTGGACGCGGCTGGAGCTAGGCGGCTGGAGGCAGAGCTGAGCTGTCACGCGCGATGGGCCTATTCACGTTACTAGCCGCGACCGGGGCTGCAGCCTAGGCAGCCCCGGTCGTAGATCCGCCCCTGATCTCAATGACGTTCTTGTAGCCCCCCACATCACCCACAATCTTCTTTCTGTTCGTCGGTTCACCACCGACAATTCTTGTTCTATTGATTTTGACACCTCTGGTTTTTCTGTGAAGGATCTGGCCACCAGAACCCCTCTCACCCACTTTGACAACACCGGGCCCCTCTACACGCTCCGGCCTTCCTCCACCGGTGCGTCTCCACTACCCGTCTTGGTCGCCACCACCACCTCCACAACTTGGCATCGTCATCTCGGCCACCCAGGACCTGACATCTTGACCAAGCTTTTCAGTAGTCTTGATTCCTCTTGTAATAGGGGACATTTTGAGGGTCTCTGTCATGCTTGTCAGTTAGGTCGATATACTCATCTCTCATTTACTACCTCTTCTTCTCGGGCTGAGCAGGTTTTTGACCTGGTTCATTGTGATCTCTGGACCTCCTCTGTACTCAGTCTTTCTGGATATAAATACTATTCGGTGATTTTGGATGATTTTTCCTATTTTCTCTGGACTTTTCCTCTTTAGTTGAAGTCCGACACATTCACCACCCTCACACATTTCTTCGCTTGGGTCCACCCAGTTCCGTCGCCCGGTCCGTGCCCTGCATTGCGATAATGACCGCGAGTTCGACAACCACGCCTCCCGCTCGTTCTTTCTCACCAGTGGCGTTCAGTTGCGTCTCTCGTGCCCCTACTCCTCTGCCCAGAACGGTCGGGCCGAGCGCATGATTCACACCACCACCAATATGATCTGTTGCCTTCTCTTCCAGGCGTCTCTCCCTGCCAGCTACTGGGCAGAGGCCCTGCACACCGCCATCCACCTCCTCAACTGTCTCCCATCGAAGACGCTGAACCACCCCACCCCCACTTTGCCCTGTACGGCACAACCCCCTCCTACGACTACCTCCGCGTGTTCGGTTGTGCCTGCTATCCCAACACTTCCGCTACTGCTCCTCATAAGTTGTCTCCCCACTCCACTCGCTGCCTCTCCCTTGGGTACTCCCCTGACCACAAGAGGTATCGTTGTCTTGACCTCAGCTCCCATCGCATCATCATCTCCTGTCACGTCGTCTTCGACGAAGATGTGTTTTCCCTTGCTGGCTCCTCCTCACCCACTGATCTCGACTCCCTCCTTGAGTCTGATTAGAGTACCCATCCCCCCAGTCACTTTGCCTCGCACCGTTGCACGCGCCTCGCGCGTGGCCCCGTCGACCCCGCTCGTGCCACACGCGACTTCAACGCCCCGGCTCGCACTTCTTCCCGCGCCACGTGCGGCCCTGTCGCCTGCGCCTGTGCCACGCGCGACCTCGTCGACCCCGCCCGCGTGACGCGTGGCCCTGTCAACCCCAGCCCCATCGACGAGCGGGACTCGCTTCGCTGACCCCGCCCTCGTCTACCATTGCCACGGGAGCACTCCTCCCTCGGCGCCCATGGACCCGGGCCCCTCAACGAGTGCGACCTGATTTGCTGACCCCGCCGTCGTCTACCATCGCCGCGAGTCGGCCATGCCCGCGACCCTCGCCGCCCCGACTCCTCGCTCTGAGCCATCGGTGGACCACCCGGTCGCCATTCACCGCGACCCTAGGCACATCCACCTCATGGTGACTCAACGCGCCGCAGGTGTCCTTCGGCTCGTTGACAGGCTGATTCTGGTCGCTGATACAACCACTACTCCTCCGGACGCCTCCCTGGTCCCCTCCTCCGTTCGCACCACCCTCGCTGACCCACACTGGCATCGGGCCATGGAGTACACGGCCTTGCTGGCCAACCACACCTAGGACTTGGTGCCGCGTCCCCCGGGCACCAATGTGGTCACCGGCAAGTGGCTCTTTTGCCACAAGCTGACTTCGGATGGCTCCCTCGACCGCTACAAGGCCCGTTGAGTCCTTAGGGGCTTCACCGAGCGCCCCGGAGTAGACTACGACGAGACCTTCAGCCCCGTCGTCAAGTTCACCACCGTCGTACCGTCCTCTCCCTCGCCCTCGCCCTGGACTGGGCGATCCATCAGCTCAACGTCAATAATGCCTTCCTCCATGGCACTCTGACGGAGACTGTCTACTGTAGCCAGCCCACCGGATTCATCGACACCGCTCACCCGGATCTGGTCTGCCGGCTGAACTGCTCCCTCAACGGCCTCAAGCAGGCGCCGCGAGCCTGGTACAGCCGCTTCGCCTCCTACTTGGCCTCCATCGGCTTCGTCGAGACCAAGTCGAATACGTCACTTTTCATCTACTGGCGTGGCGAGGACGCTGTCTACCTCCTCCTCTACGTCGACGACATTGTGCTCACGGCATCCACCGCCGATCTCCTACAGCAGACGATCATCGCCCTCCAGCGGGAGTTTGCGATGAAGGACTTGGGGCCCCTCCATCACCTCCTCGACATTACCGTCTAACGTTGGCCCCAGGGTCTCTTCCTGCACCAGCGCTAGTATGCCATTGACATCCTGGAGCAGGCTGGCATGTCCGACTGCAAGCCCTGCTCCACGCCTGTCGACACTCGGGTGAAGCTCTCTGAGGACGACGGCCCCCCGGTCGCTGACGTGACGTCTTGCCGGAGCTTGACTAGCGTGCTCCAGTACCTCACCCTCTCCCGGCCCGACATCACCTACGCCATTCAGCAGGTGTGCCTACATATGCACACCCCACGAGAGCCCCATCTCACCACTCTCAAGCGAATCCTGCGCTACCTCCGCTGCTCCCTTGACTATGACCTGCTCCTCCGACCATCCCCAACGTTGGAACTCGTGGTCTGCACCGACGCTGACTGGGTCGGCTGCCTCGACACGCGCTGGTCCACTTCCGGCTATGCCGTATTCCTTGGCGCCAACCTCGTCTCCTGGGCCATCAAGCGCTAGCCTATCGTCTCCCGCTCCACCGCTGAGGTCGAGTACTGCGCGGTGGCCACCAGCGTGGCGGAGGCCTCCTGGATGCACCAGCTCCTCCATGAGCTCCACAACCCCCTTCAGTGCGCCACCCTCGTCTACTGCGACAGCGTCAGTGCCGTCTACCTCTCCACCAATCCCGTGTAGTATCAGCACACGAAGCATGCGGAGATCGACCTGCACTTCGTTCGCGAGCGTGTCGCTGCAGGTGACGTTGGGGTTCTTAGCGTCCTCACCACGCTGCAGTTCGCCGACATCTTCTCCAAGGGGTTACCGACGAGTGTATTCCTAGACTTTCGGTCCAGTCTCAACATCTGTACATGATAGAGTTACAACTGTGGGGGGTGTTAGAATACCCGTTAGGGTTTGGAACTCTCTATGTGTAATTACCCTCTCGCCCCCTCTATAATGGGCCTGGCCCAACTCCAAGCCTATTAATATATCACCCCACCCTATTCTAGGGTTAGGGTTTCCAATAGAAATGAAGCTCTGGAGTCATGTATTAATAGTAAGGATTAGCCAGGTGCTACCTAGCACCCTTCTTTTCTTTGCAGTGGCAGATCCAGGGTCCAATCCCTGTGGAGCAAAGCTTTACACGGATATACACAAGATAGATTAATTGCATGTTAATTGACAAGTGTTATGTAGGGGTTTAACATGTTGTGGCAAAACCTGTGGCCAGGTGGCCCCACAGCTTAAGTGTAGATATGCCACTGTTTCTGCATTGTCCTCAGACAAGCTTGTAGCCAGCAAATCCCTTTCCATCCAGCTGCCATTTGCTAGTGTAAGAGAATGAAGTGCTTGTTTTATTGCATAGAGGAGGGTTACAATATATGAGACATAGAAACCCTAACTCTAATGGGCGGACAACCCAATAGTAGTGCCAACCCACCTACACATAGGACACACACTGTATAACATCCCCCCGCAGTCGCAACAGGGGCACCGTACACGATGAGACTGGAGTAGAAGCCGAAGGTAGGAGCCGACGGGTTGAAATCCCCCCACAGTCACAACGTCATGAGGGTGCGAATGTTGCGGTTGGAGGTAGAGACCGATGTGCACTCCAAGAAGATGATAGCCCCTGGATGGCAAGGTAGCTGAAGTCGAGGTAGCGATGGTCGGGAAACACGCAACGGTAGCCTGTTCTTTGGGAGGGTCGACGTTCGAGCGTCAATGATTGACGGGGCGACACAAAAGGGACAACAACAACAGAACGTGAACTGTCTTGGTTCTTTCTGCGTCCGGTGGTCAAGGAGCCCCGCCAGGGAGGCCGACGGCAGCGCACGCGTCTGTGCCGGTCAGGGTGGCTGCGCCCGTGGCAGAATATAAGGGGTATCGGCGGATCTGGTCGGGAAGGCCATGGCAACGACGGATCCAGCTAGGAAGACGGCGATACAGCCAAAGGGACGGCAAATCCAGCCGGGAAGGTTGCGACAGCAATGGATCCGGCCGGGAAAGCCGCGACAGCGACGGATCCAGGTGTGGCGGCAATGAAGGGGTAGGCGGCGAGCTGGGTACAGCCGGGCAGGGGCCTACGCCGAGCCTAGCAGGGGGTTGTGATGCCAGCGATGGAAGAAGCGCGACGAAGGTAGGAGGCACTGTTGGGTGGCTCAGGCGAGGGCAAACCACAACCTACTCGCCGGCTCTCCACATGATTGATATCTGCAGTTTTGCATTTTTCTCATTCCATAACTTGAACTTTCGAGCATAATTTTGCAATTTGGTATAACCTATGATATGAAAGTTTCAGATAATGGACAGGGGAAATGTCAAACTTGATAAAAAAACCTTGGTTTAGCTGTGAATTCATGTGATCATGTCCTTGCTAAATGGCATTAAACTATTCCACTTATGTTGCATGATTCGAACATTGTTTTTCTATAAGCAGCACTATGTTCAGTCATAATTGGTGCAAACTAGAAAGAAATGTGCTATCCTACTGGTTTCTGATTGGTTGGAATCTATAAGCTGAATTATTTTGTTATCTTGTAAGGTTAAATATATTTAGAGACTAACAAAATCCAGTCACTGACAACAGTTTGAAGTCCTTAATTATTCCCTTCAATCATGTAGTTTTATATTCAATGCATGTACTTAACAAAATAGGAAATTGCAGTTGGAAAAGGAAGCTATTAACAATGGTACTTCTCCGGGGCAAGCCCATGATATTGACATACCGCCACCACGGCCTAAAAGAAAGCCTAACAGTCCATATCCTCGAAAAGGTGGTCTCAGCTCTGAGACACCAACCAAAGAACTTCCAAGTGACAAGTCAACAAAACCAAATATGCCCTTGAGCAATGAGAATGTACTAATGGCAGGTGATGCATCTCTTCAGGTAAATTTTCCCTGGTATTTTGCTTTCCTAGGAATACATGTTATCCTCTGTATAAGTATCTTTAATTTCCTTTAATTGTAAACTCATTTGCATCCAGAAATTTCAAAGGAAAGAGTTGTCTGGAAAAGAAAGTTGCTCGGAAGTTCTTAATCTCTTCCGTGATGCCCCATCTCCATCATTTTCTTCAGTTAACAAAAGCTCTTCAAATCATGGTGCACCGATCGAGGCAAGTAAAACAAAAATCCGAGATATGACCATTATGGAAAATAGTTCTCTTAACCCCAACATGCAAGAGGATGTAAAGGAAATCAATGATCAGGAGATGGAAAGGCTTAATGGTACCCAAATCAGCTCTAAATGCGAACACTCTCATGAGGGATATTTGGACATCTCAATGCAACAAATGAAGCTAAAGCCAGAGTCTGTGGAGACAACATATGTGGACAAACAAACCGCAAGAGCTTCACACTCCCCAGCGGAGAGAACTCGGACAACTAGCATTCCGGTCACTGCAACTGAAGAAACTCATTCTGTTCTAACAAGTGATCAAGTGGGAATCAATGGAAGCATGAACCCATCCATCCATCCAATGTTTCCTGCAGATCCAAAATTTGATAGCAGTGCCACACCACAGCCTTTTCCTCATAATTATGCTGCCTTTGCTCCAATGATGCAGTGCAACTGCAACCAAGATACCCACAAATCATTGGTCAACATGTCATCCACCTTCTCCAGCATGCTTGTTTCCACGTTGTTGTCAAACCCTGCCATCCATGCAGCTGCCAGGCTCGCAGCATCATACTGGCCAGCAGCTGAAGGTAACACTCCAATTGATTCGAATCAAGAAAATCTTGCAGATGGTGTTCAAGGAAGGAGCATAGGGTCTCCTCCAAGCATGGCTTCTATTGTAGCAGCTACAGTTGCTGCAGCATCTGCATGGTGGGCAACACAAGGTCTTCTCCCTTTCTTCGCCCCATCCATGGCTTTTTCATTTGTGCCAGCTCCCAGTGCTGCCTTCCCCACAGTTGATGTTCCACGACCTTCAGAGAAAGATAGAGATTGCCCAGCTGAAAATGCACTGAAGGAATGCCAAGAAGCTCGAAAACATGGACAGTTTGAAGGCTTCAGAGTTGCCGCTTCTTCAGAGTATGATGGGAGTGGAAAAGGCGAGGTGTCTGTCCACACAGAGTTAAAGATATCTCCTGTCCAGAATGCTGATGCCACGTCTGCCGCAGGAGCTGACACGACTGATGCATTCATGAATAAGAAAAAGCAGGACCGCTCTTCATGCGGTTCTAACACACCTTCAAGTAGTGATGTAGATGTGGACAATGTCCCTGAGAAGGAGGGCAATGCTAATGAGAAGGCGAAGCAAGCCTCCTGCAGCAACTCTTCAGCTGGTGACACTAACCACCGCAGATTTAGAAGCAGTGGAAGCACGAGTGATTCATGGAAGGAAGTTTCCGAAGAGGTTGTAATCTACCAACACTATGCCAATTCACTCTGCCCAAACCTTTGAGCATGCCGCACTGCCTTTCTAATTCACTTTTTTTGTTGGCAGGGTCGTCTGGCTTTCCATGCGCTGTTCAGTAGAGAAAAGCTTCCGCAAAGCTTTTCTCCCCCACAAGCAGAAGGCTCGAAGGAAGTTGGCAAGGAGGAGGAAGATGAAGTCACCACAGTGGCAGTTGACCTCAACAAGAGTACCACAAGCATTGATCATGACCTCGACACAATTGGTAAGCCAAGGGCTTCCTTTCCCAATGAACTGTCGCCCCTGAAGCTGAAATCGCGCCGAACAGGCTTCAAACCATACAAGAGATGTTCTGTGGAAGCGAAGGAGAATAGGGTGCCGGCTAGCGACGAGGTTGGTACCAAGAGGATTCGTCTTGATAGTGAAGCATCAACATGAGCGATTTCTACATGGTTACCGCTCGGACTTCCTCTGCCGCCATGAAGTTTATGACAAAGTTATATTTACATCTAAGCTAGTATAGGACTTAAAGACCTTGCAATGCAATGCTTCATGAAACTGTTGTGTGCTGTATTTTAGTACTTGTCAAGCAGCCCGGTAGACTGCTTTTAAACCTTTATCTCGTAGACTCTGATTTAAGCATCAAGCAACTATTGAACTTCTTCGTCAAAAGGTATTTTCCTTATGGTTTATATTTTTTGGCGGGAAGGAAAATAATTATTTTTTGATTTATTTGGCAAAGCGAGGACTAAATCATCCAGAAGTGTCTTCTATGTGATCAAGAGGAAAAAACTATAGACCACCTCCTTGTACAATGTTCCTTCTCGCGGGAATTCTGGTACCTTTTACTTAGGAAATTTGGTCTTCATTCACTTGCACCACAGCCAACTGCAAACTCCTTCCTGGAATGGTGGGAAATGGTGGGGGGAGCAGTTACTGGACTCACAAAAAAGGGCCTTAACTCTCTCATCATTTTGGGAGCTTGGACTTTATAGAATCACCGAAATAACTGCATTTTTGATGGCTGCAATCCAAGTTTGTCCTTAAGTCTCAGAGCTGCGGATGAGGAAAGAAGAAAATGGGAAGTTG
Source organism: Zea luxurians (assembly GCA_029449295.1). Lineage (NCBI taxonomy): Eukaryota > Viridiplantae > Streptophyta > Magnoliopsida > Poales > Poaceae > Zea > Zea luxurians. Next base: position 36,066,761 of record JAOPSE010000010.1, on the reverse strand, counting down.
CTGGTGCAAAAGGCCATGTTCATTTGGCTGCACCAGTGATAGAGGCTTAGGCAGTTTGAGTAGTATGTTTTTTGATCCCCTTATGGATCTTTATTTGTATGCCTGTTTCTGGCCTCCGTAAGGAGGTTTTTGTCTGTAAACCATTGTTTTTTTTCTTCTGCTTAATATATAATGGGGCGCAGTTCTCCTGCGCGTCTCGAGAAAAAAAATTATTTTGCAAGGTAATGCTTTTACATAGCACTCTTGATGCAAAAATTTATTTCGTAAAGTTGTAGTAGAATATGCTGAGTGAGAAGGTGAACTATTTATGACTAATATCGTCGCTGTCCTAGCTAATCGCCCTACTCGACTAATAATACACACACATGAGAACCTGGAACCATTCAGTGAAGTGCTCCCTATCTACCAACTATTCTTTAATTCAATAACCATTTCTTTTAGTCTTGCATATAGATCATTCTTTCATCCAGTGTTTCAGTATTTTAGTTTTTTTATATTATGAATTTGTAGAGTTTTCTTGGTTGGACCTGCAACCTTTCAGTTTCAGTCCTCTGTTAAGAAACTAGATGGGTCGGCAATTAAACAACAACATGTTTTATCGTCTGTTCTAGCGACCTTGAGATTTTTTTTTTTAAAAAAAAATCAACAATTCATTGCAGGCAGCTGTAAATGAAATGTTTCTGGTGTCTGCTGAAATTGGATTCACCAGTTAATTCCCAAGGTAGTTCTCTCTGTGTATATATGTTGGAGAATTCAGACAAGTACTACCACTTTGTTTCAGGGAATGGTCTTTTACCATGTTGCGTGCTTCAGCTTTAGATGAATTGCTGTGGCTACAGTTTTGTCCACGCTGCATAATGTTTGCCTATAGATATGCATTGAAACTTTAAATAAACCTATACAAAAATTCCACTTGGTATTTGAATTTGCCAATCAATTAATGTAAACAGATACCTATATAAGCTGCTGCTAATTATGATATCATGACCGTTTTGTTAATGCTTAATAAACCTATAGCTGTTAATGCTTAATATCATGACCGTTTTGTTGAACTCAAAAGACACTCAAGTGGATTAAAAACAATACGTGGTGAACTAATAAAATGGTCAATAATACATGTTCCAAACAATTCACAATAAACTAACAATTGTGGAAATGCCAACGGAATTATACCTTGTTTAGGGCTAGTTTGGAAACCACATTTTTCTAAGAGATTTTTATTTTCCCAAGAGAAACTAGTTCATTTTCTCTTGGAAAAATAGGAATCTTTTGGGAAAATAGAGTTCCCAAACTAACCCTTACTATCTAAAAAAATATATTGCGATTTTTGTTTAGCACTGAAATTATGATATGATAACCATGAATGGTTAAGATCATTTTTAATAGCACCAAGTATATAAGCTATCTATCACCCTTGAAACATGATATCAGCGCCGTACTAAAATAGTCGGATGTTAATTTATGTTCACTGTAATGCACGGGCGTATAATGCTAGTAGCGCAGAAAATGTTGGAGCATTCTCATGTTTGCTGTCGGCGGTAGGTTGTGTACAAAAAGTACTCAAACAAATATTTCACTTCCACTTTAACTTGTGTTATGTTCTCATATGGACTAAAATTAATTTAGTCGCCTACATGCATGGACCTGCATATCCATTATTATATTGGGAGGAGCCTATTTTTCTATACAACTGGACTAGATAACTTTATGTTTCCTATTATGTTTGTTAAACCACTAGCAGTATTCATGTTGCAATTAAAAACTAACATGACTGATGATGATTTGACTTTTTGCCTAGTTTAAAGAATGCGCTATTTCAAAATGGTTCAGATCAATATGGATAACATCTGGAGGAATTGTAAGATTCTAGGCTTGGCCTTGTTTTGTTTGTTGTTTTTCATCTGTATTAGTATATACGTGGTCATCATGTTGTCATGCATGACACTTTTGTCAACTGGAATACTTTTCTGTTTAGTTGTTCGTTTGACTTTAATCTAAATCGACTTATAATGTTTCTATAGTGTTTTGTCTCTATGGATTGCAGTTGCAGCAGTCCGAACAGTTGGCTTTAATTTGAAGCGAAGCACACAAAATTATTGAATATAATTATGTGATGTTATCCACATGCTTGACCAAAGGGAAAAGGTAGCAGGGGGTGGGAAGAACATGCTGAACACGCGTCCACTTGCAAGCATGACAGAACTTTAGTTCTAATGGTTCCTGCTCTTTTTACAGGCAGTTTAGATGATTCATATAATTGTGCATGTTGCATGCAAATTGCAACAGCATACATTTGTAAACGGATCTCGCGTACATATAATCGCCTGTTACCAAGGGATAATCTTTCGTATACTTAGTATCGTCGGTCGAGGGATTTCTTGATTTCCTAAAGAAAGAAAAATTAAAAGGAAAATAAAAAACTAGTTTTTGAGATGGCATCTAGGTCAAGACATCTCGGTCTTAGCTCAATTAGAAAGTAAAAAGGGTTTCTAATAAGAAATTCCCAAATTAAAATTCGTTTGTTTTAGGTAATTAATGAATTCATCAAGTAAGTATGTGTCTTATATATATGTGTCTAAATTTATCATTATTTATTTGAATATAAACATAAAACTACTTCATGGGTTTTAAAATAGAAGTCGTTTTAGCCTTTTGACAAATTCATTCAATAATTGATGTATATGTTTTGTATATATGTGTCTAAATTCATTGTCATTAATTTAAATATAGACACAAAAATGAAGATCTAAAACGACTACTAATTTAGTACATAGGGAGTAAGAGCTAAAACGAATATTATTTTGGAACGGATGGAGTATGTATTTCTATGAATATAGTTACCTTTGTTACTCTCTGTCCAAATTGAGTAAATAATTACAAATAGGTACTCTCGGCGCACCTGCATATATATTTCTCCGGTACTGCAGTATTCTATATTTCTAAGAGTTTGGCTATGACGATTCAGGCTAGACGACGCAGCAAAACCATGTATGATGATTTATCAATACCTATCCAAGCGACCAAATCTCTCACTTTCTTTACCAACGGACTCAAAAAGAAGTGGTGGTGTTACGTAGATCCAATTGACATAGTCACTTAAGCAGTGTCGTTGCCCTTTGATCTCACCACTTGGGTGCTCAAGCACTGTCAGACTGATAAGGTGATTGGGCGATTGGCTCTGATCTGTTGTCCAACGTAACTACCGCCTACTGGCGCTACTGCGTAGGCTTCCATCTATGTAAGCATTCTTGGATAACAGATTTTCTGATGTGCTATTATACTCCCTTCATTTTGAATTACAAGTCGCTCTAGATTTTATAGAAACACGGTTTCTCTCATGTATCTAGATATAATGTATATATTTAAGGGTGTAACAAAAAAATATGTTGTTAGAATTGATCACCACCGGTTGGCAATTGGGTTCTTGACCTTGCGCCTTGATCGAGGGCGTCTATGATATCCTGGCCCCTGGAATGGTGATATCCTGGTCCAAGGCTTAATAGAATTAATATAGTATTCATATCAACAAGGTGCATCTTCTTTTTTGGAAGCCTATATCAAAATAACCTCTAAGTTAAGTGTGCTTGCTTTGAAGCAATTTGTGATGGGAGACCGACCGGTAAGTTTTCTCAGGTGCGTATGAGTAAGGACAAAGTGTGCACAAAAGACCCGTGTTGGTCTGTGGGGACGATATATGATCCTAGAGAGATGTCGGGAGTAAGTATTGTTGGTCCAGGGATTGGACAGAGTGTTACAGCGTCCAATCCAAGACAAGGTTGGTAGGCTCCCGTTGTGCAACCATGGGGGTCGACGGCTCTAGTACGGGGTTCTTAGTCGTCTTTGGTTCTCCACCTCAAACCCTAACCGATCTAGAGAGAAGGCTGTCATCAACGAGAAGTCCATCGTCAACATCGAGCTTGTTTTCCCGACCACCGCTGCCCTAGCGCAGAGCTTCACCGGTGTGTGATTTGATCTATGGTTAGGGTTTTTAGGGAGATCCAAAAGATCTATCATATATATCTATGAATGTCAGAATTGTATATGTTGTGGGATCTTTTCTTACAAAAAAAACCTAAAACCAAGAGAAAGATGAATCACCATCACCTCCAAGATTGGAGGAGGGGGATGCCTAGGTGTAGAACGTTGAGGGTTCGAGGAGGGCTCTGGCGAGGTCGGCGTCAAGTCAGTGTCGCGGTGGTGGTCTTCCCCTCACTAACCGTGCTAGTGCATATCGGATATGTGTAGTTTCTAGGATGAGGGTACGACGAATGTTGGTTCGTATGTTAATATCCCTTATTTTTATAGCATGATGTAAAAGGAGACCACAATCAATGCGTGATTGTCTCACCCCCAACACCAACCAGTGCGAGAGAAGTTCGGCTCGATCCTTTGAATGAGTTTGGATGAGATCAACCTAACATTATCACCCTTGAGCTCATGCAGCCATGCTTATTTGCTTACACTCAAAGCTTAGTATCTTGACCACTTAATTTCTTAACATACAATTCTTACTCGTCAAAAATATTAATAAGACCAAACCACTACAGGAGCCCGTCCTATTTGTGCTTGGGATCACCGTGGTCTAGAACCGTACGTGCAGTGCGGTAGCCAAACTGTGGCTCCGTGATCATGGTACCGAAAATCAACGGTTTGCGATGGACACATAGACGCCACAATTTGTTTGGAAAGATTCCAACGATTGGCAATGGACAATCCGATTTTAATCTAGTAATCTCAAAATCAGCAAATGTCCTCCATGCTGAAAGCTTAATTTGACAATGTGCATACACTGCTTACAAAATTTGGTAATATAATATTGCAAACAGTATTATGCTTTGAATAATGGGCATAGATCCAATGCAAGACGTCAATGTAACAGTGCCGTTCATGTTAAGAGTTTTAAAAGTTGACAATGTGTATAGTTCCCTGTACACGATTTGGTAATATTGCAACAATATTATGTTTTTAATGGGTACAGAACCAAGACGCCATTGTGGGATTACCAAGTAGCTAGAAAAGAAAACCCATCAAGATACGAATATAGATATAATTGTTTTTTTCTTGCATTCAGAATCGGTCACATGGATAGTATTATATATATGTGCCGGATACGGACACGAATCAACAAATAGTCAGATGCTTCATACTTGCATTCCTTTGAGCTACATATCCAAATCAAATTAATTTGACTATCTAGATTCAGATTTGGACATGTCTGATTATTCGGAATCTCGGGTATGGATAAACCCAAACCGTTTGGGACAGGCGGATGGGACATATCAGGTTCTCAATTTCGTTTTTAGATTTCTTTTGGCCACTCATGAAATTATTTAAATCCATGAAATTTCGGTGACGAAATTTCAAACAGATAGACTTTAACAAAAGGTTGAGTTTCTGAAGTTTTTAGTTCCAAACAAAATATTTGTATGATTTACATAACTGATGTATTTTTTTACTGTCAACGGAGAGAGAGCCCCTAACCTGAATTTTTCATTACTGATCTGCCGACCCCGGTCGGACGGTCCGCACAAGCACACAGGGACTCTGGTTAGGTTTGCGGACGGTCTGAGGCCAAAGCACAAACGGTCTGTAGTACAAAAGTTAAACATCCCAAGAGGGAGCACTCCTGCTGGTCCACTGAGTGAGTCGCGGACGGTCCGACGGTCCAGCGACCACTAAACATACCAAGTTTTCAATCACGTTTTTGAAAAGATTTTAACTTTCAAAATCAGAAGCTTTACCTCACTAGATGAGAAGTCAACAAGATAAAGATTTTCATATCTAAAACCTTTAAACATAAGATTGCTACCATCAACACTAGAGATAAGAACATCATCAACAGTAAAATTACGGCTAAAGCCTAAATCACATAATTGAGCTATGAATAGCAAATTGAAACTTAGAGACTCAACCAAAAGCACATTTGATATGGAATGATCATTGGAAATAGCAATTTTACACAAACCTTTGACCTTTCCTTTGCGATTGTTTCCAAGTGTGACACTATCATAACTCGAACAACCTTCCTCACTCATTTGGGTGAATATCCTCATATTCTAGGTCATGTGTTGAGTGCACCCACTATCCAATACCCAATGATTCACTCCTACCTTGTAGTTCACCTACAAAATGGAAATCAATCTCTTTTAGGTACCCAAACTTGTTTGGGTCATTGGATGGTAGTGACCAAAGTCTTTGGCACCCAAATGGCTTTCTTCTTGTTGCCAATAATTGAGGTACCAAAAAATTTAGCATGAACACCCTTTGTATTATGAGTAAGAACATATCAATGATCAAAATGGATGGAGGATACATTCTTGGACTTAGGACAATATTTCTTTATATCTCCCTTCTTCTGGCACTTATGACACACTGTGTCACATTCCTTCACAAATACGGTCTTTTGCTTTGCAAAAGCATTCTTGCCCTTTTTAGGAACATAACTGTTGGGTATCGGAATTAGGGGTACCTAGATTATGCCACTAAAACATGCTTAACCCCAAGACCACCATCAAGACACGTTCCCCGAGGACAAGGGAGTGCGAATGACACTTTGCCCGAGGCCCCTCTCAGGGTCACCATAGCTTCGCCTCGCCCGAGCCTACCCTTGGACAATGTATGTTCTCGAGAGAATCCTCATCCCGGTTGAGGTCTCCTCTCCCCAGAACCACTATCTCTGCCTCGCCTGAGCCCGTCTCGGGTAAGAAAGACAACCCCGAGGTAGGACTCAACTAAATTTCACAAGGGACATGAGCATTCAATGCGCATACCTACCCCATCCTGAGTTGCAGGTGAATAGGAGCAACAAGACTGCGGTCCTGTCAAACTTCACCAACTACGATGGCCCTTGGGCGCAAACTCTGCCTTGCCCGAAGTTGACCTCATCCTCGGGACAAACTCCACCTTGTCCGAGCCCGGCCTCGGATACCTGCTCCCCGCGAATCTCGTGGGAGGACACTCTTTCTACTGTATCTCGCACGTCTTCGAATCCTGGAGCAGGCTCAGTCGCTCCCTCGGGCAGACTTCCGTCTCGCCTGAGCCCATCTTCGGCCTCGATATCAGCAATAGAAAGGCGCCCGACGTCACCGTATACTTTAGAGCTGACGTATTACTTAATTAAGGGCTTTTTGCCATACTCAGTACTGTGTCAACCACTATGGCATGGGCAACCTCCTTGTCAGGGGGACTCGGTACGTGATCGAGCCCTCGGCCTTGGCCTCGGCTCTCAGCAAAAATCGGGTGGGCACAAGTCAACAACAAGTATAAGACCCATGCTCTGAGCCATATCGTCTACAGGGGCTCAGCTACGCCTCCTCACCGTACGCGGCCAACTTTGGTACTCCAAGTAGCCCTCCTTGAGGCTATAAATAGGGCAGCCTACGGCTTCAGGGAGGCAGATGAACACTTCACGGTTTTCACCCTCGCCATGCTATTGGCACTTGCCTCAATCAACCCCGGGGACTTGGGATCCTTCCCTCTCCCAATCAGCTTGTATTCCCTACTACAATCTCATCCCCCTCTGTTGGAAGTAGGGCCTTCTCTTGCCCGAACCAGGATAAAGACTTGTGTCATCTTGCATCACCCATCTGGGTCAGGGCACACAACATTATTTCACTAGTGGGTAAGATCCCTAGGTCCAAACACCGACAATGACAAGTCCCTCACGTTTAAGTGAGCAACGTTGGCTTTCCAAGATGAAATCTATCTTGGCTTTCCCACCATATGCCTTCTCCAAATCATGAGTTGGAGCCTTTACTTTACCTACTAATATTTCATTGTCAACAATAACTTGAGACTCGTCACAAACAACATTATCATTCATGAGAGACATTTTGCAATTATCGCAATGAATGTTAGTAGTATGTGGTTCACTTGTAGGACTATCAAGTAAATCACAAGTGACTCCAACATCTTCGGTGACCACCACGATATCATGCACACAAGAGGGTTTTTGAGCTTGCTTAAGCTTCTAACAACTTTCCTTGAGAATTTTATGAGAGTTTTTTAGGTCCTCAAAAGACACTTGAAGGTTTTTATACAATTCCTTCAAGGTTCTAAACTTATTCCTCCTTGTGCACGTAATCGTCAGCCTCACCCAACATTTTAACTAGATCATCGTATGAATAGCCATCATCATCTAGATCATCAACTTCATCACAATAAATATCATTTAAATCATCTATTGTTTTTACCTTAGCATCACCCATTTCCATAAGACAATGTGGAGATGAGAAGAGTGAAGACACTTCCTTGATGACGATGTCAGCATTGAGCTTGGATGAAGAGTCATCATCATCATCATCCGAACTTGCATCCGGATCACATTCCACTAGATAGGCTTTGTCATCCTTCTTGTGATAAAATTTCTTCTTCTTCTTGTCTTTTCCATCCTTGTTCTTCTTTTTCTTAGTTGGGCAATTAATTGCAATATGACCCGGCTCCCCCACACTCAAAACACTTCTTGAAGATTGTCCTCTTCTTGGTTGACCCTTCTTCTTCATGAACTTGTTAAATCTCTTTACAATAAGAGCCAATTCTCCATCACTATCGCTTCCACTTTCTTCATCCTCACTTTCTTTCTTTTCAATAGTCTTGGATGCTTTGGCTTTGAGAGCTATTGATTCACTCTTTACTTTCTTAGCCAAACTTATAGCATGGGCTTGAGATTTCTTGAATATGTCTTATGTAAGTATTTTTCCAATACTTCGGTTGGAGAAGTTTTGGTCAAATAACTTCTCACTACCATGGTCACAATAGTGTCATATTTCTCTAAAAGGGAACTAAGGAACTTATGAGTGAAGTCCACATTTGGTACATCAAGACCAAGTCCTTTAAGCTCATTCACTATCTCATTTAGCCTATTGAGCATGTCGGATATGCTTTCATCTTCTTTCATGATGAATTGCTCAAACTTCCCTTTGCACACATATAGTTTGGCACTCTTCACAATTGATGTTCCCTCATGAATTTCCATTAGCTTCTTCCAGATGTCATGAGCAGTTGTGAGATTCTTGATTTGATTGAACTCATTGATGTCTAGAGCATCATAAAATACATTCATAGCTTGATCATTAGTTCGAATGTTTTCATTGTCACTAACCGTTGGTTCATCTTACTCCAACACAACAAAACCACCTCTAACAATTTGCCAAATCCTTCCACCCATTGCTCTAAGATGCATTAACATTCTTATTTTCCAATAGTCATAATTGTTTCCATCAAAATGCGACGGTTTCCCAATGTGCACATTGTTGCTACTAGCCATTTTGTCCAACTCCGGGATAGTTAAATCCACAAACAATGGGGTCCTTAGCTTTGATACCACTTGAAAGATCTAGGACACCAACTAGAGGGGGGTCAGTAGACGGTTTTGACTAAAATCAAAGACACTAGAGAAATTTAATTAATTCGACAAGATATATAAATTCTCTAGCTACTAGAAGTATGCAACTAATGGAAAACAACAATATCAAAGCTAGAAATGAATGACAATTCAATAATCACTGGCTACTTGTAATTGAAACAAGTAAGAGGGAAAAAGAGACACCGAAATTTTTCCCATGGTATCGGTGATTTGTCGATCACCCTAATCCACATTGAGGTTGACTCCAAGTTCTCACTTGCTCCTATATCAAGACTGAAGGATTATGGGGAGGCTACACTAGCGCAAAACAAAATTTTTGACTCCATAAAACCAGAAACTATTGCGGTTATAGATCATGGAATTACCACTAGACACGCAAGGCAGCGGAAGATGTCTCAATTTAGACGAACACGTCGAGCAATGTTGTGTCATCGCCGATGACCTTCACGTCCTCGTGCGGTCCATTCTAGTGCTCTAGATGAAGCACCCCTAAGGTATCCACACGTACAGGGAGGAAGCGCCACGTTCCGAACTGCTAGGTTCACGACGGCGGCTAGGCAAGGGCGAGGGGCGGGTGGTTGCTTGTTTACTGGTGGTGAATTAGGGTTCACTTAACCGCACCCCTGCCCCTCATTATATAAGCATTCTGGTGGGCTTCTAACTCTGAGGCCCATCAGTAACCCTAAAGCCCTATCTAATTTTGGATCTAGTCCGAGTTAGGCTTACTTCCCTTTAAGTGTGTGACTCTATAGGTTCACGTACATATAGACATGGTCCAAGTACTCTTACATGGCTCAATAATTGGTAGTGGCCTCTAGCAAGACATGTTAACTCCTATGCGCATGTAAATATCATATCAGACAAACCATTGCAACATTACATACATGTTGTTCCCTTTGTCTCATGATATTTGGTTTGGCTCTAAGCTGACCTCTCTTTCTTGATATTATGAATTGGAATCCTTTCATTGGTTAACACTTAACCCTAGCACGGCCATGCATTTCTTGATCCAATCACTTGAGGGGACTAGAGATATCTCTCTCAAGAAGAGAGGGACAAATTCCATCTTGACTGACCATGCCTCACAGCATGCTTCCTGACGAACCCAAAACTACCTTTATAACTACCTAGTTACGGAGTAGCATTGGATAGTCTCTAAGTAAGTCAATTAACATCTTGAGAACATGCGACAATCTCAGGTCTAAGGATACAGTATACATGTTGCAAAAAGAGAACTATATTTCAATATCTCACGTTGGGTCGGTCCAGCCTCATGTCATACATGCGCCCACATTATTAGTTTAACATCACCATGTACATGACGTGAAATGTAGTCATCAACTAATACATGTGCTAGTCATTGACTTTGACTAGGGATATCATTTAGAATAACCATACAAGTAAAGAATCTCACAAACAATTCACATAATTGCTAATCAATACAAGGTGCCTTTCATGGATATTATTCAATTAAACAATATATATATATATCATGGATACAAAGAAATATGCTCATCTCTATGATTATCTCTAGGGCATATTTCTAATAGTCTCCCACTTGCACTAGAGTTAATCTAGAAGATATCTAATACCCATAGATCTCATGTGTGCCTCATGCTTGGGTTGTGGAAGAGGTTTTGTCAAAGGATCAGCAACATTCAAATCCATATGTTTTTTCATATCTTTATCTCACCCCGCCTAACGAATTCCCGTATGAGGTGAAACTTCCGAAGTACGTATTTGCTTTTCTGGTGGTTCCTTGGCTCCTTAGCTTGCACAATAGCCCCATTGTTGTCACAGTAGAGGTTCAATGGACTAGAGGCATTAGGAAACACACCAAGCTCGATGAGAAACTTCCTTATCCAAACACCTTCCTTTGTAGATTCAGAAGCTGCAATGTACTCGGCTTCTGTTGTAGAATCAGTCACAGTCTTCTGCTTGGAACTCTTCCAACTAACAGCACCACCATTTATTGTGAACACAAAACCTGATTGTGATTTTAACTTGTCTGGGTCAGTTTGGAAGCTAGCATCGATGTTGTAACACCCTGAATTTGGGGGTATAAAATTTCTTTTCTAATATCCACCAAATTCAGGTGTTACTCTCTCATTTCTTTGCCTTCCTTCTCCTTTTCCTAAGTAATGGAGAAATTATTTTGTTTCATATATATCTGTAAGCCTAGTAAAATGAAACCATAAAAAGAATCCTTGAATTGGTTGCATATCATGCCAAGACTTTTTTATGTCGAATTGTTGTGTTTGTGCATAAATCCGAACTCATTGAATATATTTGAATCTTTGATTCAAAAACTATATTTAGATTTGAATAGAAATAGATAAAGGAGAAGAGAGAAAGAAGCCCAAGGTCCTAGCTGGTCCAACCCTCCTTCTCCCCTCCCCCTTGGGCCCGCGCTCGCGTGGCCCGCCCGGCCAGCGCCCCTCCTTGCGGTCTGCTTCTCCCGCGCGGCCCACACGCCCTTCCTCCATCCGGCCCGGGATCATCCCGACCTAGCTCCCCACCTCACGTGCCCCCCGCGGCCCAGCTCCCCGCGGCTGCAGGTGCCCGCTCCCAGCGCGCGCGCGTGGACAGGAGCGCCAGCGCCCTGCCGCCGCCAGGCCCACCGGTGAGGCCCTCCTCCTTCCTCGTAAACACTCCCTCCGCTTGACCCGGCATGCCGCGCCCACGACGCGTAGGTCTGACCCCCGCCCACTACCACGCCAAACTCAAGTGCTTCTCTCTCGCCCAGTCGGCATCCGGCCCAGCCCCCTTCACGCAAGATCTCCACCCTTGGCCGCGGTTCCCGGCGTCCATGGCTGTGCCCAGGTCAGCCCTGCGCTCCGACCCCTCTGCCAGCGCGACTCGCGGCCTGCAGTGCGACGTGCAGCCAGCGCGCGGCCCCTACAGGGCGTGACCCTCGGTGCAGCGACCAGGGCATGGCCGTCTCGGCCCGTGGCGCGGCTGCCCGTGCCCTGCGCGGCCTCGCAGCTGGCCGGCGTGGCACACAGTGCCTGGTGCGGCAAGTGCAACCCAGCGTGGCCCCGGAGCACAGCTCGGCGTGGCCGTCTACGGCCCTGCTCGCATGACAGTGCGCCTTGTGAGGCCCTGCACGCCCCAATGCGGCCGGCTCGGCCCCGGCATGCCCATGGCTCGGATGCGCGTGCCCTGTCGCGGTCTCGCACGCCGTAATACCCAACTTGTAGTTTGTGGAGGATAACCTAAAAGGGAGATATGACATTCCTTTGTATATATGTGTGTTGTCCATATTTATCATTTCATGAGAACATCACATGAAAAAAAATAAACATAAAATATATGCCAATAAATTGTGCATCATGCTGAGGCTTTTTGTGTGTGTGCATTCACTGAAAATAGTGATTACATCAATGGGAATTAAGACTTGGTTTACAATTTAGAATTTGAAATAATAAAGAAAGAGAGGAAAGATGCCATGAAGGAAATACATACATAAACAATTATACCTTGTTCATCACTAGATTTGAATTTGTAAAATTGAAATATGAATGAGCCAAAACCAAAATTTAAAGTCAAAATTTGAAATTCAAAATGAGAAAAAGGAAAAAAGATAAAGATAAAAAATAAAAGGGAATAGGCGCGATTGGGCCCAATCACACTCGGGCGGCCCACTTTCTCTCCCCTCCGTGCAGCCCAGTTACTTACACACGCCCTTGCGCCGACAGGTGGGCTCCAGTCGCCAGCCGTTGTGTCTCGCTCGTGCCTCAAACTGCCTCGTGGGCTCGCTGCTCAGCCCCACTTTCCTACCCGCGCGTCAACTACTTTGCACGGTCTCCCCTCGTCCCAGTGTCACTGTCACGTGGGCCACGACTGTCAGTTCTCTGCTCTCAACCGAAATCCCGACTGTGGCGGTGCTCGCCGGAGATCTCGGACTCCGTTGCTGACCAGGACTTCCCCAGCCGCCCTACAAGAGTCGTGGCCCCTCTGAAATCACCCCCACATTCAACCCTCCACCTAAGCCACGCCTGCATTGATAGCGGAAGCCGCCGCCGCCGTGGTACGCCGGGGGAAATCCGTCGCTGTCGGGAGCTCGTGCGCCGCCACCAAACCTCACACCCCATCGCCACTTCCCCTGTTTAGTGCCTAGGTGGTCGATTCGTGGATTTCGTGGTGCGCGGGTGTCTTCGGTTGGGCGGCAATCTCTCGTCGTCGCACCAACTCCACGGCAGACCCGCACGACGTCGTGGCCGAGCTCCTATGCCTCGTTCCCTTGGTAAGAAACCTATCGTTGGTGATCGCTTTGTCTTCCCCATAGCGTTGCTCCGTCCAATTTGATGCGTAGCACCCGGGGGTGGTGGATTGGCTACCTCGCCGATGTTCCGTCGGGCGAGGAGGCTGGGCGCCGCCGTATACAGACGTAGTGGGGGAAAGAAGAAAGGCTGCGGATCATCCGATGTGGCTTGGGCGGTCCGGATTAGAAATCGGGTAACCATTCACACTTTAGCACCTGAACTGTCGATTGTTGATCGAGCGGTTGTAATCGCGCGATAGTTCACTAAAAACATGGTCAGATCCTGGACGTAGATTCCAGATCCACCGGTTGAAGGGGGAGCAAGAGGCTTGGTGAAAGGGAATTAGGCTTACACCTATTTCCTAATTGATTTTGGTGGTTGAATTGCCCAACACAAATAATTGGACTAACTAGTTTGCTCTAGTCTATAAGTTCTACAGGTGCCAAAGGTTCACAAAAAGTCAATAAAAAGACCAAGAATGGGTTCAAACAAAGAGAGCAAGGGACAACCGAAGGCTGCCCTGGTCTAGCACACTGGACTGTCCGGTGTGCCACCGGACAGTGTCCGGTGCACCACCGGACAGTGTCCGGTGCACCAGGAGACTTCAAGCTGAACTCTTCACCTTCGGGAAATCTCAGAGGCGCTTCGCTATAATTCACCGGACTATCTGGTGCACCACCGGACAGTGTCCGGTGCCCCAAGGGAGAGCAACTCTGAACTCGCCAGCTTCGGGAATCCGCTCCGCTATAATTCACCGGACTGTCCGGTGTGACAGCGGAGCAACGGCTACTTCGCGCAACGGTCGACTGCAACGCATTAAATGCGCGCCTACGCGAGCAGAGGAGCAGAGCACGCGCAGGTGGCACACAGGACAGCCTACAGGGCCTGTCCGGTGCACCACTGGACAGCCAGGCGGGCCCACAAGTCAAAGCTGCAATGGTCGAACCCCAACGGTCTGCTGACGTGGCTGGCGCACCGGACAGTGTCCGGTGGCGCACCGGACTGTCCGGTGCGCCATGCGACAGCACACTTCCAACGGCCATTTTTGGTGGTTGGGGGTATAAATACCCCAACCACCCCACATTCAATGGCATCCAAGTGTCTACACTTCTACACCTTACAAGAGCTATATCATTCATTACAAGACACACCAAAGAGATCAAATCCTCTCCCAACTCCACACAAAGCTTTAGTGATTAGAGAGAGTGATTGTTGTGTTCATTTGAGCTCTTGCACTTGGATTGCTTCTTTCTCTCATTCTTTCTTGCGATCATCTCAATTGTAATCAAGGCAAGAGACACCAATTGTGTGGTGGTCCTTGCGGGGAAGTTTGGTTCCCGGTTCATTGAGAAGAGAAGCTCACTCGGTCCGAGGGACCGTTTGAGAGAGGGAAAGGGTTGAAAGAGACCCAGTCTTAGTGACCACCTCAACGGGGAGTAGGTTTGAAAGAACCGAACCTCGGTAAAACAAATCCTTGTGTCTCACTTCTTTATTCGCTTGCGATTTGTTTTTACGCCCTCTCGGACTCGCATTATATTTCTAACGCTAACCCGGCTTGTAGTTGTGATTAACTTTGTAAATTTCAGTTTCACCCTATTCACACCCCCTCTAGGCGACTTTCAATTGGTATCGGAGCCCGGTGCTTCATTAGAGCCTAACCGCTCAAAGTGATGTCGGGAGATCACGCCAAGAAGGAGATGGAGACCGGCGACAAGCCCACTACAAGCCACAGGAAGACTTCATCGGATAAGTCCCGCAACAAGGGGAAGGGGAAGGAAAAGAAATCCTCTTCCCACAAGTCGCATCAGAGTGGTGACAAAAAGAAGAAGATGAGGAAGGTGGTCTACTACGAGACCGACTCCTCATCACCATCGACCTCCGGCTCCGACGCGCCATCAGTAACTTCTAAGCGCCATGAGCGCAAGAAGTATAGTAAGATTCCCCTACGTTATCCTCGTATTTCAAAACGTACTCCTTTACTCTCCGTTCCATTAGGCAAACCACCGGTTTTTGACGGTGAAGATTATAATATGTGGAGTGACAAAATGAGGCATCATCTAACCTCACTCCACACAAGCATTTGGAATGTTGTTGAGTTTGGTGTACAGGTACCATCCATAGAGGATGAAGACTACGACTCCGACGAAGTGGCCCAAATCCGCCACTTTAACTCTCAAGCCACCACTATACTCCTCGCCTCTCTAAGTCGAGAGGAGTATAATAAGGTGCAAGGGTTAAAGAGTGCGAAGGAAATTTGGGACGTACTCAAGACCGCGCACGAAGGAGACGAGGTGACCAAAATCACCAAGCGGGAGACGATCGAGGGGGAGCTCGGTCGGTTCCGACTCAACCAAGGCGAGGACCCTCAAGCTATGTACAACCGCTTGAAGACCTTGGTGAACCAAGTGCGCAACCTCGAGAGCACCAAATGGGATGACCATGAGATGGTCAAGGTTATTCTAAGATCCCTCGTTTTTCTTAACCCTACACAAGTTCAATTAATTCGAGGTAATCCTAGATATACTCAAATGACCCCCAAGGAAGTGATAGGTAATTTTGTGAGCTTTGAGTTGACGATCAAAGGCTCAAAGAAGATCATCGAGCTAGATGGCCCCTCCGCGTCCGAAGCACAACCGGTTGCATTCAAAGCGACAGAGGAGAAGAAGGAAGAGTCTACATCAAGTAGACAACTAATCGACGCCTCTAAGCTCGACAATGAGGAGATGGCGCTCATCATCAAGAGCTTCCGCCAAATCCTCAAGCAAAGGAGGGGGAAGGATTACAAGTCCCGCTCCAAGAAGGTTTGCTACAAGTGTGGTAAGCCCGGTCACTTCATTGCCAAATGTCCTATTTCTAGTGACAGTGACAGGGGCGACAACAAGAAGGGGAGAAGAAAGGAGAAGAAGAGATATCACAAGAAGAAGGGCGGCAATGCCCATGTGTGCCGCGAGTGGGACTCCGACGAGAGCTCCACCGACTCCTCCGACGAGGACGCCGCCAACATCGTCGTCAACAAGGGACTTCTCTTCCCCAACGTCGGCCACAAGTGCCTCATGGCAAAGGACGGCAAAAAGAAGAAGGTTAAATCCAAATCCTCCACTAAATATGAGTCCTCTAGTGATGATAATGCTAGTGATGAGGAGGATAATTTGCGTACCCTTTTTGCCAACCTAAACATGCAACAAAAAGAAAAACTAAATGAACTAATTAGTACCATCCATGAGAAGGATGAACTCTTGGACTCCCAAGAGGACTTCCTAATCAAGGAAAACAAAAAGCATGTTAAGGTTAAAAATGCTTATGCTCTGGAAGTTGAAAAATGTGAAAAATTAACTAGTGAGCTAAGCACATGCCATGATTTGATTGCCAACCTTAGAAATGAAAATGCTAGATTAATTGCTAAGGTTGATTCTAATGTTTGTGATGATTCAATTTCCAATCTTAGAGATGATAATGCTAATTTGCTTGCTAAGATTGAAAAATTGAATGATTCTCTTGCTAGTCTTAGAAATGAAAATGAAAAATTAATTGCTAAGGCTAAAGATTTTGATGTTTGCAATATTACTATTTCTAACCTTAGAAGTGAAAATGATATATTACATGCTAAGGTTGTAGAATTAAAATCTTGCAAACCCTCTACATCTACCGTTGAGCATGTTTCTATTTGCACTAGATGTAGAGATGTTGATATTGATGCTATTCATGATCATATGGCTTTAATTAAACAACAAAATGATCATATAGCAAAATTAGATGCCAAAATTGTCGAGCATGAACTTGAAAATGAAAAATTTAAATTTGCTCGTAGTATGCTTTATTGTGGGAGACGCCCTGGCATCAAGGATGGCATTGGCTTTCAAAAGGGAGACAATGTCAAACTTAATGCCCCTCCTAAGAAACTGTCTAACTTTGTTAAGGGCAAGGCTCCCATGCCTCAAGATAACGAAGGTTATATTTTGTACCCTGCCGGTTATCCCGAGAGCAAGATTAGGAGAATTCATTCTAGGAAGTCTCACTCTGGCCCTAATCATGCTTTTATGTATAAGGTGAGACATCTAGCTCTAGGCAATCAACCCGTGCTAAATTGCCTAAGAAGAAAACTCCTAGTGCATCAAATAATCATGACATTTCATTTAAAACTTTTGATGCATCTTATGTTTTGACTAACAAATCCGGCAAGGTAGTTGCCAAGTTTGTTGGGGGCAAACACAAGGGATCAAAGACTTGTGTTTGGGTACCCAAAATTCTTGTGTCTAATGCCAAAGGACCCAAAACCGTTTGGGTACCTAAAGTCAAGAACTAAATTTGTTTTGTAGGTTTATGCATCCGGGGGATCAAGTTGGATCATCGATAGCGGGTGCACAAACCACATGACAGGGGAGAAGAAGATGTTCTCCTCCTACGAGAAAAATCAAGATCCCCAACGAGCTATCACATTCGGGGATGGAAATCAAGGTTTGGTCAAAGGTTTGGGTAAAATTGCTATTTCACCTGACCATTCCATTTCCAATGTTTTTCTTGTTGATTCATTAGATTACAAATTGCTTTCCGTATCTCAATTATGCAAAATGGGCTACAACTGTCTATTTACTGATGTAGGTGTCACTGTCTTTAGAAGAAGTGATGATTCAATAGCATTTAAGGGAGTGTTAGAGGGTCAGCTATACTTGGTAGATTTTGATAGAGCTGAACTCAACACTTGCTTAATTGCTAAGACTAACATGGGTTGGCTCTGGCACCGCCGACTAGCCCATGTTGGAATGAAGAATCTTCATAAGCTTCTAAAGGGAGAGCACATTTTAGGATTAACAAATGTTCATTTTGAGAAAGACAGGATCTGTAGCGCATGCCAAGCAGGGAAGCAAGTTGGTGTTCATCATCCGCATAAGAACATCATGACGACTGACAGGCCACTAGAGCTCCTACACATGGACCTATTCGGCCCGATTGCTTACATAAGCATCGGCAGGAGTAAGTACTGTCTAGTTATTGTGGATGATTATTCTCGCTTCACTTGGGTATTCTTTTTGCAAGAAAAATCTCAAACCCAAGAAACCTTAAAGGGATTCTTGAGACGGGCTCAAAATGAGTTCGGCTTAAGGATCAAGAAAATAAGAAGCGACAACGGAACGGAGTTCAAGAACTCTCAAATTGAAGGCTTCCTTGAGGAGGAGGGCATCAAGCATGAGTTCTCTTCTCCCTACACGCCACAACAAAATGGTGTAGTGGAGAGGAAGAATAGAACTCTACTAGATATGGCGAGGACTATGCTTGATGAGTACAAGACTTTGGATCGGTTTTGGGCCGAGGCGGTCAACACCGCCTGCTACGCCATCAACCGGTTGTATCTACACCGAATCCTCAAGAAGACATCATATGAACTCGTAACCGGTAAAAAGCCCAATATTTCATATTTTAGAGTCTTTGGTAGCAAATGTTTTATACTTGTTAAAAGAGGTAGAAAATCTAAATTTGCTCCTAAGACTGTAGAAGGCTTTTTACTAGGATATGATTCAAACACAAGGGCATATAGAGTCTTTAACAAGTCCTCGGGACTAGTTGAAGTTTCTTGTGACGTTGTGTTTGATGAAACTAACGGCTCTCAAGTAGAGCAAGTTGATCTTGATGAGATAGGTGATGAAGAGGCTCCGTGCATCGCGCTAAGGAACATGTCCATTGGGGATGTGTGTCCCAAGGAATCCGAAGAGCCTCCAAATGCACAAGATCAACCATCCTCCTCCACACAAGCATCTCCAACAACTCCAAATGAGGATGAGGCTCAAGTTGATGAAGGAGAAGATCAAAGAGATGAGCCACCTCAAGATGACGGCAATGATCAAGGGGGAGATCCAAATCATCAAGATAAGGAGGATGAAGAACCAAGACCGCCACACCCAAGAGTCCACCAAGCAATCCAACGAGATCACCCCGTCGACACCATCCTCGGCGACATTCATAAGGGGATAACCACTAGATCTCGTGTTGCACATTTTTGTGAGCATTACTCTTTTGTTTCCTCTATTGAGCCACATAGGGTAGAGGAAGCACTTCAAGATTCGGATTGGGTGATGGCGATGCAAGAGGAGCTCAACAATTTCACTAGGAACATGGTATGGCATTTAGTTCCACGTCCTAATCAAAATGTTGTAGGAACCAAATGGGTCTTCCGCAACAAGCAAGATGAGCATGGTGTGGTGACAAGGAACAAAGCTCGACTTGTGGCCAAGGGATACTCCCAAGTCGAAGGTTTGGATTTCGGTGAAACCTATGCACCCGTAGCTAGGCTTGAGTCAATTCGTATATTATTAGCCTATGCTACTTACCATGGCTTCAAGCTTTACCAAATGGATGTGAAGAGTGCCTTCCTCAATGGACCAATCAAGGAAGAGGTCTATGTTGAGCAACCTCCCGGCTTTGAAGACAGTGAATACCCTAACCATGTCTATAGGCTCTCTAAGGCGCTTTATGGGCTCAAGCAAGCCCCAAGAGCATGGTATGAATGCCTAAGAGATTTCCTTATTGCTAATGGCTTCAAAGTCGAAAAGGCCGATCCTACTCTATTCATTAAAACTCTTGACAATAATTTGTTTGTATGCCAAATTTATGTTGATGATATTATATTTGGGTCTACTAACGAATCTACATGTGAAGAATTTAGTAGGATCATGACACAGAAATTTGAGATGTCAATGATGGGGGAGTTGAAGTATTTCTTAGGATTTCAAGTGAAGCAACTCCAAGAGGGCACCTTCATTAGCCAAACGAAGTATACTCAAGACATTTTAAACAAGTTTGGGATGAAGGATGCCAAGCCCATCAAGACACCCATGGGAACCAATGGGCATCTCGACCTCGACACGGAAGGTAAGTCCGTAGATCAAAAGGTATACCGGTCGATGATAGGTTCATTACTCTATTTATGTGCATCTCGACCGGACATTATGCTTTCCGTATGCATGTGTGCAAGATTCCAAGCCGACCCTAATGAAGCTCACCTTACGGCCGTAAAACGAATCTTGAGATATTTGGCTTATACTCCTAAGTTTGGGCTCTGGTATCCTAGGGGATCCACTTTTGATTTAATTGGTTATTCGGATGCCGATTGGGCAGGGTGTAAAATTAATAGAAAGAGCACATCGGGGACTTGCCAGTTCTTGGGAAGATCCTTGGTGTCTTGGGCTTCAAAGAAGCAAAATTCCGTAGCTCTTTCTACCGCCGAAGCCGAGTATATTGCCGCAGGACATTGTTGCGCGCAATTGCTTTGGATGAGGCAAACCCTTAGGGACTATAGTTACAAATTAACCAAAGTTCCTCTTCTATGTGATAATGAGAGTACAATCCGCATGACGGATAATCCCGTTGAGCATAGCCGCACTAAACACATAGCCATTCGGTATCACTTCTTAAGGGATCACCAACAAAAGGGAGATATCGAGATTGCATACATTAATACTAAAGATCAATTGGTCGATATCTTTACCAAGCCATTAGATGAACAAACTTTTAACAGACTTAGGCATGAGCTAAATATTCTTGATTCTAGGAATTTCTTTTGATATCTTGCATACATAGCTAATATATTATACCTTTGATCATCTCTTTCATGTGCTATGACTAATGTGTTCTTTCAAGTCCATTTCATGCTAAGTCATAGATTGAAAGGGAAAAGGAGTCTTCGGCGAAGACAAGGCTTCCACTCCGCTTCATCGACTCATTCATCCTTCGCCGTCGCTCCGAGCACCTCTCCGTCTTTTGGTATAATCTTCAATCATATTATTTGTTTGCCAAAGAGGGAGAACATAATTCATAAAAGGGCCTATATTTCACTCTAAGTATCCATTTTTGGCGATTCATGCCAAAGGGGGAGAAAGTATTGGCCCAAAGCAAAAGGACCGCACCACCACCTAATTTTAAAAACTCATAATTTTCAAATTGGTATCTTATTGTGTTCAAAAGGGGGAGAAAGTAATATCTTCAAGATTGATATCTTAAAACCCTCTTGAACACTAAGAGGAGGTTTTTATTGAGGGGGAGTTTTGTTTAGTCAAAGGAAAAGCATTTGAAACAGGGGAGAAATTTTCAAATCTTATAAATGCTTCTCAAAAATCTTATCCATTTACCTTTGCCTAGTTGCAAAATGTCTTTGAAAAGATTTTACAAAAAGAATTTGCAAAAACAAAACATGTGGTGCAAGCGTGGTCCAAAATGTTAAAATTATAAAGAAACAATCCATGCATATCTTATGAATTTCTATTGGCTCAGTTCTAAGTAACCTTTGCACTTACAAATATGCAAACTAGTTCAATTATGCACTTCTATACTTGCTTTGGTTTGTGTTGGCATCAATCACCAAAAAGGGGGAGATTGAAAGGGAATTAGGCTTACACCTATTTCCTAATTGATTTTGGTGGTTGAATTGCCCAACACAAATAATTGGACTAACTAGTTTGCTCTAGTCTATAAGTTCTACAGGTACCAAAGGTTCACAAAAAGTCAATAAAAAGACCAAGAATGGGTTCAAACAAAGAGAGCAAGGGACAACCGAAGGCTGCCCTGGTCTGGCGCACCGGACTATCCGGTGCACCACCGGACAGTGTCCGGTGCACCAGGAGACTTCAAGCTGAACTCTTCACCTTCGGGAAATCTCAGAGGCGCTTCACTATAATTCACCGGACTGTCCGGTGCACCACCGGACAGTGTCCGGTGCCCCAAGGGAGAGCAACTCTGAACTCGCCAGCTTCGGGAATCCACTCCGCTATAATTCACCGGACTGTCCGGTGTGACAGCGGAGCAACGGCTACTTCGCGCGCAACGGTCGACTGCAACGCATTAAATGCGCGCCTGCGCGAGCAGAGGAGCAAAGCACGCGCAGGTGGCACACCGGACAGCCTACAGGGCCTGTCTGGTGCACCACCGGATAGCCAGGCGGGCCCACAAGTCAGAGCTGCAACGGTCGAACCCCAACGGTCTGCTGACGTGGCTGGCGCACCGGACAGTGTCCGGTGCGCCATGCGACAGCACACTTCCAACGGCCATTTTTGGTGGTTGGGGGTATAAATACCCCAACCACCCCACATTCAATGGCATCCAAGTTTCTACACTTCTACACCTTACAAGAGCTATAGCATTCATTACAAGACACACCAAAGAGATCAAATCCTCTCCCAACTCCACACAAAGCTTTAGTGATTAGAGAGAGTGATTGTTGTGTTCATTTGAGCTCTTGCACTTGGATTGCTTCTTTCTCTCATTCTTTCTTGCGATCATCTCAATTGTAATCAAGGCAAGATACACCAATTGTGTGGTGGTCCTTGCGGGGAAGTTTGGTTCCCGGTTCATTGAGAAGAGAAGCTCACTTGGTCCGAGGGACCGTTTGAGAGAGGGAAAGGGTTGAAAGAGACCCAGTCTTAGTGACCACCTCAACGGGGAGTAGGTTTGAAAGAACCGAACCTCGGTAAAACAAATCCTTGTGTCTCACTTCTTTATTTGCTTGTGATTTGTTTTTACGCCCTCTCTCAGACTCGCATTATATTTCTAACGCTAACCCGGCTTGTAGTTGTGATTAACTTTGTAAATTTCAGTTTCGCCCTATTCACCCCCCCTCTAGGCGACTTTCACTTGGCCAGGTCGGTTCTAATCCGGGGCATCCATTTCTCATCTGACGGCTCAGATCAACTAATACCCCTTCGGCTAGCGCATTTTACTTAAGAACCCTCGGACTTCCTGGAAACAAACTCGCGGTCCAGGCAGGCTGTTCCCTGTGTCTTAGGAGTTTTACCCCGTAGCCCCTACACTTTCTAGAAAATGAGGCCCAGTCCAGTCCAGTTTGAAAATTGAATAAATAAATTGGAAAATAGATTTTTAATATGAAAATAAATGCTAGGAATTGTAAAATTCATAGAAAATTCATATGAACTCCAAATTACTCCATTCTAGTTCCTAAAATTTTGTCACCTAGAGCCTCTGCTTTTACATGAAAACATTAATAAAATTAATTTCTCACTCAATCATATATTAAGCACATAAAACCCTTGGAAATTCATATCTTAAAATCTATAACTCCAAAAATTATGATACCTGTTCCTAGGATTTTATTTTAATATGTAGATCATTACTGTGTATTTTGTTTACATGTTTGGTGTGATGTTAATTTTCTCTATATACTGTGCTTGTTTGTATTGTGGCGAGTAGAAGAGCCCGTGACTGAGGATCCTGGTGAGCAGCAGATAGAAGTACCTGAGCAGGAGCTCATTGAAGGCAAGTTGTGCCCTTGACCACTTTTATATCCAATAATGTTCTTTAATATCACTATTCATGTATAGGTTTAATTTTGATGGGACCCGATAGGTCACCCTAGATTGTTTATCTCATTACCTTGTTTACCCCTGAGTCACTTGGGTAGCTTTGCTATTGCTTTACATGGTTTTGGGATAATCTATCGTTATATCCATGTTCCAATTCTTTTGTTATTCTATTTATGTTCATGTCAAGATCATTAATGTTAATTGGAACATGGAGCTTAACTTGAGAAACACGTGCCACCACAAGGGAGGAAAGGGACCCCTTGGCTAACTAATTAGGAAAGCTAGTGGAAGACTACCTTACCCGAAAGGGGAAAGGGCAGTAGGCGAGTTGCATGCAAGGAGGTTCTAGGGTTGATTTTGCTGCGATGGCGGTCAGATGGGGGATTCTTGCAAGTGCTCTTCCCATAAACTGTAGCGGGTTTTTGGAAGCTAGTGGAACTTTGTAAAGGCCTCGTAGTGTTGCCCTGCCTCACTTCCTAGGTAGAGGTGTATGGGAGTCGCGATCCCTTGGCAGATGGGTAACATGACTTGTGGGTAAAGGGTACAACCTCTGCAGAGTGTAAAATTGGTATACTAGCCGAACTCACGGTCATGAGCAGCTCAGGACTCTCTGATGATTAATTTATGAAACTTAAATTCAATTTTGTCATTTGCATTTGCATGTGATTATTACTAATTTTGTTCTATTATTTTATTAAGGCTTGGTAATTACTTACATTTAGTAACTGCTAATAAAATTTTGACCAACTAATTAAAAGCAATGCTCAGCTTTAACCCCTGTTGTTGATTAGCCTTACACATCACATGAACTCCCACCTTTGAGAGTTCATGTCCACTGGTTCCCCACAACTTGTTGAGCTATGATCATGTGTGAGCTCACCCTTGCTATCTCACACCCCCCACAGGAGAAGAACAGGTGGTTCAGGAGGAGCCACAAGGCGAGGAGTTTGATCTGATCTAGGTGGCTTTCCCAGTTGACTTCTGCGCCAAGGACGATCCTTAGTTCATTTTATATTTATTCTTTTATTTTGTAATAAGACTTCCGCTATGTAATAAATACTCTGATGTTATTGTGACATTTATCTCTATACACTCTGTTATTATATATGTTGTCTTCTTGGCGCAAGTATGAGATGCACCTGGCTTTGTCCCTTAAAGTTGGGTGTGATAGAAGTGGTATCAGAGGAAATGTTGACTGTAGGACGAAACCTAGATAGAAATGGACAAAACCCTTACCTACTTACCTTATTATGATTCTTTCTATACTTATCTTGATCCTGTCTCACCTTCTACTGTTCTACTCTGATCATTCTTACCTTTTCTACTCTAAGACAAGATGGATTTCACACCTTGGAATCCTACACTTATGATCTTCTAAGAGATAGGGAACCTAAGACAAAATTAAAACTATTTTCTCTATTTAAAATGTTGGTTGATTGTTCTAATGATAAATGCCTGATTTGCTTCTTTGATGATTGAATTATTATCAATGGACATCTTAGCATGTACCACCATGAGGTATTGAGTTAGCTTTATTAGGTAAAACATTAATCTGCTTAGTTAATAAATCCTCCAAAGTAACATGATTCGTAACTACCTGCCTTGTCTACTATTCTCTTACCATATGTATCTAACTCAGATGGTCAATACCAGGAGGGGTGGTGGAATTGATTTACCTCCCAGACGACACACTCGGAGGATATTCAGACAACCCCAACCACAACCAGCAGAGATGAATCCTCCTAATCCTCCACCAGGCGGAGTTGACCCACTGGTTGCAGCTCAGATGAGGATGATGCAACAAATGGCAGACACTATGGCGGATATGTGTGCTCAGATGCAGCAAGAACGCCAGGAGATGCGCCAGGAACGAGAAGAAATACGCCAGGAGTTGTGCCTGGAGCGAGAAGAGATACGCCAGGAGAGAAGGGTGCAATAGCAACTACTACAACAACAACAGCAACAGCAACAACAGGAACAAGTACCATTGCCTCCACCACCAGTTCCACCCCATGATAAGCACCGGGAATTCAAGAGTCATAAGCCACCGACGTTTGCAAGCTCTCCTAATCCACTGGACGCAGATGATTGGCTGAAGTCTGTAGAGAAGATGTTGAACATTGCTCAATGCACTGACCGGGAGAAGGTTTTATATGCTTCAAGATGTCTGACAGGTCCTGCTGCTGATTGGTGGGATTCATATACTGCTGCCCACGATGCTGTTGATACTATTACTTGGGCAGAGTTCAGTACACAGTTCCGGAATTATCATATGCCAGCTGGATTAATGAAGATTTAGAAGAAGAAATTTCTATCGCTGAAGCAGGGAAGCATGTCAATCAGCGAGTACCGCGACAAGTTTATCCAATTATCCAGATATGCTCTAGATGAAGTTGCCAAGGATGAGAGGAAACAGGAACATTTTATTGAAGGACTTAATGGACCCCTGCAGTATGCTCTGGTGGCACATACATTTCCATCATTTCAGAGGCTGCTTGATAAGGCTCTAGCTATTGAACACAAGCGTGTTCAACTAGGAGATTTGAAGAGAAAGCTATATCTCAAGGACAAGGAAGCAATAGTGTTCGTCCTCGCTACAGTTCACCCTAGGGCACACCAGTTCGCACTGGCGAAGGCCAGCGCCCAGTTCAGCAATCACCTCAGAGGAATCCACCACCTCGTCAGGCTACCCCCACTGGTACCCCACGAAATTCTCAGGACAGAGTGCAGTCACTACTTGCTACAAGTGTGGGAAGATTGGACATTATGCAAATGTTTGCCCATAGAGGATTGCTACTACTCCAGTTCAGAATAAGCAACAGACTCCAGGATCTGGCAAGGGATTCTCTATTTCTAGGGTTAATCAAGTCAGTGTTGATGCTCCTCCTGATGGTGCCGACATCGTACTTGGTATGTTTTACGTTAATGCAATTCCTGCAACCATATTATTTGATTCTGGTGCTACACATTCATTTATGTCTGCTAGATATGCCAACACAAATGAGATACCACTGCTAAATATGAGAAAACCAATGATAGTAATTACACCTAAAGGGCCTGTTGAGGCAAATCAAATGACACGTAGATTGACATTAACAATTATGGGAAGAGAATTTGGAGCTACTGCTATAATATTAGAGGCAAGCAGTATAGATCTGATCCTTGGTATGTCATGGTTAAGAAAGGCAAAGGCCATTATAGCATGTGATAGAGGTACCGTAGAACTCACCAGCCCTAAAGGAGAAAGATTTCAAGTTAATATTGCAGTAACCACCTCATCCAAACGTGCAATGTTCTTTATACCTAAGGAGTTTGTTGGTGATAACATCCGTGTGTTTAGAGATTTTCTGGATGTCTTTCTAGAGAAGTTGCCAGGGATGCCATCTGATAGGGAAGTTGAGTTTGTTATTAATCTCTTACCTGGGACTGCCCCTATATCTAAACGGCCATACAGGATGTCTGTAGAAGAGTTAAAGGAACTTAAGAAGCAGTTAACGGAGTTACAAGAGGCTAGGTACATTCGTCCGAGTTCCTCACCTTGGGGAGCGCCGGTTCTGTTTGTACAGAAGAAGGATGGATCACAGCGGATGTGTGTGAATTATAGATCACTTAATGATGTTACTGTGAAGAACAAGTATATGTTACCCCGTATTGAGGATTTATTTGATCAGATGAGAGGTGCAAGGGTATTCTCGAAAATTGATCTCCGATCAGGATACCATCAGATGAGGATTAGACCATCGGATATTCCCAAGACAGCATTCTCGACTCGATATGGATTATATGAGTTCACTGTTATGTCATTTGGATTAACTAAGGCACCAGCTTATTTTATGAATTTGATGAATAAGGTGTTTATGGAGTATTTGGACAGATTCGTCGTGGTATTCATCGACGATATTCTTATCTATTCCAAGAGTGATAGTGATCATGAGGAACATCTGAGATTGGTGCTACAGAAGCTAAGAGATAATCAACTCTACGCCAAGTTTAGCAAGTGCGAGTTTTGGATTGGCGAGGTGCCATTTCTTGGTCATATTATTTCTAATGGGGGAATATCAGTGGATCCTGCTAAGGTTAAGGAGATAATGGAGTGGAGAGTACCCACTACAGTTACGGAGATTCAGAGTTTCTTGGGACTTGCTGGCTATTATCGGAGATTTATTGAAGGATTTTCTAAGATTGCTAAGCCTATGACTTCGCTTCTAGAGAAGGGAAGAGAGTTCAAGTGGGATGAGAAGTGCCAAGATAGTTTTGATCAATTAAAGAAGAGATTGATGTCGCCACCAGTGTTGGTTATGCCAGATCTACAGAAGGGATTTGATATCTATTATGATGCATGTGGCCAAGGCTTAGGATGTGTGCTCATGCAAGAAGGACATGTGATTGCCTATGCGTCTCGTTAGTTACGGAAACATGAATTAAACTACCCCACGCATGACTTAGAACTGGCAGCAGTTGTGCATGCGCTTAAGATTTGGAGACATTATATCATGGGAACTAAGTGTCAAGTGTATATGTGTTGACACCTTTTTGGAGGCACCAATCACTTCAAAAGAACCAGCGGCGGTGCTCTCTGGTCAGGCGCGGACGGTCCGCGGCACAAGGCCGGACGGTCCGCGACTTGGCGCGAGGCGGCGGTGCTCTCTGGTCAAGCGCGGATGATCCGCGGCACAGGGCCGGACGGTCCACGACCTGGTGCAGGAGCTCGGGTTCCCTGCCTGACGGCCGGACGGTCCGCGCCGTAGGGCCGGACGGTCCGCGCGTGCGCAGGGGTGGCGGAAGATCGCCGGCGGCGCCTGGATCTCGCTCCCGGGAGGGACCCCGTCGGGGAGGAGAGATCCTAGGAGTTGTCTAAGCTCGGGCAGGCCGACCTAGACTCCTCTAATCGACGTAGAGTCGAGGAGAGGCGGAGAATTTGGGGATCGAGAGGCTAAACTAGGGCTAAACTAGAACTACTCCTAAGATAAAATGCGAAATAGAAGTTGTATTGATTTGATTGATGATGATTACAAATCGGCCGTATACCTCTCTATTTATAGAGGAGGGGGGCTGGACCCTTTACAAACTAATTTCCGAGCTTATCCCATGATTTTAGCTAACAACTGTAGCACAAAACTCGGAACCCTAATCTGTTCTGCGCACGCGCGGACCGTCCGGCCCACAGGCGCGGACCGTCCGGACCGCGGACCGTCCGGCCTCAGGGCCGGACCGTCCGCGCGCTCAAATTGGTGCTCAACATATGCCCCCTGCCTTTTGGTGGAGCTGAGCGAACCAAAAGCAACTAACTCGATGTTATCACATTGGTTTTCTTAGGCATCTTGCCACTTACTAGGATGGTACGCAGTGGTCTTGGTCTCGGACGTGACCCCTTTAGCTTTGATCGAACTGTCGGTCCCAACACCGTCGAGCGTCATACTGATCCTGACCAATCTGTCACCTAGCTTTTCCTAATTTTCCAAGTGTTCTGGCGTAGCTTCGTAGTCGACCAAGTCTTCTCCTTGCAGGTCATCTTCCTCCATGGGTGTCGGCATGTCGTTGCAGGTGTCATGGTTTATTGCGGATGAGTCGGCCTCAGGGGTCGGACGGTCCGCGCCCTGTACGGTTGGTTCGGTCTTTATAGCCGGACTGTCTGCTACACCTGCAAAGAGCTGCACAGTTGCTGTTTTATTTTCTGTCTTTATGGCCGTTTGATTTTCCTCAACGGCCTTTGGTCTTCATCTCTTTTGTGGTGGCGGATACTGCGGATGTGTGTCATTGAATATTTTTTCCGCCTCCTTCTCCTGATTCTCCTTTGCCCTAAGGCACTGTAATTTTCGCTTTTGCGATCGTGTCAATCCCGATGGGCACCATCGGGGCATGGAGTATTTTGGATCGGCTATTTTATTGACAGTCGTACTTTCTTTTTTGTTTGTGTTGGCCGATTCACCAAAAATCATCGGCCCTTCGTTATTTTGTTGTACGACGACATCTGTCGTTCCTATTTTAATGATGTCTCCCTTTTTTGTACTGTTGGAGGTTGTAGCTGTATGCCCCCCTGTCGGATTAGTCAGCCTTTGGTGCCGAATTGTTCGGCAATCTTGCTGGGCCTGTGCTCGTGGACCAGATTGAGGGGCTCTCAATCGGTCTTGTACTGGAGGTGTCAACCTATTGAATACAGATGTTTGGGGTGCCCCCCAAGCGGGGTACTGTGGCATCCCAAATGGGTATGGTGGCATGCCCCACATTTGATTTGGGACGTATGGTGGAGGTATGTATGTGTATGAATATGGCATAGGTGGATATGGTGGTGGAGGTGTCCATGCAGGTACGTTAGGTCTTAATTGAACATTATGACCTCCCGTCCTTTCCGATTGGTGTGGTGGTCCAATCGGCCTAACCTGCCGTCGCACCTGGGTGGGTAAGCGAGGTCCCTTTGGTGGCCGGTCGCTGGGGCCAGCCTTCTTTTTCACATATTTAGACAATAATTGATCAAAGGTCGGGCTAGATTTTACCAACCGACCAGTTGCCTTGAACGTGTTAGTTTTCCACGTACCTATTTCTGGTCGTCGTGGTTTGAAGGTATGTGGTCGCCGCGGCTCTTCGACGTTGCCGGACCGTCCGCCGAAACGCTTCGGACCGTCCGGTGATGTTACGGACCGTCCGCGCCTAGACACCGGACCGTCCGCGATGCATAGTATGGGTTCTTGCGCATATCCCCTTGTCTGTGCTTGCCCCCCAGTGCTGGAGTTTGTGATGGTTATCTTCAGTGTCTCCCCTCCATCAGGAGTCTTCTCGGCCATCACTTTCCTGCAAGAAATTTTGTTGTTTCCATCGGCCTCCCGTGCGTTGCCGATGATGACTTCTTTGTCTTTGCCCTTATCGGTTGTGTTGGGCCGAATTAGGACCTTTTTGCCATTAAAGTCGATCACATTCATTGGGAAGGGCTCCGTGTCCTCCTGAAATTTCAATCGTCCCTCATTAATGGCCGATTGGATTTGTCGTCGGAACACATTACAATCATTAGTGGCATGGGAAAATGAGTTGTGCCACTTGCAGTATGCGCGACGCTTTAGTTCGTCGGCAGGTGAAACGATATAATCAATTTTAATGTTACCATTTTTTAGTAATTCATCGAATATCTTATCACATTTGCCGACATTAAATGTAAACTTAATCTCCTCCTGCCGTTCATTCCGAACTGACTGCAAGGAGGAGCAAGCCGAAGATTTGGCCTGCTCGGGCCAAACTATTTCGGCAGTGTAAACTTTCTTTGGTTCATCGTCCGAACTACTTTGATTGTGTTCTACTATATGGACATTATGATGAACCGTTTTGACTAGTTCTTTGCTTCGGCTTTCACAAGCCGAAGCTCTCTGATGTAATTGTGCTAGAGTAAAGAACTGGATGCCTTCTAATCTCTCTTTTAAATAATAGCGCAATCCATCAAAGGCTATTTCCGCCAGTTGTTTATCTGTTAAATGAATTTGAAAGCATCGGTTTCTCGTATCCCGGAATCTCCGGATATAATTACTAACCGATTCATCCTTTTCTTGTCGTAGAGCCACTAAGTCTACTAAATCTAGCTCATAATCGCCAGAGAAGAAATGTTCATGAAATTTTTGTTCTAAACCTCCCCACGACAAAATGGAATTAGGAGGGAGCGTGGCATACCATGTGAATGCAGTCCCTGTTAAAGATAATGAAAATAAACGTTCACGGAATGCTTCGGTGTCGGCCAATTCTCCTAACTGTGCTAAGAACTGGTCTATGTGCTCACGCGTGCTCTTTTCTTGGTCACCCGAAAACTTTACGAATTCGGGTATTTTGGTCCCCTGTGGGTATGGGAGTCAGTCAAACTTGCTATCATAAGGTCTCCGAAATGACTGCCCCCCGGGGACTATACTAACTCCGAGCTTATCTCGGAACGCCCCAGCTATTTCCTTCCTTACTATATCGGTGGCAGCCGGTGGGAGACCACCGGCTTTTTGATCCAATATGGGTGAGTTTGTTTGGATGTTGGTGTGTTGTTTTCCTCCCCATTGGTTTGGGTTTTGCGGCGCGTTAATGCATGCCCTATGAGGCTCATAGGACTGGCCATTCCTTTCTGGCCTTCTAGGGGCTAGAAAGTTCTCACTCTCACGGGTTTGATAGATTATATTATGATGCTGTTGTGTCGTATGGTGAGATGGGGAATCTGGCTGGGATGGATACGGAGTTAGATATCCATCCTCCTTAAAAAACTCTGTGCCGGACCGTCCGGTTAAATACGCGGACCGTCCGACTCCATGCGCGGACTGTCCGGCCATGTGGCCGGACCGTCCGACATTATATTCGGGCTGTCTGGCGTCATACGCAGACGGTCTGAATGGGTTATCTAGGGTTTGTACGGCATGTGGCGGCTTGGGTGCAGGTCTCGGTAATTCGCTTTTAAAAATAGGATCAGCCGCCGCTGGCCCGGACGGTCCGCGCCCATGTGCAGACGGTCCAGACATGCGCAGATCGGCAAATTTATCGCCGATGTGCGTGGGAGGCTATCGTTGCCTAGGGTACATGTCCATCGGCATCCCATAAAGGGGTTGTGACTGGCCGTGCCAACCTGTAGCCGATGAATTATGTGTGTATTCCCTCCATTCAACCTCGTGCGAAGAAAGATTTGTCGTAGTAGACTTATCAAGCGCACGCACTAGACGTTTATGATCATTTTGTATATCCCCTACGATACGTTGCAACTGTTCTCGCTGTTCGTCTATGTAAGCTTTAAGAGATTGGAGTTCATTGGTGCTACTTACATTGGGGATATCTGGTGTGGGTCGGAACGAAGCCGGATCCGTTGCCCAATGTCGGACGACCTTGTTGTTCCTGTCCACTTTAAAGTTGGTCAAGAACTTTGCTTTTGCTTCTTGGATCAGCTGCTCCTGGCGCTCCTCGAACAGGAGCTGTTCTTCAGCCGGCAAGGTCTCCCATGTCGGTGTGATGATATTGCTGGTGGAAACCTCAGAGCTATCTTTTAAACCAGCCATTGAGGCCGATTTGATAGGTATATATGTGTTGTCCCCAGCGGAGTCGCCAAAAAGTATGTTGACACCTTTTTGGAGGCGCCAATCACTTCAAAAGAACCAGCGGCGGTGCTCTCTGGTCAGGCGCGGACGGTCTGCGGCACAAGGCTGGACGGTCCGCGACCTGGCGCGAGGCGGCGGTGCTCTCTGGTCAGGCGCGGACGGTCCGCGGCACAGGGCCGGACGGTCCGCGACCTGGTGTAGGAGCTCGGGTTCCCTGCCTGACGACCGGACGGTCCGCGCCCTAGGGCCGGACGGTCCGCGCGTGCGCAGGGGCGGCGGAAGATCGCCGGCGGCGCCTGGATCTCGCTCCCGGGAGGGACCCCGTCGGGGAGGAGAGATCCTAGGAGTTGTCTAGGCTCGGGCAGGCCGACCTAGACTCCTCTAATCGACGTAGAGTCGAGGAGAGGCAAAGAATTTGGGGATCGAGAGGCTAAACTAGGGCTAAACTAGAACTACTCCTAAGATAAAATGCGAAATAGAAGTTGTATTGATTCGATTGATGATGATTACAAATCAGTCGTATACCTCTCTATTTATAGAGGAGGGGGTTGGACCCTTTACAAACTAATTTCCGAGCGTATCCCATGATTTTAGCTAACAACCGTAGCACAAAACTCGGAACCCTAATCTGTTCTGCGCACGCGCGGACCGTCCGGCCCACAGGCGCGGACCGTCCGGACCGCGGACCGTCCGGCCTCAGGGCCAGACCGTCCGCGCGCTCAAATTGGTGCTCAACAATATGGATCATAAGAGTTTGAAGTATATATTCACTTAGAAGGATCTCAACCTTAGGCAACGTCGTTGGTTGGAGCTTATTAAAGATTATGATTTAGAGATTCACTATCACCCGAGCAAGGCAAATTTGGTTGCAGATGCCTTGAGTCGAAAGGAGCATGTTCATTCAGCTATCGTTGCCCAGCTACCCGATGAGATTGTTGAGGATTTTAGGAGACTTAACCTGGGGATAGTTGCTCATACTGAAGGAGTTACTGTTGATGTGGAACCTACTTTGGAGCAAGAGATCCGCAAAGGCCAAATTGGTGATGCTAAAATACAAGAGATTAAGGATCTGATTACTGAAGGTCGAGGTCCGGAATTCACGGAAGATGAGCAGGGCACTGTGTGGTTCAAGGATAGGATATGTGTTCCTGATATTGAAAGCCTTCGTGAGACTATATTGAAGGAGGCCCATGACTCGAATTATTCTATTCATCCTGGTAGCACCAAGATGTATTAGGATTTAATTTGAAGCAAAAATATTGGTGGTATGGATTGAAAAGAGATGTGGCTGCACATGTGGCTATATGTTATGTGTGTCAAAGAGTTAAGGCTGAACACCAGAGGCCAGCTGGACTATTGCATCCACTGAAGATACCTGAGTGGAAGTGGGAAGAGATCGGTATGGATTTCATTACTGGATTGCCTCGCACCCAGAAAGGATATGATGCTATATGGGTGATTGTGGATAGATTGACTAAAGTGGCCCACTTTATTCCTGTCAAGACTACTTATAAAGGTTCCCAACAAGCAGAGTTATATATGGCTCGGATTGTGTGTTTACATGGAGTACCAAAGAAGATCGTGTCTGATCGAGGTTCACAGTTTACCTCAAGATTTTGGAGAAGCTTTCATGAGAACATGAATACAAAGCTGAATTTTAGTACGGCTTATCACCCCCAGACTGATGGACAGACTGAAAGGACTTATCAAGTATTGGAAGATATGTTGAGAGCTTGTGCCCTTCAGCATGGAGGAAGTTGGGATAAAAGTCTACCTTATGCTGAGTTCTCTTATAATAATAGCTATCAGGCCAGTCTGAAGATGTCACCTTTTGAAGCTTTATATGGGAGAAAGTGCAGGACTCCTTTATATTGGGATCAGACTGGAGAAAGACAGTTCTTTGGACCTAAACTGATTCAAGAGGCAGAAGAACAAGTCCGTATAATTTGAGAGAATTTGAGGGTAGCTCAGACCAGACAAAAGAGCTGTGCTGATAATAGAAGAAGACCAGTGGAATTTGAGGAAGGAGATTATGTGTATCTCAAGGTGTCACCACTTCGTGGAATGAGGAGATTTAAAATCAAGGGCAAATTGTCCCCTCGCTTCATTGGACCATTCATGATCTTTAGGCGAGTTGGGGAGATGGCATACCAACTCGAGTTACCTGCTAGTCTATCAGATGTGCATAATGTGTTTCACGTGTCTCAACTTAAGAAGTGTCTCTGTGTTCCCGAGAAACAGTTACCAATGGAAGAGCTCAGTGTTCAGGGTGATTTGACTTACACGGAGTATCCGATCAAGATTCTTGACACATTGACTCGAGTTACAAGAAATAAGGTGATAAAGATGTGTAAAGTGCAATGGAGTCACCATGGCGAAGATGAAACAACATGGGAATGAGAAGAAGAGCTTCACATAGATTTTCCCCACCTTTTCCCTAGATCTTCATAAATCTCGAGGACGAGATTATTTTTGAGGGGGGTAGGATTTGTAATACCCAACTTGTATTTGGTGGAGGATAACCTAAAAGGGAGAGATGACATTCCTTTGTATATATGTGTGTTGTCCATATTTATCATTTCATGAGAACATCGCATGAAAACAAATAAACATAAAATGTATGCCAATAAATTGTGAATCATGCTGAGGCTTTTTGTGTGTGTGCATTCACTGAAAATAGTGATTACATCAATGGGAATTAAGACTTGGTTTACAATTTAGAATTTGAAATAATAAAGAAAGAGAGGAAAGATGCCATGAAGGAAATACATACATAAACAATTATACCTTGTTCATCACTAGATTTGAATTTGTACAATTGAAATATGAATGAGTCAAAACCAAAATTTGAAATTCAAAATGAGAAAAAGGAAAAAAGAAAAGAAAAAAAATAAAAAGGAACAGGCGCGATTGGGCCCAATCACGCTTAGGCAGCCCACTTTCTCTCCCCTTCGTGCAGCCCAGTTACTTACAACGCCCTTGCGCCGACAGGTGGGCTCCAGTCGCCAGCCGTTGTGTCTCGCTCGCGCCTCACACTGCCTCGCGGGCCCGCTGCTCAGCCCCACTTTCCTACCCGCGCGTCAACTACTCTGCGCGGTCTCCCCCTCGTCCCGGTGTCACTGTCACGTGGGCCACGACTGTCAGTTCTCTGCTCTCAACCGAAATCCTGACCGTGGCGGTGCTCGTCGGAGATCTCGGACTCCGTTGCTGACCAGGACTTCCCTAGCCGCTCTACAAGAGCTGCGGCCCCTCTAAAATCGCCCCCACATTCAACCCTCCACCTAAGCAATGCCTGCATCGATAGCAAAAGCCGCCACCGCCGCGGTACGCCGGGGGAATTCATCGTTGTCGGGAGCTCGTGCGTCGCCACCAAACCTCACACCCCATCGCCACTTCCCCTGTTTAGTGCCTGGGTGGTCGATTCATGGATTTCGTGGTGCGCGGGTGTCTTCGGTGGGGCGGCAATCTCTCGCCGTCGCACCAACTCCACGGCAGACCTGCACGACGCCGTGGTCGAGCTCATGTGCCTCATTCCCTCGGTAAGAAACCTATCGTTGGTGATCTCTTTGTCTTCCCCATAGCGTTGCTCCGTCCAATTTGATGCGTAGCACCC
Source organism: Zea luxurians (assembly GCA_029449295.1). Classification (NCBI taxonomy): domain Eukaryota; kingdom Viridiplantae; phylum Streptophyta; class Magnoliopsida; order Poales; family Poaceae; genus Zea; species Zea luxurians. The sequence continues at coordinate 36,030,174 of JAOPSE010000010.1, read as the reverse complement.
GAGGGTGGTGGATTGGCTACGTCGCCGACGTTCCGTCGGGCGAGGAGGCTGGGTATCGTCTGATGTGGCTTGGGCAGTCCAGATTAGAAGTCGGGTAACCATTCACGCGTCACGCCGTAGCACCTGAACCGCCGATCGTTGATCGAGCGGTTGTAATCGCGCGATAGTTCATTAAAAAACGTGGTCAGATCCTGGACATAGATTCCGGATCCACCGGTTGAAGGGAGAGCGGGAGGCTTGGCCAGGTCGGTTCTAATCCGGGGCATCCATTTCTGATCTGACGGCTCAGATCAACTGATACCCCTTCGGCTAGCGCATTTTACTTAAGAACCCTCGGACTTCCTGGAAACAAACCCGCGGTCCAGGCAGGCTGTTCCCTGTGTCTTAGGAGTTTTACCCCGTAGCCCCTACACTTTCTGGAAAATGAGGCCTAGTCCAGTACAATTTGAAATTGAATAAATAAATTGGAAAATAGATTTTTAATATGAAAATAAATGCTAGGAATTGTAAAATTCATAGAAAATTCATATGAACTCCAAATTACTCCATTCTAGTTCCTAAAATTTTGTAATATTATTGTTTATCACCTAGAGCCTCTGTTTTTACATGAAAACATTAGTAAAATTAATTTCTCACTCAATCATATATTAAGCACATAAAACCTTTGGAAATTCATATCTTAAAATCTATAACTCCAAAAATTATGATTCCTGTTCCTAGGATTTTATTTTAATATGTAGATCATTACTGTGTATTTTGTTTACATGTTTGGTGTGATGTTAATTTTCTCTATATACTGTGCTTGTTTGTATTGTGGCGAGTAGAAGAGCCTGTGACTGAGGATCCTGGTGAGCAGCAGATGAAAGTAGCTGAGCAGGAGCTCATTGAAGGCAAATTGTGCCCTTGACCACTTTTATACCCAATAATGTTCTTTAATATCACTTATTCATGCATAGGTTTAATTTTGATTGGACACGATAGGTCACCCTAGATTGTTTATCTCATTACCTTGTTTACCCCTGAGTCACTTAGGTAGTTTTGCTATTGCTTTACATGGTTTTGGGATAATCTATCATTATATCCATGTTCCAATTCTTTTGTTATTCTATTTATGTTCATGTCAAGAACATTAATGTTAATTGGAACATGGAGCTTAACTTGAGAAACACGTGCCACCACAAGGGAGGAATGAGACCCCTTGGTTAACTAACTAGGAAAGCTAGTGGAAGACTACCTTACCTGAAAGGGGCAAGTGCAGTAGGGGAGTTGCATGCAAGGAGGTTCTCGGGTTGATTTTGCTGCGATGGCGGTCAGACGGGGGATTCTTGCAAGTGTTCTTCCCATAAACTGTAGCGGGTTTTTGGAAGCTAGTGGAACTTTGTAAAGGCCTCGTAGTGTTGCCCTGCCTCGCTTCCTAGGTAGAGGTGTATGGGAGTCATGATTCCTTGGCAGATGGGTAACATGACTTGTGGGTAAAGGGTACAACCTCTGCAGAGTGTAAAACTGGTATACTAGCCGAGCTCACGGTCATGAGCAGCCCAGGACTCTCTGATGATTAATTTATGGAACTTAAATTCAATTTTGTCATTTGCATTTGCATGGAATTATTATTAATTTTGTTCTATTATTTTATTAAGGCTTGGTAATTACTTACATTTAGTAACTGCTAATAAAATTTTGACCACCTAATTAAAAGCAATGCTCAGCATTAACCCCTGTTGTTGATTAGCCTTACACATCACATGAACTCCCACCTTTGAGAGTTCATGTCCACTGGTTCTCCACAACTTGTTGAGCTATGATCATATGTGAGCTCACCCTTGCTGTCTCACACCCCCACAGGAGAAGAACAGGTGGTTCAGGAGGAGCCACAAGGCGTTGTTTGATCTAATCTAGGTGGCGTTTCCCAGTTGACTTCTGCGCCAAGGACGATCCTTAGTTCGTTTTATATTTATTCTTTTATTTTGTAATAAGACTTCCGTTATGTAATAAATACTCTGATGTTATTGTGACATTTATCTCTATACACTCTGTTATTATATATGTTGTCTTCTTGGCGCATGTAGGAGATGCACCTGGCTTTGTCCCTTAAAGCCGGGTGTGATAACTCCGCTGTGCGCCTGCCACGACGCAGCCCACGCGCTCGTCGTCACCGTCGTTCGCCAGAGCAGCGTCTCGCCGCGAGATTCATCGTCGCTGCGCAGCAGGGTCTACGTCGCTCTAGTCGTCGCCGAGGTGAGCTTTGTCTACCCCGGTTTACTCTCTGTCTACCTCATGCGCAAGTCGCCAAACCTAGTTCCAGACCGCGTCGTCGTAGCCCCGCGCTTTTCATCGTGCTCGTGCCGCGGACGTACCCACATCCGCGTGTGCACAGCGTGTCGTCGGGGTTTAGATGACGTTCGTCTACCCGTAGACGACGCCCATCTACCCCCGTCTACCTTGTCTACCCCCTGCACGTGCGCGCATTCGCGACGTTCGCACGTATCGTTGTTGCCGTTCGCGTGCGCGGTCGGTGCGCGCCGTCACCGTCCATTCGCGCTTTGTCGCGCACGCGATCCGCGCACATTAGTTAGTTGTTTCGCTATAATCGTTCGTGCTTAGTAATTAATTGAATAATTGATAATAGCTTACGCAAATAATTTATGCTAACTAAAATCAACTTAGAAAATATAGTATTGCTTCATCATATCACCTATTTTAAATAGTTATTTACTTATTTATTCAATGCTTATAAGGTTGTCGCACTAGTTAAAACTAAATTATAGTTATAGTTATCAACCCAAGCTTTTTACAAATAGATGTCAACACAAATTAATGTAAGGTTGTTTTTAAATCTATTTGGTATTTAGTATAAGCACGACATGTAGTTAGTGATTCTCGTGTACCGCACGTGCGGTTTTGCACGTAGTTACGTGCTGATCCGCGTGTCGTTCACGCTCGTCGTTTACGTTGTTTCGCGCAGTCACGCGCGTTATTAAATCTGTTACGACCCTTTTTGTGTTACGTTAATTTCATAACAATATCGTCAACATATTAATAATGTTATTTCATCACGTCACAAGTCTATATTATTTGATTAGCTATTAATTCTGTTTTATAGTTCTTAACTCGCGCTTTTATAAATAAAGGTTAAATCGATTATTACCAACTTAAATGATTCTTCCTTTAATTCGTGTCTAGTATAATCACGTTATCTGTTAGCGAGTATCGCGTGTTGTCGCGCACATTATTTCGTGTATCAATCGTGCGCCGTGTGCGCGTCATCATGATGTTCGCGCGCTGTCGAGCGCGTTGTTTCGCATGTGTCGCGCGTGCTGTTTCACACGTGGTGGCATGCTGATTCGCGCGTCATTCGCATTGGTCGCGCGCGCTGTTTCGTGTGTCGTCAGTGTGCTATGTCGTGCGTGTCCGCGCGTCGTTCTACACACGGTCGTGCTGTTTCGCGCGTCATAAATTCGTCTCGCTTAGGCTCTCTCGTTTTAATTAAATTACTTATTTAACAGACAATTGTTAGTATAGCAGATTAATCAAACTAAATAGTAGATATTATTTATATTTGATAATGTCGAATTAAATGTTATAGTTAATAATTGTTTAGCCTAAACCCGTTAACTTCTCGACCGTAGCTTCGACTATCGCATTTCTTTTTCCTCGCGTGACTGTAGTAACGCGCTCTATTTCATATTGCATGTTTTTATTATGTTTTTCTTTGTATGGTGTAATATTCTTATGCATATTGTTGGAACTTGCTCTCCTGGGCAAGTTGATCCAACGGGAAAGTGGAAAGAGTGTTTGCAAAGTTTGACGTGGGATGGCAATAGCTCTATTAATCTGGCCTCTCAAGGGCACTATACGGGGGTATTTATAGGCACTCGAGTGACCACTCGTCCCTTGTCAAAGACGTTTATGCCCTCGGGTATCAGGTCTATCCCTAGAATATTCTCACGAGAGGAGGTTACAGACTGTCATTACATAAAAGGCTATTACAGACGCGGCCTGTAATATGCTTATCCGCGCGGGGCCCGTTACAATGGGTCGAATCCCACCTGGGCATCCCGACGCAATAAGGACATGAGACTAATAGACTTCGACAGAGCCTTCGTCTTGCAACGGAGAGGACGAAGGGGGACTACGCCGGTCTTCATCCAATCGACGCCTTCGGCTTGCTCGGGCGTGCTCTGTGGATGTGGTCTTCGTCGGTGTAGCGAGGCGACGAAGGCATCGAGCGAAGGGTAGCTTGTTCGCCTTCGCCCCAACACACACACACACACACACACACATATATATATATATATGTTTGTTTGCTTGTGCCCGTTCATCTTCGCTGCATGTCGCGAATAGATCATGAGCAATTCCTGAGCTTCGAGGAATCAAGGATCGGGCTTCGACGACCAAGTGATCAAGTTCTTCGAGTTCTACGAGATTGAAGACCCTGAGCATCTATTTGGTGAAGGCAAGTGTCCCTTGACCCATCTATGTCCTATATATTTTATAATTCACTTTCCGCATTTACACAATTTATACCTAAGGATTGGCTAGCTTTTATTTATCATGTCCTTGTTTACCTATTTGGGTTGGGTTATTTTGGTTTAGCTTTGTGCTAGAGCTTCACATTAATCAATGAACATGATGAGATTATCTATGATACACTGTCTTCCCTTTTGGTTATGACGATATACTTGTGACATTTAAGGGGACTCGAGCGGTTTCTCGAGTGCCTCTCCGTAAGGACCTGTTCGTTGGATGACCGCCCAGGAAAACAGTGCAACCATGAGGGTGGAATGGGACGCCCTTAGCTTAATAATTAGAGGAACTGGGGTGTAGTTCGCTTCGTTGTCGTGCCGTCAATGGGGCTCGGTGTATGCGGCTCGCTCTGCCAAGGGTGGATTGCCCCTTGGGAAGGAGTGCGGTACATTTAGGAAACCTAACGGGTGGCTACAGCCTCGGGGAATCTTTGTAAAGGCTTCGTAGTGATGCCCTGCCAGGCTACCTAGGTAGTGATCAATGGGGAGTAGCTCTGTCCGGGCAGAAAGGGAATCACAACTCGTGGGTAAAGTGCGCAACCTCTGCAGAGTGTTATGAAACTGATATATCAGTCGTGCTCGCGGTTATAAGCGGCCAAGGGAGCTCCATTGATTAGAGACACATTGATCAAAGATGTTTTGTTTACAGGTGATAATAAGGATGATGGTTTTGATTATGATTATAGTAATGGTTTCTGGTATTCTTTCCATTTGGAAAGGGTACTTTTGGGTTAACAACTTGGGTTAATGTTAAAACCTGGCTCTCTACTAGTAATAATTACCTGATCAACTAAAAGCAACTGCTTGACCTTAACCCCACATAAAGCTAGTCCACCTCAGCCAAACGGGACATTTGCTGAGTATGTTGATGTGTACTCACCCTTGCTTTCACAAAACACCAGGTAAAGAAGAAGGTGTGGATGCGGATCTCCAGGAGTTCCAGAACTTCGACGAGTTCGAGGATTAGGCTAGCGACCTCCCCCAGTCAGCTGCCTGTGGTGGGTTTGTTCACGTTGGCTACGTTTCGATTCCGTGTACTTTTATTGATATTATGTAAATGACTCTAATCTTTAATATTATTACTTACTCTTGATTGTAATTCGAAGCATTGTGCTATGATGAGTCATTTATGTAATCGCTGTGTACGTGAATTTCTGATCTTGGCACGTACATGGTTCGAATTCGGTTTACCTTCCAAAACCGGGTGTGACAGATGTAACTAGTTACAACGAGCTCCTCCTTACCCCCGTATACTAGGAACATATCTTTAGTCCTTCTCAAGTACTTAAGAATGCCTTTTACCGTTGTCCAATGATCCTCACCTAAATCAGCTTGGTGCCTACTCATAGCACTTATAGCTCACAATCACCACCACGACTCCTCCACAACCTTCACAAAGTGCTCAAGACACCAACAAGCCATCAAGGAGGCGGCAACCTCCAAGAGTAACAAGTCGATGACGCTTGCTCTGTGCACCACCTATTGCCTAAAGGATCACCAATTGATGAAAATGCACTAGGAACACTCAATCTCTCACTAGAATGCAATCCCAAGCAAAGAGTGTGAGAGAGTGAGTTTGAAGGGTCACAAATGTGCTCAATGTGTGCTAGGAATGGCTAAGAGATCTCTCACACATGAGCATCCCTTCTATTTATATGCCCCAAACAATTCTAGTCGTTATGTGCAAACAACACACTTTCGGCGCACACGCGGACAGTCCACGCCCTTAGGCCGGACGGTTCGCCGCACTAGTAACGACTATAATCGCGTTTGAAATCTGTCAAAGCTGTCAAAAAAGGCAGGTCCAGACAGTCCGCCACCCATGGCCAGATGGTTTGATACCTGGCAACTTAACACACCCGAGCATTGACTAGACGCTTTTAACATGGGTGGAATGTCCGGCCTCTAAGGCTGGATGGTCCGCCACCTAGGAGTCAATATTGTCAGGGCTAAAACCTTGGACAGTCCGTAGTCCAATTGACCAAAAACACATAGTCCCTACCCAATCCATTTTGGCACCTGTGGACGGTCTGCTGACCCCGGTCGGACGGTCCGCACAAGCACACAGGGACTTGTGCAAACTTGCAATCCCTCTAGTTAAGTCTGTGGATAGTCTAGGGCCAAAGCCTAGACAGTCTGTAGTTCACAAGTTAAAAACAACCCGAGAAGGAGCACTCATGCTGGTCCACTGAGTAGTCGCGGACGGTCCGCCGACCCGGGCCAGACAGTTCACCGACCACTGAACATACCAACTTTTTAATCGCACTTTTGAAAAGATTTTAACTTTCAAAATAGGAAGTGTTGTTAGTCCTCATGCAAATACAACCACTAGATGATCTATGAGACACTAAGTTTTACACAAACAAGTGACATTGACCCCTCTTGATAGTACGGCTATCTAGCCTACTAATCTGGTCAATTACTTCTCTAAACACATGGTGATCGGCAAAAACAAAACCTATGTTATACCTTTGCCTTCACCTGATCCACAACCAATGCTTAAGTGTCCAAGACTTTTGATAAACTCTTTTCCATGTGGTCCAGCCTGCATTCTTATTTCTCCAAGAATTATAGTCCACATATGGTTGTCATTAATTACCAAAACATCACTAAGGGGCCTAGAGGATTCACAATCTCCCCCTTTTCGGTAATTGATGACAACACTACACAATTCATCCGGAGATCATTTTGATTTTTAATCTTCCTCATACACTAGGTATAAGAAGGATTTTAGGGGTGAGTTTTGAGTGACTTATATTGCTTTGAAGTTCCATCTTAGAAATAGATAGGTCAAGCCAAAAGTCAGGGTGTAGGAAAGGCTCCTCCTACGTGTGTGCATGATGTGTCCAGTTGAAGATTACACACATAATATATCGGAGTTTTGGCGGAGATTTCCTACAATTATGGTCATTGAGGCATATAGGAGTAATATGATATGAAATAAGCATTACTCATTAGTCACCCCTTGATCAACCAAACACTTAGTACTGCTAATTCATAAATATGAAAGTAACATACATATTTCGAAGTCATAAGCAGTGCATCGGAGAATGTGCAGTGAGGGCGGGGGCTGGGGGCGGTGATGACATAGGCATAGCGTAGCGGGGGCGAGGGCATGGTGAAGTAATGTGGGGCGAGGATGGGGGTGTGGCAGCCGTGAATGGCGTTGGAAGATGGTGGGGGCATGCAGCATGCTGAAGCAATATGGATGCCCACATTGGGTCTTTATAGAGTAGTAGAGATACAATAGTATATTGTCACATGGAAGGTGACGCCACAAGGCACTAGGTAGATGACGTCAGCACATCAACTTGCAAACTTGATCAACCAAATATAAATACTAGTCTCATTTTTTCTACTTGTGTACAGCTGTTGACCTCGGGAAAGTTGCTGATTTTACACTTGTTTATTACAGCCAAAACGTCATAAACTAAGGAGGGGACCACGTGTACGTGGCCAAATCAATTTTTTACCCGGAAAGGAAAGAGAGAGAGTGGGTTAAACCTGTGTACGCCTTTGTCCTAAAAATAGTGTCATTCTAGCTTTGGCCATCAGTAAACTATCTCAAGGTTAATTATTGAAAATTAAGTATCAATATTTATGATACCACACAAGTATCATTAGTGAACTTATCATAGGTGTGATATCCCGACACGAGTGGATTGTGATATCTGGACCAAGGTTTAATAGAATTGTTAACTTTTTTCGAAAGATTGTCTCGAAAGAACTTTTGTATTAAACGTGTTTAGTTTGGAGCAATTTTAGAATGAATTTAGCTTAGAGCAATTTTAGGAAAGGTGGCCAACCGAGAAATTTTATCGTCTTGGTCTGAGGGGGTGGCAAGAGTAACTATCGCCAGTCCGAAAGTGGCCAAGATGTTACATCATGAAATAAGTTTTCATAGTGCATGTTTTTCTATTACTGACACTAATAATCTTTTCTATAAATTTAATGAAACATAACATAGATTTTACTTGAGGCAAACTGGAATGACTCTATTAGAAAAGGAGAGAGCGAACACACATATGTGTCACTCCTCATTTTCTTGGAAGAATTGTTCCTTGTAATTTTTGCAAAGTTCCTAAGAATTACTATGTTCTAATATAATGTAGAGTAAGGAATATAACCGAATTGTGTATATGTTTATGCATGGTTTCAGTTAATCCAAGAGGCCGGTATGTTAAGTCGGCAGTAGGTTGTAAAGCATAAACCAGGCAGCACACAGTGGTTTCAAAGGAATTAAGTAGCTGCTGATTGTTTACTAATATTATTGGTCATACCACCTTGCCTGCCCCTGCCAATTGCAGAAAGGACAGACCCACTTGTCACATAAACACATTTGATTAGTGTATCAAGTAGAGGCCGCCTTGTCTTCCCCTCTCTGCAAGAAGCTTCTCTTCTTGTTTCTCTCATAAAGCTGATTCCTCCTCTAGCCATGCTCCTCTACTACTCTCTCGTTGCTCATCAAGAAATATATGACAGCAGGTAGCCAGCTAGACAAGATGAAGCGCTCTTATCTAGCTCTTCAGTTGCATTAGATTCAGACATGCTCCATCTGCCCTAGATATCCAAGAAAATTCCCTCCCAAAACATTTTGTAGATCTTGTGCGCTATATATCTAGCGAGCTAGAGAGAGAGGCCCGGCCAATTGATCCCATGCTGCACATGGACCTGAGCTTGGGCACACTGGTAGAAGACAGTCAAGAAGCGCAAGAAGAAGACAACAACTTGTACAAGCAGCAACGGGCTCTAGGTCAAGATCTGCACCGGCAAGCAGGTGGCAGCGGCGGCGGGCCGAGCCACAGCCACGGGGTGGAGCGGGAGCACATGTTCGACAAGGTGCTGACCCCGAGCGACGTAGGCAAGCTCAACCGGCTGGTGGTGCCAAAGCAGCACGCGGAGCGGTTCTTCCCGGCGGCCGGCGCCGCCGCAGGGTCGACGCAGCTGTGCTTCCAGGACCGCGGCGGGGCGCTGTGGCAGTTCCGCTACTCCTACTGGGGGAGCAGCCAGAGCTATGTCATGACCAAGGGGTGGAGCCGCTTCGTCCGCGCCGCACGACTTGCCGCGGGGGACACCATCACCTTCTCCCGCGGCGCTGGCGGCGGCGGCGGCGGCGGCCGATACTTCATCGAGTACCGCCACTGCCAGCGCCGCCGCCGCGACGTCGATATCAGCTTCGGCGACGCTGCCACCGTGCCGGCGTGGCCGAGGCCGATAGTTATCGGAACCGCGGCCATGAATGGGGGTGCAACGGTGGCGTCCGCCACCATCGCCGGCCATGACATCGAGGTGGCAGTGGCACCCTCGGGGGCGAGGAGCTTCAGGCTCTTTGGGTTCAATGTTGAGTGCAGCGGCGACGATGCACCGGCGCCACCGGCACCTGCTCCCGCCGAAGTGGAGTATGTCGACGGCGACACCTAGTAGCAGCGGCGGCGTAGAGTGCGCAGAGAGACGATGGACGATGGTGATCTACTGATCTGGGACCTTATTACACCATAGGTGGCGTGCATGCCTTGTTGAGTCTTAATTAGTCATGTTATTTCTTTGTTGATTCCCAATTGCACTGATGATTTATTTTAGGTCGTAACTGCATGAAGCTAGTAACTAATGGTTCCTTGTTGATTATGGCCAATGCAAGAGGGTAATTATTTACTATGGTTTAGTTGAGCATCTAGCTGTCCCTGAGATTGAATGATTGATGAACAAACGATCATAAGGTTTTGAATGACGACTGGATCATGGGAGTATATATCCTAACGAGACCCGATTATATCTAGTCAAGAGCCTTGATTTTTGCTTTATTTTATGCACATTATATGTGTAGCTCGCTGTCATTTAAGCAATTGGGTACATCGGATGAATGGTTGAACAGGGGCACATCCACCAGGTCGTATATATGGGCCACGGCACACCTCAAAAACATAGAACGGTAGTTAGCTTAGTATTGTAAGTATTGTGTGTTGAACTTATTAGTCTCAAGTTTGATTCTTGCTAGATTTTGCTTTTTTTCTTTTTTATATACTTTTCTGTACACCCTAAGCATAACAGATAGGTCCGTGTCCGCTACTGTGGTTGAGGTGAATTAGCTACTGTATCGATCAATTTCCATGTTCTTCAACACCTGTCGTCTATACGTTCCATGACCATGCTTGCGTGAATCATATTTTGCATAAAGTTATTCTATGCATGAGCGTAAATTTGGATCACCTTGTTTACATATTGGACTATACTATTTTGAGGTTACGAGGATTAATTGGATGAAACCATGAACCACATCATCTCAATATAATGTGCTATCATATACAGCTTCATCTCTATGATATATATGTATATGTTGCTTTTTTATTCCCTGACAAGGATATAATATCTTATAGTCAGAATAATAACTTAGTGTTTTGTATCTTCTTTGTGAAAATACATGAAGAGGGCATAGGAAGAGCTTCTAAAACTTTGTTAGTATATATATCATATATATACTTGTGTGTGAATAATAAGCCATAAAGAAACCACTCAGGGCTTGTTTTGGTGACAATTTCCCTCTCAATCCCTTCGATCCTCTTGCCACGGAGTCCTTAGGACTGATTTGATGATAAAAAAAAAATTGGAGTGGATACATAGGGAAGAAATCCCTTGCTGTTCAATTGAATAGTAAAGGATCTCCTTCCTCATGACACTTATTTCCCTATGATTTGTTTATTACATGCACTGGGAGGTTACCTTTTTTGTTTTGATTAAGGCATGTCATATATACCACGTATGTTTCTCGTACTAGAAACTCCAATAAGTTGGGAAAAGACGAGGTTGGTGAATGACTTTATTGTGGATTTGTAGAGGCGCCGTTTTATATATATATAGTCACTTGAAAGGCACCTACGGATCGGACCACGGCAGGGGAAAAAGGTCATCTATATGCTGTGAGAGATGCAGTAGTGTGTTGGTGACAAATGAAATTTTATAAATGGATGACCATCTACTGAAAAAATGACAAAATAAAGTCGATTCATGAAGACATCATGACAGGAAAAACTGGAAGTATACACCAATCGGTGCGTAATCTGTATGAACGCACGCCACCTCAAATGACCAATTCAGATGTGCATCCCCTCTCTGGTTTATACTTTGGCAACATGTTTAGTTTAGCTGTTCAGGGACTAAGCTAGGACACAACACGACCTGCTGGCACAATTAAACAAACTAATCCTGGCTCCAAAAGCAAACTAACACGTACAGGGCTACAAGTTGCAGATTAGTAAAACAGTAAGTCTGTTCAAGTGGATATGATCGTCATGTGCTTTATATATATATGTTATCTCCTTCTCCAACCAAAAACTAATTTATGGCTGCTTCAAAGAACATACAGTTTTTTTATATACCTCTATCAGTTACATTACATCGTAAATTCAACTCGTTTCTGGAAACTAATTCAAATTGATTATATATATATATATATATTTATTTATTTATTTATTTAGAGCCCTTGGCTCTGTTTAACTATAGAAAGCTCCGACCACCCACCGACCAGGTGCGCAGACCGCACCGGACCTTTTTTGGCTTACTGTACTTAACTGCTTACGACAAATTATATATAATATGAGTTACGCTAATATGTGTATCAGTTTATGCAAGTATAGTATCCGCACGCTCCGGGTATCCGGACCCACGAGAAGATTGTGCTTCCGCAATCTGGGCAGTCGTACTAGTCCCCACACAAATATTGGTATTACGATGTTATATGTTTCAGTTTACGAAACAGTAATGTACGTGTCGGTCTATGGACCTTCGCGTGGATTTCGTCCCGCATATTACGAGTATCGGGCCCACGATTCCACCCACGAGCTTCCAGTTATTTAGCTCACCTCACCCGCAACGCACGCGGCACGGAACCCTAGACATACCCGCCGTCGTCGCCTTCATCTTCTCCACCGCAGAGAGACCGGAAATTGGCCGGTCCCCATTCCCCTCCACACACCGGTCAGTCCTCCACCGCCATCTCCTTCATTTTATCCGCCGCATTCGCGCCGTCGACTTCATCTTATCCACCGCAGAGAGACCGGAAATCGGCCGGTCTTCTCTGCCGCATTCGTGACATCGAGTCACTTCATCCGTTCGCCCAACTTCATTTGAAGGAAGCACCAAATAATCGCATTGGAGGAGCTGTTATCAGTAAGTTCTAAATCTCTAACATTATATTTGATTTCCTTGATTTTATCGTGGTTCTACATTTAGTTCTACTTTTAATTATACATTTGATTATGCTGCAGCAGACATTGTTCGATTATGCTGCCTGATAATGGTAGTAACAATTGAATATTTTTTGTTTTGGTTATGCTGTTCATTCACTAAATAATACTTTCCTTGAAGTCAATATTTTATGGTTAGATTCCGGAAGCAAACCCTCCGTTAACACGCATGTTTTCTAAATGTTATTATGCTCTCCTGCATTTGATATCTACATTTCAGTTATTGACATGCATTTCATATTTACACAAACTGTATCGTAAATTAGTTTCACCTTATAGCAACTCAATTGTTTCATATATCGAAATACAAATTAGCGTGAATTCATTGTTAATTTAGCATAAGTTATTTAGGACCACTACGTAAGAAAGAGCCCAGATGTGGTATTTGGTAACCGATGGTCATTCGTGGTTTGTAGGTTGTCGTGGCTTACTACATTAATTTGTTGCTGCATATGTGCAGAATTCTTTTGGTCCAAAAGATTGTATTTATATGTTTGATATGTATATGTATGGTTTGTTTTGGCAAGAAAATCATACATGAAGAACGTAGACCGACCTCCGTCTAATCCAAAGCGTATTATAATTCAGTGTACTCAAGAGTGCTTTAGTGTCGACATACCCCGTGTTCCGACGAATACTATCAGTCACAAAGCAATGCATACCGGTGACGACGACGAGGACTTTATGCCAGTATTGAAGAAGCGTAACATTGATAGCAGTCCTCCAAAAATGATGAAGAAGATCGTTACAAAGCGGATGAAAGCAGTGGATCCCCCCCCCCCGACAGGATAGAATTGATGTTCAATGCCAATATATCATTTTCTGCGTGAAAATATGTTGTACGCTGAAACAATGTCTATTAAAAACTAAGTTGTGATTATGCAGATGTAAATGTTTATGTTATTCATTATTACATTTTTACAGCAGAGGCTTAATGTTAGATGCAATCCCCAAGATGTTATAGTAAGCATTCAGATTTTAAATGACAGACAACGTCAAGCTATTGCACGGAAGGGGTTCTCCAGTATACTTGATATGAGAGTTGATGCACTTGGCAGTAGATCTCATTTATCTTGGCTGATGGAAAAGCTTGATCATAATGATATGACAATTCAAGCCAGCCCAGGGAAGGAGCTAAAAATTACAAAGGACATGGTGCACCTTATACTGGGGTTACCAAATGTCGGGGGAGGAAAGCCATTAGGCATTGATGAAGTTGTTGCTGCAAATAATTTAAGGGCTGAACTTGGTTTATCCAGAGAAGAATTTGGTGTTGCAGCTCTACAAGATCGATTAAGGAAAGGATTTGACGATGATCTAAGCATCAGATCTTTCTTTCTGATACTGTTCAATAGGCTATTGTTCCCTACTGCAAGCTGGGGAGTAACTAACCATGAGGTTCTTTTGATGGAAGAAATGGATCATTTCCACGAGATGGACTGGTGCCAGCTCATATTCAATGATTTATGCCAAGCGACCAAGAAGTGGCATACTAGGAGCAATACCAATGTTTCTACAACCATTTACGGATGCTCCATCCTCATTCTTGTAAGCATATCATTTTTTTTGTTTGTTTTATGTACCCAAATTTATGTATGCAAATATCACCTACATTAGATTATGATATGTTATGTGTCAAAAAAATGATTCATGTTATGCAGAGTTACGTAATATATTTTGTTGGCTTTGTAGCTGTACTATCTGGATCATCTTCATGATGCAGCTGCACCTCAGAATAAATGTGGAACACCGCGCATAAAATATTTTGATAGGAATATTATTCAAGCATTAACAAGAGCTGACAAGGGCAAGACACGCCAAGGACAAGAACCATTTGGACATTGTTCGTTAATTTTTTTATGTGCATCTATTATATTTTTTATCAATTTATTTGGCTTATATATGGTACATGGATAAGAGCAGTGTCGTTTTAATGTACAAATGAACTCCATTTTTGGCGTGTATATCAGTTTGTACTATGTTGTAATAGAAGGATAATCTACAGTATAGAACACATATTTGCATAATATAGTTATATTTGAGTCAGTATCTTACACGCCTTTTTTAGTTCTAGAGCAGCGCAGAGACCTCCTACATAGCTGTACTACCTGTTCAATCACAATTTAAGGCAAGCTTTTATTTATAACATTTTTTATCTTAAACTTTTAACATAACGTTCAGTTATATTGTATCCATTTACTTAATAATATTCAATTTACAACAGCATAAGATTAAGACAAACACGTTTGATGTACCGCGTCCTGACCCATGTGGCCAGCACACAATTCACATCCAACTCCCGCTGATCAGAGAATTGATTTCAAGCAAGCTGAACCAGCTTTCATCCCACCACCGACTGGGATTCATAGAGAAGCTGTCACATTATGACACGGAGGTTGGCAAGGCTTGTTCAGTGATCAAACAGACTCTTCACCAAATTGTTGAGAAACAGTACAATCTATCTGATGTTTTTGCTGAGTTAATTGACAAGGTCCTCCGTGCTGAGTCAGAGAAGAATGAAGATGGTTATGATGTGCAGCAACCAACAATAAATCAGATGATATTCTTCACCATTCGGCAGGTTAGTCAGTTTTATGGTCTTTACGTGACTGCAAACAGTTATACAAACCTTTCAATATGGTTATGATATCATTATTAAATAATTTATTTCTGTTGCTTCAGTGTTACATTAAGAAGGATGTAGGAGTCCGGCCACCCAAACTGTACCGGAGATGTCTACTCTAGCATCGCAGCCTGAGACGCAGTTGACAGACACACAGGTACATGAATTACTGTTAAGGCAACATCATATTCGTGTACTGTTACAAAGTTGCCCTGATGAAGTTGATTGATCCACTAGTGCATACAAATATAACGAAATAGACCAAAACACCTACAACCCCAGTGGTCATGGTTTTTTTAATTACTTGTATTTTCCTTGAAGGTTTCTATTCATTGTTTTATCTAATTAGCATATAACCCATTACATTTTTCTCAGGGTCAACACGGTGACGCTGGCAAGAACATGCCGAGCAACACAAACGTCACTCCTCAAGCAACACCAGAATGTACATTCAACATACCACATACGAAATCTTGCTCGTCGATATTTGATGCGACGCCGCAAATAAATGTATGATTACTCCCTCTCGTTGTATTTTTATATAATTAGTAGTGTACTAAACATCTAATCCATTTCTACCATAATTGTTATAGTGTCCAGTAAGTGTCCACCTGGCGGCACAAACAGATCTCCCCGACAGTGGCCCATGTTTTGATCAGACTCCATCTGAACATGTCAGCCAAGTAATATACATTTTCATTATAATTGCCAAAATTGTACAGAGATTGAAATCTATGTAACATATACCTTTTTTAGGTTTCTGTTGAAACCGAACCAGACACAAACACTTCTCAGGTTGACCAGGATTCACATGATTCAGATATGCAATGTTGCCTAGCTCTACGCGACTACTTGTGTGGTACGCAATCTGACAACAGCAGGTATAAAGTCCACTAAATTCAATTTTGTGGATATTCCGGTACGCGTACGCGATCTCACTTATTGTTATCAAAATGTCTAGAGGAACATAATAGATTATGGTGAATATTGTGCGACATGTTCTGATATATATGAATCTTTCGCCGATAGGAAGTGCCTCGACAATGTGTTCATGCAGTGCTTCATTCAATGTGTTGATGATGATGCCATAAATCAGCAGCCTTACATGAGTTCCAGCAGATTAATTCTCGACGTTAATGTTGGGGTAAACTATCGTAACATACCTATACCATATTCATATACACAATGGTATCCCAAATATACTGACTCTATTAATTTTTTTTATTGCAGTCACTACTGAACTTCGAGGAACAGGAACGGCACAGCCGAAACCCACAACCTTTTGATGAATCTGTCCTACACACATTTCTCGGCAATACATTGCCCGAGACAGACAAATTGGATAAATGCAAATCGGTAACAATCGTATTACAATTTACAAACATGATTTACGTTAAATGGTACATTTCACATCTTCATGCATAACCATATATGTTTTTGTTGATCTTCATGTTTTTTTCACGATCAGATCATGATTCCCATGCTAAGCAGGGGGCACTGGACATTGTATGTTATCAATACAGTCAAACGGTGCATTCACATTTTAGATTCTAATCCCTACAGGCCAAAACTTGGTGGTACTACTTGGAAGGATTACCATTTTGCTCAAATGGACTTAGGTGGTAGGAAGTTACCATGGTCTAAGGTTATAATGAATAGGTTAAACAAAGCCCTACAACATGTACGCCCCAGGTCATGCTTTCCAAAATTTGGCAACTTCGCAATTGACGTGTCCCCAAACTGTCCTACCATGGAAGCAGGCTCCAATGATTGTGGGTTCTATGTTATGGGATACATTCTCTTTTATGACTGCATCGAAGAATCTCTCCGGTCAGATATAGAAGCAGTACGTATAAATTTATCAGTTCATTTTATAGTTGGCCCCAAAGCAGCATATGGTACACATGTATAGCTAACACAATTTTATTGGCTTGCAGGGCAACACTAGGGAGATACGGTCTCTTGCGCTGCACTACATCACAAAATCGCAAGAACAAAGCCATCTTGCTGCTTGCAGACATCCAAAGATTCAAGATCTAATAAATGTATTCTAGTTTAGATATGTTACATATTGTGTATACAATATTTCCATAAACTTCAGCTGGGTTATGTGCGTATACTATGGCAATGACGGTAGACGTTTCTTATGTTATGCCAATGACAACCTAGGGAACAGTGATGTCTAAACTGCAAAATGTTTCCTATGCGTTTTAACTTCATGTGTGTTTTCTTCATTTGATTATGCTTATTTTTGTCACACTTTTATGCTATTAACAGTGTCATGTTATGCTTATTTTGTCACAAGTTTATGCTATAAACATCACCTTGTTATGCTATAAACATCACTATGTACATTTATAAGTTCTAGATATCTGTATGTGGTATAAACAACACTGTGTTATGCTTATTTTTGCATACATTTATGCTATATGCATCATCGTGTTATGTTATAAACAGCTCTCTGTACATTTATAAGTTCTACATATCTGTATAATGCTTACGATACCTTTCACGTACATTTATGATATTATGAGTACATATTTATGATGTTGTATGTGCCTTGCAAATATAACATACGATTCACAGTTACATCCAGAATTTACTTTTTAACTTATATTTCTAGTATACTATATGTCGTTCATTCATTTGCATCACTAGTTACAACCAAAACAACCCATTGTCTCATAAATCTTTTGGTATTCTACTCTCTGCTAGATGAATCATCATCTCCGACATACATCGTTCGTTTTTTGACGTTGATGTCTCATTCCACTGTGGTGGTTCACCTCTGATTTTGTTCCTTGAACCAGGAGGTCGTCCTCTCTTGCGTCCAGCTAGGTTAGCCAATCGAACCCTATTATCCTCCACAGTTAAACACGTACGATTGTTGTGACCATCAATGATGCCACACTTTTGGCACTTCCTGCTCATCTTCTTAGCTCCTTTCGCACCCAACTTAAGAACTTGTTGCTCACTACTTTTGATCGTTCTTCCCTTAGGTTTGGCCTTATCTGGTCTTGCTAAGTTTACACCTTCCCTATGAAACTCCAGTTTCTACGAATCAAAGATATTAAGTCAATTTACATTCTCACATACTAATCATATATTATAGCATTGTTATTACCTTTCTAGCTTCCACATACGTAGCACTACTATCAACCAGATGCATATCAGTGTTATGTTCCAATGTACATATCGACATATTACATTGAACATCGTTAGTATTGCATTCATTTGTATTAGACCCCGTTACAAGTTCCTGTGAAATAACACAAAACTAGTGAAGACACAAATGCTAAAGAGCAGCATAAATAATACATTATAAACCTCTGTTGCATACCTCGTTCCCATCATCTACATTGCGTAAATCATCTCTAACTATGTCTTCTGTTTCATACGCTTTGACCTATATCATTTAAATTACAAACATGGATCATTATCGACATTTGATAATTTTGTATTCATAATAACACGATATGCGTACCTAGATGTCATCACCAGCACTAGTGCCACAACTCTCACCAGTACCTATATCAGGCTCCACACGCATCAATAACCCTAGTAGTTCGTCCATCATCTCTAGGGCTCTATCATTTCCAGTTTTAGATAGACTCACATGGTGTACTACCTTTATTGCCTTTTTAAGTAACATCTTCTGTCTATACGATCTAGTTTCTCCATCCTTTCCTTTCAAATTCCTATCATCTCTTGAAAAAGCCACATCTTGTCGCACTGAGTATGTGTATCGTTGCAGAATGTACTCACTCGGGATCCGTTCAATTTGGAGATGCATGAATGCGCGTACAAGATGAACACAAAATAGACCTATAATTGATTAAGCATACAATATGTCATATATTAGTCACAAACAGTGTTACATAATAATAATTCCTCATTTCATATAGCAAGATTTGTTTATTATAACACACATGTATGCTCCCATTGCTTGCACTTACATGAATACTTACCCGAATCCACATCAGCCCTTATTTTGAACCCCAAACAATTTTATTCGATCTTGTAGTATGTTTCACCACCCAATCATTTACATCACCATCTGTATCACGGTCTATTCGGTATGTAGTTGCATATTTTACTATCTCCTGGAACCTTGTCATTACACCTCTAGTGTATGCCCTCGCAACTCTTATTTCAAACATAAACAATGTAGTTGTATCCTTTTGACCCTGCAAATTACACAATACTAGATTAATCCCCATTTTTGTTAAATAGCATAAACATATGTTTTTCATTTTTGTCACTTACCATGCATCCTAGTGCCTCTTTGGCCTCTTTCATCTTCCTACTATGCAGGAGCTTCATAATTTGCTTTGCAAATTGATGAAACGGTGTGTTTGCAAGCACGTGGGCACTCTTCACCAGCTTGTTCATGCTCTCTCTACGTTGTGTAGAGACCATAAGACCAAAATGGTCTCCTTTGAAAAATGCAGGTACCCAATCTTTACGTATTTCATACAACCTGACAAGGGTGTTGTTCTCGTGTAGCTGGAAATCATTTAGCATCATTTGCCAGGCAGCCTCGAACTCCATTTCATTCAATGGATGATGTATTATAGATTGG
Source organism: Zea luxurians (assembly GCA_029449295.1). Taxonomy (NCBI): domain Eukaryota; kingdom Viridiplantae; phylum Streptophyta; class Magnoliopsida; order Poales; family Poaceae; genus Zea; species Zea luxurians. The sequence continues at coordinate 36,010,206 of JAOPSE010000010.1, read as the reverse complement.
AACCTTGTTTTGAAATCCATTTCCTCAAATCTTGCATACAATTCATTCAAGTGGGGCATATACCTGTTTTGCACATGCCACAAACACAATCGATGTATTGTGTTTGGGAATACTCTGCCTAGTGCGATTGGCATCGCAGGGTCCTGATCTAAAATCGAAACATTTACATAACATTGTGCAAGTCATTATGATAGCATATAGTACGTGTTTACTCAATATGAACCATTTATTACAACATACCTGTCAACATTACTCGTGGTCCGTCACATCCCATGCATGTTTTGAACGTATTGAAGACCCACCCGAATATATCCACTGTCTCGTCTCCTAGTAAAGCAGACGCAAATATTGTGCACTGTAGGTGGTGGTTCAAGCCAACAAACATGCCTAATGGCTTATCATACATATTAGTCTTATGTGTAGTATCAAAGGTAACTGCATCACCAAAATCAATGTACTCGGCTTGCTGGCTAGCATGGGACCAAAATATGCTTAAAATCTTCCCTTCTTTGTCCAGTTGAAAGTCAGAAAAAATTGTGGATTATCTTTCTTGCATAATGAAAAAAAAGATAATAGCTTCGGCACATCATTTGCATTTCTTTCCCTTTGTCATGCTTTCTTCCTGTCAAAACATAATGATTATGTGCTACATCTTTTTAACACATATCAATTGTTTCGGTAATATATAATAATCATTATTGTCAATAAATAATACACTTACAGGTTACTCATGTCCTGCATGGTTATTGGAACATTTTCTGGACCACCATGCATTTCTAAAACAAAATCCATAATGCAATGTTGTGGAATCCTGCTTTCCTGCACCGCACTAAGGAACTCCATATAATCACGATCATGAGTTTTGTTGCATTGCAATTGCCCTTTTCTATATCTTTTTTTAAGAATTCATGATTATGCTCAAAGTTAACCAGATCAATTCGGACAGAAATAACATTCTCTTTAGCATCATCGTAGATTTTTTTTAAGTTTCATCCCAGCCTTGCACTGTGTTCGTTTCGAACATGTGTTACGCATCCTTGGATTTCCAGCTCCCCTTTCAGCATTCTTTCCTTCCATTGAACAATTCAACCATTTACAATTCTTCCGCTCCCTATATTTCTTCAATGGAAATCCAACCTCATATGCATATTGACTATCAAAATTATACGACTCGTCCACATTACAAAATGTCATACCAACTTTAGGTATCAATCTTATATCAATATTGTCCGGCTGTGCATAGAAATTTGACATTTACGAATCAATGACGACCAAATTTACTGTGCTACTGGCGCAACATTAAAAAGTATGTACGTAACTGATATTATCATATTAGAGAGAACTTACATGGCTTTGAAGAATGTGAGGTGTGTCCTGTTCATGCGCCCAAATATGTCTCATGGGGATGCGTTTATCTGCTCCTACCACATCTGTCGATCTTATGTTGTCATCAATATGTCCAAGTGCCCTCAACGCCACCGAGGGAGTAACAAATACACCGTCTGCGTCTTCGGTGAATGCAGACGATACAACTTCGATGTCCATGGCAGTAGACGTACCTGTTGATCGATGCCTTCTATATGTCCGGTGCGGTCCCTTCTGCCGCCGTTAACCGCCGCCAAGAACACACAAATACGATTGTGGTGCTACTGCTATCGTACAGGAAAAGCTAATACAAAGCTACGCCAAAGTCTGTAAAGAATATTTGCTTCCTTATTCTAATGCTCCTCAAACTGTAACGTTGAGTAGAAAGCGGTAACTGTCCCACTTTTTTCGCGATTGTACAACACGTCTTTCCTAATCTCAAACCAATCTAGATTTACACACACACTGGTCATGTATATACAATTGCATATATGGGCAGGCGTCTCCATATTGCATGGTTTATGATGTTAAGTTACATGTCTTTATACAGTCGTAAACGTTGAACAATGTGGCAAATTCGTTCAACGTGATTCGTGTGTTAGAAGATTCCTTTTTGCATGGTTTATGCACATTAATCCATATATATGCATTCGTATAATGGCTGACGCATATCGTCTTGGCTCTTGGCTGTCGCTTGCATGGTATACCCTGACGCAAGCACGCGGGTGGTGGGCTGACCGCGTCCTGACTGGGGCTTCCCCTGCTAATGGAAGCCCAGGGTTTCGATTAGCAGGGGAAGCCCCAGCCAGGACGCGGATAGGCCACCACCCGCGTGATTGCGTCAGCATTTATGCTGGTATAACCGAATTATAGAATTTGCATATACCATGCAACGAATCTGAGAAGGCAGTTCACCTATGCATGCGTCAGCATTTATACCGGGATAAATAGATTGAATAATGTGCATAAACCATGCAAAAAATCTGCTGACGCGCAAATCACGTGGGATGACTTTACAAGTTTGTTCATTGTTTACGACTGCATAAGAACAAGAAAAGTAACAGCATAAACCATGCAATATTGCGATGTCAGACCATTTATGCTATTGTATATACGTGACCAGTGTGTGCGTAGATCTAGGTTGGTTTGAGATTAGGAAAGTAGTGCTACAAATTCGCGATAAATGTGGGACGGTTACCGCGTAAATCATCGATATGTTTCGTAACAATGAATGAGGCCCAAATTACGGCGCGAAAAACACGCACTTCGATCGTGCTAGGGTTCTCGCTCAGGTGGATTTAATCATAAAACGTGAACCAAAATAGCGTAAAAGAATACGAAATTTACGTAAATTATAGACCTGTTTCGTAACAGCGAATGGGGCCCAAAAATTATGGCGTGAAAATTGTGCACGTTCGATCGTGCATGGATTCTGGCTCGGTCAAATTTCAGCGTAAAACATGAACCAAAACAGCGTAAATGGGTACAAATTTTAGCGTATATCATCAATCTATTTCGTAACAACGAATGGGCCCTAAATGATGGCGTGAAAATCACGCACTCAGATCGTGCTCGAGTTCTAGCTCAGGTAGATTTAAGCGTAAAACATGATCCGAAACAACATAAATGAATATGAATTTTAGCGTAAATCAACAATCTATTTTGTAACGACGAATGTGGCACTTGCTTTAGGGGTCAAACATTTTCCTAAATGATTTTGGTGGTTGAATTGCCCAACACAAACAATTGGACTAACTAGTTTGCTCTAGATTATATGTTCTACAGGTGCCAAAGGTTCAACACAAACTAATAAAAAGTTAAAATTAGGGTTCAAAGAGAAAAGAGCAAAAAGAAACCGAAGTGCTCCCTGGTCTGGCGCACCGGACTGTCCGGTGTGCCACCGGACTGTCCGGTGTGCCACCGGACTGTCCGGTGTACCAGGGGCTATACAGTTTGAATTCCCCAGCTTCGGGTTTCTTCAGGCGCACTCCGCTATAATTCACCGGACCATCCGGTGTGCCACCGGACCGTCCGGTGTGCCACCGGACTGTCCGGTGCACCAAGCGGAGCAACGGCTACCAGCGCAACGGTCGACTGCACAGTGTCCTGACAGATCTACAGTTAGTGACAGAAGTCAGAGCAGGCGCCAGAGGCGCACCAGACAATGCACAGTACCTGTCCGGTGCGGCATCGAACTGTCTGGTGCCCCATGAAGACAGAGCTCCAACGGTCGAAATTGTCAGAACCCTAACGGTTGGGTGACGTGGCTGGCGCACCGGACTGTCCGGTGCGCCCATCGACAGCAGCGTGCCCCAACGGTTGAATTGGTGGTTGGGAGCTATAAATACCCCACAACCACTTCCACTCCAACCATCCAAGCATTCACTACACCTCATTCAATACAAGAGCAATACACAACACTCCAAGGCACAAATCAAAGTCCACAATTCAATTCTAGTTTTTAGGACTTGTGAGAAGATCGACTTGTGTTCTTTTGTTGCTCTTATTAGTTGGTTGGCTTTCTTCTCTCTCTCATTCTTACTCTCAAAGCCTTGTAAGCAAAGCAAGAGACACCAATTGTGTGGTGGTCCTTGCGGGGTCTAAGTGACCCAGGAAATCAAGAAGAAAGCTCACTCGGTCTAAGTGATCGTTTGAGAGAGGAAAAGGGTTGAAAGAGACCCGGTCTTTGTGACCACCTCAACGGGGACTAGGTTCTCAAGAACCGAATCTCAGTAAAACAAATCATCGTGTCATCCGCTTCATTTGCCTTTGATTTATTTTTTGCCCTCTCTCACAGACTCGGTTTTATTTCTAACGCTAATCCTGGCTTGTAGTTGTGCTTTAAGTTTATAATTTTCAGATTCCGCCTATTCACCCCCCTCTAGGCGACTTTCACTAAGATAAACAGATCGACTCCATTCCAGTTAAAACTTCAAGCTCCTCTCCAACAACCCGTCACAAGGAAATCACATATACACGAGGCATTTTTATGAGATTCTCGAGGAAGGGGTCAAGACCTCAGTGAGGCACAGGTCGAACTCCTCCAGGCAGCGAGTGGGCACGTTCTCCGATGACATGATGACGATGGGGATGCCCCTGAGCGCCGCCGACTCCTTGACACGCTTGAGCAGCTCGTACCCGGTCATCCCAAGCATCCAGTAGTCGGTGATGATCATGCTGACATCGGGGAGCAGGCCCAGCACGAGCAACTCCAGCGCGTGCGTCGCTGACTCCACAGCGGTCATCCTGTACCTGGAGCCACGCAGGATCCTGGCGATCACGGCGCGATCCACGGAGTTGTCGTCCACCGCCAGCACGTGCTTCTCTAGCTCCGACGCATCCACGGGCACCACCGCCTTCCTGCTGTCGTTGGCCTTGGGCATAGGGAACGGCGCCACAGACACTGGAGCGGCGGCGGCGGTGGCCATCGCAGAGACAGACGGGATAACCGCCATTGCCACCAGGCCTAGGGTGCGCTGTCGCCATCCGTCCGCTTCAAGAGTGACATCACCGCTTGCCCGCCCGCCTCGGGAGCGTCGCTGTCGCTCGTTCCTGGTGGAGCACCGCCGTCGGTCGTTTGCCTCGGGGCGGCACCGCTGCTGGCCCCCAGGATCACCGCCGCTCGCATGCCCGAGGGAAGCGCCGCCACCGCTAAAACCTAATCCTTGGCGGTGTGGGGGTGTTTTATAGTGGCGGCGTGGGACTGGATAATTGTGAGTGTGTGGGTGGGATCATGGGCCCGATGCACGTAATATGCTGAAAAAAAATCTACGCGATGGCCCATAGACCGACACGTGCATTACTGTTTCGTACACTGAAACATATAACATCGTAATACCAATATTTGTGTGGGGACTAGTACGGATGCCCAGATTGCGGGAGCACAATCTTCTCGTGGGCCCGGATACCCGGATCGTGCATAGACTATATTTGCATAAACTGATACACACATCAGCATAACTCGTATTATATTTGCATAAACTGTCACACGCGTGGTCAGATCGGGCCAGTGGGCACATGCGTCCGCGCGATTGTGGGGCACGTTTATACATGTGTTATGTTTTGCATAAACAGAAGGTGCACACGTGGTGAGGTCGAGCTGGGATGGACGAAGGTGGGCCAGCGTCATGTTCGCTGGTCGGGTAGTTGGTTCGTACTCATGTTTATGCTAGCATATTTAATGGTTCAGATTTGCATAACAGGAAAGCGGCAATGAACCTTTCATTGGTTTGTTCAGGTGGGTCCACACACCACCGTGATTAGCGCGCCCACGAATCTGGAAGTTACCGTATATATCGGAACAGAAGATATGGAGCCGATCGTGCGTGGGAGCTTAGACGGATTTCAGCGTAAAACGTGAACCAAAATAGCGTAAATGGGTATGAATTTTAGTGTAAATCATCGATCTATTTCATAATGAAAACATGTATAGAAACAAAAAATCTGATTTAAATGTTTTATTTCCTCCATAAATATAGGATCTCTCCAACATTCATGCATCAAAGCTCGTTAGAAACAGTTTATGATATATACTGATACTAATTATACTACGCGGTGAAGTTATTTATGCACTATGGTAGACTACGTAAAAAATCTATTTTCTACTGTATGTACATAAATTTAGGTTGGCAAGAATGTGAGTTGAAAAGGAAATGGATCGTCATACGCGAGATTTATGGAATCGTGGCAAATGACCTCATTTCTTAAAGCGGTTACCTTTTTCTAAATTTTTATTTTGTTGCGTAAATGTGTGGGTCGTAAATATATCTTATACATATGGCATAAATGGTAGGAACCCAATACACACTGGATTAAGTAAACGATATAATGCATAAAATTAATAAATCGTTTGCGTAAAATGTGAACAGAAATATCATAAACAGACAAATAAATGGAAGCGGAGCCATGAACTGAAATATAGGTCGTAAAAACCTATTGACAATGGCATAAGTATGTATATAAAATAGCATAAAAATAGAACCAACGCTCTGTGGAACCGCCACCTCGCATCTAGGATGCGCCACCACTTCGTGCCTAGGGTAGGCTGCCGTTGTCGCTCGTGCCTAGGGAAGTCCGCCATCACCGCTCCCACCTTGGATGGCATCGCAGTCGTATGCGCTCAGGGGTCGACCCTCACGTGCGTGCATCCCGAGATCCGTCGCACCGGCCTCTCCCACCTCGTTGTCATGCACGCCTTAGGGGTGTCGTCGTTGCTCACGTGCCCCTGAGATCCGTCGTCGCACTGCCGCACTGCTCCCACCTCACAGTCATGCGCACCTCAAAGGGTCGCTGCCGCGTGCACCTCAAGGAGACACTGTCGCGCTCATGCCCCCCGAGATCCGCCGTTGCCACCTCGCCGTCGTGCGCACCTCATGGGGCTGCCGCCGCTTGCGTGCCCTCGGGATTCGATGCCGCAGCCGCTCCCACCTCGCCGTCGTGCGCGCCTCAGGGGGGCCATCGCCGCGCGCTGTTCTCAAGGATCCGCCGCCGCGAACGTGTCCCCTGGATCCGTCATCGCGAGTGTGTCTCCTAGATGCGTCGTCGCGCGCGCCTCTCGGGGGTGGGAGCGTTACTGTCGGCGTCGCTAAAACTGAACCCTAGCGATCTGGAGCTTCTATTATAGACGCTTCGAACCTAGTGCGGCTGAACCAGCTGGCAACATTGGGTTAGGGCTTTCGCCCAGCTATTGGAAGCCTAGGGCTCCTAATATCTAAACTATATATATATATATATATATATATATATATATATATACACACATGGTTCAGTAAAGCATTTTAATCTTTGTGTGGCACAACCTTCTCCATTTTGGATCGCCGTTCATACATTTACGAACATTTATTTCAAATGCTTGTATGCTCAGTTTGTGTAGTCAAACTACCAGTCATCAGACTTCAGCCATGAATTGCAAGCGTGTACCATCAAATGAACTACTGTCTATTTCTCAACAGTCAACACCATCAGACGAAGGACTATCCACCCAACGAGGTTAATGTTTAGTACGTGTCCTATCGGATATTTGAATTTCAATTATCGATATCAAATATAGTCTAATTATAAAAATAATTACACAAATGAGGACTAAACATCAAAACGAACTTATTAAGTCTAATTAATCTATGATTCACCCATGTGATGTTATCGTAAGCATTTGCTAAGTATTGATTAATTAGTCTTAATAGATTCGTTTTGACGTTTAGTATTCATCTATGTAATTATTTTTAAAAATTAGACTATATTTAACATGTTATCATTTAAACATTTGATATGACACAGACTAAACATTTAAGGAGAATCAAACACCTCTGTCACCTTGTTTAGATACTCTAGTATTCACCTCAATTCACATATATTGAGATAGATTGAGGTATAAATTAAACTAATTTACGCTTCAACCCACCTCAATACATGTGGATTGGAATGGATACTGAAGTATCCAAACGATATAAAGTGAAAAGAAGACAATTTTCTTCCTAATAAGATTTGTCTTTTTTGTTTTTCCACGTAAAAATTAAATTTTACATTCATATTTTCTGAGATAATTAAGAATATCATAACTTATGATAAAAAATATGTTAAGGATTTTTATCATTATTTTATATTTAATTTTATATCGTAAAGTTAATATATTACTTGATCTTTAATCTATCAAAATAATTATGGAAAACATTATATATTTTTAGGCTAAATTATGGCATCAGCTATTGACCAATAAAATTTAAACCGGTAATTCTATTCACATATAAAAAGAAAAAAAGAAAATTTTGTTAAGAGGTAGATTAAACTAACTCAAACATATGGAGTGATAAATTAAACTAAAAATTAGTTTAAGGGGTGATATGGACATGATCCATAGATGATGGAGTGATTTGGACTTTTTCCCAGATAAAACTTGTAACCGTTTAAACAATTTTGACTTCCATTAGTCGTTTTACTATCCATTGTAAGCACACGCGTTCATGACTTCTAGGCTCTAGCTTTAGAATATTTGTGAAATAAAACTCGTTAATAACCAAGCTGCACCCTCGTGCTTAGACTATCTCGAGCAGCTTCTCTATCACACCTCCTATTTCATCCTCTATTCAAACTTTACTTTACAAACAGTGTCATCTACTGTGCAAATTCTCTCTATTTTACACGATCTGATGTGGATAGCCTTAAGGTATGTTTAGTTATGCTTTTTAAACCTACTTTTACCTTGAAAAAAACAGTTTGAACCAAACGACTTTCAACTTTTCACAGCAGCTTTTTTTTTACAGCAGACAACACAAAGCAGCTTCGCAGCAGATTGAAGAACGAAACGCACCCTTGATTGTGTTCATGCTAATGCCTAAACTTATGCTCTAGGCTTAGATATAGTTGACAAATAACATTTACTTTGGAATTAAACACATCTAGGGATGGTAATGGATCATGATCCAAATGATTCTTCATAAAATGTTAGGAGCTTAAATAAAACTTAATTTAAAAATAAATAAAAATATGATCCAATCCTAACTAACTCGTTTCGATCCTTAAATCTTATAATATAAAATTTAGAATCTATTGCCACCCCTAAACACACCAGGTCCATGAACACTCCATGAACACTGGAATCGAAATATGGCACTCCTGAACTTCTTAATCGTGTGCCAAAATAACATCTGCATTCGGCACAGTAGAAAATTAGCATAGCCATCCAAGTTATGATTTATAGGCATTGTTACCAAGACAAGATAAATAAGGGGTTTTCCGTAGGCTAGAGCAGCACCATTCCAACCAGTGCCCATTCATCAGCCTTGTCAAGCAAAAAAAAAAAAAAATCAAGAAGACCCGAATTCCTAGCTTCGTGGTTGCTCACACATGTACAGTACTATATACTTATTGCCAGATCCCTTCATTTTTTTTAGGTTGAGCCGATTTCTTCCTTCAGCACATGCTCCCAATCTGAAGATCCAAACTCGCAGCTGCCACGCAGAATGTCATCCCTTCCAGTGACATACGAGGATGGCATTCCATCTGACGTACTTGTGTTCAACCTTCCGAGGGGCCTACTTTGTAGACCAGGACGTGCATGGCGGCGGACACCGGTTTCTTCCGACCCTGACAAGAAATATCCATCCTCAATATTCTCTGGCACGGCTATGTAACCTTTTGGTCTTGACAGAGCACTGCTGTCTCCTGACTGAATGTGGTCAGCAGCAGAAAGGAGGTTATGACTCTTTCTTCCTCCAGGATGGCCCTTGAGCATCATCGGTGGGCAAGTTATGGCAGATCCATAGGAACTACTTGGATCTACACCCACATCACATAGATGGAAAGAACTGTTTCTTGGACCCCCGCCAATATGAGCCATGCTTGACTCTAGGTCGATTTCCACACGCGTTTGTTTCAGTTGATACTTCAAAGCACAGTTTGTGCGTTCTGCATCAAACCACAGTTTCTTATAGATAAGAGCCTGTGACTGTTCCTCCCATGAGAGCTCCTTTGGAAAATTGCTGAGTGCAGGCTGCTGAAATCATTAAGAGTACCTTGTTAGAAAGGGTAAGATAAAGTAATACCATTCAAGTTCATCAATCAGCTCCTGTTGCATCTTAATACAATGGTATGCGAACGCCCTTGGTCTAACTAGTTAGGTGGTGTAGTAGCAACTCTCAGGTTCTGAATTCAATTCCTCGCGGAAACGAATTTTCAGACCTGGGTTAAAAAATGGTTTGGGGGTTTTCTCGTCCGCTCTCGGGCTACGAAAACTCGGTTCGGGGGTTTTCTCGACCGGAACTTGTGGCTCCGTGACTTCTTATATGAATGTCGTGGGGGCGGCTTAACCCCCTCCGGTCGAGTTTTTTTAACACAAATGATACAAAAGAAATAGGAAATAAATCATAAAATATTTTCTGAAAAAATGGTAGCAGCAAATTGTTTTACATGATTATTAGAAAAGTTACCGAACAGACGGTTCACCACATATCTTGTAATCTGTACTTACTGGGAGACAAAATGCATCAAGATACTCTCCACGTTCAAAATAACAAAACTTTCTTAAACGTGTAGGAAATGTTACCTGGTACCCTGTCACGCTCTTTTTCCTTAAGTCACCGACCAAAGGACTAGAATCACCAAGATTAGAGATACTTATGCCTTTTCCATTATCAGCAGTAAAACTACCATTGTAGTCTCCTGCGACAGGTTTTGAAACTGCATTCTGAGCATAGCAAGCCTTTAGTCCCCCTGACTTGTCAGAAGCAACCATAGCAGGAACCTAGTATGAGCCAAATTAAAACAAGGGGTTACTGCATCACTGAAACAAATCACACAATTCAATTGCAAGACTTTCCAGTTATTATATATATGCTGATGACAAGTGGCAACACTAAGATTTTTGAAGGATTCTCATTATTTCCAGTTCAAGAAAATTAAAATTTCACAGAAGAAATCATGTAGTTCACTGATCTTATCTTACACAGATTAGGTTAAAGACTAGAAAGTAGAAACACATGTGCGGCTTTGCGGCACCCACTTTGGAGGATACCAACCCATGGATACTAATACTAGTTATACCCAGTTTGGCAGAGTCTCAGCTCCAGGGAATCTATGGATATATTAGAGCTGGGTATTTGTAGCTTCAAGTTATGCTCTATCTAGAGGTGAGGATATGTCAAGAGTATCTAAATGACCCATTTTATTTATAATTTAGACAATATACAAATAATTAAATCATTTTAGTTTAGTTTACACATTACAGATTCAAAGTAGAATTAGAGCTATGTAAAATGGGCCCTTAGTCTATAAATGGGCTCGAGAGGGTTTGAACCATGAAAATTAATGGCATATATGAATCTACTGAAACAGGACCAGTACACGCACTGGAAGGTAGGCATGTGGAAAGCATATCTTATGGTTACAGTTACACTGCAGCTGTATGTTTGCATAAGATAAACTCTTATCGTAGGCATGTTGAAAGCATATCTTGTGGTTACAAACTTACAATTACACTGCAGCTGTATGTTTGTGTAAGATAAACTCTTATCATTTTATTATTGACATAGTTCTAACTATAATACAAGTTCACTATTCTATTAATATATACTACCTCTGTTCTCGAATATTTGTCGCCCTTTAGTTCATTTTTGAACTAAACCGCGACAAATAAAAAAGAACGGAGGGAGTACATCAGTTATTTTGCTATAAATAAAAACAGAAACATAGCAGTTTTGATTTATATAATACTAATATACTATAACCTCAAGAATAATATATGTTTTTGAGTTGTGAAAGTTTTGAACTAACTAATCTAAGAGAACCCATTTTGCTTCCTGATGCTATCACAAAAAAAAGGATACAATATCTTAGATACAGTGATAAAATGAAAGAAGATAAAGCTTCAACGGTTACTAATGTCTATTATTATTTATCATAATCATTTCCTCTAAATGATTTATTACAAGTACTAGTGACATCGATATTGAACAGTACAAAATGGTTATACTCCATAATCTCAGATTTTCAGTTGGCAACAAGCCAGAGCAGGAAGCAAAAGTAAGGGAACACTTGAGTTATTATCATTTATTACAAGTACAAGAAGCAGTGGTAAACTAAGCTGTTTGAAAACAAAGAACATGCAACAACATTTGCATACAAATTATCTGTAAATGACTAAATGCTCAAATCGTTGATATTATCATTATTGCAGATTTTATATGGTTGCAGTATGAACACATATAAGTACATATGTGATTTTTGTAGAAATACAATGTACTTGATGGATAGAAGTGTGTGGTCAAGATGTATAGTAGGGAATTTTTTTATTGCATGATGGATGGACATGGACTGTTATGATATCTAACAATTATTTCAGTATAACTGGACTGGAGTAGGAAAAATCAGGAGTGTGGTTAGGTTCACAGCATTATTTCAGACCAAGAAGGCTAGAACAGATGAACTGGCATACCTTAGTTGTTTAAATGATACCACTTGAGTTAGGCAAATAGAATTATATATCTGTGACCACTTCAGTTACTTAGTAAACAAATAGAAGTATGGCTCATCCATTTCTCAGAATATAGGTTCAGGAATTACCAAACATGTGGTACTGTTTCACTACTCAGTATTTTTTTATTTAAATATAATATAGCACTAATCTGAGTACCAATATTAAGCTTAGGTTTCTTTGGTTTTGTTAATTTAAGTTTAGAAATGCAAAAAATGGTGCACCTTGCTTGCTTTGTGAAGATAACTCTGAAGATTCCCAATTACTGATTGGAGGAGGTTGTGGTCATGCTCCTCTAGCTTAATTTCGTCAGAATAATTATTGCATAACACCTCCGACAAACTATTGATCGCTTTCAGAATTCCCGATACGTTCGTTCCAGATGAAGAACAGGAACCTGTAACTTGGGCCAAATACATGCACAAGCCAAAGAAGGAAAAAAAATGTGAGATCGGGTGCACCAGGTGAAATCATATAGAACATTTTGATTTGAGTTAGTGTTAGACCCACCATCGCTGGTATTTGATTTCCTAACAGCTAAGGGAACAAAATCAGGAGCAGCAGAGTTTAGGCCAGATCGCTTTATGCAATCATCTATCACTGCTAAACAGTGTTGGTCTGCATTGCAATTCACTGCACTATGTTCTGCAAAGTGCTTCTTTCGATGGGAATATTGTGTGATATTTGCACCAATGTCTCCAGGTTCTTTGGACAGACCCAATTTAACATGGGATTGGGAATGGTTTTGTGTACTCTTTGAACAGACCAAATTCTGAAGTTTAGTTGGAGCCTCGCAATCAGTGGAAGAGCTTTGTTCCTTCCCTGCATCAAGAGGCACTAGTTCCTGTTTCACTGATTGCGCAATTGATGTTGGAAGGCCATCAAATGGAGAGAGGCGAGAAGCTGTCCCTCGCCAGCAAGGTGAATCCACAGAACACTCCGATGGATCAGGGTTCAAATCATCAGCCATTGTAACACTTGGGCTAGTGCATGCAGACAAGACAAGAGGCTTCACACTAAAATCAGGATTTAGCTCTTTCGAAAGAGCCATGGTGCCATTTGAATTGCCGTTTCCATGAGCAGGACTACCGAGTTGTAAGTTCCTGCTGAAGGAGACATGTTTCCCAGTCTCTTTGTTGGACTCATCATTTTTCCTTATAGCCAATTTGCTAACAGAACCAAAAATGGTGTTGTTAGTTTCTGAAGTCTTATTTGGAGGGCTTCTGATCGTCACCCTTGGCTGTCTGCTTCCCTTACCTGAGGTCAATGGAACAAGGTGCTGGTTGAAATCAGAACCAATGGTCACTGATGGCTCTGAAACTATCGCAATTGAGGACGTTGGAGATGGATAAACACCGACAGGAATTCCACATGTGGAGCTTGGCTGACCTTGGCGTGTTCCATGCGAGCTGCTTGAGTAAACAGTGTCACTCTGCTTCATTCCTGATTGTGCTGCCAGTGGCACCGAATAAGAACTGTTGTCCTCTCCATACAACACAAAGTTATTATCAATCAACCTTGGAGCATCACCTACACATCCGTAAGATAGAGTTAATGTTATCTATGTGTAAGTAATAAATGGGAACACATGAACAAACTAGACTGTACTCCAGAGTCCAGAACCAACAAAAATTGTCAACATTATTGTGACCGTGATTCAATTAAGGGTAAAACTAGAGAACAAAAGAAAAAAAAGATAATGATAACGAATGCTGGGTGCCAGATAGTATAGTACTACTACTACAAGTCTTCAACCTAGGGCCAATCCCTGCGTCCTGCGAGTACAAGAACCCCAGAAAAGACTCACTTTCGCCAAGCCACCGCACCAAATCGACATGCCAACCATACAGCAAAGTAACCGGGAAGCGCGAGGGTGATGTGAGGCACAATCATAAAAAAAAAGTCACCGTCCAGAGGGCATAAACTCCATGGGCGCTACTAAGGAGTGGTTGGACGACGGGAAAGGAGGGAAGTTATTACCATCTTGGAGGCGTCCGGGTGGGGCGCGGGACTGACGCGCGAGGAAGGTGTAAGGAGCCGCGTTCGGGGAGAGCGTCGACGGTGGGCCGGCGGGAATGGCGCCGCCGCCGGCGGAGGTGGAGGAGGGCATCGCCGGCGAGGCCGGTGCGTCTGGTTGGTCAATGTTAAAATGGGTACATATGGGGGCAGAGAAGAGTGTGTGGTGTGTATAGGGGCCTAGTGGTAATTTCCGAAAAGTAAAGGAGCGTTACTGTTTGACTTTTCGCCTCTCCGCCTCCGCCTCCGCCTCCGCCCTCCGAAGCCCGAAGCGTGGCTTCGTCGAGAAGGAAAGCAGCACAGTTCGGCGGGTTTAGTAATCATCCCATTGAATTAGAGTTGTTTAAAATTCATGCAGGAATTTGCAAAATTGGAGCGTGGGATTTTTATAAATCATACAGTATTTCTTACAAAAATATGTTTAATTTCATAAGAAAACTACCGGATTGCAGAGAAATTTCAATCGGAAAAATGTAGTTGCCAAATAAGTTCTAAGGTTTAAATTTCCAATTGGTGTTTTATGCCAAATTAGGGCTAGTTTGGGAACCCTATTTTTTTACGAAATTTTCATTTTTAAAAGAAAAATTAGTTTATTTTTCTTTAAAAAAAATATGAATTTCTTTTAAAAAATAGAGTTCTCAAACTAGTCATTACCGGTTGTTTTGAGATATAAGTCTATGGTTGCCTATTCTAGTGTCAAAAAATGGCATTCTAATTTTGTTATAAATCAAACTATATTTAATTTAACAAAGTTCATATAGGACAATAATATTTATATTACCAAGTGATACTAAGATCTCTTTCGTAGGATTTTGACTTGTTTAAAAACGGTGAAGTCAGGCAAAGTTTTTTCTTTCACTTCTAGTTAAAACGGTTTCAAAAAAATCGGCCAAGGATTATCAGACCAATCTGTATTCTGTAATAGAAGATCGTGGCAGTGGTCCTATCCAAAAAAAAAAACCTTTGAACTTTATCCTCCCATTACTACCATCGCTAACGTGTTGAGTCAAGCCGACCAAAGAACTCGCACTTTGTCCTCTAATTATGAACAAACTAGGTTAAGTTGTCCAATCTATAAAGGTCTACCCAAATCCAAGCGTAACACAGAACCGAGTCATAAGGGTCAGGGGTTGAACTCGTAACCTAGTGAAAAGAACCTTACCACCTTCACCAGGCATTACCCCCCGTACACACTTAAAGCGGTTTCAATCTCTTGTATTTTTTTTTTGCTCGATTTTGGCTTTCTAAGCCATTTTGGTCTATGTGCGTTTTAAGCCCATGGACAACTAACCCTACTAAAAAGCCCTTAGATCTGTCATGTTACATATTTTCTTGGTGTCATAAAAGTTGGTAATTATATCTATAATTTTGTTCAGACTTGAGATAATTTGATAACAAAATAAAAACATGTATTTTGGCATAAAGAGAGTAAAATATTTGCTGCTAAATTTTACAAAAAAATATATAAATTGGGTTTGCTAATGCTTGCTGTTATACTTTTTGCGTTTTATTTAAACAATAATAAGGACGCATAGTTCAGGGATATGCCAGTCTGTGCCAATTGTGCTTCATCCATTTGCGTTGGGATCAAAGCTCACAATGCAGCTCACATGCCAAAAAAAAAAAGGTCAGCTCACATGCAAAAAAAAAAAAACACGTATGGACAATTGCCAACAGGCTTGATGACAAGAAAGCAAGGCCGCTTAAATAGCCGACTAGTAGCGGCTGCCTTATAGCCTTTGCGGACGTCCTTAAGCTTAGAGATGCACCATTTAGCCATAATCGAAATTAGTTATTAATAGACTTATTTAGTCTGCTAAAAACCTAATATTAGCTGGATTTAGCGCTACTAAACTTGTTAGCCTTTTACTGGGATGAACCTTCGAAACATTTAGGACCAAAATAAACTACAGGCGGTCTCTTTACAAGTATTGTTGAATTTGCATGCATAATTTGTTATTAAACATTTAAACTAGTGTTTGAACTATCAAATTTAGATATTAAACATATGATAGTTTATATAATTATATGCTCTATCTATGAAGGTATGTCATCTTTTTTTTCTAAAACCGCTATGGTTTAACTTGTAACTATAGCCGGCTATAGCATTTATAGCTGATCTAAAAACTTGCCGATAAAAGCCTAAGCCGGACATTTAAAACATTGGTACCAAGGGTTAGCCGGACATTTAGATAGTGTTTGGTTGAAGAGCCAAGTAGAACGGAACCGTTCTGTTCCAATTTTGTTACTGTTTGGTTACAAAGTAAGTAGAACGGAATGGCTCCAATTAAGTAATATTCTCCTCATATCCGGAACCATTCCGCTCCAAAAAATCAACCGAACGGAGCCGCTCCGTTCTCATCCCGCTCTCACAGTCACACTCCGTTCCGTTCACTCTGCAACCAAACAAAAAACAGAGCCGCTTCATTCCAGATTACAAACACAAAACAGAGCGGCTTCATTCCTAGAATCAGAGATGGAACGGCTTCATTCTACTTAACTCCTCAACCAAACACTACCTTAAAACATTGATATCAAGGGTCCATCAACATATTACATGCACACCATACGCCTGTATGAAAATAGTTGCACTTCAAAAAGGAACTTTATTGGGAGTGTTTTGAGCAGCGAAGGCTACGATAGCACAGCCGGGGCTTAACCCTCTCTCACAGCTCTCGGGTTAATATACCGGCTGATTGGACGGACGGACGGACGAGCAGCGTCTGACTCGGAGCGTGGCCCGCCAGCTGAACGCCGGAGCGTATGTGCGCATACAATAAAGGATATATTTTTTACCTATGCTGTATTTACGAGTGCAGCCTCATCATGATTCTATGTAGTTAATCAAATAGCGATTACTTCTTGGTCAATGCACGCGATCAGTCTGACGGAGTGCGTAACATACCAATCACAAAGATAGTGACCGGATAACAGGAAGCTACAGTTGTAGAGACAGTGATTAGAGATGGCAATGGACTCTGATCCTCGATTTTCCGCAGGAAATTCCTCCATTAGGGGAACAAGGTAGAAAAGTTTCTATCCCCATGAGGATGTAAACGGAGAAAATTATTCTCTTGACCGGTAAACGGGAACGGGGAAGCATTCTCCATCCCCGTTCCCCGCGGGGATCCGTTAGACTTTCATCTGATTTATTTTTGTGTACTAGTTTATGATAAAAATAAATAATTACCTTTTCAAGAGATCACTCATTGTTATAAATATATTCACTTTGATGTACACATAATGTTTTTTACATGACAACATATATAAATGATAATATTTTAAATTAATAAACAAAGAACCTATGTTCTAATTATAATTTAAACAGGAACAGGAATCTCCGTCGGAAATTTATCCCTACAGGAATATGGATAGGAAAGAAATATGCTCGCGAACGTTCCTAAGAGACCCCATCGGAAAAATATTTGCGGGAATGAGGATGGAGAGAGCTATTCCCGGACAGGAAATATTCCCCGTTACCATCTAGGTCATATCCTCGTCATATCCTCACCATACGCGCACTGCGCACAAAAGCAACAGCAATAAACCAGCGCATTCACAATTCTGTCATGTATTCCCAATGAACTCGAATTCACCACAACAATCCCATCAGATAGCAACACAGAAAATAGATCAACAAGCAAGCAGTAACTGGGTTCATTAACCGAAAATTCTGAAACAGCTATCTACAAGAAGCATCAGATATTATCGGAGGTTCAGACTTTCAGCGCACGCATCTGACAGGACCTTGCTCTTGCTTACATTACATCAGGAAATAAAACCAGCTGCCGAAGGGGGATTTACAACTGCACAACAGCTACAACATTAGTAACACCTACAATAACACCTCTTTTTTTTTCTCCCTCCTCACTTGCTACCTCTTTTTTTTTTTTGAGCTGCATTGGCAAGACTAGGATGTACTAAGACCTACAATAACACATCTCTTTTTTCTCCCTCTTCACTTGCTACCTCTTTTTTTATTTTTAGCTGCATTGCCATATGTCGGGATGTCTTACTGCTGTCAAACGCATGTTATGACAGAAGTTCACACATCAGGTTGGTGCCAGGAACCCATGTGCGCAAAACACCGCACCAGGATACATATCATACTCATCCATACGCCACAATAGAGAAGCAGCAGCACAGCCACCGAAAGAACCAGCCAGATGATGGATGATTGGAAGCCTACCCTCTGCATTGGTGCTCTCCCGTCTGGCTCCAGACAATCCTCCTGCTTCACATCCTTCAGACTTTCCGCAGAAGTTTTCCGCAGCCTCAGGACAGATTTAACTCCTGAAACAGACATTTCAGCATCTGCAGTTCAACATCATATTAAACTAGCTTAGCAAAAGCAGAAGTTACCACATAGAGACAATATAGAAAAGTTTCAAGGCTTTATTACCATGTTCGGGGATGTACTTTTGCTCATCATCATGGCTATTGCCAGGTAGATTATCAACACTTCCAGCTAGGTTCGTGCTTGCATCCTCTTCAATCTGATAGAAGATTGAAAGCGAAGTCAGATAATATCATTTGCTAAAATAGGTCACCCAGGATCCATGACAGAAGAGAACACTGCATAATAGATGCCACACACAAACAGAACTATCTGCGAAATATCCTAGGTGCAACTCATTACTAGCATAAATAACAATTGTAAATTTAGCTTGAGTAACAAAAAAGAACAATCACCTCTGCTTTCTCTGCTTTGTGCTGACTTTCTGATTCATCTACGATGCAGCTTGATGAATCACCACTACTAGGACATGTGCCTTTGTTAAGGCCCAACTGCAACCGGAGCCTTCGCATAGCAGTTCCCTGTTGAGTGAATGAACTCTCTGAGCTTGAACTTGGGGCAGGGTAACGGCTTCTAATAACAATCCCAGTTGAGTCAGCCCCATCCCCATAAGAAGCCACACCCTTCTCTGCAGCGAACTCGACAGATTCATCAAAATAGTTTGGACTTTCAACACATGATACTTCATCTTCACTCTCATCTTTAGTTATGCTCTCCCCACACGCAACAACCTGTAGCTTCAGCCTCCTAAGTGCTGTGCCCTGATCAGAGAACACACAGTCTGGTTGCGCAGTGGAGTCCAACTGTTGAGGCCTAAGAGTAATGCCAGTCCCATTGAAGAGGTCATTGAAGGAATCGGCGCCAGAGTCTACTGAGAGTACGTCTAGGTCAGTGGTGTCATAAGGAAGCAAAGTTGGTTCATCTGGCTCAAAATCTAACTGTGCCCACCAGTCTTGATGCTCAGCCTGCAAAGGTAACAAAAAAAAAGGATTGGTTAAGGATTGCTGGATTAACCATAACCAAAACATCAGATGGTAGACTCAATATGAAGAAAGCCAGTACCTGCATATTCCAATGGTTCGCAAATTCTGTTGGAATGTCAGAATCATACTGAACTTTTGATGTTGTCGATGAATGTTCATCGATATCAACAAGTGTTTGGTTCAAGAAAGCATCCAGGGCATCAGGATGATTCATGATGCCATTTCCATCAAAACCAAAAGCTTCTTGTTGTGTACCCATGAAGAATGCATTTTCAAGCGGTAGAATGGGGGTGAAATCAGACATAAAATTGTTGCAGTCGTCATTTCCATTCTGCGGATTAACGAAGTGGGCTGAAGCAGCAGCTGAAGGATCAAGCTGCTTGTAATTATAAAGATGAGGGAACTTGTTAGGAGAAATTCAGTTGCGAAATTGTAATTATGAGGGTCGATAGTGTACAGCCAAATGTTGAACGCTTGGAGGCTCTTTACACTGTTGCTCACCTTAGCTACACCAGCAGCATGTCCCTGGAAAGGTATATGGGAAACAACCGGTGCAGTAGCCACCAAATTATCATTTCTGTCCGCCAGGCACATTTTCCTTGGCCCAGCACGGGTTTCAACAGAATTGGGCAGCTCAATCGGACCATGCAGAGCAGATTCTGGAGATTCCTTATTTAATGGTGTATTAGCTTCCTCATTCGCCTCTTGGTTGTCACGTGAAGAACGAGGAGTAGTAGGCGAGTTGCCACTTCTATCCATTTCCTCTGGGCTGGAGCGCTCAGTTTTGTCCTCTTGTTTACAGAAGAGGCGATAAAGAACATAACCACCCTGAAAGAATCAGATACATAAACACCATGTAATGTTGGTAAACATTTGCCATGAGATCTAAAAAATCATTATTATGTGATTACACTGTACATAAACTAATTGAGAAGATGATTAGAACAATTCTTTTCACCCACCTGAAATCAAACTAGTGTTTAAGGCCACATTCTTCAGTGAACAGACTAGTATCTTATATTTCTCAAAGACAGACTTAAGTACTAATAAAGTACAAAGCAGACATACGGTGGCTACAAAACTTGATAACCATAAGCTGCACATTGAACGATAGCTCCGTACCTGCTCGCCAGACTCGAACTGAGGCTCGGTGGTGCGGTACTCGTGCATAATCCACCCTGTGCGCTCGCCCTTCGGGGCACGTCCACGGTGGAAGACAAGGGTCTTCTTCTTGCCGATGGTAAACTGTTTGCTCTTGTCGCCCTTGGACTTGATATTCCTGTCCAAGCCAGTAGCCTTCCAGTACCCTGCCACGGTGGCCCTGTTCGACCTGCTACCGTTGGGGTACTTGCGGTCCTTGGGCGCCAAGAAGAACCACTCAGGATCGTCGGACCGGATCAGAGACTTATCTGCATTGGCATAATCACGTTCACGTCTCATCGGTACCACCGGATCAGGAAAGCGGAATAATGTTTCTCGGGAGTTTTGGCTCGACTCGACACGCGCGGAACGGCAAAAATGAATCGGGGCAAGGATTTTGTTCAGCTGCATCGCACCAAATCAAATCGCATCTTGGAAAGGGAGCGCGGTATTTTTTTAACAAAAATGATTTAGCGGAGTCCGAGGGAATCGCATCGAACCAGCACAGCAAGGCGAAACAGAACTAATCGCTAGTGCAAGTAATCGCGTGGTAGGTGGCGACGGAAACACGGAGGAGAGAGAAATGGTGAGATTCACATTCAGTCCAGTCCAACGAGTGCAAACCGAAAAAAAGGAGACCCCGAAATCGGGCACCAACCGGAAGCGAATCCTGATGAGAGGGAAAAAAATGCAGCACTGAGTATCGCAAAGAAGAAGTTGGAAATCCCGTGTACGACCACATAGCACAAAAAAAAAAGCGAGAGCAGAGACGGCGGGCGATGAGGCAGCAGAGGCGAGTAAGTACCTGGGAGGTCCCACGGCTCGCACTTGCAGATGTCGATCTCGGGGATGACCTCGGCCTCGGAGTTGATCTGGCCGGTGATCTTGCCCTTGAGGTAGTGGCTGACGAGCTCCTCGTCGGTGGGGTGGAAGCGGAAGCCGACCGGCAGCGCCCAGAGCGCCATCGCAGCCGCTTTAGCAGCGAAGGAAGCGCGGCGGCCGGCGGGGCAGGGAGAGGGGAGTGCGGAATGGGGGGTTGGGGATTGGTGGCGTGGGGGGCGTCCGAGGAGGAAGGGCGCAGGACAGGACGGCAGGCGGCGGAGTGTAGGAGACGTGGTGCGGAAGAAACTACTGTGTCGATGAATTCGCTCTCATATATAGCCGCCCCACGGCCGCTGCCGCGTAGGCGCAGCGTAAACGGATGGTCCCCAGTCCCCAGTCCCCAGTCCCCAGTCCAAGCGCCGTATTACGACTCTGCCACTGCCGCTGGAACCACTCAGAACGCAGTTCGCAGACCGCATTGCATTGCATTGCATTGCATTGCATTTGCACTAGTGGAGAAAGGATATAAATTTTGATTCTAGGATAGTTTTACGTGGAGAAAGGATATAAACGAACTTAAATTCTAACCATCTATACGTTGGACACCAATTTGAGCCGGCGGACGGTTCGGCCCTGAGGCCAGACGGTCCGCGGTCCGAATGGTCCGCGCCTGTGGGCCGAACGGTCCGCGCATGCGCATAACAGATTAGGGTTTCGAGTTTTTCGCTGTGTTTGTTGGCGAGAATCGCGGGATTTACTCGGAGTTTTGTTGGTAATGGGTCCAGCCCCCCTCCTCTATAAAAGCAGAGGATTACGGCCGATTAGAGGCAATCAATCGAACCCACAATCAATACAATTTACATTTATTCTTAGGAGTAGTTCTAGTTTAGCCTTCCAATCCCTAAATTCTCCGCCTCTCCTCGACTCTACGTCGATTAGAGGAGTCTAGGTCGGTCTACCCGAGCCTAGACACCACCTAGGATCTCTCCTCCCCGACGGGGTCCCTCCCGGGAGCGAGATCCAAGCGCCGCCGGCGATCCTCCGCCGCCCCTGTGCACGCGCGGACCGTCCGGCCCTAGGGCGCGGACCGTCCTGCCGTCAGGCAAGGAACCCTAGCCCCTGCGCCAGGTCGCGGACCGTTCGGCCCTGTGCCACGGCCCGTCCGCGCCTGACCAGAGAGCACCGCCACGGTTCTTGTTGAGTGTTTGGCGCTCCAAAAATGCGTCAACATACTTTTTGGCGACTCCGCTGGGGACAACAAATATAGACTCATCAAATCGGCCCTCAATGGCCGGTTCAAGTGATAACTCTGATATTTCCCCAAGCAACATCATAGAGCCGACTTGGGAGACCTTGTCGGCTGACGAACAGCTCTAGTTCGAGGAGCACAAGGAGCAGATGATCCAAGAGGCGAAAGCAAAGTTCTTGGCCAACTTCAAAATGGACAGGAACAACAAGGTCGTCTGACATCGGGCAACGAATCCGGCTTCGCTCCGACCCACACCAGATATCGCTAATGTAAGTAATACAAACGAGCTACAATCTTTCAGAAATTATGTAGATGAACAGCGTGAACAAGTGCAAAATATCATAGGGGGTATGCAAAACGATTATAGGAAACTAGTACGTGCATTTGATAAATCTAATATCGCAAATTTTCCTTCGCACGAGGTTGAATTAGGGGGTAACACACGTAATACATCGGCTATAGGTTGTCGCGACCAGTCACAACCCCTTTATGGGATGTCGATGGACACATACCCTGAGCAACCGCAAATCGGCAGCAAATCAGCCGATCTGCACATGCCCGGACCGTCCGCACGTGAGCGCGGACCGTCTGGGCCAGCCCCAGTTGGGCCCATTTTTAATGAATTACCAACACATGTACCCGAGCCACATCGTTTAGCACAAAATTCAAACTACCCAGTCGGACCATTCGCATACCACGACGGACGGTCCGCATATAATCACGGACGGTCCGGGCCAAAGTCCGGACAGTCCGCGCATGACCTTTTTGAGGAGGATTGTTACCCGAATCCTCACCCGTCCCAACAACACTTCCCATCACACTATGCGATGCATCAGCCTAATAATGCAAGATTCAGAGCCCAGAAAAGCTTTCCGGCCCCGCCTAGAAGGCTGGAAAGGAACGATCAATCCTATTAGCCATATAAGGCGAACGACATTGCACCACATAGCTCAAACCAATGGGGGGGAAGACAACATGCCAATATCCAGCCAACCCCACCCATGTTTGACCAGAGAGCCGGTGGTCTCGCACCGGCTGCCATTGATATAGTGAGGGAGGAAATAGCTGGGGCGTTCTGAGATAAGCTCGGAGCAAGTATGATTCCTGGGGGCAATCATATCGAAAACCTTATGACAGCCGATTTGATCACCACCCATACCCACAGGGAACCAGGATACCCGAATTCTGAAAATTTTCGGGTGACCAGGGAAAGAGCACGCGCGAACACATAGGCCAGTTCCTAGCACAATTAGGAGAATTGGCCGACACGGAAGCATTTCGCGTACGTTTATTTTCATTATCTTTAACAGGAACCACATTCGCATGGTACGCTACATTACCTCCTAATTCTATTTCGTCATGGGGGGATTTAGAACGAAAATTCCATGATCACTTTTTCTCTGGTGACTATGAGTTAGATTTGGTAGACCTAGTGGCCTTACGACAGGGGAAGGATGAATTGGTTAATGACTATATCCGGAGATTCCGAGATACCAGAAACTGATGCTTCCAAATCCATTTAGCAGAAAACAATTAGCAAGATTAGCCTTTAATGGTCTGCGATATTACTTAAAAGAATGATTAGAAGGCATCCAATTTTTTACGCTAGCACAGTTACACCAAAGAGCTTTGGCCTATGAAAGTCGAAGCAAAGAAACTGCTAAAACAATTTGTCACAACGTGCATATAGTGGAGTGCGACCAAAGTAGATCTGATGACGAATCAACGGAAGTGTATGTTGCTGAAATGGTTTGGCCAAAGCAGGCCAAATCTTCGGCTTGTTCCTCCCTACAGCCGGTTCAAAAGAAACGGCAAGAGGAGGTTAAATTTACATTTAATGTTGGTAAATGTGATAAAATATTTGATGAATTACTCAAAAATGGTAACATTAAAATAAATCACATTGTTCCATCCGCTGACGAGCTAAAACGTCGTGCATACTGCAAGTGGCATAACTCATTTTCTCATGCTACCAATGATTGTAATGTGTTTCGACGACAATTGAATCGACCATTAACGAGGGACGATTGAAATTTCAGGAAATGCAGGTGGATACAGAGCCCTTTCTAATGAACATGATCGACATCGAGGGCAAGAAAGTCCTGGTTCGGCTAAACACAGCCGATAAAGGCAAAGGCAAGGAGATAGTCATCGGCAATGCAAGAGAGGCCGATGAGAATCATAAAATTTCTTGCAGGAAAGTGGTGGCAGAAAAGACTCCTGATGGAGGGGAAACTCTTATGGTGACCATCACGACCTCCGGCACTGGGGGGCAAGCACGGACCAAGGAGCAGGAACCCGTGCTACGTACCGCGGCCGGTTCGACACACAGGCGCGAACGGTCCGGGACCCCGCCAGACGGTCCAGAGAACTCCAGCGGACGGTCCGGCTGTGCTCAAGACTCACAACGGCCACGTACTTTCAAACCACAACGACCAGAGATAGGTACGTGGAAAACAAATACATTCAAGGCAGCTGGTTGGTTGGTCAAAACCGGCCCGACTTTCGATCAATTATTGTCTAAATACGTAAAAAAGAAGGCCGGCCCCAGTGACCGGCCAACAAAGCGACCCCGCTCACCCATTCATGAGCAACGTCAGGTCAGGCCGATTGGATCACCCCACCAATCGGAAGAAATGAAAGGTCATACCGTACAATTGAGACCTAATATACCTACATGGACACCTCCACCCCCTTATCCGCCTATGCCATATCCATACACATATTTACCTCCACCATATGTCCCAAATCAAATGTGGGGCATGCCACCATAAACATTTGGGATGCCACAGTACCTCGCTTGGGGGGCACCCCAAACATCTGTATTCAATAGGTTGACACCTCCAGTACAAGACCGAGTGAGCGTCGCTCAATCCGGTCACCAGGCATAGGCCCAACAAGAGTGCCGGAGTACTCGGCCTCAAAGGCCGACCAATCCGGCAGGGGGGCATATGCCTGCAGCGACCAAAAGAACAACAAAAAAGGATATCATTAAAATAGGTACTGTAGAGGTCATCGTACAAGAAGATAATGAAGGGCCGATGATTTTTGGGGAATCGGCCAACACGACCAAAAAAGAATATACGGCTACCATCAAAGCAGCCGATCCAAAATACTCCATGCCTCGATGGTGCCCAGCGGGATTGACACGGTCCCAAAAGCGAAAATTACAATGCCTAAGAGCAAAAGAAAACCAGGAAAAGGAGGCGGAAAAGATATTCAATGATACACATCCACAATACCCACCACCACAAAAGAAATGGAGACCAAAGGCCGTTGAGAAAAAACAAACGGCTATAGAAATAGAAAATAAAACAACACTTGTGCAGCACCCTATAGGTATGGAAGACAGCCTGGCTAACAAGGCTAGACAATCTACACCAGGCGCGGACCGTCCGACCCCTGAGTTCGGACCGTCCGCGCCACGCCAGGACGACTCCGACGATGCACCAACACCAATGGAGGAGGACAACCTACTGGGAGAAGACCTAGTCGACTACGAGGCTTCTCCACAGCACCTAGGTATGGATGTAAATATTATTACATTTTCCGCCGATTGTACTATTGTCGGCGACGATGAACCTGTTGTTGCCCAGTTTGATTTTGGTCCTAAAGAAGCCGCCTTTACTAAACCAAAGGAATTGGTAAATCATTTAAAGCCGCTCTTCGTGCGCGGTCACAATGATGGGATACCGATTGCTAAAATGTTGGTAGATGGAGGGGCGGTTGTAAATCTAATGCCTTATTCATTATACAGAAAATTAGGTAAACAAGATGACGAACTTGTCAAGACCAACATGACCCTCAGTGGTGTTGGAAATGATAGTTCGATCAAAGCCAGGGGAGTCACGTCCGTTGAATTAACCATCGGGACTAAGACCTTTGCTGCTGCATTCTTCGTCACTGATGTAGAAGGAAATTACAGTCTAATCTTAGGTAGAGATTGGATTCATGCCAACCAATGTATACCTTCTACATTACATCAAATGTTAATACAATGGGTAGGTGATGACATAGAACAAGTACATGCTGATGTATCGGCCTGTATCGCTATGGCCGATGCCCCTGTACTCTGGACTTATGAGACTGCTACATGTCTCATAGGAGTAGATTTTTCTGATTATCAGTTCATAAGTGTAGATAAGAAAGGTTTCATTCCTGTAATGCTAGAGCCGATGGAGAATTGGCTAAATTCTAAATAAAGTTTAAATGATAAATCCACGCAAAATTCATGAGTCCTTGGTCATGGACAGTTCGGCTTCTGAGGCCGAATGGTCCGGTCTTTCACAAAACGGTTCGATCTTTAAGGTCGAACATCTACCACAGTATAAAAACAGTATCACGGATGATCCGGCCCCCGAGACCGGAGAGTCCGCTATCACACAAAGATCGTCTGATTCCTCTGTGGGAGACATGATAGAGGAATTCAGAGATCACGATAAGCTAGGACAGGGGTTTACATCGGCTGATCCTTTGGAGGAGATCGACATAGGAGATGGTAAAACTCTAAGGCCGACTTTTAAAAATAAGACCCTGGAGACCGATTCTATAAGTGAGATGATCGGTCTATTGAAGGAATATTTAGATTGCTTTGCTTGGAATTACACTAAGATGCCGGGACTAAGCCGAGAGATCGTAGAGCATCGACTGCCCATTAAGTCTGGTTTCAGACCTTTTAAGCAGAAAGCTAGAACATTTCGTCCGGATCTTCTCCCACGAATCAAGGACGAAATCCATCGGCTGCTAGAAGCTAATTTTATTAGGCCTTGCAGATACGCAGAGTGAGTCTCCAATATTGTGCCGGTGGAGAAGGAGTCAGGTAAGCTTAGAGTATGCATTGATTTTCGCAATTTAAATAGAGCAACCCCTAAAGATGAGTATCCCATGCCCATAGCCGACACATTAATCAATAATGCATCAGGAAATAGAATTATTAGCTTTCTTGATGGTAATGCCGGATATAATCAGATTTTTATGGCCGAAGAAGATGCGTCTAAAATGGCCTTTATATGCCCAGGCTTCATTGGTTTATTTGAGTGGGTTGCCATGACATTTGGTCTGAAAAATGTTGGTGCTACTTATCAAAGGGCTATGAATTTGATCTTTCACGAGCTGTTAGGAAACAATGTGGAAGTATACATTGATGATATTGTAGTAAAATCGGCTGAGTTTAGTTCTCATTTAGCTGATTTGCGCAAAGCTTTTGATAAGATGCGTCAGTATGGTTTGAAAATGAACCCACATAAATGTGCTTTTGGAGTGTCGGCTGGTAAGTTTTTAGGATTTGTCATCCATGAACATGGTATAGAAATAGTCCCTGACCGAATCAAGTCTATTCGGAATGTGGGGCCTCCGACTTGTAAGGTCGAAGTGCAGAAGTTTCTCGGCAAGGTGAATTATTTACGAAGGTTTATTTCTAACCTAGCCGGGAAGATTGATGCCTTCACCCCTATCCTTCGGCTTAAGAATGATGTCGAATTCACTTGGGGGGCAGAGCAACAGGAAGCATTTGATCTCATTAAAGAATACTTGTCTTTGGCTCCCGTGTTAAAAGCACCACAAGTAGGAGTACCATTCAGATTATATATTGCAGCTGAAGATAAGGTCATTGGGGCTGTTTTGACACAAGAAACTGAAGGAAAGGAGCATGTGGTGACATATCTAAGTCGGAGGTTGGTGGATGCTGAAACAAGGTACACTTTTATTGAAAAGTTATGCTTATGCTTGTTTTATGCATGCACCAAGTGTAGATGTTATTTACTGTCTAGTCGTTGCACTGTTTCTGGTCAAGCCGATGTGATCAAATATATGTTGCATAACCCAATTAT
Organism: Zea luxurians; assembly: GCA_029449295.1. NCBI lineage: Eukaryota > Viridiplantae > Streptophyta > Magnoliopsida > Poales > Poaceae > Zea > Zea luxurians. Next base: position 35,981,540 of record JAOPSE010000010.1, on the reverse strand, counting down.
GAGTGGTAGAATTGGTAAGTGGGCTTATGCACTCATAGAATATGACTTGGCCTATGAACCATTGAAATCTATGAAAGGCCAGGTCGTAGCGGATTTTATTGTAGAACATCGGATTAATAATACTCATAAACTAGACATGTCATACCTCACTATTACTCCTTGGACTTTATATTTTGATGGATCGGTTTGCAATGAAGGGCAAGGAATTGGCATCGTACTTGTTTCACCAAGTAATGTCTCCTTCGACTTCTCTAGCCGATTGGAAACTTATTGCACTAACAATCAAGCCGAATATGAGGCCCTTTTATTCGGCTTGGAACTTTTAAATTGTATGGGAGTAAAACATGTGAAGGCATTTGGTGATTCTCAGCTGGTCATCCAACAGGCTTTAGAAGAATATCAATGTTTTGATGATACTCTAAATAGTTACCTTGAAAAATGTTGGAGCATAATCCATTCTTTTGACGAATTCATTATTCGGCATATCTCTAGAGTTGAGAATCATAGAGCTAACAATTTGGCACAAGATGTATCAGGTTATCGGATAAAGCGAGGGAGATTTCACAACACTGAAAATCTAATAACCGATGCAGGGCCAATTCCCCAGGTCGCAAACCGTCCGCGTGAAGACGCCGGGCTGTCCGGGGTTACCAGGAAAGTCCTCCTAATCGATTCGGCTGGTAATAAAGCCGATGCAAGTGATTGGAGGACGCCCATAACTAATTATTTACGAAATCCCAATGTCAGGACAGAAAGAACATTCGGTGTACAACTTTCAAGTATGTTTTAATGAGTGATGAACTCTACCATCGAACAGTCAACGACGTCCTGCTTAAGTGCTTGAGCCCAGATGATGCTATATTGGCCATGGCTGAAGTACATGAAGGGTTTTGTGGTACCCATCAACCGGCTCCAAAGATAAAGTGGCTGTTGCGAAGGTCTGGTTTTATTGGCCTAACATGATAGCTGATTGTTTCAAGTACTGCAAGGGTTGCCAAGTGTGTCAAAAATTCGGCGACCTACAGTTGATCCCTGCAACCGAATTACATCCTATCATCAAGCCTTGGCCTTTCAGAGGATGGGGATTAGACTTTATTGGAGAAATTCATCCTTCATCATCAAAGGGACATCGGTTCGTGTTAGTTGCCACTGACTACTTTACCAAATGGACTGAAGTCGTTGCTCTGAAGAACATGACACACAAAGAAGTAATTGAGTTCATAACTGAGCATATTATTCATAGATTCGGTATTCCCTAGACCGTGACTATAGATCAAGGGACTTCTTTTATGTCAAAGGAGGTACGTGAATTTGCTGAATTATATAAAATTAAGTTGCTTATTCATCTCCATATTATGCTCAGGCCAATGGACAGGCCGAGTCTAGTAATAGGACATTGATTAACTTGATAAAAAAGAAGATATCCGATAATCCTAAGCATTGACATAAGATTTTGTCCGAAGCTTTATGGGCTCATAGAATATCTTAACATAGTGCTACTAAAGTATCTCCTTTTGAGCTTGTCTATGGGCAGGAAGCAGTGTTGCCTGTGGAAATAAGTTTGAATGCTGTCAGGTTCGCCAGGCAAAATGATATAACCGTCACTGATTATTATAATTCAATGATGGATAATATTGATGAGGTAACCGACAAGAGGGTGATAGCTTTGGGAGCAATAGAAAAGGACAAGATCATGGTAGCTAGGGCCTACAACAAGAAGGTTAAAGCAAAATCATTTCAAGTAGGGGACCTGGTGTGGAAGACCATCCTGCCTCTAAAGAATAAAGACCGGAAGTTTGGGAAATGGTCGCCAAGCTGGGAGGGTCCTTACAAAGTAAAACAGGTAATGTCTGGTAACGCCTATTTACTACAAACATTCCAAGGCAAGGATTTACCCAAGGCTTTGAATGGGCGTTTCCTCAAACAATACCATCCTAGTATGTGGCAAGATGCCTAAGAGAACTGATGTAATCATATCGAGTTAGTTGCTTTTGGTTTGCTCAGCTCCACCAAAAGGCAGGGGGGCATATGTTGGGCACCAATTTGAGCCAGCGGACGGTCCGCGCCTGTGGGCCGGACGGTCCGCGCATGCGCAAAACAAATTAGGGTTCCGAGTTTTTCGCTGTGTTTGTTGGCGAGAATCGCAGGATTTACTCGGAGTTTTGTTGGTAACAGGTCCAGCCCCCCTCCTTTATAAAAGCAGAGGATTACGGTCGATTAGAGGCAATCAATCGAACCCACAATCAATACAATTTACATTTATTCTTAGGAGTAGTTCTAGTCTAGTTCTAGTTTAGCCTTCCAATCCCCAAATTCTCCGCCTCTCCTCGACTCTACGTCGATTAGAGGAGTCTAGGTCGGTCTACCCAAGTCTAGACACCACCTAGGATCTCTCCTCCCCGACGGGGTCCCTCCCGGGAGCGAGATCCAGGCGCCGCCGGCGATCCTCCGCCGCCCCTGCGCACGCGCGGACCGTCCGGCCGTCAGGCAGGGAACCCTAGCCCCTGCGCCAGGTCGCGGACCGTCCGGCCCTGTGCCGCGGACCGTCCGCGCCTGACCAGAGAGCACCGCCACGGTTCTTGTTGAGTGTTTGGCGCTCCGAAAAGGCGTCAACACTATAATTAGTAATCTCCATGGTAAAAGAATTTTCAAAACAACAAATATGATCATTGGTAAATATATGAAAATAGATATTAGTTGAACATGTCTGCGGCCGCATAATCTTTATCAGCATAATGATTGGCATTTATATTGAAGTGAATGCGAGACAGACAAGGAAAAGTGGTGGAGATAAATTTCATATAGTTACAACATTATAGCAGCAGTAGTAGATTTGTGTGTATGTCAGAATATGAATGTATAGTTGACAGTATTAGTAGTTAGGTTGAAAATATGGGCATGTATGAAGCAGGTAAAATAATTGGAATAAACTATACCAATTGTAGTGTACGCTAAATCGGTGGTCTAAAATTTAATATTATTAACATTTATAGGTGTATAATTTACATTAACTATGTAGTAAAAATAACTTGGTGGAGTGTATATAATTATTTGACAATTACTGAATGTAGAAAAAAATAATTCTGGAAGCTAGTTTATGTGAACAAAATAACTTGGGTGCAGTACATATATTTCGGGAAGTCAGTTAAATTCAACAAAATAACTTGGCCCGGTACTTTTTTGTATATTGTAGGTGGCAATATAATTTTAGTAATCCTTTTTTTGGTTGCCCATTGTTAGAAATGCAGTGTCTGATGAAGCGTATGGGAACCAAAAGAGATATATGTATTGTGAATGTTTGACGGCATGAATGTAGAAGGTCATGTTATAGTCATTGTAACCAAACTAAATGGTGGTCACTGACAGCAATAACCTGTTGAGAAAGTAAAAGTTTGCGATTTAGTATTTTAGCATGCATCTATTATAATGTATATTGGAAGAAATCATGTGGGCATGTAGGGATACACTATTTTGAATTTAGGTCATTAAGTTCACTTCAACTACAAAGCGATTAACTGATGTTTTTAGTAAGCATTAAGTGGTTCCCTTTAGTGTACATTGTGATTCACTCATATATGAATTTGATCAAAATTTGCTAAGAATACCCGACACTCATTATCAACATGTTTTAAATTGTTGGATTCGTACATGGCAAAGGAGATTGTTGGTCTAGGAATAAGAGACCTGAATAAACTTGGCATAGCAAATTAACTGAGTGTCTACGGCAAGTTTGGGTGAACTAAACGAAGATCTCAGTTGGAACCGAGGCTTTTTTGCGTGAAGCGAATAGATCAACAGTGAAAGGACCTATGCTGAAATATAGGTAGAATGATGTAACGGAAAATTCTAATGATCCTATTTGGATACACATGAGTAATGTTATTAGAAAAAAAGGATATTGGGTTCTTACCTCTCTGCCAGCCAAAATCACATCAATGTGTAATATGGACCCAATGTCTGTATTTCCATGAAATTCCCATTTCCTTGAAACTTGTACTTCAATGGTTACCGACATATCTTGAGGTTTTAAACTGTGGAGTAGAGTAGGTGTCATTTCCTGCTATAACAAAAAAATGTTTGAACGACTTGGTGTTAGATATGATTTTGTAATATATGGGGTTGTAAAAGTAAGAATAAATAAGACTATAGGAAAATATGATAGCAAGATTTCATGAACGTTCTAATCGTATTTAGCAACTACTCAATTATAAAATTTAATCGACATGTAAAGCCCTAAAATTTGTATAAGGTAAAAATAAAAAAAATAACTAAATACCTATATTGTAAATAAATATAATAGGGAAATAAGAGTAGATATAATAGTGTTGTGAGAAAGTAAATATTCATAAAACCATTTATTCCTCTCATAAATAAATAATAAGGAAAAGAATAAATAATGTTATCATAAACAGTAAAGTTTATATTCACATTAGAATTATTTTGACACTTACAAATTTGAAGTAGGATTGAAAAGAGTGGCACTAATGACATGAAATAAATATTAAAAATGGATGAATTCACTCATACCATGTCTAAATATGAATATCTAATGGTAAAACAAATTTGGCACGAAGTTGAATTTGAATGGGAATTCAAAATTGAAATCAAAATTTGAAAACTAGAAAAACATAAAAGGAAATAAAGAAAAAAAATGATAAAGCAGACCTGGTTTTGGGCCGAATCACCTGCCCCGCGGCCCATTTCTATCTGCGCGCGCGTAGCCCACTCGCGCTCACCCGCGACCTGGCGCCGACAACCCGGGCCCGCAAGCCAGCCCCTCTTGCACGCGCCTCAGCTCTCCCTTCGCTGACATGTGAACCCCACGCGTCAGCTCTTTCCCTTCCCCTGTGTAACAGAACCCGAGTCGCGCGGGCGTCGCTCCCAGGCGTCTGACCATGTGGAATCGCGGCTGCGTAGGAATCGCTCGGGGCTGGATCCTATCTGGCGGCGCGCTTGCCTCAGCTCATTGAACCGCTGATTGGTGGGACTACGGAGCAGGTGCTTCATCTTCAACGACAGCGATTTTCACGGCAACAAACAGAGGGAGAATTTGGGGACTGCGATTTGATGCGGATCGTTGCACGTGACCAAGATCTTCGCCGCACGGACCTCCGGACGGGGTCGGCCATGAATACCCTCGCCCCGGGCTATAAATTGGGCCTACAACCTCCTCTTCTCACATCATCCGGTCCGCCACCATCGCCGTTGCCCGAGAGAGAGGGAGCAGTGGGGAGCGAATCGCGCCGCCGGGGAACGTTGGGTCCGTGAGCTTCGTCGTGGTGCGGCGAAGGTGGCCGTGGCTCCTGCGCTAAGGTTGGACCGCCGGTGTGCTGGCAATTTCTTGCCGGAGCGCCGTCACTGCCGTGGTGCCGCCGCATACCGTGGCCAGCTCGCCTTAACCATCGATTGGAGGTGAGCCGCTAACCATAGGTTTCGCCTAGTTCTCCTCTTCGCGTAGGGGCGTCTGGTGTGCGGTTTGGGGGCTTGATTGGCCATATGGCTCATCGCCGGCCATGGGCACCGCCGGGGGGAAATCTGCGCGCCGCCTCTGCTCAGGGCGTGATGGGGGAGATGGTGTTCTAGCCAGTGATCTGGAGATGGATGGCTGGGATTCGATCGGCCAGGTGAACGCGACGACAGAGGAATCTGAGTCGTTGACCTATAGATCTGCGGCGGAAAACAGTTTACGCTATTTTGAAATCAGGACCATTGGATCTCGATCCAAAGGCCAGTTGAACGTACCGGTTAGTTTTAAGTTGTGTCTAATCTGCGCCCTCGATTTTAGATCCAACGGCTTAGATCGCAGTATATCTCTTCGGCGTGGTGATTTTGTAAAAGAACCCTCGCCCTTTTGGCTAATCAACCCGCCGTCCTCTGACGGTGTACACTGAGTCTTAGGAATTTTATCCCCGAGCCCCCTGCGCTTCTGTTTAATTGAGGCGCAGTCCAGTAGATAGGAAAATCATAGAAAATGATTTAGAAAATGATTTTTAGTGTTAAAATAAATCCAGAAACTTATTTAATTCATAACTAATTCATTTTAGCTCCTTTTTGACCCATTCCAGTTGCAATAATTTTGTTTTAATATTATTTATCACCTAGTACCTTTGTTTAGCCAAGAAACTTGAAGCAAAATTGTTCATTTGAATTACTCTGTTCTAGGTGCTTAATAACTTCAGAAATTCATAACTAAATAACTATAACTCCAAATTTAGTGATTCTTGTTCCTACAATCTCGTAGCAACGCGTAGATTATTATTATTCAGTTTGTACTTATGTTTGGTGTAATGTTAATTTTGCCTATACAATGTTTGTTTGTATTGCTACGACTAGAGCGAGGTCACGTGTCATCTGAAGAGCAAGTTGGTACCTGGAATCTCAAGGCCCAGGCAAGTTGTGCCCTTGATCACTTCTTTTCACCTACTCATGTTCTAATTAATCATAATGATCTGCATAGGTTAATTTTGATGGGACCCAATAGGTTACCCTAGTTTGTCTATCTTTATACCTTGTTTACCACTAAACTTTTTGGGTAGTACTTGCTAGTGCTTTATGTGGTTTTGGGTATGAAGATTACACTATTCATGATTATACTCTTGTTATCAGTTGTTATTTATTGTTCATGATAAGATCATTATGGTAATTGGAACATGGAGAACCACCCGGGAAAATAGTGCTACCACAAGGGTGGAATGGGACGCCCTTGGCCGATTAATTAGGAAAGCTAGTGGAAGACTACCTTACCCGAAAGGGGCAAGGGCAGTAGGGGAGTGGTCAGTGTAGGGAGGCCCTCGGGAGGATTTTGCTGCGATGGCGGTCCTGCAAGGGATTCCTGCACTGGAACTTCCTATAAACTGTAGCGGGTTTTCTGAAGCTAGTGGAACTTTGTAAAGGCCTCGTAGTGTTACCCTGCCTCGCCTCCTCGGTAGAGGTGTATGGGATTGGCCGTCTCTTGGCAGATGGGTAACATGACTTGTGGGTAAAGATGCGCAACCTCTGCAGAGTGTAAAACTGGTATACTAGCCGTGCTCACGGTCATGAGCAGCTCGGACACTCACATGATTAAATTATGGAACTAAATTCAATTTGTCATATGCATTGCATTGCAGGTGAGGTGATTACTTTTGTTCTACTATCTAATTGGGTTGGTATTTACTTATACTTAGTAATTGCTAATAAAATTTTGACCAACTTTAAAAGCAATGCTCAGCTCTAACCATCCTCTTTGGTAAGCCTTACACTTCACGTGAGCTCCCACCTTTGGCGAGTTCATGCACATTATTCCCCACAACTTGTTGAGCGATGAACGTATGTGAGCTCACTCTTGCTGTCTCACACCCCACAGGTCAAGAACAGGTACCACCGGATGAGGCGCATGGAGGATGCTGTGAAGTGTTCGTGAGAGGTCTAGGCCGTCGTCTCCCAGTCAACTTTGGGTTGCTGGACCGTTGTCTCCTTAAAATGTAATTATTTATTTTGTATAGAACTCCTGTTATGTATAAAGTTGTGACATTTGATCCTGTGCCACTATTCATCATATGTGTGAGACTTGGTCCCAGCACACCTGGTGATTATGTTTACGCCCGGGTTTTGGACCCCTAAAATCCGGGTGTTACAGAAGTGGTATCAGAGGAATGTTGACTGTAGGACGAAACCTAGATAGAACTGGACAACCATTACCTACTTACCTTACTCTGATTCTTTTTATACTTATCTTGATCATGTCTCACCTTCTACTGTTCTACTCTGATTAACCTTATCTTTGCTACTCTGATTCTCTTCTAAACTTATATTAATCTTTTCTCATCTATTTCCGCTTCACTCTGATTATTCTTACCTTTTCCTTCTAAAGACAAATGTGGATTTCACACTTTGAAATCCTGTGCCTAAAGTGACTTTAGGAATAAGAGACCTAATCCTAGGAACAAAAACAAAACTATTTTTATAAGTGTCTATGTATTTGAATGTTTGTTCTTATGATATCTGTCTGATTTGGATCTTTGTTTGAGTGTGATGAGTTGTGGAGTAATGTCCACAATTGCATCTGCATATACACATAGGTATAAAAATATATTTATAAAATAACTAGACAACCTAGATTATCCCCATTGGAACATATCTAGCTTAAGAGATTTATCTTATCCTAAAAGCTCTCATTCTAACCAATTCATCTTATCTTAAAAGATTCTCCCTTATCGTAATAGATCCATCTTATCTCGAAAAAGATTCTAACCTTTCGTACCAGATCTAACTGACCTCAAAAGATTTTACCTTATCCTTATGAATTCACATTGCCCTAATTAGCACATTGATCCCACTCTAGGATAGCAACCATGTGATAATCCAAAATTTACTTAGATCTTAACCGGTCTAATCTAGTGATATCCAACCTAAACTAGATTTTATCTAATCTATTATGATCTAATCTAGAGCAAGTTACTTAATGCTGGTACAAGAGATAAAATCCATACCCCTCATGCACTTAAAAATAAATTAGTGCCTTAAACCCACTCAGCCACATGCATGAGATCTGATCTAACCAATAGAGCCATGATGAATGGTATAACCTTTCTATTCCCACCTAATAACAAACAAACTTTTAACCTACATCTTGTAGTCTATCTCACCCATATATACCTCTCATCTTGACAGATTCTATCTTACCCTTGGATATTCACCTTATATGACTGGTTACCCCAATCTGGACATAAAAACAAAGATCAAGCCCCACTGAAGAATCTTCAGAATATAAACAGCTACTAGCTTATTTTATCCGCTTATTGAATAATTTCCTTTGCAAAACTATTACCATATGCTTCTAACTTTCATGGTCAATACCAGGAAAGGAAAGATTATCACGCAACAGCAATCAGAAATGAATTCTCCAAATCCTCCACCTATTGAAACCGAACAAGTGGTTGCTGCCCAAAGACTGGTAATACAACAATTAACAGACCTGGTGACCGAGATGCAAAACCAGATAAGACAACAACGCGAGGAAATACGTCAGGTCCGCCAAGAAATAAGGCAAGCACGGTTGGAGAGACAACAACAACAACCTCCACCACCACCACCAGCTCCACCAAGCTACATAGATATAAATTATGATGATTTGTAAAATCTAGATGTTACTTTAGTTAGTAGATGATATGATATTATTTTAGAAGGAACAATAAGGTCTATTGACCCTATGTTTTGTTAAAGAATTATACCTCATGCTGAGATTTCTTTGGTTGTGCATATGTTCCGATAACAATATGAGTATACATCCCTTTTCTTACAAATCTCGAGGACGAGATTTCTTTTAAGGGGGGTAGGATTTGTAAAGCCCTAAAATTTGTATAAGGTAAAAATAAAAAAAATAACTAAATACCTATATTGTAAATAAATATAATAGGGAAATAAGAGTAGATATAATAGTGTTGTGAGAAAGTAAATATTCATAAAACCATTTATTCCTCTCATAAATAAATAATAAGGAAAAGAATAAATAATGTTATCATAAACAGTAAAGTTTATATTCACATTAGAATTATTTTGACACTTACAAATTTGAAGTAGGATTGAAAAGAGTGGCACTAATGACATGAAATAAATATTAAAAATGGATGAATTCACTCATACCATGTCTAAATATGAATATCTAATGGTAAAACAAATTTGGCACGAAGTTGAATTTGAATGGGAATTCAAAATTGAAATCAAAATTTGAAAACTAGAAAAACATAAAAGGAAATAAAGAAAAAAAATGATAAAGCAGACCTGGTTTTGGGCCGAATCACCTGCCCCGCGGCCCATTTCTATCTGCGCGCGCGTAGCCCACTCGCGCTCACCCGCGACCTGGCGCCGACAACCCGGGCCCGCAAGCCAGCCCCTCTTGCACGCGCCTCAGCTCTCCCTTCGCTGACATGTGAACCCCACGCGTCAGCTCTTTCCCTTCCCCCGTGTAACAGAACCCGAGTCGTGCGGGCGTCGCTCCCAGGCGTCTGACCATGTGGAATCGCGGCTGCGTAGGAATCGCTCGGGGCTGGATCCTATCTGGCGGCGCGCTTGCCTCAGCTCATTGAACCGCTGATTGGTGGGACTACGGAGCAGGTGCTTCATCTTCAACGACAGCGATTTTCACGGCAACAAACAGAGGGAGAATTTGGGGACTGCGATTTGATGCGGATCGTTGCGCGTGACCAAGATCTTCGCCGCACGGACCTCCGGACGGGGTCGGCCATGAATACCCTCGCCCCGGGCTATAAATTGGGCCTACAACCTCCTCTTCTCACATCATCCGGTCCGCCACCATCGCCGTTGCCCGAGAGAGAGGGAGCAGTGGGGAGCGAATCGCGCCGCCGGGGAACGTTGGGTCCGTGAGCTTCGTCGTGGTGCGGCGAAGGCGGCCGTGGCTCCTGCGCTAAGGTTGGACCGCCGGTGTGCTGGCAATTTCTTGCCGGAGCGCCGTCACTGCCGTGGTGCCGCCGCATACCGTGGCCAGCTCGCCTTGATCATCGATTGGAGGTGAGCCGCTAACCATAGGATTCGCCTAGTTCTCCTCTTCGCGTAGGGGCGTCTGGTGTGCGGTTTGGGGGCTTGATTGGCCATATGGCTCATCGCCGGCCATGGGCACCGCCGGGGGGAAATCTGCGCGCCGCCTCTGCTCAGGGCGTGATGGGGGAGATGGTGTTCTAGCCAGTGATCTGGAGATGGATGGCTGGGATTCGATCGGCCAGGTGAACGCGACGACAGAGGAATCTGAGTCGTTGACCTATAGATCTGCGGCGGAAAACAGTTTACGCTATTTTGAAATCAGGACCATTGGATCTCGATCCAAAGGCCAGTTGAACGTACCGGTTAGTTTTAAGTTGTGTCTAATCTGCGCCCTCGATTTTAGATCCAATGGCTTAGATCGCAGTATATCTCTTCGGCGTGGTGATTTTGTAAAAGAACCCTCGCCCTTTTGGCTAATCAACCCGCCGTCCTCTGACGGTGTACACTGAGTCTTAGGAATTTTATCCCCGAGCCCCCTGCGCTTCTGTTTAATTGAGGCGCAGTCCAGTAGATAGGAAAATCATAGAAAATGATTTAGAAAATGATTTTTAGTGTTAAAATAAATCCAGAAACTTATTTAATTCATAACTAATTCATTTTAGCTCCTTTTTGACCCATTCCAGTTGCAATAATTTTGTTTTAATATTATTTATCACCTAGTACCTTTGTTTAGCCAAGAAACTTGAAGCAAAATTGTTCATTTGAATTACTCTGTTCTAGGTGCTTAATAACTTCAGAAATTCATAACTAAATAACTATAACTCCAAATTTAGTGATTCTTGTTCCTACAATCTCGTAGCAACGCGTAGATTATTATTATTCAGTTTGTACTTATGTTTGGTGTAATGTTAATTTTGCCTATACAATGTTTGTTTGTATTGCTACGACTAGAGCGAGGTCACGTGTCATCTGAAGAGCAAGTTGGTACCTGGAATCTCAAGGCCCAGGCAAGTTGTGCCCTTGATCACTTCTTTTCACCTACTCATGTTCTAATTAATCATAATGATCTGCATAGGTTAATTTTGATGGGACCCAATAGGTTACCCTAGTTTGTCTATCTTTATACCTTGTTTACCACTAAACTTTTTGGGTAGTACTTGCTAGTGCTTTATGTGGTTTTGGGTATGAAGATTACACTATTCATGATTATACTCTTGTTATCAGTTGTTATTTATTGTTCATGATAAGATCATTATGGTAATTGGAACATGGAGAACCACCCGGGAAAACAGTGCTACCACAAGGGTGGAATGGGACGCCCTTGGCCGATTAATTAGGAAAGCTAGTGGAAGACTACCTTACCCGAAAGGGGCAAGGGCAGTAGGGGAGTGGTCAGTGTAGGGAGGCCCTCGGGAGGATTTTGCTGCGATGGCGGTCCTGCAAGGGATTCCTGCACTGGAACTTCCTATAAACTGTAGCGGGTTTTCTGAAGCTAGTGGAACTTTGTAAAGGCCTCGTAGTGTTACCCTGCCTCGCCTCCTCGGTAGAGGTGTATGGGATTGGCCGTCTCTTGGCAGATGGGTAACATGACTTGTGGGTAAAGATGCGCAACCTCTGCAGAGTGTAAAACTGGTATACTAGCCGTGCTCACGGTCATGAGCAGCTCGGACACTCACATGATTAAATTATGGAACTAAATTCAATTTGTCATATGCATTGCATTGCAGGTGAGGTGATTACTTTTGTTCTACTATCTAATTGGGTTGGTATTTACTTATACTTAGTAATTGCTAATAAAATTTTGACCAACTTTAAAAGCAATGCTCAGCTCTAACCATCCTCTTTGGTAAGCCTTACACTTCACGTGAGCTCCCACCTTTGGCGAGTTCATGCACATTATTCCCCACAACTTGTTGAGCGATGAACGTATGTGAGCTCACTCTTGCTGTCTCACACCCCACAGGTCAAGAACAGGTACCACCGGATGAGGCGCATGGAGGATGCTGTGAAGTGTTCGTGAGAGGTCTAGGCCGTCGTCTCCCAGTCAACTTTGGGTTGCTGGACCGTTGTCTCCTTAAAATGTAATTATTTATTTTGTATAGAACTCCTGTTATGTATAAAGTTGTGACATTCGATCCTGTGCCACTATTCATCATATGTGTGAGACTTGGTCCCAGCACACCTGGTGATTATGTTTACGCCCGGGTTTTGGACCCCTAAAATCTGGGTGTTACACGACATGAAAGTGCATAGCTGAAAATCATAACGGACCTAAAACGATGTTAAACAATTATGTGTAGGAATCAACATTGTAGGAGTAATTTAAATATTTCATGCAAAAAATAATAATAATAAAGTGCGAATGTCGTCGATGAAGTAGATAATCCCTATCTTGTAAATAGGGTCGTGCCAATTATGTTTCTTTCTTGAACATCTGTAAACCAAAAAGAGCGTAGTTCCATGAGAATCCTCGACGTTAAGAGAAAAAAAGAAATCTATGAATACCCATAATGTCTAAGTGTTTTTTTGTTCTGTTAACAGCATATGTAGTACAATGTACAAATATTAATGTATTATGGAAGAGTACAATTATATTAATGTATTACAAATGGTTGTAGGTAAAGATGACAGAATGACATACCTAGTTTGAATAAGTAACATAATTTGACTGTATCTCAAGTTTCCCCCAGTGAACCAAGAAGTACAAATAAGTAAATTCTAAGAAGTAAAGGATAAAGGGAGATTTGAAGAGATCTCAAGACGCCTTGGGGGCCGGTGGATTAGGCATGCAAGGGGGCAGCACGCGTGTCGGCCAGCTGCAAGACGGCTTAGGGGCTTGTGGATTGGGCGGAGACGGCGAGGGGGCGTCACGCGCGTCGGCCAGCTGAGAGACGGCTTGGGGGCTGGTGGATTGAGCGAAGACGGCGAGGGGGCGGCACGCGCGTCGGCTAGCTATGAAGGTGAGCGACAATCTTGAAAGTCGCCTAGAGGGGGGGGTGAATAGGCAAATCTGAAATTTATAAAGTTTAAGGACAACTACAAGCCGGGGTTAGTGTTAGAAATGTAATTGAGTCCGAAGGAGAGGGCGAAAACAAATCACAAGCGAATAAGAGCGGATGACACGGTGATTTGTTTTACCGAGGTTCGGTTCTTGCAAACCTACTCCCCGCTGAGGTGGTCACAAAGACCGATTCTCTTTCAACCCTTTCCCTCTCTCAAACGGTCACTTAGACCGAGTGAGCTTCCTTCCTTGATTTCCCGGGTCACTTAGACCCCGCAAGGACCACCACACAATTGGTGTCTCTTGCTTCGCTTACAAGGCTTTGAGAATAAGAATGAGAGAAAGAAGAAAGCCAACCAAGCAACAAGAACAACAAAAGAACACAAGTTGATCTTCTCACAAGTCCTAAAAACTAGAGTTGAAATGTGGACATTGATTTGATCGGAGGCTTTGATTTGTGTCTTGGAGTGTTGTGTATTGCTCTTGTATTGAATGAGGAGTAGTGAATGTTTGGATGCCTTGAAGAGTGGTAGTTGGGGGGTATTTATAGCCCCAACCACCAAAATGGTCGTTGGGGAACTCTGCTGTCGAAGGGACCCAACCGTTAGGGTTCGACCGTTGGAGCTTCTGACATGTGGGCCACTGGACAGTCCGGTGGTGCACCGGACAGTCACTATTCACTGTCCGGTGCGCCATCTGGCGCCTGCTCTTACTCTGCGCGCGCAGTTCGCACTGTTCACTGTTCACTATTCCTTTTGCAGACGACCGTTGGCACATATAGCCGTTACTCCGTTGGCACACCGGACAGTCCGGTGCCACACCGGACAGTCCGGTGAATTATAGCGGAGAGCTATTTCCTGAAACCCGAAGGTGGCAAGTTTGGAGTTGATCTCCCTGGTGCACCGGACAGTCCGGTGTGCCAGACCAGGGCTGCCTTCGGTTGTCTTTTGCTCTTTTTATTTGAACCCTTTCTTGGACTTTTTATTGGTTTGTGTTGAACCTTTGGCACCTGTAGAACTTATAATCTAGAGCAAACTAGTTAGTCCAATTATTTGTGTTGGGCAATTCAACCACCAAAATCATTTAGGAAAAGGTGTGAGCCTATTTCCCTTTCAATCTCCCCCTTTTTGGTGATTGATGCCAACACAAACAAAAGCAAATATATAAGTGCAGAATTGAACTAGTTTGCTTAATGTAAGTGCAAAGGTTACTTGGAATTAAACCAATATACATTTCATAAGATATGCATGGATGCTTTCTTCATATTTAACATTTTGGACCACGCTTGCACCACTTGTTTTGTTTTTGCAAACTCTTTTGGAAATTCTTTTTCAAAGTCTTTTTGAAAATAGTCAAAGGTATATGAATAAGATTTTGAGAAGCATTTTCAAGATTTGAAATTTTCTCCCCCTATTTCAAATGCTTTTTCTTTGACTTAAACAAAACTCCCCCTCAATGAAATTCTCCTCTTAGTGTTCAAGAGGGTTTTAGATATTAATTTTGAAAGGGGTCATACTAATTTGAAATTATATAAAAAATAAGATACCAATTGAGAAACTTCTTTAATACAAATTGAAAGACTACAAATTTTTGAAATTGGTGGTGCTGCGGTCCTTTTGCTTTGGGCTAATACTTTCTTCCCCTTTGGCATGAATCGCCAAAAATGGATACTTGTGAGTAAAATATAAGCCCTTTTCTAAACTTTCTCCCCCTTTGGTAAATAATATATGAGTGAAGATTACACCAAATTGGAGAGCGGTGCAGAGTGACGGCGAAGGATGAATAATTCGATGGAGTGGAGTGGAAGCCTAGTCTTCGCCAAAGAACTCCATTTCCCTTTCAATCTATGACTTAGCATGAAATATACTTGAAAACCACATTAGTCATAGCACATGAAAGAGACATGATCAAAGGTATATAAATGAGCTATGTGTGCAAGGTATCAATCAAAATTCCTAGAATCAAGAATGTTTAGCTCATGCCTAAGTTTGGTAAAAGTTTTCTCATCTAATGGCTTGGTAAATATATCGGCTAATTGTTCTTTGGTGCTAACATATGCAATTTCGATATCCCCCCTTTGTTGGTGATCCCTCAAAAAGTGATACCGAATGGCTATGTGCTTAGTGCGGCTGTGCTCAACGGGATTATCCGCCATGCGGATTGCACTCTCATTATCACATAGGAGAGGAACTTTGGTTAATTTGTAACCATAGTCCCTAAGGGTTTGCCTCATCCAAAGAAATTGCGCGCAACAATGGCCTACGACAATGTACTCGGCTTCGGCGGTAGAAAGAGCTACGGAATTTTGTTTCTTTGAAGCCCAAGACACCAGGGATCTTCCCAAGAACTGACAAGTCTCTGATGTGCTCTTTCTGTCAATTTTACACCCTGCCCAATCAGCATCTGAATATCCTATTAAATCAAAAGTGGATCCCTTGGGGAACCAAAGCCCAAACTTAGGAGTAAAAACTAAATATCTCAAGATTCATTTTATGGCCCTAAGGTGAACTTCCTTAGGATCGGCTTGGAATCTTGCACACATGCATACGAAAAGCATAATGTCCGGTCGAGATGCACATAAATAGAGTAAAGATCCTATCATCGGCCGGTATACCTTTTGATCTATGGATTTACCTCCCTTGTCGAGGTCGAGATGTCCATTGGTTCCCATGGGTGTCTTGATGGGCTTGGCATCCTTCATTCCAAACTTGGTGAGTATGTCTTGAATGTACTTGGTTTGGCTGATGAAGGTGCCCTCTTGGAGTTGCTTGACTTGAAATCCTAGAAAATACTTCAACTCCCCCATCATAGACATCTCGAATTTTTGAACCATTATCCTACTAAACTCTTCACAAGTAGATTTGTTAGTAGACCCAAAAATGATATCATCAACATAAATTTGGCATACAAACAAATCATTTGCAATTGTTTTAGTAAAGAGAGTAGGATCGGCTTTTCCGACTTTGAAGCCATTAGCGATAAGAAAATCTCTTAGGCATTCATACCATGCTCTTAGGGCTTGCTTGAGCCCATAAAGCGCCTTAGAGAGTTTATAGACATGGTTAGGGTACTCACTATCTTCAAAGCCGGGAGGTTGCTCAACATAGACCTCCTCCTTGATTGGTTTATTGAGGAAGACACTTTTCACGTCCATTTGATAAAGCTTAAAGCCATGGTAAGTAGCATAGGCAAGTAATATACGAATTGACTCAAGCCTAGCTACAGGTGCATAGGTTTCACTGAAATCCAAACCTTCGACTTGGGAGTATCCCTTGGCCACAAGTCGGGCTTTGTTCCTTGTCACCACACCATGCTCATCTTGCTTGTTGCGGAAGACCCACTTGGTTCCTACAACATTTTGGTTAGGACGTGGAACAAGATGCCATACCTCATTCCTCATGAAGGCGTTGAGTTCCTCTTGCATTGCCAACACCCAATTCGAATCCCTTAATGCATCTTCTACCCTGTATGGCTCAATAGAAGACACAAAGGAATAATGTTCACAAAAATGAGCAACACGAGATCGAGTGGTTACCCCCTTTTGAATATCACTGAGGATGGTGTTCACTGGGTGATCTCTTTGTATTGCTTGGTGGACTCTTGGGTGTGGTGGTCTTGGACCCTCATCATCTTCCTTGTCTTGATTATTAGCATCTCCCCCTTGATCATTGTCCTCCTCTTAAGGTGGATCATCTTCTTGATCTTCATTTTCATCCTCTTGAGCTTGATCCTCATCTTGAGTTGGTGGAGAGGCTTGATTTGAAGATGATGGTTGATCTTGTGCTTGTGGAGGCTCCTCGGATTCCTTAGGACACACATCCCCAATGGACATGTTCCTTGGTGCGACGCACGGGGCCTCTTCATCATCTAGCTCATCAAGATCAACTTGCTCTACTTGAGAGCCGTTAGTCTCATCAAACACAATGTCACAAGAAACTTCAACTAGTCCAGTGGACTTGTTAAAGACTCTATATGCCCTTGTGTTTGAATCATAACCAAGTAAAAAGCCTTCTACAGTCTTAGGAGCAAATTTAGATTTTCTACCTCTTTTAACAAGAATAAAGCATTTGCTACCAAAGACTCTAAAATATGAAACATTGGGCTTTTTACCGGTTAGGAGTTCATATGATGTCTTCTTGAGGATTCGGTGAAGGTAGAGGCGGTTGATGGCGTAGCAAGCGGTGTTGATTGCTTCCGCCCAAAACCGGTCTGAAGTCTCGTACTCATCAAGCATAGTCCTCGCCATGTCAAGTAGAGTTCTATTCTTCCTCTCCACTACACCATTTTGTTGTGGTGTGTAGGGAGAAGAGAA
This sequence comes from Zea luxurians, assembly GCA_029449295.1. Classification (NCBI taxonomy): domain Eukaryota; kingdom Viridiplantae; phylum Streptophyta; class Magnoliopsida; order Poales; family Poaceae; genus Zea; species Zea luxurians. The sequence continues at coordinate 35,963,748 of JAOPSE010000010.1, read as the reverse complement.
CTCATGCTTGATGCCCTGATCCTCAAGAAAGCCTTCTATTTGTGAATTCTTGAACTCCGTCCCGTTGTCGTTTCTAATCTTTTTGATCCTTAAGCCAAACTCATTTTGAGCCCGTCTCAAGAATCCCTTTAAGGTCTCTTGGGTTTGAGATTTATCCTGTAAAAAGAATACCCAAGTGAAGCGAGAATAATCATCCACAATAACTAGACAGTACTTACTTCCGCCGATGCTTATGTAAGCAATCGGGCCGAATAGATCCATGTGGAGTAGCTCAAGCGGCCTGTCAGTCGTCATGATGTTCTTATGTGGATGATGAACACCAACTTGCTTCCCTACTTGACATGCGCTACAAATCCTGTCTTTCTCAAAATGAACATTTGTTAGTCCCAAAATGTGCTCTCCCTTTAGAAGCTTATGAAGATTCTTCATCCCAACGTGGGCTAGTCGGCGATGACAGAGCCAACCCATGTTAGTCTTAGCAATTAAGCAAGTGTCGAGTTTAGCTTTATTAAAATCAACTAAGTATAGCTAACCCTCTAACACTCCCTTAAATGCTACTGAACCATCACTTCTTCTAAAGACAGTAACACCTATATCCGTAAAAAGATAATTGTAGCCCATTTTGCATAATTGAGAAACTAAAAGCAAGTTGTAATTTAAAGAATCTACAAGAAAAACATTGGAAATAGAATGGTCAGGTGATATAGCAATTTTACCAAGTCCTTTGACCAAACCTTGATTTCCATCCCCGAATGTGATAGCTCTTTGGGGATCATGGTTTTTCTCATAGGAGGAGAACGTCCTTTTCTCCCCAGTCATGTGGTTTGTGCACCCGCTATCAATTATCCAACTTGAGCCCCCGGATGCATAAACCTACAAAACAAATTTAGGCCTTGTTCTTAGGTACCCAAACGGTCTTGGGTCCTTTGACATTAGAAACAAGCACCTTGGGTACCCAAACACAAGTCTTTGACCCCTTGTGTTTGCCCCCAACATATTTGGCAACTACTTTGCCTGATTTGTTAGTTAAAACATATAAAGCATCAAAAGTTTTAAATGAAATGTTAGGTTCATTTGACGCAATAGGAGTTTTCTTCTTAGGCAATTTAACATGAGTGGATTGCCTAGAACTAGATGCCTCACTCTTATACATGAAAGCATGATGAGAGCTAGAGTGAGACTCCCTAGAATGAATTCTCCTAATTTTGTGTTCGGGATAACCGGCAGGGTATAAAATGTAACCCTCGTTATCCTGAACCATGGGAGCTTTTCCCTTAACAAAGTTGGACAATTTTTCTTAGGGGCATTAAGTTTGACATTGCCTCCCTGTTGGAAGCCAATACCATCCTTAATGCCAGGGCGTCTCCCACTATAAAGCATACTACAAGCAAATTTAAATTTTTCATTCTCTAATTCATGCTTGGCAATTTTAGCATCTAATTTTGCTATATGATCATTTTGTTGTTTAATCATAGCAATGTGATCATGTATAGCATCAATATTAACATCTCTACATCTAGTGCAAATAGAGACATGACTAACAGTAGATGTAGAGGGTTTGCAAGCATTTAATTCATCAATCTTAGCATGTAACATGACATTTTCATTTCTAAGATTGGAAACAATATCATTGCAAACATTTAAATTTTTAGCCTTAGCAATCAATTTGTCATTTTCCATCTTAAGGCTAGCAATTGATTCATTCAACTTGTCAATCTTAGCAATCAAATTTTAATTATCATTTCTAAGATTAACAATTGAATTATCACAAACATTTGACTTCTCAACCTTAGCAATCAATTTATCATTCTCAAATCTAAGGTTGGAAATAGTGTCATGGCAAGTGCTTAGCTCACTAGTTAATTTTTCACATTTTTCAACTTCCTGGGCATAAGCATTTTTAACCTTAACATGCTTCTTGTTTTCCTTAATAAGGAAGTCCTCTTGGCTATCCAAGAGTTCATCCTTCTCATGAATAGCACTAATTAATTTATTTAATTTCTCTTTTTGTTGCATGTTTAGGTTGGCAAAAAGTGTAAATAAATCATCCTCATCATCACTAGAGCTAGCCTCATCACTAGATGTTGCATACTTAGTGGAGGATCTAGATTTTACCTTCTTCTTCTTGCCGTCCTTTGCCATGAGGCACTTGTGGCCGACGTTGTGGAAGAGGAGGCCTTTGGTCACGACGATGTTGGCGGCGTCCTCGTCGGAGGAGGAATCAGTGGAACACTCGTCGGAATCCCACTCCCGGCAAACATGGGCATCGCCGCCCTTCTTCTTGTAATACCTCTTCTTCTCCTTCTTCTTCCCCCTCTTGTCGTTATCCCTGTCACTATCACTAGATAAAGGACATTTAGCGATAAAATGACTGGGCTTACCACATTTGTACACACCTTCTTGGAACGGGGCTTGTAATCTCTCCCCTTCCTTTGCTTGAGGATTTGGCGAAAGCTTTTGATGATTAAAGCCATCTCCTCATTGTCGAGCTTGGAGGCGACGATGGGGAGCCTACTTGGCATAGACTCTTCCTTCTTCTCATCCGTTGCTTTGAAGGCGACGGGTTGCACCTCGGGTGTGGAGGTGGCGCCTCGCTCGATGATTTGTTTGGAGCCTTTGATCATTAATTGAAAGCTCATAAACTTTCCTATCACTTCCTCGGGAGACATTAGTGTATATCTATAATCACCACGAATTAATTGAACTTGAGTGGGGTTAAGAAAAACGAGTGATCTAAGAATAACCTTGACCATCTCATGGTCATCCCATTTGGTGCTCCCGAGGTTGCGCACTTGGTTCACCAAAGTCTTGAGCCGATTGTACATAGCTTGTGGCTCCTCCCCTTGATGAAGCATGAATCGACCGAGCTCCCCCTCGATCGTCTCCCGCTTGGTGATCTTAGTCACCTCGTCTCCTTCGTGCACGGTCTTGAGCACGTCCCAAATTTCCTTGGCACTTTTCAACCCTTGCACCTTATTATACTCCTCTCGACTTAGAGAGGCGAGGAGTATAGTAGTTGCTTGGGAATCAAAGTGCCTAATTTGGGCTACCTCATCCGAGTCATAATCTTCATCCCCTACGGATGGTACCTGTGCTCCACACTCAACAATATCCTAAATACTAGAGTGGAGTGAGGTTAGATGGTGCCTCATTTTATCACTCCACATGCTATAATCTTCACCATCAAAAACCGGTGGTTTGCCTAATGGGATAGAAAGTAATGGAGTACGTTTAGGAATGCGAGGATAGCGTAGAGGAATCTTACTAAACTTCTTGCGCTCATGGCGCTTAGAAGTGATGGACGCGGCGTCGGATCCGGATGTAGAGGGCGATGAAGAGTCGGTCTCATAGTAGACCACCTTCTTCATTTTCTTCTTCTTCTCGCCACTCTTGTGCGTCTTGATGCGTGAAGGGAATCCTTCCTTCTTTTTGTTGCCGGACTCCTTTGATGGAGCCTTCCCGTGGCTTGTAGCGGGCTTCTCGCCGGTCACCATCTCTATCTTGGCGTGATCTCCCGACATCACTTCGAGCGGTTAGGCTCTAATGAAGTACCGGACTTTGATACTAATTGAAAGTCGCCTAGAGGGGGGGGGGGTGAATAGGCAAATCTGAAATTTATAAAGTTTAAGCACAACTACAAGCCGGGGTTAGTGTTAGAAATGTAATCGAGTCCGAAGGAGAGGGCGAAAACAAATCACAAGCAAATAAGAGCGGATGACACGGTGATTTGTTTTACCGAGGTTCGGTTCTTGCAAACCTACTCCCCGTTGAGGTGGTCACAAATACCAGGTCTCTTTCAACCCTTTCCCTCTCTCAAACGGTCACTTAGACCGAGTGAGCTTCCTTCCTTGATTTCCCGGGTCACTTAGACCCCGCAAGGACCACCACACAATTGGTGTCTCTTGCTTCGCTTACAAGGCTTTGAGAATAAGAATGAGAGAAAGAAGAAAGCCAACCAAGCAACAAGAACAACAAAAGAACACAAGTCGATCTTCTCACAAGTCCTAAAAACTAGAGTTGAAATATGGACTTTGATTTGATCGGAGGCTTTGATTTGTGTCTTGGAGTGTTGTGTATTGCTCTTGTATTGAATGAGGAGTAGTGAATGCTTGGATGCCTTGAATGTTGGAACCGGACCGCCGACACACGGCGTGTCCGTCGGGGCCGCCCGCACACACGGCGCGCCCACCCAGGCTGTCGGGCCATGACACACGCGCCCGCACGTATAGCAGCGGGCTTTAGGTCTCTTGGGCCAACACTCCCCCCAAAAAGCTAGCCTATTAGGGGGTTGCACCCTCAACCATATAAACCTTGCTTTCTCACTCTCACTACACAATGTGGGACTATTCCCAACAATCTCCCCCTCACACATTGTGAGCTGAGATTTGTCTTGAGAATGCACTGGGCCAAACTGGCTTTGATACCAATTGTTGGAACCGGACCGCCGACACACGACGTGTCCGTCGGGGCCGCCCGCACACACGGCGCGCCCACCCAGGCTGTCGGGCCACGACACACGCGCCCGCACGTATAGCAGCGGGCTTTAGGTCTCTTGGGCCAACACTCCGCCCAAAAAGCTAGCCTATTAGGGGGTTGCACACTCAACCATATAAACCTTGCTTTCTCACTTTCACTAGACAATGTGGGACTATTCCCAACATTGAAGAGTGGTGGTTGGGGGGTATTTATAGCCCCAACCACAAAAATGGTCGTTGGGAACTCTGCTGGCGAAGGGCGCACTGGACACTGTCCGGTGCGCCAGCCACGTCACCCAACCGTTAGGGTTCGACCGTTGGAGCTTCTAACATGTGGGCCACCGGACAGTCCGGTGGTGCACCGGACAGTCACTGTTCACTGTCCAGTACGCCATCTGGCGCCTGCTCTTACTCTGCGCGCGCAGTCCGCACTGTTCACTGTTCCTTTTGCAGACGACCGTTGGCGCAGATAGCCGTTACTCCGCTGGCACACCGGACAGTCCGGTGCCACACCGGACAGTCCGGTGAATTATAGCGGAGAGCTATTTCCTGAAACCCGAAGGTGGCAAGTTTGGAGTTGATCTCCGTGGTGCACCGGACACTGTCCGGTGGTGCACCGGAAACTGTCTGGTGGCACATCAGACAGTCCGGTGCGCCAGACCAGGGCTGCCTTCGGTTGTCTTTTGCTCTTTTTATTTGAACTCTTTCTTGGACTTTTTATTGGTTTGTGTTGAACCTTTGACACCTGTAGAACTTATAATCTAGAGCAAACTAGTTAGTCCAATTATTTATGTTGGGCAATTTAACCACCAAAATCATTTAGGAAAAGGTGTGAGCCTATTTTCCTTTCAGATCTGCAACCGACAGAGCGCCAAAGCCCGGTGGACAACCCGATGACTCCAGTCGATGGCTCCACCGTGGATAAGCGGCAGCGTATGGATGGCGGTGGGTTCACGAACGCATTGCAGCGACTGATGGGCAGGATTGATGCGAGTGTGCGTCACAGCCGGTTGTCAGCTCGCCAGAGAGGCAACTCGGCTTCCTCTCCACACGGTTCTAGAAATCTGTCAAGTTCTTTTTTTAGGGAAAACGGTGTCGCCATTGATGCAGCATCTTGTGGCTGAGACAGAACATGTTGACGTGGTTCAATGTGACGGCAGATTTTATACCGTCTTTGTTATATAGGAAATTTGCTACCGTCAGAGCACCAAATGGAGGCCTAGCGAGTCAGACGGCATTGCAAGCATGTGTTGGAGCGTACGTTTATTCAGAGTAATTGTAACAGTCGACCCTGACAGGGTCTCCTCTCCTGGCCCTGCCTTAAGCATTCTTCTTTTTCATCTCGAGTCTTCCTTTTCGTTTCGTACTAAACACAATAGTAGCGCCACGATTTGAAAGGCCAAAACATCTCGTGTGTGATGCTGTTGGTAAAATATTACAGTTTCTAGTGATTATTCCATCCATATATTGGCACCATAAAGTATAGTCATAAATAAATCTTGATCGCTCGACTTTAACCGTGTCCGTTTTTATTATTTTTATAGTATTTTTATCTCTTTAAATTATAGCTGCAGGTCTGCAGCCGCCCGAACAGACGGCTTTAATCCGAAGTGAATAGCCTAATGTTTGATTGATTGTAGGAGACTTGAACTTGTAAGTACGTGACAACGGCCTCGTTTTTCTTTCTCGGCTGTGTTGGTGTTTGCATTTTGTAGAACGCTGACAATTGTCTGTACTAATAGTACTATGTTATGTATATATAACATCTTTTTTTTTGCATTTCTTTCAGTCGAGAACCTTACCTTATGGCTGTGAGCTTAGGATGTCCTACTTGTACTTGTTTTTTTTATGGGGAACGCAACGGGCAACATTTTCATAGCCGGAACGGAATCTGCGAGTGGTCGAAAACATATGTCAGTATAATACTCTACCGTTCCTTTTTATCCACACTTCACTGATTACTTCATACACTACTGCTTGATCCTCTCAAACTGACCGTGTGATGGATTCCGCTCGTGATCAAATTCAGCACAAGCACAACTATCGACCTACAATGTGCGTCTCCCTTTTTTCTCTATACGTTACAAACCATGGTGTTGTTGGGTAAATTAAGATAATTTGTATTGTTCCACGATGGCACGTACTATTGGTTGTCTCCAGCAGCTATCTTATTTCATCCATTACCTTATCTCTCGTATTTCAAATTTCGCTCTGTAAATAGTGTCATTTTTTATAGTATGAATTCTCTATTTTATACTGAGTTGCTGTGGACAGCTTCATGGTTTATTGTTTTCTGTTTTTTAAATAGGAAAACTCCCTACTCTTTCAGCGGCCGTTTTATTTAAGCGTAGGCTCCCTCCCCGCTCCCTCTCTATCTCTATTTTCGTCACCACATTCTTTGTGGCCCCAATTGTTATTAGCAGCACGGAAAGCCACACATGCATGTCGATTTTTGTTTGCGTTGCGAACTCGGGAGACCGGCGATTATAAAAAAAAAACCAAGTTGGCATGTGTGGATCGACCGATCGAGGTCGATAGATATTTCGCTCGAGCTCCTCGATCGTGTGTATTGATTGTCCTCCGCTCGTGCTCATCTCATCGGTCATCCCCTGCCGGTCCAACCAAAGCCTCATGATGGTGATCTTGAACTCTTGATGCATGGATGATGTACGTAGAAGACGCATGCATATCGCCATCGCCAATAAAAGTGATGGTCGTAAAAGGCGGCTGCAGCCCGTGAAGGGAGAAAGCGCGCGACAAAGCACATGGGCATCGGCAGGGCAGGCAGGCAGTCGTCTTCTACAAGCCTCTTCCATCGCCCGCCTTTCAGGTATCCCCTCTCTCTAATCTCTCGATTCAGGCTATCCGCAACCGTTACCCCTAAATTTTTCCCCCTATATCACTTTTTACCTCTATTTTTCTCCCTATTTTTTCATCTCCCGCAGCGGTTCCCCCTAAATACTCCCCCTATACCCCACTACCACTATAAAATATTATTTTCTTTACCAACTATCAATTTTTTATCTACTAACAATTACTCGTGGACCCACAGCACAGTGTTTAGGGGGATGAACAGTGACACGCTATATCTGGGGGGAGAGAGAAGGGGGCCGACGTGTAGGGGGCGCTATAGGGGGCACCGCTGCGGCCGCAGAGTGCCCCCTACGCGCCGCATGCAAGGGGAGGGGGCAGGGGAGGGGGCAGCGTTGCGTTCAGTCTCAGGCGCCAGGATGCATCTTGACGTCACTAGATTTACCTTTTTTCTCTCTCCAATTTTACGCCTCGTTTGGATCATGAGAGATGAATTCCATTCTAAAAATAGTAATTTATGCACCTATCAATTATACTAATTCGGTTTTATACAAAATATATTTATATACTATTATTAACAAGATGTCAGAAATATTTATGTGTTATATTTTTATTATAAAGGAGTAAGCCGAACAACATCCATAGAGTAGAAATAAATTCTACTAATACATAAAATCATTTTCCATCCTCCGTCCTATAAATTAGGGATAGGCTTAAATTCGAACTTTGGAAAGTGATGAAATGTTAAATTCCAAGCTAAATAGGTTACTTTATTAAGTAAATTTCAATTCCTACAAAATGAATAGATCCAAACGCCCTGACAATGAAGAAAACAACACATGGCCTGTGGGACTAGCATTCGGCCCAAGCTCAAGATATGAGGTTGAGGATGAGTAGTCTGTACACATGCCCCGTCAACGAAAGCTCACTTATATGATCACTCGAAACACTGTTTTGCAGAGTAGTCTGTACTGTTCGATAGAGTAGAGTCTGGATACGAGGTTGAGGATGAGTAAGTTGCTAAAGATAATAACCTTAATGAAGCATATCAGTGGCGGAGCACGGCCCAAAAATAAGGTATGGCAATGACAAAAACATATTTTACAGTAAAACAAAATTTTAGTACAAAAATATCATTAAGAAGTACCTTAGATGAAGAATCCCTTGTAGATTATATGCTAAATCAGCAATTTAACCAAATATAAGTTGTCAAACAAAAAGGAAGCATAAATTAGCATTAAAATAAAGAGCTAAATTTAATACAAGATATTCAAGTAGACTCTAGTGACATGTGACATACTGATAATTATAATTATTTTAGTTACGTCTAAGATAACTAAAATATAATTACTCTAGCGACACCTGAAATACGAATAACTAAAATGTATAGATAATATTGTTACACACAGTGGCGAAGCCACCAGGGGCTGGGGTGGGCCTGGCACCCCCAACGGCCTAACCAAATTAGACCAATAATGTATCCCAGAGCCTATTATCTTACCGCTAGTTTATTATTTGTAGTCTGAAACCCTTAATTTTTTTTCCATCAGCGCACGACGCCCGGACGCCGCATCGTCTTCCACTTCTCTGTTGGCTCTTGGCTGTCGCACCTGGGCAGCTGGCACTCTGGCAGCGAGCACGCAGGGGTAGGGAGCACAACAACTAATAGGTTTGGCTGGTCTTGATTTTGATTTTTGAGAAGCTAGCTAGGAGCCTAGGTAAAAAAATAAATTAGATAATTACCAACCATCAATTGTGTTTATTTGGGGCATTATCATTATGTAATTTTGCATCTACTTAATTTTAGCCAAGATGGAGAGAAAACTCAAGACAATTGATTGCTTTCTCCAACGTGATAATCCTAGAGCTACTCTTGTCGAAAATCCTAACCTAACCAATGTGCAAGATTCTGATCCAATTAATTTGCATACTGAGGCAGCTGAGCTAAATCAACAAGAGACTTTAGCCACGACATTTGATAGAGACCCAGGTAAACGTGTTCAAATTTTGAGGCTACCTTTTGATCAACAAGATGAAGCTCGGAGATTTTATATATCTGAGGACCCATATCAAGTTATATTAGATGAGTACCCATTGAATGATGCATCTCATGCTCGTCAGTTCTAGAGAAAGTGGTTTAAACAATTTAGTTGGCTAGAGTATTCATCTCATACAGATCATGCTTATTGTCTCCCATGTTTTCTTTTTTCAAAGAAACCAATTGGAAAGTATGGATCAGATACATTCACAGTTAAGGGGTTTAACAATTGGAAAAAAGGTTAATGAAGGAAAGGAATGTGCTTTTCTAAAACACATGGGAAATTCTGGTTCTACCCATAACTATTCTATTGGCTGTTTCAATAATCTGAAAAACAGTATGGCTCATATTGACAAGGTGATGGTTAAAGAAAATGAGAAATTAGTTGCAGAAGCAAGACTAAGGCTTACGACTACCATCAATTCCATTAGGTAAAAAATCAGTTTATTTTTGTATGATGTTTATACCTATGTATACTGTAGGAAATGGGTGACGCCTAAGAGGGGGGGTGAATTAGGACTTCTAAAAGTTTCACTAAGCTAGGCCACAAATAAATCCCTAGAGCAAAACCTATGCAAATAATCAAACTAGAATGTGCAAACTAGGTTTTGTTTAAGTGTTTCTATCTCTACCGCAATGACTAAGTTTCAATCTACACTATATAATATAAGTATGAATACAAGATTGAAACTTAAATGCTTAATATAAATGCGGAAACTTAAAGAGCAAGGTAGAGATGCAAACTCTCGTGGATGACGCTGGTATTTTTACCAAGGTATCCGGAACCACGCAAGGTCACGACTAATTCTCGTTGGTGCCCCTACGCAAAGGGAAGCCCACACGAGAGCCAAGCATCTTGGTCGAGTAACTCCATAGAGAGCCGCGGGCATTCTCCACGCGCAAGTGGTGCTCCGCTTCCGGCTCCTCTCGGACGCTCCCCGCCGTCTCCACTATCGGGCTTCGGGCCGAAAACGCCGTGGGCCTCGTTCCCTCCGGTACACGGTGGCGGCCGTGACACAAACACGGTTGTCACGATCTCGCAAGACTCTCACCCCACTCTGTACAATTATAACGACTCGCGCAAGAGCCGAGGGGTTGTGTGGTTTCATAAAACTCACTCAACTAACTAGGGTTCACCTAGAGCAAGCGCTAAAGCGGTCTAACTAACCTAAACACTTCGCAAAGTACCTACGCTAATCACTGAGCGATTCTATTAAGCACTTGGGTGTAAGAGCACTTGGGAATGTCTATTGTATGCCTTGGTATGTCTCTTGGGCTCCCACACTTGAGAATGGCCGGTTGGGGTGGTATTTATAGCCTCCAACCCCAATTCTAGCCATTGGACAAAAAGTAACAACTTTCTGTCGTCGGGCGTACCGGACAGTCCGGTGCACCAACGGATAGACACTGTGTAGTGTCCGGTGCACACCACGTCAGCCGACCGTTGGCGTCTGTAGCAGTCGACCATTGAATCCGACCGTTACCCGACTGTTCGGTGCACACCGGATAGTCCGGTGCTACAACCCGAGGGCGCCTGTCTGCGACCCCTCTGCGCAGACTGTCCGGTTGTCCCATAGGACAGTCCGGTGCGCACTGGACAGGTAATATTCACTGTCCGGTGTGCCACCAGGCGCTGGCTGACAGCCCTTTTCTAGGGTTTCTTCACTGATTCCTTCGAGCTTCATTTGTTCTTGAGTCTTGGACTTATGTTGATGAGTACATCACTTCTATACATACAATGAATGGACCGATAACACGATCGCGTGCACGACAGCTAAATCTCCAGGTACGTTCTACCCTAGTCAATTGTGTTTCAGAGCTTACGCTTGGGGGCCATGGATGTTTTGATGATTAGGAACTTTGAAAAGGACCAGCAAGGACTTGGAAAAGGCCAAGGTGTTGAGGAGGAGCAGCAAGGGCGCCCACAACAGGAAGGAGATCAAGTCCGACTCGGCTGCGACTCCATCTCAGATTCTAGGACCAGTCTACACTAAAATGGACACCCAAGATGCATCCGAACTCCGATTGCGACGAAATTGATATGGTTGGAAAGATAAAGAGATTATCTAACCAACCCAACTGGTTCCACTTTAAAATTCATCCGGAGTCAACTGGAATTGTCGAAATAATTCAGCGTTCAGATTCTGTTTTGGTGCTGCGACACCTTCTGTTGGGCCATTGGGCCGTGTATCGCGTCGGAGCCCATTAGGGACGAGTCCAGGGGTCATGCACACGCTAATACTCTATTTATTCAGCAGTCACCGCCACATTAGGTTTTTGGGTTTTTCTTAGATCAATTCTGTCATCGAACAGTGTCGTCGTCATCGGTTTGTGAGACCCCATCCTGTAATCAATACAATTTTGGTTGCGTTTCTTTCCTGTTCTTGCTTGTGTTCTTGATTACGCTTGCCGGGATAAGCCTTCATGGCGAGGTCACTCGTGTGTCACAGGTGATAACCAACGGAACCGTGGTGTAGTGATTATGAGGAACCATTCGCTCGGAACCTTGGATCATCAACGTCGAGATCTCCCCAGGACATCCCAGCGCTCTGCGATGATCCAGGGCTGCGTACAGCGGTCTTGGCCTGGCTGCCCACCCTCGACGAGAGCGGCGTGGCGGTTCGCCAGACCGGCGGCCGAGACCCCACCGCAGGATCCATATCCCTGGTGTACCGGCCAGAGGTTCCCAGCCCGCCAGCGTGGGCTCCAAAGCTCCCCCCGCGGCCCCTAGCCCCTTGGACAAGGGCAAAGGGGCCGCAAGCAACTCCTCCGCCCCGGGTGGAACCAGGGGGTTGGAGGAAGAGAGGCGACGCCGGCTGCATCGCGCCGACGGGTCGCTTGTCACGGACCCTCCTCTTGATTCAGACCCGCCCCAGAAGCATCAGAGGACTGCTGGCGGGGCCGAGGAGACTGGTTCCCAGGCCCACGACACACAGAGGCGCGTCAGTCCTCTGCCACCACCACCATTGGATCCGCCGCCACCGCCGACACCACCACCGTCGGTCCCGCCGCCACCACCGCCGCTTGGGGGTGATGTCCCCCAGGGGCACCAGTAGCAGCAACAACAACAGCAACAGCAGCAGCAGCAACAACAGCGGACGTCCCGCTTCCAAGGCCGCTGGAAGGTCCAGGGCCCGAAGTAAGTGTAGCTCCATCCTTGTTTTTGCGAGTGTAGTTATCATGCCGACAGGTCTCAACCCATCCTTGTTTGCCAGGGCTTCCTCCCCTTCTGCTCCCAAGGGCGCGCCTCCTCCACCGGAACCATGCCCGCCGGCGGGTCTGGCTTCCAGTAGTAGGCACCTGCTGGGAGTGGTGCCGGCGAACTGCCGACGGCCACTGCAGCTTCAACGACGGCGACGCCGTCGAGTACACCGTTGGCAGTGGCGGAGGAGGTCCCGACTGTGCCCACCCCTGCCGTCCAGGGTGACATGGGGGGCGTGTCTAGCTCCAACCCGCCGCCCACTCTAAAGGAGCCGGAGGTGGTTCTTGGGCGGCGACTCCAATCCGGCGACGAGCCAGAAGCAGCGTTGGTCCCCCTCCCCCTGGTGCTGTCTTGTGCGCATCAGGCCCTTCAAGAGACCAAGGCGGCGATCCAGCGGGAATGGGAGGCACTGGAATCTGAGCACCAGCGCCTCAGCGACTGGCGTACCCAGCTGGAGGAGCGCACCAAGGCGGCGTCCGAGCGGTTCGCCTTTGAGCGGTCCGAGCTGGCGCGGGACCGCAAAGACTACAAGAAGGACCTCTAGAAGGTGTACGCCAGGGAGCTGGAGGCGAGCCGAAAGGAGAAGAGGCTGGCCAAGAAGGAGGAGCACTTGAACCAGAGGGAGGAGGTCGTCATAGAGCTCCAGGCCAAGCTGAGTGCCTTTAACAAAATCCTAGAGGAGCAGCGGGTCGAGCAGACCGCGATTGTGGAGAGTCTGCAAAGGCTGCAGCGAGAGCTCGAGGGCAAGGCCCATGACGCCGCCCTCGCTGAGGAGACGCTTAAAGCGAAAGGAGATTCCTTGGACAGGCGGGAGGCAGACCTCACCAGGCGGGAGGCAGACCTCGCTAGGCAGGGGAAGGATCTCGCCTTCAAGGAGGAAATACTTGAGAGGCGGGAGAAGTCGCTGGCCGAGCATGAACTCGAGGCAGAGGAGAAGGAGCGGACTCTGGAGGAGCGGGTCCGCCGGTTCCAGGCGGCACAGGCGGCGCAGGCAGCACCAGGCCTCCAGGTGGTGGAGGCGATGAAGAAGACACTTGAAGATCTCCAGGTGAAGCAGCGCGCCGGGGTCCAGCGCATCGCCGCCTGGGCCAGCGAGGCGAGCACGGCACTGGTGCCGCTATGGGTGAGCCCCATCCCGGTGTCGGAGCTGCCGACGTCCATCTCCGACGCGCTCCCGGTGCTGGATTCCACCACAGACCGCCTCCGACGCCTGGACCAGATACTTGGCGCCCGCCTGGAGGCTGAGGGCGACAGGCTCTGCCGAGCGATGATAGAATACATCCTGATGTGCTTCCGGAGCCATGACCCGAACATCTCCTTGGAGTCGGTGATCCCTGGTCCGGTGGCCGATACCAAAGACGCCGCCCGGGAGGGCATACAAGACACCATGGAGGTGGTGACCGAGCGCTTCCAGCGGGATCCTGCCGATGATGAGTAGCTAGATCTGCAGAGAGAAGGCAAGGGTCCCGCTGGGAAGCGGCTTGTAATATTTTTTGGTTTTGCAAGATACTTGTCGGCGTTCCGAGACCAGGGGGTCCCTGAGCCGACGAGTGAATGTCGCCGCGTGTCCCAGCCCAGATGGGTCGAGCGCGAGGGCGAGCGTGAAGGGGGGAGAGCGAGGCGGCTGGAGACCGGCGTGAGAGAGGTGGGAATCCCGCGGCCTTCGTGTTTGTCCCGCGCCCAGGTCGGGTGCGCTTGCAGTAGGGGGGTTACAAGCGTCCACGCGGGAGAGGGAGCGAGCGGCTCCAAGCGAGCGCGTGTCTCGTCCTCGTCCTCGCGCGGCCAACCCTCTCTAAGAGGGCCCTGGTCCTCCCTTTTATAGGCGCAAGGAGAGGATCCAGGTGTACAATGGGGGGTGTAGCAGAGTGCTACGTGTCTAGCGGAGGAGAGCTAGCGCCCTGAGTACATGCCGTTGTGGCAGCCAGAGAGATTTTGGCACCCAGCTGGTGTGATGTCGTGGCCGTCGGAGGAGCGATGGAGCCTGGCGGAGGGACAACTGTCGGAGCGGTTGAATCCTTGCTGACGTCCTCTTGCTTCTATAAGGGGGCTGAGAGCCGCCGTCGTCACAGAGTATGCAGGGCGCCATCATTGCCTATCTGGCGGGGCGAGCCAGATGGGACACCGGTCTTGTTCCCTGCGGCCCGAGTCAGCTCGGGGTAGGGTGATGATGGCGCCTCCTGTTGACGTGGCTGGTCTACGCCCTAGGTTGGGCGATGTGGAAGCTCCTTCGAAGCCGAGGTTGAGTCTGTCCTCCGTGGCCGAGGTCGGGTCCGAGCCCCAGGTTCGGGCGAGGCGGAGATCGCCGGCTGGTGCCGGGGCGGAGTCCGAGCCCTGGGGTCGGGCGAAGCGGAGTTCGTCGTCTTCTGGGGCCGAGCCCAAGTCCGAGCCCTAGGTCGGGCGGAGTTCACCGTCTTCCGGGACTTAGCCCGAGTCCGAGCCCCGGGTCGGGCGGACTTCGCTGTCTTCCGGGACTTAGCCCGAGTCCGAGCCCTGGGTCGGGCGAGTTCACCGTCTTCCGGGACTTAGCCCGAGTCCGAGCCCTGGGTCGGGCGGAGTTCGCCGTCTTTCGGGACTTAGCCCGAGTCCGAGCCCTGGGTCGGGCGGAGTTCACCGTCTTCCGGGACTTAGCCCGAGTCCGAGCCCTGGGTCGGGCGGAGCGGAGCTTCCTATGGTGCCTTTGGCCGGGCTTGACTGCCTGTCAGTCTCACTCTGTCAAGTGGCACCGCAGTCGGAGTGGCGCAGGCGGCGCTGTCCTTTTGTCAGGCCGGTCAGTGGAGCGGCGAAGTGACGGCGGTCACTTCGGCTCTGCCGGCTGGGGGGCGTGCGTCAGGATAAAGGTGTTAGGCCACCTTTGCATTAAATGCTCCTGCGATTTGGTCGGTCGGTGCGGCGATTTGATTAGGGTTGCTTCTTGGCGAAGGCAGGGCCTCGGGCGAGCCGAAAACCTGTTCGCCGCTGAAGGGGGGCCTCAGGCGAGACGGAAATCCTCCGGGGTCGGCTGCCCTTGTCCGAGGCTAGGCTCGGGTGAGGCGTGATCGCGTCCCTTGAATGGACTGATCCCTGACTTAATCGCACCCATCCGGCCTTTGCAGCTTTGTGCTGATGGGGGTTACCAGCTGAGAATTAGGAGCCTTGAGGGTACCCCTAATTATGGTCCCCGACAGTAGCCCCCGAGCCTCAAAGGGAGTGTTTGCACTCGCTTGGAGGCTTTCGTCGCACTTTTTTGCAAGGGGACCAGCCTTTCTCGGTTGCGCTTTTGTTCTGGTGGGTGCGCGCGAGCGCACCCGCCGGGTGTAGCCCCCGAGGCCTCGGAGGAGTGGTTTCACTCCTTCGAGGTCTTACTGCCTCACGTAGTGCTTCGGCTGGTCTGGTCGTTCCCTCATGCGAGCTGGCCGTAGCCCAGGTGTACGGTCGGGTTCCAAGTTCTCGGGCTGGTATGTTAACGCTGTCAACGGTTCGGCCGGAGCCGGGTTTGCGAGAGCAGCCCCCGAGCCTCTGCACAGAGCGAGAGGGCGGTCAGGGGTAGACTCGACTTTTTTACATACGCCCCTGCGTCGCCTTTCCGCAAGGAGGAGGGGGGGAAAGCGCCATGTTGCCCTCGATGGGCGCCGAACATGGTGTCTCCGATGAGCTGCAAGCGGGTAATCCGAGTGGACGTCCGTGCCCCGTTCGTTAGGGGTCGGCTAGGGGCCCAGAGGCATGCCCAAAAGTACCTGCGGGTGATTTGCCAGACCCGGTCCCCTGGTGACGGGGTCCGAGGGCTCGATGCCTCCCTTTGATGGGATTCTGTTACAAGATCGTTCCCGCTGGTCTCGGAAATGTCCTAGGGTACCTCAGGAGCGCAGCCCGGGCCTTGGTTATGTATCGAACGTACCCATGGTCATCCCTCGCTCGGTGTCTGAGGCGGCTGTGAACCCTTCGGGGGCCAGCCTTCGAACCCCTGATCAGTAATGGGCACGGAGCCCGAGTAGCCTGAGGCGGCCGTGGAACCCTTTCGAGGGGTCAGCCTTCGAACCTCTGACCAGTAGTGGGTGTAGGGCCCACGCGATCTAAGGCGGCTGTTGAACCCTTCCGGGGGGCCAACCTTCGAACCTCTGATCAGTAGGGGCTCGGAGCCTGGTTCCTTCTCGGGGAAGGATCCTTTTCGGGGTATCCCCCTTTCCCGGTCCCTGTTGCAAGAGAGAGAAAGAGGAAAAACGGAAAAGGATACGAAATCGAACGATGCGGCGTACCTTTTTTGACGCGGTCATTACGGCGAAGGCGAAGCGTCGCTCGTTTCTCCTGCCAGAGGCGCCGCGTGTCCCACCGCGGAGTTGATGCGACAGGGCGAGTGGTTCGCAGGGTAGCCGTTGCGCGTGCGTGAGCCGTTCGAGGAATGGGTCACGGGCGCGTTGCCTTCACGCCGTGAGAGAGGGTTCTCTCGCTGCCCCCGGATGGGACGTAAGCTTGGCTGACGACGTGACCACTGCACCTGCCCGCCTGCCACCGCCATTACTGCCGGCCCGTCTTTGGCCGTATTGACCGTCGCGCCAGGCTGGAGCCGCTGGGTCGTGCGCTGGGTGGCCTCGAATCGTGGCATTGGTTCCGCAGTCGAGGAGGCGCGGTGGTGGCGCAGGTGGTGATGCAGTTACTCACACGTAGCAACCGGCGCACCGGTTGCATGACGCGTGGGCCTGGGCCTCCATGCCGGGCGTGTTGGGTGTCGGAGAAGTGCGCCCACTTGGCGCGGTTGCATGCTGCCTGCACGGCTGCCCGCCCTTTCGCCCGCTGGTCTGGGCAAAAGTGGAGGGTCGCTTGTAACCGCTGGGCGGTTGTACGCACCGTGCGCGGCGGTTTGGCTTCTTCTGCTCTGAGTCGGCTCGCATGACGTGTGGGACCCAGCCCCCGCGCCGTAGGGGAGGACCTTAGAGTGTGTTGGAGAAGACTCAGCCCATGACAGCCGGGGACGCAAGTAGGGAGAACCGCCTTTAAAAGGAGGGTGACCCCCTTGAAAGGCGACCATGTCTTCACGCTCCCTTATGCATCGTGTCTTTCCACCTTCCAAGCCCCCGGATGGGGGAGATCCGCCGTCTTTCCGCCTCGTCGTTGGGGGAACACGACTCCGTGGGAGTTGGTACCTTTCAGCCATCGTTCGGCTTCAAGGATTTTCATCACACAGCCCGGTTGCACCCCTCCGCTGGTGGTCACCCAAGACGGTGACCTCCAGCCCCTGGATGGGGAGAGGCAAGCTGGGCTGTGATCTTGGTCCCGCCCTTAGCCTCGAGGGTGTTCGTCATCCTCGCTGGGGTGGGGAGCGAGGCGAGCCGGGGCTCTACCTCCCGCGCGGGCCGGCGGGCCACCTCTTCTTCCAGCTTCTGGTGGTGGCAAACACCCTCCAGCTCTGCGGAGGAGACGTCCTCCAGCCATGCTGGGGAAGGCGAACAGTTGCTGCCCAGCTAGGATGCAACATTCCGCCCTCTTCCTTGCATTCGAGGCAAGGACGGCAGCGAGGACCCGCCGGTGCGCTTGGGAGCGGCCCGCTTTTTGGCTTTAATAGCTAGTTCGCGTCCCTTGAGCGGGAACGCGAACGAGAGCCCTCCGGTGGCCGCGTCCGTCCTTGGACCATGGTTGCCGCTGCAGAGGTCGCTGGCGGGTCCCCCGGTGTTCGTCGCCCCGCAGGTTCAAGGTTGTTCATACCCGCGGGGACGGAACCAGAGTTCCGTTTGTAATGGCACTTCGAATGCCAGTGTTTTTGTTCATTGTGGCTGTCGGGGCTTGAACATGTATGTGTTTTCGGCGCGGAGCCGTGTTTTTTCCTCATTTTCGAGCACTAAGACTCGCCTGTTGGTTGTCTGAACTGCTTCACCAAGCGTGAGTCGCCCCGTGTAAAGGTGACGAGTGAGGTATTCGTATCCCGGAGGCGTAGGAGTCCCTCGGCTCGGTCAGCCTTATTGTCTGAGGCTTCTCTAGCTTAATTAAAGGAACCCCTCGGCCGCTCTTCGACGAGCCGAGGCCAGGGGTAGCGGCGCCAACATGAGCAGAGGCAGAGTTGGCTCGAAAAGAAAAACCTGGTTGGCCGGAGCCTGGCCGGGTCGTCCGTTAGCGGGACCGACGCCGAAATTGACCAGCCGAGGCCTCGGATCGGGCTGACGCCCTTGGAGGACAGCTGGCCGAGGCCCCGGTGTGACCGGCCGAGCCGCCTGCTCGGGCCGGATTCCCGAGAAGACCCTGGTAGCGATGGCCCGGGCGTGGTGATGACGTCGTCCTTCAGAGTGGAGATCTTCGGACCGCGTCGCCGTCCGAGGCTAGGTCGGACCTCGCCGAAGGTGTCGTCGATGCCGAGGGTGCTGCTGCTCCCTTCAGCCGTCAAGATCCGAGCCTGCAGGATCGGATTGTCTTGTAGCGTGTGTTCCCTGTGGCCGCCGAGGCCAAAACACACCCTCGCCGTGTTGTAAAGCCACGTCTCCTTTCCTCTTGTTTCGAGTATCTGGACCTTCTTGTTGGTAACAGAAATGTTTGTGCGAGCGAGAGTTGCTTCTCGCGGAAGGTGACGAGTGAGGTATCCGTATCCCGGAGGCGTAGGAGTCCCTCGGCTCGGTCAGCCTTGGTTGCTTACGTGTACTCCGTCGTTTTCAGGATCCACTTTCGAAGTAGTCAAACAGCCCGAAAGACCTTCTGGCAGAAAAGATCTTTTTTCGAGGAAAATTTCGACGCAGAGGGGGTTCCCCCCTTTTAGCCCCCGAGGGAGGGTCAGGCTTTGCCGAGGCAAGGCCGACCCTTCCTTGACGACTAAACTTTTGCTGGGCGCGAGGTATATGAACAACTTGAAAACATCTTAAGGGTAGAAGCGACGTAGCTGTTGGATGTTCCAAGCGTTGCCGTAGACCTCGCCTTGACTGTTGGCCAGCTTGTACGTTCCGGGCTTCAGAACTTTGGCGATGACGAACGGCCCCTCCCAGGGGGCGTGAGCTTGTGCCGCCCTCGGGCGTCTTGTCACAGCCGAAGCACCAGGTCGCCCACCTGGAGGTCTCGGGACCGGACCCCTCGGGCGTGGTAGCGTTGCAGGGACTACTGGTATCGCGCCGAGTGCAGTAAGGCCTTGTCCCGTGCCTCCTCCAGCTGGTCCAGCGAGTCTTCTCGGCTAGCTTGGTTGCTTTGGTCGGTGTAGGCCCTCGCCCTCGGGGAGCCGTATTCCAGGTCTGTGGGCAAGACGGCCTCGGCCCCGTAGACTAGGAAGAACGGCGTGAAGCCCGTGGCTCGGCTTGGCGTTGTCCTCAGACTCCAGACCACCGAGGGGAGTTCCTTCATCCATCGCTTGCCGAACTTGTTGAGGTCGTTGTAGATCCGAGGCTTGAGCCCTTGTAGAATCATGCCGTTGGCACGCTCTACTTGCCCATTTGACATGGGGTGAGCCACGGCGGCCCAGTCCACCCGGATGTGATGATCCTCGCAGAAGTCCAGGAACTTTCTGCCGGTGAACTGGGTGCCGTTGTCGGTGATGATGGAGTTTGGGACCCCGAAGCGATGGATGATGTTGGTGAAGAACGCCACCGCCTGCTCGGACCTGATGCTGTTCAGGGGTCGGACCTCGATCCACTTGGAGAATTTATCGATGGTGACCAGCAGGTGCGTGTAGCCCCCGGGTGCCTTCTGCAAGGGGCCGACGAGGTCCAGACCCCACACAGCAAAAGGCCAGGTGATGGGTATCGTCTGTAGAGCCTGAGCGGGCAGGTGGGTCTGCCTTGTGTAGAACTGACACCCTTCGCAGGTGTGGACAATTCTAGTGGTGTCGGCCACCGCCGTCGGCCAGTAGAAACCTTGCCGGAAAGCATTCCCGACAAGGGCTCGAGGCGCTGCGTGATGGCCGCAAGCCCCCGAGTGTATCTCTCGCAGGAGTTCCTGACCTTCGGCGATGGAGATGCATCGCTGGAGGATGCCGGAGGGGCTGCGGTGGTAGAGCTCCTTCTCATCACCCAGCAAGACGAACGACTTGGCGTGTCGCGCCACCCGCTGAGCCTCGGCTCGGTCAGAGGGTAGCTCTCCTCGGTGAAGATATTGCAGGTACGGGGTCTGCCAGTTTTGATCAGGCGTGACCCCACTTCGCTCCCCCCGACGTGCAGCGTTTCGCCCTCGGGGGCCGAGGGTACCTCGGGCCGAACCGAGGATGCCTCGGACCGAGTCGAGGGTGCCTCGGGATGATCCGAGATTGCCTCGGGCTGATCCGAGGGTGCCTCGGGCTCGGGCGTGTCGTCGATCTTGACGGAGGGTTGATGCAGATCCCGGGAGAAGACGTCCGGGGGAACCTTCGTTCGCCCCGAGGCTATTTTAGCCAGCTCGTCCGCAGTCTCGTTGTAGTGCCGAGCGATGTGGTTGAGCTCGAGCCCGTAGAACTTGTCTTCCAGGCGTCGAACTTCATCACAGTAGGCCTCCATCTTCGGGTCGCGGCAGTGGGAGTTCTTCATGACTTGGTCGATGACGAGCTGCGAGTCACCGCGAGCGTCGAGGCGTCGGACCTCTAGCTCGATGGCGATCCGCAACCCGTTGACTAGAGCTTCGTACTCAGCCACATTGTTGGATGCCGAGAAATGGAGGCGTAGCACGTAGCGTAGGTGCTTCCCGAGGGGCGAGATGAAGAGTAGGCCTGCGCCGGCTCCTGTCTTCATCAGCGACCCATCAAAGAACATGGTCCAGAGCTCCGGTTGGATCGGAGCCGTCGGTAGCTGAGTGTCGACCCATTCAGCTATGAAGTCCGCCAAGACCTGGGACTTGATGGCCTTCCGAGGGGCGAACGAGATCGTCTCGCCCATGATTTCAACCGCCCACTTTGCAATCCTACCCGAGGCCTCTTGGCACTGGATGATCTCCCCCAGGGGGAAGGTTGACACCACAGTTACCAGATGAGACTCGAAGTAGTGTCGCAGCTTCCGCCGCGTCAGGATCACCGCGTACAACAGCTTCTGAACTTGTGGGTAGCGGATCTTGGTTTCGAACAGTACCTCGCTGACGAAGTAGACTGGCCTCTGAACGGGCAACGCATGCCCCTCTTCTTGCCTCTCGACCACAATCGCGGCGCTAACCACCTGAGTGGTCGCGGCGACGTAGACCAGGAGGGCTTCTCCGGCAGCTGGGGGCACCAAGATAGGCGCCTTTGTGAGGAGCGCCTTCAGGTTCCCGAGGGCTTCCTCGGCCTCAGGGGTCCAAGTGAAGCACTCGGCCTTCCTTAAGAGGCGGTATAGAGGTAGACCTCTTTCGCCGAGGCGGGAGATGAAGCGGCTCAGAGCCGCGAGGCATCCCATGACCCTCTGTATGCCTTTCAAGTCCTTGATGGGCCCCATGCTGGTGATAGCTGCGATCTTCTCCGGGTTGGCTTCGATGCCCCGCTCGGAGACGATGAACCCCAAGAGCATGCCTCGGGGTACTCCGAAAACACACTTTTTGGGATTGAGCTTGACGCCTTTCGCCTTGAGACATCGGAATGTCGCTTCAAGGTCGGAAAGGAGGTCGGAGGCTTTCCTCGTCTTGACTACGATGTCATCGACATAGGCCTCGACCGTGCGGCCAATGTGTTCGCCGAACACATGGTTCATGCACCGCTGGTACGTCGCGCTCGCATTCCTCAAGCCGAATGGCATGGTGACGTAGCAGTACATGCCGAAGGGTGTGATGAAAGAAGTCGCAAGCTGGTCGGACTCTTTCATCCTGATTTGATGATACCCTGAGTAGGCATCGAGGAAAGACAGGGTTTCGCACCCAGCAGTGGAATCCACGATTTGGTCGATATGAGGCAGAGGGTAGGGAACCTTCGGACATGCTTTGTTGAGACCAGTGTAGTCTACACACATCCGCCATTTCCCCCCTTTCTTTCTCACAAGAACAGGGTTGGCAAGCCATTCGGGATGGAATTCCCTCTTTGATGAACCCTGCCGCCATTAGCTTGTGGATCTCCTCGCCTATGGCTCTGCGCTTCTCCTCGTCGAATCGGCGCAGCGGCTGCTTGATGGGTCGGGCTCCGGCTCGGATGTCCAGCGAGTGCTCGGCGACATCCCTCGGTATGCCGGGCATGTCCGAGGGACTCCACGCGAAGACGTCAGCATTCGCGCGGAGAAAGTCGACGAGCGCTGCTTCCTATTTGGGATCGAGCCCGGAGCCGATCCGGATCTGCTTGGAGGCGTCGCCGTTGGGGTCGAGGGGGACGGACTTAACCGTCTCCGCTGGCTCGAAGTTGCCGGCATGACGCTTCACGTCTGGCACCTCCTTAGAGAGGCTCTCCAGGTCGGCGTTGAGGGCCTCGGACTCGGCGAGGGACTCGGCGTACTCCACGCACTCCACGTCGCATTCGAACGCGTGTTTGTACGTGGGGCCGACGGTGATGACCCCGTTGGGGCCCGGCATCTTGAGCTTCAGGTAGGTATAGTTGGGGACGGCCATGAACTTCGCGTAGCATGGCCTCCCCAGTACCGCGTGGTAGGTTCCTCGGAACCCGACCACCTCGAACGTCAGGGTCTCCTTTCGGAAGTTGGAGGGTGTTCCGAAGCAGACGGGAAGGTCGAGCTGTCCGAGGGGTTGGACGCGCTTACTGGGAATGATCCCATGGAAGGGCGCAGCGCCTGCTCGGACAGAGGACTGATCGACACGTAGGAGCCCGAGGGTCTCGACGTAAATGATGTTGAGGCTACTGCCTCCGTCCATGAGGACCTTGGTGAGCCTGACGTTGCCGATGACGGGGTCGACGACGAGCGGGTATTTCCCCGGGCTCGACACATGGTCGGGGTGATCGTCTCGGTCGAAGGTGATGGGCTTTTCGGACCAGTCCAGATAGACTGGCGCCGCCACCTTGACCGAGCAGACCTCCCGGCGCTCTTGCTTGCGGTGCCGAGCCGAGGCGTTCGCCGCTTGCCCACCATAGATCATGAAGCAGTCGCGGACCTCGGGAAACTCTCCTGCCTGGCGATCTTCCTTCTTGTCGTCGTCGTGGGCCTTGCCACCCTCCGCGGGTGGCCCGGCCCTGTGGATGTGGCGCCGAAGCATGACGCACTCCTCAAGGGTGTGCCTGACGGGTCCCTGGTGATAGGGGCACGGCTCCTTGAGCATCTTGTCGAAGAGGTTGGCACCTCCGGGGGGCTTCCGAGGGTTCTTGTACTCGGCGGCGGCGACAAGGTCCGCGTCGGCGGCGTCGCGTTTCGCTTGCGACTTCTTCTTGCCCTTCTTCTTGGCACCGCGCTGAGTTGACGCCTCGGGAGTATCTTCCGATGGGCGGCCCTAGGGCTGCTCGTCTTTTCGGAAGATAGCCTCGACCGCCTCCTGGCCGGAGGCGAACTTGGTGGCGATGTCCATCAGCTCGCTCGCCCTGGTGGGGGTCTTGCGACCCAGCTTGCTCACTAGGTCGCGGCAGGTGGTGCGAGCGAGGAACGCGCCGATGACATCCGAGTCGGTGATGTTGGGCAGCTCGGTGCGCTGCTTCGAGAATTGCCGGATGTAGTCTCGGAGAGACTCTCCCGGCTGCTGTCGGCAGCTTCGGAGGTCCCAGGAATTCCCGGGGTGCACATACATGCCCTGGAAATTGCCGGCGAAAGCTTGGACTAGGTCGTCCCAGTTGGAGATCTGCCCCGGAGGCAGGTGCTCCAACCAAGCGCGAGCGGAGTCGGAGAGGAACAGGGGGAGTTTGCGGATGATGAGGTTGTCATCGTCCGTTCCACCCAGTTGGCAGGCCAGACGGTAGTCCGCGAGCCACAGTTCCGGTCTCGTCTCCCCCGAGTACTTTGTGATAGTAGCCGGGGGTCGGAAACGGGTCAGGAACGGCGCCCGCCGGATGGCCCGGCTGAAGGCCTGTGGACCGGGTGGTACCCCTGCCTTCGGGAGGCGGAGCTCTCGGCCCATCGGACCGTGGCGCCTTCCAGGAGATTCTTGAGCTCTCCCTGGATTCGCCGCCCCTCGGTGGTTGATGGCTCCGGCATCACGCGAAGAAGCATTGCTGCTGCCGCCAGGTTCTGGCCGACCCCACTGGATGCGGGTGGTGGCCTGACCCTGACGTCGTCGGTGATGCGGTGCTGGAAGCCCTGGGGCAGATGACGTATTTCTCCGGCCGGAGGTTGGCCCGCCCATGCCTGCCCGACGTCCCGACGGATCGGCTCAAGCGCTCCTGCTCCCTCGTCGAGCCTGGCCTGCACCCCGCGGATTTGCTCGAGCTGTGGGTCATGACCCCCCACCGGAACGGGGACCACAGCTAGCTCCCGTGGGATGTCAACGCGAGGCACCGGCCTAGGGAGGTCACCGTCCTCCGGCATGCCGAGATGGTTGCCTTCGGGGGACCCCCTAGATCGACGTGGAAGCATTCGCGACTTGGGCCGCGGTCCTCGTCGCCGAGGCTACGGCTACCGCCGGAACAGTCGGAAAGGCAGTAGTCGCATGCGGTCATGAAGTCCCGCATGGCACTGGGGTTGCCAAGTCCAGAGAAATCCCAACAGATGCTGGGCTCATCGTCTTCCTCGGACCCAGAGGGCCCGTAGGTCAAGACGTTCGTCAGCCGGTCCCAAGGTGACCGCATACGAAACCCCAGAGGGTTTGGACTTGCCTCTACGAGAGCGCCCGCCAAAGCAAAGTCGCTAGACGGGTTGAGGTTGAATCCGAAAGACGTGGGATGGGAATCGATCAGTACCTTTTGGTCGACGGGCGGCGATAAGGTCACGTCGGGGACTGACTGCGCCGTCATCTCAGGTACGAGGGTGACGTCCAGCAAGCTTTTCGCGAGTGTGCTGACGTCGTCCGCTTGCTCGGGATTGACGCGTCGCGGGGAGACGGCGCTCGCCTTCGTCTCAAACGCGAGGTCGACGCCCGGTGCGCCCCCCGTTGGGGTGCTGGGGCCGTTGACTCGCTCGACAGCCGACGAGGCGTTGTCTCCTGCTTGGCCTTGGTTGCCCCACCTCCTCCTCCGCCGGCGGGGGAGAGGACGGGGTGAGCTCGAAGATTGTTCTTCCACCATGCGGGGAAGACGTCGCCGATTCCGCCGCCGGCGGGCGGGTTGTCGGCCGCCACTGTTGTTGTCGCACGGCGGTGGAAGGAGTATCATGTCGTAGCTGCCGTCGAGGGACATGAACTCAAGACTCCCGAAACGGAGCACCGTCCCGGGTTGGAGAGGTTACTGGAGACTGCCCATCTGGAGCTTGACGGGAAGCTGTTCGTCAACACGCAGCAGGCCCCTACCTGGCGCGCCAACTGTCGGCGTTCCAAGACCGGGGGGTCCCTGAGCCGACGAGTGAATGTCGCTGCGTGCCCCAGCCCAGATGGGTCGAGCGCGAGGGCGAGCGCGAAGGGGGGAGAGCGAGGCGACCGGAGACCGGCGTGAGAGAGGTGGGAATCCCGCGGCCTTCGTGTTCGTCCCGCGCCCAGGTCGGGTGCGCTTGTAGTAGGGGGGTTACAAGCGTCCACGCGGGAGAGGGAGCGAGCGGCTCCAAGCGAGCGCGTGTCTCGTCCTCGTCCCCGCGCGGCCAACCCTCTCTAAGAGGGCCCTGGTCCTCCCTTTTATAGGCGCAAGGAGAGGATCCAGGTGTATAATGGGGGGTGTAGCAGAGTGCTACGTGTCTAGCGGAGGAGAGCTAGCGCCCTGAGTACATGCCGTTGTGGCTGCCGGAGAGATTTTGGCACCCAGCTGGTGTGATGTCGTGGTCGTCGGAGGAGCGATGGAGCCTGGCGGAGGGACAGCTGTCGGAGCGGTTGAATCCTTGCTGACGTCCTCTTGCTTCCGTAAGGGGGCTGAGAGACGCCGTCGTCACAGAGTATGCAGGGCGCCATCATTGCCTATCTGGCGGGGTGAGCCAGATGGGACGCCGGTCTTGTTCCCTGCGGCCCGAGTCAGCTCGGGGTAGGGTGATGATGGCGCCTCCTGTTGACGTGGCTGGTCTACGCCCTAGGTTGGGCGATGTGGAAGCTCCTCCGAAGCCGAGGTCGAGTCTGTCCTCCGTGGCCGAGGTCGGGTCCGAGCCCCAGGTTCGGGCGAGGCGGAGATCGCCGGCTGGTGCCGGGGCGGAGTCCGAGCCCTAGGGTCGGGCGAAGCAGAGTTCGTCGTCTTCTAGGGCCGAGCCCAAGTCCGAGCCCTCGGTCGGGCGGAGTTCGCCGTCTTCTGGGACTTAGCTCGAGTCCGAGCCCTGGGTCAGGTGGAGTTCGCCGTCTTTCGGGACTTAGCCCGAGTCCAAGCCCTGGGTCGGGCGGAGTTCGCCGTCTTCCGGGACTTAGCCCGAGTCCGAGCCCTGGGTCAGGCGGAGCGGAGCTTCCTATGGTGCCTTTGGCCGGGCCTGACTGCCTGTCAGTCTCACTCTGTCAAGTGGCACCACAGTCGGAGTGGCGCAGGCGGCGCTGTCCTTTTGTCAGGCCAGTCAGTGGAGCGGCGAAGTGACGGCGGTCACTTCGGCTCTGCCAGCTGGGGGGCGTGCGTCAGGATAAAGGTGTGAGGCCACCTTTGCATTAAATGCTCCTGCGATTTAGTCGGTCGGTGCGGCGATTTGATTAGGGTTGCTTCTTGGCGAAGGCAGGGCCTCGGGCGAGCCGAAAACATGTTCGCCGCTGAAGGGGGGCCTCGGGTGAGACGGAAATCCTCCGGGGTCGGCTGCCCTTGTCCGAGGCTAGGCTCGGGTGAGGCGTGATCGAGTCCCTTGAATGGACTGATCCCTGACTTAATCGCACCCATCAGGCCTTTGCAGCTTTGTGCTGATGGGGGTTATCAGCTGAGAATTAGGAGCCTTGAGGGTACCCCTAATTATGGTCCCCGACAATACTTTTGGGAAGTATTAATCTAACAGTGACAGAACTTATCTGTATGCTATTTGTCTTTGTTGTGTGCGTCGTTACCAACTTCTCCCTAGTACTTGGCCCCCCTGGGATGTAGGCTCGACGTGTCGAGGCTGGATGCCAGTATACTTAAGAAAGAATTGGTGACCTGGCCCCCAGGAGGTAGTCTCGACTGGGACCTGGACCTGCACACAACCTTGGCTAGGAAGTTTTAGTAGCGCACCGATAGGACCCGCCAGCTGATATCTTCTACCCTTTGATTCATGCAATAGGACCTGCAGGACTTAGCCTGGGAAGCCAATCCGTGTGTCCGGACCCCCTGGATCACAGCTCCAAATACTAGGACACCCGTCGCAGAGTGGTGGAGTTTGTAGGCTTAGGGTACGGGACCGGGCTAAGCAGCTACACAACTCTGGACCACCCCAGGAGACAAGTGTCCATTCTTTAGAATTGGACCCCAGGTTGTCGGACTCACAGGACTATAGTTCCAAATACTAGGATACCCGTCACAGAGTGGTGGAGCGTGCAGGCTTAGGGTACGGAACCAGGCTAAGCGGCTACACAGCTCCGGACCACCCTAGGAGACAAGTACCCGTTCTCTAGAACTGGCCCCCAGGCTGCCAGACCCCCCTGCCGAGGGATCCCAAACTGCAAACCTAGCCTACTCAATTCGGATGTCATTATACCAGCAAGGGTGGGAACTGTATGGGTGGGTTAGATAAAAAATGATGCTCGTAAATTGAAGCAAAGTAAGACCATCACAAAAACAAATCTGGGGGTGAATCTTTTCTTTATAACTTGATATACATGGGTGTAGGCCATCAGACTGGGTTTATGAGGGCGGACCTCACTGGGCTGGCATACATATATGCTCAACCTAGTTACAAAGGAAGAAAACTGAATCCCCAGGTTTGTTTTTATGGGAAAAACTTACGGAGATGCTCTATGTTCCAGGGATTGGTCAGAGGCTCTCCTTCAGTTGTAGCGAGGCGGACACACCCAGGTCGGCATATTTCCGTCACCTTGAAGGGTCCTTCCCAGCTGGGGGAGAGTTTGTGGAGCCCTTCTCAGTTCAGGACTCGCTTTAGGACCAGATCCCAACCCTGAGGCCCCTACTATGCACGAACCGTTGGTGGTAGCGCCTGAACGCCTAGTTGTACCGTGCATTTCGGATTGCCGCTCGCCATCTGCGCTCGTCGATGAAGTCCACGTCCTCATGCCGTAGCTGTTCCTGCATAGACTCATCGAAAGTTTGGACCCGTGGGGATCCCATAATGATTTCTAGGGGAAGGCAGGCTTCGGCCCTGTAGACCAGGAAGAACGGGGTCTCCCCGATGGCTCGGCTGGGTGTGGTCCGGTTCCCCCACAGCAAGGACGGAAGCTCACTGACCCAATTTGCACCATGTTTTTTCAAGTAGTCGTAGGTGCGTGTCTTGAGTCCCTTGAGGATCTCTGCGTTTGCCCTCTCCACTTGGCCGTTGCTCCTGGGATGAGCCACGGACGCGAAGCAGAGCTGGGTGCCGATGCCCTCGCAATACTCCTGGAAAAGCCGACTTGTAAACTGGGTCCCGTTGTCCGTAATGATACAGCTTGGGACCCCAAATCTACAGACAATCGACTTGAGGAACGCAACAGTAGCACCCTGGGTGATGTTGACCACAGGGGTGGCCTCTGGCCACTTGGTGAACTTGTCGATGGCGACAAAGAGGAATCGGTACCCGCCGATGGCCCTAGGGAACGGTCCCAGGATATCCACCCCCCATATGGCGAATGGCCAGGAGGGTGGAATCATCTGTAGAGCCTGAGCTGGTGCGTGTATCTGCTTTGCATGGAATTGACATGCCTTGCAGGACTTTACCATCTCAGCTGCATCCTAGAGGGCGGTTGGCTAGTAAAAGCCATGCCGGAAGGCCTTACCGACTAGCGTGCGAGATGAGGAATGACTTCCACACTCTCCTCCATGGATCTCTGTGATCAACTCACGACCCTCCTCCTGGGTAATGCACCGCATGAGAATGTCGTTGGCGCCACAGCGGTAGAGATCCCCTTCCACCACCGTGTGTCGTTTAGCCAACCGCACTATGCGCTCTGCGGACACATGATCTTCAGGAAGGATGTTTGTGGCGGAACCACCCGAATTATTCCAGCTTAAGTGCCTAAGTCACGCCTCCGGGGCCGTAACACACTTAAATTGGAATAATCAGTCAGTCCCTCAAATCTAGTCTGATAAAGCCACTTAACCAGGATCAAATACCACAATCTCACTCGAAGATGAGTCACAGAAGAGATACAATAAAACAGGAAAACCTCAAGTTAAAGTACTGGAT
The DNA here is from genome assembly GCA_029449295.1 of Zea luxurians. Classification (NCBI taxonomy): domain Eukaryota; kingdom Viridiplantae; phylum Streptophyta; class Magnoliopsida; order Poales; family Poaceae; genus Zea; species Zea luxurians. The sequence goes on along the minus strand of JAOPSE010000010.1, from coordinate 35,934,135 downwards.
TATTACATAAATCAGAGTTTTTCAAGTAACTGAAATAAGTTCATAAAATAAGTTGCAGCAGATAATCGATATCGTCGGAAGCGAGGAAATGGGCAAGGCCTAGCCCACTACTCCTCCTGCTCCTCCCTTGCCGGAGCAGCATCCCACTCGACCGTCCAACCCGGTGGCAGGGTCGTAGGCCAAGTCACACCATCAACCATATCCTGAAGTGCTCTTGCAAAAATTATGCCACAAGCAAGGCTAAGTATACTAATACTCAGCTAGACTTACCCGGTGTGAGGAAACTACTCCTCGACCTCTAGACCATGCAGCTATTTGGCTGAGGGGTTTGATTTGCCAAAAGCACTAGCTGAGTCTAAAATCAAATTTTAGCTTTTCAATTTCTAGCATCATTATCTTAGCTAAGTTTGCTCCTTCTAAGCATACATGGTAGCAATCATTTAGTGCAACCAACAAGTTATCTCAAGTAAACCTCATTTCACTTCTTACTCAATGTAGTACAAGGGGTCAAGCAGTCTCATTAGCTGCAAGAAGCAGACGATTCGAATCGAGTTTTAACCTTGCAAGGTAACCTAAACACACGACATGTAAGGGCACTCCATCCCCACACATGTCAACCGTCCCCATCGATTCCCCGTTCGCGGCCAGGGCTCACCGCCTTGGCATACAATGCTCCACTGACCCCGGCTGCTGCCGTGTAGTGACCGCACTTGTACCCACCATAGATAGCATGGGAGACCCAGTCTCAGGACAAGTGAGGGGAAAAGTCCGCGCCTGGCTTCACTCAGGTACTAGGTTTACCGGTTACCATATTTCCCGGCATGTGTTTAGTACGTTCAAATGCTCGACTCAGGTATCCACACGTTAATCCTTAATTCCTTTTTCCCGTCTCATGGACAAAGCATCCTCCCTAGATCCAGTCCATAGACCATCATAAACCCTGTTATCAAGATGAATACAATCAATTCCTGACCTCGCGCGAGTGCTAGAAAAATCACTCGACTTCTACCGAGATCCTGATTAGCATAGCAGCTACTCGACCTAGCATACTAGTATTCATCTCAAAAAGGAATCATATGTTCATGCAACTAAAGGTTTCAAGCAACTCCTACACTTAAGTGCACATTACATGCCTACAAACATTAAGTGTAGTAAAGTAGCATATATAAACGGTTATGCATAGAATCGGGGCTGCCTTCAGATGCTGGGGCTGCGGGGAGATCTTCAATGGCAGTATCGGGAGCTTGCTCCTGGTCTTCCTCGTGGACAGCTCCTTGCTTAGGGATGAGCACGTACTCTCCGTCAGCTAGGTTGCAGTCTAAAGAATGCAATGAGTAAGATACATGCATGATATGATACGAAAGCTAGCACTTAAACTTTTAAGGGTGAATGATTAAATTAACGAGGTAGAGCTTAATCTTGCTACTTGAAGATTCTTGGAGTATACTTAACAATTCAGGGTTAAGCTTAGTTGACTAAGTGGTAAGTCTATTTTGGTGTTCCATTAAATTCTTTTTAATGTCCTCGTGAGAATTTATCCAGATTTCTAGTTGAACTTATTGGAGCGAGGTTTATTATTTTCCTTTCTTCTTCTTATTTCCTTTATGCCTTTAAAGTGGGTTTGAACTACAAGTTATATTAATAAATTTCCAAAAATTCTATAAAAATTACAGTGGCTTCTTACTGGTGTACAATTCTGTCTCAAAAATTGGGGCTTAAACAGTGAGGGGTTCTCTTTATATAAAATTATCAAATATTAGGGCTGAAGGGGTGTTTTGAACAACAAACTTCTATTTCAGTGAGTTATCTCCCAAGACTTATTTTTATTGGCATTCAGACGCTATAACATGATTTTGTACAAATTTTTAGCCACTAATACTCATTAGTTTTTTTACTATGATTTTTCAAAGTTTCTAGCCAAAGGGGTGCTTTCTACTACTACTAAATTTGAAAAATATCAAACAACAGATCTCTGATTTTTCCTAGCTTCTTGTTTGTGCAAGAGCAATCATTCTGAAGTTTGGCATCTTTTTGCATAAGGGAGGGGTGGTAGGAATTAATTGGATTAAATGGCCTTTTTCATAAAGTATTGGCAATAGGTATTATTAGTAGCTTTCAATTGGGTTTTGCATTTTTCTCTGGTGGCCTACTTCATTATTAATCTAGTAAAAATTTATTTGCCAAGTGTTGCACATTTTTTGGCTTACTTATGATTTAATTGAAATATGGCTTAATATTAAGTTCTATTTGTTTACCCTATTTAAAATGATGGGCTGGGGTGTTTATCATTTTTGTAGTGGGGTTCTAGTGGTTAGAAGTCCACTGAATTTTTATTAGCAGTTTTGGATTTGCTTTTATAATTCTAATAATTATTTTTTAATCGGAATAATGCTAAATAAAACATTTCACTTTGATTCTGTTCTGGACTAGGGGTCCCTTTATTTTTCTTAGGTTTTCTGTTACTTAAGTAGGCTAGGAAAAATAATTGCAGTCACTGTTCATTACTTTCTAATACCTTTGTGGCTTTCTTAAGTTTTGGGCAAAAATGGCATTTATTGGATAACCCTACTTAAACTTTCAATACTAGGGTGTCTAGTATTTTTAAATAGTGTCTAATTGGGGTTTGAACATCTACAAATTTTCTCAAGTTCAGCACAGAAGCATAACTAATTTTCTTTAATTTAATAAGGTTTGGCTAGTTTCTGTAATTAATTTCAAGCTCAGAAAGTCAAAACAGAAAGCATGGGGTTCAGTATTTTTAATTGATAGTCCATAATGTTTTGAATCCAGCAAAATTGGTTTAATAATTTTTGGTTAAATATTCCTCAAGTTATGAATTTCCTAAGTCCTCTGCTAAATAATAAAAGATTAATTAGAAATGGTTTAAAGAAAAGCAGTTTTGCGCTGGGGTACAGATAGGTCCCCGGGGCACTATTTATTTGAGTCTACGGCTTTGCAGAAAACCCCCTAGGGTTTCTAGAAATCGAACCCGCGGTCCCTCGCTAATGGAACAGTGGCCGCGGAGGAAGAAAGGGGCGGAGGGGCTTACCGGCGGCGAGGTTGCTCCGGTGAGGTGGTCGAGGACGTAGGGGAGGTCTCGGGGATCACGGCGATATGCTGGTCGCTGTTGGGGATGGTTGGAGTCAGCCGGTCCACGTGCGCAGGCGGAGATGCTCGTCGACGGCGTGGAATCCGGCCTACTCACGGCGCGATAGGTCAATTGAACGGGTCAGAGAGCTTCACGGGATGCTAGGGAAGACGTGGGTGCAAGGAATTGGAAATAGACTCACTGGTTAGCTCGGTCCACGCGCGGCGGCAGAAGACCGAAGTCCGGTGAGGGTGAAACCGCCTCTCCGGTGAAGCAATGCCTTGGCTCAAGCTTGGAGAAGCTTCACGGCTTCACGAGGAAGCGATCCAGGGGCTAGGGCGAGGCTAGAGTTCAACCGAAATGGCTGGCCATGATGGCCGGGCTTGGGCAGAGATGGCGGGCGACGGTGCTTGCTTTTCACGACGAGCTCCGGTGATCTCTGGCTCGGGCGAGGCTCTGGGTGTGCAAGTGCCAACGGCTAAGGCCTCTGGAGGCATTTATAAGCGAGGGCGAGGCACAGACACGCAGGGGCAGGGCGACCACGCGCGGGGCGCGCGCTGCCGCGGCCAGTCCGCGCTCGGCTGGTCAGGCAAGCGATCGAACATGTGTCTCTTTGCTTCTGCCTGATTTCAAGCGTTCATAGGTTGAAGATCTTCGCGAATTTGGGCATGATCACTGCGCAAGATTTGCTCCCCCGACAAAGCTTTGTCGTTTATGTGTGGAAGTCGAGCAGTTGGGGCGGTGTACAGAGAGTTGTCGTGTCACAAAGGTGGCAGTGTCACAAGGTTAAGTCCCGAGGTAAAACCATGTCAAGGGCGTGTCAAACGATGGAGAGAGGTTTCCAAACTTTGCCACGGCGTATTCAAGGGAATTTGGCGCCACTTTGATATTTGGACTTGTTTGGTTTGAGTTTTGAAAAATAGAGAACGTGATTGATCTTTGGAAAGGGGGCTGAAATTCAGATTCTGAATTTCTGAATTCCCCCAAGTGCATTTGTTTAGGGGCTGTTTTGGGGATTTTGAAAAGTTCAATTGACAAAACTTCCTTACTAGGCTTTGTTGGTTGATTAGTGAACTAAAACTTTGTAATTTGGTTTTTACCAAAATTTGCATTTTTCTCCCAAGAGTTTCCCAAATACCCTTTTATGCTTAAGTGGTTCACTTAGGATTAATTAGGGTTTGAGAGTTTTCCTTCCTTACTATTCATGACAAGATTAAGGAGAGTTTGAGAAGGCTAATTATGATTCTTTGTTCTTATTTTTTTGATGTTTTATCCCTTCATTTGGTTTACATGTGATAATGGTTAGGGTTAGCTTAGGGAAGAAACCCTAAGTGACACTAGGTGTCACAGCCTTCCCTCCTTAAAGGAATCTCGTCCCGAGATTTGGGTCGGAGTCCTCCCGGGGTGAAGCGAAGGGTGGGACTTACTTGATGTGGATGCTTTATTTATTAAGGCAACTGCTCTTCGAATGTCATTCTCTTTGCAATTTCAGAAGGAAGTCCTTTTAATTCTTGTCTTATAATTAACTCTCTTTATTTTAAGATCATTTTTCTGAAATTTAGGTTCGAAGGGCAGGGGGTTTGGGTATGATTACGTACCAATTTGCTTAGGCAGACAATCGGGAAAATTGGAACGTAGAAATTCGTCAGTCTCCCAAGTAGCCTCTTCCTCCGAGTGATTACTCCATTGGATCTTATACATCTTGATCGATTTAGCCCGAGTTGATCTTTCTTTGCAATCCAGAATCTTGGAAGGGTACTCTTGGTACGATAGATCTGGCTCTATCTCCAATTCTGGTCCTGCTATGATCTCAGTCGGCAATCGAACACGCTTCTTCAGCTGAGATACATGGAATACACTGTGGATGGCAGACATTTTTGGAGGTAACTTCAACTTGTATGCCACGGATCCACATGCCTCTATGATCTCATAAGGTCTAATGTAATGAGGGGCTAACTTGCCTTTGATCCCAAACCTCTGCACTCCCTTGGTGGGTGATACCTTTAGATAAACGAAATCTCCCACCTCGAACTGGAGAGGTTTCCTTCTCTTATCATGGTAACTCTTCTGCCTGGCCTGAGCGGCTTCTAGATTCTTCTTGATTAGCTTGACCTTCCTTTCGGCTTCAGTCACTAAGTCAGGTCCGAAAACTTCTCTCTCTCTAGGCTGAGACCAATTGAGCGGTGTTCTACATCTTCTTCCATTGAGAGCTTCGAAGGGTGCCATCTTCAGGCTGGATTGATAACTGTTGTTATAAGCAAACTCTGCCAAGGAGAGGTGCTTGTCCCAGTTCTTGCCATAATCGATCGCACAAGCTCTCAGCATATCTTCAAGAATTTGATTCACCCTCTCGGTCTAACCATCAGTCTGTGGGTGGTAAGCTGAACTTCTGATTAGCTTGGTTCCCAAGGACTCTTGCAGTTGTTCCCAAAATCTGACAACAAATTGGGCTCCTTGGTCAGAAACAATGGTCCGAGGCAATCCGTGCAGACACACGATCTGGTCAATGTATAATTCTACATACTTTTGAGCCTTATCAGTGGTGTGCACACGGAGAAAATGTGCCACTTTCGTCAGTCGGTCCACAATAACCCAAATTGAATCATGATGATGAGAGGTGTTGGGCAGACCCACAATGAAATCCATGCTGAAGTCGTCCCATTTCCACGAAGGTATAGATAGGGGTTGCAAAGTTCCAACTGATTTCAAGTGGCTTGCCTTTATTCTCTGACAGGTGTCACATTCTGATACATATTGGGCTATCTCCCTCTTCATTCTAGTCCACCAATACAAGGGCTTCAGATCATGGTACATTTTGGTGCTTCCCGGATGCATAGAGATTGTGGAGAGATAGGCCTCATCCAAGATTCTCTTCTTGAGATCCTTATTTTTAGGAACCACCAATCTGCTCTCAAACCACAATATACACTTTCCATCTTGGTGGAAACATTTATACTTCTCGGTCTTCTGATGGAGATTCTCCTTAATAATTTGTACTCCCTTGTCATTGAGCTGGGCCATGATGATCTAGTCTTGCAAAGTTGGCTCAACAGAAATATGAGACAAAGCACCAGAAGGAATCACTTCGATCTTCATTTTGCTCAACTCATCACACAAGGTGTTAATGCGAGAATCCATCATAACACAGTTGCATTGCAACTTCCGACTCAAGGCATCGGCTACCACATTGGCTTTTCCTGGGTGATAGTGTACCTCCAGGTCATAGTCCTTGATTAGGTCTAGCCATCTTCTCTGCCTCATGTTCAGATCAGGCTGAGTAAAGATATACTTAAGGCTCTTATGATTAGTGAAGATGTTGCAGTGGGTTCCCATCAAATAGTGCCTCCATATTTTTAATGCATGAACCACGACTGCCAACTCCAGGTCATGAGTGGGATAATTCTGCTCATGAGGCCTGAGTGCTCTTGATGCATAAGCAATGACTCAATTGTCTTGCATCAAGACACAACCCAGTCTAGTGCTAGAGGCATCACAATACACATCAAATGGCCTGCTACTGTCGGGTTGCGCTAACACCGGTGCTGTGGTCAGATGTTGCCTCAATGCATGGAAGGCATCTTCGCACTTCTGACCCCAAACAAACTTGGCTTCCTTCTTCAGCAATTCAGTGATGGGCTTCGCAATCCGAGAGAAATCCGAAATGAATCTTCGGTAATAACTAGCTAATCCCAGAAAACTCCGAATCTGACGGACAGTTGTTGGTGGCTTCCAGTTCATCACCTCTCGCACCTTATCAGGATCAACAGCTATGCCTGCCTAGGAGATAGTGTGACCCAAGAATTTAATCTCCTTTAGCGAAAAATCACACTTTGACAATTTGGCATAGAGACGGTGCTCTCGCAGACATTGAAGCACTACATGTAAATGCCCGACATGTTCTTCTTCGCTCTTTGAGTACACCAGGATATCATCGATGAAAACCACTACAAATTTGTCCAATTTTGGCAAAAAAACCGAATTCATCAGATACATGAAATATGCTGGTGCATTGGTCAGCCCAAATGACATCACCAAGAATTCATACAGCCCATATCTGGTCGAGAAAGCTGTCTTCGGAATATCACTTGCCCGTATCTTGATCTGATGATAGCCGGAGCGAAGGTCTATCTTTGAAAACACTTTGGCTCCGACTAACTGATCGAAATGGACATCAATACGAGGCAAAGGATACTTGTTCTTGATAGTCACCGCATTAAGGGGGCGGTAATCTATGCACAGACTCAAGCTTTCATCCTTCTTCTTCACAAACAAAGCTGGACATCCCCAAGGTGAAGTACTTGGGCGAATAAAACCCTTGTCCAGCAATTCTTGCAATTGCTTCTTCAATTCTGCCAACTCAGCGGTGTGGCATCCGGTAGGGCCTCTTGGAAATTGGTGTCGTTCCCGGTTGCAACTCGATGGCAAATTCGATGTCCCGGTCTGGTGGCATTCGTGGCAATTCATCAGGAAAAACATCTGCATACTCAAAGACTACTGGAATCTTCTTCACAGGTGACTCCATCATAGCAAAAGCACATGATTGAGTAGAATCTTGGCTGGGTAGATACAATACTAGGTCTTCAGAGGTAGGGGAACGAATCTCCAAGGCTCTGGCAGCTACATCCATCACTACTCGGTGATGAGTCATCCAGTTGGCTCCCAGAATGATATCCATACCCTCTAATCCCAAAATTAGGAGTGTGGTTTTGAAGATTTTACTTCCCATTGAGATAGGCACACTTCGGATTAATTGGTTGGTTGCAATTTTACCCCCAGGTGTTGCTATCATGAATGACCCTTTTGTATGACAAAAAGGCAATTGACATTTTGTACTGAACTTCTGGCTAATAAAACTATGAGATGCACCAGAATCAAACAGAATTAAAGCAAGTTGATTAAAAACTGAAAAGATACCAGTCATGATGGGGGCTCCCTCAGGCAACTCCTCTAGAGTAGTGAAGTTGAGCTTCCCTTGTATGACTTGCACCTTCTGCTTCCTCCCCTTGTCTTGATTTGGTGCTGGCATCTGCCTCTGCTGATTTCTTGGGCAATTCTTGGCATAGTGACCCACATTTCCACAAGTGAAGCACTTGTTCCCATTGCCCTGGTGAAACTGCTGCTGCTGCGAAGGCTGACTGTTCCTTGGGGCGGGAGCTGGAAAATGAGTGGGTGCCGGCTGCTGCTGCTACTGAGGTGGCCTGATCACCCATCTGCCTGCCTGCTGCTGAAAACCCCTGCTCTGATTGTGAGAAACAATCCGAAATCTCTGGGCCTGAGCGGATGGTGTTGCCATTGGTGCCTTTCTCTTCTTCTCTGCCCTGTGAGCTACAATACAATCCTCCTAGGAGATGGCCAGGTTGACCAACTCATTGAAGCTATTAGCCCGGACAGTGTTGAGACGTTCCCGTAGCTTGGTGTTGAGACCCCTGTGGAAGCGGTCTCTCTTCTTCTTGTCAGAATCCACATGATAACTTGCATACTGGCACATGTCGTTGAAGGCCTGAGCATACTGCAATACTGTGCGGGTTCCTTGATTAAGTGCCAGAAACTCATTCAGCTTGCGATCAAGAATTCCCGCTAGAATGTGGTGCTCTCTGAAAGCAGTCTTGAATTCCTCCCAAGACACTTCATGATCAGCAGGTAGCATAGCACGAAAGTGGTCCCACCAAGTCCGAGCAGATCCACGAAGCTGCTGCACGGTGAAGCGAGTCTTGGTATCATCAGGGCAGTCTCCCGTGAGGAGGGGAAACTTGGACTCCACAACGTGTAGCCACACGTCGGCGTCCAATGGATCCTTTGCCTTGGTGAACAAGGGCGGCTACGTACTCAAGAACTTCTGGTAGGTCACCGCTGCTGGAGGTCGCTGCTGCTGGCCTCCACCATACTGCTGAGGGTGGGGCTGGCGCTGCAAGAGCTATCGTAGAATCTCATTCTGCTGGGCCATCAGCTCCTGCACTGTGGGAGCTAGAGGAGGTGGCGGGTGAACTTGCTCGTTTTGCCCGCAACGCTGCCTAGCTGCCATCTAAAAACAGAGATTGTCGCTAATCTTATCTCAATTCACCAGCTCAAACTACATGCTAGTATCTTGTATGGAAGGGAAATTGCCATAATCATAACATTAAGATCGAAATGAAGACAACATGGTTACAACATCCCACAGATCTCAAAAGTTCTCAAGGGTTACATCAATTAGGGGAAGGTACTTGTCGGGGACCATGATTAGGGGTACCCTCAAGACGCCTAATTCTCAGCTGGTAACCCCCATCAGCATAAAGCTGCAGAGGCCTGATGGGTTTGATTAAGTCAGGGATCAGTCCATACGAGTGACTTGACCACGCCACGCCCGAGCCTAGCCTCGGGCGAGGGCAGCCGACCCTAAGATGACTCCGTCTCGCCTGAGGCCTCCTCTTTCACGGCAGACGCATCTTCGGCTCGCCCTAGGCCCCGCCTTCGATAAGAAGAAACCCTGACTAGATCACCGCGCCAACCGACCGAGTCACCGGGGCGTTTAACGCAAAAGGTAAGACCGACGGGCGACCAGACTTCGCCAGAGGTGCCATAAGAGGCTCCGCCCAACCCAGGGCTCGGACTCGGGCTAAGGCCCCGGAAGACGGCGAACTCCGCTCCGCCCAAGGGCTCGGACTCGGGCTAAGGCCCCGGAAGACGGCGAACTCCGCTCCGCCCGACCCCAGGGCTCGGACTCGGGCTAAGGCCCCGGAAGACGGCGAACTCCGCTCCGCCCGACCCCAGGGCTCGGACTCGGGCTAAGGCCCCGGAAGACGGCGAACTCCGCTCCGCCCAAGGGCTCGGACTCGGGCTAAGGCCCCGGAAGACGGCGAACTCCGCTCCGCCCGACCCCAGGGCTCGGACTCGGGCTAAGGCCCCAGAAGACGACGAACTCCGCCTCGCCCGACCCAGGGCTCGGACTCCGCCTCGGCCTCTGCCGAACGATCTCCGCCTCGCCCGACCCAGGGCTCGGACTCTGTCTCTGTCTTGCAGGACGGACTCGACCTCGGCTTCGGAGGAGCCTCCACGACGCCCGACCTAGGACACGAGACCGCCACGTCGACAGGAAGCGTCATCATCACCCTGCCCTGAGCCGACTTGGGTCGCAGAGAACAAGACCGGTGTCCCATCTGGCCAGCTACGCCAGATAGGAAAATGATGGCGCCCCGCTAGACCGTGACGACGGCGGCTCTCAGCTCCCTTACGAAAGCAGGAGGACGTCTGCAAGGGTCCAGCCACTCCGACAGCTGTCTCCCCGTCCGGCTCCGTTACTCCTCCAACAGCCACGACGCCACACCAACAGGGTGCCAAGATCTCTCCGGCTGCCACCTAGGCATGTACTTAGGGCGCTAGCTCTCTCTCGCTAGACACGTAGCACCTTGCTACACCCCCATTCTGTACACCTGGATCCTCTCCTTACGACTATAAAAGGAAGGACCAGGGCCTTCTTAGAGAAGGTTGGCCTCGCGGGGACGAAGGGTAGGGGCAGGCGCTCTCTAGGGGCCGCTCGCTCCCCTCACCTCACGCGGACGCTTGTAACCCCCTACTGCAAGCGCACCCGACCTGGGCGCGGGACGAACACGAAGGCCGTGGGAATTCTCCGACTCCCTCACGACCCGGCTCCGGCCACCGACCTCTCTCTCTCTGTTCCCCCCTTCGCGCTCGCCCACGCGCTCGACCCATCTGGGCTGGGGCACGCGGCACTCTCACTCGTCGGCTCGGGGACCCCCCGGTCTCGGAACGCCGACAGTTGGCGCGCCAGGTAGGGGCCTGCTGCGTGTTGACGAGCAGTTCCCCGTCAAGCTCCAGATGGGCAGTCTCCAACAACCTCTTCAACCCGGGACGGTGCTCCGTTTCGGGAACCTCGAGTTCATGTCTCTCGACGGCAACTACGACATGGTACTCCTTCCACCGCCGCGCGGCAGCGACAATGGTGGCGGACAGCCCGCCCGCCGGCGGCGGAATCGACGACGTCTCTCCCGCGTGGGGGAAGGACAGCTTTCGAGCTCGCCCCATCCTCTCCCTCGCCATCGGAGGAGGAGGAGGCGGGGCAACCGGGGCCAAGCGGGAGATCGCGCTCCGACGGCTGTTGAGCAAATCGACGTCCCCGGCGCCTCAACGGAGGACACGCCAAGCGCCGCCCTCGCGTTCAAGGCAAACGCGAGCGCCATCCCCCCGCAACACGTCGACCCCGAGCAAGTGGACGACGCCAGCACGCTCACGGAAGGCCTGCAGGACGTCGCCCTCGTACCCAAGACGACGGCGCGGTCAGCCCCCGACGTGACTTCATCGCCCTTCGTCGACAAAAAGGTACCGACTGCTCCCCATCTTTCGTCATTTCGACTCGGCCTCAGCCCGCCTGGCGACCTCGCTTTGGCGGGTGCTCACATTGAGGCGAGTGCAACCTCTCTGGGGTTTCGTGTGCGGTCGCCTTGGGACCGATTGACGGGTGTCTCGACCTACGGACCCTCTGGGTCCGAGGAAGATGACGACCCCAGCATCTGCTGGGATTTCTCCGGATCTGGCAACCCTAGTGCCATGCGGGACTTCATGACCGCATGTGACTACTGCCTCTCCGACTGTTCCGACGGCAGCCGCAGCCTTGGCGACAAGGACTGCGGCCCGAGTCGCGAATGTTTCCACATCGAGCTAGGGGATCCCTCCGGAGGCGGCTGTCTCGGCATGCCGGAGGATGGTGATCCCCCTAGGCCAGCGCCTCGCGCCGACATCCCGCGGGAGCTAGCTGTGGTCCCCGTTCCGGCGGGGGGTCACGACCCACAGCTCGAGCAAGTCCGCGGGGCGCAGGCCGGGCTCGATGAGGGAGCAGGAGCGCTCGAGACAATCCGCCAGAACATCGGGCAGGTATGGGCGAGCCAACCCCCGGCCGGAGGAATACGTCACCTGCCCCAAGGTCTCCAGCACCGCATCGCCGACGATGCCAGGGACAGACCGCCACCCGCGTCCGGCGGAACCGGTCAGGACCTGGCCGCCGTAGCGATGCTCCTCCGCGCGATGCCGGAGTCATCAACCACCGAGGGTCGGCGAATCCAGGGAGAACTCAAGCATCTCCTGGAAGGCGCTGCGGCCCGGCGGGCCGAGAGCTCTGCCTCCCGAAGGCAGGGATACCCCTCGGAACCTCGTGCCGCGACTTCCCGACTCACGCGGGAAGCCTCGGTCTACACCGGGCGCACGCGCAACACCGCGCCTGCGGCCCCGGGCCACCTCGGCGACGAGCACCCTCATCGCGACCGTCGGGCACGCCTCGACGAAAGGGTGCGCCGAGGCTATCACCCCAGGCGTGGGGGACGCTACGACAGCGGGGAGGATCGGAGTCCCTCGCCCGAACCACCCGGTCCGCAGGTCTTTAGCCGAGCCATTCGGCGGGCGCCATTTCCGCCCCGATTCCGACCCCTGACTACCATCACGAAGTACTCGGGGGAAACGAGACCGGAATTGTGGCTTGCGGACTACCGCCTGGCCTGTCAACTGGGTGGGACGGACGATGACAACCTCATCATCCGAAACCTCCCCCTGTTTCTCTCCGACACCGCTCGTGCCTGGTTGGAGCACCTGCCCCCAGGGCAGATTTCCAACTGGGAGGATCTGGTCCAGGCTTTCGCCGGGAACTTCCAGGGCACGTACGTGCGCCCCGGGAATTCCTGGGACCTCCGAAGCTGTCGGCAACTGCCGGGAGAGTCTCTCCGGGACTACATCCGGCGGTTCTCGAAGCAGCGCACCGAGCTGCCCAACGTCACCGACTCCGATGTCATCGGCGCGTTCCTCGCCGGCACCACCTGCCGTGACCTCGTGAGCAAGCTGGGTCGCAAGACCCCCACCAGGGCGAGCGAGCTGATGGACATCGCCACCAAGTTCGCCTCCGGCCAGGAGGCGGTAGAGGCCATCTTCCGAAAGGACAAGCAGCCGTCGGAAGATGCCCCCGAGGCGTCCACTCCGCGCGGCGCCAAGAAGAAAGGCAGGGGGAAGTCGCAAGCGAAACGCGATGTTCCCGATGTAGACCTTGTCGCCGCCGCCGAGCACAAGAACCCTCGGAAGCCCCCCGGAGGTGCTAACCTCTTCGACAAGGCACTCAAGGAGACGTGCCCCTACCATCAGGGGCCCATCAAGCACACCCTCGAGGAGTGCGTCATGCTTCGGCGCCACTTCCACAGGGCCGGGCCACCCGCAGAGGGTGGCAAGGCCCGCGACGACGACAAAAGGGAGGATCGCCAAGCAGGAGAGTTCCCAGAGGTCCGCGATTGCTTCATGATCTACGGAGGGCATGCGGCGAATGCCTCGGCTCGGCATCGTAAGCAAGAGCGTCGGGAGGTCTGCTCGGTGAAGGCGGCGGCGCCAGTCTACCTAGACTGGTCCGACAAGCCCATCACCTTCGACCGGGACGACCACCCCGACCACGTGCCGAGCCCAGGGAAGTACCCGCTCGTCGTCGATCCCGTCATCGGCGACGTCAGGCTCACCAAGGTCCTGATGGATGGAGGCAGCTGCCTCAACATCATCTACGCCGAGACCCTCAGGCTCCTGCGCGTCGACCTGTCATCCGTCCGAGCAGGCGCTGCGCCCTTCCACGGGATCATTCCCGGGAAGCGCGTCCAGCCCCTCGGACAGCTCGACCTCCCTGTCTGCTTCGGAACACCCTCCAACTTCCGAAGGGAGACTTTGACGTTCGAGGTGGTCGGGTTCCGAGGAACCTACCACGCAGTGCTGGGAAGGCCATGCTACGCGAAGTTCATGGCCATCCCCAACTACACCTACCTGAAGCTCAAGATGCCAGGCCCCAACGGGGTCATCACCGTCGGCCCCACGTACAAACACGCATTCGAATGCGATGTGGAGTGCGTGGAGTACGCCGAGGCCCTCGCCGAGTCCGAGGCCCTCATTGCCGACCTGGAAAGCCTCTCCCGAGAGGTGCCGGACGTAAAGCGGCATGCCGGCAACTTCGAGCCAGCGGAGACGGTTAAGGCCGTCCCTCTCGACCCCAGTGGCGACACCTCCAAGCAGATCCGGATCGGTTCCGGGCTCGACCCCAAATAGGAAGCAGTGCTCGTCGACTTTCTCCGCGCAAACGCCGACGTTTTTGCGTGGAGTCCCTCGGACATGCCCGGCATACCGAGGGATGTCGCCGAGCACTCGCTGGATATTCGGGCCGGAGCCCGGCCGGTCAGACAGCCTCTGCGCCGGTTCGACGAGGAAAGGCGTAGGGTGATAGGCGAGGAGGTCCACAAGCTGATGGCAGCAGGGTTCATTAAAGAGGTATTCCATCCCGAATGGCTTGCCAACCCTGTACTTGTGAGGAAAAAAGGGGGGAAGTGGCGGATGTGTGTAGACTACACTGGTCTCAACAAAGCATGTCCGAAGGTCCCCTACCCTCTACCTCGCATCGACCAAATTGTGGACTCCACTGCAGGGTGCGAAACCCTGTCTTTCCTCGATGCCTATTCAGGGTATCATCAAATCAAGATGAAAGAGTCCGACCAGCTCGCGACTTCTTTCATCACGCCCTTCGGCATGTACTGTTATGTCACAATGCCGTTCGGGTTGAGAAACGCGGGTGCGACGTACCAGCGGTGCATGAACCATGTGTTCGGCGAACACATTGGCCGCACGGTCGAGGCCTACGTCGATGACATCGTAGTCAAGATGAGGAAAGCCTCTGACCTTCTCTCCGACCTCGAACTGACATTCCGGTGTCTCAAGGCGAAGGGCGTCAAGCTTAATCCCGAGAAGTGCGTCTTCGGGGTGCCCCGAGGCATGCTCTTGGGGTTCATCGTCTCCGAGCGGGGCATCGAAGCCAACCCGGAGAAGATCGCAGCGATCACAAACATGGGGCCCATCAAGGACTTAAAAGGCGTACAGAGGGTCATGGGATGCCTCGCGGCCTTGAGCCGTTTCATCTCGCGCCTCGGCGAGAGAGGCCTGCCCCTGTACCGCCTCTTAAGGAAGGCCGAGTGCTTCGCTTGGACTCCCGAGGCCGAGGAAGCCCTCGGGAACCTGAAGGCGCTCCTCACCCAGGCGCCCATCTTGGTACCCCCAGCTGATGGAGAAACCCTCCTGGTCTACGTCGCCGCAACCACTCAGGTGGTCAGCGCCGCGATCGTAGTCGAAAGGCAGGAAGAGGGGCATGCTTTGCCCATTCAGAGGCCAGTTTACTTCGTCAGCGAAGTGCTGTCCGAAACCAAGATCCGCTACCCACAAGTCCAGAAGCTGCTATATGCAGTGATCCTGACGAGGCGAAAGCTGCGACATTACTTCGAGTCCCATCCGGTGACTGTGGTGTCATCCTTCCCCCTGGGGGAGATCATCCAGTGCCGAGAAGCCTCGGGGCGGATCGCAAAATGGGCGGTGGAAATCATGGGTGAGGCAATCTCGTTCGCCCCTCGGAAGGCCATCAAGTCCCAGGTACTGGCGGATTTCGTAGCCGAATGGGTCGATACCCAGTCGCCAACGGCTCCGATCCAACCAGAGCTTTGGACCATGTTTTTCGACGGGTCGCTGATGAAAACAGGAGCTGGCGCGGGCCTGCTTTTCGTCTCGCCCCTCGGGAAACACCTGCGTTACGTGCTCCGCCTCCATTTCCCGGCGTCCAACAATGTGGCTGAGTACGAGGCTCTGATCAACGGATTGCGAATCGCCATCGAGCTAGGGGTCCGACGCCTCGATGCACGTGGCGACTCGCAGCTCGTCATCGACCAAGTCATGAAGAACTCCCTCTGCCGCGACCCAAAGATGGAGGCTTACTGTGAGGAGGTTCGACGCCTGGAAGACAAGTTCTACGGGCTCGAGCTTAACCACATCGCCCGGCGCTACAACGAGACTGCGGACGAGCTGGCAAAGATAGCCTCGGGGCGAACGACGGTCCCCCCGGACGTCTTCTCCCGGGATCTGCACCAACCCTCCGTCAAGATGGATGACGCGCCCGAGCCCGAAGCACCCTCGGCCTCGTCCGAGGTAACCTCGGCCCAGCCCGAGCCATCCTCGGCTCACCCCGAGGAACCCTCGGAGCCCGAGGGCGAAGCACTGCGCATCGAGGAGGAGCAGAACGGGGTCGTGCCAGATCAAGATTGGCAAACCCCGTACCTGCAATATCTCCGCCAAGGAGAACTGCCCCTCGACCGAGCCGAGGCTCGGCGGGTAGCGCGACGCGCAAAGTCGTTCGTCTTGCTGGGCGATGAGGAGGAGCTCTACCACCGCAGCCCCTCGGGCATCCTCCAGCGATGCATCTCCATCGCCGAAGGTCAGGAACTCCTGCGGGAAATACACTCGGGGGCTTGCGGTCACCATGCAGCACCTCGAACCCTCGTCGGGAACGCTTTCCGCCAAGGCTTCTACTGGCCAACGGCGGTGGCCGATGCCACTAGAATTGTCCGCGCCTGCGAAGGGTGCCAATTCTATGCGAAGCAGACCCACCTGCCCGCTCAGGCTCTGCAGACGATACCCATCACTTGGCCCTTCGCTGTGTGGGGTCTGGACCTCGTCGGCCCTCTGCAGAAGGCGCCCGGGGGCTACACGCACCTGCTGGTCGCCGTCGACAAATTCTCCAAGTGGATCGAGGTCCGACCCCTGAACAGCATCAGGTCCGAGCAGGTGGTGGCGTTCTTCACCAACATCATCCATCGCTTCGGGGTCCCGAACTCTATCATCACCGACAATGGCACCCAGTTCACCGGCAAAAAATTCTTGGATTTTTGCGAGGATCACAACATCCGGGTGGATTGGGCCGCCGTGGCTCACCCCATGTCGAATGGGCAGGTAGAACGTGCCAATGGCATGATTCTACAAGGGCTCAAGCCTCAGATCTACAATAACCTCAATAAGTTCGGCAAGCGGTGGATGAAGGAACTCCCCTCGGTGGTTTGGAGCCTGAGGACGACGCCAAGCCGAGCCACGGGTTTCACGCCGTTCTTCCTGGTCTACGGGGCCGAGGCCATCCTGCCCACGGACCTTGAATACGGCTCCCCGAGGACGAGGGCCTACGACGAAGAAAGCAACCAAGCTAGCCGAGAAGACTCGCTGGACCAGCTGGACGAGGCTCGGGACAGGGCCTTACTACACTCGGCGCGGTATCAGCAGTCCCTACGACGCTACCACGCCCGAGGGGTCCGACCCCGAGATCTCCAGGTGGGCGATCTGGTGCTTCGGCTGCGGCAAGACGCCCGAGGGAGGCACAAGCTCACGCCCCCCTGGGAGGGGCCGTTCATCATCGCCAAAGTTCTGAAGCCCGGAACGTACAAGCTGGCCAACAGTCAAGGCGAGGACTACGGCAACGCTTGGAACATCCAACAGCTACGTCGCTTCTACCCTTAAGATGTTTCCAAGTTGTTTATATACCTCGCACCCACGCAAAGTTTAGTCAACAAGGAAGGGTCGGCCTCGCCTCGGCAAAGCCCGACCCTCCCTCGGGGGCTAAAAGGGGGGAAACCCCCTCTACGTCAAAATTTTCCTCGAACAAAAAATCTCTTTCACCAGAACATCTTTCGTGCTTTTTGATTACTTCGAGAAGTGGGTCCTGGAAACGACGGAGTGCACGTAAGCAGTCAAGGCTGACCGAGCCGAGGGACTCCTACGCCTCCGGGATACGGATACCTCACTCATCACCTTCTGCGATAAGTAACTCGCGCTCGGATAAGGCGAATCCACGGATCGAACGAGTCTTTACGTACGAGAGCTCTTCTGTCGAAGCGATTCTTCGAGCCTTCTCGACCAAGTCGGTGACAGGGCTTCATGCGCGGGTAAAGGTACACGTAAGCGGCAAGGCCGACCGAGCCGAGGGACTCCCACGCCTCCGGGATACGGATACCTCACTCATCACCTTCCGCGAGAAGCAACTCTTGCTCGCACTAGCATCCCTGCTACCGACAAAAAAGTCCAGATACTCGAAACAAGAGGAAAAGAGACGCAGCTTTATAACACGGCAAGGGCATGTGTTCTGGCCTCAACGGCCGCGCAAGGCCCACGCAACAAGACGATTTGACCCTGCAGGCTCGGATCTTGACGCTGGAAGAGGGCGATGACACCCTCGGCATCGACAACACCTTCGGCGAGGCCCGACCTAGCCTCGGACGGCGACGCGGTCCGAGGGCCTCCGCTCCGAAGGACGACGTCATCATCACGCTCGAGCAATCTCTGCCAGGGACTTCTCCGAGAACCCGGCCCGAGCGGACGGCTCGGCCGGCCACCTCCGGGGCCTCGGCCGACCGCCTTCCGAGGGCGCCAGCTCGCACCCTCAACCGTCACGGGCTGAGCCTTCCCCAACACGCCTCCAAAGCCCTTCCCTGCGGCGCGGGGGCTGGGGCCCGCCTGTCATACAGACCGGTTCTGAGCAGAAGAAGCCGAACCGCCGCGCACGACGCACGCAACCGCCCAGCGGTTACAAGCAATCCTCCACTTTCGCCCAGACCGGCGGGCGAAAGGGGCAGGCGGCCATGCAGGCGGCATGCAACCGCGCCAAGTGGACGCGCCTCTCCGACTCCTGACAAGCCAGCGCGACGGCTCAAGCCCACGCGTCGTGCAACTGGCGCGCCGGTTGCTGCATGCGAGCCGCTGTGCCACTCGCTCCACCACCGCACCTCCTCGATTGCGGAACCGATACCGCGATTCGAGGCGACCCAGCCCGCGACCCAGCAGCGCCAGCCTGGCGCAGTGGTCAAACGCGGTCAAAAATGGGCCGGCAGTAATGACGGTGGCAGGCGCGCGAGAGCAGCGGTCACGCCATCTGCCAAGCTCATGTCCCATCCGGAGGCAGCAAGAGAGCCCCCTCTCACGGCGTGAAGACGACGCGCCCGTGACCCGTACCTCGAACGGCTCGCGCACGCGCAACGGCAACCTCGCCAACCACTCACCCCGGCGCATTAACTCCGCGACTCGATGGACAACGCTACGGGCGGAGCGGCTGGTGACGTTTCGCCTTCGCCAAAACAACCACGCCGAAAAAGGTACGCCGCGACGTTCAATTTCGAATCCTTTTTCCCTTTTCCTTCTTTCTCTATCTCTTGCAACAGGGACCGAGAAGGGGGATAACCCCAAAGGGATCCTTCCCCGTGAAGGAACTAGGCTCCGAGCCTCCCTACTGATCAGGGGTTCGAAGGCTGGCCCCCCGGAGGGTTCAACAGCCGCCTCAGATCGCGTGGGCCCGACACCCACTACTGGTCAGGGGTTCGAAGGTCGGCCCCCGAAAGGTTCCACGACCGCCTCAGGCTACTCGGGCTCCGTGCCCCCTACTGATCAGGGGTTCGAAGGCTGGCCTGTCGAAGGGTTCACAGTCGCCCCAGACGCCGAGCGAGGGATGACCAGGGGTACGTTCGATACATAACCAAGGCTCGGGCTGCGCTCCCGAGGTACCCTAGGACATTTCCGAGACCAGCGGGAACGACTCTGTAACGGAATCCCATCGGAGGGAGGCAACGAGCCCTCGGACCCCGTCGCTAGGGGACCGGGTCCGGCAGATCACCCGCAGGTACTTTTGGGCGTGCCTCCGGGCCCCTAGCCGACCCCCAACGAACGGGGCACGGACGTCCACTCGGATTACCCAATCGCAGCTCACCGGAGACACCATGTTCGGTGCCCATCGAGGGTAACATGGCGCACTCCCCCCTCCTCCTTGCGGAAAGGCGACGTAGGGGCGTATATAAAAAGTCGAGTCTGTCCCTGATCGTCCTCTCGCTCTGTGCGAAGGCTCGGGGGCTGCTCTCGCAAACCCGGCTCCGGCCGAACCGTTGACAGCGTCAACATACCAGCCCGAGAACTTGGGCCCCGACAGTGCACCTGGGTTACGCCCTGCTCGCATGAGGGAACCGCCAGACCAGCCGAGGCATTACGCAAGGCATTAAGACCTCGAAGGAGTGAAACCACTCCTCCGAGGCCTCGGGGGCTACACCCGGCGGGTGCGCTCGCGCGCAGCCACCGGAACAAAGTACCACCGAGAAAGGCTGGTCCCCTTGCAAAAAAGTGCGACGCAAGCCTCCAAGCGAGTGTTAACACTCTCTTCGAGGCTCGGGGGCTACTGTCGGGGACCATGATTAGGGGTACCCTCAAGACGCCTAATTCTCAGCTGGTAACCCCCATCAGCATAAAGCTGCAGAGGCCTGATGGGTTTGATTAAGTCAGGGATCAGTCCATACGAGTGACTTGACCACGCCACGCCCGAGCCTAGCCTCGGGCGAGGGCAGCCGACCCTAAGATGACTCCGTCTCGCCTGAGGCCTCCTCTTTCACGGCAGACGCATCTCCGGCTCGCCCTAGGCCCCGCCTTCGATAAGAAGAAACCCTGACTAGATCACCGCGCCAACCGACCGAGTCACCGGGGCGTTTAACGCAAAAGGTAAGACCGACGGGCGACCAGACTTCGCCAGAGGTGCCATAAGAGGCTCCGCCCGACCCAGGGCTCGGACTCGGGCTAAGGCCCCGGAAGACGGCGAACTCCGCTCCGCCCAAGGGCTCGGACTCGGGCTAAGGCCCCGGAAGACGGCGAACTCCGCTCCGCCCGACCCCAGGGCTCGGACTCGGGCTAAGGCCCCGGAAGACGGCGAACTCCGCTCCGCCCGACCCCAGGGCTCGGACTCGGGCTAAGGCCCCGGAAGACGGCGAACTCCGCTCCGCCCAAGGGCTCGGACTCGGGCTAAGGCCCTGGAAGACGGCGAACTCCGCTCCGCCCGACCCCAGGGCTCGGACTCGGGCTAAGGCCCCGGAAGACGACGAACTCCGCCTCGCCCGACCCAGGGCTCGGACTCCGCCTCGGCCTCTGCCGAACGATCTCCGCCTCGCCCGACCCAGGGCTCGGACTCTGTCTCTGTCTTGCAGGACGGACTCGACCTCGGCTTCGGAGGAGCCTCCACGACGCCCGACCTAGGACACGAGACCGCCACGTCGACAGGAAGCGTCATCATCACCCTGCCCTGAGCCGACTTGGGTCGCAGAGAACAAGACCGGTGTCCCATCTGGCCAGCTACGCCAGATAGGAAAATGATGGCGCCCCGCTAGACCGTGACGACGGCGGCTCTCAGCTCCCTTACGAAAGCAGGAGGACGTCAGCAAGGGTCCAGCCACTCCGACAGCTGTCTCCCCGTCCGGCTCCGTTACTCCTCCAACAGCCACGACGCCACACCAACAGGGTGCCAAGATCTCTCCGGCTGCCACCTAGGCATGTACTTAGGGCGCTAGCTCTCTCTCGCTAGACACGTAGCACCTTGCTACACCCCCATTCTGTACACCTGGATCCTCTCCTTACGACTATAAAAGGAAGGACCAGGGCCTTCTTAGAGAAGGTTGGCCTCGCGGGGACGAAGGGCAGGGGCAGGCGCTCTCTAGGGGCCGCTCGCTCCCCTCACCTCACGCGGACGCTTGTAACCCCCTACTGCAAGCGCACCCGACCTGGGCGCGGGACGAACACGAAGGCCGTGGGAATTCTCCGACTCCCTCACGACCCGGCTCCGGCCACCGACCTCTCTCTCTCTGTTCCCCCCTTCGCGCTCGCCCACGCGCTCGACCCATCTGGGCTGGGGCACGCGGCACTCTCACTCGTCGGCTTGGGGACCCCCCGGTCTCGGAACGCCGACAGTACTCGTAAGCCTAGTCCAAAATCTACCATAACTAGCTTGCGTGGGTTTCTATCCGCATAAGGCGTCAAAACGACTGATCAACCCTGAGCAGTGGAAGCGACACTGGATGCGGGCGAAGGGGGCATCGCAGAGGTAGTCCCATTGGCACCAGGGGCTGGTCCTAACTCCTCGAGAGCCTCTTCTCCCTCGCTTCCTGCCTCATTGGCCTCCATCTCTAAGTGGTGCATGTCCAGGTGGTCATTAGCTTCTTCGAGTTCTCGCTGCACAACATGGAGCTGGTTCTCCAAGACATCAATAGTGTTGTCTCGGATCTCCACCTGCTGCTCCAAGGTGGTAATGCGCTGGCTCAGCCTTTCCACCTGCAAATCCTTCTCCACCAACTCGGAGGACAAGTCGACCACAAAATCTTCTCGGCTGTCGAGGGTGAGCTTGGTGGTTTGAGCGATGTTAGCAAGATGTGCCATAGCGTCGCTCTGCAGGGCCTGAAGGCGATACAGCGCACTAATGCACTGCATAGTGACCCTCCCAAACAAGTCGGGATACATCGCCCATACATCCTTCACATGGCTCACATGGTTACACCACATGGGGTCATCCTTCTTCTCAGCAGGAAAGAGTCCCAAGGGGTGCATCACCATCTCTAGGGGATGGTAGCCATAGAAAGTTGTCAGGGTCTTCATGGCTGCTGCTTCAGTGGTGTTGTCCGTCCTGAATCCAATCGTCTCGGAGTCAAGAGAACGCCAACCCGGCTGAAGGGGATGAGCCTCCAAGGTCAGCCAGACTCGGCAATAGGGTACCCAATGCTCCTCGTGCAACTACACCGTGTACAAAGGGGGCGTAGGGTAACCGGCGGAGCTAAGCACTTCCCACAAGATGGAAGGAAAGCCATTGTGAGAAAGGAAGTCAGAGCTAAAACGAGTGTCTCCTCCACTGGCGGGGGTGGGTGAATTCATCTGCGGAAGGGGTTCAGATGTAAAGATTATCATGGAAGGAAGAAAATAAAAGAGCCTGGGTGGTTTGAAAGGAAGCGGGTTAGTTCAAGTTTTACTTCTTTAGTTCTTAATCTTCCAAATTTTTATAATGCATGCATGCTGAAAATAACGGCTCCTCTCCGAAACAAAGGGTGCTCCCAGGGCATTCTTCAAAAGCTAAGGACTAGCCCACAGGGCCTACTTACTTAGCCACCTATTCCCCCCTCTATTTCTAAGGCCTTTCGTCCTAGGTCTAGCGGTCTAGTCCTAACGATTCTTATCAGTTTCTAAGCAAGTTTTAGATTTTGGAAAATTGGTACTCATGGTTTATTGTTCTTTTCTGGGGTGGTATTTGCTCCGATACCAGCTATGGTGGAACCCCCCGAATTATTCTAGCTTAAGTGTCTAAGTCACGCCTCGGGGGGCCGTAACACACTTAAATCGGAATAACCCATCAGTCCCTCAGATCTAGTCTGATAAAGCCACTTAACCAGGATCAAATACCACAATCTCACTCGAAGGTGAGTCACAGAGGAGATACAATAAAACAGGAAAACCTCAAGTTAAAGTACTGGATTATTACATAAATCAGAGTTTTTCAAGTAACTGAAATAAGTTCATAAAATAAGTTGCAGCGGATAATCAATATCGTCGGTAGCGAGGAAATGGGCATGGCCTAGCCCACTACTCCTCCTGCTCCTCCCCTGCCGGAGCAGCATCCCACTCGACCGTCCAACCCGGTGGCAGGGTCGTAGGCCAAGTCACACCATCAACCATATCCTGAAGTGCTCCTGCAAAAATTATGCCACAAGTAAGGCTGAGTATACTAATACTCAGCTAGACTTACCCGGTGTGAGGAAACTACTCCTCGACCTCTAGACCATGCAGCTATTTGGCTGAGGGGTTTGATTTGCCAAAAGCACTAGCTGAGTCTAAAATCAAATTTTAGCTTTTCAATTTCTAGCATCATTATCTTAGCTAAGTTTGCTCCTTCTAAGCATACATGGTAGCAATCATTTAGTGCAACCAACAAGTTATCTCAAGTAAACCTCATTTCACTTCTTACTCAATGTAGTACAAGGGGTCAAGCAGTCTCATTAGCTGCGAGAAGCAGACGATTCGAATCGAGTTTTAACCTTGCAAGGTAAACCTAAACACACGACATGTAGGGGCACTCCATCCCCACACACGTCAACCGTCCCCATTGATTCCCCGTTCGCGGCCAGGGCTCACCGCCTTGGCATACAATGCTCCACTGACCCTGGCTGCCGCCGTGCAGTGACCGCACTTGTACCCACCATAGCAAGCATGGGAGACCCAGTCTCAAGACAAGTGAGGGGATAAGTCCATACCCGGCTTCACTCAGGTACTAGGTTTACCGGTTACCATATTTCCCGGTATGTGTTTAGTACGTTCAAACTCTTGACTCAGGTATCCACACATTAATCTTTAATTCCTTTTTCCCGTCTCATGGACAAAGCATCCTCCCTGGATCCAGTCCATAGACCATCATAAACCCCGTTATCAAGATGAATACAATCAATTCCTGACCTCGCGCGAGTGCTAGAAAAATCACTCGACTTCTACCGAGATCCTGATTAGCATAGCAGCTACTCGACCTAGCATACTAGTATTCATCTCAAAAAGGAATCCTAAGTTCATGCAACTAAAGGTTTCAAGCAACTGAAAGGGAAATGTGCCCTTGGGCCATTTCTAAGTATTTTGGTGATTTAGTGTCCAACACAAGTGCCTAAGTGTAAAATGGTGGACAAAGTACAAATCAAGGATAAAGGTATGTTTCTCATACTTAGTACATTGTTTTAGTGACTAATGTATTGTGTCTAAGTGCTAGAAACAGGAAAAATCCAATTGAAATTGTCTTGGCTCGAGCAGCCAAGAATCTGCTCAGTCTGGGTGCACCGGACAGTGTCCGGTGCGCCAGGCTGGTTTGAGCAAAGTGGCTGCTCTCGGGACTTCGACGGCGGTGTACGGCTATAATTCACCGGACTGTCCGGTGTGCACCGGACTGTCCGGTGGGCCGTTCACAGGCGAACTCGTCACTCTCGGGAATTCTTCGGCGACGTACGGCTATAATTCACCGGACTGTCCGGTGTGCACCGGACTGTCCGGTGAGCCAACGGTCGGCCGGGCCAACGGTCAGCCGCGCAATCTGCGTGGGACACGTGGCCGAGCCAACGGCTAGAAGACGGCACCGGACTGTCCGGTGTGCACCGGACATGTCAGGTGCGCCAACGGCTCTCAGGCTGCCAACGGTCGACTGCGCTGTTTATGGAAAGAAATCGGGCACCGGACATGTCCGGTGGTGCACCGGACTGTCCGGTGCGCCAGTCGACAGAAGGCAAGATCAGCCTTCCCAGATTGCTCTCAACGGCTCCTAGCTGCCTTGGGGCTATAAAAGGGACCCCTAGGCGCATGGAGGAGTACACCAAGCATCTCCTAAGCATTCCTAAGCACCAAGACATCGATTCCGCGCCTTTGATTCTTTGCGATAGCGATTAGAGCTCTAGTTGAGAGGTGAACTCATTGAGTTGCGTTGTGAGCTCTCATTGCGACTTGTGTGCGTGGTGTTGCTGTGATTTCTTGTCTTGAGTGCGTTGCTAATCCCTCCCTTGCTCCGTGTTCTTTGTGAATTTCAAGTGTAAGGGCGAGAGGCTCCAAATTTGTGGAGATTCCTCGCAAACGGGATTGAGTAAAGCAAACAAAACACCGTGGTATTCAAGTGGGTCTTTGGACCGCTTGAGAGGGGTTGATTGCAACCCTCGTCCGTTGGGACGCCACAACGTGGAGTAGGCAAGCGTTGGTCTTGGCCGAACCACGGGATAACCACCGTGCCATATCTGTGATTGATCCTTGTTGGTTATTGTGTTTTGTTGAGGATTCCTCTTTAGCCACTTGGCAATTATTGTGCTAACGATTAACCAAGTTTTGTGGCTTAAGTTTTCAAGTTTTCACAGGATCACCTATTCACCCCCCCTCTAGGTGCTCTCAATTAGTATCGGAGCCGTTCTCTTCACAAAGGGACTAATCGCCCGAAGAGATGGATCCTAAGGGGAAGGGTATCGTGATCAACGACAAAGAGAAGGAATCCTTCGTCAACGAGCCGAAGGACGACAAGCCTACCGACTCTGGCTCGGGCCATAGACGGAAAGATGGGAAGAAGAAGAAGGCGAGGCACATCAAGGAGATCGTCTACTACGACGACAGCGATGAGTCTACTTCTTCCCAAAAGGGCGATGACCACAACGACTACGAGAGAAGGAAACCGGTTAATTCGAACTTTTCTTTTGACTACTCTCGTATTCCGCAAAGTTCAAATTCACATTTGCTCTCCATTCCACTCGGTAAGCCTCCACACTTTGATGGAGAGGACTACGGATTTTGGAGCCATAAAATGCGTAGTCACCTATTCTCTCTCCATCCTAGTATATGGGAGATTGTAGAGAGTGGAATGCACTTTGATAGTACGGATAGTCCTGTATTCATTAATGAGAAAATACATAAGAATGCACAAGCTACTACTGTTCTTCTAGCTTCTTTGTGCAGGGATGAATACCACAAAGTGAGCGGCTTGGATAACGCCAAGCAAATATGGGACACCCTCAAGATTTCTCACGAGGGGAATGACGTCACCTTGCTCACCAAAATAGAGTTGGTGGAGGGCGAGCTTGGACGGTTCGCGATGATAAGGGGCGAGGAGCCAACTCAAACATACAACCGGGTCAAGACCCTTATCAACAAAATAAGGAGCTACGGAAGCACGCGATGGACGGACCACGACGTCGTCCGACTGATGCTAAGGTCCTTTACCGTTCTTGATCCTCATTTGGTGAATAACATTCGTGAGAATCCCAGGTACACCAAAATGTCGCCCGAAGAAGTCCTTGGAAAATTCGTTAGCGGGCGAATGATGATCAAGGAGGCGAGGTACGTGGACGACGCCTTGAATGGTCCTATCAACGAGCCGCAACCCCTTGCTCTCAAGGCAACAAGAAGCAAGGAGGCGCTACCTAGCAAGGTGGCACAAATTGAGGCGGCCGGACTTAATGATGAAGAGATGGCCCTCATCATCAAAAGATTCAAGACGGCTCTTAAGGGTCGCAAGGGACAGCCAAGCAAGACCAAAGCCAAGGGGAAGCGCTCATGCTTCAAATGCGGTAAGCTTGGTCATTTTATTGCTAACTGTCCCGACAATGATAGTGATCAGGACCAAGGGAACAAGAGGGAGAAGAAGAAGAATTATAAGAAGGCAAAGGGCGAGGCACATCTTGGCAAGGAGTGGGATTCGGATTGCTCCTTGTCCGACTCCGACAATGAAGGACTCGCCGCCACTGCCTTCAACAAGTCATCCCTCTTCCCCAACGAGCGTCACACATGCCTCATGGCAAGGGAGAAGAAGGTATGTACTCGAGACTCTACTTATGCTTCTTCAAGTGAAGACGAATCTAGTGATGAGGAAATAGATTACTTTAGCTTGTTCAAGGGATTGGATAGAAATAAAATTGATAAAATCAATGAATTGATTGATGCCCTGAATGAAAAGGATAGGCTTTTAGAAAAGCAAGAGGATTTGTTGTATGATGAACATGACAAATTTGTAGAGGCACAAAAATCCTATGCTTTAGAAGTTAAAAGAAATGAAATGCTTTCTTATGAACTATCTACGTGTCATGAAACCATTTCTACTTTACAAAGTGTTAACAATGATTTAAATGCTAAATTAGAAGTATCAAATAAATCTAATTCTTGTGTAGAACATGTTATGATTTGCACTAGGTGTAAGGATTTTGATATTGATGCCTGTAATGGACACCTAGTTTCAATTTCGAGATTAAATGATGAAGTAGCTAGTCTTAATGCCCAACTTAAGACTAGCAAAAGTGATTTCGATAAGCTAAAATTTGCAAGGGATGCCTACACGATTGGTAGACACCCCTCAATTAAGGATGGACTTGGCTTCAAGAGGGAAGCCAAGGACTTAACAAGCCATAAGGCTCCCATCTCCGCCAAGGGGAAAGGGAAGGCCCCTATGGCAAGTAGCACTAAAAGGAACCATGCTTTTATGTACAACGATAGAAGACAGTCTCATAGGAGTTGCAATGCTTTTGATTCACATGACTCGTATGCTATGTTTGCTCCTAGTTCTTCCTATATGCATGGTAGAGATATGCCTAGGAAAAATGTTCATCATGTGCCTAGAAAAAATTTTGTTGATGCTTCTAGGAAAGTTATGAATGGTCCCTCTACAATTTATCATGCTTTGAATGCTTCCTTTGCTATTTTTAGAAAGGATAGGAAGATAGTTGCTAGGAAGTTAGGGGCAAAATGCAAGGGCGATAAAACTTGCATTTGGGTCCCTAAGGAAATTGTGACTAACCTTGTAGGACCCAACAAGAGTTGGGTACCTAAGACCCAAGCCTAAATTTGCCTTGCAGGTTTATGCATCCGGGGGTTCAAGCTGGATTATCGACAGCGGATGCACAAACCATATGACGGGGGAGAAGAAGATGTTCACCTCCTACGTCAAGAATAAGGATTCCCAAGATTCAATCATATTCGGTGATGGGAACCAAGGCAAGGTGAAAGGTTTAGGCAAGATTGCAATATCAAATGAGCATTCTATCTCTAATGTGTTTTTAGTGGAGAGTCTTGGATATAATTTACTATCTGTTAGTCAATTATGTAATATGGGATATAACTGTTTATTTACAAATATAGATGTGTCTGTCTTTAGAAGATGTGATGGTTCACTAGCTTTTAAGGGTGTACTAGACGGCAAGCTTTACTTAGTTGATTTTGCAAAAGAAGAGGCCGGTCTAGATGCATGCTTAACGGCTAAGACTTGCATGGGCTGGTTGTGGCATCGCCGCTTAGCACATGTGGGGATGAAGAACCTCCACAAGCTTCTAAAGGGAGAACATGTGATAGGTCTAACCAATGTTCATTTCGAAAAAGATAGACCTTGTGCAGCTTGTCAAGCAGGTAAACAAGTGGGAGGAGCACATCATAGCAAGAATGTGATGACCATGTCAAGACCTCTGGAGCTGCTGCATATGGACCTCTTCGGACCCGTCGCCTATCTGAGCATAGGAGGAAGTAAGTATGGTCTAGTTATTGTTGATGACTTTTCCCGCTTCACTTGGGTGTTCTTTTTGCAGGATAAGTCTGAAACCCAAGGGACCCTCAAGCGCTTCCTCAGGAGAGCTCAAAATGAATTTGAGCTCAAGGTAAAGAAGATAAGGAGCAACAACGGGTCCAAATTCAAGAATCTTCAAGTGGAGGAGTTCCTCGAGGAGGAGGGGATCAAGCACGAATTCTCCGCTCCCTACACACCTCAGCAAAATGGTGTGGTAGAGAGGAAGAACAGGACACTCATAGATATGGCGAGGACTATGCTTGGAGAGTTCAAGACCCCCGAGTGCTTTTGGTCGGAAGCCGTGAACACGGCTTGCCACGCCATCAACAGGGTCTACCTTCACCGCCTCCTCAAGAAGACCTCATACCAGCTGCTAACTGGTAACAAACCCAATGTATCGTACTTTCGTGTATTTGGGAGTAAATGCTACATTCTAGTGAAGAAGGGTAGGAATTCCAAATTTGCTCCCAAAGCTGTAGAAGGGTTTTTATTAGGTTATGATTCAAATACAAAGGCGTATAGGGTCTTCAACAAATCATCGGGTTTGGTTGAAGTCTCTAGCGACGTTGTATTTGATGAGACTAATGGCTCTCCAAGAGAGCAAGTTGTTGATCTTGATGATATAGATGAAGAAGACGTTCCAATGGTCGCGATACGCACCATGGCGATTGGAGATGTACGGCCTCAGGAACAATTGGAGCAAGATCAACCGTCTTCCTCAACTATGGTGCATCCCCCAACCCAAGATGACGCACAGGTACCTCAAGTGGAGGCGCATGATCAAGGGGGAGCACAAGATGTTCAAGTTGAGGAGGAAGATGCACCTCAGGCACCTCAAACCCAAGTTCGAGCAACGATCCAAAGGGATCATCCCGTCGACCAGATATTGGGTGATATTAGCAAGGGAGTAACTACTCGCTCAAGATTAGTTAATTTTTATGAACATTACTCCTTTGTCTCTTCTATTGAGCCTTTCAGGGTAGAAGAGGCCTTGCTAGATCCGGACTGGGTGTTGGCCATGCAGGAGGAACTCAACAACTTCAAGCACAATGAAGTTTGGACACTGGTGCCTCGTCCCAAGCAAAATGTTGTGGGAACCAAGTGGGTGTTCCGCAACAAACAGGACTAGCACGGGGTGGTGACGAGGAACAAGGCTCGACTTGTGGCAAAAGGTCATGCCCAAGTCGCAGGTTTGGACTTTGAGGAGACGTTTGCTCCTGTGGCTAGGCTAGAATCAATTCGTATTTTGCTAGCATATGCCGCTCACCATTCTTTCAGGTTGTACCAAATGGATGTGAAGAGCGCTTTCCTCAACGGGCCGATCCAGGAGGAGGTGTACGTGGAGCAACCCCCTGGCTTCGAGGATGAACGGTACCCCGACCACGTGTGTAAGCTCTCTAAGGCGCTTTATGGACTTAAGCAAGCCCCAAGAGCATGGTATGAATGCCTTAGAGACTTTTTAATTGCTAATGCCTTCAAGGTTGGGAAAGCCGATCCAACTCTTTTCACTAAGACTTGCGATGGTGATCTTTTTGTGTGCCAAATATATGTTGATGACATAATATTTGGTTCTACTAATCAAAAGTCTTGTGAAGAGTTTAGCAGGGTGATGACGCAGAAATTCGAGATGTCGATGATGGGCGAGTTGAACTACTTCCTTGGGTTCCAAGTGAAGCAACTCAAGGACGACACTTTCATCTCCCAAACGAAGTACACGCAAGACTTACTAAAGCGGTTTGGGATGAAGGACGCCAAGCCCGCAAAGACGCCGATGGGAACCGACGGACACACCGACCTCAACAAAGGTGGTAAGTCCGTTGATCAAAAAGCATACCGGTCCATGATAGGTTCATTGCTTTATTTATGTGCTAGTAGACCGGATATTGTGCTTAGCGTATGCATGTGTGCTAGATTTCAATCCGATCCTAAGGAGTGTCACTTAGTGGTTGTGAAGCGAATTCTTAGATATTTAGTCGCTACGCCTTGCTTCGGGATCTGGTATCCAAAGGGGTCTAACTTTGACTTGATTGGGTACTCAGATTCCGACTATGCTGGATGTAAGGTCGATAGGAAGAGTACATCGGGGACGTGCCAATTCTTAGGAAGGTCCCTGGTGTCGTGGAACTCTAAGAAACAAACTTCCGTTGCCCTATCCACCGCTGAGGCCGAGTACGTTGCCGCAGGACAGTGTTGCGCGCAACTACTTTGAATGAGGCAAACCCTCCGGGACTTTGGCTACAATCTGAGCAAAGTCCCACTCCTATGTGATAATGAGAGTGCTATCCGAATAGCGGAAAATCCTGTTGAGCACAGCCGCACAAAGCACATTGACATCCGGCATCACTTTTTGAGAGACCACCAGCAAAAGGGGGATATCGAAGTGTTTCATGTTAGCACCGAGAACCAGCTAGCCGATATCTTTACCAAGCCTCTAGATGAGAAGACCTTTTGCAGGCTGCGTAGTGAGCTAAATGTCCTAGATTCGCGGAACTTGGATTGAATTGTAGCATACATGTGTTTATGCCTTTGATCATGTTCATTCTGCATTTTGTTGCTTATTGTGGTGCTCAAGTTGTACAAACACTCCCTGGACCTCACAAGTCCTTTTTGCAAGTAATGCACATATTTAGGGGGAGCTGTGCTACAACTTGACCCTTTGAGACTAACCATATTCTTGAGTTTGGTTGTCTTAGTCTCAAAGGAGGATTGAAAGGGAAAAGGTGGACTTGGACCATGCAAGACTTCCACTGCACTCCGATGAAAAGAGTAACTTTTCCAAGTTCATCTTTATACTCTTATTGCCTTTGTACTCTTATTTGAAGATTTTGGTGAGGCAATGGGGTTAAAGGGCCAAGATTGATCCCGTTTTGGTGCTTGATGCCAAAGGGGGAGAAAATAAAGGCCAAAGCGATAAATGGATCAGCTACCACTTGAGAGATTTTGAAAATAGTAGAATAGAGCGTTTTGTTTGTCAAAACTCTTTTATTGTCTCTTATGTCAAAAGTTGGCCTCTTGTGGGGAGAAGTGTTGATTATGGGAAAAAGGGGGAGTTTTTGAAATCCTTGATCAAATTTCTTTGGAAAACCTCTATGTATGTCTCTACAAGTGGATTTGACTTAGAGATAGGAATTTGAGTTTGATTTGCAAAAACAAACCAAGTGGTGGCATAGAGTGATCCATATATGTCAAATTTGATTCAAAACAACTTTGAGTTCTTAGTTGAATTGGTTTTGTACTTGTTCTACTTGCTTTATGTTGTGTTGGCATAAATCACCAAAAAGGGGGAGATTGAAAGGGAAATGTGCCCTTGGGCCATTTCTAAGTATTTTGGTGATTTAGTGTCCAACACAAGTGCCTAAGTGTAAAATGGTGGACAAAGTACAAATCAAGGATAAAGGTATGTTTCTCAGACTTAGTACATTGTTTTAGTGACTAATGTATTGTGTCTAAGTGCTGGAAACAGGAAAAATCCAATTGAAATTGTCTTGGCTCGAGCGGCCAAGAATCTGCTCAGTCTGGGTGCACCGGACTGTCCGGTGTGCACCGGACAGTGTCCGGTGCGCCAGGCTGGTTTGAGCAAAGTGGCTGCTCTCGGGACTTCGACGGTGGTGTACGGCTATAATTCACCGGACTGTCCGGTGTGCACCGGACTGCCGTTCACAGGCGAACTCGTCGCTCTCGGGAATTCTTCGTCGACGTACGGCTATAATTCACCGGACTGTCCGGTGTGCACCGGACTGTCTGGTGAGCCAACGGTCGGCCGGGCCAACGGTCGGCCGCGCAATCTGCGCGGGACACGTGGCCGAGCCAACGGCTAGAAGACGGCACCGGACTGTCCGGTGTGCACCGGACATGTCAGGTGCGCCAACGGCTCTCAGGCTGCCAACGGTCGACTGCGCTGTTTATGGAAAGAAATCGGGCACCGGACATGTCCGGTGGTGCACCGGACTGTCCGGTGCGCCAGTCGACAGAAGGCAAGATCAGCCTTCCTAGATTGCTCTCAACGGCTCCTAGCTGCCTTGGGGCTATAAAAGGGACCCCTAGGCGCATGGAGGAGTACACCAAGCATCTCCTAAGCATTCCTAAGCACCAAGACATCGAATCCGCGCCTTTGATTCTTTGCGATAGCGATTAGAGCTCTAGTTGAGAGGTGAACTCATTGAGTTGCGTTGTGAGCTCTCATTGCGACTTGTGTGCGTGGTGTTGCTGTGATTTCTTGTCTTGAGTGCGTTGCTAATCCCTCCCTTGCTCTGTGTTCTTTGTGAATTTCAAGTGTAAGGGCGAGAGGCTCCAAATTTGTGGAGATTCCTCGCAAACGGGATTGAGTAAAGCAAACAAAACACCGTGGTATTCAAGTGGGTCTTTGGACCGCTTGAGAGGGGTTGATTGCAACCCTCGTCCGTTGGGACGCCACAACGTGGAGTAGGCAAGCGTTGGTCTTGGCCGAACCACGGGATAACCACCGTGCCATCTCTGCGATTGATCCTTGTTGGTTATTGTGTTTTGTTGAGGATTCCTCTTTAGCCACTTGGCAATTATTGTGCTAACGATTAACCAAGTTTTGTGGCTTAAGTTTTCAAGTTTTCACAGGATCACCTATTCACCCCCCCTCTAGGTGCTCTCAGCAACTCCTACACTTAAGTGCACATTACAAGCCTACAAACATTAAGTATAGTATAGTAGCATATATAAACGGTTATGCATAGAATCGGGGCTTGCCTTCAGATGCTGGGGCTGCGGGGAGATCTTCAATGGCAGTATCGGGAGCTTGCTCCTGGTCTTCCTCGTGGACAGCTCCTTGCTCGGGGATGAGCACGTACTCTCCGTCAGCTAGATTGCAGCCTAAAGAATGCAATTAGTAAGATACATGCATGATATGATATGAAAGCTAGCACTTAAACTTTTAAGGGTGAATGATTAAATTAACGAGGTAGAGCATAATCTTGCTACTTGAAGATTCTTGGAGTATACTTAACAATTCAGGGTTAAGCTTAGTTGACTAAGTGGTAAGTCTATTTTGGTGTTCCATTAAATTCTTTTTAATGTCCTCGTGAGAATTTATCCAGATTTCTAGTTGAACTTATTGGAGCGAGATTTATTATTTTCCTTTCTTCTTCTTATTTCCTTTATGCCTTTAAGGTGGGTTTTAACTACAAGTTATATTAATAAATTTCCAAAAATTCTGTAAACATTACAGTGGCTTCTTACTGGTGTATAATTCTCTGTCTCAAAATTTGGGGCTTAAACAGTGAGGTGTTCTCTTTGTATAAAATTATCAAATATTAGGGCCGAAGGGGTGTTTTGAACTACAAACTTCTTTTTCAGTGAGTTATCTCCAAAGACTTATTTTTATTAGCATTCAGATGCTATAACATGATTTTGTACAAATTTTTAGCCACTAATACTCATTAGTTATTTTACTATGATTTTTCAAAGTTTCTAGCCAAAGAGGTGCTTTCTACTACTACTATATTTGAAAAATATTGAACAACAGATCTCTGATTTTTCCTAGCTTCTTCTTTGTGCAAGAGCAATCATTCTAAAGTTTGACATCATTTTGCTTAAGGGAGGGGTGGTAGGAATTAATTGGATTAAATGGCCTTTTTTATAAAGTATTGGCAATAGGTATTATTGGTAGCTTTCAATTGGGTTTTGCATTTTTCTCTGGTGGCCTACTTTATTATTAATCTAGTAAAAATTTATTTGCCAAGTGTTGCACATTTTTTGGCTTACTTATGATTTAATTGAAATATGGCTTAATATCAAGTTCTATTTGTTTACCCTATTTAAAATGATGGGCTGGGGTGTTTATCATTTTTGTAGTGGAGTTCTAGTGGTTACAAGTCCCCTGGATTTTTATTAGCAGTTTTGGATTTGCTTTTATAATTCTAATAATTATTTTTAATCGAAATAATGCTAAATAAAACATTTCACTTTGATTCTGTTCTGGACTACGGGTCCCTTTATTTTTTCTAGGTTCTCTGTTACTTAAGTAGGCTAGGAAAAATAATTGCAGTCACTGTTCATTACTTTCTAATACCTTTCTGATTTTCTTAAGTTTTGGGCAAAAATGGCCTTAATTGGATAACCCTACTTAAACTTTCAATACTGGGGTGTCTAGTATTTTTAAATAGTGTCTAATTGGGGTTTGAACATCTACAAATTTTCTCAAGTTTAGCACAGAAGCATAACTAATTTTCTTTAATTTAATAAGGTTTGGCCAGTTTCTGTAATTAATTTCAAACTCAGAAATTCAAAACAAAAAGGATGGGGTTCAGTATTTTTAATTGATAGTCCATAATGTTTTGAAACCAACAAAATTGGTTTGACAATTTTTGGTTAAATACTCCTCAAGTTATGAATTTTCTAAGTCCTTTGCTGAATAATAAAAGATTAATTAGAAATGGTTTAAAGAAAAGCAGTTTTGCACTAGGGTCCCTGGCGAAAGATCTTAAAGGAATTACAGACGGGTCCCCGGGGCACTATTCATTTGAGTCTACGGCTCTGTAGAAAACCCCCTAGGGTTTCTGGAAGTCGAACCCGCGGTCCCTCCCTAATGGAACAGTGGCCGCGGAGGAAGAAAGGAGCGGAGGCGCTTACCAGCGGCGAGGTTGCTCCGGTGAGGTGGTCGAGGATGTAGGGGAGGTCTCGGGGATCATGGCGATGTGCTGGTCACCGTTGGGGATTGTTGGAGTCAGCCGGTCCACGTGCGCACGCGGAGATGCTTGTCGGCGGCGAGGAATCCAGCCTACTCACGGCGCGATAGGTCAATCGAACGGGTCAGAGAGCTTCACAGGATGCTAGGGAAGACGTGGGTGCAAGGAATTGGAAATAGACTCACTGGTTAGCTCGGTCCACGCGCGGCGGCGGAAGACCGAAGTCCGGCGAGGGTGAAACCGCCTCTCCGGTGAGGCAATGCCTCGGCTCAAGCTTGGAGAAGCTTCACGGCTTCATGGGGAAGCGATCCAGGGGCTAGTGCGAGGTTGGAGTTCAAACGAAATGGCTGGCCACGATGGCCGGGCTTGGGCAGAGATGGCGGGCGGCAGTGCTTGCTTTTCACGGCGAGCTCCGGTGATCTCTGGCTCGGGCAAGGCTCTGGGTGTGCAAGTGCCAATGACTAAGGCCTCTGGAGGCATTTATAGGCGAGGGAGAGGCACAGACGCACGAGGGCGGGGCGACCACGCACAGGGCGTGCGCTGCTGCGGCCAGTCCGTGCTCTGTCGGTCAGGCAAGCGATCGAACACGTGTCTCTTTGCTTCTACCCGAGTTCAAGCGGTCATAGGTTGAAGATCTTCGCGAATTTGGGCATGATCACTGCGCAAGATTTGCTCCCCCAACAGAGCTTTGTTGTTTATGTGTTGAAGTCGAGCGGTTTGGGTGGTGTACAGAGAGTTGTCGTGTCACAAAGGTGGCAGTGTCACAAGGTTGAGTCCCAAGGTAAAACCATGTCAAGGGCGTGTCAAACGGTGGAGAGAGGTTTCCAAACTTTGCCACGACGTGTTCAAGGGAATTTGGCGCCACTTTGATATTTGGACTTGTTTTGTTTGAGTTTTGAAAAATAGAGAACGTGATTGATCTTTGGAAAGGGGGCTAAAATTCAGATTCTGAATTTCCCCCAAGTGCATTTGTTTAGGGGCTGTTTTGGGGATTTTGAAATGTTCAATTGACAAAACTTCCTTACTATGCTTTATTGGTTGATTAGTGAACTAAAACTTTGTAATTTGGTTTTTACCAAAATTTGCATTTTTCTCCCAAGATTTTCCCAAATACCCTTTTATGCTTAAGTGGTTCACTTAGGATTAATTAGGGTTTGAGAGTTTTCCTTCCTTACTATTCATGACAAGATTAAGGAGAGTTTGAGAAGGCTAATTATGATTCTTTGTTCTTATTTTTTTTGATGTTTTATCCCTTCATTTGGTTTACATGTGATAATGGTTAGGGTTAGCTTAGGGAAGAAACCCTAAGTGACACTAGGTGTCACAATGTTTTCCTTCAGG
This sequence comes from Zea luxurians, assembly GCA_029449295.1. Classification (NCBI taxonomy): domain Eukaryota; kingdom Viridiplantae; phylum Streptophyta; class Magnoliopsida; order Poales; family Poaceae; genus Zea; species Zea luxurians. Next base: position 35,897,351 of record JAOPSE010000010.1, on the reverse strand, counting down.
TAGTCCTGGATCTCGAGATCCATGCATCGGGACCACTCTGAGATACTGGCTGTGGCGCTAAGGGATAGGCAGGACCCCCTATAGCACACACAGCCTTCGGTGGGTTTTGTAGATGTAACACCACCGGGACCGCTCGCTTCGAGGTGCTAGTCTCGCCCCCTTCGCCTAGTTCGGCAGGCTGGGCGGTGGGTCTCAGCAGCCGTCTTTTGAAGACGCCCTCGGGCATGGGTGCCCAATTTGATGCCCTCATGGAGAGGTCATCTGCCGACGAGTTGTCAGCCCGAGGAACATGTTGCAGTTCCAGGGCTGTGAAGTCTTTCTCTAGCTTCCTTACGTGGAGCAGGTAAGCTGCGAGCCTGGGCTCATTGCAGCTACATTCCCCGCGGACTTGCTTGATGATCAGCTGGGAGTCCCCCTTCACGAGGAGCTGGCGGATCCCCAGGGATAGGGCCGCAGACATGCCAAAGATAAGTGCCTCGTACTCTGCCATATTGTTGGTGGCCTTGAACTCGAGGTGCACCATGTACTTCACTTGATCTTCGCTTGGGTCGACGAGGACCACCCCAGCCCTGCCAACTTGCTGACGGGCAGATCCGTCAAAGAAGAGCGTCCAGTGGGGCTCGGTGAAGACCGGACCCCTAGGCTCCGCAGGTGTGGGGTTCGAATCGGATCCGGACCCCCAGGGGCGCTCGAGGGAGGCGTCCACTCCACGATGAAGTCAGCCAGGACCTGGCTCTTGATGGTGTGGCGAGGCTGGAAGTCTAGCTGAAACTCAGCGAGCTCCACGACCCACTTGGTGATGTTTCCTGTGGCGTTAGAGTTGTGGAGGATGGACCTTAACGGGAAGGAGGTCACCACCACAACCCTGTGTGCCTAGAAATAGTGGCGCAGCTTCCTGGATGCAACAAGTACAACATAGAGGAGCTTGTGCGTCTCAAGGTACCTGGTCTTTGCCTCATGGAGGACCTCGCTGACGTAGTAGACCGGCCTCTGAACGGTCCGGACCCCTGTAGCTAGTCCTGAGCCCTTAGGTTCTTGGCCTTCTTGCGCTGTCATTTCCATAACCAGCACCATGCTCACCACTTCTGTGGCCGCCGCGATGTATAAATACAACGACTCCCTAGGGTCTGGAGGTACCAGTACTGGTAGGGACACCAGGTGCTGCTTCAATTCTTGAAAGGCTTGCTCAGCCTCTTCGGTCCAAGAGAATGGACCGGATTTTAGCAGGAGCTTGAAGAAAGGTAGCGCCCTCTCAGCCAGCCTCGAAATGAAGTGGCTAAGGGCGGCTAACGACCCCGTTAGCTTCTGGATGTCCTTGATGCGGGCTGGAGGCCTCATCGCCTCAATTGCCCTAATCTTCTCTGGGTTTGCTTCAATCTCTCGGTGTGAAACTAGGAATCCCAGCAGCTTCCCAGCGAAGACGCCAAAGACACACTTGTCTGGGTTCAGCTTCGTGCGCGTCGCCCGCAGCTTGTCAAAGACCAGGGTCGGTCTTCCACCAGAGTCGACCCCCTCCTAGTCTTGACCACGATGTCATCAACATATATCTCTACCTTGTCCCTAATCAGGTCCCCGAAGGTCTTACTCATCACCCGTACAAATGTTGGTAAGGCGTTCTTTAGACCGTAGGGCATTACAACATAGCAGTAGAGCCTATCCGCTGTTACAAAAGCGGTATGCTTCCTATCCTCCCTAGCCATCCGGATCTAATGGAAACCCGAGTAGGCATCTAGAAAGGACAAGAGGTCGCACCCGGAGGTAGAGTCCACGATTTGGTCTATGCGTGGAAGTGGATACATGTCCTTGGGACAAGCCTTGTTCAGGCTGGTGTAGTCGATGCACATCCGAAGCTTCCCATTCGCCTTTGGCACGATGACTGGGTTGGCCAGCCACACAGGGTGATGGACCTCTATGATGAAGCCAGCGTCAAGTAGCTTCCGGACCTCTTGGCGAATGAAGTCCTGCCGCTCAACGGACTGTCTCCGAGGCTTCTGGCTCACCAGCTTGGCGTCGGGGTGGATCTTTAGATGGTGCTCAATCACCTCCCTAGGGATCCTAGGCATCTGTGATAGTTCCCAAGCGAAACATCGACATTTGCCCGGAGGAAGGCGACGAGCGCGAGTTCCTATTTCTCTCCCAGATTGCCCGCGATGCGGGTGGTCTGGGAGGAGTCCGCGCCGACATGGATGGTCTTCACGGGTCTACCGTCTGCTTCGGACGGCTGCACCTTTGGCACCTTGGCAGGCGCCTTGGTATCAGAGGTTGAGGGGTCCCTCCCCCCGTAGTCCGGGCGAGCAGCTTCCGCCGCCAGGGCGTGTAGCTGAAAGGGAAATGTGCCCTTGGGCCATTTCTAAGTATTTTGGTGATTGAGTGTCAACACATGTGTTTAATTGTGAATTTGTGTACATGGATGAACAAGGTGCAAATCATGAAGTAAAGGTATGTTTCTAAGCCTTAGTACATTGGTTTTGTGGACTAACATGTTTGTCTAAGTGTTAGAAACAGAAAGGAGAAAAAGAGAAAAGGGGAGAGAATGATTTGGCTGTGTGCAGCCAAGTCCCAGCTCGGTCTGGAGCACCGGACTGTCCGGTGTGCACCGGACAGTGTCCGGTGCGCCAGACTGACTCGACTCGAACTGGCCGCTCTCGGGATTTTGGCCGGCGGCGTACGGCTAAAATTCACCGGACTGTCCGGTGTGCACCGGACTGTCCGGTGAGCCAACGGTCGGCCAGGGCCAACGGTCGGCCGCGCAATCCGCGCGGGACACGTGGCCGAGCCAACGGTCGGAAGACGGCACCGGACTGTCCGGTGTGCACCGGACTGTCCGGTGCGCCAACGGCTCGCAGATCTACGGCAGTCTTCCAACGGTCGGAAGCGCCAGAAAAGGAAACAGATCGGGCACCGGACAGTGTCCGGTGTGCACCGGACTGTCCGGTGCCCCCGACGACAGAAGGCCAGGATAGCCTTCCAGAATTGCTCTCAACGGCTCCTAGCTGCCTTGGGGCTATAAAAGGAGCCCCTAGGCGCATGGAGGATACACACAAGCAACTCTTGAGCATTCTTGATCATCCACACAAGTTCTTTGCGCATTCGTTTGTGATTCTAAGTGATTCGAGCTCTGTTCTAGTGTGAACTCTGAGATAGTCATTCGAGCTCGAGTCTTGGCCGTGTGTGTGCGCTTTTGTTGTGGATTTGTGTGTGTTGCTTCCCTCCCTTACTCTGTGCTTTCTTTGTGATCATATACTTGTAAGGGCAAGAGACTCCAATTTGTGGAGATTCCTTGCAAACGGGATAGTGAAAGGAACAACAAAACAACGTGGTATTCAAGTGGGTCTTTGGACCGCTTGAGAGGGGTTGATTGCAACCCTCGTCCGTTGGGACGCCACAACGTGGAAGTAGGCAAGCATTGGCTTGGCCGAACCACGGGATAAACCACCGTGTCCCTCTGTGCTTGATTCTTGTGGTATTGTGTTTTGTTGAGACTTCACCTTAGCCACTTGGCATTAATCGTGCTAACGCTTAACAAGTTTTTGTGGCTTAAGTTTGAGGTTTTTACAGGATCACCTATTCACCCCCCCCCTCTAGGTGCTCACAATTGGTATCAGAACCGTTCTATTCACAAAGGGACTAACCGCCCGAATAGATGGATCCTAAGGGGAAGGGTATTGTGATCAACGACAAAGAAAAGGAGACCTTCGTCAACGAGCCGAAGGACGACAAGCCTACCGACTCCGGCTCGGGCCATAGACGAAAGGAAGGGAAGAAGAAGAAGACGAGGCGTATCAAGGAGATCATCTACTACGACGATAGTGATGAATCCACTTCTTCCCAAAAGGACGAGGACCACAACGACTACAAACAAAAGACGGTTAACTCAAACTTTTCTTTTGATTATTCGCGTATTCCGCATAGCTCAAATACTCATTTGCTTCCCATTCCACTTGGCAAACCTCCTCACTTTGATGGAGAGGATTACGGATTTTGGAGCCACAAAATGCGTACTCATCTGTTTTCTCTCCATCCAAGCATTTGGGAGATTGTGGAAAGTGGAATGAAATTTGATAGCTCGGATAGCCCTATGTTTATTAATGAACAGATTCATAAAAATGCACAAGCTACTACTGTGTTGCTAGCCTCTTTGTGCAGGGACGAGTATCACAAGGTGAGCGGCTTGGACAATGCCAAGCAAATCTAGGACACCCTCAAGATTTCTCATGAGGGGAACGACGTCACCTTGCTCACCAAGATGGAGTTGGTGGAGGGAGAGCTTGGACGGTTCGCCATGACAAGGGGCGAGGAGCCGACGCAAACATACAACCGGCTCAAGACCCTTATCAACAAGATAAGAAGCTACGGGAGCACGCGATGGACGGACCACGACGTCGTCCGCCTTATGCTCAGGTCTTTTACCGTACTTGATCCTCATCTCGTGAACAATATTCGTGAGAATCCCAGGTACACGATGATGACGCCCGAGGAAGTGCTTGGAAAATTCGTAAGCGGGCGGATGATGATCAAGGAGGCAAGATACGTCGACGAAGCATTGAACGGTCCGATCAACGAGCCGCAACCCCTTGCTCTCAAGGCAACACGAAGCAAGGAGGCGCTACCTAGCAAGGTGGCACAGATTGAGGCGGCTGGCCTTAATGATGAAGAGATGGCTCTCATCATTAAAAGGTTCAAGACGGTGCTTAAAGGTCACAAGGGACAACCAAGCAAGACCAAAGCCAAGGGGAAGCGCTCATGCTTCAAATGCGGTAAGCTTGGTCATTTCATTGCTAACTGTCCCGATAATGAAAGTGACCAGGAAAAGGGGAACAAAAGAGAGAAGAAGAAGCAATACAAGAAGGCAAAGGGCGAGGCGCATCTAGGAAAGGAGTGGGACTCGGATTGCTCCTCCTCCGACTCCGACAACGAAGGACTCGCCGCCACTGCCTTCAACAAATCGGCTCTCTTCCCCAACGAGCGTCTCACTTGCCTTATGGCAAGGGAGAAGAAGGTGAGTACTCAAGACTCCACTTATGCTTCTTCTAGTGATAGTGAGTCTAGTGATGATGACATAGATTATTCTTGCTTGTTCAAAGGCTTAGATAGATCTAAGATAGATAAAATCAATGAATTGATTGATGCTTTGAATGAAAAGGATAGGCTTTTAGAGAAGCAAGAGGATTTATTGTATGATGAACATGATAAGTTTATAGAGGCACAAAAATCATATGCTTTAGAAGTAAAAAGAAATGAAGTGCTTTCTAGTGAAATATCTTCTTGTCATGAAACCATTGCTACTTTACAAAGTGTTAACCATGATTTAAATGCTAAATTAGAAGTAACAAATAAATCTAAGTCTTGTGTTGAAAATGTTACAATTTGCACTAGGTGTAAGGATTTTGATGTTAACACTTGTAGCAAACATTTAATTTCAATTTCAAAACTAAAAGATGAAGTGGCTAGTCTTAATGCCCAACTTAAGACTAGCAAGAGTGAAGTTGAAAAGATAAAATTTGCAAGGGATGCCTATACAATTGGAAGACATCCCTCAATTAAGGATGGGCTTGGCTTCAAGAGGGAAGCCAAGAACTTAACAAGCCATAAGGCTCCCATCTTCGTCAAGGAGAAGGGAAAGGCCCCGATGGCTAGTAATGCTAAAAAGAATCATGCGTTTATGTATTATGATAGGAGACATGCTAGAAATGCTTATAATCATTTTGATTCACATGTTTATGATTCTCATGCAATGTTTGCTTCTAGTTCTTCTTATAATCATGGTAGAGATATGTGTAGGAGAAATGTTGTACATATGCCTAGGAGAGATATTGCTCATGTGCCTAGAAAGAATGTTATTCATGCTCCTAGAAAAGTAGTGAATGAACCTTCTACCATTTATTATGCTTGTAATGCTCCTTTTGCTATTTGTAGAAAGGGTAAGAAGATTGTTGCTAGGAAATTAGGGGCTAGATGCAAGGGAGATAAATCTTGCATTTGGGTCCCTAAAGATATTTGTGCTAACCTTGCAGGACCCAACATGAGTTGGGTACCTAAGACCCAAGCCTAAATTTGCCTTGCAGGTTTATGCATCCGGGGGTTCAAGCTGGATTATCGACAGCGGATGCACAAACCATATGACGGGGGAGAAGAAGATGTTCACCTCCTACGTCAAGAATAAGGATTCCCAAGATTCAATTATATTCGGTGATGGGAATCAAGGCAAGGTAAAAGGGTTAGGTAAAATTGCAATTTCCAATGAGCATTCTATATCAAATGTATTCCTAGTGGAGAGTCTTGGATATAATTTGCTATCTGTTAGTCAATTATGTCAAATGGGATATAATTGTTTATTTACAAATGTAGATGTGTCTGTCTTTAGAAGATGTGATGGTTCACTAGCTTTTAAGGGTGTACTAGACGGCAAGCTTTATTTAGTTGATTTTGCAAAAGAAGAGGCCGGTCTAGATGCATGCTTAATGGCTAAGACTTGCATGGGCTGGCTGTGGCATCGCCGCCTAGCACATGTGGGGATGAAGAACCTCCACAAGCTTCTAAAGGGAGAACACGTGATAGGTCTAACAAATGTTTATTTCGAAAAAGATAGACCTTGTGCAGCTTGTCAGGCAGGTAAACAAGTTGGAGGAGCACATCACAGCAAGAATGTGACGACCACGTCAAGACCTCTGGAGCTGCTGCATATGGACCTCTTCGGACCCGTCGCCTATCTAAGCATAGGAGGAAGTAAGTATGGTTTAGTTATTGTTGATGACTTTTCCCGCTTCACTTGGGTATTCTTTTTGCAGGATAAGTCTGAAACCCAAGGGACCATCAAGCGCTTCCTCAGGAGAGCTCAAAATGAGTTTGAGCTCAAGGTGAAGAAGATTAGGAGCGACAACGGGTCCGAGTTCAAGAACCTTCAAGTGGAGGAATTTCTTGAGGAGGAAGGGATCAAGCACGAGTTCTCCGCTCCCTACACACCACAACAAAATGGTGTGGTAGAGAGGAAGAACAGGACGCTAATCGATATGGCGAGGACGATGCTTGGAGAGTTCAAGACCCCCGAGTGCTTTTGGTCGGAAGCCGTGAACACGGCTTGCCACGCCATCAACAGGGTCTACCTTCACCGCCTCCTCAAGAAGACGTCATATGAGCTGCTAACCGGTAACAAACCCAATGTATCGTACTTTCGTGTTTTTGGGAGCAAGTGCTACATTCTAGTGAAGAAGGGTAGAAATTCTAAGTTTGCTCCCAAAGCTGTAGAAGGGTTTTTATTAGGTTATGATTCAAATACAAAGGCGTATAGGGTCTTCAACAAATCATCGGGTTTGGTTGAAGTCTCTAGCGACGTTGTATTTGATGAGACTAATGGCTCTCCAAGAGAGCAAGTTGTTGATTGTGATGATGTAGATGAAGAAGATGTTCCGACGGCCGCTATACGAACCATGGCGATTGGAGACGTTCGGCCACAGGAACAGAATGAACGAGATCAACCTTCTTCCTCAACGACGGTGCAACCCCCAACTCAAGACGATGAACAGGTTCATCAAAAGGAGGCGTGTGATCAAGGGGGAGCACAAGACGATCAAGTGATGGAGGAAGAAGCGCAACCGGCACCTCCAACCCAAGTTCGAGCGATGATTCAAAGGGATCATCCAGTCGACCAAATTCTGGGTGACATTAGCAAGGGAGTAACTACTCGATCTCGATTAGTTAATTTTTGTGAACATTACTCTTTTGTCTCCTCTATTGAGCCTTTCAGGGTAGAGGAGGCCTTGCTAGATCCGGACTGGGTGTTGGCCATGCAGGAGGAACTTAACAACTTCAAGCGCAATGAAGTTTGGACGCTGGTGCCTCGTCCCAAGCAAAATGTTGTGGGAACCAAGTGGGTGTTCCGCAATAAACAGGACGAGCACGGGGTGGTGACGAGGAACAAGGCTCGACTTGTGGCAAAAGGTTATGCCCAAGTCGCAGGTTTGGACTTTGAGGAGACTTTTGCTCCTGTGGCTAGGCTAGAGTCCATTCGTACCTTGCTAGCATATGCCGCTCACCATTCTTTCAGGTTGTACCAAATGGATGTGAAGAGCGCGTTCCTCAACGGGCCAATAAAGGAGGAGGTGTACGTGGAGCAACCCCCTGGCTTCGAGGATGAGCGGTACCCCGACCACGTGTGTAAGCTCTCTAAGGCGCTCTATGGACTTAAACAAGCCCCAAGAGCATGGTATGAATGCCTTAGAGATTTCTTACTTGCTAATGCTTTCAAGGTTGGGAAAGCCGATCCAACTCTTTTTACAAAGACATGTGATGGTGATTTGTTTGTATGCCAAATTTATGTCGATGACATAATATTTGGTTCTACTAATCAAAAGTCTTGTGAAGAGTTTAGCAGGGTGATGACGCAGAAATTCGAGATGTCGATGATGGGCGAGTTGAACTACTTCCTTGGGTTCCAAGTGAAGCAACTCAAGGACGGCACCTTCATCTCCCAAACGAAGTACACGCAAGATCTGCTGAAGCGGTTTGGGATGAAGGACGCCAAGCCCGCAAAGACTCCGATGGGAACCGACGGACACACCGACCTCAACAAAGGAGGTAAGTCCGTTGATCAAAAAGCATACCGGTCAATGATAGGGTCTTTACTTTATTTATGTGCTAGTAGACCGGATATTATGCTTAGCGTATGCATGTGTGCTAGATTTCAATCCGATCCTAAGGAGTGTCACTTGGTGGCGGTGAAGCGAATTCTTAGATATTTAGTCGCTACGCCTTGCTTCGGGATCTGGTATCCAAAGGGGTCTAACTTTGACTTAATTGGGTACTCAGATTCCGACTATGCTGGATGTAAGGTCGATAGGAAGAGTACATCGGGGACGTGCCAATTCTTAGGAAGGTCCCTGGTGTCATGGAACTCTAAGAAACAAACCTCCGTTGCCCTATCCACCGCTGAGGCCGAGTACGTTGCCGCAGGTCAGTGTTGCGCGCAACTACTTTGGATGAGGCAAACCCTCAGGGACTTTGGCTACAATCTGAGCAAAGTCCCACTCCTATGTGATAATGAGAGTGCTATCCGAATAGCGGAAAATCCTGTTGAGCACAGCCGCACAAAGCACATTGACATCCGGCATCACTTTCTGAGAGACCACCAGCAAAAGGGAGATATCGAAGTGTTTTATGTTAGCACCGAGAACCAGCTAGCCGATATCTTCACCAAGCCTTTAGATGAAAAGACCTTTTGCAGGCTGCGTAGTGAGCTAAATGTCTTAGATTCGCGGAACTTGGATTGAATTGTAGCATACATGTATTTATGCCTTTGATCATGTTCATTCTGCATTTTGTTGCTTATTATGGTGCTCAAGTTGTACAAACACTCCCTGGACCTCACAAGTCCGTTGCAATGTGATGCACATGTTTAGGGGGAGATGTGTTACAACTTGACCCTTTGAGACTAACCATATGCGTGAGTTTGTTGATTTAGTCCCAAAGGAGAATTGAAAGGGAAAAGGTGGACTTGGACCATGAAAGACTTCCACTGCACTCCGATGAGGGGTAACTTATTCCAAGTCCATCTCATGAAGTCTTATTGCCATTTGCTCTTAATTGAAGATTTTGGTGAGGCAATGGGGTTAAAGGGCCACAATTGATCCCGTTTTGGTGCTTGATGCCAAAGGGGGAGAAAATAAAGGCCAAAGCAATAAATGGATCAGCTACCACTTGAGAGATTTTGAAAATAGTAGAATAGAGTTTTTGATTTGTCAAAATTCTTAAGTTGTCTCTCTTGTCAAAAGTTGGCCTCTTGTGGGGAGAAGTATTGATTATGGGAAAAAGGGGGAGTTTTTGAAATCCTTGATCAATCTCTTTTTGAATGACTCTCTTTATGCTTAAACATGTGTGTTTAACTTAGAGATAGAGATTTGAGTTTGATTTGCAAAAACAAACCAAGTGGTGGCAAAGGATGATCCATATATGCCAAAATTGATTCAAATTAAATTTATGTTATTTGAATTGAGTTTGCACTTGTTCTAGTGGCTTTATGTTGTGTTGGCATAAATCACCAAAAAGGGGGAGATTGAAAGGGAAATGTGCCCTTGGGCCATTTCTAAGTATTTTGGTGATTGAGTGTCAACACATGTGTTTAATTGTGAATTTGTGTACATGGATGAACAAGGTGCAAATCATGAAGTAAAGGTATGTTTCTAAGCCTTAGTACATTGGTTTTGTGGACTAACATGTTTGTCTAAGTGTTAGAAACAGAAAGGAGAAAAAGAGAAAAGGGGAGAGAATGATTTGGCTGTGTGCAGCCAAGTCCCAGCTCGGTCTGGAGCACCGGACTGTCCGGTGTGCACCGGACAGTGTCCGGTGCGCCAGACTGACTCGACTCGAACTGGCCGCTCTCGGGATTTTGGCCGGCGGCGTACGGCTAAAATTCACCGGACTGTCCGGTGAGCCAACGGTCGGCCAGGGCCAACGGTCGGCCGCGCAATCCGCGCGGGACACGTGGCCGAGCCAACGGTCGGAAGACGGCACCGGACTGTCCGGTGTGCACCGGACTGTCCGGTGCGCCAACGGCTCGCAGATCTACGGCAGTCTTCCAACGGTCGGAAGCGCCAGAAAAGGAAACAGATCGGGCACCGGACAGTGTCCGGTGTGCACCGGACTGTCCGGTGCCCCCGACGACAGAAGGCCAGGATAGCCTTCCAGAATTGCTCTCAACGGCTCCTAGCTGCCTTGGGGCTATAAAAGGAGCCCCTAGGCGCATGGAGGATACACACAAGCAACTCTTGAGCATTCTTGATCATCCACACAAGTTCTTTGCGCATTCGTTTGTGATTCTAAGTGATTCGAGCTCTGTTCTAGTGTGAACTCTGAGATAGTCATTCGAGCTCGAGTCTTGGCCGTGTGTGTGCGCTTTTGTTGTGGATTTGTGTGTGTTGCTTCCCTCCCTTACTCTGTGCTTTCTTTGTGATCATATACTTGTAAGGGCAAGAGACTCCAATTTGTGGAGATTCCTTGCAAACGGGATAGTGAAAGGAACAACAAAACAACGTGGTATTCAAGTGGGTCTTTGGACCGCTTGAGAGGGGTTGATTGCAACCCTCGTCCGTTGGGACGCCACAACGTGGAAGTAGGCAAGCATTGGCTTGGCCGAACCACGGGATAAACCACCGTGTCCCTCTGTGCTTGATTCTTGTGGTATTGTGTTTTGTTGAGACTTCACCTTAGCCACTTGGCATTAATCGTGCTAACGCTTAACAAGTTTTTGTGGCTTAAGTTTGAGGTTTTTACAGGATCACCTATTCACCCCCCCCCCTCTAGGTGCTCACAGTAGCTTCTCGACAGCCATCACCGCAGCGGCACGGTCGCCCCACACGGTGAGGACCCCAGCCGGGGACGGCATCTTGAGGACCAAATACCCGTAATGGGCAATGGCCATGAACCGGTACAGGGCCGGCCTGCCAATGATGGCGTTGAAGGGGAGGTTAACCTCCGCGACGTCGAACTGGACGTTCTCCATGTGGAAGTTTTCCTCAATCCCGAATGTTACCGGGAGGGCGATGCTCCCAAGGGGATACACCGGCTGTGGGCCCACTCCAGAGAATGGGCCAAAGGGTCCCAGACGGGACCTCGGGATCTACAGCTGCTTGAATGCAGCATGGCTGATGACGTTGAGGCCGGCCCCACCGTCGATCAGCACATGGTGCAGCCGCATGTTGGCGATGACAGGGGCGGTGATGAGCGGTAGTATACCAGCCCCTGCCATGTTGTCAGGGCAGTCGGATGCCTTGAAGGAGATGATAGTGCTCCTCCACCGCTGGTGTGGAGCAGCCTTCGGGGCCCCTAGGGTCGCTAAAAGGACCTCGCGACGCAGGGACTTGACGTTCCTACGGGAGGTGAGCTCCCAGCTCCCACCGTACATGACGTACAACTTCTTGTGGTGGTGGCTCTCGCCACCGAAGTCGGAGTCCCCGGTGAAGAAGTCCTTTAGGACCCCCTCAGGTGATTGATACCCGAGGTCCCGCTCTCCGACGACCATGCCACCGTCGTCGGTCCTCTCCTTGCCAGGTCGGTGATGAGGTGGGGAGCCGTCCTTAGAGGTCTGCTCGCGCCACTCGCTGACGCGCTTCACGAGCTTGATGATCACGCGACACTCCGCGGCACTGTGGCGACTGTTGGGGTGCACAGGGCATGAGCCGCTGTTGCCCCCCTGTGGCCGTGGGCGCTTATTGCGCTAGCTCCGGCCCCCAGCCGCAGCCGTGACGACTGGAGCAGCAGCCTGCGGCCTCTCGTGACTGCAGTTCTTCTTATTCTTCTTCTTGCCGTCCTGGGTGACGGCTCCCGAGCCACCTGTCTGGGCGACCCCGGTCTGTGGTGCCGAGTGCCATGCGTGGCCCTCGGTGGCTCTGGCACACTTGTCGGCCAGAGCGAAGAGTGTGGTGACAGTTTCCATGTCATGCGTGGCCAACTTCTCCAACATCTTTTCATCATGCACCCCCTGGCGGAAAGCAGTGATGATGGAAGCATCAGAGATACGGGGTATAGTCCCTCGTACCTTGGTGAAGCGGGAGATGAAGGCCCTGAGAGTTTCCCCGGGTTCCTGCCTCACTGCATGGAGGTGTGCCTCCACGCCATGCTGTTGGTAAGCGCTGGCGAAGTTCGCTGTGAACCGCGCGCAGAGCTCTTCCCAGGAGTAGATTGATCCTGGGGCAAGGTTCATGAGCCAAGTCCGTGCCAGCCCAGACAAGGCTACATGGAAGTATGTCACCATCACAGCAGTGTCTCAACCTGCTGTCGTAATGGCGGTGATGTATACCTACAAGAATTCCGATGGGTTTGACGTACCGTCGTACTTTTCTGGCAGGTGTGGCCGGAACTTGGACGGCCACGTCGCCGCGCGGAGATGATCCACAAGTGCGCGCAGCCTATGCCGGCCAACGGGACACCCGCTTGGATCTAGGCACCCGCTAGGGTTTACGGTGTGACCGCAGCGAAGTCTTGGTCGAGGTTGCGACCCTCGATGTTCTGTCGGCGCTCACGTGCCCTCTCTAGAGAGACACAGGCATCATCGCCCGTACGCCTGCGGTTGAGTTCTGCTCGTAGGTCATCGGGCCTCTCCAGAGAGTCTGGAGCATCTTCCCCCGCATGCTTGCGGTTGAGCTCTGCCCGCAAGTCCTCGGTCGGCGCAGCCCTTACTAAAGGCAAGCGCACCGATGCCGACGCCTCATGTTGACGCCGGGACGACCGAGGCCTGGGCCTAGCTAAGCCAGAGTGCGCCACGCCGAGCAGATGGTCGACATCGTCACGCCACTGCTTCATGGCCCCTGGCGAGGCCGTGGAGCTAGGAGGGTGGCGCAACAACTCCCTGGCTACAGACAGTGCACTGGGAGCAGCCCTTGACGCTCTGGACGCCTGCGCAGGAGTGTGCTGCCGCGCAGAACGCACAACAGCAGCACCAGGTGCAGGGCGGTTGGAGGCCCGTGGCGTGGAAGACGCAACCTCTTCCTCCATCAGGAAATCCTCTGGGATGAAGTCGTGGTGCTCGACGATATGGACCATGGTGTCAAGTAGGAAAACAAGCAAAAACTAAATGCCAACCCCCTACCTGGCGCGCCAAATGTCGGAGAGGAAATCTCCGGCCAGGTGGCGAAACGCACCCGCCCAAATCCTAAGATGAGGAGGGGCCTAAGCGTTTTGCCTGTTTGCTAGATTGTGGAAGAACACACAAGATGAGACAAGGATTTAGAGTGGTTCGGGCCACCGGAGCGTAATACCCTACTCCACTGTGTGTTGTATTGTTGGTGCTCGAGAGCTTGGAGAAGTTCCCGAGCGTCTATGTGACTTGTGAGCTTGAGTGTCTAAGTTGGCTTCTGAGTGCTTGCCTTGTAACGTTGTGTGCCTTCCCTTTTATAGCTCAAGGGAGGCACATACAAGGGTGCTGAGCCCCGACATGTGGGCCCAGGAACATAATGGATGGAATACCTAGAGCAACTAATGCAGGTGACATCTGTGCAATCTCCAGGCCCATGTTGTCCGCAGCACGCGCAGCGTTGACATGCAGTGGCAGCTTCCTTGGTAACGTACGAGTAATGATGGGCATAGTGCACGCGGCAGCATGGGCGTGCAGTCTGCCAGTGGAACGGACAGGCATGCCGCCTGTGGGATGGACAGGTCGCTGCCTGCCAGTGGAATGGATAGGTCTCATTAAATGCGGAGACGGCACATCGCCTGCTAGTGGAATGGATAGGCACGCCGCCTGCGGAATGGACAGGCCTCATTAAATGCCGAGGCGGCACATCGCCTGTCAGGCGGCACGCCTTATCCATAATAAATGCAGGAGCCACGTAACCCGGAGGCCTTACGCCATGCTCCGCCCGTTGGCTTACGTCACGCGCAGTAGGCCACGTGGTAGCATTGGGTCTCCGCCTGGGTGGGGAGCAGTAGCGTATGCGGATAGGTCCGCACCAGACTAGGATTGGACACGTGTCGACACCGGACCCCTGCCTGGGTCCTATTCAAGGCCAGGGTATGTACTGTCCTGGGACCTTGGGACCCCCCTGCGGGGACCTGGACCCCATACGGGGGGGGGGGTTCGGATCTCATTCCAGGGGTCCAGCTTGCACACGTGGAGGTCCGGGACCAACCTTGGGGGTCCGACGCTCTCCCATGGGGGTCCAGACCATTGTTGATGCCTTGGAGTATATCACCAGAATAGCCACCTGAGATTGGGGCAAGCCGTGGCTTGGTCCCACACGCAGCACTTCTTCCACGCGACTAAGGGATAGCCGTGTGGGTTCTTCGTCTTTGTACAGTAGCAGGGGGTACCCTAGTTTCAGGGTACCGACAGCTACCTTTATCAACTTCAGAAATAATGAACTTGGATGCTACACAACATTCTGAATTCATTCTTAAGTTACATGAAACAACTAAGTTGCAAATTGAAAAGATGAATGAAAAGTATCGTATTGCTGCTAATAAAGATAGGAAGGAAATGAAATTGGAACCTAGTGACTTGGTGTGGGTTCATTTGAGAAAGGATAGGTTTCCTGATTTGAGAAAGTCTAAACTTATGCCACGATCTGCTGGTCCTTATAAAGTTCTTGCAAAAATTAATGATAATGCATACACACTTGAGTTGCCTCCAGATTTTGGGGTTAGTCCCACCTTTAACACTTAAGATTTGAAACCATATATGGGTGACGAAGATGAGATCGAGTCGAGGATGACTCCAATTCAAGATGGGGAGGATGATGAGGATATCACTTCTATACATACAATGAATGGACCGATAACACGATCGCGTGCACGACAGCTAAATCTCCAGGTACGTTCTACCCTAGTCAATTGTGTTTTAGAGCTTATGCTTAGGGTCATGGATGTTTTGATGATTAGGAACCTTGGAGAGGACCAGCAAGGATTTGGAAAAGGCCAAGATGTTGAGGAGGAGCAGCAAGGGCACCCACAACAGGAAGGAGATCAAGTCCGACTCGGTTGCGACTCCATGTCGCGTTCTAGGACCAGTCTGCACTAAAATGGACGCCAAGATGCATCCGGACTCCGATTGCGATGGACTTGATATGGTTGGAAAGATAAAGAGATTATCTAACCAACCGAACTGGTCCACCTTAAAATTCATCCGGAGTCAACAGGAATCGTCGAAACAATTCAGCGTTCAGATTCTGTTTTAGTGCTACAACACCGTCTGTTGGGCCATTGGGCCGTTTATCGCGTCGGAGCCCATTAGGGGCGAGTCCAGAGGTCACGCACGCCCTAATACTCTATTTATTCAGCAGCCACCGCCACATTAGGTTTTTGGGTTTTGCTTAGATCAATTCTGTCATCGAACAGTGTCGCCGTCATCGGTTTGTGAGACCCCATCCCGTAATCAATACAATTTTGGTTCCATTTCTTTCCTATTCTTGCTTGTGTTCTTGATTGTGCTTGCAGGGATAAGCCTTCGTGGCGAGGTCACTCATGTGTCACAGGTGATAACCAACAGAGCCGTGGTGTAGTGATTGCGAGGAACCGTTCACTCGGAGCCTTGGATCATCAACGTCGAGATCTCCACTCAATCAAGTTATCGTATCTCACGGAAGATCGGGCCACGTCTTCTATCATATGTGCTTCTTTTTATATCTTCTTTTGAGCTGTTGCATCCTCATTGCCTAAGTCCAATCCTCTTCGCATCCTGTGAACTACAATTATAAACACTAGCAAACACATTAGTCCACAGATTGTGTTAATCATCAAACACCAAAACTCATTTAGCCAAATGGCTCGGGGTCCATTTTCCTTACAATACAACCAAAGCAAGCAAATAATACAGATATTTGAATAAAAATATGCAATCTACTTGCTAGGATGCATGTTTGTCCCCACAATGTGATATTATGGACTTAAGCCTCCCCTAACTCCATAATTCACTTACTTCCTATTTTGGACCAAATAACCAAAACCACTTGAAAAGCCACTTGCAGATTTTAAAATTTTAAATTGGTGGCTTTTGGTGTTTGATACATTTTTCATTGCTTTGGACCCTAAACTTCTCCCCCTTTGGCATCAACAACCGAAAAGGAAGACATTAAAAGCATGTAGAAAGTAAATAAGACTTGCCCTCATAAGAAATTTTGTCAAATGATACCAATTGAGGATACTAAATTAAACCACATGTAGGGTACCAGTTGAACCATCAAATAGTTACTCCCCCTAAATGAGTGTTCTCTTAGAAAGAATTTTTCTTCCCCTTTGAAAGGGAAATAGGGTTTAACCTTCTCCTAAATATAATTTTGGTGCTTGATTGCCCAACACAAATATTTGGACTAACTAGTTTGCTCTAGATTATATGTTCTACAGGTGCTAAAGGTTCAACACAAACCAATAAAAAGTTCAAATTAGGGTTCAAAAGAAAGGAGCAAAAAGAAACCGAAGAGCTCCCTGGTCTGGCGCACCGAACTGTCCGGTGCACCAGGGGAGATCGACTTCAAACTCTTCACCTTCGGGTTTTTGGGACCGCGCTCCGCTATAATTCACTGGACTGTCCGATGTGCCACCGGAGCAACGGCTCCAGCGCAATAGTCGACTGCAACGGACACCTGCAAAAGTGCTACAGCGTGCGGACAGTTCGCGCAGAGTCAGAGCAGCCGCCAGAAGGCGCACTGGACAGTGAATAGTGCCTATCCGGTGCAACACCAGATTGTCCGGTGCACCAAGAAGTCAGAGCTCCAACAGTAGAAACCGTCAGAACCCTAACGATTGGGTGACGTGGCTGGCACACCGGACAGTGTCCGGTGGCACACCGGACTGTCCAGTGCGCCCATCGACAGACAGCCTCCCCAACGATTAAATTGGTGGTTGGGGCTATAAATACCCCCAACCACCTCCACTCCAACCATCCAAGCATTCACTCCTTCACATTCAATACAAGATCAATAGACACCACTCCAAAGACACAATTCAAGAGATCGATTCGCTCAAAGTCTCAAAATCCACTCTAGCGCATTTAGACTTGTGAGAGGATCATTTGTGTTTTCTTGTGCTCTTATTTGCTTGGCTTGGCTTTCTTCCTCCCCATTCTTGTTCTCAAGACATTTGTAATCAAAGCAAGAGACACCAAGTTGTGGTGGTCCTTGTAGGGGTCTAAGTGATCCGTTTGATTAAGGAGAAAGCTCACTCGGTCTAGGTGACCGTTTGAGAGAGGGAAAGGGTTGAAAGAGACCCGGTCTTTGTGACCACCTCAACGGGGAGTAGGTTTTCAAGAACCGAACCTCGGAAAAAAAATCACCGTGTCACCCGCTTCATTTGTTTTTGATTCGTTTTCGCCCTCTCTTTCGGACTCGCATTCATTTCTAACGCTAACCCCGGCTTGTAGTTGTGTTTAAAGTTGTAAATTTCAGATTCCACCTATTCACCCCCCCTCTAGGCAACTTTCAATTGGTATCAGATCCCGGTGCTTCATTAAGAGTTTAACAGCTCGAAGTGATGTCGGGAGATCACGCCAAGAGGGAGATCGTGACCGGCGAGAAGTCTGCAAGCCACAGGAAGGCTCCATCAAGGGAGTCCGGCACCAAAGGCAAGGAGGAATCCCCTCCCCGCGTCAAGCACATCAGAGTGGCGACAAGAAGAAGAAAATGAAGAAAGTGGTCTACTATGAGACCGATTCTTTGTTGCCATCCACCTCCGGCTCCGATGCTCCGTCCATCACTTCTAAGCACCATGAGCGCAAGAAGTATAGTAAGATGCCACTTTGTTATCCCCGTATTTCTAGACGCACTCCTTTACTTTCCATCCCACTAGGCAAACCAACGGTTTTTGATGGTAAAGATTGTTGTATGTGGAGTGATAAAATGAGGCATCACCTAACCTCACTCCGCACAAGCATATGGGACATTGTTGAATTTGGAGCGCAGGTACCATCGCCGGGGGACGAGGGCTATGATTCGGATAAGGTCGCCCAAATCAAGCACTTTGATTCCCAAGCAACTACTATACTCCTCGCCTCTCTATGTCGAGAGGAGTATAATAAGGTGCAAGGGATGAAAAGTGCTAAGGAGATTTGGGACGTGCTTAAGACCACGCACGAGGGAGATGAGGTGACCAAGATCACCAAGCGGGAGACGATCGAGGGGGAGCTCGGTCGATTCGTCCTCAACCAAGGAGAGGAGCCACAAGCGATGTACAACCGGCTCAAGACCTTGGTGAATCAAGTGCGCAACCTCGGAAGCACCAAGTGGGATGACCATGAAATGGTCAAGGTTATTCTTAGATCACTTGTTTTTCGTAATCCCACTCAAGTTCAATTGATTCGTGGTGATCCTCGATACAAGTTAATGTCTCCTGAGGAAGTTATAGGAAAGTTTGTGAGCTTTGAATTGATGATCAAAGGCTCCAAATAAATCATCAACTTGGAGCAAGGCGGCACCTCCACACCTGAGGTGCAACCCGTCGCATTCAAGGTGATGGAAGAAGAGAAGAAGGATTCTACACCAAGTAGGATCCCCATCGATGCCTCCAACCTTGACAATGAGGAGATGGCACTCATCATCAAGAGCTTCCGCCAAATCCTCAAACAAAGGAAGGGGAAGGACTACAAGCCCCGTTCCAAAAGGGTGTGCTACAAGTGTGGTAAGCCCGATCATTTCATTGCAAAATGTCCTATGTCTAGTGACAGTGACAGGGGCTACGACAAGAGGGGAAAGAAGGAGAAGAAGAGATACTACAAGAAGAAGGGCGGCGATGCCCACGTATGTCGGGAATGGGACTCCAATGAGAGCTCCACCGACTCCTCTGACGAAGATGCCGCCAACATCGCCGTCAACAAGGGTCTTCTCTTCCCCAATGTCGGCCACAAGTGCCTCATGGCAAAGGACGGCAAAAAGAAGAAGGTAAAATCTAGAGCCTCCACTAAATATACAACATCTAGTGATGAGGGTAGCTCTAGTGATGATGAAGATGATTTGCTTACTCTTTTTGCCAACCTTAACATGCAACAAAAGGAAAAATTGAATGAATTGATAGGTGCTATTCATGAGAAGGATGAACTCTTAGATAGCCAAGAGGAATTCCTTATTAAGGAAAATAAAAAGCATGTTAAGGTGAAGAATGCTTATGCTCAGGAAGTAGAGAAAAATGAAAATTTGACTAAGGAGCTTAGCATTTGCCATGACACTATTTCCAACCTTAGAAATACAAATGCTAGTTTAATTGCTAAGGTGGAAAAATTAAATGCTTGTAATGATTCAATTGTCAGTCTTAGAAATGAAAATGACAGTTTAATTGCTAAGATTGATAAATTGAATGCATCACTTTCTAGCCTTATAATTGAGAATGATAAAATAATTGCTAAGGCTAAAGATTTAAATGTTTGCAATGATTCTATTTCCAATCTTAGAAATGAGAATGCTATATTACATGCTAAGATTGATGATTTAAATGCTTGCAAACCCTCTACATCTACTGTTGAACATGTTGCTATTTGTACTAGATGTAGAGATATTAATGTTGATGCTATCCATGATCACCTAGCTTTAATTAAACAACAAAATGATCACATAGCTCAACTTACTGAAAAAAATTAATGAGCATGAAATTGAAAATGAAAAATTTAAATTTGCTAGAAGCATGCTCTATAATGGGAGGCACCCTGGCATTAAGGATGGCATTGGCTTCCAACAGGGAGGCAATGTCAAGCTTAATGCCCCTAAAAGATTGTCTAACTTTGTTAAGGGCAATACGCCCATGGTTCAGGATAACGAGGGCTATATTTTATATCCTTCTGGTTATCCTGAACACAAGATTAGGAGAATTCATGCTAGGAAGTCTCATTCTGTTTCTCATCATGCTTTTATGTACAAGAATGAGGCATCTAGTTCTAGGCAATCAACCCATGTTAAATTGCCTAAAAAGAAATCTCCTACTACATCAAATGACCATAACATTTCATTTAAGACTTTTGATGATTCTTATGTTTTAACTAACAAATCAGGCAAAGTAGTTGCCAAATATGTTGGGGGCAAACACAAGGGCTCCGAGACTTGTGTTTGGGTACCCAAGGTGCTTGTTTCTAATGTGAAAGGACCCAAGACCGTTTGGGTACCTAAGAACAAGGCCTAAAACTGTTTTGCAGGTTTATGCATCCGGGGGCTCAAGCTAGATAATTGATAGCTGGTGCACAAACCATATGACTGGGGAGAAAAGGATGTTCTCCTCCTACGAGAAAAACCAAGATCCCTAAAGAGCTATCACATTCGGGGATGGAAATCAAGGTTTGGTCAAAGGACTTGGTAAAATTGCTATATCACCTGACCATTCTATTTCCAATATTTTTCTTATAGATTCAATAGATTAAAATTTGCTTTTAGTTTCTCAATTATTCAAAATGGGCTACAATTGTCTTTTCACAGATGTAGGTGTTACTGTCTTTAGAAGAAGTGATGATTCAATAGCATTTAAGAGAGTGTTAGAGGGTCAACTATACTTAGTTGATTTCAATAGAGCTGAACTTGACACTTGCTTAATTGCTAAGACTAATATGGGTTGGTTCTCACATCGCCGACTAGCCCATGTTGGGATGAAGAATCTTCACAAGCTTCTAAAGGGAGAACACATTTTGGGACTAACAAATGTTCATTTTGAGAAAGACAGGATTTGTAGCGAATGTCAAGCAGGAAAGCAAGTTGGTGCCCATCATCCACACAAGAACATAATGACAACGGACAGGCCGCTCGAGCTACTCCACATAGATTTATTCGACCTGATAGCTTACATAAGCATTAGCGGGAGTAAGTACTATCTAATAATTGTGGATGACTATTCTCGCTTCACTTGGGTATTCTTTTTGCAGGATAAATCTCAAACCCAAGAAACTTTAAAGGGATTCTTGAGACGAGCTCAAAATGAGTTCGACTTAAGGATCAAAAAGATTAGAAGCGATAATGGGACGGAGTTCAAGAACTCACAAATTGAAGGCTTCCTTGAGGAGGAGGGCATCAAGCATGAGTTCTCTTCTCCCTACACACCTCAACAAAATGGTGTAGTAGAGAGGAAGAATAGAACTCTATTGGACATGGCAAGGACCATGCTTGATGAGTACAAGACACCGGACTGGTTTTGGGCTGAGGCGATTAACACCGCCTGCTACTCCATCAACCGGTTATATCTTCACCGAATCCTCAAGAAGACATCATATGAACTCCTCACCGGTAAAAAGCCCAACGTTTCATATTTTAGAGTCTTTGGTAGCAAATGCTTTATTCTTGTTAAAAGAGGTAGAAAATCTAAATTTGCTCCTATGGCTGTAGAAGGCTTTTTACTGGGATATGATTCAAACACAAGGGCATATAGAGTCTTTAACAAGTCCATTGGACTAGTTGAAGTTTCTTGTGACATTATGCTTGATGAGACTAATGGCTCCCAAGTGGAGCAAGTTGATCTTGATGAATTAGATGATGAAGAGGCTCCTTGCGTCGTGCTAAGGAACATGTCCATAGGGGATGTGTGTCCTAAGGAATCTAAAGAGCCTCCACAAGCACTCAACCATCATCTTCAAATCAAGCATCTCCACTAACTCAAGATGAGGAACAGGCTCAAGATGATGAAGAAGAAGATCAAGAGAATGAGCCACCTCAAGAGGAGAACAAAGATCAAGGGGGAGATGAAATTGATCAAGACAAGGAAGATGATCAAGAAGTATAGGGTCAAAGACCGCCACACCCAAGAGTCCACCAGGCGATTCAAAGAGATCACCTCGTGAACTCCATTCTTGGTGATATCCATAAGGGGGTAACCACTCGATCTCGAGTCGCACATTTTTGTGAACATTACTCTTTTGTGTCCTCTATTGAGCCTTACAGGATTGAGGATGCACTAAAAGATTTGGATTGATTGCTGGCAATGCAAGAGGAGCTCAACAACTTCACGAGAAATGAGGTATGGCATTTGGTTCCACGTCCTAACCAAAATGTTGTAGGAACCAAGTGGGTGTTCCGCAACAAGCAAGATGAGCATGGTGCGGTGATAAGAAACAAAGCTCGACTTGTGGCCAAGGGTTATTCACAAGTCAAAGGTTTGGATTTTGATGAAACTTATGCACCCGTAGCTAGGCTTGAGTCAATTCACATATTACTTGCCTATGCTACTTACCATGGCTTTAAGCTCTACCAAATGGACGTGAAGAGTGCCTTCCTCAATGGACTTATCAAGGAAGAGGTCTATGTTGAGAAACCTCCTGGCTTTGAAGATAGTGAGTACCCTAACCATGTCTATAAACTCTCAAAGGCGCTTTATGGGCTCAAGCAAGCCCCAAGAGCATGGTATGAATGCCTGCGAGATTTTCTAATCACTAATGGCTTCAAAGTCGGCAAAGCCGATCCTACTCTCTTTACTAAAACTATTGCAAATGATTTGTTTGTATGCCAAATTTATGTTGATGATATTATATTTGGGTCTACTAACAAATCTACTTGTGAAGAGTTTAGTAGGATTACGGTACAAAAATTCGAGATGTCTATGATGGGGGAGTTGAGATATTTCTTAGGATTCCAAATCAAGCAACTCCAAGAAGGCACCTTCATCAGCCAAACCAAGTATATTCAAGACATTCTCAAGAAGTTTGGAATGAAGGATGCCAAGCCCATCAAGACACCCATGGGAACCAATGGGCATCTCGACCTCGATACGGGAGGTAAATTCGTAGATCAAAAGGTATACCGGTCGATGATAGGATCTTTACTCTATTTATGTGCATCTCGACCGGATATTATGCTTTCCGTATGCATGTGTGCAAGGTTCCAAGCTGATCCTAAGGAAGTTCACTTTAGGGCTGTGAAAAGAATCATGAGATATTTAGTTTACACTCCTAAGTTTGGGCTTTGGTACCCCAGGGGATCAACCTTTGATTTGATAGGATATTCCTATGCCGATTGGGTAGGGTGTAAAATTGATAGGAAGAGTACATCAGGGACTTGTCAGTTTTTGGGAAGATCCCTGGTGTCTTGGGCTTCAAAGAAACAAAATTTAGTAGCCCTATCAACCGCCAAAGGCGAGTATATTGCCGCAAGCCATTGTTGCGCGCAATTGCTTTGGATGAGGCAAACCCTCAGGGACTATGGCTACAAATTGAGCAAAGTCCCTCTCCTATGTGACAATGAGAGTGCTATCCGCATGGCGGAGAATCCTGTTGAACACAGCCGCACTAAGCACATAGACATTCGGTATCACTTTTTGAGGGATCACCAACAAAGGGGGGATATCGAGATAGCCTATATCAACACCAAAGGTCAATTAGCCGATATCTTCACCAAGCCATTAGATGAGAGACCTTTTGCAAGCTTAGGAATGAGCTAAATATTCTTGATTCTCGAAATTTTGATTGAAACATTGCACACATTGCTCATTTATGTATCTTTGATCTTATCTCTTTCATTTGCTACGACTAATGTGTTTCCAAGTGTGTTTATATGTTAAGTCATAGATTGAAAGGGAAATGGAGTACTCGACGAAGACAAGGCTTCCACTCCACTCTACCGGTATCATTTACACTTCATTGTTACTTCACATCACTCCAATTTGGTATAATCCTTCACTCATATATTGTTTACGAAAGGGGGAGAAAGTATAGGGCTCACAAAGTCTTCGTTTTTGGCGATTAATGCCAAAGGGGGAGAAATATTAAGCCCAAAGCAAAAGGACCACACCACCACCTAATTTAATTTTTAAAATTGTGTTTCGAAAATTTTTATTGGTATATTTCAAATTGGTATGTGTCATTTTCAAATGGTATCTATCAAAACGCTCTTGAAAACTAAGAGGAGAATTCCAATTAAGGGGAAGTTTTGTTTAGTCAAAGGAAAAGCATTTGAAACAGGGGGAGAAATTTCAAATCATGAAAATGCTTCTTACAGTCTTATTCATATACCTTTGACTATTTGCAAAAAGATTTTGAAAAGACTTCTCCAAAAGAATTTGAAAAAACAAAACAAGTGGTGCAAGCATGGTCCAAAATGTTAAATAAAAGAAAGCAACCATGCATATCCATTGAAATTATTGAATTGGTTTAACTCCAAGGAACTTATGCACTTACATTATGCAAACTAGTTCAATTCTGCACTTATATATTTGCTTTGGTTTGTGTTTGCATCAATCACCAAAAAGGGGGAGATTGAAAGGGAAATAGGGTTTAACCTTCTCCTAAATATAATTTTGGTGGTTGAATGCCCAACACAAATATTTGGACTAACTAGTTTGCTCTAGATCATATGTTCTACAGGTGCTAAAGGTTCAACACAAACCAATAAAAAGTTCAAATTAGGGTTCAAAAGAAAGAAGCAAAAAGAAACCGAAGAGCTCCCTGGTCTGGCGCACCAGACAGTGTCTGGTGCACCAGGGTAGATCGACTTCAAACTCTTCACCTTCGGGTTTTTGGGACCGCGCTCCGCTATAATTCACTGGGCTGTCCGGTGTGCCACTGGACTGTCCGGTGTCCCAGCGGAGCAACAGCTCCAGCGCAACGGTCGACTGCAATAGACACCTGCAAAAGTGCTACAGTGCGCGGACAGTTCGCGCAGAGTCAGAGCAGCCACCAGAAGACACACCGGACAGTAAATAGTGCCTGTCCGGTGCAGCACCAGACTGTCCGGTGCACCAAGAAGTCAGAGCTCCAACGGTCGAAACCGTCAGAACCCTAACGATTGGGTGATGTGGCTGGCGTACCGGACTGTCCGGTGGCGCACCGGACTGGCTGGTGGCGCATCGGACTATCAGGTGCGCCCATCGACAGACAACCTCCCCAACGGTTGAATTGGTGGTTAGGGCTATAAATACCCCCCAACCACCTCCACTCCAACCATCCAAGCATTCACTCCTTCACATTCAATACAAGAGCAATAGACACCACTCCAAAGACACAATTCAAGAGATCGATTCGCTCAAAGTCTCAAAATCCACTCTAGCGCATTTAGACTTGTGAGAGGATCATTTGTGTTTTCTTGTGCTCTTGTGAGAGCACCTAGAGGGGGGGTGAATACGTGATCCTGTAAAAACTTGAAACTTAATGCCACAAAACTTGATTAGGAGTTAGCACAATAAAGCCAAGTGGCTAGAGAGGAGTACTTGCAAAACACAATAACCACAAGGAGATCAACACAGAGAGGCATAGTGGTTTATCCCGTGGTTCGGCCAAGTCCAACACTTGCCTACTCCACGTTGTGGTGTCCCAACGGACGAGGGTTGCACTCAACCCCTCTCAAGCGGTCCAAAGACCCACTTGAATACCATGGTGTTTGTAACACCCCTGGTGTTACTATAACTAAAACTTGAGCATGGCATCATGAGCATGGGCATTGCATATGTTTGACACACCTAGAGTGCATTCACTAGGCAAAAATTTCAAACAAGTTGTATTGTTTTACTGTTTTACACATAGGACCCTGGTTTAAGGACTTAACCCTAAATAGTGGTTAAAGGGGTAAAGCTTAACCCAAGTTGAGAAAAACCTTAGGACTTTTGAGAAAAGTCATAAAATATCCCCAAACACTAAATTGAATCACATTTATACCCCTGGGATACTAAAAACCCTAATTGGAACCCTGGGAAACCCTAAAACCAAACCCTAGGGACCTAAGTGCAAAATTAGCCCACTTTTGGACTAAAGTGCAAAAACCAAGCCAAATAGGTTTCTTAAGTCCTTTGGTTCACAAAAAATGTGGACTTGAAAGCAAAACCCTAAGTTTTGGACCTAAATGCAAAATAGACCTCATATGAGTTTATTCTAAGTCTGAAAATCAGTGAATGGGCTCAACTTTGGGGCTTTGTAACTTACAAAGTATAGGGTTTTTACCCTAGGTCACCACATCAAAGTTGAAGACCCATTATAGGAGAACAACTTTGCTTAAGGTTGTGAGCTTAGTTGTTAAGAAGAATTTAGAGAAAACCCAGCCTAAAGTTGGGCTGTCAGGCTGTTATGTCTGAATTTTCAGACAAGCAGTGAACTGACCTCGACTTCAAGCTAGGTTTTGAGCATGATCCTGTGCTCAAATGTGATCAAGTCCTATAGTGGAGTTGTAGCTGGTATGTAGCACTACAATTTTGGTGCAGAGACTTGGACCTGTTGTCACATGAAATCGGGAGAAAATTAACTCTAAAGTCGCTCGGTCAGAAACACTGATGAGTCTTCGCCATGGTACAGTGACCGGTTAACTTAAGAAGAATCTCTTCGTCCTCACCGCCGATAGCCGTCACCGTCGATCGTCGTCGCTGTGATTCGTGCTCGGCGGTCATCAGATAAGCCTGTCGCGGTAAAGATCCTCGTCACCGGTGAGCTGGCCACCACTCCGACGACCCTCCCCCCTGTCTTCCTTCGATTTTGCGGCTGGAGATAGGATCGCCGTCGACCGCCGCCTCTCGGCCGGGCGCCGCGTGGCTCTACACTTTCACCGTGTCGCCATGACCTTCTCTGAACCCTCCGTAGCTCACCTGAGTTACTGCCACGCTTTGGGACACGTACTCCGTGCGCCAAGCTTCTTCATCCTCTCCGACCGCCGCGCGTCCTCCTCGAATTCACCGGCCACCGTCCCCGGCACTTATAAATTGAAGGCAGAGCTAGTTGCGCCATGAACTTGTGAAGCTCTAGCACCCGTCCCCACACTCGATCGTCCACCCGCTCGCCTGAATTTCTCGTTGCCCCCAAATCTGTTTTCCGCCGCCGTGTAGTGAGCTCGCCGTGGTCAGCCCTCCACAGGTCGGTTCCTGCCCTCTGCGCCTTCGTTTGTGCATGCTCATGTCTCCGTAATGCTTGCCGAGTCCTTTAATTGAACTAGACCGGCGCCTATCGCCGGGAACACGCTCATGTCGCCGTTGTGCTTACGGCCACCGTGGCCGGAGCTCCACGATCCACCAACAGTGCAATTAACTTAGGGGAAGTAGTCAGGCCGACCTCAATTTCGTGTCCACCGCTCGGAGAGCTCAGCCGTTGCCCCGTTCGGCCGGTCTGCTGCTCGCCGGAGCGCGGCCGCGCTTGAGCGCCGTCGGGGACCTCGTGTTGTGAATTGACAGAACCCCGAGGGCTTTTTCGTGAACTATCAGCGACTCTGTGAAATAGTAGAAGAACTCGTTCCCAGTTAACCAAAAACCCGAGGGTCTCTGCGCAAAACTTCCTTCGCGGGCGCGGGCGCGCGCAAGATTTCGCACAGGCTTGGGCCGCCTGGACCGGAATTCGGCCCACTACTGTTCCTATCTTTCTTCTTTTCCTTTTCAGCAGAATTATGAAAAACTGTAGAAAATGGTAGGAAAATCCTAAAAATATGAGACCAATTTTCCTAGGCTTGTTATTTTCCATAGTATTTAATAAAAATAGTTTTATGATTTTTAGTTTGAATAGGGAATTTTAGGATATTTAAAACAGCCTTAACCAATGGTTCTGGATTTTTAGAAAATAAATAATAAGCCCAAAATTTCCCAAACTTTTTATGTGAGCTTATCACATTATTTAGAAGCCATGGGTAGAGTTTGGGTTGATTTGGACCTTGTTTGATCACAAAACCCAAAACCACCCCCCCCTGCTCCATGAACTCCTTTACTGACTCCGAAAACCCTAGGTTCTCGGAGTACCGTGAAGGAAAGTTGTACTCAAGACATAAATAACAAGTTTATGCTATCTTTGCATCCTCATGAGCATTCCATGACATCCATTCTTATGCATGTATATGGTTATATTAGAGCAAGAAGAAGAAGAAGAAGAAGTTTTTGAAGAAGGGATACCACCCACCTCTGATCCCCAGGCAGACAACTGCTTCTATTTTGATATCTGTGGATCCGAGCAGGACACCTCTGATAACAAAGGCAAGCCCCGGTGCATTTGCCACCTCCCTTGATGTTTTAAAAGCTTTCTCACTTGCTTGCTGCATTAGGTGATAGGAGTTGATTGATTAAACAATTTCTGCATTACCTTCCTTGATCTTGATTACCCTCCTTGAAATCCTGTTTTTATAAAAGGTTTTACTATGCTTAGTATTGCTTTAGAGAAACAAAAGGATTTGTTTTACAAAAGATGTTTGGCAAAGTGGGAGGGATGTTTTCAAAAACAAAACTTGATGGTGGATCCATCATGGCCATGATGGGTCCAACATTGGAAAAGATGTACCTCTGTCAGGTACCAAGTTTTTGGGTTAAAAAGGAATAAGCTGAGACCGGGCGGGTGACTTGCACGAGAAAGAGAGTCTCGGTGTAGTGTCTCCGTCTGAGTCGATTAAGGACCGTCTCGATGTAGGCTTGATGATCGAGGACCCTTTAGCTGGTCACATGCCTCGTCATGGGTAAGCCTTGCCTCGGGCAGACTAAGGCCGGAATAAGATAACACGAAATGGGAGTGGAGCGGTGGCGAGAGTAGCGTGTACCCTCCGTGGCAAGAGGCTGGACGGTGGTGTATCTGTGCTCTCGGTTTGCGTGAACCTGATCCGGTCTTAAGAACCCCCGTGGCGGGTTGACATATGCAAGGGTTAAGTGCTACATATGTCGTGTGATTGGAGATCCTCAGCTGAGTATAATCGATTCGGATCGCCGTACCTTCGCGGTTATGAAGACTTGGTCACTGCCCTACACGTAGCATTCCACTAAAGATGATGGGTTTTTGGTTAAGAAATTGGCTAGTGCAGGACCAGTGATTGAACTAGGGTAGAAAGAACTCTAGTGCAGGTAACTTTACATAACTTGACAAATAAAATTGGATTTTTAAGGATCCACTTTAGTAAGCATTTCTGCAAAACAGAGTCTTTGACTATTGAGAAGCCTTACCTTGACTCCCATATAACCAGCATACCCTTGAGAGTCTTTTCCTTAGTCGGGTAAGACTTGCTGAGTAATTCCATACTCAGGGTTTATCCCTTTGTTGTTTTTAGGTGGGGAAGTAGCAGACTTTTGCTGCTTCTGTGCTAAGGTGGTTCCCAAAGGAGAAAACCAAGACTGAAGTGCGGGAGGACTCGGTCCTCCATCTAGAGTCTTTTGTTTATAGTCCTTCGGGAGAAGTTTGTGTCTCCCTGGTTTGTATAATTATTACTTTTGTGCACTCACTTTGAAGCTGGTCTGTAATAACTTAACTTGAGCTTACTTTTGGAAATAAATGTAAGTTTATGTAATTCGCTTCCGCATATCTTTATCTCCGATGATCTGTAATGTCTGCAAGACGGGTGAAACGTTCCTGGTGAGGTAAGGAAAGATACCGAGCTTGTCAAGTAACTTAGGAACATCTACAGGGTGTCTGATGTCTGTTAGACAAGGACAACTGTAGGTGGGCCTGATTACTTGGGAGGTTCCGTCACAGCTGGTATCGGAGCGTAGCCCTTCTTTGCAGATATTATGGGACATCTTCAAAAAGATTTTCAAAAGTCTTACCTAAAGATTCTTTTCTCTTCTTACCTAAGTATTCTGAAGAGTCTATCTTAAAGACCAGATAGGAAGAGTGCAATGTATAGAAGGTTGAATCAACCAAGGTTGATTCTGTACTTACTCATGCATCATGCTAAGAATTATACTAATAAATTTCCCCCTTAGAAAATGCCGCCGCGCACAAGGAAGACCGCGCGTAAGTCGACTGGACCAATCGGAGTACCTCGACATCAACTTGCTCCGCGAGATGTAGATAGTAGTAGCGGGAGCAATGATCCTATAGGGGATCTGGAAGCAGAAGTAAGCAGGCTCCAATTGGAACTCCGCCGCAGGACAGCTATATGGATTGGAGATGGTGACCGTATAAATGAATTACGAAGAGACGTTCGCCATCTACAAGACCAGCTGGCCGATCGGGATTTGGCACTCGATTGGGCTGTTCAATCTCGTTCATTGGCATGGGCCAAGGAGGCAAGGGCTCAGGCCCGAGTCAAAGAACTCAGCACAGCTGTCGATAACCTGCAGGTTTACTGCAACACATTGCATGAAGAAGTCCATGTGCTCTACTCGCAACTACACCCTAGTGAGCCTACACCCCCTGCTGAGGCGGAAGCCGGACCTTCTCACGTCGCGGGACGCGCGTTGGGTGGGGAATTAGACCTGTATGAACCCCCTCCTTCTTTGAGGTTGGTTGACGTCTGGACTCCCACACCTGATGATGAAGCCGCCAAAAGCAATGGAAAACAGGACTAGTGGTGTAATAAGAGTAGAGTAGTGTATTGTAGGGTGTACTGTTATATTAGAGTAGTGTATTGTAGGGTGTACGGTTGTATAATAGGTTAAACTTTTGTAAAATGGGTAATGTATCCTGTTGTGTAATGTCGAGTCTGTACCATTACTCTTTACAGTAATGTAAAACGGAAGGTTTTCTTTGGCACATTATGTTTATTCAAATGTTTTTGCCTCAGATGCCGACCCGGACTCGCGGACAGGATGCAGCCGGAACATCCGGGGGTCGGGATGCTACCCCGAATCCACCTCCCGTTCCACCCACGCTTGCCGAGGCAATCGCTGCCTTGGTAAATGCTACAGCCGACAACACCCGCTTCCTGAGGGAGATGGCGGGTCAGCAACAGCTTCAGCAACAAGCAGGAAGAGGATTTCAACAGGGTCCCCGTGAGACCACTTATCTGGATTTCTCCGAGACTCGTCCGCCTCTCTTCGTCAAAGCAGAAGATCCGCTCGAAGCCGACGAATGGATAAGGGTCATTGAACAGAAATTTGGCCTTCTACGTTGTTCAGAAACCCAGAAGCCGTTGTTTGCAGCACAGCAACTCCGAGGCCCTGCCAGCACTTGGTGGGGGAACTTCGTGGCCATCCAACCGGACAACCATCAAATTACATGGAATGAGTTCAAAGCAGCATTCCGCGAGCATTATATTCCTGAGGGAGTGCTGCACATGAAGCAAGAAGAGTTCATGAAATTGAAGCAAGGGGGAGATACTGTTAACCAGTATCTCAACAAATTCAATCACCTGTCACAATATGCAATTGATCAGGTGAACACAGACTTGAAGAAAAGGAATTGTTTTATGAGAGGTCTGAACGACCGGATGCAGCGGAAAATGGCTGCATGTATTGATCTTACTTATGGAAAGGCTGTCAGCACAGCCTTATCTGTGGAGGCCAAATATGCAAATACTGGGAAAAGTAAGGGATTCAGTGGTGATCGGCCTAATCAGGGCCCGGTAAAGAGGCAACGGTTTATTCTCCGGCCCTCTAACCAGAACCGTTCAAGTGCACCATCTTTCCCTTTCAAGCAGCCTATAATTATTCGTCCCAACAAAGCCCCTACTGCCTCAAGTCAGCCGGGTGCCCCAGGCACTCGATTCCCTGCACTGCCAAGTTCTTCAACTGGATGTTTTAACTGTGGCAAATCTGGGCACTTTATTAAAGATTGCCCCTATCCTCGGCAAAATCAGGCCAATAATCAGCAAGGATCGGGAAATTCAGCTCCAGGCAAGGGAAGTACTTCGGGCAAGAATACCAAGAAAACGGGGCGAGTATATTATACGCAAGTGGCTACCACACCGGAGGGAGAGCCGGTGATGATGGGTACGTTCCCTGTGGCCAGTTACCCTGCAATCATTCTTTTTGATTCTGGTGCTTCGCATACCTTCATTAGCAAGACATTTGTGGAGCAACATCATATTGCATGTCATGAATCAAAAGAGGGATTTAAAATTCATTCACCTGGGGGACACATTTTTACTAGAGAAGTGGCCTATGAAGTGCCAGTAACTATGGCCGGACGGAACTTTCCTGCTAACATGATTGTTCTAAGAGGCCAGGATATAGATGTAATTTTGGGGATGAATTGGTTAACTCAACACAAGGCAATTCTCAATACTGAACTCAGAACCGTCAGGTTGAGTTATAATCAAGAAGAAATTCTCTTATCTCTCCCCAAAACCAATCCAGCCAAAGCTTCTGGTAGAATATTTGAAGCCATTGTACCGGAAATCAAGACCATTCCGGTAGTATGTGAGTTTCCAGATGTATTTCCGGAAGATTTGCCTGGACTACCCCCTGAAAGAGATGTAGAATTCGTAATTGAGCTAAAGCCCGGTACGGCTCCCATCTCCCGAAGATCGTACCGTATGCCCCCTAATGAATTAGCAGAATTGAAGATTCAATTACAAGATCTGCTGAATAAAGGATTTATCCGGCCAAGCTCGTCCCCTTGGGGTTGTCCCGCCATCTTTGTGAAGAAGAAGGATCAAACCTTGCGCATGTGCGTGGACTATCGGCCCCTGAATGAGGTCACTATCAAGAATAAGTACCCTCTTCCAAGGATCGACATCTTATTTGATCAACTGACTGGGGCGAGGGTATTTTCTAAAATTGATCTCAGGTCGGGCTATCATCAAATTCGTATTCGGCCCGAGGATATACCAAAGACCGCATTTACTACGCGGTATGGATTGTTCGAATACCTAGTAATGTCTTTCGGGCTCACAAATGCTCCTGCCCACTTCACCTATTTGATGAACTCGGTGTTCATGCCCGAGTTAGACAAGTTCGTGGTGGTCTTCATCGATGATATTTTGATATACTCTAAAAATGAAGAGGAGCATGCTCAGCACTTACGGATTGTATTGACGCGCCTGAGGGAACATCAGCTGTATGCCAAGTTCAGCAAGTGCGCGTTCTGGCTGGAGGAAATTCAATTTCTGGGGCACGTGTTATCAGCCAAAGGAATTGCGGTAGATCCTAGCAAGGTCAAGGATATTCTAGAATGGAAACCTCCAACGACTGTTCACCAAGTCCGGAGTTTTCTTGGACTCGCAGGATATTATCGCAGATTCATACCTGATTTTTCTAAGCTTGTGAAGCCAATCACAAGTTTATTGAAGAATGATACTAAGTTCAATTGGACTTCTAAATGTAATGAAGCCTTTGAGGAATTGAAGACATTATTGACCACTGCTCCGGTATTGGCTCAACCGGACATCACTAAACCTTTTGATGTATATTGTGATGCGTCAGGCAGTGGACTTGGCTGTGTGTTAATGCAAGAAGGCCGAGTAATTGCGTATGCTTCAAGGCAGTTACGCCGACATGAAGAGCACTATCCAACTCATGATCTCGAGCTAGCTGCTGTGGTTCATGCCCTGAAAATATGGCGTCACTATCTGCTGGGAAATATCTGCCACATATATACAGATCATAAGAGTTTAAAATATATATTTACCCAGTCAGAGTTAAACATGAGGCAAAGACGATGGCTTGAGCTCATTAAAGATTATGAACTGGAAATCCATTATCACCCAGGCAAGGCCAATGTGGTGGCAGATGCATTGAGTCGCAAGACTTCCTGCCACTGTCTTATGGTAAAGACCTCCGAAAACACTTTGTGTCAAGAAATGGAAAAGTTGAACCTGGGGATAATCCAACAAGGAACTCTGAATCAGCTAAAGCTTGAGTCAGCCATTTTGCAAAGGATAATTGATGCTCAAAAGGACAATCTGGGCATGAAGCACATACGCGAGAAGATAAGGGCTGGAACAGCCCAATGTTTCAAGGAAGATGATCAAGGTGTGTTATGGTTCAACAACCGCATAGTAGTGCCGAAGAATGAAGAACTCCGCCAGCAAATCTTAGATGAAGCGCATCTTAGTCGCTATTCCATTCATCCGGGAAGCACTAAGATGTATCATGATCTGAAACAACATTACTGGTGGACGAAGATGAAGATTGAAATTGCGCGCTATGTGGCTAGATGTGACACCTGCAGACGTGTCAAAGCCATACACATGAAAACTGCTGGTCCATTGCAGTCATTATCAATACCAACATGGAAATGGGAAGACATAAGCATGGACTTCATTGTGGGTTTGCCCAGGACCGCAAAAGGGTATGACTCTATTTGGGTTATCATTGATCGACTCACAAAGATTGCCCACTTCCTCCCTGTCAAAGTGAAATATCCTGTCATTACCTATGCGGAGTTGTACATTGCCCGTATTCTCAGTTTGCATGGTGTTCCAAAGACCATAGTGTCGGATCATGGACCTCAGTTCGTATCCAAATTTTGGGAAGAACTTCACAAATCCTTGGGTACCAAGTTACTCCACAGTTCGGCCTATCATCCTCAAACCAGTGGGCAGACTGAGAGAGTGAACCAAATACTGGAAGATATGCTGCGGGCATGTGTCCTGGATTTCTCACAGAAATGGGATGAATGTTTACCTTTGGCGGAATTTTCATATAATAACAGTTATCAAGAAAGTATCCAAATGGCACCTTTTGAAGCTCTATACGGACGTCGGTGTCGAACTCCGCTAAATTGGTCTGAACCTGGTGAAAGATGTTTCTTTAGGCCTGATATGGTGAAAGAGGCCGAGAATAAGGTTCAGAAAATTATTCATAATATGAAGAAGGCACAGGCTCGTCAGAAGAGTTATGCAGACAAACGACGAATGCCCTTATACTTCTTAGAAGGAGACTACGTCTACTTAAAGGTTTCACCAATGAAGGGAGTATCGCGTTTCGGGGTAAAGGGAAAACTTGCACCCAGGTACATTGGTCCATTCCCTATTCTTCAAAGATATGGGCCAGTGGCGTATCAACTTCAACTTCCCGAAACATTGTCTGCCGTGCATAATGTGTTCCACGTGTCACAATTGAAGAAGTGTCTTCGGGTTCCCGATCGAACCGTTGAAGTGACTGATGTTGTCCTGGAACCAGATTTAACGTACTCGGAACATCCTATTCGAGTTCTGGATCAAAAGGACAGGGTTACCCGGAGAAAAACTCTCAAGTTTTATAAGATACAGTGGAACCAGCATTCGGAAGATGAGGCTACATGGGAAACCCAAGACTTCTTAGATAAGAATTTCCCAGGCTTTCTAGCCTCTTGTAAATTGTAAAGTTTGTATAGCTGTGTAATAAAGGAATGAACCCCCACACCACCCCTGCCTTGTACCAGAAATCAGGAAATAAAAACATGACACATTTCCTTTTCCATTACTCACCCTAGGACTTTAAATCTCGGGACGAGATTCTTTTATGGGGGGAAGGATGTAACACCCCTGGTGTTACTATAACTAAAACTTGAGCATGGCATCATGAGCATGGGCATTGCATATGTTTGACACACCTAGAGTGCATTCACTAGGCAAAAATTTCAAACAAGTTGTATTGTTTTACTGTTTTACACATAGGACCCTGGTTTAAGGACTTAACCCTAAATAGTGGTTAAAGGGGTAAAGCTTAACCCAAGTTGAGAAAAACCTTAGGACTTTTGAGAAAAGTCATAAAATATCCCCAAACACTAAATTGAATCACATTTATACCCCTGGGATACTAAAAACCCTAATTGGAACCCTGGGAAACCCTAAAACCAAACCCTAGGGACCTAAGTGCAAAATTAGCCCACTTTTGGACTAAAGTGCAAAAACCAAGCCAAATAGGTTTCTTAAGTCCTTTGGTTCACAAAAAATGTGGACTTGAAAGCAAAACCCTAAGTTTTGGACCTAAATGCAAAATAGACCTCATATGAGTTTATTCTAAGTCTGAAAATCAGTGAATGGGCTCAACTTTGGGGCTTTGTAACTTACAAAGTATAGGGTTTTTACCCTAGGTCACCACATCAAAGTTGAAGACCCATTATAGGAGAACAACTTTGCTTAAGGTTGTGAGCTTAGTTGTTAAGAAGAATTTAGAGAAAACCCAGCCTAAAGTTGGGCTGTCAGGCTGTTATGTCTGAATTTTCAGACAAGCAGTGAACTGACCTCGACTTCAAGCTAGGTTTTGAGCATGATCCTGTGCTCAAATGTGATCAAGTCCTATAGTGGAGTTGTAGCTGGTATGTAGCACTACAATTTTGGTGCAGAGACTTGGACCTGTTGTCACATGAAATCGGGAGAAAATTAACTCTAAAGTCGCTCGGTCAGAAACACTGATGAGTCTTCGCCATGGTACAGTGACCGGTTTAACTGAAGAAGAATCTCTTCGTCCTCACCGCCGATAGCCGTCGCCGTCGATCGTCGTCGCTGTGATTCGTGCTCGGCGGTCATCAGATAAGCCCGTCGCGGTAAAGATCCTCGTCACCGGTGAGCTGGCCACCACTCCGACGACCCTCCCCCCCTGTCTTCCTTCGATTTTGCGGCTGGAGATAGGATCGCCGTCGACCGCCGCCTCTCGGCCGGGCGCCGCGTGGCTCTACACTTTCACCGTGTCGCCATGACCTTCTCTGAACCCTCCGTAGCTCACCTGAGTTACTGCCACGCTTTGGGACACGTACTCCGTGCGCCAAGCTTCTTCATCCTCTCCGACCGCCGCGCGTCCTCCTCGAATTCACCGGCCACCGTCCCCGGCACTTATAAATTGAAGGCAGAGCTAGTTGCGCCATGAACTTGTGAAGCTCTAGGACCCGTCCCCACACTCGATCGTCCACCCGCTCGCCTGAATTTCTCGTTGCCCCCAAATCTGTTTTCCGCCGCCGTGTAGTGAGCTCGCCGTGGTCAGCCCTCCACAGGTCGGTTCCTGCCCTCTGCGCCTTCGTTTGTGCATGCTCATGTCTCCGTAATGCTTGCCGAGTCCTTTAATTGAACTAGACCGGCGCCTATCGCCGGGAACACGCTCATGTCGCCGTTGTGCTTACGGCCACCGTGGCCGGAGCTCCACGATCCACCAACAGTGCAATTAACTTAGGGGAAGTAGTCAGGCCGACCTCAATTTCGTGTCCACCGCTCGGAGAGCTCAGCCGTTGCCCCGTTCGGCCGGTCTGCTGCTCGCCGGAGCGCGGCCGCGCTTGAGCGCCGTCGGGGACCTCGTGTTGTGAATTGACAGAACCCCGAGGGCTTTTTCGTGAACTGTCAGCGACTCTGTGAAATAGTAGAAGAACTCGTTCCCAGTTAACCAAAAACCCGAGGGTCTCTGCGCAAAACTTCCTTCGCGGGCGCGGGCGCGCGCGCGATTTCGCGCAGGCTTGGGCCGCCTGGACCGGAATTCGGCCCACTACTGTTCCTATCTTTCTTCTTTTCCTTTTCAGCAGAATTATGAAAAACTGTAGAAAATGGTAGGAAAATCCTAAAAATATGAGACCAATTTTCCTAGGCTTGTTATTTTCCATAGTATTTAATAAAAATAGTTTTATGATTTTTAGTTTGAATAGGGAATTTTAGGATATTTAAAACAGCCTTAACCAATGGTTCTGGATTTTTAGAAAATAAATAATAAGCCCAAAATTTCCCAAACTTTTTATGTGAGCTTATCACATTATTTAGAAGCCATGGGTAGAGTTTGGGTTGATTTGGACCTTGTTTGATCACAAAACCCAAAACCACCCCCCCTGCTCCATGAACTCCTTTACTGACTCCGGAAACCCTAGGTTCTCGGAGTACCGTGAAGGAAAGTTGTACTCAAGACATAAATAACAAGTTTATGCTATCTTTGCATCCTCATGAGCATTCCATGACATCCATTCTTATGCATGTATATGGTTATATTAGAGCAAGAAGAAGAAGAAGAAGAAGTTTTTGAAGAAGGGATACCACCCACCTCTGATCCCCAGGCAGACAACTGCTTCTATTTTGATATCTGTGGATCCGAGCAGGACACCTCTGATAACAAAGGCAAGCCCCGGTGCATTTGCCACCTCCCTTGATGTTTTAAAAGCTTTCTCACTTGCTTGCTGCATTAGGTGATAGGAGTTGATTGATTAAACAATTTCTGCATTACCTTCCTTGATCTTGATTACCCTCCTTGAAATCCTGTTTTTATAAAAGGTTTTACTATGCTTAGTATTGCTTTAGAGAAACAAAAGGATTTGTTTTACAAAAGATGTTTGGCAAAGTGGGAGGGATGTTTTCAAAAACAAAACTTGATGGTGGATCCATCATGGCCATGATGGGTCCAACATTGGAAAAGATGTACCTCTGTCAGGTACCAAGTTTTTGGGTTAAAAAGGAATAAGCTGAGACCGGGCGGGTGACTTGCACGAGAAAGAGAGTCTCGGTGTAGTGTCTCCGTCTGAGTCGATTAAGGACCGTCTCGATGTAGGCTTGATGATCGAGGACCCTTTAGCTGGTCACATGCCTCGTCATGGGTAAGCCTTGCCTCGGGCAGACTAAGGCCGGAATAAGATAACACGAAATGGGAGTGGAGCGGTGGCGAGAGTAGCGTGTACCCTCCGTGGCAAGAGGCTGGACGGTGGTGTATCTGTGCTCTCGGTTTGCGTGAACCTGATCCGGTCTTAAGAACCCCGGTGGCGGGTTGACATATGCAAGGGTTAAGTGCTACATATGTCGTGTGATTGGAGATCCTCAGCTGAGTATAATCGATTCGGATCGCCGTACCTTCGCGGTTATGAAGACTTGGTCACTGCCCTACACGTAGCATTCCACTAAAGATGATGGGTTTTTGGTTAAGAAATTGGCTAGTGCAGGACCAGTGATTGAACTAGGGTAGAAAGAACTCTAGTGCAGGTAACTTTACCTAACTTGACAAATAAAATTGGATTTTTAAGGATCCACTTTAGTAAGCATTTCTGCAAAACAGAGTCTTTGACTATTGAGAAGCCTTACCTTGACTCCCATATAACCAGCATACCCTTGAGAGTCTTTTCCTTAGTCGGGTAAGACTTGCTGAGTAATTCCATACTCAGGGTTTATCCCTTTGTTGTTTTTAGGTGGGGAAGTAGCAGACTTTTGCTGCTTCTGTGCTAAGGTGGTTCCCAAAGGAGAAAACCAAGACTGAAGTGCGGGAGGACTCGGTCCTCCATCTAGAGTCTTTTGTTTATAGTCCTTCGGGAGAAGTTTGTGTCTCCCTGGTTTGTATAATTATTACTTTTGTGCACTCACTTTGAAGCTGGTCTGTAATAACTTAACTTGAGCTTACTTTTGGAAATAAATGTAAGTTTATGTAATTCGCTTCCGCATATCTTTATCTCCGATGATCTGTAATGTCTGCAAGACGGGTGAAACGTTCCTGGTGAGGTAAGGAAAGATACCGAGCTTGTCAAGTAACTTAGGAACATCTACAGGGTGTCTGATGTCTGTTAGACAAGGACAACTGTAGGTGGGCCTGATTACTTGGGAGGTTCCGTCACAGTGTTTTGCTTTGTTTCACTATATCCCGCTTGCGAGGAATCTCCACAACTTGGAGCCTCTCGCCCTTACAATTTGATTATCACAAAGAATCACGGAAGTAAGGATGGGATGAGCAACACACACAAGACACAAAATCAGAGCAACAATACGCACACAAGTCACAACATGAGCTCTCAACACAACTCGAAGAGTTCTCTACTCAAATGGAGCTCTAGTTGCTATCACAAAGAATCGAATGCGCGGAAATGAAGTCTTGGTTCTTAGGAATGCTCAAGGGATGCTTGGTGTACTCCTCCATGCGCCTAGGGGTCCCTTTTATAGCCCCAAGGCATCTAGGAGCCATTGAGAGCAATCCAGGAAGGCAATTCTTGCCTTCTGTCGACTGGCGCACCGGACAGTCCGGTGCACCACCGGACACTGTCCGGTGCGGATTTCTTTCCTATTCTGGCGCAGCCGACCGTTGGAGACTTGGAGCCGTTGGCGCACTGGTCACTGTCCAGTGCACACCGGACAGTTCGGTGCTCCCATCCGACCATTGGCTCGGCCACGCGTCACGCGCGGATTGCGAGGCCGACCGTTGGCTCACCGGACAGTCCGGTGAATTATAGCCGTACGCTGTTGACTTGGTTCCCGAGAGCGGCGACTTCGCCGCAGCCGACTCACCGGACACTGTCCGGTGCACCACCGGACAGTCCGGTGATTGATCAGACGCCAGCCTGGTGCACCGAACACTGTCCGGTGCACCACCGGACAGTCCGGTGCACCCAGACTGAGCAGAGTCTTGGCTGCTCGAGCCATGTCTTTTCCAATTGAATTTTCTCTGATTCTAGCACTTAGACAAATATGTTAGTACACAAAAACCAATGTACTAAGTCTAGAATCATACCTTTGTGTTGACTTTGCACTCCTTCCACCATTTGGCATAGTTTCACATTAAACCATTTGTGTTGGCACTTGATCACCAAAATACTTAGAAATGGCCCAAGGGCACATTTCCCTTTCAATCTCCCCCTTTTTGGTGATTTATGCCAACACAACAAAAAGCAACTAAAGGAAGTGCAACAACAATGCAAATGAGAGCACAAATTTGTTTTGATTCAAATTTGGCATATTTGGATCATTCTTTGCCACCACTTGGTTTATTTTTGAAAATCAAACTCAATTTCCTATCTCTAAGTCAAACTCACTTGTTGAGACATAAAGAGAGGTATTCCAATAGAAATTGATCAAATATTCAAAAACTCCCCCTTTTTCCCATAATCAAGCATTCTCCCCACAAGAGACAGACTTTTAGCATTAAGAGACAAAAAGAGTATTTTGACAAAACAAAACTCTATTCTACTATTTTCAAAATTCTCAAGTGGTAGCTGATCTATTTCTTGCTTTGGCCTTATTTTCTCCCCCTTTGGCATCAAGCACCAAAACGGGATCAATCTTGGCCCGTAAACCCCATTGCCTCACCAAAATCTTCAAATAAGAGTACAAAGGCAATAAGAATGTGGAGATGAACTTGGAGTGAGTTACCCTCTCATCGGAGTGCAGTGGAAGTCTTGCATGGTCCAAGTTCACCTTTTCCCTTTCAATCCACCTTTGAGACTAAATCAAGCAAGCTCAAACATATGGTTAGTCTCAAGGGTCAAGTTGTAGCACATCTTCCCCTAAATATGTGCATCACTCACACATGGACTTTTGAGGTCCGGGGAGAGTTTGTACAACTTGAGCACCATAAATAACCAAAATGCATAAGGGAACATGATCAAAGCATAATACACATGTATGCTACACATCAATCCAAGTTCCGCGAATCTAAGACATTTAGCTCACTACGCAGCCTGCAAAAGGTCTTTTCATCTAAAGGCTTGGTAAAGATATCAGCTAGCTGGTTCTCGGTGCTAATATAAAACACTTCGATATCTCCCTTTTGCTGGTGGTCTCTCAAAAAGTGATGCCGGATGTCAATGTGCTTTGTGTGGCTGTGCTCAACAGGATTGTCCGCCATGCGGATAGCACTCTCATTGTCACATAGGAGTGGGACTTCGCTCAGATTGTAGCCAAAGTCCCTGAGGGTTTGCCTCATCCAAAGTAGTCGCGCGCAACACTGTCCTGCGGCAACATACTCGGCCTCAGCGGTGGATAGGGCAACAGAGGTTTGTTTCTTAGAACTCCACGACACCAGGGACCTTCCTAGAAATTGGCACGTCCCTGATGTACTCTTCCTATCGACCTTACATCCAGCATAATCGGAGTCTGAATATCCAATCAAGTCAAAGGTAGACCCCTTTGGATACCAGATCCCAAAGCAAGGCGTAGCGACTAGATATCTAAGAATTCGCTTCACGGCCACAAGGTGACACTCCCTTGGATCGGATTGAAATCTAGCACACATGCATACACTAAGCATAATATCCGGTCTACTAGCACATAAGTAAAGCAAAGAACCTATCATGGACCGGTATGCTTTTCGATCAACGGACTTACCTCCTTTGTTGAGGTCGACGTGTCCGTCAGTTCCCATTGGAGTCTTCACGGGCTTGGCGTCCTTCATCCCAAATCGCTTGAGCAAGTCTTGCGTATACTTTGTTTAGGAAATGAAAGTGCCATCCTTGAGTTGCTTCACTTGGAACCCAAGGAAGTAGTTCAACTCGCCCATCATCGACATCTCAAACTTTTGAGTCATCACCCTGCTAAACTCTTCACAAGACTGTTGGTTAGTAGAACCAAATATTATGTCATCGACATAAATTTGGCACACAAATAAGTCACCATCACATGTCTTAGTGAAAAGAGTTGGATCGGCTTTCCCAACCTTGAAAGCATTTGCAATTAAAAAGTCTCTAAGGCATTCATACCATGCTCCTGGGGCTTGCTTAAGTCCATAGAGCACCTTAGAGAGCTTACACACGTGGTCGGGGTACCGTTCATCCTCGAAGCCAGGGGGTTGCTCCACGTACACCTCCTCCTTGATTGGCCCATTGAGGAAAGCGCTCTTCACATCCATTTGGTACAACCTGAAAGAATGGTGAGCGGCATAGGCTAACAAAATACGAATCGACTCTAGCCTAGCCACAGGAGCAAAAGTCTCCTCAAAGTCCAAACCTGCGACTTGGGCATAACCTTTTGCCACAAGTCGAGCCTTGTTCCTCGTCACCACCCCGTGCTCGTCCTGTTTGTTGCGGAACACCCACTTGGTTCCCACAACATTTTTCTTGGGACGCGGCACCAGTGTCCAAACTTCATTACGCTTGAAGTTGTTGAGCTCTTCCTGCATGGCCAACACCCAGTCCAGATCTAGCAAGGCCTCTTCTACCCTGAAAAGCTCAATAGAAGAGACAAAAGAGTAATGTTCACAGAAATTAGCTAATCTAGAGCGAGTGGTTAC
This sequence comes from Zea luxurians, assembly GCA_029449295.1. NCBI lineage: Eukaryota > Viridiplantae > Streptophyta > Magnoliopsida > Poales > Poaceae > Zea > Zea luxurians. Next base: position 35,854,508 of record JAOPSE010000010.1, on the reverse strand, counting down.
TCCCTTGCTAATGTCACCCAAAATCTAGTCGACGGATGGTTCCTTTGAATCATCGCTCGAACTTGAGTTGGAGGGGCCTGTGGTGCTTCTTCCTCTTCAACTTGGACATCCTGTGCTCCCCCTTGATCACACGCCTCCACTTGAGGTACCTGTTCATCATCTTGGGTTGGGGGTGCACCATTGTTGAGGAAGAAGGCTGATCTTGTTCCTTGTGTTCCTGCGGTCGCACGTCTCCAATCGCCATGGTACGAATCGCGTCCGTTGGAACATCATCCTCATCTACATCATCAAGCTCAACTTGCTCTCTTGGAGAGCCGTTAGTCTCATCAAATACAACGTCGCTAGAGACTTCAACCAAACCCGATGATTTGTTGAAGACTCTATACGCCTTTGTATTTGAGTCATAACCTAACAAAAACCCTTCTACTGCTTTGGGAGCAAATTTGGAATTCCTACCCTTCTTCACTAGAATGTAACATTTACTCCCAAAAACTCGGAAATACGAAACATTGGGTTTGTTACCGGTTAGTAGCTCGTATGACGTCTTCTTGAGGAGGCGATGAAGGTAGACCCGGTTTATGGCATGGCAAGCCGTGTTCACAGCTTCCGACCAAAACCGCTCGGGCGTCTTGATTTCTCCAAGCATCATCCTCGCCATGTCTATAAGCGTTCGGTTCTTCCTCTCTACCACACCATTTTGCTGTGGTGCATAAGGAGCGAAAAACTCGTGCTTGATTCCTTCCTCCTCAAGGTATTCCTCCACTTGAAGGTTCTTGAACTCGGACCCGTTGTCGCTCCTTATCTTCTTCACCTTGAGCTCAAACTTATTTTGAGCTCTCCTTAGGAAGCGCTTGAGGGTCCCTTGGGTTTCAGATTTATCCTGCAAAAAGAATACCCAAGTGAAGCGGGAAAAATCATCAACAATTACTAAACCATACTTACTTCCCCCGATGCTGAGGTAGGCGACGGATCCGAAGAGGTCCATATGCAGCTGCTCCAGGGGTCTTGATGTAGTCATCATGTTCTTGATGTGATGAGCACTTCCCACTTGTTTACCTGCTTGACAAGCTGCACAAGGTCTATCTTTTTCGAAATGCACATTTGTTAGACCTAACACATGTTCTCCCTTTAGAAGTTTGTGAAGGTTCTTCATCCCCACATGTGCAAGACGGCGATGCCACAGCCAGCCCATGCTAGTCTTAGCGATTAAGCATGCATCTAGACCGGCCTCCTCCTTTGCAAAATCAACTAAATAGAGTTTGTCGTCTAGTACACCCTTTAAAGCTAAGGAACCATCACTCCTTCTAAAGACAGACACATCTACATTTGTGAATAAGCAATTATATCCCATATTACATAATTGACTACCCGACAAAAGATTATAACCTAGCGACTCTACTAAAAATACATTGGAGATAGAGTGCTCATTTGAGATGGCAATCTTGCCTAAGCCATTAACCTTGCCTTGATTCCCGTCACCGAATATGATTGAATTTTGTGAATCTTTATTCTTGACGTAGGAGGTGAACATCTTCTTCTCCCCCGTCATGTGGTTTGTGCATCCGCTGTCGATAATCCAGCTTGATCCCCCGGATGCATAAACCTGCAAGGCAAATTAGGCTTGGGTTTTAGGTACCGAACTCTTGTTGGGTCCTACGAGGTTAGTAACAATAGCCTTAGGGACCCAAATTCAAGTTTTGTCTTCCTTGCATTTTGCCTCTAATTTCCTAGCAACCACTTTCTTATCCTTTCTACAAATAGCAAAGGAAGCACTGCAAGCATGGTAAATTGTAGAATGTTTATTACTTACTTTCCTAGGTACATGAACAACATTTCTTCTAGGCATATGATGAACAACATTTTTTCTAGCCAAATTTCTATCATGCATAATAGAAGAACTTGAGGCAATCATGGCATGAGAATTAAAAGCATCATAAATTCTATGAACATTCCTAGAATATCTCCTATCATGGTACATGAAAGCATGGTTCTTTTGAGCACTATTAGCCATAGGGGCTTTCCCTTTCTCCTTGGCGGAGATGGGAGCCTTATGACTTGTTAAGTTCTTGGCTTCCCTCTTAAAGCCAAGTCCATCCTTAATTGAGGGGTGTCTACCAATCGTGTAGGCATCCCTTGCAAATTTTAGTTTATCAAATTCACTTTTGCTAGTCTTAAGTTGAGCATTAAGACTAGCCACTTCATCCTTTAATTTAGAAATGGAAACTAGGTGTTCACTACAAGCATCAACATTAAAATCTTTACACCTATTGCAAACCACAACATGTTCTACACAAGAGGTTGATTTATTAGCTATTTCTAGTTTAGCATTCAAGTCATCATTGATACTCTTTAAGCTAGAAATAGATTCATGGCATGTAGACAATTCACATGAAAGCATTTCATTTCTTTTAACTTCTAACGCAAGAGAATTTTGTGCACTTACAAATTTATCATGCTCTTCATATAAAAGATCTTCTTGCTTTTCTAAAAGTCTATTTTTCTCATTCAAAGCATCAATTAATTCATTGATCTTATCAATTTTAGTTCTATCTAATCCTTTGAATAAACTAGCATAGTCTACTTCATCATCGCTAGATTCATCATCACTTGAAGAGGCATATGTAATAGCATTTCGAGTACTTACCTTCTTCTCCTTTGCCATGAGGCAGGTGTGATGCTCGTTGGGGAAGAGAGACGATTTGTTGAAGGCGGTGGCGGCGAGTCCTTCGTCGTCGGAGTCAGACGAAGAGCAATCTAAATCCCACTCCTTTCCAAGGTGTGCCTCGCCTTTAGCCTTCTTGTAAACCTTCTTGTTCTCTCTTTTCCCATTCTTTCCTTGTTCCTGGTCACTATCATTATCGGGACAGTTAGCAATAAAGTGACCAATCTTACCACACTTGAAGCAGGAGCGCTTTCCCTTCGTCTTGCTCTTTTTGGGATGCTCCTTGCGACCCTTTAGCGTCGTCTTGAAGCGCTTGATGATGAGGGCCATTTCTTCCTCGTTGAGCCCCGCCGCCTCAACTTGCGCCACCTTGCTAGGTAGCACCTCCTTGCTACTTGTTGCTTTGAGAGCAACGGTTTGAGGCTCATGGATTGGGCCATTCAACGCCTCATCGACATATCTTGCCTCCTTGATCATCATTCGCCCGCTTACGAACTTTCCAAGTATTTCTTCGGGCGACATCTTGGTGTACCTAGGATTTTCACGAATATTGTTTACAAGATGTGGATCAAGGACAGTGAAAGACCTTAGCATTAGGCGGACGACGTCGTGGTCCGTCCATCACGTGCTTCCTTAGCTCCTTATTTTGTTGACGAGGGTCTTGAGCTTGTTGTATGTTTGGGTTGGCTCCTCCCCCTGATCATCGCGAACCTTCCTAGTTCGCCTTCCACCAACTCCATCTTGGTGAGCATGGTGACGTCGTTCCCCTCATGTGAGATCTTGAGGGTGTCCCAAATCTGCTTGGCGTTGTCCAAGCCGCTCACCTTATGGTACTCATCCCTGCACAATGAGGCTAACAACACAGTAGTAGCTTGTGCATTTTTATGAATCTGTTCATTGATAAACAAGGGACTATTCGTGCTATCAAATTACATTCCATTTTCTACTATCTCCCATATACTTGGATGGAGAGAGAACAGGTGGCTATGCATTTTGTGACTCCAAAATCCTTAGTCCTCTCCATCAAAGTGAGGAGGTTTACCGAGGGGAATGGAAAGCAAATGAGCATTGGAACTTTGCAGAATACGAGAGTAATCAAAAGAGAAGTTCGAGTTAACCGTCTTCTTTTTCTCATAGTCATTGTCGTCATCGTCCTTTTGGGAAGAAGAAGACTCGTCGCTGTCGTCGTAGTAGACAATCTTCTTAATACGTCTCTTCTTCTTCCCGTCCTTCTTCTTATGACTTGAGCCCAAGTCGGTGGGCTTGTCGTCTTTTGGCTCATTGATGAAGGACTCCTTTTCCTTGTCATTGTTTATCACCATCCCCTTGCCCTTAGGATCCATCTCTTTGGGTGATTAGTCCCTTTCGTGAAGAGAACGGCTCTGATACCAATTGAGAGCACCTAGAGGGGGGGTGAATAGGTGATCCTGTAAAAACTTGAAACTTAATGCCACAAAACTTGATTAGGAGTTAGCACAATAAAGCCAAGTGGCTAGAGAGGAGTTCTTGCAAAACACAATAACCACAAGGAGATCAACACAGAGAGGCACAGTGGTTTATCCCGTGGTTCGGCCAAGTCCAACACTTGCCTACTCCACGTTGTGGCGTCCCAACGGATGAGGGTTGCACTCAACCCCTCTCAAGCGGTCCAAAGACCCACTTGAATACCACGGTGTTTTGCTTTGTTTCACTATATCCCGCTTGCGAGGAATCTCCACAACTTGGAGCCTCTCGCCCTTACAATTTGATTATCACAAAGAATCACGGAAGTAAGGATCGGATGAGCAACACACACAAGACACAAAATCAGAGCAACAATACGCACACAAGTCACAACACGAGCTCTCAACACAACTCGAAGAGTTCTCTACTCAAATGGAGCTCTAGTTGCTATCACAAAGAATCGAATGCGCGGAAATGAAGTCTTGGTGCTTAGGAATGCTCAAGGGATGCTTGGTGTACTCCTCCATGCGCCTAGGGGTCCTTTTATAGCCCCAAGGCAGCTAGGAGCCATTGAGAGCAATCCAGGAAGGCAATTCTTGCCTTCTGTCGACTGGCGCACCGGACACTGTCTAGTGCGGATTTCTTTCCTATTCTGGCGCAACCGACCGTTGGAGACTTAGAGCTGTTGGCGCACCGGACACTGTCCGGTGCACACCGGACAGTCCGGTGCTCCCATCCGACCGTTGGCTCAGCCACGCGTCACGCGCGGATTGCGCGGCCGACCGTTGGCGCGCCCGACCGTTGGCTCACCGGATAGTCCGGTGAATTATAGCCGTACGCTGTTGACTTGGTTCCCGAGAGCGGCGACTTCGTCGCAGCCGACTCACCGGACACTGTCCGGTGCACCACCGGACAGTCCGGTGATTGATCAGACGCCAGCCTGGCGCACCGGACTGTCCGGTGCACCCAGACTGAGCAGAGTCTTGGCTGCTCGAGCCAAGTCTTTTCCAATTGAATTTTCTCTGATTCTAGCACTTAGACAAATATGTTAGTACACAAAAACCAATGTACCAAGTCTAGAACCATACCTTTGTGTTGACTTTGCACTCCTTCCACCATTTGGCATAGTTTCACATTAAACCATTTGTGTTGGCACTTGATCACCAAAATACTTAGAAATGGCCCAAGGGCACATTTCCCTTTCATCTTGTTTGCATGGCTTGGATTTCTTCCTCCCCATTCTTATTCTCAAGACATTTGTAATCAAAGCAAGAGACACCAAGTTGTGGTGGTCCTTGTAGGGGTCTAAGTGATCCATTTGATTAAGGAGAAAGCTCACTCGGTCTAGGTGACCATTTGAGAGAGGGAAAGGGTTGAAAGAGACCCGGTCTTTGTGACCACCTCAACGGGGAGTAGGTTTTTAAGAACCGAACCTCAGAAAAACAAATCAATGTGTCATCCGCTTCATTTGTTTTTGATTCGTTTTTGCCCTCTCTTTCGGACTCACATTCATTTCTAACGCTAACCCTGGCTTGTAGTTGTGTTTAAAGTTGTAAATTTCAGATTCCGCCTATTCACCCCCCCTCTAGGCAACTTTCACCCTTTTTTAGAGACGAAGAAATACTCCCCCTGACAGAGATCTTCTACTTAGGAAAAAGCATGTGAAAATAGAGGTACAAGACATGATTTGATTAGACTAACTTCCTTATGCATAGGTAACAGAATATGATTTAACCACTTATGCATGTAGCAACATGGAAGTATAAGATATGAAAATATAGTCTAATCAAATATTGGAGAAGACATATAAATGATACTAGGTGTAGTGTCAAAGATACCGATTGAAAGTCAATTGCAGACCAATTGAAGACAAATGGCAGGCTTGTGAGACATGAGATTTCTTAAAGATTTTGTAGTGGAAGATTGTTGTCTTTCTCCGGGGACTTCATTTTCCTTACAATGAGACTATCACATGAAATAGACTTGAAAAAGATATTAGTCTCAAAGTCTTAGATTATAGAGAAACCTCCTCCTGAAAGTGTATAAGTTTTGAATACTTGTAGGAGGCATGCACTTTGATTTGATATCAAGTGGGGCAGATTATCCATAATCCGAGCTTTAGCACATATAAGTTAAATGATACCAAGAGTAGGATTTAAGATTTTTAAAGCATTGGTGTCATTTACTTAGGAATGTTTAATAAGCTATGTGTCGTGCTTAACTAAACAGTTTAGACCATGTAGGTTCGCTTAAGTGTATGAATTTAAAGCAAGCAATCCTACCATGTGATTTACCTAGTATGCATGCATTTAAAAATGTACATTCCAATTGTAATACTAGGCATGAAAGGTAAACTAGATGCAAGATAAATAGATATGCATATCTAAAAACAAGAAATACAATAAATCTAGTTACCTTAGTCATGGGTGGGGAAATTTGGGTCCAAAATTTTCACTAACTCACTTGGCAATAAACTTGATCCAATATGATGTATCCCATGATATACATCCCAACTTTGCCAAGTCTCCAAATTCCCCGTAGTCCTTCGGACTACTCACTTCCCTTTCCGGATCCAAACCTTCTTGGTGCTTTTCATAGTTGAAATTATTTCCTTTGGCACCCAGATGCGTTTGGCTTCTTTTCCTTTGTTGGCTTGTTTGTTGGCATTGATTGCTATCACCTTTCCATTCTTTTTCTTCTTGATCAAATATGGTGTAGCATCCTTTTTGTTCACCTTTTTGATGTAGGTGTTGGAGATTTTGCTTGTTGGCTTTTGCTTTTGCTTATCCCCGGTCATCGCCATGCATTAGAAAGACTTATGGCCTTCCTTGTGGCATAGCCTACAAATCACGGTTTCACCCTTCACAGGCTTGTTCACTCCCGTAGTGGTGTTATCCTTTGAAGGTTGGATTTGTTTGGCTTTGCCTTTCCTTTCATACAAAGCCTTGCCAAGGCGAGCCACTTCTTGCCTTAATTGCTCATTTTCCTTTGCAACCTCATCCGAACATGTTTCTACAACAATATTCTCAATAAGAACTTGGTTGCAAGAGTTAGAATCATCAATTAAAAAAAGCAAGAAGTAGAGTCATCTTTTTTAATAATTTCAGGAATTTCAATTAAAGATGCCCCTGGGGTGCTACCAATGTTTTCTAGTTTAGTAGTTAGCTCATTATTGTGTATGCTAAGAATTTCCATTTTCCCTAGCAAATTTTCAATAGCTTCTTGGGAGCTAGCTAATTTAGCCTTAAGTTTTTCATTCTTTTTAATAAGGCTATCATCAGTAGTAGTGGATGGAGCACTAGACTCTAATTGCTCAATTTTAGTTGATAGCTCACAATTCAAATTTGCAAATGCTTCAAATTTTTCTAGCAAACCTTTGTAGTCATTTTGAGAGCTAATCAACTTGTTTTTCAAGGTTTTAAGTTGAGCTTTTTGCTTAGTGCAAACATCCTAAAAAAATTTAACGGCTTCCACAAGCTCATCTACGGAGGGCTTTCCCTCACCTTCATCATCACTAGAGGATGGAATGCTCATTTTACCTCTTGCCATAAGGCATTTGCGTGATGATGGTGATGAGCGTGATGAGGACCGGTGGTTGTACGTTCTTGGAGGTTCATCTTCGCTTGAAGAATCATCCCAAGTTTTGACACTTGTTAGCGTCTTGCCTTTGCTCATCTCCTTTTTGGGTTCGGCCATAGTCGGACAGTTGTCCTTGAAGTGGCCCTTCTCCCTGCATGCGAAGCATCCTCTCTTTCTTTGCTTTTTTCTGTCAATGTTAAAGAGAAGATCCTCTACCTGCAGGGGCACACCCATTAGATTAATCTTGCGGATCATCCTCATTACCTTTCCGACGCATCGGATTGTTTCTTCGTCCTCGGAGGATGATGTTGATGGTTGATTATCTTCCTCATCATCACTTTCTTCTTCTTCCTCTTCTTCACTTGAGGAACTTGTAGTGGAAGCCTTCTTTTTAACCTTCCTTTCATCACATGTAAAAGCATATGGTCTTGAGGAAGTTGACTCCTCTCCCTGACACATTTTTCGCGACATCTCGAAGGCTGCAATTTTTTCAATCACGATGGTCGGGGTCATTGTACCCAAGTCCTCCATGTTGTGAAGAATAGTGATGATGCTCCCATATCTTTGTTGTGGTAGTAGGGAGATAATCTTCCTCACAATGTCCGCATCACCTAGCTTATTAATGCCAATGGAATTGAGCTCATTGATAATTAGATTCAAACGAGAATACATATCTCTAACAAGTTCATTTTCTTTCATAGCAAAAGAATTATACTCATTTAAGACTAGGCAATGTTTTTGCTCACGGACATTGGATGTGCCGTCATGGAGCTCATGCAATTTTAGCCTAATCTCATTAGCAGTTTTCAAAGTAAAAACTTGATTGAAAATATCCATGCTAAGAGATTCGTACAAGCAATTTTTGGCTCTAGCATTTAAATGAATTTCTTTTTCCTCACTCGTGGTGGATTTCTCGGGATTCTTGGGAGGTTTCATCCTGTCACAAGTGACTCTTCAAACACCTAGATCAACAGCCTCTAGGTAACAAGCCATTCTAGCACTATAATATGGGAAGTTAGTGCCATCGAAGTGTGGTGGCCTATGGGTATCCATCCCTTCTTCTAAAAAGCATCGACTCTTTTAGCGGTGAACCTAAAACGTTTCAAATGAGCCAAACCAGGCTCTGATACCACTTGTAGGAAATGGGTGATGCCTAAGAGGGGTGGGTGAATTAGGATTTCTAAAACTTTCACTAAGCTAGGCCACAAATAAATCCTTAGAGCAAAACCTATGCAAATAATCAAACTAGAATGTGCAAACTAGGTTTTGTCTAAGTGTTGCTATCTCTACCGCAATGACTAAGTTTCAATCTACACTATATAAGTATGAATACAGGATTGAAACTTAAATGCTTAACATAAATGCGGAAACTTAAAGAGCAAGGTAGAGATGCAAACTCTCGTGGATGACGCTGGTATTTTTATCGAGGTATCCGAAACCACGTAAGGTCCCGACTAATCCTCATTGGTGCCCCAAAGGGAAGCTGAAAGCTCTCTTGTGGGTTTTGGTGTTTGGATGACAACTCAATTAAAGGACTAACAAGTGTGCTAAGTGTTGAACAGGTGCTTAATGTAAAGCTAACAAGGTTCAACACAAGTGAACAAGTGTGACGGTCCAAGGACTAGATTATGGATAGATAATGGACATCACAAGTAAAATGCACATTGCATAAAGTGAGACTCGGGTGCATAGCTCGGAGACAACTAATCAAGCCAAGGATGGAGGCAAGAAGAGCTTCGAGGTACCAAGTGCATGGGAGAAGGTCAAAGAGGCTGAGGAACCCAAAGCCAAGGGTGAAGAAGAAGACTTGCAAAGTCAAGGGTGATCAAGTTGAGAAGAGCTATGGCACATCAAGGATCACTACATAAGGACGTGACTTACAACCAATGAGGAAACATCTATAGTTATGTGGTGTAAGTCATAAGGATCAAGATCAAGCTCTAAGAAGGAGAACAAAGTCACTAGAAGGAGAACAAATGTCAAAATCAGAACTGGAAGCAGCCCAAAAGAGCTAAGTGCACTTTAACTTTTAGTTCGAGTTGTTCCTATGTTTGGAGATATTCTATGTGACCTTTGCAGGATGTTGGAGCTCAGAAATGATAATCTAGATCAAGTCAAGCTGACTTGATGATTTATGAGTCCAATATCAATCTTAAGCATGTCAAAGTGCTAGAGAAGTGAAGATCCAAGAGAAGGTATGATTCTAGACTTAGTACATTGGTTTTTGTGTACTAACATATTTGTCTAAGTGCTAGAATCAGAGAAAATTCAATTGGAAAAGACTTGGCTCGAGCAGCCAAGACTCTGCTCAGTCTAGGTGCACCGGACAGTGTCCGGTGGTGCACCGGATAGTGTCCGGTGCGCCAGGCTAGCATCTGGTCAACTGGCTGCTCTCGGGTCTCGACGGCGGCGTACGGCTATAAATCACCAGACTGTCCGGTGGTGCACCGGACAGTGTCCGGTGAGTCGGCTGCGGCGAAGTCGCTGCTCTCGGGAACCAAGTCAACAGCGTATGGCTATAATTCACCGGACTGTCCGGTGATGCACTGGACTGTCCGGTGAGCCAACGATCGGGCGCGCCAACGGTCGGCCGCGCAATCCGCGCGTGACGCGTGGCCGAGCCAACGGTCAGATGGGGGCACCGGACTGTCCGGTGTGCATCGGACAGTGTCCGGTGCGCCAACGGCTCCTAGTCTGCAACGGTCGACTGCGCCAAGTTTGGAAGGAGATCCGCGCCGGACCGTGAATAGTGGATGTCCGGTGGTGCACCGGACTGTCCGGTGCGCCACCCGACAGAAGGCAAGATTTGCCTTCCTGGATTGCTTCCAACGGCTCCTAGGCCCCTTGGGCCTATAAAAGGGACCTCTAGGCGCCTCAAACAAAAGATAAGGGGCAGCCAACAAGTGTAGACATCACTCGGATCAATTCTATCTCCCTCTCGTGTATATCTCTCTAGTTTGTGTAGAGGCAAAGATATAAGCCTTGAGAGAGTGGAGAGGTGCTGCTAAGGGTAGAGCAAGGTCTTGAGCATATCGTTACTCTGCCGGAGTGCTGCCAAGAAGATTGTAAGCAGTCGCGGTTTCGTTGTAACCATCTCAACATAGTGAAAGGCTCTACCTGTCAGATTGACAGATTTGAGCAAACGGAGGAAGGAGTTGAAATAGACTCCAAGCCCAGGTGTGGCTAACTCCAACGAGGACTAGGCAAGCATTTCAGGCTTGGCCAAACCTCGGGATAAATTCCTGTGTCCACGTGCTCTGCTCTGTGTTGTGTGTTGATTCCCTGTCTTATTCAGTTCTTACATCTACACTTCACTGCTTACTTGTGGTACTAGCTTTCTTTGAAGTGTAGGATATTCTTAAGACAGGAATTTCAAATCCGCTGCAACCTACTCGAAGGGTCCTTCACTCCACTGTGTTCTAATCTTCGAGTAGAGTAAGAATTTAAGTTTTAAAGTGATAATTTTTATTCACCTATTCACCCCCCCTCTAGGCGACATCCAGATCCTGTTCCCGGGCAAAGGAACTTTCAATTGGTATCAGAGCTAGGCCTCTCCAGTGTGGGCTTAGCCGTCCGGAGATGACGATGTCGTCACAAGAGGTAACTGTAGAACTTCTTCTAGGCGATGGCTCTAATTATAAATCTTGGTCTGTCTCTATTTATAATGCCTTCATGAGTGTTGATCCTGATTTAAGACAAATCTTTAGTAGAAGTATTTTTCCCTCTGATATTAGTAAAAATCCCTCTAATGCTGAACTAAGATGTTTATCTCTCAATCATCGTGCTTGCAACATCTTAGTTGACTCTCTTTCTAGAAGTGCTTATTTTGCCATCATGAGTAGTGATAGTGATTTATTTGTTGATGCTCATGATTTATGGAATAAAATTAAAGTAAAATATTCTGTGGCAAATTGTGATGCTCCTACTCCCTATATTGCTTGTGATAGTAACCCTTCAAAGGGAGAAGAAAAGCATTGGCCACCAAACGATGAATCTACCTCACCGAAAGGTTTGTCTTCCACTAGTTATAAATGTCTTATTGCTAACGATGATAGTGGAGACGAAAGCAATGATGAGGAGTCTACATCATCACAAGGTACATTTCCCTATATTGCTTCCACTGACAATAGTGACAGGGAAAATGAGATCGACGATGTAAAAGAAAAGGAGATTCGTCGTTTCTACATCCATCTCAACAAAGAGGACAAAGCACTCTTGGTTAAGCTGTTGAGAAGGAACAAGGAATAAGGCGAGACGCTTCTCAGGCTAGAGGAGACACTCATCAAAACAAACAACAGCATGGAGAAGATGACCAAAGAACATGAGGAGCTAAAGTGCTCTCATAATGATTTGGTCCAACGGTATGATTCAATTTTAATTGAGCAAAGAAATAATGATGATACTTTATCTTGTGTTGCTCAACTTAAAAATGAAAATTCTATGCTCAGGAGTCAAGTAGAGATGATAAATCTAGAAAAACTTGCTTTAAATGAAAAATATGATATGTTGTCAAACTCTCATAGTGAATTGGTTGATGATCATATCATGCTCAATATTGCTCATGAGGTTGTTTTTGCGAACTTAAATTCATGTGAACCTCATTCTTGCAAGTGTACACATTCAAATTGTATATCACCATGTTCTAACCCCCGCTCCTCAAAAGAAAGCCAATCCTTGATTGAGCAACAAGTTGTAGGGTCTAAAAGAAAATTGCTTGGGAACAAGAAACAAAGACAACTAAGGAGAAGACGTCATGCTCGACTTCCTCAAGATATCTACAAACACATGGTGAAGAAACATGAGGAAGGAGAAACCGCAGCAAGGGTCAACCTCCTTGAGAAAGATGTTCCTAAAGCAATAAGTGAAGAAATCAACATGAGACAAGAGAAAGGTAACGATTTAATTAGTCATGTTGTTTACACTAATAATCTCTCTATGTCATCCAAAAGTAAAAAAAAGGAGAGGAAAAAGGAGATGCGTCAAGTGCAAAGCATTAGGCCACCTCATCGCGTCTTGTCCGTACAACGACAAGGATGAAGGGGCAATGAGATGTTTTGGATGCAACAACAAGGACCACATGATCACTTCATGTCCGGTCATGAAGAATCAAAGATGTGCACTCTCCAAGATGACTCTCACCAAGGAAAATGACAAACAACAAGCGTCATGTCAGGTTGAGCTACGCTTCTGCTACAAGTGTGGTGAGCAGGGTCATCTATCCAAGGTATGTAATAAAGGTAAGGTTCCTAAGCAAGTAAATTTGTCTCAATCTCATTCGCTTAGGAGACCCGAATCATACACTTGTGCTAGATCTATAACGAGATCACCTAGAACTAGCACAAAGGCTATTTGGGTACCAAAGGCACTTTTAGTTGAACGTCATGGACCCATCCCGAGATGGGTACCAAACTTTGTTAACTAGACCATGCAGGTGCCTCGAGATGGAATGGAGACCCTGGGGGAGCTTAAAATGGTTATTTCAAACTCTATGCTTAAGTTGTTAATCTTTATTGTCTAATTATTAACTCAAGGTTGGATTATTGTGCAATATTAATCCCATGTTCATCTCGAGTTAAATAAGTTGTAGAAGTCCTTAATCATTATTGGTGAATCAAGCAAAGGACTTTGATGAGAATCTGCATCTGGCTCTCCAAAGGACGGTACCTGTGTTTCTTAAGTGCATTATCAGTATTGCTCTTAAGATGGATTGTCGTGCTATCTATCCTTGGAGTAGTTGTGTTTTTTAGATTACTTGTGCTAATTTTTTGTCAAATAATGATCCATGATTTCCAAGAGCATAATCGTGTTTGCTTAATCATGACTGGGTGCTCTATAGGATATATCTTTTGAATCATTCAATGGGTAGCTTTTCATTTGGTATATCCACCATGATTAACTCTCTCGGTGTATATGGATAAACATGTATCTTTTTGTAAGTCATGCTATGTGATGTTTTAATGATCGTGTTGTTTTTCAATTGATAAATATGGTGCAATGATTGTCATGTATGAAGCATGTCTAGGTTGCGTGTAAATTGTTATACTCCTTGAGGCATGCATTGTTTTCTCTAGTCATAAGTTGTATTATGTCATCGATTCATTTGGTATCTCTTCGTGATGAAGTTAATAGAATATGCCTTGACCAAGATATGTTGTGATCCCCTCTAGTTCTGAGGAAGCTAGAATGTGCAAAGTGCAAGTCATTCAAATACTTGATGCACAACTTTAGGGGGAGTACACATAACTTGTGTCTTTTGAGACTAATTGTTTCTTGAGTGATCTTGTATAGTCTCAAGGTGGAAAAGAGAAGATGAGCAAGAAATGGAGCAATAAGGACTTGGGTACCTCCGTAAGTCAAGTAATTGGTATCTTAAGTCATGAGTAATTGCATATTTTTAGATTGCTCATGCTCTATAATATTTGGTGATACTAGATGCTTATCCTTAAATATCATGGAGCTATGATAATAAATGATCTTTCAATTGGTAGCCGTTATAGTTTGCTTCAATTGACATCTTTTGGTAATCACTAGAATAGAAGCTTCATCTTGTGCCACAATACTATAACTTGCTCTAAGCTTGGTGTCTTAGCAACAAGAAAAGGTTAGGATAAAGGATCAGGCACAAGTGTGGAGAAGCTCCCGAGAGATTAATACTTTCAAGATGGGAAGTACACCACAACAGGGTAAAGGTACAAAAGGAAGTATTGATCTTTTGCGTATATGTACCTTAACTTTCCTCCAAATGCTTGTGGTGCATATGTTGAATGAGTAAGGGGGAGTATTGTTAGTATGTTTTTACCTACTCAATACCCTGCTGTCCCTTGACATCATTCTATGTTCTTGCTTGAATATGGTTTTGGTGTTTGATGTCAAAGGGGGAGAATTTGTGCATTAAAGCTCATCTCAACCTGAGAGGAAAGCTTATCCAAAAGGGGTTTCCTTGATCTTAAGGAAGGATGTGTTAGTTTGGGATATGTTATTTTATGTTATTGATAATTCTTATCATATGCTTCTTGTTGTATTATATGTGTTGCATCATATGGTGATGATGCGAAACTAGTGCTTCTGCTGATATGAATTAATTGGCATCTACTGTGTTTAATTCTATAATAGATGTTCATGTGGGTAATGGTTCATGTGGTTAATGGTGCTTTAAAATTGCTTTAAATTAGTTTAAATTGGTATCTTAATGGTGAATAGTGGTAGGTTGATATTCCTGTGGTATATCCACTTAATTGGTTGGTGTTGATTCTGTGCATTTGAGTGTTATACGCATCATGGTTTGATCCTTGACACAATGCATCCCACTGGTGCTAAGGTGTAGCAATGCTTCGATTTAGCCTAAGTATGTGCATTTTGGCATTTAAGGCCAAAGTTAAGATTTTAATGTAAGCACATATTTAGGGGGAGCATTCTACAAACTTAGAGTTCAAAATTTGTGCTTTAAATTTCACTCTTATGTAAGATTTAATTGTGTTGCCATCAATCACCAAAAAGGGGGAGATTGAAAGCTCTCTTGTGGGTTTTGGTGTTTGGATGACAACTCAATTAAAGGACTAACAAGTGTGCTAAGTGTTGAACATGTGCTTAATGTAAAGCTAACAAGGTTCAACACAAGTGAACAAGTGTGACGGTCCAAAGACTAGATTATGGATAGATAATGGACATCACAAGTAAGATGCACATTGCATAAAGTGAGACTCGGGTGCGTAGCTCGGAGACAACTAATCAAGCTAAGGATGGAGGCAAGAAGAGCTTCGAGGTACCAAGTGCATGGGAGAAGATCAAAGAGGCTGAGGAACCCAAAGCCAAGGGTGAAGAAGAAGACTTGCAAAGTCAAGGGTGATCAAGTTGAGAAGAGCTATAGCACATCAAGGATCACTACATAAGGACGTGACTTACAACCAATGAGGAAACATCTATAGTTATGTGGTGTAAGTCATAAGGCTCAAGATCAAGCTCTAAGAAGGAGAACAAAGTCACTAGAAGGAGAACAAATGTCAAAATCAGAACTGGAAGCAGCCCAAAAGAGCTAAGTGCACTTTAACTTTTAGTTCAGGTTGTTCCTATGTTTGGAGATATTCTATGTGACCTTTGCAGGATGTTGGAGCTCAGAAATGATAATCTAGATCAAGTCAAGCTGACTTGATGATTTATGAGTCCAATATCAATCTTAAGCATGTCAAAGTGCTAGAGAAGTGAAGATCCAAGAGAAGGTATGATTCTAGACTTAGTACATTGGTTTTTGTGTACTAACATATTTGTCTAAGTGCTAGAATCAGAGAAAATTCAATTGGAAAAGACTTGGCTCGAGCAGCCAAGACTCTGCTCAGTCTGGGTGTACCGGACTGTCTGGTGGTGCACCAGACAGTGTCCGGTGCACCAGGCTGGCATCTGGTCAACTGGCTGCTCTCGGGTCTCGACGGCGGTGTATGGCTATAAATCACCGGACTGTCCGGTGGTGCACCGGACAGTGTCCGGTGAGTCAGCTGCGGCGAAGTCGCTGCTCTCGGGAACCAAGTCAACAGCGTACGGCTATAATTCACCGGACTGTCCGGAGATGCACCGGACTGTCCGGTGAGCCAACGGTCGGGCGCGCCAACGGTCGGCCGCGCAATCCGCGCGTGACGCGTGGCCGAGCCAACGGTCAGATGTGGGCACCGGACTGTCCGGTGTGCACTGGACAGTGTCCGGTGCACCAACGACTCCTAGTCTGCAACGGTCGACTGTGCCAAGTTTGGAAGGAGATCCGCACCGGACCGTAAATAGTGGATGTCCGGTGGTGCACCGGACTGTCCAGTGCGCCACCCGACAGAAGGCAAGATTTGCCTTTCTGGATTGCTTCCAACGGCTCCTAGGCCCCTTGGGCCTATAAAAGGGACCTCTAGGTGCCTCAAACAAAAGATAAGGGGCAGCCAACAAGTGTAGACATCACTCGAATCAATTCTCTCTCCCTCTCGTGTATATCTCTCTAGTTTGTGTAGAGGCAAAGATATAAGCCTTGAGAGAGTGGAGAGGTGCTGCTAAGGGCTAGAGCAAGGTCTTGAGCATATCGTTACTCTGCCGGAGTGCAGCCAAGAAGATTGTAAGCAGCCGCGGTTTCGTTGTAACCATCTCAACATAGTGAAAGGCTCTACCTGTCAGATTGACAGATTTGAGCAAACGGAGGAAGGAGTTGAAATAGACTCCAAGCCCAGGTGTGGCTAACTCCAACGAGGACTAGGCAAGCATTTCAGGCTTGGCCAAACCTCGGGATAAATTCCTGTGTCCACGTGCTCTGCTCTGTGTTGTGTGCTGATTCCCTGTCTTATTCAGTTCTTACATCTGCACTTCACTGCTTACTTGTGGTACTAGATTTCTTTGAAGTGCAGGATATTCTTAAGACAGGAATTTCAAATCCGCTGCAACCTACTCGAAGGGTCCTTCACTCCACTGCGTTCTAGTCTTCGAGTAGAGTAAGAATTTAAGTTTTAAAGTGATAATTTTTATTCGCCTATTCACCCCCCCCCTCTAGGCGACATCCAGATCCTGTTCCCGGGCAAAGGGAACTTTCAGAAGCCCACGCGAGGGCCAAACACCTCGGTCGAGTAACTCCGTAGAGAGCCACGGGCCATCTCCACGTGCAAGTGGTGCTCCGCTTTTGGCTCCTCTTGGACGCTCCCCGCTGTCTCCACTATTGAGCTTCCGGTCAAAAACGCCGCGGGCCTTGTTCCCTTTGGTACTCAGTGGAGGCCGTGACACAAACACGGTTGTCACGGTCTCGCAAGACTCTCGCCCCACTCTGTACAATTATAACGACTCGCACAAGAGCTGAGGGGTTGTGTGGTTTTACAAAACTCACTCAACTAACTAGGGTTTACCTAGAGCAAGCGCTAAAGCGGTCTAACTAACATAAGCACTTCACAAAGCACCTACGCTAATCACTGAGTGATTCTATTAAGCACTTGGGTGTAAGAGCACTTGGGAATATCTATTGTATGCCTTGGTATGTCTCTTAGGCTCCCACACTTGAGAATGCCCGGTTGGGGTGGTATTTATAGCCCCCAACCCCAATTCTAGTCGTTGGACAGAAAGCTGCAGCTTTCTGTTGTCGGGCGCACCGGATAGTCTGGTGCACCACCGGATAGGCACTGTGTAGTGTCTGGTGCACGCCACGTCAGCCGACCGTTGGCGTCTGTAGTAGTCGACCGTTGGATTCGACCGTTACCCGACTGTCCGGTGTCCAGTGCTACAGCCCGAGGGCGCCTGTCTGCGGCCCCTCTGCGCAGACTGTCCGGTTGTCCCACTGGACAGTCCAGTGCGCAGCAGACAGGTAATGTTCACTGTCCAGTGCGCCACTAGGCGCTGGCTGACAGCCCTTTTCTAGGGTTTCTTCGCTGATTCCTTCAGGCTTCATTTGTTCTTGAGTCGTGGACTTCTGTGCTTCTTTTTATGTCTTCTTTTGAGGTGTTGCATCCTCATTGCCTAAGTCCAATCCTCTTCGCATCCTGTGAACTACAATTATAAACACTAGCAAACACATTAGTCCACAGATTGTGTTAATCATCAAACACCAAAACTCATTTAGCCAAATGGCCCAGGGTCCATTTTCCTTACATATACATTATTATCATCATCATCTTAATAATTTAATATCTTACAACCTTGCATGCTCTGTAGGTGGCTAACATTTCAAGGTTGTCCATTTAGAGGCCATGACGAATCTTAGAATTCATTAAACCAAGGTAATTTTCTTGAAATGGTCAAGCTTTTGGCTTCACATAACAAGAAGGTGAAAGGAGTTGTGTTAGAAAATACTCCAAGAAATGCCAAATACACTTCATTTGATGTCCAGAAGGAAATTCTAAGCATTGTTGCATGGAAAGTGCAAAAATTAATAAGAGAAGAAATTGGCACTAGCAAGTTTTGCATCATGGTTGATGAAGCTCGAGATGAATATAAAAAGGAGCAAATGGCAATAGTCATCTGTTTTGTCAACAAAGAAGGACTTATCAAGGAACGTTTTCTTGACCTCGTTCATGTGAAGGATACTACTGCATTGACTCTTAAGAACTCAATTTGTGATGTCTTAACTGCTAATAGCTTGAGTATAGAAGACATCAGAGGCCAAGGTTATGATGGTGCCAGTAATATGAGAGGGGAATGGAATGGATTGAAGGCTCTAATTCTAAACGAGTGTCCATATGCATATTACATTCATTGCTTGGCTCATCAACTGCAATTGGCTCTAGTGGCAGCATCAAGGGAAGTGCAAGAGGTACACAACTTCTTTCAGCATGCAACTTTCATCATAAATGTTGTTAGTTCATCTACTAAGCGCAATGATGAGTTACTAGCTGCACAAGCTGAAGAAATAGCTCGTGAAATTGAATTGGGAGAGCTTGACACTGGACAAGGTGCAAATCAGATGAGCTCTCTATAGAGGCCAGGGGACACTAGATGGAGTTCCCATTACAAGTCAATTCAAAGCTTAAAGAAGATGTTTAGCGCCACAATTTCAGTCCTACATAGTATTGCAAATGATCGTTCAGTTTCAAAGTATTCTCGTGGTGATGCTGCAGGTGCACTACAAATTATTGTCAAATTTAATTTTGTGTTTATTTTGCTCATGATGGAAAAGATTATGAATATTACTGATGTGCTATGTCAAACACTCCAAAAGAAGTCAATTGATATTTTAAATGCACTAGATTCAGTTTCCAATACTAAAGTCTTACTTGGTAACTTGTGAAACGATGGTTGGGATCCTCTTCTTCAGGAGGTCAATTACTTTTGTGAAAAGAATGACATCGATATTTTGGATCTGAATCACAAGTATGTTTCCTTTAGCTAAATTATTGCACAATTATTATTCATATCATATGAATTGATCTTATTTGCATTTTATCACATTTGTAGGGTTGTTAATGTGACCAAATCTCGAAATAAGAATGATAACACCACCGTTTTTCATCATTACAAATTTGATGTGTTTAATGTTGCAATTGATCAACAAATGAATGAGATAGAAGATCGATTTGGTGGCCAAGCGACAGACCTTTTATCACTTTGTGCTTCCTTGAATCCAATACTTGGCTCTTTTGATATAGAAAAGGTATGCTCTCTAGTGGAAAAGTATTATCCTGCAGATTTCTCAAATCAAGAAAGAATGCAATTAGAGTGCCAATTGCCACATTTTCAACTTGATGTTTACAACCATCCAGAACTAAAGGGTCTATCATCTTTGGCTGATTTAACAAGTGGATTAGTTAAGCTGGGTAAAGATTCTTCTTATCCGATAGTAGATAAATTATTGAGATTACTCTTGACTCTCCCTGTGTCAACTGCGACCACAAAGAGAACCTTTTCAGCTATGAAATTTGTCAAGACACGTCTTCGAAGCAAAATGGGAGATGCCTATTTACGGGATTATCTGGTCGTTTATATTGAAAGGGAATTAGCGGCAATGATTAGTTCTAATGATATTATCAAGGCCTATGGTCTAGCTAATACACGTAGAGCTAAATTCAAAATAACTGAGATGTAATTTATTTTGTTTGACAAAATAGATGTTGTTTTATTATACTGTTTTTGTAATGAAGATTATATATGCATTGTGGTTGGTTCCCTTGCCATTTTTATATTGTGTCCTTGCTGGTTTGGTCGCTTGGAGGCTAAGCCTGCTCCCTCTGTCAGCTAAGCCTGCTCTCTCTGTCTTTGGATCCTGGTTTCGCTCCTGGTTACACATAACACAACTATCTCTTCCTGGAGCTTTTTTTTTTTGTCGATCTCGTCGAGCTTGAATCCATTGCAATTTGCAACTGCAGGGCAGCAGGCTTGCAAGCAGCCGAATTTGCAAGCAGCGAGCAGCAGAGCAAGCAGGCTTGCAAGCAGCAAGCTGCCAACGCCAACGCAAGAAACTAAGCCAACTAGCCAAGCAAGCAGGCAACCAGCCAAAGCAGGCTAGCAAGCAGCAAATTGAGCAAAGCAAGCAGCTTGTAGCCAAGCAATGGCGGAGCAGTGGAGCACGACCAACGCCCAACGGGCCAAGCAGGAAGCAGCAGGCCAGGCTAAGGCTAGTAAGCCTCAAGCGCAAGCGAGTGCGTCAGTGCGACTGTGCGAGGCTGCGACCTGCGAGCGGTGACTGCCTAACTGGTAAGGCGTGGGCGTGCCGTGCGTGGCCGTGCTCGCACAGCTGGCGGCCGGCCAGATCGAGGCGGCCGCGGCCACGGACGGACGAGCAGGCGGCCGGGCGAGGAGCGGGCGAGCGGCTGTGCTGTGGCTGTTGTGCGGCCACAGAGGAAAGCACAGAGGCTACGGCTGATGGGCTGAATACCTAGGTTTTACTTTTTTACTGGACTGACGGTCTCCAGCAAGAGCCGGTAAACGGTCCTCTCCGCTAAATATAGCGGTTTCTCATCTCCTTTATGAGTCCAGCAAAATCCGCTACAACGTCCTCTAAAATTTACAGTCTGCTTCTCGTCCGCCAAATATGGCGCTTGCGCTATCCGGTACCCAGTTATTGGTGATTGGTTGATGCCCTGCCTCCTGTGCCGCTACAGTGTGCTGAAGTACGATATGTCATCGGTGATTGGCCAGCGCGCTGTCTCTGACATGACATGGTACAGTCCGGTACGAAGTATATTTGGTTTTTTATTAATATAAATACTAAAACATGGAGTATGAGATATAGAGAACGAAATATAGAGAACGTTGTTGGAGATGAAGAAGATATAGAGGACGGAATCTTTTAGAGTGTACTGTAAAGGACAAAGAATATTCTTTTAGAGGATGAAATTTAGAGGACGTTGTTGGAGACAACCTGAATTAAGGTATAACACATGCCATACTTGACCATAACGGGCCCTCTACCCCTGAAGCATATATACCGATCGAAAGAGTATAGATTAGATAAAAAGTTAAATATAAAGTTAGATAAGAGTTTGTTTAGGAAAAGAGAGTGCAGAATATCTATAGAATATTTGGAGATCAAATCCTATTAGGACTATAAAAAAAGGACCATATACTATTTCACATCTTAAACAGAGAGAGAAAGCTCTTCTCTTATCACTCTTAACTCCCTATGCCACCTCTTCCTTATAACATCTATGGCAGCCTTTGGGCCCCTAGACGCCGCCCCGAGCCGGAGCGGGAGTATAGCCACAGCCCCCCTGGCCTCCCCAACTATAATTGGCCGTGACAATAACCCTAAACCAAACACTCCGTTAATTCTCGTAGCTAGCCATACAAGTTTACGAGCTGGCTGCACTACTAGCACAAACATATACGTCAGCAACATGCAGCCTTGAGCTTTGGAGAGCACAACAGAACACACGAACGTACCTGAGCAAAATACTAACATGCATGAGAACCCCCAGCAATGGAAAAAAAATGCCGCAGCCCGGCTGCAAATCAGCATGTTTACAGCCTCTCATAAAAAGGAGGATAGAGCCCACCTATAAAACCTATAAATCTACCAGGTAACGTTTTAGTTATGTTATTAACCTACAGGTGAGCCCTATTTTCATTTTTGTGAAGGGCTGCAAACATTCTGGTTTGTAGCCAGGCTGCAGCAAATTTTTTTTCTCCATCAATATATATGAGTTTTGTTTGGACACCAAAACATTACTACTCTCCATCAATTTCTTCCATATTTATTGCTCGTAGGGCTGCCGGTCCGTGAGGCTCGCGACCGAGCTGAGCCCCGTGAACTTCGCCGCCGACTCGAGCCAGCTCACTCTCGGACAGCTCCGACTCGGCGAGGCCCAGCTCGGACAAGCTCCTGCTCCAGCAGTCAGCACCGTCATGGCTAGCTGCACAGGATCCAAAATTAAGGAAACCAATTTACATTAGGTTGGCTGTTAGAAGCATTTTTGCATTATTTATATAAGAATTAGCTAAAAAACTAACAGGTTCTATAGAATTAGGGGCCGGGAGCATTGAATTAGGGGAGCATTAGGAGGACATTGCCCCATGTGCCCCCTGCCGTCGTGCTTCGGCCCGAGCACCTGGCCAGTGAACGACATGGAGATGTTACCGTTCGACTCCGACGATCTTCTTGGGATGAATGTCGACAGGTAGAACTCGTCGAGGAGGCTCGGCCCGACGTGCTGCCATCGGTGGATCAGCCCGGCGACGAGCTCGGGCCGGCCGGTTCGCGCCACGCGTTGAACATGGTCACGTTCTCGGAGACTGGGATGAGCCGGAGCGTACACCACGGTCCAGCTCCCGCCGCCACCGCCGAGGATGGCCCAGAACACGTCGGCGTCCATGGTGGCGCGGGTGGAGGAGCTGCCGTCCGGGCCGATCAGGACCGCGTCCAGGACGTTGTCGGCGGCGAGCCCGAACTTCCTCGGCACCAGGCCGAACCCGCCGACGGCGGCGTGGGAACCAAACACTACCTAAACTACGAGTTTACATCTATTGTTACATCAGCTATCAATCAGTCTACCACAACACTCAACCTTTACGGCGAACCTACGGCCACATCATCAACCTTTTTTACATATTCTTATTTGAAATGAAATTCATCTTAATATATAATTAAGCAAATAAAAGTATATAGTTCATAAATACAAATACACATCACACAGTTTATAAACCTTAAATAAAATTTATATAATTCATAAAATATAAAAAATACATAATATCTGAAACTAAAAGGTTACATAATTCATTAATGTATTTTTAGAATATTTGGATTTATGATGTTTTTAAAATTTTTTGAACATCAAAATGATGTGGACCAATAAAAAATGTACATAGCAACACATATAGTCAGTGCTATACTGGTCCATACCGATACTGACCGGACTGAGTAAGTGCCGATCTATTCTTCAACGACTAGTAGCGTCGTCGACTCCGCGGTTAAAACCGTGGGAGTCGGTACCGACCACATGCCACAGGGCGATATCGACGTCTATTGCACGGGCCTAAACGTCTGTGGACACCCGTGATGGCTCGTTTTCTGCTGCATTAGTTTTGTTACAAATATTTTATACTTCTCAAGCGTTGCTAGCTCTCTCAAATGTTTAACAAAATATATAGAGCACAGTAACCATTTCCGATAAAAAAAAATTGCGCTTGTTCTCACGTGTGTAACTAAAGTATATATACAATACATCTGATTCCAACACGTATTAACACTAGATGACTGAATTGGCCACTTCATGAAACTACAAACTAGTTTGGTGTGTGTCGCTGGGCGCCACGTCACGTCTAAACCGTGGCGGCCGAATCGGCCGCCATACCTGTGCTGTGACGGCAAAACTGTGGCACGACGTGACGGTGTAGACGTGCTGCGAAACAGCCCCTACCTAACAATGTCTCGCTCGATCTCGTTGTCTGCTCCCTCTGCGCGTGCAGAAATGCCAAATGTCCACTTTGCCAAGCTCGTATGAAGCTCATGGGCCTATTTTATCTTGTTGTAACATTAGTGGGCCTTTGAGATGCCCAAAATTCCATAGCAAGACTGCAAGACCAGAAAAGTTTAGCGCAGCAGCTCAAAAAAGCTACTGCCAACACGTTACTGTCAGATCTCTGATACTAGCTCAGAATAGCCACGGTTTCTCTTTAACACGTCATATATAGGCCTCTTAGCATTTGTCATTAACTTTGCACACTGGGCCAGGAAGAATAGACTCGTCATCTGTTAATTCGAAGCATCAGAAAAAGCAGATAGAGAGTATATGCTAGTACTAATCAATCTTGCACCAGTACAAAATCACACCTTCGTTCTGATCAAGAGATTGATGGACGCGACCTTGGTCACTTCATCAAACAATATTGTCTCTGTCTCGTTGTCTGCTAGCTACGTATGATATGATTCAATCGTCCAAACTAAGGGGGTGTTTGGTTGCCCCTGCTAAAGTTTAGCCCGGGTCACATCAAGCGTTTGACTTTCAAATAGGAGTATGAAATATAGACCCAACCAACTGGACTAGATTCGTCCCGTCTTTTAATCTTCGGCTGACAAATTAGTTTTATAATCCGACTACATTTAATACCCGGAACGGAGGTTCAAACATTCGATTTGATAGGGGCTAAAGTTTAGTTTGGGGTAACCAAACACCCCCTAAATGCAACGGACGGCACCGTGAAAGCAACGCGCCAAAAGAACACCGCCACCCACATATATTTGTGTGCAATGCATGTGTAGTATATCTGACGCGAAGTGTATACTCATACTATATGCGTGTGACGTGTGCTCTAGCTACTAGCTAGCTATATATCGTACGTGCTTCCATTCGATGTGGCCTTGGGCGAGATGCCACGCGTGCTCCACGTCATGCCCTGGGCGCCGCCTCCAAGTGGCGGGATACTCTGCGCGTTGCGGAACACGTTGTCCGGGTCGATCAACGTCTTGGCTCGAACCAGCCGGTCGTAGTTGCCCAGGAAGTACCGCTCGCCCCACGCCCGCGCCGCCTCCACCTGTGGGTTGGGGCTCCTATCGTCGGCGTCGGACCAGTCGTTCGTTCCGAGATCGAGGTCCATGTAGTTTACGTACGCGGCCCGTGGCTCCGTCGCCACGTACGCTCCCATGAAGTCGTAGAACCGGCGCAGCCAGCCCATGTACTCCTCCCTGCGACCGTCGTCGCCCGCCGTCCACTCGACCATGTACTGGATGCCGTGGATGTTGCCCTTGCGGTGCGGGAAGGGGAGGTCGGCGGACCCGACCCGGTCCATGGCGCCGCCGTACGGGTCCAGGATGACGTACGCCTTGGGCTGCTCGGACAGCAGGCCGACGGCTTTGACCAGGTGGTCTAGCGGCGTCGGACGCCGCACGTAGTCCGACTTGGCCTTGAAGTAGGTCTTCGTGTGCAGCACCCGGTCCGCGAGGTCCGACACGGCGCTCCCCTCGGGCAGGCCGGAGAAGAACACCACGGACTCGATCCAGCTCATCTCCCTCGGGGCCAGGTCCGACAGCCCGATCTCCGGGAACCGGGCCGCCAGGATCTGCATCGCCTCGTGCGCCGGCCCGAGGTACAGCCCCTTGAACGTGACGGAGACGCCGGCGGCCCGGCGGCCCGGGTCCGCCGCCTCCGGCAGCCCGGCGCCGACGAACGCGGAGATGTAGAACTCGTCGGGCAGCCACGGCGCGACGTGCTGCCACGTGGACACCAGCGAGGCGACGGAGCGGGCGGGGCCCGGGCGGTTGACGACGAACGCGGTGACGCGCTCGGGGACCGGGCTGAGGCGGACGCGCCAGGCGTACACGGCGCCCCAGGCGCCGCCGCCGCCGCCGCGGATGGCCCAGAACACGTCCTCCCCCATGGCGGCGCGGTCGAGCACGCGGCCGCGCGCGTCGACCAGCACGGCGTCCACCACGTTGTCCCCCGCCAGGCCGTGCTTGCGCGACAGCAGCCCGAACCCCCCGCCGGCGACGTGCCCGCCCGAGCCGACCGTCGGGCACGACCCCGCCGACAGCGCCAGAGTCGCGCTCGCCGCCGCCACGGCGCGGTACGCCTGCCCCAGCGTCGCGCCGGCCTGCACCCACGCCGTGCGCCGCGCCGCGTCCACGCGCACGCGGTCCAGCGCCGCCAGGTCCACCACGGCGAACGCGCCGCGGTCAGAGGTCGTGTACGACTGCCCCTCGTAGCTGTGCCCGCCGCTGCGGAGCCGCAGCGGCAGCCCGGCCCCCCGCGCGCACCGCACCGCGTCGCGCAGCTCCTGCAGCGACGCCGGGACCACCACGGCCGCGGGCTTGGGCGCGCCCGCGCCCGCGAACCGCAGGTTCTGCACGGAGACGAGAAGCGCCGCGGCGTACCCGGGGGACTGCCGCGTCGTCACGTTGCCCACGCCGGCGGCGGCCAGGCACGCCGTGAAGCCTCCGTCGACTCTGCCGCCGCCTGCTTGCACGGCGAAGAGGCGGAGCACGAGAGGGAGCAGGGCGAGGGCCGCCATGGCGGTGCGTGCGTGCGACACTGCAGCTGCAGCTACACCCCGGTGGAGGCGTGGAGCTCACAGCTGAGCCAGAGGACAGAGGTGTGTGGGGTTTTATACACGTCACGCATGATCACCGAGGTTTTTGTTGGCGAGTTGCGGAGAGCGACGTACGCGCTGGCTGATTTGTCAAGGGCAGGCAGTAGTTAGTTAGTTAGTTACTAAAACAACAAGGTGATTAATCGTTAGTTTCTTTTGTTTTAGCGCGTGGCCGGCAAGGCGTACGGCGTTGTCGGATAAGGTAGCTTCTGCAGAGACCTGCTGCTGCTTTGCACGGGCATCACGATCACGAGGAGTTTGCATTGCCGGATTCCGAATTAGTTTTTCGGTATCAACAACAAGGGAGGAACAGGGACAGACAGCAGGTGGCGATGGCGAGACAGAGACCGAGAAGCACAGGACAAATTAGGAGAGCGGCCGTCTGTCGAAACGGGTGTGGGCGGGGTTTTGCTGCGGCCTGCGGACCCGATCAGTCGGATAACTCTTTCGCAGGCCGTCTGCCGTCGGCTTCTTCTTTATTTAGTTATTAACTTGCTCCGTTTCCAAACCCCTTTTTTATTAGGGTCCGTTTGGTTATTCAAGATTTTGCTCCAAGAAAGAATCCAGCTGGAATAACTGTATAATTTATATAACAATTGGTAACCTGAATAGTTCCTACTCTTGTTGCAGCATAACCGAACGGCGCCTTAGAGATATCTTAAGTTGATTAGAATTATAGAAAAAAATACAGAAGATTTTTAACACCCAATAGATACACTATAAAAATATAATTAACAAAGAATCGAACAATAATTATCAGGTTTATAAATATCATTATTTACTTACCAGGTTTACAAACATTATTATTTTATTTTATAAATCTAATTAAGCTCAAATGTTTTAGCTCTTATTTAAAAAAATAATGGTAGGACGGAGATAGTATCTGCGAGCATTGCCGGCCTGCCGGCCCGAAGCCATCGCCACAATGAACTCTCGTGTCTATTTTATTTTAGTATATCATCATCCTGGCTTAATTGGATGGAGCAATCGTCTGACGTGTGGTACTTCAATTAACCTAACGCTGGTTGTCTTGCTGACATGATGACGAGCGTCTCGTCGTTTAGGCGATGCCACGTTTGGATCCCAGGAATTAAAGCAAAAGGTGACTAAAGTTTAGTCGTTTTGGAGCTATAGATTCAAATAGGAAGAGTTATAAGTGGCTATATTGATACTTTTCTTTTATCATTTTAGCCACTTTTGTCTCTACCTTTGTAGCTGGTAAGTGACTAATATAGTGTTTGGTTTGATGAATGATCTAGTGCATCATTAACTTACTCATCACTTTTTTTTGTTTGGTTTGTAGAATGGAATAAATTGATTCATCACCATCTCATTCCTCATATTTAGTTAGTACTAATATGGTAAATGAAGTTATCCCACCAGATTTGAGTAATGAACCTATGATGTACCACATCATTTTAGATGAAGTGATTTTTAAAACCAAACACCCCCTAAATTTTAGTCACTTTTGTTCTATCTCATGACATCCAAATAGAACCTGACGATGTTGATACTATTTTCTTCCACTGTCATCTACCTAGATTGGCATGGTTCATCTCGAGAGATGCCCCCCACCCCCCCTACTAACCCAAAAGAAACCCAACTTGATTTCAAAGGAGATTTACATGGCTCAACACATTTGCAATTTTTTTTTTTTCCATGACTAACTTGGACTTTATGGACTAGTACAAGAAATAAGATGGGTATACCGAGGAAAAAGTTTCCTTTCCTCCCCAACTGAAGTCGTTTTCTATGCTACAGGCTTCTCGCAGAAATGGATGGTGGCGCGTGACTGTGACGAAGATCGTGGCGATCATCTGGACAGCTTCAATCCACCCGCTCATTCCCGTCACAGGACGACATAGCTAGAGCGGGGAGCGGCCGTCTGTGTATTCGTCTGTCCTCCCAGACACGCCCTCAATCAACTGGCCACTTGATGCCAAATACTATGAGTTACTTCAAGCTGACAAAAATCTTCAGTTTGGACGTGCATGCTTGTTTTGTCTGGTCCTGGCATTCTTGTAGCTCCTGCGCCAGAATCTTTCTCCATGGTTTGAAGACCAGAATATACCAAATCAGCTCAAGACGCTAATGTGCTCTGCAAATATTTGATCCCTTTTGCATCTTCAAACCAGACAGTTCCGGCTTAAAGTATATTTTCTACGCATCAGGGAAAAACCAAAATTTTTCATCGGCCAAGATAAAATTCGCTAGTTTCTGTCGGTCGATCGGGAGATAACCAACCAAGTGAAACTAAATGATTTCTAGCTACTTCGTGACATGGTCTGCGCCCGCTTTCTGTATAAAAACAGAGGGGTGCTGTGAAGCGGAACAATATTTACTGCCCTCCCACCTACCTGTTGCTGCTTTTTTTCTCCGCCTCCGAAGCTCTCCGCTAACCGCTAGCTGAAGAGAGCTTCGGGGAGCTTCCTTTTGAATGGACAGGATTCGCACAACCGCTATGTTAGCCACTGCCACATCGTTAGAGGCCTTTCTGAGGGACGAAGTCGCTTCAGATACCGCACCAATTTCATGAAGTCATGAGGGCTTATGCAGCGTTAAGGTCCAAAAATGATCTAAAGGATACAACGGGGAAGGCTTCCGAAATTGTAGAAGAAGAATATAAAGGTCGGCCAACAAAGCCAGGTTACATTAAAATGGGTTGATCTATTTTGAAGGCTAAAGATTTGAAAGCTATGAAGGAGCTTGGGTATTTTGGCAATAAGGTTAAAGTTCGTCTTGCCGATGATGAGATGACCCTGAAACCGAAGAACAATAAAGTTGTGGTTTTCATAAGCTTCTTTCAGGCTAGTCTTTGGTTGCCGATGTATAGGATGATTGCGAAGGTTCTTAAAAAATTTGAGGTATACATGCATGAGTTAAATCCAAATGATATCGTTAGGCTTGGTATTTTTATATGGGTCGTGTGATGTCAGGGGGTCTGCACTAAAGCACATATTGCATGAGTTGCATTATCAGACGAAGGCTAGACCTTTAGATAAGCTTCATAACAACTTTGGTTGTTACAACTTCTCCTATTGTAGTGACTCTGTTGCTCTTGTGCTTGCCTACCGAACCAAGTGGCATAACGATTGTATGAAGGAGTGGTTTTATGCTGAAGTGGACTCTGAGTAACAAGATGATTTTAAGACTATAGTGATGAGTCCACTGAAGGTTAGTTTTGGCCTGAAAAGGCCAAACTACATGATGAGTGAGGTTATTCAAGATGATTACAAAGCTTATAATGTTGTGGTCGAGAGAATAGAGACTCGGGATCTGATTCAAGAGTTTCTTGTGTACAATGTGTTTCTTACGCAAACTAGATGCAAGGTACTAGAGGTATCGAAGCTGAAGGAAGGCAACAAGAAAGAAGGGGGTAATAAGTTTGTGACTTTACCTTTTGAGTTTAAAGAACAAGTTTCATTCCGAACTCCTTCTTTAGAGTAGATGAAGTTTATTGAATCAAGATACAATGAGATTGTTGGGAACTATCTTGTTAAGGAGGATGAAGCTATGAGTGCAGCTTTTGGGACCCAAGGGAAGCGAAGGTTGAATAGGGTCATGGATGCTCTGGGCTTCGACTATCCAGACTACTCCAAACCAACCACTAATATTGAAGCTAGCAAAAAGAGGAAGAGAAGTGCGAAGTTGACTGACAAGAGGGCCTCTAAGAGGGAAGAGCAGAAACAAATTGATGGTAGTGAAGAATTGAAGACTAGAGGGAGTGACAACGGTGAAGATTCTCTTTTTGATAGGGCCACTCCTTTAAAGAGAAAGAAGGATAAAATTATTGAGGATAGAATTGAAAAGACAATTACAAAAGAGCAAGGTAAGTGAAGTGCATCTACTTTGTCTTTAGAATGTACTCACATACTTGAAATAATGACTCAATCTTTACCTTTTTCCACTCTAAGTTCGTTGGGGTCGGATCTGACTATCCTGTTAATGGCTGCAAAGAGTATGGATGAATAAGAGAAAGAAGGTGGTGCTTCGGTGCCTACAATGGTAGAGGGCTCACCGGCGAAGGAGAAGAGTCCTAGGATTGAATCTCTTGTTGATGCAATTTTTGGATCTTCTTCACCAGAGGAGGAAGAAAATTTTTGAAGAAACTACTGAAGCTGCCAAGTCTTTGGAATCTGAAAGGCTATCAAAATCCCAAACGATACTTTGGAGCCAAACATGGCCGAGACCGTTTGCTCTTTTGGTGAGGAGTTAGACAAAGAGGTTGACTTTAATATTAGACACCTTGCTGGCGGTGACTTGAGCGAAGAGGCTACTTCAAAGATGAAGGAGCAAGCTGAAGCTCTTGGGTATACCTCCGGGGCTACAATCTTTGGTGGAGGAAAATACGTCCTGGTTTGCGTTCCCGACGCTAGGGAGGCTAGTGTGGTTAAAAATGTTGTTCGAAGCGCCGAGCTTCTAGAAATCGAAGGGATCCATGGGGGAGGAATCCCCTCCATTTCCCTCTCCACCAAACCAGCCTTGAGGCGTTGAAACTGGCCTAAGAAGTTCACTCGAAGCATGATGTTTTCATGTATAAAATCTTTTATCTTAATTACGATGATAGATAAATTTTTCTGTATTTGAGAAAAAGGTTATATTGAATAAATAAGAAAAAAACAAATACATAAAACGTTTATTGGGACTAGTTTAATCTATCCCAATAAATTCCTAATGACTAATTTATAGGGTGTTGGGTTTGAGGAATAAGCTAGTCCATCATCTTTTCACTTCTCACTTCTCACTTTTTTGTTTGGTTCGTGGAATGGAATGAGTTGATCCATTACCACCTCATTCATCATAGTTAGTTAGTACTAATATGGGGAATGGAGTCATTCCACCAAATTTGAGGAATGGACTCATGATGCATCATCTCATGTTGGATGGAGTAATTCCTCAAACCAAACACAACACTCTCTTAGAAACTTAGGGGTTATTTGGTTTGAGAAATCACTCCATCCAAAATGAGGTGCTGCATCATGGATCCATTCCTCAAATTTGGTGGGATGACCCCATTCCTTATATTAGTACTAACTAATGGGGTGTTTGGTTTGAGGAATGAGTTACTCCATCATCTTCTCACTCCTCACTTTTTTGTTTGGTTTGTGGAATGGAATGAGTTGGTCCATCACCACCTCATTCCTCATAGTTAGTTAGTACTAATATGAGGAATGGGGTCATCCCACCAAATTGAGGAATGGACTCATGATGCATCATTCAAAGGGAAATGTTCCCTTGGGTAATTTCTATATATGTTTTGGTGATTAGATACCCAACACATATTGTTTTAAGGTGATCAGCACTAAGTGTTAAAGAGATGCAAATCAATAATCAAGGTATGACTCTAGCCTTAGTGAATTGTTTTTGGTACTAACATATTCCTCTAAGTGCTAGGAACCTTATCAAATCAAATGAGATTGGATTGGAGAAGTTTGGATAAGTCCAGCCAGACGTGCACCAGCCTTTGGTGCACCGGACTATCCGGTGTGCACCGGACAGTGTCCGGTGTCCAGACTGGCTCAACGATGAACTCGCTGCTCTCGGGAATTGCAGAGGGTGCTGTGGCTAAAATTCACCGGACTATCCGGTGAGCCAACAGCACCCGTGCCAACGGTCGGCAGCGCGATTAGCGGGCGACGCGTGGCCAGAGCCAACGGTCACTAGGCCGCACCGGTCAGTGTCTGGTGTGCCAAGGGGATCGAGGGCTCAATGGTCGGCTTCGCCAGAGAAGGAAAGAAATCAGGCACTGTTCATGTCCGGTGGTGCACAGGAGTATCCGGTGCGCCAATCGACAGAAGGCAAGAATTACCTACCAAATGGAGATCCAACGGCTGCTAGCTACCTTGGGGCTATACAAGGGACCCCTAGGCGCATGGAGCATAATACCAAGCCTCCATTGAACATCCTAAGACGCCTAGACACCACAAGCACGCATCCGGATCACTGTGACCAAGATTTGAGCACTTGTTGAGTTGTAGACTCGCTACGCTGTGTTTGTGTGCTCGTGTCTTGACTTGTGTGCATTGCTGCGACTCTAGCTCTTGTGTGTGTTTCGTTCCCTCCCTTACTCTTGTAGTTTTTATTGAGATCAATCTTGTAAGGGTGAGAGACTCCAACTTGTGGAGAGTCCTCACAAAGGGAACATCTACAATAAGGAAGAAAATCATGGTATTCAAGTGGATCATTGGATCGCTTGAAAGGGGTTGAGTGCAACCCTCGTCCATTGGGACGCCATAACGTGGAAGTAGGCAAGTGTTCTACTTGGCCGAACCACAGGATAAAAATCGTTGTGTCACTTGTCGCTATTCTTGTGCGATCTTCTACTCATCACTTGATAACTGCTCTAAGTTCAATACTCACTTTGTGAAGAGCAATTAAGTGAAGAAGTCACCTCTCTCTCTCTTGTCATAACACCTTGGTTTGATTTCACTAACATTTCATAAACCAAGTTTGTGGCATTTAAAGTTGATTTTTACAGGATCACCTATTCACCCCCTCTAGTTGCTCTCAATCACCTCATTTTAGATGGAGTGATTCCTCAAACCAAACATCCCCTAACTAACTAACTATGAGGAATGAGGTGGTGATAGATCAACTCATTCCATTCCACAAACCAAAAAAGTGAGGAGTGAGAAGATGATGTACTAGCTAATTCCTCAAACCAAACACCCTATTAAATCTTCTTCAAAATTCTAGAGGATCGTGAGGAAAATTAGGTCTAGAAATTCTGGAGGTGATTTGTTGAGCACCATTTGTGGCATTAGGCATGGTCGGACGGTCCGACATTGAGGTCTGGACGGTCTGCGATAGGATTAGATTAGGCGGTTAAACTCCTATCTCTTCGCGTGTTTATCGCTTTAATCTAGTGGGAGCTATTGGAGAACGCCTAGGAATGGGTCTAGACCCCCCTTATATATTTGAAGGGATACAACCGATTGAAACACCAATAATCGATCAAATAATCAATATATCTTCTGTTCTTTACATTTTGGCATAGGAGTAGACAGTAACATAGTTTTCTCTCTCTAATCTTCACCTCTCTCCAAGTCTATGTCATTTAGACATCTTAGGTGGCCTACCGACCCAAAGACAAACCCTAGGATCTATCGTCCCTGACGGGGTCCCTCCCGGGAGCGAGATCCAGGTGCTGTTGGTGAACTTCATTGCCTCTGCGCACGTGCGGACCGTCTGGCCATCAGGCGTAGACCGTATGCGCTAGGTCACTGACCATCTAGCCCTTGGTCGCGGATCGTCCGCGCTTCGCAGAGAGCACAGCCCCTGGTACACATCATAGTGATTGGCGCCCGGATCAGTGCCAACACACTTTTTGGCGACTCCATTGGGGAAATCGCGTGAAGATCTATCAGACGGCCCTTGATGGACAGTTTAAAGGATAGTTCTGACGTTTCTCCCAGTAACATTATCGAGCCAACTATGCAGACTCTATCGGCTAAGAATCATCAAGAGTTCGAGGAGCACAATGAGCATCTGATCAAGGAGACACATGCGAAGTTCTCGGCTAACTTCAAGGTGGACCAAAATCAAAAGGTCGTCCAACAGCGGGCGACTGATCTGGCTTCACTTTGACCTACTACAACTACCCCCAAAGTAAGTGAAACAAACGAAATCCAATCCCTAAGATCTTACGTAGATGCGCAACGAGAACAAATGCAACGAATACTAGGGGGTATGCAAGAGGATTATAAGAGGCTAGCACGTGCATTTGATAAATCTGATGTTGCTAATTTTCCATCACACGAGGGTAAGACTAGGGAAAATACACACGATCCATCTACTGCAAGTTGGCATGACCAATCCCAATCCCTTTATGGGATGCTGATGGACACATATCTTGGACAACCACAGCCTCCTACGCGGATTGGGGGTAAATCCATCAATCTACGCATGGCCAGACCGTACGCGCCTGAGTGCGGTCCGTCCGGAACAATGATGGTTGACCCCGTTTTCCGAACCAAGTTACCGAAATACGCGTAAGGGCCACCAAATTTTACACAAATCCTAATAGACTCTTTCGGACCATCCGCGTATATGGCCGAATAGTCCGCGCGCACAGCTAGACGGTCCGCGTATCAGACAGGACAATCTGGCGTGGAGTATACAGAACGTAATATTAATAACCATTCCTCATCTTTACACCCGTCCCAGTCAAACCTTCTATTACACCCCACGACACCCCAGTACCATAATACGACAACCCAGACACGTGGGGGTGACTACTTTTCGCCCCCCTAGAAGGCCGGAAAGAGATGACTAGCCATATGAGCCACCAGGGGAAAGCATTAATGCCCCACAGAACCCAAACCCGTGGACAGGAAGACGATATAAAACCCAAACACCCACACTTATGCTGGACCAAAGGGCCGGTGGACTACCACCAGCCGCTATTGACATAGTAAGGGAAGAGATAGCTAGGGCGTTCTGAGATAAGCTTGGAGTTGGCATGGTTCCTAGGGGGAAGTCATATCGAAAACCCTATGACAGCCGATTTGATTACCACCCGTACCCCTAGGGAACAAGGATACCCAAATTTACAATTTTTTTGGGTGAGCAAGGTAAAAGCACACACGAGCACATAGGCCAGTTCCTAGCATAATTAGGATAATTGGCCGATACAGATGCATTCTGCGTCTGTTTATTTTCATTGTCTCTAACTGGACTGCATTTGCTTGGTACGCCACACTGCCTCCTAACTCTATTTATTCGTGGGCGATTTAGAACAGAAATTCCATGATCACTTTTTCTCTGTTGATTATGAGTTAGACCTGGTAGATCTAGTAGCTCTACTACAAGAGAAGGATGAATCGACTAATGACTACATCTGGAGATTTTGGGACATAAGGAACCAATGTTTCCAGATTCACCTTAAAGAAATAGTTAGCTAGATTAGCAATTGATGGAATGTCTTATTACTTAAGAGAGAGATTAGAAGGCATTCATTGATTTACGCTAGCTCAATTACACCATAAAGCTTTGGCTTACGAAAGCCGATGCAAAGACACAACTAAAGCAGTTTGTCACATCTATATAGTAGATTCTAACCAGAGTAGCTCAGATGACGAACCACAAGAGGTGTACGCCGCTGAGTTGGTTTGGCCGAGACAGGCTAAATCTTTAGCTTGTTCCTCTTTGCAGCTGGTTCAAAAGAAACGACAAGAAGAGGAGAAATTTACATTTAATGTTGACAAGTGTGATGTAACACCCAAAATCCTATTTTGGGATTTATACATTCATTCTCCAGAAAGGTTAAGAACTAAAAGTATAAGTGTTAAGAACTTCCTTTCTTAGAATAAAAATGTGTAAATATTAATCATAAATGATTCAAACTTAGATCAAACCTCTGAAAGTAGACATTAAATTTGGGGACTTAAGAAAGGAAACAAAGGACAAGATCTTATATAGGTCAATATTTAGCCTATAGTACCTCTTAAATAAAGATGTTTCACTAGAAAGTATTTTCTATTAAAATAAGCAAGTAATATTGAGGTTGGTGTAAACTTTTTTAACGGGGAAAATAGTATTTTTGTGGAAATAAAAGTCTTTGGGTGAGCACAATATATTTGCATCATTTGAATATGAAAGTGATATAAAAATAATAATAAATATATTTTGCATCAGGTTGGAATTTTATTGTTGTACACCTAATCATGCAATCTTATATTTGTATTTGATTTTAGTTTTGAGAAATTAAATAGGCAAAACAAGATAGAGAAAACCGAAATAAAGAAAAAGAAAAGAATAGGAGAAATTGGCGCCTGGGCCAAATCACCTAGAACCGGCCCACCATACCCTCATGACACCCCAACACCATGCGCACGCAGCAGCCCAGCCCCTCACCCTTTCCATTTTGCCAATGGTGTGTGGGCCCCGTCTTCCAGTACAAGCTATCCCCTCCCCTATCCAATGTTCACACGTACACCATGTATGGCGTGTGGGCCAACCCTGTCTAGTGCTTCCCCTAGCTTCGGCCCATTGCAAACTGCCCTGACAAATCCGCATCTAAGTCGCTAGAATCTCTCCCCTGTCGGGCTCGGCAGCGGAGTATAAAACCTGAACCCTGTACCCTAGAAGCACCCAACCCACCATATTCAAGAGCCCTCGTCGAAAGCATGAAGGAGATCTGATTGATGGCTTGGGTCACGGTGGACCGCTACACCTGGATCATGCCATCGAAGTCGTTCGAACCCGGCATGTGCTCGAGTAGGGGTCGTCGGGTACACAGAGTGCGTCCATGACCTCTTCGTGCGAGCTTGGTGACTGGAGAGCTTGTCGCCATGAAAACTGAGATGGATCATCGTCGCGGATCTGCCTCACGCTGTGGGCGGGACCCGCGCGGCAACACTGTAGTAATCCCTCTCTCTCTAGTGCATGCTTTCATAAATTACTTTTCGCTCATCTTTCTATTGTGATTAACTCACCATTGCTGTGGGTGGGGATTCTCGGCGAAGTCGCCATCGTGATGGGGCCTCTGCGCCGCCGTCCGGTCTGCGTGAGGGAAGAAGAAAGCAATTTGACCGTCGATCCTGTGATTTAGGGCTGGGAGATCGATGGGCGCTGCACCATTGGTCGACTGCTCTGCGGTTAGGATTAGATTCTCAGAAAACAATTCGGTCAACTGAACCATGATCGTTAGATCTGAATCGGTTGGGTGCGAATTGGGGACGGCGTGGATGTTTCCCGAACCACTGATATGGGATCCAATGACCATTGTATACCACCGGGTCACCAAGTTATGAAAGCTAATCTAGACCACACAAGTTGGATCGAGCGGCTGTGGCGCCATGATACCCCTTCGCCAGGATCGCTTTGCATAAGAGCCCTTGGACTCCTTTCAAATTAACCCGTCGTCCGCACACAGTGTTAAATAATTACAACCGTGCCCTGGAATTTGCAGTTTAAGCCTCAAACTCTCAGATAATTATGTCTGTGGTCCATAGCTATTAGGAATATTCAGAACTAAATCAGAAAAATTATTTTTAGTATAAAAATAAATCCAAAGACGTGTTTAATTCATATTTAATCTATTTTAATTCCTTTTTGATTCATTTCAGTTGCATTAAATTCATAATAATATTATGTGTCATCTGGTAACCTTAGTTTGGTACGAAACTTAGATTAAGTAAATTATGCACTTAATTCCTTTTTATCCAACACTTAAACTTCAGAAATCCATAACTCCTCCATTTTAATTCCGAATTGACTCGTTCCAGTTGCGTTAGTTTTGTATAAATATTTACTACGCAGTAACAACATTAATTATACCATATTGCAAAATTTTATAGGTAGATATTTATTTAACCTATGTCTACTAGATTAACTCTTTTAACCAAAGCTAACATGTCCATAGTTATAATTTGGTTAAAATATGATCTCTAGTAAAGTTATAATTAAGATTAAAGAAAATTGATTAACTCTTTGGATTATTTTTTATCTCATGGTTTATAAAATCAATACAAAACCTAGTTTTAATTACTTAATCATGTAGTTCTTCCGAAAATCATAACTCCGCAACCGTAACCCCGATTTTAGCGACTCTCGAACCCACGACCTTGTAGCAACGCGTCGATTATTACTATGCAATTTATTCTTTTGTTTGGTGTGATGTTAATTTTGTCTATACCATGTTTGTTTGTATTGCTACGACTAGCAGTGAGGTCACAAGAATTTGAAGATCATCCTGGTACCTGGAATCTTAAGTCCCAGGCAAGTTATGTCCTTGATCACTTCTTTTTACCCAATCATGTTCTTATTAATCATAATGATCGGCATAGGTTAACTTTGATGGGTCTCAATAGGTTACCCTAGTTTGACTATCTTTATACCTTGTTTACCACTGATTTTTTGGTAGTACCTGTTATTGCTTTATGTGGTTTTGGGTGTGTAGATATACATTATTTATGATTACACTTATATTATCAGTTTATTATTTACTTTTCATGATAAAGATCATTATGTTAATTGGAACATGGAGAACCACCCGGGAAAACAGTGCTACCACAAGGGTGGTATGGGACGCCCTTGGCTGACTAATTAGGAAAGCTAGTGGAGGACTACCTTACCCGAAAGGGGCAAGGGCAGTAGGGAAGTGGTTAGTGTAGGGAGGTCCTTTGGTTAATTTTGCTGCAATGGCGGTCAGGTGAGGGATCTCTGCATTGGAGCTTCCTAGAAACTGTAGCGGGTTTTCTAAAGCTAGTGGAACTTTGTAAAGGCCTCGTAGTGTTACCCTGCCCCGCTTCCTTGGTTGAGGTGTATGGGATTCATTACCCCTTGGCAGATGGGTAACACGACTTGTGGGTAAAGATGTGCAACCTCTGCAGAGTGTAAAACTGGTATATCAGCCATGCTCACGGTCATGAGCAGCTCGGACACTCACATGATTAATTTATGGAACTAAATTCAATTTGTCATATGCATTGCGTCGCAGGTGTTGTTATCACTTTTGTTCTACTACTTAATTGGGTTGATATCCACTTACAATTAGTAACTGCTAATAAAACTTTGACCAACTTTAAAAGCAATGCTCAGCTTTAGCCATCCTCTTTGGTAAGCCTTACACTTCACATGAGCTCCCACCTTTGGCGAGTTCATGCAAATTATTCCCCACAACTTGTTGAGAGATGAACGTATGTGAGCTCACCCTTGCTGTCACACACCCCCCATAGGTCAAGAACAGGTACCGCAGGATGAGGCGCATGGAGGTTGCTGTGATGAGTTCATGAGTGGTCTAGGTCATCGTCTCCCAGTCAACTTTGGGTTGCTGGATCGTTGCCTCCTTATGATGTAATTATTTATTTATTTTGTACAGAATTCCTATTATATAGTAAAGATGTGACATTCGTTTCTGTACCACGATTCATCATATGTGTGAGACTTGGTCCCAGCACACCTGGTGTTTATTTCGCGCCCGGGTTTTGGACCCCTAAAACCTGGGTATGACAGGAGTGGTATCAGAGCCGACCCTCGAGGTTTCACGGGCGTGTGTGGGCTAGGGGGTTCGGGTATATGGCGCATGGCAAATGTGGGCCTGGAGTGGTCACATGGCATGGCATATGACGACACTAGACACACAGATGTGGCTAAGAGGGGATGTTCCTGGATTGGGGTTGACCGATGAGGACGTCGGTCTTCTAAGGGGGGTGGATTGTGATATCCTGGCCTCTAGGATGGGATATCCTGGCCCAAGGCTTAATAAAATTAATAGAGTACTCATATTAACAAGGTGCATCTTATTTTTCGGAAGCCTATCTCGACAGAACCTCCAAGTTAAGCGTGCTGGGCTTGGAGCAATTTGGGATGGGTGACCGACCGAGAAGTTTTCTCGGGTGCGCATGTGTGAGGATAAAGTGCGCACAAAAAACTCGTGTTGGTCTGTGGGGACAATATATGATGCTAGAGAGCTGCCAGGAGTAAGTACCACCGGTCCAGGGATTGGACTGGGTGTTACAAGTGGTATCAGAGGGATGTTGACTGTAGGACGGAATCTAGATAGAAATGGACAACCAATACTTACTTATCTCTGCTACTCTGATTCTCTCTAAACTTTTCTTAATCTTTTCTTATCTATTTCTGCTTTACTCTAATTATTCTTACCTTTTCCTTCTAAAGGCAAACGTGGATTTCACACTATCGGTACCCTGGATTAGGGGTACCCCTTACTACGGTATAAAGGCACGATGTCTGTGCGGCTACCCATAGCCGCGCGGAGAACAGCCTCAGGGGTATCTTGTGGGCAGTTAAGGTGGCGTTCTCAGAGATAACGCTATCGGGCTCAGAAGACGCCGGACCCCTGTACGCACGACCCGGACCCCTGAAGTAAAGCAGCCCGAAGCCATTGGATAAGGTTCGGACCCCATCTAGTGAGCTCCAGACCGCCCATAACAAGGTCCTGGGGAAAGGAGTGTTATAAACTAGGCTTAGGTTTGGGACTGACGCGTGTCCAGGCTCTATCCGTAGCGCCTCCACCCCCTTCGCTCGGTCAAGGGTCTAACGGCTTATTGACCGTGACGTAGGCCAGCGGGCAGAGCGTGACGTAAGGGCTCCGAGCCGCGGAGAGGACACGCCGTCTGTCCACCCTTCTGACAGATTATGTGCCCCCATGACATTTATTGCGTCCTATCCATTCCACTGGCAGGCGGCGCTAGGGCCGCCCTGCAGACGGCGCACCTGTCCAGTCCATTGTCGAGACAGTGTGCCCGTGCTACGCGGTGCATTGTGCTCATCCCTTATACGAGAAGCTTCCCCCTGCGCACCGAGACAACATAGATCTCGGGTGTCAGGGCGTATGACGATTACATGGGCATGGCAAGCAATAGTTCCATCCTTACATTTGTCCCTGGGCCCACGTGTCGGGGCTCAGAACCCTTGTACATGCTCCCCTTTGAACTATAAAAGGGGAGGCATGCGACATAGAGAAAAAAAGAAAAGACTCAAGTCATTCAGTCTTACACACAGCACAAGCTTCCTCAGCAATCCAACACATAGTGGAGTAGGGTATTACGCTCCGGCGGCCCAAACAACTCTAAATCCTCGCGTGTTCATGTGTTTGATGATCGCTTAGCAAGACAGGCAAAACGCTTAAGCCCCCTCCTTATCTTAGGATTTAGGGCAGGTGCACTCCGCCACCCGGCCGGAGAATTCCCTCTCCGACATTTGGCGCGCCAGGTAGGGGGCTAGGCTTGAAGTTTTTGCTTGTTTTCTCACTCAGCATGATGGTGCAAATCGTTGAGCACCGCACCGAGACCTCGGTGGATTTTGTGGTGGAGGAAGAAGCTGTTTCTTCCATGCCACAGGTTCCCAACCGCCCTGTGCCAGGCGCTGCCGCTGTGCACGCTGCACGACAGCATACAGCTGCGCAAACATCCCGGACTCCGTCAAGGGCGGCTCCAGGAGCATTGTCAGCAGCTAGGGAATTGCTGCGACACCCCCAAGCTCTACGGCCTCGCCAGGGGTCATGAAGCAATGACGGGACGACGTCGACCGATTGCTCAGTACGGCACATTCTACCTCGACCAGGTCGAGGCCACGGTCATCCTGGTACCAAAATGAGGCGTCGGCGTCTATGCGCTCACCCTCAGTGAGGGCGCCCAGACCAACAACCTCCGGGCAGAGCTCAACCGCAGGCAAACGGGGGAGGATGCCCGGGTATCTCTAGAGAGGGCGCGTGAGCACCGCCAAAACATCGAGGGCCACAACCTCGATCAAGACTTCGCTGCCGTAGCGCCGTAGACACCAATGGGCACTCGGTCCCAAGCGGGTGTTCCCATGGCCGGCGTAGGCTGCGCCGCTCTCGCGGATCATCTCCGTGCTGTGACAGAACCTCCCAAGTCATTAGGCCCACCTACAGTTGTCCTTGTCCAACGGTCCTCAGACAACCCTGCAGGTGCCCCTGAATCACTTGACAAGTTCGGTATCTGCTTTTCTTACCTTTCCCAAGAGCGTTTCACCCGTCACGCAGACATTACAAGCATCGGAGATACGAAAATGCGAAAGCAGTTACATAAACTTACCTTTATTTAAAAGTAAGACAGAGTTAAATATTTACAGACCAGAATATAGTATACGAGTGCAGAGTATTATTATTACAAGCTATGGGAGGCAAAAACCCCTCCCAATAAGTTCAAACAAAAAGTTTTCTGGAGGATCCTTTCCTCCCGCAGCTTTACTCCTGGTGCTCTTCCTTTTTTACCACCTTATAACAAAAGCAACCAAAGTTGGTTGCTTCCTCACCTAAAAACAACATGGGACAAAGCCCTGAGTATGGAATTACTCAGCAAGTCTTACCCGACTAAAGAAAAGACTCTCAAGGGTATGCTGGCTTTGAGGGAGTCAAGGTAAGGCTTAACAATAGTCAAAGACTCTATTTGCAGAAATGCTTACTAAAAGTGGATCCTTAAAAATCCAATTTTACTTGTTAGGTTAAGTAAGATTACCTGTCTCTAGAGTTCTTTCTACCCTAGTTCAATCACTTGACCTGCACTAGCCAATTTCTTAACAACCCATCATCTTTACTAGAGTTCTATGTATAGGGCAGTGACCAAGTATTCATAACCGCGAAGGTACGGCGATCCGAATCAATTATACTCAGCTGAGGATCTCCAATCACACAACATATGTAGCACTTAACCCTTGCATATGTCAACTCGCCACCGGGGTTCTTAAGACCAGATCAGGTTCACGCCAACCGAGAGCACAGATACACCACCATCCAGCCTCTTGCCACGGAGGGTACACACTACTCTCGCCATCTCTCCACTCCCATTGCGTGGTATCTTATTCTGGTATTAGTCTGCCCGAAGCAAAGCTTACCCATGACGAGGCATGTGACCAGTTAAAGGGTCCTCGGTCATCAAGCCTACATCGACACGGTCCTTAATTGACTCAGACAGAGACACTACACCGAGACTCTCTTCTCGTGCAAGTCACCTGCCTGGTCTCAGCTTAATCATTTCAAACCCCAAAGTTTGGTACCTGGTAGAGGTACATCTTTTCCGATGTTGAACCCATCATGGCCATGATGGATCCACCATCATATTTTATTTTCAAAAACATCCCTCCCACTTTGCAACATCATCTTTTGTAAAAACAAAACATTTTGTTTTGCTAAAGCAAGACTAAGCATAGGAAAAACCTTTTGTAAAACAGGGATTCCAAGGAAATGCAGGAATTGTTTTAGCAATCAACTCCTATCACCTAATG
This sequence comes from Zea luxurians, assembly GCA_029449295.1. Taxonomy (NCBI): domain Eukaryota; kingdom Viridiplantae; phylum Streptophyta; class Magnoliopsida; order Poales; family Poaceae; genus Zea; species Zea luxurians. The sequence continues at coordinate 35,811,151 of JAOPSE010000010.1, read as the reverse complement.
CATCAAGCAAGTGAGTAAGAGTTTAAAAGAATCAAGGAGGTGGCAAATGCACCGGGGCTTGCCTTGTTTTACTGGTGAGTCAGGCTCAGTTCCACAGATGTCAAAATGGAAACAGGTGCCTGCCTGATGTTCCTCAGGTGGTGGTGGTGGAGTCTTCTCTTCTTCTACCTCTACTTCGTTTTCTAAATATAACCATACATAATAATGAATGCTTATGTAATGCTCATGAGAGTGCAAAGATAATAAGAGTTTGTTATCTAAAGTCTTGAATACAATTTTCCTTCACGGATCTCCGAGAACTTAGGGTTTCCGGAGTCAATAGTGAAGTTCACAAGGCAGGGGAGGTAGGGTTTTGGGTTCCAAGAATCAAACAAGGTTCAAATCATACCAAACTCTACCCAAAGCTTCTAAATAATGTATAAGGGTCACCTAAAAAGTTTGGGGATGTTTGGAATTATTATTGATTTTCTAAAAATCCAGAAACAAGGTTTTAGATAGTTTTAAATACTCTATAATTTCCTATTTGGATTGAAAATCATGAAACTACTTTAATTAAATTCTATAGGAATTTAGGAATCTAGCAAAATTGGTTTAGTATTTTTACCATTTTTTGACAATTTTCTAGAATTTATTTAGCTCTGGTAGAAAAAGAAAAAAAGAAGGAATGAACAGTCTTGGGCCGAAACCAGCCCAGTCCGCACAGGGAACAGGGACGTGCCCGCACGACTATCTTGCAAAAACGCCCTCGAGGTCTTAACTAATTTGTAAAATGCTCTACAAAATAGTTTAAGGGTAACTAATAATTACACAGGGGTCCCTAGAACTTTGTTTCTTCACTAAATAAGTCCCTGACCATGGTGCGCTCGCTGATCATCACCGACGCTGCCCGTGCCAGCCATGACCGTCGACGGCTACCTCTTCTAGCTACCGGGAGGACATAACTGACCAAGGGTGGCCTAGGAACACTCGCCAATTTGGCATGAACACACTGAGAACGGTCTGCCCACGTGCACGGCGGAAACCGTGACCACGAGCTCGCGTTCCCGTTCAACCCTGGCCGAATTGACCAAACGGTGGCCACGATGAGCATCCAGCGCATACCAAGTTGCGAAAATGGCACTTGAGAGGCGTAGAACCTTACCAGAGTGGGCTGGCCACGGACGAGCTATCCACAGTGGCTTAGAGACCCGAGTTGGGGGAAAATGGTGTCGTGGCGGCTCTGGGTGAAATTGGGGGTGGAGATTGGGGCTACACGACCGTTAGGAACTGTAGTTTCACCGTGCACACTCAATTTGAGAGGAGGGGGTGGAGGCTGTGCGAATTTGGGCTCGGATCATCACACTAGGTGGAGGTATGCATACCCCGCCGTGGATCATGGTGCTATTTATAGCCACGGTGGCTCGGCTAGCGATCTCCGACCACGGATAGCTTCGTTAGCGCATGCCTACCACATCGGTAAGGGACACAGTGAGGGAGATCGAGGCATGGGTGACACCACAGCAAAAGTTAATCGAGTCACGGTGGTCGCCGGTGACTAACTCCGGCCACGCGTGGCTCGGCCCGTGGAACGATGCCACGTACCGAGTTACTCCCAAGCGATCAAATCCTCACTGATTCATCCAAGTTCATCCAAATCAACAGTGCCATAGATCTTTTGGTGTTCTTCAGATTTTCAGCGTATTGGATCTTCAGGACTTATCTGAACCGACAACCTTCTACCCACCATATCTCTGAATTTTTGTTAAGAACAGAGCAGCCTCCCTTAATAAAATTTGTTCACTAAACATCAGTATACAAACTTACTATAGGATTCTTGGGTTAAAACCGAATGAATTCAAGGATATGGCATGCTCCATTTGGTCCCATATCACTGTGACCATTTCTTTCTTCAGGTTTAGTTCTAGTGACTTGATACAAGTCTGACAGAGCAACTTTGGGCAACAATTTCTTTGATTTTTGTATAACAACTGGAGTGACTGTCTACATCAAAGTTATTCTCCCATAATAGCTCTACCAAATTGATGTGGTGACATAGAACAAAATCCTCATAATTTGGGAGATATAGGGCTTCAAAGTGGGGCTAACATCACTGGTTTCAGACTTAACCTTAGAACTCAAATAGGGCCTTTTTGCAAATAGGTCCAAAACTCAGGGTTTAGGTTGCAAATCTTCATAATTGTGAACCATATGACTTAAAACACCTTACTTTGATAGTTTTTGCACTTTAGTCCAAAGGTGTGCTAATTTTGCACTTAGCCCCCTAGGGTTTAGGTTTAGGGTTTTCCAAGGTTCTAATTAGGGTTTCTTGCACTCTTAGGGTTTGGATCCCACTCGAGTTCATCCATGGAGACACTTTATGACTTTTTCAATTGGATTTTGAAGTTTTTACTTGTTTAAGCTGTTTGTTCTATTACACCCAATCTAGGGTTAAGTTCCCCACTCTAGGGTTCTATTTGCAAAAGGTCATACCAATACAACTTGTTTGAAATTTTTGCCTAGTGAATGCACTCTAGGTGTGTCAAACATATGAAATGCCAATGCTTATGATGTTATGCTCAAGTTTTAGTGACAGTAACACCAGAGGTGTTACACGAGCGGCGTCATGGCCGCCCAAGTTCCGGCCACACATACCGAAAAAGTACGACAGAACGTCAAACCCGTCGGAGTTCCTACAGGTGTACATCACCACCATTACGACAGAGGGTGGAAACACCGCTGTGATGGTGACATATTTTCATGTCGCCTTGTCTGGACCTGCTTGGACTTGGCTCATGAACCTCGCCCCAGGGTTGATCTACTCCTAAGAGGAGCTCTGTGCGCGGTTCGTTGCGAACTTCACCAGTGCTTACCAGCAGCACGGTGTGGAGGCCCACCTCCATGCGGTGAGGCAGGAGCCCGGGGAGACTCTCCGAACGTTCATCTCTCGCTTCACCAAGGTGCGAGGTACTATACCTCGCATTTCCGATGCTTCCATCATCACGACATTCTGACAGGGAGTACGTGATGAGAAAATGCTGGAGAAGTTGGCCACGCATGACGTGGAGACTGTCCCCACGCTCTTTGCTCTGGCCGACAAGTGTGCCAGAGCTGCTGAGGGCCGTGCAGGGCACTCGGCCCCACAAACCGGGGTTGCCCAATCGGGAGGCTCGGGTGCCGTCCCCCGGGAAGGTAAGAAGAAAAAGAAGAAGGACCATGACTTCAAGAGATCGCGGTCCAGCGCTCTAGTTGTTGCTGCCGCGACCGGGGGCCGGGGCGACCACAACAAACACCCACGACCACAGAGGGGTAGCAGCGGCCCATGCCCTGTGCACCCCAACGTTCGCCACAGCGCTGCGGAGTGTCGCGAGATTATTGATCTCGCAAAATGTGTCGGCGAGCGGCGCGAGCAGTCCTCCAAGGACGGCTCCCCACCTCGTCGTCGACCTGGCAAAGAAAAGATCGACGACGGCGAGGTGGCCGCAGTTGAATGGGACCTCGGGTATCTGTCACCCGAGGGGGACCTGAAGGAAGTCTTCGTCGGAGGTTCCTACTCCGGTGGGAACAACTAGGCGGACCTCCAGAGGGACCCCATGCTCCCTGGTCTACTGGGTCGAAGCCTGCCTTCCCCCGAAAACCCTTCTGGACTCCCCATGGGTCCAGACTTCCGACAGGTTCATACAAAAATGGCCACAGCCGAAGACAAGGGGTCCCTCGTCGAACGCAGATGGGAACCCAGGGTCGGGACCTAGTCCTATGGCAAGTACCAAACCAAGAAGGGCTCCGCAACTCTCCCCCGGCTGGGATGGACCCTTTAAGGTAACGGGAATACGCCGACTCGAGGGTGACCGTCCAGCTACGACTGAAGGAGTACCTCCCCCTGGTGCTGGAGCATCTCTATAAGTTCTATCCATAGGAGCAAGTCTGAGGGGTCGAATTTCTCTCCCTTTTGTAACTAGGTAGCACACACATATACACCAACTCGGTGAGGTCCGCCCTCGTAAGCCCGGCCTATCGGTCTGCACCCATGCATGATAGGTTACAAAGAGAAGATTTACCCCCTCAGATGTGCCTCTATGGTAGTTTTATCCTACTGCTCCATGGTTTTACCTTGTAGTTTCCCGGATGATATTTTATCTAACCCATCCGAACAGTTCCAATCCCATCAGACATGATGACATCCGAATTGAACAGCTAGGCTTGTAGTCTAGGACCTCTCTGCGAAAGCAGGAGGGCCCGACAGCCTGGGGGCCAGCTCTAAAGAGCCGGAGCCCGTTCCATGGGGTGGTCCGGAGCCTGTGTGGCCGCTTAGCCTGGTCCTGTACCCAAAAGCCTGCACACTCCACCACTCCATGACGGGTACCCTAGTATTTGGAGTTATAAGTCCTGCGGGTCCGACAACCTGGGGTCCGGAACTAGAGAATGGACACTTGTCTCCTAGGGAGGTTCGGAGCCGTGTAGCCGCTCAGCCTGGTTCCGTACCGTGGGCCTGCACACTCCACCTCTCTACGACGAGTGTCCTAGTACCTATAACCACCATCTAGGGGTCCCGACACACAACTTGGCTTCCCAGACTAGACCCTGCAGGTCTCGAGCATGTGTCAAAGGATGGATAGTGTCGGGTGGCGGGTCCTGCGGGTGTACTACTAATGCTCCCTAGCCGAAGCTGTGTACAGGCCCAGGTCCCAGTCGAGGCTACCTCCTATAGGCCATTGCCAATTCTTTCTTAGGTATGCTGGTCTGCAGCCTCAACAAATCGAGCCTACACCCTAGGGGGCCAAGTACCAAGGAGGAATCGGTTACGCCACACACAACAGGGACAAGTGGTACACAGATAAGTGCTAATACTGCTTGATAAATAGTACTCAAAAGTACCTTACAAAAAGCAAAAGTATTACATCCACCTTCAAGCGGAATCCTAGTTCCATCTCTACTCTGCAGGTATAAACTACCAGACGCCAGTGGAGTCGTGTTGGAAGTTCGCGGCCGCTGTCCTTGCAGAATCCTCAAAGACGGTGTGACAGCGGTGATGGCTGCCTCAATGCGCGCGCCATTGCGAAGAGGTCCTCGCCCCCGTCCTCCTATAGGGGGCGACAACGAGGCCATTAAAGCCAAAGAGTTGGAGGCTTGGCCGCAGGCGGCGCTGGTGGTCTCGCCAGCGGAGGCAACCACCTTTGCACTGGGCAGCCTCACCAGTGGCAGCAACCACCTCTGCGACGGGCAGCCCTCGCTAGTGGAGGCGACCACCTCTGCAACGGGCAGCCCCCACCAGCAGAGGCGACCACCTCAGCCCCCGCCAGTAGAGGCGACCACCTCAAACCCTGCTAGCGGAGGCGACCACCTCTGCAATGGGTAGCCTCCGCCAGCGGAGGCGGCCACCTCTGCACCGGTGGCTTACCAGCGACAGCGGACGCCTCAGCGCGTGCAGAAAGGTCCTCGCCCCCGTCCTCCTGCGGGGGTGAGGACAAGACCATCCAAGAACGTGGCCGCCACCTCCACGGCGTACGACGTCTTGTACAACCCCCCGGGGCGGCGTCGGAACAGCGTGGCCGGCGGTGCAGGGGTTGCTACAGGTGCGACGGACCTGCGCACAGTGCGACCGTCGCCCGTGCGGTGGACGGACAACCACACCCCACTTGACAGTGGAAGGCAGCACCAAAGCCATCCGGGCCAAGGAGCCAAACACGTTGCAGCTGATGGCCTGTAGCCAGCCGGCCCCGCGTAGCTGAGGTTCGCCTCCTCCGCAAGGCTGGTGAACATCCTTCTCCTCCAAATGCTGGAGGAAGAAGCGGGTCACTAGCCCATGCGGAGGGCAGGGCCCCGACTCGGCATGGGGGTTCAACCTCTGGCATGGGGGGCCTAGGCCCACGTGTCATACACCCGACGCGCCGGTTCCTGGGTACAGGAAAGTTGCACCGCCGCTCGCGCCAATACCGCGTCTCCTCGAGACCGTCGCAGAAGGCTAAGAAGATAAATTTTCAAAAACCAAGGCAGCGACTCGAGGTACACCGCGCATGGCCCAACAAAGACATTAAGTACGGAGGTCACGGGCCAGTTAGCCGTGGGAACAGGCGTGGCAGTCGACATGACCATAGGCGGGCCGACAGTAACTGCATCAACAGGCGCGCAGGAGCAGCAAGCCGATCGCCAGTCAAACTCTAGCCCCACCTGCAGGCTCGCATCCTCCCCTGAGGCAGGCCCAGGGGCCACTGTCGGTACCCTGGATTAGGGGTACCCCTTACTACGGTATAAAGGCACGATGTCTGTGCGGCTACCCATAGCCACGCGGAGAACAGCCTCAGGGGTATCTTGTGGGCAGTTAAGGTGGCGTTCTCAGAGATAACGCTATCGGGCCGAGAAGACGCCGGACCCCTGTACGCACGACTCGGACCCCCAAAGTAAAGCAGCCCGAAGCCATTGGATAAGGTTCGGACCCCATCTAGTGAGCTCCGGACCGCCCATAACAAGGTCCCGGGAAAAGGAGTGTTATAAACTAGGCTTAGGTCCAGGACTGACGCGTGTCCTGGCTCTATCCGTAGCGCCTCCACCCCCCTCGCTCGGTCAAGGGTCTAACGGCTTATTGACCATTACATAGGCCAGCGGGCGGAGCGTGACGTAAGGGCTCTTAGCCGCGCGGGCTCAGCATTTATTGCGGAGAGGACACGCCGCCTATCCACCCTTCTGGCAGATGATGTGCCCCCACAACATTTATTGTGTCCTGTCCATTCCGCTGGCAGGCAGCGCCAGGGCCACCTTGCAAACGGCGCACTTGTCCAGTCCATTGTCGAGACAGTGTGCCCGTGCTGCGCGGTGCACTATGCTCATCCCTTATACGAGAAGCTTCCCCCTGTGCACCGAGACAATGCAGATCTCGGGTGTCAGGGCGTACGAAGATTACATGGGCATGGCAAGCAATAGTTCCATCCTTCCATTTGTCCCTGGGCCCACGTGTCGGGGCTCAGAACCCTTGTACATGCCCCCTTTGAACTATAAAAGGGGAGGCATGCGATGTAGAGAAAAAAAGAAAAGACTCAAGTCATTCAGGCTTACACACAGCACAAGCTTCCTCAGCAATCCAACACACAGTGGAGTAGGGTATTACGCTCCGGCGGCCCGAACCACTCTAAATCCTCGCGTGTTCATGTGTTTGATGATCACTTAGCAAGACAGGCAAAACGCTTAAGCCCCCTCCTCATCTTAGGATTTAGGGCGGGTGCACTCCGCCACCCGGCCGTTGAATTCCCTCTCCGACACACACTTTAAAATCTCGTACTTAAAGTGACTTTTAGGACTAGGAGACCTACTCTTAGGAACAAAAACAAAACTATTTTTGTAAGTATATCTTTGCTTGACTATTTGTTCTTGTGATAACTGCTTGATTCGATTCTTTGATTGAGTGTGATGGGTTGTAGGGTAATGCCCACAATTACATCTGCATATATACATCTAGAAATAAAAGAGAATATTTGTAAAATAATTAGACAACCTAGATTATCCCCATTGGAATATATCTAGCTTAATAGATTCATCTTATCTTAAAACATCCCATTCTAACCAACTCATCCTATCTTAAAAGATTCTATCTTATCTTTATGGATCCATCTTATCCTAATAAGCGTAATTATCTACCCTAGTTTAACAACCATGATCCAATCCAAACTAATTAGATCTTATCTAGACAAACTAGTCATACCAATCTAATCTAGATCCCATCTAACCTAATATGATCTAATCTAATGTGAGTCACTCAAACATGTTAGTTAATCCTAGTGAAATAGATTAGACCCTACCCTATAAAACATGTTTTGAATTAATTCACTTCAACCTAAATTGGTGTCTTTGCCAATGCGGCCATGAACAAACAGCTTGACCAACATGTTCATGGTGACCATTCATTCCAACTTAGCATCAACCAGATTCTACCTAACTGCTCTTTGTCGAAAACCATCTACTAAAACTATTGGCTCCAGGTACTAAACTATTTGGTACCCCTCAGACTATCTTAACTGCATGTCCCTAGCTCGGATGATAACACCAAGATTGGAGAAGGAAGAGATCAACTTCGACAAGGAGGGTCAAGAGTCAACCAGATCATCGGTCAAGACAAGATCCATCATCCGAAATGGAGTCTTCCCTTACATAATCCTTCTTACCCCAAACTATTCTTGCCCTAACCTACCCATCTTTTATCCTACATAATAAAGTGGCCATACCTATATATACCCCTGCTTTCCTAATCACCTAATAATTTGTAAAAAAAACTTTTGGTATTAAAACCAATTAGAAACTGAAACATAGACTACAAACCAAACTAGTTGCATCCCCTTTCTTACTAATCTCGAGGACGAGATTTCTTTTAAGGGGGGTAGAATTTGTAACACCCAAAATCCTATTTTGGGATTTATACATTCATTCTCCAAAATGGTTAAGAATTAAAAGTATAAGTGTTAAGGACTTCCTTTCTTAGAATAAAAATGTGTAAATATTAATCATAAATGATCCAAACTTAGATCAAACCTCTAAAAGTAGACATTAAACTTGGGGACTTAAGAAAGGAAACAAAGGACAACATCTTATATAGGTCAATATTTAGCCTATAGTACCTCTTAAATAAAGATGTTTCACTAGAAAGTATTTTCTATTAAAAGAAGCAAGTAATATTGAGATTGGTGTAAACTTTTTTAAGGGGAAAATAGTATTTTTTGTGGAAATAAAAGTCTTTGGGTGAGCACAATATATTTGCATCATTTGAATATGAAAGTCATATAAAAATAATAATAAATATATTGCGCATCAGGTTGGAATTTTATTGTTGTACACCTAATCATGCAATCTTATATTTGTATTTGATTTTAGTTTTGAGAAATTAAATAGGCAAAACAAGATAGAGAAAACTGAAATAAAGAAAAAGAAAAGAATAGGAGAAATTGGCGCGTGGGCCAAATCACCTAGAACCGGCCCACCATACCCTGATGACACCCCAACACCATGTGCACACAGCAGCCCAGCCCCTCACCCTTTTTTTTTGTCAATTGCGTGTGGGCCCCGTCTTCTAGTACAAGCTATCCCCTCCCCTATCCAATGTTCACGCGTACACCATGTATGGCGTGTGGGCCAGCCCTGTCTAGTGCTTCCCCTAGCTTTGGCCCGTTGCAAACTGCCCCGACAAATCCGCGTCCAAGTCACTGGAATCTCTCCTCGGTCGGGCTCGGCAGCGGAGTATAAAACCTGAACCCTGCACCCTTGAAGCGCCCAACCCACCATATTCAAGAGCCCTCATTGAAAGCATGAAGGAGATCTGATTGATGGCTTAGGGTCGTGGTGGTCCGCTACACCTAGATCACGCCATCGAAGTCGTTCGAACCCGGCATGCGCTCGAGTAGGGGTCGTCAGGTACACTGAGTGTGTCCATGACCTCTTCGTGCGAGCTCGGTGACCGGAGAGCTCATCGCCATGAAAACTGAGATGGATCGCCGTCATGGATCTGCCTCACGCTGTGGGCAGGACCCGCGCGGCAACACTGTGGGAAATCCTCTCTCTCTAGTGCACGCTTTCATAAATTACTTTTCGCTCATCTTTCTGTTGTGATTAACTCACCATTGCTGCGGTCGGGAATTCTCGCCGAAGTCGCCATCGTGATGGGGCCTCTGCGCCACTGTTCGGTCCGTGTGAGGGAAGAAGAAAGCAATTCGACCGTCGATCCCGTGATTGAGGGCTGGGAGATCGATGGGCGCTACACCGTTGATCGACTGCTCTACAGTTAGGATTAGATCCTCTGAAAATTATTCAATCAACTGAACCATGACTGTTAGATCTGAATCGATTGGGTGCAAATTGGGGACGGCGTGGATGTTTTGAAAGGGAAATAGGGTCAAACCTTTTCCTATATGATTTTGGTGGTTGAATTGCCCAACACAAATAATTGGACTAACTAGTTTGCTCTAGATTATATGTTCCACAGGTGCCAAAGGTTCACAACAAACCAATACAGAGTTAAAATAAAGGGTTCAAAACAAAGGAGCAAAGAAAACCGAAGGCTGCCCTGGTCTGGCTCACCGGACTATCCGGTGTGCCACCGGACAGTGTTCGGTGCACCAGGGAGAATCACTCCGAACTCCTCAGCTTCGGGTTTCTGGAAAATGTTCTCCGCTATAATTCACCGGACTGTCCGGTGTAGCACCAGACTGTCCGGTGTGCCAGTGGGAGCAATGGCTACTACGCCAACGGTCGACTGCAAAAGTGAACAGTGAACAGTGCAGACTGCGCGCGCAGAGTCAGAGCAGGCGCCAGAAGGCGCACCGAACAGTGAATAGGACCTGTCCGGTGCACCACCGGACTGTCCGGTGACCCAGCTGTCAGAAGCTCCAACGGTCGAACCCTAACGGTTGGGTGACGTGGCTGGCGCACCAGACAGTGTCCGGTGATGCACCGGACTGTCCGGTGCGCCCGTCGACAGCAGAGTTCCCCAACGGCCACTTTGGTGGTTGGGCTATAAATACCCCCCAACCACCACACTTCAAGGCATCCAAGTTTTCAGCCAACACATTCAATACAAGAGCTAGTGCATTCAATACAAGGCACAAATAGATTGAATCAAAGCCTCTCGAAGTCCCAAATTCCACTCAAAGCAATTAGTGACTAGAGAGAGAGTTTTGCTCGTGTTCTTTGAGCTCTTGCCCTTGGATCACTTTTCTTCTTCCCCATTTCTTGTTCCCAAGTCATTTGTAATCAAGACAAGAGACACCAATTGTGTGATGGTCCTTGTGGGGACTAAGTGTCCCAATTGATTGAGAAGAGAAGCTCACTCGGTCTAGGTGACCGTTTGAGAGAGGGAAAGGGTTGAAAGAGACCCGGTCTTTGTGACCACCTCAATGGGGAGTAGGTTTGCAAGAACCGAACCTCGGTAAAACAAATCACCGTGTCACTCTCTTCATTTGCTTATGATTTGTTTTCGTCCTCTCTTTCGGACTCGATTTTATTTCTAATGCTAACCCCAGCTTGTAGTGTGTGCTTAAGTTTATAATTTTCAGATTCCGCCTATTCACCCCCCTCTAGGCGACTTTCAATTGGTATCAGAGGCTGGTACTTCATTAGAGCTTAACCGCTCGAAGTGATGTTGGGATATCACGCCAAGAAGGAGGTCATGACCGGCGAGAAGCCCGCCACAAGCCACGGGAAGACTCCATCGAGAGAGTCCGGCAACAAGGGGAAGGGATCCCCTTCACACACCAAGTCGCCACGGTCTCGGGGTACTCCTGGAGCAAGACCAGCGTTTACCACGGCTCTAACGGCTAGGAACGACAGTGGCAGCACCTTCTTTCTCCACGGGCGTAGCAATGGCGGCGTCGGTTGGCACTGGGGGAATTAGACTCACGTGAGAAGGTAGCCGAGGAGAGGAACGGGTCACAGGTGCGCTAATATACGGCACGGGTGAAGTCCGAGGACGACCTGCCAGCAGCCAGCTCTGGCGTCCCCGCGGCGGCCATTGCGCTCGGTTTGTTACGGACGCGAGCAGGGTGACAGGTGGGCCCCGGCTCCAGTGAAACGAATGCGCGGTCAGTGGATTTCGCAGGCGCGTGCAGTATGACGTGTGGGCCCCGTGAGACAGAGGGAGCGGGAGTAGCTATGCTAAGCAGGAAAGGAGTAGTGGAGTTGGGCCGAATTGCACCTGCACGAGCCCATAACTGATTTTCTCCTTTTCTTTTGTTTCTATTTTCTGTTTTTCTTTATTTATAATTCATTTGAATTCAAATTTTTGAATTAACTTAATTGCAAATTCAAATTCGTTTTAACCATGCAATTTGGTCACATCAACATATGGTGAAATTATTTAGTTATAATATTACTTTATATTAACTAATATTCATTTCTCTCCTCCATTTTCATGGTTTTATTTCCAAGTTAGAGTTTAAATTTTTATGGATCCATTGATATGTTGTTAATGACTCATTTATTTTATTAACCACAAATGCGCAATCGAGTAAAACTCAGCATGATGCAAGATTTATTTAGGTGTCTTTGGGGTATTTATTTAATTGTGTAAGTGGTGTGTTCACATATGATGGTAAGTAGAAATAACACACACATATAGATAAAGGAATTAATTTCTCCTCTTTTATTATATGTTACAAACTGGGTGTTACAAATCCTACCCCCCTTAAAAATAATCTTGTCCTCGGGATTGAGGAAGATCTAGGGAAAAGGTGGGGAAAATCTATGCGAAGCTCTTCTTCTCTTTTCCAAGTTGCTTCATCTTCTCCATGGTGACTCCATTGTACTTTGCACATCTTTATCACCTTATTTCTTGTAATTCGAGTCAAAGTGTCAAGAATCTTGACAGGATACTCCGTGTAAGTCAAATCACCCTGAACACCGAGCTCTTCCATTGGTAACTGTTCCTTAGGGACACGGAGACACTTCTTGAGCTGAGACACGTGGAACACATTATGCACATCCGATAGACTAGCAGGTAGCTCGAGTAGGTATGCCATCTCCCCAACTCGCCTAAAGATCAAGAATGGTCCAATATAGCGAGGGGACAATTTGCCCTTAACTTTGAATCTCCTCATTCCACGAAGTGGTGACACCTTGAGGTACACATAATCTCCTTCCTCAAATTCCAATGGTCTTCTTCTGTTATCAGCATAGCTCTTTTGCCTGGTTTGAGCTACCCTCAAATTCTCTCGAATTATACGGACTTGTTCTTCTGCTTCTTGAATCAGTTTAGGCCCAAAGAACTGTCTTTCTCCAGTCTGATCCCAATATAGAGGAGTCCTGCACTTCCTGCCATATAAAGCTTCAAAAGGTGACATCTTCAGACTAGCCTGGTAGCTATTATTATAAGAGAACTCAGCATAAGGTAGACTCTTATCCCAACTTCCTCCATGTTGAAGGGCACAAGCTCTCAACATATCTTCCAAAACTTGATTAGTCCTTTCAGTCTGTCCATCAGTCTGAGGGTGATAAGCTGTACTAAAATTCAACTTCGTGCTCATGTTCTCATGAAAGCTTCTCCAAAATCTCGAGGTAAACTGTGAACCTCGATCAGACACGATTTTCTTTGGTACTCCATGTAAACACACAATCCGAGCCATATATAACTCTGCTAGCTGAGAATCTTTGTAAGTAGTCTTGACAGGAATAAAGTGAGCCACTTTAGTCAATCTATCCACAATCACCCATATAGCATCATATCCTTCCTAGGTGCGAGGCAATCCAGTAATAAAATCCATACCAATCTCTTCCCACTTCCACTCGGGTATCTTCAGGGGATGCAATAGTCCAGCTGGCCTCTGGTGTTCAGCCTTAACTCTTTGACATACATCGCACATAGCCACATGTGCAGCCACATCTCTCTTCAATCCATACCACCAATATTTCCGCTTCAAATCCTGATACATCTTGGTACTACTAGGACGAATAGAATAATTCGAGTCATGGGCCTCCTTTAAAATAGTCTCACGAAGGCTTTCAATATCAGGAACACATATCCTGTCCTTGAACCATACAATGCCTTGCTCATCTTCCATGAATTCCAGACCTCGTCCTTCAGTAATCAGATCCTTAATCTCTTGTATTTTAGCATCACCAATTTGTCCTTTGCGGATTTCTTGCTCCAAAGTAGGTTCCACATCAATAGTAACTCCTTCCATGTGAGCAACTATCCCAGGTTAAGTCTCCTGAAATCCTCAACAATCTCATCGGGTAGCTGGGCAACAATAGCTGAATGAACATGCTCCTTTCGACTCAAGGCATCTGCAACCAAATTTGCCTTGCCCGGGTGATAGTGAATCTCCAAATCATAATCCTTAATAAGCTCCAACCAACGGCATTGCCTAAGGTTGAGATCCTTCTGAGTGAATATATACTTCAAACTCTTATGATCCGTGTATACTTGACACTTGGTTCCCATAATATAATGTCTCCAAATCTTAAGCGCATGCACAACGGCTGCCAATTATAAGTCATGAGTGGGGTAGTTCAATTCATGTTTCCGTAACTGACGAGAAACATAGGCAATCACATGTCCTTCTTGCATGAGCACACATCCTAATCCTTGGCCACATGCATCACAATAAATGTCAAATCCCTTCTGCAGGTCTGGCATAACCAACACTGGTGGCGACATCAATCTCTTCTTCAATTGATCAAAGCTGTCTTGGCACTTCTCGTCCCACTTAAATTCTCTTCCCTTCTCCAGAAGCGAAGTCATAGGCTTAGCAATCTTAGAAAATCCTTCGATAAATCTCCGATAATATCCTGTTAGTCCCAAGAAACTCCGAATCTCAGTAACTGTAGTGGGTACTCTCCACTCCATTATCTCCTTAACCTTAGCAGGATCCACTGATATTCCACCATTAGAAATAATATGACCAAGAAATGGCACCTCGCTAATCCAAAACTCGCACTTGCTAAACTTGGCGTAGAGTTGATTATCTCTTAGTTTCTGTAGCACCAATCTCAGATATTCCTCATGATCGCCATCACTCTTGGAATAGATAAGAATATCGTCGATGAATACCACGACGAATCTGTCCAAATACTCCATAAACACCTTATTCATCAAATTCATAAAATAAGCTGGTGCATTGGTTAATCCAAATGACATAACAGTGAACTCATATAATCCATATCGAGTCGAGAATGCTGTCTTAGGAATATCCGATGGCCTAATCCTCATCTGATGGTAACCTGATCGGAGATCAATCTTTGAGAATACCCTTGCACCTCTTATCTGATCAAATAAATCCTCAATACGGGGTAACAGATACTTGTTCTTCACAGTAACATCATTAAGCGATCTATAATCCACACACATTCTTTGTGATCCATCCTTCTTCTGTACAAACAGAACCGGCGCTCCCCAAGGTGAGGAACTCGGACGAATGTACCCAGCCTCTTGTAACTCCGTTAACTGCTTCTTAAGTTCCTTTAACTCCTCTACGGACATCCTGTATGGCCGTTTAGAAATAGGGGCAATCCCAGGTAAGATATCAATAACAAACTCAACTTCTCTATCAGGTGGCATCCCTGGTTCCTCTGGAAACACATCCGGAAAATCTCTAACCACACAGATGTTGTCACCAACAAACTCCTCAGGTATAAAGAACATCGCACGTTTGGATGAGGTGGTTACTGCAATATTAACTTGAAATCTTTCTCCTTTAGGGCTGGTGAGCTCTACGGTACGTCTACCACATGCTATAATGGCCTTTGCCTTTCTTAACCATGACATACCAAGGATCAGATCTATACTACTTGCCTCTAATATTATAGCAGTAGCTCCAAATTCTCTCCCCATAATTGTTAATGTCAATCTATGTGTCATTTGATTTGCCTCAACAGGCCCTTTAGGTGTAATTACTATCATTGGTTTTCTCATTTTTAGCAGTGGTATCTCATTTGTGTTGGCATATCGAGCAGACATAAATGAATGTGTAGCACCAGAATCAAATAATATGATTGCAGGAATTGCATTAACGTAAAACATACCAAGTACGATGTCGGCACCATCAGGAGTAGCATCAACACTGACTTGATTAACCCTGGCAATAGAGTATCCCTTGCCAGATCCTGGAGTTTGTTGCCTATTCTGAACTGGAGTAGTAGCAATCCTCTATGGGCAGACATTTGTGTAATGTCCAGTCTTCCCACACTTGAAACAAGTAGTGCCTGCACTCTGCCCTGAAAACTTCGTCGAGGTACCAGTGGGGGTAGCCTGTCGAGGCGGTAGAGTCCTCTGAGGTGATTGCTGAACTAGGCGCTGGCCTCCACTAGTGCGAACTGGTGTACCCTAGGGTGAACTGTAGCGAGGACGAACACTGCTGCTTCCTTGTCCTTGAGATATAGCTTTCCTCTTCAAATCTCCCAGCTGAACACGCTTGTGTTCAATAGCCAGGGCCTTATCAAGCAGCCTCTGAAATGATGGAAATGTATGCGCCACCAGAGCATACTGCTGGGGTCTATTAAGTCCTTCAATAAAATGCTCCTGCTTCCTCTCATCTTCAGCAACTTCATCGGGGGCATATATGGATAACTGAATGAACTTGTCGCGATACTCGCTAACTGACATACTTCCTTGCTTTAGCGACAGAAATTCCTTCTTTTAATCTTCATCAATCCAGCAGGTATGTGATAATTCCTGAACTGTGTACTAAACTCTGCCCAAGTAATAGTACCAGCAGCATCGTGGGCAGCGGTATATGAATCGCACCAATCAGCAGTAGGACCTGTCAGACGTCCAGAAGCATATAAAACCTTCTTCCGGTCAGTGCATTGAGCAATGTTCAACATCTTTTCCACAGATTTCAGCCAATCATCCGCGTCTAGTGGATCAGGAGAGCTTGCAAATGTAGGTGGCTTATGACTCATGAACTCCCTATGCTTATCTCGGGGTGGAACTAGTGGTGGAGGTGGAGGCAATGGTATTTGTTGCTGTTGCTGCTGTTGCTGTTGTTGTTGAAATTGCTGTTGCAGTTGCTGTTGCGCCCTCCTTTCCTGGCGTATCTCCTCTCGTTCCTAGCGCAACTCCTAGCGTATCTCTTCTCGTTCCTGGCGCATCTCCTGGCGTTCTTGCTGCATCTGAGCGCGCATATCTGCCATAGTGTCCGCCATTTGTTGCATCATCCTCATCTGAGCTGCAATCAGTGGGTCAACTCCGCCTGGTGGAGGATTAGGAGGATTCATCTCTGCTGGCTGTGGCTGGGGTTGTCTATATATCCACCGAGTGTGTCGATTAGGAGGCAAATCATTTCCACCACCCCGCCTGGTATTGACCATCTGAGTTAGATACATATAGTAAGAGAGAGTAGTAGACAAGGCAAGTATTTACAAATCAGGTTACTTTGGGGGATTTATTAGCTAAACAGATTAATGTTTTACCTACTAAAGCTAACTCAATATCTTATGGTGGTACATGCTAAGATGTCCATCTATAATAATTCAATCAATCAAAGAAGCAAATCAGGCATTTATCATCAGAACAATCAAACAACATTTTTAATAGAGAAAATAATTTTAATTTCGTCTTAGGTTCCCTATCTCTGAAAATGTTCATAGTTGTAGGATTCCAAGGTGTGAAATCCATCTTGTCTTAAAGTAGAAAAGATAAGAATGGTCAGAGTGGAACAGTAGAAGGTGAGACAGGATCAAGATAAGTATAGAAAGAATCAGAGTAAGGTAAGTATAGAATGAATCAGAATAAGATAAGTAGGTAAGGGTTTGCCCATTTCTATCTAGGTTTTATCCTACAGTCAACATTTCCTCTGATACCACTTCTGTCACACCCGCCTTTAAGGAACAAAGCCAGGTGCATCTCATACATGCACCAAGAAGACAACATATATAATAACAGAGTGTATAGAGATAAATGTCACAAAACATCAGAGTATTATTACATAATGGAAGTCTTATTACAAAATAAAAGATAAATATAAAACAAACTAAGGATCGTCGTTGGCGCCAATGTCAACTGAGAAACGCCACCTAGATCAGATCAAACTCCTCGCCTTGTGGTTCCTCCTGAACCACCTGTTCTTATCCTGTGGGGGGGGGTGTGAGACAGCAAGGGTGAGCTCACACATGATCATAGCTCAACAAGTTGTGGGGAACCAGTGGACATGAACTCACAAAGGTGGGAGTTCATGTGATGTGTAAGTCTAATCAATGATAGGGGTTAAAGCTGAGCATTGCTTTTAAGTAGTTGGTCAAAATTTTATTAGCAGTTACTAAGTGTAAGTGAATACCAAACCTTAAATAAAGTAATAGAACAAAATTAATAATAAACCCATGCGATGCATATGCCAAATTTGAATTTAAGTTCCATAATTTAATCATCAGAGAGTCCCGAGCTGCTCATGACCGTGAGCTCGGCTAGTATACCAGTTTTACACTCTACAGAGGTTGTACCCTTTACCCACAAGTCATGTTACCCATCTGCCAAGGGGTCGTGACTCCCATACACCTCTACCTAGGAGGCGAGGCAGGGCAACACTACGAGGCCTTTACAAAGTTCCACTAGCTTCCGAAAACCCGCTACAGTTTATGGGAAGAGCACTTGCAAGAATCCCCCGTCTGACCGCCATCGCAGCTAAATCAACCCGAGAACCTCCTTGCATGCAACTCCCCTACTGCCCTTGCCCCTTTCGGGTGAGGTAGTCTTCCACTAGCTTTCCTAATTAGTCAGCCAAGGGCGTCCCATTAAACCCTTATGGTGGCACGTGTTTCTCAAGTTAAGCTCTATGTTCCAATTAATATTAATGATCTTGACATGAACATAAATAGAATAACAAAAGAATTGGAACATAGATATAATAAATGATTATCCTAAAACCATGTAAAGCAATAGCCAACTACCCAAGTGACTCAGGGGTAAACAAGGTAATGAGATAAACAATCTAGGGTGACCTATTGGGTCCCATCAAAATTAACCTATGCATGAATAAATGATATTAAAGAACATTATTGGGTAAAAAGTGGTCAAGGGCACAACTTGCCTTCAATGAGCTCCTGCTCAGCCACTTCTATCTGCTGCTCACCAGGATCCTCACTAACGGGCTCTTCTACTCGCCACCATACAAACAAGCACAGTATATAGAGAAATTAACATCACACCAAACATATAAACAAAATACACAGTAATATTCTACACATTAAAATAAAATCCTGGGAACAAGAATTATAATTTTTGGAGTTGTAGATTTTAAGTTATGAATTTTCCAATTTTATGTGCTTAAAATAGAGTTAACTGAGAAATTATTTTTCTTACGGTTTTCATGACAAAACAGAGACTCTAAGTGATTAAGAATAATATTACAAAAATTTAGAAAGTGGAATGGATCAATTTGGACTAAAAATGGATTTTCTATGATTTATACAAGTTCTAGGGTATATTTATATATTAAAATCCATTTTATAATTTAAAATCTCGGGGTAATTACCAATCTGGACTGAGCGCACTATTTCCGGAGAACTCAGGGGCCTCGGGGGTAAGATGTCCAAGACACAGGGAACATGGAGAGGGATGGCGGGTTTATTTCCTAGTTTGTCGGGGGTTCTTTAGCAATTTGCACACGCGAAGGGGTATCTTCTATTGTGGACTGGACGATCCAGATCCTGCAGCCTGGATTGAATCTAGTCCTTAATGACACGGTACGCACCGAGGATCGTCGATCACGAAACCGACGATCACGATCTAATGCGCAAAGGAGGTATACTACCGTTTGATCCGAGCCGCACAACATCCATCCCATGGTCCAAACCCTATCTGACCCTGGGCCGTTCATCCCGAGAACAACGGCATTGGTGCATTCTCCCTTCTTCCGCACCGCGGCGAACAACGGTGAACAGGGCCGCGGCGCCAGACTTCACTCCGGCGAGAACAACTCTGACCCTAGAGCGCCCAATCCTCAATCACTACCGTGTACACGCACAGGGGGATGTATTGAACCGACTGGGAGAATACTAACCGACTCTGGTGGAACGGAGAGCTCCGCCCGTGACAGCTAGCGGAAACAGCGGCGGTGTTGCGTCGACGTTGAGAAATTGAGGGCCGGTCCAGCCACCAACGCACTTGATTCCACCGGAAACCCGTCCACCACGGTCCCATGGTACTCCTGGAGCAAGACCGGCGTTTACCACGGCTCTAACGGCTAGGAACGACGGTGGCGGCACCTTCTTTATCCACGGGCGCAGCAATGGCGGCGTTGGTTGGCGCTAGTGGAATTAGACTCGCGCGAGAAGGTAGCCGAGGAGAGGAACGGGTCACAGGTGCGCTAATATACGGCGTGGGTGAAGTCCGAGGATGACCTGCCAGCAGCCAGCTCCGGCGTCCCCGTGGCGGCTGTTGCGCTCGGTTTGTTACGGACGCGAGCAGTGTGACAGGTGGGCCCCAGCTCCAGTGAAACGAACGCGCAGTCAGTGGATTTCGCAGGCGCGCGTGGTATGACGTGTGGGCCCCGCGAGACAGAGGGAGCGGGAGTAGCTGGGCCAAGCAGAAAAGGAGTAGTGGAGTTGGACCGAATTGCACCTGCGTGAGCCCATAACTGATTTTCTCCTTTTCTTTTGTTTCTATTTTCTGTTTTTCTTTATTTATAATTCATTTGAATTCAAAATTTTGAATTAACTTAATTGAAAATTCAAATTTGTTTTAACCATGCAATTTGGTCACATCAACATGTGGTGAAATTATTTAGTTATAATATTACTTTATATTAACTAATATTCATTTCTCTCCTCCATTTTCATGGTTTTATTTCCAAGTTAGAGTTTAAGTTTTTATGGATCCATTGATATGTTGTTAATGACTCATTTATTTTATTAACCACAAATGCGCAATCGAGTAAAACTCAGCATGATGCAAGATTTATTTAGGTGTCTTTGGGGTATTTATTTAATTGTGTAAGTGGTGTGTTCACATATGATGGTAAGTAGAAATAACACACACATATAGATAAAGGAATTAATTTCTCCTCTTTTATTATATGTTACAAACTGGGTGTTACATCCGGCACTTCAACTCCCAAGCCACTACTATACTCCTCGCCTCTCTAAGTCGAGAGGAGTATAATAAGGTGCAAGGGTTGAAGAGTGCCAAAGAAATTTGGGACGTGCTCATGACCGCGCACGAAGGAGATGAGGTGACCAAGATCACCAAGCTGGAAACGATCGAGGGGGAGCTCGGTCGATTCATGCTCAACCAAGGGGAGGAGCCACAAGCCATGTACAACCGGCTCAAGACCTTGGTGAATCAAGTGCAACCTCGGGAGCACAAAATGGGATGACCATGAAATGGTCAAGGTTATTCTAAGATCACTTGTTTTTCTTAATCCTACACAAGTTCAATTAATTCGTGGTGATCCTAGATACAAGCTAATGTCTCCCGAGGAAGTGATAGGAAAGTTTGTGAGCTTTGAATTGATGATCAAAGGCTCCAAACAAATCATCGAGCGAGGCGCCACCTCAACACCTGAGGTGCAACCCGTCGCATTCAAGGCGACGGAAGAAGAAAAGAAGGATTCTACACCAAGTAGGGTCCCCATCGATGCCTCCAAGCTCGACAATGAGGAGATGGCTTTAATCATCAAAAGCTTTCGCCAAATCCTCAAGCAAAGGAGGGGGAAGGATTATAAGCCCCGCTCCAAGAAAGTTTGCTACAAGTGTGGTAAGCCCGGTCATTTCGTTGCTAAATGTCCATTATCTAGTGATAGTGACAGGGGCGATGATAAGAAGGGAAAGAGGAAGGAAAAGAAGAAATACTACAAGAAGAAGGGCGGCGATGCCCATGTATGCCGGGAGTGGGACTCCGATGAGAGCTCCACCGACTCCTCCTCTGACGAGGACGCCGCCAACATTGCCGTCAACAAAGGCCTCCTCTTCCCCAACATCGGCCACAAGTGCCTCATGGCAAAAGACGACTAAAAGAAGGTAAAATCTAGAGCCTCCACTAAATATGCAACATCTAGTGATGAGGATAACTCTAGTGATGATGATGAAAATTTGTTTGCTCTCTTTGCCAACTTAAACATGCAACAAAAGGATAAAATAAATGAATTAATTAGTGTCATTCATGAGAAGGATGAGCTCTTGGATAGCCAAGAGGACTTCCTTATTAAGGAAAACAAGAAGCATGTTAAGGTTAAAAATGCTTATGCTCAGGAAGTAGAAAAATGTGAAAAATTAACTCCGCCTGCTACTCCATCAACCGGCTCTACCTTCACCGAATCCTCAAGAAGACATCATATGAACTCCTTACTGGTAAAAAGCCCAATGTTTCATATTTTAGAGTCTTTGGTAGCAAATGTTTTATTCTTATTAAAAGAGGTAAAAAATCTAAATTTGCTCCTAAAGCTGTAGAAGGCTTTTTACTTGGTTATGACTCAAACACAAGGGCATATAGAGTCTTTAACAAGTCCACTGGACTAGTTGAAGTTTCTTGTGACATTGTGTTTGATGAGACTAACGGCTCTCAAGTAGAGCAAGTTGATCTTGATGAATTAGATGATGAAGAGGCTCCATGCGTCGTGCTAAGGAACATGTCCATTGGGGATGTGTGTCCTAAGGAATCCGAAGAGCCTCCACAAGCACAAGATCAACCATCATCTTCCATACAAGTATCTCCACCAACTCAAGATGAGGATCAAGCTCAAGATGGTGAAAATGAAGATCAAGAGGCTGAGCCACCTCAAGAGGAGGACAATGATCAAGGGGGAGATGCCAATGATCAAGACAAGGAAGATGATCAGGGTCCAAGACCGCCACACCCAAGAGTCCACCAAGCAATTCAAAGAGATCACCCCGTGAACACCATCCTCGGCGATATTCACAAGGGGGTAACCACTCGATCTCGAGTCGCTCATTTTTGTGAACATTACTCTTTTGTTTCCTCTATTGAGCCACACAGGGTAGAGGATGCACTTCAAGATTCGGATTGGGTGTTGGCGATGCAAGAGGAGCTCAACAACTTCACGAGGAATGAGGTATGGCATTTAGTTCCACGTCCTAACAAAAATGTTGTAGGAACCAAGTGGGTATTCCACAATAAGCAAGATGAGCATGGTGTGGTGACAAGGAACAAAGCATGACTTGTGGCCAAGGGTTATTCACAAGTCGAAGGTTTGGATTTTGGTGAAACCTATGCACCCGTAGCTAGGCTTGAGTCAATTCGCATATTACTTGCCTATGCTACTTACCATGGCTTTAAGCTATATCAAATGGACGTGAAGAGTGCCTTCCTCAATGGACCAATCAAGGAAGAGGTCTATGTTGAGCAACCTCCCGGCTTTGAAGATAGTGAGTACCCTAACCATGTTTACAAACTCTCAAAGGCGCTTTATGGGCTCAAGCAAGCCCCAAGAGCATGGTATGAATGCCTAAGAGATTTTCTTATCACTAATGGCTTCAAAGTCAGCAAAGTCGATCCTACTCTCTTTACTAAAACTATTGCAAAAGATTTGTTTGTATGCCAAATTTATGTTGATGATATCATATTTGGGTCTACTAACAAATCTACTTGTGAAGAGTTTAGTAGGATCATGGTTCAAAAATTCGAGATGTCTATGATGGGGGAGTTGAAGTATTTTCTAGGATTTCAAGTCAAGCAACTCCAAGAGGGCACCTTCATCAGCCAAACGAAGTACATTCAAGACATACTCACCAAGTTTGGAATGAAGGATGCCAAGCCCATCAAGACACCCATGGGAATCAATGGGCATCTCGACCTCGACACGGGAGGTAAATCCGTAGATCAAAAGGTATACCGGTCGATGATAGGATCTTTACTCTATTTATGTGCATCTCGACCGGATATTATGCTTTCCGTATGCATGTGTGCAAGGTTCCAAGACGATCCTAAGGAAGTTCACCTTAGGGTCGTGAAGAGAATCTTGAGATATTTAGTTTATACACCTAAGTTTGGTCTTTGGTACCCCAAGGGATCCTCTTTTGATTTATTAGGATATTCAGATGTTGATTGGGCAGGGTGTAAAATTGATAGGAAGAGCACATCAGGGACTTGTCAGTTTCTGGGGAGATCCCTGGTGTCTTGGGCTTCAAAGAAACAAAACTCAGTAGCTCTTTCTACCGCTGAAGTAGAGTACATTGCCGCAGGCCATTGTTGCACGCAATTGCTTTGGATGAGGCAAACCCTCAGGGACTATGGCTACAAATTTAGCAAAGTCCCTCTCCTATGTGATAATGAGAGTGCAATCCGCATGGCTAATAATCCCGTTGAGCACAGCCGCACTAAGCACATAGCCATTCGAGATAGCCTATATTAACACCAAAGAACAATTAGCTGATATCTTTACCAAGCCACTAGATGAGAAAACCTTTACCAAACTTAGGAATGAGCTAAATATTCTTGATTCTAGGAACTTTGATTGATACTTTGCACACATAGCTCATTCATATACCTTTGATCATATCTCTTTTATGTCTATGACTAATGTGTTTTCAAGTGTACTCTCATGCTTAGTCATAGAATTGAAAGGGAAATGGAGTATTCGGCAAAGACGACGCTTCCACTCATCTCCATCGGTATTATCTACTCTTTGTCGGTATTCCGCCATCTCTCCACATTGGTATAATCTTCACTCATATTTATTTGTTTGCCAAAGTGAGAGAAAATGTTAATAGGGCTTATATTTCACTCACAGGTATCCTGTTGGTGACTTGTTCTCAAATGCTATGAGATAAGAACAAGGCAACATAAAGAATGTTAAATGTTAGAATCCTTCGTCCTCCGAAGCATTATTTTCCTTAGAATATAACGACTCTCGGACGAAGGTTACAGAAAGCGTACCTTCGTAAGTACGACGTATATAAAAATGAAGAAGAGCTTACAAAACATGAACAATGCGTACAATCAAATATATTACCATTATCGTATTATTTCTGTGCTATTATCATGAACAAGTAAAGATAATGATTTATTACAAGTGTACCTTCGGCTTGAAGGAAGTAAAAATACAAGTGTGACACAAAAGCAAATGTCCAGTCAGCCTGAACAGTATGGGAGTACTGTTCATCTATTTATAGGCACGGGTCGCAGCCCATGTAAAATTACATTCAGGCCCTTTGCATTTGATAATAACTCTATAGCAATTCACCGGGGTCTAGACAGCCATTTCCTCTTTAAGTCGGTTTCCTTTTTCCTGTCAATATGCCAAAGCTCCCTTTCGTACAGCTTCGGCTCTGTTCCATCCTTCGTTCCCCTTTGTGTTTCTTCATGCAGTGATTTTGACTTAAGTCCGAAAGGTCCATGTCCGAAGGTACCTGCTCATGTATTATACTCCAGAAACATTGTTAGCTTACATTTTTGAGGACCTTCGGAAGCCGAAGGCCCCCAACAGTAGCCCCTCGCAATATTAATTTGTTAGAACGATAAATTTAGATTGCGACAAGGACAAAGGCTCTGAGCCGAAGGTCCGAAAAAACACCTTCCCTATGCTAGAATAGCAACAGCCACTGACAAGCGGACCCTCCAGCACGCAATGCACCAGGCGTATAAATAAGAGCGCACCACTAGCCCATTTGGCACGCTTTCTTGCCATCTGCCTTGCCTGCTCAAACAGCTCTTTGCTTACAAACGCTTGACCAGATTTTTAAATTTTTAAGCTTCAGCTTTGAGAGCACTTTTCTTAGCACTTTCGAAGATGTCTGAGGATAAGAAAGCTACTACTGAAACGAAGCTGAGCCTTTCTGAGGAGATGAATCTTGGCTTTATTGAATCGATAGCAAGGACAAATGCGGAGAAGATTGCTAGGGAAACTTTGGAGGGTTTGTCTGAAGATACTAGTGATAGTGACAACTATGATGTGGAGAGCGGCGGGGAAGACTCCGAGATCGACCCTAGCGACCAAGCCATGCAGTTTTTGGAAAATCAACTATTAAAAAAAGCCATCTTGACAACATGAGGGGGAAATACTTTCGGGATATGTCTGTTGTGAGGGCTGACGATGGAGAAAAAACTTGTCCTACTCCAGAGGAGAATGAAGTCGTGATCTTTCGGAGCTTTTTGAAGGCTGGGCTTTGGCTTCCTCTTAGCAGCTTCGTAGTCGAGGTTTTGAAGATATTTCAGATCTACCTTCACCAGATTACCCCCGAAGCTATTATAAGAATGGGAATCTTCGTGTGGGCTTTAAGGAGTCAAGGCTTGGAACCAAATGCAAAAAGTTTCTGCATCATACATGAATTGTTATATGAGACGAAGCCCTAGGGTAAAGAACAGTATCATAATAATTTCGGCTGCTATAGTTTCATTGCTCGATCTGGTTCAAGCTCCCCGGTACCAACTTTTCGGAAGAGATGGCCCGGAGACTGGACAAAAGAATGGTTTTATGTAAAGAATGATTTAAAGGCACGAGAAGACATTAAAGATATAATCATGCGCCCTATCTGGCAACGCTTCGGGCTCCGTAAACCAAAGGTAGAAATTGACGAAGCGGCCGAAGAGTGTCGCAAGGCTTTCGGCTTAGTCTGCTCTTTCATTGGGACAAGAGACTTAGTTCAAGAGCACGTGGCCTACAGGATATGGCCGTTGCTAGCCGACTGGGAGGTGCCAAAAGAATCCATCAGCAATCCCCATGAAGGTGGTCTGGTTCGGCTAAAATATACCTTCAGATTCAGAGACCAGTTTATCGAGCCAGACGATGACTGGCTGAAAAGCGTGGAAGCTACAAGCGATGATCTGCTTGGGCTGTATTCCATAGCAGAAGATAACGCATTATCTGCGGCCTTCGGGAACCATAAAAAGAAGAGACTAAACAGAGTTTTCGATGCCATTGGGTTCATGTATCCCGACTACCGTTACCCACCCCGGGGACAAAAAAGAAAAATTGGAGATTCCGGGAGAGATGATGCTTCAGCTGCTCCGAGCGAGTGTGTGCCGAAGAGGAAAAGAGTGAAAGTCCTTACTCATCGACCATGCTATATTGAACTGGCCGTAGTGCCTGATTTTGGCGGTGAGACCTCTTCGGTGTCCGAAGGCAAAAAACCTGCGATTTCGCAAAAAAGTGAACCGGCTGTAGCGCCGAAGACATCATCAGCCAAATCGGATGAGCCGAAAGCTATTAACATTGAAGAGATGAAGGTTGGGAAAACGAGAATATTGGAAGCAATAAGTCCTTCGGCGGAGGTGGCAATGACGAAGGCACAAAAGGATATCTCGACAACCCCCAAGAGAAAGAGAATGGTCAATGTATTGGATGTGCTAGAAATAATAAAAACTTCAAGCTCTACTCCGAAGAAAACTGTCGAAGCTTCGGAAACACATATTAAGGCTGAAGCTTCCAAGGTCCAAGTCACTACCGAAGCTGGGCCCTCCGAGCCCGCCAAGGAAAAATCCTTGGAAATCGGAGGCAAGATTGAGAAAGAAACTGCAGAAGCAAGCAAAACTGAAAAAAACCGCCATTCCTATTCTGGAAACATTATATGAAGCTACTGATTATATTATATGACATGCTTTGGGAAAAAGATTATCTGAAAAGGAGAAGCAAGAGGCTCAGTTTTATGCTCAAAGATTGAAATATCCAAAGGGGGCCCTGGTATTCAACGACAGCGGAGAAGAAGACTTCTTGTATTGCCTCCCAGACAGCAAAGAAATTTCTGTCTGCCGAGAGATGAGCAAGAGCTTCAGTTTCCCTACACTAGAGGATGGGCTCTCAGTGTTATCAAAAGATGAGTTGGCCGACAGCATAGCATACAATAGCTTAAAAGTGAGAAAATTAGATTTTTGTATTTAAAGACGAAATCTTCCATTTACTTACACTTAATACCGCATTTTTTGCAGGGCCTTATTCTTAGCAACGCCCTCAGGGCGCAAAAAAGTGTCGAAGATGAAGGATACACCATAGCCTTGAACAACCTTCGTTCCGAAGTGATTGAACTAAGGAACGAAGGTCTTGAAAAAGACAAAATATTACGCTCATTGTTGAACAAAATAAGGGAAGACGAAGCTGTTTCCAAAGTCCAAGCTGAAGCTCAAAAATGCGAAATCGAAGATCTTCGGAAACAGCTTCGCGAAGCTAAAGAAAAATGCGGTGTTGCAGAGGCTAAACGAGACTTCAGTATATATTGGAGGAACCATTTACAAAAAATAGTTGATGAACTTTGTGCATCCAAAGAGAGGTGCTATGAAAAATCTATAGAGTGTGTTAAGAGAAAAAAACTAGCTTCGCCAATGTTGGCGCATACTCAAGCGAGGAGAATTTCATAAGGGGCGATCCCGAAGGCCCAATTGAATGGATCAGCCACGAAGCTGAAGCCTTTGAGGAAGTTTTGAATGGTCGTGGGGACATATGCGCCTTCTTGGGTGCTAGGGGGATTGCTGCTATTCTGGAGAAGGTAGGCTGCGAACACGTAAAATCTTTAGCGCAAACCGAAGGTGCCTTATCTATTGAAGATACAAAAGACCCGTTGGCTGAAACAAGCTTAGTTGGTGGAAAGTTTTTCACCAACATCTAGGAAAATGGCGGCCGGGAGATGGCCCAAGAAATCATAAGGAAAAGTGAAAAAGATACTCACGATGCTAGAGAAGCAGCAACGGCCGCTGAAAAAGCTGCGGATCTCGAGAGGCGGATAGGTATTGCTTAACAGCTTTTAACTTTATGTTCTAATTTTGTGACTTCGAACTTATTTACGTTTTGCATCATAGCCGCGCTATCTCCTCCCCCAGAGCCCGTCGAGCCATTGGCGGACCCCGAAGCGAAGAAAGACGATGAAATTATTAAAATGGTCGAAGCTATTATAGATGAAGTTGTTGATCAACTACTAAACAAAGCTGCGGAAGTAGTTTTAAAAGAAGAATAGCTGTTATTGTAAATACATTTGGAGTGTAATATTTGCTGAACAAAGTGTGTAATATTTTATGATTTTGAATATAATGTATAAGCTGTTTGTAATTCAATTCTTTACGATGCATGAAACTTTACGTACATACCGTTTTTGAGCCTTCGGCGAAAAAACACCTTCCCTTCTTTTCATGCTTCGTGAAGAATATCCATATTCCGTAAAAATATTATGCTTCATAAGCAATAGATCTCCTTTTCATATTAAAGTTGATGAAGTCGTACTCTTTTTTTTTCAAAATTATTTTGTGCCTTGTCACTTCTTCGAAACAATCTCCGAAGATCAACATTGTAGGTCAACATCGTATACCCTTCCGAAGGTCAACATTGCATCCCCTTCTTGTGCCATTGATGCAATATGATGTATGATGTTATGCTATGCAAATGATGTAATGATGTTATGATATGCAAAATGATATTTGTGCCGAAGATACACACACATTTCCTCAGTAAAGCACACAATCTTTTTGTCGTTTATTTTTTGGCTTCACCGTTTATTTTTTGGTGTATCAGCGTTGACTTTTCGCTGTAAGCCTCCCTTAGGAGCTTCTTCGCCTTTTACTTCGGCGGTATCAGCGTTTATTTTTCGCTGTAAGCTCTGCATTCCCTTTGGAACGACCTTTGAGCAGAAAACTTACGCTGCATTCCTTAGGAACGACTTTTTGTTGCTTCGGAAAACTTACGCTGCGTCCCTTAGAACGACTTTTCTAATGCTTCGGCAAAACTTATGTGATTGCGAACTCCACGCTCTCTTGAGAGCAACTTTCATGCTTTACCAACTTTTTGGACTTCATGAGTGTCGGGGACCATAATTAGGGGTACCCTCAAGACGCCTAATTCTCAGCTGGTAACCCCCATCAGCATAAAGCTGCAGAGGCCTGATGGGTTTGATTAAGTCAGGGATCAGTCCATACGAGCGACTCGATCACGCCACGCTCGAGCCTAGCCTCGGGCAGGGGCAGCCGACCCTGAGATGTTTCCGTCTCGCCCGAGGCCTCCTCTTTCACGGCAGACGCATCTCCGGCTCGCCCGAGGCCTTGCCTTCGATAAGAAGTAACCCTGACTAAATCACCGCGCCGACCGACCAAGTCACTTGGGCCTTTAACGCAAAGAGTAAGACTGACGGGCAGCCAGGCTTGGCCAAAAGCGCCAGAGGAAACTCCGCTCCGCCCGACCTAGGGCTCGGACTCGGGCTAAGGTCCCGGAAGACGGCGAACTCCGCTCCGCCCGACCCAGGGCTCGGACTCGGGCTAAGGTCCCGGAAGACGGCGAACTCCGCTCCGCCCGAACCAGGGCTCGGACTCGGGCTAAGGCCCCGGAAGACGGCGAACTCTACTCCGCCCGACCCAGGGCTCGGACTCGGGCTAAGGCCCCGGAAGACGATGAACTTCGCTTCGCCCGACCCAGGGCTCGGACTCCACCCCGACCTCTGCCGAACGACCTCCGCCTCGCCCGACCCGGGAGCTCAGGTTCGGCCTCGGCCATGCAGGACAGACTCGACCTCGGCCTCGGAGGAGCCTCCACGTCGCCCGACCTAGGGCACAAGTCCGCCACGTCGACAGGAAGCGCCATCATCACCCTACCCCGAGCCGACTTGGGCCGCAGGAAACAGGACCGACGTCCCATCTGGCTAGCTCCGCCAGATAGGCAATGATGGCACCCCGCTGGACCCATGACGACGGCAGCTCTCAGCTCTCTTACGAAAGCAGGGGGACGTCAGCAAGGGCCCAACCACTCCGACAGCTGTCCCTCCGTCAAGCTCCATTGCTTCTCCGACAGCCACGACGCCACACTAGCCGGGTGCCAAGATCTCTCTGGCTGCCACCTTGGCATGTACTTAGGGTACTAGCTCTCCCCCGCTAGACACGTAGCACCTTGCTACACCCCCATTTGTACACCTGGATCCTCTCCTTACGCCTATAAAAGGAAGGACCAGGGCCTTCTTAGAGAAGGTTGGCCTCGCGGGAACGAGGGGCAGGGGCAGGCGCTCTCTCGGGGCCGCTCGCTCCCCTCACCCGCGCGGACGCTTGTAACCCCCTACTGCAAGCGCACCCGACCTGGGCGCGGGACGAACACGAAGGCCGCGGGAATCTCCGACTCCCTCACGACCCGGCTCCGGCCACCTCGCTCTCGCTCTCTCTCCCCCCTTCGCGCTCGCCCACGCGCTCGACCCATCTGGGCTGGGGCACGCGGCACACTCACTCGTCGGCTCGGGGACCCCCCGGTCTCGGAACGCCGACAGTTGGCGCGCCAGGTAGGGGCCTGCTGCGTGTTGACGAGTAGTTTCCCGTCAAGCTCCAGATGGGCAGTCTCCAACGACCTCTTCAACCCGGGACGGTGCTCCGTTTCGGGAGTCTCGAGTTCATGTCTTTCGACGGCAGCTACGACATGATACTCCTTCCACCGCCGCACGACAGCGACAACGGCGGCGGACAGCCCGCCCGCCGGCGGCGGAATCGACGACGTCTTTCCCGCGTGGGGGAAGGACAACTTTCGAGCTCACCCCATCCTCTCCCTCGCCATCGGAGGAGGAGGCGGGGCAACCAAGGCCGAGCGGGAGGCTGCGCTCAGTCGACTGTCGAGCAAATCGACATCCCCAGCGCCCCAACGGAGGACGCGTCGGGCATCACCCACGCGTTTGAGGCGAAGGCGAGCGCCGTCCCCCCGCGACACGCCGATCCCGAGCAAGTGGACGACGCCAGCACGCTCACGGAGGGCCTGCAGGACGTCGCCCTCGCACCCAGGACGACAGCACGATCAGCCCCCGATGCGACTTCGTCGATCCTCGTCGACCAAAAGGTACGGGCTGATTCCAATCCTTCGTCATTTCGACTCGGCCTCAACCCGCCTGGCGGCCTCGCTTTGGCGGGCGCTCACGTTGAGGCGAGTGCAACCTCTCTGGGGTTTCGTGTGCGGTCGCCTTGGGACCGATTGACGGGTGTCTCGACCTACGGACCCTCTGGGTCCGAGGAAGATGACGACCCCAGCATCTGCTGGGATTTCTCTGGATCTGGCAACCCCAGTGCCATGCGGGACTTCATGACCGCATGCAACTACTGCCTCTCCGACTGTTCCGACGGCAGCCGCAGCCTTGACGACAAGGACTGCGGCCCGAGCCGCAAATGTTTCCACGTCGAGCTAGGGGATCCCTCCGGAGGCAGCTGTCTCGGCATGCCGGAGGATGGTGATCCCCCTAGGCCAGCGCCTCGCGCCGACATCCCGCGGGAGCTAGCTGTGGTCCCCGTTCCGGCGGGGGGTCATGACCCACAGCTCGAGCAAGTCCGCGGGGCGCAGGCCGGGCTCGATGAGGGAGCAGGAGCGCTCGAGGCAATCCGCCGGAACGTCGGGCAGGTATGGGCGAGCCAGCCCCCGGCCGGAGGAATACGTCACCTGCCCCAAGGTCTCCAGCACCGCATCGCCAACGATGCCAGGGACAGACCGCCACCCGCATCCGGCGGAACCGGTCAGGACCTGGCCACCGCAGCAATGCTCCTCCGCGCGATGCCGGAGTCATCAACCACCGAGGGTCGGCGAATCCAGGGAGAGCTCAAGCATCTCCTGGAAGGCGCTGCGGCCCGGCGGGCTGAGAGCTCTGCCTCCCGAAGGCAGGGGTACCCCTCGGAACCTCGTGCCGCGACTTCCCGACTCATGCGGGAAGCCTCGGTCTACACCGGGCGCACGCGCAATACCGCGCCTGCGGCCCCGGGCCACCTCGGTGACGAGCACCCTCACCGCGACCGTCGGGCCCGCCTCGACGAAAGGGTGCGCCGAGGTTATCACCCCAGGCGTGGGGGACGCTACGACAGCGGGGAGGATCGGAGTCCCTCGCCTGAACCACCCGGTCTGCAGGTCTTCAGCCGGGCCATTCGGCGGGCGCCGTTTCCGCCCCGATTCCGACCCCCGACTACTATCACAAAGTACTCGGGGGAAACGAGACCGGAATTGTGGCTTGTGGACTACCGCCTGGCCTGTCAACTGGGTGGGACGGACGACGACAACCTAATTATCCGCAACCTCCCCCTGTTCCTCTCCGACACCGCTCGCGCTTGGTTGGAGCACCTGCCTCCGGGGCAGATTTCCAACTGGGAGGATCTGGTCCAGGCTTTCGCCGGCAACTTCCAGGGCACGTATGTGCGCCCCGGGAATTCCTGGGACCTTCGAAGCTGCCGGCAACAGCCGGGAGAGTCTCTTCGGGACTACATCCGGCGATTCTCGAAGCAGCGCACCGAGCTGCCCAACATCACCGACTCCGATGTCATCGGCGCGTTCCTTTTTGGCACCACCTGCCATGACCTGGTGAGCAAGTTGGGTCGCAAGACCCCCACCAGGGCGAGCGAGCTGATGGACATCGCCACCAAGTTCGCCTCTGGTCAGGAGGCGGTCGAGGCCATCTTCCGAAAGGACAAGCAGCCCCAGGGCCGCCCGTCGGAAGATGCTCCCGAGGCGTCTACTCCGCCCGGCGCCAAGAAGAAAGGCAGGAGGAAGTCGCAAGCGAAACGCGACGCCGCCAGCACGGACCTTGTCGCCGCCGCCGAGTACAAGAACCCTCGGAAGCCCCCCGGAGGCGCCAACCTCTTCGACAAGGCGCTCAAGGAGACGTGCCCCTACCATCAGGGGCCCGTCAAGCACACCCTCAAGGAGTGCGTCATGCTTCGGCGCCACTTCCACCGGGCCGGGCCACCCGCAGAGGGTGACAGGGCCCGCGACGACGGCAAAAAGGAAGATCACCAGGCAGGAGAGTTCCCCGAGGTCCGCGACTGCTTCATGATCTACGGAGGGCATGCGGCGAATGCCTCGGCTCGGCATCGTAAGCAGGAGCGTCGGGAGGCCTGCTCGGTGAAGGTGGCGGCGCCAGTCTACCTAGACTGGTCCGACAAGCCCATCACCTTCGACCAAGATGACCACCCGGACCACGTGCCGAGCCCAGGGAAGTACCCGCTCGTCGTCGATCCCGTCATCGGCGACGTCAGGCTCACCAAGGTCCTGATGGATGGGGGCAGCTGCCTCAACATCATCTACGCTGAGACCCTCAGGCTCCTGCGCGTCGATCTGTCATCCGTCCGAGCAGGCGCTGCGCCCTTCCACGGGATCATTCCCGGGAAGCGCGTCCAGCCCCTCGGACAGCTCGACCTTCCTGTCTGCTTCGGAACACCCTCTAACTTCCGAAGGGAGACTTTGACATTCGAGGTGGTCGGGTTCCGCGGAACCTACCACGCAGTGTTGGGAAGGCCATGCTACGCGAAGTTCATGGCCATCCCCAACTACACCTACCTGAAGCTCAAGATGCCGGGCCCCAACGGGGTCATCACCGTCGGCCCCACGTACAAACACGCATTCGAATGCGATGTGGAGTGCGTGGAGTACGCCGAGGCCCTCGCCGAGTCCGAGGCCCTCATTGCCGACCTGGAAAGCCTCTCCCGAGAGGTGCCGGACGTGAAGCGACATGCCGGCAACTTCGAGCCAGCGGAGATGGTTAAGGCCGTCCCTCTCGACCCCAGTGGCGACACCTCCAAGCAGATTCGGATCGGATCCGGGCTCGACCCCAAATAGGAAGCAGTGCTCGTCGACTTTCTCCGCGCAAACGCCGACGTTTTTGCGTGGAGTCCCTCGGACATGCCCGACATACCGAGGGATGTCGCCGAGCACTCGCTGGATATTCGGGCCGGAGCCCGACCGGTCAGACAGCCTCTGCGCCGATTCGACGAGGAAAGGCGCAGGGTGATAGGCGAGGAGATCCACAAGCTGATGGCAGCAGGGTTCATCAAAGAGGTATTCCATCCCGAATGGCTTGCCAACCCTGTACTTGTGAGGAAGAAAGGGGGGAAATGGCGGATGTGCGTAGACTACACTGGTCTCAACAAAGCATGTCCGAAAGTCCCCTACCCTCTACCTCGCATCGATCAAATCGTGGACTCCACTGCAGGGTGTGAAACCCTGTCTTTCCTCGATGCCTACTCAGGGTATCATCAAATCAAGATGAAAGAGTCCGACCAGCTCGCGACTTCTTTCATCACGCCCTTCGGCATGTACTGTTATGTCACCATGCCGTTCGGTTTGAGGAACGCGGGTGCAACGTACCAGCGGTGCATGAACCATGTGTTCGGCGAACATATCGGTCGCACGGTCGAGGCCTACGTCGATGACATCGTAGTCAAGACGAGGAAAGCCTCCGACCTTCTCTCCGACCTTGAGCTGACATTCCGGTGTCTCAAGGCGAAGGGCGTCAAGCTCAATCCCGAGAAGTGCGTCTTCGGGGTGCCCCGAGGCATGCTCTTGGGATTCATCGTCTCCGAGCGGGGCATCGAAGCCAACCCGGAGAAGATCGCAGCCATCACAAACATGGAGCCCATCAAGGACTTAAAAGGCGTACAGAGGGTCATGGGATGCCTCGCGGCCTTGAGCCGTTTCATCTCGCGCCTCGGCGAAAGAGGCCTGCCCCTGTACCGCCTCTTAAGGAAGGCCGAGCGCTTCACTTGGACTCCCGAGGCCGAGGAAGCTCTCGGGAACCTGAAGGCGCTCCTCACCCAGGCGCCCGTCTTGGTACCCCCCGCTGATGGAGAAACCCTCTTGGTCTACGTCGCCGCTACCACTCAGGTGGTCAGCGCCGCGATCGTGGTCGAAAGGCAGGAAGAGGGGCATGCTTTGCCCATTCAGAGGCCAGTTTACTTCGTCAGCGAGGTGCTGTCCGAGACCAAGATCCGCTACCCACAAGTCCAGAAGCTGCTGTATGCAGTGATCCTGACGAGGCGAAAGCTGCGACATTACTTCGAGTCTCATCCGGTGACTGTAGTGTCATCCTTCCCCCTGGGGGAGATCATCCAGTGCCGAGAAGACTCGGGACGGATCGCAAAGTGGGCAGTGGAAATCATGGGCGAGACAATCTCGTTCGCCCCTCGGAAGGCCATCAAGTCCCAGGTACTGGCGGACTTCGTAGCCGAATGGGTCGACACCCAGTTGCCGACGGCTCCGATCCAACCGGAGCTCTGGACCATGTTTTTCGACGGGTCGCTGATGAAGACGGGAGCCGGCGCGGGCCTGCTCTTCGTCTCGCCCCTCGGGAAACACCTGCGCTACGTGCTCCGCCTCCATTTCCCGGCGTCCAACAATGTGGCTGAGTACGAGGCTCTGATCAACGGATTGCGAATCGCCATCGAGCTAGGGGTCCGACGCCTCGTTGCACGCGGCGACTCGCAGCTCGTCATCGACCAAGTCATGAAGAACTCCCACTGCCGCGACCCGAAGATGGAGGCCTACTGTGACGAGGTTCGACGCCTGGAAGACAAGTTCTACGAGCTCGAGCTTAACCACATCGCCCGGCGCTACAACGAGACTGCGGACGAGCTGGCGAAGATAGCCTCGGGGCGAACGACGGTTCCCCCGGACGTCTTCTCCCGGGATCTGCACCAACCCTCCGTCAAGATAGGCGACACGCCCGAGCCCGAGGTGCCCTCGGCCCCGTCCGAAGTGACCTCGGCCCAGCCCGAGCCATCCTCGATTCAACCCGAGGAACCCTCGGCCCCCGAGGGCGAAGCACTGCACATCGAGGAGGAGCAGAGCGGGGTCATGCCAGATCAAGATTGGCAGACCCCATACCTGCAATATCTTCGCCAAGGAGAGCTGCCCCTCGGCCGAGCCGAGGCTCGGCGGGTAGCGCGACGCGCCAAGTCGTTCGTCTTGCTGGGCGACGAGCAGGAGCTCTACCACTGTAGCCCCTCGGGCACCCTCCAGCGATGCATCTCCATCGCCGAGGGTCAGGAACTCCTGCAGGAAATACACTCGGGGGCTTGCGGCCATCATGCAGCACCTCGAACCCTCGTCGGGAACGCCTTCTGCCAAGGCTTCTACTGGCCGACGGCGGTGGCTGACGCCACTAGAATTGTCCGCGCCTGCGAAGGGTGCCAATTCTATGCGAAGCAGACCCACCTGCCCGCTCAGGCTCTGCAGACGATACCCATCACCTAGCCCTTCGCTGTGTGGGGTCTGGACCTCGTCGGCCCTCTGCAGAAGGCGCCCGGGGGCTACACGCACCTGCGGGTCGCCGTCGACAAATTCTCCAAGTGGATCGAGGTCCGACCCCTAAACAGCATCAGATCCGAGCAGGCAGTGGCGTTCTTCACCAACATCATCCATCGCTTCGGGGTCCCGAACTCCATCATCACCGACAATGGCACCCAGTTCACCGGCAAAAAATTCTTGGATTTTTGCGAGGATCACAACATCCGGGTAGACTGGGCCGCCGTAGCTCATCCCATGTCGAATGGGCAAGTGGAACGTGCCAACGGCATGATTCTACAAGGGCTCAAGCCCCGGATTTACAATGACCTCAACAAGTTCGGCAAGCGATGGATGAAGGAACTCCCCTCGGTGGTCTGGAGCCTGAGGACGACGCCAAGCCGAGCCATAGGTTTCACGCCGTTCTTCCTGGTCTACGGGGCCGAGGCCGTCCTGCCCACTGACCTGGAATACGGCTCCCCGAGGACGAGGGCCTACAACGAAGAAAGCAACCAAGCTAGCCGAGAAGACTCGCTGGACCAGCTGGATGAGGCTCGGGACAGGGCCTTACTACACTCGGCGCGGTATCAGCAGTCCCTGCGACGCTACCACGCCCGAGGGGTCCGACCCCGAGACCTCCAGGTGGGCGATCTGGTGCTTCGGCTGCGGCAAGACACCCGAGGGAGGCACAAGCTCACGCCCCCCTGGGAGGGGCCGTTCGTCATCGCCAAAAGTTCTGAAGCCCGGAACGTACAAGCTGGCCAACAGTCAAGGCGAGGTCTACGGCAACGCTTGGAACATCCAACAGCTACGTCGCTTCTACCCTTGAGATGTTTCCAAATTGTTCATATACCCCGCACCCACGCAAAGTTTAGTCAACAAGGAAGGGTCGGCCTAGCCTCGGCAAAGCCCGACCCTCCCTCGGGGGCTAAAAGGGGGGAAACCCCCTCTGCGTCGAAATTTTCCTCGAACAAAAAATCTCTTTTTACCAGAATATCTTTCGTGCTTTTTGACTACTTCGAAAAGTGGGTCATGGAAACGACAGGGTACACGTAAGCAGTCAAGGCTGACCGAGCCGAGGGACTCCTACGCCTCCGGGATACGGATACCTCACTCATCACCTTCTGCGATAAGTAACTCGCGTTCGGATAAGGTGACTCCATGGATCGAACAAGTCTCTACGTTCGAAAGCTCTTCTGCCGAAGCGATTCTTCGAGTTTTCTCGATTAAGTCGGTGATAGGGCCTCATGGACGAGTAAAAGTGCGCGTAAGCGGCAAGGCCGACCGAGCCGAGGGACTCCCACGCCTCCGGGATACGGATACCTCACTCCTCACCTTCCGCGAGAAGCAACTTTCGCTCGCACAAACATCCCTGTTACCGACAAAAAGTCCAGATGCTTGGAACAAGAGGAAAAGGGACGCAGCTTTACAACACGGCAAGGGTGTGTGTTCTGGCCTCGACGGCCGCACAAAGCACACGCTACAAGACAAGCTGATCCTGCAGGCTCAGGTCTTGGCGCTGGAAGGGGGCGGCGACACCCTCGGCATCGACAGCACCTTCGGCAAGGCCCGAACTAGCCTCGGACGGCGACGCGGTCCGAGGGCCTCCGCTCCAAAGGACGGCGTCATCACCACGCCCGGGCGATCGTTGTCAGGGACTTCTCCGGGAATCCGGCCCGAGCAGGCGGCTCGGCCAGCCACCTCCGGGGCCTCGGCCAACCGCCTTCCGAGGGCACGAGCCCGGTCCGAAGCCTCGGCTAACCAACTTCGGCGTTGATCCTGCCAACGGGCAACTCGGCTAGGCTCCGGCCAACCAGGTTTCATTTCCGAGCCAACTCCACCTCTGCTCATGCTGACATCGCTACCCCCGGCCTCGGCTCGTCGAAGAGCGGCCGAGGGGTCTCTTTAACTAAGCTAGAGGAGCCTCGGACAACAGGGCCGACCGAGCCGAGGGACTCCTACGCCTCCGGGATACGGATACCTCACTCGTCACCTTGACACGGGGCGACTCATGCTTAGTGAAGCAGTTCAGACAATCAGCAGACGAGTCTTAGTGCTCGGAAATGAGGAAAAAACACGGCTCCGTGCCGTAGTTACATACATGTTCAGGCCCCGAAAGCCGAAATGAACAAAAAACCCGGCACTCGAAGTGCCATTACAAACGGAACTCCGGTTCCGCCCCCGCAGGTACGAACAACCCCACTCGATAGGGGCGGGCCTGCGGGGCGGCAGAAGAACTCTCACCCCCGAGGACGAGAGGCAGCCATTCAGGCCAGGAGACGGAGGTCCAGGGCTATTGACGGAGTTGGCAATCTCATCGGTAGAGAAGCCACCTCCGTCCGCCGACGCCTCGGAACGCGCCGGCAGGTCTTCGCCCATGCCAGGGCCGTCCAGGGCGTGGGCACTGCCCTCGCGGTGCACGGCGCAATCGTCGTCCGGACGGAGGACGCGGCGTGGCGCCCTGGCCGTGCGACGGCGACCCGCCTCCTCCGGCATGGCTGGAGGAAGTCTCCGTGAAGCTGGAGGATGCCGTTCTCCCCCAGACGCACGGGGAAGAAGAGGGCAACCGACCCACACGGAGACAGCCCCCTGACCCGCCTCGTCCTCCCTCTTGGCCTGGTGATGAAAATCCTTGAGGCTGAGGGAGGGGCAGAGGCCGCAGCCTGGCTCGCTTTCCCCCACCATCTAGCCGGAGGTCACCCTCGTGGGTGACCGTCGATGGAGGGGTGCAGCCGGGCTGCATGATGAAAATCCTTGAAGCCGAACGACGGCTGAAAGGTACCCGCTCCCACGGAGTGGTGTCCCCCGACGATGAGGCACGGAGACGGCGGTTTCCCCCATCCGGGGGCTTGAAAGGCGGAAAGACACGATGCATAAGGGAGGAAGAAGACATGGTCGCCTTACGAAAGGGGTCGCCCTCCTTTTAAAGGCAACTCTACGTGCCTGCGCCCCCAACCGTCACGGGCTGAGTCTTCTCCAACACGCCTCCAAAGCCCTCCCCTGGGCGCGGGGGCTGGGACCCACCTGTCATGCAGACCGGCTCCAAGCAGAAGAAGCCGAACCGCCGCGCGCGGCGCGCGCGCAACCACCCAGCAGTTACAAGTGACCCTCCACTTTTGCCCAGACCAACGGGCGAAGGGGGTGGGCAGCCATGCGGGCGGCATGCAACCGCGCCAAGTGGACGCGCCTCTCCGACTCCTGACAGGCCAGCACGGAGGCTCAAGCCCACGCGTCGCGCAACCGGCGCGCCGGATGCTGCATGTAAGCCACTATGCCACTTGCGCCACCACCGCACCTCCTCAGTTGCGGAACCAATACCACGACCCGAGGCGGCCCAGCGCGCGGCCTAGCTGCACCAGCCTGACGCAGCGGTCAAACGCGGTCAAAAGTGGGCCGGCAGTAATGACAGTGGCAGGCGAGCAAGAGCAGCGATCACGCCATCAGCCAGGCTCACGTCCCATCCGGAGGCAGCAAGAGAACCCCCTCTCTCATGGTGTGAAGACGGCACGCCCGTGACCCGTTCCTCGAACGGCTCGCGCACGCGCAACGGCAGCCTCGCCAACTACTCGCCCCGGCGCATTAACTCCGCGGCTCGACGGGCAGCGCCACTGGCGGGAGCAGCTGGCGACGTTTCGCCTTCGCCAAAGCGGCCACACCAAATAGGTACGCCACGTCGTTCAATTTCGTATCCTTTTCCCTTTTTCTCCTTTCTCTATCTCTTGCAACAGGGACCGGGAAAGGGAATACCCCCAAAGGGATCCTTCCCCGTGAAGGAACTAGGCTCCGAGCCTCCTTACTGATCAGGGGTTCGAAGGCTGGCCCCCCTAAGGGTTCAACAGCCGCCTCAGATCGCGTGGGCCCGACACCCACTACTGGTCAGAGGTTCGAAGGTCGGCCCCCCGAAAGGTTCCACGACCGCCTCAGGCTACTCGGGCTCCGCGCCCATTACTGATCAGGGGTTCGAAGGCTGGCCCCCCGAAGGGTTCACAGTCGCCTCAGACACCGAGCGAGGGATGACCAGGGGTACGTTCGATACATAACCAAGGCTCGGGCTGCGCTCCCGAGGTACCCTAGGACATTTCCGAGACTAGCGGGAACGACTCTGTAACGGAATCCCATCGGAGGGAGGCAACGAGCCCTCGGACCCCGTCGCCAGGGGACCGGGTCCGGCAGATCACCCGCAGGTACTTTTGGGCGTGCCTCCGGGCCCCTAGCCGACCCCCAACGAACGGGGCACGGACGTCCACTCGGATTACCCGATTGCAGCTCACCGGAGACACCATGTTCGGTGCCCATCGAGGGTAACATGGCGCTCTCCCCCCCTCCTCCTTGCGGAAAGGCGACGTAGGGGCGTATGTAAAAAAGCCGAGTCTGTCCCTGATCGTCCTCTCGCTCTGTGCGGAGGCTCGGGGGCTGCTCTCGCAAACCCGGCTCCAGCCGAACCGTTGACAGCGTCAACATACCAGCCCGAGAACTTGGGCCCCGACAGTGCACCTGGGCTACGGCCTGTTCGCATGAGGGAACCGCTAGACCAGCCGAAGCGTTACGCAAGGCATTAAGACCTCGAAGGAGTGAAACCACTCCTCCGAGGCCTCGGGGGCTACACCCACCGGAACAAAGTACAACCGAGAAAGGCTGGTCCCCTTGCAAAAAAGTGCGACAAAAGCCTCCAAGCGAGTGTTAACACTCCCTTCGAGGCTCGGGGGCTACTGTCGGGGACCATAATTAGGGGTACCCTCAAGACGCCTAATTCTCAGCTGGTAACCCCCATCAGCATAAAGCTGCAGAGGCCTGATGGGATTGATTAAGTCAGGGATCAGTCCATACGAGCGACTCGATCACGCCACGCCCGAGCCTAGCCTCGGGCAGGGGCAGCCGACCCTGAGATGTTTCCGTCTCGCCCGAGGCCTCCTCTTTCACGGCAGACGCATCTTCGGCTCGCCCGAGGCCTTGCCTTCGATAAGAAGTAACCCTGACTAAATCACCGCGCCGACCGACCAAGTCACTTGGGCCTTTAACGCAAAGAGTAAGACTGACGGGCAGCCAGGCTTGGCCAAAAGCGCCAGAGGAAACTCCGCTCCGCCCGACCCAGGGCTCGGACTCGGGCTAAGGTCCTGGAAGACGGCGAACTCCGCTCCGCCCGACCCAGGGCTCGGACTCGGGCTAAGGTCCCGGAAGACGGCGAACTCCGCTCCGCCCGAACCAGGGCTCGGACTCGGGCTAAGGCCCCAGAAGACGGCGAACTCTACTCCGCCCGACCCAGGGCTCGGACTCGGGCTAAGGCCCCGGAAGACGATGAACTTCGCTTCGCCCGACCCAGGGCTCGGACTCCACCCCGACCTCTGCTGAACGACCTCCGCCTCGCCCGACCCGGGAGCTCAGGTTCGGCCTCGGCCATGCAGGACAGACTCGACCTCGGCCTCGGAGGAGCCTCCATGTTGCCCGACCTAGGGCACAAGTCCGCCACGTCGACAGGAAGCGCCATCATCACCCTACCCCGAGCCGACTTGGGCCGCAGGAAACAGGACCGACGTCCCATCTGGCTAGCTCCGCCAGATAGGCAATGATGGCACCCCGCTGGACCCATGACGACGGCAGCTCTCAGCTCTCTTACGAAAGCAGGGGGACGTCAGCAAGGGCCCAACCACTCCGACAGCTGTCCCTCCGTCAAGCTCCATTGCTTCTCCGACAGCCACGACGCCACACTAGCCGGGTGCCAAGATCTCTCCGGCTGCCACCTTGGCATGTACTTAGGGTACTAGCTCTCCCCCGCTAGACACGTAGCACCTTGCTACACCCCCATTTGTACACCTGGATCCTCTCCTTACGCCTATAAAAGGAAGGACCAGGGCCTTCTTAGAGAAGGTTGGCCTCGCGGGAACGAAGGGCAGGGGCAGGCGCTCTCTCGGGGCCGCTCGCTCCCCTCACCCGCGCGGACGCTTGTAACCCCCTACTGCAAGCGCACCCGACCTGGGCGCGGGACGAACACGAAGGCCACGGGAATCTCCGACTCCCTCACGACCCGGCTCCGGCCACCTCGCTCTCGCTCTCTCTCCCCCCTTCACGCTCGCCCACGCGCTCGACCCATCTGGGCTGGGGCACGCGGCACACTCACTCGTCGGCTCGGGGACCCCCCGGTCTCGGAACGCCGACAATGAGTCTGTAAAAGAGATACATTTCCACTATGGCCAAAACGAAGCTATTACAAGGAATTGAAAATGATAGGAAAAACTTAGGCTTTTAACTATTGTTCTCTATTGAAACAAGGAAAAATGATAACAAATGCCAGAACTATTTCAGAAGTAGGATATCCTCTTAGTAGATGTGCTTCGATTCTAGCACAGTACTGTTGACTGTGCGAGCTTCGGACTCCTCTCTGAAGTCTCGTTGCTGATGAGTGTGGTGGCCCCCTTCTGGCTGCTGGGCTCGTTGCAATGGTGGTGGAGGTGGAGGCTGTTGCCAAGATGCCTGAGGTTGGCTTGCCGAAGCAACAGAGGCTGCAGGATGGTTACCCATGTACTCTGGAATGTACGGTGAGTGATACGAAGTAGTATGCATGACTTGCTTCGGCTGATTCTGTTGGGCCGCAGCTTCTGCTATCTCTTTTTGTTTCTGGATGGTGACGTGGCACATCCTGGTAGTGTGGCCCTTGTCCTCACTGCAGAATAGACAGTAAATCTTCCTGGGTTGGTCCCCATATCTTCCTCCGAAGCCCCTGGCGCTTCTGCCTCTTGGTGCTGGCGGCCGAAAAGAGCTTTGTTGCTGCCCCGAAGATTGTGAAGAATGCTGGGGCCTCTGCAGCTGACTTCTTCTGTCATCATTCTGAGTGTTGTGAATTGACGTGACATGCCTCGGGTGTATTCTTCCTTCGAAGCCCCTGGCCATTTCGGAGAACCTGTAAGCTTCCTCCCTTCTCTGTCGAAAATCATTGTCAGCGCGGATGTATTCATCCATCTTCTGAAGCAGTTTCTCCAGGGTTTGAGGGGGTTTCCTGGCGAAGTATTGGACTGAAGGTCCTGGCCGAAGCCCCTTAATCATGGCCTCAATGACAATTTCATTGGGCACTGTCGGCGCTTGTGCCCTCAGACGCAAGAACCTTCGGACATATGCCTGGAGATATTCCTCTTGATCTTGCGTGCACTGGAACAAGGCCTGAGCTGTAACCAGCTTCGTCTGAAACCCTTGAAAACTGGTGACTAGCATGTCCTTCAGCTTCTGCTATGATGTGATTGTTCCTGGCCGAAGAGAGGAGTACCAAGTTTGTGCAACATTTCTGACTGCCATGACGAAGGATTTTGCCATGACTGCAGTGTTGCCACCATACAAAGATATAGTTGCTTCGTAGCTCATGAGAAACTGCTTTGGATCTGAGTGTCTATCATACATGGGGAGCTGTGGTGGCTTGAAAGACGGGGGCTAGGGCGTAGCCTGCAGTTCTGCTGACAGAGGAGAAGCATCATCAAAAGCAAAATTTCCATGATGGAAATCCTCATACCAGTCATATTCGTTGAAGAATCCCTCCTAGTGCAACTCTCTATGGTGGGGCCTTCGGTGCTGCTCATCTTGAGCAAGATGACGCACTTCTTCGGCGGCTTCATCAATCTGCCTTTGCAGGTCAGCTAACCGAGCCATCTTCTCCTTCTTCCTCTGTACCTGCTGATGAAGCATCTCCATATTCCTAATTTCTTGGTCCAACTCATCCTCTTGTGGTGTTGGACTAGTGGCCTTCCTCTTCTGGCTTTGGGCCTCCTGAAGAGAAA
This sequence comes from Zea luxurians, assembly GCA_029449295.1. NCBI lineage: Eukaryota > Viridiplantae > Streptophyta > Magnoliopsida > Poales > Poaceae > Zea > Zea luxurians. The sequence goes on along the minus strand of JAOPSE010000010.1, from coordinate 35,767,080 downwards.
GGGTCTCCTGGTTCGGGTCCAGCGGCTGCAGAACGGTAGCCCCTGTTGCCGAAGCTTTCTTTGGCGGCATGATGAAGGTCGATGGTTGTCGAAGGTGGTCGAAAAGGGGTTCACCGGAGGTGGGCGCCAATGTTGGTGACTTGTTCTCAAATGCTATAAGAACAAGGCAACATAAAGAATGTTAAATGTTAGAATCCTTCGTCCTCCGAAGCATTATTTCCCTTAGAATATAACGACTCTCGGACGAAGGTTACAGAAAGCGTACCTTTGTAAGTACGACGTATATAAAAATGAAGAAGAGCTTACAAAACATGAACAATGCGTACAATCAAATATATTACCATTATCGTATTATTTATGTGCTATTATCATGAACAAGTAAAGATAATGATTTATTACAAGTGTACCTTCGGCTTGAAGGAAGTAAAAATACAAGCGTGACACAAAAGCAAATGTCCAGTCAGCCTGAACAGTACGGGAGTACTGTTCATCTATTTATAGGCACGGGTCACAGCCCATGTAAAATTACATTCAGGCCCTTTGCATTTGATAATAACTCTATAGCAATTCACCGGGGTCTAGACAGCCTTTTCCTCTTTAAGTCGGTTTCCTTTTTCCTGTCAATATGCCGAAGCTCCCTTTCGTACAGCTTCGGCTCTGTTCCATCCTTCGTTCCCCTTTGTGTTTCTTCGTGCAGTGATTTTGACTTAAGTCCGAAAGGTCCATGTCCGAAGGTACCTGCTCATGTATTATACTCCAGAAACATTGTTAGCTTACATTTTTGAGGACCTTCGGAAGCCGAAGGTCCCCAACATATCCGTTTTTGGTGATTCATGCCAAAGGGGGAGAAAGTATTAGCCCAAAGCAAAAGGACCGCACCACCACCAGGGGTTAAAAATGAAGTTTTCAAATTGGTATCTTAATGTGTTTTAAAAAGGGGGAGAAAGTTCTAGTATCTTCATAAATTTGTACAACCCTCTTGAACACTAAGAGGAGAATTTCATTGAGGGGGAGTTTTATTTACGTCAAAGGAAAAGCATTTGAAATAGGGGGAGAAAATTTCAAAAACTTGAAAATGCTTCTCGAAATCTTTCTTATATACCTTTGACTATTTGCAAAAAGACTTTGAAAAGGATTTACAAAAGAATTTGCAAAAACAAAACAAGTGGTGCAAATGTGGTCCAAAATTTTAAAATAGAAGAAAACAATCCATGCATATTTATTGAAATAATTATATTGGTTTAATTCCAAGTAACCTTTGCACTTACCTTATGCAAACTAGTTCAATTCTGCACTTATATATTTGCTTTGGTTTGTGTTGGCATCTGTAACACCCCTGGTGTTACTGTTACTAAAATTTGAGCATGACATCATCAGCATTAGCATTGCATATGTTTGACACACCTAGAGTGCATTCACTAGGCAAAAATTTCAAACAAGTTGTATTGATATGGCATTTTGCAAATAAGACCCTAGTGTAGGGTACTTAAACTTAAATATGGTTCTGAGGGGTAAAACAATACCCAAATGAAGAAAACCCTAAAGCTTAAGAAAAATAGTCATAAAATGTTACTAAGAAGGGACTTACAATACATTCACACCCTTGAAATACCAAAAACCCTAAAAAGGACCCTGGAAAACCCTAAATCCAAACCCTAGGGGGTTAAGTGCAAAATTAGTCCACTTTTGGACTAAAGTGCAAAAATCATGATAATAAAGTGTCCTAAGTCATAGGGTTCACAATCATGAAGATTTGCAATCCAAAACTTGAGATTTGGACTTAAGTGCAAAAGAGCCACACTTGACCCTTTTGATGAAGTCTGAATTTCAGTGTGATTGATTCAACTTTGAGCCCATGTATCTTCCAAATTAGTGAGAATTTACCCTAGGTCACCACATCAAATTTGTAAACCTATCAAAGGAGAACAACTTTGTTTGAGAGTGTAAGCATAGTTGTTATGAAGAAATTGGAGATAATCAGACCCAAAGTCGGGCTGTCAGGTCATTTTAAGTCTGAATTTTCAGTGACAGTGAGATTTGATGAACTTAGTGTTCGATTTTGGGTAAGATCCTGTGACCTTTTGTGAGTGCACCATGTAACAAAGTTAAAGCTGGTTTATTAAGCTATAACTTTGGTACAGAGAGCTAGTCCGGTCACTACACAAAATCGGGAGTAAATCGACGCCAAACCTGCTCTGTCAGACCGACTGATGAAGCTGTGCGATGGTGCAGTAAGCTGAAGTGGATCAGACCGCCAGCGCGGCAATCTCACCGCTGGCGACCTCTCCGCGCGTGGATTCGTGCCACCACCATCCTGATTCGTGCGCGGTATGGAGTGGATAACGCCGGGGAGGGATAACCCGTACGTGGCGCCATCTCCCAAGCCAGCCGGAGTCTTCACCGGCGGCCACCGTGACTAGTAAATTTTGTCGCGGTGTCGCCCATGCCTCAATCTCCCTCACTATATCTCTTTCTGACGTGGTATGCATGCACTTGCGATGCTATCCGTGGTCGGAGATCGTCTGTCGGATCGTCGTGGCTATAAATAGCACGATGGTCCACGGCTTGGTGTTTACCTCTTCACCAGTGAGCTGATCGCAATCCAAAATTCACGCTATCTGTGCCCCCTTCTCCCAAATTGAGTCTGCACGGTGAAGCTATAGTTTCTTACGACCGTGTAGCCTCAATCTCTACCCCCAATTTCACCCAGAGCCGCCGCAACACCAGTTTTCCCCTTTCCTCTATCACCGGCAAGCCTAAGTCCTCCGCGCTCCGTGGCCAGCCCCCTCTGGTAAGACCCTGTCCAATTTAGGCATTGTTTTAGCAGCTCTGTATGCTCGTAAAGCTCATCATAGTAGCCGTTTGACCAATTCAGGCGTAAGTGACTGGGAACACGGGATCGACATCACGGTTTCCGCCATACATGCGGGCAGTACATTCTCTAAGTGTTCAAGCCACAATAAAGCTCGTTCCTAGGTCGCTTTAGGACGGTTATACTTCCCCTGTCGCTCGACCGAGCATCCATCACCGGCCATGGCCAGTACGGGCCGCGTCAGAGACGAACGGCTAGCGCGCCATGGCCAGGGACGTTTGTGGAGAAGAATTAGAAATGCGGGGTGGTTTCTGTAAATTGTCAGTGACCCCCCCAAAATAGTGTGCGGGTTTCTTCTGTGGTTATTCAAGGCGCTAGGGTCTTCGGTGCAAAGTGTGTGCACACGAGCGCGTGCGCGTGGGCATGGATTCACCCGTGGTTGGGCCGGTTCGGGCCAGAATCAGCCCAGCACTGTTTAAGTTTTTCCTTTTTCTTTTTCAGTGAAACTTTGGAAATCTGTAGAAAATTGTAGAAAAATCATAAAAATGTCAAACCAATTTTGCTAGATTCCTAATTTTCCATAGAATTTAATAAAAATAGTTTCCTGGTTCTTAGATCAAATAGGAAATTTTGGAGCATTTAAAATAGCTTAAAACATTGGTTCTGGATTTTTAGAAAATAGATAATAATTCCAAAAATGCCCAAACTTTTTATTTGAACTCCAAACATTAATTAGAAGCCTTGGGCAGAATTTGATTTGATGTGGACCTTGTTTGATAACTAGAACCCAAAACCCTACCCCTGCCCTTTGAAATCCTTTACTGACTCCGGAAACCCTAGTTTCTCGGAGAACCGTGAAGGAAAATTGTATTCAAGACCTTAGATAATAAAATTTTATTATCTTTGCATTCTCATGAGCATTACATGGGCATTCATTATTATGTATGGTTATCTTTAGAACACGAAGAAGAAGTTGAAGTAGAAGAAGAGAAGACTTCAACACCACCTCAGGAACCTCAGGCAGACAACTGTTTTTATTTTGACATCTGTGGAACTGAGCCTGAATCACCTATAAACCAAGGCAAGCCCCGGTGCATTTGCCACCTCCTTGACTATTTTAAAATCTTTCTCACGTGCTTGATGCATTAGGTGATAGGAGTTGATTGATAAAACAATTTCTGCATTACCTTCCTTGAATTTGATTACCTTCCTTTGGATCCCTGTTTTATAAAATTTTTTTACTATGCTTAGTCTTGCTTTAGCAAAGAAAAGATTTTGTTTTTACAAAAGATGATGTGGCAAAGTGGGAGGGATGTTTTTGAAAATAAAATTTGATGGTGGATCCATCATGGCCATGATGGGTTCAACATCAGAAAAGATGTACCTCTTCTAGGTACCAAACTTTGGGTTGAAATGATTAAGCTGAGACCGGGCGGGTGACTTGCACAAGAAGAGAGTCTCGGTGTAGTGTCTCCGTCTGAGTCGATTAAGGACCGTGTCGATGTAGGCTTGATGACCGAGGACCCTTTAACTGGTCACATGCCTCGTTATGGGTAAGCTTTGCCTCGGGCAGACTAAGGCCAGAATAAGATACCACGCAATGGGAGTGGAGAGATGGTGATAGTAGCGTGTACCCTCCGTGGCAAGAGGCTGGACGGTGGTGTATCTATGCTCCCGGTTGGCGTGAACCTGATCTGGTCTTAAGAACACCGGTGGCGGGTTGACATATGCAAGGGTTAAGTGCTACATATGTCGTGTGATCGGAGATCCTCAGCTGAGTATAATCGATTCGGATCGCCGTACCTTCGCGGTTATGAAGACTTGGTCACTAACTTACACGTAGGAATCCAGTGAACTAAAGGGATGATGAAAAGAAATTGGCTAGTGCAGGTCAAGTGATTGAACTAGGGTAGAAAGATCTCTAGAGACAGGTAATCTTACTTAACCTGACAAGTAAAATTGGATTTTAAGGATCTACTTTAGTAAGCATTTCTGCAAACAGAGTCTTTGATTATTGAGAAACCTTACCTTGACTCCCTGATAACCAGCATACCCTTGAGAGTCTTTTCTTTAGTCGGGTAAGTCTTGCTGAGTAATTCCATACTCAGGATTTTATTCCCTATTGTTTTTAGGTGAGGAAGCGACAAACTTTTTTTGTTTCTGTTCCAAGGTGGTCTCAAAAGAAGAAAACCAAGAATAGAGCTGCGGGAGGAAGGGTTCCTCCCTAAAAACTTTTGTTTGATACTTATCAAGAGGAGTTTTTGCCTCCCTTAGTTCTGTAATAATAATACTCTGCACTCAGTTAAGTATATCCTGGTCTGTAATATATAACTTTTGTCTTACTTTTAAATAAATGTAAGTTTATATAATTGCTTCCGCATTTTCGTATCTTCGATGATCTGTAATGTCTGCGTGACGGGTGAAACGCTCTTAGGAAAGGTAAGAAAAGCAGATACCGAACTTGTCAAGTGATTCAGGGGCACCTATAGGGTTGTCTGAGGTCCGTTGGACAAGGACAACTGTAGGTGGGCCTAATGACTTGGGAGGTTCCGTCACAGCATCAATCACCAAAAAGGGGGAGATTGAAAGGGAAATAGGGTCAAACCTTTTCCTATATGATTTTGGTGGTTGAATTGCCCAACACAAATAATTGGACTAACTAGTTTGCTCTAGATTATATGTTCCACAGGGCCAAAGGTTCACAACAAACCAATACAGAGTTAAAAGGAAGGGTTCAAAACAAAGGAGCAAAGAAAACCGAAGGCTGCCCTGGTCTGGCGCACCAGACTGTCCGGTGTGCCAACGGAGGGAGAATCACTCTGAACTCCTCAGCTTCGGGTTTCTGGAAAATGTTCTCTGCTATAATTCATCAGACTGTCCGGTGTAGCACCGGACTGTTCGGTGTGCCAGCGGGAGCAACAGCTACTGCGCCAATGGTCGACTGCAAAAGTGAACAGTGAACAGTGAACAGTGCGGACTACGCGCGCAGAGTCAGAGCAGGCGCCAGAAGGTGCACCGGACAGTGAACAGGACCTGTCCGGTGCACCACCGGACTGTCCGGTGACCCAGCTATCAGAAGCTCCAACGATCGAACCCTAATGGTTGGGTGACATGGCTAGCGCACCAGATAGTGTCCGGTGACGCACCGGACTGTCCGGTGCCCCCGTCGACAGTAGAGTTCCCCAACGGCCACTTTGGTGGTTGGGGTGTAACACCTCAAATCTCGGTGTAGGGATTTAGCAGAGTTTATCTTAATGTCTAAATAATTATGGTTTAAAATAAGAGATTTAAATAAAGGATTCCTCATATAAGTTAATCGTTGTATTAAACCATACATTCAAAAAAATATTCTCCCTAAGATTCAAAGTAAACTATCTCTCCACAAAAACCATACAAAAGAAATAAGCATAAAACAATAAATTTGGAATAATATTTTAATTGGGCAAACCATGTATCTCTTAAAAATTAAAAGTTCTTTGTGTGTGTACAACACATTTGCAATACTATAATTAATATAAAAATATAATAATAATAAGTATATATTGCATCAAGCTGGGATTTTGTCTTCTGCATTTGAAATGTGATATTCAAATCAAGCTTTAACTTTGAATTTGAAAAGTTAAAAAATAGGAGAACTAATTATTCTTTTACAGTATGCTCTATAAAATCATTCAAAAATAATAATAATAAATAAATAAAGTTATATAATTGCTTACATGTTGGAGTTGCTGATGTATACTTGAAGTTAACAATGGTTTGAATTTGAAACTTGAATTTGAAAGCAAATAAGAAAAAGAAAACAAAAAATTAAAAGAAAAAAATAAAATAAAAAGAGAAGTGTAAACGTGCCTGGGCTCATTTCCGCTTCTGGCCCACCTCGCTCCCTCGTCCGCGTGGCCCACTAGCCTCTGCGTGCCGCGACCCTGTTATGTGGGACCGGCCTGTCTATGACACTCCTATGCGCGGTCAGACCTGGTCACTGGAATATGGGACCTCGTCTGTCAGTCGCGTTCATCTCGCACACGCCACTGCTGCTGGGACCCGCGTGTCATCCCGCACCTCCGCAACAGCCATGACCGAGATCTCCGCCGCCACACGTGATTTGAGGAACGGCTGACCGAATCCGCCGTGTCGTGGCTCATTTTCCCAACAGACTTCGCTGACCTACCGCACGTGGATCTCGCCTCTACCTCAATGCCCTCCCCCGTTTTCCTACCTCGGCCTCGCGTTCTGGATATAAAAAGAACATTCGCCGTGAACACCTCCCTGGCCACCATGCCTACCCCCCATGAACACCAAGAGAGCGGAAGCTAGGGGACTCGGGCTGAGGAGATGGGAGAGAAAGCTTGGAGCCGCCAGGAAGATAATCGTGCTAGAAGTGCTCCTTGGTGTCTACTTCGGGTTAAGATGATTGTCCGATCTGCAATTCTGCACCACGTAGGAATGGGGGTTTTGGCTCATGAGGGATCATCAATATAGCTAGAACCTCATTGGAGTTTGGTCTGTCAACCATGCCTCTCTGCGCCGTGGATGGTTCATCTTCGCTTTTGTCACCGTCGATCCATGGCCACGGGGACGCTGGGATCCATGGGGCATACTCGCCGGCTGTGCTCGGGGGCGTTATGGGCGCAGGAATTTGCTCATCGGATCATTCTCTGCTCGGTTGAGTTTGGACCGCCATGGGTGGCTCTATGCTGCTTGTCATCGCTGGTTGAGAGGTATGTTCGCTCGACTCTGCCCTCCATCCCACTTTCTTTGGAGCATGTTCGTGTTTGGGGAAAGAACCTCCCACCATGGCATCAGGGATCTTGCATCGGCGGGAGCGGGACGCAGAGCCCCGGGGCATCACCGCTCTCGGCCAGCGGGTTGGGGAAGAAGGGCTGGTCGCAGCCGCTGGGCACTTCGCGCTGCGTTGTTCGGTCTCTGGGAGGAAGAAAGGCTCCCTGTCGTTCGATCGTGAATGGATGAGGGGGATTAGATCTGGGGAAGGAATTACTGTGGGCCATTGATTGACTGATGAACGGGCCGGATTAAACCAGGGGATAACGTTTCGGTCCAATGAATCCTGTACGTTAGATCGCGATCGTGCGGTTGTAGTCGCATACCGGTTCGTTTAAAGCCATGATCTAATCCGCGTCGTCACCTTTTAATCGGACGGCTCTGGCCTGCCGATACCCCTTCGCGGTTGTTGCTTTGCGAATGAGCCCCCGCGAAAGATATAAATTAACCCGCAGTCCCACGCCTGAAGTTTTGAGTCTTAAGGTCTTTTGCATAGTAACCCCTGCCTTTCTCGGTAATCTTGTGCGCGGTCCAGGGGAGTAGAAAATCAGAGAAAATGATGAATAAAATAAATTTCTTATATAAAAACAATTCTAGAATCTTATTTAATCCCTAGAAAATTCATATTTCGTCCAAATTGACCCATTAGTTCCTACAATTTCTTAATAATGTTGTTTATCACCCTGTATCTCTGTTTTAACATGAAAATGGTATTAAATTTATTTCCTAATTAATCTTATATCAAATACATAAAACCTTCAAAAATTCATAAATTATAATCCGTAACTCCGATTTGATCTGTTCAAGTCGCGTTAGTTTCGTATAAGTATTTACTACGCAGTAGAAACATTGATTATATGATATCCCATATTTTTATAATTAAGTAACTAGTTGGATCAATCTATGTTTATTGGATTAACTTTTCTAATGTTAATATAATATTCTGATATTATAATTAAGTTGATTAAAATATAATCTTTAGTAAAGTTATAATAGAGATTAAAGTTGAATTGATTATTTCATTAGATTATCTTGCTAAAATCAACTCAAAACCTAGTTGTAATTGCTCCATCACATAGATTGCCCGTAAATCACAACTCAATAACCGTAACTCCGATCTTAGTAGTTCTCGATCTCGTAGCGACGCGTAGATCATTATTATTCAGTTTATACTTATGTTTGGTGTGATGTTAATTCTATCTATACCATGTTTGTTTGTATTGCTACGACTAGCGCGATGTTTCGAGGATTTGAAGAATCACCCTGGTAATTGGAATCTCAAGTGCCAGGCAAGTTGTGCCCTTGATCACTTTCCTTTACCCAATAATATTCTTTATTATCACTTATTCATGCATAGGTTTAATTTTGATGGGACCCAATAGGTCACCCTAGTCTGTTTATCCTTTTACCTTGTTTACCCCTGATTCACTTGGGTAGTTATGCTATTGCTCTATATGGTTTTGGGGTTAATATTTCATTACATCCATGTTCCAATTATTCTGTTATGTTATTTATGTTCATGATAAGATCATTATGTTAATTGGAACATGGAGCGACCACCCGGGAAAACAGTGCTACCACAAGGGTTTAATGGGACGCCCTTGGCTGATTAACTAGGAAAGCTAGTGGAGGTCTTCCTTACCCGAAAGGGGCAAGGGCAGTAAGGGAGTGGTCAGTGTAGGGAGGTCCTTGGGTTGACTTTGCTGCGATGGCGGTCAGGCAAGAACCCTGCATTGGAGCTTCCTATAAACTGTAGCTGGATTTCTGAAGCTAGTGGAACTTTGTAAAGGCCTCGTAGTGTTACCCTGCCTCGCTTCCTTGGTAGAGGTGTATGGGATTCATGACCCCTTGGCAGATGGGTAACACGGCTTGTGGGTAAAGATGCGCAACCTCTGCAGAGTGTAAAACTAGTATACTAGCCGTGCTCAGGTCATGAGCGGCTCGGACCCTCACATGATTAAATTATGGAACCTAAACTCAATTTGTCATTTGCATCTGCATGGGATTATTTATTAATTTTGTTCTATTATTTATTATGGTTTGGTATTTACTTATACCTAGTAATTGCTAATAAAATTTTGACCAACATTAAAAGCAATGCTCAGCTTTAACCATTCTCTTTGGTAAGCCTTACACTTCATGAGCTCCCACCTTTGGTGAGCTCATGCCACATTATTCCCCACAACTTGTTGAGCGATGAACATGTGTGAGCTCACCCTTGCTGTCTCACCCCCCCCCCACAGGAGAAGAACAGGTGGTTCAAGAGGAGCCGCGTATTGAGGAGTTCGATTCGTTCTAGGTGGCGTCTCCCAGTTGACTTTCTGGCGCCAAGGATGGATTTTAGATCCTGTTATGTTTATCCTTTATTTTGTAAGACTTCCGCTATGTATTAAGTACTCTAAATATATTGTGACATTTATCTCTATACACTCTGTTATTATATATGTTGTCTTCTTTGGCGCATGTATGAGATGCACCCGGCTTTGTCCCCTTAAAACCGGGTGTTACAGAAGTGGTATCAGAGGAATGTTGACTGTAGGACGAAACCTAGATAGAAATGGACCTAACCATTACCTACTTACCATACTCTGATTCTTTCTATACTTTTCTTGATTCTATTTCACCTTCTACTGTTCTACTCTGAGTAACCTTATCTTTGCTACTCTGATTCTTTTCTAAACTTATCTTAATATTTTCTCATCTATTTCCGTTTTACTCTGATTATTCTTACCTTTTCCTTCTAAAGACAAATGTGGATTTCACACTTTGAAACCCCGTGCCTAAAGTGACCTTTAGGAATAGGAGACCTACTCCTAGGAACAAAAACAAAACTATTTTTATAGGTATTTATACGCTTGAGTGTTTGTTCTTATGATATTTGGCTGATTTGGATCTTTGATTGAGTGTGATAAGTCGTGGCGTAATGTCCACAAATACATCTGCATATACATATAAACATAAATAGAATCCGTGAGATAACTAAACAACTTAGATTATCCCCCATTAAAATGTATCCATTTTAATGGACCCCTCTTACCTTAAAAGATTCTTTCTTAACAGAATCATCTTATCTTAAAAGATTCTCTCTTATCTTAACAAGATCTATCTTATCTCGAAAAGATTCTATCCTATCCTAGTAAATCTAACTAACCTCAAAAGATTCTACCATGATCTTAGAGATTCCTCTTGTTTTAATAAGCATACTTATCTCCACCACTTTGCTTATCTCATAATGGTGTGACCGACATAATATATTTTAAAATAAAATAAGTAGATCTTATCTAGATTAATCTGGTCATGCTTAGACCCCAGTCAACCTACACTGATCCAAAATTAATTAGGTCTTATTTAGTCAAATCTAGTTATGCTAAACTAATCTAGTTTCTATCTAATCTAAACTAACCCAATGTGACCCACTCAAATAGGTTAGTTAATACATGTAACATGGATTAGACCCTATCCACCTGTTCTAACGTGATTCACTCGGCACTAAATTAAGAGTAACCAACCAACTCGGCCTTATGCAACTACCTTAACCATCCGATGGTTGCATAACTCCTCTATTTTAATTTAAACGGAAAATTCTGATCTACCACAAGTGTTAACTGAATCATATTCCTTTTAATGGGTTTTAAATCTAAATTGGTGTCTTAGACCAATTCATCCGAGAAACCATGACCTCGCCTATGTTATAGATTGCCCAACCCGTTTATCCCAAAAGCAAAAGTAAGACTCTGTTTAAACTACCTACCACATGTAACCGCAATGGTTATCCCAACTCAGATAATGGCATATAACACCACAACCGATGTTCCCTAATTCAGCCCCCAAAGGAAACTCGATTATGCCATAATACGTTCATTCTATGTCTACACTCACCTAAAATCTAAAACCTAAGGTACCCTTGTTTCTATACCACACCAGCTAATGGCATAAAAAAAGAATTCCAGGTGTATAAAATATATATATATATATACTAGAATTTCATAAAGATAGGGTCAGCTTAGTACGCTTAACTAAATGATATTCTTAAATAGGATTATAGAATCCAATGAGAGTCATTTAACAACTGAGCACTAGTGAAATAAACTAGATCCTACTTCTATAGACTTTGTTCTCCCCTCATGCACTTAAACCTAAAGTTAGTGCATTAAACCAACTCAACCATGAGCGGAAGAGCTACCCCAACCAATAGTGTCATGATGAATTGCATAACCTGTCTATTTCTACCTAACATTAAACAAATTTTAATCTACATCATATGGCCTTTCTCACCCATATCTATCTCATCTCGACAAATTCTATCGTACCTTTGGACATTCACCTTATATGACCAGTTGCCTCGATCTGGACATAAAACAAAGATTAAGCCCTGTTAAAGAATCTTCAGATCATAACCAGTTACTAGCTTATTCATTCCGCTTATCGAATAAATTTCCTTGCAAAACTATTTTGCCATATGCTTCTAACTTCGATGGTCATTACCAGGAAGGAAAGATTATCAGACAACAACAAACAGAAATGAATCCTCCAAATCCTCCACCTGTTGAAATCGATCAAGTGGTTGCCGCCCAAAGGCGGGTAATACAACAATTGACTGACATGGTGACCGAAATGCAAAATCAGTTAAGACAAGAACGTGAGGAAATACGTCAGGTCCGTCTGGAGATACGTCAAGAAATAAGACAATCACGGTTGGAAAGACAACGACAACAACCACTACCTCCACCACCATCACCAACTCCACCTAGCTACATAAACGTATATATAAATTACTACTATTTGTAAGACCTAAATGTTACTTTAGTTAGTATTCGGTATGCTACTATTTTAGGAGAAATAATAAGGTCTAATTGACCCCATGTGTTGCTAATAAAGTATGCATCATGCTGAGATTTTGTTTGTGCATATGTTTTGAGATAACATGGTTATATACCTTTTCCTTACAAATCTCGAGGACGAGATTTCTGTTAAGGGGGCTAGGATTTGTAACACCTCAAATCTCGGTGTTGGGATTTAGCAGAGTTTATCTTAATGTCTAAATAATTATGGTCTAAAATAAGAGATTTAAATAAAGGATTCCTCATATAAGTTAATCGTTGTATTAAACCATACATTCAAAAAAATATTCTCCCTAAGATTCAAAGTAAACTATCTCTCCACAAAAACCATACAAAAGAAATAAGCATAAAACAATAAATTTGGAATAATATTTTAATTGGGCAAACCATGTATCTCTTAAAAATTAAAAGTTCTTTGTGTGTGTACAACACATTTGCAATACTATAATTAATATAAAAATATAATAATAAGTATATACTGCATCAAGCTGGGATTCTGTCTTCTGCATTTGAAATGTGATATTCAAATCAAGCTTTAACTTTGAATTTGAAAAGTTGAAAAATAGGAGAACTAATTATTCTTTTACAGTATGCTCTATAAAATCATTCAAAAATAATAATAATAATAAATAAAGTTATATAATTGCTTACATGTTGGAGTTGCTGATGTATACTTGAAGTTAACAATGGTTTGAATTTGAAACTTGAATTTGAAAGCAAATAAGAAAAAGAAAACAGAAAATTAAAAGAAAAAAATAAAATAAAAAGAGAAGTGTAAACGTGCCTGGGCTCATTTCCGCTTCTGGCCCACCTCGCTCCCTCGTCCGCGTGGCCCACTAGCCTCTGCGTGCCGCGACCCTGTTATGTAGGACCGGCCTGTCTATGACACTCCTATGCGCGGTCAGACCTGGTCACTGGAATATGGGACCTTGTCTGTCAGTCGCGTTCATCTCGCGCACGCCACTGCTGCTGGGACCCGCGTGTCATCCCGCACCTCCGCAACAGCCATGACCGAGATCTCCGCCGCCACACGTGATTTGAGGAACGGCTGACTGAATCCGCCGTGTCGTGGCTCATTTTCCCAACATACTTCGCTGACCTACCGCACGTGGATCTCGCCTCTACCTCAACGCCCTCCCCCGTTTTCCTACCTCGGCCTCGCGTTCTGGATATAAAAAGAACATTCGCCGCGAACACCTCCCTGGCCACCATGCCTACCCCCCATGAACACCAAGAGAGCGGAAGCTAGGGGACTCGGGCTGAGGAGATGGGAGAGAAAGCTTGGAGCCGCCAAGAAGATAATCGTGCTAGAAGTGCTCCTTGGTGTCTACTTCGGGTTAAGATGATTGTCCGATCTGCAATTCTGCACCATGTAGGAATGGGGGTTTTGGCTCATGAGGGATCATCAATATAGCTAGAACCTCATTGGAGTTTGGACTGTCAACCACGCCTCTCTGCGCCGTGGATGGTTCATCTTCGCTTTTGTCACCGTCGATCCATGGCCACGGGGACGCTGGGATCCATGGGGCATACTCGCCGGCTGTGCTCGGGGGCGTTATGGGCGCAGGAATTTGCTCATCGGATCATTCTCTGCTCGGTTGAGTTTGGACCGCCATGGGTGGCTCTATGCTGCTTGTCATCGCTGGTTGAGAGGTATGTTCGCTCGACTCTGCCCTCCATCCCACTTTCTTTGGAGCATGTTCGTGTTTGGGGAAAGAACCTCCCACCATGGCATCAGGCATCTTGCATCGGCGGGAGCGGGACGCAGAGCCCCGGGGCATCACCGCTCTCGGCCAGCGGGTTGGGGAAGAAGGGCTGGTCGCAGCCGCTGGGCACTTCGCGCCGCGTTGTTCGGTCTCTGGGAGGAAGAAAGGCTCCCTGTCATTCGATTGTGAATGGATGAGGGGGATTAGATCTGGGGAAGGAATTACTGTGGGCCGTTGATTGACTGATGAACGGGCCGGATTAAACCAGGGGATAATGTTTCGGTCCAATGAATCCTGTACGTTAGATCGCAATCGTGCGGTTGTAGTCGCATACCGGTTCGTTTAAAGCCATGATCTAATCCGCGTCGTCACCTTTTAATCGGACGGCTCTGGCCTGCCGATACCCCTTCGTGGTTGTTGCTTTGCGAATGAGCCCCCGCGAAAGATATAAATTAACCCGCAGTCCCGCGCCTGAAGTTTTGAGTCTTAAGGTCTTTTGCATAGTAACCCCTGCCTTTCTCGGTAATCTTGTGCGCGGTCCAGGGGAGTAGAAAATCAGAGAAAATGATGTATAAAATAAATTTCTTATATAAAAACAATTCTAGAATCTTATTTAATCCCTAGAAAATTCATATTTCATCCAAATTGACCCATTAGTTCCTACAATTTCTTAATAATGTTGTTTATCACCCTGTATCTCTGTTTTAACATGAAAATGGTATTAAATTTATTTCCTAATTAATCTTATATCAAATACATAAAACCTTCAAAAATTCATAAATTATAATCCGTAACTCCGATTTGATCCGTTCAAGTCGCGTTAGTTTCGTATAAGTATTTACTACGCAGTAGAAACATTGATTATATGATATCCCATATTTTTATAATTAAGTAACTAGTTGGATCAATCTATGTTTATTGGATTAACTTTTCTAATGTTAATATAATATTCTAATATTATAATTAAGTTGATTAAAATATAATCTTTAGTAAAGTTATAATAGAGATTAAAGTTGAATTGATTATTTCATTAGATTATCTTGATAAAATCAACTCAAAACCTAGTTGTAATTGCTCCATCACATAGATCGCCCGTAAATCACAACTCAATAACCGTAACTCCGATCTTAGTAGTTCTCGATCTCGTAGCGACGCGTAGATCATTATTATTCAGTTTATACTTATGTTTGGTGTGATGTTAATTCTATCTATACCATGTTTGTTTGTATTGCTACGACTAGCGCGATGTTTCGAGGATTTGAAGAATCACCCTGGTAATTGGAATCTCAAGTGCCAGGCAAGTTGTGCCCTTGATCACTTTCCTTTACCCAATAATATTCTTTATTATCACTTATTCATGCATAGGTTTAATTTTGATGGGACCCAATAGGTCACCCTAGTCTGTTTATCCTTTTACCTTGTTTACCCCTGATTCACTTGGGTAGTTATGCTATTGCTCTATATGGTTTTGGGGTTAATATTTCATTACATCCATGTTCCAATTATTCTGTTATGTTATTTATGTTCATGATAAGATCATTATGTTAATTGGAACATGGAGCGACCACCCGGGAAAACAGTGCTACCACAAGGGTTTAATACTAGGAAAGCTAGTGGAGGTCTTCCTTACCCGAAAGGGGCAAGTGCAGTAAGGGAGTGGTCAGTGTAGGGAGGTCCTTGGGTTGACTTTGCTGCGATGGCGGTCAGGCAAGAACCCTGCATTGGAGCTTCCTATAAACTGTAGCGGGATTTCTGAAGCTAGTGGAACTTTGTAAAGGCCTCGTAGTGTTACCCTGCCTCGCTTCCTTGGTAGAGGTGTATGGGATTCATGACCCCTTGGCAGATGGGTAACACGGCTTGTGGGTAAAGATGCGCAACCTCTGCAGAGTGTAAAACTAGTATACTAGCCGTGCTCACGGTCATGAGCGGCTCGGACCCTCACATGATTAAATTATGGAACCTAAACTCAATTTGTCATTTGCATCTGCATGGGATTATTTATTAATTTTGTTCTATTATTTATTATGGTTTGGTATTTACTTATACCTAGTAATTGCTAATAAAATTTTGACCAACATTAAAAGCAATGCTCAGCTTTAACCATTCTCTTTGGTAAGCCTTACACTTCATGAGCTCCCACCTTTGGTGAGTTCATGCCACATTATTCCCCACAACTTGTTGAGCGATGAACATGTGTGAGCTCACCCTTGCTGTCTCACACCCCCCCCCACAGGAGAAGAACAGGTGGTTCAAGAGGAGCCTCGTATCGAGGAGTTCGATTCGTTCTAGGTGGCGTCTCCCAGTTGACTTTCTGGCGCCAAGGATGGATTTTAGATCCTGTTATGTTTATCCTTTATTTTGTAAGACTTCCGCTATGTATTAAGTACTCTGAATATATTGTGACATTTATCTCTATACACTCTGTTATTATATATGTTGTCTTCTTTGGCGCATGTATGAGATGCACCCGGCTTTGTCCCCTTAAAACCGGGTGTTACATGGGGCTATAAATACCTCCCAACCACCACACTTCAAGGCATCCATGTTTTTAGCCAACACATTCAATACAAGAGCTAGTGCATTCAATACAAGACATAAATAGATTGAATCAAAGCCTCTCCAAGTCCCAAATTCCACTCAAAGCAATTAGTGACTAGAGAGGGAGTTTTGCTCGTGTTCTTTGAGCTCTTGCGCTTGGATCGCTTTTCTTCTTCCCCATTTCTTGTTCCCAAGTCATTTGTAATCAAGGCAAGAGACACCAATTGTGTGGTGGTCCTTGTTGGGACTAAGTGTCCCAATTGATTGAGAAGAGAAGCTCACTCGGTCTAGGTGACCGTTTGAGAGAGGGAAAGGGTTGAAAGAGACTCGGTCTTTGTGACCACCTCAACGGGGAGTAGGTTTGCAAGAACCAAACCTCGGTAAAACAAATCACCGTGTCACTCCCTTCATTTGCTTGTGATTTGTTTTTGCCCTCTCTTTCGGACTCGATTTTATTTCTAACGCTAACCCCAGCTTGTAGTGTGTGCTTAAGTTTATAATTTTCAGATTCCGCCTATTCACCCCCCTCTAGGCGACTTTCACGTTTCCCGGACCACTGATTTGGGATCCAACGACCATCGTATACCACCGGGTCACCAAGTTATGAAAGCTAATCTAGACCACACAAGTTGGATCGGGCGGCTGTGGCGCCACGATACCCCTTCGCCAGGATCGCTTTGCATAAGAGCCCTCGGACTCCTTTAAAATGAACCCGTCGTCCGCACACAGTGTTAAATAATTACAACCGTGCCCTAGAATTTGCAGTTTAAGCACCGAACTCTCTGATAATTATGTCTGTGGTCCATAGCTATTAGGAATATTCAGAATTAAATCAGAAAAATGTTTTTTAGTATAAAAATAAATCCAAAGACTTGTTTAATTCATATTTAATCTATTTTAATTCCTTTTTGATCCGTTTCAGTTGCATTAAATTCATAATAATATTGTGTATCATCTGGTAACCTTAGTTTGGTATGAAACTTATATTAAGTAAATTATGCACTTAATTCCTTTTTATCCAACACTTAAACTTCAGAAATTCATAACTCCTCTGTTTTAATTCCAAATTGACTCGTTCCATTTGCGTTAGTTTTGTATAAATATTTACTACACAGTAATAACATTAATTATACCATATCGCAAAATTTTATAGCTAGATATTTATTTAACCTATGTCTACTAGATTAACTATTTTAACCAAAGCTAACATGTCCATAGTTATAATTTGGTTAAAATATGAACTCTAGTCAAGTTATAATTAAGATTAAAGAAAATTGATTAACTCTTTGGATTATTTTTTATCTCATGGTTTATAAAATCAGTACAAAACCTAGTTTTAATTACTTAATCACGTAGTTCTTCCGAAAATCATAACTCCGTAACCGTAACCCCGATTTTAGCGACTCTCGAACCCATGATCTCATAGCAACGCGTAGATTATTACTATGCAATTTATTCTTATGTTTGGTATGATGTTAATTTTGTCTATACCATATTTGTTTGTATTACTACGACTAGCCGTGAGGTCACAAGAATTTGAAGATAATCCTGGTACCTGGAATCTCAAGTCCCAGGCAAGTTATGCCCTTGATCACTTCTTTTTACCCAATCATGTTCTTATTAATCATAATGATCGGCATAGGTTAACTTTGATGGGACCCAATAGGTTACCCTAGTTTGACTATCTTTATACCTTGTTTTACCACTGAATTTTTGGGTAGTACCTGTTATTGCTTTATGTGGTTTTGGGTATGGAGATATACATTATTTATTATCACACTTTTATTATTAGTTTGTTATTTACTGTTCATGATAAAGATCATTATGTTAATTGGAACATGGAGAACCACCCAGGAAAACAGTGCTACCACAAGGGTGGTATGGGATGCCCTTAGCTGACTAATTAGGAAAGCTAGTGGAAGACTACCTTACCCGAAAGGGGCAAGGGCAGTAGGGGAGTGGTCAGTGTAGGGAGGTCCTTGGGTTAATTTTACTGTGATGGCGGTCAGGCGAGGGATCCCTGCATTGGAGCTTCCTAGAAACTATAGCGGGTTTTCTGAAGCTAGTGGAACTTTGTAAAGGCCTCGTAGTGTTACCCTGCCTCGCTTCCTTGGTAGAGGTGTATGGGATTCATGACCCCTTGGCAGATGTAACACCCACTTTGTAATTTGCTAGAAATAATACCAATAGAGAAACAATTTCTCTTTATGTGAGTTTGATCTTTATGCATCATCATATGTGAACACCATATTCAAAAGCAAATAATTAATAAAAGAATATATGCCATTAAAATTATGCATCATGCTGGATATTATGGTTGTGGTGTGCATTGTGTGGCAATACAAAAAAATAAAGAGAATATATTAATACCTAGATGAGAATTTAAGATTTAAAGGGAATTCTAGAATTTAGAAAAGAGAAGAAATGAATATTATGAGTAGAAAAATAAGTAAATAAAAGTATATTGTTCCAAAACTAGAGTTTGAAATTGTGTAATTAACTCAAGGGAGGAACTCATAACCAAATCCTAATTCAAGTTTGAATTCAAAAGGGAATAAAGAGGAAAATAAAATCAGAATAAAAGAAAAAAAAGAGAAATCCCACTGTTGGGCCAACTCAACCCTATTCGGCCCACCCAGAGAAACCCCCCCCCCCCCCCGCGCGGCCCAAAACCTCCCCACCGCGCGGCTCCAGCCTTTCCTTCAATGACGGGGCGGCCCCACTGGTCAACCTCTCCGCGCCTGCCACTCTGTTTCTCTGGCACGTGGGGTTGAGGTGTCAGGCCTTTCTTCAACCGAACCCCACATCTCCGGGTCAGCGCGGGGTCGCCGGCACGCTAGCATGCCCGTCCGGGATCCACGACCTGCGTATAAATGGGAGCCGCCGCCAAACTCCGCGGACCTTCCCTTTCTCACCAAGTCGATAGCCGGGGCGCTATATCGCGGAAAGCCGTCGCTGTGAGAGGAGAGGGGTGAGACGAGAGCTCGCCGTCGTGCGTATCCATCGTCGCTGTCGACTGGGACCGTGATTGGATCAAAACTGTGCGCAAGACCTTGGCGGACTTGCGCCTGGGGGTTAATCGTGAGCGGAGAGCCGGGGATCCCATGAATTTGTCGCCGCACTCCGACCCTCGCGGCCGAGCCGCCGCGCAGCGTGGGCGTGCTTCCTCAAAGTCTAATCGCCGGTAAATTACCCATCCCTACCCTCATTGTGCTATAGGATTTGTATTGCACCATCTAGGATAGGTTGGGGTCTACCCGTGCGCGTATTTTAGTTGCACCGGCGAGAGGCCACCGTGGGCGCGGGGCGGCACCGCCTCTGTGCGGATCCTGGGGGGAGACGCTGGATTGGCCGTTGGATCGGCGATGGTTGGGCGAGATCACACCAGCGCTTACCCCTTCACGCGTCCTAATCTAACCGTTGGATTCACATCTAACAGCTACAGATGGATCGGGGGAATAGCCTTCGCGTGATTAATCTAGTCCGTAGGATCCAGATCTAAGGGCGCTGGTAGAATACCCATTCGGAGATAGCAAGATCTAATCTGGGCCACACATGCGTGATCGGACGGCTGTGAGAGCCCCGTACCCTTTCGGCCGAGCAAACATTCAAAAGAGACCCTGCATTTATCAGAAAATAACCCGCCGTCCAGAGAGTGCTATTCACTGTGTCTTAGGAATTTTACCCCGAGCCCCTTGTGTTCCTGTTTAAATGAGGCCCAGTCCAGAGATCGTTTAAATTGAATAAATGAAATAGAAAATAGATTTTTAATAGGAAAATAATTGCTAGAACTTCAATAATTCATAGAAAATGCATATGAACTCCAAATTAATCCATTCCAGTTCCTAAAATTTTGTAATTTTATTCTCTAGCACTTAGTGTCTCTATTTCATCATGACAACAGTAAGAAAATTAATCCCACACTTAATCCTATTTTAAACACATAAAACCTTTGAAAATCCATAACTTAAAATCTATAACTCCAAAAATTATGATTTCTGTTCCTAGGATTTTATTTTAATGTGTAGATTATTACTATGCATTTTGTTTATATGTCTGTTGTAATGTTAATTTCTCTATATGTACTGTGCTTGTTTGCATTGTGGCGAGTAGAAGAACCCGTGACCGAGGATCCTGGTGAGCAGCAGGTTGAAGTAGCTGAGCAGGAGCTCATTGAAGGCAAGTTGTGCCCTTGACCACTTTTTACCCAATAATGTTCTTTAATATCATTTACTCATGCATAGGCTAATTTTGATGGGACCCGATAGGTCATCCTAGATTGTTTATCTCATTACCTTGTTTACCCCTGAATCACTTGGGTAGTTTGCTATTGCTTTACATGGTTTTGGGATAATCATTTATTATATCTATGTTCCAATTCTTCTGTTATTCTATTTATGTTCATGTTAAGATCATTAATGTTAATTGGAACATAGAGCTTAACTTGAGAAACACGTGCCACCACAAGGGTTTAATGGGACGCCCTTGGCTGACTAATTAGGAAAGCTAGTGGAAGACTACCTTACCCGAAAGGGGCAAGGGCAGTAGGGGAGTGGTCAGTGTAGGGAGGTCCTTGGTTGATTTTACTGCGATGGCGGTCACACAAGAACCCTGCATTGGAGCTTCCTATAAACTGTAGCGGGTTTTCTGAAGCTAGTGGAACTTTGTAAAGGCCTCGTAGTGTTACCCTGCCTCGCCTCCTCGGTAGAGGTGTATGGGAAGTCGCGATCCCTTGGCAGATGGGTAACATGACTTGTGGGTAAAGGGTACAACCTCTGCAGAGTGTAAAACTGGTATACTAGCCGAGCTCACGGTCATGAGCAGCTCAGGACTCTCTGATGTTTAAATTATGGAACTTAAATTCAATTTTGTCATTTTCATTGCATGGGTTTATTATTAATTTTGTTCTATTACTTTACTTATGGTTTGGTATTTACTTACACTTAGTAATTGCTAATAAAATTTTGACCAACTACTTAAAAGCAATGCTCAGCTTTAACCCCTATCATTGATTAGCCTTACACACCACATGAACTCACACCTTTGTGAGTTTATGTCCACTGATTCCCCACAACTTGTTGAGCTATGATCATGTGTGAGCTCACCCTTGCTGTCTCACCCCCCCCCCACAGGAGAAGAGCAGGTGGTTCAGGAGGAGCCACAAGGCGAGGAGTATGATCTGATCTAGGTGGCGTTTCTCAGTTGACATTGGCGCCGACGATCCTTAGTTTGTTTTATATTCATTCTTTTATTTTGTAATAAGTCTTCCACTATGTAATAAATACTCTGATTATTGTGACATTTATCTCTATACACTCTGTTATTATATATGTTGTCTTTTGGTGCATGTATGATGCACCTATCTTTGTTCCTTAAAGCCGGGTGTGACAGCAGATGGGTAACATGACTTGTGGGTAAAGATGCGTAACCTCTACAGATTGTAAAACTTCTATATCAGTCGTGCTCACGGTCATGAGCAGCTCGGACACTCACATGATTAATTTATGGAACTAAATTCAATTTGTCATATGCATTGCATCGCAGGTGTTGTTATCACTTTTTTCTACTACTTAATTGGGTTGGTATCTATTTACACTTAGTAACTGCTAATAAAATTTAGACCAACTTTAAAAGCAATGCTCACCTTTAGCCATCCTCTTTGGTAAGCCTTACACTTCACATGAGCTCCCACCTTTGGCGAGTTCATGCACATTATTCCCCACAACTTGTTAAGCAATGAACATATGTGAGCTCACCCTTGCTGTCTCACACCCCCATAGGTCAAGAACAGTTACCGCAGGATGAGGCACATGGAGGATGATGTGATGAGTTCGTGAGTGGTCTAGGCCGTCGTCTCCCAGTCAACTTTGGGTTGCTGGATTGTTGTCTCCTTATGATGTAATTATTTATTTATTTTGTATTTATTTTGTACAGAACTCCTATTATATAGTAAATATGTGATATTCGTTTCTGTACCACGATTCATCATATGTGTGAGACTTGGTCCCAGCACACCTGGTGTTTATTTCGCGCCCGGGTTTTGGACCCCTAAAACCCGGGTGTGACAGAAGTGGTATTAGAGCCGACCATTGAGGTTTCACGGGCGTGTGTGGGCTAGGGGGTTCATGTATATGGCGCATGGCACATGTGGGCTCGGAGTGGTCACATGGCATGGCATATGATGACACTAGACACACAGACGTGGCTAAGAGGGGAGGTTCCTGGATTGGGGTTGACCGACGAGGACGTCGGTCTTCTAAGGGGGTGGATTGTGATATCCTGGCCTATAGGATGGGATATCCTGGCCCAAGGCTTAATAAAATTAATAGAGTACTCATATCAACAAGGTGCATCTTCTTTTTTGAAAGCCTATCTCGAAAGAACCTCCAAGTTAAGCGTGCTTGGCTTGGAGCAATTTGGGATGGGTGACCAGCCGGGAAGTTTTCTCGGGTGTGCATGTGTGAGGACAAAGTGCACACAAAAGACTCGTGTTGGTCTGTGGGGACGATATATAATATGTCGGTGTTTCGGACCCGGGGGACCCTCAACAGACTAGTGAAATTTATGCTGCGTGTCCCTGCCCGGATGGATTGATGCAAGATGAAACACAAGATTTATCCTGGTTCGGGCTAAGAAGGCCCTACTTCCAGCAGAGGGAGGATGAGGCTTATATTATCTTGCACCGGGGTGCTTGTAGTAGGGGATACAAGCTTTGCGAGAGAGGGAACGGATCCCAGGTCTCTTGAGAGGTCTAGTGTTGTTGTAACACCTCTAATGTTACTATTACTAAAACTTGAGCATAACATCATGAGCATTGGTATTTGAATATGTTTGACACACCTAGAGTGCATTCACTAGGCAAAAATTTTCAAGCAAGTTGTATTGTTGTGGCATTTTGCAAATAAGACCCTAGTATAGGATACTTAACCCTAAAGGGGATCCTAAAGGGTAAAACAAGAGCCACATAAAAAAAACCCCAAAGACTAAGTAAAATAGTCATAAAATATTACTAAAGATGGGTTTAAGTTACATTTACACCCTTGAGACCAGAAACCCTAATTGAAACCCTGAAAAATCCTAAATCCAAACCCTAGGGGCCTATGTGCAAAATTAGTCCACTTTTGGACTAAAGTGCAAAAACCATGATAAATGAGTATCCTAAGTCATATGGTTCCCAATCATGAGGGTTTGCAATCCAAAACTTGAGATTTGGACTTAAGTGCAAAAGAGCCACACTTGACTCATTTGATGAAGTCTGAATTTCAGTGTGATTGATTCAACTTTGAGCCTTTGTATCTTTCAAATTAGTGAGAATTTGCCCTAGGTCACCACATAAATATTATAGACCTATCAAAGGAGAACAACTTTGCTTAAGAGTGTAAGCATAGTTGTTGAGAAGAAATTGGAGATAATTAAGCCCAAAGTTGGACTGTCAGGCTGATTAAGTCTGAATCTCAGACTGACAGTGACCTAGATCCAAGTTTGAGAGCCATTTCGACTATGATCCAGTGAGAATCTACGTAGGGTTGCTATAACAAAGTTGTAGAGCTATTATAGAGGAATAGCTTTGCTGCAGATATTAAGTCTTGGTACCATATGGAATTTGAAGAAATTTGGATCTGAAAGTTGGCTGTCAGGCGTACTGAAGCAGAAGGCGATGGTACAGTGCACCGGGTGGATAAGCTTTAGCCTTGCCGCCGACGACCTATCCGCACCACGATTTGCGCCGGGGTCGGGATGGTCGCTCGGCGAGCATCTCCGCGCGAAGATCTTTTTGATCTGGGTAAGATCGTCGCGGTGGAGAGCAATAACTCCGGCCGCCACGCGGTCACTAATCGTTCCGGCCATATCCGGTCATCGGCGCCGCTTCCCTCCATTCATCCACGCCGCACCGATGTGACCGTGTTACTGTCGCAGCGGGGACGTGGCAAGACCGTAGGAATGGATGTTGCTTGACGCCGCCGTTGATCGCCAGCAAAGACCGGCGATGGTTATCACCATAGCCATGGTTGCGGCTCGGTGCACCTATAAATTCACCGCGTCCCCACCCCCTCCGTTCAAATCAACTGAGCTCTGCCCTTCGTCTCTAAATTGCGAAGCCGTAGCACCTGCTCCCGCCCTCGATTAGCACCCTAGCCGGAGAATCACCAATTTCCCCCAAATCGGTTCGCCGCGCCGCTGAGAACAGCTCGACCGTGGCCAGCCCGCTCTGGTAAGTTCCTATCCAATTCAAGTGTTGTTTCCGTGGCTCTGCACGCTTGTGAAGCTCACTGTGGTGCCCGTTTACTCAATTCGGCCCTGATTAAGCGGGAACACGAGCTCGTGGTCACGGTTTCCGCCGTGCACGTGGGCAGACTGTTCTCAGTGCGTTCATGTCAAATTGATGAGTGTTCCGAGATCATCCTTAGTCGGTTATGCTTCCTCGATCACTAGCCATAGCAGCCATTGCCGGCCATGGCCGGTACGGGCCGTGTCGGGGATGAACGGCGAGCGCGCCGTGGCCAGGGATGGTTGTGGAGAAGAAATAGAAATATGAGGATGTTTCTGCAAGATGTCAGTGACTGTTAAAACAATGTTTTGGACTCCTTCGAGATTTTCAAATGTGCAGGGTTTTATGTGCAAAGTCGCCGTCGCGCGCGCGAGCGCGCGTGGGCGCGCCCCTGTTCCATGTGTAGTTGGGCCGCCTAGTTTGAATTCAGCCCAGCACTTTTCAAACTTTCTCCTTTTCTTTTTCTGTCCAACTTTAGAAATATGTAGAAAATTACATGAAAATGGTAAAAATGTCAAACCAATTTTCCTAGATTCCTTATTTTCTATAGTATTTAATAAAAATAGTTTTATGATTTTTAGGATAAATATGGAATTTTGGGTCATTTAAAATAGCCTAAAGTATTGCTTCTGGATTTTTAGAAAAGCAATAATAATCCCAAAAATGCCCAAACTTTTTATATGAACTCAAAACATTATTTAGAAGCTTTGGGTAGAATTTGGTTTGATTTGGACCTTGTTTGATAATTAGAACCCAAAACCCCCACCCCCTGCTCTTTGAACTTCACTATTGACTCCGGAAACCCTAGGTTCTCGGAGTTCCGTGAAGGAAAATTGTATTCAAGAACTTTAGATAATAAATTCTTATTATCTTTGCACTCTCATGAGCATTACATGGCACTCATTCTTATCTACATATATATATGGTTACATCTAGAAAACGAAGAAGAGGTTGAGGTAGAAGAGGAGAAGACTTCACCACCACCACCTGCGGAACCTCAGGCAGGGAATTGATTTTACTTTGACATCTGTGGATCCGTGCCTGACTCACCTATAAACGAAGGCAAGCTCCGGTGCATGCAACCCCTTCCTTGTGTTTTAAATTATTTCTGCACACTTAAAGTCTAGTGAAATGTGCATTCGGTTTATAGGAGTTGCTTGGAACCTTTTGATGCATTACCTTCCTTGATATCCACACCCTTATAGATACTTCTGTTGAAGTATCCAAACATGATTTACAAAAATGCTTAGCCCTACTTAGATCTTGTGGATAGAGGTTGTCCTTAGCCTAGCTCGAGAAAGGATGGCTTCTACCTGCAAGAATATTTTCATCTGGAGCAATGGTGGGATCTTACTGCAAAGTTCTCTGTGATGCTCTCTTCATCCTAAGGAACACAAAACAATCCTAAGGATGGAAGTATTTAACTCGCGACTTGGGCTAGGAACAGGTGATGCTCCGCCCGGGTCAATTAAGGATTGGATGCGTATGTAGGCCTGCTAGATCAAGGACTATCCTAACTGGCCACATGCCCTGGTATGGGACAGGGTAAGCTTTGCCTCGGGCAGACTAATACCAGAATAAGATAACACGCAATGGGCGTGGAGCGGTGGCGAGAGTAGCGTGTACCCTCCGTGGCAAGAGGCTGGACGGTGGTGTATCTGTGCTCTCGGTTGGCGTGAACCTGATCTGGTCTTAAGAACCCCGGTGGCGAGTTGACATATGCAAGGGTTAAGTGCTACATATGTCGTGTGGTTAGAGATCCTCAGCTGAGTAAATCGATTCGGATCGCCGTTATATCCCCGGAGAGTGGAGACTTGATCACTGACCTGCAACCTAAGTCAGGATGTGAATCTCATGAATAAAAAGGATGTTGTCTTGATGTAATGGTAAAAGTAGATCATATGCAAACAGAGTCTATTAATATTTAATCTGGCGTTAAAATATTGAAAGTAAGGACTCACTTTAGTAAGCTATTTTTGCAAAGGTATCTAAGTTGAATTTTTAAAGCCTCTCCTTGATTCCCAACCCCAGCATACCCTTGAGAGTCTTTTCCTTGGTCGGGTAAGACTTGCTGAGTAATTCCATACTTAGGGTTTTATTCCCTATGGTTTTTAGTTGAGGAAGCAACCAACTTTTGTTGCTTCTGTTCCAAGGTGGTCTCCAAAGAAGAAAATCAAGAGTAAAGCTGCGGGAGGAAGGGTTCCTCCATAAGAACTTTTGTTTAAAACTTATCGGGAGGAGTTTTTGCCTCCCTTGGTGTGTAATAATATTACTCTGCACTCGTAGTTATATTCTGGTCTGTAATATATAACTTTGTCTTACTTTTAAATAAATGTAAATTTTTGTAATCGCTTCTGCATCTCCGATGATCTGTAATGTCTGCGTGACGGGTGAAATGCTCTTGGGAAAGGTAAGAAAAGCAGATACCGAAGTTGTCAAGTAATTCAAGGGCACCTACAGGGTTGTCTGAGGTCCGTTGGACAAGGACAATTGTAGGTGGGCCTAATAACTTGGGAGGTTCCGTCATAGTTGTGGAGAGAAGGTTTGCCCTGATGTGTTTTTTGTTGATGTTGAGTGAGCCGTCTGGGTGAGCTTTCAAAGCTTGCCTTGGAAAGGCCCTGGGCATCTCCTTTTATAAGTACAAGGAGGTGACCCAGCTGTACATATGGGGGTGTAGCTATGCGCTAATGTGGACGGCGGAGAAGTGCTTGAGCCCTGTAGAAGCGTGGCCGACGGTGCAGCCCTAGGTCCGGACCCCTATAGTGACGCGGCCGGCTCCGCCGAGTTGAAGCCGAGCTCTGTAGCGCCATGGCCGGCGGTATGGCCTAGTCGTTGAGGTGGCCTTGAAGTTTGTGTCCTACTGACGTTTCTTTGACTTTGTAGAGAGCTAAGGACAGTCGACGTCATGGGCGCATGCCGGGGATCATCATTACCTGTTATCGGAGTAATTTGATGTGACACTGGTCCTGTTCCTTCGTAGCCTGAGGTGGCTAGCTAGGAGAAGGATAGTGTTGTATTCCCTGTTCGTGTAGTCGGTCCGAGGCTGTCTTGGGCGAGGCGGTGATTTCTCCCGAAGCCGAGGCCTAGGTCGGGTGAGGCGAAGACCTCCTCCCGAGGCCGAGGCTGAGGCCGAGGCCTGGGTCGGGCGTGGTGACGATTCCTCCCGAGGCCGAGGCTGGGGTCGGGCGAGGCGGAACTCCCTGTTGCACTCGAGGCTGAACTCGGGAGAGGCGGTAACTTACTGTTGTTAGTCTTACCCCGGTGGTTGGCACAGTGGTCAAAACAGGGTGAATAGTGTCGTTATCCTGTCAGAACAATTAGTAAAAGGGTGAAGTGACTGCGGTCATTTCGATCTTGCCAACTGCGGTGCGCGTGTCGGGATAAGGTTTCAGGTGATCCCTGCATTAAATGCGCACGTGATACGGTCGGTGGCAAGGCAGTTTGGTCGAGGCTGCTATACGACAAAGTTTACCCGAGTTTTGCCTCGGGCGAGCCAGGGGTGCGCCCACTGCCTGAGGGGACCCTCGGGCGAGCCGTGAATCCGTACGAGACTACTGTTCTTGCCCGAGGCCGGGCTCGGGTGAGACGGGACCGCGTCCCTTGGTAGATGAGGCCTTGACTTGAACCGTGCTTACCAGTCTTTATGGTTTGTTTTAAAGATGTTCTCCAGCCATGTTTAGGAGTACTGGGGGTACCCCTAATTATGGTACCCGACATAATGCTAGAGAGCTGCCAGAAGTAAGTACCGTCGGTCCAGGGATTGGACGGGGTGTTACAAGTGGTATCAGAGGGATGTTGACTGTAGGACGAAACCTAGATAGAACTGAACAACCAATACTTACTTTCCTCTGCTACTCTGATTCTCTCTAAACTTTTCTTAATCTTTTCTCATCTATTTTCGCTTTACTCTAATTATTCTTACCTTTTCCTTCTAAAGACAAACATGGATTTCACACTTTGAAATCCAATACTTAAAGTAACTTTTAGGACTAGGAGACCTACTCTTAGGAACAAAAACAAAACTATTTTTGTAAGTATATCTTTGCTTGACTGTTTATTCTTGTGATAACTGCTTGATTCGATTCTTTGATTGAGTGTGATGGGTTGTAGGGTAATGCGATTCATCTTATCCTAAAACATCCCATTCTAACCAACTCATCCTATCTTAAAAGATTCTATCTTATCTTTATGGATCCATCTTATCCTAATAAGCGTAATTATCCACCCTAGTTTAACAACCAAGATCCAATCCAAATTAATTAGATCTTATCTAGACAAACTAGTCATACCAATCTAATCTAGATCCCATCTAACCTAATATGATCTAATCTAATGTGAGTCACTCAAACATGTTAGTTAATCCTAGTGAAATAGATTAGACCCTACCCTATAAAACATGTTTTGAATTAATTCACTTTAACCTAAATTAGTGACTTTGACCAATGTGGCCATGAACAAATAGCCTGACCAACATGTTCATGGTGACCATTCATTCCAACTTAGCATCAACTAGATTCGACCTAACCGCTCTTAGTCGAAAACCATCTACTAAAACTATTGGCTCCAGGTACTAATCTATTTGGTACCCCTCAGACTATCTTAACTGCATGTCCCTAGCTAGGATGATAACATCAAGATTGGAGAAGGAAGAGATCAACTTCGACAAGGAGGGTCAAGAGTCAACCAGATCATCGGTCAAGACAAGATCCATCATCCAAAATAGAGTCTTCCCTTACATAATCCTTCTTACCCCAAACTATTCTTGCCCTATTTACCCATCTTTTATCCTACATAATAAACTGGCCATACCTATATATACCCCTGCTTTCATAATCACCTAATAATTTGTTAAAAAACTTTTGGTATTAAAACCAATTAGAAACTGAAACATAGACTACAAACCAAACTAGTTGCATCCTCTTTCTTACTAATCTCGAGAACGAGATTTCTTTTAAGGGGGGTAGAATTTGTAACACCCAAAATCCTATTTTGGGATTTATACATCCATTCTCCAAAAAGGTTAAGAATTAAAAGTATAAGTGTTAAGAACTTCCTTTCTAGAATAAAAATGTGTAAATATTAGTCATAAATGATCCAAACTTAGATCAAACCTCTGAAAGTAGACATTAAATTTGGGGACTTAAGAAAGGAAAGAAAGGACAAGATCTTATATAGGTCAATATTTAGCCTATAGTACCTCTTAAATAAAGATGTTTCACTAGAAAGTATTTTCTATTAAAATAAGCAAGTAATATTGAGATTGGTGTAAACTTTTTTTAAGGGGAAAATAGTATTTTTGTGGAAATGAAAGTCTTTGGGTGAGCACAATATATTTGCATCATTTGAATATGAAAGTGATATAAAAATAATAATAAATATATTTTGCATCAGGTTGGAATTTTATTGTTGTACACCTAATCATGTAATCTTATATTTGTATTTGATTTTAGTTTTGAGAATTTAAATAGGCAAAACAAGATAGAGAAATCTGAATAAAGAAAAAGAAAAGAATAGGAGAAATTGGCGCCTGGGCCAAATCACCTAGAACCGGCCCACCATACCCTCATGACACCCCAACACCATGCGCACGCAGCAGCCCAACCCCTCACCCTTTTCTTTTTGTCAATGGCGCGTGGGCCCCATCTTCCAGTGCAAGCTATCCCCTCCCCTATCCAATGTTCACACGTACACCATGTATGGCGTGTGGGCCAGCCCTGTCTGGTGCTTCCCCTAGCTTCGACCCATTACAAACTGCCCCGACAAATCCGTGTCCAAGTCGCTGGAATCTCTCCCCGGTCGGGCTTGGCAGCTGAGTATAAAACCTGAACCCTGCACCCTTGAAGCGCCCAACCCACCATATTCAAGAGCCCTCGTCGAAAGCATGAAGGAGATCTGATTGATGGCTTGGGGTTGCGGTGGTCCACTACACCTGGATCACGCCATCGAAGTCGTTCGAAACCCGGCATGTGCTCGAGTAGGGGTCATCGGGTACACTGAGTGCGTCCATGACCTCTTTGTGCGAGCTCGGTGACCGGAGAGCTCGTCGCCATGAAAACTGAGATGGATCGCCATCGCAGATCTGCCTCACGCCGTGGGCGGGACCCACGCAGCAACACAGTGGTAAATCCTCTCTCTCTAGTGCACGCTTTCATAAATTACTTTTCGCTCATCTTTCTGTTGTGATTAACTCACCATTGCTGCGGTCGGGGATTCTGGCAAAGTTGCCATTGTGATGGGGCCTCTGTGCCACCGTCCGGTCTGTGTGAGGGAAGAAGAAAGCAATTCGACTGTCGATCCTATGATTGAGGGCTGGGTGCGAATTGGGGACGGCGTGGACGTTTCCCGGACCACTGATCTGGGATCCAACGACCATCGTATACCACTGGGTCACCAAGTTATGAAAGCTAATCTAGACCACACAAGTTGGGTCGGGCGGCTGTGGCGCCACGATACCCCTTAGCCAGGATCGCTTTGCATAAGAGCCCTCGGACTCCTTTCAAATGAACCCGTCATCCGCACACAGTGTTAAATAATTACAAACGTGCCCTAGAATTTGTAGTTTAAGCCCCGAACTCTCTGATAATTATGTCTGTGGTCCTCTGTTTTAATTCTGAATTGACTCATTCTAGTTGCGTTAGTTTCGTATAAATATTTACTACGCAGTAACAACATTAATTATACCATATTGCAAAATTTTATAGTTAGATATTTATTTAACCTATGTCTACTAGATTAACTCTTTTAACCAAAGCTAACATGTCCATAGTTATAATTTGGTTAAAATATGATCTCTAGTCAAGTTATAATTAAGATTAAAGAAAATTGATTAACTCTTTGGATTATTTTTTATCTCATGGTTTATAAAATCAATACAAAACCTAGTTTTAATTACTTAATCACGTAGTTCTTCCGAAAATCATAACTCCATAACTGTAACCTCGATTTTAGCGAGTCTCGAACCCATGACCTCATAGCAACGTGTGGATTATTACTATGCAATTTATTCTTATGTTTGGTGTGATGTTAATTTTGTCTATACCATGTTTGTTTGTATTGCTACGACTAGCAGTGAGGTCACAATAATTTGAAGATCATCCTGGTACCTAGAATCTCAAGTCCCAGGCAAGTTGTGCCCTTGATCACTTCTTTTTACCCAAGCATGTTCTTATTAATCATAATGATTGGCATAGGTTAACTTTGATGGGACCCAATAGGTTACCCTAGTTTGACTATCTTTATACCTTGTTTACCACTGAATTTTTGGGTAGTACCTGTTATTGCTTTATGTGGTTTTGGGTATGGAGATATACATTATTTATGATCACACTTTTATTATCAGTTTGTTATTTACTGTTCATGATAAAGATCATTATGTTAATTGGAACATGGAGAACCACCCGGGAAAACAGTGCTACCACAAGGGTGGTATGGGACGCCCTTGGCTGACTAATTAGGAAAGCTAGTGGAGGACTACCTTACCCGAAAGGGACAAGGGCAGTAGGGGAGTGGTCAGTGTAGGGAGGTCCTTGGGTTGATTTTGCTGTGATGGCGGTCAGGTGAGGGATCCCTGCATTGGAACTTCCTAGAAACTGTAGCGGGTTTTCTGAAGCTAGTGGAATTTTGTAAAGGCCTCGTAGTGTTACCCTGCCTCGCTTCCTTGGTAGAGGTGTATGGGATTCATGAATCATGACCCCTTGGCAGATGGGTAACACGACTTGTGGGTAAAGATGTGCAACCTCTGCAGAGTGTAAAACTGGTATATCAGCCGTGCTCACGGTCATGAGCAGCTCGGACACTCACATGATTTATTTATGGGACTAAATTCAATTTGTCATATGCATTGCATCGTAGGTGTTGTTATCACTTTTGTTCTACTACTTATTTGGGTTGGTATCTACTTACATTTAGTAACTGCTAATAAAATTTTGACCAACTTTAAAAGCAATGCTCAGCTTTAGCCATCCTCTTTGGTAAGCCTTACACTTCACATGAGCTCCCACCTTTGGTGAGTTCA
Source organism: Zea luxurians (assembly GCA_029449295.1). NCBI lineage: Eukaryota > Viridiplantae > Streptophyta > Magnoliopsida > Poales > Poaceae > Zea > Zea luxurians. The sequence goes on along the minus strand of JAOPSE010000010.1, from coordinate 35,734,121 downwards.
TGCACATTATTCCCCACAACTTGTTGAGCGATGAACGTATGTGAGCTCACCCTTGCTGTCTCACACCCCCCATAGGTCAAGAACAGGTACCGCAGAATGAGGCGCATGGAGGATGCTGTGATGAGTTCGTGAGTGGTCTAGGTCGTCGTCTCCCATTCACCTTTGGGTTGCTGGATTGTTGTCTCCTTATGATGTAATTATTTATTTATTTTGTATTTATTTTGTACATAACTCCTATTATATAGTAAAGATGTGACATTCGTTTCTGTACCATAATTCATCATATGTCTGAGACTTGGTCCCAGCACACCTGGTGTTTATTTCGCGCTCGGGTTTTGGACCCATAAAACCCGGGTGTGACAGAAGTGGTATCAGATCCGACCCTCGAGGTTTCACGGGCGTGTGTAGGCTAGCGGGTTCGGGTATATGGCGTATGGCGCATGTGGGCCCGGAGTGGTCACATGGCATGGCATATGACGACACTAGACACACAGACGTGGCTAAGAGGGGAGGTTCCTGGATTGGGGTTGACGTAGAGGACGTTGGTCTTCTAAGGAGGGTGGATTGTGATATTTCAGGGCTTATTGTAACTGGCGTAATTCTTTCTCTCATGCGACTAATGATTGTAATATGTTTCGATGACAGATCCAATCGGCCATTTTAACGAGGGACGATTAAAATTTTAGGGAATGTAGGTGGACACAAAACCCCTTCTAATAAATATGATCAACTTTGATGATAAAAAAATCCTGGTTTGGCCTAGGGCAACTGATAGGGGCAAGTGCAAGGAGGTCATCATCGGCAATACACGAGGAGCCGATTAAAACGTAAAATTTTTCTGCAGGAAAGTGGTGGTGGAAAAGACCCTAGATGGAGGGGAAACACTAAAGATCACCATCACGGCCTCCAACTGTAGCACCCTGAATTTTAGGGTATAAAAATTTCTTTGCTCTGTACTCAAAATTCAGGTGGTACTCTCTCTTTTTCTTGCTTTACTTTTCTTTTTTTCTAAATAACGGAGAGTTAATTTGTTATATATTGGCATAAGCCTAGTGAAGTGTGCCCTAGGGGTGCCTTGGTTGTTGCATTCATGTTGTTGCATAGTATTTCTAAGTGCTTCTATCTATTGTCGTGCTTCTATATGTTATTACCTTCAACCCTTGTCGTGCTTCTATCTGTTATTACCTTCAACCCTTGTCATCTCTCGATATCACTACTATAGATTATGTTATATGAGACGATTATTTTTTAGTTATTAAGACGCTTACGTGGTGTCCAAATTTGATGGGGTCGCAAAAGATGTCCCACATTTAAGATGGTTGTAAACCGTCTTAAAAGATATTATATAAGACAATTTTAATTTATAACCGTATAAAAGGTATTTGTTTAAGTCATTTTGTCTGATAAACCGTCTTAAATTAGGTTTCTGTTTAAGACACTTCTAAAGAACCGTCGATAATATGAACATTATAAGTCACAAAGTATTTATCAAATTGTCTATAATGTCAGATGAATAATAGACGCTTGCAACAGGAAAACCATCGCATTTAAGAGATTGATATTGTACGCTTTGGAAACCGTCTTATTAAGTTTTAAACAAAATAACTTAAATTGTCGTACATTCTTCAATTTATAATCATTTTTGATATACTGCATTATAATAATTTAAGAGAGAAATATACATATACGCATGTATTTAATAACATTATAATTAATATAATATAGATAAGTATCATTCAATATCTCATAAATAAGCATTATCAAATAACTCATACAAAAGTGTAATCTAAATTCAAACTGAAGTACTAATTGAAAATTTTGATCATCAACTGTTTGCGTTAACATTAAGCCTAACTAAGTATATATGAACTCAAGTCTCCACACATGTGCGGCCACCAAAGTTTTATTCCATCTTTTCCTATACAAATAGGTGAAGGCAATAATTAGTAGTTAGACATAGTTGAACACCTCACATTATGAGATATCACAAAGGTCATATGTATGTGTAAAAAAGGATATAATAATGCCAGATTTTGCATCTGTCAAAAGAACTTACATTCTAACTTTGTTGGAGGCAGCCGTGCTGACAATTGGTGAGACAATCATTTTTTGCCACATTTGAGCAAAAACTTGCATTTAGGTCAAATAGATTTGACGGACCAAGAAATAGTATCTGAAAAATCATGCGACACTCTCCCATCCTATTGTAAATAACCAAGAAATTAGTTGATATTAATGTTGACATGTGGTACATGATCTTGTACTATTGAAGATATTAACATATTGTATATTTTCCACAAAACTGACCTTTGACCTGAAAATTAATATCAAAAGACACCTATGTCTGTTGTCTACGAACTCAGAATAATGCATAGAAAATCTGCTAATCAATAATCTAAACATCTAGGCCATGATTACACAATAAATAAAATTGCCAAAATAGGTCAAATATTTTGTAGTAACGCTCTTATTCAGACACATAAATAAACAAGCAATCGCAAATATGAGAATCACAAAGTTCTTATTTTGTCTTCACATGATAGTTCATTGACAACTATAAGGGATGACTTTGCAGATAATGAATGAAACTATTCTTGTGGTACTGCACTGCACTACTATGGTTCAAATGTGAGGATTACATTTATCAAATTTCATGAGTTTTGTCTTCTGTATTGCAAGTGGTGACAAAATAATAAATGTTTCATAAAAAACCAGTTTCATTGTAGTTAGTAGTTAACTTTCTAATGATTTAGCATATTGTGAACAACTGGTTCATGACGAACCTCCTTGTTCTCAAAAGTAGTGGACTAATTGTGCACCATAAGTTAAAATGTAAGATTCTCCCAAAGAAAGACTAAATGTAAACTTTCTTGAATAAATCTAGGTAAAATAGCTGATATACCTGGTAAATTAGGTAAAGGATTTGTTAGAGCCCATCCTTTCTTCTTATAAGCTTCCCTGACTTCTTCTCAAGAATTACAACATTGACTTGCAATTAAGCATTGATGTTCTTCAATGAAACATTAAGACTCAAAAGGCTTACTTGAGATAAACAAGCACCAGAGGTTCTTAGATCCAAGTAAGTGCCACTTGGTTATATGCATCTCTGGGGATTAAGCATTAACTTCGTCTATGTGATAAACAAAAACATAGAAACAAGATAATCCGCTCAAGTTGAGAGGCGCTCACTCTTATATCTGCCTGTACCAAAAAGTTCAAGATGTTGCATATCCTAATAGGTAATAACTATTATAAAGATGATGGTTGTTATCAATTCCCGATATCACAGTAGCTAACAAAAAGTCACTTAGTAAACTACAGAGAGCCTAGCAATCAAGAAACAAGGTAGGGAAATTAGTGATTACTAAAACAATAGCATGGGAATCAAATTAACATCAATTAATAGGGACTATCTCCTCCAGCACTCCATATGTATCATGGAGTAAATCAATGTTGTGATGGCATAAGACACATTTCAGGTTTAATGACCTAATAAATAAGCAACACTATGAGAAAATAAACACCTTGACTGCAGTAATGACATTCACCCATATAGCACCATTGTGCATATGTGTTATATTTGCACTTTTGCAGCAAACACAATATGATGAAAAACAATCAACAGCTGGATATCCATATGTGCTTTTAGGTACTTCAGGGGCTAAGATGTCCTAAAATTGTTTCGTAGAAACTAAAAGAAGTGTTTCCTCCTAAGTTTTTAGTAATTCATATTTACATTTATGACTCTAAATAATTTGTTATAAAAATACCATTCATAAAAATACAACAACTATGCATCTGGTGGCCAGGGTCACATTGCCAGGAAGATGTCATCATGGCATGAAACAGGCTAGAAAACATGATTTTGGTATTCGCTTAATATATACTCAATGTTCAATATTGTTGAAATTTGTGAATAAAATTATGAAATTTGGCAGTCTGAGCTGAGTTCTGGCTCAGATTCATTTCGAGTTTCTCACCACTACCGTTTTTCAACTATATATGTGTTTCAAAACAAACGAAGATAGAGAAGCACATCTAGCAGAGATCAGTTTACTGATTCTTGAAAGATAGATATAGTTGTGCCTCATGTTGAACAGATATCATTTTACTCATCCTTAAGCCTGCTAGGTTCTAGCCCAGCGCGTGGCTTGTTTAACTTAGCAGCTGACTATAGTTTATGTAGGTCTCCTTCAGCAACAGAAGGGTCTCCAACTGGCACAACTGCAATACCAACAAAACCATGCATTATTTAGAAGGAAAAAATCAAAGGCTAAATAGGTTAGGTTAAAAAAATGACATCTTAGATTAATAAAAATAATCTCTACTAACAAATATTAGCTCATTGTTTCATACAAGTGGTCAAGAACGAACATCGTGCATTTGTAATAAAAAGCTGATAAACGCACATATGGTGACAACTATGGAAATTAATATTTTTGTTACAATATCTAGAGTTAGGTTGCTATATTTACACATATTGTTTCCAAGAGCTGAACAACTAGACATATATATATAATTATATAGAGCATGCAAAATAAACATTAGTTAAATTTGGTGCAGTCCATTCTCTGCATCTGCAAACTTATTAAGAAATAAAATTTCTTACATTCTATTCGTATTTAAATCAAGTACATCTCTTTGAGCATTGGAAATTAATTTGGTTACTTTGAGGTCTGTTTCATCAAGCTATTGCTTTCCTGTGTTCTAGTGTCAAAGAGATTGTTTTAAAAGATTCTGGTGAAGGGTCACTTGCAAATTGCAATTGTCTCAAGGATAGATCAAAAGTATGTCGTAAAGTAGTTGCTTATGCTGGAAACTTACTCATGGTATCATGCCTCGTACATCTCAATTCATTGATTTATTAATCATTTTATATTATGATGATATGCAACCTTTTCTTTTCATCCAAAGTTGCAATATGTGTTCTCAAACATTTCAGTTCCATTTTCATTAAGTTTTAGTACTCCTAGACAGTTTCTATACAGTCTGCATTTCATTACTGACATTCAGTTTCTATACAGTCTGTATTTCATAACTGTTAATAGCCATATGCAGCAACAAAATTCAGTCTTCCTAAAAGACTACTTACATGTGTAATTTGCATGCCGCATACTCTTAGTGTTGATTATATTTCAACCTTAGATATATTCATGAGGCTAATTGATATTTTTTAAAATGTCTGTCTGTACTTCGCGGACTCTGCTGTAGTGCAGATTGGAATTGCATTTTACTACTGAACCGAATGTAAGAAAACTAAAAGGTCTTCATATCAGTAAAAAAATAATGGAGATGCAAAATACACTTGGGGAATTTATAAGTGTGGCTGCAGGGGACTTCATACCAAATCAGAATTGGCCCTATCTAGAACTGTTACCAAATGGCAGTTTGCTCTCCGATCAGTTTGTGCTAAGTAGGATAAATTAAATCCAAGAGGAAAGCAATGTTGGAGAAGCTGACTGAGACGACTAGACAATCTAGCCGCAACGACGAAGTGGTGCACGAAGAAGGCAGCTAACTAACCCTAACCAACAAGATTTGATCTGAGTAAGCGCGATGAAAGAGTGTTGTTCGTACCTATTGGAAGCGATGAGATGAAGAAGACAACAGGGCAAGGGAGGCAGTGGAGGGGCGACCGTATCCGCCGTAGGCCGTAGCTTTTGTCGACTGTGAAGGCGATGCCTGCTTTCTCGCGGTGGTGGCGACACTGCTTTCTTGTTCCTTCAGAAACGCCTCGTCGTGCCACGTTCTAGGGATGCACCCATGACCGTTGGAACAACAACGTACGACATAAATTAAAAGAGGTGAAGTGGACGCACTTGATCACAGATCTGCTTTACAAGGAATTATTTAGGGCTAGTTTGAAAACTCTATTTTCCCAAGGTATTTCTATTTTCCCAAGGGAAAATGAACTAATTTCCCTTGGGAAACGAAAATCCCATGGGAAAATGTTGGTTTTTTAGTCTGAATCTCAAATGACCGGGGTTTTACACTTTGACAATGTAAATGTAAAAGTACTAATATATTAAACATAGGATGGAAATAACTTTCTAAACCCCTTGGTACATAAATGATAGGAATTAAAGCAAAATGATGAGTTAGGTCTGTTGTGTGACACATAATGATCGGGTCATATGTGGGTTCATTTAACCATCTATATCAAGTTGAAGAGAAAAGTTTTACATTTTGTATCATATATATCGTCAAACTAAGCCGAATTCACTATTTACTACTGAAAGGGAAATGTGCCCTTGGGCCATTTCTAAGTATTTTGGTGATTGAGTGCCAACACAAGAGCTTAAGTGTTAATCTATGCCAATTGATGGACAAAGTGCAAATCAAGAGTAAAGGTATGTTTCTAAGACTTAGTACATTGTTTCGGAGACTAATGTATTGTGTCTAAGTGCTAGAAACAGGAAAATACCAATTTAGAAAAGACTTAGCTAAGCAGCCAAGACTCTGCGCAGTCTGGGTGCACCGGACAGTGTCCGGTGGTGCACCGGACAGTGTCCGGTGCGCCAGGCTGGCGACTGTCAACTGGTTGCTCTCGGGAAGCGATCAACGGCGTACGGCTATAAATCACCGGACTGTCCAGTGGTGCACCGGACTGTCCGGTGAGCCATTCACAGGCGAAGTCGTCGCTCTCAGGAAGCGATTACCGGCGTACGGCTATAATTCACCGGACTGTCCGGTGGTGCACCGGACTGTCTGGTGAGCCAACGGTCAGCCGGGCCAACGGTCAGCCACGTAATCCGCGTGCGACGCGTGGCCGAACCAACGGTCAAAAGGGGGCACCGGACTGTCCGGTGTGCACCGGACAGTGTCCAGTGCGCCAACGGCTCTGGATCTTCAACGGTCGGCTGCGCCACAGAAGGAAAGAAATCCACACCGGACAGTGTCCGGTGGTGCACCGGACTGTCCGGTGCGCCAGGCAACAGAAGGCAAGAATTGCCTTCCTGGAATGCTCTCAACGGCTCCTAGCTGCCTTGGGGCTATAAAAGGGACCCCTAGGCGCATGGAGGAGCATATCAAGCATTCTCTAAGCATCCCTAAGCATCAAGACTCCAATTCCGCACATTCGATTCTTTGTGATAGCAACTAGAGCTCCATTTGAGTAGAGAACTCTTTGAGTGTGTTGAGAGCTCGTGTTGTGACTTGTGTGCGTGTTGTTGCTCTGATTTTGTGTCTTGTGTGCGTTGCTCATCCCATCCTTACTTCCGTGCTTCTTTGTGAACATCTTTGTAAGGGCGAGAGGCTCCAAGTTGTGGAGATTCCTCGCAAGCGGGATATAGTAAAGTGCAAGCAAAACACCATGGTATTCAAGTGGGTCTTTGGACCGCTTGAAAGGGGTTGAGTGCAACCCTCGTCCGTTGGGACGCCACAACGTGGAGTAGGCAAGTGTTGGACTTGGCCAAACCACGGGATAAACCACTATGCCTTCTCTGTGTTGATCTTATTGTGGTTATCGTGTTGTGCAAGAACTCTTCTCTAGCCACTTGGCTTTATTGTGCTAACCCTTAATCAAGTTTTGTGGATTAAGTTTCACGTTTTTACAAGATCACCTATTCACCCCCCCTCTAGGTGCTCTCAATTGGTATCAGAGCCGTTCTCTTCACGTGAGGGACTAATCGCCCGAAGAGATGGATCCTAAGGGCAAGGGGATGGTGGTCAATGATAAGGAGAAGGAGTCCTTTGTCAATGATCCAAAGGACGACAAGCCTACTGACTCGGGTACGAGTCACAAAAGAAAAGACGGGAAGAAGAAGAAAACGAGTCGCATCAAGGAGATCATCTACTACGACGACAGCGACGAGTCCTCTTCTTCCCAAAAGGACGACGACAACGACTACGAGAAAAAGAAGACGGTTAATTCAAATTTTTCCTTTGATTATTCTCGTATTCCGCAAAGTTCCAATACTCATTTGCTTTCCATTCCCCTCGGTAAACCCCCTCACTTTGATGGAGAGGACTACGGATTTTGGAGTCACAAAATGCGTAGCCACTTGTTCTCTCTCCATCCAAGTATATGGGAGATAGTAGAAAATGGAATGCACTTTGATAGTATGGATAGTCCCATGTTCATCAATGAACAAATCCATAGAAATGCACAAGCTACTACTGTCCTTTTAGCATCTTTGTGCAGGGAAGAATACAATAAGGTGAGCGGCTTGGACAATGCCAAGCAGATCTGGGACACCCTCAAGATATCACATGAGGGAAATGACGTCACCATGCTCACCAAGATGGAATTGGTGGAGGGAGAACTTGGGAGATTCGCAATGATCAGGGGAGAGGAGCCAACCCAAACGTACAACCGGCTCAAGACCCTCATCAAGAAAATAAGGAGCTATGGAAGCACACGATGGACGGACCACGACGTCGTCCGCCTAATGCTAAGGTCTTTTACTGTCCTTGATCCACATCTTGTAAACAATATTCGTGAGAATCCCAGGTACACCAAGATGTCACCCGAAGAAGTACTTGGGAAGTTTGTAAGTGGGCGGATGATGATCAAGGAGGCAAGATACGTCGATGATGCATTGAATGGCCCAATCCATGAGCCTCAAACCGTGGCTCTCAAAGCAACAAGGAGCAAGGAGGCGCTATCTAGCAAGGTAGCGCAAGTTGAGGCGGCCGGGCTCAATGAGGAAGAGATGGCCCTCATCATCAAGCGCTTCAAGACGGCGCTAAAGGGTCGCAAGGAGCATCCCAAAAAGAACAAGACAAAGGGAAAGCGCTCCTGCTTCAAGTGCGGTAAGGATGGTCATTTTATCGCTAATTGTCCCGATAATGATAGTGACCAGGAACAAGATAAGAAGAGGGAAAAGAAGAAGGCTTACAAGAAGGCTAAAGGCGAGGCACACCTTGGAAAGGAGTGGGACTCGGATTGCTCGTCGTCCGACTCCGACAACGAAGGACTCACCGCATCAGCCTTCAACAAATCATCCCTCTTCCCCAACGAGCGTCACACATGCCTCATGGCGAAGGAGAAGAAGGTATGTACTTGGAATACTACTTATGCTTCTTCAAGTGATGATGAGTCTAGTGATGATGATGAAATAGACTATTCTAGTTTATTCAAAGGTTTAGATAGAAATAAAATTGATAAGATCAATGAATTGATTGATGCTTTGAATGATAAGAATAGATTGTTAGAAAAACAAGAGGATCTTTTGTATGAAGAACATGATAAATTTGTAGAGACGCAAAATTCTCTTGCTCTAGAAGTTAAACGGAATGAAATGCTTTCTTGTGAACTATCTACTTGCCATGAGACAATTTCTAGTTTAAAAAGTGTTAATGATGATTTAAATGCTAAACTAGAAGTAGCAAATAGATCTAACTCTTGTGTAGAACATGTTGTGATTTGCAATAGGTGTAAAGATTTTAATGTTGATTGTTGTAGTGAACACCTAGTTTCTATTGCAAAGTTAATTGATGAAGTGGCTAGTCTTAATGTCCAACTTAAGACTAGCAAGAGTGAATTTGACAAACTAAAATTTGCAAGGGATGCCTACACTATTGGTAGACACCCCTCAATTAAGGATGGGCTTGGCTTTAAGAGAGAAGCCAAGAACTTAACAAGTCATAAAGCTTCCATTCCCGCCAAGGAGAAAGGGAAGGCTCCTATGACTAATAGTAGTCACAAGAATCATGCTTTCATTTATGGTGATAAGAGATATTCTAGAAATGTTCATTATGATAGGAGTTATGATGCTTATGATTCAAATGCCATGTTTGCTTCAAGTTCTTCCTATGTGCATGGTAGAGATATGCCTAGGAGAAATGTCATTCATCATATGCCTAGGAGAAATGTTGCTAATGTTCCTAGGAAAACTAATGAACCTTCTACAATTTATCATGCTTGCAATGCTTCCTTTGCTATTTGTAGAAAGGATAGAAAGGTGATTGCTAGGAAATTAGGGGCAAAATGCAAGGGAGATAAAACTTGCATTTGGGTCCCTAAGGATATTGTCACTAACCATAGAAAGGTGTATTTACCTTGATGCTTATCTTGTACCTGCATTTTAAAACCTTCTCTCTCCCATTTCAAGAGTGTTCTACCCATCATGCCCTTGGTCATATCCTTTTCCTGGTCGATTACCATCTATTGGGGGTATGCTTCATCGCCGAAGATCCTGAAAGAGGAGATACCTTCGACAGATCCTCTCAAAAGCAGCACCGAAGCCACCATCCATGAAGCTTCGGCACAGTAACATGCCTCAAGACGAAGGACCGCACCGACTTAAAGATAAAATGACTGTTTAGTCCATGAGAGCCTGTGTCATAGTTGTAATCTTTTGTAAAGGACATGAATGTAATATCTCATAGGCTGCACCCTGTGCCTATAAATAGATGAACAGTACCCCCGTACTGTTCACGCTGATTTGTATTTGCTCGCACGTCACGCTTGGATCTTTGCCTTCTGTCAAGCCAAAGGTATAAATGTAATTCGATATTGTTCACGTTTGTTCATAATAATATAATTTGAGGATATTAATGATGCCATATGATTATTTATGTTATTTCTCATGTTTTATATGCTTCTTCCTTCATTAATATGTGTTGAAATGTCGAAGGTATGTCCTTCATGCCCTTCGTCTGAAGATCTTTATATCCTAAGAGATATAATGCTTCGAAGGGCGAAGGGTTCTGACTATTAACCCTTTTATGTTGCCTTGTTCTTAATTCATAGCATTTGAGAACAAGTCCCCAACATTGGTGCCCACCTCCGGTGAACTCACTTCCACTAATTGAGCTGATGGCTTCGTCCAACAAGCAAGCTGAAGCTGCTTCGGCTACAAAGCTAGTGCTCTTGATAACAAGTGGTTCATGCTCAGAGCCAGCTAACAAGAAGCATAAGAAGGAGGCTCAGAGAAGAGTACAGCATGTTGGGGTGCAGGGACCCTTCATCAAGACAAAATGGTCCCACATCCCAATCACCTTCTCCCAGGAGGACCTTCAGTTCAAGGATTATCCTCATAATGATGCTATGGTCATATCTTGTGTCATCAAGGGATTTTTGGTCCACAATGTTTTGGTTGATACAGGCAGTGCAGCTGACATCATATTTGCTAAGGCCTTCAGACAGATGCAAGAGCCAGAGGACAAGATTCATGATGCTACACACCCTCTTTGTGGCTTCCGAGGAAGGCAGATTATCGCACTTGGAAAGATCACAATGCCAGTGACCTTTGGATTTGTCCACAATACAAGGACTTAGCAGGTTGTGTTTGATATTGTTGACATGGAATATCCCTACAATGCAATCATTGGTCGAGGAACACTTAATGCTTTCGAAGCAATTCTTCATCCAGCATATCTATGCATGAACATACCTTCGGAGCAAGGGCCTATTACTATTCATGAAAGTCAGGAAGCTGCCAGAAAGGCTGAGGGAAATTGGACAGACTCAAAAGCCATCCACAATATAGATGGAGCTGAAGCTTGTGAGCAGTACAAGTACAGAAGAGAGAAGGCCGCTTCGGTTGATCAGCCGAAGCCCATGCTTCTGTGTGTGGACATAGCTGAGCATAAGGTACTGCTGGGGTCTCAATTATCTAAAGAGCAGGAGAAAACTTTGATAAGGTTTTTATTCAACAACAAAGATGTTTTTGCATGGTCAGCCAACGATCTCTGTGGTGTCAACAGAGATGTCATTGAACATTCACTCAATGTCGATCCATCCTTCAGGCCCAGAAAGCAAAGGCTTCGGAAAATGTCTGATGATAAAGCCGAAGGAGCTCGGAATGAAGTAAAAAGACTTCTCAGTGCTAGTGTCATTAGAGAAGTAAAATATCCAGAGTGGCTAGCCAATACTGTTATGGTGAAGAAGGCCAATGGCAAATGGAGAATGTGTATTGATTTCACGGATCTCAACAAGGCCTGTCCGAAGGACGAATTCCCATTACCAAGGATAGACTCTCTTGTGGATGCAGCAGCTTCGTCAGAACTTATGAGTCTTCTGGATTGCTACTCAGGATATCATCAAATATGGATGAAGAAGGAGGATGAGCCGAATACCAGCTTCATAACTCCCAGTGGAACCTATTGCTATCTTCGGATGCCTGACGGGCTCAAAATGCTGGAGGCAGTTTTAGCAGGATGACGACCAAAGTCCTTCATTCCCAAATAGGCAGAAATTTGCTAACATATGTCGATGATATCATAATAAAAAGCACGAAGCAAGAAAATCATATCACTGATCTGCAAGAAACATTTGCTAATTTCAGACAAGCTGGCTTGAAATTAAATCCTGAAAAGTGTGTCTTTGGAGTGAAGAAGGGCAAGTTCCTTGGTTGTATGGTTTCAACGAAGGGGATTGAAGCTAACCCAAGCAAGATCGAAGCTATCCTTCGAATGGAACCATCGAGCACAAAGAAGGGGGCTCAACGGTTGGCAGGAAGATTGGCTTCATTGAATAGATTTATATCTAGGTCAGCAGAAAGAAACTTGCCATTCTTTGAAATATTAAAGTCAGCCGAAGTCTTTCAGTGGGGCCCAGCTCAACAGAAAGCTTTTGAAGAGCTGAAGCAATACTTGATTGATATCACAACATTAACTCCACCTGCGCCAGGGGCTCCATTACTATTGTATGTAGCAGCTTCGCACTCTGCAGTAAGTGTGGCGCTTGTGCAGGAAAAATTTGATGGACAAATAAAAAAGCAAGCCCCAGTATACTTTGTCTCTGAAGTTCTAAGTTTATCAAAGAAAAATTATACATAATTGGAGAAGGTGTTGTATGCTGTCTTAATGGCTTCCAGGAAGCTTCGGCATTATTTTCAAGCATTCCATATAATTGTTCCTTCGTCATAGCCTCTGAAGGACATCATGAGGAACAGAGAAGTTACTGGAAGGATTGGAAAGTGGGCTGCGGAACTCAACGAATTCAGCATTGATTATGTGCATCGATCCTCGATTCAGTCCCAGGCGCTAGCAGACTTCATCGCTGACTGGGCGCCAGGGGCTCAGGAAGAAGAAGCAAATAAAGATGCTGAAGCTTGGACGGTGTTCTACGACGGTTCTTGGGGAACCTTCGGGGCAGGTGCGGCTGTTGTCTTAGTTGCACCTTCCAAAGTCAGAACATGCTATGCAGTAAAGCTTGACTTTAACTGCACAAATAATATTGCTGAATACGAAGCTTTGCTTTTGGGGCTTCGGAAGTTAAGGGCAATGGGGATAAGAAGGGCGGTCCTTAAAACCGACTCTCAAGTTATTTCTAGACATGTCGACAAGAGTTGCAAAGCAAGAGATCCGAAGCTTGAGAAATACCTGGATACAGTTCGAAGGCTTGAGGCTTCATTCGAAGGGTTTTCTGTTAAGAATATTCCGCAAGAAGAAAACGAGCACGCTGATCTGTTAGCCAAGTCAGCGGCACAGGGGCTGCCTCTACCTTCGGAAGTGTTTTTTGAAACAATAAGAGCACCTTCGGTGGAACTCCTCGAAAGAGCAGTGCTCACTATATCTCCTGTTCATAGTGAAGATTGGAGGACTGAGATTATATCTTTCCTCCAAGGTAATTGCCTTTCAGACGACGAAGCTTATAATGAGAGAATGGAGGCAAGAACAAGACCATATGTAATAATAGGAGGGGAGTTATACAAGCATGGAGTCTGCTCTCCACCTCTTAAGTGTTTATCCAGAGCCGAAGGTATAGAGCTGATGAAGGAGATACATGCAGGATTGTGTGGATCTCACATTGGGTCTAGGCCTTTGCTAGGAAAAGTTTTTCAACAAGGATTTTATTAGCCGAAGGCAGCTTCAGATGCTGCAAAGCTAGTCCAAAAGTGTGAAGGCTGTCAAAAATGTGCCAGAGACCAGAGGCAACCTTCATCTTTTACTCAATTAATACAGCCCACTTGGCCATTGCAAAGATGGGGTCTTGATTTGCTAGGCCCACATCCACCAGCACAAGGCAATTTAAAATATGTTGTGGTGGCGGTAGAATATTTTCCCAAGTGGATTAAGGCAAAGCCGTTGGCCACAATAACTTCGGTCACAGTCTAGAAGTTTTTCTGGCAAAATATTGTCTGTCGTTTCGGTGTGCCGAGGGCTATCACAGTAGATAATGGAACACAGTTTGATGTCGAAGCTTTCAGGGAATTATGTGATCGGATTGGCACGAAGATCCATTTTGCATCAGTCAGACATCCAGAGTCAAACGAACTTGTCGAAAGGGCAAATGGTATCATAATGACGGGAATAATGAAGTTAATCTTCAATCAGCCCAGAGGAAAATGGCTAGATGAGTTGATTAAAGAGGTGTGGAGCCACAACACAACAATATCAAGGTCAACAGATTTTACACCATTCAAGTTATTGTTTGGTGACGAAGCAATAACTCCGGAAGAAGCTAAGGCAGGGTCAATTAGAATAGCAGCTTTCAGGGAATTCTGTGATCGGATTGGCACCAAGATCCATTTTGCATCGGTCAGACATCCAGAGTCAAACGGACTTGTCGAAAGGGCAAATGGTATCATAATGATGGGAATAATGAAGTTAATCTTCAATCAGCCCAGAGGAAAATTGCCAGATGAGTTGATTAAAGTGGTGTGGAGCCACAACACAACAATATCAAGGTCAACAGGTTTTACACCATTCAAGTTACTGTTTGGTGACGAAGCAATAACTCTGGAAGAAGCTAAGGCATAGTCAATTAGAACAGTAGCTTCGGCAGAGGACGAAGCTGATTATTCTATGGCAAAAGATGCTATAGAAGGGACTAGGCTTCAGGCTGTGGAGAATATCAATAAATACCAAGCCAAAACAATAAAATGGCGTGACAGAAAGGTTCAGCTAAAAAACATTAAGCCTGGTCATCTGGTGCTTCGGAGAGTGGCCAATCCAGACATAGTAGGCAAGTTACAGCTGAAATGGGAAGGACCCTTTCTTGTGGTATCTTCGTCAAGACCCGGTTCTTACAGATTGAAGGATATGGACGGCAACGACATTCCTAGATCTTGGAATGCGGGCGAGCTTCGGCGATACTACGTGTAATTTTATGTAATCTTTTTCATTTTTCCTATGGTACCCTTTTCCTTTCTAGAGGGGGAGAAAGGTTTTTAATGGGGCCATAATTTGTAATCTTTCTTTTCTTATTTAGCTCCATGAGAGCAAAATCCCCCAAATATGTAAATGTAAAATCTGGGCATGCACCTTCGAGTGCAGAGAAAAAAGGAAAAAACAGAGAGAAGCTCGAAAGTCGTCCCTAAGGGGATGCAGAGCATGACGAAGCCACAAAAAGTCGTTCCTAAGGGAGCGTAGCTAAGTTTTCTGCTCAAAAGCCGTTCCTAAGGGAGCACAGCGTAAGTTTTCTGCTCAAAAGTCGTTCCTAAGGGAATGCAGAGCCAAATACCGCCGAAATATAAGGCAAAGCGCGAAAAGTCAACGCGAATACCGCCGAAATAGAAGGCAAAGAAGTTCAAAAGACGTTCCCAAGGGGATGCATAACTTACACCGAAAAATAAGCGGTGCAGCCGAAAAATAAACGGCAAAGAGATTTCAGTTATCCCTAAGGGAATGAAGGTTGTGGATGAAGCTTCGGATGTGTGTGTGTTTGGGCATTCATTTGCACAAAACATTACATCATACATTGCATTCATAAACATTCATTTAGACATACATAGGATCATCATCATCATATCATACAAATACAGATAGTTGCTTCGGTTTTAAGCATAAAGCTTCAAGAAGCAGATTTATGCTTTGTTGTGTGCGAAAAGAAGGGAAGGTGTTTTTTCGCCTTCAGCTCAAAAATACAGGTTTCGACCACATCAAAGCATTTCATACATTGATGGAAAGGTAAAAATATATTGCAAGGTATGAACAAATTTACAGAGTACAATCTGATTCTTAAGTTACAATATTCTTTACAAGGGTCAATACAAAAGTTTCCTTAGAATTTTTTCATAGCTAGGTACTCTAGCTTCGTCTTCATCTGCTGAGCTTCGGATGACCAGCTAGGCTTCGGCTCTATGATCTTCGGCTTTGTCATCCTGTACATATCAAAGCATTATAAGGAAAATTCAAGTTTCAAGGAAAAGGTAAGCACAAGGTATGATTTTATTACCGGCTTGAGATGACTCCGGGCTTCGTCACCAGCTAGGCTCCGCCCACCCTTTGTCCATATTTGCTTTATAAATCTGTTTTCTATGCTTCGAGCTAGACTGGGGATATCAATCAGATCTGCTGGTGATAAGCTGAAGTTTAGTCTATTAACAAATTTTCCATGCGTACAACCAGACTTCATGAAGGCAACAGCTGTGCCCTGAGAAGCTAGCAGGGCATAGAAATCACCGTGACCTGCTATAACTTCATCAAGAGCATCAACTTTGCCCTCAATGTGTTCAAAGGTTCCCAGCAGGTCTTCAACAGAAGGACTAAATTCTTCAGAGCTGGCTCCAACTGAGTTGAAGATCTGCCTTAGCCGTTGCACGCATCGGTTACTGAACTCCAGACATTTATCTTGAAGCTCTTTCAATGATTTTTGCAAATTTGAACTTTTTTCGGCCTCAGCCGCAAACTTTGTATCAAATTTCTATTTTTCTTGTTCGAAACTCTCTGATTTTGAGAGAAGCTCTTTATCCAACTTTGCAATTTTGGCCTCAGCTTCTGCCAGTAAACCTTCCATTGTCTAAAGTTCAAAATCTTTCTTTTCAAGAGTAGTTGTTTGATCTTTTATTTTGCTCTCTAACCCTTCAATTATAACTTCGTGTTTTTATCCTCAAGGTCCTGTTGCATCCTCAAAGCTTTGCTTAATAACATACTCTATGTAGAAGCAACCTTCGTTAGAAAAGACCTTTGTTGTTAAAAACAATGCAAACTCAAAGAAAAGTTTTTACCTTGAAGTTAGAATAAAATAAACTACCGACGATATGCTGTCGTTGGTAGCGGCTAATATCGGTCTCAAGCTTCGGGAAGCCAATACTCTTCGACAGAGTACCGATAACTTTTGCTCTGGTTCGGTCTCGGAGGCAACCTAGGCTGCCGCCGAAAAGTAGTGCTCTTGGCTGATACCCGCAGGAGATGGTGTAGTCTCTCAATTCTTCTTTCTCGGCCTTTGTTAATTCTTGACCAATTAAGCTTTGAAAGTTAAAACTTTCTCCTTCTGAAGTATCTTCGGCTATTTCCCTCTCTTTCCTAGGCATTGTGGCCATGGTTTCTTCGGCGGCTGTAGCAGCCTCTTCTGCGGCTATGTCTAGAAGTATTTTATCAATATCAGAAAGTGTAGTTTCTAAGTTTGCACCTTCGGTAGTTGCAGCTTCAGCAGGTGCAGCTTCGGTAGCTGCAGCGCTCTCAACAGCTGGTGCTTTTGGCGCCGAAGCTGGTGGTGGTGTTTCTTCAATGGCCTCTGTCACAGTAATAATTCTTCGTTTTTTTGGCCCAGCAAACTTCTTCGTTGCCGAAGGCTCCTCCTTCTTCTGTAAAAGCTTCGTCAGATGCGGCCCCAGTGGACTTAGCTTGATGGGCAAGGATTCAGTCATTACTTTTAGAATTTCTTCTATGTCGGTAGCAGAAGGTGTTGAGGCAGTCTCTTCTCCCTTATCAGCTGCCTTTTGCTTCGGGACCGTAGTTTTCCTCTTCTTTGGGGCGATTGCCTTCGGCTTAGGGCTCAGTTTTCTCCTCTTTAGGTTTTCTTCATCTTCTTTAACCATTCTAGCGGCCTGTCTGCCCACAACACTGACAACTCTTTTTCTTTTTTGCCCTTCGGCGCCCTTGCTCCAATCGCTCGTAGTCTGGATATTCAAAATTCAGAGCATCCATTACCCGATTTAATCTTCGCTTCGGTCGGGTGCCGAAGGCTGCAGTCATCAACTGATCTTCTTTTCTCGTGTAATTGCCCAAAATCTCATTGCACATAACCTCAATTGTCTCCAACCATTCTTGGCAGGGTTCTTTGAAGTGTTTCTTGAACTTGAAATGATAGGGCAGCCGAACAAATTCTTTCTTTTTCTTTTCCCCTTTGACCTTCGGCATGTCCCATTCTTTCAAAGTTGGGAATACTCTATAAGCGAAGAACTCTTGTACCAAATCCCTAGTAACAATATGCTCCGAAACAACTCGAAATTCGCCCAAAGAAATTTGGCATGGTCCCCCCGGTGTCATGTCACACTGGGGCCTAGTTTCTCCGAAGATTAAGTCCAATGGGCTCTGAACCAGCTTCTCCTTTTTCTCATCAACCTTAACATAAAACCACTCAGCCTTCCAGCCAGTTGGCCATTTGGTACGGTAGCTAGTAACCGGAGACTTTGCATCTTTGCGATAAGCAAAATTGTAGCACCTGAAGTTTTCGTGCAGCCCATCTTCTCTAGCTTTTGTCTCATAGTGAAGCTCATGTACCCGGCAGAAGCCTTCAGCAAGTGGTTCCGCCCCCTGGCTTCGGAGAGCCCAAATATAGACGCTAAGCCTAACGATGGCGTTAGGAGTCAGCTGATGAAGATAAATCCTGAACTTCTCCAAAACATCCGCAATCATTTCAAAGGAAATCTCAATCCTGCTTTAAAGAAGCTTTTTAAAACTACCACCTCATCCTTTTAAGGCTTCGGGGTGATCTCCTCTCCGCCAAAACGAATCAGCTTCTTCTTGGCTTCACTGAAATAGCCTAGCTTTAACAATTTTGGCATATCATCCTCGGTAACAGTAGACTTTCCAAACTCAAGGTGGCTGGGTTTAGATGGCAGGGCACTGTATTCTTCTTCACTTTCACCTTCTTCAACATCAACTTGCTCAGCTTCGGCAGCAGGTGCACCTTCGTCAGAAACGTCCTCCAGCACTACTAGCCCTGACTGTCTCATTACTTCGGAAATCGGAGCAGTTTCAGTGGCTTCGGCTTCTTCTCCGTCATGTGTAACCCTGGCGGTGGAATGCACCCTTGCCATTTGATGGTGAATTTCTTACAATTTTTGATGAAATCGTTAACCTTTTTTATTTCGCCGAAGCTCCCTCTTGAGACGAAGCAAAAGCGGTGCTTCGGTTGAGTGCAATAAACAACTTCGGCTATGGTTAAATTTTTGGCAGCAAAACAGCGCAATAGCAATGAATGTTGTGGTAACTTCACACCTACCAGTCTGTTTATATAGTGCCGCAGGCGGGAAGGTGAATCGCCAAGTCTTCCGCACCAGATGAACAGTCGCCCGCACTCACTGAATGGTGGGCCGCGGAACTTGAGAAGGTGAATC
The DNA here is from genome assembly GCA_029449295.1 of Zea luxurians. Taxonomy (NCBI): domain Eukaryota; kingdom Viridiplantae; phylum Streptophyta; class Magnoliopsida; order Poales; family Poaceae; genus Zea; species Zea luxurians. The sequence continues at coordinate 35,714,943 of JAOPSE010000010.1, read as the reverse complement.
GCCAGGACGCGTATGCTCGACGCATGGTGGGACCATTTTGCACTCGGAATATTTTAATCGTTTCTCGGCAACGAGCTCAGGGAAGGTGTTTTTTTCGGATCTTCGGCTTTCCGAAGCCTAGGATACTTTTTCACGGATCAAGCTCGTTTCGAAAAACGATCTAGCACCATGAAGGGGCTACTGTTGGGGGTATGCTTTGTCGCCGAAGATCCTGAAAGAGGAGATACCTTCGGCAGATCCTCTCAAAAGCAGCTCTGAAGCCACCATCCATGAAGCTTCGGCACAGTAACATGCCTCAAGACGAAGGATCGCACCGACTTAAAGATAAAATGACCGATTAGTCCATGAGAGCCTGTGTCATAGTTGTAATCTTTTGTAAAGTACATGAATGTAATATCTCACAGGCTGCGCCCTGTGCCTATAAATAGATGAATAGTACCCCGTACTGTTCACGCTGATTTGTATTTGCTCGCACGTCACGCTTGGATCTTTGCCTTCTATCGAGTCGAAGGTATAAATGTAATTCGATATTGTTCATGTTTGTTCATAATAATATAATTTGAGGATATTAATGATGCCATATGATTATTTATGTTATTTCTCATGTTTTATATGTTTCTTCCTTCATTAATATGTGTTGAAATGTCGAAGGTATGTCCTTCATGCCCTTCATCTGAAGATCTTTATATCCTAAGAGATATAATGCTTCGAAGGACGAAGGGTTCTGACTATTAACCCTTTTATGTTGCCTTGTTCTTAATTCATAGCATTTGAGAACAAGTCCCCAACACCATCCTTGTTTTAGCTCCATCCTTTATTATGCTCATGCCATATCCTGCATGTCTTATTCTTCTCATCTTTCGATGACCTTAAAGAAATAGTTTTCCCTTTTAACAAAAGACCACCATCTAGTTAACATTAACGTGTAGCAACGAGATGTTGATACTAGGTGCTTGTGATGTTTGTGTTATGGCTGATTTACTTCTTTGTGATGAGTGTGGATGTGTTGTGGTCCTTAGCCCGTAATGACATCAATTTACTAGGTGAGTGTTATAGAGTTAAGTAGTTGGGTTCTCCCCCTCCTATCTCTAATTCGTCTATGCCTACCTTTTCTAGCTATTCTTTCTTCTTGCACTTGCCCAGTTGGTAACCTCCAGCTCCTCTTAATCAATCAAGATCAAGGTTGACATCGACTTCATCAAGTGCATGCTAACAATGCTCCTGTTAAGGGGGTTAGCTGCTTACCTCGATGAAGACAATGCAATCAACATCAACCATTAAGATCAAAGTGGCGCATCAGAAGCGTGGTGGGCCATAACCCACAGGTCCTATGATCCTCAAGAATTAACTTACTTGGTCATGAATGTTTGAAGGTCAAATCAACCAATCCGCAAGTTAAGCTGGTAGAGTCAAAGTTGAATCGAACAAGATATGTGCAACCTATCAACAACCTTGTTTTCTCGCTAGCCTCTTCTTGAATCTCGGGGGCAAGATTCTGTTAAGGTGGTTAGGTTTGTAACATCCTGAATTTTGGGGTATAAAAATTTCTTTGCTCTATACTCAAAATTCAGGTGTTACTCTCTATTTTTCTTGCTTTTATTTTCTTTTTCTAAATAATGGAGAGTTAATTTGTTATATATTGGCATAAGCCTAGTGAAGTGAGCCCTAGAGGTGCCTTGGTTGTAGCATTCATGTTGTTTCATATTGTTTCTAAGTGCAAGAAGTGTTTGAAACATGTTAATATGTCTTGTAGAAGTTTCCGGTAAATTTCATATTTTCCTATTTTTTGAAATTCAAAATCTATTTATTTGAGGTACTTAAAACATTTTCAAAAGTTCTAAATATGTTTTTGAGTTCATTGGGTGCCAAATCATGTCTAGGAATTTTTCTATAATTTTTAGAGCCCTCGAGATATTTTTTGGACATTAAAAAATGATTTCAATCTTTTTCTAGAGTTATTTTAATTTTAAAAATAGGGTTATTACAAAAAATAAAATATCTTCAAACCCTAGTAATATATATATATGGTTGGAAGCCTCTCGCGGAGCCTCTTCCAAATTTCGAAACCCTTTCCCCAGTTTAGATCCACAACTCCCGGAATTGCTCGCCGAAGTTTGGGACGGTTCTAACTCCAGCGATAACTCTAGCGAGCAATTACTTTCAATCCGTGCATCGTTGACAAAATCCAAGGATACCATTGTATTTGTCTCATCAAGGGCTTCGTCGTGATGCTTTTGATTCGTCGATCGGATCTTTGGTTCACCGTCAATCGATGGTTATGATGATGAACTTGGGACACTTTAGGGGCTCAGACTGTTTCCCGAGTACCTCTCCATAAGGACCTGTTCGTTGAGAGACCACCTGAGAAAAAATGCAGCCATGGGGGTGGTATGGGACACCTTTAGTTAATTAATGGGAGGAACCTAGGGGTGTAGTTTGCTTCATCGTTGTGCCGTCAATGGGGGCTGGGGCATAGTGCTTGATGTGCTAAGGGTGGGTGCCGAGATTCATTCGATTTGGTTTTGTTAGTCACCCACCTTAGGGAGGAGTATTGTGTTTGTACGTCTGGCGAAACCTAATGGGCAGCTACACACTAGGAGAATCTTTGTAAAGGCTACATAGTGATACCCTGCCAAACCACTTAGGAAGTGATCAATGGGGAGTAGCGCTCCTCGGGCAGAAAAGGGAATCACGGCTCATAGGTAAAGTGTGCGACCTGTACAGAAGAATGAAACTAATATATGAGTTGTGCTCACAGTTAAGAGTGGCCTTGGGATCCTCTTTGATTAGAGATACAGATGGTTCGAGATAATATGGTTCCATTTATGGATTTGGTTACAGATGATGATGGTTCTATTAATGATGTTTTAACTGTGGATTTTGGTATTTCCCCTATGAGGAGGTAATCTTTGGGATAATAAATTGGGGTTACTGATAAAACTTGGCTCATATTAATGAATAAAAACTTGACAAAGTAAAAGCAATCTGCTTTCAGCCCAACTCCATATAAAGCTAGTCCACCTCAGCCAAATGGGACATTTGCTGAGTACGTTGATATGTATTCACCCTTGCTTTCACAAAACACCAGGTTGCCTTTGGTGCAATCTATGCTCAGGTAAAGAAGAATAAGAAGGCGTCGAGGTGGATCTCCAGGAGTTCTAGGACATCGATGGGTTCGAGGATTAGGCTAGCGACCTCCCCCAGTCAGTTGCCTGTGATGGGTTTGTTTACGTTGGTTACATTTCTGTTCTATGTACTTTGATATATATTATATAAATAGCTCTAGTTTGTAATATTATTACTTACTCTTTATCAATATTCGAAGCATTGTGCTATGATGAGTAATTTATGTAATTGTTGTGTACGTGAATTTCTGATCCTGGCACGTACACGGTTCACATTCGGTTTACCTTCCAAAATCGGGTGTGACACCAACGCTAGGTAGCAGGAGTGGTAGGCAGCCAGGCGTGGGCCCCTATTCTTCGCACTGCGGACATTCCGGCACGAAGATGCGGACGGTCCGGGACACCGTCGGACAATTCGGGCGAGTGAGGCGGATAGTCCGATAGTGCTTAGGAACAACGATGACCACATACCATCAAACCTCAACGACCAGAAATAGGTACGTGGAAGACGAGTACTTTTAAAGTGTTCGGTCGGCTGGTCAAAGCCGAACCGACATTTGAAATGGTCGGTCCCAATAATCGGCCAGCACAGAAACTTCGCTTACCTACCCGTACCTACCCAAGAGCGACGACAGGTCAGACCGATTAGGTCTTCTCACCAATCAGAAGAGTTAGCTCGTAATGATATTCACCTAAGACCCAATGTACCTACACGGGCACCTCCACCCTGTTGGAACTTGCTCTCCTAGGCAAGATGATCCAACGGGGGAGTGAAAGGAATGCAAACAAGGTTTTAACTCGAGATGGTGTTTGCTCTGTTAATCCAGCCTCTCAAGGGCACTATACAGGGGTATTTATAGGTGGCTGAGCGCCCAACATCTTGATGTAAGGACGCATGTGCCCTCAGGCACCTGGACTATCCTCGGAATATTCCCATAAGGGAGGGTTACAGACTGTCATTACAGAAAAGCCATTACAAATCGGGCCCGTAACACACTTCTCCGTGTGGGGCCTGTTAAAATGGGCCAAATCCCACATGAGCCTCCAGGTTGGGTGAGGGCGAGGGAAGGGGCGACTCCGTCGTAGGCCTTCGTCTTGCAGTGTAGAGGACAAAGGGTGGACCTCACCGGACGTTTTGCTTCCGTTGGTGCAGCGAGGTTAACGAAGGCTTGGAGCAAAGGGTAGCGCCTTCGTCTTCGCCCCAACATTTTCCCTCCGAGGGACCAGTTCGACTAAGTCATCTGGTGCCGAAGACGTCGCTAGATGGTGGAGACGCTGCCCTCGCTCGAAGTGGTTCCGCGGGGGTTTTTGATATGACCGTTGACGGATGCAGTACTGTTGGACTGCGGGTTTCCCGAAGCGTCGCGTCCTGTGTATAAAGGGGGGGCGGTGCGGGTTAGGTTCTATTACTTTTTTGTGCACTGCAAAACCCTAGCCTCCTTTTGAAACCGTTCACCCGCTCGCCTGCCCTCCTTGTTCCTGTCCGTCGAAGATCTGGCCCGCATCAAGCAGACTGCTCGCCACCACCGACGGTACTGTTGGGGGCCTTCGGCTTCCGAAGATCCTCAAAAATATGATTTAAACAATGTTTCTAGAGTATAATGTGTGAACAGGTATCTTCGGACTCAAATCGGTACCACAGTGGGAGAAGCCCAAAGAATATGAAGGTTGATACAGCGCCGAAGCTGTGAGCAGGAAAGCTTCGGCGTGGTAGCAGAAAAGGAAACCGACTTAAAGATGAAAAGGCTATTCAGACCTCGGTGGATTCCTATAGAATTACCACCAAATGTAAAGGGCATGGATGTAATTTTACATGGGCTGTGTCCCGTGCCTATAAATAAGTGAACAGTGCTCCCGTACTGTTCACGCTGACTGGGCATTTACTTTTGCGTCACACTTGTACTTTTACCTTCTTTCGAGCCGAAGGTACATTTGTAATTTGATATCATTTCTATTTTTCTATAATAATAATATAGAAATGAGTTGATAATTATACATAATTGTTTACGTTATCCTTTATATTACACATGATTCCTTCTTCATTATGGTATGTTGTGTTGATGAAGGTTTGTTTTTCATAACCTTCCTCCGAAAATCATTATATCCCAAGGGAAATAATGCTTTGAAGGACGAAGGACTTTAACATTTAACATTTTTTGTGTTGCCTTGTTCTTAACTCATAGCATTTGAGAACAAGTCCCCAACATTGGCGCCCACCTCCGGTGAACTCACTTCCACTCTTTGAGTTTTGAACACCTTCGGCAATCATAAACCTTCGCTATGGCGCCGAAGAAAGCTTCAGCAACTGGGGCTGCAGCTCTGCAACCGCTGGACCCCAATCAGGAGACTCTCTCCCTTCGGGAGGCCCGAAGCCAGAAGAGGAAGGCTGTCAGCCCGACACCACAAGAGGATGAGCTAGACCAAGAAATCAAAGACATGGAGATGCTTCATCAACAGGTGCAGAGGAAGAAGGAAAAGATGGCCAGGCTAGCTGAACTGCAAAGGCAGATAGACGAAGCCTCTGAAGAAGTTCGTCATCTTACTCAGGATGAGCAGAACCGAAGGCCTCAGCACAAAGACCTTCATCAGGAGGATTTCTTCAACGAAGATGACTGGTATGAGAATTTCCACCATGGAAATTTTGCTTTTGATGATGCTTCTCCTCTGTCCGCTGAGCTGCAGGCTACACCTTGGCCTCCGTCCTACAAGCCGCCCCAGCTTCCCATGTTCGATGGCCATTCAGACCCGAAGCAGTTTTTGATGAGCTACGAAGCAACAGTATCTTCGTATGGTGGCAATACTGTAGTCATGGCAAAATCTTTTGTTATGGCTGTCAGGAGTGTTGCTCAAACCTGGTATTCCTCCCTTCGACCAGGAACGATCACTTCATGGCAAAAGCTGAAGGACATGTTGTTAACCAGCTTCCAAGGGTTTCAGACGAAGCCAGTCACTGCTCAAGCTCTATTCCAGTGCACCCAGGATCATGAAGAATACCTTCAGGCATATGTCCGGAGGTTCTTGCGTTTGAGGGCACAGGCGCCAACAGTGCCCAACGAAATTGTCATTGAGGCCATGATCAAGGGACTTCGGCCAGGACCTTCAGCTCAGTACTTTGCTAGGAAGCCTCCTCAAACTTTGGAGAAGCTGCTCCAGAAGATGGACGAGTATATTCGGGCCGACAATGATTTTCGTCAAAGAAGGGAGGAGGCTTTCAGGTTTTCCAAAATGACCAGGGGCTTCGGAGGAAGATTTTATCCAAGGCACGTCAGGTCAATTCACAACTCTACTCAAAATGATGATAAGGGGAGTCAGCAGCAAAGGCCATAGTGCTCCTCACAGGCTTCGGGCCAACAGCAAAGCTCCTTCCGGCCGCCAGCTCCAAGAGGCAGAGGCGCCAGGGGCTTCGGCGGAAGATTTGGAGATCAACCAAGGAGAACATTTTGCTTGTTCTGTGGTGAAAACAAGGGCCATACCACCAGGATGTGCCATGTTACCATCCAAAAGCAAAAGGAGATAGCCGAAGCTGCAGCACAACAGGGTCAGCCGAAGCAGATCATGCACACTGCTTCGTATCATTCGCCTTATATCCCAGAATATGTAGGCAACCACCCTGCAGTTTCTGTTGCTTCGGCGATTCAACCTCAAGCTTCCTGGCAACAGCCTCCGCCTCCACCACCGCTGCAACAAGGCCAGCAGCCAGAAGGGGGCCAATATGCTCAACACCAAAGGGACTTCAGAGAACAGTCCGAAGCTCGCACAGTCAATAGCACTATGCCAGAGTCAAAGCACATTTATTGACAAATATCCTACCTTGACAGTAGTATTTTCCATTCAGTTTTATTTTCTGTGTAATAAAGGACACTTTTTAAATCCCATGTAATAGTTTCGTTGTTTGCCACAAGGAAAATATATCTTCTCCACAGGCTTTAGTTGTTGAAGCTTAAAGATTTGCGATAGCAAGGAGGACCTTCGAATTATCAAAAATTTATTTTAAAAGGCACGGTATGAATTCTTCGAAGCAACAAAAAAGTCGTTCTAAGGAACGCAGAGTAAGTTTGCTGAAGTTACAAAAAGCCGTTCCAAAGGGAGCGCAGTGTAAGTTTTCTGCTCAAAAGTCGTTCCAAAGGGAATGCAGAGCTTACAGCGAAAAATAAACGCTGATACCGCCTAAGTAAAAGGCGAAGCGCGAAAAGTCAACGCGAATACCGCCGAAAGTAAAAGGCGAAGAAGCTCCTAAGGGAGGCTTACAGCGAAAAGTCAACGCTGATTCCGCTGAAGTAAAAGGCGAAGAAGCTCCTAAGGGATGCTTACAGCGAAAAGTCAACGCTGATTTAAAAAGATTATGTGTTTTATTGCGCGGATGTCCGTGTATCTTCGGAATAAATACCATTTTACATAGCATAACATCATCACATCATTTCGCATAGCATAAGCATCATGCATCATGCTGCATATGGCACAAGAAGGGGACACAATATCGATCTTCGGAAGAATGCTTTGAAAAAGGGAAAATCATGCTAAGTCACAAGGAGATACAATATTGATCTTCGGAGTGTAGCTTCGGAAAATATTTTCACGAAGCTTGGATATTCTTCATCAGAACACTATGGATATTGTTGTGATAAATGAAAATTCTTCTTCACGAAGCATGAAAAGAAGGGAAGGTGTTTTTCGTCAAAGACTCAAAAACGGTACGTATGTAGAATTTCATGCATCGTAAAGAATTGAACCATAAGAAACAAGTATATTACATTCAGGGTCACAAGATATTACACATATTACATTTCAGATGTTTTTATAATAACACCTAGTCTTCCCTAAGTACTACTTCCGCAGCTTCGCTCAGGAGTTGATTGACAACTTGATCCATGATAGCTTCAGCCATCTTTTTAATTTCATTGTCTTCTTTCGGGTGAGGGCCCAGAGACGCTTTAGTAGGATCTGAGGGAGGACAGGATACGGCTACATTGCTATTACAAATTGCGAACGAAGTTTAAAATCAAAAATTACAGCACAATAAAAACCATTAGTTAATACCTATTTGCCCTTCGGGCTCTGCGCTTTTCTCAACAGCCTCTGCTACTTTTCTAGCGTCATGGATTCCTTTTTCGCTTTTTTGGATAATTTCTCGGGCCATTTCTCGACCACCATTGTCCCAGATATCGGTGAAAAATTTTCCACCAACCATGCTAGCTTCGGCTGAAGGATCTTTTGCATCTTCGAAGGGCAAGGTAGCTTCGGATTGCGCTAAAATCTTTACATGCTCGCAGCCCTTTCTCTCCAAAATGGTGGCAATCCCCCTGGCACCCGAAAAAGCGCATATGTCTCCGCGGCTATTTAAAATTTCCTCAAAGGCCTCAGCTTCGTGATTAATCCATTCGATGGGACCTTCGGGGTTGCCTCTTGTAAAGTTTTCTTCGCTCGAGAATGCGCCAACGCTGGCGAAGCTAGCTTTAATTTTCTTAACACACTCCATAGATTTGTCATAGCATCTTTTCTTGGATGAACGAAGCTCTTCGACAGTTCCTTCTAAATGACTTGCCCATTGGTCGCTAAGTTCTCGCTTCGTTTCTTCAAGTATGCGTTCTTCTTTAGCTCGGGCTAATTGCTTCTGAAGATCGTCAATCTCGTGCTTTTGAGCTGCAGCTTGTGCTTTAGAGGCAGCTTCGTTCTCCTTCATTTTATCCACCAATGTAACTAGAATTTTGTCCTTTTCCAAGGCTTCGTTTCTTAGTTTGATAACCTCTGTTCGAAGGTTGTTGAAAGCAATTTCATAGCTCTCGTCTTCGGCATTCTTTTGCGCTCTCAGCACGTTGCTTAGAAGTAAACCCTATATGTAAAAGAGTTAGTATAAGAATAAAAGAATAAATTTCAAATCATAAAGTTTCCAAATGCGCAGATCCCGTACCTTCAGGCTATTATACGCAAGGCTGTCCGCAAGATCGTCCTTTGTCATTGCGCAGAGGCCAGCCTCCAGCTTCGGAAACCCCATGCTTCGGGCCATTTCCCGGCAGACGAGTAATTCTTTGTTATCCGGGAGGCAGTATAGGAAATCTTCTTCATTTGTACCATTGAACACTAGTGCCCCCTTCGGATATTTCAATTCTTTAGCATAGTGATTAGCTTCAAAAACTTCTTCTTGTGATAACTTTTTCCCCGAAGCATGTCGAACAATATAATCAAGGATTTTGGGGGATGCTTCGGGGGCAACAGCACTGATTTCTTCAACAAGAATTGGCTCCGTCATTTTTTCTTCCTCGGTTTCCAAGGGTTTTACCTTCGTGGGCTCTGAAGGCCCAGCTTCAGTCTCAGTTTGTTGTTTTGGAGCTTTAGTATCAAAGAGTTCAGTTTCTGCTTCGGAAGTTTCAACAGTCTTCTTCGGAGACGTGCTTGAGGACTTAATTGTCTCCAGAACATCTAGCATATTGACCATTCTTTTTCTTTTCGGGGTCACCGCTGGGCCCTTTTGGTTTTTTATTGTCTCAACACTTGCTGAAGGACTTAAAATTTCCAATATTTTCGTTCCTTCAGTTCTCGGTTTTTCTGCTTTCTTTGCTGAGGGTGCTTCAGCTTTTTCTTCGATCTTCGGCACTGAAGTTGGTTCTTTAATTTCGGTGGCCGAAGAGGTTTCGCCGGCGAATTCAGGCACTGTAGCTGGTTCAATGTAGCGTGGCCGGTGTGTGAGAACCTTTACCCTTTGTCTCTTCGGCGCTGGCTCGCTGGGAGCGGCTGAAGCAATTTCTTGTGCAGAAGCTGCGCTTTTTCTTTTTTGGCCCCGCGCTGGATAGTGGTAGTCGGGGTACACGAACCCAATTGCGTCAAACACTCGGTTCAGTCTTTTCTATTTCCGGCCTCCGAAGGCTGCTGACAATGCAGTATCTTCGGCCTTTGAATAAACCCCAAGTAGTTCATCACTTAAATTTTCAATGCTTTTTAGCTAGTCATCATCTGGCTCAACGAATTTATCTCCAAACTTGAAAGTATACTTCAGCCTGATAAGTCCACCTTCGTCAGCCTCCTTTATGGTCTCTTGCGGCATTTCCCATTTTTTCGCGAGCGGCCATACCCTGAAGGCAATATGCTCTTGAACCAAATCTCTCGTTCCAATAAAAGAGCAAATAACTCCGAAGGCTCTCTGGCATTCTTCGGCAGCTTCGTTCATTTCAACCTTCGGCTTCCGCAGGCCGAAGCGTTGCCAAATAGGGCGCATAATTATACCTTTAATATCTTCCCGTGTTTTCAGATCATTCCTCACATAAAACCATTCTGTCATCCAGTCGCCGGGCCATCTCTTCCGAAAGGTTGGCACGGGACAGCTTGACCCGGACCGAGAGACGAAACTGTAGCAGCCGAAATTATTGTGATAATGCTCTTTACCCCAGGGTTTTGTCTCGTATAACAATTCGTGTATGTTGCAGAAACTTTTCGCATCAGGTTCCAGACCTTGACTTCTCACGGCCCACACGAAGATATTCATCCTTATGATTGCTTCGGGGGTAAGTTGGTGAAGATAGATTTCAAATATTTTCAGTACTTCTACGACAAAGCTGCTCAGGGGAAATCGTAGTCCAGCTTTCAAAAAGCTTCGAAACACTACGACTTCATTTTCCTCAGGAGTCGGACAAGTCTTCTCTCCTTCATCGGCCCTCACAACGGACAAGTCCCGGAAATATCTTCCCCTCATGTTGAAAAGATGATTTTCTTTGATACTTGATTTGCCGAAAATCGCATGGCTTGGTCGCCAAGGGCGATCTTCGGAGTCTTCACCACCACTATCCACATCATAACTGTCGTTGTCATCAGTATCTTCAGATAAACCTTCTAAAATCTCTTTGGTGATCTTTTCTGTATTTGTCTTCGACATTGCTTCAAGAAACCCCAGGTTTTTCTCTTCAGAGAGACTCAGCTTCATCTCGACAGTAGCCCTTTTATCTTCAGACATCTTCGAAAATGCTAAAAAACTGCTTTCAAAGCTGAAGCTTAAAAACTTAAAAAGCCAAGCAAGTGTTGGCGCGCAAGAGCTAAAAATTGAGTAAGCAAGAGCAAATGGCAAGAAAGCGTACCAAATGAGCTCATGGTATGCTCTTATTTATACGCCCATTGCATTAAAAATTGGAAGACCCCGCTTGTCAGTGAATGTTGCTATTCTAGCAAAGGGAAGGTGTTTTTTCGGACCTTCGGCTTAATGCCTTCGTCCATGTCGCAATCTAAATTTATCATTCTAACAAATTAATATTGCGAGGGGCTACTGTTGGGGGCCTTCGGCTTCCGAAGGTCCTCAAAAATATGATTTAAATAATGTTTCTGGAGTATAATGTGTGAACAGGTATCTTCGGACTCGAATCGGTACCACAGTGGGAGAAGCCCAAAGAATACGAAGGTTGATACAGCGCCGAAGCTGTGAGCAGGAAAGCTTCGGCGTGGTAGCAGAAAAGGAAACCGACTTAAAGATGAAAAGGCTATTCAGACCTCGGTGGATTCCTATAGAATTACCACCAAATGTAAAGGGCATGGATGTAATTTTACATGGGCTGTGTCCCGTGCCTATAAATAAGTGAACAGTGCTCCCGTACTGTTCACGCTGACTGGGCATTTACTTTTGCGTCACGCTTGTACTTTTACCTTCTTTCGAGCCGAAGGTACATTTGTAATTTGATATCATTTCTATTTTTCTATAATAATAATATAGAAATGAGTTGATAATTATACATAATTGTTTACGTTATCCTTTATATTACATATGATTCCTTCTTCATTATGGTATGTTGTGTTGATGAAGGTTTGTCCTTCATAACCTTCCTCCGAAAATCATTATATCCCAAGGGAAATAATGCTTCGAAGGACGAAGGACTTTAACGTTTAACATTTTTTGTGTTGCCTTATTCTTAACTCATAGCATTTGAGAACAAGTCCCCAACAGGTACGTAGCCATGTCATCTTCTTTCTCGTCTGCTGCAAACACGCTGCCAGCCGACGCATCGTCCGAGGATACCTTGAGCAACGTAGCGGCGATGGAACTACATCCGGGTGATACGGTGGAGTTCGGCGTTTCGCGGATTTCCTCGGTTCGCGTGTAGGATATGCAGCAACTAGGGTATTTTGGCAGCGGAGTTGGGCGTGTCCCGGGGGCAGAGGAGGTTCCCGAGCTCGAGGGCGAGTTGATCGTGTTTGAGGCATTTTTCACCGCTGGCCTTCGTCTGCCTGCACATCGCTTTGTGGCGGAGGTCCTGCAGAGATTTGAGGTCCAGGTCCACCAGCTGACACCTAACGCCGTGGTGGCCCTGGCGAAGTATGTCTGGGCGGTGACTTCGTATGGCGGTCAGCCTTCTATGGAGGTCTTCGCCAAACATTACTGTCTGCATTGGCAAAAAAGAAAAATTGGACACAAGATTGCACAGTTTGGATCGTGCACGTTTACGCCGAGGACCGGAAAGACTTCGATGGAAGTCGTGGAGTTAGTTCCCTATGCCCGCAATAAGTGGGGCAACTGGTGGGATTTCTGGTTTTATGTTTCTGAGGGCGAAGTCGAAGACCACCCAGGGCTCCCCGTGGCCGTGATGTGCTCCCATTATTATGTGGCGTTCCCGCAATTTGAGGTGGCGGAGGATGATGAAAATGAAGGAGCCCTTCGGTGCGCTGCCCGCATGAGTAGCTGGCGCGATTTAGTTGAGGAATTCATTGGGTATGGGGTATGGCCCTTAGCACATGGCTGAGCATTGGGCGAAGTATGCCCTCGCGAGATGCCCTCCCTGGGTGGGCAGCGAGTGCGAAGTCCAGCCTTCGCGTTGGATCTGCATGGCTGGGATCCCGCCGCGTTCGTGCGTGAAGCGGAAGATGGGGCTGAGCGTATTGTGGGGCGTTATGTGCCTAGGACAGAGGCCCTGCGGAGTTGGGATATCCGTGGATCCAACATTCGCCTGAATAGGGTCTTCGAGCTCAATCGCTTGCCATACGGTGGCTATCTCGGGGATGACGCTGTCGACCGCCGTGGGAAGAGGCCAGTGGCCGTGACTAAGGAAGGCCCTTCGCAGGAGGCCGCCCCAGCCACTAAGAAGAGAAAACTAGGTACTACAGTGGGGGACTGGGGGTCTCCGATAGTTTTGCTATGGAGTTGATGGGGACGTGCGCAGCCCTCGGGGGAAGGATGTCTTCGCCCGAGCTTCGAGAGTCTTCGGCACGAATGCTGGAGGTTACCCGGGGTCGATGGCCCAAGAATGTTCCAATCCCCCGCGCAGCTGGCGAAGACTTCTTTACGTTTCGCATGGTTCGTGACTTGAAGGTTTGTCCTTACGGACGGAATATTGCTGCTGTTGTATCGGCAGTGATGGAGAGGGACCGTCAAGATGCTGCGCAGAAACGCCGGGCGGTCGTTAGGATCGCGGACCCTACGCGCGAGGCGAAGAAGGTGCGGGGGAGCGCGAAGGCTGTTGCCTCTGGCAGTAGCAAACCGATGCCAGCTACGAAACTGGCCGCCGCTGGGCACAGCAAGGCGTCGGCGAGTGCGAAGGCTACCGCCTCTAGCGGGAGTAAGCCGTCCCCGTGCGGGCCCATGAAAGAACGAAGGCTGCCTTCGCCGGCGCGACGTGTTGCCGACTTCGGCACGGACATTAGTGTCGATGATTATTTTGTTGGTAAGTGAAGTTTTTTTAGGCGTGACTAGGCCTTTAACCAGTATCATGGTGCAGGGTCAGGTGAGAGGCAACTAGCTGTTGTCCCGCCTCCGGTGGCAACCACTTCGCCGACGACGGTGGTTGGGGCGAAGGGTGCCGCGCGGGACCCGTGGGCCACTTTCTGCGCGAGCGGTGAGATTCTATCGGCCGCTGCCGCTAAGGACGTGGCGAGCTCCATGTCTCGGCGACTTAGGGAAGCGTCACAGCAGCTGTCACAGCAGCTGAAGAGAGTAAGTTGTGTTGGACTTCAATGTTTGTTGTTTTTATGAGGATTCGGGTCTCATGGGTTTATGTCAGGCAACTGACTTCACCGACCACATCGCGTCGGGTGCCTTGACTGCGGACGTTGTTGCCGAGGTCGAGAGTCTCCGGGCACAGCATGCGGATGCTGTGCGGGAGAAGTCGGCTGCGAAGAGCAAAAACCACAGGCTGTCGGAGAAGGTGGCCGCCTTGGAGGCCGAAAAGACGGATCTCCGGCGCCAGCTGGCGGAGGAGAGGCGGGAGGCGAACAAGGCCATCGCTGCTGCGCTGGCTGTGCAGGCCGAGGCCAAAGTGGCGCAGGCGGAGGGGAGTCTCGCTCGCCAACGTGCCGAGGAGCTAGAGGCAAAGTTCAATGCCCTGCGCAGCCGCGTGGACAAGGCCGAGGCCTCGGCGTGCGCGGAGGTCGAGCGGACGCACGCGCAGTTCGTGGACGCGTACCGGGAGCTGGGTGCGTGGACTGCTGACTTCGAAGTGCCCGGCCAAGAAGCGGACCTTCGCTTCCTTGAATGGTTGCAGGAGGAGCTGCTGGTGCTCCCGACCATTATGACGGGTTTCATGTCCTTCGCCTCCCTCGTCACCTACGAGGGGGGCGTGAATGCTTTGTCCCGCGAGGGGTGCAGGCATTACGAGGTCTTCGACCAAGCGAACGAAAACTTTGAATGTGAAATCTTCAAGGTCGAAGACCCTGTGCTGAAGCAGTCGGCGGGGCCGCTCTTCGATAGGATGTGGGGTCCGCATGGCCGAGAGGCGGTCAGGGAGCGGTCCGACCGGGCAATAGAGCAGGTAAAGGCTGTTTTTTGTGTGGTTATATGTGCGAGTATGTGTGGTTTTGCTGAATGAGTGTGCTGTTGTTGCAGATAGAGCATACCGAAGATGTCGAGGACCTTGGTGGTCTGGACGGCGCGTTGCCCGAGGCCGTGGAGGTCGATTCGGTGCCGCCATCTGTTGTCGATGAAGGCCCCTCGGTGACCCCCACGCCGACTGCGACCGGCGAAGACCCAGCACCAGCCCCTGCGTCGACGGGTGAAGACGCCTTGAAGGTGGTGGCCGAGCCGGCTGCTGAGCCGGCGGCCAAAGACCCCACAGCCACGGCCGGGTCTTCGCAGGTGGCTGAATAGGTGTTGAGGAGTTTGTAAATTTTGTCTGTGTGATACTGAATCTTGGTTGCTGCGTAGGTTCTGAGGTTTAGGCCTGCGGACGCAACCACTACTGACAATGCTATTTTTGTGGCGGCTTCGACCGTGGTTGCTGATGACGATTCATTTGGCTCTATGTCTAAGTGTTTTGAGTCTGATGTTTCTGGGAGTTCGATTGTGTGGACGGAGGAGTCTTCAGACGAGGACTTGGATTATTTTGCAGCGTTAGATGTGGCTGCAGCGGAGCCTTCGCTGCGCGCGGAGGGTTCCGAGGAGCTCCCGGGCGCGAGTACTGGGTATAGGCGGCGAAGGGCGGTGGCGAAACGGAGAGTGAGTGGATTGTCGCGAAGCGGTAGGCGTCATCGTAGTGAGATGGAGAGTGGTCGTCTTCGCGTGGATGAGACTGGTAAGCGAGAATTGTTGTCCTCGCTGATTGGGGTGAGTGTAGGTGAGGGGGAGCTGCGAAATCTTTTTGAGGGTGAGGAATTGAGGATAATGCTGTTCAACTATAGGGAGATGAGTATCATCCCGAAGGTTGAGCCAATGTGATGTATGATGCCCTGGTTGTGTGTATGTAACCGTAATTTATATGATAAGGCTGCGCACCTTCGTTGATCCGGCTGCGCCCGTAGGCGACTTCTGCACGGAGTCTTTTGGGAATGACCTCAATCTTCGCGTACTTGTTGTGTTGTTCAGGCTGCGCCCGTAAGCAACTTTTGCATGGAGAGTCTTTTGGGAAAGACTTCAATTTTGCGCGCCTATTATGCCGGCTGCACCCTTAGGTGACTTTTGCATAGAGAGTCTTTTGGTAAAGACATAGATTTTGCGCACTTGTTGTGCTATTCCGGCTGCACCCTTAGGCGACTTTTGCATGGAGAGTCCGGCTGCACCCTGTAACGCCTCGAATTTTTGGAGTTGAATTTTTCTTTTCTTCGCTCACCAAATTTGGGTGTTACCCTTTCCTTTTTCCTTTTCCCCTCGCTAAGCCTTGATCTTTTCCAAAGTTATAGCGAGATTCGGCTTGAGATCTCGTGTAAAGTAAACCCTAGAAAATACTTTCTTTTGTTTGTTGCACCATGCCGAACCATGCATTTGTTTTGATTGAATGAAACTATGAAAGCATTCATCTAGAAAATAGATTTTAAAAAGGAAAACCTTTTCTTTTTTCTTTTTTCCCCCTCCTCCCCTTGCAGCCCGGCCAGGCACGCGACCCAGCCAAGTGCGTGGCCCAGCTGCGTCAGCCGCCCCCCTTCCCCCTTCGTGGGCTGGCTCGGCAGCCCAGCTCGCCCCCTCCCCCGCGTGGCCCAGCCGTGGGCCCAGCTCGCCCCCTCCCCTCGGCGACCCAGCCCCCCCCCCCCCGCCTCGCTCCCCGCGCGTGGAACACGCGGCGGTTGGAACCACCGCCGCCTTCCCCCCCATGGGCCCCGCCTGTCATCCCTCTCCCCTCCCCAAAACCTCTCTCTCCCTCACGCACGATCCCCACCCCCGCCTGCTCAGCCCCCTGCCCGACCGGCGCCACACCCTCGCCCCTCCCCCTCTCTTCCCCGTCTTCCCCCTCCCCTCCCCTCCCCGGCTTGGGCGTGCCCCAGCCATGGCGGCTTGCCTGCGGCCCGGCGTCCCGCCCCGGCTCGACGCCCCCGCCCCTCCCCACGTGGCGTGGCCCGTCGTCCCGCCCTGGCTCGGCGCAGCCCTCCTCCCTCCCTCCTTCCTCGGCCCGTGCAGCCCCCTGCCCACCCTCGGCGCGCAGCCTCACGCCCGCTCCGTCCCCGGCGCGGCGGCTCCGACCTCGGCGTGGCCGGCCATGGCGCCACCCGGCCCGGCCCCGGCGTGCTCCCCCGTCCCAGCCCCCCTCCCTCCCCTGCTCGGCGCGGCGGCGCGCCCGCACGGCCCCGCCCCGGCCGCTCGGCCGCTGTCCCCGACGTGCGCGAGCGCCCCAGGCCCTCCCCGCGGCGGCGCGGCGTGCCCCGCTCGACGCGGTCCCCCGCCCCGGCGCGGCGCCCTCCCGCGGCGCGGTGTGCCCCGCCCCGTCCGGCGCGCTCCCCTGCCCTGTCCCCGGCGAGCTCGCCGGCGTGGCCCGGCCCTGTCCCCCTACCCCGGCCATGGCGGCTCGACCTCGCCAGCCATGGTGCGCGACCATGGCGCGGCCCCGGCAGCCCGCTCGCCTCTGTGTGCCCCGTCCCTGCCCGGCGTGGCCTTGAGCTCGGCTAGTGCGCGACCCCATGCAGTCGGCCTCGGCATGGCCCAGTTGCCGCTCGCGGCGCGTGCGTAGCTCGGCCTCGACATGTGTGTGGCTTTGCGCGCGCACGTGCTCGCGTGGTGCGCACGGTGCTTTGGCACGGCTCGCCGTGCCCTCGGTGCGTTCGTCTACCCCCCCCCCCCCCCCCCCCCCCGTGTACTTCATGCGTAGTGATCGCTTTATTTATATCAATAAACAAAACTCAATTTAGAAATTGGTTACGTTAATTATTTCATGTAGCTAATCTTGGACCTCGTTTAATGTTGATCAATTGAGAATAGTGAAAGTCGCCTAGAGGGGGGGTGGATAGGCGAAACCTGAAAGTTAAAACTTTATCCCCCAACTAGATCCCTTGATTAGTGGTTAGAACAAGATGTACAAATATCGGAGTATAAAAACTAAGTTCTTGCTTGAAAAGAGTATTGCGCTTAAATAATGCGGAAGTGATAAATCAATACTACTAACAAGTTTATGAGAATAAAGCAAGAAGGCTTAGATAAGAAGAGCAATAACACAAGTTCTCTCTTGCAATGTGTTGCTTCACTAAATGAGAGTTTAACTTAAAGCAACACCAAATAGAGTTAGCAAAGAGTAGTGCAAGAGGAACCTAGAAAGGGAAAAGACAAACAAATCACAAGCAATAAGCACACGAGACACGGGTGATTTGTTTTACCGAGGTTCGGCCCTTGAAGGCCTAGTCCCCATTGAGGAGTCCACTAAGGATGGGTCTTTTTCAACCCTTTCCCTCTCTCCACCAATCACCCAAGGATCGGCGAGCTCTTCTTCTTCTCAAGGATCACTCTCGATCCCGCAAGGACCACCACACTCTTTGGTGTCTCTTGCTAGCTTTTACAAGCCTCCAAAACTTTGGAGGAAGTTCAATGGGAGTCAAAACTCCACGCACAAATGAACACAAAGATGTAGTACACACTATCTCTCAATGAATCTCACAAGGCACTAGAGCTAAATCACACGAGAGGCTTTCTTTTGCTTGCTCTCGCTTTTGTGGCACTTGTGTGGGTTGTAGTGGTCTAAATCTTGTGTATAGGATGGATCAATGAATATATGTGGTTGGGAGGGCTTGAGTATGTCAACTAGATGACTTGGAATGTTGCTTGGGCTCCCACACTTGAAGTGGCCGGTTGGGGTGGTATTTATAACCACCAAACACAAAATGGCCGTTGGAGTAGCTTGCTGGCGATGGGCGCACCGGACAGTTCGGTGCGCCACCGGACAGTGTCCGGTGAGCCGCCACGTTAGCATGTTCGTCAGGGTTGGAGCTGGTCGACCATTGGAGGCTTTTGTCCTCATGTGGCACCGGACAGTCCGGTGTCGCACCGGACAGTCCGGTGCCCCTCTGACTTGTTGCTCTGACTTCTGAATTCCGTTGTTCACTTTGCAGAGTCGACCGTTGGGCGCAGGTAGCCGTTGCTTCGCTGGTGCACCGGACAGTCCGGTGGCACACCGGACAGTCCAGTGAATTATAGCGGAGGTGCGCCTGGGAAACCCGAAGGTGAAGAGTTTGAAGTCGTTCTTCCCTGGTGCACCGGACACACCGGACACTGTCCGGTGGCACACCGGACAGTCCGGTGCGCCAGACCAGAGCAGCCTTCGGTTTCCTTTTGCTCCTTACTTTTGAACCCTGGCTTGTTCTTTTTATTGGTTTGTGTTGAACCTTTGGCACCTGTAGAATGTATAATCTAGAGCAAACTAGTTAGTCCAATTATTTGTGTTGGGCAATTCAACCACCAAAATCAATTAGGAAATAGGTGTAAGCCTAATTCCCTTTCAATCTCCCCCTTTTGGTGATTGATGCCAACACAAACCAAAGCAAGTATAGAAGTGCATAATTGAACTAGTTTGCATAATTATAAGTGCAAAGGTTACTTAGAATTTGAATCAATATAAATTCATAAGATATGCATGGATTGATTCTTTATAATTTTAACATTTTGGACCACGCTTGCACCACATGTTTTGTTTTTGCAAATTCTTTTGTAAAATCTTTTCAAAGATATTTTGCAACTAGTCAAAGGTAAAAGAATAAGATTTTTGAGAAGCATTTATAAGATTTGAAAATTTCTCCCTTGTTTCAAATGCTTTTCCTTTGACTAAACAAAACTCCCCCTTAATGAAATCCTCCTCTTAGTGTTCAAGAGGGTTTTAAGATATCAATTTTGAAAATACTACTTTCTCCCCCTTTTGAACATAATAAGATACCAATTTGAAATTTACCAATTGAAAATCATTAGTTTTAAAAATTAGGTGGTGGTGCGGTCCTTTTGCTTTGGGCTAATACTTTCTCCCCCTTTGGCATGAATCGCCAAAAACAGATACTTAGAGTGAAATATAGGCCCTTATAAACTACTTTCTCCCTCTTTGGTAAATAAAATAAGTGAAGATTATACCAAAGTTGGAGAGGTGGAGCGACGGCGAAGGATGAATGATTCGATGAAGCGGAGTGGAAGCCTTGTCTTCGCCGAAGACTCCATTTCCCATTCAATTCTATGACTAAACATGAGAATACACTTGAAAACACATTAGTCATAGACATAAAAGAGATATGATCAAAAGGATATATTAAATTAAGCATGATCATAGTTCTATATAACATAGATTGCTCCCCCTAAATATGTGCATGGAGAGGAACACATATTTTGGCCTTAAATGCCAATTGCACATAATTAGGTTAATGAGAACATATCTATATCATGCAGAATGTGAAGTGCATTGTGTCATAGTATAAGTGTGATGCTCATGACAGTTTATGCACTTATGAAAGCATGTTATGAACAATTTAAGCATTTCCCTTAAGGATTTCAAAGAGGCTTAAGGACCATCCACCTTTGGAACAAAGGTAGCTTATCCTCGTTACAAGGTTAAGCTTTAAGCTCTTTGACAATTAAATCACTTCATCTAGTTTAAACAAAGATGCATTAATGCAGAAGTGAGATTTTGAGAAGTTAAACTAGGTATGAAGCAGGGTTAATGCATGGACATGCTTTCTCTTCCTTTTATACAAGACATACAAAGAGTTTATAGAAAAGGAAGATTTAGGTACATGTGTAGATAAAGGGAAGTGGTTTTACCGTTTTGTACCTTCACATAGAGACGCTCTCTTCATTATGTTTTGTCCTTAGTCTTAGATGCTTAAGACCTATACTCAATGACAATATATGGAAATATTTTGCACAAGAGAGAGTTCTATAACTAGTGATCCTTTTCCAAGTTATTGTAAGCATATATCAAATGGATCATAAATTGCATAAGAGTATCATGAATTCTCCTTTTAACTTAGTGCACATCAAGAGAGGTATTGATTAATAGAATATACGGCAATAAGAAGCATGATTGTTAATTGAAGTCATTCAATGATCAAACAAATAACAGATGAGATCAAAAGAACAACAGATGCATTGGATTATCAATTAAGCTTAAAACAGGAGAATTCATTACATATGCTACTTTAGTAATGAAAGCAACAATCCTTTATAAAGATAACATTACTTTAACAAGAAGGATTGATCTGTAGTAGCATACTTCATGAGAAATTTATTCTTATGTAAGAGACTATATGAGATTATTTAAGATAAAGTGACAGTCTCAACAAAATCAAGATATAAGAATAGACTCCACCTAAAGATATGCATCGAGTATTTGAAAGAATTGAGTCAATGCATTCACTTTTAAAGACATATAGGGAGAAACATTATACATCTTGATCAAGGCTTATAAAATTTGCATAAATAACTTAAGCCCGGTAATCTCATTATGAAAGGATTTACAATACTCACAACCACACCATTGATTGTTGTGAAGACCTTATTGTCCAGGTAGGTGTTGTTGTTCTTGATGTCCTCATCTTTCATTTGAGTGTCGTCCCTTTGTAGTTGTTTCTTTTTCCTTTCAAACTTATTGAAAATACTCAAGAAAGATGTTAATAACACAAGGGAGCATATGATGGAAGATGATTCTTTTAGATAGGAGGTAAAAGCAGTTCATCATCCATAAGTCACATAGACATGAAGTAAAATCCTTAACGTTAGTGCACATTTATTAGAAAAGAGGAATGAGCACCTTTTTAAACATTTTTTGATCAATTATAGGAATTTTTACTTCTTCATATTGAATTTATTATCATGACTTAGAAGCGCATCAATATGAGAATGGATATAGCAAAGGCATGAATTGGATTCTAACGGACAAATGCATTTATGAGAATGAGATTGAATGCACATCTAGCTGACTTAAGTCCAATAAAGAATTTATTCCTCACATAGGTAGAATATGATAATTTAGATTCAATAGCCATTGAGATGGGAACTAAATTTGATTAAGAAGATGAGTTCTCATACCTTTGCTTTTACCTTTCTTCCTTTGGGTGAAGAGCAACCCATGAGGCTTGTGCACTTTCTCTTTTGTAGATATTCATAAGTAGGCTCAAGAGATACTTTGTTAGTAACACAAGCACTAGTTTCCATTTTTGTAATCATTTTTGATAGGGAATGAAAAGCTAGATTACTAAAAGCATGGACACTTCATAGCATGAACTAGATCATCCATAGATGACGTTATGCTCAATTTCAACTCATAAAATAAGCATAAACAATCCTTTAAGATTATGGGATAAATCTAATTCATTATATGGAAAGTGATAAATGTGAAAGAATCAAATCCAATTTAAGCAAGTAGAAGTACATCATGAATCATTGGATTGATTTTTCTTTTCATGTTAGATTACATGCTTTTCCAAAGAGAAACCTATTCTCTACAAGTGAGACTACTTGGGTTACTTAGATAAAATCAATAGTCTCACTATCCTAGTTATAGAGAGAGTTTTCCTTTTTATAAGTGTCCTAAGGATTTGAATTCCTTACATGACACCTTATTCTTTTAAGAACCTGAAATATCTCTCTATATCTAGAATCATGGCAATAATAGAATGGCTAGCGAAAAGCATGCCATGAGATACTTGTAACAATTTAAAGCATGTAGATTGCTATAGGATGGAAATGACGAGAATACAATCTACCAAATGAGAGGAAATTCTTCAAAGAATGGTAATACAAATTTAAAGACATTTGAAGTGCTACATATTTCTATGCGACTACACAAGATACCTAAGAAATGATAATTTAAAATACTTGCACTTAAAAGCATAGAAGTTACCATCCTTTGACTTTCCTCTATGTTGTAGGCCTTGATTTTTTTTACACATGATAATTCTTTTATTTCCTACAACATCAATGTCTTCCTCGAGATGATATGAGTTTAAGACATAGTAATTTGAAGAATAACCTTGGGTCAATCACGGATATAGATCATTGAAGATTGATAGCTTGAGTTTACAAGAATTGAACGGACTCTCTCAAGCGCCCCAAGGCTTCATATCATCTCCTTCTCCTGCAACGCTTGTCAAGCATATTTTGGTACCCATCGCTTGACGGGTCCATCAAGGTTAGTCAACAAAGATCTAGGAACCCAAATGTCCTTTATGTTAGCACTAGGTAAACTCATTACCTTTCTAGCACAAGTTGCAATTTTGGGTTGCCTAGTTGCATGAAAATTAATTAACAAGCTAGGAGTGGGGTTGTTACCAATGGGACAATCTTTGCATTCATGTCCCTTCTTTCGGCATATGTAGCATAGGCGATCTTCAAGCCTTGAAGATTTCTTCCTTCCTTATTTCTTGCTTGCTACATGGTTAGTGAATGTTTTCTTTTCTAACCCTATGCCTTTTTGTTTTAAATGGGGACAAGATCTAAGTAAGTGTCCCTTCTTGGAGCATTTAAAACAAAGTCTATCATCCTTGTTAATAATCAAGCCATTTTTAATGTAGGGACATGACCTAATCAAGTGCCCCTTTTCAAAGCATTCACTACACCTCTTAATGTGAAGTGTGGCTTGATCATTACCTTGGATGTTACCTTTTGTGGAGGCATGGTTAAGGCTTTTGGAGGAGGTATTGAATTTCATCTTTTGTTTCTTCCTCTTGGCAATCCTCAAGTCCTTGACATTTTCTTCAAGGGATGTAGTGCATGCCACGGTTGTTCCGGTCTCAAGCTTCTTCACCATGTGATCACGGTTATCTTGAGAAGGTTGAGCAATGCTCTTCCCTTTAAGTTGTGTCAAGCTCATCTTTAGCCTCTCAATCTCTTCTTTGAACTTTTGATATGTATCATCTTTTGTTCCTGCAAATTCTAGCTCAAAAGAAGATTCGCTTGTTGACGGACAACAAGCATTAGCACATGATAATATAGTATCAATTTGAATACATGTGCATGATTGAGGTTGTTGGGATTTTAAGTTTTCTATCACAACCTCATGAGCAATATTCAATATGATATGATCATCCATAAGATTTTCATGAGAACATAGAAGCATATCATATTTTTCTTGAAAAGCTAGATTTTCATTTTTTAGCTTTTCTACTTGGTCCTTAAGCAAGGTATTCTTATTTACTAATTGAGCGATACAATGTAAAGTGTTATCTTGCTCAATTGAAATAGTTTCATACCTTTGGACCAAATCAACATGAGAGCACTTTAGCTCCTCATGTTCTTTAGTCAATTCGTCAAAGCATTGCATCTTCATGGAGAGAATACTTTCTAGCCTTTGACGAGCTTCGCCTTGCTCTCTCGCTCTTTCTAGAAGTTTGAGCATGACCGCCTTATCTTCTTGGCTTAGGCGAGCGTAGAGTTGCATGAAGCTTCTTTCTTCCTCCTCATCCTCATTTGTGCTTCCGCTATCATTTTCATTAGCCACACAACATATGTGGGAATCAAAATAGGAAGACAAACCTTTTGGAGAGGTGGATTCATCGTTTGGTCTCCATTGATCATTTTCTTCTTCTTCCTTGCAAGGGTTAGTATCACAAAGACCAAAGGAAGTAGAAGCACAAAATGAACTATCATGTTTGGACTTATTAAATTTGCTTTTAATTCTAGTCCAAATATCATGCACATCACAAATGGGTTTGTCATATTTTATTATGAAGGCATGATAATCTTCTTTGCTAAGGGATTTACTTAAGATGTCATAAGCTAGATAGTTTAAGCGTATACATCTTAAATCTTCTTCGGAGGCATTTTCCCTAGCATAGTTAGGAGGAATAATACTCTTGTCTAAAATTTGTTCTAATTGTGGATCTACCGCTCTAAAAGCATTTATCACTCTAGTAGACCATGAATCATAATTAGAAAAATCGAAAAGTAATATCTCAAGAGTTACCTCCTTGTTCTCCTAGGTCTTCTTGTTCTTTTGGGATCTTCTACGAGCCATCACTTCGAGTTGTTAGACTCAAGATGAAGTGCCTAGCTCCGATACCAATTGAAAGTCGCCTAGAGGGGGGGTGGATAGGCGAAACCTGAAAGTTAAAACTTTATCCCCAACTAGATCCCTTGATTAGTGGTTAGAACAAGATGTACAAATATCGGAGTATAAAAACTAAGTTCTTGCTTGAAAAGAGTATTGCGCTTAAATAATGCGGAAGTGATAAATCAATACTACTAACAAGTTTATGAGAATAAAGCAAGAAGGCTTAGATAAGAAGAGCAATAACACAAGTTCTCTCTTGCAATGTGTTGCTTCACTAAATGAGAGTTTAACTTAAAGCAACACCAAATAGAGTTAGCAAAGAGTAGTGCAAGAGGAACCTAGAAAGGGAAAAGACAAACAAATCACAAGCAATAAGCACACGAGACATGGGTGATTTGTTTTACCGAGGTTCGGCCCTTGAAGGCCTAGGCCCCGTTGAGGAGTCCACTAAGGACGGGTCTTTTTCAACCCTTTCCCTCTCTCCACCGATCACCCAAGGATCGGCGAGCTCTTCTTCTTCTCAAGGATCACTCTCGATCCCGCAAGGACCACCACACTCTTTGGTGTCTCTTGCTAGCTTTTACAAGCCTCCAAAACTTTGGAGGAAGTTCAATGGGAGTCAAAACTCCACACACAAATGAACACAAAGATGTAGTACACACTATCTCTCAATGAATCTCACAAGGCACTAGAGCTAAATCACACGAGAGGCTTTCTTTTGCTTGCTCTCGCTTTTGTGGCACTTGTGTGGGTTGTAGTGGTCTAAATCTTGTGTATAGGATGGATCAATGAATATATGTGGTTGGGAGAGCTTGAATATGTCAACTAGATGACTTGGAATGTTGCTTGGGCTCCCACACTTGAAGTGGCCGGTTGGGGTGGTATTTATAGCCACCAAACACAAAATGGTCGTTGGAGTAGCTTGCTGGCGATGGGCGCACCGGACAGTCCAGTGCGCCACCGGACAGTGTCCGGTGAGCCGCCACGTCAGCCTGTTCGTCAGGGTTGGAGCTGGTCGACCGTTGGAGGCTTTTGTCCTCATGTGGCACCGGACAGTCCGATGTCGCAACGGACAGTCCGGTGCCCCTCTGACTTGATGCTCTGACATCTGAATTCCACTGTTCACTTTGCAGAGTCGACCGTTGGGCGCAGGTAGTCGTTGCTCCGCTGGTGCACCGGACAGTCCGGTGGCACACCAGACAGTCCGGTGAATTATAGCGGAGGTGTGCCTGGGAAACCCGAAGGTGAAGAGTTTGAAGTCGTTCTTCCCTGGTGCACCGGACACTGTCCGGTGCGCCAGACCAGGGCAGCCTTCAGTTTCCTTTTGCTCCTTACTTTTGAACCCTGGCTTGTTCTTTTTATTGGTTTGCGTTGAACCTTTGGCACCTGTAGAATGTATAATCTAGAGCAAACTAGTTAGTCCAATTATTTGTGTTGGGCAATTCAACCACCAAAATCAATTAGGAAATAGGTGTAAGCCTAATTCCCTTTCAAATAGTTATAATTATATTAGTGCATGTGGCTAATACTTGTTAGTGTAACTCGATGGAATTAGATCACATAACGATTAGTTATGCATCTACCCGTAATACGCTTCGAGTATAGCTTTAACCACTGTGAGACCTTCTTTCTTCTTTTTCTAGCAATGGCGGATGCAATATCGTATGTCATACTCTATGCATATTCAATCTATTTGTTCTCTTATATGGTGTACTGTTTATTTCCTAATTCCAATAGATGGATGTATTTATGTTTGCGCTCGCATAGAGAACGATCTGGTTGAGGAGCCCGAAGAACTCGTAGGAGAAGCCCCTGAGTAGTAGTCGGTTGGTGGAGGCAAGTGTCCCTTGACCTATCTTTGTCCTATACATTCTATAATTCACCTCCCGCATTTCACAGTTATACCTAAGGATTGACTAGCTTTTGTTATCCATGTCCTTGTTTACCTATTTGGGTTAGATTATTATTGTTTAGCTTTATGCTATTGCTCAACTTTAATCAATGAACATGATGAGAATTATCAATGATACGCTGTTTTCCCTTCTTTATTATTGATGTTATACTTGAGTCATTCAAGGGGGCTCGAGCGATTTCTCGAGTGCCTCTCCGTAAGGACCTGTTTGTTGGATGACCGCCTAGGAAAATAGTGCAACCATGAGGGTGGAATGGGGTGCCCTTAGCTGAATAATTAGAGGAACCGGGGTGTAGTTCGCTTAGCCGTCGTGCCGTCAATGGGGCTCGGTGTATGCGGCTCGCTCTGCCAAGGTTGATTTGTCCCTTGGGGAGGAGTGCAGTACATTTAGGAAACCTTACGGGCGGCTACAGCCCTGGGGAATCTTTGTAAAGGCTACGTAGTGATGCCTTGCTGGGTCACCTTGGTAGTGATCAATGGAGAGTCATGATCTCCGGGCAGAAAGGGAATCACGGCTTGTGGGTAAAGTGCACAACCTCTGCAGAGTGTTTGAAAACTGATATATCAGCCGTGCTCACGGTTATGAGCGGCCAAGGGAGCTCCAATGATTAGTGGTACTTGATCAGGGATGTTCGGATTACAGGTGGCAATGAGATTGATGGTTCTTGGCATTGACTCCGGTAATGGTAAGTGGTACTCTTTCCGTTTGGAAAGGAGTACGTTT
This sequence comes from Zea luxurians, assembly GCA_029449295.1. Taxonomy (NCBI): domain Eukaryota; kingdom Viridiplantae; phylum Streptophyta; class Magnoliopsida; order Poales; family Poaceae; genus Zea; species Zea luxurians. Next base: position 35,687,562 of record JAOPSE010000010.1, on the reverse strand, counting down.
GGGCTAATAACGTGGGTTAATTCTAAAACCTGGCCTTCTCTACTAGTAATAATAATCTAACCAACTAAAAGCAACTGCTTGACTTACCCCCACATAAAGCTAGTCCACTATAGCCAAACAGGACACTTGCTGAGTATGTTGATGTGTACTCACCCTTGCTCTACACACCAAACCCCCCCCCATCCCTAGGTTGTCAGCATTGCAACCATTGCTCAGGAGAAGATGAAGCCGTGGAAAGAGACCTCTAGGAGTTCCAAGACTATGACGAGTTCTAGGCGTGGGTTAGCGGCAACCCCCAGTCGGCTGCCTGTGAAGGCCGCGTGTATCTACGTTTCTTTTCCGCACTTTGATTATTGTAAAGACTATGTGGATGTCTCAGACATATGATGTAATCGACTATTATTTCCCTTTTTAATACTATTTGAGCACTGTGTGATGATGTCCATGTTATGTAAATGTTGTGTACGTGAATTGCTGATCCTGGCACGTACATGGTTCACATTCGGTTTGCCTTCTAAAACCGGGTGTGACACACCCTTAGGCAACTTTTGCACGGAGAGTCTTTTGGAAAAGACTTCGATTTTGCGTACTTATTGTGCTGGTCCGGCTGCACCCTTAGGCGACTTTTGCACGGAAAGTCTTTTGGAAAAGACTTCAATTTTGCGTACTTATTGTGCTAGTCCGGCTGCACCCTTAGGCGACTTTTGCACGGAAAGTCTTTTGGAAAAGACTTCGATTTTGCGCACTTATTGTGCTAGTCCGGCTGCACCCTCAGGCGACTTTTGCGCGGAGTGTCACACGCGAGGGTAGTCAGCGCTGCCCCTCGCGGTGACTTGGGTGTGATCGAATGCCGAAGACCGTTGATGCGGTCTTTTTTGACATATTGTCTTTGTTTTTGCGGGGGATTTTTGTGGGTATATTACATGGCTCCGCCTCATTAAAAACCTCACCCCCCGGGAGGAAAAGAGTGCGGGCCGGAATGATACTGTTTGGTGAATTACAAGGGCGTGTTGGCCCTGAGGATTCAAACAAAAAATTTGCGGAGATTATCGATATTCCAGGAATGCTCTAGGTCCTCATCGGATGGCGTTGTTAGCCTGTACGCGCTGGGGGACGCCTTCGTCTTGACGATGAAAGGAACCTCCCACTTGGGCTCCAGCTTGCCTCGTGACTCTGTCCGAGCTGTCCGGACGAGTACGAGGTCCCCTTCGTTGAATTCTCTTGGGACGACTGTGTGGTCGCGCCAGGCCTTCATTTGGGCTTGGTATTTGTTGAGAGACTGCAGGGCGAAGACACAGTCTCCGTCGATGAGGTCCTTGGAGGTTGGTTCGTCTACGTCGGGGACGGCTGAAGCGCTTGTCCGTGGTGACCCATGTTTGATTTCCTGCGGGGTCATGGCCTCCGATCCGTATAGCAGGCGAAAGGGAGTGAATCCAGTCGCCCGACATTCGGTCGTGTTCAGCGCCCAGACTGCTTCAGGTAGCAGGTCGGCCCATTTACCCTTCTTGTTGTCGAGAAGCAATTTCTTGATGGCAGTGAAAATCTTGCCGTTGGCGTGCTCCACGACGCCGTTAGATTGTGGGTGATATACTGAGGTGAAGGCAAGCTTGGTGCCAATGGAGAAACAAAAATCTCTGAAGTCCTGGCTGTCAAACTGTTTGCCATTATCGACTGTGACCTCAGACGGGACTCCGAATCGGCAGATAATGTTTTGCCAGAAAATTTCTAGGCAGTTTTCGACGTTATTATGGATACTGCCCTTGCCTTGATCCACTTAGTAAAATACTCGACGGCGACGAAGGTGAACTTGAGGTTCCCTTGGGCCGTGGGTAGTGGCCCAACAATGTCTAGCCCCCAGCGTTGAAGTGGCCATGTGTGGGCGATCAGCTTTGTGAATTGCGAGGGGTTGCCTGAACGGGGAGAGAACTTCTGGTAGGCTTCGCACGACCTCGTGACTCGATTTGCGGCGCAGATTATAGCGGGCCAGTAGAAACCTTGATGGATCACCTTAGCAGCGAGGGCCCTAGGCCCTGAGTGAGAGCCGCAAGTGCCGCTGTGGACTTCGCGCAGGATATGGAGGCCTTCGGTCTCTGTGACACATTTGAGCATGGGTTGACTGATCCCTTTCTTTCATAGCTAGCCCTCAATGAGTGTGAAGTCCTGGCTTTGGTGTTTGAGGCGCTTGGCCTCGTTGACATCGCCTGGATGGTAATATCCTTGCAAGTAGAGCTGGGCGTTCGGGTTTACCCGGTATTTCGGGTCGGGTTTTTCGGGTTTTTTATATTTCGGGTTTTAAACATCTAAGCCCGAACCCGTACCCATATTGTCGGGTACCCGTAAGTTTGGGTACCCATACTTTCGGGTATGGGTTCGGGTAATATCAAAATACCCGATATATTCGAGCACGTAGCAATGAGAGAGAGGACGTTGTGGACGCTGTGGAGTGTGGACGCTGCCTGGCCGAGGATGCTGCCGCAGTGCTTGACGATGAGAGAGAGGCCTTGCCTTGCCTTGCCTTGCCTTTGCCTGTGGACGCTGCCGCCGAGGACGCTGTGGGCTGTGGCCTTGCCTTGCCTGACGATGAGAGAGAGAGGGGAAGAACCGCAGGGCACACCGCAGACCGCACACCCACACACGCCTGCGCCCTTGCCTGCTGCGGTGCTGCTGCCGAGTGCCGACCGCGGAGCCAGCAACCGCCACCTCCAGGAGCTAGGGTTTGTGCTTTGTTGATTTGTCAATTTCACGGTCGTGCGTGCCTCTGGGCTCTGGCTCTGGACAGTGGGTCTGGGGACTGGGGAGGGGGGCGCTGCCAGCCAGTGCCTGGGCCATGAGAAACTGAGAACTGGGCTGTGAGCACTGAGCAGGCCGAATGGCCGAGCACCTGGCAGGCTAGCGTGAGCACGCAGATACAGTGCTTCGGGTAGTATGGGTAGTTCGGGTACCGTGGTTTAATACCCGATTAGGCCCGTACTTAATTCGGGTATTTAGTTTCGTTACCCGTTAGAGCTATTTGGGTAACGGGTTTTGGGCTATACGGGTACGGGTTCGGGTATTTCGGGTACAGGGCTTCGGGCTCGAGTTTTATGCCCAGTCTAACTTGCAAGAACAGGGTTATTGGGGTCCGCCAGTCTTCGGCCATGATGAGGTTGATAATGCGATGGCCCTCGGCGTTGGTGGTTATTTGCAGACCCTCTGGGTTGCGGACGGCTGGTGTGCCAATGACGTGGTAGAACACGTCGGAGGGCAGGGCTTTGCCTCTGGCTGCTGCTTTGGCTAACGCGTCGGCTTCTTCGTTCCTAGCGCGGTCCACGTGCTGCAGGGTGAAACCCTTGAATTGTTTCTCAAGACTGCGAACGGCTGAAAGGTACTGCAGAAGTGCAGGGTCTTTTGCTGAATAGTCTTTTTCGATCTGGCTAGCAACGACTTTGGAGTCTGTCTTGATTATGCAGGTGGCCATGCCGAGTGCTTTCAGCTTGCGAAGACCCAGGATAACGACTTCGTATTCTGCTATGTTATTTGTGCAGCTGTCGGATTCCAAAGCGAAGCTGAGGCGTGCTGCGTATCTGTGCTTGACGCCGGTGAGTGATGTGATAATTGCAGCCGCGCCTGCCCCCGCATGGCACCATGCGCTGTCACAGTGGATGGTCCACACCTTCTCTGAGGGCTCTTCTTGCTGTCGTGCCGGCCCTGTCCAGTCGACGATGAAATCTGCGAGGACTTGTGACTTGATTGTTGTCCTGGGCTCAAAGGTGATGTGGTATTCAGAGAGTTTGGCTGCCCATTTGACGATACGGACAGACGCCTCCAGATTTCAGAATAATTCGCCGAGTCCCCTGTCCGTGGTGACCCGCACCTTGAACGCTTCGAAGTAGTGGCGCAACTTGCGCGATGCCATGACGACTGCGTAGGCATTTTTTTCCAACTCCGTCATGTTGCATTTGGAAGTCATGAGGACTTCGGAGATGTAATAAACTGGACACTGCCGAGTTGTGCCCTCTCTGTCCTGCTCTTGGACCAACGCTGCGCTGACTGCGTGTGGCGAAGCTGCGACGTAGAGCAACAGAGGTAGCGAGGGGTCGTGGCTTGTAAGGGTTGCCAATTCTGACAGGTGCTGTTTGAGTGATGCGAAGGCTGCCGCTTGCTCTGGTCCCCATGCAAAGTCTTTTGCGCCGCGTAGCGTCTTGAGGAAGGGTAGGCTTCGCTCTGCGGACTTGGAAATGAATCTGTTGAGGGCGGCCAACCTGCCTATCAGGCGTTGGACGTCTCTGGTTGACTGTGGAGGCATCATGTTGATGATAGCCTGGATCTTGGTTGGGTTGGCCTCGATCCCGCGGTGCGACACCAAGTAGCCCAGTATCTTCCCCTGGCAAACTCCGAAGACACACTTTTCGGGGTTTAGGCGAAGTCGTGCTTCCCGCATGTTCGCGAATGTTTCTGCGAGGTCGGCTAGATGATCCTCTTTGTTTTTGCTGGCGACAACGATGTCGTCCACATACATGAAAATGTTCTAGCCTACTTGGCTCTCGAGCACCGTCTTGGTGAGGCAAGAAAAGGTGGACCCAACGTTCTTTAGTCCCTCCAGCATTCTAACGAAGCAATACGTGCCAAAGGGCGTGATGAAACTGGTACTGGCCTTGTCTTCCTCCTTCATATATATTTGGTGATAGCCAGAGAAGCAGTCGAGGAGTGACATGATTTCGCATCCGGCCGCACTATCGACAATCTTGTTGATCTGAGGCAGCGGGAAATTATCCTTGGGGCAGGCCTTGTTGAGGCTGGTGAAATCGATGCACATCCGCCATTTGCCACTCTTCTTTTGCACCATGACTACGTTACCGAGCCACGTAGGGTAGGCGACTGGTTCGATGAAATTGGCCTCAAGCAGGCGGTGTACCTCGGCTTTGGTGGCTTCTGTTTTTTCATCAGACATTTTGTGCAGCCTCTGCTTCTTCGGTCGCACCGAAGGGTCGATGCCCAGGCTGTGTTCGATGATAGTGTGACTGACTCCGACCAGGTCGAGGGCAGACCAGGCGAAGACGTCCTTATTTCTGGAAAGACAAGAGATGAATCTCCCCTCGTCTTGCGAAGTCAGGTCTTCGCTTATGATGACCGTTTGCTTGGGCGTTGCCTGGTCAAGGGGAACTGTCTTCGTTCCATCGTTGCTCTACAGCTGTGCCTTTTCATGCTCGTTGGCGGTTGGGCGGGTAGCCTCGGGGGCTTCGCGCTGCGTCGTAAGACAGTGTATGTTCCGTTGGCCTAGAACGAAGTCTCTTTCAATGTTGCGCGCGGTCTGCTGGTTGCCATAGACTGTGATCACGCCTTGCGGACCCAGGATTTTCATGCACAGGTAAAGTCCGTGAATGGTCGCTTCAAACTTGTTGATGGAGCCCCGACCCATTATGGCGTTGTACGGGTATACCATGTCGACAATGTCGAAGGTGACTTGCTCACTTCGTGCATTGGGTGCTACACCGAAGGACAAGGGTAGCTCTATCTTGCCCACAGAAAAGGTGCCCTTGCCGCCGAAGCCATATAGGGGGTTGTCCGAAGGCTTAAGTAAACTGTGGTTGATGCCCATGCGGTCGAAGGCGTGGAGGAAAATGATGTCCGCCTGGCTACCGTTGTCAACTAAGACTTTGTGTAGGTCCCAGCCTGCCACGCTACAGTTGATTACCATGGCGTCAATGTGGGGTGCGCTACGTAGGTTGACATCTCTGGCGTCGAAGGTCAACGGCACGTGGGATCACTTCGTTTGCACGACTAGGTCGGTGATGGCGATGTGGTTGATGCTTCGGTAGTGGTCCCTCTTCTGTCGCTTCGTGTCGAAGTCGACGCTGGACCCCCCAGTGATCATGTGAATGACTCCGCGATACGGCTGATCAACGAAGTCTTCTTGTTTTGGTGGTTGGGGGTGATTTGGGTGGTGGATGTTTGGCTGATGCGGGTGCGGAGGCGGTAGTGGAGGTGGTATGACTTGTACCTCCTGGTGGTGTTGGTATGCGTGGTTAGGTGGATGCTGAGCGGGGCCGTGGTTGTATGGTTGTGGGAGGTGGTGTTGATATGTGTGCGCGACAACTCTTGGGTTGTCGGCTGGTTACGCCCGGGACATCCTGTCCCTGGTGGCCTTTGTTTCCGGGCAGTCCCTTGTTGGGTGCGCGCAGTCTTCGCCGTGAAACAGGCAGTAAAATCTGCGCGGCTGCTGTGCCCGTCCTCGGCCCCGACCACGGGTGCCATTGCCACGTCCTTGGGGGGGGGGATAATCTTGACGGCGAGGGGCATCACCGGCGGGGTGCTGGTTGGCAATGTTATGCACCTACTACTGACTGCGGCTGTCCCAACCGGAGTTTGACTGCGAAGGTCTTGTCCAAGTTCGGCTGGACTGCGGAGGGTCCTTGGGTTTCTTCTGGGACTCGACCTTGCACTGGTGGAGCTCTTCGGATCTGGCATATTTTTCAAACAGCTGATAGAGCTCTTGGAGGTTCTTGGGTGGGTCCCTGATGCAGTGACTGTAAAGGACGCCAGCCCGAAGGCCACTGATGGCGTAGTGAATGGCAATTTGGTCGTCGACCGAAGGCAGTTGTGACTTAAGAGCCAGGAACTTGCGGTAGTACTCCCGCAGGGTTTCTTTCTCCAGCTACTTGCAAAGTGACAGTTCGGCTAGGGCATCGGTGTCTGGGCGGTACCCTTGGAAGTTGAGCAGAAATTTGTCTCGGAGACTTCTCCAGGAGTCGATGGACAACGGGGCAACCTGGTGTACCAGGTTAGGGCCGGACCCTCGAGGGCGATGATGAAGGACTTGGCCATCGTGGCGTCGTCCCCTCTGGATGATGCGACAGCGACTTGATAGCTCATGATATACTATGCTGGGTCGGTGCTGCCGTTGTACTTGGGGTAGGTCCCTGCCCTGAAGTTGGCGGGCCATGGTGACACTTGCAGTTGTGGCGCCAGGGGACTCCGCTCATCAAGGTAGTTGACGCCTTGGAATGCTGCGGCGTGCGGGAGGAAGGGTCCGCGCTGAGGAAGGAATAGGTCTCCGACTGGCGCGCGTTGTTGGAGAGGCGGGCCGTGCTGCAGATCATGTTGGCCTTCGCGCTGCATAAGCGCAATCTCTTGCTCGAGTTCCTGAGCCCTCTGCTCCTCGTCTCGTATCATCTGGCGCACCTTGGCCTGCGTGGAAACACGTTGGCGCTTGGCCTCGAGGATTTCTTTCTACTTCTGGAGGTTGCGGTTCTTGGTGCGGAGGGCCCACAGCTGTAGCTGTTCTTCTGCTAAAACGCCGATGATTTCGTCGTCCTCTGTGGCGTCCTCGCCCTCTAGCGGAGCGAAGCCTAGGGGTGGTTCCTGTGGCTGTCCTCCGGAGCTGCAGGTGCGGAGGCTGCCCTCGGGAGTTGGTTGGTTGTTGCGCTGTCTCTTGCTAACAACATCGTCTTCGCAGGCTTCTTGATGGGTAGTGTCTGCAAGGGCCTTGCCCTTTTTCTCGGCTAGCAGCGCCACCTTCGCTGCTTCGTCAACGGGTGGTGCTGCCTTCGAGCTAGCTCTCTTAGGTGCCATCGCAGGTGGTTTGTTCGTAGCACGAACGATGGGCGCCAGATGTTGGAACTTGCTCTCCTGGGCAAGATGATCCAACGGGGGAGTGAAAGGAATGCAAACAAGGTTTTAACTCGAGATGGCGTTTGCTCTGTTAATCCAGCCTCTCAAGGGCACTATACGGGGGTATTTATAGGTGGCTGAGCACCCAACGTCTTGATGTAAGGACGCATGTGCCCTCAGGCACCTGGACTATCCCCGGAATATTCCCATAAGGGAGGGTTACAGACTGTCATTACAGAAAAGCCATTACAAATCGGGCCTGTAACACACTTCTCCGTGCGGGGCCTGTTAAAATGGGCCGAATCCCACGTGGGCCTCCAGGTTGGGTGAGGGCGAGGGAAGGGGCAACTCCGTCATAGGCCTTCGTCTTGCAGTGTAGAGGACGAAGGGTGGACCTCGCCGGTGGACCTCGCTGGTCGTTTTGCTTCCGTTGGTGTAGCGAGGTTAACGAAGGCTTGGAGCGAAGGGTAGCGTCTTCGCCTTCGCCCCAACACACCCCATACCCACTTGTGCCACATTAGTATGAATATCTTCCAACATTTTATGTACCCAATCAAAAATGGGGCATGCCACCGTACCCATATGGGATGTGACAGTACCCTGCCTAGGGCACCCCAAACTTCATTATTTGATAGGTTGAGACCACCAGTGCAAGACCGACTGGGTTCACCTCAATCTGGTCACCAGACATAGGTCCATCGAGATTGTTAGACTACTCATCGACCGATCCGACATGGAAACATGGAGAGAAAATATATACGAGTGCCAAAAGGACGATATACGAAGATATCATCAAGATAGGTACAACAGATATCGTCATACAGGGGAACAATGAAGGGCCGATGATTTATTGTAAATTACCCAAGACAAATGAGGAGAAAGACATAGGAGCAACAACAAAGCAGTTAACCCAAAATACTCCATGCCCCGATGGCGTTCATTGGGTCTAACACAATCTCAAAAGCGCAAATTGCATTGCCCGAGAACAAAGGAGAGCAGAGAAGAAGAGGTAGAGAAAATATTTAATGATACACACCCGCAGTACCCACCACCACAAAAAGAGGTGGAGACCAAAGGCCATCGATGCAACTCAAGCGGCCACGAAGACAGAAGACGAAACAGCAGCTATGCAGCTCTCTGCAGATACGGCGGACCGTTCGACTCCAACAGCCGAACCGTCCGAGCACAGAGCGGACCGTCCGACCCCTAAGTCCGGACCGTCCGCACCTCACCAGGAAACCTTTGACGACGCGCAACACCTGTGGACAAAGGTAACATTGAGGAGGACGACCTACTGGGAGAGGATCTGGTCGACTATAGAGCCTCGCCCGAGCATGCAGAAAATTAGGTAAGCAGGATGACGAGTTGATCAGGACTATCTTAGCGGCATCGAAGGCGACCGTTCGATCAAGGCCGTTACAAGATCACACAACAATATCATCCTAATATTTAGCAATAGACTTAAAGCCGATGTTATCACATCGAGTAGATTCCAGCCTGTATCAGTGCTTTTGGTTCGCTCAACTTCCCCAAAGGCAGTGGGCATGTGTTGAGCACCATTTGTGGCACTAGCCATGGCTGGACGATCCGGCATTGAGGCCCAGACAGTCTGGCCTGCGGAGGGTCCGTCCATAGGCACGGACGGTCCGCAATATGATTAGATTGGGCGGTTAAACTCCTATCTCTTTACGTGTTTATCCCTCTAATCTCGCGGGAGTCGTTGGAGAATGCCTAGGAACGGGTCTAAACCCCCCTTATATATTTGAAGGGGTACCACCGATTGAAACACCAACAATCGATCAAACAATAAATATATCTTTTGTTCCTTACATCTTTTTCCTAGGAGTCGACAATAACATAGTTTTCTCTCTCTAATCTGCACATCTCTCCGACTCTATGTCGTTTAGAGGCATCTTGGCCCTTGGGTGGCCTACCAACCCCAAGATAAACCCTAGGATCTCTCCTCCTCGAAGGGGACCCTCCCGGGAGCGAGATTCAGGTGCTGTGGCGAACTTCGTCGCCTCTGCGCACGAGCAAACCGTCCGGCCATTAAACGCGGACCGTCCGGCTCGTCAGCATAAACCTTAGCCTTTGTGCCAGGTCATGGATTGTTCGGCCCCGGACTGTCCGTGCTTCGCAGAGAGCATCGCCGTCGGTATAAATCACAGTGATGAATGCCTGGATCAACACCAACGGGATTGAAGTTTCTAAACTAGATCTAAACATGTTTTTTTGGGTGCTACCTATTTTCTTGCTACAGAAGTCGCAACATATCTTGGAACACAAGTTGGTCCGGCCATCGTAATTGCTACGGGCACACAGCGAAACGCCCGGCCTTTGTTACTCAAAGTCGAGAAGCGCCGTCTTCCCCCTTTCCAACCTCAAGTCTACAGTCCACCGAATCCATCCCCCATCGCCGCCGCCGCCGCCGCCGACGATGGCAAGCCTACTCCGGCGATCTGCCGTACCCGCGCGCCAGCTCCTCCTCCTCCCGCGCCATTTCGCCGCCGCCGGCTCCGCCCCCGCCTTGTCCCGCTCGTTCTCCCGCTTCAACCCCCGAGACGACAGCTCTATGTAAAACCCTACTCACTTCCCCCATTCTCTGTTCAACCTTCTGCAATGCAATTTAAGACTGACGCCCCTGGATGTGTGTTTTTCTCAGGTTCGATCCACCGGAGCCGCCGGTGAACTGGGGCGTGAGCATAGTTCCGGAGAAGAAGGCTTACGTTGTGGAGAGATTCGGGAAGTATCTCAAGACCCTCGGCTCCGGGTTCCACCTTCTGATCCCCGCCGTCGACCGTATTGCCTACGTGCACTCGCTCAAGGAAGAGACCATCCCTATCCCTCACCAGAACGCCATCACCAAGGACAACGTCACCATACAGATTGACAGCGTCATCTATGTCAAGGTAATACTGCCTCCCCTTGTTCGCCTGTGCCTGTGCGGTATGCATACAAATTGTTGAGGGTTCAGTTGTTGCTGGTAGATCAGGCCATGAGGGATGGGTGGATCAGTGGATGTGACACTTCATACGGTAAAAGTTAGTGTCAACTGGATTGATCCAGCTTGTGATTTGCCTGGTGTAGTATAGGTGGCTCCTGTATTTAGTTAATTGAACTTTCAATTGAAGATGGTTGGAACACTGTGATGCATTAAGGATGGTTTTTATGCGAATTTCATGATTTCTTGTTTCCTGTTTTGGTTTGTGTAGTATATAAAATTGAATGACTTTGTGTTGTGAAGCCTAAACACTGAAATTTCGGTGTCAAATCTTATTTTGCATGCATTAGTTGACACTGGGTCTCTCTTCAACACCTGACTTGTCTCTGCAACATACGATGATGCCATTTTATAAATCCCAAGACAAAAATATTTAGGTTATATGACCATTCGCAAAGCAAAGCTCATGCCATTTCCAATGATGATTCAGTACCTCCTTGAATCTGGAATTCAGGATAAGGCACCCTGTTGTTGGTAGCACATTGCCACTTTGCCTAGTATGAGTTGGGTAGTTATTATGGAGTTCATTGTAATGCCTGGGACAATGGATGCAGATTGACACTCTTGTGCACTCTTTTGTATGGGTTCAATGATATTGTATCCTTCTGGCTAAACTACATTGTATATTGTACCACCATTCGTCATCAAGATGCCTAGGCACATTCTCAATGACTGCAGCAAGTTCAAGATCCCACACAATTCCCATGCATGAACTTTTAGACTAGTGCTTCTGTAGATATTTGCATCTAATCAAAACCCAATTCAGTGTCAATGTTTTTCATGGGAAAGCTTTATGTGATGATGAGTTGTGATTGTAAATTCTTTTCTTGAGATCTAATGTTTGTTGGCCCAGTCTTTGTTTACTTTGTTAGCTGCTGAGTTGTTGTGATTGTTAACTGATGGTGATACAAATGTTTTCCCGATTAACATAGGACTACATCAAGGTTCAACTTTGAGCCCTTATCTATTTTCCTTAGTGATAGATGAGGTCACGAGGGATATACAAGAAGATATCCCTTGGTGTATGCTTTTCGCTGACGATGTAGTTCTAGACTTCTAGTAGATGAAAGCCAGGAAGGAGTAAATAGAAAGCTAGAGTTATGATGTCAGAAACCTAGAGTCAAAAGGATTTAGAATTAGCAGGACCAAAACCGAGTATATGAGATGTGTCTTTGGTACTACAATTAGTGAGGATGGAGATGTAAGTTTGGGAGGCCAGGTAGTACCAAAGGACACCTTCCGTTATTTGGGATCGATGCTACAGAGAGATGGTGATATTGATGAAGATGTTAGCCCTAGAACCAAAGCGGGGTGAATGAAATGACGTCAAGCATCGGGAGTCCTATGCGACAAGAGAGTGCCACAGAAGTTGAAAGGCAAGTTCTACATGACAACGATTAGGCCTGCTATGTTATATGGGGCTGAGTGTTGGCCTACTAAGAGACGGCATATCCAACAACTAAGTGTCGCAGAGATGCGTATTTTGCATTGGATATGTGGGCACACAAGATTGTACCGAGTGAGAAACAATGACATACGCGATTGGCTAGGAGTAGCGCCAATTGAAGAAAAGCTTATTCAACACCGGTTGAGATGGTTTGGGCATGTCCACCGGAGACCCCCAGAGGCACCGATGCATAGAGGCATCATAAGATGGGACAATAGGTAGAGGTCGACCAAACTTGACATGGGAGGAGGCAATTAAAAGGGACTTGAAGGAATGGAATATCCCAAAAAAGTTGTGTTTGGATAGAAGTGCTTGGAAAGAAGCTATCCACGTGTCCGAACCGTGATTAGGCCTTTTCCTTTTAGTGCTCTCAGAAGCTTTTCCCCTTCCCTTTCTCTTTCTCTTTTTGGTGACATCTTGTTGGGTTTTAACTCTAGCCTATCCCAACTTGCTTGGGACTAAAAGGCTATGTTGATGTTGATGTATTTTATGTCATTTGAGGTAGAGTGGCTGTTTGGCCCTAATGCTTTATTCTGGTTTTGTTTTAGTCGATAGGATAACAAACATTATATTTGGCACAGGAACTTAAGAATGAATGTACTCCCTCAGTTCCAAACTATAAGATGTTTTAGCTTTTTTAGATACATTATGTTTACTACGTATCTATACATAGTGTATATCTAAGTGCATAGCAAAAGCTATGTATCTAGAAAAGCCAAAACATCTTATATTTTGGAATGGAGGCAGTATAATTCAATCCATTCTGTTTTGATGTAAAGTCACTATCCATCTGTGTTTTTTGTAAGTTCTGTAAGCATTACTGTGGTATGTGCATGTGTTATTCTTAGCACCATCGAGTTGCGTGACCTGCAATGTTCTTGGTCAAATTTGGAAATTCCTACACAGTGAAGTTTTCTCTTCAGGCTTTGGAGTGCTGACTGCTGAGCTAAACCTCATTATTCTGTTGAAATTTGCAGATCATGGACCCCTACCTTGCTTCCTATGGTGTGGAGAATCCAATCTATGCTGTCCTACAACTTGCACAAACAACCATGAGAAGTGAACTTGGGAAGATAACCTTAGATAAGACTTTTGAGGAGAGAGATGCATTAAATGAGAAAATTGTGGTATGTATTCTTATTCCCATCTTGATTTCTTTGTCCAACTTTCCATACCATACATTTGGGTTGCGAAAAAGTTAAAACACATCAGGTTTTGTACTCTTTTGATTAATAGTCTCTCCATATTGTTTCTGTATTACCATCCATGTAATATTTTTGGATCATATGAAGAGATCATTCCAATTGGTATCCTACTGGAAATATGGTATGTGTTTGCATATATTACCCTGACAGGAAAGTGAATGCCATTGCATTAGATGATATCTATGAGGGTCAATGCTTTACCAAACTATGATATAGTCTACTTGAAACATATGGAAGCAGTTGGAATTTTAACATGTTATTAGTTTGGCTCATTGTTTTTATGGTAGAAGTAACAGGATGGCTAAGCTTAACCTGATCATCCTAGCTTTCAACAACAGCTATTTGGATAATCACGTTATTTATTTAAGCTACTGTTTGAAGAAACTTGTAAATTTGTTCGATAAATTATGATTGATTTACCATTGAACATTTGCTGTTTATTATGATTTTGTATTATGTTTACAATGAATGGTCCATTGATAGTCCAAACAATCTGAAGAAGCAATAAACTTGACTACAAAAAGCTTCTTAGATGTGGTCATGTGGTAGCTGTTCAGCTGTTGTTCCTCTCTCTCTCTCCCTCTCTCTCTCTCTCTCTCTCTCTCTCTCTCTCCCTTTCTCCCCCTCTCCCTCCCGCTCTCTCCCCCTCTCCCTCCCTCTCCCTCTACCTTTGTCTCTCTTTGTTCATCAGAGGTGCAAGTATTTCTGTTGGCTACTACTAAACATCTGGCTAATGTTTTATGTCAATTGTCTGCAGAGTGCCATCAATGAAGCAGCCACAGATTGGGGCCTGAAGTGTATCCGCTATGAGATCAGTATGCCGTCTTTTCCTGTTTGAGCATTAGAGCTATAATACACGCATTGTTTCAAATGTCAATGTTTTAAATTTGACATTGCAGGGGACATAAATCCTCCAGCAGGGATTAGGCAGGCTATGGAGATGCAAGCTGAAGCAGAAAGGAAAAAACGCGCTCAAATCCTTGAGTCAGAAGGGATGAAACAGGCCCAAATCCTTGAATCAGAAGGGAAAAAGACTGCCCAGATCCTTGAATCTGAAGGTGATGACTGCACAACCTTATTACCTTTTTATCTTAATATGTGGTTTAATTCTTCATACTGAAATATTGATAGGATGGCCTTTAATGTCCTCAGCTTTTGAGAGATGTATTTAATTTGATATATGGGGGGTTGAACTGTGTCTGACATTTCTTTTGTTGTACCAGGAGCTATGTTGGATCTAGCAAACCGTGCCAAGGGTATGCGACATTCCACACACCTTATTACAATGTTCTCATTTTCTTTTGTAAAACCATTCAACATGCATTATTCCACCACCGTTTTACCTTATTTGATGATGGCTATTGGTGCTGTTAAACTGAACATTGTAAATATTTGTAATTTTTTCTTCTTCTAAAGGGTCTTACATTTCTTTATCCCCTCCATTATTAGAATTTACTTATTCTGGCTATCAACACCAGGTGCGGCTGAAGCAATTCTTGCCAAGTCAGAAGCTACTGCTCGGGGAATGAGATTGGTTTCAGATGCGATGACAACTGAAGGCAGTGCCAAGGTATTGAGGGTTCTTGGCTATCAAAATGGTACTAAGTAGTAGCTACAACATTTTGTGCTCTTAAATGCTAACAATGTTATATTTATGTGCTAGGCTGCTAGCCTGAAACTTGCAGAGCAATACATCGAAGCATTCTCAAATCTGGCACAAAAGGTGAGATTGTCATAGCTCTGTGACTCTTTTTTGTATGTGTCCACCTCCTTTTGTGAATTTGCTGATGTTTTTTTTTTCAAATCCAGACAAATACAATGCTTCTTCCAGGTGATAATGCCAGCCCAGCATCTTTCGTGGCCCAGGCAATGAAGACTTATGAGCAAATCCATTCCCACAGCCAGGCATTAAAGAGCCACCCCCAGATAGAACAGCTGGAGGAATCAGGAGAGACCAGTCCTGCTCCATCTTCTGAGGCGAGCAAGACACCACCACTCATTGAGGAAGCAGATTCTAACCAGACCTTCTCACTGCAACGCCCCAAGAACAAGAAGTGAGCTTCGCTCAAGTGTTTGAAGTCCTTTTTTCTATCTGTTGTTCTGAAACATGAGTGTCACTGAGAAACACCACTAGTAGGTTTTAGTTTTCTTTAGTCCGAGAGAGCTGATGTGTGGCGGAGAAGGGATAGACCCCTAGGCATTTGGTTTCTGGGAGCTAAATGCGACCGGAGAGACCTAGAGAGATTTTGATTCTCGTGAAGGTTATACTTTGGTTCCTTGTTGGAATGAAGTTTGTAAAAAGGCAAGGTTGGGTTAACGTTGGTTAGACAAAATGCATAAATGCTTAAGTTCATCTCTACTATTGCCCTGGTTTTGCCCAGTTCGCTAAACAAGTAAATATGTTATTTCTTTCTTGCTGAGCTTGACTACATATATTTTCAAGGATTTATTTCTGTTTATCAGCGAAACCTAATTTGATCTATATCTAATATCTGCTATTGCAGTGGGCTATGAACACTGTTTACATCGTTTTCACTGTTAATTCCGGAAAGGGAAAAGTCAAAGCATCTAGGTTATACTTTTGTTTTGGTGATTAATGATAATCAGCCTGTTTAGATAGCTTTAATTCGTATCGGTTTCTACTGCTTCTACAGTGTTTTTATCTCTTGCAGCTGAAGCAGAGCTAGCTTTAATTCAAAGCGAACAACCATAAAATTATTATGATTAGCATATATTTTACAAAAATAAGTTAAGTTAGGCCATAATAATAAAAGGTGATTGAACTTATACGACATTTATGTCCTTATTTACGGAATTCAACGTTAGTTTTCAAATGATGGATGAGAAGGTTAAGAGTCACTTGGTTTTAAGTGTCAAAGGAATTGTTGGCACTTGACTACTTGAGTAGTAATTTTAAGTGTCGTAGTAATAAAATCTTTATTTTCTATAGGCATACGGTAAAAGAGGTATTAAACGTGGTGGTACATACTTGTGAAAAACTAGTTATAGGTAGTCTAAGAGAATCTACAAAAAGTTTAAAACAAAATCTAGCTCAAAAGCAATTGAAAGTAAGTTGGTGTTACTGTAATAGCACTAGGCGTGTTCGGTGCACATAGGATACAACACTAAACAAAAGTGTGCCCTGTTGTATCTGAAAGGAACATCGACGTGTCTAGTATACATTGGATAACACTTAAAGAGCTTATAGAAGTGGTTTAAAGACACTTGTACTCACCAAATGTGTCTGGTTTACCACCAGATGATAATCAGAGAGCATGTAAATTGTGTCTAAGAAATTGAGTACTAAACGGACGCGTACGGTGTGCCATCGGGCATGGTGATTAGAGAGATATGCAATTATGCACTCGAGACTGTACTCATGGAACGTGTCCATGTAGCACCGGAGTGGGCACATGATAGTAAAACAACTGTTAGTTTCAAAAACTAGCCATCGGGAAAGCATCAACGTATTCGATGCAGTGAGTTAGTGAGCGACCGACATGTATGGTGCCTCTGACTGTGTTGTGTAATGACTAGTTTCACTCCTTAAGGCTACTTATACCCCTTCAACTTAGCCTATTGAAGTCTCTTTTCTATTTCAATTATTGAAGTAACCATTTGAGAGTGAGGAATAGTCTTTGCCCAGTGAAAAAACTTGAGAGTTGACAATCACATGATTAAGGACCTCATTAGTGTATTGAGAGTGACTTGTGTGCATCCACCATCCTTGTCAGACTTGGTAAGGTCAAGTGAGAGTTAGTTCCTATAACTCGGGTTGATCAACATCAGCTAGATAACTAGGTGGTGACCAGTGGTATAGTGATCAACCGGAGAGTTTGTGCATGACCCAACTCGAGCTTGTACATGATTACGACCAATTCATCGTTGAAAGGGAAATGGACGTAAACCATTTTCCATATTGATTTTGGTGCTCGATGACCATCACAACCTTTCGGACTAACTAGTTTGCCTAGTCTTTGATTCACATGTTCATAAGTTCAACTGTTCATCTTCTATGTCAGAAATAGCTCAACTCCAACCATAAAAGAGTAAAACTTGGAATAGATGAACTAAGTAGTTCTATACTTTGGATAAGTTATAAGCACCCTTTGGAACCTAATTGACCTATCTAGAAGTCTTAGAAAGCTCAGATTCAACAAAACACCATTTTGAAGCCAATTTGAGCTAAAGAAAGAATATGAGTTAAAGAATTTAAAACAACCAAGTTTCATGACTTAGACTAGTTGGAAAGTCACTATATATATTTGTCTAAGTCATAGGAACATCCTCATGCCCAGTCAAACTCATTAAATGAAGTAATGCAATGTTTAGCAAAAAGATTAGTTGACTGTGAGGCATCAGACCATGGTCCAGTGTACACTAGACCATGTTTCCAGGGAAGGTTGTAGGAGATCTGCTTGGCCTAGAGCATCGGAACATGAGTCCTTGTGCAACATACCGCTTTTTGCAGAGAATGTTTTGGGACTTCCTCAGCCTGGATGAACATACCTCGGGTCCGTTGCAATGGATCGTTCAACACTCAATGGCTCTCTTCAGGTTTCAACGGTCATATCCGACCTGGCAATGGTCCGATGGTCAACAAACCTCTACTATTGACAGTCCAGTGCAACTGATAGATCAAAATGGCCACCTATCAAGTCAATTGTCAGAGGGTCCATTGCACACCAGACCAACACTATGCACGGTCCGGTGCACACGCAGAAAGTACAGAAATTGCCCCACTTCTACAACGACTATTTGGGGTGGTTAGGGATATAAATACACCCCAACCAGCACATTGAAAACACAAGAGCTACACCAAACAACCATACATCAAGTGCAATAACTCATACGACCTAGGCATTCAAAGCCACACAAGCACACATTTGATCGATTTGAGTGAAGAGAGACTTAGTGCTTGTGTTCTTTATTGTTGCAAACTCTTGTGCTCTTGGTTTGGGTTTTCATTCTCTCTCACCTCCATTCTCATAAGTTGTAAAACTAAGCAAGATACTCTGTTTCTTTGTGTAGAGGTCCTTGCAGGACTTGGTGTCCCCGAGAAGTAAAGAAAACTCAACCGGTCTCTGTGACCTTTTGAGAGAGGGAAAGGGTTGAAAGAGACTCATCCTAAGTGGACTCGTCAATGGGGACGTAGGTTCTTCGGAACTGAACCTCGGGAAACAAATCGTCGTGTTCTTTGCGCTTGATCATGTACTTGTGATTTGCTTCTTGCTCTCTCGTCTCTCTTGTTATCTTGCTTGTGATTGATTCCATATCAACTTGAGTTACACCCAAGTGATTCTGTAATCACTAGTGTAACTCTAAGCAAGAAGAACACCTCTCCCTCACTCCGATTGATCTTATTCTTGTTCTAACGCTAACCTGGGGTTGATGTTTATATTTAAAGTTGTTAAGTTTAGATTTCGCCTATTCACCCTCCTCTAGGCGATTTTCAATCATGCCAGAGCTACAAAGAACCAGCTCGTAGAGAGCACTTGGTTCTTGCGCGGACCAAGAGGGAGTGACGCCCTTGTGCGAGTATTCCAACAAGGTTTAGTAGGGAGTGCTGACTCTCTGAGACCTCAACAAAACATTGAAGTGTTTTCTAATCCTTTATTTACTACAATTATTTACATTTGAGCAATTCAATTAAAGCTTTTACAATCCTAGAATTACCATGCTATTAGAGAATTGGAATTTAGGGTGAAAACTCTTTATAATATCATTAGGCACTTGGAGTGAAGTTTGGGCTTGAACTTAGGATTTAATTTATGCAGGAACAATTAATAAAACCTAATTAATCCTCCTCTTGGACATCTTGATCCTTCCAATTTTTGTCAAAGCCTCATGCTCATCAATAGACTTTACCTCCTTGAGTTAAGATGTCTGACGGGAATAGACCACCTCCCATCTTTGAGGGAAACGATTTTCCATATTTGAAAATTCATATCATATGGAAACATAACTTGGGCCATTTGACATAGGAGTTTACAGAGCTTCCACTTAAGGGCTCCCAAAACCTAAGGATCCCACCAATTTAATTGATGATGTAATTTACTATAAGAATTTGAACACTAAGACCAAAACACCCTTTTAGATGCTTTTGTAAGGACATTTTCATTATAGCACGTAATCATAAGGATGCTCATGCTCTTTGGTTGGAAATATGCATGCTTCATGAGGGAACTATGAACGAGCATGAGGAACATTATCATTTTGTAATGAAGATTTAAACTTTTTTAAAATGCTTTCTAATGAGAATACAAATGATACTACTCATGACTAAATGTTCTTATAGAAGAAGTAAATGGACGTGGGCTCACACAACTTACACAACCAGATATTGTGTGAAATATCCCGAATGTTCTCCCAACTAACAAGTAGGCCACATTATTACCGTGCTTCATCAAATTGGTATATCCACCTCTACTACAACACAAATCATTAGACCATTACAAATAGAATTTGATGGTTACATAGGAAGGTTCTTGTGACACCCCAGTGTCACCTAGGGTTTCTCTCAAAATGCTAACCCATGAACCATCATCTTATGTGAACCAAATTTAAGTATAAACATCAAATTGACTTAAGAATAAAGGATCCACCAAGCCTATACTTAAAAGTATCATGTTCAAAACAAATGGGTTTTTTCAAAAAGGCAAAATGTGCAACCCCAACAAAAACCCTGATTGAGCCCTATGAGCAAAATTCAAGAGAATGGGGAAAAGGGTATGAAAAATTTAGAATCATGGCTTGGGCCAATTGTAAACATTGAAATACATTTAATAAGCAACAATAAAGATTGAGGAAGCTTGGCCAAAATAATTCAAATAAAACCCCAAACAAGCTTCTCATGAGGGGACTCAATAGGAAATTCTGAATTTCAGAATTCTGAATTTCAGACCTTGAGCCAAAGATCAAGCGTGTTCACCTTGATCCCTAACTCAAATCCTAATGGCCCCATTAACAAAAACGTGCCTAACTAACTGAGAGCACCTAGAGGGGGGGTTGAATAGGTGATCCTGTAAAACTTGAAACTTAAGCCACAAAAACTTGGTTAAGTGTTAGCACAATAATTGCCAAGTGGCTAGAGAGGAGTCTCAACAAAACACAATAACCATAAAGATATCAATCACAGAGATGGCACGGTGGTTATCCCGTGGTTCGGCCAAGACCAACGCTTGCCTACTCCACGTTGTGGCGTCCCAACGGACGAGGGTTGCAATCAACCCCTCTCAAGCGGTCCAAAGACCCACTTGAATACCACGGTGTTTTGCTTGCTTTTCTTAATCCCGTTCGTGAGGAATCTCCACAACTTGGAGCCTCTCGCCCTTACACTTGAAGTTCACAAAGAAGCACGGAGCAAGGGAGGGATTAGCAACTCACACAAGACACTAAGATCACAGCAAATACACATACACAAGACCCAGACTTAAGCTCAAAAGACTAGCACACTAGAACGGAGCTTAAATCACTAGAATGTCGAACAAGTGCGCAAGAATGGAGTGTGAGTGATCAAGAGTGCTCAAGGAATGCTTGGTGTGCTCCTCCATGCGCCTAGGGGTCCCTTTTATAGCCCCAAGGCAGCTAGGAGCCGTTGAGAGCAATCCTGGAAGGCAGATCTTGCCTTCTGTCGACTGGCGCACCGAACAGTCCGGTGCACCACCGGACACTGTCCGGTGCAGATTGCCTTCCTTATTTGGCGAAGCCGACCGTTGGAGTCTGAGAGCCGTTGGCGCACCGGACACTGTCCGGTGCACACCGGACAGTCCGGTGCACCAATGTGACCGTTGGCTCGGCCACGCGTCACACGCGGAATCCTCGGCCGACCGTTGCCCCGGCTGACTGTTGACTCACCGGACAGTCCGGTGCACGACCGGACAGACTGGTGAATTTTAGCCGTACGCCGTTAATCATCTCCCGAGAACGACGAGTTCGCCTGTGAACGGCTCACTGGACAGTCCGGTGCACCACCGGACAGTCCGGTGAATTATAGCCGTACACCGCCGTCGAAGTCCCGAGAGCAGCCTGTTCGCTAGAGCCAGCCTGGCGCACCGGACACTGTCCGGTGCACCACCGGACAGTCCGGTGCATTCAGACTGAGCAAACTTTGGCTGAACAAAGCCATCTCATTTCCAATTCAATTTCTCCTGTTTCCAGCACTTAGACACAATACATTAGTCCATAAAACAATGTACTAAGTCTAGAAACATACCTTTTGACTTGATTTGCACTTTGTCCACCACTTTGCATAGATTGGCACAAAAGCACTTGTGTTGGCACTCAATCACCAAAATACTTAGAAATGGCCCAAAGGCACATTTCCCTTTCAATCTCTCCCTTTTTGGTGATTTATGCCAACACAACATAAAGCAACTAGAACAAGTGCAATATCAATGCAAATGAACACTCAAAATTGTTTTGATTCAATTTTGACATATATGGATCACTCTTTGCCACCACTTGGTTTGTTTTTGCAAATCAAACTCAAATTACTATCTCTAAGTCAAATCCACATGTAGAGACATAAAGAGAGGTATTCCAACAGAAATTGATCAAGGATTTCAAAAACTCCCCCTTTTTCCATAATCAACACTTCTCCCCACAAGAGGCCAACTTTTGACAAAAGAGACAATAAAAGAGTTTTGATAAACCAAAAGCTACTATTTTCAAAATTTCTCAAGTGGTAGCTGATCCATCTATTGCTTTGGCCTTTATTTTCCCCCCCTTTGGCATCAAGCACCAAAACGGGATCAATCTTGGCCCCTTAAACCCCATTGCCTCACCAAAATCTTCAAATAAGAACACAAAGGCAATAAGAGTGCGTGAGATGAACTTGGAGTCAGTTACCCTCTCATCGGAGTGCAGTGAAAGTCTTTCATGGTCCAAGTCCACCTTTTCCCTTTCAAACCTCCTTTGAGACTAAAACAAGCAAACTCAAGCACACAGTTAGTCTCAAAGGGTCAAGTTGTAGCACAGCTCCCCCTAAATATGTGCATCACTTGCAAAAAGGACTTGTGAGGTCCAGGGAGTGTTTGTACAACTTGAGCACCACAAGTAAGCAACAAAATGCAGAAGGAACATGATCAAAGGCATAAATACATGTATGCTATAAATCAATCCAAGTTCCACGAATCTAGGACATTTAGCTCACTACGCAACCTGGAAAAGGTCTTTTCATCTAAAGGCTTAGTGAAGATATCGGCTAGCTGGTTCTCGGTGCTAACATGAAACACTTCGATATCTCCCTTTTGCTGGTGGTCTCTCAAAAAGTGATGCCGAATGTCAATGTGCTTTGTGCGGCTGTGCTCAACAGGATTTTCCGCTATTCGGATAGCACTCTCATTGTCACACAGGAGTGGGACTTTGCTCAGATTGTAGCCAAAGTCTCGGAGGGTTTGCCTCATCCAAAGTAGTTGCGCGCAACACTATCCTGCGGCAACGTACTCGGCCTCAGCGGTGGATAGGGCAACGGAAGTTTGTTTCTTAGAATTCCACGACACCAGGGACGGCCTTCCTAAGAATTGGCACGTCCCCGATGTGCTCTTCCTATCGACCTTACATCCAGCATAGTCGGAATCTGAATATCCAATCAAGTCAAAGTTAGACCCTTTTGGATACCAGATCCCGAAGCAAGGCGTAACGACTAAATATCTAAGAATTCGCTTCACGGCCACTAAGTGACACTCCCTTGGATCGGATTGAAATCTAGCACACATGCATACGCTAAGCATAATATCCGGTCTACTAGCACACAAATAAAGTAAAGACCCTATCATAGACCGGTATGCTTTTTGATCAACGGACTTACCTCCTTTGTTGAGATCGGTGTGTCCGTCAGTTCCCATCGGCGTCTTTGCGGGCTTGGCGTCCTTCATCCCAAACCGCTTTAGCAAGTCTTGTGTGTACTTCGTTTGGGAGATGAAGGTGCCATCCTTGAGTTGCTTCACTTGGAACCCAAGGAAGTAGTTCAACTCGCCCATCATTGGCATCTCGAATTTCTGCATCATCACCCTGCTAAACTCTTCACAAGACTTTTGGTTAGTAGAACCAAATATTATGTCATCGACATAAATTTGGCACACAAAGAGATCACCATCGCAAGTCTTAGTGAAAAGAGTTGGATCGGCTTTCCCAACCTTGAAAGCATTAGCAATTAGAAAGTCTCTAAGGTATTCATACCATGCTCTTGGGGCTTGCTTAAGTCCATAGAGCGTCTTAGAGAGCTTACACACGTGGTCGGGGTACCGTTCATCCTCGAAGCCAGGGGGTTGCTCCACGTACACCTCCTCCTTGATCGGCCCGTTGAGGAAAGCGCTCTTCACATCCATTTGGTACAACCTGAAAGAATGGTGAGCGACATATGCTAGCAAGATACGAATGGACTCTAGCCTAGCCACAGGAGCGAAAGTCTCCTCAAAGTCCAAACCTGCGACTTGGGCATAACCTTTTGCCACAAGTCGAGCCTTGTTCCTTGTCACTACCCCGTGCTCGTCCTGTTTGTTGCGGAACACCCATTTGGTTCCCACAACATTTTGCTTGGGACAAGGCACCAGTGTCCAAACTTCATTGCGCTTGAAGTTGTTGAGTTCCTCCTGCATGGCCAACACCCAGTCCAGATCTAGCAAGGCCTCTTCTACCCTAAAAGGCTCAATAGAAGAGACAAAGGAGTAATGCTCACAAAAATTAACTAATCTTGAACGAGTAGTTACTCCCTTGCTAATATCACCCAAAATTTGGTCGACGGGATGATTCCTTTGAATCATCGCTCGAACTTGGGTTGTGAAAGTCGCCTAGAGGGGGGGTGAATAGGGCGAAACTGAAAATCTCAAAAATAATCACAACTACAAGCCGGGTTAGCGTTAGAAATATAATAGAGTCCACGAGAGAGGGCGCAAAACAAATCGCAAGCGAATAACGAAGTGAGACACGTGGATTTGTTTTACCGAGGTTCGGTTCTTTCAAACCTACTCCCCGTTGAGGAGGCCACAAAGGCCGGGTCTCTTTCAACCCTTCTCTCTCTCAAACGGTCCCTCGGACCGAGTGAGCTTCTCTTTCTCAAATCACTTGGGAATCAAACTTCCCGCAAGGACCACCACACAATTGGTGTCTCTTGCCTCAATTACAAGTGAGTGTTTGATCACAAGAAAGAATGCCAAAGAAAAAAGAAGCGATCCAAGCGCAAGAGCTCAAATGAACACTACAAATCACTCTTTCTAGTCACTAGGGCTTTGTGAGGAGTTGGGAGAGGATTTGATCTCTTTTGGTGTGCTTTGCAATGAATGCTAGCTCTTGTATAGTGGTTGGAAGTTGGAAAACTTGGATGCAATGAATGGTGGGGTGGTTGGGGTATTTATAGCCCCAACCACCAAACTTGACCGTTGGTGGAGGCTGTCTGTCGATGGCGCACCGGACAGTCCGGTGCACACCGGACATGTCCGGTGCCCCCGCCACGTCATCAAAGCCGTTGGATTCTGACCGTTGGAGCTGGCCCGCCTGGATGTCTGGTGCACACCGGACATCACCTGTTCATTGTCCGGTGCGCCAGTATGGGCGCGCCTGACTTCTGCGCGCGCAGAGCGCGCATTAAATGCGACGCAGGTAGCCGTTGGCGCCGAAATAGCCGTTGCTCCGTGGGTACACCGGACAGTCCGGTGCACACCGGACATGTCCGGTGAATTATAGCGGAGCGGCTGCTGCGCGATCCCGAGGCTGGCGAGTTGAGGAGGCCGCGCTTCCATGGAGCACCGGACACTGTCCGGTGTACACCGGACAGTCCGGTGAATTATAGCGGTGCGGCCTGAGAAATTCCCGAAGGTGGCGAGTTTGAGTTGGAGTCCTCTGGTGCACCGGACACTGTCCGGTGGCGCACCGGACACTGTCCGGTGTACACCGGACAGTCCGGTGCCTCCAGACCAGAGGTGCCTTCGGTTGCCTCTTTGCTCCTTTGTTGAATCCAAAACTTGATCTTTTTATTGGCTGAGTGTGAACCTTTTGCACCTGTATAACTTATACACTAGAGCAAACTAGTTAGTCCAATATTTGTGTTGGGCAATTCAACCACCAAAATTATTTAGGGACTAGGTGTAAGCCTAATTCCCTTTCAATCTCCCCCTTTTTGGTGATTGATGCTAACACAAACCAAAGCAAATCTAGAAGTGCATAATTGAACTAGTTTGCATAATGTAAGTGCAAAGGTTGCTTGGAATTGAGCCAATATAAATACTTACATGATGCGCATGGATTGTTTTCTTTGTTTTTGACATATTGGACCTTATTTGCACCAAAAGTTTTGTTTTTGTAAATTCTTTTCAAATTCCTTTTGCGAGATAGTCAAAGGTAAATGAATAAGATTTTTCAAAGCATTTTCAAGTTTGAAATTTTCTCCCCTTGTTTCAAATGCTTTTTCCTTTGACTAAACAAAACTCCCCCTCAAATAAAGTCTCCTCTTAGTGTTCAAGAGGGTTTCAGGACATCAATTTTGAAAATACTACTTGCCCCCCTTTTAGAACACAAAAAGATACCAATTTTGAAATTTATCAATTGAAAATCATCAATTTTTAAAATTAGGGGTGGTGGTGCGGTCCTTTTGCTTTGGGCTCATATTTTCTCCCCCTTTGGCATGAATCGCCAAAAACGGAATCATTAGAGCCCAATGAAGTACTTTCTCCTCCTTTGGTCATAGAATAAATGAGTGAAGATTATACCAAAGTTGGAGAGATGCTCGGAGTGACGGCGAAGGATGAGTAGTAGAGCAGAGTGGAAGCCTTTGTTTTCGCCGAAGACTCCAATTCCCTTTCAATATACCTATGACTTGGTTTGGAATACACTTGAAAACACATTAGTCATAGCATATAAAAGAGACATGATCAAAGGTATTCTTATGAGCTATGTGTGCAAGTTTAGCAAAAGAAATTCCTAGAATCAAGAATATTTAGCTCATGCCTAAGTTTGGTAAAAGTTTGTTCATCAAGAGGCTTGGTAAAGATATCGGCTAATTGATCTTTAGTGTTAATGTATGAAATCTCGATATCCCCCTTTTGTTGGTGATCCCGAAGAAAATGATACCGAATGGCTATGTGTTTAGTGCGGCTATGCTCAACGGGATTATCCGCCATGCGGATTGCACTCTCATTATCACATAGAAGAGGAACTTTGGTTAATTTGTAACTGTAGTCCCGCAGGGTTTGCCTCATCCAAAGCAATTGCGCGCAACAATGGCCTGCGGCAATATACTCGGCTTCGGTGGTAGAAAGAGCGACCGAATTTTGCTTCTTTGAAGCCCAAGACACCAAGGATCTTCCCAAGAACTGGCAAGTCCCCGATGTGCTCTTCCTATTAATCTTACACCCTGCCCAATCGGCATCCGAATAACCAATCAAATCAAAAGTGGATCCCCGAGGGTACCAAAGCCCAAACTTAGGAGTATAAGCCAAATATCTCAAGATTCGTTTTACGGCCGTAAGGTGAGATTCCTTAGGGTCGGCTTGGAATCTTGCACACATGCATACGGAAAGCATAATGTCCGGTCGAGATGCACATAAATAAAGCAATGAACCAATCATCGACCGGTATACCTTTTGATCCACGGACTTACCTCCCGTGTCGAGGTCGAGATGCCCATTTGTTCCCATGGGAGTCTTGATGGGCTTGGCATCCTTCATTCCAAACTTGCTTAGAATGTCTTGAGTATACTTCGTTTGGCTAATGAAAGTGCCCTCTTGGAGTTGCTTGACTTGAAATCCTAAGAAATATTTCAACTCCCCCATCATCGACATCTCGAATTTCTTTGTCATGATCCTACTAAATTCTTCACATGTGGATTCGTTAGTAGACCCAAATATAATATCATCAACATAAATTTGGCATACGAACAAATCATTGTCAAGAGTTTTAGTGAACAAAGTAGGATCGGCCTTGCCGACTTTGAAGCCATTAGCAATAAGGAAATCTCTAAGGCATTCATACCATGCTCTTGGGGCTTGCTTAAGCCCATAAAGCGCCTTAGAGAGCCTATAAACATGGTTAGGGTACTCACTGTCTTCAAAGCCGGGAGGTTGCTCAACATAGACCTCCTCCTTGATTGGTCCATTGAGGAAGGCACTCTTCACGTCCATTTGATAAAGCTTGAAGCCATGGTAAGTAGCATAGGCCAATAATATGCGAATTGACTCAAGCCTAGCTACGGGTGCATAGGTTTCACCAAAATCCAAACCTTCGACTTGTGAATACCCTTTGGCCACGAGTCGAGCTTTGTTCCTTGTCACCACACCATGCTCATCTTGCTTGTTGCGGAAGACCCACTTGGTTCCTACAACATTTTGATTAGGACGTGGAACTAAATGCCATACCTCATTCCTTGTGAAATTGTTGAGCTCCTCTTGCATCGCCATCACCCAATCCGAATCTTGAAGTGCTTCCTCTACCCGGTTAGGAGTTCATAGGATGTCTTCTTGAGGATTCGGTGTAGATATAACCGGTTGATGGCGTAGCAAGCGGTGTTGACCGCTTCGGCCCAAAACCGATCCGGTGTCTTGTACTCATCAAGCATGGTTCTTGCCATGTCCAATAGAGTTCGATTCTTCCTCTCCACTACACCATTTTGTTGTGGAGTGTAGGGAGAAGAGAACTCATGCTTGATGCCCTCCTCCTCAAGGAAGCCTTCAATTTGAGAGTTCTTGAACTCCGTCCCATTGTCGCTTCTAATTTTCTTGATCCTCAAGCCGAACTCATTTTGAGCCCGTCTCAAGAATCCCTTTAAGGTCTCTTGGGTATGAGATTTGTCCTGCAAAAAGAACACCCAAGTGAAGCGAGAATAATCATCCACAATAACTAGACAGTACTTACTCCCGCCGATGCTTATGTAAGCGATCGGGCCGAATAAATCCATGTGTAGGAGCTCAAGTGGCCTGTCACTAGTCATGATGTTCTTGTGTGGATGATGAGTGCCAACTTGCTTCCCGGCTTGGCATGCGCTACAAATCCTGTCTTTCTCAAAATGAACATTGGTTAGTCCTAAAATGTGTTCTCCCTTTTGAAGCTTGTGAAGATTCTTCATTCCAACATGAGCTAGTCGGCGGTGCCAGAGCCAACCCAAGTTAGTCTTAGCAACCAAGCAAGTGTCGAGTTCATCTCTATCAAAATCTACCAAGTATAGCTGACCCTCTAACACTCCCTTGAATGCTATTGAATCATCACTTCTTCTAAAGACAGTAACACCTATATCAGTAAATAGACAGTTGTAGCCCATTTGACATAATTGGGATACGAAAAGCAGATTGTAATCTAAAGAATCTATGAGAAAAACATTGGAAATAGTGTGGTCAGGTGATATAGCAATTTTACCCAATCCTTTGACCAAACCTTGATTTCCATCCCCGAATGTGATAGCTCGTTGGGGATCTTGGTTTTTCTCATATGAGGAGAACATCTTTTTCTCCCCTGTCATGTGGTTTGTGCACCCGCTGTCGAGTATCCAACTTGAGCCTCCGGATGCATAAACCTACAAAACAAGTTTAGTTCTTGACTTTAGGTACCCAAACGGTTTTGGGTCCTTTGGCATTAGAAACAAGAACTTTGGGTACCCAAACACAAGTCTTGGAGCCCTTGTGTTTGCCCCCAACAATCTTGGCAACTACTTTGCCGGATTTGCTAATAAGCACATAAGAAGCATCAAAAGTTTTAAATGAAATAGCATGATCATTTGATGCATTAGGAATTTTCTTTCTAGGCAACTTAGCACGGGTTGGTTGCCTAGAACTAGATGTCTCACCCTTATACATAAAAGCATGGTTAGGGCCAGAGTGAGACTTCCTAGAATGAATTTTCTTGATTTTGCTCTCGGGATAACCGGCAGGGTACAAAATGTAACCCTCGTTATCCTGAGGCATGGGAGCCTTGCCCTTAACAAAGTTAGATAAATTCTTTGGAGGGGCATTAAGTTTGACATTGTCTCCCCTTTGGAAGCCAATGCCATCCTTGATGCCAGGGCGTCTCCCATTATAGAGCATACTTCTAGCAAATTTAAACTTTTCATTTTCTAAGTTATGCTCGGCAATTTTAGCGTCTAATAATGCTATATGATCATTTTGTTGTTTAATTAAAGCCATGTGATCATGAATAGCATTGACATCAACATCTCTACATCTAGTACAAATAGAAACATGCTCAACATTAGATGTAGAGGGTTTGCAAGATTTTAATTCAATAACCTTAGCATGTAATAAATCATTTTTAGTTCTAAGGTCGGAAATAGTGGCATTGCAAACATCAAAATCCTTAGCCTTAGCAAGCAATTTTTCGTTCTCAATCTTAAGGCTAGCAAGAGACTCATTTAATTCCTTAATCTTAGTAAGCAAATCATCATTATCATTTCTAAGATTGGGAATTGAATCAATACAAACATGAGAATCAACCTTAGCAATTAAATTAGCATTTTCATTTCTAAGGTTGGCAATAGTGTCATGACAAGTACTTAGCTCACTAGATAATTTGTTACATTTTTCTATCTCTAGAGCATAAGCATTTTTAACCTTAACATGCTTCTTATTTTCCTTGATTAGGAAGTCCTCTTGGGAGTCCAAGAGATCATCCTTTTCATGGATGGCACTAATTAGCTCATTTAATTTTTCCTTTTGTTCCATGTTAAGGTTGGCAAAAAGGATACGCAAATTATCTTCCTCACCACTAGCATTATCATCACTAGAAGATTCATATTTAGTGGAGGAGTTAGTTTTAACCTTCTTCCTTTTGCCGTCCTTTGCCATGAGGCACTTGTGGCCGACGTTGGGGAAGAGAAGTCCCTTGGTGACGGCGATGTTGGCGGCGTCCTCGTCGTCGGAGGAGGAGTCGGTGGAGCTCTCGTCGGAGTTCCACTCGCGGCACACGTGGGCATCGCCGCCCTTCTTCTTGTGGTACTTCTTCTTTTCTCTTCTCTTGCCCTTCTTGTCGTTGTCCCTGTCACTGTCACTTGATAATGGACATTTAGCAATAAAGTGACCGGGCTTACCACACTTGTAGCAAACCTTCTTGGAACGGGATTTGTAGTCCTTCCCCTTCCGTTGCTTGAGGATTTGCCGAAAGCTTTTGATGATTAAGGCCATCTCCTCATTGTCGAGCTTGGAGGCGTCAATTGGTTGTCTACTTGGTGTAGACTCCTCCTTCTTCTCCTCCGTTGCCTTGAAGGCCACCGGTTGCGCCTCGGATGTGGAAGGTTCGTCAAGCTCGTTGATCTTCTTTGAGCCCTTAATCATGCATTCAAAGCTTACAAAATTCCCGATAACTTCCTCGGGGGTCATTAGTGGATATCTAGGATTACCACGAATTAATTGAACTTGAGTGGGGTTAAGGAAAATAAGAGCTCTTAAAATAACCTTAACCACCTCGTGGTCGTCCCACTTTTTGCTCCCGAGGTTGCGCACTTGGTTCACCAAGGTTTTGAGCCGGTTGTACATATCTTGTGGCTCCTCTCCTTGGCGAAGACGAAAGCGACCGAGCTCCCCCTCGATCGTTTCCCGCTTGGTGATCTTGGTGAGTTCATCACCCTCGTGCGCCGTCTTGAGTAGGTCCCAAATCTCCTTTGCATTCTTCAACCCTTGCACTTTGTTGTATTCCTCCTTGCTTAGAGAGGCGAGGAGAATGGTTGTGGCTTGGGAGTTGAAGTGCTCGATTTGGGCCACTTCGTCCGTATCATAATCCTCATCCCCTATTGATGGTACCTGTGCTCCAAACTTAACAACATTCCATATACTTTTGTGGAGTGAGGTTAGATGAAATTTCATTAAATCACTCCACCTAGCATATTCTTCGCCATCAAAAGTTGGCGGTTTGCCTAATGGAACGGAAAGTAATGGAGTATGTCTAGATGTACGGGGATAGTGTAAGGGGATCTTACTAAACTTCTTGCGCTCTTGGCGCTTAGAAGTTACGGACGGTGCATCGGAGTCGGAGGTGGATGTTGATGAAGTGTCGGTCTCGTAGTAGACCACCTTCCTCATCCTCTTGTGCTTGTCGCCTTTCCGATGCGACTTGTGAGAAGAAGATTTTTCCTTCTTCTCTTTGTGGTGAGAAGAGGAAGATCTTTTCTCCTTCAGTTTGAAGGAGTCCTTCTTCTTCTCCCTCCTCTTGGTGCGGGACTCTTCCGATGAAGTGCTCCCTTGGCTTGTAGTGGGCTTGTCGCCGGTCTCTATCTCCCTCTTGGTGTGATCTCCCGACATCACTTCGAGCGGTTAGGCTCTAATGAAGCACCGGGCTCTGATACCAATTGAAAGTCGCCTAGAGGGGGGGGTGAATAGGGCGAAACTGAAAATCTCAAAAATAATCACAACTACAAGCCGGGTTAGCGTTAGAAATATAATAGAGTCCATGAGAGAGGGCGCAAAACAAATCGCAAGCGAATAACGAAGTGAGACACGCGGATTTGTTTTACCGAGGTTCGGTTCTTTCAAACCTACTCCCCGTTGAGGAGGCCACAAAGGCCGGGTCTCTTTCAACCCTTCCCTCTCTCAAACGGTCCCTCGGACCGAGTGAGCTTCTCTTTCTCAAATCACTTGGGAATCAAACTTCCCGCAAGGACCACCACACAATTGGTGTCTCTTGCCTCAATTACAAGTGAGTGTTTGATCACAAGAAAGAATGCCAAAGAAAAAAGAAGCGATCCAAGCGCAAGAGCTCAAATGAACACTACAAATCACTCTTTCTAGTCACTAGGGCTTTGTGAGGAGTTGGGAGAGGATTTGATCTCTTTTGGTGTGCTTTGCAATGAATGCTAGCTCTTGTATAGTGGTTGGAAGTTGGAAAACTTGGATGCAATGAATGGTGGGGTGGTTGGGGTATTTATAGCCCCAACCACCAAACTTGACCGTTGGTGGAGGCTGTCTGTCGATGGCGCACCGGACAGTCCGGTGCACACCGGACATGTCCGGTGCCCCCGCCACGTCATCAAAGCCGTTGGATTCTGACTGTTGGAGCTGGCCCGCCTGGATGTCCGGTGCACACCGGACATCACCTGTTCATTGTCCGGTGCGCCAGTATGGGCGCGCCTGACTTCTGCGCGCGCAGAGCGCGCATTAAATGCGATGCAGGTAGCCGTTGGCGCCGAAATAGCCGTTGCTCCGTGGGTACACCGGACAGTCCGGTGCACACCGGACATGTCCGGTGAATTATAGCGGAGCGGCTGCTGCGCGATCCCGAGGCTGGCGAGTTGAGGAGGCCGCGCTTCCATGGAGCACCGGACACTGTCCGGTGTACACCGGACAGTCCGGTGAATTATAGCGGTGCGGCCTGAGAAATTCCCGAAGGTGGCGAGTTCGAGTTGGAGTCCTCTGGTGCACCGGACACTGTCCGGTGCCTCCAGACCAGAGGTGCCTTCGGTTGCCTCTTTGCTCCTTTGTTGAATCCAAAACTTGATCTTTTTATTGGCTGAGTGTGAACCTTTTGCACCTGTATAACTTATACACTAGAGCAAACTAGTTAGTCCAATATTTGTGTTGGGCAATTCAACCACCAAAATTATTTAGGGACTAGGTGTAAGCCTAATTCCCTTTCAGGTTGGAGGTGCATGAGGTGCTTCTTCCTCTTCAACTTGAACATCCTGTGCTCCCCCTTGATCATGCGCCTCCACTTGAGGTACCTGTTCGTCATCTTGGGTTGGGGGATGCACCATAGTTGAGGAAGATGGTTGATCTTGCTCCAATTGTTCCTGTGGTCGCACATCACCAATCGCCATGGTGCGCATTGCGGCTGTTGGAACATCTTCTTCATCTACATCATCAAGATCAACAACTTTCTCTCTTGGAGAGCCATTAGTCTCATCAAATACAACGTCGCTAGAGACTTCAACCAAACCCGATGATTTGTTGAAGACCCTATACGCCTTTGTATTTGAGTCATAACCTAATAAAAACCCTTCTACAGCTTTGGGAGCAAATTTAGAAGTTCTACCTTTCTTCACAAGAATATAACACTTGCTCCCAAATACACGAAAATAAGACACATTGGGTTTGTTACCAGTTAGCAGCTCATATGAAGTCTTCTTGAGGAGGCGATGAAGATAGACCCTGTTGATGGCGTGGCAAGCCGTGTTCACAGCTTCCGACCAAAAACGCTTGGGGTCTTGAACTCTCCAAGCATCATCCTCGCCATATCGATGAGCGTCCTGTTCTTCCTCTCTACCACACCATTTTGTTGAGGTGTGTAGGGAGCAGAGAACTCGTGCTTGATCCCCTCCTCCTCAAGGAACTCCTCCACTTGAAGGTTCTTGAACTCGGACCCGTTGTCGCTCCTTATCTTCTTTACCTTGAGCTCAAACTCATTTTGAGCTCTCATGAGGAAGCGCTTGAGGGTCCCTTGGGTTTTAGATTTATCCTGCAAAAAGAATACCCAAGTGAAGCGGGAAAAATCATCAACTATAACAAGACCATACTTACTTCCTCCTATACTCAGATAGGCGACGGGTCCGAAGAGGTCCATATGAAGCATCTCCAAGGGTCTTGATGTGGTCATCACATTTTTGGTGTGATGAGAGCCTCCCACCTGTTTCCCTGCTTGACAAGCTGCACAAGGTCTATCTTTTCCGAAATGTACATTAGTTAGACCTATCACGTGTTCTCCCTTTAGAAGCTTGTGGAGGTTCTTCATCCCCACATGTGCTAAGCGGCGATGCCACAGCCAGCCCATGCAAGTCTTAGCAATTAAGCATGCATCTAGACCGGCCTCTTCTTTTGCAAAATCAACCAAATAAAGTTTGCCGTCTAGTACACCCTTAAAAGCTAGTGAACCATCACATCTTCTAAAGACAGACACATCTACATTTGTAAATAGACAATTATATCCCATTTTGCATAATTGACTAACAGATAACAAATTATATCCAAGCGACTCAACTAAAAACACATTAGAAATAGAGTGCTCAGATGAAATAGCAATTTTACCTAACCCTTTTACCTTGCCTTGGTTCCCATCACCGAATATTATTGAATCTTGGGGATCCTTGTTCTTGACGTAGGAAGAGAACATCCTCTTTTCCCCCGTCATGTGGTTTGTGCATCCGCTGTCGATAATCCAGCTTGAACCCCCGGATGCATAAACCTGCAAGGCAAATTTAGGCTTGGGTCTTAGGTACCCAACTCTTGTTGGGTCCTACAAGGTTAGTCAAAATTGTCTTAGGGACCCAAATGCAAGTTTTATCTCCCTTGCATCTTGCCCCTAACTTCCTAGCAACCACCTTCTTATTCTTTCTATAAATGGCAAAAGAAGCATTGCAAGCATGATATATTGTAGAAGGTTCACTAACTTTCCTAGGAACATTAACAACATTTCTCCTAGACATATTATGAACAACATTTCTCCTACCAACATTTCTATCATGCACATAGGAAGAACTAGAAGCAAACATGGCATGAGAATCAAAAGCATCATATGCATTACAACTCCTATAAGTATTTCTAGATTGTCTCCTATCATGGTACATAAAAGCATGGTTCTTTTGCACACTACTAGCCATATGGGCCTTCCCTTTCTCCTTGGCGGAGATGGGAGCCTTATGGCTTGTCAAGTTCTTGGCTTCTCTCTTGAAGCCAAGACCATCCTTAATTGAGGGGTGTCTACCAATCGTGTAGGCATCCCTTGCAAATTTTAATTTGTCAAATTCACTTTTGCTAGTCTTAAGTTGGGCATTAAGACTAGCTACTTCATCATTTAATTTAGAAATGCAATCTAGGTGTTCACTACAAGCATCAACATTGAAATCTTTACACCTAGTGCAAATCACAACATGTTCTACACAAGATGTTAATTTACTAGATTTTTCTAGCTTAGCATTTAAATCATCATTTATGCTCTTTAAGCTAGAAATTGTCTCATGGCAAGTAGATATTTCACAAGAAAGCATTTCGTTTAACTTCTAAAGCAAGCGAATTTTGTGCACTAACAAATTTATCATGCTCTTCATACAACAAATCCCCTTGCTTTTCTAGTAACCTATTCTTGTCATTCAAGGCATCAATTAACTCATTAATTTTGCCAATTTTAATTCTATCCAAACCTTTAAACAAACTAGAATAGTCTATCTCATCGTCATCACTAGAATCATCATCACTTGAAGAAGCATAAGTGGTATCCCGAGTACATACCTTCTTCTCCTTCGCCATGAGGCATGTGTGATGCTCGTTGGGGAAGAGGGATGACTTGTTGAAGGCAGTGGCGGCGAGTCCTTCATTGTCGGAGTCGAAGGAGGAGCAATCCGAATCCCACTCCTTTCCAATATGTGCCTCGCCCTTGGCCTTCTTGTAATTCTTCTTCTTCTCCCTCTTGTTTCCCTTTTCCTGGTCACTATCATTATCAGGACAGTTAGCAATAAAATGACCAAGCTTACCACATTTGAAGCATGAGTGCTTCCCCTTTGTCTTGGTCTTGCTTGACTGTCCCTTGCGACCCTTAAGCGTCGTCTTGAAGCGCTTGATGATGAGGGCCATCTCTTCATCATTGAGCTTTGCCGCCTCAACTTGCGCCACCTTGCTAGGTAACGCCTCCTTGCTTCTCGTTGCCTTGAGAGCAACGGGTTGAGGCTCATTGATTGGACCATTCAGTGCGTCGTCCACGTACCTCGCCTCCTTGATCATCATTCGCCCGCTTACGAATTTTCCAAGGACTTCTTCGAGCAACATTTTGGTGTACCTGGGATTCTCACGAATATTATTCACCAAATGTGGATCAAGAACGGTAAAGGACCTTAGCATTAGGCGGACGACGTCGTGGTCCGTCCATCGCGTGCTTCCGTAGCTCCTTATTTTGTTGATAAGGGTCTTGAGCCGGTTGTATGTTTGGGTTGGCTCCTCGCCCCTTATCATCGCAAATCTTCCGAGCTCGCCTTCTACCAACTCCATCTTGGTGAGCAAGGTGACGTCATTCCCCTCATGAGAGATCTTAAGGGTGTCCCAGATTTGCTTGGCATTGTCCAAGCCGCTCACCTTATGGTACTCGTCCCTGCACAAGGAGGCTAACAACACAGTAGTAGCTTGTGCATTTCTATGAATCTGTTCATTAATAAAAATAGGACTATCCGAGCTATCAAACTTCATTCCATTCTCAACAATCTCCCATATGCTTGGATGGAGAGAGAACAGGTGACTACGCATTTTGTGGCTCCAAAATCCGTAGTCCTCCCCATCAAAGTGTGGAGGCTTGCCGAGAGGAATGGAGAGTAAATGTGAATTTGAACTTTGAGGAATACGCGAATAATCGAAAGATAAGTTTGAGTTAACCGTCTTTCGTTTGTCGTAGTCGTTGTCGTCGTTGTCCTTATGGGAAGAAGTGGACTCATCACTGTCGTCGTAGTAGACGATCTCCTCGATGCATCTCGTCTTCTTCTTCTTTCCATCTTTGCGTCTGTGGCCCGAGCCCGAGTCGGTAGGCTTGTCATCCTTAGGCTCGTTGACGAAGGACTCCTTCTCTTTATCGTTGATCACGATTCCCTTCCCCTTAGGATCCATCTCTTCGGGCGATTAGTCCCTTTGTGAAGAGAACGGCTCTGATACCAATTGAGAGCACCTAGAGGGGGGGTTGAATAGGTGATCCTGTAAAACTTGAAACTTAAGCCACAAAAACTTGGTTAAGTGTTAGCACAATAATTGCCAAGTGGCTAGAGAGGAGTCTCAACAAAACACAATAACCATAAAGATATCAATCACAGAGATGGCACGGTGGTTATCCCGTGGTTCGGCCAAGACCAACGCTTGCCTACTCCACGTTGTGGCGTCCCAACGAACGAGGGTTGCAATCAACCCCTCTCAAGCGGTCCAAAGACCCACTTGAATACCACGGTGTTTTGCTTGCTTTTCTTAATCCCGTTCGCAAGGAATCTCCACAACTTGGAGCCTCTCGCCCTTACACTTGAAGTTCACAAAGAAGCACGGAGCAAGGGAGGGATTAGCAACTCACACAAGACACTAAGATCACATCAAATACACATACACAAGACCCAGACTTAAGCTCAAAAGACTAGCACACTAGAACGGAGCTTAAATCACTAGAATGTCGAACAAGTGCGCAAGAATGGAGTGTGAGTGATCAAGAGTGCTCAAGGAATGCTTGGTGTGCTCCTCCATGCGCCTAGGGGTCCCTTTTATAGCCCCAAGGCAGCTAGGAGCCGTTGAGAGCAATCCTGGAAGGCAGATCTTGCCTTCTGTCGACTGGCGCACCGGACAGTCCGGTGCACCACCGGACACTGTCCGCTGCATATTGCCTTCCTTATTTGGCGAAGCCGACCGTTGGAGTCTAAGAGCCATTGGCGCACCGGACACTGTCCGGTGCACACCAGACAGTCCGGTGCACCAATGTGACCGTTGGCTCGGCCACGCGTCACGCGCGGAATCCTTGGCCGACCGTTGCCCCGGCTGACTGTTGACTCACCGGACAGTCCTGTAAGGAAAATGGACCCCGGGCCATTTGGCTAATTAAGTTTTGGTGTTTGATGAACAACACAATCCGTGAACTAATAAGTTTTCTAGTGTTTGTGTTTGTAGTTCACAGGATGCGAAGAGAATTGGACCAAGGCAATGAGGATGCAACACCTCAAAAGAAGACATAAAACGATGCATAGGAGTCCAATACTCAAGAACAAAGAAGCCCGAAGAAATCAGCGAAGAAATCCAAGATAAGGGCTGTCAGCCAGCGCCTGGTGGCGCACCGGACATTGGTGTCCGGTGTGCACCGGACTGTCCGGTGAGGCACCGGACAGTCTGCACAGAGAGGCCGCAGACAGGCGCTCTCTGGCTGTAGCATCGGACTGTCCGGTGTGCACCGGACTGTCCGGTGTGCCAACGGGCAGACGGCAACGGTCGGATCCAACGGTCGACTGCTACAGGCGCCAACGGTCGGCTGACGTGGCATGCACCGGACATCTACTGTGCAGTGTCCGGTGGTGCACCGGACTGTCTGGTGCACCCGACGACAGAAAGCTGCTGCTTTCTGTCCAACGGCTAGTTGATGGTGTGGAGGCTATAAATACCACCCCAACCGGCCATTCTCAAGTGTGAGAGCCCAAGCAACATACCAATACACATAGTGCATATTTCCAAGAGCTCAAACACCCAAGTGCTTAATAGAATCACTCGGTGATTAGCGTAGGTGCTTTGCGAAGTGCTTAGGTTAGTTAGACCGCTTTAGCGCTTGCTCTAGGTGAACCCTAGTTAGTTGAGTGAGTTTTGTAAAACCACACAACCCCTCGGCTCTTGCGTGAGCCGTTGTAATTGTACCGAGTGGGGCGAGAGTCTTGCGAGACCGTGACAACCGCGTTTGTTTCACGGCCGCCACCGTGTACCGGAGGGAACGAGGCCCGCGGCATTTCGGCCGGAAGCTCGATAGTGGAGACGGCGGGGAGCGTCCGAGAGGAGCCGGAAGCGGAGCACCACTTGCACGTGGAGAAGGCCCGCGGCTCTCTACGGAGTTACTCGACCGTGGTGCTTGGCCCTCGCGTGGGCTTCCCTTTGCGTAGGGGCACCAACGAGGATTAGTCGGGACCTTGCGTGGTTCCGGATACCTCGGTAAAAATACCGGCGTCATCCACGAGAGTTTGCTTCTCTACTTAGCTCTTTACATTCCGCATTTATATTAAGCATTTAAGTTTCAATCTTGTATTCATACTTATTTAGTGTAGATTGAAACTTAGCCTTTGCGGTAGAGATAGCAACACTTAGACTAAACCTAGGTTGCACATTCTAGTTTTGATTTTATGCATAGGTTTTGCTCTAGGGATTTAATTGTGGCCTAGTTTAGTAAAAGTTTTAGAAGTCCTAATTCACCCCCCCCTCTTAGGCGTCACCTGTTTCCTACAAGTGGTATCAGAGCCGGTTTGGCTCATTTGAAACGCTTTAGCTTCACCGCTAATAGAGCCGACGCTTTTTAGAGGAAGGGATGGATACCCATAGGCCACCACACTTTGACGGCACTAACTTCCCATATTATAGTGCTAGAATGGCTTGTTACCTAGAGGTCGTTGATCTAGGTGTTTGGAGAGTCACTCGTGACGGGATGAAACCCCTCAAGAATCCCGAGAAACCCACCACGAGTGAGGAAAAAGAAATTCATTTAAAAGCTAGAGCCAAAAATTGCTTGTATGAATCTCTTAGCATGGATATTTTTAATCAAGTATTTACCTTGAAAACTGCTAATGAGATTTGGCTAAAATTGCATGAGCTCCATGACGGCACATCCAATGTCCGTGAGCAAAAACATTGCCTAGTCTTAAATGAGTATAATTCTTTTGCCATGAAAGATGATGAGCTTGTTAGAGACATGTATTCTCGTTTGAATCTAATTATCAATGAGCTCAATTCTATTGGCATTAATAAGCTAGGTGATGCGGACATTGTGAGGAAGATTATCTCCCTGCTACCACAACAAAGATATGGGAGCATCATCACCATCCTTCACAACATGGAGGATTTGAGCAACATGACCCCGACCATTGTGATTGGGAAAATCGCGGCCTTTGAGATGTCGCAAAAAATGAGTCGGGGAGAGGAGCCAACTTCCTCAAGACCATATGCTTTTGCATGTGATGAAAGGAAGGGCAAAAAGAAGGCTCCCACTCCAAGTTCCTCAAGCGAAGAAGAGGAAGAAGAAGAAGAAAGTGATGATGATGAAGATAATCAACCGTGCACATCATCCTCCGAGGACGAAGAAACAATCCGACGCGTCGGAAAGGTAATGAGGATGATCCGCAAGATTAATCTAATGGGTGTGCCCCTGCAGGTCGAGGATCTTCTCTTTAACATTGACAGGAAAAAGCAAAGGAAGAGAGGATGCTTCGCATGTGGGGAGAAGGGCCACTTCAGGGACAACTGTCCAAATATGGCCAAACCCAAAAAGGAGAGGAGCAATGGCAAGGCGCTCACAAGTGTTAGAACTTGGGATGATTCTTCAAGTGAAGATGAACCTCCAAGGACGCGCAGCCACCGGTCCTCGTCTCGATCATCACGGTCATCACACAAATGCCTTATGGCAAGAGGTAACAAAAGCATTCCATCCTCTAGTGATGAAAGTAGTAGTGATGATGAAGGTGAGGGAAAGGCCTCTCTAGAAGAGCTTGCGGAAGCCGTAGAATTTTTTCAGGATGTTTGCACTAAGCAAAAAGCTCAACTTAAAACTTTGAAAAATAAGTTGGTTAGCTCTCAAAATGATTACAAAGGTTTGCTAGAAAAATTTGAAACTTTTGCAAACTTAAATAGTGAGCTATCAACTAAAATTGAGCTATTAGAATCTAGTGCTTCATCCACTGCTACCGATGATAGCCTTATTAAAAAGAATGAAAAACTTAAGGCTAAGTTAGCTAGCTCTCAAGAAGCTATTGAAAATTTGCTAGAGAAAATGGAAATTCTTAGCATACACAACAATGAGCTAACTACTAAGCTAGAAAACATTGGTAGCACCCCAGCAACATCTTTAGTTGAAATACCTGAAATAATTAAGAAAGATGCTTCTACTTCCTGCTTTGATTTAATTGACGATTCTAACCCCTGCAACCAAGTCATTGTTGAGAATATTGTTGTAGAGACATGTTCGGATGAGGTTGCAAAGGAAAATGAACAATTAAAGCAAGAAGTGGCTCGCCTTGGCAAGGCTTTGTATGACAAGAAAGGCAAAGCCAAACAAATCCGACCTCCACAGGATAACACCACTGCGGGAGTGAACAAGCCTGTAGAGGGAGAAACTGTGATTTGTAGGCTATGCCACAAGGAAGGCCACAAGTCTTTCCAATGCAAGGCGATGACCGGGGATAAACAAAGGCAAAAGCTCAAGCAAAAGCCATCAAGCAAAATCTCCAACACCTACATCAAAAAGGTGAACAAAAAGGATGCTACACCATATTTGATCAAGAAGAAAAAGAACGGAAAGGTGATAGCAATCAAGGCCAACAAGCAAGCCAACAAAGGAAAGGGGGCCAAACGCATCTGGGTGCCAAAGGAGATAATTTCAACCATGAAAAGCACCAAGAAAGTTTGGATCCCGAAAGGGAAGTGAGTGGACCAAAGGCTACGGGAAATTTGGAGACTTGGCAAAATTGGGATGTATATCATGGGGTACATCATATTGGATCAAGTTTATTGCCAAGTGGTTTAGTGAAAACTTTGGACCCAAATTTCCCACCCATGACTAAGGTAACTAGTTTTATTGTATTCTTCGTTTTTAGATATGCGTATCTATTTACCGTTTATCTAGTTTACCTTTCTTGCCTAGTATTACATTTGTTACGTACGTTTGTTTAAAATCATGCATACTAGGTAAATCATATGGTAGGATTGCTTGTTTTTAATTCATATACTTAAGCAAACCTACATGGCTTAAAATGTTTAGTTAAAGCACGGCACATAGCTCTTATATCACTCCATAGTAAATGATGCATAAATTGAAAATTTTGATTTCTACAAAGTGTATCATTTAACTTATATGTGCCAAAGTTTGGATTATGGATAATTTGCCCCTCTTGATATCAAATCAAAGTGCATGTCTCCTACAAGTATTCAAAACTTGTATGCACACCTTTAGGGGGAGGTTACTCTATAATCTAACACTTTGAGACTAACACCTTTTCAAGTCTATTTCATGTGATAGTCTCATTGTAAGGAAAATGAAGTCCCCGGAGAAAGACAACAATCTTCCACTGCAAAATCTCCAAGAACTCTCATGTCTCTCAAACTCACCATTGACTTACAATCGGTATCTTTTGAGACTACATTCAGTACCATTTACATGTCTTCTCCAATATTTGATTAGACTATAATTCATATCATATGCTTCCATGTTGCTAAAAATGCATAAGTAGTTAACTCATATTCTGTTACCTATGCATAAGGGAAGCTAGTCTTTTCAAATCATGTCTTGCACCTCTAATTTTTCACATGCCTTTTCCTAAGTAGAGGTTCTCTGTCAAGGGGAGTATTTCTTCATCTCTAAAGGGGGAGAAAAACTCTTTCTAAAGGAGACAACTCATTTAGGGGGAGTAATCTTTTGAGGACTCCTTCAAGTGGTATCATTCATGGCTTAATTTAATATCCTTCTAGTGATATCATTTGATACAATTCTTGTTGAGGGCAAGCTTTTATTTACTTCCTACATGCTTTTAATGTCTTCTTTTTCGGTGGTTGATGCCAAAGGGGGAGAAGTTTAGGGACCAAAGCAATGAAAACTATATCAAACACCAAACACCACCAATTTCAAATTTTATATCTACAAATGACTTTTCAAGTGGTTTTGGTTATTTGGTCCAAAAATAGGAAGTAAGTGAATTATGGAGTTAGAGGGAGGCTTAAGTCCATAATATCACATTGTGGGGACAATCATGCATCTTAGCAAGTAGATTGCACATTTTCACTCAAATACTTGTATTATTTGCTTGCTTTGGTTGTGTTGTCATCAATCACCAAAAAGGGGGAGATTGTAAGGAAAATGGACCCCGGGCCATTTGGCTAATTGAGTTTTGGTGTTTGATGAACAACACAATCCGTGAACTAATAAGTTTTCTAGTGTTTGTGTTTGTAGTTCATAGGATGCGAAGAGAATTGGACCAAGGCAATGAGGATGCAACACCTCAAAAGAAGACATAAAAAGATGCATAGGAGTCCAATACTCAAGAACAAAGAAGCCCGAAGAAATCAGCGAAGAAATCCAAGATAAGGGCTGTCAGCCAACGCCTGGTGGCGCACAGGACATTGGTGTCCGGTGTGCACCGGACTGTCCGGTGAGGCACCGGACAGTCTGCGCAGAGAGGTCGCAGATAGGCGCTCTCTGGCTGTAGCACCGGACTGTCCGGTGTGCACCGGACTGTCCGGTGTGCCAACGGGCAGACGGCAACGGTCGGATCCAACGGTCGACTGCTACAGGCGCCAACGGTCGGCTAACGTGGCGTGCACCGGACATCTACTGTGCAGTGTCCGGTGGTGCACCGGACTGTCCGGTGCACCCGACGACAGAAAGCTGCTGCTTTCTGTCCAACGGCTAGTTGATGGTGTGGAGGCTATAAATACCACCCCA
Organism: Zea luxurians; assembly: GCA_029449295.1. Classification (NCBI taxonomy): domain Eukaryota; kingdom Viridiplantae; phylum Streptophyta; class Magnoliopsida; order Poales; family Poaceae; genus Zea; species Zea luxurians. The sequence goes on along the minus strand of JAOPSE010000010.1, from coordinate 35,644,289 downwards.
ACCGGCCATTCTCAAGTGTGAGAGCCCAAGCAACATACCAATACACATAGTGCATATTTCCAAGAGCTCAAACACCCAAGTGCTTAATAGAATCACTCGGTGATTAGCGTAGGTGCTTTGCGAAGTGCTTAGGTTAGTTAGACCGCTTTAGCGCTTGCTCTAGGTGAACCCTAGTTAGTTGAGTGAGTTTTGTAAAACCACACAACCCCTCGGCTCTTGCGTGAGCCGTTGTAATTGTACCGAGTGGGGCGAGAGTCTTGCGAGACCGTGACAACCGCGTTTGTTTCACGGCCGCCACCGTGTACCGGAGGGAACGAGGCCCGCGGCGTTTCGGCCGGAAGCTCGATAGTGGAGACGGCGGGGAGCGTCCGAGAGGAGCCGGAAGCGGAGCACCACTTGCGCGTGGAGAAGGCCCGCGGCTCTCTACGGAGTTACTCGACCGTGGTGCTTAGCCCTCGCGTGGGCTTCCCTTTGCGTAGGGGCACCAACGAGGATTAGTCGGGACCTTGCGTGGTTCCGGATACCTCGGTAAAAATACCGGCGTCATCCACGAGAGTTTGCTTCTCTACTTAGCTCTTTACATTCCGCATTTATATTAAGCATTTAAGTTTCAATCTTGTATTCATACTTATTTAGTGTAGATTGAAACTTAGCCTTTGCGGTAGAGATAGCAACACTTAGACTAAACCTAGGTTGCACATTCTAGTTTTGATTTTATGCATAGGTTTTGCTCTAGGGATTTAATTGTGGCCTAGTTTAGTAAAAGTTTTAGAAGTCCTAATTCACCCCCCCCCCCTCTTAGGCGTCACCCGTTTCCTACAAGTCCGGTGCACGACCGGACAGACCGGTGAATTTTAGCCGTACGCCGTTAATCATCTCCCGAGAATGACGAGTTCGCCTGTGAACGGCTCACCGGACAGTCCGGTGCACCACCGGACAGTCCGGTGAATTATAGCCGTACACCGCCGTCGAAGTCCCGAGAGCAGCCTGTTCGCCAGAGCCATCCTGGCGCACCGGACACTGTCCGGTGCACCACCGGACAGTCCGGTGCATTCAGACTGAGCAAACTTTGGCTGAACAAAGCCATCTCATTTCCAATTCAATTTCTCCTGTTTCCAGCACTTAGACACAACACATTAGTCCATAAAACAATGTACTAAGTCTAGAAACATACCTTTTGACATGATTTGCACTTTGTCCACCACTTTGCATAGATTGGCACAAAAGCACTTGTGTTGGCACTCAATCACCAAAATACTTAGAAATGGCCCAAAGGCACATTTCCCTTTCACTAACCCCTCTGTCGTATGCCAGAAGATGGTATTGGGACGCGAGCCCTAAACACGACAAAACCTTGGATTTGCCTCGGATTTGAGCAGGGAGACAAACCGGATTTCCGGGCTCCATATCTCTGCAACCAGTAGGCGAAATCCTATGACCCCCACACAAGATCGGTAGCTTGTAGGGAGGGGAAGAGGTTTTGTGCACTGACCAAGGCGAGAGCAGGCTCGGATGAGTGACCACACGCGCCAGAACTTGGGTAGAACGCATGGGCACACGTGTTTGACCCTGGTCGGCACGCCGGCGCTCGCCCAACCCGTGCGCGCGCTCGCCCCGGCGTTCGGTCAAGTCCGCCGCATGCCCTTGCCCTCGGCCGTGCCCGCCCGCGCCTATAAAGCCTCCCCGGGCGCGCCTCACTTCACCCCGCGCTCACCATCACCGGCCAGCCACCCCTCCTTAGCTCCGGCGAGCACTTTTCCGCCCGCCATTGCCGCCAGAGCTTCGGCCACCGTGGCCAGCCCACTCCAGTCACCCTCAAGTTGCGCCAGTGCTTCGGTTAGCTCCACCATAGGCCCGTGAAGCTCTCCAAGCCCTCGGACCCGGCAGAACTTCACCGGAAGCCCGAGATCACCCTCGCCGGACTTCGGTCGCCCACCCCCGCGCGTGGACCAAGCTCTCCGGTGAGCCATTCTTCAATTCCTCGCGCGCACCCCTTCATTGATCCCTAGTGAAGCTCTCTGACCCGTTTGTTTTGTCAATTTCGCCCTGGATAGGCCGGACTCCTCGCCGCCGACGAGCTCCCCCGCCTGCGCACGCGGACCGGCCAACTCCGACCACCCCCGACGGCGACCCACACATCGTTGTGATCCCTAAGACCTCCCCTACGTCCTCGACCACCTCACCGGAGCAATCCCGCCGCCGGTAAGCCCCTCCGCCCTTTCTTCCGCCGCGGGCACTGTTTAAGTTGGGAGAAGGACCTCGGGTTAGGATTAGAAGAACCCGAGGGGTTTTCTGCAATGTCAGTGTCTCATGTGAATAGTAGCCCAGGGACTGATTCGTGAGGAAAAACTTGAAACGCCCGTCAGGGACCCCAGTGCAAAGTAGTTTTCCATTTAATCAATTCTGTTAATCTTTTTAAATAACCAGAGAACTTAGAAAATCCATAACTTGATGAATTCTTAATCAAAATTTGTCAAACTAATTTTGCTAGATCCTAAATATTATGAACTATCATTTAAAAATAATAAACCCTATACTTTCTGTTCTAGTTTTTAGAGTTTAAAATTAAAAACAGAAACTGACCAAACCTTGTTTAATTCAGGAAAATTAGTTTTGCTTCTGTGCTGAACCTAAGAAAAATTGTAGATGTTCAACCCTCATTTAAGCAATGTTTAAAAATAGTAAGAACCCCAGTATTGAAGAATATAGTATAGATATCCATTAAAAACCATTTCTGCCCAAAACTTAGGAAAATCAGAAAGGCATTAGAAATTAATGAAATTTGTGTAAAATTATTTTTCCTAATCTACTTAAGTAACAGAGAACCTAAGAAAAATAAAGGGACCTTTAGTCCAGATCAGTTTTAAAATAAAATGTTTTATTTAGCATTGTGCCAACTGGAAATCAATTATTAAAATTACAAAACCAGACCCAAAATTGATAATAAAAATCCAGTGGACTTATAATCACTAGGACCCCACTGCAAAAATAATGAACACCCTAGCCCATCATTTTAAGTAGGGTAAATAAGTGTAATATGATAATGAGGCATTTTCTAAATAAATCATGAATAACCCATAATAAGGCAATAATGGGCAAATAAAATTTTGCTAGGTCAATAATGAGATAGGCCACCAGAGAAAAAAATGAAAACCCATTAAAAGGATGCAAAATAATACCCATTGCTAATATTGTATAAGAAAGGCCATTTAATCCAATTAATGCATACCACCTCTTCCCTTAAGCAAGCTCTTGCACAAAATAGAAACTAAGAAAAATCAGAAATCAGTTGTTTGATATTTTTCAAATTTAGTAGTAGTAGAAAGCACCTCCTTAGCTAGAAACTTGAGAAAACCCTAATAAAATAACTAATAGGTATTAATGGCTAAAATTTTGTGCCAAGTCATGTTATAGCACCTAAAAGCCAACAAAAATAAGTCTTAGAGAGTTACCTACTATTAAGTAATAGTTGTAGTTCAAATCACCCCTTCTACCCTGAAATTTGGTAATTTTGTCCAGAGAAGACTATTCACTTTTTGGACCCCAAATTTTGAGACAGAGAATTACACACCAATAACAAGCCCCTGTAATTTTTGCAGAATTTTTGGAATTTTATTAAAACAACTTGTAGTTCAAACCTACTCCAAAAACTTAAGGAGAATAAAGAAAAAGAAAGAAGGAATAAACCTCGCTCCAATGAGTCCAACTTGAATTCTTGTCAAACTCACTAAGGCTTTAGAAAGAATTCAGTGGAACCCCAAAAATAAACCTACCACTTACCTTAGCTAAGTTTGATCCAATTTACCAAGTATACCACCCAAAAGTCTTACATAAGTAAGGTTTAACCTTGTCTAACTCAAGTAGATCATACACCGTCAAAAGTTGTAATTTCTAAAGCACATATCATATCATGCATATATCTTACGCAATGCATTCATTAGATTGTAATCTTGCCGACGGAGAGTACGTGCTCATCCCCGAGCAAGGATCTGTCCAAGAGGAGGACCAGGAGCAGGCTTCCGAGGCTGCTATCGAGGATCTCCCCGCAGCCCCAACAATTGAAGGCAAGCCCCGGTTTATATGCATAACCGTATTATTCTATGCTAATTTACTACACTTAATGCTTGTAGGATTGTAATGTGCACTTAAGTGTAGGAGTTGCTTGAAACCTCTAGTTGCATGAACTTAGGATTCCTTTTTGAGATGAATACTAGTATGCTAGGTCGAGTAGCTGCTTTGCTAATCAGGATCTCGGTAGAAGCCGAGTGATTTTTCTAGCACTCGCGCGAGGTCAGGAATTGATTGTATTCATCTTGATAACGGGATCTATGTTAGTCTATGGACTTGGATCCAGGGAGGATGCCTTGACCATGAGACGAGAAAAGAAATTAAGGATTAATGTGTGGATACCTGAGTCAAGCTTTTGAACGTACTAAGCACATGCCGAGAAAAATGGTAACTGGTAAACCTAGTAACTGAGTGAAGCCGGGCGCGGACTTTATCCCTCATGCAACCTGAGACTAGGTCTCCCATGCTAGCTATGGTGGGTACAAGTGCGGTCACTGCACGGCGGCAGCCAGGGTCAGTGGAGCATTGTATGCCAAGGCGGTGAGGCATGGACGCGAACGGGGAATCGATGGGGACGGTTGTCATGTGCAGGGTCGGAGTGCCCTGACATGCCGTGTGTTTAGGTTTACCTTGCAAGGTTAAAACTCGATTCGAATCGTCTGCTTCTCGCAGCTAATGAGACTGCTTGACCCCTTGTACTGCATCGAGTAAGAAGTGAAATGAGGATTACATGAGATAATTTTTGATTGAACTAAAATGTTTGTTACCATGTATGCTTAGAAGGAGCAAACCTAGCTAAGTTAATGATGATAGAAGTTGAAAAGCTAAAAATGGATTTTAGAAACAGCTAGTGCTTTTGGCAAACCAAACCCCTCAGCCAAACAGCTGCATAGTCTAGAGGTAGAGGAGTAGACTCCTCATACCGGGTAAGTCTAGCTGAGTATTAGTATACTCAGCCTTGCTTGTGGCATAATTTTTGCAGGTACCATTCAGGAAATGGTTGATGGTGTGACTTGGCCTACCACCCTGCCACCGGGTTGGACGGTCGAGTGGGATGCTGCTCCGGCAGGAGAGGAGCACGAGGAGTAGTGGGCTAGGCCTTGCCCATTTCCTCGATACTGACGACATCGATTATCCGCTGCATTTTATTTCGTGAACTCTTATTTGCTACTCAAAACTCCGATCTATGTAATAATTCATCACTTAATTTGAGGTTTCCTGTTTTATTGTATTTCTTCTGTGACTCACCTTCGAGTGAGATTGTGGAATTTGATCCTGGTTAAGTGGCTCTATCAGACTAGATCTGAGGGACTGACGGGTTATTCCGATTTAAGTGTGTTACGGCCCCTGAGGCGTGACTTAGGCGCTTAAGCTAGAATAATTCAGGTGGTTCCGCCACAGTTCTAGCTAGGGAAATAGGGCATCAGATTGGTTCGATAAAAGGTGTTAGACCGTACGAGCATACCCAATAGTTAGTAATGGCTAGTGATGAAATAGTACTAACACAGTAGTCGTTGTGATGCATCAGACCATGCTCAATGGTCCAACGATGCTACCATCGGCGGATGGTCCGATGGTGTGCAGTGGCGCCTATTGTAGTTTACTCCTTGGGGCTATAAATAGGACTGTAAACTAGATTTTTGAAATGTGTGAGACCTAAGAAACATCACAAGATTGTTGGGTCTCATCTCTAGTGGCTCTAGATAACCAAGTGCTTAAAGATCACTTGGTGATTAGCATATGTACTTTATGAAGTGCTTAGGTTAGTTAGACTGCTTCTATTAGTGCTTGCTCTAGGCCTAGTCCTAGTGTTAGAAGTGAGGATTAGACACTTCTACCCCTTGGTTCTTGCGCACATTGTACCATTTTGAAAGTGCATTCATCCCTTTTGTGAGTTTTCGTGATTTAGATAACAACACATTTAAAGGTCTAACAAGTTTGCTAAGTGTTGAACATGAAATTCAGTATGATGAACATACTTGAATAATGTATAATGATCAGTGAACAAAGATTCAACACAAGGTTAAATAACCAATGAGACAATGCAAATGGATATAATATGGTCTCTGTATTGGTTTGAATATATATATGGACAAGACCTGAGAAATCACTACATACATATGATCAGAATAGAGGTTGAAGTGATTAAGAGGATTGGTCAAGCCAAAGTGAATAAGATATGAGGAATCATGAATTGACTTGACTGTATTACTATTAGTCCATATATGCGTCTATGAGAATCATACTAGAGCTTGATTAATCTTAGCATTTATATCTACATGACATTTAAGCAAGGTTCACAATATTGAAGAAATGACTCTCTCAATGGATGCTCAATATGATGTTACTCAAGAATGGCTTGATAGGGTGAAGATAGCAAAGAAAGGGCTTCGAGGGACCAGGCGAAGGTGAAGGCCAAGCGACGGCTTATGGATCGATGTACCATAGCTAAGGTGAAGAAAAGAGTACTTGCACTAAGTCGATGAACTAATCAGCTATGAAGAGTTATAATATGTTGATGCATCAGTAAGGTGACTTGAAGCTATGATTTGAACTCATATATGGCGAAATGGTACAAGTCACAGGGTTTGATTTGTGTTTGCTTCAAAAGGTGAGACAAAGATGTTTGTAATCCTTATGAAGCAACGCCATGGAGAAATCACACATGAGACACTAATTACTCAAAGAATTTACTTAATTATGTTTTCTTTAACTTGAGTATAGAAATCGTCATACTATCAAGGGGGTCCAAAAAGATGGTTGGTGTTTACCAAAGCTCAAGCCTCTATATTCAAAAGCTATTTCGAAAAACGAAAATCCCTTTAACACTCTGTGTATGACTGTTGTTAGAATTGAGAAATGAGAGTGTTCCTGTTGAAAAGCAGTTGAGCTTTTTCAACTACAGTTGAACTTCTTCAACTGTGTCTTCAGCTGCAGTTGAGCTTTTTCAACTGCAGTTGAACTTCACTTCAACTGTGTCTTCAACTGCAATTGAGCTTTTTCAACTGCAGTTGAACTTTACTTCAACTATGTCTTCAGCTGCAGTTAAGCTTTCTCAACGGCATTTGAACTTCAACTTCAATTGTGAACCTCTCTGACCATACATTAGCTAAACTTGCCTCTGGGCCAGTTGAACTGGGGTTTTCTCTCCAAAACTTTCTGGTCAAGACCAGTTGAACTGGTCCCTAGGGGCAGTTCAACTGGTCTCTGACTCCTCTGCTCAGACTATTCAGCAGTCTGTCAATCAGACTGACAGACAAGCTGACAGGTTTGACCATGGGCGGTTCAACCGGTCTCTGTTAGTTTGACCAGTCTGTGCAGCAGTCTTCTAGTCAGACAGGCTGACAGTCAGACCAGGGGCAGTTCAATCGCCCCCTAGGGCGGTTCAACTGGTCCTCCACAGCAAAATCAGCCCAACGGCTCGTGAAAGTCACCTAGATGGGGGGTGAATAGGTGGAATCTGAAAATTATAAACTTAAGCACACACTACAAGCAAGGGTTAGCGTTAGAATTAAAATCGAGTCCGAAAGAGAGGGTGAAAACAAATCAAAAGCAAATGGAGCGGATGACACGATGATTTGTTTTACCGAGGTTCGGTTCTTACAAACCTACTCCCCGTTGAAGTGGTCACAAAGACCGGGTCTCTTTCAACCCTTTTCCTCTCTGAAACAGTCACCTAAACCGAGTGAGCTTTTCTCCTTAATCAACAGGTCACTTAGACCCCTTACAAGGACCACCACAACTTGGTGTCTCTTGCTTGATTACAAAGGTGTTGAGAACAAGAATGGGGGAAGAAGAAAAGCGATCCAAGCGACAAGAACTCAAATGAACACAAATGTCTCTCTCTCACAAGCCACTAAGTCTTTGGAATGAGATTGGGACTTGGAGGGGATTTGATCTTTTGTTTTGTGTCTTGGAGTGAAGTCTAGAGCTCTTGTATTGAATGCAATGGCTGAAAACTTGGATGCCTTGAAGTGTGGTGATTGGGGGGTATTTATAGCCCCACCCACCAAAATGGCCGTTAGGGAGGCTGACTGTCGATGGGCGCACCGGACAGTCCGGTGCGCCAGCCACGTCACCCAACCGTTAGGGTTCGACCGTTGGAGTTTCTGACAGCTAGGCCACCGGACAGTCCGGTGGTGCACCGGACAGTCACTGTTCACTGTCCGGTGCGCCTTCTGGTGCCTGCTCTGACTCTGCGCGAACTGTCCGCGCACTGTAGCGTTCACTGTTCACTTTTGCAGACGACCGTTGGCGCTGTAGCCGTTACTCCGCATGCCACACCGGATAGTCCGATGAATTATAGCGGAGTGGCATTTCTAGAAACCCAAAGCTGAGGAGTTTGGAGTGGATCTCCCTGGTGCACCGGACACTGTCCGGTGGCACACCGGACAGTCCGGTGTGCCAGACCAGGGCACACTTCGGTTTTCTTTGCTCCTTTTGTTTTGAACACTAACTTGTTCCTTTTATTGGTTTGTGTTGAACCTATGGCACCTGTAGAACATATAATCTAGAGCAAACTAGTTAGTCCAATTGTTTGTGTTGGGCAATTCAACCACCAAAATTTATTTAGGAAAAAGGTTTGACCCTATTTCCCTTTCAATCTCCTCCTTTTTGGTGATTGATGCCAACACAAACCAAAGCAAATATATAAGTGCAGAATTGAACTAGTTTGCATAAGGTAAGTGCAAAGGTTGCTTGGAACGAAACCAATATAATTATTTCAATAGATATGCATGTATTGCTTTCTTTCTTTTAACATTTTGGACCACATTTGCACCACTTGTTTTGTTTTTGCAAATTCTTTTGTAAATTCTTTTCAAAGTCTTTTGCAAATAGTCAAAGGTATATAAGTAAGATTTCGAGAAGCATTTTCAAGATTTTGAAATTTTCTCCCCCTGTTTCAAATGCTTTTCCTTTGACTCAAACAAAACTCCCCCTTAATGAAATTCTCCTCTTAGTGTTCAAGAGGGTTTTACCAATTGAGATAGAATTTCTTAGAGGAATGCTAATTTCAAAGATACCTTTTGCAAAAACATTTAAAAACTTAAACTTGTTTCGAAAATTTTTGAAATTGGCGTGGTGGTGTGGTCCTTTTGCTTTGGGCTAATACTTTCTCCCCCTTTGGCATTAATCGCCAAAAATAGATACTTTGAGTGAAATATGAGCCCTTGGCAAATTCTCTCCCCCTTTGGCAAACAATATATGAGTGAAATATTATACCAATGTGGAGAGATGGCGGAATACCGACAAAGAGTAGATAATACCGATGGAGTTGAGTGGAAGCGTTGTCTTTGCTGAATACTCCATTTCCCTTTCAATTCTATGACTAAGCATGAGAATACACTTGAAAACACATTAGTCAGAGACATAAAATAGATATGGTCAAAGGTATATAAATGAGCTATGTGTGCAAAGTATCAATCAAAGTTCCGAGAATCAAGAATGTTTAGCTCATTCCTAAGTTTGGTAAAGGTTTTCTCATCTAGTGGTTTGGTAAAAATACTGGCTAGTTGTTCTTTGGTGTTAATATAGGCTATCTCGATATCCCCCTTTGTTGGTGATCTCTCAAAAAGTGATACCAAATGGCTATGTGCTTAGTGCGGCTGTGTTCAATGGGATTATCCGCCATGCGGATTGCACTCTCATTATCACATAGGAGAGGGACTTTGCTAAATTTGTAGCCATAGTCCCTGAGGGTTTGCCTCATCCAAAGAAATTGCACGCAACAATGGCCTGCAACAATATACTTAGCTTCAGCGGTAGAAAGAGCTACTGCGTTTTGTTTCTTTGAAGCCCAAGACACCAGGGATCTCCCCAGAAACTGACAAGTCCCTGATGTGCTCTTCCTATCAATTTTACACCCTGCCCAATCAGCATCTAAATATCCTAATAAATCAAAAGAGGATCCCTTGGGGTAGCAAAGGCCAAACTTAGGTGTATAAACTAAATATCTCAAGATTCTATTTACGGCCCTAAGGTGAACTTCCTTAGGATCGGCTTGGAACCTTGCACACATGCATACGGAAAGCATAATATCCGGTCGAGATGCACATAAGTAGAGTAAAGATCCTATCATCGACCGGTATACCTTTTGATCTACGGATTTACCTCCTGTGTCGAGGTCGAGATGCCCATTGGTTCCCATGGGTGTCTTGATGGGCTTGGCATCCTTCATTCCAAACTTGGCGAGTATATCTTGAATGTACTTCGTTTGGCTGATGAAGGTGCCCTCTTGGAGTTGCTTGACTTGAAATCCTAGAAAATACTTCAACTCTCCCATCATAGACATCTCGAATTTTTGAACCATGATCCTACTAAACTCTTCACATGTAGATTTGTTAGTAGACCCAAATATGATATCATCAACATAAATTTGGCATACAAACAAATCTTTTTGCAATAGTTTTAGTAAAGAGAGTTGGATCGGCTTTTCTGACTTTGAAGCCATTAGTGATAAGAAAATCTCGAAGGCATTCATACCATGCTCTTGGGGCTTGTTTGAACCCATAAAGCGCCTTTGAGAGTTTGTAAACATGGTTAGGGTACTCACTATCTTCAAAGCCGGGAGGTTGCTCAACATAGACATCTTCCTTGATTGGTCCATTGAGGAAGGCACTCTTCACGTCCATTTGATATAGCTTAAAGCCATGGTAAGTAGCATAGGCAAGTAATATACAAATTGACTTAAGCCTAGCTACGGGTGCATAGGTTTCACCAAAATCCAAACCTTCGACTTGTGAATAACCCTTGGCCACAAGTCGGGCTTTGTTCCTTGTCACCACACCATGCTCATCTTGCTTGTTGCGGAATACCCACTTGGTACCTACAACATTTTGGTTAGGACGTGGAACCAAATGCCATACCTCATTCTTCGTGAAGTTGTTGAGCTCCTCTTGCATCGCCAGCACCCAATCCGAATCTTTAAGTGCATCCGCTACCTTGTGTGGCTCAATAGAGGAAACAAAGGAGTAATGTTCACAAAAATGAGCGACTCGAGATCGAGTGGTTACCCCCTTATGAATATCACCGAGAATGGTGTTCACGGGGTGATCTCTTTGAATCGCCTGGTGGACTCTTGGGTGTGGCGGTCTTTGACCCTGTTCATCTTCCTTGTCTTGATCATTGTCATCTCCCCCTTGATCATTGCCCTCCTCTTGAGGTGGCTCATCTTCTTGATCTTCTCCTTCATCATATTGAGCCTGTTCCTCATCTTGAGTTGGTGGAGATGCTTGTATGGAAGATGATGGTTGATCTTGTGCTTGTGGAGGCTCTTCGGATTCCTTAGGACACACATCCCTAATGGACATGTTCCTTAGCGCGACGCACGCAGCCTCTTCATCATCTAGCTCATCAAGATCAATTTGCTCTACTTGAGAGCCGTTAGTCTCATCAAGCACAATGTCACAAGAAACTTCAACTAGTCCAGTGGATTTGTTGATGACTCTATATGCCCTTGTGTTTGAGTCATAACCAAGTAAAAAGCCTTCTACAGCCTTAGGAGCAAATTTAGATTTTCTACCTCTTTTAACAAGAATAAAACATTTGCTACCAAAGACTCTAAAATATAAAACATTGGCTTTTTACCAGTGAGGAGTTCATATGATGTCTTCTTGATGATTCGGTGAAGGTAGAGCCGGTTGATGGAGTAGCAGGCGGTGTTAATCGCCTCGACCCAAAACCAGTCCGGTGTCTTGTAATCATCAAGCATGGTCCTCGCCATGTCAAGTAGAGTTCTATTCTTCCTCTCCACTACACCATTTTGTTGTGGCGTGTAGGGAGAAGAGAACTCATGCTTGATGAACCTCCTCCTCAAGGAAGCCTTCAATTTGTGAATTCTTGAACTCCGTCCTATTGTCGCTTCTTATCTTCTTGATTCTCAGTCCAAACTCATTTTGAGCCCGTCTCAAGAATCCCTTTAATGTTTCTTGGGTTTGAGATTTTTCCTGCAAAAAGAATACCCAAGTGAAGCGAGAATAGTCATCCACAATTACAAGACAATACTTACTCCCGCCAATGCTTATGTAAGCGATCAGGCCGAATAAATCCATGTGGAGTAGCTCAAGCGGCCTGTCAGTCGTCATGATATTCTTGTGTGGATGGTGAGTACCAACTTGCTTTTCTGCTTAACATGCGCTACAAATCCTGTCTTTCTCAAAATGAACATTGGTTAGTCCCAAAATGTGCTCTCCCTTTAGAAGCTTGTGAAGATTCTTCATCCCAACATAGGCTAGTCGGTGATGCCAGAGCCAACCCATATTGTTCTTAGCAGTTAAGCAAGTGTCGAGTTCATCTCTATTGAAATCAACTAAGTATAGCTGACCCTCTAACACTCCCTTAAATGCTACTGAATCATCACTTCTTCTAAAGATAGTAACACCTAAATCTGTAAAAAGACAGTTGTAACCCATTTTGCATAATTGAGAAACTGAAAGCAAATTGTAATCTAATGAATCTACAAGAAAAACATTGGAAATAGAATGGTCAGGTGATATAGCAATTTTACCAAGTCCTTTGACCAAACCTTGATTTCCATCCACGAATGTGATAGCTCTTTGGGGATCTTGGTTGTTCTCATAGGAAGAGAACATCCTTTTCTCCCCTGTCATGTGGTTTGTGCACCCGCTATCAATGATCCAACTTGAGCCCCCGGATGCATAAACCTACAAAACAAGTTTAGGCCTTGTTCTTAGGTACCCAAACAGTTTTGGGTCCTTTTACATTAGAAACAAGCACCTTGGGTACCCAAACACAAGTCTTTGACCCCTTGTGTTTAGCCCCAACATATTTGGCAACTACCTTGCCTGATTTGTTAGTCAGCACATAAGATGCATCAAAAGTCTTAAATGAAATAATTGTCTCATTTGATGCAATAGGAGTTTTTTTCTTAGGCAATTTAGCATGAGTGGATTGCCTAGAACTAGATGCCTCACTCTTATACATAAAAGCATGGTGAGAACCAGAGTGAGACTTCCTAGAATGAATTCTCCTAATCTTATGTTCGGGATAACCAACAGGATATAAAATATAGCCCTCGTTATCCTGAACCATGGGAGCCTTACCCTTAACAAAATTAGACAATTTCTTGGGGGTATTAAGCTTGACATTGCCTCCCTGTTGGAAGCTAATGCCATCCTTAATGTCAGGGCGTCTCCCATTATAGAGTATGCTTCTAGCAAATTTAAAATTTTCATTTTCTAAGTCATGCTCATTAATTTAAGCACTAAGTTGAGCTATGTGATTATTTTGTTGTTTAATTAAAGCTAGGTGATCATGGATAGCATCAACATTAATGTATCTACATCTAGTACAAATAGAAACATGATCAACAGTAGATGTAGAGGGTTTGCAAACATTTAATTCATCAATCTTAGCATGTAATATGGCATTTTCATTTCTAAGATTGGAAATGGTATCATTGCAAACATTTAAATCTTTAGCCTTAACAATTAATTTTTCATTCTCAATCTTAAGGCTAGCAATTGATTCATTCAACTTGTCAATTTTAGCAATTAAATTAGCATTATCCTTTTTGAGGTTGACAAGAGAATCATCACAAACATTTAACTTCTCAACCTTAGCAATTAATTTAACATTCTCATTTCTAAGGTTGGAGATTGTGTCATGGCAAGTGCTAAGCTCACTAGTTAATTTTTCACATTTTTCTACTTCCTAAGCATAAGCATTTTTAACCTTAATATGCCTTTTGTTTTCCTTAATAAGGAGTCCTCTTGGCTATCCAAGAGTTCATCCTTCTCATGAATAGCACCTATCAATTCATTTAATTTTTCTTTTTGTTGCATGTTTAGGTTGGCAAAAAGGGCAAGCAAATTATCTTCATCATCACTAGAGTTATCCTCATCACTAGATGTTGCATATTTAGTGGAGGCTCTAGATTTTACCTTCTTTTTGTCGTCTTTTGCCATGAGGCACTTGTGGCCGACGTTAGGGAAGAGGAGGCCCTTGTTGACGACGATGTTGGCGGTGTCCTCATCGGAGGAGTCGGTGGAGCTCTCGTCGGAGTCCCACTCCCGACACACATGGGCTTCGCCGCCCTTCTTCTTGTAGTACCTCTTCTTTTCCTTCCTCTTTCCCTTCTTGTCGTCGCCCCTGTCACTATCACTTGACATAGGACATTTTGCAATAAAATGACCAGGCTTACCACACTTGTAGCAAACTTTCTTGGAGCGGGGCTTGAAATCCTTCCCCCTCTTTTGCTTGAGGATTTAGCGGAAGCTCTTGATGATGAGCGCCATTTCCTCGTTGTCGAGCTTGGAGGCGTCGATGGGAAGCCTACTTGATGTAGACTCTTCTTTCTTCTCCTCCGTTGCTTTGAAGGCAACGGGTTGCACCTCGGGTGTTGAGGTGGCGCCTCGCTCGATGATTTGTTTGGAGCCTTTGATCATCAATTCAAAGCTCACAAACTTTCCTATAACCTCCTCGGGAGACATTAGCTTGTATCTAGGATCACCACAAAATAATTGAACTTGTGTAGGGTTAAGAAAAACAAGTGATCTTAGAATAACCTTGACCATCTCATGGTCATCCCATTTTGTGCTTTGGAGGTTGCGCACTTGGTTCACCAAGGTCTTGAGCTGGTTGTACATGGCTTGTGGCTCCTCTCCTTGGTTGAGCATGAATCGACCGAGCTCCCCCTCGATCGTTTCTCGCTTGGTGATCTTGGTCACCTCATCTCCCTCATGCGCGGTCTTGAGCACGTCCCAAATATCTTTAGTGCTCTTCAACCCTTGCACCTTATTATACTCCTCTCGACTTTGAGAGGCGAGGAGTATAGTAGTGTCTTGGGAGTTGAAGTGCCGGATTTGGGCAACCTCGTCTGAATCATAATCTTCATCCCTTACGGTACCTGTGCTCCAAACTCAATAACATCCCAAATGCTAGTGTGGAGTGAGGTTAGATGGTGCCTCATTTTATCACTCCACATACAATAATCTTCACCATCAAAAACGGGTGGTTTGCCTAATGGGACAGAAAGTAAAGGAGTGCGTTCGGAAATGCGAGGGTAGTGTTGGGGGGACTTACTAAACTTCTTGCGCTCATGGCGCTTAGAAGTGACGGATGGCGCATCGGAGCCGGAGGTGGAGGGCGACAAAGAATCAGTCTCGTAGTAGACCACCTTCTTCATTTTCTTCTTCTTGTCGCCACTCCAGTGCGACTTGACGTGGGGAGGTGATTCCCCCTTTCCTTTGGAGCCGGACTCCCTTGATGGAGCCTTCTCGTGGCTTGTGGCAGGCTTCTCGTCGGTCACGACCTCCTTCTTGGCGTGATCTCCCGACATCACTTCGAGCGGTTAAGCTCTAATGAAGTATCGGGCTCTTATACCAATTGAAAGTCGCCTAGAGGGGGGGTGAATAGGCGGAATCTGAAAATTATAAACTTAAGCACACACTACAAGCGGGGGTTAGCGTTAGAATTAAAATCGAGTCCAAAAGAGAGGGTGAAAACAAATCAAAAGCAAATGGAGCGGATGACACAATGATTTGTTTTACCGAGGTTCGGTTCTTGCAAACCTACTCCCCGTTGAGGTGGTCACAAAGACCGGGTCTCTTTCAACCCTTTCCCTCTCTCAAACGGTCACCTAGACCGAGTGAGCTTTTCTCCTTAATCAATAGGTCACTTAGACCCCTTACAAGGACCACCACAACTTGGTGTCTCTTGCTTGATTATAAAGGTGTTGAGAACAAGAATGGGGGAAGAAGAAAAGCGATCCAAGCGACAAGAACTCAAATGAACACAAATGTCTCTCTCACAAGCCACTAAGTCTTTGGAATGAGATTGGGACTTGGAGAGGATTTGATCTTTTGTTTTGTGTCTTAGAGTGAAGTCTAGAGCTCTTGTATTGAATGCAATGGCTGAAAATTTGGATGCCTTGAAGTGTGGTGGTTGGGGGTATTTATAGCCCCACCCACCAAAATGGTCGTTGGGGAGGCTGACTGTCGATGGGCGCACTATATAGTCTGGTGCGCCAGCCACGCCGCCCAACCGTTAGGGTTCGACCGTTGGAGTTTCTGATAGCTGGGCCACCGGACAGTCACTGTTCACTATCCGGTGCGCCTTCTGGCGCCTGCTCTGACTCTGCGCGAACTGTCCGCACACTGTAGCGTTCACTGTTCACTTTTGCAGACGACCGTTGGCGCTGTAGCCGTTACTCCGCATGGCACACCGGACAGTCCGGTGCTACACCGGATAGTCCGGTGAATTATAGCAGAGTGGAATTTCCAGAAACCCAAAGCTGAGGAGTTTGGAGTGGATCTCCCTGGTGCACCGGACACTGTCCGGTGGTGCACCGGACAGTCCGGTGTGCCAGACCAGGGCACACTTCTGTTTTCTTTGCTCCTTTTGTTTTGAACCCTAACTTGTTTCTTTTATTGGTTTGTGTTGAACCTATGGCACCTGTAGAACATATAATCTAGAGAAAACTAGTTAGTCCAATTGTTTGTGTTGGGCAATTCAACCACCGAATTTTATTTAGGAAAAAGGTTTGACCCTATTTCCCTTTCAGCTAGTTTTGGAGCCCAAAGACTAGTTTTGGAGCCCCATCTATATATACTCACTCCTACACCTCTCCCCATACAAGAGCACGACTTGAACTCCATTTCTAACCTGAGAAACACCTCCCACTCTCTCCCACACATCTCTTGTCTCTCCCATTTCAAATCTTTGGAGAGAAATCTTTGAGTGAGTTTGAGAGCTGTTGTTTTTGTGTTTCATCTCTAAATCCCTCCTGCTCTTCTCCATTCGAGCTTTGGTACTACATCGAGTTCTTTGTAGATTCATTACTCTTGGAGCTTCTAGCTCCTAGACGACTAGGTGTCTCTTGTGAGTCTCCAAATCTTATGGAAGACCACAAGAAAGTTTGTATTACCTGCTCGTTTGAGCAAAGATTAGTGTGTGGGCTTGACCTTTGTGGTCGACGAAGGGATGATTAGGGTTGAAAGAGACCTGGCTCTTTGTGGATGCCTCAACGAGGAAGTAGGGCACCTTTTGTGGTGTGACCGAACCTCGGGATAAATCTTGTGTCTCTTGTGTTCTTGTTCATTGTGTTTGTTCGTGTTCTTCGTTCTCTCACCATTCCGTGGAAGAATTGTTCATATCTTTTTGGTGTGTGGATTTTGAGAAGTGTCCTTCATAGATCTTCTACTTTGGACCCTGTGGATCATCTAGGACATCTCATTTCCAAAGATAACTGAGTGAATTTTGAGATAAATTTTGTTTTATATCTCATTATTTAGTTGAGCTTGTGCAAACCAGTTGAACCAGTTTTGACATCGGTTGAATCGATTTTACCAAGTTCGTTTCTAGTTTTTGTTGAAAAAGTTTCTACTTGCCTATTCACCCCCTCTAGGCAACTTTCACATTGTATTGAGTTGTACTAGGAGGGGCTTATAGTCTTGTGAGACCACACAAATTGTGTTTGTGGTGTGGCCATCATTGTCAACAATTTGTCCAGAAACTCATAGTGGAGACGATGGATGGAGAATATGAGACAGGATACAACTGGAGCACCACTTGCACATGGAGAAGGCCTAAGGCTATCTACGGAGTTACCTGACTAGAAGTTTAGCTCTCACATGGGATTTCTTTGCGTGGAGCTCCAACGAGGATTACGAGGAAACTTGCATGCTTCCTGATACCTCAATAAAAATAACAGAGTCATTGATGGTATTTTGTATCTCTAACGTATTTAAACTTTCACATTTATATTGTGTTATATTGGTTGTATGCTTTACCTTTCTAGCTTAGTTATCAATTAGTGGTAGGTTTGGAAGGTTGTATTACTCTTTGCGGTGGAGATAGCAACACTTAGTAAAAACCATAGTTACGCATAAGATAGTTTATTTATTGCAAAAGTTTTGGCTAAAAGAAAAGTAGAGGTCATAGTTTAAGAGAAACTGAAAGTCGCCTAGAGGGGGGTGAATAGGCGAAACCTGAAATTTATAAACTTAAACACACACTAGGGCTGGGGTTAGCGTTAGAATTAATTTCAAGTCTGAAAGAATGTTTCTCTTGCCAAGAGTTGCTCAAAGGATGCGGATGATGTATGGGAGCAAACTCAAATTAATACTAGCAAGGAAATGTTAGAGAGAGGAAAGAGGGCAAAAGAAATCAAGCGAGAATCAAAGCGAGTAGACACGGTGATTTGTTTTACCGAGGTTTGGTTCCAAAGAACCTAGTCCCCTTTGAGGAGGCCACAAAGGCCAGGTCTATTTCAACCCTTTCCCTCTCTCTCAAACGGTCACTTAGACCGAGTGAGCCTTTCCTTAATCACACGGGTCACTAAGACCCTGCAAGGACCACCACACACTTAGGTGTCTCTTGCTTTGCTTACAAAGCACTTGAGAATAAGAAGGGGAAAAGAAAAGGCTAATCCAAGCAACAAGAGCAACAAAAGAACACAAAACACCCTCTCTCAAGTCCCTAATGGAATTGAATTGATTTGGAGGCTTAGAGAGGATTTGATCTATTGAATGTGTCTTGGAATGAAGTCTTTTGCTCTTGCAATGAATGGGATGGTCAGAAAACTTGGATGCCAATGAATGAGGTGGTTGGGGGTATTTATAGCCCCCAACCACTTCCTAGCCGTTGGCAAAGGCTGCTGGCGATGGGCGCACCAGACAGTTCGGTGGCGCACCGGACAGCCACTGTTCATTGTCCGGTGCGTGCCACGTCAGCGTGTCCGTTAGGGTTCGGAGCAGTTGACCGTTGGATACATTTGTCTTCTTGCTACACCGGACAGTCCAGTGCCACACCGCATAGTCCGGTGCCCTCTGACTTCTGCGCTCTAACTTCTGTCGCGACACTATTCAGCATTGTAGCTCTACATAGTCGACCGTTGGCGCGTAGGGAGCCATTGCTCCGCTGGCTCACCGGACAGTCGGGTGGCACACTGGACAGTCTGATGAATTATAGCGAAGCGCGCCTCTGAATTCCCGAGAGTGGCTTGTTTGAAGTTGTACAGGCCTGGTGCACCGAACACTGTCCGGTCCGCTAAATTTCAGCACACTCAAGTCTTGCTCCAATTTTTGATTGAGTCTCTAACTGATTTTCTTTCTTGGTTTGTGTTGAACCTTATGCACCTGATATAAATCACATCTAGCCAAACTAGTTAGTCCATATGGTTTGTGTTGGTCGTCAACCACCAAAATCTATTTATGGGAAATGGTTAACCCTATTTCCCTTTCAATCTCCCCCTTTTTGGTGATTGATGCCAACACTAAACAAAGCAAAATATGAAGTGTAGAAATGTAACTAGTTTGCAATTGAGATAGATGTGCATAGGTTATTTAGAATTTATACCAATTTGAAAGATTTTAAACATATGACTAAGAATGAATGGATTGCTTTTTCTTATTTAACATTTTGGACTACATTTGCACCACATGTTTATTTTTGCAAATCTTTTGTAAAAAATATTTTCAAAATATTTTGCAAATAGTCAAAGGTATAGGAATAAGATTGCAAGAAGCATTTTTAAGATTTGAAATTTCTCCCCCTATTTCAAATGTTTTTTCCTTTGACTAAATAAAAGCTCCCCCTGAATGAAATTCTCCCCTTAGCTTTCAATAGGGTTTTGAGATAGATACTAAGTGAAATTTTACCAATTGAAATTTTGCATATTAATGTGAAGTTTTTGAAGATACCAATTTGAAAAACAATTTTGAAATACCAAATGAGATATCAATTGAAATTTCACTTTCACAAATCAATTGAAAATTAGATACTATTTGAAAATTTATTTTGAGGCTGACTCAAATACCAATTGATATAAACTTCAAATACTAGTTGAAATAAGCTTTTGTGAAAATTTTGAAATGGTGGTGCGGTCCTTTTGCTTTGGGCTTAATTATTTCTCCCCCTTTGGAATTAAGCGCCAAAAACGGAGAACTTGAGAGCCCTTTTTCATTTTTCTCTCCTTTTGGGGCCTAATACCTTTTCCTAAATGGTAATATAAATACGAGTGAAGGGTCATACCATTGAGAGTGACATGAGTAACGACAAAGGGTAAGTGATACCGTAGAGTTGGAGTGGAAGCGTTGTTTTAGCCGAATACTCCATTTCCCTTTCAATCTAAGACTAATCATAGAGATATACTTGAAAGCACATTAATCTTAGCCTTGGCATAAGAAGAATAATAAATATGCATTTGCACCAAATGAAAGAGATATGATTGAAGGTATATACTTGAGCTATGTGTGCAATGTTTCAATCAAAATTCCGAGAATCAAGTATGTTTAGTTCATTCCTAAGTTTGCTAAAAGTCTTTTCATCTAGTGGCTTGGTAAAGATATTGGCTAATTGGTTGTGTGTGCTCACATAAGCAATTTCGATATCCCCTTTTGTTGGTGATCTCTCAGAAAGTGATACCGGATGTCTATGTGCTTAGTGCAGCTGTGTTCAACGGGATTATCCGCCATGCAGATTGCACTCTCATTATCACATAGGAGAGGGACTTTGATCAATTTGTAGCCATGGTCCCTAAGAGTTTGCCTCATCCAAAGTAATTGTGCACAACAATGTCCTGCAGCAATATACTTGGCTTCGGCGGTGGAAAGAGCTATGGAGTTTTGTTTATTTGAAGCCCATGACACCAGGGTATCTTCCTAGAAACTGACAAGTCCCTGATGTGCTCTTTCTATCTATTTTACATCCGACATAATTGGCATCGAAATACCAAATTAAATCAAAGGTAGATCCCTTGTGGTACCAAAGCCCAAACTTATGAGTGTAAACTAAGTATCTCATGATTCTCTTCACGGCTCTAAGGTGAACTTCCTTAGGATTTGCATGGAACCTTGCACACATGCATACAAAAAGCATAATATCCGGTCGAGATGCACATAAATAGAGTAAAAATCCTATCATCGACCGGTATACCTTTTGATCTACGGATTTACCTCCCGTGTCGAGGTCGAGATGCCCATTGGTTCCCATGGGTGTCTTGATGGGTTTGCCATTCTTCATCCCAAACTTCTTAATTATGTCTTGAATGTACTTAGTTTGGCTGATGAAGGTGCTCTCTTGGAGTTGCTTGATTTGAAATCCAAGGAAATACTTCAACTCCCCCATCATTGACATCTCGAATTTCTGTATCATAAATTCATAATCCTACTAAACTCTTCACAAGTTGACTTGTTAGTAGACCCAAATATAATATCATCAACATAAATTTGGCATATAAACAAGTATTTTGCAACAGTTTTAGTGAAGAGAGTAGGATCAGCCTTTCCTACTTTGAAACCATTAGTGATAAGAAAGTCTCTTAGGCATTCATACCATGCTCTTGGGGCTTGCTTGAGCCCATAAAGCGCCTTTGAGAGTTTATACACATGGTTAGGGTACTCACTATCTTCAAAGCCGAGAGGTTGCTCAACATAGACCTCTTCCTTGATAGGGCCATTGAGGAAGGCACTTTTCACGTCTATTTGATAAAGCTTAAAGCCATGGTAAGTAGCATAGGCAAGTAATATACGAATCGACTCAAGCCTAGCTACGGGTGCATAAGTTTCATCAAAGTCCAAACCTTCGACTTGTGAATAACCTTTTGCTACAAGTCAGGCTTTGTTCCTTGTCACCACACCATGCTCATCTTGCTTGTTGCGGAACACCCATTTGGTACCTACAACATTTTGGTTAGGACGTGGAACTAAATGTCATACCTCATTCCTTGTGAAGTTGTTGAGCTCCTCTTGCATAGCCACCACCTAATCCAGATCTCTTAATGCATCCTCTGCCATGTATGGCTCAATAGAAGACACAAAAGAGTAATGTTCACATAAATGTGCAACTCGAGATCTAGTGGTTACCCCTTGTGAATATCACCAAGAATGGAGTTGACAGGGTGATCTCTTTGAATTGCTTAATGGACTCTTAGGTGTGGCGGTCTTTGATCCCTAATTTATTGATCATCTTACTTGTGTTCATTATCTTCGTCTACCCCTTGATCAATGTCCTCTTCTTGAGGTAGCTCATCTTCTTGATCTTCATCTTCATCAATTTGATCCTGATCCTCATCTTGGGTGGGTGGAGATTGTTGTGGACTTGTTCTCAAATGCTATGAAGTAAGAACAAGACAACATAGTAAACGTTATACGTTAAAGCCCTTCGTCCTTCGAAGCATTATTTCCCTTAGGATATAATGATTTTTGGATGAAGGTAACGAAGGACTTACCTTCGTTAACATAACATATGAGGGTGAAGAAAGAATCATATGGATCATAAAAAATAATATAAATAATCATAAATTATCACTGTCTCACTCTTATTTCATTACTATGGAAAGATAGAAGCAATATTAGATTACAAGTGTACCTTCGACTTTGAAGGAATGTGAAAGTACCAGCGTGACGCAAGGATAAATGCCAGGTCAACGTGAACAGTACGGAGTTACTGTTCACCTATTTATAGGCACGGGACGCAGCCCATGTGAAATTACACTCATGCCCTCAACATTTGCTAACAACTCTATACTAATCCCTCGAGGTTTGAATAGCCTTTTCATCTTTCGGCTCTGTGCTATCCTTCGTATTCCTCGTGCTTCTCCACGCTGTGACTTCAACTCAAGTCCGAAGGTACCTGTTCATGTACTGTACTTCCAGAAATATTGTTAAATCATGTTTTTGAGGACCTTCGGAAGCCGAAGGCCCCCAACAGTAGCCCCTCGCAATATTAATTTGTTAGAATGATAAATTTAGATTGCGACAAGGACGAAGGCCCTGAGCCGAAGGTCCGAAAAAACACCTTCCCTTTGGTAGAATAGCAACAGCCACTGACAAGCGGGCCCTCCAGCGAGTAACGCACCAGGCGTATAAATAAGAGCACACCACGAGCTCATTTGGCATGCTCTCTTGCCATCTGCTCTTACTTACTCAATTCTTAGCTCTTGCGCATCAACACTTGCATAGATTTTTTTAAAATTTTTAAGCTTCGGCTTTGAGAGACCTTCGAAGATGTCTGAAGACAAGAAAGCTATCGCTGAACCGAAGCTGAGCCTTTCTGAGGAGATGAATCTTGGCTTTATTGAATCGATAGCGAAGACAAATGCAAAGAAGATTGCTAGGGAAACTTTGGAGGGTTTGTCTGAAGACACTAGTGATAGTGACAGCTATGATGTGGAGAGCGGCGGGGAAGACTCCGAAGATCGACCCTGGCGACCGAGCCATGCAGTTTTTGGAAAATCAACTATTAAACAAAGCCATCTTGACAACATGAAGGGGAAATACTTTCGGGATACGTCTGTTGTGAGAGCTGACGATGGAGAAAAAACTTGTCCTACTCCAGAGGAGAATGAAGTCGTCATCTTCCGAAGCTTTTTGAAGGCTGGGCTTCGGCTTCCTCTAAGCAGATTCGTAGTTGAGGTTTTGAAAATATTTCAGATTTACCTTCACCAAATTACCCCTGAAGCTATTATAAGAATGGGAATTTTCGTGTGGGCTTTAAGAAGTCAAGGCTTGGAACCAAATGCAAAAAGTTTCTGCAACATGCATGAATTGTTATATGAGACGAAGCCCTGGGGTAAAGAACAGTATCATAATAATTTCGGCTGCTATAGCTTCATTGCTCGTTCTGGTTCAAGCTCCCCAGTACCGACTTTTCGGAAGAGATGGCCCAGAGAGTGGACAAAAGAATGGTTTTATGTAAAGAATGATTTAAAGGCACGAGAAGACATTAAAGATATAATCATGCGCCCTATCTGGCAACGCTTCGGGCTCCAGAAACTGAAGGTAGAATTTGACGAGACGGTCGAAGAATGCCGCAAGGCTTTCGGCTTAGTCTGCTCTTTCATTGGGACAAGGGACTTAGTTCAAGAGCACGTGGCCTACAGGATATGCCGTTGTTAGCCGACTAGGAGGTGCCAAAAGAATCCATCAGCAACCCCCACGAAGGTGGTCTGATTCGACTAAAATATACCTTCAGATTCATAGACCAGTTTATCGAGCCAGACGATGACTGGCTGAAAAGCGTCGAAGCTACAAGCGATGATCTACTTGGGTTGTACTCTAGAGCAGAAGATAACGCATTATCTACGGCCTTCGGGAATCGAAAAAAGAAGAGACTAAACAGAGTTTTTGATGCCATTGGGTTCATGTATCCCGACTATCGTTACCCTCCCCAGGGGCAAAAAAGGAAAAGTGGAGATTCTGGGAGAGACGATGCTTCAGCTGCTCTGAGCGAGCCCGCGCCGAAGAGGAAAAGGGTGAAGGTTCTTACTCATCGACCACGCTATATTGAACCGGCCGTAGTGCCTGAATTTGGCGGTGAGACCTCTTCGGTGTTCGAAGGTGAAAAACCTGCGATTACGCAGAGAAGTGAACCGGCTGCAGCGCCGAAGACATCATCAGCCAAATCAGATGAGCCGAAGGCCATTAACATTGAAGAGATGAAAGTTGGGAAAACGAGAATATTGGAAGCAATAAGTCCTTCGGCGGAGGTGACAATGCCGAAGGCACAAAAGGATCTCTCGACAACCCCCAAGAGAAAGAGAATGGTCAATGTCCTAGACGTGCTAGAAACAATAAAAACTTCAAGCTCTACTCCGAAGAAAGCTGTCAAAGTTTCGGAAACACACATTGAGGCCGAAACTTCCAAGATTCAAGTCGATACCGAAGTTGGCCTTCAGAGCCCGCCAAGGAGAAACCCTTGGAAATCAGGGGCAAGATAGAGAAAGAAATTGCAGAAGCAAGTCTAACTGGAAAAAACCGCCACTCCTATTCCCGAAACATTATCTGAAGCTACTGATTATATTATACGACATGCTTCGGGAAAAAGATTATCTGAAAAAGAAAAGCGAGAGGCTCAATTTTATGCTCAAAGATTGAAATATCCAAAGGGGGCCCTGGTATTCAACGGCAGCGGGGAAGAAGACTTCTTGTATTGCCTCCCAGACAGTAAAGAGATCTCTGTCTACCGAGAGATGAGCAAGAGCTTCGGTTTCCCTACACTAGAAGACGGGCTCTCAGTGTTATCAAAAGATGAGTTGGCCGACAGCTTAGCATACAATAGCTTAAAAGTGAGAAAGTTAGATTTTTGTATTTAAAGACAAAATCTTCCATTTACTTGCACTTAATACCGCATTTTTTTGCAGGGCCTTATTCTTAGCAACGCCCTCAGGGCGCAAAAAAGTGTCGAAGATGAAGGGTACACCATAGCCTTGAACAACCTTCGTTCCGAAGTGATTGAACTAAGGAACGAAGGTCTTGAAAAAGACAAAATATTACACTCATTGTTGAACAAAATAAGGGAAGACAAAGCTGCTTCCAAAGCCCAAGCTGAAGCTCAAAAATGCGAAATCGAAGATCTTCGGAAACAGCTATTCGAAGCTAAAGAAAAATGCGGTGTTGCAGAGGCTGAACGAGATATTAGTATATATTAGAGGAACCATTTACAAAAAACAGTTGATGAACTTCGTGCATCCAAGGAGAGGTGCTATGAAAAATCTATGGAGTGTGTTAAGAAAATAAAAACTAGCTTCGCCAATGTTGGCGCATTTTCTAACAAAGACAATTTCGTAAGCGGTGATCCTGAAGGACCAATTGATTGGATCAATAACGAAGCTGAAGCTTTTGAAGAAGTTTTAAGTGGTTGCGGAGATATCTGCGCTTTCTCGGGTGCTAGAGGGATCGCAGCTATTTTAGAGAAATCAGGCTACGATCATGTGAAAACTTTGGCTCAAGCCGAAGCCGCTTTATCTATTGAAGATACAAAAGATCCCTCGGCCGAAGCAAGCTTAATTGGCGGAAAATTCTTCACTGACATCTGGGAGAATGGCGGCCGGGGGATGGCGCATGAAATGATAAAAAAGAGTGAAAAAGATTCCCATGATTCAAAAGAAGCGACGAAGGCAGCTGAGAAAGCAGCGGAACTTGAGAGGCGAATAGGTATTACATAATAACTTTTTAAATATTTACTAATTTTGTGACTTCGGACTTATTTTCGTTTTATATCGCAGCTGAACTATCTCCTCCTTCAGAGGCCCTCGAGTTGATGGCCAACCCCGAAGCAGAAAAAGAAGATGAAGTTACTAAAGTGGCCGAAGCTATTCTAGACGAAGCTGTTAATCGACTGTTGAACGAAGCTGCAGAAGCAGTTTTAAAAGAATAATAGCTTCTATTGTAAAAACATTTGTAATATAGTATTTACTGAACAAAGTGCGTAGTATTTTTATAATTTTGAATGCAATATTTAAGCTGCTTGTAATTGTATTCTTTACGACGCATGAAACCTTACATACATACCGTTTTTGAGTCTTCGGCGAAAAAACACCTTCCCTTCTTTTCATGCGTGGTGAAGAATATCCATATTTCGTAAAAAACATCTGATCTTCGTGAAATCATCATGCTTCGTAAGCAATAAATCACCTTTTCATCTTAGAGTTTGACGAAGCTATACTTCCTCAATACTTATGCTGTGCCTTGGCATTAGTTTTTCAAATCATTCCCCGAAGATCAACATTGAATCCCCTTCTCGTGCCATTGATGCAAGATGATGTATGATGTTATGCTATGCAAAATGATGTAATGATGTTATGCTATGCAAAATGTTATTTGTGTTGAAAATATACACCCATTCTCTTCAATTTTTGCCGTTTACTTTTCGGCTTCACGGCTATTTTTCGGTGTATCAGCGCTGACTTTTCGCTGTAAGCCTCCCTTAGGAGCTTCTTTGCCTTTTACTTCAGCGGAATCAGCGTTTATTTTTCGCTGCAAGCCTCCCTTAGGAGCTTCTTCGCCTTTTACTTCAGCGGAATTAGCGTTTATTTTTCGCTGCAAGCCTCCCTTAGGAGCTTCTTCGCCTTTTACTTCAACGGAATCAGCGTTTATTTTTCGCTGCAAGCTCTGCATTCCCTTTGGAACGACTTTTGAGCAGAAAACTTACGCTGCGCTCCCTTAGGAATGACTTTTGTTGCTTCGGGAGACGTACATTGCGTTCCTTAGAACAACTTTTTATTGCCTCGGCAAGACTTGTAATGTGATTATGAACCCTGCTCCCTCTTAAGAGCAACTTTTGTGCTTCGTCAATTTTTTGAATTTCGTGAGTCTGTAAAAGAGACATATTTCCACTATGACCAAGACAAAACTATTACAAGGAATTGAATTCTCTATTAAAAAAGAAAAATGATGACAAATGCCAGAACTGTTTCAGAAGTAGGATATCTTCTAGTAGATGTGCTTCGCCTCTGGCACAGTGTTGTTGACTGTGCGAGCTTCGGACTCCTCTCTGAAGTCCCGTTGCTGATGAATGTGTTCGATCCCTTCTGGCTGCTGACCTTGTTGCAATGGTGGTGGGGGTGGAGGCTGCTGCCAAGATGCCTGAGATTGGCTTGCCGAAGCAACAGAGGCTGCAGGATGATTACCCACGTACTCTGGAATGTACGGCGAGTGATACGAGGCAGTGTGCATAACCTGCTTCGGCTGACTCTGTTGGGCTGCAGCTTCTGCTATCTCTTTCTGTTTCTGGATGGTAACATGGCACATCCTGGTAGTGTGGCCCTTGTCCTCACCGCAGAATAGACAATAAATCTTCCTAGGCTGATCCCCAAACCTTCCTCCGAAGCCCCTGGCTCCACTGCCCCTTGGAGCTGGGGCCGAGGATAGCCCTGTTGCTGACCCGAAGCCTGGGATGAACATTGCGGCCTCTGTTGTTGACTTCCCCTGTTGTCATTCTGAGTGGAATGGATTGATCTGACGTGCCTAGGGTGAATCCTCCCTCCGAAGCCCCTGGCCATTTCGGAGAACCTGTAAGCCTCCTCCCTTCTTTGTCGAAAATCATTGTCAGCCCGAATGTATTCATCCATTTTCCGAAGCAGCTTCTCTAGGGTTTGAGGGGGTTTCCTGGCGAAGTACTAGGCTGAAGGTCCTGGCCGAAGCCCCTTAATCATGGCCTCAATGACAATTTCATTGGGCACTGTTGGCGCTTGTGCCCTCAGACGCAAGAACCTTCGGACATACGCCTGGAGGTATTTCTCTTGGTCTTGCGTGCACTGGAACAAGGCTTGAGCGGTAACCGGCTTCGTCTGAAACCCTTGAAAACTGGTGATCAGTATGTCCTTCAGCTTCTGCCATGAAGTGATTGTTCCTGGCCGAAGAGAGGAATACCAAGTTTGTGCAACATTTTTGACTGCCATGACAAAGGATTTTGCCATGACAGCAGTGTTGCCACCATACGAAGATATAGTTGCTTCGTAGCTCATCAGAAACTGCTTCGGATCTGAGTGTCCGTCATACATGGGGAGCTGGGGTGGCTTGTAAGAGGGGGGCCAGGGCGTAGCCTGCAGTTCTGCTGACAGAGGAGAAGCATCATCAAAAGCAAAATTTCCATGATGGAAATCCTCATACCAGTCATCCTCGTTGAGGAAGCCCTCTTGGTGCAATTCCCTGTGATATGGCCTTCGATTCTGCTCATCTTGAGCGAGATGACGCACTTCTTCGGTAGCTTCGTCAATTTGTCTTTGCAATTCAGCTAACCGAGCCATCTTCTCCTTCTTCTTCTGGACCTGTTGATGAAGCATCTCCATATTCCTGATTTCTTGGTCCAACTCATCCTCTTATGGTGTTGGACTAGTAGCCTTCCTCTTTTGGTTTCGGGCTTCCCAAAGAGAAAGGGTCTCCTGATTCGGATCTAGCGGCTGCAGAACGGCAGCCCCTGTTGCCGAAGCTTTCTTTGGTGGTATGACGAAGGTCGATGCTTGCTGAAGGTGGTCGAAAAAGAGTTCACCGGAGGTGGGCGCCAATGTTGTGGACTTGTTCTAAAATGCTATGAAGTAAGAACAAGACAACACAGTAAACGTTATACGTTAAAGCCCTTCGTCCTTCGAAGCATTATTTCCCTTAGGATATAATGATTTTTGGATGAAGGTAACGAAGGACTTACCTTCGTTAACATAACATATGAGGGTGAAGAAAGAATCATATGGATCATAAAAAATAATATAAATAATCATAAATTATCACTGTCTCACTCTTATTTCATTACTATGGAAAGATAGAAGCAATATTAGATTACAAGTGTACCTTCGACTTTGAAGGAATGTGAAAGTACCAGCGTGACACAAGGAAAAATGCCAGGTCAACGTGAACAGTATGGAGTTATTGTTCACCTATTTATAGGCACGGGACGCAGCCCATGTGAAATTACACTCATACCCTCAACATTTGCTAACAACTCTATACTAGTCCCTCGAGGTTTGAATAGCCTTTTCATCTTTAAGTCGGTTTCCTTTTTCTGTTATCATGCCGAAGCTTTCCTGTGCACAGCTTCAGCTCTGTGCTATCCTTCGTATTCCTCGTGCTTCTCCACGCTGTGACTTCAACTCAAGTCCGAAGGTACCTATTCATGTACTGTACTTCCAGAAACATTGTTAAATCATGTTTTTGAGGACCTTCGGAAGCCGAAGGCCCCCAACAGAGATGTTTGCATGGAAGATGATGGTTGATCTTGTGCTTGTGGAGGCTCTTTGGATTCCTTAGGACACACATCCCCAATGGACATGTTCCTTAGAGCGACACATGGAGCCTCTTCATCATCTAATTCATCAAGATCAACTTGCTCCACTTGGGAGCCATTAGTATCATCAAACATAATGTCACAAGAAACTTCAACTAATCTAGTGGATTTGTTGAAGACTCTATATGCCCTTGTGTTTGAGTCATAACCTAATAAAAAGTCGTCTACTGCTTTAGGAGCAAATTTAGAAATTCTACCTCTTTTAATAAGAATAAAGCATTTGCTTCCAAAGACTCTAAAATATGAAACATTGGGCTTTTTACCAGTGAGGAGTTCGTATGATGTCTTCTTGAGGATTTGGTGAAGATATAACCGGTTGATGGAGTAGCAAGCGGTGTTAATCGCCTCAGCCCAAAACCGGTCCAGTGTCTTGTATTCATCAAACATAGTTCTTGCCATGTCCAGTAGAGTTCTATTCTTCCTCTCCACTACACCATTTTGTTGAGGGGTGTAGGGAAAAGAGAACTCATGCTTGATGCCCTCCTCCTCAAGAAATCCTTCGATTTGTGAATTCTTGAACTCCGTCCCATTATCGCTTCTAATCTTTTTTATTCTCAATCCGAACTCATTTTGAGCCCGTCTCAAGAATCTCTTTAAGGCCTCTTGGGTTTGAGATTTTTCCTGCAAAAAGAATACCCAAGTGAAGCGAGAATAATCATCCACAATAACAAGACAGTACTTACTCCCGTCGATGCTTATGTAAGCGATCGAGCCGAAAAGATCCATGTGAAGTAGTTCGAGCGGCCTGTAAGTCATCATTATGTTCTTGTGTGGATGATGAACTCCGACTTGCTTTCCTGCTTGACATGCGCTACAAATCCTGTCTTTCTCAAATTGAACATTTGTTAGTCCTAAAATGTGCTCTCCCTTTAGAAGCTTATGAAGATTCTTTATTCCAACATGGGCAAGTCGGCGATGTCAGAGCCAACCCATGTTAGTCTTAGCAATTAAGCAAGTGTCTAGTTTAGTTTGGTTATCATTAAAATCAACTAAGTATAGCTGACCATCTAGCACTCCCTTAAAATCTATTGAATCATCACTTCTTCTAAAGACAGTAACACCTATATCAGTAAAAAGACAGTTATAGCCCATTTTGCATAATTGAGAAATAGAAAGCAAGTTGTACTCTAATGAATCTACAAGAAAAACATTGGAAATGGAATGGTCAGGAGATATAGCTATTTTACCCAAACCTTTGACCAAACCTTGATTTCCATCCCCGAATGTGATAGCTCTTTAGGGATCTTCATTTTTCTTATATGAGGAGAACATCCTTTTCTCCCCTATCATGTGGTTTGTGCACCCGCTATCGATTATCCAACTTGAACCACCGGATACATAAACATACAAAACAAATTTAGGCCTTGTTCTTAGGTACCCAAACGGTCTTGGGTCCTTTGACATTAGAAACAAGCACCTTGGTTACCCAAACACAAGTCTTTGAACTCTTGTGTTTGCCCCAACATATTTGGCAACTACTTTGCCTGATTTGTTAGTTAGCACATAGGAATCATCAAAAGTCTTAAATGAAACATTAAGCTCATTTGATGCATTAGGAATTTTATTCTTAGACATTTTTACATGAGTGGAATGCCTAGAGCTAGAAGCCTCATTCTTATACATAAAAGCATGATGAGAAATAGTGTGAGGTTTTTTAGCATGAATTTTCTTAATTTTGTGCTCAAGATAGTTAGCAGGATATAAAATGTAGCCTTCACCATCCTAGACCATGGGAGCCTTGCCCTTCACAAAATTAGACAATTTCTTGGGGGCATTAAGCTTGCATTGGATTGGCTCCCTTGTTGGAACCCAATGCCATCCTTAATGCCAGGGCGTCTCCCATTATAGAGCATGCTTCTAGCAAATTTAAATTTTTCATTTTCAAGTTCATGCTCAGCAATTTTTGCATTTAATTTTTAGCTATGTGATCATTTTGTTGTTTAATCATGGCAAGGTGATCATCAATAGCTTCTATATTAACATCTCTACATCTAGTACAAATGATGATATTTTCAACAGTAGATGTAGATGGCATGCAAATGTTCAATTCATTGATCTTAGCTTTTAGATTAGCATTCTCATCTCTAAGACATGAAATTGAATTATTGCAAACATTCAATTTTTCAATCTTAGAAACTAAACTAGCATTTTCATCTCTAAGACAGGAAATTGAATTATTGCAAATGCTAAGCTCCTTAGACAGATTTTCACATTTCTCTACTTCTAGAGCATAAGCATTTTCAATTTAACAAATTTTTTATTTTCTTTAACGTGCAAGTCCTATTGGCATTCCAAGGGATCATCTTTCTCGTTAATGGTCTCAATTAATTCATTTAATTTTTTCTTTCGTTCCATGTTAAGGTTGGCAAAGAGAGAAATTAAATTATCTTCATTATCGCTAGAACTACCCTCATCACTATATGTAGTATATTTGGGGGTACTTCTAGAATGTACCTTCTTCTTGCCGTCCTTTGCCATGAGACATTTGTGGTCAACGTTGGGGAAGAGAAGGCCTTTGTTGACGGCGATGTTGGTGGCGTCCTATTCGGAGGAGGAGTCGGTGGAGCTCTTGTCGGAGTCCCATTCCCGCCTCATGTGTGCCTCACCGCCCTTCTTTTTGTAGTATCTCTTCTTCTCCTTCTTCTTCCCCTTCTTGTCTACGTCCCTGTCACTTTCACTAGAATATGGAAATTTAGCGATAAAGTGACCAGACTTACCACACCGGTAGCACACCCTTTTGGAGCGGGGCTTGTAGTCCTTCCCCCTCCTTTGCTTGAGGATTTGGCGAAAGCTCTTGATGATGAGCGCAATTTCCTCGTTGTCGAGCTTGGAGGCGTCAATTGGAAGCCAACTTGGTGTAGACTCCTTCTTGTCTTCCGTTGCTTTGAATGTAACGGGTTGCACCTCAGGTGTGGAGGTGGCGCCTTGCTCCAAGTCGATAATGTGTTTGGAGTCTTTGATCATAAGTTCAAAGATCACAAACTTGCCAATGACCTCCTCGGGAGACATCTGTTTGTATCTAGGATCCCCACGTATTAATTGAACTTTAGTAGGATTACGAAATATGAGGGATCTAAGAATAACCTTGACCATTTCATGGTCATCCCATTTGGTGCTCCCGAGGTTGCGCACTTGGTTCACCATTGTCTTGAGCCGGTTGTACATGGCTTGCGGCTCTTCTCCTTTTTTGAGGACTAACCGACCGAGCTCTCCCTCGATCGTTTCACGCTTGGTGATCTTGGTCACCTCGTCCCCTTCGTGCGCTGTTTTGAGGACGTCCCAAATTTCTTTGGCGTTCTTCAATCCTTGCACCTTGTTATACTCATCTCGACATAAAGAGGCGAGGAGTATAGAAGTTGCTTGTGAGTTGAAGTGCCTAATTTGGGCGGCCTCGTCCGAGTCATAGTCCTCGTCCCCCACCTTTGGTGCCTGCGCTCCAAACTCAACAATATCCCAAATACTTTCGTGGAGTGAGGTTAGATGATGCCTCATTTTATCACTCCACATGCAATAATCTTCACCGCCAAAATATGGTGGTTTGCCTAGGGGTACGGAAAGTAATGGAGTGCGCTTTGAAATACGGGGATAGCGTAGGGGCATCTTACTATACTTCTTGCGCTCATGGCGCTTAGAAGTAGTGGACGACTCGGTGCCGGGCGTGGAGGGTGATGAAGAGTCGGTCTCGTAGTAGACCACCTTCTTCATTTTCTTCTTCTTCTTGTCACCCTCCGATGTGACTTGATGGAGGAAGAGGATTCCTCCTTATACTTGTTGTCGGACTCTCTTGAGAGAGTCTTCCTCGAGCCTATGGGCTTGTCGCCGGTCATGATCTCCCTCTTGGCGTGATCTCCAGACATCACTTCGAGTTGGTTAGACTCTTAATGAAGCACTGGCTCTGATACCAATTGAAAATCGCTTAGAGGGGGTGAATAGGCAAAACCTGAAATTTATAAACTTAAACACACACTAGGGTCGGGGTTAGCGTTAGAATTAAATTCAAGTCTGAAATAATGTTTCTCTTGCCAAGAGTTGCTCAAAGGATGCAGATGACGTATGGGAGCAAACTTAAATTAATACTAGCAAGGAAACATTAGAGAGAGGAAAGAGGGCAAAATAAATCAAGCGAGAATCAAAGCGAGTAGACACGGTGATTTGTTTTACCAAGGTTCAGTTTCAAAGAACCTAGTCCCATTGAGGAGGCCACAAAGGCCGGGTCTATTTCAACCCTTTCTCTCTCTCAAACGGTCACTTAGACCAAGTGAGCCTTCCCTTAATCACACGGGTCACTAAGACCCCGCAAGGACCACCACACACTTAGGTGTCTTTTGCTTTACTTACAAAGCACTTGAGAATAAGAAGGGGAAAAGAAAAGGCCAGTCCAAGCAACAAGTGCAACAAAAGAACACAAACGCACTCTCTCAAGTCCCTAATGGAATTGAATTGATTTGGAGGCTTGGAGAGGATTTGATCTATTGAATGTGTCTTGGAGTGAAGTCTTTTGCTCTTGCAATGAATGGGATGTTCAGAAAACTTGGATGCCAATGAATGAGGTGGTTGGAGGGTATTTATAGCCCCCAACCACTTCCTAGCCGTTGGCAAAGGCTGCTGGCGATGGGCACACCGGACAGTCCGGTGGCGCACGGGACAACCACTGTTCATTGTCCGGTGCACGCCACGTCAGTGCTTCTGTTAGGGATCGAAGCAGTTGACTGTTGGAGACATTTGTCTTCTTGATACACCAGACAGTCCGGTGCCACACCAGATAGTCCGGTGCCCTCTGACTTCTACGCTCTGACTTCTGCCGCGGCACTGTTCAGCACTTTAGCTCTGCACTGTCGATCGTTGGCGCGTAGGGAGCTGTTGCTCCGCTGGCTCACCGGACAGTCTGGTGAATTATAGCGGAGCGCGCCTCTAAATTCCCGAGAGTGGCTTGTTTGAAGCTATACGGGCCTGGTGCACACCGGACACTGTCCGGTGCGCCAAATTTCTGCACATTCAAGTCTTGCTCCAATTTTTTATTGAGTCCCTAACTGATTTTCTTTCTTGGTTTCTGTTGAACCTTATGCACCTGATATAAATCACATCTAGACAAACTAGTTAGTCCATATGGTTTGTTGTCACACCCGTTTCTAAGGGCAGAGCTAGATGCATAGCATATGTGTGCCAAGATCTATTTCCACACATATGTTGACGTCATAAGTGTAATATATCAGAAGAACAATGCATAAAAGCGTAAATAACGATTATATTAACATATTACACTTCGAACAGACATAATGTCTTAACCTTTATTCATCAAGTACAGCGAAACATGGACATCCATCTACAGGAAGATGACCGGGGGTATCACTAGACTAGCATCCATGGAGCTCAGCATCATAACTTCATCTGCAAACTTCTGATCAAAATTTAAGCAAGGGTGAGCTCACTTATGGTCGGGGCTCAGCAAGTGGGGGAAAAATTAATGCAAGTTTAACCAGGTGAGGCTAAGGTTAAGCAGTACGCATTTTAGTTGGTCAACATTTTATTAACAACACTTGTCTTACTAATAAGTGTGAATCCCAAGTATTCCCATTAAACAAAGGTATAAGAGTATATCAAAAACACTTAAGTGAAACCACTTAAGCAAACCATTGGCAAATCATCGGATCTCGATTTATTTCCATCTTCAAGTTCAATTATCATGTGAGGAGTCCAGGCTGCTCATAACCGTGAGCATGGCTGATATATCAGTTTTACACTCTGCAGAGGTGGCGCATCTTTACCCATGAGTCACGATTCCCTTCTAGCCCAGGTTAGCTAGACCTATATTCATGTCCGAGGTGAATGGCTAGTGTCTCACTATGAGGCTTTTCCCTAGAGTCCTCATTAAGCAAATGCTGGAAATGGTCAAACTGCATAAAGCACACCTAACGTAACCAACTTATAGACCAGTCTGCAGGGTAAAGGTTTGAGAACTATGCCCGTATCCAATCTGCTTGAGCCGGAACTATAAGCGCTTGCCAGATGCCCCCGTTCCGGTCGACCACGACTAGCACCCAACATAAGACTTCCCTAGTTATTTAGCCAAGGGCGTCCCATACCACCCTCATGGTAGCACTGTTTTCTTGGGTGGTCACTCCTTGTTCCAATTAAATCATATGAACTTGTTTAATCATCGGATTAACAACAATAATATAAACTTACCAT
Organism: Zea luxurians; assembly: GCA_029449295.1. Lineage (NCBI taxonomy): Eukaryota > Viridiplantae > Streptophyta > Magnoliopsida > Poales > Poaceae > Zea > Zea luxurians. The sequence continues at coordinate 35,608,511 of JAOPSE010000010.1, read as the reverse complement.
TTGGAACATTAATATCATAAACAGGAGTGGCTGCATAAAGTTAAGTTGTAGCAATAGCATAGCTATGAATGTAAAGTATAATACCCAAGTTTGATCAAGGAATATGGTAGAAAAGGTTAGGTGTATCCGAATAGGTAACCCATCAAATTATGCATATATATCCAAGAATAAACTTTATTAAATGTATTGTTTGGGATCAAACAGAGTATGCAGAGGGAGAAGTCCACTTGCCTTGCTTATTGAAAACTTGAGTTTCTTCCACGGATCGGAATAGATCTTGATTCTTAACTACTAGATCAACCACTGAATATCACACAAACAAACAAGAAGAAACAAACACCACTCAATAACATACAACATTCACCATACGTAAAGCTAAAAGAAAGCCTAACGAAAATAGCGTTCGTTTTTCAAAAACATCGCAAGTAATGGTTATAATAAGAAGGTATTCTTTTCAAAAATGTGTGATCTATACTATATAAAACAAGACATGAGCTTAAAAATATCTTAATTAAAATATACAAATATTAGGTTCACCAATTAATCTTTTATAAAATGTCATATGTGATATGTCTAAGATTAAGGGTTTATAAGACGATAAAACATGTTATAATAATATTAAACCTTTTTAACCTTTTAGAAAAGATATATGTTATATATCTAAGGTTAATGGGCTACGAATCACGTTATTAATTTAAGAAACATTATAGAACATATTATAAATCATTGTTAAACATTCACTTATGATAAACTAAGATATAAGTCTAAATAGGTTTTATGTGAAAAGATCATTATTATTAAACACCTATGTTGGGGCCATGCTTCGTTGCGCCGAAGGTCTTACACGAAGAAGCAGCTTCGGCTGAAGTTGTCCCCAGGAGATGGCCGAAGGTTCCTTTTCATGGAGCTTCGACGTTACAAACCGACATAGAGATAGAATGACCTTTTTATCCATAAAGGTCTGAGTCAATGTTGTAAACTTTTGTAAGGGGCATAATTGTAATTTGTCACAGGCTGCGTCCTGTGTCTATAAATAGATGAACAGTACCCCCGTACTGTTCACGCGAACCTGCCATTTGCCTTCGCATCACACCTGTACCTTTATTTTCCTCAGGACCGAAGGTACATTTGTAATTTGAAGTCATTTATATTCATTCATTCATGATAATAAAAATGGGAATGATTCCATGATCATATTTAAATGTTTATTTCATATTTCATGATTTATATGATATGAATGCTTCGTCCCTTACTATTATGCTCACGAAGGTACGTCCTTTGTAACCTTCGTCCGAAATTCTTTATATCCTGAAGGGATATAATGTTTTGGAGGACGAAGGACCTTAACACCTAACATTTTCTATGTTGCCTTGTTCTTAATTCTTAGCATTTGAGAACAAGCCCCCAACATTGGCGCCCACCTCCGGTGAACTCACTTCCACTTTTCTGAGCTGATGGCTTCGTTCAACAATCAAGCTGGAGCTGCTTCGGCTTCGAAGCTGGTGCTCCCGATAACAGGCGGTTCTTGCTCAGAGCCGGCCAACAAGAAGCAGAAGAAGGAGGCTCAAAGAAGGGTGCAGCATGTTGGAGTGCAGGGACCCTTCATCAAGTCAAAATGGTCTCACATTCCAATTACTTTCTCTCAGGAAGATCTTCAGCTTAAGGATTATCCTCACAATGATGCCATGGTCATCTCTTGCGTGATCAAAGGATTTCTGGTCCACAATGTCTTAGTTGATACAGGCAGTGCAGCTGATATTATATTTGCTAAAGCCTTCAGACAAATGCAAGAGCCCGAAGACAAGATTCATGATGCTACGCACCCTCTTTGTGGCTTCGGAGGGCGACAGATTGTAGCACTTGGGAAGATTACCATGCCGGTAACCTTCGGATTTGTTAACAACACAAGGACTGAGCAAATTGTGTTTGATATTGTTGACATGGAGTATCCTTACAATGCTATCATTGGCCGTGGTACTCTTAATGCCTTCGAAGCAATTCTTCACCCAGCTTATCTCTGCATGAAGATACCTTCGGACCAAGGGCCTATTGCTATTCATGGAAGCCAGGAAGCTGCTAGAAGGGCCGAAGGAAGCTGGACTGACTCCAAGGCAATCCATAACATAGATGGAGCTGAAGCTTGCGAACAGTACAAATTCAGAAGGGAGAAGGCAGCTTCAGCAGATCAGCCGAAGCCTATGCTATTGTGTGAGGACATAGCAGAGCAGAAGGTGCTGTTGGGCTCGCAATTATCTGAAGACCAGGAGAAAACCTTGATAAGGTTTTTATTCAACAACAAAGATGTTTTTGCATGGTCAGCCAATGATCTCTGTGGAGTAAATCGGGATGTTATTGAACATTCGCTCAATGTTGACCCATCCTTCAGACCCCGAAAGCAGAGACTTCGGAAAATGTCAGATGACAAGGCCGAAGGGGCTCGCAATGAAGTAAAAAGACTCCTCAGTGCAGGAGTTATCAGAGAAGTGAAGTATCCAGAGTGGCTAGCTAACACTGTTATGGTGAAGAAGGCCAATGGCAAGTGGAGAATGTGTATCGATTTCACAGATCTCAACAAGGCTTGTCCAAAGGACGAATTCCCGCTGCCAAGGATAGACTCTTTAGTCGATGCAGCAGCTTCTTCAGAGCTCATGAGTCTCCTAGACTGCTACTCAGGCTATCATCAAATTTGGATGAAGAAGGAAGATGAACCGAAGACTAGCTTCATAACCCCAAGTGGCACATATTGCTATCTTCGGATGCCTGAGGGGCTCAAAAATGCTGGAGGAAGCTTCAGCAGAATGACAGCGAAGGTCCTCCAGTCTCAGATAGGCAGAAATGTGTTGACTTATGTCGATGACATCATTGTAAAAAGCACGAAGCAGGAAAATCATATTGCTGATCTGCAGGAGACCTTCACCAGTTTCAGACAAGCTGGTCTGAAGCTGAATCCAGAAAAATGTGTCTTCGGAGTAAAGAAGGGGAAATTTCTTGGATGCTTGGTTTCAACAAAGGGAATCGAAGCTAATCCAAATAAAATCGAAGCTATACTTCGAATGGAGCCACCAACCACAAGAAAGGGGGCCCAAAGATTGACAGGAAGGCTGGCATCTCTCAACAGATTTATATCCAGATCAGCAGAAAGAAATTTACCATTCTTCGAGGTGCTGAAGTCAGCTGAAGTCTTTCAATGGGGCCCAAGTCAACAAAAAGCCTTCGAAGAGCTGAAGCAATACTTAATAGATCTAACAACATTAACTCCACCAACGCCAGGGGCTCCTCTGTTGTTATATGTGGCAGCTTCGCACTCAGCAGTAAGTGCGGCACTTGTCCAGGAGAAGTTTGATGGACAAGTCAAGAAGCAGGTCCCAGTATATTTCGTATCTGAAGTCCTTAGTATATCAAAGAAAAATTATACAGAGCTGGAGAAGGTATTATATGCCGTTTTAATGGCATCCAGGAAGCTTCGGCATTATTTTCAGGCATACAATATTATTGTTCCTTCTTCGCAGCCGTTGAAGGATATCATGAGAAATAGAGAAGCTACTGGACGGATTGGAAAATGGGCTGCAGAGCTCAATGAATTTTACATTGATTATGTACATAGATCCTCGATCCAGTCTCAAGCATTGGCAGATTTCATTGCCGATTGGACGCCAGGGGCTCAGGATGAAGAAGCAAATAAAGATGCCGAAGTGTGGACAGTGTTTTGTGATGGCTCTTGGGGAACCTTCGGAGCAGGTGCAGCTGCTGTGTTGGTCTCACCATCCAAGGTTAAAACTTGTTATGCAGCAAGACTTGACTTCAGCTGTACAAACAATATTACTGAGTACGAAGCCCTGCTCCTGGGTCTTCGGAAATTAAAGGCAATGGGAATCAGAAGGGCGATTCTTAAAACTGATTCCCAGGTTGTTTCGGGTCATATTGACAAAAGTTGCAAGGCTAAAGATCCGAAGCTTGAAAAATATCTAGACACGGTCCGAAGGATCGAAGCCTCCTTCGAAGGATTTTCTGTCAAGAATATTCCTCGAGGACAAAATGAGCATGCTGATTTGCTAGCCAAGTCTGCAGCACAGGGGCTGCCGTTACCTTCGGATGTGTTCTTCGAAACAATAAAGGCACCTTCAGTGGAGCTCCTTGAAAGAGCAGTCCTCAACATATCTTTTGTTTACAGCGAAGATTTGAGAACTGAAATAATCTCTTACCTTCAGGGTAAGTTCTTTTCAGATGACGAAGCTTACAATAAAAGAATAGAGGCAAGAGCTCGTCCGTATGTCATGATAGAAGGGGAATTATACAAACATGGAGTTTGCGCTCCGCTGTTCAAGTGCTTATCTAGAGCCGAAGGTATAGAGTTGATGAAAGAGATACATGCAGGCCTGTGTGGATCCCACATCGGATCCAGGCCGTTACTTGGAAAAGTGTTCCGCCAAGGATTTTATTGGCCGAAGGCAGCTTCGGATGCAGCGGAGTTAGTTCAAAAGTGCGAAGGTTGTCAAAAATGTGCAAGAGATCAAAAGCAACCTTCGTCTTTGACACAGCTGATACAACCCATCTGGCCATTGCAAAGGTGGGGCCTTGACTTGTTGGGTCCATTACCACCGGCCCAAGGGAATCTAAAATATGTTATAGTAGCTGTGGAGTATTTTTCCAAGTGGATTGAGGCGAAGCCATTAGCCACAATAACTTCGGCCACTGTCCAAAAGTTTTTCTGGCAGAATATTGTCTGTCGTTTCGGGGTACCGAAGGCCATCACTGTAGATAATGGAACGCAGTTTGACTCCGAAGCTTTCAGAAATTTCTGTGATCAAATTGGAACGAAGATCCATTTTGCATCAGTCAGGCATCCGGAGTCGAATGGGCTCGTTGAAAGGGCCAACGGCATTATAATGACAGGAATAATGAAGTTAATCTTCAATCAACCCAGGGGAAAGTGGCCAGATCAGTTGACCAAAGTGGTGTGGAGCCACAATACAACAACATCAAGGTCTACAGGCTTTACCCCATTCAAGTTATTATTCGGTGACGAAGCAATAACTCCGGAAGAAGCTAAAGCTGGATCAATAAGAGTGGTAGCTTCGGCAGAATCAGGTACCGAAGATGCTTGTCTTGTGGAAAAAGATGCCTTAGAAGGGATCAGGCTTCAAGCCGTGGAGAATATCAATAAATACCAGGCTGAAACAGTCAAATGGCGAGATAGAAAGGTCCGGCTAAAAAATATTGAGCCGGGACACTTAGTGCTTCGGAGAGTGGCCAACCTAGACACAGTGGGCAAGTTACAATTAAAATGGGAAGGGCCCTTCTTAGTAGCATCCTCGTCAAGGCCTGGTTCGTACAGATTGAAGGATATGGACGGCAACGAAATTCCAAGATCTTGGAACGCAGACGAGCTTCGGCGATATTATGTATAACTTGATGTAACTTTTTATGTTTTTTCTTTTCTTTTTCATGGCACCCTTTTCCTTTCTAAAGGGGGAGAAAGGTTTTTAATGGGGCCATCATATGTAATTTCCTTTTTTAGTTTTATAAGAGCAAAATCCCCCAAAGAATGTAAATGTAAAAGCTGAGAACGCACCATCGAGTGCCGAAACTGAAAAAGAGAAGAAGCTCCAAAGACGTCCCTAAGGGGATGCAGAGCTCACAGCAAAAAGTCAACGCTGATTCCGCCGAAAGTAAAAGGCGAAGAAGCTCCAAAGACGTTCCTAAGGGAATGCAGAGCTTATACCGCCTAAGTAAAAGGCAAAGAAGCTCCAAAGACGTTCCTAAGGGAATGCAGAGCTTATACCGTCTAAGTAAAAGGCGAAGAAGCTCCAAAGTCGTTCCTAAGGGAATGCAGAGCTGATGTGTGGCTGTTTCTAAGGAAATAATGGCTGAGAGTGTGGCTTCGGACATATGCTTTGGACATTCATTCGCACATTACATTACATCATAGCATTTGCATTCATAAGCATTCATTCATAGCATTTGTGTTCCTAAGTGGTTGCTTCGGCAAAAAGAAGAAGTGGTCTCTTATGCTTTGTTGTGTACAAAAAAGAAAAGCTTCGGCAAAAAGAAGAAGTGGTCTTTTATGCTTCGTTGCTCGGCAAAAAGAAGAATTGGTCTCTTATGCTTCGTTGTGTACGAAAAGAAGGGAAGGTGTTTTTTTCGCCTTCGGCTCAAAATACTAATTTCGTCCACATCAAAGCGCCTCAATAGAAGGGTAAGAATATATTACAAGGTATGTACAAAGTTCATTGAGAACAATTTAATTGTATTTACAAAAAGTTGTTACAAATTCTCCTGAGTTTTTCTAGTCTACTCCTGCTAATCTTCGTCAGGCTTCCGCTTCGGCGGCATATTCTTTAAGTATCACCTTCAGCTTCGTCATCCTACATGAATCAAGGTATCGTGAGTAAAAATCAAGTGCAAAGGAGAAGGTAAGTACGAAGTATCATTTCTTACTGGTTCAAGATGACTTCGAGCTTCGTCTCCAGCCTTCTCCCGCCCGCCTTTTGTCCATATCATTTTTATAAATCTATTTGAGATGCTTCGGGCGAGGTCAGGTATATCGTCCAGGATTGATGGAGACAGGGTGAAGTTGGGCCTGTTGACGATTTTTCCATGCTCGCAGCCGGCCTTCAGGAACGCTGCAGCGGTACCCCGAGAAGCTACCCAGGCACAGAAGTCACCGTGCCCGGCTATAACTTCGTCAAGTTCTTCAATTTCAGCTTCAATATGATCGAAGGCTTTTGGTAAATTTTCAGCTGAAGGGTTAAACTTCCCACTGCTGGCTCCAACTGAGTGAAAGATCTTCTTTAATTGTTGGATACAGTTGTTACTAAATTTCAGGCACTTGTCTTGAAGGCTTGTTAATGATTTCTTCAAGTCTGAGTTGCTCTGGACTTCGGCTTCAAGTTTCGAATTAAGCTCTAGCTTCTCCTGTTCAAATTGTTTTGATTGACTGATAAGCTTCGAATTCAATTCTGATACTTTAGCTTCAGTCTCTGCCAGCAAGCCTTCGGTCGATTGGAGCTCGAAGTCTTTCTTTTCAATGATAGCTGATTGTTCTTTTATCTTGCTCTCTAAATTTTCAATTATAGCTTCGTGTTTTTTGTCCTCCAAATCTTGCTGCATCTTCAGAGCTTTGCTCAGTAGCATGCTCTGCACAGAAACAACTTTCGTTAGTAACATTTTCATTATTAAAAGCAATAAAAACCAGAGAAAAGGTTGTTTACCTTGAAGTTGGAATAAAATAAGCTGCCGACGATATGTTGTCGTCGGTAGCGGCTGATATCTGTCTCTAGCTTCGGAAAACCGATACTCTTTGATAGAGTACCGATTACCTTAGCTCTAGTTTGGTCTCGAATGCAGCCTAATTTTTCATCGTCCACACCTCCGAAAAGAAGAGCTCCTGGCCTGTATCCGCAAGATTTGGCGTATTCTTTGAGCTCTTCTATTTCGGCCTTCGTCAGTTTTTGCCCAACTAAATTTTGAAATGTGTAGGCTTCGTCGTTCGAAGTGTCTTCGGCTATTTCTTTCCCCTTCCCAGGCACTGTGGCCATGGTTTTTTCAGCAGCAGTGGCAGCTTCTTCTGCAGCCATGTCTTGCAAAATTTTGTCGATGTCCTCAATGGTAGTTTCTAAGTTCACATCTTCGGCTGTAGCGGCTTCGGTAGCCGCGACCTCCGAAGGTGCGACTTCGACGTTAGTTGTGCCCTCGACAGCTGGTGTTTTCTGAATTGACGCCCTCGGCGGCGTCTTGTCGATAACTTCAGTCACTGCAATAATTCTTTGCCGTTTTGGTTTGGTTATCTTCGTTTGTTCCGGCTCTTCCACCTTTCGAAAAAGCTTCGTCAGTTGGAGCCTTAATGGACTTAGCTTCGGGGGCACGGGTTCAGTCATTACCTTTAAAATTTCCTCCACGTCGCTGGCAGAAGGTGGTGCGGGGGACCCCTCTTCATCGGATAATTTTCGCTTTGGAGTTGATATTTTTCTCTTCTTGGGAATTTTCTTCTCTTTTGCTGGTTTTTCTTCATCCTTGTTCAAAGCTTCGGCCACTCTTTTTCTTTTTTGGCCCTCAGCACCCTTGTTCAGCCGTTCATAGTCAGGGTACTCGAAGCCCAGGGCATCAAGCACTCGGTTCAGCCTTCGCTTCGGACGGGTGCCGAAGGCTGCTGTCATCAGTTGATCTTCTTTTTTGGAATAATTCCCAAGAATTTCATTACACATCACCTCAACTGTGTCCAGCCATTCTTGGCAGGGCTTCTTAAAGTATTTCTTGAATTTGAAGTGATAAGGAAGCCGGACAAGTTCCCCCTCCTTCTTTTCCCCCTTTAACTTTGGCATTTCCCATTCTTTCAGAGTAGGAAAGACTCTGAATGCCAAGAATTCTTGAACCAGATCCCTGGTACTGATATGCTCTGCAATAATTCTGAATTCATCCATTGCCTGTTGTGTTTGACCTTCTGGTGTCATGTTGCAGCGGGGTCGGGTTTCTCCGAAGATCAGCTCGAGTGGACTTTGCACAAGCTTCTCCTTGTCGTCATCAACCTTGATATAGAACCATTCTGATTTCCAGCCTGCCGGCCATTTGCTTCGGTAGCTGATTACAGGAAACTTTGCAGTTTTCCGATAAGCAAAATTATAGCAACCAAAATTGTCATGCAATCCATCTTTTCTAGCCTTCGTCTGATAGTGCAGTTCGTGAACTCGACAAAAACTGTCGGCAAATGGCTCCACTGCTTGGCTTCGGAGGGCCCAAATATAAACGCTAAGCCTAACGATAGCGTTAGGAGTTAACTGGTGAAGGTAGATACCAAACCTCTTCAGTACCTCCGCAATAATCTCGTGTAGGGGGAATCTTAATCCAGCCTTTAGAAAGCTCTTGAAAATGACAATTTCATCCTTCTCCGGCTTTGGGGTAGTCTCTTCTCCCCCGAAGCGAAGTAGCTTCTTCTGATTTTCACTGAAATAACCTGCCTTCACCATCTTGGAAAGATCAGCCTTTGAAACAGTCGATTTCCCGAAATCCAGATGGCTGGGCTTGCTGGGCATGGCAATGCGATAGTCATCTTCGGGATCAGTCCCTTCAATGTTCTCTTCTTCTCCTTCGGCAGTTGTCGGGTTTGCTTCAGCGGCAGGCATTTCTTCCGCAGTCACTAGTCCGGAACGCTGCATTGCTTCGGAGATGGGTACAGTATTCGAACCTTCGGCTTCGTCTCCTTCACGTGCAACTCTGGCAGTAGATCGCACTCTGGCCATTTGATTCTGAGTTTGGGGAAGTTAGATACTTTTTTCTTTTTCCTTTTCTCCCGAAGCCTTTCTTTCTGACGAAGCAGACTTCGAGATGGACCTTCGTTCGATTCTGAGAATCAAGCTTCGGCTATAGTTAAAAATTTTGGCAGCAAAACAGTGCAAATAGCAATGAATGCTGTGGTAACTTCACACCTACTCGTCTGTTTATATACTGCTGCAGGTAAGAAGGCGAAACGGCAGGATTTTTACACCAGGCGGGCAGTCACTTGTACTCGCTGTGCAGTGGACCGCAAAGATCAAACAGTAACTCTGCAAGGTGGGCCTGACATGCGCTCGGAAACCGGATCGTTTCTCAGCAACGAGCTCAGGGAAGGTGTTTTTTGGACCTTCGGCTTCCCGAAGCTGAAGAGGCTTTTTTCACGGATCAAGCTCGTTACGAAAAACGATCTAGCACCGCGAAAGGGGCTACTGTTGGGGCCATGCTTCGTTGCGCCGAAGGTCTTACACGAAGAAGCAGCTTCGGCTGAAGTTGTCCCCAGGAGATGGCCGAAGGTTCCTTTTCATGGAGCTTCGGCGTTACAAACCGACATAGAGATAGAATGACCTTTTTATCCATAAAGGTCTGAGTCAATGTTGTAAACTTTTGTAAGGGGTATAATTGTAATTTGTCACAGGCTGCGTCCTGTGTCTATAAATAGATGAACAGTACCCCCGTACTGTTCACGCGAACCTGCCATTTGCCTTCGCATCACACTTGTACCTTTATTTTCCTCAGGACCGAAGGTACATTTGTAATTTGAAGTCATTTATATTCATTCATTCATGATAATAAAAATGGGAATGATTCCATGATCATATTTAAATGTTTATTTCATACTTCATGATTTATATGATATGAATGCTTCGTCCCTTACTATTATGCTCACGAAGGTACGTCCTTTGTAACCTTCGTCCGAAATTCTTTATATCCTGAAGGGATATAATGTTTTGGAGGACGAAGGACCTTAACACCTAACATTTTCTATGTTGCCTTGTTCTTAATTCTTAGCATTTGAGAACAAGCCCCCAACAACCTATTTTATGAAAAGTTATGATATATGCCTTAAATGAACTTTTATGTAAAAGACAATAAACAAACAACTATATTTTATTTTTATTAGAAAGTACATGTCATATATTCTTTATTAAGAAAGATATATACAAAAAAATATATAAACTAACATTTTAATTATTATTAAAGAACATGAACACTAATTTCCTTAGTTTATTCTTTAGGAAAAAGTAAGTGATATATATATATATATAATATGGACTAATTTTGATTAAATGATTAATAAAGCCTATATAACCAGTTGTGAACAAATTGAAATATAAATCTAATTAACTAGATTATGAGGAAACATAATTAATCTATTACTTATCTTTACCTTTAGTTTAGGAACATATGACCTAGATATTTAAAATGAATACTATATTCATTAACTATCATTTTAGTTATGATGGTGTGAGCACTAAATTAAGCCATTTTATCAATATTATAAAATTCTATTCTTTCTATTTTCTCCTTTCTTTTCTAAATAGAAATTTAATAGAAATTATACGTATAACTAAAAATTATTTATTTATAATTCTTCTAACATTAATATTATAATAATTAATGTAAATTACTAATTGGACTTTAATAACATAAAAATGGTTGTTATGATATAAATAAGCAGTCGGGCACGGGTGGCGACGCGGTGCGGGTCCTAGCGCGACGGGGCTGGGCGCACTCGGCGTCGGGGTCGCGGCAGCCTGGTGCGGTAGGGCGGCTCGGCCACGGTCTCCTAGGTGTGGGGGCTTGGCCGCGGGGCGCTGGGCGCGGCGGCCTGGTTTTCTGGTGGCACGTTGCTGGGAAGAGAGGGAGGAGAGAGAAATGGGTGTGTGAGAGAGAGATGGGTGGGAACCACGGGCGGCGGCGGCTGTGCTGCCAGGGAGAGGGAGGCACAGCTAATGGGCCCTAGTGGGCCTTTTAGGGTTAGGATTTCCTTTATGTTTTTTCTTTTTTTTCTATTTCTTTCTAATTTCAAAATATATTTTAAATAACCCTAAAATTCATAATAATTAAATCAAAATTATTTATAAATAAAATATTTATTTTTGGACTAGTAATTATTATATTATTTATTTGGATTTTCATTTAAGAAGAAATGCTATTAAATATTCAAAATTAATCATGAGCAATCAAAAATTATTCCAAATGCAAATAAATAACAAACACTTGAATGAACCATTTATTGCTATAATTACCATTAATAACTAAATACAATATTTTTTTTATTTGATGATTTTTATAGTGTTACATTTATGTTGGTCGTCAATCACCAAAATCTATTTATGGGAAATGGTTAACCTTATTTCCCTTTCAGAAACTAGAGTGTCTAATTCATCCTCATGTTAGGCATCATTGTTCCTTTCATCCTTGATGATAAGGGGGGAGGTCAAGAGTATGTGAGATTGGGGGAGCGGAGGAGAGGGGTTGTAAGAGATACACTTTGGTTTTATTTGCTATTTTCTCTATGTGTGGAACTTTCATATGCACTTAATTTTACATGCCCATGCATTATATGATACACTTTATGTTATTGCATATGCATGATATGGTTGTGATGTCATTATTGTCTTGTTTTTACTTCACATTCTATAACCTATCACATACGTTTGTTTATGCCTATTCACTTTATATCTATTATAAACAAGGTTCCATTAAAATTTTCACTTTTTTACATACTTGATATAATGCTTTCATCAATCACCAAAAGGAGGGAGGTTGAAAGCATTTGGGCCCTCTATGGTTTTGATGACGTATGACAACATAATATTATTGTGTATAACATATGTTTTTGTAAAGGTAATTAAAGTTAGGTCATAATGACAGATTATTTGGGCAGTCAATGGTTATCCATGCCCTTGATAATTGATTTTGTTTTGATTTTCAAGGAATGAATGATATGGTTAAGGATGGACAAGTTCTAAGTATCACTTGGAGTTAAGAGACAATTAGAATAGTTTAGGACATTGTTTTTTCATTTAACCGTACTATAAAGAGGTGTTAACTAGTAGCTTGGCCTAGGAAAGTCTAATGAGTTTAGTATGGTGCACATAATTTTCTTTAGCTCTAAGTAGTTCAGATGAGGTCTAAAATAAGTTTGGATCAAAATCCATTTACATTGTTTTCAAAGCTAAAACTGTAAGAATGGTTTTTGAGGCATGTGAATAGTTAAGCATCATACCAATGGTTATGGGTCCGATGGTTTATGTAAACAAAGCAGAGGCTTCCAAGATGTGTCAGACTGGTTTGACGGTGAGCGTAGGACCATGTGATGCAACTATTAAGGTTAGGGTTCTTTCTACATGATCATCACACCTAGGGCTGAAAACGAGCAGGGTCGTCGTTCCTTACTTTTTAGGGGCCTAGTGCGAAATCTGAAATGGAGGTCCCATCCACACATAATATATATAATATTCAACGTTTATAAGATAACAAATATATTTAAAAACACATACTTGTTATCCAATGTCATTAAAAATATCTTCTAACATTTTGTGAAACAAATCATCGCTTATACCATTAAGATCAATCTCATCCAACAACTTCTTTTAGATACATATAATCGCCAAACCATTTAACCTCTCTTAAGTCATTGTTGACCTTAAATAGTTCAAAAAAAATATTTCAATTTTAAAAATCTTCTCTCTGTCGATGCAACCATCATATGTATAGTAAATAATACTCTCTCTGTATCAAAATAGAATTTATTTTGCTTCTCTAGTTGATCCCTCATCATCTAGTTGAATATAGACATAAAAATCAAGAGTTAAAACAAATACTATTTTGGAACAAAGTGAATATTAGATAAGTAATTGAGACATTAGTTTAACAATATAAACGAAATTGATCGATAGTGTATCGCTCTTGCGTATTTATGTCTAGGGTAGATATGCTTAGCGGGAAAAAAAGTGCTAACGTCAAGTGGCCAGAGGGGCCCTCTGTTTTTGGGGGCCCGGTGCGACCGCACCCGCCACACCCCTCAGGGCCGGCCGTGGAAACGAGCCAAGCCGAGTTCGGCTCGGTATGGCTCGGTGACTGAACTAGCTCGGTTCGGCTCATTCACTTGGCGAGCTGGAGAAAGAGGCTCAGCTCGACATTGCTCACGAGCCATTTCCTGATACTTATTTTTGCATTATTTAGTGAATTAACATTATATAAATTTAAAATATGAAAATCATCGTTCAACATTATGAGTGATTTAAATTATAAATTGTAATATATTCATCATCAAAGATTAAAAAACGAGTTATCTCTACTACTCCTTAAGAACGGAGTGTAGGCGTCCACACTAACATGGTTCTGCCTCCGCGCGTCCGCGCCTCTAATCTCGCACCAGCAGTCCAGCACCGCGCGTCCGTGCATCTCGCACCGCGCGTCCGCGCCCCTACGCCACCTCCTCCTCCTCTCCCCCTCATTGCGCCGCCAGATCCGGATCCCTGCCCAGCCCTGCCCACCGGAGTCGCCCGTGCGCCAATGGAGGAGGTAGAGTCGTCCTCGGCGGTGGCCCTTTTGCTGGTACTGGTGGCGCTCGTCGTGGTACCATCGATGGCGCTGCTGGTACGGGGCCGGTGGCGCCGGGGACCACCGCCAGCGCCACCAAGAGTTGATCCACCTAGGCCAGGCACCCGCCCGTCCCCCGGCGGCGGAGATGGCGAGGAACGAGGCAGGGGCCGCGGCCGCGCCGGGCGTCGACTTCCACCTTCCCGACGAGATCCTGGCCGTGATCCCCACCGACTCGTACGAGCAGCTGGACGTGGCGCGCAAGATCACCTCCATGGCCATCGCCTCCCACGTCTCCCGCCTTGGCCGACGCTGCGCGCCTCTGCCGTGACCTCGCCGACCGTGACCGCGCCGAGGCCGACCTCCGCGCCTGCCTCGCCAACTCCGACGCACGCCTGGTCACCGCTCTCGACGAGAATGTAAGCAGCCTGCCCGAACCTTCCTTTGCCGGAATTGTTCCCGTAGAGTTGTGGTCTGTAATTGGCTTATTTGCCTCTCATCCTTTGGCGTGCAGGTGAAGCTGGCAAAGGAAAGGGACTCGCTCGCGGCGACGGTCAAAAAGCTGACCAGGAATTTGGCGAAGGTGCGTCCTTTACTAGCTTTCTAGGTCCATCTGATGTGTGAATTCTATCAATTCTGATCTGAAGTTTTGGCTTTGGCATGAATTGTTATGTGAACCCTGCAACATTTTATTAGAGGTGTGTTTCAAGTGTACAGTTACTGGAATTGTTGGGGACTTTGATCAGACACTGTTCTTTTAGTGTTGTTTGCTTGTGTATGTCAGAAACGTGCTTTTTAGTGACCATGGTTTTGGGCACTTGGTAGAGATGGGACAAACACACATTTGATTGTTGTGACTTTGTATGATACGGTGTGTCTAGCCTTGTTTGTAGCGTAGTTGTCATCGCAGTGGAGACGGGAGAGTATGTCTTATATTTTATGGTTTCTTACTTACTATGTATGATGGAAAAAATACAATTTGTGATTTGTTCTTGATGATTTGGACAACACAGTAGATTTTTTTAGTTTGACCAGATGGTTCAGCTTTGGCTGGGTACAAAATTGTGACAACTGCAGGCGTTTTTCTATCTTTCAGTCTTAGTTAAGGATTTTGTATGGAAAATAGATAATTTTGCTGCAAACATTGAAGGTTGAAACTATGACAAATTTAATTAATGATAGTTTAGAGAAGCCCGCCCGTAGTAAATAATTTTGAACGCAATGTTATTAGTACCAGATTGTCAAGCCAATTTGTGGAAACTGATTCAATAGAGAAATATCATAGATATAAGGGCAGGTTCAGTTACTACTTTAATGTCAGTTACTTTACTTTGCAGTTTCAGGCACAGTGTTCCAGAAACTATAATAATTTGTCTGTGACTCTGATCTATAATAGGGTGAGCATACCATTTTCTTGGGGTCCAAACTTACCTGTTGTATAGATTTGTATTTTATGATAATTCAATTGAAGTTGAGATGCTCTTATCTTTGCAGGCATATTTGTCCCCAACATGGATCGTTTTAATGAAGAGAGCGAGCATGGCCTTACTGTCGCCAAGAGATCAAATCTGAACCCGCTGCTTGATGAAAAGGACAAGCCATGAACATCGGACTAAAATGGAGTAAGTCATAACCTTTTATTTCTTGGAAGGATCAATCTTAATCCATAGTCCGGCCGACAGAGCATTAGTTCCTAGCTAAAGCTTCATAAAATTATAACCAGAAAGTTATGCCATGTCACAATCCAAAAATGTTTTACATTCGTAAAAAGAAATTCTAAAATGTTTTAATTCATAAAATGAGATTCTAGCACTCTCTTGCTTGTTTCTGTAACCTGTACAAAAAACGCTTTTGCCCTGCTATATAACTCTTTGTGCCACATCTCTGTTACATAATATTAGTGGCAGAACAATTTGGAGACCCTAACCTTGGAATTGTCATTTAGTTTTCTTTAGAAATCTCTACTACTAATTATGTGGCTATTGTAGGCGTCCACAATTTTCCAGTGGCACACGGTTCTGCCATCTCCCTCTGCCACCCTCCGCGCTCCATCCGCGTTGCATCAACGCCCGCGGGTTCTGCCTCTCCCTCTCACTGTGCCGCCTGCCCCCGCCGCACCCCTCCA
Source organism: Zea luxurians (assembly GCA_029449295.1). Taxonomy (NCBI): domain Eukaryota; kingdom Viridiplantae; phylum Streptophyta; class Magnoliopsida; order Poales; family Poaceae; genus Zea; species Zea luxurians. The sequence goes on along the minus strand of JAOPSE010000010.1, from coordinate 35,592,565 downwards.
CCGCGCCCCTTCCCCCGCCTTGGATCTCACCCGAAAGCGCCACTGATCCACCGTACCCCCGCCCTGGCGCCGCGGTTCCCCGCCCTGGATCCACCACCTCCTCTTCTCCCCATAACTGTGCCGCCTGCCCCCGCCGCACACCTCCACCGCGCCCCTGTCCCCGTCTTCGGCGCCAGGAGCGAGACCCCCATGGCGGCAGTGAGGCCCGCGGCGGCAGTGAGGTCCGGGAGCGAGACCCCCACGGCGTCCCTGTCCCCGTCTGCGCCCCCGTCCCCATCCACGCCCGGGACGCACACGACCGCGGTCGTGTCTCCGACGCCGGTTGTGGGGCCCAGGCCGGCGGCGGGGTTTACGGAGAAATCGCCGCTTCACCTCGCCGCCTCCCCCACCGCGCGTCCGCAAGAGCCAAGAGTGGGAGTCTAGATTCCTACACCATGCCCCCGCTCGCGCAATCCTCGCTCCCACGGAACCCTAACCAAGAATCCGACTCGGCGCTAGACGAATTGGACGGAAGGAAGACGAGAAGGCCCCGAGGCGAGCGGGGGAACAAAGAAGAAGATGAAGGTTTTGTGCGGCGGTGAAGCGCCTGTGTCGGTTCTGCAAGGTGGTGAAGCGTCGGGGAATCGTCTTCATCAAATGCACGGCCAACGCCAAGCACAAGCAGCGCCAGGGCTTCTCCACCATCGCCGAAGCAGCCACCGTCTCATGCGTTCACCTGCCTCCGCCGCCGCCCGCTAGCGGTTCCGCCTCCGCCGCAGCTTTTGCAGAGTAAGATGATCCTCCACTCTCATGCCCGGATTGTCCTTATTCATTGTATTTTCCCCTGTCGTTAGCGAGTAAGCAGTTCCGAAGTCACTTATGCGCCATCGATTACTGGCCGAATTAGGGTTCTGATTGTGCTGAATGGTCAGATTTGTGCTGGATCTTTACTTCTAGCTACGCAAGCTGCGGCGCTCCAGGCGGATCCGGCCATGTTCACGTCCGATCCCGAGGACGCCGAGGACTTCGCCGCGTGGAGCAAGGAGGCGCTCTCCCAGGTGTCATGTTTAATGCTGACTGGACTGAAATATTTTAGTCCTTCCTTTTAGTTTCAATGTTTGACAATTTAGAGATTAAATATGACTAAAAAGTAGAGACAAACAAGCCCTTTGCATTTGCATCACTGTATTCATCTTACGAAGTTCTATAAAATGGTGAGTTTACAAATTCAGCGACCAGAGTACATTTGCAACGTAAATTGTTTTACATAAAACGGTGAAGCTACGACGATGGTACAGAGAGGCGCGCTCCGGCAGCGCTCTGCTTTTTTAGATGAAGATCCAGCTTCGATAGAGAATAGGTAAGAACTAGACAATTTCTGCTCCAGGGGGAAGTATAGTTACCAGTCCAATCCCCAGCCGCAGGTTTTTTATGGATGAACATATCAGTTACAAACCAAGCACTATATATAAACCATCACGGTTAAAGTGAGACGATGTATATATATATATATATATATATATATATATATATTATATAAAGGTAGAAGGCTCATTTTGAAAGCTCATGCACAGTGAGAGTTATTTTAAAAATCATGACTGTTTACAGAGATTGCATACACTAATACATTCCTTTCTTATTTTCTAGGCTTGTTTGGGAGCAATGATAGAGGAGATTGAAGGGTCTGTCTCTAGTTATATATATAATTATCTAATATTCATTATTCTATAAATTGATTAATTTAGCGTGGCTCGTGACCTGGAACAAGTCAAGTCGGCTCGCTGAAAAAACAAGCTCGAAAAATAGGCTCAACTCGGCTCGCAAGCCTTAAGCTTATTTTCTAGCCCTAATCACACCCTATGAACATTGGCAGTGTCATATCAATGAGTTTGTGTCTAGCAACCTATGTTAAGTGATAAAAGAGGGTTTTGCGGGCATTAAACTGGTCTGATGGTGAGTGTCGGTTTATAAGCTCACAACAGTAATTCAAATGACACTGAGCGTGAGGTGATCCAACAATCATAATTTTTTCAAAGTTACTATAATGACTAGTTGGCTGGTTGGGGCTATAAATATTCCACCAACCTGCCCATACAAGTGCTCTTGTTTAATTTAATAGGTGAAGCAACCCATTTAAAGTGTGAGAAAGTGTCTTTGCCTAGGGAGCGACTTAAAAGCTAGTATTCGATTGATTTGTGACATCAGTAACGCATAAAAGAGTAATTAGTGTGCACCCATAAATTTTATAAAGCTTGGTAAAGTTAAATGAGAATTTGTGATTGTTACTCTTGATGATCATTATCATCTAGACAGTTCGATGACGATCAAGACAAGAGATCTTATAGATGACCTGGCTTGGGATTATACATTGTTATAAGTGATTCATTATATCAAGACGATAAAGAATCATCTCATAAATAGCAATTAGTTCTTGCATAGGTCAAGATGAGCAACACCCTTGCATAGATGCTTTAACGAGGATTAGTAAAAAGTGATGACTCTAAGATCTCTACAAAACATCAAAATATATTTATTGTGCACATTTACATTTGAAGAATTTACTTTTTTATAATATATGGTTGAGAACTAGGGTGCAAAACATTGGCATACATTAGGTTAGGTACTCAGGTAAAACTGGGCTAGCAATTTAGGATTTAATTTACGCAAAGAAAAATAGAAAAGCTCATTTCAATCTCCTATTAGACATCTTGATCATTTAAATGATTTTTCCTTTCAATAATCTTTTCCCGAGCTCTAACAACAATATTTCTACCATGGAGAAGACGAACGATAATCTTTTTTTTTCCGGACAGAAGGTGGTACCCTACTAAAGAACGCATAATGGGCAATTTTGACCACCCTTTCCAAATGGACAAAAGGACAACAGATGGAATGCGTTACCATCATCGACATTGAATGTTTACGCGGACACCCAGCATGATATTCGAATCCTTATTATTGTCAAACTTCAGTAAACAACACTAGTCCCTACTTCCTGTGTTTCAGGCTCCGCCTTGCTAGATTTGATCCGAGCCATCTGAGAGGTCAGCAGCTCATGCACTCTTTCCTTAAGCTGGAGAGACAGAAGCATATTAGCCTAGATTCTTAAGGGCCTGTAAGTCGCTATGATAAGCAATAAGTAGACGCAACAAGCAGTCGCTGCTCAGTATCAGGCTAGCACGAAAATAGCTAACCTGTTTGACGCCGATTTCGCTCTGCACAGATACTTGGAGGGCGCCTTCTGGCCCCAATCTTCTGTACCGTGCTACATCGTCATCAGCATCGTGAAAACTTATGGGCTCTTTCTTTCCCAAAAGATCGCATTTGGATATAACATCAAGCCATAGGCGGTCACCGAATCTGTCCTTAATATGCTTGTACGTGATGTACTGCCAAAAAAACCACCACGTTAAGTGCAAGCCCTTTGGAGAGGGATGTGAAACATGTGATTTGGCACATCTGAACGCAAGGTGAAGGACTTTCTTCTAGTATTTCTGGTGTGAAACTTGTGATTTGGCACATCAGAACACAAGATGAAGGATTTTTTTCTAGGGCGTGTTTGGGAGCAAGGGAATTAGAGAGGTTTGAGGGGGCTAAAATCCTCAACCCCCTCCAATTCCCTTGCTCCCAAAACAATCCCCTAGTATTTCTGGTGTCCCCTAGAACAAGTAAAACATGTACCTGATCGGCCACTGAGGTCCCACAGTCTTCGGATAGATCATGCACATACAGGACAGCGATAGGTAGATAAGAAAGGGCAGCGAGTGTCAATCGCTCTATGTTATTTCTGTCATCTGCAAAAATGCCGAAACAAAAATGGATCAAAGCTTTTTGGTGCAGCAGTATGTGTGTTTTAACGAGCAAAAAAGTAAAACTTAAAAAAGGGACACCCTATATAAATAACAATCAATTTCGACTTTAGTACAACCCATATTTGCTACAGTGTTGCTTTATCAAGCACAAAGGAAAATTAATTGTCTGAATATAATAACAAAAATATCACAAATTTTGGGTCCGTTTGGCAGGCTCTGGCTTTTCCTGAAAAGCAGCCTTTTTGGTAGAGCTAAAGCCATTTTACAAATCGTTTAGCAGAAACGGCTTACCCTAGAGCCAGAGTCATTTTTCTGTATTAAAGTGCCAGAGTTAGAGCCGGTAAAGCTAATATTTGTGGTTTCTTCTCTGTAGTACAAAAATTACTCTGGCTTCTAGGTGTTTTTCACAATAAGCCGTTTTTTTTAAAAAAAAAGTGTTTGGTAGGCTCTGGCTTTTTCTAGAGAAAAGACAGAGCCGAAGCCCTACTGAACGAGCTCTTACACATGAAAGCTACACCATGGTTGTTACAACGGTAAGGCGATCTACAATGGTATGTAACCTTTTTACCATTTAAGCGCCTAAAGCGTGGGGCAAGACGACTTCAGAGACATAACAAAGGTGAATAAAAACATAAAAAATGCAATATAATAGATAGATGATATAGGTCAGAATAGGTAGGTTATAAATATATAGATCATAGATGAAATAGGACATAAGTCCTAATGCATAGCATAGTTCACAAAATAATATAGTTTTGCCCGGTGCACCCTAATGCATAGTTCACAAACTAACAACTCCACAAAAGAACACATGATAACATAGCTTTGCACCGGTGCACACTAATGCGGGCGTCAGAGGGGGTCCAGTAGAATCTGTTGGAATGCGAACCCCTCCCCTAACCAGGGATGGGGAGTAGTATTAATAGACTTAGTAACTGGGCCAGGCCCATTACAGTGAGGGGTGAGACGGTAATTACATGGGGAATACCCCAAACCCTAGAATCCTAGACGGGTAGTCTAACACCCCCCCCCCATTACAGTGAGGGGTGAGACGGTAATTACATGGGGAATACCCCAAACCCTAGAATCCTAGACGGGTAGTCTAACACCCCCCCGCAGTCACAACTCTATCCTGTACAGATGTTGAGACTGGAACGAAAGTCTAAGAATACACTCGACGGTAGTCCCTTGGTGAAGATGTCGGCGAACTGCAGCGTGGTGGGGACGCTGAGAACCCGAACGTCACCGGCAGCGACATGCTCGCGGACGAAGTGCAGGTCGATCTCCACATGCTTTGTGCGCTGATGCTGCACGGGGTTGGTGGAGAGGTAGACCGCGCTGACGTTGTCGCAGTAGACGAGGGTGGCGCGCTGGAGGGGACTGTGGAGCTCGTGGAGGAGCTGGCGCAGCCAGGAGGCCTCTGCCACGCCGTTGGCCACGGCACGGTACTCGGCCTCAGCGCTGGAGCGAGAGACGACGGGCTGACGCTTGGCGGCCCAAGAGACGAGGTTGGCGCCCAGGAACACGGCGTAACCGGAGGTGGACCGGCGCGTGTCGGGACAGCCAGCCCAGTCAGCGTCGGTGTAGACCACGAGCTCTGACATTGGTGATGGTCGGAGAAGGAGGCCGTAGTCGAGGGAGCCGCGGAGGTAGCGCAGAATCCGCTTGAGCGCAGTGAGATGGGGCTCCCGCGGAATGTGCATATGCAGGCACACCTGCTGGACGGCGTATGCGATGTCGGGCCTGGAGAAGGTGAGGTACTGGAGCGCGCCGGTCAAGCTCCGGTAGGACGTCGCGTCGGCGACCGGAGGCCCATCGTCCTCAGAGAGCTTGGCCTGAGTGTCGACAGGCGTGGAGCAGGGCTTGCAGTCAGACATGCCAGCCCGCTCCAGGATGTCGATGGCGTACTGGCGCTGGTGGAGGAAGAGACCCTGGGGCCGGCGCTCGGCGGTGATGCCGAGGAAGTGGTGTAGGGGCCCCAGGTCCTTCATCGCGAACTCCCGCTGAAGGGCGACGATCGTGCGGTGTAGAAGATCGGCGGTGGATGCCGTGAGCACAATGTCGTCGACGTAGAGCAGGAGGTAGACGGTGTCGTCGCCGCGCCGGTAGATGAACAGGGACGTGTCCGACTTGGCCTCGACGAAGCCGATGGAGGCCAGGTAGGAGGCGAAGCGACTGTACCATGCCCGTGGCGCCTGCTTGAGGCCGTACAGGGACCGGTTCAGCCGGCAGACCAGATCCGAACGGTCAGCGTCGACGAAGCCGGGTGGGCTGGCTGCAGTAGACAGTCTCCGTCAGAGTGCCATGCAGGAAGGCATTCTTGACATCGAGCTGATGGATCGCCCAGTCGCGGGAGAGGGCGAGGGAGAGGACGGCGCGAACAGTGGCGAACTTGACGACGGGGCTGAAGGTCTCGTCGTAGTCCACTCCGGGGCGCTGTGTGAAACCCCGAAGGACCCAACGGGCCTTGTAGCGGTCGAGGGAGCCATCCGAGGTCAGCTTGTGGCGAAATAGCCACTTGCCGGTGACCACGTTGGTGCCTGGTGGACACGGCACCAGGTCCCAGGTGTGGTTGGCCAAGAGGGCCGCGTACTCCTCCTCCATAGCACGACGCCAATGTGGGTCGGCGAGGGCGGTGCGAACGGAGGAGGGCACCGGGGAAGCGCCGGGTGGAGTGCTGGACGTATCAGCTGCCAGGATCAGCCGGTCGACGGGGCGGAGAACGCCAGCAGCGCGCCGAGTCACCATCGGGTGGACGTGCCCGGGGTCGCGATGGATGGCGACCGGGTGGTATACGGACGGCTCGGAGTGAGCCGCCGGAACGTCAGGAGCGGCTGGTGGGGCCGACTCAAGGCGGTGATAGACGACGGCGGGGTCGGCGAATCGGGCCGCGCTCGTCGACGGGCCCGAGTCGGGGGGCGCCGAGGTAGTGGCGTGGCCGCGGCGATGGTAGACGAGGGCGGGGTTGGCGAATCGAGCCAGAGTCGACAGGGCCGCGCGTGGCGCAGGCGGGGTCGACGGGGCCGCGCGTGGCGCAGGCGGGGTCGACGGGGCCGCGCGTGGCGCAGGCAGGACCGACGGGGCCGCGCGTGGCGCAGGCAGGACCGACGGGGCCGCGCGTGGCGCAGGCGTGGTCGACGAGGCCGCGCGTGGCGCAGGCGGGGTCGATGGGGTCGCGCGTGTCGCGGAAACCGACGGGGCCGCGCGTGGCGCAGGCGTGGTCGACGGGGCCGCCCGTGGCGCAGGCGGGGTCGTGGGGGCCGCACGAGGAGCAGGTAACGGCGCAAGACGGGGAGCCGAAGGTGGGGGAGGAATCGGATCGGACTCGAGGAGGGAGTCAAGGTCGGTGGGTGGGGTGGAGCCAGCAAGGGGAAACACATCTTCGTCAAAGACGACGTGACGAGAGATGATGATGCGGTGGGAGGTGAGGTCTAGGCACCGATACCCCTTGTGGTCAGGGGAGTAGCCGAGGAAGAGGCATCGAGTGGAGCGAGGAGAAAGCTTGTTAGGGGCGGTAGCGGAAGTGTTAGGGTAGCAGGCACAGCCGAACACGCGCAGGTGGTCGTAGGAAGGGGCTGTGCCGTACAGGGCAAAGTGAGGAGTAGGGTGGCTCACCGCCTTCGAGGGAAGACGGTTGAGGAGATGCGTGGCAGTATGAAGGGCCTCTGCCCAGTAGGTGGCAGGGAGAGATGCCTGAAAGAGAAGGCAGCGGATCATGTTGGTGGTGGTGCGAATCATACGCTCGGCCCGGCCGTTCTGAGCAGAGGTGTAGGGACACGAGAGACGCAACTGGACGCCGTGAGTGAGGAAGAAAGAACGGGAGGCGTTGTTGTCGAACTCGCGGCCATTGTCGCACTGCAGGGCACGGACCGGGCGCCGGAACTGGGTGGATACCCAGGTGAAGAAGTGAGTGAGGGTGGTAAACGTGTCGGACTTCAGCCGAAGGGGGAAAGTCCAAAGGAAATGGGAGTAGTCATCCAGAATGACTAGGTAGTACTTGTAGCCGGAGAGGCTAAGGACAGGAGACGTCCAGAGGTCACAGTGGACAAGATCAAAGGCCTGAACAGCCCTGGACGTGGAAGTGGAAAAAGGGAGACGTGAGTGACGGCCGAGCTGACAAGCATGGCAGAGGCGCTCAGAAGAGCCCCGAGTATATGATATGTCTGAGTGGCCGGAAAGCTGGGACATGACGTCAGGTCCAGGGTGCCCGAGGCGACGGTGCCAAATGGCGGAGGAGGTGGTGGTAGTAGCGAGAACATGAGATGAGGCTACTTTGGTGTGGGGAGTGGAGGGCAAATGAAGAGAATAGAGGGGGCCGGAGCTGTCACAGCGAGCGAGCACATCATGTGTGGGGAGGTGGCGTATGGTGAGGCCCTAGGGGTCGAACTCCATAGAGCACTGGTTGTCACTAGTGAAGCGACGAACCGAGAGGAGGGGATGAGTCAGTCCGGGAGCAACAAGGACGTCGTTAAGGCAGAATGGTCCTGGAAGAACCGATGTACCTACTGAGGTAACCGGGAGGGTGGAACCGTTACCGACGACGATGGAGGTAGGATGTGAGGGGTGGGGTGGATGGGAGTGGAGTAACGAATTAGTGGTGGGGGTAGTGTGGAAGGAGGCCCCGGAGTCAACCACCCAATCGGTGGTGGTTCGGGGAGGTGGAAGTGGCGAGGGTACGGTGTGAGCGGAGAGGGCCAGAGAAGGTGCCCCGACAGGAGCACTAGGAAGGGAGGGAGAGGACACGGGCTCAACCGCTAGGGAGGCGATCGCAGCACGTGGAAAGACAAGCGGTCCAGGCACGTGACGGCCCGCCTGAGGGTGGACCTCGACGCAGTCCCGAAGAATAGGGTTCCAGACTGGATCGAAGGACACGAATATGCCCCGGATGAGCTGGCCGTCGTAGAGGAGGACGCGCACAGTCGCGAGAGCGGCGGGCGAGGTAAAGCTCATGGCGACCGGTGCAGGCCGGCGCAAGGAGGCGCGGACTGGACAGCCGGGCGCGGAACAGCAGGGGCGCGGGTCCTCCGGGCTGGTGCTCCTGGACGGCGCGTCCAGGCGCGGGGACGACGGGCGCGAGCAGGACAGGCAGGGTGCCGGCGGGGACGGGTGGCCGAAGAAGGGGCACCGCGCCACGGGCACCTTGGTCTTGCCGAACTGGTCCGGGTATCGCAGGAAATCCAGCACGAGCGTGCCGCTGCACCGGGCCAGCTCCAGCGGCGGGCGGTGGAAGCGCAGGACGCGGCTGGAGCCGTTGGGGGCGGACCTTCACCGGCGACGTTGGGGAAGGAGGCGAGCAGGGACGGCGAGGTCCGAGCACTGGTGGAGGGACTCTTCGGGTTGAAGGCCGGAGGCTGGAAAACGACGCCGGCGGTCGGTACCGGTACCAGGGGCGGCGGCGCGCTGGTGAAGACTGAGGAGGCCGAGCGCAGGGAGTTCGGCGCCTGGGACGGCACCACCTGGACGAGCACGAGGGCGCGATGGGCGGCTTCGTGCTGGGCGCGACGACTGGTGGGAGCAGGGCGGCCTCGCGGGCGCAGCGCGGGCGGCCGGAGGAGGGAGGGGAGAGGCCCTGGCCTGGGAGGTCGAGCGCCGTGGCGTGGACGCCGCGGGAGGAGAGCGACGAGAGGACGCGGCGGAAGGACAAGGAGCCCGCGGCGAGGCCCGGGAGGACGAGGACGCGGTGCGCGGGGGAGTCGCCGCCGGCGGCCGTGGGGCGGGAGGTCACGGCGAAGAGGCCGGGGGCTGGATCGAGCTTGAGGAAGCGGCCTGCGGCGAGGTGTCCACGGAGGAGAGGCGGGAGAGGCGCGGGAGAGGAGGGAGGCAGGAGGTGGGGGAGGAGGGAGGGGAGAGGAGCCGGCGGCTGGGGGCCGGCGGCGGCTGCAGGACGTGGAGAAACCCCTGGCGGCTGTAGCTGCTGGTGGGAGAGACCTAAACCTAAACCTAATCTGATACCATGTTGGAATGCGAACCCCTCCCCTAACCAGGGATGGGGAGTAGTATTAATAGACTTAGTAACTGGGCCAGGCCCATTACAGTGAGGGGTGAGACGGTAATTACATGGGGAATACCCCAAACCCTAGAATCCTAGACGGGTAGTCTAACACCCCCCCATTACAGTGAGGGGTGAGACGGTAATTACATGGGGAATACCCCAAACCCTAGAATCCTAGACGGGTAGTCTAACAGAATCAAATGAACTAGGCTGCTCAATCTAGGGTTATTGGGTGTTGTACTCACTTCCTATGGCGTCCAAATGTCACCTATTCGCCCATGAATGCCTTAGCCATGCTTCATGGACACCATGGACGATTCAAGAACCAGGAGCGGATCTAGACAAAATAGCTATTGGTGTTATCTCCATTAATTTATAGTATCACCAACTCATTTAAGCACTACAATATACATTTTAATGGAGATTACTAAAATCTATTGGTGTCACAGGACACCACAAAAATACCCTGGATCCGCCCCTGTCAAGAATGCCATAGGCCTAAGATCTATGGTATCTGCTATGGCGTCCTAGCTGCAGCCATGAGCTGCACTTAGAGGACGCCATAACCACCATGAGCTACACTGCCTCTTAGGGAGTGGTTTGAGAACCAGTCTGACTCACCATCATGCCTTGTCAGGAGTCCTGGAGTGTCCGTAACCTGCAGAAGGATGCCTTTGTTCAGTTGTGACAAAAAGCAAAGGAAGCAAAATTGGTGTCAAGTCTAGTGGTTTTATGATCATGTTAAGCAGAAGGCAATTGGTTCAACCTGAAAACGTTCCTGATTAGATACAATGTGACCCATTAGAATCCCTCTTGTTGTGAATGGGTAGCTGCAGACCTGCAGAAACACAGTAGGATGAGACTTAACAATCAGCAAACTGTATATTACAGATAACCATCCACCAATGCTTAAATGATGACATGGAACAAATTCATCATTCAGAACCAATAGTCAGGCATTTTCCAAGAACGTATTTTCAAAAAAACAGAAGGTCATGCTACTAAGTCAAACCACTCATAGATGTTAACTTAAGCTCACCAGTGAAGAAGGAACATGTTCTTTGACACAGGAACACATTGGATGAAGCATGAACATTAACTACTGATTGGTAAGAACTAGTAACTAAAAGTCAACAAGTGAAACAAGAGGATCAAAAGTACTTATTACACAGTAGCAATAGAAAATTCCTTGTGAAACTGTGTCTACCATCTACCAACATACAAACTGTGCTGAGCATTACCTCAGGTTTTCCAGATGATAATATCCGGACTAAAGATGACTTCCCCACATTGGGTGATCCAACTAGACATAGTGTTGGAATATGTAGATCAACAACAGGCATAGAACGCAAAGCCTGTAGCAACTCAAAAATTAACCATAAATCAAATTAAAATATTTAGAAGCCTGAATAACAGCAGCAGAAAAAGAGAGACCGAAATCATTTTTCTTATTCTCCAACTTGAAAGAAAGATAGTTAATACCTTTGCTACATTTACTAAATCATCAATGGCGTGCTTCCCATGCTGGAAAGCCTCTTCGAGTTTCTTTCTGCCCTGGGAAAGTAGATAAGAGACAACCAAAGCATTAGCAATGCAACTACAAAGTCACTTCCAAAACAATTTTGTCGAGGACAATAAGACAATGACAAAGGATCAACAACAGCGATTGTTTTATGAGTTGGAACCTGAACAAACCTCAGTGAGGTGCTCCTCTGCTTCACGTTTTGTTGTTGACTGTCAAGGTTAAATATATACATTAGCAATAAAATTCCATAATACAATATGACAAATAAAACAAATATTGCCAATTTTTCCAGCTATGGGAGCAATGCCAAGATTGTCCAAAATAAAATGATACTTCCTCCGTCCCAAATTAAAATTCGTTTTAGATTTTTAATGGATTCATACAATAATTGATGTATGTTTTTTGTATATGTGTCTAGATTCATCATCATCCATTTGAATATAGACATAAAAACTAAGAGTTAAAGTGAATACTAATTTGGGACGGAGGGAGTAGTTATTCAATAAATACTCCCTCTGTTCCAAAAATAAAATTCGTTTTAGCAAATTAGTGGATTCATACAACACTTGATGTATATGCGTCTAGATTCATCATCATTCATTTGAATATAGACATAAAACCAAGAGCTAAAACGGCTACTATTTTGGGACAGATGGAGTATTACATATCAAAATATTAGATTTTATCCCCTGTTTTCCTAGAAGATATTTAATGTGATGTAACACTGATACTGAGAATAACTTCTATAATTTTATTAGTCACAATTGAGGGAAAAAAACTGGTAACAATCATATTTTGAAACTGAAACCATGTTCTTGTAGCTTTGCCAAGTGAGATCAAACCAAGTAACTAACCCATTGGACTGAAAATGTGGTGAGATGGTTTGAGACAGCATAACTTTTATGGGTCATGACTCATGAGTTTCAAGTATGCACACACAAGAGAGTTCCGGAGGAAATATCTTGACTCTTGAACGTGGGAGTCAAATTTGATCTTTTTGCTTGTTAAAAACATTATTGTACATCTTATCTCCGTGTGCAGTAAGCCAGTATGCATTCCCATAAGTTGGAGATGTAAATCAATATAAATAAATTGGTGTACATTCACCTTAGCACAGACTGAAGCATGCTGCTTTCCAACAGAAGTGATCCTTTTCCTGAGAGTATCTACACGTCCTAGAACCTGGCAGGGTACTACCAACAACATCATAATAACTCAACGAGTAGAAGGGAGAAGTATCATATTAATATATTATTATTCATGCCAAGTTGATAATTTGTTTCTGTACCATTATGAATATCGCATACTAATATTCAATACCAAGAAAACATAATTCTTAGAACTATACCTGCTCATAATAACCCTCCCCAAAAGTCAACTCAATGAGAGACCTCTCATAAGGATGCAAATCTCTCCTCTTTGGGAAGTTTTCTGTGTATGTTCTCAGCGGTACAGAAAGTTCCTGAGAAACAAAACAGTTCTCAATATAAAATAAATGAACCTACTCAGCAGAAAATCAGCAGAAAGACAACATGATCCACTTACTTTCATTAAGGCATCAAGCTGTTTCGCACCTTTGTTCCTTTCACGCTTAGCAATATTTGCTATACCTACATTAGATATGAATCATAAGCAAACGTTTGGTCATGCTAAAACAAAATGTTAAGAGAACAATATTCCCTCATTTAGCAGAGTGTGAATAATAAATGGTCAGATGAATCATACCCTTAGTTGGTGGCACGTTTCTAGATTTCCTTTGTGCTGACATTAGTATATCAATTGCAGGCATCACCATTGGTATTTTCTGAAACGCACCAACTGTTTCTAGCTTTCTCTGTTCTCCCTGGAATCAGGTAAAGCAGTAGCAGAATAGGTAAGCATGATAATGAAGTAATATGCTAATAGATCTAAATTTTTTCCAAGAAAATACAGTATTTGTGAGATGATTAAATTAAACAACTTACAAGTGCATCATAAGGTCAGTGCTTGAGGCGTGAAAATTAGTTAACTGCTAAGGGTGAGAACTCCCCTTTTCCTTTTTTTCAAGTAAGTCATCAGTTTTACAATGATTCCCGTCTTTTAGTAAACCAAAACATGGGTTTCAACGTCAGGCCCTGTTGGCCTGTTGAACATGTGAAATTGACTTGCTAATAAAATGTTCGTAAAAGAATTTACCTGTATATCATCTAGCTCTCCCTGTAACTTGTCATCCAAAGAATAGCTACATGTTGCATGAGCACGCCGACACAAGGAAACTCCTGAAATCCCCGGTTCTAGAGTTGATAAGAAACCTGAGTTGAAGGCAGCCCCGGTGGAAAATGTTAAAAACAGTGTATCAAAATTGAAGAGACAATGAAAACCACAATAATAATGCTTGTGGGTGCAGCAGAGTTTTGGTTCCCTGCAATAAAAATAGAACTGAGAAGCGTGACTGGAAATAGGCATTTCATCAAACACCTTGCAGTTGTAGCCAAGTAGCCAACCACTTTCATTGCTTGGGTAAGGCAAATACGATGCGGGAACTAGTAGGTAAATAAATAATCCTACGCAGTAGACAGACAGTCCCGCGTGAACAGAACGCAGGCCTCAATAGAAACTAAGCTAAGTCAAATGTATCTAAGACGTTGGTGCCGGGCGTTCCGACGAACACCTTCCGTGCGAAGGGGCGGGGGTGGCGGCGAAGTTGGTAAGGCATACCTTTGGGGAGGCAACGGTGGTCGGTTCGCCTCGCTGGCGCGGAGCGGGAGAGGTGCGTGGTGGCAGCAGGAGGAGGAGCTCGCCATGGCGGGCGCGGGCGGAGGTGTTGGAGGTGGAACACCGCACGGCCTCCTGCGGTGGCCGTGGCTCGCATCCCTTCAGTTGGCAGCAGCAACAACAGCGAGCGAGCGCTTCTGCAATCTGTAGTCTTCTGCAAAGGATATGTTCCACGGACCCAACGGCCCACAGAAAAGAATCGCTTGGACCAAGAGCCCAAGGGGCCAAGACCTAAAATTCGTTGTAAACACCCAATTTTTTTATTTCGTTTTTTCCGCACAAAAATTGCACAAGAAATTTCTCTACTACCTATTAAGACGGTAAGGGGTAAGCTGCCACATTCCGTGTTCTGTCATTCCTATTCCGCCCTCACGGCAAAGCTCATTCACATTTCCATTTCCCACGTGCATCCCATGCCTAACTAAAATTAAATTAAAAAACAGGCTCCAAGGAGATTCGAACCCGCGAATCCTCAAGTAAATGTGTTTGTAGCTACCACTACACCACATGTGTATTTACGTCTATATCTATTATAGTAAAAACATATACTACATCTCTCCCGAAGCCCACCTGCTACCCTTGCACAATGTGTAGTAGTAGATAAGTATCACCGAGATTATTAAATTATATTTTTGGATTGAGGGAGTAGTATTTAAAGAAGAGCCTTGCATGCAATTTCTTTTGTTTGAAGAATGTTTTCAACTTAAATACTTTTTTTGCATGTGTAACATTTATTCTCCGTAATATTTTTCCATTGATCTAACTTATAAATCATTTTCATAAACCAATGCCAAAGATGAATCCATGTTTCTTACTTGGAAACCCCGAACAAACACCACTAGCACGAGGCGCTCGCGTTGGCGTCGCTCACTGACGACGAGAAGAAACTTGGCGACTACCAGTTCGACCTCTGGAAGCAGTCCTACATGGCCCATGCGCCGCTGTGTACGGCAAGCTCCGACGCAACCGTCGCTTGGACGCGGTCCAGAGCGGCTACACCGCGCTGTCCATCGTCAAACATGGGGACCTCATGGTCGTCGCCAATGACGACGACTCTCGGGTTGTTCTGGGCACCGCAACCTACGACGACGCCATCACGCCGTCTAGCTGATCATCCACCTGAAGCCTAACCTGCCACGTAAGTCGCTACTGACCGGCCGTGAATTCTTGTGCGCTGGAATGACGACCATTGTTGTTGTTGTGTGAGTGTCCTCGAACAAGATGTATGTAGAGGAGTAGCACATCCGGTGGTGCAACGACCAGGTGTACTACCTCGCTGATGAGCCCGGAGTGCACTTCATTTGGCAGCCTAGCCAAGAGTGATCGGTACTCACCATATCGCGCGTGTTCGATGACTATTATATCAAGAATTGTGGCGTCATCTCGACACCGGAGGTGAGCAGAGGTGGACCGACAACAATGACCACTCGACATCGTCGGGGTAGCTTTTGTGCCGGCCTGCCTTTAATTCTCTTCGCAAACACACACTTGCATTTTTTTGTTTAAGCAAGCGTGTATGGTGGTGTGTGCCTGATGACTAACGATGTACGACGGAACTTCTACCGGCAGGTGTGGCACGTGCCTTCCAATGATGAGACCATGCAAATCATGACATATATCGAAGTCTGCATGATACTGATGGTTGCAATGTAGTAAAACAACTAAATTAAAATAACAAAATTTATGTATGGCTAGGATCACAAATGGATTATGAAATATTTTCTTACAACAATATAAGACACATTTTGTATATAAGTTATCATGGTATTATATGTTCCCGTTGCAACGCACGGGTACTGACCTAGTATGGATGAATTTGTGTAGTACCGCATCAGTCAGTTTCTCACGCCCACCATTACAGACATGATGTTGAGCACCTGATTTGTCATCTTCGTATGGCCGAACCGTGGCTATGTGTTTAAGACGGTCTGCGTTTCGGACGGTTCGAGATTATAACCTCGAAGTTATAATTTAGACGGTCTGTGGTTAGATTAATTTAGGAAATATATTTTTATTTTATGTGTACTTATCCAACTAATCATACAGAAATCTATTTGTAAGCATCTAGAAATGGATCTAGACCTGTACCCTATATATGAGAAGTACATTGAAGCATTGATCAAATCAATCTATTATCAATACCTCTACATTCTTGCTCTAGGAGTAGCAATAACTTAGCTTAGATTAGTCTTCTTCATCCCTAATCTTCACCCATTTTCGAGTTGACATTCTTTATATTCGTTTTGAGTGGCTTGCAAATCACAAGACAACCCTAGGATCTTTCCTTCTTGACGGGTCTCTTTTGAGAACGAGATCCAGATTATGAAGAAGATTTTTGTAGCCTCAGCGCACACGCGAATGGTTGGACATTCTGAGCGGTCACCCTGCAGAGAAGAGCGATGTCCTCTATGTAAGTCGCGAACGATCCAAACGTCTAGAACGGATAGTCCACACTCGTATGGAGAGTGTCTGAGTTCTAGCTCCCCACGAGCTAACAACATGATGCATTAGGTAATTGGCCAAAAGAACGCTAACACATGGCATCTAAATGCCAATCAAGCAGAAGATTTTTCTTTTAGCCACTGCTATAAGACAAGTTCAATAAGAAAATAGGCTTTAGACTAAAAATGACTCTATACTTTTATATTTGTCAATCTCTATATATACGCAAAATAGCTAAAATTAATCTAAAATCTCTACTACTTATTAAGACTGCAATAGTAGTCGGCCATTCCGCGTTCTGCCCATTCTGTGTTCTGCCTTTCTGATTCTCTCCTCCTCGCGCACAGTCCATTCCTGTGTTGTGTGCCTTTCTGATTCCCTCCTCCCTCCTCCCCGCGCACAGTCCATTCCTATGTTGTGTGCCTTTCCGATTCCCTCCTCCCCGCGCACAGTCCATTCCTATGTTGTGCATTCTCATTCCCCTCCCTGTAAAGCCCATTAAAATTAAAAAAATACACATGGCCCCAAGGGGATTCGAACCCACGACCTCTCAAACACATAATAGCAGTAGCTACCACTACATCACATATGTGTTTATGTCTACATCTATAACAGAAAATACATCTACTATATCTCTCCCCAAGTCCACCTGCTACCCTTGCACAATACGTGTAGTAGATAAGTATCACCGAGATTCTTCAATTATATTTTTGGATGGAGGGAGTAGTATTTAAAGAAGAGCCTTGCATGCAATTTCTTTTGTTTGAATAATGTTTTCAACTTAAATTTCTTTTTGCAAGCGTGATATTTATTCTTCGTAATATTTTTTCCATAGATCTGACTTGTGAGTCATTTTTATAAACCAACGCCAAACATGAATCCATGTTTCTTACTTGAAAACCCCAAACAAACACCATTAGCAGGAGGCACTCGTGTTGGGGTCGCTCATCGACGACAAGAAAAACTTGGCGACTGTCAGTTCGACCTCTAGAAACAGTCCTACGTGGCCGCATGTGCCGCTATCACTACAACAGCTACAGCCATTTTCGGCGGCCAGAAGCCGCCGAAAATAAGCCATTTGCCGCCAAAAATAATCTATTTTCGGCGGCAAATGGCTTATTTCGGCGGCTTCTGGCCGCCAAAAAAACCCGGCCGAAAATAAGGCTTTATTTTCGGCGGCCGGAGAGCCAGCCGCCGAAAATTAAAACCTACCGAAAATAGTATTCCTATTTTCGGCGGCCATGGAGGTCGCCGAAAATTAATAATTTCAGAGCAAAAAAATTGAAAAAAATATGAAAAATAACAGAAAATTTATACAAATTCATACAATAACAGAAATTTCATACAATAACAGAAATTTCATACTTAAGTTCACAACATAAAACTTGAGTCCATACAAATATAAAGTCCACAAATAGTCCATACAAACATAAAATCCACAAATAGTCCATTACAACGCACAGTGCGGCACAATTAATCACATATTTGGGTCGTTGGAGTTGTGTCCACTACCTCCAGAAGCGAAGAACTGGTCGACGAAGTCGTGTAACGGGTTTGGATCCTAAAGAAAAAAGAAGACATTAATAACGGCATCAGTTACATGTATAACGACTATTCAAACAAATTGTTTATCAGACTAACCTCTCCTGCATCAGCTCCCTCCCCTGCATAAGCTCCTCCTGGTGCTGGTATGACCGGTGGTGGCGTGTTGTGGCCCATGACCCCGGATCCCTACAAAATCAAGTTTAGTAAAGATTTCAAATTATGTTGATACAAACGACAAGTCTTGACTAAATTGAAGCACCTGAGGTGGAGGTGGAGGTGGTGGAGCATGTAATCCCCACTGAGGCATCGGCGGCTGAAACTGAGGGAAAACAAATGGTTGCTGCTGTGCCTGCTGTGGAAACCAAGACTGTTGCAAATATAATATATTAGTTATAGAACCAATATCGAGCGTGTTGAGAATAAATAAGACACTCACGTTCATTGCTTGTTGCGCCTGTGCGTTGTAAGCAGCCATGTACTCTGATTGCTGTTGGAGAAATGTCATTTGTTGTTGCCGCAGCTCTTCACGAAACTTTTCTTGCTGCTCCCTCATAGCTTCCTCCATGCTAGATACAGAGCGGCGACTACGGCTGCTACTACCACAGCCCGCCTGCGACGAAGAGCCGCCACGAGAACGCAACTCCGTCGAATCGATAACACCGGTAAACATAGAATATCTTGAAAAACAAGAAAATTAGCTATTCGATCATAGTTCCAATATTATTGAAAAGAGTCACAAGTTCATACCGTCCATGCGCCTTGCCTCCAAGTGAATGCACAACTTCAGCGTCGATGGTAGGTGCTCCTCGCCAATCGTAGTCTTCTCCATACTTCCTAACCATCTCCTGCCCGTATGTCTCCTGCAATACAATAAGAAGGTTCAGCACACATGTAATTTATAGCTATATGGCAAGAAAACATTAATCCTAACAACAACTAACCATACGCTCAACGGCCGCTTGACTACACAGCTCGTCGGAGATTTCACTGTTTTTCGCTCGATGCCCTCTCCTATAAACATCGATTGGGCTCGGGACAACTCCAGTTTGAGCCTCCTGCAAATATATGAGTTCAATCTGGTTTCATTTATGAGTAAAACAGAATACTACATACTCACCATTCACTTAGCCAACCGAATGTGTCCATCAGCCCCATAGGTATGGTTGACTATGACCTCATCATCGTCCTCGTCCTGCTGATGGCGCTGCCTATGTCGATTTCTGTTTGACTTCTCAATCCACTCGGGCGAAGCCCATATCTCACACAAAGCCTTGTAAGCCTGCGGCCGGTGTTCCATCCATGGAAGAGTTACCTGCATATAAAGCGTTAGCTCAAAATTACATTCACATCTGAATGAGCTGTTAAATTAGATTTTTACCTCCATGTACTGGTCTACAGTCAAGTAGACATCTGAATATTGTCGAAAGTTGTTGATAGAATGACCTCGGCGCTTCATGTACGCGTTCACAACCTGTAGACGAGCATTGGAAAATGCATCCCTGCACACCTTCTTCGCATTATTCTCTAATACTCGGTCTGCATGCTCTTGAGCCTCAGGTTCCACACGATAGCGTCTCTGTCCAACATCGAAAATAAAATTAGTTCAAAAACAACTAATAAATGTTAGATTGAAACAACTAATAAATGTTAGTTTGAAAAAATTACCCAAAAGTCGTGCTTGACGGCGCCTTGAGCTCTTCCATATGTAGCATGTGGAGCTAGTGCGAAGTGCGACCAGCTAGTGCAAGGAACCACCACACCTTTCAGGTCGGTGACAATTCCTGGGTTATGTAGACGACAGAGGTTACCTAAGACTTGATTAACCTGTCTATGGTGACCTCGACCGTCAAATGACGTGTCTTCCCATTGGCTGCATGACAAAAAAACAAGAAAGTCATGTCATATATATAGTGTAAAATAAACAAATAAGTAAGAACAAAGTGGCCAAACGTGAGTACCTATCACCAACCGGGATGATCAGTACTCGAGCTTCAGATTGTGCAGGCGCTGACGGAGGTAGGACAAAGTGGCCCTTCCGAGTGCCCCTTCGTCGAACGACAGAAGCCTCGGTGGCATCGTCATCCGCCTCAGCATCTATGCCCACCTCGTCCTCCTCCTCATGGGCCTGCTCGTCCTCCTCCTCATGGTGTTGCACCTCCTCCTCGTCATCCTCCTCTTCCTATGGACATGAAATAGAGACACGTAAAAATTTACATAAACATTTACATAAGATGAATTACATAAGTGACTGACAAATAAGATCAATTACATAAACATTTACATCGGTACTCCGTTGTAGAGCGATTGGTGTATCACGTAGTTCTGGCCGAGCGTGTCTCAGCAACGCCTCCTGTCTGCTCTGGCTAGAAGAACTCCCTTGGAAAAGGGAACGTGCACCAGGGAGTATCCTGCTAGCCGCATTAAGAAACCCCCTAGCAGTGCGCTTTGGTTTCCTACCACTCATCCTGTTCAATAGAAAAACATTAAATGTATTAGCTCCATTAAATTAATTGAACTAATAAAAAAATCAAATAATACATCACATACTATGAAATTTTGCATTACACATCAAAATTCATCAGAATCACGATCAAGGACTCTTCTTCGATCCAAAGCTCGCAATGTGGCTTTTTTGTTCCTTGGATTTCGTTTTCGTTTCGGTGCAACACACTCATCAGTAGTGACATCGTTACGGTCTCCGACTAGTGAGTTCAGTGCAACACCCTCATCGATAGTAAAAGTAGTTGGCAATTCTTCTTCTTGATAAACTTCATCGGCCTGTTCGTCTTCGAATTGATAACCAGCAGTGCAAGGAGTATGTAAACGTTCCCTAGGGTTCACCTTATGAACTACCCACCATGCTTCAAACTTTGGATTTGGGTACGACATATAGTAGACCTGCTCGCACTGGTGTGCAAGGATAAAATTATCATGGCCTCGAAGTCGTTCCTTGTGCTTTACTTCAGTTATACCATATTGACTTTGTCTAATCCCATTAGTGCTGTCAAACCAATCACATAGAAAGAATACTAATTTCAAAGGTTTGTTCCCTGCAAAATTAAACTCTAGGATGTTTTGAATGATGCCATAATAATTAGTTTCTCTGCCGAGTGCATCGAGTGCCCTAGTCAGAACTCCAGTGTTACGTGTGGCTGCACGAGGACGAGACTTTTCAAATTGGTCTGAACGAAAACGAAAGCCATTCACATCGTATCGACCAAATGTTCTGCAAGTGACCGTCCCATAAGATAGCTGTCTCAAGTCCTCGTGTATGTTAGGAGTCTTTGTGCACTGCAAATAATATACAGTTAAAATGACTACCTCGCGTAAAAGGCTAAATGACATGAAAGTAAGGAATATAAAGAGTTTACATGCTCGCGAAACCAGTCAACAAAATTAGGTCTTCCTTGCCTCCCATGTCGTCGCATAGTATCTAGTTGTTTGCTTGTAGGCTGATGGGAATAAGTCCAATTTTCCTCGTCGAACTTACTGTACGACAAATAAGTAATTAAATATGGCTCCTTTGGTAAAGAAATTAAGGGGTAAAATAAAGACTTACATGAAATATGGCTCCATCTCTTCCATATTAGAGTACATGTATAGCAATGCGGACATTCTTTCATCCATGCTAAGGTGGTAGAACGTGCCCTTACTAGTACTTGTGCCTCTCCATTGGAAAATGTTGAGATCACTGACAGGAGGTTCCTCATCGACATTGTATAGCATGGTAGCAGCATAGACATTATGTTCCTCTGCGAAATACACACTCGTGAAGTATGAAACCTCCTTTAGCAAAAAAGCTTCAGCGATGCATCCTTCTACTCTAGCCTTATTTCGAACCATGCCTCGCAGGTTTTTGAGTGCACGTTCAATGTGATACATCCACCTATATTGTACAGGTCCACCAACCTTTGCCTCATATGGAATGTGAATAAGTAGATGCTCCATCGGATTGAAGAATCCAGGTGGGAATATTTTTTCTAGCTTGCATAACAACACTGGTATTTGTTTCTCCAACTTCTCCATCATATTTTTACTTATTTCTTTGGCACAGATCTGCCTGTAGAAATAACTTAGCTCAGCTATTGCTTGCCACATGGCGTCGGGCATATAACCACGAAACATGACAGGGATAATCCTCTCCATTAATATATGGAAGTCATGGCTCTTTAACCCAGTTAGTTTTCCCGTTTTCAAATTCACAGATCTTTTCAAGCCCGCAGCATGACCATCAGGAAATTTAATTTTTTTCATCCATCTCATTACCTCGATCTTGTCTTTAGAGGTAAGACAGAACAAGGCACGTGGCGGCTTACCGTTGTCATTGAGCACTTGGGTTGGTCGGTCACAAAGCATTGCTAGATCTCTTCGAGCTTTCATATTGTCCTTTGTTTTTTCAAAATGCATGCAGGTGTGTATGAGGGCTTCAGCAACATTACTTTCTTGATGCGTGACATCAATGTTGTGCACAAGAATCAATGACGACATATAAGGGAGCTCCCAGAGACCACATATATGTGTCCAGTTGTGGTCCACTCCGAATCCTTCGTACTTGTCCCCCTTTTCATTTAGGACAAGGTTGTTCAGCTGAGCATATATTTCTGCCGCGTTAAGACGTTTAGGCGGACCTTTGGTGACCACAGTGTTCTTTATAAAGTTTTTCTTATCGCTCCTGAAGGGGTGTTTCCTGGGCAACCAGCGTCGATGACAATCGAAGTAAGTGATCTTTCCACCATGAGCAAGACGGAAGCAATCTGTATCTGAACCGCAATATGGACATGTCAATCTACCATGTGTACTCCAACTGGTAAAAATAGCATACGCCATGAAGTCATGCACCGACCACAAATACGCAACTCGAAGTTTGAATATCTGTTTTGTAAAAACATCGTATGCTTCAACACCTTTCCAAAGCTCCTTCAACTCTTCAATCAAGGGTTTTAACATGACATTGAGGTTCTTTCCAGGATAGTCTGGGCCAAGAATGATTAAGCAAAGAAATATAAATTCATATTTCATACAAAGAGAAGGTGGAAGGTTGTATGGAATAACAAAGATGGGCCAACATGAGTATGATGATGCCATTTGACCAAAAGGTGTGAAGCCATCGGTTGCGAGGCCGATTCGAACATTCCTCGGATCAGCTGCAAAGTCGGGATCAAACGTGTCGAGAGCCTTCCATGCATCCCCATCTGAAGGGTGCACGATTAGGTCATCGTTATCACGGACACCTTCTTTGTGCCATCGCATGTGCATAGCGGTTTTTTAGATAGAAACATCCGTTTCACTCGAGGAGTTAGTGGCAAGTAGCGGAGCTGCTTATGTGCAACATCTGTCATCACCTTCTCACCCTCATCATTAACAACTTCCACAAATCTAGATTGTCCACATTTCAGACATTTTTTCTCTTCCGCATGCTCCTTCATGAAAAGCATACAATTATTTTTGCACACATCAATCTTCTCATAATCCATACCGATACCTTTGATAATTGTCTTTGATTGGTACATGTCTTTAGGCAACTTATTGGGCTTTGGGAGCACATCTCCTAATAACTTTAAAATCTCATTGTAACAATTGTTCGAGAAAAAGTACTTGGACTTAATGGCCATGAGCCGAGTCACAAAAGCGAGTATACTCACATCTGTGTGTTCATGCAACGGCTCTTCAGAGTCTTTTAGTAGTTTAAAAAATCTGGAAACCTCTGGTGTGGCAGGATCCTCGGAGCTTAGGTTGAATTCTAGACGTAGCGAATCTAGCATCTCATGCATCGCATCATCGCCAGCCCAATCATTGTTCTCCTCCTCTTCTACATTCCGGTTGGGTACTACCTCACCATGATGTTCCCACACCTCATATCCGGACATAAATCCAAACTGACAAAGATCTAGGCTAACTCTTTCCTTATTAAGAAATATACTGTTTTCGTGCCGCCTACAAGGGCATCTGACAGTGCCGGTTAAGGACAAGGCGAATACGTGGTCCACAAAATCTTTGGTCTTGGCTACCCACTCATCAGAATGACGTCCATTTCTACTCCAGCCATTGTACATCCATGCACGATCTTCAGCCATGCCTGAGACTGTTAAACCGAACCATATCGTGAAAACATTATTCAACTACGTTAATGGTTTCGGTCCTATATATATGTATAGGCAAGAATAGGTTCTAAACCCACAGCAAGCTAGCAGGACCAAAAAAAATTCGGCAGCATGACCTCGCTGCCACTAAACAATATAAGAATGAACCACATATACCACGTACATATGTTTTTCCTAAACGACATAAACCACATATAATACTAATCAACAAACACATATATAATTAATCAACAAACACATATATATAAACCACTAATACATTAATAAACCACATATTATACAATAAAATATGGCAAAAAATACACAATATAATTTCAAAAACGTACTAAACAATAGTATTAATCAAACGCACTAATCAACAAACACAATTACAACGATATACTAATTTCGGCGGCAATTAAATAAAAGGCCGTCGAAAATAAGAAATAAAATAGACAAAAAATACCTTAATGGACACGGCGAGGGTCCACGGCGCGGCGGGGGTGGCCGGCGAGGTCGGACCGCGGGCGGCTGGCGGGGGCAGACGACGGGGCCGGTCGGCGACCGTCCACGGCGCGGCGGGGGCGGCGGCCGACGAGGGCGAACCGCGCGCTCGGGCGGCCGGTGGGGGCCGACGGCGGGGGCGGTCGGCCGGCGGGGGCCAAGGGCGGGGGCGGCCGGTGAGGGGCGACGGTGGGGCGCGCGGTAGGGGCTGGCGGTGACGGCGGCGGACGAACGGCCGAGCGCGCGTGGGGTCGAGCGAGAGAGAGAGAAAGACAGCGAACAGAGGAGACACACGGTTTTAAATATTTAATTTTCGGCGGCCGAGACAGGTAGCTGCCGAAATTAGTGCTATTTTCGGCGGCTACGTCATAGGCCGCCGAAAATAGCACTAATTTCGGCGGCCGAGACAGGTAGCCGCCGAAATTAGTGCTATTTTCGGCGGCCAGCGCAGGCCGCCGAAAATAACGTGTAATTTTCGGCGGCCAGGGTTCAACCGCCGAAAATAACCCTGGCCGCCGAAAATGATCTACAGTGTTGTTGTGTATGTACGACAAGCTCCGGCGCAGCCGCCGCTTGGACGCGGTGCAGAGCGGCTGCTCCGCGCTGTCCATCGTCAAGCAGGAGGACCTCATGGTCGTCGCCAACGTCGGCGACTCTTGGGTTGTTCTGGTCACTGCATTCGACGACGACGCCATCACGTCGTCCAGCTCATCGTCCACCTGAAGCCCAACCTGCCACGTAAGTCGCTACTGACTGGACATGAATTCTTGTGCGCTGAGACGATAGCCGTTGCTTACGTTGTATGAGTGTCCTCGAATACGATGTATGTAGAGGAGTAGCGCATCCGGTGGTGCAATGGCCAGGGGTACTACCTTGCTGATGAGCCCGGGGAGCACTCGTTTTACAGCCCAGCCAAGAGTCATCAGTACTCGGTATGTCGCGCGCGTTCGACGACTACTATATCGAGGACTGTGGCGTCATCTTGGCGCCAGAGGTGACGCAGAGGAGGACCGACAACAATGACCAGTTCGTCATCCTCGCCACTGTTGGGGTAGCTTTTGTGCTGGCTTGCCTTTAATTCTCTTCGCAAACACACACTTGCCTTTTTGTTTAAGCAAAAGTGTACGGTGGTACGTGTCTGATGACTAACGATGTACAAGAGAATTTCTTCCGGTATGTGTGAAACGTGCTCTCCAATGATGAGACCATGCAAATCGTGACATATATCGAAGTCTGCATGATACTGATGGTTGCAATGTAGTGGTGAAACAGATAGATTATAAATAACAAAATTTATGTATAGCCAGAATCATAAATTGATTATGAAACATTTTCTTATAACGGTATATCACACATTTTGCATATAAGTTATCGTAGTATACTGGTATTATATATTCCCGTTGCAACGCACGGGCATTCAGCTATTATATATAAATAGAGATCCAAATTATGAATGCTTGCTCTAAACTCACATTCCACTCATCCATCCAACTAAACACATATACCTATGTTTTATAATCTATACCTATAAATAAAAATCATAGCAGGCATAGTATACAATGTGTTTTGCTACTTTATGATTGAACCTATAAATTATATAAATTATAGATACATACGATCTCACAAATCAAAGAATCATAGACACATGTGACATAATAATAAAACGACAACATTTGCAGATTGCAAAAATGCAAATATTCTGTTTGTTCCAAGGGGAGGACCATTTACCACTGACCCTGTATTTCGTGTCACCGTGCGACTCCGACGAGCCCCAATCCCGCGCGCCGGTGACCATGGAGTTCATCGACCCCTGGGACTCCCAGTCCCGCGCTCGCGTCGTCCATTCCGGCGCCAACTCCACTTCGTTCTCCTCCTCCACCGCCAAAGCACCCCTCTCCCTCCGCCACGCCGCATCTTGCGCCGCCGCGGCCGTCGCACTTCTCGCCGCCGCGTTCTACCTCCTCCCGACCTACCAGATCCTCTCCTCCCTCCTCATATGGATCGCTTCGTCCCTGCTCCTCGCCCCCTTCGCGCCCTTGTCGGCCACTGGCGGCGACATCTCCGTCGGCCGAGGCCGCGTCGTTCCGGCTCCAGAACCGGCCCCAGAACCCACGCCGGAACCCACGCCCGCCCCCCGCCGCGGCCGTCGCCAGAACCCAGTCCCGACGCCCACAAAACCCTCAGATCCGGGCACTCCCCCCGTCCAATCGGCCGCATCACTGCATCCGTTGCAGAAGGCGACAACTGCGGGTGGAGCCGTCGTGGACGGCGGCGAGAGGGAGGAGGACGCCGGCGAGTGGACTGACCAAGAGCTGGAGCTGCTCCGGCGGCAGATGGTGAAGCACCCGGCGGGTGAGCCCCAGCGCTGGGAGAAGATCGCCGCGGTGTTTGGCGGCCGCCGCACGCCGGAGAATGTCATCCGGGCGGCAAAGTCGGGCGCTCCCGCGGCGGGAGGAAGCTCGTTCGAGCAGTTCCTACGCAAGCGGAAGCCGCTCGATCCTAGGGCCGAGGCTGCTGACACTGCGGACGATGCGGGAGGCGCCGAGAGTGCGGACGCCGCTTGGAGCGCCGGGGATGACCGGGCCTTGCTGAACGCTCTTAAGGAGTTCCCGAAGGACACTACAATGAGGTGGGAGAAGGTGGCGGCCTCTGTACCCGGGAAGACAAAGGCCGCGTGCATGAAGAGGATCACCGAGCTCAAGCGAGACTTCAGGAGCACCAAGACGGCATCGGAAGCAGCATCATAGGCGAAACCTGATAATTTTGGTAGGGTAAGATTCCTGCAGCCTTTTCTTCTCTTCATTCTGACACATCAGTGGAGCCATATGTTGCTAATTGTTGATCTCGATAGTTGTTAACTTTTCCAGTTATGAACAATGCTGCAATGATGTATCGATGTCGTGTTTCATTAGGAACTTAGGTGAAATTTAAGAGTTCACCCTTAGGTGGCTGCCTAGGCTATTAGAAGTCTGAAACATCAGAATTGTACTGTTTCCTCCGACTTTATTTCATTGAAACAAAGCAGTTGAAATTTGTTGCAGCATAGCGTATTATAGGCATGCCTGCCGTTTATTTTTGGACATTGACATGGTGCAATTTCACTGAATTTACCAGATGGATAGCCTATTGATAGAAACAGTATGGATGCAATTCATTGGTGTTGGGTTCGGTTACCTACTACATTCCCGGAATACATTGTACAACGGGGTAATTACATAATAGTGACACCTTCCCAATGACACCGTGCTTTGCACCCATGTAGGAGACTGACAAGCGGGCCCATCTGGCCCAGCCGGGGATGGGGACCCAGCTTGCCTTAGCCCCTCGTGCTCGGCCCCCATTTTGAGTCCTGGTCACCTCCGTTCAGGGGGTCTTCGTCGTTGGGCCCCCGCTCCCATTGCGGTGAGGTATTGGATGGTGGCCTGGGACGTGTCCGGGCCTAGCAGCGAAGGGGCTTTGTTGGGCTTTGCGCCTCCTTGGGGGTCTGCTCAGATCGGATGTCTCTATCAACGGCGAAGTCTTTGGGCCCTCGCCGTTGGGCGGGGCCAGCAGCCTTCGTCTTATGCTGGTGCAACCCCCGTTGTCCTCCGGTGTTCGCACTGTCTCCGGGTGCTACCTTCGAGGTCCCTATGCCGAGGGCACCCTCTCCTATGTCTTCGGGTGCTAACTTGTGGTTAGCAGTTGATGAATATCGAGAGCGATTGAGGTCCAGCTCGGCCCTCGTCCTAACAATTAGGATGAGATATTATATTGGCTTAAAAAATTAAAGATCTAGTGGACCTTACAAAGATATTTTAGATTGGTGTTCCATACCCCATAACCAGGTTAAGGGCTGTCCCAAACTTTTTATGATCCCTGTGCCAAATTCAAATCTAGGTCCCCGTTTGTCAAAAAAAGGGGATTTTAGTCCATAAACCACTACAAGTTAGGGCCTGTTTTGACATTAGCACTAAAAATTAGCAGCTAAAATTAGTATTTGTGGATCCAAATAGACCTGCTAATTATTAGCTAGGGGCCTGCTAACTACTAGTTCCATTAGCTGGTTTGGGGTTGCTAATAGGTGTTAATACTTAATAGTTCATATGCACCTTCAACTCATTATCCAACCATCTATCCGCAGGTGGATCCAAACGGACTCCTAAAAATTAGCTAGCTAAAAAATAGCAGCTATTAGCTATTAGCTAGCTAATTTTAGTGCTAATGGATCCAAACAGACCCTTAACATCAAAGCATCAACCTAATGACATCAATGTTACTACTATTGTTAGCTTCTTGACATTTTTGCTACCAACATGAACTTCCTACACAAACATTTTGTGTCCCTAATTATCTTTTGTCTCATCATCGTGGTCACATCCAACATTGGATACATCAATGCAAGTTTGGTAATTGGTATCATGCTATTAGTTGATGTTGGTCAGATTAATGGGAAAGAGTATGTGCTTAAGTACATAATAAATAAATTGATGATCATGATAGTTGTTAACTTTTCTCAAGTTATGAAAAATGATGCAATGATATATCAATGTCTTGTTTCATTAGGAACTTAGGTAAAATTTAAGAGTTGACCCTTAGGTGGCTGCCTAGCCCTGTGTAGCACTCTGTCCACTCCCTAGCCAGCGGTACTTACTCCTGACAGCCATATAGGAATATAGGATCATAGATCATCCTCACGGACCAACATGAGTCTTAGGTGCACATTTTGTCCTCACTCATGCGCACCCGAGAAGTCTTCTCGGTCGGTCACACATCTCAAGATTGCTCTAGGCCGAACACGCTTAACCTAGTTATTCTTTCGAGGTAGGCTTCCGAAAAAGAAGACGCACCTTGTTGGTATAAGTATTCTATCATTTTTATTAAGCCTTGGATCAGGATATCACAATCCTCTGGTGTCAGGATATCACAGCCTGCTATTAGAAGTTTAAACTCTAAAGCCTCAGAATGGTGTTGTGTGATTTGCCAAATGTTCAACTTTTATTTCTTTTAAGAATTTGAATTTGTTACATATATTCTAGGAGTGTCCGTCATTCATTTGTGGATGTTGACATGGTGCAATTTCAGTGAATTTACCAGATGGATAGCCCATCGATAGAAATAATATGGATACAATTCATTGAGATGAGATGTTATCTTGGCTTAAAAGATTTAAGATATACTGGACTTTCTAAAGATATTTTAGATTGGTGTTCCATACACCATAATGATTCTCGGTTTGCATTTCACTGATCTGCGAGTATGGCACTTGTTAACCTTACCAAGATAGCCAACGAGGTTTATGTCAAGATAGTTAACCAATATAGTCAATATGCCTGCATTTTGCTTTGTTTCAATATCGGTTCCTGCTCATGGTATATTGCCCCCACAAAAAGTCCTTCATGATTAGAAGCTACATACAAAGAAATAGCTTATCTACTACATAGGCTGCTTGCTGAAACCAACGGGGCAGTTAATCTGAATATGTTGCAGAATAGCGTTTGTCTGTTTGGATGTCGATATTGGAGGGCAAGGAATTGAACTGGGTTCAATACCAAATCAACCATGGTATTGAAATGAGATGTAATTCCAATTCTATTGTTTGGTTGTTACTGAATTGGAGTTTGGAATTGTGCGGTCTAATTCCACGCAATACCGAGGGGTGATGCTCTGTATTAGAAAGCTGAGTTTCTAGTTATAGTCCAATTCCTTGGGTCTCTGATTCCAAATCTCAATTCTATGCGCAACCAAACAACAGAATTTTGGAAAGCTGATTTCAATTCCTAATTTTGTGCTCCAATATCTACATCCAAACGGGGTACAATTGGTGAATTTGTTGTATCACCATCATTTTGTTGGTCCACATTTTGAAAACGTCACTGTAAATAGGATTGTGTAGTAAAATTACTCTGCCCGTCTGGCAGGTGAAAGGTGTATCTTTCTTGGACTACTGTAGCTATTGTAGTCTGGGTCAGGGATAGAAACGATTTGCAGAACATAGTGTGGCCTGCACTTCCTATTTCAAGCAATCACATGTTTATAAAGGAAAATAACTAGATATCATTAGATCATGCAAGAACTATAAAGGAGTAAGGGCTACCGATGTGAACTGCTAATATGCGCAGTAAAGAGAAAGAGCTACAGATATGAACTGCTAATGTGCTGCGTAAATTGCAAACTGCCAGCTTTTTCCCCTCTTGAGTTTACAATCGGCTTTGAGCTGCTGAATGGTCACGCAAAAAAAAAAACTTGGAAAGTATTATGATATAGCTGCACTTGTTAGAGCATCTCCAACAATGCCTCAAACTAGTGCCTTAAATTGAAATATAAGGCTCTACACAAGAAAAACCACTCCAACAGTGCCTCAATTCAATAAATTTTGTCAAAAAACTATAGGGCACCTTCTCAAGTGCCTCAAATATATTACACCGTAGTGGGCTGCCCTATAATCTAGATTTAGGGCTTTACTGTTGGAGCGAAGTGTTTTGTTGGTGCCCTAAATTCTATAAAATTTACTTATTTTTAAATTATAAGGCATTTTTATAGGTCACGTTGTTAGAGATGCTCTTATAAGAACTTTTACAATTTCAACTTCTCATTCGAACTGTGTTAAAAGAAAACTATAAGGGCTAGTTTGGGAACTCTATTTTTCCAAAGGATTTTTAGTTTCCGAAAATGAATTAATTTCCCTTGGGAAAATGGAAATCCCTTGGAAAAATGGGTCCCAAATTAGCCCTAAATGGTAGAATTTCCCCATTTTGACCTAGTTGGAACTGGAACCTGAATTGCTGCTGTACATCGGTGAGGCAAATTGAGAAGTACACCAGAACTTCTTCTGATGATTCAACACTCAATATATGCATTATACTGTACATAATATTATATTCTGAATGTAAAGTAGCTAAATCTACATGTCTGGTCTCCGTTGTGTAACCTCTGTTCTGTATCATGAGTTCGTCGTGATCATTAGTTCTTTACACAGTGAACTTATCCTGCGACACCTTTCAGGTGCCGGACTGAATGACATGCGCTGCACTGGTTTGGCTAGCGAGGAAGAACTTTACATGGCTAGCTCCAGTGAACCATGGAAACGGCAGAGGATTAACTACACTACGGAGAGGGCCGGAGCTATAGAACAGATCATGTAATTTTCCTATTGAGCTAGAGATAGGGTATCCCTTGATATAGGAGAAACTTTGACTTACTACTGGACACATGGCATGGGACAGGGAGAAGCTGTTCTTGTTTCAAACTAAAGCATGTTTTCATTGCAATCTTTGGTAGGGTGCTATTGCTAGTCGGTTAAATGTTTGTGTGTACTGCTTCGAATTCCTCGTCTGAGAGTGGGAAACCAAGCAGCGTTTTTGTTATGATCGCTAGATATGTGAGGGATTGAAGAGGGGTATTGATGGGCAGGAACGTCGGCCGAGGGTCTCTGCCTACGGCCGAGCAAGAGGAGGGTTTCTCCCTTCTAATTCTTGTCTGTTTTATTTCCCATCCATTGATTACATTAATAGACCGGTTGGTTAACCCTATCTAGTTAGAGATCTTTATCTCCTAAAAACTTTCAACAAACTACTGACTGATAATCTTCCTAGATAATCTTAATTAATCTTCTAAATAATCTTAACTAATCATTTAATCTTATCTCTAACTATCCTTATCTAATCCTCCTTGGAGGGCCCATGGTTGCTGCTGTCGCAGCCCCTCCGTGGGCCTCCTTAGGCCCTGACACTACACCTCTCCTGGACAAGCAGCTCGTACTCGAGCTGCCGCATAACGGGTGCTCAAAGATCGAGTCTACTTGACCCAAAACCAGACACCTAGAAGACAAGTCTTTTATATCTCGGCTTATCTTATTATTTCGAATTTGATTTTTTTACTCCATAAGATAAGGCGGACACGCACGTGTGCAGCCACCTGGATTCCATGGACGCCATTTGCACGAAAGGGGAGCACATGGATGAGCACCTGAAATAGGTCGCAACAATAACCAGCGGAGGCGCCCTCGTGGCGGCCGGTAACGGAATATGGTGGCGCTAAATAGTGCGCCCTTGTTGATGACGAGGTGAGTGCCTTCCCTACCGCCGCTGCTGTAGAGTTGAAGTTTGTCGCCCGCGGAACATGTACCATGCTCGCACTTGGAGATAGCGGCCCGGTGCCACTGCTGATGGCCATCCGACAGGGCAAGGTCGCACCCCCGTGTGCCGAGGTCAACCGTCACCAAGGCTGCCTCGAGCATCTGCCAGTGCATCTCCCGCACTCTCCATCGTGCAAGGAAGCCACGAGCAGCAGCTTGTATGCCCACAGCCGCCGACGTCCGAAGCCGTGCAGACAACGTCAGCTGGTGTTCCTCACGTTGCACTGTTGCCTTGATTTGCAGCAGCCCTTGCTCAACCTTCTGGAGCGTGGCTTGCATCTTTGTGAGATCAGTCCTTATGTTGGTCCACAAATCACCCATCGATGGAGCTAGTGATTGCTGAGCCGTGGCTGCCCCTAGTGGTGTCGTCCATGGGGACGGAGACGTCGTCAACGAAGATGATTTGACGAAATTTGGCATTGTCCCTAGAGATGGGCACGCCGGCGTCTAGGATGTGGTGACAAAATTGACAGACGATGCTGCCCATGGAGATGGGGACGCCGGTTGCTAGGATGGCATGACGAAGGTGGCATACGACGTAGCCCATGGAGATGAGGACGTCAGTTGCTAGGACGGCGTGACGAAGGTGACATGCAGCGTAGTCTATGGAGATGGGGACGCCGGTTGCCAGGATGACGTTGTGGGGGACAGATATCCCCTGGGTCCACTAAAAGGTTGGAAGGCCTCGCGAAAGACTCTAGGCCCATTATTTCGCAAGGCCACCCCTTTATGGGCCAGGGGAGGAATCACTGGCAGAATGGATCGACGTAGGATTGGATCAACTCGAGCCCAGGCGGCTCAATGGATTTAAACGTTATCCGTAGCATTGATCTGATTCTCCCGCGCAGCACCCTCAGACGTCGGAACTGAACGAGGATAAGTCGGCAGGATAATAGGGAGATAAGTTTAGTCGGTTCACTATTACTCAGGAGCACATAGTTATCATACCCGCATGTAACGCCCCACGGTCGAGTATATAAGGCCTAGGAGGCACCCCATCAAAGAACAAGTCATTCATTAGCCATCTATTCAATTCTCTAGCGTCCTTCATACTAGAGAATCCCCCTGTAACCCACCACATAAAGATCCACACCAGGAAGTAGGGTATTACGCCTCTCTAAGCGGCTCGAACCTGTAGAAAATTGTCTACTGTCTCTCGTGTGCCCAGCACGAACCATCGAGCTACAGTCAGTTACACCGTCCTACCCAAAAGCACCCCAAGGGGTAACCCCGGGTGCGCGGTCGGGTCCCAAACACCGACAGCTGGCGCGCCAGGTAGGGGGTGTGTCACTGATCCAAACTAGCTCAATGGCCATCACTTTTCAGCACAAGATCGCTCTCCACCCTGGATCCATGTTCTGCTTTGGAACCATCTCGTTCGTGGCAGACGAAGAAGGGACTCTACATCGTACACCGGATCCGTCGGAGAAAAAGCCTTCCTCGAAAATCTCTGAGAAGGCAGGAACGAAGCAGGAGACAGTGCAACCTCCAGTGCTCCGAGCGAAGACTACCTCCTGCAAGCTAGAAGCAGAGAATTCATTTACCCGGAGGAACCCGTTGTCCACCTCATCCACGGAAAAATGGACACGAATTACAAGAAAAAAGGAAACAAAGACCCGTCAAGCTGCCCTTCTGGTACCTCCGCCCTCAAAGAACAGAAAGAAGCTTGTCGTCATGACAACTCCATTCTACCCCGACGTCCTCTTCATCGGGGGAGAGTGGAATCATCCCCCATCTCCGACGATGAACCGATCGTGCCTAGGGAAGAACCTCCTCAGCGGGAGGCTCGCCGATGGAGGAACCGACGCCGTAATGCCCGGCGACATCATGAAGCCGGAGAACAAGATCCGGTGCAGCCTGTATCACGAGACGAGATCTCGGAGATGGGAGAAACTCCAGATGAACGAGTCTTTAGGGAAAGGAGGAACTCTCGCCGACAAGAGGACAGCCGAGCGGGAGGCGAGACAGCGTCGAGAGAACCCTCTCTTCGGACGAAACCTGAACCCCGACAAGAGGCGGGGTTTAATTTCGGTTACACGTATACATCGCAACGCTCTAAAGTCGTACACGTGAATCGCTAAATCATCTCAAAATTACAACAATAATTCACAAAATTCATAACTTCAAACATGATAAAAATAAACTCAAGTTGTTTTGGGTTGTCTCCAACCTTGGATGAACGGCGAATGGCTCGACGGGCATGGAACGACGAGGTTTGACGGGGTTTGGACACGTCTCCGACGAGGCACGATAGCGAGCAGGGCGCTGCTCCGGCTTCTGTCCACAACGGCGTCGACAGTGAGCGAGCGCAGTGGCAGACACTGGCGAGGGGCGTGGACGGTCCAACGAATCGGCGAGGGCGCGGGCAACGGAACGTGCTCCACAGCGAGAAGGAGGAAGGCACGAGGAGAGAGCGAGCTTGGGCAGGGAGAAGAAGAGGGCTTGGCGTCGGATTTTATAGAGGAGAGGGAGAGAAGTGAAGGGTCGGTCTTCATGGCTGCCATTAATGGCATCCGCATCAATGGAGGCGGTAACGGCGGCATTGAAGCTCCCTTTACGCACGGACGGCGCGGGTGCTTCGGTGTGCAGGGGCGGGATCGGTCGGCTGGCACCTGGACGCGGGCAGGGCTTGGCGCGCGGTGCGTCTGCAGGCGGGCGTCGGGGAGGCTGGGGCGTCGAGGCTTGAGCTCGGGTTTCAGGGTCACGCTGCTCGCGGACCTGGCACGGGTCGCGTCGGGCACGGGCGCTTGGCGTCTTCGTCGGGTCCTCCTGGTGTCGATCGGGGCGCGGTGCTCAACGGGGTCCGCTGCGCGGTCGGGGATGCAGTTGGGGTCGCGGCACCGGGCTGGGGCGGCTCAGGGATGGCTCGGCGCTTGGCGTAGGTAGCGCGGGGAGGCTGCAGGGGAGAGGAGAGATAGAGAAGAGAGGGAAGAGAGCAAGGGAGAGAGAAGAGAGAGAAGCGGCGGCTGGGGAGGAGCATGGTGGCGGCTAGGTCAGGGATAGGAGGGGCGCGACTTCATGGGCCTTGGGCCAAATTCCTTAGGTTTTTTTTGAATTTCTCTTTTCTAATTTAAAATACACTTCAAAATAACTCTAAAATTTATAGTAATCACAACAAAACCATTTATAAATAAAATATTTATTTTTAGACTAATAATTATATTATTAATTTACTAGAATTTTTATTTAACAAGAAATGTTATTCAATGACCAAAATTAATCATGAGCATCCAAAAATTATTCCAAATGAAATAAATAACAAACACTTAAAATAAAATTAATTACCATAGATATCATTAATAACTAAATGTATTATTTTTATTTAATGATTTTCATAGTGTCACAAATCTACCCCTCTTAAAAAGAATCTCGTCCTCGAGATTAAGAAAGGCTAGCACGAAAGCAAGGGAGATACATGGTTTATTTGTAGGTTCTTAGTTCTCATTGAACTCCTCCAAACTTAAGGAACTTCCTTACTTCTCTGCTTCGAAATGTATACTAATCAAGCGACCTTCATCATCATTCTTATAAAATGGTGGGTCTTCTGAACTATTGCTTAGGTCATGCTTGGCAGCTTTCTTCTCTAGTCGGTCTAGACGCATTTTGGGACATTCGCGAATAAGATGTCCTTCGTTTTTGTAGTAGTAGCAAGCACCTCTTGCTTTGAGTTCTTTGCGAGTCAACTTTGGTTGACCAACAGGAGATGAGGGTTGATTGGGTGTCTGTATCTCATGTAGCTGAGCCTGACTTGATTCTTCTGTTTGGGTATCCATGTGTTTCATGGCTTTTGCTTGTGGTTGAGGTGGACTAATCATGTATCCAAACATTTTTCTATTCCTTTTGTTGTTCTTCATTCCATTGATCGAATATCTCTATGACTCATTTTTCTCGTTCATAGTTGTTAAAGTAGGAATATTGTCGTTGGCATCATTTACTTGATTTCCATTTCTATTGAGGTTCATCATCTAGTCAGAGGGTAAAAGAGTTAGTGAGACAGACTGCATAAGAGGCTTGTATGACATTAAGATAAAGAGCAACATTTTGATTTCCAATATAAGATTAGTTAAGGAACAAGGATGGTTTCAGATTTCCGCCTAGCTTCATCATACTACAAGAGCGTACAAGTGTTATATTCCTTAACAAAGATCTTTTGAACTTTATAAATTACAGAGCACGATATCCAAATCATCTTTCTGATCCAACAATATTTCTTTGAGCACAAATTGAGACAAAGACTTGAGCGGGACTTTAGGGCAACTAGAGTAGAGCATCACATTGTTTACATATAGTAGATGACACCATACTTTATTTTCCTTATAAAGAGGCAAAACACAATAGGCGCGAAAGATTCTCCAAATTTATTCATATATCACTTAGCACAATTACAAATCTTGAAAGGGGCAACATCTTGACATTTTTTTTCCCGAGAGACATACTCCTTCTAGCTAAACGATATATTATTCTTCCTTGATAGATGTACCAATCTGAGCTGGAGGTCGATTGTCTTCAACTACTATTCTTTCTCCAGACGGGGTTTCCAAACACATGGTTCCCTCAGTATGTTGGATTACTGCTTTAGTTCTTTGTAACCAATTCTTTCCAAGAATCACATCCTTTCCCATTGATTCTATCACTAGGAGATCAGCTGAAAAATCTATCCCGTTGATTTTAATACTTACTTTCGGACATATGTAGTTCACTAACACTTCCTTTTCAGGCGTACTGATGGTCTTTCTTGATCTTAAGGGACACTTAAAGATACCATACTTTGTCGCAAACTGGGCACTGATAAGAGAATGTGTTGTATGAGGATCATACAACACGGTGGCGATGGTTGTGTGAATGACTAGTGTTCCAAAAATTACTGCATCATCATATGGAATAGTTCCTGTCACTGCATAACTTATCCTTCTTGTGGTCTCTTTCCGTTGTTTATTCTTTGTTGATGCATGGGTTTGAGGATGTTGTCTTTTCTTTTGGACCTTATTGATCTCCACATCCTTCTTAGGACAACCATTAACAAGATGGCCGGTATCACCACAGCCAAAGCAAGCACGACTTGATAAGTTACATGGTGGAGTTATCTTTACTGTGTTGGTAGAAGTTTCTGTACATTTTTGTTCATATTCCATGTCTGAAGATTGAGATAGCTTCATCTCGGTGGTAATCTGAAGTGAACTCTTCTCAGGACAGTTACGGAAGTAATGACCTTCACGTCCACATAGATAGCAAGCTTTTCTTGAAGTTATCTCTTGACTCTTTCCATGTTTCCCTTTTTGTTTCTTGGACTTGATGCGACGACGAGGTTGAAACTGTGTGCAAGTAATAGTCCATCCATCAATGTAACACTCATGTGTTTCTTTTTGGAGCTGGGCATCCTTGTGATGTTTCCTTTTTGGAAAACCTGGCAATTCATCGTCTGATAGTGCATCTGCTATTAGTCGTTCTTGGGGAGACCATTGACTTTTTATGCCAGAAAACAAAATCCGGTTCTTCTGTTTTGTAGTTTCACTTTCGTTTGTACTGATCTGGCGACAAGGAATTCCATAGTACTCACAACAACAACATGTTCTAAAGTCACTTGTCTATTGGTTTGGTTGTGCATCCT
This sequence comes from Zea luxurians, assembly GCA_029449295.1. Classification (NCBI taxonomy): domain Eukaryota; kingdom Viridiplantae; phylum Streptophyta; class Magnoliopsida; order Poales; family Poaceae; genus Zea; species Zea luxurians. Next base: position 35,554,211 of record JAOPSE010000010.1, on the reverse strand, counting down.
TTTGTGTCTTGAATGTCTGTTCATCAGCTGTTTTATTTATAGTGTTGTTTTGACTTGCCAACACACCACATTCTTTGCATTTAGTGACATCACTTGTAGTTGACATTCCAAGGTCTGACATTTGTATGGGTATGGAAGAATGGAAGGGACAAAAGGGTTGAGCAAAGACAGATTATAGAGTGCAGAGAAAACCCATCTATCTAAGGTTTTACCTAGCTAACTGATGTCATTGTGGACAAAAGTCACACAATACACCAACAATCATTTCAAAGAAGCAAATCAAACATGAACACAAAGGACAATGAATTCATGCATACCAACACAACACAATCCAATTCTACTCATTCAACCAAAACAAAAGGTGAGACAAGGTTTGGAATAAGAAAGATATTATAAAGTCAAGGAGTCAGGTAAGAATTATCAAGGAGTTAGACAAGACATATTTGTTGGTGGCCAAGAGTGAAATAAGATAACCATGAACTATTAAAGTGAGGATAAATGATATAACCAAGGATATAAAGTGAGTTAGGGAGAAAGCATTATCCTGGCGTCGATCGGGGCGCGGTGCTCGGTGGGGTCCGCTGCGCGGTCGGGGATGCGGTTGGGGTCGCAACACCGGGCTGGGGCGGCTCAGGGATGGCTCAGCGCTTGGCGTAGGTAGCGCGGGGAGGCTGCAGGGGAGAGGAGAGATAGAGAAGAGAGGGAAGAGAGCAAGGGAGAGAGAAGAGAGAGAAGCGGCGGCTGGGGAGGAGCAGGGTGGTAGCTAGGTCAGGGATAGGAGGGGCACGGCTTCATGGGCCTTGGGCCAAATTCCTTAGGTTTTTTTTTTGAATTTCTCTTTTCTAATTTAAAATACACTTTAAAATAACTCTAAAATTTATAGTAATCACAACAAAACCATTTATAAATAAAATATTTATTTTTAGACTAATAATTATATTAATAATTTACTAGAATTTTTATTTAACAAGAAATGTTATTCAATGACCAAAATTAATCATGAGCATCCAAAAATTATTCCAAATGAAATAAATAACAAACACTTAAAAGAAAATTAATTACCATAGATATCATTAATAACTAAATGTATTATTTTTATTTAATGATTTTCATAGTGTCACAACTTAGAGGAAAACTCCTCCTCTGAGTATTCGGAGTCACCGAAGTCCTCCGAGGGGGACTTGGCTCGCGCTTCTGCTTGTCGCAGGAGTGGTGCGACGAACTTCCGCCCTTCTTATTCTTGCCCATAGTTGATCGGCAGAGAATAGAAAAGTGGAGAATAAGCAACAAACGGCCGAGAGATGTGTGAAGACACCAGTGAAGCAGGCAGTCTATTTACAGGGGCGGGAGGCAACCGCTCATCTCCTACCATGGTCACTGAACAGTCGCAAGTATTCAATAAGCCATTCAAATTGCTTGGAAACAAGTCAGGCGGCAGACGCCGCCTCATGTAACACGACACCATTGGGACTGAGGTCAACTGCTTGGACGATATGATTACACCCCGCGGTCACGTCAAGTTACTACTCAAGGGTAGTTTGCTAAATGCTCAGCGCACCAAGCCGTCTCTTGGCTACACCCATTGGGGGGGACGTCCAGGAATTTTCAATAGATTTTCCTAAGCAGTCACATCCATACAGTATACGCAATGAATGTATCAAGACAGAAGGAAGATATCGATAGAAATCAGAGGAAAGCCAAAAATAGCTACTGAAGTACAAGTCTAATCAACAGAAGCATTAAAGCACGAAGCGAAATGAAAACCAGCCAAGAGCCATCTACCGGACGTCCAATCTGTTGACGATCGAATAAATTTCAAACCTAACAGGACATGGGTAGACCGCGTTGCTGATCTCAAAGGCAAGAATCAAAGACAACAGGCTGATCTCTAAAAGCATAAGCTAATGATATAATGCCAAACTCTAAGGCATGAGATGAAGACCTTTGAGTGGATTATTTTCAGTAATCCACTCAAAGCCCGGGGGCTACACCCACTGGGTGCACCTCCGGTGCACCCAATGAGTTCTCAACCCCGAAGGCAGAACGCTGATCTCTAGGGCATGGAACGACGAAGAAATGCTGATTTGTAAAGCATGGAACGAAGATGAACCAACGACTTCTAAAAAAGCAGGAGATGAAGACCTTTGAGTGGATTATTCTCAGTAATCCACTCAAAGCTCGGGGGCTACACCTATTAGGTGCACCTCCAGTACACCCAATGAATCTTCAACCCCTAGAGACGAAATGCTGACCTCTAAAGTATAAGCTAGTAACCAAGCATTAATCTCTGAAATATAAAGCGAAGACCGCTGAAAGAGCCGAAGAACATAATAGATGTTTATTTTTACCGGACCGATCAAAGTTCAGAAGCAATGACTTGACAAGTGTACTATCAAAGCATCCACAGTCTAAAATCAAAACTGCAAGCTGGACCTAGAATCTTTGGGCCGATTGTTTCAAAATCAACTCAAAGATTGGGGGCTTGTGGGGGATAGATATCCCCCGGGTCCACTAAAAGGTTGGAAGGCCTCACGAAAGACTCTGGGCCCATTATTTCGCAAGGCCACCCCTTTGTGGGCCAGGGGAGGAATCACTGGCAGAATGGATCGACGTAGGATTGGATCAACTCGAGCCCAGGCGTCTCAATGGATTTAAACGTTATCCGTAGCATTGATCTGATTCTCCCGCGCAGCACCCTCAGACGTCGGAACTGAACGAGGATAAGTCAGCAGGATAATAGGGAGATAAGTTCAGTTGGTTCACTATTACTTAGGAGCACATAGTTATCATACTCACATGTAACACCCCACGGTCGAGTATATAAGGCCTAGGGGGCACCCCATCAAAGAACAAGTCATTCATTAGCCATCTATTCAATTCTCTAGCGTCCTTCATACTAGAGAATCCCCCTGTAACCCACCACATACAGATCCACACCAGGAAGTAGGGTATTACGCCTCTCTAAGCGACCCGAACCTATAGAAAATTGTCTACTGTCTCTCGTGCGCCCAGCACGAACCATCGAGCTACAGTCAGTTACACCATCCTACCCAAAAGCATCCCAAGGGGTAACCCCGAGTGCGCGGTCGGATCCCAAACACCGACAGACGTCGCGAAATTGGCAGCAGAAGCCATGGGCGGCGTCGCTGCCATTAGCTGTGGTGCCGTCCACCGGTTATGTGCCGCTAGGCACCTCATCTGTTTCCCTGACCCTGGATTCCCTCGCTGAAGTAGTTCGGGAAATCTCACGAAACATGGCTGTCATGCAAGGAAACATGATCGTGATGCAGGGAACATCTCCTCCATCCATACCTACATCACCGGCGCCTAGAACCCACCGCAGCCACCGCTGCCTGCCTCCACCCCCATGCCACTGCCGCCCAGCCCATCTGTGCCGCCGCCCACCGCATATCTCCCAACATCTGCCGCTACCGCGTCCTCCATGGCCGGGGCTGTGCCTGGCTTACCGCTGCACTTGATGTAGTGGTCCCGATCATATGTGCTGCAGCCGCCGATCTACTCCACTCTGGCGACCATCACGTCGTCGGAGGTGCAGTCTGAAGCCCCCCACGTGCTGGCCTCTGGGGGGTCTTCTACGGAGGCGTCGAGGGAGTCCTCTTCCATGAACCCACGACCCAGACAGCCTCCTCCGGGGTCGTCGAGCCCACTGCTGGCCTAGGGTATAGCCAGGCGGCATAGGCTCCCCCTCGCTACTACAAGATCGACTTCCCCACCTATGATGGCAGCGTCAACCCCCTAAATTGGTTGAACCAATGCGAGTAGTTCTTCTGGGGCCAGCGCACCCTGGTTATTGACCGCACTTGGCTCGCTTCGTATCATCTGAAGGGCGCTCCACAGACTTGGTATTACACTCTAGAGCAAGACGAGGGCATGCCAACGTGGGGACGCTTCAAGGAGGTCTGTACCCTTCGGTTCGGGTCGCCTGTTCGTGGCACCCGCCTGTCTGAACTTGCCCGCCTACCCTTCACCTCGATGGTACAGGACTACGCCGACCGCTTCAACGCTATGCTCGGCCACACGCACAAGCTCGACGTGCAGCAGAAGGCCAAACTCTTCATCGATGGCCTCCCGACCATATCCGGGCTGATGTGGCCATTCGAGACCCCTAGGACCTTCAATCGGCAATGTACTTGGCGCGTGCTTTCGAGCAGCGTGCAGCAGCGCAGACCACTCCGCCTCCAGCGTGCGGGTTCCGGCAGTCTCGCCCGGGACTGCCAGCACCGCCGCGTCCACTGACTGCTCCGCCTACCATTGCAGTGCAACCAGTAGGTACAACCGCCCCAGCGCGACCGTTCCATCGGCTTACGCCGACCGAGCAGCAGGAACGACGTCGTCAAGGGCTCTGTTTCAATTGTGATGAGCCCTATGTGTGTGGGCACGTGTGTCCCTGCCTCTTCTACTTGGAGAACGATGACTACATCGACGATGAGCCCCAAGAGGAGGGAGCTAACCTACAGGTCACGCCTGAGCAAGAGCCACCCCCGCGTGCCACGACTATCATTCCGATGGTCTCGCTGCACGCATTGCAGGGGTGTGCACACCGAACGCCATGCTGCTGCCCGTCTCCATCAATGGCCATCGTCTTGTGGCCCTCGTCGACTCTGGCTCCACCACCAACTTCATGTCGGTGGGTCTAATGAGCCGCCTGCAGCTGCCATCCACGCCACACCCCACCATCAAAGTGTAGGTGGCCAACGGTGACAACATACCGTGCCAAAGTATGGCGCGGAGCGTCGACCTGCGGGTGGGCACCGAATAGTTTTCCATCGACTGTATCAGCCTCACCCTCGGCACCTTCGACGTCATTTTGGGCATCGAGTTCCTGCGGCTGCTGGGGCCGATCCTCTAGGACTGCGACCGCCTGTCCATGTCCTTCACCAAGGGGGACCACCACATCATTTGGTCCAGCCTAGGGGCGCCCGGCGTGGTTCCCCCAGAGCCGGCTGCGTGCGTGGTGTCCAGCACGCCCACATAGCCGCTCCTCGACGATCTTCTTCGGTAGTTTGAGCTGGTCTTCGCTGAGCCGCAAGGGCTGCCACCCGCCCGCCCCTACGACCACCGCATTCATCTTCTTCTGGGGGCGGCACCGATGGTGGTTCGGCCCTACCGTTACCCCCAGCTCCAGAAGGATGAGTTAGAGCGTCAGTGCAGCGCCATGCTCACCCAAGGGATCATTCGCCCCAGCACATCGCCATTCTCTGCCCCGGTCTTGCTGGTCCGCAAGCCCGACAACTCGTGGTGGTTCTGCATCGACTACAGGGCTCTGAATGCCAAGACAGTGAAGGACAAGTTCCCTATTCCAGTGGTCGATGAGCTGCTCGATGAGTTGCATGGCGCCCACTTCTTCACCAAGCTCGACTTGCACTCGGGCTACCACCAGGTGCGCATGCACCCCGCTGATGTCGAGAAGACGGCGTTCCGGACACACGAGGGACACTATGAGTTCTTGGTCATGCCGTTTGGTCTCTCCAACGCTCCGGCGACCTTTCAAGCCCTCATGAACGACGTCCTCCGCCCCTATTCGTGCAAGTCTGTGCTTGTGTTTTTTGATGACATCCTCATCTACAGCAAGACATGGGCGGAACACCTCCAGCACATCAGCATCGTCCTCCACGCCCTGTGTGACCACCAGCTACATCTCAAACGCTCCAAGTGCTCCTTCGGGGCACGCTCGGTGGCATACCTCAGGCACGTCATCTCCACCGCAGGGGTGGCCATGGATGCGGCCAAGGTGGAGGCCGTCTCCTCGTGGCCAGCACCACACTCAGCTCGTGGCCTGTGGGGCTTCTTAGGCCTCGCTGGCTACTACAGAAAGTTCATCCACGACATTGGTGTCATCGCGGCACCTCTCACATGCCTTCTGCGGCACGATGCCTTCGCCTGGGACGACGACACCCAGGCCGCCTTCCAGCAGCTGAAAATAGCCTTGACCATGGGTCCGGTCCTTCAGATGCCTGACTTCGAGAAGACCTTCGTTGTGACAGAACCTCCCAAGTCATTAGGTCCACCTACAGTTGTCCTTGTCCAACAGACCTCAGACAACCCTGTAGGTGCCTCTGAATCACTTGACAAGTTCGGTATCCGCTTTTCTTACCTTTCCCAAGAGCGTTTCACCCGTCACACAGACATTATAAGCATCGGATATACGAAAATGCGAAAGCAGTTACATTAACTTACCTTTATTAAAAAGTAAGACAGAGTTATATAGTTACTGACCAGAAATATAATATATGAGTGCAGAGTATTATTATTACAAACCATGGGAGGCAAAAACCCCTCTCGATAAGTATTAAACAAAAGTTTTATGGAGGATCCTTTCCTCCCACAGCTTCACTCTTGGTGCTCTTCTTTTGGTACCACCTTAGAACAGAAGCAACAAAAGTTGGTTGCTTCCTCACCTAAAAACAACATGGGACAAAGCCCTGATTATGGAATTACTCAGCAAGTCTTACCCGACTAAAGAAAAGACTCTCAAGGGTATGCTGGCTTTCAGGGAGTCAAGGTAAGGCCTAACAATAGTCAATGACTCTGTTTGCAGAAATGCTTACTAAGAGTGGATCCTTAAAAATCCAGTTTTATTTGTCCGGTTAAGTAGAATTACCTGTAACTAGAGTTCATTCTACCCTAGTTCAATCACTTGACCTACACTAGCCAATTTCTTAACAACCCTTCATGTTCTCTGGATTTGCTACTTGTAAGTCAGTGACCAAGTCTTCATAACCGCAAAGTTACGGCGATCCGAATCGATTATACTCAGCTGAGGATCTCCAATCACACGACATATGTAGCACTTAACCCTTGCATATATCAACTCGCCACCGGGGTTCTTAAGACCAGATCAGGTTCACGCCAACCGAGAGCACAAATACACCACCGTCCAACCTCTTGCCACGGAGGGTACACGCTACTCTCGCCATCTTTCCACTCCCATTGCGTGGTATCTTATTCTGGTATTAGTCTGCCCGAGGCAAAGCTTACCCATGACGAAGCATGTGACCAGTTAAAGGGTCCTCGGTCAGCAGGCCTACATCGAGACAGTCCTTAATCGACTCAGACGGAGACACTACACCGAGACTCTCTTCTAGTGCAAGTCACCCACCCGGTCTCAGCTTAATCATTTCAAACCCCAAAGTTTGGTACCTGGCAGAGGTACATCTTTTCCGATGTTGAACCCATCATGGCCATGATGGATCCACCATCAAGTTTTATTTTCGAAAACATCCCACCCACTTTGCAACATCATCTTTGATAAAGCAAAACATTTTGTTTTTCTAAAGCAAAGCTAAGCATAAGAAAACCTTTTTGTAAAATAGGGGTTAGGAAGTAATCCAAGGAAGGAGATGCAGCAATAGTTTAGCACACAACTCCTATCACCTAATGCATCAAGTAAGTGAGAAAGATTTTAAAAGAACAAGGGGTGGCAAATGCACCGGGGCTTGCCTTGTTTTACTGGTGAATCAGGCTTGGTCCCGCAGATGTCAAAATAGAAACAGCTGTCTGCCTGATGTTCCTCAGGTGGTGGTGGTGGTGTCCTTGCTTCTTCTTCTACTTCCTCTTCGTTTTCTAAATATGACCATACATAATAATGAATGCTCATGTAATGCTCATGAGAGTACAAAGGTAATAAAAATTCATTATTTAAAGTCTTGAATACAACTTTCCCTCACGGCTCTCTAGAGAACAAGGGTTTCTAGAGTCAATATAGGAATTCAAAGGGCAGGGGTAGAGTTTTGGGTTCTAAGTTCAAACAAGGTCCAAATCATACCAAAATCTACCCAAGGCTGCTAAATAACATTTAAGGGTTATCTAAAAAGTTTGGGGATTTTTGGAATTATTATCTATTCTCTAAAAATCCAGAAACAAGGTCTTACGCTGTTTTAAATACTCTATAATTTCCCTTTTGGATTAAAAATCCTAAAATTATTTTTATTAAATTCTATGGAAAATTAGGAATCTAGCAAAATTGGTCTCACTTTTTTAGGATTTTTCTACAAGTTTCTAGAATTGTTTTAGCTCTGGCAGAAAAGGAAAAAGAAAAGCCGGTGAATAGTATTGGACCGAATCTGACCCAGGTCGACCCAACTACGGGTGAAACTGTGCCCGCGCGCGCCCGCTTGTAGTCTTTGCAAGAAAGTCTCTGGTGAAAGGGAAATAGGGTCAAACCTTTTTCAATATGAATTTTGGTGGTTGAATTGCCCAACACAAATTATTGGACTAACTAGTTTGCTCTAGAATATGTGTCCTACATGTGCCAAAGGTTCACAACAAACCAATACAAAGATAAAAGAAAGGGTTCAAAACAAAAGAGCAAAGTTTACCGAAGGCAGCCCTAGTCTGGCGCACCGGAATGTTCGGTGCGCCACCGGACAGTGTCCGGTGCACCAGGGAGTTCGACGCTGAACTTGCCAGCCTCGGGAAATTGGGAGGCCGCTTGGCTATAATTCACCGGATTGTCCAGTATAACACTGGACTGTCCGGTGTGCCAGCGGAGCAACGGCTACTTCACGCCAACGGTCGTCTACAACAAGCATTAAATGCGCGCCTGTGCGCGTAGAGGTCAGAGCAGCGCCAGAAGGCGCACCGAACAGTCTACAGGACCTGTCCGGTGCACCACCGGACTGTCCGGTAGGCCCACAAGTCAAAGCTCCAACGGTCGAACCCTAACGGCCAGGTGACGTGGCTGGCGCACCGGACAGTGTCCGGTGGCATACCGGATTGTCCGGTGCGCCATGCGACAACAGCCTTCACCAATGGCTATTTTGGTGGTTGGGTTTATAAATACCCCCAACCACCCACCATTCATTACATCCAAGTTTTCATCCTTCAAACCTCATACAAGAGCTATAGCATTCAATACAAGACACAAACAAAGAGATCAAATCCGCTCCCAAGTCCGGAATCACTCCAAACAAATTAGTGACTAGAGAAAGAGACTTTTGTGTTCTTTTGAGCTCTTGCGCTTGGATTGCTTTTCTTCTTCCTCATTCTTGTTTCCACAACACTTGTAATCAAAACAAGAGACACCAATTGTGTGGTGGTCCTTGTAGTGGACTTAGTGTCCCATTTGATTGAGAAGAGAAGCTCACCCGGTCTTTGTGACCACCTCAACGGGGAGTAGGTTCGCAAGAACCGAACCTCGATAAAACAAATCACCGTGCCATCCATTCTTATTTGCTTGTGATTTGTTTTTGCCCTCTCTTTCGGACTCGTTTATATTTCTAATGCTAACCCCAGCTTGTAGTTGTGCTTAAGTCTATAATTTTCAGATTCCGCCTATTCACCCCCCTCTAGGCGACTTTCAATTGGTATCAGAGCCTGGTGCTTCATTAGAGCTTAACCGCTCGAAGTGATGTCGGGAGATCACGCCAAGAAGGAGATGGTGACCGACGAGAAGCCCGTTACAAGCCATGGGAAGGCTCCATCGGGAGAGTCCCACAACAAGGGGAAGGAGAAGGAATCCCCTTCACACAAGTCGCATCGGAGTGGCGAAAAGAAAAAGAAGATGAGCAAGGTGGTCTACTATGAGACCGACTCTTCATCGCCATCCACCTCCGGCTCCGACGCGCCGTCCGTAACTTATAAGCGCCATGAGCGCAAGAAGTTTAGTAAGATTCCCCTACACTACCCTCGCATTTCTAAACGCACTCCATTGCTTTCCGTTCTATTAGGCAAACCACCGGTTTTTGACGGTGAAGATTATAACATGTGGAGTGATAAAATGAGGCATCACCTAACCTCACTCCACACTAGTATTTGGAACGTCGTTGAGTTTGGTGCACAGGTACCATCCGTAGGGGATGAGGACTACGATTCGGACGAAGTTGCCCAAATCCAGCACTTCAACTCACAAGCCACAACAATACTCCTCGCCTCTCTAAGTCGAGAGGAGTATAACAAGGTGCAAGGATTGAAGAGTGCTAAGGAGATTTGGGACGTACTCAAAACAGCGCACGAAGGAGACGAGGTGACGAAGATCACCAAGAGGGAAATGATCGAGGGGGAGCTCGATCGCTTCATGCTCAACCAAGGAGAAGATCCGCAAGCCATGTACAACCGGCTAAAAACCTTGGTGAACCAAGTGCGCAACCTCGGGAGCACCAAGTGGGATGACCATGAAATGGTCAAGGTTATTCTTAGATCACGCGTATTTCTTAACCCCACTCAAGTTCAATTAATTCGTGGTGATCCAAGATATAAACTAATGTCTCCCGAGGAAGTGATAGGTAAATTTGTGAGCCTTGAACTAATGATCAAAGGCTCCAAAAAGATCATCGAGCAAGGCGCATCCTCCTCCGTACCCGAAGCACAACCCGTTGCATTCAAGGCAACGGAGGAGAATAAAGAAGACTCTACACCGAGTAGAGTTCCCATCGACGCCTCCAAGCTCGACAATGAGGAGATGGCGCTCATCATCAAGAGCTTCCGTCAAATTCTCAAACAAAGGAAGGGAAAAGATTACAAGCCCCGTTCCAAGAAGGTTTGCTACAAGTGTGGTAAGCCCGGTCATTTCATTGCTAAATGTCCATTATCTAGTGATAGTGACAGGGGCGACGATAAGAAGGGAAAGAGGAGAGAAAAGAAGAGATACTACAAGAAGAAGGGCGACGATGCCCATGTTTGCCGGGAGTGGGACTCCGACGAGAGCTCCACCGACTCCTCCTCCGACGAGGACGCCACCAACATCGCCGTCAACAAAGGGCTCCTCTTCCCCAACGTCGACCACAAATGCCTCATGGCAAAGGACGACAAGAAGAAGAAGGTAAAATCCAAATCCTCCACTAAGTATGCAACATCTAGTGATGAGGCTAATTCTAGTGATGATGAGGATGATTTGTTTACTCTCTTTGCCAACTTAAACATGCAAAAAAGGAAAAATTAAATTAATTGATTAGCGCTATTCATGAAAAGGATGAGCTCTTGGATAGCCAAGAGGATTTCTTAATTAAAGAAAATAAAAAGCATGTTAAAGTTAAAAATGCTTATGCTTAGGAGGTAGAGAAAAATGAAAAATTAACTAGTGAGCTAAGCACTTGTCATGACATTGTTTCCAACCTTAGAAATGAAAATGCAAAATTAATTGCTAAGGTTGAAAAGTTTGATGTTTGTGATGATTCAATTGTTAGTCTTAGAAATGATAATGCCAATTTAATTGCTAAAATTGACAAATTGAATGCCTCTCTTTCTAGCCTTAAAATTGAAAATGAAAAATTAATAGCTAAGGCTAAGGATTTAGATGTTTGCAATATTTCCATTTCCAATCTTAGAGATGAAAACGACATTTTGCATGCTAAGATTGTTGAGTTGAATACTTGCAAACCCTCAACATCTACCGTTGAGCATGTTACTATTTGCACTAGATGTAGAGATATTAATGTTGATGCTATTCATGATCACCTAGCTTTAATTAAACAATAAAATGATCACATAGCTCAACTTAGTGCCAAAGTTAATGAGCATGACTTAGAAAATGAGAAATTTAAATTTGCTAGAAGCATGCTCTATAGTGGGAGACACCCTGGTATTAAGGATGGCATTGGCTTCCAACAGGGAGACAATGTCAAGCTTAACGCCCGCCTAAAAGATTGTCTAATTTTGTTAAGGGCAAGGCTCCCATGGTTCAGGATAACGAGGGTTACATTTTATACCCTGCCGGTTATCCCGAAAACAAAATTAGGAGAATTCACTCTAGGAAGTCTCACTCTGGCCCTAATCATGCTTTTATGTATAAGAGTGAGGCATCTAGTTCTAGGCAATCAACCCATGCCAAATTGCCTAAGAAGAAAACTCCTAAAGCATCAAATGATCATAATGTTTCTTTCAAAATTTTTTGATGCTTCTTATGTGCTTACTAACAAATCCGGCAAGGTAGTTGCCAAGTATGTTGGGGGCAAACACAAGGGATCAAAGACTTGTGTTTGGGTACCCAAAGTTCTTGTATCTAATGTCAAAGGACCCAAAACTGTTTGGGTACCTAAAATCAAGAACTAAATTTGTTTTGTAGGTTTATGCATCCGGGGGCTCAAGTTGGATCATCGACAGTGGGTGCACAAACCATATGACTGGGGAGAAAAAGATGTTCTCCTCCTACGAGAAAAAACCAAGATCCCCAACGAGCTATCACATTCGGGGATGGAAATTAAGGTTTGGTCAAAGGATGGGGTAAAATTGCTATATCACCTTACCATTCAATTTCCAATGTTTTTCTTGTAGATTCATTAGATTACAACTTGCTTTCTGTATCTCAATTATGCAAAATGGGTTACAACTGTCTTTTTACGGATACAGGTGTTACTGTCTTTAGAAGAAGTGATGATTTAGTAGCCTTTAAGGGAGTATTAGAGGGTCGGCTGTACTTAGTTGATTTCAATAGAGCTGAACTCGATACTTACTTAATTGCTAAGACTAACATGGGTTGGCTCTGGCACCGCCGACTAGCCCATGTTGGAATGAAGAATCTTCACAAGCTTCTAAAGGGAGAACACATTTTAGGACTAACAAATGTTTATTTTGAGAAAGACAGTATTTGTAGCGCATGTCAAGCAGGGAAGCAAGTTGGTGTTCATCATCCACATAAGAACATCATGACGACTGACAGGCCACTCGAGCTCCTCCACATGGACCTATTCGACCCGATAGCTTACATAAGCATTGGCGGGAGTAAGTACTGTCTAGTTATTGTGGATGATTATTCTCGCTTCACTTGGGTATTCTTTTTACAGGATAAATCTCAAACCCAAGAGACCTTGAAAGGATTCTTGAGACGGGCTCAAAATGAGTTCGGCTTGAGGATCAAGAAAATGAGAAGCGACAACGGGACGGAGTTCAAGAACTCACAAATAGAAGGCTTTCTTGAGGAGGAAGGCATCAAGCATGAGTTCTCTTCTCCCTACACGCCACAACAAAATGGTGTAGTGGAGAGGAAGAATAGAACTCTACTGGACATGGCAAGAACCATGCTTGATGAATATAAGACTTCGGATCGGTTTTGGGCCGAGGCGATCAACACCGCTTGCTATGCCATCAACCGACTATATCTACACCGAATCCTCAAGAAGACATCATATGAACTCCTCACCGGTAAAAAGCCCAATGTTTCATATTTTAGAGTCTTTGGTAGCAAATGCTTTATTCTTGTTAAAAGAGGTAGAAAATCCAAATTTGCTCCTAAGGCTGTAGATGGCTTTTTACTAGGATATGATTCAAACACAAGGGCATATAGAGTCTTTAACAAGTCCACTGGACTAGTTGAAGTTTCTTGTGACATTGTGTTTGATGAGACTAACGGCTCCCAAGTGGAGCAAGTTGGTCTTGATGAATTAGATGATGAAGAGGCTCTGTGCGTTGCGCTAAGGAACATATCCATTGGGGATGTGTGTCCTAAGGAACTTGAAGAGCCCCCACAAGCACAAGATCAACCATCGTCCTCAATGCAAGCATCTCCACCAACTCAAGATGAGGATGAGGCTCAAGATGATGAAGGAGAAGATCAAGAAGATAAGCCACCTCAAGACGACGACAATGATCAAGGGGGAGATGCAAATGATCAAGACAAGGAGGATGAACAAAATCCAAGGCCGCCACACCCAAGAGTCCACCAAGCAATCCAACGAGATCACCTCGTGAACACCATCCTAGGAGACATCCATAAGGGGGTAACCACTCGATCTCGCGTTGCTCATTTTTGTGAACACTACTCTTTTGTTTCCTCTGTTGAGCCACATAGGATAGAGGAAGCACTTCAAGATTCGGATTGGGTGTTGGTGATGCAAGAGGAGCTCAACAATTTCACAAGAAATGAGGTATGGCATTTAGTTCCACGTCCTAACCAAAATGTTGTAGGAACCAAGTGGGTCTTCCGCAACAAACAAGATGAGCATGGTGTGGTGACAAGGAACAAAACACGACTTGTGGCCAAAGGGTATTCACAAGTCGAAGGTTTGGATTTTGGAGAAACCTATGCACCCATAGCTAGGCTTAAGTGAATTCGAATATTACTTGCCTATGCTACTCACCATGGCTTTAAGCTTTACCAAATGGACGTGAAGAGTGCCTTCCTCAACGGACCTATCAAGGAAGAGGTCTATGTTGAGCAACCTCCCGGCTTTGAAGATAGTGAGTATCCTAACCACGTGTATAAACTCTCTAAGGCGCTTTATGGGCTCAAGCAAGCCCCAAGAGCATGGTATGAATGCCTAAGAGACTTTCTTATCACTAATGGATTCAAAGTCAGTAAAGCCGATCCTACTTTATTCACTAAAACCATTGAGAATGATTTGTTTGTATGCCAAATTTATGTTGATGATATCATATTTGGGTCTACTAACAAATCTATATGTGAAGAGTTTAGTATGATCATGATTCAAAAATTCGAGATGTCTATGATGGGGGAGTTGAAGTATTTTCTAGGATTTCAAGTGAAGCAACTCCAAGAGGGCACCTTCATCAGCCAAACGAAGTACATTTAAGACATTCTCACCAAGTTTGGAATGAAGGATGCCAAGCCCATCAAGACACCCATGGGAACCAATGGGCATCTCGACCTCGACATGGGAGGTAAATCCGTAGATCAAAAGGTATACCGGTCGATGATACGTTCTTTACTCTATTTATGTGCATCTCGACCGGACATTATGCTTTTTGTATGCATGTGTGCAAGGTTCCAAGCCGACCCTAAGGAAGTTCACCTTAGGGCCGTGAAGCGAATCATGAGATATTTAGTTTATACACCTAAGTTTGGTCTTTGGTACCCCAAGGGATCCTCATTTGATTTATTAGGGTATTCCGATGCTGATTGGGCAGGGTGTAAGATTGACAGGAAGAGCACATCAGGGACTTGTCAATTTCTGGGAAGATCCCTGGTGTCTTGGGCTTCAAAGAAACAAAACTCAGTAGCTCTTTCTACCGCCGAAGCCGAGTACATTGCCACAGGCCATTGTTGCGCGCAATTACTTTGGATGAGGCAAACCCTTAGGGACTATGGCTACAAGTTTAGCAAAGTCCCTCTCCTATGTGACAATGAGAGTGCAATCCGCATGGCAGATAATCCCGTTGAACATAGCCGCACTAAGCACATAGCCATTCGTTATCACTTTCTGAGAGATCACCAACAAAAGGGGATATCGAGATAGCCTATATAAACACCAAAGATCAATTGGCCGATATCTTTACCAAGCCACTAGATGAGAAATCCTTTACCAAACTTAGGAATGAGCTAAATATTCTTGATTCTAGGAATTTTGATTGATTCTTTGCACACATAGCTCATTTATATACCTTTGGTCATTACTCTTTTATATTTATGACTAATGTGTTTTCAAGTTAATATTATGCTTAGTCATAGATATTGAAAGGGAAATGAAGTATTCGGCAAAGAAGACGCTTCCACTCAACTCCAATTGTATTTGCCGGTACTCCGCATCGTTCTCCACCTTGGTATAATCTTCACTCATATTTTTGTGTTTGCCAAAAGGGGAGAAAGTTTGAATAAGGGCTTATATCTCACTCAAGTATCCGTTTTTGGCGATTCATGCCAAAGGGGGAGAAAGTATGAGCCCAAAGCAAAAGGACCGCACCACCACTAAATTTTGAAAATGAAGTTTTTCAAATTGATATCTTATTATGTTCAAAAATGGGGAGAAAGGAGTATCTTCAAAACTTACAAAACCCTCTTGAACACTAAGAGGAGAATTCTATTTAGGGGGAGTTTTTTTGTTTAAGTCAACGGAAAAGCATTTGAAACAGGGGGGGGGGGGAAATTTCAAATCTTGAAAATGCTTTTTTCAATCTTATTCATGTACCTTTGACTATTTGCAAAATGTTTTGAAAAGAATTTTACAAAGGATTTGCAAAAACAAAACCCGTGGTGCAAATGTGGTCCAAAATTTTAAATAAGAAGAAAATCATCCATGCACATCTATTGAAATAAGTATATTGGTTTCAAATTCCAAGCAACCTTTGCACTTACATTATGCAAACTAGTTCAATTCCACACTTTTATATTTGCTTTGGTTTGTGTTGGCATCAATCACCAAAAAGGGGGAGATTGAAAGGGAAATAGGGTCAAACCTTTTCCAATATGAATTTTGGTGGTTGAATTGCCCAACACAAATTATTGGACTAACTAGTTTGCTCTAGAATATATGTTCTACAGGTGCTAAAGGTTCACAACAAACCTGTCGGGGACCATAATTAGGGGTACCCTCAAGACGCCTAATTCTCAGCTGGTAACCCCCATCAGCATAAAGCTGCAGAGGCCTGATGGGTTTGATTAAGTCAGGGATCAGTCCATACGAGTGACTCGATCACGCCACGCCCGAGCCTAGCCTCGGGCGAGGGCAGCCGACCCTAAGATGACTCCGTCTCGCCTGAGGCCTCCTCTTTCACGGCAGACGCATCACCGGCTCGCCCGAGGCCCCGCCTTCGATAAGAAGTAACCCTGACTAAATCACCGCGCCAACCGACCAAGTCACCGGGGTGTTTAACGCAAAAGGTAAGACCGACGGGCGACCAAACTTCGCCAGAGGTGCCATAGGAGGCTCCACCCGACCCAGGGCTCGGACTCGGGCTAAGGCCCCGGAAGACGGCGAACTCCGCTCCGCCCGACCTAGGGCTCGGACTCGGGCTAAGGCCCCGGAAGACGGCGAACTCCGCTCCGCCCGACCTAGGGCTCGGACTCGGGCTTAGGCCCCGGAAGACGGCGAACTCCGCTCCGCCCGACCCAGGGCTCGGACTCGGGCTAAGGCCCCGGAAGACGGCGAACTCCGCTCCGCCCGACCCAGGGCTCGGACTCGGGCTAAGGCCCCGGAAGACGACGAACTCCGCCTCGCCCGACCCAGGGCTCGGACTCCGCCTCGGCCTCTGCCGAACGACCTCCGCCTCGCCCGACCCAGGGGTTCGGGCTCGACCTCTGTCATGCAGGACGAACTCGACCTCGACTCCGGAGGAGCCTCCACGACGCCCGACCTAGGACACAAGACCGCCACGTCAACAGGAAGCGTCATCATCACCCTGCCCTGAGCCGACTTGGGTCGCAGAGAACAAGACCGGCGTCCCATCTGGCCAGCTACGCCAGATAGGCAATGATGGCGCCCCGCTAGACCATGACGACGGCGGCTCTCAGCTCCCTTACGAAAGCAGGGAGACGTCAGCAAGAGCACAGCTGTTCCAACAGCTGTCCCTCCGTCAAGCTCCACTGCTTCTCCAACAGCCACGACACCACACCAACAGGGTGCCAAGATCTCTCCGGCTGCCACCTTGGCATGTACTTAGGGCGCTAGCTCTCCCACGCTAGACACGTAGCACCTTGCTACACCCCCATTTTGTACACCTGGATCCTCTCCTTACGACTATAAAAGGAAGGACCAGGGCCTTCTTAGAGAAGGTTGGCCTCGCGGGGACGAAGGGCAGGGGCAGGCGCTCTCTCGGGGCCGCCCGCTCCCCTCACCTCGCGCGGACGCTTGTAACCCCCTACTGCAAGCGCACCCGACCTGGGCGCGGGACGAACACGAAGGCCGCGGGAATTCTCCGACTCCCTCACGACCCGGCTCCGGCCGCCTCGCTCTCTCTCTCTCGCTCTCTCTCCCCCCTTCGCGCTCGCCCACGCGCTCGACCCATCTGGGCTGGGGCACGCGGCACACTCACTCGTCGGCTCGGGGACCCCCCGGTCTCGGAACGCCGACAGTTGGCGCGCCAGGTAGGGGCCTACTGCGTGTTGACGAGCAGTTTCCCGTCAAGCTCCAGATGGGCAGTCTCCAACGACCCCTTCAACCCGGGACGGTGCTCCGTTTCGGGAGTCTCGAGTTCATGTCCTTCGACGGCAACTACGACATGATACTCCTTCCACCGCCGCGCGACAGCGACAATGGTGGCGGACAGCCCGCCCGCCGGCGGCGGAATCGACGACGCCTTTCCCGCGTGGGGGAAGGACAACTTTCGAGCTCGCCCCATCCTCTCCCTCGCCATCGGAGGAGGAGGAGGCGGGACAACCAGGGCCGAGCGGGAGGCCACGCTCCGACGGCTGTCGAGCAAATCGACATCCCCGGCGCCCCAACGGAGGACACGCCAAGCGTCGCCCTCGCGTTCGAGGCAAAGGCGAGCAGCATCCCCCCGCAACACGTCGACCCCGAGCAGGTGGACGACGCCAGCACGCTCACGGAGGGCCTGCAGGACGTCGCCCTCGCACCCAGGACAACGGCGCGATCAGCCCCCGACGTGACTTCATCGCTCCTCGTCGACAAAAAGGTACCGACTGCTACCATCTTTCGTCATTTCGACTCGACCTCAGCCCGCCTGGCGACCTCGCTTTGGCGGGCGCTCACGTTGAGGCGAGTGCAACCTCTCTGGGGTTTCATGTGCGGTCGCCTTGGGACCGATTGACGGGTGTCTCGACCTACGGACCCTCTGGGTCCGAGGAAGATGACGACCCCAGCATCTGCTGGGATTTCTCCGGATCTGGCAACCCCAGTGCCATGCGGGACTTCATGACCGCATGTGACTACTGCCTCTCCGACTGTTCCGACGGCAGCCGCAGCCTTGACGACAAGGAATGCGGCCCGAGCCGCGAATGTTTCCACATCGAGCTAGGGGATCCCTCCGGAGGCGGCTGTCTCGGCATGCCGGAGGATGGTGATCCCCTTAGGCCAGCGCCTCGCGCCGACATCCCGCGGGAGCTAGCTGTGGTCCCCGTTTCGGCGGGGGGTCACGACCCACAGCTCGAGCAAGTCCGCGGGGCGCAGGCCGGGCTCGATGAGGGAGCGGGAGCGCTCGAGGCAATCCGCCAGAACATCGGGCAGGTATGGGCGAGCCAGCCCCCGGCCGGAGGAATACGTCACCTGCCCCAAGGTCTCCAGCACCGCATCGCCAACGATGCCAGGGACAGACCGCCACCCGCATCCGGCGGAACCGGTCAGGACCTGGCCGCCGCAGCGATGCTCCTCCGCGCGATGCCGGAGTCATCAACCACCGAGGGTCGGCGAATCCAGGGAGAACTCAAGCATCTCCTGGAAGGCGCTGCGGCCCGGCGGGCCGAAAGCTCTGCCTCCCGAAGGCAGGGGTACCCCTCGGAACCTCGTGCCGCGACTTCCCGACTCACGCGGGAAGCCTCGGTCTACACCGGGCGCACGCGGAACACCGCGCCTGTGGCCCCGGGCCGCCTCGGCGACGAGCACCCTCATCGCGACCGTCGGGCACGCCTTGAGGAAAGGGTGCACCGAGGCTATCACCCCAGGCGTGGGGGACGCTACGACAGCGGGGAGGATCGGAGTCCCTCGCCCGAACCACCCGGTCCGCAGGTCTTTAGCCGAGCCATTCGGCGGGCGCCGTTTCCGCCCCGATTCCGACCCCCGACTACTATCACAAAGTACTCGGGGGAAACGAGACCGGAATTGTGGCTTGCGGACTACCGCCTGGCCTGTCAACTGGGTGGGACGGACGATGACAACCTCATCATCCGCAACCTCCCCCTATTCCTCTCCGACACCGCTCGTGCCTGGTTGGAGCACCTGCCTCCGGGGCAGATTTCCAACTGGGAAGATCTGGTCCAGGCTTTCGCCGGCAACTTCCAGGGCACGTACGTGCGCCCCGGGAATTCCTGGGACCTCCGAAGCTGTCGGCAACTGCCGGGAGAGTCTCTCCGGGACTACATCCGGCGGTTCTCGAAGCAGCGCACCGAGCTGCCCAACGTCACCGACTCCGATGTCATCGGCGCGTTCCTCGCCGGCACCACCTGCCATGACCTGGTGAGCAAGTTGGGTCGCAAGACCCCCACCAGGGCGAGCGAGCTGATGGACATCGCCACCAAGTTCGCCTCCGGCCAGGAGGCGGTAGAGGCCATCTTCCGAAAGGACAAGCAGCCCCAGGGCCGCCCGTCGGAAGATGCTCCCGAGGCGTCTACTCCGCGCGGCGCCAAGAAGAAAGGCAGGAGGAAGTCGCAGGTGAAACGCGACGTTCCCGATGCAGACCTTGTCGCCGCCGCCGAGCACAAGAACCCTCGGAAGCCCCCCGGAGGCGCCAACCTCTTCGACAAGGCTCTCAAGGAGACGTGCCCCTACCATCAGGGGCCCGTCAAGCACACCCTCGAGGAGTGCGTCATGCTTCGGCGCCACTTCCACAGGGCCGGGCCACCCGCAGAGGGTGGCAAGGCCCGCGACGACGACAAAAGGGAGGATCACCAAGCAGGAGAGTTCCCAGAGGTCCGCGACTGCTTCATGATCTACGGAGGGCATGCGGCGAATCCCTCGGCTCGGCATCGTAAGCAAGAGCGTCGGGAGGTCTGCTCGGTGAAGGTGGCGGCGCCAGTCTACCTAGACTGGTCCGACAAGCCCATCACCTTCGACCAGGACGACCACCCCGACCACGTGCCGAGCCCGGGGAAGTACCCGCTCGTCGTCGACCCCGTCATCGGCGACGTCAGGCTCACCAAGGTCTTGATGGATGGGGGCAGCTGCCTCAACATCATCTACGCTGAGACCCTCAGGCTCCTGCGCGTCGATCTGTCATCCGTCCGAGCAGGCGCTGCGCCCTTCCACGGGATCATCCCCGGGAAGCGCGTCCAGCCCCTCGGACAGCTCGACCTCCCTGTCTGCTTCGGAACACCCTCCAACTTCCGAAGGGAGACTTTGACGTTCGAGGTGGTCGGGTTCCGAGGAACCTACCACGCAGTGTTGGGAAGGCCATGCTACGCGAAGTTCATGGCCATCCCCAACTACACCTACCTGAAGCTCAAGATGCCGGGCCCCAACGGGGTCATCACCGTCGGCCCCACGTACAAACACGCATTCGAATGCGATGTGGAGTGCGTGGAGTACGCCGAGGCCCTCGCCGAGTCCGAGGCCCTCATTGCCGACCTGGAAAGCCTCTCCCGAGAGGTGCCGGACGTGAAGCGACATGCCGGCAACTTCGAGCCAGCGGAGACGGTTAAGGCCGTCCCCCTCGACCCCAGTGGCGACGCCTCCAAGCAGATTCGAATCGGATCCGGGCTCGACCCCAAATAGGAAGCAGTGCTCGTCGACTTTCTCCGCGCAAACGCCGACGTCTTTGCGTGGAGTCCCTCGGACATGCCCGGCATACCGAGGGATGTCGCCGAGCACTCGCTGGATGTTCGGGCCGGGGCCCGACCGGTCAGACAGCCTCTGCACCGATTCGACGAGGAAAGGCGCAGGGTGATAGGCGAGGAGATCCACAAACTGATGGCAGCAGGGTTCATTAAAGAGGTATTCCATCCCGAATGGCTTGCCAACCCTGTACTTGTGAGGAAAAAAGGGGGGAAGTGGCGGATGTGTGTAGACTACACTGGTCTCAACAAAGCATGTCCGAAAGTCCCCTACCCTCTACCTCGCATCGATCAAATCGTGGACTCCACTGCAGGGTGCGAAACCCTGTCTTTCCTCGATGCCTACTCAGGGTATCATCAAATCAAGATGAAAGAGTCCGACCAGCTCATGACTTCTTTCATCACGCCCTTCGGCATGTACTGTTATGTCACAATGCCGTTCGGTTTGAGGAACGCGGGTGCAACGTACCAGCGGTGCATGAACCATGTGTTCGGCGAACACATCGGTCGCACGGTCGAGGCCTACGTCGATGACATCGTAGTCAAGACGAGGAAAGCCTCTGACCTTCTCTCCGACCTCGAACTGACATTCCGGTGTCTCAAGGCGAAGGGCGTCAAGCTCAATCCCGAGAAGTGCGTCTTCGGGGTGCCCCGGGGCATGCTTTTGGGATTCATCGTCTCCGAGCGGGGCATCGAAGCCAACCCGGAGAAGATCGCGGCCATCACAAACATGGGGCCCATCAAGGACTTAAAAGGCGTACAGAGGGTCATGGGATGCCTCGCGGCCTTGAGCCGTTTCATCTCGCGCCTCGGCGAAAGAGGCCTGCCCCTGTACCGCCTCTTAAGGAAGGCCGAGTGCTTCACTTGGACTCCCGAGGCCGAGGAAGCCCTCGGGAACCTGAAGGCGCTCCTCACCCAGGCGCCCATCTTGGTACCCCCAGCTGATGGAGAAGCCCTCCTGGTCTACGTCGCCGCAACCACTCAGGTGGTCAGCGCCGCGATCGTGGTCGAAAGGCAGGAAGAGGGGCATGCTTTGCCCATTCAGAGGCCAGTTTACTTCGTCAGCGAAGTGCTGTCCGAGACCAAGATCCGCTACCCACAAGTCCAGAAGCTGCTATATGCGGTGATCCTGACGAGGCGAAAGCTGCGACATTACTTCGAATCCCACCCGGTGATTGTGGTGTCATCCTTCCCCCTGGGGGAGATCATCCAGTGCCGAGAAGCCTCGGGGCGGATCGCGAAGTGGGCGGTGGAAATCATGGGCGAGGCAATCTCGTTCGCCCCTCGGAAGGCCATCAAGTCCCAGGTACTGGCGGATTTCGTAGCCGAATGGGTCGATACCCAGTTGCCAACGGCTCCGATCCAACCAGAGCTCTGGACCATGTTTTTCGACGGGTCGCTGATGAAGACGGGAGCTGGCGCGGGCCTGCTCTTCGTCTCGCCCCTCGGGAAACACCTGCGCTACGTGCTTCGCCTCCATTTCCCGGCGTCCAACAATGTGGCTGAGTACGAGGCTCTGATCAACGGATTGCGAATCGCCATCGAGCTAGGGGTCCGACGCCTCGATGCACGCGGCGACTCGCAGCTCGTCATCGACCAAGTCATGAAGAACTCCCTCTGCCGCGACCCGAAGATGGAGGCCTACTGTGAGGAGGTTCGACGCCTGGAAGACAAGTTCTACGGGCTCGAGCTTAACCACATCGCCCGGCGCTACAACGAGACTGCGGACGAGCTGGCGAAGATAGCCTCGGGGCGAACGACGGTTCCCCCGGACGTCTTCTCCCGAGATCTGCACCAACCCTCCGTCAAGATAGGCGACGCGCCCGAGCCCGAGGCACCCTCGGCCTCGTCCGAGGTGACCTCGGCCCAGCCCGAGCCATCCTCGGCTCAACCCGAGGAACCCTCGGAGCCCGAGGGCGAAGCACTGCGCATCGAGGAGGAGCAGAACGGGGTCGTGCCAGATCAAGATTGGCAAACCCCGTACCTGCAATATCTCCACCAAGGAGAACTGCCCCTCGACCGAGCCGAGGCTCGGCGGGTAGCGCGACGTGCCAAATCGTTCGTCTTGTTGGGCGATGAGAAGGAGCTCTACCACCGTAGCCCCTCGGGCATCCTCCAGCGATGCATCTCCATCGCCGAAGGTCAGGAACTCCTGCGGGAAATACACTCGGGGGCTTGCGGTCATCATGCAGCACCTCGAACCCTCGTCGGGAACGCTTTCCGCCAAGGCTTCTATTGGCCAACGGCGGTGGCTGATGCCACTAGAATTGTCCGCGCCTGCGAAGGGTGCCAATTCTATGCGAAGCAGACCCACCTGCCCGCTCAGGCTCTGCAGACAATACCCATCACCTGGCCCTTCGCTGTGTGGGGGCTGGACCTCGTCGGCCCCCTGCAGAAGGCGCCCGGGGGCTACACGCACCTGCTGGTCGCCGTCGACAAATTCTCCAAGTGGATCGAGGTCCGACCCCTGAACAGCATCAGGTCCGAGCAGGCGGTGGCGTTCTTCACCAACATCATCCATCGCTTCGGGGTCCCGAACTCCATCATCACCGACAATGGCACCCAGTTCACCGGCAAAAAATTCTTGGATTTTTGCGAGGATCACAACATCCGGGTGGACTGGGCCGCCGTAGCTCATCCCATGTCGAATGGGCAAGTAGAGCGTGCCAATGGCATGATCCTACAAGGGCTCAAGCCTCGGATCTACAACAACCTCAACAAGTTCGGCAAGCGATGGATGAAGGAACTCCCCTCGGTGGTCTGGAGCCTGAGGACGACGCCAAGCCGAGCCACGGGTTTCACGCCGTTCTTCCTGGTCTACGGGGCCGAGGCCGTCCTGCCCACGGACCTGGAATACGGCTCCCCGAGGACGAGGGCCTACAACGAAGAAAGCAACCAAGCTAGCCGAGAAGACTCGCTGGACCAGCTGGACGAGGCTCGGGACAGGGCCTCACTACACTCGGCGCGGTACCAGCAGTCCTTGCGACGCTACCACGCCCGAGGGGTCCGACCCCGAGATCTCCAGGTGGGCGATCTGGTGCTTCGGCTGCGGCAGGACGCCCGAGGGAGGCACAAGCTCACGCCCCCCTGGGAAGGGCCGTTCATCATCGCCAAAGTTCTGAAGCCCGGAACGTACAAGCTGGCCAACAGTCAGGGCGAGGTCTACGGCAACGCTTGGAACATCCAACAGCTACGTCGCTTCTACCCTTAAGATGTTTCCAAGTTATTCATATACCTCGCACCCACGCAAAGTTTAGTCAACAAGGAAGGGTCGGCCTCGCCTCGGCAAAGCCCGACCCTCCCTCGGGGGCTAAAAGGGGGGAAACCCCCTCTGCGTCAAAATTTTCCTCGAACAAAAAATCTCTTTTACCAGAATATCTTTCGTGCTTTTTGACTACTTCGAAAAGTGGATCCTGGAAACGACGGGGTACACGTAAGCAGTCAAGGCTGACCGAGCCGAGGGACTCCTACGCCTCCGGGATACGGATACCTCACTCATCACCTTCTGCGATAAGTAACTCGCGCTCGGATAAGGTGAATCCGCGGATCGAACGAGTCTTTACGTACGGAAGCTCTTCTGTCGAAGCGATTCTTCGAGCCTTCTCGACCGAGTCGGTGACAGGGCCTCATGGACGGGTAAAAGTACGCGTAAGCGGCAAGGCCGACCGAGCCGAGGGACTCCCACGCCTCCGGGATACGGATACCTCACTCATCACCTTCCGCGAGAAGCAACTCTTGCTCGCACTAACATCCCTGCTACCGACAAAAAGTCCAGATACTCGAAACAAGAGGAAAAGAGACGCAGCTTTATAACGCAGCAAGGGTGTGTGTTCTGGCCTCGACGGCCGCACAAGGCCCACGCTACAAGACGATTTGACCCTGCAGGCTCGGATCTTGACGCTGGAAGAGGGCGATGACACCCTCGGCATCGACAGCACCTTCGGCAAGGCCCGACCTAGCCTCGGACGGCGACGTGGTCCGAGGGCCTCCGCTCCGAAGGACGACGTCATCACCACGTTCGAGCAATCGCTGCCAGGGACTTCTCCGAGAACCCGGCCCGAGCGGACGGCTCGGCCGGCCACCCCCGGGGGCCTCGGCCGACCGCCTTCCGAGGGCAGCAGCTCGGTCCGAAACCTCAGCTGATCAGCTCCGACGACGATCCTGCCAACGGACAACTCGGCTAGGCTCCGGCCAACCAGGTTTCATTTCCGAGCCAACTCCGCCTCTGCTCGTGCTGATATCGCTACCCCTGGCCTCGGCTCGTCGAAGAGCGGCCGAGGGGTCTCTTTAACTAAGCTAGAGGAGCCTCGGACAACAGGTCCGACCGAGCCGAGGGACTCCTACGCCTCCGGGATACGGATACCTCACTCGTCACCTTGACACGGGGCAACTCACGCTTGGTGAAGCGGTTCAGATAATCGGCAGGCGAGTCTTAGTGCTCGAAAATGAGGAAAAAACATGGCTCCATGCCGAAATTACATACATGTTCAGGCCCCGAAAGCCGAAATGAACAAAAAACCCGGCACTCGAAGTGCCATTACAAACGGAACTCCGGTTCCCCCCCCCGCAGGTACGAACAACCCCACTCGATAGGGGCGGGCCTGCGGGGCGGCGGAAAAACTCTCACCCCCCGAGGACAAGAGCCAGCCATCCAGGCCGGGAGACGGAGACCCAGGGCTACTGACGGAATTGGCAATCTCATCGGTAGAGAAGCCACTTCCGTCCGCCGACGCCTCGGGACCCGCCACTTCCGACATGGCTGGAGGAAGTCTCCGTGAAGCTGGAGGATGCCGTTCTCCCCCGGGCGCACGGGGAAGAAGAGGGCAACCGACCCACACGGAGACAGCTCCCTGACTCGCCTCGTCCTCCCTCTTGGCCTGGTGATGAAAATCCTTGAGGCTGAGGGAGGGGCAGAGGCCGCAGCCCGGCTCGCTTTCCCCCGCCACCAAGCCGGAGGTCACCACCCTGGGTGACCGCCGGTGGAGGGGTGCAGCCGGGCTGCATGATGAAAATCCTTGAAGCCGAACGATGGCTGAAAGGTACCAACTCCCACGGAGTTGCGTTCCTCCAGCGATGGAGCGAAAAGACGGCGGTTCCCCCCATCCGGGGGCTCGGAAGATGGAGAGACACAATGCATAAGGGAGGAAGGAGACATGGTCACCTTACGAAGGGGGTCGCCCTCCTTTTAAAGGCAACTCCCCCTGCTCGCACCCTCAACCGTCACGGGCTGAGTCTTCTCCAACACGCCTCCAAAGTCCTCCCCTGCGGCGCGGGGGCTGGGGCCCGCCTGTCATGCAGACCGGCTCCAAGCAGAAGAAGCCAAACCACCGCGCACGACGCGCGCAACCACCCAGCGGTTACAAGTAACCCTCCACTTTTGCCCAGACCAGCGGGCGAAAGGGGCAGGCGGCCATGCAGGCGGCATGCAACCGTGCCAAGTGGACGCGCCTCACCGACTCCTGACAGGCCAGCGCGACGGCTCAAGACCACGCGTCGTGCAACTGGCGCGCCGGGTGCTGCATGCGAGCCACTATGCCACTCGCTCCACCACCGCACCTCCTCGATTACGGAACCGATACCGCGATTCGAGGCGACCCAGCCCGCGACCCAGCAGCGCCAGCCTGGCGCAGCGGTCAAACGCGGTCAAAAATGGGCCGGCAGTAATGACGGTGGCAGGCGCGCGAGTGCAGCGGTCACGCCATCTGCCAAGCTCCTGTCCCATCCGGAGGCAGCAAGAGAACCCCCTCTCACGGCGTGAAGACGACGCGCCCGTGACCCGTACCTCGAACGGCTCGCGCACGCGCAACGGCAACCTCGCCAACTACTCACCCCGGCGTATTAACTCCGCGGCTCGACGGACAGCGCTACGGGCGGGAGCGGCTGGCGACGTTTCGCCTTCGCCAAAACGACCACGCCGAAAAAGGTACGCCACGACGTTCAATTTCGAATCCTTTTTCCCTTTTCCTTCTTTCTCTATCTCTTGCAACAGGGACCGAGAAGGGGGATAACCCCAAAGGGATCCTTCCCCGTGAAGGAACTAGGCTCCGAGCCTCCCTACTGATCAGGGGTTCGAAGGCTGGCCCCCCGAAGGGTTCAACAGCCGCCTCAGATCGCGTGGGCCCGACACCCACTACTGGTCAGGGGTTCGAAGGTCGGCCTCCCGAAAGGTTCCACGACCGCCTCAGGCTACACGGGCTCCGCGCCCATTACTGATCAGGGGTTCGAAGGCTGGCCTGTCGAAGGGTTCACAGTCGCCTCAGACGCCGAGCGAGGGATGACCAGGGGTACGTTCGATACATAACCAAGGCTCGGGCTGCGCTCCCGAGGTACCCTAGGACATTTCCGAGACCAGCGGGAACGACTCTGTAACGGAATCCCATCGGAGGGAGGCAACGAGCCCTCGGACCCCGTCGCTAGGGGACCGGGTCCGGCAGATCACCCGCAGGTACTTTTGGGCGTGCCTCCGGGCCCCTAGCCGACCCCCAACGAACGGGGCACGGACGTCCACTCGGATTACCCGATTGCAGCTCACCGGAGACACCATGTTCGGTGCCCATCGAGGGTAACATGGCGCACTCCCCCCTCCTCCTTGCGGAAAGGCGACGTAGGGGCGTATATAAAAAAGCTGAGTCTGTCCCTGATCGTCCTCTCGCTCCGTGCGGAGGCTCGGGGGCTGCTCTCGCAAACCCGGCTCCGGCCAAACCGTTGACAGCGTCAACATACCAGCCCGAGAACTTGGGCCCCGACAGTGCACCTGGGTTACGCCCTACTCGCATGAGGGAACCGCCAGACCAGCCGAGGCATTACGCAAGGCATTAAGACCTCGAAGGAGTGAAACCACTCCTCCGAGGCCTCGGGGGCTACACCCGGCGGGTGCGCTCGCGCGCACCCACCGGAACAAAGTACCACCGAGAAAGGCTGGTCCCCTTGCAAAAAAGTGCGACGCAAGCCTCCAAGCGAGTGTTAACACTCTCTTCGAGGCTCGGGGGCTACTGTCGGGGACCATAATTAGGGGTACCCTCAAGACGCCTAATTCTCAGCTGGTAACCCCCATCAGCATAAAGCTGCAGAGGCCTGATGGGTTTGATTAAGTCAGGGATCAGTCCATACGAGTGACTCGATCACGCCACGCCCGAGCCTAGCCTCGGGCGAGGGCAGCTGACCCTAAGATGACTCCGTCTCGCCTGAGGCCTCCTCTTTCACGGCAGACGCATCACCGGCTCGCCTGAGGCCCCGCCTTCGATAAGAAGTAACCCTGACTAAATCACCGCGCCAACCGACCAAGTCACCGGGGCGTTTAACGCAAAAGGTAAGACCGACGGGCGACCAGACTTCGCCAGAGGTGCCATAGGAGGCTCCGCCCGACCCAGGGCTCGGACTCGGGCTAAGGCCCCGGAAGACGGCGAACTCCGCTCCGCCCGACCTAGGGCTCGGACTCGGGCTAAGGCCCCGGAAGACGGCGAACTCCGCTCCGCCCGACCTAGGGCTCGGACTCGGGCTTAGGCCCCGGAAGACGGCGAACTCCGCTCCGCCCGACCCAGGGCTCGGACTCGGGCTAAGGCCCCGGAAGACGGCGAACTCCGCTCCGCCCGACCCAGGGCTCGGACTCGGGCTAAGGCCCCGGAAGACGACGAACTCCGCCTCGCCCGACCCAGGGCTCGGACTCCGCCTCGGCCTCTGCCGAACGACCTCCGCCTCGCCCGACCCAGGGGTTCGGGCTCGGCCTCTGTCATGCAGGACGAACTCGACCTCGACTCCGGAGGAGCCTCCACGACGCCCGACCTAGGACACAAGACCGCCACGTCAACAGGAAGCGTCATCATCACCCTGCCCTGAGCCGACTTGGGTCGCAGAGAACAAGACCGGCGTCCCATCTGGCCAGCTACGCCAGATAGGCAATGATGGCGCCCCGCTAGACCATGACGACGGCGGCTCTCAGCTCCCTTACGAAAGCAGGGAGACGTCAGCAAGAGCACAGCTGTTCCAACAGCTATCCCTCCGTCAAGCTCCACTGCTTCTCCAACAGCCACGACGCCACACCAACAGGGTGCCAAGATCTCTCTGGCTGCCACCTTGGCATGTACTTAGGGCGCTAGCTCTCCCACGCTAGACACGTAGCACCTTGCTACACCCCCATTTTGTACACCTGGATCCTCTCCTTACGACTATAAAAGGAAGGACCAGGGCCTTCTTAGAGAAGGTTGGCCTCGCGGGGACGAAGGGCAGGGGCAGGCGCTCTCTCGGGGCCACCCGCTCCCCTCACCTCGCGCGGACGCTTGTAACCCCCTACTGCAAGCGCACCCGACCTGGGCGCGGGACGAACACGAAGGCCGCGGGAATTCTCCGACTCCCTCACGACCCGGCTCCGGCCGCCTCGCTCTCTCTCTCTCGCTCTCTCTCCCCCCTTCGCGCTCCCCCACGCGTTCGACCCATCTGGGCTAGGGCACGCGACACACTCACTCGTCGGCTCGGGGACCCCCCGGTCTCGGAACGCCGACAAAACCAATACAAAGATAAAAGAAAGGGTTCAAAACAAAGGAGCAAAGTTTACCGAAGGCAGCCCTAGTCTGGCGCACCGGAGTGTCCGGTGCACCAGGGAGTTCGACACTGAACTTGCCAGCCTCGAGAAATTGGGAGGCCGCTCGGCTATAATTCACCGGACTGTCCGGTGTGCCAGCGGAGCAACGGCTACTTCGCGCGCAGAGGTCAGAGCAGCGCTAGAAGGCACACCGGACAGTCTACAGGACCTGTCCGGTGCACCACCGGACTATCCGGTGGGCCCACAAGTCAGAGCTCCAACGGTCGAACTCTAATGCCGGGTGACGTGGCTGGCGCACCGGACAGTGTCCGGTGGCACACCGGACTGTCCGGTGCGCCATGCGACAGCAGCCTTCACCAACGGCTATTTTGGTGGTTGGGGTTATAAATACCCCCAACCACCCACCATTCATTGCATCCAAGTTTTCAGCCTTCGAACCTCATACAAGAGCTATAGCATTCAATACAAGACACAAACAAAGAGATCAAATCCTCTCCCAAGTCCGGAATCACTCCAAACAAATTAGTGACTAGAGAGAGAGACTTTTGTGTTCTTTTGAGCTCTTGCGCTTGGATTGCTTTTCTTCTTCCTCATTCTTGTTTCCACAACACTTGTAATCAAAACAAGAGACACCAATTGTGTGGTGGTCCTTGTAGTGGACTTAGTGTCCCATTTGATTGAGAAGAGAAGCTCACTCAGTCTAAGTGACCGTTTGAGAGAGGGAAAGGGTTGAAAGAGACCCGGTCTTTGTGACCACCTCAACAGTGAGTAGGTTCGCAAGAACCAAACCTCGGTAAAACAAATCACCGTGCCATCCATTCTTATTTGCTTGTGATTTGTTTTTGCCCTCTCTTTCGAACTCGTTTATATTTCTAACGCTAACCCCGACTTGTAGTTGTGCTTAAGTTTGTAATTTTCAGATTCCGCCTATTCACCCCCCTCTAGGCGACTTTCACCTGGCTTTTGGCATAACCCAAAAGAATCCTAAACACTATTCTAGATAGTCACTGACATCGTGCAAAAAGGTCCCTCACGTTCTATTCCTTCACGAACCTAGTCCCTGATGGCGAGCGGCGTCGTGCAGAACTCCGACGAGCTTGCGTATCGGCCAATTCGCTCAAAGACCGGTGCCCTATCTTAGCCGAGACCGAATTCAAGGTCTAGTGAGCATTTTCCCTCACATAATTTCGCAAATGGCTACCCGGTTTGCTCTGGCCACGGTGACCGTGGGCATCGCGGAAGAACACGGACTTTCTCGGCAACCCAGGGCGGTCTAGTTCAATCAAAGGAGTCGTGAAGCTTGAGGAAGACCTAAGAATGCTAGAATAATCGACCAGAGCGCTTGAACGAACCTAGAATAAGCTGGCCACGGTGAGGGTGTCCCTGTGGTGGCAGAAACAGAATTGGGGGAAGTTAGAAATTGGTGAGCTTTGGTGATCGATTGAGGGCAATACTTGGTGCATTGGCTTGGGGATAACCTAACGGAGCTATCAGAGGCCTCAATTTATAGGGATCGATCGTGAGCACAACGAATTTGAGCGGCGGATGGTTATCGGTAAGAACTAAGATGAGTCACCAGCATGGTGATTCGTGGCCTTCACCGTGGCGGCCCCCCGGCGATCATCAGACGTGCCCAACACTGATAAATGCGACGTGGTAATTGCGGAGGCACATGGCATTCGGTCGATGGGCAGCCAACTCCGGTGACTTATCCGGACCGGCCGCAAAGCAGAAAGGAGCACGGTGGCTAGCCGGATTGGTGTCCATAGCCCAACGGTGGTGATGATCTTTTTACCCCGCGACGTTATCCGGACTAAAATGGGCACGAATCACCTCATCGGCGCGAATCTATGCGCGAGGTCGCCGGCGGCGAGGTTCGCTGTATATGAATCTTGTTCAGAACACTGTACCATCAGCCAACAGTTCAGAACGCCTGACAGAACAACTTGCAGGGAGATTTGCTCCCAATTTCGTGTAGTAACACGATCATCCTTCTATACAAAAGTTGCAGCCCTATCAACCATCTTCATCTTTGTCATAGCATCCCTAACCAAATTCTTACTGGATCATGCTTAAATTCGAGCCCTAACTCCATGCCATTCCACTGTTAGTCTGAATTTCAGATTTCAAGCAGTCTGACAGTCCAACTTCAGGCTCATTTATCTCAGAATTCTTCATGGTACCAAGGCATGATTTCTATAGCAAAGTTATTCTCCTTCCATAGATCTACAAAGTTGATGTGGTGACCTAGGGCAAAAACCTTATAATTTGGCAGATATAGGGCTCCAAAGTTGAGCTAATTACACTGATTTCAGACTTAGCCAATAGGGTTCAAGTGTGGCTCTTTTGCAAATTAGTCCAAAACTCAAGGTTTAACTTGCAAACCTACTTATTTGTGAACCATATGACTTAAGACACTTTATTATCATGGTGAAAGCACCTAGAGGGGGGTGAATAGGTGATCCTGTGAAACTTGAAAACTTAATGCCACAAAACTTGGTTAGGCGTTAGTACAATAATGCCAAGTGGCTAGAGAGGAGTCTCAACAAAACACAATAACCACGAGAGATCAATCACAGAGATGGCACAGTGGTTTATCCCGTGGTTCGGCTAAGACCAACGCTTGCCTACTCCACGTTGTGGCGTCCCAACGGACGAGGGTTGCAATCAATCCCTCTCAAGCGGTCCAAAGACCCACTTGAATACCACGGTGTTTTGCTTGCTTTACTATATCCCATTTGCGAGGAATCTCCACAACTTGGAGCCTCTCGCCCTTACACTTGAAGTTCACAAAGAAGCACGGAGTAAGGGAGGGATGAGCAATGCACACAAGACACAAAAATCAGAGTGTCAACACGCACACAAGTCGCAACAAGAGCTCGCAACAAAACCCGACGAGTTCACAACTCAACTAGAGCTCTAGATGCTATCACGAAGAAACAAATGCGTGGAATCGAAGTCTTGGTGCTTAGGAATGCTTTGAGAATGCTTGATGATCTCCGCCATGCGCCTAGGGGTCCCTTTTATAGCCCCAAGGTAGCTAGGAGCTGTTGAGAGCATTCCAGGAAGGCAGATCTTGCCTTCTATCGCCTGGCGCACCGGACAGTCCGGTGCACCACCGGACACTGTCCGGTGCGGATTTCTTTCCTTCTTTGGCGCAGTCGACCGTTGAAGATCCAGAGCCGTTGGCGCACCGGACACTGTCCGGTGCACACCGGACAGTCCGGTGCCCCGATGTGACCGTTGGCTCGGCCACGCGTCACGCGCGGAACCCTCGGCCGACCATTGCCCCGGCTGACCGTTGGCTCACCGGACAGTCCGGTGCACACCGGACAGTCTGGTGAATTATAGCCGTACGTCGTTGATGGTTTCCCGAGAGCGACGAGTTCGCCTGTGAACGGCTCACCGGATAGTCCGGTGATTTATAGCCGTACACCGCCGTCGAACTCCCGAGAGCAGCAAGTTCGCCAGAGCCAGCCTGGCACACCAGACACTGTCCGGTGCACCACCGGACAGTCCGGTGCACCCAGACTGCGCAGACTTTGGCTGAACAAAGCCATCTCTTCTCTAACTTGATTTTTCCTGTTTCCAGCACTTAGACACAATACATTAGTCCATAAAACAATGTACTAAGTCTAGAAACATACCTTTTGACATGATTTGCACTTTGTCCACCACTTTGCATAGATTAACACAAAAGCACTTGTGTTGGCACTCAATCACCAATATACTTAGAAATGGCCCAACGGCACATTTCCCTTTCAATCTCCCCCTTTTTGGTGATTTATGCCAACACAACATAAAGCAACTAGAACAAGTGCAATGTCAATGCAAATGAAAACTCAAAGTTGTTTTGATTCAAACTTGGCATATATGGATCATACTTTGCCACCACTTGGTTTGTTTTTGCAAATCAAACTCAAATTCCTATCTCTAAGTCAAACACACTTGTAGAGACATAAAGAGAGTTGTTCCAATAGAAATTGATCACAGTATCAAAAACTCCCCCTATTTCCCATAATCAACCATTCTCCCCACAAGGGATCAACTTTTGACAAAAGAGCCAATAAGAGTATTTTGACAAAACAAAAGCTCTATTCTATTATTTTCAAAATTCTCAAGTGGTAGCTGATCCATTTATTGCTTTGGCCTTTATTTTCTCCCCCTTTGGCATCAAGCACCAAAACGGGATCAATCTTGGCCCTTTAACCCCATTGCCTCACCAAAATCTTCAAATAAGAATACAAAGGCAATAGGAGTACATGAGATGAACTTGGAATAAGTTACCCTCTCATCGGAGTGCAGTGGAAGTCTTTCATGGTCCAAGTCCACCTTTTCCCTTTCAAACCTCCTTTGAGACTAAATCAAGCAAACTCAAGCACACGGTTAGTCTCAAAAGGGTCAAGTTGTAGCACAACTCCCCCTAAATATGTGCATCACTTGCAAAAGGACTTGTGAGGTCCGGGGAGTGATTGTACAACTTGAGCACCACAAGTAAGCAACAAAATGCATAAGGAACATGATCAAGGCATAAACACATGTATGCTATAAATCAATCCAAGTTTCGCGAATCTAAGACATTTAGCTCACTACGCAGCCTGCAAAAGGTCTTCTCATCTAGAGGCTTGGTAAAGATATCGGCTAGCTGGTTCTCGGTGCTAACATAAAACACTTCGATATCTCCCTTTTGCTGGTGGTCTCTCAAAAAGTGATGCCGGATGTCAATGTGCTTTGTGCGGCTGTGCTCAACAGGATTTTCCGCTATTCGGATATCACTCTCATTATCACATAGGAGTGGGACTTTGCTCAGATTGCAGCCAAAGTCCCGGAGGGTTTGCCTCATCCAAAGTAGTTGCGCGCAACACTGTCCTACGACAACATACTCGGCCTCAGCGGTGGATAGGGCAACGAAAGTTTGTTTCTTAGAGTTCCATGACACCAGGGACCTTCCTAAGAATTGGCATGTCCCTGATGTACTCTTCCTATCGACCTTACATCCAGCATAGTCGGAATCTGAATATCCAATCAAGTCAAAGTTAGACCCCTTTGGATACCAGATCCCGAAGCAAGGCGTAGCGACTAAATATCTAAGAATTCGCTTCACGGCCACTAAGTGACACTCCCTTGGATCAGATTGAAATCTAGCACACATGCATACGCTAAGCATAATGTCCGGTCTACTAGCACATAAATAAAGCAAAGAACCTATCATTGACCGGTATGCCTTTTGATCAACGGACTTACCTCCTTTGTTGAGGTCGGAGTGTCCGTCGGTTCCCATCGGTGTCTTTGCGGGCTTGGCATCCTTCATCCCAAACCGCTTTAGCAAGTCTTGCGTGTACTTCGTTTGGGAGATGAAGGTGCCGTCCTTGAGTTGCTTCACTTGGAACCCAAGGAAGTAGTTCAACTCGCCCATCATTGACATCTCGAATTTCTGCGTCATCACCCTGCTAAACTCTTCACAAGACTTTTGGTTAGTAGAACCAAATATTATGTCATCGACATAAATTTGGCACACTAAAAGATCACCATCGCAAGTCTTAGTAAAAAGAGTTGGATCGGCTTTCCCAACCTTGAAAGCATTAGCAATTAAAAAGTCTCTAAGGCATTCATACCATGCTCTTGGGGCTTGCTTAAGTCCATAGAGCGCCTTAGAGAGCTTACACACGTGGTCGGGAAACCGTTCATCCTCGAAGCCAGGGGGTTGCTCCATGTACACCTCCTCCTTGATTGGCCCGTTGAGGAAAGCGCTCTTCACATCCATTTGGAACAACCTG
Organism: Zea luxurians; assembly: GCA_029449295.1. Classification (NCBI taxonomy): domain Eukaryota; kingdom Viridiplantae; phylum Streptophyta; class Magnoliopsida; order Poales; family Poaceae; genus Zea; species Zea luxurians. The sequence continues at coordinate 35,518,825 of JAOPSE010000010.1, read as the reverse complement.
AAAGAATGGTGAGTGGCATATGCTAGCAATATACGAATAGATTCTAGCCTAGCCATAGGAGCAAAAGTCTCCCCAAAGTCCAAACCTGTGACTTGGGCATAACCTTTTGCCACAAGTCGAGCCTTGTTCCTTGTCACCACCTCGTGCTCGTCCTGTTTGTTGCGGAACACCCACTTGTTTCCCACAACATTTTGCTTGGGACGAGGCACCAGTGTCCAAACTTCATTACGCTTGAAGTTGTTGAGCTCTTCCTGCATGGCCAACACCCAGTCCGGATCTAGCAAGGTCTCTTCTACCCTGAAAGGCTCAATAGAAGAGACAAAAGAGTAATGCTCACAGAAATTAACTAATCTTGAACGAGTAGTTACTCCCTTGCTAATATCTCCCAAAATTTGGTCGACGGGATGATTCCTTTGAATCGTCGCTCGAACTTGGGTTGGAGGTGCCTGAGGTGCTTCTTCCTCTTCAACTTGAACATCTTGTGCTCCCCCTTGATCACACGCCTCCTTTTGATGAACCTATTCATCTTCTCGAGTTGGGGGATGCACCATTGTTGAGGAAGAAGGTTGATCTTGCTCCAATTGTTCCTGTGGTCGCACATCGCCAATCGCCATGGTGCGCATTGCGGCCGTTGGAACGTCTTCTTCATCTACATCATCAAGATCAACAACTTGCTCTCTTGGAGAGCCGTTAGTCTCATCAAATACAATGTCGCTAGAGACTTCAACCAAACCCAATGATTTGTTGAAGACCCTATACGCCTTTGTATTTGAGTCATAACCTAATAAAAACCCTTCTACAGCTTTGGGAGCAAATTTTGAAGTTCTACCTTTCTTCACAAGAATATAACACTTGCTCCCAAATACACGAAAGTAAGACACATTGGGTTTGTTACCGGTTAGAAGCTCATACGAAGTCTTCTTGAGGAGGCGGTGAAGGTAGACCCGGTTGATGGCGTGGCAAGCCGTGTTCACGGCTTCCGACCAAAAGCGCTCGGGGGTCTTGAACTCTCCAAGCATAGTCCTCGCCATATCGATGAGCGTCCTGTTCTTCCTCTCTACCACACCATTTTGCTGTGGTGTGTAGGGAGCGGAGAACTCGTGCTTGATTCCATCCTCCTCAAGATACTCCTCCACTTGAAGGTTCTTGAATTCGGACCCGTTGTCGCTCCTTATCTTCTTCACCTTGAGCTCAAACTCATTTTGAGCTCTCTTGAGGAAGCGCTTGAGGGTCCCTTGGGTTTCAGATTTATCCTGCAAAAAAGAATACCCAAGTGAAGCGGGAAAAATCATCAACTATAACAAGACCATACTTACTTCCTCCTATGCTTAGATAGGCGACGGGTCCAAAGAGGTCCATATGAAGCATCTCCAAGGGTCTTGATGTGGTCATCACATTTTTGGTGTGATGAGAGCTTCCCACCTGTTTCCCTGCTTGACAAGCTGCACAAGGTCTATCTTTTTCGAAATGCACATTAGTTAGACCTATCACGTGTTCTCCCTTTAGAAGCTTGTGGAGGTTCTTCATCCCCACATGTGCTAAGCGGTGATGCCACAGCCAGCCCATGCAAGTCTTAGCAATTAAGCATGCATCTAGACCAGCCTCCTCTTTTGCAAAATCAACTAAATAAAGTTTGTCGTCTAGTACACCCTTAAAATCTAGTGAACCGTCACATCTTCTAAAGACAGACACATCTACATTTGTGAATAGACAATTATATCCCATATTGCATAATTGACTAACAGATAACAAATTATATCCAAGAGACTCAACTAAAAACACATTAGATATAGAGTGCTCGGATGAAATAGCAATTTTACCTAACCCTTTTACCTTGCCTTGGTTCCCATCACCGAATATTATTGAATCTTGGGGATCCTTGTTCTTGACGTAGGAAGAGAACATCGTCTTTTCCCCCGTCATGTGGTTTGTGCATCCGCTGTCGATAATCCAGCTTGTACCCCCGGATGCATAAACCTGCAAGGCAAATTTAGGCTTGGGTCTTAGGTACCCAACTCTTGTTAGGTCCTACAAGGTTAGTGACAATGGTCTTAGGGACCCAAATGCAAGTTTTGTCTCCCTTACATTTGGCCCCTAACTTCCTAGCAATTACCTTCTTATCCTTTCTACAAATAGCAAAGCAAGCATTGCAAGCATAATAAATTGTAGAAGGTTCATTCATTACTTTCCTAGGAGCATGAACAATATTCTTTCTAGGCACATGATAAATAACATTTCTCCTAGACATATCTCTACCATGCATATAGGAAGAACTAGGAGCAAACATGGCATGAGAATCAAAGGCATCATAAGCATTACAACTCCTATTCCTAGACTGTCTCCTATCATGGTACATAAAAGCATGGTTCTTTTTAGCACTACTAGCCATAGGGGCCTTCCCTTTCTCCTTGGCGGAGATGGGAGCCTTATGGCTTGTTAAGTCCTTGGCTTCCCTCTTGAAGCCAAGTCCATCCTTAATTGAGGGGTGTCTACCAATCATGTAGGCATCCCTTGCAAATTTTAGCTTATCGAATTCACTTTTGCTAGTCTTAAGTTGGGCATTAAGACTAGCCAATTCATCATTTAATTTGGAAATTGAAACTAGGTGTTCACTACAAGCACTAATGTCAAAATCTTTACACCTATTGCAAATCATAACATGTTCTACACAAGAGTTAGATTTACTTGCTACTTCTAATTTAGCATTTAAATTATCATTAACACCTTTTAAAGTAGAAATGGTTTCATGACAAGTAGATAGTTCACAAGAAAGCATTTCATTCCTTTTAACTTCTAGAGCAAGTGAATTTTGTGCACTAACAAATTTATCATGCTCTTCATACAACAAATCCTCTTGCTTTTCTAGTAACCTATTCTTGTCATTCAAGGCATCAATTAACTCATTAATTTTGCCAATTTTAATTCTATCTAAGCCTTTAAATAAACTAGAATAGTCTATTTCATCGTCATCACTAGAGTCATCATCACTTGAAGAAGCATAAGTGGTATCCCGAGTACATACCTTCTTCTCCTTCGCCATGAGGCATGTGTGATGCTCGTTGGGGAAGAGGGATGACTTGTTGAAGGCGGTGGCGGCGAGTCCTTCATTGTAGGAGTCGGAGGAGGAGCAATCCGAATCCCACTCCTTTCCGAGATGTGCCTCACCCTTGGCCTTCTTGTAATTCTTCTTCTTCTCCCTTTTGTTCCCTTTTTCCTGGTCACTTTCATTATCGGGACAGTTAGCAATAAAATGACCAATCTTACCACATTTGAAGCATGAGCGCTTCCCCTTTGTCTTGGTCTTGCTTGGCTGTCCCTTGCGACCCTTTAGCGCCGTCTTGAAGCGCTTGATGATGAGGGCCATCTCTTCATCATTGAGCCCGGCCGCCTCAACTTGTGCCACCTTGCTAGGTAGCGCCTCCTTGCTCCTTGTTGCCTTGAGAGCAACGGGTTGAGGCTCATTGATTGGACCATTCAGTGCATTGTCGACGTATCTCGCCTCCTTGATCATCATTCGCCCGCTTACGAATTTCCCAAGAACTTCTTCGGGCGACATCTTGGTGTACCTAGGATTTTCACGAATATTGTTCACCAGATGTGGGTCAAGTACAGTAAAGGACCTTAGCATTAGGCGGACGACGTCGTGGTCCGTCCATCGCGTGCTTCCGTAGCTCCTTATTTTGTTGATAAGGGTCTTGAGCCGGTTGTATGTTTGGGTTGGCTCCTCGCCCCTTATCATCGCGAATCTTCCAAGCTCGCCCTCTACCAACTCCATTTTGGTGAGCAAGGTGACGTCGTTCCCCTCATGAGAGATCTTGAGGGTGTCCCAAATCTGCTTGGCATTGTCCAAGCCGCTCACCTTATGGTACTCGTCCCTGCACAAAGAGGCTAACAACACAGTAGTAGCTTGTGCGTTTTTATGAATCTGTTCATTAATAAATATAGGACTATCCGAGCTATCAAATTTCATTCCATTCTCAACAATCTCCCATATGCTTGGATGGAGAGAGAACAAGTGACTATGCATTTTGTGACTCCAAAATCCGTAGTCCTCCCCATCAAAGTGTGGAGGTTTGCCAAGAGGGATGGAAAGCAAATGAGCATTTGAACTCTGAGGAATACGAGAGTAATCGAAAGAAAAATTCGAATTAACCGTCTTTCTTTTCTCGTAGTCATTGTCGTCGTCCTTGTGGGAGGAAGTGGACTCATCGCTGTCGTCGTAGTAGACGATCTCCTTGATGTGTCTCGTCTTCTTCTTCTTCCCATCTTTGCGTTTGTAGCCCGAGCCCGAGTCGGTAGGCTTGTCATCCTTCGGCTCGTTGACGAAGGACTCCTTCTCCTTATCGTTAATCACGATTCCCTTCCCCTTAGGATCCATCTCTTCGGGCGATTAGTCCCTTCGTGAAGAGAACGGCTCCGATACCAATTGAAAGCACCTAGAGGGGGGGTGAATAGGTGATTCTGTGAAACTTGAAAACGTAATGCCACAAAACTTGGTTAGGCGTTAGTACAATAATGCCAAGTGGCTAGAGAGGAGTCTCAACAAAACACAATAACCACGAGAGATCAATCACAGAGATGGCACAGTGGTTTATCCCGTGGTTCAGCCAAGACCAACGCTTGCCTACTCCACATTGTGGCGTCCCAACGGACGAGGGTTGCAATCAACCCCTCTCAAGCGGTCCAAAGACCCACTTGAATACCACGGTGTTTTGCTTGCTTTACTATATCCCGTTTGCGAGGAATCTCCACAACTTGGAGCCTCTCGCCCTTACACTTGAAGTTCACAAAGAAGCACGGAGTAAGGGAGGGATGAGCAACGCACACAAGACACAAAAATCAGAGTGTCAACACGCACACAAGTCGCAACAAGAGCTCGCAACAAAACCCGACGAGTTCACAACTCAACTAGAGCTCTAGATGCTATCACGAAGAAACAAATGCGTGGAATCAAAGTCTTGGTGCTTAGGAATGCTTTGAGAATGCTTGATGATCTCCTCCATGCGCCTAGAGGTCCCTTTTATAGCCCCAAGGCAGCTAGGAGCTGTTGAGAGCATTCCAGGAAGGCAGATCTTGCCTTCTGTCGCCTGGCGGACCGGACAGTCCGGTGCACCACCGGACATTGTCCGGTGCGAATTTCTTTCCTTCTTTGGCGCAGTCGACCGTTGAAGATCCAGAGCCATTGGCGCATCGGACACTGTCCGGTGCACACCAGACAGTCCGGTGCCCCGATGTGACCGTTGGCTCGGCCACGCGTCACGCGCGGAATCCTCGGCCGACCGTTGCCCCGGCTGACCGTTGGCTCACCGAACAGTCCGGTGAATTATAGCCGTACGCCGTTGATGGTTTCCCGAGAGCGACAAGTTCGCCTGTGAACGGCTCTCCGGACAGTCCGGTGCACCACCGGAGAGTCCGGTGATTTATAGCCGTACACCGCCGTCGAACTCCCGAGAGCAGCAAGTTCACCAGAGCTAGCCTGGCACACCGGACACTGTCCGGTGCACCACCAGACACTGTCCGGTGCACCACCGGACAGTCCGGTGCACCCAGACTGCGCAGACTTTGGCTGAACAAAGCCATCTCTTCTCTAACTTGATTTTTCCTGTTTCCAGCACTTAGACACAATATATTAGTCCATAAAACAATGTACTAAGTCTAGAAACATACCTTTTGACATGATTTGCACTTTGTCCACCACTTTGCATAGATTAACACAAAAGCACTTGTGTTGGCACTCAATCACCAATATACTTAGAAATGGCCCAACGACACATTTCCCTTTCACATGGTTTTTGCACTTTAGTCCAAAAGAGCACTAATTTTGCACTTAGCCCCCTAGGGTTTAGGTTTAGGGCTTTCTAGGGTTCCAATTAGGGTTTCTTGCACTCTTAGGGTTTGGATCCCACTTGAGTTCATCCATGGAGACACTTTATGACTTTTTCAATTGAATTTTGAAGTTTTCTCTTGTTTAAGCCTTGTTTGCTCTATTACACCCAATCTAGGGTTCAGTTCCCTACTCCAGGGTTTTATTTGCAAAAGGTCATATCAATACAACTTGTTTGAAATTTTTGCCTAGTGAATGCACTCTAGGTGTGACAAACACATGATATGCCCATGCTTATTATGTTATGCTCAAGTTTTAGTAAAGTAACACTAGGGGTGTTACATTCGTCGTGGACTGCGACGCCTCCGGTACGGGCTTAGGCGCGGTCCTTCACCAAGGCACAGGACCGGTGGCGTTCTTCAGCCGTCCCTTTGCGGCGTGGCACCTCAAGCTTGCCGCTTACGAGCGGGAGCTGATCGGCTTGGTTCAGGCGGTGCACCATTGGCGGCCCTATCTTTGGGTCATCATTTCGTCGTCCGCAGTGACCACTACAGCTTGAAGTACCTCCTTGACCAGCGACTGTCTATAGTGCCCCAGCACCAGTGACTAAGCAAGCTCTTCGGCTTCAACTTCGAGGTTGAGTATCGTTCGGGCCGCCTCAACGTCGCTGCGGACGCACTATCCCGCCACGGCGCCGAGCTACTCTAGCCAGCCGTAGGGGAGCCGGGGCAGTAGCAGCCCTAGCCCTCTCTGGGCCTTCGTTCGCCTTCCTCGACAACATCTGTCGCGCCACAGTGACATCCCCGGACAGCAGCCACCTGTGCCAGTAGCTCCAGGACGGTACCTTGACCGCCCCATGGCGCCTGGAGGATGGCCTCCTTCTTCACGGCTCGCGCGTCTATGTACCGAACCACGGCGACCTCTGACATCAGGCCATCCTTCTGGCCCACTCGGCAGGGCATGAGGGCATTCAAAAAACCCTCCATCGCCTCCGCGCCGAGTTCTACGTTCCTAGCGACCGCACCTTGGTGGCTGATTGGGTGTGGACGTGCACAACGTGCCAGCGGAACAAGACAGAGACCCTGCAGCCGGCGGGGCTGCTGCAGCCCCTCTAGGTGCCGTCCTAGGTGTGGGCCGACATCTCCATGGACTTCATCAAGGGGCTGCCTAAGGTGGGCGGCAAATCGGTCATCCTCACGGTGGTCGATCGCTTCTCCAAGTACGCCCACTTCATTCTGCTCGGCCACCCGTATACGGCGGCATCGGTCGCGCGGGCCTTCTTCGATGGCTTCGTCCGGTTACACAGGTTCCCATCCTCCATCGTCAACGATCGGGACCCCATGTTTACCGGACACGTCTGGTGCGACCTCTTCAAGTGCGCCGACATCTCCCTTCGCATGAGCACGGCGTTCCATCCATAGACGGATGGCTAGTCTGAGGTTGTCAACAAGGTGATTGCCATGTACCTTCGTTGTGTGACAGGTGATCGGCCTCGGGCCTGGGTGGACTGTTTCTCTTGGGCGGAGTACTACTACAACACCTTGTTCCACACCACCCTCCGTGCCACACCATTTGAGGTGGTGTACGGACGCCCCCACCACCGATCCTGCCATACCAGCCTGGGTCCGCACGGACGACAGCAGCGGAGGAGTTGCTACGCAACCGGGACAACATCCTTGTGGAGGTCCGGCAGCGCCTCATTCAGGCGCAGCAGCTGTCGACGCTGGTCATCACGACATGGAGCTAGCTGTCGGGGATTGGGTGTGGCTACGCCTTCTACATCAGCCCATGCAGTCCCTGGAGCCACGCGCAAAAGGGAAGCTCAGCCCTCGCTACGCCGGACCGTTCTGAGTCCTCGAGCGCATCGGCAAGGTGGCATACCGGCTGGAGCTGCCAGAGGGAGCCCGCCTGCACGACGTATTTCATGTGGGCCTCCTCAAGCGCCACAAGGGTGAACCGCCGGAGCAGCGTGCGGGGTTACCCCCTGTCCAGGATGGCAGCCTACTACCGGCGCCGCTGAAGGTGTTGCGTGCTCAACAGCGGTGCAGAACGTGGCACATTTTGGTGCAATGGCAGGGCCTATCTCCAGAGGAAGCTACATGGGAGCCGCTCGATGACTTTCGAGGCCTCTACCCTGACTTCCAGCTCGAGGACGAGCTATTTGCGCATGCGGGGAGAGATGTTATGACCGGCCGCCACTACAGGCGCCGGATAACAGTAGAGGCAACGGATAGACATGCAAATTAGTTGGATAAGGATCTACACATGTAGATTAGTTGGATAAGGATTAGAAGATTAAGGAGATAAGATTTGTTAGAGAGAAAAGAGGAATTTGATCTCATTAGATAAGTACTAGAAGGGAGTATAAATAATTGTAAGCACCACCCTATATGGAATTAAGCAGAAACAATTATAGTTTCCAGCTTCCCTCTGGGAGTTGGGAGAAACCCTAGCCGCCACTGTTCATCGCGCTACTGTTCATCAGTGTGTTCTTTCGTTCAGCAGCCCATCTCCCTCTTTCCCTGTGCCTAGCATCCACGGCGCCCAAACACATCCGTGGGCATTTCCTCCCTTGCCCAGCCCCCTCGCACTCATACAACCTAAGGCCAATCCGTGGTAGGGATCGTATTCCTATCAATTTTTTTATGGTTTGCATGTTTAGGCCATATTTGGAATGCGGGATTTCAGACGAAACATATTTGACTTTCACAGGAACCTGTTAACATGGCGGCGTAGACAGTTGGTATCGATTGGCTTGGTCCTATCAGTCAATTCGGCCAATCAATCGGTTGGCCTGTTCGATCGATCAATTTGGTCATTACCGACGTTACTACCGAACGGGTACTGACTAGTTTGTTGGAGACTAGGTTGGTGTCAATCCTGATTGGTCGATACCGACCGTCTCTTGCTGACATGTCAGATCCTGATTGACGACTCTCTTGTTGATGTGGCAGCTCCCAATCAGTGCCATTATAACCATTATATTTGAAGTTAAAATTTTCTAAATAAATGAATCCACCCTATAAATAGAGAGGGTCTCACTCTCTAATTTACTTGTTGTCTCCTCTATTTGTAGCCTCTCATTTTTTGTTTCAATATAGATCCTAGCTAGAGTTTGAACTTTGCTACTTTCACTAACTTGCTCAACGATTAAACTTCACAACGTCTTGACCCCTGCCGACCCCTGCCGTTGTGGGGCAAGCCTTCCTCTATGGTCTTTCTCCCATCCATCATAAGTGGGAGCCCTCACTGATTCTTCTTGTCCTTGCGGTTCTTGCACTTATTGGCGAAATGTCCATTCTCACCGTAAACAAAGTACACAACCTCATCCATGTTCATCTTTTTCTTCCTTTTGAATTGAGTATTCTGATTGGGCTTATAATTCTTCTTTCCAGCATGCTGCATCATGTTGGTGCTAGATTACCCTTTGGGTGCTTTTGGACAATCTTTTGTCCAAGCCTTCTTTTCCGCATCAAGATCAGATGACAAATTCTCAACGAAAATTTGATGTCTTTTATGTTTCAGAGTTGTAGCAAAGTTCCTCCATGATGAAGGCAACTTGGCAATTATACCACCCACTACAAACTTATCAAGCAAGACGTGTCCATGTTGTTCGAGTTCCCTTACAATAAGTTGGAACTCATCAACCTGTTCTATGACAAAACGACCATCAACCATTCTAAAGTCATAGTACTCCTCCATCACATATAGCTCGTGCCTAGTGTCTGAGGCATAGAACTTGTGTTCGAGCACCTCCCACAGTTCAGCATCACTCTCGATGTTCATATAAATATCACACAACTAGTCAGAGAGAACGCTAAGAATGCATCTGACGAAAACCGTTGTAGCCACAGTAAACTCATGCACCTCTTTCTCATATCCGAGAGGTAGTACGAGAGGATTACTCATGACCCAAAATACGCGCATAGCCGAGAGCCACAACTAGGCTCTCGTCTGCCATCTTTTGAAATTCACACCAGTGAACTTATCCGGTTTCATCGCATTAGAGTAATTACCCATCACTAAATGTCTATTAGGTTTTTGGATTGTTGGAAATAATAGCAATTTAGAGATGAACAAATTGATTCCGATAATAATAATAATACAAGAAACAACAACATACTTCGTATATGTATAGCTCACTAGCAGTTTATATACTAGTTCTAGTGACAGAAGAAATATATGCATAAACATCTTTACAGTGGGGTTGTCGACGCTAGAACAACACAATAGTAGACGTAGCAAACCGACGAGGATGACAATGTTGGCGTAGAGAAAGCAGACGAACAACGAGCAGTCACGACGGTGCTTCCCAAAAACCTGATATGGCCTCTACCTCATGCAGGGACACGAGGAGACGTAGGCTTCGGAGATCCTGCTCTCCCAACCCCGATGACACATTGGCGACGGGATGAGAAAACAAGGGCAGCGTAGCGCTCTGGTGTGAAGAGGAGAAAATATGTAACAAAGACGACGTCTCGTCTTCATTATATACACATGACGCAGCTAAGCAAGTAAATAGCCACGTAATCACAACACTAATCAGAATTAATGCGAGAATAATTGTTTATCAAAACATGCCAGCGCAATTTTTTTCATGCATGCACAACTATCAAGTGGCATAAGGAAGTCGCACACCCACAAAGTCGGAAGCAGGAAATCGTTGGCCCATTGACGTGTATGTCGTGCGCCCGTATTCTTCAGATAAACTCAAGAGAGACAATGATGACTGCATTTTGGACGTGACACTCGTGAGGGACCGTTTCCATAGCAAATTGACCCTCATCCACTGACCACCCACTGGAACTGAGATGCTTGGACTCGTCTCTCACTGTGTCTCCATTAGTCCATCCCTCTCACGCACGCACACACACATCTATCAAACGATTCCGGGCCCGACTCTACCTTTGGGCTTATCTATAAAAGCAAAGCTCAAAATAGCCCAATTGATGTAGTGAGGCCCTGTACTAAGCCCAATTAGTTGATGGGCTCAAGTAACTTATGGCCCGCAACTACCGTGCAGCATCCGGATTATCTTCGAGACGAATCAGGAACAAGCAAAAAAAACCAATTGGGCGAAGAATCTCTACTACCTATTAAGACGGTAAGGGGTAGGCTGCCCCATTCCGTGTTCTGCCATTCCCATTCCATCCTCACTGCAAAGTCCATTCCCATTCCCAGCTGCCTGTCTTCTTTCTCATTCCCCCTCCCTGCAAAGCCCATTCACATTTCCATTCCCGGTCCCCCTCCCTGCAAAGCCCATTCACATTCCCATTCCTGGCTATCACGTGTCTTTCTCATTCCCCTCCCACAAAGCCTATTCCCATTCCCACGTGCATCCCACGTCTAGCTAAAATTAAATTAAAAAAACAGGCTTCAAGGGGATTCGAACCCGCGACCTCTCAAATAAATGTGTTTGTAGCTACCACTACACCACATATGTGTTTATGTCTACATCTATTATAGTAAAAACATATAATACATCTCTCCCGAAGCCCACCTGCTACCCTTGCACAATGTGTAGTAGTAGATAAGTATCACTGAGATTATTAAATTATATTTTTGGATTGAGGGAGTAGTATTTAAAGAAGAGCCTTGCATGCAATTTCTTTTGTTTGAATAATGTTTTCAACTTAAATACTTTTTTTTGCATGTGTAACATTTATTCTCCATAATATTTTTCCATGGATCTAACTTATAAATCATTTTCATAAACCAATGTCAAAGATGAATCCATGTTTCTTACTTGGAAACCCCGAACAAACACCACTAGCACGAGGCGCTCGCGTTGGCGTCGCTCACCGACGACGAGAAGAAACTTGGCGACTGCCAGTTCGAACTCTGAAAGCAGTCCTACATGGCCCATGCGCCGCTGTGTACGGCAAGCTCCGGCGCAGCCGCCGCTTGGACGTGGTCCAGAGCGGCTGCACCGCGCTGTCCATCGTCAAACATGGGGACCTCATGGTCGTCGCCAATGTCGACAACTCTTGGGTTGTTCTGGGCATCGCAACCTACGACGACGCCATCACGCCGTCTAGCTCATCATCCACCTGAAGCCTAACCTGCCACGTAAGTCGCTACTGACCGACCATGAATTCTTGTGCGCTGGAATGATGACCATTGTTGTTGTTGTGTGAGAGTCCTCGAACAAGATGTATGTAGAGGAGTAGCACATCCGGTGGTGCAACGACCAGGTGTACTACCTCGCTGATGAGCCCGGGGTGCACTTCATTTGGCAGCCCAGCCAAGAGTGATCGGTACTCACCATATCGCGCGCGTTCGACGACTATTATATCAAGGATTGTGGCGTCATCTCGACACCGGAGGTGAACAGAGGTGGACCGACAACAATGACCAGCCATCGTCGGGGTGCCTTTTGTGCCGGCCTGCCTTTAATTCTCTTCGCAAACACACACTTGCATTTTTTGTTTAAGCAAGCGTGTATGGTGGTGCGTGCCTGATGACTAACGATGTACGACGGAGCTTCTACCGGCAGGTGTGGCACGTGCTCTCCAATAATGAGACCATGCAAATCATGACATATATCGAAGTCTGCATGATACTGATGGTTGCAATGTAGTAGTGAAACAACTAAATTAAAATAACAAAATTTATGTATGGCTAGGATCACAAATGGATTATGAAATATTTTCTTATAACAATATAAGACACATTTTGTATATAAGTTATCATGGTATTATATGTTCCTGTTGCAACGCACGGGTACTGACCTAGTAATCTAGAGAAGAGGTCAAGGAGAATCAAGATGCTTTCAGAGGAATAATAAAGGACAGTATAATCGAGTCGTTGTTACCTCAAAAATGGAAACAGAATAATCGCCCGGTGGAAATTATACTCCCTCCGCTTTATATATACATATATACGACGTTTTCTAGTTCAAAAAAGGAACTATTGGAACTGACGACTGCTTTAACTATTTTTTGCCAGATATCTCTATGTAGTTAGAAATTTATATCAAACAACATTTCATGATTGATCTTAACCACATGCAAAGCGTTACTTAGTTTGTAGACGATGAAACGGACAGTTTATTGTATGATCTATTTCTTCAGCTGTCTGTACGTTCGATTTTAGATTTTTACATAGACGACATATGTACTACATGTTGGTTCATTAAATATAGAAGTTTCTAAATTTAAATCTATCTCAAATCTAACATGCTGATCCATGCCTTTCGATTCTTGCCATCAATCATCTACAAAGTTTCTAACTTGTCATTATTGTCCCCCAGGACCGGACGTCTTTTGATCCGTGTCGTCTCAAGCTTGTCAGGCGGATAAGCGGCGGCATTCTTCTTCTAACCGGACGTCTCAAGCTTGTCAGACATGCATGGTTGCTTATAGTTACTTGATATATGAGCGAAAAATTCTAGAGTGTTCGATCGTCGGACATCAATATATTCTTTTACTATATATGTTTTATATTCTTGAAGAGAACTTGCTAGAACTGTTGTTAAAGTATCTAGTGTAGAGAAATCTTAGGTACGTAGTTTATACAAGGAATGGAAGAAGCTGCATGTGTTGCTGCCAAGATACACTCGGGAATCCTTTGGTCAGCTCATATGCGAGGGGATCGGATCTGGGGATGCATGGATGAACTCTTTTGGGGCTAAGCAACGATGCTGTGTGTGTGATTTGCTATGAGACTAAAGGCATGTTTGTTTCAGCTTATAGATTATATAATATGGATTATAATTTAAATTATATAATTCAGATTATAATCTAGATATATTATAATCTATATGTAGTTGTTTAGTAGTTTAGATTATATAAATGTAGATTATTCACAAATATAACAATACCTTTATTGTTTTTTTAGGTGAGAAAAGAAAGATGACATATATTATAATTCTATTTACATTACCATGGGTACTCGGTAGTGGGTCTTTTGCCAAAATAATCTCAAATAAGCTAGTCTTGAGAAGATTATGAGATTATCATAATCTGAAGTTTAGATTATATAATTTGAACCCATAATCTATGTGTTTGTTTAACTATTGAATTATTTACGCTGGATTATATAATCTGGAGAGATTATAATCTGAAACAAATAGGGCCTAAGAAGCTCATTAGCATGGCTGTCATGTACTGAACTTTGGGCGTTTCAACATGCATGTTAACACTACTCAAAAACATATTTTAATTAGAGTCACCTCGCTTTTTGTCAGAGGCTATTCTATCGAAAACCTCTTCCACAGATATCTTTATATATACATTATTTAAATACTCTCGTATTCGTCTTATTTCATATGCATTAAGGTAGATTGGAGTGTGGTTCTTAGAATCGTATTTTTTTAAATGGCTGGACTTGTAAACGCTGTCATATAAAAAGACTCTAATTTTAGTGACGGTTGATAAAGCCAATCTCTACACAATCTTGTTTTTAGAGATGATTGAAAGTATCATCTGTCCTCACCATCATAGAAACCATTTTTTTGATACATCACTGCCAGTATCCTCAATCAGGGGTACCCTCTACTACAGTATAAAGACGTCGCGCGGAGAAAAGCACCCCGACCCCACCACATGGGTAGGTTCAGGGGTACCACGTGGCAAGGAAAGATAATACACCCCAGGGTGCATTATCGGGTGCGGACCCCCGCGGAGGAACACCGGACCCCTGTACGCACAGCCCGAGCCTTTGATTACAGTCCGGGACTCCCAGAAAGGTATGTCGGGTCCCTCCGTTAGGGCCCAGGTCCCTCCGAGTAAGGTCCGGACCACAGCAAGGACCCGAGATGGGGGAACCCCGGCATGAGTAAGGGTCCGGCGATGGCACGTGTCTAGGCCTTGCCCTACGCTCCCCGCTCAGGCGAAGACCCGCTGCTGCCGTGTGGCTTGTGACCCGTGACATGAGCCAACAGGCGGAGCCTAACGTAAGGCCTCTAAAGCCGCGCAGTCTCTGCATTTAATACGGAGAGGACGCGCCACCTGCCACCACGCTGACAGATGATGTGCCCTCTCAGCATTTAATGCGTCTTGTCCACTCCGCTGGCAGACGGCGTCAGGGTAACCTTGCAGGCGGCGCGCCTGTCAGGTCTGTTACCAAACAGTGCGCCCGTGCTATGCGGCGCACTACGTATATCATCCCTTGTACAAGAAGCTTCCCCAGTACGCCGAGGATACGCAGATCTCGGGTGTCAGGGCACGAGAAGATTACCCCAGCAGCGAACATTAGTAGCTCCAAGTGCTATATACATTTTGTCCTTAGGCCCCCATGTCGGGGCTCAGTACCTTTGTGCATGCTCCCCTTCAGCTATAAAAGGAGAGACATGCGACGTTACAACATAAGTTCACTTAGACTCTCAAGCTTCCATAGCAATCCAACACACAGTGGAGTAGGGTATTACGCTCCGGCGGCCCGAACCACTCTAAACCCTCGCGTGTTCTTGTGTTCGACCATCCATCTCACATAACAGGCAAAAACGCTTAGGCCCCTCCTCATCTTAGGATTTAGGGTGGGTGCACTCCGCCACCCGGCCGGAGATTTCCTCTCCGACATTTGGCACGCCAGATAGGGGGCTAGGCTTTAGGTTTTTGCCTGTGTTCTTATTTGGCATGATGGTGCGAATCATCGAGTACCGCACCAAAACTTCGGAGGATTTCGCGATGGAGCAAGAAGTTGCATCCTCTGCGCCGCAAGTACCCGACCGCCCCGAGTCTGGGACTGCTGCTGTACACGCCGTGCAGCAGCACACGCCTACACAAGCGTCCCGGACTCCGTCAAGGGCAGCGCCTACGGCGTTGTCTGTAGCTAGGGAGTTGCTACGCCACCCCCTAGCTCCACGGCCTCACCAGGGGCCATGAAGCAGTGGCGTGATGACGTCGACCGGCTACTCGGCATGGCACATTCTGCTTCGACCAGGTCCAGACCTTGGTCATCCTGGCGCCGACGCGAGGCGACAACGTCTGTGCGCTCGCCCTCCGTAAGGGGTGCACAGATCGACGACCTCCGGGCAAAACTCAACCGCAGGCGTACGGGAGAGGATGCCCGGGTCTCCCTGGAAAGGGCGCGTGAGCGCCGACAAAACATCGAGGGCCGCAACCTCGACCAAGATTTCGCTGCGGAAACACCACGAACCCCAGTGGGTGCCCGGTTCCAGGCGAGTGTCCCCCTAGCCGGCGTGGGATGTGCCGCTCTCGCGGATCATCTCCACGCAGCATCATGGCCACCTAAGTTCAGGCCGCACCTGCCAGAAAAATACGACTGTACATCAAATCCGTCAGAATTCCTGCAGGTATACGTCACCGCCATCACAGCAGCAGGTGGAAACACCGCTGTGATGGCAACTTATTTTCGTGTCGCCTTGTCTGGGCCTGCCCGGACTTGGCTCATGAACCTCGCCCCAGGGTCAATCTACACCTGGGAAGAGCTCTGCGCGCGGTTCATTGCAAACTTCGCCAGTGCTTACCAGCAACACGGCGTGGAGGCCCACCTACACGCAGTGAGGCAGGAGCCCGAAGAGACCCTCTGGACGTTTATCTCCCGCTTCACCAAGGTACGAGGTACTATACCTCATATTTCCAATGCCTCCATCATCACAGACTTCCGACAGGGGGTACGTGATAGGAACGGGGTGCCCGATCTTCCGTCAGGTGTAGATAACTATCGATTTGGTGGAGATGTCACACAGACGATCCGGCTTCCAATCAACAAGACTAGAACCCCGCAATCGCAGCACCACTTCTCCTCTGGTTATCAACCGTGCGCTGCTCGATTGACCTCGCCACGAGGGCTAATCCTTGCCTGTGAATCGAAGACATAAGCAAGAACGAGAAAGAACACAATCTGAAAATTGTGGATGTATGAATTACGCTCCCGAGTTGGGGTCTCACAAACTGATCTAAACGGCGAACTGTTCTCGATAGATTAACTAAAGCAAAACCCAACCCCTAATGTGGTGGCGGCTACTGATTATATAAGGGTTAGGAGTGGACTCCTCCCTGGACGCGCCCTAATGGGCCCAACAAAGATACACGACCCAAAGGCCCATTTATGGTGTCGCAGCACCGAGACAGATTATGGACGTCAGTTTGGTCCTCCACCTTGATCCGAACGTCCTTGCTGGCCTTCCACGCCTCCAAGTCCTTCACCATGTCCTTGCTGGTCCTTTCCTTCATTCCTAAGTATAATTAATTCATTAGGTAGCACACTATTCTCAAATGTACAAGAATAAGTACATAGGAACGAGCTCACCTGCAAATTCAATTGTCTTGCGCGTGCGCGAGTAATCAGACCTTGAACATCAACTAGGGGAGTGTTGTTTGTATCCATGATAGTGATGTCCTCATCAGTACGCGATAAGAAAATGTTGGAGAAGCTGGCCACACATGACGTGGAGACTGTCCCCACGCTCTTTGCTCATTAGCAGCAACATCACTGGAGTCATCATCATCATCCTCACCGTCAGAAGCACTAATGTAGCCATCATCCGTAGCAATGTATGTTCGCTGACTCGGACAATCCTTCTTCACGTGACCAGTCCCATGACAACGGTGGCAAATAATACTCGAAGAACGACCACTGGAAGGTGCTGCAGGTGCTGGTGAATTCTGTTTCTTGGCGGGTACCTACAAAGGAAGTTTACCAACATGTGCAGCAGGTGTCGAGGGAGGTCGCGTGGACGCTGGAGTGGTCGAAGGTGTATGACTCGAGGCAGGTGTGTGCGTCCGTGATGTAGAGGAGGCACCAAAAGTAGCCCTAGGTCGATGTTGGCGTCCCTGCAATTCCTTTTCTGCAAGCATAGCAAACTGGAACAACTTGTTGACAGTGTTAAATTCTTTGTAATCCACAATGTCTTGAATATCACGCCGCAAACCTGAATAAAAATGGCAAAGAGCGTCCTCATGTCCCTCTACTATCCCACAACGCTGCAATCCCTTCTGAAGCTCAACATAATAATCTTGAACAGATTTATCCCCTTGCTCTAAACGCATCAATTTCTTACGCAATTCTCTATGATAAGATGGGGGAACAAATCTATCGCACATAGCTACCTTAAGATCTTCCCAAGTCGTAGGTGCTCTACCATCCCCAACTAGACCAGTCCACCAGACAATAGCAAAATCTTTAAATTCACTAGTGGCTTGTCTAACTTGATGTCGTTCAGGTACAAGGTGGGCAGCAAATTTCTGTTCTATCGTCATCTCCCAATCAAGATATCCCTCAGCATCATAATGACCCGAAAAAGATGGTATAGTAAATTTAATCTTAGCATAAGGGTCGTCAGGAGCACGATTGTTATTACCTTGCTGGCGGTGCATACCTTCTGTGTTTCGATGAAGACGATGACGTAGGCACAAATCTCTGGTGGCCGCTTCATCATAATTACCTTCTTCATCAAACACCGCATCATCGGGAAGACGTGGACGAGGAGGTGGTGGTGGCGGTGCTTGTTGTTGCGTCTCCAACACGGCAAGTCTGTCGACGATCTCGGACAATCGTCGATCCAGCCTCTCGTAAGTCTTGCCAAGGTTCATGTCAATGAAGGCATCTTGCACTGACTTGTGGACCGTCTCCTCCATTTGCTCCTTCAGGAGCTTGTTGTTTGCCTCAAGATCTTGGCGGCTAACACATTCATCAAAGTCTGTAGGGATCCCTGCCATCGAAACACAAAAACAGGAAACAAACGGTGAAGGTTATCCCTAATAATTTCACTACACGCTCCTCTCAGGTGGAACATAGGAACACGCTCTATTGTATCTTACCAAGCTCTTACAAGTGTCTAACGAAAATACAAGCAAAGGATGGTACAATCGGAGGCTGGTTCGTGATACTTACCAAGAGGGAGTGAAACCACGATTGCAAGGTCAAATCTGTATTGATCAGAAGATATAGTATGTGGAGCTGTAGGACAGGCACAATATGTATGTGAATGTGGAACAAAATCGAGTGTAGATGAGCGAAGTTCAATAAATATCCAAAGAACAAGTCACAATTGCTGGCTAAGAGATGTATCCGAGGCGTAGCACAACAAGGTTGGAACAAAGAGCAATGGAACTAGCAGAATGGCAGTACCGTAAATATTGTACTAGCGAGGCCAAAAAGGCACTAGTAGGAATCACAGGTGATTTTGCTTTTCTTTTTTGTATGATTTTTTTGATATTTTTTCCAGCACAAGAAGCAACAAAATAGGAGCTACACCAAGTTTGACCTAAAACAGAGATCAGATGTGGTCTACAGAAAATCAGCAAGTTCTCTAAAAAGCGTGTAAGAGCTTTGACAATTTTTTTTCTTTATTTTCCTGAATTTTTTTTACAATTTTATCGAAACCAAACAGGCCGAAGGCAACTTTGGTTGGCCTCAGAATCGCGTCACCAAGCTCCTGTAAAAATTTCAGATTTTTTGGACACTCGAGCGGAAAGTTATGCCCGGTTTAAGGAAGGTACCTCAAGTTATGTTTTTGGGAGGCACGACTAGAAGGCGGCAGTTAGGACAAAAAATCCCTATCTGCAATCACAACGATTAATGGGATGGATTGCCTTGTGATCTAGGTAATGGTGGATGGAATAGCGGCGTATCTACAATCTATCTAGGGCTGGCGCGGCGGCGGCGAGGGCAAGTCGATTAATGGATGGATCGACTTGTGATCTAGGTAATGGTGGATGGGATAGCGGCTAGCGAGGGCAGTTGATCTACGACGAAGATACACCCTAAACCAGCAACACGACTTGACCACGGATACAAACTGAACAAAGCCAAACTGAAAACGAAATTGCAAAGGCTAAACAAGGGTTCTAGGACAGCGGAATTTTTTTGTACGACAATTATCTGGAGTTATAGGATGAAAAACCTAAACTAAACTAGGGTAAGCCTGACGGTGATACCTAAGTCTTTGAATACCACTTGATAGGAATGGGGTGCCCGATCTTCCATCAGGTGTAGATAACTATCGATTTGGTGGAGATGTCACACATACGATCCGGCTTCCAATCAACAAGACTAGAACCCCGCAATCGCAGCACCACTTCTCCTCTGGTTATCAACCGTGCGCTGCTCGATTGACCTCGCCACGAGGGCTAATCCTTGCCTGCGAATCGAAGACACAAGCAAGAACGAGAAAGAACACAATCTGAAAATTGCGGATGTATGAATTACGCTCTCGAGTTGGGGTCTCACAAATCGATCTAAACGACGAACTATTCTCGACAGATTAACTAAAGCAAAACCCAACCCCTAATGTGGTGGCGGCTACTGATTATATAAGGGTTAGGAGCGGACTCCCTCCCTAGATGCGCCCTAATGGGCCCAACAAAGATACACGACCCAAAGGCCCATTTATGGTGTCGCAGCACCGAGACAGATTACAGACGTCAGTTTGGTCCTCCACCTTGATCCGAACGTCCTTGCTGGTCTTCCACGCCTCCAAGTCCTTCACCATATCCTTGCTGGTCCTTTCCTTCATTCCTAAGTACAATTAATTCATTAGGTAGCACACTATTCTCAAATGTACAAGAATAAGTACATAGGAACGAGCTCACCTACAAATTCAATTGTCTTGCGCGTGCGCGAGTAATCGGACCTTGAACATCAACTAGGGGAGTGTTGTTTGTATCCATGGTAGTGATGTCTTCATCAGTACGCGATAAGAAAATGTTGGAGAAGCTGGCCACACATGACGTGGAGACTGTCCCCACGCTCTTTGCTCTGGCAGACAAGTGCGCCAGAGCCGCCGAGGGCCGTGCATGGCACTCGGCCCCACAAACCGGGACTACCCAGACGGGTGGCTCGGGTGCCGTCCCCCGAGACGGTAAAAAGAAAAGGAAGGGCCGCGGCTACAAGAGGCCGCAGTCTACCGCGCTGGTTGTCGCAGCTGCGACCGGGAACCGGGGCGATCGCAACAAACACCCACGGCCGCAGAAGGGTAACAGCGGCTCGTGCCCTGTACACCCCAACAGTCGCCACAGCGCCGCGGAGTGTCACGAGATCATTGATCTCACGAAACGCGTCAGCAAGCGCGCCAGCGAGCGGCATGAGCAATCTTCCAAGGACGGCTCCCCACCTCGTCGCCGTCCTGGCAAGGAAAAGGTCGACGACGGCGAGGTGGCCGTGGCTAAGCGAGACCTCAGGTATCAGTCACCCGAAGGGGACCTAAAGGACGTCTTCACTAGAGACTCCCACTCCGATGGCGATGACTAGACGGACCACCGGAGGAACCCCGTGTCCCCCGATCTACGGGGCCGAAGTCTGTCTTCCCCTGGAAACCCTACTGGACTCCCCACGGGTCCAGTCCTCAGTCAGGGACGAGGGCCCCTCCATCAAACGCAGATGGGAGCCCAGGGTCGGGACCTAGTCCTACGACAAATACCAAACCAAGAAGGGCTCCACAAACACTCCCCAAGCTGGGAAGGACCCTTCAAGGTGACGGAAACATGCCGACCCAAGGGTGGCCATCCTGCCACGACTGAAGGAGTACCCCTTCATAACCTTTGTAGCATCTCTGTAAGTTCTATCCATAGGAGCAAGTCCGAGGGGTCGAACCTTTCTCCCTTTTTAGCTAAGTAATGCACACGTGTACGCCAGCCCAGTGAGGTCCGCCCTCATAAACCCGGCCTGTTGGCCTACACCCATGCATGTCATGTTATACGGGGAGGATTTACCCCCTCGGATACGCTTCTATGATAGCTTTATCCTACTGCTCCAAGGTCTTACCCTGCAGTTTCCGGATTGTATTTTGTCTAACCCACCCAATCAGTTCCCATCCTATCAGGCATAATGACATCTGAATTGAACAACCAGGCTCGCAGTTTAGGACCTCTATGCGAAAGCAGGAGGGCCCAACAACCTGGGGCCGGCTCTGAAGAATGGGAGCCCGTTCCATGGGGTGGTCCGGAGCCTGTGTGGCCGGTTAGCCTGGTCCCGTACCCGAAATCCTGCACACTCCACCACTCCGTGACGGGTGCCCTAGTTTTTGGAGCTATAAGTCCTGTGGGTTCGACAACTTGGGTCTAGAACTAGAGAAGAGACACTTGTCTCCTGGGGTGGTCCGGAGCCGTGTAGCCGCTCAGCCTGGTCCCGTACCGTGGGCCTGCATGCTCCACCACTCTGTGACGGGTGTCCTAGTACCTAAAACCACCATCCAGGGGGTCCATGCGCACAACTTGGCTCCCCCAGACTAAACCCTGCAAGTTCTGAGCATGTATCAAAGGATGGCTAGTGCCAGATGACAGGTCCTACGGGTGTATTACTAACACTCCTTAGCTAAAGCTGTGTACAAATCCAGGTCTCGACGAGGCTGCCTCCCGAGAGTCGTTGATAACTCTTTCATACACGCTGGTATCCAACCTCGACACATCAAGCCCGCATCCTGTAACATCCCAAAAATCCCAACCCAAGGTTTGAAACCCTAACCTCCTAAAACCCCCCCTTTTAAATTATTTTCTCCCTTAACTCTACCTCTAGATCACCTCATCATATGCATACACTTGTAATGATAGGAGCACCTCACTTAGACTATATTTACCACTCAAGATCATTTAGAAAATTTTTGGTTCAAAGGAAAAAGAAATGAAAAGAAACAAAAATAGAAAAGGAAAAGAAATAGAAATCAGAAAAAGAAAAAGAGAAACTCCCCCCTCTCGGCTGGGCCGAATCCGGCCCAACCCGTGCCGCGCGCCGCGCTCCCCTCCCCCTCTCTCGGCCTAGGCGGCCCAGCTCCGCGCGCCCGCGCCTCCGCTGACATCTCGGCCCCACCCGTCAGCGACTTACCCCCCTCCCTCTCGCACCGCTCCCTCTCCCTGGCAGCTCGGGCCCGCCTGTCAGCTCCATCGTTTTCGCCCATGCCTCACCGGCGTGTTCGCCGCTGAGCGCCTCTCGCCCAGTCGCCTCGCCATTAAGGCTCGCCCGACCTCAGCGACAACCCTGCCACTGTAACCGAGCCGTCCCCTCGCCCCTCGCCTGCCCGAGCCATCTCAATCGATGTTAGCTCCATTCCCGCCATCATGGCGAGCTCGTCGGTGCTCGCCGTCCCCTCCATCCCTCTCCCTCCCCCGGGCGCCTATAAAAGGACCCGCCCGAGCCCCGTCGTCACCACACCGGCTCTGGCCAACTCCTCTGCCTTTCCCTGAGCGAATCAAGCTAGCGCCGCCGTGCTTCCCCCCGTCGCTCTGGTGAGCCCCTTTCCCCCTTCCTAGTGATCCTCTGTCCAATTAAACCGTGCTCGAAGCTCCGCCACACTCTCACGGTCACAAGGCACCACTTTCCCCCTCCTATTGCGCCCGGCAACCGCACCGGCGACATCACCGCCGCGGACACCCGCCACCGCGCCGCGGACCGGCTGCCATAGGCCCCTGCCGGTCAAATTGGCCCCACCCCTGTGATCGCCTGCCCCCACCCGTGCCTCGCCACCGCCTCCCCGCCACAGAACTGGAACCTCGATGGAGAACCACCGTGGATTCCCACCGCCGGCCGAACTCCGATCGACTCGCCCCCTCCCTCCGTTACCGCTCGCACCGTTAAACTCCCTCCCCCTCGCTGGCATGTGGGCCCCGCGCCATGGCGCCGTTCCTGGCCGTCTCTCCCCCGCTGCTGGGCCAGCTGGGCCGCAAGCGCGCCCGCGCGCGCGCTCGCGCCCGAGTGGGCCGAAATTCCCCCCCGGCCAAGCAAGGCAGGAAAATCCTTTTCTTTTTATTTTCTCTTTTCTTTTCCCATTTTTCTCATATAGAGTTATATGCTAATATTTTATGTACCAAAAATAGTTCAAATAAATTATAGGGCACCAAAATAATGAGATATAAGAAATGGCACACCCCCACTAAAATCACCATGATTGATGTATTGTTATTATCTGTGTTTGATTAGCGGAAGAGGGATCCGATCCTCCGGAATTTATAACTCCGGAAGAAGGGCAAGAACCCGACCCATCCGAGATAAACCTCTTGTGCCAGGAAAGCTTCGACGAAGGCAAGTCCATCCTTCCCTTGATGCATTATTTACCTATTTCTCTCTACCACTGCCTAAGCCTGGAATATGGGATGAAATCAAATTGCATGGTGAGCATGAGAGAGCCCGCATTAACTATTACCTTTGATTACAAGATATGGGACAAGTAAAAGGGTGCAAGTAACATGTTTTCCAAAAAGTGTGTGATGAAGGGTATTCACCCTCATCACCTGGTGAGTAGGATGATCAGGGACTCCCGGTTTAGGGGAGGGCCTAAGGTGATGGCTCAGCTGGTTTAGGCATGAGCAGAAGGATCGTCCTCTCGTATATGGACCGGTTTGTCATCTTTCATTACCTGTACTCATAAAAAGTACAACCACTCGAGGCTGTGTGGACAGCCACTCGATCTGAACTCGTACGATCCAACCCCAGGGTTATGAAGGCTGGGAGCACCGGGAGGATAAGGAGGGGGAAAGATTTGTCCGGTTTGGACATGGCGGTGGCCTGACTCCTTTCGGTATAACCGTTAAGGTTAGGACGTGCGAGGAAGGAAAGAGTTTCGGATTCGGATCTCATTGGCCATGAGATCGCAGAGCCGGACTAGTGGGTAAAGTGTACCCCTCTGCGCAGAGTCTAAACCTATTCGAATAGTCCGTGTCCACTGGTATGGACGAGTCTGGTATGGTATGACAATTAGTGTTTCTACTACAACCGGGAACAGGGAAATGTGTGTGTGTTTCTGGAAGGAAAGTAGTGCCACAGGAGCGAGAAGCTCAGTGGTGGTCAAGCAGGTATCATTTCTATTGTCTTGGGAAAACCTTAAACAACAAGTACTGCCCTTCTCCGAAAAAGTATGAGTGACCTCAACTCTACTATATGAAGCATGTACAATATAGGTCACTTTCTCTTTATGGGAGCCGGGTGGGCTTGCAGAATACCTAGTGTATTCACCCAGATTTATTTATGTTTTCAGCAGCTGAAGACTTCTTTTCTGCTATGCTTGATTGAAGGGGCTGTGTCTTCAACCAGTCCTGCCTGTGGCCTGGGCTATTTTACCTTCCACTGCATTTTAAGATTTTTGGCTCACTCTCGAGCTTGTATCCCCCGGTATTGTAATAACATTACTCAGACTCTATAACTATTTGAAGTAAAGAATGTGGTTACTAGCCTCCTGGGACTAGTAATTGTTTCACATTTGAGTCCTAAAGGATCGGGACGCTTCAGGTGGTATCAGAGCCTATAGGACTGGCCGTAGACCGCAACCCTGACCTTAAAAGTTGCCTTAACAAGAAAACACCTCTTGCCCCCAAGAAACACTCTCTCTCCTTTCCCTGATATTAACAGACCCTTCTTTTCTTCTACCAGATGGAAGACTCCTGGGTTATTAGGACATCCTATTGCTCAGGGGAAGAAGGATTCCCTCACCTCTTACGGAGTTGCGCGCTACGCATGGGGATCCGCAAGAAGCCCGAATATGTCTGGAAGGAATACCACGAAAATGGAGTAGAAAAGTGCTCTATGGCAGTCTACCTGGGAGAAAGCCGAAGCTACCCAAACCACCCTCCCTTCCTGTGGGGGACAGATATCCCCCGGGTCCACTAAAAGAGGAAAAGACCTCACGAAAGGCCCAAGGGCCTGACAAATCGTAAGGCCACTCTTTCGTGGGCCTGGGAGGAGCAATCAACAAAGCAGGTCGACGCAAGGACGGATTGGTACAAACTTGGATGGCCCACAACGTCGAGCGAGCGACCGCTACAGAGATCCGACTTTCCCGCGCTGGAGCTCCCACGCAACGGAGCCACGCGAGGATAGGTCGGCAGAATCATAGGGAGATAGACTCGAGCATTTCACTATCTTTTAGGCGCACGTTGTTATCATATCCACGTGTATTGCCCCACGGTCGAATATATAAGGCCTAGGGGGCACCCCTTCAGATCGATCGACCCTATTACTAAGCCACCCACTTCAACTCTCTGCATTCTCAACTCAGAGAGCTCTCTTGTAACCTCATTCACCAAGCATACTCACCAGGACGTAGGGTGTTACGCATCTCCAAGCGGCCCGAACCTGTAAACATCGTCCACTGTCCCTCGTGCAATTGGCACGAACCATTCTGCTACAGTCGTTGATACCGCCCTACTCCTAAAAACACCTTGAGGGGCAACCCCCGAGTGTGCGGTCGTACCCAAAACGCCGACAGCTGGCGGCCAGGTAGGGGGGGTGTCAACGATCTAAGCTAGCTCAATGGCCGTCACCATCCACAGCAGGATCACCTTCCGTCCCGGATCCATGTTCTGCTTTGGAACAGTCTTATCCATAGACGACGAAAAGGGAATTCTACACCGCATTGCAGATCCGCCGGGAAGGAAGTCTCCTCCAACGAACTCTGAAAATACCGAGGAAGCATTACCCTCTGCTTTCTGAAAAAAGATCGCCACGACAGCTATGCCATTCTACCCCGACGTTCTCTTCATCGGAAGAGCAGAGTCACCTCCCGTCTCTGACGACAAACCGACCGCGCCTGGGGAGGAACCACCTCAGCGGGAATCCCGGCAACGAAGAAATCGGCGCCGAAACATCCGGAGACATCACCAAGCCGGAGAACGGGATCCGGAGCAGCCCGTCTCGCGAGACGAGGTCTCGGAGATGGGAGAAACTCCGGAAGAACGCGTCTTCAGGGAACGAAGGAACTCCCGACGACGTGATCGTCGACGAGCTCAGGAACAAGCCGAGCAAGACGCGAGGCAACGCCGAGAAAATCCACTACTCGGCCGTAACTTGAACCCCGACTTCGCCCGAGCCATGAACACGCCGAGTGAAGTCGGAGGAGTGCTAGCTCGGATAGCTGACGGACTCCCTCGGACTCCAGACGCCGAGGGCTATCGACGCCTGCTCACCCAGGCAGCCAACCATCTTCTACCTCTCGCTCACCCGCCGAACGACTTGCGGCACGCCATCAACAGTCGCCGGGATGCGCGGAGTTCTATCAACGCTTCGCGCGAACGACGACATGAGAACGAGATACGCCGCCGGGAGGAATACGATAGGGATCATGGCATCCCCACTCGGAGTCAAGCTACCAGAACCGAATCAACGACGGCCTCGACTGGTGGAACTGCCCGGGGACGGTCGAGGAACCACAACAACTACTCCCTCCCTAGGACAGACATCATCCCCGACGATAGGAGGACATGTGTGGAGTGTCAGCCCTCACTCCACGCCTTAGGGCCATTCAATGGCCCCCAAACTTCAAGGTATCCAATGTCGATAAATATGAACCTAAGCAGGACCCAGGAGGTTGGTTGGCCGTCTACACTACCGCTGCTCGAGCCGCCGGAGCATCCGAAGACGTGATGACCGCGTACTTACCCATTGTCCTAGGGCAAGACGCGCTGCAATGGCTACGACATCTACCCCGACACTGCATCGACGACTGGAGCGACTTCAGTCGGCGCTTCACTGCCAATTTTCAGTCCATCTCCGACAAGCCGGTGCAACCATGGGACCTCAAATCCATCAAGCGCCGGGGGGATGAAACTCTCCGATCGTACCTCAAAAGGTTCCAGACCATGAGAAATCGTATCCCTGAAGTCACGGAGGCGGCCGTGATCGAGGACTTCTACAGAGGATCCAATGACTCGGCCTTCGTCCGAGCAATACTACAGAAGGCACCAACTACCTCCGAGGAGCTATTCCGGGAAGCCAACCTCTACATCACCGCTGACGAGCGAGCCCAGGACCTCATCGGAGGAGCAAAGCCCGCACCGGTAGCACCACGACGCGACACGAACCAGCAACCTGACAAACGCTGGGAGAAGAGACCGTGCGAAGAGGTGCACGCCGCCGGACCACCTGCCTCTCACGCCCGGGGAGGACCTCGCGAAGGTGAGCGCATGCTGGACGACATCCTCGACGCCTAGTGCCCGTACCACAAGGACATGCGCCACACTCTTCGGAACTGCCGGGACTTCAAGCATTCCGTTGGGCATGGCCGACCCTTCCAACCTCTACCCCCTCCTCCGCCGCAAGGAGGACCAGAAGAACCACGACAACCCCAGCAGCAGGAGGAGGGAGGAGGAGGAGCCTTCCCGCGCGTTGACAGGGAGGTCAACATCATCTTCGGCGGACATGGATCGCAGGAGAACAAAAGACAGCAAAAGCTTAACGATCGCCAGATACTGGTGGCGACCACCGGCCCTCTCGCCCCGTACCGGTGGTCAGAGCACCCGATCACCTTCACTCGGGCGGATCAATGGCTCAACTTCGACCATCCGGGCAAATACCCGCTCCTCGTCGATCCGGTGATCCGAGAGAGCCAGGTGAAGAAGGTGTTAGTGGACGGGGGGAGCAGCATCAACGTCACCTTCCCCCGGACACTCCGAGGCTTGGGAGTTCACCTCAAAGAACTCCACGAGTCAGACACTCCCTTCTTTGGCATTGTGCCAACTGAGGGAGAATACCCGTTGGGCCACATCTACATGCCTGTCACCTTCGGGACTCCGGAAAACTACAGAACTGAGTTCCTAAGGTTCCAAGTGGCGAACTTCGACTGTGGGTACAACGCAATCATCGGGAGGCCGGGACTGGCAAAATTCATGGCCATTCCGCATTACACGTACATGATATTGAAGATGCCGGGACCGCAAGGAATCATAACTGTGCGTGCTGACCTCCAAGGCACCGCAGAATGTTTCCGAGTGGCCATCCAGGTGGCCCTCATTGCCAAACCGTCGGCGACTTCTTCGACCCAGGTAAACTCTAAGCCTAGGAAGACCACAAAGCACCGACGAAGGAAGCTCAAACCGCGACCTCTATGCGGCCGACTGAAGAAACTAAAAGGATCAATATGGGGTTTGCTGATGAACGTAAAACTACTATCATCAGCTCTAGCCTGGATGATAAATAGGAAAGCGCGCTCGTCCAGTTTCTGCAAGACAACCGAGATGTATTTGCATGGCAACCTGCGGATATGCCGGGAGTCCCGAGAGAGCTGGCCGAGCACAAACTGAAGGTCTATCCACAAGCAAGGCCAATCCGGCAGAAACTACGTCGTTTCACGCCCGACAAGAGAGAGGCCATTCGTGCTGAGCTGGCCCGCTTGGTCGCGGCTGGGTTCATTAGAGAAGTGTTACATCCCGAGTGGTTAGCCAACCCTGTTCTTGTACTCAAAAAGAATAAAGTGGATTGGCGCATGTGTGTTGATTATACTGATCTCAACAAACACTGTCCGAAGGATCCCTTCGGGCTCCCGAGGATAGATCAGGTGGTGGACTCCACCGCTGGATGTTCTGTGCTGTCCTTCCTGGATTGCTATTCCGGATACCACCAGATTAGTTTGGCAAAGGAAGATGAAGAAAAAACAGCATTCATTACTCCGTTTGGTGCTTTCTGTTATACCTCCATGCCGTTTGGCCTCAAAAACGCTGGAGCAACCTACTAGAGAGCCATTCAAACATGCTTAGCCGATCACTGGGGCAAGCGTGTGGAGGCCTACGTGGATGATGTGGTAATCAAAACAGAGAACTCAGAAAACTTCATCGAAGACTTACAACTGGTTTTCAACAGTCTGAGGCGGTATAGATGGAAGCTTAATCCCGAGAAATGTGTTTTCAGGGTACCGGCAGGAAAGTTACTCAGGTTTATTGTCAGCAACCGGGGAATTGAGGCTAATCCAGATAAGATTGAAGCTATCATGAAGATGGAAGCACCTCGATCACAAAAGAAGGTTCAGCGACTTACTGGATGTATGGCAGCTCTGAGCAGATTTATATCCAGGCTGGGGGAGAAATGTTTACCATTTTACAAGCTACTCAAAAAGGTGGATAAGTTTCAGTGGACTTCAGAGCCACAGGAAGCTCTAGATGCACTGAAGAAATTCTTGACAACACCACCAGTACTGAAACCACCACGACGGGCCACGTCAACCCAACCGGCTGAAGATCTGTTGCTATATATCTCTTGCACGACTCACGTGGTAAGCACCGCGTTGGTAGTCGAGCGAGCAGAAGAAGGACATGCCTACCCCGTGCAACATCCTGTTTATTTCATCAGCGAAGTTCTGGGTCCCTCGAAGAAAAAATATCCTCAAGTGCAGAAGCTATTATATGCAATACTCCTGACTGCCCGCAAGCTGCGTCACTACTTTGATGACCACAAAGTCATAGTAGTCACCGGCTTTCCGATAGGGGATATTCTCCACAACAAGGAAGCAATTGGCCGAATAGCCAAGTGGGCCTGTGAACTGGGGTCTCATGACATCGAATTTCGACCTCGTACTGCCATAAAGTCTCAAGCATTGGTTGACTTCGTTTCAGAATGGACTGAACAACAAATACCAGAGAACCCGGAAACTGCAGAAGTATGGAAGATGTATTTTGATGGCTCGCTGAAGCTGCAGGGAGCAGGAGCAGGAATTCTCTTCACCGCACCTAGAGGCGAGCACCTCAAATATGCCCTCCAGTAGCTGTTTCCAGCCTCCAACAATGCGGCCGAGTATGAAGCTCTGATCCATGGATTGAACATTGCCATATCATTGGGCATCAAGAGATTAATGGTATACGGAGATTCTCTGGTGGTTATAAGTCAAATAAACAAAGAATGGGACTGTTCGAGTGATTTGATGGGAAAATACTGCGCCACCGTCCGGAAACTAGAAGATAAGTTTGAGGGTCTGGAATTTCATCATGTAGAGAGATCGAAACACGGCAGCTGATGTATTGTCCAAGTTAGGATCCAGCCGAACTCAGGTTCTGCCTGGAGTTTTCGTGCAAGAAATACCACGACCGAGCATCTCAACAGATAAAACAGAAGAATGTAACATCGTAGGTCAACCCGGGTCAGACTCTGATGACTGGAGGAGGCCGATTATCAGATATATAAAGAATGAAGAGGAACCAGATGACAAAAATGCAGCTGAACGCATCGCCAGACAGTCAGCCCACTATACACTCATTGGAGAAACGTTATATAGAAGGGGTGCATCGGGCGCCTTCATGAAGTGCATTCTCTCATCCACTGGGAAGCAACTTCTAGAGGAGGTTCATGCTGGGCAATGTGGAATACATGCAGCATCCAGAACACTAGTTGGGAAGGTCTTCAGATCAGGATTCTATTGGCCAACAGCGAAGAGTGATGCAGCCGAGTTAGTTCAGAGGTGCGAAGCTTGCCAGTACTTGTCGAAACAACAACATCTACCAGCACAGCAACTACAGACCATACCAGTAACTTGGCCTTTCGCATGCTGGGGGCTGGATATGATTGGACCTTTCAAGAAGGCTCAAGGAGGATACACTCATGTATTGGTAGCAATCGACAAGTTCACTAAATGGATAGAGTTCAAGCCCATTGCCTCTTTAACCTCAGCCAAGGCCGTGGAATTCATACAAGACATAATATTCAGATTCAGAATACCAAACAACATTATAACTGACCTGGGGTCCAATTTCACAAGTTCGGAATTCTTCAATTTCTGCGAGCAAAAAGGCATTCAGATCAAGTACGCTTCGGTAGCGCACCCGAGGGCCAACGGGCAGGTTGAGCGAGCCAACAGAATGATACTAGAGGCACTCAGGAAAAGGGTCTTCAAAAAAAATGAGAAGTTCGCAGGGAAATGGATAAGGGAATTACCCTACGTCGTTTGGAGCCTAAGAACTCAGCCAAGCCGGGCTCTACATGGAAATACTCCTTTCTTCATGGTCTATGGGTCAGAGGCAGTATTACCCGCTGATCTCAAGTTCGGGGCCCCTAGGTTGGTCTTCGAGAGCATAGCAGAAGCTAAAGCTACTAGGATGGAGGACATCGATGTACTCGAAGAAGAACGGCTGAATGCAGTAATTCAATCGGTGCGGTATCAGCAGACTTTGAGACGCTATCATGACCAGGCCGTGTGACAACGATCCTTCTCAGTAGGAGATCTCGTCCTCCGCCGAATTCTAACGGGGGAAGGACGACACAAGTTGTCACCCTTATGGGAAGGACCATTCATAGTAGCAGAAACCACTCGGCCGGGATCATATCGTCTCACTCAGATGGATGGCACAGAAGTCGGGAACTCCTGGAACATAGAACACCTCAGGAAGTTTTATCCCTAGCTGTATTTCAAAAGCTATCGGGACGACGATGTATTCTGTAAAATGGAAGTATGTCATCAATAAAGAAAGGCTTCAAAGATACTCAGTTTGTTTACGGTTGACTTGCATTCTTATTTAACTCGGGGTGACCACTATGCCCCGCTAACGGAGCAATCGGCTTAAGTCGGCAATGACTTAAGGCGGTGCAACATGCTCACGCTTACTTGACTCGGGGTGACCACTATGCCCTGCTAACGGAGCAATCGGCTTAAGTCGGCAATGACTTAAGGCGGTGCAACATGCTCACGCTTACTTGACTCGGGGTGACCACTATGCCCCGCTAACGGAGCAATCAGCTTAAGTCGGCAATGACTTAAGGCGGTGCAACATGCTCACGCTTACTTGACTCGGGGTGACCACTATGCCCTGCTAACGAAGCAATCGGCTTAAGTCGGCAATGACTTAAGGCGGTGCAACATGCTCACGCTTACTTGACTCGGGGTGACCACTATGCCCTGCTAACGGAGCAATCGGCTTAAGTCGGCAATGACTTAAGGCGGTGCAACATGCTCATGCTTACTTGACTCGGGGTGACCATTATGCCCTGCTAACGGAGCAATTGGCTTAAGTTGGCAACAACTTAAGGCGGTGCAACATGCTCACGCTTACTTGAATCGGGGTGACCACTATGCCCTGCTAACGGAGCAATTGGCTTAAGTTGGCAACAACTTAACGCGGTGCAACATGCTCACGCTTACTTGACTCGGGGTGACCACTATGCCCTGCTAACGGAGCAATCGGCTTAAGTCGGCAATGACTTAAGCCGGTGCAACATGCTCACGCTAAATTAACCCGGGGTGACCACTATACCCTGCCAAAGAGCAATCGGCTTAAGTCGGCAGCAACTTAAGCCGATGCAACATGCTCGCGCTACGCAACTCAGGGTGACCACTACACCCTATTAACAGATGCAATCGATTTAAGTCAGCAGCGACTTAAGGCGATTTGGCGTGATCACAATTACTCATATAAAGATGGCTTCTACAACTCGCAAGCAAATTTCAAAACCATCGTACATCATTTTACTACTACAAATTTACGAACTGATGAATTCTGTAACAATGTGAAAACAACAATATTGTCCAAATACTGAAGTGACGTCCTCTAGCAAATGTCTGACCATGCTAACCGCGCG
The DNA here is from genome assembly GCA_029449295.1 of Zea luxurians. Lineage (NCBI taxonomy): Eukaryota > Viridiplantae > Streptophyta > Magnoliopsida > Poales > Poaceae > Zea > Zea luxurians. The sequence continues at coordinate 35,485,836 of JAOPSE010000010.1, read as the reverse complement.
TTCGAAGCACGCAAAGTGTCTCTCTATTTCGTGATGTTTTTCTCAGGAGCAATCGAGGAGGAAGGACGACTCGAGGAATCAGGGGCGGCATTCACATCAGCCCTTATATCTTCGGGAACAACCACGCCGGGTCTCCTCATCAAGATTCGCCCCACCCGAATAGCCTTGTCCATGGCTCTATCACGCTGGGCTCTGAGAGTAACAGAAGTTTCTTTGGCAACCTTGGCAGCTAGCTGAGCAGTTTCTAACTCTTGGGCGATGGATTTCTTGGAAACTCGGAGCTCTTTGATAGTAGCGTCCTTTGTTGATATCAACTGCTTGAGCCGGGTTACTTCATCCATGGATTCCTGCAGCTTACAACGTTGGTGGTCTAACTCTTCCATGGTGAAGCGATGACTTCTCTCCAAGATAGTCAGCGAGTTGCTAGAATCACGATACAATCTTTCAAGATTGTCTCGAGAAGCATCAAGGATACGTTTTTCTTCCTGCAAACAAAAGTCAACTCCCTCAAACACCAAGCAAGTAATGGTAGCACAACAAGGCAAAGCGCAGTTTCATAAATCACCTTTTCAGAGTCGAGCTGAGCATGAAGAGAAGAACTCAGTGCATTGGCGTCATCTAAGGCAGCGGAGACCTGACCCAGCTCAATCTGACTTTGAGAGTACTTTTCCTCAAAGTCAGTGCATCGCTGGGCCAATTCAGCCTGATCTCGGGAATGTTTCTCTTCAAGAGTGGAAATCTGCTGAGTCATACCTAGCAGGAGACAATCAAATAAAATAAGGGTCAAAATGTAAAGCAGTCTACAGTGAAGGCAAAGAGAAGCAAAAGGGCACTAACCAGCGTTAGTTGCCTCCAATTCAGAGACACGATGTTGAAGTGACACTGGATTCCAACATGCAAGTGACGAAGCTACTTCTGGGATAGAAGCACCCTGTAGCCTCAACTGGCCAACCATCCCATCCACCAAAGCCTGATGAGGAGAGCAGATGAATGTAATGACAGCAGTTCGTGTAATGTAAAAAGCCAAGCTAAAATACATCACAGTACCTAGAGGTTGGAAAAGAATGAAGGGATCCCCAAATCAGGAGAGATCAATTGATATCCAGGCATAAGGCCACCACCCGAAGCAGCTTGCAACGAACCAGCAGGAATCAATTCGGTGCCATCAACAGAACCCAACACTCGGTCAGTGGGGACGCTATCCTCTAAAGCGACTCCCTGGTCCAAGGTTTGGGCTACCACCATACAGCCGGAGTGTGGAGACGACCCCGCATGAACGTCCATGGAAGTACCAGAGAAAGACCCCGCTCGGACATCCTCGGGGGCTAGGTCATAGTTTGCACTTCCCACTTGAGCCGGATCACTCCCGGCAGCACCCTCGGGGGCTGGGCAGTGGCTTGCACTTCCCACCCGGATCAAGTCATCCCCGACAACATTCTCGGGGGCTGGGCACGTGTCAACACCATCCTTGGGGTCCAAGCTCTCCGCGGTAGCCACCTCTAAGGTTGATGGGCCCTCAATTACTTCCATGAGACCAGGACGACCCAAGTCAGTCTCCCGATCCTCAAGATCGCGCTCTAAGGTCGACGAGGCACGGGATGACCTCAACCCAGCATCAAGCACATCAGCGCAAACCTCCATCACACCATCATCTGCTGGCTCCGATAACAAATCCTCCGGAACCATATCCTCGAGAGTCTGATCAAAATTGGCCAGGGACAGTTCTTGCAGACCAATGAGAGTAGACAAAGCAGGAGAGGGAACTCCACTACTTTCACCGCTAGCGATGAATTGCTGACTGTTTTTCCGAGTCAAAGGAACTTCATCTTCTCCCTCCTCATCATCCACATTAGCAACATAGGCAGCACCCCCATTGGGATCAGCAACTGATTCGGTACACCCATCGGGATCAGCAACAGACTGGGTACACCCATTGGGATCAGCGTCAGTAAATTCAGTCGCAGGCACTTCTTCAGCATTAGGAACCGAGGTACCAACGTCCCGACCCAAACTGGGTACTTGCCGGAGGCGTCTCCTTTCCTTTTTCTGTTCATCAGCAGAAGGATCGGATGGATTGGCTCGGCAAGGGCGCCTCGGGCGAGTACCAGCAGGTTTCTGAGTATCTAAGGTCGTACCAGCCTCTGGGAGGGGCGCCACCACCAATGCCCCAGCAGGAGCAGCGTCAGAAGAGTCCTCAGCCAGCAAATCAAGCATGGCATTTATCTCCGCATCACTAGGGTTCAGGGGCACCTCAAAATAGACCTGCCGTTCATCATCAGGAATTCCCCCGAGTGTGGCAACCAAGGCACTAACTTCTTCAGCAGAGGGCCACACTCTAAGGCCCAAACTGCCGTCAGTAGCAGGAGGATTCGACACAAAAAGAGTGAAGGCTTTGGGAGGAGGCAAGTTCCAAGCTGAGAATGCCACGGGGGCACCAACATTTGACACTTTGCCTCTAAGGATCATCTCAAGTCGGCTCACTAGGTCCGTAGAGGGAATTCTTCTGTTAGTGACCCGAGTTGAGTCGGCTAGGCCTCGATACAGATAAGCTGGGTATGCCCTGTCTTTTAACGGCTGAATATTCTTGAAGACAAAATCAGCAACCACGGCTTCAGCGGTCAGACCCCTCTCTTTCAGCAATCCAACTTCAGCAAGCAAAGCACCTGCCTCAGTTACCTCCTGATCTGTGGGAGACTCGGTCCAGCTTGGGGTGCGAACATCCGGCTGTCTTCCCGACCGGGGGGGGAGAGAGTTTCCACAATTCTCAACTATGAACCACTCCAAGCGCCACCCTTTGATACTGTCTTTGAGAGGGATTTCGAGATACTCCATCCAATTGATGTTGTCCCCCGGCCATCCCGGGGCGACAGTGATACAAATACTTCCACAACCCGAAATGAGGTAGCACGCCAAGAAAGGCTTCACATAAATGAACGAAAATGGAGATTTGCAGGATAGAATTGGGATTCAAATGGGTCAAGTTAATATGGTAGAAATCAAGGAGGCCACGGAAAAAGGGAGAAATGGGAAGGCCAAGGCCACGGAGAAGGAAAGGGGCATAAATGACAGACTCATGGGTATCCTCAGTTGGGACAGTAACCCCATGGCAAATCCGCCAAGAGCAGAGTTCCCTCGGAGGAAGAACCCCGATGGACACAAGGTGGAGAAGTTCGGACTCAGAAATGACGGACATGTGGTTACCTGCGAAAGGCAACTGGCTGTTGGGATCGATTGGAGGAATCACCATGGCAGACGAACTCGAGGTTTTCCTCTTGGGCGCCATCTCGATTCTACCAGCGAGCAGAGTAGGAGGCGGAATGAGGAGAGGATTTGGAAGCGAGAAGGCAAGAACTAGGGCACGGAAAGCAGAGGCGGCTAAAAGCGCAGCACTTATGGGATATTCCCGAGCCAGATACCGTTTCAAAAAGCGCCCAGTCAGCATGCGGCAGTTAGTTCCAAAGCATCGGCGCGCCACATCATCACTCGGCTATTAACCTCAAAGTGGCCCATGAAGCCCGCTATCGCTCGGCAGTTAACTCTAAAACTCTGACATCGCGTTCAGTCGCTCGGCAGTTAACTCTAAAACTCCGACATCGTGTTTGGTCGCTCGGCAGTTAACTCTAAAACTCCGACGTCGTATTCAGTCGCTCAGCGTTACCTCTAAAACTCCGACATCGCCTTCGAGTTACTCGGCGTTACCTCTAAAACGCCGACGTCGCCCTCAAGTTACTCGGCAGTTATTTCTAAAACGCCGACGTCGCCTTCAAGTTACTCGACAGTTAACTCTAAAACTCCGACGTCGTATTCAGTCGCTCGGCGTTACCTCTAAAACTCCGACATCGCCTTCGAGTTACTCGGTGTTACCTCTAAAACGCCGATGACGCCCTCAAGTTACTCGGCAGTTATTTCTAAAACGCTGACGTCGCCTTTAAGTTACTCGGCAGTTAACTCTAAAACTCCGACGTCGTATTCAGTTGCTCGGCGTTACCTCTAAAACTCCGACATCGCCTTCGAGTTACTCGGCGTTACCTCTAAAACGCCGACGTCGCCCCCAAGTTATTCGGCAGTTATCTCTAAAACTCCGACATCGCCTTCAAGTTACTCGGCGGTTAACTCTAAAACTCCGACATTACGTTCAGTCGCTCGGCAGTTATCTCTTAAACTCTGACATCATCTACAAGTCGCTCGGTGGCTACTTCTGAAAGCGTCGATATGATGTCCGAGTTATTCACCTACTATTCCAAAGGAGTCAACTTCATGAAAAAGGCGGGAAGAGGAACGATTCAAGAACTTTGAGTCATGAACATCAACAAAGGGAAGCCAACATCATTTCTTCATTAAAAGGGAAGATATCATACTAACAAATCAACTCATTATGAGTTGATGCTTCCCTATTACTACTACTGCTACATTACATTATACTACTACTACTACTACTACATTGCACTATACTACTCTACACTACTAAATACTACTACATTATTCTAACTATATTATACTAACATCTAAAGAACCAGTGGCGTCTAGCCACTGGCCCTGTTGTTGCTGCCGCCGCTGCTGCCCCTACCGCTACCGTCGCCGCCCCTGCTGCCACCGCTGTCGCCGTCCTTGCTGCCGCCGCTGCCGCCCCTGCCGCTGCCATCACCGTCACCGTCGCCACCGCCTTCGTCGTCGTCGTCGTCATCGTCGTCGCCGTCCTCGTCCTCGCCGCCACCGTCCGAGTCCTCCTCATCCGAGAAGTACTCCGACTCATCCGAGCCCTCGAGCCCGGAGCGCTCGACGGCCCGGATGTATGTCCAGACCTCCGCCGCGAGCCCCTGGGAGTCGTCTGAGTCGTCAGACGACTCACGCAGGGGGATGGGAGCAGGAGACCCCTCGGATTCAGAGGAGAACTCCTCCTCTGAATACTCCGAGTCACCGAAATCCTCAGACGGAGGAGTTGGTTCGCGCTTGCGTTTCTTGCCCATGGTGGAAATGCAGATAGAAGAAAGAAAGCAGACAATGGAGAACAGCGAGAGATGTGAAAAAATCAGGCAGGCAAGGGCACTATTTATAGGAAAAGAAGGCAACCGCTCACCTCCAACAGTGGTCACTGAACAGTCGCAAAGCATTCAATAAGCACTCCAACCCGTCTGAAGACACGTCAGGCGGCGGACGCCGTTTCACGCAACACAACACCCATTGGGACTCCAGTCAACAGCGCGAAGGATATGATTACACTCGTCGTCGCATCACATTACTACTTAGAAGCAGCTGGCTAAAACACTCAGCGTACCAAGCCGTCCCTTGCCCACACCCATTGGGGGGGACGCCTAGGAATTATTAGTATATTTTTCAAAATGGTCACATCCGTGCAGGGCATGCAGTGAATACCTCAAGACAAAAATGAGATATCGGTGAGGATCAGAGGAAAGCCAAATATAGCCGGTGGAATACAAAATATGACCAACAGAAAAGACGTGAAGACTAGACAGAGAACGTCCATCAAATGTCCAATCAGTCGCAGAGCAAATAAATTACCCTACCTAGCAAGATATGGATGGATTGCGAACTCGGCTGCAAAAGACAAAATACATGCTGACCTCCGAAGCATAATGCGGATGACATCATGCCAATTTTTTACAAGCAGAAAAGTTAATCTTCAGTAAAAGGACACGAGGGAAAGACCTTTGAGAAGATTGTTTTCAAAAATCCGCTCAAAGCTCGGGGGCTACACCCATTGGGTGCACCTTCGGTGCACCCCATGGATCACCATCTCAAGCCAAGGTAGTGCCGACTTCTAAGGCATAAGACAAGATTAAAGACAAGGCCGGCCCTCAACCAAAACGCAGGAGTAAAAGTGGAAATAATTTTTGGTAAAGACCTTCAAGTAGATTATTTTCTAAAAATCTACTCGAAGCTCGGGGGCTACACCCACTGGGTGCACCTCCGGTGCACCCAATGAAGTTCAGGGTCTTACGAAATGAAATGCCGACCTTTAAGGCACGAGCGCGAAACAAAGCTTCGGTTTACGAGAGATCAAAGCAGGAGGAGACAATAAGAAGTCGTCATCTTCAAATCGACTGCAAGCTGGACCTGGGATCTTTGGGCTGATTACCTCTAAATTAACCCAAAGATCGGGGGCTTGTGGGGGACAGATATCCCCTGGGTCCACTAAAAGAGGAAAATACCTCACGAAAGGCCCAAGGGCCTGACAAATTGTAAGGCCACTCTTTCGTGGGCCTGGGAGGAGCAATCAACAAAGCAGGTCGATGCAAGGACGGATTGGTACAAACTTTGACGGCCCACAACGTCGAGCGAGCGACCGCTACAGAGATCCGACTTTCCCGCGCTGGAGCTCCCACGCAACGGAGCCACGCGAGGATAGGTCGGCAGAATCATAGGGAGATAGACTCGAGCAGTTCACTATCTTTTAGGCGCACGTTGTTATCATATCCACGTGTATTGCCCCACGGTCGAATATATAAGGCCTAGGGGGCACCCCTTCAGATCGATCGACCCTATTACTAAGCCACCCACTTCAACTCTCTGCATTCTCGACTCAGAGAGCTCTCTTGTAACCTCATTCACCAAGCATACTCACCAGGACGTAGGGTGTTACGCATCTCCAAGCGGCCCGAACCTGTAAACATCGTCCACTGTCCCTCGTGCAATTGGCACGAACCATTCTGCTACAGTCGTTGATACCGCCCTACTCCTAAAAACACCTTGAGGGGCAACCCCCGGGTGTGCGGTCGGACCCAAAACGCCGACACTTCCAAGTCAACTTCACCGGGCACCGCTTCCCAGACACTTGCCAAAGTGTTGCCCGAAAAGCCCTTAAATAGCTATGCCAAAACTACAGCCAAGAGATCTCTGAGACCCCCCTTCGTTATTTCCCACCCAGCAACAAAAGTACCCCCACCTGGAGGAAAAGACTTCAGGCTCTGTCAGGGAGAGACCCCACCGAGGATGACCCCACCATTGTCTACATGGCTGGGTACCTCCACACCCTCGATGCCCACTACGATGATCTCTCCTCCCACTGCGCCCACATAAACTCCTGGGTGGAAAGCCTGGAGCGGCAAGTCAGAGATCTTAAGCAAGAGAAGGCATCCCTCCAAGAGTGTCTCGACATAGCGGAAGGCGAGGAGGCCAACACCCGTGAAGCCTATCGGACCCTAAAGATGGACTATGACAAGAAGCTAAAGAAGCTCGCTCCCAAGAAGAAAATCCAGAAGAAGACCACCAACCGAGGGTGCCAAACAGAGAAGAAGAAGAAGACCCCTCTAGCCCCCCCAGGGTAGATGATTGGTCCGACGCCGAGGATATATCCCTAGCAAGCCTTGATGATCTTCTCAAGGAGTTTGGGGATACTTTAGAGAAAGAGTTCGGTAGTACCTCAGGGAACGCTCTCGTGTAGTACAACTTGTTGTAACCATATGCTTGTAATGTACTGATGTAATGAATAAAATGGCTTGTTTGAAAACAATTGGCATGTGCATGATAGTGACTCTCTCCCCTGGCAGATGGCTTCGGATAAAACCACGCCTACCGCCTCCGGGATTGGAGCAGGGTTTCCCCTGAGAGCTGAATGGGAAGCCGATAGAGAGGAAAGTGAAACCCACCTCCCCACACCTCCACAATTACCCTTAGATCTAGCCCAAGTTCTAGCCAATCAAACCCGACTCATCGAGGTCCTCACTCGAAGTCTGGAAAATCAACGTCCGAATGGGGGGAGACCGCAAGACAAAATGGGGGATTTCCTGAGGCTCAAGCCTCCCACGTTTGCCGGATCAAGCAATCCCCTCGACGCCGACGATTGGATGCGCACGATTAAAAGAAAGCTAGAAGCCATCGGATGTCCAGAAAATCAGCGTGTTCAACTGGCTGCCCATCAACTTTTCGGGATGGCCTTAGCCTGGTGGGATACCTTCAACGTCACCATCAGAGATGCTACCTGGGCGGAGTTTGAAGTGGCTTTCCGGGCGCACCATGTGCCCCAGGGGCTCGTTCAGCTTAAGGAAGACGAGTTCCAAGAACTGACTCAAGATGGAAGATCTGTCAGCGAATATGTGCACAAGTTCACGGAGTTAGCCCGCTACACGCCAGATGACGTCAGTACCGAAGTCAAGAAGATGGCCCGCTTCCTAAAGGGACTCAGGCCAGAACTCAAGACAATTCTAGCTAGCCAAGACTTCCTCAGTTTCTCTCACCTTTCCAACAAGGCCATGCAAGTTGAAAGGGCAAAGGAGGAAGAAAAGGGGCATCTCAAAAGAAAGTTCCAAGTCCTCTGGGCTCAGCAGCAAGACCGGCACCAGAAGACTCGATCATTTGGATTCCCACCCAAGGGACCAAACTTCAGTAGACCAGCTAGACTCGCCCCGTCACGGTTCAGTCAGCAGAGTCAGAGCTCTTTCCATGCCCCCTCAGTTGCAAGTAACCAACCCCCGGCGAATGCATGTTGGCACTGCGGAGATCCCAGTCATTTCAAGAACAACTATCCCCAGCTGAAGCCACCAGGACCTGCCTACTCCAACTCGGTGAATGGCCCCAAGAATACCTCGGCATCTGCCCCCAAGGCGCCCTCCCCCGTCAGCCAACAGAACAAGACCCAGTACCAAGGAAGGGCACGAGTGAATCACGTCGATGCCCAGGAGGCTCAGCAAGCTCCGGGAGTAGTGCTCGGTGAGTTCCTTATTGAATTTACTCCCGCTACCGTACTTTTTGATTCCGGAGCATCCCACTCTTTCATAGCCACTAGTTTTGTGGAGAAACATGGCATTCCCTCTACTCCTCTAGGGATTCCCTTGGTCACCCGAACCCCAGGGTCCGACCTTCTATGCCAGCTCAAATGCTCCCAAGTCAGAATCCTTTTAAGTGGGGTAGTATTCTTAGCAGACTTAACCGTCTTGCCATCCAAAGGAATTGATGTGATCTTAGGGATGGATTGGTTAACTAAACACAAAGGTATCATCAGTTGCGCAGACAAGACAGTCCTCCTCACAGACCACCAAGGAAAGTCAGTCTCTTGTCAGGCCCAGCCACCCGCCAATGATCCAATGATGTTCAATCTAACAACAGGAAGTATATCAGTGGTTGAAGAATTCATGGATGTGTTTCCAGAAGAACTACCAGGAATGCCACTGGAAAGAGAAGTGGAATTCTACATAGATCTGATCCCTGGAACGACACCCATTGCGAAGAGACCATATCGCATGGCTCCTACCGAGTTAGCAGAACTAAAGCTTCAAATCGCAGATCTTCAGCAAAAGGGATACATTCATCCCAGCTCATCCCCTTGGGGAGCACCAGTCCTGTTCGTCTCTAAGAAAGATGGAAGCATGAGAATGTGCATTGATTACCGATCGTTAAATGAAGTCACCATCAAGAACAAGTATCCACTTCCTCGGATCGACTACCTCTTCGATCAGCTTCAAGGGGCCAAATACTTCTCCAAGATAGACCTAAGGTCTGCTTATCACCAATTGAGGATCAAGGAAGCAGACATCCAGAAGACTGCATTTGTCACCCGGTACGGACAATATGAATTCACAGTGATGCCGTTCGGACTAACAAACGCACCCGCCTTTTTCATGAACCTCATGAACAAAGTGTTTATGGAAGAGCTAGATAAGTTTGTCATGGTCTTTATTGATGACATCCTTATCTACTCCAAGAGCCGCGAAGACCATAAGCGTCACCTTCGGATCGTTCTCGGAAAACTCAGGGCGCACCAACTTTATGCCAAACTCAGTAAATGTGAATTCTGGTTGGAAAAGATCGCCTTCCTTGGGCATATCTTAACCGCAGAAGGAATAGAAGTGGACCCTTCCAAGGTAGAAGCAGTATCCAAATGGAGGCAACCCTCAAATGTCAGTGAAGTTCGAAGCTTTCTGGGAATGGCAGGATATTACCGCCGCTTCATCAAAGGATTCTCCAGCATAGCAAGACCTATGACCGAGCTTCTCAAGAAAGACCATAAATTTGTGTGGACCCCAAAATGTGAAGGAAGTTTCCAGATCATAAAGGAGAAAATCACAACTGCACCCGTTTTGTCACTACCAAATATTCATCAAGATTTTTTCGTCTTCTGTGATGCCTCGAGGCAAGGCTTAGGGTGTGTACTGATGCAAAACGAGAAAGTCATTGCTTATGCATCGCGTCTACTCAAGCCGCATGAACAGAATTACCCCACCCATGATTTGGAATTGGCAGCCATAGTGCATGCCTTGAAGATATGGAGGCATTACCTAATCGGGAACAAATGTCACATTTTCACCGATCACAAGAGTCTGAGGTATATCTTCACTCAACCAGATCTCAATCTCCATCAACGAAGATGGTTGGAACTGATCAAGGATTATGACCTTGAGATTCATTACCACCCCAGGAAGGCCAACGTGGTAGCAGACGCCCTTAGTCGAAAACCCTTTGGAATAAAGGGAACCAACTTTTTAGAAGATTGGAAGAAGGAATCAGCTCAACTGAATGCATGCTTGGGAAGCGACGGCAGTCTAGAAGTCAAACCAATGCTAGAAGACCTCATATGCAAAGCTCAACGTCTAGACTCAGAGACAGCAAGACTTGTGGAGAAAGCCCGTAAGGAACAACTCCCGGACCTCAGGACAGATGACCAAGGAGTCCTTTGGTTCAAAAATCGTCTGTGTGTACCAAAAGGGGAGGCACGAGAAGTCCTGCTCGAGGAAGCTCACAACTTAGCCTACTCCATCCACCTAGGAACTACCAAGATGTACCTAGACCTCAAAACCAGATACTGGTGGAGAGGGATGAAGAAAGAGATGGCTCAGTATGTGGCCCGGTGTGACACCTGCCAACGGACGAAGGCCGAGCACCAAAAACCTGCAGGCCTATTACAACCCCTCCCCGTGCCTGAGTGGAAGTGGGAAGAAATAGGCATGGACTTCGTAACCGGACTGCCCCGGACGCAAAAAGGGAATGATTCCATCTGGGTAATAATAGATCGCCTCACCAAGGTAGCCCATTTCATCCCAGTGAAAACTACCATTGGAGGAGCCACCCTTGCCCGGATTTATCTCAAGGAGATAGTCAGACTCCATGGCATCCCAAGAAAGATAGTGTCAGACAGGGGAACTCAGTTCACCTCCAAATTCTGGACAAGCCTTCAGAAGGCTATGGGCACCAAGCTAGATTTCAGCACCGCTTATCACCCTCAGACAAATGGGCAGACAGAAAGAGTTAACAAAGTCCTCGAAGAGTTATTAAGAGCATGTGTGCTAGCATTCGATAGAAGTTGGGAATCTAGTCTACCCTACGTAGAGTTCTCATACAACAACAGCTATCAGGCCAGCATCAAGATGTCACCATTTGAAGCACTGTATGGACGAAAATGCCAGACCCCTCTCATGTGGTCCAACGTAGGGGAAAAAGCACTAGAAGGACCTGCCTTTGTCAAAGAGGCAGAAGAGAAAGTTGCCCTGATTCGCAGGAGATTACTTGAAGCTCAGAGTCGGCAGAAGAGTTATGCGGACAATAGGCGGAGGGAACTCAGATTTGAGGAAGGAGACTTCGTCTACCTCAAGGTCTCTCCGATGCGTGGTGTCAGGAGGTTCCAAGCAAAAGGAAAGCTAGCACCACGATTTGTCGGTCCCTATCCCATCATTGGCAGAGTAGGACCCACAACATACCGTCTTGAACTACCAGAGTCCATGTCTGACATCCACAATGTGTTTCACGTATCCCAGCTCCGCAAATGCCTGCAAGCACCAGAAAGTCACATTGATGAAGAGGCAGTGCAGATTCAGAAAGATCTTCAGTACCGTGAGAAGCCAGTGAAGATTCTTGATTTAGCAGTCAGAAAGACCCGCACCTCAGAGGTGAAGCTCTGTAAAGTTTAGTGGAGCAGAGAAGGAGAAGAGGAAGCTACCTGGGAGAGTGAGGACTCCTTGAGGAGGGAATACCCTTATCTTTTCTCGAATCCAGTCTAAATTTCGAGGGCGAGATTCCTTTAAGTGGGGTAGGTTTGTAACATCCCAAAAATCCCAACCCAAGGTTTGAAACCCTAACCTCCTAAACCCCCCTTTTAATTTATTTTCTTCCTTAACTCTACCCCTAGATCACCTCATCATATGCATACACTTGTAATGATAGGAGCACCTCACTTAGACTATATTTACCACTCAAGATCATTTAGAAAATTTTTGGTTCAAAGGAAAAAGAAATGAAAAGAAACAAAAATAGAAAAGGAAAAGAAATAGAAATCAGAAAAAGAAAAAGAGAAACCCCCCCCTCTCGGATGGGCCAAATCCGGCCCAACCCGCGCCGCGCGCCGCACTCCCCTCCCCCTCTCCCGGCCCAGGCGGCCTAGCTCCACGCGCCCGCGCCTCCACTGACAGCTCGGCCCCAACCGTCACCCCCTCCCTCTCGCACCGCTCCCTCTCCCTGGCAGCTCGGGCCCGCCTGTCAGCTCCGTCATTTTCGCCCATGCCTCACCGGCACGTTCGCCGCCGAGCGCCTCTCGCCCCGTCGCCTCGCCATTAAGGCTCGCCCGACCTCAGCGACCACCCCACCACTGTTCCCGAGCCGTCCCCTCGCCCCTCGCCTGCCCGAGCCATCTCAATCGACGTTAGCTCCATTCCCACCATCATGGCGAGCTCGTCGGTGCTCGCCGTCCCCTCCATCCCTCTCCCTCCCCCGGGCGCCTATAAAAGGACCCGCCCGAGCCCCGTCGTCACCACACCGGCTCCGGCCAACTCCTCCGCCTTTCCCCGAGCGAATCAAGCTAGCGCCGCCGTGCTTCCTCCTGTCGCTCCGGTGAGTCCCTTTCCCCCTTCCTAGTGATCCTCTGTCCAATTAAACCATGCTCGAAGCTCAGCCACACTCTCACGATCAAAAGGCACCACTTTCCCCCTCCTATTGCGCCCGGCAACCGCACCGGCGACATCACCGCCGTGGACACTCGCCACCACGCCGCGGACCGGCCGCCATAGGCCTCCACATGTCAAATTGGCCCCACCCCTGTGATCACCTGCCCCCACCCGTGCCTCGCCACCGCCTCCCCACAGTAGAACCAGAACCTCGACGGAGAACCGCCACGGATTCCCACCGCCGACCGAACTCCAGTCAACTCGCCCCCTCCCTCCGTTACCGCTCGCACCGTTAAACTCCCTCCCACTCGCTGGCATGTGGGCCCCATGCCACGGCGTTGTTCCCCGTCGTCTCTCCCCCACTGCTGGGCCAGCTGGGCCGCAAGCGCGCCCGCGCGCGTGCGCTCACGCCCGAGTGGGCCAAAATTCCCCCCCGGCCCAGCAAGGCAGGAAAATCTTTTCCTTTTTATTTTCTCTTTTCTTTTCCCATTTTTCTCATATAGAGTTATATGCTAATATTTTATGTACCAAAAATAGTTCAAATAAATTATAGGGCACCAAAATAATGAGATATAAGAAATGGCACACCCCCACTAAAATCACCATGGTTGATGTATTGTTATTATCTGTGTTTGATTAGCGGAAGAGGGATCCGATCCTCCGGAATTTATAACTCCGGAAGAAGGGCAAGAACCCGACCCCTCCAAGATAAACCTCTTGTGCCAGGAAAGCTTCGACAAAGGCAAGTCCATCCTTTCGTTGATGCATTATTTACCTATTTCTCTCTACCACTGCCTAAGCCTGGAATATGGGATGAAATCAAATTGCATGGTGAGCATGAGAGAGCCCACATTAACTATTACCTTTGATTACAAGATATGGGACAAGTAAAAGGGTGCAAGTAACATGTTTTCCAAAAAGTGTGCGATGAAGGGTATTCACCCTCATCACCTGGTGAGTAGGATGATCAGGGACTCCCTGGTTTAGGGGAGGGCCTAAGGTGATGGCTCAGCTGGTTTAGGCATGAGCAGAAGGATCGTCCTCTCGTATAAGGACCGGTTTGTCATCTTTCATTACTTGTACTCACAAAAAGTACAACCACTCGAGGCTGTGTGGGCAGCCACTCGATCTGAACTCGTATGATCCAACCCCAGGGTTATGAAGGCTGGGGAGCACCGGGAGGATAAGGAGGGGGAAAGATTTGTCGGGTTTGGACATGGCGGTGGCCTGACTCCTTCCGGTACAACCGTTAAGGTTAGGACGTGCGAGGAAGGAAAGAGTTTCGGATTCGGATCTCATTGGCCATGAGATCGCAGAGCCGGACTAGTGGGTAAAGTGTACCCCTCTGCGCAGAGTCTAAACCTATTCGAATAGTCTGTGTCCACTGGTATGGACGAGTCTGGTATGGTATGACAATTAGTGTTTCTACTACAACCGGGAACAGGGAAATGTGTGTGTGTTTCTGGAAGGAAAGTAGTGCCACGGGAGCGAGAAGCTCAGTGGTGGTCAAGCAGGTATCATTTCTATTGTCTTGGGAAAACCTTAAACAACAAGTACTGCCCTTCTCCGAAAAAGTATGAGTGACCTCAACTCCACTATATGAAGCATGTACAATATAGGTCACTTTCTCTTTACGGGAGCCGGGTGTGCTTGCGGAATACCTAGTGTATTCACCCAGATTTATTTATGTTTTTCAGCAGCTGAAGACTTCTTTTCTGCTATGCTTGATTGAAGGGGCTGTGTCTTCACCCAGTCCTGCCTGTGGCCTGGGCTATTTTACCTTCCACTGCGTTTTAAGATTTTCGGCTCACTCTCGAGCTTGTATCCCCCGGTATTGTAATAACGTTACTCAGACTCTGTAACTGTTTGAAGTAAAGAATGTGGTTACTAGCCTCCTGGGACTAGTAATTGTTTCACATTTGAGTCCCAAAGGATCGGGATGCTTCACATCCTAGGCAGGGGGCCAGGTACTGAGGAGGGTCAACAACGTAATACCTCACACAGCAGGAACGAGCTATACATAGATAAGTGTTAAATACGGCTTAATAAATCACTACCGGAATCCTAGTCTTTGCCGAGTGTTGTATTCTTTGCCGAGTGCCTTTTGTCGGGCACTCGGCAAAGAAGGCTTTGCCGAGTGCCGCACTCGACAAAGTTAGGATCTCGGCAAAGAGCCTCTTTACCGAGTGCTGAACACTCGGCACAGGACGGCACTCGGCAAAGACAAGTTTGCTGAGTGTCAAACACTCGGCAAAGGGGGCTCTCGGCAAAGGGCCGTCAGCGGCCGTCCCAAAGCTGACGGCCATCAGTCTTTGCCGAGAGCCAACGGCTGGCACTCGGCAAAGAGGCTTCTTTGCCGAGTGCCACATAGTAGGCACTCGGCAAAGGCGGCTTTGCCGAGTGTCATCTCTAGACACTCGGCAAAGTATATTTTTATTTTTTTTATTTTGTCTCCCAAACTTTTTGTGGTATGTTCCTACACTATGTAGACCTACATGTATCATTTGTGGACAATTATAACAGAGTTTTCAATCGTTAGTAGATTTAGTTCGTTTATTTGAAATTCTTCGGAAAATTCAAATTTGAACTGCAGGTCACTCGAAACTTAGAAAACCGTGCATGAAAAAATGATATTAATGTTACTTAGCATAAGTTACGACCGATTTCAGAAGCGTACCGGAAACTTCGAGCAACATGCTCACTAAACATGGCCGTGAACTTGGCATCCACATGTTTAAAAATTGTATAAAACACAAACAAAGTCAGAAAATCATGAAACTTGTCCACGTGTCATGATATCATATGTACATGCTGTGATAAAAATTTTAGAATGTTTGGAGAAAGTTGTGAGACACTATGTGTAGAAACTTAAGAGATCCACATTGAAACTCTATGATTTCATGTGTAGTCCTCTAGGTTTCTACACATAGCGTCTCACAACTTTCTCCAAACATTCTAAAATTTTTATCATAGCCTGTACATATGATATCATGACACGTGGACAAGTTTCATGATTTTCTGACTTTGTTTGTGTTTTATACAATTTTTAAACATGTGGATGCCAAGTTCACGGCCATGTTTAGTGAGCATGTTGCTCGAAGTTTCCGATACGCTTCTGAAATCGGTCGTAACTTATGCTAAGTAACATGAATATCATTTTTTCATGCACGGTTTTCTAAGTTTCGAGTGACCTGCAGTTCAAATTTGAATTTTCCGAAGAATTTCAAATAAACGAACTAAATCTACTAACGATTGAAAACTCTGTTATAATTATCCACAAATGATACATGTAGGTCTACATAGTGAAGGAACATACCACAAAAAGTTTGGGAGACAAAATAAAAAAATAAAAATATACTTTGCCGAGTGTCTGAATTAGACACTCGGCAAAGACAGCTTTGCCGAGTGCCAGTTGCGTGGCACTCGGCAAAGAATAGGGAAAGAGTCTTTGCCGAGTGTCCCCTGGGCGACACTCGGCAAAGACAACTTTGCCGAGTGTCAGCGATCTGGCACTCGGCAAAGCCTATTTTAAAATTTAAAAAAAACTTTGCCGAGTGCCAGATCACGGGCACTCGGCAAAGCGCCCTACATACCAACGGCCGAAGGCTTCTTCCTCACTCTCTCTCACTCACTCACTCACTCAAACGCTGCCGCCACCGTCGCCTCACCGTCGCCGCCACCGCCGTGCCCTCCCTCACGCCCGCGCCGCGCCGCCGCCGTGCGCCCCCGCCCGGGACCGCGCCGCTGCCGTGCGCCCGCGCCCACGCCGCCGTCGCGCTCCCAAGCCACCGCCATGCATGCCCGCGCCGCCGCCGTGCGCGCGCGTCGTCGTGCCCTCGCGCTCGCCGTGCCGTGCCCGCGCTCGCCGTGTTGTGCCCGCCGTGCCCGCCCTCTCACTCGCCGCAGCCGCGCCCGCCGTGCCCTCGCGCTCGCCGCCGCCGTGCGCGCGCGCCGCCGTGCCCTCGCGCTCGCCGTGCCGTGCCCGCCATGCCCGCGCTCGCCGCGCCGTGCCCGCCCTCGCGCTCGCCGCAGCCGCGCCCGCCGTGCCCTCGCGCTCGCCGCCGCCGTGCGCGCGCGCCGCCGTGCCCGCGCTCGCTGTGCCACGCCCGCCGTGCCCGCGCTCGCCCTCGCGCTCGCCGCAGCCGCGCCCGCCGTGCCCGCGCTCGCTGTGCCACGCCCGCCGTGCCCGCGCTCGCCCTCGCGCTCGCCGCAGCCGCGCCCGCCGTGCCCTCGCGCTCGCGACGCCGCAGCCGTGCCCGCGCTCGCCGTGCCGTGCCCCTCGTTTGTCGTGCCCTCGCCCTCGCCCGTCGTGCGCCTCGCCCTCGCCCCCGCCGTTTCCCCGTCGTGCCCTCGCCCGCCCGGCGCCTCGCCCGCGCCCCGTCGCCTCGCCCGCGACGAAACCTCCAAGGTGATTGCTTTATTTATGTTATACGTGTATGATTTATATGAAATGATTAGTTTTAATATTGAGTTAATTATATACGTGTATGATTAGGTTAATATGTAGTATTGTTGATTCCGGCCATCGTGCCGTTGAATTATGCGTGGATGTCAGCCATCGTGCTGATAGTTTTATTTGCAGGATTTTGAAACCTCTCCGTGCAGGGGAGGTGCTGCCGAAATTTTATGTTGCTAGGCTTCTGTTAGAGGATGGAGGACCGTGAGTATTAATAGACTTGTTATTCTTTTTTACAGAGAAGATACTTGTCTTCCTAGCCGCTGCGGGTCTGCCTGCACCGCGTCGCGTCGCCACTGCACCGACCCGCCACAGCCCCACTAGCCTGACTCCACCGCCACCCTAGGTATAACCTCTATTTCCGCATCATGGTCGTAGATCACGTAACCCAGTTAGGCGTCTCCCGTTCGAAAGAGATACGGTGTAGATATGCAGATCTTTGCATATCTACAAATGTATCAGTTTCGAATTGTCCACGTTTTTTGGACAGCCCGCGGTTGCGTAGATGGTGTTAGTTTCATTCTCTACTCCGGTCCGAGATAGAGTTTCGGCGTCACCTCCCTGTTGTTCTCTGGACAGTACACTCTCCCTGCCAGGACGTGTATCTGGAGAACAGCGGGGAGGTGCTGCCGAAATTCTATCTCGCATCGGAGTAGAGCATGGAAACTAACTCCATCTACACAACCGCGGGTGGGATTAGGACCTATCCTCACCTATTAGATGGTAGGAACGTAGTGTACATGCATTACATGTCTATATTAAACTATACTCGGTTATATATGTTAGAGGATGGAGGACCGTGAGTGGATGTACACGGGCCGTAGAGGAAGGAACGATGTCACCACTGAATGGATTAGAAAGACCGATGATTTCGTGGAACGGGCATATATGGCGAAGCTGCTAAAGGAGCGAGTCTAGTCCCATGCCCGTGCAGCAAATGTGACAACCGGAAAAGAAAACCAAAGAAGACCATGGTAGAACATATTTGGAAGAATGGATTTACGCCGGGCTATACTCGGTGGATATTTCATGGTGAAGCGCATCGTACGAGAGAGGAGGTGCTGAGACAACGTGTCGAGGATTATGACGCGGATGCGGGGGTAGCGGATATGTTGAATGACTATCAGGAGGCACAGTACACGGGAGGATGTATGGATGACGAGCCAGAGCCGACTGCAAAGGCGTTCTACGACATGTTCGACGCGGCACAGAAGCCCCTTCACGGCCAGACAAAGGTTTCTCAACTGGATGCCATTGGGCGTGTAATGCGTTCAAGTCGCAGTACAACATGAGTAGAGATGCATTCGATGGCTTGTTGACGGTTATTGGGAGTCTGCTTCCGGATGATCACGTTCTGCCAAAGAGCATGTACGAGGCACAGAAACTACTTCGTGCACTCAAGATGACGTATGAGCAGATTCATGCTTGTCCGAAGGGCTGCGTGCTATTTAGGAAAGAATACACAGAGGCAAAGTACTGTCCCAAGTGTAATTCGTCTAGGTTTATGGAGGTAGACTCTGGTGATGGACAGAAGAGGCAGCTCGACATCCCCTTGACAATCCTACGACACCTTCCGTTCATACCAAGGATCCAGCGTCTTTACATGACAGAGGAATCCACGAAACAGATGACATGGCACAAAAATGGAAAACGATACAATCCTGAGAAGATGGTGCACGCATCAGATGGTGAAGCATGGAAACACTTTGATGACATTCACCGTGAGAAAGCCGAAGAGGCTCGTAATGTACGTGTTGCGTTGGCCACAGATGGGTTCAATCCCTATGGAATGAGCGCTGCCCCGAACACATGTTGGCCCGTGTTTGTTATCCCAATCAATCTCCCCCCTGGTGTGTGCTTTCAAAGGCAGAATATATTCGTGTCGTTGATAATTCCCGGACACCCGAGGAACAAAATGGGCGTGTACATGGAGCCTTTGATCGATGAATTGGTACGTGCCTGGGAGGAAGGGGTATAGACATATGACCGAACTACGAAGACAAACTTCAGAATGCATGTTTGGTACCAGTACTCCATGCATGACTTACCGGCGTATGGGCTATTTTGTGCCTGGTGTGTTCACGGTAAGTTCCCATGCCCAGTTTGCAAGGAAGCTCTCAGGTTCATTTGGTTGAAAAAGGGTGGCAAATATTCGTCCTTCGATAAACATCGACAATTTCTTCCTGCTGACCATCCATTCTGCCTAGACATCAAGAACTTTACGAAAGGTGTCGTAGTGACAGACCGCCCACCTGCAACGATGACTGATGCCAAAATTCGTCAACAGATAGATGGGCTCGTGGCCAATACAGAAGGTGGTTTTGTGGGATATGGTGAGCAGCATATGTGGACACATAAGTCTGGCTTGACTCGGCTCCCCTATTATGATGACCTGCTCCTTCCACATAACATTGACGTGATGCACACTGAAAAGAATGTTGCCGAGGCACTGTGGGCAACAATTATGGACATTCCTGATAAGTCAAAGGATAATGTGAAGGCAAGAGTGGATCTGACAGCGTTATGTGATAGACCAAAACTAGAGATGAAGCCGCCAAGTGGCGGAAAGACGTGGAGAAGGCCTAAGGCCGATTTCGTCCTAAGCAAGGCCCAGAGGAAGGAAGTACTTCAGTGGATAAAGATGTTGATGTTCCCTGATGGATATGCAGCTAACCTGAGTAGGGGGGTGAACTTATCTACTATGCGAGTCTTAGGGATGAAGAGTCATGACTTCCACATATGGATTGAACGGATTCTTCCTGCGATGGTTCGAGGCTATGTCCCTGAGCATGTCTGGCTAGCGCTTTCAGAGTTGAGCTATTTCTTCCGTCAGCTTTGTGCAAAAGAGTTATCTCGGACCGTGGTTGCAGACTTGGAAAGATTGGCCCCCGTGTTACTGTGTAAGCTTGAGAAGATATTTCCACCTGGCTTCTTCAATCCAATGCAGCATTTGATTCTTCATCTCCCCTATGAGGCACGAATGGGGGGCCCCGTGCAGGGACATTGGTGCTATCCAATCGAGAGATGTCTAAAGACTATTCAAAAGAAATGTAGAAATAAATGCAAAATCGAGGCTTCCATTGCAGAGGCATACATTCTAGAGGAGGTCTCAAACTTCACAACAACTTATTATGGTGACAAACTACCGAGCGTGCATAATCCACCCCCTCGTTACAATGATGGCGACAATGAATCGAACCTTAGCATATTTCGAGGCCAACTCGGAAGCGCAAGTGGCTCGACCACCAAGACCCTGACACATGAAGAGTGGCGGCATATCATGCTATACGTATTGACCAACCTTGAAGAGGTGACGCCATACATGGAACAATTTCTTCATGAATTCTGGCGTCGATCAAGGGACCCCACTCCACAGGAATATGACGCTCTTCTTAGAAAGGGTGCGAGAAATGGGTTGCCCGATTTCATTTCCTGGTTCAAACATAAGGTACGTGCTTAGTTTGTAAAAGAGATACGTCTTTAAACTCAATTTAGCGTCTTTTAACTTGCGAATACTTGCAGGGCCAAAGAGATCCGTCTATGAGTGCCAAGTTGAGACAAGTAGCCAACGGCTTTGCTTATAGGGTCAAGAAATATTCTGGGTATGACGTCAATGGATACCGTTTTCGCACAACACACTACGACAAAAGTCGGCCCAATCGGAAAACAACGTGTTCTGGGGTCTTTACGCCGGGCCTTGACAATGTCGATTATTTTGGGCGAATCGAAGAAATATATGAGCTCAATTTTTATGGTTCCAAACCTCTTACTCCAGTGATATTCAAATGTCATTGGTTTGACCCTCAAGTGACGAGATGGACACATTCTAATCTTGGGATAGTCGAAATTTGACAAGATTCCACCTTAGCAGGAGATGATGTCTATATCGTTGCCCAACAGGCCACACAAGTGTATTATCTCCCATATGCGTGTCAAACGAAAGAACATCTTAAGGGTTGGGATGTTGTGTATAAGGTATCGCCGCATGGGAGGTTACCTATTCCTAACGATGAAGATTACAACTTAGACCCGGACACATATGATGGAGAGTTCTTCCAAGAAGATGGGCTAGAAGGGCGATTTGAGATAGACTTAACCGAAGCTATCGGAATGGACGTAGATATTGAAATGGTTGTTGATGAGGAGGATGATGAGGTGCAAAATGATAATGACTTAGTAATCCTTGAAGGCAATGACATTAATGACGAACTCGCGTCTTCCGATGGTGTGGAGATTGAAATGCTTGATAGTGATGATGAGAGTTATGATCCGGCTAACCCCGACACATATGAAGATTATTTTTAATCGATGTAATGCTATATGACTTTTTATTTCGCACCTGTTTTTAAATACATCTTTTTATATGTGCTTATTTGTTTACTCTTAATTGTAGGTTGTTGGACAAATATGGTGGGCGGTTTCCTGAGGAGGAGGAGGGGGAGGAGGAGTAGGACGGCGGACGATGCAGAGCAGGCAGCGCAGCAGGACGAGGCAGAGCAGGCGGCGCCTCAGGATGACGACGACCAGCAGCAGGACGACGACGACCAGCAGCAGGACACCTCAGGTTCAAGCGGCTCTAGTTCGAGGAGCATCTACCTGCGAGGCCCCGCGAGTCTCCCTCAGCGTCCCATACTTCGGGACAGACGACCGCTGATTCGGCCGGAAGGGGAGAGGTATGTAACTTTATGTTCTTCATTCTTGTTCATATTATGTGTTCAAAATCATAATATAAACTAACACTTTTTATTTATCACTTGGACAGGTCTTGGACGGTTTTGGATTATGCTGGGGGTCATCGTCGCCCCCCCAATGGCATCCTCGGCCTGCTGTGCAGGGAACACTTCCCTGGACTTGTGGAGTACGCCGGAGTGACGGGCCCAGCCTTCACCTTCGACCACTACGCCGTCGCCCCCGATGCAGTAGACCGGGACGGCAGGGAATTCAATAACAAGGCGGAGCAGGTGAAGCAAGAGCTGTGGGTAAGTCTTAGTATAATGTAAAATATGTCGCATTCATTGCAAATTCTTGAAATAATGTATGGATACATAGTTTTTGTATGCAGGATTTCTTCAGATGCGATGCTGGATACGAGGCTAGGGCGGATGTGGTGGCCACCACGAGCTGTAAGAAGCTCGTCGTGGACATGCACTATGAGGCCCGCATCCAGGCCATCATCACCTACCACGGCTCCGTCCTTGGGGAGAAGGTGACCAAAACTCAAGCCCGAACCATGTCGTTGACCAGGGAGCATTACCTGCAGGTAAAGTCATGCATGTTTGGTACCAGTACTCCATGCATGAATTTTATTTTATCTTCTGATATGCACTTTACGTGTTTACTTTGCAGATGATTCCACATTGGTGCGCCGCACATCCTCTGTGCTGGGAGCAGATGGTGGATAGGTGGTGTTCAGCTGAGTGGGACGAGGCGCACACAGCTAGCAGGGAACGGCGTTTGATGATGCAAGGCCCCTCCCACCACCAAGGCAGCCAGAGCCTGGGCCAATATGCCGAAGCATGGGTATGCCACCTTTTTTATTTAGATATATAGCACTAAGTTAGATATTATTTCTAACTATCTCGTTGGTTTTCGTTGCAGTCGGCGTCACATGGTGGCAGGCCTTGCTCCACCTTCTCGGCCTACGCTATGGCCCATAAGGGTAAGGCGACGTCCGACGTCACCTACAACCCGGATGACGGGCCCGAGGCCTACACCAACCCTGCCGTCTACAGCCGCCTCCATGACTACACCGCCATGGCGCAGGAGGTCCATGGCCCAGACTATGATCCGAGCACCGAGCCGATCGACACCGATGTGCTCATGAGGGTCGGAGGAGGCAAGAGACATGGGCGGTACTAGATTGCCGACGGGGCAATCGACTCGTCCTCCACTCCCACTCTGTCTCAGGTGAGAGCAAGGAGCACGGGCTCGAGTCCAGCCATACGACCTCGGCACGACAGCTCACAGCATCGCATACAGCAACTCGAGGTTAGTGCTTCTGTAACTCGTCCTTTCTTGAGTTATATACCTTCTCTTTGAGTTACTATAATGTTGGCTTGTAATATTACAGACCCAACTAGAAGAAGAGAGGAGGGAACGTCAAGAGATGGAGGCGAGGATAATGGCGGAGTGGGCGGCGGCTGATCAGAGGATGGCGGAGATGTTCCAGTACATGCAGAGCCTTGGCGCCGCACAGGGCATCCCTCCGCCACCTCCATTGTTCCCTCCAGTTGACCCTACTCTCTTCCACACTCCTGTGAGTATCAAAATTGTAGTTAGATGTTTGTAATGCATCTGGTATAACACATGCAATCTCTTCTCTGTGCAGGGCCAATCTGGGGCGGCATCCAACAACCCTCCGGAAGGGTTCAGCCCAACGCAGCCCCGGTAAAACCGCCCACCTCCATGAGTGTTGTGTTTTCATTGTTTTAGACTTCAGAACTTATGTATAATACTTATGTCTGTGTTTGATACTTATGTGAGAGCTTGCGACGTTTGAGACTTATGTTTGTGTTTAATACTTGTGTTGAACACTTATGTTTGTGATGAATATTTATGTTTGTGGTGACGGTTTTATGTTTGTGTTGGCTATTTATGTCTGTGATGATATCTGTGATGTATATATGTGATATATATGTGATATCTGCTGTTTGTGTGGATGGAATACAAAAAACAAATTAAAAAGGTATATACTGGTCACTTTGCCGAGTGTTACACTCGGCAAAGAGGCTCTTTGCCGAGTGTCTGGGTCAAAGAGCACAGACCTGGGCACCGGCTTAGGTTCTTTGCCGAGTGTTATGTCTCAGGCACTCGGCAAAGACGACCTCTTTGCCGAGTGCCGCACAGAACACTCGGCAAAGAACCTGACATGGGGACCCTCCCTGGCGGGTTCTTTGCCGAGTGTCCCACACGACACTCGGCAAAGATGGGTTTTTTGCCGAGTGCTGCCCGGAAGACACTCGGCAAAGCTAACTTCTTTGCCGAGTGTCACAAGGGACACTCGGCAAAGCCGCCGTCTCCGTCACCCGGTGCCGTAACGGCCGCTTTTCTTTGCCGAGTGTTGTCTAGCACTCGGCAAAGATCTTTGCCGAGTGCCCGAGAAAAAGCTCTCGGCAAAGAAGGCTTTGCCGATGCACTGTTCGCCGAGCCTTCTTTGCCGAGTGTAACACTCGGCAAAGCATTTGCCGAGTGTTTTCAAGGCTTCGCCGAGTGCTTCAGGCACTCGGCAAAGCGATTGATTCTGGTAGTGAATAATACTCAGGAGTACCTTACAAAAATAGGAAAAGCCTGGGGCCGGTCCTAAAGAACGGGTGCCCATTCCATGGGGTGGTCCGGAGCCTGTGTGGCCGGTTAGCCTAGTCCCGTACCCGAAATCCTGCACACTCCACCACTCTGTGACGAGTGCCCTAGTATTTGGAGCTATAAGTCCTGTGGGTCCGACAACCTGGGGTCCGGAACTAGAGAAGAGACGCTTGTCTCCTAGGGTGGTCCGGAGCCATGTAGCTGCTCAGCCTGGTCCCGTACCGTGAGCCTGCACACTCCACCACTCTGCGGTAGGTGTCCTAGTACCTAGAACCACCATCCAGGGGGTCCGGACACACAACTTGGCTTTCTAGGCTAAAATCCTGCGTACATATGTTATTACATTCTGCTTTCAAGCAAACATATGTTATTACATTCCCTTACAAGCGGGGCCCTAGCTCCATTTCTACAGGAATGAACTGCGCTGCACCAGCAAGAGTCGCGCTGGAAGCTGGCTCTGGGCAGCCTCACCGGCGGCGGCCACCACCTCTGCACCGACGGTTCGCCGGCAACAGCGACCACCTCTGCACCAGCAGCGACAACCACCTCTGCTCCGAGCGGCTTGCCAGCGGCGGTGACCACCTCAAGGTGTGCGCCATTGCGAGGAGGTCCTCGCCCCCGTCCTCCTATGGGGGTGACAACGAGGCCATTAGAGCCAAAGAGTCGGGGACTCGGCGGCAGGTGGCTTTGATGGTCTCGCCAGCGGAGGCAACCACCTCTGCAATGGGTAGCCTCACCAGCGGCGGTGACCACATCAGCACCGACGACAGCGGCCACCTCTGCACCGGTGGACGGCGGCTGCCTCAGCACGCGCAAAGGGGTCCTCGCTCCCATCCTCCCATGGGAGTGACGACAAGACCATCCAAGAACGTGGTCGCCACCCCCGCGGCGTACGACGTCTTGTACGACCCCCCAGTGCGGCCGGCGGGCAGGAGAAGCCGTGGATGTGGTGAACCCGTGCACGGCGCGACCGTCGCCCGTGTGGTGACGGATAGCCACGCCCGGCCAGATGGCAGGAGGCAGCGTCGGAGGCGGCACTAAAGCCATCCAGCCCAAAGGGCCAGACACGCTGCAGCTGACGGCCTATAGCCAGCTGGCCCCGTGTAGCCGAGGTTCGCCTCCTCCGCAAGGCTGGTGAACATCCTTCTCCTCCGAATGCTGGAGGAAGAAGCGGGTCACCAGCCCATGCAGAGGGCAGGGCCCCGACTCGGCTCGCCTTCCACCCCAGCAAGGATGATGAACATCCTTGAAGTTGAGGGTGGGGGGAAGCCGCAGCCCGGCTTGCTTCTCGCCACCACGAGGCTGGTGGTCATCCTTCTGGATGACCACTGGCGGGGGACTGCAGCCGGGCTGCATGATGAAAATCCTTGAAGCCGAGCGATGGCTGAAGAGCGCCAACCTCCACGAGGTCGTGCTCCTCCAACAACAACAAGAAGAAGACAAGATCGACAGCCCCGCTGCGAGCGCGGGCTCTCCGACGGTGAGACCGCCGGAGGGGATGGCCCTGACGCGGATCCCTCCAGCGAACACCGGCGCGCCCCATCCAGAGGCCCGGAAAGCGGAAGGACGCAAAGGATGCAAGAGGAGCGAGGCATCGCTACCACCCGAAAGATCGATCCCTTTTTAAAGGAAGATTTCCCCTCTTGCGCCCCGGAGCGTCACGGGCAAAGTCTCCCTCGGTGTGCATCGAGGATCCCGCCCTATGACATGGGGGCCAGACCCCACGCGTCATATAGGCTGACCCGAAGCACGAAGAAGGCAAACCAGCACACAAGGAGCGCGCAATCGCCCCGTGGTTATGCGCCCCTTCATTTTTGGAGCAACCAGCGGTCGGGAAGACGAACCGCCGCACAAGGAGCGTGCAACCGCCCCGCGGTTATGCGCCTCTTCATTTTCGCCGAAACCAGCAGTCAAGAAGGCGAACCGCCACGCAGGAAGCGTACAACCGCCCCACGGTTGTGCGCCCCCTTAGCTTCACTGCAATCGGCGGTCCAACATGGGGGCCTAGGCCCACATGTCATGCAACCGACGCGTCGGTTACTAGGTGCGGAAAAATCGCACCGTCGCTTGCGCCAATGCCGCGTTCCCTCGGGGCCGCTGCAGAAGACTGAAAAGATAAGTTTTCAGAGCCAATGCAGCGACTCGAGGCACCCCGCGCATGGCCCAACAGTGACATCAAGTACAAAGGTCATGGGCCAGTCAGCCGTGGGAACGGGCGTGGCGGTCGGCGTAGCCATAGGCGGGCCGGCAGTAATTGCATCAACAGGCGCGCAGGAGCAGCAGGCAAATCACCAATCAGACTCTGGCCCCACCTGCAGGCTCGCACCCTCCCCTGAGGCGGGCCCGGGGGCCACTGTCAGTACCCTCAATCAGGGGTACCCTCTACTACAGTATAAAGACGCCGCGCGGAGAAAGGCACCCTGTAATACTCCAAGTTGTACACCAGGAATAATAGAGAGTTATTCTCAATTTTGTATGTCTCATTTGCATCATGAAAAGAGCCTACACAAAATTTAAGAGCTTAATTCCAACAAATGATAGAAAAATTTGCATCATGTTGGAGTTTTATTGTTTGTGCATTAAATAAAATAATAATGTTAATAATAATAATAAAACAATGATTCTAAAGGTTGAATTGATCCCTAAATTAAAATTTAGGGGTTCGAAAATAAGAAGAATAGGAAAGACATAGAAATACAAAAAAATATAAATATTCTGAGGCTTACTACTTTTTACTGTACAAACATAGTGTAAATGTGGCCACAAAGTTTGAATTTAAAACTTGAATCCAAATGGGATTAGAAAATGGAGAAAATAGAAAATATAAAAGAAAAAGAAAAGAATAAAAGGGATTCATGGGCCAACTTCGCGCTATTCGGCCCATCTCTCTTCTTCCTTCTTTCCACCGCAGCCCGACTCCACTCCACTTTCGCTGACGCCACGGGTCCATTTACCAGTCGCGTGGGCGGTGAAGCTGTCGCCGACGTGTGGCCCCCGCAGGTCAGTTCACTCTTCCCCCTTTCCTCGCGGGCGTTCGGTTGCAACGGCTCCGCATGGCGCGGCCGGGGAAGCGGGCGACGGAGTCCGCAGCACCTTGGGGATAAAGCCGTGGCCCTCGGGGTGTCTTCTCCCGTGGACGCCGATGTGCTCGAGTGCCCCTGTCACCACATACTCTTTCCTCGCCACCAGTGTGCGCAAATCTAGATAGTGCGCCGGTAAAGCCCATCCTCAATCTCGTCGCCGTTGGAGCCTGGAAGTCGCGGCGGGGAGCTCCGCCATAGTACTTGGGGTTCGCACGTGAAAACGCCGAGCGGATTCGACCACCGGAGCAGCTTCGGATTGTTCACCGCACTTCACCCCCGCCATTGCTCGTGACCCGTGATCATCGATACATAATCCACGGTAAATCCGCTTCTATCGTGTTCGCATTAACCTCTGGTGCGTGTGGTTCCCTTGGCTGGCCTATTTGGTGACCGGACCTCGTCGAATCGCTCATCGGAGTATCCATCTCCGCCGTGAGCTTAGTTGTGCCGTGGGCAGGGTGTTTGCGCTGTGTCGCGGCTGGAATTGAGGGGCGACATGGGTGCGGGCCGTTGCGAATCTCACGAGGGTCGAGTGAATTCGGGGTTGGGGACTTGGTCGGCCGGAATTGCGCATACTCCGGTGAACCATCGCCGGGGAGCGGCGTCGGGTAGGTGCGAGTTGAGCTGGTTGGGGAGATGGCTCCCTGACCGTTGATACGAGATGAACGGACGAGATTAGATTCAAGTTACCCCTTCACCGTTTTGAATCCAGTGCGTCGATTCAGATCGGGTGGCTGGGACTTGATTTTTTCCCCTGCCGTTGATGCTCGATCGAGCGGTCACCGGGATGGGATGTTAAGCGATACGCGTGATGTAATCGTGGCCGCTCATTTCGGATCTGACGGCCATTTTTAGACGATACCCCTTCACGGGCTAGTTTTGCACAAGAGCCCTCGGGGAAAACGAGAATCAACCCGCAGTCTAATGTATAGTAGTCTGTGTCTGTGGAAATCTTGCGCTAGACACCCTGGCTTTTCTGGAAAATGAGGCCCGATCCAGAGAACTTTTAAAATCCGAAATTAATATCAGAAATTAATTTTTAGTGCAAAAATAAATGTTAAAACTTGTTTAATTCATAGTAAATGCATATGAACTCCAAATTAGACCATTCCAGTTCCTAAATTTTCATAAAATTATTGTCTGTCTATTTGTGCCACTGTTTTGGCATGAAAAGCACATTGGAATTATTTTGGTACTTAATCTTGTATTAAGCACATAAAACCTTAGAAAATCCATAACTTAAAATATATAACTCTAAATTTAATGATTCCAGTTCCTGTGATCTTATTTTAATGTCTAGTTTATTATTGTATATTCTATTTGCATGTTTGATGTGATGTTAATTTATGCTATTGCCATGTATGTATTGTATTGATGCGAGTAGACGAGCAACCCACTGTGGAACCTGAGCTTCAACAAGTTGAAGTAGCTGAGCAGGAGCTCGTTGAAGGCAAGTTGTGCCCTTGATCACTTCTTTTACCCATTCATGTTCTTATTACTCATAATGATCTGCATAGGATAATTTTGATGGGACCCAATAGGATACCCTAGATTTTGACTATCTTTATACCTTGTTACACCACTGGTTTTACTACTAAAGTTTTGGGTAGTACATGCTATTGCTTTATGTGGATTTGGGTATAGAGATATTCATCACTCTTTGTTATGCTATTTATTGTTATCTGTTTCATTATTCCTTGTTCATGTTAAGATCATTATGTTAATGGGAACATGGAGAACCACCCGGGAAAACAGTGCTACCACAAGGGTTTAATGGGACGCCCTTGGCTGATTAACTAGGAAAGCTAGGGGAGGGCTACCTTACCCGAAAGGGGCAAGGGCAGTAGGGGAGAGGTCAGTGCAGGGAGGTCCCTGGTTGATTTTGCTGCGATGGCAGTCAGCCAGGAACCCTGTACTGGATCTTCCTATAAACTGTAGCGGGTAGTCTGAAGCTAGTGGAACTTTGTAAAGGCCTCGTAGTGGTACCCTGCCTCGCTTCCTAGGTAGAGGTGTATGGAGTCTGATCAACTCTGTGGCAAATGGGTAACACGACTTGTGGGTAAAGATGCGCAACCTCTGCAGAGTGTAAAACTGGTATACTAGCCGTGCTCACGGTCATGAGCGGCTCGGACACTCACATGATTAAATTATGGAACTTAAACTTAACCTGTCATTTCATTGCATTTGGGATTATTTTATTATTACTTTTACTTATTATTACTATGGTTTGGTATTCACTTACACTTAGTAACTGCTAATAAAATTTTGACCAACTTATAAAAGCAGTGCTCAGCTTCAGCCTCTATTTCATTGATCAGCCTTACACTTCATGAACTCCCACCTTTGGTGAGTTCATGCCACATTATTCCCCACGACTTGTTGAGCTATGAACGTATGTGAGCTCACTCTTGCTGTCTCACACCCCCCCACAGGAGAAGAGCAGGTGGTTCAGGAGGAGCCGCCTAACACTGAGGAGTTCGATCTGATCTAGGTGGCGTTTCTCAGTCGACATTGGCGCTGACGATCCTTAGTTTGTTTTATCATTATTATTTTATTTTGTAATAAATCTTCCGCTATGTAATAAGTACTCTGATGTTTTATGACATTTATCTCTATACACTCTGTTATTATATATGTTGTCTTCTTGGCGCATGTATGAGTTGCACCCGGCTTTGTTCTTTAAAACCGGGTGTTACAGAAGTGGTATCAGAGGAATGTTGACTGTAGGACGAAACCTAGATAGAATGGACAAACCCTTACCTACTTATCTCACTCTGATTCATTCTACACTCACCTTACTCTGATTCATTCCATACTTACCTTATCTTGATCCTGTCTCACCTTCTACTGTTCTACTCTGATCATTCTTACCTTTTCTACTCTCAGATAAGATGGATTTCACACCTTGGAATCCCTACCCCTATGACATTTTTAAGAGATAGGAGGCCTAAGACCAAATCAAAACTATTTTCTATATTTAAAATGTTGTTTGATTATTATGATGAAAAATGTCTGATTTGCTTCTTTGATTGATTGAATTATTATAGATGGACATCTTAGCATGTACCAACATAAGGTATTGAATTAGCTATAGTAGGTGAAATATTAATCTGCTTAGCTAGTAAATCCCCCAAAGTAACATGATTGTAATTACTGCCTTGTCTACTGCTCTTTCTTACCATATGTATCTAACTCAGATGGTCAATACCAGGAGGGGTGGTGGAATTGACTTGCCTCCTAACCAACACACTCGAAGACAACCTCAGCCACAACCTGCCGGGATGAATCCTCCCAATCCTCCACCAGGCGGAGTTGACCCACTGGTTGCTGCTCAGATGGCGGTGATGCAGCAGATGGCAGACACTATGGCTGATATGCGTGCTCAGATGCAACAAGAACGCCAAGAGATGCGTCAGGAAAGAGAGGATATACGACAGGAGTTGCGCCAGGAGAGAGATGAGATACGCCAAGAAAGGAGGGCGCAACAACAGCAGCTGCAACAGCAACTTCAACAACAGCAACAGCAGCAACAAGTACCATTGCCTCCACCACCACCACCAGTTCCACCTCGTGATAAGCACCGGGAGTTTATGAGTCATAAGCCACCTACATTCGCCAGCTCACCTGATCCACTGGACGCGGATGATTGGTTGAAGTCAATTGAGAAGATGCTGAATATTGCACAATGCACTGATCGGGAGAAGGTCTTATATGCTTCTGGACGACTGACTGGTCCTGCTGCTGACTGGTGGGATTCTTATACTGCTGCCCATGATGCTGCTGACACTATTACTTGGGCAGAGTTCAGTACACAATTCAGGAACTACCATATTCCAGCTGGTATGATCAAGATCAAGAAGAAGGAGTTTCTGTCATTGAAGCAAGGCAATATGTCGGTCAGCGAGTACAGGGATAAATTCATTCAGTTGTCGAGGTATGCTCCAGAGGAAGTTGCTGAGGATGAAAGGAAGCAGGAGCATTTTATTGAAGGACTTAATGGACCGCTGCAGTATGCTCTAGTGGCACACACCTTTCCATCCTTTCAGAGGCTATTGGATAAGGCTCTTGCTATTGAACACAAGCGTGTTCAACTGGGTGATTTGAAGAGAAAGGCTATCTCGCAAGGACAGGGTAGCAGCAGTGTTCGTCCTCGCTACAGTTCACCACAGAGTACACCGACTCGACCAGGAGGACCACGCCCAGTTCAGCAATCACCACTGAGGACCCCACCTCCTCGACAGGCTACTCCCACTGGCACCCCGACGAAGTTTGCAGGACAGAGTCCGGGCACTCAATGTTTCAAGTGTGGGAAGATTGGTCATTATGCAAATGTCTGCCCACAGAGGATTGCTACTACTCCAGCTCAGAACAAGCAACAGACCCCTGGCAAGGGATATTCTATAGCCAGGGTGAATCAAGTCAGCGTTGATGATACTCCGGATGGAGGGGACCTCGTAATTGGTATGTTCTATATTAATGCAATTCCTGCAACCATATTATTTGATTCTGGTGCTACACATTCATTCATGTCTGCTAGATATGCCAACACAAATGAAATACCACTGCTAAATATGAGGAAACCCCTGATAGTAATTACACCTAAAGGGCCTGTTGAGGCGAATCAAATGACACGTAGATTGACATTAACCATTATGGGTAGAGAATTTGGAGCTACTGCTATAATATTAGAGTCAAGCAGTATAGATCTGATCCTTAGTATGTCATGGCTAAGAAAGGCAAAGGCCGTTATAGCATGTGGTAGAGGTACCATAGAACTCACTACTACTAAGGGAGAAAGGTTTCAAGTTAATATTGCAGTAACCTCCTCATCCATGCGTGCAATGTTCTTGATGCCTGAGGAGTTTGTTGGTGACAACATCCGGGTGGTTAGAGATTTTCCGGATGTCTTTCCAGAGGAGTTACCAGGGATGCCACCTGATAGAGAAGTTGAGTTTGTTATTGATCTCTTACCTGGAACCGCCCCTATTTCTAAACGGCCATATAGAATGTCCGTAGAGGAGTTGAAGGAACTGAAGAAGCAGTTGACGGAGTTACAAGAGGCTGGTTACATTCGTCCAAGTTCCTCACCTTGGGGAGCACCGGTGTTATTTGTGCAGAAGAAGGATGGATCGCAACGGATGTGTGTGGATTATAGATCTCTTAATGATGTTACGGTGAAGAACAAGTATCCGTTGCCCCGTATTGAGGATTTATTTGATCAGATGCGAGGCGCAAGAGTATTTTCGAAGATTGATCTCCGATCAGGACACCATCAGATGAGGATTAGACCATCGGATATTCCCAAGACGGCATTCTCGACTCGATATGGATTATATGAGTTTACTGTTATGTCATTTGGATTGACCAATGCACCGGCATATTTCATGAATTTGATGAACAAAGTGTTTATGGATTATTTGGACAGATTCGTCGTGGTGTTTATCGACGATATTCTTATCTATTCTAAGAATGAAAGTGATCATGAACAACATCTGAGGTTGGTGCTACAGAAGTTACGAGATAATGAGCTCTACGCTAAGTTTAGCAAGTGTGAGTTTTGGATTGACAAGGTGCCATTCCTTGGTCATATTATTTCTAATGGAGGAATAGCAGTAGATCCTGCTAAAGTGAAGGAGATTATGGAATGGAGAGTGCCCACTACAGTTACTGAGATTCGGAGTTTCTTGGGACTCGCAGGATATTATCGGAGATTTATTGAGGGATTCTCTAAGATTGCCAAGCCTATGACATCGCTATTGGAGAAAGGAAAAGAATTTAAGTGGGATGAGAAATGTCAAGAGAGCTTTGATCAATTGAAGGAAAGATTGATGTCACCTCCAGTATTGGTTATGCCAGATCTGCAGAAGGGATTTGACATTTACTGTGATGCATGTGGCCAAGGACTTGGATGTGTGCTTATGCAAGATGGTCATGTGATTGCCTATGCATCTCGTCAGTTGCGGAAGCATGAACTGAACTACCCCACCCATGACTTAGAGCTGGCTGCAGTTGTGCATGCACTGAAGATTTGGAGACACTATATTATGGGAACTAAGTGCCAAGTATACACAGATCATAAGAGTTTGAAGTATATATTCACTCAGAAGGATCTCAACCTTAGACAACGTCGTTGGTTGGAGCTCATCAAGGATTATGATTTGGAGATTCACTATCACCCGGGCAAGGCGAATTTGGTCGCAGATGCCTTGAGCCGGAAGGAGCATGTTCACTCCACTTTCGTTGTCCAGCTACCTGATGAATTAGCAAAAGATTTTGAGAGACTCAATTTGGGAATTGTTACTCATACTGAAGGAGTTACCATTAAGTTGGAACCTACCTTGGAGCAAGAGATTCGTAAAGGTCAGGTTGGTGATGCTAAGATTCAAGAGATTAAGGATCTTATTACTGAAGGAAGAGTTCCGGAGTTCACGGAGGATGAGCAAGGTACTATATGGTTCAAAGATCGGATATGTGTTCCAGAGATTGATAGCCTCCGTGAGGCTATATTGAAAGAAGCTCATGATTCTGATTATTCAATCCACCCTGGAAGCACTAAGATGTATCAAGATTTGAAGCGAAAGTATTGGTGGTACGGACTGAAAAGAGATGTGGCTGCTCATGTGGCTAAGTGTGATGTGTGTCAAAGAGTCAAGGCCGAACATCAAAGACCCGCTGGACTATTGCACCCATTGAAGATACCCGAGTGGAAATGGGAAGAAATTGGTATGGATTTTATTGTTGGACTACCCCGCACTCCAGCAGGATATGACTCTATTTGGGTAATTGTAGACAGATTGACAAAGGTGGCACATTTTATACCTGTGAGGACTAATTACACGGGAGCCAAGCTAGCAGAATTGTATATGACTCGGATAGTTTGTCTACATGGAGTGCCTAAGAAGATCGTGTCTGATCGAGGATCACAGTTTACTTCTCGATTTTGGAAGAAGTTGCATGAGAGTTTGGATACAAAGTTGAATTTTAGTTCAGCCTACCATCCCCAGACTGATGGACAGACAGAGAGGACTAATCAAGTGCTGGAAGATATGTTAAGAGCTTGTGCTCTTAAACATGGTGGCAGTTGGGAGAAGAGTTTACCATATGCTGAGTTCTCTTATAATAATAGCTACTAGGCCAGTTTGAAGATGTCACCATTTGAAGCTCTGTATGGTAGAAAATGCAGGACTCCCCTGTATTGGGATCAGACTGGAGAAAGACAGTTCTTTGGGCCTGAATTGATTCAAGAGGCAGAAGAGCAAGTACAAATGATAAGAGAAAATTTGAGAATTGCCCAGTCCAGACAAAAGAGCTATGCTGATAATAGGAGAAGACTCCTGGAGTTTAAGGAGGGTGATCATGTCTACTTGAAGGTGTCACCACTTCGTGGTATGAGGAGATTCAAGGTCAAAGGAAAGTTGTCCCCTCGCTTTATTGGACCCTTCTTGATCTTAAAGCGAGTGGGAGAAGTTGCATATCAACTGGAGTTACCCAATCATCTGTCAGATGTACATGATGTGTTTCATGTGTCCCAGCTAAAGAAGTGCCTCAGGGTACCTGAGGAACAACTACCAATGGAAGACCTTAGTGTCCAAGATGACCTGACTTATGCTGAGTACCCTATCAAGATTCTGGATACTTTGACTCGAGTTACAAGAAATAAGGTTATAAAGATGTGCAAAGTTCAATGGAGTCACCACGGTGAAGATGAAGCAACTTGGGAAAGAGAAGAAGAGCTTCGTATAGATTTTCCCCATCTTTTCCCTAGTCCTTCTTAAATCTCGAGGACGAGATTATTTTT
This sequence comes from Zea luxurians, assembly GCA_029449295.1. Classification (NCBI taxonomy): domain Eukaryota; kingdom Viridiplantae; phylum Streptophyta; class Magnoliopsida; order Poales; family Poaceae; genus Zea; species Zea luxurians. Next base: position 35,450,370 of record JAOPSE010000010.1, on the reverse strand, counting down.
AAGGGGGGTAGGATTTGTAATACTCCAAGTTGTACACCAGGAATAATAGAGAGTTATTCTCAATTTTGTATGTCTCATTTGCATCATGAAAAGAGCCTACACAAAATTTAAGAGCTTAATTCCAACAAATGATAGAAAAATTTGCATCATGTTGGAGTTTTATTGTTTGTGCATTAAATAAAATAATAATGTTAATAATAATAATAAAACAATGATTCTAAAGGTTGAATTGATCCCTAAATTAAAATTTAGGGGTTCGAAAATAAGAAGAATAGGAAAGACATAGAAATACAAAAAAATATAAATATTCTGAGGCTTACTACTTTTTACTGTACAAACATAGTGTAAATGTGGCCACAAAGTTTGAATTTAAAACTTGAATCCAAATGGGATTAGAAAATGGAGAAAACAGAAAATATAAAAGAAAAAGAAAAGAATAAAAGGGATTCATGGGCCAACTTCGCGCTATTCGGCCCATCTCTCTTCTTCCTTCTTTCCACCGCAGCCCGACTCCACTCCACTTTCGCTGACGCCACGGGTCCATTTACCAGTCGCGTGGGCGGTGAAGCTGTCGCCGACGTGTGGCCCCCGCAGGTCAGTTCACTCTTCCCCCTTTCCTCGCGGGCGTTCGGTTGCAACGGCTCCGCATGGCGCGGCCGGGGAAGCGGGCGACGGAGTCCGCAGCACCTTGGGGATAAAGCCGTGGCCCTCGGGGTGTCTTCTCCCGTGGACGCCGATGTGCTCGAGTGCCCCTGTCACCACATACTCTTTCCTCGCCACCAGTGTGCGCAAATCTAGATAGTGCGCCGGTAAAGCCCATCCTCAATCTCGTCGCCGTTGGAGCCTGGAAGTCGCGGCGGGGAGCTCCGCCATAGTACTTGGGGTTCGCACGTGAAAACGCCGAGCGGATTCGACCACTGGAGCAGCTTCGGATTGTTCACCGCACTTCACCCCCGCCATTGCTCGTGACCCGTGATCATCGATACATAATCCACGGTAAATCCGCTTCTATCGTGTTCGCATTAACCTCTGGTGCGTGTGGTTCCCTTGGCTGGCCTATTTGGTGACCGGACCTCGTCGAATCGCTCATCGGAGTATCCATCTCCGCCGTGAGCTTAGTTGTGCCGTGGGCAGGGTGTTTGCGCTGTGTCGCGGCTGGAATTGAGGGGCGACATGGGTGCGGGCCGTTGCGAATCTCACGAGGGTCGAGTGAATTCGGGGTTGGGGACTTGGTCGGCCGGAATTGCGCATACTCCGGTGAACCATCGCCGGGGAGCGGCGTCGGGTAGGTGCGAGTTGAGCTGGTTGGGGAGATGGCTCCCTGACCGTTGATACGAGATGAACGGACGAGATTAGATTCAAGTTACCCCTTCACCGTTTTGAATCCAGTGCGTCGATTCAGATCGGGTGGCTGGGACTTGATTTTTTCCCCTGCCGTTGATGCTCGATCGAGCGGTCACCGGGATGGGATGTTAAGCGATACGCGCGATGTAATCGTGGCCGCTCATTTCGGATCTGACGGCCATTTTTAGACGATACCCCTTCGCGGGCTAGTTTTGCACAAGAGCCCTCGGGGAAAACGAGAATCAACCCGCAGTCTAATGTATAGTAGTCTGTGTCTGTGGAAATCTTGCGCTAGACACCCTGGCTTTTCTGGAAAATGAGGCCCGATCCAGAGAACTTTTAAAATCCGAAATTAATATCAGAAATTAATTTTTAGTGCAAAAATAAATGTTAAAACTTGTTTAATTCATAGTAAATGCATATGAACTCCAAATTAGACCATTCCAGTTCCTAAATTTTCATAAAATTATTGTCTGTCTATTTGTGCCACTGTTTTGGCATGAAAAGCACATTGGAATTATTTTGGTACTTAATCTTGTATTAAGCACATAAAACCTTAGAAAATCCATAACTTAAAATATATAACTCTAAATTTAATGATTCCAGTTCCTGTGATCTTATTTTAATGTCTAGTTTATTATTGTATATTCTATTTGCATGTTTGATGTGATGTTAATTTATGCTATTGCCATGTATGTATTGTATTGATGCGAGTAGACGAGCAACCCACTGTGGAACCTGAGCTTCAACAAGTTGAAGTAGCTGAGCAGGAGCTCGTTGAAGGCAAGTTGTGCCCTTGATCACTTCTTTTACCCATTCATGTTCTTATTACTCATAATGATCTGCATAGGATAATTTTGATGGGACCCAATAGGATACCCTAGATTTTGACTATCTTTATACCTTGTTACACCACTGGTTTTACTACTAAAGTTTTGGGTAGTACATGCTATTGCTTTATGTGGATTTGGGTATAGAGATATTCATCACTCTTTGTTATGCTATTTATTGTTATCTGTTTCATTATTCCTTGTTCATGTTAAGATCATTATGTTAATGGGAACATGGAGAACCACCCGGGAAAACAGTGCTACCACAAGGGTTTAATGGGACGCCCTTGGCTGATTAACTAGGAAAGCTAGGGGAGGGCTACCTTACCCGAAAGGGGCAAGGGCAGTAGGGGAGAGGTCAGTGCAGGGAGGTCCCTGGTTGATTTTGCTGCGATGGCAGTCAGCCAGGAACCCTGTACTGGATCTTCCTATAAACTGTAGCGGGTAGTCTGAAGCTAGTGGAACTTTGTAAAGGCCTCGTAGTGGTACCCTGCCTCGCTTCCTAGGTAGAGGTGTATGGAGTCTGATCAACTCTGTGGCAAATGGGTAACACGACTTGTGGGTAAAGATGTGCAACCTCTGCAGAGTGTAAAACTGGTATACTAGCCGTGCTCACGGTCATGAGCGGCTCGGACACTCACATGATTAAATTATGGAACTTAAACTTAACCTGTCATTTCATTGCATTTGGGATTATTTTATTATTACTTTTACTTATTATTACTATGGTTTGGTATTCACTTACACTTAGTAACTGCTAATAAAATTTTGACCAACTTATAAAAGCAGTGCTCAGCTTCAGCCTCTATTTCATTGATCAGCCTTACACTTCATGAACTCCCACCTTTGGTGAGTTCATGCCACATTATTCCCCACGACTTGTTGAGCTATGAACGTATGTGAGCTCACTCTTGCTGTCTCACACCCCCCCCACAGGAGAAGAGCAGGTGGTTCAGGAGGAGCCGCCTAACACTGAGGAGTTCGATCTGATCTAGGTGGCGTTTCTCAGTCGACATTGGCGCCGACGATCCTTAGTTTGTTTTATCATTATTATTTTATTTTGTAATAAATCTTCCGCTATGTAATAAGTACTCTGATGTTTTATGACATTTATCTCTATACACTCTGTTATTATATATGTTGTCTTCTTGGCGCATGTATGAGTTGCACCCGGCTTTGTTCTTTAAAATCGGGTGTTACACACCCCAACCCCACCACATGGGCAGGTTCAGGGGTACCACGTGGCAAGAAAAGATAATACACCCCAGGGTGCATTATCGGGTCTGGACCCCCGCGGTGGAACACCGGACCCCTGTACGCACAGCCCGAGCCTTTGATTATAGTCCGGGACTCCCAGAAAGGTATGTCGGGTCCCTCCGTTAGGGCCAGGTCCCTCCGAGTAAGGTCCGGACCATAGCAAGGACCCGGGATGGGGGAACCCCGGCATGAGTAAGGGTCCAGCGATGGCACGTGTCCAGGCCTTGCCTTACGCTCCCCGCTCAGGCGGAGACCCGCTGCTACCGCGTGGCTTGTGACCCATGACATAAGCCAACAGGCGGAGCCTGACGTAAGGCCTCTAAAGCCGTGTAGTCTCTGCATTTAATACGGAGAGGACGCGCCGCCTGCCACCACGCTGACAGACGATGTGCCCTCTCAGCATTTAATGTGTCCTGTCCACTCCGCTGGCAGACGACGTCAGGGTAACCTTGCAGGCGGCGCGCCTGTCAGGTCTGTTACCAAACAGTGCGCCCGTGCTATGCGCCGCACTACGAATATCGTCCCTTGTACAAGAAGCTTCCCCGGCACGCCGAGGATACACAGATCTCAGGTGTCAGGGCACGAGAAGGTTACCCCAGCAGCGAACATTAATAGCTCCAAGTGCTATATACATTTTGTCCCTGAGCCCACATGTCGGGGCTCAGTACCTTTGTGCATGCCCCCTTCAGCTATAAAAGGGGAGGCATGCGACGTTACAACATAAGTTCACTCAGACTCTCAAGCTTCCACAGCAATCCAACACACAGTGGAGTAGGGTATTACGCTCCGGCGGCCCGAACCACTCTAAACCCTCGCGTGTTCTTGTGTTCGACCATCCATCTCGCATAACAGGCAAAACGCTTAGGCCCCTCCTCATCTTAGGATTTAGGGCGGGTGCACTCCGCCACCCGGCCGGAGATTTCCTCTCCGACAATCACCCTTTTACTTTTAGTCTAGATACGACTCTATAAATAACCGTCTCTACAAATGGTTTTTGATTCGGCCAGTCGCTAGAAGTTTCTAGAGGCTATGGTTTCTAGATCGTCTAAAAAATACTGTCAAAGCAGACCGTGTAACTATAGGCCTTCGACATGTGGGGTCTATTTGGTTTAGTTATATATTTCTAAAAATCTAATTCTAGCTGTGAGAAAGCTGTTATAAGTTGACGATTACGAAAAACTGAATTTTGTTTGGTTAAAACAACTGTCAACTGGATTTTATAACTTGTACTATGGATGATAGGAATCTAGAAAATCTGGGGCAGAAGGTGAAATATGTAGATTTTCATGAAACTATTCCGCTAAAGTACCCATTTGGTTAGAATTCCATATTTTTAGCAACGAATCTAGTTTAGAAAGCTGAACCAAACACATCCTAAATTTGAGGTGGTGGGCTTTATGGATCGCCTCTACAAATAAATGAATGACTCTAAAATTGTTTCTATTACATTATTAGCTTGTACGAATGCACAGTTAATATTGTATGAGTATATATGTAATATATCGCGGTGAAAATGAAATTTGGGTATGTCAACGTTACAACTCCCCAACCTCTAGTTGGAATTCTTTCACGAATAAGAAACCAAGATGAAGCATATATAGCTATAGCAGTGGCGACCATGCAAGCAGTAAGGGCATCCACAACCTTGAGACATCAGTTCGGTTTTTCAAGTATAAGAAACGACTAAGAAATTGCATGATACAATTTGATCTGAAACGCTAAGAGATAATGTGTATGGAAATTGGAAAGTCGTGAAGAGGAGTCTATCTCTTGTATTTTTTCACTTAGTCTTTTAGAGACCTATCAAGAGACCCTATATTAAATGGGTTCTACATGCACTAATTAGCAGTAAGCGTCACTGTCTACCCAATCGTAGGCACATGTCGTAGCACACTGTGAGCACTTAATTGCTTTTTCACTAATCAAGCACAGCATTGCTTGTCCACTGATTTGTAGGCACCGGACTGTGCATGCGCACATACATGCATAGAACAGTGGGATGACGACATCGATTAGTTCCCAAAGGGACCAAGAACTGACGGGACAATTTACTCGAATTCTTTATGTCTTATTATTGTTAGCTTTCGGGACGCTGTACCTCGAATCGTACAACAGTTCTTTGCACGCATAACCCTTTTGACCAGATGAGTTTAACAGAATATATCTATATGTGGAGCTAATCTAGCTAATTATGCAGCAGATAGTTAGCTAGACAAATTAAGGCAAAAGTAGATGCGCATGAAATGACAAGGAAAAGGACATATATCACAGTCGGTTGCAAGTATTGTTGAGAATTGATGGATTGAAATGGAAGCAGAAACATATATAGTTAAGAGATATTGTATATGACGGGAAGTTATAATCGGTAGATGTTCCGGTTCTAAGGTAGACTAGAATCTAATTTAAACCTATATTGTATTTATCTAGAACTTCTAGAATCGGCTCCTACATATGTACGCCGTGGGGAAGGGCTATTACTCATCCAACAGATCAATACACAATGCACGTAGACCCGGGTTTAGGCTATCGACAATTCTTTCAAGCACCTTTGTGTTTTTACATGGTAATTAGAGCCATGACAAGTTCATCGTCATCTACCTCCGTGAATTCTCTCCTTGGTCTACCTGTCTCCAAGAAGGTAACAGACTCTAACCATGCACTATGACATGCACATGTTAAGGATACTATTCATGGTGCAAAGCTATTTGGCTTCCTAACCGATGACACCAAAGCGACGCCTGCAAAAATCCCCTAGAAGTGTGACATCAAAAAAGATATTGAGGTGGACAATCCAGAGTGTGATGACTAGGAAGCCAGAGATCAATATGTTGTGAGATATCTCTTCTCATTGCTATCAAATGACATGCTAATTCAAATTTCTTCGGTCAAAACCACAATCGAAGCCTATATAAAGACCCAAGACGCCTTTGGCTCAAAAACAAGAGCAAGAACTGATCATAGTCAACGAGCTATTCGATTAGCTTTTCAATTTTGAGACCCATACGGGCCTCGTATCTAACAATAGACCAGTCAACACCATGAGTTGAGGATGTGGTGCTACTCAAGGACGAGGTGAGATCCATGGACACCTAGGTGGATGTGGCAGGCATTGCAGTTTTGGGCATGGTAACAGCAGGGGGCGTGGCTCTAGTAGCTCTAATCAGAACCGTGGTAGATTAGAGGAGTAACTCAACTACTAATTTTGCTTCAATAAAAATATCATAACAGCTAAACATTGACATATGTTTTGGGAAAAAATATTTGAGATTAAAAACTTTTTGCCTCTACCACAAGTGGATCTAGTACGAATACCACCACAAGTGGATCTGGTATGAATGTCAGTTATACTAGTCATACTTCATTAACCACTCCTAGTCGTAGTTTCATACTAAAATATGTTTTATACATTCCTAATTTCAAGAAAAATCTTATCTCTATTTATTAGCTTACATCTAATAATTCAATCTTTATTAAACTACATTTTCCTTTCTTTCTCATTAAGGATCAGAAAACTAAGACAATTCAGCTTAGAGGGAGATATACAAGAGCTGTATCTAACTACTTCCAATCTCAACAATAAAGGAAGTTCCTGCATGCTAGGAGGTCATCAATAAACATATGGCATAGTCAGTCTTGACCATCCATCTTTAGTTTTGTCAAGCAAGTTGTTAGTAATAACAATTTCTATGCTCACAAGAGTATGTTATCGGAAGCTTTTGTTCCTCGTCCAATAAATCAACACGCAACGTACATATAAGTAGTTTGAGCTGTCAACAATTCTTCTACATGCCTTGATACGTTTATTTATATATATATATATATATATATATATATATATATATATACTAGTACAAAAGAGCTCAAAGCCTGCGGCACCCATATATTTTTACAGACGGATCCGGTTATCCACCGACTGTGCTATTTCTAGTGGCGGTTCCTTAAGAAAACCGCCAGTAGAAATTCATGATTTGTAGTGGCGGTTTTCTTAAGGAACCGCCAGTAGAAATACGATTTCTAGTGGCGGTTTTCTTAAGAAACCGCCACTACAAATCATTTTTATCCTTAATTTTTCGAGTTTTTCAAACGACCTCGTATGACAAAACCACCAAAATAAAAGTTGTAGATCTCTAAAAGTTATGAAACTTTGTAGTTGACAACTTTTTTATTTGAACTCATTTCGGTTCTCAAAAATTGAATCTAAGTATGTCAAATTTAAAATTCAAATTTTGCAAACTACCTCGGATGAAAAAAGTGTCAAAATAAAACTTGTAGAACTTCAAAAGTTATTTATCTTTGTAGTTGACAATTTTTTTATTTGAATTCGTTTAGGGTCTCAAATAAGCAATTTATACTCAAATGGTTGTAATATGTGGAGAAAACAACTACAAACTAGACACAAGGCATGTCATAGACGGAGTGGTAGTGGAGGGTACGCGCGAGGGTGAGGTCTACGGTTCGATTACTAACAACCGCGTAGCGCGCGAATTTTGCGCGAAAAATGCCGCGACTTGCGACTTCGACGGATACGGGCGGGTGGGGTGGTCCTTTGAATTACTACTAGTTGCACGCATAAGCAGTTCCAAAGGGCACCGGAAAGGCCAGCTCTTTGTAACAGACTTACAGACCTGGTCAGACACGCACAAAAAGAACGCCATGGAATGAAGGACAGATGTCGATCGGTCATGAAATGACATCAGTGTGGTGAAGTGATGAGAGAGGAGGAAAGAGAGAGAGAGAGAGAGAGGGAAAAACCACACAGTGGTCAACTAGTCATGTACTCCATTTTGGGATGGGGCAAGATTCCAAAACGGTCATTTCATGGCTTCAAAAGAATCCGTCATAAAGACTTCCATCGATGACTCTGACAACCATCATGTATTTGTACTTGAGATATATAATTAAGGGGTATAGATTAAACGATAGGCTGGCACACGTGAATCTACTTAGAAATATCATACACACACACATTCATGTTTTATTTCTTCATGGGCCCTAACAATGCCAAATATATATTTCATGAATCATTACATAGAAAGAACGGCACCTGGACAAAGAGATCTAACTGGTTCCTGAGGCTATTTTTAACAGCTCCTTATCACACCTTCTATTTCAAACTCAATTATGTAAACAGTGCAGTTTACATAATAAAATAGTGTTTTGCACGGTCATATACACACAATCTGCTAAGTCTGGCCTCACAAACCTTGAACTAGATGCACTACATATTCCTGAGACTGAATGGATGTGTGTGTATAACTTAGCAAGGTCAATTTGAAAACCCAAGAAATTTGAAGGATATCCAACAATTTCAAGAAGTGAAGAAACAACACAGAGTGAAGGAGCAGCCTGAATTGTGGCTAGTTTGGATCAATGATTCCTTAGGAGTGGATTTGAGGAGATTAAATACCTTGTTAGTCAAAATTGAATAGAAATGATATAAACCCCCTCCAATCTCTACTCAACCGAATAAGGTCTCATGGTGATTCGAGGGGATTGAAAGTAAAATTAATTTATTTTCATCTTAATCCCCTCCCGCCCCTGTAGGGAATGAGTGTGTCCAAAGTAAGTTACAGTGTATTTTTCCCAGTGTTTTCTAATATAACCCGCTCCCCAGACCACTCCAATTTTGTTGTCATGCTATAGAATTCAGGTGAATGAATAACTAAATTTATAGATGGAATGGGATATACTTACGTGCATTTGAATGTCTCTAGTTGTATTCTTGCTTCTCTTTTTGGATCATTTCTCAGTATGATCTGTGCATAGCACACCTACACGCTAATCACGCTAGTTCAGTATACCTCTCTATTGGGAGAGAAAATTAAGCAATCATCTCACCCAATCTAAGGAAAAATAGAAGATTGAGTCAAACAAAACACAACGCATTTCTCGCCCTGCTTGCATGTATTTCATTATCCACCCATTAGAATTTATGGGGATTCATCCCGACCCTCTAAAAAACAATCAACTGATCCCTTCCTCAAATGATGTATCCAGGTTAATATAGTTAATATGCTAAAAGTCGAGAAAGAGAACAATGAGGAGGATACATAGCTTGTGCTCTGAGCAATGTTTGTGAGAAACACCATACTTGTAGAATTGCAGAAAGCTTGTAGCATATAAGAAACAGTGGAATTCTACACGCCAACAAAGTTAAAAAAACAATAAAGTGATGTCCCCAGTATATATATATGAAGAGTTATTTGGATCCTTTGCAAGAAAAAAAAAGCATGCAAACCTACTGATTTGCAAATTAAACATCAGTAGGAATAAAAGATATGTAAGCATGAAACCAGCAAATTATATAACATGCATGAACCAATAAGTAGTACTGAACTTTTGATATGGGGAAAAGAAAAACAAACAAAGAGCCAGTGCAACCGACAGACAACTTAACGAAGCTGAGGTTTCCCCACCCCACCAGCACAAGAGTTTATGGTAATAAGTTACCTTGAGCATTTGACTCCGGGACATAAACTAAAACGAATTTTGATCAATTTATGAATGCATGTCCTCACAAAACATAGTTCAAATTAACAGAGACACTCAACTTATCAAGAATTAACACAATCAAGTCCCATACAGGTTAACATAAAAAACATGAGAGAGACAGAGATCACAGCAATGGCACAAGAGCGAGAGAACAAGCAAGGGAATGAAGCGGAAGGCAGAGAAAGAGATGCTACTTGGGTGTTGTACACGTAGAGTAGTCTGTAGTCCACGTCCTCGCGCGCGTGCACTTCGCCGATAGATCTATGGGATCCGTCAAGAGAAGGGCGGCCTCCCGACACCGGCGCCGCCAGGGGAGCCAGCAGGCCAGCCGCCGTGGCCGACCATCGGCATTGGAGGCATCCCCAACGGCAGGTTGAAGAAGGGAAGCCCGGCAGAGGCCGCCGCGGCCGCGGGGTCAAACGGCACGCCACCGGGCTGCTGCTGCTCGCCCCCTGCAGGCGGCGGAGGGGCCACCTCGTCGCCGTCCTCGAGCGGCAGCCTCTCGTAGGCGACGTTGCTGAACGACGCGGCCACGACGACGACCGGGCCCGCGGCGATGAGCGCGCCGGCCACGCTACCGCCGACGACCTGCCCCTGCCCCCCTGCCAGGAAGGCCGCGAGGCTGGTGGCCCCCGGCGGCGCGGGGGGCGGGAGGAAGGAGCCGGCGAGGGAGAGTATCTCGAACCTGCCGTGGAGCGTGGCGACCGCCGGCGAGGCCGGGCCGGCCTGGGACGACTGCGGCTGGCGCAGCGTGACGTTGGCGACGGTCCCGGCCGCCGAGAGCACGCAGACGCCGCGCTGCCTGCGGCGCGCGTAGGCGGTGAGCGCCTCGAAGACGTCGCAGCCGGCGGCGACCTCGAGGATGTGCGCCCGGAGCGCGTTGGCGCTCTCCCGGGTGATGATCACGGGCGGCTTGGGCTTGTTCTTGGAGCCCGGCGGGCGGCCGCGCGGGCGGCGGCCGACGACCTCCCCGCCGCCGCCGATGGTGCTGGGCGGGGCACCAGCACCGCCGCCGCCGCCCGATCCCGGCGACAGCGAGTCCTGGCCATCGTCAGAGCCCCCCGCGCGGCCACCGCGGTCTTCGTGGTGGAGGTGCAGGGACTGGTGGTGGTGGTGGTGCAGGTAGGAGCTTGTGCCCAAATCCAGGCCTGCCATCTTTCTAGGGTAGGAGAAGAACTAATTATATGTCAGTAAGGAGTATAGTAGCAAATAAGCGAAAGTAAAAATAATGGCTACACAACAGTACCGATAATATTAATAATTGGCGGCGCGAGAGAGGAAGTGGTGGCGGTGATGATGAAAATAGTAGACGGCGAGGAAGGAGAGGATGAGAGGCGCGCTTGCTGCGTGCGCTGAATTTCTTTAGGGTTTGTGTGGTGCTTGTTTTCTTGGAGGGGAGTAAAGAATGGTTTCTGGGATGTGGGGAGGAGAGACGAAAAGGGCAGCTATAGCTGAAGGCTGAAGCCGCCGCGCGCGCTCTCTCTCTCTCTCTCCGCGCTTCGGGTTTCTTTTAATTTCTCTCTCACGTACTCCTAAGTTAATTTATCCTGCTGCTTGATTGCTTGCTGATGGTGGTGCTTATTGTTCATGTGGATCGGATTATATTTTGGGAGGAGAAAGCAGCTCGCTGGAGTGGGACGGAGAGGCGAAGAAAGGGCCAGAGATGGGAGGTGCAGGATGGAGTCGTCGTCGATGCTGGCCAAGAGAGAGAAACGACAGGGACAAGGACGAAGGAGAGAGGAAGTGATGGCGAAAGAAGGCGAGAAAGGCATAGGTTAGTGCTGGTCATTGGAGTTGATGGAAGGAAGAAATATAATACATGAGCTAGAGAGGGGGAGGGAGGGAGGGAGGGTGACGAGGAAGATGCATGGCCCGACTTGCCATAGAGTGACGTGAGGTCTAGCCCTTTGTAGGGCCCATGTGTCTGTCACCCCGGTTCACTCGTTGAAGTGGCCTAATTTCTCCATTTCAAAATAATTACGCATCTCCCATTTCTGGTTAAACCTCTTAAAACTTAACTAAACATGTACAAGAAAATATTCTAATACTTGTAATGTATAATAAATATTGTTAGTTTAATCATAGAATATGTTTTCATAATATACTTATTTAAAGATATAAATATTGATATTATTCTCTACAATTTAGTTAAATTTGAGAAACTTTTTATATCTCTACTATATCTGGTTCCACGGTTTCCACCGTCTATGTACCATCCACATTTAAATAGAAAAAATGATAAATTATGCATAAACGAAGATTCAAATATGGTTGTTGACTCTAAACTTATATTTACACCCACCAAACCAATAGAACACACATGTTTTTGTTTTATATTCTATACTTAAACATAAATGGAAACCATAACAATATACAGGTAATTTGCTAGTATTTATTTTGTAACCGAGAAAGTATACATGAGCGTGCCCGCCTGCTTTAACTTCCTTGAGAGAGAAGGATGATACGGTTGATGCTTATGCACGCAAGTGGGTGTGAGAGGGGATTAGTTTATAATATTGGTGGGGGCAAGCCGAGGATTATTATATTAGCCCTAGACCAAAGTGGTGAGCTAAGGACACTGGGTGTGCGTGCATTGAGACAATTTTCGGTTTAAGTGGGGAGCATGTGGGACTACTCAACGCCTTCATAGCACAGGTACATGGGGGTGCATGGCATGGCTTGAATGGAGATTATTCCAAAGTAGTGTCACTCCTGTCTACCTACTAGCTAGAGTAGTCCAGCTTGGAATATGGTTGTTCTCTGGTCTTGGGCTACCCCTCCATATGATTTGGTGCCAATTAGAAGAGATCATTAGGTTAGGGTTTGTCCCTAGAGATATATATACTCCCTCCAGGTCTAAATTATAAGTCGTTTAGAACAATGACGCAGACGGTCTCCAAAATATAGCTTTGATATAATCAATGTTATTTTTTTTTAAAATACAAATAAACTCTTAATACATCTATATTTCTGTAAAAGTATTTTTAAGATAAATCGGTGCATACAACTATTAGACTTCAAAATTAAATAACAAAACAGTTATTTGTAGTCAAAGTTTTACAAGTTTGACTCAAATCTTGCTTAAAACGACTTATAATTTAAACCTGGGGGAGTGGAGGGAGTAGGTCACATTCATACACATGCATTGTTGTTTCCTTGCTGGTTACTAGTGGAGGATGCGGCCAGGCACTTTGACCAGCACAGTTGTAGATGTTGTAGCGTGCCATGCAGCACATATGTAGATCCATATATATGATTATCTCTGCCGCCGTTGCTTTTGCCACAGTTAGTGGAACATAAGTTAGCTAGAATCAAGTCTATGTACATTATGTCCCTTCTTTATTTTGATTGACCAAATAAAAGCTAAAACTGGCCTAGCTAGCTATAGGTTCAGGGGCTTTTGTCGCAGTATATAAGAGCTAGTTTAGGAACTCTATTTTCACAAGGGAAAATATAAATCTCTTCAGAAAATGAGTTTCTCAAACTAGCCCTAAGTTTGCTATTCAGTGAAACACGTGTGTGTGCAAGGCAGGGAAAAAATCCTGTCGTAAAAAAATCAAGAAGGGCTAGTTTGGTAACTCAATTTTTCTAAGAGATTTCTATTTTCCCAAGAGAAAATAAACTGGGAAGGGGTTCCCAAACTAGCCTGAAAATTGAAATTCCCATTTCTCAGTGGACCCTAGTCATTTCTCTTACCACCTAATTTTCTTTTGTCAGTTTTAAATTTTCTCCCTCCAAATGCCTTTCGGTCATTTCGGCAGCAAGAAATTAAAGGAACTAAATTGCCTAATTATCTATTATGCATTTTGCAATATATATTACGGTTATAGGCACATGCTAATGTCAGATGAATGAAAATAATCTTACTTTTCTATAGGTAACTTATCTAGTGTAAAAAGATTAGGGTGCTAATAATATTCTAACATCAAATTCTGTCCATCGAATTCATCATCTATGACTGAGTGCAATCCTACCTCGTCCCTTAGACCGAATATGGCGTCTTTCCAAGGTGATATTGCACTCAGCAAGAGATGGTGGATCCAATGGATAGAATTTGGTGTTCGTAGTTTAGCACCTTAATCCTTTTTATACTAGATATATTATATTGTCTTTCCTATATATATGCTTATTAGCTGTCTTATTATAAGGATATTTTTAGTTAAAAACTTCATATACTCGTGCATAGGTATTTACTTATATATGGAAACTAAATTATTAAAAACGTCTTGGCCTAGTTTCTGAGTGAAAATCAGACGAATAAAACCACATGACTAGGGTACAAACACCAAACAACATCAGAAGCAATGCAAGGCCTATCCACTAAAATTAAATACGAGTAATTATCACCTTGCTACCTCCAGGCAACCAAAAAAACAACTCGGTCATAAAACAGCAACCCAGACTATTGACCTGCTGATAACCTACACTAACAAACACGCTCAGGAAGTTAAGTCTGACACAATCTCTAGAGACAAGCCACTATGTATATGACGTCATTTTAATTATCAAGTAATTAAGTCTGACACAATTTCTAGAGATAAACTTTTTAGACTGTTGGAATATATGGCTTACATAGCCTAGTTAGATATTTTAAAATTTTTCGAAATATCTAAAAGCCTCATTCATGTGAGCAAAGAGAGAAAGTAGGAAATATTTAGTCTCATTTTGCTCATGGAAATAGAAGTAGGCATGTTTAAATATAAAAGTTTTCTCCACTTCCACAAGCGTGAGGATAAATAAATCGTACATGTGTGTACATGTCTAGATAGCGGGAGATCTAGACGAAGATTTAAAACCTTATACAAAATTGCCTACTTTTTCTACATAGTACTATTAACACCAAAGTTATATTAACATGGAGTTCTACATGATAAATATATTTTTACACTATTTTATTCGGTATCAATGTAAGAGTTTGTCCGCACTTGATCAGTAGTGAGTAGTGACGAATATTCAACGACTTCCTGCATCCTGTAATGTTCGGTCACGCGTTACTTGTCTCGTATCCCTGGATCAATGATAGGACTTCTACTGTGAAATAAACTAAGTTTTTTCAGACTCTGGTAGGTCTTTGTTAATATCAACAATATTTTACACCGACCGATATATAGACAACAACTAGTGACCGAACTTACTTTTTTTTTGTCAAAGAAGGCAACTTTTGATAAAAGAAAATCCACAATAGACGATGGTGCTTGGATTGTGCCGCAGCAATATATTAACCTGCGTGTTAGCATTTGAATATAATATATTCAATCCACCTCGAACAGTTGGCGCGAGCTTAACCTTTTTAGAACATTGGATTACGATCAATTGGTGGGCAAATATTTTTTGAGCAAATTATCATAGAGATTTTAAAGTTACAGGTAGATTCGAATAATTGTTCCCGTTTTTATTTATTTTTTATAAGCATTCTTTAGCAAATGCCAAAATTTGCATTCTCCATTTGACAATTTCAGGGCAACATGGAAAACGGTTCTCGAACCTGGCAGAAAGATTCAAATGGATAATATACATTTTTTATTTGACGTGCAACTGTTCTTTATTTTTATGAGAGACCACTAACAAAGTGAAGAGATCGAAATAAGCCATATTAAATTAGCACTCAACACCAGCTAGCCGATATCTTCACCAAGCCTAGAGTTGGTCTCGGGCGAGCGTGACTGCGTTTCCCGCCAAAGGTTGGCCTCGGACAAGCCATGACTGCGTCTCCCGTCGGGACGAGCGGGCGGGAGCACAGTGAGGCGAGAGGCAGTGTGGGCAGGATCTACACCCAGGCGATAGTGTGGGTCGATCATATGACGAGGGAGAGGGTAGGACGGAGCCATGGTATCGTCAGGAGCGCCCATGTTAGATTCTTAATAGAGTAGTATAGAAGTGAAGGAACACTTCAAAAATACTATACCAGAGAAGGAAGCACCACTTGATATATCCACAAGTCTTCTTTGTTAAGATGTGCAATAAAGGAAAAACAATATATCTCTGACTATGTGCACATGTAGAGTAAAACACATAAAAAGCTCCAAAAAAAATTGTGCCATCACAAGAGCTCTCATGATCATACTAGCATATTAAGCTTCTAGTCAGTTAGGAAGAAGTTAAAGAATTGTCAGCTCAAATATACAGATTTCATGAGTTGTACATGAAAGAGTCAGCCACACGTAGGGCCTATTTTGGTGTGCTTATACAAGATTGACACTATTACAACATGGTCTTGTAAGATTTCAAAGATATATTTGACATATACCAGTGGAATATGCTCGATCTCTCTCCTTGGCTGACAGGTTCTATAAGTGTTTACCATCTCTCTTGTATATTACTGAATATTATTATATTCAATGCTACTTGGTGTTCCCTTACACCTACTTTATTTTGTGAAGAATAGAGATCCAGAGATGTCGTAAAGAAGGAAATTTCAATATTCGCTTCATTGATCTAGTGATTATTAACCAAAAGATAATTCAGAATTTCCATGTGGAAGTTCTAAATATATTGGTCAAGTTTTTACAGAATCAATATTATATGTAACACATACTTCTTGTTTATAATTTTAAGTTAGTGTAGACTAGTTTTTCGTAGTCGTACCTTTTCTAACTAAATGTATAGTCTAGTTTTCTCTCCTTGTTTATAGCCTTTCTAAGATTTTTATTAGATACTTCTGATGATATCGATGGATCAAGGCATTGCACATATTCTTGACTATATGAGAAAGTCAATCAAAGAATTACAAGACATAGTGGACCTTCTTAATGAGTAACACTTAACATTCAAACTTAACTCTCTAAACCTCTAAGTGATCGAATCATACATACACTAAGGAACTTATCATTTTTGTTATGCAGGGCATAGATGTAGCTACACAAAATTAGTCTGATCTGAAGAAAACTCTTAAGCTTAGGCCCAACTTTCATGTACATATGAAGGTTGCACAACTTGCAATTTATTTACCAATAATAATGTGTAGTTTTTTTTGTGTTTGACACAAGCAAAGGGGAACAACCTCTATGGAAATTACATTTATGAATCTGTTCACACCTTTATAGGTAACAAGTCAACAACAAAAGATATAGATGTACGTCTATAGTATTAATATTGATTTCACAATAATAAGGTGTCTCAACTTTAACTTAATATTGTCGGTGTTTCGAAACCCGGGGGTCCGTAGCCCGATGAGTGAATTGTCGCCGCGTGCCCCAGCCCAGATGGGTCGACGCGAGGCGGAACGCGAAGGGGGGAAAAGGAGGCAGCCGGAGGGAGGCAGGCGTGAGAGAGTGGATCCCGCGGCCTTCGTGTTAGCCCCGCGCCTGAGTCGGGTGCGCTTGCAGTAGGGGGATACAAGCGTCCACGCGGGAGTGGGAGCGAGCGGCCTTGCGCGAGCGCCGTCCCGTCCTTCCCCGCGTGGGCCAACCCTCTGTAAGAGGGCCCTGGTCCTCCCTTTTATAGGCGTAAGGAGAGGATCCAGGTGTACAATAGGGGTGTAGCAGAGTACTACATGTCTAGCGGAGGAGAGCTAGCGCCCTAAGTACATGCCGTCGTGGCAGCCGGAGAGGTTTTGGCACCCGGTTCGTGTGATGTCGTGGCCGTCGGAGGAGTGCTGGAGCCTGGCGGAAGGGCAGCTGTCGGGGCTGTCGAGTCCTTGTTGACGTCCTCTTGCTTCCGTAAGGGGGCCGAGAGCCGCCGTCGTCACAGAGCGTGCGGGGCGCCATCATTGCCTATCTGGCGGAGCGAGCCAGATGGGACGCCGGTCTTGTTCCCCGTAGCCTGAGTCAGCCCGGGGTAGGGTAATGATGGCGCCTCCTGTCGACGTGGTCGGCCCGCGCCCTAGGTTGGGCGATGTGGAGGCTCCTCCGAGGTCGAGGTCGAGTCTGTCTTCCGTGGCCGTGGTCGAGTCCGAGCCCCTGGGTCGGGTGAGGCGGAGACCGTCGGCTGAGGCCAGGGCTGAGTCTGAGCCCTGGGGTCGGGCGAAGCGGAGTCCATCGTCCCCTAGGGCTGAGTCCAAGTCCGAGCCCTGGGGTCGGGTGAGGCGGAGTTCGTCGTCTTCCAGGGTTGAGCCCATGTCCGAGCCCTGGGTCGGGCGGAGCGGAGTTCGCCGTCTTCCGGGGCTGAGCCCGAGTCCGAGCCCTGGGTCGGGTGGAGCGGAGTTCGCCGTTTTCGGGGGCTGAGCCCGAGTCCGAGCCCTGGGGTCGGGCGGAGCGGAGTTCGCCGTCTTCCGGGGCTGAGCCCGAGTCCGAGCCCTGGGGTCGGGCGGAGCGGAGTTCGCCGTCTTCCGGGGCTGAGCCCGAGTCCGAGCCCTGGGGTCGGGCGGAGCGGAGTTCACCGTCTTCCGGGGCTGAGCCCAAGTCCGAGCCCTGGGGTCAGGTGAGGCGGAGTTTCCTATGACGCCCGAGGCCAGCCTTGGCTGCTGTCAGCCTCACTCTGTCGGGTGGCTCAGCAGTCGGAGCGGCGCAGGCGACGCTGTCTTCTTGTCAGACCGGTCAGTAGAGCGACGAAGTGACTGCGGTCACTTCGGCTCTGTCGACTGGTGGGTGTGCGTTAGGATAAAGGTGTTAGGCCACCTTTGCATTAAATGCCCCTGCGATTTGGTCGGTCGGCGTGGCGATGTGGCCAAGGTTGCTTCTCGGTGAAGACTGGGCCTCGGGTGAGCCGGTAGCGTGCCCGTTGCTGGAGGGGGGTCCTCGGGCGAGACGTAGGTTCTCCGGGGTCGGCTTCCCTTGCCCGAGGCTAGGCTCGGGCGAGGCACGATCATGTCCCTTGAATGGACCGATCCTTGACTTAATCGCACCCATCAGGCCTTTGCAGCTTTGTGCTGATGGGGGTTACCAGTTGAGATTTAGGGGTCTTAAGGGTACCCCTAATTATGGTCCCCGACAGTAGCCCCCGAGCCTCCAAGGGAGTACTAATACTCGCTTGGAGGCTTTTGCCGCACTTTTTTGCAAGGGGACCAGCCTTTTTCGGTTGCATTCTGTTCCGGTGGGTGCGCGCGAGCGCACCCGCCGGGTGTAGCCCCCGAGGCCTCGGAGGAGTAGTTTTACTCCTTCGAGGTCTTAGTGCGCTTCGCAACACTTCGGCTGGTCTAGTTGTTCCCTCATGCGAGCTGGCTGCAGCCCGAGTGCACGGTCGGGTCCCAAGTTCTCGGGCTGGTATGTTGACGCTGTCAACGGTTTGGCCGGAGCCGGGTTTGCGAGAGCAGCCCCCGAGCCTCTGCACAGGGCGAGAGGACGGTCAAGGACAGACTCGTCTTTTTTACATACGCCCCTGCGTCGCCTTTCCGCAAGGAGGAGGGGGGAAAGCACCACGTTGCCCTCGGAGGGCGCCGAACATGGTGTTTCCGGTGAGCTGTTGGCGGGTAATCCGAGCGGACGTCCGTGCCCCATTTGTTAGGGGTCGGCTAGAGGCCCAGAGGCGCGCCCAAAAGTACCTGCGGGTGATCTGCCGGACCCGGTCCCCTGTCGACGGGGTCCGAGGGCTCGATGCCTCCCTCTGATGGGATTCCGTTACAAGATCGTTCCCGCTGGTCTCGGAAATGTCCTAGGGTACCTCGGGAGCGTAGCCCGAGCCTTGGTTATGTATCGAACGTACCCAGGGTCATCCCTCGCTCTGCGTCTGAGGCGACTGTGAACCCTTCGAGGGCCAGCCTACAAACCCCTGATCAGTAGTGGGCACGGAGCCCGAGTGGCCTGAGGCGGCCGTTGAACCCTTTGAGGGACCGGCCATCGAACCTCTGACCAGTAGTGGGCGCAGAACCCAATCGATCTGAGGTGGCCGTGGAACCCCTCCGAGGGGCCGGCCTTCGAACCTCTGATCAGTAGGGAGGCTCGGAGCCTGTTTCCTTCACGGAGAAGGGTCCTTTTTGGGGTATCCCCCTTTCCCGGTCCATGTTGTAAGAGAGAGAAAGAGGAAAAGGAAAAAGACGCGAAGTCGAATGACGCGGCGTACCTTTTTCGACGCGGTCATTATGGCGAAGGCGAAGCGTTGCTTGCTTCTCCCGCCTGAGGCGCCGCTTGTCCTGTCGCGGAGTTAAGGCGACGGGGCGAGCGGTTCGCGAGGCGGTCGCTGCGCGTGTTCGAGCCATTCGAGGAATGGATCACGGGCGCACCATCTTCACATCGTGGGAGAGGGCTCCCTCGCTGCCCCTGGAGGGGACGTAAGCTTGGCTGACGACGTGACCGCTGCTCCTGCCCGCCTGTCCCGCCATTACTGCCGGCCCATTTTTGACCGCATTTGACCGTCGCGCTTGGCTGGCTCTGCAGGGTCGCCTCGAGTCGCGGTATTGACTCCACAGTCGAGGAGGCGCGGTAGTGGCGTGAGTGGCGGTGCAGTTGCTCACACGTAGCAACCGGCGCGCCGGTTGCATGACGCGTGGGCCTGGACCTCCATGCTGGGCTTGTTGGAGTCGAAGGGTCGCGCCCACTTGGCACGGTTGCATGCCGCCTGCATGGCTGTCCGCCCTTTCACCCGCTGGTCTGGGCGAAAGTGGAGGAGTGCTTGTAACCGCCGGGTGGTTGCATGCACCGCGCGCGTGGTGGGTTGGCTTCTTCTCCCCTGGACCGGCTTGCATGACGTGTGGGACCCAGCCCCCGCGCCGTGGGGGGGGGAGAATCTTGGAGCGTGTTGGAGAAGACTCGACCCGCAACGGTTGAGGGCGCAAGTGGGGAGAGTTGTCTTTAAAAGGGGGCGACCCCCTTGGAGGGCAACCATGTCTTCGCGCTCCCCTCATGCATCGTGTCTTCCCACCTTCCGAGCCCCCGGGCGGGGGACACCCGGAATCCTTCTGTCTTGTCGTCGGAGGAACGCAACTTCGCGGAAGTTGGTACCTTTCAGCCATCGTTCGGCTTCAAGGATTTTCATCGTGCAGCCCGGCTGCATCCCCTCACCGGCGGTCACCCAAGACGGTGACCTCCAGCTTGACATCGGGGAGAAGCGAGCCGGGCTGTGATCTTGGTCCCACCCCCAGCCCCAAGGATGTTTATCATCCTTGCTGGGGCGGAGGCCGGGATGAGCCGGAGCTCTACCTCCCACGCGGGTTCATGGGTCAGCCTCCCCTTCAGCATCCAAGGGAGAGGGCGCTCACTGGCCCTGCGAGCGGGGCGGATTTCAACAACGCGGGGCCGGTCAACGGCGGGTGTCGCCAGCCCCAGCACGTTGGGCTCGCCGGCTCGGCTCCCGGTGCCCCCTCCCGCCGTGAGGGCGGTTGTCGCGCCGTGCGCACGGGTGGACCGCCCAAGACATCGCGCGCCGCTAGAGCGGCGTTCGTGTTCTGGGGCTGTCCTTCCTTTGCAATGGTACGGGGCCTCCGCGCGGAGGTCGGTGCTTCGCTCGTCCGGGAGGATCCGAGTGGGGATCTGCCGATGGGCTGATGCTCCACTCGAAGGTGCCGAGGTGGATGCGGCCCGAGAAGTCCCTGTCGCCGACGGGATCACTGCCGCCATCCGTGCTCCGGGCCTCCGGCTCTTTGTACTTATCCTCGCCCCTCGAGCGTCGGCGTGGGCGAGGGCAAGGTTGCAGCGACTTCCGCCCTGAGGCCATCGCTGTTGCCATGGGGACGGAACCGGAGTTCCGTTCGTATTGGCACCTTGAATGCCGGTGTTTTTGTTCATTGTGGCTGTCGAGGCCTGAACATGTGTATATTTTTGGCACGGAGCCGTGTTTTTTCTTCATCTCGAGCGCTGAGACTCGCCTTGTCGATTGTCTGAACCGTTCACCGAGCGTGAGTTGCCTCGTGCAAAGGTGACGAGTTAGGTATCCGTATCCCGGAGGAGTAGGAGTCCCTCGGCTCGGTCAGCCTTGCTGTCCGAGGCCCCTCTTGCTTAGTTAAAGGAACCCCTCGGTCGCCCTTTGATGAGCCGAAGCCGGAGGTAGCGGTGTCAGCACGGACGGAGGCAGAGTTGGCTTCGAAAAGGAGATGTAGTTGGCCAGAGCCTGGCCAGGTCGTCCACTGGCGGGACCGACGCCGGAGTTGAGCTGCCGAGGCCACAAGCCGAGCTGATGTCTTTGGGGGTCAGCTGGCCGAGGCCTCGGGGTGGCCGGCCGAGCCGCCTGCTCGGGCCGAATTCTCGAAGAAGACCCTGGCAGCGATGGCCCGGGTGTGGTGCTGATGTCGTCCTTCAGAACGGGGGCCCTCCGACCGCGTCGCCGTCCGAGGCTAGGTCAGACCCCGCCGAAGGTGTAGTTGATGTCGAGGGTGCTGCTGCCCCCTTTGGCTGTCGACGTCCGAGCCTGCAGGATGAGGTTGTCTTGTAGTGCGTGTATGTTTTCTGCGGCCGCCGAGGCCTAAACACGCCGTCGTCGTGTTGTAAAGCTGCGTTTCTTTTCCTCTTGTTTCGAGTATCCGGACTCATATGTCGGTAACAGAATTGTTTGTGCGGGCGAGAGTTGCTTTTCACGGAAGGCGATGAGTGAGGTATCCATATCCCGAAGGCGTAGGAATCCCTCGGCTCGGTCGGCCTTGCCGCTTACGCGCGCTCTTACTCGTCCATAGGGTTCTGTTATCGACGCAGTCGAGAAGGCCCGAAAAATCATTTCGGCAGAGGAACTCTCGAGCATGAAGACTTGTTCGGTCCGCGGAGTCACTTATCCGAGCGCGAGTTACTTATCGCAGAAGGTGATGAGTGAGGTATCCGTATCCCGGAGGCGTAGGAGTCCCTCGGCTCGGTCAGCCTTGGCTGCTTACGTGTACTCCGTCGTTTTCAGGATGCACTTTTGAAGTAGTCGAAGAGCACGAAAAGCATTCTGGCAGAAAAGATTTTTTTCTTTTTTCGAGGAAAATTTTGACGCAGAGGGGGTTGCCCCCTTCTAGCCCCCGAGGGAGGGTCGGGCTTTGCCGAGGCAAGGCTGACCCTTCCTTGACGACCAGACTTGGTGTGTGAACGAGGTATACGAGCAACTTGAAAGCATCTTAAGGGTAGAAGCGACGTAGCTGTTGGATGTTCCAAGCGTTGCTGTAGACCTCGCCTTGGCTGTTGGCCAGCTTGTACGTTCCGGGCTTCAGGACCTTGGTGATGACGAACGGCCCTTCCCAGGGAGGCGTGAGTTTGTGCCGCCCTCGGGCGTCTTATCGTAGCCGAAGCACCAGGTCGCCCACCTGGAGGTCTTGGGACCTAACCCCTCGGGCGTGGTAGCATCGCAGGGACTGCTGGTACCGTGTCGAGTGTAGTAAGGCCATGTCCTGAGCCTCCTCCAGCTGGTCCAGTGAGTCTTCTCGGTTGGCTTGGTTGCTTTGGTCGGTGTAGGCCCTCGCCCTCGGGGAACCGTATTCTAAGTCTGTGGGCAAGATGGCCTCGGCCCCATAGACTAGGAAGAACGGTGTCAAGCCCGTAGCTCGGCTCGGTGTTGTTCTCAGACTCTAGACCACCGAGGGGAGTTCCTTCATCCACCATTTGCCGAACTTGTTGAGGTCGTTGTAGATCCGAGGCTTGAGCCCTTGCAGGATCATGCCGTTAGCCCGCTCCACTTGCCCATTCGTCATGGGGTGAGCCACGGTAGCCCAGTCCACCCGGATGTGGTGAGCCTCGCAGAAGTCCAGGAACTTTCTGCCGGTGAACTGGGTGCCATTGTCGGTGATGATGGAGTTCGGGACCCCAAAGCGATGGATGATGTTGGTGAAGAACGCCACCGCCTGTTCGGACCTGATGCTGTTTAGGGGTCGGACCTCGATCTACTTGGAGAACTTGTCGATGGCGACCAACAGGTGCGTGTAGCCCCCGGGTGCCTTCTGTAAGGGGCCAACGAGGTCCAGACCCCACACAGCAAACGGCCAGGTGATGGGTATGGTATGCAGAGCCTGAGCGGGCAGGTGGGTCTGCCTCGCGTAGAACTGACACCCTTCGCAGGTGCGGACAATTCTAGTAGCGTCGGCCACCGCCGCCGGCCAGTAGAATCCTTGTCGGAAGGCGTTTCCAATGAGGGTTCGAGGTGCTGCGTGATGGCCGCAAGCCCCCGAGTGTATCTCTTGCAAGAGCTCCTGGCCTTCGGCGATGGAAATGCATCGCTGGAGGATGCCTGAGGGGCTGCGGTGATAGAGCTCCTTCCCATCTCCTAGCAGGACAAAAGACTTGGCGCGCCGCGCCAACCGCCGAGCTTCGGCTTGGTCGAGGGGCAGCTCCCCTCAGTGGAGATATTGCAGGTACGGGGTCTGCCAGCTTTGATTAGGCGTGACCTCGCTCGGTTCCCCCTCGACGCGCAGTGCCTCACCCTTGGGGGCCGAGGGTACCTCGGGCTGAGCCAAGGGTACCTCGGGCTGTGCCGAGGGTACCTCGGACTGGGCCGAGGGTACCTCGGACTGAGCCGAGGGTGTCTCGGGCGGAGCCGAAGGTGCCTCGGGCTCGGGTGTGTCCTCGGTCTTGACGGAGGGTTGATGCAGGTCTCGGGAGAATACATCCGGGGGAACTGTTGTTCGTCCCGAGGCTATTTTAGCCAGCTCGTCCGCAGTCTCGTTGTAGCATCGGGCGATGTGGTTGAGCTCGAGCCCGTAGAACTTGTCTTCCAGGCGCCGAACCTCATCGCAGTAGGCTTCCATCTTCGGGTTGCGGCAGTGGGAGTTCTTCATGACTTGGTCGATAACGAGCTGCGAGTCACCACGAGCGTCGAGGCATCGGACCCCTAGCTCGATGGCGATTCACAAATCGTTTACCAGAGCCTCGTACTCTGCCACATTGTTGGACGCCGGGAAGTGGAGGCGCAGCACGTAGCGTATGTGCTTTTCGAGGGGCGAGACAAAGAGGAGGCCTGCGCCGGCCCCCGTCTTCATCAGCGACCCGTCGAAAAACATGGTCCAGAGCTCCGGTTGGATCGGAGCCGTCGGGAGCTAGGTGTCGGTCCATTCAGCCACGAAGTCCGCCAAGACCTGGGACTTGATGGTTTTCCGAGGGGCGAACGAGATCGTCTCACCCATGATCTCCACCGCCCACTTTGCAATTCTACCCGAGGCCTCTCGGGACTGGATGATCTCTCCCAGGGGGAAGGATGACACCATAGTCACCGGATGAGACTCGAAGTAGTGCCGCAATTTCCGCCGTGTCAGGATCACTGCATACAGTAGCTTCTGGATTTGCGGGTAGCGGATCTTGGTCTCGGACAGTACCTCACTGATGAAGTAGACTGGCCTCTGGATGGGTAATTGTTGGGGCCGTGCTTCGGTGCGCCGAAGGTCTTACACGAAGAAGCAGCTTCGGCTGAAGTCGTCTCCAAGAGATGGCCGAAGGTTCCTTTTCATGGAGCTTCGGCGTTACAAACCGACATAGAGATAGAATGACCTTTTTATCCATAGAGGTCTGAGTCAATGTTGTAAACTTTTGTAAGGGGCATAATTGTAATTTGTCACAGGCTGCGACCTGTGCCTATAAATAGATGAACAGTACCTCTGTACTGTTCACGCGAACCTTTCATTTGCTTTCGCATCACACTTGTTCCTTTGCTTTCCTCAGGACCAAAGGTACATTTGTAACTTGAAGTCATTTATATTCATTCATTTATGATAATAAAGATGGAAATAATTCCATGATCATATTTAAATATTTATTTCATGTTTCATGATTTATATGATATGAATGCTTCGTTCCTTGATATTATGTTTACGAAGGTACGTCCTTCGTAACCTTCGTCCGAAATTCTTTATATCCTGAGGGGATATAATGTTTTGGAGGACGAAGGACCTTAACACTTAACATTTTCTATGTTGCCTTGTTCTTAATTCTTAGCATTTGAGAACAAGCCCCCAACATTGGCGCCCACCTCCGGTGAACTCACTTCCACTTTTCTGAGCTGATGGCTTCGTTCAACAATCAAGCTGGAGCTGCTTCGGCTTCGAAGCTGGTGCTCCCGATAACAGGCGGCTCTTGCTCAGAGCCGGCTAACAAGAAGCAGAAGAAGGAGGCTCAGAGAAGAGTGCAGCATGTTGGAGTGCAGGGACCCTTCATCAAGTCAAAATGGTCCCACATTCCAATTACTTTCTCTCACGAAGACCTTCAGCTTAAGGATTATCCTCACAATGATGCCATGGTTATTTCTTGTGTGATCAAAGGATTTCTGGTCCACAATGTCCTAGTTGATACAGGCAGTGCAGCTGACATTATATTTGCTAAAGCCTTCAGACAAATGCAAGAGCCTGAAGACAAGATTCATGATGCTACGCACCCTCTTTGTGGCTTCGGAGGGCGGCAGATTGTAGCACTTGGGAAGATTACCATGCCGGTAACCTTCGGATTTGTTAACAACACAAGGACTGAGCAAATTGTGTTTGATATTGTTGACATGGAGTATCCTTACAATGCCATCATTGGCCGTGGTACTCTTAATGCCTTCGAAGCAATTCTTCACCCAGCTTACCTCTGCATGAAGATACCTTCGGACCAAGGGCCTATTGCTATTCATGGAAGCCAGGAAGCTGCTAGAAGGGCCGAAGGAAGCTGGACTGACTCCAAGGCAATCCATAACATAGATGGAGCTGAAGCTTGTGAACAGTACAAATTCAGGAGGGAGAAGGCAGCTTCAGCGGATCAGCCGAAGCCCATGTTATTGTGTGAAGACATAGCAGAGCAGAAGGTGTTGTTGGGCTCGCAATTATCTGAAGACCAGGAGAAAACCTTAATAAGGTTTTTATTCAACAACAAAGATGTCTTTGCATGGTCAGCTAATGATCTCTGTGGAGTAAATCGGGATGTTATTGAACATTCGCTCAATGTTGACCCATCCTTCAGACCCCGAAAGCAGAGGCTTCGGAAAATGTCTGATGACAAGGCCGAAGGGGCTCGCAATGAAGTAAAAAGACTCCTCAGTGCAGGAGTTATCAGAGAAGTGAAGTATCCAGAGTGGCTAGCTAACACTGTTATGGTGAAGAAGGCCAATGGCAAGTGGAGAATGTGTATTGATTTCACAGATCTCAACAAGGCTTGTCCGAAGGATGAATTCCCGCTGCCAAGGATAGACTCTTTAGTTGATGCAGCAGCTTCTTCGGAGCTCATGAGTCTCCTGGACTGCTACTCAGGCTATCATCAAATCTGGATGAAGAAGGAAGATGAGCCGAAGACTAGCTTCATAACCCCAAGTGGTACATATTGCTATCTTCGGATGCCTGAGGGGCTCAAGAATGCTGGAGGAAGTTTCAGCAGAATGACTGCGAAGGTTCTCCAATCTCAGATAGGCAGAAATGTGCTGACTTATGTCGATGACATCATTGTAAAAAGCACGAAGCAAGAAAATCATATTGCTGATCTGCAGGAGACCTTCGCCAGCTTCAGACAAGCTGGTCTGAAGCTGAATCCAGAAAAATGTGTCTTCGGAGTGAAGAAGGGTAAATTTCTTGGATGCTTGGTTTCAACAAAGGGAATCGAAGCTAACCCAAATAAAATCGAAGCTATACTTCGAATGGAGCCACCAACCACAAGAAAGGGGGCCCAAAGATTGACAGGAAGGCTGGCATCTCTCAACAGATTTATATCCAGATCAGCAGAAAGAAACTTACCATTCTTCGAGGTGCTGAAGTCAGCTGAAGTCTTTCAATGGGGCCCAAGTCAACAAAAAGCCTTCGAAGAGCTGAAGCAATACTTAATAGATCTAACAACATTAACCCCACCAACGCCAGGGGCTCCCCTGTTGTTATATGTGGCAGCTTCGCACTCAGCAGTAAGTGCGGCACTTGTCCAGGAGAAGTTTGATGGACAAGTCAAGAAGCAGGTCCCAGTATATTTTGTATCTGAGGTCCTTAGTGTCTCAAAGAAAAATTATACAGAGCTGGAGAAGGTATTGTATGCCGTTTTAATGGCATCCAGGAAGCTTCGGCACTATTTTCAGGCATACAACATTATTGTTCCTTCTTCGCAGCCGTTGAAGGATATCATGAGAAATAGAGAAGCTACTGGGCGTATTGGAAAATGGGCTGCGGAGCTCAATGAATTTTACATTGATTATGTGCATAGATCCTCAATTCAGTCTCAAGCATTGGCAGATTTCATTGCCGACTGGACGCCAGGGGCTCAGGACGAAGAAGCGAATAAAGATGCCGAAGTATGGACAGTGTTTTGTGATGGCTCTTGGGGAACCTTCGGAGCAGGTGCAGCTGCTGTGTTGGTCTCACCATCCAAGGTTAAAACTTGCTATGCAGCAAGACTTGACTTCAGCTGCACAAATAATATAACTGAGTACGAAGCCCTGCTCCTGGGTCTTCGGAAACTAAAGGCAATGGGAATCAGAAGGGCGATTCTTAAAACTGATTCCCAGGTTGTTTCGGGTCATATTGACAAAAGTTGCAAGGCTAAAGACCCGAAGCTTGAAAAGTACCTAGACACGGTCCGAAGGATCGAAGCTTCCTTCGAGGGATTTTCTGTCAAGAACATCCCTCGAGGGCAAAATGAGCATGCTGATTTACTAGCTAAGTCTGCAGCACAGGGGCTGCCATTACCTTCGGATGTCTTCTTCGAAACAATAAAGGCACCTTCAGTGGAGCTACTTGAAAGAGCAGTCCTCAACATTTCTCCTGTTTACAGCGAAGATTGGAGAACTGAAATAATCTCTTACCTTCAGGGTAACTTCCTATCAGATGACGAAGCTTATAATAAAAGGATAGAAGCAAGAGCTCGTCCGTATGTCATGATAGAAGGGGAGTTATACAAGCATGGAGTTTGTGCCCCGCTGCTCAAGTGCTTGTCTAGAACCGAAGGTATAGAGTTAATGAAAGAAATACATGCAGGCCTGTGTGGATCCCACATCGGATCTAGGCCGTTACTTGGAAAAGTTTTCCGCCAAGGGTTTTATTGGCCAAAGGCAGCTTCGGATGCAGCGGAGTTAGTTCAAAAGTGCGAAGGTTGTCAGAAATGTGCAAGAGATCAAAAGCAACCTTCGTCTTTGACACAGCTGATACAACCCATCTGGCCATTGCAAAGGTGGGGCCTTGACTTGTTGGGTCCATTACCACCGGCCCAAGGGAATCTAAAATATGTTATAATAGCTGTGGAGTATTTTTCCAAGTGGATTGAGGCGAAGCCATTAGCCACAATAACTTCGGCCACTGTCCAAAAGTTTTTCTGGCAGAACATTGTCTGTCGCTTCGGAGTACCGAAGGCCATCACTGTAGATAATGGAACGCAGTTCGACTCCGAAGCTTTCAGAAATTTCTGTGATCAAATTGGAACGAAGATCCATTTTGCATCAGTCAGGCATCCGGAGTCGAATGGGCTTGTTGAAAGGGCCAACGACATCATAATGACAGGAATAATGAAGCTAATCTTTAATCAACCAAGGGGAAAGTGGCCAGATCAGTTGACCAAAGTGGTGTGGAGCCACAATACAACAACATCAAGGTCTACAGGCTTTACCCCATTTAAGTTGTTATTTGGTGACGAAGCAATAACCCCGGAAGAAGCCAAAGCTGGATCAATAAGAGTGGTAGCTTCGGCAGAATCAGGTCCCGAAGATACTTGTCTCGTGGAAAAAGATGCCTTAGAAGGGATCAGGCTTCAAGCCGTGGAGAATATCAATAAATACCAGGCTGAAACAGTCAAATGGCGAGATAGAAAGGTCCGGCTAAAAAATATTGAGCCAGGACACTTGGTGCTTCGGAGAGTGGCCAACCCAGATACAGTGGGCAAGCTACAATTGAAATGGGAAGGGCCTTTCTTAGTAGCATCCTCGTCGAGGCCTGGTTCGTACAGATTAAAGGACATGGATGGCAACGAAATTCCAAAATCTTGGAATGCAGATGAGCTTCGGAGATATTATGTATAACTTGATGTAACTTTTTATGTTTTTCTTTTTCTTTTTCATGGCACCCTTTTCCTTTCTAAAGGGGGAGAAAGGTTTTTAATGGGGCCATCATATGTAATTTCCTTTTTAGTTTTATAAGAGCAAGATCCCCCAAAGAATGTAAATGTAAAAGCTGAGAGCGCACCATCGAGTGCCGAAACTGAAAAAAAAAGAGAGAAGAAGCTCCAAAGACATCCCTAAGGGGATGCAGAGCTCTGATTCCGCCGAAAGTAAAAGGCGAAGAAGCTCCAAAGACGTCCCTAAGGGGATGCAGAGCTTACAGCGAAAAGTCAACGCTGATACCGCCTAAGTAAAAGGCGAAGAAGCTCCAAAGACGTTCCTAAGGGAATGCAGAGCTTATACTGCCTAAGTAAAAGGCGAAGAAGCTCCAAAGACGTTCCTAAGGGAATGCAGAGCTGATGTGTGGTTGGTTCTAAAGAAATAATGGCTGAGAGTGTGGCTTCGGACATATGTTGTGGACATTCATTCGCACATTACATTACATCATGGCATTTGCATGCATAAGCATTCATTCATAGCATTTATGTACCAAAGTGGTTGCTTCGGCAAAAAGGAGAAGTGGTTTTTTATGATTCGTTATGCTTTGTTGCGTACAAAAAGAAAAGCTTCGGTAAAAAGAAGAAGTGGTCCCTTATGCTTTGTTGTGTACAAAAAAGAAAAGCTTCGTCGCTCGGCAAAAGAAGAAGTGGTCCCTTATGCTTTGTTGTGTACAAAAAAGAAAAGCTTCGTCGCTCGGCAAAAGAAGAATTGGTCTCTTATGCTTCGTTGTGTACGAAAAGAAGGGAAGGTGTTTTTTCGCCCTTGGCTCAAAATACTGATTTCGTCCACATCAAAGCGCCTCAGCAGAAGGGTAAGAATATATTACAAGGTATGTACAAAGTTCCTTGAGAACAGTTCAATTGTATTTACAAAAGTTGTTGCAAAAGTATCCTAAGTTTTTCCTATAGTATACTTCTACTGATTTTCATTAAGCTTCAGCTTCGGCGACAGCTTCGGCGGCATATACTTTAAGTATCATCTTCAGCTTCGTCATCCTACATAAATCAAGGTATCGTGAGTAAAAATCAAGTGCAAAGGAGAAAGTAAGTACGAAGTTTCATTTCTTACTGGTTCAAGATGACTTCGAGCTTCGTCTCCAGCCTTCTCCCGCCCGCCTTTTGTCCATATCATTTTTATAAATCTATTTGAGATGCTTCGGGCGAGGTCAGGTATATCATCCAGGATTGATGGAGACAGGGTGAAGTTGGGCCTGTTGATAATTTTTCCATGCTCGCAGCTAGCCTTCAGGAATGCAGCAGCGGTACCCCGAGAAGCTACCCAGGCACAGAAGTCGCCGTGCCCGGCTATAACTTCGTCAAGTTCTTCGATTTCAGCTTCAATATGATCGAAGGCCTGTGGTAAATTTTCCGCTGAGGGGTTAAACTTCCCGCTGCTGGCTCCAACAGAGTAAAATATCTTTTTTAATCGTTCAATACAATTATTGCTAAACTTCAAGCATTTGTCTTGAAGGCTTGTTAACGATTTCTTCAACTCTGAGCTGGCTTGGACTTCGGCTTCAAGTTTCGAATTAAGTTCTAGCTTCTCCTGATCGAATTGTTTTGATTGACTGATAAGCTTCGAATTCAATTCTGATATCTTAGCCTCAGTCTCTGCCAACAAGCCTTCGGTTGATTGGAGCTCGAAGTCTTTCTTTTCAATGATAGCTGATTGTTCTTTTATCTTGCTCTCTAAATTTTCGATTATAGCTTCGTGTTTTTTGTCCTCCAAGTCTTGTTGCATCCTCAGAGCTTTGCTCAGAAGCATGCTCTGCAAATAAACAACCTTTGTCAAGGAATATTTCCATTATTAAAAACAACAGACGTCAGAGAAAAGTTGTTTACCTTGAAATTGGAGTAAAATAAGCTGCCGACGATATGTTGTCGTCGGTAGCGGCTGATGTCTGTCTCTAGCTTCGGAAAACCGATACTCTTTGATAGAGTACCGATTACCTTGGCTCCAGTTTGGTCTCGAATGCAGCCTAATTTTTCATCGTCCACACCTCCAAATAGGAGAGCTCCTGGCTTGTAGCCGCAAGATTTGGCATAGTTCTTAAGTTCTTCCATTTCGGCCTTCGACAGTTTTTGCCCAATTAAATTTTGGAATGTGTAGGCTTCGTCGTCCGAAGTGTCCTCGGCTATTTCTTTCCCCTTCCCAGGCACTGTGGCCATGGTTTTTTCAGCGGCAGTGGCAGCTTCTTCTGCAGCCATGTCTTCCAAAATTTTGTCAATGTCCTCAATAGTGGTTTCTAAGTTCACATCTTCGGCTGTAGCGGCTTCGGTAGCCGCGACCTCCGAAGGTGCGACTTCGACGTTTGTGGTCCCTTCAGCAGCTGGTGTTTTTTGAATTGACGCCCTCGGTGGCGTCTTGTCGATAACTTCAGTCACTGCAATAATCCTTTGCCGCTTTGGTTTGGTTACCTTCGTTTGTTCCGGCTCTACCACCTTTCGAAAAACCTTCGTCAGTTGGAGCCCTAATGGACTTAACTTCGTGGGCATGGGTTCAGTCATTACCTTTAAAATTTCCTCCACGTCGCTGGCAGAAGGCGGTGTGGGGGTCCCCTCTTCTTCGGATAATTTGCGCTTCGGAGTAGGTATTTTTCTTTTCTTGGGAATTTTCTTCTCCTTTGCTGGTCTTTCTTCATCCCTGATCAGAGTTTCGGCCACTCTTTTTCTTTTCTGGCCCTCAGCACCCTTGCTCAACTGCTCATAGTCAGGGTACTCGAAGCCCAGGGCATCAAGCACTCGGTTCAGCCTTCGCTTCGGGCGGGTGCCGAAGGCTGCTGTCATTAGTTGATCTTCTTTTTTGGAATAATTCCCCAAAATTTCATTACACATCACCTCGACCGTGTCCAGCCACTCTTGGCAGGGTTTCTTAAAGTATTGTTTGAATTTGAAGTGATATGGAAGCCGGACAAGTTCCCCCTCCTTCTTCTCCCCTTCAACTTTGGCATTTCCCATTCTTTCAGAGTAGGGAAGACTCTGAATGCCAAGAATTCCTGAACCAGATCCCTGGTACTGATATGTTCTGCAATAATTCCGAATTCATCCATTGCTTGTTGTGTTTGACCCTCTGGTGTCATGTTGCAGTGGGGTCGGGTTTCTCCGAAGATCAGCTCGAGTGGACTTTGCACAAGCTTCTCTTTGTCGTCTTCAACCTTGACATAGAACCATTCTGATTTCCAGCCTGCTGGCCATTTGCTTTGGTAGCTGATCACAGGAAACTTTGCGGTTTTTCGGTAGGCAAAATTGTAGCAACCGAAGTTTTCATGTAGCCCATCTTTTCTGGCCTTTGTTTGATAATGTAATTCATGAACTCGGCAGAAACTGTCGGCAAATGGCTCCACTGCTTGGCTCCGAAGGGCCCAAATATAAACGCTAAGCCTAACAATAGCGTTAGGAGTTAATTGGTGAAGGTAGATACCAAACCTCTTCAGTATCTCCGCAATAATCTCGTGAAGAGGGAATCTCAGCCCAGCCTTTAAAAAGCTCTTGAAGATGACAACCTCGTCCTTCTCTGGCTTCGGGGTGGTTTCTCCTCCCCCGAAGCGAAGTAGCTTCTTCTGATTTTCATTGAAATAACCTGCTTTCACCATCTTTGAAAGATCAGCCCTTGAAACAGTTGATTTCCCAAAATCCAGGTGACTGGGCTTGCTGGGCATGGCAATGCGGTAGTCATCTTCGGGATCAGTCCCTTCAATGTTTCCTTCTTCTCCTTCGGCAGTTGTCGGGTTTGCTTCAGCAGCAGGCATTTCTTCCGCAATCACTAGACCGGAACGCTGCATCGCTTCGGAGATGGGCACTGTGTTCGAACCTTCGGCTTCGTCTCCTTCACGTACAACTTTGGCAGTAGATCGCACTCTCGCCATTTGATTCTGAGTTTGGGAAAGTCAGATACTTTTTCTTTTTTCTTTTCTCCCGAAGCTCTTCTTTCTGACGAAGCAGACGTCGAGATGGACCTTCGTTCGATTCTGAGAATCAAGCTTCGGCTGTAGTTAAAAATTTTGGCAGCAAAACAGTGCAAATAGCAATGAATGCTGTGGTAACTTCACACCTACTCGTCTGTTTATATAGTGCTGCAGGTAAGAAGGCGAAGCGGCAGGATTTTTTTACACCAAGCGGGCAGTCACTCATACTCGCTGTGCAGTGGACCGCAAAGATCAAACAGTAACTCTGCAAGGTGGGCCTGGCACGCGCTCGGAAGCCGGATCGTTTCTCCGCAACGAGCTCAGGGAAGGTGTTTTTTGGACCTTCGGCTTCCCGAAGCTGAAGAGGCTTTTTTCACGGGTCAAGCTCGTTACGAAAAATGATCTAGCACCGCGAAAGGGGCTACTGTTGGGGCCGTGCTTCGGTGCGCCGAAGGTCTTACACGAAGAAGCAGCTTCGGCTGAAGTCGTCTCCAAGAGATGGCCGAAGGTTCCTTTTCATGGAGCTTCGGCGTTACAAACCGACATAGAGATAGAATGACCTTTTTATCCATAGAGGTCTGAGTCAATGTTGTAAACTTTTGTAAGGGGCATAATTGTAATTTGTCACAGGCTGCGACCTGTGCCTATAAATAGATGAACAGTACCTCTGTACTGTTCACGCGAACCTGTCATTTGCTTTCGCATCACACTTGTTCCTTTGCTTTCCTCAGGACCAAAGGTACATTTGTAACTTGAAGTCATTTATATTCATTCATTTATGATAATAAAGATGGAAATAATTCCATGATCATATTTAAATATTTATTTCATGTTTCATGATTTATATGATATGAATGCTTCGTTCCTTGATATTATGTTTACGAAGGTACGTCCTTCGTAACCTTCGTCCGAAATTCTTTATATCCTGAGGGGATATAATGTTTTGGAGGACGAAGGACCTTAACACTTAACATTTTCTATGTTGCCTTGTTCTTAATTCTTAGCATTTGAGAACAAGCCCCCAACAGTAATGCATGCCCTTCTTCTCGTCTCTCAACCACGATCGCGGCGCTAACCACCTGGGTGGTTGCGGCGACGTAGATCAAGAGGGCTTCTCCGGCAGCGGGGGGCACCAAGATGGGCGCGTTCATGAGGAGCTCCTTCAGGTTCCCGAGGGCTTCCTCGACCTCAGGAGTCCAAGCGAAGCACTCAGCTTTCCTTAAGAGGCGGTACAGAGGCAGACCTCTTTCGCCGAGGCGGGAGATGAAGCGGCTCAGAGCCGCGAGACATCCCATGACCCTCTGTACGCCTTTTAGGTCCTTGATTGGCCCCATGCTGGTGATGACTGCAATCTTCTCCGGGTTGGCTTCGATGCCCCGCTCGGAGACGATGAACCCCAAGAGCATGCCTCGGGGGACCCCGAAGACACACTTTTCGGGATTAAGCTTCACGCTTTTTGCCTTGAGACATCGGAATGTCGCTTCAAGGTCGGAAAGGAGGTCGGAGGCCTTCCTCGTCTTGACTACGATGTCATCGACGTAGGCCTCGACCGTTCGGCCGATGTGTTCGCCAAACACATGGTTCATGCATCGCTGGTACGTTGCCCCCGCATTCCTCAAACCAAACGGCATTGTAACATAGCAGTACATGCCGAAGGGTGTGATGAATGAAGTCGCGAGCTGGTCGGACTCTTTCATCCTGATCTAGTGATACCCTGAGTAGGCATCGAGGAAAGACAGGGTTTCGCACCCAGCAGTGGAATCCACGATCTGATCGATGCGAGGCAGAGGGTAGGGAACCTTCGGACATGCTTTGTTTAGACCAGTGTAGTCTACACACATCCACCATTTCCCCCCTTTCTTTCTCACAAGCACAGGGTTGGCAAGCCATTCGGGATGGAATACCACTTTGATGAACCCTGCCGCCAGTAGCTTGTGGATCTCCTCGCCTATGGCTCTGCGCTTTTCTTCGTCGAATCGGCGCAGAGGTTGCTTCACGGGTCGGGCCCCAGCTCGAATATCCAGAGAGTGCTCAGCGACTTCCCTCGGTATGCCGGGCATGTCCGAGGGACTCCACGCGAAAACATCGGCGTTTGCGCGGAGAAAGTCGACGAGCACTGCTTCCTATTTGGGGTCGAGCTCGGAACCGATCCGGATCTGCTTGGAGGCGTCGTTGCAGGGGTCAAGGGGGACGGACTTGACCGTCTCCGCTGGTTCGAAGTTGCCGGCGTGGCGCTTCACGTCGGGCGCCTCCCTAGAGAGGCTCTCTAGGTTAGCGATGAGGGCCTCGGATTCGGCGAGGGCCTCGGCGTACTCCACGCACTCCACATCGCATTCGTATGCGTGTCGGTACGTGGGCCCGACGGTGATGACCCCGTTGGGGCCCAGCATCTTGAGCTTGAGGGAGGTGTAGTTGGGGACGGCCATGAACTTGGCGTAGCATGGCCTCCCCAGCACTGCGTGGTAGGTTCCTCGAAACCCGACCACTTCGAATGTGAGGGTCTCCTTTCGAATGTTGGAGGGCGTCCCAAAGCAGACGGGTAGATCGAGTTGTCCGAGGGGTTGAACGCACTTCCCGGGGACAATCTCGTGGAAAGGCGCAGCGCCCGTCCGGACCGAGGACAGATCGATCCGCAGGAGCCCGAGGGTCTCGGCGTAGATGATGTTGAGGCCGCTGCCTCCATCCATGAGGACCTTGGTGAGCCTGATGTTGCCGATGATGGGGTCGACAACGAGTGGGTATCTCCCCGGGCTCGGCACGTAGTCTGGATGGTCGGCCTGGTCGAAGGTGATGGGCCTGTCGGACCAGTCTAGGTAGACTGGCGCCGCCACCTTTACCGAGCAGACCTCCCGACGCTCTTGCTTGCGGTGCCGAGCCGAGGCATTCACCACTTGCCCGCCGTAGATCATGAAGCAGTCGCGGACCTCGGGGAACCCTCCTGCCTTGTGATCTTCCTCCTTTGCGTCGTCAAGGGCCTTGCCACCCTCCACGGGTGGCCCAGCCTTGTGGAAGTGTCGTCGAAGCATGGCACACTCCTCGAGGGTGTGCTTGACGGGCCCCTGATGATAGGGGCACGGCTCCTTGAGCATCTTGTCGAAGAGGTAGGCACCTCCGGGAGGCTTTTGAGGGTTCTTGTACTCGGCGGCAGCGACAAGGTCCGCATCGGCGGCGTCGCGTTTCGCTTGCGACTTCTTCTTGCCCTTCTTCTTGGCGCCGCGCTGAGTTGACGCCTCGGGAGCATCTTCCGGTGGGTGGCCCTGGGGCTGCTTGTCCTTCCGGAAAATGGCCTCAACCGCCTCTTGGCCAGAGGCAAACTTGGTGGCGATGTCCATCAGCTCGCTCGCCCTGGTGGGGGTCTTGCGACCCAGCTTGCTCACCAGGTCGCGGCAGGTGGTGCCGGCGAGGAACGCGCCGATGACATCTGAATCGGTGACGTTGGGCAGCTCTGTGCGCTGCTTCGAGAATCGCCGGATGTAGTCCCGGAGAGACTCTCCCGGCTGCTGGCGGCAGCTTCGGAGATCCCAGGAGTTTTCAGGGCGCACGTACGTGCCCTGGAAATTGCCGGCGAAGGCTTGGACCAGGTCGTCCCAGTTGGAGATCTGCCCCGGGGGCAGGTGCTCCAGCCAGGCTCGAGCGGTGTCGGAGAGGAACAGGGCGAGGTTGCGGATGATGAGGTTGTCATCGTCCGTTCCACCCAGTTGGCAGGCCAGCCGATAGTCCGCGAGCCACAGTTCTGGTCTCGTCTCCCTCGAGTACTTTGTGATAGTAGTCGGGGTTCGGAACCGGGTCGAGAACGGTGCCCGTCGTATGGCGCGACTGAAAGCCTGCGGACCGGGTGGTTCGGGCGAAGGACTCTGATCCTCTCCGCTATCGTAGCGTCCCCCACGCCTGGGGTGGTAGCCTCGGCGCGCCCTGTCGTCGAGGTGGGCCCGACGACTGTGATGATGGCGCTCGTTGCCGAGGCGACCCGGGGCCGCAGGCGCTGTGTTGCGCGTGCGCCCGGAGTGGACCGAGGCTTCCCGTATGAGTCGGGGAGTCACGGCGCGATGTTCCGAGGGGAACCCCTGCCTTCGAGAGGCAGAGCTTTCGGCCCGTCGGACCGCGGTGTCCTCCAGGAGATTCTTGAGCTCTCCCTGGATACGCCGCCCCTCGGTGGTTGATGGCTCCGGCATCGCGCGGAGGAGTATTGCCGTTGCAGCCAGGTTCTGGCCGACTCCGCTGGAATCCGGCGGCGGCCTCACTCTAACGTCGTCGGCGATGCGGTGCTAGATGTCCTGGGGGAGATGACACGCTTCTCCGGCCGGGGTTGGATCGCCCATTCCTGCCCGATGTCCCGGCGGATCGGCACAAGCGTTCCTGCTCCCTCGTCGAGCCTGGCCTGTCTCTCGTGGATTTGCTCGAGCTGTGGGTCAGGACCCCCCGCCAGGACGGGGACCACAGCTAGCTCTCGAAGGATGTCAACGCGAGGTGCCGCTTCCCGCTTGGCCTTGGTTGCCCCGCCTCCCTCTCCATCGGCAGGGGAGGGGACGGGACAAGCTCGAATGTCGTCCTTCCACCACGTGGGGAAGGCGTCGTCGATTTCCCCGCCGGCGAGCGGGTTGTCGACCGCCATTGTCGCTGTCGCGCGGCGGGGGAAGGAGTATCATGTCGTAGCTGCCATCGAGGGACATGAACTCAAGATTCCCGAAACGGAGCACCGTCCCGGGCTGGAAAGGTTGCTGGAGACTGCCCATCTGGAGCTTGACGGGAAGCTGTTCGTCAACACGCAGCAGGCCCCTACCTGGCGCGCCAACTGTTGGTGTTTCGAAACCCGGGGGGTCCCTAGCCCGACGAGTGAATTGTCGCCACGTGCCCCAGCCCAGATGGGTCGACGCGAGGCGGAACGCGAAGGGGGGAAAAGGAGGCAGCCGGAGGGAGGCAGGCGTGAGAGAGTGGATCCCGCGGCCTTCGTGTTAGCCCCGCGCCTGAGTCGGGTGCACTTGCAGTAGGGGGATACAAGCGTCCACGCGGGAGTGGGAGCGAGCGGCCTTGCGTGAGCGCCGTCCCGTCCTTCCCCGCGCGGGCCAACCCTCTATAAGAGGGCCCTGGTCCTCCCTTTTATAGGCATAAGGAGAGGATCCATGTGTACAATGGGGGGTGTAGCAGAGTACTACGTGTCTAGCGGAGGAGAGTTAGCGCCCTAAATACATGCCGTCGTGGCAGCCGGAGAGGTTTTGACACCCGGTTCGTGTGATGTCGTGGCCGTCGGAGGAGTGCTGGAGCCTGGCGGAAGGGCAGCTGTCGGGGCTGTCGAGTCCTTGCTGACGTCCTCTTGCTTCCGTAAGGGGGTCGAGAGTCGCCGTCGTCACAGAGCGTGCGGGGCGCCATCATTGCCTATCTGGCGGAGCGAGCCAGATGGGACGCTGGTCTTGTTCCCCGTAGCCTGAGTCAGCCCGGGGTAGGGTAATGATGGCGCCTCCTGTCGACGTGGTCGGCCCACGCCCTAGGTTGGGCGATGTGGAGGCTCCTCCGAGGTCGAGGTCGAGTCTGTCTTCCGTGGTCGT
Organism: Zea luxurians; assembly: GCA_029449295.1. Classification (NCBI taxonomy): domain Eukaryota; kingdom Viridiplantae; phylum Streptophyta; class Magnoliopsida; order Poales; family Poaceae; genus Zea; species Zea luxurians. The sequence goes on along the minus strand of JAOPSE010000010.1, from coordinate 35,411,206 downwards.
GGTCGAGTCCGAGCCCCTGGGTCGGGTGAGGCGGAGACCGTCGGCTGAGGCCAGGGCTGAGTCCGAGCCCTGGGGTCGGGCGAAGCGGAGTCCGTCGTCCCCTGGGGCTGAGCCCAAGTCCGAGCCCTAGGGTCGGGCGAGGCGGAGTTCGTCGTCTTCCGGGGTTAAGCCCATGTCCGAGCCCTAGGTCGGGCGGAGCGGAGTTCGCCGTCTTCCGGGGCTGAGCCCAAGTCCGAGCCTTGGGTCGGGCGGAGCGGAGTTCGCCGTCTTCCGGGGCTGAGCCCGAGTCCGAGCCCTGGGGTCGGGCGGAGCGGAGTTCGCCGTCTTCCGGGGCTGAGCCCGAGTCCGAGCCCTGGGGTCGGGCGAGACGGAGTTTCCTATGACGCCCGAGGCCGGCCTTGGCTGCTGTCAGCCTCACTCTGTCGGGTGGCTCAGCAGTCGGAGCGGCGCAGGCGGCGCTGTCTTCTTGTCAGACCGGTCAGTAGAGCGACGAAGTGACTGCGGTCACTTCGACTCTGTCGACTGGTGGGCGTGCATCAGGATAAAGGTGTCAGGCCACCTTTGCATTAAATGCCCCTGCGATTTGGTCTGTCGGCGTGGCGATGTGGCCAAGGTTGCTTCTCGGTGAAGACTGGGCCTCGGGTGAGCCGGTAGCGTGCCCGTTGCTGGAGGGGGGTCCTCGGGCGAGACGTAGGTTCTCCGGGGTCGGCTTCCCTTGCCCGATGCTAGGCTCGGGCGAGGCACGATCATGTCCCTTGAATGGACCGATCCTTGACTTAATCGCACCCATCATGCCTGTGCAGCTTTGTGCTGATGGGGGTTACCAGCTGAGATTTAGAGGTCTTGAGGGTACCCCTAATTATGGTCCCCGACAAATATAATAATAATTTTATTAATACTTTGGCAAGTCATAGTTAATAAAGATGGAAGAAGAAGTACTACCTTTGGAAAAGATCCAATATAATGGGATCGTATCTAAAGACGAAGAATTCTATTATGATGGATGAAATGTTCTAGTCCCATTCGAAGACAAAGACGATGCATATTGAGAATATAGAAATGAAGATATATTTAGTAGTTAGGGGACTTCATAGACATTTATGTATATTACTATTAATATTCATTTTAAGGTATATATATATATTATTCTACACGTCTACACAAGTACACACCAATTTATAAATATATAGAATAAAAAGTTCCTAGAAATTTAGTACCAGTTATTGGGTTGAACCAGTACTAAATGTTTATGTTTAGTATCGGTTCTTGATTGAACAGGTACTAAAACTCTAAGAGCCTGTTTGGATCCCTATTGCTAAACTTTAGTATGGTGCTAAAGCTTAGTACACCTTGAGAAGCTAAACTGTTATTGAGTGCTAAAGTTTAGCATATTACTTTTAGCACTCATGTTTGAATCTCTAAGTACTAAAGTTTAGCTTAAAGTGTAGTGATAAACTTTAGTATCATAGATCCAAATTGGCCCAGCATTGTTAAAACTTCAGCATGTTGGAGCTCCCCATTACTGTGACGGGTCTAAACTTTAGCATCGTGAATCTGAAAATGGTAGGGGAGCTCCATCACCATTAAATGGTCCTCTGTTGGACCCAATTACCACACTGATGTTGGGTTTAGACCCTCTATACAAAGTGTACTAAGATACTAATTCAGTTTAATATACTGCCATATCTATCCAATCACACTAGGGATGATTATGGTTAAAGAGAAAGGTAAAAGACACCTAGATCTGACTAAGATCCTCCAAACCTTTAATTTACTCCCGCGCAACAGATGACCCAACAACCTATATAAAATCACCTTTTAGCCTACTGTTATCAACAGAAACCAAATTAACAAAAAAAGGCCTACGAAAGAGACTTGGACGCGCAGGACGGGCTAGTGTAACACCCCGTCCACTCTCGAGTCGACGGTACTTATTTCTGGCAGCCCTTTAGAATTATATAACATCCTCACAGATCAACACGAGTCTTTTATGCACACTTTATCATCACTAATGCATAACCGAGAAGACTTTCCGGTCGATCACCCATCTTAAGATTGCTCTATACCAAGCACGCCTAACCTAGAGGTTATTTCAACGTAGGCTTCCGAAAAAGAAGATGCACTATGTTGATATAAGTACTCTAGTTTCTACTATCCAATTCAATTATAAATAGTAACCATTATCGCTGGTAAGAGATCCCATTATTATTTCCTTAACAACGTCTGAACCAAACAACACCTTATATGTGTGCCATGAGCCCATGACCATATCCCTGTTGATTGAATTGATCATTAAGTTTGCATCGTGCGCAACGCAACATCCGTTGATTAATCAACTGTCCGATTAAGTTGACCACCAACTGCCCTAGTAGCTACCTAATCATAAAAAAAGGGGTACAGAAACGGTAGCTGTTGGTCGGGCGTAGTTTTATTGTACGCAACGACGTGTCTTTTTCACACCTCATTGATCAAGTTGTAGATCGTGACAGGATGGATGATCTATTGATTATTTGTATAGGTGGAAAAGGCCAGCTCGATCGATGGCGCGCGAGGGTCATGCATGATACATGCATGCATACACCGGCTAATTAACAAAAGAAAAGGCAGTTTCGTAGTAGCTTACTTTGGTGCACGTACTAACATCAGCGGAAGGAAAGAGGGAGCGGCCGGACAAGATTGTCGCTTAGCTAGCGTGGTGGTGTGGCTCACTTTATTAGCTGAATATAATGATCGGTTTAAAATGGAAGCATATACCTCACATGCATATACCACTGATGGGTTCCCTGCCATGGTGGTTAGATGGATAAAATCAGTGTGTGCGGTGGTGGGGGAGGGGTGCTAAAGTTTAGCATATTTTGAGGAGCTAAGACCATTTTTAGACCTATGGTACTAAAGTTTAGCACTATAGTTTTAGCTAAATTTTAGCACTTAGAAATCTAAACAGGAGTGCTAAAATATGCTAGAAGTGAAGTACCTAATAGGAGGTAAACTTTAGTAACCCGCTAAAGTTTAGCATATGGGATCCAAACTTGCCCTAAACTGTTATTGTGTGTTAAATTTAGAGTATCTCCAATAGTTATGTAAATTTAGCCCCCTAAATTATAGAGTTAGGATATTGCTAAAACAATTTAAGGAGTAAAAAAAATATTTGTTTTGCCACCGTTCTCTATCTATTGGTTGTTAATTTTAAAGTTGTCCACGTCAATAAAAAATAAGCGGGCCAACTTTATACTTTTAATTGAGCTGGTGGCAGAAATCAATATCAACAACCTTCTGTGACGACTTGGAAGGTCAGAGCTATCATTGGAAGACAAGGCAGTCGCGACGACAGGCACACACCATGCAAGGTGTGAAGGTAGCACACACTACCGGAATCGGGCGCTTTGCCGAGTGCCTGAAGCACTCGGCAAAGCCCGATAAACACTCGGCAAAAACTTTGCCGAGTGTGACACTCGATAAAGAGAGCTCGGCGAGCAGTACATCGGCAACGGCTTCTTTGCTGAGTACTTTTTATCGGACACTCGGCAAAGACTTTGCCAAGTGTCACTCGGTACTCGACAAAGAAAAGCTGCCGTCACGACACCTGGTAACATAGACGGTGCCTTTGCCGAGTGTTCTAGGTGACACTCGACAAAGAAATTACCTTTGTCGAGTGTCCACCAACCTGCACTCGGCAAAGGGTCCACCAGTGGGGCCCTTTGTCAGTTTCTTTGTCGAGTGCTCTAGGAGGCACTCGGCAAAGCTTGCTTCTTTGCCGAGTGCCAGGGCCACAGCACTCGGCAAAGAAGCTTTACCGGTGACAAGGTATTCCTTCTCTACCGAGTGCTATGGCCCTGACACTTGGCAAAGTGACCAGTATACACTTTTTTAATTTTTTTTGCTATTCCATCCCAACAAACAAAAGATATCACATATACATCACAGATATCACATAATCAACACAGATATCACATATACATCACATATCTCACAAACACCATAAATCAAACAAGTTCTCACAGCATTACCAACATGTTCGGACACAAACATAAGTATCCAACACTCAAGAACATAAGTCTCAAGTATCTCACAAAGCATTATCAACATCTAACAAGTTCAGACCGGGTTATCCCACAAAGTATGAACAACACTAAGAAAGATAATATCTCAACGAGGTGGGCGGCTGGACTGGTGCGGTGATGGGCTGGGCGATCCATGAGGGTTGTTGGATGCTGCCCCAGATTGTGCCTGCACAGAGAACAGTTTGCATGTGTTACACCAGATGCATTACCAACATCTAACTAGAATTTTGATACCCATAGGAGTATGGAACAGAACAGGGTCAACTGTAGGGAACAATGGAGGTGGTGGAGCCAAAACCTGTGCGGCGCCAAGGCTCTGCATGTACTGGAACATCTCTGACATCCTCTGCTGATCTACCAGGCGGGCCTCTCGCTCCACCATCATCCTCGCCTCCATCTCCTGACGTTCCCTCCTCTCTGTTTCTAGTTGGGTATGTAATATTCCAAGCCAATGTTACAGTAACTCAAAGAGAAGGTATATAACTCAAGGAATGACGAGTTACAGAAGCACTAACCTCAAGTTGTTGTATGCGATGATGTGAGATGTCCTACCGAGGTCGTATGGCTGCACTCGAGCTCGTTCTCCTTGCTCGCACTTGAGACAGAGTGGGAGTGGACGACGAGTCGATTGCCCCGTCTTTCTAATCCATTCAGGGGTGACATCATTCCTTCCTACATGACCCGTGTACATCCTCTCACGGTCCTCCATCCTCTAAAAAATTAATAGAATCCTATCAACAAAAAAAATCGGCAGCACCTCCCCTGCACGGGGAGGTGTCCAAAACCTGCAAATAAAAGTAGCAGCACGATGACTGACAACCACGTATATTTCAATGGCACGATGGTTGACAATCACATCTATATATATTCAATCCACTACATAGCCACATACAAACTACATTTATATTTTAATCGAATCATTGTCGAGTGCCGAGTGCTATCACTTAATATCAAACCTAACAATTTCATATAATCATATGTAGACCAACTACATATAACTATATGTAATCATTTCATACAACCTAATCATTTTATAGAACTATTTGAAAACTTAATAATAGTAATCAATCGCATGTAATTTCGTATAGACCAACCATACACATATATTAGAAATGTATACCTTAGCCGGGGAGGATGGCGGAGATGGCGGGGATGGCCGGAGATTGGCAAGGTCGAGGGCGGGATTGACGGGGAGATGGTCGGAGCGGCGGTGGTTGGCAGAGATGGCACGGCGGGGAGGATGGCCGGCGATTGGCAGGGTCGAGGGCATGATTGGCGGGGAGATGGCGCGGCGCCGCGGGGTGGCGGGGCGCGGGGCGACGGCGGCGTTGGCGTTTGAGAGATAGACTGAGCGAATAGGAAGACAACAGGTGTAATATTCATCGGCTTTGCCGAGTGCTAGATCGCGGGCACTCGGCAAAGATTTTTTTTAATTTAAAAATAGACTTTGCCGAGTGTCCTGGATCTGACACTCGGCAAAGACATCTTTGCCAAGTGTCCACTGCCAAGCACTCGACAAAGACTGTATTTAGGGTTTTTAAAAAAACTTCACCGAGTGTCCCACTTCTGACACTCGGCAAAGAATTCTTCGCCGAGTGTCCCACGTCTGGCACTCGACAAAGAATTCTTTGTCGAGTGCCATTTTTGGACACTCGGCAAAGTTTTTTTTTTATTTTCCTTACCAAACTTTTTATGGTATGTTGTTATACTATGTAGACCTACATGTACCATTTTAGCACAATTATAAAACTGTTTGCTATAACTATTAGATTTTGTTCTTTTAATTGAATTTTCTCAGAAAATTCGGATTTGAACTGCAAGTCAATCGAAACATGGAAAGCCGTGCATGCAAAAATGATATCCATGGTAGGTAACACAAGGTACGACCGATTTCAGGAACAGACCGGAATCTTCGAGCACCATGCTCACTAAACATGACTGTGAACTTGTCATCCGGTTGTTTAAAAATTGTATAAAACACAAACAAAGTCAGAAAATTATGAAACTTGTTCACATGTCATGATATCATATGTAGAGGCTGCGATAAAAATTTGAGAATGTTTCGAGAAAGTTGTGACGTGTATGTGTAGAAACCTAGCCGGTCTACATGAAAACTTTATGATTTCATGTGTAGGTCACTTAGCCGAGCACCGCCATTCGCCGAGTGTATTTCTGTGTCGAGAGTCCTGCTCTTAATAAACATGATCATTACCGAGAGCAGGACTTTGCTGAGTGCAACACTCGGCAAAGCGCCGAGCACTCGGCAAAAAGCCGGATTCTGGTAGTGACATGAGGTGCTCTGATGATACCTCGTCACAAGAGGTTGTCTAACTGTGGTAGCATTGGGCAATGGAGTTGGATTTCTAGTCAACGAGGCGGTGGGACAATGCAAACTGGTGGTTGGAATATGTTGTTTATTTAAGGAGTCCTAACAAGGTTTGTAAATATAGGGATCAAATTAGACTTTGTAGGAAGTTTTTAAATTTAGTGACCTGCTATTGGTCACTTGCTTTTGATGTACCCTCCACCCTTTATTTAACTCTTATCTGAAGAGATTAATTAAAAGGGAGAAGGTATAAAGGTTGGATAACAGTTATTACGCACAAAATATATGAGACATGAAAGTGAAGCAAGCAACTTGTCTAGACTGAACATTACTTTTCTCCATTTTCTATTATATGACAAATAAGTACAAATGTACCTTCAGCTATTACAAGCAACAACACGATGGTAAGAGAAAACAACTTCGTAGGCAAAGTAAACCGGTTCTCTACGGTCAAAAGAAGGTGTGTCCTATATGCATGGTATTGTTTCTTTATTTATAGTGGCAAGGTACAGCTTCATAAAAAATACATTAATGACCTTCAGCCTATATATATATATATAAGCTATAAAGATGATCAAGGGCACTGTTGCCTTTTCCTTTTTGTAGTCTTGACGAACAAGTCTTGAGGATTTTGTCATTCTCTTGCTAGCTCCTTCATTACATATGTATGTCGCTGATATGATGCTTGTAGCTTCGTCTTTGCAACCATGACTAAGGCAGATCATCGTCATACGAAGATCACTATGGAATTTGGCTCTTTGCCGAGTGCTAAATATTTTGCCGAGTGTTTTTTTCAGGCACTCAGCAAAGAAGCTCTTTGCCGAGTGCCACACAAAAAACCCTCGATAAAAGAAAACACTCGGCGAAGAAGCTCTTTGCCGAGTGTCAAAAAAACACTTTATTTTTGACACTCGGCAAAGAGTTTCTTTGCCGAGTGTTTTTTTGACACTCGGCAAAGAGCTTCTTTGCCGAGTGTCAAAAATATAACACTCGGCAAAGAGCTTCTTTGTCGAGTGCTTTCTTCAACACTAGGCAAATACAATTTAAAAATCACATTTTAAAGTAGTAAATTAATTCAAATGAAAAAGTTTTCAACTACAAATTTTGTATAACTCATCATAATGTACAATTTATATTTTGAACATTTCTTCATATGACAAAATAAAAATAAATTTGTTCATAAAATATATATCTCTCTCGTAGTTTATGAAACTACAAGAGAGATGTGTAAGATTTGTGCATATTGTTAGAACCATCATGTGAGATGAACAAATGACTAAACAACCAAAATAAACTTTGTAGATCTTGAGAAGTTATAGAATTTTGTAGTTGGCAACTTTTTATTTGAAGTCATCTTATCAACGAAAACTACGTCTGAATTTAAAAAATTTAAAATTGAATTTTGAAAAGACCTCGAAAGAAAAAACCACCAACATAAAATTTGTAGGTATTGAAGAGTTATGAAACTTTGTAGTTGACAATGTTTTGGTTTGAAATCATCTTGTCATGCAAAACTATATTTGAATTTTAAAATTTAAATTTTTCAAACTACCTCGGATGGAAAAACCACCAAAATAAAAGTTGTAGATCTTGAAATGTAATGAAACTTTGTAGTTGACAATTTTTTTAGTTGAAATCATCTTATCATTGATAAAATTGTGTGAAGTTTTCAAATTTGAAATTCAAATGTGTAAACGGCCTCGGATGTAGAAACTATCAAAATAGAACTTGTAGATCTCGAAAAGTTTTGCAACTTTATAGTTGGTCACATTTTCAAATGAATTTCTTTAGTGTCTTAAATAATCAAATTACTCTCGGTTTGTTATAGTACATGAGGAATAAAACGTAATATAAACATAATTGATGTAGTAGTGTAGTGGTAGAGGATGGTATGCGCGAGAGAGAGGTTGCGAATTGGAATCTCACCATTAACAAAACATGTAAATCTGATTCAAAAAAATAATAGTGAAAATGATAGGGCGGTGGGTATGGTAATGGGTAGTGGTTAGAGACTTGTTCCTATAATTTAAAACAATGTTTTGCTGTTTTTTTGGGGGTCGATTTTTAATTTGCTACTCAACAAAGAACCCTTTGCCGATAAAATATTTGCCGAGTGTCTTAGACACTCGGCAAAGAACGCGATTCCGGTAGTGGATGTCCTTCAACACTCTACCCTGTTATACCTAAAACAAACTTAGAAATAAATGATTAATCAATATTTTGAGAATCTTCGGCTATATATGGCCCCTAACACCTGCTTTATATAACTGTTGGAGAAGAGTTTTTCTAAAAAACTTCTTAAATCCATATTTGTTAGGATTTATGGGCTAGGCCCAATTGAGAAATTCAATTAAATCCCAGAAAAATCTCAAAAGCCCATATATGTGTATGGCTAGGGAATGGTGGTACCAATAGTACCATATTGCTAGTCCAAGTGGAGTGAAACTAGTTTAAATATAGAGGCCACACTCACTCACAAAAGTCATGGATAAGAGGAGAGAGTGTAGAGAACTACACGCGCGCGCTGGCCTAGCCTGGCGAAGGGCGCGGGCGCATGACAAGCACGTGAATGGTCCGTCGAAATTCGGCCCCTCGCCTTGTGGGGGCGCGGCTTCCTTTTGCCGTTTTATTTTTTGGTTGCTTGGCTGTTAAGTTTAGAATCCTAACCGATCGCTATAAAAATCTAAACTGAACGCGAGTTTTTCACAAGCAGATCGGTTCGTGGACTCGGCCCTATATAAGGCGCCTGGCAGCCAGCATCCAGATCATCCCAATTTTCACTTTCGCCTCTGTTCATAACTGTGCCGCCTTCGTAGTTATCTTCATCCCGACCGTCGATGTGCATCTATGATCGGGAGAGCAGTTCTTCGGAACCCTTCGCCTTCGAGATCCTGCACCGAGAGAGGGCGAATAAGGTTTTTGGGAAGCGTCCTCACGCGATTGCTCAAGATCTTCTGGTCGAATCCTGATGCGTAGACGTCATCGGCACCGCTGCTTCGACGTCGTCGACCCTACTGATTCCGGCTCGCGCCATCTATTAGTATGTCTGATCAGTACACATCATCTGATTTGACTTTATACTTCAGTTCTTCTGATTTGGTCATGATTTATATTCAGAATTTAATCTGGAAAATGTCTAATAATTCAATAATCCAAAAACCTTATTGTAGACAATTTCCTAGCTTTTCTATGGTTGCTTTTGCCGATGCGCTGAAGCCAGAAAAATTCAGTGGTATGCACTTCAAGAGGTGGCAAGTCAAGGCCACGCTCTGGCTTACTGCTATGAATGTGTTCCATGTTAATAAAGGAAAACCTGAGGGCAGACTGACTCCTGAACAGGAGAAAGAGTACGACAATGCCAATACTATCTTTATGGAAGTAGTTCTTAGCGCCCTTGTTGACCGTCTGGTTGATGCGAATATACAACACACAGACGGGAAAGAGTTGTGGGATGCACTTACTACTAAGTATGGTGCATCAGATGCTGGCAGTGACCTATATATCATGGAGAGCTTTCATGATTATAAGATGGCTGATAATCGCTCTATTGTAGAGCAAGATCATGAAATACAGTGTATAGCCAAGGAGCTCGACCACCTTAAGATAGTCATTCCTGACCAATTTGTGGCTGGATGCATTATTGCAAAGTTGCCTTCTACATGGAGGAACTTCGCCACATCTCTGAAACATAAGAGACATGAGATATCAGTTGAAAATCTGATAGCGTCTCTGGATGTTGAGGAGAAAGCTCGAGCTAAGGACACAAGATCTAAAGGAGGCGAGGGCCACTCCAGCGCCAACATGGTTCAAAGGAACCACAACAAGGGCAAAGGAAAGACAAAATCTAACAAGCCCAACAAAACTACCAACTTCAAGAAGAAGAAGAACAAGGCTGAACTGACATGTTTTGCATGTGGCGAGATAGGTCATTTTGCCAAGGATTATCCTGATCGAGCGGATCGCCGTGGCAAAAAGGGCAATGTCAACATAGTGATCGATAGCAATGAGGAATACAAAGGGTATGGTAATTTGCCTTTTATCTTCTCAGTATTTCAATCACCTAGTTGGAGTCTTGATACTGGTGCTAATGTTCATGTGTGTTCTGACATTAATTTGTTCCCTTCTTATCAGGGTGCCCAAGATTCTTCCGTCCTAATGGGAAATAGGTCACATGCTTCTGTTCATGGCACTGGTGTCGGGGTTTCGGACCCGGGGGGTCCCTGGATCAACGAGTAAATTTGTCGCTGCGTGCCCCTGTCCAGATGGGTTGGTGCGAGATGGAATACAAGTGGGGGAATGAGCCTTGTATTATCCTGCACCAGGGTGCTCGTAGTAGGGGTTACAAGCATTGCGAGAGAGCGAGGGCGAGAGAGAGCGAGTAGGAGAGAGCAAGAGAGAGAGAGAGGGTCTGGCCCCCGCTCGCCTTCTCTCGTCCCTTTGTCGTGCGTCTACTCGTCTCTCCTGCCGTGCGTTCGTGTGTTCGTATGCTCATACGTTTGTTCTTTTCCCCCCCTCTTCCGTCCCCTTCGCGGGGCCCTGGACACCCCCTTTTATAGACATAAGGAGATGCCCAGCTGTACAATGGGGTGTTGCTGGGAGCTAACGTGGCTGGCAGGGATGTGCCCTGAGCCCTGTACAGATAATAACGTGGCCGTCAGGGGGGCGTCTCGAGCCCAGTAGAGGTAGTATCGTGGCCGTCGAAGAAGTGCCTTGAGCCCTGTAGCAGTACAGCTGTTGGCGCTGCATAGATCCTGCTGACGTCTCCTTGCTTTCGTAGGGGGCTTGAGAACCACCGACGTCATGGTTGCATGCGGGGAACCATCATTGCCTGTTACCGGGGTAAGCTTGATGGGACGCCGGTCTTGTTCCTTCGTAGCCTGAGCTAGCTAGGAGTAGGGTAATGATGCATCCCTTGTGGCGCGGTTGATCTGAGCCTAAGGTCGGGCGAGGCGGCGGCTCCTCCGAGGCCGAGGCTAGGGCCGAGACCCAGGGTCGGGCGAGGATGTGACTCTTCCCGAGGCCGAAGTCGAGGCCGAGCCCTGGGGTCGGGCGAGGCGGAGCTTCCTGTTGCACCCAAGGCTGAACTTGACCGTTTTTGCCTGGGTGGTTGGCACAGCAGCCGGAGCGGGGCGGGCGGCGCTGTTTTCCTGTCAGATCGGTCAGTGAAAGGGTGAAGTGACTGCGGTCACTTCAACCTTGCCAACTGAGGCGCGTGTGTCAGGATAAGGCGTCAGGCGAACCCAGCATTAAATGCGCATGCAATACGGTCGGCTGGTAAGGCAATTTGGCCAAGGTCGCTTGTACGACAAGGCATGCCTTCGGCTGACCCGAGGGTGCGCTCACTGCCTGAGGAGACCCTCGGGCGAGACATGAATTCGTCTGGGACCACTGTTCCGCCCGAGGCCGGGCTCGGGTGAGGCGAGACCACGTCCCTTAGTAGTCGAAGCTTTGACTTTGACCCGAACTGTCAGTCTTCACAGTTTGCTCTGAAGGTGTTTTATCAGCCATGATTAGGAGTGTTGGGGGTACCCCTAATTACGGTACCCGACAGTAGCCCCTGAGCCTCGAAGGGAGTGCAGGCACTCACTTCGAGGCTCTGCCGCATTTTTGGTGAGGGGACCGGCCTTTCTCGGTTATACTTTGTTCCGACGGGTGCACGCGAGCGCACCCGCCGGGTGTAGCCCCGAGGCCTCGGAGGAGTGGTTTGACTCCTCTAAGGTCTTAATGCTTTTCGTGATGCCTCGGCCGGTCCTGTTGTTCCCTCATGCGGCCTGGCCGTAGCTCGGGTGCCCGACTAGGTTCCGAGTTTTGAAGCTGGTTTGTTGACGCTGTCAATAGTTTGGCCGTAGCCGGGTGCGAGAGCAGCCCCCGAGCCTCTGCATGGAGCGAGAGGACGATCAAGGACTGTCTTGACTTTTATTATATGCCCCTTCGTCGCCTTTTCGCAAGGAGGAAGGGGGGGGGGAAGCGCCACGTTACCCTCGGAGGGCACCGATCATGGTGTTTCTAGTGAGTTGCTAACGAGTGATCCGAGTGGACGCCCATGCCCCGTTCGTTAGGGGTCGGCTAGTGGCCCAGAGGCGCGCTCCAAAAGTACCTGTAGGTGGATTTGCTGGACCCGGATCCTTTTCGACAGGGTCCGAGGGCTCGATGCCTCCCTCCGGTGGGATTCCATTACGAGTCGTTCCCGCTGGTCTCAGAAATGTCCTAGGGTACCTCAGGAGCGTAGCCCGAGCCTCGGCCATGTATCAGACGTACCCAGGGTAATCCCTCACTCTACGTGTTCTGGGGAGGCTGTCGAACCCTTTCGAGGGGCCAGCCTTCGAACCCCTGATCAGTAATGGGCTCGGAGCCCGAGTGCTCTGGAGCGGCTGTCGAACCCTTCCGAGGGGCCGGCCTTCGAACCCCTGATCAGTAATGGGCGCGGAGCCCGGGTGCTCTAGGGCGGCTGTCGAACCCTTCCGAGGGGCCAGCCTTCGAACCCCTGATCAGTAGGAGGGCTCGGTGCCCGTTCCCTTCGCGGAGAAGGATCCCTTTCAAAATATCTCCTTTCTCGGTCCCTGTGGCAAGAGAGAGAGAGAGAGGAAACGGAGAAGGATATGAATTTAAATAGCGTGGTGCACCTTTTTGACGCGGTCATCATGACAGAGGTGTAACATTGCCTGCTTCGCCTGCCAACGGTGTCGCTTGCACTGGCAAGGAGTTAATGCGACGGGACGGGCGATTCACGAGGTGTCTGTTGCGCGTGCGCGGGCCGTTCGAGGAACGGGCGTTTCACCTTCGAGTTTGAATTTCACGGTGGGTTCAGGCGAAGTCTTGAACGGCTCTTGCCCGGGTCTTTATATACCCGGGAGAGGGGCTGGCGGTGGTTCCTTACCCTGCCATCTACGCCTGCCTTCTGCTTTGGTTCCCGCAACCTAAGAGAATAGCCAGGGAAAAGAAAACCGCACGCCTTATCCCCTCCGCCTCCACCACCTTCGTTCGGTGATGGCCGACAAGGTGACCATCGTCCCGTCGCATGACCCGTGGCCTTCCTCCACTGTCATTGTGGGGGATCTGGAGGCCCTTGTTGCCGATGGTTTGCTCCGTCCCCTCTCCGATGGGCCGCAGCCGGAGTGGATGGCCCGAGCGAGGCCGTCCAGACTCCGCCGCCGGGGTATGTGGTCAGCTTTATCCCCTTCCATGAGCGGGGGTCTGGAGCACCAGCGAGCCGCTTCATGCGGGCGCTCCTGCACTATTATAGGGTGGTGCTGCACAACTTCAACCCTAACTCCATTGCGCAAGCGGCCATCTTCGCGGCGGTTTGCGAGGGTTATTTGGGGATTGACGTTCATTGGGACCTGTGGACCCATCTCTTCTCCGCAGAGCTCTTTGCCTCGACGATGGAGGCGAAGAAGGTCCGTATGGCGGTGCGGGCCAGAGGCTGCACCCTCCAGCTGAGGCCGGGGCGCGTGCAGCTATACATCCCCGCCACCCTTGTGTCTTCGAACAAGGGGTGGCAGCGCCGGTGGTTTTATCTCCGGAACGACGACGGGAGGCTTCCGTCGTTTTCTCGACGAGTGGTGACCACCGCCGGCGCTAACTGGCGCTGGGGGGCCACGCGCAAGAAACAGGAGAAGCTCCAGCCCCTTCTGCATGCCTTACAGAAGTTAAGAGATGAGGGGCTTACCGCTGCGGGGATTGTTGCCGCCATCCATCGCCGGAGGGTGCTTCCCTTGGCAGAGCGGCGGTTGCAGCTCTCGAAGATGAGGCCGGGGGTTAATTTGGAGGGCTTGCAGATGTCCTTGGCCCCCCTCCCCGACGACGACCTCTGCAAGCGGGTAGCGGGTACGGTAGGGAGGCTGGATGTCGACGCCCTTACCCAGCCCACGATGCGTCCTGACCATGGGTACGTGTCCCTGGTGAGTGTCCGATCCTTCTCCTGTTTTGCGCTGAGTTGCCTTTGATTTTCATCGTTGGGATTTTCGTCCATCCCCAGGGGTTGAGGTTTTATAAACCCGCCCTGCCATCGGTCCCGGAGGACGCAGTGGACCGAGCCGCGTGGAGGGTCGTCGCGGAGAAGAAGAAGGAGAAAAAAGACGCGGAGAAGGCCCGGCCTCGCAAGCGGATGCGAGCTCAGGACGCCTTGGAGAAGCGTTGCTGGAGGCAGGAGAGGGACGGGCTCCCGAGGCAGCCGTCGCCAGAGACGCCCGATGACGATGACGATGATGACGACGAGAGTGACGACATGGCGGCCCGTCTCGGCCTCAGCCTGGACCCGAGGCCAGGCCAGGGGTCACTGAGCCAGCCTCCAAGTGGGCTGGTACCATCAGTGCCCGGAGCCGGGACATCGTGGCCCCAGCCCGAGGAGTGGAGGCGGACCGAGGGGGTACTTTACCCCTTGGCCGAGGTAATTGGGGGGACGCTGGGGGGTTAGGTCGATCTGCCTGTCCTCCACGAGCATGTGCCCGTGCTGGCAGTACAGGAGGTCGGCCCCTTGGCCGTGGCAACACCTGGGCAGGCCGCCCCTTCGGTGCCTCGGGCGTTCGAGGCGGAAGCGGCGCCGAAGCCAGCGTCGGGGCAACTTTCGGCAGCGCCTATGGGGACTGGGGCCCAAGGGGCCTCCCCGCAGGCACGACTGGCCTTGGTCCGAAGTGGGTGGGTATCTGAGAATACCTCTGTTTTGGTATTTTCCCTGTGTGTCTTGATCTTGCTCTCTCCCTCTTTCTTTTCAGCAAGCGGAGGTAGGGCTCGGCTGGTCTGGCCTCCGCAGCTGGTGCCGCAGTGCGCCATGCCGGTTGGCTGGCTTCCGCATAAGACGCCCTTGAGCGGGGGGGGGGGGGGGGGCAGGCAGCACGAGCTGCCATGGGGCAAGCCTCCCAGGCTGACCCTTCTGCCGGGACGGCCATCGTGCCAGGGGAGGCCATTGACGCGGTCGCGGCCACAAGCCCGCCTGACTTGTTACCGGCGCCGGCATCGACTCCCGCCGGGGCCATTGCTGATTCGCTCGTGGAACCGCCTGTCGCTTCCGACGTCGGGACGGTTGTGGCGCCGCCGCTCGTGGTCGTCCCTGACCTCCCCATTCTTGGTCATGAGGAGGGGGCTGCCGCTGTTGCCGAGGTCAGTGATCAGAGGCCCGCCACCTCAGCCGAGGGGAGGCCCAGTACATCGACGACGATGGTGCCCAGCACGTCGACTGCAGGGGGACCCGACGCCCTGGTGGAGGGGCGCGCAGAACCGCAGCCCATTTCGGGGAGTAGCAGCCTTATCCCTGCGCGGCGCAACCACAATGAGTGGTGCGGGCAGGCGCTCCAATTCTAGAGCCGCGGCACCTCGGAACCCCTCCTCCTTCTTAATGACGAGCGTGAGGAGCAGTCTCGGGATGAGCTCCGTGAGTATGCCGAGGCGGCGATGGGGTCGCTTCGGTCGACCATGGAGATCGTTTCCAGGGACATTCCCAGGGTCCTCTAGGTAAGGATGTTAGGCGTATACCCTGCGTGACCGGGGCATTCTTTGTAATACCCTATTTTCCTTCCTCAGGAACTTGTAGATGTAAGCACCGCCAAGTCGCTGTTCATTCGCCGTGAGAGCGGCGTCTGGGCTTTGCTGCGGTCCTAGAGGGCCGCGCTTGTCGAGGCTAATGCACGTACCTTCGGCTGTTCTGTGATGAGCTAAAGTTGGAGGCGGCGGCGGTGCGGGCAGAGGTGGCGTTGGCACGGACGGAAGCGCAGCAGCGGCAGCTGGAGCTCAGTCAGGTCGCCGACGAGCGGGACCAATTTTGGAGCCAAGCTACCAAAGCTTTGGGCCGAGCTGAGGCCCTTAGGAGTCAGCTGGCTGAGGCTACGGAGCGGCTAGCCGAGGCGTCCGCTCGGGCCGGGACCCTTGCGGAGGGCCTGGCCGTGGCTATCGGGTCTGCCGAATCCGCCCAAGCCGTGGCCTCGAAGCAGCGTGCCCGGGCCGAAGGTACGTTTCGCCTGCTTTGTGACTTCGATTCAGCTTCATTCTTCAACTCATGTCTGAAGAATTTTGTTCGGCTGTCTGCAGAGTTCGAGACGGCTCTCAACGAGTATGTCAAGGCGCTTGCCCAGGTGGCTGAGCAGAAGAAAGCCGACCGCGTGGCAATGTCCGAGGCTATCTCGGCCTTTTGCCGGGCCTTTGACCTCAACGACATCCCCTCGAGTAGCTCCCCCCAAAGTCACCTGCGGGCCTTGGGTGGCCATGTGCGCAGCAGACTCCGCGGGGTGCTGCATCACGGCGTTAGGCGGGCCTTTGCCGTGCTCGCTTCCCACTATGACGTGGATCTGGAGCAGGTCAGCGAGGGGTACTGCCTACCCGACGAAGATGAGGCTGCCTTAGCCGAGGTCCAGAGGCTTGACGCGGCCGCCGAGGGCCCAAGCGAGGTGCTGGCGTCCTCCTTCGAGGTGGAGATCCTTCCGCCTGTGTCGCCGTCTGAGGCCGGGCCAGATCCTGCCGAGGGTGGAGACGATGTCGAGGGTGTCGCTCCTCCCCCTGCCAATGTCTGATCCAGCAGGAACTGTTTGCCCAAAGTATACGTGTGTTTTTCGCGGCCGCCGAGGCCTAAACATTTTATCGTCGTGTTATAAAGCTGCGTTTTCTTTCCTCTCGTTTTGAGTACCAGGACTTGTTCGTCGGTAGCAGAATCGCTTATCTGAGCGAGAGTTACTTTTCGCGGAAGGTGATGAGTGAGGTATCCGTATCCCAGAGGAACAGGAGTCCCTCGACTCGGTTGGCCTTGCCGCTTACGTGCACTCTCGCTTGTTTGTAGGATTCTGTTATCGATATAGTCAAGAAGGCACGAAAGTCGTTTTCTACTCGAGCGTCAGGACTTGTTCGGTAGCAGGATCGCTTATCCGAGCGAGAGTTACTTCTCGCGGAAGGTGATGAGTGAGGTATCCGTATCCCGGAGGCGTAGGAGTCCCTCGACTCGGTCGACCTTGCCGCTTACGTGTACTCTCATTTTTTAGGGCCCTGCTATCGACATAGTCGGAAAGTACGGGAGTTGTTTCGGTAGAAAACTTTTCTTGGTAGAAAACTTTTCCGAAGAAAATTTTGACGCAGAGGGGTTTCCCCCTTCTAGCCCCCGAGGGAGGGTCGGGCTTGGCCGAGGCAAGGCTGACCCTTCCTTGAAGGTTAGACTTTATTTGAGCGTGTAAAAACGAGGAACATGAATGACTTGAAACATTTTAAGGGTAGAAGCGACGTAGCTGTTCGATGTTCCAAGCGTTGCTGTAGACCTTGCCTTGATCGTTGGCCAGCTTGTATGTCCTGGGCTTCAGAATTTTGGCGATGATGAACGGCCCCTCCCAGGGAGGAGCAAGCTTGTGGCGCCCTCGGGCGTCTTGTCACAGCTGAAGCACCAAGTCTCCCACTTGGAAGCCTTGGGGCCGAACCCTTCGGGCGTGGTAGCGTCGTAGAGACTGCTGATACTGCATCGAGTGTAGTAAGGCCACGTCCCGAGCCTCTTCTAGCTGGCCAAGGAATCTTCTTGGCTAGTCTGGTTGCCTCGGTCGTCGTACGCCTTTGTCCTCGGGGAACCGTATTCCAAGTCCGTGGGTAAGATAGCCTCGACCCCATAGACTAGGAAAAACGGCGTGAAGCCCGTGGCCCGGCTCGGCGTCGTCCTCAGACTCCAGACCACCGAGGGTAGCTCCTTCATCCATCGCTTGCCAAACTTGTTGAGGTCGTTGTAGATCCTCGGTTTTAGTCCCTGCAAAATCATACCGTTGGCGCGCTCCACCTGCCCATTTGTCATCGGGTGGGCTACGGCGGCCCAGTCCACACGGATGTGGTGGCCCTCGCAAAAGTCCAGGAACTTTTCCCGGTGAACTGCGTGCCATTGTCGTTGATGATGGAGTTTGGGACTCCAAAGCGATGGATGATATTGGTGAAGAACGCCACCGCCTGCTCAGACCTGATGCTGGTTAAGGGTCGGAACTCAATCCACTTGGAGAATTTGTCGATGGCGACCAGCAGGTGCGTGAAGCCCCCGGGTGCCTTCTGCAAGGGACCGACGAGGTCTAGACCCCACACAGCAAACGGCCAAGTGATAGGTATCGTCTGTAGTGCCTGAGCGGGCAGGTGCGTCTGTCGCGCGTAGAATTGACACCCCCGACAGGAGCGTACAATCCTAGTGGCGTCGGCCACTGCGGTTGGCCAGTAGAAACCTTGTCGGAAAGCGTTTCCCACGAGGGCTCGAGGTGCTGCATGGTGACCACAAGCCCCCGAGTGTATTTCTTGTAACAGCTCTTGTCCTTGGGCAATGGATATGCATCGCTGGAGAAAGCCCGAGGGGCTGCGGTGATACAACTCCTTTTCATCACCCAGCAAAACAAGCGACTTGGCGCACCGAGCCAATCGCCGAGCTTCGGCCTTGTCGAGGGGCAGCTCTCCTCGGAGGAGATATTCCAGGTACGGGGTCAGCCAGTTCGGGACCAGTGTGACCCCATTCCGCTCCTCCTCGACACGCATGGCCTCACCCTCGGCGGCCGAGGGTACCTCAGGCTGGGCCGAGGCCTCCTCGAGCTCGGGCGTGTCGTCGATTTGGACAGATGGCTGATATTTATCCTTGGAAAATACGTTCGAGGGAACCGTCGTTTGCCCCGAGGCTATTTTCGCCAGCTCATCTGCAGTTTCGTTGTACCGTCGAGCAACATGGTTGAGTTCCAGTCCGTAGAACTTGTCTTCCAAGCGCAAAACTTCGTCGCAATAGGCCTCCATTTTTCGATCGCGACAGTGGGAGTTCTTCATGACCTGGTCGATGACGAGCTGCAAGTCGCCACGAGCGTCGAGGCGCCGAACCCCTAGCTCGACGGCGATGCACAGGCCATTAACCAAGGCTTCGTACTCGGCCACATTGTTCGATGCCGGGAAATGGAGGCGCAGCATGTAGCGAACATGTTCTCCGAGGGGTGAGATGAAGAGCAAGCCCGCGCCTGCTCCGGTTTTCATCAGCGACCCGTCGAAGTACATGGTCCAAAGCTCGGGTTGGATTGGGGCCATCGGTAACTGGGTGTCAGTCCACTCAGCGAGGAAGTCGGCCAAGACTTGGGATTTTATGGCCTTCCGAGGGGCAAATGAAAGTGTTTCACCCATGAGTTCCACCGCCCATTTCGCTATCCTACCCGAGGCCTCTCGGCTCTGGATGATTTCTCCTAGGGGGAAAGATAACACCATAGTAACCGGATGAGACTCGAAGTAGTGTCGCAGCTTCCGCCGCGTCAGAATCACTGCGTAGAGCAGCTTCTAGATCTGCGGGTAGCGGACTTTGGTCTCAAATAGCACTTCGCTGATGAAGTAGACTGGCCTCTAGACGAGCAATACATGCCCTTCTTCTCGTCTCTCGACTACGACCGCGGTGCTGACCACCTGAGTGGTTGCAGCTACGTAGATCAAGAGGGCTTCTCCCGCAGCGGGGGGCACCAAGATGGGTGCATTTGTAAGGAGTGCCTTTAAGTTTCTGAGGGCTTCCTCGGCCTCGGGGGTCCAAGTGAAGCGCTCGACCTTCCTTAAGAGGCGGTATAGGGGCAATCCTTTTTTGCCAAAGCATGAGATGTGTAGGAAACGGGTGACGCCTAAGAGGGGGGGGGGGTGAATTAGGACTTCTAAAACTTTTACTAAACTAGGCCACAATTAAATCCCTAGAGCAAAACCTATGCAAATAATCAAAACTAGAATGTGCAAACTAGGTTTTGTCTAAGTGTTGCTATCTCTACCGCAAAGACCAAGTTTCAATCTATACTAAATAAGTATGACTACAAGATTGAAACTTAAATACTTAATATAAATGCGGAATGTAAAGAGCTAAGTAGAGAAGCAAACTCTCGTGGATGACGCCGGTATTTTTACCGAGGTATACGGAACCACGCAAGGTCCCGACTAATCCTCGTTGGTGCCCCTACGCAAAGGGAAGCCCACGCGAGGGCCAAGCACCACGGTCGAGTAACTTCGTAGAGAGCCGCGGGCCTTCTCCACGCGCAAGTGGTGCTCCGCTTCCGGCTTCTCTCGGACGCTCCCCGCCGTCTTCACTATCGAGCTTCCGGTCGAAACGCCGCGGGCCTCGTTCCCTCCGGTACACGGTGGCGTCCGTGACACAAACGCGGTTGTCACGGTCTCGCAAGACTCTCGCCCCACTCGGTACAATTACAACGACTCACGCAAGAGCCGAGGGGTTGTGAGGTTTATCTAAACTCACTCAACAATCTAGGGTTCACCTAGAGCAAGCGCTAAAGCGGTCTAACTAACCTAAGCACTTCGCAAAGCACCTACGCTAATCACCGAGTGATTCTATTAAGCACTTGGGTGTTTGAGCTCTCGGAAATGTGCACTATATGCCTTAGTATGTTGCTTGGGCTCTCACACTTGAGAATGGCCGGTTGGGGTGGTATTTATAGCCTCCACACCCCAAACTAGCCGTTGGACAGAAAGCAGCAGCTTTCTGTCGTCGGGTGCACCGGACAGTCCGGTGCACCACTGGACACTGCACAGTAGATGTCCGGTGCACGCCACGTCAACCGACCGTTGGCGCCTGTAGCAGTCGACCGTTGGATCTGACCGTTGCCTTCTGCCCGTTGGCACACCGGACAGTCCGGTGCACACCGGACAGTCCGGTGCTACAGCCAGAGAGCGCCTGTCTGTGACCTCTCTGCGCAGACTGTCCGGTGCCTCACCGGACAGTCTGGTGCACACCGGACACCAATGTCCGGTGCGCCACCAGGCGCTGGCTGACAGCCCTCATCTTGGATTTCTTCGCTGATTTAATCGGGCTTCTTTGTTCTTGAGTATTGGACTCCTATGCATCTTTTTATGTCTTCTTTTGAGGTGTTGCATCCTCATTGCCTTGGTCCAATTCTCTTCGCATCCTGTGAACTACAAACACAAACACTAGAAAACTTATTAGTTCACGGATTGTGTTGTTCATCAAACACCAAAACTCAATTAGCCAAAAGGCCCGGGGTCCATTTTCCTTACAATCTCCCCCTTTTTGGTGATTGATGACAACACAACCAAAGCAAGCAAATAATACAAGTATTTGAGTGAAAATATGCAATCTACTTGCTAAGATGCATGATTGTCCCCACAATGTGATATTATGGACTTAAGCCTCCCCCTAACTCCATAATTCACTTACTTCCTATTTTTGGACCAAATAACCAAAACCACTTAAAAAGCCATTTGTAGATATAAAATTTTAAATTGGTGGTGTTTGGTGTTTGATATAGTTTTCATTGCTTTGGTCCCTAAACTTCTCCCCCTTTGGCATCAACCACCGAAAAGGAAGACATTAAAAGCATGTAGGAAGTAAATAAAAGCTTGCCCTCATCAAGAATTGTATCAAATGATATCACTAGAAGGATATTAAATTAAACTATGTGAATGATACCACTTGAAGGAGTCCTCAAAAGATTACTCCCCCTAAATGAGTTGTCTCCTTTAGAAAGAGTTTTTCTCCCCCGTTAGAGATGAAGAAATACTCCCCTTGACAGAGATCCTCTACTTAGGAAAAAGGCATGTGAAAATTAGAGGTGCAAGACATGATTTGAAAAGACTAACTTCCCTTATGCATAGGTAACAGAATATGAGTTAACTACTTATGCATTTTTAGCAACATGGAAGCATATGATATGAAATAGTCTAATCAAATATTGGAGAAGACATGTAAATGATACTGAAAGTAGTCTCAAAAGATACCAATTGAAAGTCAATGGTGAGCTTGAGAGACATGAGAGTTCTTGGAGATTTTGCAGTGGAAGATTGTTGTGTTTCTCCGGGGATCTTATTTTCCTTATAATGAGACTATCACATGAAATAGACTTGAAAAGGTGTTAGTCTCAAAGTGTTAGATTATAGAGTAACCTCCCCCTAAAGGTGTGCATACAAGTTTTGAATACTTGTAGGAGACATGCACTTTGATTTGATATCAAGAGGGGCAAATTATCTATAATCCAAACTTTGGCACATATAAGTTAAATGATACACTTTGTAGAAATCAAAATTTTCAATTGATGCATCATTTACTATGGAGTGATATTAAAGCTATGTGCCGTGCTTAAATAAACATTTTAAGCCATGTAGGTTTGCTTAAGTATATGAATTAAAAGCAAGCAATCCTACCATATGATTTACCTAGTATGCATGATTTTAAGCAAAGGTACATAACACATGTAATACTAGGCAAGAAAGGTAAACTAGATACAAGGTAAATAGATACGCATATCTAAAAACGAGAAATACAATAAAACTAGTTACCTTAGTCATGGGTGGGAAATTTGGGTGCGAAATTTTTTACTAACCCACTTGGCAAGTATACTTGATCCAATATGATGTATCCCACGATATACATCCCAATTTTGCCAAGTCTCCAAATTTCCCGAAGACCTTCGGTCCACTCACTTCCCTTTCGGGATCCAAACCTTCTTGGTGCTTTTCATGGTTGAGATTATCTCCTTTGGCACCCAGATGCGTTTGGCCTCCTTTCCTTTGTTGGCTTGCTTGTTGGCCTTGATTGCTATCACCTTTCCGTTCTTTTTCTTCTTGATCAAATATGATGTAGCATCCTTTTTGTTCACCTTTTTGATGTAGGTGTTGGAGATTTTGCTTGATGGCTTTTGCTTGAGCTTTTGCCTTAGTTTATCCCCGGTCATCGCCTTGCATTGGAAAGACTTGTGGCCTTCCATGTGGCATAGCCTACAAATCACAATTTCTCCCTCTACAGGCTTGTTCACTCCCGCAGTGGTGTTATCCTGTGGAGGTCGGATTTGTTTGGCTTTGCCTTTCTTGTCATACAAAGCCTTGCCAAGGCGAGCCACTTCTTGCTTTAATTGTTCATTTTCCTTTGCAACCTCATCCGAACATGTCTCTACAACAATATTCTCAACAACGACTTGGTTGCAGGGGTTAGAATCGTCAATTAAATCAAAGCAGGAAGTAGAAGCATCTTTCATAATTATTTCAGGTATTTCAACTAAAGATGCTGCTGGGGTGCTACCAATGTTTTCTAGCTTAGTAGTTAGCTCATTATTGTGTATGCTAAGAATTTCCATTTTCTCTAGCAAATTTTCAATAGCTTCTTGGGAGCTAGCTAACTTAGCCTTAAGTTTATCATTCTTTTTAATAAGGCTATCATCGGTAGCAGTGGATGGAGCACTAGATTCTAATAGCTCAATTTTAGTTGATAGCTCACTATTTAAGTTTGCAAAAGTTTCAAATTTTTCTAGCAAACCTTTGTAATCATTTTGAGAGCTAACCAACTTATTTTTCAAAGTTTTAAGTTGAGCTTTTTGCTTAGTGCAAACATCCTGGAAAAATTTTACGGCTTCCGCAAGCTCTTCTAGAGAGGCCTTTCCCTCACCTTCATCATCACTACTACTTTCATCACTAGAGGATGGAATGCTTTTGTTACCTCTTGCCATAAGGCATTTGTGTGATGACCGTGATGATCGTGACGAGGACCGGTGGCTGCGCGTCCTTGGAGGTTCATCTTCACTTGAAGAATCATCCCAAGTTCTAACACTTGTGAGCGCCTTGCCTTTGCTCCTCTCCTTTTTGGGTTTGGCCATATTTGGACAGTTGTCCCTGAAGTGGCCCTTCTCCCCACATGCGAAGCATCCTCTCTTCCTTTGCTTTTTCCTGTCAATGTTAAAGAGAAGATCCTCGACCTGCAGGGGCATACCCATTAGATTAATCTTGCGGATCATCCTCATTACCTTTCCAACGCGTCGGATTGTTTCTTCGTCCTCGGAGGATGATGTGCATGGTTGATTATCTTCATCATCATCACTTTCTTCTTCTTCCTCCTCTTCTTCGCTTGAGGAACTTGGAGTGGGAGCCTTCTTTTTGCCCTTCCTTTCATCACATGCAAAAGCATATGGTCTTGAGGAAGTTGGCTCCTCTCCCCGACTCATTTTTCGCGACATCTCAAAGGCCGCGATTTTCCCAATCACAATGGTCGGGGTCATGTTGCTCAAATCCTCCATGTTGTGAAGGATGGTGACGATGCTCCCATATCTTTGTTGTGGTAGCAGGGAGATAATCTTCCTCACAATGTCCGCATCACCTAGCTTATTAATGCCAATAGAGTTGAGCTCATTGATTATTAGATTCAAACGAGAATACATGTCTCTAACAAGCTCATCATCTTTCATGGCAAAAGAATTATACTCATTTAAGACTAGGCAATGTTTTTGCTCACGGACATTGGATGTGCCGTCATGGAGCTCATGCAATTTTAGCCAAATCTCATTAGCAGTTTTCAAGGTAAATACTTGATTGAAAATATCCATGCTAAGAGATTCATACAAGCAATTTTTGGCTCTAGCATTTAAATGGATTTCTTTTTCCTCACTCGTGGTGGGTTTCTCGGGATTCTTGAGAGGTTTCATCCCGTCACGAGTGACTCTCCAAACACCTAGATCAACGGCCTCTAGGTAACAAGCCATTCTAGCACTATAATATGGGAAGTTAGTGCCGTCGAAGTGTGGTGGCCTATGGGTATCCATCCCTTCCTCTAAACAAGCGTCGACTCTTTTAGCGGTGAAGCTAAAGCGTTTCAAATGAGCCAAACCGGGCTCTGATACCACTTGTAGGAAACGGGTGACGCCTAAGAGGGGGGGGGGGTGAATTAGGACTTCTAAAACTTTTACTAAACTAGGCCACAATTAAATCCCTAGAGCAAAACCTATGCAAATAATCAAAACTAGAATGTGCAAACTAGGTTTTGTCTAAGTGTTGCTATCTCTACCGCAAAGGCCAAGTTTCAATCTATACTAAATAAGTATGACTACAAGATTGAAACTTAAATACTTAATATAAATGCGGAATGTAAAGAGCTAAGTAGAGAAGCAAACTCTCGTGGATGACGCCGGTATTTTTACCGAGGTATCCGGAACCACGCAAGGTCCCGACTAATCCTCGTTGGTGCCCCTAAGCAAAGGGAAGCCCACGCGAGGGCCAAGCACCACGGTCGAGTAACTCCGTAGAGAGCCGCGGGCCTTCTCCACGCGCAAGTGGTGCTCCGCTTCCGGCTTCTCTCGGACGCTCCCCGCCGTCTTCACTATCGAGCTTCCGGTCGAAACGCCGCGGGCCTCGTTCCCTCCGGTACACGGTGGCGGCCGTGACACAAACGCGGTTGTCACGGTCTCGCAAGACTCTCGCCCCACTCGGTACAATTACAACGACTCACGCAAGAGCCGAGGGGTTGTGAGGTTTATCTAAACTCACTCAACAATCTAGGGTTCACCTAGAGCAAGCGCCAAAGCGGTCTAACTAACCTAAGCACATCGCAAAGCACCTACGCTAATCACCGAGTGATTCTATTAAGCACTTGGGTGTTTGAGCTCTTGGAAATGTGCACTATATGCCTTAGTATGTTGATTGGGCTCTCACACTTGAGAATGGCCGGTTGGGGTGGTATTTATAGCCTCCACACCCCAAACTAGCCGTTGGACAGAAAGCAGCAGCTTTCTGTCGTCGGGTGCACCGGACAGTCCGGTGCACCACCAAACACTGCACAGTAGATGTCCGGTGCACGCCACGTCAGCCGACCGTTGGCGCCTGTAGCAGTCGACCGTTGGATCCGACCGTTGCCTTCTGCCCGTTGGCACACCGGACAGCCGACCTTCTTCGCATCCTGTGAACTGCAAACACAAACACTAGAAAACTTATTAGTTCACGGATTGTGTTGTTCATCAAACACCAAAACTCAATTAGCCAAAAGGCCCGGGGTCCATTTTCCTTACAAGATGAAACGGTTCAGGGCCACAAGGCATACCATGACCCTCTGTACTCCTTTCAAATCTTTTATTGGTCCCATGTTGGTGATGGCCGTGATTTTCTCCGGGTTGGCCTCTATGCCCCACTCGGAGATGATGAACCCTAGGAGCATGCCTCGGGGGACTCTGAAGACACACTTCTCGGGGTTGAGTTTCATGCCTTTTGCTCTCAGACACTTGAATGTCGTTTCAAGGTCAGAGAGGAGGTAGGAGGCTTTCTTCATCTTGACAACGATGTCATCGACGTAAGCCTCGACCGTTCTGCCGATGTGTTCTCCGAACACATGGTTCATGCACCTCTGGTAGGTGGCGCCTGCATTCTTCAAACCAAATGGCATTGTAGTGTAACAATACATGCCAAAAGGTGTGATAAAAGAAGTCGCGAGCTGGTCGGACTCTTTCATCTTGATTTGGTGATAGCCTGAGTAGGCATCAAGGAATGACAGGATTTCACACCCAGCAGTGGAGTCCACAATTTGATCGATGCGAGGCAGAGGGTAGGGAACATTTGGACATGCTTTGTTTAGACCAGTGTAGTCTACGCACATCCTCCATTTCCCATCCTTTTTCTTTACAAGAACAGGGTTGGCTAACCATTCGGGATGGAATACCTCTTTGATGAACCCTACCGTGAGTAGCTTGTGGATCTCCTTGCCTATGGCCCTACGCTTTTCTTCGTCAAAACGGCGCAGGGTCTGCTTCACGGGTCGGGCTCTAGCTCTGATGTCTAGTGAGTGCTCGGCGACATCCCTTGGTATGCCTGGCATGTCCGAGGGACTCCACGCAAAAACTTCGGCATTTGCACGGAGAAAGTCGACGAGCACTGCTTCCTATTTGGGGTCGAGCTCAGAGCTGATCCGGACTTTCTTGCTGGGGTCGAGAGAGAAGGACTTAACTGCCTCGACTGGTTCGAAGTTGCCGGCGTGCTGCTTCGCGTCGGGTGCCTCCTTGGAGAGGCGTTCTAGGTCGGCGATGAAGGCCTCGGACTCGGCGAGGGCCTCAGCGTACTCCACGCATTCCACGTCGCATTCGTACGTGTGGCGGTACGTGGATCCGGCAGTGATGATCCCATTGGGGCCTGGCCTCTTGAGCTTGAGGTAGGTGTAGTTGGGGACGACCATGAACTTGGTGTAGCACGGCCTTCCCAACACCATGTGGTAGGTCCCTCGGAACCCGACCACCTCGAAGGTGAGGGTTTCATTTCGGAAGTTGGAGGGAGTCCCGAAGCAGACGGGCAAGTCAATCCATCCGAGGGGCAGGATATGCTTTCCGGGTGCGATCCCGTGGAAGGGTGCCGCACCGGCCCGAACCTCGGACCGGTCAACCCCCAAGAGTTCCAGGGTCTCGGCGTAGATGATGTTGAGGCTGCTGCCTCCGTCCATGAAGACCTTGGAGAGCCTAACGTTGCCGATGATTGGATCAACGACGAGCAGGTACCTTCCTGGGCTTGGCACAAAGTTGGGGTGGTCGCCTCAGTCGAAGGTGATAGGCTTGTCGGACCAGTCTAGGTAGGCTGGCGCTACCACCTTTGCCGAGCAGACCTCCCGACGCTCCTGATGGTGGTGCCGAGCTGAGGCATTCACCACCTGCCCGCCATAAATCATGAAGCAGCTGTGGATCTTCGAGAACTCCTCTTCCTTGCTGCCCTCCTTCTTGTTGTTGCCTTGGCCCTTGCCATCTTCCGCCGGGGGCTCGGCCTTATGGAAGTAGCGCCGGAGCATGACACATTCTTCAAGGGTGTGCTTGACGGGACCCTGGTGATAGGGGCACGGCTCCTTGAGCATCTTGTCGAACGCGCTGGCTCCTCCAGGAGGCTTCCGAAGGTTCCTGTGCTCGACAGCAACGACAAGATTTGCGTCAACGGCGTTGCGCTTCGCTTGTGCCTTCTTCTTGGCCTTCTTCTTCGTGCCACGCTAGGCGGACGCCTCGGGGGCGTCTTCCTTCGGCTCCCCCTGAGGTTGCTTGTCTTTCCGGAAGATGGCCTCGACCGCCTCCTGACCCGAGGCGAACTTGGTGGCGACGTCCATCAATTCGCTCACCTTGGTGGGAGTCTTGTGCCCCAGTTTGCTCACCAGGTCTCAGCAAGTGGTCCCGGCGAGGAAAGCTCTGATGACGTTCGAGTCGGTGATGTTAGGCAGCTCGGTGCGCTGCATCGAAAACCGCCGGATGTACTCTTAGAGGGATTCCCCAGGCTGCTGGCGGCAGCTTCAGAGATCCCATGAGTTCCCAGGGCGCACGTACGTGCCCTAGAAATTTCCCGCGAAAGCCTTGACCAGGTCGTCCCAGTCGGAGATCTGCGCAGGAGGCAGATGCTCCAGCCAGGCCCGGGCAGCGTCAGAGAGGAAAAGGGGTAGATTACGGATGATGAGGTTGTCATCGTCCGCCCATCCCAACTGGCATGCCAGTCGGTAGTCCGCGAGCCACAGCTCTAGCCTCGTCTCCCCCGAGTACTTGGTGATGGTAATCGGGGCTCGGAAACAGGCGAGGAACGGCGCTCGTCGTATGGCCCGGCTGAAGACTCGTGGACCGGGTGGCTCGGGCGAGGGACTCCGATCCTCCTCGCTGTCATAGCGTCCCCCACGCCTAGGATGGTAGCCTCGGCGCATCTTCTCCTCGAGGCAGGCTCGATGGTCGCGATGGTGATGCTCGTTGCTGAGGCGATCCCGGGCAGCAGGTGCCTCGTCCCTCGTGCGCTCGGGATGGACCAAGGCCTCCCGCATGCGTCGGGAGGACGTCGTGTGATGCTCCGAGGGGTCAGCTCGCCTTCAGGAGGCAGAGCTCTCGGCTCGCCGAACTACAGCACCTTCCAGGAGATCCTTGAGTTCGCCCTGGATACGTCGTCCCTCGGTGGTGGATGGCTCCGGCATGGTTCGAAGTAGTATCGTCGCTGCAGCTAGGTCCTGGCCGGACCCGCTGACTGCCGAGGGCAGCGCTGCCCTGGCATTGTCGACGATGCAGCGCTGGACGTCCCGGGCCCGATGATGGGCTCCTCCGACGAGTGTTTGGCCTGCCCACTCCTGCTCGATGTTCTGTCGGAGCTGCACAAGCTGGCCTGCTTCCTCGTCGACCTTGGCCTGCATCTCGCAGATTTGCTCGAGCTGTGTGTCCCGACCCCTCGCAGGGACTGGGACCACAGCTAGCTCCCTCGGGATGTCAACGCGAGATGCGGGCCCAGGGGGATAGTCAACCTCCGGCATACCAAGGTGGTTGCCTTCGTCGTGATCTCCCTGATCGACATGGAAACATTCGCGACTTGGGCCATAACCCTCGTCGCCAAAGGCCGTGGCCATCGTCAAAGCAACCGGAGAGGCAGTGGTCACATGCGGACATGAAGTCCCGCATGGCCCCGGGATCATCGAGGCCAGAGAAATCCCAACCAAAGTCGGGGTCGTCCTCTTCCTCGGAACCTGCCGGTTCGGAGGTTGAGACGGCTGTCAGTCGGTCCCAGGTCGACCACATATGGTACCCCAGAAGGTTTGAATATGCCCTTGCGAAAGCACTCACCATAGCGGGGTCGCTAGGTGGATCGAAACTAAATCGAAAGGGAACAGGGTGGAATACAGACAGTACCTCTTGGCCGATGGGCAGTGGTGAAGTCGCGTCGGGGACGGAACGCACCGTCATCTCAGGTACAAGGGTGACGCCCAGCAGGTCCTTTGCGAGGGTGCTGGCGTCGTCAGTCCGCTTGGGGCTGGCACGTTGCAGAGAAGCGGCGCTCGTCGTTGTCTCAGGCGTGAGGACAACACCCGACATGTCCCCCGGAGGAGTGCCGGCGTCGTCGACTCGATCCGGTTCGACAGCCGATAAGGTGCCGCCTTCTGCGTGGCCACGGTTGCCCCGTCTCCGCCTCCTCTGGCGAGGAGGGTGGCGGGGACGACCGGAGTGTTCCTGTTCCACCGCGGGGAGATGCCATCGTGGAGGTCGCCTCTGCCGGGCGAGCCGACTGTCGTTGTCATCGTGCCACGAGGGGAGGAGTACCATGTCGTAGCTGCCGTCGAGGGACATGAACTCGAGGCTCCCGAAGCGAAGCTCCGTCCCAGGCTGAAGAGGTTGCTGAAGACTCCCCATCTGGAACTCAACGGGAAAGCAATTGTTAACACGCAGCAGGCCCCTACCTGGCGCGCCAACTGTTGGGGTTTTGGACCCGGGGGGTCCCTGGACCGACGAGTAAATTTGTCGCTGTGTGCCCCTGCCCAGATGGGTTGGTGCAAGATGGAACACAAGTGGGGGAATGAGCCTTGTATTATCCTGCACTAGGGTGCTCGTAGTAGGGGTTACAAGCATTGCGAGAGAGCGAGGGCGAGAGAGAGAGCGAGTAGGAGAGAGCAAGATAGAGAGAGAGAGAGAGGGTCCGGCCCCCGCTCGCCTTCTACCGTCCCTTTGTCGTGCGTCTACTCGTCTCTCCTGCCGTGCGTTCGTGTGTTCCTATGCTCGTACGTTTGTTCTTTTCCCCCCTCTTCCGTCCCCTTCGCGAGGCCCTGGACACCCCCTTTTATAGACATAAGGAGATGCCCAACTGTACAATAGGGTGTTGCTGGGAGCTAACGTGGCTGGCAGGGAAGTGCCCTGAGCCCTATATAGATAATAACGTGGCCGTCAGGGGGGCATCTCGAGCCCTGTAGAGGTAGTATTGTGGCCGTCGGAGAAGTGCCTTGAGCCCTGTAGCAGTACAGTTGTTGGCGCTGCATGGATCCTACTGACGTCTCCTTGCTTTCATAGGGGGCTTGAGAACCACCGATGTCATGGTTGCATGCGGGGAACCATCATTGCCTGTTACCGGGGTAAGCTTGATGGGACGCCGGTCTTGTTCCTTCGTAGCCTGAGCTAGCTAGGAGTAGGGTAATGATGCATCCCTTGTGGCGCAGTTGATCCGAGCCTGAGGTCGGGCGAGGCGGCGGCTCCTCCGAGGCCGAGGCTGGGGCCGAGACCCAGGGTCGGGCGAGGATGTGACTCTTCTCGAGGCCGAAGTCGAGGCCGAGCCCTGGGGTCGGGCGAGGCGGAGACTTCCTCCCGAGGCCGAGGCCGAGCCCTAGGGTCGGGCGAGGCGGAGCTTCCTGTTGCACCCGAGGCTAAACTTGACCGTTGTCGGTTTCGCCTAGGTGGTTGGCACAACAGCCGGAGCGGGGCGGGCGGCACTGCTTTCCTATCAGATCGGTCAGTGAAAGGGCAAAGTGACTGCGGTCACTTCGACCTTGCCGACTGAGGCGCGCGTGTCAGGATAAGGCGTCAGGCGATCCCAGCATTAAATGCACATGCAATACGGTCGGCTGGTAAGGCGATTTGGCCAAGGTCGCTTGTACGACAAGGCTTGCCTTCGGCTGACCCGAGGGTGCGCTCACTGCTTGAGGAGACCCTCGGGCGAGACGTGAATTCGTCCGGGACCACTGTTCCGCCCGAGGCCGGGCTCGGGTGAGGCGAGACTGCGTCTCTTGGTAGACGAAGCTTTGACTTTGACCCGAACTGTCAGTCTTCACGATTTGCTCTGAAGGTGTTTTACCAGCCGTGATTAGGAGTGTTGGGGTACCCCTAATTACAGTACCCGACAACTGGCATGGTGGATCTGAAGTTTACTTCAGAAAAGATCGTGCAGTTGAAGAACGTGCAGCATGTCCCTTCTATACACAAGAATCTCGTTAGCGGAACCCTTCTATGTAGAGATGGGTTCAAGGTAGTTTTGGAGTCCAATAAATTAGTTGTGTCTAAGTCTGGACAATTTATTGGTAAAGGCTATGATTGCGGAGGCTTGTTCCGCTTTTCTCTGTTAGATTTCAATAATAAGTTTGTGAACCATATTTGCGCTAATGTTGATGATCTTGCGAGTATTTGGCATTCTCGTTTGTGTCATATTAATTTTGGCTCTATGTCTCAGCTTTCCACCATGAGTTTAATTTCTAATATCACCATAGTCAAAGGTTCTAAGTGCCATAGTTGTGTGTAGTCAAAGCAACCTCAAAAGCCTCACAAGGCTGTTGAGGAGAGACACCTGGCACCTCTAGAACTCATACATTCTAATCTTTGTGAGATGAATGATGTGTTGACAAAAGGTGGCAAGAGATACTTCATGACATTGATTGATGATGCGTCTAGATTTTGCTATATATACTTGCTAAAAACTAAAGATGAGGCTTTAGACTACTTTATAATCTATAAGGCTGAAGTTGAAAACCAACTAGAGAGAAAGATCAAATGTCTTAGATCAGATCGTGGTGGCGAATTCTTTCCCAAAGTCTTTGATGATTTCTGTGCAGAACATGACATTATTCATGAGAGGACGCCTCCCTATTCACCCGAATCAAACAGGATTGCTGAAAGGAAAAATCGTACGTTGACTGACCTGGTGAATGCCATGTTAGACACTTGTGGTTTATCTAAGGCATGGTGGGGGAGGCAGTCCTGACTTCATGTCATGTTCTGAATAGAATTCCTATGGGCAAAGAAGAGAAAACCCCTTATGATAAGTGGGTTGGAAGAAAACCATCACTTTCATACTTGCGCACTTGGGGTGCATGGCAAAAGTCAATGTACCAATTAATAAAAAGCGCAAGCTTGGACCAAGGACAGTGGATTGTGTCTTTCTTGGATATGCTTCATGTAGCATAGCATATATATTTTTAGTAGTTAAATCTGAAGTTCCTGATGTGTATGTTGATACTATTATGGAATCATGTGATGCTACTTTCTTTAAACACATATTTCCAATGAAAGACATTCATAGCAATTCTAGATACTCTTCTGAGATAACTCCTGAACATAGTACACCTGTTGAGAGTTTCGAACAGCCACATGAAATTGTCCTAGAGGACGATGACAATGATGCTCCTAAAAGGAGCAAGAGACAAAGGGTTGAAAAATCCTTTGGTGATGATTTCATTGTGTACCTTGTGGACGATACTCCTACTACCATTGCAGAAGCATTTGCATCTCCAGATGCAGATGATTGAAAAG
This sequence comes from Zea luxurians, assembly GCA_029449295.1. NCBI lineage: Eukaryota > Viridiplantae > Streptophyta > Magnoliopsida > Poales > Poaceae > Zea > Zea luxurians. The sequence goes on along the minus strand of JAOPSE010000010.1, from coordinate 35,378,108 downwards.
AAGCAGTTCATAATGAGATGGACTCCATTCTTTCAAATGGCACGTGGGAAGTCACTGATCGACTCTATGGATGTAAACATGTGGGTTGTAAATGGGTGTTTAAAAAGAAGCTCAAGCCTGATGGTACAATTGAGAAGCATGAAAGTTGCCTAGAGGGGGGTGAATAGGCAAGTGGAAACTTTTTCAACAAAAACTAAAAACAAACTGGGTAAAACCGGTTCAACCGGTGTCAAAACTGGTTCAACCGGTTTGCACGAGCTCAACTAAAGAATGAGATATAAAACTGAATTGATCTCGAAATCCACCAAGTTAACTTTGGAAATGAGATGTTCTAGTTGATCCATAGGGTTCAAAGTAGTAGATCTGAGAAGGGCACTTCTTAAAATCCACACACCAAAAAGATATAAGCAAATCTTCCACGGAATGGTGAGAGAACGAAGAACACAAACACACACACAATGAGCAAGAACACAAGATACACAAGATTTATCCCGAGGTTCGGTCACACCACCAAGGTGCCCTACTTTATCGTTGAGGCACCCACAAAGAGCCGGGTCTCTTTCAACCCTAATCATCCCTTTGCCGACCACAAAGGTCAAGCACACACACTAAGCTTTGCTATAACGAGCGGGTAATACAAACTTTCCTGTAGTATTCCACATGATTTGGAGACTCATAAGAGACACCTAGTCGTCTAGGAGCTAGAAGCTCTAAGAGTAATGAATCCACAAAGAACTCGATGTAGTACCAAAGCTCGAATGAAGGAGAGCAAGAGAGATTTGGAGATGAAGCACAAAACCGCAGCTCTCAAACTCACTCAAAGATTTCTCTCCAAAGATTTGAAATGGGAGAGGCAAGAGATGTGTGAGAGAGAGAGTGGGAGGTGTTCTTCAAGTTAGAAATGGAGTTTGAGTCGTGCTCTTGTGGGGGGAGAGAGGTAGGAGTGAGTATATATAGGTGGGGCTCCAAAACTAGCCGTTGGGCTGATTTTGGCTGTGGAGGACCGGTTGAACCGTCCCTAAGACCAGTTCAACCGCCTGTGGCAGACTGACAGCCAGTCTGCCAGTCAGTCTGCAGGTCAGACTGCAAAAACAGGTCCTAACACCGGTTGAACCACCCCTAGGGCCGGTTCAACCGCCTGGTGGTCAGACTGACAGTCATTCTGCTAGTCAGGAGGTCAGACCGGTCAGGTGATGACCCTGACACCGGTTGAACCGCCCCTATGATCGGTTCAACCGGTATTGACTAGTGAGGTCCAGGGGAAAAAAACCCCGGTTGAAATTTCCCTAGACCCCGGTTGAACCTCTCTGGACCCCGACTGAACTTTTCGTGGACCTTGGTTGAACCTCTCTAGACCCCAGTTGAACTTGCCCTGGACCCCGGTTGAACCTGCCTAGACCCCGGTTGAACTTGCCTGGACCCCAGTTGAAGTTGAAGTTCAACTGGAGATGAGAAAGCTCAACACAACTGAAGTTCAGCTCAGCTGAAAAGCTCAGCTGCAGCTGAAGAAGCTCAACTTAGCTGAAATTTAGTTCAGTTGAAAAGCTCAGCTGCTTTTCAACAAGAACACTCTAGGTTTCTCAAACCTAACCACGGTCAACCATAGAATTTTAAAGAGATTTTTGATTTCAAAAAATAGCTTTTGAATATAGAGGCTTGAGCTTTGGCAAACACCAACCTTCTTTTTGGATCCCCCTTGATAGTACGAAGATTCCTATACTCAAGTTAAGTAAAATATAATTAAGTAAACTCCTTGAGTAACTGGTGTCTCATGTGTGATTTCTCCATGGCATTGCTTCATAATGATCACAAACATCTTTGTCTCAACTTTTGAAGCAAACACAACTCAAACCCTGTGACTTGTACCATATCACCATATATGAGTTCAAATCATGGCTTCAAGTCACCTTACTAATGCATCAACATGTTATAACTCTTCATAGCTGATTAGTTCATCGACTTAGTGTAAGTACTCTCTTCTTCACCTTAGCCATGGTACCTCGGTCTACAAGCCGTCGCTTAGCCTTCACCTTCACTTAGTTCCTCGAAGCCCTTTCCTTGCTATCTTCACCCAATCAAGCCATTCTTGAGTCACATCATTTTGAGCATCCATTGAGAGAATCATTTCTTCAATATTGTGAACCTTGCTTGAATGTCTTCTAGGTATAACTGTTAAGATTAATCAAGCTCTAGTTTGATTTTCATAGAAGCATATATGGACTGATAGTAATATGGTCAAGCCAATTCACGATTCCTCATATCTTATTCACTTTGCTTGACCTATTCTCTTAATCACTTCATCCTCTATTCTGATCATATGTATGCAGTGATTTCTCAGGTCTTGTCCATATATTCAAACCAATACAGAGATCATATTATATCCATTTGCATTGTCTCACTGGTTATTTAATCTTGTGTTGAACCTTTTGTTCACTGTCATTATACACTATTCAAGTATGTTCATCATACTGAATTTCCTGTTCAACACTTAGCAAACTTGTTAGTCTTTTAAATGTGTTGTCATCCAAATCACCAAAACTCACAAAAGGGATGAATGCACTTTCGATCTCCCCCTTTTTGGTGATTGATAATAACACATTTAAAGCTTACATAAGATTTGATAAATAAGATTTTGAATCTTATGATATAGTTTCCTCCCCCTAAATTTGTGCATTTCAGAAAATAACACTTATGTACTTAAATGCCAAAGGCACATATTTGGGTCAAAGTATGGAGACAACTTATATCATACTATTCATGGGGTGCAGTGTGTCATAAAATAAACGTGATGCTCATGACATAGTATGCACTCATCAATTTTCTACATCTTATGTTTTTCTTATGACTTCCCATTTTGTTAATTATTTCTCCCCTTTTTAAATTCTTCTAACACTTAGTTACATAAGACTAAAGGTAAGCTTTAATGCAAAATTTCTCCCCCTTTGTCATAAATCTCCAAAAAGGATACAAAGAATATAAAGGGTAGAAATTATGATTAAGTAAGATGGAAACACACTATTATGAAAAGGGTCCTTAGATGGCACAAAGGTAATGGAGAAGTGTCATAAGTGATGTACCTTTGCGTTTTACCTTTTCAAGGGGTTTCCAGACTTGTGTTGGATTTAGAATTCATTTGCAAGCTCTTGTTGGCATAATTGTGACATAGGTCCAAGATATCAAATGAATATTATCATACTAATTGAAAGATAAATCTTGATACCTGGAGTCTAGATGTCACCTAGCATTTTATTATCATAACAAGAGGCAACATGAAAATTGCATAAGTATGGATTATACAACTAGTGATCATTTACGAGAATATCAATTGAAAAACACCAATCGATACAATTTGATAGATAAACATATCACTAATTTCATATTACATTAAGTTCTCCTCAAATTTTATTGTACACATATATATGTATTCAATTGATACCTATTGAGAGTACTTTTGCAATTTAAAGTACCATTGGCATAAAAAGAGTATCAATTGAGTATAATCATACAACATAAGGAACATGTGCACTATTTAATCAATTAAGTTCTAGAAAGGAGAATTTATAAGCTATGCTACTTTAGACATTTGCAATCCAAAAGGATATGATACATATTTACCAATTTTAGATGACGTTGGAGTAGCATATACAAGAAAAACTCATTCTCTTATGAAATGTATAAAAGATACATTTATTGGAGCAAAGAATCTTTGATACCCATCAAAATTTGCAGTGGAAGCGATTGTCTTTGCCCGAAGGTTCCTTTCTAATTTGAGACTACACACATAATAGACTTGAAAATGAAGTTAGTCTCAAAGGTTCAAATTATAGACCATTCTCCCCCTAAATGTGTGCATACAAGTGATGAATACTTGTTTTACCTTATGCACTTGGACTTGTGAGGCTAGGGGAATAAGTTATATAATTTGAACCTTGGTACAAACAAAGTATGAAATTGTGAAATTGTAAAAATTGAAGGAATTATTCATACTCAAAAAATATACTAATAGACATGATATGCAATATTTTAAGCCAAGATTCTTGAGAAGTTAGCATGTTTGACTCATACCTCACTAAGATGACTTAAGACTAACTTATGACATCACCACAAGAGGTATTAATCAAATACCTAGAGATTCTTTAATCGTCACCACAAGTGCAACCTTATGATGTGACTTAAGATATTGCATATACATGCATACACTAGCATGTAAGAGCCTAGATACAAAAATGCAATACAATAGTTCATGGAGTGACACACCTTTGTTCTACGCCACATGGTCTCCATTATAATCATGAATTTCCAACTTAGCTTTTGATAGGTTTGACATTTCAAAGAGAAACTTATCCTATTCAAACGATCAAGAGAAACTCATTTTCTTGATAGGTTTAAGAGAAACTCATTTTCATTTCTATGGAACCATTCATCCTCATTTGATGTTCTCCAAGGTGTGAGACTACACAACATGAACTTAAAAGAAATCATTAGTTTTCACAAGATATAGGCTAAACTCTCCCTCAATTTGTGCATGCAAGAGTACACAAAGTACACTTATGCACATCAACAATACGAGGTTAAATGAGATGTTTGCACTATATCTTGGTTGAACATTACATGCTTTATATAGATGATGAAAATTAAACCAATTGAAGGTTTAAGGACTGAAAGTATATCAATTGAAGTCCTAAAAGGTAAAGCATGCTGATATAAACCTCAAACCTCATAATTAAGGATATCATATAAATATGTCACTTCATCTTTATTATTTGGTTGAAAAAAAATATTACTCCCTTCTTGAATCACTGTGATCTCTTTTCTTTTTACGATTTCATCCAACCAAGTGATCTTGAACTTCTTTCATCTTTTCTTGATTCGATCATACTTGATATGAGACCTATTGAAACTCAATGATTGAAAGAACCAAGACTCTTATATCCGTAGATTTTGAATCCATCTTCAAACAACTTGGAAGGACCTTGTTGAAGCACTTAGAAAAGAGAGTGTTAAAAACACAAGAGATGGTTTCACAAATGATTATCCTTATATGTGGATGGCAAATGAATCATCATTCTTAAAACCGAAAAGGATAGACTAAATTCCTTTAAATTAGTGCACACATATAGTTGATGTCAAAGTTATATGCACTATTGAACATTTTATATTGCAAGGAATTTAACCTATACTATGGTACATCCCACTAAGGATAGAATACTAAAACAACTGAAGGAGAGAAAGTTTTCATACCTTGGCCTCTTATCAACTTCATCTTACTTTAGTTGAATAGTATCCTTTAAGCTTGTGATTTATCCAATTTAAAACAAGCACCATCTCTTAACATAAATTTTCTATGGATAAACTCAACACAAGAGATGGCATTAGTAGCACAAGCACTAATTTCTTATTTAGCAACCCTTTATATGTGGAAGGCAAGCGAGTTGCTAAAATAGAGAAACCTCATAATATGGACTAAATTTCCCTTGAGCCCTCATGCACAATATATTTTGAATGACATGGATAATATGCATGGTTGTTCAATGAAGTCTAAAGGGCTGACTTAATCCATATTATGGTGAGTGTCTAATATAGAAGAATCAAATCCAAATTAACTAGATAGAGAATACGTCACATAATTTTGGATTGTTCACCATATGATAATATTCATTCATCTTTCAATTGGACATTTATTTCATAATCAACAACTTATGTATATCCTCAAGTGCTTCTTTTTCTTTAGTGGCTACACAAGTCACAAAAGAGATAAGATTTGAAAATAATATGCACTTGAGATTCAATTGTTACCACCCTTGCTACTATCTCCAAATATGATTTATACATTCATTGTCGAGCACCCAACTTGATCCATCGAAGGAGTGATCCTGCAAAACAAGTTTAGGCTTCATATCTTGGTACCCAATTTGAATTGGGTCCTTTGAGATTAGTAGTAAGAGCCTTGAGTACCCACACAATCCTTATTGTGGCCTTTCTCTTTGTGTAGGCACCCACATATACTTGACAACCATCTTACATGGTTTCAAGTCAATATTTAATCACACAGATAAAAACTAGAGTTAAGAATAGGATCCTTTTCTCCTTTTCTTGATACATCATTGTGTTGTCTTCTTGATGATGAACCTAGCTTGACCTTGGGTGCACCTAGCTTATCAAGGTTAGTCGCACAAGCATTCATATCATAAAGACAAGTTATGCATGGAATTTACAACTTAGTGATCCAATTCATGTGAGGCATATGGATACCGATTGAAGTAGATTTCTAAGATATCAAAATATGGGTTTCCAAAATTTAGGGAGTATGGATTACTAATTGTACATTTTACAGTTTAAAAATCATATCCATGTTAGTGCATATGTATGTCATAAATATCAACAAAAAGGGTTCTTATGCACTTTTAGATTTAACGATAAGGGAATTTTAAACTGCCTCAGGAGTAGCTATTTAGAAAACAAAGATTACAATCCATATGAATGAGATAGAAATTTACCACTTTGGATTGTGTTAGTATAGCTTACTCAAGAGAAACTTATTCTCTATGACACAAGATATATAATGTTCTCCCACTAGATATGTGCATCAAGTATTTGAATGACTTGCCACATACACTTTCAATTCAGTTAAGAATCTCATGAGGAGTACATTACATATCATGGTCAAGGCATGACAAATTTTCAATGAATTAACTTATCCTTAAGAATACTTACCACCAAGTAGAGCGTACCATTTGTTATACCAATTTGAAAGATCTTACTATCAGTGGTGGTGTCATCGTAGTATTCTTCTTTTCGTCATTTGTGGAGACTTCCTTCTTTATCTTGTTATCTCTTTTCCTTTTAATAGTAGTTGAAAAAGAACTTTGAAAAGAGATATTAGTAGTACAAGGAAGTATTTAATGAATGATGATCTTTAGATATGAATTGTAAACAAATCATCATTTATGAGGCATAAAGGCATAAGTTAAATTCCTTTTAAGTTAATGCACATGGAGGAGTGAATTAACAATATGCACCAATTTACAAATTTAAGCCAAAAGTAATTTAACCTTCATATTGACATTTCTTTCCATAGAATAGATAATTACCAATTGAAAGAATGTCACTTGAAAGGAACTACTATTGATCAGCTACCAATTGAAGCAACTAGTTCCATACCTTTGCCTTGAGCATTCCTAATCTTTCTTTTAGGTGAAGATTAACCTTTAATGCTTGTGATTTTACCAATTGAAAGAGCACAATCTCTACTTATGAATTTCCATGAAATATCTTAAAAGAGATTGCATTTGAAACACAAACAATAGTTTCCTATTTAGAAACCTCTAGTATATGAATGACAAGAAGGTCACTAAAATAAGGAAACCTCATGATATGAACTAAATTACCCTAACAAACATCATGCATAACACTTATTTAAACATGGTGAAAATAGCATGATTATTTAATTAAGTTTACATGGCAAGTTTAATTCATAGCATGCTGAGTGATTAATTTAGAAGACTCAAAACCAATTTAAACAAGAAGGAATACATCACATAGTATTAGTTTGATCTTCTTTGAATGTTGAATGACACATTCCATTTGAGAAACACATTCTCATGTTGTGAGACTACATAAACACTTAGATAGAAACATTAGTTTCACAACTCTAGTCATATCGAGAATTCCCCTTTTGGAAAGTGCTTTAAGAATTTGAATTTCTTACTTAGCACTCTATTCATTTAAGAACATGGGACAATCCTCTTTATGTCTAGGTCATGGCAATAATACGATAATTAATTTGAAATATGCCACAAGATACATACAACCAATTTAAAGCATGTGGATTGTCACAATATAAAAATATAAACTTGCAATCTACCATATAATTGGATCTTTTCAAAGGCAAGGTAAAATCTTTCAAGTTCATTCTCAAGTTCTTCATTTTTCCTATGTGGCTACAAAAGACATAAAGGAATATACTAATTAAAAGCAATGTGCACTTAAGAATTAATTATTACCATCCTTTGGATATCCCTTAGTTGTAGGCCTTTTGCTTGATTCCCACAAAGGTTAATTCTTATTCCCTACAACACAAGTTCTTGCTAGAGATGAATGCGAAGTTAGTGATATAACAACTCAATTCATCTTTGGGTCAATCTTAAAGGATAGACAATGTAAGATTGATAGCTTGAGATAAGAATTGAGTTAAACTGCTCAAGCACCCCAAAGCTTTATATCATCTCCGGGTACCTGCAAAACTTATTAAGTACATTTTGGTACCCATCTCATGATGGGTCCATCAAGGTTAGCCAATAAGGACTTAGGCACCCAAATAGCCTTGGTCCTAGAATGTGGTGAACTCATCACCTTTCTAGCACAAGAGTCAAATTTGGGTCTCCTAAGCATATTTGAATGTATTGACAAGTTAGGCTTAGAAGTTTTACCCTTTGGACAAACCTTGAATAGATGACCTTTTTCACGGCAATTGTAGCAAATGCGGTGCTTATCCTTGCAATGCATTTGCCTTTTGCTTTCATCCTTTTTGATGGTCATCTTTCTTGATCGTGCAAGATCTTGGTTCTTCATGTGGGGGCATGAACCAATTTAATGACCCTTCTTCTTGCATCCATAGCACCTCCTATCGCTTCTCTTTGATCTTTCTTTGTTGAAGCACATAGGTACATTGTTAGAGTAAATCATATGAGCATTAATTTTCTCACCTTGAGTCTTGCTCATGTGCTTTTTGGAAAGCTTGGTATTCTTTTGAAGGGGTTTTGTGCATGCTACGGTGGTCCCCTTCTCAAGCTTTTTCACCATATTATCACAATTATCTTGAGAAGGTTGAGCATGACACTTTCCATTCAATTGAGTCAAGCTCCTTCTTAGCCTCTCATTTTCTTCCTTGAGCTCATTTTTTTCTTTTGCATGGGAAACATTACTTGTTCCTGAAAATTTTAGCTCAATGGAAGATTGGCTTTCTTGAGAGCAACATTTGTTAGCACATGATAATATAGTTTCTATTTGAGTACATGTGCATAAGTGAGGTTGGTATGATTTCAAATTAGTTATCACAACCTCATGAGCCATTTCTAACATGATATGTGAATCCATAAATTTATTATGAGAGCACACAAGCATATCATGTTTTTCTTGCAAAGCTAGATTTTTAATATTTAACTTTTCTATCGTGTTAGTGAGCATAACATTTTTATTTTCTAATTGAGCAATATATGATGAATGATTAACAACTCTAATTTGCTCAATTGAAATGTTTTCATACCTTTGGACCAAATCATCATGAGAGCACTTTAGCTTCTCATGCTCTTTGGTCAACTTCTCTAAGTCTTCAATTTTTCTGATGAGGAAGTCTTCTTGCTTATGAAGCATTTCTTTTTGTTCTTCCGCTCTTTTCATGAGTTTCAGCAAGCTCATCCGATTTTTCTTGCTTAGCTGAGCGAAGAATTGTTGAAGATCATCCTCATCTTCACTATCACTTTCTTGCTCCTCCTCATCCTCACTTTCGCTTTCACTGTCACTCCCATTAGCAATAAAGCACATATGAGAAGTGGATTTGAAAGACGAACCTTGTGAAGAGGTGGATTCGTCGTTTGGTCTCCATCGATCATTTTCTTCTTCTTCAATCTTGTTCTTCGCCTCATCTTCCTTCATTTTGAGGAACATCCTTTCGGCGATTCTCATGGCAAGATCTATTGCCCTAGGATCAACATCTGCACCAAAAGATGAAGTCGAGGCAACCTCAACTTTTTCAAGCTTAGAAGTACTTTCGTTTCTTAGTCCTCCCGACATAATCTTTTCCTCACGCGGTTAAGCGTTAGAACGAGGATTAGGCTCTAATACCAATTGAAAGTTGCCTAGAGGGGGGTGAATAGGCAAGTGGAAACTTTTTCAACAAAAACTAAAAACAAACTGGGTAAAACCGGTTCAACCGGTGTCAAAACTGGTTCAACCGGTTTGCACGAGCTCAACTAAAGAATGAGATATAAAACTGAATTGATCTCGAAATCCACCCAGTTAACTTTGGAAATGAGATGTTCTAGTTGATCCACAGGGTTCAAAGTAGTAGATCTGAGAAGGGCACTTCTTAAAATCCACACACCAAAAAGATATAAGCAAATCTTTCACGGAATGGTGACAGAATGAAGAACACAAACACACATAATGAGCAAGAACACAAGAGACACAAGATTTATCCCGAGGTTCGGTCACACCACCAAGGTGCCCTACTTCCTCATTGAGGCGCCCACAAAGAGCCGGGTCTCTTTCAACCCTAGTCCTCCCTTTGTCGACCACAAAGGTCAAGCACACACACTAAGCTTTGCTCAAACGAGCAGGTAATACAAACTTTCTTGTGGTCTTCCACAAGATTTGGAGACTCACAAGAGACACCTAGTCATCTAGGAGCTAGAAGCTCCAAGAGTAATGAATCCACAAAGAACTCGATGTAGTACCAAAGCTCGAATGAAGAAGAGCAAGAGAGATTTGGATATGAAGCACAAAAACCGCAGCTCTCAAACTCACTCAAAGATTTCTCTCCAAAGATTTGAAATGGGAGAGGCAAGAGATGTGTGAGAGAGAGTGGGAGGTGTTCTTCAAGTTAGAAATGGAGTTTGGGTCATGCTCTTGTGTGGGGGAGAGAGGTAGGAGTGAGTATATATAAGTGGGGCTCCAAAACTAGCCGTTGGGCTGATTTTGGCTGTGGAGGACCGGTTGAACCGCCCCTAAGACCGGTTCAACCGCCTGTGGTAGACTGATAGTCAGCCTGCCAGTCAGACTGGCAGACTGCAGGTTAGACTGCAAAAATAGGTCCTAACACCGGTTGAACCACCCCTAGGGCCGGTTCAACCTCCTGGTGGTCAGACTGACATTCAGTCTGCCAGTCAGGAGGTTAGACCGGTCAGGTGACCCTGACACCGGTTGAACCGCCCCTAGGATCGGTTCAACCAGTATTGACCAGTGAGGTCCAGGAAAAAAACCTCGGTTGAACTTTCCCTGGACCCAGGTTGAACCTCTCTGGACCCCGACTGAACTTTTCCTAGACCCCGGTTGAACCTCTCTAGACCCCGGTTGAACTTGCCCTGGACCCCGGTTGAACCGCCTGGTCCCCGGTTGAACTTGCCTGGACCCCAGTTGAAGTTGAAGTTCAACTAGAGTTGAGAAAGCTCAACACAACTAAAGTTCAGCTCAGCTGCAGCTAAAGAAGCTCAAGTCAGCTGAAGTTTAGTTCAGCTAAAAAGCTCAGCTGTTTTTCAACAAGAACACTCTAGGTTTCTCAAACCTAACCACGGTCAACCATAGAATTTCAAAGAGATTTTTGGTTTTCAAAAAATAGCTTTTGAATATAGAGGCTTGAGCTTTGGCAAACACCAACCTTCTTTTTGGATCCCCCTTGATAGTACGATGATTCCTATACTCACGTTAAGTAAAATATAATTAAGTAAACTCCTTGAGTAATTGGTGTCTCATGTGTGATTTCTCCATGGCGTTGCTTCATAAGGATCACTAACATCTTTGTCTCACCTTTTGAAGCAAACACAACTCAAACCCTGTGACTTATACCATATCACCATATATGAGTTCAAATCATGGATTCAAGTCACCTTACTGATGCATCAACATGTTATAACTCTTCATAGCTGATTAGTTCATCGACTTAGTGAAAGCTCTCTTGTGAGTTTTGGTGTTTGGATGACAACTCAATTAAAGGACTAACAAGTGTACTAAGTGTTGAACAGGTGCTTAAGGTAAATCTAACAGGGTTCAACACAAGTGAACAAATGTGATGGTCCAAGAACTGGATTATGGATACATAATGGACATCATAAGTAAGATGGACATTGTATAAAGTGAGACTCGGGTGCGTAGCTCGGAGACAACTGATCAAGCCAAGGACGGAGGCAAGAAGAGCTTCGAGGTACCAAGTGCACGGGAGAAGGTCAAGGAGGCTGAGGAACCCAAAGCCAAGGGTGAAGAAGAAGGCTTGCAAAGTCAAGGGTGATCGAGTTGAGAACAGCTACGGCACATCAAGGATCACTACATAAGGACGTGACTTACAGCCAATGAGGTAACAGCTACAGTTATGTGGTGTAAGTCATAAGGCTCAAGATCAAGCTCTAAGAAGGAGATCAAGGTCACTAGAAGGAGAACAAGTGTCAAAACCAGAACTGGAAGCAGCCCAAAAGAGCTAAGTTCACCTTAATATTTAGTTTGGGTTGTTCCTATGTTTGGAGATGTTCTATGTGACCTTTGCAGGATGTTGGAACTAAGAAATGTCAATCTAGATCAAGTCAAGCTGACTTGATGATTTATGAGTCCAACATCAAAGCTCAAGCATGTCAAATGCTATAGATGTAATAATTAAGAGAAGGTATGTTTCTAGACTTAGTACATTGGTTTTGTGGACTAATATACTTGTCTAAGTGTTAGAAACAGAAAGAAGAAGAAAAGGAAAGAGGTGCAAAAGGCTTGGCTGTGTACAGCCAAGACTCAGCTCAGTCTGGCACACCGGACTGTCCGGTGCGCCAGGCTGAACTCTGGTGAACAGGCCACTCTCGGGAAAAGCCGGCGGCGTACGGCTATAATTCACCGGACTGTCCGGTGGTGCACCGGACTGTCCGGTGAGCCAACAGTCGGCTGGGCCAACGGTCGGTCGAGGATTCCGTGCGTGATGCGTGGCCGAGCCAACGGTCACATTGGGGCACCGGACTGTCCGGTGTGCACCGGACAGTGTCCGGTGCGCCAACCGCTCCAGGACTGCAACGGTCGACTGCTCCATTTATGGAAGGAAATCAGGCACCGGACAGTGTCCGGTGGTGCACCGGACTGTCCGGTGCGCCACCCGACAGAAGGCAAGATTTGCCTTCCTGGATTGCTTCCAACGGCTCCTAGGTCCCTTGTGCCTATAAAAGGGACCCCTAGGCGCCTCAAGCAATACACAAGTGCAGCCAACAAGTGTAGACATCACTCTGATCAATTCTCACTCTCCCTCTTGTGTGTATCTCTCTAGTTTGTGTAGAAGGCACAGCTATAAGCCTTTAGAGAGTGGAGAAGAGCTGCTAAGAGCTAGAGCAAGGTCTTGAGCGTATCGTTACTCTACCGAGGTGCTGCCGAGAAGTTTGTAAGCAGCCACGGTGTTGTTGTAACCCAACTCAATAGTGAAAGGCTCTATATGTTATACTGACAGATCTGAGCAAACGGAGGAAGGAGTTGAAATAGACTCCAAGCCCAGGTGTGGCTAACTCCAACGAGGACTAGGCAAGCATTTCAGGCTTGGCCGAACCTCGGGATAAATCCTTGCGTCTGTGTGCTCTATTCTGTATTGTATCCTGACTCTCTGTCTTACTCGCCTTTATATCTGCACTTCAATACTTATCTGTGGTATAAGCTTTATTTGAAGTGCAGGACATTTTGAGACAGGATCTTCTATTCCGCTGCAACCTACTCGAAGATCTTCTCATTCCACTGCGTACTAAGTCTTCGAGTAGAGTAAGAATTTAAGTTTACAAGTGATAAGTTTTATTCGCCTATTCACCCCCCTCTAGGCGACATCCAAATCCTGTTCCTGAGTCAAAGGGAACTTTCACTTTGTGCAAGTACTCTCTTCTTCACCTTAGCCATGGTACCTCGGTCTACAAGCCGTCGCTTGGCCTTCACCTTCGCTTAGTTCCTCGAAGCCCTTTCCTTGCTATCTTCACCCTATCAAGCCATTCTTGAGTCACGTCATTTTGAGCATCCATTGAGAGAATCATTTCTTCAATATTGTGAACCTTGCTTGAATGTCTTTAGATATAACTGTTAAGATTAATCAAGCTCTAGTTTGATTCTCATAGAAGCATATATGGACTGATAGTAATATGGTCAAGCCAATTCACGATTCCTCATATCTTATTCACTTTGGCTTGACCTATCCTCTTAATCACTTCATCCTCTATTCTGATCATATGTATGTAGTGATTTCTCAGTTCTTGTCCATATATTCAAACCAATACATAGATCATATTATATCCATTTGCATTGTCTCACTGGTTATTTAATCTTGTGTTGAACCTTTGTTCACTGTCATTATACACTATTCAAGTATGTTCATCATACTGAATTTCCTGTTCAACACTTAGCAAACTTGTTATTCTTTTAAATGTGTTATCCAAATCACCAAAACTCACAAAAGGGATGAATGCACTTTCAAATTACAAGGCTAGGCTTGTGGCTAAAGGCTATACTCAGAAAGAAGGAGAAGACTTCTTTGATACTTACTCACCTGTTGCTAGAATGACTACTATTTGAGTACTACTTTCATTGGCTGCCTCGTATGGTCTCCTTGTCCATCAGATGGATGTAAAGACAACTTTTCTTAATGGAGAACTGGACAAGAAAATCTATATGGAATAACCTGATGGATTTGTAGTAAAGGGTCAAGAAAGCAAGGTGTGCAAGTTATTGAAATCTTTGTATGGTCTGAAGCAAGCACCAAAATAGTGGCATGAGAAGTTTGACATGACTCTAACGTCTGCAGGCTTTGCCATTAATGAGGCAGACAGATGTGTATACTATCGCTATGGTGGGGGCGAAGGACTTATATTGTGCTTATATGTTGATGATATATTGATATTTGGCACAAACATTGATGTGATCAATGAAGTCAAGTCTTTTCTATCAAAGAGTTTTGATATGAAAGATCTGGGCGAAGTTGATGTGATTCTAAACATCAAGCTGATTAAGGCAGATGGTGGGATTACTCTCTCGCAATCTCACTATGTTGAAAAGGTTTTGAAGCGATTTGGCTTCTCTGATTGCAAACCTTCTCCAACACCTTATGATCCCAGTGTGACACTGTGAAAGAACAAGAGAATTGGTTTAGACCAGTTGAGATATTCTCAGATTGTCGGTTCACTCATGTATCTTGCTGGTGCAATAAGGCCTGATATCTCGTTTGCTGTGAGCAAATTGAGTAGGTTCATGTCAAACCCCGGGACTGATCATTGGCATGCACTTGAGCGGGTTATGCGCTACTTGCAAGGTACAATGGGCTATGGAATTCACTATTCTAGTCAGCATGCAGTACTTGAAGGATATAGTGATTCGAACTGGATACCTGATGTAGACGAGCTTTATGCCACCAGTGGTTATGTCTTTACTATTGGTGGAGGTGCAGTATCATGGAGGTCATGCAAGCAGACCATCTTGATGAGGTCAACCATGGAAGTCGAGCTAGCTGCACTTGACACAGCAACCGTTGAGGCAAAATGGTTGCGTGAACTCTTGATGGACTTGCTGGTAGAAATCGCATTGAGAGAGATGGGTATGAGACCCGTATAAGTTGCCATGGTGGAAACCTAGTCTATGTGATCGGAGATCCCGTGAATTAGGTCCTGGGAAGAACAAGCCATTATTGGTGAACTGAGGAGAGTAACATTTGACCCTCTCTAAGTAAAGTTGCAATACTCTCAAATGATGTAAGGCAGGTTGGCTTTGTGCCTTAATGTGTTTTGTTGGCTTGTATTAGCAAAGATGTTGTCCTGCAGAACATTCTTAAAAGAACACACCTATATGAGTTAGACTGTCTAACGTCGCAGTCTATGAGATCTAGGTGATCTCTAGTAAACTCATGAAGAGACCTTGGAGTACGACGTATGTGCTCCACCCGAGAAGGGAACTACTAGTAGCCAAGTACTGGTCATGGATTTAAGTGAAACCCATTCACACAAAACTTGCAATTCAAGGCATAGTCTATTGTCCAAGTTGTGGGTTGGTGTAGCTTGGAGTTCTAGGCGGAAGTTCAACTTAACAGTCTTTGTTGAAACACTAGTATATTAAACAGTAGTGAACAGTGGCAAAACTGCAGATGGGCATTTGAGATCTGGTGGGGATTGTTAGGATTTATGGGCTAGGCCCAATTGAGAAATTTAATTAAATCCTAGGAAAATCTCAAAAGCCCATATATGTATATGGCTAGGGAATGGTGGAACCAATAGTGCCATATTGCTAGTTCAAGTGGAGTGGAACTAGTTTAAATATGGAGGTCACACTCACTCACCAAGTTATGGATGAGAGGAGAGAGTGTGGAGAACCACACGCGCGCGCTCGCTCGCCTGGCTGGGGCGGGGCGAAGGGTAAAGGGCAAAGGGTGCACGACTTGCGTGTGAATGGTCCGCCGAAATCCGGCCCCTCGCATGCGGGGGCGCGACTTCCTTTTGCTGTTTTATTTTTTGGTTGCTTGGCTGTTAAGTTTAGAATCCTAACCGATCGCTATAAAAATCTAAACTGAACGCGAGTTTTTCGCGGGTAGATCGGATCGTGGATAGCTATCGGTTTGCGAACTCGGCCCTATATAAGGCGCCTGGCAGCCAGCATCTAGATCATCCCAATTTTCGCTTTTGCCTCTGTTCACAACTACGCTGCCTTCGTAGTTCTCTTTATCCCGACCGCCAACGTGCATCTGCGATCGGGAAAGCAGATCTCTGGAACCCTTCGCCTTCGAGATCCTGTACCGGGAGAGAGCGAATAAGGTTTTTGGGAAGCGTCCTCACGCGACTGCTCGAGATCTTCTAGTCGAACCCTGCTTCGTAGACGTCATTGGCACCACTGCTTTGATGTCGTCGACCTTGCTGATTTCGGCCCGCGCCATTAATCAGTATGTCTGATCAGTACACATTATTTAATTTGACTTTATACTTCAGTACTTCTGATTTGGTTATGATTTATATTCGAAATTTAATCTGAAAATTATCTAATAATTCAACAATATTTAAGGAGTTGTTTACATAACAATTAAAGATACTCTTAGCACTTCACTTTTAGCACCTTTTATTACTCTTGTTTGGATTTTCAAGTGCTAAAGTATAACTAAAAGTGTAGCGTTAAACTTTAGGACCGTAGATCTAAATGAGTTGATTATCCATATCTAATAAGAACAGACAGGTCATATATATCATCGTTTTTGCACTGCTTGGGCAGCACAGTACGTAATGACGACTTCAATATTTCCTTCAATTATATATAAACTCTCTGCTAGTCTGCTGTAAATTAACTTTGTGAGCGGATGGATGGATGGTAGGTCGGTCCGTAGGTAGGTAGGTAGGTTGGAGTGAATCGCACACATTCCTGCTGAACTCATTCATACTCATAACTCATACTAGCAGGCATGAAAGAAAGGCAGTCCCGGCCGGTCCTGTTTGGATTGCGCGTGCGTGCGGGAGCGGGCGCTTCTGCAAGCATAGTACGTGTGGCACCTGTGCATGTGCGCGTGCGTGCGGGCGGGAGATTGGAGGCACGTAGGCCTGGAGGTGTCGGCCACGAGGGGTGCCCATGACTCGCCTCGGGACTCGCCGCCATCTATCTCTCGTCACTCTCCGTGCACTGCAGACAGAGACCGAGAGAGAGGGCCGGCCGAGCTGGGAACTGCAATGATCCCGCTCTCGCTCGCAAAACTACGGAGCTGCAGCCGCAGGAGGCAGCAGCGCCCCCCGCAGATCCCGGGCGGGGCAGCCACCTGTACCTACGCACCCCAAGCCCGCCCGCCCGGCGCCCGCCACCAGCCAGCCCCACCAGCCCGCCCGCCGTCCAATCGCCACCGGTCAAGTCCGCCAGCTCGATGGCGTACGTCGCCGCTCATGCCATCGATCAGTACGGCATGGCCGCGCGTGTGCGTGCGTGCGCGCCTGCCTGCCTGTATCTGCGCGCGGCAGCACCGGTCAGGCGGTCAGTGCCCCCATGCGCGCGCGTACTCCATGTGCACACGTACCTACGCGGTCAAGTGCGCGCACGTAGGCACTACCCGCGGCTGCCATGCCGTCGTGCTTCGTGCGCGCCCATGCGCTTGCCGCGCTTCCTCCGCCGTCCGTCGTCCTCGGGCTTGTTCGCTGCGGCTGGATTAAAGCGGTTTGGACTGCTGCAGCTGCAATCCATAGAGAGAAAAATACTGTAGAAGCCGCAGCCGCAGCCGGATTAAAGCCGCAGCGAACAAGCTGCTCGTCCCTCTCGGACGCACTCCTCCATCCTCTTGTCCGCAGGCCTTTTCCTGCCGACCAGACATGCTTTCTACTGTCGCTAGTTATACTTGCTGCCATCAATCACCTCCATAACAATTAAAGCAACTCATCATATAATTTTAGCTAAATTTAGAGTTTCATGTCTAAAAAATAAACAGCTCTATGAGGCTATCTTCAGCAGCGTCGTCTAAAAATATATTCTCTATCATTTACAAAACTCTTTAAAAGATTTCATCATCTATATTTTTTTATCTCCAGTAACGTCCTCTAAATTTAGTCCTCTATATATACAGTATTATCAAACTTTGTACTTTGCATTGTATTTCACCTATAAAAAATAATTTCATGTAACATCACGTTATGTATAGTTGTAATTGTACATGTCTGACGGCATGTATCCATTACATCATTTACGGTCATAATCGTTTTTAGTATAAGAAGGACACAAGCACATTGACAGTCGATGCAACTGGCGAGCACTAAATTTTACAGTCTCCTTTAACGAACCTTATTGGAGACATTGCATACGGTTGTATTCGCTAATGCGACCGCTAAATTTATTATAGAGAGAACGCTTTATAGATCCTTACTGGAGTCGGCCTAAGCGGTCCAATAAATCAACACACTCTCCAAATTTTATCTATCAATATTCTCCATCTCATATATATATAATATATATATATATATATATATATATATATATATATATATATATATATATATATATATATATATCTCTACAACTATTAAGAACCGATTGTAGACTGCCCCCGCCCGCCCGCCTACCTAAGCCCGCCCGCCGCGGCCGCCGCAAACGCCGCGACCTGCACCCCCGCCCGCCGCGGCCGCCGCGAACGCCGCGACCTGCATTCCCGCCCGCCATCCAGCCCGCAAGCCGCAATTGCCACTCCCAGATCCCGTCATCCGCCTCCATCAACGCCCTCCTCCTAGATCCCGTCATCCGCTGCGAATCTCCGTTCAGCTCCCCCTCGCGCTTTCGTCGTCGCCGTGGACCGCTCGCTGGCGCTGACCTCTCCCAAGCGCGGCATGGTGGTACCCAGTAGCCAGTAGTACCCAGTAGCCATCTCCATCCAGGCTGAAACCCTAGGGAATCTACCCAGAAATCACACCCCAAGCAGGGTCCTATCGTATCAAGAAGCCGTCGCGGGGGCCGGATCGCCGCGGCTCGGAAAGGAGCGGAGCGAAAATCGTGATCAACCTTTGCTGTTCTCCAGCGGCTATGTTCTTGCATCTTTTCGGGCGGTTCGTGATTCGGTTCTTCTTTGTTGGTTCTGTTACCACAGATCTGCAGACAGATAAGGATTCGGAGGCGGGATCAGGAGCTGAAAGAACCTGTTCGAGGTGAGAATCGAAGGACAGCAGGAGGGGTTTGGTTGGTTCTTCCGTGGGATTTTGTTGGTTCAGCCTCTGTCTCTTTGTTCTTACGTGTTTGACTGGTTATTTTGGTTCGAATACCTGCCAAGGATGGGGAATATGAGTAGAGCGGCTGGGATTTGCATGGTTTTGATGAAGCTCTTGTCTGAACTGTTGCTCTCGTTTGCCTTGTGTTTTTCTTGCAGGTGGCCTAGACTCGTAGGGATCGCGTTGATATTGGGAGAAATCACGGAGAGGCGGAAACCGAGCAATAGCCAATAGGTGCATAGAATTTGGTGAATAGGTTGCTCACGTCCTCTCTGAATATTTCTTGCCAATCTGGCAATTTCATCCAAAAAATATTTCACGCCTCCAGGGGAAGGGAAGAGCAACAGTGCCCGGGGCACCAAGAATTCGTTGCATAGATCCAGGAGAAGAACAATAGAAATCTGGGCAGAACGAGAACAGAACTGTAAGAAAATTTATGGTTTCTTGGTCCATTTACTGATGTGCTGATTCATTGTCTGGTTGGTTCTTGAATCACTGTCTCACCGATATGAGCTACACAAACTTCTCGCAGGACTACAAGATGCCTCAATTGAGAACTGCCAGCAGGCCGGCGCTCGCCAACAACTCTGCTGGTGGTTTTTTTATCAGGAGAAGGGTGGCATCACCAGGAACTTCCCAGGCAAAGGGCGCCGCCAAGCCGCTGGCTCGACGGGTCTGAACACCTGCAGCGAGGGCTAAACCAAAGAGGAGAAGCCCCCTACCTGACTGGTACCCAAGGGTCCCACTCCGTGACATCACATCAATCGTAAAGGTGGTGACCTATTTCCCTAGACTGTATTTGGATGTTCCATAAATTTCTTTAATATTCTGTATGTTCTGTGATAATATTATGCCATAAACTTCACCATGCTAGAACTAATATTGTGTAACAATGATTTGATTGAGGATGACAGTAGCATGAAATTGCAGGCTAAGCAAGTCTTTTATGCTTAATCCAGTGATTAACATAAAAATTTTTGTAGTTCAAATGGATTAGCAATGATTTTGTTAGGCCAATCAGCACCCTTTTGTTTTATTTGATTGGATTTTGCTGTTCTCAGTTTATGCAGTCAGCAATATGAATGTGCTTAAAACCAGAGAAAGGTCTAATGCTCCCCTCGCAGGCCGAGCATTCCTTGCCCCAGCAGTACATTCACGCGTTCAAAGACGGACAATTTACGACATCTCCAGTGTCTCATTCTGGGGCTTAATTGTCTGCACGGCTGCCATTTCTTATTTCCTTTTGTTTACATCAGCTAGCTTATTACCTGCCATCTGGACTTATATTTTGTAGTTAGCAAGGTAACTAGATATTAGAACGGCTCAAAATTTTCACCATTTCTTATTTCCTTGTTTACATCAGCTAGCTTATTACCTGCCATCTGAAATTTTAATTAAGTAAACTGAAACTTTGGTTCCACTTTTGCTTTTCCAAGGCTCTCAACTTCATATTTCACCATCCAGCACTTACACAAACCATTCTGGGAGAACATGGCGAAATTGAACTGAAAGGAGACCATAGTTTCTTTCTGTATAAAAAATATATATACGCTGGTCTTGACCATTCTCTCATTTTTGCTAAAACTTTTGCAGGCCGAGCATTCCTTGCCCCAATAGTACATTCACGCGTTCAAAGACGGACAATTTACGACATCTCCAGTGTCTCATTCTGGGGCTTGATTGTCTGCACGGCTGCCATTTCTTATTTCCTTTTGTTTACATCAGCTAGCTTATTACCTGCCATCTGGACTTATATTTTGTAGTTAGCAAGGTAACCCACTGCACAACCCGCTGCTCCGCCTCGAGCGCATGTGCTGAGAGTGGCTCGGCGTCATCTTCGAGTGGGAGGGGGTCATCGTTGAGGATGATGCCGAATTGGAAAGGCAGGCGTGGTTGACCCTGGCACAGGAGGAGGGCAAGTCGCTGCCTCCCGCTTTTGTGTTGCGGAGAGTCGAAGGGATGAAGAACGAGCAGGCGATTTCTGAGGTTCTCTGCTGGTCTCGGGATCCCTCCGAGCTTAGAAGTTTTATCACAGTATTGCGAGTCATGGAGTAGAGATGATGCTCAAAGGCAGTACATTGTAGAACTTGGTATACCAGAAGAATGGATGCATGAAGCTCTGGTGAGTTGAAAATTCCTTTAGTAATATGCTTTGCAAATGGTTTATAATGCTCAAAGGCAGTATATTATTTCTCTTCGATATCTAAAATGCTCTTGAGAATGCTCCTTATGGAGGACATGGGGATAATTCTTTGTTATGTATCAATTACATTCACAATATCTGTATGATATTTTGTAGGAGGATGGGTTGGATTCTTCTCATATGATAAAGTGTGTTATGTTGAAACAAAGAAGCTTCCTTTCAGTAAGGCACCACATGACGATAGGAACCTTCCTGACATTCATTTAGGCCTCTATAGTGACGTCATTGTGTTTGATCATGTTGAATAGGTATGCACCATATACACCATCCTTTTATATGTTTCAGTTGATTAGATAATGCTCTAATTTGTAATTTATACATAGTTAGCATACTCAGACTATTGATGTTGTTTTATTCCTTATGAAGCTACTCAAGATACTATAAGAGCACATGCTTATAAATCAAATGATGCTACACTCTCCCCGTTTCAAATTATTGTTACTTGGATTAATCGACTAAGTCTCAGAAAAATATATATTAGCATCTACAGTTGTAAATACAGTACTATAAAACATATTTTATAGAAAATCTAATGAAACCGCTCCTAATTTCCTGTTCACCATCGTCGGCTTCCTCAAGATCCTCGTCTGCGTCGGCTCTGGCTTCGATCCCTCCACCGGCTCCGACATCAACACCCACGACCACCTCGATGAGGTCAGCATTGCTGCGTGCCCACCTCCCTTGTGCTGCGTAATACAGCGTCTCTTCTCTTTAGTCTCTTTCTTTCCAAGTTCGCCTCCGAGCTGCTGCTTCGTTGGATTGTTACTTGCTTTGATTGGTTCGCTACTATTGCTTCGTCCAATTGGATTGACCACCTCGATGAGGATTGCCATGAGGAAACTCCCGGCAGGACTGCAATTCTTCATTCCAGTCTCTTTGCATGCCAATTAACTCAGTGCCATATGACAACACAACAGAATCTTCAGCCCTGGCTGCATCCCTTCTATGTTCTGTTACATATAAGAATGTGTACTGCCTTCAGTTCTCATAACAGATTTCCCATGGTACGTTTATCCTTTATACCAAGATTGGGAGATCAACTATAGCATTATCAAATATCATCAAGAAACAAATTTAGAATGTAAGGTGTTCCAAGCCAATGTAAAGAACAAGCTGAGAAGTAAACAATACTGTTGCAATGCCTTTGTAGTTTATGAAGCCAATAGTATAAGTTTAAACAAGATGAACGCATTGGCATATTCTGTTTAGCATCATGGATTCATGGCGCACTTAATATAGACTAGATCACTAGAGTTTAACTAGATTTTAACTAAGTGTGGCAAAACTAACTTTAGGCCATAATATATAGCATGGTCAAATCATACTGACACCAAAGCACTTCAAAATCATATTAGAGAGTACAAAGGAAACCCCCAAAAAACATGCCACAGAACAGCTACTTGCTTCTGGATTTCTAATATATAATACACTCGGAAGGGAATCAGTGACAAAATTACCGGGCACAGGATACGCTCCTAGCCAAGAAGTCACTGGAAGCAAAGACTGAACATTCTCAAATGGATGAGTCGATGCCCTGCGATCCAAAACTTCACAAAAACCTTCAAAAGATTTGTCCAAATGTCAACAAAGATTAAGCATAGCGCAGAACAGACAACAAGGATAAAATTCAGATCAATAGAGTAGACAGTAGCAGACTGCAGTCCTTTCTTAAATTTGGCACTGATCTTCTGTAGTAGGCCTACGAGAGTGCTCGCCTCCAGTCCTTGTTTTGTAGGTTTCGAGTCAAATATTTTTTGTTGCTACTGTTAACATAAAAAGATTTGGAACTTCCAGTAATGCAGTATTTGTTTCCTTCCAATGTAGCAACATCAATATAGATGAGATCTCCATGTAACCTGAGGAAACCACTATCAAGTGTTAATTCCACAAAATTCCAACTCGATAGTGACAAGGTCACAACAATGTTACAGAATTTTGGCATCAGGCCCATCATATGGAATATATCCTTTGCACTAACATGAAATAGTTGTGCCCTTAATAAGAAATACACAGAAAAAACAATAATACATTTATCCAGAATTCCAGCACCACAACTTATGACTAGCATAAAAAATATTAACATAGACCAAGTATAGGCAAAACAATATATGTTAAGGTAAAACAACCTTTCTAGGAAAAATGTCCAGATCTTACAAGACTTGAGAAATAATGGGTGGTGCCTCTATGCTTCACTCTTTCAACTAATGACATTTTAAAGCACAAGCAGAAGAGCGAAAGGATATTGCACTTAACCCATGAAGCACTTCAAGATTTGTGCACCCTCGTTTTCATAAGAATGATTCTAAAAAAGATACTCACAAATAATATGACAATGGTAAGATGCAAGACAACATGCTTACCTCCGATAAGTCGGTGGAGGATTGAAAGAAGAAAAAATCATGCTTTCAACACATTTTATCTCTGCTGGTGTAGATGTTAATAAATTAGTGATAGCACTAGCACTATCCTCCATAGAATTTAAACCATCAAGCTCCTGAATAGAGCTTTTTCTAGAATCTGTTCAGCAGAGGTAGAATCAAGTAAGGTCAAAATCGATAGCAGGTTGATGAATCAATGCCTTTTGAGCATCGACACACAAGCTTTGAACCAAAAGATAGATGCTATAACCAGTAATGTGGCATATCAGTGAATCAAAGGTAGCATAGCAGAAAGGAGACAAAACTTGAAAATAACAGCCACATGGGTTTCAGAATTTCAATTATCCTGTTTTGTGTGACATATAAGGACTAAACACACTATTCACATGCAAAGAAAATACACCTCATCACTCCAGAAAAAAATTAAGCTGTTATACATAATCGAAGGAACTTTGTAATTGATCTGTTAAGTTACGAGGACAATTCATGCCGCTATGCCATCCCTGCAAACATACAACAAAGACTTATCAATATCGTTAAAAAGGGTTAGATTAATATACGGTTGTCGACATATTTGCCTATTATTAAAAATTCTATATTCACACTATTATCATAAGTCTTTGTTGTATGTTTGTCACACGGATTCTGTATATTATTGTGAATAGATGGTGAGAGACTATGCACGAGGCATGCAAATTAACAAGACTCATATAAGCGCAGAACAGTGTGCTGATGGGGCACAAGGGTAACACATGCTCAGGTCTTAACATTTTTGGCTTTCGAGCAAACTTTCTCTATATCCCCAAGTAAATATAAGATTCGATCAGATATGTGTCGATGTTTATCACAGCGTACTCCCGTTGCAACGCACGGGCACACACCTAGTATATATATATATATATATCCCCAACCACCTGTATCCGCGCCAGCACTAACCTCACATTTGATCTCTCCTCTCCGGCAATGGTTAAATACCCACCGGGTATTACTACCCTATACCTATACCCACGACAAAAAAATAACTTTATCGAGTCATCCATATATACGGGTAGGTATGGATTTACTCCCATACCCATATCCATGTGGGTATGGGTCACCCGTACCCATAAAAATTAAACATCTATCGAAATATTATATTATACGAATGTCAAGTATATCCATCTAAATACCATTACAAAATTTCTAGCACCATTTAACCATCCATTCAACACACTAAAGATAATTGGATAAAGTAGTAACACTAGTACAATACTACATAGCACATTACATGTTCCATTATATGGTCATTAAATTGTCGTTAAGCCTTCTATGACATCATGGTCTAAAAGGTTGTTAAAAAGTAAACAAGATGGATGACTAAAGTTCAAGTTCATGCTTGGGCTAAGTTTATATTAGGTATTTTATACCCACGGGTTAACGGGTATGGTTGAAGGTGGAACATTCTAATACCCGTTTACCCATTGGGTGAAGATTTTTGTCCAATAACAGACCCATGGGTAAAATATTTAGCCCATATACATACCCTAATGGAGTAAATATCGATCGGGTATCCGGTCGCGGGTACCCGTTGCCATCTCTATCCTCTCTCCTCGCTCTTGCCAGCACTAGTATAGCAGCTGCATTGCATCAGGCAAATTGATTTGAATACGGAGCACCTAGCCGCCGCCGGAGCAGTGGAGCACTAGCAGGAATGCAGGAAGTGGAGCGCACGCACAGGAGAGATGGCGAGACGAGTACACTCGGCAAATATGCCTAGCGACATCCACGAGATGTCGAGCAGGATAGATTACCGAGAAAGATGAAGAGTTAGTTGGATCGTGTTTTAATCACCAGTTTTTTTATTTTTACCTATACTAATAAATTTAGCTATGTTGGAAATAACAACATTTAGTGATAAATAAAATGATTCCGACAATAATAAAATAAACAGGAGCATGTTTCATAAATAAATAACTCACTAGCAGTTCATAATCTAATGCTAGTGATTGAATAAATATGAGAATAAACTATAAAGAAAGTATAGTCATTCTCATAGTGGATTGTCGGCACTAGAACAGCGCAAAAGTAGGGGAAGCGGTCTGGCGAGAACGACGACGTCGGCGTGGAGGAAGCAGATGAACAGTGAGCAGTCACGGCGACGTTTCCCAAAAACCTGATACGGCCCCTCGAGGGGACGTAGGCATCGAAGATCCTACTCTCCCAATCCCGATATCACGTCGACGACGGGATGTGGAAGATGAAGGCAGTGCAACACTGGTGTGAGGAGGAAAAAATATGTACTGAGGAACGACGTCTCGCTCTTAATATGTACACACGACACGGCACAACCCAACAAGTAATCATCCGTGTAATCACAACACTAACGTGATTGATTCATAGTCAATCAATTAGATCAATCACAATTAATGCGAGAATAATCGTTTGCCCAAATAGACTATCATAATTTTCTCCATGCATGCAAAATATCAAGTGGCAACAGGAAGTTGCGCACCCGCAAGGCCGGAAGCGAGAAATTGTCGGACCATTCATGTGCATGTCGTGCGCCCACGCCCGTTGCGCCGCCCCATCCTGCCCAGCCTAGCCCGACGAGGCGAGGGGAGGTGAGCAAGCACACGCGTGGGTTCTCCCTTTTCCTCTCCTCATGGCTTCAACCAGGTGGAGACAACTCAACTATTTAAGTTGGCCTCACTCCACATGGAGTAGCAAGGTGATACTAAAGTTCCCACCATACCATGCATATGTGAGTGGGCCTTTGGGATTTATAGGATTATTATTTGTGTCAAGCCCAAATTCTCTAACAATCCCCCACCAGATCTCGGAGCCACATTTCATTCTCCATGTACCAAAGTACTATTGATATACCAGCTTTTCGGTGGAGACCGTCTGAGAGCACATAGAGGGGGGGTGAATAGGTGATCCTGTGAAACTTTAAAACTTAAGCCACAAAAACTTGTTAAATGTTAGTACAATGATCACCAAGTGGCTAGAGAGGAGTCTCAACAAAACACAATACCACAAGAGATCAAACACAGATATGGCACAGTGGTTTATCCCGTGGTTCGGCCAAGACCACCGCTTGCCTACTCCACGTTGTGGCGTCCCAATGGACGAGGGTTGCAATCAACCCCTCTCAAGCGGTCCAAAGACCAACTTGAATACCACGGTGTTTTGCTTTGCCTTTCAATATCTCGTTTGCAAGGAATCTCCACAAATTGGAGTCTCTTGCCCTTACAAGTATATGATCACAAAGAAGCACAGAGTAAGGGAGGGAAGTGAAAGTCGCCTAGAGGGGGGGTGAATAGGGCGAAACTGAAAATCTCAAAAATAATCACAACTACAAGCCGGGTTAGCGTTAGAAATAAAATAGAGTCCGCGAGAGAGGGCGCAAAACAAATCGCAAGCAAATAATGAAGTGGGACACGCGGATTTGTTTTACCGAGGTTCGGTTCTCTCAAACCTACTCCCCATTGAGGAGGCCACAAAGGCCGGGTCTCTTTCAACCCTTCCCTCTCTCAAACGGTCCCTCGGACCGAGTGAGCTTTTCTTCTTCTCAATCAAACGGGAACAAAACTTCCCCGCAAGGGCCACCACACAATTAGTGCCTCTTGCCTTGGTTACAATTGAGTTTTGATCACAAGAACAAGTGAGAAAGAAAGAAAGCGATCCAAGCGCAAGAGCTCAAAAGAACACGGCAAATCTCTCTCGCTAGTCACTAAAGGCTTGAGTGGAATTGGAGAGGATTTGATCTCTTTGGTGTGTCTAGAATTGAATGCCTAGCTCTTGTAAGTGGTTGGAAGTTGGAAAACTTGGATAACTTGAATGTGGGGTGGTTGGGGGTATTTATAGCCACAACCACCAAACTAGCCGTTTGGTGAGGCTGTCTGTTCGATGGCGCACCGGACAGTCCGGTGCACACCGGACATGTCCGGTGCGACAGCCACGTCACCAAAACCGTTGCAATATGACCGTTGGAGTTCTGACTTCTGGGCCCGCCTGGATGTCCGGTGCACACCGGACATGTACTGTTTGATGTCCGGTGTACCTGCGTCCGCGTGCCTGACGACTGCGCGCGACTGGCGCGCATTAAATGCGCCTGCAGGTGACCTTTGGCGCGAAGTAGCCGTTGCCCCGAGGTTGCACCGGACAGTCCGGTGAACACCGGACATGTCCGGTGAATTATAGCGGAGCCGTCTTCGCGAATTCCCGAGACTGGCGAGTTCCTGAGGCCGCTCTTCCTTGGAGCACCGGACATGTCTGGTGTACACCGGACAGTCCGGTGAATTTTAGCGGAGTGGCCTTTGGAAATTCCCGAGAGTGAAGAGTTCTGCACACAGTTCCCTGGTGCACCGGACAGTGTCCGGTGCGCCACCGGACAGTCCGGTGCCCCAGACCAGGGAGCCTTTCGGGATGCCCTTAGCTTTCAATTTTGAACCCAACTTTGGTCCTTTTAATTGGCTTGTTGTGAACCTTTTGCACCTGTATAACTTACACACTAGAGCAAACTAGTTAGTCCAATATTTGTGTTGGGCAAGTCAACCACCAAAATTAATTAGGGACTAGGTGTAAGCCTAATTCCCTTTCAATGTCCCCCTTTTTGGTGATTGATGCCAACACAAACCAAAGCATATATTGAAGTGCATAATTGAACTAGTTTGCATAATGTAAGTGCAAAGGTTGCTTTGAATTGAGCCAATATAAATACTTACATGATGCGCATGGATTGTTTTCTTTGTTTTTGACATATTGGACCACATTTGCACCAAAAGTTTTGTTTTTGCAAACTCTTTTGTAAATTCTTTTCAAAGTCCTTTTGCAAGATAGTCAAAGGTAAATGAATAAGATTTTGCAAAGCATTTTCAAGTTTTGAAATTTTCTTCCTTTGTTCAAAATGCTTTTCCTTTGACTAAACAAAACTCCCCCTCAAATAAAGTCTCCTCTTAGTATTCAAGAGGGTTTTAAGACATCAATTTTGAAAATACTACTTGCTCCCCCTTTAGAACACAAAGAGATACCAATTTTGAAATTTACCAATTTGAAAATCACCAATTTTTAAAATTAGTGGTGCGGTCCTTTTGCTTTGGGCTCATATTTTCTCCCCCTTTGGCATGAATCGCCAAAAACGGAATCATTAGAGCCCAATGAAGTACTTTCTCCCCCTTTGGTCATATAATGAATGGGTGAAGATTATACCAAAGTTGGAGAGATGATGCGGAGCAACGGCGAAGGATGAGTAGTCGAGTGGAGTGGAAGCCTTGTTTTTGCCGAAGACTCCAATTCCCTTTCAATATACCTATGACTTGGTTTGGAATACACTTGAAAACACATTAGTCATAGCATATAAAAGAGACATGATCAAAGGTATTAGAATGAGCTATGTGTGCAAGATTAGCAAAAGAAATTCCTAGAATCAAGAATATTAAGCTCATGCCTAAGTCTGGTAAAAGATTGTTCATCAAGTGGCTTGGTAAAGATATCGGCTAATTGATCTTTAGTGTTAATGTATGAAATCTCGATATC
Organism: Zea luxurians; assembly: GCA_029449295.1. Lineage (NCBI taxonomy): Eukaryota > Viridiplantae > Streptophyta > Magnoliopsida > Poales > Poaceae > Zea > Zea luxurians. Next base: position 35,348,598 of record JAOPSE010000010.1, on the reverse strand, counting down.
CCCCTTTTGTTGGTGATCCCGAAGAAAATGATACCGAATGGCTATGTGTTTAGTGCGGCTATGCTCAACGGGATTATCCGCCAAGCGGATTGCACTCTCATTATCACATAGAAGAGGAACTTTGGTTAATTTGTAACTGTAGTCCCGCAGGGTTTGCCTCATCCAAAGCAATTGCGCGCAACAATGGCCTGCGGCAATATACTCGGCTTCGGCGGTAGAAAGAGCGACCGAATTTTGCTTCTTTGAAGCCCATGACACCAAGGATCTGCCCAAGAACTGGCAGGTCCCCGATGTGCTCTTCCTATTAATCTTACACCCCACCCAATCGGCATCCGAATAACCAATCAAATCAAAAGTGGATCCCCGAGGGTACCAAAGCCCAAACTTAGGAGTATAAGCTAAATATCTCAAGATTCGTTTTACGGCCGTAAGGTGTGATTCCTTAGGGTCGGCTTGGAATCTTGCACACATGCATACGGAAAGCATAATGTCCGGTCGAGATGCACATAAATAAAGCAATGATCCAATCATCGACCGGTATACCTTTTGATCCACGGACTTACCTCCCGTGTCGAGGTCGAGATGCCCATTTGTTCCCATGGGTGTCTTGATGGGCTTGGCATCCTTCATTCCAAACTTGGTTAGGATGTCTTGAGTATACTTCGTTTGGCAAATGAAGGTGCCCTCTTGGAGTTGCTTGACTTGGAATCCTAGAAAATACTTCAACTCCCCCATCATCGACATCTCGAATTTCTTTGTCATGATCCTACTAAATTCTTCACATGTAGATTCGTTAGTAGACCCAAATATGATATCATCAACATAAATTTGGCATACGAACAAATCATTGTCAAGAGTTTTAGTGAATAAAGTAGGATCGGCTTTGCCGACTTTGAAGCCATTTGCAATAAGGAAATCTCTAAGGCATTCATACCATGCTCTTGGAGCTTGCTTGAGCCCATAAAGCGCCTTAGAGAGCCTATAAACATGGTTAGGGTACTCACTGTCTTCAAAGCCGGGAGGTTGCTCAACATAGACCTCCTCCTTGATTGGTCCATTGAGGAAGGCACTCTTCACGTCCATTTGATAAAGCTTGAAGCCATGGTAAGTAGCATAGGCTAATAATATGCGAATTGACTCAAGCCTAGCTACGGGTGCATAGGTTTCACCAAAATCCAAACCTTCGACTTGTGAATACCCCTTGGCCACGAGTCGAGCTTTGTTCCTTGTCACCACACCATGCTCATCTTGCTTGTTGCGGAAGACCCATTTGGTTCCTACAACATTTTGGTTAGGACGTGGAACTAAGTGCCATACCTCATTCCTTGTGAAATTGTTGAGCTCCTCTTGCATCGCCATCACCCAATCCGAATCTTGAAGTGCTTCCTCTACCCTGTGTGGCTCAATAGAGGAAACAAAAGAGTAATGTTCACAAAAATGTGCAACACGAGATCGAGTAGTTACCCCCTTATGAATGTCGCCGAGGATGGTGTCGACGGGGTGATCTCGTTGTATTGCTTGGTGGACTCTTGGGTGTGGCGGCCTTGGTTGTTCATCCTCCTTGTCTTCATTATTTGCATCTCCCCCTTGATCGTTGCCGTCATTTTGAGGTGGCTCATCTTCTTGATCTTCTTGTTCAACCTCTTGAGCCTCATCCTCAATTTGTGTTGGTGGAGATGCTTGCATGGAGGAGGATGGTTGATCTTGTGCACTTGAAGACTCTTCGGATTCCTTAGGACACACATCCCCAATGGACATGTTCCTTAGTGCTATGCATGGAGCCTGTTCTTCACCTATCTCATCAAGATCAACTTGCTCTACTTGAGAGCCGTTAGTCTCATCAAACACAACGTCACAAGAAACTTCAACAAGTCCTGAGGACTTGTTAAAGACTCTATATGCCCTTGTGTTTGAGTCATATCCTAGCAAAAAGCCTTCTACAGTTTTAGGAGCAAATTTAGATTTTCTACCTCTCTTAACAAGAATAAAGCATTTGCTACCAAAAACTCTAAAATATGAAATATTGGGCTTTTTACCGGTTAGGAGTTCATAGGATGTCTTCTTGAGGATTCGGTGAAGATATAACCGGTTGATGGCGTAGCAAGCGGTGTTGACCGCTTCGGCCCAAAACCGATCCGGTGTTTTGTACTCATCAAGCATGGTTCTTGCCATGTCCAATAGGGTTCGATTCTTCCTCTCCACTACACCATTTTGTTGTGGAGTGTAGGGAGAAGAGAACTCATGCTTGATGCCCTCCTCCTCAAGGAAGCCTTCAATTTGAGAGTTCTTGAACTCCGTTCCATTGTCGCTTCTAATTTTCTTGATCCTTAAGCTGAACTCATTTTGAGCCCGTCTCAAGAATCCCTTTAAGGTCTCTTGGGTATGAGATTTGTCCTGCAAAAAGAACACCCAAGTGAAGCGAGAATAATCATCCACAATAACTAGACAGTACTTACTCCCGCCGATGCTTATGTAAGCGATCGGGCTGAATAGGTCCATGTGTAGGAGCTCCAGTGGCCTGTCACTAGTCATGATGTTCTTGTGTGGATGATGAGTGCCAACTTGCTTCCCGGCTTGGCAAGCGCTACAAATCCTGTCTTTCTCAAAATGAACATTGGTTAGTCCTAAAATGTGTTCTCCCTTTAGAAGCTTGTGAAGATTCTTCATTCCAACATGGGCTAGTCGGCGGTGCCAGAGCCAACCCAAGTTAGTCTCAGCAACCAAGCAAGTGTCGAGTTCAGCTCTATCAAAATCTACCAAGTATAGCTGACCCTCTAACACTCCCTTAAATGCTATTGAATCATCACTTCTTCTAAAGACAGTAACACCAATATCAGTAAATAGACAGTTGTAGCCCATTTGACATAATTGGGATACGGAAAGCAAATTGTAATCTAAAGAATCTACAAGAAAAACATTGGAAATAGTATGGTCAGGTGATATAGCAATTTTACCCAATCCTTTGACCAAACCTTGATTTCCATCCCCGAATGTGATAGCTCGTTGGGGATCTTGATTTTTCTCATATGAGGAGAACATCTTTTTCTCCCCTGTCATGTGGTTTGTGCACCCGCTGTCGAGTATCCAACTTGAGCCCCCGGATGCATAAACCTACAAAACAATTTTAGTTCTTGACTTTAGGTACCCAAACAGTTTTGGGTCCTTTAGCATTAGAAACAAGAACTTTGGGTACCCAAACACAAGTCTTGGAGCCCTTGTGTTTGCCCCCAACAATCTTGGCAACTACCTTGCCAGATTTGTTAGTTAAAACATATGATGCATCAAAAGTTTTGAATGAAATAGCATGATCATTTGATGCATTAGGAATTTTCTTTCTAGGCAACTTAGCACGGGTTGGTTGCCTAGAACTAGATGTCTCACCCTTATACATAAAAGCATGGTTAGGGCCCGAGTGAGACTTCCTAGAATGAATTTTCTTGATTTTGCTCTCCGGATAACCGGCAGGGTACAAAATGTAACCCTCGTTATCCTGAGGCATGGGAGCCTTACCCTTAACAAAGTTAGACAAGTTCTTAGGAGGGGCATTAAGTTTGACATTGTCTCCCCTTTGGAAGCCAATGCCATCCTTGATGCCTGTGCGTCTCCCATTATAGAGCATGCTTCTAGCAAATTTAAATTTTTCATTTTCTAAGTCATGCTCACTAATCTTAGCATTAAGTTGTGCTATGTGATCATTTTGTTTTTTAATTAAGGCTAGGTGATCATGGATAGCATCAACATTAATATCTCTACACCTAGTACAAATGGAAATATGCTCAGTAGATGTAGAGGGTTTGCAAGATTTTAATTCTACAACCTTAGCATGCAACATATCATTCTTAGTTCTAAGGTCAAAAATTGTAACATTGCAAACATCTAATTCTTTAGCCTTAGCAAGCAATTTTTCATTCTCAATCTTAAGGCTAGCAAGAGACTCATTCAACTCATCAATTCTAGCAAGTAAATCAATATTATCATCTTTAGAATTGGAAGTTGAAACATTGCAAACATGAGAATCAACCTTAGCAATTAATTTAGCATTTTCATTTCTAAGGTTGGCAATGGTGTCATGGCAAGTACTTAGCTCACTAGATAATTTGTTACATTTTTCTACCTCTAGAGCATAAGCATTTTTAACCTTAACATGTTTCTTGTTTTCCTTGATTAGGAAGTCCTCTTGGGAGTCCAAGAGATCATCCTTTTCATGGATGGCACTAATTAGCTCATTTAATTTTTCCTTTTGTTCCATGTTAAGGTTAGCAAAAAGAATGCGCAAGTTATCCTCCTCATTTTTATCATCATCCTCATCAATAGATGTTTCATATTTAGTGGAGGACCTTGATTTTACCTTCTTTTTGCCGTCCTTGGCCATGAGACACTTGTGGCCGACGTTGGGGAAGAGAAGCCCCTTGGTGACGGCGATGTTGGCGGCGTCCTCGTCGGAGGAGGACTCGGTGGAGCTCTCGTCGGAGTCCCACTCGCGGCACACGTGGGCATCGCCGCCCTTCTTCTTGTGGTACCTCTTCTTTTCTCTTCTCTTGCCCTTCTTGTCGTCGCCCCTGTCACTGTCACTAGACATAGGACATTTTGCAATAAAATGACCGGGCTTACCACACTTGTAGCAAACCTTCTTGGAATGGGATTTGTAGTCCTTCCCCTTCCGTTGCTTGAGGATTTGCCGAAAGCTTTTGATGATTAAGGCCATCTCCTCATTGTCGAGCTTGGAGGCGTCAATTGGTTGTCTACTTGGTGTAGACTCCTCCTTCTTCTCCTCCGTTGCCTTGAAGGCCACCGGTTGCGCCTCGGATGTGGAAGGTTCGTCAAGCTCGTTGATCTTCTTTGAGCCCTTAATCATGCATTCAAAGCTTACAAAATTCCCGATAACTTCCTCGGGGGTCATTAGTGGATATCTAGGATTACCACGAATTAATTGAACTTGAGTGGGGTTAAGGAAAATAAGAGCTCTTAAAATAACCTTAACCACCTCGTGGTCATCCCATTTTTTGCTCCCGAGGTTGCGCACTTGGTTCACCAAGGTCTTGAGCCGGTTGTACATATCTTGTGGCTCCTCCCCTTGGCGAAGACGGAATCGACCGAGCTCCCCCTCGATCGTTTCCCGCTTGGTGATCTTGGTGAGTTCATCACCCTCGTGCGCCGTCTTGAGTAGGTCCCAAATTTCCTTAGCATTCTTCAACCCTTGTACTTTGTTGTATTCCTCCTTGCTTAGAGAGGCGAGGAGAATGGTTGCGGCTTGGGAGTTGAAGTGCTCGATTTGGGCCACTTCGTCCGTGTCATAATCCTCATCCCCTACAGATGGTACCTGTACACCATACTCAACAACATCCCATATACTTTTGTGGAGTGAGGTTAGATGAAATCGCATTAAATTACTCCACATAGCATAATCTTCACCATTAAACGTTGGTGGTTTGCCTAATGGGACGGAAAGTAGAGGTGTATGTTTAGGAATGCGAGGGTAGCGTAGGGGAATCTTACTATACTTCTTACGCTCTTGGCGTTTAGAAGTGACGGACGCCGCGTCGGAGCCGGAGGTGGATGTCGATGAAGAGTCGGTCTCGTAGTAGACCACCTTCCTCATCCTCTTTTTCTTGTCCCCACTCCGATGCGGCTTGTGAGAAGAAGATTTTTCCTTCTTCTCTTTGTGGTGAGAAGAGGAAGATCTTTTCTCCTTCCGTTTGGAGGAGTCCTTCTTCTTCTCCCTCCTCTTGGTCCGGGACTCTTCCGATGAAGTGCTCCCTTGGCTTGTAGTAGGCTTGTCGCCGGTCTCCATCTCCCTCTTGGTGTGATCTCCCGACATCACTTCGAGCGGTTAGGCTCTAATGAAGCACCGGGCTTTGATACCAATTGAAAGTCGCCTAGAGGGGGGGGGGGGGTGAATAGCGCGAAACTGAAAATCTCAAAAATAATCACAACTATAAGCCGGGTTAGCGTTAGAAATAAAATAGAGTCCGCGAGAGAGGGCGCAAAACAAATCGCAAGCAAATAATGAAGTGGGACACGCGGATTTGTTTTACCGAGGTTCGGTTCTCTCAAACCTACTCCCCGTTGAGGAGGCCACAAAGGCCGGGTCTCTTTCAACCCTTCCCTCTCTCAAACGGTCCCTCGGACCGAGTGAGCTTTTCTTCTTCTCAATCAAACGGGAACAAAACTTCCCCGCAAGGGCCACCACACAATTGGTGCCTCTTGCCTTGGTTACAATTGAGTTTTGATCACAAGAACAAGTGAGAAAGAAAGAAAGCGATCCAAGCGCAAGAGCTCAAAAGAACACGGCAAATCTCTCTCGCTAGTCACTAAAGGCTTGAGTGGAATTGGAGAGGATTTGATCTCTTTGGTGTGTCTAGAATTGAATGCCTAGCTCTTGTAAGTGGTTGGAAGTTGGAAAACTTGGATAACTTGAATGTGGGGTGGTTGGGGGTATTTATAGCCCCAACCACCAAACTAGCCGTTTGGTGAGGCTGTCTGTTCGATGGCGCACCGGACAGTCCGGTGCACACCGGACATGTCCGGTGCGACAGCCACGTCACCAAAACCGTTGCAATATGACCGTTGGAGTTCTGACTTCTGGGCCCGCCTGTATGTCCGGTGCACACCGGACATGTACTGTTTGATGTCCGGTGTACCTGCGTCCGCGTGCCTGACGACTGCGCGCGACTGGCGCGCATTAAATGCGCCTGCAGGTGACCGTTGGCGCGAAGTAGCCGTTGCCCCGAGGTTGCACCGGACAGTCCGGTGAACACCGGACATGTCCGGTGAATTATAGCGGAGCCGTCTTCGCGAATTCCCGAGACTGGCGAGTTCCTGAGGCCGCTCTTCCTTGGAGCACCGGACATGTCCGGTGTACACCGGACAGTCCGGTGAATTTTAGCGGAGTGGCCTTTGGAAATTCCCGAGAGTGAAGAGTTCTGCACGCAGTTCCCTGGTGCACCGGACAGTGTCCGGTGCGCCACCGGACAGTCCGGTGCCCCAGACCAGGGAGCCTTTCGGGATGCCCTTAGCTTTCAATTTTGAACCCAACTTTGGTCCTTTTAATTGGCTTGTTGTGAACCTTTTGCACCTGTATAACTTACACACTAGAGCAAACTAGTTAGTCCAATATTTGTATTGGGCAAGTCAACCACCAAAATTAATTAGGGACTAGGTGTAAGCCTAATTCCCTTTCAGGAAGCAACACACACAAATCCACAGCGAAACGCGCACACACACGGCCAAGAATCGAGCTCAAAAGACTATCTCAAAGTTCTCACTAGAACGGAGCTCGAATCACTTAGAATGACAAACGAATGCGCAAAGAATGAGTGTGGATGATCAAGAATGCTCTAAGGTTGCTTGGTGTACTCCTCCATGCGCCTAGGGGTCCCTTTTATAGCCCCAAGGCAGCTAGGAGCCGTTGAGAGCAAATCTGGAAGGCTATCCTTGCCTTCTGTCGTCGGGTGCACCGGACAGTCCGGTGTACACCGGACACTGTCCGGTGCCCGATTTCTTTCCTTAAACAGCGCTGCCGACCGTTGCCGACCGTTGTAGATCTGGGAGCCGTTGGCGCACCGGACATGTCCGGTGCACACCGGACAGTCCGGTGCCCCCTTCCGACCGTTGGCTCGGCCACGTGTCCCGCGCAGATTGCGCGGCCGACCGTTGGCCCGGCCGACCGTTGGCTCACCGGACAGTCCGGTGCACACCGGACAGTCCGGTGAATTTTAGCCGTACGTCGTCGGCGAATTCCCGAGAGCAGCCACTTCGCGCCGAGGCAGCCTGGCGCACCGGACATGTCCGGTGCACACCGGACAGTCCGGTGTACCCAGACTGGGCAGACTTTGGCTGCTCGAGCCATTTCTTCTCCAACTCGATTTTTTTCTGTTTCCAGCACTTAGACACAATACATTAGTCCATAAAACAATGTACTAAGTCTGAGAAACATACCTTTATCTTTGATTTGTACTTTGTCCACCATTTTACAATTAGGCACCTGTGTTGGGCACTAAATCACCAAAATACTTAGAAATGGCCCAAGGGCACATTTCCCTTTCAATCTCCCCCTTTTTGGTGATTTATGCCAACACAACATAAAGCAAGTAGAACAAGTACAAAAACACTTCAAATAAGAACTCAAATTATTTTGATTCAATTTTGACATATATGGATCACTCTATGCCACCACTTGGTTTGTTTTTGCAAATCAAACTCAAATCTCCATCTCTAAGTCAAACACACATGTTGAAACATAAAGAGAGTCATTCCAAAAGAGATTGATCAAAGATTTCAAAAACTCCCCCTTTTTCCCATAATCAATACTTCTCCCCACAAGAAGCCAACTTTTGACAAGAGAGACAACAAAAGAGTTTTGACAAACCAAAAGCTCTATTCTACTATTTTCAAAATCTCTCAAGTGGTAGCTGATCCATTTATTGCTTTGGCCTTTATTTTCTCCCCCTTTGGCATCAAGCACCAAAACGGGATCAATCTTGGCCCTTTAACCCCATTGCCTCACCAAAATCTTCAATTTAGAGCAAATGGCAATAAGAGTTCATGAGATGGACTTGGAATAAGTTACCCTCTCATCGGAGTGCAGTGGAAGTCTTTCATGGTCCAAGTCCACCTTTTCCCTTTCAATTCTCCTTCGAGACTAAATCAAGCAAACTCAAGCATATGGTTAGTCTCAAAGGGTCAAGTTGTAACACATCTCCCCCTAAACATGTGCATCACGTTGCAACGGACTTGTGAGGTCCTGGGAGTGTTTGTACAACTTGAGCACCATAATAAGCAACAAAATGCAGAATGAACATGATCAAAGGCATAAACACATGTATGCCACATTTCAATCCAAGTTCCGCGAATCTAAGATATTGAGCTCACTACGCAGCCTGCAAAAGGTCTTCTCATCTAGAGGCTTGGTAAAGATATCGGCTAGCTGGTTCTCGGTGCTAACATGAAACACTTCGATATCTCCCTTTTGCTGGTGGTCTCTCAAAAAGTGATGCTGGATGTCAATGTGCTTTGTGCGGCTGTGCTCAACAGGATTTTCCGCTATTCGGATAGCACTCTCATTATCACATAGGAGTGGGACTTTGCTCAGATTGTAGCCAAAGTCCCTGAGGGTTTGCCTCATCCAAAGTAGTTGCGCGCAACACTGTCCTGCTGCAACATACTCGGCCTCAGCGGTGGATAGGGCAACGGATGTTTGTTTCTTAGAGTTCCATGACACCAGGGACCTTCCTAAGAATTGGCACGTCCCCGATGTACTCTTCCTATCGACCTTACATCCAGCATAGTCGGAATCTGAGTACCCAATCAAGTCAAAGTTAGACCCCTTTGGATACCAGATCCCGAAGCAAGGCGTAGCGACTAAATATCGAAGAATTCGCTTCACAGCCACTAAGTGACACTCCTTCGGATCGGATTGAAATCTAGCACACATGCATACGCTAAGCATAATATCCGGTCTACTAGCACACAAATAAAGCAAAGAACCTATCATGGACCGGTATGCTTTTTGATAACGGACTTACCTCCTTTGTTGAGGTCGGTGTGTCCGTCGGTCCCCATCGGAGTCTTTGCGGGCTTGGCGTCCTTCATCCCAAACCGCTTCAGCAAGTCTTGCGTGTACTTTGTTTGGGAGATGAAGGTGCCGTCCTTGAGTTGCTTCACTTGGAACCCAAGGAAGTAGTTCAACTCGCCCATCATCGACATCTCGAATTTCTGCGTCATCACCCTGCTAAACTCTTCACAAGACTTTTGATTAGTAGAACCAAATATTATGTCATCGACATAAATTTGGCATACAAACAAATCACCATTACATGTCTTAGTGAAAAGAGTTGGATCGGCTTTCCCAACCTTGAAAGCATTAGCAATTAAGAAATCTCTAAGGCATTCATACCATGCTCTTGGGTCTTGTTTAAGTCCATAGAGCGCCTTAGAGAGCTTACACACGTGGTCGGGGTACCGCTCATCCTCGAAGCCAGGGGGTTGCTCCACGTACACCTCCTCCTTTATTGGCCCGTTGAGGAAAGCGCTCTTCACATCCATTTGGTACAACCTGAAAGAATGGTGAGCGGCATATGCTAGCAAGATACGAATGGATTCTAGCCTAGCCACAGGAGCAAAAGTCTCCTCAAAGTCCAAACCTGCGACTTGGGCATAACCTTTTGCCACAAGTCGAGCCTTGTTCCTTGTCGCCACTCCGTGCTCGTCTTGTTTGTTGCGGAACACCCACTTGGTTCCCACAACATTTTGCTTGGGACGAGGCACCAGCGTCCAAACTTCATTGCGCTTGAAGTTGTTAAGTTCCTCCTGCATGGCCAACACCCAATCCGGATCTAGCAAGGCCTCCTCTACCCTGAAAGGCTCAATAGAAGAGACAAAGGAGTAATGTTCACAAAAATTAACTAGTCGAGACCGAGTAGTTACTCCCTTGCTAATGTCACCCAGAATTTGGTCGACGGGATGATCCCTTTGAATCATCGCTCGAACTTGGGTTGGAGGTGCCGGTTGCGCTTCTTCCTCCATCATGTGATCATCTTGCGCTCCCCCTTGATCACACGCCTCCTGTTGATGAACCTGTTCATCGTCTTGAGTTGGGGGATGCACCGTTGTTGAGGAAGAAGGTTGATCTCGTTCATCTTGTTCCTGTGGCCGCACTTCTCCAATCGCCATGGTTCGTATAGCGGCCGTCGGAACATCTTCTTCATCTACATCATCACAATCAACAACTTGCTCTCTTGGAGAGCCATTAGTCTCATCAAATACAACGTCGCTAGAGACTTCAACCAAACCCGATGATTTGTTGAAGACCCTATACGCCTTTGTATTTGAATCATAACCTAATAAAAACCCTTCTACAGCTTTGGGAGCAAACTTAGAATTTCTACCCTTCTTCACTAGAATGTAGCACTTGCTCCCAAATACACGAAAGTAAGATACATTGGGTTTGTTACCGGTTAGTAGTTCATACGACGTCTTCTTGAGGAGGCGGTGAAGGTAGACCCTGTTGATGGCATGGCAAGCCGTGTTCACGGCTTCCGACCAAAAGCGCTCGGGGGTCTTGAATTCTCCAAGCATAGTCCTCGCCATATCTATGAGCGTCCTGTTCTTCCTCTCTACCACACCATTTTGCTGAGGTGTGTAGGGAGCGGAGAACTCGTGCTTGATCCCTTCCTCCTCAAGAAACTCCTCCACTTGAAGGTTCTTGAACTCGGACCCGTTGTCGCTCCTTATCTTCTTCACCTTGAGCTCAAACTCATTTTGAGCTCTCCTGAGGAAGCGCTTGAGGGTCCCTTGGGTTTCAGACTTATCCTGCAAAAAGAACACCCAAGTGAAGCGGGAAAAGTCATCAACAATAACTAGACCATACTTACTTCCTCCTATGCTTAGATAGGCGACGGGTCCGAAGAGGTCCATATGTAGCAGCTCCAGAGGTCTTGACGTGGTCATCACATTCTTGCTGTGATGTGCTCCTCCCACTTGTTTACCTGCTTGACAAGCTGCACAAGGTCTATCTTTTTCGAAATAAACATTGGTTAGACCTATCACGTGTTCTCCCTTTAGAAGCTTGTGGAGGTTCTTCATCCCCACATGTGCTAAGCGGCGATGCCACAGCCAGCCCATGCAAGTCTTAGCTATTAAGCATGCATCTAGACCGGCCTCTTCTTTTGCAAAATCAACTAAGTAAAGTTTGCCGTCTAGTACACCCTTAAAAGCTAGTGAACCATCACATCTTCTAAAGACAGACACATCTACATTTGTAAATAAACAGTTATATCCCATATTGCATAATTGACTAACAGATAGCAAATTATATCCAAGAGACTCTACTAAAAACACATTAGAGATTGAGTGCTCATTAGAAATTGCAATTTTACCTAACCCTTTTACCTTGCCTTGATTCCCATCACCGAATATAATTGAATCTTGGGAATCCTTATTTTTGACGTAGGAGGTGAACATCTTCTTCTCCCCCGTCATATGGTTTGTGCATCCGCTGTCGATAATCCAGCTTGAACCCCCGGATGCATAAACCTGCAAGGCAAATTTAGGCTTGGGTCTTAGGTACCCAACTCATGTTGGGTCCTACAAGGTTAGTGCAAATATCCTTAGGGACCCAAATGCAAGTTTTGTCTCCCTTGCATTTTGCCCCTAACTTCCTAGCAACTATTTTCCTATCCTTTCTACAAATAGCAAAGGAAGCATTTAAAGCATGATAAATTGTAGAAGGTTCATTCACTACTTTCCTAGGAGCATGAACAATATTCTTTCTAGGCACATGATGAATAGTATTTCTCCTAGACATATTTCTACCATGCATATAGGAAGAGCTAGAAGCAAACATGGCATGAGAATCATAAACATGTGAATCAAAAGCATTATAAGCATTTCTAACATGTTTCCTATTATGATACATAAAGGCATGGTTCTTTTGCACACTACTAGCCATAGGGGCCTTCCCTTTCTCCTTGGCGGAGATGGGAGCCTTATGGCTTGTCAAGTTCTTGGCTTCCCTCTTGTAGCCAAGCCCATCCTTAATTGAGGGATGTCTTCCAATTGTGTAGGCATCCCTTGCAAATTTTAACTTATCAAATTCATTCTTGCTAGTCTTAAGTTGGGCATTAAGACTAGCCAATTCCTCATTTAATTTGGAAATTGAAACTAGGTGTTCACTACAGGCATCAATATCAAAATCCTTACACCTAGTGCAAATCTTAACATGTTCTACACAAGAATTGGATTTATTTGCTACTTCTAATTTAGCATTTAAATCATTGTTAACACCTTGTAAAGTAGAAATGGTTTCATGACAAGTAGATAGTTCATAAGAAAGCATTTCATTTCTTTTAACTTCTAAAGCATATGATTTTTGTGCCTCTACAAATTTATCATGTTCATCATACAACAAATCCTCTTGCTTTTCTAAAAGCCTATCCTTTTCATTCAAGGCATCAATCAATTCATTAATCTTAGCTATCTTAGTTCTATCCAATCCCTTGAATAAACTAGAATAATCTATTTCATCCTCACTAGACTCATCATCACTAGAAGAATCATAAGTATTAGCATTACTAGTGATTACCTTCTTCTCCCTTGCCATGAGGCAAGTGTGATGCTCGTTTGGGAAGAGGGCCGATTTGTTGAAGGCAGTGGCGGCGAGTCCTTCGTCGTCGGAGTCGGTCGAAGAGCAATCCGAATCCCACTCCTTTCCAAGGTGTGCTTCGCCTTTGGCCTTCTTGTAAACCTTCTTGTTCTCCCTCTTCCCATTCTTCCCTTGCTCCTGGTCACTATCATTTTCGGGACAGTTAGCAATAAAATGACCAACCTTACCACATTTGAAGCATGAGCGCTTCCCCTTTGTCTTGGTCTTGCTTGGCTGCCCCTTGCGACCGTTTAGCGCCGTCTTGAATCTCTTGATGATGAGAGCCATCTCTTCATCATTGAGCCCGACCGCCTCAACTTGCGCCACCTTGCTAGGTAGCGACTCCTTGCTCCTTGTTGCCTTGAGAGCAATGGGTTGAGGCTCGTGGATTGGACCGTTCAACGCGTCGTCGACGTATCTTGCCTCCTTGATCATCATCCGCCCGCTTACGAATTTTCCAAGTACTTCCTCGGGCGTCATCATCGTGTACCTGGGATTCTCACGAATGTTGTTCACGAGATGAGGATCAAGAACGGTAAAGGACCTTAGCATTAGGCGGACGACGTCGTGGTCCGTCCATCGCGTGCTTCCGTAGCTCCTTATTTTGTTGATAAGGGTCTTGAGCCGGTTGTATGTTTGAGTTGGCTCCTCTCCCCTTATCATGGAGAATCGTCCAAGCTCGCCCTCCACCAACTCCATCTTGGTGAGCATGGTGATGTCGTTCCCCTCGTGAGAGATCTTGAGGGTGTCCCATATCTGCTTGGCATTGTCCAAGCCGCTCACCTTATTGTACTCTTCCCTGCACAAAGATGCTAAGAGAACAGTAGTAGCTTGTGCATTTCTATGAATTTGTTCATTTATAAGCATAGGGCTATCCGAGCTATCAAATTTCATTCCATTCTCCACAATCTCCCATATGCTTGGATGGAGAGAGAATAAGTGACTACGCATTTTGTGACTCCAAAATCCGTAGTCCTCCCCATCGAAGTGTGGAGGTTTGCCAAGAGGAATGGAAAGCAATTGCGAATTCGAACTATGTGGAATACGAGAATAATCAAATGAAAAGTTCGAATTGACCGTCTTCCTGTAGTCGTTGTCGTCGTCCTTTTGGGAAGAAGTAGATTCATCACTATCGTCGTAGTAGATGATCTCCTTGATGCGCCTAGTCTTCTTCTTCTTCCCTTCCTTCCATCTATGGCCCGAGCCAGAGTCGGTAGGCTTATCGTCCTTCGGCTCGTTGACGAAGGATTCCTTTTCTTTGTCGTTGATCACGATACCCTTCCCCTTAGGATCCATCTCTTCGGGCGGTTAGTCCCTTTGTGAAGAGAACGGCTCCGATACCAATTGAGAGCACCTAGAGGGGGGGTGAATAGGTGATCCTGTGAAACTTTAAAACTTAAGCCACAAAAACTTGTTAAATGTTAGTACAATGATCACCAAGTGGCTAGAGAGGAGTCTCAACAAAACACAATACCACAAGAGATCAAACACAGATATGGCACAGTGGTTTATCCCGTGGTTCGGCCAAGACCACCGCTTGCCTACTCCACGTTGTGGCGTCCCAACGGACGAGGGTTGCAATCAACCCCTCTCAAGCGGTCCAAAGACCAACTTGAATACCACGGTGTTTTGCTTTGCCTTTCAATATCCCGTTTGCAAGGAATCTCCACAAATTGGAGTCTCTTGCCCTTACAAGTATATGATCACAAAGAAGCACAGAGTAAGGGAGGGAAGCAACACACACAAATCCACAGCGAAACGCGCACACACACGGCCAAGAATCGAGCTCAAAAGACTATCTCAAAGTTCTCACTAGAACGGAGCTCGAATCACTTAGAATGACAAACGAATGCGCAAAGAATGAGTGTGGATGATCAAGAATGCTCTAAGGTTGCTTGGTGTACTCCTCCATGCGCCTAGGGGTCCCTTTTATAGCCCCAAGGCAGCTAGGAGCCGTTGAGAGCAAATCTGGAAGGCTATCCTTGCCTTCTGTCGTCGGGTGCACCGGACAGTCCGGTGTACACCGGACACTGTCCGGTGCCCGATTTCTTTCCTTAAACAGCTTGCCGACCGTTGCCGACCGTTGTAGATCTGGGAGCCGTTGGCGCACCGGACATGTCCGGTGCACACCGGACAGTCCGGTGCCCCCTTCCGACCGTTGGCTCGGCCACGTGTCCCGCGCAGATTGCGCGGCCGACCGTTGGCCCGGCCGACCGTTGGCTCACCGGACAGTCCGGTGCACACCGGACAGTCCGGTGAATTTTAGCCGTACGTCGTCGGCGAATTCCCGAGAGCAGCCACTTCGCGCCGAGGCAGCCTGGCGCACCGGACATGTCCGGTGCACACCGGACAGTCCGGTGTACCCAGACTGGGCAGACTTTGGCTGCTCGAGCCATTTCTTCTCCAACTCGATTTTTTTCTGTTTCCAGCACTTAGACACAATACATTAGTCCATAAAACAATGTACTAAGTCTGAGAAACATACCTTTATCTTTGATTTGTACTTTGTCCACCATTTTACAATTAGGCACCTGTGTTGGGCACTAAATCACCAAAATACTTAGAAATGGCCCAAGGGCACATTTCCCTTTCACCGTCTAAGGTTGAACATCCACCTAGAATGACTAGCTAGGCTCATCCACAACTGGACAATGGACTAAGCCTTGAATTGGCAGTTTGGTGTGAACAAGTTTCACTTGACGTCTCGGCTGATGCTAGGCTACCAATTGTCTACCCCACGAGTGGAGAGTATTGGCTATACTCATGTCTCTCTTCATGAGCTTTTTAAGGAATTCCCAATTCCTACAAACCATGATCAATAGTTGAGACCACATATGTGTGTTCTTACAAGAATACTCTTTAGCACAGTATCTTGCTATAAAGCCTCAGAACACATTAATACTAAGTCAACCTACCTTACAGAAATAAGAGTACTGCATCTCCAATTGAGTGGGTTAGAAGTAAGGTGTATTCTCCCATTAACCAACAACTTGTTCTTCCCATATCCTAATTCATGGGATCTTTGATCATATAGGTTGGTTACCACTGAAGTTAACTCATACGGGTCTCAGTCCCATCTCCCTTGAGGCATTATCAATCACAATACGTGATAGTCTCTTGGTGAAGGGATCTGCTAGGTTCTTAGTTGTCTAGATATAATCCACAACTATTACTCTGGAGCTTCACGATTTCCTGACAAACTTCAGTCTACTTTTTACATGTTTGTTGGACTTCATATTATCCTGACTATTCTTCACCTTTGTGATCATTGTTAAATTATCACAGTTTATGAGAATGGCAGGAATTGGTTTCTCAACCATAGGTAAGTCCATCAACGGTTCTCTTAGCCTCCCAGCTTCTGTATAAACTATGTCAAGAGCCGTGAGCTATGCCTCCATGGTAGATTTTGTAAGTATTGTCTGCTTACATGATCTCCAAGAGACAACACCACCACCCAATGTGAATGTATATCCACTAGTGGCCTTCATCTCATCAACATCTATAATCCAATTTGAATCACTGTATCCTTCAAGTGCACTTGGATACCCTGAATAGTGAATTTCATAGCTCATTGTATCTTTCAGATAGTGCATTACACGATCAATACCACACCAATGCTCATTTCCTAGATTAGCTAAGAATCTACTCAACTTGCTTACAACAAATGAAATGTCAAGGCGGGTTGCGCTAGCTAGATACATCAAAGAGCTAACAATATGGGAGTATCTCAGATGATCTTTTCCTAGGCTTTTTTCTATCAAAGTACCAGACTAGGATCATAGGGTGTTGGAGAAGGCTTGCTATTCATATAGCCAAAGCGGTTCAACACCTTCTCCACATAATGAGACCGCAAAAGAGTAATCTCATTGTCACCCTGAACAAGTTTAATATTAAGGAACTGAAAGGGAAATTGGGTTAACCATTTCCTATAATTAATTTTGGTGGTTGATGACCAACGCAAACATGTGGACTAACTAGTTTGTCTAGAATTCATGTATTATAGGTGCATAAGGTTCAACACAAACCAATAAAAGAATCAAGTAAGGGACACAGATTTATTGGAGCAAAAGGACTCGAGTGTGCTGAAGAATGGCGCACCGGACTGTTCGGTGTGCCACCGGATAGTGTCCGGTGTGCCAGGACCGTACAAGATCAAACCAGCCACTCTCGAGAATTCTAGGGCACGCTCCGATATAATTCATCGGATTGTCCAGTGTGGCACCGGACTGTCCAGTGCCGCAAGAGGACAAAGCCTCCAACGGTCGACCAGCTCCGAACCCTAACGGTTGGGTGACGTGGCGATGCACCGGACATGGAACAATGCCAGTTCGGTGGCGCACCGAACTGTCCGATGCGCCCATCGTCAGCAGCCTCCCCAACGGCTATGGAAGTGGTTGAGGGCTATAAATACCCCCCAACTAGCTCATTCATATCCATCCAAGCATTCCAAACATCTCATTCAATACTGTCACACCCGGTTTTGAAGGTAAACCGAATGCGAACCATGTACGTGCCAGGATCAGAAATTCACGTACACAATGATTACATAAATGACTCATCATAGCACAATGCTTCGAATTACAATAAAGGTAAGTAATAATATTACAGACTAGAGCCATTTACATAATATAAATCAAAAGTACACAGAATCAAAACGTAGCCAACGTAAACAACCCACCACAGGCAGCTGACTGGGGGAGGTCGCTAGCCTAATCCTCGAACTCGTCGAAGTCCTGGAACTCCTGGAGATCCGCCTCGACGCCTTCTTCTCTTTCTTTACCTGAGCATAGATTGCATCAAAGGCAACCTGTGTTTTGTGAAAGCAAGGGTGAGTACACATCAACGTACTCATCAAATGTCCTGTTTGGCTGTAGTGGACTAGCTTTATGTGGGGTTAAGGTCAAGCAGTTGCTTTTAGTTGATCAAGTAATTATTACTAGTAGAGAGCCAGGTTTTAATATTAACCCAAGTTGTTAACCCAAAAGTACCCTTTCCAAACGGAAAGAATACCACTTATCATTACCATAATCATAATAAAAAACCATCATCCTCATCACCACCTGTAAACCAACCATCTCTGATCAAAGTATCTCTAATCAATGCAGCTCCCTTGGCCACTCATAACCGCGAGCACGGCTGATATATCAGTTTCATAACACTCTGCAGAGGTTGCGCACTTTACCCACAAGTCGTGATTCCCTTTCTGCCCGGAGAGAGCTACTCCCCATTGACCACTACCTAGGTGGCATAGCAGGGTATCACTACGTAGCCTTTACAAAGATTCCTCGAGGCTGTAGCCGCCCGTTAGGTTTCCTAAATGCACCGCACTCCTCCCCAAGGGGCGAACCAACCTTGGCAGAGCGAGCCGCATACACCGAGCCCCATTAACGGCACGACGGCGAAGTGAACTACACCCCGGTTCCTCTAATTATTCAGCTAAGGGCGTCCCATTCCACCCTCATGGTTGCACTGTTTTCCCGGGCGGTCATCCAACGAACAGGTCCTTACGGAGAGGCACTCGAGAAACCGCTCGAGCCCCCTAAAGTATCATCAGTCCAACATCATAATCATAATGACAACATCGTATCATAAGTGTTCACATCATGTTCATTGATTAAAGTAAAGCAATAGCATGAAGCTAACCATAGCAACCCAAAAGGTAATCAAGGACAAGGTAAACAGAAAGATAGTCAATCCTTAGGTTGTTCATAGTATGCGGGACAGTGAATTATAAAGTAAATGGGACATAATGGGTCAGAGGACACTTGCCTTCACCAAACAGATGCTCAGGATCTTCAATCTCGTAGAACTCGAAGAACTGGATCATTTGGTCGCCGAAGCTTGACCGTCGATTCCTCGAAGCTCGAAAATGGATCGCAGTCCATCGCGACGCACATCGAATACAATTAGGCACAAACAAACAACCATATATATGCATAAGAACATTACACCATTCAAGTAAAACATAATAAAATACGCAAAATAAAATAGAGTGTGTTACTACGGTCACACGGGGACAAAGAAACGCGATGGTCGAGGCTACGGTCGAGAGGTTATCGCGTCCACACTAAATGAGTATTAATCATAATATCTAATTCGACATTGTCAAATAAAAGTAATATCTACAATTTAGTTCGATTAATCTGCTATGCTAATGAATGTCAGTCAAATAAGTAATTTAATTAACACGAGAGATTCTACGCGAGGCGAACTTACGATATACGAAATAACACGACAGCGTGAAAACGACACGCGACGTAGCACGCTGACAACACATGAAACAGCACGCGCAACCAACACGAATGACGCGTGAATCAGCATGCCACCACATGCAAAATCGAGTGTGCGGTACGCGAGGATCACTAACTACATGTCGTGTTATACTAAATACCAAATAGATATTAAAACAACATTACATTAATTTGGGTTGACATCTATTTATAAAAAGCTCGGGTTGATAACTACAACTATAATTTAGTTCTAACTAGTGCGACAACCTGATAAGCATTGAATAAATAAGTAAATAACAAATTAAAATAGGTGATGTGATGAAGCAATACTATATTTTCTAAGTTGATTTTAGTTAGCATAAATTATCTGCGTAAGCTATTATCAATTATTCAATTAATTACTAAGCACGAACGACTATAGCGAAACAACTAACTAATGTGCGCGGATCGCGTGCGCGACAAAGCGCGAATGGACGGCGATGACGCGCACGCGAACGGCAACAACGACACTGAGTGAACAGCGCGAACGCGCGCACGTACAGGGGGAGGGGGTAGGCGAGGTAGACGGGGGGGGGGGGGGGGGAGTTAGACGGGGGGAGTAGATGAAAGTCGTCGGGACCCCGACGACACGCTGTGCGTGCACGAAACAACACGCACAATAGTGTGCGACACTCGAAGATCACTAACAAATATCGTATTTATTATAAACGAGTATTTGGGCAAGACGTTTGAGTTACTAATATTGACATGAATTTATTAGAGCATAAGTTAACTACCATAAATTAGTTTAGTTAAAAGATCAAATTAACTAACGCTTGTTAAACAAAAGTATAATTAATTATTAAAACATGAGACATGGCGAAACGATGTTAGTACACGTAGACGATGCTCACCCGCGACGACGGTGAACGACCGGACGAGCTTGTGGTGAAGCATGAGGACATGCTGTGCTTACGACGCGAAGCAACGGCGAGGCTGCCGATACGCCGTGCAGATTACGCCGGGGTTGCCGTGGGATGCACGCGAGATTGCGCTAGGCACGCGCGAGCATGCCGCGGGCACGCCAGCCACACGCAGGCCGCGCCAACGGCACACGCACGGGCCACGCCAGAGCACAACCTGGCCGTGGACAGCGGGTCGCGCCGATGCGCGCGAGGTCCGAGCTAGGCGCTGGGACCTAGCCGCGGGCAGGCCGAGAGGGTTGCACTCTGGCTGCGCGCTACGAGCCGCGTTTGCTACGCTGGGCCGCCTCGCACTCGCACAGGGCCCTGCCGCTGGGGCTGGCCACCCCACAAGGCTGGATGGGAGGCTCGGCTGGGGCTGGCCGCCACGCGCGCCGCGCGGGCTGGCCATCGGGCCGCCGCGCTGACTACGTGGGCGGGCTACCGTGCCGCCGCGCCGACAAGCCACCGAGGCTGGCCGCCACACGCATCGCGTTGGCAGGCTGGCCACCACGCCGAGCCACCAGGTTGGCTGACCGCGGCCGCGGGCCGGGAGGCATTGGCCGAGCGAGGCTCGCCGGGGCTGGCAAGAACCGCGCCGGGTCGCCGCACGAACCCTTGCTAGGAAGCCGCGCCCGGGGACGAGGGAGAGGAAGTCGGCGCTAGCGGGTTTGGAGGGGGAGAGATGAACGCAGCAGAGAAGAGATGGGGCATGACTTGAGGGCGTCGATTTGGCTGCATCGGTTGGCAGCTTCCCGAAATCCTACGGGCGTGGGCACGGGCAGTTGGAGGAAGATCAATAGGGGTGTCGTGCTTCGGCTGACGGGTGGGCCCGGCGCGTGGGCATGGGGCTCGGACGGTGTCATGGCGGTTGCCCACTCACGCTTGCGCGCAGGGCGCTGTGCAAGCGAGCGCGCTGGCGTGACAAGGCATGGCGGCGGCGCTCCTGCTGCTGCGCGTGCTAGGGTTGCGGGGGGCACGGCTACTGCGCTGCCGCTGCTGGGCCGAGCGAGTGCCGCGCGCGAGCTGGGCTGCGGAGGGGCACGCGGGCGCCTGGGCCGCGCGGTGCGCTGGGCGAGCGGCTGCGCCAGCTCATGGGATGGGCCGGCCAGATGGGCTGGCGAGGGGACAGAGGAGGGGAGCTAGGCTTTTTCTATTTTCTTTCTTTCTTTATTTTCTTTTATTCCTTTTCATATTTATACACAAAAAAGAGCCACAAATTAAATGGATATTCACCAAGACAATATGTTAAACATAAAATAAAAGCACTCCAGCATGATGCGACAATCAAAGCACTTATAGGGTTTTAATTTACTAGGCTTACACGTAGATTTAAAACAAAATAATTTCCCACTATTTAGGGAAAAGAAAAGAAAAATCAAGGAAAAGAGAGGGTAACACCTGAATTTGGTGGATATTAGAAAAGAAATTTTATACCCCCCAAATTCAGGGTGTTACAAATCTAACCCGCTTAACAGAATCTCGTCCTCGAGATTCAAGAAGAGGCTAGCAAGAAAATAAGATTGGTTCATTAGTTTTTCATAGCTTCTCCTAACTCAATTTTGACTCCGCCGGCTTGACTTGTGGATTGGTTGCTTTGACCATCAGATGCTTGAGACCGATTGATGCAATTCTTGAGGATCTCCTAGACCTGTGGGTTTTGACCCACACACGATTTCGCTGCGCCACTCTGATCTTGTTGGTTAATGTTGATTGCATTGTCTTCATTGGGGTTAGCGGCTAACCCCCTTAACAGGAGCGTTGATATGCACTTGGTGGAGATGCTGCCGACTCTGATCTTGACTGATTTGGAGGAGTTGGAGTTTGCCAAATGGATAGGTGCAAGAGATAAGAATAGCGAGAAAAGGTAAGTATAGACAGATTAGAGAGAGCAGGGGGAGAACCCAACTACTTAACTCTATGGCACTCACCTAGTAAACAGATTCCATTGCGGACCAAGGGCCACAACACATCAACACTCATTCCAAAGAAGCAAATCAGTCATAGCAGAAGGGCAAACATCATGAGCACACAACAACAAACATCTCGTTGCTAAACGTTCATTTTAATTAAATGGTGGTCTTTCCTTAAAAAGGGAAACTACTTAAAGGCCAACAAAAGGCAAGGGGAATAATAAGACATGGAGGGTAGGGGCATGAGCATAACAAAGGATAGAGCTAAAGCAATGATTGTAATCGACAAGGGAGAGAATGCAACCAAGGTCAGGATAGGTAAAACACCATTCTCAAATCAAGATGGAAAAGATGATATTTCAAAAGGTAGGCATAAGATAACATCATGGAAAGATCTAGAGATTACAAAGGTAAGGGAGGTGAAAGGCAAAAGCATACCAAAAGATAGAGTTATGACAAGACTTGCAATGCAATAGAGGAAAAAGGGAACGAACAAGAGCGGGATGGGCAAGACATCACTCTTGAAATGAAATGGGGGGGAGGCTTTAAAATGTAGGTGCAAGATAAGCATCATGGTAAAGAACAAGGGATGACAAGGGTTAAGGTGATAACAGACAAACACAACCAAGGATGTATTTTAGACAAAACTTGTGAGGCATCAAAGAAGGGGAAGCAATCAATGGTGAAGTAGGTGAGGCATTATCCTCAAACAGCGATGAAAAAGAGGTGGCTTTAGAGGGTAGGTTCAAAGTAAGCATGAGGGCAAGGGCATAGATATAACGAGGGTTTAAAGGTGATAACAGACAAGGATGTAGGAGAGGAGGTAAATGCGCATAATAACCAAGGATATAAGTACCACAAAGAATGGAGTTAAGACAAGCCCTGCAGATGAAAAGGAGGTACGTCCAAGGGCCAGATAGGTAAACAGCCACTCTCCAATTGAGGTGGAAGAGAGGAGATTTTAAAGAGCTAGAATAAAGATGAGTATCAAGGCAAGATCGATGGATGACAAGGAGGTGGTGGTAGCTGAAAGGGAATTAGGCTTACACCTATTTCCTAAATTGATTTTGGTGGTTAAATTACCCAACACAAATAATTGGACTAACTATCTTGCTCTAGTCTATAAGTTCTACAGGTGCAAATGGTTCACAAAAGGCCAATAAAAAGACCAAGAAAAGGGTTCAACAAAGGAGCAAAGGGACAACCGAAGGCACCCTGGTCGGGCGCACCAGACTGTCTGGTGCACCACCGGACAGTGTCCGGTGCACCAGGGTACTCCAAGCTGAACTCTTCACCTTCGGGAATTTTTCAGAGGGCTCCGCTATAATTCACCGGACTGTGCGGTGTACCACCGGACAGTGTCCGGTGCTCCAAGGAAGAGCAACTCTGAACTCGCCAGCTTCGGGAATCCGCTCCGCTATAATTCATCGGACATGTCCGGTGCACACTGGACTGTCCGGTGAGCCAGCGGAGCAACGGCTACTTCGCGCCAACGGTCAACTGCAGGCGCATTAAATGCGCTGGCGCGCGCAGAAGTCAGAGCACGCGCGGGTGGCACATCTGACAGCCTACAGGGCCTGTCCGGTGCACCACCGGACAGCCAGGCGAGCCCACACGTCAGTGCTCCAACGGTCGGAACCCAACGACCTGGTGACGTGGCTGGCGCACCGGACACTGTTCGGTGGTGCATCGGACTGTCCGGTGTGCCATGCGACAGCAGCCTCCACCAAACAGCTAGTTTGGTGGTTGGGGTTATAAATACCCCCAATCACCCCACATTCAAGGGCATCCAAGTTTTCACACTTCTACACCTTACAAGAGCTCTAGCATTCACTTCTAGACACACCCAAGTGATCAAATCCTCTCCCAATTCCACAAAAGCTTTAGTGTTAAGTGAGAGAGATTTGTTGTGTTTTTTTGAGCTCTTGCGCTTGGATTGCTTTCTTTCTCATTCTTTCTTGAGATCAAACTCACTTGTAATTGAGGCAAGAGACACCAATCGTGTGGTGATCCTTGTGGGAACTTTGTGTTCCAAGTGATTGAGAAGAAAAGCTCACTCGGTCCGAGGGACCGTTTGAGAGAGGGAAAGGGTTGAAAGAGACCCAGTCTTTGTGACCACCTCAACGGGGAGTAGGTTTACGAGAACCGAACCTCGGTAAAACAAATCCACGTGTCTCACTCTTTATTTGTTCGCGATTTGTTTTGTGCCCTCTCTCTCGGACTCGATTATATTTCTAACGCTAACCCGGCTTGTAGTTGTGATTAATTTTGTAAATTTCAGTGTCGCCCTATTCACCCCCCTCTAGGCGACTTTCAATTGGTATCAAAGCTCGGTGCTTCATTAGAGCCTAACCGCTCGAAGTGATGTCGGGAGATCACGCCAAGAGGGAGATGGAGACCGACGACAAGCCCACTACAAGCCATGGGAAGACTTCATCGGAAGAGTCCCGCAACAAGGGGAAGGGGAAGGAGAAGAAATTCTCTTCCCACAAGTAGCATCGGAGTGGCGACAAGAAAAAGAAGATGAGGAAGGTGGTCTACTACGAGACCGATACTTCATCACCTTCTACCTCCGGCTCCGAAGTGCCTTCCATAACTTCTAAGCGCCATGAGCGCGAGAAGTTTAGTAAGATCCCCTTATGCTATCCTCATATTCCTAAACATACACCTTTACTTTCCGTCCCATTAGGCAAACCACCAACCTTTGATGGTGAAGATTATGCAAGGTGGAGTGATTTAATGCGATTTCATCTAACCTCACTCCACAAAAGTATATGGGATGTTGTTGAGTTTGGTGTACAGGTACCATCCGTAGGAGATAAAGATTATGATGAGGACGAAGTTGCCCAAATCGAGCACTTCAACTCCCAAGCGACAACTATACTCCTCGCTTCTCTAAGTAGAGAGGAGTATAACAAGGTGCAAGGATTAAAGAGCGCCAAGGAAGTTTGGGATGTGCTCAAGACCGCGCACGAGGGAGATGAGCTAACAAAGATCACCAAGCGGGAGACGATCGAGGGGGAGCTCGGTCGCTTCCGGCTTCGCAAAGGGGAGGAGCCACAAGATATGTACAAACGACTCAAAACCTTGGTGAACCAAGTGCGCAACCTCAGGAGCAAGAAATGGGACGACCACGAAATGGTTAAGGTTATTTTAAGATCACTTATTTTCCTTAACCCTACTCAAGTTCAATTAATTCGTGGTAATCCTCGATATACACTAATGACTCCCGAGGAAGTAATCGGGAATTTTGTGAGCTTTGAGTACATGATTAAGGGCTCAAAGAAAATCAACGAGCTTGACGATCCCTCCACATCCGAAGCACAACCGGTCGCATTTAAGGCGACGGAGGAGAAGAAGGAGGAGCCTACACCAAGTCGAACACCCATCGATGCCTCCAAGCTCGACAACGAGGAGATGGCGCTCATCATCAAAAGCTTTCGCCAAATCCTCAAGCAAAGGAGGGGGAAGGACTACAAACCCTGCTCCAAGAAGGTTTGCTACAAGTGTGGTAAGCCCGGTCACTTTATAGCAAAATGTCCCATTTCTAGTGACAGGGGCGACGACAAGAAGGGGAGAAGAAAGGAGAAGAAGAAATACTACAAGAAGAAGGGTGGCGACGCCCATGTATGCCGCGAGTGTGATTCGGACGAGAGCTCCTCCGACTCCTCCTCCGACGAGGACACCGTCACCAAGGGTCTTCTCTTCCCCAACGTCGGCCACAAATGCCTCATGGCAAAGGACGGCAAAAAGAAGGTTAAATCCAAATCCTCCACTAGATATGAGTCCTCTAGTGATTAAAATGCTAGTGATGAGGAAGATAATTTGCACACCCTTTTTGCCAACCTTAACATGCAACAAAAGGAAAAGTTAAATGAATTAATTAGTGCCATTCATGAGAAGGATGACCTCTTGGATTCTCAGGAGGACTTCCTTATTAAATAAAACAAGAAGCATGTTAAAGTTAAAAATGCTTACGCTCTAGAAGTAGAAAAATGTGAAAAACTATCTAGTGAGCTAAGCACTTGCCATGAGACTATAGACAACCTTAGAAATGAAAATGCAAATTTGTTAGCTAAGGTTGATTTAAATGTTTGTGATGTTTCAATTCCCAATCTTAGAAATGATAATGATAATTTGCTTGCTAAGATTGAAGAATTAAACATTACCCTTGCTAGCCTTAGGATTGAAAATGAAAAATTAATTGCTGAGGCTAAAGATTTGGATGTTTGCAATGTTACTATTTCCAACCTTAGAAGTGAAAAAGATATACTACATGCTAAGGTTGTGGAATTAAAATCTTGCAAACCCTCTACATCTACCGTTGAGCATGTGTCAATTTGTACTAGATGTAGAGATGTTGATATTGATGCTATTCATGATCATATGACTTTAATTAAACAACAAAATGATCATATAGCTAAATTAGATGCTAAAATTGCCGAGCATAACTTAGAAAATGAAAAATTTAAATTTGCAAGAAGTATGCTCTATAGTGGGAGACACCCTGTCATTAAGGATGACATTGGCTTCCAACAGGGAGGCAATGTCAAGCTTAATGCCCCTCCTAAGAAATTGTCTAACTTTGTTAAGGGCAAGGCTCCCATGCCTCAAGATAACGAGGGTTACATTTTGTACCCTGCCGGCTATCTTGAGAGCAAGATTAGGAGAATTCACTCTAGGAAGTCTCACCCTGGCTCTAATCATGCTTTTATGTATAAGGGTTAGACATCTAGCTCTAGGCAACCAAACCGTGCTAAGTTGCCTAAGAAGAAAACTCCTAATGCATCAAATGATCATGACATTTCATTTAAAACTTTTGATGCATCATATGTCTTAACTAACAAATCTGGCAAGGTAGTTGCCAAGTATATTGGGGGCAAGCACAAGGGGTCAAAGACTTGTGTTTGGGTACCCAAGGTTCTTGTGTCTAATGCCAAAGGACCCAAAACCATTTAGGTACCTAATGTCAAGAACTAAAATTGTTTTGTAGGTTTATGCATCCGGGGGCTCAAGTTGGATCATCTGTAGCGGGTGCACAAACCACATGACAGGGGAGAAGAAGATGTTCTCCTCCTATGAGAAAAACCAAGATCCCCAAAGAGCAATTACATTCGGGGATGGAAATCAAGGTTTGGTCAAAGGTTTGGGTAAAATTGCTATATCACCTAACCACTCAATTTCCAATGTTTTTCTTATAGATTCTTTAGATTACAATTTGCTTTCCGTATCTCAATTATGTCAAATGGGCTACAACTGTCTTTTTACTGATGTAGGTGTCACTGTCTTTAGAAGAAGTGATGATTCAATAGCATTTAAGGGAGTGTTAGAGGGTCAGCTATACTTGGTAGATTTTGATAGAGCTGAACTCGACGCTTGCTTAATTGCTAAGACTAACATGGGTTGGCTCTGGCACCGCCGACTAGCCCATGTTGGGATGAAGAATCTTCACAAGCTTCTAAAGGGAGAGCACATTTTAGGATTAACAAATGTTCATTTTGAGAAAGACAGGATTTATAGCGCATGCCAAGCAGGGAAGCAAGTTGGTGCCCATCATTCTACACAAGAACATCATGACGACTGACAGGCCACTGGAGCTCCTACACATGGATTTATTCGGCCCGATCGCTTACATAAGCATCGGCGGGAGTAAGTACTATCTAGTTATTGTGGATGATTATTCTCGCTTCACTTGGGTGTTCTTTTTGCAGGAAAAATCACAAACCCAAGAGACTTTAAAGGGATTCTTGAGACAGGCTCAAAATGAGTTCGGCTTAAGGATCAAGAAAATAAGAAGCGACAACGGGACGGAGTTCAAGAATTCACAAATTGAAAGCTACCTTGAGGAGGAGGGCGTCAAGCATGAGTTCTCTTCTCCCTACACCCCACAACAAAATGGTGTAGTGGAAAGGAAGAATCGAACTCTATTGGACATGGCAAGAACCATGCTTGATGAGTACAAGACGCCGGATCGGTTTTGGGCCGAGGCGGTGAACACCGCTTGCTACGCCATCAACCGGTTATATCTACATCGAATCCTCAAGAAGACATCATACGAACTCCTAACCGGTAAAAAGCCCAATATTTCATATTTTAGAGTCTTTGGTAGCAAATGCTTTATTCTTGTTAAAAGAGGTAGAAAATCTAAGTTTGCTCCTAAGACTATAGAAGGATTTTTACTAGGATATGATTCAAACACAAGGGCATATAGAGTCTTCAACAAGTCCTCTGGACAAGTTGAAGTTTCTTGTGACGTTGTGTTTGATGAGACTAACGGCTCTCAAGTAGAGCAAGTTGATCTTGATGAGATAGGTGATGAAGAGGCTCCGTGCATCGCGCTAAGGAACATGTCCATTGGGGATGTGTGTCCTAAGGAATCCGAAGAGCCTCCAAATGTACAAGATCAACCATCCTCCTCCACACAAGCATCTCCACCAACTCAAAATGAGGACGAGGCTCAAATTGATGAAGGAGAAAATCAAAATGATGAGCCACCTCAAGATGACGACAATGATCAAGGGGGAGATGCAAATAATCAAGATAAGGAGGATGAAGAACCAAGACCGCCACACCCAAGAGTCCACCAAGCAATCCAACGAGATCACCCCGTCGACACCATCCTCGGCGACATTCATAAGGGGGTAACCACTAGATCTCGTGTTGCACATTTTTGTGAGCATTACTCTTTTGTTTCCTCTATTGAGCCACACAGGGTAGAGGAAGCACTCCAAGATTCGGATTGGGCGGTGGCAATACAAGAGGAGCTCAACAATTTCACTAGGAATGAGGTATGGCATTTAGTTCCACGTCCTAACCAAAATGTTGTAGGAACCAAATGGGTCTTCCGCAACAAGCAAGACGAGCATGGTGTGGTGACAAGAAACAAAGCTCGACTTGTGGCCAAGGGATACTCCCAAGTCAAAGGTTTGGATTTCGGTGAAACCTATGCACCCGTAGCTAGGCTTGATTCAATTTGTATATTATTGGCCTATGCTACTTACCATGGCTTCAAGCTTTACCAAACTGGACGTGAAGAGTGCCTTCCTCAATGGACCAATCAAAGAAGAGGTCTATGTTGAGCAACCTCCCGGCTTTGAAGATAGTGAGTACCCTAACCATGTCTATAGGCTTTTAAGGCGCTTTATGGTCTCAAGCAAGCCCCAAGAGCATGGTATGAATGCCTAAGAGATTTCCTTATTGCAAATGGCTTCAAAGTCGGCAAGGCCGATCCTACTTTATTTACTAAGACTCTTGCAAATGATATGTTCGTATGCCAAATTTATGTTGATGATATTATATTTGGGTCTACTAACGAATCTACATGTGAGGAATTTAGTAGGATCATGACACAGAAATTCGAGATGTCTATGATGGGGGAGTTGAAGTATTTTTTAGGATTTCAAGTCAAGCAACTCCAAGAGGGTACCTTCATCAGCCAAACAAAGTATACACAAGACATTCCTAACAAGTTTGGAATGAAGGATACCAGACCCATCAAGACACCCATGGGAACAAATGGGCATCTCGACCTCGACACGGGAGGTAAGTCCGTGGATCAAAAGGTATACCGGTCGATGATAGGTTCATTACTCTATTTATGTGCATCTCGACCGGATATTATGCTTTCCGTATGCATGTGTGTAAGATTCCAATCCGACCCTAAGGAATCTCACCTTACGACCGTAAAACGAATCTTGAGATATTTGGCTTATACTCCTAAGTTTGGGCTTTGGTACCCTCGGGGATCCACACTTGATTTAATTGGTTATTCGGATGCCGATTGGGCAGGGTGTAAAATTAATAGAAAGAGCACATCGGGGACTTGTCAGTTCTTGGGAAGATCCTTGGTGTCTTGGGCTTCAAAGAAGCAAAATTCTGTGGCTCTCTCTACCGCCGAAGCCGAGTACATTGCCGCAGGCCATTGTTGCGCGCAATTGCTTTGGATGAGGCAAACCCTGCGGGACTATGGTTACAAATTAACCAAAGTTCCTCTTCTATGTGATAATGAGAGTGCAATCCGCATGGCGGATAATCCCGTTGAGCATAGCCGCACTAAACACATAGCCATTCAGTATCATTTTCTTAGGGATCACCAACAGAAGGGGGATATCGAGATTGCATACATTAACAGTAAAGATCAATTAGCCGATATCTTTACCAAGCCACTAGATGAACAAACTTTTACCAAACTTAGGCATGAGTTAAATATTCTTGATTCTAGAAATTTCTTTTGATGTCTTGCACACTTAGCTCATAAATATACCTTTGATCATGTCTCTTTTATATATGCTATGACTAATGTGTTTTCAAGTGTATTTCAAACCAAGTCATAGGTGTATTGAAAGGGAATAGGAGTCTTCGGCGAAGACAAGGCTTCCACTCCACTACATAACTCATCCTTCGCCGTCGCTCCAAGCATCTCTCCGTCTTTGGTATAATCTTCACTCATATATTTTATTTGCCAAAGGGGAGAAAGTAGTTCGAAAAGGGCTTATATCTCACTCAAAGTATCCGTTTTTGGCGATTCATGCCAAAGGGGGAGAAAGTATGAGCCCAAAGCAAAAGGACCGCACCACCACCCTATTTTTAAAAATGATTTTCAATTGGTAAATTTCAAATTGGTACCTTATTGTGTTCAAAAAGAGGAGAAAGTGGTATTTTCAAAATTGATATCTTAAAATCCTCTTGAACACTAAGAGGAGAATTTATTGAGGGGGAGTTTTGTTTAGTCAAAGGAAAAGCATTTGAAACAAGGGGAGAAAATTTCAAAACTTGAAAATGCTTAGCAAAATCTTATTCATTTACCTTTGACTATTTTGCAAAAGGACTTTGAAAAGGATTTACAAAAAGAATTTGCAAAAACAAAACATGTGGTGCAAGCATGGTCCAAAATGTTAAAAATAAAGAAACAATCCATGCATATCTAGTAAGTAATGTTTATTGGCTCAACTCTAAGTAACCTTTGCACTTGCATATGCAAACTAGTTCAAATTCTGCACTTCTAAATTTGCTTTTGTTTGTGTTGGCATCAATCACCAAAAAGGGGGAGATTGAAAGGGAATTAGGCTTACACCTATTTCCTAAATTGATTTTGGTGGTTAAATTACCCAACACAAATAATTGGACTAACTAGCTTGCTCTAGTCTATAAGTTCTACAGGTGCAAATGGTTCACAAAAGGCCAATAAAAAGACCAAGAAAAGGGTTCAACAAAGGAGCAAAGGGACAACCGAAGGAACCCTGGTCGGGCGCACTGGACTGTCCGGTGTGCCACCGGACAGTGTCCGGTGCACCAGGGTACTCCAAGCTGAACACTTCACCTTCGGGAATTTTTCAGAGGGCTCCGCTATAATTCACTTGGACTGTCCGGTGTACCACCGGACAGTGTCCGGTGCTCCAAGGAAGAGCAACTCTGAACTCGCCAGCTTCGGGAATCCGCTCCACTATAATTCACAGGACATGTCCGGTGCACACCGGACTGTCCGGTGAGCCAGCGGAGCAACGACTACTTCGCGCCAACGGTCGACTGTAGGCGCATTAAATGCGCTGGCGCGCGCGCAGAAGTCAGAGCACGCGCGGGTGGCACACCGGACAGCCTACAGGGCCTGTCCGGTGCACCACCGGACAGCCAGGCGGGCCCACACGTCAGTGCTCCAACGGTCGGAACCCAACGGCCTGGTGACGTGGCTGGCGCACTGGACACTGTCCGGTGGCGCACCGGACTGTCCGGTGCGCCATGCGACAGCAGCCTCCACCAAATGGCTAGTTTGGTGGTTGGGGTTATAAATACCCCCAATCACCCCACATTCATGGGCATCCAAGTTTTCACACTTCTACACCTTACAAGAGCTCTAGCATTCACTTCTAGACACACCCAAGTGATCAAATCCTCTCCCAATTCCACAAAAGCTTTAGTGTTAAGTGAGAGAGATTTGTTGTGTTTTTTTGAGCTCTTGCGCTTGGATTGCTTTCTTTCTCATTCTTTCTTGAGATCAAACTCACTTGTAATTGAGGCAAGAGACACCAATCATGTGGTGATCTTTGTGGGAACTTTGTGTTCCAAGTGATTGAGAAGAAAAGCTCAGTCGGTCCGAGGGACCGTTTGAGAGAGGGAAAGGGTTGAAAGAGACCCGGTCTTTTTGACCACCTCAACGAGGAGTAGGTTTGCGAGAACCGAACCTCGGTAAAACAAATCCACATGTCTCACTCTTTATTTGTTCGCGATTTGTTTTGCGCCCTCTCTCTCGGACTCGATTATATTTCTAACGCTAACCCGGCTTGTAGTTGTGATTAATTTTGTAAATTTCAGTGTCGCCCTATTCACCCCCCCTCTAGGCGACTTTCAGTAGCAAATAAAACACATACAAAGGATGGAATTGAAAAAAAACTTGTAAGGCGACAAGAAGTGAAAAGAAATCAAGGGAGAGGTAGGTAACTCGCAACTCTCAAACTGGGTTGAAAGAAAGGGGAGGATTTAAAGGATAAGTTTAAGGTAATCATTTAGGTAGAAGACATAAATATCGCAAGGGCCAAAGGCGATATTGGACAAGGGTGTAAGAGAAAGACGAAGGCATAGAAGAGCAAGTGGTACAAATACAATAAAGAATGGAGTTAAGTCTAGGCCTACACGCGGTAAAGAAGAGGACATAGCCAAGGGTGAGATAAGTAAAACATAGCTCTTGAATTGAGATAGAAATGAGGGGATTTCAACAAGCATACCTAAGATAAGTATCAAGGCAAGATCTATAGATTACAAAGGTAAGGACGATATCAAACAAAAGCTCAACAAGGGATGAAGTTAAGGTAAGACAAGGCTTGCAAACCGACAAAGGGAAAGGAAACGAACCAGAGCGGGATAGGGAAAACAACACTCTCGGATTGAAATGGAATAAGGGAGGCTAAAAAATAGGTAAACATCATGGTAAATATGGAGAGAGGTCAAGGGTCAAAGGTGATAATAGGCAAGGATATAAAGGAAGAGGTAAATGTGCATAAAAAATCCATGAATCTAGGTACAACCAAGAATAGAGTTCAGATAAGTCTTGCAAGTGGTAAAGTATAGGATATAACCACGGGTGAGATAAGTAAGAGACCACGCTTGAACTAAGGTGGGAGATTGGAGGTTTTAGATAATGAACATAGAGTAATCACCAAGGTAAGATTGAGAGATGAGAAGGGTAAAGGCAATAAGAAGCAAAAGCACAACAAAGGATGAGGTTACAAACTCGTGAGCCAAAGAAGAGGATACGACCAAGAGAAAGAAGGTATGAGACGGAAGAGGGGCGATTTTAAAGGGCAGGTATGAGACAAACATCAATGTAGGATATAGAGGTGTCAAGGGTGCATATGATAATAATTAAAAAGCATAACAAAGGATATAGTTAAGACAAGACTCACGAAACGACAAAGTGGAGAAAACAATCAAGGGTAAGATTGGTAAGGTTCCAACAGAAGGGTTGAAGTAAAGATTCATTACCGAGTGGAGTTACAAGGAAACAACGAGATTACCACAGGTGTGCCAAATAGAACGATCACTCATGGATCATTAAGAAACAAGGGTGGTCATGGGCATGTTAACTGAAATATTTCAAACAGATATTGGGATATAAAGGTAAGCATATATAAAAATAAGAGTATGCAAGATTCCAATGGTACGAGCATACCAAGACCAAGAAAGTACAAATTGCCAAAAAGATAGCGACTTAACAATAGAATAGGAAAGGGTCTCAAAAGACAGTAAGATCATGGACATATAAACTGAAATGTTTAAATAGGCAGTAGAGGTACAAGGGTAAGTACTTTAGATTAAGGGATAAGGGTATTAAAAATGCAAGGATACGGGCATGTCAATAACAAAATGGAATAGAGATGGTCAAATAGTAGCAATTTAATAATGGATGAGGAAACAGTCCCAAAAGACTAAAGGCTATGGTCAGGGGGCATCTACAAAGATGTCGCAAGCACAAGATGAGATCAGATCTAATAGATTGAGAGAAGTATAGACCATACTAGAATAAAATACTTTTTAGCAAGGGGGCATATAGGAGCACAACATAGAATTAGTCGAGGTGACTAATATTTTGAAGCAGAATCAAGGATGAGATGAAGTAATAATCAATAAGTCCTTAAATCGGCCAATGCTACTCTAGGTCAGCGGTCCTACAGTCAGCACGACTTTGATACCACTTATGTCACACCCGGTTTTGAAGGTAAACCAAATGCGAACCATGTACGTGCCAGGATCAGAAATTCACGTACACAGCGATTACATAAATGACTCATCATAGCACAATGCTTTGAATTACAATAAAGAGTAAGTAATAATATTACAGACTAGAGCCATTTACATAATATAAATCAAAGTACACAGAATCGAAACGTAGCCAATGTAAACAACCCACCACAGGCAGCTGACTCGGGGAGGTCGCTAGCCTAATCCTCGAACTCGTCGAAGTCCTGGAACTCCTGGAGATCCGCCTCGACGCCTTCTTCTGTTTCTTTACCTGAGCATAGATTGCATCAAAGGCAACCTGGTGTTTTGTGAAAGCAAGGGTGAGTACACATCAACGTACTCAGCAAATGTCCCGTTTGGCTGTAGTGGACTAGCTTTATGTGGGGTTAAGGTCAAGCAGTTGTTTTAGTTGATCAGGTAATTATTACTAGTAGAGAGCCAGGTTTTAATAATAACCCAAGTTGTTAACCCAAATGTACCCTTTCCAAACGGAAAGAATACCACTTACCATTACCATAATCATAATAAAAAACCATCATCCTCATCACCACCTGTAAACCAACCATCTCTGATCAAAGTATCTCTAAACAATGGAGCTCCCTTGGCTGCTCATAACCGCGAGCATGGCTGATATATCAGTTTCATAACACTCTGCAGAGGTTGCGCACTTTACCCACAAGTCGTGATTCCCTTTCTGCCCGGAGAGAGCTACTCCCCATTGACTACTACGTAGGTGGCCTAGCAGGGTATCACTACGTAGCCTTTACAAAGATTCCCCGAGGCTGTAGCCGCCCGTTAGGTTTCCTAAATGCACCGCACTCCTCCCCAAGGGGCGAACCAACCTTGGCAGAGCGAGCCGCATACACCGAGCCCTATTAACGACACGACGGCAAAGCGAACTACACCCCGGTTCCTTTAATTATTCAGCTAAGGGCATCCCATTCCACCCTCATGGTTGCACTGTTTTTCCGGGCGGTCATCCAACGAACAGGTCCTTACGGAGAGGCACTCGAGAAATCGCTCGAGCCCCCTAAAGTATCATCAGTCCAACATCATAATCATAATAACAACATCGTATCATAAGTGTTCACATCATGTTCATTGATTAAAATAAAGCAATAACATGAAGCTAACCATAGCAACCCAAAAGGTAATCAAGGACAAGGTAAACAAATAGCTAGTCAATCCTTAGGTTGTTCATAGTATGTGGGACAGTGAATTATAAAGTAAATAGGACATAATGGGTCAGAGGACACTTGCCTTCACCAAACAGATGCTCAGGATCTTCAATCTCGTAGAACTCAAAGAACTGGATCATTTGGTCGCCGAAGCTTGACCGTCGATTCCTCGAAGCTCGAAAATGGATCGCAATCCATTCGCGACGCGCAGCGAATACAATTAGGCACAAACAAACAACCATATATATGCATAAGAACATTACACCATTCAAGTAAAACATAATAAAATACGCAAAATAAAATAGAGTGTGTTACTACGGTCACACGAGGACAAAGAAACGCGACGGTCGAGGCTACGGTCGAGAGGTTATCACGTCCACACTAAACAAGTATTAATCATAATATCTAATTCGACATTGTCAAATAAAAGTAATATCTAAAATTTAGTTCGATTAATCCGCTATGCTAACGAATGTCAGTTAAATAAGTAATTTAATTAACACGAGAGATTCTACGCGAGGCGAACTTACGATATACGAAATAACACGACAGCGTGAAAACGACGCGCGACGCAGCACGCTGACAACACACGAAACAGCGCGCGCAACCAACGCGAATGACGCGTGAATCAGCACGCCACCACGTGCAAAATCGCGTCGTGTTTATACTAAATACCAAATAGATATTAAAACAACATTACATTAATTTGGGTTGATACCTATTTGTAAAAAGCTCGGGTTGATAACTACAACTATAATTTAGTTCTAACTAGTGCGACAACCTGATAAGCATTGAATAAATAAGTAAATAACTAATTAAAATAGGTGATGTGATGAAGCAATACTATATTTTCTAAGTTGATTTTAGTTAGCATAAATTATCTGCGTAAGCTATTATCAATTATTTAATTAATTACTAAGCACGAACGACTATAGCGAAACAACTAACTAATGTGCACGGATCGCGTGCGCGACAAAGCGCGAATGGACGGTGATGGTGCGCACGCGAACGGCAACAACAACACGAGCGAACAACGCGAACGTGCACACGTGCAGGGGGAGGGGGTAGGCGAGGTAGACAGAGGGGGGGGTAGACGGGGGTAGATGAATGTCGTCGGGCGGGACCCCGACGACATGCTGCGCGTGCACAAAACAACACGCACAATAGTGTGCGACACTCGAAGATCACTAACTAATATCATATTTATTATAAATGAGTATTTGGGCAAGACGTTTGAGTTACTAATATTGACATGGATTTATTACAGCATAAGTTAACTACCATAAATTAGTTTAGTTAAAAGATCAAATTAACTAACGCTAGTTAAACAAAAGTATAATTAATTATTAAAACATGAGACATGGCGAAACGATGTTACTGACGCGTAGACGATGCTCACCCACGACGACGGTGAACGGCCGGACGAGCTTGTGGTGAAGCATGAGGACGTGCTGCGTGTACGACGCGAAGCGACGGCGAGGCTGCCGCTACGCTGTGAAGATTACGCCGGGGTTGCCACGGGATGCACGCGAGATTGCGCTGGGCACGCACGAGCAAGTCGCGGGCACGCCAGCCACACGCAGGCCGCGCCGAGGGCACACGCACGAGCCGCGCCAGAGCACAACCTGGCCGTG
Organism: Zea luxurians; assembly: GCA_029449295.1. Lineage (NCBI taxonomy): Eukaryota > Viridiplantae > Streptophyta > Magnoliopsida > Poales > Poaceae > Zea > Zea luxurians. The sequence goes on along the minus strand of JAOPSE010000010.1, from coordinate 35,311,330 downwards.
GACAGCGGGTCGCACCGACGTGCGAGGTCCGCGCTAGGCGCTGGGACCTAGCCGCGGGCAGGCCGCGAGGGTTGCGCTCTGGCTGCGCGCTGCGAGCCACGCTGGCTGCGCCGGGCCGCCACGCACTCGCGCAGGGCCCTACCGCTGGGGCTAGCCACCCCACAAGGCTAGCTGGGAGGCTCGACCAGGGCTGGCCGCCACGCGCGCCGCACAGGCTGGCCATCGGGCCGCCGCGCTGGCTATGTGGGCGGGCTGTCGTGCCGCGCGCCGACAAGCCACCGAGGCTGGCCGCCGCGCGCGCCGTGTTGGCAGGCTGGCCACCACGCCGAGCCACCAGGTTGGCTGGCCGCGGCCGCGGGCCGGGAGGCAGTGGCCGAGCAGGGTTCGCCGGGGCTGGCAAGAACCGCGTCGGGTCGCCGCGCGCACCCTTGCTAGGACGCCGTGCCCGGGGACGGGGGAGAGGAAGTCGGCGCTGGCGGGTTTGGAGGGGGAGAGATGAACGCAACAGAGAGGAGATGGGGCACGACTTGAGGGCATCGATTTGCCCGCATCGGTTGGCAGCTTCCCGAAATCCTACGGTCGTGGACACGGGCAGTTGGAGGAAGATGAATAGGGGCGTCGTGCTTTGGCTGATGGGTGGGCCCGAAGCGTGGGCATGGGACTCGAACGGCGTCGTGGCGGTTGCCCACTCACGCTTGCGCGCAGGGCACGGCGAGGAGCGCGCTGGCGCGACTAGGCATGGCAGTGGCGCTCCTGCTGCTGCGCGCGCTAGGGTTGCGGGGGCGCGGATGCTGCGCTGCTGGGCCGAGCGAGTGCCGCGCGATGCGCTGGGCGAGCGGCTGTGCCAGCTCGCGAGATGGGCCGGCCAGATGGGCTGGCGAGGGGACAGAGGAGGGGAGCTGGGCTTTTTCTATTTTCTTTCTTTATTTATTTTCTTTTATTCCTTTTCATATTTATACACAAAAAAGAGCCACAAATTAAATGGATATTCACCAAGACAATATGTTAAACATAAAATAAAAGCACTCCAGCATGATGCGACAATCAAAGCACTTATAGGGTTTTAATTTACTAGGCTTACACGTAGATTTAAAACAAAATAATTCCCCACTATTTAGGGAAAAGAAAAGAAAAATCAAGGAAAAGAGAGGGTAACACCTGAATTTGGTGGATATTAGAAAAGAAATTTTATACCCCCCAAATTCCGGGTGTTACAAATACAAGAGCAAAAGACTCCACTCCAAGACACATCAAATAGATTGAATCCGCTCTTAGTCTCCAAATCAACTCTATTCCATTAGGGATTTGAGAGAGGGTGTTTTGTGTTCTTCTGTTGCTCTTGTTTGCTTGGCTTGGCCTTTTTTCTTTTCGCATTCTTATTCTCAAGTGATTTGTAAGCGAGGCAAGAGACACCAATTGTTGGTGATCCTTGCGGATCTTAGTGACCCATGAGATTAAGGAAGAAGGCTCACTCGGTCTAAGTGACCATTTGAGAGAGGGAAAGGGTTGAAATAGACCCGGTCTTTGTGACCTCCTCAACGGGGACTAGGTTCTTTGGAACCGAACCTCGGTAAAACAAATCATTGTGTCTAGTTGCTTGATTTTCACTTGATTTGTTTCCCCTCTCTTTCGACTTGACTTTAATTCTAATGCTAACCCCGACTTGTAGTGTGTGCTTAATTTTATAAATTTCAGGTTTCACCTATTCACCCCCTCTAGGTGACTTTCAATTGGTATCAGAGCCAGTGCTTCACTAAGAGTCTAACCAACTCGAAGTGATGTCTGGAGATCACGCCAAAAGGGAGATTGTGCCACCGACAAGCTCGCAAGCTCGGGAAGGACTCTCTCAAGAGACTCCTGCAACAAACATAAGGAGGAATCCTCTTCCTCCATCAAGTTGTATTGGAGAGGTGACAAGAAGATGAAGAAGGTGGTCTACTACAAGACCGACTCTTCATCATCCTACATATCGAGCTCCAAGTCGTCCACTACTTCTAAGCGCCATGAGCGCAAGAAGTATAGTAAGATGCCCCTATGCTACCCCCGTATTTCAAAGCGTGCTCCTCTACTTTCCGTTCCCTTAGGCAAACCACCATATTTTGATGGTGAAGATTATTCTATGTGGAGTGATAAAATGAGGCATCATTTAACCTCACTCCACAAAAGTATATGGAATATTGTTGAATTTGGAGTGCAGGTACCAAAGGTGGGGGACGAAGACTACGACTCGGACGAGGTCGCCCAAATTAGGCACTTTAACTCCCAAGCCATGACTATACTCCTCGCCTCCTTATTCGAGAGGAGTATAACAAGGTGCAAGGGTTAAAGAGCGCCAAAGAAATTTGGGACGTCCTCAAAACCGGGCACGAAGGAGATGAGGTGACCAAGATCACCAAGCGCGAAGACAAAAAGGAGAAGAAAATATACTACAAGAAGAAGGGCGGCGATGCCCACGTGTGTCGGGAATGGGACTCCGATGAGAGCTGCACCGACGAGGACGCCGCCAACATCGCCGTCAACAAAGGCTTTCTCTTCCCAAACGTCGACCACAAGTGTCTCATGGCTAAGGACGGCAAGAAAAAGAAGGTACACTCTAAAGCCACCCCCAAATATATACAACACCTAGTGATGAGGGTAGCTCTAGCGATAGTGAAGATAATTTAATGTCTCTTTTTGCCAACCTTAGCATGGACCAAAAGAAAAAATTAAATGAGCTAATAGAGGCCATTAATGAGAAGGATGAACTCATGGAAAGCCAAGAGGACTTCCTTATTAAAGAGAACAAAAAATTTGTTAAATTGAGAAACGCTTATGCTCAGGAAGTAGAAAAAATGTGAAAACTCGACTAAGGAGCTTAGCATTTGTCATGATTCTATTTCAAGCCTTAGAACTGAGAATGCTAGTTTAATTTCTAAGGTTGAAAAATTAAATGTTTGTAATGATGCCATTTCCTGTCTTAGAGATGAAAATGTCATTTTAAATGCTAAGATAGAAGAATTAAATACTTGCAAACCTTCTACATCTACTATTGATCATGTTTCTATTTGCACTAGATGTAGAGATATTAATGTTGAAGCTATTGATGATCACATTGCTATGATTAAAGAACAAAATGATCATATAGCTAAATTAACTACAAAAATTAATGAGCATGAACTTGAAAATGAAAAGTTTAAATTTGCTAGAAGCATGCTCTATAATGGGAGACGCCCTGGCATTAAGGATGGCATTGGTTTCCAACAGGGGAGCAATGTCAAGCTTAATGCCCCTAAGAAATTGTCTAACTTTGTGAAGGGCAAGGCTCCCATGGTTCAGGATAGTGAAGGTTACATTTTATATCCTGCTAACTATCCTGAGCACAAAATTAGGAAGATTCATGCTAGAAAACCTCACAATGTTTCTCACCATGCATTTATATATAAAAATGAGGCTTCTAGCTCTAGGCAAACCACTCATGTTAAATTGCCTAGAAAGAAAATTCTTGCTGCATCAAATGATCATAAAATTTCATTTAAGACTTTTGATGCATCATATGTTTCAACTAACAAATCAGGCAAAATAGTTGCCAAATATGTTGGGGGCAAACACAAGAGTCCAAAGACTTGTGTTTGGGTACCTAAGGTGCTTGTTTCTAATGTGAAAGGACCCAAGACCGTTTGGGTACCAACGAACAAGGCCTAAACTTGTTTTGTAGGTTTATGCATCCGGTGGTTCAAGTTGGATAATCGATAGCGGGTGCACAAACCACATGACTGGGGAGAAAAGAATGTTCTACTCCTATGAGAAAAATGAAGATCCCCAATGAGCTATCGCATTCAGGGATGGAAATCAAGGTTTGGTCAAAGGCTTGGGTAAAATTGCTATATCACCTGACCATTCTATTTCCAATATTTTTCTTGTAGATTCTTTAGATTACAATTTGCTTTCTGTTTCTCAATTATATAAAATGGGTTACAACTGTCTTTTTACTGAGTTAGGTGTTACTGTCTTTAGAAGAAGTGATGATTAAATAGAATTTAAGAGAGTGTTAGAGGGTCAGCTATATTTAGTTGATTTTAATGATAACAAAGCTGAACTAGACACTTGCTTAATTGCTAAGACTAATATGTGTTGGCTCTGGCATCGCCGACTTGCCTATGTTAGGATGAAGAATCTTCACAAGCTTCTAAAGGGAGAACACATTTTAGGACTAACAAATGTTCATTTTGAGAAATACAGGGTTTGTAGCGCATGCCAAGCAGGAAAGCAAGTTGGCGCTCATCATCCACACAAAAACATAATGACGACGGATAGGCCGCTCGAGCTACTCCACATGGACCTATTCGACCCGATCGCTTACATAAGCATCGGTGGGAGTAAGTACTGTCTAATTATTGTGGATGATTATTATCACTTCACTTGGGTGTTCTTTTTGCAGGAAAAATCACAAACCCAAGAGACCTTAAGAGGATTCTTGAGATGGGCTCAAAATGAGTTCGGATTAAGGATAAAAAAGATAAGAAGAGATAATGGGACGGAGTTCAAGAATTCACAAATAGAAGCATTTCTTGAGGAAGAGGGCATCAAGCATGGGTTCTCTTCTCCCTACACACCTCAACAAAATGGTGTAGTGGAGAGGAAGAATAGAACTCTACTGGACATGGCAAGGACCATGCTTGATGAGTACAAGACACCTGACTGGTTTTGGGCCGAGGCGATTAACACCGCCTGCTACTCCATCAACCGGTTATATCGTCACTGAATCCTCTAGAAGACATCATATGAACTCCTCACTGGTAAAAAGCCCAATGTTTCATATTTTAGAGTCTTTAGGAGTAAATGCTTTATTCTTATTAAGAGAGGTAGAAAATCTAAATTTGCTCCTAAGGTTGTAGAAGGCTTTTTACTTGGTTATGACTCAAACACAAGGGCATATAGAGTCTTTAACAAATCCACTGGATTAGTTGAAGTCTCTTGTGACATTATGTTTGATGAGACTAATGGCTCCCAAGTGGAGCAAGTTGATCTTGATGAACTAGACGATGAAGAGGCTCCATGCGTTGCGCTAAGGAACATGTCCATTGGGGATGTGTGTCCTAAGAAATCCGAAGAGCCCACACAAGCACAAGATCAACCATTATCTTTCAACCAAGCATCTCCACCAACTCAAGATGAGGATCAGGCTCAAGATGTTGAAGATGAAGATCAAGAGGACGAGCCACCTCAAGCGGAGGACAATGATCAAGGGGGAGATGAAGATAATGAAGACAAGGAAGATGAGCAAGAAATACATGGTCAAAGACCGCCACACCCAAGAGTCCACCAAGCAATTCAACGAGATCACCCCGTTAACTCCATCCTTGGTGACATTCACAAGGGGGTAACCACTAGATCTTGAGTTGCACATTTTTGTGAACATTACTCTTTTGTGTCCTCTATTGAGCCATACAGGGTGGAGGATGCACTAAGAGATCCGGATTGGGTGATGGCAATGCAAGAGGAGCTCAACAACTTCACAAGGAATGAGGTATGGCATTTGGTTCCACGTCCTAATTAAAATGTTGTAGGTACCAAATGGGTTTTTCGCAACAAGCAAGATGAGCATGGTGTGGTGATAAGAAACAAAGCCCGACTTGTGGCAAAGGGACATTCACAAGTCTAAGGTTTGGATTTCGATGAAACTTATGCACCCGTAGCTAGGCTTGAGTCAATTCATATATTACTTGCCTATGCTACTTACCATGGCTTCAAGCTTTATCAAATGGACGTGAAGAGTGCCTTCCTCAATGGACCCATAAAGGAAGAGGTCTATGTTGAGCAACCTCCGGACTTTGAAGATAGTGAGTACCCTAACTATATTTATAAGCTCTCAAAGGCGCTTTATGGGCTCAAGCAAGCCCCAAGAGCATGGTATGAATGCCTGTGATATTTTCTTATCACTAATGGCTTCAAAGTCGGTAATGCCGATCCTACCCTCTTCACTAAAACAATTGCAAAAGACTTGTTTTTATGCCAAATTTATGTTGATGTTATTATATTTGGATCTACTAACAAGTCATCTTGTGAAGAGTTTAGTAGGATTATGATACAGAAATTCGAGATGTCTATGATGGGGGAGTTGAAGTATTTCCTTAGATTTCAAATCAAGCAACTCCAAGATGGCACCTTCATTAGCCAAACTAAGTACATTCAAAACATACTTAAGAAGTTTGGAATGAAGGATGGCAAACCCATCAAGACACCCATGGGAACTAATGGGCATCTCGACCTCGACACCAGAGGTAAATCCATAGATCAAAAGGTATACCGGTCGATGATAGGTTCGTTACTCTACTTATGTGTATCTCGACTAGACATTATGCTTTCTGTATGCATGTGTGCAAGGTTCCAAGCAAACCCTAAGGAAGTTCACCTTAGGGCCACGAAGAGAATAATGAGATACTTAGTTTACACTCCTAAGTTTGGGCTTTGGTGTAACACCCCTGGTGTTACTGTAACTAAAACTTGAGCATGACATCATAAGCATTGACATTGCATATATTTGACAAACCTAGAGTGCATTTACTAGGTAAAAATTTCAAACAAGTGTATTGTTTTAGTGTTTTGCAAATAGGACCCTGAATAGGGAACTTAACCCTAAAGAGGGATTAAAGGGGATAAAACTTAACCCAAGATGAGAAAACCTAAAAGCTTTAAGGGAAGAGTCATAAAATGTCCCCAAAAATAAAGTTGAATCACATTTATACCCCTGGGATACCAGAAACCCTAATTGGAACCCTGGAAAACCCTAAAACCAAACCCTAGGGACCTATGTGCAAAATTAGTCCACTTTTGGACTAAAGTGCAAAAACCAAGTCAAATAAGTATATCAAGTCCTTTGGTTCACAAATGGTGGACTTGTAAGCCAAATATTGGGTTTTGGACTTAAGTGCAAAATGGACCTCAAATAGGTTCTATTCTAAGTCTGAAATTCAGTTTAGTAGGCTCAACTTTGGAGCCCTGTATCTTTCAAATTCTAGGGTTTTTGCCCTAGGTCACCACATCAAAATTGTAGCCCAATTATAGGAGAACAACTTTGCTTAAGAGTGCAAGCTATGTTCTCATGAGAAATTTGGAGATAATTCAGCTCAATGTTGGACTGTCAGGATGGTTCAGTCTGAAAATCAGACTAACAGATTGATGCCATCAACTTCAAGCTTAAATTCAAGCATAATCCAATGGGTTTTTGTGGCATCATTGTATTACAAAGTTGTAGATGGAGTATTGCTCTACACTTTTGCTGCAGAGCTTGACTAGTGTTGTCGTTAGAAATTTAGAGAAAATCAAGCTCCAAATTGGTCTGTCAAAGTGCCTGAACAACATCGCCATGGTACAGTGCTATCGGGAAAGGGATTCAGAGTACCTCACCGCCGTCGATCACCCCTCCGCCGTGATTCACGTCGCCGGCCTTAAGATTCGCGTGCAGGGTGGATGGATAGCATCGCGGGGTAAGGATCTTCACCGACGGTGAGCTGGAGGTCACTCCGGTGACTCACCGTGGCCTTCGCCCCTACTTTGCGGCGTAGCAGATAAGCTCGCCGGTGAACCACTGCCTCTCGGCCTTGCGCCGCGTGGCCTAGCCGTACTACAGCACCGCCGTGACACCTTAAAGTTGTCCCATCGTCGCCGGGGAGCCTGCCACGCCGCGGGACACGAATTCACCGCGCCCGCCTTCTTCCTCATTTCCGGCCGCCGCGCGTCCTTCCCAAATTCACTGGCCACCGCCTTACCCTCCTATAAATTGAGCCCTCCCCTAGCTACGTAACATCATCGCGCACCCAGCCACCAAATATCGTCCTCAATCGTTCACCTGAGAGCTCGAATTCCTAATTTCCCCAAATCGGGTTGAACACCCCGTAAGAACACTTCACCGCGGCCAGCCTATTCCAGGTGAATTCATACTCCTCTGTTGATTGTTCTAGCATCCCTAGGTTCTCCTTAAGCTCCCCGACCCCTTTAATTGAACCGAACCGCCAAGGATCGCCGGGAACACAACACATTAGCCGCCATACTCTCGGTCACCTGTGGCCAGAGCTCCGCAGTTGATCTTAGATGCAATTGAGTTGGGGGAAAAGCTTAGGATAGGTCCGATTTGGTGTCTGCTGCTCGAGAACCCTAGCCGTTGCCCCAATCGGCCGGTCTACGAGCTCGTCGGAGCTCGGTCGTGCGTGAACGCCGTCGAGGTCGTGTCGCGTAAAGGAATAGAAGTTGGAGGGTGTTTCTGTAAACCGTCAGCGACACATGACAATAGTAAAGGAACTTGTTTCCTGTTACCCAGAACTCCAAGGACCCCTGTGCAAAACTGCCATCGCGCGCGGGCGCGGGCGCGCGTTTCCTGTGGAGTTGGGCTGCTCGGGCCAGTTTAAGCCCAATACTGTTGAGCATTTTTTCTTTTTCTTTTTCAGGAGAAATTTAGAAATCCCTGGAAAAATGTAGAAAAATGGTAAAATTGTGAAACTAATTTTCCTAGACTCCCCATTTTCCCTAGAATTTAATAAAAATAGTTTCATGATTTTTAGGTTAAATCAGGAATTTTAAGGTATTTAAAATAGTTTAAGATAGTAGTTCTGGATTTTTAAAAGATAAATGGTAATCCCAAAAATGTTCAAAATTTTTATATAAGCTCCTCATATTATTTAGAAACCTTGGGTAGAGTTTGGGTTGACTTGGACCTTGTTTGATACTTAGAACCCAAAACACCCCCCCTGCCCTATGAATTCCTTTACTGACTCCGGAAACCCTAAGTTCTCGGAGTTCCGTGAAGGAAAGTTGTATTCAAGACTTAGATAATAAATTTATATTATCCTTGCACCCTCATGAGCATTACATGGCATCCATTCTTATATATACATATGTATGGTTATGATTAGAACACGAAGAAGAAGTGGAAGCCACTGAAGAGCAAGTACCACCACCTTTGGAAACACAGGCTGAGAACTGTTTCTACTTCGATATTTGTGGATCTGAGCCTGACTCACCCATAAACAAAGGCAAGCCCCGGTGCATTTGCCACCTCCTTGTGTTTTAAAAATCTTTTTCACTTGCTTGATGCATTAGGTGTTAGGAGTTGATTGCTTAAACAATTCCTGCATTACTTTCCTTGGAATTGATTACCTTCCTTGATACCCTGTTTTACAAAAGGTTTTATTATGCTTAGTATTGCTCTAGCAAAACAAAAGGATTTGTTTTACAAAAGATGTTTGGCAAAGTGGGAGGGTTGTTTTCAAAATAAAACTTGATGGTGAATCTGTCAAAGGCCTTGATGGATTCAACATCGGAAAAGATGTACCTCTGCCAGGTACCAAGTTTTTGGGGTTGAAATAATTAAGCTGAGACCGGGCGGGTGACTTGCACGAGAAGAGAGTCTCGGTGTAGTGTCTCCGTCTGAGTCGATTAAGGACCTTGTCGATGTAGGCCTGCTGACCGAGGACCCTTTAACTGGTCACATGCCTCGTCATGGGTAAGCTTTGCCTCGGGAGGACTAAGGCCAGAATAAGATAACACGAAATGGGCGTGGAGCGGTGGCGAGAGTAGCGTGTACCCTCCGTGGCAAGAGGCTGGACGGTGGTGTATCTGTACTCTCGGTTTGCGTGAACCTGATCTGGTCTTAAGAACCCCGGCGGCGGGTTGACATATGCAAGGGTTAAGTGCTACATATGTCGTGTGATCGGAGATCCTCAGCTGAGTATAATCGATTCGGATCGCCGTACCTCCGCGGTTATGGAGACTTGGCCACTGACTTACACGTAGCACTCCAGTGAAGATGAAGGGTTGATAAGAAATTGGCTAGTGTAGGTCAAGTGATTGAACTAGGGTAGAAAGAACTCTAGCTGCAGGTAATTTTACTTAACCTGACAATAAAATTGGATTTTAAGGATCCACTTTAGTAAGCAATTCTGCAAACAGAGTCTTTGATTCTTGAAAGGCCTTACCTTGACTCCCATATAACCAGCATACCCTTGAGAGTCTTTTCTTTAGTCGGGTAAGACTTGCTGAGTAATTCCATACTCAGGGTTTATTCCCCCGTTGTTTTTAGGTGAGGAGACAACAAACCTTTGTTGTTTTTGTACCAAGGTGGTGAAAAGTGAAGAAAATCAAGAATGAAGCTGCTGGAGGACCGGGTCCTCCTTAAAAACTTTTATGTAAAGAACTTAATCGGAGGAGCTTTTGCCTCCCAGGTATTGTAATAACACTTATCTGCACTCACTTATACTCTGGTCTGTATTAAACGACTTACTCTTACTTTTCAATATATGTATGTTTATGTAACCACTTCCGCATTTCCGCATCTCCGATGAACATATTGTCTGTCAGACGGGTGAAACGTTCCTAGAAAGGTAAGGATAAAGATACCGAACTTGTCAAGTGATTCAGGAACATCTACAGGGTTGTCTGATGTCTGTTGGACAAGGACAACTGTAGGTGGGCCTAATAACTTGGGAGGTTCCGTCACAGCTGGTATCGGAGCGTAGCCCTTCTTGGCAGATACTATGTAGCATCTTCAAAAGGATTTTCTAAGATTTATCTAGAAAACTTCTTCTCCTCTTACCTAAGCATCTCTGAAGAGTTTATTTCAAAGACCAGATAGGAAGAGTGCAATGTATAAAAGGTTGAATCAACTAAGGTTGATTCTGTAGTTACTCATGCATCATGCTAAGAATTGTACTAATAAATTTCCCCCTTAGAAAATGCCACCACGTACGAGGAAGACTGCACGAAATCATACTGGACCTATCGGTGTACCTCGACACCAACTTGCCCCACGGGAACAAGATAGCAGTAGCGGGAGCAATGATCCTATTGGTGATCTCGAAGCTTGCGTGAATCAGCTTCAAGCAGAATTACAACGCAGGACCAATTTATGGGTTGCGGACGGTGACCGAATAAATGAACTACGAAGTTACATCCGTACCCTGCAAGATCAACTTGCTGACCGAGATTTGGCGCTTGATTGGGCAGTACAGTCTCGATCGGTAGCTTGGGCTAAGGAAGCGAAGGCTCGAGCACGAGTCGAAGAACTTAGCACTGCTATTGACAACTTGCAGGCATATTGCAATACTTTACATGAGGAAGTTCATGTACTGTATTCGCAATTACACCCACATGTCCCTACGGATCCTGTCAGGTCAGAAGCCGGACCCTCGCATAATGCGGGAGAAGCGCTTGGTGGTGAGTTAGACCTTTTTAGACCCCCTCCTTCTATGAGGCTGGTCGACGTATGGTCTCCCACACCTGATGACGAAGCTGCCAAATGTAACCAGGAGCAGGAGTAGTAGGGTAGCTATAGAAATAGAAAGTAGTGTATTGTAGGTTGTACTAATGTATAATAGGTGGTGCTATTGTGTACTGGGTAATGTATCCTGTTGTAAAATCGAGTTGTACATTACTCTCTTTGGTAATGTGAATCGGATGGTTTTGGTCTTTGGCATATTATATTTGCTTTCAAATGTTTGTTGCCACAGATGCCATCCAAAACTCGATCCCAGGATGCAGCAGGACCCTCTAGTGGAAGGGAATCTACACCGAATCCACCTCCGGTTCCTCCCACATTGGCCGAGGCGATTGCCGCCTTGGTAAACGCGACTGCGGACAATACCCGCTTTCTTAGAGAAATGGCGGGCCAACAGCTCCAGCAGCAGGGTGGAAGGGGTTATCAGCAAGGCCCCCGTGAAACCACCTATCTGGATTTCTCTGAAACCCGTCCACCACTATTCGTCAAGGCTGAGGACCCGTTGGAAGCTAATGAGTGGATACGGGTTATTGAACAAAAGTTTGGTCTTCTCCGCTGTTCAGAGACGCAGAAGCCGTTATTCGCAGCACAACAACTACGTGGCCCTGCCAGTACCTGGTGGGGGAATTTTGTGGCTATTCAACCTGCTAACCATCAAGTCACCTGGGAAGAGTTTAAAGTGGCCTTCCGCGAGCACTACATACCCGAAGGTGTTCTGCATATGAAGCAGGAAGAGTTCATGAAGCTGAAACAAGGAGGAGATACCATCAATCAGTATCTCAACAAGTTTAATCACCTGTCACAATACGCAATCGACCAGGTGAACACTGATTTAAAGAAAAAGAACTGCTTTATGAGGGGTCTGAATGATCGATTGCAGAGAAAAATGGCCACATGCATAGATCTCACGTATGGAAAGGTTGTCAGCACAGCCTTATCTGTTGAAGCAAAATACGCAGGTTCCGGGAAGAACAAGGGATTCGGTGGTGAGAAGCCTAATCAGGGCCAGGCGAAGAGGCAACGGTTTGTGATCCGGCCTTCTAGCCAAAATCGCACTTTTTCTCGTCCACCCTCATTCCCTTTCAAGCAGCCAATCATTATCCATCCCAATAATACCCCCACTACCCCAAATCAGCCGGGTGCACCGGGCACTCGATTCCCTGCTTTGCCCAGCTCTTCAACCGGGTGTTTCAATTGCGGCAAGTCGGGACATTTCATCAAGGATTGCCCATATCCCAAGCAGAATCAATCAAATGCTCAGCAAGGGTCTGGGAAATCAGCTCAGTCAAAGGGAAATACTGTGGGGAAGAATACAAAGAAGATGGGGTGGGTATACTATACCCAAGTGGCCACTACACCGGAAGGAGAACCGGTGATGATGGGTACGTTTCTCGTGGTCAGTCAGCCTGCAATTATTCTTTTTGATTCTGGTGCTTCGCATACATTTATTAGCAAGACATTTGTGGAGCAACATCACATTGCATGCCATGAATCAAAAGAGGGATTTAAAATTCATTCACCTGGGCGACACATTTTTACTCGAGAAGTGGCCTATGAAGTGCCAGTAACAATGGCCGGACGGAACTTTCCTGCTAACATGATTGTTCTGAAAGGCCAGGATATAGATGTGATTTTGTGTATGAATTGGTTAACCCAACACAAGGCAATTCTCAACACTGAACTCAGAACCGTCAGGTTGAGCTATAATCAAGAAGAGATTCTTTTGTCTCTCCTCGTAACCAATCCAGCCAAAGCTTCTGGTAGGATCTATGAAGCCATTGTACCGGAGATCAAGGATATTCCGGTAGTATGTGAGTTTCTAGATGTATTTTCGGAAGATTTGCCTGGACTACAACCTGAGAGAGATGTAGAATTTGTAATTGAGCTAAAACCCGGTACGGCTCCTATTTCCCGAAGATCGTACCGTATGCCCCCTAATGAGTTGGCAGAATTGAAGATTCAATTACAAGATCTATTGAATAAAGGATTCATCCGGCCAAGCTCGTCTCCATGGGGTTGCCCTGCCATTTTTGTTAAAAATAAGGATCAAACCTTACGAATGTGCGTGGATTATCGACCCCTGAATGAGGTCACCATCAAGAACAAGTACCCTCTTCCAAGGATCGACATCTTATTTGATCAACTGACTGGGGCGAGGGTATTTTCCAAAATTGATCTCAGGTCGGGCTATCACCAAATCCGTATTCGGCCTGAGGATATACCGAAGACCGCGTTTACTACGCGGTACGGTCTATTTGAATATTTGGTAATGTCCTTTGGGCTAACAAATGCTCCTGCCCATTTCACTTATTTGATGAACTCGGTGTTCATGCCCGAGTTGGACAAGTTCGTGGTGGTCTTCATCGACGATATCTTGATATACTCTAAAAATGAAGAGGAGCATGCTCAACATCTACGGATTGTATTGACGCGCCTGAGGGAACATCAGCTGTATGCCAAGTTCAGCAAGTGCGCGTTCTGGCTGGAGGAAATTCAATTTTTGGGGCACGTGTTATCTGCCAAGGGAATTACGGTAGATCCTAGCAAAGTCAAAGATATTCTGGAGTGGAAACCCCCAACCACTGTTCACCAAGTCCGGAGTTTTCTTGGACTAGCTGGATATTATCGCAGATTCATACCAGATTTTTCTAAGCTTGTGAAGCCAATCACAAATTTATTGAAGAGTGACATTAAATTCAATTGATCTTCTAAGTGTAATGAAGCCTTTGAGCAATTGAAGACATTATTAACCACTGCTCCGGTATTGGCTCAACCGGACATCACTAAGCCTTTTGATGTATATTGTGATGCGTCTGGCAGTGGACTCGGCTGTGTATTAATGCAAGAGGGCCGAGTAATTGCATATGCTTCAAGACAGTTGCACCGACATGAGGAGCATTACCCAACTCATGATCTGGAGCTAGCTGCTGTGGTTCATGCCCTAAAAATTTGGCGTCATTATCTACTGGGAAATGTCTGTCATATTTATACAGATCATAAAAGTTTGAAGTACATCTTCACCCAGTCAGAATTAAATATGAGGCAAAGACGATGGCTTGAGCTTATTAAGGACTATGAACTGGAGATCCATTATCACCCAGGCAAAGCCAATGTTGTGGCAGATGCACTGAGCCGTAAGGCTTCCTGCCACTGTCTTATGATGAAGACCTCTGACAACACTTTATGTCAAGAGATGGAAAAGTTAAACCTGGGGATGATCCAACAAGGGACTCTGAATCAGCTAAAGCTTGAGTCAATCATTTTACAAAGGATAATTAATGCTCAAAAGGATAATTTGGGTATGAAGCACATACGGGAGAAAATAAGGGCTAGAACAGCCAAATGTTTCAAGGAAGACGATCAAGGTGTGATATGGTTTAAAAACCGCATAGTAGTGCCAAAGAATGAAGAACTCTGCCAGCAAATTTTAGATGAAGCGCATCTTAGTCGCTATTCTATTCATCCGGGAAGCACTAAGATGTATCATGATCTAAAGCAGTACTACTGGTGGACGAAGATGAAAATTGAAATTGCACGCTATGTGGCTAAGTGTGACACTTGCAGACGTGTCAAAGCCATACACATGAAAACTGCTGGTCCATTACAATCTTTGCCGATCCCAACATGGAAATGGGAAGATATAAGTATGGACTTTATCGTGAGATTGCCCAGGACTGCAAAAGGGCATGATTCTATCTGGGTTATAATTGATCAGCTTACGAAGATTGCTCACTTTTTACCGGTCAAGACAAGTTACCCGGTTACTGTCTATGCCCAATTGTACATTGCTCATATTCTTAGTCTGCATGGTGTTCCGAAGACCATTGTGTCGGATCGTGGATCCCAATTTGTAGCCAAGTTTTGGGAAGCACTTCACAAATCCTTGGGTACTGAGTTGCTCCATAGTTCGGCATATCATCCACAAACCAGTGGACAGACTGAGAGGATTAATCAAGTACTCGAAGATATGTTGCGAGCATGTGTTCTGGACTTTTCACCAAAATGGGATGAATGCTTGCCTTTGGCGGAGTTTTCATACAATAACAGCTATCAAGAAAGTATCAAGATG
Source organism: Zea luxurians (assembly GCA_029449295.1). Lineage (NCBI taxonomy): Eukaryota > Viridiplantae > Streptophyta > Magnoliopsida > Poales > Poaceae > Zea > Zea luxurians. The sequence continues at coordinate 35,296,013 of JAOPSE010000010.1, read as the reverse complement.
GCACCTTTTGAAGCTTTATATGGGCGACGGTGTCAAACTCCGCTAAATTGGTCTGAACCTGGAGAAAGGTATTTCTTTAGGCCTGATATTGTAAAGGAGGCCGAGGAAAAGGTTCAGAAAATTATTCATAATATGAAGAAAGCACAAGCCCGTCAGAAGGGTTATGCAGACAAACGGTGAATGCCCTTATATTTTCATGAAGGGGACTATGTCTACCTGAAAGTTTCACCCATGAAGGGAGTGTCGCGTTTCGGGGTTAAAGGGAAACTTGCACCCAAGTACATTGGTCCATTCCCAGTACTTGAGCAATGTGGACCCTGTGGCATATCGACTGCAGCTCCCCGAAACTTTGTCTGCTATCCATAATGTGTTCCATGTGTCACAATTGAAGAAGTGTCTTCGGGTTCCCGATCAAACCATTGAAGTGACAGATGTTGTCCTAGAACCAGATTTAACATACTCGGAACATCCTATTCGAGTTCTGGATCAAAAGGACAGGGTTACCCAGAGAAAAACTCTCAAGTTCTATAAGATACAGTGGAACCAACATTCTGAAGATGAGGCTACATGGGAAACTCAAGACTTTTTAGATAAGAATTTCCCAGGCTTCCTAGTCTCATGTAATTTGTAAAGTGTATTTAGTGTTGTAATAAAGAAATGACCCCCACACCACCCCTGCCTTGTACCAGAAATAAGGGAATAAAGATGTGACACATTTCCTTTTCCATTACTCACCCTAGGTGTAACACCCGGTTTTAAGGGACAAAGCCAGGTGCATCTCATACATGCGCCAAGAAGACAACATATATAATAACAGAGTGTATAGAGATAAATGTCACAAAACATCAGAGTAATTATTACATAGCGGAAGACTTATTACAAAATAAAGGAATAAATGTAAAACTGAACTAAGGATCGTCGGCGCCAATGTCGACTGAGAAACGCCACCTAGATCAGATCGAACTCCTCAGTGTTAGGTGGCTCCTCTTCGATCACCTGATCTTCTCCTGTGGGGGGGGGTGTGAGACAGCAAGAGTGAGCTCACATACGTTCATAGCTCAACAAGTCGTGGGGAATAATGTGGCATGAACTCACCAAAGGTGGGAGTTCACGAAGTGTAAGGCTGATCAATGAAATAAAGGCTGAGGCTGAGCATTGCTTTTATAAGTTGGTCAAAATTTTATTAGCAATTACTACGTGTAAGTAAATACCAAACCTTAATAATAATAAAGAGCAGTAATAGTAAAATAATCCCGAATGCGATGCAAATGTCAAATTAAATTTAGGTTCCATAGTTAATCATGTGAGGGTCCGAGCCGCTCATGACCGTGAGCACGGCTAGTATACTAGTTTTACCCTCTGCAGAGGTTGCACATCTTTACCCACAAGCCGTGTTACCCATCTGCCAAGGGGTCATGAATCCCATACACCTCTACCAAGGAAGCGAGGCAGGGTAACACTACGAGGCCTTTACAAAGTTCCACTAGCTTCAGACTACCCGCTACAGTTTATAGGAAGCTCCAGTGCAGGGTTCTTGCCTGACCGCCATCGCAGCAAAATCAAACAAGGACCTCCCTACACTGACCACTCCCCTACTGCCCTTGCCCCTTTCGGGTAAGGTAGCCCTCCACTAGCTTTCCTAGTTAATCAGCCAAGGGCGTCCCATTAAACCCTTGTGGTAGCACTGTTTTCCCAGGTGGTCGCTCCATGTTCCCATTAATTTAATGATCTTAACATGAACAATAATAATAACAAGATAATAACAGAATAATCATGAATAGTGTATCTCCATACCCAATCCACATAAAGCAATAGCAAGTACTACCCAAAAATATTTCAGGGGTGAACAAGGTATGGAGGTAATCAAAACTGGGGTAACATAAAGGCTCCCATCAAAATTAACCTATGCAGATCATTAAAATTAATAAGAACATGGCTGGGAAAAGTAAGTGGTCAAGGGCACAACTTGCCTTCAATGAGCTCCTGCTCAGCTACTTCTACTTGTTGAACCTCAGTTTCCACAGTGGCTTGCTCGACTACTTCGCATCAACATAATACATACATAGTATAGCAAAAATTAACATTGCACCAAACATGTAAATAAAATATACAGTAAAAATCTATATATTAAAATGACATCATAGGAACTGGAATCACTAAATTTGGAGTTATAGGTTTCAAGTTATGAATTTCCTAAGGTTTAATGTGATTAAAATAGGATTAGATGAGAAATAAATTTTCTTACTGTTTTCATGTCAAAATAGAGATACTAAATGATAGAGAACAATATTACAAAATTTTAGAAACTGGAATGGCTCAATTTGGAATAAAAATGGATTTTCTATGAATTTTACAAGTTTCTAGATTTGTTTTTGTATTAAAAATGAATTTCTAATATTATTTCTCTGTTTTTAATCTATTCTGGACTGGGCCTCAATTTCTGGATAGGTCAGGGGCTAAACCAGAGTTTTCCCCAAGACACAGCTTACTGTTACCGAGGATGGCGGGTTGTTTTCAAATAAACAGAGGGTCTCTTATGAAAAAGTGCCTGGCCGAAGGGGTATCGAGCGTTTCTGGCCGCCCGATCTGCAATCTGGGGTCCATCGGATCAAGATCCTATGACTACAATGAAAACAAGGTCATAAACTCCCATAGCCGTTGATCTGCCACCGACGGACACGATCAACCGATTGAATCGGTAAGCTCTGGTTTAAATCCCGATCATCCGTGTTGGATCCAACGGTACACGTGCCATCGCCCAACACGCCGTCACGCAGTGGCGCTGGGCCTTCCCCGCGGCGGCACGTCACCGGCGCCAACCCAATCCGTGAATCCCATTGCCCCAAACTCTAATCCGAAGGCACATGCGCAAAGCGGAGATGAAGGCGAACATGCAAGGCACGGACTCACCGGCTGCGATGCGGCGTGGAGGTCTGACCGCGGCAAGAAGCGATCCGCGGCGACGCACGAGCAACGACGAGCAATTCCGGTGGGGTAGAACAAGTCCAGGGGCTGAGAAACCCGTGGACACCACCGAGACGATGTCACGATCACCCCAGATCAAGCACCGAGGCACGCACGTCGGTGAATCGGCCGGTCAACTACGGTGGATCCCAACACCCGTGGGCGGCAATGGCGGCGCTAATTTGTTTAGGGAAACTAGGCTTGCGCGAGAAGGTAGTGGGAGGAGGAACGGGTCACGGGGATTCCCCTTTTATCTCCTAGAGTCCAGGTCAGGAAGAGGGGAAGAGGTTGTCCCTACTCCCGGCAATGGCGGCGACGGCTGCGGACGCCGTTGTGAAGAAGAAGATCGCGCCCTGACGAGTGGGACCCGCGGAGCAGTGATACAAAGCGCGCGCGAGCAGATATTCAGGCGAGCGCGCATGTGACCGACCCATAGGGCCCACCTATCGGCGCCGATAAGCGCGTGGGCGGAGCGCAGTTTATGGCACGCGGGCCCCGGGTGTCGGCGCAGATCTCCTGGGGTTTGGGCGGCACGGAGAGAGGTGAGGTTTTAGTAGATGGGCCGAAATGAGGGGAAGTTGGCCCAGCTGCAGGTTTTCTCTTTTTCTTTTATCTTTTTCTTTCTCTTTTCCTCCTTTTAGGTTTAAATTTGAATTTGAATTTTGAAGTAAAACTTGTGCTACATTAATCTTTATTACTTTTGTGAAGTTAAGAATACAAATTCTTTGAAATATAATTATATTGTTTATGTTTCTATATCATTTCTCTCCTTAGTTTCAAAACCCTAGCTTTAATTTAGGGTTTGATTTAACTTCTAGTATTTATTCTCTTATTATCCTTATTATTATTACTATTTTATTTAATGCACAAACATAAAAACTCCAGCATGATGCATTTTTTTATCATTTGTTTGACTTAATCTCTAAATTGTGTGTGTGCTCTTTTCTTATGATGCAAATGAGGCACATAGAATTGAGGCTAACTCTCTATTGTTCCTTGTATACAACTTTGAGTATTACAAATCCTACCCCCCTTAAAAATAATCTCGTCCTCGAGATTTAGGAAGATCTAGGAAAAAGGTGGGGAAAATCTATGCGAAGCTCTTCTTCTCTTTCCCAAGTTGCTTCATCTTCACCGTGGTGACTCCATTGAACTTTGCACATCTTTATAACCTTATTTCTCGTAACTCGAGTCAAAGTATCCAGAATCTTGATGGGGTACTCAGTATAAGTTAGATCCTCTTGAACACTAAGGTCTTCCATTGGTAACTGTTCCTCAGGCACCCTGAGACATTTCTTCAGCTGAGACACATGAAATACATCATGAACATCCGCAAGATGATCCGGTAACTCCAATTGATATGCAACCTCTCCCACTCGCTATAAGATTAAGAAGGGTCCAATAAAGCGAGGGGACAACTTTCCTTTGACTTTGAATCTTCTCATACCCCGGAGAGGTGACACCTTCAAATAGACATAATCTCCCTCTTTAAACTCAAGCAGTCTTCTCCGGGTATCAGCATAACTTTTCTGCCTGGATTGTGCAGTTCTCAAATTCTCCCTTATTTGCTGAACTTGTTCCTCTGCTTCTTGTATAATCTCAGGCCCAAACAACTGCCTTTCACCAGTTTGATCCCAATACAATGGAGTCCTGCACTTTCTACCATACAAAGCCTCAAACGGTGACATCTTCAAACTGGCCTGATAGCTATTATTATAGGAGAACTCAGCATATGGCAAACTCTTATCCCAACTTCCACCATGTTTAAGAGCACAAGCTCTTAACATATCTTCAAGCACTTGGTTAGTCCTCTCTGTCTGCCCATCAGTCTGGGGATGGTAAGCCGAACTAAAATTCAATCTCGTATCCAATGACTCGTGTAGCTTCTTCCAATACCGAGAGGTAAACTGTGATCCCCGGTCTGACACAATCTTCTTTGGCACACCATGCAGGCATACAATCCGTGCCATGTACAACTCTGCCAACTTGGCTCCTGAATACGTGGTCTTCACTGGAATAAAGTGGGCTACTTTAGTTAGCCTGTCCACAATCACCCATATAGAATCATATCCAGCAGACGTGCGGGGTAATCCAACAATGAAATCCATGCCAATCTCTTCCCATTTCCACTCAGGTATCTTTAGTGGATGCAGTAGTCCGGCTGGCCTCTGGTGTTCAGCCTTAACTCTTTGGCATACATCGCACATAGCCACATGTGCAGCCACATCTCTCTTCAATCCATACCACCAATATTTTTGCTTCAAATCCTGATACATCTTAGTACTCCCAGGATGAATAGAATAAACTGAATCATGTGCCTCCTTCAATATGGTTTCCCGAAGACTATCGATATCGGGAACACAAATCCGATTCTTGGACCATATCGTGCCTTGTTCATCCTCCGTGAACTCTGGGCCTCTACCCTCTATTATCAGATCCTTGATCTCCTGGATTTTAGCATCACCAACCTGACCTTTACGAATTTCTTGCTCCAAGGTAGGTTCCAATTCAATAGTCACTCCTTCTGTATGTGTAACAATTCCCAGGTTGAGTCTCTCAAAATCTTTTGCTAATTCATCAGGTAGCTGGACAACGAAAGCGGAGTGAACATGCTCCTTCCGACTCAAGGCATCTGCAACCAAATTCGCCTTACCTGGGTGATAGTGAATCTCCAAGTCATAATCCTTAATGAGCTCCAACCAACGGCGTTGCCTAAGGTTGAGATCCTTCTGAGTGAATATGTACTTCAAACTCTTATGATCCGTGTATACTTGGCACTTAGTTCCCATAATGTAGTGTCTCCAAATCTTAAGTGCATGCACAACCGCTGCCAACTCCAAGTCATGAGTGGGGTAGTTCAATTCATGCTTCCGCAACTGACGAGATGCATAGGCAATCACATGACCATCTTGCATAAGCACACATCCAAGTCCTTGGCCACATGCATCACAATAAATGTCAAATCCCTTCTGCAGATCTGGCATAATCAATACTGGTGGCGACATTAGTCTCTCCTTCAATTGATCAAAGCTTTCTTGGCACTTCTCATCCCACTTGAATTCTCTTCCTTTTTCCAAAAGCGATGTCATAGGCTTAGCAATTTTGGAGAATCCTTCAATAAATCTCCGATAATATCCTGCGAGTCCCAAGAAACTCCGAATCTCAGTAACTGTAGTGGGCACTCTCCACTCCATTATCTCCTTCACTTTAGCAGGATCCACTGCTATTCCTCCATTAGAAATAATATGACCAAGGAATGGCACCTTGTCAATCCAAAACTCACACTTGCTGAACTTAGCGTAGAGTTGATTATCTCGCAGCTTCTGTAGCACCAACCTTAAATGTTGTTCATGATCACTTTCATTCCTAGAATAGATCAGAATATCGTCGATAAACACCACGACGAATCTGTCCAAATACTCCATAAACACCTTATTCATCAAATTCATAAAATAAGCCGGTGCATTGGTTAATCCAAATGACATAACAGTAAACTCATATAATCCATATCGGGTCGAGAATGCTGTCTTGGGAATATCCGATGGTCTAATCCTCATCTGATGGTAACCGGATCGGAGATCAATCTTCGAGAATACTCTAGCACCTCTCATCTGATCAAATAAATCCTCAATACGGGGCAACAGGTACTTGTTCTTCACCGTAACATCATTAAGAGACCTATAATCCACACACATTCGTTGCGATCCATCCTTCTTCTGCACAAATAACACCGGTGCTCCCCAAGGTGAGGAACTCGGACGAATATACCCCGCTTCTTGTAACTCAGTTAACTGCTTCTTAAGCTCCTTCAGTTCTTCTACAGCCATCCTGTATGGTCGCTTAGAAATAGGGGCGGTTCCAGGTAAGAGATCAATAACAAACTCAATTTCTCTATCCGGTGGCATCCCTGGTAACTCCTCTGGAAAGACATCCGGAAAATCTCTAACCACCCAGATGTTGTCACCAACAAACTCCTCAGGCATAAAGAACATTGCACGCATGGATGAGGAGGTTACTGCAATATTAACTTGAAATCTTTCTCCTTTAGTGGTAGTGAGCTCTACGGTACCTCTACCACATGCTATAACGGCCTTTGCCTTTCTTAGCCATGACATACCAAGGATAAGATCTATACTGCTTGACTCTAATATTATAGCAGTAGCTCCAAATTGTCTACCCATAATGGTTAATGTCAATCTACGTGTCATTTGATTTGCCTCAACAGGCCCTTTAGGTGTAATTACTATCATGGGTTTTCTCATATTTAGCAGTGGTATTTCATTTGTGTTGGCATATCTAGCAGACATGAATGAATGTGTAGCACCAGAATCAAATAATATGGTTGCAGGAATTGCATTAACATAAAACATACCAAGTACGATGTCCCCACCATCCGGAGTATCATCAACGCTGACTTGATTCACCCTGGCTATAGAATATCCCTTGCCAGGAGTCTGTTGTTTGTTCTGAACTGGAGTAGTAGCACTCCTCTGTGGGCAGACATTTGCATAATGACAAGTCTTCCCACACTTGAAACAAGTAGTGCCTGAACTTTGTCCTGAAAACTTCATCGGGGTGCCAGTCGGTGTGGCCTGTCGAGGAGGTGGAGTCCTCAGTGGTGATTGCTGAACTGGGCGTGGTCCTCCCGGTCGAGTCGGTGTACCCTGTGGTGAGACATAGCGGGGACGAACACTGCTGCTACCCTGTCCTTGTGAGATAGCCTTCCTCTTCAAATCACCCAATTGAACACGCTTGTGTTCAATAGCAAGAGCCTTATCTAGTAGCCTCTGAAATGATGGAAAGGTGTGTGCCACCAGTGCATACTGCAAGGGTCCATTAAGTCCTTCAATAAAGTGCTCCTGCTTTCTTTCATCCTCAGCAACTTCCTCCGGAGCATACCTCGACAACTGAATAAATTTGTCCCTGTACTCGCTGACCGACATGTTACCTTGCTTCAATGACAGAAACTCCTTCTTCTTGATCTTTATCATACCAGCTGGAATATGGTAGTTCCTGAATTGCGTACTGAACTCTGCCCAGGTAATAGTATCAGCAGCATCGTGGGCAGCAGTGTAAGAATCCCACCAGTCAGCAGCAGGACCAGTCAGACGTCCAGAAGCATATAAAACCTTCTCCCGGTCTGAGCATTGGGCAATGTTGAGCATCTTCTCAATTGCTTTCAGCCAATCATCTGCATCAAGTGGATCTGGCGAACTGGCGAAGGTCAGTGGCTTATGACTCATAAATTCCCGGTGCTTATCACAAGGTGGAACTAGTGGTGGTGGTGGAGGCAATGGCACTTGCTGCTGTTGTTGCTGTTGTTGAAGTTGCTGTTGCAGCTACTGTTGTTGCGCCCTCCTTTCTTGGCGTATCTCATCTCTCTCCTGGCGCAACTCCTGGCGTATATCCTCTCTTTCCTGACGCATTTCCTGGCGTTCTTGCTGCATCTGGGCACACATTTCAGCCATAGTGTCCGCCATTTGCTGCATCACCGCCATCTGAGCAGCAACCAGTGGGTCAACTCCGCCTGGTGGAGGATTAGGAGGATTCATCTCTGCAGGCTGTGGCTGAGGTTGTCTATATATCCTTTGAGTGTGTCGATTAGGAGGCAAATCGATTCCACCACCCCGCCTGGTATTGACCATCTGAGTTAGATTCATATGGTAAGAAAGAGCAGTAGACAAGGCAGTAATTACGAATCATGTTACTTTGGGGGATTTATTAGCTAAGCAGTTTAATGTTTTACCTACCATAGCTAATCTATTACCCTATGCTGGCACATGCTAGGATGTCCATATAATATTTCAATCAATCAAAGAAGCAAATCAGACATTGATCATCAGAACAATCAACCAACATTTTTATTAGAGAAAATAATTTTTTTAATTTTATCTTAGGCTTTCTATCTCTTAAAAATGTCATAGGGGTAGGGATTCCAAGGTGTGAAATCCATCTTGTCTCAGAGTAGAAAAGGTAAGAATGATCAGAGTAGAACAGTAGAAGGTGAGACAGGATCTAGATAAGTATAGAAAGAATCAGAGTAAGATAAGTAGGTAAGGGTTGTCCATTTCTTTCTAGGTTTCGTCCTACAGTCAACATTTGCCTCTGATACCACTTCTGTAACACCCGGTTTTAAGGGACAAAGCCGGGTGCATCTCATACATGCGCCAAGAAGACAACATATATAATAACAGAGTGTATAGAGATAAATGTCACAAAACATCAGAGTAATTATTACATAGCGGAAGACTTATTACAAAATAAAGGAATAAATGTAAAACGAACTAAGGATCGTCGGCGCCAATATCGACTGAGAAACGCCACCTAGATCAGATCGAACTCCTCAGTGTTAGGTGGCTCCTCTTCGATCACCTGATCTTCTCCTGTGGGGGGTGTGAGACAGCAAGAGTGAGCTCACATACGTTCATAGCTCAACAAGTCGTGGGGAATAATGTGGCATGAACTCACCAAAGGTGGGAGTTCATGAAGTGTAAGGCTGATCAATGAAATAAAGGCTGAGGCTGAGCATTGCTTTTATAAGTTGGTCAAAATTTTATTAGCAATTACTACGTGTAAGTAAATACCAAACCTTAATAATAATAAAGAACAGTAATAGTAAAATAATCCCGAATGCGATGTAAATGTCAAATTAAATTTAGGTTCCATAGTTAATCATGTGAGGGTCCGAGCCGCTCATGACCGTGAGCACGGCTAGTATACTAGTTTTACCCTCTGCAGAGGTTGCGCATCTTTACCCACAAGCCGTGTTACCCATCTACCAAGGGGTCATGAATCCCATACACCTCTACCAAGGAAGCGAGGCAGGGTAACACTACGAGGCCTTTACAAAGTTCCACTAGCTTCAGACTACCCGCTACAGTTTATAGAAAGCTCCAGTGCAGGGTTCTTGCCTGACCGCCATCGCAGCAAAATCAAACAAGGACCTCCCTACACTGACCACTCCCCTACTGCCCTTGCCCCTTTCGGGTAAGGTAGCCCTCCACTAGCTTTCCTAGTTAATCAGCCAAGGGCGTCCCATTAAACCCTTGTGGTAGCACTGTTTTCCCGGGTGGTCGCTCCATGTTCCCATTAATTTAATGATCTTAACATGAACAATAATAATAACAAGATAATAACAGAATAATCATGAATAGTGTATCTCCATACCCAATCCACATAAAGCAATAGCAAGTACTACCCAAAAATATTTCAGTGGTGAACAAGGTATGGAGGTAATCAAAACTGGGGTAACATAAAGGCTCCCATCAAAATTAACCTATGCAGATCATTAAAATTAATAAGAACATGGCTGGGAAAAGTAAGTGATCAAGGGCACAACTTGCCTTCAATGAGCTCCTGCTCAGCTACTTCTACTTGTTGAACCTCAGTTTCCATAGTGGCTTGCTCGACTACTCGCATCAACACAATACATACATAGTATAGCAAAAATTAACATTGCACCAAACATGTAAATAAAATATACAGTAAAAATCTATATATTAAAATGACATCATAGGAACTGGAATCACTAAATTTGGAGTTATAGGTTTCAAGTTATGAATTTCCTAAGGTTTAATGTGATTAAAATAGGATTAGATGAGAAATAAATTTTCTTACTGTTTTCATGTCAAAACAGAGATACTAAATGATAGAGAACAATATTACAAAATTTTAGAAACTGGAATGGCTCAATTTGGAATAAAAATGGATTTTCTATGAATTTTACAAGTTTCTAGATTTGTTTTTGTATTAAAAATGAATTTCTAATATTATTTCTCTATTTTTAATCTATTCTGGACTGGGCCTCAATTTCTGGATAGGTCAGGGGCTAAACCAGAGTTTTCCCCAAGACACAGCTTACTGTTACCGAGGATGGCGGGTTGTTTTCAAATAAATAGAGGGTCTCTTATGAAAAAGTGCCTGGCCAAAGGGGTATCGAGCGTTTCTGGCCGCCCGATCTGCAATCTGGGGTCCAGATTAGATCACCACACTTGCGAACCGGTACGTACTACTGGCCATCGGATCAAGATCCTACGGCTACGATGAAAACAAGGTCATAAACTCCCATAGCCGTTGATCTGCCACCGACGGACACGATCAACCGATTGAATCGGTAAGCTCTGGTTTAAATCCCGATCGTCCGTGTTGGATCCAACGGTACACGTGCCATCGCCCAACACGCCGTCACGCATCGGCGCTGGGCCTTCCCCGCGGCGGCGCGTCACCGGCGCCAACCCAATCCGTGAATCCCATTGCCCCAAACTCTAATCCGAAGGCACATGCGCAAAGCGGAGATGAAGGTGAACATGCGAGGCACGTACTCACCGGCTGCGATGCGGCGTGGAGGTCTGACCGCGGCAAGAAGCTGATCCGCGGCGGTGCAGGAGCAACGGCGAGCAATTCCGGTGGGGTAGAACAAGTCCAGGGGCTGAGACACCCGTGGACACGACCGAGACGACGTCCGCGATCACCCCAGATCAAGCACCGAGGCACGCACGTCGGTGAATCGGCCGGTCAACTACGGTGGATCCCAACACCCGTGGGCGGCAATGGCGGCGCTAATTTGTTTAGGGAAACTAGGCTTGCGCGAGAAGGTAGTGGGAGGAGGAACGGGTCACGGGGATTCCCCTTTTATCTCCTAGAGTCCAGGTCAGGAAGAGGGGAAGAGGTTGTCCCTGCTCCCGGCAATGGCGGCGACGGCTGCGGACGCCGTTGCGAAGAGGAAGATCGCGCCCTGACGAGTGGGACCCGCGGAGCAGTGATACAAAGCGCGCGCGAGCAGATATTCAGGCGAGCGCGCATGTGACCGACCCATAGGGCCCACCTGTCGGCGCCGATAAGCGCGTGGGCGGAGCGCAGTGTATGGCACGCGGGCCCCGGGTGTCGGCGCCGATCTCCTGGGGTTTGGGTGGCGCGGAGAGAGGTGAGGTTTTAGTAGATGGGCCGAAATGAGGGGAAGTTGGCCCAGCTGCAGGTTTTCTCTTTTTCTTTTATCTTTTTCTTTCTCTTTTCTTCCTTTTTAGGTTTAAATTTGAATTTGAATTTTGAAGTTAAACTTGTGCTACATTAATCTTTACTACTTTTGTGAAGTTAAGAATACCAATTCTTTGAAATATAATTATATTGTTTATGTTTCTATATCATTTCTCTCCTTAGTTTCAAAACGCTAGCTTTAATTTAGGGTTTGATTTAACTTCTAGTATTTATTCTCTTATTATCCTTATTATTATTATTACTATTTTATTTAATGCACAAACATAAAAACTCCAGCATGATGCATTTTTTTATCATTTGTTTGACTTAATCTCTAAATTGTGTGTGTGCTCTTTTCTTATGATGCAAATTAGGCACATAGAATTGAGGCTAACTCTCTATTGTTCCTTGTATACAACTTTGAGAATTACAAATCCTACCCCCCTTAAAAATAATCTCGTCCTCGAGATTTAGGAAGATCTAGGAAAAAGGTGGGATAAAACTTAACCCTAAAGAGGGATTAAAGGGGATAAAACTTAACCCAAGATGAGAAAACCTAAAAGCTTTAGAGGAAGAGTCATAAAATGTCCCCAAAAATAAAGTTGAATCACATTTATACCCCTGGGATACCAGAAACCCTAATTGGAACCCTGGAAAACCCTAAAACCAAACCCTAGGGACATATGTGCAAAATTAGTCCACTTTTGGACTAAAGTGCAAAAAACAAGTCAAATAAGTATCTCAAGTCCTTTGGTTCACAAATGTGTGGACTTGTAAGCCAAATATTGGGTTTTGGACTTAAGTGCAAAATGGACCTCAAATAGGTTCTATTCTAAGTCTGAAATTCAGTTTAGTAGGCTCAACTTTGGAGCCCTGTATCTTTCAAATTATAGGGTTTTTGCCCTAGGTCACCACATCAAAATTGTAGCCCAATTATAGGAGAACAACTTTGCTTAAGGGTGCAAGCCATGTTCTCATGAGAAATTTGGAGATAATTTAGCTCAATGTTGGACTGTCAGGCTGGTTCAGTCTGAAAATCAGACTAACAGATTGATGCCATCAACTTCAAGCTTAAATTCAAGCATAATCCAATGGGTTTTTATGGCATCATCGTATTACAAAGTTGTAGATGGAGTATTGCTCTACACTTTTGCTGCAGAGCTTGACTAGTGTTGTCGTTAGAAATTTAGAGAAAATCAAGCTCCAAATTGGTCTGTCAGAGTGCCTGAACAACATCGCCATGGTACAGTGCTATCGGGAAAGGGATTCAGAGTACCTCACCGCCGTCGATCACCCCTCCGCCGTGATTCACGTCGCCGGCCTTAAGATTCGCGTGCAGGGTGGATGGATAGCATCGCGGGGTAAGGATCTTCGCCGACGGTGAGCTGGAGGTCACTCCGGTGACTCACCGTGGCCTTCTCCCCTACTTTGCAGCGGAGCAGATAAGCTCGCCGGTGAACCACTGCCTCTCGGCCTTGCACCACGTGGCCTAGCCGTTCTACAGCACCGCCGTGACACCTTAAAGTTGTCCCATCGTCGCCGGGGAGCCTGCTACGCCGCGGGACACGAATTCACCGCGCCCGCCTTCTTCCTCATTTCTAGCCGCCGCGCGTCCTTCCCAAATTCACTGGCCACCGCCTTACCCTCCTATAAATTGATCCCTCCCCTAGCTACGTAACATCATCGCGCACCCAACCACCAAATATCGTCCTCAATCGTTCACCTGAGAGCTCGAATTCCTAATTTCCCCAAATCGGGTTGAACACCCCGTAAGAACACTTCACCGCGGCCAGCCTATTCCAGGTGAATTCATACTCCTCTATTGATTGTTCTAGCATCCCTAGGTTCTCCTTAAGCTCCCCGACCCCTTTAATTGAACCGAACCGCTAAGGATCGCCGGGAACACAACACATTAGCCGCCATACTCTCGGTCACCGTGGCCAGAGCTCCGCAGTTAATCTTAAATGCAATTGAGTTGGGGGAAAAGCTTAGGATAGGTCCGATTTGGTGTCTGCTGCTCGAGAACCCTAGCCGTTGCCCCAATCGGCCGGTCTACGAGATCGTCGGAGCTCGGCCGTGCGTGAACGCCGTCGAGGTCGTGTCGCGTAAAGGAATAGAAGTTGGAGGGTGTTTCTATAAACCATCAACGACACATGACAATAGTAAAGGAACTTGTTTCCTGTTACCCAGAACTCCAAGGACCCCTGTGCAAAACTGCCATCGCGTGTGGGCGCGGGCGCGCGTTTCCTGTGGAGTTGGGCTGCTCGGGCCAGTTTAAGCCCAATACTGTTGAGCATTTTTTTCTTTTTCTTTTTCAGGAGAACTTTAGAAATCCCTGGAAAAATGTAGAAAAATGGTAAAATTGTGAAACTAATTTTCCTAGACTCCTCATTTTCCCTAGAATTTAATAAAAATAGTTTCATGATTTTTAGGTTAAACCAGGAATTTTAAGGTATTTAAAATAGTTTAAGATAGTAGTTCTGGATTTTTAAAAGATAAATGGTAATCCCAAAAATGTTCAAAATTTTTATATAAGCTCCTCATATTATTTAGAAACCTTGGGTAGAGTTTGGGTTGACTTGGACCTTGTTTGATACTTAGAACCCAAAACACCCCCCTGCCCTATGAATTCCTTTACCGACTCCGGAAACCCTAAGTTCTCGGAGTTCCGTGAAGGAAAGTTGTATTCAAGACTTAGATAATAAATTTATATTATCCTTGCACCCTCATGAGCATTACATGGCATCCATTCTTATATATACATATGTATGGTTATGATTAGAACACAAAGAAGAAGTGGAAGCCACTGAAGAGCAAGTACCACCACCTTTGGAAACACAGGCTGAGAACTGTTTCTACTTCGATATTTGTGGATCTGAGCCTGACTCACCCATAAACAAAGGCAAGCCCCGATGCATTTGCCACCTCCTTGTGTTTTAAAAATCTTTTTCACTTGCTTGATGCATTAGGTGTTAGGAGTTGATTGCTTAAACAATTCCTGCATTACTTTCCTTGGAATTGTTACCTTCCTTGATACCCTGTTTTACAAAAGGTTTTATTATGCTTAGTATTGCTCTAGCAAAACAAAAGGATTTGTTTTATAAAAGATGTTTGGCAAAGTGGGAGGGTTGTTTTCAAAATAAAACTTGATGGTGAATCTGTCAAAGGCCTTGATGGATTCAACATCGGAAAAGATGTACCTCTGCCAGGTACCAAGTTTTTGGGTTGAAATAATTAAGCTGAGACCGGGCGGGTGACTTGCACGAGAAGAGAGTCTCGGTGTAGTGTCTCCGTCTGAGTCGATTAAGGACCTTGTCGATGTAGGCCTGCTGACCGAGGACCCTTTAACTGGTCACATGCCTCGTCATGGGTAAGCTTTGCCTCGGGAGGACTAAGGCCAGAATAAGATAACACGAAATGGGCGTGGAGCGGTGACGAGAGTAGCGTGTACCCTCTGTGGCAAGAGGCTGGACGGTGGTGTATCTGTACTCTCGGTTTGCGTGAACCTGATCTGGTCTTAAGAACCCCGGTGGCGGGTTGACATATGCAAGGGTTAAGTGCTACATATGTCGTGTGATCGGAGATCCTCAGCTGAGTATAATCGATTTGGATCGCCGTACCTCCGCGGTTATGGAGACTTGGCCACTGACTTACACGTAGCACTCCAGTGAAGATGAAGGGTTGATAAGAAATTGGCTAGTGTAGGTCAAGTGATTGAACTAGGGTAGAAAGATCTCTAGCTGCAGGTAATTTTACTTAACCTGACAATAAAATTGGATTTTAAGGATCCACTTTAGTAAGCAATTCTGCAAACAGAGTCTTTGATTCTTGAAAGGCCTTACCTTGACTCCCATATAACCAGCATACCCTTGAGAGTCTTTTCTTTAGTCAGGGTAAGACTTGCTGAGTAATTCCATACTCAGGGTTTATTCCCCCGTTGTTTTTAGGTGAGGAGACAACAAACCTTTGTTGTTTTTGTACCAAGGTGGTGAAAAGTGAAGAAAATCAAGAATGAAGCTGCTGGAGGACCGGGTCCTCCTTAAAAACTTTTATGTAAAGAACTTAATGGGAGGAGCTTTTGCCTCCCAGGTATTGTAATAACACTTATCTGCACTCACTTATACTCTGGTCTGTATTAAACGACTTACTCTTACTTTTCAATAAATGTAAGTTTATGTAACCACTTCCGCATTTCCGCATCTCCGATGAACATATTGTCTGTCAGACGGGTGAAACGTTCCTGGAAAGGTAAGGATAAAGATACCGAACTTGTCAAGTGATTCAGGAACATCTACAGGGTTGTTTGATGTCTGTTGGACAAGGACAACTGTAGGTGGGCCTAATAACTTGGGAGGTTCCATCACATTTGGTACCCTTGGGGATCCACATTTGATTTAATTGGATATTCCGATGCCGATTGGGCAGGGTGCAAAATTGATAGAAAGAGCACATCAGGGACTTGTCAGTTTCTAGGGAGATCCCTGGTGTCTTGGGCTTCAAAGAAACAAAACTCCGTAGCTCTTTCCACCGGTGAAGCCGAGTACATTGCCGCAGGCCATTGTTGTGCGCAATTACTTTGGATGAGGCAAACCCTTAGAGACTATGGCTACAAATTGAGCAAAGTCCCTCTCATATGTGATAATGAGAGTGCAATCCGCATGGTGGATAATCCTGTTGAACACAGCCGCACTAAGCACATAGACATTCGGTATCACTTTCTGAGGGATCACCAACAAAAGGGAGATATCGAAATTGCTTATGTCAACACCAAGAATCAATTAGCGGATATCTATACCAAGCCACTAGATGAGAAGACCTTTAGCAAACTTAGGAATGAGCTAAATATACTTGATTCTCAGAATTTTGATTGAAACATTGCACACATAGCTATTTTCTATACCTTTGATCATATCTCTTTCATTTGGTACAAATGCATATTTCTTATCATTTTTGTGCCAAGGCTAAGACTAATGTGCTTTCAAGTATATTTCTATCCTTATTCTTAGATTGAAAGAGAAATGGAGTACTTGGCAAAGACAAGGCTTCCACTCCAAACTCTGACGGTATCGTTTAAACCTTTGTCGTTACTCCGCCATCTCTCCAATTGGTATATTCTTTCACTCATATTTCGTTTATCAATGGGGGAGAAAGTATTTAAAGGGCTCTCAAGTTCTCCGTTTTGACTGATTAATGCTAAAGGGGGAGAAAAGTATTAAGTCCAAAGCAAGAGGACCGCACCACCATTTCAAATTTCAAAAATTTTAGAAATGTTTGTTTTTCAAATGATATTCAAGGCAACTTTAAATTTTAGTATGAATTTTCTATTTGTATCTTCAAAAGTAAATTTCAATTAATATACTCTCAATTGATATTAATTGGTATCTGTTTCACTTGTTTTGTGAAAGTAAAATTTCAAATTAGTATCTTCAAAATTTCAATTGATATAAATTTCACTTGGTATCCATTTCAAAAACCCTCTTGAAAGCTAAGAGGAGAATTTCATTGAGGGGGAGCTTTTTTTAGTCAAAGGAAAAGCATTTGAAACAGAAGGAGAAAATTTCAAATCTTGAAAATGCTTCTTGCAATCTTATTCATATACCTTTGACTATTTGCAAAAAGACTTTGAAAAGATTTTTCAAAAGATTTCCAGAAACAAACAAGTGGTGCAAATGTGGTCCAAAATGTTAAATAAAAGAAAGCCAATCCATTCACTCTTATTCTTAGTAATACTTTCAATTGGTTCAACTCCAAGTAACCCATGCACATTTTAAATGCAAACTAGTTACATTTTTGCACTTTATATTTGCTTTGGTTTGTGTTGGCATCAATCACCAAAAAGGGGGAGATTGAAAGGAAAATTAGGTTAACCATTTCCTATAATTAATTTTGGTGGTTGATGACCAACGCAAACACGTGGACTAACTAGTTTGTCTAGAATTCATGTATTACAGGTGCATAAGGTTCAACACAAACCAATAAAAGAATCAAGTTAGGGACACAAATTTATTGGAGCAAAAGGACTCGAGTGTGCTGAAGAATGGCGCATCAGACTGTCCGGTGCACCAGTACAGTACAAGATCAAACCTGTCACTCTCGGGAATTCCACGGCACGCTGCGATATAATTCACCAGACTGTCCAGTGTGCCAGCGGAGCAACGGCTATCCAGCGTCAACGGTCGACTCTGACAGGA
Organism: Zea luxurians; assembly: GCA_029449295.1. Lineage (NCBI taxonomy): Eukaryota > Viridiplantae > Streptophyta > Magnoliopsida > Poales > Poaceae > Zea > Zea luxurians. Next base: position 35,277,885 of record JAOPSE010000010.1, on the reverse strand, counting down.
TGAACAGTGCAGCACAGTGTCACACAGAAGTCAGAGCAGCGAAGTCAGAGTGGCTCCGGACTGTCCGGTGCCGCAAAAGGAGAAAGCCTCCAATGGTCGACCAGCTTTTAACCCTAACTGGTTGGGTGACGTGGCGGCGCACCGGACATGGAACAGTGCTAGTCCGGTGGTGCACCAGACTGTCCGGTGCGCCCATCGCCAGCAACCTCCCTAACGTCTATGGAAGTGGTTGAGGGCTATAAATACCCCCCAACCACCTCATTCATATCCATCCAAGCATTCCAAACATCTCATTCAATACAAGAGCAAAAGACTCCACTCCAAGACACATCAAATAGATTGAATCCTCTCTTAGTCTCCAAATCAACTCTATTCCATTAGGGATTTGAGAGAGGGTGTTTTGTGTTTTTTTGTTGCTCTTGTTTGCTTGGCTTGGCCTTTTTTCGTTTCCCATTCTTATACTCAAGTGCTTTGTAAGCGAGGCAAGAGACACCAATTGTGTGGTGATCCTTGCGGGGTCTTAGTGACCCGTGAGATTAAGGAAGAAGGCTCACTCGGTCTAAGTGACCGTTTGAGAGAGGAAAAGGGTTGAAATAGACCCGGTCTATGTGACCTCCTCAATGGGGACTAGGTTCTTTGGAACCGAACCTCGGTAAAACAAATCACCATGTCTACTCGCTTGATTTTCACTTGATTTGTTTTCCCCTCTCTTTCTACTTGACTTTAATTCTAACGCTAACCCTGGCTTATAGTGTGTGCTTAATTTTATAAATTTCAGGTTTCGCCTATTCACCCCCCTCTAGGCGACTTTCAGGAACACATCAGCTTCCCCAAATCTATCATGTCAAAATTTTGGGATAGAAAAATCACTTATCTCATCGAGACTAATCCCAAAAATCAATATGTCATCGACATACAAGCATACGGTTACTCCTTTGCCCCCACGATAGCAATAGTACACACAAGTTTCAGCTTCAATTACAGCAAACCCAACAGATGTTAATGTTTTATCGAACTTCTCATGCCATTGCTTAGATGCCTGCTTTAAGCCATACAAGGATTTAATTAACCTGCATACCTTGCCCTCTTGTCCTTGTGCTATAAATCCATCAGGCTGATCCATATAAATTTCTTCCTCTAGCTCTCCATTAAGGAAAGCCGTTTTCACATCCATCCGATGGACAAGAAGACCATGAGAAGAAACCAAAGATAATAGTACTCGGATTGTAGTTAATACGGCAACAGGTGAGTAGGTATCAAAAAATCTTCTCCCTCCCTTTGTGTATACCCTTTAGCCACAAGTCATGCCTTGTACTTTTCAATATTACCATTAGGCCTAAGCTTCTTCTTGAAAACCCACTTATAGTCAACTGGCTTATAGCCCACAAGTAGCATTACAAGCTTTTATGCCTTCTATGATGAATATACAATGACACTACATACTTTCGTCGTAAATTAGTTCTATTTATGATGTTTTCTGAGAGGTGATCCAATATAGTGATGCAAAAAAATTTCTGTCATTAAAATCGTCATAATCTAGAACATCGACATCTTTGTGACGGTATTTAATGACAATACGCAATTATCATAAGAGTAAATCGTCGTAGTACCCTTTTGTACCATGACTGTGACCATATGCTGTCATTTCATATTTTGTCATAATTTTTTAATTCATACAACAAAAATATAAAATATATTTTTTGCACAAGTGCAATTATATATGTGGCTGCATGGCATATTTGGATGTTGTTATGACATGAAACAAAAATATAAAATAATATTGCCAGCAATTAGAATTTATATTAGCGTTCTATTGGTTTTATGTGAAAAAATAAAAAAAATACAAGCAATAGGGAATAGCGTTCTATTGATTTTACGTGAAAAAATAGAAAATACAAGCAATAGGGATCGAACCTGAGAGCAGTCGCTTATACTGCTACTTCGAAAAGAGTAGAATATTTTTTAGAAACATGCAGTTCAAAAACACTCGACATATCCTTCACAAATCGAGGGTAGACCATCAAAGATTAAGAGCCTCTAGGGCCTTGTCCTTCATTCCAAAGTTCTTATTCCTTGTTTTTTCACTGCAGTTTCCCTTTTATAAACCTGCAACTGTTCTTTAAATTTCTTGCTCTCTTCAAAGTTTGCCTTTCTCTTCAAAGCTTTCTCTATCAGAAGCAGCTGTCTAGCTTGATTTCAAGGTCTGTGCACTCTCCGAACAACTTTTATAAGAGAACAACACACCAAAACTGAATTTATATTGAAAATAGTGGCCATATATATATATATATGGAAAATGTTTGTATTATGTCTTGCTTGTTAAATCTATTGGCATGTCATGTCTTTTTATAGCTTCACGATTCTATGCTTGTTAGTCTGTGTTGCTTTGTTTGATCGACCACTCTTATTACATGTACTTATACATTCCTCTTGGTGTTTCTCAAAGAAAGCTACTAAGTATCTAGGTGGTATTCACGTTTGTAGCAGTGTGGCATGATCTAGAATGGTGGCTTCTGCAAAACCCTATATCTGACATGATTGCTTACTCTGTTGCCACATCATATGTTTGTTTTTTTCTTACTCCAGCTACATATTCTAAGTCTATATTATTTTTACATGCTTATTTGATACACATGAAAGTTGTGTGAAGAACAAACTTAATCGTGAAAAAGTACAGTATCAACAATGCACAGGCTCTCAGTCCTACATTGCAAAGGCTTTTATATTGGTAAGAAAATAACGATTGTTTACTTATCTGCGTAGTTGAATGATATGTGAATGTGTAATATTGCCAATAGAGTTAGTTTAACATCTATGTTACCTAGTTGCCTCTAGTTGTTACATTTGTGTTCACTTACATTTCTCGATTATGCAACAACCTTTATTTTATGTGCATAGTTGAATAATCTATGAATGTGTAATGCTGCAAATGAACACCCATAACCATTTAAAGAGGTGGTTATTATGTGTGCTTGCTTCCATTAATTAGAGAGCATGTCTCCTAAATCATTTTTATTGTATTGTTAATAGTTGATTAACAGGTCATCCACCAAACTATAATGTTTTAGGTTGTAGCTACGGTACCTACAAGTATCCTAATCCTCCTTATTTGAGCATTGTGCAGCTCATCATGCTCTTTCTGCAAAAAGTTCATTTATATATTCATCAAGTACTGGATAGACAGAACAATAATAACAGAGAATTTATAGCTTGATGTTTTTCTATTTCTGTATTGATTCTAACATCTCTAACATCTTTGTTTATGTAATCGACTCTAACATCTCTCTAGCATTTAAATATATATAGCTTGCTAAAGCATTTAGATATGCAATAATCGACTCTAACATCTATGTTTCTATTTATGTGTACCAAAACACAATTAAACATCTTTGTTTGCTCACATAGTTGTTCCTGATTGCTTCATTTACAGTTTTATTCAAATGCTTTAGCACTATTCATATCTAAAATGCATTTTAAATTGTTATCTTGAAAACCTACCTGTACCTTATTTCAATACCTCCATTCTCACCGGAATCATTTTATATCATTTCAGAAGCAAGAAAAATATAAGGGTGCGGAACCTAGTGCAATAGATCTTTTCAAGGAGATGCATTGTAGCAAAAAGAAAGGTTTTAGTGAAAATGTTTAGAAAGCTATTGTAAGTGCTTGTTTTCCTTTCATGTTTGTACTCACAACTTGCAACTTGTGGTATACTATACTAATGAATAACCTTTAAATTTTATATTAGGTTGACATGGAAGAAATGGTAGCAACACCAGTTCAGGATGGACAACAACCTAAATCTCCTACAGAAGTTGTTTCTAATGTGCTACCAGGCTCTAGTGTGTTCCTACGCAATGTTGGTCTTAAGTCCGCCTCCAAGAAAAGCTCCACAACAACTGTTTCTGCAAAGTTTCAACAACTTTAGGATGAACTGGAGACCGAGAAGCAAGAAAAGATGGCCTTCGGGAAGAAGTGGAAACCTTGAAGGCTCAAGCACAAGCATCTCAGGAGACCATTAACAGTATGAAGAGGTCGATGGAAGAAAATAACAACCTCCTTCGTCAACTATTAAGCTTCAATCGAGGCCAAGTGCCTCCATCTTAAGTCTGGTTGACCACTATAGGACCTGCAGCCTTATGGCTGTTATAGTGGCTAGTTACAGTAGCTCTAGATTTGAAGTTATAAGATCATTTTCAATTATGCTTAATGTTTAATACTTTGAGTTGAAGTTATTGAATTTGTTTTGGATTTTAAGTTAAAGGATTTGCAGATATATGTTTTAAAGTTATACTATTCTCTTCTAGATGAAATATTTGTGTTGAACAAATTCATATGAGATTTTGGTTCTGATGTGTAATATTCTATGATGATATGAATGCATATGATGTATTCCTTGTGATGATGATTATATTTGTCACAAATGCCTTGTCAGCACATCACTTGCCGTGTCATCACATTTTATGACGAAACTTTTTGTCACAAATGTATTGCCACATAGGCGGCCAACACCTTTCAATTTGTGACAAAATTCTTCATCACAACAATTATGCCACGTCATCGAATCTATGACAAAAAATTTCATCATAAAGGTTTTGCCACGTCACATACCACGTCATCACCATTAGCCACGTGGCAATGCATGTCAGTACGAATTGTGACATTTTCAGGGGCAATTATGATGAAATAGAGTGTCATAGGTTTAGTGACGAAGCTAGTATGTGTCATAGAATCTATGACGATTTTTTGATCATCGTCATAGTACTCTATTTAACACGCACCTTCTGTGACGATGGCTTTTTCGTCACAATGACGTCACCAAAACATAACATGTGACAAATAAACACTAGTTAGTGATGTAATCATTATGTCACAGAAGGCCTAAAAGGTTGTAGTCTAGATCTATAACCTCCCATGTTCAATTTGAAGTGATGGAGTCCATCTCACTGTGGACTGCATCCTTCCAATATTCTGCATCGAGCGATGCATATGCATCTAATATGGTTGTGGGGGTATCCTCGAAAAAGTACATAGTGAAGTCTTCACCAAAGGACTTCGTGATCCTCAGTCTCTTACTCCTTCTAGGAGCTAACTCACTATCACCTTCTTTGTCTTCAAATGGATTTTCAATTGGCTCAATTGTAAGTGTGAGTTCAGGAATAAATTCATTTGCAACACTAGGCAAAGAGTAAGTTTGTTTCATCATTCATGAGTGGATCCACTAAAATATCAGGAGTGTCTGATTTTATCACCAAGAACTTATAAGCCGTGCTATGGTGTGCATATCCCGAAAGGATACAATCAATTGTTTTATGTTCAAGCTTGCGTTTCTTATTAATTGCTACATAACCATGGCCAAACAGCCCCACGTACGCAAGTAATGGAGTGATGGTTTCCTTCCTTTCCATCCTTCATATGGAGTTATCTCAATATTTTTAGTAGGGAACTCTATTCAGAACATGATATGCTGTCAAAATAGTCCCCCACCATGCCTTTGCCATACCAGATGTTCCTAACATGGCATTCACCAAGTTCATTAATGTCTGATTCTTTCTTTCAGTAACCCCATTAGATTAAGGCGACTATGGAGGTGTCCGTTCGTGATATATTCCATTCTCTGAACAGAAAAGATGAAACTCATTGGAAAAATACTCCCCACCACAATCAGACCTAACACATTTTATTTTCTTTTTCAATTGATTTTCCACCTTAGCTTTATAAGTCTTAAAACATTCTAGCCCCTCATCTTTAGTTTTTAGTAGAAATACCTAGTTGCATCATCAATTAAAGATATGAAGTAACTTTTACCTCCTTTTGTCAACACACCATTCATCTCACAAAGATCAGAATGTATGAGCTCTAATAATGTCATGTGCCTCTCGTTTATAGCCTTGTGTGGCTTATGAGATTGGTTTGCTTGCACACACACTTGACATTATATCCTTTGACAGTATTAAAATTCAGAAACAGACTCATACTCGATAGACGTGGCGTACACCTAAAATTAATGTGACACAAACGAGAATGTCATATATCATCGACAAAATTGTTTGAATGACAGACATGGTTCACAACTTTATTATAGAAATCAGAGAGTGAAAAGGGGAACAAGCATCCACTATCATAGCCCTTGCCAATGAATTGGTCATATCTCGAAATAACTAATTTATTAGATTCGAATACCAACTTGAACCCATCCCAACATAGGAGGGATCCACTAACGAGGTTTTTATTTATTGAGGTGCAAGCTGCACGTTCTTCAGACTCACGATCTTTACCAAAGTAAACTTCAGATCGATCGTACCAACATCAAGAATAGTAGCATGTGAGTCGTTCTCCATCATGATAGATGAACCTCGCCTCACCTGGTAAGATGAAAACATGGAGATATCAGTACAAACATGAATATTGGCTCATGTATCTATCCACCAATCATTAGATTGACATACAGAAAATATATACGGTAAATTACCGTACCCAGATCTGCGAGGATCGCTAATAATCACGTTGGCAGACTTCTATCCTAGCTAATTTTTCTTGCCCTTGCAGTTCTTGCACTTTTTGTCGAAATGTCCATTCTCACCACAAACGAAGCACATAACATCATCCATGTTCATCACCATCTTCTTCTTCTTCTTGAATTGAGTAGTCTGATTAGGCTTATAATTCTTCTTTCCAGCATGCTGCATCATGTTGACGTCCTTCGGGTGCTTTTGTAACATCCTTCGTTCGAGCCTTCTCTTCCACATCAAGACCAGCCAACAAATTCTCAACAAAAATTGTTGTCTTCTATGTTTCAGAGCTGTAGCAAAGTTCCTCCATGACGAGGGCAACTTGGCAATAATGTCACCTGCTACAAACTTATCAGGCAAGACGTGTCCATGATGTTCAAGTTCCCTCACAATGAGTTGGAACTCATGGGCCTGTTCCACGACATAATGATCATCAACCATTCTAAAGTCATAGTATTTATCCATCACATACAGTTCGTGTCTAGTGTCTGAGGCAGAGAAATTGTGTTCGAGCGCCTCTCATAGTTCAGCAACACTCTTGATGTTCATATAAATATCACACAGCTAGTCAGAGAGAACACTAAGAACGCATCCGACGAAAATCGTCGTAGCTTAAACTCCTGCACCTATTTCTCAAATCCGAGAGGTAGTGTGGGAGGATTACTCATGACCCAAAACACGCCCATAGCCGAGAGCCACAACTGGGCACTCGTCTGCCATCTCTTGAAATTCACATCAGTGAACTTATATGGTTTCATCGCATCGGAGTAATTGGCCATCACTAAATGCCTATCAAAGTTTTTTGATTGTTAGAAATAACAACAATTTAGTGATAAAAAATGATTCTGACAATAATAAAATGAACAACGACATGTTTCATAAACGTATAACTCACTGGCAGTTCATAAGTCTAATGCTAGTGATTGAAGGAATACGAGAATAAATGATAGAGAAAGTATAGCCATTCTCACGGTGGTGTTGTCGGCACTAGAATAACACAAAAGTAGAGGAAGCAGACTGGTGAGAACGACGGCGTCAGCGTGGAGGAAGCAGATGAACACCGAGCAGTCGCAATGACGCTTCCCAAAAACCTGATACATCCTATATCCCGTGCAGGTACACAGGGGGCATAGGCTTCGGAGATCCTGCTCTCCCAACCCCGATGTCACATCGACGACAGGATGGGGAAAACGAAGGCAGCGCAACACTCTGGTGTGAGGAGGAAAAATTTTGTACTGAGAAACGACGTCTCGCCCTCAATATGTACACACGACGCAGTAAAAATAGACAACTAATCAATCACGTAATCACAACAGTAACATGATTGATTTGCAGTCAATCATTTAGATCAATCATAATTAGTGCGAGAATAATTGTTTGTCAAAACAGACCAACGCAATTTTCTCCATGCACGCAAAATATCAAGTGACAAAAGGAAGTCACGCACCCGCAAGGTCACAAGTTTTTCGAAACATTCTCAATTTTTTATCACAGCCTCTACATATGATATCATGATATGTGGACAAGTTTCATTATTTTCTGACTTTATTTGTGTTTTATACAACTTTTAAACAACAGGATGGCAAGTTCACGGTCGTGTTTAGTGAGCATGGTGCTCGAAGATTCCGATTGCTCCTTAAATCGGTCATAACTTGTATTAAATAACATAGATACCATTTTTGATTCATTGTTTTACATTTTTGAGGGACTTGTAGTTCAAATCTAAATTACCCGAGGAAATACAATTAAACGAACAAAATCTAATGGTTATAGCAAACACTTTTATAATTGTACAAAAATGGAACATGTAAGTCTAGATAGTGTAGAAACATACCACAAAAAGTTTAGGTGAAAAAAGAAAAAAATAAAAATAAACTTTGCCGAGTGTCCAGGGATGACACTCGGCAAAGCTCAATTTGCCAAGTGTTGGACGTAGGCCAGTCGACAAAGAAGCTGCTTTGTTGAGTGCTGACGTCCGGCACACGACAAAAATAACGATCGTTAGCTGTAGACAGCTGCTGACAGCCATTTGCCGAGAGTCGCTCTTTACTGAGTGGTTCTATGTGCCGAGAGTCCAGCTCTCGATAAACATGGTCGTTACCAAGAGCATGACTTTGCCGAGGGCGACACTTGTCAAATTACGGAGCACTCGGCAAAGACCCGGATCTGATAGTGCCTAGCTCTTCTAGCTAGGGATACAAAATGTAAATAAATATTTTGATGGATTATCTGATATCCGCATTTAATGAAACTTGTAGTATGGATATAACAATGTACTGGCATCCGTGTGTATAATATGAATACTAAATGGAATATCTAAATTTATCTTTCCATGTACCATTGCTACATATCCTAGAATCGTTCAGCTCGACCTTTACTCTCTTTCGTAAAAACAATTATAACTGAAACAAAAGATACCACTCTTGTGCTCATATGAGTATTTTAAATCTGGTGCCTTTATTTATCATCTAAGGGATGAGGGCAGCAGTGGCACACAGAAGAGACAGTCAGCGCGGCGCAACAAAGGTGGTCAAGGGTGGCACACAGAAGAAACTAAAAAATATCTATTCACATTTGGATGGAAAATTTAGGACACCAGATTTAAAATACTCATATGTGCACAAGAACTTCATGAGCACATGACACTGTTCCCTTCGGGATAAGTGAGGATAGGTGATCAAGGAAAAGGTGGCTAGCTAATACTATATACTTTTTTCCCAAGATTCATGTTATTACCAAGAGTACTGTATATATATGTAGTACTTATTCTTAAATTTATATGCGGCGGGACTAGTATAGACATGGCAACAAAGACAAGCATTATTATATTATATGACTAGCATAATAGTCCATGATCCAAGCTCATTTCGGAATTCGTCTAGCTTGCTGATTTATGTACAAGCGCCAACGCATCCCGTACACGTTTTGGCGGACCCCACGTGGGCTGTCGCTGTCCACCACTCCGCGCAGCAGCTCTCGTCGGTCGATCGATGGGTGTGCTGAGCAGCTGAGATGCTGATCGATCGCCGGTCAATTACACACGCTACAGATTACATTGATGAGAAAGTTTCAGAGCATCACCGTACCAGACAGATCGCAGGCATACGGTTTTTATTCTGTCTCCATATACAAGCGTCTGGACTTTGATTGAGCAATACAAAACGTGTGCCACCAGACCATTCCAAGCGAAGTTCACTTTCACGGATCAGAGGTTTAAACCTAGTCAAAGGAAACGTATCATCAGATATAAACAAACCACTTGATACAAACCGTGTAAGTAATTATAGTAATTTTTCTAAGCAACCCTTTCACCAAGCATCAACTTTCAAAATACCTCTTCTATTTCTCCTCGTATATTTTAATTTTAAATACACGCTCTGACTTCACTAACGTGTTGGTTTGTAAAGTTTACACCGAGTTACTTGGTTGGTTTGGTTTACACATGAACGGCTATTAGTTTAGGAGCCACAAAACTCAAATAGGTTGGAGGGGTTAAAATCTTCTTCTTATTCAATTTCGAATAAGATAGAGATTTTGGCCCCTCCAACCCCTTCCTAATTTTCTTGCTCCCAAACTAGAATATAATAATATATGTGTTGGTGCCTTTTTGGTCACCAAACACTATAATGAACCGCTTTGGCGGTACTTGACACCTTTAGATGATGTAGGATCAAATAAAGTGGTTATCCTAAATGTAGGGCAACACCTCTATGATGGTCACCACCTATTTGAGACCAAATAGCAACGAACCCTAGGACCTTCTCGTGATGAGCAATACCTTGGGTTCGGCTCCGCGAGGTGAACAGTGGTGGCGGCCTGCGACAGGTCACCGGGTCGCCTGATAGTGCCCTCGGCGGCGGCGCGGACGGTCCACGGCCTTGGGCCGGACGGTCCGTGACCTTGGGCGAAGGAGCGGTGTCTTCCCTGCGTCACACCGGACGGTCCGCAGCTCTGGGCCGGACGGTCCGCGACCTGGCGACAGGGTCGTCTTCCTCCTCCTTGCTGGAATCTAAATCTCGTCCCCTGGGAGGAAAAGATCTTAAGGTGCTCCGGGTCGACAGGTCACCCGGGGCGTCCCCAGACGACGTGGAGTCGCCTAGGAATTAAGAGATCAATTCGAGGAAGAGGTCTCGAGTGGACAACTAGATCTTGCCCCCAGGAGGGGTGAGATCCTAGGGTCGTCTTGGGACCGGCAGGCCACCCAAGACGGAACTAGACGACGTAGAGTCGAAAAGGAGTGGAGGTGGATATGCGGAAGGCTACAACTAGAACTATGCTACATCTACTCCTAGGGCAGGAAAAGTAAATAAGGTAATTGGTTCGATTGGAATGTGTTCGGGGGTTCTCAATCGGCCGTACCCCTTTATATTTATAGGGGAGGAGGTCTGGACCTTTTCCTAAGAGATAGCCAACAAACTCCCACGTGATTAGATAGATAACCACGCACGAGATAAGGATAAACATCCGAGTTAATCTTATCTCGGGACACGCGGACAGTCTGGGCCTAAGGGCCGGACCGTCCGCTCATTTTGGTGTCCAACATATGCCCCCTGCCTTTTGGTGGAGCTTGGCGAACCAAAAGCATCAGCGAAAACTTCGGAAACAATTGACCTCATGAGCTTTTGTTCCCGAAGTAAGGACTCAGGTCGATGCAAGTCATCGGCTCTTGCGATCAGATAGTATAAATACTTGATGGAACTTTAATGCACAGAGGCCGTTTTGGATCGCATCCTCTTCGGCCATGTCTACCTGATCAACCTGTCAATAGGCAAAAACTTGTGGTGCCCCCCTAGCCCAAATAAGCAAACGGATTGGGCCAGTAATACGAATTCATCGTCGTACCACCCCACACATGAGTAGGACAACACATCGGCGATGGATAGAACGGGACACACCATGCTATCCCCGGAGGAGGATGACAAGGCGATCTTGGTTGTGCTACCTTTTGGGTCCATTTAGTCGGCTTTTGCTTTTGCACAGATCACCCTTTTGACTTCGTCTGCTTTATTGGCCGGTTGTGTGGAACGGCCTTCTTCATATATTTGGCAAGCAACTGACCAAAAGTAGGGTCGACTCTACTGAGTCATCCAGACGTCTTAGTAGTATTTTGTTTCCTAACACTTGTTTAAGAACTTTGTGGTCCGGTGGTCTGAGGTTGCTGCTTCTGGCTGTCTGCGGTCCGTCCGACCATTATAGTCGGACCATCCGCTCCTGTCTCGGATTGTTCGGCCTTAGTACCCGGATCGTTCGGCGTACGCAGGACAGGTGACCATGATCGGGTGTCCGATCGTGCTTGCCCCCCGGTGCCTCCGGTCTTTCTTTTGTCTAGAGTCTTCCGAGTAACCATTCTACGTGACATATTTGGTGTGCGAGGATCACCAATGACGATATTTTTATCTTTGCTTTTATCGGCCGCACAGGGCCAAACTATGACTTTTTTGCTTGTCGGCTCTAATGTGGTGGCAGGGACAGGTGGCCTGTCAATCCTCACCTCCTTTTGAAACCTCAACCGGCCTTCGTTTATAGCCGATTGTATTTGTCGACGAAAGACAACACAATCATTGGTGTTATGAAGAAAGGTGCCATTGCCATTTACAATATATACGCCCTTTTAATTCTTCAACCGGAGGAATTATATGTGATAATTTAATATTACCATGTTTAAGCAACTCATCAAATATTTTATCACACTTAGTAATATTAAATGTGAACTTAACCTTTTCCTTTTGTGTCGAGTGCGGGTGAGAGCGAACAGAAGGTTTGGCCTTAGTGGGCCAAACAAGCTCAGAGACGTGTGACTTTTTTGGTTCTTGGGGCTTGGGTGGCCAGTTATATTTATGTCGGCCTTCTACACTAGGCAGATCACAGGTGACTTCTGGTGCTCCGGACGGTCCGACCTGCACAGTCGGACGGTCTTTGGGTGGATCGGACGGTCCGGTACTATCCTCGGACTGTCCGGTCACGTCAGGCAACATCTGTGACCCTTGTGGTGGGCTATGTGTAACTCCGGACTGTCCGGCATAGGGTGCCGAACGGTCTGACGGAGGGCCGGACGGTCCGCGATTGTGTGCGGACGGTCTGGCCGTGCTTAGAGTTGACTCACCATTTAGCGAAGATGGTGGTGACGGTCATCCTGGATATGAGTCCATCGGCATATCAGAATATGGCTGGGGAAACCCATTTGTTGCCGATGTGTTTGGCGCAATTGTTTTGGCGCCTAATTTATGTGATAAAAAACTAGGAATGCGAGTTTTTCCTAATGCATGCGCCATCCTTTCTATATCCTCTGTGATACTTTTAATCCGATTATCAAAAGAAATCTTAATAGATGGAATATCATCGACTGACCTGGCATCACCTATCGTGGGGAGCTGTTGCAGCATGGATGACATGTAATCGGCGTCTATTTACCTCTCCTTTACGACCTTCTGGTGGCGATCTACCTTGAAGTGCGAGAGGTACCACTTTTTCGCCACCTTGAGCACCTGATCTTGTTGTCGTTGGATCTCCTGATCCATCTTCTTCATGTCATCTTTTAAGTTATCATGCTCTGCAGCCGATAAATTAGTCAGCCTTGTGTCGCTGTTTAGAGAAGCACTTGTTGAGATCTTTAGAATCGTCCATGTAAGCCTGATTTTGTAGATCTGCAACCTCGTCCCTAGCGGAGTCGCCAAAAAGTATGTTGGTGCCTTTTTGGTCACCAAACACTATAATGAACCGCTTGGCGGTACTTGGCACCTTTAGATGATGTAGGATCAAATAAAGTGGTTATCCTAAATGTGGGGCAACACCTCTATGATGGTCACCACCTATTTGGGACCAAATAGCAACGAACCCTAGGACCTTCTCGTGATGAGCAATACCTTGGGTTCGGCTCCGCAAGGTGAACAGTGGTGGCGGCCTGCGACAGGTCGCCAAGGTCGCCTGATAGTGCCCTCTGCGGCGGTGCGGACGGTCCATGGCCTTGGGCCGGACGGTCCATGACCTGGGCGCAGAAGCGGTGTCTTCCCTGCGTCACACCGGACGGTCCGCAGCTCTGGGCCGGACGATCCGTGACCTGGCGACAGGGTCGTCTTCCTCCTCCTTGCTGGAATCTAGATCTTGTCCCTTGGGAGGAAAAGATCTTAAGGTGCTCCGGGTCAACAGGTCACCCGTGGCATCCCCAGACGATGTGGAGTCGCCTAGGAATTAAGAGATCAATTCGAGGAAGAGGTCTCGAGTGGACAACTAGATCTTGCCCCCGGGAGGGGTGAGATCCTAGGGTTGTCTTGGGATAGGCAGGCCACCCAAGACGGATCTATACGACGTAGAGTCGAATAGGGGTGGAGGTGGATATGCGGAAGGCTACAACTAGAACTATGCTACATCTACTCCTAGGGCATGAAAAGTAAATAAGGTAATTGGCTCGATTGGAATGTGTTTGGGGGTTCTCAATCGGTCGTACCCCTTTATATTTATAGGGGATGAGGTCTGGACCTTTTCCTAAGAGATAGCCAACAAACTCGCACGTGATTAGATGGATAACCACGCACGAGATAAGGATAAACATCTGAGTTAATCTTATCTCAGGACACGCGGACCGTCCGGGCCAAAGGGCCGGACCCTCCGCTCATTTTGGTGTCCAACAATATGTTTCCATTTTCTTATGCTTGAAAGAAAAATACCGGAATATGTTTTGCCCGACCGCCCCATTTAACATATAGTCGATAGCACCATCACTAGCTTAGATAATCTTCCAGTATCACATAGGTACACCAGATTAATCGATGAATACCAAAAGCTTAACCACTAGCAGTTGATACACATTCATATCCTAGGCTGATCCATCGAAATATTTTGTTACTTACCCGTAGTACAAGTACCGCTGCAACCGCGTGTGTCTTCTTCTCCAACGACGTGGGTAGCCTGCCATAGACGACGTAGAGTCGAATAGGGGTGGAGGTGGATATGCGGAAAGCTACAAATAGAACTATGCTACATCTACTCCTAGGACAGGAAAAGTAAATAAGGTAATTGGCTCGATTGGAATGTGTTCGGGGGTTCTCAATCGGTCGTACCCCTTTATATTTATAGGGGAGGAGGTCTGGACCTTTTCCTAAGAGATAGCCAACAAACTCCCACGTGATTAGATGGATAACCACGCACGAGATAAGAATAAACATCCAAGTTAATCTTATCTCGGGACACGCGTACCGTCCGGGCCTAAGGGCCGCACCGTCCACTTATTTTGGTGTCCAACAATATGTTTCCATTTTCTTATGCTTGAAAGAAAAATACCGGAATATGTTTTGCCCGACCGCCCCATTTAACGTATAGTCGATAGCACCATCACTAGCTTAGATAATCTTCCAGTATCACATAGGTACACCAGATTAATCGATGAACACCAAAAGCTTAACCACTAGCAGTTGATACACATTCATATCCTAGGCTGATCCACCGAAATATTTTGTTACTTACCCGTAGTACAAGTACCGCTGCAACCGCGCGTGTCTTCTTCTCCAATGACGTGGGTAGCCTGCCGTCCATTAGCAACACTACCGGAATCATGTTTTTTGCCGAGTGTATAAGACACTCGACAAAGGTTATTTTACACTCGGCAAAAACTTTACCGAGTGTAACACTCGGCAAATATTTTATCGGCAAAGGGTTTTTTGCCGAGTACTTTTTTTCGGACACTTGGCAAAGGACTGTGCCGAGTGTCGAAAAGCACTCGGCAAAGAAAAACACTCCACAAATTAAGAATAAAAAAATAAAAAAAACAGCAAAACATTTTTTAAATTATAGGAACAACTCTCCAACCCTACCCTACCCTACCTATTATCTTACCCATTACTCTATCTTTTTTCACTATTATTTTGAATCAAATTTATATGTTTTGTAAACAGTGAGATTCGAACTCGCGACCTCTCTCTCGCACATACCCTCCTATACCACTACACTACTACACCAATTATGTCTATATTACGTTTTCATTCCCCATGTACTATAACAAACCGAGAGTAATTTGATTATTTAAGGCACTAAATGAGTTCATTTGAAAATGTGACTAATTATAAAGTTGCATAACTTTTTGAGATGCAAGTTTTATTTTAATAGTTTCTACATCCGAGACCGTTTACAAAATTTGAATTTTAAATTTGAAAACTTCACACGAATGTTTCAATGATAAGATGATTTCAAATCAAAAAGTTGTCAATTACAAAGTTTCATTACATTTCAAGACCTACAACTTTTATTTTGGTGGTTTTTCCATCTAAGATAGTTTGAAAAATTCAAATTTCAAAATTCAAACATAGTTTTGCATAACAAGATGATTTCAAACCAAAACATTGTCAACTACAAAGTTTCATAACTCTTCAATACCTACAACTTTCATGTTGGTGGTTTTTTCTTTCGAGGTCGTTTTTAAAATTCAAATTTTAAATTTTTTAAATTCAGACGTAGTTTTCGTTGACAATATGACTTCAAATGAAAAAGTTGTCAACTACAAACTTCTATAACTTCTCAATATCTCCAAAGTTTATTTTGGTTGTTTGGTCATTTGTTTATCTCACATGATGGTTCTAACAATATGCACAAATTCTATACGTCTCTCTCGTAGTTTCATAAACTACGAGAGAGATATAGGTTTTATGAATAAATTTATTTTTATTTTGTCATATGAAGAAATGTTCAATATATAAATTGTACATCATGATGAGTTATACAAATTTGTAGTTGAAAACTTTTTCATTTGAATTAATTTACTACTTTAAAATGTGATTTTTAAATTGTCTTTGCCTAGTGTTGGAAAAAAACACTCGGCAAAGAGCTCTTTGCCAAGTATTTTATTTTTGACACTTGGCAAAGAGCTCTTTGCCGAGTGTTGTATTTGTGACACTCGGCAAAGAGCCCTTACCGAGTGTCAAAAAAAGACAATCGGCAAAGAAACTCTTTGCCGAGTGTCAAAAATAAAACACTCAGCAAAGAACTTCTTCGCCGAGTGTTTTATTTTACCGAGGGTTTTTTGCATGGCACTCGGCAAAGAGCTTCTTTGCCGAGTGCCCAAAAAAAACATTCGGCAAAGAATATGACACTCGGCAAAGAGCCAAATTCCGGTAGTGAAACCAAGGATGTGGAATGATCCAAATAATAGTGCATTTGTTTTAAGTAATGGAGATGAGTTATTCAGCAATCTAAACCTTAGTCTTGATGGTGTGTTAAATATGAGTGCAATTTGTTTGGTTTTGGTTTAGTGGAGGTTATTTGTGTGAGGGTTTTTAGAACTATTAATAATTCTGTCGGCGTTTCGACCCCGGGGGTCCCCAGACCGACGAGTAAATTGTCGCCGCGTGTCCCAGCCCAGATGGGTCGGCGCGAGGCGGAGCACGAAGGGGGGTAGAAGAGAGGGAGAAAAGGGGAAAACCCACGGCCTCCGTCTTGTCCCGCGCCCAGGTCGGGTGCGCTTGCAGTAGGGGATTACAAGCGTCCGTGTGGGGGGAAGAGCGAGGGACTCTACGCGTCGTCCTGTCCTCCCGCACGGCCAACCCCCTTTGTAAGAGGGCCCTGGACCTTCCTTTTATAGGCGTAAGGAGAGGGTCCAGGTGTACAATGGGGGGTGTAGCAGTGCGCTATCGTGCCTTGCAGAGAGGAGCTAGCGCCCTAAGTACATGCCGTCGTGGCAGTCAGAGAGGTTTTGGCACCCTGTTCACGTGATGTCGTGGCCGTCGGAGGAGCGTTGGAGCCTTGCGGAAGGTCAGCTGTCGGGGTTGTCGAGTCCTTGCTGACGTCTCTTTGCTTCCGTAAGGGGCCGAGAGCCGCCGTCGTCATGGAGCACGCAGGGCGTCATCATTATCTGTTTACCGGGGCGTGCCAGATGGGACGCCGGTCCTGTTACCCGTAGCCTGAGCTAGCTAGGGATAGGGTAATGATGGCCCCCTTGTGACGTGGTCGGTCCGAGCCCCTAGTTGGGCGAGGCGGAGGCTCCTCCGAGGTCGGGGTCGAGTCGGTCTTCCGAGGTCGAGGTCGTGTCCGAGCCCCAGGTCGGGCGAGGCGGAGTTCGTCGTCTTCCGGGGCCGAGCCTGAGTCCGAGCCCTGGGGTCGGGCGAAGCGGAGTTCGTCGTCTTCCGAGGCCGAGCCCGAGTCCGAGCCCTGGGGTCGGGCGAAGCGGAGTTCGTCGTTTTCCGGGGCCGAGCCCGAGTCCGAGCCCTAGGGTCGGGTGAAGCGGAGTTTCCTATGGCGCCCGGGGCCGGACTTGGTTGCTGTCAGCCTCACTCTGTCGAGTGGCACAGCAGTCGGAGCGACGCAGGCGGCGTTGTGTTCTTGTCAGGCCGGTCAGTGGAGCGGCGAAGTGACTGCGGTCACTTTCGGCTTTGTCAACTGAAGGGCGCGCGACAGGATAAGGTGTCAGGTCATCCTTGCATTAAATGCTCCTGCGATTCGGTCGGTTGGTGTGGCGATCTGGCCAAGGTCGCTTCTTGGTGAAGACTGGGCCTCGGGCGAGCCGAAGGTATGTACGCCGCTTGAGGGGGTCCTTGGGCGAGACGTGAATCTTTCGGGGTCGGCTGCCCTTGCCCGAGGCTGGGCTCGGGCGAGGTGAGGTCAGGTCCCTTGAGTGGACCGAGCCTTGGCTTAATCGCACCCATCAGGCCTTTGCAGCTTAGTGCTGATGGGGGTTACCAGCTGAGATTAGGAGTCTTGGGGGTACCCCTAATTATGGTCCCCGACAGTAGCCCCCGAGCCTCGAAGGGAGTGTTGATACTCGCTTGGAGGCTTTTGTCGCACTTTTTTGCAAGGGGACCGACCTTCCTTGGTTGCCTTTTGTTCCAGTGGGTGCGCGCGAGCGCACCCGCCGGGTGTAGCCCCCGAGGCCTCGAAGGAGTAGTTTGACTCCTTCGAGGTCTTAGTATGTTTCGTAATGCTTCGGCCGGTCTAGCTGCTCCCTCATGCGAACTGGCCGTAGCCCGGGTGAACAGTCGAGTCCCAAGTTCTCGGGCTGGTATGTTGACGCTGTCAACGATTTGGCCGGAGCCGGGTTTGCGAGAGCAGCCCCCGAGCCTCCGCGCAGAGCGAGAGGACGGTCA
Organism: Zea luxurians; assembly: GCA_029449295.1. Classification (NCBI taxonomy): domain Eukaryota; kingdom Viridiplantae; phylum Streptophyta; class Magnoliopsida; order Poales; family Poaceae; genus Zea; species Zea luxurians. The sequence goes on along the minus strand of JAOPSE010000010.1, from coordinate 35,259,308 downwards.
GGGACAGACTCGGCTTTTTACATACGCCCCTGCGTCGCCTTTCCGCAAGGAGGAGGGGGGAAAGCGCCATGTTTCCCTCGGAGGGCGACGAACATGGTGTTTCCAGCGAGTTACTAACGGGTAATCCGAGTGGACGCCCGTGCCCCATTTGTTAGGGGTTGGCTAGTGGCCTGGAGGCGCGCTCCAAAAGTACCTGCGGGTGACTTGCTGGACCCGGTCCCCTTTTGACGGGGTCCGAGGGCTCGATGCCTCCCTTTGGTGGGATTCCGTTACAAAATCGTTCCCGTTGGTCTCAGAAATGTCCTAGGGTACCTCGGGAGCGCAGCCCGAGCCTTGGTTATGTATCGAACGTACCCAGGGTCATCCCTCGCTCTGCGTCTGAGGCGGCTGTCAAACCCTTCGGGGGCCAGCCTTCGAACCCCTGATCAGTAGTGGGCGCGGAGCCCGAGTGGCCTGAGGCGGCCGTTGAACCGTTTCGAGGGGCCGGCCTTTGAACCTCTGACCAGTAGTGGGCGCGGAGCCCGAGCGCTCTGAGGCGGCTGTTGAACCTTTCTGAGGGGCCAGCCTTTGAACCTCTGATCAGTAGGGGGGCTCGGGGCCCACTTCCTTTGCGGAGAAGGATCCCTTTCAGAGTACCCCTTTTCCGACCCCTGAGGCAAGAGAGAGAAAGAGGAAGTGAAAAGGATACAAATTTGAGTGATGTGGTGCACCTTTTTTGACGCGGTCATTATGGCGGAGGTGAAGCGTCGCCTGCTTCGCCTGCCAAAGGTGCCGCCTGCCCTGTCGCAGAGTTAATGCGACGGGACGAGTGGTTCACGGGGCAGCCGTTGTGCGTGCGCGAGCCGTTTGAGGAACGAAACGCGGGCGTGTCGTCTTCCACCATGGGAGAAGGTCCTTTCGCTATCCCAGGAGGGGACGTGAGCTTGCTGATGACTCGACTGCCGCTTCCGCTCGCCTGCCACCGCCATTACTGCCGGCCCATTTCTGGCCATATCAACCATCGCGCCCTTTCCCGCGGCTGACCGGCCCTTGACCGATGTGCTTGGTTGGCACTATCGGGTCACGCGCAGGGTCGCCTCGAGTCGCGGTACTAGTTCCGCAGTCAAGAAGGCGTGGTACTGGCGCGAGTGGCGGTGCGGTTTCTTGTACGTAGTAACCGGCGCGCCGGTTACATGACGTGTGGGCCTGGGCCTCCATGCCGGATGCGTTGAAGTCGAAAGGGTGCGCCCCCTTGGTGCAGTTGCATGCTGCCTGCACGGCGGTCCGCCCTTTCACCCATTGGTTTGGGCAAAAGTGGAGGAGTGCTCACAACCGCTGGGCAGTTGTGTGCTCCGCGCGCGGCGGTTTGGTTCCTTCTGTCCTGGGCCATCTTGCATGACGCGTGGGACCCAGCCCCCGTGTCATAGGGGGAGGACCTTGGAGCGTATTGGAGAAGACTCGGCCCGCGACGGCTGTGGACGCAAGTGGGGTGAGTTGCTTTTAAAAGGAGGGTGACCCCCTCGAAAGGCAACCATGTCTTCGCGCTCTCCTCATGTGTTGCGTCTTTCCACCTTTCGAGCCCCCAGATGGGGAGCGCCCGTGTTGCTTTCGTCTTGTCGCCGCTGGAGGAACGCAACTTCGTGGAAGTTGGTACCTTTTAGCCATCGCTCGGCTTCAAGGATTTTTGTCAGGTAGCTCGGCTGCTTCCCCTCGCCGGTGGTCACCCAAGACAGTGACCATCGGTTTGATGGTGGGGAGAAGTGAGCTGGGCTGCGGCCTCTGCCCCGCCCTCAGCCTCAAGGATCTTCGTCATCCTGGCTGGGGCGGAGGCCGGGCTGAGCCGGAGCTCTACCTCCTGCATGGGCCGGTGGGTCACCTTCTCCATCAGCATCCAAGCGAGAGGGCGCTCACCGGCCTAGCGGGAGGGCCGGACTTCGACAACGCGGGGCTGGTCGGCGGTGAGCGTCGTCAGCTTCAGCGCGTTGGGGTCGCTGGCTCAGCTGGCCTGGTTTGGCTCCTGGTGTCCCCTCCCGCCGTGAGAGCGGTTGTCACGCCGCGTGCACCGGGGGACCACCCCAGACGTCGCGCGCTGCTAGGGCGGCGTTCGTGTTCTGGGGCTGTCCTGCCTTTGCTCCGGTACGGCGCTTCTGCGCAGGGGTCGGTGCTTCGCTCGTCTGGGAGGATCCGAGTGGGAATCTGCCGGTGGGCAGGCGGTTTCCGTCGTCGGCGCTGAGGTGGTGGCGGCTGAAGAAGTCCTCGTCGTCGACGGGGTCACCGCCACCATGCGTGCTCCGGGCCTCCGGTTCTTTGGCTTTGATAGCTTGTCCTCGCCCCTCGAGTGGGGGCGTGGGCGAGGAGCTTGTCGCAGCAGCGTCCGCCCTGAGGTCTTTGCAGCTGTGGTTTGGCCACTTTGGAGCGGGCGTCGGCGAGCCACCTAAGATTTTGTCGTCCCGCAGGCCCTCCAATGTGGGGGGTTGTTCGTACCTGCGGGGGCGGAACCGGAGTTCCGTTTGTAATGGCACCTTGAGTGTTGGCGTATGTTCATTGTGGCTGTCGGGGCCTGAACATGTATGTATCTTTTGGCGTGAAGCCGTGTTTTTTCTTCATTCCGAGTACTAGGACTCGCCTGTCAGCTAACTAAACCACTTCACCAAGTGTGAGTTGCCTCGTGCGAAGGTGACGAGTGAGGTATCCGTATCCCAGAGGCGTAGGAGTCCCTCGGCTCGGTCGGCCTTGCCACCTGAGGCTTCTCTTGCTTAGTTAAAGGAACCCTCGGCCGCTCTCCGATGAGTCGGGGCCGGAGGCAGCGGTATCAGCGCGGACAGAGGCAGGGTCGGCTCGAAAAGAAGATTTTGTCGGTCGAAGCCTGACCGGGCCGTCCACTAGCGGGACCGGCGCTGGAGTCGAGTTGCCGAGACCACGAGCCGGGCTGATGTCCTCGGGGGACAGCTGGCTAAGGCCTCGAGGTGACCGGTCAAGCCGTCTGCTCGAGCCAGACTCCTGGAGGAGACCCTGGCGGCTGATGGTCCGGGTGTGGTGCTGACATCGTTTTTCGGAGCGGAGATCCTCCGACTGCGTCGCCATTCGAGGCTCGGTCGGACTTCGCCGAAGGTGGTGTCGACGCCGAGGGCGCTGCTGCTCCCCCTCCATCGAGGTCTAAACCTGCAGGGTTGGTTTACCTTGTAGTACGTGTATGTTTTCTGCAGCCGCCGAGGCCCAACCACTCTGTTGCTGTGTTGTAGAACTGCGTCTTATTTTTCCTCTATCTCGAGTATCAAGACTTGTCCATCGGTAACAGAATTGTTTGTTCGAGCGAGGGTTACTTTTCACGGAAGGTGATGAGTGAGGTATCCGTATCCCGGAGGCGTAGGAGTCCCTCGGCTCGATCGGTCTTTCCGCTCACGTGTACCCTTACTCGTCTGTAGGATTCTGCTAACGATGTAGTCGAGAAAAACCCGAAAAGCCGTTTCGGCAGAAAGGTCTCGAGCATTAAGACTTATTCGACCGGCGAGATCGCTTATTCGAGCGTGAGTTACTTATCACAGAAGGTGATGAGTGAGGTATCCGTATCCCGGAGGCGTAGGAATCCCTCGGCTCGGTCGGCCTTGGCTGCTTACGTGTATTCCGTCGTTTTCAGGACCCCGCTTTTGAAGCAGTCAAAAAGCACGAAGGACGTTCTGGCAGAAAAGACTTTTTTCAAGGAAAATTTTGACGCAGAGGGGGTTCCCCCCTTCTAGCCCCCGAGGGAGGGTCGGGCTTTGCCGAGGCAAGGCTGACCCTTCCTTGATGGTTAGACATTGAACCTGAACGAGGTGTGCGAATGATTGGAAAGCATCTTAAGGGTAGAAGCGACGTAGCTATCGGATGTTCCAAGCGTTGCTGTAGACCTCGCCTTGGCTGTTGGCCAGCTTGTATGTCCTAGGCTTCAAAACCTTGGCGATGATGAACGGTCCTTCCCAGGGAGGCGTGAGCTTGTGCCGTCCCCGGGCGTCTTGTCGCGGCCGAAGCACCAGGTCGCCCGCTTGGAGGTCTCGGGACCGGAACCCTCGGGCGTGGTAGCGTCGCAGGGACTGCTGGTAACGCACTGAGTGTAGTAAGGCCACGTCCCGAGCCTCTTCGAGCTGGTCCAGTGAGTCTTCTCGGTCGGTCTGGTTTCTTCGGTCGTCGTACGCCCTCGTCCTCAGGGAACCGTATTCTATGTCCGTGGGCAAGACAGCCTCGGCCCCATAGACTAGAAAGAATGGTGTGAAGCCTGTGGCTCGACTCGGCGTTGTCCTTAGACTCCAGACCACCGAGGGGAGTTCCTTCATTCATCGCCTGCCAAACTTGTGGAGGTCGTTGTAGATCCTCGGCTTGAGTCCTTGCAGAATCATGCCGTTGGCACGTTCCACCTGCCCATTTGTCATGGGGTGAGGCACGGCGGCCCAGTCCACCCGGATGTGGTGATTCTCGCAGAAGTCCAGGAACTTTCTGCCGGTGAACTGGGTTCCGTTGTCGATGATGATGGAGTTCGGGACCCCAAAGCAATGGATGATGTTGGTGAAGAATGCCACCGCCTGTTCGGACCTGATGCTGTTCAGGGGTCAGGCCTCGATCCACTTAGAGAATTTGTCGATGGCGACCAACAGGTGCGTGTAGCCCCCGGGTGCCTTCTGCAAAGGACCGACAAGGTCCAGTCCCCACACAGCAAACGGCCAGGTGATGGGTATTGTCTACAAGGTCTGAGCGGGTAGGTGTGTCTACCTAGCATAGAATTGACACCCTTGGCAGGTGCAGACAATCGTAGTGGCGTCGGCCACCGCGGTCGGCCAGTAGAAACCTTATCGGAAGGCGTTTCCAACAAGGGCTCGGGGCGCTGCGTGATGACCACAAGCCCCCGAGTGTATTTCTCGTAAGAGCTCTTAGCCTTCGGCGATGGATATACACCGCTGGAGGATGCCGGATGGGCTGTGGTGGTAGAGCTCCTTTCCGTCGCCCAGTAAGACGAACAACTTGGCGCGCCGCGCCAGTCGCCGAGCCTCGGCTCGGTCAAGGGGCAGTTCCCCTTGGTGGAGATATTGCACGTACAGGGTCTGCAGTTTCGACTAGGCTGGACCCCACTCCACCCTTCCTCGACACGAAGTGCCTCACCCTCGGGGGCTGAGGGTGCCTCGGGCTAGGCCGAGGCCCCCTCGGGCTCGGGCATGTCGTCGGTCTTGACTGAGGGTTGATGTAGGTCTCGGGAGAAGACGTCCGAGGGAACCGTTGTCCGCCCCGAGGCTATCTTAGCTAGCTCGTCCGCAGTCTCGTTGTGTCGTCGGGCGATGTGGTTGAGCTCGAGCCCGTAGAACTTGTCCTCCAGGCGCCAAACCTCATCGCAGTAGGCTTCCATCTTTGGGTCGCAGCAGTGGGAGTTCTTCATGACTTGGTCGATAACGAGCTGCGAGTCGCCGCGAGCGTCGAGGTGTCGGACCCCTAGCTCAATGGCGATGCGCAACCCGTTGACCAGAGCTTTGTACTCAGCCACGTTGTTGGACGCTGGGAAATGGAGGCGCAGTACATAGCGTAGGTGTTTCCCGAGGGGCGAGATGAAGAGCAGGCCCGCGCCTACCCCTATTTTCATCAGCAACCCATCGAAAAACATGGTCTAGAGTTCCGGCTGGATCGGGGCTGCCGGGAGCTGGGTATCGGCCCATTCAGCCACAAAGTCCGCTAAGACTTGGGACTTGATGGCCTTCCGAGGGGCGAACGAGATTGTCTCGCCCATGATTTCCACCGCCCACTTTGCAATCCTACCTGAGGCCTCTCGACATTGGATGATCTCCCCCAGGGGGAAGGATGACACCACAGTCACCGGATGAGACTCGAAGTAGTGTCGCAACTTCTGCCGCGTCAGGATCACTGCGTACAACAGCTTCTGAATTTGCGGGTAGCGGATCTTGGTCTCGGATAGTACCTCACTGATGAAGTAAACCGGCCTCTGGACGGGCAATGCATGCCCTTCTTCTTGTCTCTCAACCACGATCATGGCGCTGACCACCTGAGTGGTAGCGGCGACGTAGATCAAGAGGGCTTCTCCAGCGACGGGGGGCACCAAGATGGGCGCGTTCGTAAGGAATGCCTTCAGGTTCCCGAGGGCTTCCTCGGCCTCGGAGGTCCAAGTGAAGCACTCGGTCTTTCTTAAGAGGCGGTACAGAGGTAGGCCTCTTTCGCCGAGGCGCGAGACGAAACGGCTCAGAGCCGCAAGGCATCCCATGACCCTCTGCACGCCTTTCAAGTCCTTGATGGGCCCCATGTTGGTGATGGCCGTGATTTTCTCCGGGTTGGCCTCGATCCCCCGCTCGGAGACGATGAACCCCAAGAGCATGCCTCGGGGGACTCCGAAGACACACTTCTCGGGATTGAGTTTTACGCCCTTTGCCTTGAGACACCGGAATGTCGTTTCAAGATCAGAAAGGAGGTCGGAGGCTTTCCTTGTCTTGACTACGATGTCATCGACATAAGCCTCGACCGTTCGACCAATGTGTTCGCCGAACACGTGGTTCATGCACCTTTGGTACGTCGCGCCCGCATTCCTCAAACCAAATGGCATAGTAACATAGCAGTACATGCCAAAAGGCGTGATGAAAGAAGTCGTCGCGAGCTGGTCGGACTCTTTCATCCTGATTTGGTGGTACCCTGAGTAGGCATCGAGGAAAGACAGGGTTTCACACCCCGCAGTGGAATCCACGATTTGGTCGATGCGAGGCAGAGGATAGGGAACTTTTGGGCATGCTTTGTTTAGACCAGTGTAGTATACACACATCCGCCATTTCCCTCCTTTCTTTCTCACAAGCACGGGGTTGGCAAGCCATTCGGGATGGAATACCTCTTTGATGAACCTTGTGGCCATCAGCTTGTGGATCTCCTCGCCTATGGCTCTACGCTTTTCTTCGTCGAATCGGCGCAGAGGTTGCTTCACGGGTCGGGCTCCAGCTCGGATATCCAGCGAGTGCTCGGCGACATCCCTCGGTATGCCAGGCATGTCCGAGGGACTCCACGCGAAAACTTCGGCATTTGCGCAGAGAAAGTCGACGAGCACTGCTTCCTATTTGGGGTCGAGCTCGGAGCCGATCCGGATCCGCATGGAGGCGTCGTTGCTGGGGTCGAGAGGGACGGACTTAACCGTCTCCGCTGGCTCAAAGTTGCCAGCATGGCGCTTCACGTCTGGCCCCTCTTTAGGGAGGCTCTCTAGGTCGGCGATGAGGGCCTCGGATTCGGCGAGGGCCTCGGCGTACTCCACGCACTCTACGTCGCACTCGTACGCGTGTCGGTACGTGGGGTCGATGATGATGACCCCGTTGGGGCCCGGCATCTTGAGCTTGAGGTAGGTGTAGTTGGGGACGGCCATGAACTTGGCGTAACATGGTCTCCCCAGTACCGCGTGGTAGGTTCCTCGGAACCCAACCACTTCGAACGTGAGGGTTTCCCTTCTGAAGTTGGAGGGAGTCCCGAAGCAGATGGGCAGATCGAGCCGTCCGAGGGGTTGGACGCATTTCCTGGGGATGATCTCATGAAAAGGCGCCGCACCTGCCCGGACCGAGGACAGATCGATCTGCAGGAGCTTGAGGGTCTCGGCGTAGATGATGTTGATGCTGCTGCCTCCGTCCATGAGGACCTTTGTGAGCCTGACGTCGCCGATGACGGGATCGACAATGAGCGGATATTTCCCCAGGCTCGGCACGCGGTCGGGGTGATCGCCCTGGTCGAAGGTGATGGGCTTGTCGGACCAGTCTAGGTAGACTGGCGCCACCACCTTTACCGAGCAGACCTCCCGACGCTCTTGCTTGCGGTGCCGAGCCGAGGCGTTCGCCATTGGCCCACCGTAGATCATAAAGCAGTCACGGACCTCGGGGAACTCCTCTGCCTGGTGATCCTCCTTCTTGTCATTGTGGGGGGCCCTGCCACCCTCCGCAGGTGGCCCGGCCCTGTGAAAGTGACACCGAAGCATGGCGCACTCCTCAAGGGTGTGCTTGACGGGTCCCTGATGATAGGGGCACGGCTCCTTGAGCATCTTGTCGAATAGATTGGCGCCTCTGGGAGGTTTCCGAGGGTTCTTGTACTCAGCGGCGGCGACAAGATCCGCATCGGCAGCGTCGCGTTTCGTTTGCGACTTCTTCTTGCCTTTCTTCTTGGTGCCGCGCTGAGTAGACACCTCGGGAACATCTTCCGACTGGCGGCCCTGGGGCTGCTTGTCCTTCCAGAAGATGGCCTCAACCGCCTCCTGGCCAGAAGCGAACTTGGTGGCGATGTCCATCAGCTCGCTCGCCCTGGTGGGGGTCTTGCGACCCAGCTTGCTCACTAGGTCGCGGCAAGAGGTGCCTGCGAGGAACGCGCTGATGACATCCGAGTCGGTGACGTTGGCAGCTCGGTGCGCTGCTTTGAGAATCACCGGATGTAGTCCCAGAGAGATTCTCCCGGCTGCTGGCGGCAGCTTCGGAGATCCCAGGAGTTCCCAGGGCGCACGTACGTGCCCTGGAAGTTACCGGCGAAGGCTTGGACCAGGACGTCCCAGTTAGAGATCTGTCCCGGAGACAGATGCTCCAGCCAGGCCCAAGCGGAGTCGGAGAGGAACAGGGGGAGGTTGCGGATGACGAGGTTGTCATCGTCCGTTCCATCCAGTTGGTAGGCCAGCTGGTAGTCCGCGAGCCACAGTTCTAGCCTTGTTTCCCCTGAGTACTTGGTGATGGTAGTCGGGGTTCGGAACCGGGTCGGGAACGGCGCCCGTCGTATGGCTCGGCTGAAAGCCTGTGGGCCAGGTGGTTCAGGCGAGGGGCTCTGATCCTCCCCGCTATCGTAGCGTCCTCCATGCCTGGGGTGGTAACCTCGGCGCACCCTCTCGTCGAGGCGGGCTCGATGGTTGTGGTGGTGGTGCTCATTGCCGAGGCATCCCAGGGCTGTAGGCGCTATGTTGCGCGTGCGCCCGGTGTGGACCGAGGCTTCCCGCACGAATCGGGAAGTCGCAGCGCGGTGCTCCGAGGGGTACCCCTGCCTTCGGGAGGCAGAGCTCTCGGCCCGTCGGACCGCGGCATCCTCCAGGAGATTTTTGAGCTCCCCCCGGATCCGCCGCCCTTCGGTGGTTGATGGTTCCGGCAGGGACTGGGACCACGGCTAGCTCCCGAAGGATGTCAACGCGAGGCGCAGGCCTAGGGGGATCACCGTTTTCCGGTATTCCAAGATGGTTGCCTTCGTCGGGACCCCCTAGATCGACGTGGAAACATTCACGACTTGGGCCGCTGTCTCCGTCGCCAAAGCTATGGCTACCATCGGAACAATCGGAAAGGCAGTAGCCACACGTGGTCATGAAGTCCCGCATGGCCCTGGGGTTACCGAGCCCGGAGAAATCCCAACCAAGGTCGGGCTCGTCATCTTCCCCGGAACCCGAGGGTCCATAGGTCGAGACGGCCGTCAGCCAGTCCCAGGGCGACCGCATATGATACCCCGGAGGGTTGGTGCATGCCTCTATGAAGGCTTCCACCAAAGCGGGGTCGCTTGGTGGGTCGAGGCCGAATCCAAAAGACATGAGATGGGAGTCGGTCGGTACCTCTTGGTCGACAGGTGGTGACGTTGTCACGTCAGGGGCGGACTGCACCGTCGGCTCAGGTACGAGGGTGACGCCTAGCAAGTCCTTCGCGAGCGTGCTAGCGTCGTCCGTCCGCTTGGAGTTGGCGTGTTGCGGGGAAACGGCGCTCGTCTTCGTCTCAGACGCGAGGTCGACGACCGACGTGTCCCCCATCGGGGCACCGGCGCCGTCGACTCGCTTGACAGCCGATGAGGTGCCGCCTCCTGCTTGGCCATGGTTGCCCCGCCTCCTCTTCCTCCAGTGGGGGAGGTGACAGGGCAAACTCGGACATTGTTCTTCCACCTCGTGGGGAAGATTTCGCCGATTCCGCCGTCGGCGGGCGGGTTGTCGGCCGCCATTGTCGCCGTCGCGCGGCGGAGAAAGGAGTATCGTGTCGTAGCTGCCGTCGAGGGACATGAACTCAAGGCTTCCGAAATGGAGCACCGTCCCAGGTTGGAAAGGTTGTTGGAGACTACCCATCTGGAGCTTGACGGGGAGCTGTTCGTCAACACGCAGCAGGACCCTACCTGGCGCGCCAACTGTCGGCGTTTCGACCCCAGGGGGTCCCCAGACCGACGAGTAAATTGTCGCCGCGTGTCCCAGCCCAGATGGGTCGGCGTGAGGCGGAGCACGAAGGGGGGTAGAAGAGAGGGAGAAAAGGGGAAAACCCGCGGCCTCCGTGTTGTCCCGCGCCCAGGTCGGGTGCGCTTGCAGTAGGGGATTACAAGCGTCCGCGTGGGGGGAAGAGCGAGGGAATCTACGCGTCGTCCCGTCCTCCTGCGTGGCCAACCCCCTTTGTAAGAGGGCCCTGGACCTTCCTTTTATAGGCGTAAGGAGATGGTCCAGGTGTACAATGGGGGGTGTAGCAGTGCGCTATCGTGTCTTGCAGAGAGGAGCTAGCGCCCTAAGTTCATGCCGTCGTGGCAGCCAGAGAGGTTTTGGCACCCTGTTCACGTGATGTCGTGGCCGTCGGAGGAGCGTTGGAGCCTTGTGGAAGGTCAGCTGTTGGGGTTGTCGAGTCCTTGCTGACGTCTCTTTGCTTCCGTAAGGGGCCGAGAGCCACCGTCGTCATGGAGCACGTGGGGCGTCATCATTATCTGTTTACCGAGGCGTGCCGGACGGGACGCTGGTCCTATTACCCATAGCATGAGCTAGCTAGGGATAGGGTAATGATGGCCCCCCTTGTGACGTGGTCGGTCCGAGCCCCTAGTTGGGCGAGGCGGAGGCTCCTTCGAGGTCGGGGTCGAGTCGGTCTTCCTGAGGTCGAGGTCGTGTCCGAGCCCCTGGTCGGGTAAGGCGGAGTTCGTCGTCTTCCGGGGCCGAGCCTGAGTCCGAGCCCTAGGGTCGGGTGAAGCGGAGTTCGTCGTCTTCCGGGGCTGAGCCCGAGTCCGAGCCCTAGGGTCAGGCGAAGCGGAGTTCGTCGTCTTCCGGGGCCGAGCCTGAGTCCGAGCCCTGGGGTCGGGCAAAGCGGAGTTCGTTGTCTTCCGGGGCCGAGCCCGAGTCCGAGCCTTGGGGCCGGGCGAAGCGGAGTTTCCTATGGCACCCAGGGCCGAGCCTGAGTCCGAGCCTTGGGGTCGGGCGAAGCGGAGTTGCTGTTAGCCTCACTCTGTCGAGTGGCACAGCAGTCGGAGCGACGCAGGCGGCGCTGTCTTCTTGTCAGGCCGGTCAGTGGAGCGGCGAAGTGACTGCGGTCACTTTTAGCTCTGTCGACTGAAGGGCGCGCGACAGGATAAGGTGTCAGGTCATCCTTGCATTAAATGCTCTTGCGATTCGATCGGTTAGTGTGGCGATCTGGCCAAGGTCGCTTCTTGGCGAAGACTGGGCCTCGAGCGAGCCGAAGGTATGTACGCCGCTTGAGGGGGTCCTTGGGCGAGACGTGAATCTTTCGGGGTCGGCTGCCCTTGCCCGAGGCTAGGCTCGGACGAGGCGAGGTCAGGTCCCTTGAGTGGACCGAGCCTTGGCTTAATCGCACCTATCACGCCTTTGCAGCTTAGTGCTGATGGGGGTTACCAGCTGAGATTAGGAGTCTTGGGGGTACCCCTAATTATGGTCCCCGACAAATTCTATCTATAAATCTCTCTAAAATCTTCCTAATATATTATAATATATCTCTCTAAAAGATTTTTCCTTACGTACGTGACGTCTACAACCATTTCGCCTATACATCTCCCTCTATACAATATAACTCAATTATTTAACATTTATTTATTATTTCTTGAATTCTTTTTTAAAACAACCATACAATATTGTACTACCCTAATATTCATTTTTTTCAAGTTAAAGGGTTTAAATGGGATTAACATCAGAAAAAATTGGTGTGACAAAAAATAAGAGTATAGTACACCCTTTATATATATGAAGAGATTCCATCTTCCATACGTAGAGGTAGAGGGAAGCTGTAGGGGTAACCTGAATTTTTTGTATTTTGGTCCTTTTTCCGGAGAAATTCCAAGTTTAGACCCCTGAACGACTTAACTCCATTTTTGGACCCTTTGCTCAGCGCCACAGGATATGGCGCCGAGGTATGTGCCTCGCTGGATAGTGAGGTCTAACAGGTCACACACGTGGCACCTAGCTCGGCACCATTTATCTAAGCGTCGATCAAGGAACTCCTATAAATCGGATGTTTTCTGGCTGAGAGCTTTATAGAGGGTGGACATCTTTTGTAATGCATGTGTAAATTAAATGGATGTCATAATGCGATGGTTATCACATTGTGTAAATGGCATAGACCATGGTTTTCACACAAGTACCATAATATTATAAAACATGGTCCACATAGTTGCCATAATTTGACATAGAGCACAACACCATACAAGTTCAACACACTAATGTCATAGACCACAACACCATACAAGTTCTATAATGTCATACAAATTATAGTGGTAGAGAACACAAGACTAGACAAGTTCATGACACATCTTGTTCTCTCCTTAGATAAATTACATTGGCCATGTCACAAAGGGATAATACAAATGGCTAGTTCAACCAAGCAAATTACATTGATACAGAAGTCTCAGATACATCTCACATACACAAATCTCATATATGCTCGTTCATATGTGATAGACGGTGATCATTGATCTCATCCGAGTCCAGAGAGCCAGCATCAACATCACCATCGGATTGGAAATCATCGTACAAGCCAAGGGTTTCATAATCCTCAAGTAGAGGTTGCAGACCAATAACAACTTGCTACAGATCTGTGCTCATAGTGTCTAGACCATCTGCAATTTTAGTAACAGCACTCATGGCATTAACTAGGGTATTCTTGTGGGCATACTCTAGATACTCAGGCACATGGTTGTGGCTGCTCAACCTCCTCAACTCATCGGCGTAGACTTGCATCTGTCTAATGGCGTCTAAAAGACCATCCCAAACTCGATTTAATCTCTGCGCCTACAACAAAAAATGAAGAATGAGATTCATAGGCACATCAGTTAATGACTATCGCTGCCCAAGTTCACTAATCTGTACAACAATGACATATGAAACTTTAAGTTTCACTAATATATCTCTAAGTTTCATTGTCACTTGTCATGACCTTATTTGTTGGTGTATGAGTCTACAATACAACTAAGTTTATAATGTGTCACTAACAAAACAACAAAACAATATTGTCAACCGAAATCTATAATACTACTGACACTAAAACATACCAGATCATGTGTGTTGGATGATCGATGGTGCGGATGTAATCTGCTAGTGCCATAAAGAATGCAACACTCTCTAAGCTTCCGTAGCAGGCCGATTCCATCTAGGATACTTGTAGTGTCGGATGGCCTCCTGTCTGAAAAAAGCAACAATGAACGATATCGATTTTAAAAACCTACAAACAAACCACAACAATAGAAGAACAACATGATGGCTGACATACAGATTCGCACCTATCAATAACTATTGTCGGAGAGGAAATCTCCGCCAGGTGGCGGAATGCACCCGCCCTAAATCCTAAGATGAGGAGGGGGCCTAAGCGTTTTGCCTGTTTCTAGATGGACGATGAACATAAGAACATGCAAGGGTTTAGAGTGGTTTGGGCCGCCGGAGCGTAATACCCTACTCCACTATGTGCTGTATTGAGCTTGAGAGCTTGTATGAACTTGTGAGTCTAAGTGAGCGTGTGTGAGAATGTGTGCTTGTGTTGTAACGTTGCATGCCCTCCCTTTTATAGCTCAAGGGGGCACGTACAAGGGTGCTAAGCCCTGACATGTGGGCCTAGAAACATAATGGATGGAATACCCAGAGCAACTAATGCTAGTCGCCCTATGCAATCTCCTTACGCCCTGATATCCGCGATCTGCGTAGCATTGGCGTGCAGCAGAAGCTTCCCTGGCAACGTACGAGTGATGATGAGCACAGTGCACGCGGCAGCATGGGCGTACCGCCTTCCAATGGAATAGACAGGCATGCCGCCTGCCATCGGAATGGACAGGTCTCATTAAATGCTGAGGCGGCTCACAGCTTGCCAGTAGAGTGGACAGCTCGCCGCCTGACAGCAGAGTGGGCAGGCCTCATTAAATGCCGAGGTGGCACATCGCTTGTCAGGTGGCGCACCTTATCCGCAATAAATGCAGGGGCCACGCAACCCGGAGGCCTTATGTCAGGCTCCGCCCGTTGGCTTACGTCACGCGCGGTAGGCCATGTGGCAGCATCGGGTCTCCGCCTAGGCACAGAGCAGTAGCGTTATGCGGACAGGTCCGCACTAGGCTGGGCCTAGACACGTGTCGGCATCGGACCCCTGCCTAAGCAAGGTTTGGGTATTCTCTGTCCCAGAGTCCCGGGACCCGGCTGTGGGCGGCCTAGACACCACACAGAGGGGTTCGGGACCCGTCCCAGGGGTCCAGGTTGCGCCGGTGGGGGTCCTGGTCCTTTCCCGGGGGTCCAGTCTACGTGAACAAGGGTCCGGCACTTTCCCATGGGGGTCCGGACCCACTGTTGACATCTTGGAGTACATCGTCTTCTCTGGCCACGTGGCGACGCCGGAGCCGTCCACGTGGTGGGGTCGAGTGCTGTTCACCATGCGACCTGAGCGCCACCTCAGCGCGCGCCGCATTAATTCGGCGCGCACGCGCTGCCAGTCTACCATCGGTACTGATGCATGGCCCCCATGCATGATAGTTTTGCTAGGCCACACGCGTGGCGCCTCGGTCCTGCTGCATTTAAAAATTCACCTTTTGTCCTCTGCGGTGGCCCTGAGGAAGCGCAGTACTATCACAAGCGGCATTTCGACTTCTCTGCACCCAGGAACCGGCATCCAAGGACGATGACCCGTGGGCCCGGGCCCTCGCGTCAGGGACTGGGCCGTTGGTTTCAGCGGAGATGAAGAGGCACACTACCGCGGGTGGCAGTTTGCCCCCCACGTGGCGGTTCGCCTTCTTCGCACTCAGGAACCAGCGTACCAGTTGTATGACTTGTGCGACCAGGCCCCCGTGTCATAGGCTGGGTCGCCCTGGTGTGCATCGGGGGAGATTTCCCATGGCGTTTTGGGGCATGAGTAGGAGAGTCTGCTTAAAAAGGGATTCACCCTGCGAGCAGCAGTTATGCTTTCGCTTATCTCCCACTCGCTGCGCCCTTTCGCCTCTGAGCTCTCTATGCCCCATTGCCTTCAAGGTCTCTGCTTTGTGCTGCCGTAGTTGCCATGGCCTTGTTAGTTCATCCCGAGACTAAGTGGGCACTTGACATGGTGCGTCGTCTGCCTGGATGGAGCGCACCGGCGTTCGGCGGAAGGATCCGCGCCAGTGCCATCCTCCTCGGCGATCTTGCCGCTGAGGAGTCCATGCTCTTCGTCTCCTGTGTGTTGGCGCAACCGATCTCGCCTTTCTTCTTGCTGTTGCTAGAGGAGTGCGGCCTCGTGGGAGGTGGCACTCTTCCGCCAGTGCACCGTTTCAAGGATGTTCATCAGCCTTGCGGAGGTGGAAAGCGAGCTGGGCTGCGGCTCCATCTTCCGCATGAACTTCATTGCCTCCTGCAGCGGCCTCGTGGCATGCCTCCATGAACTGGTTGAGCTCCGGCTCCGTTTCAGTGGCCAGGCTGCTGGGCGTTGTGTGCCGCCGCGCTTCCAACTCTTTGGCTTTAATGGCCTCGACGTCGCCTCCAACGATGAGGGCTCCTTTGTCTCGGCGCACGCATCGAGGGGGCCACCGCCGCCGGCAAGCTGCCCAGAAGGTCGTACAGGATGTCATGAAGTTGGTGGCCACGCGCTTTCGGCGCGACCCTGCTAGTGCCGAGTAGTTCGTACCTGTAGGAATGAAGCTAGGGCTCCACTTGAAAGCGGATGTAATAACTTTGTTTTTGTAAGATACTTTGGAGTACTACTTATCGAGCAGTATTAGCACTTATCTGTATGCTATTTGTCCCTATTGTGTGTGGCGTTACCGACTCCTTCCCGGTACCAGGCCCCCCCTGGGATGTAGGCTCGACGTGTCGAGGCTGGATACCAGAATATCTAAAAGAGTTGGCAACGGCCCCCAAGAGGAAGCCTCGACTGGGACCTAGACCTAAACATAGCTTCAGCCAGGAAGCGTTAGTAGCACACCCATAGGACCCACCGACTGATATTAGCCACCCATTGATACATGCACAGGACCTGTTGGACTTAGCCTAGGAAGCCAAGTTGTGTGTCCGGACCCCCTGGACCACAATGCCAGATACTAGGACACCCGTCGCAGAGTGGTCGAGCGTGCAGGCTTACGGTACGGGACCAGGCTAAGCAGCTACATGGCTCCGGACCACCCCAGGAGACAAGTGTCCATTCTCTAGAACCGGACCCTAGATTGTCGGACCCATAGGACCATAGCTCCAAATACTAGGGTACCCGTCACATAGTGGTGGAGTGTGCAGGCTTAGGTACGGAACCGAGCTAAGCGGCTACATAGCCCCAGACCACCCCATGGAACGAGCTCTCGTTCTTTAGAACCGGCCCCCAGGCTGCTGGACCCCCTGCCTTCGTAGAGGGGTCCTAAACTGCAAGCCTGGCTACTCAATTCGGATGTTGTCATATCAGCAGGGATGGGAACTGTATGGGTGCGTTAGATAAAAAATAATATCCGAAAACTGCAGGATAAAACCATGGAGCAGGAGGCTAAGACTATCATAAAAGCACATCTAAGGGGGTAATTCTTTTCTTTGTAACCTTACATGCATGGGTGCAGACCAACATGCCGGGTTTATGAGGGCGAACCTCACCGGGCTGGCGTACACATATGCACAACCTAATTACAAAAGAAGAAAAACTTAACCCCTCAGACTTGCTCCTATGGGCAGAACTTACAGAGATGCTCCATGTTCCAGGGGCTGGGAAGAAGCACTCCTTCAGTTGTGGCAAGGTGGACACACCCGGGTCAACGTATTTCCGTCACCTTGAGGGGTCCTTCTGAAGTGTCTCAATCCTTTGGGACTCAAATGTGATACAATTACTAGTCCCAGGAGGCTAGTAAACACATTTATACAACAGATGATTCCAGATCTGCTTAAACGAGACAAACCTATAAAGGTGGCGATCAACTTTAAGAGTTGGTCCATAACTCGGGACATATCATCAGAGTGGGGCTGAAGCAGCCCGATATACGTAGCGGAGCAATTCAGCGGTCCAACAGCCACAGGCAAGGTTGAGAACAGGCATAACTCTTACCCGATCTCCTTTTTCTGAAAAACAACAAATAAGCAAGGGTGAGTACAAACGTACTCAGCAGCCCACCTTCACCCGCGGAATGGGGAAATCAGAAATAATGCATGGAATATGTGGAGCTCAAGATATTTTGCAGAAACAGCAATATTTGATGCAGGGTTGTTTTGTAAAACATTTTGTATTTTTCAAAGCGCATCCTCTCCCAAAGGAGCAGAAAGTTTTTCAATATAGAGCAAAATCCCCTGGACTAAACCATCCAGGTATCTCAGTAGTTTCTCACTGGTTTTCATTTTCAAAAACAGCTACTGGACTTCCCGTCCACCATAGCTCACGGCTCAACCGCTGGACCTTTTAAAAAAACACTTTTCTCAAACGCACCCTTTTTTTGAAAACAAAACACTAATTGTCGTACCACACCAGACTCGTCCATTCCTGTGAACACAGACTATTCGAAAGGTTTTCAAACTCTACGCAGAGGTGTACACTTTATCCACTAGTCCGGCTCTGCGATCTCATGGCCAATGATATCTGAATCCGAATCTCTTTCTTTCCTCGCATGTCCTAACCTTAACGGTTATACCAGAAGGAGTCAGGCCACCGCCATGCCCAAACCGGACAAAACATTCCCCTCCTTATCCTCCAGTGCTGCCCAGCCTTTATAACCCTAGGGTTGGACAGTACAAGTTCAGATTGAGTGACTGCCCACACAGTCTCGAGTGGTTGTACTTATCATGAGTACAGGTAGTGAAGGATGACAAACCGGTCCTTATATGAGGGGACAATCCTTCTGTTCACACCTAAACCAGCTGAGCCATCACCTTAGGCCCTCCCCTAAACCAGGGAGTCCCTGATCATCCCTACTCAAAGGTGATAAGGGTGAAAACCCTTCATCATACACATTTTGAAAAGCATTTTCTTTTGAAAACTCACACCTTTCCTCAAATCATTTGTAACAAATATATCAGGGATTGATTGTGGCAAGCGGCTGGGTGGCCATAATAACTTGTCTCAAAATCATATCATGCATAAAATAACAGGCTGAGGGTTGTGGTTGAAAAATCATAGGTAATTTATGCATCAAAGGGATCCAGTGAGCTTGTCGTGCTTATCCGGCAAAGGGGGAAGGGGAGCTCGCGGAACTGGCTTCTAGCTCCACTGCCTGGCATAGACTTGCATATCTGGCCTCCACGAGACGGCACGAACGCTCCAATAACTATGCAACATGACAAGTAAACATACAAACAAGCAAGTATACCAACAAATATTTAATACAGTGGTCAGAATAGCGATATATGGATGGGTTGAGTCTTGAGTAGAATCTGTGTCATGTGGTGTTGTGATATTACTGGTGGTGGAGCGAAGGTGCTAACTAGGAGGGTGGACTGGAGGTGAAGCGACACTATGCGTGTAGCCGGCGGAGCGGGGTAACTGGGTGGGTGGGGTGTTTGCCTTGGCTGAGGGTGTTGAGTGTGTGTGGAGAGGGAGAAGGTAGCTGGGTGTATTTATAGCTGAGTGTATGTGATGTAGCACAGTGAAGTTCACTGTTGGTGAGAATAGTGACGAATGAATCGTCTGACTTGGTATGAACAGGAGAGTTATAGGTAGAATATGGGACAAGAGTATTTTGGGAGTTTTCTGGAACATGAACCATGCTTAAGGGATGACATGGTTGGATAGGGAATAGTTTGATAAGAATTTAGAAACAAGAATTATTGGAATCTGAGTTTGGAAGCCTGGTTCACAGGAATCTCAAAGTTAAGCATGCTCAACTTGGAGAAACCTGGGATGGGTGACCAGATGGGAAGTTCCCCACTAGAAGAAAAATCACAGTCACCGGAGTTCGTATGACTGGAATATGGGTCTAGCTGGTCTTAGGTGGACTGGACAACATGATAGATGAGTAGTTGAAATTTGGGGTGTTCAGATGATCGATAAATAGTAACGATGAATAGTGACTAGGAAAAAGCTAATATAGATATAATTGATGAATAGTAACGATGATGAATAGTAATGATGAATAGTAACAATGATAAATAGTGTCGATGAATAGTAATGATGAATAGTAAAGGTGAATAGTTCGTATGACGAACGATGAATGATGAATAGTGACGATGAACGATGAATATGAACTATGAACGAACGGACGAACGGTCGAATGATCGGACGAACGAATGATCGGAATTTCGG
Organism: Zea luxurians; assembly: GCA_029449295.1. Taxonomy (NCBI): domain Eukaryota; kingdom Viridiplantae; phylum Streptophyta; class Magnoliopsida; order Poales; family Poaceae; genus Zea; species Zea luxurians. Next base: position 35,239,935 of record JAOPSE010000010.1, on the reverse strand, counting down.
CAGCATAACGGCAGGACAAAGATTATCTGGATGAACAATGAATAGGGACTATGAACGAACGATGAACGATGAATAGGAACTATGAACGAACGATGAACGATGCATAGGAACTATGAACGAACGATGAACGATGCATAGGAACTATGAACGAACAGACAAACGATCGAATGATCAAACGGATCGGAATTTCGTTAGCATAACGGCAGGGCAAAGATTATTTGGAAGAACGATAAATAGAGACTATGAACGAACGATGAACGATGAATAGGAACTATGAACGAACGATGAACGATCGAATGATCGAACGAACGAATGATCAGAATTTTGGCAGCATAACGGCAGGAAAAAGATTATTTGGACGAACGAACGGACAAACGATCGAACGATCGGACGAACAGACGAACGAACCATGAACGATCGGATGAACGATCGAATGATCGGACGAATGGACGAACAAACTAAGAACAGGGGGACGAACGACCGAACGATCCTTGTGCTAGTGCGTGCTTGTGTGGAACATGGAGTGGGTGTGTGGGGGGGAAGAGAGTTGCCATGAAATGGCTTCGGGTGGGATGAGAGGAGGCCCTTGCCCCTCTATTTATAGCCATGGTTGTGGGATTAGGGGGAGGGATGAGAGGATTAGTGGGAGGATGAGAGGATTAGTGGGAGATTAGCATGTATTTGTCTTGTATAAGTGAGATTAGCTTGTAGAGCTCACCGTATGACACTAGAGGCATATGTATACGTATGAGCATGAGGAAAGTTATGAAGAAAATATTTATAGGGACTTGAAAAATGATTCTGAAGGTATTTCTCAAGAGGAATATACTTGGGGATATATCGGTGGAATATTTGGACAGTATTTCTAGAAAGAACTTGAAGGGGATTACTCGGGAAATATCTGGGCGGTATTTCTGGAAGAATTTGAGGGGGATCACTGGAGAAATATCTGGGCAGTATTTCTGAAAAGAATTTGAGGGTGATCACTGGGGGAAATATTTGTAGGATATTTTGAGGAGGATTTTGGAGAGAATATAGACCACTATATTTTATTTGTTGATATCAACTCGCAAACAAACATTTTGAAATGAAATTTGAAATTCATTTTGAATTTAGAGCGAGTTTGAGAAATTTTCAAGATTTGAATTTTTGGGATGCTACAGATCTACCCCACTTAAAATGAATCTCGTCCTCGAGATTCGGCTCAGAAGGGTTATGGGTATAGCTTTACTTCAGCTACATATCTTCACTTTGCAGACTCTTCGAGGAGATGGAACTTCAACAAAATCCGGCCTTTGAGGAGCACCTGGTTGCCAATTGCAAACGCTGATTTTGGCTACTCAAGGATCATCTTTAGGCTTCTAGGTTTCGCTTGGCAGCTAGCTTATTGAAGAAGCATCGATGCTGACACGCAAACCTTCCTCTTGCAAACTTCCACATGGATTTCTTCTTTGATTGGTCTTCTAGTGCTTCATCAACAAAACCTGGATGACCACTTCTCATCCAGAAACTTATATGCTTTGATGATCTGGTCCTTCACAAGCTTGCTACAACCTTCTTCATTTTCTCCATAGCAGGAACCTTACTAGAACACTATCCCACTTAAAAAGAATTAGGGTAGAACTCTTGAATCTTGGTGATTTAAACTCCTTGAAGTACAACATAACAAGGGCGTTATGGGGCCTTCTTCTGCTGTTGCTGCTTGACCACGCTGTAGAGAGATGACTGACACAGGGTTGATTCTGCGAGAACCTTCTTCTCATCTTCTCTTCACTATCTTCTTTTCTCTTCTCACTGCTCCTTTCTTTCTCTTTGCTCTTCCCACTGGAGGATTCTATCAAAGAGTATTACCATCATACAGAGGAGGAAACCAAAGACTATGAACCATGTACAACAGTCTTCAACCTAAGAATCACCAAGCATTGTGATCTTAGGGGCGAGGGAGTGGAAAATAGAGTTGCTTGCGATTTGGCAGAGGGGATTTATCTGGAGTGTGCTTTGCTTTGAGCGAGATGGGAGTTGAGGGAGCTGGTGGGGGGATTTATAGGCGAGTGGGGGTGCTCGGGTGAGGAGTGGTGGTGATGGAGCAGGTGACACGCGGCAGCAGACACGACAAGGGGGAAGGGGGCATGTTGCCGGTGACGATGGCGGTAGTGGGTGCGCTACAAAGGGGGTGGGCGGCGGTAGTGCGCTGCAAAGGGGGGCATGGGCTGTGGTAGTGCGCATGGAGGCGGGCACGCATGCGGGGGGCACAGGTGAGTGGTGGGGTCAATGACCATGATGTTTGTGGTCTCTGGTTCCAAGAATCTTTGCCTCTCTGTATGTTAATAACTCCTTCCGTCCTCTTTTTCTGTTTACTTTGACTCAGGGGCAGTGCTTTGATTCTCATGGTCGGTCCTTTTGGCTGAGCGGCTGGACTGGTTCCTCTGTAGCTTATTCCAGGCTTCAAGGGTAAGCTTCTCGGTATCTTCTTGGGTAAGGCACTTTTCTCTTGAGATGGGTTAAGGGGAGAATGGAAGCATAAGATGAGGATTAGCTCTAATTTGTGATCTATGTTTTTAGAGAAAACCTTTCTTAAAACAAAAGAAAACACACATGCTCAGCAATGATAAGCATAGACAAATCAAATGTTTTGAATAAGGGAAGAATAGAGTTTTTCCAAAGCACGGTCTACTCAGCTTCGGGGGCTAAGCATAACTACTATTGCTTGGCTCTTGAATTGAGAACTACGCTAAATGCAACTTATGAGCACTAACGTTAAAGCATCACATATGCACTCAAAAGGGAAGAAAAAATCAAGCGAAATTCATTTTGAAATGCCCTAGGGGGCCACACAATTAGAGTTTTGCAAAACACGAGTCTACACGATTACCTCTCACACATGCAGGGCTCTGGCCATAGTGAAGAAAAACTTCACTACCCAATGCATGCAGAGGACTGGGCATAACTAACTCAGATCTGGCAGCTTCTCTTCTAGCAAGCCTGACACACAACTTCAATCTGAGACATCTCCTGGATGGGTCAAGAGGGATATGATGTTGATGACTTCTTCTGGCGGCGACTGAGATGGCAACACGGGGTCGAACTCTTCTTCAAGCGGGACTGGCTCTTATAGCTCCTCAGAGGGCGGCGGTGCTTGTAACACCCCTGGTGTTACTGCTACTAAAACTTGAGCATAACATCATAAGCATTGGCATTGCATATGTTTGACACACCTAGAGTGCATTCATTAGGCAAAAATTTCAAGCAAGTTGGATTGTATTACATTTTGCAAATAAGACCTTAGTATAGGGTACTTAACCTTAAATAGGGTTAGAAGGGTAAAACAGGACCCAAATAGAGAAAACCCCAAAGATTAAGTAACATAATCATAAAATGTTACAAGGAATGGACCTAAGTTACACTCACACCCTTGAAATACCAAAAACCCTAAAAAGGACCCTAGAAAACCCTAAAGCCAAACCCTAGGGAGTTAAGTGTAAAAAATCAGTCCACTTTTGGACCAAAGTGCAAAAATCATGATAATAAGGTGCCCTAAGTCATAGGGTTCACAATCATGAAGATTTGCAATCCAAAACTTGAGATTTGGACTTAAGTGCAAAAGAGCCACACTTAACCCTTTTGATGAAGTCTGAAAATCAGCGATATGGGCTCAACTTTGGAGCTCTGTAGCTTTCAAATTCTAGGGTTTTTGCCCTAGGTCACCACATCAAATTGGTAGACCTATCAAAGGAGAACAATTTTGCTTAAGAGTGTAAGCATAGATATTATGAAGAATTTAGAGATAATCACACTCAAAGTCAAGCTGTCAGACTATTAGAGTCTAAAATTCAGACTAACAGTGGTACTGGGTCATCTTTGGAGCTCTACAGATCATGATCTTCAAGGAATTTGCCCTAGGTCGATATAACAAAGTTGTAGATCCTTTGTAGTAGAACAACTTAGCTATAGGTGTTTGGGCTTGGTACCATAGAAAATTGAGAGAAAATCTGCCTTGAATCTACTCTGTCAGACCAACTGAATACCATTCACCATGGTACAGTACCCGAACTGGATCAGACCGCCAGCGCCAAAAATCTCACCGCCGGTGACCTCTTCGCCGGGATTCGTGCCGCGAGCGGGTGGATTTCGCTCACCATGTAAAGATCTCGTCGCGGATGTGTATGAACTACTGTAGTCTCGCTATCCCCTGCCCTTTTCACCGGCGACGTGGCCTTACGGCCATCACCGGAGTTGCCGTGCTTTACTGCGGTTGTGCCATGCTCCAAGCCTTTCACCATGTCGTCACTAGCTGCACCAGCTCACCGGTAACCGTCGTAGCTTCTTAACCGGTGATCGCCGGAGGAAGCGCCACGGTGAAAGCCACCCATCTCGTGCACCAGTATCCCTATTTCCCTCCGGCCGCCAGCACAACCTCATGAAATTGGACACCACCGATGATGGGAACTATAAATTGAGCACCCCATTGGCTCCACCATGTATTCCAGTAGCTACTTGTCGGCGTTTCGAGACCGGGGGGTCCCTGAGCCGACGAGTGAAGTGTTGTCGCGTGCCCCAGCCCAGATGGGTCGACGCGAGGCCGAGCGCGAAGGGGGGAAGTGAGGTGGCCGGAGATGGGCGTGAGAGAGGTGGAAATCCCGCGGCCTTCATGTTCGTCCCGCGCCCAGGTCGGGTGCGCTTGCAGTAGGGGGTTACAAGCGTCCACACGGGGGAAGGAGCGAGCGGCCTTACGCGAGCGCCCGTCCCGTCCTCATCCCCGTGCGGCCAACCCTCTCTAAGAGGGCCCTGGCCCTTCCTTTTATAGGCGTAAGGAGAGGGTCCAGGTGTACAATGGGGGGTGTAGCAGAGTGCTACGTGTCTAGCGGAGGAGAGCTAGTGCCCTAAGTACACACCATCGTGGCGGCCGGAGAGATTTTGGCGCCCGGTTTGTGTGATGTCGTGGCCGTCGGAGGAGTGCTGGAGCCTGGCGGAGGGACAGCTGTCGGGGCCGTCGAGTCCTTGCTGACGTCCTCTTGCTTTCGTAAGGGGGCCGAGAGCCGCTATCGTCAAGGAACGTGCGGGGCGCCATCATCGCCTATCTGGCGGAGCGAGCCAGATGGGACGCCGGTCTTGTTCCCCGTAGCCTGGGTCAGCTTGGAGTAGGGTAATGATGGTGCCTCCTGTTGACGTGGCCGGTCCGCGCCCTAGGTTGGGCGATGTGGAGGCTCCTCCGAGGTCGAGGTCGAGTCCATCTTCCGTGGCCGAGGCCGAGTCTGAGCCTCTAGGTCGGGCGAGGCGGAGGCCGTTGGCTGAGGCCGGGGCGGAATTTGAGTCCTGGGGTCGGACGAAGCGGAGCTCGTCGTCTTCTGGGGCTGAGCCCAAGTCTGAGCCCTGGTCGGGCGGAGCGGAGTTCGCCGTCTTCCGGGGCTTTGCCCGAGTCCGAGCCCTGGGTCGGGCGGAGCGGAGTTCGCCGTCTTCCGGGGCTTAGCCCAAGTCCGAGCCCTGGGTCGGGCGGAGCGGAGTTCGCCGTCTTCTGGGGCTTTGCCCGAGTCCGAGCCCTGGGTTGGGCGGAGCGGAGTTCGCCGTCTTCCGGGGCTTTGCCCAAGTCCGAGCCCTAGGTCAGGCGGAGTGGAGTTCGCCGTCTTCCGGGGCTTTGCCCGAGTCCGAGCCCTGGGTCAGGCGGAGCGGAGTTTCCTATGGTGTGCGACCGGGCCTGACTGCCTGTCAGCCTCACTCTGTCAAGTGGCACCGCAGTCGGAGCGGCGCAGGCGGCGCTGTCTTTCTGTCAGACCGGCCAGTGGAGCGGCGAAGTGACGGCGGTCACTTCGGCTCTGTCAGCTGAGGGGCGCGCGTCAGGATAAAGGTGTCAGGCCACCTTTGCATTAAATGCTCCTGCGATTTGGTCGGGGTTGCTTCTTGGCGAAGACAGGGCCTCGGGCGAGCTGGGAACGTGTTCGCCGCTGGAGGGGGGCCTCGGGCGAGGCAGAGATCCTCCGAGGTCGGCTGCCCTTGTCCGAGGCTAGGCTCGGGCGAGGCGTGATCGAGTCCCTCGAATGGACTGATCCCTGACTTGATCGCACCCATCAGGCCTTTGCAGCTTTATGCTGATGGGGGTTACCAGCTGAGAATTAGGAGCCTTGAGGGTACCCCTAATTATGGTCCCCGACAGTAGCCCCCGAGCCTCGAAGGGAGTGTTAGCACTCGCTTGGAGGCTTTCGTCGCACTTTTTTGCAAGGGGACCAGCCTTTCTTGGTTGCGTTTTGTTCCGGTGGGTGCGCGCGAGCGCACCCGCCGGGTGTAGCCCCCGAGGCCTCGGAGGAGTGGTTTGACTCCTCCGAGGTCTTAATGCCTCGCGCAATGCTTCGGCTGGTCTGGTCGTTCCCTCATGCGAGCTGGCCGTAGCCCGGGTGTACGGTCGGGTCCCAAGTTCTCGGGCTGGTATGTTGACGCTGTCAACGGTTTGGCCGGAGCCGGGTTTGCGAGAGTAGCCCCCGAGCCTCTGCACAGGGCGAGAGGGCGATCAGGGACAGACTCGACTTTTTTACATACGCCCCTGCGTCGCCTTTCCGCAAGGAGGAGGGGGAGAGCGCTATGTTGCCCTCGGTGGGCGCCGAACATGGTGTCTCCGGTGAGCTGCAGGCGGGTGATCCGAGCGGACGCCCGTGCCCCATTCGTTAGGGGTCGGCTAGGGGCCCAGAGGCGCGCCCAAAAGTACCTGCGGGTGATCTGCCGAACCCGGTCCCCTGGTGACGGGGTCCGAGGGCTCGATGCCTCCCTCTGATGGGATTCCGTTACAAGATCGTTCCCGCTGGTCTCGGAAATGTCCTAGGGCACCTCAGGAGCGCAGCCCGAGCCTTGGTTATGTATCGAACGTACCCATGGTCATCCCTCGCTCTGTGTCTGAGGCGGCTGTGAACCCTTCGGGGGCCAGCCTTCGAACCCCTGATCAGTAGTGGGCGCGGAGCCCGAGTAGCCTGAGGCGGCCGTCGAGCCCTTCCGAGGGGCCGGCCTTTGAACCTCTGACCAGTAGTGGGTGTGGAGCCCACATGCTCTGAGGCGGCTATTGAACCCTTCCGAGGGGCCAGCCTTCGAACCTATGATCAGTAGGGAGGCTCGGAGCCTGGTTCCTTCATAGGGAAGGATCCCTTTCGGGGTATCCCCCTTTCCCGGTCCCTGTTGCAAGAGAGAGAAAGAGGAAAAAAAGGAAAAGGATACGAAATCGAACGACGTGGCGTACCTTTTTTGACGTGATCATTATGGCGAAGGCGAAGCGTCGCTCGCTTCTCCTGCTAGAGGTGCCGCCTGTCCCGCCGTGGAGTTAATGCGATGAGGCGAGTGGTTCGCAGGGCAGCCGTTGCGCGTGCGCGAGCCGTTCGAGGAACGGAACACGGGCGCGTTGTCTTCACGCCGTGAGAGAGGGTTCTCTCGCTGCCCCCGGATGGGACGTAAGCTTGGCTGATGACGTGACCGCTGCTCCTGCCCGCCTGCCACCGCTATTACTGTCGGCCCATTTTTGGCCGCATCGACCGTCGCGCCATGCTGGCACCGCTGGGTCGTGCGCTGGGTCGCCTCGAGTCGCGGTATTGGTTCCGCAGTCGAGGAGGCGCGGTGGTGGCGCAAGTGGTGGTGCAGTTGCATGCACGAAGCATTCAGCGCGCCGGTTGCATGACGCGTGGGCCTGGGCCTCCATGGTGGGCGTGTTGGGAGTCGGAGAAGTGCGCCCACTTGGCGCGGTTGCATGCCGCCTGCATGGCTGCCCGCCCTTTCGCCCGCTGGTCTGGGCAAAAGTGGAGAGCCGCTTGTAACCGCTGGGCGGTTGCACGCACCGCGCACGGCGGTTTGGCCTCTTCTGCTCTGGGTCGGCTTGCATGACGTGTGGGACCCAGCCCCCGCGCCGTGGGGGAGGACCTTAGAGCGTGTTGGAGAAGACTCAGCCCACGACGGCTGGGGACGCAAGTAGGGAGAGTCGCCTTTAAAAGGAGGGTGACCCTCTTGGAAGGCGACCGTGTCTTCGCGCTTCCTTATGCATCGTGTCTTTCCACCTTCCAAGCCCCCAGATGGGGGATATCCGCTGTCTTTCCGCTTCGTCGTTGGAGGAACGCAACTCTGCGGGAGTTGGTACCTTTCAGCCGTTGTTCGGCTTCAAGGATTTTCATCATGCAGCCCGGCTGCACCCCTCCACCGGCGGTCACCTAAGACGGTGACCTCCAGCCCCTAGATGGGGAGAGGAAAGCCGGGCTGCGATCTTGGTCCCACCCTCAGCCTCAAGGATGTTCATCACCCCCGCTGGGGTGGAGGCCAGGTTGAGCCGGAGCTCTACCTCCCGCGCGGGTTCGTGGGTCGGCCTCTCCTTCGGTGTTCGAGGGAGAGGGCGCTCACTGGCCCTGCGGGCGGGTCGGACTTCGACCATGCGGGGCTAGTCGACGGCGAGCCATTCGTCGGTCTTCTGTTGCTCCGCAGGCCCCTCCCCCATCGAGTGGGCTTGTTCGTACCTGCGGAGGTGGAACCGGAGTTCCGTTTGTAATGGCACTTCGAATGCCAGTGTTTTTGTTCATTGTGGCTGTCGAGGCCTGAACGTGTATGTAAATTCGGCACGGAGCCGTGTCTTTTCCCCATTTTCGAGCACTAAGACTCGCCTGTTGGTTGTCTGAACCGCTTCACCAAGCGTGAGTCGCCCCGTGTAAAGGTGACGAGTGAGGTATCCGTATCCCGGAGGCGTAGGAGTCCCTCGGCTCGGTCAGCCTTGTTGTCCGAGGCTTCCCTTGCTTAGTTAGAGGAAAACCCTCAGCCGCTCTTCGATGAGCCGAGGCCAGGGGTAGCGGTGCTAGTGCGAACAGAGGCAGAGTTGGCTCGAAAAGAAGACCAGGTCGGCCGGAGCCTGGCCGGGTCGTTCGTTAGCGGGACCGACGCTGGAATTGACCTGCCGAGGCCTCGGGGTGACCGGCCCAGCCGCCTGCTCGGGCCGGATTCTTGGAGAAGACCCTGGTGGCGATGGCCCGGGCCTGGTGATGATGTTGTCTTTCAGAGCGGAGACCCTTGGACCGCGTCGCCGTCCGAGGCTAGGTCAGACCTCGCCAGAGGTGTTGTCGACGCCGAGGGTGCTGCTGCTCCCTTTAGCCGTCAAGATCCGAGCCTGCAGGATCGGATTATCTTGTAGTGTGTGTTTTCTGCAGCCGCCGAGGCCGAAACACACCCTCGCCATATTGTAAAGCCGCGTCTCCTTTCCTCTTGTTTCGAGTATCTGGACTTTTTTGTCGGTAACAGGACTGTTTGTGCGAGCGAGAGTTGCTTCTCACGGAAGGTGATGAGTGAGGTATCTGTATCCCGGAGGCGTAGGAGTCCCTCGGCTCGGTCGGCCTTGCCGCTTACGCGCACTCTTACCCGTCCATGGGGTTCTGTCACCGACGCAGTCGAGAAGGCTCGAAGAATCGCTCCGGCAGAAGAGCTTCCGAGCGTGAAGACTTGTTCGGTCTGCGGAATCACTTATCCAAACGTGAGTTACTTATGGTAGAAGGTGATGAGTGAGGTATCCGTATCCCGGAGGCGTAGGAGTCCCTCGGCTCGGTCAGCCTTGGCTGCTTACGTGTACTCCGTCGTTTTCAGGATCCACTTTCGAAGTAGTCGAAAAGCACGAAAGACATTCTGGCAGAAAATATCTTTTTTCGAGGAAAATTTCGACGCAGAGGGGGTTCCCCCCTTTTAGCCCCCGAGGGAGGGTCGGGCTTTGCCGAGGCAAGGCTGACCCTTCCTTGATGACTAAACTTTGCGTGGGAGCGAGGTATATGAACAACTTGAAAACATCTTAAGGGTAGAAGCGACGTAGCTGTTGGATGTTCCAAGCGTTGTTGTAGACCTCGCCTTGACTGTTGGCCAGCTTGCATGTTCCGGGTTTTAGAACTTTGGCGATGACGAACGGCCCCTCCCAGGGGGGCGTGAGCTTGTGTTGACCTCGGGTGTCTTGTCACAGCCGAAGCACCAGGTCGCCCACCTGGAGGTCTCGGGACCGGACCCCTCGGGCGTGGTAGCGTCGCATGGACTGCTGGTACCGCACCGAGTGTAGTAAAGCCTTGTCCCGAGCCTCTTCCAGCTGGTCCAGCGAGTCTTCTCGACTAGCTTGGTTGCTTTGGTCGTCATAGGCCCTCGTCCTCGGGGAACTGTATTCTAGGTCTGTGGGCAAAATGGCCTCGGCCCCATAGACTAGAAAGAACGGCGTGAAGCCCGTGGCCCGGCTCGGTGTCATTCTCAGGCTCCAGACCACCGAGGGGAGTTCCTTCATCCATCGTTTGCCGAACTTGTTGAGGTCGTTGTAAATCCGAGGCTTGAGTCCTTGTAGAATCATGCCGTTGGCACGCTCTACTTGTCCATTCGTCATGGGATGAGCCACGGCGGCCCAGTCCACCCGGATGTGGTGATCCTCGCTGAAGTCCAGGAACTCTCTGCCGGTGAACTGGGTGCCGTTGTCGGTGATGATGGAGTTCGGGACCCCGAAACGATGGATGATGTTGGTGAAGAACGCCACCGCCTGCTCGGACCTGATGCTGTTCAGGGGTCGGACCTCGATCCACTTGGAAAATTTGTCGATGGCGACCAACAGGTGCGTGTAGCCCCCGGGTGCCTTCTGCAAGGGGCCGACGAGGTCCAGACCCCACACAGCAAAAGGCCATGTGATGGGTATCGTCTGCAGAGCCTGAGCGGGCAGGTGGGTCTGCCTTGCATAGAACTGACACCCTTCGCAGGCGCGGACAATTTTAGTGGCGTCGGCCACCGTCGTTGGCCAGTAGAAACCTTGTCGGAAAGCATTTCCGACAAGGGCTCGAGGTGCTGCGTGGTGGCCGCAAGCCCCCGAGTGTATTTCTCGGAGGAGTTCCTGACCTTCGGTGGTGGAGATGCATCGCTGGAGGATGCCTGAAGGGCTGCGGTGGTAGAGCTCCTTCCCTTCTCCCAGCAAGACGAACGACTTGGCGTGCCGCGCCAACCGCCGAGCTTCGGCTCGGTCAAGGGGTAGCTCTCCTTGGTGGAGATATTGCAGGTACGGGGTCTGTCAGTTTTGATCAGGCATGACCCCGCTTTGCTCCCCTTCGATGCGTAGCGTTTCGCCCTCGGGGGCCGAGGGTACCTTGGGCCGAACCGAGGGTGCCTCGGGCCGAGCCGAGGGTGCCTCGGACTATGCCGAGGGTACCTCGGGCTGGGCCGAGGGTGCCTCAGGCTCGGGCGCGTCGTTGATCTTGACGGAGGGTTGATGCAGATCTCGGGAGAAGACGTCCGGGGGAACCGTCATTCGCCCCGAGGCTATTTTAGCCAGCTCGTCCGCAGTCTCATTGTAGCGCCGAGCGATGTGGTTGAGCTCGAGCCCATAGAACTTGTCTTCCAGGCGCCGAACCTCATCGCAGTAGGCCTCCATCTTCGGGTCGCGGTAGTGGGAGTTCTTCATGACTTGGTCGATGACGAGCTGCGAGTCACCGCGAGCGTCGAGGCGTCGGACCCCTAGCTCGACGGCAATCCGCAATCCATTGACCAGAGCCTCGTACTCAGCTACATTGTTGGACACCGGGAAGTGGAGGCGTAGCACATAGCGTAGGTGCTTCCCGAGGGGCGAGATGAAGAGTAGGCATGCGCCGGCTCCTGTCTTCATCAGCGACCCATCGAAGAACATGGTCCAGAGCTCTGGTTGGATCAGAGCTGTGGGTAGCTGGGTGTCGACCCATTCAGCCACGAAGTTCGCCAAGACCTAGGATTTGATGGCCTTCTGAGCGGCGAACGAGATTGTTTCGCCCATGATTTCCACCGCCCACTTTGCAATCCTACCCGAGGCCTCTCGGCAATGGATGATCCCCCCCAGGGGGAAGGATGACACCACAGTTACCGGATGAGACTCGAAGTAGTGTCGCAACTTCCGCCGTGTCAGGATCACCGCGTACAGCAGCTTCTGAACTTGTGGGTAGCGGATTTTGGTTTCGGACAGTACCTCGCTGATGAAGTAGACTGGCCTTTCAACGGGCAATGCATGTCCCTCTTCTTGCCTCTCGACCACAATCACGGCGCTAACCACTTGAGTGGTTGCGGCGACGTAGACCAAGAGGGCTTCTCCGGCAGCAGGGGGCACCAGGATAGGCGCCTTCGTGAGGAGCGCCTTCAGGTTCCCGAGGGATTCCTCGGCCTCAGGGGTCCAAGTGAAGCACTCGGCCTTCCTTAAGAGGCGGTACAGAGGTAGACCTCTTTCGCCGAGGCATGAGATGAAGCGGCTCAGGGCCACGAGACATGCCATGACCCTCTGTACGCCTTTCAAGTCCTTGATGGGCCCCATGCTGGTGATGGCTGTGATCTTCTCCGGGTTGGCTTCGATGCCCCGCTCGGAGACGATGAAACCCAAGAGCATGCCTCGGGGCACCCCGAAGACACACTTTTCGGGATTGAGCTTGACGCCTTTCGCCTTGAGACATCGGAATGTCACTTCAAGGTCGGAAAGGAGGTCGGAGGCTTTCCTCGTCTTGACTACGATGTCATCGACGTAGGCCTCGACCGTGCGGCCAATGTGTTCGCCGAACACATGGTTCATGCACCGCTGGTACGTCGCGCCCGCATTCCTCAAGCCGAACGACATGGTGACATAGCAGTACATGCCGAAGGGCGTGATGAAAGAAGTCATGAGCTGGTCAGACTCTTTCATCCGGATTTGGTGATACCCTGAGTAGGCATCGAGGAAAGACAGGGTTTCGCACCCAGCAGTGGAATCCACGATCTGATCAATGCGAGGCAGAGGGTATGGAACCTTCGGACATGCTTTGTTCAGACCAGTGTAGTCTACACACATCCGCCATTTCCCCCCTTTCTTTCTCACAAGCATAGGGTTGGCAAGCCATTCGGGATGGAATACCTCTTTGATGAACCCTGCCGCCATTAGCTTGTGGATCTCCTCGCCTATGGCTCTGCGATTCTCCTCGTCGAATCGGCGCAGAGGCTGCTTGACGGGTCGGGCTCCGGCTCGGATGTCCAGCGAGTGCTCGGCGACATCCCTCGGTATGTCGGGCATGTCCGAGGGACTCCACGCGAAGACGTCGGCGTTCGCGCGGAGAAAGTTGACGAGCACTGCTTCCTATTTGGGATCGAGCCCGGAGCCGATCCGGACTTGCTTGGAGGCATCGCTGCTGGGGTCGAGGGGGACGGACTTGACCGTCTCCGCTGGCTCGAAGTTGCCGGCATGACGCTTCACGTCTGGCACCTCCTTGGAGAGGCTCTCCAGATCGGCGATGAGGGCCTCGGACTCGGCGAGGGCCTCGGTGTACTCCACGCACTCCACGTCGCATTCGAACGTGTGTTTGTATGTGGGGCCGACGGTGATGACCCCGTTGGGGCCCGGCATCTTGAGCTTGAGGTAGGTGTAGTTGGGGACGGCCATGAACTTCGCGTAGCAGGGCCTCCCCAACACCGCGTGGTAGGTTCCTCGGAACCCGACCACCTCGAACGTCAGGGTCTGGACGCGCTTCCCGGGGATGATCCCATGGAAAGGCGCAGCGCCCACCCGGACCGTGGACAGATCGATACGCAGAAGCCCGAGGGTCTTGGCGTAGATGATGTTGAGGCTGCTGCCTCCGTCCATGAGGACCTTGGTGAGCCTGACGTCGCTGATGACGGGGTCGACGACGAGCGGGTATTTCCCCGGGCTGGGCACATGGTCGGGGTGGTCGGCTTGGTCGAAGGTGATGGGCTTGTCGGACCAGTCTAGGTAGGCTGGCGCCGCCACCTTCACCGAACAGACCTCCCGGCGCTCTTGCTTGCGGTGCCGAGCCGAGGCGTTCGCCGCTTGCCCGCTGTAGATCATGAAGCAGTCGCAGACCTCGAGGAACTCTCCTGCCTGGTGATCTTCCTTCTTGTCATCGTCGCGGGCCCTGCCACCCTCCGCGGGTGGCCCGGCCCTGTGGAAGTGGCGTCGAAGCATGACGCACTCCTCAAGGGTGTGCTTGACGGGCCCCTGATGATAGGGGCACGGCTCCTTGAGCATCTTGTCGAAGAGGTTGGGACCTCCGGGGGGTTTCCGAGGGTTCTTGTACTCGACGGCGGCGACAAGGTCCGCGTCGGTGGCGTCACGTTTCGCTTGCGACTTCTTCTTGCCCTTCTTCTTGGCGCCGCGCTGAGCTGACGCCTCGGGGGCATCTTCCGATGGGCGACCCTGGGGATGCTTGTCCTTCCAGAAGATAGCCTCGACCGCCTCCTGGCCGGAGGCGAACTTGGTGGCGATGTCCATCAGCTCGCTCGCCCTGGTGGGGGTCTTGCGACCCAGCTTGCTAACCAGGTCGCGGCAGGTGGTGCCGGCGAGGAATGCGCCGATGACATCCGAGTCGGTGATGTTGGGCAGCTCGGTGCGCTGCTTCGAGAATCGCCGGATGTAGTCCCGGAGAGACTCTCCCGGCTGTTGTCGGCAGCTTCGGAGGTCCCAGGAATTCCCGGGGTGCACGTACGTGCCCTGGAAATTGCCGGCGAAAGCTTGGACTAGGTCGTCCCAGTCGGAGATCTGCCCCGGAGGCAGGTGCTCCAACCAGGCGCGAGCGGTGTCGGAGAGGAACAGGGGGAGGTTGCAGATGATGAGGTTGTCATCGTCCGTTCCACCCAGTTGGCAGACCAGACAGTAGTCCGCGAGCCACAGTTTCGGTCTCGTCTCCCCCGAGTACTTTGTGATAGTAGTCGGAGGTCGGAACCGAGTCGGGAACGGCGCCCGTCGTATGGCCCGGCTGAAGGCCTGCGGACCGGGTGGTTCGGGCGAGGGACTCCGATCCTCCCCGCTGTCGTAGCATCCCCCACGCTTGGGGTGGTAGCCTCGGCGCACCCTCTCATCGAGGTGGGCCCGACGATCGCGGTGATGGTGCTCGTTGCCAAGGCGACCCGGGGCCGCAGGCGCTGTGTTGCGCGTGCGCCCGGTGCAGACCGAGGCTTCTCGCATGAATCGGGAAGTCGCGGCACGATGTTCCGAGGGGTACCCCTGCCTTTGGGAGGCGGAGCTCTCGGCCCGCCGGACCGTGGCGCCTTCCAGGAGATCCTTGAGCTCTCCCTGGATTCGCCGCCCCTCGGTGGTTGATGGCTCCGGCATCGCGTGGAGGAGCATCGCTGCTGCAGCCAGGTTCTGGCCGACCCCACTAGATGCGAGTGGCGGCCTGACCCTGACATCATCGGCGATGCGGTGCTGGAAGCCCTGGGGTAGATGACGCATTTCTCTGGCCGGAGGTTGGCCCGCCCATGCCTGCCCGACGTCCCGGCGGACTGGCTCAAGCGCTCCTGCTCCCTCGTCGAGCCTGGCCTGCACCCCACGGATTTGCTCAAGTTGTGGGTCGTGACCCCCCGCCGGAACGGGGACCACATCTAGCTCCCGCGGGATGTCAACGCGAGGCGCCGGCCTAGGGAGATCACCGTCCTCCGGCATGCCGAGATGGTTGCCTTCGGAGGGACCCCCTAGATCGACGTGGAAACATTCGCAGCTCGAGCCGCAGTCCTCGTCGCCGAGGCTACGGCTACCGTCGGAACAGTCGGAAAGGCAGTAGTCGCATGCGGTCATGAAGCCCCGCATGGCACTGGGGTTGCCAAGTCCGGAGAAATCCCAACAGACGCTGGGCTCGTCGTCTCCCTCGGACCCAGAGGGCCCATAGGTCGAGACGTCCGTCAGCCGGTCCCAAGGTGACCGCATACGAAACCCCAGGGGATTCGGATTCGCCTCTACGAAGGCGTCCGCCAAAGCGGAGCCGCTAGGCGGGTCGAGGCTAAATTCGAGAGGCGTGGGATGGGAATCGGTCGGTACCACTTGGTCGACGGGCGGTGATGAGGTCACGTCTGGGACTGACTGCACTGTCGTCTCAGGTACGAGGGTGACACCCAGCAAGCCTTTCGCGAGCGTGCTGGCGTCGTCCGTTTGCTCGGGATTGACGCGTCGCGGGGAGACAGCGCTCATCTTCGTCTCAAGCGCGAGGTTGATGCCCGGCGCCCCCCCCCCCCCCGCCCCGTTGGAGTGCTGGCGTTGTCGACTTGCTCGATGGCCGACGAGGCGCCGCCTCCTGCTAGGCCTTGGTTGCCCCTCCTCCTCCTCCTCCGTCGACGGGGAAGAGGACGGGGCGAGCCCGAAGGTTGTTCTTCCACCATGCGGGGAAGATGTTGTCGATCCCGCCGCCGGCGGGCGGACTGTCGGCCGCCACTGTCGCTGTCGCCCGGCGGTGGGAAGAGTACCATGTCGTAGCCGCCGTCGAGGGACATGAACTCAAGGCTCCCAAAACGGAGCACTGTCCCGGGCCGGAGAGGTTGCTGGAGACTACCCATCTGGAGCTTGACGGGAAGCTGTTCGTCAACACGCAGCAGGCCCCTACCTGGCGCGCCAACTATCGACGTTTCGAGACCGGGGGGTCCCTAAGCTGACGAGTGAAGTGTTGCCGCGTGCCCCAGCCCAGATGGGTCGACGCGAGGCCGAGCGCGAAGGGGGGAAGTGAGGTGGCCGGAGATGGGCGTGAGAGAGGTGGAAATCCCGCGGCCTTCGTGTTCGTCCCGCGCCCAGGTCGGGTGCGCTTGCAGTAGGGGGTTACAAGCATCCACACGGGGGAAGGAGCGAGCGGCCTTACGCGAGCGCCCGTCCCGTCCTCATCCCCGTGCGGCCAACCCTCTCTAAGAGGGCCCTGGCCCTTCCTTTTATAGGCGTAAGGAGAGGGTCCAGGTGTACAATGGGGGTGTAGCAGAGTGCTACGTGTCTAGCGGAGGAGAGCTAGTGCCCTAAGTACATGCCATCGTGGCGGCCGGAGAGATTTTGGCGCCCGGTTTGTGTGATGTCGTGGTCGTCGGAGGAGTGCTGGAGCCTGGCGGAGGGACAGCTGTCGGGGCCGTCGAGTCCTTGCTGACGTCCTCTTGCTTTCGTAAGGGGGCCGAGAGCCGCTATCGTCAGGGAACGTGTGGCGCGCCATCATCGCCTATCTGGCGGAGCGAGCCAGATGGGACGCCGGTCTTGTTCCCCATAGCCTGAGTCAGCTTGGAGTAGGGTAATGATGGCGCCTCCTGTTGACGTGGCCGGTCCGCGCCCTAGGTTGGGCGATGTGGAGGCTCCTCCGAGGTCGAGGTCGAGTCCGTCTTCCGTGGCCGAGGCCGAGTCCGAGCCTCTAGGTCGGGCGAGGCGGAGGCCGTTGGCTGAGGCTAGGGCGGAATTTGAGTCCTGGGGTCGGGCAAAGCGGAGCTCGTCGTCTTCTGGGGCTGAGCCCAAGTCCGAGCCCTGGTCGGGCGGAGCGGAGTTCGCCGTCTTCAGGGGCTTTGCCCGAGTCCGAGCCCTAGGTCGGGCAGAGTGGAGTTCGCCGTCTTCCGGGGCTTAGCCCAAGTCCGAGCCCTGGGTCGGGCGGAGCGGAGTTCGCCGTCTTCCGGGGCTTTGCCCGAGTCCGAGCCCTGGGTCGGGCGGAGCGGAGTTCGCCGTCTTCCGGGGCTTAGCCCAAGTCTGAGCCCTGGGTCGGGTGGAGCGGAGTTAGCCGTCTTCCGGGGCTTTGCCCGAGTCCGAGCCCTGGGTCGGGTGAAGCGGAGTTCGCCGTCTTCTGGGGCTTTGCCCGAGTCCGAGCCCTGGGTCGGGCGGAGCGGAGTTTCCTATGGTGTGCGGCTGGGCCTGACTGCCTGTCAGCCTCACTCTGTCAAGTGGCACCACAGTCGGAGCGGCGCAGGCGGCGCTGTCTTTCTGTCAGACCGGCCAGTGGAGCGGCGAAGTGACGGCGGTCACTTCGGCTCTGTCAGCTGAGGGGCGCGTGTCAGGATAAAGGTGTTAGGCCACCTTTGCATTAAATGCTCCTGCGATTTGGTCGGGGTTGCTTCTTGGCGAAGACAGGGCCTCGGGCGAGCCGGGAACGTGTTCGCCGCTGGAGGGGGGCCTCGGGCGAGGCGGAGATCCTCCGGGGTCGGCTGCCCTTGTCCGAGGCTAGGCTCGGGCGAGGCGTGATCGAGTCCCTCGAATGGACTGATCCCTGACTTGATCGCACCCATCAGGCCTTTGCAGCTTTATGCTGATGGGGGTTACCAGCTGAGAATTAGGAACCTTGAGGGTACCCCTAATTATGGTCCCCGACACTACTGCACCCACCTGCACCCCAAACCCCCCACCAGAGAGCACTAATTTCATATTCTCCCCAAAACGCTTAAGAACTCGCTCGGTTTAGCCTCATCGCGGCCAGCGCGATTCAGGTCAGCTCACACCTTCTGCTCCCTCGTTCGTGTATTCTCAGGTACCCGTGGTGCTTATCGACCTATCCAATTGAATTAGACCACCATGAATCGCCTGGAACACGCTGTTCCTTTGGTTTTCTCCGCGGCCACCGTGGGCAGAGTACTGTAGGGCTCCAATTCAGAAATTAGTTGAGGGGAAATACTCCTCAGAGTTGGAATTAGGTGTAAACCGAAGATTAGCACCGGTCTTGGCTCCCTCCAGCCAGTTTAACTCGCTGGGGCCCGGTTCTGTGCTCGCCGTTGTCGGGGGCCTCGGTCTGCGAAGGAATAGAACCTGGGGGTCCTTTTTAAAAACTGTAAGCGACTCATTGCAATAGTGCGGAGAACTTGGTTCGGGTTATTCAAAACCGAAGGGTTCTCTGTGTAAAACTGCCTATGCGGGTGCGGCGTGCGCACTTTCCTGTGCAAGTTGGGCCGTCTGGGCTTGATTCAGCCTAGCACTGTTCAAACTTTCCCCTTTTCTTTTTCTGTTCAGCTTTAAAATCTGTAAGAAATTGTAGAAAAATCCTAAAAATGTCAAACCAATTTTCTTAGACTCCTTATTTTCCATAGTATTTAATAAAAATAGTTTTATGATTTTTAGGACAAATAAGGCATTTTGGAGCATTTAAAATAGCCTAAAACATTGGTTCTGGATTTTTAGAAAATAGATAATAATCCCAAAAATGCCCAATCTTTTTATATGAACTCAAAATAATATTTAGAAGCCTTGGGTAGATTTTGGTATGATTTGGACCTTGTTTGATAATTAGAACCCAAAACCCCCACCCCCTGCTCTTTGAACTTCACTGTTGACTCAAGAAACCCTAGTTTCTCGGAGAACCGTGAAGGAAAATTGTATTCAAAACCTTAGATAATAAATTCTTATTATCTTTGCACTCTCATGAGCATTACATGGCATTCATTCTTATTTATATAAATGGTTATATTTAGAAAACAAGGAAGAAGTTGAAGTAGAAGAAGAGAAGACTTCACCACCACCACCTGCGGAACATCAGGCAGGAAATTGTTTTTACTTTGACATCTACGGATCTGAGCCTGACTCACCTATAAACGAAGGCAAGCCCCAGTGCATTTGCCACCTCCTTGACTCTTTTAAAATCTTTCTCACTTGATTGATGCATTAGGTGATAGGAGTTGATTGATAAAACAATTCCTGCATTACCTTCCTTGAATTTGATTACCTTCCTTTGAATCCCTGTTTTATAAAAAGTTTTTATTATGCTTAGTCTTGCTTTAGCAAAGAAAAGATTTTTGTTTTTACAAAAGATGATATGGCAAAGTGGGAGGGATGTTTTTGAAAATAAAAATTGATGGTGGATCCATCATGGCCATGATGGGTTCAACATCAGAAAAGATGTACCTCTGCCAGGTACCAAAATTTGGGTTTTAAATGATAAAGCTGAGACTGGGCAGTTGACTTGCACGAGAAGAGAGTCTCGGTGTAGTGTCTCCGTCTGAGTCAATTAAGGACCGTCTCGATGTAGGTTTGCTGACCGAGGACCCTTTAACTGGTCACATGCCTCGTCATGGGTAAGCTTTGCCTTGGGCAGACTAAGGCCAGAATAAGATAACATGCAATGGGAGTGGAGCGATGGCGAGAGTAGCGTGTACCCTCTATGGCAAGAGGCTGGACGGTGGTGTATCTGTGCTCTCGGTTGACGTGAACCTAATCTGGTCTTAAGAACCCCAATGGCGGGTTGACATATGCAAGAGTTAAGTGCTACATATGTCGTGTGATCGGAGATCCTCAGCTGAGTATAATCGATTTGGATCGCCGTACCTTCACGGTTATGAAGACTTGGTCACTGACTTACACGTAGAACTCCAGTAAAGATTAAGAGTGCTAAGAAATTGGCTAGTGCAGGTCAAGTGATTGAACTAGGATAGAAAGAACTCTAGAGACAGGTAATCTTACCTAACCTAACAAGTAAAATTTGGATTTTTAAGCATCCACTTTAGTAAGCATTTCTGCAAACAGAGTCTTTGATTATTGAGAAACCTTACCTTGACTCCATGATGACCAGCATGCCCTTGAGAGTCTTTTCATTAGTCGGGTAAGTCTTGCTAAGTAATTCCATACTCAGGGTTTTATTCCCTATTGTTTTTAGGTGAGAAGCAACAAACTTTTTTGTTTCTGTTCCAAGGTGGTCTCAAAAGAAGAAAACCAAGAGTAAAGCTACGGGAGGAAAGGGTTCCTCCATAAAAACTTTTGCTGATACTTATCAGGAGGAGTTTTTGTCTCCCTTGGTTTTGTAATAATTATACTCTGCACTCAATTAGGTATATCCTGGTCTGTAATATATAACTTCGTCTTACTTTTAAATAAATGTAAGTTTATGTAATCGCTTCCGCATTTTCGTATCTCCGATGATCTGTAATGTCTGCGTGACGGGTGAAACGCTCTTGGGAAAGGTAAGAAAAGCAGATACCGAACTTGTCAAGTGATTCATGGGCACCTATAGGGTTGTCTGAGGTCCGTTGGACAAGGACAACTGTAGGTGGGCCTAATGATTTGGGAGGTTCCGTCATAGTGCTGGCGGGGTGCTTGCAGCTTCTTCCTTGACTTCAAGGGATGGTGCTGGAATCTTCTTCATGGTGAGGGGCTCAAACAACTCCGGCGGGGGATCTTGGTAGGATTCAGGGTGCTCTTGCTTATCCATAGCCTGAGGGAAGACTGGAATTCCTTCCAAGACTATGGCTCCTTCCGGGAGTTCCCAAGCCTTCTTCTCTCCTCTAATAGAGACCGGGTGACCTTCAAGAATCTGGGGATCTTCAGCTCTCATGGGTTGAACTGGGTTGGATGGAGCGAGCACTTGGGTCCACAGGGCTCTACGTTGGTTATGGGATACCAAGTAGGCCTCCATCAACTTCTGGACGTGCTCATCCTTGGCTTGCTTCAGGGCTTCAACCGCAATGACTTCACGACTTTCCAATGCAGTTGCACGGGCTTGAGCTGTGGTGAGATCCACATGGAGCTGAAGGTTGCGCTTCTCTGCATCTTCTGCTTGGGCAATCATCTAACGGTGGTGCTGAGCCAATAAATCATACTGTGTATCCAGGTTGAGCAGGTATGCAGTGAGGTGCATGACTGAGGGGTCGTCCTCAAGCAGCTGCTGACCTTCCAATGCATGCATCCTGGCCATCTAGACTAGACGATCTCTCTGAAAGGGCAGAAAGAATCTAAGCGAGGTGTCGGCCACTTCTTCTTCATAAATTTGACACAGGGCCCTCAATGCCTTGCGAGCGACGACTTGGCAGGTGTCTTTGAATCTGTGCCCCACAGTAGTGACACTCCATTCCACATGGTGCGAACTGGATCCAATGTATACAGTCATGACACACTTCTCTGTGCCATGCTTGTTGAATTCACGACCATCATACTCTGGCTGGCTCCTGATTCCGAGGCAAACTGTGCATGCTCTCAGCAACTTGGGGAAACCATCTTCATCTTGGCAAAAGTTGGTTTGGCAACAGACCTCCATCTGACTTCTGAGAGAAGGAAAGGGGGAAAGCATTTTTGAAATGAAGGGATGAGAGCAAGAATTTTTTTAAGAAAATAGTTTTGACTCAAAAACTTTTGGATCAGGCTAAGGGTTACATCCTGCGGCCAACCTAACAGCTTTGCTACCACCTGAAGCGTCCCAATCCTTTGGGACTCAAATGTGATACAATTACTAGTCCCAGGAGGCTAGTAAACACATTTATACAACAAATGATTCTAGATCTGCTTAAATGAGACAAACCTATAAAGGTGGCGATCAACTTTAAGAGTTGGTCCACAACTCGGGACATATCATCAGAGTGGGGCTAAAGTAGCCCAATATACGCAGCAGAGCAATTCAGCGGTCCAATAACCACAAGCAAGGTTGGGAACAGACATAACTCTTACCCAATCTCCTTTTTCTGAAAAACAACAAATAAGCAAGGGTGAGAACAAACGTACTCAGCCCACCTTCACCCGTGGAATGGGGAAATCAGATATAATGCATGGAATATGTGGAGCTCAGGATATTTTGCAGAAACAACAATATTTGATGCAGGGTTGTTTTGTAAAACATTTTGTATTTTTCAAAGCGCATCCTCTCCCAAAGGAGCAGGAAGTTTTTCAATATAGAGCAAAATCTCATGGACTAAACCATCCAGGTATCTCAGCAGTTTCCCACTGGTTTTCATTTTCAAAAACAGCTACTGGACTTCCCGTCCACCATAGCTCACGGCTCAACCGCCGGACCTTTTAAAAAAATACTTTTCTCAAACACACCCTTTTTTGAAAACAAAACACTAATTGTCATACCACACCAGACTCGTCCATTCCTATGGACACAGACTATTCGAATAGGTTTTCAAACTCTGTGTAGAGGTGTACACTTTACCCACTAGTCCGGCTCTGCGATCTCATGGCCAATGAGATCCGAATCCGAATCTCTTTCTTTCCTCGCACATCCTAACCTTAACGGTTATACCAGAAGGAGTCAGGCCACCGCCATGCCCAAACCGGACAAAACATTCCCCCTCCTTATCCTCCCGGTGCTCCCCAGCCTTCATAACCCTGGGGTTGGACCGTACGAGTTCAGATTGAGTGACTGCCCAAACAGTATTGATTGTTATACTTATCATGAGTACAGGTAGTGAAGGATGACAAACCGGTCCTTATATGAGGGGATAATCCTTCTGCTCACACCTAAACCAGCTGAGCCATCACCTTAGGCCCTCCCCTAAACTAGGGAGTCCCTGATAATCCCTACTCAAAGGTGATAAGGGTGAAAACCCTTCATCATACACATTTTGAAAAGCATTTTCTTTTGAAAACTCACACCTTTCCTCAAATCATTTGTAACAAATATATCAGGGATTGATTGCGGTAAGCGGCTGGGTGGCCATAATAACTTGTCTCAAAATCATATCATGCATAAAATAACAGGTTGAGGGTTGTGGTTGAAAAATCATAGGTAATTTATGCATCAAAGGGATCCAGTGAGCTTACCGTGCTTATCCGGCGAAGGGGGAAGGGGAGCTCGCGGAACTAGCTTCTAGCTCCATTGCCCGGCGTAGGCTTGCAGATCTGGCCTCCACGAGACGGCACGAACGCTCCGATAACTATGCAACATGACAAGCAAACATACAAACAAGCAAGTATACCAACAAATATTTAGTATAGTGGTCAGAATAGCGATATATGGATGGGTAGAGTCTTGAGTAGAATCTTGTCATGTGGTGTTGTGATATTACTGGTGGTGGAGCGGAGGTGCTTACTAGGAGGGTGGACTGGAGGCGAAGCGACACTATGCGTGTAGCCGACGGAGCGGGGTAACTGAGTGGGTGGGGTGTTTGCCTTGGCTGAGGGTGTTGAGTGTGTGTGGAGAGGGAGAGGGTAGTTGGGTGTATTTATAGCTGAGTGTATGTGGTGTAGCACAGTGAAGTTCACTGTTGGTGAGAATAGTGACGAATGAATCATCTGACTTAGTATGAACAGGAGAGTTATAGACAGAATATGGGACAAGAGTATTTTGGGAGTTTTCTGGAACATGAACCATGCTTAAGGGATGACATGGTTGGATAGGAAATAGTTTGATAAGAATTTAGAAACAAGAATTATTGGAATCTGAGTTTGGAAGCCTGGTTGACAGGAATCTCAAAGTTAAGCATGCTCAACTTGGAGAAACCTGGGATGGGTGACCAGATGGGAAGTTCCCCACTGGAAGGAAAATCATAGTCACCGGAGTTCCTATGACTGGAATATGGGTCTGGCTGGTCTTAGGTGGACTGGACAGCAAGATGGATGAGTAGTTGAAATTTGGGTTGATCGGATGATCGATAAATAGTAACGATGAATAGTGACGACAAAAAAGTTAATATAGATAACATTGACGAACAGTAATGATGATGAATAGTAACGATGATAAATAGTGTCGGTGAATAGTAATGATGAATAGTAACGGTGGCTAGTGATAGTGAATAGTTCGTATGAACGAACGATGAACGATGAATAGGAACTATGAACGAACGGACGAACGATCGGATGATCGGATGAACGAACGATCGGAATTTCGTCAGCATAATGGCAGGACAAAGATTATCTGGATGAACGATGAATATGAACTATGAACGAACGATGAACGATAAATAGGAACAATGAACGAACGATGAACGATCGAACGAACGAACGATCGGAATTTCGGCAGCATAACGGCAGGAAAAAAGATTATTTGGACGAACGAACGGACGAACGATCGAACGATCGGACGAACGAACCATGAACGATCGGACGAACAATCGAATGATCAGATAAATGGACGAACGAACTAAGAACAGGGGGATGAACGATCGAAGAACGACCGAACGATCCTTCTGCTAGTGTGTGCTTGTGTGGAACATGGAGTGGGTGTGTGGGGGGGGGGGTAAGAGAGTTGCCATGAAATGGCTTGGGGTGGGATGAGAGGAGGCCCTTGCCCCTCTATTTATAGCCATGGTGGGGGATTAGGGGGAGGGATGAGAGGATTAGTGGGAGGATGAGAGGATTAGTGGGAGATTAGCATGTATTTGTCTTGTATAAGTGAGATTAGCTTGTAGAGCTCACCGTATGACACTAGAGGCATATGTATACGTATGAGCATGAGGAAAGTTATGAAGAAAATATTTATAGGGACTTGAAAAATGATTCTGAAGGTATTTCTCAAGAGGAATATACTTGGGGATATATCGGTGGAATATTTGGATAGTATTTCTAGAAAGAACTTGAAGGGGATTACTCGGGAAATATCTGGGCAGTATTTCTGGAAGAATTTGAGGGGGTCACTGGAGAAATATCTGGGCAGTATTTCTGAAAAGAATTTGAGGGTGATCACTGGGGGAAATATTTGTAGGATATTTTGAGGAGGATTTTGGAGAGAATATGGACCACTATATTTTATTTGTTGATATCAACTCACAAACAAACATTTTGAAATGAAATTTGAAATTCATTTTGAATTTAGAGCGAGTTTGAGAAATTTTCAAGATTTGAATTTTTGGGATGCTACACCTTCGCAGCTGGGGGAGAGTTTGAGGAGCCCTTCTTGGTTTAGGATTCACCTTAGGACCAGGTCCCAGACCCCGAGCTCCCTATTATGCATAATCCGCTGGCGGTGGCGCCCGAGCGTTTGGTTGTATCGTGCATTTTGGATCGCCGCTTGCCACTTGCATTCGTTGATGAAGCCCATGTCCTTACGCCGCAGCCGTTCCTGCATAGACTCACCAAAAGACTGGGCCCGTGGGGAGCCCATAAGGGTTTCCGGGGAAGACAGGCTTTGGACCCGTAGACCGGGAAGGGCGGGGTCACCCCGGTAGCCTGGCGAGTTGTCGTCACTGGAGTCGGAGCCTTCGGTGAAGACATCGTTCAGGACCCCCTCGGGTGACTGATACCCAAGGTCCGGTTCTCCTGCGGCCACCTCGCCGCTGTTGACCCTTTCCTTGCCAGGCTGGCGACGAGGAGGGGAGCCATCCCTGGAGGTCTGCTCATGCCGCTCGCTGACACGCTTCGCGAGCTCGATGATCTCGCGACACTCCGTGGCATTATGGCGACTGTTAGGGTGTACAGGGCATGAGCCGTTGTTACCCCTCTGCGATCGTGGGCGCTTGTTGCGCTCGTTCCGGCCCCCAGCCGTAGCTGCTACGACTAGAGCGGCAGACGATGACTTCTCATGGCCGCAGTTCTTTTTCTTCTTCTTTTTGTCGTCCTGAGCGACGGCGCCCGAGCCACCCGTCTGGGCAGCCCCGGTCTGTGGCGCCGAGTGCCATGCACGGCCCTAGGCAGCTCTGGCGCACTTGTTGGCCAGAGCGAAGAGTGTGATGACAGTCTTCACGTCGTGCGTGGCTAACTTCTCCAACATCTTTTCATCACATACTCCCTGCGGAAAGCAGTGATGATGGAAGCATCTGAAATATAAGGTATGGTTCCTCGTACCTTGGTGAAGCGGGAGATGAATGTCCGGAGAGTTTCCTCGGGCTCCTGCCTCACTAGTGGAGGTGGGCCTCCACGCCATGCTGTTAATAAGCGCTGGCGAAGTTTGCTGTGAACCACGCACAGAGCTCTTCCTAGGAGTAGATCGATCCTGGGGCAAGGTTCATGAGCCAAGTCCGGGCTAGCCTAGACAAGGCAACATGGAAGTATGTTGCCATCACGGTGGTGTCTCCACCTGCTGCCGTGATGGCGGTGATGTAAACCTGCAAGAATTCCAACGGATTGGACGTACTATCGTACTTCTACGGTGTGGCCTGAACTTGGATGGCCAGGTCACCGCGCGGAGATGGTCTGTGAGTGTGACGTAGCCCACGCCGGCCAATGGGACACCCGCCTAGATCCGGGTGCCCGTTGGAGTCTGCGATGCAACCGCAGCGAAGTCGTAGTCGTGGTTGCGACCCTCGACGTTCTGCCGACGCTCTCGCGCCCTCTCCAGAGAGACACGGGCATCCTTGCCCGCACGCCTGCGGTTGAGTTCTGCCCGTAGGTTGTCTGGTCCCCCCAGAGAGTCTAGAGCATCCTCTCCCGCACGCCGGCGGTTGAGCTCCGCCCGCAAGTCCTCGGTCGGCGCAGCCCTCACAAAGGGCGAGCCGGGACGAGCGAGGCCTGGGCCTGGCTGAGCCAGAGTGCGCCATGCCGAGCAGCCGGTCGACGTCGTCACGCCACTGCTTCATGGCCCCTGCCGAGGACGTGGAGCTAGGAGGGAGGCGCAACAACTCCCTGGCTGCGGACAGCACACCGGGAGCGGCCCTTGACACCCTAGACGTCTGCGCAGGAGTGTGCTACCACGCAGAGCACACAGCAGCTGCTACCCCGGGCGAGGCGAGCGTAGGGCGGCTGGAGGCCCGTGGTGCAGAAGAGGCAGCCTCCACCTCCATGGGGAAGTCCTCGGGGACGAAGTCGTGGTGCTCGACGATGTGAACCATGGTATCGAGCAGTAAAACAAACAAAAACTTAAAGCCAAGCCCCCTACCTGGTGCACCAAATGTTGGAGAGGAAAGCTTCGGCCGGGTGGCGGAATGCACCTGCCCTAAATCCTAAGATAAGGAGGGGGCCTAAGCGTTTTGCCTGTTGCTAGATGGACGATGAGCACAAGAACACGCAAGGGTTTAGAGTGGTTCGGGTCGCCGGAGCGTAATACCCTACTCCACTGTGTGTTGTATTGAGCTTGAGAGCTTATATGAACTTGTGAGTCTAAGTGAGCGTGTGTGAGAATGTGTGCTTGTGTTGTAACGTTGCGTGCCCTCCCTTTTATAGCTCAAGGGGGCACGTACAAGGATGTTGAGCCCCGACATGTGGGCCCAGCAACATAATGGATGGAATACCCAGAGCAACTAATGCTAGTCGCCCTGTGCAATCTCCTTGCGCCCTGATATCCGCGATCTGCGTAGCATTGGCGTGCAGCGGAAGCTTCCCTGGCAACGTATGAGTGATGATGAGCACAGTGCACGCAGCAGCATGGGTGTACTGCCTGCCAGTGGAATAGACAGGCATGCCGCCTGCCATCGGAATGGACAGGTCTCATTAAATGCTGAGGCGGCACACTGCTTGCTAGTAGAGTGGACAGGTCGCCACCTGACAGCAGAGTGGGCAGGCCTCAATAAATGCCAAGGCGGCACATCGCTTGTCAGGCGGCGCGCCTTATCCGCAATAAATGCAGGGGCCACGCAACCCGGAGGCCTTACGTCAGGCTCCGCCCGCTGGCTTACGTCACGCGCCGTAGGCCACGTGGCAGCATCGGGTCTCCGCCTGGGCGGGGAGCAGTAGCGTTATGCGGATAGGTCCGCACCAGGCTGGGCCTGGACACGTGTCGGCACCGAACCCCTACCTGAGCAAGGCCTGGGTATTCTTTGTCCCAGAGTCCCGGGACCCAGCTATGGGCGACCCGGACCCCACACAGAGGGGTCCGAGACCCGTCCCGGGGGTCCATGTTGCGCCCGTGGGGGTCCTGGTCCTTTCCCGGGGGGTCCGGTCTACATGAACAGGGGTGCGGCACTTTCCCATGGGGTCCAGACACACTGTTGACATCTTGGAGTACATCGTCTTCTCTGGCCACGTGGCGACCCCGGAGCCGTCCACGTGGTGGGCTCGGGTGCTGTTCACCATGCGACCTGAGATAGCCGCGTGGGCACCGCGTCTTCATGCTGTAGTAAGGGGTACTCCTGTTTCAAGGTACCAACAACTATATACTAACTAATAACTATGTACTAACTACATCAACAATCTCTTTTTTGACTAAAATTTGAACTAAAAAATTTGCTAAGTAACTATAACTAACTATATACACTAAGTACCTATAACTAAAAAAATCAAAATTGAAAAAACAATTACCTGCAGCGGCGGAGCTCCCACGATGGCGGCGCTCTCACGGCGGCAGAGCTCCCACAGTGTCGGCGCTCCCACGACAATGCGGATAGTGGTGGTGCGGTGGCCAGCGGGGCGTGCAGCGTGGACGACAGTGGGTCGCGGAGAGGTCGACGGCATACAGCAGTGGCGGTGAGAGAGCGCGTGTGACGGAGAGCATGGGAAGGAGGCCTTCGGCCCATGCCAAGATCTGTGACGCCGAGCTAGGTGCCACGTCGGCGCCACGTTAGCCCTCACATGCTAGCAAGTCACGTACCTTGGCGCTATAGATAGTGGTGCCAAGGTATGTTACCTCGTCGCCATGGCCTACAACACCAAGCAAAGGGTCTAAACACATAAATAAGTCGTTCGAAGATTTAAACGTGAAAAAAAATCCAAATATAAAAAAAATCGGCTGAGGTAACGTTGGAGCGTCCGGTGCCCCTAGATAAGGTTCAAAACGTTTTTTTAAGGGGCTCCGTTGTAGCCAGCATCCAAAGATTTAAAACAATTACCTAGCCACTACGTAGATGCTGCTAGATTTAAAAAATTTAAAATAATATATTTTGTTACTCTTGGGGTTACATTTATGATTCTTACGTAGTGGCGGAGGAGCCATGGTGGCTAAGTGTAGCCTCAGCCATACCATAAATTTTAAAGTGTTTATATCTTCCATTATAATTATATAAGAATATGTGGTGTGTTGGATAGGTTACCGTGTTTTAAGCTGTAGGTTGTAAGTTTGATACACATTGCTCGTATTTTTTCCTCAGCTATACCATATTTTTGTCTTGTCCTCTGCTACTGTTCTTACGTAACAGTTTTCATGAACGCCTGGGTTTTGAACCGCTCTTAAAAAAACAATTTGTAGAAAATGACTAATATTTTCCGTCTTGCTTACAAATTGATTTATAGGCACGATTACATAATAGTCCGTTTAAATTATTAATTTGCAGAAACAAAAGTCTAAAGACGATCGGATCAGCCGCCGCAGAGACTGATTAGCCGCGCGATCCTGACGCTAGCAGTGAGATGTACTTGTGATCATGCATTGTGGGTCCTCTGGATACTTGGTGGGCAGCGCAATATTGTCACATTATACGCCTCAACTATGAAACCTACATCCGTCCAAATGAACTTAAGGACGTGTTTGGAAGTAAAAGTATTTCAAAATCATGGTTTTAGAATACTATGATTTTAAAATATCATGACATAATTATAGTGTTCTTTTACATTACTATCAATGTGTTTGGAGACAAGGTATTTAGTATACATGTGAATGGCTAGTTGTTGGGGGCCTTCGGCTTCCGAAGGTCCCCAAAAGCATGATTTGATAATATTTCCCGAGTGAAACATGTGAACAGGTATCTTCGGAGTCAGGTTGCGGGCGTACAAGAGCATGGTTAAGACGAAGCTTGACTGGGGTGGAAAGCGACCACGACGAAGGATAAGACGATCACAAAGCTATGTACAGAAAAGCTTCGGCATGACGGCAGAAAAGGGAACCGACTCAAGGATGAAAAGTCAAATTAAACCTCGAAGGATTGCTATAAAGTTATTGTCAAATATAAAGGGCATCAATGTAATTTTACACGAGCTGCGTCCCGTGCTTATAAATAGATGAACAGTACTCTCGTACTGTTCACGCTGACCTGGCATACGCTTTTCCGCATCACGACTGTACCTTTACTTTCCATCAATCTGAAGGTACAATTGTAATTTGTTTTTATGAATTTGGTAATAAAAATAAGTTGGTGATAATACTTGTATCATTACTCGTGTTTTATATATGTGTGCTCTTTTTTATCATCTATCAACCTTACGAAGGTCTTTTCCTTTCTAACCTTCGTCCAAGATTCATTATATCTGAAGGGATATAAAGTTTTTAAGGACGAAGGAGTTTAATATTTAACACTTTCTATGTTGCCTTGTTCTTAATTCTTAGCATTTGAGAACAAGTCCCCAACATTGGCGCCCACCTCCGGTGAACTCACGCCCATTTTCTGAAGTTTTGAACACCTTCGGCAAGCGTCACCTTCGTCATGCCGCCTAAAAAAGCTTCAGCGACAGGGGCTGCCACTCTGCAGTCACTGGACCCCAATCAAGATGTCGTTTCTCTTAGGGAGGCCCGGAGCCAGAAGAGGAAGGTCACCAGTCCAACGCCTCCGGAGGACGATTTGGATCAAGAAATCCAAAATTTGGAGATGATTAATCAACAGGTCCAACGGAAGAAGGAGAAGATGGCTCGCCTAGCTGATCTTCAAAGGCAGATAGACGAAGCCTCTGAAGAGCTTCGACATCTTGCTCAAGATGACCAGAACCAAAGGCCTTCGCGCAGAGAGCTTCATCAAGAGAGCTTCTACAACGAGGGCGACTGGTATGAAGATTTCCATCACGGAAATTTTGCTTTTGATGATACTTCTCCCCTGTCAATAGAACTGCAGGCTACTCCTTGGCCACAATCTTACAAGCCACCCTAGCTCCCCAGGTACGACGGTCATTCAGATCCGAAACAATTCCTGATGAGCTATGAGGCAACCATATCTTCGTATGGTGGCAACACAGCGGTCATGGCAAAGTCTTTCGTCATGGCTGTCAGGAGTGTGGCACAAACCTGGTACTCCTCTCTTAGGCCAGGGACAATCACCTCATGGCAAAAGCTGAAGAATATGTTAATAACCAGCTTCCAAGGGTTTCAGACGAAGCCAGTCACTGCTCAAGCTTTATTCCAGTGCACCCAGGATCACGAAGAATACCTTCAGGCATATGTCCGAAGGTTCCTACGTCTGAGGGCACAGGCACCAACAGTGCCTAATGAAATTGTCATTGAAGCCATGATCAAGGGGCTTCGACCAGGACCTTCAGCTCAGTATTTTGCCAGGAAGCCTCCTCAAACTTTGGAGAAGTTGCTCCAGAAGATGGACGAATATATTCGAGCCGACAATGATTTTCGCCAAAGAAGGGAGGAAGCTTTCAGGTTCTCTGAAATGACCAGGGGCTTCGGAGGAAGATTTTATCCGAGGCACTTCAGGTCAATTCACAATTCTACTCAAAATGACGACAAGGGGAGTCAACAGCAAAGGCCACAGTGCTCCTCGCAAGCTTCGGGGCAATAGCAAAGCTCTTTCCGGCCGCCAGCACCAAGGGGCAGAGGTGCCAGAGGCTTCGGGGGAAGATTTGGAGATCAACCAAGAAAAATTTACTGCCTATTCTGTGGTGAAGGCAAGGGCCATACCACCAGGATGTGCCATATTACCATCCAGAAGCAAAAGGAGCTAGCAGAAGCTGCAGCGCAACAGATCCAGCCGAAGCAGGTTATGCATACTGCTTCGTACCATTCGCCTTACATTCCAGAATATGTAGGCAATCACCCTGCAGCCTCTGTTGCTTCGGCGAGCCAACCCCAAGCTTCCTGGCAACAGCTTCCACCGCCACCACCAATACAACGAGCTCCGCAACCAGAAGGGAGTCAGCACTCTCACCCCCAGAGGGACTTCAGAGAGGAGTTCGAAGCTCGTATAGTCAATAGTACTATGCCAGAGTCGAAGCACATTTACTGAAAATATCCTACCTCGACAGTAGCTTTTTGCATTTTCGCATTCACTTTTACTTTCTTTGTAGTAAAGAACAATTATGGGAAGTTTAAATGTCTTTTATCGGTTTTTCAAATTCTTGTAACAGTTTAGCTTATTATCATAATGAAAATATATCTTCTCCATAGGCTTGAGTTGCTGAAGCACAAGAATTTATGGTGGCACGGAGAACCTTCGAATCATCAAAAACTTGTTCTAAGGAACGCACTGTAACCTCTTCGAAGTACTAAAAAGTCGTTCCTAAGGGAGCGCAGTGTAAGTTTTCTGCTCAAAAGTTGTTCCGAAGGGAATGCAGAGCTTACAGCGAAAAATAAACGTTGATTCCGCTGAAAGTAAAAGGCGAAGAAGCTCCTAAGGGAGGCTTACAGCGAAAAATAAACGCTGATTCCGCTGAAAGTAAAAGGCGAA
Source organism: Zea luxurians (assembly GCA_029449295.1). Taxonomy (NCBI): domain Eukaryota; kingdom Viridiplantae; phylum Streptophyta; class Magnoliopsida; order Poales; family Poaceae; genus Zea; species Zea luxurians. Next base: position 35,207,391 of record JAOPSE010000010.1, on the reverse strand, counting down.
GAAGCTCCTAAGGGAGGCTTACAGCGAAAAGTCAGCGCTGAGATAAAAAGTTTATGTGCTCTATTCAAGAGATGTGTGTATCTTCGGCATAAATATCATTTTGCATAACATAACATCATCACATCATTTTGCATAACATAAGCATCATACATTATATCGCATGTACAACAAGAAGGGGACACAGTATTGATCTTCGAAGAATGTTTTGAAAAAGAGAACATCGTGCTGAGGCACAAGATAAATTGAGAAAAAGTGTAGCTTCATTAGAGAGGCAACATAAAACTTTTTTATAGCTTCGAAGAATGTTTACATGAAGTATGGAAATTCTTGTGATACATAAAAGATTTTCTTCACGAAGCATAAAAAGAAGGGAAGGTGTTTTTTGTCGAAGGCTCAAAAAACGGTATGTATGCAAAATTTCATGCATCGTAAAGAATTGAACCATAAATAGATTATATTTTACATTCAAAGTTACAAAGTTTTACACATATCACATTCCAAATATTTCTACAATAGTATTTAATCTTCCTTAAGAACTACTTCTGCAGCTTCGTTCAGTAGGTGATCGACAACTTTGTCCATGATGGCTTCGACCATCTTTCTAATTTCATCGTCTCCCTTTGGGTGGGGGCCCGGAGACGCCTCAGCAAGTTCTGAGGGAGGAGAGGATACGGCTATATTACTATTACAAACCGTGAATAAAGTTTGAAATCAAAAATTACAACACAATAAAAACCACTAGTTAATACCTATTTGCCCTTCAGGCCCTGAGCTTTTCTCAGTAGCCTCTGCTACTTTCCTAGCATCATGGATGCCTTTTTCGCTTCTTTGAATGATTTCTTGAGCCATTTCTCGGCCGCCATTGTCCTAGATGTCGGTGAAAAATTTTCCACCGACCTGGCTTGCTTCGGCTGAAGGGTTTTTAATATCTTCAGAGGATAAAGCAGCTTCAGATTGTGCTAAAGATTTCACATGCTCGCACCCTTTCTTCTCCAAAATAGAAACAATTCCCCTGGCGCCCAAAAAAGCACAAATGTCCCCGCGGCTATTCAAGATTTCCTCGAAGGCCTCAGCTTCGTGACTGATCCATTCAATCGGGCCTTCTGGATTCCCCCTTGTGAAATTTTCTTCACTAGAGAACGCGCCAACGCTGGCGAAGCTGGATTTTATCTTCTTAACACACTCTATGGATTTATCATAGCACCTTTTCTTAGAAGCACGAAGCTCTTCAACATTTACTCTCAAATGATTTGCCCATTGTTCACTTAGTTCTCGTTTTGTTTCTTCAAGAATGTGTTCTTCTTTAGCCCGGGCTAGTTGTTTCCGAAGATCTTCGATTTCGCGCTTCTGAGCTTCGGCTTGAGTTTTAGAATTAGCTTTGTTTTCCTTTATCTTATCCACTAATGTAAGCAGTGTAAGGAAAATGGACCCCGGGCCTTTTGGCTAATTGAGTTTTGGTGTTTGATGAACAACACAATCCGTGAACTAATAAGTTTTCTAGTGTCTGTGTTAGTAGTTCACAGGATGCGAAGAGAATTGGACCAAGGCAATGAGGATGCAACACCTCAAAAGAAGACATAAAAAGATGCATAGGAGTCCAATACTCAAGAACAAAGAAGCCCGAAGAAATCAGCGAAGAAATCCAAGACAAGGGCTGTCAGCCAGCGCCTGGTGGCGCACCGGACATCGGTGTCCGGTGTGCACCGGACTGTCCGGTGAGGCACTGGACAGTCTGCACAGAGAGGCCACGGACAGGCGCTCTCTGGCTGTAGCACCAGACTGTCCGGTGTGCCAACGGGCAGAAGGCAACGGTCGGATCCAACGGTCGACTGCTACAGGCGCGCAACGGTCGGCTGACGTGGCGTGCACCGGACATCTACTGTGCAGTGTCCGGTGTGCACCGGACTGTCCGGTGCACCCGTCGACAGAAAGCTGCTGCTTTCTGTCCAACGGCTAGTTGGGGGCTTGGAGGCTATAAATACCACCCCAACCGGCCATTCTCAAGTGTGAGAGCCCAAGCAACATACCAATACACATAGTGCATATTTCCAAGAGCTCAAACACCCAAGTGCTTAATAGAATCACTCGGTGATTAGCGTAGGTGCTTTGCGAAGTGCTTAGGTTAGTTAGACCGCTTTAGCGCTTGCTCTAGGTGAATCCTAGTTAGTTGAGTGAGTTTTGTAAAACCACACAACCCCTCGGCTCTTGCGTGAGTCGTTGTAATTGTACCGAGTGGGGCGAGAGTCTTGCGAGACCGTGACAACCGCGTTTGTGTCACGGCCGCCACCGTGTACCGGAGGGAACGAGGCCCACGGCGTTTCGGCCGGAAGCTCGATAGTGGAGACGGCGGGGAGCGTCCGAGAGGAGCCGGAAGCGGAGCACCACTTGCGCGTGGAGAAGGCCCGCGGCTCTCTACGGAGTTACTCGACCGTGGTGCTTGGCCCTCGCGTGGGCTTCCCTTTGCGTAGGGGCACCAACGAGGATTAGTCGGGACCTTGCGTGGTTCCGGATACCTCGGTAAAAATACCGGCGTCATCCACGAGAGTTTGCTTCTCTACTTAGCTCTTTACATTCCGCATTTATATTAAGCATTTAAGTTTCAATCTTGTAGTCATACTTATTTAGTATAGATTGAAACTTAGCCTTTTGCGGTAGAGATAGCAACACTTAGACAAAACCTAGTTTGCACATTCTAGTTTTGATTATTTGCATAGGTTTTGCTCTAGGGATTTATTTGTGGCCTAGTTTAGTAAAAGTTTTAGAAGTCCTAATTCACCCCCCCCCCCTCTTAGGCGTCACCCGTTTCCTACAAGTGGTATCAGAGCCCGGTTTGGCTCATTTTAAACGCTTTAGCTTCACCGCTAAAAGAGCCGACGCTTTTTAGAGGAAGGGATGGATACCCATAGGCCACCACACTTCGACGGCACTAACTTCCCATATTATAGTGCTAGAATGGCTTGTTACCTAGAGGCCGTTGATTTAGGTGTTTGGAGAGTCACTCGTGACGGGATGAAACCCCTCAAGAATCCCGAGAAACCCACCACGAGTGAGGAAAAAGAAATTCATTTAAATGCTAGAGCCAAAAATTGCTTGTATGAATCTCTTAGCATGGATATTTTTAATCAAGTATTTACCTTGAAAACTGCTAATGAGATTTGGCTAAAATTGCATGAGCTCCATGATGGCACATCCAATGTCCGTGAGCAAAAACATTGCCTAGTCTTAAATGAGTACAATTCTTTTGCCATGAAAGATAATGAGCTTGTTAGAGACATGTATTCTCGTTTGAATCTAATTATTAATGAGCTCAATTCTATTGGCATTAATAAGCTAGGTGATGCGGACATTGTGAGGAAGATTATCTCCCTGCTACCACAACAAAGATATGGGAGCATCATCACCATCCTTCACAACATGGAGGACTTGAGCAACATGACCCCGACCATTGTGATTGGGAAAATCGCGGCCTTTGAGATGTCGCGAAAAATGAGTCAGGGAGAGGAGCCAACTTCCTCAAGACCATATGCTTTTGCATGTGATGAAAGGAAGGGCAAAAAGAAGGCTCCCACTCCAAGTTCCTCAAGCGAAGAAGAGGAAGAAGAAGAAGAAGAAAGTGATGATGATGAAGATAATCAACCATGCACATCATCCTCCGAGGACGAAGAAACAATCCGACGCGTCGGAAAGGTAATGAGGATGATCCGCAAGATTAATCTAATGGGTGTGCCCCTGCAGGTCGAGGATCTTCTCTTTAACATTGACAGGAAAAAGCAAAGAAAGAGAGGATGCTTCGCATGTGGGGAGAAGGGCCACTTCAGGGACAACTGTCCAAATATGGCCAAACCCAAAAAGGAGAGGAGCAAAGGCAAGGCGCTCACAAGTGTTAGAACTTGGGATGATTCTTCAAGTGAAGATGAACCTCCAAGGACGCGCAGCCACCGGTCCTCGTCACGATCATCACGGTCATCACACAAATGCCTTATGGCAAGAGATAACAAAAGCATTCCATCCTCTAGTGATGAAAGTAGTAGTGATGATGAAGGCGAGGGAAAGGCCTCTCTAGAAGAGCTTGCGGAAGCCGTAAAATTTTTCCAGGATGTTTGCACTAAGCAAAAAGCTCAACTTAAAACTTTGAAAAATAAGTTGGTTAGCTCTCAAAGTGATTACAAAGGTTTGCTAGAAAAATTTGAAACTTTTGCAAACTTAAATAATGAGCTATCAACTAAAATTGAGCTATTAGAATCTAGTGATCCATCCACTGCTACCGATGATAGCCTTATTAAAAAGAATGAAAAACTCAAGGCTAAGTTAGCTTGCTCCCAAGAAGCTATTGAAAGTTTGCTAGAGAAAATGGAAATTCTTAGCATTCACAATAATGAGCTAACTACTAAGCTAGAAAACATTGGTAGCACCCCAGCAGCATCTTTAGTTGAAATACCTGAAATAATTAAGAAAGATGCTTCTACTTCCTGCCTTGATTTAATTGATGATTCTAACTCCTGCAACCAAGTCGTTGTTGAGAATATTGTTGTAGAGACCTGTACGGATGAGGTTGCAAAGGAAAATGAACAATTAAAGCAAGAAGTGGCTCGCCTTGGCAAGGCTTTGTATGACAAGAAAGGCAAAGCCAAACAAATCCGACCTCCACAGGATAACACCACTGCAGGAGTGAACAAGCCTGTGGAGGGAGAAACTGTGATTTGTAGGCTATGCCACAAGGAAGGCCACAAGTCTTTCCAATGCAAGGCGATGATCGGGGATAAACAAAGGCAAAAGCTCAAGCAAAAACCATCAAGCAAAATCTCCAACACCTACATCAAAAAGGTGAACAAAAAGGATGCTACACCATATTTGATCAAGAAGAAAAAGAACGGAAAGGTGATAGCAATCAAGGCCAACAAGCAAGCCAACAAAGGAAAGGGGGCCAAACGCATCTGGGTGCCAAAGGAGATAATTTCAACCATGAAAAGCACCAAGAAGGTTTGGATCCCGAAAGGGAAGTGAGTGGACCGAAGGTCTACAAGAAATTTGGAGACTTGGCAAATTTGGGATGTATATCATGGGATACATCATATTGGATCAAGTTTATTGCCAAGTGGGTTAGTGAAAATTTTGGACCCAAATTTCCCACCCATGACTAAGGTAACTAGTTTTATTGTATTCTTCATTTTTAGATATGCGTATCTATTTACCTTCTATCTAGTTTACCTTTCTTGCCTAGTACTACATTTGTTATGTACTTTTGTTCAAAATCATGCATACTAGGTAAATCATATGGTAGGATTGCTAGTTTTTAAATTCATATACTTAAGCAAACCTACATGGTTTAAAATGTTTATTTAAGCACGGCACATAGCTTCTATATCACTCCATAGTAAATGATGCATCAATTGAAAATTTTGATTTCTACAAAGTATATCATTTAACTTATATGTGCCAAAGTTTGGATTATGGATAATTTGCCCCTCTTGATATCAAATCAAAGTGCATGTCTCCTACAAGTATTCAAAACTTGTATGCACACCTTTAGGGGGAGGTTACTCTATAATCTAACACTTTGAGACTAACACCTTTTCAAGTCTATTTCATGTGATAGTCTCATTGTAAGGAAAATGAAGTCCCCGGAGAAAGACAACAATCTTCCACTGCAAAATCTCCAAGAACTCTCATGTCTCTCAAGCTCGCCATTGATCTTCAATTGGTATCTTTTGAGACTACATTCAGTATCATCTACATGTCTTCTCCAATATTTGATTAGACTATATTTCATATCATATGCTTCCATGTTGCTAAATATGCATAAGTAGTTAACTCATATTCTGTTACCTATGCATAAGGGAAGTTAGTCTTTTCAAATCATGTCTTGCACCTCTAATTTTCACATGCTTTTTCCTAAGTAGAGGATCTCTGTCAGGAGGAGTATTTCTTCATCTCTAAAGGGGGAGAAAAACTCTTTCTAAAAGAGACAACTCATTTAGGGGGAGTAATCTTTTGAGGATTCCTACATGTGGTATCATTCATGGTTTAATTTAATATCCTTCTAGTGATATCATTTGATACAATTCTTGATGAGGGCAAGCTTTTATTTACTTCCTACATGCTTTTAATGTCTTCCTTTTCGGTGGTTGATGCCAAAGGGGGAGAAGTTTAGGGACCAAAGCAATGAAAACTATATCAAACACCAAACACCACCACCAATTTAAAATTTTATATCTACAAATGGCTTTTCAAGTGGTTTTGGTTATTTGGTCCAAAATAGGAAGTAAGTGAATTATGGAGTTAGGGGGAGGCTTAAGTCCATAATATCACATTGTGGGGACAATCATGCATCTTAGCAAGTAGATTGCATATTTTCACTCAAATTCTTGTATTATTTGCTTGCTTTGGTTGTGTTGTCATCAATCACCAAAAAGGGGGAGATTGTAAGGAAAATGGACCCCGGGCCTTTTGGCTAATTGAGTTTTGGTGTTTGATGAACAACACAATCCGTGAACTAATAAGTTTTCTAGTGTCTGTGTTTGTAGTTCACAGGATGCGAAGAGAATTGGACCAAGGCAATGAGGATGCAACACCTCAAAAGAAGACATAAAAAGATGCATAGGAGTCCAATACTCAAGAACAAAGAAGCCCGAAGAAATCAGCGAAGAAATCCAAGACAAGGGCTGTCAGCCAGCGCCTGGTGGCGCACCGGACATCAGTGTCCGGTGTGCACCGGACTGTCCGGTGAGGCACTGGACAGTCTGCACAGAGAGGCCACGGACAGGCGCTCTCTGGCTGTAGCACCGGACTGTCCGGTGTGCCAACGGGCAGAAGGCAACGGTCGGATCCAACGGTCGACTGCTACAGGCGCGCAATGGTCGGCTGACGTGGCGTGCACCGGACATCTACTGTGCAGTGTCCGGTGTGCACCGGACTGTCCGGTGCACCCGTCGACAGAAAGCTGCTGCTTTCTGTCCAACGGCTAGTTGGGGGCTTGGAGGCTATAAATACCACCCCAACCGGCCATTCTCAAGTGTGAGAGCCCAAGCAACATACCAATACACATAGTGCATATTTCCAAGAGCTCAAACACCCAAGTGCTTAATAGAATCACTCGGTGATTAGCGTAGGTGCTTTGCGAAGTGCTTAGGTTAGTTAGACCGCTTTAGCGCTTGCTCTAGGTGAATCCTAGTTAGTTGAGTGAGTTTTGTAAAACCACACAACCCCTCGGCTCTTGCGTGAGTCGTTGTAATTGTACCGAGTGGGGCGAGAGTCTTGCGAGACCGTGACAACCGCGTTTGTGTCACGGCCGCCACCGTGTACCAGAGGGAACGAGGCCCGCGGCGTTTCGGCCGGAAGCTCGATAGTGGAGACGGCGGGGAGCGTCCGAGAGGAGCCGGAAGCGGAGCACCACTTGCGCGTGGAGAAGGCCCGCGACTCTCTACGGAGTTACTCGACCGTGGTGCTTGGCCCTCGCGTGGGCTTCCCTTTGCGTAGTGGCACCAACGAGGATTAGTCGGGACCTTGCATGGTTCTGGATACCTCGGTAAAAATACCGGCGTCATCCACGAGAGTTTGCTTCTCTACTTAGCTCTTTACATTCCGCATTTATATTAAGCATTTAAGTTTCAATCTTGTAGTCATACTTATTTAGTATAGATTGAAACTTAGCCTTTTGCGGTAGAGATAGCAACACTTAGACAAAACCTAGTTTGCACATTCTAGTTTTGATTATTTGCATAGGTTTTGCTCTAGGGATTTATTTGTGGCCTAGTTTAGTAAAAGTTTTAGAAGTCCTAATTCACCCCCCCTCTTAGGCGTCACCCGTTTCCTACAAGGATTTTATCCTTTTCCAAGGCTTCGTTTCTTAGCCTGATAACCTCTGTCTGAAGGTTGTTAAGAGCAATAGTGCAGCTCTCGTCTTCAGCATTCTTTTGTGCCCTTAAGGCATTGCTAAGTATCAAGCCCTATTCAAAAGAATGAATGGATTAACATAAGAACAAAAGACTAATTTAAAATTCATAAACTTCAAAATTTACAATTTTTACCTTCAGACTATTGTATGCAAGGCTATCCGCAAGATCGTCCTTCGTCATTGCGCAAAGGCCAGCTTCAAGCTTTGGGAACCCCATGCTTCTAGCCATCTCCCGGCAGACGGATAATTCTTTATTGTCTGGGAGACAGTATAGGAAGTCATCCTCGTCTGTCCCATTGAACACTATGGCCCCCTTCGGAGACTTCAGTTCTCGGGCATAGTGATTAGCTTCAAAAATCTCTTCTTCAGATAATTTCTTTCCCGAAGCATGCCGCACAATATAATCACGTATTTTGGAAGATGCTTCGGGGACGGCAGTGTCAATTTCCTCAATCAAATTCGGCTCTATCATTTTTATTTTTTCAGTTTCCAAAGTGGCCTCTGTCAATTTTGTTTCTTCAGCTTTCAAATGTTTTACCTTGGTGGGCTCTGAAGGCCCAGCTTCAGTTTCAAATTGTTGCTTCAAAGCTTCAGCAACAAAGGCTTCAGTAGACACTTCAGAAGCTTCAACAGTTTTCTTCGGAGTTATGCTCGAAGATTTAATTGTTTCCAAAACGTCCAGCACATTAACCATCCTTTTTCTCTTCGGGGTCGCTCCTGGACCCTTTTGGATTTTTGTTGAAGGACTTAAAATTTCTAATGTTTTTGCTTTTTCAGTCCTCGGTTCTTCTGTTTTCTCTGTTGCTGGTACTTCGGCCATTTCTTCGATTTTTGGCACTAGAGTTGGTTCTCTGGCTTCGATGGCCGAATAGGCCTCACCAATGAACTCAGGCACTGTGGCCGGCTCAATATAACGTGGCCGGTGTGTGAGCACCTTTACCTTTTTTCTCTTCGGTGATGGCTCCCTAGGAGCAGCTGAAGCAGTTTCCTTTGCAGGAGAAGTATTTTTCCTTTTTTGGCCTCGCACTGGGTAATGGTAGTCGGGGTAGACAAACCCAATTGCATCGAATACTCGGTTAAGTCTTTTCTTCTTTCGGCCTCCGAAGGCCGCTGATAATGCAGTATCTTCGGCTTTCGAGTATACTCCAAGCAATTCATCGCTTATGGCCTCAATACTTTTTAATCAGTCATCATCTGGTTCAACAAACTTATCTCCGTATTTGAATGTGTATTTTAGTCTAACTAGTCCACCTTCGTCAGCTTCCTTGACGGTCTCCTTCGGCATTTCCCACTTTTCTACAAGTGGCCATACTCTGAAGGCAATATGCTCTTGAACCAAATCCCTTGTCCCAATAAAAGAACAAACCACGCCGAAGGCCCTCTGGCATTCTTCGGCTGCTTCATCCATTTCCACCTTCGGCTTCCGGAGGCCGAAGCGTTGCCAGATAGGGCGCATAATGATACCCTTGATATCTTCACGTGATTTCAAGTCATTTTTCACGTAGAACCATTCTATCATCCAGTCGCCGGGCCACCTTTTTCGAAAGGTTGGCACAGGGCAGCTTGACCCGGACCGAGCGCTGAAGCTATAACAGCCAAAGTTGTTGTGATACTGCTCTTTGCCCCAGGGTTTTGTCTCATACAATAGCTCGTGTATGTTACAGAAGCTTTTTGCGTTAGGTTCCAAACCTTGGCTTCTCACGGTCCACACAAAGATGTTCATCCTTATGATTGCTTCGGGGATAAGTTGGTGAAGGTAGATTTCGAATGTCTTCAGTACTTCCACGACAAAACTGCTCAAGGGAAATCATAATCCAGCTTTTAGGAAGCTTCGGAATATCACGACCTCATTTTCTTTGGGAGTCGGACAAGTCTTCTCTCCTTCGCCAGCCCTCACAACAGACAAGTCCCGAAAGTATCTCCCTCTCATATTGACAAGATGATTTTCCTTAATACTGGACTTACCAAAAACTGCATGGCTTGGTCGCCAGGGTCGATCTTCGGAATCTTCACCACCACTATCCACATCGTAACTTTCACTATCGCCAGTATCTTCAGATAAACCCTCCAAAGTCTCCCTGGTAATTTTCTCCGTATTAGTCTTTGACATTGATTCAAGAAAGCCCAGGTGCATCTCCTCAAAAAGGCTTAGCTTCGAAGCACCAACAACTTTCTTATCTTCAGGCATCTTCGCAAATGCTGACAAAACACACTCGAAACCGAAGCTTAAAAATTTAAAACCAAGCAAGTGCTGTGGCGCGCAGGCTGAAAAGTTGGGTGACTAAAAGCAGATGGCAAAAGAGCGTGCCAAATAAACTTGCTGTGGGCTCTTATTTATACACCCAGTGTGCCGAAAACTGGAGGGCCCCGTTTGTCAATTGTTGTTGCTATTCTAGCAGAAGGAAAGTGTTTTTTCGGACCTTCGGCTTAAAGCCTTCGTCCATGTCGCAATATGAATTTATTATTACAGAAAATTAATATTGCGAGGGGCTACTGTTGGGGGCCTTCGGCTTCCGAAGGTCCTAAAAAGCATGATTTGACAATATTTCCCGAGTGAAACATGTGAACAGGTATCTTTGGAGTCAGGTTGCGGGCGTACAAGAGCATGGTTAAGACGAAGCTTGACTGGGGTGGAAAGCGACCACGACGAAGGATAAGACGATCACGAAGCTATGTACAGAAAAGCTTCGGCATGACGGCAGAAAAGGGGAACCGACTCAAGGATGAAAAGTCAAATTAAACCTCGAAGGATTGCTATAAAGTTATTGTCAAATGTAAAAGGCATCAATGTAATTTTACACGGGCTGCGTCCCGTGCTTATAAATAGATGTCTCGTACTGTTCACGCTGACCTGGCATACGCTTTTCCGCATCACGACTGTACCTTTACTTTCCATCAATCTGAAGGTACATTTGTAATTTGTTTTTATGAATTTGGTAATAAAAATAAGTTGGTGATAATACTTGTATCATTACTCGTGTTTTATATATGTGTGCTCTTTTTTATCATCTATCAACCTTACGAAGGTCTTTTCCTTTGTAACCTTCATCCAAGATTCATTATATCCGAAGGGATATAAAGTTTTTAAGGATAAAGGAGTTTAATATTTAACACTTTCTATGTTGCCTTGTTCTTAATTCTTAGCATTTGAGAACAAGTCCCCAACACTAGTCATAAAAAAAAATTGGTTAGAGTGAAATTTTAAATACTCTAAAAAAATATTATGGTATCTACAAAATCATGGTATTCAAAACAGAGTTTTTTATAATGCAACTAAACACCATTTGGCAGAAATAATACTATGGCATTCTCTAATACCGTATGTTGGCTTAGCTTACATCGACGGGCACCGCGGGCTAGCTGAACTCAGAGCTGGTCTTGACTCTTGAGAGGCCAGCTGGCAGCAAGGTACTAGGAGGTGTGGTTCACAGAAACGGATGCAGCAGCTACAGCTAGATGGCCAGAAGGCAGTGGTGGCCTCGAGGGTGGTGCAGAGGGACGGTCGTTTCGGGCCTTCGAATTCATAGGACCCAATTTTAGTCATGTGATTTAATAGCACATCAACAAAATAATGAATATTTAAACATATTAAAAGAAAATTTTAAGACGATACTATAATATATATATCTTTTTATTTATTTATTATTTGATATAAATATTTTTAGATGTATTTTAAGTGTTTAATCAGTAACATTTATATATTAAAAGTAATTTGAAGGGTCTCTATTTGAAACTTTGTCCTGAGCCCCTAAAATGTTAAGACCGCCCTGCCAGAAGCTTCTGAATTTCCTCGGTGTTATCACCTGGCACACGTCGGACTACAACGACCGACATACAGCAGCGGTGGTTGCGATGCGACCCATACATACATACATGATCATGATATATGGCCGGTCCGTCGCAAAATACTATAGTCAATTCTCTCGGACGACGCCATCCCTTACATCCATATACAATATAGTATCTATCCGTGCTAGCTGCACATCTCACGATAACACCTACATAGCGATTACCAGGAGTCATTTGGTTCATAAAATATAATATAGATAATAACAGTAATGATTCACACTTTAGTATTAATGGTAATAAATTTAAATAGGTCGATAGCAGCTCGTAGTGTAGTATATGATTACGGTTAGACTTAAACAAATATAGTTTAAGTTTATCAGTTAACCACCACGTTATAATATGCGAACAAAATAGTACCTCGATGTAAATCAAACTCAAAGAAAACGCCGGTCTAATCTAGCCAGTTCGGCTGCCCAGCAGCCGTATCTGCTGTAGCCGTTCGAACTACTGCAACTGCAATCCATAGAGACAAAATAATGTAGAAGTCATAGCTGAATTAAAGCCACAGCAGATGAATTAAAGAAAACGCAGTTCTAGTCTAGGAGGTAAACGATCCAAACCTCTATCCCAAGATAATGGCATTGTGAGGACCAATGTCGTTGTTATACATGTCCCCATATACTACCGGAATTTGGCTCTTTGCCGAGTGACAAATTCTTTGCCGAGTGTTTTTTTCGGGCACTCAGCAAAAAGCTCTTTGCCGAGTGCCACGTGAAAAACCCTCGGTAAAAGAAAACACTCGGCGAAGAAGCTCTTTACCGAGTGTTTTATTTTTGACACTCGCCGAGTGTTTTTTTGACACTCGGCAAAGAGCTCTTTGCCGAGTGTCAGAAATACAACACTCGGCAAAGAGCTCTTTGCCAAGTGTTTTATTCCCACACTAGCCAAAGATATTTTAAAAATCACATTTTAAAGTAGTAAATTAATTCAAATGAAAAAGTTTTCAACTACAAATTTATATAACTCATCATGATGTATAATTTATATATTGAACATTTCTTCATATGACAAAATAAAAATAAATTTGTTCATAAAATTTATATCTCTCTCGTAGTTTATGAAACTATGAGAGAGATGTATAGAATTTGTGCATATTGTTAGAACTATCATGTGAGATGAACAGATGACCAAACAATCAAAATAAACTTTGTAGATCTTGAGAAGTTATAGAAGTTTGTAGTTGACAACTTTTTCATTTGAAGTCATATTGTCAACGAAAACTACGTCTGAATTTAAAAAATTTAAAATTTGAATTTTGAAAACGACCTCGAAAGAAAAAACCACCAACATGAAAGTTGTAGGTATTGAAGAGTTATGAAACTTTGTAGTTGACAATGTTTTGGTTTGAAATGATCTTGTTATGCAAAACTATGTTTGAATTTTGAAATTTGAATTTTTCAAACTATCTCAGATGGAAAAACCGCCAAAATAAAAGTTTTAGGTCTTGAAATGTAATGAAACTTTGTAATTGACAACTTTTTCATTTGAAATCATCTTATCATTGAAAAATTCGTGTGAAGTTTTCAAATTTAAAATTCAAATTTTGTAAACGGTCTCGGATGTAGACACTATTAAAATAAAACTTGTAGATCTCAAAAAGTTATGCAACTTTATAGTTGATCACATTTTCAAATGAACTCATTTAGTGCCTTAAATAATCAAATTACTCTCGGTTTGTTATAGTACATGGCCACATGGGGAATAAAAACGTAATATAAACATAATTGGTGTAGTAGTGTAGTGGTATAGGAGGGTATGCGCGAGAGAGAGGTTGCTAGTTCGAATCTCACTATTCACAAAACATATAACTTTGATTCAAAATAATAGTGAAAATTGATAGGGCAATAGGTAATGTAATAGGTAGGATTGGACAGTTGTTCCTATAATTTTAAAAAATGTTTTACTGTTTTTTTGATTCTTAATTTATCGAGTGTTGTTCTTTGCCGAGTGCTTTTCGACACTTGGTAAAGTTTTTGTCGAGTGTCCAAAAAAAAGTACTCGGCAAAAAACCCTTTGCTGATAAAATATTTGCCGAGTGTTCTTTACCGAGTGTTACACTCGGCAAAGGCTTTGCCGAGTATAAAATAGCCTTTACCGAGTATCTTAGACACTCGGCAAAGAACGCGATTCCGATAGTGCATATATTGACTGGAAGAGCGACCGGAGTACGTCCCAAGAACAGCAGCTTCATCAGTGTAACTGTTTGTCCTAATTGTTCATCTTTGTAGGCGTCGACTATTGTCTTTTTCAGTTCGCTAGTCGCCCTCCGCAAACATGACACAAAAAAACGATGCATAAAATTTACCCCCCCCCCCCCAGGACCTATGTCCCGTTTCAGTATCTAATCTATCCATACCTCTGGACTCTGGTTAGGCTAATTCCCATGATCACTCTCCACTTCTCTCCTAGTCTCCTTCAGGTCATTCTCTACCCTTGTATAAAGATAGGGATGGCAGTTGGACCCGTGGGTATGGATACCTGCGGGTTTCGTACCCAGTGGATGTGGATACGGGTAGAAAAACTTACCCACGGGTCCTATTGGGTTGGATACCCGAAATATATCGGGTCGGGTATGGGTAAAATACTTTACTCGTGGGTATCCAGTGGATATCCGAGATATCAATATACCTTTTTAAATGTGCTACATCCACTAAAAATTAAGGACCATAATAGAATGGAGCAAAAAAAATACACAGCAATCCTTGTTTTGTTGCATGTTGGTTGCTGCTACTTCACCATGGACACAGGCACGACCACAGGCTGCTGTTGCTGGCAGTAGGCTGCTGCTACTATACACCATCACCATGTCACGGGCTGCTGGAGCTGATTGCTGCATGCTGTTTTTATTTATCAATTTATCATGGTGTTGGCGTTTTGGACCCGCGAGGGCCCTCAACCAACTAGTGAATTTGTTGCTGCGTGTCCCTGCCCAAATGGGTCGATGCAAGATGGAACACAAGAGGGGAATGAGGCTTATGTTATCTCGCACCAGGGTGCTCGTAGTAGGGGTTACAAGCGTTGCGGGAGAGCGAGAATGAGAGAGAGCGAGAAAGAGAGGGTTCGGCCTTGAGGCGAGCCGTCTGAGTCTGCCTCTGCTCGTCTGCGTCGTGCGTCCGGGTGTTCGTACGTGTGCTCTATTTCCCGTCCCCCCCCCCCTCCATTGGAAGGCCCTGGACATCCCCTTTTATAGATACAAGGAGATGCCCAGCTGTACAATGGGGGTGTAGCTATGAGCTAACGTGGCTGGCGGAGAAGTGCCTTAAGCCCTGTACATGTACCAACGTGGTCGTCGGTGAAGTGCCTTGAGCCCTGTACATGTACCAACGTGGTCGTCGGTGAAGTGCCTTGAGCCCTGTAGATGTACCAACGTGGCCGTCGGTGAAGTGCCTTGAGTCCTGTAGAAGCATAGCTAGTGGTGCGACATGGATCCTGCTGACGTTTCCTTGCTTCCGTAGGGGGTTGAGAGCGACCGACATCACGGGCGCACGCGGGGAACCATCATTACCTGTTACCGGAGTAACCCAGATGGGACACCGGTCTTGTTCCTTCATAGCCTGAGGTAGCTAGCTAGGGGTCGGGTAATGATGGATCTCCAGTAGCGTAGTTAATCCGAGGCCGAGGTCGGGTGAGGCGGCGACTCCTCCGAGGCCGAGGCTGAGGTCGGGCGAGGCGGCGGCTCCTCCGAGGCCGAGGCTGAGGTCGGGCGAGGTGGAGTCCTTCTCCCAAGGCCGAGGTCGGGCGAGGCGGAGTCCTTCTCCCGAGGCCGAGGCTGAGGCCAAGGTCGGGGTCGGTCGAGGCGGAGACCTTCTCCCGAGACCGAAGCTGAGGCCAAGGCCTGGGGTCGGGCGAGGCGGAGCTCCTTGTTGCGCCCGAGGCCGAACTTTGGAAAGGCCGTGACTGTTGTTAGTCTTTCCCTGGTGGCTAGCACAGTTGCCGGAGCGGGGTGAACAGTACTGCTTTCCTGTCAGAACGGTCAGTAAAGGGGCGAAGTGACTGCGGTCACTTCGACCTTGCCGACTGAGGCACGCGTGTCAGGACAAGGTGTTAGGCGATCCCCGCATTGAATGCGCATGCGATACGGTCGGCTGGTAAGGCAATTCGGTCGAGGTCGCTGCGCGACAAAGTTCGCCCGAGCTTAGCCTTGGGTGAGACGGGGGTGCGCCTGTTGACAGAGGGGACCCTCGTGCGAGGCGTGAATTTGCCCGGGACTATTGTCTGCGCCCGAGGCTGGGCTCGGACGAGGTGAGGTCGTGTCCTACGAGGCCCTGACTTGAACCGTGCTTATCAGTTGTTGAAGGTTTGTTCTGAAGACGTTTTCCAGCCGGGTTAAGGAGCATTGGGGGTACCCCTAATTACGGTCCCTGATAGTAGCCCTCGAGCCTCAAAGGGAGTGTAGGTACTCGCTTGGAGGTTCTGCCGGATTTTTTGCAAGGGGACTGGCCCTTCTTGGTTATGCTTTGTTCCGGTGGGTGCGCGCGAGCGCACCCGCCGGGTGTAGCCCCCGAGGCCTCGGAGGAGTGGTTTGACTCCTCTGAGGTCTTAATCCTTTTTGTGATGCCTTGGTCAGCCTTGTTGTTCCCTCATGCGGCCTGGCTGCAGCCCGGGTGCACGGTCAGGCTCCGAGTTTTCAAGCTGGTTTGTTGACGTGGTCAACAGTTTGGTCGTAGCCTGGCGCGAGAGCAGCCCTCGAGCCTCTGCATGGAGCGAGAGGACAATCAAGGACCGTCTCGACTTTTATTGTACGCCCCTTCGTCGCCTCTCCGCGAGGAGGAAGGGGGGAAAGCGCCATGTTACCCTCGGAGGGCACTGAACATGGTGTTTCCAGTGAGTTGCTAGCGGGTGATTCGAGTGGACGCCCGAGCCCCGTTCGATAAGGGTCGGCTAGTGGCCCAGAGGCGCGCTCCAAAAGTACCTGCAGGTGATTTGCCGGACCCAGACCCATTCGATAGGGTTCGAGGGCTTGATGCCTCCCTCCGGTGGGATTTCGTTACAAATTGTTCCCGCTGGTCTCGGAAATGTCCTAGGGTACCTCGGGAGCGTAGCCCGAGCCTCGGCCATGTAATTGATGTACCAGGGTCATCCCTGACTCTACGTGCTCTAGGGCGGCTATCGAACCCTTCCGAGGGGCCAGCCATCGAACCCCTGATCAGTAAAGGGCTCGGAGCCCGATTGCTCTAGGGCGGTTGCCGAACCCCGGAGGGTGCAACCTTTGAACCCCTGATCAGTAGGAGGGCTCGGGGCCCGTTTCCTTCGCCGAGAAGGATCCTTTTCGCAATATCCCCTTTCCTGGTCCCTGTGGCAAGAGAGAGAGAGGAAAAAGGAAAAGGGTATAAATTTAAATAATGTGGCGCATCTTTTTTGACGTGGTCATCATGACGGAGGTGAAACGGCGCCTGCTTGGCCTGCCGGAGGTGTCGCTTGCCCTGCCAAGGAGTTAATGCGACGGGACGGGCGATTCGTGGGGCATCTGTTGCGCGTGCGTGAGTCGTTCGAGGAACAGAAAAACCATTTCACCTTCGAGTTTGAATTTCGTGGCGGGTTCGAGCGAAGCTTTGGGTGGACTTCGCCCAGGCCTTTATATACCCGGAAGAGGGGCCTATGGTGGTTCTTTACCCTGCCATTTGCGCTTGCCTTCTGCTTTGGTTTCCGCAACCTAAGAGAATAGCCAGAGAAAAGGAAACCACACACCTCATCCTTTCCGCCTCCACCACCTCCATTTGGCGATGGCTGACAAGGTGACCGTCGTTCCGCCGCGCGACCCGTGGCCTTTCTCCACCGTCGCTGTGGAGGATCTGGAGGCCCTTGTTGCCGATGGTTTGCTCCGTCCCCTCTCCGGTGGGCCGCAGCCGGAGTGGATGGCCCCCACGATCGAGGCTGACCCGACTCCGCCGCTGGGGTATGTGGTTAGTTTCATCCCCTTCCATGAGCAGGGGTTCGGAGTGCCAGCGAGCCGCTTCATGCGGGCGCTCCTGCACCACTATGGTGTGGAGCTGCATAACTTCAACCTAAACTCTATCGCGCAAGCGGCCATCTTCGCGGCAGTTTGCGAGGGTTTTTTGGGGATTGACCCTCACTGGGACCTGTGGACCCATCTCTTCTCCGCGGAGTTCTTCACCGCAATGACGGAGGTGAAGAAGGTCTGAAAGTCGCCTAGAGGGGGGTGGATAGGCGAAACCTGAAAATTATAATTCTAAACCCCAACTAGATCCCTTGATTAGTGGTTAGAACAAGATGCACAATTATCGGAGTATAAAAACTAAGTCCTTTACTTGTAAAGAGTATTGCTTTCAAATAATGCAAAATTGATAAATCAATACAGCTAATAGGTCTATGAGAATAAAGCAAGAGGGCTTAGATAAAAAGAGTAATCACTTAAGTTCTTCCTTGCAAGGTGTTGCTTTACTGAATGAGAATTTAACTTTAAGCAACACCAAATAATATTAGCAAAGAATAGTGCAAGAAGAACTTGGAAAGAGAAAGCACAAACAAATCGTGCAAGAAGAACTTGGAAGGGGAAAGCACAAACAAATCACAAGCAATAAGCACACGAGACATGGGTGATTTGTTTTATCGAGGTTCGGCCCTCGAAGGCCTAGTCCCCGTTGAGGAGTCCACTAAGGACGGGTCTCTTTCAACCCTTTCCCTCTCTCCACCGATCACGCAAGACCAGCGAGCTCTTCTTCTTCTCACAGATCACTCAAGATTCCGCAAGGACCACCACACTCTTTGGTGTCTCTTACTAGCTTTACAAGCCTCCAAAACTTTGGAGGAAGTTCAATGGGAGTCAAAACTCCACGCGCAAATGAACACAAAGAAGTAGCACACACTATCTCTCAATGAATCTCACAAGGCACTAGTGCTAAACTCAAATGAGTAGCTCTCTCTTGCTTGCTCTATCTTTTGTGGCACTTATGTCGGTTGTAGTGGTCTAAATCTCGTGTATAGGATGGATCAATGAATAGAAGTGGTTGGGAGGGCTTGAGTATATCAACTAGATGACTAGGAATGTTGCTTGGGCTCCCTCCCTTGAAGTGGCCGGTTGGGGTGGTATTTGTAGCCACCAACCAAAATGTAGCCGTTGGAGATGGCTGCTGGCGATGGGCACACCGGACAGTCCGGTGCGCCATCGGACAGTGTCCGGTGTGCCGCTACGTCATCCTCCCGTTAGGGCTTGGAGCTGGTCGACCGTTGGAGGCTTTGTCCTCATGTGGCACCGGACAGTCCGGTGCGACTGGATAGTCCGGTGCCCCTCTGACCGTCTACTCTGACATCTGATTTGCACTGTTCACTTTGCATAGTCGACCGTTGCGCGTAGATAGCCGTTGCTCCGTCGGCGCACCGGACAGTCCGGTGGCGCACCGGACAGTCCGGTGAATTATAGCAGAGCTGCGCCTAGGAAACCCAAAGCTGAAGAGTTTGAAGTCGCGATCTTCCCTGGTACACCGGACACTGTCCGGTGGTGCACCGGACACTATCTGGTGGCTCACCGGACAGTCCGATGCGCCAGACTAGGGAGCACTTCGGTTTCCTTTGCTCTTTTCTTTTTAGCCCTTTCTTTTGACTTTGTATTGGTTTGATGTGAACCTTTGGCACCTGTAGAACATTTATTCTAGAGCAAACTAGTTAGTCCAATTATTTGTGTTGGGCATTTCAACCACCAAAATCATTTAGGAAAAGGTTTAAAGCCTATTTCCCTTTCAATCTCTCCCTTTTTGGTGATTGATGCCAACACAAACCAAAGCAAATATATAAGTGCAGAATTAAACTAGTTTGCATAAAGTAAGTGCAAAGGTTGCTTGGAGTTAAACCAATATACTTATTTCAATGGATATGCATGGATGGTTTTTCTTCTTATTTAAAATTTTGGACCACGCTTGCACCACTTGTTTTTTTTTTGCAAACTCTTTTGTAAATTCTTTTCAAAGTCCTTTTGCAAATAGTCAAAGGTAAATGATTAAGATTTTGAGAAGCATTTTCAAGTTTTGAGATTTTCTCCCCCTGATTCAAATGCTTTTCCTTTGACTCAACAAAACTCCCCCTTAATGAAATCCTCCTCTTAGTGTTCAAGAGGGTTTTAGATATTAATTTTGAAGAGGGTATACCATTTTGAAATTATATCAAAATAAGATACCAATTGAAAAACTTCTTTTAACACCAATTAAAAGACTACATTTTTTTGAAATTGGTGGTGGTGCGGTCCTGGTGGTGGTGCGGTCCTTTTGCTTTGGGCTAATACTCTCTCCCCCTTCCGCATGAATTGCCAAAAACGGATGCTTGAATGAAATATAAGCCCTTTTACTTTCTCCCCAATGATAAACAAATAAATATGAGTGAAGATTATACCAAAGTGGAGAACAATGCGGAATACCGGCAAAGAGTGGATAATACCGATGGAGTTGAGTGGAAGCGTCGTCTTTGCCGAATACTCCATTTCCCTTTCAATTCTATGACTAAGCATGAGAATACACTTGAAAACACATTAGTCATAGACATAAAAGAGATATGATTAAAGGATATGTCAAATTAAGCATGACCATAGTTCTATATATAATATAGATTGCTCCCCCTAAATATGTGCATGGAGAGGAACACATATTTTGGCCTTAAATGTCGATTGCACATAATTAGATTAATGAGAACATATCTATATCATACAAAATGTGAAGTGCATTGTGTCGCGGTATAGGTGTGATGCTCATGACAGTTTATGCACTTATGAAAGCATGTTATAAACATCTCAAGCATTTACCCTTAAGGATTTCAAAGATACTTAAGGACCATCCACCTTTGGAATAAAGACAGCTTATCCTCGTTACAAGGTTAAGCTTTAAGCTCTTTGACAATAAAAGCACTTCATCTAGTTTTAACAAAGATGCATTAAAGCAGGAATGAATTTTTGAGAGGTTAAACTAGATATGAAGCAGGGATAAGCATGGACATGCTTTCTCTTCCTTTTATACAAGATATGCAAGGAATGTATACAAAAGGAAGATTTAGGTACATGAGATGAAGTAGTTTTCCCCTTTTGTACCTTCACGAAGAGACGCTCTCTTCATAGTGCTTTGTCCTTAGTCTTGGATGCTTAAGACCTATACTCAAGACAATATATGGAAATATTTTGCACAAGAGAGAGTTCTACAACTAGTGATCCTTTTCTAGGTCATTGTTAGCATATATTAAGTGGATCACCAATTGCATAAATGTATCATGAATTCTCCTTTTAACTTAGTGCACATCAAGAGAGATTGATTGATAGTATATGCGACACTAAGAAACACAAGTGTTTATTCAATGATCAAACAAATAACAGATGTGACCAAAAGAACAATATATGTATTAGATAAGCTTAAATTAGGAGAATCCAGTAAATATGCTACATTAAAGTGAAAAATAAGAATTGAAAAATAGTAGCATATTTCATGAGAAACTCATTCTCATGAAGAGACTATATGAAATTATTAAGATAAAGTGTTAGTCTCAACATAATCAAGATATAGAAAGAGGCTCCCCCTAAAGACATGCATCAAGTATTTGAATGAATTGAATGTACTTTAAAGACAAATAGGGAGAAGCATTATACATCTTGATCAAGGCTCATAAAATTTGCAATAAACAACTTAGGCCTGGTATTCTCACAACGAAAAAGGTTTAGAATGCTTACAACCACACCATTGATTGTTTTGAGGATCTTATTATCCAAGTGAGTGTTGTTGTTCTTGACGTCCTTCTCTTTCATGAGAGTGTCCTCCCTTTGTAGTTGTTTCTTTTTCCTTTTAAGCTTATTGAAAATACTCAAGAAAGATGTTAATAGCACAAGGGAGCATATGATGAAGGATGACTTCTTTAGATAAGAAATATAGACAATTCATCATCCATAAGTCACATGAAGTAAAATCCTTATCATTAGTGCATATCATTAGAAAGGAGGAATATGCACCTTTTAAACATTTTGATCAGTCATAGGAATTTTACTTCTTCATATTGAATTTATTATCATAACTTAAAAGCATATCAATATGAGAATGGTTATAGCAAAGGCATGTAATAGATTCTAATGGACTAGTGTATTTATGAGAACCTAGCAAGAATTAAGTCAAATACAGAATCTATTCTTCACATGGATATAATATCATAGTTTAGAGTAGATAACCAATGATGGGAAAAAGAGTTCCCATACCTTCGCTTTTACCTTTCTTCCTTTGGGTGAAGAGCAACCTTTGAGGCTTGTGCACTTTCTCTTTTGTAGATATTCATAAGTAGGCTCAAGAGATATGTTGTTAGTAACACAAGCACTAGTTTCCATTTTTGTAATCATTTTTG
This sequence comes from Zea luxurians, assembly GCA_029449295.1. Classification (NCBI taxonomy): domain Eukaryota; kingdom Viridiplantae; phylum Streptophyta; class Magnoliopsida; order Poales; family Poaceae; genus Zea; species Zea luxurians. The sequence goes on along the minus strand of JAOPSE010000010.1, from coordinate 35,185,328 downwards.
ATAGGGAATGAAAAGCTAGATTACTAAAAGCATGGAAACTTCATAGCATGAACTAGATTATCCATAGATGATGTTATGCTCAATTTTAACTCATAAAACAAGCATAAACAATCTTTTAAGATTATGGGAATAAATCTAATTCATGATATGGAAAGCGATAAATGTGAAAGAATCATATCTAATTTAAGCAAGTAGAAATACATCATAAATCATTGGATTGATTTCTCTTTTCATGTTAGATTACGCATTTCCAAAGAGAAACTTATTCTCTACAAGTGAGACTACTTGGGTTACTTAGATAAAAGCATTGGTCCCACTATTCTAGTTATAGAGAGAATTTTCCTTTTATAAGTGTCCTAAGGATTTGAATTCCTTACATGACACCTTATTCTCTTAAGAACTTGAAATATCTCTCTATATCTAGAATCATGGCAATAATAGAATGACTAGCGAAAAACATGCCATGAGATACTTGCAACAATTTAAAGCATGTAGATTGCCATAGGATGGAAATGATGAGTATGCAATCTACCATATGAGAGGAAATTCTTCAAAGCATGGTAATATAAATTGAGACATTTGAAGTGCTTTTCTATGTGACTACACAAGACACATGAGAAATCATAATTTAAGATACTTGCACTCAAAAACACAAGTGTTACCATCCTTCGGCTTTTCCCCCATGTTGTAGGCCTTGATTTTTTCACACAAGATAATTCTTTATTTCCTACAACATTAATATCTTCCTCGAGATGATATGAGTTTTAGACATAACAATTTGAAATAACCTTAGGTCAATCTTGGATATATAGATCATTGAAGATTGATAGCTTGAGTTAAATTGAATTAACTTTCTCAAGCACCCCAAAGCTTCATATCATCTCTTTCTCCTGCAAAGCTTGTCAAGCATATTTTGGTACCCATCGCTTGATGGGTCCATCAAGGTTAGTCAACAAAGATCTAGGAACCCAAATGTCCTTTGTGTTAGCACTAGATGAACTCATTACCTTTCTAGCACAAGTTGCAATTTTGGGTTGCCTAGTTACATGAGAATTAATTGACAAGCTAGGAGTGGGAAAGTTACCAATGGGACAATCCTTGCATTGATGTCCCTTCTTTCGGCATATGTAACATAGGCGATCTTCAAGCCTTGAAGATTTCTTCCTTCCTTGTTTCTTGCTTGCTACATGGTTAGTGGATATTTTCTTTTCTAACATTATGCCTTTTTGTTTTAAATGGGGACAAGACCTAAACAAGTGTCCCTTCTTGGAGCATTTAAAACAAAGTTTATCATCCTTGTTAATAATCAAGTCATTTTTAATATAGGGACATGACCTAATAGAGTGCCCCTTTTCAAAGCATTCACTACACTTCTTACTTCTCTTAGTGTGAAGTGTGACTTGATTATTACCTTGGATGTTACCTTTTATGGAGGCGTGGTTGAGGCTTTTGGAAAAGGTATTGATTTTCTTCTTTTGTTCCTTCCTCTTGACAATCCTCAAGTCCTTGACATTTTCTTCAAGGGATTTAGTGCATGCCACGGTTGTTCCCGTCTCAAGCTTCTTCACCATGTGATCACGGTTATCTTGAGAAGGTTGAGCAATGCACTTCCCTTTAAGTTGTGTCAAGCTCATTTTTAGCCTCTCATTTTCTTCTTTGAGCTCTTGATATGTATCATTTTTTGTTCCTGCAAATTCTAGCTCAAAGGAAGATTTGCTTGTCGACGGACAACAAGCATTAGCACATGGTAATGTAGTTTCAATTTGAATACATGTGCATGAGTGAGGTTGTTGAAATTTTAAGTTTTCTATCACAACCTTATGAGCAATATTTAATATGATATGATCATCCATAAGATTTTCATGAGAACATAGAAGCATATCATATTTTCTTGAAAAGCTAGATTTTCAACTTTTAGCTTTTCTACTTGGTCCTTAAGTAAGGCATCCCTATTTACCAATTGAGCGATACAATGTAAAGAGTTATCTTGCTCAAATGAAATAGTTTCATACCTTTGGACCAAATCAACATGTGAGCACTTTAGCTCCTCATGTTCTTTAGTCAACTCATCAAAGCTTAGCATTTTTATGGAGAGAATATCTTCTAGTCTTTGATGAGCTTCGCTTTGCTCTCTTGCTCTTTTTAGAAGTTTGAGCATGACCACCTTATCTTCTTGGCTTAGGCGAGCGTAGAGTTGCAAGAAGCTTCTTTCTTCCTCCTCATCCTCATTTGTGCTTCTGCTATTATTTTTATTAGCCACACAACATATGTGGGAATCGAAATGGGAAGACAAACCTTTTGGAGAGGTGGATTCATCGTTTCGTCTCCATCATTCATTTTCTTCTTCTTCCTTCAAAGGGTTAGTTCCACAAATACCAAAGGAAGTAGAGGCACAAAATGAACTATCATATTTGGACTCATCAAATTTTCTTTTAATTCTAGTCCAAATATCATGCACATCACAAATAGGTTTATCATATTTTATTATGAAGGCATGATAATCTTCTTTGCTAAGGGATTTACTTAAGATGTCATAAGCTAGATAGTTTAAGAGTATACATCATAGATCTTCCTCGGAAGCATTTTCCCTAGTATAACTAGGAGGAATAATACTCTTGTCCAAAATTTGTTCAAGCATTTATCACTCTAGTAGACTATGAATCATAATTAGAACAATCGGAAAGTAATATCTCAAGAGTTACCTCCTTGTTCTCCTGGGTCTTCTTGTTCTTTTGGGATCTTTTACGAGCCATCACTTCGAGTTGTTAGACTCAAGATGAAGTGCCTAGCTACGATACCAACTAAAAGTCGCCTAAAGGGGGGTGGATAGGCGAAACCTAAAAATTATAATTCTAAACCCCAACTAGATCCCTTGATTAGTGGTTAGAACAAGATGCACAATTATCGGAGTATAAAAACTAAGTCCTTTGCTTGTAAAGAGTATTGCTTTCAAATAATGCAGAATTGATAAATCAATACAGCTAATAGGTCTATGAGAATAAAGCAAGAGGGCTTAGATAAAAAGAGTAATCACTTAAGTTCTTCCTTGCAAGGTGTTGCTTTACTGAATGAGAATTTAACTTTAAGCAACACCAAATAATATTAGCAAAGAATAGTGCAAGAAGAACTTGGAAAGAGAAAGCATAAACAAATCGTGCAAGAAGAACTTGGAAGGGGAAAGCACAAATAAATCACAAGCAATAAGCACACGAGACACGGGTGATTTGTTTTACCGAGGTTCGGCCCTCGAAGGCCTAGTCCTCGTTGAGGAGTCCACTAAGGACGGGTCTCTTTCAACCCTTTCCCTCTCTCCACCGATCACGCAAGACCGGCGAGATCTTCTTCTTCTCACGGATCACTCAAGATCCCGCAAGGACCACCACATTCTTTGGTGTCTCTTGCTAGCTTTACAAGACTCCAAAACTTTGGAGGAAGTTCAATGGGAGTCAAAACTCCACACGCAAATGAACACAAAGAAGTAGCACACACTATCTCTCAATGAATCTCACAAGGCACTAGTGCTAAACTCAAATGAGTAGCTCTCTCTTGCTTGCTCTATCTTTTGTGGCACTTGTGTTGGTTGTAGTGGTCTAAATCTCGTGTATAGGATGGATCAATGAATAGAAGTGGTTGGGAGGGCTTGAGTATGTCAACTAGATGACTAGGAATGTTGCTTGGGCTCCCTCCCTTGAAATGGCCGGTTGGGGTGGTATTTATAGCCACCAACCAAAATGTAGCCGTTGGAGATGGTTACTGGCGATGGGTGCATCGGACAGTCCGGTGCGCCACCGGAAAGTGTCCGGTGTGCCGCCACGTCATCCTCCCGTTAGGGCTTGGAGCTGGTCGGCCGTTGGAGGCTTTGTCCTCATGTGGCACCGGACAGTCCGGTGCGACACCGGACAGTCCGGTGCCCCTCTGATCGTCTGCTCTGACATCTGATTTGCACTGTTCACTTTGCAGAGTCAACCGTTGCGTGCAGATAGCCGTTGCTCCGCTGGCGCACCGGACAGTCCGGTGGCACACTGGACAGTCCGGTGAATTATAGCGGAGCTGCGCCTGGGAAACCCGAAGCTGAAGAGTTTGAAGTCGATCTTCCCTGGTACACCGAACACTGTCCGTTGGTGCAGCGGACACTGTCCGGTGGCTCACCGGACAGTCCGGTGCGCCAGACTAGGGAGCACTTCGGTTTCCTTTGCTCTTTTCTTTTTAGCCCTTTCTTTTGACTTTGTATTGGTTTGATGTGAACCTTTGGCACCTGTAGAACATTTATTCTAGAGCAAACTAGTTAGTCCAATTATTTGTGTTCGGCATTTCAACCACCAAAATCATTTAGGAAAAGGTTTAAAGCCTATTTCCCTTTCAAGGTCTGTATGGCGGTGTGGGCCGGTGGCTACACCCTCCAACTGAGGCCGGGGCGTGCGCAGCAGTACATCCCTGCCTCCCTCGTGTCTTCGAACAAGGGGTGGCAGAACCAGTGGTTTTATCTCCGGAATGACGGCGGGATGCTTCCGTCGTTTTCTCAACGAGTGGTGACCGCCACCGGCATTAATTGGCGCTGGGGGCCACGCGCGAGAACCAGGAGAAGCTCCAGCCTATTCTGCAGGCCTTGCAGAAGTTACGAGATGCGAGCCTTACTGCTGTGGGGGTCGTCGCCGCTATCCATCATCGAAGGGTGCTCCCTTAGGCCGAGTGGCAGTTACGGCTCGCGGAGATGAAGCTGGGGGTCGATTGGGAGGGCTCGCGGATGTCCTCGACCTCCCTCTCCGCCGACGACCTCCTCAAGCGGGTAGCGAGTACGGTAGGGAGGCCGGATGCTAGCGCCCTCAGCCAGCCCATCCCGACCGTGGGTATGTGTCCCTGGTAAGTGTCCGATCCTCCTTCTGTTTTGCGTCGAGTTCTCTACACCTTTGATTCTTACTGTTGGGATTTTTGTTCGTCCCCAGGGGTTGAGGATTTATAAGCTCGTCCGGCCACCGGTCCTGGAGGACGCGGCGGACCGAGCCGCGCTGAGGCTTGCCGCGGAGAAGGAGAAAGAGAAGAAGGACACAGAAAAGGCCCAAGCTCGCGAGAGGATGCTAGCTCGAGAAGCCTTGGAGAAGCGTCGTCGGAGGCAGGCGAGGGATGGGCTCCCGAGGGAGTCATCGCTAGAGACGCCTGATGACGACGATGATGATGATGACGAAGACGACAACATGGCGGCCCGACTTGGCCTCAGCTCGGACTCGAGGCTGGGCTAGGGGTCATCGAGCCAGCCTCCAAGTGGGCTGGCACCATCAGTGCTTGGGGCCGGGACACCAAGGTCCCAATCTGAGGAGCGGAGGTAGGCCCGGGGGTACTTGACCCCTTGGCCGAGACAATTGTTGCGACTCCGGGGGGTCAGGCCAACCCGCCTGTCCCACAAGAGCAGGTGTCCGTGCTGGCTGCACATGAGGCAGGTCCCTCGGCCATCGTGACGACGCCTGGGCAGGCCGCTCCCTCGGTGCCTCGGGTGTCCGAGGCGGAAATGGTGCCGAAGCCGGCGGCGGGGCAGCCCTCGGGAGCGCCTGCGGGGATAGGGGCCCGAGGGGCCTCCCCACAGGCACGATTGGCCTTGCCCCGGAGCGGGTAAGTATCTGAGGATACCTTTGTTTTGGTCTTTCGTTGTGTGCCTTGAACTTGCTCTCTCTTTCTTTCAGCAAGTGGAGACAGGGCTTGGCTGGTCTGGCCCCCACGAAGGCCCTTAAGACGAAGCCAGCTTCGGCAACCGGTGCTGCGGCGCGCCATGCTTGTTGGTTGGCCTCCACGCAAGGCACCCCCCAACGGGGGCCCAGGAGGCACGAGTTGCCATGGGGCAAGCCTCCCCGGCTGACCCCCCCCCCCCCCCCCCGTTGGAGCAGCCATCATGCCAGGGGATGCTGCTGACGCGGCCGCGGCCCCAAGCCCGCCTGACTTGTCAGCGCCGGCATCGACTCCCGCCGGGGCCGTCGCTGATTCACCCACGGAACCGCCCGTCGCTGCCAACGTCGGGATGGTTGAGGTGCCACCACCCGTGGTCATCCCCGACCTCCCCATTCTCGGCCACGAGGAGAGTGCGGCCGTCGTTGCCGAGGTGTAGGATCTAGGACACCGGCTAGAGGGGGGTGAATAGGCGGTTTTGACTAAAATCAAAAACACTAGGTAAATTTAATCAATATAGCAAGAGGAATAAATTCTCTAGTGACAACAAGTAAACAATGTATGAGAATCAACTATGGTGATTGAATACTTGAGGAACAATATGCAAAACACTAATCACTTGCAAGGCAATAAGTAATGCAAGAAGGTAGAGACACCGAAATTTATCCTATGGTATCGGTGATTTGCCGATCACCCCTAATCCACGTTGAGGTGGACTTCAAGCTCTCACTTGCTCCTCTATCAAGACACAGCTTGATCTTTGAGCCAAGTGGACAAGAAATCACTCAATACCTCGATTCCACTAATGTCACCTTTGTCGCTCCGGCGAGGTAGGCGCGAACCCCTCACAATCAACACCGTGGCTTCTCCACAATCTTCTTGGAGAGCTCGACAGAGACAATCACTCGAGCCATCTAGGAGGCGGCAACCTCCAAGAGTAATAAGCCAATGACGCTTGCTCGGTGTACCACCTAGTGCCTCAAGAATCACCGAATGATGCAAATGCACTAGGAACCCTCAATCTCTCACTAGAATGCAATCTCAAGCAAAGAGTGTGAGAGAGTGAGTTGGAGGATCACAAATGAGCTCAATGTGTGCAAGGAATGGCCAAGAGAGCTCTCTCACACAAGCTACCCTTCTATTTATAATCCCCCATCAAAATCCAACCGTTATGTGCAAAAAGCACCAGTTCTGCGCACACGCGGACGGTCCGCGCCCTAGGGCCAGACGGTCCACCGTACACATAACGGCTATAATTCCCGTTTGAAAACTGTCAGAGCTGTCAGAAAAGGTGGATCCGGATAGTCCGCCCTCCAAGGCCGGACCGTCCGCGACCTGGCAGTTTGAGGCACCCGAACCTCTGACCAAGAACAGTTAACACGGGCGGACCGTCCGCCTGTAAGGCCGGACGGTCCGCGACCTGAGACAGTACTGTCCGGACTAGTCCCCCGGACAGTCCGTAGTACAAATCTACAAAATCACACAGTCCCTGTCCAAAACATGTTTGACACATGCGGACTATCCGCCCAACACAGCCGGACGGTCCGTGCTATAATTTAGGGACTGGCCCAAAACCAGCCTTCTCTGGTCATGACTGCGGACGGTCCGTAGTGCAATGGAACAATGTGGCTTCCAAAGTGGTCAGACTTCGGACCCCTCTGGTGGATCGCGGACGGTCCGCCCTCAAGGCCCGGACGGTCTGCGCATCCAAGACTTTGCAGTTTTCAAACTCGCTTTTGAAAGAACTTTTAACTCAAGAAATTTGAAGCGTTGTTAGTCCTCATGCAAATGCAACTACTTGATGCTCTATGAGGCACTCAGCTTTACACAGATCAAAGTCATTGACCCCTCTTAATAGTACGGCTATCTAGCCTACTAATCCGGTCAGGTATCTTCTCTAAACTCCTCAAGACCGGCAAAAATGAAACCTATATTATACCTTTGCCTTTATTTGATCCACAACCAATGCTTATGATTCTCCAACATTTCCTGTTCTATGTGGTCCAACCCTGCATTCTTATTTCTCGAAGAATCGTTAGTCCACAAGAAGTTGTCATTAATTACCAAAACATCACCAAAGGGGCCTAGATGATTCACACAAGGCTGGTGATCGGAGGCCCACCACCTTAGCCGAGGAGGGGCCTAGTACGTTGACGGCGGTGGTACCTAACGCGTCGGCTGCAGGGGGACCCGACGCCTCGGTGGACGGGCGTGCAGAACCGTGGCCTGTCCTGGGGAGCAGCGGCCTTATCCCTGCGTAGCTCAATCCCAATGAATGGTGCGGGCAGCCACTCCGATTCTGGGGCCGCGGCACCTCGGAGCCCCTCCTCCTCCTCAACGATGAGTTGGAGAAGGCTCGGGATAGTTTTCGTGAATATACCGAGGCGGCAATGAGGTCGCTTCGGTTGACCATGGAAACCCTTTCCAGGGACGTTCCCAGGGTTTTCCAGGTAAGGACTTAGACATAAACCTTGCGTGACCAGGGCATTCTTTGTGACATCTCGTTTTCCTTCCTCAGGAGCTCGCGGACGCGAGCACCGCCAAGTCGTTGTTCATCCACCGCGAAAGCGACGTTTGGGGGTCGCTGCGATCCTAGCGGGCCGCGCTTGCCGAGGCCAATGAGCGCCTCGCGCAACAGAGTGCCGAGGTGGCGGACCTTTGGTTGCTCTACGACGGGCTGAAGTCGGAGGCAGCAGCGGCGCGGACAGAGGCGGCGTCGGCACGAGCGGAGGTTTTGTCGGCCTAGGAGCAGGTGGCTTCCTAGGCCGTGGACATGCGGCAGCGGCAGCTAGAGCTTGGCCAGGCTATCGGCGAGTAGGACCAGTCTCAGAGCCAAGGTGCCGAGGCCGTGAGCCGGGCTGAGGCCCTTATGGGTCAGCTGGCTGAGGCTATGGAGCGGCTAGCCGAGGCGTCCGCTCGGGCCAAAGGTATGTTTTGCCTACTTTGTGACTTTGTTTTTGTCTCCATTCTTCTCCTTGCGTCTGAAGAATGTTGTCCTGCTGTCTGCAGGATTCGAGACGGCTCTTAACGAGTCCGTTAAGAACTGCAAGGCGCTCGCCCAGGCAGCTGAGCAGAAGGAGGCCGACCGTGTGGCCATGTCTGAGGCCATCTCGGCTTTCTGCCAGGCCTTTGGCCTCGACGATGTCCCCTCGGGTAGCTCCCCCCAGAGTCACCTGCGGGCCTTGGGCGGCCATGTGCGCAGCAGACTCCGTGGGGCGCTGCACCACGGCGTTAGGCGGGCCTTCGCCATGCTCGCTTCCCACTACGACGTGGATCTGGAGCGGGTCAGTGAGGGGTACTGCTTACCCGACGAAGAGGAGGCTGCCTTAGCCAAGGTCCAGAGGCTTGACGCGGCTGTCGAGGGCCCAAGCGTGGCGCTGGCTTCCTCCTTTGAGGTGGAGATCCTTCCGCCCGTGTCGCCGCCTAAGGCTGGGCCAAATTCTGCCGAGGGTGGAAATGATGCCGAGGGTGCTGTTCCTCCCCTACCGATGTCTGATCCTGCAGGAACAGTTTGTTTTAAGTATGCATATGTCTTTTGCGGCCGCTGAGGCCTAAACATTTTTATTGTTGGATTATAAAGCTGTGTTTTCTTTCCTCTTGTTTCATGCGTTAGGACTTGTTCGGTAGCAGAATCACTTATCCGAGCATGAGTCACTTTTTACGGAAGGTGATGAGTGAGGTATCTGTATCCCGGAGGCGTAGGAGTCCCTCGGCTCGGTCGGCCTTGCCACTTACGTGTTCTCTCATTGTTTTTAGGATTCCGTTATCGATATAGTCGAAAAGCACGAAAAGTCGTTTCGGTAGAAAAGTTTTTGAGCGCTAGGACTTGTTTGATAGCAGAATCGCTTATCCGAGCGTGAGTTACTTTTTGCAGAAGGTGACGAGTGAGGTATCCGTATCCCGGAGGCGTAGGAGTCCCTCGGCTCGGTCGACCTTGCCGCTCAAGGTCTCTCTTGCTCGTTTTTAGGATTATGTTATCGACGCAATCGAAAAGCACGAAAATCATTCTGGTAGAAGACTTTTCCGAGGAAAAATTTTGACGCAGAGGGCATTCCCCCCTTCTAGCCCCCGAGGTAGGGTCAGGCTTTATTTATGCATGTAAAGAAAGTGAGATACATGAACGGCTTGAAACATTTTAAGGGTAAAAGCGACATAGCTGTTCGATGTTCCAAGCGTTGTTGTAGACCTCGCCTTGATCGTTGGCCAGCTTGTATGTCCCGGGCTTCAAAATCTTGGCGATGATGAATGGCCCTTCCCAGGGAGGAGTTAGCTTGTGGCGCCCTCAGGCGTCTTGTCGCAGCCGAAGTACCAAGTCTCCCACTTGGAAGTCTCCGGGCCGAACCCTTCGGGCGTGGTAGCATCGCAAGGACTGTTGATACCATGCCGAGTGTAGTAAGGCCATGTCCCGAGCCTCTTCTAGCTGGTCCAATGAATCCTCTCGGCTGGTCTGGTTGTTTTGGTCCTCGGGGAACCGTATTCCAAGTCCATGGGTAAGATGGCCTCGGTCCTATAGACTAGGAAAAACGGCGAAAAGCCCATGGCCCGGCTCGGCGTCATCCTCAGACTCCAAACCACCGAGGGTAGTTCTTTTATCCATAGCTTGCCAAACTTGTTGAGGTCATTGTAGATCCTTGGTTTTAGTCCCTGCAAAATCATACCATTGGCGCGCTCCACCTGCCCATTTGTCATTGGGTGAGCTACGGCGGCCCAGTCCACACGGATGTGGTGGTCCTCGCAGAAGTCCAGGAACTTTTTCCTAGTGAACTGCATGCCATTGTTGGTGATAATTGAGTTTAGGACCCCAAAGCGATGGATGATATTTGTGAAGAACACCACCGCCTGCTCGGACCCGATGCTGGTTAAGGGTCGGACCTCGATCCACTTGGAGAATTTGTCGATGGCGACCAGCAGGTGCGTGAAGCCCTCGGGTGCCTTCTGCAAGGGATCGACGAGGTCCAGACCCCATACGGCAAACAGCCAAGTGATGGGTATTGTCTGCACGGCTTGAGCGGGCAGGTGCGTCTGTCTCGCGTAGAATTGACACCCTCGGCAGGAGCGTACAATCCTAGTGGCGTCGGCCACCGCGGTCGGCCAGTAGAACCCTTGTCGGAAAGCGTTTCCCATGAGGGCTCGTGGTGCTGCATGGTGACCGCAAGCCCCCGAGTGTATTTCTTGTAACAGCTCTTGTCCTTGGGCAATGGATATGCATCGTTGGAGGATGCCCGAGGGGCTACGGTGGTATAACTCTTTTTCATCACCCAGTAAAACGAATGACTTGGCACGTCGAGCCAGTCGCCGAGCTTCGGTCTTGTCGAGGGGCGGCTCTCCTCGGAGGAGATATTCCAGGTATGGGGTCTGCCAGTTTTGGTTAGGCGCAACCCCATTCTGTTCTCCCTCAACGCATAGGGCCTCACCCTCGGCGGTCGAGGGTACCTCGGGCTGGGTCGAGTTCTCCTTAGGTTCGGGCGCGTCATCGAGTTTGACGGATGGTTGATATATGTCCCTGAAGAAGACGTCCGGGGGAACTGTCGTTCACCCCGAGGCTATTTTCGCCAGCTCATCCGCGGTCTCGTTGTACCGTCGAGCAACATGGTTGAGCTCCAGCCCGTAGAACTTGTCTCCAAGCGCCGAACTTCATCGCAGTAGGCCTCCATTTTCCGATCGCGGCAGTGGGAGTTCTTCATGACTTGGTCAATAACAAGCTGCGAGTCGCCATGAGCGTCGAGGCGCCGAACCCCTAGCTCGACCGTGATGCGCAGTCCATTAACCAAGGCTTCGTACTCGGCCACGTTGTTCGACGCCGGAAAATAGAGGCGCAGTACGTAGCGCACATGTTTCCCGAGGGGTGAGACGAACAGCAGGCCAGCACCTGCTCCTGTCTTCATAAGCGACCCATCGAAGTACATGGTCCAAAGTTCGGGTTGTATTGGAGCTGTCAGCAATTGGGTGTCGACCCATTCAGCCAAGAAGTCTGCCAAGACTTGAGATTTTATGGCCTTCCGAGGAGCGAATGAAAGTGTTTCGCCCATGAGTTCCACTGCCCATTTGCTATCCTACCCGAGGCCTCTCGGCACTGGATGATCTCTCCCAGGGGGAAGGATGACACCACAGTCACCGGATGAGACTCGAAGTAGGGTCGCAACTTTCGCCGTGTCAGAATTACTACGTACAGTAGCTTCTGGATTTGCGGGTAGCGGATCTTGGTCTTGGATAGCACCTCGCTGATGAAGTAGACCGGCCTCTGAATGAGCAGTGCATGCCCCTCTTCTCATCTCTCGACTACGATCGCGGCGCTGACCACCTGAGTGGTTGCGACTACGTAAATCAAGAGGGCTTCTCCCGTAGCAGGGGGCACCAAGATGGGTGCATTAGTAAGGAGTGCCTTTAAGTTTCCGAGGGCTTCTTCGGCCTCGGGGGTCCAAGTGAAGCGCTCGGCCTTCCTTAAGAGGCGGTACAAGGGCAATCCTTTCTCGCCGAGGCGCGAGATGAAGCGGCTCAGAGCCGCAAGGCATCCCATGACCCTTTGTACTCCTTTCAAGTCTTTGATGGGCCCCATGTTGGTGATGGCCGCAATCTTCTCCGGGTTGGCCTCGATGCCTCGTTCAGAGACGATGAACCCTAGGAGCATGCCTCAGGGGACTCCAAAGACACACTTCTCGGGATTGAGTTTTACGCCCTTCGCACACAGGCACCCGAAAGTTACTTCGAGGTCAAAGAGGAGGTCGGAGGCTTTCCTTGTCTTGACAACGATGTCATCAACATAAGCCTCGACCGTTCTACTGATGTGTTCTCCAAACACATGGTTCATGCACCTTTGGTAGGTGGCACCTGCATTCCTCAAACCAAATGGCATTGTAGTATAACAATACATGCCAAAGGGTGTGATGAAAGAAGTCGTGAGCTGGTCGGATTCTTTCATCTTGATTTGGTGATAACCAGAATAGGCGTCGAGGAATGATAGGGTTTCGCATCCAGCAGTGGAGTCCACAATTTGATCGATGCGAGGCAGAGGGTAGGGAACCTTTGGACATGCTTTGTTTAAACCAGTGTAGTCTACGCACATCCTCCATTTCCCACCCTTTTTCTTTACAAGCATAGGGTTAGCTAACCATTCGGGATGGAATACTCTTTGATGAACCCTGCAGCCATCAGCTTGTGGACCTCCTCGCCTATGGCCCTGCGCTTTTCTTCATCAAAGCGGCGCAGGGACAACTTCACGGGTCGGGCACCGGCTCGAATGTCCAGTGAGTGCTCGGCGACATCCCTCAGTATGTCGGGCATGTCCGAGGGACTCCACGTAAAAACTTCGGTGTTTGCGCGGAGAAAGTCGACGAGCACTGCTTCCTATTTGGGGTCGAGCTCGGAGCCGATCCCGACTTTTTTGCCGGCGTCGTTGCTAGGGTCGATGGAGACGGACTTAACTGCCTCGGCCGGCTCGAAGTTGCCGGCATGCCGCTTCACGTTGGGTGCTTCTTTGGAGAGGCAATCCAGGTCGGCGATGAGGGCTTCGGCCTCGGCGAGGGCCTCAGCGTACTCCACGCATTCCACATCGCACTCGTAAGCGTGGCAGTACGTGGGTCCGACAGTGATGACTCCCTTGGGGCCAGGCATCTTGAGCTTGAGGTAAGTGTAGTTGGGGATGGTCATGAACTTGGCGTAGCACGGTCTTCCTAGCACCGCGTGATAGGTCCCTCGGAACCAAACTACCTCGAAGGTGAGGGTTTCCTTTCGGAAGTTGGAGGGGGTTCCGAAGCAGACAGGTAAGTCAATCGGTCCGAGGGGCAGGATACGCTTTCCGGGTGCGATCCCGTGGAAGGGTGCTGCACCAGCTCGAATTTTGGACCGATCAACCCCCAAGAGTTCTAGGGTCTTGGCGTAGATGATGTTGAGGCTGCTGCCTCCATCCATGAGGACCTTGGAGAGCCTAACATTGCCGATGATTGGGTCGACGATGAGCGGGTACCTTCCTGGGCTCGGCACGTAGTCGGGGTGGTCGCCTTGGTCGAAGGTGATGGGCTTGTCGGACCAGTCTAGGTAGACCGGTGCCGCTACCTTCACCGAGCAGACCTCTCGGCGCTCCTGCTTGCGGTGCCGAGTCGAGGCGTTCGCCACCTGTCCGCCGTAGATCATGAAGCAGTTGTGGACCTCCGGGAACTCCTCTTCCTTGTCGCCCCCTTCTTGTTGTTGCCTTGGTCTTTGCCACCTTCTACCGAGGGTCCAGCCTTGTTGAAGTAGCGCCGGAGCATGTCGCACTCTTCAAGGGTGTGCTTGACGGGACCCCTGTGATAGGGGCACGACTCCTTGAGCATCTTGTCGAACGCGTTGGCTCCTCCGGGAGGCTTCCGAGGGTTCCTGTGCTCGGCAGCAGCGACGAGATCCGCGTCGACGACGTTGCGCTTTGCCTGCGCCTTCTTCTTGGCCTTCTTCTTCGTGCCACGCTGGGCGGACGCCTCGGGGGTGTCTTCCTTCTGCCCTCCCTGAGGCTGCTTGTCCTTCCGGAAGATGGCTTCGACCGCCTCCTGACCAGAGGCGAACTTGGTGGCAATGTCCATCAAGTCGCTCGCCTTGGTGGGAGTCTTGAGTCCCAGTTTGCTCACCAGGTCTCGGCAAGTGGTGCCAGCGAGGAATGCCCCGATGATGTCCGAGTCGGTGATGTTGAGCAGCTCGGTGCGCTGCTTCGAAAACCGCCGGATGTACTCTCGCAGGGATTCCCCTGGCTGCTGGCGGCAGCTTCGGAGATCCCATGAGTTCCCAGGGCGCACGTACGTACCTTGGAAATTTCCCGCCAAGGCCTTGACTAGGTCGTCCCAGTCGGAGATCTGCGCAGGAGGCAGATGCTCCAGCCAGGCCCGGACAGCGTCGGAGAGGAAAAGGGGGAGGTTGCGGATGATGAGGTTGTCGTCGTCCGTCCCTCCCAACTGGCAAGCCAGCCGGTAATCAGCAAGCCACAACTCTGGCCTTGTCTCCCTTGAGTACTTGGTGATGGTGGTCGGGGCTCGGAACTGGGCCGGGAACGGCGCTCGTCGTATGGCCCGGCTGAAGACTCGCGGACCTGGTGGCTCGGGCGAGGGACTTCGATCCTCCTCACTGTCGTAGCGTCCCCCATGCCTGGGGTGGTAGCCTCAGCGCACTTTTTCCTTAAGGCGGGCTCGACGGTCGCGGTGGCGTTGTTTGTCGCTGAGGCGATCCGGGGCCACAGGCGTCCCGTCCCGTGTGCGCTCGGTGTGGACCGAGGCCTCCCACATGCATAGGGAGGACGTTGCGCAATGCTCCGAGGGGTCTCCTTGCCTCTGGGAGGCGGATCTCTCGGCTTGTCAGACAGCAGCGTCTTCCAGGAGGCCCTTGAGCTCGCCCTGGATACGTCGCCCCTCGGTGGTGGATGTCTCCGGCATTGTTTGAAGTAGCATCGCCGTTGCAGCTAGGTTCTGGCTAGCCCCGCTGAAGGCCGAGGGCAGCCCTGCCCTGGCATCGTCAGCGATACGGCTCTGGACGTCCCGGGCCCGATGACGCGCTCCTCCGGCGAGTGCCCGGCCTGCCCACTCCTGCTCGATGTTTTGTCGGAGTTGCCCAAGTCGCCCCGCTTCTTCGTCGAGCTTGGCCTGCATCTCACGGAGTTGCTCAAGCTGTGTGTCCTGACCCCCCCGCAGGGACTTGGACCACAGCTAGCTCCCGTGGGATCTCAGCGCGAGACGCAGGTGCAAGGGCGTCGTCACTTCCTGGCATACCAAGGTGGTTTTCTTCGCCGTGATCCTCCTGATCAATGTGGTAGCACTCGCGAGTTGGGTCGCAACCCTCGTCGTCAAGCCTGTGGCCATCATTAGAGAAGCCGGAGAGGCAATGGTCACATGCGGATATGAAGTCACGCATGGCACCGGGATCACGGAGTCTGGAGAAATCCCAACTGACGTCGGGGTCATCCTCTTCCTCGGAACCCGCGGGTCCGGAGGTTGAGACGGCCGTCAGTCAGTCCCAAGTTGACCACATATGGTACCCCAAAAGGTCAGGATATTCCCTAGCGAAAGCGCTCACCGAAGCAGGGTCGCTTGGTGGATCGAAGCTGAATCTAAAGGGAACAGGATGAAAAACGGATGGTACCTCTTGGTTGATGGACGGTGGCAAAGTCGCATCGAGGATGGACTGCACCATTATCTCAAGTACGAGGCTAACGCCCAACAAATCCTTCGTGAGGGTGCTGGCGTCTTCAGTCTGCTTGGGGTTAGCACGTTGCGGGGAAGCGACACCCGCCATTGTCTCAGGTGCGAGGACAACACTCGACATGTCCCCTGCAGGGGTGCCGGCGTCGTCGACTCGCTCTGGTCCGACAGCCATCGAGGTGTCGCCTCTTGCCTGGCCATGGTTGCCCTGTCTCCTCCTCCTCCGACGAGGAGGGTAGCGGGGCAAACCCGGGTGTTCCTCTTCCACCGCGGGAGGAAGTCGTCGTCGAGTTCGCCTCCGCCGGGTGAGCCGACGACCGTCGTTGTTGCCATGCTGCAAGGGGAGGAGCACCATGTCGTAGCTGCTGTCGAGGGACATGAACTCGAGACTCCTAAAGCGGAGCACCGTCCTGGGCTGAAGAGGCTGCTGAAAGCTACCCATCTGGAACTCAATGGGAAAGTATTTGTTAACACGCAGCAGGCCCCTACCTGGCGCGCCAACTGTCGGCGTTTTGGACCCGAGAGGGCCCTCAACCAACTAGTGAATTTGTTACTACGTGTCCCTGCCCAGATGGGTCGATGCAAGATGGAACACAAGAGGGGAATGAGGCTTATGTTATCTCGCACTGGGGTGCTCGTGGTAGGGGTTACAAGCGTTGTGGGAGAGCGAGAACGAGAGAGAGCGAGAAAGAGAGGGTTCGGCCTTGAGGCGAGCCATTTGAGTCTGCCTCTGCTCGTCTGCGTCGTGCGTCCAGGTTGAAAGGGAAATGTGCCCTTGGGCCATTTCTAAGCATTTTGGTGATTTAGTGACCAACACAAGTGCCTAAGTGTAAAAAGGTGGACAAAGTACAAATCAAGGATAAAGGTATGTTTCTCAGACTTAGTACATTGTTTTAAAGACTAATGTATTGTGTCTAAGTGCTGGAAACAGAAAAAATCGAGTTGGAGAAGAGATGGCTTGTGCAGCCAAAGTCTGCTCAGTCTAGGTGCACCAGACTGTCCGGTGGTGCACCGGACAGTGTCGGGTGCGCCAGGCTGGCTCGAGGGAAAAGGCTGCTCTCGGGACTTCGACGACGGTGTACGGCTATAATTCACCGGACTGTCCGGTGGGCTGCTCACAGGCGAACTCGTCGTTCTCGGGAAGTCATCGTCGTCGTACGGCTATAATTCACCGGACTGTCCGGTGTGCACCGGACTGTCCGGTGAGCCAATGGTCGGCAGGGCCAACGGTCGGCCGCGCGATCTGCGTGGGACACGTGGCCGAGCCAACGGCTAGAAGGGGGCACCAGTCTATCCGGTGTGCACCGGACATGTCCGGTGCGCCAACGGCTCTCAGGCTGCCAACGGTCGACTGTGCCATTTATGGAAGGAAATCGAGCACCGGACAGTGTCCGCTGTGCACCGGACTGTCCGGTGCGCCAGTCGACAGAAGGCAAGATCAGCCTTCCTTGATTGCTCTAAACGGCTCCTAGCTGCCTTGGGGCTATAAAAGGGACCCCTAGGCGCATGGAGGAGAACACCAAGCATTCCTACAACATTCCTAAGCACCAAGACATCGATTTCGCGCATTCTTTTCATTGTGATAGCATATAGAGCTCTAGTGGAGTTGTGAACTCATTGAGTTGTGTTGCGAGCTCTTGTTGCGACTTGTGTGCGTGTTGACACTCTGATTCTTGTGTCTTGTGTGCGTTGCTAATCCCTTCCTTGCTCCGTGTTCTTTGTGAATTTCAAGTGTAAGGGCGAGAGACTCCAAGTTGTGGAGATTCCTCGCAAACGGGATTGAGAAAAATCAAGCAAAACACCATGGTATTCAAGTGGGTCTTTGGACCGCTTGAGAGGGGTTGATTGCAACACTCGTCCGTTGGGACGCCACAACGTGGAGTAGGCAAGCGTTGGTCTTGGCCGAACCACGGGATAACCACCGTGCCATCTCTGTGATTGATCCTTGTTGGTTATTGTGTTTTGTTGAGGATTCCTCTCTAGCCACTTGGCAATTATTGTGCTAACGATTAACCAAGTTTTGTGGCTTAAGTTTTCAAGTTTCCCAGGATCACCTATTCACCCCCCCCCCCCCCTCTAGGTGCTCTCAATTGGTATCAGAGCCGTTCTCTTCACAAAGGGACTAACCGCCCGAAGAGATGGATCCTAAGGGGAAGGGTATCGTGATCAACGATAAAGAGAAGGAATCCTTCATCAACGAGCCAAAGGACGACAAGCCTACGGACTCCGGCTCGGGCCATAGACGGAAGGAAGGGAAGAAGAAGAAGATGAGGCGTATCAAGGAGATCGTCTACTACGACGACAGCGATGAGTCTACTTCTTCCCAAAAGGACGACAACCACAACGACTACGAGAGAAGGAAACCAGTTAATTCGAACTTTTCTTTTGACTACTCTCGTATTCCGCAAAGTTCAAATTCACATTTGCTCTCCATTCCTCTCGGCAAGCCTCCACACTTTGATGGGGAGGACTACGGATTTTGGAGCCACAAAATGCGTAGTCACCTATTCTCTCTCCATCCTAGTATATGGGAGATTGTAGAGAGTGGAATGCACTTTGATAGTTCGGATAGTCCCATGTTCATTAATGAACAAATTCATAAGAATGCACAAGCTACTACTGTTCTTCTAGCTTCATTGTGCAGGGATGAATACCACAAAGTGAGTGGCTTGGATAACGCCAAGCAGATCTGGGACACCCTCAAGATTTCTCATGAGGGGAACGACGTCACCTTGCTCACCAAGATGGAGTTGGTGGAGGGAGAGCTTGGACGGTTCGCAATGATAAGGGGCGAGGAGCCGACACAAACATACAACCAGCTCAAGACCCTTATCAACAAAATAAGGAGCTACGGAAGCACGCGATGGACGGACCACGACGTCGTCCGACTGATGCTAAGGTCCTTTACCGTTCTTGATCCTCATTTGGTAAATAATATTCGTGAGAATCCCAGGTACACCAAAATGTCGCCCGAAGAAGTCCTTGGAAAATTCGTTAGCGGGCGGATGATGATCAAGGAGGCGAGGTACGTGGACGACGCCTTGAATGGTCCGATCAACGAGCCGCAACCCCTTGCTCTCAAGGCAACAAGAAGCAAGGAGGCGCTACCTAGTAAGGTGGCACAATTTGAGGCAGCCGGACTTAATGATGAAGAGATGGCCCTCATCATCAAAAGATTCAAGACGGCGCTTAAAGGTCGCAAGGGACAGCCAAGCAAGACCAAAGCCAAGGGGAAGCGCTCATGCTTCAAATGCGGTAAGCTTGGTCATTTTATTGCTAACTGTCCCGACAATGATAGTGATCAGGACCAAGGGAACAAGAGGGAGAAGAAGAAGAATTATAAGAAGGCAAAGGGCGAGGCTCATCTTGGCAAGGAGTGGGATTCGGACTGCTCCTCGTCCGACTCCGACAATGAAGGACTCACCGCCACCGCCTTCAACAAGTCATCCCTCTTCCCCAACGAGCGTCACACATGCCTTATGGCAAGGGAGAAGAAGGTATGTACTCGAGACTCTACTTATGCTTCTTCAAGTGAGGACGAATCTAGTGATGAGGATGAAATAGATTATTCATGTCTATTTAAAGGCCTAGATAGAAATAAAATTGATAAAATCAATGAATTGATTGATGCCTTGAATGAAAAGGATAGGCTTTTAGAAAAGCAAGAGGATTTGTTGTATGATGAACATGATAAATTTGTAGAGGCACAAAAATCCTATGCCTTAGAAGTTAAAAGAAATGAAATGCTTTCTTATGAACTATCTACTTGTCATGAAACCATTTCTACTTTACAAGGTGTTAACAATGATTTAAATGCTAAATTAGAAGTAGCAAATAAATCTAATTCTTGTGTAAAACACGTTATGATTTGCACTAGGTGTAAGGATTTTGATATTGATGCCTGTAGTGGACACCTAGTTTCAATTTCGAGATTGAATGATGAAGTAGCTAGTCTTAATGCCCAACTTAAGACTAACAAAAGTGATTTCGATAAGCTAAAATTTGCAAGGGATGCCTACACGATTGGTAGACACCCCTCAATTAAGGATGGACTTGGCTTCAAGAGGGAAGCCAAGAACTTAACAAGCCATAAGGCTCCCATCTCCGCCAAGGAGAAAGGGAAGGCCCCTATGGCAAGTAGTACTAAAAGGAACCATGCTTTTATGTACAATGATAGAAGACAGTCTCATATGAGTTGTAATGCTTTTGATTCACATGCCTATGACTCTTATGCTATGTATGCTTCCATTTCTTCCAATATGCATGGTAGAGATATGCCTAGGAAAAATATTCATCATGTGCCTAGGAAGAATATTGTTCATGTTCCTAGAAAAGTTATGAATGGTCCCTCTATAATTTATCATGCTTTAAATGCTTCCTTTGCTATTTGTAGAAAGGATAGGAAGATAGTTGCTAGGAAATTAGGGGCAAAATGCAAGGGTGATAAAACTTGCATTTGGGTCCCTAAGGAAATTGTGACTAACCTTGTAGGACCCAACAAGAGTTGGGTACCTAAGACCCAAGCCTAAATTTGCCTTGCAGGTTTATGCATCCGGGGGTTCAAGCTGGATTATCGACAGCGGATGCACAAACCATATGACGGGGGAGAAGAAGATGTTCACCTCCTACGTCAAGAATAAGGATTCCCAAGATTCAATCATATTCGGTGATGGGAACCAAGGCAAGGTGAAAGGTTTAGGCAAGATTGCAATATCTAATGAGCACTCTATCTCTAATGTGTTTTTAGTTGAGTCTCTTGGTTATAATTTACTATCTGTTAGTCAATTATGTAATATGGGATATAATTGTCTATTTACAAATGTAGATGTGTCTGTCTTTAGAAGATGTGATGGTTCACTAGCTTTTAAGGGTGTACTAGACGGCAAACTTTATTTAGTTGATTTTGCAAAAGAGGAGGTCGGTCTAGATGCATGCTTAATTGCTAAGACTAGCATGGGCAGGCTGTGGCATCGCCGCTTAGCACATGTGGGGATGAAGAACCTTCACAAGCTTCTAAAGGGAGAACACGTGATAGGTTTGACTAACGTGCAATTCGAAAAAGATAGACCTTGTGCAGCTTGTCAGGCAGGGAAACAGGTGGGAGGCTCTCATCACACAAAAAATGTGATGACAACATCAAGACCCTTGGAGATGCTGCATATGGACCTCTTCGGACCCGTCGCCTATCTGAGCATAGGAGGAAGTAAGTATGGTCTAGTTATTGTTGATGACTTTTCCCGCTTCACTTGGGTGTTCTTTTTGTAGGATAAGTCTAAAACCCAAGGGACCCTCAAGCGCTTCCTCAGGAGAGCTCAAAATGAGTTTGAGCTCAAGGTGAAGAAGATAAGGAGCGACAACGGGTCCGAATTCAAGAATCTTCAAGTGGAGGAGTTCCTTGAGGAGGAGGGGATCAAGCACGAGTTCTCCGCTCCCTACACACCTCAGCAAAATGGTATGGTAGAGAGGAAGAACAGGACGCTCATTGATATGGCGAGGACTATGCTTGGAGAATTCAAGACCCCCGAGTGCTTTTGGTCGGAAGCCGTGAACACGGCTTGCCACGCCATCAACAGGGTCTACCTTCACCGCCTCCTCAAGAAGACTTCATATGAGCTGCTAACCGGTAACAAACCCAATGTATCGTACTTTCGTGTGTTTGGGAGTAAATGCTACATTCTAGTGAAGAAGGGTAGGAATTCCAAATTTGCTCCCAAAGCTATAGAAGGGTTTCTATTAGGTTATGATTCAAATACAAAGGCGTATAGGGTCTTCAACAAATCATCGAGTTTGGTTGAAGTCTCTAGCGACGTTGTATTTGATGAGACTAATGGCTCTCCAAGAGAGCAAGTTGTTGATCTTGATGATGTAGATGAAGAAGACGTTCCAACGGCCGCGATACGCACCATGGCGATTGGAGAAGTACGGCCTCAGGAACAATTGGAGCAAGATCAACCGTCTTCCTCAACTATGGTACATTCCCCAACTCAAGATGACGAACAGGTACCTCAAGTGGAGGCGCATGATCAAGGGGGAGCACAGGATGATCAAGTTGAAGAGGAAGAAGCACCTCAGGCACCTCCAACCCAAGTTCGAGCGACGATCCAAAGGGATCATCCCGTCGACCAAATATTGGGTGATATTAGCAAGGGAGTAACTACTCGTTCAAGATTAGTTAATTTTTGTGAGCATTACTCTTTTGTCTCTTCTATTGAGCCTTTCAGGGTAGAAGAGGCCTTGCTAGATCCGGACTGGGTGTTGGCCATGCAGGAGGAACTCAACAACTTCAAGCGCAATGAAGTTTGGACGCTGGTGCCTCGTCCCAAGAAAAATGTTGTGGGAACCAAGTGGGTGTTCCGCAACAAACAGGACGAGCACGGGGTGGTGACAAGGAACAAGGCTCGACTTGTGGCAAAAGGTTATGCCCAAGTCGCAGGTTTGGACTTTGAGGAGACTTTTGCTCCTGTGGCTAGGCTAGAATCAATTCGTATCTTGCTAGCATATGCCGCTCACCATTCTTTCAGGTTATACCAAATGGATGTGAAGAGCGCTTTCCTCAACGGGCCAATCAAGGAGGAGGTGTACGTGGAGCAACCCCCTGGCTTTGAGGATGAACGGTACCCCGACCACGTGTGTAAGCTCTCTAAGGCGCTCTATGGACTTAAGCAAGCCCCAAGAGCATGGTATGAATGCCTTAGAGACTTTTTAATTGCTAATGCTTTCAAGGTTGGGAAAGCCGATCCAACTCTTTTTACTAAGACTTGCGATGGTGATCTTTTTGCGTGCCAAATTTATGTCGATGACATAATATTTGGTTCTACTAATCAAAAGTCTTGTGAAGAGTTTAGCAGGGTGATGACGCAGAAATTCGAGATGTCGATGATGGGCGGGTTGAACTACTTCCTTGGGTTCCAAGTGAAGCAACTCAAGGACGGCACTTTCATCTCCCAAACGAAGTACACGCAAGACTTGCTAAAGCGGTTTGGGATGAAGGATGCCAAGCCCGCAAAGACGCCGATGGGAACTGACGGACACACCGACCTCAACAAAGGAGGTAAGTCCGTTGATCAAAAAGCATACCGGTCCATGATAGGTTCTTTGCTTTATTTATGTGCTAGTAGACCGGATATTATGCTTAGCGTATGCATGTGTGCTAGATTTCAATCCGATCCTAAGGAGTGTCACTTAGTGGTCGTGAAGCGAATTCTTCGATATTTAGTTGCTACGCCTTGCTTCGGGATCTGGTATCCAAAGGGGTCTAACTTTGACTTGATTGGGTACTCAGATTCTGACTATGCTGGATGTAAGGTCGATAGGAAGAGTACATCGGGGACGTGCCAATTCTTAGGAAGGTCCCTGATGTCATGGAACTCTAAGAAACAAACCTCCGTTGCCCTATCCCCCGCTGAGGCCGAGTACGTTGCCGCAGGACAGTGTTGCGTGCAACTACTTTGGATGAGGCAAACCCTCCGGGACTTTGGCTACAATCTGAGCAAAGTCCCACTCCTATGTGATAATGAGAGTGTTATCCGAATAGCGGAAAATCCTATTGAGCACAGCCGCACAAAGCACATTGACATCCGGCATCACTTTTTGAGAGACCACCAGCAAAAGGGAGATATCGAAGTGTTTCATGTTAGCACCGAGAACCAGCTAGCCGATATCTTCACTAAGCCTTTAGATGAAAAGACCTTTTGCAGGCTGCGTAGTGAGCTAAATGTCCTAGATTCGCGGAACTTGGATTGAATTATAGCATACATGTGTTTATGCCTTTGATCATGTTCATTCTGCATTTTGTTGCTTATTATGGTGCTCAAGTTGTACAAACACTCCTTGGACCTCACAAGTCCTTTTTGCAAGTGATGCACATATTTAGGGGGAGCTGTGCTACAACTTGACCCTTTGAGACTAACCATGTACTTGAGTTTGGTTGTTTTAGTCTCAAAGGAGGATTGAAAGGGAAAAGGTGGACTTGGACCATGCAAGACTTCCACTGCACTCCGATGAAAAGAGTAACTTTTCCAAGTTCATCTTTATACTCTTATTGCCTTTGTGTTCCCATTTAAAGATTTTGGTGAGGCAATGGGGTTAAAGGGCCAAGATTGATCCCGTTTTGGTGCTTGATGCCAAAGGGGGAGAAAATAAAGGCCAAAGCGATAAATGGATCAGCTAC
Source organism: Zea luxurians (assembly GCA_029449295.1). Classification (NCBI taxonomy): domain Eukaryota; kingdom Viridiplantae; phylum Streptophyta; class Magnoliopsida; order Poales; family Poaceae; genus Zea; species Zea luxurians. The sequence goes on along the minus strand of JAOPSE010000010.1, from coordinate 35,161,349 downwards.
CACTTGAGAAATTTTGAAAGTAGTAGAATAGAGCCTTTTGGTTTGACAAAACTCTTTTGTTGTCTCTCTTGTCAAAAGTTGGCTTCTTGTGGGGAGAAGTGTTGATTATGGGAAAAAGGGGAGTTTTTGAAATCTTGAATCAATTTCTCTTGGAATGACTCTCTTTATGTCTTAACATGTGTGTTTGACTTAGAGATAGAAATTTGAGTTTGATTTGCAAAAACAAACCAAGTGGTGGCATAGAGTGATCCATATATGTCAAAATTGAATCAAAACAATTTTGAGTTCTTATTTGATTGGATTTTGTACTTGTTCTACTTGCTTTATGTTGTGTTGGCATAAATCACCAAAAAGGGGGAGATTGAAAGGGAAATGTGCCCTTGGCCATTTCTAAGCATTTTGGTGATTTAGTGACCAACACAAGTGCCTAAGTGTAAAAAGGTGGACAAAGTACAAATCAAGGATAAAGGTATGTTTCTCAGACTTAGTACATTGTTTTAAAGACTAATGTATTGTGTCTAAGTGCTGGAAACAAGAAAAAATCGAGTTGGAGAAGAGATGGCTCGTGCAGCCAAAGTCTGCTCAGTCTGGGTGCACCGGACTGTCCGGTGGTGCACCGGACAGTGTCCGGTGCGCCAGGCTGGCTCGAGGGAAAAGGCTGCTCTCGGGACTTCGACGACGGTGTACGGCTATAATTCACCAGACTGTCCGGTGGTGCACCGGACTGTCTAGTGGGCTGCTCACAGGCGAACTCGTCGTTCTCGGGAAGTCATCGTCGTCATACGGCTATAATTCACTGGACTGTCCGGTGTGCACCGGACTGTCCGGTGAGCCAATGGTCGGCAGGGCCAACGGTCGGCCGCGCGATCTGCGCGGGACACGTGGCCAAGCCAACGGCTAGAAGGGGGCACCGGTCTGTCCGGTGTGCACCGGACATGTCCGGTGCGCCAACGGCTCTCAGGCTGCCAACGGTCGACTGTGCCATTTATGGAAGGAAATCGAGCACCGGACAGTGTCCGGTGTGCACCGGACTGTCCGATGCGCCAGTCGACAGAAGGCAAGATCAGCCTTCCTTGATTGCTCTCAACGGCTCCTAGCTGCCTTGGGGCTATAAAAGGGACCCCTAGGCGCATGGAGGAGAACACCAAGCATTCCTACAACATTCCTAAGCACCAAGACATCGATTTCGCGCATTCTTTTCATTGTGATAGCATATAGAGCTCTAGTGGAGTTGTGAACTCATTGAGTTGTGTTGCGAGCTCTTGTTGCGACTTGTGTGCGTGTTGACACTCTGATTCTTGTGTCTTGTGTGCGTTGCTAATCCCTTCCTTGCTCCGTGTTCTTTGTGAATTTCAAGTGTAAGGGCGAGAGGCTCCAAGTTGTGGAGATTCCTCGCAAACGGGATTGAGAAAAAGCAAGCAAAACACCGTGGTATTCAAGTGGGTCTTTGGACCGCTTGAGAGGGGTTGATTGCAACCCTCGTCCGTTGGGACGCCACAACGTGGAGTAGGCAAGCGTTGGTCTTGGCCGAACCACGGGATAACCACCGTGCCATCTCTGTGATTGATCCTTGTTGGTTATTGTGTTTTGTTGAGGATTCCTCTCTAGCCACTTGGCAATTATTGTGCTAACGATTAACCAAGTTTTGTGGCTTAAGTTTTCAAGTTTCCTAGGATCACCTATTCACCCCCCCCCCTCTAGGTGCTCTCACGGGTGTTCGTACGTGCGCTCTTTTTCCCGTCCCCCCCCTCCATTGGAAGGCCCTGGACATCCCCTTTTATAGATACAAGGAGATGCCTAGCTGTACAATGGGGGTGTAGCTATGAGCTAACATGGCTGGCGGAGAAGTGCCTTGAGCCCTGTACATGTACCAACGTGGCCGTCGGTGAAGTGCCTTGAGCCCTGTAGATGTACCAACATGGCCGTCGGTGAAGTGCCTTGAGCCCTGTAAAAGCATAGCTGGTGGTGCGACATGGATCCTGCTGACGTTTCCTTGCTTCCGTAGGGGGTTGAGAGCAACCGACGTCACGGGCGCACGCGGGGAACCATCATTACCTGTTACCGGAGTAACCCAGATGGGACACCGGTCTTGTTCCTTCATAGCCTGAGGCAGCTAGCTAGGGGTAGGGTAATGATGGATCCCAAGTAGCGTAGTTAATCCGAGGCCGAGGTTGGGCGAGGCGGCGACTCCTCCGAGGCCGAGGCTGAGGTCGGGTGAGGCGGCGACTCCTCCGAGGCCGAGGCTAAGGTCGGGCGAGGCGGCGACTCCTCCGAGGCCAAGGTCGGGCGAGGCGGAGTCCTTCTCCCAAGGCCGAGGTCGAGCGAGGCGGAGTCCTTCTCCCGAGGCCGAGGCTAAGGCCGAGGTCGGGGTCGGTCGAGGCGGACACCTTCTCCCAAGACCGAAGCTGAGGCCGAGGCCTGGGTTCGGGCGAGGCGGAGCTCCTTGTTGCGCCCGAGGCCGAACTCGGGAAAGGCCGTGACTGTTGTTAGTCTTTCCCTGGTGGCTGGCACAGTTGCCGAAGCGGGGTGAATAGTGCTGCTTTCCTGTCAGAACGGTCAGTAAAGGGGCGAAGTGACTGCGGTCACTTCGACCTTGCCGACTGAGGCACGCGTGTCAGGACAAGGTGTCAGGTGATCCCCGTATTGAATGCACATGCGAACGGTCGGTTGGTAAGGCGATTCGGTCGAGGTCGCTGCGCGACAAAGTTCGCCCGAGCTTAGCCTTGGGTGAGACAGGGGTGCGCCTGTTGACAGAGGGGACTCTCGGGCGAGGCGTGAATTTGCCCGGGACTATTGTCTGCGCCCGAGGCTGGGATCGGACGAGGCGAGGTCGTGTCCTACGAGGCCCTGACTTGAACCGTGCTTATCAGTTGTTGATGGTTTGTTCCGAAGACGTTTTCCAGCCGGGTTAAGGAGCATTAGAGGTACCCCTAATTATGGTCCCCGACAATGGTGCATGTGTTGTTGATTAATAAATATTAATTTGTGTTGCGTTAACAGTCAACTGTAATGTACTAGAGACCAATGAGACATTGACAATATTATGACTGTCAACTGTCATGAACTCATTAAGCTTTTATTCTATGTACTCGAATTTAAATCTATTGATGCGATAATTATGAGTTGAGATATTGTATCGACGTGTAGCCAAATATAGCCATTATCGTGTTGTACTGGTGCTTAGATGGAAACTAAAATATTTTATGCATTTATTATAACACTACTGAATGTTGTTTAGTCTACAGTAACATATCCACCGGATACCCGATGGGCACAGGTATGGATACAGTTTCTCGCCCGATTGGCTTGGTGGGTATGGATATTTGTAGAAGTCTCGGGTATAATTTTGGATCGGATATTATTATATCCGAACAAAATCCGACCCGCTGCCATCCCGATAGGGTTGGCAGTTATTCCTATAATTTTTAAAAATGTTTTGCTGTTTTTTTTGTTTTTTTTTCGATTTTTAATTTGCCGAGTGTTGTTCTCTGCCGACTGCTTTTCGACACTCGGCAAAGTCTTTGCCAAGTGTCAAAAAAAAGTACTCGGCAAAAAACTATTTGCTGATAAAATATTTGTCGAGTGTAAAATAGCATTTGCCCAAAAAACACGATTCTGATAGTGTATATATTGACTGGAAGAGCGACCGGAGTACGTCCCAAGAACAGCAGCTGCATCAGTGTAACTGTTTGTCCTGATTGTTCATCTTTGTAGGCGTCGACTATTGTCTTTTTCAGTTCGCTAGTCGCCCTCCGCAAACATGACAAACATGCGCACTCGGCCTGTGATGGCTTATCCAGCACGTCATCATTATTATTATCTTCTTCCTGACTGAAGTTGAGTTTTTTTTTAAAACTACCATGCACGTCATATTCTATCACATTGGGAAACAACTGGTAGTATTTGACAGCCAGATCAATCCGACACTTTGGATCCTTTTGATTTCTCCAATGGAGTGTCCGGGACAAAAGGCTGTACTTTTTGCCATTTCTTTAGTGCAATGTCACACATATTGTTTATTGGATAAGATTATTCGGAGCCGAACACTTGCGTATGTTTATTGGATAAGATTATATACATGCGCACACATGTGCTCTAGTTCCGATTACGTTTGTTAAATGGTTGCGCTAACCTCTATCCCCAAAGATTCCAATCTGCAGCGGTAAGCGTTTCGCTAAAAGATTCGTTGCTATCGGTTTGTTGTCGTTATAACAAAAGATGACATTTTGCGCAATTTGATTATTTCCAGTTAATAGTAATAGTGTAGTGCATCCTCTCTAGAAGATATAGAGCATCCCTTTAGGGCTGAGGCTGGTATGGTAACAGGAATCCATATAGATCGTCTCGTGATTTTTGGTCATCAAATCAGACTTTAGGGCTAATTTAATAACCCTATTTTTTCAAGTGATTTTCATTCTCTCAAGAGAAATTAGTTATTTTTTAAGAAATATAGAAATCTCTTGAAAAAATGGAAAATGGAGTTTCCAAAGGGAAAAAAATCTCCTGTTTATTAGGCTTGAACTGCTTGGCACACAACGCACTGCTCAATGGGCCAAAGAGTAAGGCTAGGAATATCCGGCACAATAATAATAGCCCGAAAACAAGAACCAACAGACAGTCACGGAGGCACCTGAACAACCAGCCTTCAGGATGCAGCTCAGCCACCCTGTACAGGATGCACCATGACTCGCTATATGCTATTATGCTCCTCCATCCAACACACAAATTACACAAGCATAGCAATGCTACCGAGTCCAACGGAAGAAAGCGGCACTATGTTCCAGCAGTTTATCTCCCCAATACAGGTCTTGCAAGGATGATCTTGACTCTGGTTTTGCAGCGCTAACGAGATCTTCTAAGCCAGGTAAAGCTTCCACCAGCTGATGTGGAGTCGGACGGATACCAAGTAACAGCTTCCATTCGGCCCACCATAGAAAGATCCTTCTTCTATTCGTTCTCATCTATCCAGTCTCCATAGATCCTGCTGATCTTGTCAGGGCCCTTCCATTTCTGGATGGGCCTCTGCAGCTGTCCAGACCTCTGGCTGGCGATGGCCGAGCGCTGCGACTGGATGCCGAGATGGTACACGTCTGCATGAGGGGGCAACGCAGTGGACGCAGCAGCAGACTCTAGAGGAGCTTTAGCAGAGCCACCGGCTTGCTTCGAATCAGGAGTGGACGAGATGTCCCTGCCGTCGATGTCCACGAGGCCCCCTCCGTACTTGTGAAGTTCTGCAATTATAGCTAAAACATGTTAAGATTATTACTAAAACAAAGAGTTGCCCATGATCCAAGCACCAACCATCCACCTAGCTTCAATTCAGTACTATGCAAAGCATGAAACAGAAATGTGTTATGCAGGATAAAGGACTGCAAAAGCATATTAAATGTCCACAGCTAATTTAAGGCAGCACAGAATGAAAACTGCGACAGAGATACAATATGCCCCATTAGCTGGCCCTGAAGCAGCACAAACACAAACCCTCAAAAAGGCAGGTAACTGGGTAAGTGATACTTTTTGTACTGACACCCAATACTTCACTGGCTGAACATAAATGAAAACTTGACACAAGGGCCAAAATCTATGAAATATTTACGAAAAATTGCATTACAACTTGCAGTACCACAATGCACCTTCCAGTACGTAGAAAGCTTTACCGGACCTTATTTTGCTGCCACCGTACCCAACCCAGCATAATATCCACAAAATCCAAAAAGAAAAGGCAGATGGAACTACATTCTTATCAATGACACACCCTCAATCAGCAATCACAAACTTTGAAAATTGAAACCAACCAAACCCCAAAAGAATTCTGTATATGCTACAATGTCTACACCTACCAGCATGGTTCACTCATAAACCATAAACATCTCACAGCCCAAAAATATTACTTCTAGGAATTCATCAGCGCATTGAGAATCATAGCATATACTTCCAACCATACATGATTGAAAAATAATTGACAAAACAGTAGTTCAAATCAGAGATACTGCTACAAAGAAACTACATAAACCAACATGGTCTACTCCAGAAACCATAAAGATCTTGTAACCCCAACAGATCTTTTTTTTCCTGGCAATTCATTAGCATGTCAGAAATCAGCAAAAACATCCACAACACGACACAAAATTAATTCAATGAAACAACATTTGAAATTATACAACCATTTATTGTCACTAATTATGAAACACGGTCAATAACCCAACCTATGAGACTTAATATCAAGGATAATAATTAAGGAGTACAATGAACAATGTTTCTACCAAAAGTTCACTATAATAGAATATCATGCACAAATTACTTAAAAGAAACACAAATCTCAAGTCCTAAATTGGACCAGGAAGTATAACAAGTTGATGCACAGGGAAAAACTGTTGTACAATCAAGTTTCGCGTGCAATCGGAACTACCAAAAGTCATAAAAATAGAAAACAAATATATCTACTTCATTATTTACTCTACCGATACATCAAATGTAGCATGAAGGCCAAGACTTGCTATATGTTTAGCACTAGCGCTATCCCAATAGCTCAACTCATCTAAAAACAAACTTTTAACTGAGCTCAAGGAAGGTTTACGGTTTTCAATCTAGTCTAGTTTTCAATCTGGTCTAGTCTTCAATCTGGTCTAGTCTTATGTGTGCCCATTGAGCATTGTACTTTGGTCTATTTTGGACCTTTTTTCTCTCTTAATATAATGATCCGCAGCTCTCCTGCGTGTTCAAGAAAAATAAATACATCAAATGTCAAGTTCTAATTCATCCTATGTTAAAAGATATAAAAGAGAAAATTCTATCATTTATAATCCTTCATATTGGATAGAATTCTCAATTTCTCCTTTTTATACCTCTTAACATAAGATGGATTAAAACTTGATATTTGATATATTGGTAGAGCAAATAATGAAATACATCTATATTTTCCACAAAAAAAAGACTTTTGGGAGTTCACTTGGATAGCGATTGCACGCGAAAATTGATTGCACAGCAGTTTTTCCCAGTGCATCAACTTGTTATATTTCCTGCTTCAATTTAGGACACTTTTGGTAGTTTGATTGCACGGCGAGCTTGATTCCACAGGAGTTTTTACTGATTAATAAAGACGCATATGAACCTGAGACTCACCGGTAGAACCATGAGCAAAGTGGCATTTGCTCCCAAATGGGCAGTATCCAGTCATCTCCCACTTGTTACAGATCCTTGTCTTCCAGTTGGACGGCTTCTGCACCATCACTCCATTGGCGGAGGCAGCATTGTATCCCCCACCACCAACGGTGGGCGAGAGACTGATGGCCACGCTCTCCCGTGCCTTAGACTGCTCATCATGCAGGAAGGTGCATGTGTCACCATAGGGGCAGCCCTCTTCAGTGTAGAACTTCTTGCAGTGACGGCCCTTGAATGCCCTGCCCCCCTGCGAGCCGCCGCCACTGCCACCGCCGCCGTCTCCAGCTACAACACTTCCAGATGTCATGATGGGGATCTGGTGCTCCTCCCGCTGCTCCGTGGCCTCCTCGTGGGCGGCCACGATCTCCTGCCAGTTGGGCGGTGGCTTGCGGAGCTCCTCCATGCCATGCGCGAAGTTGCAGTTGGTGACGTAGGGGCAGGTCCCGGCCCGGAACTTGCAGCAGAGCTTGGTCTTGAAGAACATCTTGCCGATGGCACGCGACTTGCTCGTGCTGCCCCCGCCGCCGCTATCGCTGCCGCCGCCCCCGCCGCGAGCCTTCTTGCCCGGCGGCGGCTGCTCGCTCCCCGCCCGCGATGAGGGGTTCCGGTCGCCGTAGCCTGGGTCGGCGCTCCACTGGCGGTAGTCGTCCTCGGTGGCCCAGATGCTGGCGTCGGCGCCCGCGGCCGACGCCGCGTTGGCCCAGGCGTCGGGGCCCGCGGCGTCCGGGATGATGTGGATGGCGTTGGTGTAGTCCATCGCTGCCGTTGTCCCCAAAGACACGAACTTTGGGGCGCAAACCCTACCTTCGATCCCGCGCGCACGCGCCGGAGAAGAGAGAACCTAATCGAACAGACCACCAAATCCGTTCAGTAGGACACCGCATCTAAGAATTCCGCAACCAAATAAGCTGGATAGGGAGGAGGGGAGAAAGGGATTTGGGTATGGTTTGCTCACAGCGAAGAGAATCAATCCCCCCGAAGTCGCAGTCCCGCGTGTCGACGCACCCTACCCCGCCGCTGCGGGGCCGACGTCGGCCTAAGCGCCCGCTAGTCACCGCCCGTCTCACTCTCACCTGCTTGCGGGTTGCGGCGTCTCCCGCCGTCGTCGAGGCACGACGGCGCCACTGAACTGAACCGGCCGAGTAAGTCGCCACCGCATTTGGAGCTCCTCATTTCCCTGCGTTTGTTAGGGCTGGCGTGGGCCCATGGGCCTAACCAGCTAACCTGGACGGCAGGCTTGCGGCCCAGTAGCGCTAGAACAGAAGGAAAAGGAAGCTAGGAGAGACATAGAAATGTATGTATGTATAGTTTGGTGGATTTTCTAGTGCAACTCATTTACAAATGATTTGAGTTGTGCGTGAAGTATATCCTCTCGTTTTTGGCGCAGGCTTTCTGATTTGACTCAAGAAATTTATTCCAATGTAAACTACCGTGCTATTTGTTGACACCTTGAATTGAACTAAAAAATCTGGACACCATAACCGCGGAGACATAGATGAATCATCACTCGCCAGAATTCAGGCATGCAATTTCACAATCTTGTTCATGCACGCAGCATCATCCTTACTTCCTCGGGTTCAAGAAAAAGAATCTTTACCGATTTCATCTGTTATTTTTATCTGCGCCAAAAGAAGTATGGGTAGTACAGTCACACTTTTCAGGGAAGATGAGACGAAGCGACGAAACATTAGGGCAAACACTGTTCATAGAAAATATTAGGGCCCCAGGCATATATAGCATTTCATACACAATTAAGAGCGCAAGCACATTAGGCAATTTAGATAATGAGTAAGTTGTTGGAGACAACCTAAGATAGACCGATAGAAAGGTAAAATTGCTCCATGATCATTCACATTTTCTCAAGTCTCAGCAAATCGAGCCAAATCTTACCAGTTTCATCTATTTTTCCTAAGCAACACCCCTTTTCACAAAGATAAGATCGAAGAGGAAAGAAGTTACAGCAATGGAAACATGAGCAAGATGTTTGGCCATCTCAGCCACCACCAAGGCCAGCTGCAGCTTATAGACATACCTATAAGATGCCCTCCGCTTGCAACAGTAACAACAGTGCATCTGAAGACCAAAACAAGAACATCACTGCACCTTTTTAAACAGATTAAAAAAACACTAAACAGAGCACACAAGTAATGAAGGGTAAATAGGACCAAACCAACAGAGAAAGCTATAGCTTCTCAGCTTCCCAATAGGCAAATCAATACGTACACCTGGATTAATTAGACCATAGTCACACAAACTTTGTATTGCCTCTCACAAAAAGGGAACGATATCCATAAACAAGCAAATAATAAGATCAGTTTTCAAAGTGTCATAACACAACCAGCACTTTCAAAACCGCACCAGAAAACTGGCCGCCTTCCTTTGCATTACAGCACTCGGTCACCGCCTGTGTTCTAAGTCTTCTGTCCAAAGGCAATGAAAACTCATCAGTAGAAATTGCCAAAATACCCCGACAATTTCATAATAATCATGTCACATTAAGTAACCATAGTTGCCTTATAAAACAGTATCAGACAAAATAAAAGGCTGAAGACAGCAAGAGCATCAGAAGTAGCAATCCATCAGCGGCTTTGAAGTGTGCAAACCATTATAAGCTGCAATAAAAATCAGAAAGTTGTCAGTAATAATAACATGCATAACAGCAAACATAGCATAGAACAGACTAATGCCATGCAAAATATAAGACAGAAATGAGAAAAGCATCAGTTTGTTATGACTATGACAAGTGTTCCCAGAAAGATCAGCTTGAAGTAACAGAAGGAACTAATTTGTATACTGTGCCCACACACATACCTCCTAAAAAAATACTCGGCCACTTTGTTATCTACTCTGCAACTCAAATAACAGAATATTTTCCAGTTTGAGCAGATCCAGGAAGATTTAGAGCCTGGTTTGCACAATCCTCAAGGACACGTTTTAATTCTGCTTTCGCCTTCTTCACAGAAGACTCTGTCGGGCCCTCGATAAACAGGTAAAGCTTGCGCTCATTTGCACCAACAATTTTTCCTTGAGGAATATATGTTCCCCTCGTAGTGATAGCAGCACCAGTCCAGTCCTGAATAGGGGCCAGTGTCTCTTTGTGAGTGATCCTCCAACGGGCATTCTGTGGGAAATCATTAATCTCAAGTTCAGCCTCATAGTGTTCTGGAACTGCATGGGCCTGTATCCTTGCCAGATTTTGTTGTAAGTTCATTGCAGCCTGAAGTGCCCGAGCAGTGGCCTCATCATTTTGTTGGTTTGATGCTGTGAGTAAAGGAATCAAGGGGGCAGTTGCAGATCCTGGTATTTGCTGATTTGCATTATTAGCAGCCTTGTTTGCAACCAAAGCAGCAGCTGCATGAGCATTGGCAATAGCTTGTGCTGCCAGATCACCTCCTGCCTTACGCACTCCCCCTTCATCATCAGAATCTGAATCTGACTTGTCCTCCTCATATCCATATTCCCTTGCCTGAGCCTTCTTCGCGGTCTTCCGTGCTTCATCCTCTTCCTCATTAAACTTAAAACCACTACCACCATAGCCTGTGCCATGGGCCTGCTCAGTTCCCTGTTTCACCTTAGCCATAAATCTATCAGCCAGGGCTTTTAGGTCCTGTGGAACAGCCTGCTCAGAGAGCTCCAGAGCCTTAACAAGGTCTGTTGCATAGCGCTCATCCTCATCAGAAATAAAAGTAACGGCAAAGCCCTTTCTACCAGCACGACCTGTTCTACCAACACGATGAACATAGTCCTCATAATGGTTAGGGACATCATAATTGACAACCAGTTCAAGTTCTTTAACATCTAATCCTCTAGCAGCAACACTAGTAGCAATCAGCAAGCTGCACACGTTGCTCTTGAAATCAGCAATAGTTGATTCGCGGTCAGTCTGATCTTTGCCACCATGAAGGGACAGACATGGATACCCATGCTGGAACAAGTCTTTGAGTAGAGAATCACACTTATCTTGTGAGTGAACAAAAACAAGGATTTTCCCCTTAACATACCATTCACCAAGCAACTCTAATAGCCTGAAGAACCTCTCGGTGTCTGGTCGGACCTCAACCAGTTGTGTGATATCTTTGTTCACGACACTCCTCCCACCCACCTGAATTTCAACAGGCTTGGTAAGCACCTTGCGTGCCAGTATCTCCACCTGCCGTGGAAATGTGGCAGAGAAAAGTACCGTCTGCCGATCTGGCCGGGTATTCTGAACTATACGAGTAATCTGAGGCTCAAAACCCATGTCAAACATTCTATCAGCTTCATCCATCACCAAGAAAGTCACTCTGCGAAGGTTAGTTATTTTTCCACTGCTAGTGCAAAGGATATCGATCATCCTTCCCGGTGTACAAACAACAATTTCGGCACCCCTCTTCAATTCGCTGATCTGCTGTGCAACTCCCGAACCACCATAGATTGCAACACAGTTGATGCCAAGCACCTTAGAGAACTTCTTGATGTCTGAATGTATCTGGACCACAAGCTCTCTAGTAGGAGCCATAATAAGCCCAATAGGGCCATCTCCAGGGACAACAGGGGGCTGATCTTTAACATGCCTCAGCATTGGGAGGACAAATGCTAGAGTCTTGCCAGATCCAGTTTTTGCGATGCCTATACAATCACGACCACTCATTATGATCGGCAAAGCCTGTGTCTGTATAGGCATCGGTTTCTCAAAACCAAGCTTCTTGATGGTATCAAGGAGTTTGCTTGTCAGCCCACTCTGCACCCATGTCTTTATTGGCTTGGGCACATCTTTCCCATGCACCTTGAGCTCCAAGTGCTTCCGGTAGTCTACCACTTCCTCGGATGTCATCTTGGTGATGTCCTTCACCTCAATATAGAAATTCTTCCGGAACGGCTGGTAGTCAATCTTCGAATGGTCAACGATCGCCAACTTCTCAGCCTTCGTCTTCTTGACACGCTTTATGAATTCCTCATCATCCTCATCATCCTCTCCAGCCCCATCATCATCAGCATCATCGTAGTCCGAGTCTGAATCATCCCCTTGCATAATTCTCCCCGTAGCTTTCCTTGACCCTTTCTTATCCCCATTACTAATGACATCCTTTGAGCTCTTACCATTCTTGCCATCTGCACCTGCAGCAGGGGCTGTATCCATTGCTACTGCAGCACTCTCCAGCTTGGCAACCTCTGGCAGCACCATGGAATTCATGAAGGCATCGAGCGGATCAATTTCGTCCTCCTCCATCTCAGCACCACTGTTGGCATCACCATTTCCACTGGGTAAACCCACATCCATGTCACCACCACCACCATTCCCGTCAGCCTTCTTGCCGTCATCCTTGTCCTCTTCTTCGTCAGACTCCTCGCCATCCAAGGTCCACTTCTTCCCCGCTTTGGCGCCATCAGCCTCGGCCGCCACAGCAGCAGAAGCGCCACTGGCAACACTGCCGTCCTGCTGCTGCTGCTCGCGGCGCTTCTCCTGCCACTCCTTGACGCGCCGGCGCCGGCGCTCCATCTCGTCGTCGAGGCGCTGCTGCTCGGCCTCCATGTCCTCCTCTTTCTTCCGCTGGCGCCGGCGCTCAGCCTCCTCGGCGTCCACCTCCTCCTCTTCCCGGGATGCAGGTTCCGGCTCCGGCTCCGGGTCCCGGTGGTGGTGGTGCGAGGACCGGCGGCGGCGCTTGCGGTCCCGGTCGTCGTCCTCCTCTCCATCCGCATCCCCGCGCCGCCTGGAACTCTCCCGCTCCTCGCGGTCCCTCTCCTCGCGCCGCCGCGCCCGCTCCTTCTCTTTCTCCTTCTCCTTCTCCCTGTCCCGCTCCTCCCGCTCCCGTGCCTTCCGCTCCTCCCGCTCCCGTGCCTTACGCTCCTCCCGCTCCCTCTCCTTCCGCTCCTCTCGATCCCGGTCCTTGTCCCGGTGATGGCGGTCCCGGTCCCGGTCGCCATCGTCGCGGTGGTGCCGCGAGGAGCGCTCGCGGTCCCGGTCCTTGTCGCGATGGTGGCGAGAAGAGGAGCGGTCACGGTCCTTGTCCTTGTCGCGGTGGTGGTGCTTGGAGGTGGAGCGCTCGTCGTCACCGGAGCCCATGGCGGCAGCAGCGGCCGGCGGCGAGCGGATGGTTCGGGATGGCGCAAACCCTAGACCGGGATGTTGGTGGTGGGGAGTGGGGACTTTCTTTTTCCGTGCTGCGATTTTTTTTCTTCCAGAGTTGAGAATTTCTCAGCGACAAATATTGCGTGATTGTATCGTGAAAGCTCGGAGTGGGTTTCGTGAAGCTTGCGTGCTGCTTTATTACTCTTGGCTAGTTCGGAATTCCATTTTCACAATCGATTTATATTTTTCTAAGGAAAAATCAAGTAATTTTCTTTGATAAAATGGATATTTCTATATTTACAATTATTTGAAATTTCAAAACAATACTCAAAATTGCTATATTATAAAATGATTATTTGTCGCCCCTCCGCTGGGCGGCAGACACCCAATTGTATTTATTCCATAGAAAGTCCTTAGAGGGACCTCCCACTACACTCATGTTTGCTGTCATAAAATAGGGTTTTTACATAGAAGTTCTTAGAAGGGTACCTTCCATCCGGTCGAGGGAAGGTAGGGCTGCAGAGCGATCGAGCCTACGACGTATTGATTTACACCAACTAGCCTATTGTTACAATTTTATATATAGAACATACTAGGCACTCTATTTATTACTTCCTTAATTTCTTTATTTATCATGTTTTAGTTATAAACCAGTGCTCCACAAATATTCGAATAGCAAACAGCAATATATAGTAGGTTGGAGGCTGTCCCATCGAGCTACAAATCCCTCGAGGGATTTCTACACGAAAAAATTCAAACAAATTGTAATTAGATCCCTGTCACCCAACGGAGAGGCGGCAGACATATATTTTTGTAATATTTCAGTTTTGATGTATCATTTTGAATTTTTGAATGTTTTAAATGTAAAAATGAAAAAAAAAATACCTCCCCGTCAAGAAGAGAGGGGACACTAGACCTGCATCCAATTGTACGTCGTGTGCTACTCTTAGGCCCAATTTTTGTTGGTGGATGTGATTGGGCCGGGTTGTTATTTTGGTTCGAGCTCGCTTTATGAAAGGCTGTCAAATGGCCGAATCAAGCGCTGAAGCCTAGTTGGCTTTGTTGGAGGCCTTTAAGTATCTTCACTTGGGCTTTTCTTATCTTGTGTCTTGGAATTTTGATGGATGTTGGTTCAACGAGTCTCTAATGTCTTATTTGAGGCGTTGCTCCCTCAATGACTTAGTCTAAAACCATTTTACATCTTATGAACTATAAACATAAATACTAAAAAACATATTAATCCACATGTTATGTTGATAATCAAACACCAAAATCATTTAGTCAAATGGTCCGAGGTAGGGCTGGACAAAATACTCGTAGCTCGTGAGCTCGCTCGACTCGTGGTCAGCTCGGCTCGACTCGACTCGGCTCGTTTCAATTTTGTCATGAGCTGAGCTAACATCTCAGCTCGGTTCGTTAACGAGCCAGCTCGTTAGCTTGAATGAGCTAGCATTTATCTGCAAAACAAATCCTATATATATATTGGATGAATTTAATAAGTGATGAACTATGCTAATTTAAGGTTTAAATGATGTGATGTATAAAATTATGAGTATTGTTAATCTTTTCTAGTATTAAATTAGTATGAAATTAACTAGCAATTAATTATATTGTTGTATATACACATGTATACTATTTTTTGTTTTGGCTCGCGAGCTAAACGAGCCAGCTCGAGCTCGCAAACGAGCCGAGCCGAGCTGGTTCTCTGGCTCGGTTGCTTAACGAGCCGAGCCGAGCCAGGTCGTTCCCTTAACGAGCCAGCTCGAGCTCGGTCGAGCCGAGCCGAGCTGGCTCGATATCCACCCCTAGTCCGAGGTCCATTTTTCCTACACTCACCGTTAAACTAATTTTTCTATTTCATACTGTCGGATATCATAATTAGGGGTACCTATATTTCACCCCCTAAAAACACGCTTAACCCCAAGACCACCACCAAGATACATTCCCTGAAGACAAAGGATCACAAACCACACTTCACTCGAGGCCCTCTTAGGGGTCACCATAGCTCCGCTTCGCCCGAGCCTGCCCTCGGACAAGGTGGTTCTCGGGAGAATCTTCGTTCCGGTCGAGATCCCCTCTCCCCTGAACCTCTATCTCCGTCTCGCCCGAGCCCATCTCGGGTAAGGAAGACAACTCTGAGGTAGGACTCAGCCAAAGTCTGTAGGGGACAGGAGCATTCAATGCGCATACCAACCCCACACAGAGTTGCAGGTGAACAGGAGCATTCAATGCGCATACCAACCCCACACAGAGTTGCAGGTGAACAGGAGCAACAAGATCGCGATCCTGTCAAGCTTCACCAACTACGATGACGCATGCAACCAATATTCTCGCACGCCGCCTGCCAACTCCCGATGGGACGCACGAAACGACAAGAACGTAGGATGGCCCTCAGGCGCAAACTTCGCCTTGCCTAAAGTCGGCCTCGGCCTCAGGTGAAACTCTGCCTTGTACGAGCCTAGCCTTGGCTACGTGCTCCCCGCGAATCCCACAGGAGGCCACTCCTTCAACTGTATCACACACGTCTTCGAATCCTGAAACGGGCTCGGCCACGAACTCGGGCGGACTTTCGCCTCGCCCGAGCCCAGCTTCGACCTCGATATTTGCAACGGAAAGGCACCCGACGTCATCATAAACAACATAGCTTACATATTACTCCATGGCTTTTTGCCATACTCAGCACTTTGTCAACCACAACGGCATGGGTAATCTCCTTGTCAGGGGGGCTTGGGTACGTGACCAATCCCTTAGCCCTGGCCTCGGCTCTCAGTAGAAATCGGGGGTCTCCACTAAGCAAAAGTCAATAGCAAGTACAAGACCTATGCTCCAGGCCATTCCATTTATAGGGGCTCGGCTACGCCTCCTCACTATATGCGACCAACTTTGGTACTCCTGGCAGTCCTTCTTAAGGCTATAAATAGGGCAGCTTACAACTTCAGGGAGGTGGGCGAACACTTCACAGTTTTCTCCTCCACCACGACATTGGCACTTGCCTCAATTAACCCTAGGGACTTGGGATCATTCCCTCTCCACTCATCTTGTATACCCTACTGCAAGCACTCATATGCAAGTAATATAAGTCTCATCCCCCTCTGTTGGAAGTAGGGTCTTCCCTTGCCCGAACCAGGATAAAGACTTGTGTCATCTTGCATCACCCATCTGGGTTGGGGGCACACAACATCATTTCACTGGTTGGTTAGACCCTCGGGTCCAGACACCGACACATATGGTATTCATAGGAATCATGCTAAGATTGAGATTCGTGAAATAGAGAAGAACTTGAACCATGAACTAACGCTTATTGTCACACCCGAATTTAAGGGACAAAGCCGGGTGCATCTCATATATGCGCCAAAGAAGACAACACATATAATAACAGAGTGTATAGAGATAAATGTCACAATATAATCAGAGTACTTATTACATAGCAGAAGTTTTACAAAATAAAAGATAAATATACAACAAACTAAAGTCTATCCTTGGCGCCAGAAAGTCAACTGGGAGACGCCACCTAGATCAAGTCAAACTCCTCATTGTGTGGCTCCTCTTGAACCACCTGTACTTCTCCTGTGGGGGGTGAGACAGCAAGGGTGAGCTCACACATGTTCATCGCTCAATAAGTTGTGAGGAATAATGTGCATGAACTCACCAAAGGTGAGAGCTCATGTGATGTGTAAGGCTGATCAACAATAGGGGTTAAAGCTGAGCATTGCTTTTAATAAGTTGGTCAAATTTTATTAGCAATTACTAAATGTAAGTAAATACCAAACCATAATAAATAATAGAACAAAATTAATAATAAATCCTGTGCAATGGATATGACAAATTGAGTTTAAGTTCCATAATTTAATCATGCGAGAGTCCTGAGCTGCTCTTGACCATGAGCTCGGCTAGTATACCAGTTTTACACTCTACAGAGGTTGTACCCTGTACCCACAAGTCAGGTTACCCATCTGCCAAGGGATCATGAATCCTAGACACCTCTACCAAGGAAGCGAGGCTGGGCAACACTACAAGGCCTTTACAAAGTTCCACTAGCTTCCGAAAACCCGCTACAGTTTATGGGAAGAGCACTTGCAAGAATCCCTCGTCTAACCGCCATCGCAGCAAAATCAACCCGAGAACCTCCCTACATGCAACTCCCCTACTGCCCTTGCCCCTTTCGGCTAAGGTAGTCTTCCACTAGCTTTCCTAATTAGTCAGCCAAGGGCGTCCCATTCCACCCTTGTGGTGGCACGTGTTTCTCAAGTTAAGCTCCATGTTCCAATTAAAGAATATGATGATCTTGACATGAACATAAATAAAATAATAGAATAATTGGAACATGGATATAATGAAATATTAACCCAAAACCATATACAGCAATAGCAAAACTACCCAAGTAATTCAGGGGTAAACAAGGTAAAAGATAATCAGACTAGGGTGACCTATTGGGTCCCATCAAAATTAAACCTATGCATTGAATAGTGACAATAAAGAACATTATTGGGTAATAAATGTGATCAAGGGCACAACTTGCCTAGCACTTGAGATTACAGGTACCAGGATGATTCTTTAGATTCTCGTGACCTCACTGCTAGTCGTAGCAATACAAACAAACATAGTATAGACAAAATTAACATCACACCAAACATAAGTACAAACTGAATAATAATAATCTACACGTTGCTACGAGATCGCGGGGTCGAGAACCACTAAAATTGGAGTTACGGTCATCAAGTTATGACGTGATTAAATGATTACAACTAGGTTCTATGTTTATTTTATAATTCTAGAGAAAAGATAACCTCAAGTAGTAATTAATTCAACTTTAATCCAAATTATAAATTGACCATATATCATATTTTAGTAGATTATAATGATAAGCAGATTAACAAGACTAACCAACATAAGTTAAATAAAGATCTAATTAGAAAAGAATGAGATATGGTACAATAAATGTTGTTATTGCATAGTAAATATTCATATGAAGCTAACGCAACTGGAACAGTTCAATTCGGAGTTAAAATGGGGAAGTTATGAATTTCCAAAGGTTTTATGTATTTGATATAAGATTAATTAGGAGATCAATTTTATTGTGGCTTTCATGTCACAATAGTGACACTAGGTGATAAACAATAATATTATAAAATTATAGAAACTAGAATGAATTAATTTGGACTTAATATGACTTTTCTAGGAATTACACAAGTTTCTGTAATTATTTTTGTACTAAATCATTTTCTCAATCAATTTCTATGATTTTCATATTCACTGGACTACGCCTCAATAACACAGAAACGCAGGGGCTAACTCAGAAGTTTTCCTAAGACTCAGATTGCTAGCGCAAGGACTGCGGGTTGGTTTCCCTAAAATCCAGGGCTCTTATGCTAAACTGCCTTAGCGAAGGGGTACGCAAGAAATCTGGCCATCTGATCCTCACTGGACAACCTAGATTAGGCCAATCATCATCCAGAAATGATGAACAACAAGGTCCCTCGGATCCCGCACTGAGGGTGTAGATTTTAAGTGACTAAATCTGCTATCGTTCACCCAATCATGGATAAACAGCACAGATCGCGTTGCACGAAGGGGTATGGTCATTCTAATCTGGTTCGCCCGTTATTCATCCCACGGTTCTGATCCCCTCCAAACCCCTAGAGACGGCGGTTTGATCACCACCGCCCGATTTGAATCAAACAGCCAGGGCTCCTCCTTCCTCACGCGGCCACCCAGGCGGTGGCGCCCGAGCGCAGACGGCGGCGCACCACGCCGGCGAACTATGGTTTTGCGCCCTAGCATTCCCCATTCATAATAAATCCGTCCTACGCGCAGCAGAGATGGAAGCGAAACCAGTGAAGGGAAAAATTACCGAAGGCACCGATGAGAAGAGTGCTGACCACGCTGATGCGCAGTACTGGCAGCAGAGAAATGGTACCGATGAGAAATTCCCGGCAACCCAACCGCGACCTGCCCAAGGCCAGGCTTCATACACCCCCACGCTGCTGTGAGAAGCCCCCGGTACGGCACCTAAAGGCGGACCGGAGGGGTAGCCCCAAATTCCCTGGTGGCGGCGATGTTCCCCCGCACGGCGGCGCAATTGTCCCGTGGGGTACAGCGGCGGTGGAAGAGGGGCATGAGAGGGCAAGAGGAGCGCGGTCAGAGCATTTATCAGCCGAGCCGTGCGAGCGTCAGGTTCGCCAGGTCGTTGCACCAGCTAGCCGAGATTCTCGCGGCGGTGGAAACGTGCGTCCGAAATCAGCGGGGAAGAGGAATAGTGCGACGCGGGTCCCACCAGCAGTGCCTGCGAGTGGTGCACAGAGGCACACGCGGTCAAACCCCCCTGGTTTGGCACGCGTGGCCCGAGTGGTAGAGAGTTAGGGCGCCCACGGTGTAGTGATGTTGGGCTGACGCGACAATGGGCCAGCGCGGGGAAAAGGGAGTGGAGATGGACCAGCGCGAGGAGAATACGGCCCAAGGTGCCAAGTGAAGTCTTCTTTTATTTATTTTTGTTTTCATTTCCAATTGAATTCACTTTTGAATTTGAGTTTGAATTTTCTATCTCAAACAAAATGCACAATCAGAATCTAGCATGATGCAATATTCATTATATATGTGTGTTTTTATTCATTCATTTATTATTCTACATAAGCAATTGCTTTTAAATATGTAGCACACATGTAATTATTCTAAGAAAAATAGTTTATATTGTATGATCTCTTATATAAAAAATGTTCTCGCATTAATACTTATAAACTTCAATAAAGGCTAATGTATATAAGAATCTTTTTTATTGAATTTTTTATAGAACTTTTTTTAAGGAGATGTGACTTCAAATGTTATAGGAATTCTAAAGAAGAAAGAAAATTCTAATTCAAGATCTTTGAAAATTTTTACTATATTCTCAAAAGTAGATTTAGGGTGTTACACTTATGCAGGAAATAAAAAATATGTCCAACTACCAACTAGCTCTTGGTTGAATATATGTTTTTTATTTCCTGCGCTAAGGGCTAGTTGATATGTAATACCCAAATTGTAAGCAAGGAGAATAGAGTTGATTTCTTTAATTGTGTGACTTCTATTTATTAGCACATGTGAACACCCACATTTAAAAGTGAATAATTAGCAAAAGACACATAAATAACATATGCATCATGTTGGAGTTTATTTGATTGTGCATTTATAAATAATAAAAATAATAGTATAAAAAACAATACATTAATGGACAAATTAGAATTTTAAAAAAAAACCTAATTTGAAATCAAACCTTTGGAGAAAGAGAAGGAAATACCACATAATATAAAGGAAATAAATATATAAATAAATATATTCTTTTCGTCATAAGATTTGAATTTGTACATTTGATATACGTGCAAGTTCACAACCATATTTAAATTCAAAATTTGAAATCTAAAATGAGAAAAGAAAAGAAAGAAAAAATAATAATAAAAAGAAGAAAGAACCTACCTGGGCCTCGGAGCTTCATTCTGGCCCAACTACCGAGCGTCGTCCGCGCAACCCAACTCTCCACGCGCACGACTAACACTAGAGACTGTCATGTGGGGCCCTGTCACGAGCCGCTCCAATCCGTGTGCTGACGCTGGATCGCTCACCGCCATGTGGGGCCGGAACTCTAGATCCACCATGCCCACGCCAACCGAACGCGTGCAGCGCCCTCCGCAATCCTCGGCGAACTCGCCCACACCCAAGTTTTGCGGCCGTTCGTGCCGGTAGACTGTAACACCCTGAATTTGGGGTATAAAATTTCTTTCTTATTATCATCCAAATTCAGGTGTTACCCTTCTCTCTCTTTTTCCTTTTGAGTAGACTTAGCTTAATTAGGGAGGGAATTAATTATTTATTTTTACCAAAACATTATGAGTCATGAAATGTTGTATCATGCTGAGCTTAAATATTCTTTGCACATGTTTGAATTAGTTTGAATTTGAAACTTGGTTTGAATTTGAATTGAAAACCCTAGAGAAAAAAATAGAAAAGCAATTAGAAATTCCGGGAAAATAGAAAACCCCAAAGCAGCCCAAACCGGCCCAGTCCAGCCTAGCGGGGCCGTGCGCGCGCCTGCACCGGCTCCACCTGTCAGCGGTGTTTCCCCTCAGCTCGTGCCTTCTCCCCCTCTCCCTCTGGCCAGTGGGGCCGCTCTGTCGGCGCTGGTTGCCCTCGCCCGCGCGCTCCTCTCCCTCTCTGCCTCGTGGGCCCGCCTCGTCAGCTCGCTGAACTGTTTCCCCCGTGCGCCCGTTTCCTCTCGCTACGTTGTGGGACCCCCTGTCAGCTCCGCCTTCCCCACGCCCCGTCGTGGACCAGCACGCGCGCACTCACGCACGCACGCCGAGATCCCCAGCCATGATGCCCGCCCACGCACCCTAGCTCCTTTTTGAGCACCACCCGCACCCGCACTCGCTCCCTCGTCCCATTTCGCACAGCCTCGCTCTCTCTCGCGCTCAGCCCTCGCCGCTCGGCCTCGCCGGAGACCCGCACCCGCGTGCCGGTCATCTAGCTCGCCAGAAGCCACGCCAAGCGACCCCGAGCTTCGCCCTGAGGTGAGACATCTGTTCCCATGCTCAATTTCCCTGATTATGCTTTGTCGCCAGCCAATTTCGGCTTCGCTGGAGTTCAGCCATGGCAGTCCGCCACGCCCGCGCGGTGACCGGCCGAATTGGCCTGGTCTAGTGTCCCAGCGTCAGTCCCTGGTGTTCCCCTCGCTCTGCTAAAGCCAGTCCAGGCAGTAGCGCGCCTTAGACCCCCCTCCTCGCGGCCGACATTCCTCACTGGAACAACCCCGACCTGCCCGGGGTTCTCCCTTCGCCATTCTCCCCTCTCTGACCCTGACCTCGTAGTCAAATCCCCACCAATGAGTTTGCCGCGTCTTCCTCTTCGTTTCTAGCCAACCCCGGCGACCCCAGAACCGCCATAGCACGCACCCGCCCCAACTCCGGTGACCTCACCGCCGCGAGGAGGAGTGGCGCCGCCCGTAGCTAACCAGCCCTCCTGGCTTTGATCTCCCCCGACCGATCTCTATCGCACGGCCCAGATCGCGGGATACCGCTTCACGCACGCGCGCCATGCGTCTGGACCCACCTGTCAGTCGCCTGTACCCCTAGCACCAAGCCCGGCCGGTCAGTCCGCCCTCCCCGCCTCGGTCGATGACCGCTCTGGCCCACTGGTCAGTGCACGCCCGCGCCCGCGTCTGCGCGCTCGCCCACGAATCTAATCTCGGCCGTTGGTTTTAGATCTAACGATTGAGCTGACCCGATACCCCTTCGCGCGGTAGTTTTGTTAAAGAGACCCTCAGTTTATTGGGAATCAACCTGCCGTCCCTGGTTTTCGCGTGCAGGCCCCTGTAATCTTGCAGATTGAACCCTAGGTTTTTAAATAATTACAGAATTAGACCTATTTTCATATTTTAAACTCCCAAACTTGTTTATTTCATATCTTTTTCATATGAACTCCAAATTTAGTGATTCAAATTGCAAAATGTTCATAGGAATTTTCTATATTTAAATAAATTAGTTCCATTCACAATCTGCACACTCTAATTTTTATGTTTAACTATGGTTTAATATATGTATTGATTTATTCACTTAATAAAATAAATAAAAAGGGAAACCCTAGTGGTAAGTAGATGTTTAATATTGGGAAGATAATAACATGTGATGTATGAATTTATCTCTGGTGTAACTCTTATGTCTTATTAAAAGAAATAGAATCAGATTATGTAATCATGGACAACACTTAAAGAGTAATCAGCTACTTAGTGAGATTAGTCTACCCATAAGTTAAACTCCCTTTTGACTTTATACTTTTCTTTTTGAGATGTGTTCCCATGTTTGTACATGATTGATGTGTTGTTTATCTATCATTTACCAAATGTATTGAATGCATGATCGCTTTATTTAGACAACGAATAGTCCGTGGTTCCTGAGTGTGTTGCTGAAGATCTTCCTGAGCAACAAACTGGTGAAGGCAAGTGTCCTCATACCCATTATGTCCTATCTACTTATAATTCACTGTCCTGCATTACATTATTGAAACTTAAGGATTGACTAGTCTGTATTTACCTTATCCTTGTTTACCTTTTTGGGTTAATCATGGTTAGCTTATGCTATTTCTTTAACTTAATCAATGAACATGATGTGATTATTTATGATATGATGATGTTATCCCGATGATGGTATTGTGATACTCTAGGGGACTCAGACCATTTTCCTGAGTACCTCACCGTAAGGACCTGTTCGTGGAGTAACCACCTGGGATAACAGTGCAACCATGAGGGTGGAATGGGACGCCCTTAGCTGATTAATTAGATGAACCTGGGGGAGTAGTTGGCTTTGCCTAAGGGCCGTCAATGGGGGCTGGGCGTAGTGCTCGCTCTGCTAAGGGGGATGCAGAGGTTCATTCGATTTGGTTTTGTTAGTCACCCACCTTGGAGAGGTGTAATGCGTTTGTACGACTGGCGAAACCTAACGAGCAGCTATGCACCAGGGGAGTCTTTGTAAAGGCTACATAGTGTATCCCTGGCCAATCACCTCGGTAGTGAAGATCGGGCCTATACAACCTAGGATGGAAAGGGATCATGACTCGTGGGTAAAGTGTGCAACCTCTGCAGAGTGTTAGAAACTGGTATATCAGCCGAGCTCACGGTTAAGAGTAGCCTTGGGATCCTCTTTGATTAGAATAACTTTGATTACTTTATATGATGGTTAAGAATGTTGGTTCTAATTATGATCTCTGGTATTTCCTCTTGGAGGGAGTACTTTTGGGTA
Organism: Zea luxurians; assembly: GCA_029449295.1. Lineage (NCBI taxonomy): Eukaryota > Viridiplantae > Streptophyta > Magnoliopsida > Poales > Poaceae > Zea > Zea luxurians. The sequence goes on along the minus strand of JAOPSE010000010.1, from coordinate 35,137,379 downwards.
ATAACTAGGTTTATTAATAAAACTTGGCTCTACTAATAGTAATAAATGTTTGACCAACTAAAAGCAACTGCTTAACCTCAACCCCACATACATCTAGTCCACTTTAGCCAAACGGGACATTTGCTGAGTACGTTGATGTGTACTCACCCTTGCTTTACAAACCACCCCCACCCTAGGTTGTCCCCACTGTACTCAGTGCTCAGGAGGAGATGCTGGCAACATGGAGGACTTTGAGGAGTTCCAGGACTATGACAAGTTCTAGTTTTTCTTAGTGGCAAACCACCAGTCAGCTGCCTGTGTAGGCTTATCTTCTACGTTTCGTATTCCGCACTTTGATATTAATGTTAATGACTATGGCTATGTATTAAACTCTATGGATGTCTCAAACATCTTATTGTAATAAAGTACCTTTCCTCTATTTACTTTGAGCATTGTGTGATGATGTCCAATTATGTAATCGATGTGTATGTGAGTTTCTGATCCTGGCACATACATGGTTCGCATTCGGTTTGCCTTCCAAAACCGGGTGTGACATAGACTATAAGACCCGATCCCACGAACCCCCTACGTCCATCGCTTCCCTTTACTCTAACAGCCACAGTGAGAAATTGGGGGCTTGGGCTTGGATTGCGGCAGGGAGCACCCGTCAGCGCTATCCCCGTCTATGGCCATTGCCAGGAGGTCCGGGCCGCCATGGGGTACTTTGCGGTGCTGCTGGGAGGACTCATGACCAGGTGGAGGAGTTTCGACCTTGGCGGCGACCGGAATTCATCGTCAGAACCTTGTATCCGCCTCGAAGGTGCTGTGCGTCATGGAGCTGCATCACGCCGCGTCAAGCCTCGGTATGGCACCCTTTGTCTGATTCGCTAGTGTGTGAATTTTGTTTTGCGTGTTCCCCTAGGATGGACAGTTCGTCAGACCCGCGGTCAACACGGCTCCGGCGAGGAGCCACCGTGCTCGGAGCACACTTCCGCGCTCCACCATTGGAGGTAGGTGGGGATCTCGGAGTTGTCCGATTATCGTTCAACAGTGGAGATTAGAAATCAAATGAACGATTTGGCTCGGAAACGGTGACCGTAGATCTAGTCATCAACGGATAGGATGGAATCTAGAGTATTTAAATCTGGGCCGCTAAAAGGGAAATGTGCCCTTGGGCAATTTCTATAATTGTTTTGGTGATTAGATGCCCAACACATATTGTTTTTAAAGTGATGTATATTAAGTGTTAAAGAAGTGCAAATCAAGAATCAAGTTATGACTCTAGCCTTAGTGAATTGTTTTTGATACTAACATATTTCCCTAAGTGCTAGGAACAATATCAAATCAAATGAGAGTGGAGTGGAGAAGTTTGGCTGAGTCCAGCCAAACTTGCACCAGCCTTCGATACACCGGACTGTCAGGTGCACAGGCTGGTTCAGTAGCGAAATCGCTGCTCTCGGGAATCGGCGAGGGCGCCTTGGCTAAAAATCACCAGACTGTCCGGTGGCTCACAGGACTATCCGGTGAGCCAACAACGCCCGCGCCAACGGTCGACAGCGCGATCAGCGTGCGACGCGTGGCCAGAGCCAACGGTCACCAGGCCACACCGGACTGTCCGGTGAGCAACGGACAGTGTTCGATGCGCCAAGGGGGCCAAAGGCTCAACAGTCGGCTTCGCCAGAAAAGGAAAGGAACCGGGCACTGTTCATGTCCGGTGCGCCAACCGACATAAGGCAAGAATTGCCTACCAAATGGAGATCCAACGGCTCCTAGCGGCCTTGGGGCTATAAAAGGGCCCCCAAGGCGCATGGAGCAGTACACCAAGTCTCCATTGAACATTCTAAGAAGCCTAGACTCCACAAACACGCATTCAGGTCATCGTGACTGAGATTTGAGCACTAGTTGTGTTGTGAACTTGTTGCACTGTTCTTGTGTGCTCTCTTCTTGACTTGTGTGCGTATCGTTGCTACGATTCTAGCTCTTGTGTGTGTTTATTTCCCTCCCTTACTCTTGTGGCTTTTCTTGTGAACAACATTGTAAGGGTGAGAGGCTCCAACTTGTGGAGATTCCTCACAAACGGGAAACATCTGCTAAGGAAGAAAACCGTGGTACTCAAGTTTGATCATTGGATCACTTGAGAGGGATTGAGTGAAATCCTTGACCGAAGGAGGTCATCACAACGTGGAGTAGGCATTGGCCGAACCACGGGATAAAATTACCGTGTCTCTTGTGTCACTTTTTATTGTGATTGGTTTCTCTTCTTGAGTTCACGCTCAATCACTTGCGATATTGTTCCTAAGTTCAATACTCATTCTAAAGGAACAATCAAGTGAAGAGTTCTCACTATAGCATCTTGAATTAATATTACTAACATTTCATAACCAAGATTTTGGGCTATTTAGTGTTATTATTTACAGGATCACCTATTCACCCCCCTCTAGGTGCTCTCAATTGGTATCAGAACCGTACTCTTCATTTAGGGTCTAACCTCCCGAAGAGATGGATCCTAAATGCAAGAGGATGGTGATCAACGACAAGGAGAAGGGGACCCTCTATGAGCCAAAAGACGACAAGCCCACTGACTCAGGCTCGAGTCACAAGAAGAGAGATGGAAAGAAGAAGAGGCGCATTAAGAAGATTATCTACTACGACAGCGACACCTCCTCTTCTTCATCAAGGGATGACGACGACGAAGACTCTTCGTCGAAAAAGAAAACAGTTAATCAAAACTATTCTTTTGATTATTCTCGCATCCCTTATAATTTGAATGCCCATTTACTACCTATTCCACTTGGAAAACCCCCACACTTTGATGGAGAGGACTATTCATTCTAGAGTCATAAAATACGTAGTCATTTATTTTCCCTCCATCCTAGTATTTGGGAAATTGTTGAAAATGGAATGTATTTCAATTGCACTGATAATCCTGTATTCATAAATGAGCAAATACATAAAAATGCCCAAGCCACTACTGTTTTGCTAGCATCTCTATGCAGGGATGAATACAACAAAGTGAGCGGCTTGGACAATGCCAAGCAAATATGGGACGCCCTCAAGATCTCTCACGAGGGTGATGATGCCACCATGATCACAAAGATGGAACTGGTGGAAGGCGAGCTTGGGAGGTTTGCCATGATAAGGGGAGAGGAACCAACTCAAACGTACAACAGGCTCAATACCCTTGTCAACAAGATTCGAAGCTATGGGAGTACAAGATGGACGGATCAAGACGTCGTCCTACTCATGCTAAGGTCATTTACCATTATTGATCCTCATCTTGTAAATCTTATTCGTGAGAACCTAGGTACACCAAGATGACGCCCGTAGAAATTCTTGGAAAATTTGTGAGCGGGCGCATGATGGTAAAGGAAGCGAGGTATCTGGACGATGCCTTAAACGGACTGCTTCCTCTACACGAGCCACAACCCGTTGCTCTCAAAGCAACCAGTAGCATGGAGGCGCTACCTAGCAAGGTAGCACAAGTGGAGGCTGCCGGGCTCAACGAGGACGAAATGGCGCTTATCATCAAGCGCTTCAAGACCGCCTTGAAGGGACGCAAGGAGTACCCTAACAAGAACAAATCAAGGGGAAAGCGCTCCTACTTCAAATGCGGTAAGTCTGGTCATTTCATAGCACAATGTCCCGATAATAACAATGACCAGGCACAAGGAAAGTATGGGAAGAAGGAAAGGAAGAAGAACTACAGGAAGGCGAAGGGCGAGGCGCACATTGGAAAAGAGTGGGACTCCGACTATTCTTCATCCGACTTCGATGATGAAGGACTAGCTGCCTTGACCTTCAACAAGTCCTCTCTCTTCCCCAACGAATGACACACATGTCTCATGGCTAAGGAGAAGAAGGTACGTACATGAGATACACCTAAATACACTTCTTCTAGTGATGAGGAATTTTCTGATGATGATGAAATAGATTATAGTGATCTTTTTAAAGGATTAGATAGATCTAAGGTAGATAAGATAAATGAATTGATTGATGCACTTAATGAAAAGACAAGCTACTAGAAAAACAAGAAGATATTCTCTATGAGGAACATGATAAGTTTATTAGTGTTCAAAAATCTCTTGCACTAGAAGTTAAGAAAAATGAACTGTTGTCTTCTGAATTGTCTACTTGTCATGATTCTATTTCTAGTCTAAAAAAAATTGAATGTTGATTTAAATACTAAGCTAGAAAAAGTTATTGTGGCTAGTTCATGTGAAGAGCATGTTGTAATCTGCAATAGGTGTAAAGATTTTGATATTGATGCTTGTAATGAACATGTCTCTACTATTCTTAAATTAAACAATGATGTTGCATGTCTTAATGCTCAACTTAAGACTTGCAAGGATAACAATGAGAAATTAAAATTTGCTAGGGATGCCTACACCATTGGTAGACACCCCTCAATTAAGGATGGACTTGGTTTCCAAAAGGGGACCAAGAACTTTATGTCACACCCGGTTTTAGAAGGCAAACTGAATGCGAACCATGTACGTGCCAGGATCAACAATTCACGTACACAGCAGTTACATAACATGGACATCATCACACAGTGCTCAAATAGTATTAAAAAAGGGGAATAGTAGTCGATTACATCATATGTCTGAGACATCCACATAGTCTTTACAATAAATCAAAGTGCGGAAAAGAAACGTAGATAAACGCGGCCTTCACAGGCAGCCGACTGAGGGTTTGCCGCTAACCCACGCCTAGAACTCGTCGTAGTCTTGGAACTCCTGGAAGTCTCCTTCCACGACTTCATCTTCTCTTGAGCAGTGGTTGCAATGCTGACAACCTGGGGAAGGGGGGGGTTGGTGTGTAGAGCAAGGGTGAGTAGACATCAACATACTCAGCAAGTATCCTGTTTGGCTGTAGTGGACTAGCTTTATGTGGGGATAAGTCAAGCAGTTGCTTTTAGTTTGTCAGATTATTGTTACTAGTAGAGAAATCCAAATTTTAGAATTAACCCACGTTATTAACCCAAACATACTCCTTTCCAAATGGAAAGAGTACCACTTACCATTACCAGAGTCAAAACCAAGAACCATCAGTCTCATTGCCATTTGCAAATCCGAACATCTCTGATCAAGTACCACTAATCACTGGAGCTCCCTTGGCCGCTCATAACCGCGAGCACGGCTGATATATCGGTTTTCTAACACTCTGAAGAGGTTGCGCACTTTAACCATGAGCCGTGATTCCCTTTTTGCCTCGGGTTGTACGGACCCTTGAACACTCCCAAGGTGAGTAGGCAGGGTCTCACTATGTAGCCTTTACAAAGATTCCTCGAGGCTGTAGCCGCCCGTTAGGTTTCCTAAATATACCGCACTCCTCCCCAAGGGACAAATCAACCTTGGCAGAGCGAGCCGCATACACCGAGCCCCATTGACGGCACGACGGCGAAGCGAACTACACCCCGGATCCTCTAATTATTCAGCTAAGGGCACCCCATTCCACCCTCATGGTTGCACTGTTTTCCCGGACGATCATCCAACGAACAGGTCCTTACGGAGAGGCACTCGAGAAACCGCTCGAGCCCCCTTGAAGACCACAAGTATAATCATAAATGAGAGGGAAAACAACGTATCATAGATAATTCTCATCATGTTCATTGATTAGAGTTGAGCAATAACATAAGACTAAGCAATAATAATCCAACCCAAATAGGTAAACAAGGACATGGATAACAAAAGCTAGTAAATCCTTAGGTATAACTGTGAAAATGCGGGAGGTGAATTAAAGAATGAATAGGACAGAGATAGGTCAAGGGACACTTGCCTCCACCAACCGACTGCTGCTCAGGGGCTTCTCCTGTGATTTCTTCGGGCTTCTCAACCGGATCGTTCTCTATGCGAGCGCAAGCATACATACATCCATCAATTCGAATTAGGAAATAAACAGTACATCATTACAAGAGAACAAATAGAGTAAATATGCATAGAGTATCACATACGATATTGCATATGCCATGGTTAGAGAAGAAAGGTCTCGCAGTGGTTAAAGCTATACTCAAGGCGTATTACGGGTAGACGCATAACTAGCCATTACGTGCTCTAGTTCCGCTTAGTTCCAATAATAAGGATTAGTCACATGCGCTAATAGAATCATAACCCTTACTACATTGACAACTCGCTATGTTCATGTTAAGAGAAAGAACGAACTTAGCCACTACATTTCATGTAGTCATACTAACAGGTATTTAATATAGGTGTAAAGATAGCTATTATCTAAGCATAATTAACCCATGCCTAGTTATTGCCGCTTCTTGACACAGTCCCATTAGTACTGGCACTTTTAATTGGCGAAGAGCATCGTAGCGCGACAATTCGCACCTAAAAGATAAATGACTAAGTGTGATGGTTAAGCGTTGTACGGGCGAATAGGCTACGCGAGCGAGTGAACGGGGCCGCGGACCACTGCCGCACACACGAGCGAGCGAGCGAGCGAGGCCGCCACGAGCAAGTCGCGCGGGCTACCGCAAGCGAGCTAGGACGCCAGGGGGCACGCCGCGCCGCGACGTCGAGGTCGAGCCACGCGAGCAAACCGTGCCGGGCAGGGCTGCGTAGGACGTCGGGCGTTGGCCGAGCCGGGCCGCGGTCGCGGGCGGGTGAGCCACACCGCCACGGCGGGCAGGGCGGGCGCAAGGCCGCGCCGAGCCGCGGGCGGGCAAGCCACGTCGCCACGGCGAGCAGGACGAGCGCAAGGCCACGCCAAGCCGCGGGCGGGCAGGGTGCCGCGTGGGCGCGAGACGGCGGGGAAGCCGCACGGGCGGGGCGGGGCGCCGTGGCTGAGCTCCGGCCGCCACGGCCGAGCCGAGGGCAGGCGAGCTGCGCCGCCGCGCCATGCCGCGCTTACGGCCGGGGCCGAACCACGGGCGGGCGAGCCGCCATGGCCGCGTCGCCGAGCTGGGGCCGCAGCGGGCACGCCACGCCAGGCCATGCCAGCCGGACGGGCGCGAGGAAGGAGGGGAGGGGGTCGGGGTGGGCGCGCCATGCGCCAAGGCCGGGATGCCGCGCCGCCATGGCTGAGCGCCAGAGGCCGGGCCGGGGCTCCGCCGCGCTGGGAAGAAGGGACGAGGGGGGGAGGGAAGGAAGAAACGGAGGGGGCCGGGGCTCACCACGGGCGAGTGACGGGTGGCGGCATCGGGCGAGCCGGGGGCGGGCAGAGGGGCAGCGCGAGGTAGGGGAGGGATCGTGCGCGGGGGGGGGTAGAGGGGAGGATAGAGAGACGGTTTTGGGGGGGAGTGGGGGATGACAGGTGGGCCCCACTAGGGGGGTGGCGGCGCGGCTCAACCACCCGCGCAGGGCGCGCACGAGGGGAGCGAGGGGGGGGGGGAACGACTGGGCCGCCACTGGGCCCAAAGCGAGGGGGGCGAGGGGGCAAGCTGGGCCGCGGCGGCGCCGGCCCACGGCGCGAATGGGAAGGGGAGAGGGAGAGGCCGGCCGCGCGGAGGGGGGGGTGGCTGGGCCGTGCCAGGAAATCGGCCCAAGAGAGGAGGGGGGCTTTTCTATTTATTTTCCCTATTTTCCATTGACCATTTCCTCTAATCCTCTACTAAGCGCAAACTTTATGGAATCAAGCAAATAATCACAAGGGAAAATGATGTGTGGATCGGCATGATGCAACAACCAAAGAATCTAACTCTAGGGTTTATTCTTAGTATACGACTTGGAGTTTTGAAAGTAGGTAGGGTTTTAGCGAAAGAAATGGGGAAAGAGGGGTAACACCCGAATTTAGCGAGCGATAGAGAAAGAAAAAAAATTCAACTCGAAATTCGAGGCATTACAAACCTATCCCCCTTAAAAGAATCTCGCCCTCGAGATTCAAGGTTGGCTAGCAAAAAGCTCAGGGTATTTAGCCATCAGATCATCTTCACGCTCCCAGGTTGCTTCTTCCTCAGAGTGATGATTCCATCTGACTTTGCACATTCTGATGGTCTTCCTTCGGGTGACTCTGTCTGCAGTCTCAAGGATTTGCGCTGGTTTCTCTGTGTAGGTCAAGTCCTCCTAGACCTCCAGACCTTCAACTGGCAACTGCTCTTCTGGCACACGCAGACACTTCTTCAACTGAGACACATGAAAGACATTATGCACTGCGGACAAATTCTCTGGCAGGCTGAGCTGGTAGGCCACTTCTCCACGCCTTGCGAGAATCTGATACGGGCCAATGTAGCGGGGTGCTAGCTTGCCTTTGACTCCGAATCTTTTGACTCCTCTGATCGGTGACACTTTCAGATAGATGAAGTCTCCAACCTCAAAACTCAGCTCTCTTCTTCTTGTGTCTGCATAGCTTCGTTGCCTTGATTGCGCTATCTTCAGATTCTCTCGAACCATCTTGATGTTCTCTTCAGCTTCAAGCAAAATGTCTGGCCCAAACACTTGCTTTTCTCCAAGCTAATCCCATTGCAATGGAGTTCTACAACTCCTTCCATAGAGCGCCTGAAATGGTGACATCTTCAAGCTGGCCTGGTAACTGTTGTTATAGGAGAACTCTGCATAAGGCAATCGCTTGTCCCATCCGGACTGATCTTGCAACGCACAGGCTCTCAACATGTCTTCAAGAATTTGATTGGTTCTTTCGGTCTCACCATCTGTCTGCGGATGATAAGCTGAACTGAAATTCAGATGTGTGCCCAAGGCTTCATGCAACTGCTGCCAAAAATGAGAGGTAAACTGTGTTTCTCTGTCTGACACTATCTTCTTTGGCACACCATGAAGACAAACAATCCGAGACATGTACAACTCTGCCAATACTGCACTGCTGTAGTTGGTCTTGACAGGTATGAAGTGGGCTGACTTGGTTAAGCGGTCCACTACTACCTAAATGGAATCGTAGCCGGCTCGAGTGCGAGGCAATCCGACTATGAAGTCCATACCCATTTCATCCCATTTCCATTGAGGAATTTGCAACGGTTGCAACAATCCAGCTGGTCTCTGGTGCTCTGCCTTGATCCGTCGACAACTATCACACATAGCCACATGCTCTGTAATTTCCCTCTTCATTCCATACCACCAGAATTTCTTCTTCAGATCCTGATACATCTTCTCACTTCCGGGGTGAATCGAATAGGCTGTCTCATGAGCTTCCTTGAGAATCAACTCCCGAATAGACTGGACATTGGGAACGCACAAGCGGTCTTTGAACCATATCACACCTCCTGCGTCTTCCCGAAAATCTTTGCCTCTGCCGTCTAGAATCAGTCGCCGGATCTCACTGATCTTCTCATCATTCTCCTGTGCTTCTTTGATTTCCCGCTCCAGGGTAGGTTCCAACTCAACTGTGACTCCTCGCGTGTTGTTCAGAAATCCAAGACTCAACCTGTCAAACTCTTTGGCCAACTCATAAGGCATCGGACGAGCGACCATCAGATTGACTTGACTCTTTCTGCTCAAAGCATCTGCCACTACGTTCACTTTGCTTGGATTGTAATGAATCTCCAATTCGTAGTCTTTGATCAACTCTAACCATCTTCGTTGCCTCATATTCAGCTCTGACTAAGTGAATATGTACTTCAGACTCTTGTGGTCTGTGTAAACATCACATTTATGTCCATACAGATAGTGCCTCCATGTCTTCAGTGCGTGAACCACTGCTGCCAACTCTAGGTCATGGATTGGGTAATTCTTCTCATGAACCTTCAGTTGTCGGGACGAGTAAGCTACAACTCTTCCCTCTTGCATCAACACACATCCCAAACCAGTGTAACAAGCATCGCAATACACCGAGAAGGGCTTGTGCACATCAGGCAAGACTAAGACAGGCGCTGTAGTCAACTTCTCTTTCAGCGCTTCAAAGGCCTCTTGACATTTTTGGGTCCACTTGAACTCAACCTTGTTGCCTAGCAACGCTGTCATTGGTTTCGCATTCTTCGAAAACCCTTCAATGAATCGCTGATAATATCGGGCCATTCCAATAAAGCTCTTGATTCCTCGAGCATCCGTTGGTGCTTTCCAGTTCAGAATGTCTGTCACCTTCTTCGGATCCACAGCCAATCCTTCTTTGTTGATTATATGACCCAGGAACAAGACTTCACTGATCCAGAACTCGCACTTGCTCAATTTTGCATACAACTGGTGCTCTCGCAATCTCTGCAATACCATCCTCAAATGACTTGCATGCTCTTCTTCGCTTTGAGAGTATATCAGAATGTCATCAATAAACACCACCACAAACTTATCAAGATAATCCATGAATACACTGTTCATCAAGTTCATGAAGAAGGCCGGTGCATTGGTTAGATCGAAAGACATCACAGTGAACTCATACAACCCATACTTGGTAATGAATGTCGTCTTCGGAATGTCTGAAGGTCGAATTCTGAGCTGATGATAACCTGACCTTAGATCTATCTTGGAGAACACACTGGCTCCTCTCAACTGGTCGAACAGATCTTCTATTCTAGGCAAGGGGTACTTGTTCTTGATGGTGACTTCATTCAGAGCTCGATAATCGATACACATCCTTTTGGTGCCATCTTTCTTCTCCATAAATAGGACAGGGGTGGCCCAAGGCGAGGTGCTTGGCCGAATGTAACCTTTCTCTGACAACTCATCAATCTGCTTCTTAAGTTCAACAAACTCTGGTCCGGATATTCTGTAAGCTCTCTTAAAGATGGGGGCGGTTCCAGGAAGAAGCTCTATGGCAAATTCAACTTTCCGCTCTGGTGGCATACCTGGTAAGTCCTTTGGAAACACATCTGGGAACTCGGACACAACCTTGATACTCTCAATTGGGTCTGCTTCACTGCTATCAACAGCCATCTGATAACAACTTCCTTTCTTCGGCTCAGGCAGGACTAACTCGGTCACCACTTGCTCTCCTAGTGGGGACACCAACTTGATTGTCCTCTTATCACAACTGATAACTGCCTGATACTTATCTAGCCAATTCATCCCTAGGATGACATCTATTCCTTGAGTACCCATTACTATGAGATTAGCAGGAAACGCTATCCCCCTTATTTCCACACCTACATTCAAACAAATGCTATCGGCTCGAATTCTACCACCGGCTGAGTCAATTTGAATGGGGGTTGACATGGTAGTTATTGGAAGATTATGTGCTTTTACCCATGATGCAGTAATGAAAGAATGTGTTGCTCCAGTATCAAATAACACTTCTGCAATATGGGAGTCGACTTGGAACATACCTACTATCATGCCAGGGTCTCCTGAACTGCTTCAGCCTCCAAGTGGTTCAGTCTCCCATGGTTGTAGCGTGGCTGAGAGCGGTTGCCTGCTCCAGGCTGAGACACATTCTGCTTTGCTGGGGCATTGGGGCCTGATTGCTGCTGGGCTGCCTTCTTCGGACATTGCATCACCCAATGGCCCTGCTCTCCACAGTGGAAACATGCTCTGTTTCCAACTTGAGCTGGTGCTGTCTGATTGTTCTGCTGGTTTGCTGGGGCAGGAAGACAAGGTGCCTGCTGATTCTGTCTCTGAAACTGACCTCCTCCTGACTGATTGTTCTGACGATTCTGATACTGGTGCTGAGGGTACTGCCTTTGGAACTACTGATGCTGGGGTGGACACTGGTTCTGCCTGAACTGCTAAGGTTGATTGCCTGAGAAACGAGGACGATTGCTGCTTCCAGGCTGGGGTCCACTGATCTTGCGCTTGCGATCCTCCTCTCCTTACGCTTCCTCTCTGTCATGATTGCCCTGTTGATCAGGTGCTGGAATGTCGGGAAGGTGTGATTCATCAGCTGATACTGCAGAGGGTCAACCAAGCCTCTCAAGAAACGATACTGTCTCTTGGCGTCGGTGTTGACATCTTCAAGAACATAGCGAGACAACTGCAGAAACCTGTCTCGGTACTCACTAACAGACGATGACCCTTGCTTGAGGGCCAGGAACTCTTCCTTCTTCACTGTCATCAGACCTGCAGGAACATGGTACTGACGAAAGCTACCTCTAAACTCTTCCCAGGTGATGGTGTCGGTGTTGGCATGGGTGGCGAGATAAGACTCCCACCAGGACTGAGCTGCTCCTCTCAACAGATGAGGACCATACAGGACTTTCTCCCTATCATCGCACTGAGCGGTATGCAACTCCCGCTCCACAGTGTGCAACCAGTCTTCAGCATCCATGGGGTCAGAAGAGTGAGCAAACGTTGGGGGATGACCTCTCATGGATTCAGCACGCTTGTCCCTGGGCATCTGAGGCATATGAGGCTGAGGTGGGGCCTGCTGCTGCTGCTGAATGGCGGCCAGAGTCTGACCGATGGCTTGAACTGCCTGAGTCTGCATCAGGAACATCTGCTCGATGGACATCGGGGGCGAGGGCGACAGTTGTTGTTGCTGGGGTACCTCATCCTGCTGAGCTGCCTGCTCCTGCTGAGCACGCCTTCCTCCTCTGCGCCTGTTCTCTGACATCTGCAGAACGCAACCACACATCAGAACTGATCTTGCAAGTCTTGTAGCATAAGAAAAGAGTATAGAATTCTTCAACATCACTGAACAGATGAGCATCTTCACTGATCTCCAACACAAACCAACACAGCTTCTCAGATAAAGAGGAAAGTGGAATAAAAGGCCTCCCAACCAGACAACTAACTTTGTTAACATCTAACAGGTAAACCAAAATGCAGGGGATACCCACATTCTGGTGACAGTCATTACAAAGATCCAAATCAAACATAGTTCATCATGACAAACATAAATGCACAGGATATAACAAACTACCCTGTCTAACTAAGACTAACTAAGAGCGAGACTAACGCTAAGACTATAGCTTCTACGTATATATTTCGTATTAATTACAAGATCCGACTCTAACGATTTATGGTTCTAGATTTATCTTGGTCTTGCAGTCGGGGTTGCCATAAGGCTGGTGTCCATGCCGAGGTGAGCGGTACGGGTGCTGGGTCCCAACGGGAGCGGGGGAACCATCATCCCGGTGACGACGCTCCGCGTGCTCAGCCCGCAGCTGGGCGATCTCAGCACGAGCCCTACTCAGCTCGTCTAGTGCATGGTCTAGCTCCGTGTTTAGCACGGCGGCTAGGTTGACTGTGCTGCTCAACCTAGGATTGTCCTCACCGACAGGTGAAACAATCACGCCTCCTATGGTGCCAGATGGACGGCGGGGGTAATACTTCAGATTGAGACCGTCGGCTACCCCGCCGAGCACTGAGCAGTAGTGCGAAAGCGCACGCCATGCGACATCTTGCATGGCCCCCTCAGCTGAGTCCCGCTCAGAGATGGAATAGTGCTCTGAGCAGACCTCCGCACCCTGGAGACTGTTCTCCGGATGGCGCACCAAGCAGGTCGCCTCCCGGCGGTCCGGGTAGACCCCGCGACTGTGCTGGAAGACCACACAGTGATACTCGATAGACCAAGTACGCCGGTCAAGTGCCCGACGTAGCAGGGTGTCGAGCGCATCATGGAAGTGACACCCGCGAGCAGCGTCGCGAGTGATGGGTTGAGCAACCCATCCTTCCGGCTCCTGGTCAGTAGAAAAGTCGATGTCATGGCTCGAGCTGTTGTCGCCACCTCCGTCGTCTGGGTCTCCTCCAGCAGCTACTCCAGGGGCTGGGGCGCCCAGTGGTGGTGCAGGGGGCGCCTCCAGAGGAAGCACGGGGGAGCAGCTCCTCACAGACTCTATCTCCTACTGGAGCGAGAAAGAAGAGCCCTGCTGCTCCTGTCGTCGACGTTCCTGCTCCTCATGCAGGCGGTGGCGCAGCCTCTCCAAGTGGCTGGACTGACCGGCCACGGGACGGCGAAGTGGACGCTCCGCGAGACGAGAGGGTAAGAAGGGGATGATAGACTTCCGTGCGGTGTGTCTAAGACGAGCCATCTACAAAAGACACCGCAAGCAAAAGAGTGAGAACAGAACTAGTATGACCAACAAGTAAAGAACCATAAATATATGAAGGATTAGAATAAAATACAATTTTCAGCAAGGTATAATATATAGTAGAACAGAACATAGTTTTGATCGATATGACCAACTTTTGAAGGGATGCCAAAGTCAAGGCAGGGATAGAGGTCTATAATCCTTAGAACGACCATTCTACTCTAGGTTAGCGGTCCTACAGTCAGCACTACTTTGATACCACCTATGTCACACCCGGTTTTAGAAGGCAAACCAAATGCGAACCATGTACGTGCCAGGATCAGCAATTCACGTACACAGCAGTTACATAACATGGACATCATCACACAGTGCTCAAATAGTATTAAAAAAGGGAAATAGTAGTCGATTACATCATATGTCTGAGACATCCACATAGTCTTTACAATAAATCAAAGTGCGGAAAAGAAACGTAGATAAACGCGGCCTTCACAGGTAGCCGACTGGGGGTTTGCCGCTAACCCACGCCTAGAACTCGTCGTAGTCTTGGAACTCCTGGAAGTCTCCTTCCACGGCTTCATCTTCTCTTGAGCAGTGGTTGCAATGCTAACAACCTGGGGAATGGGGGGTTGGTGTGTAGAGCAAGGGTGAGTACACATCAACATACTCAGCAAGTATCCTGTTTAGCTGTAGTGGACTAGCTTTATGTGGGGATAAGTCAAGCAGTTGCTTTTAGTTGGTCAGATTATTGTTACTAGCTAGTAGAGAAAGCCAAATTTTAGAATTAACCCACGTTATTAACCCAAACATACTCCTTTCCAAATGGAAAGAGTACCACTTACCATTACCAGAGTCAAAACCAAGAACCATCAGTCTCATTGCCACCTGCAAATCCGAACATCTCTGATCAAGTACCACTAATCACTAGAGCTCCCTTGGCCGCTCATAACCGCGAGCACGGCTGATATATCAGTTTTCTAACACTCTGCAGAGGTTGCGCACTTTACCCATGAGCCGTGATTCCCTTTTTGCCTCGGGTTGTACGGACCCTTGAACACTCCCAAGGTGAGTAGGCAGGTCTCACTACGTAGCCTTTACAAAGATTCCCCGGGGCTGTAGCCACCCGTTAGGTTTCCTAAATGTACCGCACTCCTCCCCAAGGGACAAATCAACCTTGGCAGAGCGAGCCGCATACACCGAGCCCCATTGACGGCACGACGGCGAAGCGAACTACACCCCGGATCCTCTAATTATTCAGCTAAGGGCACCCCATTCCACCCTCATGGTTGCAATGTTTTCCCGGACGATCATCCAACGAACAGGTCCTTACGGAGAGGCACTCGAGAAACCGCTCGAGCTCCCTTGAAGACCACAAGTATAATCATAAATGAGAGGGAAAACAGCGTATCATAGATAATTCTCATCATGTTCATTGATTAGAGTTGAGCAATAGCATAAGACTAAGCAATAATAATCCAACCCAAATAGGTAAACAAGGACATGGATAACAAAAGCTAGTAAATCCTTAGGTATAACTGTGAAAATGCGGGAGATGAATTAAAGAATGAATAGGACAGAGATAGGTCAAGGGACACTTGCCTCCACCAACCGACTGCTGCTCAGGGGCTTCTCCTATGATTTCTTCGGGCTTCTCAACCGGATCGTTCTCTATGCGAGCGCAAGCATACATACATCCATCCATTCGAATTAGGAAACAAACAGTACATCATTACAAGAGAACAAATAGAGTAAATATGCATAGAGTATCACATACGATATTGCATATGCCATGGTTAGAGAAGAAAGGTCTCGCAGTGGTTAAAGCTATACTCAAGGCGTATTACGGGTAGACGCATAACTAGCCACTACGTGCTCTAGTTCCGCTTAATTCCAATAATAAGGATTAGTCACATGTGCTAATAGAATCATAACCCTTACTACATTGACAACTCGCTATGTTCATGTTAAGAGAAAGAACGAACTTAGCCACTACATTTCATGTAGTCATACTAACAAATATTTAATATAGGTGTAAAGATAGCTATTATCTAAGCATAATTAACCCATGCCTAGTTATTGCCACTTCTTGACACAGTCCCATTAGTACTAGCACTTTTAATTGGCGAAGAGCATCATAGCGCGACAATTCACACCTAAAAGATAAATGACTAAGCGTGATGGTTAAGCGTTGTACGGGCGAATAGGCTACGCGAGCGAGCGAATGGGGCCGCGGACCACTACCGCACACACGAGCGAGCGAGCGAGGCCGCCACGAGCAAGTCGCGCGGGCTACCGCAAGCGAGCTAGGACTCCAGGGGGCACGCCGCGCCACGACGTCGTGGTCGAGCCACGCGAGCAAACCACACCGGGTGGGGCTGCGCAGGACGTCGGGCATTGGCCGAGCCAGACCGCGGTCGCGGGCGAGCGAGCCACGCCGCCACGGCGGGCAGGGCGGGCGCAAGGTCGCGCCGAGCCTCGGGCGGGCGAGCCACGCCAGCACGGCGAGCAGGACGGGCGCAAGGCCGCGCCAAGCCACGGGCGGGCGGGGTGCCGCGCTGGCACGAGACGGCGGGGAAGCCGCACGGGCGGGGCGGGGCGCCGTGGTCGAGCTCCGGTCCCCACGGCCGAGCCGGGGGCAGGCGAGCTGTGCCACCGCGCCATGCCGCGTGCAGAGCCGGGGCCGGACCGCGGGCGGGTGAGCCGCCATGGCCACGTCGCTGAGCTGGGGCCGCGGCGGGCACGCCACGCCGGGCCGTGCCAGCCGGACGAGCGCGAGGGAGGAGGGGAGGGGGTCGGGGTGGGCGCGCCCCGCGCCGAGTCCGGGATGCCGTGCCGCCATGGCCGAGCGCCAGAGGCCGGACCGAGGCTCCGCCGCGCCGGGAAGAAGGGACGAGGGGGGGGGGGAGGGAAGGAAGAAAGGGAGGGGGCCAGGGCTCACCACGGGTGAGTGACGGGCGGCGGCGTCGGGCGAGCCGGGGGCGGGCAGAGGGGCGGTGCGAGGTAGGGGAGGGATCGTGCGCGGGGGGTAGAGGGGAGGAGAGAGAGACGGTTTTGGGGGTGGGGGGTGGGGGATGACAGGTGGGCCCCACCAGGGGGTGGCGGCGTGGCTCAACCACCCACGCAGGGCGCGCGCGAGGGGAACGGGGGGGGCGAGGGGGCGAGCTGGGCCGCGGCGGCGCCGGCCCACGGCGCGAAGGGGAAGGGGAGAGGGGGAGGCAGGCTGCGCGGAGGGGGGGGGGCGGCTGGGCCGTGCCAGGAAATCGGCCCAAGAGAGGAGGGGGGCTTTTCTATTTATTTTCCCTATTTTCCATTGACCATTTCCTCTAATCCTCTACTAAGCGCAAACTTTATGGAATCAAGCAAATAATCACAAGGGAAAATGATGTGTGGATCGGCATGATGCAACAACCAAAGAAACTAACTCTAGGGTTTATTCTTAGTATACGACTTGGAGTTTTGAAAATAGGTAGGGTTTTAGCGAAAGAAATGGGGAAAGAGAGGTAACACCCGAATTTAGCGAGCGATAGAGAAAGAAAAAAAATTCAACTCAAAATTCGGGGCGTTACACTTTACAAGCCATAGCACTTCCAATCTCAACAAGGAGAAAGGGAAGGCTCCTATGGCTAGTAGTTCTCAAAAGAACCATGCCTATCTTTATAAGGAAGTTACTAATGTTACTGGTCATGATAAGTGTCATAATCATTCTATTTTTCCTGTGTGTCATGATGATGTATTTAGTTCTCATGCCATGTTTGCAACTAGCTCCTCTTATGCTCATGGTAGAAATAGACCTAAGCGTAATCATGTTCTTTCTCATGTGCCTAGGAAAGTATCCACTGGTCCGACTGCTATTTATCATACATGTGATGCTTCATTTGCATTGTCATATAAAAATGCTAAAGTAGCAGCTAGAAAGTTGGGATCTAAATGCAAGAGAGACAAAACTTGCATTTGAGTTCCAAAATCTGTTGTAACTAACCTGTAGGACCCAACAAGAGTTGGGTACCTAAAACCCAAGCTTAATTACCTTGCATGTTTATGCATCCGGGGGCTCAAGCTGGATTATTGATAGTGGATGCACAAACCACATGACGGGGGAGAAGAAAATGTTCACCTCCTACGTCAAGAACAGGTATTCCCAAGGCACTATCATCTTTGAAGATGGGAACCAAGGCAAGGTCAAAGGCTTAGGCAAGATAGCCATCACAACCAAGCATTCGATCTCTAATGTGTTTTTAGTAGAATCGCTCGGGTACAATTTGTTGTCTGTAAGCCAATTATGTCATATGGGCTATAATTGTTTATTTACAAATATTGATGTATCTGTCTTTAGAAGAAGTGATGGTTCATTAGCATTTAAGGGTGTATTAGACGACAAGCTCTATTTAGTTGATTTCTCAAAAGAGAATGCCGATCTAGATGCATGCTTAATTGCTAAGACTAATATGGGCTAGCTCTGGCATCGCCATCTAGCACATGTTGGAATGAAGAACCTTCATAAGCTTCTAAAGGGAGAACATGTGTTAGGACTAACCGATGTCTGTTTTGAGAAAGATAGACCTTGTGCAGCGTTCCAATCAGGGAAGCAGGTGGGAAGTACTCATCAAAATAAGAATGTGATGACAACATGAAGACCATTGGAACTCCTACACATGGATCTCTTTGGGCCCGTTGCCTATCTCAGCATCAGGGGAAGTAAGTATGATCTTGTTATAGTTGATGATTTTTTTCGCTTCACTTGGGTATTCTTTTTGCAGGATAAATCTGAAACCCAAGGAACTTTAAAGCGCTTCTTAAGGAGAGCTCAAAGCGAATTTGAGCTAAAACTGAAAAAAAAGATAAGAAGCGACAATGAGTCTGAGTTCAAGAATCTTCAAGTCGAAGAATATCTTGAGGAGGAAGGCATCAAGCACGAGTTCTCCGCTCCCTACACACCACAGCAAAACGGTGTGGTAGAGAGGAAGAATAGGACACTAATTGATATGGCAAGGACAATGCTTGGGGAATACAAGACGCCTGAGCGATTTTGGTCGAAAGCTGTGAATACAACCTGCCATGCCATAAACCGGCTCTACCTGCATCGCCTCCTCAAGAAGACGTCATATGAAAACCGGCAACAAACCTAATGTGCCATATTTTCGTGTATTTGGGAGCAAATGTTACATTTTGGTAAAGAAAGGTAGACATTCGAAGTTTGCTCCCAAAGCTATAGAAGGGTTTTTACTAGGGTATGACTCTAATACAAAGGTGTACAGGGTCTTCAACATATCATCAGGATTAGTTGGAGTCTCTAGCGACATTGTATTTGATGAAACTAATAGCTCTCCAAGAGAGCAAGTTGATCTTGATGATATAGGTGAGGATGAGGTTCCAACGACCGCAATGTGAACAATGGCGATAGGTGATGTGCGACCACTGGAACCACAAGAGCAAGATCAACCTTCTTCCTCTACATTGGTGCATCCCCCAACTCAAGATGGAGAACAAGTACCTCAAGATGAAGGGCAATATCAAGGGAGAGCACATGAAGAATAGGATAAGGAGGAAGAAGCTTCACAAATTCCTCCAACTCAAGTCCGGTCAACGATCCAAAGAAATCATCTAGTGGATCAAATTCTAGGTGATATCAGCAAGAGAGTAACAACTCGCTCATGTCTAGCTAATTTCTGTGAGCATTACTCATTTGTGTCTTCTATTGAGCCTTTCAAGGTAGATGAAGCCTTGCAGGATCTGGACTAGGAGTTGGCCATGCAGGAAGAGCTCAACAACTTCAAAAGAAATGAAGTGTGGAGCCTGGTTCCACGTCCAAAGCAAAATGTTGTGGGAACCAAGTGGGTGTTCCGCAACAAGCAAGAACAACACGATGTGGTGATAAGAAACAAGGCTCGACTTGTGGCAAAAGGTTATGCCCAACTCGTAGGTATGGATTTTGAGGAGACCTTTGCTCTTGTGGCTAGGCTAGAATCAATTCAGATTTTATTGGCCTATGCTGCTCACCACTCTTTTAAGCTTTTTCAAATGGACGTGAAGAGCGCCTTCCTCAATGGACCAATCAAGGAGGAGGTATACGTGGAACAACCCCCCAACTTTGAGGGTGACAGGTATCACGATCACGTCTACAAGCTCTCTAAGGTGCTATGGACTTAAGCAAGCTCCAAGAGCATGGTATGAATGCCTTAGAGATTTCCTTATTACTAATGCTTTCAAGGTTGGGAAAGCTGGTCCTACTCTCTTTACTAAGACTTGCAATGATGATCTTTTTGTATGCCAAATATTTGTCGATGACATTATATTTGGTTCTACTAGTCAAAAGTCTTGTGAGGAGTTTAGCAGGGTGATGATGCAAAAGTTCGAGATGTCAATGATGGGCGAGTTAAACTACTTCCTTGGATTTCAAGTGAAGCAACTCAAGGAAGGAACCTTCATATCCCAAACAAAGTACACTCAAGATTTGCTCAAGCGGTTTGGGATGAAGGATGCAAAGCCTGCAAAGACACTGATGGGAATGGATGGACATCTTGACCTCAATAAAGGAGGTAAGTCCATTGATCAAAAGGCATACCGGTCTATGATAGGATCTTTGCTTTATCTTTGCGCTAGTAGACCAGATATTATGCTAAGTGTATGCATATGTGCTAGATTTCAATCCGACCCCAAGGAGTGTCACCTTGTGGCCGTTAAGCGAATTCTTAGATATTTAGTTTCTACGCCTTGCTTCGAGATCTGATATCCAAAGGGGTCTACCTTTGACTTAATCGGATACTTGGATTCCGACTATGCTGGGTGCAAGGTTGATAGGAAGATCACATTAGGGACTTGCCAGTTCTTGGGAAGGTCCCTGGTATCTTGAAGCTCTAAGAAACAAACTTTTGTTGCCCTATCCACCGCTGAGGCCGAGTACGTTGCCGTAGGACAGTGTTGTGCGCAACTACTTTGGATGAGGCAAACCCTCCGGGACTTTGGCTACAATCTGAGCAAAGTCCCACTCCTATGTGATGATCCTGTTGAACACACCCGCACTAAGCACATAGACATTCGGCAACATTTTGTGAGAGACCACCAGCAATGGGGAGATATTGATATTTACCATATTAGCACCGAGAACCAGCTAGCCGATATCTTCACCAAGCCTTTAGATGAGAAAAGGTTTTGCAGGTTGCATAGTGAGCTAAATGTCTTAGATTCGTGTAACTTAGATTGGTCTATAGCATACATGTGTTCTATGCCTTTGATCATGTTACTTTAAGCATTCATGTCTTTAATTGCTTATTTTCGGTGCTCAAGTTTTACAAGTCATCCCCAGACCTCACAAGTCCCTATGCAAATGATACACATGTTTAGGGGGAGGATGTACTACAACTTGACTCCCTTCAGACTAACTTATTTGTTGAGTACTCTTAAAATAGTCTCAAATATGTATTGAAAGGGAAAAGTGAACTTGGACAAAGAAAGGGCTTCCACTGCACTTCGGTATAAGTGTATCTTGTCCGAAGTTCGTACTAATGTACTCATTGCCTTTTTGCTCGTATTTGACACTTTGGTGAGGCAATGGGGTTAAAGGGTCAAAAGTTCTCCCGTTTTGGTGCTTAATGCCAAAGGGGGAGAAATTAAGGCCAAAGCAAATGGATCAGCCAACCACTTGTGAATTTCAAAAATTGTAGAGTTAGAATCTTGTGTTGGATCAAAACCCTCTTATTGTGAAAATTTGTTCTCTTATGGAGGAGAATTTTGATTATGGGAAAAAGGGGGAGTTTGTGACATTCTTGAAAGATCTCTTGATTTGCCAAAACAAGTTTTTTTTATATATAGATAGGAAAAGAATTTGTTTTGTGAAAATAAACCAAGTGGTGGCAAAAGTGATCCAAATATGCCAAATCCCGTGTGAGTTAAATTGGTCTTCAATTTGCACTCTTTGAGA
The DNA here is from genome assembly GCA_029449295.1 of Zea luxurians. Taxonomy (NCBI): domain Eukaryota; kingdom Viridiplantae; phylum Streptophyta; class Magnoliopsida; order Poales; family Poaceae; genus Zea; species Zea luxurians. Next base: position 35,115,693 of record JAOPSE010000010.1, on the reverse strand, counting down.
GATATATTGCACTTTAAGTTGCTTTTAAATGTGTTAGCATAAATCACCAAAAAGGGGGAGATTGAAAGGGAAATGTGCCCTTGGGCAATTTTTATAAATGTTTTGGTGATTAGATGTCCAACACATTGTTTTTAAGGTGATGTATATTAAGTGTTAAAGAAGTGCAAATCAAGAATCAAGGTATGACTCTAGCCTTAGTGAATTGTTTTTGATACTAACATATTCCCCTAAGTGCTAGGAAAAATATCAAATCAAATGAGAGTGGAGTGGAGAAGTTTGGTTGAGTCTAGCCAAACTTGCACCAGCCTTCGGTGCATCGGACTGTTCGGTGTGTACAGGACAGTGTTCAGTGCACAGGCTGGTTCAGCAGCAAACTCGCTGCTCTCAGGAATCGGCGAGGGAGGCATGGCTAAAAATCACCGGACTGTCCAGTGAGCCAACAACGCCCGCACCAACGGTTGGCAGCGTGATCAGCGGGTGACGCGTGCCAGAGCCAATGGTCACCAGGTCGCACCGGACTGTCCGGTGTGCACTGGACAGTGTCTGGTGCGCCAAGGGGACCAAAGGCTCAATGATCGGCTTCGCCAGAAAAGGAAAGGAATCGAGCACTGTTCATGTCCGGTGGTGCACCGGACTGTCCGGTGCGCCAACCGACAGAAGGCAAGAATTGCCTACCAAATGAAGATCCAACGGCTCCTAGCTGCCTTGAGGCTATAAAAGGGACCCCTAGGCGCATGGAGCAGTACACCAAGCCTCCATTGAACATTCTAAGACACCTAGACTTCGCAAACATGCATTCGGGTCATCGTGACTGAGATTTGAGCATTAGTTGTGTTGTGAACTTGTTGCACTATTCTTGTGTGCTCTCTTTTTTACTTGTGTGCGTATTGTTGCTGCGATTCTAGCTCTTGCGTATGTTTCTTTCCCTCCCTTACTCTTGTGGCTTTTCTTGTGAACAACATTGTAAGGGTGAGAGGCTCCAACTTGTGGAGATTCCTCATAAACGGGAAACATCTACTAAGGAAGAAAACCGTGGTACTCAAGTTTCATCATTGGATCACTTGAGAGGGATTGAGTGAAATCCTTGACCGAAGGAGATCACCACAACGTGGAGTAGGCATTGGCCGAACCACGGGATAAAATCACCATGTCTCTTGTGTCACTTTTTATTGTGATTGGTTTCTCTTCTTGAGTTCTCGCTCAATCACTTGTGATATTGTTTCTAAGTTCAATACTCATTCTAAAGGAACAATCAAGTGAAGAGTTCTCTCTATAGCATCTTGAATTAATATTACTAACATTTCATAACCAAGATTTTGGGCTATTTAGTGTTATTATTTACAGGATCACCTATTCACCCCCTCTAGGTGCTCTCAGCCGCTACTGGTGAATCCAACAGCGGCTGTTGCGTACCAATTCGATCGTAGACTGGTTTAATGTGGCGCGTCCGTTGGCAATCAAACGGTTTCTATCACCCGACACTCCTTCGGCTGGGCACATTTGCGTCTTAGTCCCCTGGCTTTCTCCGAAATAACCCGTAGTCCACCATGGTAGGTCCTAAGACTTGGAAACATTTGTATAGTAAATCCTGAGTTATCTGTTATTAGCGCGCGCAAAACTAGACCTCTAGTAAAACAGAGAAATTTATTTAGAAAAGGATTTTTAGTGCAAAATTAATTACAATAACTTGTTTAATTCCTAGAAAATACATTTTAACTCCTTTGTAATTCATTCCAGTTACTATAATTTTGTATTAATATTGTTTCTCACTTAGTAACACTGTTTTAGCATGAAGCCCATATTAAATTTGATCACTTAATTAATTTTGTACCAAACCCATAAATACTTTGGAAAATCATAACTTAAAATCCGTAACTCCGAATTTAGTGATTCTTGTTCCTACGATCTAGTAACAATAAGTAGATTATTATTATGCATTCTGAATTCATGTTTGGTGTGATGTTAATTTATCCTTTGTACCATGTTTGTTTGTGTTGTGGTGAGTAGACGAGCAAGTGATTGAGGATCTAGGTGTTCAGCAGGTAGAAGTTGCTGAGGAGGAGCTCATTCAAGGCAAGTTATGCCCTTGACCACTTTTATTTACCCAATAATATTCTCTATAATCATTTTATCATGCACATACTTAATTTTGATGGGACCCAATAGGCCACCCTAGTTTGGTTATCTTTGCACCTTATTTACCCCTGAACTTTTCGGTAGTCTTTGCTATTGCTATATATGGTTTTGGGTGTTGAGACAACTATTACACATAACCATTCTTTATTATTGTTCTATTTCTGTTCATGATAAGACTACTATGTTAATTGGAACATTGAGCTTAACTTGAGAAACACGTGCCACCACAAGAATGAAATGGGACGCCCTTGGCTGACTAAGTAGGAAAGCTAGTGGAGGACTACCTTACCCGAAAGGGGCAAGGGCAGTAGGGGAGTAGGCGTGTAGGGAGGTTCTCGGGTTGATTTTGCTGCGATGGCGGTCAGACGGGGATTCCTGCATTGCTCTTCCTAGAAACTGTAGCGGGTTTTCTGAAGCTAGTGGAACTTTGTAAAGGCCTCGTAGTGAATCCCTAGCCATTCACCTCGTCAGTGTCTAAGGGCCTTGTAAACCTAGGCTATACGGGATATACGACTTGTGGGTACAGGGTACAACCTCTGCAGAGTGTAAAATTGGTATACTAGCCGTGCTCGCGGTCATGAGCAGCTCAGGACTCTCGCATGATTAATTTATGGAATTAAATTCAATTTGTCATTTGCATCTCATTGTGGTTTATTATTAATTTTGATCTATTATTACTCTGGTTTGGTATCTACTTACATTTAGTAATTGCTAATAAAACTTGACCAACTTATTAAAAGAAATGCTCAGCTTTAGCCCTTATTTGTTGATCAGCCTTACACTTCACATGAACTCTCACCTTTGGTGAGTTCATGCAAATTATTCCCCATAACCTGTTGAGCTATGATCTTTTATGAGCTCACCCTTGCGATATATAAACCCCCACAGGAGAAGAACAGTTGGTCCAGGACGAGCCTTACAATGAAGAGTACGAGCTCATCTAGGTGGCGTCTCCCAGTCAACTTGATGGCGCCAAGGATTAATGTTTAGTTCGCTTTATCGTTTTCATTTATTTTTGTAAGACTTTCGCTATGTAATAATGGTACTTGTGACATTTATCTCTATACACTTTGTCATTTTATGTGATGTTTGTGACACTCCAGGTCACTATTTCGCGTTATGTTGGGAAATTTATCCTAATCTCAGATTGCTCAGTGAAAATTTCTATTTCTCGATCGCATCTATCACCTTTTATCCAGTTACTTGTGAAGGTTTCACCGATTTCTGAATTTATTCGATCTTGAGAAAGGCCGAATTTGGAGCCTATTAAAACTTTTGTTTCTTAAACGAGTGCAGATTCGGATGTCAATCTCATTTCGCAAATCTCGCCAAGAACTCCTCTTATCTGAAGTCTCGACAGTGGCTATCCGGTCTATGCCCGACTCAGATTTCTCGACATTTGATCCATGTCCAAATATTTTATCCGAACCCTATTCTCAAGTGGGATCTTTAACGTGTTTGCATCTATTTAAATCGTTTCCGACTCAATTTGCTAATACATGTACCTGATCTGAGTTAGAAGCGACAAGCGTCAGTGATTTTTTTGGAACAACTCACGCAAATTAATCTGAGCTACATGTTTCTAATTCAAAAACCTCATTAAATTGTGCATCAAATTATTTTCTAAATATGACACTAGAAACTTTGTTCGTCAACGTCGTTTTTGAATTTCTGCCACAACTTTTTTCCCTATTCGTCGTGGCTGCGAGCTGTTCAAATGAAACTCGTGCGCGTTGTAGCCTCAGCCACTCACAGGACGTCGTGCCCTCGGCCAATGGATGGCCACCTCCCTCTTCGACCAATGTCGCTATCTGCTGCACAGGCGCTAGCTGTAGTAAAGCAGCAAGCATGGCCACGTGGTTGTGGCTGCCTGGGCAACACCCAGCTTGCCCATCCGGCCGGCGTCGTGTGCCTGCAGCCAGTGCTTGGTCTCCATCCACGCTAGCCTCTCCCTAGTCACCACCTCTGTACACCAATGATGTGTCACACCCGGACTTTAAGGAACAAAGCCAGGTGCATCTCATACATGCGCCAAGAAGACAACATATATAATAACAGAGTGTATAGAGATAAATGTCATAAAACATCAGAGTATTTATTACATAGCGGAAGACTTATTACAAAATAAAAGAATAACCATAAAACGAACTAAGGTTCGTTGGCGCCAATGTCAACTGAGAAACGCCACCTAGATCAGATCATACTCCTCGCCTTGTGGCTCCTCCTGAACCACCTGTTCTTCTCCTGTGGGGGGGTGTGAGACAGCAAGAGTGAGCTCACATACGTTCATAGCTCAACAAGTCACGGGGAATAATGTGACATGAACTCACCAAAGGTGGGAGCTCATGAAGTGTAAGGCTTATCAAAGAAAATGGTTAAAGCTGAGCATTGCTTTTAATGTTGGTCAAACTTTTATTAGCAATTACTAGATGTAAGTAAATACCAAACCATAATAAATAATAGAACAAAATTAATAAATAATCCCATGCAAATGCATATGACAAATTGAATTTAGGTTCCATAAATTAATCATGTGAGTGTCCGAGCCGCTCATGACCGTGAGCACGGCTAGTATACCAGTTTTACACTCTGCAGAGGTTGCGCATCTTTACCCACAAGTCGTGTTACCCGTTTGCCACGGAGTTGATCAGACTCCATACACCTCTACCAAGGAAGCGAGGCAGGGTATCACTACGAGGCCTTTACAAAGTTCCACTAGCTTCAGACTACCCGCTACAGTTTATAGGAAGCTCCAGTGCAGGGTTCTTGCCTGACCGCCATCGCAGCAAAATCAACCAAAGACCTCCCTACACTGACCACTCCCCTACTGCCCTTGCCCCTTTCGGGTAAGGTAGCCGTCCACTAGCTTTCCTAGTTAATCAGCCAAGGGCGTCCCATTAAACCCTTGTGGTAGCACTGTTTTCCTGGGTGGTTCTCCATGTTCCCATTAACATAATGATCTTAACATGAACATAAAATAATGAACAGATAACAAAAAGTGTAACAATGAGTGATGAATATCTCTATACCCAAATCCACATAAAGCAATAGCATAAACTACCCAAAACTTTAGTAGTAAAACCAGTGGTGAAGCAAGGTATAAAGATAGTCAAAATCTAGGGTAACCTATTGGGTCCCAGCAAAATTAACTTATGCAGATCATTATGAATAATAAGAACATGAATGGGTAAAAGAAGTGATCAAGGGCACAACTTGCCTGGCACTTGAGATTCCAGTTACCAGGGTGATTCTTCAAATCCTCGTGACCGCACTGCTAGTCGTAGCAATACAAACAGACATTGTATAGACAAAATTAACATCACACCAAACATAAGTACAGACTGAATAAGAATATTCTACGCGTTGCTACGAGGTCGTGGGATCGAGAACTAGTAAGATCGAAGTTACGATTAAAGAGTTATGATTTACAAAGGATCTATGTGAATTAAATATTAAACTATATTATAAATTCGTTAATATACATCATATGAAGAAATACATTCTAATTAGTTAATTTAACTTTAATCTAGATTATAATATGTTTAGAAATCATATTATAGTCAAATTAATTATAGACATGTCAACCCTGAATAAAGTAAATCTACTACAAAAAGGGAACCAAATATTTAATTATAAAAGTATGTGATACAATACAATTAACGTTTCTACTACATAGAAAATATTTATACGAAGCTAGGCAACTTGAAAGAGTTAAATCAGAGTTACAACGTGCAAGTTATGAATTTACTAGGTTTATTGTTTCACTTTTCTACTCAAATATCAGTTTCTATACCCATTCCATAATTTCCTGGAAGCACGGGGTCAAAGGCATAAAATCCAGGATCTACTTGCAGTTACTTTTGGCTTGGGGTGGATGGCGGGTTATTTAAAAGGAATTAGGGGTCTCTTTTGCAAAAGAGGCACGACCGAAGGGGTACGCCGAATTCAGGGTCGTCCGATCTAGAATCTGTGGATCAGATTAGATCCAATACCTAACCGAACCGGTACGCATTCTCAACCGTTGGATCAGAGATCTTTGATCAGATTCCCACGTGACCACCAAACCGTCCGATAGCTTATCTACGGTCGGAACCTACAACCGCGAAGGGGTATGTGCCCAACTAATCTGGGCCACCTTACAGCCGATCGACGGCACAAGCGCACGCTTCTCCTGCGCCCTCAATCCTAGGATCTACGGTGACACCCGTTCTTCAATCTCCGGACATAAGTGTACAGCGGCTGAGCATGGCGGCACCCATAGCTGAGTCATGACCCCACGCCGACGAGCCACCCAACCGGCACACAGGCACAGGGTGGCGGCGCACCCATGCAGTGAAACAGCGCACGCACTGACGAAGCCCTGCACGGCGGTCCCAAGCACCCAACCCACAGCAAATCGATATTATGCACTGAAGAACGAGAACGGGAAGGAGAGGTAGATGCCAACCCGGAGGAGGCGTCAGTCGAAGGGGCCAGGGCTTCCTGCGTGGCCACCAGTGGTGGCGTGATCCTGGGGGCGTTCGGCCCCGGCCAGATCGACAGATGGTGGATGGTGCCCCGCCGCGGCGAACTTTCCCACGACGATGATCCCTCGGCTGCGAACAGCGAAACTCCAAGCTTCGGTCCCAAGCTCCCAGGGGTTGGCGTGGAGCGGATAGGGGCGAGGGGAGGTCCGGCTTTATACCTAGGGCAGAGTCCGAGCAGGTGGGTGCTCGCCTGAAATTACGGTCGATCCGCTCGCAACGGCGTGGTCCGAGTCACACGGGGAAGAAGACCGACGGGTGGGGACCACGTGCAAGAGACTCGAGTGGGGAGGAAAAAAAGACAGTGTCCGACGCGCGGGGATGAGTGGATGGCAGGCGGGTCCCAGCCGCAGCGAAACCGGGCGTGTGGGCAGCTCGGGTCGCCAAGTTGGGCCAACTGGAGGAGAGAAAGTGGAGATGGGCTAGCGCTTAGAAATAGGTCACGTGGACAGGTTACGACCCATGTACAGAAACGAGCTTCCCCTTTTCTTTCCTATTTTCTTTCAAGTTTGTGCTACAGTTTCAATTTAAATTCAAGTTTCCTATTTCAAGTTTCGAATATTAAATTCAAAACCCTATTTGAATTTTTATGATCTCAAATATAATTCCAACGTATAGATAAATGCTCCTATTATTATTTATTCCACCCTCTATTATTTAATTATGGAGGTAATAAATAACTTTATTAATATTTCCTTCCTCATTTTCTGTTTTCACATTTAGGTTTCCATTCAAACCAAGATAAAGTTTAAGAATTTCAAATTTAATACACACTCAAAATTATTCATGATGCGATATTTACTCTAGTTCATTTAGTCATTTGATAAATGTTTGAAATATGAAACCATTCATATTGTTCCTTTCTTTTCAGGAATATGGTATTTTGATTGTGGGACGAGAATTAAAAGCTACTTCAAACTTAGATATTTATGTAAATAAATGCTTATGGTGCATCATTCAATGAAATGCATAATCGTTTAGTTGAATAGAATTTTTTTTATTACTCCTTTTCTAAAATAATTCTTGGTTTTCATAATTCAGTCCTCAAGTATAATTTGTGATATCTGAATTTACTATTTCACTTTTTCATATATTTGTTTTATTATTATTAAGAAAAATTTATATACAGATTTTGGGCCTTACAAATCCTACCCCCCTTAACAGAAATCTCGTCCTCGAGATTTGTAAGGAAAGGGTGTAGACTCATATTGTCTCGACACATATGCACAAACAAAAATCTCAGCATGATGCATACTTCATTAGCAACACATGGGGTCGATTAGACCTTATTATTCCTCCTAAAATAGTATCATATCATCTACTAACTAAAGTAACATCTAGATCTTACAAATAGTAGTAATTTATATATATGTTTATGTAGCTTGGTGGAGCTGGTGGTGGTGGTGGAGGTTGTTGTTGTTGTTGTTGTCTCTCCAACCGCGCTTGCCTTATTTCTTGGCGGACCTGATGTATTTCCTCGCGTTCTTGTCTTATCTGATTTTGCATCTCGGTCACCAGGTCTGTTAATTGTTGTATTACCAGTCTTTGGGCAGCAACCACTTGATCGATTTCAACAGGTGGAGGATTTGGAGGATTCATTTCTGTTTGTTGTTGCGTGATAATCTTTCCTTTCCTGGTATTGACCATGAAAGTTAGAAGCATATGGTAATAGTTTTGCAAAGGAAATTATTCAATAAGCAGAATGAATAAGCTAGTAGCTGGTTATAATCTGAAGATTCTTTAGTAGGGCTTAATCTTTGTTTTATGTCCAGATTGGGGTAACCAGTCGTATAAGGTGAATATCCAAGGGTAAAATAGAATCTGTCAAGATGAGAGATATATATGGGTGAGATAGACTACAAGATGTAGGTTAAAAGTTTGTTTGTTGTTAGGTGGGAATAGAAAGGTTATACCATTCATCATGGCTCTATGGGTTGGGTTAGCTCATGGTTGAGTTGATCCAATGTGCTAAGTTAAGTTAATACGTGGCTAGTAGGGTCTAATCTCTTCTACTAGTGTCATTAATCTGTTTAAGTGGACCACATTAGGTTAGATAACATTAGACCACACTAGATTAGGTCACATTAGGTAAGATAAGATCTAGATTAGATTGGATATGACTAGATTAGACTAGTTTAGGTTAGATAGGTCCAACAGGGTAGACTATGTATTATTAAGATATGTTAGAGTCTTTTGAGATTAGTTAGATATGTTATGATAAGATAGAATCTCTTCAAGATAAGATGAATTTATTAAGGTAAGAAGAATCTTTTAAGATGAGGTGGATCTAGTAAGATAAGAGAGAACCTTATAAGATACGATGAATCTATTAAGATATGGGAGAGTCTTTTAAGATTAGAGGGCTCTCTATGAGATAGATACATTTTAATGGAGGATAATCTAAATTGCTTAGTTTTCTTATGAATTCTATTTAAGCCTATACGTATATGCAGATGTAATTGTGGACATTACTCCACAACCCATCACACTCAATCAAAGATCCAAATCAGACAAGTATCATAAGAACAAACACTCAAGCATACTAATATCTACAAAAATTGTTTTGCTTTTGTCCCTAAGATTAGGTCTCCTATTCCTAAAGTCACTTTAGGCATAGGATTTTCAAAGTGTAAAATCCACATTTGTCTTTTAGAAAGAACAGGTAAGATTAATTAGAGTAAAGCGGAAATAGATGAGAAAAGATTAAGATAAGCTTATGAAAGAATCAGAGTAGCAAAGGTAAGGTTAATCAGAGTAGAACAGTAGAAGGTGAAATAGGGTCAAGATAAGTATAGAAAGAATCAGAGTAAGGTAAGTAGGTAATGGTTTTGTCCATTTCTATCTAGGTTTCGTCCTACAGTCAACATTCCTCTGATACCACTTCTGTCACACCCGAACTTTAAGGAACAAAGCCAGGTGCATCTCATACATGCGCCAAGAAGACAACATATATAATAACAGAGTGTATAGAGATAAATGTCATAAAACATCAGAGTATTTATTACATAGCGGAAGACTTATTACAAAATAAAAGAATAACCATAAAACGAACTAAGGATCGTTGGCGCCAATGTCAACTGAGAAACGCCACCTAGATCAGATCATACTCCTCGCCTTGTGGCTCCTCGTGAACCACCTGTTCTTCTCCTGTGGGGGGGGTGAGACAGCAAGAGTGAGCTCACATACGTTCATAGCTCAACAAGTCACGGGGAATAATGTGACATGAACTCACCAAAGGTGGGAGCTCATGAAGTGTAAGGCTTATCAAAGAAAATGGTTAAAGCTGAGCATTGCTTTTAATGTTGGTCAAACTTTTATTAGCAATTACTAGATGTAAGCAAATACCAAACCATAATAAATAATAGAACAAAATTAATAAATAATCCCATGCAAATGCATATGACAAATTGAATTTAGGTTCCATAAATTAATCATGTGAGTGTCCGAGCCGCTCATGACCGTGAGCACGACTAGTATACCAGTTTTACACTCTGCAGAGGTTGCGCATCTTTACCCACAAGTCGTGTTACCCGTTTGCCATGGAGTTGATCAGACTCCATACACCTCTACCAAGGAAGCGAGGCAGGGTATCACTACGAGGCCTTTACAAAGTTCCACTAGCTTCAGACTACCCGCTACAGTTTATAGGAAGCTCCAGTGCAGGGTTCTTGCCTGACCGCCATCGCAGCAAAATCAACCAAGGACCTCCCTACACTGACCACTCCCCTACTGCCCTTGCCCCTTTCGGGTAAGGTAGCCGTCCACTAGCTTTCCTAGTTAATCAGCCAAGGGCGTCCCATTAAACCCTTGTGGTAGCACTGTTTTCCCGGGTGGTTCTCCATGTTCCCATTAACATAATGATCTTAACATGAACATAAAATAATGAACAGATAACAAAAAGTGTAACAATGAGTGATGAATATCTCTATACCCAAATCCACATAAAGCAATAGCATAAACTACCCAAAAATTTAGTAGTAAAACCAGTGGTGAAGCAAGGTATAAAGATAGTCAAAATCTAGGGTAACCTATTGGGTCCCAGCAAAATTAACTTATGCAGATCATTATGAATAATAAGAACATGAATGGGTAAAAGAAGTGATCAAGGGCACAACTTGCCTGGCACTTGAGATTCCAGTTACCAGGGTGATTCTTCAAATCCTCGTGACCGCACTGCTAGTCGTAGCAATACAAACAGACATTGTATAGACAAAATTAACATCACACCAAACATAAGTACATACTGAATAAGAATATTCTACGCGTTGCTACGAGGTCGTGGGATCGAGAACTAGTAAGATCGAAGTTACGATTAAAGAGTTATGATTTACAAAGGATCTATGTGAATTAAATATTAAACTATATTATAAATTGGTTAATATACATCATATGAAGAAATACATTCTAATTAGTTAATTTAACTTTAATCTAGATTATAATATGTTTAGAAATCATATTATAGTCAAATTAATTATAGACATGTCAACCCTGAATAAAGTAAATCTACTACAAAAAGGGAACCAAATATTTAATTATAAAAGTATGTGATACAATACAATTAACGTTTCTACTACATAGAAAATATTTATACGAAGCTAGCGCAACTTGAAAGAGTTAAATCAGAGTTACAACGTGCAAGTTATGAATTTACTAGGTTTATTGTTTCACTTTTCTACTCAAATATCAGTTTCTATACCCATTCCATAATTTCCTGGAAGCACGGGGTCAAAGGCATAAAATCCAGGATCTACTTGCAGTTACTTTTGGCTTGGGGTGGATGGCGGGTTATTTAAAAGGAATTAGGGGTCTCTTTTGCAAAAGAGGCACGACCGAAGGGGTACGCCGAATTCAGGGTCGTCCGATCTAGAATCTGTGGATCAGATTAGATCCAATACCTAACCGAACTGGTACGCATTCTCAGCCGTTGGATCAGAGATCTTTGATCAGATTCCCACGTGACCACCAAACCGTCCGATAGCTTATCTACGGTCGGAACCTACAACCGCAAAGGGGTATGTGCCCAACTAATCTGGGCCACCTTACAGCCGATCGACGGCACAAGCGCATGCTTCTCCTGCGCCCTCAATCCTAGGATCTACGGTGACACCCGTTCTTCAATCTTCGGACATAAGTGTACAGCGGCTGAGCATGGCGGCACCCGTAGCTGAGTCATGACCCCACGCCGACGAGCCACCCAACCGGCACACAGGCACAGGGTGGCGGCGCACCCGTGCAGTGAAACAGCGCACGCACTGACGAAGCCCTGCACGGCGGTCCCAAGCACCCAACCCACAGCAAATCGATATTATGCACTGAAGAACGAGAACGGGAAGGAGAGGTAGATGCCAACCCGGAGGAGGCGTCAGTCGAAGGGGCCAGGGCTTCCTGCGTGGCCACCAGTGGTGGCGTGATCCTGGGGGCGTTCGGCCCCGGCCAGACCGACAGACGGTGGATGGTGCCCCGCCGCGGCGAACTTTCCCACGGCGATGATCCCTCAGCTGCGAACAGCGAAACTCCAAGCTTCGGTCCCAAGCTCCCAGGGGTTGGCGTGGAGCGGATAGGGGCGAGGGGAGGTCCAGCTTTATACCTAGGGCAGAGTCCGAGCAGGTGGGTGCTCGCCTGAAATTACGATCGATCTGCTCGCAACGGCGTGGTCCGAGTCACACGGGGAAGAAGACCGACGGGTGGGGACCACGTGCAAGAGACTCGAGTGGGGAGGAAAAAAAGACAGTGTCCGACGCGCGGGGATGAGTGGATGGCAGGCGGGTCCCAGCCGCAGCGAAACCGAGCGTGTGGGCAGCTCGGGTCACCAAGTTGGGCCAACTGGAGGAGAGAAAGTGGAGATGGGCTAGCGCTTAGAAATAGGTCACGTGGACAGGTTACGGCCCATGTACAGAAACGAGCTTCCCCTTTTCTTTCCTATTTTCTTTTCAAGTTTGTGCTACAGTTTCAATTTAAATTCAAGTTTCCTATTTCAAGTTTCGAATATTAAATTCAAAACCATGTTTGAATTTTTATGATCTCAAATATAATTCCAACGTATAGATAAATGCTCCTATTATTATTTATTCCACCCTCTATTATTTAATTATGGAGGTAATAAATAACTTTATCAATATTTCCTTCCTCATTTTCTGTTTTCACATTTAGGTTTTCATTCAAACCAAGATAAAGTTTAAGAATTTCAAATTTAATACACACTCAAAATTATTCATGATGCGATATTTACTCTAGTTCATTTATTCATTTGATAAATGTTTGAAATATGAAACCATTCATATTGTTCCTTTCTTTTCAGGAATATGGTATTTTGATTGTGGGACGAGAATTAAAAGCTACTTCAAACTTATATATTTATGTAAATAAATGCTTATGGTGCATCATTCAATGAAATGCATAATCGTTTAGTTGAATAGAATTTTTTTTATTACTCCTTTTCTAAAATAATTCTTGGTTTTTATAATTCAGTCCTCAAGTATAATTTGTGATATCTGAATTTACTATTTCACTTTTTCATATATTTGTTTTATTATTATTAAGAAAAATTTATATACAGATTTTGGGCCTTACATGATGCAGGCAGCCGACCACCACATAACCATAGCCAGTGCCTCCTGTTCTCCTCCCACAGACGCACACACACAGCGACAGTTACAGCTGGCCAAAGCCAACACTGGCCAGCCAGCCAGCAGACCATAGCCGGACGAGCCTCACTCGCTCTCCAAGCTTCACTGCGTGCCGACGACATCAACCCTGTTCCCACGCAGCCGCTGCAACTCCACACGCAGGCCAAAACCTTTGATGAGTTGCTGCTGCTCGCGCACATCGAGCTGGCCATGGCGTACGTCGAGCTCCAGCGGTATGCTAACAGCGGCTACGTGCGCGCTCTGCTCGGCCTCCACCAGCACGTCATCCTCCTCGATGGCCGAAGCAAGCACCAACCCTCATCGTCGACTTGCCCACATGGCGCTCACGCCACTTGCAGCCTGGGAAGAAGCCCCCTAGAAGACCCCCTGCCTATGACACGTGGGCCCAGAGTGAAGGTAGAAGCGCTTAAATTTGCAGAATCTGTGCTTAAATTTAAAATTTTGTAGAAATTCGTAGACAAATCATAAAATGGCAAATAAGGACTTTTTGGAATCCTTGGGAAATTTTCTATGCAGTGGATCTATATGTTGGTATATTTTACTGGAAAAGTTTTTCTGTAGAAATTTGTATTTAAAAACTGGTTTATAAAATAAATGAACTTGCTTCTCTCCATAGTTTTATTTATAAAAATACAAAAATGATGAAATTTGTTTTGTTTGTTAGATGTTGTCATACTCTAGCCAAGAAAAATATAAAACTTATATGTGGTTCACTGTTTTCTTGGTATGTTAATTAAATCTTGTTAAATATGAAAAAGATGATTGGTTTGCTTGTTATTTTTGGATCTGTAGCTCTGGTGCTTCAAATAGAATGAAATTTTTACAGTAGACCCTCTGTGTGATGCTTAGTGACTGGTAAAAATTTCATGATTTATGGTTGATGTATCTCTGAGTTAGTGATTTAACTTGTTTGAGGCATATTAAGAAGTTTTAAATGGTTTATAAATAATATATGGATGTAAAAAGGGAAAATGGTGTTCCACTGTCTTTGCATGATGTTTTAGTGGCCTAATAAAACTTAATATGGTCATGCATTCACAAAAAATAATTAGTTTTAGAATTAACTTGCTCTCACATGCTTTATTGCATTAACAATTTGTTATTTTTTAGTAAATACCATATAAAATCTGAGCATGTAAAACATATACATTATTCATAATTTGTCATTACCTATGCCTCATAAAAAATTCCAGCCCTAAATTAGATAGTTTTATATGATGCTAAAATATCACTCAGTATATAATTGTAGGAGATGTGAGAAATTAGAAGTAAGTAAACCATGCATGTCTCTTGGAATGTTTAAATTATATCTTATTATATCTTAGTACCAATTAGAAATTAACTGGTTGTGTCTTGATAGTTTAGAGAAAAATATTAGTGGTGCTTCACCATAATTTTATGTAGTGTCGGACTTGTGTGTCGAAGTGCATTATTTTGGTGGTTGCGTTAAGTTGAACGGAAGTGTCTCAAGTGCATGCCACGATCACTACCGGAATCAGCTCCTTTGCCGTGTGTCTGAGACACACGGCAAAGACTATTTTATACTTTGCAAAGCCTTTGCCGAGTGTAACACTCGGCAAAAAACGATCGGCGAACTGTACATCGGCAACAGCCTCTTTGCCGAGTACTTTTTGTCGGGCACTCGGTAAAGACTTTGCCGAGTGCCAAATGACACTCGGCAAAGAAAAGTCACCATCACGGCGCCAAGTGACGGTGACGGATCCTTTGCCGAGTGCCTTCTGCGGCACTCGGCAAAGAGGCCAATTTTGCCAAGTGTGAGGCCCTCGGCAAGGACTGGTCCAGTGGGCCCCACCGCCAGTCTCTGTGCCGAGAGCTTTAGTAGGCACTCGGCAAAGAACCCTCCAATGGGCCCCTTTGCCAGTATCTTTGCCGAGTGCCTTGGCACCAGCACTCGGCAAAGATGTCTTTGCCGGTTCCCAGGTTTCCTTTTTTGCCGAGTGCCATTGTCAGCACTCGGCAAAGATGGCTTTACCGGTTCCCAGGTTTTCTTCTTTGCCGAGTGCCATGGTCATAGCACTCGGCAAAGCGGCCCTTTGCCGAGTGTTACACTCGGCAAAGTGACCAGGATGTCCCTTTTTTATTTGCTTTTGTTGTTCCATCCAAACATACAAAAGATATATATCATTCACATCACATTATATATCAATCACATCACAGAATGAACACATTTATCATCAACACCATATATATCATAAAGTCTCACTAAAGTCTCACAAATATAAGTCAGGATCATCACAAAAACAGATATAAGTCTGCATCATCACTAACATCACCAAGTATCTCACAAGATAAAGTCTAACTAACATCACCAACACTCATAAAGGTAAGTCTGGATCATCATAAAACAGATCATCAATGAGGTGGGCATCTGGACTGGTTCGGCGAAGGGCTGGACGAAGCATGAGGGTTGTTCGACGCCGCCGATTGACCCTGCACAGAGAAGAGATTGTATGTGTGAGAACATATGAATATATATCATGCAGTACTAAAATTTTGATACTCACAGGAGTAGTGAACTCTGTAGGGTCAGCTGCAGGGAACAACGGAGGTGGTGGAGCATGACCCTGTGCGGCGCCAAGGCTCTGCATGTACGCGAACATCTCCGCCATCCTCTTCTCCAGCTCCTCACGTTGCCTCCTCTCATCATCTAGCTGAGTCTGTAATATTTTGCCCTAATGTTACGATAATGCAAAGAGAAGATATATAAGAATCAATGAACGATGAATAGATAAGGAATAACCTGGAGTTGCTGGATACGATGCTGTGAGGTGTCCTGCCGAGGTCGTATGGCTGGGCTCGCGCTCGTGCTCCTTGCTCGCACCTGAGAGAGAGTGGGAGTGGAGGACGAGTCGATTGCCCTGTCGGCAATCCAGTACCGCCCATGCCTCTTGCCTCCTCCGACCCTCATGAGGACATCTCCGTCGATGTCCTCGGTCCTCGGATCGTAATCTGGCCCATGGACCTCCTTGGCCATGGCGGTGTACTCACTGAGTCGGCTTTGGATGGCGGGGTTGGTGTACGCCTCGGGCCCGTCATCTGGGTTGTAGGTGACGTCGGACGTCGCCTTCCCCTTGTGGGCCATGGCATATGCCGAGAACGTGGAGCAAGGCGCGCCACCATGTGCCGCCGACTGCGAGAAAACCAACGAGATGGTTAGAAATCATGTCTAATCGAAAGTTATATACCTAAATAAAAAAGAGCGTGTACCCATGCTTCCGCGTATTTGCCCAGGCTGCGGCTGCCTTGATGGTGGGAGGGACCTTGCATCAGCAAACGCCGTTCCCGGCTAGCGTTGTGCGCCTCATCCCACTCAGCCGAGCACCACCTCTGCACCATCTGCTCCCAGCACTCAGGATGCGCGGCGCACCAATGAGGAATCATCTAAAAAAATATAAGTACACCGCATATCAGAAGATAAAAATAAGCATATTTAGTACCAATAATAAAGTTTTGTATTTACCCGCAAGTACTGGTCCGGAGTCAACGACATGGTTCGGGCGTCCTTCTTGGTCACCTTCTCCCCAAGGACGGAGCCGTGGTAAGTGACGATGGCCTGGATGCGTGCCTCGTAGTGCATGTCCACGACGAGCTTCTTACAGCACGTCGTAGACACCACATCCGCCCTGGCCTCGTATCCAGCATCGCACCTGAAGAAATCCTACATACAAAGACGATGTATCCATACATTATTTCAAGAATATGCAACAAATGCGACTTATTAAACAATATAGTGCGAGGAAGACTTACCCATAGCTCTTGCTTCACCCGCTCCGCCTTGTTGTTGAATTGTCTGCCGTCCCGATCTACTGCATCGGGGGCGACGGCGTAGTGGTCGAAGGTGTATGCTGGGCTCGTCACTTCGGCGTACTCGACAAGTCCAGGGAAGTGTTCCCGGCATAGAAGACCGAGGATGCCATTGGGGTTGCGGCCGTGACCCCCTGCAGTCTCCAAAACCATCCAAGACCTGTCCAAGTGATTAAGATGAAGTATTAGTTTCTATTATTAATTTGAACATATAATATGAAAAAGCAGCAACAACATCTAAAGTTACCTACCTCTCTCCATTGGGTCGTATCAGCGGACGTCTGTCACGAAGTATGGGTCGCTTAGGGAGGCTCGCGGTACCTCGCAGGTAGATACTCCTCGAACCTGAGGAGCCAGAACCTGAGACGTCCTACTGAGCGGCGTCGTCGTCGTCGTCCTGCTGCGCCGCATCGTCGTCGTCCTGCTGTGCCGCATCGACAGCGGCTTGCTACTCCACCTGCTGCTGTACGGCGTCGTCCTGCTGCGCCTCCTCCTCCGTCCTACGGGTGCTCCTCCTCCCCCTCCCCTCCCCCTCCTCGTCCTCGTCCCACCGCCCACCATCTTTGTCCAACAACCTGCAATTAAGAGTAAACAATTAAGCACAGATAAAAAAATATGTATTTAGAAACATATGCAAAATAAATGAAATATAGCATTACATCGATTAAAAATAATCTTCATATGTGTCCGGGTTAGCCGGATCATAAGTGTCATCATCACTATCAACCATTTCATAGTCAACATTATCTGAAGGCGCAATTTCGTCATTGACATTGCCTTCAAGTATTTCTAAGTCATTCTCATTTTGCACCTCATCATCCTCGTCATCAACAACCATTTCAATATCTACTTCCATTCCGATCGCTTCGGTTAAGTCTATCTCAAATCGCCCTTCGAGCCCATCTTCTTGGAAGAACTCTCCGTCATATGTGTCCGGGTCTAAGTTATAATCTTCATCGTTTGGAACAGGCAATTTAGCGTGCGGTGATACCTTATACACAACATCCCAACCCTTAAGATGTTGTTTCGTTTGGCACGCATATGGAAGATAATACACTTGTGTGGCCTGTTGGGCCACAATATAGACATCGTCTCCTGGTAAGGTGGAATCCTGTCGAATTTCGACTAGCCCAAGATTAGAATGTGTCCGTCTCGTAACTTCAGGGTCAAACCAATGACATTTGAATATCACTGGAGTAAGAGGTTTGGAACCATAAAAATTAAGTTCATATATTTCTTCAATTCTTCCATAATACTCGACCTCGTCAAGCCCGGGCGTAAAAACTCCAGAACACGTGGTTTTTCGATTGGGCCAACTTTGGTCGTAGCTTGTTGTGCGAAAACGGTATCCATTGACGTTATACCCAGAAAATTTCCTGACCCTATAGGCAAAGCCATTGGCTACTTGTCTCAACTCGGCACTCATAGACGGCTCTCTTTGGCCCTGCAAGTTCAAACACGCTAGATTGTTATATTATTCGCACGTAAGAGCAACTTCAAATGACAAACTAAGCACATACCTTACGTTTAAACCAGGAAATGAAATCGGGCAATCCATTTCCCGCACCCTTTCGAAGAAGGGTATCATATTCCTGTGGAGTTGGGTCCCTTGATCGACGCCAGAATTCATGAAGAAATTGCTCCATGTATGGCGTCACCTCTTCAAGGTTGGTCAATACATATAGCATGATATGGTGCCACTCTTCATGTCTCAGGGTCTTGGTGGTCGAACCACTTGCGCTTCCGAGTTGCCCTCGAAAAATGCTGAGGTTCGATTCATTGTCGCCATCATTGTAACGAGGGGGTGGATTATGCACGCTCGGCAGTTTGTCACCATAGTAAGTCGTTGTGAAGTTTGACACCTCCTCCAGTATGTATGCCTCTGCAATAGAAGCCTCAATTTTGCATTTATTTCTACATTTCTTTCGGATAGTCTTTAGACATCTCTCGATTGGATAGCACCAACGTCCTTGCACGGGCCCCCCATTCGTGCCTCATACGGGAGATGAATAATCAAATGCTGCATCGGATTGAAGAAGCCGGGTGGAAAGATCTTCTCCAGCTTACACAGTAACACGGGTGCCATCCTTTCCAAGTCTGCAATCATGGTCCGAGCTAACTCTTTTGCACAAAGTTGGCAGAAGAAATAGCTCAACTCTGCAAGCGCTAGCTAGACATGCTCAGGGACATAGCCTCGAACCATCGCCGGAAGAATTCGTTCAATCCATATGTGGAAGTCATGACTCTTCATCCCTAAGACTCGCAGAGTAGATAAGTTCACCCCCCTACTAAGGTTAGCTGCATACCCATCAGGGAACATTAACATCTTGATCCACTGTAGTACTTCCTTCCTCTGGGCCCTGCTCAGGACGAAATCGGCCTTAGGCCTTCTCCATGTCTTACCACCACTAGGCAGCTTCATCTCTTGGTTTGGTCTATCACATAACTCTGCCAGATCCACTCTTGCCTTTACGTTATCCTTTGACTTATCAGGAATCTCCATAATTGTTGCCCAAAGTGCCTCGGCGACATTCTTTTCAGTGTGCATCACGTCAATGTTGTGTGGAAGGAGCATGTCATCATAATAGGGGAGCCGAGTCAAGCCCGACTTATGTGTCCACATATGTTGCTCACCATATCCCACAAAACCACCTTCTGGGTTGGCCACGAGACCATCTATCTGTTCGCGAACTTCGGCACCAGTCATCATTGCAGGTGGGCGGTCTGTCACCACGACACCTTTCGTAAAGTTTTTGATGTCTAGTCGGAATGCATGGCCAGGAGGGAGAAATTGTCGATGTTTATCGAATGACGAATATTTGCCACCCTTCTTCAACCAAATGAACCTAAGAGCTTCCTTGAAAACTTGGCATGGGAACTTACCGTGAACACACCAGGCGCAAAATAGCCCATACGCTGGAAAGTCATGCATGGAGTACAGGTACCAAACATGCATTTTGAAGTTTGTCTTCGTAGCTCGGTCGTACGTCCATACCCCTTCCTCCCAAGCACGGACCAATTCATCAATCAAAGGCTCCATGTACACGCCCATTTTATTCCCCGGGTGTCCAGGAATTATCAACGACACGAATATGTTCTGTCTTTGAAAGCATACGCCGGGGGGGAGATTGATGGGGATAACGAACACGGGCCAACATGTGTATGGGGCAGCGGTCATTCCATAGTGATTGAACCCATCTGTGGCCAGCGCAACACGAACATTACGAGCCTCTTTGGCTTTCTCATGGTGAATGGCATCAAAGTGGGTCCATGCTTCACCATCGGATGCGTGAACCATCTTGTCAGGATTGTATCGTTTGCCTTTTTTGTGCCATGTCATCTGTTTCGCGGATTCCTCTGTCATGTATAGACGCTGGATCCTCGGTATGAACGGAAGGTGGCGTAGGATTGTCATGGGGATGTCGAGCTGCCTCTTCTGTCCATCACCAGAGTCGACCTCCATGAACCTAGACGATTTACACTTCGGATAGTACTTTGCCTCAGTGTGTTCTTTCCTAAATAGGACGCAGCCCTTCGGACAAGCATGTATCTGCTCATACGTCATCTTGAGTGCACGAAGGAGTTTCTGTGCCTCGTACATGCTCTTTGGCAGAACGTGATCCTTCGGAAGCAGGCTGCCAATAACTGTCAACAAACCATCGAAGGCGTCTCGACTCATGCTATATTGCGACTTGAACGCCATTATACGCCCAATGGCATCCAGTTGAGAAACCTTTGTCTTGCCGTGAAGGGGTTTCTGTGCCGCGTCAAACATGTTGTAGAATGCCTTTGTGGTCGCCTCTGGCTCGTCCTCCGTACGTCCTTCGGCGAACTGTGCCTCGTGATAGTCGTTCAACATGTCCGCTACCCCGGCATCAGCATCGTAATCCTCAACGCATTGTCTCACCACCTCCTCTCTCGTGCGATGCGCTTCACCATGGAAGATCCACCGAGTATAGTCCGGCGTAAATCCATTCTTCCATATATGTTCTACCATGGCTTTCTTTGGTTTTCTTTTCCGGTTGTCACATTTGCTGCACGGACAAGGGACTAGGCTAGCTCCTTTAGCAGCTTCGCCATATGCCCGTTCCACGAAAGCATCGGTCTTCCTAATCCATTCTGGGGTGACATCATTACGTCGAACGCGGCCCGTGTACATCCACTCATGGTCTTCCATCCTCTAACATATATAACCGAGTATAGTTTAATATAGACATGTAATGCATGTACACTACGTTCCTACCTTCTAATAGGTGAGGATACGTCCTAATCCCACCCGCGGTTGCGTAGATGGAGTTAGTTTCCATGCTCTACTCTGATCCGAGATAGAATTTCGGCAGCACCTCCCCGCTGTTCTTCGGATACACGTCCTGGCAGGGAGAGTGTACTGTCCGGAGAACAACAGGGAGGTGACGCCGAAACTCTATCTTGGACCGGAGTAGAGCATGAAACTAACCCCATCTACGCAACCGCGGGCTGTCCAAAAAATGTGGACAATTCGAAACTGATACATTTGTAGATATGCAAAGATCTGCATATCTACACCGTATCACTTTCGAACGGGAGACGCCTAACTGGGTTACGTGATCTACGACCATGATGCGGAAATAGAGGTTATACCTAGGGTGGCGGTGGAGTTAGGCTAGTGGGGCTGTGGCGGGTCGGTGCAGTGGCGACTCGACGCGGTGCAGGCAGACCCGCAACGGCTAGGAAGACCTCTGCAAAAAAATAAACAAGTCTATCAATAAAAAATTTCGGCAGCACCTCCCCTGCACGAGGAGGTTTCCAAAACCTGCAAATAAAACTGACAACACAATGGCAGACATCCACACATATATCAACGGCACGATGGCCGACAATCACATTTAATCGACATCCATATCCACCATCACCAACTAATATTAATTTCTACAACTAATTAACAGAAGAACCATATCCATATCCATATCCACACATTTAATCGACAATCACATTTATTTCTACAACTAATTTCTACACCGTTCTTCAATTACGTACCGGAGGCGAGGACGGCGGAGGCGAGGACGAAGGCACGGACGGCGGCGAGCGGGCGGACGGCGGCGCGTGGGCGGGCAAACGGTGGGGCGCGGGCGGCGGTGAGGCGGTGAGGCGGCGCTTGGGCGGGCGGCGGCGTGCAAGGCGGCGTGCGCGTGGCGAGAAGAACGGCGCGCGGTGAGGCAAACGGCGCGCGGCGAGGCAAACGGTGGGGCGCGTGGCGGGCAAACGGCGCGCGGCGAGGCGGTGGCGCGGTGAGGCGGCGGCCGCGGGGAGGCGCGCGGGGGGGGGGGGGGGGGGGGGGCGGCGCGGCGAGCGGGCGGGCGCGGGGAGCTGGCGGGCGAGGGGAGGCGCGACGGGGCGGCGGCGTGGCGAGCGGGCGTGCGCGGGGAGGCGGCGGCGCGGGAAGGCGCGACGGCGAGCGAGCGGGCGGCGCGGCGTAACAGAGGATGAGTGGAGAGAAAGGAGAGAAAGGAAGAAGCACGCCGTTTATTTGCTTTCTTTGCCGAGTGTCCGTGATCTGGCACTCGGCAAAGATTTTTTAAAAATATTAAAATATTCTTTGCCGAGTGCCAGATCGCGGGCACTCGGCAAAGTGCCCTTTGCCGAGTGCCAGATCGCTGGCACTCGGCAAAGTGTTCTTTGCCGAGTGCCAGCTGGATGACACTCGGCAAAGAATCTTTTACAATCCTTTGCCGAGTGTCATCCAGCTGGCACTCGGCAAACCATCTTTTGCCGAGTGTCATTTGTTGACACTCGGCAAATTACTTTTTTATTTTTTTTATTTTGGTCACCAAACTTTTTGTGGTATGTTCCTACACTATGTAGACCTACATGTACCATTTTGGGACAATTATAACAGTGTTTTCTATAGCTAGTACATTTAGTTTGTTTATTTGAATTTCTTCGGAAAATTCAGATTTGAACTGCAGGTCACTCGAAACTTGGAAAACCGTGCATGCAAAAATGATATCCATGCTACTTAGCACAAGTTACGACCGATTTCAGGAGCGGACCGGAAACTTCGAGCACCATGCTCACTCAACATGACCGTAAACTTGCCACACAGATGTTTAAAAAATTTATAAAACACAAACAAACTTAGAAAATCATGAAACTTGTCCACATGTCATGATATCATATGTAGAGTCTGTGATAAAAAATTTAGAATGTTTGGAGAAAGTTGTGAGACATTATGTGTAGAAACCTAAGAGAACCACACATGAAATCATAGAGTTTCAATGTGGATCTTTTAGGTTTGTACACATAGTGCGTTACAGCTTTCTCGAAACTTTTTCAAATTTTTATCACAGCCTCTACATATGATATCATGACACGTGGACAGGTTTCATGATTTTCTGACTTTGTTTCTGTTTTATACAATTTTTAAACACCTGGATGGCAAGTTTACGGTCATGTTGAGTGAGCATGGTGCTCGAAGTTTCCGGTCCGCTCCTGAAATCGGTCGTAACTTGTGCTAAGTAGCATGGATATTATTTTTGCATGCACGGTTTTCCAAGTTTCGAGTGACCTGCAGTTCAAATCTGAATTTTCCGAAGAAATTCAAATAAACAAACTAAATGTACTAGCTATAGAAAACACTGTTATAATTGTCCCAAAATGGTACATGTAGGTCTACATAGTGTAGGAACATACCACAAAAAGTTTGGTGACCAAAATAAAAAAATAAAAATATGCTTTGCCGAGTGTCTACATAGGACACTCGGCAAAGACACTGTTTGCCGAGTGCGAGATATTTGACACTCGGCAAAGACTGACGGCCGTCAGTTGTAGACGGCCGCTAACGGCCCTTTGCCGAGAGCCATATTTGCCGAGTGCTTGACGCTCGGCAAAGCAGTCTTTGCCGAGTGCTTGGATGTGCCGAGTGTCCTACACTCGGTAAACCAGCTCTTTACCGAGCGCAGAACTTTGCCGAGTGCGGTACTCGGCAAAGTGTGCTTTGCCGAGTGCCCGATAAAAAGCACTCGGCAAAGCCTCCGGCACTCGGCAAAGTCGCGGATTCCGGTAGTGGATATGGTTGTATTTGAGATAGTAAATTAGAAGTGTTGCACGATATGAGGTTCGATAAATCTAGTTAATATTGATTTAGACTGTAGAGAGGTGGTGACATACCGAAGTAGTAATCGC
Source organism: Zea luxurians (assembly GCA_029449295.1). NCBI lineage: Eukaryota > Viridiplantae > Streptophyta > Magnoliopsida > Poales > Poaceae > Zea > Zea luxurians. Next base: position 35,091,401 of record JAOPSE010000010.1, on the reverse strand, counting down.
TTCCTCTACGGTTAAGTCGGGGTCATGTGTGATGATGTTATAAATACGTATCAAAATTGTTTATGTCGTGCAATAGGATTAGAAATTTGAAGAATGGATAGAGTGTTTAAGAAATATTAGCCAATAGGTTCGGTCAAGCAGGGTAGAGGTTGAAGCGCTTATGTTGTAGAATTAATGCTCGATATGTTAGATCTCATAAAATATAGTGTTTTATGTGACTTATATGTTGTATAGCGGGCTATATCGTTGCTCTAGTTAGCCAAATTATTAGATGACTTTGGTTAAGCTCGTAATCAGAATGAATTGCTTGTTATGGTCTAAATGCGTATGATTATGGTCGCGGATGAAAATTAGTAGTGCTCATGTGATGTCTAAGTAAAATGCAAATTAATGTGTGAAGAGCGCATCGATATACACACATATACCGGGTTCGATTATTGTGGTAGATACGTTTGTTAATTGTGTGGTAATTCTAGCGCACGAAATGACTTGGATAAAATTTATAAGTCGACTTGTTGGTCCTCATTTGATTGTTTTAAATCTAACAAACGGTAAAGTGTTAGGGTAATTCAAGTCTCTAGAACACGGCAATTCTTGAAGTAAATAGGAGCTGGAATTTATTAGTTGTTGTTTTGGGCTGCACTCACTGTTTTCGCCGTGCTGTTTGTTTAGTAAACTAATATATGTTTTCTGTAGAAATGTCATGTAGAAAAATTGTAGATAACTATATTATCTTGCTTGTGTTAAAATTTGACAGCCATAAGTCTGATCGTTTAGAAGCTATGCTTTTCACAAGTTCAGTAACTAAATCTGTCCAATTCCTGTACAAATTTCAGAGATTGCATTGTTGCTTAAATTTAGTTTAGAATCAGTCCTTGTCAATTATAAGAAATTTGTATATACTTTTCTTATATTGCTTGTGTTAAAATTTCATAACCATAGGCCTGATAGTTGGAGAGTTATGAATTTTATAAGATGATTGTTGTATTCTATCCACTGTCAGAATAGATTTCGAAAACTGTATTATTTGATTTAGTTAAACATATAATCACTTCTTGGTGATTATAAAAGTAATGAAGTACTTTTTCTAAGCTTTCCAAAAAGTCTTGGATCAACCTTTTTGGTGGTCTGAAGATTAAGTTATAGGTGTTTAAAGTGTGAAGTCTGAATCTGTCCAAATCTGGACAGCTTTCAAAGCCTTCTAGTGTCTTTTACTCTTGATACATGTTAAATCAACATTAGATGTTCATAAATGATTTGTAGAAAATTTCATTATCTTTCCAGAAAGTCTAGGATCACTTTGTTTGGATACATGTATCTCTAGTTATGAAATTTTGAAGTCGCAAGTCTGAATCTGTCCAAATTTGAATAGAACTATCGTTGATCACGATTTAACCTTGTTAAGTGTCTAATCAGATTGAGGCAACAGTACCAAAGTTGTAGAGATTTTCTTAAACTTTCCAAAAAGTATTTTATCACTATTTTTGGATTAATATTTGAAGAGTTATGATTAAAACAAGTAACGGTTGTGTTGTTGTCCAAAAATCTGGAAGTGCTCATCTGATTGTTTAGTTCACCTGTTTTGCTAAAAATGTTTGGTTAGCACTTAATTAATATAGACTTGCCATGACTAAGCTTAATATTGCATGTGTGTCATGTTTTATATGTTTCTTTCTCTGGTTGATTATGATATAGGAGTTCCATAGACATTGATGTCTATGTCCTCTATTGAACTTGTGTTGTCTAGGATGCTTTTGTGCGATCAATAGAAGAACTAATGAAAAGTCGTATCCAATAAAATAAATGCTTGTACTCGTGATGTCGTGTTTGTGGTGGCTATGTATATGATAGTGTTTGTTGGTTTCTTAGTAGTGTTAAATTCGTAGGTCGATAACATATGGCTAATTAACACCTACGTATGATCGTTGGCGGTACCGTGTCTTGCGCCTTATATCTAGCTCGCTACCGTGTGTCTTTGTATATCTTATGATATTTTTCATTATATTCATACATATGCATCTTGCATCTAATTTAGGACCGAGAGATGATGATCGTGCAAGTGATGTGGTGCCAACCACATGATGCAGTTGGTGGACGACCCAAAGAAGGATGAACTTAACCAGTGGATGCTCGCCAAGCGAGTACCCTCTAGCAGACACTATCTAGTGTTGGATTCCAGGCAAGCCCCAGTTTTATGCATAACCGTTGTATATGCTATTTGAAAGTCGCCTAGAGGGGGGGTGAATAGGCGGAATCTGAAAATTATAAACTTAAGCACAACTACAAGCCGGGTTAGCGTTAGAAATATAACCGAGTCTGAAAGAGAGGGCAAAAACAAATCACAAGCAAATGAAGAGTGAGACACGGTGATTTGTTTTACCGAGGTTCGATTTTTGCAAACCTACTCCCCGTTGAGGTGGTCACAAAGACCTACCCTTTCCCTCTCTCAAACGGTCACCTAGACCGAGTGAGCTTCTCTTCTCAATCACTTGGGACACTAAGTCCCCACAAGGACCACCACATAATTGGTGTCTCTTGCCTTGATTACAATTGAGTTTGGAACAAGAAAGAAAGAAGAAGAAAAGCGATCCAAGCGCAAGAACTCAAAAGAACACAAATGTCGCTCTCTCTAGTCACTATTTGATTGGAATGAACTTTGGACTTGGGAGAGGATTTGATCTCTTGTTTGTTTCTTGGAATGAAGTCTAGAGCTCTTGTATTGAATGCAAATGGCTGAAACTTGGATGCAATGAAGTGTGGTGGTTGGGGGGTATTTATAGCCCCAACCACCAATATGGCCGTTGGTGAAGGCTTCTGTCATATGGCGCACCGGACAGTCCGGTGCGCCACCGAACACTATCCGGTGTGCCAGCCATGTCACCAGGCCGTTGGGTTCTGACCGTTGGAGCTCTGACAAGTGGGGCCACCGGACAGTCCGGTGGTGCACCGGACAGGTCCTGTTCACTGTCCGGTGCGCCTTCTGGCGCCTGCTCTGACTTATGCGTGCGCAGGCACGCACTGTTTGCTTTTACTGTTCACTTGCAGGCGACCGTTGGCGCGAAGTAGTGGTTGCTCCGCTGGCACACCGGACAGTCCGGTGTTACACCGGACAATCCGGTGAATTATAGCGGAGCGGCCTCCCAAATTCCCGAAGCTGGAAAGTTCAGAGTCGTTCCTCCCTGGTGCACCGGACACTGTCCGGTGGCACACCGGACAGTCCGGTGCGCCAGACCAGGGCTGCCTTCGGTATACTTTGCTCCTTTGTTTTGAACCCTTTCTTTTGACTTTGTATTGGTTTGTTGTGAACCTTTGGCACCTGTAGAACTCATAATCTAGAACAAACTAGTTAGTCCATTAAATTGTGTTGGGCAATTCAACCACCAAAATTCATATAGGAAAAGATTTGACCCTATTTCCCTTCACTATTTTACTGCACTTATTGTTTGTAGGCTTGTACCATGCACTTAAGTGTAAGAGTTGCCTGAAACCCTAGTTGCATGAACTCAGGATTCCTTTTGAGATGGATACTAGTATGCTAGGTCAAGTAGCTGCTTTGCTAATTAGGGATCTCGGTAGAAGTCGAGTGATTTTTCTAGCACTCGCATGAGGTCAGGAATTGGTTGTATCCCTTTTTGATAACAGAATGATGATAGTCTGTGGACACGGATCCATGGGGATGCACTGTCTATGAGGCGAAATTGGAATAATGATTGACATGCGGATACCTATGTCAAGCGTTTGAATGTACTAAACACGTGTCGGGAAATATGGTAACCAGTAAGCCTAGTACTTGAGTGAAGCCGGGCACGGACTTCCCCCCTCACTTGTCCTAAGACATGGTCTCCCATTCCGGATATGGTGGATACAATTGCGGTCACTGCACGGCGGCAGCCGGGGTCAGTGGAGCATTGTATGCCAAGGCGGTGAGTTCTGGCCGCGAACGGGGAATCGATGGGGGCAGTTGATATGTGTGGGGACAGAGTGCCCCTACATGTCGTGTGTTTAGGTTTACCTTGCAAGGTTAAAACTCGATTCGAATCGTCTGCTTCTCGCAGCTAATGAGACTGCTTGATCCATTGTACTACATTGAGTAATAAGTGGAAATGAGGTTACTTACAAAAAACGTTGGTTGACTAAATTGCTTGATACCATGTATGGATAGTTAGGTGCTCATCTAGTCTAAATTATTATCCTAGAACTTGAAAAGCTAAAACTTGATTTTAGACTCAGCTAGTGCTTTTGTTAAACCAAACCCCTTAACCAAACAACTTCATAGTCTAGAGGTAGAGGAGTATACTCCTCACACCGGGTAAGTCTAGCTGAGTATTAGTATACTCAGCCTTGCTTGTGGCATAATTTTTGCAGGTACCTCCTTGATTTTGGTTGATGGTGTGACTCGACCTCCATCCCTGCCATCGGGATATGCGGTCGAGTGGGTTGCTGCTTCCGCAGGAGAGGACCAGGAGTAGTGTGGCCAGGCTTCGCCATGTTACTCGGTTTTCTCCATTAGTTATTTCCGTTGCACTAAAAACTATTGTTACTGCTTTTGAAACTCTGATAATGTAATCATTATTGGTACTTCTTAAATTTGTGGTATTATGCTTTATTGTATTTCTCTGTGCCTCACCTTCGAGTGAGCTAGTGGTATTCGATCCTTGGTAAGTGGCTTTATCGGACTAGATCCGAGGGACTGACGGGTTATTCCGATTTAAGTGTGTTGTTGCCTTTAAGGGTGCGGCTTGGGCACTTAAGCTGGAATAATTCGGGTGGTTCCGCCACAGCTGGTATCAGAGTGAATACCATTACAGAGAAGTCAATAAGTCATAATTTCCATCCTTTTCAAAAGTAAAACTTACTTAGAAACCAATGTTGGATAGATCGTCAGGATGATAAGGATAGACCTCGGATGTGAAGCCTTAGGAAATAGATGGGTAGCTAGGTGGCTATTTATATAGGCCGTAAAGGCTACTATTACTACTATTAGGATGCTGTAGAAGCACCCGAAAGTAGTTAGGTCTGAGAAGACGCCTAGAATGAGCATGCATCATGATTGTCGCATTATAATTGTCTCTTGTGCATCAACATGCTTTTCTCACCTTTATTCCAATAACAAGAAATTGTGAATGATATGATGTATTGCCAATTTGAGAACTATAAGAGATGTCTTATCCTGTGTTGTTATGATAGTCTTGATTAGGTTGTGCTATGTGTTTCTCTTGCCTTGCGATATAGAAGGTACGATAACCGTTCAGTCCATTTTGCCTTTAACCAATAAAAACATTATTGTCCGTTCTGCTCATGAAAAGACCCCCCTCCAAACAGCCTTGAGTTTAGCAAGTGAAACCTCTTAAAAAATTTCATGCTTGTGTTGGTATTTTCTAACCCTTGTGTGTTTTACCCTTGAAGATGCACCTGCACAGCTTGTAGATCTCTTTAGCTTGATCACTAGATCGACTAAAGCCTCCTTGTGCACGTGTTTCTGTCAAAAAAATAAAAAAACTTTGGTTGGTGTCTATTTGCGCAAAACAATATCCAGTCCCAAATTCTTCTTGGAAGCAATGTCCAAATTCTTGTTAATCTCTTGTCTGCTCATCCTAGTCGATCTCATGCGACTACCTCTCTTTTCACCTAGATCTGGTAATTGTTTTCCTTATGAGTCATGGTGTGACCTTGTCCATCATATCTCTAGACCATTAGTTAAGTTCTACCGATTCATCTTGTTATCTGCTATAACCCGTTCTCAAGTACCGGATTTGATCAATCTAAATCTCGCGTTCCAATCATCCTCATACTCTTTCCCCGAGGATCATGATCTTGTTTTATCAATTGTGTCTCTAAACAGCATATCCATTCGATTCAATGGATTTCGCTGTTGTCTCTAGTTCTCTCATGTCTCAGCAAGTTGCTGAAAGTCGCATAGAGGGGGGGGGGGGGGTGAATAGGCAAAACCTGAAATTTATAACTTTAAACACACACTACAAGCCGGGGGTTAGCGTTAGAATTAAATTCAAGTCCGAAGAGAGGGGAAAACAAATCAACAAGAATCAAGGCGAGTGAACACGGTGATTTATTTTACCGAGGTTCGGTTCCAAAGAACCTAGTCCCCGTTGAGGAGGTCACAAAGACCGGGTCTATTTCAACCCTTTCCCTCTCTCAAACGGACACTTAGACCGAGTGAGCCTTCTTCCTTAATCTCACGGGTCACTAAGACCACGCAAGGACCACCACACACTTGGTGTCTCTTGCTTCGCTTACAAAGCACTTGAGAATAAGAATGGGAAAAGAAAAAGACCAAGCCAAGCAACAAGAGCAACAAAGAACACAAATACACCCTCTCTCAAGTCCCTAATGGAATTGAGTTGATTTTTGGAGACTAAGAGAGGATTCAATCTATTTGATGTGTCTTGGAGTGGAGTCTTTTGCTCTTGTATTGAATGAAGTGTTTGGAATGCTTGGATGGATATGAATGAGGTGGTTGGAGGTATTTATATCCCCAACCACTTCCATAGCCGTTGGGGAGGCTGCTGGCGATGGGCGCACTAGACAGTCCGGTGCGCCACCGGACTGGCACTGTTCCTTGTCTCGTGCGCCGCCACGTCACCCAACCGTTAGGTTTCGGATCTGGTCGACCGTTGGAGGCTTTGGCCTCTTGCGGCATCGGACAGTCCTGTGCCACACGGGACAGTCCGGTGCCCTCTGACTTCGCTGCTCTGACTTTTGCCGTGGCATTGTAGCCCATTGTAGCACTTTGCAAAGTCGACCGTTGGCGCTGAATAGCCGTTGCCCGCTGGCTCACTGGACAGTCCAGTGGCACACTGGACAGTCCGGTGAATTACAGCAGAGCGCGTCCTGGAATTCCTGAGAGTGGCTGGTTGACATCTGTACGGTCCTGGTGCACCGGACAGTCCGGTGCGCCAAACTTCAGCACACTCAATTCCTTTTGCTCCAATTAAATTGTGTCCCTAACTTGGTTCTTTTCTTGGTTTGTGTTGAACCTTATGCACCTGTAATAGATGATTTCTAGAACAAACTAGTTACTCCATGTGTTTGTGTTGGTCATTAACCACCAAAATTAATTATAGGAAATGGTTAACCCAATTTCCCTTTCAATCTCCCCCTTTTTGGTGATTGATGCCAACACAAACCAAAGCAAATATAAAGTGCAGAAATATAACTAGTTTGCATTTTGGAATGTGCATAGGTTACTTGGAGTTAAACCAATTGAAATCTCATTTAAGTATGAATGGATTGCTTTTTCTTTTTATTTAACATTTTGGATCACCTTTGCACCACTTGTTTTGTTTTTGCAAATTCTTTTGGAAAATCTTTTCAAAATCTTTTTGCAAATAGTCAAAGGTATAGAAATGATATTGCAAGAAGAATTTTTTAAGATTTGAATTTTCTCCCCCTGTTTCAAATGCTTTTCCTTTGACTAAATAAAAACTCCCCCTAAATGAAATTCTCCTCTTAGCTTTCAAGAGGGTTTTGAGATGGATATCAATTTGAAATTTTAATTTCGCAACTCAAGTGAAACGAAGATACCAATTGATACCAGATACTAATTTGAGAATAAATCAATTAAAATATATACCTAGTTGAAAAATACCAATTAAAACTTCATTTCGAAAATTTTTGAAATGGTGGCGCGGTCCTTTTGCTTTGGGCTTAATACTTTCTCCCCCTTTGGCATTAATCGCCAAAAATGGAGACTTCAAGAGCCCTTTTGCATCTTTCTCCGCCTTTGGGGCCTAATACTTTCTCCCAAATGGTAATTTAAATATGAGTTAAGGGTCATACCATTGAGAGTTTGTAGGAGTAACGGCAAAGGGTAAATGATACCGTCAGAGTTGGAGTGGAAGCCTTGTCTTTGCTGAATACTCCATTTCCCTTTCAATCTAAGACTAAGTATAGAGATACACTTGAAAACATATTAGTCTTAGCCTTGGCACAAGAAAAATAAAAAATATGCATTAGCACCAAATGAAAGAGACATAATCAAAGGTATATAAATGAGCTATGTGTGCAAAGTTTCAATCAAAATTCCGAGAATCAAGTATATTTAGCTCATTCCTAAGTTTGCTAAAGGTTTTCTCATCTAGGGGCTTGGTAAAGATATCAGCTAATTGGTTTTGGGTATTGACATAAGCAATTTCGATATCCCCCTTTTGCTGGTGATCTCTCAGAAAGTGATACCGAATGTCTATGTGCTTATTGCGGCTGTGTTCAATAGGATTATCCGCCATGCGGATTGCACTCTCATTGTCACATAGGAGAGGGACATTGCTCAATTTGTAGCCATAGTCCCTAAGGGTTTGCCTCATCCAAAGTAATTGCGCACAGCAATGGCCTGCAGCAATGTACTCAGCTTCGGCGGTGAAAAGAGCTATGGAGTTTTGTTTCTTTGAAGCCCATGACACCAGAGATCTTCCTAGAAACTGACAAGTCCCTGATGTGCTTTTCCTTTTAATTTTACACCCTACCCAATCGGCATCGGAATAACCTATTAAATCAAAAGTGGACCCCTTGGGGTACTAAAGCCCAAACTTAGGAGTGTAAACTAAATACCTCATGATTCTCTTCACGGCTCTAAGGTGAACTTCCTTAGGATTTGCCTGGAACCTTGCACACATGCATATAGAAAGCATAATATTCGGTCGAGATGCACATAAGTAGAGTAAAGATCCTATCATCGACCGGTATACCTTTTGATCTACAGATTTACCTCCCGTGTCGAGGTCGAGATGCCCATTTGTTCCCATGGGTGTCTTAATGGGTTCACCATCCTTCATTCCAAACTTCTTCAGTATGTCTTGAATGTACTTTGTTTGGCTGATGAAGGTGCCATCTTGGAGTTGCTTAATTTGAAATCCTAGGAAATACTTCAACTCCCCCATCATAGACATCTCGAATTTCTGTATCATGATCCTACTAAACTCTTCACAGGTTGAATTGTTAGTAGACCCAAATATAATATCATCAACATAAATTTGGCATACAAACAAGTCTTTTGCAATAGTCTTAGTATAGAGAGTAGGATCAGCTTTTCCGACTTTGAAGCCATTAGTGATAAGGAAATCTCGCAGACATTCATACCATGCTCTTGGGGCTTGCTTGAGCCCATAAAGCGCCTTTGAGGGTTTTTATACATAGTTAGGGTACTCACTATCTTCAAAGCCGGGAGGTTGCTCAACATAGACCTCTTCCTTGACAGGTCCATTGAGGAAGGCACTTTTCATATCCATTTGATAAAGCTTGAAGCCATGGTAAGTAGCATAGGCAAGTAATATACGAATTGACTCAAGCCTAGCTACGAGTGCATAAGTTTCATCAAAGTCCAAACCTTCGACTTGTGAATATCCTTTGTCTACAAGTCAGGCTTTGTTTCTTGTCACCACACCATGCACATCTTGCTTGTTGTGGAATACCCACTTGGTACCTACAACATTTTGATTAGGACATGGAACTAAATGCCATACCTCATTCCTCGTGAAGTTGTTGAGTTTCTCTTGCATAGCCACCACCCAATCCGGATCTCTTAATGCATCCTCTATCCTGTATGGCTCAATAGAAGATACAAATCAGTAATGTTCACAAAAATGAACAACTCTAGATCTAGTGGTTACCCCCTTATGAATGTCAGCAAGGATGGAGTTGATGGGGTGATCTCGTTGAATTGCTTGGTGGACTCTTGGGTGTGGCGGTTTTTGACTCTGTATTTCTTGCTCATCTTCTTTGTCTTTATTATCAGCATCTCCCCCTTGATCATTGTCCTCTTCTTGAGGTGGCTCATCCTCTTGATCTTCATCTTCATCATTTTGAGCCTGATCCTCGTCCTGAGTTGGTGGAGATGCTTGTATGGAAGATGATGGTTGATCTTGTGTTTGTGGAGCCTCTTCGAATTTCTTAGGACACACATCCGCAATGGACATGTTCCTTAGCGCAACGCATGGAGCCTCTTCATCATCTAATTCATCAAGATCAACTTGCTCCATGTAGCATCCCAAAAATTCAAATCTTGAAATTTTCTCAAACTCGCTCTAAATTCAAAATGAATTTTAAATTTCATTTCAAAATGTTTGTTTGCGAGTTGATATCAACAAATAAAATATAGTGGTCTATATTCTCTCCAAAATCCCCCTCAAAATATCCTACTAATATTTCCCTAGTGGTCCCATTCAAAATCTTTCCAGAAATACTGCCCAAATATTCCACTAATAATTCTCCAAATATTCTCCTCCTGAGAAATACCTCCAGAATCATTTTTAAAGTCCCTACAAATATTTTCTCCATAATTTTCCTCATGCTCATACGTATACGTATGCCTCCGATGTCATACACTGAGCTCTACAAGCTAATTCCACTTATACATGACAAATACATGCTTATCTCCCACTAATCCTCGCATCCTCCCGCTAATCCTCGCCTCCTCCCCCTAATCACCCCCACCTAGCCTATAAATAGAGGGGCAAGGGCCTCCTCTCAAACCACCCCAAGCCATTTCATGGCAACTCCCTCCCCCCCCCCACATGCCCACTCCATCTCCCACACAAGCACACACTAGCACAAGGATCGTTTGGTCGTTCTTCGATCATTCGTCCACCTGTTCTTAGTTTGTTTGTTCGTTCGTCCGATCGATCGATCGTTCGTCCAATCGTTCATGGTTCGTTCGTCCGTTCGTCCGTTCGTTCTATCATTCGTCCGTTTGTTCGTCCAAATAATCTTTGTTCAGCCGTTATGCTGCCGAAATTTCGATCATTCGTTCGTCCGATCATTCGATCGTTCGTCCGTTCGTCCATAGTTCCTATTCATCGTTCTTCGTTCGTTCATAGTTCCTATTCATAGTTCGCCTGATCATTCGATCGTTCGTCCATTCGTTCATAGTTCCTATTCATCGTTCTTCGTTCGTTCATAGTCGCTATTCATCGTTCATTCATACAAACTATTCACCATCGTTACTATTCACCATTACTATTCATCATCGTTACTATTCATCATCGTTACTATTCACAGTTGCTATTTATCATCGTTACTATTCATCGATGATATCTATCATTACTATTCATCGTTACTATTCATCGATCATCCGATCACCCCAAATTTTAACTACTCATCCATCATGCTGTCCAGTTCACCTAAGACCAGCAAGACCAATATTCCAGTCATACGAACTCCGGTGACTGTGATTTTTCTTCCACTAAGAACTTTCCATCTGGTCACCCATCCCAGATCTCTCCAAGTTGAGCATGCTTAACTTTGAGATTCTTTTGAACTAGGCTTCCAAACTCAGATTCCAATAATTCTTGTTTCTAAATTCTTATCAAATTATTCCCTATCCAACCATGTCACCCCTTAAGCATGGTTCATAGTCCAGAAAACTCCCAAAATACTCTTGTCCCATATTCTGCCTATAATTTCCCTGTTCAGACTAAGTCAGACGATTCATTCGTCACTATTCTCACCAATAGTGAACTCCACTGTACTACACCACATACACCCAGCTATAAATACACCCAGCTACCCTCTCCCTCTCCACACACTCAACACCCTCAGCCAAGGTAAACACACCACCCACTCAGTTACCCCGCTCTACCGGCTACGCGCATAGTGTCGCTTCGCCTCCAATCCATCCTCCTGGTAAGCACCTCCGCTCCACCACCAGTAACATTACAACCCCACATGACACAGATTCTGCTCAAGACTCTACCCATCCATATATCGCCATTCTGACCACTATACTAAATATTTGTTGATATACTTGCTGGTTTGTATGTTTGCTTGTTCATGTTGCATAGTTATCGAAGCGTTTGTGTCGTCTCGTGAAGGCCAGATCTGCAAGTCTACGCCAGACGGTGGAGCCAGAAGCCAGTTCCGCGAGCTCTCACCCTTTTGCTGGTTAAGCAACGGCAAGCTCACTGGATCCGTTTGATGCATAAATTACCTATGCTTTTTCAACCACAACCCTCAGCCTATTATTTTATGCATGATATGATTTTGAGACAAGTTATTATGGCCACCCAGCCTTTGCCCGTAATCAATCTTTATACTCCTTGACATATTTGTTACAAATCATTTGAGAAAAGGTGTGAGTTTTCAAAAGAAAATGTTTTTCAAATGGGTATGATGAAGGGTTGTCACCCTTATCACCTTTGAGCGGGATGATCAGGGACTCCCTGGTTTAGGAGAGCGCCTAAGGTGATAGCTTAGCCGGGTTATTAGGTGTGAGCATGAAGGATTGTCCCTCTCGCCTAAGGACCAGTTTGTCATCACTCCTTGCCTATACTCTTATCAAGTACAACTACTCGAGACTGTATGGGTAGTCACTCAATCTGAACTTGTATGGTCCGAACCCCAGGGTTATGATGGCTAGGGAGCACCGGGAGGATAAGGAAGGAGAATGTTTTGTCCGGTTTGGGCATGGTGGTGGCCTGACTCCTTCTGGTATAATCGTTAAGGTAAGGACATGCAAGGAAAGAGAGAGATACGGCATTCGGATCTCACGACGGTGAGATTACATAAACCGGACTAGTGGGTAAAGTGTACACCTCTGCGCAGAGTTTGAAAACCTATTCGAATAGTCCGCGTCCATGGATATGGATGAGTCATGGCTTGGATTTGACAATTAGTGTTTTGTTTTCCAAAAATGCTTTTGAAAAGTGGTTTAAAAAGGTTCGGCGGTCGAGCCGTGAGCTATGGTGGACGGGAAGTCCAGTAGCTATTTTTGAAAATGAAAACCAGTGGGAAACTACTGAGATACCTGGATGGTTTAGTCCAGGGGATTTTGCTATAAATTGAAAAACTTCCTGCTCCTTTGGGAGAGGATGCGCTTTGAAAAATACAAAATATTTTACAAAATAACCTTGCATCAAATATTGCTATTTCTGCAAAATATCCTAAGCTCCACATATTCCATGCATTATATCTGATTTCCCCGTTCCGCGGGTGAAGGTGGGCTACTGACTACGTAAGTACTCACTCTTGCTTATTTGTTGTTTTACAGAGAAGGAAATCGTTGATCGGGTAAGAGTTACGCATGTTCCCAACCTTGCCTGTGGCTGTTGGACCGCTGATTTGCTTCGCTGCGTATATCGGGCTGCTTCAGCCCCACTCTTATGATATGTCCCGAGTTGTGGACCAACTCTTAAAGTTGATCGCCACCTTTATAGGTTTGTCTCGTTTAAGCAGATCTAGAATCATCTGATGTATAAATGTGTTTACTAGCCTCCTGGGACTAGTAATTGTATCACATTTGAGTCCCAGAGGATTGGGGCGCTTCACTCCACTTGGGAGCCATTAGTCTCATCAAACATAATGTCACAAGAAACCTCAACTAATCCAGTGGATTTATTGAAGACTCTATATGCCCTTGTGTTTGAATCATAACCAAGTAAAAAGCCTTCTACAACCTTAGGAGCAAATTTAGTTTTTCTACCTCTTTTAATAAGAATAAAGCATTTACTCCCAAAGACTCTAAAATATGAAACATTGGGCTTTTTACCAGTGAGGAGTTCATATGATGTCTTTTTGAGGATTCAGTGAAGATATAATCGGTTGATGGAGTAGTAGGAGGTGTTAATCGCCTCAGCCCAAAATTGGTCCAGAGTTTTGTACTCATCAAGCATGGTTCTTGCCATGTCTAATAGAGTTCTATTCTTCCTCTCCACTACACCATTTTGTTGAGGTGTGTAGGGAGAAGAGAACTCATGCTTGATGCCTCCTCCTCAAGAAATCCTTCAATTTGAGAGTTCTTGAACTCCGTCCCATTATCGCTTCTTATCTTTTTGATCCTTAATCCGAACTCGTTTTGAGCCCATCTTAAGAATCCTTTTTAAGGTTTCTTAGGTCTATGATTTTTCCTGCAAAAAGAATACCCAAGTGAAGCGAGAATAATCACCCATAATAACAAGACAGTACTTACTCCCGCCGAGGCTTATGTAAGCGATCGGGCTGAATAGATCCATGTGAAGTAGCTCGAGCGGCCTGTCAGTTGTCATGATGTTCTTGTGTGGATGGTGGACTCCAACTTGCTTCCCTGCTTGGCATGCGCTACAAACCTTGTCTTTCTCAAAATGAACATTTGTTAGTCCTAAAATGTGTTCTCCCTTTAGAAGTTTGTGGAGATTCTTCATCCCAACATGAGCAAGTCGGCGATGCCGGAGCCAACCCATGTTAGTCTTAGCAATTAAGCAAGTGTCTAGTTCAGCTTGATTATCATTAAAATCAACTAAGTATAGCTGACAATCTAGCACTCCTTTAAATGCTATTGAATCATCACTTCTTCTAAAGACAGTAACACTTATATTAGTAAAAAGATAGTTGTAGCCCATTTTGCATAATTGAGAGACAGAAAGCAAATTGTAGTCTAAAGAATCTACAAGAAAAAACATTAGAAATGGAATGGTCAGGAGATATAGCAATTTTACCCAAACCTTTGACCAAACCTTGATTTCCATCCCTGAATGTGATAGCTTGTTGGGGATCTTCATTTTTCTCATAGGAGGAGAACATTCTTTTCTCCCCTGTCATGTGGTTTGTGCACCCGCTATCAATTATCCAACTTGAACCACTGGATGCATAAACCTACAAAACAATTTTAGGCCTTGTTCTTAGGTACTCAAATAGTCTTGGGTCCTTTGACGTTAGAAACAAGCACCTTAGGTACCCAAACACAAGTCTTTGAACTCTTGTGTTTGCCCCCAACATATTTGGCAACTATTTGCCTGATTTGTTAGTTAAAACATAAGATGCATCAAAAGTCTTAAATGAAATATTATGCTCATTTGATGTAGCAAGAATTTTCTTTCTAGGCATTTTAACATGTGTGGTATGCCTAGAGCCAGAAGCCTCATTTTTGTACATAAATGCATGGTGAGAAATAGTGTGAGGATTCTTAGCATAAATCTTCCTAATCTTATGTTTGGGATAATTTGCAAGATATAAAATGTAACCCTCACTATCCTGAACCATGGGAGACTTGCCCTTAACAAAGTTAGATAATCTTTTAGGGGCATTAAGCTTGACATTGCTCCCCTGTTGCAAACCAATGCCATCCTTAATGCCAGGACGTCACCCATTATAAAGCTTACTACGAGCAAATTTAAAATTTTGATTTTCGAGCTCATGCTCGGCAATTTTAGCAGTTAATTTAGCTATGTGATCATTTTGTTGTTTAATCATGGCAAGGTGATCATTCATAACTTCTACATTAACATCTCTACATCTAGTACAAATAGGAACATGTTCAATAGTAGATGTATATGGTTTGCAAGCATTTAATCCTTCTATCTTATCATTTAATCTAACGTTCTCATCTCTAAGACAGGAAATAGAATCATTGCAAACATTCAATTCTTTAACCTTAGAAACTAAACTAGCATTTTCATTTCTAAGACTAGAAATTGAATCATGACAAATGCTAAGCTCCTTAGTTAAGTTTTCACATTTTTCTACTTCCTGAGCATAAGCATTTTTTAGTTTAACAAATTTTTTGTTTTCTTTAATGAGGAAGTCCTCTTGGCTATCCTAGAGTTCATCCTTCTCATTAATAGTTTCTATTAATTCATTTAATTTTTTCTTTTGGTCTATGCTAAGGTTGGCAAAGAGAGACATTAAATTATCTTCATCATCACTAGAGCTACCCTCATCACTAGATGTTGTATATTTGGGGGTGGCTCTAGAGTGTACCTTCTTCTTGCCGTCCTTAGCCATGAGACACTTGTGGCCGACGTTGGGGAAGAGGAGGACCTTGTTGACGGCGATGTTGGCGGCGTCCTCGTTGGAGGAGGAGTCAGTGGAGCTCTCGTCGGAGTCCCATTCCCGGCATATGTGGGCATCACCGCCCTTCTTGTAGTACCTCTTCTTCTCCTTTTTCTTCCCCTTCTTGTCTTCGTCCCTGTCACTTTCACTAGAGATTGGACATTTAGCAATAAAGTGACCGGACTTACCACACCGGTAACACACCTTCTTGGAGCGGGACTTGTAGTCCTTTCCTCTCATTTGCTTGAGGATTTGGCGGAAACTCTTGATGATGAGCGCCATCTCTTTGTTGTCGAGCTTGGAGGCGTCGATTGGAAGCCTACTTGGTGTAGACTCCTCCTTCTCTTCTTCCGTCGCTTTGAATGCGACGGGTTGCACCTCGGGTGTAGAGGTGGCACTTTGCTCCAAGTTGACAATATGTTTGGAGTCTTTGATCATAAGCTCAAAGCTCACAAACTTGCCAATTACTTCCTCAAGAGACATCTGTTTATATCTAGGGTCTCCACGGATTAGTTGCACTTGAGTGGGATTACGAAAAACAAGTGATCTAAGAATAACCTTGACCATTTCATGGTCATCCCACTTGGTGCTCCCAAGGTTGCGCACTTGGTTCACCATGGTCTTTAGCCGCTTATACATTGCTTGCGGCTCTTCTCCTTTGTTGAGGACGAGTCGACCAAGTTCTCCCTCGATCATCTCGCGCTTTGTGATCTTGGTCACCTCGTCCCCTTCGTGCGCGGTCTTGAGGACGTCCCAAATTTCTTTGGCGCTCTTTAACCCTTGCACCTTGTTATACTCCTCTCGACACAAGGAGGCGAGGAGTATAGACGTGGCTTGGGAGTTAAAGTGCCTAATTTGGGCGGCCTCGTCCGAGTCGTAGTCTTTGTCCCCTACTTGAGGTACCTGCGCTCCATACTCAACAATATCCCAAATACTTTCGTGGAGTGAGGTTAGATGGTGCCTCATTTTATCACTCCACATACAATAATCCTTACCATCAAAATATGGTGTTTTGCCTAGGGGTACGGAAAGTAATGGAGCACGCTTTGAAATACGAGGATAGCGTAGGGGCATCTTACTATACTTCTTGTGCTCATGGCGTTTTGAAGCGGTGGATAACTCGGAGCTTGATGTGGAGGGTGATGAAGAGTCAGTCTCATAGTAGACCACCTTCTTCATCTTTTTCTTCTTGTCACCTCTCCGATGCGACTTGATGGAGGAAGAGGATTCTTCCTTGTGTTTGTTGCCGGACTCCCTTGAGAGAGTCCTCCCCAAGCTTGCGGCCTTTTCGCCAATCATGATCTCCCTCTTGGCGTGATCTCCAGACATCACTTCGACTTGGTTAGACTCTTAATGAAGCATCGACTTTGATACCAATTGAAAGTCGCCTAGTGGGGGGGTGAATAGGCGAAACCTGAAATTTATAACTTTAAACACACTACAAGCTGGGGGTTAGCGTTAGAATTAAATTCAAGTCCGAAGAGAGGGGAAAATAAATCAACAAGAATCAAGGCGAGTGCACACGGTGATTTGTTTTACCGAGGTTCGGTTCCAAAGAACCTAGTCCCCATTGAGGAGGTCACAAAGACCGGGTCTATTTCAACCCTTTCCCTCTCTCAAACGGTCACTTAGACCGAGTGAGCCTTCTTCCTTAATCTCACGGGTCACTAAGACCCCGCAAGAACCACCACACACTTGGTGTCTCTTGCTTCGCTTACAAAGCACTTGAGAATAAGAATGTGAAAAGAAAAAGGCCAAGCCAAGCAACAAGAGCAACAAAGAACACAAATACACCCTCTCTCAAGTCCCTAATGGAATTGAGTTGATTTTTGGAGACTAAGAGAGGATTCAATCTATTTGATGTGTCTTGGAGAGGAGTCTTTTGCTCTTGTATTGAATGAAGTGTTTGGAATGCTTGGATGGATATGAATGAGGTGGTTGGGGGGTATTTATAGCCCCCAACAACTTCCATAGCCGTTGGGGAGGCTGCTGGCGATAGGCACACCGGACAGTCCGGTGCGCCACCGGACAGGCACTGTTCCTTGTCTGGTGCGCCGCCACGTCACCCAACAGTTAGGGTTCGGAGCTGGTCGACCATTGGAGGCTTTGTCCTCTTGCGGCACTAGACAGTCCGGTGCCACACCGGACAGTCTGGTGCCACACCGGACAGTCTAGTGCCCTATGATTTCGCTGCTCTGACTTCTGTCGCGGCAGTGTAGCCCACTGTAGCACTTTGCAGAGTCGACCATTGGCGCTGAATAGCCGTTGCCCGCTGGCTCACCGGACAGTCCGGTGAATTATAGTGGAGCGCGCCCCGGAATTCCCGAGAGTGGATGGTTGACATCTATACGGTCCTGGTGCACCGGACACTATCTGGTGGCACACCGGACAGTCCGGTGCGCCAAACTTCAGCACACTCAATTCCTTTTGCTCCAATTAAATTGTATCCTTAACTTGGTTCTTTTCTTGGTTTGTGTTGAACCTTATACACCTCTAATAGATGATTTCTAGAACAAACTAGTTAGTCCATGTGTTTGTGTTGGTCATCAACCACCAAAATTAATTATAGGAAATGGTTAACCCAATTTCCCATTCAGTTGCCAATCTTGATCTCATGGTTGCTTCCTCATCATATCCCATCTTATACTAAACTCTGGCCTAATAATCTCCGTGATGATCATAAAAGAGTATGTGGAGTTGAAGAAGATTCTCATGTGTTGCTCTTTTTGCCAAAAAATTATGTTTCAACTCCTGTCAGGATCTTATTTTCTGAGCCATACTCTCAAGGGCTCCATCTATTTACATCACGTGGATTTATCATTGGTTGCGTTTGGTAATGGTATTATGGCTAACAACTGATGGTGCCACGATGAAACCGAGAGCCTCCTATGGGCGCGCACACATGGTTGAGCTGCTCGGCACGCGCTGGTATCGCGATTAATAGTCGTGATCCATTATAAGACTATATCGATGTGCTATCTTTTGTGGACATTCTCTCAAAGTGATCGTTGCATTTTGTCTCAATATGTAGTGATAATTTTGTCCAAATATACCTTCCATATCTTATTGGATAACATCTCATGGATACCATCAGCGTAGGAGTTACATGCTTCTCCACCCTTAAAGATCCTTAAAAGAATCTCGGGACGAGATTCTTTTAAGGGGGAAGGCTGTGACACCCCAAGTGTCTATTTCGCGTTATGTCGGGAGATTTATCCTAATCTTAGATTGCTCAGTGAAAATTTCTATTTCTCGATCGCATCTATCTCCTTTTATCAAGTTACTTGTGAAGGTTTCACCGATTTCTGAATTTATTTGATCTCATGAAAGGCCGAATTTGGAGCCTGTTAAAAACTTTTTTCTCTTAAATGAGTGCAGATTCGAACGTCAATCTCGTTTCACAAATCTCGCCAAGAACTTCTCTTATCCGAAGTCTCGACAGTGGCTATCTGATCTATGCCCAAATCTGATTTCTCGACATTCGATCCATGTCCAAATATTTTATCCAAACCCGTATTCTCAAGTGGGATCTTTAACGTGTTTGCATCTATTTAAATCGTATCCGACTCGATTTGTTAATACATGTACCTGATCTGAGTTAGAAGCGACAAGCGACAGTGATTTTTTTGGAAGAACTCACGCGAATTAATCTGAGCTACAGGTTTCTAATTCAAAAACCTATTTAAATTGTGCGTCAAATTATTTTCTAAATACGACACTAGAAATTTTGTTTGTCAACGTCGCTTTTGAATTTCTGCCACAACTTTTTCCTGTTTGTCGTGGCTGCGAGCTGTTCAAATGAAATTCGTACGCGCTGTAGGCTGAGCCACTTGCAGGACACTGCGCCCTCGGCCAATGGATGGCCACCTCCCTCCTTGAACAATGTCGCTAGCCGCTGCACAGGCGCTAGCTGTAGTAAAGTAGCAAGCATGGCCACGTGGTTGTGGCTGTCTAGACAACGCCCGACTTGCCCAAATGGCCGGCGTCGTGTGCCTGTAGCCAGTGCTCGGTCGCCGTCTACGCTAGCCTCTCCCTGGTCACCGCCCCTGTACACCAATGATGCAGGCAGCTGACCACCATATAACCATAGCCAATGCCTCTTGTTCTCCTCCCGCAGACGCACACACACAGCGGCAGTTGCAGCTGGCCAAATCCAACACCGGCCAGCCAGCCAGCAGACCATAGCCGGACGAGCCTCGCTCGCTCGCGCTATGCCTGCACCTCCGCTCTCCAAGCTTCACTTCGCGCCGACGACGTTAACCCTGTTCCCACGCAGCCGCTGCAACTCCACAAGCAGGCTGTTCGACACCAAAAGGAGAAGGGCGGACGGTCCGGCCCTGGGGCCGGACGGTCCGCGCGTGCGCAGAACAGATTAGGGTTCCGAGTTTTGTACTACGGTTGTTAGCTAAATTCGCGGGATTCGCTCGGAAATTAGTTTGTAAAGGGTCCAGCCCCCTCCTCTATAAATAGAGAGGTATATGGCCGATTTGTAATCATCAATCGAATCAATACAACTTCTATTTCGCATTTATTTCCTGTACAATTAGGAGTAGTTCTAGTCTAGTTCTAGTTTAGCCTCTCGATCCCCAAGTTCTCTGCCTCTCCTCGACTCTACGTCGATTAGAGGAGTCTAGGTCGGCCTGCTCGAGCCTAGACAACTCCTAGGATCTCTCCTCCCCGACGGAGTCCCTCCCGGGAGCGAGATCCAGGCTCCGCCAACGATCTTCCGCCGCCCCTGCGCACGCGCGGACCGTCCGGCTCTAGGGCGCGGACCGTCCAGCCGTCAGGCAGGGAACTCGAGCTCCTGCACCAGGTCGCGGACCGTCCGGCCCTGTGCCGCGGACCGTCCGCGCCTGACTAGAGAGCACCACCGCCTCACGCCAGGCCGCGGACCGTCCGCGCCTGACCAGAGAGCACCGCCGCTGGTTCTTTTGAAGTGTTTGGCGCCTCCAAAAAGGCGTCAACATACTTTTTGGCGACTCCACTGGGGAAGACAAATATAGACGCATCAAATCGGCCCTCAATGGCCGGTTCAAGGGATAGCTCTGATATTTCCCCAAGCAACATCATAGAGCCGACTTGGGAAACCTTGCTGGCTGACGAACAACAAGGTCGTCCGACATCGGGCGACGGATCCGGCTTCGCTCCAACCAACACTAGATATCCCCAATGTAAGTAATACCAACGAGCTACAATCTCTTAGAAATTATGTAGAAGAGCAACGTGAACAAATGCAGAACATCATAGGGGGTATGCAAAGCGATTTTAAGAGACTAGTACGTGCATTTGATAAATCTAATATCGCAAATTTTCCTTCGCACGAGGTTGAGTTAGGGGGTAACACGCGTAATACATCGGCTACAGGTTGTCACGACCAGTCACAACCCCTTTATGGGATGCCGATGGACACATACCCTGAGCAACCGCAAATCGGCAGCAAATCAGCCGATCTGCACATGCCCGGACCGTCCGCACGTGAGCGCGGACCGTCCGGGCCAGCAACAGTCGGGCCTATTTTTAATGAGTTACCTAGATATGCGCCCGAGCCACCGCATGCGGCACAAAATCTAAACTACCTAGTCGGACGGTCCGCATACAACGACGGACGGTCCGCATATAATCACGGACGATCCGAGCCAATGTCCGGACAGTCCGCGCATGACCTTTTTTAGGAGGATTGTTACCTAAATCCTCACCCGTCCCAGCAACACATCCCATCGCACTATGCAATGCATCAACCCATTAATTCGAGGTCTAGAGCCCAAGAAAGCTTTCTGGCCCCACCTAGAAGGCCGAAAAGGAACAATCAAACATATGAACCATATAGGGCAAGTGGCAATGCACCACGTAGCTCAAACCAATGGGGGGAAAGACAACATGCTAATATCCAGCCAACCCCACCTATGTTTGACCAGAGAGCCGGTGGTCTCGCACCGGCTGCTATTGATATAGTGAGGGAAGAAATAGCTAGGGCGTTCCGAGATAAACTCGGAGTAAGCATGGCACCTGGGGGGCAATCATATCGGAAACCTTATGACAGCCGATTTGATCACCACCCATACCCCCAGGGAACCAGGATACCCGAATTTTCAAAATTTTCGGGTGACCAAGGAAAAAACACGCGCGAACATATAGGCCAGTTCTTAGCACAATTAGAAGAGTTGGCCGACATAGAAGCATTTCGCGTACGTTTATTTTCATTATCTCTAACAGGAACCGCGTTTGCATGGTATGCCACTCTACCTCCTAATTCCATTTCATCATGGGGGGATCTAGAACAAAAATTTCATGATCATTTTTTCTCCGGTGACTATGAGTTAGATTTGGTAGATTTAGTGTCATTGTGACAGGCAAAAGATGAATCGGTTAATGATTACATCCAGAGATTTCGAGATACAAGAAACCGATGCTTCCAAATTCATTTAGCAGAAAAATAGCTAGCAGGATTAGCCTTTAATGGTCTACGATATTATTTAAAAGAAAGATTAGAAGGCATCCAATTTTTTACACTAGCCCAGTTACACCAGAGAGCTTTGGCTTGTGAAAGTCGAAGCAAAGAAACTGCCAAAACAATTCGTCACAACGTACATATAGTAGAATGCGACCAAAGTAGCTCAGATGACGAATCAGCAGAAGTGTACGCTGCTGAAATGGTTTGGCCAAAACAGGCCAAATCTTCAGCTTGTTCCTCCTTACAGCCGGTTCAAAAGAAATGACAAGAGGAGGTTAAGTTTACGTTTAATGTTGGTAAGTGTGATAAAATATTTGATGAATTACTCAAAATGGCAACATTAAAATAGATCACACTGTTCCATCCGCCGACGAGCTAAAACGTCGGGCATACTGCAAGTGGCATAACTCATTTTCTCATGCCACTAATGATTGTAATGTATTCTGTCGACAGATTCAATCAGCCATTAACGAGGGACGATTGAAATTTCAGGAAATGCAGGTAGATACAGAGCCCTTTCCGATGAACATGATCGACTTCGAGGGCAAGAAAGTCCTGGTTCGGCCAAACACAGCCGATAAAGGCAAAGGCAAAGAGACAATCATCGGCGATGCTAAAGAGGCCGATGAGGGTCGTAAAGTTTCTTGCAGGAAAGTGGTGGCCGAGAAGACTCCCGATGGAGGGGAGACCCTGAAGGTGACCATCACAGCCTCTAGCACTGGGGGGCAAGCGCAGACAGGGAGACAGATGCAGGAACCCGTGCTGCGCATTCCAGACGGTCCGGCACATAGGCGCGGACGGTCCGGGACCCCGCCGAACGGTGCGGAGAACTCCAGCGGACGGTCCGGCCGTGCTCAAGACTCACAACGGCCACGTACTTTCAAACCACGATGACCAGAGATAGGTACGTGGAAAACAAATACATTCAAGGCAGCTGGTCGGTTGGTCAAAGCTGGCCCAACTTTTGATCAATTATTGTCTAAATACGTAAAAAAGAAGGCCAGCCACAGTGACCGGCCAGCAAAGCGACCCCACTCACCCATTCATGAGCAACGTTAGGTCAGGCCGATTGGACCACCCCACCAATCGGAAGAAATGAAAGGTCATACTGTACAATTGAGACCTAACATACCGACATGGACACCTCCACCCCCTTATCCACCTATGTCATATCCATACACATATTTACCTCCACCATATGTCCCAAATCAAATGTGGGGCATGCCACCATACCCATTTGGGATGCCACAGTACCCCGCCTGGGGGGCACCCCAAACATCTGTTTTTGACAGGCTGACGCCACCAGTACAAGATCGATTGAGCACCGCTCAATCCGGTCACCAGGCACAGACCCAACAGGATTGCCGGACTACTCGGCCTCCAAGGCCGACCAATCCGGCAGGGGGGCATGTACCTGCAGCAATCGAAAGGACAACAAAGAAGGACATCATCAAAATAGGTACTACAAATGTTGTCATACAGGAAGATAATAAAGGGCCGATGATTTTTGGTGAATCGGCCAACACAACCAAAAAAGAAGATACGGCTACCATCAAAACAGTCGATCCAAAATACTCCATGCCTCGATGGTGCCCAGCGGGATTGACACGGTCCCAAAAGCGGAAATTACAGCGCCTAAGAGCAAAGGAGAGCCAGGAAAAGGAGGCGGAAAAGATATTCAATGACACACATCCACAGTACCCGCCACCGCAAAAGAAATGGAGACCAAAGGCCGTTGAGGAAAAACAAACGGCCACAAAAATAGAAAATGAAACAACACTTGTACAGCACCCTGCAGGTATGGCAGGTAGCCTGGCCAGCAAGACTGGGCAATCTGCACCAGGCGTGGACCGTCCGCCCCCGGAGTCCGGACCGTCCGCACCACACAAGGAAGCCTCCAACGACACGCCAACATCAATGGAAGAAGATGACCTGCTGGGAGAAGACTTGGTCAACTACGAGGCTTCTCCAGAACGCCCAGGTATGGATGTAAATGTTATTACATTTTCTGCCGATTGTACTATTATCGGCGACGATGAACCTGTTGTTGCCCAGTTTGAGTTTGGTCCTAAAGAAGCCGCCTTTACTAAACCAAAGGAATCGGTAAATCATTTAAAGCCGCTCTTCGTGCACGGTCACATTGATGGAATACTGATTGCTAAGATGTTGGTAGATGGAGGGGCGGCTGTAAATCTAATGCCTTATTCATTATATAGAAAATTAGGTAAACAAGATGACAAACTTGTCAAGACCAACATGACCCTCAGCGGTGTTGGGGATAGTTCGATTAAAGCCAGGGGAGTCACGTCCGTTGAATTAACCATCGGGACTAAGACCCTTGCTGCTGCATTCTTCGTTGCTGATGTAGAAGGAAATTATAGTTTAATTCTAGGCAGAGATTGGATTCATGCCAATCAATGTATACCTTCTACATTACATCAAATGCTAATACAATGGGTAGGCGATGATGTAGAACAAGTACATGCTGATGTATCGGCCTGCATCGCTGTGGCCGATGCCCCTGTACTCTGGACTTATGAGACTGCTACATGTCTCACAGGAGTAGATTTTTCTAATTATCAGTTCATAAGTATAGATAAGAAAGGTTTCATTCCTGTAATGCTAGAGCCGATGGAGAATCGGCTAAATCCTAAATAAAGTTTAAATGATGAATACACACAAAGTTCATGAGTCGTTAATCATGGACAGTTCGGCTCTCAAAGCCGGATGGTCTGGTCTTTCACAAAACAGTTCGAACTTTAAGACCGAACATCTACCGTAGCGAAAAGACAGTATTACGGATGATCCGGTCCCCGAGACCGGAAAGTCCGCCATCACACAAAAATCATCTGATTCCTCTGTGGGGGACATGATAGAGGAATTCAAAGATCTTGATAAACTAGGACAGGGGTTTACATCGGTCGATCCTTTGGAGGAGATTGACATAGGAGATGGTAAAACTCCAAGGCCGACTTTTGTAAACAAGGCCCTGGAGACCGATCCTAGAAATGAGATGATCGGTCTATTGAAGGAATATTCAGATTGTTTTGCTTGGAATTACACTGAGATGCCTGGACTAAGCCGAGAGATCGTCGAACATCGGCTGCCTATTAAGTCTGGTTTCAGACCTTTCAAGAAGAAAGCTAGAACATTTCGTCCAGATCTTCTCCCACGAATCAAGGACGAAATCCACCGGCTACTAGAAGCTAATTTTATTAGGCCCTGCAGATACGCAGAGTGGGTCTCCAATATTGTGCCGGTGGAGAAGAAAGAGTCAGGTAAGCTTAGGGTATGAATTGATTTTCGCAATTTAAATAGAGCAACTCCTAAAGATGAATATCCCATGCCCATAGCCGACACATTAATCAATAATGCATCAGGAAATAGAATTATTAGCTTTCTTGATGGTAATGCCGGATATAACCAGATTTTCATGGCCGAAGAGGATGCGTCTAAAACGGCCTTTATATGTCCAGGCTTCATTGGTTTATTTGAATGGGTTGTCATGACATTCGGTCTTAAAAATGCTGGTGCTACTTATCAGAGGGCTATGAATCTGATCTTCCATGAGTTGTTAGGAAACACTGTGGAGGTCTACATTGATGATATTGTAGTCAAATCGGCTGAGTTTAGTTCTCATATAGCTGATTTGCGCAAAGCCTTTGATAAAATGCGTTGGTATGGTTTGAAAATGAACCCACGTAAATGTGCTTTTGGAGTGTCGGCTGGTAAGTTTTTAGGATTTGTCATACATGAACATGGTATAGAAATAGACCCTGACCGAATCAAGTCTATTCGGAATGTGGGACCTCCGACTTGTAAGGTCGAAGTGCAGTAGTTTCTCGGCAAGGTGAATTATTTGCGAAGGTTTATTTCTAACCTAGCCAGGAAGATTGATGCCTTCACCCCTATCCTTCGGCTTAAGAATAATGTCGAATTCACTTGGGGGGCAGAGCAGCAGGAAGCATTTGATCTCATTAAAAAATACTTGTCTTCGGCTCCCGTGTTAAAAGCACCACAAGTAGGAGCACCATTCAGATTATACATTGCAGCTGAAGACAAGGTTATTGGGGTTGTTCTAACACAAGAAACTAAAGGAAAGGAGCATGTGGTGACATATCTAAGTCGGAGGTTGGTGGATGCTGAAACAAGGTACACTTTTATTGAAAGGTTATGCTTATGCTTGTTTTATGCATGCACCAAGTGTAGATGTTATTTGCTGTCTAGTCATTGCACTGTTTCTGGTCAAGCCGATGTAATTAAATACATGTTGCATAACCCAATTATGAGTGGTAGAATTGGTAAGTGGGCCTATGCGCTTATAGAATATGACTTGGCCTATGAACCATTGAAATCTATGAAAGGCCAGGTCGTAGCGAATTTTATTGTAGAACATCGGATTAATGATATTCATAAACTAGACATGACATACCTCACTATTACTCCTTGGACTTTATATTTTGATGGATCGGTTTGCAATGAAGGGCAAGGCATTGGCATCGTACTTGTTTCACCAAGTGATGTCTCCTTCGACTTCTCTAGCCGATTGAAAACTTATTGCACTAATAATCAAGCTGAATATGAGGCCCTCTTATTCGGCTTGGAACTTTTAAATTGTATAGGAGTAAAACATGTGAAGGCATTGGGTGATTCTCAGCTGGTTGTCCAACAAGTGTTGGAAGAATATCAATGCTTTGATGGTACTCTGAATAGTTATCTTGAAAAATGTAGGAGCATAATCCATTCTTTTGACGAATTCAGTATTCGGCATATTTCTAGAGGTGAGAATCATAGAGCTAACAATTTGGCACAAGATGCATCAGGTTATCGGATAAAGCGAGGGAGATTTCACAACATCGAAAATCTGATAACCGGTGTAGGGCCAATTCCCCAGGTCACGGACCGTCCGCGTCGGGGCACCGGACCGTCCGGGGATATCAGAAATGTTCTCTTAATTGAATCGGCTGATAATGAAGCCGATGCAAGTGATTGGAGGACACCTATACTTAATTATTTACGAAACCCCAATGTCAGGACAGATAAGAACATTCGGCGTACAACTTTCAAGTATGTCTTGATGAGTGATGAACTTTATCGCCGAACAGTCAACGACGTCCTGCTTAAGTGCTTGGGCCCAGATGATGCTATATTAGCCATGGCCGAAGTACATGAAGGGATTTTTGGTACCCATCAATCGGCTCCAAAGATGAAGTGGTTGTTGCGAAGGTATGGTTTTTATTGGCCTAACATGATAGCTGATTGTTTCAAGTACTACAAGGGCTGCCAAGTGTGTCAAAAATTCGGCGACCTACAGTTGGTCCCTGCAGCCGAATTGCATCCTATCATCAAGCCTTGGCCTTTTAGAGGATGGGGATTAGACTTTATTGGGGAAATCCATCCTTCATCATCAAAGGGGATCGGTTCGTGTTAGTTGCCACTGATTACTTTACCAAATGGACTGAAGCCGTTGCTCTGAAGAACATGACACATAAGGAGGTAATTGAGTTCATAACTGAGCATATCATTCATAGATTCGGCATTCCCCAGACCTTAACTACAGATCAAGGAACTTCTTTTATGTCAAAAGAGGTACGTGACTTTGCTGAATTATATAGGATTAAGTTGCTTAATTCATCCTCATATTATGCTCAGGCCAATGGATAGGCCGAGTCTAGTAATAGGACATTGATTAATTTGATAAAAAAGAAGATATCTAATAATCCTAAGCATTGGCATAAGATTTTGTCCGAAGCCTTATGGGCTCATAGAATATCTAAACATAGTGCTACTAAAGTATCTCCTTTTGAGCTTGTCTATGGGCAGGAAGCAGTGTTGCCTGTGGAAATAAGTTTGAATGCTGTCAGGTTTGCCAGACAAAATGATCTAACCGTCACTGATTATTATGATTCAATGATGGATAATATTGATGAGGTAACTGACAAGAGGGTGATAGCTTTAGGAGCAATAGAGAAGGACAAGATCATGGTAGCCAGGGCCTACAACAAGAAGGTCAAAGCAAAGTCATTTCAAGTAGGGGATCTGGTGTGGAAGACCATCTTGCCTCTAAGGAATAAAGACCAGAAGTTTGGGAAATGGTCACCAAGTTGGGAGGGTCCTTATAAAGTAGAACAGGTAATGTCTGGTAACGCCTATTTGCTACAAACATTGTAAGGCAAGGATTTGCCTAAGGCTTTGAATGGGCGTTTCCTCAAGCAGTATCATCCTAGTATGTGGCAAGATGCTTAAGAAAACCGATGTAATCACATCGTGTTAAGATGCTTTTGGTTCGCTCAGCTCCACCAAAAGGCAGGGGGCATATGTTCGACACCAAAAGGAGAAGGGCGGATGGTCCGCGGTCTGGACGGTCCGCGCCTGTGGGCCGGACGGTCCACGCGTGCGCAGAACATATTAGGGTTCCGAGTTTTGTGCTACGGTTGTTAGCTAAATTCATGGGATTCGCTCGGAAATTAGTTTGTAAAGGGTCCAGCCCCCCTCCTCTATAAATAGAGAGGTATACGGCCGATTTGTAATCATCAATTGAATCATACAACTTCTATTTCGCATTTATTTCCTGTACAATTAGGAGTAGTTCTAGTCTAGTTCTAGTTTAGCCTCTCGATCCCCAAGTTCTCCGCCTCTCCTCGACTCTACGTCGATTAGAGGAGTCTAGGTCGGCCTGCCTGAGCCTAGACAACTCCTAGGATCTCTCCTCCCCGACGGGGTCCCTCCCGGGAGCGAGATCCAGGCGCCGCCGGCGATCTTCCGCCGCCCCTGCGCACGCGCGGACCGTCCAGCCCTAGGGCGCGGACCGTCCGGCCGTCAGGCAGGGAACCCGAGCTCCTGCACCAGGTCGCGGACCGTCCGGCCCTGTGCCGCGGACCGTCCGTGCCTGACCAGAGAGCACCGCCGCCTCACGCCAGGTCGCGGACCGTCCGGCCCTGTGCCGCGGACCGTCCGCGCCTGACCAGAGAGCACCGCCGCTGGTTCTTTTGAAGTGTTTGGCGCCTCCAAAAAGGTGTCAACACAGGCCAAAACCTTTGATGTGAGTTGCTACTGCTCCCACACATCGAGCTGGCCGTGGAGTACGTCGAGCTCTAGCGGTATGGTAACAGCGGCTACGTGCACGCTCTGCTCGGCCTCCACCAGCACGTCATCCTCATCGATGGCCGAAGCAAGCACCAACCCTCATCGTCGACTTGTCCACATGGCGCTCATGCCACTTGCAGCTTGGGAAGAAGCCCCCTACGTCCAAAGAAGAAGACCCCCTGCCTATGACACGTGGGCCCGGAGTGAAGGTAGAAGCGCTTAAATTTGCAGAATATGTGCTTAACTATGAAATTTCGTAGAAATTCATAGACAAATCTTAAAATGGCAAATGAAAAATTTTTGGAATCCTTGGGAAATTTTCTATGCAGTGGATCTATATGTTGGTATGTTTTAGTGGAAAAGTTTTTCTATAGAAATTTATATTTAAAAACTGGTTTAGAAAATAAATGAACTTGCTTCTCTCCATAGTTTTATTTATAAAAATTCAAAAATAATGAAATTTGTTTTGTTTGTTTGATGTTGTCATACTCTTGTTAAATATGAAAAAGATGATTGTTTTGCTTGTTATTTTTGGATCTGTAGCTCTGGTGCTCCAAATAGATTGAAATTTTTACAGTAGACCCTCTGTGTGATGCTTAGTGACAGGTAAAAATTTCATTATTTATGGTCGATGTATCTCTGAGTTAGTTATTTAACTTGTTTGAGGCATATTAAGTAGTTTTAAATGGTTTATAAATAATATATGGATGTAAAAAGGGAAAATGAAGTTCCACTGTCTTTGCATGATGTTTTAGTGGCCTAATAAAACTTAATATGGTCATGTATTCACAGAAAATAATTAGTTTTAAAATTAACTTGCTCTCACATGCTTTATTGCATTAATAATTTGTTATTTTTGTAGTAAATACCATATAAAATCTGAGCATGTGAAACTTATACATTATTCATAATTTGTCATTACCTATGCCTCATAAAAAAATTCCAGGCCCAAATTAAATAGTTTCATATGATGCTAAAATATCACTCAGTATATAATTGTAGGAGATGTGAGAAATTAGAAGTAAGTAAACCATGCATGTCTCTTCGAATGTTTGAATTATATCTTAGTACCAATTAGAAATTAAATGGTTGTGTCATGATAGTTTAGAGAAAAATATTAGCGGTGCTTCACCGTAATTTTATGTATTGTCGGAATTGTGTCGAAGTGCATTATTTTGGTGGCTGCGTTAAGTTGAACGGAAGGGGCTCAAGTGCATGCCACGATATGGTTGTATTTGAGATAGTAAATTAGAAGTGTTGCACGATATGAGGTTTGATCAGTGTAGTTAATATTGATTTGGTTTGTAGAGACGTGGTGACATACCGAAGTAGTAATCGCTTCCTCTACGGTTAAGTCGGGGTCATGTGTGATGAAGTTATAAACGCGTATCGAAATTGTTTATGTCGTGCAATAGAATAAAAAATGTGAAGAATGGATAGGGTGTTTAAGAAATGTTAGCCAATAGGTTCGGTCAAACAGGGTAGAGGTTGAATCGCTTATGTTGTAGAATTAATGCTCGATATGTTAGATCTCATAAAATACGGTGTTTTATGTGACTTATATGTTGTATAGCGGGCTATGTCGTTGCTCTAGTTAGCCGAATCGTTAGATGACTTTGGTTAAGCTCGTAATCACGATGAATTGCTTGTTGTGGTCTAAATGCGTATGGCTATGGTTGCGAATGAAAAGTAGTAGTGCTCATGTGATGTCTAAGTAAAATGCAAATTAATGTGTGAAGAGCGCATCGATATACACACATATACCGGGTTCGATTATTGTGGTAGATACGTTTGTTAATTGTGTAGTAATTCTAGCGCACGAAATGACTTGGATAAAATTTATTAGTCGACTTGTTGGTCCCCATTTGATTGTTTTAACTCTAACAAATGGTAAAGTGTTAGGTTAATTCAATTCTCTAGAACATGGCAATTCCTAAAGTAAATAGGAGCTGAAATTTATTATTTGTTGTTTTGGGCTGCACGTACCGTTTTCGCCGTGCTGTTTGTTTAATAAACTAAATTATGTTTTATGTAGAAAAGTCATTTATAGAAATTGTAGATAACTTTATTATCTTGCTTATGTTAAAATTTGACAGCCATAAGTCTAATCGTTTAGAAGCTATGCTTTTCACAAGTTCAGTAACTGAATCTGTCCAATTTCTGTACAGATTTCAGAGATCGCATTGTTGCTTAAATTAAGTTTAGAATTAGTCCTTGTTAATTATAAGAACGTTGTATATACTTTTATTATCTTGCTTGTGTTAAAATTTCATAACCATAGGCCTGATAGTTGGAGAGTTATGAATTTTATAAGATGATTGTTGTATTCTGTCCACTATCAAAATAGATTTCGAAAACTGCATTGTTTGATTTAGTTAAACATAGAATCACTTCTTGGTGATTATTAAAGTTATGAAGTACTTTTTATAAGCTTTCCAAAAAGTCTTGGATCAACCTTTTTGGTGGTCTGAAGATTAAGTTATAGGCATTTAAAGTGTGAAGTCTGAATCTGTCCAAATCTGGACAGCAAAGTCTTCTAGTGTCTTTTACTCTTGATACATGTTAAATCAATCTGAGATGTTCATAAATGATTTGTAGACAATTTCATTATATTTCCAGAAAGTCTAGGATCACTTTGTTTGGATACATGAATCTCTAGTTATGAAATTTTGAAGTCGCAAGTATGAATCTGTCCAAATATAAACAGAATTATCGTTGATCACCATTTAACCTTGTTAAAGTGTCTAATCAGATTGAGGCAAAAGTACCAAAGTTGTAGAGAATTTCTTAAACTTTACAAAAAAATATTTGATCACTATTTTTGGATTAATATTTGAAGAGTTATGATTAAAACAAGTAACTGTTGTGTTGCTGTCCAAAAATCTGGAAGTACTCATCTGATTGTTTAGTTCACCCGTTTTGCTAAAAATGTTTGGTTAGCACTTAATTAATGTAGACTTGCCATGACTAAGCTTAATATTGCATGTGTGTCATGTTTTATATGTTTCTTTCTCTAGTTGATTGTGATATAGGAGTTCCATAGACATTGATGTCTATGTCCTCTATTGAACTTATGTTGTCTGGGATGCTTTTGTGCGATCAATATAAGAACTAATGAAAAGCCATATCCAATTAAATAAATGCTTGTACTCGTTATGTCGTGTTTGTGGTGGCTATGTATATGATAGTGTTTGTTGGTTTCTTAGTAGTGTTAAATTCGTAGGTCGATAACATATGGCTAATTAGCACCTACGTATGATCGTTGGTGGTACGGTGTCTTGCGCCTTATATCTAGCTCGCTACCGTGTGTCTTTGTATATCTTGTGATATTTTTCATTATATTTATACATATGCATCTTGCAGCTCATTTAGGACCGAGAGATGATGATCGTGCAAGTGATGTGGTGCCAACCACAAGATGCAGTTGGTGGACGACCCAAAGAAGGATGAACTTAACCAGTGGATGCTTGCCAAGCGAGTACCCTCTAGCAGACATTATCTAGTGTTGGATTCCAGGCAAGCCCTGGTTTTATGCATAACCGTTATATATGCTATTTTACTGCACTTATTGTTTGTAGGCTTGTACCGTGCACTTAAGTGTAGGAGTTGCCTGAAACCTAGTTGCATGAACTCAGGATTCCTTTTGAGATGGATACTAGTATGCTAGGTCGAGTAGCTGCTTTGCTAATTAGGGATCTCGGTAGAAGTCGAGTGATTTTTCTAGCACTCGCACGAGGTCAGGAATTGGTTGTATCCCTTTTTGATAATGGAATGGTGATGGTCTGTGCACATGGATCCATGGGGATGCGTTGTCTACGAGTCGAAATTGGAATAATGATTAACGTGCGGATACCTGTGTCAAGCGTTTGAACGTACTAAACACATGTCAGAAATATGGTAACCAGTAAGCCTAGTACCTGAGTGAAGCCGGGCGTGGACTTTCCCCCTCACTTGTCCTGAGACATGGTCTCCCATTCCGGATATGGTGGGTACAAGTGTGGTCACTGCATGGCGGCAACCGGGGTCAGTGGAACATTGTATGCCAAGGCGGTGAGTTCTGGCCGCGAACAGGGAATCGATGGGGATGGATATGTGTAGGGACGGAGTGCTCCTACATGTCATGTCTTTAGGTTTACCTTGCATGGTTAAAACTCGATTCGAATCGTTTACTTCTCGTAGCTAATGAGACTGCTTGATCCATTGTACTGCATTGAGTAATAAGTGGAAATGAGGTTACTTACAAAAGACGTTGGTTGACTAAATTGCTTGATACCATGTATGGATAGTTAGGTGCTCATCTAGTCTAAATTATTATTCTAGAACTTGAAAAGCTAAAACTTGATTTTATACTCAGCTAGTGCTTTTGGCAAACCAAACCCCTCAGCCAAACAGTTTCATGGTCTAGAGGTAGAGGAGTAGAATCCTCACACCGGGTAAGTCTAGCTGAGTATTAATATACTCAACCTTGCTTGTGGCATAATTTTTGCAGGTACCTCCTTGATTTTGGTTGATGGTGTGACTCAGCCTCCATCCCTGCCACTGGGATATGCGGTCGAGTGGGTTGCTGCTTCCGCAGGCGAGGACCAGAAGGAGTAGTGTGGCTAGGCTTCGCCATGTTACTCGGTTTTCTCCATTAGTTATTTCCGCTGCACTAAAAACTATTGTTACTCCTTTTGAAAATCTGATAATGTAATCACTATTGGTACTTCTTAAATGTGTGGTATTATGCTTTATTGTATTAACCTTCGAGTGAGCTAGTGGTATTCGATCCTTGGTAAGTGGCTTTATCGGACTAGATCCGAGGGACTGACGAGTTATTCCGATTTAAGTGTGTTGCTGCCTTTAAGGGTGCGACTTGGGCACTTAAGCTGGAATAACTCGGGTGGTTCCGCAACAATGTTTTTCTTCGGCGCATATATGAAACGCACCCGGTTTTATCCCTTAAATCCGTGTGTGACATGATAGCTAAGAACATCTCTAGCAAGACGTGTATAGGGCCATTCAAAGTACTATTTTGCACCGTAGATTAGTGAAGAATGAAATAAGGAGTGAGATAAAAAATCTGCTGGAGATAGTCTAATATCATCTTCACCCTCGGCCAGAGATGAAGAAGAAAATGAGCCAAAAAAGGAATTCAGTCGAAGAAGGAAAGGAGACAAAAAGTTGTATTGAAATATATATACTACTTTATTTCGATTTAATAAAGTGTCTTAACTATTTGTAAATATGTCTCTGCTTTGTAAAGAACACGCTTGTACATTTATAGATGCACATATTAATTAATTAATATATATATAATATCCATCAATATCAATTTGTATATATGAAAAAAGAAAAGTTCACTTTAATGGCGGTTCTTGGATAAGAAGATGTACTACATATTCTTTTAGTACCGGTTCTAGCTAAGAACCGATACTAAAGTTGGACCTTTAGTATCGATTCTTGCTAATAACTGGTACTAAAAGCCTTGTTTTAGTATCTGGTCATACAACTGAGACTAGGGATTGACGTCTTTAGTCCGGATGATCACGTTCTGCCAAAGAGCATGTACGAGGCACAGAAACTCCTTCGTGCACTCAAGATGACGTATGAGCAGATTCATGCTTCTCCGAAGGGTTGCATGCTATTTAGGAAAGAATACGCGGAGGCAAAGTACTGTCCCAAGTGTAAATCGTCTAGGTTCATGGAGGTAGACTGTGGTGATGGACAGAAGAGGCAGCTCGACATCCCTTGACAATCCTACGGCACCTTCCGTTCATAACGAGGATCCAGCGTCTGTACATGACAGAGGAATCCGTGAAACAGATGATATGACACAAAAATGGAAAACGATACAATCCTGACAAGATGGTGCACGCATCCGATGGTGAAGCATGGAAACACTTTGAGTTACTATAACGTTGGCTTGTAATATTACAGACCCAGCTAGAAGAAGAGAGGAGGGAACGTCAAGAGATGGAGGCGAGGATGATGGCGGAGCGGGAGACAGAGCGGCGGCTCGCCTGGCAGATCTGCAGAGGATGGCGGAGATGTTCCAGTACATGCAGAGCCTTGGCGCCTGTAAGGCCCAAAATCTGTATAAGAAAATAATAATAATAAAATAAATGAAGAGATAAATTAGTAAATTCAGTTATCTCAAGTTATACTTGAGGGTTGAAAATCGAGAACTGAATTTTTGAAACCAAGAATCATTTTAGAAGAGTAATAGAAAAGCTTTCTATTCAACTAAATGTCCACTAAATGATGCACCAAAAGCATTTAGTTACATGAATATTTAATTTTGAAGTAACTTCAAACTCATGTCTCGTAATCAAAATATCATTGTCCTAAAAAGAAAGCAATATGAATATGTCTCATATATCAAACATCTACCAAACAAGTAAAATAATTAAAATAAACATATATCTATTGCATCATGTTACAGTTTATATGTGGGTGCATTTGATAATAATAATGAAGATATTAATATAAATTCAATAATGTCCAAATTTGGATTTAAACCTAAAATTGGAAAATTAAAATGTGGAGAAAAGAAAAGAAGAGGATAAAGAAAATATTATAAAAATAAAAATAAATAAGGTTTCAAAGTGCAAAAGTATTATTCAAGAGAACTATGAACTCAAAGTTCAAACATGAATTTGAATTTAGTTTGAAATCCTAAAGATAAAAGAAAGAAATACTAGCCAATACAAAATAAAAGCTATAAATTTATCCCATATTGGCTTGTTCAAACGGTACATTTAATTGAGAACAAGATTGCCACAAAGTTGAATTCAAAATTTGGAATTTAAATTGATTTGAGAGTTTGGAATTTGAAATAGAAAGGAAAAAGAAAATAAAAAGAAAAGGGAAGGGAAGAGTGGACCTGAGCCCGTGTCTCGGGCTGAATTTCTTGCCTCTCGGCCCATCTTCCTTGATTCTGCGGCGGCCCACTCTAGCCCTGGCAGGCGCACTCACCCGCGCGCTTATGTCGCTGCGCTGTGGGCCCGGCTTACCAGCCCCACTCCCCACGCGTCAGCCGTACTCCACGCCACTGACTGACTGGGCCCACGTACTGGGTCTTTGTTTTCCCGAAATCCGCGACGCCCTCCTCTCGCGAGCGTGCCGTTGCAATCTTCGCGCAGAATCCATGAGCTGGACCGGGTCCGCCACGTCGTGGGGATAAGACCCCGGACTCTCCATATTTTCTCCCTTGTGAGACCGTGTGCAGAAGCTCCGCACCGCTCTAGCCACCAAGTACCGATATCGCCGTCTATGAGGGAGATCCAAGAAAGAAGCCGCCGCGACCAAGCTCATGACTCACCGTCGCCAAGACCTCTGGGTGGGGCCTCGGGGAACCGCCAGGGCTAGTGGATGCTGGGTGTGGCGTTTGTAGCGCGGTCAGTCGGGCAGGGCTGTGGAATTTCTCGTCGGAGCAATGAATCCGCCGCGGTACCACTCTACTACGTGACCAGCTGCCTCGGCGCTATCCTTCCTGGTGAGAATGCTTCATTACTTCTTGCCTTCGTTTCTGCTCCATGTATCGTCCCATGTGTTAGAGTTCTGCGCTCGGGTTCCCAGTGAGGCGTGGCGCCGGCCATGGCACCGCCGTGGATGTGCATGCGCCACGTCGGGGTGAGTCAGAGAGCTAGGTGATCGGGTAGATTGAGTATTGTTCGTCGATCCAAAACTAGATGCCTCAGATTGGATCACCTCGTACCGGTTCGGTCAGGTCAGATTGGGGCCGTTGATCGGTGTGTCCACGACTGAGATTAGGTCACAACGTAACCTTCACGCTATCTGATCTGAGCCGTAGACTTTAGATCGTGCGGCCCAGGCGCATGAGAACCCCTTCAGCTGTTCACTTTTGTAAAAGAAACCCCCAGAGTTTTAAGTAATCAACCCGCCATCCAATATCTTTGTTGGTTGAGTCTCGGCTTAGTCACAAGGGAGCCCCTGCACTCTCTGTTTATTATGCGCACAGTCCAGGAATCAGTGAAATGAATAAATAAAAGTGGAAATTGATTTCTAGTATGAAATTAATTGGAAAAAACTTGTATAATTCATAGAAAACTCATACTAACTCTTTTTTAGTCCATTCTAATTCCTATAATTTTGTAATATTATTGTTTATCACATAGTACCTCTATTTTGATATGAAAGTCACATTAAAATTTATATCCTATTTAATCTTGTACAAAACACCTAAAATCATTAGAAATTCATAACTTAAAATCTATGTTCATAACTTAAAATCTATGACTCTGATTGGATCCGTTCAAGTTGCTTTAGTCTCGTACAAGTATTTACTACGCAGTAAAAACATTGATTATACATGTCTCATAATTTTATATTAGATATCTATTTATCCTATGTTAATCGGGTTAATCTATGTCTGTTGGATTAACTTATTTAATATTAATATATAGTGTTCTAATTTTATGGTTATAATTTAACTAAATAATATTTAATCAAATAATGACTTAGATTAAAGTTGAGATAATTATTTATAGAATAACCTCTTATATGATTTATATTAACCAATTTATAATATAGTTTAATATTTTAATCACACAGATCTTCTATAAAATCATAAGTCCTTAACCGTAACTCTGATTTTAATAGTTCTCGATCCCACGATCTCGTAGCAACGCGTAGATCATTATTATATTGTATGTTCTTATGTTTGTTGTGATGTTAATTTTGTCTATACCATGTCTGTTTGTATTGCAACGACTAGCATGAGGTTACGAGGATCTGACCCCTTGGCAGATGGGTAACACGGCTTGTGGGTAAAGATGCGCAACCTCTACAAAGTGTAAAACTGGTATACTAGCCGTGCTCACGGTCATGAGCGGCTCAGACACTCACATGATTAATTTATGGAACTTAAATTTAATTTGTCATTTGCATTTGCATGGGATTATTTATTAATTTTGTTCTATTATTATTTATTATGGTTTGGTATTCACTTATATTTAGTAACTGCTAATAAAATTTTGACCAACATATTAAAAGCAATGCTCAGCTTTAACCCCTATTGTTGATCAGCCTTACACATCACATGAACTCTCACCTTTGGTGAGTTCATGCCACATTATTCCTCATAACTTGTTGAGCGATGAACATGTGTGAGCTCACCCTTGCTGTCTCACACCCCCACAGGGGAAGAACAGGTGTTTCAAGAGGAGCCGCATATCGAGGAGTTCGATTCGATCTAGGTGGTGTCTCCCAGTTGACTTTCTGGCGCCAAGGATGGATTTTAGATCCTGTTATATTTATATTTTATTTTATAAGACTTCCGCTATGTAATAAATACTCTGATTTTATTGTGACATTTATCTCTATACACTCTGTTATTATATATGTTGTCTTCTTTGGCGCATGTATGAGATGCACCCAGCTTTGTCCCTTAAAGCCCGGGTGTGACAGCGCCGCACAAGGTTTCGCTCCGCCACCTCCATTGTTCCCTGTAGTTGACCCTACTCTGTTCCATACTCCTGTGAGTATCAAAATTCTAGTTAGATGTTGGTAATGCATCTGGTATAACACATGCAATCTCTTCTCTATGGAGGGACAATCTGGGACGGCATCCAACAACCCTCATAGATCGCCCAGTCCATCGCCGCATCAGTCCAGGCCCCCACCTCAATGAGACTTATGTTCTTAGTGTTCAGACTTATGAGATACTTGTGACTTCAAAACTTCTTTGTAATGCTGTTTTTGAATACTTATGTTTCTGTTGGATACTTATGTGAGAACTTGACACTTACGAGACTTATGTTCTTGAGTGTCTTATGTTTGATTTATGGTCTTTGTGTGATATGTGATGTATATGTGATATTTGTGATGATATTTGTGATATCTGTGATGTATATATGATATCTTTTGTTTGTTTGGATGGAATATAAAAATAAATTAAAAAGGTGTATACTGGGCACTTTGCCGAGTGTCAGGGTCATAGCACTCGGCAAAGTACTAATACCTGGGCACCGGTATAGTTTCTTTGCCGAGTGTGGTGGCCCTGGCACTCCGCAAAGAGACACGCTTTGCCGAGTGTCTGCCGGACAGCACTCAGCAAAGAGGCTGACAAAGGGACCCGCTAACGGATTTTTTGTTGAGTGCTGTCCGATAGACACTCGGCAAAGACGCCATCTCCGTCACCCCAACGCCGTGACGGCGGCTTTTCTTTGCCGAGTACTGCCTGGTACTCGGCAAAGTCTGTGCCGATGTCTGAGAAAAAGTACTCAGCAAAGAAGGCTTTGCCGATGTACTGTGTGCCGAGCCCTCTTTGCCGAGTGCGACACTCGACAAATCCTTTGCCGAGTGCGACACTCGACAAAGCCTTTGCCGAGTGTTTTTCAGGCTTTGCCGAGTGCTTTAGACACTCGGTAAAGCGGTCGATTCCGGTAGTGTATAGTTCCACTAATGTAAATAAATGAATCTGTGCAACGCAGAGTCATAATTATCTGACATGAAAATACAACCGGCTTAACACAAAGGGAACACTATAACACAAAGGAACACTAGAGCTAGACGAGTTAACAAGTCTAGTAGAACAGTGTAGTGGCTTCATATGGGTTCCTTTTCTATCTAGCAGGTCGTGTCACTACCGGAATCAGCTCCTTTGCCGTGTGTCTCAGACACACGGCAAAGGCAATCTTACACTCGGCAAATGCTTTGCCGAGTGTTACACTCGACAAAGAACGCTCGGTGAACTGTACATCGGCAACAGCCTCTTTGCCGAGTACTATTTGTCGGGCACTCGGCAAAGACTTTGCCGAGTGCCAAATGGCACTCGGCAAAGAAAAGTCACCGTCACGGCGCTAAGTAACGGTGACGGATCCTTTGCCGAGTGCCGTCTGTGGCACTCGACAAAGAGGTCAATGTTGCCGAGTGTTTGCTCGAGAGGCTCTCGGCAAAGACTGACCCAGTGGGCCCCACTGCCAGTCCCTGTGCCGAGAGCTCTAGTAGGCACTCGACAAAGGAGGCTTCTTTGCCGAGTGTCTGTTGGACAGGTACTCGGCAAATAACCCTCCAGTGGGCCCCTTTGCCAGTCCCTTTGCCGAGTGCCTTGGCAATGGCACTCGGCAAAGATGTCTTTGCCGGTTCCCAGGTTTCCTTCTTTGCCGAGTGCCATTGTCAGCACTCGGCAAAGATGGCTTTACCGGTTCCCAGGTTGCCTTCTTTGCCGAGTGCCATGGTCATAGCACTTGGCAAAGCGCCCCTTTGCCGAGTGTTACACTCGGCAAAGTGACCAGAATGTCCCTTTTTTATTTGCTTTTGTTGTTCCATCCAAACAAACAAAAGATATATATGATTCACATCACATTATATATCAATCACATCACAGAATGAACACATTTATCATCAACACCATATATATCACAAAGTCTCACTAAAGTCTCACAAATATAAGTAAGGATCATCACAAAACAGATATAAGTCTGCGTCATCACTAACATCACCAAGTATCTCACAAGATAAAGTTTAACTAACATCACCAACACTCATAAAGGTAAGTCTGGATCATCACAAAACAGATCATCAACGAGGTGGGCATCTGGACTGGTTCGGCGAAGGGCTGGACGAAGCATGAGGGTTGTTCGATGCCGCCGATTGACCCTGCACAGAGAAGAGATTGTATGTGTGAGAACATATGAATAAATATCATGCAGTACTAAAATTTTGATACTCACAGGAGTAGTGAACTCTGTAGGGTCAGCTGTAGGGAACAACGAACGTGGTGGAGCATGACCCTGTGCGGCGCCAAGGCTCTGCATGTACGCGAACATCTCCGCCATCCTCTTCTCCAGCTCCTCACGTTGTCTCCTCTCATCATCTAGCTGAGTCTGTAATATTTCGCCCTAATGTTACGATAATGCAAAGAGAAGATATATAAAAATCAATGAACGATGAATAGATAAGGAATAACCTGGAGTTGCTGGATACGATGTTATGAGGTGTCCTGCCGAGGTCGTATGGCTGGGCTCGCGCTCGTGCTCCTTGCTCGCACCTGAGAGAGAGTGGGAGTGGAGGACGAGTCGATTGCCCCGTCGGCAATCCAGTACCGCCCATGCCTCTTGCCTCCTCCGACCCTCATGAGGACATCTCCGTCGATGTCCTCGGTCCTCGGATCGTAATCTGGCCCATGGACCTCCTTGGCCATGGCGGTGTACTCACTGAGTCAGCTGTGGATGGTGGGGTTGGTGTACGCCTCGGGCCCATCATCCGGGTTGTAGGTGACGTCGGACGTTGCCTTCCCCTTGTGGGCCATGGCATATGCCGAGAACGTGGAGCAAGGCGCGCCACCATGTGCCGCCGACTGCGAGAAAACCAACGATATGGTTAGAAATCATGTCTAATCGAAAGTTATATACCTAAATAAAAAAGAGCGCGTACCCATGCTTCCGCGTATTTGCCCAGGCTACGGCTGCCTTGATGGTGGGAGGGACCTTGCATCAGCAAACGCCGTTCCCGGCTAGCGTTGTGCGCCTCGTCCCACTCAGCCGAGCACCACCTCTGCACCATCTTCTCCCAGCACTCAGGATGCGCGGCGCACCAATGAGAAATCATCTAAAAAAATATAAGTACACCGCATATCAGAAGATAAGAATAAGCATATTTAGTACCAATAATAAAGTTTTGTATTTACCTGCAAGTACTGGTCCGCAGTCAATGACATGGTTCGGGCGTCCTTCTTGTTCACCTTCTCCCCAAGGACGGAGCCGTGGTAAGTGACGATGGCCTGGATGCGCGCCTCGTAGTGCATGTCCACGACGAGCTTCTTACAGCACGTCGTAGACACCACATCCGCCCTGGCCTCGTATCCAGCATCGCACCTGAAGAAATCCTACATACAAAGACGATGTATCCATACATTATTTCAAGAATATGCAACAAATGCGACTTATTAAACAATATAGTGCGAGGAAGACTTACCCACAGCTCTTGCTTCACCCGCTCCGCCTTGTTGTTGAATTGTCTGCCGTCCCGATCTACTGCATCGGGGGCGACGGCGTAGTGGTCGAAGGTGTATGCTGGGCTCGTCACTCCGGCGTACTCGACAAGTCCAGGGAAGTGTTCCCGGCATAGAAGGCCGAGGATGCCATTGGGGTTGCGGCCGTGACCCCCTGCAGTCTCCAAAACCATCCAAGACCTGTCGAAGTGATTAAGATGAAGTATTAGTTTCTATTATTAATTTGAACATATAATATGAAAAGGCAGCAACAACATCTAAAGTTACCTACCTCTCTCCATCGGGTCGTATCAGCGGACGTCTGTCACGAAGTATGGGTCGCTTAGGTAGGCTCGCGGGACCTCGCAGGTAGATACTCCTCGAACCTGAGGAGCCAGAACCTGAGACGTCCTGCTGAGCGGCGTCGTCGTCGTCGTCCTGCTGCGCCGCATCGTCGTCGTCCTGCTGTGCCTCATCGACAGCGGCTTGCTGCTCCACCTGCTGCTGTACGGCGTCGTCCTGCTGCGCCTCCTCCTCCGTCCTACGGGTGCTCCTCCTCCCCCTCCCCCTCTCCCTCCTCGTCCTCGTCCCACCGCCCACCATCTTTGTCCAACAACCTGCAATTAAGAGTAAACAATTAAGCACAGATAAAAAAATATGTATTTAGAAACATATGCAAAATAAATGAAATATAGCATTACATCGATTAAAAATAATCTTCATATGTGTCTGGGTTAGCCGGATCATAAGTGTCATCATCACTATTAACCATTTCATAGTCAACATCATCTGAAGGCGCAATTTCGTCATTGGCATTGCCTTCAAGTATTTCTAAGTCATTCTCATTTTGCACCTCATCATCCTCGTCATCAACAACCATTTCAATATCTACTTCCATTCCGACCGCTTCGGTTAAGTCTATCTCAAATTGCCCTTCGAGCCCATCTTCTTGGAAGAACTCTCTGTCATATGTGTCCGGGTCTAAGTTATAATCTTCATCGTTTGGAACAGGTAATTTAGCGTGCGGTGATACCTTATACACAACATCCCAACCCTTAAGATGTTGTTTCGTTTGGCACGCATATGGAAGATAATACACTTGTGTGGCCTGTTGGGCCACAATATAGACATCGTCTCCTGTTAAGGTGGAATCCTGTCGAATTTCGACTATCCCAAGATTAGAATGTGTCTGTCTCGTAACTTCAGGGTCAAACCAATGACATTTGAATATCACTGGAGTAAGAGGTTTGGAACCATAAAAATTGAGTTCATATATTTCTTCAATTCTTCCATAATACTCGACCTCGTCAAGCCCGAGCGTAAAGACTCCAGAACACGTGGTTTTTCGATTGGGCCGACACTGGTCGTAGCTTGTTGTGCGAAAACGGTATCCATTGACGTCATACCCAGAAAATTTCCTGACCCTATAGGCAAAGCCATTGGCTACTTGTCTCAACTCGGCACTCATAGACGGCTCTCTTTGGCCCTGCAAGTTCAAACACGCTAGATTGTTATATTATTCGCACGTAAGAGCAACTTGGAATAACAAACTAAGCACGTACCTTATGTTTAAACCAGGAAATGAAATCGGGCAATCCATTTCCCGCACCGTTTCTAAGAAGGGTATCATATTCCTGTGGAGTTGGGTCCCTTGATCGACGCCAGAATTCATGAAGAAATTGCTCCATGTATGGCGTCACATCTTCAAGGTTGGTCAATACATATAGCATGATATGGCGCCACTCTTCATGTCTCAGGGTCTTGGTGGTCGAACCACTCGCGCTTCCGAGTTGCCCTCGAAAAAT
Organism: Zea luxurians; assembly: GCA_029449295.1. Taxonomy (NCBI): domain Eukaryota; kingdom Viridiplantae; phylum Streptophyta; class Magnoliopsida; order Poales; family Poaceae; genus Zea; species Zea luxurians. The sequence goes on along the minus strand of JAOPSE010000010.1, from coordinate 35,047,369 downwards.
GCTGAGGTTCGATTCATTGCCGCCATAATTGTAACGAGGGGGTGGATTATGCACGCTCGGCAGTTTGTCACCATATTAAGTTGTTGTGAAGTTTGACACCTCCTCCAGTATGTATGCCTCTGCAATGGAAGCCTTGATTTTGCATTTATTTCTACATTTCTTTCGGATACTCTTTAGACATCTCTCGATTGGATAGCACCAACGTCCCTGCACGGCCCCCCCATTCGTGCCTCATACGGGAGATGAATAATCAAATGCTACATCGGATTGAAGAAGCCGGGTGGAAAGATCTTCTCCAGCTTACACAGTAACACGGGTGCCATCCTTTCCAAGTCTGCAATCATGGTCCGAGCTAACTCTTTTGCACAAAGCTGGCGGAAGAAATAGCTCAACTCTGCAAGCGCTAGCCAGACATGCTCAGGGACATAGCCTCGAACCATCGCCGGAAGAATTCGTTCAATCCATATGTGGAAGTCATGACTCTTCATCCCTAAGACTCGCAGAGTAGATAAGTTCACCCCCTACTAAGGTTAGCTGCATACCCATCAGGGAACATTAACATCTTGATCCATTGTAGTACTTCCTTCCTCTGGGCCCTGCTCAGGACGAAATCGGCCTTAGGCCTTCTCCATGTCTTACCACCACTAGGCGGCTTCATCTCTTGGTTTGGTCTATCACATAACTCTGCCAGATCCACTCTTGCCTTTACGTTATCCTTTGACTTATCAGGAATCTCCATAATTGTCGTCCAAAGTGCCTCGGCGACATTCTTTTCAGTGTGCATCATGTCAATGTTGTGTGGAAGGAGCAGGTCATCATAATAGGGGAGCCGAGTCAAGCCCGACTTATGTGTCCACATATGTTGCTCACCATATCCCACAAAACCACCTTCTGGGTTGGCCACGAGACCATCTATCTGTTCGCGAACTTCGGCACCAGTCATCATTGCAGGTGGGCGGTCTGTCACCATGACACCTTTCGTAAAGTTCTTGATGTCTAGTCGGAATGCATGGTCAGGAGGGAGAAATTGTCGATGTTTATCGAATGACGAATATTTGCCACCCTTCTTCAACCAAATGAACCTAAGAGCTTCCTTGCAAACTGGGCATGGGAACTTACCGTGAACACACCAGGCGCAAAATAGCCCATACGCCGGAAAGTCATGCATGGAGTACTGGTACCAAACATGCATTTTGAAGTTTGTCTTCGTAGCTCGGTCGTACGTCCATACCCCTTCCTCCCAAGCACGGACCAATTCATCAATCAAAGGCTCCATGTACACGCCCATTTTATTCCCCGGGTGTCCAGGAATTATCAACGACACGAATATGTTCTGTCTTTGAAAGCATACGCCGGGGGGGAGATTGATGGGGATAACGAACACGGGCCAACATGTGTATGGGGCAGTGGTCATTCCATAGGGATTGAACCCATCTGTGGCCAGCGCAACACGAACATTACGAGCCTCTTTGGCTTTCTCATGGTGAATGGCATCAAAGTGGGTCCATGCTTCACCATCGGATGCGTGAACCATCTTGTCAGGATTGTATCGTTTGCCTTTTTTGTGCCATGTCATCTGTTTCGCGGATTCCTCTGTCATGTATAGACGCTGGATCCTCGGTATGAACGGAAGGTGGCATAGGATTGTCACAGGGATGTCGAGCTGCCTCTTCTGTCTATCACCAGAGTCTACCTCCATGAACCTAGATGATTTACACTTCGGACAGTACTTTGCCTCAGTGTGTTCTTTCCTAAATAGGACGCAGCCCTTCGGACAAGCATGTATCTGCTCATACGTCATCTTGAGTGCACGAAGGAGTTTCTGTGCCTCGTACATGCTCTTTGGCAGAACGTGATCCTCCGGAAGCAGGCTGCCAATAACTGTCAACAAACCATCGAATGCGTCTCGACTCATGCTATACTGTGACTTGAACGCCATTATACGCCCAATGGCATCCAGTTGAGCAACCTTTGTCTTGCCGTGAAGGGGTTTCTGTGCCGCGTCAAACATGTCGTAGAATGCCTTTGCGGTCGCCTCTGGCTCGTCCTCCGTACGTCCTTCGGCGAACTGTGCCTCGTGATAGTCGTTCAACATGTCTCCTACCCCGGCATCAGCATCGTAATCCTCGACGCGTTGTCTCACCACCTCCTCTCTCGTGCGATGCGCTTCACCATGGAAGATCCACCTAGTATAGTCCGGCGTAAATCCATTCTTCCAAATATGTTCTACCATGGCCTTCTTTGGTTTTCTTTTCCGGTTGTCACATTTGTTGCATGGACAAGGGACTAGGCTAGCTCCTTTAGCAGCTTCGCCATATGCCCGTTCCACGAAAGCATCGGTCTTCCTAATCCATTCTGGGGTGACATCATTACGTCGAACGTGGCCCGTGTACATCCACTCACGGTCCTTCATCCTCTAACATATATAACCGAGTATAGTTTAATATAGACATGTAATGCATGTACACTACGTTCCTACCTTCTAATAGGTTAGGATAGGTCCTAATCCCACCCGCGGTTGCGTAGATGGAGTTAGTTTCCATGCTCTACTCCGATCCGAGATAGAATTTCGGCAGCACCTCCCCGCTGTTCTCCGGATACACGTCCTGGCAGGGAGAGTGTACTGTCCGGAGAACAACAGGGAGGTGACGCCGAAACTCTTTCTCGGACCGGAGTAGAGCATGGAAACTAACACCATCTACGCAACCGCGGGCTGTCCAAAAAACGTGGACAATTTGAAACTGATACATTTGTAGATATGCAAAGATCTGCATATCTACACTTTATCTCTTTCGAACGGGAGACGCCTAACTGGGTTACGTGATCTACGACCATGATGCGGAAATAGAGGTTATACCTAGGGTGGCGGTGGAGTCAGGCTAGTGGGGCTGTGGCGGGTCGGTGCAGTGGCGACGCGACGCGGTGCAGGCAGACCCGCAGCGGCTAGAAAGACCTCTGCAAAAAATACATGCCTGTCAACAAAAAATTTCGGCAGCACCTCCCCCGCACGGGGAGGTTTCCAAAACCTGCAAATAAAACAAACAACACGATGGCTGACACGCACACACATTTGATGCTATAAGAGGATACAATCTACCGAAAGATCAACCTTGTGAAGACAAAATAACCCACAAGGGTACAAAATAACACACGATTCCAAGTCAAATAATTCTTACCACTACATTTTACTACTGTAGATTCTAGCCAGCAAAAAACGAACTCAACCTAGTTCAAGAGATCCAATGGTCAAACCACCGGCACTCCTATGGAATTTTGGGGCCTACTTTCTAAATGAATTTTGAAAAACAATCTACTCCACTATATTATACAATTACAAATATCATTCACATCACATCACATCACATTATATACAAATATCGAACCTTGAATATGCGCGGGGATGAGCGGGGATGAGTGTGGGCCGAGGACAGTGGCCGAGGAAGGCGTAGGCGTGGGGGCCGAGGACGCCGGCGGTGTGGGGGCAGGGGTGCGGCGGCGTGGGGCCGAGGACGGGCGAGTGCAGGGGCGCGACGGCGTTGGCCGGCACTCGGCGTCGGGCGCGGCGGCGTAGGGGCAGGGGCGCGGCGGCGTTGGCCGGCAATCAGCGTCGGGCGTGGCGGTGTGGGGGCAGGGGCGCGGCGGCGTTGGGCAGGGGCGCGGCGGCGTGGGCCCGAGGACGCGACCGCCGAGGGCACGAGCACGACGGTGTCGGGCGCGGCGGCATGGACAGGGCAGCGGCGGCGCGGAGTGATGAGAGTGAGAGAGTGAGAAAGGAAGAAGTTACCAGGCGCTATTTACACGTTCTTTGCCAAGTGCCCGCGATCTGGCACTCGACAAAGAATTTTTTAAAAATTTTAAAATACATTTTGCCGAGTACCGCGGATCTGGCACTCGGCAAAGACATCGTTGCCGAGTGTCGACTGACAGACACTCGGCAAAACCTTAACTTATTGTTTTTGCCGAGTGCTGCCAGGCTGGCACTCGGCAAAGAGAGTCTTTGCCGAGTGTCTTCTTTGGACACTCGGCAAAGTACATTTTTATTTTTTTTATTTTGCCAACCAAAATTTTTATGGTATGTTCCTACACTATATAGACCTATATGTACTATTTTGGGATAATTATAACAGTGTTTTCTATAGCTAGTACATTTAGTTTGTTTATTTGAATTTCTTCGGAAAATTCAGATTTGAACTGCAGGTCACTTGAAACTTGGAAAACCGTGCATGCAAAAATGATATCCATGCTATATAGCACAAGTTACGACCGATTTCAGGAGCGAACCGGAAACTTCGAGCACCATGCTCACTCAACATGGCCGTGAACTTGCCACACAGCTGTTTAAAAAATTTATAAAACACAAACAAACTTAGAAAATCATGAAACTTGTCCACATGTCATGATATCATATGTAGAGTCTGTGATAAAAAATTTAGAATGTTTGGAGAAAGTTGTGAGACACTATGTGTAGAAACCTAAGAGAACCACACATGAAATCATAGAGTTTCAATGTGGATCTCTTAGGTTTGTACACATAGTGCGTTACAGCTTTCTCGAAACTTTTTCAAATTTTTATCACAGCCTCTACATATGATATCATGACACGTGGACAGGGTTCATGATTTTCTGACTTTGTTTCTGTTTTATACAATTTTTAAACACTTGGATGGCAAGTTTACGGTCATGTTGAGTGAGCATGGTGCTCGAAGTTTCCGGTCCGCTCCTGAAATCGGTCGTAACTTGTGCTATGTAGCATGGATATCATTTTTGCATGCACGGTTTTCCAAGTTTCAAGTGACCTGCAGTTCAAATCTGAATTTTCCGAAGAAATTCAAATAAACAAACTAAATGTACTAGCTATAGAAAACACTGTTATAATCGTCCCAAAATGGTACATGTAGGTCTACATAGTGTAGGAACATACCACAAAAAGTTTGGTGACCAAAATTAAAAAAATAAAAATATGCTTTGCCGAGTGTCTACATAGGACACTCGGCAAAGACTCTCTTTGTCGAGTGCCAGATATTTGACACTCGGCAAAGACTGACGGTCGTCAGTTGTAGACGGCCGCTAACGGCCCTTTGCCGAGAGCCATATTTGCCGAGTGCTTGACGCTCGGCAAAACAGTCTTTGCCGAGTGCTTGGCTGTGCCGAGTGCCCTGCACTCGGTAAACAAGATCTTTACCGAGCGCAGGACTCTGCCGAGTGCGGCCCTCGGCAAAGTCGACTTTGCCGAGTGCCCGATAAAAAGCACTCGGCAAAGCTGCCGGCACTCGGCAAAGAGCCGAATTCCGGTAGTGTGTATATGGTCGTGCAAAACAGTATTTTACATGATAGACAACATGATTTACATAGTGAAATTCTAAATAGGAAATGAGAAAGGAGAGCGGCTAGAGATACCTAACATCATACAATAAAATAGTATTACAATATGCATACAATATAATAGTATTACAGTATGTCCTTGCGCAGTGTGTTACTGCACCAAGTCTCTAGATCTGGTCCAAGTACACTACGGTATAAACCTCTTGCATCGAGCAGAATTACAATAATCTCCAAGTCAACTCTGCATACAGCATGAATGAACAGTGCTACTTGTTCTAGTTATTCCTGGGCATGTCTCTCCTTCCTGACCTTTTACACACCATGGACGACATCTCATGATCATATGGAGTACGTGTGGACTGATGAGATCTTATTTGGGTGGTGGTAGTGGGGGTGGTGGGTTGAGGCCTTGAGGGAGGGCAAGGGGGAGCGAGATCTAATGCGTCATGAACAGTAACCGACGATCTCGCCGATTTCTGCACTCCCCATTACAGGACGGTCAAGCGGAGTAGAATACAGTAATGTTGGTGGCGGACAAATGCAAGTTGATGAGAGACAAAGATCCAGAGTTAGCTCCCTATTAAATAACGACATCACGTGATCTCTGATCAATGCTCGTGCATGGATCCATACGGTCAAAGTAAAACCTAGCTAGCCAGTAGCCGATCTCTCCTCTGGCCTACACGTAGAACAAAAAAGCATTATGCCTTTCTTCTCTTCCATTTCTTTTTAGGAATAGATATCTTATCTTATGATACTATCATCATATAGTAATCCACCCTATAGCCTAGCTAGATAGATAGATTCCTCTCGAGGTCGCCAATGCAATGGTCTCTCTCTCACTCACTCACGCACACACATGCATGCGCAAACGCATAGTACAGGACTAGTAGCCACAGCGATCGATCAGCGAAGTCTCCATCCTCTGGCTGTGCAGCGGTCAGCGTGCGGCGGCCCTGCCAAACCTTCCTTGCTTCTAGGCTCAGATGTCTATATGCCTTTGTCGATTGTATATTTCTGGACAGAAGAGGACAGAAAGGGGTGTTGCACCACTGTATAGTAGTACTGGTATTAGGGCGTCTTCGAGCTACTTATTTCGCTAGATAGATTCACTGTCTTTCCTACGTGTGGATAGAAAATGTGGAGGAAAAGGAGAATAGCTAATGACGAGCAAAAATATATGAGATTTCACGTATTAAAAAAAACTGAGTGTATTACGTTACGTGTGGACCAAATACTAGTGTTGAGATAAATTACTATTTTTTATTCTTCTCCTAGCTCCACATCATCTAGCTATTTAAGACAGCCATTGCCGACGCCCTTATTGCTAATGAATCTGCATTATCTTAACCGTTGGAGGTAGCAGCAAGGGTAGGCTAGGCACCACGCATGAATGAAGAGCGGAGAAAACGGGACCTTCCTCTCCTCGGAATTGAGGAGTTGACATTGGTCCATGCATCACGTAATACAGCGCGGGTAATGGAGGTATGCGAGGAGCCTCGGGGCCTGTCAGAATAGCCTCTACACAACAAGACAACGGATAGAATGATAGATCACAAAAGAGTATCACTCATGACCTCAAAAGGCTAGGAGATCGACCAAACAATCAGCTCCCCAAATCACTGTGTAGCTAGATCAGAGTATATATCTCCTGTTCTTGGGTTAAAATAATTCTTTAATTTCTTCTCCGATTTCCTATGCTGGGGACCTTGCTTGACTCTGGGCGTTTCCATCGTATTGGGTCGGCTACAGCGTGCATTTTCTTTCTCTTCTTTAAAAGAGAGTTTTTTTTTCACTGCTCATGAACAAAATTATATACAATCTTGAGCGATAATTTGCTTGCTCCATATACATCGGCACTGCTTGACACAATGACGCTGCCGAACTGTTTGATCTTAGAGCCAATTGTGCGAGCTTGGCGTTAAGGCTATCTCCAACAACTCTTATATTCTATTTTTGTATCTCACCTTTTATTTTAAACTCTATTACATAAACCGTGTTATCTGCACGGCCATATGTTCACAATGCACCATCTGCTGGAGGCAATAGCAAGAGAGATGTTTGGCTTCTTAGGAAAGGAATAATGTTAACATGTTCGTTTGGTTGTAATCCGTAATGGTTTCTACTGTTTTTATAGTGTTTTTGTCTCTATAAATTATAGTTTTAGTTGTCTAAACAGTCAGCTTAATTTAATCCGAAGCGACAAACCGGTAAAAAGAGCTTGGCGGCTATCCTAGCAGTCATCCCAAAAGAAGACATGAAGGACCATTGTGACAGGCGTAGACGCGTACGTACCTTTGATTTTTCTCCCCCAGAAGCTTCAAAATAGTCTTTCCATCACCATAAGGACCCCCTCTTGATATGACTTGGTAATTTATTGTTTTTATAATATTTCTCCCCAGCGAGATGAACCCAAGGTCGTATATGAGCCCTGTTGAAGAACTTGTGGAGATTCTTAATTGGAAGAGCCACATTTTTTTAGCCCTGGTGAAGCACTCCTAAACCACCTTCCTCCTTTGGTTTTATGACTATTACGATTGTTATTAGGGCATGTGCAACCTAGAGCCCTTGGAAAACAGTTTTCTAGATCACTACCGGAATCAATCGCTTTGCCGAGTGCCTGAAGCACTCGGCGAAGCGTTCAAAACCCTCGGCAAAAGCTTTGCCGAGTGTTACACTCGGCAAAGAAGGCTCGGTGAACAGTGCATCGGCAAAGCCTTCTTTGCCGAGAGCTTTTTATCGGGCACTCGGCAAAGATCTTTGCCGAGTGCCAGAGAGCACTCGGCAAAGAAAAGCAGCCGTTACGGCGTCGAGTGATGGAGACGGCGGCTTTGCCGAGTGTCCCACCTGACACTCGGCAAAGAAGTTAGTTTTGCCGAGTGCCTTCCGTGCAGCACTCGGCAAAGAATCCATCTTTGCCGAGTGCCACATGGGACACTCGGCAAAGAACCCGCCAGGGAGGGTCCCCATGTCAGGTTCTTTGCCGAGTGTCCCGTGTGGCACTCGGCAAAGCCGACCTCTTTGCCGAGTGCCAGGGACGCAACACTCGGCAAAGAACCTAAGCCGGTGCCCAGGTCTGTGCTCTTTGCCGAGTGTTATGACCTTGACACTCGGCAAAGAGCCTCTTTGCCGAGTGTTACACTCGGCAAAGTGACCAGTATATACCTTTTTTATTTGTTTTTTGTATTCCATCCACACAAACAGAAGATATCACATATATATCACATATATACATCACACATATCATCACAGACATAAATAGCCAACACAAACATAAAACCGTCACCACAAACATAAATATCCATCACAAACATAAGTGTTCAACATAAGTATCAAACACAAACATAAGTCTCTAACGTCGCAAGCTCTCACATAAGTATCAAACACTGACATAAGTATTATACACAAGTACAGAAGTCTAAAGCAATGAAAACACAACACTCATGGAGGTGGGCGGCTTGACCGGGGCTGCGTTGGGCTGAACCCTTCCGGAGGATTGTTGGAAGCCTCCCCAGATTGGCCCTGCACAGAGAAGAGATTGCATGTGTTATACCAGATGCATTACAAACATCTAACTACAATTTTGATACTCACAGGAGTGTGGAAGAGAGCAGGGTCAACTGGAGGGAACAATGGAGGTGGCGGAGCGATGCCCTGTGCGGCGCCAAGGCTCTGCATGTACTGGAACATCTCCGCCATCCTCTGTTGATCTGCCCGGCGGGCCTCCCGCTCCGCCTCCCGCTCCGCCATGATCCTCGCCTCCATCTCGCGACGTTCCCTCCTCTCTTCTTCTAGTTGGGTCTGTAATATTACAAGCCAACGTTATAGTAACTCAAAGAGTAGGTATATAACTCAAGGAAGGACGAGTTACACTAACCTCGAGTTGCTGTATGCGATGCTGTGAGCTGTCGTGCCGAGGTCGTATGACTGGACTCGAGCCCGTGCTCCTTGCTCTCACCTGAGACAGAGTGGGAGTGGAGGACGAGTCGATTGCCCCGTCGGCAATCCAGTACCGCCCATGTCTCTTGCCTCCTCCGACCCTCATGAGCACATCGGTGTCGATCGGCTCGGTGCTCGGATCATAGTCTGGGCCATGGACCTCCTGCGCCATGGCGGTGTAGTCATGGAGGCGGCTGTAGACGGCGGGGTTGGTGTAGGCCTCGGGCCCGTCATCCGGGTTGTAGGTGACGTCGGACGTCGCCTTACCCTTATGGGCCATAGCATAGGCCGAGAAGGTGGAGCAAGGCCTTCCACCATGTGACGCCGACTGCAACGAAAACCAACGAGATAGTTAGAAATAATATCTAACTTAGTGCTATATATCTAAATAAAAAAGGTGGCGTACCCATGCTTCGGCATATTGGCCCAGGCTCCGGCTGCCTTGGTGGTGGGAGGGGCCTTGCATCATCAAACGCCGTTCCCGGCTAGCTGTGTGCGCCTCGTCCCACTCAGCCGAACACCACCTATCCACCATCTGCTCCCAGCACAGAGGATGTGCGGCGCACCAATGTGGAATCATCTGCAAAGTAAACACGTAAAGTGCATATCAGAAGATAAAATAAAATTCATGTATCGAGTACTGGTACCAAACATGCATGACTTTACCTGCAGGTACTGCTCCCTGGTCAACGACATGGTTCGGGCTTGAGTTTTGGTCACCTTCTCCCCAAGGACGGAGCCGTGGTAGGTGATGATGGCCTGGATGCGGGCCTCATAGTGCATGTCCACGACGAGCTTCTTACAGCTCGTGGTGGCCACCACATCCGCCCTAGCCTCGTATCCAGCATCGCATCTGAAAAATCCTGCATACAAAAACGATGTATCCATACATTATTTCAAGAATTTGCAACGAATGCGACATATTTTACATTATACTAAGACTTACCCACAGCTCTTGCTTCACCCGCTCCGCCTTGTTATTGAATTCCCTGCCGTCCCGGTCTACTGCATCGGGGGCGACTGCGTAGTGGTCAAAGGTGAAGGCTGGGCCCGTCACTCCGGCGTACTCCACAAGTCCAGGGAAGTGTTCCCTGCACAGCAGGCCGAGGATGCCATTGGGGGGGCGACGATGACCCCCAGCATAATCCAAAACCGTCCAAGACCTGTCCAAGTGATAAATAAAAAGTATTAGTTTATATTATGATTTTGAACACATAATATGAACAAGAATGAAGAACATAAAGTTACATACCTCTCCCCTTCCGGCCGAATCAGCGGTCGTCTGTCCTGAAGTATGGGGCGCTGAGGGAGACTCGCGGGGCCTCGCAGGTAGATGCTCCTCGAACTAGAGCCGCCTGAACCTGAGGCGTCCTGCTGCTGGTCGTCGTCGTCCTGCTGCTGGCCGTCGTCGTCCTGAGGCGCCGCCTGCTGCTGCGCTGCCTGCTCTGCCTCGTCCTGTTGCGCTGCCTGCTGTGCATCGTCCGCCGTCCTACTCCTCCTCCCCCTCCTCCTCCTCAGGAAACCGCCCACCATATTTGTCCAACAACCTGCAATTAAGAGTAAACAAATAAGCACATATAAAAAGATGTATTTAAAAACAGGTGCGAAATAAAAAGTCATATAGCATTACATCGATTAAAAATAATCTTCATATGTGTCGGGGTTAGCCGGATCATAACTCTCATCATCACTATCAAGCATTTCAATCTCCACACCATCGGAAGAAGCAAGTTCGTCAGTAATGTCATTGCCTTCAAGGATTACTAAGTCATTATCATTTTGCACCTCATCCTCCTCCTCATCAACAACCATTTCAATATCTACGTCCATTCCGATAGCTTCGGTTAAGTCTATCTCAAATCGCCCTTCTAGCCCATCTTCTTGGAAGAACTCTCCATCATATGTGTCCGGGTCTAAGTTGTAATCTTCATCGTTAGGAACAGGTAACCTCCCGTGCGGCGATACCTTATACACAACATCCCAACCCTTAAGATGTTCTTTCGTTTGACACGCATATGGGAGATAATACACTTGTGTGGCCTGTTGGGCAACGATATAGACATCGTCTCCTGCTAAGGTGGAATCCTGTCGAATTTCGACTATCCCAAGATTAGAATGTGTCCGTCTCGTCACTTGAGGGTCAAACCAATGACATTTGAATATCACTGGAGTAAGAGGTTTGGAACCATAAAAATTGAGTTCATATATTTCTTCAATTCTTCCATAATACTCGACCTCGTCAAGCCCGGGCGTAAAGACTCCAGAACACGTGGTTTTTCGATTGGGCCGACTTTGGTCGTAGCTTGTTGTGCGAAAACGGTATCCATTGATGTCATACCCAGAAAATTTCCTGACCCTATAGGCAAAGCCATTGGCTACTTGTCTCAACTCGGCACTCATAGACGGCTCTCTTTGGCCCTGCAAGTTCAAACACGCTAGATTGTTATATTATTCGCACGTAAGAGCAACTTGGAATAACAAACTAAGCACGTACCTTATGTTTAAACCAGGAAATGAAATCGGGCAATCCATTTCCCGCACCCTTTCTAAGAAGGGTATCATATTCCTGTGGAGTTGGGTCCCTTGATCGACGCCAGAATTCATGAAGAAATTGCTCCATGTATGGCGTCACCTCTTCAAGGTTGGTCAATACATATAGCATGATATGGCGCCACTCTTCATGTCTCAGGGTCTTGGTGGTCGAACCACTCGCGCTTCCGAGTTGCCCTCGAAAAATGCTGAGGTTCGATTCATTGCCGCCATCATTGTAACGAGGGGGTGGATTATGCACGCTCGGCAGTTTGTCACCATAGTAAGTTGTTGTGAAGTTTGACACCTCCTCCAGTATGTATGCCTCTGCAATGGAAGCCTCGATTTTGCATTTATTTCTACATTTCTTTCGGATACTCTTTAGACATCTCTCGATTGGATAGCACCAACGTCCCTGCACGGGCCCCCCCATTCGTGCCTCATATGGGAGATGAATAATCAAATGCTGCATCGGATTGAAGAAGCCGGGTGGAAAGATCTTCTCCAGCTTACACAGTAACACGGGTGCCATCCTTTCCAAGTCTGCAATCATGGTCCGAGCTAACTCTTTTGCACAAAGCTGGCGAAAGAAATAGCTCAACTCTGCAAGCGCTAGCCAGACATGCTCAGGGACATAGCCTCGAACCATCGCCGGAAGAATTCGTTCAATCCATATGTGGAAGTCATGACTCTTCATCCCTAAGACTCGCAGAGTAGATAAGTTCACCCCCCTACTAAGGTTAGCTGCATACCCATCAGGGAACATTAACATCTTGATCCACTGTAGTACTTCCTTCCTCTGGGCCCTGCTCAGGACGAAATCGGCCTTAGGCCTTCTCCATGTCTTACCACCACTAGGCGGCTTCATCTCTTGGTTTGGTCTATCACATAACTCTGCCAGATCCACTCTTGCCTTTACGTTATCCTTTGACTTATCAGGAATCTCCATAATTGTCGCCCAAAGTGCCTCGGCGACATTCTTTTCAGTGTGCATCACGTCAATGTTGTGTGGAAGGAGCAGGTCATCATAATAGGGGAGCCGAGTCAAGCCCGACTTATGTGTCCACATATGTTGCTCACCATATCCCACAAAACCACCTTCTGGGTTGGCCACGAGACCATCTATCTGTTCGCGAACTTCGGCACCAGTCATCATTGCAGGTGGGCGGTCTGTCACCACGACACCTTTCGTAAAGTTCTTGATGTCTTGTCGGAATGCATGGTCAGGAGGGAGAAATTGTCGATGTTTATCGAATGACGAATATTTGCCACCCTTCTTCAACCAAATGAACCTAAGAGCTTCCTTGCAAACTGGGCATGGGAACTTACCGTGAACACACCAGGCGCAAAATAGCCCATACGCCGGAAAGTCATGCATGGAGTACTGGTACCAAACATGCATTTTGAAGTTTGTCTTCGTAGCTCGGTCGTACGTCCATACCCCTTCCTCCCAAGCACGGACCAATTCATCAATCAAAGGCTCCATGTACACGCCCATTTTATTCCCCGGGTGTCCAGGAATTATCAACGACACGAATATGTTCTGTCTTTGAAAGCATACGCCGGGGGGGAGATTGATGGGGATAACGAACACGGGCCAACATGTGTATGGGGCAGCGGTCATTCCATAGGGATTGAACCCATCTGTGGCCAGCGCAACACGAACATGTCGAGCCTCTTTGGCTTTCTCATGGTGAATGGCATCAAAGTGGGTCCATGCTTCACCATCGGATGCGTGAACCATCTTGTCAGGATTGTATCGTTTGCCTTTTTTGTGCCATGTCATCTGTTTCGTGGATTCCTCTGTCATGTATAGACGCTGGATCCTCGGTATGAACGGAAGGTGGCGTAGGATTGTCACGGGGATGTCGAGCTGCTTCTTCTGTCCATCACCAGAGTCTACCTCCATGAACCTAGACGATTTACACTTCGGACAGTACTTTGCCTCAGTGTGTTCTTTCCTAAATAGGACGCAGCCCTTCGGACAAGCATGTATCTGCTCATACGTCATCTTGAGTGCACGAAGGAGTTTCTGTGCCTCGTACATGCTCTTTGGCAGAACGTGATCCTCCGGAAGCAGGCTGCCAATAACTGTCAACAAACCATCGAAGGCGTCTCGACTCATGCTATACTGCGACTTCAACGCCATTATACGCCCAATGGCATCCAGTTGAGAAACCTTTGTCTTGCCGTGAAGGGGTTTCTGTGCCGCGTCAAACATGTCGTAGAATGCCTTTGCGGTCGCCTCTGGCTCGTCCTCCGTACGTCCTTCGGCGAATTGTGCCTCGTGATAGTCGTTCAACATGTCTGCTACCCCGGCATCAGCATCGTAATCCTCGACGCGTTGTCTCACCACCTCCTCTCTCGTGCGATGCGCTTCACCATGGAAGATCCACCGAGTATAGTCCGGCGTAAATCCATTCTTCCAAATATGTTCTACCATGGCCTTCTTTGGTTTTCTTTTCCGGTTGTCACATTTGCTGCACGGACAAGGGACTAGGCTAGCTCCTTTAGCAGCTTCGCCATATGCCCGTTCCACGAAAGCATCGGTCTTCCTAATCCATTCTGGGGTGACATCATTACGTCGAACGCGGCCCGTGTACATCCACTCACGGTCCTCCATCCTCTAACATATATAACCGAGTATAGTTTAATATAGACATGTAATGCATGTACACTACGTTCCTACCTTCTTATAGGTGAGGATAGGTCCTAATCCCACCCGCGGTTGCGTAGATGGAGTTAGTTTCCATGCTCTACTCCGATCCGAGATAGAATTTCGGCAGCACCTCCCCGCTGTTCTCCGGATACACGTCCTGGCAGGGAGAGTGTACTGTCCGGAGAACAACAGGGAGGTGACGCCGAAACTCTTTCTCGGACCGGAGTAGAGCATGGAAACTAACACCATCTACGCAACCGCGGGCTATCCAAAAAACGTGGACAATTCGAAACTGATACATTTGTAGATATGCAAAGATCTGCATATCTACACCGTATCACTTTCGAACGGGAGACGCCTAACTGGGTTACGTGATCTACGACCATGATGCGGAAATAGAGGTTATACCTAGGGTGGCGGTGGAGTCAGGCTAGTGGGGCTGTGGCGGGTCGATGCAGTGGCGACGCGACGCGGTGCAGGCAGACCCGCAGCGGCTAGGAAGACAAGTATCTTCTCTGTAAAAAAGAAACACAAGTCTATTAATACAAAAAAAATCGACAGCACCTCCCCTGTACGTTGAGGTTTTTAAAACCTGCAAATAACACTAACAGCACGATGGCTGACATGCACACAGTAACAAAAAATCACCTAAAGTATACACTGCAAAGGTAATAGAGCAATCTAATTAGTGCTGAGAACAAGTGAGCACAAGAATTAAATCCTAATTTAAGGGTGTGTATTAGGATTATCTAATACACATGATTCTAACCTCGGTCTGCGCAGGGTTTTGAGAGCATTTAGGATTATCTAAAGCACATTCAGAGTCATCGTTGCCGAGCTCAACACAAGGTAAAAGCAGCTCCGACTTTGCCAGACGGGCCGCACACGGCCAAAAGAGCTATCGTTCCCGGGCCTCAACACACCCAGACTCGAGGCAGCTCCAATTTTTCGCCAGCGATCTTGATCCAACACCCACCTCTGGTTTTTACCCGACCTCCAAAACAAAGTAAAGTCTCAACGCGGAGGCGGTAGCGGCAGCAGCGTCGATCGATCGGCCGGCGTCTACGGCCTACGTTCGACTTGCTGCCTCGACGGACGGCCGGCTCGATCTCGACCGATCGCCGGTCATCGATCGGAGATCGATGGAGTTCACCACTCCCCCGCCAGCGACGTCGGGAAGCTGAACCGGCTGGTGATCCCGAAGCAGCACGCGGAGAAGTACTTCCCGCTGGACGCGGCGGCGAACGAGAAGGGCCTCCTGCTCAGCTTCGAGGACCGCACGGGGAAGCCCTGGCGCTTCCGCTACTCCTACTGGAACAGTAGCCAGAGCTACGTGATGACCAAGGGCTGGAGCCGCTTCGTCAAGGAGAAGCGCCTCGACGCCGGGGACACAGTCTCCTTCGGCCGCGGCATCAGCGAGGCGGCGCGCGGCAGGCTTTTCATCGACTGGCGGTGCCGACCCGACCCGCCCGTCGTGCACCACCAGTACCACCACCGCCTCCCTCTCCCCTCCGCCGTCGTCCCCTACGCGCCGTGGGCGGCGCACGTGCACCACCACCACTACCCAGCAGATGGGCACACGGAACCAGTAACACCTTGCCTGTGCGCCACACTCGTTTCCACTGAAATGAGAGCATCATCTTCGCAACTGTCACTCACACGCTCTATCTTCCAACTACTGCTCATCTTCTTCCTCCCTTCTCTCAAGTATCTAGATTCTCTTCCATTCTATTCCCTTGTCGCTACTGGTTTGACTTTAAGAGATTAGTGTTGCTAACAGTGTGGTGATGGCAAATATCAGTCTCCCCATGCCATGGGAAATCCGTAACTCCTCACGCTGCCTCATGCCCCCAACACCACCGCTACAGGCTCCTCTTCGGCGCTCCCGTTCGCCCGCGCGCTCAACCCTGGTATGCCACCACCACCACCGTCTCACAAGCTACTCCCCGCTGCCCCTGCCCCTGCCCCTTGCCCCGCTGCCGCTTGCAGGCTCCTCCACCTCGAGCTCCGACCGCACGAGGCCAAGGACCGGCCGGAGCCTCACGCCCCTGTCTACTATGGTTCTGACTAGCCGCCGAGCGCCCGAGCGGCATCATCAGGTGTTTCACAGAGGACACGTACGTCGAACCGTTCTGACTTCTGCTTTCCCGAGACCCCAGTGTGGCGGACGGGTAACCATTTTTTTTCCGTCAGGGTAGCCAAACATTTGTGTACAGTACGTTTTTTGTTTTTCGAAAGAGCAGTCACATAAAAAAAACTGACCTCAAGTCTGCAGCTCCGTGGGCCGTATCGGTGTGTGCTACGCAAGTTCAGGCCCATCAGACCATCAAGCGCAAAAGCCTAGCTAGCATTCCCCTTCACACTGCCGGGTCCGATTAGAGCCCAATTACCCCCACCGCGTCCCCTAATCGTCTCGCACGTACCGTACGGTCTCAGGCGCATCGGTCTCGCCGCTCCACAGACGCCGCAGACGACGGCGGAGGCGGCGAGATGACGGTCTTCCACTTCCTCAACTGCGCCTTCCTCACCTTCGGCCCCCACGTCGTCTACTACTCCACTACCCCACTGTACATCTCCCTCCCTCCCCGACTGAACATGACAAGAAAACAGTGTTTACCTTGGAGGCGGGCGAACGGAGGCGGTGGGGCGCGGCGGTGGGGCGCGGGCGGCCGGACGCGGGCGGCCGGGCGCGTGCGGCCGGGCGCGGCCGGCGTTGAGGGCAGGAGTTGAGGGCGGCGGCGCGGCCGGCGTTGAGGGCGAGCGCGCGCGGGCGGCGAGCGCGCGAGGGCAGGAGACCTCGGGCAGTGCGGCGGCGAGGGCAGGCGACGGCGCGCGCGCGGGCGGCCGGGCGCGGCCGGCGGTGAGGCGGCCGACGGTGAGGCGTGGGAAGGCGGCGGCGGTGACGCGGGAAGAAAGAAGAAGCAAAGCAGAAGGAAGAAGAAAGCCGGCCGCGCGGCCGGTTAAAGTTTGTTTCTTTGCCGAGTGCCCGTGATCCGGCACTCGGCAAAGATTTTTTTAAAATATTAAAATATTCTTTGCCGAGTGCCAGATCAGCGGCACTCGGCAAAGAGTTCTTTGCCGAGTGTCCCCCGTTGCGGCACTCGGCAAAGGTTCTTTACTACCTCTTTGCCGAGTGTCACACATCTAGCACTCGGCAAAGAAGTCTTTGCCGAGTGTCATCCCTAGACACTCGGCAAAGTGCATTTGTATTTTTTTTATTTTGTCTCCCAAACTTTTTGTGGTATGTTCCTACACTATGTAGATCTACATGTATCATTTGTGGACAATTTTAACAGAGTTTGAAATAGCTAGTAGATTTAGTTCGTTTATTTGAATTTCTTCGGAAAATTCAAATTTGAACTGCAGGTCACTCGAAACTTGGAAAACCGTGCATGAAAAAAATGATATTCATGTTACTTAGCATAAGTTACGACCGATTCCATGAGCGGACCGAAATCTTCGAGCAACATGCTTACTAAACATGGCCGTGAACTTGCCATCCACATGTTTAAAAATTGTATAAAACACAAACAAAGTCAGAAAATCATGAAACTTGTCCACGTGTCATGATATCATATGTACAGGTTGTGATAAAAAATTGAGAATGTTTGGACAAAGTTGTGAGACACTATGTGTAGAAACCTAAGAGAACTACACATGAAATCATAGAGTTTCAATGTGGATCTCTTAGGTTTGTACACATAGCGCGTCATAGTTTTCTCGAAATTTTTTCAATTTTTTATCGCAGCCTGTACATATGATATCATGACACGTGGACAAGTTTCAAGATTTTCTGACTTTGTTTGTGTTTTATACAAGTTTTAAACATGTTGATGACAAGTTCACGACCATGTTTAGTGAGCATGTTGCTCGAAGTTTTTGGTCCGCTCCTGGAATCGGTCGTAACTTATGCTAAGTAACATGAATATCATTTTTTCATGCACGATTTTCCAAGTTTCGAGTGACCTGCAGTTCAAATCTAAATTTTCCGAAGAAATTCAAATAAACGAACTAAATCTACTAACGATTGAAACTCTGTTAAAATTGTCCACAAATGATACATGTAGGTCTACATAGTGTAGGAACATACCACAAAAAGTTTGGGAGACAAAATAAAAGAAATAAAAATATACTTTGCCGAGTGTCTAGGGATGGCACTCGGCAAAGAGTTCTTTGCCGAGCGTCAACTGGGCGACACTCGGCAAAGAAGACTCTTTGCCGAGTGCCAACCGTTGGCGCTCGGCAAAGACTGACGGCCGTCAGCTTTGGGACGGCCGCTGACGGCCCTTTGCCGAGAGCCCCATTTGCCATGGATTTGCCGAGTGTGGACCTGTACCGAGTGTCCTACTCTCGGTAAAGACGCTCGTTACCGAGAGCCAAGCTTTGCCGAGTGCGGCTCTCGGCAAAGCCGTCTTTGCCGAGTGCCCGAGAAAAGGCACTCGGCAAAGCGGCCGGCACTCGGCAAAGGCTCGGATTCCGGTAGTGGATACATAAGACAACTAAGAGACCGTACGATATAAGATACAACTGAACTCCTAGACCATTAAATCAATTAAGAGACAATATATATAGAAAGTCGTGAAGAGATGACTCTTTGTGAAGAGTCTGTGTCTTGATTTTTTTAAAATTTAGTCCCAAGTCTAATAATTTTGTTTTATTTGAATCACTATCTAAATACATACACGGTCATCACTCATCCCGCTCCAATAAACGCACGCACGCATCGCTCGCACACACACTTGTGTATAGATGTGCTTGCGGCACTTGTTTTGATCCGATTGTAAATATTTCCTGGGATAGCTACATGCATGTAAAAAAAACAGACACGCACGTCATCATCAGTGCACTGCAAATGATCTCGCGCATCAAACTCGAGAGTGCCCTAGCTAGGCGCAAATTCTAAAGATGTAGCCTTGAGAAGCGAGAAGTCAAAAGGTGACAACTGCAAGAATATGCCCTTGTTCTAGACCCTGGCACTGGCACCGCGCACCACGCACGGCCAGCAGTTAAATAAAACTAGGGAAAAAAAATAAAACACACTTACCGCAAGCCCTAGTACAGATCGTCACCAGCTAGTGATAATAAAGTACAGTGGCAGGACAGCGCATAGCATTTCGAATCATCTGCCCCTGCGCTCATCTCTCCCATGCATGCACTGCACTGCACCGCACCTCATGCATGCCTTCTCTGCCGACAGTGAATTACTAGGCGAGCTAGCTAGGGGTTTGGGAGACGTGCGTGCGTGTTTAATTTACGAGGAGCACCTGACAAATCGACCCTGAAGCTGCGGGTGTCAGCGAGGGGTTCAAGGAGACAGAAGATGACCAAGGGGACGGAGAAGGAGAAGGAGAAGGAGAAGGTCAGCGGCAGCTGCTGCGTGCCTGCGGCAAGAGATTATCGCAGCCCAGTCCAGCGGACCAGCGCCCCAGCGCGAGCGCGAGGGAGGCATGAGCTTGAATGGCGTGTGCTGCAGCAGGGAAGCGGAAGCCCGCCCGCCCGCGCGGTTCCCGAGGCTCCATGGACTGCCATTAATTCTGGAGAAGACTTGGTTGCACGGTAGAGATGCCGTTGCCGTCCGTGCCTGCCTCGTTCTTCCATGCATGTTTGAGCAAGTTGAGCACGTAGTACTGTGCTGTACATCGATCAGCGGCGTGCTGTCGTTTCTGTTTCTTCTGTTTCCGAGGAGGACGGATTGGATTAGGGCATGTTTCTCGCGTAGATTTTTGTTTTCTATCCACTCCCAATCCCAAATATATATTAGAGAAAATAATTTGCAGGCGGTTTGGTAGAATCACTAGAGGATACACGTATACGATAGAGAAGGTGATGGTTTAATACCCTGTTGTGTTTATTATGATCACTAGACGAAGGTAAATTGTAAGCATGAACGACTCGCTGAACAAAAAGACAAATGCTCTACACGACTATATACACAATAAATCTCTAGAGGGTTTTGTAGTAACAAAGGCTTCTTCCTTTCGGTTGGTCGGCGTCGGCAGGGCATAGAGCCCCTTCTTACAATGCCCTTGAAGGATTATTATTTTTTATGCCTAATCCTTAATCAAGAAAAAATTAGGGTGAAATTCCAGAAAGGATGAATTATCGAGGCAAGATAATTAAGAGAGACAAGATTTTGCTGAGCACTATGGGTATTAATTATGGCATGACCAACATGATAATTCCCCTCGGTTCTCAACCAACCACTACCGGAAACAGTTTCTTTGCCGAGTGTCTGAAGCAGTCGGCGAAGGCTTTGTCGAGTGTGACACTCGGCAAATAAAGCTCGGCGAACTGTACATCGGCAACGACTTCTTTGTCGAGTACTTTTTAACGGGCACTAGTGTCAGCCGGTACTCGACAAAGAAAAGTGCCGTCACGGCGCTAGGTAATGGCGACGGAGTCTGTGCCGAGCGTACACTGTGTTGACACTCGGCAAAGGCTTACTCTTTGCCGAGTTTTCACTGTACTGACACTTGGCAAAGAAGCTCCTCGTGGGCCCCTTTAACAGGTCCTTTGCCGAGTGTTTTAGGTAGCACTCGGCAAAGATTGATGTCACACCCAGTGTTGGTTATGCCAGCTCTGCAGAAGTGATTTGACATATATTGTGATGCGTGCCGCCAGGGCTTAGGATGTGTTCTTATGCAAGAAGGACATGTCATCGCCTACGCGTCTCGCCAGTTGCGAAAACATGAGTTGAACTACCCCACTCATGTCTTAGAGCTGGCAGCCGTAGTGCATGCTCTCAAGATTTGGAGGCATTATATAATGGGAACTAAGTGTCAAGTCTATACTAATCATAAGAGTTTAAAGTATATCTTCACTCAGAAAGATCTCAACCTTAGGCAACGCTGTTGGTTGGAGCTCATTAAGGATTATGACTTGGAGATTCACTATCATCCAGGCAAGGCAAATCTAGTGGCGAATGCCTTGAGTCAGAAGCAGCATGTTCATGCAGCTATTGTCGCCCAGTTACCCGATGAGTTAGTAGAAGATTTTAAACGACTCAACCTAGGAATAGTTGCACATACTGAAGGGATCACTATCGAAGTGGAACCTACCTTGGAAAGCATGTTCATGCGGCTATTGTCGCCCAGTTACCCGATGAGTTAGTAGAAGATTTTAAACGACTCAACCTGGGAATAGTTGCACATACTGAAGGGATCACTATCGAAGTGGAACCTACCTTGGAAAGCATGTTCATGCGGCTATTGTCGCCCAGTTACCCGATGAGTTAGTAGAAGATTTTAAACGACTCAACCTGGGAATAGTTGCACATAGTGAAGGGATCACTATCGAAGTGGAACCTACCTTGGAGCAAGAAATACCCAGGGGTCAGATCGGTGATGCTAAAATCCAAGAAATCAAAGATCTGATGGCTGAAGGTAGAGGTCCATACTTCACGGAGAATGAGCAAGGCACAATATGGTTCAAGAACCGGATATGTGTTCTTGAGATTGACAACCTCCGTGAGACCATACTGAATGAAGCCCATGACTCTAATTACTCTATTCATCCTGATAGCACTAAGATGTACCAAGATCTGAAGCAAAAGTACTGGTGGTATGGGCTGAAAAGAGATGTAGCTGCACACGTGGCTATGTGTGATGTATGTCAAAGAGTTAAAGTTGAACATCAAAGACCAGCTGGACTACTACACCTGTTAAAAGTGCCCGAATGGAAGTGGGAAGAAAATGGTATGGATTTCATTGTTGGGTTACCTCACACCCCGAAGGGTTATGACTCCATATGGGTGATAGTAGATAGATTAACCAAAGTAGCTCACTTCATTTCGGTCAAGACTACTTGCAAGGGTTCTCAGTTGGCAGAGTTATACATGGCTCGAATTGTGTGCTTACACGGCGTACCAAAGAAGATTGTTTCTGATCGAGGATCACAGTTTACCTCAAGATTTTGGAAGAGCCTTCATGAGAACATGGATATAAAGTTGAACTTCAGCTCGGCCTATCATCCCCAAACTGAAAGTCGCCTAGAGGGGGGTGAATAGGTGTTGGAACTTGCTCTCCCGAGCAAGTTGATCCAACGGGGGAGTAGAAGTAATGCAGACAAGGTTTAGCTCAAGAGGGCAATTGCTTTCTTAAAAACTCGCCTCTCAAGGGCACTGTGCGGGGGTATTTATAGGTGCCTGAGTACCCAGCGCCTTAGGTTAAGTACGCATGTGCCCTCAGGCGCCCAGGTTATCCCCGGAATATTCCCATAAAGCAGGGTTACAGATTGTAATTACACAGAAACCTTTACAAATTAGGCCCATAATGCACAGCGGCCACGCGGGGCCTGTTACAATGGGTCAGATTGCACGTGGGCCTTCGTGTTGGACGACGCCACGGGATGGGGCGACCTCGCTAGAAGCCTTCGTTCCTCGGTGCATTGGACGAAGGGTGGAGTCTGCCAGTCGTCTTGTCTCCGTTGGTGCAGCGAGACTGGCGAAGGCATCGAGCAAAGGGTAGCGTCTTCGCCTTCGCCCCAACATTTGCCCTCCGAGGGACCAGTTCGACTAAGTCATCTGGTGCTGAAGGTGTCGCTAGATGGTGGAGACGCTGCCCTCGCTCGAAGTGGTTCTGCCGGGGTTTTTGACATGACCGTTGATTGACGCCGTACTGTTGGATTGCGGGTTTCCCCAAGCGTCGCGCTCTGTGTATAAAAGGGGGTGGGGCGGCGCAGGTTGAAATTTACCTTTCCGCGCGCCGCGAAAACCCTAACCTCCTTTTCAAACTGCTCGCTTGCTCGTGTGCCCTCCTTGCTCCTGTTCGTCGGAGATCTGGTCCGCGTGAAGCAGACCGCACGCCGCCATCGACAGTACGTAGCCATGTCGTCTTCCTCCTCGTCTGCTGCGACCATGCCGACGGCCGAGGCGTCGTCTGAAGATACCTCGGGCACTGTGGCAGCGGCAGAATTACGGCCGGGTGATACAGTGGAATTTGGTGTTTCGCGGATGTCGTCAGTCCGCGTGCAAGATATGCAATAGTTGGGGTATTTTGGCAGCGGGGTTGGGCGCGTCCCGGGGGCAGAGGAGGTTCCCGAGCCCGAGGGCGAGTTGGTCGTTTTCGAGGCGTTTTTCATCGCCGGCCTTCGCTTGCCTGCACATCGTTTTGTGTCGGAGGTTTTGCAGAAGTTCGAAGTCCAGGTTCACCAGTTGACACCGAACGCCATGGTGGCGTTGGCGAAGTACGTCTGGGCAATGACATCGTATGGCGGTCAGCCTTCGGTGGAGGTCTTCGCTAAGCAATACTGTCTGCACTGGCAGAAGAGAAAAATTGGACATAAGATTGCGCAATTCGGATCGTGCACTTTCACACCGAAGTCCGGGAAGACTTCGATCGAAGTCGTGGAGCTGATCCCCTGTGCCCGAAATAAGTGAGGCAACTGGTGGAATTACTGGTTCTATGTTTCAGAGGCCGAAGTCAAAGACCGCCCAGGGCTCCCCGCAGCCATTATGTGCTCTCATTATTATGTGGCGTACCCGCCATTTGAAGTAGCAGAGGATGATGAGAATGAAAGGGCCCTTCGGATCGCTGCCCGTACGAGTAGTGGGCGTGATCTAGTTGAGGAGTTCATAGGGTATGGGGTGTGGCCCTTGGCGCATGGATGGGCGGTGGGCGAAGTATGCCCTCGCGAGATGCCCTCCCTGGGTGGGCGGAAAGTACGAAGTCTGCTTTTTTGCTTTGGATGTGCGAGGGTGGGATCTTGCCGCGGTTGTGCACGAAGCGGAGGATGGGGCGGTGCGAATTGTGGGGCGCTACGTGCCGAAGACGGAGGCCCTGCGGAGCTGGGATATACGTGGATCCAACGACCACCTGAATAGGGTCTTTGAGTTGAATCGTTTACCGTATGGCGGTTATCCCGGGGAAGACGTTGTCGACCGCCGTGGGAAAAGACCAGCGGCTGTGGCTGAAGAAGACCCCGCTTCGGAGGCCGCCCCAGCCACTAAGAAAAGGAAGCTAGGTACTGCGGTGGGGGAACTGGGGGTCTCCGATAAATTTGCTATGGAGTTGATGGGGACATGCGCGGCCCCCGGGGGAAGGATGTCTTTGCCCGAGCTCCGGGAGTCTTCGGCGCGGATGCTGGAGGTTACCGGGGGTCGATGGCCCAAGAACGTTCCTATCCCCCGCGTGGCTGGCGAAGACTTCTTTACATCTCGCATGGCTCGTGACTTGAGAGTGTTTCCTTACGGACGGAATATTGCTGCTGTTGTGTCGGCAGTGATGAACAAGGACCGTCGAGATGCTGTGCAGAAGCGCCGGTCGGTCGTCAGGATGGTCGACCCCATGCGTGAGGCGAAGAGGGCGCGAAGGCTGTGGCCTCCGGCAGTGGCAAGCTGGTGCCGGCTATGAAAACGGCTGCGCCCGGGGGCAGCAAAGCGTCGACAGGCGAGAAGGCTGCAGCCGCTGGCGAAACCAAGCCTCTCCCGGGCGGTCCGTCGCCAGTGGAGCGTGTTGCTGACTTCGGCGCAGATATCAGTGTCGAGGACTACCTGGGCGGTAAGTCTTCTTCTTTTTTTGACCGGAGACGTGTTGCAGGGTCGGGCGAGGGACAGTTGGTTGTTGTCCCGCCTTCGGTGGCAGCCACCTCACCATCGGCGGTGGTAAAGGAGAAGGGGGCCACGCAGGACCCGTGGGCCGTCTTTTGTGCGAGCGGCGAGATTCTGATGGCCGCTGCCGCTAGGGACGTGGTGGGCACCATGTCCCAGCGGCTGAGGGAAGTGTCTCAGCAGTTGTCGCAGCAGCTGATGCAGCAGCTGAAGCAAGTAAGTTGCGCTGGACTTTGATGTTTGCTGTGTTTTGGTTCATGCGTCTGTCTCATGAAGGTTTGACTTGTGTTTTTGCCAGGTAGCTGACTTCGCCGACCGTGTTGCATCGGGCGTCCTGACTGCGGACGTCGCCACCGAAGTCGAGAATCTTCGGGCGCAGCACACGGATGCTGTCCGGGATAAGTTGGCCGCGGAGAGCAAGAGTCATAGGCTGGTGGAGAAGGTGGCCACCCTGGAGGCTGAGAGGATTGACCTCCGACGCCAGCTGGCAGAGGAGAGGAGGGAGGCTAACCAGGCCATCGCCGAAGCGCAGGCTGCGCGAGCGGAGGCTAAGGTGGCGCTGGCGAAGGGTAGCCTCGCCAGCCAACGCGCCGAGGAATGGGAGGCGAGGTTCAACGCCCTGCGCAGCCGTGTGGACAAGGCGAAGACCTCGGTGCGCTCAGAAGTCGTGCGGACGCACGCGCAGCTCGCGGAGGCGTACCGCGAACTGGGTGCGCGGACTGCAGATTTTGATGTGCCCGACCACGAGGCCAGCCTCCGCTTCCTTGAATGGTTGCAGGAGGAGCTGCAGGTGCTCCCGACTATTGTGCAGGGCTTCATGTCCTACGCCACCCTCGTCACATGCGAGGGGGCCATGAACGCGCTGTCACGCGAGGGGTGCAAACACTATGAGGTCTTCGATCAGTCAGATGAAGACTTTGAGCGCAAAATTTTTAAGGTCGAAGACCCTGTGGTGAAGGGCTCCGCGGGGGCACTCTTCGATCGGATGTGGGGTCCTTATGGTCGAGAGGCGGTTAGGGAGCGGTCTGACCGGGCAAGGGAGCAGGTAAAGTTTGTCTTTTGTTTCGCGTCGTTGAATGTGGGTACGCGTGGGTTTACTGAATGAGTGTGCTGTTGCTGCAGATGGCGCGTGCCGAGGATGTTGAAGACTTTGGGCATCTGAATGGCGCGCGGCCCGAGGCGGAGGTCAACCCGGTGCTGCCCGAGGCTGGGGTCGACCCGGCACTGCCCCCGGAAACCGGCGAAGGCTCCTTCGCTGCACCTGTGTCTACTGAGTCTGGTGAAGGCTCGTTGCCAGCCCCTGCGCCGATGGCGGAAGATCCCCCGAAGGCGGAGCTAGCGGCAGAGGATCCCGTGGCGGCGGCTGGGCCTTCGCAGGTGGCTTAGTGGGTGTGGGGGAGTTAGTGAATTTTGTCTGTGTTACTGAACCTTTGTTGCTGCGTAGGTTCAAGATTTTGGGCCTGCGCACGCTACCGCTACTGCTAATGTTGTGGCGGCTTCGACCGTGGTTGCTAGAAATGAATCGGATGAGTCTGTGCCTAAGTTTTTTGAGTTTGATGATTCTGGGAGTTTGGTTGTGTGGACGGAAGAGTCTTCGGGTGCGGACTTGGATTACTTTGCGGCCTTGGATGTGGCTGCGGCGGAGGCTTCTCCGTGTGTGACGGATGCTGAAGTTTTTCCTAGTCCGAGTGCTGGGCGTAGGCGGCGAAGGGCAGTGGCGAAGCGTAGAGTGAATGAGGTGGAGAGTGCTCGTCTTCGTGTGGACAGGGCTGGCAAGCGGGAATTGTTGTCCTCGCCGGTTGGGGCGAGTGTAGGTGAGGGGGAGTTGCGAAGTCTTTTTGAGGGTGAGGAGTTGAGGATAATGCTGTTTAACTATAGGGAGATGGGTATCATTCCAAAGGTTGAACCAATGTAAGGTGTGATGCCCTCGTTGTACGTATGTAACTATAATTTGGATGATGATTGTCGGCGTTTCGAGACCGGGGGGTCCCTCGGGCCGACGAGTGAGTGTCGCCGCGTGCCCCAGCCCAGATGGGTCGAGCGCGTGGGCGAGCGCGAAGGGGGGAAAAGAGCGAGGCGGCCGGAGACCGGCGCGAGAGAGGTGGGAATCCCGCGGCCTTCGTGTTCGTCCCGCGCACAGGTCGGGTGCGCTTGTAGTAGGGGGTTACAAGCGTCCACGCGGGAGAGGGAAGCGAGCGGCCCCAAGAGAGCGCCTGTCCCGTCCTCGTCCCCGCGCGGCCAACCCTCTCTAAGAGGGCCCTGGTCCTTCCTTTTATAGGCGTAAGGAGAGGATCCAGGTGTACAATGGGGGTGTAGCAGAGTGCTACGTGTCTAGCGGGGGAGAGCTAGTGCCCTAAGTACATGCCGATGTGGCAGCCGGAGAGATTTCGGCACCCAGCTGGTGTGAAGTCGTGGCCGTCGGAGGAGCGATGGAGCCTGGCGGAGGGACAGCTGTCGGAGCGGTTGAGTCCTTGCTGACGTCCTCCTGCTTCCGTAAGAGAGTTGAGAGCCGCCGTCGTCACAGAGCATGCGGGGCGCCATCATTGCCTATCTGGCGGAGCTAGCTAGATGGGACACCGGTCTTGTTCTCTGCGGCCCGAGTTAGCTCGGGGTAGGGTGATGATGGCGCTTCCTGCTGGCGTGGCTGGCCTGCGCCCTAGGTTGGGCGACATGGAGGCTCCTCCGAAGCCGAGGTCGAGTCTGTCTTCCATGGCCGAGGCCGAGGCCGAGCCCCTGGGTCGGGCGAGGCGGAGGTCGTTCAGCAGAGGCCAGGGCAGAGTCCGAGCCCTGGGGTCGGGCGAAGTGGAGTTCGTCGTCTTCTGGGGCTGAGCCCGAGTCCGAGCCCTGGGGTCGGGCGAAGAGGAGTTCGTCGTCTTCCGGGACTTAGCCCGAGTCCGAGCCCTGGGTCGGGCGGAGCGGAGTTCGCCGTCTTCCGGGACTTAGCCCGAGTCCGAGCCCTGGGTCGGGCGGAGCGGAGTTCGCCGTCTTCCGGGACTTAGCCCGAGTCTGAGCCCTGGGTCGGGCGGAGCGGAGTTCGCCGTCTTCCGGGACTTAGCCCGAGTCCGAGCCCTGGGTCGGGCGGAGCGGAGTTCGCCGTCTTCCGGGGCTTAGCCCGAGTCCGAGCCCTGGGTCGGGCGGAGCGGAGTTCGCCGTCTTCCGGGGCTTAGCCCGAGTCCGAGCCCTGGGTCGGGCGGAGCGGAGTTCGCCATCTTCTGGGACCTAGCCTGAGTCCGAGCCCTGGGTCGGGCGGAGCTTCCTATGGTGCCTTTGGCAGGGCCTGACTGCCTGTCAGCCTCACTCTGTCAAGTGGCACTGCAGTCGGAGTGGCGCAGGCGGCGCTGTCCTTCTGTCAGGCCGGTCAGTGGAGCGGTGAAGTGACGGCGGTTACTTCGGCTCTACCGGGGGGCGCGCGTCAGGATAAAGGTGTCAGGTCACCTTTGCGTTAAATGCTCCTGCGACTTGGTCGGTCGGTGCGGCGATTTGGTCAGGGTTGCTTCTTAGCGAAGGCAGGGCCTCGGGCGAGCCGGAGATGTGTCCGCCGTTGGAGGGGGGCCTCGGACGAGACGGAAATCCTCCGGGGTCGGCTGCCCTTGTCCGAGGCTAGGCTCAGGCGAGGCGTGATCGAGTCGCTCGAATGGACTGATCCCTGACTTAATCGCACCCATCAGGCCTTAGCAGCTTTATGCTGATGGGGGTTACCAGCTGAGAATTAGGAGTCTTGAGGGTACCCCTAATTATGGTCCCCGACAGTAGCCCACGAGCCTCGAAGGGAGTGTTAGCACTCGCTTGGAGGCTTTCGTCGCACTTTTTTGCAAGGGGACCAGCCTTCCTCGGTTGCATTTTGTTCCGGTGGGTGCGCGCGAGCGCACCCGCCGGGTGTAGCCCCCGAGGCCTCGGAGGAGTGGTTTCACTCCTTCGAGGTCTTAATGCCTCGCGTAATGCTTCGGCTGGTCTGGTTGTTCCCTCATGCGGACTGGCCGTAGCCCGGGTGTACGGTCGGGGCCCAAGCTCTCGGGCTGGTATGTTGACGCCGTCAACGGTTCGGCCGGAGCCGGGTTTGCGAGAGCAGCCCCCGAGCCTCCGCACAGAGCGAGAGGGCGATCAGGGACAGACTCGGCTTTTTTACATACGCCCCTGCGTCGCCTTTCCGCAAGGAGGAGGGGGGAAAGTGCCACGTTACCCTCGATGGGCGCCGAACATGGTGTCTCTGGTGAGCTGCAAGCGGGTAATCCGAGTGGACGTCCGTGCCCCGTTCGTTAGGGGTCGGCTAGGGGCCCAGAGGCACGCCCAAAAGTACCTGCGGGTGATCTACCGGACCCGGTCCCCTGGCGACGGGGTCCGAGGGCTCGATGCCTCCCTCTGATGGGATTCCGTTACAAGATCGCTCCCGCTGGTCTCGGAAATGTCCTAGGGTACCTCGGGAGCGCAGCCCGAGCCTTGGTTATGTATCGAACGTACCCCTGGTCATCCCTCGCTCGGCGTCTGAGGCGACTGTGAACCCTTCGGGGGCCAGCCTTCGAACCCCTGATCAGTAATGGGCGCGGAGCTCGAGTAGCCTGAGGCGGCCGTGGAACCCTTCGGGGGGCCGGCCTTCGAACCTCTGACCAGTAGTGGGTGTAGGGCCCACGCGATCTGAGGCGGCTGTTGAAACCCTTCGAGGGGCCAGCCTTCGAACCTCTGATCAGTAAGGAGGCTCGGAGCCTGGTTCCTTCACGGGGAAGGATCCTTTTCGGGGTATCCCCCTTTCCCGGTCCCTGTTGCAAGAGATAGAGAAAAAGGAACAAAGGAAAAGGATACGAAATCGAACGACGCGGCGTACCTTTTTTGGCGCGGTTATTTTGGCGAAGGCGAAGCGTCGCCCGCTTTTCCTGCCAGAAGCGCCGCCTGTCCTGCCGTGGAGTTAATGCGACGGGGCGAGCGGTTGGCGGGGCGGCCGTTGCGCGTGCGCGAGCCGTTCGAGGAACGGATCACGGGCGCGTTGTCTTCACGCCGTGAGAGGGGGTTCTCTTGCTGCCCCCGAATGGGACGTGAGCTTGGCTGACGACGTGACCGCTGCTCCCGCCCGCCTGCCACCGTCATTACTGCCGGCCTACTTTTGGCCGCATTGACCGCCGCGTCAGGCTGGCGCTGCTGGGTCGTGCGCTGGGTCGCCTCGAGTCGCGGTATTGGTTCCGCAATCGAGGAGGCGCGGTGGTGGCGCAAGTGGCGGTGCAGTTGCTTGCATGCAGCATCCGGCGCGCCGGTTGCGTGACGCGTGGGCCTGGGCCTCCATGCTGGCGTGTCGGGAGTCGGAGAAGCGCGTCCACTTGGCGCGGTTGCATGCCGCCTGCATGGTTGCCCGCCTCTTTCGCCCGTTGGTCTGGGTAAAAGTGGAGGGTCACTTGTAACCGCTGGGCGGTCGTGTGCACCATGCGCGGCGGTTTGGCTTCTTCTGCTCTGAGTCGGTTTGCATGACACGCGGGACCCAGCCCCCGCGCCGCAGGGGAGGGCCTTGGAGCGTGTTGGAGAAGACTCAGCCCGTGACGGTTGGGGGCGCAAGTAGGGAGAGTGGCCTTTAAAAGGAGGGTGACCCCTTTCGGAAGGCGACCATGTCTTCTCGCTCCCTTATGCATCACGCCTTTCCACCTTCCAAGCCCCCGGATGGGGGATATTCGCCGTCTTTTCGCCTCATCGTTGGAGGAACGCAACTCCGTGGGAGTTGGTACCTTTCAGCCATCGTTCGGCTTCAAGGATTTTCATCACACAGCCCGGTTGCTCCCCTCCGCTGGTGGTCACCCAAGACGGTGACCTCCAGCTCCTGGATGGGGAGAGGCAAACCGGGCTGTGATCCCAATCCCGCCCTCAGCATCGAAGGTGTTCGTCATCCTCGCTGGGGCGGGGAGCGAGGCGAGCCGGGGCTCTACCTCCTACGCGGGTTGGCGGGCCACCTCTTCTTCCAGCTTCTGGTGGTGGCAATCGCCTTCCAGCCCTGCGGTGGAGACGTCCTCCAGCCATGCCGGGGAAGGCGAACTGTTGCTGCCCAGCTAGGATGCAACATTCCGCCCTCTCCCTCGCATTCGCGGCGGGGACGGCAGCGAGGACCTGCCGGTGCGCTTGGGGGCGACCCGCGTTTGCTGGTGATTCGCCTGGAGCTTGTCGCTCCGTAGGCTCCCTGGTGTGGAGGTTGTCCGTACCCGCGGGGACGGAACCGGAGTTCCGTTTGTAATGGCACTTTGAATGCCAGGGTTTTTTGTTCATCGCGGCTGTCGAGGCCTGAACATGTATGTAATTTTGGCACGGAGCCATGTTTTTTCCTCATTTTCGAGCACTAAGACTCGCCTGTTGGTTGTCTGAACCGCTTCACCAAGCATGAGTCGCCCCGTGTCAAGGTGATGAGTGAGGTATCCGTATCCCGGAGGCGTAGGAGTCCCTCGGCTCGGTCGGTCTTGTTGTCTGAGGCTCCTCTAGCTTAGTTAAAGGGACCCCTTGGCCGCTCTTCGACGAGCCGAGGCCAGGGGTAGCGATATCAGCATGAACAGAGGCGGAGTTGGCTCGAAAATGAAACCTGGTTGGCCGAAGCCTAGCCGGGTTGTCCGTTAGCGGGACCGACGCCGGAGTCGATGAGCCGAGGCCTCGGGTCGGGCTGGCGCCCTTGGAAGATGGTTGGCCGAGGCCCTAGGGGTAGCCGGCCGAGCCGCCTGCTCGGGCCGGATTCCCGGAGAAGTCCCTGGCAGCGATTGTCCGGGCGTGACGATGACGTCGTCCTCCAGAGTGGGGATCCTTGGACCGCGTCGCCGTCCGAGGCTAGGTCAAACCTTGCTGAAGGTGTCGTCGATGCCGAGGGTGTTACTGCCCCCTTCCAGCGTCAAGACCTGAGCCTGCAGGATCAGAGTGTCTTGTAGCGTGTGCCTTCTGCGGCCGCCGAGGCCAGAATACACACCCTCGCTGTGTTGTAAAGCTGCGTCTCCTTTCCTCTTGTTTCGAGTATCTGGGCTTTTTTGTCGGTAGCAGGGATGTTTGTGCGAGCGAGAGTTGCTTCTCGCGGAAGGTGACGAGTGAGGTATCCGTATCCCGGAGGCGTGGGAGTCCCTCGGCTCGGTCAGCCTTGCCGCTTACACGCACTTTCACCCGTCCATGAGGCCCTGTCACTGACTCAGTCGAGAAGGCTCGAAGGATCGCTTCGGCAGAAGAGCTTCCGGACGTGAAGACTTGTTCGGTCCGCGGAATCACTTTATCTAAACGCGAGTTACTTATCACAGAAGGTGATGAGTGAGGTATCCGTATCCCGAAGGCGTAGGAGTCCCTCGGCTCGGTCAGCCTTGGCTGCTTACATGTACTCCGTCGTTTTCAGGATCCACTTTTTGAAGTAGTCAGAAAGCACGAAAGATATTCTGGTAGAAGAGATCTTTTTTCGAGGAAAATTTCAACGCAGAGGGGGTTCCCCCCCTTTTAGCCCCCGAGGGAGGGTCGGGCTTTGCCGAGGCGAGGCCGACCCTTCCTTGATGACTAAACTTTGCGCGGGTGTGAGGTATATGAACAACTTGAAAACATCTTAAGGGTAGAAGCGACGTAGCTGTTGGATGTTCCAAGCGTTGCCGTAGACCTCGCCTTGACTGTTGGCCAGCTTGTACGTTCCGGGCTTCAGAACTTTGGCGATGACGAATGGCCCCTCCCAGGGGGGCATGAGCTTGTGCCTCCCTCGGGCGTCTTGCCACAGCCGAAGCACCAGGTCGCCCACCTGGAGGTCTCGGGGCCGGACCCCTCGAGCGTGGTAGCGTCGCAGGGACTGCTGGTACCGCGCCGAGTGTAGCAAGGCCTTGTCCCGAGCCTCTTCCAGCTGGTCCGGCGAGTCTTCTCGGCTAGCTTGGTTGCTTTGATCGCTGTAGGCCCTCGTCCTCGGGGAGCCGTATTCCAGGTCAGTGGGCAAGACGGCCTCGGCCCCGTAGACCAGGAAGAACGGCGTGAAACCCGTGGCCCGGCTCGGCGTTGTCCTCAGGCTCCAGACCACCGAGGGGAGTTCCTTCATCCATCGCTTGCCGAACTTGTTGAGGTCGTTGTAAATCCGAGGCTTGAGCCCTTGTAGAATCATGCCGTTGGCACGCTCTACTTGTCCATTCGACATGGGATGAGCTACGGCGGCCCAGTCCACCCGGATGTGGTGATCCTCGCAGAAGTCCAAGAATTTTCTGCCGGTGAACTGGGTACCGTTGTCGGTGATGATGGAGTTCAGGACCCCGAAGCGATGGATGATGTTGGTGAAGAACGTCACCGCCTGCTCGGACCTGATGCAGTTCAGAGGTCGGACCTCGACCCACTTGGAGAATTTGTCGATGGCGACCAGCAGGTGCGTGTAGCCCCCGGGCGCCTTCTGCAAGGGGCCGACGAGGTCCAGCCCCCACACAGCAAAGGGCCAGGTGATGGGTATCGTCTGCAGAGCCTGAGCGGGCAGGTGGGTTTGCTTCGCATAGAATTGACAACCTTCGCAGGTGCGGACAATTCTAGTGGCGTCAGCCACCGCCGTTGGCTAGTAGAAGCCTTGCCGGAAAGCATTCCCGACAAGGGCTCGAGGCGCTGCGTGATGGCCGCAAGCCCCCGAGTGTATCTCTTGCAGGAGTTCCTGACCTTCGGCGATGGAGATGCATCGCTGGAGGATGCCCGAGGGGCTGTGGTGGTAGAGCTCCTTCTCATCGCCCAGCAAGACGAACGACTTGGCGCGTCGCGCTACCCGCCGAGCCTCGGCTCGGTCGAGGGGTAGCTCTCCTTGGCGGAGATATTGCAGGTACGGGGTCTGCCAATCTCGATCAGGCGTGGCCCCGCTCCGCTCCTCCTCGATGCGCAGTGCCTCACCCTCGGAGGCCGAGGGTACCTCGGGTTGAACCGAGGCCGCCTCGGGCCGAGCTGAGGGTGCCTCGGGCTGTGCCGAGGGCACCTCGGGCTGGACCGAGGGCGCCTCAGGCTCGGGCGAGTCGTCGATCTTGACGGAGGGTTGATGCAGATCCCAGGAGAAGACGTCCGGGGGAACCGTTGTTCGCCCCGAGGCTATTTTTGCCAGCTCGTCCGCAGTCTCGTTGTAGCGCCGAGCGATGTGGTTAAGCTCGAGCCTGTAGAACTTGTCTTCCAGGCGCCGAACCTCATCGCAGTAAGCCTCCATCTTCGAGTCGCGGCAGTGGGAGTTCTTCATGACTTGGTCGATGACGAGCTGCGAGTCACCACGAGCGTCGAGGCGCCTGACCCCTAGCTCGATGGCGATTCGCAACCCGTTGACCAGAGCCTCGTACTCAGCCACATTGTTGGACGCCGGGAAGTGGAGGCGTAGCACATAGCGTAGGTGTTTCCCGAGGGGCGAGATGAAGAGTAGGCCCGCGCCGGCTCCCGTCTTCATCAGCGACCCGTCGAAAAACATGGTCCAGAGCTCTGGTTGGATCGGAGCCGTCGGTAGCTGGGTGTCGACCCATTCGGCTATGAAGTCTGCCAAGACCTGGGACTTGATGGCCTTCCGAGGGGCGAACGAGATTGTCTCGCCCATGATTTCCACCGCCCACTTTGCAATCCTGCCCGAGGCCTCTCGGCACTGGATGATCTCCCCCAGGGGGAAGGATGACACCACAGTTACCGGATGAGACTCGAAGTAGTGTCGCAACTTCCGCCGCGTCAGGATCACTGCATACAGCAGCTTCTGAACTTGTGGGTAGCAGATCTTGGTTTCGGACAGTACCTCGCTGACGAAGTAAACTGGCCTCTGAACGAGCAATGCATGCCCCTCTTCTTGCCTCTCGACCACAATCGCGGCGCTAACCACCTGAGTGGTCGCGGCGACGTAGACCAAGAGGGGTTCTCCGTCAGCTGGAGGCACCAAGATAGGCGCCTTTGTGAGGAGCGCCTTCAGGTTCCTGAGAGCTTCCTCGGCCTCAGGGGTCCAAGTGAAGCGCTCGGCCTTCCTTAAGAGGCGGTACAGAGGCAGGCCTCTTTCGCCGAGGCGTGAGATGAAGCGGCTCAGAGCCGCGAGACATCCCATGGCCCTCTGTACGCCCTTTAAGTCCTTGATGGGACCCATGCTGGTGATGGCTGCGATCTTCTCCGGGTTGGCTTCGATGCCCCGCTCGAAGACGATGAACCCCAAGAGCATGCCCCGGGGCACCCCGAAGACACACTTCTCGGGATTGAGCTTGACGCCTTTCGCCTTGAGACATCGGAATGTCACTTCAAGGTCGGAGAGGAGGTTAGAAGCTTTCCTCGTCTTGACTACGATGTCATCGACGTAGGCCTCGACCGTGCGACCGATGTGTTTGCCGAACACATGGTTCATGCACCGCTGGTACGTCGCACCCGCATTCCTCAAACCGAACGGCATGGTGACATAGCAGTACATGCCGAAGGGCGTGATGAAAGAAGTCGCGAGCTGGTCGGACTCTTTCATCCTGATTTGGTGGTACCCCGAGTAGGCGTCGAGGAAAGACAGGGTTTCGCACCCAGCAGTGGAATCCACGATTTGATCGATGCGAGGCAGAGGGTAGGGAACCTTCGGACATGCTTTGTTGAGACCAGTGTAGTCTACACACATCCGCCATTTCCCCCCTTTCTTTCTCACAAGCACAGGGTTGGCAAGCCATTCGGGATGGAATACCTCTTTGATGAACCCGACTGCCATTAGCTTGTGGATCTCCTCGCCTATCGCTCTGCGCTTCTCCTCGTCGAATCGGCGCAGAGGCTGCTTGACGGGTCGGGCTCCGGCCCGAATATCCAGCGAGTGCTCGGCGACATCCCTCGGTATGCCGGGCATGTCCGAGGGACTCCACGCGAAGACGTCGGCGTTCGCGCGGAGAAAGTCGACGAGCACTGTTTCCTATTTGGGGTCGAGCCCGGAACCGATCCGGATCTGCTTGGAGGCGTCGCCACTGGGGTCGAGGGGGACGGCCTTAACCGTCTCCACTGGCTCGAAGTTGCCGGCATGACGCTTCACGTCTGGCACCTCTTTGGAGAGGCTTTCCAGGTCGGCGATGAGGGCCTCGGACTCGGCGAGGGCCTCGGCGTACTCCACGCACTCCACGTCGCATTCGAACGCGTGTTTGTACGTGGGGCCGACGGTGATGACCCCGTTGGAGCCCGGCATCTTGAGCTTCAGGTAGGTGTAGTTGGGGACGGCCATGAACTTCGCGTAGCATGGCCTCCCCAGTACCGCGTGGTAGGTTCCTCAGAACCCGACCACCTCGAACGTCAGAGTCTCCCTTCGGAAGTTGGAGGGCGTTCCGAAGCAGACGGGAAGGTCGAGTCGTCCGAGGGGCTGGACGCGCTTCCCGGGATGATCCCGTGGAAGGGCGCAGCGCCTGCTCGGACGGAGGACAGGTCGACGCGCAGGAGCCTGAGGGTCTCGGCGTAGATGATGTTGAGGCTGCTGCCCCCATCCATAAGGACCTTGGTGAGCCTGACGTCGCCGATGATGGGGTCGACGACGAGCGGGTATTTCCCCGGGCTTGGCATGTGGTCGGGGTGGTCGTCTTGGTCGAAGGTGATGGGCTTGTCGGACCAGTCCAGATAGACCGGCGCCGCCACTTTGACCGAGCAGACCTCCCGGCGCTCTTGCTTGCGGTGCCGTGCCGAGGCATTCGCCGCATGCCCACCGTAGATCATGAAGCAGTCGCGGACCTCGGGGAACTCTCCTGCTTGGTGATCTTCCTTCTTGTCGTCGTCGCGGGCCCTGCCACCCTCCGCGGGTGGCCCGGCCCTGTGGAAGTGGCGCCGAAGCATGACGCACTCCTCAAGGGTGTGCTTGACGGGCCCCTGATGATAGGGGCACGGCTCCTTGAGCATCTTGTCGAAGAGGTTGGCACCTCCGGGGGGCTTCCGAGGGTTCTTGTACTCGGCGGCGGCGACAAGGTCCGCGTCGGCGGCGTCGCGTTTCGCTTGCGACTTCTTCTTGCCTTTCTTCTTGGCGCCGCGCGGAGTAGACGCCTCGGGAGCATCTTCCGATGGGCGGCCCTGGGGCTGCTTGTCCTTTCGGAAGATAGCCTCGACCGCCTCCTGGCCAGAGGCGAACTTGGTGGCGATGTCCATCAGCTCGCTCGCCCTGGTGGGGGTCTTGCGACCCAACTTGCTCACCAGGTCGCGGCAGGTGGTGCCGGCAAGGAACGCGCCGATGACATCCGAGTCGGTGATGTTGGGCAGCTCGGTGCGCTGCTTCGAGAATCGCCGGATGTAGTCCCGGAGAGACTCTCCCGGCTGCTGCCGGCAGCTTCGGAGGTCCCAGGAATTCCCGGGGCGCACATATGTGCCCTGGAAATTGCCGGCGAAGGCTTAGACCAGGTCATCCCAGTTGGAGATCTGCCCCGGAGGCAGGTGCTCCAACCAGGCGCGAGCGGTGTCGGAGAGGAACAGGGGGAGGTTGCGGATGATGAGGTTGTCGTCGTCCGTTCCACCCAGCTAGCAGGCCAGGCGGTAGTCCGCGAGCCACAGTTCCGGTCTCGTTTCCCTCGAGTACTTTGTGATAGTAGTCGGGGGTCAGAACCGGGTCGGGAACGGTGCCCGCCGGATGGCCCGGCTGAAGGCCTACGGACCGGGTGGTTCGGGCGAGGGACTCCGATCCTCCCCGCTGTCGTAGCGTCCCCCACGCCTGGGGTGATAGCCTCGGTGCACCCTCTCGTCGAGGTGGGCCCGACGGTCGCGATGATGGTGCTCGTTGCCGAGGTGGCCCGGGGCCGCAGGCGCGGTGTTGCGCGTGCGCCCGGTGTAGACCGAGGCTTCCCGCATGAATCGGGAAGTCGCGGCATGAGGTTCCGAGGGGTATCCCTGCCTTCGGGAGGCAGAGCTCTCGGCCCGTCGGACCGCAGCGCCTTCCAGGAGATTCTTGAGCTCTCCCTGGATTCGCCGACCCTCGGTGGTTGATGGCTCCGGCATCGCGCGGAGAAGCATCGCTGCTGCAGCCAGGTTCTGACCGACCCCACTAGATGCGGGTGGTGGCCTGACCCTGACGTCGTTGGCGACGCGGAGCTGGAGACCCTGGGGCAGGTGACATATTTCTCCGGCCGGGGGTTGGCCCGCCCATGCCTGCCCGACGTCCCGGCGGATCGGCTCAAGCGCTCCTGCTCCCTCGTCGAGCCTGGCCTGCGCCCCGCGGACTTGCTCGAGCTGTGGGTCGTGACCCCCCGCCGAAACGGGGACCACAGCTAGCTCCCGCGGGATGTCAGCGCGAGGCACCGACCTAGGGAGATCACCGTCCTTCGGCATGCCGAGATGATTGCCTTCGGAGGGACCCCCTAGATCGACATGGAAACATTCGCGGCTTGGGCCGCAGTCCTCGTCGTCGAGGCTGCGGCTACCGTCAGAACAGTCGGAGAGGCAGTAGTCACATGCGGTCATGAAGTCCCGCATGGCACTAGGGTTGCCAAGTCCAGAGAAATCCCAACAGATGCTGGGGTCGTCGTCTTCCTCGGACCCGGAGGGCCCATAGGTCGAGACGTCCGTCAGCCGGTCCCAAGGCGACCGCATGCGAAACCCCGGAGGGTTTGAACTCGCCTCTACGAGAGTGCCCGCCAAAGCAAGGTCGCTAGGCGGGTTGAGGCTGAATCCAAATGACGTAGGATGGGAATCGGTCGGTACCTTTTGGTCGACGAACGGCGATGAAGTCACGTCGGGAACTGACTGCACCGTCATCTCAGGTACGAGGGAGACGCCCAGCAAGCCTTCCGCGAGCGTGCTGGCGTCGTCCGCTTGCTCGGGATTGGCGTGTCGCGGGGAGACGGCGCTCGCCTTCGTCTCAAACGCGAGGTCGACGCCCGACGCGCCCCCCGTTGGGGCGCTAGGGACGTCGACTCGCTCGACAGCCGACGAGGCGCGGCCTCCTGCTTGGCCTTGGTTGCCCCGCCTCCTCCTCCGTTGGCGGGGGAGAGGACGGGGCGAGCTCGAATGTTGTTCTTCCACCACGCGGGGAAGACGTCGTCGATTCCGCCGCCGGCGGGCGGGCTGTCGGCCGCCATTGTCGTTGTCGCGCGGCGGTGGAAGGAGTATCATGTCGTAGCTGCCGTCGAAGGACATGAACCCAAGACTCCCGAAACGGAGCACCGTCCCGGGTCGGAGAGGTTGCTGGAGACTGCCCATCTGGAGCTTGACGGGAAGCTGTTCGTCAACACGCAGCAGGCCCCTACCTGGCGCGCCAACTGTCGGCGTTTCGAGACCGGGGGGTCCCTCGGGCCGACGAGTGAGTGTCGCCGCGTGCCCCAGCCCAGATGGGTCGAGCGCGTGGACGAGCGCGAAGGGGGGAAAGGAGCGAGGCGGCCGGAGACCGGCGCGAGAGAGGTGGGAATCCCGCGGCCTTCGTGTTCGTCCCGCGCCCAGGTCGGGTGCGCTTGCAGTAGGGGGTTACAAGCGTCCACGCGGGAGAGGGAAGCGAGCGGCCCCAAGAGAGCGCCTGTCCCGTCCTCGTCCCCGCGCGACCAACCCTCTCTAAGAGGGCCCTGGTCCTTCCTTTTATAGGCGTAAGGAGAGGATCCAGGTGTACAATGGGGGTGTAGCAGAGTGCTACGTGTCTAGCGGGGGAGAGCTAGCGCCCTAAGTACATGCCGATGTGGCAGCCGGAGAGATTTCGGCACCCAGCTGGTGTGAAGTCGTGGCCGTTGGAGGAGCGACGGAGCCTGGCGGAGGGACAGCTGTCGGAGCGGTTGAGTCCTTGCTGACGTCCTCCAGCTTCAGTAAGAGAGCTGAGAGCCGCCATCGTCACAGAGCATGCGGGGCGCCATCATTGCCTATCTGGCGGATCTAGCCAGATGGGACACCGGTCTTGTTCTCTGCGGCCCGAGTCAGCTCGGGGTAGGGTGATGATGGCGCTTCTTGTTGGCGTGGCTAGCCTGCGCCCTAGGTTGGGCGACGTGGAGGCTCCTCCGAAGCCGAGGTCGAGTCTGTCTTCCATGGCCGAGGCCGAGTCCGAGCCCCTGGGTCGGGCGAGGCGGAGGTCGTTCGGCAGAGGCCAGGGCGGAGTCCGAGCCCTGGGGTCGGGCGAAGCGGAGTTCGTCATCTTCTGGGGCTGAGCCCGAGTCCGAGCCCTGGGGTCGGGCGAAGAGGAGTTCGTCGTCTTCCGGGACTTAGCCCGAGTCCGAGCCCTGGGTCGGGCGGAGCGGAGTTCGCCGTCTTCCGGGACTTAGCCCGAGTCCGAGCCCTGGGTCGGGCGGAGCGGAGTTCGCCGTCTTCCAGGACTTAGCCCGAGTCCGAGCCCTGGGTCGGGCGGAGCGGAGTTTGCCGTCTTCCGGGACTTAGCCCGAGTCCGAGCCCTGGGTCGGGCGGAGCGGAGTTCGCCGTCTTCTGGGGCTTAGCCCGAGTCCGAGCCCTAGGTCGGGCGGAGCGGAGTTCGCTGTCTTCCGGGGCTTAGCCTGAGTACGAGCCCTGGGTCGGGCGGAGCGGAGTTCGCCGTCTTCCGGGACCTAGCCCAAGTCCGAGCCCTGGGTCGGGCGGAGCTTCCTATGGTGCCTTTGGCAGGGCCTGACTGCCTGTCAGCCTCACTCTGTCAAGTGGCACTGCAGTCGGAGTGGCGCACGCGGCGCTGTCCTTCTGTCAGGCCAGTCAGTGGAGCCGTGAAGTGACGGCGGTTACTTCGGCTCTGCCGGGGGGCGCGCGTCAGGATAAAGGTGTCAGGTCACCTTTGCGTTAAATGCTCCTGCGACTTGGTCGGTCGGTGCGGCGATTTGGTCAGGGTTGCTTCTTAGCGAAGGCAGGGCCTCGGGCGAGCCGGAGATGTGTCCGCCGTTGGAGGGGGGCCTCGGACGAGACGGAAATCCTCCGGGGTTGGCTGCCCTTGTCCGAGGCTAGGCTCGGGCGAGGCGTGATCGAGTCGCTCGAATGGACTGATCCCTGACTTAATCGCACCCATCAGGCCTTAGCAGCTTTATGCTGATGGGGGTTACCAGCTGAGAATTAGGAGTCTTGAGGGTACCCCTAATTATGGTCCCCGACAATGATGCTGTGTGCCTTCGCTGATCCGGCCGTGTCAGTGGGGGACTTGTGCACTTGATCTAACGCATTTATGATGTCGGTCCGGCTGCACCTGTAGTCGGTCTTTGCTCAGATAGTCTTTTTAGGAAGACTTCGATTTTGCACACTTGTTGTGCTAGTCCGGCTGCACCCTTAGGCGACTTTTGCACGGATAGCCTTTTGAGGAAGACTTCGATTCTGCGCACTTGTTGTGCTAGTCCGGCTGCACCCTTAGGCGGCTTTTGCACGGATAGTCTTTTGAGGAAGACTTCGATTCTGCGCACTTGTTGTGCTAGTCTGGCTGCACCCTTAGGCGACTTTTGCACAGATAGTCTTTTGAGGAAGACTTCGATTTTGCGCACTTGTTGTGCTAGTCCGGCTGCACCCTTAGGTGACTTTTGCGTGGAGTGTCGCACGCGAGGGTAGCTAGCGCTGACCCTCGCGGTGACTTCGTTGTGGTCGAATGCCGAAGACCGTCAATGCGGTCTGTTTTCGACGTTATTCTTTGCGGGGGATTTTTGCATATATATATTACATGGCTCTGCCTCATTAAAAACCTCACCCCCGGGAGGAAAAGAGTGAGGGCCGGAATAAAACTGTTTGGGGAATTACAAGGGTGAGTTGACCCTGAGTAGTTAAACAAAAAATTTGCGAAGGTTGTCTATGTTCCAAGAATGTTCCAGATCTTCGCCAGATTGTGTTGTTAATCTGTACGCGCTGGGAGACGACTTCGTCTTGACGATAAATGGTCCTTCCCACTTTGGTTCCAGCTTTCCTCGTGACTCTGTTCGGGTTGTGCGGACAAGTACGAGGTCTCCTTTGCTGAATTTCCTCGGAATGACTGTGTGGTCGCGCCATGCTTTTGTTTGAGCTTGGTATTTGTTTAGAACCTGTAGGGCGAAGACGCGGTCTCTGTCGATGAGGTCCTTCGAAGTAGGCTCGTCTACGTCAGGGACGGCTGACGTGACTGTCCATGGTGATCCATGTTTTATTTCTTGCGGGGTCATGGCCTCCGATCCATATAGAAGGCGGAAAGGGGTGAACCCAGTCGCCCTGCACTCAGTCGTGTTCAGCGCCCAGACCGCTTCGGGTAACAGGTCGGCCCACTTGCCTTACTTGTTGTCGAGGAGCATTTTCTTGATGGCTATGAAAATTTTACCATTGGCGCGTTCCACGACTCCATTGGATTGCGGGTGGTACACTGAGGCGAAGGCAAGCTTGGTGCCAATGGAGAAGCAGAAATCCTTGAAATCTTGGCTATCAAATTGCTTGTCATTGTCAATTGTGAGCTCGGACGGGACTCCGAAGCGGCAAACAATGTTTTGCCAGAAGAATTTCTGGGCAGTCTTCGATGTTATCGTGGATACAGCCCTCGCCTCAATCCATTTGGTAAAATACTCAACGGCGACGAAGGTGAACTTGAGGTTCCCCTGGGCCGTGGGTAGGGGCCCGACCATGTCTAGGCCCCAACGCTGAAGAGGCCACGTGTGGGCGATTAGCTTTGTGAGTTGCGAAGGGCTTCCCGAGCGTGGAGAAAACTTCTGGTAGGCTTCGCAGGACCTTGTGATCCGATTTGCGGCGCAGATCATGGCAGGCCAGTAGAAACCTTGACGAATCACCTTTGCGGCTAGGGCCCTAGGCCCTGCGTGAGAGCCGCAAGTCCCGCTGTGGACTTCGCGCAGGATTTGGACGCCTTCGGTCTCGGTGACACATTTAAGCATGGGTTGGCTGACCCCCTTCTTGTAAAGCTAACCTTCGATTAGTGCGAAGTCCCGACTTCGATGTTTGAGGCGCTTGGCTTCATTGACATCGGTTCGATGATAGTACCCCTGCAGGAACAAGGTTATTGGTGCCTGCCAGTCTTCTGTCATGATGAGGTTGACTATGCGGTGGCCCTCGCTGTCATTGGTTATTTGGAGCCCCTCTGGACTGCGGACAGCTCACGTGCCGATGACATGGTAGAATACGTTGGAGGGCAGGGCCTCGCCTCTGGCGGTTGCCTTGGCTAATGCGTCAGCCTCTTCGTTCTTGGCTTTGTCCACATGCTGCAGGGTAAAACCTTTGAATTGTCTTTCGAGACTGCGGATAGCCGCGAGGTACTGCATAAGCGCTGGGTCCTTCGCTGCGTAGTCTTTCTCGACTTGGCCGGCTACTACCTTGGAGTCCGTTCTGATGATGCAGGTGGTGACACCAAGTGCCCTTAGCTTGCGAAGGCCTAGAATGACAGCTTCGTATTCTGCTATATTGTTGGTGCATCTATCAGACTCCAAAGCAAAGCTGAGGCGTGCTGCGTATCTGTGCTTGACCCCTGTGGGTGAAGTAATGACTGCAGCGGCGCCTGCCCCCGCATGGCACCATGCGCCGTCGCAATGGATTATCCACGCCTTCTCTGCGGGTGGGTTCGGATGTGTCATTGGCCCAGTCCAGTCGACGATGAAGTCTGCTAGGACTTGTGACTTGATGGCTGTCCTGGGTTCGAATGTGATGTGGTAGCCAGAGAGTTTGGCTGCCCATTTGGCAATCCGGACTGATGCCTCTGGGTTTCTAAACAATTCGCCGAGTCCCCTATCTGAGGTGACCCTGACCTTGAATGCTTCAAAATAATGGTGCAATTTGCGTGAAGCCATAACAACTGCGTAGGCGATTTTTTCTAGTTCCGTCATATTGCATTTTGATGTCATGAGTACTGCAGAGACGTAATAAACTGGACATTGCCTGATCGTGCCCTCTCTGTTCTGCTCTTGAACCAGTGCTGCGCTGACCGCATGCGGGGAAGCTGCGATGTAGAGCAACAGGGAGGGGTCGGGGCTTGTAAGAATCGCCAACTCTGATATGTACTGCTTTAATGAAGCGAAGGCCGCCGCCTGCTCTGGTCCTCGTGCGAAGTCTTTTGCGCCGCGGAGTGTTTTGAGGAAAGGGAGGCTTCGCTCTGCGGATTTGGAGATGAATCTGTTGAGGGCGGCCAATCTGCCTGTCAGTCGTTGGACATCTCTGGCTGACTGCGGTGGCGTCATGTTGATGATGGCTTGGATTTTGGTTGGATTGGCTTCAATCCCGCGGTGTGACACTAGGTAGCCCAATATTTTCCCCTGGCGAACGCTG
Source organism: Zea luxurians (assembly GCA_029449295.1). Classification (NCBI taxonomy): domain Eukaryota; kingdom Viridiplantae; phylum Streptophyta; class Magnoliopsida; order Poales; family Poaceae; genus Zea; species Zea luxurians. Next base: position 35,003,339 of record JAOPSE010000010.1, on the reverse strand, counting down.
AAGACACACTTTTTAGGGTTTAGGCGAAGTCATGCGTCCCGCATGTTCGCAAACGTTTCGGCGAGGTCAGCCAGATGGTCCTCCTTGCTTCTGCTGGCGACAACGATGTCGTCCACATACGTAAATATGTTTCTGCCGACCTGGCTCTCGAGCACCGTTTTGGTGAGCCGAGAGAATGTGGACCCGACGTTCTTAAGTCCCTCCGGCATTCTGATGAAGCAATACGTGCCGAAGGGTGTTATGAAACTGGTGCTTGCCTTGTCTTCCTCCTTCATATATATTTGATGGTAGTCGGAGAAGCAATCAAGGAGTGACATGACTTCGCACCCGGCCGCACTATCGACGATTTTGTCGATCCGAGGTAGCGGGAAGTTGTCCTTGGGGCAGGCCTTGTTGAGACTAGTGAAATCGATGCACATCCGCCATATGCCGCTCTTCTTCTGCACCATCACTACATTGGCGAGCCATGTAGGGTAGGCGATTGGCTCGATGAATTTGGCTTCAAGCAGGCGATGCACCTCGGCCTTGGCGGCTTCTGTCTTCTCATCAGACATCTTGCGCAGCCGCTGCTTCTTCGGCCTCACCGAAGGGTCGATTCCCAAGCTGTGCTCGATGATGGAGCGACTGACTCCGACCAGGTCGAGGGCGGACCAGGCGAAGACATCTTTATTTTTGGACAGGCAGCAGAGGAGTCTCTCCTCATCATGCGAAGTGAGGTCTTCGCTGATGGTGACCGTTTGCTTGGGCGTTGCTTGGTCGAGGGGAACAGTCTTGGTCCTGTCGTTACTCTGCAGCTGTGCTTTGTCGTGTTCTTTGGCGGCTGGGCTGGCAGACTCGGGGACCTCGCGCTGGGCTGTGAGGCAGTGTACGTTCCTTTGTCCAGGAACGAAGTCTCTTTCTATGTTGCACGCGGCCTGCTGGTTGCCGTAGAATGTGATGGCGCCTTGCGGACCTGGGATCTTCATGCACAGGTAAAGTCTGTGAATGGCTGCCTCAAACTTGTTGATGGAGCCCTAACCCATTATGGCGTTGTACAGGTACACCATGTCGACGATGTCGAACATGACTTGCTCACTTCGTGCATTGGGTGCTACACCGAAGGAGTGGGGTAGCTCTATTTTGTCGACAGGAAAGGTGCCTTTGCCGCTGAAGCCATACAGCGGGTTGTCCGAAGGCTTGAGCAGGCTGTGGCTTATGCCCATGCGGTCAAAGGCATGGAGGAAAATGATATCCACCTGGCTGCCATTGTCGACTAAGACTTTGTGCAGGTCCCAGCCTGCCACGCTGCAGTTGATAACCATGGCGTCGATGTGGGGTGCGCTGCGCAGATCGACGTCTCGGGCGTCGAAGGTCAATGGCACATGGGACCACTTCGTCTGCACGACTGGACCGATGATGGCGACGTGGTTGATGCTGCGGTAATGGTCCTTCTTCTGTCGCTTTGTGCCGAAGTCGACGCTGGACCCCCTAGTGATCATGTGAATGACTCCGCGATACGGCTAATTCGCGAAGTCTTCTTGCTTTGGGGCTTGGGGATGGTTGGGGTGGTGCATGTTTTGCTGTTGCGGGTGTGGAGGTGGGGGTGGGGGAGGTAGGATTTGTACCTCCTGGTGGTGTTGGTATGCGTGGTGCGGTGGATGCAGAGCGAGGCCGTGGTTATATGGCTGAGGGGGTTGATATGTGTGCGCGACAACTCTGGGGTTGTCAGCTGGTTGCGCCCGTGCCATCTTGTCTCTGGTGGCCTTCGTTTCTGGGCAGTCTCTTGTAGGGTGCGCGCAGTCTTCGCCGTGGAACAAGCAGTAAAATCTGCACGGCTGCTGCGCATGTCCCCGGCCCCAACCACGAGTTCCGTTTCCGCGGCCCTAGGGGGGATACTCCTGGCGGCGAGGGGCCTCGCCAGCGGGGTGCTGGCTAGCGATGTTGTGTACCTACTGCTGATTGCGGCCGTCCCGATCAGAGTCTGCTTGTGAAGGCCTCGTCCACGTACGGCTGGACTGCGGAGGGTCTTTAGGTTTCCTCTAAGACTCGACTTTGCGCTGGTGGAGCTCTTCGGATCTGGGGTATTTTTCGAATAGCTGATACAGCTCCTGTAGGTTCCTGGGCGGATCTCTGATGCAGTGGCTGTAAAGGACGCCAGCCCGAAGGCCACTGATGGCGTAGTGAATGGCGATTTGGTCATCAACTGAAGGCAATTGTGACTTGAGAGTCAGAAACTTGCGGTAGTACTCCCGCAGAGTTTCTCGTTCCAGCTGCTTGTAGAGCGAAAGTTCAGCCAAGGCGTCGGTGTCTGGGCGGTACCCTTGGAAGTTGAGCAGGAATTTATCCCGGAGACTTCTCCAGGAGTCGATGGACAGCGGGGGCAACCTGGTGTACCAGGTGAGGGCCGGGCCTTCGAGGGCGATGATGAATGACTTGGCCATCGTGGCGTCGTCCCCTCCGGATGATGCAACGGTGACCTGATAGCTCATGATATACTGTGCTGGGTCAGTGCTGCCGTTGTACATGGGATAAGTCCCCGCCCTGAAGTTGGCGGGCCATGGTGATACTTGCAGGTGGGGCGCCAGGGGACTCCGCTCGTCAAGGAAGTTGACACCTTGGAATGCTACGGCGTGCGGAGTGGTGTGTCCGCGCTGAGGGACGAACAAGTCTTCGATCTGCGCGTGCTGTTGGAGGGGTGGGTCGTTTTGCAGACCGAGTTGGCCTTCGCGCTGCATGAGGGCGATCTCTTGCTCAAGCTCCTGAGCCTTTTGCTCTTCGTCGCGTATCATCTGGCGCACTTTGGCTTACGCAGACACGCGTTGGCGTTTGGCTTCGAGGATCTTTTTTTGCCTCTGGAGGTGTGGTTCTTGTTGCGCAAGGCACGCAGCTGTAGTTGTTCTTCTGTGGAGACGCCGATGACTTCGCCGTCCTCGGTGGCGTCCGCGCCCTCTGGTGGAGCGAAGCCTGGGGGATGCTGCTGTTGTCCTCCGGAGCTGCAGGTGCGGAGGCTGCCTTCGGGTGTGGGTTGTTCATTGCGCTGCCTCTTGCTAAGTGCGTCATTGTCTTCGCAGGCCTCTTGGTGGGTGGTGTCGACAAGGGCCTTGCCCTTTTTCTCAGCCAGCAGCGCTGCTTTTGTAGCTTCATCAACGGACGGGGCTGCCTTCGAGCTAGCTTTCTTGGGTGCCATCACGGGTGGTTTTTCGTAGCACGAACGGTGGGCGCCAAATGTTGGAACTTGCTCTCCCGAGCAAGTTGATCCAACGAGGGAGTAGAAGTAATGCAGACAAGGTTTAGCTCAAGAGGGCAATTGCTTTCTTAAAAACTCGTCTCTCAAGGGCACTGTGCGGGGGTATTTATAGGTGCCTGAGTACCCAGCGCCTTGGGTTAAGTACGCATGTGCCCTTAGGCACCCAGGTTATCCCCGGAATATTCCCATAAAGCAGGGTTACAGACTGTAATTACAGAGAAACCTTTACAAATTAGGCCCGTAATGCGCAGCGGCCACGTGGGGCCTATTACAATGGGCCAGATTGCACGTGGGCCTTCGTGTTGGATGACGCCGCGGGATGGGGCGACCTCGCCAGAAGCCTTCGTTCCTCGGTGCATTGGACGAAGGGTGGAGTCTGCCAGTCGTCTTGTCTCCGTTGGTGCAGCGAGACTGGCAAAGGCATCGAGCGAAGGGTAGCGTCTTCGCCTTCGCCCCAACAATAGGCGTAATCTAAAATTTACAACTTAAAACACAAGCTACAAGCCGGGGTTAGCGTTAGAATTAAATCCGAGTCTGGGAGAGAGGAGGAAAACAAATCAAATGGAAATCAAGCAAATGAACACGGTGATTTGTTTTACCGAGGTTCAGTTCCAAAGAACCTAATCCCCGTTGAGGTGGTCACAAAGACCGGGTCTCTTTCAACCCTTTCCCTCTCTCAAACGGTCACTTAGACTGAGTGAGCCTTCTCCTTAATCAAATGGGTCACTTAGACCCCACAAGGACCACCACACACTTAGGTGTCTCTTGCTTTGATTATAAGTCTCTTGAGAACAAGAATGAGAAAGAAGAAAGGCAATCCAAGAGGCAAGAGCTCAAAATAACACACAATCACTCTCTCACAAGCCACTAAGTATTTGAGGTGAATTTGCGACTTGGAGAGGCTTTGATCTTTTGAATTGTGTCTAGTGAAAGGGAAATAGGCTTACACCTTTTCCTAATTGATTTTGGTGGTTGAATTGCCCAACACAAATAATTGGACTAACTAGTTTGCTCTAGATTATAAGTTTTTCAGGTGCCAAAGGTTCACAATAAACCAATACAAGTCAAAAGAAAGGGTTCAAACAAAGGGAGCAAAAGATAACCGAAGGCGCCCTGGTCTGGCACACCGGACTGTCCGGTGCACCACCGGACAGTGTCCGGTGCACCAGGGAACTCCAACTCCGAACTCGCCAGTCTCGGGAATTCTGGGAGCCACTCCGCTAAAATTCACCGGACTGTCCGGTGTAGCACCGGACTGTCCGGAGTGCCAGTGGAGCAACGACTACTTCAGCGCCAACGGTCGTCTGCAACCGCATTGAATGCGCTACAGTACGCGACAGAGTCAGAGCAGCACCAGAAGGCGCACCGGACAGTGCACAGTGACTGTCCGGTGCAACACCGGACTGTCCGGTGACCCAGAAGACAGAAGCTCCAACGGTCGAACCCTAACGGTCGGGTGACGTGGCTGGCGCACCGGACAGTGTCCGGTGGCGCACCGGACTGTCCGGTGCGTCATGCGACAGACAGCCTCCCAACAACCACTTTTGGTGGGTGGGGCTATAAATACCCCAACCACCCCACCATTCAATGGTATCCAAGTTTTTCACCTTCCAACACATTACAAGAGCTATAGCATTCAATACAAGACACACCAAAGAGATCAAATCCTCTCCCAAGTCTCTAGTTCAATTCCAATCAATAGTGACTAGTGAGAGAGTGACTTGTGTTCATTTGAGCTCTTGCGCTTGGATTGCTTCCTTTCTTTATCATTCTTCTTGTGATCAACTCAATTGTAACCAAGGCAAGAGACACCAATTGTGTGGTGGTCCTTGCGAGGACTTAGTGTCCCGTGTGATTGAGAAGAGAAGCTCACTCGGTCTAAGTGACCGTTTGAGAGAGGGAAAGGGTTGAAAGAGACCCGGTCTTTGTGACCACCTCAACGGGGAGTAGGTTTGCAAGAACTGAACCTCGGTAAACAAATCACCGTGTCACACTCTTTATTTGCTTGTGATTTGTTTTTGCCCTCTCTCTCGGACTCGATTTTAATTCTAACGCTAACCCCGGCTTGTAGTTGTGCTTAAACTTTGTAAATTTCAGATTCGCCCTATTCACCCCCCCTCTAGGCGACTTTCAATTGGTATCAGAGCCCGGTGCTTCATTAGAGCCTAACCGCTCGAAGTGATGTCGGGAGATCACGCCAAGAAAGAGATGGTGACCGGCGACAAGCCCGCTACAAGCTACGGGAAGGCTCCATCGGGAGAGTCCCGCAACAAGGGGAAGGATAAGGAATCCTCCTCACAAAAGTCGCATCGGAGTGGCGACAAGAAAAAGAAGATGAGGAAAGTGGTCTACTACAAGACTGATTCTTCATCGCCATCCACCTCCGGCTCCGACGCGCCGTCCATAACTTCTAAGCGCCATGAGGCAAGAAGTTTAGTAAGATTCCCCTACGATACCCTTGTATTTCAAAGCGTACTCCTTTACTTTCCATTCCATTAGGCAAACCACCGGTTTTTGACGGTGAAGATTATAATATGTGGTGACAAAATGAGGCATCATCTAACCTCACTCCACACTAGCATTTGGAACGTTGTTGAGTTTGGTGTACATGTACCATCCGTAGGGGATGAAGACTATGATTCGGACGAAGTGGCCCAAATTCAACACTTCAACTCCCAAGCCACTACTATACTCCTCGCCTCTCTAAGTCGAGAGGAGTATAATAAGGTGCAAGGGTTGAAGAGCGCAAAGGAAATTTGGGACGTGCTCAAGACCGCGCACGAAGGAGACGAGGTGACCAAGATCACCAAGCGGGAGACGATCGAGGGGGAGCTCGGTCGCTTCATGCTTCACCAAGGGGAGGATCTACAAGCCATGTACAATCGGTTGAAGACCTTGGTGAACCAAGTGCGCAACCTTGGGAGCACCAAATGGGATGACCATGAGATGGTCAAGGTTATTCTAAGATCCCTCGTTTTTCTTAACCCTACGCAAGTTCAATTAATTCGAGGTGATCCTAGATACACGCTAATGTCTCTCGAGGAAGTCATAGGTAAATTTGTGAGCTTTGAGCTTATGATCAAAGGCTCCAAAAAGATCGTCGAGCAAGGCGCATCCTCCTCCGTGCCCGAAGCACAACCCATTGCATTCAAAGCAACGGAGGAGAAGAAGGAAGATTCTACTCCAAGTAGAATCCCCATCGACGCCTCCAAGCTCGACAACGAGGAAATGGCGCTCATCATCAAGAGTTTTCGCCAGATCCTCAAGCAAAGGAGGGGGAAGGATTACAAGCCCCGCTCCAAGAAGGTTTGCTACAAATGTGGTAAGCCCGGTCACTTTATTGCAAAATGTCCTATTTCTAGTGACAGGGGCGAAGACAAGAAGGGGAGAAGAAAGGAAAAGAAGAGGTACCACAAGAAGAAGGGCGGCGATGCCCATGTGTGCCGCGAGTGGGACTCCGACGAGAGCTCCACCGACTCCTCCTCCGACGAGGACGCCACCAACATCGCCGTCAACAAAGGACTCCTCTTCCCCAACATAGGCCACAAGTGCCTCATGGCAAAGGACAACAAAAAGAAGAAGGTTAAATCCAAATCCTCCACTAAATATGCAACCTCTAGTGATGAAAATAATTCTAGTGATGATGAGGACAATTTGCTTACTCTTTTTGCGATCTTAACATGCAACAAAAGAAAAAATTGAATGAATTAATTAGTGCTATTCATGAGAAGGATGAACTCTTGGACTCCCAAGAGGACTTCCTAATTAAGGAAAACAAGAAGCATGTTAAGGTTAAAAATGCTTATGCTCTAGAGGTAGAAAAATGTGAAAAATTATCTAGTGAGCTAAGCACTTGCCATGATGTCATTGCCAACCTTAGGAATGAGAATGCTAAATTAATTGCTAAGGTTGATTCAAATGTATGTGATGGTTCATATGCCAACCTTAGAAATGATCATGTTATTTCTATTGCTAAGATTGAAAAATTGAATGCTTCTCTTGCTAGCCTTAGGATTGAAAATGAAAAATTGATTGCTAAGGCTAAAGACTTAGATGTTTGCAATGCTTCCATTTCCGATCTTAGAAGTGAAAATGATATTTTACATGCTAAGATTGTTGAACTAAAAACTTGCAAACCCTCTACATCTACCGTTGAGCATGTTTCTATTTGCACTAGGTGTAGAGATGTTAACATTGATGCTATTCATGATCACATGGCTTTAATTAAACAACAAAATGATCATATAGCAAAATTAGATGCTAAAATTGCCGAGCATGAGCTAGATAATGAAAAAATTAAATTTGCTCGTAGTATGCTTTATAGTGGGAGACGCCCTAGCATCAAGGATGGCATTGGCTTCCGAAAGGGAGACAATGTCAAACTTAATGCCCCTCCTAAAAGATTATCTAACTTTGTTAAGGGCAAGGCTCCCATGCCTCAGGATAACGAGGGTTACATTTTGTACCCTGCAGGTTATCCCGAGCATAAGATTAGGAGAATTCATTCTAGGAAGTCTCACTCTGGCCCTAATCATGCCTTTTTGTATAAGAGTGAGGCATCTAGTTCTAGGCAATCAACCCATGCTACATTGCCTAAGAAGAAAGCTCCTGATGCATCAAATGAACCTAGCATTTCATTTAAAACTCTTGATGCATCTTATGTTTTGACTAACAAATCCAGCAAGGTAGTTGCCAAGTATGTTGGGGACAAACACAAGGGATCAAAGACTTGTGTTTGGGTACCCAAAGTTCTTGTATCTAATGCCAAAGGACCCAAAACTATTTGGGTACCTAAAATCAAGAACTAAATTTGTTTTGTAGGTTTATGCATCCGGGGGCTCAAGTTGGATCATCGATAGTGGGTGCACAAACCACATGACAGGGGAGAAAAAGATGTTCTCCTCCTATGAGAAAAACCAAGATCCCCAACGAGCTATCACATTCGGGGATGGAAATCAAGGTTTGGTCAAAGGATTGGGTAAAATTGCTATATCACCTGACCATTCCATTTCCAATGTTTTTCTTGTAGACTCCTTAGATTACAACTTGCTTTCTATTTCCCAATTATGTAAAATGGGTTACAACTGTCTTTTCACGGATACAGGTGTTACTGTCTTTAGAAGAAGTGATGATTCAGTAGCTTTTAAGGGAGTATTAGAGGGTCAGCTATACTTAGTTGATTTCAATAGAGCTGAACTCGATACTTGCTTAATTGCTAAGACTAACATGGGTTGGCTCTGGCATCGCCGACTAGCCCATGTTGGGATGAAGAATCTTCACAAGCTTCTAAAGAGAGAGCACATTTTGGGACTAACAAATGTGCATTTTGAGAAAGACAGGATTTGTAGCGCATGCCAAGCAGGGAAGCAAGTTGGTGTTCATCATCCACATAAGAACATCTTGACGACTAACAGGCCACTCGAGCTCCTCCACATGGACCTATTCGGCCCGATCGCTTACATAAGCATCGGCGGAAGTAAGTACTGTCTAGTTATTGTGGATGACTATTCTCGCTTCACTTGGGTATTCTTTTTACAGGAAAAATCTCAAACCCAAGAGACCTTAAAGGGATTCTTGAGACGGGCTCAAAATGAGTTCGGCTTGAGGATCAAGAAAATTAGAAGCGATAATGGGACGGAGTTCAAGAATTCACAAATTGAAGGCTTCCTTGAGGAGGAGGGCATCAAGCATGAGTTCTCTTCTCCCTACATGCCACAACAAAATGGTGTAGTTGAGAGGATGAATAGAACTCTATTGGACATGGCAAGAACCATGCTTGATGAGTACAAGACTTTGGATCGGTTTTGGGCCGAGGCGGTCAACACCGCTTGCTATGCCATCATCCGGTTGTATCTACACCGAATCCTCAAGAAGACATCCTACGAACTCCTCACCGGTAAAAAGCCAAATGTTTCATATTTTAGAGTCTTTGGTAGCAAATGTTTTATACTTGTTAAAAGAGGTAGAAAGTCCAAATTTGCTCCTAAGGCTGTAGAAGGCTTTTTACTAGGATATGATTTAAACACAAGGGCATATAGAGTCTTTAACAAGTCCACCAGACTAGTTGAAGTTTCTTGTGACATTGTGTTTGATGAGACTAATGGCTCTCAAGTAGAGCAAGTTGATCTTGATGAATTAGATGATGAAGAGGCTCCGTGCGTCGCGCTAAGGAACATGTCCATTGGGGATGTGTGTCCTAAGGAATCCGAAGAGCCCATTCAAGCACAAGATCAACCATCCTCCTCCATGCAAGCATCTCCACCAACTCAAGATGAGGATGAGGCTCAAGATGATGAAGAAGAAGATCAAGAAGATGAGCTGCCTCAAGAGGAGGGCAATGATCAAGGGGGAGATGCAATTGAACAAGACAAGGAGGATGAGCAAGTTTCAAGGCTGCCACACCCAAGAGTCCACCAAGCAATCCAATGAGATCACCCCGTGAACACCATCCTCGGTGACATTCATAAGGGGGTAACCACTAGATCTCGTGTTGCACATTTTTGTGAGCATTACTCTTTTGTTTCCTCTATTGAGCCACACAGGGTAGAGGAAGCACTTCAAGATTTGGATTGGGTGATGGCGATGCAAGAGGAGCTCAACAACTTCACGAGGAATGAGGTATGGCATTTAGTTCCACGTCCTAACCAAAATGTTGTAGGAACCAAGTGGATCTTCCGCAACAAACAAGATGAGCATGGTGTGGTGACAAGGAACAAAGCCCGACTTGTGTCCAAGGGATACTCACAAGTCGAAGGTTTGGATTTCGGTGAAACCTATGCACCAGTAGCTAGGCTTGAGTCAATTCGCATTTTACTTGCCTATGCTACTTACCATGGCTTTAAGCTTTACCAAATGGACGTGAAAAGTGCCTTCCTCAATGGACCAATCAAGGAAGAGGTCTATGTTGAGCAACCTCCCGACTTTGAAGACAGTGAGTATTCTAACCATGTTTATAGACTCTCTAAGGCGCTTTATGGGCTCAAGCAAGCCCCAAGAGCAAGGTATGAATGCCTAAGAGATTTTCTTATTGCTAATGGCTTCAAAGTCAGAAAAGCCGATCCTACACTCTTTACTAAGACACTTGCAAATGATTTGTTTGTATGCCAAATTTATGTTGATGATATCATATTTGGGTCTACTAACGAATCTACATGTGAAGAGTTTAGTAGGATCATGACACAAAAATTCGAGATGTCGATGATGGGGGAGTTGAAGTATTTTCTAGGATTCCAAGTCAAGCAACTCCAAGAGGGGACCTTCATTAGCCAAACGAAGTACATTCAAGACATTCTAACCAAGTTTGGGATGAAGGAAGCCAAGCCCATCAAGACACCCATGGGAACAAATGGGCATCTCGACCTCGACACGGGAGGTAAATCCATAGATCAAAAGGTATACCGGTCGATGATAGGTTCCTTACTCTATTTATGTGCTTCACGACCGGATATTATGCTTTCCGTATGCATGTGTGCAAGATTCCAAGCCGATCCTAAGGAAGTTCACCTTAGGGCCGTAAAACCAATCTTGAGATATTTAGTTTATACTCCTAAGTTTGGCCTATGGTACCCCAGGGGATCCACATTTGATTTCATTGGTTATTCCGATGCTGATTGGGCAGGGTGTAAAATTAATAGAAAGAGCACATCGGGGACTTGCCAGTTCTTGGGAAGATCTCTGGTGCCTTGGGCTTCAAAGAAGCAAAATTCTGTGGCTCTTTCAACCGCCAAAGCCGAGTATATTGCCACAGGACATTGTTGCGCGCAATTGCTTTGGATGAGGCAAACCCTTAGGGACTATGGTTACAAATTAACCAAAGTTCCTCTTCTATGTGATAATGAGAGTGCAATCCGCATGGCGGATAATCCTGTTGAGCATAGCCGCACTAAACACATAGCCATTCGGTATCATTTTCTAAGGGATCACCAACAAAAGGGGGATATCGAGATTGCATATGTTAGCACCAAAGAACAATTAGCCGATATCTTTACCAAGCCATTGGATGAACAAACTTTTACCAAACTTGGACATGAGCTAAATATTCTTGATTCTAGGAATTTTGATTGATGTTTTGCACACATAGCTCATATATATATACCTTTGATCATCTCTTTCATGTGCTATGACTAATGTGTTCTTTCAAGTCCATTTCATGCTAAGTCATCGATTGAAAGGGGAAATGGTGTCTTCGGCGAAGACAAGGCTTCCACTCCACTCCATCGAATCATTCATCCTTCGCCGTCGCTCCGCACACCTCTCCAACTTTGGTATAATCTTCACTCATATATTATTTTCCATAGGGGGAGAAGGTAGTTTCAAGGGCTTATATTTCATTCAAGTATCCGTTTTTGGCTATTCATGCCAAAGGGGGAGAGAGTATTAGCCCAAAGCAAAAGGACCGCACCACCACCAATTTCAAAAATGTAGTCTTTCAAATTAAGTTAAGAAAAGAATTTTTATTTGGTATCTTATTTTTGATATAATTTCAAATTGGTAGACTATCTTCAAAATGAATATCTAAAACCCTCTTGAACACTAAGAGGAGGATTTCATTAAGGGGGAGTTTTGTTTAGTCAAAGGAAAAGCATTTGAAACAAGGGGAGAAAATTTCAAATCTTGAAAATGCTTCTCAAACTCTTATTCATTTACCTTTGACTATTTGCAAAATGACTTTGAAAACATTTTACAAAAGAATTTGCAAAAACAAAACTTGTGGTGCAAGCGTGGTCCAAAATGTTAAATATGAAAAGAAAGCTATCCATGCATATCTAGTAGAAATAGTTATTGGTTCAATTCTAAGCAACCTTTGCACTTACATTATGCAAACTAGTTCAATTCTGCACTTCTATATTTGCTTTGGTTTGTGTTGGCATCAATCACCAAAAAGGGGGAGATTGAAAGGGAAATAGGCTTACATCTTTTCCTAATTGATTTTGGTGGTTGAATTGCCCAACACAAATAATTGGACTAACTAGTTTGCTCTAGATTATAAGTTCTACAGGTGCCAAAGGTTCACAATAAACCAATACAAGTCAAAAGAAAGGGTTCAAACAAAGGGAGGAAAAGATAACCGAAGGCGCCCTGGTCTGGCACACCGGACTGTCCGGTGTGCCACCGGACAGTGTCCGGTGCACCAGGGAACTCCAACTCCGAACTCGCCAGTCTCGGGAATTCTGGGAGCCACTCCGCTAAAATTCATCCGGACTGTCCTGGTGTAGCACCGGACTGTCCAGTGTGCCAGCGGAGCAACGGCTACTTCAGCGCCAACGGTCGTCTGCAACCGCATTGAATGCGCTACAGTACGCGATAGAGTCAGAGCAGCACCAGAAGGCGCACCGAACAGTGCACAGTGACTGTCCGGTGCAACACCGGACTGTCCGGTGACCCAGAAGACAGAAGCTCCAACGGTCGAACCCTAACGGTCGGGTGACGTGGCTGGCGCACCGGACTATCCGGTGCGCCATGCGACAGACAACCTCCCAACGACCACTTTTGGTGGGTGGGGCTATAAATACCCCAACCACCCCACCATTCAATGGTATCCAAGTTTTTCACCTTCCAACACATTACAAGAGCTATAGCATTCAATACAAGACACACCAAAGAGATCAAATCCTCTCCCAAGTATCTAGTTCAATTCCAATTAATAGTGACTAGTGAGAGAGTGACTTGTGTTCATTTGAGCTCTTGCGCTTGGATTGCTTCCTTTCTTTCTCATTCTTCTTGTGATCAACTCAATTGTAACCAAGGCAAGAGACACCAATTGTGTGGTGGTCCTTGCGGGGACTTAGTGTCCCGTGTGATTGAGAAGAGAAGCTCACTCGGTCTAAGTGACCGTTTGAGAGAGGGAAAGGGTTGAAAGAGACCCGGTCTTTGTGACCACCTCAACGGGGAGTAGGTTTGCAAGAACCGAACCTCGGTAAAACAAATCATCGTGTCACACTCTTTATTGGCTTGTGATTTGTTTTCGCCCTCTCTCTCGGACTTGATTTTAATTCTAACGCTAACCCTGGCTTGTAGTTGTGCTTAAACTTTGTAAATTTTAGATTCGCCCTATTCACCCCCCTCTAGGCAACTTTCATCTAGGAGTGAATGTTAGAGCTCTTGTAATGAATGTGATGCTCAGAAATCTTGGATGCTTGGAGTTGTGGTGGTTGGGGGGGTATATTTATAGCCCTCCACCACCAAAGAAGCCGTTGGGGAGGCTGCTGTCGATGGGCGCACCGGACAGTCCGGTGCGCCACCGGACAGGCACTGTAGACTGTTCGGTGCGCCGCCACGTCACCCAACAGTTAGGGTTCTGGAGCAGTCGACCATTGGCGCCGTTGTCTTCTTGTGGCACCGGACAGTCTGGTGCCACACCAGACAGGTCCTGTTCACTGTCCGGTGCGCCTCTGACTCTGCGACTCTGACTCTACGCGCACTGTTCTTCACTGTAGCTCTGTCCGCGCTTTTGCAGTCGACCGTTGCACGAGTTAGCCATTGCTCCGCTGGCACACCGGATAGTCCAGGTGGCACACCGGACAGTCCGGTGAATTATAGCGGAGTGCGCCTGTGAAAACCCGAGAGTGGCTGTTTGGACTCTATACGGTCCTGGTGCATCGGACACTGTCCGGTGGCACAACGGACAGTCCGGTGCGCCAGGCCACAGCACACTTGGATTCTTTTGCTCCTTTGAATTGAACCCCTAACTTGAATATTTATTGGTTTGTGTTGAACCTTTATGCACCTGTAGAACATGTATTCTAGAGCAAACTAGTTAGTCCATATATTTGTGTTGGGCATTCAACCACCAAAATTAATTATGGGAAAAGGTTAACCCTATTTCCCTTTCAATCTCCTCCTTTTTGGTGATTGATGCCAACACAAACCAAAGCAAATATATAAAGTGCAGAAATGAACTAGTTTGCATAAGGTAAGTGCATAGGTTACTTAGAATTAAACCAATTTATAATCTCACTAGATATGAATGGATTGCTTTCCTTAATTTGACATTTTAGACCACATATGCACCACTTGTTTTGTTTTTGCAAATTCTTTTGGAAAATCTTTTCAAAGTCTTTTTGCAAATAGTCAAAGGCATATGAATAACATTGCAAGAAGCATTTTCAAGATTTGAAATTTTCTCCCCCTGTTTCAAATGCTTTTCCTTTGACTAAACAAAACTCCCCCTGAATGAAATTCTCCTCTTAGTTTTCAAAAGGGTTTTAATAGATATCAATTTTGAAAATCTACTTTTAAATATACCAATTGAAGAATCAATTAGACACCAATTTGAAATATACTATTTTAAAACTTTTCAAAATGAAGTTTTAAATCTAGGTGGTGGTGCGGTCCTTTTGCTTTGGGCTTAATATTTTCTCCCCCTTTGGCATTAATCGCCAAAAACAGAGAACTTGAGAGCCCTTTTAAATTTTCTTCCCCATGATAAAAGAAATATGAGTGAAAGAGTATATCAATCAGAGAGATAGTAGAATACCGGCAAAGGGTAAGTAATACCGACAGGAGTTGAGTGGAAGCGATGTCTTTGCCAAATACTTCGTTTCCCTTTTAATCTAAGACTTAATACAAAAGATGCTCATGGAAACGTATTAGTCTTAGCTTAGGCACAAGAAGAATAAGAAATATGTGTATGTGTCAAATGAAAGAGATATGATCAAAGGTATATAAAATAGTTATGTGTGCAATGTTTCAGTCAAAATTCCGAGAATCAAGAATATTTAGCTCATTCCTAAGTTTGCTAAATGTTTTCTCGTCTAACGGCTTGGTAAAGGATATCGGTTAATTGTTCTTTGGTGTTTATATATGCAATCTCGAATATCCCCCCTTTGTTGGTGATCTCTCAGAAAGTGATAC
Source organism: Zea luxurians (assembly GCA_029449295.1). Lineage (NCBI taxonomy): Eukaryota > Viridiplantae > Streptophyta > Magnoliopsida > Poales > Poaceae > Zea > Zea luxurians. The sequence goes on along the minus strand of JAOPSE010000010.1, from coordinate 34,988,260 downwards.
CGAATGTCTATGTGCTTAGTGCGGCTGTGTTCAACGGGATTATCCGCCATGCGGATTGCACTCTCATTGTCACATAGGAGAGGGACTTTGCTCAATTTGTAGCCATAGTTCATGAGGGTTTGCCTCATCCAAAGTAATTGCGCACAACAATGGCCTGCGGCAATGTACTCGGCTTCGGCGGTAGAAAGAGCTACGGAAAACATAATATCCAGTCGAGATTGCACATAAATAGAGTAAAGATCCTATCATCGACCGGTATACCTTTTGATCTATGGATTTACCTCCCATATCGAGGTCGAGATGCCCATTAGTTCACATGGATGTCTTGATGGGTTTAGCATCATTCATTCCAAACTTCTTAAGAATGTCTTGAACGTACTTTGTTTGGCAGATGAAGGTGCCATCTTGGAGTTGCTTGATTTGAAATCCAAGGAAATACTTCAACTCCCCCATCATTGACATCTTGAATTTTTGAACCATGATCCTACTAAACTCTTCACAAGTAGATTTGCTAGTAGACCCAAATATGATATCATCAACATAAATTTGGCATACAAACAAATCATTTGCAACAGTTTTAGTAAAGAGAGTAGGATCAGCTTTGCCGACTTTGAAGCCATTAGTGATAAGAAAATCTCTCAGGCATTCATACCATGCTCTTGGGGCTTGCTTGAGCCCATAAAACGCCCTTTGAGAGCTTATAAACATAGTTAGGTACTCACTATCTTCAAAGCCGGGAGGTTGCTCAACATAGACCTCTTCCTTGATTGGTCCATTGAGGAAGGCACTCTTCACGTCCATTTGATAAAGCTTGAAGCCATGGTAAGTAGCATAGGCAAGTAATATACGAATTGACTCAATCCTTGCTACGGGTGCATAAGTTTCACCAAAGTCCAAACCTTCGACTTGCGAATAACCTTTGGCCACAAGTCGGGCTTTGTTCCTTATCACCACACCATGCTCATCTTGCTTGTTGTGGAATACCCACTTGTTACCTACAACATTTTGATTAGGACGTGGAACTAAATGCCATACCTCATTCCTCATGAAGTTGTTGAGCTCCTCTTGCATTGTCCAGCACCCAATCCGAATCTCTTAATGCATCTTCAACCATGTATGGCTCAATAGAGGACACAAAAGAGTAATGCTCACAAAAATGTGCGACTCGAGATCGAGTAGTTACCCCCTTATGAATGTCACCGAGAATGGAGTTGACGGGGTGATCTCTTTGAATCGCTTGGTGGACTCTTGGGTGTGGCGATCTTTAACCCTGTGTCTCTTGCTCATCTTCCTTGTCTTTATTATCATCATCTCCCCCTTGATCATTGTCCTTCTCTTGAGGTGGGTCATCTTCTTGATCTTCATCCTTATCAACTTGAGCCTGTTTCTCATCTTGAGTTGGTGGAGATGCTTGATTGGAAGATGATGGTTGATCTTGTGCTTATGGAGGGTCTTCGGATTCCTTAGGACACACAGTCCTCAATGGACATGTTCCTTAGCGCGACGCACAGAGCCTCTTCATCATCTAATTCATCAAGATCAACTTGCTCCACTTGGGAGCCATTAGTCTCATCAAACACAATGTCACAAGAAACTTCAACTAATCCAGTGGATTTGTTGAAGACTCTATATGCCCTTGTGTTCGAATCATACCCTAGTAAAAAGCCTTCTACAAGCCTTAGGAGCAAATTTAGATTTTCTACCTCTTTTAATAAGAATAAAACATTTGCTACCAAAGACTCTAAAATATGAAACATTGGGCTTTTTACCGGTGAGGAGTTCATAAGATGTCTTCTTGAGGATTCGGTGAAGGTAGAGCCGGTTGATGGAGTAGCAAGCAGTGTTGATTGCTTCCGCCCAAAACCGGTCTGGTGTCTTGTATTCATCAAGCATGGTTCTAGCCATGTCCAGTAGAGTTCTATTCTTCCTCTCCACTACACCATTTTGTCGAGGTGTGTAGGGAGAAGAGAAGTCATGCTTGATGCCCTCCTCCTCAAGAAAGCCTTCTATTTGTGAGTTCTTGAACTCCGTCCTATTATCGCTTCTTATTTTCTTGATTCTTAATCCGAACTCAATTTGAGCCTGTCTCAAGAATCCCTTTAAGGTCTCTTGGGTTTGAGATTTTTCCTACAAAAAGAATACCCAAGTGAAGCGAGAATAATCATCCACAATTACTAGACAACACTTACTCCCGCCGATGCTTATGTAAGCTATCGGGCCGAATAGATCCATGTGGAGTAGTTCCAGTGGCATGTCCATTGTCATGATATTCTTGTGTGGATGATAGGTGCTAACTTGCTTCCTGAAGCATCCCCAATCCTCTGGGACTCAAATGTGATACAATTACTAGTCCCAGGAGGCTAGTAAACACATTTATACATCAGATGATACCAAATCTGCTTAAACGAGACAAACCTACAAAGGTGGCGAACAACTTGAAGAGTTGGTCCACAACTCGAGACATATCATCAGAGTAGGGCTGAAGCAGCCCGATATACGCAGCGAAGCAAATCAGCGGTCCAACAGCCACAGGCAAGGTTGCGAACAGTCGTAACTCTTACCCGATCTCCTTTTTCTGAAAAACAACAAATAAGCAAGGGTGAGTACAAACGTACTCAGCAGCCCACCTTCACCCGCGGAATGGGGAAATCAGATATAATGCATGGAATATGTGGAGCTCAGAATATTTTGCAGAAACAGCAATATTTTATGTAGGGTTGTTTTGAAAAACATTTTGTACTTTCGCAAAGCGCATCCTCTCCAAAAGAAGCAGGAGGTTTTTCAGTATTATAACAAAATCCCCTGGACTAAACCATCCAGGTATCTCAGCAGTTTCCCACTGGTTTTCATTTCCAAAAAAAATAGCTACTGGACTTCCCGTCCACCATAGCTCACGGCTCAACCGCCGAACCTTTTAAAAAACCACTTTTCTCAAACGCACCCCTTTTTTTGGAAAACAAAACATTAATTGCCATACCATACCAGACTCGTCCATTCCTGTGGACACAGACTATTCGAATAGGTTTGAACTCTGCGCAGAGGTGTACACTTTACCCACTAGTCCGGCTCTGCGATCTCATAGCTAGTGAGACCCGAATCCGAATCTCTTTCTTTCCCCGCACGTCCTAACCTTAACGGTTATCCGGAAGGAGTCAGGCCACCACCATGTCCAAACCGGACAAAACTTTCCCCCTCCTTATCCTCCCGGTGCTCCCCAGCCTTCATAACCCTGGGGTCGGACCGCACGAGTTTAGATTGAGTGACTGCCCACACAGTCTCGAGTGGTTGTACTATTAAAGAGTACAGGTAGTGAAGATGACAAACCGGTCCTTATATGAGGGGACAATCCATTCTGCTCACGCCTAAACCAGCTGAGCCAACACCTTAGGCCCTCCCCTAAACCAGGGAGTCCCTGATTATCCCACTCACAAGGTGATAAGGGTGATAACCCTTCATCACACACATTTTGAAAAGCATTTTCTTTTGAAAACTCACACCTGTTCTCAAATCATTTGGAACATATATATCAGGGATTGATTGCTGGCAAGCGGATGGGTGGCCATAATAACTTGTCTCAAAATCATATCATGCATAAAATAATCAGGCTGAGGGTTGTGGTTGAAAAATCATAGGTAATTTATGCATCAAAGGGATCCAGTGGGCTTGCCGTGCTTATTTGGCGAAGGGGGAAGGGGAGCTCAGCGGAACTGGCTTCTAGCTCCACTGCCTGGCGTAGACTTGCAGATCTGGCCTCCACGAGACGGCACGAACGCTCCGATAACTATACAACATGAATAAGCAAACATACAAACAAGCAAGTATACCAACAAATATTTAGTATAGTGGTTAGAATAGAGATATATGGATGGGTAGAGTCTTGAGTAGAATCTGCGTCATGTGGTGTTGTGATATTACTAGTGGTGGAGCGGAGGTGCTTACCAGGAGGGTGGACTGGAGGCGAAGCGACACTATGCGTGTAGCCGGCAAGAGCAGAGTAACTGAGTGGGTGGGGTGTTTGCCTTGGCTGAGGGTGTTGAGTGTGTGAAGAGGGAGAGGGTAGCTGGGTGTATTTATAGCTGGGTGTATGCGATGTAGCACAGTGAAGTTCACTGTTGGTGAGAATAGTGACGAATGAATCGTCTGACTTAGTATGAACAGGAGAGTTATAGGCAGAATACGGGACAAGAGTATTTTGGGAGTTTTCTAGAATATGAACCATGCTTAAGGGATGACATGGTTGGATAGGGAATTATTCGATAAGAATTTAGAAACAAGAATTATTGGAATCGGAGTTTGGAAGCCTGGTTCGAAGGAATCTCAAAGTTAAGCGTGTTCAACTTGGAGAAACCTGAGATGGGTGACCAGATGGGAAGTTCCCACTGGAAGGAAAATCACAGTCACCAGAGTTCGTATGACTGGAATATGGGTCTGGCTGGTCTTAGGTGGACTGGACAGCATGATGTATGAGTAGTTGAAATTTGGGGTGATCGGCTAATCGATGAATAGTAACGATGAATAGTAACGATGAATAGTGACGACGAAAAAGTTACTAGATATCATCGATGAGTAGTAACGATGATGAATAGTAACGATGATGAATTGTAACACTGAATAGTAACGATGGTGAATAGTAATGATGAATAGTAACGGTGAATAGTGATGGTGAATAGTCGTATGAACGAACGATGAACGATGAATAGGAACTATGAACGAACGATGAACGATGAATAGGAACTATGAATAAACGGACGAACGATCGAATGATCGGACGAACGAACGATCGGAATTTCGGCAGCATAACGGCAGGACAAAGATTATCTGGAAGAACGATGAATAGGGACCATGAATGAACGATGAACGATGAATAGGAACTATGAACTGAACGATGAACGATCGAATGATCGAACGAACGAACGATCGGAATTTCGGTAGCATAACGGCAGGACAAAGATTATTTGGATGAACGAACGGACGAACGATCGAATGATCGGACGAACGAACGATCGGAATTTCGGCAGCATAACGGCAGGACAAAGATTATCTGGAAGAACGATGAATAGGGACTATGAACGAACGATGAACTGATGAATAGGAACTATGAACGAACGATGAACGATCGAATGATCGAACGAACGAACGATCGGAATTTCGGCAGCATAACGGTAGGAAAAAGATTATTTGGACGAACGAACGGACGAACGATCGAACGATCGGACGAACGGACGAACGAACCATGAAGCGATCGGACGAACGATCGAACGATCGGACGAACGAACGAACAAACTAAGAACAGGGGACGAACTGATCGAAGAACGATCGAACGATCCTTGTGCTAGTGTGTGCTTGTGTGGAACATGGAGTGGGTGTGTGTGGGGGGGGAAGAGAGTTGCCATGAAATGGCTTGGGGTGGGATGAGAGGAGGCCCTTGCCCCTCTATTTATAGCCATGGTGGGGGGATTAGGGGGAGGGATGAGAGGATTAGTGGGAGGATGAGAGGATTAGTGGGAGGTTAGCATGTATTTGTCTTGTATAAGTGAGATTAGCTTGTAGAGCTCACCGTATGACACTGGAGGCATACAGTATACGTATGAGCATGAAGAAAGTTATGAAGAAAATATTTATAGGGACGTGAAAAATGATTCTGAAGGTATTTCTCAAGAGGAAAATACTTGGAGATATATTGGTGGAATATTTGGGCAATATTTCTGGAAAGAATTTGAGGGGGATCACTAGGGGAAATATCTGGACAGTATTTCTGAAAAGAAATTGAGGGTGATCACTGGGGAAATATTTGTAGAATATTTTGAGGAGGATTTTGGAAAGAATATAGACCACTATATTTTATTTGCTGATATCAACTTGCAAACAAACATTTTGAAATGAAATTTGAAATTCATTTTGAATTTAGAGCGAGTTTGAGAAAATTTCAGGATTTGAATTTTTGGGATGCTACAAATCTACCCCACTTAAAAGGAATCTCGTCCTCGAGATTCGGCTTAGAAGGGTTATGGGTATAGCTTTACTTCAGCTACATATCTTCACTTTGCAACTCTTCGAGGAGATGGAACTTCAACAAAATCTGGCCCTTGCGGAGCATCCGGCTGCTGATTGCAAACTGCTGATTCTGGCTACTCAAGATCATCTTCAGGCTTCTAGCTTTCGCTTGGCAACTAGCTTATTGAAGAAGCATCGATGCCAACACGCAAACCTTTCTCTTGCAAACTCCCTCATGGATTCCTTCCTTGATTGGTCTTCTGGTGCTTCATCAACGGAACTTGGGTGACCACTTCTCATCCAGAAACTTATATGCTTGGATGATCTGGTACTCCACAAGCTTGCTACAGGCCTTCTTCGTTTTCTCCATAGCAGGAACCTTATTGGAACACTACCCCACTTAAAATGGATGAGGGTAGAACTCCTGAATCTTGGGGATTTGAACTCCTTGAAGTACCTCATAACAAGGGTGTTACGGGGCCTTCTTCTGCTGTTGCTGCTTGAATAGGCTGCGGAGAAATGACTGACACAAGGGTTGATTCTGGGACAACCTTCTTCTCATCTTTTCTTCACTATCTTCTTTTCTCTTCTCACTTCTCACTTTTCACTGCCTCTTTCTTTCTCTTTGCTCTTCCCACTCGAGGATTCTATCAAAGAGTATTACTATCATACACTGGAGGAAACCAAAGACTATGAACCATGTGCAATAGTCTTCAACCCAAGAATCACCAAGCATTGTGATCTTAGGGGCGATGGAGTGGAAAATGGAGTTGCTTGCGATTTGGCAGAGGGGGTTTTATCTGGAGTGTTTTGCTTGGGATGGGAACTGAGGGAGCTGGTGGGGGGGGGGGGGTTTATAGGCGAGCGGTATTGATGGTGGTGCTTGGTTGCAGAGTGGTGGTGATGGAGCAGGTGACACAAGGCAACAAGTGCGACAAGGGGAAGGGGGCAGTGTTGCTGGCAGTAATGGCGGTGGGTGCGCTGCAAAGGGGGGTGGGCGGTGGTAGTGCGCTGCAAAGGGGGCGTGGGGCGGTGGTAGTGCGCATGGAGGCGGGCACGCGTGCGAAGGGCACAGGGTGAGTGGTGGGGTCAATGACCCTGATGTTTGTGGTCTCTGGTTCCAAGAATCTTTGCCTCTCTGTATGGTAATAACTCCTTCTGTCCTCTTTTCCTGTTTACTTTGACTCAAGGGTAGTGCTTTGATTCTCACGGTCGGTCCTTTTGACATAGCGACTGGATAGGTTCCTTCTGTAGCTTATTCCAGGCTTCCAGGGCAAGCTTTCTGGTATCTTCTTGGGTAAGGTGCTTTTCTCTTGAGATGGGTTAGGATGAGAATGGAAGCATAAGGTGAGGATTAGCTCTAATTTGTGATCTATGTTTTTAGAGAAAACCTTTCTTTAAAAGAAAGAAAACACACAAGCTCAGCAATGATAAGCACAAACAAATCAAATGTTTTGAATAAGGGAAGGATAGAGTTTTTCCAAAGCACGGACTACTCAGATTCGGGGGCTAAGCATAACTACTATTGCTTGGCTCCTGAATTGAGAACTATGCTAAATGCGACCTATGAGCACTAACGTTAAAACATCACACATGCACTCAAAAGGGGAGAAAACATCAAGCGAAATTCATTTTGAAATGCCCTAGGGGACGACACAATTAGAGTTTTGCAAAACACGAGTCTACACGATTACCTTTCATACATGCATGGCTCTAGCCAAAGTGAAGAAAAACTTCACTACCCAATGCATGCAGAGGACTGGGCATAACTAACTTCAGACCAGGCAACTTCTCTTCTGGCAAGGCTTGCACACAACTTCAATCTGAGACATCTCCTGGATGGGTCAAGAGCGAGCTGATGTTGATGACTCCTTCTGGCAGCGACTGAGATGGCAGGACAGGGTCGAACTCTTCTTCAAGCGGGACTGGCTCTTGTAGCTCCTCTGAGGGCGGCGGTGCTGGCGGGGTGCTTGCAGCTTCTTCCTTGACCTCAAGGGATGGTGCTAGAATCTTCTTCATGGTGAGGGGCTCACACAACTCTGGCGGGGGATCTTGGGAGGATTCAGGGTGCTCTTGCTTATCCATAGCCTTAGGGGAGACTGGAATTCCTTCCAAGACTACGGCTCCTTCCGGGAGTTCCCAAGCCTTCTTTTCTCCTCTGGTAGAGACCGAGTGACCTTCAAGAATCTGGGGGTCTTCAGCTTTGATGGGTTGAACTGGGTTGGATGGAGCGGGCTCTTGGATCCGCAGGGCTCTACGTTGGTTATGGGTTACCAAGTAGGCCTCCATCAGCTTTTGGACATGCTCATCCTTGGCTTGCTTCAGGGCTTCAACAACAATGGCTTCACGACTTTCCAAGGCAGCTACACGAGCTTGAGTTGAGGTGAGATCCACATGGAGCTGACGGTTGCGCTTCTCTGCATCTTCTGCTTGGGAAATCATCTGACGGTGGTGCCGGGCCAAGAAATCATATTGTGCATCCAGGGTGAGCAGGTATGCAGTGAGGTACGTGACTGTGGGGTCATCCTCAAGAATTTGCTTCCCTTCCAATGCACGCATCCTGGCCATCCAAACGGGACGGTCTCTCTGAAAGGGCGGAAACAATCTGAGTGGGGTGTCGGCCACTTCTTCTTCATAAAGTTGACACAGGGTCCTCAATGCCTTGCGAGCGACGACTTGGCAGGTGTCTTTGAATCTGTGCCCAGCAGTAGTGACACTCCATTCCACATGGTGCGGACTGGATCCAATGTATACAGTCACGACACACTTCTCCGTGCCATGCTCGACGAATTCACGACCATCATACTCTGGCTGGCTCCTGATTCCGAGGCGGACTGTGCATGCTCTCAACAACTTGGGGAAACCATCTTCATTCTGGCAAAAGCTGGTTTGGCAATGGACCTCCATCTGACTTCTGAGAGAAGGAAAGGGGGGAAAGCATTTTTGAAATGAAGGGATGAGAGCAAGAATTTTTTAAGAAAATAGTTTTGACTAAAAAGCTTTTGGATCAGGCTAAGGGTTACGTCCTGCGGCCAACCTAACAGCTCTGATACCACCTGAAGCGTCCCCAATCCTTTGGGACTCAAATGTGATACAATTACTAGTCCCAGGAGGCTAGTAAACACATTTATACATCAGATGATACCAAATCTGCTTAAACGAGACAAACCTACAAAGGTGGCGAACAACTTGAAGAGTTGGTCCACAACTCGAGACATATCATCAGAGTAGGGCTGAAGCAGCCCGATATACGCAGCGAAGCAAATCAGCGGTCCAACAGCCACAGGCAAGGTTGGGAACAGTTGTAACTCTTACCCGATCTCCTTTTTCTGAAAAACAACAAATAAGCAAGGGTGAGTACAAACGTACTCAGCAGCCCACCTTCACCCGCGGAATGGGGAAATCAGATATAATGCATGGAATATGTGGAGCTCAGAATATTTTGCAGAAACAGCAATATTTTATGCAGGGTTGTTTTGAAAAACATTTTGTACTTTCGCAAAGCGCATCCTCTCCAAAAGAAGCAGGAAGTTTTTCAGTATTATAACAAAATCCCTTGGACTAAACCATCCAGGTATCTCAGCAGCTTCCCACTGGTTTTCATTTCCAAAAAAAACAGCTACTGGACTTACCGTCCACCATAGCTCACGGCTCAACCGCCGAACCTTTTAAAAAACCACTTTTTTCAAACGCACCCCTTTTTTTTGGAAAACAAAACATTAATTGCCATACCATACCAGACTCGTCCATTCCTGTGGACACAGACTATTCGAATAGGTTTGAACTCTGCGCAGAGGTGTACACTTTACCCACTAGTCCGGCTCTACGATCTCATAGCTAGTGAGACCCGAATCTGAATCTCTTTCTTTCCCCGCACGTCCTAACCTTAATGGTTATCCGGAAGGAGTCAGGCCACCACCATGTCCAAACCAGACAAAACTTTCCCCCTCCTTATCCTCCCGGTGCTCCCCAACCTTCATAACCCTGGGGTCGGACCGCACGAGTTCAGATTGAGTGACTGCCCACACAGTCTCGAGTGGTTGTACTATTAAAGAGTACAGGTAGTGAAGATGACAAACCGGTCCTTATATGAGGGGACAATCCTTCTGCTCACGCCTAAACCAGCTGAGCCAACACCTTAGGCCCTCCCCTAAACCAGGGAGTCCCTGATTATCCTACTCACAAGGTGATAAGGGTGAAAACCCTTCATCACACACATTTTGAAAAGCATTTTCTTTTGAAAACTCACACCTGTTCTCAAATCATTTGGAACATATATATCAGGGATTGATTGCGGTAAGCGGCTGGGTGGCCATAATAACTTGTCTCAAAATCATATCATGCATAAAATAACAGGCTGAGGGTTGTGGTTGAAAAATCATAGGTAATTTATGCATCAAAGGGATCCAGTGAGCTTGCCGTGCTTATTTGGCGAAGGGGGAAGGGGAGCTCGCGGAACTGGCTTCTAGCTCCACTGCCTGGCGTAGACTTGCAGATCTAGCCTCCACGAGACGGCACGAACGCTCCGATAACTATACAACATGAATAAGCAAACATACAAACAAGCAAGTATACCAACAAATATTTAGTATAGTGGTTAGAATAGAGATATATGGATGGGTAGAGTCTTGAGTAGAATCTGCGTCATGTGGTGTTGTGATATTACTAGTGGTGGAGCGGAGGTGCTTACCAGGAGGGTGGACTGGAGGCGAAGCGACACTATGCGTGTAGCCGGCAGAGCAGAGTAACTGAGTGGGTGGGGTGTTTGCCTTGGCTGAGGGTGTTGAGTGTGTGAAGAGGGAGAGGGTAGCTGGGTGTATTTATAGCTGGGTGTATGCGGTGTAGCACAGTGAAGTTCACTGTTGGTGAGAATAGTGACGAATGAATCGTCTGACTTAGTATGAACAGGAGAGTTATAGGCAGAATACGGGACAAGAGTATTTTGGGAGTTTTCTAGAATATGAACCATGCTTAAGGGATGACATGGTTGGATAGGGAATTATTCGATAAGAATTTAGAAACAAGAATTATTGGAATCGGAGTTTGGAAGCCTGGTTCGAAGGAATCTCAAAGTTAAGCGTGTTCAACTTGGAGAAACCTGAGATGGGTGACCAGATGGGAAGTTCCCACTGGAAGGAAAATCACAGTCACCAGAGTTCGTATGACTGGAATATGGGTCTGGCTGGTCTTAGGTGGACTGGACAACATGATGTATGAGTAGTTGAAATTTGGGGTGATCGGCTAATCGATGAATAGTAACGATGAATAGTGACGATGAAAAAGTTACTAGATATCATCGATGAGTAGTAACGATGATGAATAGTAACGATGATGAATAGTAACACTGAATAGTAACGATGGTGAATAGTGGCAGTGAATAGTAATGATGAATAGTAACGGCGAATAGTGATGGTGAATAGTCGTATGAACGAACGATGAACGATGAATAGGAACTATGAACGAACGATGAACGATGAATAGGAACTATGAACGAACGGACGAACGATCGAATGATCGGACGAACGAACGATCGGAATTTCGGCAGCATAACGGCAGGACAAAGATTATCTTGAAGAACGATGAATAGGGACCATGAATGAACGATGAATAGGAACTATGAACGAACGATGAACGATCGAATGATCGAACGAACGAACGATCGGAATTTCGGCAGCATAACGGCAGGACAAAGATTATTTGGATGAACGAACGGACGAACGATCGAATGATCAGACGAACAAACGATCGGAATTTCGGCAGCATAACGGCAGGACAAAGATTATCTGGAAGAACGATGAATAGGGACTATGAATGAACGATGAACGATGAATAGGAACTATGAACGAACGATGAACGATCGAATGATCGAACGAACGAACGATCGGAATTTCGGCAACATAACGGTAGGAAAAAGATTATTTGGACGAACGAACGGACGAACGATCGAACGATCAGACGAACGGACGAACGAACCATGAACGATCGGACGAACGAACGAACAAACTAAGAACAGGGGACGAACGATCGAAGAACGATCGAACGATCCTTGTGCTAGTGTGTGCTTGTGTGGAACATGGAGTGGGTGTGTTTGGGGGGGGAAGAGAGTTGCCATGAAATGGCTTGGGGTGGGATGAGAGGAGGCCCTTGCCCCTCTATTTATAGCCATGGTGGGGGATTAGGGGGAGGGATGAGAGGATTAGTGGGAGGATGAGAGGATTAGTGGGAGGTTAGCATGTATTTGTCTTGTATAAGTGAGATTAGCTTGTAGAGCTCACCGTATGACACTGGAGGCATTCGTATACGTATGAGCATGAAGAAAGTTATGAAGAAAATATTTATAGGGACTTGAAAAATGATTCTGAAGGTATTTCTCAAGAGGAAAATTCTTGGAGATATATTGGTGGAATATTTGGCAATATTTCTGGAAAGAATTTGAGGGGGATCACTGGGGAAATATCTGGGCAGTATTTCTGAAAAGAAATTGAGGGTGATCACTGGGGAAATATTTGTAGAATATTTTGAGGAGGATTTTGGAAAGAATATAGACCACTATATTTTATTTGCTGATATCAACTTGCAAAAAAACATTTTGAAATGAAATTTGAAATTCATTTTGAATTTAGAGCGAGTTTGAGAAAATTTCAGGATTTGAATTTTTGGGATGCTACACTTTCCTGCTTGATATGCGCTACAAATATTGTCTTTCTCAAAAAGAACATTTGTTAGTCCCAAAATGTGCTCTCTCTTTAGAAGTTTGTGAAGATTCTTCATCCCAACATGAGCTAGTCGGCGATGCCAGAGCCAACCCATATTAGTCTTAGCAATTAAGCAAGTGTCAATTTCAGCTTTATTAAAATCAACTAAGTATAGCTGACCCTCTAACAATCCCTTGAATGCTACTGAATCATCACTCCTTCTAAAGATAGTAACACCTACATCTGTAAAAAGACAGTTGTAACACCGTAAAAGCCATCAACTAAAAATAATGAATTTAGTTATTATGGTAATTAGGATAATAATTTTGTTTTAAGTGTTTAATTATTTATTTGCATTTTGATCATTTTTCTTTGCATACGCATGATTGACGATCAGATGTTATGTAGCAATTCTTTTTAAAAGAAAATCCTAGTGAATAATATAATAATTAAATAATATAGTAATTATTAGTCTAAAAACAAGTATTTTATTTATTAATAATTTTGGTGATTTTTTTATGAATTTTTGAACTATCTAAAAATGTATTTTAGAATTAAAAAAACAAAAATCCTAATCTAAACCGGCCCATTAGGGGCCATCTAAATAACTAGACGCGCGTGCCCTCCCCATTCCCAGCCGCCGCCGCCCCTGCTGTGCTCCCTCTCCCCCCTAATTCTCTCTCTCTCTCTCCTCTATGCTCTCTCTCCCCCTGCACCCAATCGGCGCCCTGCACGCCGCATCCAACTGCGCAGCCGCCGAGCGAGCTGCCTAGGCCCCGCGCTGTGCGACGCACGCGCGCACCAGGAGCCGCGCCCAACACCAGGAGTCGCGACCCCGCCCAGGCGCGTCCTGCACGCATAGCCGTCGTGATGACCCGCGCGCCCGAAGCCGAACCGCCCAACGCCGATTCCGCCGTCCGTTTCTTCTACGCGCGATTATTGGAGCTCTACCGTTTCTACTCCGTTTCCTCTCCCCCATCACTCCCCGGTAACCGTCGCCGCCATTAATGGCCAATGAAGCTCTACCGGCGTTTGTTACACCTTCCCACACCTCTATAAAACTCGATCGTACCCTCATAGAGCCAGTCCCCGTCCGTCCCAAGCCCACTCCGAGCTCCCTCTCCAATTGCCACTCACTACCAACGACCAGCGAAGCCGTGCTCGCCATCCTGTCCGTCGTCTGCGCCGGTGTTTGCCGCCGCGCTCGCCTCGCCAGAGCCCCGCCCGTTCCGACAAACCACCGTGCCAGGCCCACCTCGACCGAGCCTTGCAGTCGAACTGCTCTTGCTTGTTGTCTTCCCTGCGCAAGCGAGACCCAAGGTAGAAGACAAATGTATTATATTTTAACCTCTGTCGCGTTCTTGTTGTTGTAAATTTGTAAATTTCAGAGTTTAAATCAAGTGTAAATTGAATGATTGATCTCCTGTGTATGTAATGAGCTATTTCAAATAGTGTTTATGCCATTTTCCATGTTTACATCTTAGTTTGGTTATGACGGTTGAAATTAAATTAAATATAATTTTCTAGAGCGAAGAATTTTGAATAGAGTAGACCGTATCTTTTTAATAAAAAAATACTAGATGAATAATTCTACGGTTATCTATGCTCGGGATGAACTGTATATTTTTAGTCAAATTGTATATGTTCGTATGTACGATTATAGACAAATTGCTTCTTCGCTAAGTCGTGCTAGAGTCTCAATTAGTATTAAATAATATAGCTAATATGACCAAAATATAAACTAGATTGTAGAATTAAATTGGTAAGTTAATTTAATTCTCCTAAATATCAAGGTTATATGACTTTTTTAAATAATATTGTAACGTCTACTATAATTTTCTTTTAGAAAGAAATAATAAAATATACTCCACGTACTATCCGGTAGAAATAATTGATTAGCTAATTAAACTTACTCCATAGAGTTTGGTTTAGCACGATATCTATATTAATGAATTTATATAGTACACACTTTCATAGTCAAATGTGCCACATAGATCTCTCTAGTGAATTGCAAACAAAATAAATAATATATCGTAGCAAATGAGATGGTCGTTGATGTGTTTTATTTTATATTATAGTTACAAATTAAGTTTTCTTTTTGTAATGTTTTTATTATACAAGTATAATTTGTAAAGCGTATGTTTCATTGTTTGTTGAATGGTGTATGTTTATTTATTGGTGTATGCTTTCTTTTTGTATAGCGACGTGTAACGTTATTAGAAGCTGACGGTGTGGTAGACGAACCGAATTTGTTTGAGGACGAACCACAGGACACGTTTGAGCAAGGCAAGTGGATTCTCCCTCTGCATATTCTTTTTGTACCCAATCATTGCATAAATAATGTTTACTTTTATATACTGCATAATTTGATGGGTTTTACCGAATTAAGGATTTCCTAGATTTACCAATTGTATTCCTTGTTTAACCCGGGAAATAATTAAGCTTTGCAAAATTTGTGCTACCGCTCAACTTAATGATTTTAATGTCACTCATTAATTGATATTAATGTTTCAAAATTGAAATTGGCAATTATGACATTAACCCGATGGTTAAGATAACATTATTTCAAATTAATTGGAACATGGAGTGACCACCCAGGATAACAGTGCAACCACAAGTGCTATCATGGCTCTGGCTTTGGTAATTAGCTTTATATGCTTAGTGCCTGGCAACCTTACCTAAAATATGGTCAAGAGGGGGAGCGGTAGGTGCTGGCAGCCCACGTTAACATGGGGACGTATTCTTGGATAAGGTACCTCACCCAGGGGGCCACCACCATCGTCTTTAGAAACCTTAGGGGGTTGCTTCGTATTAAGTGTATTTTGTGAAAGCCTCATAATGGATCCCTAGCTATTCACCTCGGCAGTGTTTAAGGGTCCGATCAACCCAGGCTAGATGGGATACATGGCTTGTGGGTAAAGTTGTACCACCTCTGCAGAGTGTAAAACTGATATATCAGCCGTGCTCCCGGTTAAGAGCGACCTGGACTCCTCACATGATAATTGAACTTGAAGATGAAATTAAATTGAGATCCGATGATCTGCCAATGGTTTGCTTAAGTGGTTTCACTTAAGTGTTTTTGTTATATTCATATTCCTTTGTTTAAATAGGATATTTGGGATTCACACTTATTAGTAAGACAGGTGTTGTTAATAAAATGTTGACCAACTAAAATGCTTACTGCTCAACCTTAGCCTCACCTTGTTATACCTGCATTAATTTTTCCCCCACTTGCTGAGCCCCGACCATAAGTGAGCTCACCCTTGCTAATATTTTGATCAGAGGGTGATACTGGAGACTTTGATGGAGATTTTGACGACGAGAAATTCTAAGTCTAATGATACGCTGGTCATCTTGTTGTGGGAGATTGCCCATGTTATTTAGTTCCGCTTTACTTTGATGTGATACTTGTTAAAGATACAATGATTCAGATGATGTAATAAAGTATTCTACTCCCTTTACGTCTTTATTGCATTGTCTTTTGATATATTACACTTGCGACGTCAACATATGTGTGGAAATAGATCCTGGCACACATATGCTATGCGCTCGGTTCTACCCCTAGAACCGGGTGTGACAGAAGTGGTATCAGAACTATGCTGACCCTAGGTCGTTAGACTAGTTAGAAATGGAAAGCCTAGTTTGTTCAAAACTTGCTAATTTCATTCTTATAAATTATTTTATCAGCCTTACCTCTTTAAAAATTTCAACTGAGTTGACACTTCTCTTGTAGATGGTTCGTACTCTCCAAACTACCCGCATCAACACCAGCTACGCCCCTCCGCCCCAGCAAATCCCTGCCTACCCAGTGGTAGTCGAGGAAGTTCCGGTGGATCTCCCTCACATTCGAGTGGAGAATGGAGTCATCCTGGAGGACAGCTTAGAGGAACAGCTGCCGACGCCCACCCCATTGGCAGAGTCCCTGGCCTTCGCAGCTAGGTCATCGACATCGGCACTGCCTGCACCAGCCTTCCAAGCAACTGCACCCGGAGGCGACGACCCCGATGACTCTGGGGACGATGATGACGAGGATGACGACGACGACGAAGGAGGAGACGAACACGTCAACCAGGAAGCCGACTACGCCCAGCAGGACTACTTCATGGGGTTTGGTCCTATTGTCGAACATTATACATCAATGTTCGAGACGGGGCACTTCCCCAACCTGCTGCAAGAAGTGCTGCACGCGATAGGCACCTACGTCCGCCCCCTGTACGAAACAAGGCGAGTGAGCAAGCCTCCCCGGGCTTGCTACTACATCACTCACATCCACGTCAGGGTGATGGATGCAGGGGACAGGGGATTCAGGACTCTGTCTGCTCACAAGTCCCTAACACCACTGTCCACCTATGCTGCCTCGGTCAACGATGCTGCCCGATGGACCCTGTGGTCGCTCAGCCACACCTACCGACAGCAGCTGCAGAATACGAGGTTCAGGCATCTTCCTCAGCGTCTCAGTGGAGAAAGCCAGACCAGCATCGTCCCAGGTGAAGCTGGTGAGGTTTGCCTCAACACCCTAGCTGGTGTAGTGGCCGGTCTCAACACCGACCTGGACAGTGCCACCCTGGATCTCTCTAGGGTGCACTGGGAGCTGGAGAATGCCCATGCCAGGATTGCAGCCCTGGAAGCCCAACTCCAAGGACTGGATCCGCCCAAAGCTCAGGTCCCCGCCATGGCATTGTCTCCTCCCCGCAAGAGGCTGCGCTATGGGGAGCCCGGATCCGTCACTAGGCTGCTTTAAGTATTTTAAGTCATGATGTAATAAGTTAGTTTCTGCGTTAGACGATGATACTCTTTAAGTTATCTTATTAATAAATAACAACCATGTGATGGTGTTGATTGAAATGTTTGATTTGGATTTTTGTTTGAGTGCAATGGTCTTATGGAATGATGGCCATAAGAGCATATAAAAAAATAAAAATATAAACTTAGGATGTTCCCCTCTAGAATCTTTTCTACTCCTCACTTTTCTAAGGATTTCACTTCCTAACCAATCAGATGGTGAACGCACGTCAAGGACCCAACAACAACCGGAACCAGCGTGGTCAACAGATACCACCACCACCGAATCACAACATGGAGCAGTTCATCGCCGCCCAGATGCAGATTCTGGAAGGACTCACTGCGGCTGTTCAACAAATTCAGCAGAACCACTAGAATCTGCAACATCATCAGCAACAACAGTATGCACTCCCGGCTAGAGATAAGCACCGGGATTTCATGAGTCATCACCCGCCGACATTTTCTCATACGGTTGATCCTCTGGATGCCGATGACTGGCTCAAGGTCATTGGAAAGAAGCTTGACATCACTCAGTGCAACGACCGGGAGAAGGTCTTGTACGCCTCGAGAAGACTCGAGGGTTCCGCGTCCGATTGGCGGGATGCCTTCACAGAGGCACATCCCAACGCGGATACAATAACTTGGCAGGAGTTTCAGGAGAACTTCCACGCTCATCACATCCCCTCAGGAATTATGAAGTTGAAGAAGAAGGAGTTTCTTTCCCTTACTTAAGGGAATATGTCTGTCAGTGAGTATCGTGATCGCTTTACTCAGCTTTCACGCTATGCCCGTGAAGAAGTGGACACGGATGAGAAGCGCCAGGAGCATTTCTTGGAAGGACTGATTGGACCTCTGAATTACCAACTTCAGAGTCATACTTTCCCCAATTTCCAGACACTGCTGAACAAGGCAATTGGCCTTGAAAGCAAAAGAAAGGAATTATCTGACCACAAAAGAAAATTTCAAGGTCAGTCCAGCAGGAACACCCGCCCTAACAACGTTCAAGGTTCTCAGTACCGCTCTGGAAATCAGGGTGGAAACAATTATCAAGTGCAACGCTCTGGACAGCAAGGCCAGAGAAATAATCAGAGTCAGAACCAGCAAAGGAGCAACTCTCAGACCAACCAGAGGTCTGGTGGGAATTCACAGAATCGTCAAGGTGGCACCAGTAACACGCAGGCCAGAAGCAACAACACACCAGTCCAACCCAATGGCTGTTTCAAGTGCGGTGAGCTAGGCCACTATGCTAACAACTGCCCAAGGCGCAACCAGCAGACACCCCAGAAAAGCAATAACCAGAGAAATGACCAGAACACCCCCACTCGTGGATCTGCTCAGAACAAGACTCCGCAAAACCAGAGTAGAGGAAGGGTCAATCACGTCACTGCAGAATCAGTGCCTGAGGATGCCGACATAGTGTATGGTATGTTCCTTGTTAACTCCATAGATGCATCAGTTTTATTTGACTCTGGAGCATCGCATTCATTTATAACTGAGTCATTTGTGTAAGAACACAACATACCTAAGTACCCCCTTAAGAAGATGTTACACATTAGTTCACCGGGAGGTAACATGAAGGCCACACACTCATGCCCCCATGTTAATCTCAAGATTCGAGGAATAGATTTTTCAGTCGACCCAATGGTCCTAGGATCCAATGGTATTGATGTGATTCTTGGATGCGACTGGTTGAAAAGTTGTGATGGAGTGATACAGTGTGCCAATGGAACAATTATGTTGACAAGTCCTCAAGGTGAAAGAATCCAAGTTAACATACACAAGTCTACAGATGAAAAAGGAAAGATAGTGATAAATCACTTGGAAGAAAAGCCCTTGGAAAATATCAAGGTAGTGTGTGAATACCCAGACGTATTTTCGGAGGAATTACCAGGTATGCCACCTGACCGTGATATAGAGTTTTCTATTGAATTATTACCCAGAACCGCACCTATCTCGAAAAGACCTTATAGAATGGATGTCAAGGATTTAGTAGAACTAAAGAAACAAATAGAAGAATTACTAGAAAAAGGTTTCATTCGCCCAAGTTCATCCCCTTGGGGAGCACCAGTTCTATTTGTGAACAAGAAGGATGGTTCGAGGAGAATCTGCGTTGATTATAGAAGTTTGAATGAAGTAACCATCAAGAATAAATACTCATTACCTCGGATCGAAGATTTATTTGATCAGAGGAAGGGAGCTAAAATATTCTCGAAGATAGATCTGAGATCGGGATATCATCAATTAAAAATTCGAGCAGAAGATGTACCCAAACAGCCTTCACGACGAGATATAGATTATATGAGTTTTTGGTCATGTCGTTCGGACTGACTAATGCACCAGCATACTTTATGAACTTGATGAATAAAGTATTCATGGAATATCTGGATCAGTTTGTGGTCGTATTCTTTGACGACATACTGATATATTCTCCAAATGAAGAAACACATGAAGATCATCTAAGGCTAGTCCTACAAAAGCTTTGTGACAACCAACTGTACGCAAAGTTCTCGAAGTGTGATTTTTGGCTTAAGGAAGTTGCTTTCTTAGGGCATATCATTACTGATGGTGGAATTAAAGTGGACCCAGGAAAGATAAGTGAGATACTGGATTGGAAGCAACCAAAGGATGCGTCCAAGATCAGAAGTTTTCTTGGATTGGCAGGATACTATAGAAGATTTATTGAAGGTTTTTCCAAGTTAGTGAAACCTCTTACTTCTCTACTGGAGAAAGGTAAAGAGTTCAAGTGGGATGAAGCTTGTTAGAATTGTTTTGAAGAACTCAAGAAAAGGTTAACCACTGCACCAATTTTGGTAATGCCAGACATCTACAAGGGATTTGATGTGTATTGCGATGCATCACACCTTGGACTTGGATGTGTGCTAATGCAAGGAGGAAAAGTGATAGCTTATGCCTCAAGGTAGTTGAGAAAGCATGAGAAGAATTATCCTACGCATGATTGGGAACTAGCTGTCGTAGTGCATGCTTTGAAGATTTGGAGGCACTATATGATCGGAAACAAGTGCAAAATCTTCACAGATCACAAAATCTTGAAATATATATTCACTCAGAAGGAACTCAACCTAAGATAGAGAAGATGGCTTGAGTTGATTAAGGACTATGATTTGGAAATATAATATCACCCAGGAAAAGCAAACGTAGTAGCTAATGCTTTGAGCCGTAAGGGTCAAGTGAACAACATCACTACTCATTTGATGTCACAAGAATTGTGCTAGGAAATGGAACAACTCAACCTTGGTATGCTCAATAATGTAGAAGCAACGGTGATGGAAGTTGAATATACTTTGGAAGAAGAGATTCGTAAAGGACAAGAGTCCGATGAGAAAATTAAGGAAATTAAAACTTTGATTGGTTTGGGTGAAGCCCCAGAGTTCACAGAAGATGATCAAGGCACAGTATGGTTTAAGAAGAGAATATGTGTACCAGAAATTGAACACATGCACCAACTTATTTTGAGAGAAGCTCATGATTCAGCTTACTCTATTCACCCTGGAAGTACAAAGATGTACCAGGATCTTAAGGAAAAGTATTGGTGGTACGGATTGAAAAGAGATGTTGCTACTCATGTTGCATTATGTGACGTGTGTCAGCGAGTTAAAGTCGAACACCAAAGACAAGCAGGATTACTACAACCTCTCAAGGTACCTGAATGGAAATGGGAAGAAATCAGTATGGATTTCATAGTTGGACTACCCCGTACTCGGGATGGCTATGATTCAATATGGGTCATAGTAGACAGGTTGACTAAAGTAGCACACTTTATACCTGTGAAGACAACTTACTCAGGAGCCCAGTTAGCAGAGTTATACATGTCGAGGATTGTTTGTCTGCATGGAGTACCGAAAAAGATCGTATCGGATCGAGGGACCCAGTTTACCTCGCGCTTTTGGAAAAGACTTCATGAGTCCATGGATACCAAGCTAAACTTTAGTTCAGCTTATCATCCGCATACGGATGGGCAAACGGAAAGGACAAACCAAGTGTTGGAAGATATGCTAAGAGCTTGCGCTCTAAAGCATGGTAGAAGCTGGGATAAAAGTTTGCCTTATGCAGAATTCTCGTATAACAACAGTTATCAGGCAAGTCTAAAAATGGCACCATTTGAAGCACTTTATGGACGAAAGTTTAGAACACCGCTTTATTGGAATCAGACTGGAGAAAGTCAGGTATTTGGTCCAGGAATTCTCTAAGAAGCGGAAAAGCAAGTGCAGATTATCAGAGAAAATTTGAAGACAGCACAGTCAAGATAGAAAAGCTATGCTGATAATAGAAGAAGAGAGTTGATGTTCGAAGTAGGAGACTTTGTATACCTTAAAGTTTCACCGATAAGAGGAATGAAAAGGTTTAAAGTTAAAGGAAAATTATCTCCTCGCTATATTGGCCCATTCAAGATTTTGGAAAGAAAAGGTGAAGTAGCCTACCAGTTAGAGCTACCCGATAGTTTATCGGATGTGCATGACGTATTTCACGTATCACAACTTAAGAAGTGCTTAAGAGTACCGGAAGAACAGTTACCCATGGAAGAACTGAATGTCAATGAGAATTTCACTTATTCGGAGTACCTAGTCAGAATTTTAGAAACATCTCGCAGAATTACACGAAGTAAAGTGATTAACATGTGCAAAGTTCAGTGGAGTCATCATTCGGAAGATGAGGCCACTTGGGAAAGAGAAGATGAACTCAGAGCAGAATTCCCTCAGTTATTCTCGGAAGTTTCTTAATCTCGAGGACAAGATTCTTTTTAAAAGGGGTAGGTTTGTAACACCATAAAAGCTATCAACTAAAAATAATGAATTTAGTTATTATGGTAATTAGGATAATAATTTTGTTTTAAGTGTTTAATTATTTATTTGTATTTTGATCATTTTTCTTTGTATGCGCATGATTGACGATCGGATGTTTTGTAGCAATTCTTTTTAAAAGAAAATCCTAGTGAATAATATAATAATTAAATAATATAGTAGTTATTAGTCTAAAAATAAGTATTTTATTTATAAATAATTTTAGTGAATTTTTTATGAATTTTGAACTATCTAAAAATGTATTTCGGAATTAAAAAAACAAAAATCCTAATCTAAACCGACACATTAGGGGCCATCTAAATACCTAGACGCGCGCGCCCTCACCCATTCCCAGCCGCCGCCGCCCCCTGTTGTGCTCTCTCTCCCCCCTAATTCTCTCTCTCCTCTCTGCTCTCTCTCCCCCTACACCCGACCGGCGCCCTGCGCGCTGCATCCAACCACGCAGCCGCCGAGCGAGCCGCCCAGGCCCCGCGCCGCGCGACGCGCGCGCACCAGGAGCCACGCCCAGCACCAGGAGCCGCGACCCCGCCCAGGCGTGTCCTGCGCGCACAGCCGTCGCGACGACCCGCGCGCCCGAAGCCGAACCGCCCAACGCCGATTCCGCCGTCCGTTTCTTCTACGTGCGATTATTGGAGCTTTACCATTTCTACTTTGTTTCCTCTCCCCCATCACTCCCCAGTAACCGTCGCCGCCATTAATGGCCAATGAAGCTCTACCGGCGTCTGTTACACCTTCCCACACCTCTATAAAACTCGACCGTACCGCCATAAGAGCCAGTCCTCGTCTGTCCCAAGCCCACTCCGAGCTCCCTCTCCCATTTCCACTCACTATCGACGACCAGCGAAGCCGTGCTCGCCATCCTGTCCGCCGTCTGCGCCGGTGTTCGCCGTCGCGCTCGCCTCGCCAGAGCCCCGCCCGTTCTGACGAACCACCGTGCCAGGACCACCTTGACCGAGCCTTGCAGTCGAACTCCTCTTGCTCGTTGTCTTCCCTGCGCAAGCGAGACCCGAGGTAGAAGACAAACGTATTATATTTTAACCTCTGCTGCGTTCTTATTGTTGTAAATTTGTAAATTTCAGAGTTTAAATCAAGTGTAAATTGAATGATTGATCTCCTGTGTATGTAATGAGCTATTTCAAATAGTGTTTATGCCATTTTCCATGTTTACATCTAAGTTTGGTTATGACGGTTGAAATTAAATTAAATATAATTTTCTAGAGCGAAGAATTTTGAATAGAGTAGACTGTATCTTTTTAATAAAAAAAATACTAGATGAATAATTCTACGGTTATCTATGCTCGGGATGAACTGTATATTTTTAGTCAAATTATATGTTTTCGTATGTACGATTATAGACAAATTGCTACTTCGCTAAGTCGTGCTAGAGTCTCAATTAGTATTAAATAATATAGCTAATATGACCACTATAAACTAGATTGTAGAATTAAATTGGTAGGTTAATTTAGTTCTCCTAAATATCAAGGTTATATGACTTTTTAAATAATATTGTAACGTCTACTATAATTTTCTTTTAGAAAGAAATAATAAAATATACTCCACGTACTATCCGGTAGAAATAATTGATTAGCTAATTAAACTTACTCCATAGAGTTTGGTTTAGCACGATATCTATATTAATGAATTTATATAGTACACACTTTCATAGTCAAATGTGCCACATAGATCTCTCTAGTGAATTGCAAACAAAATAAATAATATGTCGTAGCAAATGAGATGGTCGTTGATGTGTTTTATTTTATATTATAGTTACAAATTAAGTTTTCTTTTTGGAATGTTTTTATTTTACAAGTATAATTTATGAAGCGTATGTTTCATTGTTTGTTAAATGGTGTATGTTTATTTATTGGTGTATGCTTTCTTTTTGTATGGCGACGTGTAACGTTATTAGAAGCTGACGGTGTGGTAGACGAACCGAATTTGTTTGAGGACGAACCACATGACACGTTTGAGCAAGGCAAGTGGATTCTCCCTCTACATATTCTTTTTGTACCCAATCATTGCATATAATAATGTTTACTTTTTGATATACTGCATAATTTGATGGGTTTTACCTAATTAAGGATTTCTTAGATTTACCAACTGTATTCCTTGTTTAACCTAGGAAATAATTAAGCTTTGCAAAATTTGTGCTACCGCTCAACTTAATGATTTTAATGTCACTCATTAATTGATATTAATGTTTCAAAATTGAAATTGGCAATTATGACATTAACCCGATGGTTAAGATAACATTATTTCAAATTAATTGGAACATGGAGTGACCACCCAGGATAACAGTGCAATCACGAGTGCTATCATGGCTCTGGCTTTGGTAATTAGCTTTATATGCTTAGTGCCTAGTAACCTTACCTAAAATATGGTCAAGAGGGGGAGCGGTAGGTGCTGGTAGCCCACGTTAACATGGGGACGTATTCTTGGCTAAGGTACCTCACCTAGGGGGCCACCACCATTGTCTTTAGAAACCTTAGCAGGTTGCTTCGTATTAAGTGTATTTTGTGAAAGCCTCATAATGGATCCCTAGCCATTCACCTCGGCAGTGTTTAAGGGTCCGATCAACCCAGGCTAGATGGGATACATGGCTTGTGGGTAAAGTTGTACCACCTCTGCAGAGTATAAAACTGATATATCAGCCATGCTCATGGTTAAGAGCGACCTAGACTCCTCACATGATAATTGAACTTGAAGATGAAATTAAATTGAGATCCGATGATCTGCCAATGGTTTGCTTAAGTGGTTTCACTTAAGTGTTTTTGTTATATTCATATTCCTTTGTTTAAATGGGATATTTGGGATTCACACTTATTAGTAAGACAGGTGCTGTTAATAAAATGTTGACCAACTAAAATGCTTACTGCTCAACCTTAGCCTCACCTTGTTATACCTGCATTAATTTTTCCCCCACTTGCTGAGCCCCGACCATAAGTGAGCTCACCCTTGCTAATATTTTGATCAGAGGGTGATGCTGGAGACTTTGATGAATATTTTGTCGACGAGGAATTCTAAGTCTAACGATACGCCGGTCATCTTCCTGTGGGAGATTGCCCATGTTATTTATTTCCGCTTTACTTTGATGTGATACTTGTTAAAGATACAATGATTCAGATGATGTAATAAAGTATTCTACTTTCTTTACGCCTTTATTGCATTGTCTTTTGATATATTACACTTGTGACGTGAACATATGTGTGGAAATGGATCCTGGCACACATATGCTATGCGCTCGGTTTTACCCCCTGGAACCGGGTGTGACAACAGTTGTAGCCCATTTTGCATAATTGAGAATCTGAAAGCAAATTGTAATCTAAAGAGTATACAAGAAAAACATTGGAAATAGAATGGTCAGAAGATATAGCAATTTTACCAAGTCCTTTGACCAAGCCTTGATTTCCATCCCCGAATGTGATGGCTCTTTGAGGATCTTCGTTTTTCTCATAGGAGGAGAACATTCTTTTCTCCCCTGTCATGTGGTTTGTGCATCCGCTATCAATTATCCAGCTTGAGCCTCGGATGCATAAACCTGCAAAACAATTTAGGCCTTGTTCTTAGGTACCCAAATAGTCTTGGTCCTTTTATGTTAGAAACAAGCACTTGGGTACCCAAACACAAGTATTTGACCCCTTGTGTTTGCCCTCAACATATTTGGCAACTACTTTGCCTGATTTGTTAGTTAAAACATATGAGACATCAAAAGTTTTAAATGAAATGATAGACTCATTTGATGCAGTAGGAGTTTTCTTTTTAGGCAATTTAACATGAGTAGAATGCCTAGAGCTAGATGCCTCATTCTTATACATAAAAGCATGGTGGGAAACAGAATGAGGTTTCCTAGCATGAATTCTCCTAATTTTGTGTTCGGGATAATTTTTAGGATATAAAATATATCCCACATTATCCTGAACCATGGGAGCCTTGCCCTTAACAAAATTGGATAATCTTTTTGGGGCATTAATTTTGACATTGCTTTCCTGTTGGAAACCAATGCCATCCTTAATGCCTGGGCGTCTCCCATTATAGAGCATGCTTCTAGCAAATTTAAATTTTTCAGTTTTAATTTCATGCTCATTAATTTTAGCAGTTAATTGAGCTATATGATCATTTTGTTGTTTAATTAAAGCAAGGTGATCATTCATAACATCAATATTAACATCTCTACATGTAGTGCAAATAGAAACATGATTAACAGTAGATGTAGAGGGTTTGCAAGTATTTATTTTTTCTATCTTAGCATGTAATGTGGCATTCTCATTTCTAAGACAGGAAATAGAATTTTTGCAAACATTCAATTCATCAATCTTAGCAATTAGACTAGCATATTCATTTCTAAGATTGGAAATTGAATCATTACAATCATTTAACTTTTCAACCTTAGCAATTAAAATAGCATTCTCAGTTCTAAGGTTAGAAATTGATTCATGGCAGATGCTAAGCTCCTTAGATAAGTTTTCATTTTTCTCTACTTCCTGAGCATAAGCATTTTTTACTTTTACATGTTTTTTGTTTTTCTTAATAAGGAATTCCTCTTGGCTATCCAAAAGTTCATCCTTCTCATGAATAGCTCCTATCAATTTATTTATTTTTTCTTTTTGTTGCATGTTAAGGTTGGCAAAAAGAGTGAGCAAATCATCTTCATCTTCACTAGAACTACCCTCATCACTAGATGTAGTATATTTGGTGGTGGTTCTAGTTTGTACCTTCTTCTTTTTGCCGTCCTTTGCCATGAGGCACTTGTGGCCGACGTTGGGGAAGAGGAGGCCTTTGTTGATGGCGATGTTGGTGGCAACCTCGTCGTCGGAGGAGTCGGTGGAGCTCTCGCCGGAGTCCCATTCCCGACACATGTGGGCATCACCGCCCTTCTTCTTATAGTACTTCTTCTCCTTCTTCTTCCCCCTCTTGTCGTCGCCCCTGTCACTATCACTTGACATTGGACATTTTGCAATAAAATGACCGGGCTTACCACATTTGTAGCACACCCTCTTGGAGCGGGGTTTGTAGTCTTTCCCCCTCCTTTGCTTGAAGATTTGGCGGAAGCTCTTGATGATGAGCGCCATTTCCTCGTTGTCGAGCTTGGAGGCATCGATGGGAAGCCTACTCGATGTGACGATGTAGACTCCTCTTTCTTCTCTTCTATCGCTTTGAATGCGATGGGTTGCACCTCGGGTGTGGAGGTGGCGCCTTGCTCCAAGTTCACGATGTGTTTGGAGCCTTTGACCATTAGTTCGAAGCTCACAAACTTTCCAATTACCTCCTCGGGAGACATTAACTTATATCTAGGATCACCACGTATTAATTGAACTTGAGTAGGATTACGAAATACGAGGGATCTAAGAATAACCTTGACCATTTCATGGTCATCCCATTTTGTGCTCCCAAGGTTGCGCACTTGGTTCACCAAGGTCTTGAGCCGGCTGTACATAGCTTGTGGCTCCTCTCCTTGGTTGAGGACGAATCGACCGAGCTCCCCCTCGATCGTCTCCCGCTTGGTGATCTTGGTCACCTCATCTCCTTCGTGCGTGGTCTTGAGTACGTCCCAAATATCCTTGACACTCTTCAACCCTTGCACCTTATTATACTCCTCTCGACACAAGGAGGCGAGGAGTATAGTAGTAGCTTGGGAGTTGAAGTGCCGGATTTGGGCGACTTCGTCCGAGTCGTAGCCCTCGTCCCCCACCGTAGGTACCTGCGCTCCAAATTCAACAATGTCCCATATGCTTGCGTGGAGTGAGGTTAGATGATGCCTCATTTTATCACTCTACATAGAATAATCTTCACCATCAAAACATGGTGGCTTGCCTAATGGAACGGAGAGTAAAGGAGTGCGCTTAGAAATGCGGGGGTAACGAAGTGGCATCTTACTATACTTCTTGCGCTCATAGCGCTTGGAAGTGATGGACGTTGCGTCAGAGCCGGATGTGGATGGCGACGATGAATCAGTCTCATAGTAGACCACCTTCTTCATTTTCTTTTTCTTGTCGCCACTCCGGTGTGTCTTGGGGTGTGAAGGGGATCCCTCCTTTACTTTGTTGCTGGACTCCTTTGATGGAGCCTTCCCAAGGCTTGCGGGCTTGTTGCCGCTGGTCATGATCTCCCTCTTGGTGTGATCTCCTGATATCACTTTGAGTTGTTAAACTCTAATGAAGTACCGGGCTCTGATACCAATTGAAAGTCTCCTAGAGGGGGTGAATAGGTATAATCTGAAATTTATAACTTAAAACACAAGCTACAAGATGGGGTTAGCGTTAGAATTTAAAAACAAGTTCGAGAGAGAGGGGGAAAAATCAAGAGCAAATGAAGCGGATGACACAATGATTTGTTTTACCGAGGTTCGGTTCTAAAGAACCTAGTCCCCATTGAGGTGGTCACAAAGACCAGATCTCTTTTAACCCTTTCCCTCCCTCAAACGGTCACTTAGACCGAGTGAGCTTTCTCCTTAATTCTTATGGGTCACTTAGACCCTGCAAGGACCACCACACAATTGGTGTCTCTTGCCTTGCTTACAAAACACTTGGGAACAAGAATGAGGAAGGAAACAAGTGATCCAAGAAACAAGAGCGCAAAGAACACGAACAAACTCTCTCTCAAGTCACTAAGTGATTGGAATGGATTTGGGACTTGGAGAGGCTTTGATTCTATTGAATTGTGTCTAGGAGTGAATGCACTAGCTCTTGTATTGAATGTGAAGTGTTGGAAACTTGGATGCTTGGAGTGGTGGTGGTTGGGGGGTATTTATAGCCCTCAACCACCACATAGCCATTGGGGATGGTTGTTGTCGATGGGCACACCGGACAGTCCGGTGCGCCAGCCACGTCACCCAACCGTTAGGGTTCTAGAGCAGTTGACCGTTGGAGGCTTGTCTTCTAGTGGCACCGGACACGCACTGTTCACTGTCCAGTGCGCCTCTGACGGATGGCTTTGACTCTGCGCGCACTGTTCTTCACTGTTCATCTGATTCTTCAGCTTTTGCAGTCGACCGTTGCACGGACTAGCCGTTGCTCCGCTGGTGCACCGGGCAGTCCGGTGGCACACCGGACAGTCCGGTGAATTATAGTGGAGCATGCCTAGAGAAACCCGAGAGTGGCGAGTTTCAATCTTTTATTGGATTGTGTTGAACCTTTATGCACCTATAGAACATGTATTCTATGGCAAACTAGTTAGTCCAATATTTGTGTTGGGCATTCAACCACCAAAATTATTTATGAAAAAGGTTTGACCCTATTTCCCTTTCAACCCTCCCATGCGATTACCGACGATTATACAGCGATGAACAACTATGGAGCTTCGGGAGGGCGTGCCAAATGATCATGAAGTCGTGCAATGCGGGGATAGGGTCCCAGCCATGGGCGATTGCATGCCGTGGTGGTCACGCCGCCGCGGTACCACCCTACGCCGTGGACAGACTTCACCAAGGCATGATTTCTGGTGAGCCTTATTCCTGTTGATTCTCCATATTCCGTAGGCTGTCTAGAAGTGAGCCATTGGGAAAATGGTGTGCCTGAGCGCCTTGGTGCATCATGCCAGCGGGTTCTCTGGGCGGAACCCTATTTCCTCCGTCGTGGCGCTCTATCGGGATGAAGGAGATGTGCAGGGACCACTGATTTTGTCACCAACAGCCACAATCAGAGCTAGTGTGCGGTCCGGCCAAATCCTTTGTGGGCCGCCCGTTCGTAGATGGGTGTGCGCGATCGAACGATTTGAGGGTGAATTGGAGATCGTAGATCAGATGATGTGCGATTAGGGTTCAATGGGATGATTTTAAATCACCACCGTCGGCTAGTGATCCTACGGAGGAAATTCCATAACGGTTCGTTATGTGGACCGATTTAATCACGGCCATCAGATTCTGATCCAACAGCTGACGCGTGCGGATACCCCTTCGGCATTGAGATTTTGTAAAAGAGACCCCCTTGTTTCTAGTAATAAACCCACCGTCCTACCTAGGTAAAGATCCTTACTTTTGGGTCCTAGTATTTATATTATGGACCCTAACCTTTTAGAAAATAATGTCAGCAGTCCTAGAAAATCCTTATTTAATTAAATAGCGCTGGCATATAAATTTTAATATAGAAATAAATCCAGAAAAACTTAGAAAAGTTATAACTTTCCCATTTTAACTTCGAATTGACCCGTTCCAGTTGCGTTAGCTTCATAAAAATATTTTATACGCAGTAGCAATGTTATTGTACTGTATCACATACTTTTATAATTAAATATTTGGTTACCCTTTTAGTAGTAGATCTATTTTAATAATCAGGGTTGACATTTCTATAATTATAATTTTACTATAATATGATTTCTAAACAAGTTATGATCTAGATTAAAGTTAAATCAATTATTTAGAGTATACTTTCTCATATGATGTGTACTAACCAATTTATAATGTAGTAAATCTTCGGAAAACCGTATCTTTATAGCCGTAACACCGATTTTGGTGATGCTCGACCCATGATCTCGTAGCAACGCGTAGAATATTATTATGCAGTTTGTTCTTATATTTCGTGTGATGTTAATTTTGCTTGTGCCATGTTTATTTGTATTCCTACGAATAGCAGTGAGGTCACGAGAATCTGAAGATCATCCTGGTACCTGGGATCTCGAGTCTCAGGCAAGTTGTGCCCTTGATCACTTTTCTTTACCCAATAACGTTCCTATTAATCACTGTGACATGCTCAGGTAAATCTGATGGGACCTAATAGGTTTCATTAGACTTGTTTATCACACACCTTGTTTATCCCTGAACTTTTGGGTAGTTATGCTATTGCTCTATTTGGTTTTGGGATTAATATTACATTATGATCATGTTCCAATTATATTGTTGTTAATTATTGTTCATGACAAGATCATTTTGTTAATTGGAACATGGAGCTTAACTTGAGAAACACGTGCCACCATAAGGGTGGAATGGGACGCCCTTGGCTAACTAATTAGGTCTAGTGGAGGACTACCTTACCCGAAAGGGGCAAGGGCAGTAGGGGAGTTGGCATGTAGGGAGGTTCTCGGGTTGATTTTGCTGTGATGGCGGTCAGACATGGGATCCATGCATTGCGCTCCCTAGAAACTGTAGCAGGTTTTCTGAAGCTAGTGGAATTTTGTAAAGGCCTCTTAGTGTTACCCTGCCTCGTCTCCTCGGTAGAGATGAATGGGACTTCTAGACCCCTTGGCAACCGGGTAACATGACTTGTGGGTAAAGGGTACCACCTCTGTAGAGTGTAAAACTGGTATACTAGCCGTGCTCGCATCCATGAGCAGCTCAGGACTCTCGCATAATTAATTTATGGAATTAAATTCAATTTGTCATATGCATTGCATTGTGGGTGTTGTTATCAGTTTTGATCTATTACTTATTTGGGTTCGTATCTACTTACACTTAGTAACTGCTAATAAAATTTTGACCAACTTTAAAAGCAATGCTCAGCTTTAACCATCCTCTTTGGTAAGCCTTACACTTCTCATGAGCTCCTACCTTTGGCGAGTTCATGCACATTATTCCCCACAACTTGTTGAGTGATTAACGTATGTGAGCTCACCCTTGCTGTCTCACACCCCCACAGGTCAAGAACAGGTACCGCTGGATGAGGCGCATGGAGGATGCTGCGATGAGACCGTGAGGTCTAGGCCGTCGACTCCCAGTCAACTTTGGGTTGCTGTATCGTTGTCTCCATATGATGTAATTAATTATTTATTTTGTATAGAAATCCTATTATATAGTAAATATGTGACATTCATTTTTGTACCATGAGTCATCATATGTGTAAGACTTGGTCCCAACACACTTGGTGATTATCTCACGCTCGGGTCTTGGAGCCCCCGAAACCCGAGGGTGACAGCGGGGCTCTGTATACCAGCATGAATCAGGCGCTAGATGTCGTCTCCTCCCACTACGAGATTGATCTCAAGTGAGTGAGCGAGGGCTACGCTCTACTGGAGGGAGATGATCTCACCGAAGCGGTGGTCCAGAGGCTCATGGACGCTGTCGAGGGGCCGGACGCGACGCTAGCTTTGCACTTTGTTGAGGAGGTGGTTTCGCATGTGCCTCCTCTCGATTGGCACTGAGTCTTATTCTGCGGCCACACCCTCTAGTGACGCTGAAGCTACCTCGGTTGTGGCGGGCGATGCTGACCCTGAGGGTGCTACTTCTCCCCCCTGATATATGAGTTGTCGGTCCTACGGGCTCATGTAAAAACCTTTTAAGCCTTTTGTGAATGGTGATGTTATGAGGCACGGATACTTATACGTTTGTTGTGCGCTTTCTTCCCCTTGTTTTGTGCTTTTAGCTTGTCTTTTTACGGAATCAAAACATGAGGTACCCTTTAGGCGAAGGGTGGCGAGTGGGAAAACGGTATCCTAGAGGCGTAGGCGTTCCCGCAGCTCGGTCATTCTTGCCATTCAGGATGTCTCTTGTTCTTTTAGGATTCCATTTTTTACTAGGCCAAAAACACGAAAGTCGTTTTTTTGAAAAACTTTTCTGGGAAAAAAGTGACGTGGAGGGGGTTCCCCCCTTCTAGCCCCCGAGGGAGGTTCGGTCTGGTGAAGCAGGAACGAGCCTCACTTGAAGGTTAGATTTTTATTCATATTCGAAGGTTGAAGTACATAATGACTTGGAATTGTAAGGGTAAAAACGACGTAGTTGCTCAATGTTCTAAGCATTGTTATAGACTTTGCCCCGGCTATTGGACAACTTGTAAGTTCCTGGGCATGCCAAGCTGGTCCTGTCCTTCGTGCTCCACTTGCCCGTCGCAGAGGCATTCTCGAGTTGGGTCCTAACCATAGTTGTCGGAGTTGTAGTCGTTGGAGCCGTCAGAGAGGAAGTAGTCGCATGCGGATAGGAAGTGCCGCATGGACCTAGGATTGCGAGCCTAGAAACTCTGGGCTAGCATACAGGTTGCCTCCTTTGGAGTCCACATGCTCTGAGGCTGGAGTGGGGTTGCTTGCAGCAACATCACTCATCTTGAAAGGGAGAGGGCATGACGTCGATCCTACCTCCTAGATTGTGGGAGGAGGGGCCGATAGACTTGTCATGAGAGCAACGTGTGTAGCCGTTGTCATTCTTGGCGCGAGGCTGACGTCAGACAGGTCCCTCGCAAGGGAGTCTTTGCCATCAGCCTACCTAGAAGCGTTAGCTAGGCGTGAAATGCTGCCCGCGATGAGGTTGTGGTTGTTCTGTTTCCGTCTCCTCTAGCGAGAGGGACAGTGGCAGAGGTCCGAGTGTCCCTCCTCTGGCCAGGAGAGCAGGAGCGGTCGTGCTCCTCCTACCTAGGAGAAACGGTAGCCATCGTCGATGTGGTGTCTGGGTGGGAGGAGTACCATGTCATACTCGTAGCAAGGGACATGAACTCAAGACTCCCGAACTAGATCACCGTGCCAAGCAGCAAAGGGCGTTCAGGATTTGCCATCCGGAACCTTGATGAGAATGTGATGTCAACACGCAATGGCCCCTACCTAGCACACCAACTATCGGTGTTTTGGAAACTGGGGGTCCTAACCGACTAGTAAATTTGTGCTACGTGCCCCTGTCTTGGATGGGTGATGCAAGAAGAAACAAGATTTATCCTGTTTGGATAAGAGAATGCTCTAATTCTAGCGGGGGAGGGAGGCATGTATTGCCTTGCACCTAAATGCACGTAGTAGGGGATACAAGCGAGTTGAGAGAGGGAGTGAGTCCCAAGTCTTTGAGTATGATTGAGGCGAGTGCCAATATTAGGAGTGAAGTAGTGAGCGGTGAAGACGTCTGGTCGTGAAGTCCCACCGTAGAAGACCTAGAAGTACAAGTGTTGGTGCACGATTATTGTGGTTAGAGGAGTCTGATCCATGTAGCGGCGTGGCCGGTAGGATGGCTCATGTCCTTGTTGTCGCTTTCGGTCAGGAGAAGGATTCCTTGTCCCTGTAGCCTATTCTCTTTGACGAGGTAGAGAACCGAGGTTGGGCTCGGGGGCATGGGCATGCGACCGAGTCCCATGAGGTACAGGGGCTTGATGAGGCGTTGGAGCAGCTGAAACAATGCTTGGCATGGTCTTCTACGAGATTCGCGGGAGAGTAGGTGACATTAAATGTGCATATGTTCGGGCAGTTGGCTGAGGGCGATCTCGGGCGAGGCGGAGATGTCTCCCGAGGTCGAGGCCTTGATCGGATGTGTAACACCCTAAATTTGGGGGTATAAAATTTCTTTCTTATGATCATCCAAATTTAGGTGTTATTCTTCTCCATCTCACTGTAGCTTCACTCTCTCTCTAGTTTTCTCCCTCTCTTTTTCTTTTAATTAGAGTTAGTGGTATTAGTGAAGGATTATTTATTTTATTTTGCCCAAAACCTATGAGTCATGGAATTGTTGGGGGCCTTCGTCCTCCGAAGGTCCTCAAAAACATGGTTTGACAATGTTTTCCAAGTGGATTATGTGAACAGGTATCTTCGGACTCAGAATTATGAACATGAAGTACGGTCAGGACGAAGCCTGAATCAGACGAAGGGGGATTAAAATGGAGGACGGGCTGATTACCAAGCTCCACGAAGGATGGTGCACAGCCGAAGCTGTGCGCAGGGAAGCTTCGTCGCGATAGCAGAGAGGGGAACCGACTTAAAGATGAAAAGACTACTTGGGCCTTGACAGATTTCCATAAGTCATTGGCAAATGTAATGGACATGAATGTAATTTTACGTGGGCTGCGTCCCGCGTCTATAAATAGATGAACAGTACTCCCGTACTGTTCACGCTGACTTGGCATTCGCTTTTGCGTCACGCTTGTACTTTTTACCCTCTCTCAGGACCGAAGGTACATTTGTAATTTGAAATCATTTCTATTTTTCCATGTTAATAAAATAGAAATGATTTTATGATGATGTCCATATTATATTTCATGCTTTATATGAATCCTTCGTCATTGCTTGTTATATTTACGAAGGTATGTCTCTTATGACCTTCGTCCGAGACTCATTATTTCCCGAAGGGGCATAATGCTTTGAAGGACGAAGGACTTTAACACTTAACACTTTTTATGTTGCCTTGTTCTTAACTCTTAGCATTTGAGAACAAGTCCCCAACATTGGCGCCCACCTCCGGTGAACTCACTTCCACTTCGAGTTTTTTGAACACCTTCGGAAGCTACAGATCTTCGCTATGGCGCCGAAGAAAGCTTCAGCGACTGGGGCTGCAGCACTGCAACCGCTGGATCCCAACTAGGAGACCGTTTCTCTTCGGGAGGCCCGAAGCCAGAAGAGGAAGGCCGTCAGCCCGACGCTTCAGGAGGATGAACTAGACCAAGAAATCAGGGATATGGAGATGCTTCATCAGCAGGTGCAGAGGAAAAAGGAAAAGATGGCCAGGCTAGCTGAGCTGCAAAGGCAGATAGACGAAGCTTCTGAAGAAGTCCGTCATCTTACCCATGATGAGCAGAACCGAAGGCCTCAACAAAAAGACCTTCATCAGGAGGGCTTCTTCAACGAAGATGACTGGTATGACAATTTCCATCATGGAAATTTTGTTTTTGATGATGCCTCTCCTCTGTCCGCTGAGCTGCAGGCTACACCCTGGCCTCCGTCCTATAAGCCACCCCAGCTTCCCATGTTTGACGGCCACTCAGACCCGAAGCAGTTCTTGATGAGCTACGAAGCAACAGTGTCTTCGTATGGTGGCAATGCTGCAGTCATGGCAAAGTCTTTCGTTATGGCCGTCAGGAGTGTTGCTCAGACCTGGTATTCCTCCCTTCGACCAGGAACGATCACTTCATGGCAGAAGCTGAAGGATATGTTGTTAACCAGCTTTCAAGGATTTCAGACGAAGCCGGTCACTGCTCAAGCCTTGTTCCAGTGCACTCAGGATCATGAAGAATACCTTCAGGCGTATGTCAGAAGGTTCTTGCGTTTGAGGGCGCAGGCACCAACGGTGCCCAATGAAATTGTCATCGAAGCCATGATCAAGGGGCTTCGTCCTGGACCTGCAGCTCAATACTTTGCTAGGAAGCCTCCGCAGACTCTGGAGAAGCTGCTCCAAAAGATGGACGAGTACATTCGTGCCGATAATGACTTTCGACAAAGAAGGGAGGAGGCCTTCAGATTTTCTGAAATGACCAGGGGCTTCGGAGGAAGATTCTATCCGAGGCATGTCAGGTCCATCCACAACTCCACTCAAAATGATGATAAGGGGAGTCAGCAGAACAGACCGCAGTGCTCCTCACAGGCTTCGGGGCAACAGCAAACTTTCTTCCGGCCACCAGCTCCAAGAGGCAGAGGCGCCAGGGGCTTCGGCGGAAGATTTGGAGATCAACCAAGGAGGGTATTTTGCTTATTCTGTGGTGAAAACAAGGGCCATACCACCAGGATGTGCCATGTTACTATCCAGAAACAAAAGGAGCTAGCTGAAGCTGCAGCGCAACAGGGCCAGCCGAAGCAGGTCATGCATACTGCTTCGTACCATCAGCCTTACATCCCGGAATACGTGGGCAACCACCCTGCAGTTTCCGTAGCTTCGGCGAGTCAACCTCAAGCTTCATGGCAACAGCCCCCGCCCCCACCTCCGCTGCAACAAGGCCAACAGCCAGAAGGGAGCCAATATGTTCCACACCAAAGGGATCTCAGAGAGCAATCTGAAGCTCGCACAGTCAATAGTACTGTGCCAGAGTCGAAGCACATTTATTGACAAATATCCTACTTTGATAGCAGTCTTTTCCGTTTAGTTCTATTTTTTGTGTGATAAAGAACATTTCAGTTTTCATGTAATAGTTTCGTGGTTGGTTATCAGGAAAACCTATCTTCTCCACAGGCTTAAGTTGCTGAAGCTTAAGAATTTGCGGTAACAAGGAGGACCTTCGAATTATTAAAAATCCTTCGAAGCAACAAAAAGTCGTTCTAAGGAACACAGAGTAAGTTGCCGAAGTTACAAAAAGCCGTTCCAAAGGGAGCGCAGTGTAAGTTTTTTGCTCCAAAGACGTTCCTAAGGGAATGCAGAGCATACAGCGAAAAGTCAACGCTGATACCGCCTAAAGTAAAAGGCGAAGAAGCTCCAAAGACGTTCCTAAGGGAATGCAGAGCTTACAGCGAAAAGTCAACGCTGATACCGCCTAAGTAAAAGGCGAAGAAGCTCCAAAGACGTTCCTAAGGGAATGCAGAGCTTACAAAGATATTTTGTGTGTATCTTCGGAACAAACGTCATTTGCATAACATAACATCATCACATCATTTTGCATAACATAAGCATCATACATCATGTTGCATATGGCAAAAGAAGGGGACACAGTATCAACCTTTGAAAGGATGCTTTGACAAAGTGCAAATTGTGTAAAGTCACGAGGGAATACAATGATAATCTTCGGAATGTAGCTTCGGAGAATGTTTTTACGAAGCATGGATGAGCTTCATCAGAGTAATATCGAAATTGTACAGCTTCGGAGAATGTTTTCACGAAGCGTGGATGTGATTCATCAGAATAGTTTTAACGGAGAATGTCTTCTTCACGAAGCATGAAAAGAAGGGAAGGTGTTTTTTCGCCGAAGGCTCAAAAATGGTATGTATGTAGAATTTCATGCATCGTAAAGAATTGAATAATGAAAAGAGACTTGTATATTACATTCAAATGTACAAAATATTACATAGATCACACTTCAAATGTTTTTTCTAATAACACCTAGTCTTCTCTTAATACTACTTCGGCAGCCTCATTTAGAAGTTGTTCAACAACTTTATCCATGATAGCTTCGGCCATTTGTTTAATTTCGTCATCCCCTTTTGTGTGAGGGTCACCAGACGATCCAGTAGGTTCTGAGGGAAGAGAATATTTCTGCATTACTATTACAAACCGCGAACAAAGTTTGAAATAAAAATTACAACACAATAAGAGCGGCTAATTAATACCTATTTGCCCTTCGGGCTCTGTACTTTTTTCGGCAACTTCTGTCACTTTCCTAGCATCATGGATGCCTTTTTCACTCCTTTGAATGATTTCTTGCGCCATTTCTCGGCCGCCGTTGTCCCAGACATCAGTAAAGAATTTGCCACCAACCATGCTTGCTTCGGCCGAGGGGTCTTTGATATCTTCGGAGGATAAGGCAGCTTCGGACTGAGCTAAAAATTTTACATGCCCGCAACCTTTCTTCTCCAAGACAGTAGCAACTCCCCTGGCGCCCGAAAAAGCGCAGATGTCGCCACGGCTACTCAGGATTTCCTCGAAGGCCTCTGCTTCGTGACTGATCCATTCCAGTGGACCTTCGGGATTGCCTCTTGAGAAATTCTCTTCACTGGAAAATGCGCCCACGCTGGCGAAGCTGGTTTTAATTTTCTTTACGCATTCCATGGATTTTTCGTAGCACT
The DNA here is from genome assembly GCA_029449295.1 of Zea luxurians. Taxonomy (NCBI): domain Eukaryota; kingdom Viridiplantae; phylum Streptophyta; class Magnoliopsida; order Poales; family Poaceae; genus Zea; species Zea luxurians. The sequence goes on along the minus strand of JAOPSE010000010.1, from coordinate 34,949,658 downwards.
TTTTCTTAGAAGACCGAAGCTCTTCCACGGTTGCTTCCAAATGATCAGCCCATTGGTCGCTACATTCCCGTCTTGTTTCTTCAAGTATGCGTTCTTCTTTCGCCCGGGCCAGTTGCTTCTGAAGATCTTTAATCTCGCGTCTGTGAGCTTCGGCCTGAACCTTTGCAGCAGCTTCGTCCTTTTTTATCTTGTCTACTAATGTAAGCAGAATTTTATCTTTTTCTAGAGCTTCGTTTCTCAGTTTAATAACTTCTGAACGTAAATTGTTGAACGCAATTTCGTAGCTTTCATCTTCGGCACTCTTTTGTGCTCTTAATGCGTTGCTTAGGATTAAACCCTATACGAAAAAGAATCCATATAAGAATAAAAGAATGAATTACGCAATAAAATTTTTTCAAGCGTCTAATTCCCATACCTTTAAGCTATTGTACGCAAGACTGTCCGCGAGATCTTCCTTCGTCATAGCACATAATCCAGCTTCGAGCTTCGGAAAACCCATACTTCTAGCCATCTCCCGGCAGACAGACAATTCTTTGTTATCAGGGAGGCAGTATAGGAAGTCATCTTCATTTGTCCCATTGAACACTACTGCCCCCTTCGGATACTTTAACTCTCTAGCATAGTGATTCGCTTCATAAGTCTCTTCTTCAGATAATTTCTTCCCCGAAGCATGTCGCACGATGTAATCGCATGTGCTGGAAGGAGCTTCGGTGGCGGCAGTGTCAATTTCTTCAACCAAAACTGGTTCTGATATTTTCTCGGATTGTTCCTTGGTGGGCTCTGAAGGCCCAGCTTCAGTTTCAGCTTGTTGTTTCGAAGCTTCAGTAGATGCTTCAGCAAGATCAACAGTCTTCTTTGGAGTTGTGCTTGAAGACTTAATTGTCTCCAAGACATCTAGTACGTTCACCATTCTTTTTCTTTTTGGGGTCACCAATGGGCCCTTTTGGTTTTTTATTGTTTCGACATTTGCTGAAGGACTTAAGATTTCCGATGTTTTTGGCCCTTTAATCTTCGGTTTTTCTACTTTTTCTGCCGAAGGCGCTTCAGTTTTCTCTTCTATCTTCGGCACTGGAGCTGGTTCTGTAGCTTCAGAGGCCAAAGAGACTTCACCAATAAACTCTGGCACTGTGGCCGGCTCAATAAAACGCGCTCGGTGGGTGAGCACCTTCATCTTTTTCTTTTGTGGTGCTGGCTCACTAGTAGCACTCGTGGTAGCTTTTATCGCAGGAGAAGTATTTTTTCTTTTGCGACCCAATACCGGATAGTGATAGTCAGGGTAGACAAACCCGACTGCGTCAAATACCCGGTTGAGCCTTTTCTTCTTTCGGCCTCCGAAGGCTGCTGATAACGCAGTATTCTCGGCCTTCGAATATGCCCCAAGCAGTTCGTCACTTAATGTTTCAATGCTTTTCAACCAGTCATCATCAGGTTCAACAAACTTATCTGCATATTTGAATGTATATTTCAGTCTGACCAGTCCGCCTTCGTCGGACTCTTTGGTGGTCTCCTTCGGCATTTCCCACTTTCCTGCAAGTGGCCACACCCTGAAGGCAATATGCTCTTGGACCAAGTCCCTTGTCCCAATGAAAGAGCAGATTACGCCGAAGGCTCTTTGGCATTCCTCGGCCGCTTCATCCATTTCAACCTTCGGCCTTCGAAGTCCGAAGCGTTGCCAAATGGGGCGCATAATGATATTCTTGACATCTTCTTGCGCTGCTAAGTCATTCTTTACATAGAACCACTCTGTCATCCAGGCTCCGGGCCACCTCTTCCGAAAAGTTGGCACAGGGCGGCTTGACCCAGAGCGGGCACCGAAGCTGTAACACCCGAAGTTGTTGTGATATTGTTCTTTCCCCCAGGGCTTCGTCTCGTATAACAACTCATGAATGTTGCAAAAGCTTTTAGCATTTGGCTCTAAACCTTGGCTTCTTGCAGCCCAGACAAACATCCCCATTCTTATGATAGCTTCGGGAGTAATTTGATGAAGGTAGACTTGAAATGTTTTCAGTACTTCAACAACAAAGTTGCTTAGGGGGAATCGAAGCCCAGCCTTGAGAAAGCTTCGGAAGATTACGACTTCATCTTCTTCGGGGGTGGGAGAAGTCTTTTCTCCAGCATCAGCCCTCACAATAGATATATCTCGAAAATACCGCCCCCTCATATTATCAATATGACTCTGCTTAATAGTGGTTTTCCCGAAAACCGTGTGACTTGGCCGCCATGGTCGATCTTCGGACTCTTCCCCACCGCTTTCTACATCATAACTGTCGCTGTCACCAGTATCTTCGGACAAACCTTCAAGAATCTCCTTAGTGATTTTCTCCGTATTGGTCTCCGCCATCGCTATAAGGAACCCCAAGTTCTTCTCTTCGTCGAGACTCAGCTTCGTCTCAGCAGGGATCTTCTTACCTTCAGACATCTTCGGAAACGCTAAAAAACTGTTTTCAAGGCCGAAGCTTCAAAAACAAAAAGATCAGCAAATCTTAGTGCACAAGAGTTAAAAATTTAGTGGGCCGAAGCAAATGGCAAGTGTGCGTACCAAATAAGTTTGCGGTATGATCTTATTTATACCCCCAGAGCGTTGAAAATTGAAAGACCCCGCTTGTCAGTGAATGTTGCTATTCTAGCAAAGGGAAGGCGTTTTTTCGGACCTTCGGCTCAAGGCCTTCGTCCATATCGCAATCTGAATTTATCATTAACAAATTAATATTGCGAGGGGCTACTGTTGGGGGCCTTCGTCCTCCGAAGGTCCTCAAAAACATGGTTTGACAATGTTTTCCAAGTGGATTATGTGAACAGGTATCTTCGGACTCAGAATTATGAACATGAAGTACGGTCAGGACGAAGCCTGAATCAGACGAAGGGGGATTAAAATGGAGGACGGGCTGATTACCAAGCTCCACGAAGGATGGTGCACAGCCGAAGCTGTGCGCAGGGAAGCTTCGTCGCGATAGCAGAGAGGGGAACCGACTTAAAGATGAAAAGACTACTTGGGCCTTGACAGATTTCCATAAGTCATTGGCAAATGTAATGGACATGAATGTAATTTTACGTGGGCTGCGTCCCGCGTCTATAAATAGATGAACAGTACTCCCGTACTGTTCACGCTGACTTGGCATTCGCTTTTGCGTCACGCTTGTACTTTTTACCCTCTCTCAGGACTGAAGGTACATTTGTAATTTGAAATCATTTCTATTTTTCCATGTTAATAAAATAGAAATGATTTTATGATGATGTCCATATTATATTTCATGCTTTATATGAATCCTTCGTCATTGCTTGTTATATTTACGAAGGTATGTCTCTTATGACCTTCGTCCGAGACTCATTATTTCCCGAAGGGGCATAATGCTTCGAAGGACGAAGGACTTTAACACTTAACACTTTTTATGTTGCCTTGTTCTTAACTCTTAGCATTTGAGAACAAGTCCCCAACAGGAATGTTGCATCACATTGAGCCTAAACATTCTTTGAGTTGTTGCATATATTTGATTTAGTTTGAATTTGAAACTTGGTTTGAATTTGAATTGAAAACCCTAGAGAAAATAAATAGAAAAGGCAATAAAAATTCCAGGAAAAGGGAAAAACCAATTTCAGCCCAAGTCGGCCTAGTTAGCCCAGCCCGCGCCCACACGCCCCCTGTGCCTGACAGGCGGGCCTCGCCTGTCGGTGCCAACCAGCGCGCTCTCTCCCCCTCGCTCTCTCGCTGCTCTATGGGGGCCGACCTGTCGACGTCGTTGCTCTCGCCCGTGCCCGCTTTCCCTCTCTCTGCCCCACCGTCCCCACCTGTCAGTCGTACTCAACCTCTCGCCCATGATCTCCCTGCCGTGGACGCGCCCACGACCGCGCGTTCTTCGGCCACGTCCGTGCCCCCGCGCCCTTTTTGAGCCCCGCACCCTGCTCGCCCACCTCCTCGCTCTCATTTGCGCCCTCTACCAGATTCCCTCGCCCTCTCTCTCGCTCTGCCCACGCGAACAGGGAGCTTCACCACCGCCCACCGACGCCCACCGCCTATTCCGTGGCCGCCGTTGCACCCGTGCCCCATCCAGTGCCACGGTGAGCTTTGCCTTACTGCCAGCCGCTCGGGACACCATTCGGTGTGCCCTCTCCCTCCCTACTGCGTCCGGTCCACGCTCACCGAAGCGTTTTCTTACGCAGCTAGAGTCCGCCACCGTCGCCCCGTCGAACCCATGCGCCTCTGCCGTTGCTTTGCGGCGCCAGCGCTTTTGCTCGAGGTGAGCAACCTGCCCGTGCCCTTAATTTGGTCATCCTCGCTCTATAGCTCGCGTGATTGCTCGCCGGAGCAATCCAGCGTCGCCGTTAGCCTGCCCCGCCGTGGTCTGTGCTCGCTGGTGCCGCCGCGCCGGTGTGAAGGCCATGACCGAGTTCGCCAGACCGCCCTGATTGCGCCCAGGCTAGTCCCCGAGCCTCTAGTGCCCCGCCGTGGCCGGCCTGCTCGTCTCTGGCAAACTCTCGCCGCGGGGCCGAGCGGTGCCACTGCGCCCAAGCCAGCCCTGGCCGTTAGATCTCGGCCATCTGTCTGAGATCGGATGGTTTGGACTTAACCCGAGTAGATCTAATCCTCGACCTCCGAATGGGATCTGACTGCCCCTCCCTTTTCCCCCTCACCTGTGTCTGTCCCTCTGGGCCTGGCCGGTCAGTCCGCCCTGGCTCGCTGGCGCCCTGGCCCCGCTTGTCAGCCGCGTCTGCGCGCCTGCGCGATCTAATCTGGGCCATTGATCTCTGATCCGATGGCTGAGATTACCCCGTACCCCTTCGCGTGTGAGTTTTGCTTAAGAACCCCCTTAGTTTTAGGAAATCAACCCGTCGTCCTCTGTTTTAGCGCATAGGTCCCAGGTTTCTTTAGAATAGCCCCTGGACTTTTATTTAATTACAGATTTAGCCCTAATTTCATATTTCAAACTTCAAAACTTGTTTATTTCATATCTTTTCATATGAACTCCAAATTTAGTGGTTTAAATTGCAAAATGTTCACAAGTTTATTCTCTGCTCAAATAAAATATGACCAACTGTAATCTGTATACTTTAATTTTTACACTTAGAATATAGAATTAAAGTATATGTTGATTTATTTATTTAATGAAATAGATAAAAGGAAAATCCTAGGAATAAAGTATATTTAATCTTGTGAGGTTAGTGTTATGCATTTCATGGATTCATTTTTTGTTTAACCTTTAGGCCTTAATGAGATAAATAGAATTAGGTAGATAATTATAAATAATATTTAAAGGATAATCAAATTCCTAAATAAGAATAGTTCATCTTATAATTTAATCTTTTCTTTGTCTATTTATTACTTTACCTTTTTAAGTTATGTTCCAAACACTTAGAAAGTAATCAATCCCCCACTTAGGATTAGTCCATTTTATAACTTGATATCATTCCCCTGTACTTAATACTATACCTTTTTGAGTTGTGTGCCAATGTTTGTACATGTTTGATGTGTTGTTCATTTGTACTTTTCCAAATATATTGAATGTATGCTCGCTTTACTTAGACAATGAGCAGTTCGAGGTTCTTGAATGTGTTGTTGGAGACCACCTTGAGCAACAACCTGGTGAAGGCAAGTGTCCTCAGACCTATCATGTCCTACTTTACTTTATAATTCACTGTCCTGCATTATATTATTGAAACTTAAGGATTGACTAGTCTGTATTTACCTTACCCTTGTTAACCTTTTTGGGTTAATCATGGTTAGCTTATGCTATTGCTTTAACTTAATCAATGAACATGATGTGACCTTCTATGATACTATGATGTTATCCTGATGTGGTCCTTGTGATTACTTTAGGGGGCTCAGGCTGTTTCCTGAGTGCCTCTCCGTAAGGACCTATTTGGGGAGTGATAACCCAGGATAACAGTGCAACCATGAGGGTGGAATGGGACGCCCTTAGCTGATTAATTAGAGGAACCAGAGGAGTAGCTGGCTTCGCCGTAGGGCCGTCAATAGGGTCCGAGCACAGTACTTGCTCTGCCGATGCTGGTTGCAGAGGTTCTTTGATTTGGTTTTGTTAGTCACCCTTCCTCTGGGGAGATGTACTTGTAGGATTACGGGGAGGCTACGCTAGCGCAAAACAAAATTTTCAACCCCATAAAACCAAGAACTACTGCGGTTATAGGTCATGGAATTACCACTAGACGCGCAGAGCAACGGAAGACGTCTCGATGTAGACGAACGCGTCGAGCAGTGCCGTGCAGTCGTCGACGTCCTTCACGTCCTCGCATGGTTCGTCCTAGTGCTCTAGATATAGCACCTCCGAGGTATCCACACATACAGGGAGGAAGCGCCGCGTACCGAACTGCTAGGTTCGCGACGGCGACTTGGCGAGGGCGAGAGGCGAGCGGCTACTCGTTTGCTGGTGGCCAATTAGGGTTAGCCTAACCGCGCCCCCGCCCCTCATTATATAGGCATTATGGTGGGCTTCTGACACCGAGGCCCATCAGTAACCCTAAAGCCCAGTCTAATTTCGGATCTAATCCGAGTTAGGCTTCCTTCCCCTTAAGTGTGTGACCCTATAGGTTCACGTACAAATAGATATAGCCCGAGTACTCTTACTTGGCCCAATAATTGACAGCGGCCTCTAGCAAGACATGTCAACTCCTATGCGCACGTAAAGATCATATCAGACGAACCATTGCAACATTACGTACATGCTATTCCCTTTGTCTCACGATATTTGGTCTGGCTCTAAGCTGACCTCTCTTTCTCGATACTGTGAATTGGAATCCTTTCAATAGTTAACTCTTAACCCTAGCACGGCCATGCATTTCTTGATCCAATCACTCGAGGGGCCCAGAGATATCTCTCTCACAAAGAGAGGGACAAATTCCATCTTGACTGACCATGCCTCACAGCATGCTTCCTGACAAACCCAAAACTACCTTTATAACTACCCAGTTACGGAATAGCGTTTGATAGTCCCTAAGTAAGTCAATTCACATCTTGAGAACATGCAACAATCTCAGGTCTAAGGATACAATATTCATGTTGCAAAAAGAGAACTATATTACAATATCTCACGTTGGGTCGGTCCAGCCTCATGTCATACATGCGCCCACATTATTAGTTTAACATCTCCATGTTCATGACTTGTGAAATGTAGTCATCAGCTAATACATGTGCTAGTCATCGACTCTGACTAGGGACATCATTTAGAATAACCATATAAGTAAAGAATCTCACAAATAATTCACATAATTGTTAATCAATACAAGGTGCCTTCCATGGATATTCAATTAAGCAATATATATACATCATGGATACAAAGAAATATGCTCATCTCTATGATTATCTCTAGGGCATATTTCTAACAGTACTCTGTTTATCAAAATGGAGAAACCTAACAAGCGGCTACGACCTCTAGGAAATCTTTGTAAAGGCTACGTAGTGAGACCCTGCTAGGTCACCTTGGTAGTGATCAATGGGGATGCTAGAACCCCGGGCAGAATGGGAATCACAGCTTGTGGGTAAAGTGTGCGACCTCTGCAGAGTGTTACAAACTGATATATCAGTCGTGCTCACGGTTATGAGCAGCCTTGGGATCCTCTTCGATTAGAAGAACTCTGGTTACTTTTATGATGATGGTTAACAGTGATGGTTATAATTTTCAACTCTGATATTTCCTCTTGGAGGGAGTGCCTCTGGGTAATAACTGGGTTTATTACTAAAACATGGCTCTACTTATAGTAATAAAACTTGACTAACTAAAAGCAACTGCTTAACCTTAACTCCACATACAGCTAGTCCACTTTAGCCTAACGGGACATTTGCTGAGTACGTTGAAGTGTACTCACCGTTGCTTTACAAACCACCCCACCCCAGGTTGTCCCCACTGTTCTCAGTGCTCAGGAGGTGAAGCTGGTAACATGGAGAACTTTGAGGAGTTCTAGGACTACGACGAGTTCTAGTTTACTTTAGTGGCAAACCCCCAGTCAGCTGCCTGTGTAGGCTTACATTCTACGTTTCGTTACCCCACACTTTGATGTTAATGTTAAACTCTATGGTTATGTAATAGACTCTATGGATGTCTCTAACATTTTGATGTAACTAAGTACCTTTCCGCTATTTAATTCAAGCATTGTGTGATGATGTCCAATTATGTAATCGTTGTGTACGTGAGTTCTGATCCTGGCATGTACATGGTTCGCATTCGGTTTACCTTCCAAAATCGGGTGTGACATAAGTGGAATCAAAGCCCTTGTTGATTGTAGGACCGCTAACCTAGACTAGAATGGTCGCCCTAAGGACTATAGACCCCTACTCTTACCTTGACCTTAGAGTCTTTTCAAAAGTTGGTCATCTTGACCAACTCTATGTTATTTACTTATCTCAAAAGTTTTGTCTCACTTTTCTTTCTCTTTACTGTTTGGTCTCATAGTTCTACTCTTACTCTTGTGCTTACGATGTCTTTTATAGATGGCTCGTCTTAGGTGCACTGCACGTAAGTCTGTGATCCCCTTTTTGCCTTCTCGCCTGGCGGAGCATCCACTGTGTCGCACGGTGTTAGGTCAGTCCAGTCATCTAGAGAGACTGCATCATTGCCAGCACGAGGAGTAGGAGTGAAAGTTGCCTAGAGGGGGGTGAATAGGCGGAATCTGGAATTTATAAACTTTAAGCACAACTACAAGCCGGGGTTAGCGTTAGAATAAAAATCGAGTCCAAAAAACAAATCAAGGGCAAATGAAGCGGATGACACGGTGATTTGTTTTACCGAGGTTCGGTTCTTGCAAACCTACTCCTCGTTGAGGTGGTCACAAAGACCGGGTCTCTTTCAACCCTTTCCCTCTCTCAAACGGTCACCTAGACCGAGTGAGCTTTCTCCTTAATCAAACCGGGTCACTTAGACCCCTACAAGGACCACCACAACTTGGTGTCTCTTGCTTTGATTACAAGTGTTTTGAGAACAAGAAAGAGGAAGAAGAAAGCGATCCAAGAACAAGAGCTCAAAGAACACGAGCAAAACTCTCTCTCTAGTCACTATTTGTTTGGAGTGGAATTGGGACTTGGAGAGGCTTTGATTCTATTGAATTGTGTCTTGTATTGATTGCACTAGCTCTTGTATTGAATGAGATGTCTGAAAAACTTGGATGCTTGGAGTGGTGGTGGTTGGGGGGCATTTATAGCCTCAACCACCAATTCAACCGTTGGGGAGGCTGTCTGTCGATGGGCGCACCGGACAGTCCGGTGCGCCATCAGACACTGTCCGGTGCGCCAGCCACATCATCCAACCGTTAGAGTTCTGGCGGTTTCGACCATTGGAGCTCTGACATCTTGGGGCACCGGACAGGTACTGTTCATTATCCAGTGCGCCTGCTGGCGCTGTTCTGACTCTGTGCGAACTGTCCGCGCACTGTTCCTGGTACTGTTCACTTTTGGAAACGACCGTTGGCGCAGTAGCCGTTGCTCCGCTTGGTGCACCGGACAGTCCGGTGAATTTTAGCGGAGTTGCTTTCCAGAAACCCGAAGCTGAGGAGTTCAGACTGCACGGTCCTCGGTGCACCGGACACTGTCCGGTGCGCCAAACTAGGGCAGCCTTCGGTTTCTTTTGCTCCTTTCTTTTTGAACCCTAACTTGATCTTTTTATTGGTTTGTGTTGAACCTTTAGCACCTGTGGAAAGATTATTCTAGAGCAAACTAGTTAGTCCAATTATTTGTGTTCGGCGATTCAACCACCAAAATCATTTAGGAAAAGGTTTTACCCTATTTCCCTTTCAATCTCCCCCTTTTTGGTGATTGATGCCAACACAAACCAAAGCAAATATATAAGTGCAGAATTGAACTAGTTTGCATAATTGTAAGTGCATAGGTTGCTTAGAATTAAACCAATTTATAAATTCAATGGATATGCATGGATTGCTTTCTTTCTTGTAATATTTTGGACCACATTTGCACCACTTGTTTTGTTTTTGCAAATTCTTTCGAAAAATCGTTTCAAAGTCTTTTTGCAAGTAGTCAAAGGTATATGAATAAGATTTCGAGAAGCATTTTCAAGATTTGAAATTTTCTCCCCCTGTTTCAAATGTTTTTCCTTTGACTAAAACAAAACTCTCCGTTGACGAAATTCTCCTCTTAGTGTTCAAGAGGGTTTTACCAATTTTCTTGAAGATACCAATTGAAAGATACTAATTCGAAAAATCCTATCCAATTGAAAATCATTATAATTTTGAATTACCAATTGAAGAATAAACATAAATCATTTTTTTTGAAAATTGGTTGGTGGTGCGGTCCTTTTGCTTTAGACTAATTATCTCTCCCCCTTTGGCATTAATCGCCAAAAACGGAGATTTTGTGAGCCCTTTTTCTTTCTCCCCAATGGTATAAGTAAATATGAGTGAAGATTATACCAAAGTGGAGGATTGTGCGAAGTGACGGCAAAGGGTAAATAATACCGATAGAGTGGAGTGAAAGCCTTGTATTTGCCGAAGACTCCATTTCCCTTTCAATCTACGACTTAGCATAGAAATACACTTGAAAACACATTAGTCGTAGACATAATGGAGATATGATCAAAGGTATGTATATGAGCTATATGTGCAAGGTTTTCAATCAAAGTTCTGAGAATCAAGTATATTTAGCTCATTCCTAAGTTTGGTAAAAGTTTTCTCATCTAATGGCTTGGTAAAGATATCGACTAATTGTTCTTTGGTGCTAACATAAGCTATCTCGATATCCCCCCTTTGTTGGTGATCCCGCAAAAAGTGATAACGAATGGCTATGTGCTTAGTGCGGCTGTGTTCAACGGGATTATCCGCCATGCGGATTGCACTCTCATTATCACATAGGAGAGGGACTTTGCTCAATTTGTAGCCATAGTCCCTGAGGGTTTGCCTCATCCAAAGCAATTACGCGCAACAATGGCCTGCGGCAATATACTCGGCTTCGGCGGTAGAAAGAGCTACGAAGTTTTGTTTCTTTGAAGCCCAAGACACCAGGGATTTTCCTAAGAACTGACAAGTCCCTGATGTGCTCTTCCTATCAATTTTACACCTTGCCCAATCAGCATCGAAATATCCTATTAAATCAAAGGTGGATCCCTTGGGGTACCAAAGACCAAACTTAGGTGTATAAACTAAATATCTCATGATTCGTTTCACGACCCTAAGGTGAACTTCCTTAGGATCAGCTTGGAACCTTGCACACATGCATACGGAAAGCATAATATCTGGTCGAGATGCACATAAATAGAGTAAAGATCCTATCATCGACTGGTATACCTTTTGATCTACGGATTTACCTCCCGTGTCGAGGTCGAGATGCCCATTTGTTCCCATGGGTGCCTTGATGGGCTTGGCATCCTTCATTCCAAACTTGGTGAGTATATCTTGAATGTACTTGGTTTGGCTGACGAAGGTGCCCTCTTGGAGTTGCTTGACTTGAAATCCTAAGAAATACTTCAACTCTCCCATCATAGACATCTCGAATTTTTGTACCATGATCCTACTAAACTCTTCACAAGTAGATTTGTTAGTAGACCCAAATATAATATCATCAACATAAATTTGGCATACGAACAAATCATTTGCAATTGTTTTAGTAAAGAGAGTAGGATCGGCCTTGCCGACTTTGAAGCCATTAGTGATTAGAAAATCTCGAAGGCATTCATACCATGCTCTTGGGGCTTGCTTGAGCCCATAAAGCGCCTTTGAGAGTTTATAAACATGGTTAGGGTACTCACTATCTTCAAAGCCAGGAGGTTGCTCAACATAGACCTCTTCCTTGATTGGTCCATTGAGGAAGGCACTTTTCACGTCCATTTGATAGAGCTTAAAGCCATGGTAAGTAGCATAGGCAAGTAATATACGAATTGATTCAAGCCTAGCTACGGGTGCATAGGTTTCTCCGAAATCCAAACCTTCGACTTGTGAATATCCCTTGGCCACAAGTCGGGCTTTGTTCCTTGTCACCACACCATTCTCATCTTATTTGTTGCGGAATACCCACTTGGTACCTACAACATTTTGATTAGGACGTGGAACTAAATGTCATATCTCATTCCTCGTGAAGTTGTTGAGCTCCTCTTGCATTGCCAACACCCAATCCGAGTCTCTTAATGCATCTTCCACCCTGTATGGCTCAATAGAGGAGGCAAAAGAGTAATGTTCACAAAACTGAGCGACTTGAGATCGAGTTGTTACCCCCTTATGAATATCGCCGAGGATGGTGTTTACGGGGTGATCTCTTTGAATCGCTTTGGTGGACTCTTGGGTGTGGCGGTCTTTGACCCTGTTCATCTTCCTTGTCTTGCTCATTGTCATCTCCCACTTGATCAATGTCCTCCTCTTGAGGTGACTCATCTTCTTGATCTTCAACCTAATTTTGGGTTGGTGGAGATGCTTGTACGGAAGATGACGGCTGATCTTGTGCATGAGTGGGCTCTTTGGATTCCTTAGGACACACATCCCCAATGGACATGTTCCTTAGCGCGACACATGGAGCCTCTTCATCATCCAGCTCATCAAGATCAACTTGCTCCACTTGGGAGCCGTTAGTCTCATCAAACATAATGTCACAAGAAACTTCAACTAGTCCAGTGGACTTGTTAAAGACTCTATATGCCCTTGTGTTTGAATCATATCCTAGTAAAAAGCCTTATACAGCCTTAGGAGCAAATTTAGATTTTCTACCTCTTTTAACAAGAATAAAACATTTGCTACCAAAGACTCTAAAATATGAAACATTGGGCTTTTTACCGGTGAGGAGTTCATATGATGTCTTCTTGAGGATTCGGTGAAGATATAACCGGTTGATGGAGTAGCAGGCAGTGTTAATCGCCTCGGCCCAAAACAGGTCCGGTGTCTTATACTCATCAAGCATGGTCCTTGCCATGTTCAATAGAGTTCTATTCTTCCTCTCCACTACACCATTTTGTTGAGGTGTGTAGGGAGAAGAGAACTCATGCTTGATGCCCTCTTCCTCAAGGAAGCCTTCAATTTGTGAGTTCTTGAACTCTGTCCTATTGTCGCTTCTTATCTTTTTGATCCTTAAGCCAAACTCATTTTGAGCCCGTCTCAAGAATCCCTTTAAGGTTTCTTAGGTTTGAGATTTTTCCTACAAAAAGAATACCCAAGTAAAGCGAGAATAATCATCCACAATTACAAGACAATACTTACTCCCGCCAATGCTTATGTAAGCTATCGGGCTGAATAAATCCATGTGGAGTAGCTCAAGCGGCATGTCGGTCGTCATGATGTTCTTGTGTGGATGATGGGTACCAACTTGCTTCCCTACTTGACATGCGCTACAAACCCTGTCTTTCTCAAAATGAACATTGGTTAGTCCCAAAATGTGCTCTCCCTTTAGAAGCTTGTGAAGATTCTTCATCCCAACATGGGCTAGTCGGCGATGCCAGAGCCAACCCATATTAGTCTTAGCAATTAAGCAAGTGTCAAGTTCAGCTCTATTGAAATCAACTAAGTATAGCCGACCCTCTAACACTCCCTTAAATGCTATTGAATCATCACTTCTTCTAAAGACAGTAACACCTATATCCATAAAAAGACAGTTGTAACCCATTTTGCATAATTGAGAAACTGAAAGCAAGTTATAATCTAATGAATCTACAAGAAAAACATTGGAAATGGAATGGTCAGGTGATATAGCAATTTTACCAACTCCTTTGACCAAACCTTGATTTCCATCCCTGAATGTAATAGCTCATTGGGGATCCTAGTTTTTCTCATAAGAGGAGAACATCCTTTTCTCTCTAGTCATGTGGTTTGTGCACCTGCTATCAATGATCCAACTTGAGCCCCCGGATGCATAAACCTGCAAAACAGTTTTAGGCCTTGTTCTTAGGTACCCAAACAGTCTTGGGTCCTTTCACATTAGAAACAAGCACCTTAGGTACCCAAACACAAGTCTTGGAGCCCTTGTGTTTGCCCCCAACATATTTGGCAACTACTTTGCCTGATTTGTTAGTTAAAGCATAGGAAGCATCAAAAGTCTTAAATGAAATAATAGGCTCATTTGATGCGGTAGGAGATTTCTTTTTAGGCAATTTAACATGTGTAGATTGCCTAGAGCTAGATGCCTCATTCTTATACATATAAGCATGGTCAGAAACAGAATGAGACTTCCTAGCATGAATTCTCCTAATCTTGTGCTCAAGATAACCAGCAGGATATAAAATGTAACCCTCGTTATCCTGAACCATGAGAGCTTTGCCCTTAACAAAGTTAGATAATTTCTTAGGGGCATTAAGCTTGACATTGCCTCCCTGTTGGAAGCCAATGCCATCCTTAATGCCAGGGCATCTCCCACTATAGAGCATGCTTCTAGCAAATTTAAACTTCTCATTTTCAATTTCATGCTCATTAATTTTAGCACTAAGTTAAGCTATGCGATCATTTTGTTGTTTAATTAAAGCTAGGTGATCATGGATAGCATTAATATTAATATCTCTACATCTAGTGCAAATAGAAACATGATCAACAATGGATGTAGAGGGTTTCCAAACATTTAATTCATCAATCTTAGCATGTAACATAGCATTTTCATTTCTAAGATTGGAAATAATATCATTGCAAACATTTAAATCCTTAGCCTTAGCAATTAATTTATCATTCTCAATCTTAAGGCTAGCATTTGATTCATTTAACTTATCAATCTTAGCAATTAGACTAGAATTTTCATTCTTAAGATTGATAGTTGAATCATGACAAACATTTGATTTTTCAACCTTAGCAATTAAACTAGCATTCTCAGTTCTAAGGTTGGAGATAGTGTCATGGCAAATGCTAAGCTCACTAGTCAATTTTTCACATTTCTCTATTTCCAAAGCATAAGCATTTTTTACCTTAACATGCTTTTTGTTTTCCGTAATAAGGAATTCCTCTTGGCTATCCAAGAGTTTATCCTTCTCATGAATGGCACCTATCAATTCATTTAGTTTTTCTTTTTGTTGCATGTTTAGGTTGGCAAAAATACTAAGCAAATCATCCTCATCTTCACTAGAGCTAACCTCATCACTAGATGTTGTATATTTAGTGGAAGCTCTAGATTTTACCTTCTTCTTTTTGCCGTCCTTTGCCATGAGGCACTTGTGGCCGATGTTGGGGAAGAGGAGGCCTTTGTTGACGGCGATGTTGGTGGCGTCCTCGTCGGAGGAGGAGTCGGTGGAGCTCATCGGAATCCCATTCCCGACACACGTGGGCATCGCCGCCCTTCTTCTTGTAGTATCTCTTCTTTTCCTTCCTCTTTCCCTTCTTGTCGTCGCCCCTGTCACTATCACTAGATAATGGACATTTAGCAATGAAATTACCAGGCTTACCACACTTGTAGCATACCCTTTTGGAACGGGGCTTGTAGTCCTTCCCCTTCCTTTGTTTGAGGATTTGACAGAAGCTCTTGATGATGAGCACCATCTCCTCGTTGTCGAGCTTGGAGGCATCGATGGGGACTCTACTTGATGTAGACTCTTCTTTCTTCTCCTCTGTCGCTTTGAATGTGACGGGTTGCACCTCGAGTGTTGAGGTGCCGCCTTGCTCAACGATTTGTTTAGAGCCTTTATCATCAACTCAAAGCTCACAAACTTTCCTATCACTTCCTCGGGAGACATTAGCTTGTATCTAAGATCACCACGAATTAATTGAACTTGTGTAGGATTACGAAAAACAAGTGATCTTATAATAACCTTGACCATTTCATGGTCATCCCATTTTGTGCTCCCAAGGTTGCGCACTTGGTTGATCAAGGTCTTGAGCCGGTTGTACATGCTTGTGGCTCCTCTCCTTGGTTGAGGATGAATCGACTGAGCTCCCCCTCGATCGTCTCCCACTTGGTGATCTTGGTCACCTTGTCTCCTTCGTGTGCGGTCTTGAGTACGTCCCAAATCTCTTTAGCACTCTTCAACCCTTGCACCTTATTATACTCCTCTTGACATAGAGAGGCGAGGAGTATAGTAGTGGCTTGGGAATCAAAGTGCCGGATTTGGGTGACCTCATTCGAGTCATAGCCCTCATCCCCTACGGATGGTACCTGCGCTCCAAACTCAACAATATCCCAAATGCTAGCATGGAGTGAGGTTAGATGATGCCTCAGTTTATCACTCCACATACAATAATCTTCACCGTCATAAACCGGTGGTTTGCCTAATGGGAGGGAAAGTAAAGGAGTGCGTTTAGAAATGCGAGGGTAGCATAAGGGGATCTTACTAAACTTCTTGTGCTGATGGCGCTTAGAAGTGATGGACGGTGCGTCGAAGCCAGAGGTGGATGGCGATGAAGAGTCGGTCTCATAGTAGACCACCTTCTTCATCTTCTTTTTCTTGTCGCCACTCTGATGCGACTTGTGAGGAGGTGATCCCTCCTTTAGCTTGTTGTCGGACTCCTTTGATGGAGCCTTCCCGTGGCTTGTGGCCTTCTCGCCGGTCACGATCTCCCTCTTGGTATGATCTCCCGACACCACTTCGAGTGGTTAGACTCTTAATGAAGTACCGAGTTCTGATACCAATTGAAAGTTGCCTAGAGGGGGGTGAATAGGCAGAATCTGAAATTTATAAACTTTAAGCACAACTACAAGCCGGAGTTAGCGTTAGAATAAAAACTAAGTCCGAGAGAGAGGGTGAAAAACAAATCAAGGGCAAATGAAACGGATGACACGGTGATTTGTTTTACCGAGGTTCGGTTCTTGTAAACCTACTCCCCGTTGAGGTGGTCACAAAGACTGGGTCTCTTTCAACCCTTTCCCTCTCTCAAACGATCACCTAGACCATGTGAGCTTTCTCCTTAATCAAATCGGGTCACTTAGACCCCTACAAGGACCACCACAACTTGGTGTATCTTGCTTTGATTACAAGTGTTTTGAGAACAAGAAAGAGGAAGAAGAAAGCGATCCAAGAACAAGAGCTCAAAGAACACGAGCAAAACTCTCTCTCTAGTCACTATTTGTTTAGAGTGGAATTGGGACTTGGAGAGGCTTTGATTCTATTGAATTGTGTCTTGTATTCATTGACTAGCTCTTGTATTGAATGAGATGTCTGGAAAACTTGGATGCTTAGAGGGGTAGTGGTTGGGGGGTATTTATAGCCTCAACCACCAATTCAACCGTTGGGGAGGCTGTCTGTCGATGGGCGCACCGGACAGTCCGGTGCGCCACCGGACACTGTCCGATGCGCCAGCCACGTCACCCAACCATTAGGGTTCTAGCGGTTTCGATCGTTGGAGCTCTGACATCTTGGGGCATCGGACAGTCTGGTGCCGCACCGGACATGTACTGTTCACTGTCCAGTGCGCCTTCTAGCGCTACTCTAACTTTGCGCGAACTGTCCGTGCACTATTCCTGGTACTGTTCACTTTTGTAGACGACCGTTGGCGCAGTAGCCGTTGCTCCGCTTGGTGCACCGGACAGTCCGGTGCTACACCGGACAGTCCGATGAATTTTAGCGGAGTGGCTTTCCAGAAACCCGAAGCTGAGGAGTTCAGACTGCACGGTCCCTGGTGCACCGGACACTATCCAGTGGCAAACCGGACAGTCCGGTGCGCCAAACCAGGGCAGCCTTCGGTTTCTTTTGCTCCTTTCTTTTTGAACCCTAACTTGATCTTTTTATTGGTTTGTGTTGAACCTTTAGCACCTATGGAAAGATTATTCTAGAGAAAACTAGTTAGTCCAATTATTTGTGTTGGGCAATTCAACCACCAAAATCATTTAGGAAAAGGTTTGACCCTATTTCCCTTTCAAGGAGTGCCGACGCCAGGAGCAGGAGCAAGAGCAGCAGGACTCTTCCCCCTCGCCTCAGTGGGAGGTGGAGTCTGAGAGGCCTCCTTCCCCTGCACCTCAGCCAGAGATGCCCCCTGCACCACCACAGGGCATCCCGACTGCTGGAGGAGACCCTAACAGAGACAAAGACGACAATAACGATGCCGGTGGCAGTTCAAGCCACGGCACAGAGCTCTCGGAGGAGCAGGAGCCGGAGGGATGGATTGCTAGACCCATCACTCATGACACCGCTCGCGGGTGTCACTTCCATGATGCTCTCGATACCTTGCTGCATCGGGCCTTCGACCGACACACTTGGTCCATCGAGTATCATTGTGTAGTCTACCAGCATCATCGTGGGTTATACCCGGACCAGTGGGAGGCTACTTGCTTGGTGCACCGTCCGGACGATGATCTCTGGGGTGCAGAGGCCTTCTTAGAGCACTATTCTATTACTGAGAGGGATACTGCCGAGGCAGCCATGCAAGATGCAGCATGACGGGCACTTTCTCAGTATTGCTCGTTGTTCAATGGGGTAGCTGATGGTCTTGACCTAAAGTATTCCCCTCGCCGTTCGACCGGCAGGTGTGATTGTCTCGCCAGTTGGTGAAGGCAATCCCAGGCTGAACAGCATGGTCAACTTAGCCGTTGTGGTCAACACAGAGTTGGACCACGCCCTTGATGAGTTGGGCAAGGTTTGGGCGGAGGTTGCGGAATTGCGTGCTGAGTGCGTGGCACGCCACTATCTTGATGGTGGTTCTCCCGCCCCTATCGGGATTCAGCACCCTTACCGTTCACCGCCCCGTGGTCGCTTCGACTATGGTACCCCAGACTGCAGAACCCGCATAGATTTAGATCCATAGATCGACAGAGTCGGAGTCTGTAATAATGCTTACTTCAATGTCTTAATCTAGTTAGTCTTAGTTCGAGTTAGTTTGCTTATCATATGTTGGAATGATTGTCATGATGAACATGTAATGAAGTTGGATCTTTATAATGATTGTCATCAAGCTGTGGGTATCCCCTACAACTAGGTGTAGTTATTAATAAAGTCAGTTATTTAGTTGGGTAATCCATGTGTTTCCACTTCCCTCTTTATCTGATAAGCAGTCAGTGAAGATGGTCAATTGTTCAATGCTCTGAAGATTTCCGTACATCTTTTCTTATGTTGAAAGACTGCAGAGTCAGATCTGATATGTGTGTGATTTCTACAGATGTCTGAGAACAGGTGCAGAGGTGCGAGGCATGCTCAGCCAGAGCAGCAGGCTCCCCAAGAGGAGGCAGCCCCGCAGCAGCATTTGCCACCGCCGCCCCCGATGACCATTGAACAAATGTTCTTGATGCAGACCCAAGCAGTTCAGGCAATCAGATAGACCTTAGCAGCAATGCAGCAGGCACATCAGTAGCCACCCCCGCCTCAGCCTCAAGTGCAAGTCCAGATGCCACAGGTGCCTAGAGAAAAGCGAGCAGAGTTCATGAGGGGCCATCCCCCTGTCTTTGCTCACTCTGCTAATCCTATGGACGTGGAAGATTGGCTGCGTACCATGGAGCATGAGTTGCACACTGCCTAGTGCAACGATCGTGAGAAGGTGTTGTATGGTCCTCGACAGCTAAGGGGAGCTACACAATCTTGGTGGGAGTCTTACCTCACCACCCATGCCAACCCTGAAGCCATTACTTGGGAGGAGTTCAGGGATAACTTTCATCGCTACCATGTGCCCAAGGGACTGATGATAGTGAGGAAGGAGGAGTTTCTCGCCCTGAAGCAAGGTCCCCTGTCTGTCAGTGAGTACAGGGATAAGTTTTTGCAGCTGTCACGCTATGCCCTAGAAGATGTTAACACGGATGCTAAGAGGCAGTACCGCTTTCTGAGAGGATTGGTTGATCCCCTCCACTACCAGCTGATGAACCACACTTTCCCTACTTTCCAACATTTGATAGACAAAGCAATCATGACTGAGAGGAAGTGTCGGGAGATGGAGGATAGGAAGCGCAAGATTGGAGGACCTCAGGCCGGGAGTAGAAGTCGTCCCTGCTACTCAGGCAACTCGCCCCAGCAATTCAAGCAAGGTCACTAGCACCAGCATCAGCATCAACATCAGCACCAGCACCAGTACCAGAGCCAGTTTCCTCAGCAGCAGCAGAACCGTCAGAACACCTAGCCTGGAGGAAATCAGTACCAGCGTCAGAACCCCCAGGCACCTCGCCTTCCTGCCCCAGCACCCAATCAGAATGGTTAGGCAACTCCAGAGCAAGTGGGAGGTCGTGCATGCTTCTACTGTGGAGAACAAAACCATTGGGCGAAGAATCGTCCTAAGAAAGCAGCTCAGCAGCCGCTAGCAGTCAATGTCCTAGTAAGACAAGGAGCACCACAGCAAGCACCAGGAGTTCGTGGTCAGGCCTACAGCCACGTAAAGGTGAACCACCTAGAGGCCGAAGCGATCTAGGATGCTCAGGACATGGCAGTAGGTATGTTTCCAGTCGAATCCTACCCGGCAAAAGTACTATTTGATACTGGTGCCACACATTCTTTTGTTTCTACATCTTGGGTAGAATCACATAACATCCCCATAGAACCAATGATCCCACCTTTAAGAGTTAATTCAGTTGGGGGGAAAGTATAGTCCGATAGGATTTGTCCGAATCGAAGGATTGAAATAAGGGGGATAGACTTCCCTGCTAGCCTATTAGTAATGGGAACTCAAGGGTTAGATGTCATCCTAGGGATGGATTGGCTACACAGAAATCAAGCCACCGTCAGTTGTGACAAGAGAACAGTCAAGTTGGTGTCCCCATCCGGAAAGGAAGTAGTAACCAAGCTATATTTACCTGAACTAGAAGAGGGAGCTTGTCACCATTTATCAGTAGATGACAAAGAGTCCAATCCGATTGAGGCAATTAGGATTGTGTCAGAATTCCTCGATGTATTCCCTGAAGAGTTACCAGGCATGCCACCTGAAAGGAAAGTTGAATATGCCATAGAGCTTATCCCAGGCACCGCCCCTATTTCCAAGAGAGCTTATCGAGTATCCAGACCAGAGTTGGTGGAACTCAAGAAGCAAATTGATGAGTTATTAGAGAAAGGCTACATCAGACCAAGTACCTCATCTTAGGCAGCCCCAGTGCTATTTGTGGAGAAGAAGGATGGCACGAAGAGGATGTGCATCGATTACAGAGCCCTGAATGAAGTCACTATCAAGAACAAGTATCCTCTGCCTCGAATTGAGGACTTATTTGATCAGTTGAGAGGAGCCAGTGTGTTCTTAAAGATAGATCTGAGGTCAGGCTACCATTAGCTTAAATCCGACCGTCAGATATACCGAAGACAGCATTCATCACTAAGTATGGATTATATGAATTCATGGTTATGTCATTCGGATTGATGAATGCGCCAGCTTACTTCATGTATCTGATGAACAGTGTGTTCATGGACTACCTCGATAAGTTTGTAGTGATGTTCATTGATGATATCCTCGTATATTCCTAGAATGAGCAAGAGCATGACGAACATTTGAGGAAGGTACTTCAGAGGCTACGAGATTGCCAGTTGTATGCCAAGCTTAGCAAGTGTGAATTCTGGATCAACGAAGTTCTGTTCTTGGGTCATATAATAAACTGAGATGGACTAGTTGTAGATCCAAAGAAGGTAGCAGCAATTCTAGACTGGAAAGCGCCAAAAGATGTCCGAGGAATCAAGAGTTTCATTAGAATGGTCGGTTATTATCGGCGTTTCATTGAGGGTTTCTCCAAGATTGCCAGGCCAATGACAGCTTTGCTAGCAAAGAAGGTTGAGTTCAAGTGGACCCCAGCGTGCCAAGAATCATTTGAAATGTTGAAGCAAAAGTTGACAACAGCACCGGTGCGGTTCTGCCAGATGTTCACAAGCCATTCTCGGTATATTGTGATGCTTTGTACACGAGACTGGGATGTGTTTTAATGCAGGAAGGAAAAGTAGTGGCATACTCGTCCCGACAATTGAAAGTTCATGAGAAGAATTATCCCACTCATGATTTGGAGCTAGCAACAGTGGTTCATGCATTGAAGACCTGTAGATATTATCTTTATGGGCAGAAGTGTGATATCTACATGGACCACAAGAGCCTCAAGTACATATTCACTCAGTCAGAGTTAAACATGAGGCAGCGAAGATGGCTAGAATTGATCAAAGACTATGAGCTGGAGATTCATTATCACCCAGGCAAAGAAAATATGGTTGTAGATGCTCTTAGCAAGAAGAGTCAAGTCAATATGTTGGCTGCTCACCCGATGCCGTTCGAGCTAGCAGAAGAATTCAACAGACTGAGTCTCTGATTTCTAAATAACACTCAAGGAGTGGCAGTTGAGTTAGAGCCTACTCTGGAGCAAGACATCAGAAAAGATCAGAAGGAGGATGAGAAGATCAACGAGATCCGGCAGCTAATCATAGATGGGAAAGGTCTAGATTTCCGTGAAGATGCCGAAGGAGTGGTATGGTTCAAGGATAGGCTGTGCGTTCCTGACATCGCATCGATCCGGGAACTAATTCTCAAGGAGGCTCATGAGATAGCATATTCTATACACCCTGGTAGCGAGAAAATGTACCAAGATTTGAAGAAGAGATTATGGTGGTATGGTATGAAAAGAGAGATAGCAGAGTATGTGGCTAGATGCGATAGTTGTCAGAGGATCAAGGCAGAACATCAGAGACCCACAGGTTTGTTGCAGCCGTTGCAGATTCCTCAGTGGAAATGGGATGAGATTGGGATGGACTTTATAGTCGGTCTACCCCGCACTCAAGCTGGTTACGACTCCATCTGGGTAGTAGTGGACCGTTTGACAAAGGCGGCCCATTTCATACCAGTAAAGACCACCTATAACAGTGCAGTGTTGGCAGAGTTATACATGTCTCGGATTGTGTGCTTGCATGGTATTCCAAAGAAGATAATATCAGACAGAGGCACTCAGTTCACCTCTCACTTTTGGCAGCAGCTACATGAAGCTTTAGGTACTCACTTG
Source organism: Zea luxurians (assembly GCA_029449295.1). Classification (NCBI taxonomy): domain Eukaryota; kingdom Viridiplantae; phylum Streptophyta; class Magnoliopsida; order Poales; family Poaceae; genus Zea; species Zea luxurians. Next base: position 34,926,947 of record JAOPSE010000010.1, on the reverse strand, counting down.
AAGTTCAGTTCAGCTTATCACCCGCAGATAGATGGTCAGACTGAGAGAACCAACCAAATTCTTGAGGATATGTTGAGATCTTGTGCTTTGCAAGACAAGTTAGGTTGGGACAAGAGACTACCGTATGCAGAATTCTCCTACAACAACAGCTATCAGGCAAGTCTGAAGATGTCACCGTTTGAAGCGCTCTATGGGAGGAATTGCAGAACCCCATTGCATTGGGACCAACCCGGCGAAAGGCAGGTATTCGGTCCAGAGATTTTGCTTGAAGCTGAAGAGAATATCAGGACGGTCTGAGAAAATCTGAAGGCAGCGCAGTCTAGACAGCGAAGCTATGCTGACATCAGGAGAAGGGAACTCAGTTTTGAAGTGGGAGACTATGTTTACCTGAAAGTGTCACCCATCAGAGGAACCAAAAGGTTTGGAGTCAAGGGCAAGCTAGCCCCTTGCTATATCGGGCCGTACCAGATTCAAGCAAGACGTGGAAAAGTGGCTTATCAACTCATCTTGCCAGAGAATCTGTCCACAGTGCATGATGTGTTTCACGTGTCTCAGTTGAAGAAATGCTTGACAATACCAGAAGAGCAGTTGCCAATGGAAGATCTTGAAGTTCAAGAGGATCTAACTTACGTTGAGAAGCCAACGTAAATTCTGGAGACAGCATATCGGGTCACTCGGAGGAACACCATCAGAATGTGCAAAGTCAAATGGGGCCACCACTCAGAGGAAGAAGCAACCTGGGAAAGGGAAGATGATATGAAAGCCAAGTACCCTGAACTCTTTGCTAGCCAGCCCTGAATCTCGAGGGAGAGATTCTTTTAAGGGGGGTAGGTCTGTAACACCCTGAATTTGGGGGTATAAAATTTCTTTCTTATGATCATCCAAATTTAGGTGTTATTCTTCTCCATCTCACTCTAGCTTCACTCTCTCTCTAGTTTTCTCCCTCTTTTTTTCTTTTAATTAGAGTTAGTGGTATTAGTGAAGGATTATTTATTTTATTTTGCCCAAAACCTATGAGTTATGGAATGTTGCATCACATTGAGCCTAAACATTCTTTGAGTTGTTGCATATATTTGATTTAGTTTGAATTTAAAACTTGGTTTGAATTTGAATTGAAAACCCTAGAGAAAATAAATAGAAAAGGCAATAGAAATTCCAGGAAAAAGGAAAAACCAATTTTAGCCCAAGTCGGTCCAGTTAGCCCAGCCCGCGCCCGCGCGCCCCCTATGCCTGACAGGCGGGCCCCGCCTGTCGACGCCAACCAGCGTGCTCTCTCCCCCTCGCTCTCTCGCTGCTCTGTGGGGGCCAACCTGACAGCGCCGTTGCTCTTGCCCGCGCCTGCTTTCCCTCTCTCTGCCCCACCATCCCCACCTGTCAGTCGTCCTCAACCTCTTGCCCACGATCTCCCCGCCGTGGACGCGCCCACGACCGCGCGTTCTCCGGCCACGTCTGTGCCCCCGTGCCCCTTTTGAGCCCCGCACCCTGCTCGCCCACCTCCTCGCTCTCATTTGCGCCCTCTGCCAGACTCCCTCGCCCTCTCTCTCGCTCTACCCACGTGAACAGGGAGCTTCGCCACCGCCCGCCGACGCCCACCGCCTGTTCCATGGCCGCCATTGCGCCCGTGCCCTGTCCAGTGCCATGGTGAGCTTCGCCTTACTGCCAGCCACTCGGGACACCATTCGGTGTGCCCTCACCCTCCCTACTACGTCCGGTCCATGCTCACCAGAGCGTTTTCTTGCGCAGCCGGAGTCCGCCATCGTCGCCCCGTCGAACCCCTGCGCCTCGCCGTTGCTTCGCTGTGCCAGAGCTTTTGCTCGAGGTGAGCAACCTGCCCATGCCCTTAATTTGGTCATCCTCGCTCTATAGCTCGTTTGATTGCTCGCCGGAGCAATCCAGAGTCGCTGTTAGCCTGCCCCACCGTGGTCTGCGCTCGCTGGTGCCCCGCGCCGGAGTGAAGGCCATGGCCGAGTTCGCTAGACCGCCCTGATTGCGCCCAGGCTAGTCCCCGAGCCTCTAGTGCCCTGTCGTGGCCGGCCTGCTCGTCTCCGACAAACTCTCGCCGCGGGGCCGAGTGGCGCCACCACGCCCAAGCTAGCCCTGGCCGTTAGATCTCGGCCGTCTGTCCGAGATCTGATGGTTTGGACTTAACCCAAGTAAATCTAATCCTAGCCCTCCGATCGGGATCTGACCGCCCCTCCCTTTTCCCCCTCACCCACGTCTTTGTCTCTGGGCCCGGCCGGTAAGTCCGCCCTGGCTCGCTGGCGCTAGCCCCGCTTGTTAGCCGTGTCTGCGCGCCCGCGCCCGCGCGTGCACTCGTGCGATCTAATCTGGGCCATTGATCTATGATCCGATGGCTAAGATTACCACGTACCCCTTCGCGTGTGAGTTTTGCTTAAGAACCCCCTTGTTTTAGGAAATCAACCCGTCGTCCTCTGTTTTAGCGCATAGGTCCCTGGTTTCTTTAGAATAGCCCCTAGACTTTTATTTTATTATAGATTTAGCCCTAATTTCATATTTCAAACTTCAAAACTTTTTTGTTTCATATCTTTTTCATATGAACTCCAAATTTAGTGGTTCAAATTGCAAAATGTTCACAAGATTATTCTCTTCTCAAATAAAATATGACCAACTGTAATCTGTATACTTTAATTTTTACACTTAGAATATAGAATTAAAGTATATGTTGATTTATTTATTTAATGAAATAGATAAAAGGAAAATCCTAGGAATAAAGTATATTTAATCTTGTGAGGTTAGTGTTATGCATTTCGTGGATTCATTTTTTGTTTAACCTTTAGGCCTAAATGAGATAAATAGAATTAGGTAGGTAATTATGAATAATATTTAAAGGATAATCAAATTCCTAAATAAGAATAGTTCATCTTATAATTTAATCTTTTCTTTGTCTATTTATTACTTTACCTTTTTAAGTTATGTTCCAAACACTTAGAAAGTAATCAATCCCCCACTTAGGATTAGTCCATTTTATAACTTGATATCATTCCCCTATACTTAATACTATACCTTTTTGAGTTGTGTGCCAATGTTTGTATATGTTTGATATGATGTTCATTTGTACTTTTCCAAATGTATTGAATGTATGCTCGCTTTACTTAGACAACGAGCAGTCCGAGGTTCCTGAGTGTGTTGTTGGAGACCTCCCTGAGCAACAACCTGGTGAAGGCAAGTGTCCTCAGACCTATCATGTCCTACTTTACTTTATAATTCACTGTCCCGCATTACGTTATTGAAACTTAAGGATTGACTATTCTGTATTTACCTTACCCTTGTTAACCTTTTTGGGTTAATCATGGTTATCTTATGCTATTGCTTTAACTTAATCAATGAATATGATGTGACCTTCTATGATACTATGATGTTATCCCGATGGGGTCCTTGTGATTACGTTAGGGGGCTCAGGCTGTTTCCTGAGTGCCTCTCCGTAAGGACCTATTTTGGGAGTGACACCCGGGATAACAGTGCAACCATGAGGGTGGAATGGGACGCCCTTAGCTGATTAATTAGAGGAACCTGAGGAGTAGCTAGCTTTGCCGTAGGGCCGTCAATGGGGTCCGGGCACAATACTTGCTCTGCCGAGGCTAGTTGCAGAGGTTCTTTGATTTGATTTTGTTAGTCACCCTTCCTCTGGGGAGATGTACTATGTTTATCAAATTGGAGAAACCTAACGAGCGGCTACGACCTCTGGGAAATCTTTGTAAAGGCTACGTAGTGAGACCCTTCTAGGTCACCTTGGTAGTGATCAATGGGGAGGCTAGAACCCCAGGCAGAATGGGAATCATGGCTTGTGGGTAAAGTGTGCGACCTCTGCAGATTGTTAGAAACTGATATATCAGCCGTGCTCACGGTTATGAGCAGCCTTGGGATCCTCTTCGATTAGAAGAACTTTGATTACTTTTATGATGATGGTTAACAGTGATGGTTATAATTTTCAACTCTGGTATTTCCTCTTGGAGGGAGTGCCTCTGGGTAATAACTGGATTTATCACTAAAACTTGGCTCTACTTATAGTAATAAAACTTGACTAATTAAAAGCAACTGATTAACCTTAACTCCACATACAGCTAGTCTACTTTAGCCAAATGGGACATTTGCTTAGTACGTTGAAGTGTACTCACCCTTGCTTTACAAACCACCCCACCCAGGTTGTCCCCACTGTTCTCAGTGCTCAGGAGGTGAAGCTGGTAACATGGAGGACTTTGAGGAGTTTTAGGACTACGACGAGTTCTAGTTTACTTTAGTGGCAAACCCCCAGTCAGCTGCCTGTGTAGGCTTACATTCTATGTTTCGTTACTCCGCACTTTGATGTTAATGTTAAACTCTATGGTTATGTAATAGACTCTGTGGATGTCTCTAACATCTTGATGTAACTAAGTACCTTTCCGCTATTTAATTCAAGCATTGTGTGATGATGTCCAATTATGTAATCGTTGTGTATGTGAGGTTTGATCCTGTCACGTATATGGTTCGTATTCGGTTTACCTTCCAAAACCGGGTATGACAGGATGTTACATGTAGTTACGCTCGAAGTGGTTGAAACACTGGTCGGAGTGGGGGGGGGATGCCCCATATTTGCACCCTTTGCATCATCGTGGCGGTAAAGGTAGATTAGACCGTAGTCATGCCGTCCTTTGTTGACTTTGGCACCCTCCGCGTGGCAGGTGAGCGTACGGACACACGTTCCAGAATTGGAGTGGTTGGCCGAGGCGGGTAGCTCCCGGAGCGTCGCCTGAGACGCCCTCCGGTGAATTGGGAATGCGTTTTTCGCCCGAGGCTGGCCTTAGGCGAGTCGCGGATGCGTGTCCCGCCTAGGGTTGGTCTCGGTCGAGTCGCAACTGCGTATCGCGCTTGGGGTTGGCCTCAGACGAGTCGCAGGCTCGTAGATGTGTCTTCCGTCCGAGTTTGGCTTCGGGCGAGTCGTGACTTGGGTCCTTCGCTCGGGGTTGGCTTCTAGCGTGGTGTGACTTGGGTCCCTCACACAGAGTTAACCTCGAGTGAATCGGTCGGGAGCGTGTTTCGCTTATATATTGGTTAATAGCTGTTGGATTAACGCAGATGGTCGCCCGGCTAGTAGTACTACGAAGTGGTACTCCGTATACGTAGATTTATTACGATCGAGACAGAAACGAAAGTACCGAGTACGTAGTATATACAAGTAGTATAATACAACTGTATAGTATATACTAGTACTACTAGTTTAAGATTGTTTGAGACAGAGACAGCCGTGCGTGTTGCAGAGGAGCACGAGCACGTAGGAGTACGTGCTTGTTTTTTTGTGTCATAGTAAACGGTGTAGACATCGCGGAAAGTTCTGTTGACCGACGCCGTAGCCGTAGCCCGTAGGGGAGATTTTCTTCCCATTCCACCGAGCAGAGCTGAGGTGACCTCGAGTGACCTCACGGCCGTAGCAGGCAGTCCCGTCTACGGTCTATACTACGCCTCTACCACTGCTGCTAGTGCTAGCTATAGCCTCTCAGCAGTGAAGCTCTTGTCTGAAAAAATAGTACTGTACGTAGTATTGGGAGGGAGCGAGCGAGCGAGTCTCTCTGGCCAATGGCAGGCAGCAATTCCAACGAGCGAGACCCAGCCCACCAAAAAGGTTTCCATCGCATTGAAAGCTGTAGGTGGTTTTCCCTCTATCCACATGCATCCGTCTCCTAGCTTGCCATACTGCACTGTTTGAGTGTTTTCCCTCTCGATCATATCAGCTCCTCCCACTAGCTAGCGGCTAGCGCGGCGAGAGATGCCGGAGGGAAGAACCGGCCCGGCCCGGCCGGCCGGCCGGCGCCCTGCTCTGGTTTGTCTGAGATGCTCGGCGGCATCGCCATGAATGGGGTCATAACTGTAGTAGGATACTGCTGTACATGCATGCACATTCAATGTGCTGTAGACGTAGTAGAATGTAGTAGAAATAGTGGAGAAGCAGAGTAAAATGCATGCAATGCATCGCAGGTCGGTTCTCAAACTTGGTATGTCATGTCGTGTTATTTGCATAATTGGTTCATCGTCGAACTCTCAAAAACTAGCAAAAAAACGGGTTCTTGAACTTGGTCTGTCATCCAAAACTGGATTTACTCAAACTAAATGTCGACGATTGATGTGTCGTGTGTCACGCTTAAGTGTACTAATGAAAGCTCGGTAACTCAGATGACACACTGCCAAATTTAGAGAGTTGGCTCTATAAAGTTAGCTAACTTTTTAGAGAGCTCTAAAAAGTTAAGCTAACTTCCAACTACAGCAAACACAGGGAATTATTGGCGTCTTAAGATAAGCTAGTACTCAGTACTCACGCTACTACTGATTCCATTGCATGACGCTTTATGAACTTTTGCGAGTAGTCTTTGAATACCAAGTACGTACACGACATAAGTGAGGATGTAGGTGCTGTCTGCTGCGCCTACGTACGTACGTACGTGCTACTTGTGCATCGATCCGTCAGGTGTACACACAAAACAAAGTGTGCGTGTTCAAAAGAGTGTCTTCAAAAACCTGCAACAGTTTTTTTTTCCTTAAAAAAACTTTAACAATTAATTCATCAACTAGCTGCATATGCTTGTGTAGGTTTATAGTTTTTGCTATATATATATCTACATATATAATTACTAGACTTCTATATACACTAGAGAAATGGTAAAACGATTTAGAGCATATAGAAAGCATTTGAAACAACGAACAATGACCCCCCTCAGCTAGCTTTGTCAAGAAGCTCGCAGAAAAGTGAGAAGACCCATATGTATACAAACCAACAGCCACCTAACTGGAGTTCATCACGCACTGAAACTGAGGCCTGGGCTGGGAGGACAGGGCAACCGGGCGAAGTAAAGTCGTCAAGTGTTTGTCATGGATGCAAAGGGTTGAATGAAACAGCAAAAAAAAAAAAAAAAAGGTTAGACGGCCCTTTATTTCGACGTACGCAGCATTGGCGTATGTTCGATGAAGCATATATTCGACGGTGCTTCCAGGGTTTCTGGCTCACCAATTAGGGGGTGTTTGGTTGCCCCTGCTAAAGTTTAGCCCGGGTCACATCAAGCGTTTGACTTTCAAATAGGAGTATGAAATATAGACCCAACCAACTGGACTAGATTCGTCTCGTCTTTTAATCTTCGGCTGACAAATTAGTTTTATAATCCGACTACATTTAATACCCGGAACGGAGGTTCAAACATTCGATGTGATAGGGGCTAAAGTTTAGTTTGGGGTAACCAAACACCCCCTTAGACAACATATCTGGTGCGCATAAAAGTTTAGTGTAAATGGTGCATATATCAAATCAGCACCACTCATATTAGATATAACGTCTCTAGTTGTTTGGTATATTTTGCTAAGAACATCCTCCGATGTGGTGGAAGGTGTTATTTGTAAATTGAAATAATCAATCAGAGACGTTAGATATATAATAAATAGTGATGATTTAATATGTACACCATGTGCACTAAACTTTCATGTATCGAATGCAGATAACCAAACAAACTAACTAGTTTTAGTTTGCATGATGAATAGACAGGCAAGAGGTTTCTGCTGGCTTGCAAGATAGCTAGCAAGAAAAACATGTGCCAACAACCCAGCAGTCACGCAACAATTAGGCAGCAGCTGAGCTCTCACCCCACGATGATCCAAAAGGCCTTTTGTTCATGCAAGCAGGGCTGCCATGCGAATGCAAAAGTGGTGGGTTGGAATATCTCTTTACCCCCTTCCTTAAGCAAGCAAATGCAGCAATCCGCCCCTGCCCTGCCATTCAAACTGTCATCTTCTTCCAGCTCTGTCGTCGTCGTCCAGTCATGGGGAGAGAGAGAGAGAGAAAAGCTAGCTAGTAGCTAGCTACCCTCTGTCTCTGTGTCCGCCATGCCCAGCCCAACAGGGTGTTGCTGCTCAGTGCTCAGGTCTACTGCTGCCCTCCCATCATTAACTCATCATCCACCCCCCTCCCTCCATAGTAAACTACGCTTTGCCCATCTCTCTCTCTAGCTTTTACCTTCTTACCCCTTGTCTTTCTCTCTCTACACCCCCCCCCCCCCCCCCCACTCACTAGAAAAGGACAGCATCCCCCCGTCCATCCCTCTAGCTAGCTGAGCTCAAGCCACCACAAGTTTCGTTCCACAGACAAAGAAACGGGCGAGAGGGAAAGGAGAAAGACAGCGCTCTTTGTCACTCGCTCGTCTGCAACAAGCTAAGTGTAGAGTGTAGTTGCAAAGGGATTGCAAGAGAGAGAGAGAGTGTGTGTGTGTGTGATCGACCCATGGAGCTCTTCCCCTCCCAGCCGGACCTCTCCCTCCAGATCGGCCTCCCCGCCAGCGCCACGCCCCACGACCACCACCACGGCGCCGCCCTCAGCGCCAGGTTCCTCGCGGCAGCCGCAGGCGGCGGTGGCAACGGGGTCCCTGGCAACCCGGCAGTGGCCATGGCGCCGTCGCTGCAGCTGCCCATGTCCATGCCGATGCCGCTGCCAATGCCGATGCCGGTGCCCCCCAACGCCGCCGCCGCCGCGGGGCCCGGCGGCGGCCTTTACTACCACCCCGACGCCGCCATGCTGCGGCCCATACGCGGGGTGCCGCTGTACCAGCACCCGCACACGCACGCGGTGCCGCCGACGTTCCCGCCGCACGCGGCGGGGGCGGCGGGCCCGTGCTTCTGCGAGCCTTGCCACGTCGCCGCGGGCGCCTGGCGCCGCGCCGGGTGCGGCGTCGGGACGCGCGTCGTCGCCGGGTTCCCCACGGCCAAGCGCGCCGCCAGGGCGCCGCGCATGCGCTGGACGTCCACGCTCCACGCGCGCTTCGTGCACGCCGTCGAGCTCCTCGGCGGCCACGAAAGTACGTTGCCCTCGTCCGGTTCCGGGTCCATCGCCCCATGCACATGACATGCATCTGCCCTTGCAACCTTGTCGCTCTAGCTAACTAGCTAGCTAGCTACCTTTCTTGTGTTCATTTCTTCTTCTTCTTGTTCTTCTTGATGCGTTCATCCATGAGTATGATCTGTCCTCATCGTCACTGACGATTTTGCTTGTTCTTGTGCATGATGGTAAACTACCAGGGGCAACACCCAAGTCAGTTCTTGAGCTCATGGACGTGAAGGATCTCACACTGGCTCATGTCAAGTCTCACTTGCAGGTACTCCGATCCGATCCGATCCTTCCTCTTCTTCTCACACAACTTAACAATTTACACCTCCTCCTATATTTTATATTTCGATCTGATCATTCCATGACAGTAATAGACACACCGTAGGACTGAACAAGCTAGCTGCTAGTAGTATCAAGCAGGGAACAGGTTAACATAAACACATGCAAATCAAATATGGTGATCTCTTCTGCTGGCTCTTGTTGTTTTGCTGCCGCATCAGTGCTAGAGAGACTGCCTGCCTGTTGCTAGTAGCCACTACTAGTACTAGTCTAGTGCACGGTGCACACTGCTCGATGCTGTATGTGTGTGTACATGCAACAGATGATATGCATCAAAGTGGAAGAAAGTGAGCGAAGGGAGAAAGAAGAGAGAGAGAGAGATGGGCAGGGCAGATGGGGCTAGAGTCTGAACAGTGCACAATATAACTCCATGTAGTGTCTTCCTCTATCGGTCCTCTAACATTATTAGCGTCATATCCCTTGTAAAAATCATGCATATGGAAACTTATATGATCATCATTAGCTAGCTAGGTCCAAGTATATCTCAACTTCGGTGCAAAAGCAAAAAAAAAAAAAAATGCAGGTTTCATTCACATCTAGGGCACCAGGCAAGCTACTCTTTCTAGCTATTGTACTACACACATGAATCACACACAGACACAGTAGTTACTCTAATACTATGCCTTTGATGAATAATGCCTGTTGACAGTGTGACTGTGGTGGTTCCCCTTTGCTAGCTAGCTACTTTCCCCCTTTGCTGTTCTTGATTTATGCCTTAAGGTGTCAAATCAAATCTTGCAGCAGATAGCCCATATATATGCACGCACGCACGATGTATCTATCCTCCTGAAAAACGCAAATCTTATGATTCGCCAAAGAGATTCCCCTATTTTGTACTGCGAGTTGCTTGCTTCAAATGTAGTTCGTAGATACGGGTAGATAGATATGCTTTGCCTTTGCCTGGCCTATAAACTGATCCTTTGCCATGTTGCTGCGTGTGCTGCATGCAGATGTACAGGACCGTGAAGAACACCGAAAGGCCGGCAGCTTCGTCAGGTGAATAGTACAAGATTTGTGCTTTGTTTGCTCGCGCGCGCGCGCTTTAGAATCAATGCTAGCTAGCATGACATGAGTGATGAGCCAGCCCCTTGCTGCTGCTTCAGCCTTCCGTTTTATTCCCTCTTTTTTCATCATCGACCAGCTAGCTAGCTACTCATCTTCAACATCACTTGTGTTTCCTTTCCTATGGTAGTGATGGTGGTAGTCGTAGTAGTATATGCCAAGGATCAGTATATATATATGCATGCTAATCTTATTCTTGTTGCCTAATAATTGTTTCTTTTTTGCACGCACGTACGCGTGGGTCCTGCAGATCTAGCTGATGGGTTCGAGAACGGGTCGGCAGGCGAGATCTGCGACGACAACTCGCTCGATCTGCACGGCGCCGGCAGGCCGGAGTCGGCGGCGGCGACTCGGCATGGAAGGTTAGCTGCCTGTAACGACCATGGAAGGAGCACCGGTGCTCATGGTGCCCTCTGGAATAGCTCCTCAAGGTGCATATATACGTACATACATAGTTACATACATACATGCTTATTAATCTTATGATAAGTACTACGTATACCACATGTGTGCATTAGAACAGTAAGCTAATAAGCTAATAAGAATAGGGTTACATTAGAATCAGACATATGGATCAAGAACTAGCTTTTCCCCTGATGTCAACTTACACACACTGTCAATCAAATCTCTAGCTTTGTTGCAGTAGTGGGTGCTTTACTTGCTAGCTTTATTAGGTCATGGAAAGAGGCAAGCCTCTTTTACCCACATGCACATCTGCTCTCCCTGAGAATCAGTTCCCAATAAATATGATGAGCTCAGGAAAGCGCCCCTACTTCATGGAGACCAGCAAACCTTTTGAGAGTTTTGACATGGATCCGCCTAGTAGTAGGTGTCTCTATGTGCCTGCCTCAATTATGGCCTCATTATGTATGCCCGTGGCCTTTTTGTCAGTATAGTAGTAGTGTGTATGCATACAGTTCACAGTGAGGTACAAGTATATATTAATATATATTGGCTAGTAGTGTATCCACGCACATGTTTTGGCTTCCATCAGTAAGAGTAATAGACTGTGCAAGTATCGAGTGCGTAATAATCTATCCACTAATTGTTTCCCCCAGCTAGTATCATCTCTTATTAATGCCCTAGCCCCTAGCTAGCTTGGGTTGCGATCCTCGAGCTTATTTTCCAGCCCTGCCTACTTCTGGTATATACATTTTGTTAAGAATTTTATATATGATGATAACATTTCCTAATAACTAGGTCCACTGCCGTTACAGTATTGCAGTAACACGCAGTGTTACAGTCTTTAGCTCTTTTACCCATTGCATATCCATGTAGTCACACTGTTAGACCTCAGCAGAGAAGCTTTGCCAAACAGTTTTTTTGGCTAGTTTGGTAACTTCAATTTCCCATGTGATTTCTATTTTCCCATGGAAAAATGAACTCCCTTGACAAAATGGAAATTCATTGGGAAAATTAGGTTCTCAAACTAGCCCTTAGAGAGAAGCTAGTAATTCTCGACAGATTTTATGAAGTGATTTTTCGAAATAAACTAACAAGTTGGGGGCCGAAAAAAAATTAGCTTCTCCTAATTCTGTGACGCCATTCTTTATAGTGACTTGAAGAGTTTATGTTAAAGAATAAAAGAGAATCACTTCACTTCTCTTAGAAAATCAACTTTCATAGGAAAATCATAATCAGATCGATCAAACTCTACCATACTAGCCTTTACTCCTACTTTGTGACGATGCGTCGGTACTAACTGAGCTCTGTGTCTGTTGGTGGCTTTGTTCTGTTGTGTCTACAGGGAAGACTGGACCGGCTTTCCCAGCGAGTCCAACACCGGGCGCATGAGCATGCATTCTCGATCTCTCAAGGTACGCAGATATATATATATATATATATATATATATATATATATATATATATATATATATATATATATATATATATATATATATATATATATATATATATATACTACACTAAACAAGAACACAGTGAGCCTGTTGCACTACTGCTCCTTAATTGTTAGTTCATGTGATAATGAGGCCGGCCAACTGAACTGATGAACATATATATCGACCGATCAACTACTTAATGTGTGTGCAGGATCAGACGATGCAGTCCAAGAGCCTGGAGATCCTCTCGGACATGAACTCCTCCTGCGTGTCGGAGACGACGTCGTGTGCCAGCGAGTTGAACCTGGAGTTCACCCTAGGCCCACGCATCAGGCACTAGCGTGCAAAGCGACCAGAGGACGATATAATCGGAGGATTAGCTATAGGCTACTATATAAGACGGGGTGCTTTGCATTGCGTGCGTGCGTGTTCATGGGATCGTGTTAAGACGGAGGATGCACTCATGGTCCCAGAGAGAGAGAGAGAGAGAGAGGCAGCATATATGCATCTTTCATCGTTAAAAGAAGCTAGGCCATGGACAGACACCAGCAGCAGCAGCAGCCAGGGAAAAAGGATTAAAGGTGTGTAGCATCAGCAGCAGCTAGTCTAGGGTAGTGGTAGTAGTGGTAGAGTGAGGTGATCGTTCGAAAGCTAGCTAAACACAGATGCAATGTGTGTAATGGATGGAGTTGTTGTGTTAGATCGAGCGCGTTTGCGTTAAGGATCGGACGATCTGTTAAAAGGGCTTTTTTCGCAGCAACAATGCATGCATATGAGCTTGCATTTGCTAGGGGCCGCAGGAGTACGTGCAAAGGAAAAAAGGGCGGGGTGACATGTGTTGTTGCTTTCTCCTGCATCAGTCACATGCCCTTGAGCGCTCCATTTGCATTGTGAGCTCAGCTTTTCTTTGTCGTGATGGGATAAGGCGATCACCAAACCCTTGCAATATATGCCTATTTGAAGGCGACCCGAGGTTTTTTTAATGGGGCCCTAATCTTACTTTCTTTTGGTTTGGGCCACCGTCCAAAAATTATTCTTTCAGCAAAAATCGAAGTACTGGAGGGCTGGAGGCTGGAGCAAAAGCAAATAAAAGGAACACGTGGAAAAACTATAAGCCAAAACTCAGCCTGCAGAAGGACGAACTTCTGCCCCTGCTGAACGTGGAAATTTAGCATTGACATGGCATAGAAGTTCAGGGCAGAGTGTTTTCATTTCACTGGCATAAACCAATGAAAAAAAAACAAAACTCAATCGAACGCACTCTGGTTGAGTCGAAATCTTACACATGATATATGGCGGATCCTCCGTGAGGGTACAAGATGCATGGAGACTTCTTGTACTTCATGTTAACACGAGAGAATATAGTGTGGGGTTTAGGGTTTAGGATTTAGATAGATTCGGACCGCCAGACAGTAATGACTTGCGTCCTCTTAGTTTTTGGTTGTATTGTTTGGAAGCCAGAAATAGCTAAGTGTGAAGGAGTGTGCTCAAAGCTAGGATAGCTTGAGCTTACTAAATCATGAGCTAGAGTAGTTTGTGTTCACTACCGGAATTTGGATTTTTGCTGAGAGCTATTTATCGGGCACTCGACAAAACATACTTTGCCGAGTGTTGCTCTTGGCATATATCGACACTCGGCACACAGTCTCTGCCGAGAGCCAAACTCTCGGCATAAAAAGGCTCTCGACAAAGACTTCTTTGCCGAGAGCCAAGTACTCGGTAAAAAGGGCTCTCCGCAAGGTGTCGTCAGCTGCCGTCGGTGGCTGACGACCGTTAGCTTTGCCGAGTGTCCAAGGTGGACACTCGGCAAAGTAAGTATCAGGTTCTGGCATAGCAGAACGACGATGCTCAGCAGGACGACTACACAGCAAGACGATGACGACGCTCGGCAACAGGTGGATCAGCAGACCGCTGTCGATGCGGTGTAGCAGGACGACGACGACGCTCAGCAGGACATCTCAGGTTTTGGTGCCTCAGGTTCAAGGAACGTCTATTTGCAAGGTCCCACGAGTCTCTCTCAGCGACCCAAACTTCGTGATAGGCATCCGTTGATTCGACTCGATGGGGGGAGATATGCAACTTTAGATGTTGTCGGTGCTTATTCATATTATTGTTCAAATTCATAACAAAAACTATCACGACCACAACCCCTATGGCATCCTGGGCCTTCTGTAAGTAACACTTGCCTGGACTTGTTGAGTACGTCAGAGTGGCGAGCCCAGCCTACACCTTCGACCACTACGTTGTCGCCCCAATGCAGTAGATCAGGACGACAGGAAATTCAACAAGACGGGGCGGGTGAAGCAAGAGTCGTGGGTAAATCTTCCTCGCATTATATTGTTTAATACGTCGCATTCGTTGCACATTCTTGAAATAATGTATGGATACATCATCTTTGTATGCAAGATTTCTTCAGATGCGAGGCTGAATATGATGCCAGGGCGGATGTGGTGGCTACCACGAGCTGTAAGAAGCTCGTCGTGGACATACACTACAAGGCGCGCATCTAGGCCATTGTCACTTACCACAGCTTCGTCCTTGGGGAGAAGGTGAGCAAGCAGGACGCCTGAATCATGTCGTTGACTCAGGACTAGTACTTGCAGGTAAATACAGGACTTAAATATTCATACTTCTCATAAGTTGTATACTTGTCTTTAGATGATTCCTTATTGGTGCGCCACGCATCCTTAGTGCTGGGAGCAGAGGGAGTCTTAGTTGGTCATCATCGAAGAGTTGGTCATCTGGTCCGTCTTGCAGAGTTGGTCGGCAGAGTTGGCCATTTTTGAAGGGCCTATTTTGGGTACCCGGTTCCCGAGTACTCGATAATCTTGAATTTGGCATAATTGTCCTTGAAGATGGAAAGTTTCGGTTCCTTCACTACCGATGTGCCCTCATAAGATCCTCAAGTCTCTTCCATACTTCATGTGTCATCTCCAAGACTATGATTGACACATAGACCTTGGGCTCAAGTTCTTCATAGATTACATTGAGAGTGCGATCATTTAATTACTAATTCTCCTCTCATCTTGGTGGTGTGTCCTTCATATCCAACATAATGAAGGGATAATCCACATCTCTCCATATCTTTGGGCTCATAGCCTTCAATTGCAAACACATCCTCTTCTTCCAATGGTCATAATTGCTTCCACCAAAGTGTGGTTGCTTGCCAACATGATTAGTACTCATCTTTCAACACCATAGATTACATGGCCTTTAAATTATGACAGCGTGGCTCTAATACAATTTGAAATGATTTAGATGGACAAATGGGGAGGATTAAATAGCTAATAAAAATCTATACAAAACGGAACAACACTAGATCAAATTGATTAGTGCTAAATATGACCCTAATAGCAACTACTTTGTCTATCTCTAGTTTGACCAAAGCAAGACCCTACACAATTCTACTTGTAATTGAAATCTACTACTAGAGAACATAAACACAAGCAACAAGAAACTACATATGAGTATTCTAGCTAGTTAAACTAGTGGGCATCAAAACTAGCTACTATACTACTAACTAACTACAACTAATCTAGAGTACTACACTACTTGCAACTACCACACACAAGCAAAAGATATAAATGTAAAGCAAGTGTGGTGGTCTATACCAAATTTAAACCAAGCAAGAGATGAACACAAGATTTATCCTTGAGGTTCAGTTGCATGTCGGCAACCTACATCCTTGTTGTGGTAAGTCTTAGTTTAATGAATTGCATGCTGACTAGTTGCTCAAGCTAGACTTATAACTTGGGGGCCACAAGAATCAAACACAAGAAGCACTCTAGCTAGCCACGAGCATTTCACTAGAGTTGTTGTTCATGATCTCCCGCTACGACAAGCATAAGGGCCCCATACAAGGAGGATCTCAAGGGTGTGGGCATCAATTAAGGGTTAGAAGAGAGTGGTAATTCATGGACATAAGTCCTATTTATAGCATCACACAAAAGCCAACCATTACCCTCTTCTTATAGAAGTTATGTGCTCATCAAAGAGCTCTAATCATCATTGAAATTTAGTATCAGAGGTCTCCAACATCTATAATCCGACGACTCCAAAACATGTCATTAAACAATATCAGAGCTCTGGTGAGGCATCCGGTGGAACATCAGACAGGTCATGTTGGTCACCTATTAAGATGCATGTAAGAAACCAAAATAGGGCAACCTAATTAAGTTGGTGAAGCCATCTCCCCATATCCTCCCATGAAGGGAGAAAGATTTAAAGGGAGAAGGTTGAATAAGACATGGAAGATACATGAGGCAAAGTATAGAGATAAACTGGTTATGAAGCTTATTCTTCATCATTTTTATTATTCTTCCATTTACAAATGATTACAGTGATACCTTTGAGATATACAAACAATGTCCAAAGCTTCGGATGCTAAGTGTTTTACGTGCGCATGAATGTGAAAACAACAAAGTTCGGGTCCCTATGCATGGAAATTGCACCCCTGTTTATAGGAGCGAGGCGACGTACAACTTTGTATAAAATTACATTTGTATCCTTAAGCCCTATACACAAGATCTACATAACCTAATGGGGCATTATTATATTTTCCCCGCAAATATGTTGTGCAAGTCTCCTCAGTCCCCCTTCACTTTTGTGATGCCAAGGGCTACATTCAGTTCTTTTGGAACACTTCGTTCAAGCCCTGATGATGAAGTTGTTACCTCCTTCTTGATGATGAAGCTATTACTTATTTCTTCAGGTCATGAAGGTCTCCTAAACGAAGCTTACATTATTGACCCTAAAACGAACACGGTAATAACTAGAATTCATCAGTTTGAGGACCTTTGGCAAATGCATGTCCCCAACAGGACCAATCAAGGATACCACCTAGATCATTAACTTAAATGCTCTCTCGACTCACCTTTCGAAGTACACTCTGATAGGTGTACTCATGGGATCCGACTGGCACTTTGAATTTCTCCACATTTTGATGTGGTCGGCACCAGATGTCAACATGCAGAACTCTAATGGTTCTAGTGATGCATTGGAATGCAAGGTGTCATCCTAAAAACTGAACTATATGTCAACACAGTATGAGAGCACTCTGATGGCACCTTCGGTGCAACATCAGGGTACTCTGGTGAGTGGTTAACAACATCATCGAGTGCATTTCATCTTCCTCTTTGCAAGAGTCCCAATGCTCAAATGTTTTGTCAAACATCTAAGCATCGAGTTAGCATTTTTAAGTGTTTTAAAAACATTTTTGCTTGTAGCTCTCCACGTCACTAGGTCTAATGCATAGGCATGTAAATCAAGACATAGTGGCACTAGATAATTGTGTTTGCTTTAAATTTTCCCTCTTAGTAGTACGGCTATCCATTCTAAACTTGACACACACACACACACTATTATGTCTCAGGCGGCAGAAGCAAAGCCCAAACATATACCTTTTCCTTCTGACTTGCTCTTTTCGTCTTCTTCTCCACTATTGATCATTTGATCAACTTGTGGTCAACACCATCTCCACCATGGATACCACCTTACTCAACCCTTAGCGTGGACTTCACCTGGCTTAATTAGCACTAAGAAAAAGATTAGTTTTCTATTTTTCTTAATTACCAAAACCAGATGTCAGGCTTTTAGGGGCATCGAGAGTGAAAGGGAAATAGGCTTAACCATTTCCCATAATCGATTTTGGTGGTTGACGTCCATCACAAACCACATGGACTAACTAATTTGTCTAGATATCATTTATCTCAGGTGCATAAGGTTCAACATAAACCAAGAAAGAAATTCAGTTAGGGACACAATCAAAATTGGAGCAAAGGACTTGAGAAGTGTGTGCACCAGGCCCATACAGACTTCAACCAACCACTCTCAGGAATTCAGCAGGCGCGCTCCGCTATAATTCACCAGACTCTCCGGTGTGCACCGGACTGTCCGGTGAGTCAGCAGAGCAACGGCTCCCTGCGCGCCAACGGTCGACTGCTCAGATGAACAGTGATGAGCAGTGCCGCGGCAGAAGTCAGAGCGCAGAAGTCAGAGATCACTGGACTGTCCGGTGCAGCAAAAAGACAAACGGCTCCAACGGTCAACAGCTCCAAACCCTAACGGATGCGCTAATGTGGCACGCACTGGACAGTGAACAGTGACTGTCCGGTACGCCACCGGACTATCCAGTGTGCCCATCGCGAGCAGACTTCACCAATGGCTAGGAAGTGGTTGGGGGCTATAAATACCCCCAACCATCTCATTCAAAGCCATCCAAGCATTCTGAAGTTTTCATTCATTGCAAGAGCAAAGTCCAACACTCCAAGACACAATCAAAGCAATCAATCCACTCCAAGTTCCCAAAATCAACTCTAGTGCTTAAGGGCTTGTGAGAGGATCATTTGTGTTCTTTTGTTGCTCTTGTCGCTTGGATTGCCTTCTTCCTTTATCTTTCTAATTCCTAAGTGCTTTGTAAAGCTAGCAAGAGATACCTAAGTGTGTGGTGGTCCTTGCGGGGTCTTAGTGACCCGTACGATTAAGGAAAAGGCTCACTCGGTCTAAGTGACCATTTGAGAGAGGGAAAGGGTTGAAATAGACCCGGCCTTTGTGGCCTCCTCAACGGGGACTAGGTTCTTTGGAACCGAACCTCAGTAAAACAAATCATCGTGTCTACTCGATTTGATTCTCACTTCATTTGTTTGCCCTCTTTCCTCTCTCTAACGTTTCCTTGCTAATACTGATTTGAGTTTGCTCCCATACGTCATCCGCATCCTTTGAGCAACTCTTAGCAAGAGAAACAATTTTTCAGGCTTGAATTTAATTCTAACTCTAACCCCCAACCTTAGTGTGTGTTTAAGATTATAAATTTCAGGTTTTGCCTATTCACCCCCTCTAGGCGACTTTCAATTGGTATCAGAGCCATTGCTTCATTAAGAGTGTAACAAACTCGAAGTGATGTCTGGAGATCACGCCAAGAAGGAGATAGTGACCGGTGACAAACCCACAGGCTTGAGGAGGACTCTATTAAGGGAGTCCAGCGACAAGTACAAGGAGGAATCCTCTTCCTCCATCAAGTCACTTCGGAAGGGTGACAAGAAGAAAAAGAAAATGAAGAAGGTGGTCTACTACGAGACCGACCCTTCATCACCTTCCACGACCGGCGCTGAGTCGACAGCTTCGAAGCGCCACGAGCGTAAGAAGTATAGTAAGATGCCTCTACATTATCCTCGCATTCCTAAACGCACTCCATTACTGTTGGGGGCCTTCGTCCTCCGAAGGTCCTCAAAAACATGATTTGACAATGTTTTCCAAGTGGATTATATGAACAGGTATTTTCGGATTCGAAATTACGGATATGGAGCACGACCAGGACGAAGCCTGAACCAGACGAAAGTCGAGGGCAGCCAAAGCTATGCGCAGGGAAGCTTCGGCGCGATGGCATAAGGGGGAACCGACTTAAAGATGAAAAGACTTCGGGGGCCTCGGCAGATTTTCATAAACCGTTAACAAATGTAATGGACATGGATGTAATTTTACGCGGGCTGAATCCCGCGTCTATAAATAGATGAACAGTACTCCCGTACTGTTCACGCTGACTGGGCATTTGCTTTTGCGTCACGCTTGTACTTTTATCTTCTCTCAAGACTGAAGGTATATTTGTAATTTGAAATCATTTCTATTTCTTCATGTTAATAAAATAAAAATGATTTTATGATGTTTATATTATATTTCATGCTTTATATGAATCCTTCGTCATTACTTGTTATATTTACGAAGGTATGTCTCTTGTGACCTTCGTCCGGAACTCATTATTTTCCGAAGGGGAATAATGTTTCAAAGGACGAAGGACTTTAACACTTAACACTTTTTATGTTGCCTTGTTCTTAACTCTTAGCATTTGAGAACGAGTCCCCAACATTGGCGCCCACCTCCGGTGAACTCACTTCCACTTCGAGTTTTTTTTGAACACCTTCGGAAGCTATGGCGCCGAAGAAAGCTTCAGCGACTGGGGCTTCAACACTGCAACCGCTGGACCACAACCAGGAGACCGTCTCTCTTCGGGAGGCCCGAAGCCAGAAGAGAAAGGCTGTCAGCCCGACACTTCAGGAAGAAGAGCTAGACCAAGAAATCAGGGATATGGAGATGCTACACCAACAAGTACAAAGGAAGAAGGAGAAGATGGCCCGCCTAGCTGAGTTGCAAAGGCAGATAGACGAAGCCTCTGAGGAAGTCCGCCATCTTACTCACGATGAGCAGAACAGAAGGCCTCATCAGAAAGACCTTCATCAGGAGGGCTTCGTCAACGAAGATGACTGGTATGATAATTTCCATCAGGGAAATTTTGTTTTCGATGATGCTTCTCCTCTGTCTGCTGAGCTGCAGGCTACACCTTGGCCTCTATCCTATAAGCCACCCCAGCTTCCCATGTTTGATGGTCACTCCGACCCGAAGCAATTCTTGATGAGCTACGAAGCAACGGTGTCTTCGTACGGGGGCAATGCTGCAGTCATGGCGAAGTCTTTCGTCATGGCCGTCAGGAATGTTGCTCAGACCTGGTATTCCTCCCTTCGGCCAGGAACAATAACTTCATGGCAGAAGCTGAAGGATATGTTACTGACCAGCTTTCAAGGATTTCAGACGAAGCCGGTCACAGCTCAAGCCCTGTTTCAGTGTATTCAGGATCACGAAGAGTACCTTCAGGCGTATGTCCGAAGGTTTTTACGATTGAGGGCGCAGGCACCAACGGTGCCCAATGAGATTGTTATCGAAGCCATGATCAAGGGGCTTCGTCCTGGGCCTGCAGCTCAATACTTTGCTAGAAAGCCTCCTCAGACCTTGGAGAAATTGCTCCAAAAGATGGATGAGTACATTCGTGCTGACAATGACTTTCGTCAAAGAAGGGAGGAGGCCTTCAGATTTTCTGAAATGACCAGGGGCTTCGGAGGAAGATACTACCCGAGACATGTCCGTTCCATCCACAACACTCAGAATGATGATAAGGGGAGTCAGAACAGACCGCAATGCTCCTCACAGGCTTCGGGGCAACAACAAACTTCCTTCCGGCCACCAGCTCCAAGAGGCAGAGGCGCCAGGGGCTTCGGCGGAAGATTCGGAGATCAGCCAAGGAGACTGTTTTGCTTGTTCTGTGGAGAAGGCAAGGGCCATACCACTAGGTCGTGCCATATTACAATCCAGAAGCAAAAGGAAATTGCCGAAGCTGCATCTCAACAAGCTCAGCCGAAGCAGGTCATGCATACTGCTTCGTATCATCCGCCTTATATCCCACAATACATAGACAACCACCCTGCAG
This sequence comes from Zea luxurians, assembly GCA_029449295.1. Taxonomy (NCBI): domain Eukaryota; kingdom Viridiplantae; phylum Streptophyta; class Magnoliopsida; order Poales; family Poaceae; genus Zea; species Zea luxurians. The sequence continues at coordinate 34,905,598 of JAOPSE010000010.1, read as the reverse complement.
CTTCTGTAGCTTCGGCAAGTCAACCTCAAGCTTCCTGGCAACAGCTTCCGCCCCCACCTCCATTGCAGCGAGGTCAACAGCCAGAAGGGAGTCAATACGCTCCACATCAGAGGGACTTCAGAGAGCAGTCCGAAGCTCGCACAGTCAATAGCACTGTGCCAGAGTCGAAGCACATTTATTAACACATATCCTACCTTTGATAGCAGTCTTTCCTATTCAGTTGTATTTTCTGTGAAGCAAAAAACATTGACAGTTTTCATGTAATAATTTCGTTGTTTTCCACGAGGAAGATCTATTTGCTCCACAAGCTTAAGTTGCTGAAGCTTAAAATTTTTCCGTTACCAAGGAGGACCTTCGAATTAAAAATCCTTCGGAGTAACAGAAAGTCGTTCTAAGAAACGCAGAGTAAGTTTGTGAAGTCACAAAAAGCCGTTCCAAAGGGAGCGCAGTGTAAGTTTTCTGCTCAGAAGTCGTTCCTAAAGGAATGCAGAGCCTACAGCGAAAAGTCAACGCTGATACCGCCTAAGTAAAAGGCGAAGAAGCTCCTAAGGGAGGCTTACAGCGAAAAGTCAACGCTGATACCGCCTAAGTAAAAGGCGAAGAAGCTCCTAAGGGAGGCTTACAGCGAAAAGTCAACGCTGATACCGTCTAAGTAAAAGATGAAGAAGCTCCAAAGACGTTCCTAAGGGAATGCAGAGCTTACGAATATATTTTATGTGTATCTTCGGAACAAATGTCACATGCATAACATAACATCATCACATCATTTTGCATAGCATAAGCATCATACATCATATTGCATTTGGCAAGAGAAGGGGATACTCTCAACCTTCGAAAGGATGCTTTGAGAAAGTGACTTCGAAATTGTATAAGCTTCGGAATATAGCTTCGGAGAATGTTTCCACGAAACATGGATGGAATTCATCAGAACAATTTTAACGAAGAATGTCTTCTTCACGAAGCATGAAAAGAAGGGAAGGTGTTTTTTCGCCGAAGGCTCAAAAATGGTATGTATTCAAAGTTTCATGCATCGTAAAGAATTCAATAATGAAAAGAGACTTGTATATTACATTCAAATGTACAAAGTGTTACATAGATTACACTTTAAACGTTTTTTCCAAATAGCATCTAATCTTCTCTCAATACTGCTTCGGCGGCCTCATTTAGAAGTTGGTCAACAACCTTGTTCAAGATAGTTTCGGCCATTTGTTTAATTTCTTCATCCCCTTTCGTGTGGGGGTCGGCAGTCGATCCAGCAATTTCTGAGGGAAGAAAACATTTCTTCATTACCTTTACAAATCTTGAGCAAAGTTTGACATAAAAATTACAACACAATAAAAGCGACTAATTGGTACCTAATTGTCTTTCGGGCTCCGTACTCCTTTCGGCAGCCTCTGCTACTTTTCTAGCATCATGAATGCCTTTTTCGCTTCTTTGGATGATCTCTTGCGTCATTCCTCGACCGCCGTCGTTCCAGATATCAGTAAAAAATTTGCCACCAACCACGCTTGCTTCGGCCGAGGGGTCCTTGATATCTTCGGAAGATAAGGTAGCTTCGGACTGAGCTAAAAATTTTACATGCCCGCAACCTTTCTTCTCTAAGACAGAAGCAAGTCCTCTGGCGCCCGAAAAAGCGCATATGTCGCCACGACTGTTCAGAATCTCTTCGAACGCCTCTGCTTCGTGGCTAATCCATTCCAGCGGATCTTCGGGATTGCCTCGAGAAAAATTCTCTTCGCTGGAAAAGGCACCGACGCTAGCAAAGCTGTTTTTAATTTTATTCACGCATTCTATAGATTTAACATAACATTTCCCCTGAAATGTGCGAAGCTCCTTAACTCTTGATTCCAATTTGCTGACCATAAAATCACTAAGTTCTCGTTTCGTTTCCTCAAGCGCGCGCTCCTCTTTAGCTCTAGCCAGTTGTTTCCGAAGATCTTTAATCTCGCGTTTTTGAGCTTCGGTTTGGGCCTTTGAAGCAGCTTCGTCTTTTTTCACTTTATCTATCAATGTAAGCAGAATTTTATCTTTTTCCAAAGCTTCGTTTCTCAGCTTGATAACTTCGGAGCGTAAATTATTAAACGCAATTTCATAACTTTCATCTTCGGCGCTCTTTTGCGCTCTTAGTGCGTTGCTTAGAATCAGGCCCTATACGAAAAAGAATTCATATAAGAAAAAAGGAATGATTTGCGTAAAAAAAATAATAATAAGGTGGTTTTTCAAGCGCTTAATTCCCGTACCTTCAGGCTGTTGTACGCAAGACTGTCTGCGAGATCTTCTTTCGTCATGGCGCTTAATCCAGATTCAAGCTTCGGGAAACCAATACTCCTGGCCATCTCTCGGCAGACAGATAGCTCTTTGTTGTCAGGCAGGCAGTACAAGAAATCATCTTCATTTGTCCCATTGAATATTACTGCCCCCTTTGGATATTTTAGCTCCTTTGCATAATGGTTAGCTTCATGAGTTTCTTCTTCAGATAGTTTTTTCCCCGAAGCATGTCGTATGATGTAATCACACATGCTGGCAGGCGCTTCGGGGATGGCAGTGTCAGTTTCTTCAACTAAAATTGGTTCTGGTATTTTTATTGCTTCGGCTTCCAAAGTTTGCTCCTTGAAGGGCTCTGAAGGCCCAGCCTTAGCTTCAGCTTGTTGCCTCGGAGCTTCAGAAGAAGCTTCAGCAATGTCAGCACTCTTTTTTGGAGTTGTGCTTGAAGACTTAATTGTCTCCAAGACATCTAGTACATTTACCATTCTCTTCCTTTTTGGGGTCACCATTGGACCCTTTTGGATTTTTGCTGCTTCGACATTTGCTACAGGACTAAAAATTTCTGACGTTTTTTCCTTAGTCGGATTTTTCGCTTCTTCCATTTTTTCTGTGAATGGCGCTTCGGCCATCTCTGCAAATTCTGGCAGTAAGGTTGGCTGTTCAGCTTCGGCGGCCGAAGAAGTTTCTCCGGTGAACTCAGGCACCGAAGCTGGTTCAATATGGCGTGGTCGGTGTGTGAGGACCTTCAACCTTTTTCCTTTCGGTTCTGGCTCGCTAGGAGCAGTTGCAGCTTCTTCTTTTTCAGAGGTTATGTTTTTCCTTTTTTGCCTTCGGATGGGATAACGATAATCAGGGTAGAAGAACCCGACTGCATCAAACACTCGGTTGAGTCTCTTCTTTTTTCGGCCTCCGAAGGCTGCTGATAGTGCAGTATTTTCAGCCTTCGAATATGCCCCAAGTAATTCATCACTTAATGTTTCAATGCTTTTCAGCCAGTCATCATCAGGTTCAACAAATTTATCTGCATATTTGAATGTGTACTTTAATCTGACTAGTCCGCCTTCGTCAGACTCTTTGATGGTTTCCTTCGGCATTTCCCACTTCTCTGCAAGTGGCCATACCCTGAAGGCAATGTGTTCTTGGACCAGGTCCCTTGTCCCAATAAACGAGCAGACTACCCCGAAGGCTCTTTGGCATTCTTCGGCGGCTTCGTCCATTTCAACCTTCGGCCTTCGCAGACCGAAGCATTGCCAGATTGGGTGCATAATGATACTCTTCACATTCTCTTGAGCTGTTAGATCATTCTTTACATAAAACCATTCAGTCATCCAGGCTCCGGGCCACCTCTTCCGAAAGGTCGGCACAGGGCAGCTTGACCCGGAGCGGGCGCCGAAGCTGTAGCACCCGAAGTTGTTGTGGTATTGCTCCTTTCCCCAGGGTTTCGTCTCGTATAATAGCTCATGAATGTTGCAGAAGCTTTTAGCGTTCGGTTCCAAACCTTGGCTCCTCGCAGCCCAGGCAAACACTCCCATTCTTATGATGGCTTCGGGAGTGATTTGATGCAGATAGACTTGAAATGTCTTTAGTACCTCAACAACAAAGTTGCTCAGGGGGAATCGAAGCCCAGCTTTGAGGAAACTTCGGAAAATCACAACTTCATCTTCTTCGGGGGTGGGAGAAGTTTTTTCCCCGGCATCAGCTCTCACAATAGATATGTCTCGGAAGTATCGCCCCCTCATATTATCAATGTGACTCTGCTTGATGGTCGTTTTCCCAAAAACTGTGTGGCTTGGTCGCCACGGTCGATCTTCGGCCTCTTCCCCACCACTTTCCACATCATAGCTGTCGCTGTCATCAGTATCTTCGGACAAACCTTCGAGAATCTCCTTCGTGATTTTCTCTGTATTGGTCTCTGCCATCGCTATCAGGAACCCCAGATTCTTCTCCTCCTCGAGACTCAGCTTCGTCTCAGCAGGGATCTTCAGCTTCGTCTCAGCAGCGATCTTCTTGCCTTCAGACATCTTCGGAAACGCTAAAAATTGTTCCCGAGGCCGAAGCTTCGAAATCAAAAAGACCAGCAAATCTTAATGAACAAGAGCTAAAAATTTTAGTGGGCCGAAGCAAAAGGCAAGTGTGCGTACCAAATGAGTTCGCGATGTCATCTTATTTATACGCCTAGGGCGTTGAAAATTAAAAGGCCCCGCTTGTCAGTGAATGTTGCTATTCTAGCAAAGGGAAGGTGTTTTTTCGGACCTTCGGCTCAAGGCCTTCGTCCATATCGCAATCTGAATTTATTATTTACAAATTAATATTGCGAGGGGCTACTGTTGGGGGCCTTCGTCCTCCGAAGGTCCTCAAAAACATGATTTGACAATGTTTTCCAAGTGGATTATATGAACAGGTATTTTCGGATTCGAAATTACGGATATGGAGCACGACCAGGACGAAGCCTGAACCAGACGAAAGTCGAGGGCAGCCGAAGCTATGCGCAGGGAAGCTTCGGCGCGATGGCATAAGGGGAACCGACTTAAAGATGAAAAGACTTCGGGGGCCTCGGCAGATTTTCATAAACCGTTAACAAATGTAATGGACATGGATGTAATTTTACGCGGGCTGAATCCCGCGTCTATAAATAGATGAACAGTACTCCCGTACTGTTCACGCTGACTGGGCATTTGCTTTTGCGTCACGCTTGTACTTTTATCTTCTCTCAAGACTGAAGGTATATTTGTAATTTGAAATCATTTCTATTTCTTCATGTTAATAAAATAAAAATGATTTTATGATGTTTATATTATATTTCATGCTTTATATGAATCCTTCGTCATTACTTGTTATATTTACGAAGGTATGTCTCTTGTGACCTTCGTCCGGAACTCATTATTTTCCGAAGGGGAATAATGTTTCAAAGGACGAAGGACTTTAACACTTAACACTTTTTATGTTGCCTTGTTCTTAACTCTTAGCATTTGAGAACGAGTCCCCAACAATTACTTTCAGTACCCCTAGGCAAACCACCATATTTTGATGGTGTAGATTATTGCATGTGGAGTGATAAAATGAGGCACCATCTAACCTCACTCCACGAAAGTATTTGGGATATTGTTGAGTTTGGAGCGCAGGCACCATGAGTGGGCGACGAGGATTATGACTCGGGCGAGGCCGCCCAAATTAGGCACTTTAACTCCCAAGCAACTTCTATACCAAAAGGAAAATGTGCCCTTGGGCCATTTCTATAAATGTTTTGGTGATTAGATGCCCAACACATAATATTTTAGTTCATATGTGCTAAGTGCTAAAGAGATGAAAATCAAATAATCAAGGTATGACTCTGGCCTTAGTGAATTGTTTTTGGTACTAACATATTTCTCTGAGTGCTAGGATGCTTGTCAAATCAAATGAAATTGGATTGGAGAAGTTTTGGCTAAGTCCAGCCAAACTTGCACTAGCCTTCGGTGCACCAGACTGTCCGATGTGCACCGGACAGTGTCCGGTGCACAGGCTGGTTTAGCAGCGAAGTCGCTGCTCTTGGGAATCGGTGAGGGCGATGTGGCTAAAAATCACCGGACTGTCTGGTGAGCCATCAGCACCCGCGCTCAACGGTCGGCTGCGCGATCAGCGGGTGACACGTGGCCGAGCCAACGGTCACCAGGACACACCGGACTGTCCAGTGTGCACCTAACAGTGTCTGGTGCGCCAAGGGGACCAAAGCTCAATGGTCAGCTTCGCCAGAAAAGGAAGGAGATTGGGCACTGTTCATGTTCGGTGGTGCACCGGACTGTCTGGTGCGCCATCCGGTAGAAGGCAAGAATTGCCTACCAAATGGAGTTCCAACTGCTCCTAGCTTCCTTTGGGCTATAAAAGGGACCCCTAGGCGTATGGAGCACTACACCAAACTTTCATTGAACATCCTAAGACGCCTATACTCCGCAACCACGCATTCGGATCATCGCGATTGAGATTTTAGCACTTTTGTGAGCTATAAACTTGTTGCGCTGTTTTTTGTGTGCTCTCTTCTCAACTTGTGCGTGTGGGATTGCTGTGACCTTTGTTGAATTTTACAGGATCACCTATTCACCCCCCTCTAGGTGCTCTTAATTGACATCAGAGTCGTACTCTTCATTAAGGGACTAACTGCCCGAAGAGATAGATCCTAAGGGCAAGGGGATGGTGATCAACAACAAGGAGACCCTCTTCAACAAGCCAAGAGATGACAAGCCCACTAACTCAGGCTCGAGTCACAAGAAGAGGGATGGAAAGAAGAAGAGGCGTATAAAGAAGATGATCTACTACGACAGTGATGCCTCCTCTTCTTCACCAAGGGATGACAACGACGAAGACTCTTCATCGAAAAAGAAAACGGTTAATCAAAACTATTCCTTTGATTACTCTCGCATCTCTTACAATTCAAATGCCCATTTGTTATCTATTCGTCTCAGAAAACCCCCACACTTTGATGGAGAGGATTATTCATTTTGGAGTCATAAAATGCGTAGTCACTTATTTTCCCTCCATCCTAGTATTTGGGAAATTGTTGAAAATGGAATGCATTTCGATAGTACTGATAATCCTGTATTTATCAATGACCAAATACATAAAAATACCCAAGCCACTACTGTTTTGCTAGCATCTCTATGCAGGGATGAATATAACAAAGTCAGTGGCTTGGACAATGCCAAGCAAATATGGGATACCCTCAAGATCTCTCACGAGGGTAATGACGCCACCATGATCACCAAGATGGAACTGGTGTAAGGCGAGCTGGGGAGATTCGCTATTGAAAGTTTCCTAGAGGGGGAGTGAATAGGCAAAGCCTAAAATTTATAACTTTAAACACAATCTACAAGCCGAGGTTAGCGTTAGAGTAAAGTTCAAGTCCAGGAGAGGGGGGAAACAAATCAAATGGAAATCAAGCGAATGAACACAGTGATTTGTTTTACCGAGGTTTGGTTCTAAAGAACCTAGTCCCCGTTGAGGTGGTCACAAAGACCAGGTCTCTTTCAACCCTTTCCCTCTCTCAAACGGTCACTTAGATTGAGTGAGCCTTCTCCCTTAATCTCATGGGTCACTTAGACCCCGCAAGGACCACCATACAATTGGTGTCTCTTGCCTTGCTTACAAAGCACTTGAGAGTAAGAGTTGAAAAGAAAAAGACGACCAAGCCAAGCAAACAAGAGCAACAAAGGAACACAAGAGATCCTCTCACAAGTCCTAATGCACTAGAGTTGATTTGGGGACTTTGAGTGGATCAATCGCTTTGATTGTGTCTTGGAGTGGAGTCTATTGCTCTTGTATTAAATGCAATGTTTAGAATGCTTGGGTTCTTGGTGTGGTGGTGGTTGGGGTATTTATAGCCCTCAACCACCAAGTGGCCATTGGGGAAGGCAACTGTTGATGGGCGCACCCGACAGTCCGGTGCGCCAGCGGACAGGCACTGTAGGCTTCCGGTGCGCCACCACGTCACCCAACCGTTAGGGTTTGGGAGCAGTCGACCATTGGTGTCGCTGTCTTCTTGTGGCACCGAATAGTCCGGTGCCACACCGGACATGTCCTGTTCACTGTCCGGTGCGCCTCTGACTCTGTGGCTCTGACTCCGCGCGCACTGTTCTTCACTGTTCATCTGCCAGCCCGCTTTTGCAGTCGACCATTGCGTGAGTTAGCCATTGCTCCGCTGGTGCACCGGACAGTCCAGTGGCACACCGGACAGTCCGGTGAATTATAGCGGAGCGCGCCTGCGAAAACCCAAGAGTGGTTGTTTGGACTCTGTACGGTCCTGGTGCACTAGACACTGTTCGATGCGCCAGAACACAGCACACTTGGTTTCTTTTCTCCTTTGAATTTGATCCCTAACAATATTTATTAGTTTGTGTTGAACCTTGAAGCACCTATAGAACATGTATTCTAGAGCAAACTAGTTAGTCCATATATTTGTGTTGGGCATTCAACCACCAAAATTAATTGTGGGAAAAGGTTAACCCTATTTCCCTTTCAATCTCCCCCTTTTTGGTGATTGATGCCAACACAAACCAAAGCAAATATATAAAGTGCAGAAATGAACTAGTTTGCATATGGTAACTGCATAGGTTGCTTGGAATTAAACCAATTGATAATCTTACTAGATATGAATGGATTGCTTTCTTTTATTTGACATTTTGGACCACATTTGCACCACATGTTTTGTTTTTGCAAATCTTTTCAAAGTCTTTTCAAAATTCTTTTGCAAATAGTCAAAGGTATATGAATAAGATTACGAGAAGCATTTTCAAGATTTGAAATTTCTCCCTCTGTTTCAAATGCTTTTCCTTTGACTAAATAAAAACTCCCCCTGAATGAAATTCTCCTCTTAGCTTTCAAGAGGGTTTTTAAATGGATACCAGTTTTGAAATCTTATTTTCATAAGCATAGATACCAATTGATATCAATTGAAAAACAAACATTTGTGAATACCAATTAAATCTTTCCTTTCGAAAATTTTTGAAATGGTGGTGGTGCGGTCCTTTTTCTTTGGGCTTAATATTTTCTCCCCTTTTGGCATTAATCGCCAAAAACGGAGAACATTGGAGCCCTTGTATAGTTTCTCCCCATTGGTACAAGTAAATAAGAGTGAAAGATTATACCAATTGAAGAGTGGAGGAACAACGGCAAAGGGTAGTTGATATCGTCAGAGTTGAAGTAGAAGCCTTGTCTTTGCCGAAGACTCCATTTCCTTTTAATCTACGACTTAGTATAGAAATGCACTTGAAAAACATTAGTCGTAGCTTTGGCACAAGAATTGTTGGGGGCTTGTTCTCAAGTGCTAAGAGTTAAGAACAAGGCAACACAGAAAATGTTAAATATTAAGGTCCTTCGTCCTTCATCACATTATATCCTTTCGGAATATAAGGGACTTCGGACGAAGGTTACGAAGGACGTACCTTCGTAAACATAATAATGAAGGATGAAGTATTCGTATAAATCATGATGTATAAAATAGACATTTAAATGTTAACATAGAATCATTTCCATTTTTACTAACATGAACGAATATAAATGATTTCAAATTACAAATGTACCTTCGGTCCTGAGGAAGGCGAGAGTACAAGTGTGATGCGAAGGCAAATAACAGGTTCGCGTGAACAGTACAGAGGTACTGTTCATCTATTTATAGGCACAGGTCGCAGCCTGTGACAAGTTACAATTATGCCCCTTACAAAAGTTTACAACATTGACTCAGACCTCTATGGATAAAAAGGTCATTCTATCTCTATGTCGGTTTGTAACGCCGAAGCTTCATGAAAAGGAACCTTCGGCCATCTTCTGGGGACGACTTCAGCCGAAACTGCTTCTTCGTGTGAGACCTTCGGCGCACCGAAGCATGGCCCCAACAGTAGCCCCTTTCGCGGTGCTAGATCGTTTTTCGTAACGAGCTTGACCCGTGAAAAAAAGCCTCTTCAGCTTCGGGAAGCCGAAGGTCCAAAAAACACCTTCCCTGAGCTCGTTGCGGAGAAACGATCCGGCTTCCGAGCGCGTGCCAGGCCCACTTTGCAGAGTTACTGTTTGATCTTTGCGGTCCACTGCACAGCGAGTGCAAATGACTGCCCGCCTGGTGTAAAAATCCTGCCGCTTTGCCTTCTGACCTGCAGCACTATATAAACAAACGGGTAGGTGTGAAGTTACCACAGCATTCATTGCTATTTGCACTGTTTTGCTGCCAAAATTTTCCACCATAGCCGAAGCTTGACTCTCAGAATCGAACGAAGGTCCATTTCGACATCTGCTTCGTCAGGAAGAAGAGCTTCGGAGAAAAGAAAAAAGAAAAAAGTGTCTGACTTCCCCAAACTCAGAATCAAATGGCGAGAGTGCGATCTACTGCCAAAGTTGTACGTGAGGGAGACGAAGCCGAAGGTTCGAACACTGTGCCCATCTCCGAAGCGATGCAGCGTTCCGGTCTAGTAACTGCGGAAGAAATGCCCAGTGCTGCAGCAAACCCAACAACCGCCGAAGGAGAGGAAGAAAACATTGAAGGGACTGATCCCGAAGATGACTACCGTATTGCCATGCCCAGCAAGCCCAGTCACCTGGATTTTGGGAAATCAACTGTTTCAAAGGCTGACCTTTCGAAGATGGTGAAAGCAGGTTTTTTCAATGAAGACCAGAAGAAGCTACTTCGCTTCGGGGGAGAAGAAACCACCCCGAAGCCAGGGAAGGACGAGATTGTTATCTTCAAGAGCTTTTTAAAGGCTGGGCTGAGATTCCCTCTTCACAATATTATTGCGGAGATACTGAAGAAGTTTGGTATCTACTTTCATCAATTGACTCCTAACGCCATCGTTAGGCTCAATGTTTATATCTGGGCCCTCCGAAGCCAAGCTGTGGAACCGTTTGCCGACAGCTTCTGCCGAGTTCACGAATTACATTACCAAACAAAGGCTAGAAAAGATGGGCTACATGATAATTTCGGTTGCTATAATTTTGCCTACCGGAAGACAACAAAGTGTCCTGTCATCAGCTACCGAAGCAAATGGCCAGCAGGCTAGAAATCTGAGTGGTTTTATGTAAAAGTTGACGAAGACAAAGAAAAATTGGTACAAAGCCCTCTGGATTTAATCTTCGGAGAGACAAGGCCACGATGCCACATCGGCAATCTAGAAGGTCCCACCTGGGCTGCTCTGGGTGAATTTGAAATTATTTCAGAACATATTGGCACCAGGGATCTAGTTCAGGAGTTCTTGGCATTCAGAGTTTTCCCTACTCTAAAAGAGTGGGAAATGCCGAAGCTGGAGGGAGAGAAGAAGAAGGGGGAGCTTGTCCGTCTTCCTTATCACTACAAGTTTAAGAAGTTCTTTAAAAAAACCCTGCAAAGAGTGGTTAGACACAGTTGAGGTGATGTGCAATGAAATCCTGGGGAATTACTCCAAAAAAGAGGATCAACTAATGACAGCGGCCTTCGGTGCCCGACCGAAGCGAAGGCTGAACCGAGTGCTTGATGCCCTGGGCTTCGAGTACCCAGACTATGAGCAGTTGAACAAGGGTGCCGAGGGCCACAAAAGAAAAAGAGTAGCCGAAACTCTGATCAGGGATGAAGAAAGGCCAGCAAAGGAGAAGAAAATTCCCAAGAAAAGAAAAATATCTACTCCGAAGCGCAAATCACCCGAAGAAGAGGGGACTCCCACACCGCCTTCTACCAGCGACGTGGAGGAAATTTTAAAGGTAATGACTGAACCCATGCCCACGAAGCTAAGTCCATTAGGGCTCCAACTGACGAAGCTTTTTCAAAAGGTGGACGAGCCGGATCAAACGAAGATAAGCAAACCCAAGCGGCAAAGAATTATTGCGGTAACTGAAGTTATCGACAAGACGCCGCCTAGGGCGTCAATTCAGAAAACGGCAGCTGCTGAAGGTACAGCATTCGCCGAAGGCGCACCTCCGGAGGTCGCGGCTACCGAAGCCGCTACAGCCGAAGATACAAACTTAGAAACTACCATTGAGGACATTAACAAGATTTTGGAAGACATGGCTACAGAAGAAGCTGGTGCTACTACTGAAAAAACCATGGCCACAGTGCCTGAGAAAGGGAAAGAAATAGCCGAAGACACTTCGGACGACGAAGCCTACTCTTTTCAGAATTTAGTTGGGCAAAAACTGACGAAGGACGAAATAGACGAACTTAAGGACTATGCCAAATCTTGTGGCTACAAACCAGGAGCTCTCCTATTTGGAGGTGTGGACGATGAAAAATTAGGCTGCATTCGAGACCAAACTGGAGCTAAGGTAATCGGTACTCTATCAAAGAGTATCGGTTTTCCGAAGCTAGAGACAGACATCAGCCGCTACCGACGACAACATATCGTCGGCAGCTTATTTTACTCCAACTTCAAGGTAAACGACCTTTTCTCTGATTTTTATTGCTGTTAATAATGAAAATGTTACCAACGTAAGTTGTTTCTGTGCAGAGCATGCTACTGAGCAAAGCTCTGAAGATGCAGCAAGATTTGGAGGACAAAAAACACGAAGCTATAATTGAAAACTTAGAAAGCAAGATAAAAGAACAATCTGCCATCATTGAAAAGAAAGACTTCGAGCTCCAATCGACCGAAGGCTTGCTGGCTGAGACTGAGGCTAAAGTATCAGAGTTGAATTCGAAGCTTATCAGTCAATCAAAACAATTCGATCAAGAGAAGCTAGAGCTTAATTCGAAGCTTGAAGCCGAAGTCCAGACCAGCTCAGAGTTGAAGAAATCGTTAACAAGCCTTCAAGACAAATGCTTGAAATTTGGCAATAATTGTATTGGACGATTAAAAAAGATATTTTACTCTGTTGGAGCCAGCAGCGGGAAATTTAACCCTTCAGCGGAAAATTTACCACAGGCCTTCGATCATATTGAAGCTGAAATCGAAGAACTTGACGAAGTTATAGCCGGGCACGGCGACTTCTGTGCCTGGGTAGCTTCTCGGGGTACCGCTGCTGCATTCCTGAAGGCCGGCTGCGAGCATGGAAAAATTGTCAACAGGCCCAACTTCACCCTATCTCCATCAATCCTGGATGATATACCTGACCTCGCCCGAAGCATCTCAAATAGATTTATAAAAATGATATGGACAAAAGGCGGGCGGGAGAAGGCTGGAGACGAAGCCCGAAGTCATCTTGAACCAGTAAGAAATGATACTTCGTACTTACCTTTTCCTTTGCACTTGATTTTTACTCACGATTCCTTGATTTATGTAGGATGACGAAGGTGAAGATGCTGCTTAAGTTATGTCGCCGAAGCTGTCGCCGAAGCTGAAGCTTAATGAAGATCAGTAGAAATGTACTATAGGAAAAAACTCAGGACACTTTTGTAACAAGTTTTGTAAATACAATTGAACTGTTCTCAAGGAACTTTGTACATACCTTGTAATATATTCTTACCCTTCTACTAGGGTGCTTTGATGTGAACGAAATCAGTATTTTGAGCCGAAAGTGAAAAAACACCTTCCCTTCTTTTCGTACACAACGAAGCATAGAATACCACTTCTCCCTTCTGCCGAAGCTTTTCTTTTACACAACGATTCATAAAAAGCCAATTCTCCCTTCTGCCGAAGCTTTTCTTTTACACAACAATTCATAAAAAGCCACTTCTCTTTTTTGCCATAGCAACCACTTTGATGCATAAATGCTATGAATGAATGCTTATGTATGCAAATGCCATGATGTAATGTAATGTGCGAATGAATGTCCGAAGCATATGTCCGAAGCCACATTCTCAGCCATTACTTCCTTAAAAACAACCACACATTGGCTCTGCATTCCCTTAGGAACGACTTTGGAGCCTCTTCGCCTTTTACTTAGGCAGTATCAGCGTTGACTTTTCGCTGTAAGCTCTGCATCCCCTTAGGGACGTCTTTGGAGCTTCTTCGCCTTTTACTTTCGGCGGAATCAGCGTTGACTTTTCGCTGTGAGCTCTGCATCCCCTTAGGGACGTCTTTGGAGCTTTTTCTCTTTTTACTTTCGGCACTCGATGGTGCGCTCTCAGCTTTTACATTTACATTCTTTGGGGGATTTTGCTCTTATAAATCTAAAAAGGAAAATTACATATGATGGCCCCATTAAAAACCTTTCTCCCCCTTTAGAAAGGAAAAGGGTGCCATGAAAAAGAAAAGAAAAAACATAAAAAATTACATCGAATTATACATAAAATCGCCGAAGCTCATCCGCATTCCAAGATCTTGGAATTTCATTGCCATCCATGTCCTTCAGTCTGTACGAACCAGGCCTTGACGAAGATGCTACTAAGAAAGGCCCTTCCCATTTCAATTGTAACTTGCCCACTGTATCTGGGTTAGCTACTCTCCGAAGCACCAAGTGTCCTGGCTCAATATTTTTTAGCCGGACCTTTCTATCTCGCCATTTGACTGTTTCAGCCTGGTATTTATTGATATTCTCCACGGCTTGAAGCCTGATCCCTTCTAAGGCATCTTTTTCCACAAGACAAGTATCTTCGGGGCCTGATTCTGCCGAAGCTACCACTCTTATTGATCCAGCTTTGGCTTCTTCCGGGGTTATTGCTTCGTCACCAAATAACAACTTAAATGGGGTAAAGCCTGTAGACCTTGATGTTGTTGTATTGTGGCTCCACACCACTTTGGTCAACTGATCTGGCCACTTTCCCCTTGGTTGATTAAAGATTAGCTTCATTATTCCTGTCATTATGATGCCGTTGGCCCTTTCAACAAGCCCATTCGACTCCGGATGCCTGACTGATGCAAAATGGATCTTCGTTCCAATTTGATCACAGAAATTTCTGAAATCTTCGGAGTCGAACTGTGTTCCATTATCTACAGTGATGGCCTTCGGGACTCCGAAGCGACAGACAATGTTCTGCCAGAAAAATTTTTGGACAGTGGCTGAAGTTATTGTGGCTAATGGCTTCGCCTCAATCCACTTGGAAAAATACTCCACAGCTACTATAACATATTTCAGATTGCCTTGAGCCGGTGGTAATGGACCCAGCAAGTCGAGGCCCCACCTTTGCAATGGCCAGATGGGCTGTATCAGCTGTGTCAAAGACGAAGGTTGCTTTTGATCTCTTGCACATTTCTGACAACCTTCGCACTTTTGAACCAACTCCGCTGCATCCGAAGCTGCCTTCGGCCAATAAAACCCTTGGCGAAAAACCTTTCCAAGCAACGGCCTGGATCCGATGTGGGATCCACACAGGCCTGCATGTATCTCTTTCATCAATTCTATACCTTCGGCTCTAGATAAGCACTTGAGCAGCGGGGCACAAACTCCATGCTTGTATAATTCCCCTTCTATCATGATATACGGACGAGCTCTTGCCTCTATTCTTTTATTATAAGCTTCGTCATCTGATAGGAAGTTACCCTGAAGGTAAGAGATTATTTCAGTTCTCCAATCTTCACTGTACACAGGAGAAATGTTAAGGACTGCTCTTTCAAGTAGCTCCACTGAAGGTGCCTTTATTGTTTCGAAAAACACATCCGAAGGTAGCGGCAGCCCCTGTGCTGCAGATTTGGCCAACAAATCAGCATGCTCATTTTGTCCTCGAGGGATATTCTTAACAGAAAATCCTTCGAAGGAAGCTTCGATCCTTCGGACCGTGTCTAGGTATTTTTCAAGCTTCGGGTCTTTAGCCTTGCAACTTTTGTCAATATGACCCGAAACAACCTGGGAATCAGTTTTAAGAATCGCCCTTCTGATTCCCATTGCCTTTAGTTTCCGAAGACCCAGGAGCAGGGCTTCGTACTCAGTTATATTATTTGTGCAGCTGAAGTCAAGTCTTGCTGCATAGCAAGTTTTAACCTTGGACGGTGAGACCAACACAGCAGCTGCACCTGCTCCGAAGGTTCCCCAAGAGCCATCACAAAACACTGTCCATACTTCGGCATCTTTATTTGCTTCTTCGTCCTGAGCCCCTGGCGTCCAGTCGGCAATGAAATCTGCCAATGCTTGAGACTGGATTGAGGATCTATGCACATAATCAATGTAAAATTCATTGAGCTCCGCAGCCCATTTTCCAATCCGGCCAGTAGCTTCTCTATTTCTCATGATATCCTTCAACGGCTGCGAAGAAGGAACAATAATATTGTATGCCTGAAAATAATGCCGAAGCTTCCTGGATGCCATTAAAACGGCATACAACACCTTCTCCAGCTCTGTATAATTTTTCTTTGAGACACTAAGGACCTCAGATACAAAATATACTGGGACCTGCTTCTTGACTTGTCCATCAAACTTCTCCTGGACAAGTGCCGCACTTACTGCTGAGTGCGAAGCTGCCACATATAACAACAGAGGAGCCCCTGGCGTTGGTGGAGTTAATGTTGTGAGATCTATTAAGTATTGCTTTAGCTCTTCGAAGGCTTTTTGTTGACTTGGGCCCCATTGAAAGACTTCAGCTGACTTCAGCACCTCGAAGAATGGTAAGTTTCTTTCTGCTGATCTGGATATAAATCTGTTAAGAGATGCCAGCCTTCCTGTCAATCTTTGGGCCCCTTTTCTTGTGGTTGGTGGCTCCATTCGAAGTATAGCTTCGATTTTATTTGGGTTAGCTTCGATTCCCTTTGTTGAAACCAAGCATCCAAGAAATTTACCCTTCTTCACTCCGAAGACACATTTTTCTGGATTCAGCTTCAGACCAGCTTGTCTGAAGCTGGCGAAGGTCTCCTGCAGATCAGCAATATGATTTTCTTGCTTCGTGCTTTTTACAATGATGTCATCAACATAAGTCAGCACATTTCTGCCTATCTGAGATTGGAGAACCTTCGCAGTCATTCTGCTGAAACTCCCCCCAGCATTCTTGAGCCCCTCAGGCATCCGAAGATAGCAATATGTACCACTTGGGGTTATGAAGCTAGTCTTCGGCTCATCTTCCTTCTTCATCCAGATTTGATGATAGCCTGAGTAGCAGTCCAGGAGACTCATGAGCTCCGAAGAAGCTGCTGCATCAACTAAAGAGTCTATCCTTGGCAGCGGGAATTCATCCTTCGGACAAGCCTTGTTGAGATCTGTGAAATCAATACACATTCTCCACTTGCCATTGGCCTTCTTCACCATAACAGTGTTAGCTAGCCACTCTGGATACTTCACTTCTCTGATAACTCCTGCACTGAGAAGTCTTTTTACTTCATTGCGAGCCCCTTCGGCCTTGTCATCAGACATTTTCCGAAGCCTCTGCTTTCGGGGTCTGAAGGATGGGTCAACATTGAGCGAATGTTCAATAACATCCCGATTCACTCCACAGAGATCATTGGCTGACCATGCAAAAACATCTTTGTTGTTGAATAAAAACCTTATCAAGGTTTTCTCCTGGTCTTCAGATAATTGCGAGCCCAATAGCACCTTCTGCTCTGCTATGTCTTCACACAATAACATGGGCTTCGGCTGATCCGCTGAAGCTGCCTTCTCCCTCCTGAATTTGTACTGTTCACAAGCTTCAGCTCCATCTATGTTATGGATTGCTTTGGAGTCAGTCCAGCTTCCTTCGGCCCTTCTAGCAGCTTCCTGGCTTCCATGAATAGCAATAGGCCCTCGATCCGAAGGTATCTTCATGCAGAGATAAGCTGGGTGAAGAATTGCTTCAAAGGCATTAAGAGTACCACGACCAATGATAGCATTGTAAGGATACTCCATGTCAACAATATCAAACACAATTTGCTCAGTCCTTGTGTTGTTAACAAATCCGAAGGTTACCGGCATGGTAATCTTCCCAAGTGCTACAATCTGCCGCCCTCCGAAGCCACAAAGAGGGTGCGTAGCATCATGAATCTTGTCTTCGGGCTCTTGCATTTGTCTGAAGGCTTTAGCAAATATAATGTCAGCTGCACTGCCTGTATCAACTAGGACATTGTGGACCAGAAATCCTTTGATCACGCAAGAGATGACCATGGCATCATTGTGAGGATAATCCTTAAGCTGAAGGTCTTCCTGAGAGAAAGTAATTGGAATGTGGGACCATTTTGACTTGATGAAGGGTCCCTGTACTCCAACATGCTGCACCCTTCTCTGAGCCTCCTTCTTCTGCTTCTTGTTAGCCGGCTCTGAGCAAGAACCGCCTGTTATCGGGAGCACCAGCTTCGAAGCCGAAGCAGCTCCAGCTTGATTGTTGAACGAAGCCATCAGCTCAGAAAAGTGGAAGTGAGTTCACCGGAGGTGGGCGCCAATGTTGGGGGCTTGTTCTCAAGTGCTAAGAGTTAAGAACAAGGCAACACAGAAAATGTTAAATATTAAGGTCCTTCGTCCTTCATCACATTATATCCTTTCGGAATATAAGGGACTTCAGACGAAGGTTACGAAGGACGTACCTTCGTAAACATAATAATGAAGGATGAAGTATTCGTATAAATCATGATGTATAAAATAGACATTTAAATGTTAACATAGAATCATTTCCATTTTTACTAACATGAACGAATATAAATGATTTCAAATTACAAATGTACCTTCGGTCCTGAGGAAGGCGAGAGTACAAGTGTGATGCGAAGGCAAATAACAGGTTCGCGTGAACAGTACAGAGGTACTGTTCATCTATTTATAGGCACAGGTCGCAGCCTGTGACAAGTTACAATTATGCCCCTTACAAAAGTTTACAACATTGACTCAGACCTCTATGGATAAAAAGGTCATTCTATCTCTATGTCGGTTTGTAACGCCGAAGCTTCATGAAAAGGAACCTTCGGCCATCTTCTGGGGACGACTTCAGCCGAAACTGCTTCTTCGTGTGAGACCTTCGGCGCACCGAAGCATGGCCCCAACAAGAATGATAAGAAATATGTATTTGTACCAAATGAAAGAGACATGATCAAAGGTATATAAATGAGCTATGTGTGCAATGTTTCAATCAAAATTCCGAGAATCAAGAATATTTAGCTCATTCCTAAGTTTGCTAAAGGTTTTCTCATCTAGTGGCTTGGTACAGATATCAGCTAATTGATCCTTGGTGTTTACATAAGCTATTTCGATATCCCCCCTTTGTTGGTGATCTCTTATAAAGTGATACCGAATGTCTATGTGCTTAGTGCGGCTGTGTTCAATGGGATTATCCGCCATGTGGATTGCACTCTCATTATCACATAGGAGAGGGACTTTGCTCAATTTGTAGCCATAGTCCCTGAGGGTTTGCCTCATCCAAAGTAATTGAGCACAACAATGGCCTGTGGCAATATACTCAGCTTCGGCGGTAGAAAGAGCTACGGAGTTTTGTTTCTTTGAAGCCCAAGACACCAGGGATCTTCCCAGAAACTGACAAGTCCCTGATGTGCTCTTCCTATCAATTTTGCACCCTGCCTAATCGGCATCAGAATATCCTATTAAATC
This sequence comes from Zea luxurians, assembly GCA_029449295.1. NCBI lineage: Eukaryota > Viridiplantae > Streptophyta > Magnoliopsida > Poales > Poaceae > Zea > Zea luxurians. The sequence continues at coordinate 34,886,539 of JAOPSE010000010.1, read as the reverse complement.
AAAAGTGGATCCCTTAGGGTACCAAAGCCCAAACTTAGTAGTGTAAACTAAATATCTCATGATTCTTTTCACAGCCCTAAGGTGAACTTCCTTAGGATCGGCTTGGAACCTTGCACACATGCATACGGAAAGTATAATATCCGGTCGAGATGCACATAAGTTGAGTAAAAATCCTATCGTTGACCGGTATACCTTTTGATCTACGGATTTACCTCCCGTGTCAAGGTCGAGATGGCCATTGGTTCCCATGGGTGTCTTGATGGGTTTACCATCCTTCATTCCAAACTTCTTAAGAATGTCTTGAATGTACTTGGTTTGGCTGATGAAGGTGCCATCCTGGAGTTGCTTGATTTGAAATCCTAAGAAATGTCTCAACTCCCCCATCATAGACATCTCGAATTTTTGAACCATGATCCTACTAAACGCTTCACAAGTAGACTTGTTAGTAGACCCAAATATGATATCATCAACATAAAGTTGGCATATAAACAAGTCTTTTTCAACAGTTTTAGTAAAGAGTGTAGGATCAGCTTTGCCGACTTTGAAGCCATTAGTGATAAGGAAATCTTGCAGGCATTCATACCATGCTCTTGGGGCTTGCTTGAGCCTATAAAGCGCCTTTGAGAGTTTGTAAACATGGTTAGGGTACTCACTATCTTTAAAGCCAGGTGGTTGCTCAACATAGACCTCTTCCTTGATTGGTCCATTGAGGAAGGCACTATTCACGTCCATTTGATAAAGCTTGAAGCCATGGTAAGTAGCATAGGCAAGTAATATACGAATTGACTCAAGCCTAGCTACGGGTGCATAAGTTTCATCGAAGTCCAAACCTTCGACTTGTGAATATCCTTTGGCCACAAGTCGGGCTTTGTTTCTTATCACCACACCATGCTCATCTTGCTTATTGCGGAATACCCATTTGGTACCTACAACATTTTGATTAGGACGTGGAACCAAATGCCATACCTCATTCCTCGTGAATTTATTGAGTTCCTCTTGCATTGCCAGCACCCAATCCAAATCTCTTAAGGCATCCTCTACCCTGTATGGCTCAATAGAGGAAACAAAAGAGTAATGTTCACAGAAATGAGCAACTCGAGATCTAGTGGTTACCCCCTTATGAATGTCACCAAGGATGGAGTTGACAGGGTGATCTCGTTGAATTGCTTGGTGGACTCTTGGGTGTGGCGGTCTTTGACCCTGTATCTCTTGCTCATCTTCCTTGTCTTTATTTTCTTCATCTCCCCCTTGATCGTTGTCCTCCTCTTGAGGTGCCTCATCCTCTTGATCTTCATCTTCATTGTCTTGAGCCTGATCCTCATCTTGATTTGGTGGAGATGCTTGATTGGAAGATGTTGGTTGATCTCTTGTGCTTGTGGAGGCTCTTCGGATTCCTTAGGACACACATCCCCAATGGACTTGTTCCTTAGCGCGACGCATGGAGCCTCTTCATCATCTAGTTCATCAAGATCAACTTGCTCCACTTGGGAGCCATTAGTCTCATCAAACACAATGTCACAAGAAACTTCAACTAATCCAGTGGATTTGTTAAAGACTCTATATGCCTTTGTGTTTGAGTCATAACCTAGTAAAAAGCCTTCTACAGCCTTAGGAGCAAATTTAGATTTTCTACCTCTTTTAATAAGAATAAAGCATTTGCTCCCAAAGACTCTAAAATATGAAACATTGGGCTTTTTACCGGTGAGGAGTTCATATGATTTGAGGATTCGGTGAAGATATAACCAGTTGATGGAGTAGCAGGCGGTGTTAATTGCCTCGGCCCAAAACCGGTCCAGTGTCTTGTATTCATCAAGCATGGTCCTTGTCATGTCCAGTAGAGTTCTATTCTTCCTCTCCACTACACCATTTTGTTGAGGTGTGTAGGGAGAAGAGAACTCATGCTTGATGCCCTCATCCTCAAGAAATCCTTCGATTTTAGAATTCTTGAACTCCATCCCATTACCGCTTCTTATCTTTTTGATTCTTAATCCGAACTCATTTTGAGCCCGTCTCAAGAATCCCTTTAAGGTCTCTTGGGTTTGGGATTTTTTCTGCAAAAAGAACACCCAAGTGAAGCGAGAATAATCATCCATAATTACTAGACAGTACTTACTCCCATCGAAGCTTATGTAAGCGATCGGGCCGAATAGGTCCATGTGGAGTAGCTCGAGCGGCCTGTTCGTCGTCATTATGTTCTTATGTGGATGATGAGTGCCAACTTGCTTTCCTGCTTGGCATGCGCTACAAACCCTGTCTTTCTCAAAATGAACATTGGTTAGTCCTAAAATGTGCTCTCCCTTTAGAAGTTTGTGAAGATTCTTCATCCCAACATGGGCTAGTCGGCAATGCCATAGCCAACCCATGTTAGTCTTAGCAATTAAGCAAGTGTTAAGTTCAGCTTTGTTCTCATTAAAATCAATTGAATATAGCTGACCCTCTAACACTCCCTTAAATGCTATTGAATCATCACTCCTTCTAAAGACAGTAGCACCTGACTTAGTAAAAAGACAGTTGTAACCCATTTTACATAACTGAGAAACAGAAAGCAAATTGTAATCTAAATAATCTAAAAGAAAACATTGAAAATAGAATGGTCATGTGATATAGCAATTCTACCCAAACCTTTGACCAATCCTTGATTTGCATCCCCAAATGTGATAGCTCGTTAGGGATCCTTGTTTTTCTCATAGGAGGAGAACATTCTCTTCTCCCCGGTCATGTGGTTTGTGCACCCGCTATCGATTATCCAACTTGAACCACCGGATGCATAAATCTACAAAATAATTTTAGGCCTTGTTCTTAGGTACCCAAACAGTCTTGGGTCCTTTAACGTTAGAAACAAGCACCTTGGGTACCCAAACACAAGTCTTAGGACTCTTGTGTTTGCCCCCAACATATTTGACAACTACTTTGCCTGATTTGTTAGTGAGCACATATGAAGCATCAAAAGTTTTGAATGAAATATTATGTTCATTTGATGCAGTAGGAGTTTTATTTTTAGACATTTTAACATGAGTGGAATGTCTAGAGCTAGAAGCCTCATTCTTATACATAAATGCATGATGAGAAGTAGTGCGAGGTTTCTTAGCATGAATTCTCCTAATTTTGTGCTCAGGATAATTAGCAGGATATAAAATGTAACCCTCATTATCCTAAACCATAGGTGCCTTGCCCTTTACAAAGTTAGACAATTTCTTAGGGGCATTAAGCTTGACATTTCTCCCCTGTTGGAAACCAATGTCATCCTTAATGCCAGGGTGTCTCCCATTATAGAGCATGCTACTAGTAAATTTGAACTTTTCATTTTCAATCTCGTGCTCATTAATTTTAGCAGTTAATTGAGCTATATGATCATTTTGTTGTTTAATTAGAGCAAGGTGATCATTTATAGCATCAATATTAACATCTCTACATCTAGTGCAAATATAAATATTTTCAACAGTAGATGTAGAAGGTAATATGGCATTCTCATTTCTAAGACAGGAAATAGAATCATTGCAAACATTCAATTCTTTAATCTTAGAAACTAAGCTAGCATTTTCATTTCTAAGACTAGAAATTGTATCATTCAATTTATCAATCTTAGCATTTAGACCAGCATTTTCATTTCTAAGACAGATAATTGAATCATGGCAAGTGCTAAGCTCCTTAGTCAAGTTTTCACATTTCTCTACTTCCTGAGCATAAGCATTTTTCACTTTAACATGTTTTTTATTTTCTTTAATAAGGAAGTCCTCTTGGCTTTCCAAGAGATCATCCCTCTCATTAATGATCTCAATTAGTTCATTTAATTTTTTTCTTTTGTTCCATGTTAAGGTTGGCAAAAAGAGACATTAAATCATCTTCACTATCACTAGAACTACCCTCATCACTAGATGTAGTATACTTGGGGGTGGTTCTAGATTGTACCTTCTTATTTTTGTCGTCCTTAGCCATGAAACACTTGTGGCCAACGTTTGGGAAGAGAAGGCCCTTGTTGATGGCGATGTTGGCAGCGTCCTCATCGGAGGAGGAGTCGGTGGAGCTCTCGTCGGAGTCCCAATCCCGACACACGTGGGCATCACCGCCTTTCTTCTTGTAATACCTATTCTTTTCTTTCTTCTTTCTCTTCTTGTCGTCGCCCCTGTCACTATCACTTGAATTTCGACATTTAGCAATAAAATGACCGGGCTTACCACATTTGTAGCACACCCTCTTGGAGCGGGGTTTGTAGTCCTTCCCTCTCCTTTGCTTGAGGATTTGGCAGAAACTCTTGATGATGAACGCCATTTCCTTGTTGTCGAGCTTGGAGGTGTCGATGGGAAGCCTACTTTGTGTAGACTCCTCTTTCTTCTCTTCTGTCGCTTTGAATGCGACGGGTTGCACCTCGGGTGTGGAGGTGGCGCCTTGCTCCAAGTTGACAATATGTTTGGAGTCTTTGATCATAAGTTCAAAGCTCACAAACTTGCCAATAACCTCCTCGAATGACATTAGCCTGTATCTAGGATCCCCACGTATTAATTGAACTTGAGTGGGATTACGAAATACAAGGGATCGTAGAATAACCTTTACCATTTCATGGTCATCCCATTTTGTGCTCCCGAGGTTGCGCACTTGGTTCACCAAGGTCTTGAGCCGATTATACATCGCTTGTGGCTCCTCTCCTTTGTTGAGGACGAATCAACCGAGTTCTCCCTCAATTCGTTTCGCGCTTGGTGATTTTGGTCACCTCGTCCCCTTCGTGCGCCGTCTTGAGGATGTCCCAAATCTCTTTGGCACTCTTTAACCCTTGCACCTTATTATCCTCCTCTCGACACAAGGAGGCGAGGAGTATAGTTGTGGTTTGGGAGTTAAAGTGCCTAATTTGGGCGACCTCGTCCGAGTCGTAGCCCTCATCCCCCACCTTAGGTACCTGCGCTCCAAACTCAACAATATTCCATATGCTTTCGTGGAGTGAGGTTAGATTATGCCTCATTTTATCACTCCACATAGAATAATCTTCACCATCAAAATATGGTGGCTTGCCTAATGGAACGGAAAGTAGAGGAGCATGTTTAGAGATACAGGGATATCGAAGGGGCATCTTACTATACTTCTTGCGCTCATGGCGCTTAGAAGCGACGGACGAGTCGGAGCTTGATGTGAAGGGCGACGATGAGTTAGTCTCGTAGTAGACCACTTTCTTCATCTTCTTTTTCTTGTCGCCTCTCCGATGGGACTTAATGAAGGAAGAGGATTCCTACTTGTGCTTGTTGCCGGACTCCCTTGAGAGAGTCCTCCTCGAGCTTGCGGGCTTGTCGCCGGTCACGATCTCCCTCTTGGCGTGATCTCCCGACATCACTTTGAGTTGTTAGACTCTAATGAAGCACCGGGCTCTGATACCAATTGAAAGTTGTCTAGAGGAGGGTGAATAGGCAAAACATGAAATTTATAACTTTAAACACAATCTACAAGCTAGGGTTAGCGTTAGAGTAAAGTTCAAAACCGGGAGAGAGGGGGAAAACAAATCAAATGGAAATCAAGCGAATGAACACAGTGATTTGTTTTACCGAGGTTCGGTTCTAAAGAACCTAGTCCCTGTTGAGGTGGTCACAAAGACCGGGTCTCTTTCAGCCTTTCCCTCTCTCAAACGGTCACCTAGACCGAGTGAGCCTTCTCCCTTAATCTCACGGGTCACTTAGACCCCGCAAGGACCACCACACAATTGGTGTATCTTGCTTTGCTTACAAAGCACTTGAGAGTAAGAGTTGAAAAGAAAAAGAAGGCCAAGCCAAGCAAACAAGAGCAACAGAGGAACACAAGAGATCCTCTCACAAGTCCTAATGCACTAGAGTTGATTTGGGGACTTTGAGTGGATCGATCGCTTTGATTGTGTCTTGGAGTGGAGTCTATTGCATTTGTATTGAATGCAATGTTCAGAATGCTTGGGTTCTTGGTGTGGTGGTGGTTGGGGGTATTTATAGCCCTCAACCACCAAGTGGTCGTTGGGGAAGGCTGCTGTCGATGGGCGCACCGGACAGTCCAGTGCGCCACTGGACAGGCACTGTAGGCTGTCCGGTGCGCCGCCACGCCACCCAATCGTTATGGTTCAGGAGCAGTCGATCGTTGGCACCGTTGTCTTCTTGTGGCACCGGATAGTCCGGTGCCACACCGGACAGGTCCTGTTCACTGTCTGGCGCGCCTCTGACTCTGCGGCTCTGACTCTGTGTGCATTGTTCTTCACTGTTCATTTGCCAGCCCGCTTTTGCAGTCGACCGTTGCGCGAGTTAGCCATTGCTCCGCTGGTGCACCGGATAGTCCGGTGAATTATAGCGGAGCGCGCCTGCGAAAACCCGAGAGTGGCTGTTTGGACTCTGTATGGTCCTGGTGCACTGGACACTGTTCGGTGGCACACCGGACAGCCCGGTGTGCTAGACCACAGCACACTTGGTTTCTTTTGCTCCTTTGAATTTGATCCCTAACTTGAATATTTATTGGTTTGTGTTGAACCTTTAAGCACCTGTAGAACATGTATTCTAGAGCAAACTAGTTAGTCCATATATTTGTGTTGGGCATTCAACCACCAAAATTAATTGTGGGAAAAGGTTAACCCTATTTCCCTTTCAGCTATGATAAGGGGAGAAGAGCCAACACAAACATACAATAGGCTCAAGACCCTTGTCAACAAAATTCGAAGCTATGGAAGCACATGATGGATAGATCATGACATCGTCCGACTCATGCTAAAGTCATTTACTGTTATTGATCCCCATCTTGTAAATCTTATTCGTGAGAACCCCAGGTACACCAAGATGACGCCCGAGGAAATCCTCGGAAAATTCGTGAGCAGGCGTATGATGGTGAAAGAAGCAAGGTATGTGGATGATGCCTTGAACGGACCACTTCATGTCTATGAGTCGCAACCCATTGCTCTCAAAGCAACCAGCAGCAAGGAGGCGCTACCTAGCAAGGTAGCACAAGTGGAGGCTACCGAACTCAACAAGGACAAAATGGCGCTCATCATCAAGCGCTTCAAGACTGCCTTGAAGGGACGCAAGGAGTATCCCAACAAGAACAAATCAAGGGGAAAGCACTCCTGGTTCAAGTGCAGTAAGTTTAGTCATTTTATAGCACAATGACCTGATAACGACAATGACCAGGCACAAGAGAAGAAAGGGAAGAAAGAAAGAAAGAAAGAAAGAAGAACTACAGGAAGGCAAAGGGCGAGGCACACATTGGAAAGGAATGGGACTCCGACTATTCTTCAACCGACTCTGATGATGAAGGGCTAGCTGCCTCAGCCTTCGATAAGTCTTCCCTCTTCCCTAACGAACGCCACACACGCCTCATGGTTAAGGAGAAGAAGGTACATACATGAGATACACCCAAGTACACTTCTTCTAGTGATGAGGAATTTTCTGATGATGATGAGATAGATTATAGTGATCTTTTTAAAGGATTAGATAGATCTAAGGTAGATAAGATAAATGAATTAATTGATGCTCTTAATGAAAAAGATAGACTTCTAGAAAAGCAAGAAGATATACTCTATGAGGAACATGATAAGTTCATTAGTGTTCAAAAATCTGTTGCTCTAGAAATTAAGAAGAATGAACTGTTGTCTTCTGAATTGTCTACATATCATGATTCTATTCTAGCCTAAAGAATTTAAATGCCGATTTAAATACTAAGCTAGAAAAGTCAATGTTGCTAGTTCATGTGTAGAGCATGTTGTGATTTGCAATAGGTGTAAAGATTTTAATATTGATGCTTGTAATGAATATGCCTCTACTATTCTTAAATTAAACAATGATGTTGCAAGTCTTAATGCTCAACTTAAGACTTGCAAGGATAACTATGAGAAACTAAAATTTGCTAGGGATGCCTACACCATTGGTAGACACCCCTCAATTAAGGATGGACTTGGTTTCCAAAAAGAGACCAAGAACTTTACAAGCCAAAGGACTTCCAGTCTCAACAAAGAGAAAGGGAAGGCTCATATGGCTAGTAGCTCCTACTCTTCACATAATCAAAAGAACCATGCTTATCTTTATGCTCATATCAAAAATAATTCCAATGTTGCTTATCATGATAGGTGTTATAATCATGCTACTTTAATTGCTTATCATGATTCTCATGCCATGTTTGCAACTAGCTCCTCTCATGTTCATGGTAGAAATAGGCCTAGGCATAATCATGTTATTTCTCATGCACATAGGAAAGTATGCACTGGTCCAACTACTATTTATCAAACATGTAATGCCTCTTTTGTATTGTCATGTAAAAATACTAAAGTAGTTGCTAGAAAGTTGGGACCTAAATGCAAGAGAGACAAAACTTGCATTTGGATTCCAAAATCTGTTATAACTAACCTTGTAGGACCCAACAAGAGTTGGGTACCTAAAACCCAAGCTTAATTACCTTGCAGGTTTATGCATCCGGGAGCTCAAGCTGGATTATTGATAGCGGATGCACAAACCACATGATGGGGGAGAAGAAAATGTTTACCTCCTACGTCAAGAACAGGGATTCCCAAGACACCATCATCTTTGGAGATGGGAACCAAGGCAAGGTTAAAGGCTTATGCAAGATAGCCATCACAACCGAGCATTCGATCTCTAATGTGTTTCTAGTAGAATTGCTCAGGTATAATTTATTATCTGTAACTCAATTATGTCATATGGGCAATAATTGTTTATTTACAAATATTGATGTATCTGTCTTTAGAAGGAGTGATGGTTCATTAGCCTTTAAGGATGTATTAGACGGCAAGCTCTATTTAGTTGACTTCTCAAAAGAGAATGCCAATCTAGATGCATGCTTAATCGCTAAGACTAATATGGGATGGCTTTGGCACCGCCGTCTAGCACATGTTGGGATGAAGAACCTTCATAAACTTGTAAAGGGAGAACATGTGTTAGGACTAACCAACGTCTGTTTTGAGAAAGACAGACCTTGTGCAGCGTGCCAAGCTAGGAAATAGGTGGGAAGCACTCATCAAAGCAAGAATGTGATGACAACATCAAGACCACTGGAACTCCTACACATGGATCTCTTCGGCCCCATTGCCTATCTCAGCATCGGGGGAAGTAAGTATGGTCTTGTTATAGTTGATGATTTTTCTCGCTTCACTTGGGTGTTCTTTTTGCAGGATAAATCTGAAACCCAAGGAACCCTAAAGCGATTCTTAAGGAGAGCTCAAAATGAATTTGAGCTTAAAGTGAAAAAAGATAAGAAGCGATAACGCAAGAATCTTCAAGTCAAAGAATATCTTGAGGAGGAAGGCATCAAGCACGAGTTCTCCGCTCCCTACACACCACAACAAAATGGTGTAGTAGAGAGGAAGAACAGGACACTAATTGACATGTCTAGGACAATGCTTGGAGAGTTCAAGACTTCTGAGCAGTTTTGGTCGGAAGCTGTGAATACAGCCTGCCATGCCATAAACCGGCTCTATTTGCACCACCTCCTCAAGAAAACATCTTACGAACTCCTAACCTATAACAAACCCAATGTGTCATATTTTCGTGTATTTGGGAGCAAATGTTACATTTTGGTAAAGAAGGTAGGCATTCGAAGTTTGCTCCCACAGCTGTAGAAGGTTTTTTATTAGGGTACGACTCAAATACAAAGGTGTATAGGGTCTTCAACAAATCATCAGGATTAGTTGAAGTCTCTAGCGATGTTGTATTTGATGGGACTAATGGCTCTCCAAGAGAGCAAGTCGATATTGATGATATAGATGAAGATGAGGTTCCAACGGCCGCAATGCGAACAATGGTGATAGGTGATGTGCGACCACAGGAACCACAAGAGCAAGATCAACCTTCTTCCTCTATGATGGTGAATCCCCCAACTCAAGACAATGAACAGGTACCTCAAGAAGAGGGACATGATCAAGGAGGAGCACATGAAGAACAAGATAAGGAGGAAGAAGCATCACGAGTCCCTCCAACTCAAGTTTGGTCAACAATCCAAAGGAATCATCCGATGGATCAAATTCTGGGTGATATCAGCAAGGGAGTAACCACTCGCTCACGTTTAGCTAATTTTTATGAGTATTACTCGGTTGTTTCTTCTATTGAGCCTTTCAGGGTAGAAGAAGCCTTGCAGGATTCGGACTGGGTGTTGGCCATGCAGGAAGAGCTCAACAACTTCAAGAGAAATGAAGTTTGGAGCTTAGTACCACGTCCAAAGCAAAATGTTGTGGGAACCAAGTGGGTGTTCCGCAACAAGCAAGATGAACATGGAGTGGTGACAAGAAACAAGGCTCGACTTGTGGCAAAAGGTTATGCCCAAGTCGCAGGTTTGGATTTTGAGGAGACTTTTGCTCCTGTGGCTAGGCTAGAATCAATTCGAATATTATTATCCTATGCTGCTCACCATTCATTTAAGTTGTTCCAAATGGACGTGAAGAGCGCCTTCCTTAATGGACCAATCAAGGAGGAAGTATACGTGGAACAACCCCCTAGCTTTGAGGATGACAGGTATCCCGACCACGTCTACAAACTCTCTAAGGCGCTCTATGGACTTAAGCAAGCCCCAAGAGCATGGTATGAATGCCTTAGAGATTTTCTTATTGCTAATGCTTTCAAGGTTGGGAAAATTGATCCTACTCTCTTTACTAAGACTTGCAATGGTGATCTTTTTGTGTGCCAAATATAAGTTGATGACATTATATTTGGTTCTACTAATCAAAAGTCTTAGGAGGAGTTTAGCAGGGTGATGATGCAAAAGTTCGAGATGTCGATGATGGGTGAGTTGAACTACTTACTTGGATTTCAAGTGAAGCAACTCAAGGAAGGAACCTTCATCTCCCAAACGAAGTACACTCAAGATTTGCTCAAGACGTTTGGGATGAAGGATGCAAAGCCCGCAAAGACACCTATGGGAACGGACGGACATCTGGATCTCAATAAAGGAGGTAAGTCCGTTGATCAAAAGGCATACCGGTCTATGATAGGATCGTTGATTTATCTTTGTGCTAGTAGACTGGATATTATGCTAAGTGTATGCATGTGTGCTAGATTTCAATCCGACCCCAAGGAATGTCACCTTGTGGCCGTTAAGAGAATTCTTAGATATTTAGTTTCTATGCCTTGCTTCGGGATCTGGTATCCAAAGGGTTATACCTTTGACTTAATTGGATACTCAGATTCTGACTATGCCGGGTGCAAGGTTGATAGGAAGAGCACATCTGGGACTTGTCAGTTTCTAGGAAGGTCCCTGGTGTCTTGGATCTCTAAGAAACAAACTTTCGTTGCCCTATCCATCGCTGAGGCTGAGTATGTTGTCGTAGGACAATGTTGCGCGCAACTACTTTGGATGAGGCAAACCCTCCGGGACTTTGGCTACAATTTGAGCAAGTCCCACTCCTATGTGATAATGAGAGTGCAATCCGCTTGGCGGATAATCCTGTTGAACACAGCCGCACTAAGCACATAGACATCCGGCATCACTTTTTGAGAGACCACCAGCAAAGGGGAGATATCGATGTTTATCACATTAGCACCGAGAACCAGCTAGCCAATATCTTCACCAAGCCTTTAGATGAGAAAAGGTTTTGCAGGTTGCATAGTGAGCTAAATGTCTTAGATTCGCGTAACTTGGATTGATCTACAGCATACAGGTGTTCTATGTCTTTGATCATGTTACTTTAAGCATTAATGTCTTCAATTACTTACTTTTGCTGCTCAAGTTGTACAAGTCATCCCCGAACCTCACAAGTCCTTATGCAAATGATGCACATATTTAGGGGGAGTATGTGCTACAACTTGACTTCCTTGAGACTAACTTGTTTGTTGAGTACTCTTGAACTAGTCTCAAAGGATATTGAAAGGGAAAAGTGAACTTGGACAAAGAAAGAGCTTCCACTGCATTCCGGTAAAATGTATCTTGTCCTAAGTTCTTTGTTGTGCTCTCATTGCCTTTTTGCTTTTGTTTGATATTTTGGTGAGGCAATGGGGTTAAAGGGCCAAAAGTTATCCCGTTTTGGTGCTTCATGCCAAAGGGGGAGAAATTAAGGCCAAAGCAAAAGGATCAGCCAACCACTTGTGAAATTTCAAAAATTGTAGATTGTAGAGCTAGAAGTTTTGTATTTGATCAAAACCCTTGTTGTTATGAAAATTGTTCTCTTATGGGGAGAAGTTTGATTATGGGAAAAGGGGATTTTTTGGCATTTGATCAAAATTTACTCTAGAAAGATCTCTTGATTTGCCAAAACAAGTGTTTTTGATATAGAGATAGGAAAAAGAATTTGTTTTGTGAAAATAAACCAAGTGGTGACAAAAGTGATCCAAATATACCAAATCCTATGTGAGTTAAATTAGTCTTCAATTTGCACTCTTTAGCGTCTCCTTGAAAATGTTGTTGCATTTTGAGTTGCTTTTAATGTGTTGGCATAAATCACCAAAAAGGGGGAGATTGAAAGGGAAATGTGCCCTTGGGCCATTTCTATAAATGTTTTGGTGATTAGATGCCCAACACATGATATTTTGGTTCATATGTGCTAAGTGCTAAAGAGATTAAAATCAAATAATCAAGGTATAAATCTAGCCTTAGTGGATTGTTTTGGTACTAACATATTTCTCTGAGTGCTAGGATGCTTGTTAAATCAAATGAAATTGGATTGGAGAAGTTTTGGCTAAGTCCAACCAAACTTGCACCAGCCTTCAGTGTCGGTGCACAAGCTGGTTTAGCAGCGAAGCCACTGCTCTTGAGAATCGGCGAGAGCGACGTGGCTAAAAATCACTAGACTGTCCGGTGGTGCACCGGACTGTCCGATGAGCCATCAGCGCTCGCACTCAATGGTCGGTTGCACGATCAGCGGGTGACACGTGCCTGAGCCAACAGTCACCAGGACACATCGGACTGTCTGGTGTGCACCGGATAATGTCCGGTGCGCCAAGGGGACCAAAGGCTCAACGGTCAGCTTCGCCAGAAAAGGAAGGAGATCGGGCACTGTTCATGTCTGGTGGTGCACCGGACTGTCCGGTGTGCCATCCGGGAGAAGGCAAGAATTACCTACCAAATGGAGTTACAACGGCTCCTAGCTACCTTGGGGCTATAAAAGGGACCCCTAAGTGCATGGAGCACTACACCAAACCTCCATTGAACATCCTAAGACGCCTAGACTCCGCAACCACGCATTCGGATCATCGTGATTGAGATTTGAGCACTTTTGTGAGCTATAAATTTGTTGCGCAGTTTTTTGTGTGCTCTCTTCTCAACTTGTACGCGTGCGATTGCTGTGACTCTTTGTTGAATTTTACAGGATCACCTATTCACCCCCCTCTAGGTGCTCTCATATACTCCTCACCTCTTTATGTCGAGAGGAGTATAACAATGTGCAAGGGTTAAAGAATACCAAAGAAATTTGGGACGTCCTCAAAACGGCACACGAAGGGGACGAGGTGACCAAGATCACCAAGCGGGAAACGATCGAGGGAGAGCTTGGTCGATTCGTCCTCAACAAAGGAGAAGAGCCGCAAGACATGTACAACCGGCTCAAGACCATGGTCAATCAAGTGCGCAACCTCGGGAGCACCAAGTGTGATGACCATGAGATGGTCAAGGTTATTCTTAGATCTCTTGTTTTTCGTAAACCCACTCAAGTGCAACTAATCCATGGAGACCCTAGATATAAACAGATGTCTTCCGAGGAGGTTATTGTCAAGCTTGTGAGCTTTGAACTTATGATCAAAGACTCCAAACACATTGTCAACTTGGAGCAAGGCGCCACCTCCACACTCGAGGTGCAACTCGTTGCATTCAAAGCAACGAAAGATAAGAAGGAGGAGTCTACACCAAGTAGCCTCCCAATCGACGCCTCCAAGCTCGACAATGAGGAAATGGCTCTTATTATTAAGAGCTTTCGTCAAATCCTCAAGCGAAGGAGGGGGAAGGATTACAAACCCCGCTCCAAAAGGGTGTGCTAATAATGTGGTAAGTTTGATCATTTCATTGCAAAATGTCCATATACAAGTGAAAGTGACAGGGACGATGACAAGAAGGGAAAGAAAAAGATGGAAAAGGAGAAGTACTACAAGAAGAAGAACGGCGAGGCGCACATGGTGCGGGAATGGGACTCCGAAGAGAGTTCCACCGACTCCTCCTCCGAGGACGCAACCAACATCGCCGTCAACAAGGGACTTCTCTTCCCCAACGTCGGCCACAAGTGTCTTATGGCTAAGGACGGCAAAAAGAAGGTATACTATAGTGCCACCCCTAAATACACTACATCAGATGATGAGGGTAGTTCTAGTGATAATGAAGATGATTTAGTTTCTCTCTTTGCTAACCTTACCATGGACCAAAAGAAGAAATTAAATGAATTAATTGAAACCATTGATGAGAAGGATGATCTATTGGAATGCCAAGAGGACTTGCTCGTTAAGGAAAACAAAAAAAATTGTTAAATTGAAAAATGCTTATGCTCTAGAAGTAGAAAAGTGTGAAAATTTGACTAAGGAGCTAAGCATGTGTCATAATTCTATTTCTTGTCTTAGAATTGAAAATGATAATTTAGTTTCTAAGATTGAAAAGTTGAATGTTTGCAATTGTTGGGACCATGCTTCGTCGCCGAAGGTCTTGCAGGAGGAAACAGTTTCGGTTGAAGTTGTCTGTACGTAATGCCGAAGGGTGCTGCCCATGAAGCTTCGGAATTACAAACCGACTTAAAGATAGAATGACCTTTTAGTCCATAAGAGTTTGAGTCGATGTTGTAAACTTTTATGAGGGGTATGATTGTAATTGTTCACAGGTTGTGTCCTGTGCCTATAAATAGTGAACAGTATTCCTTTACTGTTCACGCATTCTTGTAATTGCAAAAGCATCACTCGGGAATTATTGCTTGTCAAGGCGAAGGTATAATCATACCTTAAACATTGTATTCAAAATAAATACATGAATGATGCCATTCATCTCCGACATATCTATCTTTAATGTTTTACATTTTACATCGCTTTATAATATCTTTGTTACCTTTGTAATATTATGTTTGTACCCTTCGTCCGAAGTTCATTAAACCATTGAGGAGATAATGCTTCAGCGGACGAAGGGTATTTAACATTTAACATCTTCGTGTTGCCTTGTTCTTGATTCATAGCATTTGAGAACAAGTCCCCAACATTGGCGCCCACCTCCGGTCAACTCACTTCCACTTTTTTGAGCTGATGGCTTCGTTCAACGATCAAGCTGGAGCTGCTTCGGCCCCGAAACTGGTACTCCCGAGAACAGGTGGTTCATGCTCAGAGCCAGCTAACAAAAAGCAGAAGAAGGAAGCACAGAGAAGGGTACAGCATGTTGGGGTGCAAGGACCCTTCATCAAGTCAAGATGGTCTCACATTCCAATTACCTTCTCCCAAGAGGATCTTCAACTCAAGGATTACCCACACAATGATGCTATGGTTATCTCTTGTGTGATCAAAGGATTTCTGGTCCATAATGTTTTGGTTGACACAGGCAGCGCAGCTGATATCATATTTGCTAAAGCTTTCAGACAAATGCAAGAGCCCGAAGACAAGATCCATGATGCTACGCACCCTCTTTGTGGCTTCGGAGGACGGCAAATTGTAGCACTTGGGAAGATTACCATGCCAGTAACCTTCGGATTTGTTAACAACACAAGGACTGAGCAAATTGTGTTTGATATTGTTGACATGGAGTATCCTTACAATGCTATCATTGGTCGCGGTACTCTCAATGCCTTCGAAGCAATTCTTCACCCAGCTTACCTCTGCATGAAGATACCTTCGAACCAAGGGCCTATTGCTATTCATGGAAGTCAGGAAGCTGCCAAAAGGGCCGAAGGAAATTGGACAGATTCAAAAGCAATCCATAACATAGATGGAGCTGAGGCCTGTGAGCAATACAAGTTCAGAAGGGAAAAAGCTGCTTCAGCTGACCAGCCGAAGCCCATGCTCTTATGCGAGGATATAGCAGATCAGAAGGTGCTATTGGGATCTCAATTGTCTGAAGAGCAGGAAAAAACCTTGATAAGGTTTCTGTTCAACAATAAAGATGTTTTTGCCTGGTCAGCTAATGTTCTTTGTGGAGTTAACAGGGATGTTATTGAGCATTCGCTCAATGTCGATCCATCCTTCAGACCTAGAAAGCAGAGGCTTCGGAAGATGTCTGATGACAAGACCGAAGGTGCTCGGAATGAAGTGAAAAGACTTCTCAGTGCCGGAGTTATTAGAGAGGTAAAATACCCAGAATGGTTGGCTAACACTGTTATGGTGAAGAAGGCCAATGGTAAATGGAGAATGTGTATTGATTTTACTGACCTCAATAAGGCTTGTCCGAAGGACGAGTTTCCATTGCCAAGGATAGATTCCTTAGTCGATGCAGCAGCTTCATTAGAGCTTATGAGTTTGCTGGATTGCTATTCAGGCTATCATCAAATCTGGATGAAGAAGGAGGATGAACCAAAAACCAACTTCATAACCCCTAGTGGGACATATTGCTACCTTCGGATGCCTGAGGGGCTTAAAAATGCTGGAGGAAGCTTTAGCAGAATGACAGCGAAGGTTCTCCATTCTCAGATAGGCAGGAATGTACTAACTTATGTTGATGACATCATTGTAAAAAGCACGAAGCAAGATAACCACATTGCTGATTTACAGGAGACCTTCGCTAATTTTAGACAGGCTGGTTTAAAGCTGAATCCAGAAAAATGTGTCTTCGGAGTAAAGAAGGGGAAATTTCTTGGTTGCCTAGTTTCAACAAAGGGAATTGAGGCTAATCCAAGTAAAATCGAAGCTATACTTCGAATGGAACCACCAAGTACAAAAAAGGGGGCTCAAAGATTGACGGGAAGGCTGGCATCTCTCAACAGATTCATATCCAGATCAGCAGAGAGAAACTTACCATTCTTCGAAGTGCTGAAGTCAACCGAAGTCTTTCAATGGGGACCAATCCAGCAGAAAGCCTTCGAAGAGCTGAAGCAATATTTGATAGATCTAACAACATTAACTCCACCAACGCCAGGGGCTCCTTTGTTATTATATGTGGCAGCTTCGCACTCAGCGGTAAGTGCGACACTTGTCCAGGAGAAGCTTGAAGGCCAAGTTAAGAGGCAGGCCCCAATATATTTCGTATCCGAGGTTCTTAGTTTATCAAAGAAAAATTATACAGAATTGGAGAAGGTACTGTATGCTGTTTTGATGGCCTCCAGGAAGCTTCGGCATTATTTTCAAGCTTACAACATAATTGTTCCTTCTTCACAACCTCTGAAGGATATTATGAGAAACCGAGAAGCTACTGGAAGGATTGGAAAATGGGCTGCAGAGCTCAATGAATTTTGTATTGATTATGTTCATAGATCCTCGATTCAGTCCCAGGCGTTAGCAGACTTCATTGCTGACTGGACGCCAGGGGTTCAGGAGGAAGAAACAAATAAAGATGCCGAAGCATGGACAGTGTTTTGCGATGGGTCTTGGGGAACCTTCGGAGCAGGAGCGGCTGCTGTGTTGGTTTCACCTTCCAAAGTTAAAACTTGTTATGCGGCAAGACTTGATTTTAGTTGCACAAATAATATCGCTGAATATGAAGCTCTGCTCTTGGGTCTTCGGAAGTTAAAGGCAATGGGAATCAGAAGGGCCATTCTTAAAACTGATTCTCAAGTTATTTCTGGTCATGTTGACAAGAGCTATAAAGCAAGAGACCCGAAACTTGAAAAGTATCTAGATACAGTCCGAAGGATTGAGGCTTCCTTCGAAGGTTTCTCTGTCAAAAATATTCCTCGTGGAGAAAACGAATACGCTGATCTATTGGCCAAGTCAGCAGCTCAGGGGCTGCCTATACCTCCGGAAGTGTTTTTCGAAACAATAAAAGCACCTTCGGTCGAGCTTCTCGAAAGAGCAATCCTCAATATATCCCCTGTTTATAGTGAGGATTGGAGAACTGAGATCGTCTCTTTCCTTCAGGGTAATTTTCTTTCAGACGATGAAGCTTATAACAGGAGAATAGAAGCAAGAGCTCGACCATATGTCATAATAGGAGGGGAGTTATACAAGCATGGGGTCTGTTCCCCATTACTCAAGTGTTTATCTAGATCCGAAGGTATAGAATTAATGAAGGAAATACATGCAGGCCTGTGTGGATCTCACATTGGATCTAGGCCCTTGCTCAGCAAAGTTTTTCGCCAAGGATTTTATTGGCCAAAGGCAGCTTCGGATGCAGCGGATATAGTACAAAAGTGCGAAGGTTGTCAGAAATGTGCAAGAGATCAAAAACAACCTTCGTCCTTAACTCAATTAATACAACCCACTTGGCCGTTGCAAAGGTGGGGCCTTGATTTGCTAGGCCCATTACCACCAGCACAGGGGAACTTAAGATATGTGGTAGTGGCAGTGGAACATTTTTCCAATGGATTGAGGCAAAGCCCTTAGCCACAATAACTTCATTTACTATTCAAAAGTTTTTCTGGCAGAACATTGTTTGTCGCTTCGGAGTGCCGAAGGCCATTACTGTGGACAATGGGACACAGTTTGATTCTGAAGCCTTCAGAGAATTTTGTGATCAAATTGGCACGAAGATCCATTTTGCATCAGTTCGACACCCAGAGTCAAATGGACTTGTCGAAAGAGCTAATGGGATCATAATGACAGGAATAATGAAGTCAATCTTCAACCAGCCTAGGGGAAAATGGCCTGACGAGCTAATCAAAGTGGTATGGAGCCATAATACAACCATGTCAAGGTCAACAGGTTTTACGCCCTTTAAACTATTGTTCGGTGACGAAGCAATAACCCCAGAAGAGGCCAAAGCAGGATCAATAAGGATAGTAGCTTCAGCAGAAGGCAAAGACGAAGCTGATTGCTCTGTAGAAAAAGATGCTATTGAAGGGATCAGACTTCAAGCTGTGGAAAACATCAATAAATATCAAGCTGAAACAATAAAATGGCGTGACAGAAAAGTCAAGGTGAAGAACATTGAACCAGGACACTTGGTACTTCGAAGAGTAGCCAACCCTGAGACAGCAGGCAAATTACAGCTGAAGTGGGAAGGCCCCTTTTTGGTAGTATCTTCGTCAAGACCTGGTTCCTACAGATTGAAGGATATGGACGGCAACGACATTCCTAGATCATGGAATGCGGATGAGCTTCGACGATATTATGTTTAGCTTGATGTAATTTTTTATATTCTTTTTTGTGGCACCCTTTTCCTTTCCAAAGGGGGAGAAAGGTATTTAATGGGGCCACAACATGTAATTTTCCTTATTTCAATTTTATGAGAGTGATATCCCCCAAAAAATGTAAATGTAAATGCAAAAGGAAAAAGAAAAGGAAACAGGGAGAAGCTCAAAAGTCGTTCCTAAGGGAATGCAGAGCTTACAGCGAAAAATAAACGCTGATTCCGCTGAAAGTAAAAGGCGAAGAAGCTCCTAAGGGAGGCTTACAGCGAAAAATAAACGCTGATTCCGCTGAAAGTAAAAGGCGAAGAAGCTCCTAAGGGAGGCTTACAGCGAAAAGTCAACGCTGAAGGATTATGATTATGTATTTTGATATTCATTTGCACAATGCATCTCATCATGTCATTTGCATTCATAAACATGCATTTAGACATATATAGAATCATCATTGTACCGCATAAAAACACAGATGCTTTGGCGATGAGGAAAAACTCGAAGGAAAATTTTTATGCTTCGTTGTGTACGAAAAGAAGGGAAGGTGTTTTTCGCCTTCGGCTCAAAAGAGAAGTTTCGTCCACAGCAAAGCAGCTTGTACGCAGATAGCAGAAACAAAATATATTACAAGGTATGTACAAATTTACATAAGTTGTTCCATAACTATATTACAAAAGTTTCTCCAGAATTTTTGCAGGAAAATAGATTGTAAACAACTATCAAGCTTCAGGCTAGGCTTCGTCAAACTTCAACTTCGTCATTCTTCAGCTTCGTCATCCTGTGTACATCAAACAGCAAAATAAGAAAGGTGCAAATTTCAAGGAGAAGGTAAAAGTAACAAAAATAAGTTTCTTACCGGCTTAAGATGGCTTCGAGCTTCGTCACCCGCCATTTTTCGCCCGCCACCTACCCAGATCTGGGTCATGAATCTATTTCCAATACTTCGGGCTAGGCTTGGGATATCTATCAGATCTGATGCTGACAAGCTGAAGTTTGGTCTGTTCACAATATTTCCATGCGTGCAGCCAGCCTTCAGAAAAGCGGTGGCTGTGCCCCGAGAAGCTACCAGGGCGCAGAAGTCGGCATGCCCACCAATAACTTCGTCAAGGGCATCAACCTTGCCTTCAATATAATCTAACATGCTTGGCAGATTATCAGCTGAAGGTGCAAATTTTGCAGAGCTGGCTCCGACAGAATGAAACACATCCTTCAGCCGTTGCACGCATCGGCTGCCGAAGCTTAGGCATTTCTCTTGAAGTTCTTTAAAGGATTTCTGCAAATTTGAATTTTTATCCACCTCAGTTTTCAGGCTTGCTTCGAGATACTTCTTTTCTTGCTCAAATTTTTCTGACTGTTGGAGCAATTCATTCTTTAAGCTGTTATTCTCAGTCTGGATTTCAGCCAAAGAACCCTTCATAGACTGAATAACAAAATCTTTCTTTTCCAATGCACCTTCGTGCTCTTTGACCATCATTTCAAGATCTTGGATGGTGAAATCCTTCTTTTTCAAATCAGCTTCGTAGTTTTCAACTTTTTCAGCCAAATTTTGGATGACGGCTTTGTTCTTCTCTTCTTCGAGATCTTGTTGCATTTTTAGAACCTTACTTAACAGTATGCTCTGTCGAAAAGATCTTCGTTAGAAAACAACTTAAGAGATAATAATAATAATAAAATAACAAAAAAAATTTTGTTACCTTGAAGTTGGCATAAAGCAAACTTCCGGTGATATGGTGCCGTTGGTAGCGACAGAGGTCTACCTCCAGCTTTGGCAAGCCAATGTTTTTTCATAGAGTTCTAACAATTTTAGCTTCGCTGCGGTTTCGAAGGCACCTCAGTTTCCTTCGTTAACCCCACCAAACAGTGTAGCCCCTGGCTTATATCCGCAGGCTATGGCACATCTTTTAAGCTCTGCTTTTTCAGCATCTGTCAGCTCTTGCCCATGTAAATCTTGAAATTCAAAATCTTCCTCCTCCAAAATGTCTTCAGCTTGTTTTTTTCCCTTTTTCAGTGCCTGTGCTCGCCGCGGCCACGGCAGATTCTTCCTCAGTCATTTTTAAGAGTATGTTATCAATAACTTCAAGTGTCTCGTCTAGGTTCAGATCTTCTGTGGCCCCAGTTTCAACTCCGGCAGCTTCGGCTGCGCCAGTTTCAGCTTCGAAGGTTTCCGCTCTGGTGGTTTCGGCTGTGGCGCCTTTAGCTTCGGTAGTTCCGGCAGTCTGGTCAATAGCAATTCTTGATGCCGGTGTCGGTAACGGTGTCCCATGAATTACATCTGCTATTTGAATAATCCTTCGTTTTTTCGGCAGTGCAGGACCTTCTTCTGCCGAAGCTGCCTTGTCCTTCTAAAAAAACTTCGTCAGTTCCAACGCCAGCGGACTTAGCTTGACAAGCAAGGGTTCAGTCATTACCTTCATAATCTCTTCTACTTCAACAGCAGAAGGCGTTGCAGGAGTATCTTCTTCTTGAACCAACGTTCTTGGTTCTGGAGATGCAGTTTTTCTCTTTCCTGTAGTGGCCACCTTTGGCTCAGGATTCAACTCTTCAGGGCTAAGTTTTTCAGAATCTCCCCTCTTCTTTTTGGTCACCTTGGCGATCTCTTCGTCAGCAGCGCTGGAAATTCTTTTTCGCTTTGGGCCTCCGGCATCTCCGCCCAGGCGATCATAATCAACATATTCAAAACCTATGGCATCAAGCACCCTATTCAGCCTTCGCTTCGGCTGAGTGCCGAAGGCTGCTGTCATTAGCTGGTCCTCTTTTTTGGAGTAATTTCCAAGGATTTCATTACTCATTACTTCAATTGTATCAAGCCATTCTTGACAGGGCGCTTTAAAATATTTCTTAAACTTATAATAATAGGGTAGTCGGACAAGCTCCCCTTCCTTCTTTTCTCCTTTAAGCTTCGGCATAGTCCACTCCTTCATAGTCGGAAATACTCTGAAGGCCAGAAATTCCTGCACTAGATCTCTAGTGCCAATGTGTTCTGCAATAATTTTGAATTCGGCCAGTGCGGCCCATGTTGGACCTTCGGTTGTCATTCTACAGCGGGGTCTTGTTTCTCCGAAGATCAGTTCAAGAGGGCTCTGTACTAGCTTCTCTCTGTCTTCGTCAACTTTAACATAAAACCATTCTGACTTCCAGCCTGCCGGCCATTTGCTTCGGTAGCTAATCACAGGAAATTTTGTGGTCTTCCGATAAGCAAAATTGTAACAACCAAAATTTTCGTGCAACCCATCCTTTCTAGCTTTCGTCTGGTAATGCAGTTCATGCACTCGACAGAAGCTGTCGGCAAACGGCTCCACCGCCTGGCTTCGGAGAGCCCAGATATAAACGCTAAGCCTGACAATGGCGTTAGGGGTCAACTGGTGAAAATAGATCCCAAACCTTTGCAGCACATCAGAAATCATTCTATTCAAAGGAAACCTCAACCCAGCCTTTAAAAAACTCTTGAAAATAACTATTTCATCCTTTTCTGGCTTCGGGGTAGTCTCCTCTCCCCCGAATCGAAGTAGCTTCTTCTCATCTTCTCTGAAATAGCCCGCCTTTACCATTTTGGAGAAATCCGCCTTGGAAATAGTCGACTTCCCGAAGTCCAAATGGCTAGGTTTGCTCGGTACTGCAATATGGTAATCATCGTCAGAACCAGCTTCCTCAATATCTCCTCGTTCTGCTTCGGCAGCAGCTTGTTCAGTTTCGGCAGTAGGGATTCTTTCCGAAGTCACCAATCCGGATCGCTGCATTGCTTCGGAGATAGGAACAGTCTCTGCACCTTCGACTTCGCCTCCCTCACGCTCAACTCTAGCAGTAGAGCGCAGTCTGGCCATTTAATTTTAAATTTCTTGAAAGATTTCTCGGGAACTAAATAACCTTTTCTCCCGAAGCTTTTCTTCTAACGAAGCAGGCACCAAATTGGAGCTTCGTCTGAATCCGAGAGTCGAGCTTCGGCTATGGTTAAAAATTTTGGCAGCAAAACAGTGTAATAGCAATGAATGCTGTGGTAACTTTACACCTACCAGTCTGTTTATATAGTGTTGCAGGAAGGAAGGTGAATCGTCGGGAATTTTTACACCAGGCAAACAGTTGCTCGCACCCGCCGAGCGGTGGACCGCAAAAACCAGAATAGTGAACACGCATGGTGGAACCGCTATGCGCTCGAAAGCTGTATCGTTTATCGACAACGAGCTCAGGGAAGGTGTTTTTCGGACCTTCGGCTTTTTGAAGCCTGAGAGACTTTTTTCACGGATCAAGCTCGTTACGAAAAACGATCTAGCACCGCGAAGGGGCTACTGTTGGGACCATGCTTCGTCGCCGAAGGTCCTGCAGGAGGAAACAGTTTCGGTTGAAGTTGTCTGTACATAATGCCGAAGGGTGCTGCCCATGAAGCTTCGGAATTACAAACCGACTTAAAGATAGAATGACCTTTTAGTCCATAAGAGTTTGAGTCGATGTTGTAAACTTTTATGAGGGGTATGATTGTAATTGTTCACAGGCTGTGTCCTGTGCCTATAAATAGTGAACAATATTCCTTTACTGTTCACGCATTCTTGTAATTGCAAAAGCATCACTCGGGAATTGTTGCTTGTCAAGGCGAAGGTATAATCATACCTTAAACATTGTATTCAAAATAAATACATGAATGATGCCATTCATCTCCGACATATCTATCTTTAATGTTTTACATTTTACATCGTTTTATAATATCTTTGTTACCTTTGTAATATTATGTTTGTACCCTTCGTTCGAAGTTCATTAAACCATTGAGGAGATAATGCTTCAGCGGACGAAGGGTATTTAACATTTAACATCTTCGTGTTGCCTTGTTCTTGATTCATAGCATTTGAGAACAAGTCCCCAACAGCAATGATTCTATTTCCTGTCTTAGAGATGAAAATGTCATTTTAAATGCTAAGATAGAAGAGTTGAATGCTTGCAAACCCTCTACATCAACTGTCGAGCATGTTTCCATTTAAGCTAGATGTAGAGATATAAATGTTGAAACTATTGATGATCACATTGCCATGATTAATAACCAAAATAATCACATAGCTACATTAAATGCTAAAATTGCCGAGCATGAACTTGAAAATGAAAAGTTTAAATTTGCTAGAAGCATGCTCTATAACGGTAGACGCCCTGACATTAAGGATGGCATTGGTTTCCAACAAGGGAACCAAAGCAATGTCAAGCTTAATGCCCCTAAAAATTGTCTAACTTTATAAAGGGTATGGCTCCCATGGTTCAGAATAGAGAGGGCTATATTTTTTATCCTGCTAACTATGCTGAGCATAAGATTAGGAAAATTCATGCTAGGAAACATCATTCTGTCTCTCATCATGCATTTATGTATAAAACTGAGGCTTCTAGCTCTAGGCTTTTCACTCATGTTAAAATGTCTAAGAAGAAAATTCCTAATGCATCAAATGAGCATGAAATTTCATTTAAAACTTTTGATGCTTCGTATGTTTTAACTAACAAATCAGGCAAAATAGTTGCCAAATATGTTGGGGGCAAACACAAAAGTCCCAAGACTTGTGTTTGGGTACCCAAGGTGCTTGTTTCTAATGTCAAAGGACCCAAGATCGTTTGGGTACCTAAGAACAAGGCCTAAACTTATTTTGTAGGTTTATGCATCTGGTGGATCAAGTTGGATAATCGATAGCGGGTGCACAAACCACAAGACAGGGGAGAAAAGGATGTTCTCCTCATACGAGAAAAATGAAGATCCCCAATGAGCTATTACATTCGGGGATGGAAATCAGGTTTGGTCAAAGGATTGGGTAAAATTGTTATATCTCCTGACCATTCCATTTCTAATGTTTTTCTTGTAGATTCATTAGATTACAATTTGCTTTCAGTCTCCCAATTATGTAAATGGGCTACAACTGTCATTTTACTGATATTGGTGTTACTGTCTTTAGAAAAAGTGATGATTCAATAGCATTTAAGGGAGTGTTAGATGGTCAGCTATATTTAGTTGATTTTAATGATAATAAAGCTGAACTAGACACTTGCTTAATTGCTAAGACTAACATGGACTGGCTCTAGCATCACCGACTTGCACACACTGGGATAAAGAATCTTCACAAGATTCTAAAGGGAGAGCACATTTTAGGACTAACAAATGTTCATTTTGAGAAAGACAAGATTTGTAGCACATGCCAAGCAGGAAATCAAGTTGGAGTCTCTCATCCACACAAGAACATCATGACAACCGACAGGCCGCTCGAGTTACTCCACATGGACCTATTCGGCCCGATAGCTTACATAAGCATCGGCGGGAGTAAGTATTGTCTTGTTATTGTGGATGATTATTCTCGCTTCACTTGGGTGTTCTTTTTGCAGGAAAAATCTCAAACCCAAGAGACATTAAAAGGATTCTTGAGACAGGCTCAAAATGAGTTCGGATTGAGAATAAAAAAGATTAGAAGTGACAATGGGACGGAGTTCAAGAATTTTCAAACTGAAGGATTTCTTGAGGGGGGGCATCAAGCATAAGTTCTTTTCTCCCTACACACCTCAACAAAATGATGTAGTGGAGTGGAAGAATATAACTCTACTGGATATGGTGAGAACCATGCTTGATTAGTACAAGACATCGGACTGGTTTTGGGCGGAGGCAATTAACACCGCCTGCTACTCCATCAACCGGTTATTTCTTCACCAAATCCTCAAGAAAACATCGTATGAACTCCTTACTGGTAAAAAGTCCAATGTTTCTTATTTTAGGAAACATCGTATGAAAGAATTTGAAGTTGAAAATATTTTCCAAGAGATTTGCAAAAACAAACATGTGGTGAAAATGTGGTCCAAAATGTTAAATAAAACAAAGGCAATCCATTCGTTCTTAGTAATACTTTCAATTGGTTTAACTCCAAGTAACCTATGCACATTCATCATAAATACAAACTAGTTACATTTCTGCACTTTATATTTGCTTTGGTTTGTGTTGGCATCAATCACCAAAATGGGGGAGATTGAAAGGGAAATCAAGTTAACCATTTCCTATAACTAATTTGCTTTGGATTGATTGGGAGGCTATAAATACCCCCCAGCCACCTCATTCACTCCCATCCAAGCCTTCTGAAATCTTCATTCATTGCAAGAGCAAAAGCCCAACACTCCAAGACATAACCAAAGCAATCAATCCACTCAAAGCCCCAAAATCAACTCTAGTGCATTAGGGCTTGTGAGAGGATCACTTGTGTTCTTTTGTTGCTCTTGTCGCTTGGATTGGTCTTTTTCTTTTTCCATTCTTACTCTCAAGTGCTTTGTAAGCGAAGCAAGAGACACCAAGTGTGTGGTGGTCCTTGTGGGGTCTTAGTGACCCATGAGATTAAGGAAGAAGGCTCACTCGGTCTAAGTGACCGTTTGAGAGAGGGAAAGTGTTGAAATAGACCCGGTCTTTGTGACCTCCTTAATGGGGACTAGGTTCTTTGGAACCAAACCTCGGTAAAACAAATCATCGTGTTCACTCGCCTTGATTCTTGTTTGATTTGTTTTCCCCTCTCTTCGGACTTGAATTTAATTCTAACGCTAACCCCCAACCTTAGTGCGCGTTTAAGTTTATAAAGTTTAGGTTTCACCTATTTACCCCCCTCTAGGCGACTTTCAATTGGTATCAAAGCCAGTGCTTCATTAAGAGTCTAACCAACTCGAAGTGATGTCTGGAGATCACGCCAAGAGGGAGATCGTGACCGGTGAGAAGGCCACAGGCTCAGGGAGGACTCTATCAAAGGAGTCCGGCAATAAGTATGAGGAATCCTCTTCCTCCATCAAGTCACATCGGAGAGGTGACAAGAAGAAGAAGAAGATGAAGAAAGTGGTCTACTACGAGACCAACTCTTTGTCACCCTCCACATCCGGCACCGAGTCATCAACTACTTCTAAGCGCCATGAGCGCAAGAAGTATAGTAAGATGCCCCTACGCTATCCCCATATTTCAAAACACGCTCCATTACTTTCCGTACCCCTAGGCAAACCACCATATTTTGATGGTGAAGATTATTGCATGTGGAGTGATAAAATGAGGCATCATCTAACCTCACTCCACGAAAGTATTTGGGATATTGTTGAGTTTGGAGCGCAGGCACCTCAAGTGGAGGATGAGGACTACAACTCGGATGTGGCCGCCCAAATTAGGCACTTCAACTCCCAAGAAACTTCTATACTCCTAGCCTCTTTATGTCGAGAGGAGTATAATAAGGTGCAAGGGTTGAAGAACGCCAAAGAAATTTGGGACGTCCTCAAAACCACACATGAAGGGGACGAGGTGACAAAGATCACCAAGCGAGAGACGATCGAGGGCGAGCTTGGTCGATTCGTCCTCAACAAAGGAGAAGAGCCGCAAGCCATGTACAACCGTCTCAAGACCATGGTGAACCAATTGCACAACCTTGGGAGCACCAAATGGGATGACCATGAAATGGTCAAGGTTATTCTAAGATCTCTCATATTTTGTAATCCTACTCAAGTTCAATTAATATGTGGAGATCCTAGATACAAATAGATGTCCCCCGAGGAGGTTATTGGCAAGTTTGTGAGCTTTGAACTTATGATCAAAGACTCCAAACACATTGTCAACTTGGAGCAAGGCACCACCTCTACACCCGAGGTGCAACCCGTTGCATTTAAGGCAACAGAAGAGAAGAAAGAGGAGTCTACACCAAGTAGGCTTCCAATCGACGCCTCCAAGCTCGACAACGAGGAGATCGCGCTCATCATCAAGAGTTTCTGCCAAATCCTCAAACAAAGGAGGGGGAAGGATTACAAACCCAGCTCCAAATGGGTGTGCTACCGATGTGGTAAGTTCGGTCATTTCATAGCTAAATGTCCAATTTCTAGTGAAAGTGACAGCGACGAAGTCAAGAAGGGGAAGAAGGAGAAGAAGAGATACTACAAGTAGAAGGGTGGTGATGCCCACATGTGCCGGGAATGGGACTCCGACGAGAGCTCCACCGACTCCTCCTCCGACGAGGACGCCGCCAACATCTCCATCAACAAAGGTCTCCTCTTCCCCAACATCGGCCACAAATGTCTCATGGCAAAGGATGGCAAGAAGGAGAAGGTACATTCTAGAAGTACCCCCAAATATACTACATCTAGTGATGAGGGTAATTCTAGCGATAATGAAGATGATTTACTTTCTCTCTTTGCCAACCTTAGCATGGAACAAAAAAATTGAATGAATTAATTGAGACCATTAACGAGAAGGATGATCTCTTGGAATGCCAAGAGGACTTGCTCGTTAAAGAAAATAAAAAAATTGTTAAGTTAAAAAATGCTTATGCTCTAGAAGTAGAGAAGAATGAAAACCTGTCTAGAGAGCTTAGCATTTGTTATGATTCAATTTCATGTCTTAGAAATGAGAACGATAATTTAGTTTCTAAGATTAAAGAATTAAATGTTTGCAATGATTCTATTTCCTGTCTTAGAAATAAAAATGACATTTTAAATGCTAAGATAGAAGAATTGAATGCCTGCAAACCCTCTACATCTACTGTTGAGCATGTTACTATTTGTACTAGATGTAGAGATGTCAATATTGAAACTATGAATGATCACCTTGCTATGATTAAACAACAAAATGATCACATAGCTAAATTAACTACTAAAATTGCCGAGCTTGAACTAGAAAATGAAAAATTTAAATTTGCTCGTAGTATGCTTTATAATGGGAGACATTCTAGCATTAAAGATGGCATTAGGTTCCAACAAGGGAAGCAAAACAATGTAAAGCTTAATGCCCCAAAGAAATTGTCTAATTTTGTAAAGGGCAAGGCTCCTATGGTTCAGGATAGTGAGGGCTATATTTTATATCCTGCAAACTATCCTGAGCATAAAATTAGGAAGATTCATGCTAGGAAATCTTATTCTGTTTCTCATCATGCATTTATGTATAGAAATGAGGCTTCTAGTTCTAGGCATACCACTCATGTTTAAATGCCTAAGAAGAAAATTCCAACTACATCAAATGATCATAACATTTTATTTAAGACTTTTGATGCTTCTTATGTGCTAACTAACAAATCAGGCAAAGTAGTTGCCAAATATGTTGGGGGCAAACACAAGAGCTCCAAGACTCGTGTTTGGGTACCCAAGGTGCTTGTTTCAAATATGAAAGGACCCAAGACTGTTTGGGTACCTAAGAACAAGGCCTAAATTTGTTTTGTAGGTTTATGCATCCGGTGGCTCAAGTTGGATAATCGATAGAGGATGCACAAACCACATGACAGGGGAGAAAAGGATGTTCTCCTCATATGAGAAAAATGAAGATCCCCAAAGAGCTATTACATTTGGGGATGGAAATCAAGGTTTGGTCAAAGGTTTGGGTAAAATTGCTATATCTTCTGACTATTACATTTCCAATGTTTTTCTTGTAGATTCATTAGATTACAATTTGCTTTTTGTTTCTCAATTATGCAAAATGGGTTACAACTGTCTATTTACTGATGTAGGTGTTACTGTCTTTAGAAGAAGTGATGATTCAATAACATTTAAAGGAGTGTTAGATGGTTAGCTATATTTAGTTGATTTTAATGATAACAAAGATGAACTAGACACTTGTTTAATTGCTAAGACTAATATGGGCTGGCTCTGGCATCACCGACTTGCCCATGTTGGAATGAAGAATCTTCACAAGCTTCTAAAGGGAGAGCACATTTTAGGACTAACCAATGTTCATTTTGAGAAAGACAGAATTTGTAGCGCATGCCAAGTAGGGAAGCAAGTTGGAGTCCATCATTCACACAAAAACATCATGATGACTGACAGGCCGCTCGAGCTGCTCCACATGGACCTATTTGGCCCGATCGCTTACATAAGCATCGGCAGGAGTAAGTATTGTCTAGTTATTGTGGATGATTATTCTCGCTTCACTTGGGTGTTCTTTTTTGCAGAAAAAATCATAGACCCAAGAGACATTAAAAGGATTCTTGATACAGGCTCAAAATGAGTTCAGATTTAGATTCAAAAAGATTAGAAGCGATAATGGGACGGAGTTCAAGAATTCACAAATAGAAGGATTTCTTGAGGAGGAGGGCATCAAGCATGAGTTCTCTTCTCCCTACACACCTCAACAAAATGGTGTAGTGGAGAGGAAGAATAGAACTCTACTAGATATGGCTTGGACCATGCTTGATGAGTACAAGACACCAGACCGGTTTTGGGCAGAGGCGATTAACACCGCCTGCTACTCCATCAACCGGTTATATCTTCACCGAATCCTCAAGAAAACATCGTATGAACTCGTCATTGGTAAAAAGCCCAATGTTTCATATTTTAGAGTCTTTGTGAGTAAATGCTTTATTCTTATTAAAAGAGGTAGAAAATCTAAATTTGCTCCTAAAGCAGTAGAAGGCTTTTTACTAGGTTATGACTCAAACATAAGGGCATATAGATTCTTCAACAAATCCACTGGATTAGTTGAATTTTCTTGTGACATTGTGTTTGATGAGACTAATGGCTCCCAAGTACAGTAAGTTGATCTTGGTGAACTAGATGATGAAGAGGCTCCATGCATTGCACTAAGGAACATGTCCATTGGGGATGTGTGTCCAAAGGAATCTGAAGAGCCCACACAAGCACAAGATCAACCATCATCTTCCATGCAAGCATCTCCACCAACTCAAGACGAGGATCAGGCTCGAGATGATGAAAATGAAGATCAAGATGACGAGCCACCTCAAGAGGTGGACAATGATCAAGGGGAGATGAAGATAATGAAGACAAGGAAGATGATCAAGAGATTCGGGATCAAAGACCGCCACACCCAAGAGTCCATCAAGCAATTCAAAGAGATCACCCCGTCAACTCCATTCTTGGTGATATTCACAAGGGGGTAACCACTAGATCTCTAGTTGCTCATTTCTGTGAACATTACTCTTTTGTGTCTTCTATTGCGCCATACAGGATAGAGGATGCACTAAGAGATCTGGATTGGGTGGTGGCAATGCAAGAAGAGCTCAAGAATTTCACAAGGAATGAGGTTGGCATTTGGTTCCACGTCCTAATCAAAATGTTGTAGGTATCAAATGGGTATTCTGCAACAAGCAAGATGAGCATAGTGTGGTGACAAGAAACAAAGCCCGACTTGTGGCCAAAGGATATTCACAAGTCGAAGGTTTGGACTTTGATGAAACTTATGCACCCGTTGCTAGACTTGAGTCAATTTGTATATTACTTGCCTATGCTACTTACCATGGCTTCAAGCTTTATCAAATGGACGTGAAAAGTGCCTTCCTCAATGGTCCTATCAAGGAAGAGGTCTATGTTGAGCAACCTCCCGGCTTTGAAGATAGTGAGTACCCTAACCATGTATATGAACTCTCAAAGGTGCTATATTTGCTCAAGCAAGCCCCAAGAGCATGGTATGAATGCCTAAGAAATTTTCTTATCACTAATGGTTTCAAAGTCGATAAAGCCGATCCTACTCTCTTCACTAAAACAATTGCTAAAGACTTGTTTATATGCCAAATTTATGTTGATGATATTATATTTGGTTCTACTAACAAGTCCTCTTGTGAAGAGTTTAGTAAGATCATGATTCAAAAATTCGAGATGTCTATGATGGGAGAGTTGAAGTATTTCCTTGGATTTCAAATCAAGCAACTCCAAGATGGCACCTTCATCAGCCAAACTAAGTACATTCAAGACATACTTAAGAAGTTTGGAATGAAGAATGGCAAACCTATCAAGACACCCATGGAAACCAATTGGCATCTCGACCTCGACACGAGAGGTAAATCTGTAGATCAAAAGGTATACCGGTCGATGATAGGATCTTTACTCTACTTATGTGTATCTCGACCGGACATTATGCTTTCAGTATGCATGTGTGCAAGGTTCTAGGAAAATCCTAAGGAAGTTCACCTTAGGGCCGTGAAAAGAATCATGAGATATTTAGTGTACACTCCTAAGTTTGGGCTTTGGTACCCCCAAGGGATCTACATTTGATTTAATTGGATATTTTGATGCCGATTATGCAGGGTGTAAAATTGATAGACATTAGGGACTTGTCAGTTTTTGGGAAGATCCCTGGTATCTTGGGCTTCAAAGAAACAAAACTCCGTAGCTCTTTCCACTGCCGAAGCCGAGTACATTGCCACATGCCATTGTTGTGCGCAATTACTTTGGATGAGGCAAACCCTCAGGGACTATAGCTACAAATTGAGCAAAGTCCTTCTCTTATGTGATAATGAGAGTGCAATCCGCATGGCGGATAATCCCGTTGAGCACAGCCGCACTAAACACATAGATATTCGGTATCACTTTCTGAAAGATCACCAACAAAAGGGGGATATCGAAATTGCTTATACCCACAACCAATTAGCCGATATCTTTACCAAGCCACTAGATGAGAAAACCTTTAGCAAACTTAGAAATGAGCTAAATATACTTGATTCTCGGAACTTTGATTGAAACATTGCACACACAGCTATTTCATACCTTTGATCATATCTCTTTCGTTTGGTGCAAATGCGTATTTCTTATTCTTCTTGTGCCAAGGCTAAGACTAATGTGCTTTGAAGTATATCTCTATGCTTAGTCTTTGATTGAAAGGGAACTGAAGTATTTGGCAAAGACAAGTCTTCCACTCCAAACTCTGACGGTATCATTTACCCTTTGTCGTTACTCCGTAAAATCTCAATTGGTATAATCTTTCACTTATATTTACCTTTACCATTTGAGAAAGTGTTAGGCCCCAAAGGGGGAGAAAATGCAAAAGGGTTCTCAAGTTCTTCGGTTTTGGCGATTAATGCCAAAGGGGGAGAAAATATTAAGCCCAAAGCAAAAGGACCGCACCACCATTTTAAAATTTTAGTATACTTTTCAAATTGGTATTAAGATCCTTCAAAAAGGAAATGTTTATTTCAATTGATATTTGAGTAAGCCCTAAAATGAATTTTCAATTGGCATGAATTTTCAAGTAGCCTTTCAATTGGTATCTTTAAAAGTCAATTTTCAAATTGGTATCTATTTCAAAAACCCTCTTGAAAGCTAAGGGGAGAATTCATTCAGGGGAGCTTTTTATTAGTCAAAGGAAAAGCATTTGAAACAGGGGGAGAAATTTCAAATCTGAAAAATGCTTCTTGCAATCATATTCTTATAGCTTTGACTATTTGAAAGAATTTGAAGTTGAAAAGATTTTTCAAAAGATTTGCAAAATCAAACATGTGGTCAAAATGTGGTCCAAAATGTTAAATAAAAGAAACGCAATCCATTCATTCTTAGTAATACTTTCAATTGGTTTAACTCCAAGTAACCTATGCACATTCATCATAAATGCAAACTAGTTACATTTCTGCACTTTATATTTGCTTTGGTTTGTGTTGGCATCAATCACCAAAAAGGGGGAGATTGAAAGGGAAATCAGGTTAACGATTTCCTATAACTAATTTTGGTGGTTGATGATCAACACAAACACGTGGACTAACTAGTTTGTCTAGATATCATATATTACAGGTGCATAAGGTTCAACACAAACCAAGAATGAAATCAAGTTAGGGACACAATTCATTTGGAGCAAAAAGGACTTGGGTGTGCTAGAATTTGGCGCACCGGACAGTGTCCAGTGCACCAGGCCGTACAGCAAATGAACTAGCCACTCTCGAGAACTCCAGAGGCGTGCTCCGCTATAATTCACCGGACTGTACGGTGCGCCAGCAGAGCAACGGCTAACTCGCGCCAACGGTAGACTGCAAAAGCGTTCTACGATGAACAGTGCCCAAACAGAAGTCAGAGCGCAGAAGTCAGAGGGCACCAGACTGTCCGATGCAGCAAGATGACAAAGGCTCCAACGGTCGACCAGCTCTGAACCCTAATGGTTGCGCTGACGTGGCGCACACCAGACAATGCACAGCGACTGTCCGATGGCGCACCGGACTGTCCAGTGCGCCCATCGCCAGCAGAAATAAGCCAACGGCTAGAAGTGATTGGGAGGCTATATATACCCCCCAACCACCTCATTCACTCCCATCCAAGCCTTCTGAAATCTTCATTCATTGCAAGAGCAAAAGCCCAACACTCCAAGACACAATCAAAGCAATCAATCCACTCAAAGCCCTAAAATCAACTCTAGTGCATTAGGGCTTGTGAGAGGATCACTTGTGTTCTTTTGCTGCTCTTGTCGCTTGGATTGGTCTTTTTCTTTTTCTGTTCTTACTCTCAAGTGCTTTGTAAGCGAAGCAAGAGACACCAAGTGTGTGGTGGTCCTTGCGGGGTCTTAGTGACCCGTGAGATTAAGAAGGCTCACTCAGTCTAAGTGACCGTTTGAGAGATGGAAAGGGTTGAAATAGACCCGGTCTTTGTGACATCCTCAACGGGGACTAGGTTCTTTGGAACCAAACCTCGGTAAAACAAATCATCGTGTTCACTCGCCTTGATTCTTTTTGATTTGTTTTCCCCTCTCTTTGGACTTGAATTTAATTCTAACACTAACCCCTGACCTTACTGTGCATTTAAGTTTATAAATTTCAGGTTTCGCCTATTCACCCCCTCTAGGCGACTTTCATTTTTACTCGGTTATGATTCAAACACAAGGGCATATAAAGTCTTCAACAAGTCCACTGGATTAGTTGAGGTTTCTTGTGACATTGTGTTTGATGAGACTAATGGCTCCCAAGTGGAGCATGTTGATCTTGATGAATTAGATGATGAAGAGGCTCCATGCATCGTGCTAAGGAACATGTCCATTGGGGATGTGTGTCCTAAGGAATCCGAAGAGTCCACACGAGCACAAGATCAACCATCATCTTCCATACAAGCATCTCCACCTACCCATGATGAGGATCCGGCTCAAGAAGATGAAGATCAAGATCAAGATGATGAGCCACCTCAAGAGGAGGACATTGACCAAGGGGGAGATGAAGATAATAATGACAAGGAAGATGATCAAGAAA
This sequence comes from Zea luxurians, assembly GCA_029449295.1. Lineage (NCBI taxonomy): Eukaryota > Viridiplantae > Streptophyta > Magnoliopsida > Poales > Poaceae > Zea > Zea luxurians. Next base: position 34,851,559 of record JAOPSE010000010.1, on the reverse strand, counting down.
TTGGAGATCAATGTCCGCCACATCAAAGAGTCCACCAAGCAATTCAAAGAGATCACCCCGTCAACTCCATTCTTGGTGACATTCATAAGGGGGTAACCACTAGATCTCGAGTTGCACATTTTTGTGAACATTACTCTTTTGTGTCCACGATTGAGCCATACAGGATAGAGGATGCACTAAGGGATCTAGATTGGGTGGTGGCTATGCAAGAGGAGCTCAACAACTTCACGAGGAATTATGTATGGCACCTAGTTCCACGTCCTAATCAAAATGTTGTAGGTACCAAGTGGGTATTCCGCAACAAGCAAGATGAGCATGGTGTGGTGACAAGGAACAAAGCTCAACTTGTGGCCAAAGGTTATTCATAGGTCGAAGGTTTGGATTTTGATGAAACTTATGCACCCGTAGCTAGGCTTGAATCAATTCGCATTTTACTTGCCTATGCTACTTACCATGGCTTCAAGCTTTATCAAATGGACATGGAGAGTGCCTTCCTCAATGGCCCTATCAAGGAAGAGGTCTACATTGAGCAACCTCCCAGCTTTTAAGATAGTGAGTACCCTAACCATGTCTATAAACTCTCAAAGGCGCTTTATGGGCTTAAGCAAGCCCCAAGAGCATGGTATGAATGCATGCGAGACTTCCTTATCACTAATGGCTTCAAAGTCGAAAAGGCCGATCCTACTCTCTTCAACTAAAACTATTGGAAAAGACTTATTTATATGCCAAATTTATGTTGATGATATTATATTTGGGTCTACTAACAAGTCATTCTGTGAAGAGTTTAGTAGGATAATGATACAGAAATTCGAGATGTCTATGATGGGGGAGTTGAAGTATTTCCTTAGATTTCAAATCAAGCAACTCCAAGAGGGCACCTTCATCAGCCAAACTAAGTACATTCAAGATATACTCAAGAAGTTTGGAATAAAGAATGGGAAACCCATCAAGACACCCATGGGAACAAATGGGCATCTCGACCTCGACACGGGAGGTAAATCCGTAGATCAAAAGGTATACCGGTCGATGATAGGATCTTTACTCTATTTATGTGCATCTCGACTAGACATTATGCTTTCAGTATGCATGTGTGCAAGGTTGCAGGCAAATCCTAAGGAAGTTCACCTTAGGGCCGTGAAAAGAATCATGAGATATTTAGTTTATACTCCTAAGTTTGGGCTTTGGTACCCCAAGGGATCTACCTTTGATTTAACTGGGTATTCTGATGACGATTATGCTGGATGTAAAATAGATAGAAAGAGCACATTAGGGACTTGTCAGTTTCTGGGAAGATCCCTAGTGTCTTGGGCATCAAAGAAACAAAACTATGTAGCTATTTCCACCGCTGAAGCCGAGTATATTGCCGCAGGTCATTGTTGTGCGTAATTACTATGGATGAGGCAAACCCTCATGGACTATGGCTACAAATTGAGCAAAGTCCCTCTTCTATGTGATAATGAGAGTGCAATTTGCATGGTGGATAATCCCATTGAACACGGCCGCACTAAGCACATAGACATTGAGAGCACCTAGAGGGGGGGTGAATAGGTGATCCTGCAAAATTCAATACTAATAACACAAACTTGGTTTATAATATGTTAGTTAGATTTAACCAAGTGGTTATAAAGCGAGCTCTTGAGATGAAATCAATCACACAAAAAGCAACACAAGAGACACGTAGTTTTTATCCCATGGTTTGGCCAAATAACACTTGCCTACTTCCACGTTGTGGCATCCCAATGGACGAGGGTTGCACTCAACCCCTTTCAAGTGATCCAATGATTGACTTGAATACCACGGTCTTTTCCTTTTTGAGTATTCTTCCCGTTTGCGAGGAATCTCCACAAGTTGGAGCCTCTCGCCCTTACAATGTTGATCACAAAAGAAGCACAGAAGTAAGGGAGGGAAAAGCAACACACGCAAGACTCAATCCACAGCACACACACGCACACAAGTCAAGACTTGAGCTCAAAACAAGGCGCAGGGAGTTCACAACTCAAATGGAGCTCAAATCACTAACACAACAATCCAAATGCGTGGAGGCAGACTCTAGGAGTCTTAAGATGTTTTGTGAAATCTTGGTCTTCTGCTCCATGTGCCTAGGGTTCCTTTTATAGCCCCAAGGTAGCTAAGAGCCGTTGAAGATCAACTTGGAAGGCAAATCTTGCCTTCTATCGAGTGGCGCATCGGACAGTTCGGTGCACCACCTGACATGAACAGTACCAGTCCGATGCGCGATCTCTTTCCTTTTCTGGTGAAACCGATCATTGGATCTTTGGATCCGTTGGCGCACCGAACACTGTCCGATGCACACCGGACAGTCCAGTGCGACTATCCGACCGTTGGCTCGGCCATGTGTCGTTCGTTGATCGTGCAGACGATCGTTGGCCACTGGCGCCTATGGCTCACCGGACAGTTCGGTGCACCACCGGATAGTCCGGTGAATTATAGCCGCGACGCCTCCTCCATTTCCCGGGAGCGACGAGTTCGTCGCTGAAGACTTGGGCACGGGCGCTGATGACTCACCGGACAGTCTGGTGCACCACCGGACAGTCCGGTGATTTATAGCCACGTTGCCGCGCCGATTCTCGAGAGCAGCCAGTTTGCCGCTAGGCCAGCCTGGGCACCGGACAGTCTGGTGCGCCACAGGCTAGAGCTGTTTTGGCTGAACTTAGCCAAATCTTCTCCAGTTTGATTTCAGTTTTCTTGGCACTGTCTCTAACACTTAGATAAACATATTAGTATCCAAAAACAATTTACTAAGTCTAGAAACATACCTTGTTCTTTGATGTGTACTTTTCACCTACATAGCACATATGAGTTTAAAACAATGTGTTGGGCATCTAATCACCAAAACAATAATAGAAATGGCCCAAGGGCACTTTCCCCTTTCAATCTCCCCCTTTTTGGTGATTTATGCCAACACATTAAAAAGCAACTAAGAAGTGCAAATTTGAGACCAAATTTACTCACATAGGATTTGGCATATATGGATCACTTTTGCCACCAGTTGGTTTGTTTTTGCAAATCAAATTCTTTTTCTTATCTCAAAGTCAAACACACTTGTTTGGGCAAATAGAGAGATATTCCAAAAGTAAAATTGATCAAGTGCCAAAAACTCTCCCTTTTCCCATAATAAAAAATTCTCCCCCAGAAGAGACCAAATTTTGCTATAAGAGGATTTTGGACAAAATACAAATTCTAACTCTACTGTTTTCAAAATTCACAAGTGGTTGGCTGATCCATTTGCTTTGGACTTAATTTCTCCCCCTTTGGCATTAAGCACCAAAACGGAAAAACTTTTGGCCCTTTAACCCCATTGCCTTACCAAAATGTCGAAGGAGAGCAAAAACACAATGAGAGCATTAGTATGAACTTGAAATTAAATACACTTATACCAGAGTGCAGTGGAAGTCTTTTCGTTGTCCAAGTTCGTTTTCCCTTTCAATGTACCTTCGAGACTACTTCAAGTGTACTCAAATAACCAAGTTAGTCTCAAAAAGGTCAAGTTGTAGTTTATCTCCCCCTAAACATGCGCATCATTTGCATATGGACTTGTGAGGTCCAGGGATGACTTGTACAACTTGAGCACCACAAATAAACAATAAATGATGTAAATGCTTAAAGTAACATGATCAAAGGCATAGAATACATGTATGCTCTAGATCAATCCAAGTTACGTGAGTCTAAGACATTTAGCTCACTACGCAACCTGCAAAACCTTTTCTCATCTAAAGGCTTGGTGAAGATATCGGCTAGCTGGTTCTCGGTGCTAATGTGGTAAACATCGATATCTCCCTTTTGCTGGTGGTCTCTCAGGAAGTGATGCCGGATATATATATATATATATATATATATATATATATATATATATATATATATATATATATATATATATATATATATATATATATGTGCTTAGTGCAGCTGTGTTCAATAGGATTATCCGCCAAGCGGATTGCACTCTCATTGTCACATAGGAGTGGGGCTTTGCTCAGATTGCAGCCAAAGTCCCGAAGGGTTTGCCTCATCCAAAGTAGTTGCGTGCAACACTGTCCTGTGGCAACGTACTCGGTCTCAGTGGTGGATAGGGCAACAAATGTTTGTTTCTTGAAACTCCAGGACACCAGGTACCTTCCTAGAAATTGGCACGTCCCTGATATGCTCTTCCTATCAACCTTGCACCTAGCATAGTCGGAGTCTGAGTATCCAATTAAGTCAAAGGTAGACCCCTTTGGATACCAGATCCCGAAGCAAGGCATAGAAACTAAATACCTAAGAATTCGCTTAATAGCCACAAGATGACACTCCATGGGGTCGGATTGAAATCGAGCACACATGCATACATTGAGCATAATGTTTGGTCTACTAGCACAAAGATAAACTAATAAACCTATCATTAACCGGTATGCCTTTTGATCAATGGAATTACCTCCTTTGTTGAGGTCGAGATGTCCGTCAGTTCCCATCGGTGTCTTCGTGGGCTTAGCATCCTTCATCCCAAACCTCTTTAGAAGGTCTTGAGTGTACTTTGTTTGGGAGATGAAGGTGTCGTCCTTGAGTTGCTTCACTTGGAATCCAAGGAAGTAGGTCAACTCGCCCATCATCGACATCTCGAACTTGTGCATCATTACCCTGCTAAACTCCTCACAAGACTTTTGGTTAGTAGAACCAAATATTATGTCATTGACATAAATTTGGCAAACAAAAAGATCACCATCACAAGTCTTTGTAAAAAGAGTGGGATCGGCTTTCCCAACCTTAAAGCATTAGCAATTAAGAAATCTCTAAGGCATTCATACCATGCTCTTGGGGCTTGCTTAAGTCCATAGAGCGCCTTAGAGAGCTTATATACATGGTCGGGATACTTGTCATCCTCAAAGCTAGGGGGTTGTTCCATGTATACCTCCTTGGCCCATTGAGGAAAGCGCTCTTTACGTCCATTTGGAACAACCTAAAAGAATGGTGAGCAGCATAGGCTAATAAAATCCGAATTGACTCTAACCTAGCCACAGGAGCAAAAGTCTCCTCAAAATCCAAACCTGTGACTTGGGCATAACCTTTTGCCACAAGTCGAGCCTTGTTTCTTGTCACCACTCCGTGCTCGTCTTGCTTGTTGCGGAACACCCACTTGGTTCCCACAACGTTTTGCTTTAGACGTGGCACCAGGCTCCAGACTTCATTCCTTTTGAAATTGTTGAGCTCTTCCTGCATGGCCAACACCCAGTCCGGATCCTACAAGGCCTCTTCTACCCTGAAAGGCTCAATAGAAGAGACAAACGAGTAATGCTCACAAAAATTAGCTAATCGTGAGCGAGTAGTTACTCCCTTGCTGATGTCACCCAGAATCTGATCGACGGGATGATGTCTTTGGATCGTCGCTCAGACTTGAGTTGGAGGAGCCCGTGGTGCTTCTTCCTCCATAACCTGTTCTTCCTATGCTCCCCTTGATCTTGCCCCTCTTCTTGAGGTACCTGTTCATCGTCTTGGGTTGGAGGATGCACCATTGTTGAGGAAGAAGGTTGATCATGTTCCTGCAGTTCTTGTGGTCGCACATCTCCTATCGCCATAGTTCGCATTGCGGCCGTCGGAACCTCATCTTCATCTATATCATCAAGATCAACTTGCTCTCTTAGAGAGCCATTAGTCTCATCAAATACAATGTCGCTAGAGACTTCAACTAATCCCGATGATTTGTTGAAGACCCTATATGCCTTTGTATTTGAGTCATATCCTAGTAAGAAACCTTATACTTCCTTGGGAGCAAATTTTGAATGTCTACCTTTTTTCACCAAAATGTAGCATTTGCTCCCAAATACACGAAAATAAGAAACATTTGGTTTGTTACCAGTTAGGAGTTCGTAGGAGGTCTTCTTGAGGAGACGGTGCAGATAGAGCCGGTTTATGGCATGGCAAGCTGTGTTCACAGCTTCCGACCAAAACCTCTCAGGCGTCTTGTACTCTCCAAGCATCGTTCTCGCCATGTCGATTAGCATCCTGTTCTTCCTCTCTACCACACCATTTTGTTGTGGTGTGTAGGGAGCGGAGAACTCGTGCTTGATGCCTTCCTCCTCAAGAAACTCTTCAACTTGAAGATTCTTGAACTCGGACCCATTGTCGCTTCTTATCTTTTTCACCTTTAGCTCAAACTCATTTTGAGCTCTCCTTAAGAAGCGCTTTAGGGTTCCTTGGGTTTCGGATTTGTCCTGTAAAAAGAATACCCAAGTGAAGCGAGAAAAATCATCGACTATTACAAGACCATACTTACTTCCTCCGATGCTGAGGTAGGCAACGGGTCTAAAGAGATCCATGTGAAGAAGTTCCAGTGGTCTTGATGTCATCATCACGTTCTTGTTGTGATAAGTGCTTCCCACCTGTTTCTCTGCTTGGCATGCTGCATAAGGTCTGTCTTTCTCAAAACAGACATCTGTTAGTCCTAACACATGTTCTCCCTTTAGAAGTTTATGAAGGTTCTTCATTCCAACATGTTCTAGATGGCGATGCCAAAGCCAACCCATATTAGTCTTAGCGATTAAGCATGCATCTAGATTGGCATTCTCTTTCGAAAAATCAACTAAATAGAGCTTGCCATCTAATACACCCTTAAAAGCTAATGAACCATCACTCCTTCTAAAGACAGAAACATCAACATTTGTAAATAAACAATTATAGCCCATGTGACACAATTGACTTACAGACAATAGATTGTACTCGAGCGACTCTACTAAAAATACATTTGATATTGAGTGCTCGTTTGTGATGGCTATCTTGACCAAGCCTTTGACCTTGCCTTGGTTCCCATCTCCAAAGATAATAGTATCCTGGGAATCACTGTTTTTGACGTAGGAGGTGAACATCTTCTCCCCTGTCATGTGGTTTCTGCATCCGCTGTCAATAATCCAGCTTGAGCCCCCAGATGTATAAACCTGCAAGGAATTTAAGCTTGGGTCTTAGGTACCCAACTCTTGTTGGGTCCTACAAGGTTAGTCACAACAACTTTTGGAACCCAAATGCAAGTCTTGTCTCCCTTGCATTTAGATCCCAATTTTCTAGCTACCACTTTTGCATTTTTACATGAAAGCACAAACAAAGCATTGCAAGCATGATAAACAGTAGTAGGTCCATTGCAAACTTTCCTAGTAGCATAATTTCTCCTAGGCCTACTTCTACCATGACCAAAAGTGGAACTAGATGCAAACATAGCATGAGAATTAAATGTAGCATCATGAGAAACAATATGATCATAGCATCTATCATTATGAGCACGATTAGTAAATTTCCTATCATAAATATAGGCATGGTTCTTTTGAGAACTACTAGCCATAGGGGCCTTCTCTTGTTGAGAACGGAAGTCCTTTGACTTGTTAAGTTCTTGGTTTCCTTTCGAAAACCAAGGCCATCTTTAATTGAGGGGTGTCTACCGATAGTGTAGGCATCCCTAGCAAATTTTAGTTTATGATAATCATCTTTGCAAGTCTTAAGTTGAGCATTAAGACTTGCAACCTCATTGTTTAATTTAGCAATAGTAGTAACGTGTTCATCAAAATCAACATCTTTACACCTATTGCAAATAACTACATGTTCTACACATGAACTAGTTTCATTTATTTTCTCAAGCTTAGCACTTAATTCATCATTTAAATTTTTTAAACCAGAGATAGATTCATGACAAGTAGACAACTCAGAAGATAGCATTTCATTTCTCTTAATTTCTAGAGCAAGATATTTTTGAACACCAATAAATTTATCATCCTCTTCATACAAAATGTCTTCTTGCTTTTCTAGCAATCTATCCTTTTCATTAAGGGCATCAATTAATTCACTTATTTTGTCTATTTTAGTTCTATCTAATCCCTTAAACAAATCAGTGTAATCTATTTCATCATTAGATTACTCTTCATCACTAGAAGAAGTATACTTGGGAGTGTCCCGAATACGTATCTTCTTCTCCTTAGCCATAAGGCACATATGGCGTTCATTGGGGAAGAGCAAAGATTTGTCAAAGGCAGAGGCAGCCAGTCCTTCATTGTTAGAGTCGGATGAAGAACAGTCGAAGTCCCATTCCTTTCCAAGATGTGCCTCGCTCTTCGCTTTCCTGTAGTTCTTTTTCTTCTCCCTCTTCCCATGCTTTTCTTGTCCCTGGTCATTATCATTATTGGGGCATTGAGCTATGAAATGACCAGTCTTACCGTATTTGAAGCAAGAGCGCTTTCCCCTTGTTTTATCCTTGTTGGGGTATTCCTTGCGTCCTTTCAAGGCTGTTTTGAAGCGCTTGATGATGAGCGCCATTTCATCCTCGTTTAGCCCGGCAGCCTCCACTTGTGCTACCTTGCTGGGTAGCACCTCCCTGCTGCTGGTTGCTTTGAGAGCAACGGGATGTGGCTCGTAGATGGATAGTGAACCGTTTAGTGCATCGTCCACGTATCATGCCTCCTTCACCATCATGCGCTCGATCACGAATTTTCTGAGGATTTCCTTGGGCGTCATCTTGGTGTACCTAGGGTTTTCACAAATAAGGTTGACAAGATGGGGGTCAATAACTGTAAATGACCTGAGCATGAGTAGGACGACATCATGATCCGACCATCTTGTGCTTCTGTAGCTTCGGATTTTGTTGATCAGGGTCTTGAGCCTGTTGTAGGTTTGTGTTGGCTCCTCTCCCCTGATCAACGTGAAACTCCCCAGCTCGCATTCCACCAGTTCCATTTTGGTAATCATGGTGGCATCATTTCCCTCATGAGATATCTTGAGGGTGTCCAAGATTTGTTTGGCGTTGTCCAAGCCGCTAACCTTGTTATATTCATCCCTGCACAGAGATGCTAGCAAAACAGTAGTGTCTTGGGCATTTTTATGAATTTTCTCATTGATAAACATGGGATTATCAGAACTATCAAAATGCATCCCATTTTCTACAATTTCCCATATACTAGGATGGAGAGAGAATAAATGACTATGCATTTTATGACTCCAAAACGAATAGCCCTCTCCATCAAAGTGTGGAGGTTTTCCAAGGGGAATTGATAGTAAATGCGCATTTGAATTGTAAGGAATGCAAGAATAGTCAAAAGAGTAATTCTGATTGACCGTTTTCTTTTTCGACGAGGAGTCGTCGTCATCATCCCTTGGTGAAGAAGAGGAGGCGTCGCTATCATAGTAGATGATCTTCTTGATGCGCCTCTTCTTCTTCCCATCCCTATTCTTGTGACCAGAGCCTGAGTCAGTGGGTTTGTCGTCTCTTGGCTCGTTGAATATGGACTCCTTCTCCTTGTCGTTGATCACCATCCCCTTACCCTTAAGATCCATCTCTTCGGGCGGTTAGTCCCTTAGATGAAGAGTACGGCTCTGATACCAATTGAGAGCACCTAGAGGGGGTGAATAGGTGATCCTACAAAATTCAATACTAAGAACACAAACTTGGTTTATAATATGTTAGTTAGATTAAACCAAGTGGTTATAAAGTGAGCTCTTGAGATGGAATCAATCACACAAAAAAGCAACACAAGAGACACACAGTTTTTATCCCGTGGTTCGGCCAAGTAACACTTGCCTACTTCCACGTTGTGGCGTCCCAATGGACGAGGGTTGCACTCAACCCCTTTCAAGTGATCCAATGATCGACTTGAATACCATGGTCTTTTCCTTTTTGAGTATTCTTCCCGTTCGCGAGGAATCTCCACAAGTTGGAGCCTCTCCCCCTTACAATGTTGATCACAAAGAAGCATAGAAGTAAGGGAGGGAAAAGCAACACACGCAAGACTCAATCCGCAGCACACACACGCACACAAGTCAAGACTTGAGCTCAAAATAAGGCGCAGGGATTTCACAACTCAAATGGAGCTCAAATCACTAACACAACAATCCAAATGCGTGGAGGCGGACTCTAGGAGTCTTAAGATGTTTTGTGAAAGCTTGGTCTTCTGCTCCATGTGCCTAGGGTCCCTTTTATAGCCCCAAGGCAACTAAGAGCCATTGAAGATCAACTTGGAAGGCAAATCTTGCCTTCTGTCGAGTGGCGCATCGGACAGTTCGGTGCACCACCTGACATGAACAGTACCAGTCCGGTGCGCGATCTCTTTCCTTTTCTGGTGAAACCGATCGTTGGATCTTTGGATCCGTTGGCGCACCGGACACTGTCCAATGCACACCGGACAATCCGGTGTGACTATCTGACCGTTGGCTCGGCCACGTGTCGCCCGTTGATCGCAGATGACCGTTGGCCGTGGGCGCCTATGGCTCACCGGATAGTCTGGTGAATTATAGCCGCGGCGCCTCCTCCATTTCCTAAGAGCGACGACTTCGTCGTCGAAGACTTGGGCGCGGGCGCTGATGACTCACCGGATAGTCCGGTGCACCACTGGATAGTCCGGTGATTTATAGCCACATCGCTGCGCCGATTCTTGAGAGCAGCCAGTTCACCGTCGGGCCAGCCTAGGCACCGGACACTGTCTGGTGCACCACCGGACAGTCCGGTGCGTCAAAGGCTAGAGCTGTTTTGGCTGAACTTAGCCAAATCTTCTCCAGTTTGATTTTAGTTTTCTTGGCACTGTCTCTAACACTTAGATAATCATATTAGTATCCAGAAACAATTTACTAAGTCTAGAAACATACCTTGTTCTTTGATGTGCACTTTTCACCTACTTAGCACATATGAGTTTAAAACTATGTGTTGGGCATCTAATCACCAAAACAATAATAGAAATGGCCCAAGGCCACTTTTCCCTTTCAGACATCCGGTATCACTTTCTGAGAGACTACTAACAAAAGGGGGATGTCGAAATTGCTTATGTGAGCACCCACAACCAATTAGCTGATATCTTTACCAAGCCACTAGATGAGAAAACCTTTAGCAAACTTAGGAATGAGCTAAATATACTTGATTCTCGGAATTTTGATTGAAACATTGTACACATAGCCAACATATATACCTTTGAACATATCTCTCTCATTCGGTACAAATGTATACTTATTATTCTTCTTGTGCCAAAGCTAAGACTAATGTGTTTTCAAGTATATTTCTATCCTTAGTCTTAGATTGAAAGGGAAATGGAGTATACGGCAAAGACAAGGCTTCCACTCCAACTCTGACGGTATCATTTACCCTTTGTCGTTACTCATGTAACTCACATTGGTATGATCCTTCAATCATACTTATTTTACCATTTAGGAGAAAGTATTAAGCTCCAAAAGGGGAGAAAATGTGAAAAGGGCTCTCAAGTTCTCTGTTTTTGGTGATTAATGCCAAAGGGGGAGAAAATATTAAGCCCAAAGCAAAAGGACCGCACCATCACCATTTCAAAATTTCACAAATGTTTATTTCAATTGGTATTTGAGTTAATTTTCAATTGGTATTTCAAAATTATCATTCAAATTGGTATCTTCAAAATCTCTCATTAGTTTAAAGAATTTCAATTGGTACAATTTCGCTTGATATCAAAAACCCTCTTGAGAACTAAGGGGAGAATTCATTTAGGGGGAGTTTTTATTTAGTCAAGGAAAAGCATTTGAAACAGGGGAGGAATTTCAAATCCTAAAAATGTTTCTTGCAAATCTTATTCTTATTTACAAAATAATTTTCCAAAAGATTTGCGAAAACTAATAAGTGGTGCAAATGTGGTCCGAAATGTTAAATAAGAGAAAAGCAATCCATTCATTCTTACTCATATGTATACAGTCTTTCAATGGTTTAATTCTAAGTAACCTATGCACATTCATCATAAATGCAAACTGGTCACAGTTTTATATTTCTATATTTGCTTTGGTTTGTGTTGGCATCAATCACCAAAAAGGGGAGAGATTGAAAGGAAAATAGGCTTACCATTTCCTATAATCGATTTTGGTGGTTGACGTCCATCACAAACCACATGGACTAACTAGTTTGTCTAGATATCATTTACCTCAGGTGCATAAGATTCAACATAAACCAAGAAAGAAATTCAGTTAGGGACACAATCAAAATTGGAGCAAAGGACTTTGTAAGGAAAATGGACCCCGGGCCATTTGGCTAATTGAGTTTTGGTGTTTGATGATTAACACAATCTGTGAACTAATAAGTTTCCTAGTGTTTGTGTTTGTAGTTCACAGGATGCCAAAGTTACTTGGACTAAGGAATTAAGGAAAGCAACACCTCAAAAGAAAACATTAAGAAGATCCAAGAAAAGTCCAAGAATGAAGATGTGTATTGCCTACGGACTCTCTGTGCGTGGAGCACAGGACTGTCCGGTGCCCACACGCCGGACTGTTCGGTGCACCAGGAACCGCAGCCCCAGCGCCTAGTTCCAGGTGGCACCCGGATGGAAGACCACCGGACTGTCCAGTGTGAAGTCTGGACTATTCGGTGTGAAAGTTTGTGGCGCCAACAGTCACCTGTTGTGTTAGGGTAACGGCTAGGCGCACCGGACAAGGAACAGTGCGCCGTCCGGTGCGCCACCGGAATGTCCGGTGCACCACCGGACTGTCCGGTGTGGCACAGAGGGTAGCAGTTTTTTTCCAACGGCTACATTTGTGTTGGGGGCTATAAATACACCCCCAACCGGCCATTTCCAAGAGTGGGAGCCCAAGCAACATACCAAGGCATATAGTGCACATTTCCAAGAGCTCAAACACCCAAGTGCTTAATAGAATCACTCGGTGATTAGCGTAAGTGCTTTGCTAAGTGCTTAGGTTAGTTAGACCGCTTTAGCGCTTGCTCTAGGTGAACCCTAGTTAGTTGAGTGAGTTTTGTAAAACCACACAACCCCTCGGCTCTTGCGCGAGCCGTTGTTATTGTACCAAGTAAGGCGAGAGTCTTGCGAGACCGTGACAACCGCGTTTGTGTCACGGCCGCCACCGTGTACTAGAGGGAACGAGGCTCGCGGCGTTTTCGGCCGGACTCTCGATAGTGGAGACGGCGGGGAGCGTCCGAGAGGAGCCGGAAGCGGAGCACCACTTGCGCATGGAGAAGGCCCACGGCTCTCTACGGAGTTACTTAACCGAGGTGCTTGGCCCTCGCGTGGGCTTCCCTTTGCGTAGGGGCACCAACGAGGATTAGTCGGAACCTTGCGCGGTTCCGGATACCTCAATAAAAATATTGGCGTCATCCATGAGAGTTTGCATCTCTACTTTGCTCTTTAAGTTTTCGCATTTATATTAAGCATTTAGGTTTCAATCTTGTCTTTCATACTTATATAGTGTAGATTGAAACTTTGCCTTTGCGGTAGAGATAGAAACACTTAGACAGAACCTAGTTTGCACATTCTTGTTTGATTATTTGCATAGATTTTGATCTAGGGATTTATTTGTGGCCTAGTTTAGTAAAAGTTTTAGAAGTCCTAATTCACTCCCCTCTTAGGCGTCACCCGTTTCCTACAAGTGGTATCAGAGCCTGGTTTGGCTCATTTGAAACGTTTTAGCTTCACCGCTAAAAGAGCCGACACTTTTTAGAGGAAGGGATGGATACCTATTGTAACACCCCGGGTGTTACTTAGGGTTTTCACTCAAGCCTACACTATTGAACCCATCATCACATGTGGTTTAGTTTGAGCAAAAGACACCAAACTTGGGGGTCAAGAACCTAAGTAGGTGTAACCCATCTTAGAAGTCATGCTTTGGCCTTATCATGCACCTAAAGAGGAGAGAATAGCTCAAACCCTAATTCAAATCCCATTAAGCAAATGGAGCTCTAGAGGGGAGTTGAGCAAAAAGGCTATCTAAACCACATTATCATGACTTGGGCTAAGTATAAAAGTTGTAGTACACTTAATACCCTAGAAAAAATAGTAAGGGAGTAACCCAAAGAGATTTCAGAAAAACCCCAAAAGGGTCACCAAAGAGAAGAGCATAAAAGAAAAATCAGATTTTTCTCAAGTTCAAAACCGACCCTCTTTCAAAGATCAAACATGTTCACCTTTTTCCAAACCTCAAAACCAAAGGGCCCAATTAACAAAATGGCGCCTAAAGACCCCTAGAACACCCTGGAAAAATTTGAACTCAACCCTAATTTGGTTGACACGACTTGGCACGGTTTTTGTCTCGGTCCGGACAGCTCGGACAGAGCCAACTTCACACACCTATATCTCTCAACCCCGACCATATCTTTGCTTGGAACTCACATAGAAAAGATAGGATATGGTGCAAAGAAGAGACCGTACACAGGATTTTTGCTGATATCTGCATGCTAAGGCGACCAAACAAGCTGTTGAACACTGGCAGAAGTAAACCACCACGTGTTCGACGTGGGCAGGCACTCGGGAACACACCTAGAGCACGCCCCCGCGCGCCCTCGTGCCCGCGCCGGTGCCCTGTCCGTGCGAGGCTATAAAGCCCGCCCTTGCGCTCGGCCACCTTCCCGGTCACCCCATCTGCACCCCGCCTAACTTTCCCGAGCTTTCCCGCAGCTCCGGCGACCTCCCCGCGACCCGCCAGAGCCGCCCGAGGACGCCCGCCGTGGCCAGACCATTCCAGCCCACCTCCGCTCGATTCGAGCCCTCGGATAGCTTCATCGTGAGGCCGTGAAGCTTTCCCGAACATGAGTCGAGGACCAGCCCCACTGGAACAGTGCGCTCACGCTCGCCAGAGTTCGTGAACCCGCCAGAGCGCGTGGACCGGGTAACCCACTACACCATTTTTCAATTCCTTGCGCGCATAGCCTCTACATCACCCAATAGAGCTCCTCGTGCACTTTGATTGAACCCTACTGCCGTGGTTTGGCTGGAGCAGGAGCCGCCGACGACCTCCGCCGCCTGCGCTCGTGGCCAGAGCAGCTACAGCCACCACCGACGCCGACCCGCACACCGACGTGACCGCCGTGACCTCCCCGACGTCACTGACCACCCCACCGGAGCCCTACTGCCGCCGGTAAGCCTCGCCGCCGTAATCTTTGCCCCGGTTACTGTTCTAGCCAGCCAGGGATCACGGGTTAGATTTAGGTTAAGTCCAGGGGGTTTTGTGTAAGGTCAGTGACTCATGCAAATAGTAGACTGAGGGCTGTTTTGTGAGAGAAAAGGGGGAGAAAACCCAGGGACTTCAGCGCAAATCTGTATTTCTTTTCCATTTCGAATTTACTTTTCTTTTAAATACTGCAGAGAACTTAATAAATGCATAACTTGAAGAATAGTCATACAAATTTAGTCAAACCAATTTTGCTATACTTTGTAAAATATAAACTATCAAGCAAAAATAGTAAACCCTTTGGTTCCTGTAATGTTTTCTAGAGTTTTGATTTAAATAAGAAAACTTCCCAAAACTTAATCATAAAGGGAAAAATAGAAATATTGTTAGACCAGGATTGAGAAAAATAGTGGAGACACTAACCTAGTAGTTACACTATTTGAAATTAATAAACACCCCAGTATACAAGGTTAAGGAAGATTTATTCACTAAAGCTTGTTTATGCTCAAACTTAGAAAAATTAAGAGAAGGGATTGAAAATGGAAACCAGAGGGCAACCATATTTTTCCTAGCATGCCTAAGTTATGTAGTTCACAAGAAAAATCTGTTGAACCATAGTCCAGTGAAAAGAAATTGCACTCACAATTATTCATGAAAAACAGAAAAAAACTTTGAAAAGTCATAAGAAAATAATCCTAAGGAGAAAACACCCCTACCTTAGGAATGACTGTTCTTGTGCTAAGAAGAACCTAGAAAAAATACAAGTTTTGTTGTTTGACATTTTTCAAATAGCAAGTTAGTTATAAGTGTCTTTTTGGCATTAAACTTTAGAAAATCATAACTACATAACCACTAAGTAACCCACTATGATTTTTGGCACAGAAGCATGTTATTACCCATAGATACTAGCAAAAATAACTCTTGGTACAGAACCCACACCTAGGTAAGAGTTGTAGTGCAAAGTAACCCCTCTGCCCCAACTTTTGTTATTTTTGTCCAGGGCATAATCTATTTATCTTTGACCTCAAATTTATAGGACAGACTACAGTGACCAATATTAACCCACTGTAATTTTTACAGAATTTTTGGAAATTTTTAAATCACTGTTGTAGTTCAAACCCACCTTAAAAGCATAAAAAAAATAAAAAGAGGAATTAGTAGTGGAGATTAATGTTACCTTGACCAAAACAGCAAAACCCTTAAGTACCTAATAGAACCTTTAAAGGGCAATCCAAGTCTTAATCCACTATGTTTACCTCTAAGCAAAACCTCAAACCTAAATTGCTAAGCATAAACCACTGAGAGCTTTTTATAACGAGGAAACCCTAAGTTATCAACTAACTTAGCTTTTTCTTCACTACGCATAATGGTTACTAAACTCTGCATATCATAGCATACATATATCTTATTCATTGCATCCGATAGATTACAACCTCGCTGACGGAGAGTACATCCTCGTGCTGGAGCAAGGAGTTGCTCAGGAGGTAGCCCAGGATCCAGCACCAGAACCTGCCATCGAGGATCTGCCTGCCCCAGCTTTGGAAGGCAAGCCCCGGTTTTATGCATAACCGTTATTTATATGATATTTTACTGCACTTAATGTTTGTAGTCTTGTACTGTGCACTTAAGTGTAGGAGTTGATTGAAACCCTAGTTGCATGAACTCAGGAATCCTTTTGAGATGGATACTAGTATGCTAGGTCGAGTAGCTGCTTTGCTAATTAGGGATCTCGATAGAAGTCGAGTGATTTTTCTAGCGCTCGCGCGAGGTCAGGAAATTGATTGTATCCACTTTGACAACAAGAATGATGATGGTCTGTAGACACGAATCCATGGGGATGCGTGGTCTACGAGATGAAATTGGAATAAGGATTAACGTGCGGATACCTGTGTCAAGCGTTTGAACGTACTAAGCACATGCCAAGAAATATGGTAAATCGGCAAGCCTAGTACCTGAGTGAACCTGGCAGCAGACTTTGCCCCTCACACGACCTGAGACGTGGTCTCCCATTCCGTTTATGGTAGGTACAAGTGCGGTCACTGCACGATGGCAGTTGGGGTTAGTGAGGCATTGTACGCCAAGGCGATGAGCCCTGATCTGCTGACGGGGAATCAATCGGTTGATGTGTGTGGGGACGGAGTGTCTCACCACGTCGTGTGTTTAGGTTTACCTTGCAAGCATAAAAACTCGATTCGAATCGTCTGCTTCTCGCAGCTAATGAGACTGCTTGATCCATTGTACTGCATTGAGTAACAAGTGGAAATGTGATGGCTTGGCAAAAAGTTGTTGATTGCTAAATGCTTGATACCATGAATGATTAGATAGGTACACATTTAGTCTTAAGAGAGTCACACTAAAACTTGAATAAGCTAAAACTTGATTTTTAGACCCAGCTAGTGCTTTTGGCAACCAAACCCCTCAGCCAAACAGCTGCATGTCTAGAGGTAGAGGAGTAGACTCCTCACACCGGGTAAGTCTAGCTAAGTATTAGTATACTCAGCCTTGCTTGTGGCATAATTTTTTACAGGTTCTCTGGAGGACATGGTTGCTGGAGTGACTTGGTCGTCCATCTTGCCACCGGGTTGGACAGTCGAGTGGGACCCTACCTCGGCCGAGGAGGAGCACGAGGAGTGATGGGACAAGCTTCCCCATCTCTCCATTTATTTATCGTTAGTTTTATTCCGCTGCATTCCGAACAATGATCACTACTTTTGCTAAAACTCCGATGATGATGTAATAAAATTGATACTCCTTAATGTATGGTTTTATGCTTTATTGTGTTTGCTCTGTGCCTCACCATCGAGTGAGTACGTGGTACTTGATCCTGTTAGTGGCCTCATCAGACTAGATCTGAGGGATTGACGTGTTATTCCTATTTAAGTGTGGTCTAGCCTCTAAGGCGGGACTTAGGCACTTAAGTTGGAATAATTCGGGCGGTTCCGCCATAGCTGGTATCGGAGCTTGTACCACCACAGAGGAATCAATAAACTGTAAATACCATCCTTTTCAAAAGTAAAACTTGTTAGAAACAAATGTTGGATAGATCGTCAGGACGATAAAGATAGGCCTAGGACGTGAAGCCTTAGGATAATAGAGGGGTAGCTAGGTGGCAATTTGAGAAGCCCTACAGGCTTCTATAGGGGATGGGAGTTTTCCTTATCCCCTCTGAGTTGAAATAAAGTCGCTTAGGATGAGCATGCATGCATCATTTAATCAAATTACTTAGTAATTAGCTAAGAGCTTTAAAAATGCTATGGGAAATGACAACAAAAGATTAAGTACGCTCCATGACCTCACACAACCTTAGAAAAGCCAGGCATTGATTCCCTTTTATTTTTATAATTCTTTTTCTTTTTTCGCTTACGCTTAACCGTACACAGATGACTTCTCACGGATCCTCGGATGGAGGGAATGCACATTCCCACATGGACGGACTTGCACGAGAGGGTTTTCCCCGTATCTTGTGGGAGGTACTTCAGGGAGCCGGTTACACGACGCCTCCCCAGTACGCGGTGCAGCTGTTCGAGAAGCACCGGGTACCCTGCTGTAGGGTGCGAATGACCCTGGAGCCACATCCCTTACAGCCAGGCTGGCGTTCGTTGGACTCCGAGTCTTTCGGATACCAGGCTGAGGATACTATCGAGGCCATTGCTCTCCATGGGCTAACGACCTTCTGTGGTTTTCACCCCTTGGAGCTATCTACTCATCCCATTGGCTTGTTCCCCACGGAGAAGGAGGACGACCCAATGTGGAAGGACCGAGTGGAGCATGCCAAGGAGATATGGGCTCTTTACCTAGGGCAGATTGCTCACTTGACGGTGCGATGCATGAATGCCCTGTATCGTCTGCAAGTACTGCGAGGAGAGGCAATGTCTCAGCTAATGGCATTGTTGGAGGCAACCAAGATCACCTTGGATAACAGAGAGGAGCTGGTGGTAAACCTATCCACTGAGATGGTGGAAAAGGACCTGCAGGTGGAACAGATGTCCAACGAGATCCAGGAGCTTGAGGAGCTAGTGGGAACCAGGGAGAACACCATTGAGGTTCTCGAGGATCAGCTCATCAACACTCAGCAGCAACTTGCGGAGGCTAACCAACATTTGGATATGCACCACCAGGAGATCCAGGACATGGAGGCCAACAAGGATGTCGACATCGAGGGAGGAGAGGAGCCGGAGCCTGCCTCCAGCTTGGACACTGCTGGCTCACGGAGACCACCTTCCCCCAAGTCGAGCGTTGCCTTGTTTGCTCACTAGGTCACAGGGATAGAGTTAGAAGAGTGTGGCGGTAGAACTCCTCGAGGCTAGCTTAGCTTTTGCACCTTTGGGGTACTAGGCTAGACAGAGTTGAGTCTTTTTGAGTCATTGATGTAATCGTAACAAACTCTTTTGATAGTATGGATGATGAATGATGTCAGCTTTAATTTATGAGGGAAAGTCTTATGCCCTATCGTATCTTTTATGAATTATGCAAAAAATGTTAGCCTTGTCCTTTCAAATCTGTCCCCACATATGAATCCTGACATCCGAAATATGATATTGAGAGCATCCTTAATTTTTCAGATGGCAGGAAGAGCGCGTCGTGGACAGAATGAGCGCATTCCTCCACCACCGCCACCGCCTCCTACCATGCAAGAACTGATGGCTCAGCAGAATGAGATTCTGCGACAGATGTCTTAGCGTCAGCCACCACCGTAGCACTATGGTGGTGGTGATCACCATCAGCGTCCCCCAGCAGCGGCCACTTATCAGGAGTTCCTCAGCACTCAGCCGTCGTTGTTCACTCGGGCAGAGGATCCACTTGATGTTGATGTGTGGATCAGGGTAGTGGAATCCAAATTCCCATTACTTACCGGCAATTGTTCAGATGCGGACAAAGTTTGTTTTGCCACTCAGCAGCTTCGTGGACCCGCGCGGACATGGTGGGATCACTTTCTCGCTATGCAACCAGATGGCCACGTGGTGGAATGGAGAGAATTCAAGGCAGTTTTCAGAGGGCATCATATACCAGCAGGCATTATGGATCGCAAGCTTAATGAGTTTCTAGCACTCACTCAGGGAAATCGGAAAGTGTTGCAGTACACTCAGACCTTCAATGACCTGTGCCAGTATGCCGGATATCACGTAGATACTGATGAGAAGAAGAGGGACAGGTTCAGAAGGGGGCTCAGCACTAAGCTCCGCGACCGTCTCAACACCGTCAGGGCCAACAGTTACAATGAGTTAGTCAACATGGCCATTTCCCAGGAGGACTGCATCACAGCCCGTCAGGCCGAAAAGAAGGGAAAGACCCCTGTGGCAGGATCATCAGCTCAGCCACAGCGCTTCAGGATTGTATCTGACACTCAGAACAGGGGACCTCAGTAGCAACAAGGACGTTGGGTAATCCGACCACAGCAGCAGCAGCAGGCACCCAACCGTTCCCAGCCCCTAGTTCAGAGGAACAACAATCAGCCACAGCAGCAGTACCGCCAGACAAATGACAACAGGTGTTTCACTTGTGGCAGCACAGGGCACTATGCAAAGAATTGCCCTAAGAACCAGCAGAGACAGGGGCAGAGTTCCAATCAGAACCAAGGCAAGAGGCAGAAGGTGCAAGTGAGACAAGGCTGGCTGAACTTCACCACCATGGCTGACATTTCGGATGGAGCACCCATCTTGACTGATATCTTTTCCGTTTTGAATAATCCTGCAATCATTCTTTTTGATTCTGGTGCATCACACAGTTTTATCAGTACCAAATTTAGTGCTAAGTGCCAGTTACCTTTTCACCACACAAATGGGGGCATCACAATTTCTACACCGGGAGGCAGGGTAGCCACCTATCAAATCAATAGACACGTATAGTTGGGTAGTTTCATATTTAATACCACTCTCCTGATCATGGGACTAGATAGTGTGGATATCATCCTGGGGACTGATTGGTTATTCCGGCACCATGCTATAATCGATGTCACAGCCAGAGCCATAGAGGTCCACTCCCCACTTGGAGGAGAGATCACCTTGTACCTACCAGACCAGGGTTGTACCCGTTCATGTGCCTTCACTATGATAGAGTCACCTATTGAGAAAATCCCAGTGGTCTGTGACTACCCAGATGTTTTTCTGGATGAATTACCAGGAATGCCACCCGACCGGGACATCGAGTTTGCAATTGAGTTGCAACTCGGAACTGCACCTATATCCAAGAGACCCTATAGGATGCCTCCAGCGGAATTGGCAGAATTGAAAAGGCAGTTACAAGAATTGTTGGACAAGGGATTCATTCGCCCAAGTACTTCTCCATGGGGATGTCCCGCCTTATTTGTGAAGAAGAAAGATGAGAGTTTGAGGTTGTGTGTTGACTACCGCCCTCTCAATGCGGTAACCATCAAGAATAAGTATTCATTGCCCCGCATTGATGTATTGTTTGATCAATTGGTGGGCGCCAAAGTATTCTCCAAGATAGATCTTCGCTCTGGCTATCATCAGATAAAAATCAGGGTCAGTGATATCCCGAAGACGGCTTTTTCTACCAGATATGGGCTTTACGAGTACTTGGTGATGTCTTTCGGGCTAACCAATGCCCCGGCTTATTTCATGTATTTGATGAACTCGGTATTCATGCCAGAGCTGGACAAATTTGTGGTGGTCTTCATTGATGACATTCTGGTTTATTCCAAAAATGAAGATGAGCATACTGAGCATCTACACATCGTACTTCAACGACTGCGCGATCATCGTCTATATGCTAAGCTGTGTGAGTTCTGGCTGAAGGAGATAAAATTTCTGGGTCATACCATTTCTCAGGATGGGGTATCAGTTGATCCTGAGAAAGTACAAGAAGTGATGAATTGGAAACCTCCTACCACTGTACGGCAGATTCGGAGTTTTCTGGGATTGGCAGGGTATTATCGGTGATTTATTCCGGATTTCTCCAGGATTGCCAAGCCAATGACTAAATTGTTGAAGAAAGGAGTCAAGTATGAATGGAGCCAGAAATGTGAGGATGCCTTTCATGCACTAAGGCAACATTTGACAATAGCACCCGTGCTAGCTCAGCCTGACAACACCAAACCCTTTGAGGTTTATTGTGATGCTTCCGGTACTAGATTGGGATGTGTCTTGATGCAAGACAATAGAGTCATTGCTTATGCCTCCAGAACTCTCAGACCTCATGAGCAGAACTACCCCACACATGATCTGGAGTTAGCAGCCGTAGTTCATGCTCTTAAGATATGGAGACATTACTTGATGGGAGCTCATTGTAATATCTATACTGATCATAAGAGTCTCAAGTATATCTTCACGCAGGCTGATCTTAATATGAGGCAGAGAAGATGGTTGGAATTAATCAAGGACTATGATCTGGAGGTGCATTACCATCCCGGCAAGGCCAATGTTGTGGCAGATGCCTTAAGCCGGAAGGCCCAGTGAAACTATATGAGTATGGATGCTAAAATCACCACCCTGTACGACGAGTTATGCAAATTGAACCTAGAAGTCATTCCCTCAGGTACCTTGAGTTATATTTCTGTGGAGCCCACTTTGCAGGAGCAAATAGTCATGGCACAGATTGGTGACAAGGGTGTTCAAGTCATTAAGGAAATGATCAAACAAAAGGTGGACAAATACAAATGCTTCCGTCAGGATAGCAAAGGGATCCTATGGTTTGGAGACCGATTGGTTGTTCCTAAGAACCCCGAACTCAGAAAGAAAATATTGGATGAAGCTCACCTTTCCAAATTCTCCATGCACCCCGGTAGTAACAAGATGTATCATGATCTCAGATCCTTGTACTGGTGGACCAGAATGAAAAGGGAAATTGTTAAGTATATATCTGAATGCGACACTTGCTAGAGAGTCAAGGCCAGTCATTTGAAGGTAGCAGGCACCTTACAGCCCCTTCCCATACCAACTTGGAAATGGGAGGATAATTGCATGGATTTCATTGTGGGATTGCCCAATACCTCCCGACGCCACGATTCTATTTGGTTCATCGTGGATAGATTGACCAAGACCGCTCATTTCTTGCCAGTGCATACCACCTACAAGACAGAGAAATATGCAGAAATCTATGTTGATCAAATAGTGCGTTTACATGGAATTCCGAAGACCATTGTGTCTGACAGAGGAGCACTATTTGTGGCACGCTTTTGGGAGCAGCTCCAAAGGTCACTTGGGACCCATGTAATAAGAAGCTCAGCATACCATCCTCAGACAGTGGTCAGACAGAAAGAGTGAATCAAATTCTTGAAGACATGTTGCGAGCCTGTGTACTACACTATGGTAAAAATTGGGACAAGTGTCTTTCCTTGGCGGAGTTTTCATATAACAATAGCTACCAGTCCAGCCTGAAGATGGCACCTTTTGAGGCCTTGTATGGGAGAAGGTGTAGGACACCGCTAAATTGGTCTCAAGCTGGAGAAAGGGAAATATTTGGACCTGACTTGGTACTTGAAGCAGAGGAGAAGGTCAGAGTCATTAAAAAGAACTTAGAAGCTACCCAGACCAGGCAAAAGAGCTATCATGACAAGAGGAGGAAACCTCAGCAGTTTGAAGTGGGAGATCATGTTTATCTTAAAGTGTCACCTACTAAAGGTGTTCAGAGATTTGGAATCAAGGGCAAGTTGGCTCCTCGCTACATTGGGCCCTATGAGATCAAAGAAACTTGTGGGCCTGTAGCATATCAATTGAAGTTGCCACCCCATATGTCAGCAGTTCATGATGTGTTCCACGTATCTCAACTACGAAAGTGTGTCCGCTTACCCACAGAAGTGCTACCTGAACCAGAATTGGAAATAGAACTAGACTTGTCTTATCAAGAGCACCCTATCAAGGTATTGGATCAAAAAGAGAGATCAACGCGGGCAAGAACAGTCAGGATGTATAAAGTTCAGTGGAGCCACCACACAGAAGAAGAGGCTACATGGGAGACTGAGGATTTTCTACATTCTCGCTTCCCTGACTTTCTACCTAAAGGAGTCGGTACGTAATCCAAAACCCCACCCCCACCTTCCCTTTGAATCTAAATATAAGAAAAACTTAGGTATTAAAGGTATTGTAAGCTTTGAAAATGATTTTAAAAGGGCTTCCTTCTGAAGTTGCAAAGAGGATGACATTCGAAGAGCAGATAACTAGAGAAATTTGGATAAAGGAAAATGCAACGCCTCAGCACACCTTCTTAGTACCCCCTCTAAAGGACCCCTACCCAAGAAAAAAACCTCGGGACGAGATTCCTTTAAGGGGGGAGGGCTGTAACACCCCGGGTGTTACTTAGGGTTTTCACTCAAGCCTACACTATTGAACCCATCATCACATGTGTTTTAGTTTGAGCAAAAGGCACCAAACTTGGGGGTCAAGATCCTAAGTAGGTGTAACCCATCTTAGAAGTCATGCTTTGGCCTTATCATGCACCTAAAGAGGAGAGAATAGCTCAAACCCTAATTCAAATCCCATTAAGCAAATGGAGCTCTAGAGGGTGAAAGCTCTCTTGTGGGTTTTGGTGTTTGGATGACAACTCAATTAAAGGACTAACAAGTGTGCTAAGTGTTGAACAGGTGCTTAATGTAAAGCTAACAGGGTTCAACACAAGTGAACAAGTGTGATGGTCCAAGGACTAGATGATGGATAAATAATGGGCATCACAAGTAAGATGGACATTGCATAAAGTGAGACTCGGGTGCATAGCTCGGAGACAACTGATCAAGCCAAGGACGGAGGCAAGAAGAGCTTCGAGGTACCAAGTGCACGGGAGAAGGTCAAAGAGGCTAAGGAACCCAAAGCCAAGGGTGAAGAAGAAGGCTTGCAAAATCAAGGGTGATCGAGTTGAGAACAGCTACGGCACATCAAGGATCTCTACATAAGGACGTGACTTACAACCAATAAGGAAATGTCTATAGTTATGTGGTGTAAGTCATAAGGCTCAAGACCAAGCTCTAAGAAGGAGATCAAGGTCACTAGAACGAGAACAAATGTAAAAAACAGAACTGGAAGCAGCCCAAAAGAGCTAAGTGCACTCTGACCTTTAGTTTGGGTTGTTCCTATGTTTGGAGACATTCTATGTAACCTTTGCAGGATGTTGGAGCTCAGAAATGTCAAGTAAATCAAGTTAAGATGACTTGATGATTTATGAGTCCAACATCTGTCTTAAGCATGTCAAATGCTAGAGAGGTGGAAATCCAAGAGAAGGTATGTTTCTAGACTTAGTACATTGGTTTTTGTGTACTAACATATCTGTCTAAGTGCTGGAAACAGAAAGAAAAGAAGAAGAAAAGAAAAGGAAAAAGTGTTGGCTATGAGCAGCCAACTTCAGCTCGGCTTGGTACACCGGACTGTCCGGTGGTGCACCGGACAATGTCCGGTGCGCCAGGCTGAACTCTGGTGAATAGGCCGCTCTCGGGAGAAGTCAGCGGCGTACGGCTATAAATCACCGGACTGTCCGGTGGTGCACCGGACAGTGTCCGGTGAGCCAACGGTCGGCTGGCCAACGGTCGGCCGCGCAATCCGCGCATGACGCGTGGCCGAGCCAGCGGTCGGATGGGGGCACCGGACTGTCCGGTGTGCACCGGACAGTGTCCGGTGCGCCAACGGCTCCAAGACTACAACGGTCGTCTGCGCCAGTTATGGAAGGAAATCGGGCACCGGACAGTGTCCGGTGGTGCACCGGACTGTCCGGTGCGCCACCCGACTGAAGGCAAGATTTGCCTTCCTGGATTGCTTCCAACGGCTCCTAGGCCCCTTGTGCCTATAAAAGGGACTCCTAGGCGCCTCAAGCAAGTGTACAAGTGCAGCCAACAAGTGTAGACATCACTCGGATCAATTCTTACTCTCCCTCTTGTGTGTAACTCTCTAGTTTGTGTAGAAGGCAAAGCTAAGCCTTTAGAGAGTGGAGAAGTGCTGCCTAGAGCTAGTGCAAGGTCTTGAGCATATCGTTACTCTATCGGAGTGCTGCTAAGAAGATTGTAAGCAGTCGCGGCTCTGTTGTAACTACCTCAACATAGTGGAAGGCTCTATCTGTCTGACTGACAGATCTGAGCAAACGAAGGAAGGAGTTGAAATAGACTCCAAGCCCAGGTGTGGCTAACTCCAACGAGGACTAGGCAAGCATTTCAGGCTTGGCCGAACCTCGGGATAAATTCCTGTGTCCACGTGCTCTACTCTGTGTTGTGTGCTGATTCTCTGTCTTATTCAGTTCTTACGTTTGCACTTCACTACTTACTTGTGGTACGAGCTTTCTTTGAAGTGCAGGATATTCTCAAGACAGAAATCTCAATTCCGCTGCAATCTACTCGAAGAGTTCTTCACTTCACTGTGATCTAGTCTTCGAGTAGAGTAAGAGTTTAAGTTTTAAAGTGATAATTTTTATTCGCCTATTCACCCCCCCTCTAGGCGACATCCAGATCCTGTTCCCGGGCCAAAGGGAACTTTCAATTGGTATCAGAGCTAGGCCTCTCCAATGTGGGCTTAGCCGTCCGGAGATGACGATGTCGTCACAAGAGGTAACTGTAGAACTTCTTTTAGGCGATGGCTCTAATTACAAGTCTTGGTCTGTCTCTATTTATAATGCTTTCATGAGTGTTGATCCTGATTTGAGACAGGTCTTTAGTAGAAGTATTTTTCCCTCTAATGTTAGTAAAAATCCTTCTAATGATGAACTAAGATGTCTATCTCTAAATCACCATGCTTGCAACATCTTAGTTGATTCTCTTTCTAGAGGTGCCTATTTTGCAATCATGAGTAGTGATAGTGACTTATTTGTTGATGCTCATGATCTATGGACTAAACTTAAGCTGAAATTTTTTAAGTCCATATGCACTTCCTCTGCTCCCTCTATTGCTGGTGATACTAACTTGTCCAAGGGAGAAGAACAAGAAAGATGGTCACCAAACGATGAATCCACATCATTAACAGGTTTGTCTTCCACTAGTAATAAATGTCTTATTGCTAACAATTATGGTGGAGACAAAAGCGATGATGAGGAAGAATATGAGGATGAGGAGTCTACATCATCACAAGGTACATTTTCCTGTTTTGCTTCCACTAATAATAATGACAGGGAAAATGAGACCGATGATGTGGAAGAAGAGGAGATTCGCCGTTTCTACATCTATCTCAACAAAGAGGACAAAGCACTCTTGGTTAAGCTGTTGAGAAGGAACAAGGCGAGATGCTTCTCAGGCTAGAGGAGTCCCTCATCAAAACCAACAACAGCCTGGAGAAAATAACCAAAGAACATGAGGAGCTAAAGTGCTCTCATGAGGATTTGGTCCAACGGTATGAATCTGTTTTAATTGAGCAAAGAAATAATCATGATGCATTATCTAATGTTGCTCAACTTAAAACTGAAAATCTCATGCTTAGGAGTCAAGTAGAATTGTTAAGTCATGATAACCTTGCTCTAACTGAAAAATATGACTTATTGTCCTGTTATCATGATAATCTCTTGGATAGACATATCATGCTTGAAGTTGCTCATGAGGTCGTGATTACGAACTTAAATTCATGTGAACTTCATTCATGCACAAGTACACATTTGGATAATCTATCACCATGTGCTAACCCCTGTCACTCAAAAGGAAGCGAGTGTTTAAATGAGCAAAAGTTACAGGGACACAAAAGAAATTGTGTGGGAACAAGAAGCAAAAACAACTAAGGAGAAGACGCATTGCTCAACCTTCTCAAGATATCCACGGGCGCGTGGTGAAGAAGCTTGAGAAAGGAAAAACTACAGCAAGTGTTAAGCTCCATAAGAAGAATGTTCCTAAAGATAAAGAAATCAACATGAGCTTGGAAAAAGGTAAAGATTCAATTAATCATGTTGTTTGCACTGGCCATTTCTCTATGTCATCAAAGAACAAAAAGAGAAAAGGGAAAAGGGGGTGCTTTAAGTGCAATAAGGCAGGACACCTCATTGCGTCGTGTCCATACAACGACAAGGGAGAAGGGATAAGGAGATGCTTCGGATGCAATGACAAGAACCACACGATCACTTCTTGTCCGCTATTGATGAACCAAGCATGTGCATCCAAGATGACTCTCACCAAGGAAAATGACAAACAGCAAGCGTCAGGTCAGGTTGAGCGACGCTTCTGCTACAAGTGTGGTGAGCAGGGTCATCTATCCAAGGTATGTAATAAAGGTGAGGTTCCTAAGCAAGTAAAGTTGTCTCAATCTTATTTGCCTAGGAGACCCAAATCATACCCTTGTGCTAGATCAATCATGAGATCACCTAGAACTAGCACAAAGACTATTTGGGTACCAAAGGCACTTTTAGTTGAACGTTATGGACCCATCCTGAGATGGGTACCAAACTGTGCAAACTAGACCATGCAGGTGCCTTGAGATGGACTGGAGACCATGGGAGAGCTTAATACGGTTAACTCAAACTCTATGCTTAAGCTGTTAATTGTTTTGGTGTTTATTCATTGACCCAAGGTTGAATTATTGTGAGACACTAATCCCATGTTCATCTCAAGTGAAATAAGTTGTAGAGGTCCTTAATCATCATTGGTGAATCAAGCAAAGGACCTTGATTGTGCATCTGGCTCTTCAAAGGACGGTACCTGTGCTTCTTAAGTACATTATCAGTACTGCTCTTAAGTCTGATTGTTGTGCTACCTGTCCTTGGAGCAGTTATGCTTTTTTGATTGCCTGTGTTGAGTACCTTTCAATGAATGATTAATGATTTCCAAAATCGTAACCATGCGTGCTTAATCATGATTGTGTGCTTTAGAGGTTATGTCTCTTGAATCATTTAATGGGTAGTTTTTCATTAGATATATCCACCACGATTAACTCTTTTTGTGTTCGTGAATAAACCTATATCCCTTTGTGAGTTATTCTTTATGGTTTTAATGATTAACCTTTGTGCAAATATGACATTTTGTTTAGTTTATGTTCACATGATTACTCTAGTCTGGTATGGTGTGAATACCAAAATCCATGTTGTGCCTCTAATGCACCCTTTTGAGGTATAAGGTGCATAATCAAAAGGAGCCCTCAATTAGTGACAACTGGTGCTCTCATGGCAATTCAGGAAAAGGCAAAGGTATGGAGAATGGAACTATGCAATTTCATTAAATATCTTGAAGTTCCATTGATTGTGATCACAGCTATGGTCTTGCCTCTGAATTGGTAGTATCTTGGCTTAGGTGCTCCTTACTTTAAAATGTTGTTTCTTTTGGTGTACCTAAGGAACCTTCTTAATTATGATGTGCTTAGACATTGCGCTTTATATGCATGATCGTGTTGCTTTTCAATTGGTATATGTGGTGCAATGATTGTCAAGTATGAAGCATGTCTAGGTTGCTTGTAAAATGTTATACTTCTTGAGGCATGCATTGTTGTATTAAGTCAACCCTTCTTTTGGTATTCAATTGTTATCTCTTTGTGATGAAATTGAGAGTATGCCTTGATCAAGAGATGTTGTGATCCCCTCTAGTTCTGAGGAAGCTAGAATGTG
The DNA here is from genome assembly GCA_029449295.1 of Zea luxurians. NCBI lineage: Eukaryota > Viridiplantae > Streptophyta > Magnoliopsida > Poales > Poaceae > Zea > Zea luxurians. The sequence continues at coordinate 34,822,252 of JAOPSE010000010.1, read as the reverse complement.
CAAAGTGCAAGTTATTCAAATACTTGATGCACAAGTTCAGGGGGAGCACACATAACTTGTGTCTTTTGAGACTAATTGTTTCTTGAGCGATCTTGTGTAGTCTCAAGGTGGAAAAGAGAAGATGAGCAAGAAATGGAGCAATCAGGACTTGGGTACCTCTGTAAGTCAAGAAATTGGTATCTTAAGTCGTAAGTAAATGCATATTTTTAGATTGCTCATGCTCTACAATTTTTGGTAATACTAGATGCTTATCCTTAAATATCATGGAACTATGATAATAAATGACCTTTCAATTGGTAGTCGTGATAGTTTGCTTCAATTGACCTCTTTTGGTAATCACTAGAATAGAAGCTTCATCTTGTGCCACTATACTATAACTTGCTCTAAGCTTGGTGACTTAGCAACAAGAAAAGGTTAGGATGAAGAATCAGGCACAAGTGTGGAGAAGCTACCGAGAGATTAATACTTTCAAGATGGGAAGTACACCACAACATGGTAAAGGTACAAAAGGAAGTATTGATCTTTTTTGCGTATATGTATCTTCTTAAATGTTGGTAGTACATATGTTCAACGAGTAAGGGGGAGTTTTGATAGTGTGTTTTTCCTCCTTAACACCCTGTTGTCCCTTGCCATCATCCTATGTTCTTGCTTGTATATGGTTTTGGTGTTTGATGTCAAAGGGGGAGAATTTGTGCATTAAAGCTTATCTCATCCTGAGAGGAAAGCTTAACCTAAGGGGTGATGTGTTAGTTTGAGCATTGTTAGTGTGTTATTGTGTTATTGACAATTCTTATCATATGCCTCTTGCAGTATTATATGTGTTGCATCATATGGACTGGTGTTTCCGCTGCTATGAATTTATTGGCATCTATAGTATTTATTCTGTAATAGATATTCATGTGGTTAATGGTGCCTCAAGAGTAATGGTGCTTTAAGATTAACAGTGCTTTAAGATTGCTTTAAATTGGTATCTTAGTTTAATTTGGTATCTTAATGGTGAATAGTGGTAGGTTGATATTCCTGTGATATATCCACTCAAGTGAATGGTGTTTAACTCTGATTCCTCAAGAGTAATGGTGCTTTAAGATTAACGGTGCTTTAAGATTGCTTTAAATTGGTATCTTAGTTTAATTTGGTATCTTAATGGTGAATAGTGGTAGGTTGATATTCCTGTGATATATCCACTCAAGTGAATGGTGTTTAACTCTGATTCTGTGCATTTGTGTGTTACGCATCATGGTTTGATCCTTGACACAATGCATCCCACAGGTGCTATGGTGTAGAAATGCTTCGAATTGCCTAAGTATGTGCATTTTGGCATTTAAGGCCAAAGCTAAGATTTTAATGTAAGCACATATTTAGGGGGAGCATTCTACAATCTTAGAACTCAAAATTTGTGCTTTAAATTTCACTTTTATGTAAGCTTTAATTGTGTTGCCATCAATCACCAAAAAGGGGGAGATTGAAAGCTCTCTTGTGGGTTTTGGTGTTTGGATGACAACTCAATTAAAGGACTAACAATTGTGCTAAGTGTTGAACAGGTGCTTAATGTAAAGCTAACAGGGTTCAACACAAGTGAACAAGTGTGATGGTCCAAGGACTAGATGATGGATAAATAATGGGCATCACAAGTAAGATGGACATTGCATAAAGTGAGACTCGGGTGCATAGCTCAGAGACAACTGATCAAGCCAAGGACGGAGGCAAGAAGAGCTTCGAGGTACCAAGTGCACGGGAGAAGGTCAAAGAGGCTGAGGAACCCAAAGCCAAGGGTGAAGAAGAAGGCTTGCAAAATCAAGGGTGATCGAGTTGAGAACAGCTACGGCACATCAAGGATCACTACATAAGGACGTGACTTACAACCAATGAGGAAATCTCTATAGTTATGTGGTGTAAGTCATAAGGCTCAAGACCAAGCTCTAAGAAGGAGATCAAGGTCACTAGAACGAGAACAAATGTCAAAAACAGAACTGGAAGCAGCCCAAAAGAGCTAAGTGCACTCTGACCTTTAGTTTGGGTTGTTCCTATGTTTGGAGACATTCTATGTAACCTTTGCAGGATGTTGGAGCTCAGAAATATCAAGTAAATCAAGTTAAGCTGACTTGATGATTTATGAGTCCAACATCTGTCTTAAGTATGTCAAATGCTAGAGAGGTGGAAATCCAAGATAAGGTATGTTTCTAGACTTAGTACATTGGTTTTTGTGTACTAACATATCTGTCTAAGTGCTGGAAACAGAAAGAAAAGAAGAAGAAAAGAAAAGGAAAAAGTGTTGGCTATGAGCAGCCAACTTCAGCTCGGCTTGGTACACCGGACAATGTCCGGTGCGCTAGGCTGAACTCTGGTGAACAGGCCGCTCTTGGGAGAAGTCGGTGGCGTACGGCTATAAATCACTGGACTGTCCGGTGGTGCACCGGACAGTGTCCGGTGAGCCAACGGTCGGCTGGCCAACGGTCGGCCGCGCAATCCGCGCGTGACGCGTGGCCGAGCTAGCGGTCAGATGGGGGCACCGGACTGTCCGGTGTGCACCGGACAGTGTCCGGTGCACCAACGGCTCCAAGACTGCAACGATCGTCTGCGCCAGTTATGGAAGGAAATCGGGCACCGAACAGTGTCCAGTGGTGCACCGGACTGTCCGGTGCGCCACCCGACTGAAGGCAAGATTTGCCTTCCTGGATTGCTTCCAACGGCTCCTAGGCCCCTTGTGCCTATAAAAGGGACTCCTAGGCGCCTCAAGCAAGTGTACAAGTGCAGCCAACAAGTGTAGACATCACTCGGATCAATTCTTACTCTCCCTCTTGTGTGTAACTCTCTAGTTTGTGTAGAATGCAAAGCTAAGCCTTTAGAGAGTGGAGAAGAGCTGCCTAGAGCTAGTGCAAGGTCTTGAGCATATCATTACTCTGTCAGAGTGCTGCTAAGAAGATTGTAAGCATCCGCGGCTCTGTTGTAACTACCTAAACATAGTGGAAGGCTCTATCTGTCTGACTGACAGATTTGAGCAAATGGAGGAAGGAGTTGAAATAGACTCCAAGCCCAGGTGTGGCTAACTCCAACGAGGACTAGGCAAGCATTTCAGGCTTGGCCGAACCTCGGGATAAATTCCTGTGTCCACGTGCTCTACTCTGTGTTGTGTGCTGATTCTCTGTCTTATTCAGTTCTTACGTTTGCACTTCACTACTTACTTGTGGTACGAGCTTTCTTTGAAGTGCAGGATATTCTCAAGACAGGAATCTCAATTCCGCTGCAATCTACTCGAAGAGTTCTTCACTCCACTGCGATCTAGTCTTCGAGTAGAGTAAGAGTTTAAGTTTTAAAGTGATAATTTTTATTCGCCTATTCACCCCCCCCCCTCTAGGCGACATCCAGATCCTGTTCCCGGGCCAAAGGGAACTTTCAGAGGGGAGTTGAGCAACAAGGCTATGTAAACCACATTATCATGACTTGGGCTAAGTATAAAAGTTGTAGTACACTTAATACCCTACAAAAAATAGTAAGGGGGTAACCCCAAAAAGATTTCAGAAAACCCCTAAAAGGGTCACCAAAGAGAAGCGCATAAAAGAAAAATCAGATTTTTCTCAAGTTCAAAATCGACCCTCTTTCAAAGATCAAACATGTTCACCTTTTTCCAAACCTCAAAACCAAAGGGCCCAATTAACAAAATGGCGCCTAAAGACCCCTAGAACACCCTGGAAAAATTTGAACTCAACCCTAATTCGGTTGACACGACTTGGCACGGTTTTTGTCTCGGTCTAGATAGCTCGGACAGAGCCAACTTCACACACCTATATCTCTCAACCCCGACCATATCTTTGCTTGGAACTCACATAGAAAAGATAGGATATGGTGCAAAGAAGAGACCGTACACAGGATTTTTGCTGAGATCTGCACGCTAAGGCGACCAAACAAGCTGTTGAACACTGGCAGAAGTAAACCACCACGTGTTCGACGTGGGCAGGCACTCGGGAACGCGCCCAGAGCATGCCCCCACGCGCCCTTGACCCCCCCCCCCCCCCCGTGCCTGCGCCGGTGCCCTGTCCGTGCGTGGCTATAAAGCCCGCCCTTGCGCTCGACCACCTTCCCAGTCACCCCCTCCGCACCCCGCCTAACTTTCCCGAGCTCGCCCGCAGCTCCGGCGACCTCCCCGCGACCCGCCAGAGCCGCCCGAGGACGCCCGCCGTGGCCAGACCATTCCTGCCCACCTCTGCTCGATCCGAGCCCTCGGATAGCTTCATCGTGAGGCTGTGAAGCTTTCCCGAACTTGAGCCGAGGACCAGCCCCACCAGAACAGTGCGCTCACGCTCGCCGGAGTTCGTGAACCCGCCGGAGCGCGTGGACCGGGTAACCCACTGCACCATTTTTCAATTCCTTGCACGCATAGCCTCTACATCACCTAATAGAGCTACTCGTGCACTTTGATTGAACCCTACCTCCGTTGTTTGGCCGGAGCAGGAGCTGCCGATGACCTCCGCCGCCTGCGCTCATGGCCAAAGCAGCTCCAGCCACCACCGACGCCGACCCACACACCGACGTGACCGCCGTGACCTCCCCGATGTCACTGACCACCCCACCGGAGCCCTACTGCCGCCGGTAAGCCTCGCCGCCGTAATATTTGCCCCGGTTACTGTTCCAGCCAGCCAGGGATCGCGGATTAGATTTAGGTTAAGTCCAGGGGGTTTTGTGCAAGGTCAGTGACTCATGCAAATAGTAGACCGAGGGCTGTTTTGTGAGAGAAAAGGGGAGAAAACCCAGGGACTTCAGCGCAAATCTGTATTTCTTTTCCATTTCAAATTTACTTTTCTTTTAAATATTGCAGAGAACTTAATAAATGCATAACTTGAAGAATAATCATCCGAATTTAGTCAAACCAATTTTGCTAGACTTTGTAAAATATAAACTATCAAGCAAAAATAGTAAACCCTTTAGTTCCTGTAATGTTTTCTAGAGTTTTGATTTAAATAAGAAACCTTCCCAAAACTTAATCATAAAGGGAAAAATAGAAATATTGTTAGACCAGGGTTGAGAAAAATAGTGGAGACACTAACATAGTAGTTACACTGTTTGAAATTAATAAACACCCCAGTATACAAGGTTAAGGAAGATTTATTCACTAAAGCTTGTTTATGCTCAAACTTAGAAAAATTAAGAGAAGGGATTGAAAATGGAAACCAGAGGGCAACCATATTTTTCCTAGCATGCCTAAGTTATGTAGTTCACAAGAAAAATCTGTTGAACCATAGTCCAGCGAAAAGAAATTGCACTCACAATTATTCATGAAAAACAGAGAAAACTTTGAAAAGTCATAAGAAAATAATCCTAAGGAGAAAACACCCCTACCTTAGGAATGACTGTTCTTGTGCTAAGAAGAACCTAGGAAAAATACAAGTTCTGTTGTTTGACATTTTTCAAATAGCAAGTTAGTTATAAGTGTCTTTTAGGCATTAAACTTTAGAAAATCATAACTACATAACCACTAAGTAACCCTCTGTGATTTTTGGCACAGAAGCATGTTATTACCCATAGATACCAGCAAAAATAACTCTTGGTACAGAACCCACACCTAGGTAAGAGTTGTAGTGCAAAGTAACCCCTCTGCCCCAACTTTTGTTATTTTTGTCCAGGGCATAATCTATTTATTTTTGACCTCAAATTTATAGGGCAGACTATAGTGACCAATATTAACCCACTGTAATTTTTACAGAATTTTTGGAAATTTTAAAATCACTGTTGTAGTTCAAACCCACCTTAAAAGCATAAAAAGAAAATAAAAAGAGGAATTAGAAGTGGAGATTAATGTTACCTTGACCAAAACAGCAAAACCCTTAAGTACCTAATAGAACCTCTAAAGGGCAATCCAAGTCTTAATCCACTATGTTTACCTCTAAGCAAAACCTCAAACCTAAATTGCTAAGCATAAACCACTGAGAGCTTTTTATAACGAGGAAACCCTAAGTTATCAACTAACTTAGCTTTTTCTTCACTACGTATAATGGTTACTAAACTCTGCATATCATAGCATACATATATCTTATTCATTGCATCTGATAGATTGCAACCTCGCTGACGGGGAGTACATCCTCGTGCCGGAGCAAGGAGTTGCTTAGGAGGTAGCCCAGGATCCAGCACCAGAACCTGTCATCGAGGATCTGCCTGCCCCAGCTTTGGAAGGCAAGCCCCGGTTTTATGCATAACCGTTATTTATATGCTATTTTACTGCACTTAATGTTTGTAGGCTTGTACTGTGCACTTAAGTGTAGGAGTTGATTGAAACCCTAGTTGCATGAACTCAGGAATCCTTTTGAGATGGATACTAGTATGCTAGGTCGAGTAGCTGCTTTGCTAATTAGGGATCTCGGTAGAAGTCGAGTGATTTTTCTAGCACTCGCGCGAGGTCAGGAAATTGATTGTATCCACTTTGACAACAAGAATGATGATGGTTTGTAGACACGGATCCATGGGGATGTGTGGTCTACGAGATGAAATTGGAATAAGGATTAACGTGTGGATACCTGTGTCAAGCGTTTGAACGTACTAAGCACATGCCGAGAAATATGGTAAATCGGCAAGCCTAGTACCTGAGTGAACCTGGCAGTAGACTTTGCCCCTCACGCGACCTGAGACGTGGTCTCCCATTCTGGTTATGGTGGGTACAAGTGCGGTCACTGCACGACGGCAGTCGGGGTCAGTGAGGCATTGTACGCCAAGGCGGTGAGCCCTGATCTACTAACGGGGAATCGATGGGGACGGTTGATGTGTGTGGGGACGGAGTGCCTCGCCACATCGTGTGTTTAGGTTTACCTTGCAAGGATAAAAACTCGATTCGAATCGTCTGCTTCTCGCAGCTAATGAGACTGCTTGATCCATTGTACTGCATTGAGTAACAAGTGGAAATATGATGGCTTGGCAAAAAGTTGTTGATTGCTAAATGCTTGATACCATGAATGATTAGATAGGTACACATTTAGTCTTAAGAGAGTCACACTAAAACTTGAAAAAGCTAAAACTTGATTTTTAGACCCAGCTAGTGCTTTTGGCAACCAAACCCCTCAGCCAAACAGCTGCATGTCTAGAGGTAGAGGAGTAGACTCCTCACACCGGGTAAGTCTAGCTGAGTATTAGTATACTCAGCCTTGCTTGTGGCATAATTTTTTATAGGTTCTCTAGAGGACATGGTTGCTGGAGTGACTTGGCCGTCCATCTTGCCACCGGGTTGGACAGTCGAGTGGGACCCTACCTCAGCCGAGGAGGAGCATGAGGAGTGATGGGACAGGCTTCCCCATCTCTCCATTTATTTATCGTTAGTTTTATTCCGCTGCATTCCAAACAATGATCACTACTTTTGCTAAAACTCCAATGATGATGTAATAAAATTGATACTCCTTAATGTATGGTTTTATGCTTTATTGTATTTGCTCTGTGCCTCACCATCGAGTGAGTACGTGGTACTTGATCCTGTTAGTGGCCTCGTCGGACTAGATCCGAGGGACTGACGTGTTATTCCTATTTAAGTGTGGTCTAGCCTCTAAGGCGGAACTTAGGCACTTAAGTTAGAATAATTCGGGCGGTTCCGCCACACCTATAGGCCACCACACTTCGACGGCACTAACTTCCCATATTATAGTGCTAGAATGGCTTGTTACCTAAAGGTCGTTGATCTAGGTGTTTGGAGAGTCACTCGTGACGGGATGAAACCCCTAAGAATCCCGAGAAACCCACCACGAGTGAGGAAAAAGAAATTCATTTAAATGCTAGAGCCAAAAAAAATCTTGTATGAATCTCTTAGCATGGATATTTTTAATCAAGTATTTAACTTGAAAACTGCTAATGAGATTTGGCTAAAATTACATGAGCTCCATGACGGCACATCCAATGTCCGTGAGCAAAAACATTGCCTGGTCTTGAATGAGTATAATTCTTTTGCTATGAGAGATGATGAGCTTGTTAGAGACATGTATTCTCGTTTAAATCTAATCATAAATGAGCTCAACTCAATTAGCATAAATAAGCTAGGTGATGCGGACATTGTGAGGAAGATTATCTCCATACTACCATAACAAAGACATGGAAGCATCATCACCATCCTTCACAACATGGAGGACTTGAATACCATGACCCCGACCATTGTGATTGGGAAAATCGCGGCTTTTGAGATGTCGCAAAAAATGTGTCGGGAAGAGGAGCCAACTTTCTCAAGGCCATATGCTTTTGCATGTGATGAAAGGAAGGGTAAAAAGAAGGCTCCCACTCCAAGTTCCTCAAGTGAAGAAGAGGAAGAAAAAGAAAGTGATTATGATGATGAAGATAATCAACCATGCACATCATCCTCTGAGGACGAAGAAACAATCCGACGCGTCAGAAAGGTAATGGGGATGATCTGCAAGATAAATCTAATGGGTGTGCCTCTGCAGGTGGAAGATCTTCTCTTTAACATTGACAGGAAAAGCAAAGAAAGAGAGGATGCTTCGCATGCGGGGAGAAGGGCCACTTTAGGGACAACTATCCAACTATGGCCAAACCCAAAAAGGAGAGGAGCAAAGGCAAGGCACTAACAAGTGTTAGAACTTGGGATGATTATTCAAGTGAAGATGAACCTCCAAGAACGCGCAGCAACCGGTCCTCATCACGCTCATCACGGTCGTCACACAAATGCCTTATGGCAAGAGGTAACAAAAGCATCCCATCCTCTAGTGATGAAAGTAGTAGTGATGATGAAGGTGAGGGAAAGCCCTCCATAGATGAGCTTGCGAAAGCCGTTAAATTTTTCCAGGATGTTTCCACTAAGCAAAAAACTCAACTTAAAACTCTGAAAAATAAGTTGATCAGCTCTCAAAATGATTATAAAGGTTTGCTAGAAAATTTTGAACTTTTGCAAACTTAAATAGTGAGCTATCATCTAAAATTGAGCTACTAGAGTCTAGTGCTCCATCCACTGCTACCGATGATGGCCTCATTAAAAAGGATGAAAAACTTAAGGCTATGTTAGCTAGCTCTCAAGAAGCTATTGAAAATCTGCTAGGGAAAATGGAAATTCTTAGCATACACAACAATTAGCTAACTACTAAGCTAGAAAACATTGATAGCACCCCAGCAGTATCTTTAGCTGAAATACCTGAAATTATTAAGAAAGATGCTTCTACTTCTTGTGTTGATTTAATTATTGATTCTAACCCTTGCAACCAAGCTTTTGTTGAGAATGTTATTGTAGAAACATGTTCGGATGAGGTTGCAAAGGAAAATGAACAATTAAAGTAAGAAGTGGCTCGCCTTGGCAAGGCTTTGTATGACAAGAAAGGCAAAGCCAAACAAATCCGACCTCCACAGGATAACACCACTGCGGGAGTGAACAAGCCTATGGAGGGAGAAATTGTGTAGGGTATGTCACATGGAAGGCCACAAGTCTTTCCAATGCAAGGCAATGACCGGGGATAAGCTCAAGCAAAAGCCATCAAGCAAAATATCCAACACCTACATCAAAAAGGTGGACAAAAGGCTGCCACACCATATTTGATCAAAAAGAAAAAGAATGGAAAGGTGATAGCAATCAAGGCCAACAAGCAAGCCAACAAAGGAAAGGGGGCCAAACGCATCTGGGTGCCAGAGGAAATAATTTCAACCATGAAAAGCACCAAGAAGGTTTAGATCCCGAGAGGGAAGTGAGTAGTCCAAAGGATGATGGGAAATTTGGAGACCTGGCAAAGTTGGGATGTATATCATGGGATACATCATATTGGATCAAGTTTATTGCCAAGTGAGTTAGTGAACATCTTGGACCCAAATTTCCCCACCCATGACTAAGGTAACTAGATTTATTGCATTTCCTATTTTTAGATATGAGTATCTAGTTTTTATGTATCTAGTTTTACCTTTCATGCCTAGTATTACATTTGGTATTTACTTTTGTTTAAATGCATACATACTAGGTAAATCACAGGGTAGGATTGCTTGCTTTTAATTCATACACTATGAGCAAACCTACATGATTTAAAATGTTTATTTAAGCATGGCACATAGCTTCTTTATCACTCCATAGTAAATGATACATCAATTGGTAAATGCTACAAGTGGTAAAACACTCATATTCTACAATTTGTATCATTTAACTTATATGTTCTAAAGTTCAGATTATAGATAATTTGCCCCTCTTGATATCAAATCAAAGTGCATGTCTCCAACAAGTATTCAAAACTTGTATACACTCTCTCAGGGGGAGGTTACTCTATAGTCTAAGACTTTGAGACTAACATCCTTTCAAGTTTATTTTATGTGATAGTCTCATTGTAAGGAAAATGAAGTCCCCGGAGAAAGACAACAATCTTCCACGACAAAATCTCCAAAAACTCTCATGTCTCACCAGCCTGCCATTGACTTTCAATCGGTATCTTTGAGACTACATTTAATATCATTTACATGTCTTCTCCAATATTTGATTAGACTATATATTCATATCTTATACTTCCATGTTGTTATACATGCATAAGTGATTAAATCATATTTTGTTACCCATGCATAAGGAAGTTAGTCTAATTAAATCATATCTTGTACCTCTAATTTTCACATGTTTTTTTTCCTAAATAGAAGATCTCTGTCAGGGGGAGTATTTCTTTGTCCCCAAAAGGGGAGAAATTTCTTTCTAAAAGAGAACACTCATTTAGGGGGAGTTATCATTTGATGGTAACCTACAAGTGGTTTCAATTGATATCCCATGTGGTTTAAATTTAGTATCCTACAAGTGGTATCAACTTACAAAATTCCTTGAGGGCAAGTCTTATTTACTTCCTACATGCTTTTAATGTCTTCCTTTTCAGTGGTTGATGCCAAAGGGGGAGAAGTTTAGGGACCAAAGCAAGGAAAAATGTATCAAACACCAAACACCACCAATTTAAAATTTTAAATCTGCAAGTAGCTTTTCAAGTGGTTTTGGTTATTTGGTCCAAAATAGGAAGTAAGTGAATTATGGAGTTAGGGGGAGGCTTAAGTCCATAATATCACATTATGGGGACAAACATGCATCCTAGCAAGTAGACTGCATATTTTCATTCAAATACTTGTATTATTTGCTTGCTTTGGTTGTGTTGTCATCAATCACCAAAAAGGGGGAGATTGTAAGGAAAATGGACCCCGGGCCATTTGGCTAATTGAGTTTTGGTGTTTGATGATTAACACAATCTGTGAACCAATAAGTTTCCTAGTGTTTGTGTTTGTAGTTCACAGGATGCCAAAGCTACTTGGACTAAGGAATTGAGGAAAGCAACACCTCAAAAGAAGACATTAAGAAGATCCAATAAAAGTCTAAGAATGAAGATGTGTGTTGCCTGTGGACTGCCTGTGTGTGGAGCACCGGACTGTCCGGTGCACCAGGAACCGCAACCCCAACGGCTAGTTCCAGGTGGCACCCGGAGGGAAGACCACCAGACTGTCTGGTGTGAAGTCCGGACTGTCCGGTGTGAAAGTCTGCGGCGCCAACGGTCACCTGCTGTGTCAGGGTAACAGCTAGGCGCACCGAACAAGGAACAATGTGCTATCTGATGTGCCACCGGACTGTCCGGTGTGCCACATAGAGCAGCAGCTTTTCTCCAACGGCTACATTTGTGTTGGGGGCTATAAATACACCCCCAACCGGCCATTTCCAAGAGTGGGAGCCCAAGCAACATACCAAGGCATATAGTGCACATTTCTAAGAGCTCAAACACCCAAGTGCTTAATAGAATCACTCGGTGATTAGCGTAGGTGCTTTACGAAGTGCTTAGTTTACTTAGACCGCTTTAGCGCTTGCTCTAGGTGAACCCTAGTTAGTTGAGTGAGTTTTGTAAAACCACACAACCCCTCGGCTCTTGTGCAAGCCGTTGTAATTGTATCAAGTGGGGCGAGAGTCTTGCGAGACCGTGACAACCGCGTTTGTGTCACGGCCGCCACCGTGTACCGGAGGGAGCGAGGCCCACAGCGTTTTTGGCCGAAAGCTCGATGGTGGAGACGGCGGGGAGCGTCCGAGAGGAGCCAGAAGCGAAGCACCACTTGCGCGTGGAGAAGGCCCGCGACTCTCTACGGAGTTACTCGACCGAGGTGCTTGGCCCTCGCGTGGGCTTCCCTTTGCGTAGGGGCACCAACGAGGATTAGTCGGAACCTTGCGCGGTTCCGGATACCTCGATAAAAATACCGGCATCATCCACGAGAGTTTGCATCTCTACTTTGTTCTTTAAGTTTCCGCATTTATATTAAGCATTTAAGTTTCAATCTTGTCTTTCATACTTATATAGTGTAGATTGAAACTTAGCCTTTGCGGTAGAGATAGCAACACTTAGACAAAACCTAGTTTGCACATTCTTGTTTGATTATTTGCATAGATTTTGATCTAGGGATTTATTTGTGGCCTAGTTTAGTAAAAGTTTTAGAAGTCCTAATTCACCCCCTCCTCTTAGGCGTCACTCGTTTCCTATAGACTTGAGAAGTGTGTTGTAGTGGCGCACCGAACAGTGTCCGGTGAACCAGGCCCGTACAGACTCCAACCAGCCACTCTCGGGAATTCAGGAGGCGCGCTCTGCTATAATTCACTGGACTGTCCGGTGTGCACCGGACTGTCCAGTGAGTTAGCAGAGCAACGGCTCCCTACGCGCCAACGGTCGATTGCTCAGATGAACAGTGATGAACAGTGTCGCGGCAGAAGTCAGAGCGCAAAATTCAGAGGTCACCGGACTGTCCGGTGCAGCAAAAAGACAAACGGCTCCAACGGTTAACAGCTCCAAACCCTAACGGACGCGCTGACGTGGCGCGCATCAGACTATGAACAGTGATTGTCCGGTGCGTCACCGGACTGTCCGGTGTGCCCATCGCCAGCAGACTTCACCAACGACTAGGAAGTGGTTGGGGGCTATAAATACCCCCCAACCACCTTATTCAAAGCCATCCAAGCATTCTAAAGTTTTCATTCATTGCAAGAGCAAAGTCCAACACTCTAAGACACAATCAAAGCAATCAATTCACTCCAAGTTCCCAAAATCAACTCTAGTGCTTAAGGGCTTGTGAGAGGATCATTTGTGTTCTTTTGTTGCTCTTGTCGCTTGGATTGCCTTCTTCCTTTCTCTTTCTAATTTCTAAGTGCTTTGTAAAGCTAGCAAGAGACACCTAAGTGTGTGATAATCCTTGCGGGGTCTTAGTGACCCGTGCGATTAAGGAAAAGGCTCACTCAGTCTAAGTGACCATTTGAGAGAAGGAAAGGGTTGAAATAGACCCGGCCTTTGTGGTCTCCTCAACGGGAACTAGTTTCTTTGGAACCGAACCTCGGTAAAACAAATCATCGTGTCTACTCGCTTTGATTCTCACTTGATTTGTTTGCCCTCTTTTCTCTCTCTAACGTTTCCTTGCTAATATTAATTTGAGTTTGCTCTCATACGTCATATGTATCCTTTGAGCAACTCTTAGCAAGAGAAACAATCTTTCGGACTTGAATTTAATTATAACGCTAACCCCCGGCCTTAGTGTGTGTTTAAGATTATAAATTTTAGGTTTTACCTATTCACCCCCCTCTAGGCGACTTTTAGAGAGTCTTTGAGTTTTGGGATGATGTGAGTGGATAGGAATTGTCCGAGGCTACGACCTCGTTCGGTTTTTCTGTCTAAATTGTAGTCTTTCAGTTTAGGGAGGTAGTACTCTACGAGACTACGACCTCGTTCGGTTTTTCTGTCTAAATTGTAGTCTTTTATCACATCGGATGCTTAGATGCTAATTATAAGTATTAAATATAGTCTAATTATAAAACTAATTACATAGATGAGATGAGGATTAAACGATAAGGCAAACCTATTAAACTTAATTAGTCTATGATTCACTATACTTAATAAATTTGTCTCGGTGTTTAGTGTTTGACTCTAGAACCAAGCACCCCTATAAAGAAGAGCGCTCTTCTTGTTTTTTTTCTAGGGAATCACAGTTACTTCTAAAAACGTAAAGTGGTCTTGGCGTGCAAGAGAAGGGTAGTATCCGATCCATGTCAGGAGCAGCGGCGAGACTTCCGTGGCGTGCAGTACGTACACGACCGAATGCTACACTTGACAAGCGACAGCGAGGAAGACCGCGCCACCATTCCGTCGTCTTCCGCCGCTGACCGTCCGGACCGGACGAAACGCAGCACTTGGACTGGAAGAGCAAGAGAGGGTGCTGACAGCGCTGCGTGCTTGGAGTGGCATCAGACGATCAGTTGGCGGCTAATCTGAATGCCTTGCAGAGCCCGCGCCGCGCGCCCACCCATGCAGTGATGATATATATCAGCTGGCATGCAGCGTACACACACATACAGATATACTAATCCTAAGATCAAGTCCAGAATGTTTTCCAGTACGACATGATGCAATACATCTGATCGGACATTATATCCCAGCTGTGGCAGCATGGGCATTCTTCAGTTTGGTCTGTCTGAACGGCAGTAATAATATAATGGTGATCTTGGAGCCTCAGACAAACAAGGAGACAGCAGGGGAAAGCTAGATGCATTTTGAGACAGTGCATGATGCTTCGTCACGTACAGTATATGTAAATGCCAACTGCTCGTGTCCATCAAATTGATGAATGAGCTATAAGGCCTACGAGTACGTCGTGTCGTATACAGGGAGCGTTGAATCTGTGTGTTGACCCCAGCACGGTCCTCCATCAGTCCATCTCCTTTTGGGTGCCGGCTTCAGCTGTAGCCGTACGTCGTTGCTGTCTGTCATACTCAACAATACACAGAGAGAGAGCGAGCGAGAGAGAGAGAGAGAGAGAGAGAGAGAGAGAGTAAATGATCACAGCAATCAATAGGCGCTGCCTGCCGCAGACCAAGGGAGAGGGAGGAGGAACTGCACGTACTGGAGAGATGAAGCTGAGCTCTGCATTGCATGGGGAAGGAGCAGCGAGATTGCTGCTGCCATGGCACTGCAGACGACCACTGCACTCGACGGCACCAAGAGGGAGACGACGACGAGAGGAAAAAAAACAAGGGAGGAAAGCGAGGCGAGGCGAGGATGATGGGTCACCTCAGCGGAGAGCCGCCGTGAACAGTGCAGCCTCTGACCGTCTTTCCCCCCTCCTCGCGCGGCCGCTGCTCCCAGCAGAGTCCCAACTGCCCCCCCTGCACGGCTACATGAATGAGGCCCTCCCACTCCCATGCAACGTACAGTACTGGTAGTCTGGTACTCCATGGGAAAGAGCCGCAGCGCTAAGCCACGCTGTAGCCGTGTAGGACACTGGGAGTAGGACAAGGGGGGGAGCATGTACATAGCTAGGACTAGGCACTACTTTGTACTACCATCATGAGGTAATCATTCTCAAATTATTGACACAACGGTTCGACGACACTCATGACTCTCACATTATGACATTATAATGCACAGAAATCAAATATATATATATATATATATATATATATATATATATATATACACACGGCGACACTAAAATACACCTGGGTGCATTCTCTATATTGAATGCACTCAGATGCAATAACACCCCGAGCACGCCCTCGGTCCTCCTGTACGCGCGCCTCCCTGCCCCCGTCGCTGTCGCGCACCTCCCTGTCCCCGCTCCACCCTCTCCCCGACCGCCGCCGCGCGCCTCCCTGTCCCCGCGCCGCCGCGCGCCTCTCTATCAGCGTGCCTTCCTGTCCCCCGCATTAGGTGTGATTGCAACTGTTGTATAATTCTACCCAAATATCTGTTAAAAAATATAAACAAAATGATTGCAACTGATGGTGTGTTGTAATTGCAACTGCTGGTGTAGTGTGGATGCAACTGCTGAGTTGCTCTGATGTGATTGCAAGTACTGAATAACTCTGGGAAATTTTGTTAAAAATATGATTGCAACTGCTGGTCTGGTGTAATTGCAACTGTTGGTCTGGTGTGATTGCAACTTCTATATAACCATGTCCAAAAATCTGTTAAACAAACAATGATTGCAACTGCTGGTCTGATGTAATTGCAACTGCTGGTCTGGTGTGATTGCAACTTCTATATAACTATGTCCAAAAATCTGTTAAACAAACAATGATTGCAACTGCTGTCTGGTGTAATTGCAACTGCTGGTCTGGTGTGATTTCAACTTCTATATAACTATGTCCAAAAATCTGTTAAACAAACAATGATTGCAACTGCTGTCTGGTGTAATTGCAACTGCTGGTCTGGTGTGATTGCAACTTCTATATAACTGTGTCCAAAAATCTGTTAAACAAAACAATGATTGCAACTGCTGTCTGGTGTAATTGCAACTGCTGGTCTGATGTGATTGCAACTTATGTGAAGAGGTTGAGCCGTTCGCGGAGGAGCCGTTCACGGAGAAAGAGGGGCGGGGGCGGGGAAATGAAAAGGTTCTGTCGGGAGCGTGCGAGAGGGACGAAGACGGCCTAGGTGGGGCGGTTGGCTGGGACCTGGCGCGTAGGTTCGGCCTGGGTGCATTCTCTATATTAAATGCACCCAGGTGTAATATATAAAAACAGTATATATATATATAGGCTGATGGTAATGGAAGCCTTGGGCTTCAGATAGGTGCGGGGAGCCCCGGCCAGGTTACGTAGACGAGCCGAGCCTGGTCGCACCGAATGGGCCGATCCAGGCGGCCCGCATTTATGCACTGCATTTACGCAAGTGTAATAGTTAGTACAGAAATGCGTAACCAAACGTGGGCCATTTGTCCGAACGTGGACCGGTGACGTGTCACCCGAGAATTGGGGAAGCGGATTTAAATAGACAGTTACGACATCATAAACCTACGTATAACGTTGCATAAATGGTTGTTACGCCCACGATCAGCGCGCCCACGATCCTAGAATTCAGCGGATAAAGGATATGCGCCGTGAATATCGCGTCCACGATAATGGATATGCGCATGGTCGAGAGGAAATATTCATAGGCTTCCAAAAAAAGGTAGACAGTACGAATCATTGGTTAGGGCGTGGCTGGCTGAAGGGCGTAACCTGATCTGGAAGATGGCGGCGCCATGGGGAAACGAGTCAATCAGTGAGTATACGACGCCGACATCAGTTCATCGAACAAATCCATGCTTGGATATCGTAACAATGGTGCAGGAAGAACAACAAGGAGGGAACCAGTTTACCTCAGATGCAAGTGCGCATATGCAAACAGCTATTGTTGTAGAGGCAATTACTCCACCAGCAGCTTTGAGGGCCCCGGGGATTGATGATCAGACCACATTTGAGGCATCGAGGATGACAGTGAATCAAGGAGGACAGCACCTTAATACTATGCGTACTATTGGTGAGCATGAACAGGACACCCCAGTGATTCTGCAGAGACATGTAAGTACTATTTAACTGATTTGGATTTTCAGCATTGTAGGTTAAATTGTATACGATAGAATGCAGCTAGATGGTGTGAAAAGTGTTATATTCTGCATACAATGTAAAATTATGTAGGACACCATACATGATACAATTTATGGAATACATGAACATACATATATATTTTATTATTTTGCACAGGAAGTTACAATTGATCCAAGGTTGGTACCTAAAGTTGGTATGACATTCAGTGGTGTGGATGAAGCATATAAATGTTATAGTAGGTATGCGTATGAAGTTGGATTTCCATTGAAAAAGTATAGGGAACGCAAAAATTGTAAGTGGTTGAATTGCTCGATGGAAGGCAAGAGTGCAGTAAGGGGAATATCAAACCCAAAAGTACGTAATACCAGCTTGAAGCGGACACAATGCAAGGCCGGTATGAAACTTAAAAAAATCTATGATGATGCAAAAGAGACAGTTATATCAGTGTGTATTGATCTGTTGCACTTGGATCATAATCATGAATTTTTTAAGAAGGATACCGAAAAGAATCAATTACAATGCAACAAGACGCATGATCCTGAATACATGGAGTTCATAAGTTCAATGCAGGAGAGTCGAATCCCGCAACATTGTATTATGGATTATGTATCAGAAATGCACGGTGGTCCTAAGAGTGTGCCTGTAACAGCACAGGACATATATAACCTGTAAGTTTATAATATGTCTAGATTGTTATTCAGAATTGAATTTTGCAAAAATGTTGGTTTCGCCTAATGCTAAATGTTGACAATAATTTCAGGAAAAAGGCAAAGCAACGAGAAAGAAATGCAAATGATGTGGCAAAGCTACTATCTTTTTTTGCATCATGCAAAAGGGATAATCCACAATTTTTCTCTGACTTCCAATTGGATAAAGAAGGAAAAATTTTGAGCATATTTTGGTCACATGCAAGCCAGCAAGGGGATTACATGGATTTTGGTGATGCAGTTACATTTGACACAACACATAAGACTAATCTGTATGAAAAACCACTAGGTATGTTTGTTGGTTCAAATCACCACCTCCATTGCACTATATTTGCTTTCGCATTGTTGGGGGATGAAACTGTTGATACATTTGAATGGGTATTCAACGCCTTCAAAACATGCATGGGAACCAAAGGGCCGCGAGTGATGCTGACAGGTACGACTGATAATAATGAAGGAAATGTATATACATAAAATATGTCTTAAATTTGATCTTATTTTCTTTATCACATGGAGTAAGATTCATACAATTTTGTCATATATGATTGCAGATCAAGATCCTGCGATGCCAGTGGCACTCGAGAGGGTTTTCCCACACACAATACATCATTTATGTCTATGGCATGTGCAAAATAGGTATATGCCTTTTCTAAACGAGTTGTATGCAAGGTTTGAGGAAATGGACTTTAAGACACGGTTCCAATCTATAATACATCATCCTTTGACTGAGTTGGAGTTTGAGAATGCATGGTTAATGCTACTTGAAGATTTCCATCTGCACGATAACATTACTCTCAATAAGATGTATGGAATACGTAAGGATTGGGTGCCTGCTTTTTTCAAGAATCATTATTGTGGTCTAATGTTGTCTACACAGCATAGTGAAAGCATGAACAGGCTTGTGAAAAGTGCACATGTCGATGCAAACACTCCGCTTCATCAATTCGCCAAGCAAATGATGAAGCTTCTACACAGTAGAAAGATGAAAGAGTCAAAAGAAGCAGTGGGAAGCATGGTGAGGATAAATTGTTATGTTGTATATTTATACCTTAATATAAGTGTCATCTAATTTGCATTATATATGCCACAGGGTCAAAAGGAAACGAACACGCTATATATGTTTGAGATAAGGGTTGCAAGAGCATACACAAGGGTCGTGATGAATAAATTCCAGGAATCTTTAAAATATGCAACTGCATTCAAGATAATGCATGACGAAGAAGGGGGTGCAAATGATTGGGTAGTGCAACATACAACAAGATCGAATAAAATTGTGTGGGGACAACACCAATTCAAAGTGACAACTGATGAAGATGCAGGAAAGTATACTTGTGAATGCAAACATTGGGAACATACAGGTATGGAATACTAAATAGTAAATATATACATTGAAAACATATATACAAAATTCTTATGATCGTTATTGTTTTATAGGGCTATTCTGTGTACATGTACTACGCGCGTTTATGCATCTTCAGATTGAACGGATACCGAAAGAATACATATTACAAAGATACACCTACTCTGCAAGGCAAGATGTTCCGTTTTCAAGAGATGATAGGAATTTGAAGGGGAAGGATGGAGAAACAAAATCATATAGATAGAAGATGTTGCTAAAAAAGGCAATGAAAGTAGTGCATCATGCTAGTTTATCCAAAGCAGGAAATGATAGAGCCCTAGCAGTAATGGATGAGCTTCTCGAGGTACTTTCGCGTTTGGAGACAGATATAGAAGTTGACGAGACATGTGGAACAAGTGGAGGAGATGGTATACAGGTATGTAATGTTTTAATATGTATTTTGTAACATATTATTCATCATAATATATTGATGAGGTATGAAACAATAAAATATCAGGACGATGATGAAGACAATAGAGACATCGAAAAGGATGGTGAATTCAATGAAAGGAATAACAAGGTTTTGATCAATATTGTTGTGAATGTTTATTTGTAAATGATGTATGCTGAGCTTTCAACCAAATTTTCAGGAAATTCAAAACGTATCTAATATACTTGAACGGGGTGTGGACAATGTTCAAATACCTATACCGATACATCCATTAGAAGAGGTAATATCTTTAACAACTATATTGATTTGCGGTTATACATATAAATGATTTATAGGTTCGAGTTATTGGCTTATGATTGAGCTTAAAATGTGTTGGCAGGTACAGGTTAATTTGCAGGATCACGCAAATATGAATGAGAGTGGTGACAATGAACAAAGTGATCATGCCAGAAAGGTAATAATGGTGTTATACTGAATGTTTGAAAGGGAAATGTGCCCTTGGGCCATTTCTAAGTATTTTGGTGATTTAGTGTCCAACACAAGTGCTTAGGTGTGAATCTATGACAAGTGATGGACTAAGTGCAAATCAAGATTAAAGGTATGTTTCTACACTTAGTACATTGTTTTGAAAGCTAATGTATTGTGTCTAAGTGCTGGAAACAGGAAAAATCTCTTTGGAAAGGAGATAGCTTGTTTCAGCCCAAGTCAGCTCAGTCTGGGTGCACCGGACAGTGTCCGGTGCGCCAGGCTGGCTCGGGCGGACTGGCTGTTCTCGGGACTTCGACGGCGGTGTACGGCTATAAATCACCGGACTGTCCGGTGAGCCATTCACAGGCGAAGTCATCGCTCTCGGGAAGCAATTAACGGCGTACGGCTATAAATCACCGGGCTGTCCGGTGGTGCACCGGGCTGTCCGGTGGTGCACCGGACTGTCCGGTGAGCCAACAGTCAGCCGGGTCAACGGTCGGCCGAGGATTCCGCGCGTGACGCGTGGCCAAGCCAACGGCCACAAGGGGGCACCGGACTGTCCGGTGTGCACCGGACAGTGTCCGGTGCGCTAACGGCTCTGAATCTGCAACGGTCGGCTTCGCCAAATAAGGAAAGAGATCCGCACCGGACTGTCCGGTGCGCCAGGCGACAGAAGGCAAGAATTGCCTTCCTGGAATGCTCTCAACGGCTCCTAGCTGCCTTGGGGCTATAAAAGGGGCCCCTAGGCGCATGGAGAAGAACACCAAGGATCCTTTGAGCATTGTTGATCACTCACACTTCATTCTTGCGCACTTGTTCGACATTCTTAGTGATTTGAGCTCCGTTCTAGTGAGAACCTCGTGATATTCTTTTGAGCTCAAGTCTGGGTCTTGTGTGTGCGTATTTGCTGTGATTTTTGTGTCTTGTGTGCGTTGCTCATCCCTCCCTTACTCCATGCTTCTTTGTGAACATCAAAGTGTAAGGGCGAGAGGCTCCAAGTTGTGGAGATTCCTCGCGAGCGGGATATAGTAAACAAAGCAAAACACCGTGGTATTCAAGTGGGTCTTTGGACCGCTTGAGAGGGGTTGATTGCAACCCTCGTCCGTTGGGACGCCACAATGTGGAAGTAGGCAAGTTTTGTACTTGGCCGAACCACGGGATAAACCACTGTGTCTACCTGTGTTGATCTTCTTGTGGTTATCGTGTCTTGCAAGAACTCCTCTCTAGCCACTTGGCCGTATTGTGCTAACCGCTAATCAAGTTTTTGTGGCACTAAGTTTCAAGTTTTATAGGATCACCTATTCACTCCCCCCCTCTAGGTGCTCTCAATTGGTATCAGAGTCGTTCTCTTCAAGAAAGGGACTAATCGCCCGAAGAGATGGATCCTAAGGGCAAGGGGATTGTGATCAATGATAAGGAGAAGGAGTCCTTCGTCAACGAGCCAAAAGATGACAAGCCTACCGACTCGGGCTCGGGCTACAAACGAAAAGATGGGAAGAAGAAGAAGACAAGGCGCATCAAGGAGATCGTCTACTACGACGACAGCGACGAGTCCTCCTCTTCCCAAAAGGACAACGACGACAACGACTACGAGAAAAAGAAAACGGTCAATTCGAACTTTTCTTTTGATTACTCTCATATTCCGCAAAGTACCAATGCTCATTTACTCTCCATTCCACTTGGTAAACCTCCTCACTTTGATGGAGAGGACTACAGATTTTGGAGCCACAAAATGCGTAGTCACTTGTTCTCTCTCCATCCAAGCATATGGGAGATAGTCGAGAGTGGAATGAAATTTGATAGTACTGATAGTCCCATGTTTATAAATGAGCAAATTCACAAAAATGCACAAGCTACTACTGTTCTTCTAGCCTCATTGTGCAGGGACGAATACCATAAGGTGAGCAGCTTGGATAACGCCAAGCAGATTTGGGACACCCTCAAGATCTCACATGAGGGGAACGACGTCACCATGCTCACCAAGATGGAGTTGGTGGAGGGCGAACTTGGGAGATTTTGCAATGATCAGGGGCGAGGAGCCAACCCAAACGTACAATCGGCTCAAGACCCTCGTCAACAAAATAAGGAGCTATGGAAGCACGCGATGGACGGACAACGACATCGTCCGCCTAATGCTAAGGTCTTTTACTGTCCTTGATCCACATCTTGTGAACAATATTCTTGAGAATCCTAGGTACACCAAGATGTCGCCCGAGGAGATACTTGGAAAGTTCGTAAGCGGGCGGATGATGATCAAGGAGGCTAGATACGTTGATGATGCGTTGAATGGCCCAATCCAAGAGCCCCAAACCAGTGCTCTCAAAGCAACGAGGAGCAAGGAGGCGCTACCTAGCAAGGTGGCGCAAGTTGAGGCGGCCGGGCTTAATGATGAAGAAATGGCCCTCATCATCAAGCATTTCAAGACGGCGCTAAAAGGTCGCAAGGGGCTTCCCAACAAGACCAAGACGAAGGGGAAGCGCTCATGCTTCAAATGTGGTAAGATTGGTCATTTTATCGCTAATTGTCTCGATAATGATAGTGACCAGGAACAAGGGAACAAGAGGGAAAAGAAAAAGGCGTACAAGAAGGCTAAGGGCGAGGCACACCTTGGCAAGGAGTGGGACTCGGATTGTTCGTCGTCCGACTCCGACAACAAAGGACTCGCCGCCACCGCCTTCAACAAGTCATCCCTCTTCCCCAACGAGCATCACACTTGCCTCATGGCAAGGGAAAAGAAGGTAAGCACTCATAATACTAGTACTTACGCTTCCTCAAGTGATGAAGAATCTAGCGATGATGAAATAGACTATTCATGTTTATTCAAGGGCTTAGATAGAACTAAGGTTGATAAGATTAATGAATTGATTGATGCTTTGAATGATAAGAATAGATTATTAGAAAAGCAAGAGGATCTTTTGTATGAAGAACATTAAAAGTTTGTAGAGGCTCAAAAATCCCTTGCTTTAGAAATTAAAAGGAATGAAATGCTTTCTTGTGAATTGTCTACATGCCATGACTCTATTTCTAGCTTAAAGAGCATAAATGATGATTTGTATGCTAAGTTAGAAATAGCTAATAAATCAACATCTTGTGTAGAACATGTTACAATTTGCAATAGGTGTAAAGATTTCAATATTGATGAAGTGGCTAGTCTTAATGTCCAACTTAAGACTAGCAAAAGTGAATTTGATAAGCTAAAATTTGCAAGGGATGCCTACACGATTGGTAGACCCCCTCAATTAAGGATGGTCTTGGCTTCAAGAGGGAAGTCAAGAACTTAACAAGCCATAAGGTTTGCATCTCCGCCAAGGAGAAAGGGAAGGCCCCTATGGCTAGTAGTGCTCAAAAGAACCATGCTTTCATGTACCATGATAGGAGACATTCTAGGAATGCTTATAGAAGTTATGATAATTTTGATTCTCATGCCATGATTGCTTCTAGTTCTTCTATTATGCATGATAGAAATTTGGCTAGGAAAAATGCTATGCCTAGAAGAAATGTTGTTCATGTTCCTAGGAAAGTAAACAATGAACCTTCTACAATTTTTCATACTTGCAATGCTTCCTTTGCTATTTGTAGAAAGGATAAGAAGGTGATTGCTAGAAAGTTAGGGGCAAGATGCAAGGGAGATAAAGCTTGCATTTGGGTCCCTAAGACCATTGTGACTAACGTTGTAGGACCCAATCCTAAATTTGCCTTGCAGGTTTATGCATCCGGGGGATCAAGCTAGATTATCGACAGCAGATGCACAAACCACATGACGGGGGAGAAGAGGATGTTCTCTTCCTACGTCAAGAACAAAGATTCCCAAGACTCAATCATATTCGGTGACGGGAATCAAGGCAAGGTGAAAGGGTTAGGAAAGATTGCTATTTCATTCGAGCACTCCATTTCTAATGTATTTTTAGTTGAGTCGCTTGGATATAATTTGTTATCCGTTAGTCAATTATGCAATATGGGATATAATTGTTTATTCACAAATGTAGATGTGTTTGTCTTTAGAAGAAGTGATGGTTCATTAGCGTTTAAGGGTGTATTAGACGACAAACTCTATTTAGTGGATTTTGCAAAAGAGGAGGCCGGTCTAGATGCATGCTTAATCGCTAAGACTAGCATGGGCTGGCTGTGGCATCGCCATTTAGCTCATGTGGGGATGAAGAACCTTCACAAGCTTCTAAAGCGAGAACACGTGATAGGTCTAACTAATGTAACTTTCGAAAAAGATAGACCTTGTGCAGCTTGTCAAGCAGGTAAACAGGTGGGAAGCTCTCATCATACCAAAAATGTGATGACCACATCAAGACCTTTAGAGTTGCTTCATATGGACCTCTTCGGACCTGTCGCCTATCTAAGCTTAGGAGGAAGTAAGTATGGTCTTGTTATAGTTGATGATTTTTCCCGCTTCACTTGGGTATTCTTTTTGCAGGATAAATCTGAAACCCAAGGGACCCTCAAGCGCTTCCTAAGAAGAGCTCAAAATGAGTTTGAGCTCAAGATGAAGAAGATAAGAAGCGACAACGGGTCCGAATTCAAGAACCTTCAAGTGGAGGAGTACCTTGAGGAGGAAGGAATCAAGCACGAGTTCTCCACTCCCTACACACCACAGCAAAATGGTGTGGTAGAGAGGAAGAACAGGACGCTCATAGACATGGCAAGGACGATGCTTGGAGAGTTCAAGACCCCCGAGCGGTTTTGGTCGGAAGCCGTGAACACGGCTTGCCACGCCATCAACCGGGTCTACCTTCACCGCCTCCTCAAGAAGACTTCGTATGAGCTTCTAACCGGTAACAAACCCAATGTGTCTTACTTTCGTGTATTTGGGAGCAAATGTTATATTCTAGTAAAGAAAGGTAGAAATTCTAAGTTTGCTCCCAAAGCTGTAGAAGGGTTTTTGTTAGGTTATGACTCAAATACAAAGGCGTATAGAGTCTTCAACAAATCATCGGGTTTGGTTGAAGTCTCTAGCGACGTTGTATTTGATAAGACTAATGGCTCTCCAAGAGAGCAAGTTGTTGATCTTGATGATGTAGATGAAGAAGACGTTCCAACGGCCGCAATACGCACCATGGCGATTGGAGATGTGCGACCACATGAACAAAAGGAGCAAGATCAACCTTCTTCCTCAACAATGGTGCATCCCCCAACTCAAGACGATGAACAGGTTCGTCAAGAAGAGGCGTGTGATCAAGGGGGAGCACAAGATGATCATGTGATGGAGGAAGAAGCACAACCGGCACCTCCAACCCAAGTTCGAGCGACGATTCAAAGGAATCATCCCGTCGACCAAATTTTGGGTGACATTAGCAAGGGAGTAACTACTCGTTCTAGATTAGTTAATTTTTGTGAGCATTACTCCTTTGTCTCTTCTATTGAGCCTTTCAGGATAGAAGAGGCCTTGCTAGATCCGGACTGGATGTTGGCCATGCAAGAGGAGCTCAATAATTTCAAGAGAAATGAAGTTTGGACACTGATGCCTCGTCCCAAGCAAAATGTTGTGGGAACCAAGTGGGTGTTCCGCAACAAACAAGACGAGCACGGGGTGGTGACAAGGAACAAGGCTCGACTTGTGGCAAAAGGTTATGCCCAAGTCGCAGGTTTGGACTTTGAGGAGACTTTTGCTCCTGTGGCTAGGCTAGAGTCCATTCGTATTTTGCTAGCATATGCCGCTCACCATTCTTTCAGGTTGTTCCAAATGGATGTGAAGAGCGCGTTCCTCAACGGGCCAATCAAGGAGGAGGTGTACGTGGAGCAACCCCCTGGCTTCGAGGACGAACGGTACCCCGACTACGTATGTAAGCTCTCTAAGGCGCTCTATGGACTTAAGCAAGCCCCAAGAGCATGGTATGAATGCCTTAGAGACTTTTTAATTGCTAATGTGTTCAAGGTTGGGAAAGCCGATCCAACTTTATTTACTAAGACTTGTGATGGTGACTTATTTGTGTGCCAAATTTATGTCGATGACATAATATTTGGTTCTACTAACCAAAAGTCTTGTGAAGAGTTTAGCAGGGTGATGACTCAAAAGTTTGAGATGTCGATGATGGGCGAGTTGAACTACTTCCTTGGGTTCCAAGTGAAGCAACTCAAGGACGACACCTTCATCTCCCAAATGAAGTACACACAAGACTTGCTAAAGCGGTTTGGGATGAAGGACGCCAAGCCCGCAAAGACTCCGATGGGAACTGACGGACATGTCGACCTCAACAAAGGAGGTAAGTCTGTTGATCAAAGAGCATACCGATCCATGATAGGTTCTTTGCTTTATTTATGCGCTAGTAGACCGGATATTATGCTTAGTGTATGCATGTGTGCTAGATTTCAATCTGATCCAAGGGAGTGTCACTTAGTGGCCGTGAAGCGAATTCTTAGATATTTAGTCGCTACGCCTTGCTTTGGGATCTGGTATCCAAAGGGGTCTACCTTTGACTTAATTGGATATTCAGACTCCGATTATGCTGGATGTAAGGTCGATAGGAAGAGTACATCAGGGACGTGCCAATTCTTAGGAAGGTCCCTGTTGTCGTGGAGCTCTAAGAAACAAACCTCTGTTGCCCTATCCACCGCTGAGGCCGAGTATGTTGCCACAGGACAATGTTGCGCGCAACTACTTTGGATGAGGCAAACCCTCCGGGACTTTGGCTACAATCTGAGCGAAGTCCCACTCCTATGTGACAATGAGAGTGCTATCCGCATCGCGGACAATCCTGTTGAGCACAGCCGCAGAAAGCACATTGACATCCGGCATCACTTTTTGAGAGACCACCAGCAAAAGGGAGATATCGAAGTGTTTTATATTAGCACCGAGAACCAGCTAGCCGATATCTTTACCAAGCCTTTAGATGAGAAGACCTTTTGTAGACTGCGTAGTGAGCTAAATGTCTTAGATTCGCGGAATTTGGATTGATGTGTAGCATACATGTGTTGATGCTCTTGATCATGTTACTTTTATGCATATTGTTGTTTATTTATGGTGCTCAAGTTGTACAAACACTTCCCGGACCTCAAAAGTCCATGTGTGAGTGATGCACATATTTAGGGGGAGCTGTGCTACAACTTGACCCTTTGAGACTAACCATGTGCTTGAGTTTACTTGATTTAGTCTCAAAGATGGATTGAAAGGGAAAGGTGGACTTGGACCATGAAAGACTTCCACTGTACTCCGACGAGAGGGTAACTCACTCCAAGTTCATTCCCATCTCCTTATTGCCTTTGTACTCTTATGTGAAGATTTTGGTGAGGCAATGAGGTTTAAGGGCCAAGATTGATCCCGTTTTGGTGTTTGATGCCAAAGGGGGAGAAAATAGGGCCAAAGCAATAAATGGATCAGCTACCACTTGAGAATTTTGAAAATAGTAGAATAGAGCTTTTGGTTTGTCAAAACTCTCTTGTTGTCTCTTTTGTCAAAAGTTGGCCTCTTGTGGGGAGAATGTTCTCTTTTGTCAAAAGTTGGCCTCTTGTGGGGAGAATAGTCGATTATGGGAAAAGGGGGAGTTTTTTAAATCTTTGATCAATTTCTCTTGGAACAACTCTCTTTATATCTCAACAAGTGTGTTTGACTTAGAGATAGGAAATTGAGTTTGATTTGCAAAAACAAACCAAGTGGTGGCAAAGTATGATCCAAATATGCCAAAGTTGAATCAAAACAATGTGTGTTCTTATTTGCATTGATATTGCACTTGTTCTAGTTGCTTTGTGTTGTGTTGGCATAAATCACCAAAAAGGGGGAGATTGGAAGGGAAATGTGCCCTTGGGCCATTTCTAAGTATTTTGGTGATTTAGTGTCCAACACAAGTGCTTAGGTGTGAATCTAAGACAAGTGATGGACTAAGTGCAAATCAAGATTAAAGGTATGTTTCTACACTTAGTACATTGTTTTGAAAGCTAATGTATTGTGTCTAAGTGCTGGAAACAGGAAAAATCTCTTTGGAAAGGAGATAGCTTGTTTCAGCCCAAGTCAGCTCAGTCTGGGTGCACCGGACTGTCCGGTGGTGCATCGGACAGTGTCCGGTGCGTCAGGCTGGCTCGGGCGAACTGGCTGTTCTCGGGACTTCGACGGCGGTGTACGGCTATAAATCACCGGACTGTCCGGTGGTGCACCGGACTGTCCGGTGAGCCATTCACAGGTGAAGTCGTCGCTCTCGGGAAGAAATTAACGGCGTACGGCTATAAATCACCGGACTGTCCGGTGAGCCAACAGTCAGCCGGGTCAACGGTCGGCCGAGGATTCCGCGCGTGACGCGTGGCCAAGCCAACAGTCACAAGGGGGCATCGGACTGTCCGGTGTGCACCGGATAGTGTCTGGTGCGCCAACGGCTCTGAATCTGCAACGGTCGGCTTCGCCAAATAAGGAAAGAGATCTGCACCGGACAGTGTCCGGTGGTGCACCAGACTGTCCGGTGCGCCAGGCGACAGAAGGCAAGAATTGCCTTCCTGGAATGCTCTCAACGACTCCTAGCTGCCTTGGGGCTATAAAAGGGGCCCCTAGGCGCATGGAGAAGAACACCAAGCATCCTTTGAGCATTGTTGATCACTCACACTTCATTCTTGCGCACTTGTTCGACATTCTTAGTGATTTGAGCTACGTTCTAGTGAGAACCTCGTGATATTCTTTTGAGCTCAAGTCTGGATCTTGTGTGTGCGTATTTGCTGTGATTTTTGTGTCTTGTGTGCGTTGCTCATCCCTCCCTTACTCCGTGCTTCTTTGTGAACATCAAAGTGTAAGGGCGAGAGGCTCCAAGTTGTGGAGATTCCTTGCGAGCGGGATATAGTAAACAAAGCAAAACACCATGGTATTCAAGTGGGTCTTTGGACCGCTTGAGAGGGGTTGATTGCAACCCTCGTCCGTTGGGACGCCACAACGTGGAAGTAGGCAAGTTTTGTACTTGGTCGAACCATGGGATAAACCACTGTGTCTACCTGTGTTGATCTTCTTGTGGTTATCGTGTCTTGCAAGAACTCCTCTCTAGCCACTTGGTCGTATTGTGCTAACCGCTAATCAAGTTTTTGTGGCACTAAGTTTCAAGTTTTACAGGATCACCAATTCACCCCCCCCCCTCTAGGTGCTCTCAATGTTGGACTGCATAATATTATATGCTAAGAAATATTTACTTTTGAATTGCAGAAACTGGATTTTGCAGTCAATGGGATAAGCTTGGCAAGACCAAATAACTCAAAACCCAAAGGAAGAACCATAAAGGGGAGTGAACAAAAGGTTATTAAATTGGGAGCAAAAGGTACAAAGAAAATGACCAGGAAATGCCAGAAGTGTGGAATTGCTGATGGTCACAACAGTAGGATATGTTTGTCAATGGAGGAAAATAGATTACGGTTGGCTAGCCTTGTTGGACGTAAGAGAGGACGACCTCCTGGATCTAGGAACAAGGGTGGAAGTAAAGCTCCTGATTGGAATGAGACCACAACATCAAAAAAACACGCAATTGATTTCGATAGCAGTGAGTCAGACATTGATTAGTCTGTTCTATGTGATACGAATAATTTGTTTTTTGCAATAAACATTGCATGAGTGACAAATGATTTATATACAGGTGGCTGTTGAAATCTAATAAATATAGCGTATATTGCTTAATAATGTTGCATAATTGGAAGTAAAAAACGTCGTATATAACCTGTATGATGATTGTATAATACGTACACTATATGACCAGTAATTAGTCTGTTGATTTTGATAGCAGTGAGTCAGGCAGTGAGTAGTCTGTCGTATGTGATACGAATAATCTGTTTTTTGCAATAAAAATTGCATGAGTGACAAATGATTTATATACAGATGGTTGTTGAAAATCTAATAAATATAGCGTATATTGCTTACTAATGTAGCATAATTTGAAGTAGGAAACATCGTATATAGCCTGTATGATAATCGTTTACGTGAATTATATGAACAGTAATGTGGTGGATGCGCAATATGATTCGAGAATAACAGTATAATAAATAGTATAAAAATGATAGGGATACCAATAAGTTTATATACATATTAACCAAAAAAGTATAAACTTAAATGAACTGGTCGTAATATTAAGAAATGAGGTATTCATATAAGATCTTCATAACATATAAACAGATCATATTTAAGCCCACAGAAGTGAAAACATCTGATGTTCACATCGTCGCAGCATATCCATAAGTATCCAACCATCTAATGTTCACAGAAAGTACATGTGTAACAACCTAAGACAAAGTAGCATAATAATTGTTCTAAAATAGCACATATAAGGAAGCTTCCTAACATTGTTAACTAACCATCATGGCCAAAATACCACAGTACGATACATTGCCCACACCATTGCTTAGTTCTGACACATAGTTAACTACTTGCGCACAAACATAAATCTCTGGATATCTAATGGAAGTGGCAGCGCCTTGTTCATGCGATGGAATGTGAGTTGATGAAGGGCATGAGCACGTAGGTCTCGGGAATTGTCCTGCAATAAAAGCATAGAATGCATTATACATGTATATAGCTAACATGTACAATGATGGCAACCGGAATGTAAAAGAGTTAGTGTTGGGGTCGTGCTTCGGTGTGCCGAAGGTCTCACACGAAGAAGCAGCTTCGGCTGAAGTCGTCTCCAAGAGATGGCCGAAGGTTCCTTTTCATGGAGCTTCGGCGTTTTAAACCGACATAGAGATAGAATGACCTTTTTATACATATAGGTCTGAGTCAATGTTGTAAACATTTGTAAGGGGCATAATTGTAATTTGTCACAGGCTGCGACCTGTGCCTATAAATAGATGAACAGTACCTCTGTACTGTTCACGCGAACCTGTCATTTGCCTTCGCATCACACTTGCTCTCCTGCCTTCTTCAGGACCGAAGGTACATTTGTAATTTGAAGTCATTTGTATTCATTCACATCAGTAGAAATGGAAATGATTCTATGTTAACATTTAAATGTCTATTTTATACCTCATGATTTATATGAATGCTTCATCCCTCGCTATTATGTTTACGAAGGTATGTCCTTCGTAACCTTCGTCCGAAATTCCTTATATCCCGAAGGGATATAATGTAGTGGAGGACGAAGGACCTTAATATTTAACATTTTTTGTGTTGCCTTGTTCTTAACTCTTACAATTTGAGAACAAGCCCCCAACATTGGCGCCCACCTCCGGTGAACTCACTTCCACTTTTCTGAGCTGATGGCTTCGTTCAACAACCAAGCTGGAGCTGCTTCGGCTTCGAAGCTGGTGCTCCCGATAACAGGCGGTTCTTGCTCAGAGCCGGCTAACAAGAAGCAGAAGAAGGAGGCTCAGAGAAGGGTGCAGCATGTTGGAGTGCAGGGACCCTTCATCAAGTCAAAATGGTCCCATATTCCAATTACTTTTTCTCAGGAAGACCTTCAGCTTAAGGATTATCCCCACAATGATGCCATGGTTATCTCTTGCGTGATCAAAGGATTTCTGGTCCACAATGTCCTAGTTGATACAGGCAGTGCAGCTGACATTATATTTGCTAAAGCCTTCAGACAAATGCAAGAGCCCGAAGACAAGATTCATGATGCTACGCGCCCTCTTTGTGGCTTCGGAGGGCGGTAGATTGTAGCACTTGGGAAGATTACCATGCCGGTAACCTTCGGGTTTGTTAACAACACAAGGACTGAGCAAATTGTGTTTGATATTGTTGACATGGAGTATCCTTACAATGCTATCATCGGCCGTGGCACTCTTAATGCCTTCGAAGCAATTCTTCACCCAGCTTATCTCTGCATGAAGATACCTTCGGACCAAGGACCTATTGCTATTCATGGAAGCCAGGAAGCTGCTAGAAGGGCCGAAGGAAGCTGGACTGACTCCAAGGCAATCCATAATATAGATGGAGCTGAAGCTTGTGAACAGTACAAATTCAGGAGGGAGAAGGCAGCTTCAGCGGACCAGCCGAAGCCTATGTTATTGTGTGAAGATGTAGCAGAGCAGAAGGTGTTGTTGGGCTCGCAATTATCTGAAGACCAGGAGAAAACCTTGATAAGGTTTTTATTCAACAACAAAGATGTCTTTGCATGGTCAGCTAATGATCTCTGTGGAGTAAATCGGGATGTTATTGAACATTCGCTCAATGTTGACCCATCCTTCAGACCCCGAAAGCAGAGGCTTCGGAAAATGTCTGATGACAAGGCCG
Source organism: Zea luxurians (assembly GCA_029449295.1). Lineage (NCBI taxonomy): Eukaryota > Viridiplantae > Streptophyta > Magnoliopsida > Poales > Poaceae > Zea > Zea luxurians. The sequence goes on along the minus strand of JAOPSE010000010.1, from coordinate 34,789,855 downwards.
AAGGGGCTCGCAATGAAGTAAAAAGACTCCTCAGTGCAGGAGTTATCAGAGAAGTGAAGTATCCAGAGTGGCTAGCTAACACTGTTATGGTGAAGAAGGCCAATGGCAAGTGGAGAATGTGTATTGATTTCACAGATCTCAACAAGGCTTGTCCGAAGGATGAATTCCCGCTGCCAAGGATAGACTCTTTAGTTGATGCAGCAGCTTCTTCAGAGCTCATGAGTCTCCTGGACTGCTACTCAGGCTATCATCAAATCTGGATGAAGAAGGAAGATGAGCCGAAGACTAGTTTCATCACCCCAAGTGGTACATATTGCTATCTTCGGATGTCCGAGGGGCTCAAGAATGCTGGAGGGAGTTTTAGCAGAATGACTGCGAAGGTTCTCCAATCTCAGATAGGCAGAAATGTGTTGACTTATGTCGATGACATCATTGTAAAAAGCACGAAGCAAGAAAATCATATTGCTGATCTGCAGGAGACCTTCGCCAGCTTCAGACAAGCTGGTCTGAAGCTGAATCCAGAAAAATGTGTCTTCGGAGTGAAGAAGGGCAAATTTCTTGGATGCTTGGTTTCGACAAAAGGAATCGAAGCTAATCCAAATAAAATCGAAGCTATACTTCGAATGGAGCCACCAAACACAAGAAAAGGGGCCCAAAGATTGACAGGAAGGCTGGCATCTCTCAACAGATTTATATCCAGATCAGCAGAAAGAAACTTACCATTCTTCGAGGTGCTGAAGTCAGCTGAAGTCTTTCAATGGGGCCCGAGTCAACAAAAAGCCTTCGAAGAGCTCAAGCAATACTTAATAGATCTCACAACATTAACTCCACCAACGCCAGGGGCTCCTCTGTTGTTGTATGTGGCAGCTTCGCACTCAGCAGTAAGTGCGGCACTTGTTCAGGAGAAGTTTGATGGACAAGTCAAGAAGCAGGTCCCAGTATATTTTGTATCTGAGGTCCTTAGTGTCTCAAAGAAAAATTATACAGAGCTGGAGAAGGTGTTGTATGCTGTTTTAATGGCATCCAGGAAGCTTTGGCATTATTTTCAGGCATACAATATCATTGTTCCTTCTTCGCAGCCGTTGAAGGATATCATGAGAAATAGAGAAGCTACTGGCCGGATTGGAAAGTGGGCTGCGGAGCTCAATGAATTTTACATTGATTATGTGCATAGATCCTCAATCCAGTCTCAAGCATTGGCAGATTTCATTGCCGACTGGACGCCAGGGGCTCAGGACGAAGAAGCGAATAAAGATGCCGAAGCATGGACAGTGTTTTGTGATGGCTCTTGGGGAACCTTCGGAGCAGGTGCAGCTGCTGTTTTGGTTTCACCGTCCAAGGTTAAAACTTGCTATGCAGCAAGACTTGACTTCAGCTGCACAAATAATATCGCTGAGTACGAAGCTTTGCTCCTGGGTCTTCGGAAACTAAAGGCAATGGGGATCAGAAGGGCGATTCTTAAAACTGATTCCCAGGTTGTTTCGGGTCATATTGACAAAAGTTGCAAGGCTAAAGACCCGAAGCTTGAAAAATACCTAGACACGGTCCGAAGGATCGAAGCTTCCTTCGAAGGATTTTCTGTTAAGAATATCCCTCGAGGACAAAATGAGCATGCTGATTTGTTAGCCAAGTCTGCAGCACAGGGGCTGCCGCTACCTTCGGATGTGTTCTTCGAAACAATAAAGGCACCTTCAGTGGAGCTACTTGAAAGAGCAGTCCTTAACATTTCTCCTGTTTACAGTGAAGATTGGAGAACTGAAATAATCTCTTACCTTCAGGGAAACTTCCTATCAGATGACGAAGTTTACAATAAAAGGATAGAGGCAAGAGCTCGTCCCTATGTCATGATAGAAGGAGAGTTATACAAGCATGGAGTTTGTGCCCCGCTGTTCAAGTGCTTGTCCAGGGCCGAAGGTATAGAGTTGATGAAGGAGATACATGCAGGCCTGTGCGGATCCCACATCGGATCCAGGCCGTTACTTGGAAAAGTGTTCCGCCAAGGATTTTACTGGCCGAAGGCAGCTTCGGATGCAGCGGAGTTAGTTCAAAAGTGCGAAGGTTGTCAAAAATGTGCAAGAGATCAAAAGCAACCTTCGTCTTTGACACAGCTGATACAACCCATCTGGCCATTGCAAAGGTGGGGCCTTGACTTGTTGGGTCCATTACCACCGGCCCAAGGGAATCTAAAATATGTTATAGTAGCTGTGGAGTATTTTTCTAAGTGGATTGAGGCGAAGCCATTAGCAACAATAACTTCGGCCACTGTCCAAAAGTTTTTCTGGCAGAACATCGTCTGTCGCTTCGGAGTACCGAAGGCCATCACTGTGGATAATGGAACGCAGTTCGACTCCGAAGATTTCAGAAATTTCTGTGATCAAATTGGAACGAAGATCCATTTTGCGTCAGTCAGGCATCCGGAGTCGAATGGGCTTGTTGAAAGGGCCAACGGCATCATAATGACAGGAATAATGAAGCTAATCTTTAATCAACCCAGGGGAAAGTGGCCAGATCAGTTGACCAAAGTGGTGTGGAGCCACAATACAACAACATCAAGGTCTACAGGCTTTACCCCATTTAAGTTGTTATTTGGTGACGAAGCAATAACCCCAGAAGAAGCCAAAGCTGGATCAATAAGAGTGGTAGCTTCGGCAGAATCAGGCCCCGAAGATACTTGTCTCGTGGAAAAAGATGCCTTAGAAGGGATCAGGCTTCAAGCCGTGGAAAATATCAATAAATACCAGGCTGAAACAGTTAAATGGCGAGATAGAAAGGTCCGGCTAAAAAATATTGAGCCGGGACACTTGGTGCTTCGGAGAGTGGCCAACCCAGATACAGTGGGCAAGCTACAATTGAAATGGGAAGGGCCTTTCTTAGTAGCATCTTCGTCAAGGCCTGGTTCGTACAGACTGAAGGACATGGATGGCAATGAAATTCCAAGATCTTGGAATGCGGATGAGCTTCGGCGATTTTATGTATAACTCGATGTAATTTTTTATGTTTTTTCTTTTCTTTTTCATGGCACCCTTTTCCTTTCTAAAGGGGGAGAAAGGTTTTTAATGGGGCCATCATATGTAATCTTCCTTTTTAGTTTTATAAGAGCAAAATCCCCCAAAGAATGTAAATGTAAAAGCTGAGAGCGCACCATCGAGTGCCGAAACTGAAAAAGAGAAAAAGCTCCGAAGACGTCCCTAAGGGGATGCAGAGCTCACAGCGAAAAGTCAACGCTGATACCGCCTAAGTAAAAGGCGAAGAAGCTCAAAAGACGTTCCTAAGGGAATGCAGAGCTTATACCGCCTAAGTAAAAGGCGAAGAAGCTCAAAAGACGTCCCTAAGGGGATGCAGAGCTTACAGCGAAAAGTCAACGCTGAAACTGCCTAAGTAAAAGGCGAAGAGACTCCAAAGTCGTTCCTAAGGGAATGCAGAGCTAATGTGTGGTTTCTAAGGAAGTAATGGCTGAGAATGTGGCTTCGGACATATGCTTCGGACATTCATTCGCGCATTACATTACATCATAACATTTGCATGCATAAGCATTCATTCATAGCATTTGTGAACCAAAGTGGTTGCTTCGGCAGAAGGGAGAATTGGCTTTTTATGAATCATTGTGTAAAAGAAAAGTTTCGGAGAAGTGGTTTTTTATGATTCGTTATGCTATGTTGTACAAAAAAGAGAAGCTTCGGTAAAAAGAAGAATTGGTCTCTTATGCTCTGTTGTATATAAAAGAGAAAAGCTTCGTGGCTCGGCAAAAAGAAGAATTGCTGTTATGCTTCGTTGTGTACGAAAAGAAGGGAAGGTGTTTTTTCGCCTTCGGCTCAAAATACTGATTTCGTCCACATCAAAGCGCCTCAATCGAAGGGTAAGAATATATTACAAGGTATGTACAAAGTTTCTTGAGAACAGTCTAATTGTATTTACAAGAGTCGTTACAAAACTATCCTGAGTTTTTCTATACTATACTTCTACTGATCTTCATTAAGCTTCAGCTTCGGCGACAGCTTCGGCGACATATCTTAGGCATCATCTTCACCTTCGTCATCCTACATAAATCAAGGAATCGTGAGTAAAAATCAAGTGCAAAGGAAAAGGTAAGTACGAAGTATCATTTCTTACTGGTTCAAGATGACTTCGGGCTTCGTCTCCAGCTTTCTCCCGCCCGCCTTTTGTCCATATCATTTTTACAAATCTATTTGAGATGCTTCGGGCGAGGTCAGGTATATCATCCAGGATTGATGGAGATAGGGTGAAGTTGGGCCTGTTGACTATTTTTCCATGTTCGCAGCCGGCCTTCAGGAATGCAGCAGCGGTACCCCGAGAAGCTACCCAGGCACAGAAGTCGCCGTGCCCGGCTATAACTTCGTCAAGTTCTTCAATTTCGGCTTCAATATGATCGAAGGCCTGTGGTAAATTTTCCGCCGAAGGGTTAAATTTCCCGCTGCTAGCTCCAACAGAGTAAAATATCTTTTTTAATCGTCCAATACAATTGTTGCTAAATTTTAAGCATTTGTCTTGAAGGCTTGCTAACGATTTCTTCAACTCTGAGCTGGTCTGGACTTCGGCTTCAAGCTTCGAATTAAGCTCTAGCTTCTCCTGATCGAATTGTTTTGATTGACTGATAAGCTTCGAATTCAACTCTGATACTTTAGCCTCAGTCTCAGCCAGCAAGCCTTCGGTCGATTGGAGCTCGAAGTCTTTCTTTTCAATGATGGCAGATTGTTCTTTTATCTTGTTTTCTAAGTTTTCAATTATAGCTTCGTGTTTTCTGTCCTCCAGATCTTGCTGCATCTTCAGAGCTTTGCTCAGTAGCATGCTCTGCACAGAAAAATTTACGTTGGTAACATTTTCATTATTAATAGCAATAAAAACCAGAGAAAAGGCTGTTTACCTTGAAGTTGGAGTAAAATAAGCTGCCGACGATATGTTGTCGTCGGTAGCGGCTGATGTCTGTCTCTAGCTTCGGAAAACCGATACTCTTTGATAGAGTACCGATTACCTTAGCTCCAGTCTGGTCTCGAATGCAGCCCAATCTTTCGTCATCAATGCCTCCAAATAGAAGGGCTCCTGGCTTGTAGCCGCAAGATTTGGCATAGTCCTTGAGTTCTTCTATTTCGTCCTTCGTCAGTTTTTGCCCAACTAAATTTTGAAAAGAGTAGGCTTCGTCGTCCGAAGTGTCTTCGGCTATTTCTTTTCCTTTTTCAGGCACTGTGGCCATGGTTTTTTCAGTAGTAGCACCAGCTTCTTCTGCTGCCATGTCTTCCAAAATTTTGTCAATGTCCTCAATGGTTGTTTCTAAATTCACATCTTCGGCTGTAGCGGCTTCGGTAGCCGCGACCTCCGAAGGTGCGACTTTGACGTTTGTGGTGTCTTCGACAGCTGGTGTTTTCTGAACTGACGCTCTAGGCGGCGTCTTGTCGATGACTTCAGTTACCGCAATAATTCTTTGCCGCTTGGGTTTGCTTATCTTCGTCTGATCCGGCACGTCCACCTTTTGAAAAAGCTTCGTCAGTTGGAGCCCTAATGGACTTAGCTTCGTGGGCATGGGTTCAGTCATTACCTTTAAAATTTCCTCCACGTCGCTGGCAGAAGGCGGTGTGGGGGTCCCTTCTTCTTCGGGTGATTTGCGCTTCGGAGTAGACATTTTTCTTTTCTTGGGAATTTTCTTTTCCTTTGCTGGTCTTTCTTCATCCTTGATCAGAGTTTCGGCCACTCTTTTTCTTTTGTGGCCCTCGGCACCCTTGTTCAACTGCTCATAGTCTGGGTACTCGAAGCCCAGGGCATCAAGCACTCGGTTCAGCCTTCGTTTCGGTCGGGCGCCGAAGGCCGCTGTCATTAGTTGATCCTCTTTTTTGGAGTAATTCCCCAGAATTTCGTTGCACATCACCTCAACTGTGTCTAACCATTCTTTGCAGGGTTTTTTAAAGTACTTCTTAAACTTGAAGTGGTAGGGCAGCCGGACAAGCTCCCCCTTCTTCTTCTCTCCCTCCAGCTTCGGCATTTCCCACTCTTTTAGAGTAGGGAAAACTTTGAATGCCAAAAATTCCTGAACTAGATCCCTGGTGCCAATATGTTCTGAAATAATTTCAAATTCACCCAGAGCAGCCCAGGTGGGACCTTCTAGATCGCCGATGCGACACCGTGGCCTCGTCTCTCCGAAGATTAAATCCAGAGGGCTCTGTACCAATTTTTCTTTGTCTTCATCAATTTTTACATAGAACCACTCAGATTTCCAGCCTGCTGGCCATTTGCTTCGGTAGCTGATGATAGGGCACTTTGTTGTCTTCCGGTAGGCAAAATTATAGCAACCGAAATTATCATGTAGCCCATCTTTTCTGGCCTTTGTTTGGTAATGTAGTTCGTGAACTCGGCAGAAGCTGTCGGCAAACGGTTCCACAGCTTGGCTTCGGAGGGCCCAGATATAAACATTGAGCCTAACGATGGCGTTAGGAGTCAATTGATGAAAGTAGATACCAAACCTCTTCAGTATCTCCGCAATAATATTGTGAAGAGGGAATCTAAGCCCAGCCTTTAAAAAGCTCTTGAAGATAACAATCTCATCCTTCCCTGGCTTCGGGGTGGTTTCTTCTCCCCCGAAGCGGAGTAGCTTCTTCTGATCTTCATTGAAATAACCTGCTTTCACCATCTTCGAAAGATCAGCTTTTGAAACAGTTGATTTCCCAAAATCCAGGTGACTGGGCTTGCTGGGCATAGCAATGTGGTAGTCATCTTCGGGGTCAGTCCCTTCAATGTTTTCTTCTTCTCCTTCGGCAGTTGTCGGATTTGCTTCAGCAGCAGGCATTTTTCCCGCAGTCACTAGACCGGAACGCTGCATCGCTTCGGAGATGGGCACAGTGTCCGAACCTTCGGCTTCGTCTCCCTCACGTACAACTTTGGCAGTAGATCGCACTCTCGCCATTTGATTCTGAGTTTGGGGAAGTCAGAAACTTTTTTCTTTTTTCTTTTCTCCGAAGCTCTCCTTTCTGACGAAGCAGACGTCGAGACGGACCTTCGTTCGATTCTGAGAGTCAAGCTTCGGCTATGGTGGAAAATTTTGGCAGCAAAACAGTGCAAATAGCAATGAATGCTGTGGTAATTTCACACCTACCCGTTTGTTTATATAGTGCTGCAGGTAAGAAGGCGAAGCGGCAGGATTTTTACACCAGACGGGCGGTCACTTGTACTCGCTGTGCAGTGGACCGCAAAGATCAAACAGTAACTCTGCAAGGTGGGCCTGGCACGCGCTCGGAAGCCGGATCGTTTCTCCGCAACGAGCTCAGGGAAGGTGTTTTTTGGACCTTCGGCTTCCCGAAGCTGAAGAGGCTTTTTTCACGGGTCAAGCTCGTTACGAAAAACGATCTAGCACCGCGAAAGGGGCTACTGTTGGGGTCGTGCTTCGGTGTGCCGAAGGTCTCACACGAAGAAGCAGCTTCGGCTGAAGTCGTCTCCAAGAGATGGCCGAAGGTTCCTTTTCATGGAGCTTCGGCGTTTTAAACCGACATAGAGATAGAATGACCTTTTTATACATATAGGTCTGAGTCAATGTTGTAAACATTTGTAAGGGGCATAATTGTAATTTGTCACAGGCTGCGACCTGTGCCTATAAATAGATGAACAGTACCTCTGTACTGTTCACGCGAACCTGTCATTTGCCTTCGCATCACACTTGCTCTCCTGCCTCCTTCAGGACCGAAGGTACATTTGTAATTTGAAGTCATTTGTATTCATTCACATCAGTAGAAATGGAAATGATTCTATGTTAACATTTGAATGTCTATTTTATACCTCATGATTTATATGAATGCTTCATCCCTCGCTATTATGTTTACGAAGGTATGTCCTTCGTAACCTTCGTCCGAAATTCCTTATATCCCGAAGGGATATAATGTAGTGGAGGACGAAGGACCTTAATATTTAACATTTTCTGTGTTGCCTTGTTCTTAACTCTTAGCATTTGAGAACAAGCCCCCAACAGTTAGCATAATCACTTACTGGTTGATTGAAAGAAGTTATGACACCTGCAATGTGATCATAAAACTTCATGTAACTCATTACAAAAAAGCCACAGTCGTTTGACCCTGTTCTCATTGTTGGGCAATTAGATGGCATATCCATTGGAAAATTACCAAATTTAGGGAAGGCTGCATTGGGGCAAACATGTTGTAACGCTTTGCTCAGCCTACTCATTATAACCCTAGCCCATGGGAATTTCCTTCCACCTAAATAGATTGGGTCATAATGGTAGTCCTTCCATGTGGTGCCACCAAGTTCTATACCATACGGATTCGAATCTAAAATGTGTATACACCGATGGTGTAGGTTGATTACATACAGTGTCCAATGTCCCCTACTAAGCATAGGTACCAATATCTGTTGATGAGAAAAGTAAAAATAGGTTACATATTGCTGTTACAATGTCATAATGATTAAAAGGTACAGTTAATATGCTAATGAACCTAGGAACAAAATGTTACTGAGGCTTACCGAGTTGCATTTATCCAGATTTACCAAAGGAGGCAATGTGTTGTGCAAGCAATTCTGTAACACATTTTATCAAACGGCTGAGGATTCTTGCTATGACGTTCCTGCTCTTCAAAATTTAACAGAGCCTAAAAAAACAAAAATAGAGTGTGTAAGTATATTCTGTGTATAGTTACAATAACTGTGAAGAAGAACCTACCCCAACATTGACATCAAGTACTAATCTGTTGGATGTCATAGTTCGACGATGATTTTTGGAATCATCACGAACACACTCGATGAAACACTGCATGAAGACATTCTCAAGACATTTGCCCTCTACGAAAGATTCATAAATATCGATACAGTTTGCACTGTATTCACTGTAATCTATGACAACCCTGTATGATGAACATAGTTATATATTCATATTGCATAAATGAACCAAACTTATAAATACGATATTCATAATTTGTGTAACATGTACCTGCTTTGGTCAATGTCCTTGGAACAGAGTAAATCCCACAGAGAACGAACGCACTCGAGCTCTGTAAGGAGTGGATCAGTTCCAGAAATTGTTGTGTCTTTCAGTGTATCATCCTGAGATGGAACCTGGTTATAAGTGTTTGAACATTAAAAAATTAGTTTAATGGCATAAAATGCATTATGTAATATGTATGTTATTATACTGACATGAGGGGTTGGGTCTGATAAAAAACTGGCCCACTGTCATTGTGTTCCATTTCCTTTGTTGCCATTTCACCTCTCTACACAAAGGTATATGATTAGTATATTATGTAGTATGTATCATAAAATGGAATTAAAACATGAGACATGAACTGCTAACAAACATTTTTTGCGGTGTCACGTCAAATTTCGGCAAGCGGGTGCAAGCTGGTGTGGTTTGAGGTGTGATATTTGTGTTCCTCAAAATGTTGTTTCGAACATCAAAACAGAAATCCTGTTGACAAAAAAGTGTGGTTCGTATACTGCTAAAAAGTAATATGCAAACAATGTACGTATGATGAGTAAAAAAGGTATTGGAGTTGGATATATTACCTGTTGACCTGTAACAACATCCGATTCGTCAGGACAAGTCCCCAGCACTCTACGGATATGTTGTTGTCTTTCATGAATTTCTTCAAACTGAGTACCACCCAGCTGGGTGTCGAGCTGCGAACCTTGGGATGGCATATCGGGTGTGGGTTGGGTGGCATGAACAGTGTGTCCTTGTACACAATTATATTGAAAATAATATATGTCAAAACTTGCATTATAGATCAAATGTTGCTGCGTATACTTGAAAAAAACAAATGTTGTTAACTGTACGTATAAAAAACCGTATGCACATATAGACAGTTAAAGGCTCTGAATAAATGACAAGGGATAATTGTATGACTGACCTGCTGAATCAGCCGAATTCCTCGGATGTTGTGGCTCATCTGTCTCGTTTTCTAAATTATCAGACTCGGCACGTAGTACCTCGTCGATCAACTCTATAAACTTGTCTGCTATGTTGTATTGCTTCTCAATAATTTTGTCAATGCTATCTTTTATGGCTATGCATGACTTGTCAACCTCCAAGTCATATGCAGCAAGAATGTCTGTGAATTTAGATCGATGACGAGGTGGGAGATCGTTGATCTTACTTGACATCATCTCTTTGATCGATGGAAGTTGGATGTTAAAAGTGGGCCGAGGCGTTGGGGCAGGGCGCGGTGCATCAAAAATGTTGGTCCTGCACTCCGGCTGGTTGTTCAGCAAAATTAATAAGAATCCATGACCACGTGCCTATTCCATTTGTTCCATAAATATTCATAAACTATGTATATAATACATCATAAACTTGCCTCGGATTGGCGATCGAGCTTAGGTCCAACTGAATAGCATGTCTCGGTCGAGCTTCGGAACTAAAAATAAAATTAAAGTAAATGTGCGTAACAAACTGTGTAAATGTGCGTAAACAACTATGTAAATATGAATAACTTACTTCACAATGTTCGAAAGGTTCAGCCCCATGGCGTACCTTCCCCTTGTCAGCTTTGGTCAAAACTTTTATGGTATTCTTATCAAAGAATTTAATGCAAGGTGTGCCAATCTTATTTTGAGGGGCAGCGGCTGCATGCAGGTGATCCAAGTAATACAACTACATAAAAGAATTACAGAGTTCAATAGCTATGTAAGTAAACGTAACCAACATCATAAAACATGTTACATAATTACCCACAGTGAGCAACCAAAAATGCAATAAATGTACATAAGGATAAACACTATACTTACAAGGACAACAATGGAGCATCTGTATATAGTCGTGGAGACATTTGTGGTGATTCGGTTGTGCCACTTCTTCGCAGCTTCACAGAGATCATTAAAAATCAACTGGCACCAGTCGGTCTCATGGAAACGGTGCATTTCTTCTGTCAGAAGCACCTCATGATATGTTATGCCCCAGCTAGCAGTTGGAAACAACAGACGGTTGAATAAAATGAGGAAGAAACATCTAATTGTAAGGTCATCATCCTCGTCTTTCCTTAAACGATCCTGTAGAAATGTCACATTGAACTCGTCTTTAGCCAGACCAAGCTCTGCCCTCAAGTTGCTACCACCGCCATGATTTGGTACCCCAAGGATAAGATGAACAATGTCCTTTGTGATCTTTAGTTCCTTTCCTGGACCAGGACGAATTGTCATGTCCTTGGGGTCCAGCTTGTCCATCAACCATTGAAGGTGTGATCTACTACACAGCGCATCTACTGTCATATTAAGAATGTTAGAGAAACCTTTACGTCTTATAGCCTCACGTTGTCTTTCTTCAAAATGTTAATGCTTGCAATGACATCTTGAGGGTTGCACCTCACATTGAGCCTCTGTTACACAATATAAAACATGAAATAATTTTGTTATTATCAAAAAAATTCAGAACCTTAAAAATATGAAATTGTTTGTTGGGTATGCATAACACTAACCTGTCGGGGTAGCTCCTCATGTTTAATCCTCTTTGTCACAACTTTTCTTAAAACTCTTGTATGGCTTTCAGAAACATTATGCTTCTTCAGAGCTGGCATGAAGTCATCTTCATCAGAATCAAGCTGTACTGTTTCATTGATCAAATTTTGACTGTCAACATTTGGAGGATTTCCAACTTCTGGACATGGATTAGACTGTTCTGCGGACGGAATGTCAACACTGAAACACTCCTGGCTTGACTGAATTGTTATACGTTTTGGGTTATTTGGAGGACGGTCCACGTGCTTCATTTTTTAAATTAAAAGCTGCATACATAATACACAATATTGTAAAAATTAAACTGTTGGATATGCATATGTATTTATTGTGTGGTATGATTGAATCAATGAACCTATTTGTTTTAAATACCAAGCATAAAAGCACTCTGTATAAATTTTGCATGGCAATAATAATGTCTCGTTAAACATCTGAATATATTGTTCTCTATTTACATTTGCATACATATACTGACCTGTTCAATCATAAGGAAAAACTGAATATGTTTCAATAAAAACAGACCTTGCTGTAACCAATAATGTATTAGCTATAATCATCTGAAATACATAAATGTATGCACTAAACATATATGAAATTTTATATAAATAATATACTCTATGAAAAACAACTAGTTGACTGCTCATTTACTGAACACAGTTGCATACATATTCTGACCTGGTCTACAATCATAAAAATCTGAATATGTTGCATAAAGCTGCATACAGTTGCATACATGGAACACAGCTGCATGCAGTTGCATACAGTTGCATACATGAAACACACATTGCATAAAGTTGCATACATGAAAAAAACACAGATGCATACAGTTACATACATTAAAAACAACTAGTTGCATGCATGTTCTGGCCTGTTATACAATCATAAAAATCTCAATATATTTCAAAAAAGAAAGCTTGCAGTGAAACATTAACGTATTAACTATAGACTAATGAATACATAAATCAGATAATAAATTCTGAAGAAAAAAATATACTCTACCAAAAACAACTAATAGACTGCTTCTTTACAACAATCACTTGCATACATGTTCTGCCCTATTTTATAGTCATAACAAACTGAATATGTTTGAGCAAAACAAAACTTGCTATAAACAAGCTGTATTAACTGTGAACTAGTATAATAAATAATGTCTGTTTTATAATAATAAAAAACTGGATATGATTCAATAAAATAATACATGTTGTGAACAGTAATGTATTAACTATAAAATAATGGAATAAATAAATGTATGCAGTCACAAAAACAACTAGCTGACAACTGAATTACCTATTGAACATCATCTATGAAAAAAAAACTTTAACTGATATGCATAAACATGTATTCTAATGTGCGTAACCAACTGTGTAAATGTGCGTAAATGTATTAAATAAACTGCATAAATATTTTTCACCCTCGCTGTAATCCTTACAATGCAGTATGAACAAAAAACAACACATTCGTTGGCGGTCGAAGTCGATCCAATGAAATGCGCGCGAGCTAGGGTTGGGAAGAACACACCGTAGATGGTTGGGGAAGAACTACCAGTTGGAGCGGTACCCGTTGACGGCGGCGAATGTGGAAGATGGCTGAGATGGTGGAAGCAGTCGGGTCGGCGGAGAGCGAGGAAGCAGACGCGTCGGCGGAGCAACAGGGGTTTTCTCCGGTCTGGACTCCGTCTCCTGGCGCAGCGGCGAGAATGTTGGAGCGCGGATTGGGGACACCGAGGAGGCGCCGCTCAACTGCCGATTGCGACTGGATCGACAGCGAGCGGCGAGGGGAGCGGAGTCGTCGGGGATGGTTGAGTCGGCGGAGATTCCCGGAGTCGCGCGGCGAGGTTGGGGTTTTGCGGTTATGGAAACTGAGACCGGGAGAAAAGGAGCTAATGACGGAGCACGTACGTCAGTATATATATGGAATCTGAAAGGTCGGCCGGCTGTGAATGCACGTGCGTCCATATTTGGCTGGGGCTTCCTTTAGCTAAATAGAGACCAGGGTTCTAAATACATATAGTGTATATATATATATATACCAAGCTAATGTGATGGCAAAAACTTGTATTATATTTGATTGCCTACAATTCTACTCGAACTTATTTTCGAGGAAAAAAGCATAGTAGGTAGTAGGAAAAATCAACTTGTATTATATTTTTTTTTGAACTGAATCATACTGCTGATAATACATCAGAGAGGATAAACCTGATGGAGACTGCCAGTGTGTGCCTTCTAGCTAGATCGAAGAAAAATTAGGGTTGGCTTATTGAACTTTGATAAACTAAATTATAGGGCCGAACAAACATCTGAAGTATATATATATATATATATATATATATATATATATATATATATATATATATATATATAGGGTAGGTATAACGGAGCCTTGGGCTTCCAATAGTTAAAGGAAGCCCAGGTAGAGATGGCAATGGGGACCCGGTCCCCGATTCCCCGCGGGGAATTCCTCTATTAGGGGACGGGGATGGGGAAATTTCTTCCCCACGGGGATGTAAACGGGAAAATTTTCTCCCCCGATGGGTAAACAGGGACGGGGATGGGGAAGCATTCCCCATCCCCGTTCCCCACGGGGACCCGTTAAACTTACATGTGACGATGTTTTCATATAATAGTTAATGATAAAAATAAATAATTATCTTGCCAAGAGATCACTAGTTGTACAAATGCATTCATTTTAATGTACACATAATAATTTTTACATCTAACAATGTGTATAAGTGAAAATGTTTTACATTAATAACAAATGAAGTATGATCTAATTATAATTTAAGCGGGGACGGGGATCCCCGATGGAGATTTATCCCCGTGGGTAACGGGGATGGGGAAGAAATGTCCCCCGCAAGCGTTCGTGGGATGGGGAAGAAATGTCCCCCGCAAGCGTTCGTGGGGATCCCCGCGGGGAAGTTTTTTCGTCGCGGGGACGGGGATGGGGAGCCAAAACCCGACGGGGAATTCCCCGTTGCCATCCCTAAGCCCAGGCCGACCACCCCTACAAACTGGTCCAACCCAGCGCGCCCAACCAGCCTGTCGGGTGTGCCACCTGCCCCACGTCTGTTAGCGCAAAAAAAGGAATGCATGCATGAGTCAAACACGATCCAATGCATGCGCGTAAATCTAGGAAAAAATGTGTGGTGATTTCTATTTTTAAATGCTTTATTTCCTCCATAAATTTAGGATCACTGCAACAGCCATGCAGCTAGACACGTAAGGACCATTTTATGATATATACTGAGACTAAATATGCTACAATATGTAGATAATTATGCAATTCGGTATACTGCGTAAAAATCTGTTACCAGCTGCATGCGCACGAATTTATGATGAAAATAATGTGCAAGGAAAGGAAATGAATTGCATGCATAGAAACAGAAAATCGTATTTAATGTTTAATTTGCTTCATAAATATAGTATCCCTCCAACAACCATGCAGCTAAACACATTAGAACTAGTTTGTGATTTATACTTATACTAATTATACTACACGGTGTAGGTATTTATGCAATTCGGTACACTGCTTAAAAATCTAGCATGTTGTTCACTGGTGGACGCATCTCCAGGTTGGAGCGTAAAAACCTTAAGTTTTAAGCATAAAATCTCTCAATTATAAGCGTAAATATCTGGCCAATGTGAGAGGTTGATAGCTCTGGTAGGTTGTTATTACGATCCTATTTTAATGGCAGATTCGAAAAATATGGCAGCCACATGCATGCAGTTTCTATTTTTATACAGATCCAAAAATTATGGTAAAATGCATGCATGAGTCAAACACGTTCCCTTGCATGCGCGTAAATTTAGGAAAGATATGTGTGGCGGTTTCTATTTTAAATGCTTTATTTCCTCCATAAATTTAGGATCGCTGCAACAGACATGCAACTAAAACTCGTAATGACCATTTTATGATATATATACTGATACTAAATATGCTACACTGTGTAGATAATTATGCAATTCGGTATACTGCGTAAAATTCTCCTACCAGCTGCATGCACATGAATTTATGATGGAAAGAATATGCAATGAAAGGAAATGAATTGCATGCATAGAAACAAAAAATCGCATTTAATGTTTTATTTCCTTCATAAATATAGGATCCCTCCAACATCCATGCAGCTAAACGCATTAGAACTAGTTTATGATGTATACTGAAACAAATTTTACTAAACGGTGTAGGTATTTATGCAATTCTTTACACTGCGTAAAAAAATCTGGCATGTTGTTCACTAGTGGACGCATCTCCGGGTAGAGCGTAAAAACCTTAAGTTTTGAGCATAAAATCCCTCAATTATAAGCGTAAATACCGAGTCAATTAAAGGTTGATAGCTTTAGTAGGTTGTTATTACGATCCTATTTTTATGATAGATCCGAAAAACATGGCAGCCGCATGCATGCGGTTTTTATTTTTATATAGATTTAAAAATTATGGCAAAATCGTGGGAGTTTCCACTGCATGCCCGCAAATTAGGAATAGCATAAATCAAGGATTTGCCTTTCCAATGTGCATGCAGTAAACTGATATACGAACTATGTGTTCAAGCATAAAATCGTACAGTTTTAGCGTAAATAATACATGTGGTAGGCATAAAACACAATAATCGAAAAGAAAACTGCGCCGGATCGGAGGATGTCACGCGCGATCATCGCTGCGCGCATCTCGCGCCTTCCGTGACGTCGCTCGCTCGAACATCACGCCTCATGCGTCGCCGTAGCTCGCACGTCTGGCCTGGACTTCCTTTAGTTATTAGAAGTCCAGGGCTTCTAATAAATATATATATATATATATATACTGTATTTATATATTACACCTGGGTGCATTCAATATAGAGAATGCACCCAGGCCGAACCTACGCGCCAGGTCCGAGCCAACCGCACCACCCAGGCCGTCTTCGTCCCTCCCGCACGTCTTCGTCCCTCCCGCACGCTCCCGATAGAACCTTTTCACTTTCCTGCCCCCGCCCCTCTTTCTCCGTGAACGGCTCATCCGCGAACATCTCAACCTCTTCACATAAGTTGCAATCACACTAGACCAGCAGTTGCAATTACACCAGACAGCAGTTGCAATCATTGTTTTGTTTAACAGATTTTTGGACATAGTTATATAGAAGTTGCAATCACACCAGACCAGCAGTTGCAATTACACCAGACAGCAGTTGCAATCATTGTTTTGTTTAACAGATTTTTGGACATAGATATATAGAAGTTGCAATCACACCAGACCAGCAGTTGCAATCATTGTTTGTTTAACAGATTTTTGGACATAGTTATATAGAAGTTGCAATCACACCAGACCAGCAGTTGCAATCACATCAGACCAGCAGTTGCAATCATTGTTTGTTTAACAGATTTTTGGACATAGTTATATAGAAGTTGCAATCACACCAGACCAGCAGTTGCAATTACACCTGACCAGCAGTTGCAATCATTGTTTGTTTAACAGATTTTTGGACATAGTTATATAGAAGTTGCAATCATACCAGACCAGCAGTTGCAATTACACCTGACCAGCAGTTGCAATCATTGTTTGTTTAACAGATTTTTGGACATAATTATATAGAAGTTGCAATTACACCAGACCAGCAGTTGCAATTACACCAGACCAGCAGTTGCAATCGTATTTTTTAACAAAATTTCCAAGAGTTATTCAGTACTTGCAATCACATTAGAGCAACTCAGCAGTTGCATCCACACTACACCAGCAGTTGCAATTACAACACACCATCGGTTGCAATCATTTTGTTTACATTTTTAACAGATATTTGGGTAGAATTATACAACAGTTGCAATTACACCTAATACGGGCTTGCAATCACACCTAATGCGGGGGACAGGGAGGCACGCTGACAGAGAGGCGCGCGGCGGCGCGAGGACAAGGAGGCGCGCGGCGGCGCGGGGACAGGGAGGCGCTCGGCGGCGGTGGGGGAGAGGGTGGCGCGGGGACAGGGAGGTGCGCGGCAGCGGCGGGGGGCAGGGAGACGCGCGTACAGGAGGGCCGAGGGCGTGCTCGGGGTGTTATTGCATCTGGGTGCATTCAATATAGAGAATGCACCCAGGTGCATTTTAGTGCCGCCGTGTATATATATATATATATAGGGCCGAGGGCGTGCTCGGGGTGTTATTGCATCTGGGTGCATTCAATATAGAGAATGCACCCAGGTGCATTTTAGTGCCGCCGTGTATATATATATATAGGGCCGAGAGCGTGCTCGGGGTGTTATTGCATCTGGGTGCATTCAATATAGAGAATGCACCCAGGTGCATTTTAGTGCCGCCGTATATATATATATACACACACGTTGCAGCACAAATGTAAAACAGAGAAAAGGCTGAACGGGGAAGGTGGGGCGATGGGCCAATAATAATAATGATTGATTGAAAACCAAAAGGATCGGAGCGCCACCAACGACCCGATCTTGACAAAATCCAGCACAAAGAAACGGCCCAATAGCAGTGCCGAAGCGCTTCAACATTGGAGCACGAATCAGGAATGATTCTATTATGATATTATCTGTATAAAGATCTGAATGAAAACATGCACACAAATGTATGGAACAACTATTGGGCCTGTTTGGTTCGACTTTTTTTTCTGAGAATCTGGCTGTGGGGAGAATCTGGCTGTGTAGAGAATCTGAGTATCATTTGGATTACGTGCGGTGGAAGATAAAGGTGTCCATAGGACTAAGGATCTAGAAAGTGACGGATTCCTACTATTGCAACGACTCAACCGATTATGTGTTTATGTTGATTTTGAATGGTTTTTACCCAAACGAATTTTATAAAAGCTGACTGAAAAGCTGAGCGTTTAGCAGTCCGCAGCAGCTTTTGGTGGCCAGAAGTTCAAAAAAGCTGAAACAAATAGGGGCATTATCTTGCATAAAAAGCAGCACGAATTAGGAATGATTGCGCGTTCCGAAGCACAACTCTCTTGCTGGGCCGGAATTGCACAGGCAGACGCATGCATCGGGGAATCCGATCCTTCGGGCCAGCTGCAGCCGAGCTCCCGAGTCACAGAGCTCCACGTTGGCAAGGAAACGGACATCGTGGCCCCAGCCTTCATGTTAATGTTTCCTGTTATGGCCTGCTGCCTTCAGAAACATAAAGCCCGCCAGGCCGCCATGGTGCAGCCGTTTGGGCCCAGGCCCAGGCCCAGGAAGAGGAAGTAGGCACAGCGACGGGCCTGCGCCGCCGTGATGCGCATGCGCTTTGTCTTCCGTCGGGTGGTTGAGACGTTGAAACAGCGGCGCTGTTAAAAGGTGGGATGATCGATGGGCGCACAAACAGGCGCGTCGCCAATGCGCCATCGACATTCCTCCGTCTCTGCTCAAAGCGGGATGGACTTTTTTGCATTTGGCGACAAGCCGTACGCGCACTCACATCACATCCCACGGACGCACAGTGAAAGCTCCCTCGCTAGCATGAAAATTAACGCGGAGGGGGCTCCGTGCCGCGAATCAGCCTTCTTCATCTGCTGACCATGTGGATCCTGTCGCCTTCTTGTTGCCGTGCATCAATGCATGCATGTCCGTAAACCTTATAGCCGGTTTTAGTGGCTAGAGAAATATATCGTGTGATTGGTTCGCCTGCCACTCGCGCCTAGGCTGTTCACGTGCATTGACCGCGTCTGCGTGGACGTTTGGTTGGTTGCACAGCACCATTCCAGACTGTACCCGCGGGTGCAAGCAAGGCCATTTTGGGCTCTTTCACCTGCATACGGAGGGAAGTAGCGCCGCGCTCGTTTCGATCGACCCAGGCCCGCGCGAGCCAGGCGTGTCCGCTGCCGCAAACCAATCTAGAAGATAGCGAATTCATGGAGAGTAGCAATCCCTCATGAATTCCCTCTATTTCTGTTGAGTAATTAGACAAATTCCAGATTAAATTCCGAATATAAACCATGACCAAATCAGAAGAACTAAAATAAAAGGTCAAATCAAATGATGCGAACTGATTAGACATACTGATAGATGGCGCATGCCGGAATCAGCAGGGTCGACGACGTCGAAGCAGCGAAATCAGCAGGGTCGACGAGGTCAGAAGATCACGAGCAGTCGCGTGAGGACGCTTCCCAAAAACCTTATTCGCCCCCTCCCAGTGCAGGATCTAGAAGGCAAAGGGTTCCGTAGACCTACTCTCCTGATCGCAGATGCACGTCTGCGGTCGGGATGAAGAGAACTGGAAGGCGACTCAGTTGTGAACAGAGGCGAAAGCGAAAACTGGGATGATTTAGATGTTGGCTGCCAGGCGCCTTTTATAGGGCCGAGTCCGCGACCAAATAGCTCTTTTGATCTTATTCGCCCGCGAAAAACTCGCGTTCAGTTTAGATTTTATAGCGATCGGTTAAGATTCTAAACTTAACAGTCAAGCAACCAAAAATTCAACGCGCGTGTGGCTCTCCACACTCTCTCCTCTCATCCATGACTTGGTGAGTGAGTGTGGCTTCTATATTTAAGCTAGCTCTACTTCACTAGAACTAGCAATATGGTGCTATTGGTTCCACCTATTCGCTAGCCATACACTTATATGGGCTTTTGAGATTTTACTGGGATTTATTTGAATTTCTCAATTGGGCCTAGCCCATAAATCCTATCAATCCCCCAACAGATCTCAAATGCCCATCTGCAATTTTCGCCACTGTTCACTATTGTTTAATATACTAGTTTTTCAGCAGAGACTGTTAAGTTGAACTTCTGCCTAGAACTCCAAGCTACACCAACCCACAACTTGGATAATGGACTATGCCTTGAATTGCATGTTTTGCGTGAATGAGTTTCACTTGAAGTCATGACCAGTACTTGGCTACCAGTAGTTCCCTTCTCGGGTGGAGCATATACGTCGTACTCCAAGGTCTCTTCATGAGTTTACTAGAGATCACCCAGATCTCATAGACTGCGACGTTAGACAGTCTAACTCATATAGGTGTGTTCTTTCAAGAATGTTCTGCAGGACAACATCTTTGCTAATACAAGCCAACAGAACACATTAAGGCACAAAGCCAACCTGCCTTACAGCATTTGAGAGTATTGCATCTTTACTTAGAGAGGATCAAAAGTTACTCTCCTCAGTTCACCAATGGCTTGTTTTTCCAAGGACCTAATTCACGGGATCTCCGATCACATAGATTGGGTTTCCACCATGGCAACTTTATTCGGGTCTCATACCCATCTCTCTTGATGCGATTTCTATCACATTACGTGGTAGTCCCTTGGTAAAAGGATCTGCAAGATTTTTATCTGTTGAAATATAAGTCACACTTATAACTCTGGAGTTTCTCAACTTTCTGACAGACTTCGATCGTCTTTTGACATGTCTTGATGACTTCCCATTATCCTTAGGAATGTCCATAATTGTTGCCCACAGTGCCTCGGCAACATTCTTTTCAGTGTGCATCACGTCAATGTTGTGTGGAAGGAGCAGGTCGTCATAATAGGGGAGCCGAGTCAAGCCAAACTTATGTGTCCACATATGCTGCTCACCATATCCCACAAAACCACCTTCTGTATTGGCCACGAGCCCATCTATCTGTTGACAAATTTCGGCACCAGTCATAGTTGCAGGTGGGTGGTATGTCACTACGACACCTTTCGTAAAGTTCTTGATGTCTAGGCGGAATGGATGGTCAGCAGGGAGAAATTGTCGATGTTTATCGAAGGACGAATATTTGTCACCCTTTTTCAACCAAATGAACCTGAGAGCTTCCTTGCAAACTAGACATAGGAACTTACCATGAACACATCAGGCGCACTATAGCCCATACGCTGGTAAGTCATGCATGGAGTACTGGTACCAAACATGCATTCTGAAGTTTGTCTTCGTAGCTCGGTCATACGTCCATACCCCTTCCTCCTAGGCACATACCAATTCATCGATCAAAGGCTCCATGTACATGCTCATTTTATTCCCCGGGTGTCCGGGAATTATCAACGACACGAATATATTCTGCTTTTGAAAGCACACACCAGGGGGGAGATTGATTGGGATAACAAACACGAGCCAACATGTGTACGGGGCAACATGTGTACGGACCATAAAAAGTTTGGTGGCCAAAATAAAAATATGCTTTGCCGAGTGTCCACATAAGACACTCGACAAAGACACTCTTTGCCGAGTGCCAGTTATTTGACACTCGACAAAGAATCTACTTTACCGAGTGTCTGCTTTCGGCCCTCGGCAAAGGCTAACGGCCGTCAGCTGCAGACGGTCGCTAACAGCCCTTTGCCGAGAGCCGTCTTTGTCAAGTGTTTGTCTCTCGGCAAAGTGCTCTTTGCTGAGTGCTTCACGGTGCCGAGTGTCCTGCACTCGGTAAACTGTCTCGTTACCGAGCGTAGGACTTTACCGAAGGCGGCAATCGGTAAAATAGTCTTTGTCGAGTGCCCGATAAAAAGCACTCGGTAAAGACGTCGGCACTTGGCAAAGGCTCGGATTTCGGTAGCGATATACGGGTGCATAAAGAGGAAAGACACGGTCCATCCCGAAGGCAGCAGCCACTAAGAGCATCTCCAACAATGTGACCTATAAAAATGCCCTATAATTTGAAAATAAGTATATTTTATAGAATTTAGGGCACCAACAAAACACCCCGCTCCAACAGTAAAGCCCAAAATCTAGATTATAGAGCAGCCCACTACGATGTAGTATATTTGAGTCACTTGAGAGGGTGCCCTATAGTTTTTTGACAAAATTTTATAAAATGGGGCACTGTTGGAGTAGTTTTTACTGTGTAGAGCCCCATATTTCAATTTGAGGCACTAGTTTGAGGCATTATTAGAGATGCTCTAAGAGGGGGCCCCGGGATGCACGCAGCTCCGACCCTCGTGGGCCACGGGAGACAGCCTGGCTCGATCCAGCCGGATCTCGCGCGCCGCGGGGCCGGACTCAGGCCAGGGCCCAATCTAGTCTGATTCTACCTACAACAAATGGGCCAACCGAGTGGGCAACGTGCCTTGCCCCGTCGCCGTCCGTTTCCGCCTCCGCTCCTCTTGGTGTCTCTTTCCTCCATGTCTCTCCGCTCCACCACTTTGTCCATTTCCGCGTGCGTGCCTACCCCCACCATTGCGCGCCCCACCAACGGTGCCAGCAACGAACACCAGAGGGCGAACGCGTAGCATCGAAGGCCCCCTTGCTGCTGCGCGTACTGGCCAGTGGTGTGGTACTGTGGATGATACGTGTATGATCAGTGGCGGATCAGGATTGATCCAAGAGGGGGCTACTAAGTTAAGACTATAAAAAAATTTAAACCATACTACCTCGGAGAGCAACGATGGACCTTCGAAGTTGCTGTCAATGTACTTAACCAAATCCAAACTCTCTCCTTTCACCTGGTTGTCGTGCTCTAGAGAAGGCACCTATGGGGAAACAAAACAAAGGGTAAATCATCTATGCAAAGAAAAATGTAAGACAAAGTATCTATGAACCTTGGAAAATCTGAACAGGAGAGGGGATAGCAGATTAACACACCTTGTTTTCTGGATAAACCTTCTCCTTGTACCATGCTGGCCTGTCCTGCAGACCCTGGACAGACGGCCACGAACAGTAAAGGTTTCAGTTTTCCTTTCTCGGAAGACACCACAAAGGAGAACCGCTTCAACAAATCAGAGAACGGTGGTGATGGTGATGTAGTTTCTAGCAATCCAAGCGCGCTGCGCGAACGGGCAAAGATAGGCCACGTACAAGTCTCACGACGGCTCTGGGCCTCCGGGCTTCGCAGCTCCGCTCGTCTGGCGACCGGCGGTCCGGCTCGGCCTCGACGGGCGGCGGCTCCGGCCTCCAGCCGCTCCAAGCGACTAGGTGAGGTGCGGGCGTGCGCGGCCGGCGGCGGTGCTCCGGGGCTCCGGCCTCCGGTCCGGGCGTCGGGCCGTCGGGGCGTGGGGCCGTGGGACAACGGCTGCTCGGCCGGACAACGGCGGACGGCTGCCTCGCTGCTCTGCTCTGGGCCTCTGGCTCGGCGGCGGTGCTCGGCCGGACAACGGCGGCGGTGCTCTGGGCCTCTGGCTCGGCGGGCGGCGGCTCTGACCTCCAGCCGCTCCAGGCGAGCAGGCAAGCGAGCGGCGGCTCGGGCCGTCGGGGCGTGGCCGCGTGGGGCCGTGGGCGGTGGCGCGGTGCCGGCGTGCCGCGGTGGCCGGTGGGCAGTGCGCGGGGCTGGGCGGCTGGCGGCTGGTTACTTGGTTAGGGTAGGCGCGGCACAGGGCTGGCGGCTGGGCATGGCCGCATGGGCAGTACGCACGGCAGCACGGAAGCTCGAAGCAGACAGAGACACAAAGCTGGACATGGGCCTATTCGGCTATTCCTGTCTACTAGCGTTGTTGGGCCACGACCGGGGCTGCAGCCCAGGCAGCCCGGTCGGAAATCCGCCCCTGCTATATGATTGCATCTTGATTACATTCCCGTGTCCCCAACGTACGTACGTGGAGCAGCACACGAGACGGACACAAGTGGATGCCAAAGTTCTCGGAAAAAGGCCGAAAGGAGGTGGGTACGTACGTACGTCGAAGATGGGGGCACGCAGCACGCATCCATACCATTATTCCTGGCGTGTGCTGCGCTGTGACTCTGTCACCGCATTTGCCTTGCCTTGGTACAGCAACACAATAAGCTATACTCTACTACTACTACGTAGTTGCCATCATACCATTATTGGTGGCACACACCGACACCATCAGCCCAGCCCAGCATAACGGAGTATTAATGGGTGTGCATGGCAGAGCGAGTTAAAATGGTGCAGTAGCAGCAACTCACCCACACCGCCAGTCCATGATCGTAGGGTATGCGCCGTACGTGCAAGCGCACGGCGTCTTTTTTGAGACACCAAAAGCGTCAATCCAGCTTGTGGTTGTGGCGCCCACAGCCGCTGCATTCCATGGCCAAGCACCAACCAAGCAGTGAACGTCCTAAGCGACACGCTGCCCTCGTCTAGTGTCGGCAGAGCTGCAGTTCCCACGACTAGCCAGCCACCAACCTAGACACCAACCTCCGTTACTACTCTAGACTCTAGAGAGCACGCACAGGAAAAACCGGGAACCCTTTGGTGGCTTGGTGCTCTGCTCTGTCCCCACAAACGCCATGTCGCCCACTCGAGGGATTGTTCGGTTAGGAAGATATTGTAGTGGATTAAGTCATTTCCTAATTAAAAATTGAGTAGAACGGAATTTAATCTCATTTATTCCCCTTCAATCCCTTTGCAACCGAACATATGCCCTCAGGCGGAACAAAAAATGGCTACACAGCCTGTTGGGGACTTGTTCTCAAATGGTATGAATTAAGAACAATGCAACACAAAAAATGTTAAATGCTAATGTCTTTCGTCCTTCGAAGTATTATTTTCCTTAGGATATAATGATTTTCGGACGAAGGTTATGAAGGACATACCTTCATAGAGACGACATGTATAATCAGAGGATGAAGGTTATGAAACATAAGACAATAACATAAATAATTACAAGGTATCGAAATATGAACATTTATTGTCAAATAATCATGAATACATGAAAGTTATACTAAATTACATTTGTACCTTGAGCTTGACAGAATACGAAGGTACAAATGTGATGCCAAAGCGTGAACAGTACGGGGGTACTGTTCACCTATTTATAGGCACACGGCGCAGCCTCTGTGAATTTACATTCATGTCCTCTACAAATGATTACAATTATTACACAGTTTATCATGGGCCGATTGGTCATCTCATCTTTGAGTCGGTGCATTTTGAAATATACTACGAAGCTCCCTGACTAGTAGTTTCGGTATTGTTCCTGTTCTGGCCTTCTGAAGGTGTTTCTTCTCACAGGACCTTCGGCGACGAAGCAGACCCCCAACACAGCCGCATGCGAAGCAGCGCCTGTGCAGGCTCCTTTCGATCGATGACACGTGTTTGATCCCGAACAAATCTTAAAGAAACAGAGACCCAGCTGTTCCCTGCCATAGCCCACTATCTCCTATCAAGCTTCGGCTCGTCGGCTTCTTACTGCTAGCTTCGGCTAAAGTTCCGTTTCTCTCCCGAGCTTCCCGCAGCTTCAGTTGTTCTTTTTAATCCCAGTGCATGGGGTGCATGGGAGGGCGAGAAGCCGGCTACGGGCGACGGCAGTTGGTGCTGCGGCGGTGCTCCGATCCCCAACCGCCGAATCCAGGGCGTGGGGATATTGGTTTTCTCCAAGTTGCTTCATCTTAAATTGTTGTTGAAATTTTCTCTTTCTAGTTACGAAATGGTTCGAGGAATGGGGTTGTTGCGCAGCTATTATCTTCAGCATCCACTCTAGAAGTTCGAGACTTTTTTTTGGACAACAAATTTTGTTAAGTGCCAACACTGAAGGAAATGAAATGCCTGAAATTCCATCAACTATTCCATCTACGCTTTGAGAAATGATCCAATCTATTTATATGAATGCTTTCAAATATCTCGTTTCTGTTGACATCAAAATAATGCAACTGGAGTATTATAGTTATAGATTACATAAAAACTGTAGATGATTGACTACTACTCATGTGGTGTGATTATATGAGGCATCAAAATGTAACTTTCGAGTAGCCAAAGCATGCGAATCAACTCCAAGTAAAAGATTTGTATATCCTCCTTGCATCAACAAAGCATCCATAGTTGCAAAAACCAGCATTTATCTTACTGGTTACAGCATGTCGTTCTGCCATATTAACACCAATGCTTTCATCCAAAGTTGTCTGTGTAAAAACAACCGTTTAGAAAAATATTCAGATAAACAAATTATTGAAAAAAATTGCAATTCTATTATCCAGTATGCCTTACGTTCAACTGTTCCTAATCAGGTCCCATATTTTTTATCTATTTTTCTTGAATTTGTTCCTAGCTAGGTCCTAACAACAATACTTCATGTATGATTGAATAGAAAATTCTAAAATATATTTGAAACTACTAAAATAAGTGATATGGAGAGAATAATTACCATTATTAGAAAAAACATTTCATTTTCTTCCTTGTATTCTTTTCAATTGCATTCTTTGCTCGTTTACTTTTAGCGCTTTCACTACATGTGGAACTCTAAATGAAATTTTGCTATTTACTGTTTGTATGTTGCGGTCATTTGAAATTATAGGGAACTCAGTTTCTTCTATCTTCTCTAGTGAATGATCAGCCTCTAATTCCAACTTCTCTAATGCTCTCTCCAAATCATCAAGAAGTGGTTTTGACACTGAACACTTCAATACGAGGGATGTTGCCATTCGAGAAAGTCGTGCAACATGCGCTTTCAAGTTTTCTTTCACCTTTCCCATTTTCTCAATATAAATACCTCTTTTTGTATATTTTGTTCATCTGTTTAGCACATACTGAGACAGTAACATGAAAACATTATTCATATTAAATACTTTCAAGGCATGCCTGTACAATATATCTAAGAGATAGACAAGCCAGTGATAAGAAAGTTGTATGGAAACAAAGATTGTGTTTTAAATTGTGTGTACATACCTATGGATTTAAACTTTCCGCAAGAACACGTAATAGTCATATCTCCAGTGTTGAATACAACAGTTGCTCCATAATTTGAGTCCATATGTGTAACCATGAACATTGATATTGACCCCTCAATCTGTACTAATTTGCAAGAAAATGTAAATTGTTTTTTGAATTCTTCCTCAAACTCTGTATACATCCTACTTGTATAAGATTCAGTAGCGGTTTTCAACGAAGGAAAATTTGGGATGTAATTAACTAGGGTCTTCATTTGTGATTTAAAAGCTTCATACAATTCATTTTCACGAAGAGAGGCGAAAACCTTTTCACATTCCACAATGAGTTCAGAAAGACCAAGTTTCCTATGAAATCTTTTCTTATAGACATTATCCATACCTTCATTTCTTTGCATTATTGTCATATCAACTGTAAAAGAGTCATGATAAATTGTAGCCCACTTTTCTCTTAAATCATATAGATTTAGCATCCATGAATTCTCATGTAGACTATATTCAGTCAACAGTTCATTCCATTTATTTTGAAAACACTCCTCTGATCTATCTTCATAGACACAACTTTTGAAAGCGGGTAGGATCTTGTTAGGGTGCTTCTGAATTACATGGTTAAGATGCTTTGCTGCATTAAGGTAAATGTGCCACAAACAAAGACGATGACTTATATTTGGGAATACATAAGCAATTGCTCCTGCCATGGTTGTATCTTGATGAGTAAAAATAGTGCTCGGATGCTTTCCTGACATTGCTGTTAAAAAAGTTTCGAAGAGCTAAATAAATGATGGAATAGTTTCATTAAATAACAAAAAATGATTGTCTGCTTATGGTGGTTAGTTCCAAGGAGTGGAGAAAATGACGTTTCAAATTTATTTGTTTGAAATGTGGTGTCAAATGATACAACATCACCAAAGCATTTGTAATCCATGATAGACTAACCATCAACCCAGAAGAAATTAGCTATCCAACCATTTTATTAATTTATTTCAATGGCATAAAAAATGCAGGATCCTCCATTTGCTTGTTCTTCAGATATTCTAACAGTGTTTGTGTATAATTAGATTCTAACTGACCATCAATCTTCAAGAATGGAACATTTTCAGGGCGACCATAAAATTGTTTCATGAACTCGAACACTTGTAACGGCTTCATCCTGGCTTCCCTTATCTGGCTGATGAGTTTTCTGTCCGCTTCCATAACATGACGCTGGGATCTCAACATGTGTGTCTTACTTTGACTAGCCAAATAATGAATATGTTCAAGTTCAACCTGTTGCACTGTCCAAATACCCTCTCTACTGATACTGAACAAAATACGAGCATGGCAACCTATCCTAGTAGTGCCATGTGATGAACTAGTGCCTCCATGACCTTGTTTGCTGCAAACTATCAGTTTTGATGACATAGTTTTATCCACTCGACGTTTTGTGTCGTTTTTTCTAATGCTGAACCCAATCTTACTGGCATATATGTTGTACATCTCATATGTATTTTCTTCGGATTCAAAAGACATTCCAACTTCAGGAACAATCATAGTTGGGCCATGTTTATTAACATCCTATTGTAAAATGTGTCGTATACAAAGTCATATTACACAACACAAAGTAATTTGTTTTTTTTAATGTTATGTATAATCATGTTACCTGATACACCATTGATTCAGGGATTCTATTGTCATCGTTTTGAGCATTCTCACCTATAGCCAGTGATGATGTGTGTGGTGCCTCCTTCTTATGAATAATAAGTATTAAATATTTGCACATATCAACAATGATCAAATCATATCTGAACAAGAACGACGTCAAAGAATATGTTAACATACCTGTGTTTTCTGTTGGTCATCGCCTCTATGATCATCGATGGTTGAACTGTCTTCACATGCAAAAGAAAGCGTGAGAGATTGTAAATGCTGATTGTCGGCTCCATGATCTCTAAGAACCGAAGATTTTCATGGTCCTCTATGTTCTTGCCACGACCAACGAGCAGCGATGACAACGCTGGATCAGGGATGATCTGCTAGAGCAACGGTGGCGCTAATTAGCGATGATAATAAATCAAGGATGGGGGCGCTAATCAGCGATGGCACCAATGATAGGGATGGCGGCGCTACCTCGTGTAATCAGCACCAAGAGATAAAAAAGGATATGGAGTCGTAGGAGAGAAACAGAACATTAGCCAAAGCCGGAAGAAGCCGACGAGCCGAAGCTAGGAAGGAGATAGTAGGCTATGTTTGGGTCTTCGTTTAGCCGAAGCAAGGAGATAGTGGGATGTGGCTGAGAATGGCTAGGTCTTTATTTCTTTGAGATTTGTGTGGGGTCAAACACATGTCGTCAATCAAAAGCAGTCTCATTTGCGCTGTTTTGTAGGCAGTGGTAGCCAATTTTTTTCCACTCAGGGCAGAAAATAATTCTACACATACATGATGTAAACACCATCTTTTACAGCCCCTCGCATCTACCACTTGGAGACCTACAAAAACAGATCAAAATTTATAAAATAATCATTTAGTTATTTGTTTTTCTTCTATTTATATAGACCAGCAGCTGTTGTATGTGAGGGACTTAAAAGAGATTCTTTACCTGCCAGATGTAAAGAATTTTTTCCCCTCACCCGCGGCGCCGCGTTTGCCGATCCAACGGAGCATGCTTGCTCACATGACTATCTCTCTCTGCACCTCATCAACACACTCACGTTCATCAGTTCAGGGCATGTTCGGTTATACCAATCCAGAAGGGGATTGGAGGGGATTCAATCCCCTTCTAGTCAAAGATGACTAGGAGGGGATTGAATCCCCTCCAATCCACTTCTGGATTGGTGGAACCAAACAAGCCCTCAGGAAGTCAGGCTCCCAAGTCAAGTTCCATCCCGGCAGCACAAGATTCCCGCCACCTGCCTCGCCACTCATCACAAGTCACGGGCGGCACGATGGACGCCGCCGCGCTCAAACAGAAGGACGACGGCCACGCATTGCAATGGCCGGTCATGCCATCACATGGCTGGCCCTAGGGCAGGCATCAACCAGCTCGCCCCACCGGCGCGCCATGGCGAAGAGCACAAGGAATTCCAATTCACACGCAACGGACAGCAAGCTCATGTTCACCATTGACTAATCATTATGATCCATATAAAACAACAACATTGATTAGACCAGCAGATCAGTGTAGTACTTACTATCAATTACAGTACCGACAACACAGGTGGTAGCAGCAGCAGCATACATCCAGTAATAATAAAGATATACATACTCCACAGGAACCAGAGTCCAGGAGGGATGAGGGTGTACACCTCTTTTCCAAACAACAAGAATGAAATCGAATTTATTGTTGATCCATGTACCAAAAGAATACCACCCCAAAGCCGGGAGAGGGCCCTAGACCTAGTCCGCCCTCTCTGTATGTGACTCCTCTAAGCCATGTACAGTACAGACAGGCAGACACTGACACCCCGGCCCCTCACCCGTAAGCCCCTTCCCCATTCCTCTCTTATACAAAGTGCTCCTTCCTCTTCGGCGTAATGTATATATATATATAAGTACGTACATAATTAATTACCACGGGGCACGGTAATTAAAAAAACTAAATCAAATCAACACACCTTTCGTTTTCTGGACAAAACTAAAAGAAAAAAGAATGAGGAGAAGGGGGAGGGGGAAGAAAAAAATTCAAATTTTGGCGGGTACGTCGCTGGGTCGTCGACGAAATGTGTGTGGGGGGGTTGGTGTGTAGCCTTCACCTTCACTCTTCATCGACTAATCACCGGGCAGCAGTACTAAGGAGACGATGGATGGATGAACGGGAACGTACTCTTCAGTCTTCACCTTGGCGGCTCACCATCGTCACCATCAGGGCAGGTATATGTGCATGCATGACGATGCTGGCTGCTCGGCGCTTCACGGCCAGAGGTAGTAGCCGTCGAACTTCTTGCCATGGTGGTGTGCGCCGCCGCCGTGCCTTCCGATCGCGCCGCCGTGCTTGCCACCGGGCCCGTGGATGTGGGGGATGTTGATGTACAGCACGGCGGTGATGACGAAGGTGAAGGCCCACCAGACGAGCACCACCACGGGGGTCTTGCCGTGCCTCCCCAGGATGCCCTTGGCGAAAGGGTAGAGGTGGAAGAGCACCCAGAAGTTGAAGAAGACGCCGCCGGCCACCTTGAGCCAGTGCGTCCACTCGCCGTCCAGCACCTTGGCGAAGGCCACGGCGGAGCCGATGATGTTGACGAGGATGATGATGATGGGCGTCACCATGAGCCAGGTCCAGCGCACCACGTACAGGTCGGCGTAGGGGTCCTTCTTCTCGTCCCCCGCGGGCTGCTTCGACGTCAGCTTGAACGAGATGTCCCGCCTGAACACCACCTTCACCAGCACCTGGCACACCGCGGCCAGGTACGCGGAGCAGCTGGCCGTCATCCAGAACTGCCCGTTCCTGAACCACTCGAACACCGTCACGCCCGCCCACTTCACCTCCAGGACGGCCAGGATCAGCAGCGTGCCCAGCACGATGGCCAGGTACACGTAGAACATGGTGGTGGGCCGCTGCACGATGAAGTGCCCCGTCACGAACGACAGCGCCGGCACCGTGGTGTAGAAGATGAGGAAGATGGCCGTGAACGGGTACGTGGTGATGTTGATGTACGCCACGCGCTGCAGCGGGTGCAGGAACGTGCTCCCGAACAGCGGGTTGTTCCGGGAGAAGAAGATCTCCAGGGACCCCGTGGACCAGCGGAGCACCTGGAACAGCCGCTCCGTCAGGTTGATGGGGGCGGTGCCGATGAAGGCGTGCGGGTAGATGGAGCAGTAGCGGGAGCGCCACCCCTTGATGTGCATCCGGTACCCCGTCACCACGTCCTCCGTCACCGTGCCGTACACCCACCCGATGTCGCTGCCCCACCCGGTCTTCTTCTCGTACGCCGCCGCGCACACCGCCACTGCCTCGGCGATGGTCGCCTCGTCCGCCACGACGGCGGCGGCGGCGGCGGCTGCGGCGAACGGCGACGGGTGCGACGCCATCGGGATGGTGTCCGCGAACGCGTCCGACTTGCCGTACCACTTCTTGGGCATGGGCAGGAAGCCGTGCTTGCCCTTGGCCACGGCGGCCTTGGCGGTGGTGGTGGTGAGCTCCAGCCCGGGCTTCTCGTACTTGGCCTTGGCGAACATGCCGCCCAGCGCCGGGAAGCACGGCCCGCCCACGTTGATCCGCGGCGGGTCGAAGCCGTAGAGCGTGATGCGGCGGAACAGGCAGCCCGTGCCCACGTAGATGGGGCCCTGCATGCCGTCCAGCGCCCTGAGCGTGCCGTCGAAGAAGATGCGGTTGTGGTTGGCGTACAGGTCCGTGGGGTCCACGCCCTCGAAGCGCTGCGGGAACTGCACGAAGGCCACCGTGTCGCTGTCGCGGCCGAGCATGAAGCAGATGCCCGCGCGCAGCGCCTGCGAGTTGTTGATGTAGTGGTCGCAGTCCAGGTTGAGAATGAAGGGCGAGTTGGACAGCACCGCGGAGCACCGGGTCAGCGCGTTCATGGCGCCGGCCTTCTTCTGGTGGTTGTGCCCGGGCCGCTTCTCGCGGGACACGTACACCAGCATCGGGAGCCGCACGTCCACCATGCTCAAGTCCAGCGGGTTGTCCGCGCTCGCCGGCGGGCCGAGCTGACGGCTGTGGCTCGGGTGGTTCAGAAGCACCTGCAGTGTTTTTTTTTTACAGTGGGTTAACTTTGTGATGGTAAATGTGTAATAAGTAGTTAATTAATTACTCGTCTCCTACAGTACTTTGTGAAAGTGAAACTGAAACTGACGGTTAATAATTAGTAAAACTGTCAACCAAGTGGTGATTTTATTAACTATATATATATAATGGAGGTGGGTAGAGGTAGAACAGAGTAAATTATCCGGGGAATCAATGATTGAGGGCGACCGAAGAAAGGCCACAGCACAGCTGCACAGCACAGCCCCTAATCAGGAATCCACCAGTGGGCAATTGAATTGGGGGCTTAAAGGCGATTCTGTGGTGGTGTCGGGTAGGGGTGAAAACGGGCGGATACGGACGGATAGTAGCTCATCCTGTATCCTACCCTAATATATTTAAAACGGATTCGGGATCGGATACGGATATTTAGAAACGGGACGGATACGGATACAGGGACCGGATATTTATTCGGACGGATAAGTGACGGATACGGATATTATTTGATCGGATATCGGATACTTGTCGGATAATGCATTAATTAGTTATCATAAAATATTCTTGTTCGACCACGAAATTGCAAGTAAATTAATACTAATAAACATTTAATAGAAGATAATCTCAAGTTCCCACATAACAATGGTAAAGTGAAGTATTGATTATATTGAAACTTGGATACTTAGAGTGATTTCACGTGTAACTCACGCAATAAGTGGAAATAAAATAGAAAAAGCGTTGACATCCTGTGGATTTTATGGTCCCATTATTTTTTATGACTATATGTGGCCATATGTTGTACCTTCGTATAATTTCATAGATTTATGAGGCTATTTGTACATTATTAATTTCTTTCTACATAAAATCATCAAAATATAATTAAAATTCATAAATAAACTAGTTTTGACCCAAAATTGCAAAAAGCTTACCAAAACAAATAAACATTCTATTCAAATAAAACCTTAAGTCGCCACATGAAAATGATAAGTGAAATATTAATTATATTGAAATGTCAATACATAAAATGATTTCACGTGTAACTCACGCAATAAGTGGGAGTGGAATGGAAGAAACACCAACATCTTGTGAATTTTGTAATCCAAATGTTTTTGAGAACTATATTTGGATATATGTTGTGTCCCCGTAAAAATTCATGAATTTTTTAGGCTATTTGGTGTATTATTAATTTCTTGTTGTAGAAAATCATCAAAATACAATTAAATTCATAAAAATATTGTAGTGTCGACCGAAAATTGCGAATAAGTTACCAATACTAATAAATAGTTTATAAAATGATAATTCTAAGTTCCCACATGGAGATAATCTTAAGTCCCCACATGAAAATGTTAAATTCTACTATTTTGATATAAATTTAGACATTATTTCAATGATTTTGGCCTAAATATATGTTTAAACAAAAATGTGTTGTACTACAAAGTTATAGATCTTTTCGAGCTCTA
This sequence comes from Zea luxurians, assembly GCA_029449295.1. Taxonomy (NCBI): domain Eukaryota; kingdom Viridiplantae; phylum Streptophyta; class Magnoliopsida; order Poales; family Poaceae; genus Zea; species Zea luxurians. The sequence goes on along the minus strand of JAOPSE010000010.1, from coordinate 34,755,842 downwards.
CAATTTTCATATAAACTTTATCTTCATCCGATTTCATATGTAAAAGTTATGATTTTATAACTATATTATTATACAGAAAAAGAAAAAAACGGGTACCCGAATTCCGGGTACCCGTATCCGACCCGAATATCCGGGTATTTACCGGGTAGTACTCGTTCCGTATCCGACCCGAATCCGAAGATGTACTATCCGGGTATTACCCGTATCCGTCCCGAATATAAAAATACCCGTATCCGTATCCGAAAAATGGTCCCGAATCAGTATCCGTATCCGGTACCCGTTTCGGGTACCCTACCCGTTTTCACCCCTAGTGTCGGGGGGGGGGGGAAGGACCACCCCAACCACCTCGTCACACTAGGGTTCAATGGGACAGTGCGTGTGGTCTTGCTGCTGGATGGCTCTGTCTGTGTCTGGGCAATTCAGTGTACGCGCGCGGCGGTGGTTGCGCTCTCCACACCATCAGCCGGCCGCGTCCATTCCGTCAAATCCCCTGGAAAACCACCCCTCATCTACTAACCGATTTCGGCCACACTGCATTCATACATACCCATGCAAAAAATCTGGCTATCTAGGGACGTACTAGTACTAGTAATATAATAATTTATTTAATTGCGCAAATCTTTTAAGCAATTGAAGAGAAGAAGACTCACCAGTACGATGCCGGCGTGGTCTCCCTTGCGGTGGTTCTCGGAGGGCTCAACCCAGGTGCCCTCCCACTGGGTGCCGTCGGCCATCCAGGTTGCCCTGGGCTCGCCGTCCTTGAGCCCCCTGGCGGCGTTGTACGCGTCGGACCTCTGCTTGATGTCGTGGTCGAGGCCGTTGATGCGCGCCTTGAACTCGTCGTAGTCCTTGCGCACGCGGCGGCGGTCGTTGACGAAGTCGTCCTGGGAGCGGCCCATGTAAGGGTGGGACTTGAGGTCGAAGTAGCTCTCGGGGCCGCGCGGCTCGATGCCGTGCTTGCGGCAGAAGGGCACCCAGACGGTGGCGAACTTGGCGGCCTCCGCCATGGCCTCGTAGGTGAGCAGCATCCCGGAGTCGTCGGAGAGGTAGCACGTGTTGCGCTCCACGGGGTAGTCGGCGGCCAGGATGGACAGCACGGAGTTGGCCGTGCTCAGGATCGGCTCCTTGAACGGGTCCGCCGTCGTCACGAACACGTCCAGCCCCGGCAGCAGCGACGTCCCTCCGCCGCCGCCGCCCGCGCGGTCGAACCGCTGCCGCAGCGCCGCCAGGTCCGGCACGCGGTTGATCGGGTTCAGCTTCGGCAGCTGGTCCAGCAGCCACGAGAAGCCGAACCAGAACTCGCCCGCGATGGACGTCACCCACAGCCACAGCGCGTCCGGGTTGCGGTGCGAGATGCGCCAGATCACGAACAGCGTGAACGCGATCAGCCGGACGAAGATCAGCACCCTGCAGCCACCCCAAATCCAGTTGTCAATAAATTTTGTTTTCACCCACAGTACTAGTACTTTTTTTTTCTATGACAGATTTTAAGTTTAACATTTTTTTTTTGCAAATCATGGTGAATGGTTATATATAAATAAAAAAATCATATGAAGCGCGAGTGGTGATTGAGAGAGTAGAGTGCGTGCACGCACGATGTTGGGTCGTGCAATAATTGGAGGGGTCCGGGTACGGGAAGAAGGAACGTGCATCGTGTCGGCGAGCATGCTACGCATATGTGCGAGTGCGCTGCCACCCCACAGGCGTGTCCGTCCGTCCCGTCCGTCCACCCGCGGCGAAAAGCACCAGCCCACCAACCAATCATGTGAGGGCGAGGAAACGGAGCCGCTGGCTGGCGTGGTGCGGGTGGCAGAGGCAGTCAATGCGCGTGAGCTGGCACCTGGCACGACGCCACACCACCGACACGCGGGGGAGGAGCTCGTCCGTTCCGTCCACTCATCAGTCACTCCCATCATGTCCCATCGCCACGGTCCCGCGGCGTGAAAGCGCCAGCGCCTGCCAGCCAGGCAAGGCCGCCGCTCGGTGGGGCCCCCGAGCAGGCAGCGCGGCATAGATTTGCTAGGAATAACGGTTTCTTTCCCCCCGCCACATTTCTCCCCTTCGCTTTCTGTTTTTTTCCCTTCTGGAAACAACAGGTCTCTTTTGTTTCCACTTGGGGGGTCCTTCACCTACAAGCGTCCCGCTGCAATAATGCTCTCGTGTCAGGGGCCCGCCTGGAATAATTTCCTGGCAAACTTCCCTACCACTCATGTCTTCGTGTGTGTGTATGCTCCGGTAGTAGCCCGAATGCCCGATACGCGCAGTACCAGCGTGGACTTGGGAAAGCAAAAAAAAAACCCGATACCTAAAGTACGTGTAGTAGTCCTCTACAGCCAGAGCCAGGTACTGCTACGGTCTGAGCTGTAAATAGGCCGAGATCTAATCCCCTACGTCTCGAGCTGCCACCAATGCCGAGGCTAATGTGGAGCTACCACTACCCCAGCTTTTCCTTCCTCTATCTAACGAGCCTGTGCTTTTAGAGACGTGCCGGTCCTTTTCCCTGGATGCGCAAGCTCCATGAAAGCTAGGATTAGATGCAACCCCGGGAAAAAAAAGACAGTTGAGCCCTCTAGAAGAATCCAATCCAACCCCCCAAAGCAGGAGGGGCTACACCAGCACCAGTGCCGCTTTCTGTTTTGCTTTCACCCTTCCTTTTTTTTCTCTCCCATTAACCTCCCGTCGCCCAAAAGGGCAATTAGTGGACAGACAACAATAAGGCACTTTGCAGTTATTACCCCCGGACTTTCTCACTAATCATAAATGGGTCTTTACCGGAATTTGGAGGCTTTCAATGATGGCTTTGCCTTTGCTTGGACTCACATGCGAGCCACGCCTAGTGTCGGCCGCCTCCCGTTATTACTCCAGTCCAGACTCCAGAGCAGGTACTAAAAATGTACTACGACTACGAGCCCGCCCGGGGCGGACGGACCCCACCTGGCAGTGGGGATGGGAGGGTCCCGGAAACCACCGAATTTATTTAACTCTCCCTCCAACGTTCCGCCCCGCGCCAGCTGGCGGCTGGCCGCCACCCTGCAGCGGCGGTGGCGCCAGTGCCGACAGCCCAACGGGAGGCGCGGTATCCCACAGGGCGGGGGGGCCAGGCGAGGATGAGGGTCCACTGCCTGCCTAACTGTAACGTGCACTTGTCCGAGCCGGATTGAAGAGATTGTTGCAATTTTAACTGGCTGGTTTTTTTTTGTTTATTACTAATTCACTCCTGCAACTGCAACCTAGGACTGTGCTTGGGGCGTAGTGGGGTGGGAGACTGGCTCGACGTGCTCTGCCGTCGTAGCGTGTGACGACCGGCGGCGAGGCCGGTCAATGCAGACGCGTGCGGCGTGCGCGCGCCGGCGAGGTGAATGAACCGAAGCTCAGAGCAGATATGGATCGATAGGAAAGGAACGGAGGAGTTGGAGGAGGAGTATACCTGTAGGGGTGGAGGAGGACGCCCTTGATCTTCTCGGTGCGGAAGACGGGGCGGTCCTCGAGCGCGACGCCCGGGTCGGCGCCGTCGGCGGACAGGCCGTCGTCGCTGAGGTCGACGGCGATCCAGCTCTCGTCGTTGACGGCGCCGATCTGGCCCTCGGTGGCGGCCACGGCCACGCGGTCCATGTCGGCGGAGGACGCGGCGGAGGCCACCGCCGCGGCGCCGGCGCACGCGCACACGGGGAACCCGCACACGCACCCGTGCTTGGCGCCGCCGCTCGCCTGCTGCTGCCCCGCCGCTCTGTCTCCGCCGCCTGGCGCCATAATGCCGGGCGCGCCCTCCCTCTCTGACTGCCTGCCGGCGGCCGGAGGTAGCTGGCTTCCCTGTATCTCTCTCTCTCTCTCGAGGCAAGAGAGAAGAGGCCGAGCGGGGTCTGGGTGGGAGGAGTGGATCAGCGGAGACCAAGAACGTGAAGCTAGCTGCCTCGTCTGCTCTTCTAGGTTGTGTGAGGATGAGTGGAAGACAGAGGAGGAGATCCCCGCTTCTTCTCTGGAGGCGGGCGAGGGGAGGGAGGGAGGGGAGAAGAGAAGAAGGTGGCGCGGGGGGTGTCGAGTGAAGTACGTGGGGGGGAGGGACGGGAACGGGATATATAGAAATTATGGGCCGGAATTCACCAGCCGAGTGTCGGTCGGGGCTGGCTAGCTTAGCTCAGTTCCCTCTGTATTTTTGTACGCGTCTGCACACGTCCCTCTCTCTCTCTCTTTTGCTACCACTCTGTAGCTGTAGGTATCTACTCGCTAACACAGCTCTGTCGAGTCCGTGTCCCTATGCGCGTGTCGTGTGTGTGTGCGTGGTGGTGGTGAGTTCTGTAAGGCAAAGCCCGGCCTCCCTCGACGATTTATATGGTAATAATCAGGGCGGAAACCTCCTCTCACTCTCAGTGTGTTTGCGTGTGAGCGAGAAGCAGAGACGACGAATGATGAGGAGGAGGAGGAAGGAAGAAGGTGAGCTGTGCGCGTGTGTGTAGGTGGCAGGCAGCCATTGGGCCGGAGAACAGAACAGGCCCAGCTACCTACCAGCCTGCTCCCGCTCAGACTCCGTGTTAACCCCATGTGATCCCCCTGGCCGCACCATACCCTCCGCCTGATTATTAGTTTACGGCGATATAAGAAAAGGTATCCGCATAATATTTATTTATTTATTTATAAATCCTTAAATCATCGCTCGCGGCCAGAGATACGCGGCGCGGGTTTCTCGTCCCGCCCAGGCGCGCCCACTGGGCTACATGATTAACCTAGGCACTAATCGGCGGGAACAGAATAAAGCGACGGTAATGATTAGTAGTTTTGTTTTTTTAATTGGTGGTGGTTGCTGCTGTGCCCTGTGCTCTTATCATAAAACACACACACCCATTTTTTTTTAAACGCGCTGAGCTGATGCGTGGGGCTCGGTTAATCGCTCATCGCGCTGTCAGGACGGAGAAGGAGAAGGAAGGGTTAGGGTGTACTGTACTACTAGCTAGCGAAGGTCCTCGCGCCTCCTGATTGGAAGATTCCTTGCGTTCGCCTTTTGCAGCTCCGCCGACGCCGACGCCTCCTCCCTCCCATCAATGGAACGGCGGTGGACCGGTGGTGTATCTGATCGGCCTCCCGCGTCGAGGGGGAATGTATGTATCGGGTTAAAATTCCACGGGACGAGGCCCGTGGCCATGTCTTCCTTAGATTCCTTGGTGGCTCGGGTCGGGGGGCCCGGGGGCGGGTTTGGTTTACTCCGGTCACAGCGGAGAGCAGAGAGCAAGGGAGACAGAGGGGGGGGGGGGGGCGTTTTTGTTCCCTTGCAACCAAATGGGTTCACGGGGAAACCACCACGTTCCGCCCGCCCGCGCCATGGTCCCCGGGGGCCGGGCCGGGCGACTTCCGGTTCCGCGCGCCGGTACGAGTAACGTGCACCTCTGCCCTAGGTCAAAAAAAAAACCTCGCCGGGACCGGCCGGCGTCGCGCCCACATCCACCTCTACGTACTACCTGGTACGGCCCCCCGGTGATTAAAATCCCCACCGAGATCGATCCACCGGTTCCGGCGATGGGTCGAGTACACGTAACGTACGTACATAATCCGCGCGCACGACCCAACTGCAAACGCCGGCACGTTAAACCCCCCGGGCAACGCCATTAAAGCCATCAGTCACCACCTCCTCCGCGACCGCGAGATTGCCGTAGCATCATTAACAGCTCGATCGCCGTCCGTACGTGCGCGTGTTGCGGTCTACCTGCCGTCAAAGCAACCGGCGGCGGCGGCGCTCATCATGCATGCTCCGATGCCCGACCCGTCCGTCCATCCATTCCATGCTCGCAAGGCGCCGTTAATTAGTGCAATGCAAACGATGTTACATGTGTAGTCTTTGTGTGTTTAGCACACGAATTAATTAATGACGGAAAATGAGCAAGAGCGGTGGGAACAAGTGTAGCCACGACATGCAGCAAAACAACACTCACCGTTTTAGCTGTTACTCTTAACTTACTTAATTATATACCATGAACATTGTGGGATTTTTTTTAAAAAAAAAAAACCTTGAAACAAAATACAAAACCTGGCCAGGCGGTTACTTTCTGCCAGTACATATCGATGAAAAGATGACCCATAATTCCTAAGCGAGGCAGGCTGAAAATTTTGATGTGGGAGTATGATGCCCTGGCCATATTGTTGACCGTCGCATTTGGGATTGGTTGAGCCGCTCCAAAATTGCCGAGCCTTTACAGGATTATAATTTTGAGGTGGTTCTAAAAACACGAGTAATTACTAGTTTTCTCCCCCTCTCTTTAAAGAGAGTAGACAATGGTTAGCCATGCGGGCTAAAAGGTTGAGACACTTGGGGACTCTGTGTCCCCCATATTACAAGTGATTTAGCCACCCATCTCATAACAATTAGTTGCTAAGTGCATATGTTTGTCAGAGGGTGTTTATAGTGACAAGAATTGAGAGAGATTGCATAACTAGTACTAGCTAGGTCAGGTGTCCAAGTTACACGCCAGTGGTCCTTGTTAATTACTCTTGTATATATTGCCACTATTGTATATGGTCCAGCAATTATTGTTGAATTGACGCTGCAGTATGTAGATGAACATCATCATGTATCAAACACCATCGATCGCGTACGTCTTTTTCAAGAGGCACCCAATTAAAGAACAAGCAAGCAGCGCAATATATCGTGTCTTGGATTGGATCCATGGAAGCTTCATGTGATTACATAAGAGAAATTCTCAGCGTCAATATAATGGGAGAGGCGACGAGTGAGGGAGGCAGGAGCACAGAGACCAAACGTCCTGAGAAATTCTCAGCATCAATATAGGTTCCTGAGAGTGAAGCAAGTGTCAATATAATGCTGACACGTCTTGGTAAATGAGGTAGCGAAGCACGTGGCACTGGCGTGCCTGTGCCTGCAACGCGTAGCACACACGCGCGCATGCCGGAAACGTTTATAGTGTGTAAAGCCGTGCATGCATGGATCCGGCCGGCCGGGGCAGGCCAGGCCAGGCCAGGCCGTCGAGCGGTGGCACCGACGACCTGTTAGTTGCAGTCGGCGGGCCAGCGCCGCCAGCCGGCGTGAAAGAAATTGATTGCGGGTGCGGGGAATAAACAACAACAAGAAGAAGAAAAAGGCGGAGTGGTACGTCACGTACGAGTACGAGCGTGCGCGCGTTTTTTCGGCGGGCGAGGTCCAGCTGGTGGTGCAGTGCAGCGGCCGGAATTTTTTGTATTTTAACTCCTTTCGTGACAAAAATTTATGTTTGGACCTCCAAAAATTTTATTTGCACGTTTGGACCCGATGTTCGGCGTCATCTCCAAAAATTTTATTTGCACGTTTGGACCCGATGTTCGGCGTCATAGGCTGTGGCGCCGAGGTGTGACGTGGCCATGGCTGCGGGCGCTGACATGGCTGCGGGCGTGGCACCTAGCTCGGCGCTACAGATCTTGGCGCCGAGCTAGGACTTAACGGCGCATGTGGTTCCTTCTCCGCGCGTCCTCTCTGTTTGCCACCGCCGCGCACACACGTCGTCGCTCCCCCGCCGCCGCGCGCAGCCCGCCGCCTCGCCGTCCGAGCTCCCTGCGCGCTGCCGTCCGAGCTCCTCCGGGCCGCCCGAGCTCCACCGCGCCCGTCCGAGCTCCTTCGTCAGTAGATATTTTTTTTATTTTTGTTAGTTTCTTAGTTACTAAATTGTTAGCATATTGTTAGCTATTGTTAGTGTTTAGTAATTAGTTAACTATCCACTTGTTTAGTGTTTAGTAAATAGTTAGATATTTTCTTGTTAGTGTTTAGTAAAATAGTTAGCTAGTGTCTTGCTTAGCATATTGTTAGCATCTTGTTAGTATCGTGTTAACCATTTCGTTAGCATTTTGTTGGCAACCATCGTGTTGTCGTTTATTTGCAGGTTCTATAAACATCACTTTACAGGGGAGGTGCTGCCAAATTTTTTATTGACAATAGTTTTTTTTTGTACGTAGGTGTTCGTCCGACTTGACCTTCTCAGGTATACATCACTTTAGCTGGACTCGTACGCGATCTCAGGTATACATTGTTTTCGTACATTATTCATAGATTATGTAATTTCGTTTGATGTGTTCATTTAATATTTACTATATAGTTATTAGTTAATATATATTTATTACTTAGTAGGTTTTTAGGCTTAAGTATATAGCCATTATTGAGTTAGTAATCCATTTTTGCAATAGATGGAGAGCCTAGTAACACTATACCATGGAGGACGGGTGGAGATAGATGCTTATGGGAATGTTACTTTTGATGGTATGAAGATCGTGACCATGTTGTTCGATGAAAGACCATCTTTTGACAAGATTTTCGCTCGAGCTTGTGAGGAGATTAGTTGCGACATAAACGACCCTAGAATATCAATTCAGGGTTTGTTGTCCCATATTACATATGGAACAGTTATCCGACGATTGATCTCCATTACCTCAGAAGATGATTGGGTGATATATTTAAGAATTGTGAAGACGATGGTTCCACCATGTTTGGATGTGGTTGTTCAAAAGTTACCTGTTAGTCATTGCGATGGTCCAGTCGGGTTGTCTCCACAAATGCCAAATGCATCTCGTATTGAAGCTCCTTTGGTAGAGCATCATGAAGAAGTGGTTGTTGTGCCCGATTCTCAATCGGGGCCGCACGAGTATGGGATTTCTCGTCCTCTTCCTGGCGTTTGTGGGGCTTCTAATCCGGTGGTACCCCCCCAAGAGATCCCATTGACCCAGGATCCAGTTCACGATCATCCTAGTAAGTGTCTTTGACACGTTGTTCGTATCCATCGTTATTTCGTTTGATTAGACTTTTTAATATGGTTTTTCTTGCTTCGACCCGATGCAGGATCTCCACATATCGATAATGCTGGTTATCTTGATGTGCCTGTGTCATATAATATGGACAACATATGCAGGGCATCCAATAGTGTTGATGTTCAGATTAAGGATGAGGAGGAGCCATATGAGGCTGCACGGGCCTTAGATTCTAATGATGACCGTCCGGTTCAAGAAATGACCGAGCAAGAAATTGAACTCATAAGACGTTTGTGTCCGGAGCGTGACCCTGCAGTACATGAATTTAGCAGTCTAAGTCATTCCACCCGTGCATATGCTGAAGGACGTGATGATGAACTGCTAGAGGCTCCGGATAACGCCGACAGCATTGAGATTAAGGTAGGCTTACTTTTCAAGGACCTGCCTACACTGAGACGATGGCTACAGGAATATTCTGTGAACCGCAAGAGGCCGTTCAAGGTGAGACATTCGTATGCAAAGCATCGTTACACTGTTGTGCGCGAGGTGTCGGAATGTAATTGGAGGGTATATGCCCGAAGGCAGAAGGACACCGGAAAGTTTAAGATCACCAAAATTGTAGGTCCACACACTTGTGCCCAGACAGAGCTGAGCTCTAAGCATCGTCAGTTGACATCTACCCTGATTGCGAAAAGGATATTGGGGATATTGAAGGGTCAGTCAAACTTGAAGGTGAAGTCAATTATGACCATGACTTCGGAGCTGTTTGGTTATAGGATCAAATATGGGAAAGCATGGAGGGCAAAGCAGCGAGCATGGAAGATGATATACTGGGATTGGGAGGAGGGTTATGAGAAGTTACCAGCATTGTTCAATGCAATAAAAGCAAAAAACTCAGGCATGCATTACGAGTACATCCCCAAACCTAATGAATGGAGGAACGACAGAGAGATATTTTTTCGTGCTTTCTGGTGTTTCTCGCAGTGCGTAGAGGCCTTCAAGCATTGTCGTCCCGTGCTCTCTATTGATGGTACTTTTCTGCTTGGGAAGTATAAGGGCACATTGTTGGTTTTCATATCATGCGACGCAGACAACACACTGGTTCCTTTGGCATTTGCTTTGGTGGAGAGGGAGAACAGAGATAGTTGGTCTTGGTTCTTGCGGCTTGTACGCATCCATGTCATAGGCCCTAGACGCGAGGTTGGTGTCATATCTGATAGACACCAAGGTATTCTTAATGCAGTGCAAGAGCAGATTCCTGGCTACGCACCCATGCACCACAGATGGTGCACTCGACATCTAGCAGAAAATCTTCTTCGAAAGGATCATAGCAAGGCTAACTTCCCCCTTTTTGAGGAGGTATGTCGACAGTTGGAGGTTTTGTTTTTCGAGGATAAGTTGAAGGAACTAAAAGATGCAACAAATGCTGAAGGTAAGAGCTGGATTGCTGGATTGCTGAGGGAACCGCAGAAATGGACAAGGGCCTACGACGAAGGTGGCTGGCGGTTCGAGTTTCAGACTAGCAACATGGCTGAGTCATTTAACAGTGTGCTCAAGGGTATACGGGGCATGCCAGTCAATGCTATAGTAACATTCACTTTTTATAGGCTTGTGGCTTGGTTTAATGATAGACACGCGCAGGCCAAGGCAATGCAGACGCGAGGGCAGAGATGGGCACCTAAACCAACATCACACCTTAATAATGCAAAGGAACGTGCCCATAGACATGAGGTACAATGCTTTGATGAGGAGTTGGGTAAATACGAGGTAACAACACTAGGCGGCATAACTTCGGACGGTGAGGTGCGACCTTCGAGGACACATGTCGTGTTACTTGATGCATTCTCGTGCGGTTGTGGTAAACCTAGACAATACCATTTTCCATGTTCTCATTATGTTGCGGCTGCACGTCATCGTAACTTTGCATTTGAGAGCAGAATACCTTCTGAGTTCAGTGTAGAGAGCTTAGTACGTACCTAGAGCCCTCGTTTTGAGCCATTTCTTGATGAGTCACAATGGCCAACGTACACCGGTCCAGTATACGTTGCTGATCCAGCGCATCGATGGGACAAACATGGTAGTAGGAAAAGGAGCCGGTGCAACATGGTTATGGATCAGGTTTCTGGTCGCAGTTGGAGAGGTCGAGCGTCTCCCTTTCTCGTGGACCCAGAGCAGAATGAATGCGGAAAATGCGGTAGACTTGGCCACAACTCACGTACATGCATTTGGACACTTAGTCAGGTGTGATATATTTTTTTGTACACAAATTTTATTCTAATATGTCGATGTTTTTGTTACACTTTGTACACAACTTATATTCTAATATGTTGATATCTTAATTTGCAGGATGGCGAAGTTCCACTTGCTGGACCCTCACTACGACGAGCACCACAGGGGCCGTCTCACCGCAGAGGGAGAGGTAATATTTTGCACATATATTAAATTTTCGAATTAATATATGCGACGTATATTTGACTAATGAAATTCTTTTGATTGCTAGGTGTTGCCCGTTCTGCGGGTCCGGACCCACGACCGGTTTCTGGAGGAGATGAGGTACGATGAGAGGTACACTCCTCTCCTACAGAGGGCTGGCTTGGACGTCTTATCGTACTAGGTTCGCCGTGGGCTGCCCACTTTCAACCCAGCGGCGTTGACAGCTCTGGTCGACAGGTAAAGACTTCTCTAGTTGTTTAATATTTACAATTATCAAATGTACTTTGCATACTAATGATTTTTGTATTTGTTTGTCTTCCAATAGGTGGCGGCTAGAGACTCACACTTTCCACCTTCCCTGCGGTGAGATGACCGTGACGCTTGAAGATTGCCAGAAGATTCTTGGTCTCAGCATTATTGGTCGTCCAGTGACCGGTCAGGCATCACCAGGCGGTTGGAGGCAGAGGGTGGAGGCCTTTCTTGGGAGACTGCTTCCGGATGACCTACGAGGTAGCCACAACACCGGAGTCCCACTGACCTGGCTTAGGCAGACCTTTGGGCAGTGTCCACCTGGTGCAGACGAGCAGACAGTTGGATACCATTGTTGAGCTTGGATTCTCCATCTCTTTGGTTCAGTTATTTTTCCAGACGCGACAGGCGACAACGCGTCATGGATGTTTCTGCCCTGCCTGACTGAATGGGATACGACAGGAGGTTACAGCTGGGCTTCAGCAGTGTTGGCCTTCCTGTACAGGCAACTTTGTGAGGCTTGTCGTCATTCGTCGAGGACCGCCAGCTTAGGTGGATGTGTCTACCTACTACATCTGTGGATGTGGGCACACATACCCGTCGGGCGACCCAGAGAGTTTCCTCCTCGTGAGTGGTTCATGGTAGCCAGACATCGGCTTAAGCCCACGGCTGCTTACCGCTGGGACCAGGTCGAGGAGCCATTCGCACGACACCAGCGTGCTTACGTGGAGTACTCAAACGAGCTCGACGCACTTACTCCTTCGATGGTGAGTTGTCTACTTTTATCTTTTTACATGTGCTTTCTACTTTTATCGCACGACACCAGCGTGCTTACATGTGCTTTCTAAAACTTTTGCAGGTGACCTGGCAATCGTATCTTGATCCATATTTCGCCAGCATACAGTTGAACAGCATGTGCTCAATAGACGAGGACCTCTACCTAATGAGGTGTCCCCTCATCTGTTTTTATGCTGTTGAGTACCACTTGCCCCACAGAGTTGCTCGACAGTTCGGATTGCGCTAGGAGTTTCCGATGGAGCCATTCTCGACTTCAATAGAACTTCATAAGTGAGTTACTACATGCACTTGTTATTCTAACTAATAATTGAAATATCAGTTAGTCGCTAATATATGTTTCTAACTTTTGCAGGTTCGACAGTGTCACACCCGGTTTTTAGAAGGTAAACCGAATGCGAACCATGTACGTGCCAGGATCAGTTATTCACGTACACAGCAGTTACATAACATGGACATCATCACACAGTGCTCAAATAGTATTAAAAAGGGAAATAATAGTCGATTACATCATACGTCTGAGACGTCCATATAGTTCTTACAATAAATCAAAGTGCGGAAAAGAAACGTAGATAACGCGGCCTTCACAGGCAGCCGACTGGGGGTTGCCGCTAACCCACGCCTAGAACTCGTCGTAGTCTTGGAACTCCTGGAAGTCTCCTTCCACAGCTTCATCTTCTCCTGAGCGGTGGTTGCAATGCTGACAACCTGGGGGGGGATTGGTGTGTAGAGCAAGGGTGAGTACACATCAACATACTCAGCAAGTATCCCGTTTGGCTGTAGTGGACTAGCTTTATGTGGGGATAAGTCAAGCAGTTGCTTTTAATTGGTCAGGTTATTACTTACTAGTAGAAAGCCAGGTTTTAACATTAACCCAAGTTATTAGCCCAATGTATCCTTTCCAAACGGAAAGAATACCACTTACCAATACCACAATCAAAATCAGAACCATCAATCTCATTGCCACCTGTACCAAAGTGTCTCTGATCAAGTATCACTAATCTCTGGAGCTCCCTTGGCCGCTCATAACCGCGAGCACGGCTGATATATCAGTTTCATAACACTCTGCAGAGGTTGCGCACTTTACCCACAAGCCGTGATTCCCACTTGCCTCGGGCTGATCAAACCCTTAAACACTACCAAGGTGAATAGGCAGGGTCTCACTACGTAGCCTTTACAAAGATTCCCCGGGGCTGTAGCCACCCGTTAGGTTTCCTAAATGTACCGCACTCCTCCCCAAGGGACAAATCAACCTTGGCAGAGCGAGCCGCATACACCGAGCCCCATTGACGGCACAACGGCTAAGCGAACTACACCCCGGTTCCTCTAATTATTCAGCTAAGGGCGTCCCATTCCACCCTCATGGTTGCACTGTTTTCCCGGGCGGTCATCCATTGAACAGGTCCTTACGGAGAGGCACTCGAGAAACCGCTCGAGTCCCCTTAAATGCCACAAGTACGATCATAAATAAGAAGGGGAAAACAGCGTATCATAGATAATCACATCATGTTCATTGATTAGAGTTGAGCAATAGCATCAAACTAAGCAGTAATAATCCGACCCAAATAGGTAAACAAGGACATGGATAACAAAAGCTAGTCAATTCTTAGGTATAAATGTGTAATGCGGGAGGTGAATTAAACTTTAATGAATAGGACAAAGATAGGTCAAAGGACACTTGCCTCCACCAACCGACTGCTGCTCAGGGGCTTCTCCTGCGAATTCCTCGGGCTCTTCGACCAGATCGTTCTCTATGCGAGCGCAAACATACATACATCCACATATTTAATACAAAAGAACAGTACACCATACAAGGGAACAGGTGAAATGAATATGCATCAAGTATGACATTTGACATCGCATTTGTTATGGTTAGAAAGAAACGGGAAAGGGTCTCGCAGGGGGGTTAAAGTTTATGCACTAATGATCAGTTACAATTGGTTCTTAATAAAAGAATTCTGTTATATATATACTAATGGAAACCTAATCATTTTTAGTTGATCAACATTGCACGGGATAAACAATTAACTACGTGAACCAATAGCATAACGGAATTTTAAATTAAACTTCCTATTTTCCATAGCATGAACAATGATCAGTCTACCTAAAATAAAGTAATTATGATCACAGAAAGTAAATAAAATAAAATAAAAAAAATAAAAAAAACAGAGGGGGGGCGGTTGAACCGGCCCTAGGGCGGTTGAACCGGCCCTGGGCTGGGCGGCCGAGCTGGGCGGGCGCGCGGGGGAGGGCGGCCGAGCTGGGGGCCGGGGCGGCCGAGCTGGGGGCCAAGGCCGGCCGAGCTGGCGGCCGAGGCCAGCCGAGCTGGCGGCCAGGGGCCAGGCGGGCGGGGGGGCGCGGCCGGGGGGCTGGCCGGGGGCGGCCGGGCGGCGCGGCCAGGGCCTGGCGCGGCCAGGGGCGGGCGGCTGAGCCATGGCCGGACGGGGGAAAGAGGAGGGGAGGGGGAAGGAGGGAGGAGGGAGGAGGGGGAGGGGGAGGGGGCTCACCGGCGGGGGGTGGCCGACGGCGAGGGGCGGCGGCCGAGCAAGGGGCGGCGGCGGCGGCCTAGGGCAGGGAGTAGGGCGGCGGTGGGAGAGAGAGAGGGAGAGAATGAGGGAGAGGGAGAGGGGGTTTTGGGAAAAAAGAAAAAAAAGGGGGGAATGGGGGGGCGGCTGGGCCTCTTTGGGCCTAAGAGGGGGCGCCAGGGGCGGCTGGGCCGGCCGGGGTCGGCCCACGGCGCGGGAGAGAGAGAAAAAGAGGAGAGAGAAAGAGAGAGAAAGAAAAAAGGAAAAAAAAAGAAAAGATTATTTCCCTGTTTTCGAAATCCGATCTTTCTAGATGAATGCGTTTGCACTTTCAAACAATCAAAAAAAATGCAAGGTTCGGCATGGTGCATCAAACAACACAAAGTATCTTTAGAGTTTTTCTTACACGGGAAATCCAAACCGAATCCCGCTAAAACTTTGGAAAAGGTCAAGGTTTAGCGAGGGAAAAAGAAAAAGAAAAGGTAACGCCCGAATTTTGGCGAGTAAAGAAAAGAAAAAAATTCAACTGCAAAAATTCGGGGCGTTACAAACCTATCCCCCTTAAAAGAATCTCGCCCTCGAGATTCAGGGCTGGCTAGCAAAGAGCTCTGGGTACTTGGCCATTAGATCATCTTCACGCTCCCAGGTTGCTTCTTCCTCAGAGTGGTGATTCCATCTGACTTTGCACATTCTGATGGTCTTCCTTCGGGTGACTCTATCTGCAACCTCGAGGATCTGAGCTGGCTTCTCAACATAGGTCAAGTCCTCCTGGACTTCGAGACCTTCCACTGGCAACTGCTCTTCTGGCACACGCAAGCACTTCTTCAACTGAGACACATGAAAGACATCATGCACAGCTGACAAATTCTCTGGCAGACTGAGCTGATAGGCTACTTCTCCACGCTTTGAGAGGATCTGGTACGGACCAATGTAGCGGGGTGCTAGCTTGCCTTTGATTCCGAACCTTCTGACTCCTCTGATTGGTGACACTTTCAGATAGACGAAGTCTCCGACTTCAAAACTCAGCTCTCTTCTTCTTGTGTCTGCATAGCTTCGCTGCCTCGATTGCGCTATCTTCAGATTCTCTCGGACCATCTTGATGTTCTCTTCAGCTTCGAGCAAAATATCTGGCCCAAACACTTGCTTCTCTCCAGGCTGATCCCATTGCAACGGAGTTCTACAACTCCTTCCATAGAGCGCTTGAAACGGTGACATCTTCAAACTGGCCTGGTAACTGTTGTTATAAGAAAACTCTGCATAAGGCAATCGCTTATCCCATCCGGACTGATCTTGCAACGCACAGGCTCTCAACATGTCTTCAAGAATTTGATTGGTTCTTTCGGTCTGGCCATCTGTCTGCGGATGATAAGCTGAACTGAAATTCAGATGTGTGCCCAAGGCTTCATGCAACTGCTGCCAGAAATGAGAGGTGAACTGCGTTCCTCTGTCTGACACTATCTTCTTTGGCACACCATGAAGACAAACGATCCGAGACATATACAGCTCTGCCAATACTGCACTGCTGTAGGTGGTCTTGACAGGTATGAAGTGGGCCGACTTGGTCAAGCGGTCCACCACTACCCAAATGGAATCGTAGCCGGCTCGAGTGCGAGGCAATCCGACTATGAAATCCATACCGATTTCATCCCATTTCCACTGAGGGATCTGCAACGGTTGCAACAATCCAGCAGGTCTCTGGTGTTCAGCCTTAATTCTTCGACAACTATCGCACATAGCCACATGCTCTGCGATTTCCCTCTTCATTCCGTACCACCAGAATTTCTTCTTCAGATCCTGATACATCTTCTCACTGCCAGGGTGAATCGAATAGGCTGTCTCATGAGCTTCCTTGAGAATCAACTCCCGAATGGACTGGACATTGGGAACACACAAGCGGTCTTTGAACCATACCACGCCTTCTGCATCTTCTCGAAAATCTTTGCCTCTGCCATCTAGAATCAGTCGCCGAATCTCACTGATCTTTTCATCATTCTTCTGCGCTTGTTTGATTTCGCGCTCCAAAGTAGGTTCCAATTCAACTGTGACTCCTCGCGAATTGTTCAGAAATCCGAGACTCAACCTGTCGAACTCCTTGGCCAACTCATAAGGCATCGGACGAGCGACCATCAGATTGACTTGACTCTTTCTGCTCAAAGCATCTGCCACTACGTTTGCTTTGCCTGGATGGTAATGAATCTCCAACTCATAGTCCTTGATCAACTCTAACCATCTTCGCTGCCTCATGTTCAATTCTGACTGAGTGAATATGTACTTCAGACTCTTGTGGTCTGTGTAAACATTGCATTTCTGTCCATACAGATAGTGCCTCCATGTCTTCAGTGCGTGAACCACTGCTGCCAACTCTAGATCATGGATTGGGTAATTTTTCTCATGAACCTTCAGCTGTCGGGACGAGTAAGCCACAACTCTTCCCTCTTGCATCAACACGCATCCCAAACCTGTGTAACAAGCATCACAATACACAGAGAAGGGCTTGTGCACATCTGGCAAGACTAGGACGGGCGCTGTTGTCAACTTCTCTTTCAGCGCTTCGAAGGCCTCTTGGCATTTCTGGGTCCACTTGAACTCAACCTTGTTGCCTAGCAACGCTGTCATTGGTTTCGCAATCTTCGAAAACCCCTCAATGAATCGCCGATAATATCCGGCCATTCCAATGAAGCTCTTGATTCCTCGAGCATCCGTTGGCGCTTTCCAGTTCAAAATGTCTGCCACTTTCTTCGGATCCACAGCCAATCCTTCTTTGTTGATTATGTGACCCAAGAACAGGACTTCACTGATCCAGAACTCACACTTGCTCAACTTTGCATACAACTGGTGCTCTCGCAATCTCTGCAATACCATCCTCAAATGATCTGCATGCTCTTCTTCACTTTGAGAATAAATCAGAATGTCATCAATGAATACCACCACAAACTTATCGAGATAATCCATGAATACACTGTTCATCAGATTCATGAAGAACGCTGGTGCATTGGTCAAACCAAAAGACATCACTGTGAACTCATACAAACCATACTTGGTAATGAATGCCGTCTTCGGAATGTCTGAAGGTCGGATCCTGAGCTGATGATAACCTGACCTCAGATCGATCTTGGAGAACACACTGGCTCCTCTCAACTGGTCAAACAGATCTTCTATTCTGGGCAAGGGATACTTGTTCTTGATCGTGACTTCATTCAAAGCTCGATAATCGATACACATCCTTTTGGTGCCATCTTTCTTCTCCACAAACAGGACAGGGGCGGCCCAAGGCGAGGTGCTTGGCCGGATGTAACCTTTCTCTGACAGCTCATCAATCTGCTTCTTAAGCTCAACCAACTCTGGTCCAGATATTCTGTAAGCTCTCTTAAAGATAGGGGCGGTTCCAGGAAGAAGCTCTATGGCGAACTCAACTTTCCGCTCTGGTGGCATACCCGGTAAGTCCTTTGGAAACACATCTGGGAATTCAGACACAACCTTGATACTCTCAATCGGGCCTGCTTCACTGCTATCGACAGCCATCTGATAACAACTTCCTTTCTTCGGCTCAGGCGGGACTAACTCGGTCACCACTTCCTCTCCTAGTGGGGACACCAACTTGATTGTCCTTTTATCACAACTGATAACTGCCTGATACTTATCTAGCCAATTCATCCCTAGGATGACATCTATTCCCTGAGTACCCATTACTATAAGGTTGGCGGGAAACGCTATCCCCCTTATTTCCACACTTATATTCAAACATATGCTATCAGCTCGAATTCTACCACCAGCTGAGTCAATTTGAATGGGGGTTGACATGGCAGTAATTGGAAGATTATGTGCTTCTACCCATGATGCAGTAATGAAAGAATGCGTTGCTCCAGTATCAAATAACACTTCTGCAATATGGGAATCGACTGGGAACATACCTACTGTCATGCCGGGGGTCTCCTGAACTGCTTCAGCCTCCAAGTGATTCAATCTTCCATGATTATAGCGCTGCTGAGGGCGGTTGCCTGATCCAGGCTGGGACACATTCTGCTTTGCTGGGGCATTGGGGCCTGACTGCTGCTGGGCTGCCTTCTTCGGACATTGCATCACCCAATGGCCTTGCTCTCCACAGTGGAAACATGCTCTGTTTCCAACCTGAGCTGGTGCTGCCTGATTGTTCTGCTGGCTTGCTGGGGCAGGAAGACGAGGTGTCTGCTGATTCTGCCTCTGAAACTGACCTCCTGATTGATTGCTCTGACGGTTCTGGTACTGATGCTGAGGATACTGCCTTTGGAACTGCTGATACTGCTGACGCTGCTGATGCTGCTGAGGTGGACGCTGGTTCTGCCTGAACTGCTGAGGTTGATTGCCTGAGAAATGAGGACGGCTGCTGCTTCTAGGCTGGGGTCCACTGATCTTGCGCTTACGATCCTCCACCTCCTTACGCTTCCTTTCTGTCATGATTGCTCTGTCAATCAGGTGCTGGAATGTCGGGAAGGTGTGATTCATCAGCTGATACTGCAGAGGGTCAACCAAGCCTCTCAGAAAACGGTACTGTCGCTTGGCGTCAGTGTTGACATCTTCGGGAGCATAGCGAGACAACTGCAGAAACCTGTCTCGATACTCACTGACAGATGATGACCCTTGCTTAAGGGCCAAGAACTCCTCCTTCTTCACTGTCATCAGACCTGCGGGCACATGGTACTGACGAAAGCTACCTCTGAATTCTTCCCAGGTGATGGCATCGGGGTTGGCATGAGTGGCGAGGTAAGACTCCCACCATGATTGGGCTGCTCCTCTCAACAGACGGGGACCATACAAGACTTTCTCCCTGTCATCACACTGAGCGGTATGCAACTCCCGCTCCACAGTGCGCAGCCAATCTTCAGCATCCATGGGGTCAGAAGAGTGAGCGAACGTTGGTGGATGACCTCTCATGAATTCAGCACGCTTGTCTCTAGGCATCTGAGGCATCTGAGGCTGGGGTGGTGCTTGCTGCTGCTGCTGCTGCTGCTGAATGGCGGCCAGAGTCTGACCGATGGCCTGAACTGCCTGAGTCTGCATCAGAAACATCTGCTCGATCGACATCGGGGGCGGGGGCGGCAGGTGCTGCTGCTGGGGGCACCTCATCTTGCTGACCGGCTTGCTCCTGCTGAGCACGCCTTCCTCCTCTGCGCCTATTCTCTGACATCTGCACAACGCAACCACCCATCAGAACTGATCTGGCAAATCTTGCAGCATAAGAAAAGGGTATAGAATTCTCCAACAGCACTGAACAGATGAGCATCTTCACTGATCTCCAACACAGACCACACAGCTTCTCAGATAAAGAGGAAAGTAGAATAAAGGGTTTTCCCAACTATATAACTAACTCCATTAACATAATAGGTAAGCCAAAATGCAGGGGATACCCACACTCTGGAGACAGTCATTACAAAGATTCAAACCAAACATAGTTCATCATGACAAACATAAATGCACAGGATATAGCAAACTACCCTGTCTAACTAAGACTAACTAAGACCGAGACTAACGCTAAGACTGAAGCTTCTATGTATATATATTTCGTATTAATTACAAGATCCAACTCTAACGAGCTATGGTTCTAGATTGATCTTGGTCTTGCAGTCGGGATTGCCATAAGACTGGCGTCCACGCCGAGGTGAGCGGTACGGGTGCTGAGTTCCAACGGGGGCGGGGGAACCATCATCCAAGTGACGACGCTCCGCGCGCTCAGCCCGCAGCAGGGCGATCTCAGCACGAGCCCTACTCAGCTCGTCTAATGCATGGTCCAGCTCCGTGTTTAGCACGGCGGCTAGGTTGACTGTGCTGCTCAACCTAGGATTGTCCTCACCAGCAGGTGAAACAATCACGCCTCCTGTGCTGCCAGATGGACGGCGGGGGTAATACTTCAGGTCGAGACCGTCAGCTACCCCACCGAGAACCGAGCAGTAGTGCGAAAGCGCACGCCGTGCAGCATCCTGCATGGCTGCCTCAGCTGAGTCCCGCTCAGAGATAGAATAGTGCTCTGAGCAAGCCTCCGCGCCCTGGAGACTGTTCTCCGGACGGCGCACCAAGCAGGTCGCCTCCCAGCGGTCCGGGTAGACCCCGCGACTATGCTGGTAGACCACACAGCGATACTCGATGGACCAAGTACGCCGGTCAAGTGCCCGACGTAGCAGGGTGTCGAGCGCGTCGTGGAAGTGACACCCGCGAGCAGCGTCGCGAGTGATGGGTCGAGCAACCCATCCTTCCGGCTCATGGTCAGCAGAGAAGTCGATGTCGTGGCTCAAGCTGTCGTCGCCACCTCTGTCGTCTGGGTCTCCTCCAGCAGCTACTCCAGAAGCTGGGACGCCCAGTGGTGGTGCAGGGGGCGCCTCCAGGGGAAGCACAGGGGAGCAGCTCCTCACAGACTCTATCTCCTGCTGGAGCGAGAAGGAAGAGCCCTGCTGCTCCTGTCGTCGACGTTCCTGCTCCTCATGCAGGCGGTGGTGCAGTCTCTCCAAGTGGCTGGACTGTCCGGCCACGGGACGGCGAAGCGGACGCTCAACAAGGCGGGAGGGTAAGAAGGGGATGACGGACTTTCGTGCAGTGTGTCTAAGTCGAGCCATCTACAAAAGACATCGCAAGCAAAAGGGTGAGAACAGAATTAATATGACCAGCAAGTAATGAACCATAAATAAATGAAGGATCAGAATAATAATGAATCATAAATAAATGAAGGATCAGAATAAAACAAAATTTTCAGCAAGGTATAATATATAGTAGAACATAGATTTGGTCAGTAGGACCAACTTTTGAAGGGATATCAAAGTCAAGGCAGGGACAGAGGTCTATAATCCTTAGAACATCCATTCTACTCTAGGTTAGCGGTCCTACAGTCAGCACGGCTTTGATACCACTTATGTCACACCCGGTTTTTAGAAGGTAAACCGAATGCGAACCATGTACGTGCCAGGATCAGTTATTCACGTACACAGCAGTTACATAACATGGACATCATCACACAGTGCTCAAATAGTATTAAAAAGGGAAATAATAGTCGATTACATCATACGTCTGAGACGTCCATATAGTTCTTACAATAAATCAAAGTGCGGAAAAGAAACGTAGATAACGCGGCCTTCACAGGCAGCCGACTGGGGGTTGCCGCTAACCCACGCCTAGAACTCGTCGTAGTCTTGGAACTCCTGGAAGTCTCCTTCCATAGCTTCATCTTCTCCTGAGCAGTGGTTGCAATGCTGACAACCTGGGGGGGGGATTGGTGTGTAGAGCAAGGGTGAGTACACATCAACATACTCAGCAAGTATCCCGTTTGGCTGTAGTGGACTAGCTTTATGTGGGGATAAGTCAAGCAGTTGCTTTTAATTGGTCAGGTTATTACTTACTAGTAGAAAGCCAGGTTTTAACATTAACCCAAGTTATTAGCCCAATGTATCCTTTCCAAACGGAAAGAATACCACTTACCAATACCACAATCAAAATCAGAACCATCAATCTCATTGCCACCTGTACCAAAGTGTCTCTGATCAAGTATCACTAATCTCTGGAGCTCCCTTGGCCGCTCATAACCGCGAGCACGGCTGATATATCAGTTTCATAACACTCTGCAGAGGTTGCGCACTTTACCCACAAGCCGTGATTCCCACTTGCCTCGGGCTGATCAAACCCTTAAACACTACCAAGGTGAATAGGCAGGGTCTCACTACGTAGCCTTTACAAAGATTCCCCGGGGCTGTAGCCACCCGTTAGGTTTCCTAAATGTACCGCACTCCTCCCCAAGGGACAAATCAACCTTGGCAGAGCGAGCCGCATACACCGAGCCCCATTGACGGCACAACGGCTAAGCGAACTACACCCCGGTTCCTCTAATTATTCAGCTAAGGGCGTCCCATTCCACCCTCATGGTTGCACTGTTTTCCCGGGCGGTCATCCATTGAACAGGTCCTTACGGAGAGGCACTCGAGAAACCGCTCGAGTCCCCTTAAATGCCACAAGTACGATCATAAATAAGAAGGGGAAAACAGCGTATCATAGATAATCACATCATGTTCATTGATTAGAGTTGAGCAATAGCATCAAACTAAGCAGTAATAATCCGACCCAAATAGGTAAACAAGGACATGGATAACAAAAGCTAGTCAATCCTTAGGTATAAATGTGTAATGCGGGAGGTGAATTAAAGAATGAATAGGACAAAGATAGGTCAAAGGACACTTGCCTCCACCAACCGACTGCTGCTCAGGGGCTTCTCCTGCGAATTCCTCGGGCTCTTCGACCGGATCGTTCTCTATGCGAGCGCAAACATACATACATCCACATATTTAATACAAAAGAACAGTACACCATACAAGGGAACAGGTGAAATGAATATGCATCAAGTATGACATTTGACATCGCATTTGTTATGGTTAGAAAGAAACGGGAAAGGGTCTCGCAGGGGGGTTAAAGTTTATGCACTAATGATCAGTTACAATTGGTTCTTAACAAAAGAATTCTGTTATATATATACTAATGGAAACCTAATCATTTTTAGTTGATCAACATTGCACGGGATAAACAATTAACTATGTGAACCAATAGCATAACGGAATTTTAAATTAAACTTCCTATTTTCCATAGCATGAACAATGATCAGTCTACCTAAAATAAAGTAATTATGATCACAGAAAGTAAATAAAATAAAATAAAAAAATAAAAAAAACAGAGGGGGGGCGGTTGAACCGGCCCTAGGGCGGTTGAACCGGCCCTGGGCTGGGCGGCCGAGCTGGGCGGGCGCGTGGGGGAGGGCGGCCGAGCTGGGGGCCGGGGCGGCCGAGCTGGGGGCCAAGGCCGGCCGAGCTGGCGGCCGAGGCCAGCCGAGCTGGCGGCCAGGGGCCAGGCGGGCGGGGGGGCGCGGCCGGGGGGGCTGGCCGGGGGCGGCCGGGGGCGGCCGGGCGGCGCGGCCAGGGCCTGGCGCGGCCAAGGGCGGGCGGCTGAGCCATGGCCGGATGGGGAAAAGAGGAGGGGAGGGGGAAGGAGGGAGGAGGGAGGAGGGGGAGGGGGAGGGGGCTCACCGGCGGGGGGTGGCCGACGGCGAGGGGCGGCGGCGGCGGCCTAGGGCAGGGAGTAGGGCGGCGGTGGGAGAGAGAGAGGGAGAGAATGAGGGAGAGGGAGAGGGGGTTTTGGGAAAAAAGAAAAAAAAGGGGGGAATGGGGGGGCGGCTGGGCCTCTTTGGGCCCAAGAGGGGGCGCCAGGGGCGGCTGGGCCGGCCGGGGTCGGCCCACGGCGCGGGAGAGAGAGAGAAAAAGAGGAGAGAGAAAGAGAGAGAAAGAAAAAAGGAAAAAAAAGAAAAGATTATTTCCCTGTTTTCGAAATCCGATCTTTCTAGATGAATGCGTTTGCACTTTCAAACAATCAAAAAAAATGCAAGGTTCGGCATGGTGCATCAAACAACACAAAGTATCTTTAGAGTTTTTCTTACACGGGAAATCCAAACCGAATCCCGCTAAAACTTTGGAAAAGGTCAAGGTTTAGCGAGGGAAAAAGAAAAAGAAAAGGTAACGCCCGAATTTTGGCGAGTAAAGAAAAGAAAAAAATTCAACTGCAAAAATTCGGGGCGTTACAGACAGACAGAGACAGAAGAAGGTCATGGACTTCGAGACCCACCATCGTGATTACATTGATGAATGGGAACAACAGGGATCTTAACTATGAGAACGACCAGGCACACACAAACTACAACTTCCGGAGGTATTTGATTTGGTATGCTGGTGTGACTAGGTGCAAGCTGAAGGGACAGTGGACAGCTGCAGACTACGCCGACCAAGAATCGTCAGACGACGAAGACACAGCTTTCGACATAGCTGTTCGGCACGGGTCCCAAATTGAGGCTGCTCCAATCCTTGATAGAGTGGTAACTATTTCTTTACCAAAATTAGAGATTTCAATTCAATGCTTTATGTCTAGTTTCTAGCATCCTAATGTTTTAACATGTGATAGGGAAACTCTATGCTCGTATCTGTTGTTGAACTTGAGCGTATCTCACAGAGAACTTCAGATAGTACTACACTATCGTTACTATCAGTGAGTATCAATGTCTAAAAAAAATTGTTTATTTGTATGTTGTAACATATGTCTGTAACTAATATTTCGATTACAGAGGGTATCACGTCGTCTTCGTCGTGCAGCGGCTCGGTGTGGATGCCGGTCTCTAGCGGGCATTGACGTGCAGCTGCCTATGGCTCGTATGCAGCAGGACGTTCAGCCTCCCATTTGTGCAGTTGGACAGTCTACAGCAGGACTGAGCTCCTCGCGATCGACGCGGGACACGTTTGAGGACATGGCCCATGATGACGAGGCCTACGACGACGACGACGCTGGCGCTGGCGCTGGCGCCGCAGGTCAGGAGGAGATTAGACCATCTCAGTTGCAGGATGCTCCTACAACTCAGTCATCACAGCTGACACCACGTAGAAGGCGTCCACGAGACCCTTACACTCGAGGCACCGACGCTATTGGGGCCAAGGGCAAGGGTAAGACTAGGAGGAAATGAATACTTTTGTGATGTTAGTCTTATGCTGAAAACTGTGTGATTTGAACTCTGGAGATGTTGTAATATGAACTATGTTATGTGTTTTGGACTATGTGTTATGGACATTGTATTTTGGACTTTGTTTGTGGACATTGTATGAAGAACTATGTTCTGTGGATGTTTTTATATTCGATGTTATTTTGTGATGTATTATATGTTGAAATGCTTACATGTCTTATAATATGTGATTATTTGAACTGTGGTTGTTAATAAAACAAGGGGAACTCTTGCAAATTTTTTTTGTGAATTGTAAAAAACATAACAAGCAATAAGTAACGCATCTTTAGAGTTCTAAATTATTTTTGATACGAAAATACTACATAACAGGCTACAATTCTTCAGTCTGAATCACAATCTATGAGTAACTCATCTTCGGAGTCATCTGTCGCGCAATCCTCAACGACAACCTCATTCCACTTGCTGCATTGTCCTGCATCACACTTGTCACCAGTTCTCTTGTAATAATTGGCTTCTGCTTCATCTGCAGCTTGGGAGAATAGCTCATCCTCAGCCTCAGCCTCATCAGACTTCTTCTTGTAATAAGCTGCCTCTACCTCTTCGGCGGCCTGAGACATAAACTCATCCTCTTCCTCTTGAGCACGTAATCCTGCCTCAGCTAGTGCGATGAGCTCACTCAACCTTGATGTGTCGTCCTCCTCTTCTTCATGTAATCCTGCCTCTGCGAGAGCGATAAGCTCACTCAATCTAGATGTGTCGTCCTCCTCCTCCTCCATCAGCTCAACCGTTGCCATTTTATCCTGAACATATCTCGCATGCGCCTCATCGGCCAAATAGTTTACGCCGCTTCCAATCTCTGCAAATATAATAAGAAAAATAAGTTAGCAAAGTCAAGATAAATAAATTGTACTAACATAATTATAATATCATTTATCTCACTTACTTCCCTTGAGGCGATCAGCAAGATTATCCAACATCTGTTTCTCGGCTTGAGCCGCTTCCCATTCTCTTGCATCCTGTGCTCTCTTCTCATCTGCCGCCTTTAACCTCCTATACTATGCACGCTTCAGGCTATCATAAAAGGCAGATTTTGCTTCCCTACGCATGTCGCGTATGCGATCGTTAATGTACGAATCGACAAGCCGAGATCCACAACGCATCTTCTGTCCCATTATTCTCTTGGACTCTATTGTGCGCATCACCTCTCCTTTGTTGTCGTAACTCTCCCAACTGCATTTCCTCGTCTCCTACAAAAAAAATAGTAAGTACCGCTATAACATTACAGCTGGTGCAAAATAAAATACCAACCTCATCGTAATCGACCATATGTCCCCAAAAATATCCAACACCAAGCTCCGAAGGAACTAATCCATAATTAGCTTCAATACCACATTTGCAGAGTACTGGATCAAATTTGACCTCTTCTTCCGCCCACACGTTGTATCTCTTTTCCTTTACCTCTGGCTGTGGCCAATGGGACAAAGGACCATACAACCACTCTCTGAAACGACACTTACGCCATCTGTATGGCTGCAGGAGAAAAAATTAGTAATTTATTGTAAATAATAACTAGTTCATACATTTAGCGTATTAATGGGCTCACATAATCAATGTTCGGACAACAGAACTACTTCTCATAGTCTTCGTCGATGACAGCACGGTCTCCACAATCGCATCGAGGCGGTGAGTCCATCCGTATTTCTATTGCTACCTCCTTCTCCGCATCCGTCATTGGTGGAGGATTCGGGGGAGGAGGTACCCAACGCTTAAAACGCTCATGACTGATCCTTCCACTCAACCAATTAACGAAAAGAAGATATCGAAGGTCAAATTTATCAGGACCGTCGATCCACTGGAAAAAGAAACACCTCTGATGTCCCTAAAATAATGGAAAGAAGCACTATTACACATCTACAAAATAATGAATGCGAACAAAATTAAGTGACAAGTCATAAGCTACGTACGTCCAAACCGCCACAAAGGTAGTAGCAGCGAGCAGTCGTGTCTGGATGTTGTGATTGATGTACCCAAGCCAGTCTGCCACAGTCACAGTTAGGCACGGGGAGTTCAGGAGGAACAGGAGCATCCTTACTAGATACGTCTGGATATAACTCACGAGGACGACCTCTCTTCTGCCACAACGCCTCTCGGTACATGTCTTTCATCTAATAAACGATTATAATTATCACTTGTACCTAATATGCTTTATAATAAGTTTACACAAACTAATAATCGAAATGATAATATAATAGGTTTATACAAACTATTAAAATATGAAACTATGAGCAACTATGAAACTAACAACCCAATATACAAAACGAATCAGTTGGACATCATAACTTGGTCTACGAAGTGAACCAACTCAAATCTTTGAATCCAGCAAATTTTGACGAAGTTTGGAAATGAAATGAAATGCGCTGCTCTCGGCCAGCCGCGCGGGCGTTTTTATAGGAATTCGTAGCTCGGCGCCAAGATCTGTGGCGCCGAGCTACGAGGCCCCGCCGCCACCACGTCAGTGCCAGGTCAGCCCTAGACGCAAGTAGCCGTTGCTGCCACGTCACAGCTCGGCGCCATAGGCTGTGGCGCCGAGCTGTGTTACCTCGGCGCCACAGCCTATGACGCCGAGCATCGGGTCTAAACATGCAAATAAAATTTTCGGGAGTTCAAACGTAAATTTGTGTCACAAAGGGGGCTAAAAAAAATCGGTGCAGCGGCTGGCTGGCGTACTACTACTACTATGTGGTGGTCATTGGCTCTTCGTCCCTCCCGACAGAAAGCGGTAGTCACCGCGTCAGCCCACGCCCGACGCCACCACCACCAAACGTCCAAAACCTACGGATCGGAGGACGCGGCTTCCACACAGCTGCTGCCTGCTGGCCTCCGCGCGGTGGTCGTAGCGTAGTCGTAGCGTAGCAGATGACTTGCGCTACAGGCTACAGCAATGCTGCCAGGTCGGACCAGCACGTTACGTTACGTGCCTGCCGAATCGATCAGTAGTAAGGCTATCCACACTCATATAACTCTAAATTTCTACCCTAAAAGGAATATTCTGTCCTTGTCAGCAAAAACCTTTACTCTATACCACAATTCTCCGCAGTCACATGTACTCTATATCTCAACTCTATACCAACTACAACATATTATATCAATTTTTTCTCTTTCTTCTCCACCTCCTCCTCACCCAGCTCCTGCCCGATCATCAATTTACCGTTGCCGCCGTACAACGCTAGAAATAGCGTTTCTCTCCCCTCCCCCTGTTTTGCCGTAAGCTCTGGCGTCTCCCGCTGCAGCTCACTGGTACACTAAAACGCAGTAGCGTTCCATTTACCGCTGCCCGCTGCGTTCAGCCTAATCATGTATGTATATATGGTGTCGCACTGCCTGTGTCTGTCTGTCTCAGCCAAAAAGTAAGGCCCCGTTTCAATCTCACGGGATAAACTTTAGCTTCCTGCTAAACTTTAGCTATAGGAATTGAAGTGCTAAAGTTTAGTTTCAATTATCACCATTAGCTCTCCTGTTTAGATTACAAATGGCTAAAAGTAGCTAAAAAATAGCTGCTAAAGTTTATCTCGCGAGATTGGAACAGGGCCTAAAGCAGAGTGGGTGATCCTGATGAATAATACTGCTAGTACAGTACAGTAAAATATTGCTGATATCATACTATGTTTTATATGGAGCAGCGCCGGCCGGGCCCCGGGGCGCGTGGCCAGAGTCAGACCCCGACAGGACGGGGAAAACTAAGCAAGCGATTATTAGCATTCGGGCCGCGGGGAACCAAGTGTGGGCGGCGCATGCAGCAGCACATGCATCTGGCCTGGCCATCTGTCCTACTACGTAGTAGGCTGTAGGTGTAGGGCTGTAGGCTAAGGCAATTCAAAGATGATATATACAATATATACCGTGGGTGTGTGGCTGCTGACTGCGTGCGTGTCTGCTGGTGGTGGACTTTTGGTACCACGTTGAACGAGCAGCGGAGGAACGCGACGCGGCGTTCTTCATACGGTTTGCAAAAGCTAGCGTGCATGAGGATGAGGGCATGCACCATGTGCCGGCCGGCGCGCCACTCTGATTGATCGAATCTCTGATGCACCGCCCCGGCCGGTTAATTAACGTGGGTGTGCAGATCCTGGTAAAACATACAACAACGCAAAGCGCGTCAAATTTCCGTACGGCTGCATGTGATTGATGGATTGGAACAACTGTTATTCTGGAAAAAAACAATAGTACTAGATGTTCCGTCTGAGCGAAATATATATAAGAAAAACGAAAAAGATTTGGTACACGGTAGACAGGAGGAGTATTTCTTGACGAGCAATCCATCTCATCATTCCTCGGGCCTGTTTGGTTCAGTTTTTTTCTGACTAGCTTTTTTGAAAATCTGGCTGTGAGGAGAATCTGGCTGTAGGGAGAATCTGAGTATCATTACGATTACGTGTGGAGGAAGATAAAATTGTTCATAAGGTTTAGGATCTAGAAAGTGACGGATTCCTACTATTACAACGACTCAACCGATTATGTGTTTATGTTGATTTTGGATGGTTTTTGCCCCAACGAATTTTATAAAAGCTGGCTAAAAAGCTGAGCGTTTGGCAGTCCGCAGTAGCTTTTGGTGGCCAGAAGCTGCCAGAAGCGGAAACAAACACAGCCGAGTCTGCTCGCCGGCCGGCTCGCCCGCCACCAAAATAATAAAAAAAAATCTTAGGCTGCAGGAGAGATGGCGCCATCACGGCCGGGCCGTGTGTCTGCCTGCCTCCCTCGACCGAGGCCCGTCCGCTCGCTACTCCCGCGGCCGTCCGCGTCTCCGTCTCCGTCGCCGCACAGGCACAGCGCGCGTTATGGTCACGCGCGCGTCAAATTGAGAGACCGACAGCCGCGCAAACTAGCAGTACAATTTTTTTAGCTCTACGTCAATACGTCATGCTATGCTATGTATGCAACCCGTCGTCGGCCGATACAAAGGGCGCGACGCGACGCGACGCGCGGTAGGTGGCTTATCAGCCATCAAACGCCGACACTGATGGCTACGTAGTACGTATATGCTTGCTATATGCACATTTGTTTTAATAACATTGTATATTGTTTTAATATTGTTATATATATATATTATATATATATATATGTGTGTGTGTGTGTGTGTTATACATATGCATGGACCGTGCCACTTTGATTTTTCTTTACGGGGGTTCCTTTAAAAAATGCAGGAATTTCACAGGAGTAGTATAGGAATTCCAGAGAAATTAGTTCCAAACCACAGGAAAAGCGTAGGATTTAGGGGGACTTATTACACTTTATATGGTTATCTAAATATATCTGTCTTCTATTCCGGGTTTTCTCGCCAGTGAAAGTGAATGATTCTCTAGTGTGCGTGCAAACAAGTTATAGAAAAGTTGTTGGAGATTGAAAAATAAATATACAAAGCAGTTTTTATAGGGTGGAAATTAGAAAGACTCCCGGAGATATGAGCTAGCGCTGTTAACTAGGTTGTGTATGTGATGTACCCCCACGCATCTCATTACGTGCTCCGGAAGGCATGCAGCAGGGCATTTAATCCAGCTAGCTAGCTCGTGTCCATGCGTTAATACACCTGACCAGTACATTAAGCAAGCGCATGTATATGGTGTCTCGTCACGAAATGTAACAACCGTAGCAAGTGCCTTCCAGACAAGTTCCGGTACACATGATTAGCTTAGTCGTGGACTCAAAAAGCTATGCGTGATCAGTAAAGGGGGCACGTACCACACCGACAGCTTGGGTGGACGACCGCATTGGATGGAGGCCAAATAAATAACAAATAATAATATACAAAAACACACACACACATCAAAGTTTGCGTCGTCGTGTGCCATGAGGAGGAGAAGGTGATATACATATGCGGTGCTTTTTCAGCCTATCACTGACACAGGGACGACGTGCTTAATTTGGATGCGAGGGGATCAGAAACAACGATTAAATCAAAATGAAAACAATATATTATCTTGATGGATCACGATGGCTGCTAGCTAGCTACCTGGTGTTAGTGTTGCTGTTGCCCCACAAATAACAAACGGGCTAATTTATTTAATTTTTTTGTGCACCTATATTTATATATGTTCCCAACTTGTCTCGGTAACAAATCCCGCCAGCCTAAAGCACCTATATTATAAAGAATTTTGACTTATTTGAGATTTAAATGTATTCAATCTCATTCAATCCAAATGGATCGACAGGAAAAAGGAACAAGCTCTAATCGTACATGCAGCAGGGCAAAGTACAAGCGCTAGATAGGTTGCCGCAGCGCTTTCAACTCAACTTGTGTCGTGTGAGGTTGTAAAACCTTGTATATATCCCTGGCACTTACTATGTATGCATGGTACTTTTGGTGGAAAGAACTAAGAATATATGGGGTGTCCGAGCCTTTTTTTTTTACTTTGTTTCTTTAATCGCTTTCAACTGATGCTCCAAGCAGTCCGCCATGATTAATAAATACACGAGAGAGAGAGAGAGAGTGAGAGAAAAAAAAGGGTCATGTAGTATTTTATATCCTGTTCTCCCCTGCTGTTATATGTACGTTTCAATTTATTTGACTTTTGTCAGTCGATTACGTACTTAGAAAAGGTAAAAAAAATAGCATTCTATATACAGTCAACGCTCAGCTACCCCCGCCCCCAAAAAAAACATACTTGTAAACAAACATACGTCGTGGCGTGCAGTCGTGCACTATTGATCTGTTGAATAATTAGATAATTTTTAGATTAAATTCCGAATATAAATCATGACCAAATCAAAAGAACTGAAATAAACAATCAAATCAGATGATACGTACTGATCAGACATACTGATAGATAGCGCGGGCCGAAATCAGCAGGGTCGACGACGTCGAAATAGCGGGGTTGATGATCGGCGTAATCAGCGAGCAGTCGCGTGAGGACGTGTTGACGCCTTTCTGGAGCGCCAAATACTTAACAAGAACCGGGGCGGTGCTCTCTGGTCAGGCGCGGACGGTCTGCGGTACAGAGCCGGACGGTCCGTGACCTGGCGCAGGGGCTAGGGTTTCCTGCCTAACGTCCGGACTGTAACACCCCAGGTGTTTATCGTCTGCTCGACCACGAGTGCGGACTTAAACACGTGATAGCGGTGAACAAAATAGACACTAAATTTTAATCATCTTCGTCTATCACGATTTTGATATCGTGTCTATCTGCATCTGTCTAAATTGTCCTAATTTATTAATAAATTAGGTCGGACGGTCCGCGCCCTAGGGTCGGACGGTCCGCGCCCTAGGGTCGGACGGTCCGCGCGTGCGCAGGGGCGGCGGAGGATCGCTGGCGGCGCCTGGATCTCGCTCCCAGGAGGGACCCTGTCGGGAAGTAGAGATCCTAGGTGGTGTCTAGGCTCGGGCAGGCCGACTTAGGCTCCTCTAATCGACGTAGAGTTGAGGAGAGGCAGAGAATTTGGGGATCGAGAGGCTAAACTAGAACTAGACTAGAACTACTCATAAGAATAAATGTAAATTATATTGATTGTGGGTTCGATTGATTGCTCTAATCGGCCGTAATCCTCTTGCTTTTATAGAGAAGGGGGGCTGGACCCGTTACCAACAAAACTCCGAGCAAATCCCGTGATTCTTGCCAACAAACACAGCGAAAAACTCGGAACCCTAATCTGTTCTGCGCGTGCGCGGACCGTCCAGCCCATAGGCGCGGACCGTCCGGACCGCGGACCGTCCGTCCTCAGGGCCGGACTGTCCGCCGGCTCAAAGTAGTGCTCAACATATGCCCCCTGCCTTTTGGTGGAGCTGAGCAAACCAAAAGCAACTAACTCGATGTGATTACATCGGTTCTCTTAGGCATCTTGCCACATACTAGGATGATACTGTTTGAGGAAACGTCCATTCAAAGCCTTGAGTAAATCTTTGCCTTGTAATGTTTGTAGTAAATAGGCGTTACCAGACATTACTTGTTTTACTTTGTAAGGACTCTCCCAGCTTGGCGACCATTTCCCAAACTTTCGGTCTTTGTTCCTTAGAGGCAGGATGGTCTTCCACACCAGGTCCCCTACTTGAAATGACTTCGCTTTGACCTTCTTATTGTAGGCCCTGGCTACCATGATCTTGTCCTTTTCTATTGCTCCCAAAGCTATCACCCTCTTGTCGGTCACCTCATCAATATTATCCATCATTGAATCATAATAATCAGCGATGGTTAGATCATTTTGTCTGGCGAACCTGACAACATTCAAACTTATTTCCACAGGCAACACTGCTTCCTGCCCATAGACAAGTTTAAAAGGAGATACTTTAGTAGCACTATGTTTAGATATTCTGTGAGCCCATAAAGCTTCGGACAAAATCTTATGTCAATGCTTAGGATTATCAAATACCTTCTTTTTTATCAAGTTAATCAATGTCCTATTACTAGACTTGGCATGTCCATTGGCCTAAGCATAATATGGAGATGAATTAAGCAACTTAATTCTATATAATTCAGCAAATTCACGTACCTCATTTGACATAAAAGAAGTCCCTTGATCTGTAGTCAAGGTCTGGGGAATGCCGAATCTATGAATGATATGCTTAGTTATGAACTCAATCACCTCCTTGTGTGTCATGTTCTTCAGAGCAACGGCTTCAGTCCATTTGGTAAAGTAATCAGTGGCTACTAACACGAACCGATGCCCTTTTGATGATGAAGGATAAATTTCTCCAATGAAGTCTAATCCCCATCCTCTGAAAGGCCAAGACTTGATGATGGGATGTAATTCGGTTGCAGGGACTAACTATAGGTCGCCGAATTTTTGACATACTTGGCATCCTTTGTAGTACTTGAAACAATCAGCTATCATGTTAGGCCAATAAAAACCAGACCTTCGCAATAACCATTTCATCTTTGGAGCCGATTGATGGGTACCACAAATTCCTTCATGTACTTCGGCCATGGCTAATATAGCATCATCTGGGCCCAAGCACTTAAGCAGGACGTCGTTAACTGTTCGGCGGTAGAGTTCATCACTCATCAAAACATACTTGAAAGATGTACGCCGAATGTTCTTATCTGTCCTTATATTGGGATTTCGTAAATAATTAATTATGGGCGTCCTCCAATCACTTGCATCGGCTTCATTACCAGCCAAATTAATTAGGAGAACTTTTCTGGTAATCCCGGACGGTCCGGCGTCTTCACGCGGACGGTCCGCGACCTGGGGAATTGGCCCTACACCGGTTATCAGATTTTCAGTGTTGTGAAATCTCCCTCGCTTTATCCGATAACCCGATGCATCTTGCACCAAATCATTAGCTCTATGATTCTCAACTCTAGAGATATACCGAATACTGAATTCGTCAAAAGAATTGATTATGCTCCAACTTTTTTCAAGGTAACTATTTAGAGTACCATCAAAACATTGATATTCTTCTAACACCTGTTGGACGACCAGCTGAGAATCACCAAAGGCCTTCACATGTTTTACTCCCATACAATTTAAAAGCTCCAAGCCAAATAAAAGGGCCTCATATTCAGCTTGATTATTAGTGCAATTGGTTTTCAATCGGCTAGAGAAGTCGAAGGAGACATTACTTGGTGAAACAAGTACGATGTCAATTCCTTTCCCTTCATTGCAAACCGATCCATCAAAATATAAAGTCCAAGAAGTAATAGTGAGGTATGACATGTCTAGTTTATGAATATCATTAATCTGATATGTTCTACAATAAAATCCGCTACGACCTGGCCTTTCATAGATTTCAATGGTTCATAGGCCAAATCATATTCTATGAGTGCATAAGCCCACTTACCAACTCTACCACTCATAATTGGGTTATGCAACATGTATTTGATCATATCGGCTTGACTAAAAACAGTGCAATGACTAGACAGTAAATAACATCTACACTTGGTGCATGCATAAAACAAGCATAAACATAACTTCTTAACAAAAGTGTACCTTGTTTCAGCATCTACCAACCTCCGACTTAGATATGTCACCACATGTTCATTTCCTTCAGTTTCTTTTGTCAGAACAGCCCCAATGACCTTATCTTCAGCTGCAATATATAATCTGAATGGTACTCCTGCTTGTGGTGCTTTTAATACAGGAGCCGAAGACAAGTATTTTTTTAATGAGATCAAATGCTTCCTGCTGTTCTGCCCCCCATGCGAATTCTGCATCATTTTTAAGCTGAAGGATAGGGGTGAAGGCATCGATCTTCCCGGCTAGGTTAGAAATAAACCTCCGTAAATAATTCACCTTGCCAAGAAACTTCTGCACTTCGACCTTACAGGTCGGAGGTCCCACATTCCGAATAGACTTGATTCGGTCAGGATCTATCTCTATACCATGTTCATGGATGACAGATCCTAAAAACTTACCAGCCGACACTCCAAAAGCACATTTACGTGGGTTCATTTTCAACCCATACCGACGCATTTTATCAAAGGCTTTGCGCAAATCAGCTACATGAGAACTAAACTCAGCCGATTTGACTACAATATCATCAATGTAGACTTCTATAGTGTTTCCTAACAATTCATGAAAGATCAAATTCATAGCCCTCTGATAAGTAGCACCAGCATTTTTTAGACCAAACGTCATGACAACCCACTCAAATAAACCGATGAAGTTGGACATATAAAGGTCGTTTTAGACGCGTCTTCTTCGGCCATGAAAATTTGATTATATCCGGCATTACCATCAAGGAAGCTAATAATTCTATTTCCTGATGCATTATTGATTAACGTGTCGGCTATGGGCATGGGATACTCATCTTTAGGAGTTGCTCTATTTAAACTGCGAAAATCAATGCATACTCTAAGTTTACCTGACTCCTTCTTCTCCACCGGCACAATATTGGAGACCCATTCTGCATATCTACAAGGTCTAATAAAATAAGCTTCTAGCAGCCGGTGGATTTCGTCCTTGATTCGTGGGAGAAGATTTGGACGGAATGTTCTAGCTTTCTGCTTGAAAGGTCTGAAACCGGACTTAATAGGCTGCCGATGTTCTACGATCTCTCGGCTCAATCCAGGCATCTCAGTGTAATTCCAAGCAAAACAATCTGAATATTCCTTCAATAGACTGATCATTTCATTTCTAGGATCGGTCTCCTGGGTCTTGTTTACAAAAGTCGGCCTTGGAGTTTTACCATCTCCTATGTCGATCTCCTCCAAAGGATTAGCCGATGTAAACCCCTGTCCTAGTTTATCGAGATCTCCTCTATCATGTCTCCCACAGAGGAATTAGACGATCTTTGTGTGATAGCGGACTCTCCGGTCTTGGGGGCCGGATCATCTGTGATACTGTTTTTATACTGTGGTATATGTTCGGCCTTAAAGACCGAACCGTTTTGTGAAAGACTGGACCATTCGGCCTCAGAAGCCGAACTGTTCGTGACCAAGGACTCATGAATTTTGCGTGGACTCATCATTTAAACTTTATTTAGGATTTAGCCGATTTCCATTGGCTCTAGCATTACAAGAATGAAACCTTTCTTATCTACACTTATGAACTGATAATCAGAAAAATCTACTTCTGTGAGACATGTAGCAGTCTCATAAGTCCAGAGTACAGGGGCATCGACCACAGCGATATAGGCCGATACATCAGCATGTACTTGTTCTATGTCATCGCCTACCCATTGTATTAACATTTGATGTAATGTAGAAGGTATACATTGATTGGCATGAATCCATTCTCTACCTAAGATTGAACTGTAATTTCCTTCTACATCAGCGACGAAGAATGCAGCAGCAAGGGTCTTAGTCCCGATGGTTAATTCAATGGACGTGACTCCCCTGGCTTTGATCGAACTATCATTTCCAACACCGCTGAGGGTCATGTTGGTCTTGACAAGTTCGTCATCTTGTTTACCTAATTTTCTGTATAATGAATAAGGCATTAGATTTACAGCCGCCCCTCCATCTACCAACATTTTAGCAATCGGTATCCCATCAATGTGACTGCGCATGAAGAGCGGCTTTAAATGATTTACCAATTCCTTTGGTTTAGTAAAGGCGGCTTCTTTAGGACCAAAATCAAACTGGGCAACAACAGGTTCATCATCGCTGACAATAGTACAATCGGTAGAAAATGTAATAATATTTACATCCATACCTGGGCGCTCTAGAGAAGCCTCGTAGTCGACTAGGTCTTCTCCCAGTAGGTCGTCCTCCTCCATTAGTGTTGGTGCATCGTCGGAGTCGTCCTGGCGTGGCGCGGACGGTCCGGACTCAGAGGTCAGACGGTCCATGCCTGGTGCAGATTGTCCAGGCTTGTTAGCCAGGCTGTCTTCCATACCTATAGGGTGCTGCACAAGTGTTGTTTTATTTTCTATTTCTATAGCCATTTGTTTTTCCTCAACGGCCTTTGGTCTCCATTTCTTTTGCGGTGGCGGGTATTGTGGATGTGTATCATTGAATATCTTTTCCGCCTCCTTTTCCTAGTTTTCTTTTGCTCTTAGGCGTTGTAATTTTCGCTTTTGGGACCGTGTCAAACCCGCTGGGCACCATCGAGGCATGGAGTATTTTGGATCGGCTGCTTTGATGGTAGCCGTATCTTCTTTTTTGGTCGTGTTGGTCGATTCCCCAAAAATCATCGGCCCTTCATTATCTTCTTGTACGATGACCTCTGCAGTACCTATTTTAATGATATCCTTTTTTTGTTGTTCTTTTGGTCGTTGCAGGCATATGCCCCCTGCCGGATTGGTCGGCCTTTGGGGCCGAGTACTCCGGCACTCTTGCTGGGCCTGTGCCTGGTGACCGGACTAAGCGGCGCTCAATCGGTCTTGTACTGGAGGTGCCAACCTGTTGAATATAGATGTTTGGGGTGCCCCCCAAGTAGGGTACTGTGGCATCCCAAATGGATATGGTGGCATGCCCCACATTTGATTTTGGACATATGGTGGAGGTAAATATGTGTATGGATATTGCATAGGCGGATAAGGGGGTGGAGGTGTCCATGTAGGTATGTTAGGTCTCAATTGTACGGTATGACCTTTCATTTCTTCCGATTGGTGGGGTGGTCCAATCGGCCTGACCTGACGTTGCTCATGAATGGGTGAGCGGGGTCGCTTTGTTGGCCGGTCACTAGGGCCAACCTTCTTTTTTACGTATTTAGACAATAATTGACCGAAAGTCAGGCCAGTTTTAACCAACCGACCAGCTGCCTTGAATGTATTTGTTTTCCACGTACCTATCTCTGGTCGTCGTGGTTTGAAAGTACGTGGTTGTTGTGAGTCTTGAACACGGCCGGACCGTCCGCTGGAGTTCTCCGGACCGTCCGGCGGGGTCCCGGACTGTCCGCGCCCCTGTGTCGGACCGTCCGCGGTGCGCAGCACGGGTTCCTGCTCCTTGGTCCGTGCTTGCCCCCCGGTGCCGGAGGTTGTGATGGTCACCTTAAGAGTTTCCCCTTCATCAGGAGTCTTCTCTGCCACCACTTTCCTGCAAGAAATTTTATGATTCTCATCGGCCTCTCTTGCACTGCCGATGACTATCTCCTTGCCTTTGCCTTTATCGGCTGTGTCTGGCCGAACCAGGACTTTATTGCCCTCGATGTTGATCATGTTCATTAGAAAGGGCTCTGTATCCACCTGCATTTCCTGAAATTTCAATCATCCCTCATTAATGGCCGATTGAATCTGTCGTCAAAACACATTACAATCATTGGTGGCATGAGAAAATGAGTTATGCCACTTGCAGTATGCACGACGTTTTAGCTCGTCAGCGGATGGAACAGTGTGATTTATTTTAATGTTGCCATTTTTGAGTAATTCATCAAATATTTTATCACATTTACCAACATTAAATGTAAATTTAACCTCCTCTTGCCGTTTCTTTTGAACCGACTGTAGGGAGGAACAAGCCGAAGATTTGGCCTGCTTTGACCAAACCATTTCAGCAACATACACTTCTGTTGATTCGTCATCAGAGCTACTTAGGTCGCACTCTACTGTATGCATGTTGTGACGAATTGTTTTAGCAGTTTCTTTGCTTCGACTTTCACAGGCCAAAGCTCTTTGGTGTAATTGTGCTAGCGTAAAAAATTGGATGCCTTCTAATCTTTCTTTTAAGTAATATCACAGACCATTAAAGGCTAATCCTGCTAATTGTTTTTCTGCTAAATGAATTTGGAAGCATCGGTTTCTGGTATCTCGGAATCTCCAGACATAGTCATTAACTGATTCGTCCTTCCCCTGTTGCAAGGCCACTAGATCTACCAAATCTAACTCATAGTCACCAGAAAAAAAGTGATCATGGAATTTTTGTTCTAAATCCCCCCATGACGAAATAGAATTAGGAGGTAAAGTGGCATACCATGCGAACGCGGTCCCTGTTAAAGATAATGAAAATAAACGCACGTGAAATGCTTCTGTGTCGGCCAATTCTCCTAATTGTGCTAGGAACTGGCCTATGTGTTCGCGTGTGCTCTTTCCCTGGTCACCCGAAAATTTTGAGAATTCGGGTATCCTGGTTCTCTGTGGGTATGGATGGTGATCAAATCGGCTGTCATAAGGTTTCCGATATGATTGCCCCCCAGGGACCATGCTTACTCCGAGCTTATCTCGGAACGCCCCAGCTATTTCTTCCCTCACTATGTCAATGGCAGCTGGTGCGAGACCACCGGCTCTCTGGTCAAACATAGGTGGAGTTGGCTGAATATTAGCATGTTGTCTTCCCCCCCATTGGTTTGAGCTATGTGATGCATTGCCGTTTGCCCTATATGGCTCATAGGATTGATCGTTTCTTTCCGGCCTTCTAGGCAAGGCCGGAAAGCTTTCCTGGGCTCTGAATTTTGTATTATTAGGCTGATGCATCGCATAGTGTGATGGGAAGTGTTGCTGGGATGGGTGAGGATTCGGGTAACAATCCTCCTCAAAAAGGCCATACGCGGACTGTCCAGACATTGGCTCGGACCGTCCGTCGTGGTACGCGGACGGTCCGACTGGGTAGTTTGAATTATGTGTCATATGTTGTGGCTCGGGTGCATGTCTGGATAACTCATTAAAAATGGGTCGGACTGTGGCTGGCTCGGACGGTCCGCGCTCATGTGCGGACGGTCCGGGCATGTGCAGATCGACTGATTTACTTTTGATTTGCGGCTGCTCAGGGTATGTGTCCATCGACATCCCATAAAGGGTTGTGACTGGTCGTGACAACCTATAGCCGATGTATTACGTGTGTTACCCCATAATTCAACCTCGTGCGAAGGAAAATTTGCGATATTAGATTTTATCAAATGCACGTACTAGTCTCCTGTAATCGTTTTGCATACCCCATATGATATTTTGTATTTGTTCACGCTGTTCATCTACATAATTTCTAAGAGATTGTAGCTCGTTTGTATTACTTACATTGGGGATTTCTGGTGTGGGTCAGGAGCGAAGCCGGATCCGTAGCCCGATGTCGGACGACCTTGTTGTTCTTGTCCACTTTGAAGTTGGCCAAGAACTTTGCTTTCGCCTCTTGGATCATCTGCTCCTTGTGCTCCTCGAATTGGAGTTGTTCGTCAGCCGGCAAGGTCTTCCAAGTCGGCTCTATGATGTTGCTTGGGGAAATATCAGAGCTATCCCTTGAACCGGCCATTGAGGACCGATTTGATGAGTCTATATTTGTTGTCCCCAGCGGAGTCGCCAAAAAGTATGTTGACACCTTTCTGGAGCGCCAAATACTCAACAAGAACCGGGGCGGTGCTCTCTGGTCAGGCGTGGACGGTCCGCGGCATAGGGCCGGACGGTCCGCGACCTGGCGTAGGGGCTAGGGTTTCCTGCTTGACAGTCGGACGGTCTGCGCCCTAGGGCCGGACGGTCCGCGCGTGCGCAGGGTTAGCGGAGGATCGCCGGCGGCGCCTGGATCTCGCTCCCGGGAGGGACCCCGTTGGGGAGTAGAGATCCTAGGTGGTGTCTAGGCTCGGGCAGTCCGACCTAGACTCCTCTAATCGACGTAGAGTCGAGGAGAGGCGGAGAATTTGGGGATCGAGAGGCTAAACTAGAACTAGACTAGAACTACCCCTAAGAATAAATGTAAATTGTATTGATTGTGGGTTCGATTGATTGCTCTAATCGGCCGTAATCCTCTTGCTTTTATAGAGGAGGGGGCTAGACCCGTTACCAACAAAACTCCGAGCAAATCCCGTGATTCTTGCCAACAAACACAGCGAAAAACTCAGAACCCTAATCTGTTCTGCGCGTGCGCGGACCATCCGACCCATAGGCGTGGACCGTCCGGACCGCGGACCGTCCGCCGGCTCAAAGTAGTGCTCAATAGGACGCTTCCCAAAAACCTTATTCGCCCTCTCCCGGTGCAGGATCTTGAAGGCGAAGGGTTCCGGAGACCTGCTCTCCCGATCGCAGATGCACGTCGGCGGTCGGGATGAAGGGAACTGAAGGCAGCTCAGTTGTGAAGAGAGGCAAAAGCGAAAACTGGGATGATCTGGATGCTGGCTGTCAGGCGCCTTTTGTAGGGCCAAGGCCGCGAACAGATAGCTATCTGCGATTCGATCTTCCCGCGAGAATCTCGAAAGGGAGCCGCGCCCCTACAAGGCGAGGGGCCGGATTTCAGCGGACCATTCATGTGTATGTCGTGCGCCCGTGCCCTTCGCCCCGCCCAGGCCAGGCCAGGCCAAGCGAGCGAGCGCGCGCGTGTGGCTCTCCACACTCTCTCCTCTCATCCATGACTTGGTGAGTGATTGTGGTCTCTATATTTAAACTAATTCCACTCCACTTGGACTAGCAATATGGTACTATTGGTTCCACCATTCCCTAGCCATACACATATATGGGCTTTTGAGATTTTTCTAGGATTTAATTGAATTTCTCAATTGGGCCTAGCCCATAAATCCTAACAATCCCCCACCAGATCTCAAATACTCATCTGCAGTTTTTGTCACTGTTCACTGCTGTTTAATATACTAGTGTTTCAGTAGAGACTGTTAAGTTGAACTTCCGCCTAGAACTCCAAGCTACACCAACCCACAACTTGGATAATGGACTATGCATTGAATTACAAGTTTTGTGTGAATGGGTTTCACATAAAGCCATGACCAGTACTTGGCTACCAGTAGTCCCCTTCTCGGGTGGAGCATATACGTCGTACTCCAAGGTCTCTTCATGAGTTTACTAGAGATCAGCCAGATCTCATGGACTGCGACGTTAGACAGTCTAACTCATATAGGTGTGTTATTTCAAGAATGTTCTGCAGGACATCTTTGTTAATACAAGCCAACAAAACACATTAAGGCACAAAGTCAACCTGCCTTACAACATTTGAGAGTATTGCATCTTTACTTAGAGAGGGTCAAAGATTACTCTCCTCAGTTCACCAATGGCTTGTTCTTCCCAGGACCTAATTCACGGGATCTCCGATCACATAGACTGGGTTTGCACCATGGCAACTTATATGAGTCTTATACCCATCTCTTTCGATGCGATTTCTATCACATTACGTGATAGTCCCTTGGTAAAAGGATTTGCCAGATTTTTATCTGTTGAAATATAAGTCACATTTATAACTCTGGAGTTTCGTTCTCAACTTTCTGACAGACTTCAATCGTCTTTTGACATGTCTTGATGACTTCCCATTATCCTTAGAACTCGTCACTTTAGTAATCACTGTCTGATTATCACAGTTCATAAGGATAGCTGGTATTGGTTTCTCAACCACCGGCAAGTCCATCAAGAGTTTACGCTCTTAGAAAAAAAGGGCCATGTCGTATTTTATATCCTGTTCTCCCCTGCTCTTATATGTACGTTTCAATTTATTTGACCTTTGTCAGTCAATTACGTACTTAGAAAAGGTAAAAAAATAACATTCTATATACAGTCAACGCTCAGCTACCCCCGCCCCCCAAAAAAAACATACTTGTAAACAAACATACGTCGTGGCGTGCAGTGGTGCACCATTGATCATGAGGTTTCGTGTGACGAGAAAAAAGAAACCCTTGTTCCTAAACCTAAAGTAGCGTACCCTTAATTAGGGCCTGCATGCAGTTCACGCAGAAAAATGCAGCGTGACTGCTTCAGAAACTCCAAAGGTGTGACACTGTGGCACACAGTAGTACAGCAGCCTGGTCACTTTGAGTGAAAGGAACCAGAAGGCCTAGCCTGCCGAACACGATCTGCATCTTCTGCACGCTCTCGGATATGGCAAGCTGATGTGCGTGCTCTGATCCTCGTCCTTGTTGTTGCCGGCCTTGACACTTTG
Organism: Zea luxurians; assembly: GCA_029449295.1. NCBI lineage: Eukaryota > Viridiplantae > Streptophyta > Magnoliopsida > Poales > Poaceae > Zea > Zea luxurians. Next base: position 34,712,454 of record JAOPSE010000010.1, on the reverse strand, counting down.
GAGGGAGTGCAGCGTGCATGCGGCTTTTCTGCGCCGGTACGTGGGGCCGGTGTGGCGGCGGTGCAGAGCAAGAATGATACAACGATGATGCTTGCTGCTGCATTGATGGTCGACGACGGATCGGACGGGCAGTAGACCGGCAGTGCAGCAGCGAGGGAGCGAGGCGAGACAGGCGAGCGTACGTGTACGTACATGCATCAATGCATGCATGCATGCATGCACTGCACACCAAATGCCACCAGCAAGCATCGCAAGCAGCGGACGGGATACGTTTTCTACGTACGGCCCTGACGTGCACGTACTGTACCGTGTACACCTACACCTTACAATAATACACGACGGACCGGCCCTGACATGCCAGTAGTAGGTAGAGCCACGCATCTCTGGACGACGTCTTCAGGCGTCTCTCTGGACCGTCGTCTTGGGACAGTATGCCATGCCACCACCGACGACGACGATGGCCGGCGTTCCCTAGCGTGCACGGCAACCGAGCCGACGACGGCCCCCACCAAACCATGCCTGTCCTCCCGCGCCCCCGTTCCCTCAACGGTCGGGCGGGGTGCGGCGTCCCTGTTCCACACGCCCCCTCGCGCCGTTTGCTCCGTGCACCGCCAGCCCCCATCGGCCGCGCGCCTCTCGCTGTGCCAACCCTCCCTGCAGCTGCAGCTAGCGGGCGAAAACGAACGAGTACTGCAACGACCCTGCAGCTAGACATGCACGACACGGCCATGGAGTACACAGTAACCACCGTTTGTGCGTCACCTCGTGCAATCTATCTGTCCAATCACACGTGGCTTCTGCTAGGAGCAGAGAGAGGGGGAGCGAGGGGCCGGGCTATAAGCTTATTATATATGACTCGTCATGCATGCTCAAAAGAGACGAAGAAGAAGACGGTGTGCTGCAGTATGTAGCTCTAGATGCACCTCTCTCTCTCTCTCCCAAACGAACTGTGCGGCACGAGTACAGCCGCCAACACGTCACCTCCGTCGAGATCAGGCATCCACACCGACCGTTGCCAAGTACATGTTGCCCGTGAGCTTAGCCTACCCACGACCACGACGCGATGCGATGTGTTTCACCTAGCTTGCTGCTTGCTGGTGGGGTGGATTGCAATAGGCCACAGCACACACACATACGGTTACCACATTGTGGTCACTGGCCAGCAGGGCAGTGTTATATGTAGCAGTAGCTTGGACGAGGAAGATCACGGACGAGCAGTCCACCTCTGCCCGGCTGCCCTCTCGCGCCAAAAATAAACACACAGAGAGAGAGAGAGAGAAAGGTGGCAGGCCTACATACTCTTGATAACACGTTTGCAACCACTAACGGAAAGCGCCGCCCCTGACCCGACCCGCCCGCACGATCGGCTCGCGCGTCTCCCTTCTCGAAGGCCGCGGGAGCGTGTCGCGGTGTCGGTGCGGCTGGCTGGCGCGACGGCCGAGCTAACCGATTACCGTTGGCGGTGGCGGTCCGTCGTGCTCGTGCCGCTGCTGCCTTCTGGTCTGGTGTGCGCACGGAATGGGCCGGGATGGATTCGCCGCGCTGCGCCGGGTATAGATGGCCATTTGGTATTAACATAATGTGCCAGCCCAGTCACGGCACGAAAAAGCACGAATCAGGCATGACCCGACCCGGTTAGTATAGTGTCGTGTCTAAGCCACTATCTCGACCCGTAGTGCTGGCACGGGCACGACACGGTTACATTTTTTATTTTAAAAATAAGAGTTTACATATATTAAGTATAAGAATTCAACATATAACACAATAAAGCTGCAACTGCACTGGTTAGATGGATGCATTTAAGACTCTTATGCACTAGGTTGTGAGTTTGAGCCCTCACAACTATATATTTTTTGCGAAATTATACAATATACTCAGATAGGTCATAGTGCCACCGGGCCGGCCCGGCTGTAACACCCGGATTTTAGGGGTCCAAAGCCCGGGCGCGAACATAAACACCAGGTATGCTGGGACCAAGTCTCACACATATGATGTATAGTGGCACATGATCGAATGTCACAACTTTATATATATCAGGAGTTCTATACAAAATAAATAATTACATTATAAGGAGACAACGGTCCAGCAACCCAAAGTTGACTGGGAGACGACGGCCTAGACCTCTCACGAACACTTCACAGCATCCTCCATGCGCCTCATCCGGTGGTACCTGTTCTTGACCTGTGGGGGGGATGTGAGACAGCAAGAGTGAGCTCACATACGTTCATCGCTCAACAAGTTGTGGGGAATAATGTGCATGAACTCGCCAAAGGTGGGAGCTCATGTGAAGTGTAAGGCTTACCAAAGAGGATGGTTGAAGCTGAGCATTGCTTTTAAAGTTGGTCAAAATTTTATTAGCAGTTACTAAGTATAAGTAAATACCAAACCCATTTAAGTAATAGAACAAAAGTAACAACATCACCTGCGATGCAATGCATATGACAAATTGAATTTAGTTCCATAAGTTAATCATGTGAGTGTCCGAGCTGCTCTTGACCGTGAGCACGGCTAGTATACCAGTTTTACACTCTGCAGAGGTTGCGCATCTTTACCCACAAGTCATGTTACCCATCTGCCAAGAGACGGCCAATCCCATACACCTCTACCGAGGAGGCGAGGCAGGGTAACACTACGAGGCCTTTACAAAGTTCCACTAGCTTCAGAAAACCCGCTACAGTTTATAGGAAGTTCCATTGCATGAATCCCTTGCAGGACCGCCATCGCAGCAAAATCCTCCCGAGGGCCTCCCTACACTGACCACTCCCCTACTGCCCTTGCCCCTTTCGGGTAAGGTAGTCTTCCACTAGCTTTCCTAATTAATCGGCCAAGGGCGTCCCATTCCACCCTTGTGGTAGCACTGTTTTCCCGGGTGGTTCTCCATGTTCCAATTAACATAATGATCTTAACATGAACCATAAATAACAACTGATAACAAAAGTATAATCATGAATAGTGTAATCTTCATACCCAAAACCACATATAGCACTAGCAAGTACTACCCAGAAAGTTCAGTGGTAAACAAGGTATAAAGATAGACAAACTAGGGTAACCTATTGGGTCCCATCAAAATTAACCTATGCAGATCATTATGATTAATTAGAACATGAGTAGGTGAAAAGAAGTGATCAAGGGCACAACTTGCCTGGGACTTGAGTTTCAGGTACTAACTTGCTCTTCAGATGACACGTGTCCTCACTGCTAGTCGTAGCAATACAAACAGACATGGTATAGGCAAAATTAACATCACACCAAACATAAGAACAGACTAAATAATAATAATCTACGCGTCGCTACAAGATCATGGGATCGAGAACCGCTAAATTTGGAGTTACGGTTATGAAGTTATGATTTATGGGAGTTAATTGTGATTTAAATGTTAAACTATATTATAAATTAGTTAATATACATCATATGAGGAAATATACTCATAATAGTTAAGTAAAATTTCATCCAGGTTATAACTTGCTTAGAAATATATCATAATCAAATCATTATCATAATCTAGTTTAACTTTGGTTAAAAGGTATAATCTACTGAACATAGGCTAAACAAATATCTAATTATAAAAATATGTTATATGGTATAATTAACGTTGCCAATGTTCAGATAGTAATTTTATGAAGCTAACACAATTTGAATGGATCGAATCAGAGTCAAAATGAGTAAGTTATGGAATAAACAAGTTTCTATGTATTTTTAACACTTATTTTATGAATTCATGGGATTTATGGACTGCGGATGCAAATACCAGAGAGCTCGGGGTCAGTTTTATAAATTCCAGGGCCTCGGTTGTAAGGGTTTCTTTTTACTCGAGGACGGCGGGTTAATTGTGGCAAAGGGCAGGGGCTCTTTAGCAACATGTCACGGCGAAGGGGTATGGTGCGTTTAGATCCGTATGATCAAAATCCAAGGGTTCAGAATAGATCGTGAAGCGGTAAGTGAGCTTGGCCATCAGATCCCTAATCGACGACCCAGATTTAAGTAACAGAGGTCGACACGGAGCCACTCGATCTGAATCAATGGCCAGGATTAAGAATTGAACCGGTACACCCAAGATTTAATCGTGTGCATCCAACACAGATCCAACGGCTATCGTCAATGGGCTGAAGAGGTACCCGCTGCTTGATCTGGTACGTTCATCAGTCCGCCAATGGTCAGGGACCGTCGTCTTCCACCCTAGACTGCGGCCAGCCAAGGCACCGACGAGCCACGGCGGCGGCGCCATGAACTGTAATCTAATCCGCAGCCCTGATGCCAAAACGTCAGTTCGTGAGATGATACACGCAGCTACAGGTACGGTGAATTGTTTAAGATCATACTCACCATGGATTATCTCGGCAGGGAAGCTCTCGACGCCAGGTTGCGGATCCACGAGGTTGTGTGACCCCGGCGTGAAAACGCCATAGGGTCAAGGCCTCCCACGCTGTATCAATGACCCCCGAAGCTCCCTCACGACCTGGCGATCCCCACGCGACCGACCATCGAGGACTCGATGCCGGCATACAAGATTCACCCATAGCGGCACACCTTTTTCTCTCTCTCACCAAGCGAGGAGTCCACGGTGGGCCGACTGGGTTCCAGGGGGGGGGCAGCGGGTTTTATAGGGACGCATGGCGGTGAAGTTCGGCCAACCCCGGGATCCTCAGCGCAATTCGCGGCCGTACACAACCACCAAGGCGGCGGCTGCGGGTTCTGTTGCGCCCAGGGATTTACACGACGGGGAAGACAATTCTGGTGTCTAGGGCCCACCGGCAGTGATACAGCGACGAGTCCAGGTGCGCAGAGGCTGCAAGTGGGGCAGGCATGTCGGTGCGAGTAGATCCCGCCTGGGGGAGGGATGAGCTGACAGCAGGGACCCATGCGACGGTGACTCAGCGCAAAAACGCGTGGGGAAATACCAGTTGGGCCGCGCAGTGAGGAAATGAATGGGCCCGTTTGGGTCCAGCGCGACAGTGAACGGGAGAAGCGTCCCGCGCGCAGAAGCCGGCTGCCAGGCGGGCCCCACGGGTCAGCGACATACTGCGGTCTGGGCTGCGCGGGTTCAGGAGAAAAATGGGCCGAAAACCGTTATTCCGGCCCAACAGGCTTTTCTTTTCCTTTTCCTTTTTCATCTCTCCTTTTTCTGATTTCTTTTTCCCAATTTAAAACAAATTCAAGTCAAAATTGAATTTCAAACTTGAGTGGAATACGCAAGCAAGAATTCAGCATGTGCATTTAATATTTATGTATTAGCTCTATTATCCATGCATCAAATCATAATTCTATAAAGAATAACACACACATTATCCTATCCGAGCAAACACTTTTAAGCATGCCATACACATATTGTTCTTATCAAAGAAATCATTATTTTTGCTTGTGACTTTTCCTTTAAAGTACTTCCAAATATTCTATTTTATTATTTGTCGTTAAAATAAAATTTATAATATATATTCTTCATTAAGAAAATTTTTTAGTGATTATTTCAAAATATAACAAAAGTCTATATAATGCCCTTTGGCATTTAATCTATTATTTTATTTTTATTATTTAGAGTTCATATTTATTTAGATCCATAAAGATTATTTGTCAAAAATCCCTAAGCATGACTTTAGGTATTACAAATTCTACCCCCCTTAAAAATAATCTCGTCCTCGAGATTTGTAAGAAAGAGGATATAGGAAGAGTGATTTGAAATTTAGCTTTTAGTTTCTAATTAGTTCAAAATCAAGAGTCTCTCTTTTTATTATCAGTAAGTGATAGGAGAGCATGGGTAATATAGGTATGTCCACTTTATTATGTAGGATAGAAGATATCTTTAAAGTATTTATAGGTTTGGGTAAGAAAGAGTAGGGTAAGAAAAGACCACATCCAAGATTGTGGATCTTGATTCTTTTGGAGATCTAGCTTGAATCTTATCCTCCCTTGATTTGATGTTGATATTTTCTTCTCCAGTCTTGGTCTTTGGTGTCTTTATCCGGGTTTGGGACAAGAGGCTAAGATACATCTGTTATGTAGGTCAAGTTGTTGGGTATGGCCGAGTTGATCTATGACACTAACTTAGGCTTAAGTGACTTAAGAGTATGGCTTAATCCTGGTACCAGCATTAAGTAACTCACAATAGATTAGATCATAATAGATTAGATAAAATCTAGATTAGGTTGGATATGACTAGATTAGATTAGTTAAGATCTAAATAAATTTTGGATTAGCTCATGGTGGTTACACTGGTGTGGGATAAATATGCTTATTAGGGCAAGATGAATCCATAAGGATAAGGTAGAATCTTTTGAGCTCAGTTAGATCTATTAGGATAAGATAGAATTTTTTTTCAAGATAAGATGAGTATCTTTTTAAGATAAGATGGATGTAGGATGGAGTCTTTCAAGATGGGATGGATATTGTTAGGCTAGATACTTTAATGAGGGATAATTTAGTTTATCTAGTTATTTTCATAAGCATTTTTTTTGTTTTTCTATATGTATATGCAGATGTAATTGTGGACATTACTCCACAACTAATCACATTCAATCAAAAATCCAAATCAGACAGATATCATAAGAACAAACACTCAAGTATACCAATATTTACAAAAATAGTTTTGATTTTTTTTTCTAAGAGCAGGTTCTTATTCCTAAAGGTCACTTTAGGTACTGGATTTCAAAGTATGAAATCCACATTTGTCTTTAGAAGGAAAAGGTAAGAATAATCAGAGTAAAGCGGAAATAGATGAGAAAAGATTGAGATAAGTTTAGAAAAGGATCAGAGTAGCAATGGTAAGTTTAATCAGAGTAGAACAGCATGAGGTGAGACATGATCAAGATAAGTATAGAAAGAATCAGAGTAAGGTAAATAGGTAAGGGTTTGTCCAGTTCTATCTAGGTTTCGTCCTACAGTCAACATTCCTCTGATACCACTTCTGTAACACCCGGATTTTAGGGGTCCAAAGCCCGGGCGCGAACATAAACACCAGGTATGCTGGGACCAAGTCTCACACATATGATGTATAGTGGCACAGGATCGAATGTCACAACTTTATATATATCAGGAGTTCTATACAAAATAAATAATTACATTATAAGGAGACAACGGTCCAGCAACCCAAAGTTGACTGGGAGACGACGGCCTAGACCTCTCACGAACACTTCACAGCATCCTCCATGCGCCTCATCCGGTGGTACCTGTTCTTGACCTGTGGGGGGGATGTGAGACAGCAAGAGTGAGCTCACATACGTTCATCGCTCAACAAGTTGTGGGGAATAATGTGCATGAACTCGCCAAAGGTGGGAGCTCATGTGAAGTGTAAGGCTTACCAAAGAGGATGGTTGAAGCTGAGCATTGCTTTTAAAGTTGGTCAAAATTTTATTAGCAGTTACTAAGTATAAGTAAATACCAAACCCATTTAAGTAATAGAACAAAAGTAACAACATCACCTGCGATGCAATGCATATGACAAATTGAATTTAGTTCCATAAGTTAATCATGTGAGTGTCCGAGCTGCTCTTGACCGTGAGCACGGCTAGTATACCAGTTTTACACTCTGCAGAGGTTGCGCATCTTTACCCACAAGTCATGTTACCCATCTGCCAAGAGACGGCCAATCCCATACACCTCTACCGAGGAGGCGAGGCAGGGTAACACTACGAGGCCTTTACAAAGTTCCACTAGCTTCAGAAAACCCGCTACAGTTTATAGGAAGTTCCATTGCAGGAATCCCTTGCAGGACCGCCATCGCAGCAAAATCCTCCCGAGGGCCTCCCTACACTGACCACTCCCCTACTGCCCTTGCCCCTTTCGGGTAAGGTAGTCTTCCACTAGCTTTCCTAATTAATCGGCCAAGGGCGTCCCATTCCACCCTTGTGGTAGCACTGTTTTCCCGGGTGGTTCTCCATGTTCCAATTAACATAATGATCTTAACATGAACCATAAATAACAACTGATAACAAAAGTATAATCATGAATAGTGTAATCTTCATACCCAAAACCACATATAGCACTAGCAAGTACTACCCAGAAAGTTCAGTGGTAAACAAGGTATAAAGATAGACAAACTAGGGTAACCTATTGGGTCCCATCAAAATTAACCTATGCAGATCATTATGATTAATTAGAACATGAGTAGGTGAAAAGAAGTGATCAAGGGCACAACTTGCCTGGGACTTGAGTTTCAGGTACTAACTTGCTCTTCAGATGACACGTGTCCTCACTGCTAGTCGTAGCAATACAAACAGACATGGTATAGGCAAAATTAACATCACACCAAACATAAGAACAGACTAAATAATAATAATCTACGCGTCGCTACAAGATCATGGGATCGAGAACCGCTAAATTTGGAGTTACGGTTATGAAGTTATGATTTATGGGAGTTAATTGTGATTTAAATGTTAAACTATATTATAAATTAGTTAATATACATCATATGAGGAAATATACTCATAATAGTTAAGTAAAATTTAATCCAGGTTATAACTTGCTTAGAAATATATCATAATCAAATCATTATCATAATCTAGTTTAACTTTGGTTAAAAGGTATAATCTACTGAACATAGGCTAAACAAATATCTAATTATAAAAATATGTTATATGGTATAATTAACGTTGCCAATGTTCAGATAGTAATTTTATGAAGCTAACACAATTTGAATGGATCGAATCAGAGTCAAAATGAGTAAGTTATGGAATAAACAAGTTTCTATGTATTTTTAACACTTATTTTATGAATTCATGGGATTTATGGACTGCGGATGCAAATACCAGAGAGCTCGGGGTCAGTTTTATAAATTCCAGGGCCTCGGTTGTAAGGGTTTCTTTTTACTCGAGGACGGCGGGTTAATTGTGGCAAAGGGCAGGGGCTCTTTAGCAACATGTCACGGCGAAGGGGTATGGTGCGTTTAGATCCATATGATCAAAATCCAAGGGTTCAGAATAGATCGTGAAGCGGTAAGTGAGCTTGGCCATCAGATCCCTAATCGACGACCCAGATTTAAGTAACAGAGGTCGACACGGAGCCACTCGATCTGAATCAATGGCCAGGATTAAGAATTGAACCGGTACACCCAAGATTTAATCGTGTGCATCCAACACAGATCCAACGGCTATCGTCAATGGGCTGAAGAGGTACCCGCCGCTTGATCTGGTACGTTCATCAGTCCGCCAATGGTCAGGGACCGTCGTCTTCCACCCTAGACTGCGGCCAGCCAAGGCACCGACGAGCCACGGCGGCGGCGCCATGAACTGTAATCTAATCCGCAGCCCTGATGCCAAAATGTCAGTTCGCGAGATGATACACGCAGCTACAGGTACGGTGAATTGTTTAAGATCATACTCACCATGGATTATCTCGGCAGGGAAGCTCTCGACGCCAGGTTGCGGATCCACGAGGTTGTGTGACCCCGGCGTGAAAACGCCATAGGGTCAAGGCCTCCCACGCTGTATCAATGACCCCCGAATCTCCCTCACGACCTGGCGATCCCCACGCGACCGACCATCGAGGACTCGATGCCGGCATACAAGATTCACCCATAGCGGCACACCTTTCTCTCTCTCTCACCAAGCGAGGAGTCCACGGTGGGCCGACTGGGTTCCAGGGGGGGCAGCGGGTTTTATAGGGACGCATGGCGGTGAAGTTCGGCCAACCCCGGGATCCTCAGCGCAATTCGCGGCCGTACACAACCACCAAGGCGGCGGCTGCGGGTTCTGTTGCGCCCAGGGATTTACACGGCGGGGAAGACAATTCTGGTGTCTAGGGCCCACCGGCAGTGATACAGCGACGAGTCCAGGTGCGCAGAGGCTGCAAGTGGGGCAGGCATGTCGGTGCGAGTAGATCCCGCCTGGGGGAGGGATGAGCTGACAGCAGGGACCCACGCGACGGTGACTCAGCGCAAAAACGCGTGGGGAAATACCAGTTGGGCCGCGCAGTGAGGAAATGAATGGGCCCGTTTGGGTCCAGCGCGACAGTGAACGGGAGAAGCGTCCCGCGCGCATAAGCCGGCTGCCAGGCGGGCCCCACGGGTCAGCGACATACTGCGGTCTGGGCTGCGCGGGTTCAGGAGAAAAATGGGCCGAAAACCGTTATTCCGGCCCAACAGGCTTTTCTTTTCCTTTTCCTTTTTCATCTCTCCTTTTTCTGATTTCTTTTTCCCAATTTAAAACAAATTCAAGTCAAAATTGAATTTCAAACTTGAGTGGAATACGCAAGCAAGAATTCAGCATGTGCATTTAATAATTATGTATTAGCTCTATTATCCATGCATCAAATCATAATTCTATAAAGAATAACACACACATTATCCTATCCGAGCAAACACTTTTAAGCATGCCATACACATATTGTTCTTATCAAAGAAATCATTATTTTTGCTTGTGACTTTTCCTTTAAAGTACTTCCAAATATTCTATTTTATTATTTGTCGTTAAAATAAAATTTATAATATATATTCTTCATTAAGAAAATTTTTTAGTGATTATTTCAAAATATAGCAAAAGTCTATATAATGCCCTTTGGCATTTAATCTATTATTTTATTTTTATTATTTAGAGTTCATATTTATTTAGATCCATAAAGATTATTTGTCAAAAATCCCTAAGCATGACTTTAGGTATTACACCGGCACAACTAGCAGGCTGACGGGCCGTGCCTGGGACGCGGTAGCGGCACGCCGTCCTATCTGGTACGGCACGCTTCACTAGCCGGGTCTGGCGGGCCGTGTAGACCACGGGCCGTGCCGGCCCGTTTGGCCATCTATAGCGCCGGGGCAGGACAATACGGGATGGTGCGCCTCGGTTCGGCCGGGTTGTTGCTTTGTCTGGTGTTGGCACGCCGGTCTATCTGGTACGACACGCTTCACTAGCCGGTGTCACACCCGGGTTTCGGGGCACCAAGACCCGGGCGCGAACATAATCACCAGGTGTGCTGGGACCAAGTCTCACACATATGATGAATCATGGCACAGGATCGAATGTCACATCTTTACTATATAATAGAAGTTCTGTACAAAATAAATAAATAATTACATTATAAGGAGACAACGGTCCAGCAACCCAAAGTTGACTGGGAGACGATGGCCTAGACCTCTCACGAACTCGTCGCAACATCCTCCAAGCGCCTCATCCTGCGGTACCTATTCTTGACCTGTGGGGGGGTGTGAGATAGCAAGAGTGAGCTCACATACGTTCATAGCTCAACAAGTTGTGGGGAATATTGTGCATGAACTCGCCAAAGGTGAGAGCTCACGTGAAGTGTAAGGCTTACCAAAGAGGATGGTTGAAGCTGAGCATTGCTTTTAAAGTTGGTCAAAATTTTATTAGCAATTACTAAGTGTAAGTAAATACCAACCCAATTAAGTAGTAGAACAAAAGTAACTTCATCACCTGCGATGCAATGCATATGACATATTGAATTTAGTTCCATAAATTAATCATGTGAGTGTCCGAGCTGCTCATGACCGTGAGCACGGCTAGTATACCAGTTTTACACTCTGCAGAGGTTGCGCATCTTTACCCACAAGTCATGTTACCCATCTGCCAAGAGACGGCCAATCCCATACACCTCTACCGAGGAGGCGAGGCAGGGTAACACTACGAGGCCTTTACAAAGTTCCACTAGCTTCAGAAAACCCGCTACAGTTTATAGGAAGTTCCAATGCAGGAATCCCTTGCAGGACCGCCATCGCGGCAAAATCCTCCCGAGGGCCTCCCTAGCAGGAATCCCTTGCAGGACTGCCAACGCAGCAAAATCCTCCCGAGGGCCTCCCTACACTGACCACTCCCCTACTGCCCTTGCCCCTTTCGGGTAAGGTAGTCTTCCACTAGCTTTCCTAATTAATCAGCCAAGGGCGTCCCATTAAACCCTTGTGGTAGCACTGTTTTCCCGGGTGGTTCTCCATGTTCCAATTAACATAATGATCTTATCATGAACAATAAATAACAACTGATAACAAAAGTGTAATCATGAATAGTGTATCTCCATACCCAAAACCACATATAGCACTAGCAAGTACTACCCAGAAAGTTCAGTGGTAAACAAGGTATAAAGATAGACAAACTAAGGTAACCTATTGGGTCCCATCAAAATTAACCTATGCAGATCATTATGATTAATTAGAACATGAGTGGGTAAAAGAAGTGATCAAGGGCACAACTTGCCTGGGACTTGAGATTCCAGGTACCAACTTGCTCTTCAGATGACACGTGACCTCGCTCTAGTCGTAGCAATACAAACAAACATTGTATAGATAAAATTAACATCACACCAAACATAAGAATATACTGCATAATAATAATCTACGCGAAGCTACGAGATCGTAGGAACAAGAAACACTAAATTCGAAGCTACGGTTGCTAAGTTAGGAATTTCTGAAGTTATTTAATACCTAGAATAGAGTCATTCATGTGAATAATTTTAAATCAAGTTTCATGGTTAGACAAAGGTACTAGGTAATAAACAATACTTAAACAAAATTAATGCCACTGGAATGAATCAATTTGGAGCTAAATTCATCAAGTTATGAATTTCCTAAGTTTGGGACATTATTTTGCATTAAAAAGAATTTCTGTATTTAATTTAATAGATTTCTGAGTTACTTGGACTGCGGCCACTATTTAAAAGAAACCCAGGGGGTTCTGCGCAAAAGACACAAAGACTCAGAACTCCCACAATGTGGACTGCGGGTTGTTTATAGTTAAATAGGAGGTCTCTTTTGCAAAAAGCGCAGATCGAAAGGGTATCGGTTAATTCTGGCCGCCCGATTTGTATCTTGCGGTTCAGATTAGATCCATAGCTACCCCAACCGGTATGCGCAGACGACCAACTGATCCGAGATCTACGGCCTAGAAAGTGCCACGCCACCGACATGACACAGCCATCGGATCGTCCATCCGCGGCACAGATTTTATTTCGCGAACAGGTACGAGGTGTTTTGATCGTAGCCGCCCAGGCCAGATCAACGGTCGCGGTTTTTCTTCTCCCGACTGAACCCGAGTAGGGGCAGCATGGAAGTGCCCAGGGCGGCGGCGCCATCACCGGGGTTGTGCGAAATTGAGCTGCGGTGACTAATTCTCTGGTCCAAATGAAGCTATGCATAGTGGGGACCGAGGGGAACTTAACGAAGGTGCTTACCACCATCAGAAGATGAAGTGGGGGCTCGACCATAGGGAGGTGCGGACTACAGAGGTGATGGAGTTACGACGAGCAATTGTCGTGCTCCCAGCCGCCCACAGCACAAAACACCACAATGAGTACGTCAGGCATACCACGGCGACCTCCATTGCCCAATCCAGGGCACCGAGCGCCACCAATGGCGGCCGCCCCAGTTGATGAATTGGATCTCGAATCCGCCACGACGGGGTGGGCACCGACAGCGAATATTTGAGGATGGCTGAGCTCGGAGATGTGAGGCGGGAGTCCCAAGGGTCTCGAGTTTATATCCAGGTACGCGGAAGAGACCAACCGTGGCACCCTGGCCGATCCGCGTGGAATTCGCAGAGGCTGTTGCGGAGGATGGTTACGGCAAGGGAAGAAAGAGCTGACAAGTTGTCCCTACCTGTCATCGGCATCAGGGGGGAGCCCGCGCAGGAGTCGTGAGGCTGGGACGCGGATCCCATCAGTCGGCCGCTGTTACGGTCACCGCGAGATCCGCGGGTTTGCTGCGCTGGTGTAGCGAACTGGACGAAGCTATTGACCAGGTGGGTCCCGCGACGCAGCGCCAGGAAGAGAAAATCCAGGGCACGGCGCGCGATGATGTGGCTGCGGAGTGGAGGCTGATGAAGTGGACCCGGTTGTCAGTGGTTCAGGCGTGAGTCAGCACCGAGGAGGTTGAGGTGATGCGATTTCCACGGCAAGTCCGATGTGAGGTATGCGCGCGACATCACGGTAAACTCGGTGGAAGGTTGAAGGGATAGCTGATAGTGTGACCCCACTCGTCATAGGCACGCGGTAGTGTTATGGCTTCCTGGGCCGCGCGGTTGTATATTTGGCCCATTAGGCCCAGGGCAGAGGTGCGAGGCTGGGCCGAGCAGTGGGGAAATCTGCCCATGGGAAGCTTTCTCTTTTTTATTATTTTTATTTTCTTATCAATTCCTTTTGGATTTCAATCACAATTTCAATTATGTATTGATTTTGCAAACTTAAGTTCAAATGCACAGATCAAAACAAATAAGCCATGAGATGCAACTAAATTTTATTTCTATACTAGTTACTTTATCTATTTATTTATGAAAATATATCCAATATACAATACACACCTCATTCCTTGTTTTCAAAATCTAATGTTTGATTTCAAATTTGTTTGTGGATTTCATACAGAGATCAAGTGCACAAATAAAAGTGTAAGTATGAAGTGATATATTTATATATATATAAATATAATTTCATTAGTATATGTTATTTCCATTATTTATAATTTGAGCTTAATTTAGGTTATGATTCCTTTATTCAAATAGAGTGTATCTCAAAAATATCATCATCATGAGATGCACATTTCTTTATTTATTTATTTGTTATTTGAACAATATAACCCTATTAATTGGATATGCACAAAGAAAAGAAAATCAATGATCTCCCAAGGTTCCATAATCTCAAAACACTACATAATTATATCTATTTATTTATATCATCATCATTATTATTATTGTTTCACAAATTTTGGGCTTTACAGCCGGGCCTGGCGGACCGTGCTGGGTCGGGTCGTGCCGGCCCGTTTGGCCATCTATAGCGCCGGGACAGGACAATACGGGATGGTGCGCCTCGGTTCGGCCGGGTTGTTGCTTTGTCTGGTGTTGGCACGCCGGTCTATCTGGTACGGCACGCTTCACTAGCCGAGCCTGGCGGGCCGTGTTGGGTCGGGCCATGCCGGCCCGTTTGGCCATCTATAGCGCCGGGGCAGGACAATACGGGATGGTGCGCCTCGGTTCGGCCGGGTTGTTGCTTTGTCTGGTGTTGGCACGCCGGTCTATCTGGTACGACACGCTTCACTAGCCGGGCCTGGCGGGCCATGTTGGGTCGGGCCATGCCGGCCCGTTTGGCCATCTATAGCGCCGGGGCAGGACAATACGGGATGGTGCGTCTAGGTTCGGCCGAGTTGTTGCTTTATCTGGTGTTGGGTTGGGTGCCGCCAGCCACTCTGCTGCCAGGATGGACAAGGGAAGCTTCCAAGCATGGCATCTCGCTCTCGCCCGACGCGCGCCACGACATGCGCCGCGCATGTGCGGAACATGGCATGACATCGAATCAACCCAACCCAAGCATCCCATCCACCGCCGGTGACCGCGGGCCCTCCTTCACGCGTGATGCATATGCCATGACACTCAAAAGCTTTTTTTTTTTCCCCTCACGATCGAGTCTCGCAGCTCTTCTTCGTGACGAACAAGGTCGCTCTAGCTAGCCGGCCGGCCGGCCTTGATTGAAAAAAAAAAAACACATCTCCGATGCCGAGCTCTTCTTCTTCTTCGTAATTAGCTGGGCAGCAGTAGGCAGAAGAGCAGCTGTAGCTAGTAGCTAGTGATGAGCGAGAGGCATTATATTCATTCCGCATCGATCATTCTGCTATACCCGCTTTGTTGCTTGTTGATATTGGTATCACTACCGGCGCGGCCGGTGATGCTAGCTAGTAATGTTAGTGCTACTACTACATGACAGCCACCGCACACCAGGATGACTCCACGGCCAGCTACCAACTCTCTAGCTCTATGCAGTGCACCGGACAGATGCCCTAGCTACCTAGCTAGAAGATCCGCGCCTCAATAATGCACACAAGCTACTAGCAACCGGGCAATATATTAAGCAGGAGGAAATACAAATACAAATCAGGTAGGAGTAGTAGCCAGATAGTGAAGCGCAGAGCGTTGGCAGCACAGCCATATACTATGTGTGTTGAGCACCAAATTGAGCGCGCGGACGGTCCGGCCCTGAGGCCGCACGGTCCGCGGTTCGGACAGTCCGCGCCTGTGGGCTGGACGGTCCGCGCGTGCGCAGAACAGATTAGGGTTCCGAGTTTTGTGCTACGGTTGTTAGCTAAAATCAGGGGATAAGCTCGGAAATTAGTTTGTAAAGGGTCCAGCCCCCCTCCTCTATAAATAGAGAGGTATACGGCCGATTTGTAATCAACAATCGAATCAATACAACTTCTATTTCGCATTTTATCTTAGGAGTAGTTCTAGTTTAGCCCTAGTTTAGCCTTCCAATCCCCAAATTCTCCGCCTCTCCTCGACTCTACGTCGATTAGAGGAGTCTAGGTCGGTCTATCCGAGCCTAGACACCACCTAGGATCTCTACTCCCCGACGGGGTCCCTCCCGGGAGCGAGATCCAGGCGCCGTCGGCGATCTTCCGCCGTCCCTGCGTACGCGCGGACCGTCCGGCCCCAGGGCGCGGACCGTCCGGACGTCAGGCAGGAGCCCTAGCCGCGCACCAGGCCGCGGACCGTCCGGCCCCAGGCCGCGGACAGTCCGCCCTTGCGCAGAGAGCACCACCGCGCCTCGCACCAGGCCGCGGACCGTCCGGTCCCTGCGCGCGGACCGTCCGCCCTTGTGCAGAAGGCACCGCCACGGTTCTTGTTGAGTGTTTAGCGCTCCAAAAAGGCGTCAACATACTTTTTGGTGACTCCGCTGGGGACAACACATATATACCTATCAAATCGGCCCTAAATGGCCGGTTCAAAAGATAGCTCTGAGGTTTCCACCAGCAATATCATCACACCGACATGGGAAGCCTTGCCGGCTGAAGAACAGCTCCTGTTCGAGGAGCGCCAGGAGCAGCTGATCCAAGAAGCAAAGGCGAAGTTCCTGGCTGACTTCAAAGTGGACAGGAACAACAAAGTCGTTTGGCAACGAGCGACAGATCTGGCTTCGCTCCGACCTACTACGATTACCCCAAATGTAAGTAGCACCAACGAACTCCAATCTCTTAAAGCTTACATAGACGAACAGCGAGAACAGATGCAAAATATCATAGGGGTTATGCAAAACGATTGTAGGAGACTAGTACGTGCATTTAATAAATCTAGTATAGCAAATTTTCCTTCACCCGAGGTTGAATTAGAAGATAATACACGTAATACATCGGTTAAAGGTTGTCACGACCAGTCACAACCCCCTTATGGGATGCCGATGGACACGTACCCTGAGCAGACGTAAATCGGCAGCAAATCAGCCGATCTGCACATGCCCGGACCGTCCGCACATGAGCGCGGACCGTCCGGGCCAGCAACAGCCGGGCCTATTTTTAATGAGTTACCTAGATATGCGCCCGAGCCACCACATACGGCACAAAATCTAAACTACCAAGTCGGACCGTCCGCATACAACGACGGACGGTCCGCATATAATCACGGACGGTCCGGGCCAATGTCCGGACAGTCCGCGCATGACCTTTTTGAGGAGGATTGTTACCTGAATCCTCACCCGTCCCAGCGACACGTCCCATCGCGCTATGCAATGCACCAGCCCATTAATTCAGGATCCAGAGCCAAGGAAAGCTTTCCGGCCCCACCTAGAAGGCCGGAAAGAAACGATCAAACATATGAGCCATATAGGGCAAATGGAAATGCACCACGTAGCTCAAACCAATGGGGGGAACGACAACATACTAACATGCAACCAACCCCACCTATGTTTGACCAGAGAGCCGGTGGTCTTGCACCGGCTACCATTGGTATAGTGAGGGAAGAAATAGCCGGGGCGTTCCGAGATAAGCTCGGAGTAAGCATGATCCCTGGGGGGCAATCATATCGGAAGCCTTATGACAGCCGATTTGATCACCACCCATACCCACAGGGAACCATGATACCCGAGTTTGCAAAGTTTTCGGGTGACCAAGGAAAGAGCACGCGTGAGCACATAGGCCAGTTCATAGCACAATTAGGAGAATTGGCCGACACCGAAGCATTCCGTGTGCGTTTATTTTCATTATCCTTAACAGGGACTGCATTCACATGGTATGCCATGCTCCCTCCTAATTCCATTTTGTCATGGGGAGACTTAGAGCAAAAATTTCATGAACATTTCTTCTCTGGTGATTATGAGCTAGATTTAGTAGACTTAGTGACCCTACGACAAGAAAAGGATGAATCGGTTAGTGATTATATCCAGAGATTCCAGGATACGAGAAACCGATGCTTTCAAATTCATTTAACAGATAAACAACTAGCAGGAATAGCTTTTGATGGATTGCGCTATTATTTAAAAGAGAGATTAGAAGGTATCCAGTTCTTTACTCTAGCACAATTACATCAGCGAGCTTCGGCTTCTGAAAGCCGAAGCAAAGAACTAGTCAGAACGGTTCATCATAATGTCCCTATAGTAGAACACAATCAAAGTAGTTCGGACGATGAACCAAAGAAAGTTTACACTGCCGAAATAGTTTGGCCCGAGCAGGCCAAATCTTCGGCTTGCTACTCCTTGCAGTCAGTTCAAAAGGAACGACAGGAGGAGGTTAAGTTTACATTTAATGTCGGCAAATGTGATAAGATATCCGATGAATTACTAAAAAATGGTAACATTAAAATTGATTATATCGTTCCACCTGCCGACGAACTAAAGCGTCGCGCATACTGCAAGTGGCACAACTCATTTTCCCATGCCACTAATGATTGTAATGTGTTTCGACGACAAATTCAATCGGCCATTAATGAAGGACGATTGAAATTTCAGGAGGACACGGAGCCCTTCCCAATGAATGTGATCGACTTTAATGGCAAAAAGGTCCTAATTCGGCCCAACACAGCCGATAAGGGCAAAGACAAAGAAGTCATCATCGGCAACGCACGGGAGGACGATGGAAACAACAAAATTTCTTGCAGGAAAGTGATGGCCGAGAAGACTCCTGATGGAGGGGAGACTGAGAGCACCTAGAGGGGGGGTGAATAGGTGATCCTGTGAAAACTTAAAACTTAAGCCACAAAAACTTGTTAAGTGTTAGCACAATAGTTGCCAAGTGGCTAAAGAGAAGTCTCAACAAAACACAATACCACAAGGGATCAAGCACAGAGGTGACACAGTGGTTTATCCCGTGGTTCGGCCAAGACCAACGCTTGCCTACTCCACGTTGTGGCGTCCCAACGGACGAGGGTTGCAATCAACCCCTCTCAAGCGGTCCAAAGACCCACTTGAATACCACGGTGTTTTGTTTTTCCTTTCACTATCCCGTTTGCAAGGAATCTCCACAAATTGGAGTCTCTTGCCCTTACAAGTATATGATCACAAAGAAGCACAGAGTAAGGGAGGGAAGCAACACACACAAATCCACAGCGAAACGCGCACACACACGGCCAAGAATCGAGCTCACAAGAGTATCACAAAGTTCTCACTAGAACGGAGCTCGAAACACTTAGAATGACAAACGAATGCGCAATGACTGAGTGTGGATGATCAAGAATGCTCAAAGGTTGCTTGTGTGTCTCCTCCATGCGCCTAGGGGCTCCTTTTATAGCCCCAAGGCAGCTAGGAGCCGTTGAGAGCAAATCCGGAAGGCCATCCTTGCCTTCTGTCGTCGGGGGCACCGGACAGTCCGGTGCACACCGGACACTATCCGGTGCCCGATTTGTTTCCTTAAACAGCGAAGCCGAGCGTTGCAGACCGTTGGCAGATCTGGCGCCGTTGGCGCACCGGACATGTCCGGTGCACACCAGACAGTCCGGTGACATCTTCCGACCGTTGGCTCCGCCACGTGTCCCGCGCAGATTGCGCGGCCGACCGTTGGCCCGGCCGACCGTTGGCTCACCGGACAGTCCGGTGCACACCGGACAGTCCGGTGAATTTTAGCCGTACGCCGTCGGCGAATTCCCGAGAGCGGCCACTTCGCGCTGAGTCGGCCTGGCGCACCGGACACTGTCCGGTGCACACCGGACAGTCCGGTGCTCCAGACCGAACTGAGTCTTGGCTGCACACAGCCAAGTCTTTGTCTCCTCTTTTCTCTTCTTCTTCTTTCTGTTTCTAACACTTAGACAAGTATATTAGTACTCAAAACCAATGTACTAAAGCTTAGAAACATACCTTTATCCTTGATTTGTACTTTGTCCACCATTTTACAATTAGGCACCTGTGTTGAGCACTAAATCACCAAAATACTTAGAAATGGCCCAAGGGCACATTTCCCTTTCAATCTCCCCCTTTTTGGTGATTTATGCCAACACAACATAAAGCAAGTAGACCAAGTACAAAAACACTTCAAATAAGAACTCAAATTATTTTGATTCAATTTTGACATATATGGATCATCTTTTGCCACCATTTGGTTTGTTTTTGAAATCAAACTCAAATCTCTATCTCTAAGTCAAACACACATGTTGAAGCATAAAGAGAGTCATTCCAAAAGAGATTGATCAAAGATTTCAAAAACTCCCCTTTTTCCATAATTACTATTTCTCCCCACAAGAAGCCAAAAGAGACAATAAAAGAGTTTTGACAAACCAAAAACTCTACTCTACTATTTTCAAATTTCTCAAGTGGTAGCTGATCCATTTATTGCTTTGGCCTTTATTTTCTCCCCCTTTGGCATCAAGCACCAAAACGGGATCAATCTTGGCCCTTTAACCCCATTGCCTCACCAAAATCTTCAATTAAGAGCAAATGGCAATAAGAGTTCATGAGATGGACTTGGAATAAGTTACCCTCTCATCGGAGTGCAGTGGAAGTCTTGCATGATCCAAGTCCACCTTTTCCCTTTCAATTCTCCTTTGAGACTAAATCAAACAAACTCAAGCATATGGTTAGTCTCAAGGGATCAAGTTGTAACACATCTCCCCCTAAACATGTGCATCACTTTGCAACGGACTTGTGAGGTCCAGGGAGTGTTTGTACAACTTGAGCACCATAATAAGCAACAAAATGCAGAATGAACATGATCAAAGGCATAAATACATGTATGCTTCATTTCAATCCAAGTTCCGCGAATCTAAGATATTGAGCTCACTACGCAACCTGCAAAAGGTCTTCTCATCTAAAGGCTTGGTAAAGATATCGGCTAGCTGGTTCTCGGTGCTAACATAAAACACTTCGATATCTCCCTTTTGCTGGTGGTCTCTCAAAAAGTGATGCCGGATGTCAATGTGCTTTGTGCGGCTGTGCTCAACAGGATTTTCCGCTATTCGGATAGCACTCTCATTGTCACATAGGAGTGGGACTTTGCTCAGATTGTAGCCAAAGTCCCTGAGGGTTTGCCTCATCCAAAGTAGTTGCGCACAACACTGTCCTGCGGCAACGTACTCGGCCTCAGTGGTGGATAGGGCAACGGATGTTTGTTTCTTAGAGTTCCATGACACCAGGGACCTTCCTAAGAATTGGCACGTCCCCGATGTACTCTTCCTATCGACCTTACATCCAGCATAGTCGGAATCTGAGTACCCAATCAAGTCAAAGTTAGACCCCTTTGGATACCAGATCCCGTAGCAAGGCGTAGCGACTAAATATCTAAGAATTCGCTTCACCGCCACCAAGTGACACTCCTTAGGATCGGATTGAAATCTAGCACACATGCATACGCTAAGCATAATATCCGGTCTACTAGCACATAAATAAAGTAAAGACCCTATCATTGACCGGTATGCTTTTTGATCAACGGACTTACCTCCTTTGTTGAGGTCGGTGTGTCCGTCGGTTCCCATCGGCGTCTTTGCGGGCTTGGCGTCCTTCATCCCAAACCTCTTTAGCAGATCTTGCGTGTACTTCGTTTGGGAGATGAAAGTACCGTCCTTGAGTTGCTTCACTTGGAACCCAAGGAAGTAGTTCAACTCGCCCATCATCGACATCTCGAATTTCTGCGTCATCACCCTGCTAAACTCTTCACAAGACTTTTGGTTAGTAGAACCAAATATTATGTCATCGACATAAATTTGGCATACAAACAAATCACCATCACAAGTCTTAGTGAAAAGAGTTGGATCGGCTTTCCCAACCTTGAAAGCATTAGCAATTAAGAAATCTCTAAGGCATTCATATCATGCTCTTGGGGCTTGCTTAAGTCCATAGAGCGCCTTAGAGAGCTTACACACGTGGTCGGGGTACCGTTCATCCTCGAAGCCAGGGGGTTGCTCCACGTACACTTCCTCCTTTATTGGCCCGTTGAGGAAAGCGCTCTTCACATCCATTTGGTACAACCTGAAGGAATGGTGAGCGGCATATGCTAGCAAGATACGAATGGACTCTAGCCTAGCCACAGGAGCAAAAGTCTCCTCAAAGTCCAAACCTGCGACTTGGGCATAACCTTTTGCCACAAGTCGAGCCTTGTTCCTCGTCACCACCCCGTGCTCGTCTTGTTTGTTGCGGAACACCCACTTGGTTCCCACAACATTTTGCTTGGGACGAGGCACCAGCGTCCAAACTTCATTGCGCTTGAAGTTGTTAAGTTCCTCCTGCATGGCCAACACCCAATCCGGATCTAGCAAGGCCTCCTCTACCCTGAAAGGCTCAATAGAGGAGACAAAAGAGTAATGTTCACAAAAATTAACTAGTCGAGACCGAGTAGTTGCTCCCTTGCTAATGTCACCCAGAATTTGGTCGACGGGATGATCCCTTTGAATCATCGCTCGAACTTGGGTTGGAGGTGCCGGTTGCGCTTCTTCCTCCATCACATGATCATCTTGTGCTCCCCCTTGATCACACGCCTCCTGTTGATGAACATGTTCATCGTCTTGAGTTGGGGGATGCACCGTTGTTGAGGAAGAAGGTTGATCTCGTTCATCTTGTTCCTGTGGCCGCACTTCTCCAATCGCCATGGTTCGTATAGCGGCCGTCGGAACATCTTCTTCATCTACATCATCACAATCAACAACTTGCTCTCTTGGAGAGCCATTAGTCTCATCAAATACAACGTCGCTAGAGACTTCAACCAAACCCGATGATTTGTTGAAGACTCTATACGCCTTTGTATTTGAATCATAACCTAATAAAAACCCTTCTACAGCTTTGGGAGCAAACTTAGAATTTCTACCCTTCTTCACTAGAATGTAGCACTTGCTCCCAAATACACGAAAGTACGATACATTGGGTTTGTTACCGGTTAGTAGCTCATACGAAGTCTTCTTGAGGAGTCGATGAAGATAGACCCTGTTGATGGCGTGGCAAGCCGTGTTCACGGCTTCCGACCAAAAGCACTCGGGGGTCTTGAACTCTCCAAGCATCGTCCTCGCCATATCGATTAGCGTCCTGTTCTTCCTCTCTACCACACCATTTTGCTGTGGTGTGTAGGGAGCGGAGAACTCGTGCTTGATCCCTTCCTCCTCAAGAAACTCCTCCACTTGAAGGTTCTTGAACTCGGACCCGTTGTCGCTCCTTAACTTCTTCACCTTGAGCTCAAACTCATTTTGAGCTCTCCTGAGGAAGCGCTTGAGGGTCCCTTGGGTTTCAGACTTATCCTGCAAAAAGAACACCCAAGTGAAGCGGGAAAAGTCATCAACAATAACTAAACCATACTTACTTCCTCCTATGCTTAGATAGGCGACGGGTCCGAAGAGGTCCATATGCAGCAGCTCCAGAGGTCTTGACGTGGTCATCACATTCTTGCTGTGATGTGCTCCTCCCACTTGTTTACCTGCCTGACAAGCTGCACAAGGTCTATCTTTTTCGAAATAAACATTGGTTAGACCTATCACGTGTTCTCCCTTTAGAAGCTTGTGGAGATTCTTCATCCCCACATGTGCTAAGCGGCGATGCCACAGCCAGCCCATGCAAGTCTTAGCCATTAAGCATGCATCTAGACCGGCCTCTTCTTTTGCAAAATCTACTAAGTAAAGCTTGCCGTCTAGTACACCCTTAAAAGCTAGTGAACCATCACATCTTCTAAAGACAGACACATCTACATTAGTAAAAAGACAATTATATCCCATATTGCACAGTTGACTAACAGATAGCAAATTGTAACCAAGAGACTCAACTAAAAATACATTTGATATTGAGTGCTCATTAGAAATTGCAATTTTACCTAACCCTTTTACCTTGCCTTGATTCCCATCACCGAATATAATTGAATCTTGGGAATCCTTATTTTTGACGTAGGAGGTGAACATCTTCTTCTCCCCCGTCATATGGTTTGTGCACCCGCTGTCGATAATCCAGCTTGAACCCCCGGATGCATAAACCTGCAAGGCAAATTTAGGCTTGGGTCTTAGGTACCCAACTCATGTTGGGTCCTGCAAGGTTAGCACAAATATCCTTAGGGACCCAAATGCAAGTTTTATCTCCCTTGCATCTTGCCCCTAACTTCCTAGCAATTACCTTCATACCCTTTCTACAAATAGCAAAGGGAGCATTGCAAGCATAATAAATGGTAGAAGGTTTGTTCACAACTTTTCTAGGAACATGAGTAAAATTTCTCCTAGGCATATGCACAATATTTCTCCTACACATATTTCTATCATGCTTATAGGAAGAACTAGAAGCAAACATGGCATGAGAATCATAAACATGTGAATCAAAATCATTATAAGTATTTCTAGCATGTCTCCTATCATTATACATAAAAGCATGGTTCCTTTTAGCATTACTAGCCATAGGGGCCTTCCCTTTCTCCTTGACGAAGATGGGAGCCTTATGGCTTGTTAAGTTCTTGGCCTCTCTCTTGAAGCCAAGACCATCCTTAATTGAGGGGTGTCTACCAACCGTGTAGGCATCCCTTGCAAATTTTATTTTATCAACTTCACTCTTGCTAGTCTTAAGTTGGGCATTAAGACTAGCCAATTCCTCATTTAATTTGGAAATTAAAACAAGGTGTTCACTACAGGCATCAACATCGAAATCCTTACACCTAGTGCAAATCATAACATGTTCTACACAAGAATTAGATTTATTTGCTACTTCTAACTTAGCATTTAAATCATTGTTAACACCTTGTAAAGTAGAAATGGTTTCATGACAAGTAGATAGTTCATAAGAAAGCATTTCATTTCTTTTCACTTCTAAAGCATATGATTTTTGTGCCTCTATAAATTTATCATGTTCATCATACAATAAATCCTCCTACTTTTCTAAAAGCCTATCCTTTTCATTCAATGCATCAATCAATTCATTGATTTTATCTATCTTAGATCTATCTAAGCCCTTGAACAAGCATGAATAATCTATGTCATCATCATCACTAGACTCATTATCACTAGAAGAAGCATAAGTGGAGTCTTGAGTACTCACCTTCTTCTCCCTTGCCATAAGGCATGTGAGACGCTCGTTGGGGAAGAGGGAAGACTTGTTGAAGGCAGTGGCGGCGAGTCCTTCATTGTCGGAGTCGGAGGAGGAGCAATCCGAGTCCCACTCCTTTCCTAGATGTGCCTCGCCCTTTGCCTTCTTGTATTGCTTCTTCTTCTCTCTTTTGTTCCCCTTTTCCTGGTCACTTTCATTATCGGGACAGTTAGCGATAAAATGACCAAGCTTACCGCATTTGAAGCATGAGCGCTTCCCCTTTGTCTTGGTCTTGCTTGGCTGCCCCTTGCGACCATTTAGCGCCGTCTTGAATCTCTTGATGATGAGAGCCATCTCTTCATCATTGAGTCCGGCCGCCTCAATCTGTGCCACCTTGCTAGGTAGCGCCTCCTTGCTTCGTGTTGCCTTGAGAGCAAGGGGTTGCGGCTCGTTGATCGGACCATCTTGGTGTACCTGGGATCCTCAATCTGTGCCACCCCGCTAACGAATTTCCCAAGAACTTCTTCGGGCGACATCTTGGTGTACCTGGGATTTTCACGTATATTGTTCACCAAATGAGGATCAAGAACGGTAAATGACCTGAGCATTAGGCGGACGACGTCGTGATCCGTCCATCGTGTGCTTCCGTAGCTCCTTATCTTGTTGATAAGGGTCTTGAGCCGGTTGTATGTTTGCGTCGGCTCCTCGCCCCTTATCATTGCGAACCGTCCAAGCTCTCCCTCCACCAACTCCATCTTGGTGAGCAAGGTGACGTCGTTTCCCTCATGAGAAATCTTGAGGGTGTCCCAGATCTGCTTGGCGTTATCCAAGTCGCTTACTTTATGGTATTCATCCCTGCACAAAGAAGCTAGAAGAACAGTAGTAGCTTGTGCATTCTTATGAATTTGTTCATTAATGAACATGGGACTATCCGAACTATCAAAGTGCATTCCACTCTCTACAATCTCCCATATACTAGGATGAAGAGAGAATAGATGACTACGCATTTTGTGGCTCCAAAATCCGTAGTCCTCTCCATCAAAGTGTGGGGGCTTGCCGAGTGGAATGGAGAGCAAATGTGAATTTGAACTTTGCGGGATACGAGAGTAGTCAAAAGAAAAGTTCGAATTAACCGGTTTCCTTCTCTCGTAGTCGCTGTGGTCGTCCTTTTGGGAAGAAGTAGACTCATCACTGTCGTAGTAGACGATCTCCTTGATGCGCCTTGACTTCTTCTTCTTCCCTTCCTTCCGTCTGTGGCCCGAGCCGGAGTCGGTAGGCTTATCGTCCTTTGGCTCGTTGACGAAGGATTCCTTCTCTTTGTCATTGATCACGATACCCTTCCCCTTAGGATCCATCTCTTCGGGCGGTTAGTCCCTTTGTGAAGAGAACGGCTCCGATACCAATTGAGAGCACCTAGAGGGGGGGGGGGGGGTGAATAGGTGATCCTGTGAAAACTTAAAACTTAAGCCACAAAAACTTGTTAAGTGTTAGCACAATAGTTGCCAAGTGGCTAAAGAGAAGTCTCAACAAAACACAATACCACAAGAGATCAAGCACAGAGGTGACACAGTGGTTTATCCCGTGGTTCGGCCAAGACCAACGCTTGCCTACTCCACGTTGTGGTGTCCCAACGGACGAGGGTTGCAATCAACCCCTCTCAAGCGGTCCAAAGACCCACTTGAATACCACGGTGTTTTGTTTTTCCTTTCACTATCCCGTTTGCAAGGAATCTCCACAAATTGGAGTCTCTTGCCCTTACAAGTATATGATCACAAAGAAGCACAGAGTAAGGGAGGGAAGCAACACACACAAATCCACAGCGAAACGCGCACACACACGGCCAAGAATCGAGCTCACAAGAGTATCACAAAGTTCTCACTAGAACGGAGCTCAAAACACTTAGAATGACAAACGAATGCGCAATGACTGAGTGTGGATGATCAAGAATGCTCAAAGGTTGCTTGTGTGTCTCCTCCATGCGCCTAGGGGCTCCTTTTATAGCCCCAAGGCAGCTAGGAGCCGTTGAGAGCAAATCCGGAAGGCCATCCTTGCCTTCTGTCGTCGGGGGCACCGGACAGTCCGGTGCACACCGGACACTGTCCGGTGCCCGATTTGTTTCCTTAAACAGCGAAGCCGACCGTTGCAGACCGTTGGCAGATCTGGCGCCGTTGGCGCACCGGACATGTCCGGTGCACACCAGACAGTCCGGTGACATCTTCCGACCGTTGGCTCCGCCACGTGTCCCGCGCAGATTGCGCGGCCGACCGTTGGCCCGGCCGACCGTTGGCTCACCGGACAGTCCGGTGCACACCGGACAGTCCGGTGAATTTTAGCCGTACGCCGTCGGCGAATTCCCGAGAGCGGCCACTTCGCGCTGAGTCGGCCTGGCGCACCGGACACTGTCCAGTGCACACCGGACAGTCCGGTGCTCCAGACCGAACTGAGTCTTGGCTGCACACAGCCAAGTCTTTGTCTCCTCTTTTCTCTTCTTCTTCTTTCTGTTTCTAACACTTAGACAAGTATATTAGTACTCAAAACCAATGTACTAAAGCTTAGAAACATACCTTTATCCTTGATTTGTACTTTGTCCACCATTTTACAATTAGGCACCTGTGTTGAGCACTAAATCACCAAAATACTTAGAAATGGCCCAAGGGCACATTTCCCTTTCAATCTCCCCCTTTTTGGTGATTTATGCCAACACAACATAAAGCAAGTAGACCAAGTACAAAAACACTTCAAATAAGAACTCAAATTATTTTGATTCAATTTTGACATATATGGACCATCTTTTGCCACCACTTGGTTTGTTTTTGAAATCAAACTCAAATCTCTATCTCTAAGTCAAACACACATGTTGAAGCATAAAGAGAGTCATTCCAAAAGAGATTGATCAAAGATTTCAAAAACTCCCCTTTTTCCATAATTACTATTTCTCCCCACAAGAAGCCAAAAGAGACAATAAAAGAGTTTTGACAAACCAAAAACTCTACTCTACTATTTTCAAATTTCTCAAGTGGTAGCTGATCCATTTATTGCTTTGGCCTTTATTTTCTCCCCCTTTGGCATCAAGCACCAAAACGGGATCAATCTTGGCCCTTTAACCCCATTGCCTCACCAAAATCTTCTCCCCGCTTGGGGGGCACCCCAAACATCTGTATTCAATAGGTTGACACCTCCAGTACAAGACCGATTGAGAACCCCTCAATCTGGTCCACGAGCACAGGCCCAGCAAGATTGTCGAACAACTCGGCCCCAAAGGCTGACTAATCCGGCAGGGGGGCATACAGCTACAACCTCCAACAGTACGAAAAAGGGAGATGTCATTAAAATAGGAACGACAGATGTCGTCGTACAACAAAACAACGAAGGGCCGATGATTTTTGGTGAATCGGCCAACACAAACAAAAAAGAAAGTACGACTGTCAATAAAATAGCTGATCCAAAATACTCTATGCCCCGATGGTGCCCATCGGGACTGACACGATCGCAAAAGCGAAAATTACAGCGCCTCAGAGCAAAGGAGAATCAGGAAAAAGAGGCAGAAAGAATATTCAATGACACGCATCCGCAGTATCCGCCACCACAAAAGAGATGGAGACCAAAGGCCGTTGAGAAAAATCAAACGACCACAAAGATAGTAAATAAAACGACAACTGTGCATCTCTCTGCAGGTATGGTAGACTGTCCAGCTATAAAGGCCGGATCATCTGCACAGGACGCGGACCATCTGACCCCTGAGGCCGAACCATCCGCACTACACCAAGACACCTCCGACGACGTACCGACGCCCATGGAGGAAGACGACCTGCAAGGAGAAGACCTGGTCGACTACGGAGCTACGCCAGAACACTTAGAGAATTAGGAAGGCAAGGTGACGAATTGGTCAGGACCAGTATGACGCTCGGCGATGTTGGGACTGACAGTTCGATCAAATCTAAAGGGATCACGTCCGTTGAGTCAACCATCGAGACCAAGGCCACTGCGTACCATCCTAGTAAGTGGCAAGATGCCTAAGAAAACCGATGTGATAACATCGAGTTAGTTGCTTTTGGTTCGCTCAGCTCCACCAAAAGGCAGGGGGGCATATGTTGAGCACCAAATTGAGCGCGCGGACGGTCCGGCCCTGAGGCCGGATGGTCCGCGGTCCGGACAGTCCGCGCCTGTGGGCCGGACGGTCCGCGCGTGCGCAGAACAGATTAGGGTTCCGAGTTTTGTGCTACGGTTGTTAGCTAAAATCAGGGGATAAGCTCGGAAATTAGTTTGTAAAGGGTCCAGCCCCCCTCCTCTATAAATAGAGAGGTATACGGCCGATTTGTAATCAACAATCGAATCAATACAACTTCTATTTTGCATTTTATCTTAGAAGTAGTTCTAGTTTAGCCCTAGTTTAGCCTTCCAATCCCCAAATTCTCCGCCTCTCCTCGACTCTACGTCGATTAGAGGAGTCTAGGTCGGTCTACCCGAGCCTAGGCACCACCTAGGATCTCTACTCCCCGACGGGGTCCCTCCCGAGAGCGAGATCCAGGCGCCGTCGGCGATCTTCCGCCGTCCCTGCGTACGCGCGGACCGTCCGGCCCCAGGGCGCGGACCGTTCGGACGTCAGGCAGGAGCCCTAGCCGCGCACCAGGCCGCGGACCGTCCGGCCCCAGGCCGCGGACAGTCCGCCCTTGCGCAGAGAGCACCACCGCGCCTCGCACCAGGCCGCGGACCGTCCGGCCCCTGCGCGCGGACCGTCCGCCCTTGTGCAGAAGGCACCGCCACGGTTCTTGTTGAGTGTTTGGCGCTCCAAAAAGGCGTCAACAATGTGCATGTTTGTTTCAGTTTTTAACGGCTTGCTTCTAGCCACAAAAAACTGCTGCGGACTGACAAACAATTAGCTTTTCAGCTAATTTCTATAAAATTTGATTTGTTAAAAACCATCCAAAATCAACGTAAACCCATAATTCGTCAATTGATTGCAATAATATGATCCTAAACTCTATAGATACATTTATATTCCTTCGCATGTAATTCTAACGATAGTCAGATTCTCCTTATAGCCAAATTCTTAGAAAATCTGATAAAAAAAGCCGAATAAACATGCCTATACTGGTCACTGCTGTCTCGGTTTTCACAAGGACTGCCAAGAGAATCGCTACAGCGCTCCATTGCATCTGCACCAACCGGGGTCTCCTCCCTAATTAAATTAACGAATCGTCGTCGTGCGTGCATTAGGAAGTATATACGATATGTGAAGCCCATATTATTTAATTTTCCCGTAACATGGCTTTAAATTTTTTTCTGTAAATTTTTTGAACAAGACGAGCCGAACATATAAAAAAAAAATCACACGAATTTTAAATTCAGGTGGAGGAGTGCATAGGAATGCACATCTCGTTTTTTTTTCTCTCCTCCTTCCCTGTGGCAAAAGAAAACCAATCGCCAATAATTCCGTGTCCCCGTTCCCCATGTGGTATTGATCTCCGGAGCCATCAGACGCATGGCCTAGCAAGCAGCAAGGGGAAGAGAAAGAAAAAAAGAAAGAAAGAAAGAAAGAAAAAGATATCATGAGCGAGGAAATAACTAAATAATGGAGAGATATTGTCAATCGGTCGGGGATAATTGGAGGAAGGAAGGAGACAAGCCGGAGACGCCCATCACCGCTGCTGCTGGCCCGTGGCCGTGGGGCCCCCGCCCGCAGCTCCCATCGATGGACCACACCACTGTACTGGGACACTTGAGCTACTGCTGCTGCCGCGGCTATACACTACACACTGTTCTCCTTCCACCTGCAGCGACCGCGCCGTGGCCTGTGGCGTGGTGCATCCATCGTCGTCGTGCTCCGTTGCCGCCTCCCATTCACGCCTGGACTGGAATGCACAGGCAGCCGAATGCATATGCCAGATTTCGTGGGCCCGAATGCTCCAATCAAGGCCTTGTGCACAGAATTCAGAATCATTACGTATTTCATTAGCGAGGCCCTCATGATTGAGCAGCGAGTCCAGGCATTAGCATCGCTCTAGACTCCACAAACATCAGACGGATTAATAATGAGACGAATCACCAATCTGACAAAGCAACTACAACGAGGAAGCACAGGCGGCGAGGAGTCCTGGGATCTGTTAATACAACGTTCAGCAGCCAGCTCAAATCTAGGTTTTTTTATAGTCTACGGCGTTTAAAGGGTTTGTTAGCAGGGATCCCATGACCACTCTCTCATTCCTCTTCACTATACCATACGCGCGCGCGCAGGGATCGATCGGCGGGCGGCACTCATTGACGCACGTCTCCACATCATCATCAGCAGCAGCACTTGAAGCAGCTCCTGCACCTGCATGACCAACAACAGCCGCCGCAGGTGAAGCAGGCAGCAGGAGGCCGGCAGCACCTGGGAAACCGGAGCGCGAGGCAGCAGCTCCTAAGCGGCCCGCAGCAGCCACAGCCGAAGGAGCCGCAGCTGGGGCAGGTCGGCTTGCGGACGCGGACGCGGCAGCAGCAGTTGGCGGTGAAGGTGGTCGTCGTCGCCGTCGCCGCCGTGGCCGTGCTTGCCCGGTGCGCCGCCTTCTTGCGGAGCTGGTGGAGTGCCGGCCGGATCTTCCTCAGCCGGGCCTTCGTCGTCACGGTCTCCATCTCGCGGACGAACCGCGACAGGTGGCGGATGAAGTCCGGGTACAGCTCCAGGTTGCAGTGCCCGCCGCCCTTGATCCAGAGCGGGTCGTGAGGCTCCCTCGCCAGCCTCCACAGCTCCTTCCCGTGCGACCAGTCCACCACGTCGTCGTCCGTCCCCTGCAAGGCGTCAGCGGGTGTAACTTGTTCGACGATGTATATTCTGATGTAATTTCAAGTGCGGCGCAAGCAACCCTTTTGACAAACAATGCACAGTTTTCATGATTGATTGTTCCTAATCGGGGTCTACAAAATTAAGTAATAGAAATCAGCATCCCAAACATAAGATATCCTTGATCGAACAAGTGATCTAGGTAAAACTCAGAACACCTGTGATGAGTGTGATCTATTGACCTGTGCAACTAACTAACTAACGATGGCAGACTGATACCAATCAGTAACATGAGAACTGTGAGTAAGTAAGAGCAAGTCAAGTGGAATATATACGGCAGACAGGCGGGAGATAGATTTATTACTGTAAGAGCCTGGTAACAAGACTGCTTCGTGTAAACTGGTGGCTTTCAGACCCTAAAGATTTGGTCTTTCATGTTTTGAGGTAACAGGCTAAGAATACGTACTTGCAGGCAGCAACAAACAAGCTACACTCAGACTAGATTCAGTTAGGCCTGTGCAAAATTTGGGCCAAAAAATCCCCGATTCTTTTGGGCCTACTAGCTTGACATGGTTATAAATTTGGTTGGGCTCAGCCAAGACAACATAAGCTGTTCACTATGACGGGATGAACAGCGAAAGGCCAACGACCACTAACGCAAGGACTACCAATGCCCAATTATTATTTGGGGTTGGTTACAGGCTGAATCAAGTCGGTGAGGTCCCACAGGGGCATGTAGGGAACTACTACAACTGCTAGTGACATCCCAGCCCATAAAAGGGCATGAATTCAGTTGACATAACTTCTCGCTAGCTGAGGCTTTGGGTCTGTTCAGAAAAGCCAGCTGCGGCTGCAGCAGCACAAGGAACAGTGCTGTGCAAGTCTTCATTTGCAGCGGCAGGGTTGAGTATTAAAAGTGAACAGGCTGAATGAAGACTTTGTTTCTGGACCTTGTAGTTCTGCTGTTTCCCCCCTCCACCTGTATACTTTTCCATCTACTTACGGCTGTATACTGTATACATCCCTGGTTAGTGTAGAGGCTGGAGGTTACCCCCATTATCTAAACCTATGTAAGAGGCCACAGATAGGCTAAAACATTTGGTTTAAAGAAATTTTTTCATAAGCCAAGGATTGGCACCATGTCACCGGTTCAAAGATGCCTCTCCGCATTTACCGAGGAAAGGCTTGGCTCGGTTTATCCCTTCCTATAGACACCACTCATGTGAGAGGCTCGAGCACAAGGTCTGCACCAAGAAAATGGTACCAAGGTTGATGAATTGTCCTGCTAGGAGTAGCAAGACTTCAGAGGAGAGAACGTGATCAAAGGGATTCCAGATATTAAATGGATTTTCTTCTAAATAGATTCGAACTGTTCATATCTTTGATTCCTATATGACTATATCTGAACCTGCACAGCAAAGGTATACATGAAATTGCCTTTTTCTACTAAAAGGATGTTTTGATGCCGTGATGCACTAGTGTGTAATGAGTAATGAAATGATTCGATGTCACTACTGCCAGCAATAACATTACTGCTCCAATACATACACCGGTAGTGTAGCAGGAACAACAACAGCACACAGCCATCAGAAGGGATGCTAAAGTGGTAAAATGTACAAAAGATGGCACTGCTGAGAAATTCACAGCTAAGAAACCAGTGCATGTTAGTTGAAATTCAATGCTATTTGTCCAATCACACAAGCAATATAAATAGACAAAAGCAAGATATCCTATTAGAGAACACTTACATGAATAACGAGCACTGGGCATTTGACCTTTTTTATTTTCTTGACATTCTGCAGAAATAATTTTGGCTAGACATTAGTAAAGGGTAACCCTAAGCATAAGAGCTGCAGACTGCAAAAGAGAATCAGTTTGAGTTATTTACTTTGTAAATGTCAAAGCAGAAAGTAAAGTTCACATGGCAAACCACACGGAGGCCTGACAGTATAGCGCTGTGGAGAACCACCCCGCGCAATCTAGGCAAACGAGAGGCTAAATGTAATGTTGGTCCACTGCCGACAGATTGTCCGTACAAGATAATGTCTTCCTGGCTGATCCCATACTCAGTTTCTAAGCATTGGTACACTGCTTCAATGTCTGCATATGTATTCTCTTCACTTGGCTGCATACAAATAACAAACATAAGGTCCAGCCCTCCGAAATGTAATCCTCTAGAAAGGATGCAAGTGTATGATAACTGCAAATACCAGGAACCTGGCAGCAATACAAACTGAACACGGAATCTGACTTAGCTCAAATGAGCATATAGCAATATATCAGCCAATCCAGTATCCAAAACAGAATTTGAAATTTAAGATGAATAAAGTTTCATAAGTCAGGAATTATTACTGTACTGACTACATGGAGTTTTAAAATACAAAACAGGAAAATCAAAAGAAAACGGGTAAAGTTTGCTTATTTGATTCTGAAATTTCAGGAATGATGTAAGATTAGGTCAGAACATAAAAACCTTGATTCAACTTTATGACATATAAACAATACCACGAAATTATGCTTAAAATAACTTTTTTGCATTGAATTGGGAATGACATGTTGGGTCCACATTCCATTGAAACAACCTGCATATCATGCCACAGCAGTGAGATGGATAGTTTGGACATCCATGAAGCCTGCAGGTGGACCTGAATGGAATAAACTGCTCATGCATGTAGTTTTGCAAAAGCTGATTCTTAAAACTGTAGTATGGCACTTTTAAAATGGCATGCATGGCTGAAAAGAAAAAGGTTCGAATCTAAAAATATGCTGATCATTGCTATCTCTGAGCAACCTTTGAAGATGCATTGGCCATGCTGTGCCAGTAATGCACCAGTCAGGCATGGGCCAAAAAGTCTCTTCGCATGTAGGTATATAAACTATGTTCTTGTAAATGCAAAATTGCAAGATCTGTAGCTAGGCAGGTTAGATAACTATTTATCTGTGTCAGTTTTTTTTCTTTTTGCAAAGGTATCTGTGTTAGTTCTGAAAGGCCAATAAGATCTAAGAGAAGTGTTTGGAACAGACAATCAGCGATTCACCACCACTTCTAATTTTCAACTCATCAGCATTATGTTCATCGTCCTTCCATTCAGAGGGTACAGCAGCATTTCAGACGAGTTCTCCTGTTGGCTCCTAGCGGGCGCCAGGAGTTTGGGTCAGCTTGGTCTCCCTAGTTCCATGAGTAATATCGAATCTAATCCTTTTACTCCTCTGTAACCTTTTTGTTTTTCCTTTTCTTTTGTTTCTTTTTCTGTTTTGGCTATGGATGTAAGTCCTGTTTTCTCTCTCTAATATAAAGATGTGCAGCTCTCCTGCACATTCTAGAAAAAAAAAACAATATGTCCATGGTGCAACATTGTTCATACTTGAAAAAATGAGTTCTTCCTTACCTTGCCAGTAGATGCACCATAGCCAGAATAGTCATATCTGCGATCACAGAAGAAGACAGTCAATCACGTCAGCGTGTTCTACATAACTTTATAACTTACCTTAAGAGCAGACCGATGAAACCGAAAACACCACATCATCTTAGTGAAACAAAAATGACGCAATTATAGTCAGAGAATGACGACACAGTCAACTTTGGCCCACTGATATAGTGACATGCAGTATTTCGACAACAGAAAAGGTTAAAGTTAACGTTTTTCCTTGACGACCATTCATAACAGTAACGCATACGCAGCCATATGAACTGAATCTTCTATTGATACCACGTTCTACATTCGGAACAAGAAACGGCAGGACTGAAGCACACGTCATAATCCATTCTCGGAACTTTTAAAAGTTCTGCACTCACTGATAACCGCCGCGGAAAAACTAGAATAACCACATCCATATCCCCAACTCTAGTAACGGAGTGCTTCCGCCGCCCTCGACATGCAAAACGGAACTGATCTATGCAATGCAGCATCAGTAATTCGCACAAATCGTCACTAAAGGTAAGTGTATCTTCTCCAGTAGCCCCGACCAGCCCCCAGCTAAAATCCAGCAGATAGAAAACAAAGGCATGTCCGGGCAGAGCATCCTATATAGGACAGGTATTACTACTTGAAGTACACTTACCTAAACAGATCGAGGAACATAGCATTTGATAGATAGAAACTAAGGAACAGCAGAATAAATGCACCTAGTAAAACAAACACTGAGGGCTAGTTTGTCAACTCCATTTTTTTCAAGGAATTCTCATTTTCCCATGATAAAATGAACTAATTTCACTTGAGAAAATGGAAATCCATTGGAAAAATAAGGTTGCTAAACTAGCCCTGAAAGGTAAGAATTGCAAGATCACAGAGATGGGCAGGAAGCATAGTGCACTACTAACCCCATCAGGTTGATCTTGAGATTGACCTTGAGCTGCACAAAGAGGTCGTACAGCTGGCCGAGGTCGGCGGCGTTGCCGTGCGAGTAGAGCAGGGTGAGGCGCGCGCAGGGGTTCCGGAAGTAGAAGGCCACCACCTTGTTCCCCCTGCTGGTGTTGACGAGCAGGACGTCCATGGCGTTGTCCCGCGGCACGCCGGAGGCGACGAGGCGGCCCGTGGCCTCGTCCTTCCGGACGGCGTACGTCGCCGGCTCCGGCGGGAAGAAGGCGAACCGCGCCGCGAGACTGGACACCGAGCACCCCGACGGCATCGGAGGCAGCGCTCACTCATCGACAGGCGGCAATGCGGGCTGCTCGGAAGAGGACGCCCTCTCCTCTCCCCTCCCCTCCCCTCCGCCCTGCGACTGCTGCTTTCTTGGCTCAGATGGATGGAGCTAGGTTCCCAACGATCAAATAGATATGCCGCAGAGGTGTTTTGGGATTTTGTGCAGTCACAACGGATTTGCGGCACCTTCCCTTGGTTGTTTCCAGGGATGGAATCGGCTCCAAGGACCAAACTTTGGGTGAAAATCTCTCGGGGAGTAGAGCACAAAAAGGTCAGTTCTTGAATCCTGCTGCCTGGCTGGATCTCTGCAACGGGCTCTCGCAAGAAACGGACAAACCTTTTCCCCTCCTCCTCCTCCTCCTTGAGAGAAAGAAATCCGCCCTAATAATAAAAAAACAAAGAAACCAGCTCACTCCACCGGGCAGCTCATCGGCGCCATCTCTGAAATCTCAACAGGGAGATGGCGATCGAGGAACATCAAAAAGGAATGGATTTATGATGTACCAATCGTACAGGGGGGGAGGGGTTTGGGAGGGTTTACTAGTGTGGGAAAAAAAACGAGCAAGCGACGAGGAGAGCGGAGCAGTAGCAGGACCAGGAGGAGCAACCGCTGCACAGCACTAGCCGACTAGCGAGCGCTCGCCCTGCTCTGCTCAGCAGCCTTCAGCCACGCACGCTGCTCGCTGCCATTTATTACTCACTGACAGACAGACACACGCTCAGAGACAGAGAAAGGGAGAGGAGAGAGGTTTTGGGAGGAGGAAGAGACGCTGTGCTGCTGTTGTGTGCGTGCGTGCGGGTGCGGCAGCAGGGGTATGTGGGGAGGGGAGATGAAGATGGAACAGGGCAGCGGAAAGTGCAGGGGATCCCCACGCCTTTGCAAAAAAGGAACGGGAGAGGCTTTGCAGCGTGGCGGTGTTCAGCCGTCGCTACGGTGCCGCGTGTGCCTCCGCCGATCCAGAAACTGAGCACCGTCTGATCGTCATATCAGACGGCCCGGATGAGGCCAAAAGTTTTGCAGAATGAAGTGTTTGTTGGGTGTGTGATGTCACGTTCTTGGAATTTTTTTAGATGAACCGTGTGTTGATTTCGTAGATATTTGTTGCGGGACGTTTATACAGAACAAATCTGATGAAAAGGTTGTAAGAGCATCTTCAAAAGACTAGCTAAATAGCTTGTCAAACTAAATTTTAGCTAATTAATAGCATACTAGCTCTCCAATAGATTAGTCATTTAACTTGCGAAACTATCCGACTCTCTAAATTAACTTCCTTGCTAGCCAAATCTAGGTAGCAACTCTCGCTACCCAAGCTAAATTATATGTTTGAGAGTCTGTTAGAATAAAATGTTATATATAGAGTTTAATATTTATGGAGAGACACATAAATTGTCAAAAATAAAGAGTCTATTAGATATTCTCTAACTGTTTTTTTTCAAGCTGAGTTTATTAAAAGCATCTCCAGCAATGATTCAAACTATTGTCTCAAATTGAAATATATGACTCTACACAAGAAAACTATTCCAACAACGTCTTATTTTGTAAAATTTTATAAAAAAAGACACTATCTTAAGTGTCTCAGATATACTAAACCTTAGTAGACTGCTCTATAATCTAGAGTTAAGGCTTTACTGTTTGAGCAGAAAATTTTATTGATACCTTAAACCATATAAAATATACTATTTTTTGAATTATAGAACATTTTGTTAGGACAGGTTGTTGTAGATGCTCACGTTCAATTCTCCTGCCAAATTTTGGTGGTGTTTCGTCGGGAAGTGCTAGCCGCTAGCGTGTGTTTCTGAGTTGATGGTTGCCAGTTTCCTATGACGATAGCAGATTTATTTATATTACTAAAGGCTCTTTTTAATTGTGATGGGACTTTTAGAAAAATAGTTGTGCTGAGTAGTTATAGATATTATAAAAGCTAAAAGATATTTGTTAGACAGTTATGGCTTTTTAGTGAGAGAAAAAAAAATACTATCAGTTTCTCTTAGTGATAGACGACCCTATCTGTCAATCTCGTCATCTTCTTCTATTAGGTGGATCCATGCTCGCGCCTCATGAGCCAATCTTCGGCAATGGACGGTGCTCTAGAGGGGTCGGGGTGGGGGCAGCGCCGGTGGCCTAGGATCGTGCTTGCTCGTGCGGCAGCAAACCCACGCTTGTTCATGCCGCGATCGAATGTAACTTTACAAAAAGTTATAACCATTAAATAATTCTACTTAAAAAATAAATAGAAATATAGTTTGATCATAATCTGATTTGTTCCTTAAAATTTGTAGTGTAAAATTTATAGTCTATTACCATCCCTATTAAAAGCAGGAGAAAGGTTATTGCGAAATTTGTATTAGCCAAAAGTTGTTTCTTTACGCATGGTGAGAGTTAACCTCTTTGGTTACTTTTGGGTATTTTAAAGTGCCAAATCAGGTTAGAAAGATCCACCAAAGGAAGCCTAAGATTCTTATGGTGTCTCTTTGTGAGAGTTTTGTTTGTTTTTTCTATGGTCATTTGTCCTTGTCCTCACGACTAACAAATAGTTTGAATACACTCAAGCTAATAGTTAGCTAGCTAAAATTATACTAGTAAAATTAACTAGCTAAGAACATCTCCAACAATGCCTCAAACTAGTGCCTCAAATTGAAATATGGGGCTCTACACAGGAAAAACTACTCCAACAGTGCTCTATTTCATAAAATTTTGTCAAAAAACTATAGGGCACCGTCTCAAGTGACTCAAATATACTACACCGTAGTGGGCTGCCCTATAATCTAGATTTGGGGCTTTACTGTTGGAGCGGGGTGTTTTGTTGGTGCCCTAAATTCTATAAAATATACTTATTTTCAAATTATAGGGCATTTTTGTAGGTCACGTTGTTGGAGATGCTCTAACAAATAGTTAGCTAACTAGTAGTTAATTTACTAAATATAGCTAATAGCTGAACTATTAGCTAAGATGTTTGGATGTCTCTAACTAATTTAGCTACTAACTATTATCTCTAGTGCATTTAAATACCCCTAACCAATGCATGCCTAGATGGAAACGAGCATTGTTTTTGGTGAAGTTTGTTCACGTTTCTCATGATTATCTGTTATATGATGAGGACAACTCGGGGTATGGAAAATCGCATATTTCTAGATGCCGCCACAGCCACCACCAAGATAACTTTTACTAACTGTCGGCGTTTCGAACCCGAGGGACCCTCAACTGGATCGACTAGTGAATTTTGTGCCGCGTGCCCCTGTCCAGATGGGTTGATGCAAGATGGAACACAAGAGAAGGGATGAGGCTTATATTATCTTGCACCGGGGTGTTTGCAGTAGGGGTTACAAGCTTCACGAGAGAGGGAACGGGCCCTAGGTCTCCTGAGAAGTCTAGTGTTGCGGAGTGGAGCTTGATGCTTGAATGAGTCCGTCTCCGTCGTTCTTATGGCCCGTGCCCCCCTCCCCCTTGAAAAGGCCCTGGGCATCCCCTTTTATAGATACAAGGGGATGGTCCAGCTGTACATATGAGGGTGTTGCTATGTGCTAACGTGGCCGACGGAGAAGTGCTTGAGCCCTGTAGAAGCGAAGCTGGCGGTGCGGTCCTGGGTCCTGCTGACGTTTCTTTGCCTTCGTAGAGAGCTTGAGGACTATTGACGTCATGGACGCATGCGGGGAACCATCATTACCTGTTGCCGGAGCAATCTAGATGTGACTCCGGTCTTGTTCCTTCGTAGCCTGAGGCGGCTAGCTAGAAGTAGGGTAATGATGTATCCCCTGTAGCGTAGTCGGTCCGAGGCCGAGGTCGGGCGAGGCGGT
This sequence comes from Zea luxurians, assembly GCA_029449295.1. Taxonomy (NCBI): domain Eukaryota; kingdom Viridiplantae; phylum Streptophyta; class Magnoliopsida; order Poales; family Poaceae; genus Zea; species Zea luxurians. The sequence continues at coordinate 34,672,173 of JAOPSE010000010.1, read as the reverse complement.
GACTTCTCCTGAGGCCGAGGCCGAGGTCGGGCGAGGTTGTGACTTCTCCCGAGGCTGAGGCTGAGGTCGGGCGAGGCGGAGACCTCCTCCCGTGGCCGAGGCTGAGGCTGAGACCTGGGGTCGGGCGAGGCGGAGCTCCCTGTTGCGCTCGAGGCTGAACTCGGGAGAGGCCGTGACTTACTGTTGTTAGTCTTACCCTGGTGGTTGGCACAGTAGTCGGAACGGGGTAAATAGTGTAGTTTTCCTGTTAGAACGACCAGTAAAGGGGCAAAGTGACTACGGTCACTTCGACCTTGCCAACTGAGGCGCGCGTGTCAGGATAAGGTGTTAGGTGATCCCTGCATTAAATGCGCATGCATTACGGTCGGCGGTAAGGCGATTTGGCCGAGGTTGCTATACGACAAAGTTTGCCCGAGCTTAGCCTCGGACGAGCCAGGGGTGCGCCCGCTGCCTGAGGGGGCCCTCGGGCGAGGCGTGAATCCGTCCGGGACCACTGTTCTTGCCCAAGGCCAGGCTCGGGCGAGACAAGATCGCGTCCCTTGGTAGATGAGGCTTTAACTTCGCGCTGTGCTTACCAGCCTTCACGGTCTGTTTTGAAGATATTTTTCAGCCATGCTTAGGAGTATTGGGGTACCCCTAATTACGGTACCCGACAGTATCCCCCGAGCCTCAAAGGGAGTGTAGGCACTCGCTTGGAGGTTCTGCCAGATTTTTTGCAAGGAGACTAGCCCTTCTCGGTTATGTTTTGTCCTGATGGGTGCGCGCGAGCGCACCCGTCGGGTGTAGCCCCCGAGGCCTCGGAGGAGTGGTTTGACTCCTCTGAGGTCTTAATTCTTCTTGTGATTCCTCGGTCGGCCTTGTTGTTCCCTCATGCGGCCTGGCCGCAGCCCGGGTGCATGGTCAGGCTCCGAGTTTTTAAGCTGGTTTGTTGACGTGGTCAACAATTTGGCCGTACCCTGGTGCGAGAGCAGCCTCCGAGCCTCTGCACGGAGCGAGAGGACGATCGAGGACCGTCTCGGCTTTTTATTGTACGCCCCTTCGTTGCCTTTCTGCAAGGAGGGGGGAACGCGCCATGCTGCCCTCGGTGGGCGCTGAACATGGTGTTTCTAGTGAGTTGCTAACAGGTAATCCGAGTGGACGCCCGAGCCCTGTTCGATAAGGGTCAGCTAGTGGCCCAGGGGCGCGCTCCAAAAGTACTTGCAGGTGATTTGCTGGACCCGGACCCATTCGATAGGGTCCGAGGGCTCGGTGCCTCCCTTCAGTGGGATTCCATTACAAATCGTTCCCGCTGGTCTCGGAAATGTCTTAGGGTACCTCGGGAGCGTAGCCCGACCCTTGGCCATGTAACGGACGTACCCAGGGTCATCCCTGACTCTACATGTTCTGGGGTGGCTGTCGAATCCCTTCGAGGGGCCAGCCTTCGAACCCCTGATCAGTAAAGGGCTCGGAGCCCGAGTGCTCTGGGGCGGTTGTCGAACCCCGCGGGGCGCAACCTTCGAACCCCTGATCAATAGGAGGGCTCGGGGCCCGTTTCCTTCGCTGCGAAGGACTCCTTCGAGATGTCCCGTTTCCCGATCCCTGCGGAGAGAGAGAAAGAGAAAGGAAAGGAGATATTTCGAAACAGTGTGGCACACCTTTTTTGAGGCAGTCATCATGACGGAGGCGAAACGACGCCCGTCCGCCTGCCAGAGGAGACGTGTGTCCTGCCAGCGAGTTAATGCGACGGGACGGGCGACTCGCGGGATATCTGTTGCGCGTGCGCGAGACGTTCGAGGAATGGAACACGGGTGCGTCGTCTTTATACTGTAGGAGAGGGCTCCCCTACCGCTTCAGGGGAGGATGCGAGCCTATAGGTGGGACCAGGGCCTGATTGGTGGTTGGACCGCTGCCTCCGCCTGTTGCTGCAATTATCGCCGGTCTGCCTATGGTCATACCATCCATCGCGTCTATCCCCACGGCTGACTGACCCGTGACCGTCGCTGTTGGGTCATGCGCGGGGCTGCCTCGGGTCGCTGCACTGGTTCTGTAGTCCCAAGAAGACGCGGCATTGGCGCAAGTGGCGGTGCGGTTTCTTTGCACATGGTAACCGGTGCGCCGGTTACATGACATGTGGGCCCGGGCCTCCATGCTGGACCGCCAGTTGCAACGAAGCTGAAAGGGTGCACGACCGTGGTGCGGTTGCATGCTTCTCGCGTGGCGGCCCGCCTTTTCGACCGCTGGTTTCGGCGAGGATGAGAGAGCGCTTAACCGCGGGGCGGTTGCATGCTTCGTGTGCAGCGGTTCGCCATCTTCGCATTTCGGGTCAGTTTGTATGGCATGTGGGACCTAGCCCTCGTGTCGTAGGGCGGGAACCCTAGAGCACGTCGGGGGAGTCTTTGCCCGTGATGCTTCGGGGCACGAGTGGGGAGATCCGTCTTTAAAAAGGGATCGATCCCCCGGGTAGTAGCCATGCCTTTGCTCTTCTCGCATTCATCGCATCTTTCCATCTTCCGGGCCTCTAGATGGGGTGCACCGGCGTTGCCTTCTTCTTCCTGCCGTTGGAGGAGCGCGACCTCGTGGGGGTTAGCGCTCTTTAGTCATCACTTGGCTTCAAGGATTTTCATCATGCAGCCCGGCTGCCGTTCCCCGCCAGTGGTCACCTAGAAAGATGACCACCAGCCTTGTGGCGGAGAAGAGCGAGCCGAGCTGTGGCCTCCCTGCCGCCCTCAGCTTCAAGGATGTTCATCATCCGTGCTGGGGGTGAGGGCAAGCCGAGTTGGGGCCCTGCCTTCCGCATGGGCTGGCGACCCGCTTCTTCCTCCAGCATTCGGGGGAGATGGGCGTTCACTAGCCTTGCGGAGGAGGCGAACTGCCACCTGCTGCCTGGTCGGGTGTGGCTGTTCGTCCACCGCACAGACAACGGTCGCGCCGTGCGCAGGTCGGCCACGTCCACGGCTTGTCCCGCGCCGCCGGCCACACCGGGGGTCGTACAAGACGTCGTACGCCACGGGGGCGGTGTCCGCGTTCCTGGATGGCCCTGTCCTCACTCCCGTAGCGACGACGGGAGCGAGGACCTCCTTGTGCGCGTTGGGGCGACCGCCATTCGTCGGTGCGGCGTTGGTGCACAGGTGGCCGCTGTCGTAGGTGCTAAGGTGGTGGTGGCCGCCATAGGTGAGGCTTCCCACCGCAGAGGTGGTTGCCTCTGCCGACGAGACCGTCAGTGCCACCTGCGGGCGGACCTCCGGCTCTTTGGCTTTAATGGCTTGTTCTCGCCCCCCGTGTGGGGATGCGGGCGAGGGCCTTTTCACAGTAGCGTTTGCCCTGGGGCAATCGCTGCTGCTGTCTAGCCGCCCGAGGCGGAGGTCGTTGTCGCTGCTGGTGCAGTGGTCACTGGTGAGCCGCTTGGAGTTCGTTATCTTGCAGCCCTTCCGGTGTGGAGGTAGTTCATTCCTGCGGGAATGGAGCTGGGGTCCCGTTTGTAAGGGAATGTAAGAGCAAAATGTAATTGCTTTAAGTACTAAGACATCTGTTGTAGGTCGGGAAAACCGCCGAGGGTGCTGCCGACATCTAAGTCTATGTAGCCTAGTTGTCCCAAGTATGCGTGTTTGTTTTCTGCGGCTACCGAGGCCTGAACATTTGGGTATTTGAGTATAAAGCTGTGTTTCTTTCCTCTTATTTCGAGCATCAGGACTTGTTCGGTAGCAGAATTAATTATCCGAGCGTGAGCTACCCTTCGTGGAAGGTGACGAGTGAGGTATCCGTATCTCGGAGGCGTAGGAGTCCCTCGGCTCGGTCAGCCTTGCCGTTCAAGGTCTCACTTGTCGTTTTTTAGGATTCCGCTATCGATATAGTTGAAAGGCACGAAAGTTTCTTTGGTAGAAAACCTTTCCGAGGAAAATTTTGACGCAGAGGGGGTTCCCCCCTTTTTAGACCCCGAGGCGACCGCTCGGGCCGGGACCCTCGCGGAGGGCCTGCCCGTGGCCGACGGGTCTGCCCGGTCTACCCAAGCCATGGCCTCACAGCAGCGTGCCTAGGCCGAAGGTATGTTTTGCCTGCTTTGTGACTTTGGTTTAGCTTCATCCTTTTCCTTGTGTCTGAAGAACATCATCCGGCTGTCTTCAGGGTTCGAGGCGGCTCTCGACGAGTCCGTCAACAACTACAAGGCACTTGCCCAGGCGGCTGAGCAGAAAGAGGCCGACCGCATGGCCATGTCTGAGGCCATCTCGGCCTTCTACCGGACCTTTGGCCTCGACAACGTCCCCTCGGGCAGCTCCCCCAGAGTCGCCTGCGGGCCTTGGGTGGCCACCTGCGCAGCAGACTCCGCGGGGCGCTGCACCACGGCGTTAGGCGGGCCTTCGTTGTCCTTGCTTCCCACTACGACATGGATCTGGAGTGGGTCGGCGAGGGCTACTGCTTACTCAACGAAGAGGAGGTCGCCCTGGCCGAGGTCCAAAGGCTTGATGCGGCTGCCGAGGGCCCAGGCGCGGCGTTGGCTTCCTTTTTTGAGGTGGAGATCCTTCCGCCTATGTCACCGTCTGAGGCCAGGCCAGATTCCGCCGCAGGTAGGAACGACGCCGAGGGTGCTGCTCATCCCCCTGCCGACACCTGAGCCTGTGGGGAACAATTTATTCTAAGTATGTGTATGTTTCTCGCGGTCGCTGAGGCCTAAACATTTTCAATGTTAGAGTATAAAGCTGTGTTTTCTTTCCTCTTATTTTGAGCGTTAGGACTTGTTCGTCGGTAGTAGAATCACTTATCCGTGCGTGAGCTACCTTTCGCGAAAGGTGACGAGTGAGGTATCCGTATCCCAAAGGCGTAGGAGTCCCTCGGCTTGGTCAGCCTTGCCGTTCAAGGTCTCTCTCGCTCGTTTTTAGGATTCTGTTATCGATATATCGAAAAGGCACGAAAGTTGTTTTCTACCCGAGCGTTAGGACTTGTTCGGTAGCAGAATCACTTATTCGAGTGTGAGCTACCTTTCGTGGAAGGTGATGAGTGAGGTATCCGTATCCTACAGGTGTAGGAGTCCCTTGGCTCAGTCGGCCTTGCCGTTCAAGGTCTCTCTCGCTCGTTTTTAGGATTCTGTTATCGATATAGTCGAAAGACACGAGAGTCGTTTTGGTAGAAAACTTTTCCGAGGAAAATTTTGACGCGGAGGGGGTTCCCCCCTTCTAGCCCCCGAGGGAGGGTCGGTTTTTGCTGAGGCAAGGCCGATCCTCCCTTGACAGCTAGACTTTTTATTTGTACATGTAAAGGGACCGAGGTACATGAACGACTTGAAACACTTTAAGGGTAAAAGTGACATAGCTGTTCGATGTTCCAAGCGTTGCTGTAGACCTTGCCTTGATCGTTGGCCAGCTTGTATGTCCCGGGCTTCAAAATTTTGGCGATGATGAACGGCCCTTCCCAGGGAGGAGTAAGTTTGTGGCGCCCTCGGGCGTCTTGTCGTAGCCAAAGCACCAAATCTCCCACCTGGAGGCCTCGGGGGCGAATCCTTCGGGCGTGGTAGCGTCGCAGAGACTGCTGATACCGCGCTGAGTGTAGCAAGGCTACGTCTCGAGCCTCTTCTAGCTGGTCCAATGAATCCTCTCGGCTGGTCTGGTTGTTTTGGTCATCATATGCCTTCGTCCTCGGGGAGCCGTATTCTAAGTCCGTGGGTAGGATGGCCTCGGCCCCATAGACTTGGAGAAGCGGCGAGAAACCCGTGGCCCAGCTCGGCGTCGTCCTCAGACTCCAAACCACCGAGGGTAGCTCTTTTATCCACCACTTGCCAAACTTGTTGAGGTCGTTGTAGATTCTTGGTTTTAGCCCCTGCAAAATCATGCCATTGGCGCGCTCCACTTGCCCATTTGTCATTGGGTGAGCTACGGCGGCCCAGTCCACACGGATGTGGTGGTCTTCGCAGAAGTCTAGGAACTTTTTCCCAGTGAACTACGTGTCGTTGTCGGTGATGATAGACTTTGGGATCCCAAAGCGGTGGATGATATTCGTAAAGAACGCCACCGCCTGCTCGGACCTAATGCTGGTTAAGGGTCGGACTTCGATCCACTTGGAGAATTTGTCGATGGCGACCAGCAGGTGCGTGAAGCCCCCGGGTGCCTTCTGCAAGGGACCGACGAGGTCCAGACCCCACACAGCGAACAACCAAGTGATAGGTATTGTTTGTAGAGCCTGAGCAGGCAGGTGTGTTTGTCTCGCGTAGAATTGACACCCTTGGCAGGAGCGTACAATCCTAGTGGCGTCGGCCACTACGGTCGGCCAGTAGAAACCTTGTCGAAAAGCGTTTCCTACGAGGGTCCGAGGTGCTGCATGGTGACCGCAAGCCCCCGAGTGTATTTCTTGTAACAGCTCTTGTCCTTGGGCGACGGATATGCATTGTTGGAGAATGTATGAGGGGCTGCGGTGGTACAACTCCTTTTCATCACCCAGTAAAACGAATGACTTGGCGTGCCGAGCCAGTCGCAGAGCTTCGACCTTGTCGAGGGGCAGCTCTCCCTAGAGGAGATATTCCAGGTACGGAGTCTGCCAGTTTGGGTTTGGTGTGACCCCATTCTACTCTATCTCGACGCACAGGGCCTCACCCTCGGCGGCCGAGAGTACCTCGGGCTGGGCCGAGGTCTCCTCGGGTTCGGGTGTGTCGTTGAGTTTGACGAATGGTTGATATATGTCCCTGGAGAAGACATTCGGGGGAACCGTTGTTCGTCCCGAGGCTATCTTAGCCAGCTCATCTGCAGTCTCATTGTACCGTCGAGCAACATGGTTGAGTTCCAGCCCATAGAACTTATCTTCCAAGCACCAAACTTCGTCACAGTAGGCCTCCATTTTTTGGTCACGGCAGTGAGAGTTCTTCATGACTTGATCAATAACGAGCTGTGAGTCACCACGAGCGTCGAGGCGCCGAACCCCTAGCTCAATGGTGATGCGTAACCCATTCACCAAGGCCTCGTATTCGGCTACGTTGTTTGACGCCGGAAAATGGAGGCGTATTACATAACGCACATGTTCTCCGAGGGGTGAGATGAAGAGCAAGCCCACGCTTGCTCCGGTCTTCATCAACGACCCATCGAAGTACATGGTCCAAAGTTCGGTCTGGATTGGAGCCGTTGGCAACTGGGTGTCGGTCCATTCAGCCAGAAAGTCGGCCAAGACTTGGGATTTTATGGCCTTCCGAGGGGCAAATGAAAGTGTTTCCCCCATGAGTTCCACTGCCCATTTCGCTATCCTACCCGAGGCCTCTCGGCACTGGATGATCTCTCCCAGGGGGAAGGATGACACCAAAGTCACCGGATGAGACTCAAAATAGTGTCGCAACTTTCGCCGTGTTAGAATCATTACGTACAGTAGCTTCTAGATTTGTGGGTAGCGGATTTTGGTCTCGGATAGCACTTCACTGATGAAGTAGACTGGCCTCTGGATGAGCAGTGCATGCCCTTCTTCTCGTCTCTCGACTACGACCGCAGCGCTGACCACCTGAGTGGTTGCGACGACGTAAATCAAGAGGGCTTCTCCCGCAGCGGGGGGCACCAAGATGGGCGCTTTAGTAAGGAGTTCCTTTAAGTTTCCGAGGGTTTCTTCGGCCTCGAGAGTCCAAGTGAAGCGCTCGGTCTTCCTTAAGAGGCGGTACAAGGGCGATCCTTTCTCGCCAAGGCGCGAGATGAAGCGGCTCAGAGCCGCAAGGCATCCCATGACCCTTTGTACTCCTTTTAAATCTTTGATGGGTCCCATGTTGGTGATGACCGTGTTTTTTCTGGGTTGGCCTCGATGCCTCGTTCGGAGACGATGAACCCTAGGAGCATGCCTTGGGAGACTCCGAAGACACACTTCTCAGGATTGAGTTTTACGCTCTTTGCTTTTAGGCACCTGAATGTCACCTCAAGGTCAGAGAGGAGGTCGGAGGCTTTCCTTGTTTTGACAACGATGTCGTCGACGTAAGCCCGACCGTTCTGCCGATGTGCTCTCCGAACACATGGTTCATGCACCTTTGGTACGTTGCGCCTGCATTCCTCAAACCAAATGGCATAGTAGTATAACAATACATGCCAAAAGGTGTGATAAAAGAAGTTGCGAGCTGGTCGGATTCTTTCATCTTGATTTGGTGATAGCCTGAATAGGCATCGAGGAAAGATAGGGTTTCGCACCCAGCGGTGGAGTCCACAATTTGATCGATGTGAGGTAGAGGGTAGGGAACCTTGGGACATGCTTTATTTAACCCAGTGTAGTCTACACTCATCCTCCACCTCCCACCTTTTTTCTTTACAAGTACAGGGTTAGCTAACTATTCTGGATGGAATACCTCTTTGATGAACCCTGCAGCCACTAGCTTGTGGACCTCCTCGCCTATGGCTCTATGCTTTTCTTCATCAAAACGGCGTAGGTGCTGTTTCACGGGTTGGGCTCCGGCTCGGATGTCCAGTGAGTGCTCGGCGACATCCCTCGGTATGCCTGGCATGTCCGAGGGACTCCACGCAAAAATTTTGGTGTTTGCACGAAGAAAGTCGATGAGCACTGCTTCCTATTTGGGGTCGAGCCCGGAGCCGACTCTGACTTTCTTGCTGGCGTCGTTGCTGGGGTCGAGAGAGACGGACTTAACCGCCTCGGCTGGTTCAAAGTTGCCGGCGTGCCGCTTTGCGTCGGGCGCCTCTTTGGAGAGGCAATCCAGGTCGGCGACGAGGGCTTCAGATTCGGCGATGGCTTCGGCGTACTCCACGCATTCCACGTCGCACTCGTAAGCGTGGCGGTACGTGGATCCGACGGTGATGGTTCCCTTGGGGCCTGACATCTTGAGCTTGAGGTACGTGTAGTTGGGGACGACCATGAACTTGGCGTAGCACGGTCTTCCCAACACCGCGTGATAGGTCCCTCGGAACCCGACTACCTCGAAAGTGAGGGTTTCCTTTCGGAAGTTGGAGTGAGTTCCAAAGCAGACGGGCAAGTCAAGTTGCCCAAGGGGCAGGACACGCTTGCCGGGGACAATCCCGTGAAAGGGTGCCGCACTGGCCTGGATCATGGACCGATCAACCCCCAAGAGCTCTAGGGTCTCGGCGTAGATGATGTTGAGGCTGCTGCCCCCGTCCATGAGGACCTTGGAGAGCCTTGCATTGCCGATAACAGGGTCGACGACAAGCGGATACCTTCCTGGGCTTGGAACGTAGTCGAGGTGGTCATCTTGGTCGAAGGTGATGGACTTGTCGGACTAGTCTAGGTAGACTGGCGTCGCTACCTTCACCGAGCAGGCCTCCCGACATTCTTGCCTGTGGTGTCGAGCCGAGGCATTCGCCACTTGCTCACCGTAGATCATGAAGCAGTTGTGGACCTCCGAGAACTCTTCTTCCCTGTCGCCTCCTTTCTTGTTGTTGCCTTGGTCCTTGCCACCCTCCACCGAGGGTCCAGCCTTATTGAAGTAATGCCGGAGCATGTCGCACTCTTCAAGGGTGTGCTTGACGGGACCCCTGTGATAGGGGCACGACTCCTTGAGCATCTTGTCGAACACGTTGGCCCCTCAGGGAGGCTTCTGAGGATTCCTGTGCTCGGCAGCAGCGACGAGATCCACGTCAACGACGTTGCGTTTTGCTTGCGCCCTCTTCCTGGTCTTCTTCTTCGTGCCACGCTGCACGGGTGCCTCGGGGTCGTCTTCCTTCTGCCTTCCCTGAGGCTGCTTGTCCTTCCGGAAGATGGCTTCGACCGCCTCCTGATCAGAGGCGAACTTGGTGGCTATGTCCATCAATTCGCTTGCCTTGGTGGGTGTCTTGTGCCCCAGTTTGCTTACCAGGTCCCCGCAAGTGGTGCCGGCGAGGAATGCCCCGATGACGTCTGAGTCGGTGATGTTAGGCAACTCGGTGCACTGCTTTGAAAACCACCGGATGTACTCCTGCAGGGATTCCCCTGGCCGCTGGCGGCAGCTCCGGAGATCCCATGAGTTCCCAGGGCGCACGTACGTACCTTGGAAATTTCCAGTGAAGGCCTTGACTAGGTTGTCCCAGTCGAAGATCTGCGCAGGGGGCAAATTCTCCAGCCAAGCCCGGGCAGCGTCAGAGAGTAAAAGGGGGAGGTTGCGGATGATGAGGTTGTCGTCGTCTGTCCTCCCAACTGGCACGCCAGCCGGTAATCCATGAGCCACAACTCCGGCCTCGTCTCCCCTGAGTACTTGGTAATGGTAGTCGGGGCCCAAAACCGGGCTGGGAATGGCGCTCGTCGTATGGCCCAGCTGAAGACCCGCGGACCTGGTGGTTCGGGGGAGGGGCTCCGATCCTCCTCACTGTCGTAGCGTCCCCCGCGTCTGGGGTGGTAGCCTCGGCGCACCTTTTCCTCGAGGCAGGCTCGACGGTCGCGGCAGTGTTGCTCATTGCCGAGGCGATCTCGGGCTGCAGGTGCCTCGCCTCCTGTGAGCTCGGTGTGGACTGAGGCCTCACGCATGTGTTGGGAGGACGCTGCGTGATGCTCCGAGGGGCATCCTCGCCTTCGAGAGGCGGAGCTCTCCGCCCGTCGGGCTGCGGCATTTTCCAGGAGGTTCTTGAGTTCGCCCTGGATATGTTGCCCTCGGTGGTAGATGGGTCCGGCATCGTTCGAAGTAACATCGCCGCTGCAGCTAGGTTCTGGCCGGCCCCGTTGAAGGCCGGGGGCAGCATTGCCCTGGCATCGTCAATAATACGGCGCTGGATGTCCCGGGCCCGATGACGCGCTCCTCCGGCGAGCGCTCGGCCTGCCCACTCTTGCTCGAGGTTTTGTCGGAGCTGCACAAGTCGCCCCGTTTCTTCGTCGAGCTTGGCCTACATCTCGCGGAGTTGCTCGAGCTGTGAGCCCTAACCCCCCGTAGGGACCTTGGCCACAGCTAGCTCCCGCGGGATCTCAACGCGAGACGCAGGTGCAAGGGCACCGTCATTTCCTGGCATGCCGAGGTGGTTGTCTCCGTCGTGATCTTCCTGATCGATGTGGAAGCACTCGCGAGTTGGGTCGTAACCCTCGTCGTCAAGGCTGTGGCCATCATCAGAGCAGCCGGAGAGGCAGTGGTCACATGCGGACATGAAGTCTCGCATGGCACTGGGATCACGGAGTCCGGAGAAATCCCAACTGATGTCGGGGTCGTCCTCTTCCTCGGAACCTGCGGGTCCGGAGGTTGATACGACCGTCAGTCAGTCCCAAGTTGACCACATATGGCACCCCGGTAGGTCAGGATATGCCCTTACGAAAGCGCTTACCGAAGTGGGGTCGCTTGGTGGGTCGAAGCTGAATCTAAAGGGAACAGGATGGAAAACTGATGGTACCTCCTGGTTGGTGGGCGGCGGTGAAGTTGCATCAGAGATGGAATGTGTCGTTATCTCAGGCGCGAGACTAATGTCCGACAAGTCCCTCGCAAGGGTGCCGACGTCATCAGTCCGCATGGGGTTGGCACCTTGCTGGGAAGCGATACCCGTCGTTGTCCCAGGTGCGAGGATAACACCCGACATGTCCCCCGCAGGGGTGTCGGCGTCGTCGATTCGCTCTGGTCCGACAGCCGACGAGGTGCTGCCTCCTGCCTGGCCATGGTCGCTCCGTCTCGTCCTCCTCCGACGAGGAAGGTGGCGGGGTTGACCCGAGTGTTCTTCCGCCACGGGGAGATGTCGTCGCCGAGTTCGCCTCCGCCGGGTGAGCCGATGACCGCCGTTGTTGTCGTGCTGTGGGGGGAGGAGTACCATGTCATAGCTGCCGTTGGGGGACATGAACTCGAGGCTCCCAAAGCGGAGCACCGTCCCGGGCTAAAGAGGCTGCTGGAGATTGTCCATCTAGAACTTCAACGGGAAAGTATTGTCAACACGCAGTGTCCCCTACCTGGCGCGCCAACTGTCGGCGTTTCGGACCCGAGGGACCCTCAACCGGACCGACTAGTGAATTTTGTGCCGCGTGCCTCTGTCCAGATGGGTTGATGCAAGATGGAACACAAGAGGAGGGATGAGGCTTATATTATCTTGCACCGGGGTGCTTGCAGTAGGGGTTACAAGCTTCGCGAGAGAGGAAACGGGCCCTAGATCTCCTGAGAAGTCTAGTGTTGCGGAGTGGAGCTCCATGCTTGAGTGAGTCTGTCTCCGTCGTCCTTGCTGCCCGTGCCCCCTCCCCCTTGAGAAGGCCCTGGGCATCCCCTTTTATAGATACAAGGGGATGGTCTAGCTGTACATATGGGGGGTGTTGCTATGTGCTAACGTGGTCGGCGGAGAAGTGCTTGAGCCCTGTAGAAGCGTAGCTGGCGGTGCGGTCCTGGGTCCTGCTGACGTTTCTTTGCCTTCATAGAGAGCTTGGGGACTATTGACGTCATGGACGCATGCGAGGAACCATCATTACCTGTTGCCGGAGCAATCTAGATGTGACTCCGGTCTTGTTCCTTTGTAGCCTGAGGCGGTTAGCTAGAGGTAGGGTAATGATGTATCCCCTGTAGCGTAGTCGGTCCGAGGCCGAGGTCAGGCAAGGCGATGACTTCTCCTAAGGCCGAGGCCGAGGTCGAGCGAGGTTGTGACTCCTACCGAGGCCGATGCTGAGGTCGGGCGAGGCGGAGACCTCCTCCCGAGGTCGAGGCTGAGGCCGAGACCTAGGGTCGGGCGAGGCGGAGATCTTCTCCCGAGGCCGAGGCTGAGGCCGAGGCCTAGGGTCGGGCGAGGCGGAGCTCCCTGTTACGCCCGAGGCTGAACTCGGGAGAGGCCGTGACTTACTGTTGTTAGTCTTACCCTGGTGGTTGACACAGTAGTCGGAACGGGGTAAATAGTGTAGTTTTCCTGTCAGAACGACCAGTAAAGGGGCGAAGTGACTGCGGTCACTTCGACCTTGCCAACTGAGGCGTGCGTGTCAGGATAAGGTGTCAGGTGATCCCTGCATTAAATGCGCATGCGATACGGTCGGCGGTAAGGCGATTTGGCCGAGGTTGCTATATGACAAAGTTTGCCCGAGCTTAGCCTCGGACGAGCCGGGGGTGCGCCCACTGCCTGAGGGGACCCTCGGGCGAGGCGTGAATCCATTCGGGACCACTATTCTTGCCCGAGGCCGGGCTCGGGTGAGACGAGATCGCGTCCCTTGGTAGATGAGGCTTTAACTTCGCGCTGTGCTTACCAGCCTTCACGGTCTGTTTTGAAGATGTTTTTTAGCCATGCTTAGAAGTATTGGGGGTACCCCTAATTACGGTACCCGACACTAACTATGCAAATACAAATAATTCTCCTCCGTATCCCTTTTTATAAAATAAAGTTAAAATTTTACCACATCTTGATACTGTCTTTTAGTCATTATACTAATCCAGTCTAAATATACACTACCGGAATCCGGGCCTTTGCCGAGTGCTTTTTATCGGGCACTCGGCAAAGAAGACTTTGTCGAGCGCCGCACTCGGCAAAGTCCTGCGCTCGGTAAAGAGCTTATTTACCGAGTGCACGACACTCGGCACAGCCAAGCACTCGGCAAAGACTGCTTTGCCGAGAGTCGAACACTCGGCAAAGATGGCTCTCGGCAAAGGGCCGTTAGCGGCCGTCTACAGCTGACGGTCGTCAGTCTTGGCCGAGCGTCAAATATCTGGCACTCGGCAAAGAAAGTCTTTGTCGAGTGTCTTCTGTAGACACTCGGCAAAGCATATTTTTTTTAATTTTGGTTACCAAACTTTTTGTGGTATGTTCCTACACTATGTAGACCTACATGTACCATTTTGGGACAATTATAACAGTGTTTTCTATAGCTAGTAGATTTAGTTTGTTTATTTGAATTTCTTCGGAAAATTCAGATTTGAACTGTAGGTCACTCGAAACTTGGAAAACCGTGCATGCAAAAATGATATCCATGCTACTTAGCACAAGTTACGACCGATTTCAGGAGCGGACCGAAAACTTCGAGCACCATGCTCACTCAACATTACCGTGAACTTGCCATCCAGGTGTTTAAAAATTGTATAAAACACAAACAGAGTCAGAAAATCATGAAACCTGTCCACGTGTCATGATATCATATGTAGAGGCTATGATAAAAATTTGAAAAAGTTTCGAAAAAGCTGTAACGTATTATGTGTACAAACCTAAGAGATCCACATTGAACCTCTATGATTTCATGTGTAGTTCTCTCAGGTTTCTACACATAATGTCTCACAACTTTCTCCAAACATTCTAAATTTTTTATCACAGACTCTACATATGATATCATGACACGTGGACAAGTTTCATGATTTTCGAAGTTTGTTTGTGTTTTATAAAATTTTTAAACAGCTGTATGGCAAGTTCACGACCATGTTGAGTGAGCATGGTGCTCGAAGTTTCCGGTCCTCTACTGAAATCGGTCGTAACTTGTGCTAACTAGCATGGATATCATTTTTGCATGCACGGTATTCCAAGTTTCGAGTGACCTGCAGTTCAAATGTGATTTTTCGAAGAAATTCAAATAAACGAACTAAATCTACTAGCTATAGAAAACAATTTTCTAATTGTCTCAAAATGGTACATGTAGGTCTATATAGTGTAGAAACATACCACAAAAATTTTGGTTGGGAAAATTAAAAAAAATAAAAATGTACTTTGCCGAGTGTCAAGAAATGACACTTGGCAAAGCATCCTTTGTCGAGTGCTAGCTGGTTGACACTTGGCAAAGAATTGTAAAAGTATATTTGCCGAGTGCCGCCCAGTGGGCACTCGGCAAAGGAGACTTTGCTGAGTGTCAGCGATCTGGCACTCGGCAAAGAATATTTTAAAATTTTAAAATAATCTTTGCCGAGTGCCAGATCGCGGGCACTCGACAAAGTCAGGAAATAAACTATCCGACCGTTCTTTCTCCTTTCTCTTCTCTCACGCTCTCTTCTTTCTCTTCTCTGCCCGCCGCCGAGCCTGCTGCTCGCCGCCGCGCCGTCTGCCCGCCGCTGCGCCGTCTCCCGCCGCCGCGAGTGCTCGCCCCTCCCCACGCCGGCACGCCCCCCCACTCAGGCGCCCGCCCGCCTGCTCGCCGCGGCGGCCACTCGCCGCGCCGGGCCCCTCGGCGCGCCCGCCCCCTCGCCACAGCCGTGCCCGCCACGCCCGCCGCACCCGCCTCGCCGCACCCACCTCGCCGCCGGCTAGCCACCGCGCCACCACCACGCTACCACCCCAACGCGCCGTCCTTCAACTCACCGCCCGTGCAGGTATGTTAGTTTTCAGTTACGATTTTTAGTTATTGTGTTAGCATTTTTGTTAGGTATGTTAGTTTTGTTGCTATAATTAGTTGTTTGTTAGTTTTGTTAGCATTTTTGTTAGGTATGAATATCGTGAATATGAATGTGATAAATGCGAATTTGATCGGATGTGATGAATGTGAGTTGAATATGCAGGTTTTAGTATCCTCCCCGTGTAGGGGAGGTGCTGTCAAAATTTATACTTAGTTATTTAGTAGTTAGTGGGTAGTATTTAGTCGGTTGTGGTTATACTTATAGTTATCTATCTAGTTATTAGTGGGTTGTGGTTAAGCAATAACCATCCATAGTGGACATTGAATATTTAATTCGTGTTTCAAATACTTGTGTTAACATACTTGTGATTCTTTTTTACAGAGAAGATACTTATCTTCCTAGCCGCTGCGGGTCTGCCTGCACCGCGTCGCATCGCCACTGCACCGACCCGCCACAGCCCCACTAGCCTGACTCCACCGCCATCCTAGGTATAACCTCTATTTCCGCATCATGATCATAGATCACGTAACCCAGTTAGGCGTCTCCCGTTCGAAGGAATACAGTGTAGATATGCAGATCTTTGCATATCTACAAATGTATCAGTTTCGAATTGTCCACGTTTTTTGGACAGCCCGCGGTTGCGTAGATGGTGTTAGTTTCATGCTCTACTCCGGTCCGAGATAGAGTTTCGGCGTCACCTCCCTGTTGTTCTCCGGACAGTACACTCTCCCCGCCAGGACGTGTATCCGGAGAACAGCGGGGAGGTGCTGCCGAAATTCTATCTCGGATCGGAGTAGAGCATGGAAACTAACTCCATCTACGCAACCGCGGGTGGGATTAGGACCTATCCTCACCTATTAGAAGGTAGGAACGTAGTGTACATGCATTACATGTCTATATTAAACTATACTCGGTTATATATGTTAGAGGATGGAGGACCGTGAGTGGATGTACACGGGCCGCGTAGGACGTAATGATGTCACCCCTGAATGGATTAGGAAGACCGATGCTTTCGTGGAACGGGCATATGGCGAAGCTGCTAACGGAGCTAGTCTAGTCCCTTGTCCATGCAACAAATGTGCCAACAGGAAAAGGAAAACAAAGAAGGCCATGGTAGAACATATTTGGAAGAATGGATTTACGCCGGACTATACTCGGTGGATCTTCCATGGTGAAGCGCATCGCACGAGAGAGGAGGTGGTGAGACAACGCGTCGAGGATTACGATGCTGATGCCGGGGTAGCGAACATGTTGAACGACTATCACGAGGCACAATTCGCCGAAGGACGTATGGAGGACGAGCCAGAGGCGACCACAAAGGCATTCTACGACATGTTTGACGCGGCACAGAAACCCCTTCACGACAAGACAAAGGTTTCTCAACTGGATGCCATTGGGCGTATAATGGCGTTCAAGTCGCAGTATAGCATGAGTCGAGACGCCTTCGATGGTTTGTTGATAGTTATTGGCAGCCTGCTTCCGGAGGATCACGTTCTGCCAAAGAGCATGTACGAGGCACAGAAATTCCTTCGTGCACTCAAGATGACGTATGAGCAGATACATGCTTGTCCGAAGGGCTGCGTCCTATTTAGGAAAGAACACACTGAGGCAAAGTACTGTCCGAAGTGTAAATCGTCTAGGTTCATGGAGGTAGACTCTGGTGATGGACAGAAGAGGCAGCTCGACATCCCCGTGACAATCCTACGCCACCTTCTGTTCATACCGAGGATCCAGCGTCTATACATGACAGAGGAATCCGTGAAATAGATGACATGGCACAAAAAAGGCAAACAATACAATCCTGACAAGATGGTTCACGCATCCGATGGTGAAGCATGGACCCACTTTGATGCCATTCACCATGAGAAAGCTAAAGAGGCTCGTAATGTTCGTGTTGCGCTGGCCACAGATGGGTTCAATCCCTATGGAATGACCGCTGCCCCATACACATGTTGGCCCGTGTTCGTTATCCCCATCAATCTCCCCCCCGGTGTATGCTTTCAAAGACAGAACATATTCGTGTCGTTGATAATTCCTGGACACCCGGGGAATAAAATGGGCGTGTACATGGAGCCTTTGATTGATGAATTGGTCCGTGCTTGGGAGGAAGGGGTATGGACGTATGACCGAGCTACGAAGACAAACTTCAAAATGCATGTTTGGTACCAGTACTCCATGCATGACTTTCCGGCGTATGGGCTATTTTGCGCCTAGTGTGTTCACGGTAAGTTCCCATGCCCAGTTTGCAAGGAAGCTCATAGGTTTATTTGGTTGAAGAAGGGTGGCAAATATTCGTCATTTGATAAATATCGACAATTTCTCCCTCCTGACCATGCATTCCGACTAGACATCAAGAACTTTACGAAAGGTGTCGTGGTGACAGACCGCCCACCTGCAATGATGACTGGTGTCGAAGTTCGCCAACAGATAGATGGTCTCGTGGCCAACCCAGAAGGTGGTTTTGTGGGATATGGTGAGCAACATATGTGGACACATAAGTCGGGCTTGACTCGGCTCCCCTATTATGATGACCTGCTCCTTCCACACAACATTGACGTGATGCACACTGAAAAGAATGTCGCCGAGGCACTTTGGGCAACAATTATGGAGATTCCTGATAAGTCAAAGGATAACGTAAAGGCAAGAGTGTATATGGCAGAGTTATGTGATAGAGCAAACCAAGAGATGAAGCTGCCTAGTGGTGGAAAGACATGGAGAAGGCCTAAGGCCGATTTCGTCCTGAGCAGGGCCCAGAGGAAGGAAGTACTACAGTGGATCAAGATGTTAATGTTCCCTAATGGGTATGCAGCTAACCTTAGTAGGGGGGGGTGAACTTATCTACTCTGCGAGTCTTAGGGATGAAGAGTCATGACTTCCACATATGGATTGAACGAATTCTTCCGGCGATGGTTCGAGGCTATGTCCCTGAGCATGTCTGGCTAGCGCTTGCAGAGTTGAGCTATTTCTTCCGCCAGCTTTGTGCAAAAGAGTTAGCTTGGACCATGATTGCAGACTTGGAAAGGATGGCACCCGTGTTACTGTGTAAGCTGGAGAAGATCTTTCCACCCGGCTTCTTCAATCCGATGCAACATTTGATTCTTCATCTCCCATATGGGGCACGAATGGGGGGGGCCCGTGCAGGGACGTTGGTGCTATCCAATCGAGAGATGTCTAAAGACTATCCGAAAGAAATGTAGAAATAAATGCAAAATCGAGGCTTCCATTGCAGAGGCATACATACTAGAGGAGGTGTCAAACTTCACAACAACTTACTATGGTGACAAACTGCCGAGCGTGCATAATCCACCCCCTCGTTACAATGATGGCGGCAATGAATCGAACCTCAGCATTTTTCGAGGGCAAATCGGAAGCGCGAGTGGTTCGACCACCAAGACCCTGAGACATGAAGAGTGGCGCCATATCATGCTATATGTATTGACCAACCTTGAAGAGGTGACGCCATATATGGAGCAATTTCTTCATGAATTCTGGCGTCGATCAAGGGACCCAACTCCACATGAATATGATACCCTTCTTAGAAAGGGTGCGGGAAATGGATTGCCCGATTTCATTTCCTGGTTTAAACGTAAGGTACGTGCTTAGCTTGTCATTTGAAGTTGTTCAAAGCCATTGCGAATAATATAACAATCTAGCGTGTTTGAACTTGCAGGGCCAAAGAGAGCCGTCTATGAGTGCCGAGTTGAGACAAGTAGCCAATGGCTTTGCCTATAGGGTCAGGAAATTTTCTGGGTATGACGTCAATGGATACCGTTTTCGCACAACAAGCTACGACCAAAGTCGGCCCAATCGAAAAACCACGTGTTCTGGAGTCTTTACGCCTGGGCTTAACGAGGTCGAGTATTATGGAAGAATTGAAGAAATATATGAACTCAATTTTCATTGTTCCAAACCTCTTAATCCAGTGATATTCAAATGTCATTGGTTTGACCCTGAAGTTACGAGACGGACACATTCTAATCTTGGGCTAGTCGAAATTCGACCAGATTCCACCTTACCAGGAGACGATGTCTATATTGTGGCCCAACAGGCCACACAAGTGTATTATCTTCCATATGCGTGCCAAACGAAACAACATCTTAAGGGTTGGGATGTTATGTATAAGGTATCACCGCACGGTAAATTACCTGTTCCAAACGATGAAGATTATAACTTAGACCCGGACACATATGATGGAGAGTTCTTCCAAGAAGATGGGCTAGAAGGGCGATTTGAGATAGACTTAACCGAAGCGATCGGAATGGAAGTAGATATTGAAATGGTTGTTGATGAGGAGGATGATGAGGTGCAAAATGAGAATGACTTAGAAATGCTTGAAGGCAATGCCAATGACGAAATTACGCCTTCAGATGGTGTTGACTATGAAATGGTTGATAGTGGTGATGACACTTATGGTCCGGCTAACCCGGACACATATGAAGATTATTTTTAATCGATGTAATGCTATTTTCCATTTATTTTGCATATGTTTCTAAATACATATTACATGTGCTTAATTGCTTACTCTTAATTGCAGGTTGTTGGACAAAGATGGTGGGCGGTGGGACGAGGACGAGGAGGGGGAGGGGGAGGAGGAGCACCCGTAGGACGGAGGAGGAGGCGCAGCTGGACGACGTCGTACAGCAGCAGGTGGAGCAGCAGGACGACGACGATGCGGCGCAGCAAGACGACGACGACGCCGCCGCTCAGCAGGACGTCTCAGGTTCGAGGAGCATCTACCTGCGAGGTCCCGCGAGTCTCCCTCAGCGACCCATACTTCGTGACAAACGTCCGCTGATACGACCCGATGGAGAGAGGTAGGTAACTTTAGATGTTGTTGCTGCCTTTTCATATTATATGTTCAAATTAATAATAGAAACTAATACTTTATCTTAATCACTTGGAAAGGTCTTGGAAGGTTTTGGAGAGTGCAGGGGGTCACGGCCGCAACCCCAATGCCTTCTATGCAGGGAACACTTCCCTGGACTTGTCGAGTACGCCGGAGTGACGAGCCCAGCCTACACCTTCGACCACTATGCCGTCGCCCCCGATGCAGTAGATCGGGACGGCAGAGAATTCAACAACAAGGCGGAGCGGGTGAAGCAAGAGCTGTGGGTAAGTCTTCCTCGCACTATATTGTTTAATAAGTCGTATTTGTTGCATATTCTTGAAATAATGTATGGATACATCATCTTTGTATGTAGGATTTCTTCAGATGCGAGGCTGGATACGAGGCCAGGGCGGATGTGGTGGCTACCACAAGCTGTAAGAAGCTCGTCGTGGACATGCACTACGAGGCGCGCATCCAGGCCATCGTCACTTACCACGGCTCCGTCCTTGAGGAGAAGGTGAGCAAGAAGGACGCCCGAACCATGTTGTTGACTCCGGACCAGTACTTGCAGGTAAATACAAAACTTTATTATTGGTACTAAATATGCTTAATTTTATCTTTTGATATGTCGTGTACTTGTATTTTTTTAGATGATTCCTCATTGGTGCGCCGCGCATCCTGAGTGCTGGGAGCAGATGGTGCAGAGGTGGTGCTCGGCTGAGTGGGACGAGGCGCACAACGCTAGCCGGGAACGGCGTTTGATGATGCAAGGTCCCTCCCACAATCAAGGCAGCCGCAGCCTGGGCAAATACGCGGAAGCATGGGTACGCGCTCTTTTTTATTTAGGTATATAACTTTCGATTAGACATGATTTCTAACCATCTCGTTGGTTATCTCGCAGTCGGCGACACATGGTGGCGCGCCTTGCTCCACGTTCTTGGCATATGCTATGGCCCACAAGGGGAAGGCGACGTTCGATGTCACCTACAACCCGGATGACGGGCCCGAGGCGTACACCAACCCCGCCGTCCACAGCCGCCTCAGTGAGTACACCGCCATGGCCAAGGAGGTCCACGGGCCAGATTACGATCCGAGGACCGAGGACATCGACGGAGATATCCTCATGAGGGTCAGAGGAGGCAAGAGGCATGGGCGGTACTGGATTGCCGACGGGGCAATCGACTCGTCCTCCATTCCCACTCTATCTCAGGTGCGAGCTAGGAGCACAAGCGCGAGCCCAGCCATACGACCTCGGCAGGACAGCTCACAGCATCGTATCCAGCAACTCCAGGTTATTCCTTATCTATTCATCGTTCATTGATTATTATATATCTTCTCTTTGCATTATCGTAACATTAGGGCGAAATATTACAGACTCAGCTAGATGATGAGAGGAGGCAACGTGAGGAGCTAGAGAAGAGGATGGCGGAGATGTTCGCGTACATGCAGAGCCTTGGCGCCGCACAGGGTCATGCTCCACCACCTCCGTTGTTCCCTGCAGCTGACCCTGCTGAGTTCACTACTCCTGTGAGTATCAAAATTTTAGTACTGCATGATATATATTCATATGTTCTTACACATGCAATCTCTTCTCTGTGCAGGGTCAATTGGCGGCGTCGAACAACCCTCACGCTTCGTCCAGCCCTTCGCCGAACCAGTCCAGATGCCCACCTCGTTGATGACCTGTTTTGTGATGATCCAGACTTATATTTGTGAGTGTTAGTGATGTTAGTTATACTTGGTCTTGTGAGATACTTATTGAGACTTATGTGTTGTGAAACCTGATTTATGTGGTGATATTTGTGATATATATGGTGTTGATGATAAATGTGTTGATTCTGTGATGCGAATGATATATAATGTGATGTGAATGATATATATCTTTTGTTTGTTTGGATGGAACAGCAAAAACGAATAAAAAAGGGACTTCCTGGTCACTTTGCCGAGTGTAACACTCGGCAAAGGATATCTTTGCCGAGTGTTATGACCATGGCACTCGGCAAAGAAGGAAACCTGGGAACCGGTAAAGCCTTCTTTGCCGAGTGCTGTGGTCAAGACACTCGGCAAAGAAGCTACCTTTGCCGAGTGCCGCCCAGCGCACTCGGCAAAGGGACTGGCAAAGGGGCCCACTGGAGGACTCTTTGCCGAGAGCCAGTCCATTAGACACTCGACAAAGAAGCCTCCTTTGCCGAGTGCCTACGAGAGCTCTCGGCACAGGGACTGGCGGTGGGGCCCACTGGAGCCGTCTTTGCCGAGGGCCATGATAGCAGGCACTCGGTAAAATTGGCCTCTTTGCCGAGTGCCAAAGAACACACTCTTTGCCGAGTGTTTTATATGTTTTGCCGAGTGCCTAAGGCACTCGGCAAAGGAGCTGTGTCCGGTAGTGATAAAGCTATAATATATTTTTGTGATGAAATATGCCCGCGAAGATTTAGATCACCGACTCAACACTGGCATTTTTGTGGATTTATTGTATGATTTACAACCTATTTGATAAATGAGCTGTAGGTGTAGCTGTTCGAGGTGCAAAGACAGCCAGAAGGTTTGTTTAATACTATAAATTAGTTCTAGTGATTATTTTTTATTGATGAATACAATAGTACTATAAATTAGTTTTAGTGATTACATTTTATTAGTAAAATCTATAGGGTAGAATTAGCAAAGGGAAATCTAGCACCTCTGCGGTTTAGCTACGAGATCACCATATATACCACCGGTAGGTACCACGGCAACCCAAAAACCCCCAAATTGCATGTGCTCATATTAGCGTCTACACTCATTTTAAATCATTAGTTAATATAGGGTGCCATATATGTATGTTTGTTTAATACTATTTCCGTTCCAGTTTATAATTCGGTTTGACTATTTTATCTTAAATTTAATCGACTCGTCTTATAAAAAAACTAAAATTATTGTTAGTTTTAATTATCTAATATATAATATACTTTAATTATAATTTTGATTTTTTATTTTTTCAAAAAACTGAATAAGATGAGTCAGTCAAATTTGGTATAAAAAAGTCAAATAAAATATAAATTAAGACAGAGGGAGTACATGTTTTGGCAAAAGACAAGGGAGAGCTATGTAAACAAAGAATTTGAAGTCACATCAATTTTTAGTAGGCTGGAATGGAGGGTTTAGTAGTAGACCAGTAGAGTTTAGGCTGTCCACTCCTCATTCCTAGCAGGCTAGCAAGTACTCCTGCTACATCGTTTTTATGAAATTTATACTAGCCAAATTTTGTTTCTATCAGGCTTTGAGTAAGAGTTGATGTCTTTGGTTACTTTTGGCTTTTTAAAAGCTATAAAGGAACCACAAAAAAGCCTAAGATTATGATGACGTCTCTTCTTTGAAATTTGTTGATTTTTATATGGTTATTTGTCCTCGCAACTAAGACTAATGCATACATGGAAACGACCACGGTTTTTTAATTTGTTCACGATTCTCATGAGAATCTGTTAGGCCATACTAGTAGAAAAAGAACTCTAAGCATGCAGTACACAAAACTTTTCACTAACGGTTTCAGTTACCGCACGATAGTAAAAATAAACAGGTGGGACTGGCTTAAGAAACCGACAGTGGAAACTGGCGCTTCTCTTAACACAACCACCAGTGAAAATCTATTTCCACTTGCGGTTTGTTAAGAAAACCGACAGTGAAAATATTATTTTTACAGCCGATTCCAAAATAACCGCCAATGGAAATGTTGTTTTCAACTGGCCCCTAACACTGGCGGCACCGAAAAACGCCTGTGTAAATATCTCTAAAACCGCCACTATAAAGTTTTTGTGTACTAGTGCCATTCACAGTGGTACATTTTATATTTGTGTTTCCAAGATGACACATAATCAAGAAAGAAATGAAATCTTAGTTTAAACACTCTCTCACAGTGAAGAGTTTCATTCAGTACGGTTTCATAAGTAACATGCAGGAGACAATATGTCTAGTTAATAGTAGATATGGTTTCATCCACATGTGTTGAGCACCATATTTAACACCTGAACACGACCGGACGGTCTGGCCATGTGGCTCATACGGTCTGCGCACTCGTGACCAGATTAACACGGGCGATAATAGTTATCCCATGTATGGTTGTCCTAACCTATCCGTGCGAGTATGTTAGATTTTGCCTAGGAACAGGTCCAGACCTCCTTCCCTATACATATAAAGGGGTACGGCCGATTGAGAAACCCCGAACACATTCCGATCGAATCAATCTATTTACTTTCATTATCATTCATGCTTAGTAGTAGGTGTAGCATAGCCTTAGTTGTAGTTCATACATCATATCCATTTTCGGTTCAACGTCGTCTAGGGACGCCCCGAGTGGTCTGCCAACCCCGGGGCACAATATTCACCTTGCTTCGACTCTGTGTCATCTTAAGACATCTTGGGTGGCCCACCGCCCAAGAAAACCCTAGATCTTTTTCTCCCTAACGGGGTCCCTCCCGTGGGGCAAGATCTAGGTTCTGAAGGGGCTCATCGCCATCTTCAAGATAACTATCTTTAGGTACGTCAAGTTGGATGATCCCCTTAGCTCTGAGGTTTCCTTGGCTTTTTGCTCTAACCATCTTTAGGTACATTGAGTTGGGTCATCCCCTTAGCTCCTTGCCCTAAAGGAAGTTACCATCTCTCTGCGTTGTTGTGAACCGTCCTCCACCCTACCGCGGATGGTCGGGTGGTCTATCGCGAACCGTCCGGTACCTCGGAGAGCCAAACCTAAGGTCCTACACATCATCTGGAGGCCTTAGGGTTTGTTGCTAGTTGGCCCTAAGAAGGTGCTAGCATAGATGATAAACCTAGACACTGTTGGATCTTTTATGGGCTTGGCCCATTAATTGAATAAACTCTATGGTGTGTAATTGTGGAGAATACCAATAGTACCATATTGGAAGTCCAAGGGTCGTTGGCTAGACTTATATAGTGGGAATTATTCTACTTAATTTGAGAAGTCAAGAAATGGACAAGGGCGTGCCACGCGCGTGCGCGCTGCCGCCGTCGGCGGCCGGGCCGAGCTCGGGCCGGGCGTGGCGTGGCGTGGCGAGGCAGGCGGCGAGCGGGCGTGGAATGGTGTGGTTGTGTTAATTTTTAGCACGCATTAACCGCGGGAGTTTCATCTCCGGGTTAAACCTCTTAGTTGCCCGTCTCTTCGTCAGCCGCATGCGAGACTCTTCTCCTTCAGCTTCCCCTTCGCGATGATAAAAGGGGAGAATGCCTGTCACTTGGTACACGTGAACAAAACCATTTCAGAATCACTGTCCAGCTGCAAGAGTGGGTATTTCCATCTCGTAACTTTGCGCGCACAGAGGAGCGAGAGGGCAGGTGCCTCCGAAGCCCTTGCTGTCCGAGACCTTGCACGAGGGATCGACAATTATGTTTTTGGGGAGCGTCTACACGACTGTTCAACATCCGTTGTTGTCTTCATCACTGGTGACCATCTTCTTCTTCCTAGCGTCTTCATCTCGCACAGATGACAAGAGAAGTTGGACAAGGATTAGGATCCTCAGAGCGCATGGGAGGTTATGATTAATTTAGTTCCTTACTGTTTTATGTTCTGCAGATTATATATGTTTCATATGTTCATCTTTACTGTTTCGTATGTAGCCATATATTTATCCAAACTATTCTGTCATATCATATCATGATATTTCTAATGTCTGTTCATACTATTAAAATACCATACCTGTTTGTTTTAATTTTACAGTCATGCTGTTCCTATTGTTGTCTATTTATATTCAGTTGTTCCATCATGATGCATGTACCATGTTTATATGCTTATTATATTTATATGATTCACATGTTTTATGTTCTCATGATCCATATTGTTATGTATATATTTGACATCATGATTTCCATGATTAATTATATTTTATATGTCATCATCATAATGTTATTTTATGGAATTAAAATGACATGGAAAATACCTGTATTTCTAACAATCCAAAAACCTAATTCTAGGCATTTTTCTGTCAGAGGTTTTCTTGATTTGGAAAGCTAAGATGGAATTGTGGCTAACTGCAATGTCTTGTTATCATGCCGCTAAGGGCAAGCCTGCCAACTTACCTCCTGAGGATGAGGCTAAGTTTAAGGCTGATGACAACCTCTTTCGAGGAGCAGTAATTAGCGCACTTGATACAAAATTCTAGAAAAGCTATATCATCCTTCCTACAGGGAAAGAGCTGTGGGATGCACTTGTTGGAAAGTTTGGAGTAACTAACGCTGGTAGCGAGCTGTATCTCATGGAGCAGCTGTATGACTACAAGATGGTTGAGAACTGATCTGTAGTGGAACAGGCTCATGAGTTTCAGGCACTAGCTAAGGAACTTGAGCTTTTTCCTTGTCCCTTGCCTGACAAGTTTGTGGCTGGCGGTATAATCGCTAAGTTGCCACCTTCTTGGAAGGACTTTGCTAGCTCCCTCAAACATAAGAGACAAGAGTTCAATGTGGAAGAGCTCATTGGTACTCTTGATGTTGAGGAAAGGGCTAGAACAAAGGACAATGGAAAAGGTGTTGAGATCTCTATTGCTAATGTGGTGCAAAAGAGAAACTTCCGCAAGTTTAACAAGAAGAAAAACCAGAATAAACAAGAGAACACAAATAAACCTGTTCAAACAACACAATTTAAAAAGAAGAAGAACAACAACAAGGGAAAGGGATGATGCTTTGTCTGTGGCAGTGATCAACACTGGGCTAGAGAATGTCGTGATCGTAAGTTCACACAGGATAAGAAATCAGCTAATGTTGTAACCACTGAAACTGAAGATGGAACATCTGGGTATGGTAATTCTTTACCATTTGTTCTTTCAGTTTGTAATTCACCTGAGTGGTGGATGGACAGTGGTGCAAATATTCATGTGTGTGCTGATGCCTCTATGTTCTCCTCCTACCAGGTCGGGAGGTCTGGCGCCTTGTTAATGGGAAATGGGTCGCGTGCTCATGTTCTTGGTGTTGGTACGGTCATTCTGAAGTTTACTTCGGGAAAGACGGTGCCATTAAAGAGCGTGCAGCATGTGCCCTCTATCAAGAAGAATCTCGTTAGTGCTTCTATGCTATGTCGAGATGGGTACAAAGTTGTTCTTGATTCAAATAAATATGTTGTGTCGAAACATGGTACTTTTGTTGGTAAAGGATATGAATGCAGAGGCTTGTTCCGCTTATCACTGCATGATGTGTGTAATAAAATGGTGAATTCTGTTAATTTTTCTTATGAGTCAGATTTATGGCATTCGCGTTTTTGTCATGCAAGCTTTGGCTGTCTTATGTGGTTAGCAAATCTAAATATAATTCCTAAATTTAACTTGGTCAAAAAGTCTAAGTGCCATGTGTGTGTTGAATCAAAACAACCCCACAAGCCTCACAAGGCCGCTGAGGCGAGGAATTTGGCACCTCTAGAACTTGTTCATTCTGATCTGTGCGAGATGAATGGAATTTTGACAAAAGGTGGTAAAAGATACTTTCTCACTTCTATAGATGACTCCACTAGATTTTGCTATGTGTGTCTCTTAAAAACAAAAGATGAAGCGTTTAATTATTTTAAGACCTATAAAGCTGAAGTTGAGAACCAACTTGAGAGGAAAATAAAACGGTTAAGGTCCGATCGAGGTGGAGAATATTTCTCTAATGTGTTCGATGAGTTCTGCATGGAACATGGTATTATTCATGAGAGGACACCGCCATTCTCACCACAATCCAATGGGATTTGATGAGGACATCACTTCTATAAATACAATGAATGGACCGATAACACGATCGCGTGCACGACAGCTAAATCTCCAGGTACGTTCTACCCTAGTCAATTGTGTTTCAGAGCTTACGCTTGGGGCCATGGATGTTTTGATGATTAGGAACCTTGGAGAGGACCAGCAAGGACTTGGGAAAGGCCTAGGTGTTGAGGAGGAGCAGTAAGGGCGCCCACAACCGGAAGGAGATCAAGTCCGACTCGGCTGCGACTCCATCTCGGGTTCCAGGACCAGTCTGTACTAAAATGGACGCTCAAGATGCATCCGGACTCCGATTGCGACGGACTTGATATGGTTGGAAAGATAAAAAGATTATCTAACCAACTCAACTGGTTCCACCCTAAAATTCATCTGGAGTCAACGGGAATCGTCGAAACAAGTTAGTGTTTAGATTCTATTTTGGTGCTGCAACACCGTCTGTTGGGCCGTTGGGCCGTGTATCGCGTCGGAGCCTATTAGGGGCGAGTCCAGGGGTCACGCACGCCCTAATACTCTATTTATTCAGCAGCCGCTGCCACATTAGGTTTGGGTTTTGCTTAGATCAATTCTATCATCGAATAGTGTCGCCGTCATCGACTTGTGAGACCCCATCCCGTAATCAATACAATTTTGGTTGCATTTCTTTCCTGTTCTTGCTTGTGTTCTTGATTGCGCTTGCAAGGATAAGCCTTCGTGGCGACGTCACTCATATGTCATGGGTGATAACCAGCAGAGCCGTGGTGTAGTGATTGCGAGGAACCGTTCGCTCGAAGCCTTGGACCATCAACGTTTAGATCTCCACTCAATCAAGTTATCGTATCTCATGGAAGATCAGGCCGCGTCTTCTATCAGGATTGCTGAAAGGAAAAACCGCACTCTAACAGATTTGGTGAATGCCATGTTGAGTACAGCGGGATTATCCAAGGCATGGTGGGGTGAGGCGATTTTGACAGCGTGCCATGTCCTAAACAGAGTTCCAACAAAGAACAAAGAGATCACACCATTTGAGGAATGGGAAAAGAGAAGATTAAATCTCTCATATTTGCGCACTTGGGGTTGCTTGGCTAAAGTGAATGTGCCAATCAACAAAAAGCATAAACTTGGGCCTAAAACTGTTGATTGTATATTCCTTGGGTACTCTTTTCACAGCACTGGGTATAGGTTCTTAATTATAAAATTTGATGTACCTGATATGTATGTTGATACTATCATGGAATCAAGAGAGGCAACATTTTTTTGAGAATGAGTTTCCCATGAAGAGTACACCTAGTGATACAAGTCATGTGACTATAATTCCCCATGAGCACGAATTGTCTATTCCAATAGATCATGCTGAGGATTCTCACGTGCACATTCCTGAGGAGGATGACACTATAGTCACTCGAAAGAGCAAGAGACAGAGGGTTGCAAAATCCTCTGGTAATGACTTTATAGTGTACCTTGTGGAAGACACACCAACTACCATTAGTGAGGCATATTCCTCTCCTGATGCTGACTTATGGAAGGAAGCAGTAAGGAGTGAGATGGAATCTATTATGTCTAATGGAACTTGGGAGGTCGTTGATCGTCCTTATGGTTGTCAACCTATAGGCTGCAAATGGATCTTCAAGAAAAAGCTTAGGCCTAATGGTACAATCGAAAGGTACAAGGCAAGGCTTGTGGCCAAAGGATATACCCAAAAGGAGGGTGAAGATTTCTTTGATACCTACTCACCAGTTGCTCAATTGACTACAATTCGCACATTAATAGCCATGGCAGCTTCTTATGGTCTTATCATTCATCAGATGGATGTTAAGACAGCTTTCCTAAATGGAGAGTTGGATGAGGAGATCTACATGGATCAGCCAGAAGGGTTCATTACGGATGGTCAAGAGAACAAGGTGAAAAGTTAGATAATACTCTTACAGCTGCTGGTTTTGCTGTAAATGAATCTGACACGTGTGTATATTATCAGTATGGTGGGGGTGAGTCTGTTATGCTGTGCCTTTATGTTGATGACATCTTGATCTTTGGATCAAATCTCAATGTGATTGAGGAAGTTAAAAATCTTCTATCGAGCAACTTCGAAATGAAAGATTTGGGAGAAGCTGACGTCATTCTAAACATCAAGCTTGTTAGAGAAGCTGATGGTGGGGTAACTTTGTTACAATCCCATTATGTGGAAAAGGTATTGAGTCGCTTTGGTTTTAGTGACTGTGATCCTACTCCAACACCTTATGACCCTAGCAAGCTATTGAGAAAGAATCGGAGAATAGCAAGGGATCAATTGACATACTCCTAGATCATTGGCTCGCTCATGTACCTTGCAAGTGGAACAAGGCCAGACATCTCATATGATGTGAGTAAGCTGAGTCGGTTTGTGTCGAAACCAGGAGATGATCACTGGCATGCTCTTGAGAGTGTGTTGCAGTATTTGAAAGGTACAATGACATACGGTATTCATTATATTGGAAACCCAAAAGTGCTAGAAGGCTATTGTGATGCCAACTGGATTTCTGATGCTGATGAGCTTTATGCCACAAGCGGATATGTGTTTCTGTCTGGAGGTGGCACTGTTTCCTGGAAGTCTTGCAAGCAGACTATCTTAACGAAGTCTACAATGGAAGCAGAACTCGCAGCATTAGACACTGCTAGGGCTGAGGGCGAGTGGCTCCTGATTTCCTATTGGATTTACCGGTAGTTGAAAAACCGATACCCGCTGTCGGAGAGGAAATTCTCCGGCCGGGTGGCGGAACGCACCTGCCCTAAATCCTAAGATGAGGAGGGGCCTAAGCGTTTTTCCTGTCTGCTAAGCGATGAACGAACACAAGAACACACAAGGGTTTAGAGTGGTTCGGGCCGCCGGAGCGTAATACCCAACTCCACTGTGTGATGTATTGAGCTTGAGAGCTTGAATGAACTTGTGAGCCTGAGCTGTGTCCAAGTGAGCTTGTTCCGGCCCCCGTTGTAACGCTGCATGCCTCCCCTTTTATAGCTCAAGGGGGCACGTACAAGGGTGCTGAGCCCCGACATGTGGGCCCAGGAACAAAATGGAAGGAAACAACTAACGTCTGCAACGTCCGGACCCCCTCTGAGTTCAGTAATGCCCGGACGCTTATAGTTTTGGCTTTTCTCCGCTATTTCTTCGGTAATGCGCGAGTCATCATGAGTACAAAACATGCGGTAGTATGGATACGCCACCTGCCAACAGATTGGACATGCATGCCACCTGCAGGATGGCCCGGTCGCTGTCTACTAGAGGAGTAGAGAGAGGGCGCATTAAATGCTGAGTCGGCACATCACCTGGTAGCGGAGTGGACGGGGCGTGTTAAATACTGAGACGACACAGCGCCTGTCAGGCGACGAGCCTCCTCCGCATTAAATGCCGAGGCAGCGTAGCGTGTGGCGTAGCGCGCGGCACGGCTCGCGGCACAGAGGCCTTACGTCAGGCTTCGCCCGCTGGCTTACGTCACGGGTAGAGGACCATGTGGCAGCATCGGGTCTCCGCCTGGGCAAGGAGCTGAGGCGTACTGGATGGGGCCCAAACACGTGGCAGCACCGGACCCCTGCCTGGTCTTTGACCAGGACTTAAGTATTTTCTGCCTTGGGACTCTGGGACCTTGCTATGAGCGGTCCAGACCCCTTGTGGGGAGGTCTGGTCCCCACCCTAGGGGCCCAGCATGCACACGTGGAGGTCCCGGACCTCCCCTCGGAGTCTTGGCCGCAAACCTAGAGGTCCGACGCACTCTGATGGGGGTCCGGACTAACTGCTGATGTCCTAGAGCATCCCACCTTCTTGGACACGTGGCGGCTCCGGTCCCGCCCGTGTGGTGAGGCCAAGCGCGCGCTGTGGGCCTTGAGCAGCCGCCCGTGGTTGGGCCGAGGCAAGCCATGGTCTCGGATGCAGCACCATTGCCACGCGACTAAGAGATAGCCGCGCGGGCACTGTGCCTTGATACAGCAGTAGGGGGTACCCCTGTTCGAGGGTATCGACAGTGGCCCACGGGCCCACCTTAGGGAAGGATACAAGCCTGCAGGTGGAGCCAAAACTTGAACTTTGCGTCAACATGGCACGACTAGTGACTGGGGCGCCACCTTAGCGCATGCCGCATTAATCCGGCGCTTCTGGCGACACATGCGCTGTCAGTCTACCTTCGGTCACGTGAACTGCCGCGTCTATTCTTGTGGTTGACGGTCGTGTGGCCCCCATGCTTGATGGCTTTCCCGGGCCATGCGCGAGGCGCCTCGATCCTGCTGCCTTTAAAAATCCACCCTTTTGTCTTCTTGCAGCGGTACTAAAAGGGCGCAGTACTATTGCGAACGGTGGTTCAACTTCTCTGCCCTAGGAACCGACGCCCAAGGAGGATGACTTGTAGGCCCGGGCCCTTGCATCAGTGACTGGGCCGCTGGTTTCGGCGGAGACGATGAGGCATACTACCACGGGCAGTAGTAGTAGTACGCTCCTCGCCGGTTCGCCTTCTTCGCACTTGGAGACCACCGCGCCAGCCCTATGGCTTGTAGGAAGACGGGGGCGAGGGCCTCTTCGCCATGGCGCCCGCGTTGAGGTGGCCACTATTGCTGGCAAGCTGCCCGGGATGATTCCATGAGGACGGTGGCCGTGAGCTTCCAGCGCGACCCTGCTAGCGTCGAGTAGTTTACACCTGTAGAGATGGAGCTAGGGCTCCGCTTGAAGGCGGAGGTAATAACTTTTGCTTTTGTAAGGTACTTTTTGAGTACTATTTATCAAGCAGTATTAGCACTTATCTGCATACTATTTGTCCCTATTGCATGTGGTGTTGCCGACTCCTCCCTGGTACTTGGCCCCCTGGGATGCACGCTTGATGTGTCGAGGTTGGATACTAGTGTACTTGAAAGAGTTGGCAATGACCCCTAGGAGGTAGCCCCGACCGGGACCTGGACCTGTAAACAGCTTCGGTTAGGGGGCGTTAGTAGCACACCCATAGGATCCCTCGTCTGACATTAGCCATCCTTTGATGCATCCTCGGGACTTGCAGGATTTAGTCTGGGAAGCCAAGTTGTGTGTCCGGACCCCCTAGGCCACGGTTCTAGATATTAGGACACCCGTCGCAGAGTGGTGGAGCATGCAGGCTAAGGTACGGGACCAGGCTAAGCGGCTACACGGCTCCGGACCACCCTAGGAGACAAGTGTCCATTCTCTGGAGCCGAACCCCAGGTTGTCGGACCCACAGGACTATAGCTCCAAATACTAGGGTACTCATCATAGAGTGCTAGACTGTGCAGGCTTACGGTACGGGACCAGGCTAAGTGGCTACACTACTCCGGACCACCCCATGGAACGAGCTCCCGTTCTTTAGAACCAGCCCCCAGGCTGTCGGACCCCTCTGCTTTCATAGAGGGGTCCTATGTTGCAAGCCTGGCTACTCAATTTGGATGTCGTCATATCAGGACAGATGGGAACCGTACGGGTGGGTTAGATAAATAGTATTATCCGGAAATTGTAGGATAAATCCGTGGAGCAGGAGGATAAAGTTATCATAGAAGCAGATTTGAGTCGGTAAATCTCCTCTTTATAACTTGACATGCATGTGTGTAAACCAACAGGCCGGGTTTATGAGGGCGGACCTCACCGGGCTGGTGTACACATATGCGAAATCTAATTACAAAAGAAGAAAAACTTAACCCCTTAGACTTGCTCCTATGGATTGAACTTACAGAGATGCTCCAGGGGTTAGGAAGAGATACTCCTTTAGTTATAGCAAGGCGGCCACCCCCTGGGCTGGCATATTTCCGTCACCTTGAAGGGTTCCTCCCAGTTGGGGGAGAGATTGCGGACCCCTTCTTGGTTCGGTACTTCCTGACCCTGGGCTCCCTACTATGCACGAATCGTTGGCCGTAGTGCATGGGCGCCTGGTTACAAAGTGCATTTCGGGTTGCCGCTTGACATCTGAGTTCGTTGATGGAGTCCACGTCCTTGCGCTGTAACCGCCCCAGCATAGGCTCATCAAAAGACTGGACCCGTGGGGAGTCCAGAAGGGTTTTCGGGGGAAGACAGGCTTTGGCCCTGTAGACCAGGGAGTACGGGGCCCCCTAGTGGCCCGTCTAGTTGTTGTCACCGGAGTTGGAGCCTTCGGCAAAAACATCCTTTAGGACCCCCCTTGGGTTACTGATACCCGAGGTCCGGTTTAGTCGCGACCACCTCGTCGTCGTCGACCCTTTCCTTGCCAGGTCGGCGACGAGGTGGGGTGCCGTCCCCGGAAGACTGCTCACGCCGCGCGCTGACGCGTTTCGCGAGGTCGATGATCTCGCGACACTCCGCGACGCTGTGGCGACCTTTGGGTGCATAGGGCATGAGCTGCTGTTACCCCTCTGCGGCCGTGGGCGTTTGTTGCGGTCGCCCCGGCCCCCAGTCACAGCTGCAACGACCAGAGCGGCAGAATGCGGCTTCTCGTGACCGCGATTCTTCTTCTTCTTCCTCTTACCGTCCTAGGCGACGGTACCGAAGCCACCCATCTGGGCATCCCCGGCCTGTGGCGCCGAGTGCCACGCACGGCCCTCGGCGGCCCTGGCGCACTTGTCGGCCAGAGCGAAGAGAGTGGAGACAGTTTCCACGTCATGCGTAGCCAACTTCTCCAACATCTTTTCATCACGCACTCCCTGGCGGAAGGCAGTGATGATAGAAGCATCGGAAATGCGAGGTATAGTACCTCGCACCTTGGTGAAGCGGGAGATAAACGTCCCGAGAGTTTCTCCGGGCTCCTGCCTCACTGCGTGGAGGTGGGCCTCCACGCCGTGTTGTTGATAAGCGCTGGTGAAGTTTGCTGTGAACCGCGCGCAGAGCTCTTCCTTGGAGTAGATCGATCCTGGGGCAAGGTTCATGAGCCAAGTCTGGGCGGGCCCAGACAAGGCGACATGAAAATATGTTGCCATCATAGCAGTGTTTCCACCTGCTGCTGTGTTAGCGGTGACATAAACCTGCAGAAATTCCAACGGATTTGATGTACCGTCGTACTTCTCCGGCAGGTGCGGCTAGAACTTGGATGGCCAGGACGCCGCGCTGAGATGATCCGCGAGAGCAGCGCAGCCCACGCCGGCCAATGGGACACCCGCCCGGATCCGGGTGCCCGCCAGCATTTGCGGTGTTACCGCAGCAAAGTCTTGATCGAGGTTACGACCCTCGATGTTCTGTCGGCGCTCTCACGCCCTCTCTAGAGAGACGCGGGCATCTTCGCCCGCACGCATGCGGTTGAGTTCTGCCCACAGGTCATTAGACCTCTCCCGAGAGACTAGAGCGTCCTCCGCCGCGCGCCGGCGGCTGAGCTCCGCCCTCAGGTCCTCAGTCGGTGCTGCCCTCACTGAGGGTGAGCGCACAGATGCCGATGCCTCATGTTGGCGCCGGAATGACCGCGGCCTCGACCTGGTCGAGCCGGAGTGCGCCATGCCGAGCAGTCGGTCGACGTCGTCACGCCACTGTCTCATGGCCCCCGGTGAGGCCATGGAGCTTGAGGGTGGCACAGCAACTCCCTGGCTGCAGACAACACCCCCGGAGCTGCCCTTGACGGAGTCCGAGATGTCTGCGCAGCTGCATGCTGCTGCGCAGCGTGCACAGCAGCAGTGCCCGGCAATGGGCGGTTGGGAACCTGTGGCGTGGAAGAAGCAGCTTCTTCCTCCACCAGGAAATCCACTGAAGTCTCGGCGCGGTGCTCAACGATTTGCACCATCATGCTGAGCAAGAAAACAAGCAAAAACTTAAAGCCTAAGCCCCCTACCTGGCGCGCCAAATGTCGGAGAGGAAATTCTCCGGCCGGGTGGCGGAATGCACCCGCCCTAAATCCTAAGATGAGGAGGGGCCTAAGCGTTTTGCCTGTCTGCTAAGCGATGAACGAACACAAGAACACACAAGGGTTTACAGTGGTTTGGGCCGCCGAAGCGTAATACCCTACTCCAGTTGTCGGCGTTTCGAGACCGGGGGGTCCCTGAGCCAACGAGTGAAGTGTCGCCGCGTGCCCCAGCCCAGATGGGTCGACGCGAGGCCGAGCGCGAAGGGGGGAAAGCGAGGAGGCAGGAGATGGGTCGTGAGAGAGGTGGAAATCCCGTGGCCTTCGTGTTCGTCCCGCGCCCAGGTCGGGTGCGCTTGCAGTAGGGGGTTACAAGCGTCCACACGGGGGAAGGAGCGAGCGGCCTCACACGAGCGCCCGTCTCGTCCTCGTCCCCGCGCGGCCGACCCTCTCTAAGAGGGCCCTGGTCCTTCCTTTTATAGGCATAAGGAGAGGATCCAGATGTACAATGGGGGGTGTAGCAGAGTGCTACGTGTCTAGCGGAGGAGAGCTAGTGCCCTAAGTACACGCCATCGTGGCGGCCGGAGAGATTTTGGCGCCTGGTACGTGTGATGTCGTGGCCGTCGGAGGAGCGCCGGAGCCTAGCGGAGGGACAGCTGTCGGGGCCGTCGAGTCCTTGCTGACGTCCTCTTGCTTCCGTAAGGGGGCCGAGAGTCGCCATCGTCAGGGAGCATGTGGGACGCCATCATCGCCTATCTGGCGGAGCGAGCCAGATGGGACGCCGGTCTTGTTCCCCGTAGCCTGAGTCAGCTTGGAGTAGGGTAATGATGGCGCCTCCTGTTGATGTGGCCGGTCCGCGCCCTGGGTTGGGCGATTTGGATGCTCCTCCGAGGTCGAGGTCGGGTCCGTCTTCCGTGGCCGAGGTTGAGTCCGAGCCCCCGGGTCGGGCGAGGCGGAGTTCGTCGTCTTCTGGGGCTGAGCCCAAGTCCGAGCCCCGGGTCGGGCGGAGCGGAGTTCGCCGTCTTCCGGGGCTTAGCCCGAGTCCGAGCCCTGGGTCGGGCGGAGCGGAGTTCGCCGTCTTCCGGGGCTTAGCCCAAGTCTGAGTCCTGGGTCGGGCGGAGCGGAGTTCGCCGTCTTCCGGGGCTTAGCCCGAGTCCGAGGCCTGGGTCGGGCGGAGCGGAGTTCGCCGTCTTCCGGGGCTTAGCCCGAGTCCGAGCCCTGGGTCGGGCGGAGCGGAGTTCGCCGTCTTCCGGGGCTTAGCCCGAGTCCGAGCCCTGGGTCAGGCGGAGCGGAGTTCGCCGTCTTCTGGTGCTTAGCCCGAGTCCGAGCCCGGGGTCGGGCGAAGCGGAGTTTCCTATGGCGCGCGGCCGGGCCTGACTGCCTGTCAGCCTCACTCTGTCAAGTGGTACTGCAGTCGGAGCGGCGCAGGCGGCGCTGTCTTTTTGTCAGACCAGTTGGCGGAGCGGCGAAGTGACGGCGGTCACTTCGGCTCTGTCAGCAGAGGGGCGCGCGTCGGGATAAAGGTGTCAGGCCACCTTTGCATTAAATGCTCCTGCGATTTGGTCGGGGTTGCTTCTTGGCGAAGACAGGGCCTCGGGCGAGCCGGGAACGCATTCGCCGCTAAAGGGGGGGCCTCAGGCGAGGCGGAGATCCTCCGGGGTCGGCTGCCCTTGTCCGAGGCTAGGCTCGGGCGAGGCATGATCGAGTCCTTCGAATGGACTGATCCCTGACTTGATCGCACCCATCAGGCCTTCGCAGCTTTATGCTGATGGGGGTTACCAGCTGAGAATTAGGAGCCTTGAGGGTACCCCTAATTATGGTCCCCGACAGTAGCCCCCGAGCCTCGAAGGGAGTGTTAGCACTCGCTTGGAGGCTTTCGTCGCACTTTTTTGCAAGGGGACCAGCCTTTCTCGGTTGCGTTTTTGTTCCGGTGGGTGTAGCCCCCGAGGCCTCGGAGGAGTGGTTTGACTCCTCCGAGGTCTTAACGCCTCGCGCAATGCTTCGACTAGTCTGGTCGTTCCCTCATGCGAGTTGGCCGTAGCCCGGGTGTACGGTCGGGTCCCAAGTTCTCGGGCTAGTATGTTAACGCTGTCAACGGTTTGGCCGGAGCCGGGTTTGCGAGAGCAGCCCCCGAGCCTCTACACAGGGCGAGAGGGCGATCAGGGACAGACTCGACTTCTTTATGTACGCCCCTACGTCGCCTTTCCGCAAGGAGGAGGGGGGAGAGCGCCATGTTGCCCTCGGTGGGCGCCGAACATGGTGTCTCCGGTGAGCTGCAAGCGGGTGATCCGAGCGGACGCCCGTGCCCCATTAAGGCTAGGGGCCCAGAGGCGTGCCCAAAAGTACCTGCGGGTGATCTGCCAGACCCGGTCCCCTGGTGACGGGGTCCGAGGGCTCGATGCCTCCCTCTGATGGGATTCTGTTACAAGATCGTTCACGCTGGTCTCGGAAATGTCCTAAGGTACCTCGGGAGCGCAGCCCGAGCCTTGGTTATGTATTGAACGTACCCATGGTCATCCCTCGCTCTGCGTCTGAGGCGGCTGTGAACCCTTCGGGGGCCAGCCTTCGAACCCCTGATCAGTAGTGGGCGCGGAGCCCGAGTAGCCTGAGGCAGCCGTTGAACCCTTTCGAGGGGCCGGCCTTTGAACCTCTGACCAGTAGTGTGTGTGGAGCCCACGTGCTCTGAGGCGGCTGTTGAACCCTTTCGAGGGGCCAGCCTTCGAACCTCTGATCAGTAGGGAGGCTCGGAGCCTGGTTCCTTCACAGGGAAGGATCCTTTCCGGGGTATCCCCCTTTCCCGGTCCCTGTTGCAAGAGAGAGAAAGAGGAAAAAAGGAAAAGGATACGAAATCGAACGACGTGGCGTACCTTTTTTGACGCAGTTTTTGTGGCGAAGGCGAAGCGTCGCTCGTTTCTCCTGCCAGAGGCACCACCTGTCCCGCCGTGGAGTTAATGCGACGGGGCGGGTGGTTCGCGGGGCAGCCGTTGCGCGTGCGCGAGCCGTTCGAGGAACGGAACACGGGCGCGTTGTCTTCACGCCGTGAGAGAGGGTTCTCTTGCTGCCCCCGGATGGGACGTAAGCTTGGCTGGCGACGTGATCGCTGCTTCTGCCTGCCTGCCACCACCATCACTGCCGGCCCAATTTTGACCGCATTTGACCGTCGCGCTTGGCTGGCATTGCAGGGTTGCCTCGAGTCGCGGTATTGTCTCCGCAGTCGAGGAGGCGTGGTAGTGGCGTGAGTGGCGGTGCAGTTACTCACACGTAGCAACCGGCGCACCAGTTGAATGACGCGTGGGCCTGGTCCTCCAAGCTGGGCGCGTTGGAAGTCGGAGAGGTGCACCCACTTGGCGCGGTTGCATGCCGCCTGCATGGCTGCCCGCCTTTTCGCCCGCTGGTCCGGGCAAAAGTGGAGAGCCACTTGTAACTGCTGGGCGGTTGTATGCACCGCGCGCGGCGGTTTGGCTTCTTCTGCCCTGGGCCGACTTGCATGACGTGTGGGACCCAGCCCCCGCGCCGTGGGGGAGGACCTTGGAGCGTGTTGGAGAAGACTCAGCCCACAATGGCTGGGGACGCAAGTAGGGAGAGTCGCCTTTAAAAGGAGGGTGACCCTCTTGGAAGGCGACCATGTCTTCGCGCTCCCTTATGCATCGTGTCTTTCCACCTTCCAAGCCCCCGGATTGGGGACATCCGCCGTCTTTCCGCTTCGTCGTTGGAGGAACACAACTCTGCGGGAGTTGGTACCTTTCAGCCGTCGTTCGGCTTCAAGGATTTTCATCACGCAGCCCGGCTGCACCCCTCCGCCGGCGGTCACCCAAGACGGTGACCTCTAGCCCCTGGATGGGGAGAGGCAGGCTAGGCTGTGATCTTGGTCCCACCCTCAGCTTCAAGGATTTTCATCATCCCCGCTAGGGTGGAGGCCGGGTTGAGCCGGAGCTCTACTTCCCGTGCAGGTTCGTGGGTCGGCCTCTCCTTCGGCGTTCGAGGGAGAGGGCGCTCACTGGCCCTGCGGGCGGGTCGGACTTCGACAACGCGGGGCTGGTCGACGGCGGGTGTCGTCAGCCCCAGCGCGTCGGGCTCGTCGGCTTGGCTCCTGGTGCCCCCTTCTGCCGGAAGGCAACTGCCGCGCCGTGTGCACGGGAGGACCGTCCAGGATATCACGCGCTGCCAGAGCGGCGTTCGTGTCCTGGGGCGGTTCTCCCTTTGCACCGGTATGGCGCCTCCACGCGGAGGTCGGTGCCTCACCCGCCCGGGAGGATCTGAGTGGGGATCTGCCGGAGGGCTGACGGCCCCCGTCGTCGGTGCCGAGGTGGATGCGGCTCGAGAAGTCCCCGCTGCCGACGGGATCACCGCCGCCATCCGCGCTTCGGGCCTCCGGCTCTTTGTACTTGTCCTCGCCCCTCGGGCGTCGGTGTGGGCGAGGACGAGATTGCAGCAGCATCTGCCCTGAGGCCCTCGCTGCTGCAATCCGGCCACCCAGAGCGGGGGTCGTTGTCGTTGCTGGCGGAGCGGACGACGGCGAGCCGCCCGTCGGGCTTCTGCTGCTCCGCAGGCCCTTCCCCCATCGAGTGGGGTTGTTCGTACCTGCGGAGGTGAAACCGGAGTTCCATTTGTAATGGCACTTCGAATGCCAGTGTTTTTGTTCATCGTGGCTGTCGAGGCCTGAACATGTATGTAATTTCGGTGCGGAGCCGTGTTTTTTCCCATTTTCGAGCACTAAGACTCGCCTGTTGGTTGTCTGAACCGCTTCACCAAGCGCGAGTCGCCTCGTGTAAAGGTGACGAGTGAGGTATCCGTATCCCAGAGGCGTAGGAGTCCCTCGGCTCGGCCAACCTTATTGTCCGAGGC
Organism: Zea luxurians; assembly: GCA_029449295.1. Classification (NCBI taxonomy): domain Eukaryota; kingdom Viridiplantae; phylum Streptophyta; class Magnoliopsida; order Poales; family Poaceae; genus Zea; species Zea luxurians. The sequence continues at coordinate 34,631,937 of JAOPSE010000010.1, read as the reverse complement.
TTCCTTTGCTTAGTTAGAGAAAAGCCCTCGGCCGCTCTTCGACGAGCCGAGGCCAGGGGTAGCGGTGCCAACGCAAAAAGAGGCGGAGTTGGCTCGAAAAGAAGGCTAGGTCGGCCGGAGCCTGGCCGGGTCGTCCGTTGGCGGGACCAACACCGGAATCGACCTGCCAAGGCCTCGGGCCGGGCTGATGTCCTTGGGGGACAGCTAGCCGAGGCCCCGGGGCAACCGGCTGAGCCGCCTGCTCGGGCCGGATTCTTGGAGAAGACCCTGGCGGCGATGGCCCGGGCTTGACGATGACGTTGTCCTTCAGAGCGGAGACCCTTGGACCGCGTCGCCGTCCGAGGCTAGGTCGGACCTCGCCAAAGGTGTTGTCGATGCCGAGGTTGCTGCCGCTCCCTTTAGCCGCCAAGATCCGAGCCTGCAGGATCGGATTATCTTGTAGCGCGTGTTTTTTGCGGCCGCCGAGGCCGAAACACGCCCTCTCCGTATTGTAAAGCCGCGTCTCCTTTCCTCTTGTTTCGAGTATCTGGACTTTTTTGTTGGTAACAGAACTGTTTGTGCGAGCGAAAGTTGCTTCTCACGGAAGGTGATGAGTGAGGTATCCGTATCCCGGAGGCATAGGAGTCCCTCAGCTCGGTCGGCCTTGCCGCTTACGTGCACTCTTACCCGTCCATGGGGTTCTGTCACCGACGCAGTCGAGAAGGCTCGAAGGATCGCTCCGACGGAAGAGCTTCCGAACATGAAGACTTGTTCGGTCCGCGGAATCACTTATCCGAACGTGAGTTACTTATGGCAGAAGGTGATGAGTGAGGTATCCATATCCCGGAGGCGTAGGAGTCCCTCGGCTCGGTCATCCTTGGCTGCTTACGTGTACTCCGTCGTTTTCAGGATCCACTTTCGAAGTAGTCGAAAAGCACGAAAGACATTCCGGCGGAAAAGATCTTTTTTCGAGGAAAATTTTGACGCAGAGGGGTTCCCCCCTTTTAGCCCCCGAGGGAGGGTCGGGCTTTGCCGAGGCAAGGCTGACCCTTCCTTGATGACTAAACTTTGCGTGGGAGCGAGGTATGTGAACAACTTGAAAACATCTTAAGGGTAGAAGCGACGTAGCTGTTGGATGTTCCAAGCGTTGCTGTAGACCTCGCCTTGACTGTTGGCCAGCTTGTATGTTCTGGGCTTTAGAACTTTGGCGATGACGAACGGCCCCTCCCAGGGGGGCGTGAGCTTGTGTCGACCTCAGGCGTCTTGTCGCAGCCGAAGCACCAGGTCGCCCACCTGGAGGTCTCGGGACCGGACCCCTCGGGCGTGGTAGTGTCGCATGGACTACTGGTACCGCGCCGAGTGTAGTAAGGCCTTGTCCCGAGCCTCTTCCAGCTGGTCCAGAGAGTCTTCTCGACTAGCTTGGTTGCTTTGGTCGCCGTAGGCCCTCGTCCTCGGGGAACCGTATTCCAGGTCTGTGGGCAAGATGGCCTCGGCCCCATAGACTAGAAAGAACGGCGTGAATCCCGTGGCTCGGCTCAGTGTCGTTCTCAGGCTCCAGACCACCGAGGGGAGTTCCTTCATCCATCGCTTGCCGAACTTGTTGAGGTCATTGTAGATCCGAGGCTTGAGCCCTTGTAGAATCATGTCGTTGGCACGCTCTACTTGCCCATTCGTCATGGGATGAGCCACGGCGGCCCAGTCTACCCGGATGTGGTGATCCTCGCAGAAGTCTAGGAACTTTCTGCCGGTGAACTGGGTGCCGTTGTCGGTGATGATGGAGTTCAGGACCCCGAAACGATGGATGATGTTGGTGAAGAACGCCACCGCCTGCTCGGACCTGATGCTGTTCAGGGGTTGGACCTCGATCCACTTGGAAAATTTGTCGATGGCGACCAACAGGTGCGTGTAGCCCCCGGGTGCCTTCTGCAAGGGGCCGACGAGGTCCAGACCCCACACAGCAAAAGGCCATGTGATGGGTATCGTCTGTAGAGCCTGAGCGGGCAGGTGGGTCTGCCTTGCGTAGAACTGACACCCTTCGCAGGCGCGGACAATTCTAGTGGCGTCAGCTACCGCCGTTGGCCAGTAGAAACCTTGTCGGAAGGCATTTCCGACAAGGGCTCGAGGTGCTGCGTGGTGGCCGCAAGCCCCCGAGTGTATTTCTTGGAGGAGTTCCTGACCTTCGGTGGTGGAGATGCATCGCTGGAGGATGCCTGAAGGGCTGCGGTGGTAGAGCTCCTTCCCTTCTCCCAGCAAGACGAACGACTTGGCGCGCCGCGCCAACCGCCGAGCTTCGGCTCGGTCAAGGGGTAGCTCTCCTTGGTGCAGATATCGCAGGTACGGGGCCTGCCAGTTTTGATCAGGCGTGACCCCGCTTTGCTCCCCCTTGACGCGTAGCGTTTCGCCCTCGGGGGCCGAGGGTACCTCGGGCCGAACCGAGGGTGCCTCGGGCTGTGTTGAGGGTACCTTGGGCGGGGCCGAGGGCGCCTCAGGCTCGGGCGCGTCGTCGATCTTGACGGAGGGTTGATGTAGATCTCGGGAGAAGACGTCCGGGGGAACCGTCGTACGCCCCGAGGCTATTTTAGCCAGCTCGTCCGCAGTCTCGTTGTAGCGCCGAGCGATGTGGTTGAGCTCAAGCCCGTAGAACTTGTCCTCCAGGCGCCGAACCTCATCGCAGTAGGCCTCCATCTTTGGGTCGCGGCAGTGGGAGTTCTTCATGACTTGGTCGATGATGAGCTGCGAGTCACCGCGAGCATCGAGGCGTCGGACCCCTAGCTCGACGGCAATCCGCAACCCGTTGACCAGGGCCTCGTACTCAGCTACATTGTTGGACGCCGGGAAGTGGAGGCGTAACACGTAGCGTAAGTGTTTCCCGAGGGGCGAGATGAAGAGTAGGCCCGCGCCGGCTCCCATCTTCATCAGCGACCCATCGAAGAACATGGTCCAGAGCTCCGGTTGGATCGGGGCTGTTGGTAGCTGGGTGTCGACCCATTCAGCCACGAAATCCGCCAAGACCTGGGATTTGATGGCCTTCCGAGGGGCGAACGAGATTGTTTCACCCATGATTTCCACTGCCCACTTTGCAATCCTACCCGAAGCCTCTCGGCAGTGGATGATCTCCCCCAGGGGGAAGGATGACACCACAGTCACCGGATGAGACTCGAAGTAGTGTCGCAACTTCCGTCGTGTCAGGATCACCGCGTACAGCAGCTTCTGAACTTGTGGGTAGCGGATTTTGGTTTCGGACAGTACCTTGCTGACGAAGTAGACTGGCCGCTGAACGGGCAATGCATGCCCCTCTTCTTGTCTCTCGACCACAATCGTGGCGCTAACCACCTGAGTGGTCGCGGCGACGTAGACCAAGAGGGCTTATCCGGCAGCTGGGGGCACCAAGATAGGCGCCTTCGTAAGGAGCGCCTTCAGGTTCCCGAGGGCTTCCTCGGCCTCAGGGGTCCAAGTGAAGCGCTCGGCCTTCCTTAAGAGGCGGTACAGGGGTAGACCTCTTTCGCCGAGGCGTGAGATGAAGCGGCTTAGAGCCGCGAGACATCCCATGACCCTCTGTACGCCTTTCAAGTCCTGGATGGGCCCCATGCTGGTGATGGCTGCGATCTTCTCTGGGTTGGCTTCGATGCCTCGCTCGGAGACGATGAACCCCAAGAGCATGCCTCGGGGCACCCCGAAGACACACTTTTCGGGATTGAGCTTGACGCCTTTCGCCTTGAGACACCGGAATGTCACTTCAAGGTCGGAAAGGAGGTCGGAGGCTTTCCTCGTCTTGACTACGATGGCATCGATGTAGGCCTCGATCGTGCGGCCAATGTGCTCGCCGAACACATGGTTCATGCACCGCTGGTACGTCGCGCCCGCATTCCTCAAGCCGAACGGCATGGTGACATAGCAGTACATGCTGAAGGGTGTGATGAAAGAAGTCGCAAGCTGGTCGGACTCTTTCATCCTGATTTGGTGATACCCTGAGTAGGCGTCGAGGAAAGACAGGGTTTCGCACCCAGCAGTGGAATCCACGATCTGATCGATGCGAGGCAGAGGGTAGGGAACCTTCGGACATGCTTTGTTCAGACCAGTGTAGTCTACACACATCCGCCATTTCCCCCCTTTCTTTCTCACAAGCACAGGGTTGGCAAGCCATTCGGGATGGAATACCTCTTTGATGAACCCTGCCGCCATTAGCTTGTGGATCTCCTCGCCTATGGCTCTGCGCTTCTCCTCGTCGAATCGGCGCAGAGGCTGCTTGACGGGTCGGGCTCCAGCCCGGATGTCCAGCGAGTGCTCGGCGACATCCCTTGGTATGCCGGGCATGTCCGAGGGACTCCACGCGAAGACGTCGGCGTTCGCGCGGAGAAAGTCGACGAGCACTGCTTCCTATTTAGGATCGAGCCCGGAGCCGATTCGGACTTGCTTGGAGGCGTCGCTGCTGGGGTCGAGGGGGACGGACTTAACTGTCTCCGCTGGCTCGAAGTTGCCGGCATGACGCTTCACGTCTGGCACCTCCTTAGAGAGGCTCTCCAGATCGGCGACGAGGGCCTTGGACTCGGCGAGGGCCTCGGCGTACTCCACGCACTCCATGTCGCATTCGAACGCGTGTTTGTACGTGGGGCCAACGGTGATGACCCCGTTGGGGCCCGGCATCTTGAGCTTGAGGTAGGTGTAGTTGGGGACGGCCATGAACTTCGTGTAGCAGGGCCTCCCCAATACCGCGTGGTAGGTTCCTCGGAACCCGACCACCTCGAACGTCAGGGTCTCCCTTCGGAAGTTGGAGGGTGTTCCGAAGTAGACGGGAAGATCGAGTTGTCCGAGGGGCTGGACGTGCTTCCCAGGGATGATCCCATGGAAAGGCGCAGCGCCCGCCCGGACCGAGGACAGATCGATACGCAGAAGCCCGAGGGTCTCGGCGTAGATGATGTTGAGGCTGCTGCCTCCGTCCATGAGTACCTTGGTGAGCCTGACGTCGCCGATGACGGGGTCGACGATGAGCGGGTATTTCCCCGGGCTCGGCACATGGTCGGGGTGGTCGGCCTGGTCGAAGGTGATAAGCTTGTCGGACCAGTCTAGGTAGACTAGCGCCGCCACCTTCACCGAACAGACCTCCCGACGCTCTTGCTTGCGGTGCCGAGCCGAGGCGTTCGCCGCTTGCCCGCCGTAGATCATGAAGCAGTCGCGGACCTCGGGGAACTCTCCTGCATGGTGATCTTCCTTCTTGTCGTCGTCGCGGGCCCTGCCACCCTCCGCGGGTGGCTCGGCCCTGTGGAAGTGGCGCCGAAGCATGACGCACTCCTCAAGGGTGTGCTTGACGGGCCCCTGGTGATAGGGGCACGGCTCCTTGAGCATCTTGTCGAAGAGGTTGGGACCTCCGGGGGGTTTCCGAGGGTTCTTGTACTCGGCGGCGGCGACAAGGTCCGCGTCGGCGGCGTCGCGTTTCGCTTGCGACTTCTTCTTGCCCTTCTTCTTGGCGCCGTGCTGAGCTGACGCCTCGGGGGCATCTTCCGATGGGCGGCCCTAGGGTTGCTTGTCCTTCCGGAAGATAGCCTCGACCGCCTCCTGGCCGGAGGCGAACTTGGTGGCGATGTCCATCAGCTCGCTCGCCCCGGTGGGGGTCTTGCGACCCAGTTTGCTAACCAGGTCGCGGCAGGTGGTGCCGGTGAGGAACGCGCCGATGACATCCGAGTCGGTGATGTTGGGCAGCTCGGTGCGCTGCTTCGAAAATCGCCTGATGTAGTCTCGGAGAGACTCTCCCGGCTGCTGTCGGCAGCTTCGAAGGTCCCAAGAATTCCCAGGGCGCACGTATGTGCCCTGGAAATTGCCGGCAAAAGCTTGGACTAGGTCGTCCCAGTCGGAGATCTGCCCCAGAGGCAGGTGCTCCAACCAGGCGCGAGCGGTGTCGGAGAGGAACATGGGGAGGTTGTGGATGATGAGGTTGTCATCGTCCGTTCCACCCAGTTGGCAGGCCAGACGGTAGTCCGCGAGCCACAGTTCTGGTCTCGTCTCCCCCGAGTACTTCGTGATAGTAGTCGGGGGTCGGAACCGGGTCGGGAACGGCGCCCATCGTACGGCCCGGCTGAAGGCCTACGGACCGGGTGGTTCGGGCGAGGGACTCCGATCCTCCCCACTGTCGTAGCGTCCCCCACGCCTGGGGTGGTAGCCTCGGCGCACCCTCTCGTCGAGGTGGGCCCGACGATCGCGGTGATGGTGCTCGTTGCCGAGGTGACCCGGGGCCGCAGGCGCGGTGTTGCGTGTGCGCCCGGTGCAGACCGAGGCTTCCCGTATGAATCGGGAAGTCGCGGCACGATGTTCTGAGGGGTACCCCTGCCTCCGGGAGGCGGAGCTCTCGGCCCGCCGAACCGCGGCGCCTTCCAGGAGATCCTTGAGCTCTCCCTGGATTCGCCGCCCCTCGGTGGTTGATGGCTCTGGCATCTCGCGGAGGAGCATTGCTGCTGCAGCCAGGTTCTGGCCGACCCCACTGGATGAGGGTGGCGGCCTGACCCTGACATCGTCGGTGATGCGGTGCTGGAAGCCCTAGGGTAGATGACGTATTTCTCCGGCCGGAGGTTGGCCCGCCCATGCCTGCCCGGCGTCCCAGCGGATTGGCTCAAGCGCTCCTGCTCCCTCGTCGAGCCTGGCCTGCACCCCGCGGATTTGCCCGAGTTGTGGGTCGTGACCCCCCGCCAGAACGGGGACCACAGCTAGCTCCCGCGGGATGTCAATGCAAGGCACCGGCTTAGGGGGATCACCGTCCTCCGGCATGCCGAGATGGTTGCCTTCGGGGGGACCCCCTAGATCGACGTGGCAACATTCGCGGCTCGGGCCGCAGTCCTCGTCGCAGAGGCTACGGCTACCGTCGGAACAGTTGGAAAGGCAGTAGTCGCACGCGGTCATGAGGTCTCGCATGGCACCGGGGTTGCCAAGTCCGGAGAAATCCCAATGGGAACTGGGCTCGTCGTCTTCCTCGGACCCAGAGGGCCCGTAGGTCGAGACGCCCGTCAGCCGGTCCCAAGGTGACCGCATTCGAAACCCTAGAGGGTTCGGATTCGCCTCTACGAGAGCGTCCACCAAAGCGGAGCCGCTAGGCGGGTCGAGGCTAAATCTGAAAGGCGTGGGATGGGAATCAGTCGGTACCTCTTGGTCGACGGGCGGTGATGAGGTCACGACGGGGGCTGACTGCACCATCGTCTCAGGTACGAGGGCGACATCCAGCAAGCCTTTCGCGAGCGCGCTGGCATCATCCGTTTGCTCGGGGTTGACGTGTCGCAGGGAGACAGCGCTCGTCTTCGTTGCAGGCGCGAGGCCAATGCCCGACGCACCCCCTGTTGGAGTGCTGGCGTTGTCGTCTCGCTCGACGGCCGACGAGGCGCCGCCTCCTGCTTGGCCTTGGTTGCCCCGCCTCCTCCTCCTCCGTCGACGGGGAAGAGGACGGGGCGAGCTCGAAGGTTGTTCTTCCACTACGCGGGGAAGACATCGTCGATCCCGCCGCCGGCGGGCGGACTGTCGGCCGCCATTGTCGCTGTCGCCCGGCGGTGGAAAGAGTATCATGTCGTAGCTGCCGTCGAGGGACATGAACTCAAGGCTCCCGAGACGAAGCACCGTCCCGGGCCGGAGAGGTTGCTGGAGACTACCCATCTGGAGCTTGACGGGAAGCTGTTCGTCAACACGCAGCAGGCCCCTACCTGGCGCGCCAACTGTCAGCGTTTCGAGACCGGGGGGTCCCTGAGCCGACGAGTGAAGTGTCGCCGCGTGCCCCAACCCAGATGGGTCGACGCGAGGCCGAGCGCGAAGGGGGGAAAGCGAGGAGGCAGGAGATGGGTCGTGAGAGAGGTGGAAATCCCGCGGCCTTCGTGTTCGTCCCGCGCCCAGGTCTGGTGCGTTTGCAGTAGGGGGTTACAAGCGTCCACACGGGGGAAGGAGCGAGCGGCCTCACGCGAGCGCCCGTCTCGTCCTCGTCCCCGCGCGGCCGACCCTCTCTAAGAGGGCCCTGGTCCTTCCTTTTATAGGCATAAGGAGAGGATCCAGATGTTTAATGGGGGGTGTAGCAGAGTGCTACGTGTCTAGCGGAGGAGAGCTAGTGCCCTAAGTACACGCCATCGTGGCGGCCGGAGAGATTTTGGCGCCTGGTTCGTGTGATGTCGTGGCCGTCGGAGGAGCGCCGGAGCCTGGCGGAGGGACAGCTGTCGGGGCTGTCGAGTCCTTGCTGACGTCCTCTTGCTTCCGTAAGGGGGCCGAGAGTCGCCATCGTCAGGGAGCGTGCGGGACGCCATCATCGCCTATCTGGCGGAGCGAGCAAGATGGGACGCCGGTCTTGTTCCCCGTAGCCTGAGTCAGCTTGGAGTAGGGTAATGATGGCGCCTCCTGTTGATGTGGCCGGTCCGCGCCCTGGGTTGGGTGATGTGGATGCTCCTCCGAGGTCGAGGTCGGGTCCGTCTTTCGTGGCCGAGGTCGAGTCCGAGCCCCCGGGTCAGGCGAGGCAGAGTTCGTCGTCTTCTGGGGCTGAGCCCAAGTCCGAGCCCCGGGTCGGGCGGAGCGGAGTACGCCGTCTTCCGGGGCTGAGCCCGAGTCCGAGCCCTGGGTCGGGCGGAGCGGAGTTCACCGCCTTCCGGGGCTTAGCCCGAGTCCAGCCCTGAGTCGGGCGGAGCGGAGTTCGCCGTCTTCCGGGGTTTAGCCCGAGTCCGAGCCCTAGGTCGGGCGGAGCGGAGTTCGCCGTCTTCCGGGGCTTAGCCCGAGTCCGAGCCCTGGGTCGGGCGGAGCGGAGTTCGCCGTCTTTCGGGGCTTAGCCCGAGTCCGAGCCCTGGGTCGGGCGAAGCGGAGTTTCCTATGGCACGCGACCGGGCCTGACTGCCTGTCAGCCTCACTCTGTCAAGTGTTACTGCAGTCGGAGCGGCGCAGGCGGCGCTGTCTTTTTGTCAGACCAGTTGGCAGAGCGGCGAAGTGACGGCGGTCACTTCGGCTCTGTCTGCTGAGGGGCGCGCGTCGGGATAAAGGTGTCAGGCCACATTTGCATTAAATGCTCCTACGATTTGGTCGGGGTTGCTTCTTGGCGAAGACAGGGCCTCGGGTGAGCCGGGAACGCATTCGCCGCTAAAGGGGGGGCCTCAGGCGAGGCAGAGATCCTCCGGGGTCGGCTGCCCTTGTCCGAGGCTAGGCTCGGGCGAGGCGTGATCGAGTCCTTCGAATGGACTGATCCCTGACTTGATCGCACCCATCAGGCCTTCGCAGCTTTATGCTGATGGGGGTTACCAGCTGAGAATTAGGAGCCTTGAGGGTACCCCTAATTATGGTCCCCGACACCACTGTGTGATGTATTAAGCTTGAGAGCTTGAATGAACTTGTGAGCCTGAGCTGTGTCCAAGTGAGCTTGTTCCGGCCCCCGTTGTAACGCTGCATGCCTACCCTTTTATAGCTCAAGGGGGCACGTACAAGGGTGCTGAGCCCCGACATGTGGGCCCAGGAACAAAATGGAAGGAAACAACTAACGCCTGCATCGTTTGGACCCCCTCTGAGTTCAGTAATGCCCGGACGCTTATAGTTTTGGATTTTCTCCGCTGCTTATTCGGTAACGCGCGAGTCATCATGAGTACAGAACATGCGGTAGTATGGATACGCCACCTGCCAACAGATTGGACAGGCACGCCGCCTGCAGGATGGCCCAGTCGCTGTCTACTAGAGGAGTAGAGAGAGGGCGCATTAAATGCTGAGTCGGCACATCGCCTGGCAGCGGAGTGGACGGGGCGTGTTAAATGCTGAGACGACACATCGCTTGTCAGGCGGCGGGCCTCCTCCGCATTAAATGCTGAGGCAGCGTAGCGTGTGGCATAGCGTGCGGCACGACTCGCGGCGTAGAGGCCTTACGTCAGGCTCCGCCCGCTGGCTTACGTCACGGGTAGAGGGCCACGTGGCAGCACCGGGTCTCCGCTTGGGCGAGGAGCTGAGGCGTACTGGATGGGGCCCAGACACATGGCAGCACCGGACCCCTACCTGGTCTTTGACCAGGACTTAAGTATTTTCTGCCCTAGGACTCCGGGACCCTGCTATGAGTGGTCCGAACCCCTTGTGGGGAGGTCTGGTCCCCACCCCAGGGGCCTAGCATGCACACGTGGAGGTTCCGGACCTCCCATGGGAGTTCTGGCCGCAAACCTAGAGGTTTGGCGCACTCCCATGGGGGTCCGAACTAACTGCTGATGTCCTGGAGCATCCCACCTTCTTGGACATGTGGCGACTCCGGCCCCGCCCATGTGGTGAGGCCGGGCGCCGCTGTGGGCCCTGAGCAGCCGCCCGTGTTTGGACCGAGGCACGCCTTGGTCTCAGACGCAGCACCATTGCCACGCGGCTAAGAGATAGCCGCGCGGGCATTGTGCCTTGATACAGCAGTAGGGGTACCCCTGTTCGAGGGTACCGACACCGGCTATTTCCATGAACTATGACAACCAAACGGTGATTACAAAGGTTAACAGTTCTAGGAATAACATGAAGTCTGCAAGGCATGTTAAGAGAAGATTGAAATCTGTCAGAAAGCTGAAAAACTCCGGAGTTATTACAGTGGATTATGTCCACACATCGAATAATCTAGCAGATCAATTCACTAAGGGTCTGTCACGCAATGTGATATAAAGTGCATCGAGAGAAATGGGTATGAGACCCATGTGAAATCTACTCTAGTGGTAACCTGCTCTATGTGATCGGAGATCCCGTGAAGTAGAGTGGAGAAACAAGCTAGGAGTAGATTGTGAGGAAAGATCCCTTCCTTAACCCATTTCTAATGCACATCTTGATAGAACTGGAGTGCCCGATCTTTTGGTGAGTGGAGATAATTCCGATTTGGTGGAAGTAGACCCTCACGATCCGACTACGACGAGCGAACCCGAAGCGCCAATGCAATCGCTGAACCAACTCCCAATGGTTACCGACCTTGCTGATGCGAGATCGGCCTGATCACGAAGATCGTTTCCTATGCGCAATCGAAGAACAAACAAGAAAAAGATGCGAGCAATCTTAATATCACTCGAGGTGGAGTTCTGAATCACAGAGGACAGCACGTATTTGTGCGTGTTCTGGGGTAGCGAAAGCTAGATGTAAAACAAAACTCAAGTTCTAAATGAAACAGGACTCTGACTAAATAGAGGAGAGGCCTGAACAGTAGGGCCGGCGCTATAGTACCGCGGTTACTGTTCATGACTTCCCTAGGCGCCACATCCGGGCCTTCCTGTTGGGCCATCTTCTAATCTTCTGGGCCTTCGTTCTTTAACAGCATGATGTAGTTCAATTCTCTTGCACGGGCCCGAGTCACTGGCCTAGGTGGAAGGGGTGGCGCCTAGACTGGGGAAGATGGTGCCTGGGCTGGAGAAGGTGCTACTAGTGTAGATGTACTCGTGCTGGTCTTGATGTCCTCATCATCATCCCCTTCTTGAACTGAAGTCATCCTCGATGGCAACTCCTCATCTTCTCCCGCATACGGTTTCAAATCTGCAACATTAAAACTAGTGGAAACACCAAACTCCGCAGGCAGGTCAAGGATATAAGCATTAACATTAATCTTGGTTAGTATCTTAAAAGGACCAGCAGCACGAGGCATCAATTTAGAATGGCGCAAAGTAGGAAAATGATCCTTTCTCAAATGCAACCAAACCATATCACCAGGTTCAAAAGTAACTAGTTTCCAGCCTTTACTACCAGTAATATGATATTTAGCATTAGCAGCATCAATGTTTTGTTGAGTTTGTTCATGGAGGTTAATCATTTGTTCAACATGTGCAACAACATCTATGTGTGGGGCGTCCGCAGCATCAAGCGAAAACAAAGCAATAGGCGCCCTAGGAATGTAACCATAAACAATTTGAAAAGGGCACATCTTTGTAGAAGAATGTGTTGCATGATTATAAGCAAACTCAACATGAGGCAAGCAATCCTCCCAACGTTTCAAATTTTTGTCTAAAACAGCCCTAAGCATGGTAGACAAAATTCGATTAACTACCTCAGTTTGACCATCAGTCTGAGGGTGACAAGTGGTGCTAAACAGCAATTTAGTTCCCAATTTATTCCACAGAGATCTCCAAAAATGACTGAGAAACTTAGGATCACAATCCGAGAATATTGTATTGGGAATACCGTGCAAACGAATAATCTCTCTAAAAAACAATTTAGCAACATTGCTAGCATCATCAGTCTTATGACAAGGTATGAAATGAGCCATTTTGGAGAATCGATCAACAGCCACAAAAATGCTATCCCTCCCCTTCTTAGTTCTTGGCAATCCCAAAACAAAATCCATCGAAATATCAATCCAAGGGGAAGTAGGAACAGGCAAAGGCATATACAAACCATGGTTGTTCAACCGTGACTTAGCTTTCTGACAAGTAGTGCAGCGTGCAACAAGGCACTCAACATCAGCACGCATCTGAGGCCAAAGGAAGTGGGCAGCCAACACCTCATGTGTCTTATAGACGCCAAAGTGCCCCATGAGACCGCCTCCATGCGCTTCCTGTAACAACAAAAGACAAACCGAGCTAGCTGGAACACACAGCTTGTTAGCACGAAACAGGAACCCATCCTGTATGTGAAATTTGCCCCATGGTTTCCCATTAATACAATGGCCGAAAGCATCTTTAAAATCAGCATCGTCAACATATTGATCTTTCACAGTGTGCAAACCAAAGATTTTAAAATCTAACTATGACAGCATGGTATAGCGACGAGACAAAGCATCAGCAATAACATTGTCCTTCCCGTTCTTGTGTTTAATAATGTAAGAAAAGGACTCAATGAATCCTACCCATTTAGCATGATGACGGTTCAGATTTGTTTGGGTACGAATATGTTTTAAAGTCTCATGATCAGAATGAATTATGAACTCACGATGCCAAAGATAGTGCTGCCATGTATGCAAAGTGCGCACTAAAGCGTAAAGCTCCTTATCATAAGTAGAATATTTCAGATTAGCACCGCTTAATTTTTCATTAAAATAAGCAACTGGTTTTCCTTATTGTAACAAAACAGCACCTAGCCCAATACCGCTAGCATCGCATTCAAGCTCAAACACTTTATTAAAATCATGCAATTGCAATAGGGGAGCTTGGGTTAACTTATCTTTCAAAGTGCTGAACGCTACCTCCTGCGAATCACTCCAAGCAAACGGCACATCTTTCTTTGTAAGCTCATGTAGAGGCGCTGCAATGGAGCTAAAATCACGAACAAATCTGTGGTAGAAACCGGCAAGTCCAAGAAAGCTCCGAATTTGTGTGACCGTCGTCGGTGTAGGCCACTCCCGAATGGCAGCAATCTTGCTGCTATCCACCTCAATGCCCTGGCGCTGAATCTACTTCGTCTCATCCGGATTTGTACGGTACGGTGTGCGATTTGGAAGCTGTGCGCCGGGGATGAGGTCGATCTAGTGCTCAATGCCATGAAGCGGTGGGAGACCCGGTGGTAAGTCTTTGGGAAAGACATCAGCGTACTCCTGCAAAAGGTTAGCAACCACAGGGGGAATAGCCAAAGATGGTGCATCATCAAGTGAAATGAGGACACTAGAGCATACAAGTGCATAGCATGGCAAATGAGCTCCGTGTAGATCATCAAAATCAGCACGTGTAGCAAGTAAAACAGGAGCCTTCAACTTGATTTCAGAAGGAACAGAGGGCGATGGATCAAGTTGTTTAGCAGTTATAGCAGCTCGGGCAAGATCATCTTTAACAATTTGTTCAGGTGTCATTGGATGTATAATTATTTTCTGACCCTTAAAAAATGAAAGAATAATGATTCGAACGACCATGATGCAAGCTATCAGTATCATATTGCCAAGGTCGACCAAGTAACAAAGAGCATGCTTCCATGGGAATAACATCACAATCAACAAAATCAGAAAAGCATCCATGGAGAAAGGAACATGCACGGAACGTGTGATTTTTATTTTACCACCATCATTAAGCCATTGAATGTGATATGGGTTTGGATGCTTACGAGTGGGTAACGACAACTTTTCGACCAGCATGGTACTCGCCAAATTGTTGCAACTGCCGCTGTCGATAATGATGCGAATTGACCGCTCCTGCACAACACCCTTTGTATGGAACAGAGTGTGTCGCTGATTCTTCTTAGGCAAAGCGACCTGTGTACTAAGAACACGCTGCACAACAAGACTTTCATACCTATCAGCGTCGCCCGGGTTGACATGTACCTCCGCCTGAGCTACATGGTTAGTGACTTAGTGGCAAGTAGTGCATGTTCAATTTCTTCAAAATCACTAGTAGAAGAGTACTCACCATCGTCACGAATGAGCAAAGTGCGCTTGTTTGGGCAGTCCCGAATCACATGGCCAAATCCTCTACAGCGATGACACTGAATATCCCGTGTACGACCTGTGGGTGGGGCAGTGCTGGCTGGTTTGGTCGTCTTCTCGCGTGGAGTAGTGGTGGACGTGGATGGCGCAGGGGGAACTGGTGCTGAGGTGGATGTCGAGCTTTGTCCTGCAAAAGGGTTAGAATATGGCTTCGAGCGGCGTCCCTGCACTTCACGTTCAGCTTTGCAAGCATATTCAAATAAAGTAGTCATATCATAATATTCCTTATAATCAAGTATATCCTGGATTTCGCGGTTTAAACCACCACGAAAACGTTCCATAGCAGCGTCGTTGTCCTCCAATATCCCAACGAATCATACCTTTTTGTAACTCCTGGAAATAGTCCTCAACAGATTGAGAACCTTGCTGAAAATGCTGCATTTTATTAAGCAAATCACGAGCATAATACGAAGGAACAAATCGATGTCGCATCGCAGCTTTCAACTGATCCCAAGTGGTTGGAATGGCAGTGGGATGTTTTATTTTATACTCACGCCACCAAATTAAAGCAAAATCAGTAAATTCACTAATAGCAGCTTTAACCTGAGAATGTGCAGCAATATCATGGCATGAAAATTTTTGTTCAACCTCTAACTCCCAATCAAGATATGCAGCAGGATCATATTTGCCATTAAAAGGTGGAATTTTAAATTTAATCTTAGAAAATAAGTCACTAGGGGGATGACGAACCACATGACGTGCACGACCACGGCGATCTCCATCGTCCTGCTTAGTGTCACTGTCGTAGTCCAGCTCCATCTTTGTGGTCAACGCATCAAGACGTGCCAGGATGGTGTCGAGTGTGGTGCGAGTCGCCGTTTGAGCAAGGTCAAGCTGGTTGAAACGCTCGGCCGTCGAAGTGACCGTTGAATCAAGCCATTCATGCATCGTCCTAATGTCAGCAGCAAGTCCATCAACTTGTCCCCTTACTTCCAGCAACTGGGCATCCACCGTGTCGTGTGCTCCTGCCATAGTTAGTGCAAACACCAAAACACCAAAAGGAGAAAAACCGACGACAACAGGGAAATGGTGGTGACAACTCGCTCAATGGAATGTTGTTATCAAGTTCTTATCTGTTCTTACCAAGCCACAGTGGTGAACTGCAACCAACAGGTGGAATCGGTGAAAGATTGGATGAGCGATTGCCTGGAGAAACAGAAACCTTCTCGTCGTAGAAATATGTGGAGTTTTGGGTAGGCTGTACTCAATTCAAGGATTAGCACGATCAAACAATAATGCAAAGTTGAATTATAGTGCAAAACACGAAACTATATTGCTGGCCACAAGTGCAAAGGACGGATGGAACTAGCAGAATGGCAGTACCGTAAACATTGTACTAGCGAGGCCAAAAAGGCACTAGTAGGAATCACAGGTGATTTTGTTTTTCTTTTTTGTATGATTTTTTTGATATTTTTATCAGCACAAGGAGCAACAAAATAGGAGCTACACGAAGTTTCACCTAAAACAGAGTTCAGATGTGGTCTACAGAAAATCAGGAAGTTCTCTGAAAAGCGTGCGAGAATTTTGACGAATTTTTTTCTTTATTTTCTTGAATTTTTTTGATAATTTTATCGAAACCAAACAAGCCATAGTTTGGCCGGCCTCAGAATGGTGTCAACAAGCTCCTGTAAAAATTTTAGATTTTTTGAACAACCGAGCGAAAAGTTATGCCCGGTTTAAGGAAGGTATGTTTAAAACGACCGAGATGAGACAACCGCTTTGTATCCTTTCTCCTTCGTTTTCTTTTTTTTGTTTCTGTTTTTTTTGACGTAACCGAAGGAGAAAAACAAGGAAGCGGTGTTGACTCGGTTTGTTTTTTCTATTTTTTTTACGTAACCGAAGGAGAAAAATAAGGAAGGGCGTTGACTCGGTTTGTGGCGTGATCAAACGGAATATGGTGGCGGCGCGCTAGGGTTTGAATGGTGGAATAACACAATGCAACCAGCAACAAATGACGTGAAAGCACACAAATTCAACAATGCAGATTATTGAAAGAAAGTGCGAGACTCAAAAGGGTGTTGGGATAAGGTCTAACCTAAATTTTTATGTGGTTTTGTGGACTGTAGGAGAAAAAAACACTCGATAAACTCACTGATCAACCTGGAAGTTTGATACCACTTGATAGAACTGGAGTGCCCGATCTTTCGGTGAGTGGAGATAATTCCGATTTGGTGGAAGTAGACCCTCACGATCCGACTACGACGAGCGAACCTGAAGCACCAATGCAATCGCTGAACCAACTCCCAATGGTTACCGACCTTGCTGATGCGAGATCGGCCTGATCACGAAGATCGTTTCCTGTGTGCAATCGAAGAACGAACAAGAAAAAGATGCGAGCAATCTTAATATCACTCGAGGTGGAGTTCTGAATCACAGAGGACATCACGTATTTGTGCGTGTTCTAGGGTAGCTAAAGCTAGATGTAAAACAAAACTCAAGTTCTAAATGAAACGGGACTCTGACTAAATAGAGGAGAGGCGTGAACAGTAGGGCCGACACTATAGTATCGCGGTTACTGTTCATGACTTCCCTAGGCGCCACATCCGGGCCTTCCTGTTGGGCCATCTTCTAATCTTCTGGGCCTTCGTTCTTTAACAGCATGATGTAGTTCAATTCTCTTGCACGGGCCCGAGTCACTGGCCCAGGTGGAAGGGGTGGCGCCTGGACTGGGGAAGATGGTGCCTGGGCTGGAGAAGGTGCTGCTAGTGTAGATGTACTCGTGTTGGTGTTGATGTCCTCATCACATCTTTCCTATCTGTAAGGCAGGATGGTATTTACCTTAATGCATTCCAAGAGTCTTATAAAGATGAGATGTTGTCCTACAGAACATCCTCTAAGGAGTACCTATATGAGTCAGACTGCTGGTCACAGTCTATGGGACTTGGGTAATCCCTAAATACTTATGAAAGGCACTGAAGTGTGACTTATATGCTTCTAAACAGCGGGGATGCCCTTTTGCAGCCTAGTATCAGCAAAGGATTTGAGCAAATCTCATTTCGCACAAAACTGTCAATTCAAGGCTTAGTCCATTGTTCAGTTATGAATGAGTGAAACTCTTATTCTAGATGGATGTTCAACTTAACAGTCTCCATCAAAACACTGGTATATCAAAGGATTATGATTCTGATACTTCATCATTACAAACCCTAGAGTTTAGTGGGGATTGTTGGATCTTTTATGGGCTCGGGCCATTTATTGTATAAACTCTATGGTGTGTAATGGTGGAGAATACCAATAGTACCATATTGGAAGTCTAAGGGTCGTTGGCTTGACTTATATAGTGGGAATTATTCCACTTAATTTGAGAAGTCAAGAAACGGACAAGGGCGTGCCACACATGCGCGCGCGCCTCCGCCGCGCCGGCCGGGCCAGGCTCGAGCCGGGCATGGCGTGGCGTGGCAAGGCGAGGCAGGCGGCGAGCGGGTGTGGTGTGATGTGGTTGTGTTAATTTTTAGCACTCGTTAATCGCGGGAGTTTCAACTCCGGGTTAAACCTTTCAGTTGCTCGTCTCTTCGTTAGCCGCATGTGAGACTCTTCTCCTTCAGCTTCCCCTCCGCGATGATAAAAGGGGAGAACACCTGTCACTTGGTACACGTGAACAGAACCATTTCAGAATCATGGTCCAGCCGCAAGAGTGGGTATTTCCATCTCGTAACTCTGCGCGCACAGAGGAGCGAGAGGGCAGGTGCCTCCAAAGCCCTTGTCGTTCGAGACCTTGCATGGGGATCAGCAATTAGGTTTTTGGGGAGCGTCTACGCGACTGCCCAACATCCATCGTTGTCTTCATCACTGGTGACCATCTTCTTCTTCCTGGCGTCTTCATCTCGCACGGATGACAAGAGAAGTTGGACAAGGATCAGGATCCTCGGAGCACATGGGAGGGTATGATCAATTTAGTTCCTTACTGTTTTATGTTCTGCAGATTATATATGTTTCATATGTTCATTTCTATTGTTTCGTATGTAGCCATAGATTTATCCAAACTGTTCTGTCATATCATATCATGATATTTCTAATGTTTGTTCATACTATTAAAATATCATACCTGCTTGTTTTAATTTTACAGTCATGCTATTCCTATTGCTATCTATTTATATCCAGTTGTTCTGTCATGATGCATGTACCATGTTTATATGCTTATTATATTTATATGATTCACATGTGTCGACAGTATGAAACATGGGTACCCCTTGTTACAGTATGGAGGTACTACGCCGGCGGAGAGGTCCCTGGGTGAGGGGAAAGCAGTTCGCAGCCACGCCACATCGTCCGCCCTAGGGCCACCACGTGGCCCTGGAAAGGGACGAGTTCCAGGATGCGTGCAGTGGGTCCGGACCCACTGCATGAGGAAAGCACCGGACCCCCGTGCATGACGAACGGACCTCGGAGATGGGCCCCGTGCCCTTCTCAGTGGGGTTCGGACTACTCACCGCCGAACCCCGGGTATCAGGGGTAGAGTATACCCGAACCTTGCTCAAGCAGGGGTCCGGGGACGACATGTGTCCAGACCCAACTGGGTGCGAACCTGTCGACACAACGTTCCTATTCCCCGGCCAGGCGAAGACCTGGTGCAGCCAAGCGGCCTGCTGCGCGTGACGTGGGCTTGCGGGATGGGCCTGACGTAAGACCACTGAGCCATGCTACCCCTACATTTATTATGGAGAAGATGCGCCGCCTGACTACCCCACTAACAGGCGATGTGCCCCTTCAGCATTTAATGCGCCCTATCCACTCAACTAGCAGGCGGCACCCGAGCTATCCTGCAGGCGGCGTGTCTGACCGTCCCCGTTGGCCAACAGCACACCTTTGTCAAGACGTGCGCCACACCCATTATGACTCGTGTATTACCGAGGGCACTGCAGCAAGATATCAATACTGAACGCACCACGGATATTATGGTGCACGAATATTACACGGGCATGGCAAGCAGTAGTTCCACCCTTCCATTTGTCCCTGGGCCCACGTGTCAGGGCTCAGAACCCTTGTACATGCCCCCCTTGAACTATAAAAGGGGAGGCATGCGGCGTGAACATGGACAGACACAGGTCATTCAGGCTTACACTCAACTCAAGCTCACAAAAGCAATACAACACACAGTGGAGTAGGGTATTACGCTCCGGCGGTCCGAACCACTCTAAACCCTTGTGTGTTCTTGTGTTCATCCCTCCAATCTCCAACAGGCAAAACGCTTAAGCCACCTCCGCATCTTAGGACTTAGGGCGGGTGCACTCCGCCACCCGGCCGGAGAATTTCCTCTCCGACATTTGGCGTGCCAGGTAGAGGGCTAGGCTTGAAGTTTTTGCTTGTTTTCCTGTTCGGCACTATGGTTCATATCACCGAGCATCGTGGCGAGACTCCTGAAGATTTCTCCATGGAGGAGGAGGCTGCATCTTCTATGCCGCAGAGTTTGGGTTGCCCGATGCCTGGTGCCACAGCTGTGCGCCCCGCACGGCGGTGCACGCTAGCACAGGCGTCCCTGACTCCACCAGGGGTTGCTCCCACCGGAGCACTCTCTGCGGCCAGATAGTTGTTGCGCTACCCACCAAGCTCCACGACCTAACCAGGGGCCATGAGGCAGTGGCGCGACGACATGGATCGCCTCCTTGGCATAGCGCACTTTGGCTCAGTCAGGTCCAGACCTCGGTCATCCTGGCGCCAGTACGAGGCATCAACCTCGGTGCGCTCGCCCTCGGTAAGGGCTCCCCCGACCAAAAATCTACGAGCGGAGATCAACCACAGACGTGCGGTAGAGGATGCGTAAGTTCTTCTAGAGAGACCAGGAGATCTGTGGGACGAACTCAACCGCAGGCGTGCGGGCAAAGATGCCTGTATCTCTCTAGAAAGGGCGCGTGAGCGCCGCGGGAACCTCGAGGGTCACAACCTCAAACAAGATTTCGTTGCGGTCGCGCCGCAGGCCCCAGGGGATGCTCGATTCCATACGAGCATCCCGCTGGCTGGAGTGGGCTGTGCAGCCCTAGCAAACCATCTCCGCGCAGCGACATGGCCACCCAAGTTTCGACCACACCTGCCAGAAGAGTACGACGGTACGACAAACCCGTCGGAATTCCTGCAGGTTTATGTCACCGCCATTACGGCAGCAGGAGGAGACACCACCGTGATGGCGACCTACTTCCATGTAGCCTTGTCTGGGCCAGCCTGGACTTGGCTCATGAACCAAGCCCCAGGATCCATCTACTCTTGGGAAGAGCTCTGCGCGCGATTCGTGGCGAACTTCGTCGGTGCTTGCCAGCAGCATGGTGTGGAGGCACACCTCCATGCAGTAAGGCAGGAACCCGGGGAGACTCTCTGGGCGTTCATTTCCCGCTTCACCAAGGTACGTGGGACAATCCCCCGTATCTCGGATGCCTCCATCATCACTGCCTTCCGCCAGGGGGTACGTGATGAAAAGATGCTGGAAAAGTTGGCCACGCATAATGTGGACAACGTCACTATGCTCTTCGCTCTGGCTGACAAATGTGCTAGAGCCGCCGAGGGCCGTGCTTGGCACTCGGCGCCGCAGGCCGGGGTCACCCAGATGGGTGGCTCGGATGCCGTCACCTAGAGTGGTGGCAAAAAGAAAAAGAGAAACAAGAACCGCGGCCATGAAAAGCTGCAGTTTGCTGCTCTAGTCGCCACCGCCACGGCCGGGGGCCAAGATAAGCGCAACAAGCGCCCACGGCCCTAGGGAAGCAGCAGTGATACATGCCCAGTGCACCCCAACAGCCGCCACAGTGCCGCTGACTGTCGTGAGATTATCAAACTCACGAGGCGCGTCAGCGAGCGGTGCAAGCAGTCCTCCAAGGATGTCTCGCCGCCTCGCCGCCGGCCTGGCAAGAAGGGGGCCGACGAAGAAGCCATGGCTGTGGAGGGATGAGACCTCGGCTACCAGTCGCCCGAGGGAGACCTTAAAGACATTTTCACCGGAGACTCTGACTCCAGCGACGACAGCGACCACCGCAAGAAGTTGTATGTAATGTACGGCGGCGGCTGGGAGCTCATCTCCCGCAGGAGCGTCAAGTCCCTGCGACGGGAGGTTCTTTCGTTGGTCCCAGGGGTCCCCAAAGCTGCTCCACACCAACGGTGGAGGGGCACCACCATCTCCTTCGGGACATCCGACTGCCCTGACAACATGGCGGGGGCTGGCGTACTGCCGCTCGTCACCGCCCCTGTTGTCACCAACATGCGGCTGCACCACATGTTGATCGATGGAGGGGCCAACCTCAATGTCATCATCCATGCAGCATTCAGGCAGCTTGCGATCCCAGGGTCCCAGCTGGGGCCCTCTCACCCATTCTCCAGGGTGGGCCCGCAACCCGTATATCCCCTCGGGAGCATAACGCTCCCGGTTACATTTGGGACGGAGGGAAACTTCCGCATGGAAAACGTCCAGTTCGATGTCGCGGAAGTCAACCTCCCCTTTAACGCCATCATTGGGAGGCCGGCCCTGTACCGGTTCATGGCCATTGCCCATTATGGGTATTTGGTCCTCAAGATGCCGTCCCCCGCTGGGATCCTCACCGTGCGGGGTGACCGCACCACCGCGCTAGCAGCCATCGAAAAGCTACACACTCTGGCGGCCGAGATCGCTCGGCCGAACGACAGAGGGAGAGGCCCCTTGGCCTCCAGTGCCAGAGCGCCCTCCAAGGCACCGAAGGTATAGCCGTCCGGAGCAGACGGCGGGCCCGCGAAGACCATCCAGGTCGGCATAGACCCCTCCCAGTCCACCCGCATCGCGGGGAATCTGGGAGAAAAATAGGAACTCGCGCTCGTCGCCTTCCTCCAAGCAAATGCCGATGTGTTCGCTTGGGAACCGTCGCAGATGCCTGGGATCCCTAGGGAGGTGATTGAGCACCATCTAAAGATCTACCCAGACGCCAAGCCGGTAAGCCAGAAGCCACGGAGACAGTCCGTGGAGCGGCAAGACTTCATCCGTGAGGAGGTTCGGAAGCTGTTGCACACCGGCTTCATCGAAGAGGTTCATCACCCCGTGTGGCTGGCTAACCCAGTCATCGTGCCAAAGGAAAACGGGAAGCTTCGAATGTGCATTGACTACACCAGCCTGAATAAGGCATGTCCCAAGGACCCGTATCTGCTACCACGAATAGATCAGATTGTGGACTCTACTTCGGGCTGCGACCTTTTGTCCTTCTTGGACGCCTACTCTGGTTTCCATCAAATCCGGATGTCTAGGGAGGATAGGAAGCATACCGATTTTGTGATGGTAGATGGGCTGTACTGTTATGTTGTAATGCCCTACGGTCTAAAAAAATGCATTGCCAACATTTGTTCGGGCGATGAGTAAGACATTCGGGGACCTGATTCGGGACAAGGTGGAAATCTACGTCGATGACATCGTGGTCAAGACTAGGGAGGGGTCGACTATAGTGGAAGACCTGACCCTGGTTTTTGGCAAGCTGCAGGCAACCCGCACCAAGCTAAACCCGGAGAAATGCATCTTCGGTGTCTCCACGGGGAAGTTGCTGGGGTTCCTGGTTTCATACCGGGGCATTGAAGCTAACCCAGAGAAAATCAAGGCTATTGAGGTAATGAGGCCTCCCGCTCGTATTAAGGACATCCAGAAGCTTGCGGGATCACTGGCTGCCCTTAGCCACTTCAGTTCGAGGTTGGCTAAGAGGGCACTGCCCTTCTTCAAGCTCCTGCAGAAATCCGGCCCATTTGCCTGGACTGAAGAGGCGGAACAAGCCTTCCAAGAGTTGAAACAGCACCTTGCTTCCCTGCCGATCCTGGTTGCTCCGGAGCCAGGGGAACCGTTGTATCTGTACATTGCGGCGGCTGCAGAGGCGGTAAGCATGGTGTTGGTCGCCGAAAGGGCGACACAAGAAGGACAGAGACCTAAAGACTTAGGGCCAGCTACAGAGGCCCAGACTGTCCAGAAGCCGGTCTACTACGTCAGCGAGGTCCTCCATGAGGCAAAAACTAGGTACCTCGAGACGCACAAGCTCCTATACGCAGTGTTGGTGGCATCCAGGAAGTTGCGTCACTATTTCTAGGCACATAGAGTTGTGGTGGTGACCTCCTTTCCATTAAGAGCCATCCTCCCAACCCAAACACCACCGGCAACATCGCCAAGTGGGCAGCAGAGCTCACTGAGTTCCAGCTGGACTTCCAGCCCCGCCACGCCATCAAAAGTCAGGTCCTGGCTGACTTCATCGTGGAATGGACTCCACCCCCATGCGCCCCTGGGGGCCCGGACCCCGTTCAGGGCCCCACACCTGTGGAGCGCAGGGGTCCGGTCTTCACCGATCCCCACTGGGCCCTTTTCTTTGACGGATCAGCCCGCCAACAGAGTGCTAGCACGGGAGTGGTCCTTGTTGGCCCAGACGGAGACCAGCTGAAGTATGTGGTGCGTCTTGAGTTCAAGACCACCAACAACATGGCGGAGTATGAGGCGCTGATCTTTGGCTTATCTGTGGCCCTATCCTTGGGGGTCCGCCAGCTCCTCGTGAAGGGGGACTCTCAGCTAATCATCAAGCAGGTCCGCGGGGAGTGTAGCTGCAATGAGCCTAGACTCGCAGCTTACCTCCTCCATCTAAAGAAGCTGGAGAAGGATTTCATAGCCCTGGAACTACAACATGTTCCCCGGGCCGACAACTCAGCGACAGATGACCTCTCCCAGAGAGCATCAACTCGAGCACCTGTGCCCGAGGGCGTCTTCGAAAGACGGCTGCTGAGACCCGCCGCCCAGCCTGCCGAATTGTGCGAAGGGGGCGAGACTAGCACCTCGAAGCCAGCGGTCCCGGTGGCATCCCAGAACCCACCAAAGGCTGTATGTGCTCTAGGGGACTCCGCTGACCCCTTAGCGCCACAGCCCACAACTCAGAGTGGTCCTGATGCATGGATCTCCGAGATTCGGGACTACCTGAAGGAAAGTATCCTTCCTGGAGACCATGTCTCCGCCGAGCGCATAGTGCGGTTGGCTAAACGATACACGATGGTAGAAGGGGGTCTCTACCGCCGTGGCGCCAACGGCATTCTCATGCGGTGCATCACCTAGGAAGAGGGCCATGAGTTTCTCACGGAGATCCATGGAGGGGAGTGTGGAAGTCATTCTTCATCCCGCACACTGGTCGGTAAGGCCTTCCGGCATGGCTTTTACTGGCCAACTGCCCTCCAGGATGCGGCCGAGCTAGTAAAGTCCTGCGAAGCGTGCCAATAACACGCAAAGCAGATACACACACCGGCTCAGGCTTTGCAAATAATTCCTCTCTCCTGGCCATTCGCCGTATGGGGGGTGGATATCCTGGGACCGTTTCCCAGGGCCGTCGGTGGGTACCGGTACCTCTTTCTCGCCATTGACAAGTTCACCAAGTGGCCGGAAGCCACCCCGGTGGTCAGCATCACCCAGAGTGCTGTTGTCGCCTTCCTCAAGTCGATCGTCTGTAGATTTGGGGTCCCAAGCCGTATCATTATAGACAACGGGACCCAGTTTACAAGTCAGATCTTTCAGGAGTACTGCGAAGGCATCGGCACTCAGCTCTGCTTTGCATCCATCGCCCACCCTAGGAGCAACGGACAGGTGGAGAGGGCAAATGCAGAGATTCTCAGGGGACTCAAGACGCGCACCTATGACTGCTTAAAGAAGCATGGCGCAAATTGGGTTAGTGAGCTGCCCTCCGTGTGATGGGGAAACCGGACCATGCCCAGCTGGGCCACCGGGAAGACCCCTTTCTTCCTGGTCTACGGGGCCAAAGCCTGCCTTCCCCCGAAAATCATTATGGGCTCCCCACGGGTCCAGTCGTTTGATGAGTCTGCGCAGGAATAGCTACGGCGCGAAGATGTGGACTTCATCGATGAGCACAGGTGGCGGGCATCAATCCAAAATGCACGGTACAACCAGGCGCTCAGGCGCTACCACCAACGGTTTGTGCATAGTAGGAAGCTTGAAGTCGAGGACCTAGTCCTAAGGCGAGTGTTGAACCGAGAAGGGCTCCGCAAGCTCTCTCCCAGCTGGGAAGGACCCTTCAAGGTGACGGAAATATGCCGCCCCGGGTGCGTCCGCCTCGCCACAGCTAAGGAGTACCTCTTCCCAACCCTTAGAATATAGAGCATCTCTGTAAGTTTTTCCCGTAAAAACAGAGTTGGGGGTTCGGTTTTCTTCCCTGTAACTAGGAAGTGCATGTATATGCGCCAGCCCGGTGAGGTCCGCCCTTAATAAACCCGGTCTGTTGGCCTACACTCGTGTATATCCAGTTATAAGGAAGGGGTTCGACCCACAGATTTGTTTTTCTGTTGATTTTATTCTTGGGATTACAACCATTATTATTATCTAACCCACCCATGCAGTCTCACTTCCTGGCTGGTATAGCGACATCCGAATTGATTAGCCAGGGCCGGTAGCCAGGCACTGGGATGGTTCGGGGTCGTGAAGTCGCTTAGAGTGGTCAGGTACCGAAAGCCGACGCGCCCACCACTCTGCAGCCGGCCCTGTTGCATGGATCAAAGGATAAGAAATACCAGCTAACAGACCTTATGGGTGTGCTACTAAAAATTCCTGGCCAAGACTGTGTGTAGGACGGGTCCCAGTTGAGATTACCCCTTGGGGGCCACGTCACCATTTTTTTCTTGAGAATCCTGGCATCCAGCCTCGACACATTGAGGCCATATCCCAGGGGGGCCAAGTACCAAGGAAGAAGTTGGTAGCAACGCACACAACAAACAAAAGTGGTGTGCAGATAAGTTGTAATATCGCCTGATAAGTAGTGCTTAAAGAGTATCTTACGAAACCAAGATGTATTACAACCCGCTCCCCAGCGGAACCCTCGTTTTCTCCACGCAGGCCTAGCTACTCATCGTCAGCAGGATCCCGCTGGAAGCGCTCGGCCACCACGTCCACAACATCCTGTACACCCTCCCAGGCGGCATCTTTAGTATCGGCCACCGGACCTGCGATCATTGGCCCCAAGGAGACAGCCGGGTCGTGGCTCCGAAAGCATGTCAAGACGTACTCTATCGCCGACCGACAGAGTCTGCTGCCCTTGGCCTCTAGGCGGGCGCCAAGAATCTGATCCAGACAACGGAGGCGCTCAGCAGCGGAATCCAGTACCGGGAGCACGTCGGAGATGGACGCTGGCTGCACCAACGCTGGGATGGGACTCACCCCCAAGGGCACCAGTGTTGTACTTGCCTCGCCAGCCCAGGCGGCGATGCGCTGAACCCCGGCGCGTTGCTCAGCCCAGAGGTCGTCGAGCGTCTTCTTCATCACCTCCACTACCTAGGGGCCCGGGGGCATCTGCGTCGCCTGAGCAGCCTGCGCCGCCTGGAACCAGCGGACCTGCTCCTCCAGTGCCTGCTCCTTCCCCTCTAGTCGCTTCTCTTTCTCCTCCGCCTCGAGCTCAAACTCGACCAGCAACCTGTTCCGCCTTTCCCACATCTCCTCCCTAAAAGTGAGGTCCTTTTCCTGCCAGGCGAGATCAGTCGCTCGTTTCTCCAGGGAGGCATCCTTCACCGTGAGGCTTTCCTCGGCGCGAGCAATGTTGCTAGCCTTGTCGTCAAGTTCCTGTTGCAGCTTCTGTAGCTTCGCCTCAGCCGTAGCCTGCTCGTCCCACTGTTTCTCCAGCATCATATTATAGGCCTTCAGCTTATTATGAAATGCCGAGATGACCTCCTCCCTTTGGTCCAAGTGCTTCTTCTTCTTGTCCAGCCTTTTCTCCTTCCGGGTCGCCTCCTGCTCTCGATCAGACACCTTTCGGAGGTCCTCCTTGAAGGCCTCACGCTCCCGCTCGAGCTTGATCCGCTCTGAGGCGAATTGGCAGGACGCCGCCTTAGTGCGCTCCTCCAGTTGGGTGCACCAGTCGCCAAGGCGCTGGTGCTCGGTCTCAAGCGCCTCCCACTCCCATAGGATCGTCGCCTCAGTTTCCTAGAGAGCCTGATGAGCGCGGGACAGCACCTGAGGGAGGGGAGTCGGCGTTGCTTCTGGCTCGATGCTAGACCGGAGTGATCGCCCAAGAATAACCTCCGGTTCCTCCAGAGCTAGCAGCAGGACGGAGCTGGACGCACCCCCACGCTTACCGCTGACGGTGTATTCAACGGTATCGCCGCTGTTGGGTCTACAGTAGCTGTCAGCGGCACTGCCGCCTCCGGGCCCCCACCCGAAACTTGGGAACCGAAGGCATTGCCTCAACGGTGGCAGGCGGATCCTGGGGGCCCGATGGCGCCACCTCAGCATCCACGCCACCCCACATGGTGGGGGTGAACGCAGCAGGAACCTCTTCGGCCGCTGCCGGGGGTGTATCTGACACCGACGCTGGTGAGGCTGCGGTAGCCGCTGACGGATCACCGGCGACGGTCCCAGCAGATGTGCACTGCTGAGAACCAGACCCACCGGCAGACATAGCGGCCGGCGGGGGAGGAGCGTCCTTGCAAACAGAAGAGGAGGAGCCCCTGATGGGCAAAGAATGGATCAAGACCAGTCAGCATAAAGATAACGCTCGCAAGAACATTAGAAGAGCCTAAACTTACTTGGGGCCCTGAACCTTCCAGTGACCCTGGAAGCGGGGCACCCGCTGCCGCTCCTGCTGTTGTTGCTGCCGCTGCACCCGCGGTGGCGACGACCGGTCTGATGCTGGCGGCGGTGGCGGCGGAGTCGAATCCGAAGGCGGTTGTGGCGGAGGGCTCATGCCCCTCTGCCCGTCCTAGACCTGGGGTTCGGCCTCCTTAGTCCCACCAGCTGTCTTCTGACGCTTCTGGGGGGAGTCCGAATCAGGGGGCAGATCCGAGACAAAAGACCCATCGGCCTGGCGCGGCCGGTGTCGCCTTACTCCCTCCGAACTCTCGGCAGCACCCGGGGCGGAGGAGCTGCTCGCAGGCCCCTTGCCCTTGTCCGAGGGACTGGGGGTCGCAGGAGAAGCTCTGGAGCCCACATTGACAGGATGGGAACCCCCGACCGGAACACCGGGAATATGGATCCCCCGGTGGGGGTCCCGGCCGCCGGTCTGACGGATCGCCACACCGCTCTCATCGTGGGTCGACAGTCGGGCCAACACCGCCGATCGCAACCCTGGATTATCGCAGAGCGGCAAAATACCCTGGGGAGGCATCAAAGCTTCGGGGATAAAAGCCTCGCCAGTGATCCCCCTCACCAAAATTTCCAACTGCTCCTAGGACAGGTTAGTCTCAGGCCCGCGCTGGATCCTACCAATGTCGCTAGGGCCAGTAAACCAGCAACACAGACGCGGCCTCCCCTGCAGTGGCATGACCCGGCGCTTCAGGAAATCACCAAGTACGTGCATCGAGGTCAGACCACCAACCGCCAGTTCCTTAATCCTGTCCAGTATAGGCTCGAACTCCGTCGCGAGGCACGGTTTTACCCTCCATTGCTTCCGGTCGAGTCCGGGCCCGTCGCTCAGAAGGGTAAGGCGGTCGTTGGCCTCAGCGCTGGCGATCACCCAGTCACTACGCTCGGAAGGGCAAGGCTTAGTCCATTGTTCAGTTGTGAATGAGTGAAACTCTTATTCTAGATGGATGTTCAACTTAACAGTCTCCATCGAAACACTGGTATATCAAAGGATTGTGATTCTGATACTTCATCATTACAAACCCTAGAGTTTGGTGGGGATTGTTGGATCTTTTATGGGCTTGGCCCATTTATTGAATAAACTCTATGGTGTGTAATGGTGGAGAATACCAATAGTACCATATTGGAAGTCCAAGGGTCGTTGGCTTGACTTATATAGTGGGAATTATTCCACTTAATTTGAGAAGTCAAGAAACGGACAAGGGCGTGCCACACGTGCGCGTGCGTGCCACCGCCGCCGGCCGGGCCGGGCTCGAGCCGGGCGTGGCGTGGCGTGGCAAGGCGAGGCAGGCGACGAGCGGGCGTGGTGTGATGTGGTTGTGTTAATTTTTAGCACTCATTAATCGCGGGAGTTTTAACTCCAGGTTAAACCTTTCAGTTGCCCGTCTCTTTGTCAGCCGCATGCGAGACTCTTCTCCTTCAGCGTCCCCTCCACGATGATAAAAGGGGAGAACACCTGTCACTTGGTACACGTGAACAGAACCATTTCAGAATCACTGTCCAGCCGCAAGAGTGGGTATTTCCATCTCGTAACTCTGCGCGCACAGAGGAGCGAGAGGGCAGGTGCCTCCAAAGCCCTTGCCGTTCGAGACCTTGCATGGGGATCAGCAATTAGGTTTTTGGGGAGCGTCTACGCGACTGCCCAACATCCATCGTTGTCTTCATCACTGGTGACCATCTTCTTCTTCCTGGCGTCTTCATCTCGCACGGATGACAAGAGAAGTTGGACAAGGATCAGGATCCTCGGAGCGCATGGGAGGGTATGATCAATTCAGTTCCTTACTGTTTTATGTTCTGCAGATTATATATGTTTCATATGTTCATCTCTACTGTTTCGTATGTAGCCATAGATTTATCCAAACTGTTCTGTCATATCATATCATGATATTTCTAATGTCTGTTCATACTATTAAAATATCATACCTGCTTGTTTTAATTTTACAGTCATGTTGTTCCTATTGCTGTCTATTTATATTCAGTTGTTCTGTCATGATGCATGTACCATGTTTATATGCTTATTATATTTATATGATTCACATGTGTCGGCAGTCTGAAACATGGGTACCCCTTGTTACAGTATGGAGGTACTACGCCGGCGGAGAGGTCCCTGGGTGAGGGGAAAGCAGTTCGCAGCCGCGCCACATCGTCCACCCCAGGGCCGCCACATGGCCCTGGAAAGGGATGAGTTCCAGGATACGTGCAGTGGGTCCGGACCCACTGCACGGGGAAAGCACCGGACCCCTGTGCATGACGAACGGACCTCGGAGATGGGTCCCGTGCCCTTCTCAGTGGGGTCCGGACTACTCACCGTCGGACCCCGGGTATCAGGGGTAGAGAATACCCGAACCTTGCTCAAGCAGGGGTCCGGGGACGACATGTGTCCAAACCCAACTGGGTGCGAACCTGTCGACACAACGTTCCTATTCCCCGGCCAGGCGAAGACCTGGTGCAGCCAAGCGCCCTGCTGTGCGTGACGTGGGCTTGCGGGATGGGCCTGACGTAAGACCACTGGGCCACGCTACCCCTACATTTATTGTGGAGAAGACGCGTCGTCTGACTACCCCACTGACAGGCGATGTGCCCCTTCAGCATTTAATATGCCCTATCCACTCAACTGACAGGCGGCGCCCGAGCTATCCTGCAGGCGGCGTGTCTGACCGTCCCCGTTGGCCAACAACACACCTTTGTCAAGACGTGCGCCGTACCCATCATGACTCGCGTATTACCGAGGGCACTGCAGCAAGATATCAATACTGAACGCACCACGGATATTATGGTGCACGAAGATTACACGGGCATGGCAAGCAGTAGTTTGACCCTTCCATTTGTCCCTGGGCCCACGTGTCGGGGCTCAGAACCCTTGTACATGCCCCCCTTAAACTATAAAAGGGGAGGCATGCGACGTGAACATGGACAGACACAGGTCATTCAGGCTTACACTCAACTCAAGCTCTCAAAAGCAATACAACACACAGTGGAGTAGGGTATTACGCTCCGGCGGCCCGAACCACTCTAAACCCTTGTGTGTTCTTGTGTTCATCCCTCCAATCTACAACCGGCAAAACGCTTAAGCCCTCTCCGCGTCTTAGGACTTAGGGCGGGTGCACTCTGCCACCCGGCCGGAGAAATTCCTCTCCGACAACATGTTTTATGTTCTCATGATCCATATTGTTATGGATATATTTGACATCATGATTTTCATGATTAATTATATTTTATATGTCATCATCATAATATTAATTTATGGAATTAAAATGACATGAAAAATGCCTATATTTCTAACAGACACATATCTAAAAAGCATACATCATAAATTGTATGAATCTACTACAACCTCAAAACTAATTCTAATATGGGACAGATCAGTACTATAAATTAGTTTTAGTGGTTAAATTTTATTAATAAAATCTATTAGTGCGCACAATCAATTTGTTGTCCCGTAAAGAGAGTAAAATGGGGAGAAGAAGCAAAGGGAAATCTAGCACCTCTGCGTTTTACCTACGAGATCACCATACCTCCCGTACCACGGCACCCCAAAGCCCCAAATTGCATGTGCTCATATAGCGTGTACACTCATTTTAAATCATTAGTTAATATAGGGTGTCATACTGTAGGTTTGTTTAATATTCCTACATATTTTGGCAAAAAAACAAGGGAGAGCTGTGTAAACAAAAGATTTGAAGTCACATCATTTTTTAGTAGGCTGGAATGGAGAATTTAGTAGTAGTCTAGTAGACCAGTAGAGTTTAGGCTGTCCACTCCACCTCATTCCTCGCAGGCTAGCAATTACTCGTGCTACTTTGTTTTTATAAAATTTATACTACCCAAAATTTGTTTTATCTGCGCTTTGAGTAAGAGTCAATGTCTTTGGTTACTTTTGGCCTTTTAAAAGCTAAAAAAGACCCACAAAAAGCCTAAGATTCTGATGAGGTGTCTTGTGAGAATTTTGTTGGTTTTTATATGGTTATTTGTCCACACAACTAAGACTAGTATACATGGAAACGACCATGGTTTTTGAGTTTGTGAACGTTTCTCATGAGAATCTGCTACGCCATTCACAGTGGTAGATTTTATATTTATGTTTCCAAGATAGACACATAATCAAGAAAGAAACGAAACCTTAGTTTAAACACTCTCTCACATTGAAGAGTTTCATTTGGTACAGTTTTATAGGTAACACGCAAGAGACAATATATCTAGGTAATAGTATAGATATGGTTTCATCCCATGTGTTGAGCACCATATTTGACACCTGTACACGACCGAACAGTCTGGCCATATGGCCCGGATGGTCCGGGCCCTCGCGACCAGATTTACACAGGCGAGAACACTTATCTCGTGTGGTTATCCTAACCTATCCATGAGAATATGTTGGATCTTGCCTAGGAATAAGTGCAGACCTCCTCTCCTATAAATATAAAGGGGTACGATTGATTGAGAACCCCGAACACATTCCAATCGAACCAATATATTTACTTTATTTATCATTCATACCTTAGGAGTAGGTGTAGTGTAGCCCTCGTTGTAGTTCATACATCATCACCCTTTTTGGTTCGACGTCGTCTGGGGACGCCCCAGGTGGACTGTTGACCCCAAGGCACAATCTTCACCTCGCTTCGACTTCGTGTTGTCTTGTGGCGTCTCGGGTGGCCCGTCGATCCCAAGACAACCCTAGATCTTTCCTCTCTGACGGTGTCCCTCTCGTGCGGCAAGATTTAGATTTTGGAGGGGTTCATCGCCATCTTCGGGATAACCATCTTTAGGTACATCAAGTTGGATCATCCCCTTGGCTCTGAGGTTTCCTTGGCTCTTTGCCCTAACCATCTTTAGGCACACTATTTAATAAGAATGAAACCCCTATAAAACTGCAATTGATATTGGCCTTATACGAGGACGATAGCTCAGGCGTGGAAAATCACGTAATTCTAGACGCCACCACCACCAAGATGATTTATTGATTATACGGATACAGATTATTCTCCTCCATATCCTTTGTTTTATTAAATGCCGCATGATCCATGCCTATCTGCCACATGTTAATAGTGTAATTTAGGTCTTCTTTGGAACAAAGTATTATTTACTGAATCTTGCGTTTTTCCTGTGTTTTTGAACTAATTCCTATAAAATTCCTATACCATTTCTGTGAAATTGCTACGTCCCAAATGATGCCTAAGTTATTATACTAATATAATCCTAAATTAAAGTTAATATATTTTTTGTGATGGAATATGCAATGCAACCCCGGGACGCCCAAACTGCATGTGCGGATATAGCATGTACACTAATTAAAGCATTAATCAATGTAGGGTGGCATGCTCTGATGCAGGTTTGTTTATTACACACTTCATCAGCAAAAGACAAGGAGAGAGAGAGAGAGAGAGAGTTTAGGCTGTCCACTCCACCTCATTCCCCAGCAGCAAGTACTCCTGCTATGCTGCTGCTACTACTACTGGCTAGAGGAGCAAGCAACCCTCTCCCCCTTCTTTTGACCATCCTTTCATGATTCAATTCAACGTTCGGCAGCAGAGGGTTCCTGGCTTTGCTCCACGATTCTAGGTGCATGCCCGTGACCACCTTGATGAAGCATGGTTTAGCTCTTGGTTTAGTGCAAAGCAGGTGCTGTGTTTAGCGCGGGGCCTGAAGCAAAGCAGGATAGGAAGGAAGGCAAGCCGCAAGTGTAATGGCTCACCGCCCTATATATATATACACACACACATGTCCTTGAAAGGCGTGATCCCTCAAATCTTGGTGTACTCATCACTCCGCTAGCTAGATAAAGTGGTGTGTGTGGTACAGTACCGTGCGTCCAGCTCCAGGAAGGGACAAAGATTTGTGGATTCTGTGCATGGGAGGGAGCTGATTGCATGTGGTGACTGGTGACCCCTATCAATCAATCGTGGATTCTGTGCCAAACAGCGCGCGCGCGGGCACATGCATTCTCAAGCCTTTGTACTTTTACTAATTTCCTACAAAAACTAGTAGCAGTAAAAAATAGATTTTTTTTTTGCTGGTGTCCTCATTTTCACTCTTAGTCGTATTTTTTTTCAGTTTTGTTCTTATGTTCTATAGCGAGCAAAACTGAGAAAAAAAACATTATTAAGGATAAAAGTGAGGACACCAGTAAAATGAAGGATACCAGCTTAACTAAAATAAAATAAAAGGGAAATAGGCCCATGCCCTCGTGTTTGGATCCAGAGAGGAGGAGGAAAGGCTGATATATATAATAGACGCGATGGATTCGGATACGTTAATTTTTTTACCGTGTTTCTTCGATTACAATTAAATAGGATATATAATTTGCTATATAAGTTTATATTCTTACTCATAGCATTGAGCTTATTAACTAAGAACCATAAAAAGTAAATCTCAAAATCGTTTTATATCTTTTTTTCTAAAAAATAATTAGTATAAAATTCAGATACGAATAACGTTCGGATTCATCAAGATGTTTTTAGTCTGTATAAAATTCAGATACGGATAACGTTCGGATTCATCGAGATGTTTTTAGTCTGTGTTACATCGGATCGGATTTTTTGAAGGGACACGTATCTGGCTCTGGCCAGCCTCACACATGCATATGTGTATGGACTCGCATGGTTACAAAAAGTTTGCACCTCTGGCGTCGCGTTGGTGAGAAGCTGCCTGCGCCTGCTGGTGCTGTCTTGCAATCGCACATCATTTGTCGATCGCACCCTCATACCAAATTGTTAAAGTGTCACGTACGACTCGAGTCAAAAGTCTCTCTCTCTCTCTCTCTCTCATCCCACTTCTTCAGTATATATGCCATGTGGTAAAACCGATCCGACTGCGTCACATTCACCGTTGTAAAAAAACAAAGCCTGGGAAGCAGCAAGGACGACGACGACGTGGACACGCACGAACTACTAGAGCTAGCTGGTGATGGTGACCCCCAAGCCCAAGCAAGGCAAGGCCTGAACCATCTCCTCCGTCCGTCCGTCCAGCGCTGGCGCGCTGCGCTGCGGCTGCGCTGCTCCTTTCCTTCACTGCTGAAGAGGATTCCAAAAGGCTCCATTAGCTGACAAAAACCCCGTGGCAGCTTTTGTTCCGAGCAAACAGTGCCGCTCGAGATCCTGCTCGCGTCGTCGGCTACAGCTACATGCATGGCCCTGTGTTTGACGACGTCTGTACTGTAGAGTACCCATACCCATATGCATGCATCCGAGTCCAGCTCATATGCCAGCAAGATCGAGGAAGAAAACGTCACACCCTTCAGCTTTTAGCACGCCAAATTATATTTATTTATCTGCCCAGCCAGCGCGAACGTGTAAAAGTTTCAGTGAAATTTGTCGTACGTACGTGCAAGAGACCAAACCAACCCGATGGTTAAAAGAGTGTTCGTGTTCGTGTTCCCATCCCATCTCATATATATGGCCTTGTAGTCTCCATTGATACACACACAGCTAGCGAACCATTTCTCTAGGTCTCTAGCTAGGGTCTCCCAAGGCCACAAACAAAGGCTTTCTTTGTGCCGGTCTTTTCGCTCCCCCTCTCTCTCTCCGGCTCACTTGCTTCTTGTCACCTTGTCCCTACGTGGCTAGCTAGCTAATATCTGGATACATGTACTCCGAGGCTATACATCTGTCAAATCCCTTGGATTATCTATCTAAATTAAATATATATCAAACGACAAGCACAGGCAAACAACATATACAACTGTCCTACTGCCTCCCTCACGATGCAGGTATTGATGTACGGAATAAAAAAAATCAGAATCACCTTTTCCTTCTTCTAATTCTGCTCTTTGGTTACACACGTCTTGCTCGACCAGGGCCCTTCCTTTATTGTGAGCCCAAACAACCATGCTATTCGGTTTTATACATTTTTAAAGACATGTGAAAAATGCAGTGACAAGTTCCTGAAAAAAAAACAAAATATCTCTCTGTCTATGTTCTTAAATCATTGGTTTGCTACGATGTTCTTTAAGAGAAGAAAACCGCATGGAGCTAAGAAATTGGATTCACCCTTTCCTGGATTTTGTTGTTTGGTCGCACGTAGAATTGGAGATTTGAAATTATAGGCTCAATTCCTTGACATTAAACCATAGCTAAACCTCCCTCTCCTAATTAACACATAGTTTGTGCGTCCTCATATCATGTGGGATAGACCCCACACCTTCTTATTCCTAACCTGGACCCAACCATCGGTCTACCTCCTTAAATCCAGCACCCCATTCTTCTTCATGTACAGTCCCATGTAGCTAGACCCGTGTCATCGGGGCTGAGACCTATCGTGGTCGACCTTCGTGCGCATCGGGGGCATGCTCAAACCCGCTCGCGGTCAGCCTCCACACCGCCAAGGTCATGCCCAAACCTCCACGCCGCCGGCCTCCATTCCACATAGGCCATGTTTGAGTCTGCTCGCGGTCAGCTAGCTTTTACACCGTCGGGGTCATGCTAGACAATGACATTGAGGAGGAGATCAAGGTTATGGATGGCAGGGCCATATTTTACCCACGTGTCCACGAGTAAAAACCCGATAAGGTGCAAGTTTGAGTGTGAGTTTCTACTCGTGGTCACATGTGCAGGTTTGGTTCTAACCCAACAGGTTTTTTCTCGTGGGTTTGAAAAAAGTCATACTCGTGCCCGCGCCGCATTGGATATATTTGTGTGTGTATATGTGTATTACATATGTATATATAGATGAATATAGTGTAATTATGTGCTTGCGGGTTTATGGTACTCGCGGGTAGCAGGTTCAACATTAACCTAGCGGGTACGAGTTTATAAACCCGTGCCCGTGGGTTTCAAACCCGTTTCCAACCCTAATCAAGGTAGGGTATTGACGACCAAAAGGCCCACAGCCCAGTGCCCCAATATGAGGCCCATTTTATGGTCTGGCCCAACACAACGGCTATCGTGACCAGGCCAGCCTAGCATGGTGACCACCATGTCCAAGCCAGCCTAGCATAAGGCACCAGGTCATGCCTAGACTGCATCCCTAGCCCTACAAGGCCAAGGCCCCGGCTCGGTCAATCGACCAACCTAACTCGGCTGCGAAGGCCTAATGCCTCAACCCTAGTGCTAGTCTATTGAGTCCTATGTTTTCTAGGATACCTTTTTGGCACACCGAGTATGTTTGAACAAGAAAAAAAGAGAATTTTTGGTTTACACATAACATCCCTAGGGGAGCAATCTATGAAGGGCTACAAACTATATTGATGAAGATAGAATAATGTACATGATGGTGGTACCAATGCAACATAGTCTGAGAGACAGGGCCTCAGGTATGTTGGCTTAGAAAGCCACTACCGGTAAAACTTATGAAGATGCTCTATATGTTATATGGATTGGGCAACATGTCAGCATTCTTTGTTGCCAGCCTAACCCTATAGGAAAATGAAAGGAGTATGAAGCCAAGTTAAACATCTTGTCTCTTGACATTCATCTTCGACGGTTCGACCAGGATGGAGCAATCCTCGCTCGTGCTTTTGTTATAGGTGTGTTCAAGGCAGATTTAATACGTCACATGGGCATGATATATTATTTGCTATATGATTTATCTACGTAGTGATTGATCTAGAGATTAATCGAACCTTAAAGTTCTCGCTCTTCCGTTCCTTTGCTCCCACGGAGGAGTGAGCGCGTCAGCGCATATGCTGAGATCTCAGTAAAGCAACCTGCCGTCGTCGGCAATTTGTTTAGAGTTCTCAAAAGAGTTTTCGTTGCTCCGTTGTATTGCTAATCTAATCTGGCTTCTTCTTCTTTTGAATATATATAATCAGCAATCCTTGAAACAAGATTCATAAAAAGAGCTTCTATATATAATCCTACCAAGGAGCATCCTCCTACGTACGCTAGATGCAAAAGATCCACGACTGCAGCCAGTTGTGTGCTCAGGCTCGATCAGCTGCTGACTGACTAACCATTTCCAGCAAACCCAACCCCCCTCCCATCTCCCACATGGCCACATGTCATGCTACAAATTAAACTCAACAGTCACCACCTCAAGACCAAGATAAATTCAAAACCAACCCATTAACTACTGGCCACTGTGCAGGCAGTCGTCCACGTAGCTAATGGCAGCAGGATTATTTTGAATAGAATAGTACTGAACACACATACACACACAAACAAAGCCCCCCTGCTCTCTGCTGCAGCATCAAGACATGGGGATTATTCCAAGCCGCCACACACACACACCCCAAGCATGTGGCCGACCACTTAAACAAGTGCTTAATTAGGTGCATGCATGCATGATAATGCGAAAGAAAAACTGAGGCACTTTCATTTCATTGTTGACAACAACTAATATACAATCAGGTCTTATGTGCAAGCGTGCAAACAAACCTCTTGATCCATTGTCTACCCGAACATGATCTAACTGTAGACATAATCGTGGCTTGTTAGGGGTTTTTTATAAATCTACACGAGCCAGTAGCGGAAGAGTTTAAGTGTTAAATGTAATACATGGTTGGATCATAATCTAACGGATCAGGAACATAGCTCGTAGTGTTGCACGTAAGACCTGATTTCGTCGTTACGTTACCCCGCTGCCTTGAGCCACTCAACATCGGATCCTCTAGGGGCAAAGCGACCGTGATCTTCCAATGGTTATCTATCATTATCAACCCATGCGGCATCGGAGTCCCAAGAACGACTGGTATTGTAAAGATGCGACGACTCGAGTCATCGTTAATCATGCTTACTTGATGGCAAGTGGGCTCGTTGAATTCAGGTCCGCTTGTCGTAGCGTAGACTCACGTGCGCGCACGTGCGCGGGGAGACCGAACGGTGGGAGACAGGCACAAGTCCGGCAAGACCAATTGTTTGACCGGACAAAATCGCGAGGCGTGATCTGATCACGAGCGATAGAAATGTTTGGGGTCTTGCTTTGATGCTGGTGGGGTGCCTTGATCTTGATGCACGCAACAACGATGCACGGAGGAGGAGGCCTGCAAGAGCCGAAGGCCGGCGCAGCAACCAGCATGACAAGCCCACGCCACAAGCTGGGCCAAAACGGGCCAGGATTGACCCAGTAGGTACATCCGCACAAAAGGGCCCCCATCCTCCTCCTCGTTCTTTCCCGAATTACCCCACCTCGCTCGCGCAAGTCGTCGCACCCTTCCCCAGGCCCCAGCTAGCCATGGCGACCGCGCCGCGGAGGCTGCTCCCCGCGCTCCTCAAGGCCCTAGCTCCAGCCGGCGCGCGCGGCCTCTCCACCGAGAAGGCTGTCGGCGCCGCCGCCGTCTCCGTCGTCGGCAGCCATACCGCTAAGTGGATGCAGGTATATATATGCACACACGTAAACCCCTCTCCTCACCGTGCCAGGTGCCCCCCCTCCCCTCAGTCTCTAGATTCCGATCCTCCTTGGCCTCGCCTCGCCTAGCGAACCCAGACCGTTTCCGTGCCCTGTTTGCGCGATTCGGCGGGGAAGACCGCGCCTCTAGGGTTCCGCATGTGGTTGTACTAGCCTCCGTGTAGTTGGCTAGTACTAGCATTGTGAACGGCTATAGGATTATGTTAGTGATTTGCAGTTCTAGTAGACACAGCTTCTATAAGGCATTTTGTTTACCATGCCTTGTTCACATAGCTATGTGCCTTCAAGGACCCAGGAAGGGAACCCATAGTTTTTTTTCCTGCAGTACCTATAAGCTTAACATGTAGTGTGTGCACCTTTAGGTAGTAAGCACGTTTTCTGAAGTTAGGGAATATATTTTATATAGGTTTGCAGACTTCAGTTATGCTTGTTTTAGATTTAAGTTTTATTTAGCTGATTCCTAAAGGCGCACCTTTACGTAAAAAAAAACATTGTTTTCTGAATAAAGTAATTTATTTTATACAGGTTAGCAGATTTCAGCTATGCTTGGATTAGATTTAACTTTTATTTAGCTAATGATTTCTATGGAAGCGACCATCTTGATGCGATGTGTATAGGTTTCAGTTGATGAATGGGAGCTCACTACTGAATGTTTGAATCACAGTTTTGTTCCCCGAGTTTAACATGTCCTGTCGATTACTCTGTTTTTGTGCTGAGATGAGTTTAAGTTGTTGATCACATGAAAGATTTTTTTTTTCACTTAGGAAATACAGTTGGTTGTTACATAGCAAACACCAAACAGGTTCTCAACGTGTCCCTTATATTTTGTTTTTAATGTAGGTATTATGACGACTTCACATCAAACACTATCCTGAATCCTGAATGTTCCTGAAATGATTTGTTGAGTGGAGTACAGACCAATGTTTCTTGTTAGTAGAAACAAAATGACTACCGGAGATGATCTATTATTTCTGTAGTTTCCAATAAATATCCTTGAAATCTGGAATCACTTCAAGATTTGTATCTATATCTGCTGGATATCATCAGTTGGTCCTTTTGTATTGGAAAGTAAAACCAGGTTTTGAACCCTGGGATAGGCCATAGGCACACATAAGACAAGAGCATTGCCACCTTGACCGTGTCCTCATTCAGTTTATCATTGTGAGACCATGATAAAGTTTTACGCTCTGTTTGGATGTTGTAGTTTTAAGGAACTGTAGCATTAGCAAACTTTAGTTTTAGAACAATGATGTGCAAAAACCATGGTTTAGAATAAAAATGAGGTCTACAGTGGAGTTTCTAAAACTTCAAAAAGACTAGAGTTTTAGCAGTACCATGGTTTTCAAAATTACAAAGACCTTTCCATCCAAACACCATTATAGTTTTCAAACCCAAAGTATTCCATAACACAAAGGCATTTTTCTAAAACAACAAAAAATGCTTTGCATCCAAACAGGACCTTAGCTTTTTGGTTGCTATGATATTTTGCTGAAGTTGCAGACCTTTTTTCGCTCTTCTCATATGGATCACTTTTCTTCTGAATTAATTTTGTTTCATTTATTTTATTTGTTTTAGGACACAAGCAAGAAGTCACCGATGGAACTGATCAACGAGGTACCTCCGATCAAGGTTGATGGCCGCATTGCCGTTTGTGAAGGGGGTAGGCACCAAAGCTGAATCACGCAAACTCTATCTTGCATATTCTCAAACCGATAACCATATAATACATTTTATGTAAAACTGACTGGCCCCTGCGCTTGCTGCACTGTTTCAGCTGCTGAAGGTGTTGGGCTTGGCCACCCAATCGAGTATATCTGCCTTGATCTGGAGGCACCCAACGTGTGCAAATACTGTGGCCTCCGTTATGTTCAAATTCACCATCACTAAAATAGGGAAGATACTGCCGTTTTTCGCTGCAGAATTTTGGAGTTGAGGAGCTTATGCATGCACACTTGTTTCACAACGTTCTGGTACTGGACTTTGTACTATGCTTGGCGTCAAAACATTAACTTTGATGATCATCCTCTTTTCGGATGACTATTTAATAATCATGGGTTAACTGTGTGTTGATTTTTTTTACTATAGATGAATTGTGCTCCCCTATCAGAATCTATACAACCTGTATGTATTGAAATCCTACTCTGAAAGTCTGAATATGAAAAGTATGGAATTTCTGAGAGCAATTTAATCTCAGAAGTTCTAATTTTCTGGAGATCCATGATCCAGGCCTTTCCCTTGCTGAGCCTGTTTAATTTTCTGGGATACATGTGCTTCAGTTCAGCACTTCCTTTGATCCATGTCCTTCAGTCACAGTTGCTTTGTTATTTTGAAGCCGGTTCACGCATTGGCGCCAATCTGCTTGCAAGTGGATTGGCAGATCTTAGCAATGCTGAGCATGATACTGATTGGCCGAAATACCCGAAATACCGTTAACTCATGAGACGTCTACTTTCTTTGGGAGTAGGATAATATTTGTCGAGTTCCGAAATACCGTTAACTCACGAGACATCTATTGGGAGTAGGATAATATTTGCCGAGTTTAGCAGCTCGAAAGCTTTGAGAGTTTTGCATGAACATGCTGTTGATCACATCTTGACAGCCTCCTTAATGATGTCCCAGCAAGTCTGAAGAAGGCACCCGTGAATCCATCTAGACCTAGCGCTTTATCAGACGGGCATGGAGTGTCATATCTTTGATCTCATCCTGCGTGAACGGTGCCTTGAGCACCAAAAGATCTCTTGGAACATAGCCTAGCGTGCTCCAATTTAAGGTTTATTCGTTTCACTGTTAATCCATGTGAATTGAGTGGTATTGTGTTGGTTTCAGTCTATAGCAAGTCAAAATATATCTCAATCTATTTTAATATACTTTAATTGATGTGGAATTAAAATAATCGAACAAGCTTTAAGTCATCGACCTCGGTGTGCCAAGGTGCTCCGAGTAGTCTGCAATCACCTTTTCTATGTCGTCATGGGTAATTGCCCCCTGTGCCCGTCCGTGTGTAAGGCAATGGATGTACAGTAATTTTCAATCTTGTGGTGGCCGGAATGTGGAAGAATTTTGGGTTTGCGTCTCTATCGCCGATGTATGTCTCTATAGACCGCTGTCTAATCCTTGATCTTTTGATGGCTACGAGTTCAGTGCTTGTGGCTTTGGGAGTCATTTGCATAAATGTTATCGTATCTTTGTATTCTCTAGCAATTTTTCTATCTTGTGTACACTCTATATTCTTGTTTTCTATCTTTAGCAAGAAAAAATCGAATAGAAGGTGGCTATATTTATATAACTAAATAAAAAAATGTTAGAGAATAGTTTTTTAATTAAAATCTCTATTCTAGAAATTAAGAACGATAGTGAGGGTCACTCGGAGTTCTTTAAGACTGTATCTGTGTGAAGTTTAAAATAAAAGATAAAATTATGTATAATTAGTTCGTTTTCCAACTATTTATAAAACAACACGTAGCTCTAAAAAAGAATATCATCCAGATCAATATTTTTTAAACAAGACATATTATTTATAAAAAATAACTTTGCTATATTCTACGTACTCCTACTTATGGGCATAAAAATTGGAGTCACAGTATTTGGCGGTACCTATAAAATTATGATTATGAACAAACGCACCACAAATTAAAGAAGAGATACATGGGCGATATTCAGTTTATTTGGCGGTGCACATAGGCTAGGCCGGCACATACTCAGAAAAGGGCCACGTCGTTCGCATCTTTAGTTCTATCAAAATAATAACAGTACCTAAGTGGCGCCAGATGCAGATGCTCAATCAAGATGTTAGCAAATGATGCAATATAGATCTCAAGAATTTTATGTGAACGAACGGAATGCAATTTAGAAGTAGCCAGTTTTTAAGAAACTGATTTGTAGAAATTAAGATGATTCCAAACATATCAGTTTATGTTTCAGTTTATAAAAATTAGATTATCGGTTTCTTAAAAATAAAAAACTGGCATCTCCTATCTAAAAGATAAAAACAGTTTTTTTTTATAAAAGCTACTTCCAAAGAGGATCTAAGTCGTCTCTTTTTTCGTGCAGCTTACAAAATGTGTATACAATAGATAGATTTGTAGTTTAATACGAAAATAAATCCTAATTCAGAGCATATTCCAACAAGAAACAACAACGAATTGCATGCATAAATACGATTGTTCTTAACATCAGTACATAATCTCCTGGTATGGTTCCTGATCTCCTACAAAAACATGCTAATCAATCTCACACTGTTACACAGACTGCGCGAGTATGACCTCCAGTCCTGCTTCCGTCTAGTTTGATTTGGATACTACAGACAATTATTATGAGTCGGAGTCCTCCCCGGAAAGGTTCGACTCTGACCTGCCTTGCCTCTTCAGGCCCTCCTGAATTCGACCTTTAATGGCGGTTTCCTGTCGCGAAGGAACGAAATGGTCACAGATTATTGCTAACAGAAATGACCGGCCACTAGATTCTTCCTAAAAAATCTAGCTTGCTTACCATCATGTGGCATCCTTCCTCGAACTTCTCGAGGAACCCGACGATCCAACGGTCGGCATTCTCCATCCACTCCACGGGGTTGGTTCCAGCGATCTTGGCCGCGCTGTGGAACTGCGTGCGCAGCGCAATCGATATCAGAGTTCTACGGACCACGCGAAGGTCTCTCTCGAAATAGCTGCAAAGCGACTCGATCACCTTCTCTTGGTGCTCCTTCACCTTCTCCCTCAGCTTGCTGATCCCCATGTTGACCCTCAGCTGCTTCTCCTGATAGATCAGATCACAACAAAACGACACGGTTTGAGATGCTATTTTCGTTCTCATGTTTCTGGGAGAGATTCTTGTGGTGTGTTGGACGGACGAACAGATAATCACCTTAACGTAGCTGACGCCGAGGTCTTTGCGGCTGTAGCCCCGGGTCAGGTTCCGCATGATGTACTGGTTGTAGTCCTTCAAGATCCTCATGATGATGTCCGACGTCGAGATGCCCTCGGTGCGCTTCGTCTCCTTGAACTTCCCAATGGATTTCACCTGCACAAGACACAAGTATCAGGGATAGATTCCCCTCGCCTGATCGTCAGAATTCGTAGACGCCTAGTTGACGCAGCGGGGAGGTTCAGAGGTCCTAACGAATTCGTAGACATCGTTGGCAGCTCCACTCGTGTCAGCATATCTGAAACAGTGCAGATCGTGTTAGTTTGGCTACATGCCTACATCTCCTTCGATCGTTTGCCCAAACTTGTTGCATGAACTAACACACACTCACGGGAGCGCGTCGTGAGCGACGTAGTCGATGTTGTGCTTGTCGATGAACTCCTGGTTGATCACCCATGGAGCGTCTGGTATGACCTCGTCGACCCACCTTTGGAATCCAGGCCAGGTGACCAAGACAGTATGAGAGGATCTCCATCGGTTCCGGTGGCGCGACCGAAACTAATGGGGTAGGTGGGAGTGGGAGCTTACTTGCAATGCCGAAGCGATTCGTAGCGCTCGTCCTCGGTCATGACGGTCTTCCCTTTGTACA
The DNA here is from genome assembly GCA_029449295.1 of Zea luxurians. Classification (NCBI taxonomy): domain Eukaryota; kingdom Viridiplantae; phylum Streptophyta; class Magnoliopsida; order Poales; family Poaceae; genus Zea; species Zea luxurians. The sequence continues at coordinate 34,587,306 of JAOPSE010000010.1, read as the reverse complement.
TGTGGGTGATCTCATCGCTGCAGCAACCTACCAGCAAGTAGGTGTTGGGAAATCTGCCGAGAGAAATTTAGCACAAAAAATGTAAGTTCAGAAACTGGTACTACCAGAATATATGAACTTGCAGCCTTCTCGTCGATCATGTCTTATAACTAACCACATACATATACGATTCATATATATATGTCGCTAAAAAGATCGACAAGCAGAGTCTACCAATAATCTTTTCAGGACAATTCATGGCAGTTGATCACATATTCGATTTTGTTTTTCCATGTTCAGACTTTTGTGGAGAACTTTAAAAAAAATATAATCTGAACAACTTAACATGGTCCATTGGTCCCTGAATAATCAATCCTGTTGCGAAGAAAGCATGAGATCTGGACTGGAACGAGGCAAAATAAGACGGGAAAAAAGATCAGAGATCGAATGCATGACGAGGCGCTCACGACTTCTTAGCCTGCTCGAGCGCGCGCGCGTGGCCGAAGTGGAAGAGATCGTAGATGCCGTCGGCGTACACCCTGAGAGGCCGCGCCTCGGAGCTCACCGACGGCGAGGTCGGCGCCGCAGCCTCTATCGCCGGCTGCTGCTGCGGCGCCGGCGCCTGCGGCGAAGACATGGGGTCGTACCAGACCGTTTGCGCCGCCGTCGGCGTCGCCTCCGGGCCCGCCGCGTCCTCTGCTGCCTTCATCTGCGTCGCTCGCGCTCGATCCTGCTCCGTGGCGACGAAAAACAAAAAGGGCGGCAACGGTTTTGGTGGACGCGGGAATATAACGACCGGCGCAAGTGGAACGGCAAAAGAGAGAGAAAGAAAGAAAGAAAAGTACGATTGGTAGATTGGATGAACGCTGTGGGTCCCACAGTTCGCACAATTTGAGGGAAGCCGTTGCTATTTACGGAACGAGAAATGCTCGGTGGTATTTACGGAACGGCAAATGCTTTGTGAAATTCGTTATTCGCACCGCCTATACGATGGAATTTGCTAGAAAAATCTGTGTTGATGCTTTTTTTTCTACTAGTTAGGTGACCGTGCATTACCACGAATTTTTTATCATATAAGTAGATATTATTCAAATGAAATAGTTGTTTAGACATGTTTCAAACTCAGATTTTCTATAAAGCTTCATGTAGGTGTACTCATTTAGCCTCCTTGAAATTTTCAAACTCATCAGTTGTCAGGGGCAGATAGTCAGCGCCCCGGCTTTAGTCCCACATCAGCTAGCCAAGGGGACCGTGGACAGCTTAAAAGGGAGAGTCCCCCTCCTCTCATCAGCCTGGCTTTTGGGATGTGAGTGGTGGACTCTATTGGTTAGGCCGGCCCACGAGCGCATGAACGTCCAAAGCTGTCGAGTGTGGGCTGGGTCGGGGGTTGGACGCTGACATCTGGTATCAGAGCCCGGTTTGGCCCATGCCTGCTTTGGGGGGCTTCCCAAGGGGGGTGGGATGTCAGGGGCAGGTAGTCAGCGCCCCGGCTTTAGCATCGGCTAGCCAAGGAGAGTCCCCCTCCTCTCATCAGCCTGGCTTTTGGGATGTGAGTGGTGGGCTCTCTTGGCTAGGTCGACCCACGAGCGCATGAACGTCCAAAGCTGTCGAGTGTGGGCTGGGCCGGGGGTTGGACGCTGACATCTGGTATCAGAGCCCGATTTGGCCCATGCCTGCCTTGAGGGGCTTCCTGTCACACCCGGGTTTTGGGGCACCAAGACCCGGGCGCGAACATAATCACCAGGTGTGCTGGGACCAAGTCTCACACATATGATGAATCATGGAATAGGATCGAATGTCACAACTTTACTATATAATAGGAGTTCTATACAAAATAAATAATTACATTATAGGGAGACAACGGTCCAGCAACCCAAAGTTGACTGGGAGACGACGACCTAGATCTCTCACGATCACATCGCAGCATCCTCCAAGCGCTTCATCCTGCAGTACCTGTTCTTGACCTGTGGGGGGGTGTGAGACAGCAAGAGTGAGCTCACATACGTTCATCGCTCAACAAGTTGTGGGGAATAATGTGTATGAACTCGCCAAAGGTGGGAGCTCATGTGAAGTGTAAGGCTTACCAAAGAGGATGGTTGAAGCTGAGCATTGCTTTTAAAGTTGGTCAAAATTTTATTAGCAATTACTAAGTATAAATAAATACCAACCCAATTAAATGGTAGAACAGAAGTAACAACATCACCTGCGATGCAATGCATATGACAAATTGAATTTAAGTTCCATAGATTAATCATGTGAGGGTCCGAGCCGCTCATGACCGTGAGCACGGCTAGTATACCAGTTTTACACTCTGCAGTGGTTGCGCATCTTTACCCACAAGTCATGTTACCCATCTGCCAAGGGATCGCGACTTCCCATACACCTCTACCGAGGAGACGAGGCAGGGTAACACTACGAGGCCTTTACAAAGTTCCACTAGCTTCAGAAAACCCGCTACAGTTTATAGGAAGCTCCAATGCAGGAATCCCTTGCAGGACCGCCATCGCAGCAAAATCCTCCCGAGGGCCTCCCTACACTGACCACTCCCCTACTGCCCTTGCCCCTTTCGGGTAAGGTAGTCTTCCACTAGCTTTCCTAATTAATCAGCCAAGGGGTCCCATTCCTCCCTTGTGGTAGCACTGTTTTCCCGGGTGGTCGCTCCATGTTCCAATTAACATAATGATCTTATCATGAACAGTAATAATAAACATATAATAAAAGTGTGATCATGAATAATGTACCTTCATACCTAAAACCACATAAAGCACTAGCAAGTAATACCCAAAAAGTTCAGTGGTAAACAAGGTATAAAGATAGACAAACTAGGGTAACCTATTGGGTCCCATCAAAATTAACCTATGCAGATCATTATGATTAATCAGAACATGGCTAGGTAAAAAGAAGTGATCAAGGGCACAACTTGCCTGGGACTTGAGATTCCAGGTACCAACTTGTTCTTCATATGACACGTGTCCTCACTGCTAAACGTAGCAATACAGACATACATGGTATAGGCAAAATTAACATCACACCAAACATAAGCACAAACTGCATAATAATATTCTATGTGGTGCTACGAGATCGCGGGTACAAGAACCACTAAAATCGGAGTTACGGTTACAAAGTTATGGAGATCCACTAGTTAAATATAGAATAGACTAAGTGCCGCATTTTAATCATATATTTCATAACAAAACCAAGTTACCAGATGATAATAAATATTATTGTGAGACTAATGCAACTAGAATGGATGAAAACAGAGTTACTGTTAATAAGTTATGAATTCTGGAGTTATTGAGTACTTAGAATAGATTAATTCGAATGAACAATTTTAATTCAAGTTTCATGGCTAAACAATGTTACTGGTTGGTAGACAATATTAGTACAAAATTAGTGCCACTGAAATGGACCCAAAAGGATTTAATATGAATTTTCTATGAATTTTACAAGTTTCTAGAATTATTTTTTTTGTATTAAAAATAATTTTCTAGAACTAATTTTCTATTTTTACTGTTCTCTGGACTAGGCGTCAAAAACAGAGGAACGCAGGGGTTAACTTGCAAAATTTCCTAAGACTCAGTATTCACCGTGCAGGATGGCGGGTTGGATTCTAAAAAACCTGAGGGTTCGCTTTATAAAAACACAGGCCGAAGGGGTATAGTCCATCATGAGCCATTGGATCATGATCCGATGGCCCCAGTTTTAAAATGTCGCGATCTGTTCTGGTGCGCACGATCATGAATCAACGGTCAGCTCCAAGGATCGCACATGCACTAAGATTTCTACTCAGATCTATTTATTTTTGAATCAACGGCCGACGCTTCATCTAGGCGAAGGGGTATCCACGATAAAATTCAGGCCATCCATCCCGAAATCAATGGTCATAAGACCTTCTTCCCCAAGGCGGCGGCCAGGATGCATGAGTCCGAGCCCCAATCCCCTAGGCGGCGCCCCAGTGTTTTCATGCTCCTACCCCAACCGCGACGACGCCATGGCCGCGACACTGAACCTCGACGCCATGCGCGCCCGAGCACTAGACAAACCGTGGCCGCGCATAGAAGGAATGGATACGGTCATCGCAACAGAAAAAAAAAACTCACCGACGATGGGCTCACCACGACGTTGACCACATCTTGCCGCGACCCGGTGACGAACCACGGACTCAAGATGAATTTCGCCGAGGCTTTGGTGTTCTGCTTGCTGGCGCCGTTGTCCAGTGTCTGCTTATCCACCGTGACCTCCTCGGTGTGCAGCAGCAGGGCACCACGTGGCTGCAGGCCTCGGCGCCGACGAAAGCAGGATTACGGGCACTCCTTCCACATCGGGTGCCTGTCAACGTCGCAGCCGGTCGCGTCCTTGGCATCGCTGGTGGAGGAGAGGGGGGGTGGCTGGAGTTTCGTCGATGGATGCGACCAGCGAAGCCTCCATCCCCAGGTGAACTCTAAGGCCAGACAGTGGTTCGCCGTTGCACTGCCTGTAGCCTGCCAGAGCCCCCACACATCGACGAGCCATCAACCACTAGGACCCAAACGTCGACTCGGACACAGTCGGCCTCGGCGACTACCCCTTTCTCCTTCCTGCTGCTCGACGGAGTTCACATGGGGTCTTCTGATTTTGGATTTGGCTTTCTGGTGTTGATGAGGGCGAGAGGCTCACGGTTTATATCAGAGCCCAGACCATAAAATTCCATCGAAACCAGGGCGACCAGCATGCAGGATCCGATGTTCTAGGGAGTTTGCTGCAGACGCATTCATGTGCTGGAGTTTGTTACAGAATCTGTTGAGATTGCTACGGTGAGATAAGGATAGAGATGACAAGGCGGGACCCACAGCCAGCACCACAGATTCATCATGTGCATGAGCCTAATTTTAGGTCTGGCCGGCGGTCAGTAAAGCGAGCGAGCGCAAGGAGAAATGGGCTGCACGTGGGTTTTAACCAACAGTGATAGCATGCAAGTTCTTGTCCCTTTTTTATTGTATTTTTAGTTTTCAACTTGTTATTTAAATTTAAACTTCAAACTTAAATGCACAGTAGAGTTCCAGCATGGGATGCTAATATTTTAAATGTATTTTTTTTAATTATTTTATTAATTTATTAGGCCCTACCTCAAGTATAAACTATATATTATTCTTTATAGGAAATAGTATTTCGAGTGTATGATAAAATTGTGAGTTTCTTCAAAAATGAATATCCATCAACCATTTAGTTTGAAGGAACACAACACATACCTTTCACCCAGATTCAACTTAGTTCATGCACACACACAAATAATTTATATTAAGATAATACTCTTTTAAAATGCATGGTCTGATTAAAGGCACATTCGAAAATTCATTTTTTTACTACTTATTTATTTATCTTGTTATTTTTCTCTTATATAGATTTTGGGCTTTACAAATCCTACCCCCTTAAAAAAAATCTCGTCCTCGAGATTTGTAAGAAAGGGACGCATAAGGATTGGTCTGTAATTCAGCTTTTAGTCTATAATTGGTTCAAAAATCCAGAGTCTCATATTTTTTTATATAGTCCATAGTGGATGATTAGAAGAGCATAGGTATCCAGCTATTTATTATGTAGGATATAGACTAGACAGGTTGAGGTGGGAAAGATTATGGTAAGGACAAGACTTCATCCGAAATGTTTAAGTCTTGATTCACTTTGATTGTTATCTCCTTCCTTATCGATATTGATCTTTTCTTCTCCGGTCTTGGTCTCATTAATTTCGAGGTTAGTGTATATCATCGGAGTTGGGCATATGGTTGAAATAGTTATGGGTAAGATGGACTACATGATGTAGGTCAAAAACTGGTTTGATGTTAGGTAGGGGTTGATAGATTTATACAATCCATCAAGACTCTATTGGTTGGGTTGGTCTGTCGTGCTTTATTTAGTACAGAGCGAAAAACATGTTCTATAGGAGTAGAGTCTCGTTTATTTTACCACTATTAATTGGCTAAGTGACTGTCCTTAGGTTAGCTCTAGTTAAGGTTAGATTAACCTATTAGATTGGATCAAATCTAGAATAAATTGATATGACTATTTTAGACTAGATAAGATCTAAATAAATTCTTTGGATTAGCTCATGGTTGTTATTCTAGAGTGGGATAAATATGCCAATTAGGGCAAGATGACTCCATAAAGATAAGGTAGAATCTTTTGAGGTTAGTTAGATCTATTAGGATGACATAAAAATCTTTTCAAGATAAGATGAGTCTATTAAGATAAGAAAGAATCTTTCAAGACAAGATTGAGCTATTAAGCTAGATATACTTTTAATGGGGGGACATTCTTAGTTTGTATAGTCATCTTATGATTTATTTATTTATTTATATTTATGCCTATACGTATATGTAGATGTAATTGTGGACATTACTGCACAACTCATCACACGCAATCAAAGATCCAAATCAGACAAGTATCACAAGAACAAACATTGCAGCACATAGATACCAAAAAAAATAGTTTTGTTTTTTTTGTTCCTATGAGTAGGTCTCCTATTCCTAAAGGCCACTTTAGGCACATGATTTCAAGATGTGAAATCCACATTTGTCTTTGGAAAGAAAAGGTAAGAATAATCAGAGTAGCGCGGAAATAGACGAGAAAAGATTAAGATAAGTTTAGAAAAGAATCAGAGTGGCAAAGGTAAGTAAATATTGGTTGTCCAGTTCTATCTAGGTTTCGTCCTTCAGTCAACATTCCTCTGATACCACTTCTGTCACACCCGGGTTTTGGGGCACCAAGACCCGGGCGCGAACATAATCACCAGGTGTGCTGGGACCAAGTCTCACACATATGATGAATCATGGAACAGGATCGAATGTCACAACTTTACTATATAATAGGAGTTCTATACAAAATAAATAATTACATTATAGGGAGACAACGGTCCAGCAACCCAAAGTTGACTGGGAGACGACGACCTAGATCTCTCATGATCACATCGCAGCATCCTCCAAGCGCTTCATCCTGCAGTACCTGTTCTTGACCTGTGGGGGGGTGTGAGACAGCAAGAGTGAGCTCACATACGTTCATCGCTCAACAAGTTGTGGGGAATAATGTGTATGAACTCGCCAAAGGTGGGAGCTCATGTGAAGTGTAAGGCTTACCAAAGAGGATGGTTGAAGCTGAGCATTGCTTTTAAAGTTGGTCAAAATTTTATTAGCAATTACTAAGTATAAATAAATACCAACCCAATTAAATGGTAGAACAGAAGTAACAACATCACCTGCGATGCAATGCATATGACAAATTGAATTTAAGTTCCATAGATTAATCATGTGAGGGTCCGAGCTGCTCATGACCGTGAGCACGGCTAGTATACCAGTTTTACACTCTTCAGAGGTTGCACATCTTTACCCACAAGTCATGTTACCCATCTGCCAAGGGATCGCGACTTCCCATACACCTCTACCGAGGAGACGAGGCAGGGTAACACTACGAGGCCTTTACAAAGTTCCACTAGCTTCAGAAAACCCGCTACAGTTTATAGGAAGCTCCAATGCAGGAATCCCTTGCAGGACCGCCATCGCAGCAAAATCCTCCCGAGGGCCTCCCTACACTGACCACTCCCCTACTGCCCTTGCCCCTTTCGGGTAAGGTAGTCTTCCACTAGCTTTCCTAATTAATCAGCCAAGGGGTCCAATTCCTCCCTTGTGGTAGCACTGTTTTCCCGGGTGGTCGCTCCATGTTCCAATTAACATAATGATCTTATCATGAACAGTAATAATAAACATATAATAAAAGTGTGATCATGAATAATGTACCTTCATACCTAAAACCACATAAAGCACTAGCAAGTACTACCCAAAAAGTTCAGTGGTAAACAAGGTATAAAGATAGACAAACTAGGGTAACCTATTGGGTCCCATCAAAATTAACCTATGCAGATCATTATGATTAATCAGAACATGGCTAGGTAAAAAGAAGTGATCAAGGGCACAACTTGCCTGGGACTTGAGATTCCAGGTACCAACTTGTTCTTCATATGACACGTGTCCTCACTGCTAAACGTAGCAATACAGACATACATGGTATAGGCAAAATTAACATCACACCAAACATAAGCACAAACTGCATAATAATATTCTATGCGGTGCTACGAGATCGCGGGTACAAGAACCACTAAAATCGGAGTTACGGTTACAAAGTTATGGAGATCCACTAGTTAAATATAGAATAGACTAAGTGCCACATTTTAATCATATATTTCATAACAAAACCAAGTTACCAGATGATAATAAATATTATTGTGAGACTAATGCAACTAGAATGGATAAAAACAGAGTTACTGTTAATAAGTTATGAATTCTGGAGTTATTGAGTACTTAGAATAGATTAATTCGAATGAACAATTTTAATTCAAGTTTCATGGCTAAACAATGTTACTGGTTGGTAGACAATATTAGTACAAAATTAGTGCCACTGAAATGGACCCAAAAGGATTTAATATGAATTTTCTATGAATTTTACAAGTTTCTAGAATTAATTTTTTTGTATTAAAAATAATTTTCTAGAACTAATTTTCTATTTTTACTGTTCTCTGGACTAGGCGTCAAAAACAGAGGAACGCAGGGGTTAACCTGCAAAATTTCCTAAGACTCAGTATTCACCGTGCAGGATGGCGGGTTGGATTCTAAAAAACCTGAGGGTTCGCTTTATAAAAACACAGGCCGAAGGGGTATGGTCCATCATGAGCCATTGGATCATGATCCGATGGCCCCAGTTTTAAAATGTCGCGATCTGTTCTGGTGCGCACGATCATGAATCAACGGTCAGCTCCAAGGATCGCACATGCACTAAGATTTCTACTCAGATCTGTTTATTTTTGAATCAACGGCCGACGCTTCATCTAGGCGAAGGGGTATCCACGATAAAATTCAGGCCATCCATCCCGAAATCAATGGTCATAAGACCTTCTTCCCCAAGGCGGCGGCCAGGATGCATGAGTCCGAGCCCCAATCCCCTAGGCGGCGCCCCAGTGTTTTCATGCTCCTACCCCAACCGCGACGACGCCATGGCCGCGACACTGAACCTCGACGCCATGCGCGCCCGAGCACTAGACAAACCGTGGCCGCGCATAGAAGGAATGGATACGGTCATCGCAACAGAAAAAAAAACTCACCGACGATGGGCTCACCACGACGTTGACCACATCTTGCCGCGACCCGGTGACGAACCACGGACTCAAGATGAATTTCGCCGAGGCTTTGGTGTTCTGCTTGCTGGCGCCGTTGTCCAGTGTCTGCTTATCCACCGTGACCTCCTCGGTGTGCAGCAGCAGGGCACCACGTGGCTGCAGGCCTCGGCGCCGACGAAAGCAGGATTACGGGCACTCCTTCCACATCGGGTGCCTGTCAACGTCGCAGCCGGTCGCGTCCTTGGCATCGCTGGTGGAGGCGAGGGGGGGGTGGCTGGAGTTTCGTCGATGGATGTGACCAGCGAAGCCTCCATCCCCAGGTGAACTCTAAGGCCAGACAGTGGTTCGCCGTTGCACTGCCTGTAGCCTGCCAGAGCCCCCACACATCGACGAGCCATCAACCACTAGGACCCGAACGTCGACTCGGACACAGTCGGCCTCGGCGACTACCCCTTTCTCCTTCCTGCTGCTCGACGGAGTTCACATGGGGTCTTCTGATTTTGGATTTGGCTTTCTGGTGTTGATGAGGGCGAGAGGCTCACGGTTTATATCAGAGCCCAGACCATAAAATTCCACCGAAACCAGGGCAACCAGCATGCAGGATCCGATGTTCTAGGGAGTTTGCTGCAGACGCATTCATGTGCTGGAGTTTGTTATAGAATCTGTTGAGATTGCTACGGTGAGATAAGGATAGAGATGACAAGGCGGGACCCACAGCCAGCACCACAGATTCATCATGTGCATGAGCCTAATTTTAGGTCTGGCCGGCGGTCAGTGAAGCGAGCGAGCGCAAGGAGAAATGGGCTGCACGTGGGTTTTAACCAACAGTGATAGCATGCAAGTTCTTGTCCCTTTTTTTATTGTATTTTTAGTTTTCAACTTGTTATTTAAATTTAAACTTCAAACTTAAATGCACAATAGAGTTCCAGCATGGGATGCTAATATTTTAAATGTATTTTTTTAATTATTTTATTAATTTATTAGGCCCTACCTCAAGTATAAACTATATATTATTCTTTATAGGAAATAGTATTTCGAGTGTATGATAAAATTGTGAGTTTCTTCAAAAATGAATATCCATCAACCATTTAGTTTGAAGGAACACAACACATACCTTTCACCCAGATTCAACTTAGTTCATGCACACACACAAATAATTTATATTAAGATAATACTCTTTTAAAATGCATGGTCTGATTAAAGGCACATTCGAAAATTCATTTTTTTACTACTTATTTATTTATCTTGTTATTTTTCTCTTATATAGATTTTGGGCTTTACACTTCCCAAGGGGGGTGGGATGTCAGGGGCTAGTAGTCAGCGCCCCGGCTTTAGTCCCACATCGGCTAGCAAAGGGGGCCGTGGGCAGCTTAAAAGGGAGAGTCCCCCTCCTCTCATCAGCCTGGCTTTTGGGATGTGAGTGGTGGGCTCTCTTGGCTAGGCCGGCCCACGAGCGCATGAACGTCCAAAGCTGTCGAGTGTGGGCTGGGCCGGGGGTTGAACGCTGACATCAGTGTTATAGTTGCCATCGGCATTGTTTTAAACACATGTCCCCATGCATCAATGGAATAACAAAACATCATGAATGCAACAAATTTGCATACTTGACAGGTGTGATGTTGACTTGTCTTGTTTATGATCCAATGCAACTATATGAACATGAGGTGAAGCATGTGAGCCTCGCAAGCATGCATACATCGGCCAGTGGGTTCCTTACGATGTCTAAAATGGACACCACTGCTTGGTCTGACACCAAGATTCAGATCTCGCCAAATCTTCATGCGCTTGTCCCCCTCAGACTAACCACATTCAGCTCTTGCTAGTTCTTCATGCGATTGTCTGTAACACTATTCAACTTTTGCTAATTCTTCATGTGCTTGTCCTGGGAGTGACCATGATGGTTGAGTCTGTCACATCCCGCAGATCAAGCATTGACTGAGATCTCATGAGAGCTGAGAATAGCTAGGCTGGACGAGTTGCAGACGGAGAAGCAAAAACACCTAGTACAAGCCCTCTGGCCTTAAACAAACAAAAAACACTAATAAGCTAGTTGTAGCAACAAAGTTTGATGAAACTCCAATCCACAAGCATCCTTTAGAGTAGATAATAAACCAACTACCATTTATAGCATCACTGCAAGTCAAGGAATCTATCTATACACCACCAGAAGTGTGCAAGCAGAAAAAGAAAGTAAAAGGGATATAACAGTTTGCATTCTTAACACATGCGAAATAGTAATAAATATAACTAATATATCTTCTCAAACCCAACCCATCTACTCGAAATCACATCTTATATCTCACGACTCATTAGGACAGAATTACTGAAGCGTCCCCAATCCTCTGGGACTCAAATGTGATACAATTACTAGTCCTAGGAGGCTAGTAAACACATTTATACATCAGATGATACCAAATCTGCTCAAACGAGACAAACCTACAAAGGTGGCGAACAACTTTAAGAGTTGGTCCACAACTCGGGACATATCATCAGAGTGGGGCTGAAGCAGCCTGATATACGCAGCGAAGCAAATCAGCGGTCCAACAGCCACATGCAAGGTTGGGAACAGTCGTAACTCTTACCTGATCTCCTTTTTCTGAAAAAAATAAATAAGCAAGGGTGAGTACAAACGTACTCAGCAGCCCACCTTCACCCGCGGAATGGGGAAATCAGATATAATGCATGGAATATGTGGAGCTCAGGATATTTGCAGAAACAACAATATTTTATGCAGGGTTGTTTTGTAAAACATTTTGTATTTTTCAAAGCGCATCCTCTCCCAAAGGAGCAGGAAGTTTTTCAATATTAGAACAAAAATCCCCTAGACTAAACCATCCAGGTATCTCAGCAGTTTCCCACTGGTTTTCCTTTTCAAAAACAGCTACTGGACTTCCCGTCCACCATAGCTCACGGCTAAACCGCCGAACCTTTTAAAAACCATTTTTCTCAAACGCACCCCTTTTTTTGAAAACAAAACATTAATTGCCATACCATACCAGACTCGTCCATTCCAGTGGACACAGACTATTCGAATAGGTTTTCAAACTCTGCGCAGAGGTGTACACTTTACCCACTAGTCCGGCTCTGCGATCTCATGATCAGTGAGATCCGAATCCGAATCTCTTTCTTTCCCCGCACATCCTAACCTTAATGGTTATCCAGAAGGAGTCAGGCCACCACCATGTCCAAACCGGACAAAACTTTCCCCCTCCTTATCCTCCCGGTGCTCCCCAGCCTTCATAACCCTGGGGTTGGACCGTACGAGTTCAGATTGAGTGACTGCCCACACAGTCTCGAGTGGTTGTACTTATCATGAGTACAGGTAGTGAAAGATGACAAACCGGTCCTTATACGAGGGGACAATCCTTCTGCTCACGCCTAAACCAGCTGAGCCATCACCTTAGGCCCTCCCCTAAACCAGGGAGTCCCTGATTATCCCACTCACAAGGTGATAAGGGTGAAAACCCTTCATCATACACATTTTGAAAAGCATTTTCTTTTGAAAACTCACACCTTTTCTCAAATCATTTGTAACGAATATATCAAGTATTGATTGCGGCAAGCGGCTTGGGTGGCCATAATAACTTGTCTCAAAATCATATCATGCATAAAATAACAGGCTGAGGGTTGTGGTTGAAAAATCATAGGTAATTTATGCATCAAAGGGATCCAGTGAGCTTGCCGTGCTTATTCGGCGAAGGGGGAAGGAGAGCTCGCGGAACTGGCTTCTGGCTCCTGGCGTAGACTTGTAGATCTGGCCTCCACGAGACGGTACGAACGCTCTGATAACTATGCAACATGAATAAGCAAACATACAAACAAGCAAGTATACCAACAAATATTTAGTATAGTGGTCAGAATAGTGATATATGGATGGGTGGAGTCTTGAGTAGAATATGTGTCATGTGGTGTTGAGATACTGCTGGTGGTGGAGCGAAGGTGCTTACCAGGAGGGTGGACTGGAGACGAAGTGACACTATGCGTGTAGCTGGCAGAGCGGAGTAACTGAGTGAGTGGGGTGTTTGCCTTGGCTGAGGGTGTTGCGTGGGTGTGGAGAGGGAGAGGGTAGCTGGGTGTATTTATAGTTGGGTGTATGTGGTGTAGCACAGCGAAGTTCACTGTTGGTGAGAATAGTGACGAATGAATCGTCTGACTTAGTATGAACAGGAGAGTTATAGGCAGAATATGGGACAAGAGTATTTTGGGATTTTTCTAGAACATGAACCATGCTTAAGGGATGACATGGTTGGATAGGGAATAATTCGATAAGAATTTAGAAACAAGAATTACTGGAATCTGAGTTTGGAAGCCTGGTTCGAAGGAATCTCAAGTTAAGCGTGCTCAACTTGGAGAAACCTAGGATGGGTGACTAGATTGGAAGTTCCCTACTGGAATGAAAATCACAGTCACCAGAGTTTGTATAACTGGAATATGGGTCTGGCTGGTCTTAGGTGGACTGGACAGCATGATGGATGAGTAGTTGAAATTTGGGGTAATCAGATGATCGATGAATAGTAACGGTGAATAGTAACGGTAAAAAGTAACGGTAAATAGTAACGGTAAAAAGTAACGGTAAACGGTAAAAAGTAACGGTAAAAAGTAACGGTAAATAGTAACGGTAAAAAGTAACGGTAAACGGTAAAAAGTAACGGTAAACGGTAAAAAGTAACGGTAAATAGTAACGGTAAATAGTGACGGTAAATAGTGATGGTAAATAGTGACGATGAACGAACGATGAACGATGAATAGGAACTATGAACGAACGATGAACGATTGAATGATCGAACGAACGAACGGTCGGAATTTTGGCAGCATAACGGCAGGAAAAGGATTATTTGGACGAACGAACGGACGAACGAACCATGAACGATCGGACGAACGATCAAACGATCGGACGAACGAACGATCGGAATTTCGGCAGCATAACGGCAGGAAAAAGATTATTTGGACGAACGAACGGACGAACGATCGAACGATCGGACGAACGGACGAACGAACCATGAACGATCGGACGAACGATCGAATGATCGAACGAATGAACGAACAAACTAAGAACAGGGGGACGAACGATCGAAGAACGATCGAACGATCCTTGTGCTAGTGTGTGCTTGTGTGGAAGGTGGAGTGGGAGTGGGCGTGTGGGTGTGGGGGGGGGGGAAGGGAGTTGCCATGAAATGGCTTGGGGTGGGATGAGAGGAGGCCCTTGCCCCTCTATTTATAGCCATGGTGGGGGATTAGGGGGAGGGATGAGAGGATTAGTGGAAGGATGTGAGGATTAGTGGGAGATTAGCATGGATTTGTCTTATATGAGTGTAATTAGCTTGTAGAGCTCACCGTATGACACCGGAGGCATACGTATACGTATGGGCATGAGGAAAGTTATGAAGAAAATATTTGTAGGGACTTGAAAAATGATTCTGAAGGTATTTCTCAAGAGGAAAATATCTGGAGATATATCGGTGGAATATTTGGGCAGTATTTATGGAAAGAACTTGAAGGGGATCACTAGGGAAATATCTGGGCAGTATTTTTGGAAACAATTTGAGGGGGATCACTGGGGAAATATTTGTAGGATATTTTGAGGAGGATTTTGGAGAGAATATAGACCACTATATTTTATTTGTTGATATCAACTCGCAAACAAACATTTTGAAATGAAATTTGAAATTCATTTTGAATGTAGAGCGAGTTTGAGAAAATTTCAGGATTTGAATTTTTGGGATGCTACAAATCTAACCCACTTAAAAGGAATCTCGTCCTCGAGATTCGGCTTAGAAGGGTTATGGGTATAGCTTTACTTCAGCTACATATCTTCACTTTGCAGACTCTTCGAGGAGATGGAACTTCAACAAAATCTGGCTCTTGAGGAGCATCCGGCTGCTGGTTGCAAACGCTGATTCTGGCTACTCAAGGATCATCTTCAGGCTTCTCGGTTTCGCTTGGCAGCTAGCTTATTGAAGAAGCATCGATGCCAACACGCAAACCTTCCTCTTGCGAACTTCCACACAGATTTCTTCTTTGATTGGTCTTCTAGTGCTTCATCAACAAAACTTGGGTGACCACTTCTCATCCAGAAACTTATATGCTTTGATGATCTGGTCCTTCACAAGCTTGCTACAGGCCTTCTTCTTTTTCTCCATAGCAGGAACCTTACTGGAATACTACCCCACTTAAAAAGAATGAGGGTAGAACTCTTGAATCTTGGGGATTTGAACTCCTTGAAGTACCTGAGAGCACCTAGAGGGGGGGGGGGTGAATAGGTGATCCTGTAACACTTCAAAACTTAAGCCACAAAACTTGGTTAATTGTTAGCACAATAATTGCCAAGTGGCTATAGAGGAATCCTCAACAAAACACAATAACCAACAAAGATCAATCACAGAGAAGGCACGGTGGTTATCCCGTGGTTCGGCCAAGACCAACGCTTGCCTACTCCACGTTGTGGTGTCCCAACGGACGAGGGTTGCAATCAACCCCTCTCAAGCGGTCCAAAGACCCACTTGAATACCACGGTGTTTTGCTTGCTTTATCTCAATCCCGTTTGCGAGGAATCTCCACAACTTGGAGCCTCTCGCCCTTACACTTGAAATTCACAAAGAACACGGAGCAAGGGAGGGATTAGCAACACACTCAAGACAAGAAATCACAGCGACACCACGCACACAAGTCGCAACGAGAGCTCACAACACAACTCAATGAGTTCACCACTCAACTAGAGCTCTAATTGCTATCGCAAAGAATCAAAAGCGTGGAATTGATGTCTTGGTGCTTAGGAATGCTTAGGATATGCTTGGTGTACTCCTCCATGCGCCTAGGGGTCCCTTTTATAGCCCCAAGGCAGCTAGGAGCCGTTGGGAGCAATCTTGGAAGGCAGATCTTGCCTTCTGTCGACTGGCGCACCGGACACTGTCCGGTGCACGATTTCCTTCCTTAAATAACGAAGCCGACCGTTGGCAGCCTGAGAGCCGTTGGCGCACCGGACATGTCCGGTGCACACCGGACATTCCGGTGCCATCTTCTAGCCGTTGGCGCGGCCACGTGTCCCGCGCAGATTGCGCGGTCGACCGTTGGCCCGGCCGACCGTTGGCTCACCGGACAGTCCGGTGCACACCGGACAGTCTGGCGAATTATAGCCGTACGTCGCCGGTGAATTCCCGAGAGCGGCCAGTTCGCTCGAACCAACCTGGCGCACCGGACACTGTCCGGTGCACCACCAGACAGTCCGGTGCTCCCAGACTCAGCAGATTCTTGGCTGCTCGAGCCAAGACATTTTCAATTGGATTTTTCCTGTTTCCAGCACTTAGACACAATACATTAATCCATAAAACAATGTACTAAGTCTGAGAAACATACCTTTATCCTTGATTTGTACTTTGTCCACCTCTTTACACTTAGGCACTTGTGTTGGACACTAAATCACCAAAACACTTAGAAATGGCCCAAGGGCACATTTCCCTTTCAATCTCCCCCTTTTTGGTGATTTATGCCAACACAACATAAAGCAAGTAGAACAAGTACACAAACAATTCAAATTAGAACTCAATATTGTTTTGATTCAATTTGACATATATGGATCACTCTATGCCACCACTTGGTTTGTTTTTGCAAATCAAACTCAAATTCCTATCTCTAAGTCAAAACCACTTGTAGAGACATAAAGAGAGGTTTTCCAAAGAAATTTGATCAAGGATTTCAAAAACTCCCCCTTTTTCCCATAATCAACACTTCTCCCCACAAGAGGCCAACTTTTGACATAAAAGACAATAAAAGAGTTTTGTCAAACCAAAAGCTCTAATCTACTATTTTCAAAATTTCTCAAGTGGTAGCTGATCCATTTATTGCTTTGGCCTTTATTTTCTCCCCCTTTGGCATCAAGCACCAAAACGGGATCAATCTTGGCCCTTTAACCCCATTGCCTCACCAAAATTTTCAAATAAGAACACAAAGGCAGTGAGAGTATAAAGATGAACTTGGAAAAGTTACTCTTTTTCATCAGAGTGCAGTGGAAGTCTTGCATGGTCCAAGTCCACCTTTTCCCTTTCAATTCTCCTTGGAGACTAAAACAACCAAACTCAAGTACATGGTTAGTCTCAAAAGGGTCAAGTTGTAGCACAGCTCCCCCTAAATATGTGCATCTCTTGCAAACAGGACTTGTGAGGTCCAGGGAGTGTTTGTACAACTTGAGCACTACAATAAGCAACGAAATACAGAATGAACATGATCAAAGGCATAAACACATATATGCTACAATTCAATCCAAGTTCCGCGAATCTAAGATATTGAGCTCACTACACAGCCTGCAAAAGGTCTTCTCATCTAGAGGTCTCTCAAAAAGTGACGCCGGATGTCAATGTGCTTTGTGCGGCTGTGCTCAACAGGATTTTCCGCTATTCGGATAGCACTCTCATTATCACATAGGAGTGGGACTTTGCTCAGATTGTAGCCAAAGTCCCGGAGGGTTTGCCTCATCCAAAGTAGTTGCGCGCAACACTGTCCTGCGGCAACGTACTCGGCCTCAGCGGTGGATAGGGCAACGGAGGTTTGTTTCTTAGAATTCCATGACACCAGGGACCTTCCTAAGAATTGGCACGTCCCCAATGTACTCTTCCTATCGACCTTACATCCAGCATAGTCGGAATCGGAATATCCAATCAAGTCAAAGTTAGACCCCTTTGGATACCAGATCCCGAAGCAAGGCGTAGCGACTAAATATCGAAGAATTCGCTTCACCGCCACTAAGTGACACTCCTTAGGATTGGATTGAAATCTAGCACACATGCATACGCTAAGCATAATATCTGGTCTACTAGCACATAAATAAAGCAAATAACCTATCATGGACCGGTATGCTTTTTGATCAACGGACTTACCTCCTTTGTTGAGGTCGGTGTGTCCGTCGGTTCCCATCGGCGTCTTCGCGGGCTTGGCGTCCTTCATCCCAAACCTCTTTAGCAAATCTTGCGTGTACTTCGTTTGGGAGATGAAAGTGCCGTCCTTGAGTTGCTTCACTTGGAACCCAAGGAAGTAGTTCAACTCGCCCATCATTGACATCTCGAATTTCTGCGTCATCACCCTACTAAACTCTTCACAAGACTTTTGATTAGTAGACCCAAATATTATGTCATCGACATAAATTTGGCACACAAAAAGATCACCATCGCAAGTCTTAGTAAAAAGAGTTGGATCGGCTTTCCCAACCTTGAAAGCATTAGCAATTAAAAAGTCTCTAAGGCATTCATACCATGCTCTTGGGGCTTGCTTAAGTCCATAGAGCGCCTTAGAGAGCTTACACACGTGGTCGGGGTACCGTTCATCCTCGAAGCCAGGGGGTTGCTCCACGTACACCTCCTCTTTGATCGGCCCGTTGAGGAAAGCGCTCTTCACATCCATTTGGAACAACCTGAAAGAATGGTGAGCGGCATATGCTAGCAAGATACGAATTGATTCTAGCCTAGCCACAGGAGCGAATGTCTCCTCAAAGTCCAAACCTGCGACTTGGGCATAACCTTTTGCCACAAGCCGAGCCTTGTTCCTTGTCACCACCCCATGCTCGTCCTGTTTGTTGCGGAACACCCACTTGGTTCCCACAACATTTTGCTTGGGACGAGGCACCAGTGTCCAAACTTCATTGCGCTTGAAATTGTTGAGTTCCTCCTGCATGGCCAACACCCAGTCCGGATCTAGCAAGGCCTCTTCTACCCTGAAAGGCTCAATAGAAGAAACAAAAGAGTAATGCTCACAAAAATTAACTAATCTTGAACGAGTAGTTACTCCCTTGCTAATATCACCCAAAATTTGGTCGACGGGATGATCCCTTTGGATCGTCGCTCGAACTTGGGTTGGAGGTGCCTGAGGTGCTTCTTCCTCTTCAATTTGAACATCCTGTGCTCCCCCTTGATCATGCGCCTCCACTTGAGGTACCTGTTCGTCATCCTGTGTTGGGGGATGCACCATAGTTGAGGAAGACGGTTGATCTTGCTCCAAATGTTCCTAAGGCCGTACATCTCCAATCGCCATGGTGCGTATCGCGGTCGTTGGAACGTCTTCTTCATCTACATCATCAAGATCAACAACTTGCTCTCTTGGAGAGCCATTAGTCTCATCAAATACAACGTCGCTAGAGATTTCAACCAAACCCGATGATTTGTTGAAGACCCTATACGCCTTTGTATTTGAATCATAACCTAATAAAAACCCTTCTACGGCTTTGGGAGCAAATTTGGAATTCCTACCCTTCTTCACTAGAATGTAGCATTTACTCCCAAATACACGAAAGTACGATACATTGTGTTTGTTACCAGTCAGCAGCTCATATGAAGTCTTCTTGAGGAGGCGGTGAAGGTAGACCCTGTTGATGGCGTGGCAAGCCGTGTTCACGGCTTCCGACCAAAAGCACTCGGGGGTCTTGAACTCTCCAAGCATAGTCCTCGCCATATCTATGAGCGTCCTGTTCTTCCTCTCTACCACACCATTTTGCTGAGGTGTGTAGGGAGCGGAGAACTCGTGCTTGATCCCCTCCTCCTCAAGGAACTCCTCCACTTGAAGATTCTTGAATTCGGACCCGTTGTCGCTTCTTATTTTCTTCACCTTGAGCTCAAACTCATTTTGAGCTCTCCTTAGGAAGCGCTTGAGGGTCCCTTGGGTTTCAGACTTATCCTGCAAAAAGAACACCCAAGTGAAGCGGGAAAAGTCATCAACAATAACTAAACCATACTTACTTCCTCCTATGCTCAGATAGGCGACGGGTCCGAAGAGGTCCATATGCAGCAGCTCCAGAGGTCTTGACGTGGTCATCACATTCTTGCTGTGATGTGCTCCTCCCACTTGTTTACCTGCTTGACAAGCTGCACAAGGTCTATCTTTTTCGAAATGAACATTGGTTAGACCTATCACGTGTTCTCCTTTTAGAAGCTTGTGGAGGTTCTTCATCCCCACATGTGCTAAGCGGCGATGCCACAACCAGCCCATGCAAGTCTTAGCCATTAAGCATGCATCTAGACCGGCCTCTTCCTTTGCAAAATCAACTAAGTAAAGTTTGCCGTCTAGTACACCCTTAAAAGCTAGTGAACCATCACATCTTCTAAAGACAGACACATCTACATTTGTAAATAGACAGTTATATCCCATATTGCATAGTTGACTAACAGATAGCAAATTATATCCAAGAGACTCTACTAAAAACACATTAGAGATAGAGTGCTCATTTGAGATTGCAATTTTACCTAACCCTTTTACCTTGCCTTGATTCCCATCACCGAATATTATTGAATCTTGGGAATCCTTATTCTTGACGTAGGAGGTGAACATCTTCTTCTCCCCCGTCATATGGTTTGTGCATCCGCTGTCAATAATCCAGCTTGAACCCCCGGATGCATAAACCTGCAAGGCAAATTTAGGCTTGGGTCTTAGGTACCCAACTCATGTTGGGTCCTACAAGGTTAGCACAAATATCCTTAGGGACCCAAATGCAAGTTTTGTCTCCCTTGCATCTTGCCCCTAATTTTCTAGCAACAATCTTCCTATCCTTTCTACAAATAGCAAAAGAAGCATTTAAAGCATGATATATTGTAGAAGGTTCATTTATTTTCCTAGGAACATTAACAACATTTCTCCTAGGCATATTATGAACAACATTTCTCCTACCAACATTTCTATCATGCACATAAGAAGAACTAGAAGCAAACATGGCATGAGAATCAAAGGCATTGTATGCATTACAATTCCTATAAGCATTTCTAGATTGTCTTCTATCATGGTACATAAAGGCATGGTTCTTTTGCACACTACTAGCCATAGGGGCCTTCCCTTTCTCCTTGGCGGAGATGGGAGCCTTATGGCTTGTCAAGTTCTTGGCTTCCCTCTTGTAGCCAAGTCCATCCTTAATTGAGGGGTGTCTACCAATCGTGTAAGCATCCCTTGCAAATTTTAGCTTGTCAAATTCATTCTTGCTAGTCTTAAGTTGGGCATTAAGACTAGCTAATTCCTCATTTAATTTGGAAATTGAAACTAAATGATCACTACAAGCATCAATGTCAAAATCTTTACACCTATTACAAGTTTCAACAATTTCTACACAAGAATTAGATTTGCTAGCTACTTCTAGTTTAGCATTTAAATCATCATTAACACTTTTTAAAGTAGCAATGGTTTCATGACAAGAAGATAATTCACTAGAGAGCATTTCATTCCTTTTAATTTCAAGAGCAAGAGATTTTTGTGCACTAACAAATTTATCATGCTCCTCATATAAAAGATCCTCTTGTTTTTCTAGTAATCTATTCTTGTCATTCAAAGCATCAATCAACTCATTAATCTTATCAATTTTAGATCTATCTAATCCCTTGAATAAGCATGAGTAATCTATCTCATCATCATCACTAGACTCATCCTCACTTGAAGAAGCATAAGTACTAGTATCATGAGTGCTTACTTTCTTCTCTCTTGCCATGAGGCAAGTGTGACGCTCGTTTGGGAAGAGGGATGACTTGTTGAAGGCGGTGGCGGCGAGTCCTTCATTGTCGGAGTCGGAGGAGGAGCAATCCGAATCCCACTCCTTGCCTAGATGTGCCTCGCCCTTTGCCTTCTTGTATGCCTTCTTCTTCTCCCTCTTGCTCCCTTGGTCCTGTTCACTATCATTGTCGGGACAGTTAGCAATAAAATGACCAAGCTTACCCCATTTGAAGCATGAGCGCTTCCCCTTGGCTTTGGTCTTGCTTGGTTGTCCCTTGCGACCTTTAAGCGCCGTCTTGAATCTTTTGATGATGAGGGCCATCTCTTCATCATTGAGTCCGGCCGCCTCAATCTGTGCCACCTTGCTAGGTAGCGCCTCCTTGCTTCTTGTTGCCTTGAGAGCAAGGGGTTGAGGCTCGTTGATCGGACCATTCAAGGCGTCGTCCACGTACCTCGCCTCCTTGATCATCATTCGCCCGCTAACGAATTTTCCGAGGACTTCTTCGGGCGACATTTTGGTGTACCTGGGATTCTCACGAATATTATTCACCAAATGAGGATCAAGAACGGTAAAGGACCTTAGCATCAGTCGGACGACGTCGTGGTCCGTCCATCGCGTGCTTCCGTAGCTCCTTATTTTGTTGATAAGGGTCTTGAGCCGGTTGTATGTTTGAGTTGGCTCCTCGCCCCTTATCATCGCTAACCTTCCAAGCTCGCCCTCCACCAACTCCATTTTGGTGAGTAAGGTGACGTCGTTCCCCTCATGAGAGATCTTGAGGGTGTCCCAGATCTGCTTGGCATTGTCCAGGCCGCTCACCTTGTGATACTCGTCCCTGCACAAAGAGGCTAGCAACACAGTAGTAGCTTGTGCATTCTTATGAATCTGTTCATTAATAAACATAGGACTATCCGAGCTATCAAATTTCATTCCACTTTCCACAATCTCCCAAATGCTTGGATGGAGAGAAAACAGGTGAGTACGCATTTTGTGGCTCCAAAATCCGTAGTCCTCTCCATCAAAGTGAGGGGGCTTGCCAAGTGGAATGGGGAGCAATTGAGCATTTGAGCTATGCGGAATGCGCGAATAATCGAAAGAAAAGTTTGAGTTAACCGTCTTTCGTCTGTCGTAGTCGTCGTTGTCCTTTTGGGAGGAGGAAAATTCGTCGCTGTCGTAGTAGACAATTTCCTTGATGCGCCTTGTCTTCTTCTTCCTCCCGTCTTTTCTTTTGTGGCCCGAGCCTGAGTCGGTGGGCCTGTCATCATTGGGCTCATTGACGAAGGACTCCTTCTCCTTGTCGTTGATCACCATCCCCTTACCCTTAGGATCCATCTCTTCGGGCGGTTAGTCCCTTTCTTGAAGAGAACAGCTCTGATACCAATTGAGAGCACCTAGAGGGGGGGGTGAATAGGTGATCCTATAACACTTCAAAACTTAAGCCACAAAACTTGGTTAATTGTTAGCACAATAATTGCCAAGTGGCTATAGAGGAATCCTCAACAAAACACAATAACCAACAAAGATCAATCACAGAGAAGGCACGGTGGTTATCCCGTGGTTCGGCCAAGACCAACGCTTGCCTACTCCACGTTGTGGCGTCCCAACGGATGAGGGTTGCAATCAACCCCTCTCAAGCGGTCCAAAGACCCACTTGAATACCATGGTGTTTTGCTTGCTTTATCTCAATCCCGTTTGCGAGGAATCTCCACAACTTGGAGCCTCTCGCCCTTACACTTGAAATTCACAAAGAACACGGAGCAAGGGAGGGATTAGCAACACACTCAAGACAAGAAATCACAGCGACACCACGCACACAAGTCGCAACGAGAGCTCACAACACAACTCAATGAGTTCACCACTCAACTAGAGCTCTAATTGCTATCGCAAAGAATCAAAAGCGCGGAATTGATGTCTTGGTGCTTAGGAATGCTTAGGATATGCTTGGTGTACTCCTCCATGCGCCTAGGGGTCCCTTTTATAGCCCCAAGGCAGCTAGGAGCCGTTGGGAGCAATCTTGGAAGGCAGATCTTGCCTTCTGTCGACTGGCGCACCGGACAGTCCGGTGCACACCGGACACTGTCCGGTGCCCGATTTCCTTCCTTAAATAACGAAGCCGACCGTTGGCAGCCTGAGAGCCGTTGGCGCACCGGGCATGTCCGGTGCACACCGGACAGTCCGGTGCCATCTTCTAGCCGTTGGCGCGGCCACGTGTCCCGCGCAGATTGCGCGGTCGACCGTTGGCCCGGCCGACCGTTGGCTCACCGGACAGTCCGGTGCACACCGGACAGTCTGGTGAATTATAGCCGTACGTCGCCGGTGAATTCCCGAGAGCGGCCAGTTCGCTCGAACCAACCTGGCGCACCGGACACTGTCCGGTGCACCACCGGACAATCCGGTGCTCCCAGACTCAGCAGATTCTTGGCTGCTCGAGCCAAGACATTTTCAATTGGATTTTTCCTGTTTCCAGCACTTAGACACAATACATTAGTCCATAAAACAATGTACTAAGTCTGAGAAACATACCTTTATCCTTGATTTGTACTTTGTCCACCTCTTTGCACTTAGGCACTTGTGTTGGACACTAAATCACCAAAACACTTAGAAATGGCCCAAGGTCACATTTCCCTTTCAGTACCTCATAACAAGGGTGTTATGGGGCCTTCTTCTGCTGTTTCTGCTTGAGCAGGCTGCGGATAAATGACTGACACAGGGTTGATTCTGGGACAACCTTCTTCTTATCTTCTCTTCACTTTCTTCTTCTCACTGACCCTTTCTTTCTCTTTGCTCTTCCCACTGGAGGATTCTATCAAAGAGTATTACCATCATACAGAGGAGGAAACCAAAGATTGTGAACCATGTACAACAGTCTTCAACCCAAGAATCACCAAGCATTGTGATCTTAGGGGCGAGGGAGTGGAAAATGGAGTTTCTTGCGATTTGGCAGAGGGTATTTTATCTGGTGTGTGCTTTGCTTGGAATGGGAGTTGAGGGAGCTGGTGGGGGGGTTTTATAGGCGAGTGGGGGTGCTCGGTTGTGGAGTGGTGGTGATGGAGCAGGTGACACAAGGCAACAAGTGCGATGGAGGGGGGGGATGGTGTTGTTGGCGGTAATGGTGGTGGGTGCGCTGCAAAAGGGGGCGTGGGGCGGTGGTGGTGCGCATGGAGGTGGGTACGCGTGCGGGGGGCATGGGGGAGTGGTGGGGTCAATGACCCTGATGTTTGTGGTGTCTGGCTCCCAGAATCTTTGCCTCTCTGTATGGTAATAACTCCTTTTGTCCTCTTTTCCTGTTTACTTTGACTCAGGGGCAGTGCTTTGATTCTCATGGTCGGTCCTTTTGACTGAGCGGCTAGATAGGTTTCTTCTGTAGCTTATTCCAGGCTTCAAGGGTAAGCTTCCTGGTATCTTCTTGGGTAAGGCACTTTTCTCTTGAGATGGGTTAAGATGAGAATGGAAGCATAAGGTGAGGATTAGCTCTAATTTTTGATCTATGTTTTTAGAGAAAACCTTTCTTAAAAGAAAGAAAACACACAAGCTCAACAATGATAAGCACAAACAAATCAAGTATTTTGAATGGGGAAAGAATATAGTTTTTTTCAAAGCACGGACTACTCAGATTCTAGGGCTAAGCATAACTACTATTGCTTGGCTCCTGAACTGAGAACTATGCTAAATGCAACTTATGAGCACTAACATTAAAGCATCACATATGCACTCAAAAGGGGAGAAAACATCAAGCGAAATTCATTTTGAAATGCCCTAGGGGGCCACACAATTAGAGTTTTTCAAAACGCGAGTCTACACGATTACCTCTCATACATGCAGGGCTCTAGCCAAAGTGAAGAAAAACTTCACTACCCAATGCATGCAGAGGACTGGGCATAACTAACTCAGATCTGGCAGCTTCTCTTCTGGCAAGGCTGGCTCACAACTTCAATCTGAGACATCTCCTGGATGGGTCAAGAGGGAGCTGATATTGATGGCTTCTTCTGGCGGCGACTGAGATGGCAGCACGGGGTCGAACTCTTCTTGAAGCGGGACAGGCTCTTGTAGTTCCTCAGAGGGCGGTGGTGCTGGCGGGGTGCTTGCAGCTTCTTCTTTGATCTCACGGGACGGTGCTAGAATCTTCTTCATGGTGAGGGGCTCAAACAACTCTGGCGGGGGATCTTGGGAGGACTCGAGGTGCTCTTGCTTATTCATAGCCTGAGGGAAGACTGGAATTCCTTCCAAGACTATGGCTCCTTCCGGTAGTTCCCAAGCCTTCTTATCTCCTCTGATAGAGACCGGGTGACCTTCAAGAATCTGGGGGTCTTCAGCTCTGATGGGTTGAACAGGGTTGGATGAAGCGGGCTCTTGGATCCGCAGGGCTCTACGTTGGTTATGGGTTACCAAGTAGGCCTCCATCAGCTTCTGGACATGCTCATCCTTGGCTTGCTTCAAAGCTTCAACAACAATGACTTCACGACTTTCCAAGGCAGCTACATGGGCTTGAGCTGAGGTGAGATCCACATGGAGCTTACGGTTGAGCTTCTCTGCCTCTTCTACTCGGGCAATCATCTGACGGTGGTGCCGAGCCAAGAAATCATACTGCGCATCCAGGGTGAGCAGGTACGCAGTGAGGTACACAACTGAGGGATCGTCCTCAAGCAGCTGCTGCCCTTCCAATGCACGCATCCTGGCCATCCAGACTGGACGATCTCTCTGAAAGGGCGGAAAGAATCTGAGCGATGTGTCGGCCACTTCTTCTTCATAGATCTGACACAGGGCCCTCAATGCCTTGCGAGCGACGACTTGGCAGGTGTCTTTGAATCTGTGCCCAGCAGCAGTGACACTCCATTCCACATGGTGCGGACTGGATCCAATGTATACAGTCACGACACACTTCTCTATGCCATGCTCGACGAATTCACGACCATCATACTCTGGCTGGCTCCTGATTCCGAGGCGAACTGTGCATGCTTTCAACAACTTGGGGAAACCATCTTCATTCTGGCAAAAGCTGGTTTGGCAGCGGACCTCCATCTGACTTCTGAGAGAAGGAAAGGGGAAAGCATTTTTGAAATGAAGGGATGAGAGCAAGATTTTTTTTAACAAAATAGTTTTGACTCAAAAACTTTTGATCAGGCTAAGGGTTACGTCCTGCGGCCAACCTAACAGCTTTGATACCAACTGAAGCGCCCCCAATCCTCTAGGACTCAAATGTGATACAATTACTAGTCCCAGGAGGCTAGTAAACACATTTATACATCAGATGATACCAAATCTGCTCAAACGAGACAAACCTACAAAGGTGGCGAACAACTTTAAGAGTTGGTCCACAACTCGGGACATATCATCAGAGTGGGGCTGAAGCAGCCCGATATACGCAGCGAAGCAAATCAGCGGTCCAACACCCACAGGCAAGGTTGGGAACAGTCGTAACTCTTACCCGATCTCCTTTTTCTGAAAAAAATAAATAAGCAAGGGTGAGTACAAACGTACTCAGCAGCCCACCTTCACCCGCGGAATGGGGAAATCAGATATAATGCATGGAATATGTGGAGCTCAGGATATTTGCAGAAACAGCAATATTTTATGCAGGGTTGTTTTATAAAACATTTTGTATTTTTCAAAGCGCATCCTCTCCCAAAGGAGCAGGAAGTTTTTCAATATTAGAACAAAAATCCCCTGGACTAAACCATCCAGTATCTCAGCAGTTTCCCACTGGTTTTCCTTTTCAAAAACAGCTACTGGACTTCCCGTCCACCATAGCTCACGGCTAAACCGCCGAACCTTTTAAAAACCATTTTTCTCAAACGCACCCCTTTTTTTGAAAACAAAACATTAATTGCCATACCATACCAGACTCGTCCATTCCAGTGGACACGGACTATTCGAATAGGTTTTCAAACTCTGCGCAGAGGTGTACACTTTACCCACTAGTCCGGCTCTGCGATCTCATGATCAGTGAGATCCAAATCCGAATCTCTTTCTTTCCCCGCACGTCCTAACCTTAATGGTTATCCAGAAGGAGTCAGGCCACCACCATGTCCAAACCGGACAAAACTTTCCCCCTCCTTATCCTCCCGGTGCTACCCAGCCTTCATAACCCTGGGGTTGGACCGTACGAGTTCAGATTGAGTGACTGCCCACACAGTCTCGAGTGGTTGTACTTGTCATGAGTACAGGTAGTGAAAGATGACAAATCGGTCCTTATACGAGGGGACAATCCTTCTGCTCACGCCTAAACCAGCTGAGCCATCACCTTAGGCCCTCCCCTAAACCAGGGAGTCCCTGATTATCCCACTCACAAGGTGATAAGGGTGAAAACCCTTCATCATACACATTTTGAAAAGCATTTTCTTTTGAAAACTCACACCTTTTCTCAAATCATTTGTAACGAATATATCAAGTATTGATTGCGGCAAGCGGCTTGGGTGGCCATAATAACTTGTCTCAAAATCATATCATGCATAAAATAACAGGCTAAGGGTTGTGGTTGAAAAATCATAGGTAATTTATGCATCAAAGGGATCCAGTGAGCTTGCCGTGCTTATTCGGCGAAGGGGGAAGGAGAGCTCGCGGAACTGGCTTCTGGCTCCTGGCGTAGACTTGTAGATCTGGCCTCCACGAGACGGTACGAACGCTCCGATAACTATGCAACATGAATAAGCAAACATACAAACAAGCAAGTATACCAACAAATATTTAGTATAGTGGTCAGAATAGTGATATATGGATGGGTGGAGTCTTGAGTAGAATATGTGTCATGTGGTGTTGAGATACTGCTGGTGGTGGAGCGAAGGTGCTTACCAGGAGGGTGGACTAGAGACGAAGTGACACTATGCGTGTAGCTGGCAGAGCGGAGTAACTGAGTGAGTGGGGTGTTTGCCTTGGCTGAGGGTGTTGCGTGGGTGTGGAGAGGGAGAGGGTAGCTGGGTGTATTTATAGTTGGGTGTATGTGGTGTAGCACAGCGAAGTTCACTGTTGGTGAGAATAGTGACGAATGAATCGTCTGACTTAGTATGAACAGGAGAGTTATAGGCAGAATATGGGACAAGAGTATTTTGGGATTTTTCTAGAACATGAACCATGCTTAAGGGATGACATGGTTTGATAGGGAATAATTCGATAAGAATTTAGAAACAAGAATTACTGGAATCTGAGTTTGGAAGCCTGGTTCGAAGGAATCTCAAGTTAAGCGTGCTCAACTTGGAGAAACCTAGGATGGGTGACTAGATTGGAAGTTCCCTACTGGAATGAAAATCACAGTCACCAGAGTTTGTATAACTGGAATATGGGTCTGGCTGGTCTTAGGTGGACTGGACAGCATGATGGATGAGTAGTTGAAATTTGGGGTAATCGGATGATCGATGAATAGTAACGGTAAAAAGTAACGGTAAATAGTAACGGTAAAAAGTAAAGGTAAACGGTAAAAAGTAACGGTAAACGATAAAAAGTAACGGTAAAAAGTAACGGTAAATAGTAACGGTAAATAGTGATGGTAAATAGTGACGATGAACGAACGATGAACGATGAATAGGAACAATGAACGAACGATGAACGATTGAATGATCGAACGAACGAACGATCGGAATTTTGGCAGCATAACGACAGGAAAAGGATTATTTGGACGAACGAACGGACGAACGATCGAACGATCGGACGAACGGACGAACGAACCATGAACGATCGGACAAACGATCAAACGATCGGATGAACGAACGATCGGAATTTCGGCAGCATAACGGCAGGAAAAAGATTATTTAGACGAACGAACGGACGAACGATCGAACGATCGGACGAACGGACGAACGAACCATGAACGATCGGACGAACGATCGAACGATCGGACGAACGAACGAACAAACTAAGAACAGGGGGGCGAACGATCGAAGAACGATCGAACGATCCTTGTGCTAGTGTGTGCTTGTGTGGAAGGTGGAGTGGGAGTGGGCGTGTGGGTGTGGGGGGGGGGGGGAAGGGAGTTGCCATGAAATGGCTTGGGGTGGGATGAGAGGAGGCCCTTGCCCCTCTATTTATAGCCATGGTGGGGGGATTAGGGGGAGGGATGAGAGGATTAGTGGGAGGATGAGAGGATTAGTGGGAGATTAGCATGGATTTGTCTTATATGAGTGTAATTAGCTTGTAGAGCTCACCGTATGACACCGGAGGCATACGTATACGTATGGGCATGAGGAAAGTTATGAAGAAAATATTTGTAGGGACATGAAAAATGATTCTGAAGGTATTTCTCAAGAGGAAAATATCTGGAGATATATCGGTGGAATATTTGGGCAGTATTTATGGAAAGAACTTGAAGGGGATCACTAGGGAAATATCTGGGCAGTATTTTTGGAAACAATTTGAGGGGGATCACTGGGGAAATATTTGTAGATATTTTGAGGAGGATTTTGGAGAGAATATAGACCACTATATTTTATTTGTTGATATCAACTCGCAAACAAACATTTTGAAATGAAATTTGAAATTCATTTTGAATGTAGAGCGAGTTTGAGAAAATTTCAGGATTTGAATTTTTGGGATGCTACAATTACCTGGCCTAGCAATTCACTTGCACAAAAGCTCATGCACAAGTTTTTATTTTCACCATGAATGAGTCACCAAAAGTCAAAATGACGCATTTGCATAGCACAGTTTTGTTGCATATATGGCAGTTCCTGATCCATTGTGCCCATCTAAAAGCTATCAATCTATAAAGCACAATGGCAACCATCAGATGGCTATCAGGAAAATAATCAGTCATCACCGGTATACCATCATCAATCTACCACCAAAACAAAACAATACTGGGTATGTGGCCGACAGCCTACAGTTATCTAAGAACCTAGTTACGTGCAACAAATTGTAAAGTTCCCTATAGGTGTCATCCCAAATGAATTAAAATACCACCATCAAATGGAAAAGCTTTATCGTTTCCTTCATCGTTGCCTCTCTTTCTGCAGTTGCCTCTCTTTTTGTAGAAGATTGTAAGCAGGATGAAAGACGTCCTGCACCATGAGATAGAAAAAGCTGAATAGTCAGATAACAAAGGTAAGAGGCCAGCTTGATGTGTCCTACACCAAGAGATAAAAAGCAATTTTTCAGATAAACCTAGGTAATTGTCTTCTCTATACCTTTTAGCACACATAATTCTGAAATAATAATGAACACATAATTCAAAGTTGTTCTTTATAGAGAAATATCTTTTATCGGTGGCCACTTAATCTTCACTGGTGAAAGTCGCCTAGAGGGGGGTGAATAGGCGAAACCTGAAATTTATCAACTTTAAACACACACTAAGGTCGGGGTTAGCGTTAGAATTCAAGTCAAGTCAAAAGAATGTTTCTCTTGCTAAGAGTTGCTCAAAGAATGCGGATGACGTATGGGAGCCAACTCAAATCAATACTAGCAAGGAATTGTTAGAGAGGGAAAACAAATCAAACGAGAATCAAAGCGAGTGAGCATGATGATTTGTTTTACCGAGGTTCGGTTCCAAAGAACCTAGTCCCCGTTGAGGAGGTCACAAAGACTGGGTCTATTTCAACCCTTTCCCTCTCTCAAACGGTCACTTAGACTGAGTGAGCCTTTTCCTTAATCTTCACGGGTCACTTTGACCCCGCAAGGACCACCACACACTTAGGTGTCTCTTGCTTCGATTACAAGTCTCTTGAGAATAAGAAGGGAAAAAGAAGAGGCCAAACCAAGCGACAAGAGCAACAAAAGAACACAAGTGATCCTCTCACAAGCCCTAATGCACTAGAGTTGATTTTGGGGCTTTGAGTGGATTGATTGCTTTGATTGTGTCTTGGAGTGTTGGGCTTTTGCTCTTCCAATGAATGAAGATTCCAGAAGGCTTGAATGGGAGCGAATGAGGTGGTTGGGGGGCATTTATAGCCTCCCAACCACTTCTAGCCGTTGGTTGAATTATGCTGGCGATGGGCACACCGGACAGTCCGGTGCGCCACCAGACAGTCACTGTGCACTGTCCGGTGCGCGCCATGTCAGCGCAACCGTTAGGGTTCGGAGTAGTTGACCGTTGGGGTGCGCCTCCAATTTCCCGAGAGTGGCTAGTTCTGAGGGCGCCTGGCTGGCGCACCAGATAGTGTCCGGTGCGCCAAAAATCAGCACACTCAAGTCCTTTTGCTCCAATTAAATTGTGTCCCTAACTTGATTTCTTTCTTGGTTTGTGTTGAACCTTATGCACCTGTAATAGATGAATTCTAGACAAAACTAGTTAGTCCAAGTGTTTGCGTTGGTCATCAGCCACCAAAATTAATTATAGGAAATGGTTAACCCTATTTCCCTTTCAATCTCCCCCTTTTTGGTGATTGATGCCAACACAAACCAAAGCAAACATGGAGGGTAGAAATGTAACTAGTTTGTAATTGAGATGATTGTGCATAGGTTACTTAGAATTAAACTAATGAAAGATTTTAGACATATGAATTAGAATGAATGGATTGCCTTTCTTTTATTTAATATTTTGGACCACATTTGCACCATAAGTTTTGTTTTTGCAAATCTTTTGGAAATCTATTCAAAAACTTTTGCAAATAGTCAAAGGTATAGGAATATGATTGCAAGAAGCATTTTTAGGATTTGAAATTCCTCCCCCTGTTTCAAATGCTTTTCCTTTGACTAAATAAAAGCTCCCCCTGAATGAAATTCTCCCCTTAGCTTTCAAGAGGGTTTTGAAATAGATATGAAGTGAAATTATACCAATTGAAGTTCTTTCATACTAAATGTGAAGTTTTGAAGATGCCAATTTGAAATTTTACTTTCACATATCAATTGAGAATTAGATACTAATTGAAAAATACACCAATTGAAAGAATTCATTTCGAAAATGTTTGGAATGGTGGTGCGGGTCCTTTTGCTTTGGGCTTAATATTTTCTCCCCCTTTGGCATTAAGCGCCAAAAACAGAGAACTTGAGAGCCCTTGAAGGTTTTTGTCCCCCTTTGGGGCTTAATACCTTCTCCCAAGTGGTAATATAAATACGAGTGAAGGGTCATACTTATTGAGAGTTGTAGGAGTAATGACAAAGGGTAAATGATACCGTCAGAGTTGGAGTGGAAGCTTTGTCTTTGCCGAATACTCTATTTCCCTTTCAATCTAAGATTAATCATAGAGACATACTTGACAATACATTAGTCTTAGCCTTGGCACAAGAAGAATAATAAATATGCATGTGTACCAAATGAAAGAGACATAATCAAAGGTATATAAATTAGCTATGTGCAATGTTTCAATCAAAATTTCGAGAATCAAGTATATTTAGCTCATTCTTAAGTTTGCTAAAAGTTTTTTCATCTAGTGGCTTGGTAAAGATATTGGCTAATTGGTTGTGGGTGCTAACATAAGCAATTTCGATATCCCCTTTTGTTAGTGATCTCTCAGAAAGTGATACCGGATGTCTATGTGCTTAGTGCGGCTGTGTTCAACGGGATTATCCGCCATGCGGATTGCACTCTCATTATCACATAGGAGAGGGACTTTGCTCAACTTGTAGCCATAGTCCCTAAGGGTTTGCCTCATCCAAAGTAATTGCGCACAACAATGGCCTGCGATAATGTACTCGGCTTCAGCGGTGGAAAGAGCTACCGAATTTTGTTTCTTTGAAGCCCATGACACGAGGGATCTTCCCTAAAACTAACAAGTCCCTGATGTGCTCTTTCTATCTATTTTACATCCGGCATAATCGACATCGGAATACCAATTAGATCAAAGGTAGGTCCCTTAGGGTACCAAAGCCCAAACTTAGGAGTGTAAACTAAATATCGCATGATTCTTTTCATGGCCCTAAGGTGAACTTCCTTAGGATTTGCCTGGAACCTTGCACACATGCATACAGAAAGCATAATATCCAGTCGAGATGCACATAGGTAGAGTAAAGTTTCTATCATCGACTGGTATACCTTTTTATCTACGGATTTACCTCCGGTGTCGAGGTCGAGATGCCCATTGGTTCCCATGGGTGTCTTGATGGGTTTGCCATTCTTCATTCCAAACTTTTTAAATATATCTTGAATGTACTTGGTTTGGCTGATGAAGGTGCCCTCTTGGAGTTGCTTGATTTGGAATCCAAGAAAATACTTCAACTCCCCCTTCATAGACATCTCAAATTTCTGTATCATAATCCTACTAAACTCTTCACAAGTTGACTTGTTAGTAGACCCAAATATAATATCATCAACATAAATTTGGCATATAAACAAGTCTTTTGCAACAGTTTTAGTAAAGAGAGTAGGATCGGCTTTACCGACTTTGAAGCCATTAGTGATAAGGAAGTCTTGCAGTCATTCATACCATACTCTTGGGGCTTGCTTGAGCCCATAAAGCGCCTTTGAGAGCTTATAAATATGGTTAGGGTACTCACTATCTTCAAATCCGGGAGGTTGCTCAACATAGACCTCTTCCTTGATAGGTCCATTGAGGAAGGCACTTTTCACGTCCATTTGATAAAGCTTAAAGCCATGGTAAGTAGCATAGGCAAGTAATATACGAATTGACTCAAGCCTAGCTATGGGTGCGTAAGTTTCATCAAAGTCCAAACCTTCGACTTGTGAATAACCTTTGGCCACAAGTCGGGCTTTGTTCCTTGTCACCACACCATGCTCATCTTGCTTGTTGCGGAATACCCATTTGGTACCTACAACATTTTGATTAGGATGTGGAACTAAATGCTATACCTCATTCCTCGTGAAGTTGTTGAGCCCTCTTGCATCGCCACCACCCAGTCTGGTTCTCTTAGTGCATCCTCTATCCTGTATGGCTCAATAGAGGAAACAAAAGAGTAATGTTCACAGAAATGAGCAACTCGAGATCTAGTGGTTACCCCCTTGTGAATGTCACCAAGTATGGAGTTGATGGGTTGATCTCTTTGAATTGCTTGGTGGACTCTTGGGTGTGGCGGTCTTTGATCCCTTATTTCTTGATCATCTTCCTTGCCTTGATCATCTTCATCTCCCCCTTGATCCATGTCCTCCTTTTGAGGTGGCTCGTCCTCTTGATCTATATCTTCATTATCTTGAGCCTGATCCTCGTCTTGAGTTGGTAGAGATGCTTGCATAGAGGATGATGGTTGATCTTGTGCTTGTGGAGGCTCTTCGGATTCCTTAGGACACACATCTCCAATGACATGTTCCTTAGTGCAACGCACGGAGCCTCTTCATCATCTAGTTCATCAAGATCAACTTGCTCCACTTGGGAGCCATTAGTCTCATCAAACATAATGTCACAAGAAACCTCAACTAATCCAGTGGATTTATTGAAGACTCTATATGCCCTTGTGTTTGAGTCATAACATAATAAAAAGCCTTCTGCTGCTTTAGGAGCAAATTTAGAACTTCTACATCTTTTGATAAGAATAAAGCATTTGCTCCTAAAGACTCTAAAATATGAAATATTAGGCTTTTTACCAGTGAGGAGTTCATATGATGTTTTCTTAAGGATTTGGTGAAGGTAGAGCCGGTTGATGGAGTAGCAAGCGGTGTTGATTGCTTTCACCCAAAACTAGTCCGAAGTCTTGTATTCATCAAGCATGGTCCTTTCCATGTCCAGTAGAGTTCTATTCTTCCTTTCCACTACACCATTTTGTTGAGGTGTGTAGGGAGAAGAGAACTCATGCTTGATGCCCTTTTCAAGAAATCCTTCAATTTGAGAGTTCTTGAACTCCGTCCCATTATCGCTTCTTAAAGTTTTGATCATTAATCCGAACTCATTTTGAGCCCATCTTAAGAATCTCTTTAGGGTCTCTTGGGTTTGAGATTTTTCCAGCAAAAAGAACACCCAAGTGAAGCGAGAATAATCATCCACAATAACTAGACAGTACTTACTCCTGTCGATGCTTATGTAAGCGATCGGGCTGAATAGGTCCATGTGGAGTAGTTCAAGTGGTATGTTCATTGTCATGATGTTTTTGTGTGGATGATGAACTCCAACTTGCTTCCCTGCTTGACATGCGCTACAAATCTTATCTTTCTCAAAATGAACATTGGTTAGTCCTAAAATTTGTTCTCCCTTCAGAAGTTTGTGAAGATTCTTCATTCCAACATGGGCAAGTCGGCGATGCCAGAGCCAGCCCATATTAGTCTTAGCAATCAAGCAAGTGTCTAGTTCAGCTTGATTATCATTAAAATCAACTAAATATAGCTGACCATCTAGCACTCCCTTAAAAGCTATTGAATCATCACTTCTTCTAAAGATAGTAACACCTACATTAGTAAATAGACAGTTATAGCCCATTTTGCATAATTAAGAAACGGAAAGCAAATTGTAATCTAAAGAATCTACGAGAAAAACGTTGGAAATAGAATGGTAAGGAGATATAGCTATTTTACCCAAACCTTTGACCAAACCTTGATTTCCATCCCCGAATGTAATAGCTCGTTGGGGATCTTCATTTTTCTCATATGAGGAGAACATCCTTTTCTCCCCAGTCATGTGGTTTGTGCACCCGCTATCGATTATCCAACTTAATCCACCGGATGCATAAACCTACAAAACAAGTTTAGGCCTTGTTCTTAGGTACCCAAACGGTCTTGGGTCCTTTCACATTAGAAATAAGCACCTTGGGTACCCAAACACAAGTCTTTGGACTCTTGTGTTTGCCCTCAACATATTTGGCAACTACTTTGCCTAATTTGTTAGTTAAAACATAGGAAGCATCAAACGTCTTAAATGAAATGTTATGCTCATTTGATGCATTAGGAATTTTCTTTTTAAGCATTTTAATATGAGTGGTATGCCTAGAGCTAGAAGCCTCATTTTTATACATGAATGCATGATGAGAAACATTGTGAGGTTTCCTAGCATGAATCTTCCTAATTTTGTGTTCGGGATAGTTTGCAGGATATAAAATGTAACCCTCACTATCCTGAACCATGGGAGCCTTACCCTTAACAAAATTAGATAATTTCTTAGGGGTATTAAGCTTGACATTTCTTTGGTTCCCTTGTTGGAACCCAATGCCATCCTTAATGCCAGGGCGTCTCCCATTATAAAGCATACTACGAGCAAATTTAATTTTTTCATTTTCTAGTTCATGCTCGACAATTTTAGCAGTTAATTTAGCTATGTGACCATTTTGTTGTTTAATCATGGCAAGGAGATCATACATAGCTTCAATATTGACATCACTACATTTAGTACAAATAGTAACATGATCAACAGTAGATGTAGAAGGTTTGCAAGCGTTTAATTCCTCTATCTTAGCATTTAGTCTAGCATTCTCATCACTAAGACAGATAATAGAATCATTGCAAGCATTCAATTTTTCAATCTTAGAAACTAATTTATCATTCTCAATTCTAAGACTAGAAATTGAATCATGGCATATGCTAAGCTCCTTAGATAAATTTTCACATTTCTCTACTTCCTGAGCATAAGCATTTTTCAACTTAACAAATTTTTTATTTTCTTTAACGAGCAAATCCTATTGGCATTCCAAGAGATCATCTTTCTCGTTAATGGTCTCAATTAATTAATTCAGTTTTTTCTTTTGTTCCATGCTAAGGTTTGCAAAGAGAGAAAGTAAATCATCCTCATTATCGCTAGAACTACCCTCATCACTAGATGTAGTATATTTGGGGGTACTTCTAGAATATACCTTCTACTTCTTGCCATCCTTTGCCATGAGACATGTCACACCCGGCTTTAAGGAACAAAGCCAGGTGCATCTCATACATGCGCCAAGAAGACAACATATATAATAACAGAGTGTATAGAGATAAATGTCATAAAACATCAGAGTATTTATTACATAGCGGAAGACTTATTACAAAATAAAAGATAAAAGTAAAACGAACTAAGGATCGTCGGCGCCAATGTCAACTGAGAAACGCCACCTAGATCAGATCATACTCCTCGCCTTGTGGCTCCTCCTGAACCACCTGTTCTTCTCCTGTGGGGGGGTGTGAGACAGCAAGGGTGAGCTCACACATGATC
Source organism: Zea luxurians (assembly GCA_029449295.1). NCBI lineage: Eukaryota > Viridiplantae > Streptophyta > Magnoliopsida > Poales > Poaceae > Zea > Zea luxurians. The sequence continues at coordinate 34,549,817 of JAOPSE010000010.1, read as the reverse complement.
ATAGCTCAACAAGTTGTGGGGAACCAGTGGACATAAACTCACTAAGGTGTGAGTTCATGTTATGTGTAAGGCTAATCAATGATAGGGGTTAAAGCTGAGCATTGCTTTTAAGTAGTTGGTCAAAATTTTATTAGCAGTTACTAAGTGTAAGTAAATACCAAACCATAGATAAAGTAATAGAACAAAATTAATAACAAACCCATGCAATGCAAATGACAAAATTGAATTTAAGTTCCATAATTTAAACATCAGAGAGTCCTGAGCTGCTCATGACCGCGAGCACGGCTAGTATACCAGTTTTACACTCTGCAGAGGTTGTACCCTTTACCCACAAGTCATGTTACCCATCTGCCAAGGGATCGCGACTTCCCATACACCTCTACCTAGGAAGCGTGGCAGGGCAACACTACGAGGCCTTTACAAAGTTCCACTAGCTTCCGAAAACCCGCTATAGTTTATAGGAAGTTCCAATGCAGGGTTCTTGGCTGACCGCCATCGCAGCAAAATCAACCAAGGACCTCCCTACACTGACCACTCCCCTACTGCCCTTGCCCCTTTCGGGTAAGGTAGTCTTCCACTAGCTTTCCTAATTAATCAGCCAAGGGCGTCCCATTAAACCCTTGTGGTGGCACGTGGTTCTCAAGTTAAGCTCTATGTTCCAATTAACATTAATGATCTCAACATGAACATAGAATAACAAAAAGAATTGGAACATAGAGGTAATAAATGATTATCCCAAAACCATATAAAGCAATAGCAAACTACCCAAGTAATTCAGGGGTAAACAAGGTAATGAGATAAACAATCTAGGGTGGCCTATCGGGTCCCATCAAAATTAACCTATGCATGGATAAGTGATATTAAAGAACATTATTAGGTAAAAAGTGGTCAAGGGCACAACTTGCCTTCAATGAGCTCCTGCTCAGCTACTTCAACCTGCTCCTCACCAGGATCCTCGGTCACGGGCTCTTCTACTCGCCACAATACAAACAAGCACAGTGCATATAGAGAAATTAACATTACACCAAACATATAGACAAAATACACAGTAATAATCTACACATTAAAATAAAAACCTAGGAACAGGAATCATAATTTTTCAAGTTATAGATTTTAAGTTATGGATTTTCAAAGGTTTTATGTGTTTGAAGTGGGATTAAGTGAGGAATTAAATTTCTTACTGTTTTCATGACAAAACAGAGGCTCCAGGTGATAGAGAATAAAATTATAAAATTTTAGAAAGTGGAATGGAGTAATTTGGAGTTCATATGCATTTTCTATGAATTATTGAAGTTCTAACAATTATTTTCCTATTAAAAATCTATTTATAAATCATTTTCCCCGATTTTATTATGTTCTGGACTGGGCCTCAATTTCAGTTAAGCACAGGGGGCTCGGGGTAAGTTTCCTAAGACACAGGGAATAACACACTCTGGACGGCGGGTTTATTCCAGAAATCCCCAGGGTCTCTTTAGCAAAATGTACCCGCGAAGGGGTACGATCTATTGTGAGCCGTTGGATTAGACACTAGGGGGCCAGATTTTATGAAGCTTGATCTGTTCTAAACCGTGCGATCGCGATCCAAAGGCATCCGATGATTCGTTCTATGTCTTGAAACGGTACGCGACGAAAACCACAGGATGTTGAATCTACGGTGCAGATCATATCTTTACCCGGAGTCATCCGATCCATCCGATCGGATCTAAACGGAGCCGGTTACTCCACCCGAATCGTTCGCCTGGTTCGATCTCGGCCGTAGACACAGATCTAACGGTCCAGAGCCTTTCTTCCTCCTGCATCCAGCCACGGCGTCACACACCCAGAGCGGCGGAGGCACATCGGCGAACACACCAATACGGTGAACTTCGACCGATTCACGCACCCGACACGGTTTTTACGATCGCTCGGACACAAGGAATCGCCTGGCCAAACCCCAATCATGCAACGAAGCGCCCAGAGCCCTGCCCACGGCGAAGCATCAACTCACGGCGGCGCTAACCTCGCCAGGGGCGATTCGCCGCAGAGCCACACTCCCACCTACTAATTTCGCCCGCCCGATGTGCAATGAGGTCAATTCGAGCACGGTAGACAGCTTCCTCACCTGTTTACGAAGTGAAGATGGCGCTGACCCCCACGACGGCCCCCCCGCTCTCTTCCACGGCAGCACAAAATTCCTGAGGTTGGTGGGTGGTTCTGGCTTCAATCTAGGTCGGGTTGAACGCGCAAAAGGGGGCGGCGAGATTTATATTGGCACCAAACAGTCAAGGGTGCAACGGCCGGGCCGGATTCGTGGGGCGGATCCCGGTTTCCGTGGTGGCGACTCCGGCGCAAGATAGACGGAAGACCTGGCATACGGGCCCCATGCATCAGCCGAGGCGAGTCCGCGCGAGGCTAGGAGATGACCGTGTGGGTCCCATGTGACACGGACAGAGCAAGTCACGCGTGGAGGGGCGCGGCATCCAGAGACCGACAGGCAGGCCCCACCAGTCGGCGCGGGCAAGCTGAAGAAGTGGGCTGCGCTGGTGAAGGTTTCTGGTGGGCCAAATTTGGTACAGAGGCCCAGTTAGGGGTACAATATTCTTTTTCTTTTTATTTCCTATTTCCTTTTTTCCCTTTTCAAATTCAATTTGAATTCAGATCTAATTCAAACCTTTTGGCCCTTCCTTACAATTTTATATTGTGCCATTAAAGTACTGACTTTGAAGATACTTATTTTTATGTATATATTTTCTATAAATTCTATACTCTTTCCCTTTCTTTTCTATATTCTCATGGTTTTATTTTCAAGTCAAACTTTAAATTCTATGGATCCATTGATATGCTATTAATGGTATATTTATTTTATTAAGCACAAATGCACATCCAAATAAAAACTCAGCATGATGCATAAACTTTAATAATATATCCTTTTATTACTTATTTGTTTTTGAATATAGTGTTCACATGTGATGATGCATAAAGATCAAACCCATATAAGGAGAAATTGTTTCTCTATTGGTATTATTTCTAGCAAATTACAAAGTGGGTGTTACAAATCCTACCCCCCTTAAAAATAATCTCGTCCTCGAGATTTAGGAAGAACGAGGGAAAAGGTGAGGAAAATCTATGCGAAGCTCTTCTTCTCTTCCCAAGTTGCTTCATCTTCACCGTGGTGACTCCATTGCACTTTGCACATCTTTATCACCTTATTTCTTGTAACTCGAGTCAAAGTGTCAAGAATCTTGATCGGGTACTCCGTGTAAGTCAAATCACCTTGAACACTGAGCTCTTCCATTGGTAACTATTCCTCAGGGACACGAAGACACTTCTTGAGCTGGGACACGTGGAACACATTATGCACATCTGATAGACTAGCAGGTAACTCGAGTTGGTATGCCATCTCCCCAACTCGCCTAAAGATCAAGAATGGTCCAATATAGCGAGGGGACAATTTGCTCTTAACTTTAAATCTCCTCATTCCACGAAGTGGTGACACCTTGAGGTACACATAATCTCCTTCTTCAAATTCCAGTGGTCTTCTTCTATTATCAGCATAGCTCTTTTGCCTGGTTTGAGCCACCCTCAAATTCTCTCGAATTATACGGACTTGTTCTTCTGCTTCTTGAATAAATTCAGGCCCAAAGAACTGTCTTTCTCCAGTCTGATCCCAATATAGAGGAGTCCTGCACTTCCTCCCATATAGAGCTTCAAAAGGTGACATCTTCAGACTGGCCTGATAACTATTATTATATGAGAACTCAGCATAAGGTAGACTCTTATCCCAACTTCCTCCATGCTGAAGGGCACATGCTCTCAACATATCTTCCAATACTTGATTAGTCCTTTCAGTCTGTCCATCAGTCTGAGGGTGATAAGCTGTACTAAAATTCAACTTCGTACTCATGTTCTCATGAAAGCTTCTCCAAAATCTTGAGGTAAACTGTGAACCTCGATCAGACACGATCTTTTTGGTACTCCATGTAAACACACAATCCGAGCCATATATAACTCTGCTAGCTGAGAACCTTTATAAGTAGTCTTCACAGGAATAAAGTGAGCCACTCTAGTCAATCTATCCACAATCACCCATATAGCATCATATCCTTTCTGGGTGCGAGGCAATCCAGTAATGAAATCCATTCCAATCTCTTCCCATTTCCACTCGGGTATCTTCAGTGGATGCAATAGTCCGGCTGGCCTCTGGTGTTCAGTCTTAACTCTTTGACATACGTCGCACATAGCCACATGTGCAGCTACATCTCTCTTCAATCCATACCACCAATACTTCCGCTTCAAATCCTGATACATCTTGGTACTACCAGGATGAATAGAATAATCCGAATCATGGGCTTCTTTTAAAATAGTCTCTCGAAGGCTTTCAATATCAGGAACACACATCCTGTCCTTGAACCATACGGTGCCTTGCTCATCTTCGGTAAATTCCGGAACTCGACCTTCAGTAATCAGATCCTTAATCTCTTTTATTTTAGCATCACCAATTTGTCCTTTGCGGATCTCTTGCTCCAAAGTAGGTTCCACATCAATAGTAACTCCTTCAGTATGAGCAACTATCCCCAGGTTAAGTCTCCTGAAATCCTCAACAATCTCATCGGGTAGCTGGGCAACACTAGCTGAATGAACATGCTCCTTGCGACTCAAGGCATCTGCAACCAAATTTGCCTTGCCCGGGTGATAGTGAATCTCCAAATCATAATCCTTAATAAGCTCCAACCAACGGCGTTGCCTAAGGTTGAGATCCTTCTGAGTGAATATATACTTCAGACTCTTATGATTCGTATATACTTGGCACTTGGTCCCCATGATATAATGTCTCCAAATCTTAAGCGCATGCACAACGGCTGCCAATTCCAAGTCATGAGTGGGGTAGTTCAATTCATGTTTGCGTAACTGACGAGAAGCATAGGCAATCACATGTCCTTCTTGCATGAGCACACATCCTAAGCCTTGGCCACATGCATCACAATAAATATCAAATCCCTTCTGTAGGTCTGGCATAACCAATACTGGTGGCGACATCAATCTCTTCTTCAATTGATCAAAGCTGTCTTGACACTTCTCGTCCCACTTAAATTCTCTTCCTTTCTCCAAAAGCGAAGTCATGGGTTTAGCGATCTTAGAAAATCCTTCAATAAATCTCCGATAATATCCAGCAAGTCCCAAGAAACTCCGAATCTCAGTAACTGTAGTGGGTACTCTCCATTCCATTATCTCCTTAACTTTAGCAGGATCCACTGAAATTCCTCCATTAGAAATGATATGACCAAGAAATGGCACCTCGCGAATCCAAAACTCGCATTTGCTGAACTTGGCATATAACTGGTTATCCCATAGCTTCTGTAGCACCAAACTCAGATGTTCCTCATGGTCGTTATCACTCTGAGAATAAATGAGAATATCGTCGATGAATACCACGACGAATCTGTCCAAGTACTCCATAAACACCTTGTTCATTAAGTTCATAAAATAAGCTGGTGCATTGGTTAATCCAAACGACATAACAGTAAACTCATATAATCCATATCGAGTCGAGAAAGCCGTCTTGGGAATATCCGATGGTCTAATCCTCATCTGATGGTAACCGGATCGGAGATCAATCTTCGAAAATACTCTTGCACCTCTCATCTGATCAAATAAATCTTCAATACGGGGCAACGGATACTTGTTCTTCACCGTAACATCATTAAGAGATCTATAATCCACACACATCCACTGCGATCCATCCTTCTTCTGTACAAACAGAATTGGTGCTCCCCAAGGTGAGGAACTCGGACGAATGTACCCGGCCTCTTGTAACTCAGTTAACTGCTTCTTAAGTTCCTTCAACTCCTCTACGGACATCCTATATGGCCGTTTAGAAATAGGGGCGGTTCCAGGTAAGAGATCAATAACAAACTCAACTTCTCTATCAGGTGGCATCCCTGGTAACTCCTCTGGAAAGACATCCGGAAAATCTCTAACCACCCAGATGTTGTCACCAACAAACCCTCCGGTATAAAGAACATTGCACGCATGGGTGAGGAGGTTACTGCAATATTAACTTGAAACCTTTCTCCTTTGGTGGTAGTGAGTTCTACGGTACCTCTACCACATGCTATAACGGCCTTTGCCTTTCTTAGCCATGACATACCAAGGATCAAATCTATACTGCTTGACTCTAATATTATAGCAGTAGCTCCAAATTCTCTACCCATAATGGTCAATGTCAATCTACGTGTCATTTGATTCGCCTCAACAGGCCCTTTAGGTGTAATTACTATCATTGGTTTCCTCATATTTAGCAGTGGTATTTCATTTGTGTTGGCATATCTAGCAGACATGAATGAATGTGTAGCACCAGAATCAAATAATATGGTTGCAGGAATTGCATTAACATAAAACATACCAAGTACGAGGTCCCCACCATCCGGAGTAGCATCAACGCTGACTTGATTAACCTTGGCAATAGAATATCCCTTGACAGATCCTGGAGTTTGCTGCCTGTTCTGAACTGGAGTAGTAGCAATCCTCTGTGGGCAGACATTTGCATAGTGACCAGTCTTCCCACACTTGAAACAAGTAGTGCCGGAACTCTGTCCTGAAAACTTTGTCGGGGTGCCAGTAGGGGTAGCCTGTCGAGGAGGTGGAGTCCTCAGTGGTGATTGCTGAACTGGGCGCGGTCCTCCTGGTCGAGTCGGGGTACCCTGTGGTGAACTGTAGCGAGGACGAACACTGCTACTTCCTTGTCCTTGAGATATTGCCTTTCTCTTCAAATCACCCAATTGAACACGCTTGTGTTCAATAGCAAGAGCCTTATCCAGTAGCCTCTGAAAGGATGGAAAAGTGTGTGCAACCAGTGCATACTGTAGGGGTCCATTAAGTCTTTCAATAAAGTGCTCCTGCTTTCTTTCATCCTCAGCAACTTCCTCCGGAGCATATCTCGACAGCTGAATGAATTTGTCTCTGTACTCGCTGACCGACATGTTGCCTTGCTTCAATGACAAAAACTCCTTCTTCTTGATCTTTATCATACCAGCTGGAATATGGTAGTTCCTAAATTGTGTACTGAACTCTACCCAAGTGATAGTATCAGCAGCATCATGGGCAGCAGTATAAGAATCCCACCAGTCAGCAGCAGGACCTGTCAGACGTCCAGAAGCATATAAAACCTTCTCCCGGTCAGTGCATTGTGCAATATTCGGCATCTTCTCAACAGACTTCAGCCAATCATCCGCATCCAGTGGATCAGGTGAGCTATAGAATGTAGGTGGCTTATGACTCATGAACTCCCTATGCTTATCTCGGGGTGGAACTGGTGGTGGTGGTGGAGGCAGTGGCACTTGTTGCTGCTGTTGCTGCTGTTGTTGTTGTTGCTGTTGCATTTGTTGTTGCAGCTGCTGTTGTTGTGCCCTCCTTTCCTGGCGTATCTCATCTCACTCCTGGCGCAACTCCTGGCGTATATCTTCTCTTTCCTGACGCATCTCCTGGCGTTCTTGCTGCATCTGGGCACGCATATCAGCCATAGTGTTTGCCATTTGCTGCATCACCGCCATCTGAGCAGCAACCAGTGGGTCAACTCCGCCTAGTGGAGGATTAGGAGGATTCATCTCTGCAGGCTGTGGCTGAGGTTGTCTATATATCCTTCAAGTGTGTTGGTTAGGAGGCAAATCAATTCTGCCACCCTGCCTGGTATTGAAGATCTGAGTTAGATACATATGGTAAGAGAATAGCAGACAAGGCAGGTATTTACAAATCAGGTTACTTTGGGGAATTTTATTAGCTAAGCAGATTAATATTTTACCTACCATAGCTAATTTATTACCTTATGGTGGTACATACTAAGATGTCCATCTATAATAATTCAATCATTCAAAGAAGCAAATCAGACATTGATCATCAGAACAATCAACCAACATTTTTAAAATAGAGAAAATAGTTTTATTTTCATCTTAGGTTCCCTATCTCTTAAAAATGTCATAAGGGTAGGGATTCCAAGGTGTGAAATCCATCTTGTCTTAGAGTAGAAAAGATAAGATTAACCAGAGTAGAGTAGAAAAAGGTGAGACAAGATCAAGATGAGATGAGTATAGAATGAGTCAGAGTAAGGTGAGTAATGAAGGGTTTGTCCATTTCTATCTAGGTTTCGTCCTACAGTCAACATTTCCTCTGATACCACTTCTGTCACACCCGGCTTTAAGGAACAAAGCCAGGTGCATCTCATACATGCGCCAAGAAGACAACATATATAATAACAGAGTGTATAGAGATAAATGTCATAAAACATTAGAGTATTTATTACATAGCGGAAGACTTATTACAAAATAAAAAATAAAAGTAAAACGAACTAAGGATCGTCGGCGCCAATGTCAACTGAGAAACGCCACCTAGATCAGATCATACTCCTCGCCTTGTGGCTCCTCCTGAACCACCTGTTCTTCTCCTGTGGGGGGTGTGAGACAGCAAGGGTGAGCTCACACATGATCATAGCTCAACAAGTTGTGGGGAACCAGTGGACATAAACTCACAAAGGTGTGAGTTCATGTTATGTGTAAGGCTAATCAATGATAGGGGTTAAAGCTGAGCATTGCTTTTAAGTAGTTGGTCAAAATTTTATTAGCAGTTACTAAGTGTAAGTAAATACCAAACCATAGATAAAGTAATAGAACAAAATTAATAACAAACCCATGCAATGCAAATGACAAAATTGAATTTAAGTTCCATAATTTAAACATCAGAGAGTCCTGAGCTGCTCATGACCGCGAGCACGGCTAGTATACCAGTTTTACACTCTGCAGAGGTTGTACCCTTTACCCACAAGTCATGTTACCCATCTGCCAAGGGATCGCGACTTCCCATACACCTCTACCTAGAAAGCGCGGCAGGGCAACACTACGAGGCCTTTACAAAGTTCCACTAGCTTCCGAAAACCCGCTACAGTTTATAGGAAGTTCCAATGCAGGGTTCTTGGCTGACCGCCATCGCAGCAAAATCAACCAAGGACCTCCCTACACTGACCACTCCCCTACTGCCCTTGCCCCTTTCGGGTAAGGTAGTCTTCCACTAGCTTTCCTAATTAATCAGCCAAGGGCGTCCCATTAAACCCTTGTGGTGGCACGTGGTTCTCAAGTTAAGCTCTATGTTCCAATTAACATTAATGATCTCAACATGAACATAGAATAACAAAAAGAATTGGAACATAGAGGTAATAAATGATTATCCCAAAACCATATAAAGCAATAGCAAACTACCCAAGTAATTCAGGGGTAAACAAGGTAATGAGATAAACAATCTAGGGTGGCCTATCGGGTCCCATCAAAATTAACCTATGCATGGATAAGTGATATTAAAGAACATTATTAGGTAAAAAGTGGTCAAGGGCACAACTTGCCTTCAATGAGCTCCTGCTCAGCTACTTCAACCTGCTCCTCACCAGGATCCTCGGTCACGGGCTCTTCTACTCGCCACAATACAAACAAGCACAGTGCATATAGAGAAATTAACATTACACCAAACATATAGACAAAATACACAGTAATAATCTACACATTAAAATAAAAACCTAGGAACAGGAATCATAATTTTTCAAGTTATAGATTTTAAGTTATGGATTTTCAAAGGTTTTATGTGTTTGAAGTGGGATTAAGTGAGGAATTAAATTTCTTACTGTTTTCATGACAAAACAGAGGCTCCAGGTGATAGAGAATAAAATTATAAAATTTTAGAAAGTGGAATGGAGTAATTTGGAGTTCATATGCATTTTCTATGAATTATTGAAGTTCTAACAATTATTTTCCTATTAAAAATCTATTTATAAATCATTTTCCCCGATTTTATTATGTTCTGGACTGGGCCTCAATTTCAGTTAAGCACAGGGGGCTCGGGGTAAGTTTCCTAAGACACAGGGAATAACACACTCTGGACGGCGGGTTTATTCCAGAAATCCCCAGGGTCTCTTTAGCAAAATGTACCCGCGAAGGGGTACGATCTATTGTGAGCCGTTGGATTAGACACTAGGGGGCCAGATTTTATGAAGCTTGATCTGTTCTAAACCGTGCGATCGCGATCCAAAGGCATCCGATGATTCGTTCTATGTCTTGAAACGGTACGCGACGAAAACCACAGGATGTTGAATCTACGGTGCAGATCATATCTTTACCCGGAGTCATCCGATCCATCCGATCGGATCTAAACGGAGCCGGTTACTCCACCCGAATCGTTTGCCTGGTTCGATCTCGGCCGCAGACACAGATCTAACGGTCTAGAGCCTTTCTTCCTCCTGCATCCAGCCACGGCGTCACGCACCCAGAGCGGCGGAGGCACATCGGCGAACGTGCCAATACGGTGAACTTCGACCGATTCACGCACCCGACACGGTTTTTACAATCGCTCGGACACAAGGAATCGCCTGGCCAAACCCCAATCATGCAACGAAGCGCCCAGAGCCCTGCCCACGGCGAAGCATCAACTCACGGCGACGCTAACCTCGCTAGGGGCGATTCGCCGCAGAGCCACACTCCCACCTACTAATTTCACCCGCCCGATGTGCAATGAGGTCAATTCGAGCATGATAGACAGCTTCCTCACCTGTTTACGAAGTGAAGATGGCGCTGACCCCCGCGACGGCCCCCCGCTCTCTTCCACGGCAGCACGAAATTCCTGAGGTTGGTGGGTGGTTCTGGCTTCAATCTAGGTCGGGTTGAACGCGCAAAAGGGGGCGGCCAGATTTATATTGGCACCAAACAGTCAAGGGTGCAACGGCCGGGCCGGATTCGTGGGGCGGATCCCGGTTTCCGCGGTGGCGACTCCGGCGCAAGATAGACGGAAGACCTGGCATACGGGCCCCATGCATCAGCCGAGGCGAGTCCGCGCGGGGCTAGGCGATGACCGTGTGGGTCCCATGTGACAGGGACAGAGCAAGTCGTGCGCGGAGGGGCGCGACATCCAGAGACCGACAGGCAGGCCCCACCAGTCGGCGCGGGCAAGCTGAAGAAGTGGGCTACGCTGGTGAAGGTTTCTGGTGGGCCGAATTTGGTACAGAGGCCCAGTTAGGGGTACAATATTCTTTTTCTTTTTATTTCCTATTTCCTTTTCTCCCTTTTCAAATTCAATTTGAATTCAGATCTAATTCAAACCTTTTGGCCCTTCCTTACAATTTTATATTGTGCCATTAAAGTACTGACTTTGAAGATACTTATTTTTATGTATATATTTTCTATAAATTCTATACTCTTTCCCTTTCTTTTCTATATTCTCATGGTTTTATTTTCAAGTCAAACTTTAAATTCTATGGATCCATTGATATGCTATTAATGGTATATTTATTTTATTAAGCACAAATGCACATCCAAATAAAAACTCAGCATGATGCATAAACTTTAATAATATATCCTTTTATTACTTATTTGTTTTTGAATATAGTGTTCACATGTGATGATGCATAAAGATCAAACCCATATAAGGAGAAATTGTTTCTCTATTGGTATTATTTCTAGCAAATTACAAAGTGGGTGTTACAAGACATTTGTGGCCGACGTTGGGGAAGATGAGGCCTTTGTTGACGGCGATGTTGGCGGCGTCCTTGTCGGAGGAGGAGTCGGTGGAGCTCTCTTCGGAGTCCCATTCCCAGCACACGTGTGCATCGCCACCCTTCTTCTTGTAGTATCTCTTCTTCTCCTTCTTCTTCCCCTTCTTGTCTTCATCCCTGTCACTTTCACTAGAAATTGGACATTTAGCTATGAAATGACCGGACATACCACACCGGTACCATACCCTCTTGGAGTGGGGCTTGTAATCCTTCCCCCTCCTTTGCTTGAGGATTTGGCGGAAGCTCTTGATGATGAGTGCCATCTCCTCATTGTCGAGCTTGGAGGTGTCGACTGGAAGTCTACTTGGTGTAGACTCCTCCTTTTATTCCGTCGCTTTGAATGCGACGGGTTGCACCTCGGGTGTAGAGGTGGCGCCTTGCTCCAAGTTGACAATGTGTTTGGAGTCTTTGATCATTAGTTCAAAGCTTACAAACTTGCCAATTACTTCCTCGGGAGACATCTATTTATATCTAGGGTCTCCACGGATTAGTTGCACTTGAGTGGGATTACGAGAAACAAGTGATCTAAGAATAACCTTGACCATCTCATGGTCATCCCACTTGGTGCTCCCGAGGTTGCGCACTTGGTTCACCATGGTCTTGAGCCGGTTGTACATGGCTTGCGGCTCTTCCCCTTTGTTGAGGACAAATCGACCGAGTTCTCCCTCGATCGTCTCGCGCTTGGTGATCTTGGTCACCTCGTCCCCTTCGTGTGCGGTTTTGGGGACGTCCCAAATTTCTTTGGTGCTCTTTTACCCTTGCACCTTATTATACTCCTCTCAACATAAAGAGGCAAGGAGTATAGAAGTTGCTTGAGAGTTAAAGTGCTGTATTTAGGCGGCCTCATCCGAGTCATAGTCCTTATCCCCACCTTTGGTGCCTGCGCTCCAAACTCAACAATATCCCAAATACTTTCGTGGAGTGAGGTTAGATGGTGCCTCATTTTATCACTCCACATACAATAATCTTCACCATCAAAATATGGTGGTTTACCTAGGGGTACGAAAAGTAATGGAGCATGCTTTAAAATTCGGGGATAGCGTAGGGGCATCTTACTATACTTCTTGCGCTCATGGCGCTTAGAAGTAGTCGATGACTCGGTGCCAGAGGTGGAGGGTGACGAAGAGTCGGTCTCGTAGTAGACCACCTTCTTCATCTTCTTCTTCTTCTTATCACCTCTCTGATGTGACTTGATGGAGGAAGAGGATTCCTCCTTATACTTGTTGCCGGACTCCCATGAGAGAGTCCTCCCCGAGCCTGCGAGCTTTTCGCCGGTCATGATCTCCCTCTTGGCGTGATCTCCAGGCATCACTTCGAGTTGGTTAGACTCTTAATGAAGCACTATCTCTAATACCAATTGAAAGTTGCCTAGAGGGGGGTGAATAGACGAAACCTGAAATTTATCAACTTTAAACACACACTAAGGTCGGGGTTAGCGTTAGAATTAAATTCAAGTCAAAAGAACGTCTCTCTTGCTAAGAGTTGCTCAAGGAATGCGGATGACGTATGGGAGCCAACTCAAATCAATACTAGCAAGGAAACGTTAGAGTGGGAAAACAAATCAAACGAGAATCAAAGTGAGTGAACACGATGATTTGTTTTACCGAGGTTCGGTTCCAAAAACCTAGTCCCCGTTGAGGAGGTCACAAAGACCGGGTCTATTTCAACCCTTTCCCTCTCTCAAACGGTCACTTAGATAGAGTGAGCCTTTTCCTTAATCTTCACGGGTCACTTAGACCCCACAAGGACCACCACACACTTAGGTGTCTCTTGCTTCGATTACAAGTCTCTTGAGAATAAGAAGGGAAAAAGAAGAGGCCAAACCAAGTGACAAGAGCAAGAAAAGAACACAAGTGATCCTCTCACAAGCCCTAATGCACTAGAGTTGATTTTGGGGCTTTGAGTGGATTGATTGCTTTGATTGTGTCTTGGAGTGTTGGGCTTTTGCTCTTGCAATGAATGAAGATTTCAGAAGGCTTGGATGGGAGTGAATGAGGTGGTTGGGGGTATTTATAGCCTCCCAACCACTTCTAGCCGTTGGCTGAATTCTGCTCGCGATGGGCGCACCGGACAGTCACTGTGCACTATCTGGTGCGCGCCACATCAGCGCAACCGTTAGGGTTCGGAGCAGTTGACCGTTGGGGCGTCTTGTCGTCGTGCTGCACCGGACAGTCATATGCCCTCTGACTTCTGCGCTCTAACTTCTGCATTTGCACTGTTCACTGCAGAGCACCTTTTGCAGTCGACCGTTGGCTATAGTTAGTCGTTGCTCCGCTGGCTCACCGGACAGTCCGGTGGCACACCGGACAGTCCGGTGAATTATAGCGGAGCACGCCTCCAATTTCCCAAGAGTGGCTGGTTCCGAGTGTGCCTGGCTGGCGCACCGGATAGTGTCCAGTGCGCCAAAAATCAGCACACTCAAGTCCTTTTGGTCCAATTAAATTGTGTCCCTAACTTGATTTCTTTCTTGGTTTGTGTTGAACCTTATGCACCTGTAATAGATGAATTCTAGACAAAACTAGTTAGTCCAAGTGTTTGCGTTGGTCATAAATCACCAAAATTAATTATAGGAAATGGTTAACCCTATTTCCCTTTCAACTGGACACTATAAACATCTAATTGTATCCACTTCAATCAAATCACGCTATGTAAATGGAGCATCAAGGGCCATTCATGGTGGGTAGTGACCTATTGGTCCCTAAACACCACCTTTTACCTCTACAGACTAATAGACACATTGAATCCTACCAAATTCATTTGCCATAAGCAGAAGTGCACACAAAGGTAATAAATGCTTAAGATATTACATCTAAAATATCAATTTGTTCACATTTATCATAGCTGATCTCTGCCATTAGCAGCTGCCAGCCGCTGCCAGCAGCAAATCATGAGAGGGGGGAGGGGTGGTGTGTGAAAACTAACATGATGCTACTACCAAAAATGGGGGAAATGAACCAAAAATAGGGGAGAAACAAACCTCCTCGTGGGCCGACGTCGAGTTCGGAGTCGCACGCCGTCTGCTGCCATGAGAGCTCCCACTGTGCCGAGTGTGGAAGCACACACGTAGTAGCTTGGAGGAACAAGAACCAACCCTAAGATCATGAATCAAGAAGAAGCAGATCGCGTTCCAAGAACTCATCGGAACTGTGCATTCATCACGTGTATGAGCAGCGGCGGACGCGCCCTTGTGTGGGCAGCCGCAGGGTGTGTCTGCCGGCGTGCAAGGCAAGGTGCACGCATGGCGGAGCATGCCCCTATGTGGGCAACCACTGACGGCATCGCAGACGGCTTTGTTGTAGTCGTTGCGGTTCCCTCGGTGGAATTTGCGTCAGCTCATCCTTCCGATTTGAACATCCATGAAAGCTAGCATAGCATAGCTACATGCATTGGTAAGTAGGTTAAAATAGTTCAAACAACCTGGGAGATAAACAATGTACTTCTGTGAGTAGCTAACACAACCTTCTAATATAATCCAAAACATAGCACAGACTGGAAAATATCAGACACCCAAATCCAATTAATTTGGAAGCCTAATCTGATCTAAAGCCAAGAAAAATGCATAAATATGAGTGCCTTAATATAAAGCCAAGTAGCCAACTATTAACTCCTAGGTTGCTCTCTCTTTTTTCATTCCATGTCACTCTAACAGCTATCGGAAGTTGTTATATCAAGAGACTACAATCACCGAATAGTGATAAGGGGAACTCAACCACAAATTTTCATGACTCATTACTGATGTAATATAGTTACATACTCACTTAAAATTAACATGGACAGAGAATAAAAATGAGGAGCTTTTGAACATCTACCATACCACTACTATTACTGGAATCTCACACAAGGAAAAAATAGCAGTAAGCATAACACAGAAAGCATGCTCGGTGTTTAACCACAGAAAATTCACACTAAAAGAAATTTCAAGGATTTAGATGTAAGAGTAATTAGCAAAAGAAAAGGTGAATAGGAAGACAAATATAAAACAGAAATGAGATGCCAACCTTGTTTTCACCTTCTTGCACACGGTCATGAGTTTCCTTAGAATCTACATCCCGAACGGCATCAGTCACTCCCTTTTCAATAGTAGCTCGCTTTTCTGCTTCTTTTATTCTCTTTTTTTTTCCTTCTCTTTTCTTAAACACTTTCTACCTCTGCCTTCTCTATTAGTCTCTTTTTTCTCTACATAGATGAGAAGAGTTATTTAAACAACAAACCTACAAAAACCATGAATTTGTTCCATATAACACTCTTTGACAGATGGCTCAAGAACAATGGTACAAAAATCAAACCTTTGAGTTTGTCAACAAGTCCCATCTTTGTATGTAGCAACTTTCTTCAATTTCTCCCTTGCCACCTTTCTTGCCTCCTAGTAAGTGTTCTTACAGGTGACATTACTATCATCCAACACTCCCGTCATTCAACACAATGGGATGAGTCATGCATTAAAACATGTTAGCAGCTTTATTCCCACAAGATCATTCCTGAGCACATGAAAAGGTACTGGTATAAACCACTATAGACCCCAAAACAAAATGTAGGCTACAAATACAATCATAATTGATAGTTCACATAATAGTTGCAATAGCTCCCAAGAAATGTAGGGCATCAACACACCAAGGTGAAGAGATGCTACTCCATAACATCGAATAGGAGCCAGATGGCAGTGGCACCAGCAAGTACCGAGCATGAGATCTTCTTGTTCATCCATAGGACAAGATCGACAGCTGCACGCATTTGCAAAGAAATAACCACACCAGTCCAAAAACCCCTAACAAATATTCTAGATCCGTTAAAAAATCCCTAATAAATAGAGCATGTTAGGGTTTAACGGTGAGCACGACTCACATGTAGGTCGGGGTCAGAGAAGAAATCTTTGGCTGGGGGGACTGGTTACTAGCAGCGTGATGGAATCCTAGGGCTCTCCGTCAAGCCTATGCTCCCGGAAGACATCCATCATGTAGAAAACAGGTGACACCTAAGAGGGGTGTGAATTAGGACTTCTAAAACTTTCACTAATCTAGGCCACAAATAAATCCCTAGAGCAAAACCTATGCAAATAATCAAACTAGAATGTGCAAACTAGGTTTTGTCTAAGTGTTGCTATCTCTACCGCAAAGGCTAAGTTTCAATCTACACTAAATAAGTATGAATACAAGATTGAAACTTAAATGCTTAATATAAATGCGGAAACTTAAAGAGCAAAGTAGAGAAGCAAACTCTCGTGGATGACGCTGGTATTTTTATCGAGGTATCTGGAACCACGCAAGGTCCCGACTAATCCTCGTTGGTGCCCCTATGCAAGGGGAAGCCCACGCGAGGGCCATGCACCACGGTCGAGTAACTCCGTAGAGAGCCGCGGGCCTTCTCCACGTGCAAGTGGTGCTCCGCTTCCGGCTCCTCTCGGACGCTCCCCGTCGTCTCCATTATTGAGCTTTCGGCCAAAACGTCGCGGGCCTCATTCCCTCCAGTACACGGTGGCGGTCGTGACACAAACGCGGTTGTCACGGTCTCGCAAGACTCTCCCCTCACTCAGTACAATTACAACGGCTCACGTAAGAGCCGAGGGGTTGTGTGGTTTTACAAAACTCACTCAACTAACTAGGGTTCACCTAGAGCAAGCGCTAAAGCGGTCTAACTAACCTAAGCACTTCGCAAAGCACCTACGCTAATCACCGAGTGATTCTATTAAGCACTTGGGTGTTTGAGCTCTTGGAAATGTGCACTATATGCCTTGGTATGTTGTTTGGGCTCCCACACCTTCAAATGGCCGGTTGGGTGAAGTATATATATAGGCCCCAACTCCAAAATAGCCGTTGGAGAAAAGCTGCAGTTCTCTACGGCACACCGGACAGTCCGGTGGTGCACCAGACAGTCCGGTGGTGCACCAGACAGCGCACTGTAGCATGTCCGATGCGCCTAGCCGTTGCCCTGTCAGAGCAGGTGATCGTTGGCGCCGTAGGCTTTCCACACCGGACAGTCTGGTGCTCACACCGGACAGTCCGGTGGTCTTCTCTCCGGGTGCCACCTGGAACTAGCCGTTGGGTTGAGGTTCCCTGGTGCACCGGACAGTCCGGCGTGTGGGCACCGGACAGTCCGGTGCTCCACGCACAGACAGTTCGTAGGCAGCACACTTGGACTTTTCTTGGATCTTTTTAATGTCTTCTTTTGAGGTGTTGCTTTCCCCAATTCCTTAGTCCAAGTAGATCTTGCATCCTGTGAACTACAAACACAAACACTAGAAAACTTATTAGTTCACGGATTGTGTTGATCATCAAACACCAAAACTCAATTAGCCAAATGGCCCGGCATCCATTTTCCTTACAATCTCCCCCTTTTTGGTGATTGATGACAACACAACCAAAGCAAGCAAATAATACAAGTATTTGAATGAAAATATGCAATCTACTTGCTAGGATGCATGTTTGTCCCCACAATATGATATTATGGACTTAAGCCTCCCCCTAACTCCATAATTCACTTACTTCCTATTTTAGGACCAAATAACCAAAACCACTTGAAATACCATTTGTAGATATAAATTTTTAAATTTGTGGTGTTTGGTGTTTGATATAGTTTTCATTGCTTTGGTCCCTAAACTTCTCCCCCTTTAGCATCAACCACCGAAAAGGAAGACATTAAAAGCATGTAGGAAGTAAATAAAAACTTGACCTCAAAAGATTACTCCCCTAAATGAGTGTTCTCCTTTAGAAAGAGTTTTTCTCCCCCTTTAGAGATGAAGAAAAGCTCCCCCTGACAGTGATCTTAGGAAAAAGCATGTGAAAATTAGAGGCGCATGACATGATTTGAAAAGACTAACTTCCCTTATGCATAGGTAACAGAATATGAGTTAACCACTTATGCATCTTTAGCAACATGGAAGTATATGATATGAAATATAGTCTAATCAAATATTGGAGAAGACATGTAAATGATACTAGATGTAGTCTCAAAAGATACCGATTGAAATTCAATGGCGAGCTTGAGAGACATGAGAGTTCTTGGAGATTTTGCAGTGGAAGAATGTTGTCTTTCTCCGGGGACCACATTTTCCTTACAATGAGACTATCACATGAAATAGACTTGAAAAGGTGTTAGTCTCAAAGTATTAGATTATAGAGTAACCTCCCCCTGAAGGTGTGCATACAAGTTTTGAATACTTGTAGGAGACAAGCACTTTGATTTGATATCAAGAGGGGCAAATTATCTATAATCCGAACTTTGGAACATATAAGTTAAATGATACAACTTGTAGAATTCAAAATTTTCAATTGATGTATCATTTACTATGGAGTGATATAGAAGCTATGTGCCGTGCTTAAATAAACATTTTAAGCCATGTAGGTTTGCTTAAGTATATGAATTGAAAGCAAGCAATCCTACCATGTGATTTACCTAGTATGCACAATTTTAAACAAAAGTAAATACCAAATATAATACTAGGCATGAAGGGTAAACTAGATACAAAGTAAATAGATACGCATATCTAAAAACAAGAGATACAATAAATCAAGTTACCTTAGTCATGGGTGGGAAATTTGGGTCCAAAATTTTCACTAACCCACTTGGCAATAAACTTGATCCAATATGATGTATCCCATGATATACATCCCAACTTTGCCAAGTCTCCAAAATTTCCCAAAGACCTTCGGTCCACTCACTTCCCTTTTGGGATCCAAACCTTCTTGGTGCTTTTCATGGTTGAAATTATTTCCTTTGGCACCCAGATGCGTTTGGCCCCATTTCCTTTGTTGGCTTGCTTGTTGGCCTTGATGCTATCACCTTTTCGTTCTTTTTCTTCTTGATCAAATATGGTGTAGCAGTCTTTTTGTCCACCTTTTTGATGTAGGTGTTGGAGATTTTGCTTGATGGCTTTTGCTTGAGCTTTTGCCTTTGTTTATCCCCGGTCATCGCCTTGCATTGGAAAGACTTATGGCCTTCCATATGGCATAGCCTACAAATCATAGTTTCTCCCTCCATAGGCTTGTTCACTCCCGCAGTGGTGTTATCCTGTGGAGGTTGGATTTATTTGGCTTTGCCTTTCTTGTCGTACAAAGCCTTGCCAATGCGAGCCACTTCTTGCTTTAATTGTTCATTTTCCTTTACAACCTCATTCGAACATGTTTCTACAACAATATTCTCAACAAGAACTTGGTTGCAGGGGTTAGAATCATTAATTAAATCAAAGCAAGAAGTAGAAGCATCTTTCTTAATAATTTCAGGTATTTCAACTAAAGATGCTGCTGGGGTGCTACCAATGTTTTCTAGCTTAGTAGTTAGCTCATTATTGTGTATGCTAAGAATTTCCATTTTCTCTAGCAAATTTTCAATAGCTTCTTGGGAGCTAGCTAACTTAGCCTTAAGTTTTTCATTTTTTAAATGAGACCATCATCGATAGCAGTGGATGAAGCACTAGATTCTAATAGCTCAATTTTAGTTGACAGCTCACTATTTAAGTTTGCAAAAGTTTCAAATTTTTCTAGCAAACCTTTATAATCATTTTGGGAGCTAATCAACTTATTTTTCAAAGTTTTAAGTTGAGCTTTTTGCTTAGTGCAAACATCCTGGAAAAATTCTACGGCTTCCGCAAGCTCATCTACAGAGGGCTTTCCCTCACCTTCATCATCACTACTACTTTCATCACTAGAGGATGGAATGCTTTTGTTACCTCTTGCCATAAGGCATTTGTGTGATGATCGTGATGAGCGTGATGAGGACCGGTGGCTACGCATCCTTGGAGGTTCATCTTCACTTGAAGAATCATCCCAAGTTCTAACACTTGTTAGCGCCTTGCCTTTGCTCCTCTCCTTTTTGGGTTCGGCCATATTTGGACAGTTGTCCCTGAAGTGGCCCTTCTCCCCACATGCGAAGCATCCTCTCTTCCTTTGCTTTTTCCTGTCAATGTTAAAGAGAAGATCTTCAACCTGCAGAGGCACACCCATTAGATTAATCTTGCAGATCATCCCCATTACCTTTCCGACGCGTCAGATTGTTTCTTCATCCTCAGAGGATGATGTGCATGGTTGATTATCTTCATCATCATCACTTTCTTCTTCTTCCTCTTCTTCGCTTGAGGAACTTGGTGTGGGAGCCTTCTTTTTGCCCTTCCTTTCATCACATGCAAAAGCGTATGGCCTTGAGGAAGTTGGCTCCTCTCCCCGACACATTTTTCGCAACATCTCAAAAGCCACGATCTTCCCAATCACAATGGTCGGGGTCATGTTACTCAAGTCCTCTATGTTGTGAAGGATGGTGATGATGCTCCCATATCTTCGTTGTGGTAGCAGGGAGATAATCTTCCTCACAATGTCCACATCACCTAGCTTATTAATGCCAATAGAGTTGAGCTCATTGATAATTAGATTCAAGCGAGAATATATATCTCTAACAAGCTCATCATCTTTCATAGCAAATGAATTATACTCATTTAAGACTAGGCAATGTTTTTGCTCACGGACATTGGATGTGCCGTCATGGAGCTCATGCAATTTTAGCCAAATCTCATTAGCAGTTTTCAAGATAAATATTTGATTAAAAATATCCATGCTAAGAGATTCATACAATCAATTTTTGGCTCTAGCATTTAAATGAATTTCTTTTTCCTCACTCGTGGTGGGTTTCTTGGGATTCTTGAGGGGTTTCATCCCATCACCAGTGACTCTCCAAACACCTAGATCAACGGCCTCTAGGTAACAAGCCATTCTAGCACTATAATATGGGAAGTTAGTGCCGTCAAAATGTGGTGGCCTATGGGTATCCATCCCTTCCTCTAAAAAGTGTCGGCTCTTTTAGCGATGAAGCTAAAACGTTTCAAATGAGCCAAACTAGGCTCTGATACCACTTGTAGGAAATGGGTGACACCTAAGAGGGGGGGGTGAATTAGGACTTCTAAAACTTTCACCAAACTAGGCCACAAATAAATCCCTAGAGCAAAACCTATGCAAATAATCAAACTAGAATGTGCAAACTAGGTTTTGTCTAAGTGTTGCTATCTCTACCGCAAAGGCTAAGTTTCAATCTACACTAAATAAGTATGAATACAAGATTGAAACTTAAATGCTTAATATAAATGCGGAAACTTAAAGAGCAAAGTAGAGAAGCAAACTCTCGTGGATGGCACCGGTATTTTTACCGAGGTATCCGGAACCACGCAAGGTCTCGACTAATCCTCGTTGGTGCCCCTACGCAAGGGGAAGCCCACGCCGAGGGGTTGTGTGGTTTGTCTAAACTCACTCAACTAACTAGAGTTCACCTTGAGCAAGCGCTAAAGCGGTCTAACAAACCTAAGCACTTCGCAAAGCACCTACGCTAATCACCGAGTGATTCTATTAAGCACTTGGGCTCCCACACCTTCAAATGGCCGGTTGTGTGAAGTATATATAGGCCCCAACTCCAAAATAGCCGTTGGAGAAAAGCTGTAGTTCTCTACGGCACACCAGATAGTCCGGTGGTGCACCAGACAGCGCACTGTAGCCTGTCCGGTGCGCCTAGCCGTTGCCCTGTCAGAACAGGTGACCGTTGGCGCCGCAGGCTTTCCACACCGGACAGTCTGGTGCTCACACCGGACAGTCCGGTGGTCTTCTCTCCGGGTGCCACCTGGAATTAGCTGTTGGGCTGAGGTTCCCTGGTGCATCGGATAGTCCGGCGTGTGGGCACCGGACAGTCCGGTGTGTGGGCACCGGACAGTCCGGTGTGCCACCGGATAGTCGGGTGCTCCATGCACAGACAGTCCGTAGGCAGCACACTTGGACTTTTCTTGGATCTTTTTAATGCCTTCTTTTGGGGTGTTGCTTTCCCCAATTCCTTAGTCCAAGTAGATCTTGCATCCTGTGAACTACAAACACAAACACTAGAAAACTTATTAGTTCACGAATTGTGTTGATCATCAAACACCAAAACTCAATTAGCCAAATGGCCCGGGGTCCATTTTCCTTACACATCACGGTGTAGCGACGCGGAAGGGGAGCGGGGACTGCAGTGCACCGGCTCACTGACGCTTGGAGAGGAGGACGAGCGGCTGGGGCGTGCTAGCGTTGGGGTGCAAGCGGAAGGGGGATGTCAGGAGGAAGTTGATGGCGCGCATTGGGTGCGGTGGGGGTGAGGGTGGCCACCGGAGCCATGCGGCGGGCAAGGTCTAGGGTGCGCGGGCAACACACACGATCAGTGTGGGCGTCGCCGATGGGGGCATGTGGGGCGAGGATAGCAGGGAAGGCAGGAAGGACCACCATCATCGGTGATGGGCGAGTGATTTGGGGCGATGCTGAGGCCACGCGTTGTCGACGGTGTCGGGGCCCACGCGCGCTGGCGATGATGGAAGGCGTCGCTCGTTGTCGACGGTGTCGGGCCCCTCCGCACGCTGGCGATGATGGAAGGCACCGCGATCTAGGGAAGGCCAGGGATTACGGTGGAGGCAAACAAGGCAGTGATGGCGGGGCCCCACGCGCTCCGCGATCTGGGGAAGGAGCGCGTGGCGGGCCGCGAGATTAGCGGGGGCGGGGGGAGGGCGGAGCCATGGTGAAGGTGGTGGACGCCCTCCTTACCCTCTTAAGGAGTAGTAGAGATTCTGGAAATATGGCTATTGCTAAAAAGTATAAAAACTAATCACATTTCCTCCGTCCTGCTATATATGCTATAAACTTGGGTACGATCTCGTAGGCGTCACCAGATTAGAGCAATTCGTGTCCTATAAAAATGTCCTAAAACCATCATGTTTTAGAGGATTTAGGGCAACAATAAATAGTTAAGCTCTAACAATAAAATATCATATCAGTAATAAAGGCATGTGGCACTTTAGGATTGGAGGATGTCCATGGGCCATAGAGCAATGGGGGAAGATGTTGCTGTTGTGGCCTCGTTAGCTGGGTCCACCATGGCGGATAGAGCAGCTCAACAAGTGTGGTATATTTAGTGCATTTCAAGACATGCCCTATAATTATTTGACAATTTTTTTGTAAAATGAGAGCATCTCCAACAAACTAGCTAAATGGCTCGTCAAACTAAATTTTGGCTATTCAACGGCAAAATAACTTTCCAACAGACTAGCTATCTGACTCGCCAAATTATCTGACTCTCCAAATTAGCTCCCTTACTAGCTAAATTTGGCTAGCCACCTGACTAGCCAAACTAGATAGATAATATGTTGGAGTGAGATGCTATATATAGAGTATAATCTTTATGAAAAGGTAAATAAAGAGTAAAATAGAGATCCAAAAAATAAACAGTCTTTTGGAGATGCTCTGAGACACTGTTGAAACTGTTTTTTTTTCTATATTGAGCCCTATATTGTAATATGGAACATCAATTCAAGACATTGTTGAAAATGCTCTTAGTGCTATGTTGTTTGCTCCTTTGTAGGAACAAAATGGGAAGGCTGCCCTGTCGTCAAGACTGCCTTATGATGGACTGAATGGGGGTTTAAGAGTCTGGACATGCTGATTTGAACTGAACTCCTATAATCGTTGCTGTGAAATGTATAATTCCACAGCAAACAAAAGGATGTTTTGGAAAATGTTTCAGGTTCGTGCCCTCTTTCTTGGATGAATCCTCTAAAGCATTCGGCATTTTTACTAACACATAATGCACCTGGGGTATGGAACCGCAAAGCATGTTAATCTTCAGAAAATTCAATCTTTTTTCACACAACACCACAATTGTTACCCTTCATCATTGTGCAACACTGATATCAGGCTGTTCTTGCACACATCAATAAACAGAATTCATAAGAAAAAGGATACAGACACAACCCTAACACTGAAATCTCTATTACTCTATATGAACCTATTGTAGGCGTCCACACCACAGTTCTGCCATCCCCCCGTGTCCCCTTGTGTTGCCCACCCCCGCGACACAATCCCCACCGCCGCCCTCGCTCCCCCTTTTGTTGCCCACCCCCGCGACGCAATCCCCGCCGCCACCCTCTCGCCGTCGCCTCTGTGGAGGCCAAGGGAGGCATCAGCGTCCCCCTCACTCACACCCTCGTCATCAGCGTCGGGCGTACATTCTAGGGATCTCACTATCATCATCGGCCTCCGCCCCCCGTGATTTGCATCCGCCCTGCTCTCCTAAGCTCCGACGGGCGCCATTATGGGATCTCGCGATCCTCGCCCTTCCATCGACGCCATTCTAGGGATGGATGTCCCCACCCCCACGATCCACGCCCTTGCCCGCATCTCCCCTTCCATTCGCCACGCCCCCATTTGGCTCCGCATCTCCCCTTCCATTGGCCTCCAGCGTGAACCCCTTGGTGGACGCCTCCAGCTGCGCGAATGTGAACTCTCCAGGGGGTCCTTGAACGATGACGGTCTGCTCCGCTTCCGCGTCATCACACGCGACAGCTGCCACTGGAATAGGATGCACGTCCGCGACCCGTACGGGCTCCCGCCTGCCACAGCACCCCCGACGACGATGTTGTGGTTGTTCTAAGAAGCACCTGTGCTCGCCGCGACAGCGCTGATGTTGGGCTGCATCAAGGCAGTACACGAGGGAGCAGAGCACCACGAAGCCGCCCATCGCTGTGGCTGCCTGAACCAGGTGAGTCTCCTCTAAATTATTTTATGCTTTTTGAATGGATTGATTGGAGGTAGGCATGTGGAGGTAGCGACGGAGACCGAGCTGGTGGTGGGAAATTTGGCAGTGGAGTCTCTTATTCTCTATACTCTCGCTGCCCTTCCTCGCTCCTCTCCCTCGCCTGCACGCCTACAAATAGCCCTAGAAGAACACCAAATCCGCCATCGCCTGAATGCTGGTTGGCGATCCGTGGACTCCAAGCCCGCTCTTGCGCCCACCACCGCCTCGACGCTGCTTGGTGTCCCTCCCTTGCGCTATTGCCACCGCCACATCAGGCTTCTGCATGCCGTCGCCGAGGTGGGATGCTAAGCATTGGGGACCTCGCCGTAGGAGGCTTCATCCTCGACGACGACGACGACGTGCTCAACCTCCGAACATAGCTCGGTCACCTGACTAATCACCCCACCAGAAGATTCAGCACACCATTCTACAGTCTTTGTGGAGTACTATTTTTTTTGTATTTCCATTTATTACACATAATTTACTCTTTTTGAATTGATCAGTATTGAATTAGGTTCAGTACTTTTCAAATTGCTCATCATTTTATTTTCATTGTGTTGGAAGTATATTCCCTTCTTTGTTCCCATTTTGTTCGGTATATGTTTGTTTACAATGGAATACGGTGCAATTTTACCTTTTTTGTTTGGTGAGCATTTAATGATTCCATTTGAATTGCTTGACAATATGAGTGATACATTTTTATGTTTAATTGAACAATCTAATTGTGCTACTGTGTTTGTTGGTATTGCAGACCCCGCTGAATTATTGTCCTAAATGGTGTTGCATCATGCTGTCAAAGAGCTTGGACTTAATGTTTCTCGGACAAGCCTTGATTTTCTTCTGAGCTTATGTGTGAAAGCAAGGAGTTTGCGACGTGCCCAACATATCTGGTCATAATATGAATATGCTGGTCTTCCACACAATTTGTTGACTTCCTTGAGGTTGAATTCTTTTTACATAAACTAAGAATTTATAAAGCATTTTCTGCATAATGGTACATTTGTGGATTGATTTTTATTGTGGAGCCATGCAAGATTTTGCTTTATGTGATATCTATTACATTTATGCCTCTTTAGGATGTCTACAATTAAAGAAATTTAGCTATTTCTAGCCCCCATGTGTTATCTTTTGTAACCAGTTCTTTTTTGCAAAACCGAATTTAGAGACAAAATTTTGTTATATAGACTATCAAATTGTTCCTAATTCAATATACTATATAGCATCAAGCTGATAATAGTGAAACACAGTGGTGGTAGACAACATATCTTTCGAGCTCCTTACCTTGATAGTGAAAATGATCTTTTTTCAATAATATCCCTTAGGAGAACATAGTTAATATGGCTACCACCATACAACTGCTCGAGTGAAAAATGAAATATAAAGGGCTGTAGAAATATGCAGAGCCTATGGGCAGCCTGCAGAAAGACCAAATCACCATACTGAAGCAGATTCACCTATATTCCATCATGACGTGGAGGTCAAAAACATGCTGATTTTGGTCTCAAGGCTTGCTCCAGTACCGGATGTCGAAGGGACATTACCAGCTCATATCTCCACTATTGTTAAGGGCACCCCATTAAGTCTCATACTGTCAGTCACATTGGAAATGTCAAACTTGCCATGCTTTCTTTTATGGTAGTATACCATTACTATTTGGTAGGATTATCTTGATCCGGAATATTTCCTAGCTCACAAATTAACTTGGTTTAACAATTGTGCTTGTGAGACTGCTTGTCCACTTGAAGGCGACTGCTCTTTCAACTTGTGCTGGTCCATTGGCTAAAGAGGTGTAGTGGCCTTTAACTATTGTGCTGGTCCAGTAGTAACTAAGATTATTGTTTCTCAATCCATTGAAACTATGGTAAGCAGTTGTTTGAATATTTGAAAGATAAGAAGTTATGTCATTTTTCATATGTTTCTAATGTATATTGCCATATTAGTGTAATAACTACATCTTCTGTGCTGTAACAGGACGAAAATAATGAGCTTGTTGCATCTGAAACTGATGTTTATGCAATTGCTGATTTTATTAATGTAAGGTTGTATCTTCTAATCACTAACAGATATTCTAGCATAATTTTATGCCATTGTCAATGATATTATTATCATGCCTAGGACTTCATCTATGTTTGAAATTTGAATTTATTCTCATAGAATTTATGTGCATACTTGAGTGCATGTAGGGAGCACGATTGTCAATCTAGATTCTAGAGGAATTAAATATGTTGTGCCATTGTCAATGATATTATTATCCAGATTTGTAATAATGTGCTTGATAACATACGAAAAATATCAACATAAAATTTTATACATATATATTTTAAAATACTAAGTTTATCCTAATGGTACAAATTACCACTTCATCCCTACTTCCGAGCACAAGAGACTCTTGATTATGGACTTGCTGATACGATCTTGCACTCGCTAGATGGTTCTTTCAAGCCAAAGGTATCATGCTAATCCCTGTTTCAGCACCGATTTCCATGGGTAGCTTTTTGTTGATTATTTCTTCTCGTGGATTAGGACCTGACTACGCAACTAACCAAGGCACAGGCGATGTGCCAGTCAGTCAAGCATGCAGCTACTGGAGTTGGGAGATGGTCAACTCCAACTGCACCCAGGGCCGTGCCTGAGGCAGGGCATCAGCGGCAGCCGACCTGGGCCCCATCTCCCAGGGGCCCCACCCTATATAAAGTTCAATAGGATTATAGCCTTATAGGAATTAGGGTAGGCACCGTACCACAGGTCCTCAATTTCTTATGCATGCTGTCGCCGCCTACCTTGTTGCCTAGGCTCTGTCCTTGGCTCCTTGCCGCCGCCTAGGCCTAGCGCCTGCTTCCTGGTTTCCTGCCGCCGCCTGCCCGCCTGCTATGGTGCTGCCTGCATGCAACATGTTGTCCCTATCTATAATCTAGCAGACTAGCACAGTAGCACGCCACACGCGCTGCTGGGAAGCCCAGCCTACGACGCGACGCAGGCCCCTGCCTTCTGCCAGCCCGTGATCGACAGGTTCTCGTGCTTTTCCTTTTATGGATTATTTTATTGATTGCGTGCAGATTGTTTTATTAATTTTTTTATTGATTTCTTGCAAATTGTTGTTGACATCATGCCTCCTAGAAAATATGCATCAGGTAGCCAAAAAAGAAAAAGAAGGAAACACACGGAGGATTTTGTCTTGTCACAGAAAGGAGCCATGGATAAATTTCTTAAGAGAGATATGGGAGATCCGAGAAACACAAATGAATTGGCAATAGTGCTTTTGGAGCCGATGGACGAACAAATTGGTGGGAATTCAGAATACCAAGGACCTACAGACCATAATGTAAGTGACCATGATAATATATCTCATCCAACTGCTACAGAATCTGCTAGTGTTGACGAACCGCTAGTAGTGACTATAGACATATATGATCCAAGAAATTGGAATAATCTTGATAACAAAGCAAGAGATACATTAGTCGAGAAGGGACCGATAAGAGAAAATAATCTTGTCTTTCCAATGGATGGCAACTCTAGGCATTTTTCCTATTCCCATTATTTTAGAAAATTAAGCAATGGTGAGGAACATGACAGAAAATGGTTAGTTTACTCAAAGCGTGTTGATAGAGTGTTTTGCTTCTGTTGTAAGCTTTCAATTCTGATAGTTGCACAAGTTCATTAGCACATGATGGATATAGAGATTGGAAACATATTAGTGAGAGACTGAAAGAACATGAAAATAGTGCTGAGCATATTACTGGTATGAACAGTTGGAATGAATTGAGGGATAGACTAAGAAAACAAGAAACAATCGATAAAGATTTGCAACGACAAATTACAAAGGAGAAAGAACGCATGAGACAAGTTTTATTCAGAATAGTTGCCATCGTGAAATTTCTGGGTAAACACAATTTAGCGTTTCGAGGGTCCAATAATCATCTTTACAATGAACAAAATGGAAATTTCTTGGCTTGTGTTGAAATGGTTGCAGAATTTGATTTGGTAATGCAAGATCACCTTAGACGAATTGAAAGAAAGGATATTCATTACCATTATCTTAGTAATAAAATTCAGAATGAGTTGATATCTCTTTTGGCTTCTGATATTACTAACAGTATCATAAAGATTATTAAAGAGGCAAAATACTTCTCTATCATTCTCGATTGTACTCCGGATGTTAGTCATGAAGAACAAATGTCTTTGATAGTTCGATGTGCCAACATATCTAGCAACAAAATTGAGGTTGAGGAGTACTTTCTGAGTTTTTTAAAGGTGGATGACACATCTGGTTTGGGGCTTTTCAATGTTTTGATTGATTCATTGGAGTCCTTTGGTCTTGATATTGATGACATATGGGGTCAAGGTTATGACAATGGTTCTAATATGAAAGGAAAGCATCAAGGAGTACAGAAACGGTTGCTTGATAAGAATCCAAGAGCTTTTATATGCCATGTGCTTGTCACAGTCTTAATCTTACTCTTTGTGATATGGCAAAATCTTGTAGTAAAGCTGTTTCATTCTTTGGAATTGTGCAAAGAATATATACATTGTTTTCCGGTTCTACAAAAATATGGAAAGTTTTACTTGATCATGTGCCAAGTTTAACTGTGAAATCATTGTGCAACACTCGTTGGGAAAGTCATATAAAAAGTGTGGCAGCAATTAGATATCAAACTCCTCATATAAGGGTGGCTTTGTTTGAGTTACATCATGCTTCTGATACTGATCCCATGGCAAAGAGTGATGCAAAGAGTTTGTATGACTTGATTGGTACCTTTGAATTCATTCTTGGTATGGTTATATGGCATGATATTTTATATGCTGTAAATGTTGTGAGCAAGAAGTTGCAATCATCATCAATGTGTCTTCACTCTACCTTAGAGCAAATAAATGGTATAATGACTTACTTTGACAAGTATAGAAATGAAGGGTTTGCTTCTAGTATGGTGGTTGCCAAGGATATTGCTTCTGTAATAGGTGTAGAGGCATCATTTCCAGTAAAGCATCATGCTCTAAGGAAAAAAGCATTATGATGAAAATGATTGCAGCAATGAGGCAAATCTACAAGGTGAGAAAGATTTTGAAGTAAATTACTTTTTAGTTATGCTTGATATGGCAAGCAGTTCATTAAAAAATAGATTTGAAGACCTCAAAGTATTCAATGGTATATTTGGGCTCTTCTTAACTCAGCATCATTGAAATCATTGGATCACATTAAACTCAAGGATTATTGTACCATGTTGGCAAAAACTTTCTCTGTCGATGATTCATTTGATTTTGAGGAAAATAATCTCACTTCAGAGTTAAGAATATTGCAAATGACACTGCCAGATAGATCAATGTCTGCTATGAAAAATTTTGAGTTTGTTAGGAGAATGGATTGCTATCCCAATATATTTGTTGCTTATCGGATATTATTTACTATACCAATAATTGTGGCATCAGCTGAAAGGAGCTTCTCAAAGCTTAAGTTATTGAAGAATTATTTAAGGTCTAAATGTCTCAAGAAAGGTTAAACGGGCTAGCAACTTTATGCATTGAGAAGAAATTATTAGATGATATCAATATTGAAGCCATCATTGATGATTTTGCATCTAGAAATGTTAGAAGACGTTTTTAAGTTGATCTCTTCAATATATTTGAGGTAATAATCTTACTTCTATTTTTTACTGTTCAAGTCTTTCTGTGGTACATTAAGTATAATTAGTTGATATATATAATAGTAAAAAACAGTTTTATGGTGTTGGGGCCTCTGTTTATAATCTTGTCCCGGGTCCCTCAAAAGTCAGGAATGGCCGTGACCGCACCCAGGTAGAGACTAGAATGGTACACCAGGCATGTTTTTCTTTCTTTCTAAGTACTCTAAACCAATTTATTTTTTGTGTGTCGTGGTAATGAAAATGGAGATGTACTTGATTCAATATTTCTTTTATTTAGGCTGCTGTGTCGACATAAATTAAGCCCTTCTAAGTAATTTTTACCTCTTTGCAGTTGTATCAACTATGATAGTACCTGTTGTTGCTGCTAGGACAGTTGGCTATTGTTACATGTGGTGGAAAGTAAGTCCCAACTAATGTTGATTTTGTTTTCATTCATCAGTGGCAATCACATTGTATGTTTATTATTATTTTTTGCTGCTCGGTTGTGCATAGATGTACCGTATTCAATTATTGCTCCTCTGACTAAACATACACGGCCAGGTACTGTTCTACTACTTTAATTGCTACTGTCAATTGTAATGACTAACAACGCCTGTTAATTTTGATGTACATGTTGTTTCGACATGAACTCAATGACAGTGGGTAAACATCTCTTTGACTTAGTAAAATAACTAGCTTTCTCGAAGTTCATGTTATTGGTTATTGTATGTAGAGGGGGGAAGAGCTGCTTGTGTACTGGTGCAGAGAGGATCATTGGTTGAAAGCGATGTTTCTACATATGAGGTCTGTAATTAAGGTTGAGGAAGAGTTGGTTGGGGTTCCTGTGAAAGGTGGACTATATGAGGTCTATAATTACTTTTTTGTTATGCTCTATCATTACTTGAATGAATCATGTATGTATCACTGGTAAGAAACTTCAGCTCATACTTGATGGGTGATGGGGAAACACTTTTGGGAATTCTAATTTGCATTGCACTATTTAATTGTTTGCTTTCTATTCCCTTCACATGGCCACGATTCTTTTTGCATAAATCACCATATAATTCTTCATCTGAGTAAACTATAGAAAACTTTCAGATGGATCTCAGAAGATTAATATTAATCACTCTTCATTAATGTTGCAGCCCAGAGGTTAAAGTATATGCTTATGCAGCTGCACAAGTTAAGAAAGCTTTGGAGGTGGGTTATCTGTGATCATCATGATTGATCTTCCTTCATTTTGCCCAATTTTTTATTTGACCTTATCTCCTTGCAGGTCACTCACTACCTAGGTGGTGAAAACTATGTGTTCTGGGGTGGAAGAGAGGGTTACCAAACTCTTCTGAATACTGATATGAAGAGAGAACTTGACCATCTGGTATGAATGGGGTTTATTTCCCGATTTTGTGTCTCAGCTTTACTCTGTGGCACAAATTATCTGATCATTTGCTGGATTTGTCCAGGCTAACTTTCTTCAAGTTGTTGTTGACTACAAGAAGAAGATTGGATTCAACGGTAATTCAGTCCCATTTCTTTATGATTACCCGTTCCAATGTCCATAACTTTGACATAGTGCATTGTCTTTACTATGCCAATTTGGTGACAGAACTGAAATTTTATTATATATTTCAGGAACACTATTGATAGAGCCTAAACCACAGGAACCAACAAAACACCAGTATGCTACTTACTCAGTAATGAATTAGCAAAGTATCCTACATGATTCAGAATCAGAAGCATTTATCCTTGTTTCTCTGGCAGGTATGACTGGGATGTTGCGACTACGTTTGCTTTTCTACAGAAGTACGGTCTTACAGGTAATATAAGTTTTCATATTTTTGAAATGTGAATACATTGTCAGCAAAATTCTGTGAGTGAAGCTTGTGCGAGTTTAACTGTTTGTTCTAAAAGTACCCCTTTTTACTGTCCCACATGACATAGGAGAGTTCAAGATTAATGTTGAGTGCAACCATGCTACTCTATCTGGACACAGGTAAGGTTTTTTTGCTTGCCTAAATTGAGTTGAATAATAGCTTAAAGAACTGCATGTTAAACTTGCAGCTGCCTTCATGAATTGGAGACTGCACGGATTAATGGGCTGCTTGGAAATATCGATGCAAACACTGGTGATCCTCAAGTTGGTATGTGTCACTGTTGTATATAACTCCTTTGTTTTTTAATAAGCGTATGACCCGATATTATTTGTGTTACACTAGAAACATACATGCATTTCTTTATTCTTTTCTAGAGAAAGAAAAAAAATAAAAAAAATGAGGCATGCATAGTAACTTACCTTACCGTTATGGACAGGTTGGGACACAGATCAGTTCATGACAGACATTGCAGAGGCTACTTTGGTTATGTTAAGTGTAGTTAAGAATGTGAGTGGCATGAACTAGTTCTCTCCCTTTTTACTCAAATCCACAGTTTGCCTATGTACTTCCTGGTTGCACTCATAAGCTGCTGCGTTTTTGTTTAACAGGGTGGACTTGCACCTGGTGGTTTCAACTTTGATGCCAAATTGTCAGTACCCTTTGTCATATGTTTCTTGTTCTGTGGAAAAATTGGAATTGAACCAACATGTGATGCTTTTGTGGTAACAGGCGAAGGGAAAGTACTGATGTCGAGGACATGTTTCTTGCTCATATCTCCGGAATGGACACCCTGGCTCATGGCCTCCGCAACGTTGCCAAGCTGATTGAGGTAACTTAAGACACATTAAGGCCCACTGAACTTTCCCATGCAGAGGTTTTTAAACTGAAATTTTTGTTCTGTGATGTTAGGATGGTTCCCTAGATGATCTTGTCCGCAAGCGGTACCAGAGCTTTGATAGTGAGATTGGTGCCTTGATCGAGGTATGGGACTTCCAAGTTTGGAGTTTGATTTCTTGTTCGCGAAGGATCGGATTCGAATTTGTGTAGGTTGTAACATTGCTCTATGGCTTCAAACAGGCTGGGAAAGGAGACTTTGAGACGCTAGAAAAGAAGGTTCTAGAGTGGGGTGAGCCCACTGTTGCATCCGGCAAGCAGGTAAATGTGTTGACAGTCTAGGCGTCCTCTCCACCTGTGCGCTGATGGTTGCTTATTAGGTATGTCATGATGTGCTTTCCTGTGCAGGAACTGGCGGAGATTTTGTTCCAGTCACAATGGAAGAAGTGTCATCCGCTGCCTATAACAGGAGTGGCAGAAGAGGCCAATGGATTTGTTCTTCCACCAATAATGGAAAAATGGTTGTGAGGACCAATCACCACCCCTAGAGCCACACGCTTCTTTCCCTGCAATGGATGTTGTAGCTACATCACTGAAGATAGATCCTAGATTTATGTATGGTATATAGAAGTCTGCACGGACACCCTACTATGATATATAGAAGTCTGCATGGTATTGATGGTTGCAATGTAATGGTAAATAGCTAAATTAAAATAACAAAATTTATGTATGGTTTGGATCATAAATTGATTACGAAACCTTTTCACATAACAATATAACACACATATTTATATATAGGTTATCGCGTATTATATGTTCTCGTTGCAACACACGGGCATTTACCTAGTATGTAGATGAAGACACAAAGACAACATCCTTGTATTACACCTGTGGTCTTCATTACCACCATTTTTTCCAACAAGGGAGAAGAAGATCAGAAAACACCACAAAGGAAAATCAACTAAACATACAATACAAGCCAGCCGAAGAAAGAGAAGAACATCTGAACTAGTCTGCAAATCTGCATTGCATGGGTAGCCAATAAGGGGCAGACAATCTTGTTTCGAACGCCTGTGCTCACTGCTGCTGAGGCTGGCCTCCAAGAACCTTCCGAATGGTGTGCCGCTGCTCCGACGACAACCTCTTAGGGAAACCGACGTCGAACTTGATCCTCAGGTTGCCTCTCCTCCCGTTCTCCTTGACGATAGGCATCCCCTCCTTGGCGACCACAAGCTCGTACCCAGGTGTCACCACGTCCGTGAGCCTAATCACCAGGTCACGCCCGTCGAGCGTCTTCAGGCTGACCGTCGTTCCTGCCAACGCGTCCACCAGATCGATCTTCCGGTGGACCAGGAGGTCGTTGCCCTCTCTCGTGTACAGGTCATGGGGCTTCTCGTCGATGACGAAGACGAGGTCGGCGGGGAGCTGGTTCGGCTGCTCGTTGCCCTTGTCCGGGAACGTGATCTTGGTCCCCTTCTTCCAGCCGGGCTTTATATCGATCGTTAGAATCTCTGATTCGGTCCCTAGTTGCCTGTTCAAAACTCAGCAGTGAGAGAGCTGAAATAAGCTAAGGCTCTGTTGATCTGTGATCTTTAGTCTCAAATGTGAAAGATGGTGCAACGCGAGAACCCTGCTACAAAAAACGCTCACCCATTCGGTTTCACAACGTTCCTGGAGATCTTCATCTTGCGTGCTGAGCCTGCGTACAGCTCTTCGAGCGTGCAGGGCAGTTTGGTCTCCACGGGCGGCGGCTTCCGAGCCTGACTGGAGCCGGTGCCGGCCGAATCGTTGTTGTATGGTCTGAACTTGCTCTCGTTCCCACCGAACCCACCGAAAGTGCCAGCGCCTTCTGTCTGGAACCTCATTGACTTGGCTCGCCCCATGTTCTCGAACGGCTTGTTGCTGCCAAAGAACTCGGCGAACACGTCTTCGGCGTTGCGAGGGTTGAAGCGTTGGTTGGCGGCCCCATTCGTGGACGTGGAACCACCACCACCACCACCAGCGTCTGCGGAGGCCTTCAGGCCTTCCTCGCCGTACTGATCGTACGCCGCCCTTTTCTGGGGATCACTCAGAACCTGAAAGGAGCCAGCGAGCATTGTCGTAGTCTGAAGGAGCAGAATTGCAGAAATGAGCAGCCATAGAAATGTCAAATGACGCACATTATGATTTTACAGGCAAAATCGACCACTCGATCAGGATGACAGAAAACCGACATAACGCATAGTCGACACGAATCTCCATGATATTTCCAGAATTCCAGCTCGCAAATCGCTAACGAAACAACTAATGCTAATATCTACTGGTGAAAATGGATTTTCTCTGGTAACAAGTACATGAAAATTTATCCAAACCGTGCTTGCAATTCAGAGAAAAGACAGTAGTAACTTTTACCAGATATTCCAAAGCGTAATCACTAATCAGGCCTGCGCCGCGAAAGCAAAGCTAAGCTAGAAGGTGCTGCAGCTGCATCCAATGTAACTGCAATTTCCATACCTCGTAGGCCTCGGAGATCTTCTTGAATTTGGCCTCGGCTTCCTTCTTGACGTCGCCAGGGTTCTTGTCGGGGTGCCACCTCATGGCCAGCCGGCGGTACGCCTTCTTGAGGTCCTCCTCCGTGGCGTTCCGGTTCACCTTGAGCACATTGTAGTAGTCCGTACCCATCCCCAACGCTCATGCCAAGAACGGCAAGAGCAGCGCCACCACCTACCAAATCCCAACGCAATAGAATCCCTTCCTCGATCCACGCGAACCGCTGCCGCCTCCTTCACGACGACCCCACTCCCCCCGCCTATCCCCAACCTGAATTTCCCAAGAAACCTTGTCAGATCAACAATGCGATCGGGACAAGAGGAAAGAGACCGCCTCCTTTGACCCTGCCTGTCGACCGCTCCCCACAAGGCAGAGCCTTCGGCGCGCTCTCAAACACGCCCAACGATCAGCACCACCGGCGGCAACCAATCTAGCGCGGACGCTTCACACCAAGACGCCGCCTTTCGCCGTGTTCCTGGGCCAGGGCCAATCAAGCCTAGACACCGACCGCGGTGCGCGCGAATCCGCGGGGGCGGCAAGTTGGCATAAAGGGTGTGTGGGAATGGGTCTTCGCGGAATGGGCCAGGACAAGGCGGCGACGAAAAATCCGGTGCCGGAGATGGCCGGGGGAAGGAGACAAGCGCGCGGGGGGGTTGATCTTGGGAGGGGAAGGACGCGGCCGGAAGGGACGTAGACGACGGGGAGAAAGGGACAGCGGAGACGCGCTATCAATTCGCCCAAATCCGGCTTCGGTTTGCAAAAATAGCTACGCGCCATCGGGGAAACGTATCGCGGGGCATCACCACTGGGACCGACATGTGGGCCTCGTGACCCACCTGGCTCCTGGGTTTGTTTTGTGTGCGTATTTGATTTGAGCTTTCGTGGAGTACATGCGAGAGGCGTGTTTGAAGGGACTCTCTCGGTATCGGTATTGGCTAGAAAAGATTTCCCCGTGTGTTTTTTTAATTTGTTGATAAGATTTTTTTGGTATTTAATATCCATATAGTATCTCTAATAGTACATCTTATTTTATATTTTTTTTATCAAAAATATACGGCACACCACAAAGTGACACAAATATACTACACTTAGAGCATCTCCAAAAAGATACTAAAACCAATCCGTAAATGCGTTTAGGGGTGGAATAACGAAATTTCTCAGTCCAACAGACCTCCCTTCCTTCCCCTAAATTACCTGCGTCCCGCATCCATGGTCCACCCTCCCGCAAATATCAGTGAGCAAGGTCTTTCCCCAATCCATCCTTGCATCCATCCTTGCGCGCGCTTCACTAGTCCTTTCCTGCAGTATTTTTCATTCAGGTGCCGAGGAAGGAATGGAGAGTGGCGGCGCGAGAGGCATCACAAATGTAGGAGGCGGCGGCAGAGTCGATAGCTAGAGCTTTGAAACCCAGTCAAGACAGACAGCTGCTCCGAATCTACAGCCTCAACCACACCGCAATGATCAGCCTCAACCTAGACCTGGAGGATGGAATGCAAATACGAGGTGAAGGAGAACTCCGTTCTGAAATGGGAGGATGTGTCCTGTGTCGACGTTGAATCAGATCCAATTGCAGCTCCCTTGTTTTCCCGCATCGACGCTTGTCTACATCCATGGAGCACGCCATGAACGGTAGTGGTTGTTTATCTCAACCTTCAATTATTTTGTATTGATAATCAAATTTGTGCTCTGATAATTGATTAGTTCAATTGTTTGCTTTCATCTTTACTTAATAAACCATGACGTGTAGTCTCAGTTCCTAACTTCTGCTTACTGAATGGCGTCGCATAATCTGTTTTATTCACAAAATTCCGATTAACGGTCAAGCAAAGATGCAATTAATAACAATTATCAAGATGTAGGAACAGTTTCATACCTTGATGCAGTCGATTCCTAGCGGCGTGCGGCGACAGCAAGAGTGATACAACGAGTAGCACAAATAAATATGTCTATCAGCAAGCATGCACGGGCCAACGGTAGAGATCAGCTGGGCCAGCAACAACACCTGCAAGTGGCCCAGTTTTGTTTGAGCGTTCGTTTTGCGTGAACTGATGGAGGTACACTTTGTTTACACCATGAAAAAGATTTAATATACCCTCATAATCAGTTTTTGGCGAATACTTTTGCATTTCCTTTTGGAGATGCTCTTACACTCGTGTCATATCCTTATTTTCTACATCGCTCTCATCATTTTCTTTTCTAATAATATAATTTACTTTCTAAAATACATGATTTAGAACTTAATTATTGGAGCATAATTTATTTTTAGTGTCTAAACGCTTTAAACAATATAGTATTTTAATTTTTAGGCACTGTTTAAGTCACTTGTTGGAGATGCCGCATCTATTGTGGCTTGTAGGTAAACATTGTTGTTCGATCAAATGCCAATTTTTTTATTAATTACTCTCCCAAACTAAGAACATCTTCAATAGTCCTAAAAACCAATGCTAGTGTCGGAAAGGAAATCTCCGGCCGGGTGGCGGAATACACCCGCCCTAAATCCTAAGATGAGGAGGGGGCCTAAGCGTTTTGCCTGTTGCTAGATGGACGATGAACACAAGAACACGCAAGAGTTTAGAGTGGTTCGGGCCGCCGGAGCGTAATACCCTACTCCACTATATGTTGTATTGAGCTTGAGAGCTTGTATGAACTTGTGAGTCTGAGAGTCTAAGTGATCGTGTGAGCTTGTGAGCTTTTCTTGTAACGTAGTGTGCCCTCCCTTTTATAGTTCAAGGAGGGGCACATACAAGGATACTGAGCCCTGACATGTGGGCCTAGGGACAAATGAAAGGAAGGAACTACTGCCTGCAACGCCAGGGTAATCTCCGAGCGCCATAATATCCGTAGTGCATACAGTATTGATATCTCGCGGTAGCGTCCTTGGTAACTGTCGGCGTTTCGAGACCGGGGGGTCCCTAAGCCGACGAGTGAGTGTGCCGCGTGCCCCAGCCCAGATGGGTCGAGCGCGTGGGCGAGCGCGAAGGGGGGAAAGCGAGGTGGCCGGAGCCGAGTCGTGAGGGAGGTGGAGATCCCACGGCCTTCGTGTTCGTCCCGCGCCCAGGTCGGGTGCGCTTGCAGTAGGGGGTTACAAGCGTCCACGCGGGTGAGGGAAGCGAGCGGCCCCAAGAGAGCGCCTGCCCCGTCCTCGTCCCCGCGCGGCCAACCTTCTCTAAGAAGGCCCTGGTCCTTCCTTTTATAGGCGTAAGGAGAGGATCCAGGTGTACAATGGGGGTGTAGCAAGGTGCTACGTGTCTAGCGGGGGTGAGCTAGCGCCCTAGGTACATGCCAATGTGATAGCCGGAGAGATCTTGGCACCCAGCTGGTGTGGTGTCGTGGCTGTCGGAGGAGAAACGGAGCCTGGCGGAGGGACAGCTGTCGGAGCGGTTGGGCCCTTGCTGACGTCCCCCTGCTTCCGTAAGGGAGCTGAGAGC
This sequence comes from Zea luxurians, assembly GCA_029449295.1. NCBI lineage: Eukaryota > Viridiplantae > Streptophyta > Magnoliopsida > Poales > Poaceae > Zea > Zea luxurians. The sequence continues at coordinate 34,510,414 of JAOPSE010000010.1, read as the reverse complement.
CGCCGTCGTCATGGGTCTAGCGGGGCGCCATCATTGCCTATCTGGCGGAGCTAGCCAGATGGGACGTCGGTCTTGTTCTCTGTGGCCCGAGTCGGCTCGGGGTACGGTGATGATGGCGCTTCCTGTTGACGTGGCGGACTTGTGCCCTAGGTCGGGCGACGTGGAGGCTCCTCCGAGGCCGAGGTCGAGTCTGTCTTCCATGGCCGAGGCCGAGCCCGAGCTCCTGGGTCGGGCGAGGCGGAGGTCGTTCGGCAGAGGCCAGGGCGGAGTCCGACCCCTGGGGTCGGGCGAAGCGGAGTTCGCCGTCTTCCGGGGCCTTAGCCCGAGTCCGAGCCCTGGGTCGGACGGAGCGGAGTTCGCCGTCTTCCGGGGCCTTAGCCCGAGTCCGAGCCCTGGGTCGGGCGGAGCGGAGTTCGCCGTCTTCTGGGGCCTTAGCCCGAGTCCGAGCCCTGGGTCGGGCGGAGCGGAGTTCGCCGTCTTCCGGGGCCTTAGCCCGAGTCCGAGCCCTGGGTCGGGCGGAGCGGAGTTCGCCGCCTTCCGGGGCCTTAGCCCGAGTCCGAGCCCTGGGTCGGGCGGATCTTCCTATGGCGCCTTTGGCAAGGCCTGACTGCCTGTCAGTCTCACTCTGTCAAGTGGCACTGCAGTCGGGATGGCGCAGGCGGCGCTGTCCTTCTGTCAGACCGGTCAGTGGAGCGGCGAAGTGACGGCGGTCACTTCGGCTCTGCCGGGGGGCGCGCGTCAGGATAAAGGTGTCAGGCTACCTTTGCGTTAAATGCCCCTGCGACTCGGTCGGTTGGTGTGGCGATTTAGTCAGGGTTGCTTCTTAGCGAAGGCAAGGCCTCGGGCGAGCCGGAGATGCGTCTGCCGTTAAAAGGGGGCCTCGGGCGAGACGGAAACATCTCGGGGTCGGCTGCCCTTGCCCGAGGCTAGGCTCGGGCGAGGCGTGATCGAGTCGCTCGTATGGACTGATCCCTGACTTAATCGCACCCATCAGGCCTCTGCAGCTTTATGCTGATGGGGGTTACCAGCTGAGAATTAGGCGTCTTGAGGGTACCCCTAATTATGGTCCCCGACAGTAGCCCCCGAGCCTCGAAGGGAGTGTTAGCACTCGCTTGGAGGCTTTCGTCGCACTTTTTTGCAAGGGGACCAGCCTTTCTCGGTTGCATTTCGTTCCGGTGGGTGCGCGCGAGCGCACCCGCCGGGTGTAGCCCCCGAGGCCTCGGAGGAGTGGTTTCACTCCTTCGAGGTCTTAATGCCTTGCGTAATGCTTCGGCTGGTCTGGTGGTTCCCTCATGTGAACTGGCCGTAGCCCGGGTGCACGGTCGGGGCCCAAGTTCTCGGGCTGGTATGTTGACGCTGTCAACGGTTTGGCCGGAGCCGGGTTTGCGAGAGCAGCCCCCGAGCCTCCGCACAGGGCGAGAGGGCGATCAGGGACAGACTCGGCTTTTTTACGTACGCCCCTACGTCGCCTTTCCGCAAGGAGGAGGGGGGGAGAGCGCCATGTTACCCTCGATGGGCACCGAACATGGTGTCTCCGGTGAGCTGCAAGCGGGTAATCCGAGTGGACGTCCGTGCCCCGTTTGTTGGGGGTCGGCTAGGGGCCCAGAGGCACGCCCAAAAGTACCTGCGGGTGATCTGCCGGACCCGGTCCCCTGGCGACGGGGTCCGAGGGCTCGATGCCTCCCTCCGATGGGATTCCGTTACAAAATCGCTCCCGCTGGTCTCGGAAATGTCCTAGGGTACCTCGGGAGCGCAGCCCGAGCCTCAGTTATGTATCGAACGTACCCCTGGTCATCCCTCGCTCGGTGTCTGAGGCGACTGTGAACCCTTTGGGGGGCCAGCCTTCGAACCCCTGATCAGTAATGGGCGCGGAGCCCGAGTAGCCTGAGGCGGCCGTGGAACCTTTCAGGGGGCCGGCCTTTGAACCTCTGACCAGTAGTGGGTGTAGGGCCCACGCGATCTGAGGCGGCTGTTGAACCCTTGGGGGCCAGCCTTCGAACCCCTGATCAGTAAGGAGGCTCGGAGCCTAGTTCCTTCACGGGGAAGGATCCCTTTCGGGGTATCCCCCTTTCCCGGTCCCTGTCGCAAGAGATAGAGAAAGAGGAAAAAAGGAAAAAGGATACGAAGCCGAACGACGCAGCGTACCTTTTTTGGCGCGGTTGTTTCGGCGAAGGCGAAGCGTCGCCCGCTGCTCCTGCCAGAAGCGCCGCCTGTCCAGCCGCGTCGCCGTCCGAGGCTAGGTCGGGCCTCGCCGAAGGTGTCGCTGATGCCGAGGGTGTTGCTGCCCCCTTCCAGCGCCAAGACCCGAGCCTGCAGGATCAGATTGTCTTGTAGCGTGTGCCTTGTGCGGCCGTCGAGGCCAGAACGCACACCCTCGCTGCGTTGTAAAGCTGCGTCTCTTTTCCTCTTGTTTCGAGTATCTGGACTTTTTGTCGGTAACAGGGATGTTTGTGCGAGCGAGAGTTGCTTCTCGCGGAAGGTGATGAGTGAGGTATCCGTATCCCGGAGGCGTGGGAGTCCCTCGGCTCGGTCGGCCTTGCCGCTTACGCGTACTTTCACCCGTCCATGAGGCCCTGTCACCGACTCGGTCGAGAAGGCTCGAAGGATCGCTTCGGCAGAAGGGCTTCCGAACGTAAAGACTTGTTCGATCCGTGGAGTCACTTTATCCGAACGCGAGTTACTTATCGCAGAAGGTGATGAGTGAGGTATCCGTATCCCGGAGGCGTAGGAGTCCCTCGGCTCGGTCAGCCTTGGCTGCTTACGTGTACTCCGTCGTTTCCAGGACCCACTTTTCGAAGTAGTCAAAAAGCACGAAAGATATTCTGGTAGAAGAGATTTTTTTTTCGAGGAAAATTTTGACGCAGAGGGGGTTTCCCCCCTTTTAGCCCCCGAGGGAGGGTCGGGCTTTGCCGAGGCGAGGCCGACCCTTCCTTGTTGACTAAACTTTGCGTGGGTGCGGGGTATATGAACAACTTGGAAACATCTTAAGGGTAGAAGCGACGTAGCTGTTGGATGTTCCAAGCGTTGCCGTAGACCTCGCCTTGACTGTTGGCCAGCTTGTACGTTCCGGGCTTCAGAACTTTGGCGATGACGAATGGCCCCTCCCAGGGGGGCGTGAGCTTGTGCCTCCCTCGGGCGTCTTGCCGCAGTCGAAGCACCAGGTCGCCCACCTGGAGGTCTCGGGGTCGGACCCCTCGGGCGTGGTAGCGTCGCAGGGGCTGCTGATACCGCGCCGAGTGTAGTAAGGCCCTATCCCGAGCCTCTTCCAGCTGGTCCAGCGAGTCTTCTCGGCTAGCTTGGTTGCTTTGATCATCGTAGGCCCTCGTCCTTGGGGAGCCGTATTCTAGGTCAGTGGGCAAGACGGCCTCGGCCCCGTAGACCAGGAAGAACGGCGTGAAACCCATGGCTCGGCTCGGCGTTGTCCTCAGGCTCCAGACCACCGAGGGGAGTTCCTTCATCCATCGCTTGCCGAACTTGTTGAGGTCGTTGTAAATCCGAGGCTTGAGCCCTTGTAGAATCATGCCGTTGGCACGCTCTACTTGCCCATTCGACATGGGATGAGCTACGGCAGCCCAGTCCACCCGGATGTGGTGATCCTCGCAAAAATCCAAGAATTTTCTGCCGGTGAACTGGGTGCCGTTGTCGGTGATGATGGAGTTTGGGACCCCGAAGCGATGGATGATGTTGGTGAAGAACGCCACCGCCTGCTCGGACCTGATGCTGTTCAGGGGTCGGACCTCGATCCACTTGGAGAATTTGTCGACGGCGACCAGCAGGTGCGTGTAGCCCCCGAGCGCCTTCTGCAGAGGGCCGACGAGGTCTAGACCCCACACAGCGAAGGGCCAGGTGATGGGTATCGTCTGCAGAGCCTGAGCGGGCAGGTGGGTCTGCTTCGCATAGAATTGACACCCTTCGCAGGTGCAGACGATTCTAGTGGCGTCAGCCACCGCCGTCGGCCAGTAGAAGCCTTGCCGGAAAGCGTTCCCGACGAGGGCTCGGGGCGCTGCATGATGGCCGCAAGCCCCCGAGTTTATCTCTTGCAGGAGTTCCTGACCTTCGGCGATGGAGATGCATCGCTGGAGGATGCCTGAGGGGCTGCGGTGGTAAAGCTCCTTCTCATCGCCCAGCAGGACGAACGACTTGGCGCGTCGCGCTACCCGCCGAGCCTCGGCTTGGTCGAGGGGTAGCTCTCCTTGGCGGAGATAGTGCAGGTACGGGGTCTGCCAATCTCGATCAGGCATGACCTCGCTCCGCTCCTCCTCGATGCGCAGCGCCTCGCCCTCGGGGGCCGAGGGTACCTCGGGCTGAACCGAGGACGCCTCGGGATGGGCCGAGGGTACCTCGGACTCGGGCGTGTCGTCGATCTTGACGGAGGGTTCGTGCAGATCCCGGGAGAAGACGTCCGGGGGAACCGTGGTTCGCCATGAGGCTATCTTTGCCAACTCGTCCGCAGTCTCGTTATAGCGCCGGGCGATGTGGTTAAGCTCGAGCCCGTAGAACTTGTCTTCCAGGCGCCGAACCTCATCGCAGTAGGCCTCCATCTTCGGGTCACGGCAGTGGGAGTTCTTCATGACTTGGTCGATGACGAGCTGCGAGTCACCGCGAGCGTCGAGGCGTCGGACCCCTAGCTCGATGGCAATTCGCAATCCGTTGATCAGAGCTTCGTACTCAGCCACATTGTTGGACGCCGGAAATGGAGACGCAGCACGTAGCGTAGGTGTTTCCCGAGGGGCGAGACGAAGAGCAGGCCCGCGCCGGCTCCCGTCTTCATCAGCGACCCGTCGAAAAACATGGTCCAGAGCTCTGGTTGGATCGGAGCCGTCGGCAGCTGGGTGTCGACCCATTCGGCTATGAAGTCCGCCAGTACCTGGGACTTGATGGCCTTCCGAGGGGCGAACGAGATTGTCTCGCCCATAATTTCCACCGCCCACTTTGCGATCCTGCCCGAGGCCTCTCGGCACTGGATGATCTCCCCCAGGGGGAAGGATGACACCACAGTTACCGGATGAGACTCGAAGTAATGTCGCAACTTTCGCCTCGTCAGGATCACTGCATACAGTAGCTTCTGAACTTGTGGGTAGCGGATCTTGGTTTCGGACAGCACCTCGCTGACGAAGTAAACTGGCCTCTGAATGGGCAATGCATGCCCCTCTTCTTGCCTTTCGACCACAATCGCGGCGCTAACCACCTGAGTGGTTGCGGCGACGTAGACCAAGAGGGCTTCTCCATTAGCTGGGGGTACCAAGATAGGCGCCTTGGTGAGGAGCGCCTTCAGGTTCCCGAGAGCTTCCTCGGCCTCAGGGGTCCAAGTGAAGCATTCGGCCTCCCTTAAGAGGCGGTACAGAGGCAGGCCTCTTTCGCCGAGGCGTGAGATGAAACGGCTCAAGGCCGCGAGACATCCCATGACCCTCTGTACACCTTTTAAGTCCTTGATGGGCCCCATGCTGGTGATGGCTGCGATCTTCTTCGGGTTGGCTTCGATGCCCCGCTCGGAGACGATGAACCCCAGGAGCATGCCTCGGGGCACCCCGAAGACACACTTCTCGAGATTGAGCTTGACGTCCTTTGCCTTGAGACACCGGAATGTCACTTCAAGGTCGGAGAGGAGGTCGGAGGCTTTCCTTGTCTTGACTACGATGTCATCGACGTAAGCCTCGACCGTGCGACCGATGTGTTCGCTGAACACATGGTTCATGCACCGCTGGTACGTCGCACCCGCGTTCCTCAAACCGAACGGCATGGTGACATAGCAGTACATGCCGAAGGGCGTGATGAAAGAAGTCGCGAGCTGGTCGGACTCTTTCATCTTGATTTGATGATACCCTGAGTAGGCATCGAGGAAAGACAGGGTTTCGCACCCAGCAGTGGAATCCACGATTTGATCGATGCAAGGTAGAGGGTAGGGAACCTTCGGACATGCTTTGTTGAGACCAGTGTAGTCTACACACATCCGCCATTTCCCCCCTTTCTTTCTCACAAGCACAGGGTTGGCAAGCCATTCGGGATGGAATACCTCTTTGATGAACCCTGCTGCCATTAGCTTGTGGATCTCCTCGCCGATCACTCTGCGCTTCTCCTCGTCGAATCGGCGCAGAGGCTGCCTGACCGGTCGGGCTCCGGCCCGAATATCCAGCGAGTGCTCGGCGACATCCCTCGGTATGCCGGGCATGTCCGAGGGACTCCACGCAAAGACGTCGGCGTTTGCGCGGAGAAAGTCGACGAGCACTGCTTCCTATTTGGGGTCGAGCCCGGAACCGATCCAGATCTGCTTGGAGGTGTCGCCACTGGGGTCGAGAGGGACGGCCTTAACTATCTCTGCTGGCTCGAAATTGCCGGCGTGTCGCTTCACGTCTGGCACCTCTCTGGAGAGGTTCTCCAGGTCGACGATGAGGGCCTCGGACTCGGCGAGGGCCTCGGCGTACTCCACGCACTCCACGTCGCATTCGAACGCGTGTTTGTACGTGGGGCCGACGGTGATGACCCCGTTGGGGCCCGGCATCTTGAGCTTCAGGTAGGTGTAGTTGGGGACGGCCATGAACTTCGCGTAGCATGGCCTCCCCAATACCGCGTGGTAGGTCCCTCGGAACCCGACCACCTCGAACGTCAGAATCTCCCTTCGGAAGTTGGAGGGCGTTCCGAAGTAGACAGGAAGGTCGAGCTGTCTGAGGGGCTGGACGCGCTTCCCAGGAATGATCCCGTGGAAGGGCGCAGCGCCTGCTCGGACGGAGGACAGATCGATGCGCAGGAGCCTGAGGGTCTCGGCGTAGATGATGTTGAGGCAGCTGCCCCCATCCATCAGGACCTTGGTGAGCCTGACGTCGCCGATGATGGGATCGACGACGAGCGGGTATTTCCCCGGGCTCGGCACGTGGTCGGGGTGGTCAGCTTGGTCGAAGGTGATGGGCTTGTCGGACCAGTCTTGGTAGACTGGCGCCGCCACCTTCACCGAGCAGACCTCCCGACGCTCTCGCTTGCGATGCCGAGCCGAGGCATTCACCGCATGCCCTCCGTAGATCATGAAGCAGTCGCGGACCTCGAGGAACTCTCCTGCTTGGTGATCTTCCTTTTTGTCGTCGTCGCGGGCCCTGCCACCCTCTGCGGGTGGCCCGGCCCGGTGGAAGTGGCGCCGAAGCATGACGCACTCCTCGAGGGTGTGCTTGACGGGCCCCTGATGGTAAGGGCACGTCTCCTTGAGCATCTTGTCGAAGAGGTTAGCACCTCCGGGGGGCTTCCGAGGGTTCTTGTACTCGGCGGCGGCGACAAGGTCTGCGTCGGCGGCGTCGCGTTTCGCTTGCGACTTCTTCTTGCCTTTCTTCTTGGCGCCGCGCGGAGTAGACGCCTCGGGAGCATCTTCCGACGGGCGGCCCTGGGGCTGCTTGTCCTTTCGGAAGATGGCCTCGACCGCCTCCTGGCCAGAGGCGAACTTGGTGGCGATGTCCATCAGCTCGCTCGCCCTGGTGGGGGTCTTGCAACCCAACTTGCTCACCAGGTCACGGCAGGTGGTGCCGGTAAGGAACGCGCCGATGACATCGGAGTAGGTGATGTTGGGCAGCTCGGTGCGCTGCTTCGAGAATCGCCAGATGTAGTCCCGAAGAGACTCTCCCGGCTGTTGCCGGCAGCTTCGGAGGTCCCAGGAATTCCCGGGGCGCACATACGTGCCCTGGAAGTTGCCGGCGAAGGCTTGGACCAAATCCTCCCAGTTGGAGATCTGCCCCGGAGGCAGGTGCTCCAACCAGGCGCGAGCAGTGTCGGAGAGGAACAGGGGGAGGTTGCGGATGATGAGGTTGTCGTCGTCCGTTCCACCCAGTTGGCAGGCCAGGCGGTAGTCCGCGAGCCACAATTCCGGTTTCGTCTCCCCCGAGTACTTTGTGATAGTAGTCGGGGGTCAGAAACGGGCCGGAAACGGCGCCCGCCGGATGGCCCGGCTGAAGGCCTGCGGACCGGGTGGTTCGGGCGAGGGACTCCGATCCTCCCCACTGTCGTAGCGTCCCCCACGCCTGGGGTGGTAGCCTCGGCGCACCCTTTCGTCGAGGCGGGCCCGACGGTCGCGACGATGGTGCTCGTTGCCGAGGTGGCCCGGAGCCGCAGGCGCGGTGTTGCGCGTGCGCCCGGTGTAGACCGAGGCCTCCCGCATGAATCGGGAAGTCGCGGCATGAGGTTCCGAGGGGTACCCCTGCCTTCGGGAGGCAGAGCTCTCGGCCCGCCGGGCCGCAGCGCCTTCCAGGAGATTCTTGAGCTCCCCCTGGATTCAGCGACCCTCGGAGGTTGATGGCTCCGGCATCGCGCGGAGGAGCATCGCTGTGGCTGCCAGGTTCTGACCGACCCCGCTGGATGCGGGTGGCGGCCTGTCCCTGACATCGTTGGTGACGCGGTGCTGGAAACCCTGGGGCAGATGACGTATTTCTCCGGACGGGGGTTGGCCCGCCCATACCTGCCCGACGTCCCGGCGGATCGACTCGAGCGCTCCTGCTCCCTCGTCGAGCCCGGCCTGCGCCCCGCGGACTTGCTCGAGCTGTGGGTCGTGACCCCCCGCCGGAACGGGGACCACAGCTAGCTCCCGCGGGATGTCGGCGCGAGGCACCGGCCTAGTGAGATCACCGTCCTCCGGCATGCCGAGATGGTTGCCTTCGGAGGGATCCCCTAGCTCGACGTGGAAACATTCGCGGCTCGGGCCGCAGTCCTTGTCGTCAAGGCTGCGGCTGCCGTCGGAACAGTCGGAGAGGCAGTAGTCACATGCGGTCATAAAGTCCCGCATGGCACTGGGGTTGCCAAATCCAGAGAAATCCCAGCAGATGCTGGGATCGTCGTCTTCCTCGGACCCAGAGGGCCCGTAGGTCGAGACGTCCGTCAATCGGTCCCAAGGCGACCGCACGCGAAACCCCAGTGGGGTTGCACTCGCCTCAACGTGAGCGCCCGCCAAAGCGAGGTCGCTAGGCGGGTTGAGGCCGAGTCGAAATGACGTAGGATGGGAATCAGTCGGTACCTTTTGGTCGACGAGGAGCGACACAGTCACGTCGGGGACTGATTGCACCGTCGTCTTGGGTACGAGGGTGACGTCCTGCAGGCCCTCCGCGAGCGTGCTGGCGTCATCCACTTGCTCGGGATTGGCGTGTCGCGGGGGGACAGCGCTCGCCTTCGTCTCAAACGCGAGGTTGACGCCCGACGCGCCCTCCGTTGGGGCGCTGGGGACGTCGGTTCGCTCGACAGCCGACAGAGCGCGGCCTCCCGCTCGGCCCTGGTTGCCTCGCCTCCTCCTCCGATGGCGGGGGAGAGGACGGGGCGAGCTCGAATGTTGTTCTTCCACCACGCGGGGAAGACGTCGTCGATTCCGCCGTTGGTGGGCGGGCTGTCGGCCGCCATTGTCGTCGTCGCGCGGCGGTGGAAGGAGTATCATGTCGTAGCTGCCGTCGAGAGACATGAACTCGAGACTCCCGAAACGGAGCACCGTCCCGGGTTGGAGAGGTCGTTGGAGACTGCCCATCTAGAGCTTGACGGGAAGCTGCTCGTCAACACGCAGCAGGCCCCTACCTGGCGCGCCAACTGTCGGCGTTTCGAGACCGGGGGGTCCCTAAGCCGACGAGTGAGTGTGCCGCGTGCCCCAGCCCAAATGGGTCGAGCGCGTGGGCGAGCGCGAAGGGGGGAAAGCGAGGTGGCCGGAGCCGAGTCGTGAGGGAGGTGGAGATCCCGCGGCCTTCGTGTTCGTCCCGCGCCCAGGTCGGGTGCGCTTGCAGTAGGGGGTTACAAGCGTCCACGCGGGTGAGGGAAGCGAGCGGCCCCAAGAGAGCGCCTGCCCCGTCCTCGTCCCCGCGCGACCAACCTTCTCTAAGAAGGCCCTGGTCCTTCCTTTTATAGGCGTAAGGAGAGGATCCAGGTGTACAATGGGGGTGTAGCAAGGTGCTACGTGTCTAGCGGGGGTGAGCTAGCGCCCTAGGTACATGCCAATGTGGCAGCCGGAGAGATCTTGGCACCCAGCTGGTGTGGTGTCGTGGCTGTCGGAGGAGAAACGGAGCCTGGCGGAGGGACAGCTGTCGGAGCGGTTGGGCCCTTGCTGACGTCCCCCTGCTTCCGTAAGGGAGCTGAGAGCCGTCGTCGTCATGGGTCTAGCGGGGCGCCATCATTGCCTATCTGGCGGAGCTAGCCAGATGGGACGTCGGTCTTGTTCTCTGCGGCCCGAGTCGGCTCGGGGTAGGGTGATGATGGCGCTTCCTGTTGACGTGGCGGACTTGTGCCCTAGGTCGGGCGACGTGGAGGCTCCTCCGAGGCCGAGGTCGAGTCTGTCTTCCATGGCCGAGGCCGAGCGCGAGCTCCTGGGTCGGGCGAGGCGGAGGTCGTTCGGCAGAGGCCAGGGCAGAGTCCGACCCCTGGGGTCGGGCAAAGCGGAGTTCGTCGTCTTCCGGGGCCTTAGCCCGAGTCCGAGCCCTGGGTCGGGCGGAGCGGAGTTCGCCGTCTTCCGGGGCCTTAGCCCGAGTCCGAGCCCTGGGTCGGGCGGAGCGGAGTTCGCCGTCTTCCGGGGCCTTAGCCCGAGTCCGAGCCTTGGGTCAGGCGGAGCGGAGTTCGCCATCTTCCGGGGCCTTAGCCCGAGTCCGAGCCCTGGGTCGGGCGGAGCGGAGTTCGCCGTCTTCCGGGGCCTTAGCCCGAGTCCGAGCCCTGGGTCGGGCGGAGCGGAGTTCGCCGTCTTCCGAGGCCTTAGCCTGAGTCCGAGCCCTGGGTCGGGCGGAGCTTCCTATGGCGCCTTTGGCAAGGCCTGACTGCCTGTCAGTCTCACTCTGTCAAGTGGCACTGCAGTCGGGATGGCGCAGGCGGCGCTGTCCTTCTGTCAGACCGGTCAGTGGAGCGGCGAAGTGACGGCTGTCACTTCGGCTCTGCCGGGGGGCGCGCGTCAGGATAAAGGTGTCAGGCTACCTTTGCGTTAAATGCCCCTGCGACTCAGTCGGTTGGTGCGGCAATTTAGTCAGGGTTGGTTCTTAGCGAAGGCAAGGCCTCGGGCGAGCCGGAGATGCGTCTGCCGTTAAAAGGGGGCCTCGGGCGAGACGGAAACATCTCGGGGTCGGCTGCCCTTGCCCGAGGCTAGGCTCGGACGAGGCGTGATCGAGTCGCTCGTATGGACTGATCCCTGACTTAATCGCACCCATCAGGCCTCTGCAGCTTTATGCTGATGGGGGTTACCAGCTGAGAATTAGGCGTCTTGAGGGTACCCCTAATTATGGTCCCCGACAGTAACGCGCGAGTCATGACGAGTGCAGCGCATGAGGCAGCACAGACGTATTGCCTGTCAATGGAATAGACAGGCACGCCCCCTGCCAGCGGAATGGACAGGTCTCATTAAATGCTGAGGCGACACACTGCTTGCCAGTATAGTGGACAGGTCGCCGCCTGACAGCAGAGTGGGCAGGCCTCATTAAATGCCGAGGCGGCACATCGCTTGTCAGGCGGTGCACCTTATCCGCAATAAATGCAGGGGCCGCGCAACCCGGAGGCCTTACGTCAGGCTCCGCCCGCTGGCTTATGTCACGCGCGGCAGGCCACATGGCAGCATCGGGTCTCCGCCTGGATGGGGAGCAGTAGCGTTATGCGGACAGGTCCACACCAGGCTGGGCCTGGACACATGTCGGCACCGGACCCCTGCTTGAGCAAGGCCTGGGTATTCTCTGCCCCAGAGTCCCGAGACCCGGCTGTGGGTAGCCCGGACCCCACACAGAGGGGTCCGGGACCCATCCCGGGGGTCCGGGTCGCGCTTGTGGGGGTCCTGGACCTTGCCCGGAGGTCCGGTCTACATGTACAGGGGTCCGACACTTTCCCATGGGGGTCCGGACCCACTGTTGATATCTTAGAGTATATCGTCTTCCCTGGCCACGTGGTGACCCCGGAGTCGTCCACGTGGCAGGGTAGAGTGCTGTTCACCATGCGACTAGAGGTAGCCACGCGGGTATAGCCTCTTCACACTGTAGTAAGGGGTACCCCTGTTTCAGGGTACCGACAGTGGCCCCCGGGCCCACCTCAGGGGAGGGTACGAGCCTGCAGGTGGGGCCAAATCTTGTACCTTGCGTCAGCATGGCATGACCGGTGACTAGGGCGTCACCTCAGCGCGCGCCACATTAATTCAGCGCGCACGCGCTGTCAGGCTGCCATCGGTCACGTCAACTGTCGTGTCTGTCCCCGCGGTTGACTGATGCGTGGCCCCATGCATGATGGTTTTGCCAGGCCACGTGCGAGGCGCCTCGGTCCTGCTGCCTTTAAAAATTCACCTTTTGTCCTCTATGGTGGCCCTGAGGAAGCGCAGTACTATCACAAGCGGCGTTTCGACTTCTCTGCACCCAGGAACCAGCACCCAAGGAGGATGACCCATGGGCCCGAGACCTCGCGTCAGGGACTGGGCCGTTGGTTTCGGTGGAGATGAAGAGGCGCACTACCGCGGGTGGCGATTTGCCCCCCGCGTGGCGGTTCGTCTTCTTCGCACTCGGGAACCAGCATACCAGCTGTATGACTTGTGGGACCGGACCCCCGTGTCATAGGCTGGGTCGCCCTGGTGCGCATCGGGGGAGATTTCCCATGGCATTTCAAGGCGCGAGCTGGAGAGTCTGCTTAAAAAGGGATTCACCCTGCGAGCAGCAGTTATGCTTTCGCTTCTCTCCCACTCGCTGCGCCCTTTCGCCTCCGAGCTCTCTGCGCCCCATCGCCTTCAAGGTCTCTGCTTTGCGCTGCCGTAGTTGCCATGGCCTTGTTAGTTCATCCCGAGCGCTTCCATACTAAGTGGGCACTCGACATGGTGCGCCGTCTGCCTGGATGGAGCGCGCCGGCGTTCGGCGGAAGGATCCGCGCCGGCGCCATCCTCCTCGGCGATCTTGCCGCCGGGGAGTCCGTGCTCTTCGTCTCCTGTGTGTTGGCGCTGCCGATCTCGCCTTTCTTCTTGCTGTTGCTGGAGGAGTGCGGCCTCGTGGGAGGTGGCGCTCATCCTCCAGTGCTCCGTTTCAAGGATGTTCATCAGCCTTGCGGAGGTGGAAAGCGAGCTGGGCTGCGGCTCCATCTTCCGCATGAACTTCATTGCCTCCTGCAGCGGCCTCGTGGCATGCCTCCATGAACTGGTTGAGCTCTGACTCTGTTTCAGCGGCCAGGCCACCGAGTGCCGCGTGCCACCGCGCTTCCAACTCTTTGGCTCTAATGGCCCCGACGTCGCCTCCAACGATGAGGGCTCCTTTGTCTCGGCGCACGTGTCGAGGAGACCACCGCCGCCGGCAAGCCGCCCAGAAGGTCGTACAGGACGTCATGAAGTTGGTGGCCGCACGCTTTCGGCGCGACCCTACTGGTGCCGAGTAGTTCGTACCTGTAGGAATGGAGCTAGGGCTCTACTTGAAAGCGGATGTAATAACTTTGTTTTTATAAGATACTTCGGAGTACTACTTATCGAGCAGTATTAGCACTTATCTCTATGCCATTTGTCCCTATTGTGTGTGGCGTTACCGACTCCTTCCCGGTACCAGGCCCCCTTGGGATGTAGGCTCGACGTGTCGAGGCTGGATACCAGCATACCTAAAAGAGTTGGCAACGGCCCCCAGGAGGAAGCCTCGACTGGGACCTGGACCTGTACACAGCTTTAGCCAGGAAGCGTTAGTAGCACACCCATAGGACCCACCGTCTGATATTAGCCACCCTTTGATACATGCACAGGACCTGCTGGACTTAGCCTGGGAAGCCAAGTTGTGTGTCTGGACCCCCTAGACCATGGTGCCAGATACTAGGACACCCGTCGCAGAGTGGTGGAGCGTGCAGGCTTACGGTACGGGACTAGGCTAAGCGGCTACACGGCTCCGGACCACCCCAGGAGACAAGTGTCCATTCTCTAGAACCGGACCCTAGATTGTCGGACCCACAGGACCATAGCTCCAAATACTAGGGTACCCGTCACAGAGTGGTGGAGTGTGCAGGCTTAGGGTACGGAACCGAGCTAAGCGGCTACACAGCCCCGGACCACCCCATGGAACGAGCTCCCGTTCTTTAGAACCGCCCCCAAGCTACCAGACCCCCTGCCTTCGTAGAGCGGTCCTAAACTGCAAGCCTGGCTACTCAATTCAGATGTCGTCATATCAACAGGGATGGGAACTATATGGGTGGGTTAGATAAAAAATAATATCTAGAAACTGCAGGATAAAACCATGGAGCAAGAGGCTAAGACTATCATAAAAGCACATCTAAGGGGGTAATTCTTTTCTTTATAACCTTACATGCATGGGTGCAGACCAACAGGCCGGGTTTATGAGGGCGGACCTCACCGGGATGGCGTACACATATGCACAACCTAATTACAAAAGAAGAAAAACTTAACCCCTCAGACTTGCTCCTATGGGCAGAACTTACAGAGATGCTCCATGTTCCAGGGGCTGGGAAGAGGCACTCCTTCAGTTGTGGCAAGGTGGACACATCCGTGTCAGCATATTTCCATCACCTTGAGGGGTCCTTCCCAGTTGGGGGAGAGTTTGAGGAGCCCTTCTTGGTTTAGGATTCGCCTTAGGACCAGGTCCTGGACCCTGAGCTCCCTATTATGCACAATCCGTTGGCGGTGGTGCCCGAGCGTTTGGTTGTATCGTGCATTTTGGATCGTCGCTTGCCACCTGCATTCGTTGATGAAGCCCATGTCCTTACACCGTAGCCATTCCTGCATAGGCTCACCAAAAGACTGGGCCCATGGGGAGGCCATAAGGGTTTTCGGGGGAAGACAGGCTTCGGACCCGTAGACCGGGAAGGGCGGGGTCGCCGCGGTAGCCTGGCTAGTTGTCGTCACCGGAGTCGGAGCCTTCAGTGAAGACATCCTTTAGGACCCCCTCGGGTGACTGATACCTGAGGTTCGGTTCTCCTGTGGCCACCTCTCCACTGTCGACCCTTTCCTTGCCAGGCCAGCGGGGAGGAGGGGAGCCATCCTTGGAGGTCTGCTCGCGCCGCTCGCTGACGCGCTTCGCGAGCTCGATGATCTCGCGACACTCCGCGGCGCTGTGGCGACTGTTGGGGTGTACAGGGCATGAGCCGCTATTACCCCTCTGCGGCCGTGGGCGCTTGTTGCGCTTGTTCCAGCCCCCAGCCGCAGCTGCTACGACCAGAGCGGCAGACGACGGCTTCTTATGGCCGCGGTTCCTTTTCTTCTTCTTTTTGCTGTCTTGAGCGATGGCGCCCGAGCCACCCGTATGGGTAGCCCCAGTCTGTGGCGCCGAGTGCCATGCATGGCCCTCGGTGGCTCTAGTGCACTTGTCGGCCAGAGCGAAGAGTGTGGTGACAGTCTCCACGTCGTGCGTGGCCAACTTCTCTAACATCTTTTGATCACGCACCCCCTGGTGGAAAGTGGTGATGATGGAAGCATCTGAGATATGAGGAATAGTGCCCCGTACCTTGGTGAAGCGGGAGATGAAGGCCCAGAGAGTTTCCCTGGGCTCCTGCCTCACTACATGGAGGTGTGCCTCCACGCCATGCTACTGGTAAGCGCTGGCGAAGTTCGCGGTGAATCGCGCGCAGAGCTCTTCCCAGGAGTAGGTCGATCCTGGGGCAAGGTTCATGAGCCAAGTCCAGGCCGGCCCAGACAAGGCTACATGGAAGTATGTTGCCATCACAGTAGTGTCTCCACCTGCTGCCGTGATGGCGGTGACGTATACCTGCAGGAATTCCGACGGGTTTGTCGTATCGTCATACTTTTCCGGTAGGTGTGGCCGGAACTTGGATGGCCATGTTGCCGCGCGGAGGTGGTCCGCGAGCGCGACGCAGCCCACGCCGGCCAACGGGACACCCGTCAGGATCCGGGCGCCCATCGGGGTCTGCGGTGCAACCGCAGCGAAGTCGTAGTCGAGGTTGCGACCCTCGATGTTTTGTCGGCGCTCACGCGCCCTCTCTAGAGAGACACGGGCATCCTTGCTCGCACGCCTGCGGTTGAGTTCTGCCCGCAGGTCGTCTGGCCCCTCCAATGTGGTTGGGTGTCACACCCAGGTTTTAGGGGTCCAAAGCCCGGGCGCGAACATAATCACCAGGTGTGCTGGGACCAAGTCTCACACATATGATGAATCATGGCACATGATCGAATGTCACATCTTTACTACATAACAGGAATTCTGTACAAAATAAATAATTACATTATAAGGAGACAACGGTCCAGCAACCCAAAGTTGACTGGGAGACGACGGCCTAGACCTCTCACGAACACATCATAGCATCCTCAATGCGCCTCATCCTGCGGTACCTGTTCTTGACCTGTGGGGGGGTGTGAGACAGCAAGAGTGAGCTCACATACGTTCATAGCTCAACAAGTTGTGGGGAATAATGTGCATGAACTCTCCAAAGGTGGGAGCTCATGTGAAGTGTAAGGCTTACCAAAGAGGATGGTTAGAGCTGAGCATTGCTTTTAAAGTTGGTCAAAATTTTATTAGCAATTACTAAGTATAAGTAAATACCAAACCCAATTAAGAAGTAGAACAAAAGTAACAACATCACCTGCGATGCAATGCATATGACAAATTGAATTTAGTTCCATAAATTAATCATGTGAGGGTCCGAGCTGCTCTTGACCGTGAGCACGGCTAGTATACCAGTTTTACACTCTGTAGAGGTTGCGCATCTTTACCCACAAGTCATGTTACCCATCTGCCAAGGGATCGCGACTTCCCATACACCTCTACCGAGGAGGCGAGGCAGGGTAACACTACGAGGCCTTTACAAAGTTCCACTAGCTTCAGAAAACCCGCTACAGTTTATAGGAAGCTCCAATGCAGGGTTCTTGCCTGACCGCCATCGCAGCAAAATCAACCAAGGACCTCCCTACACTGACCACTCCCCTACTGCCCTTGCCCCTTTCGGGTAAGGTAGACCTCCACTAGCTTTCCTAGTTAATCAGCCAAGGGCGTCCCATTAAACCCTTGTGGTAGCACTGTTTTCCCGGGTGGTCGCTCCATGTTCCAATTAACATAATGATCTTATCATGAACAGTAATAATAAACAGATAATAAAAGTGTGATCATGAATAATGTATCTTCATACCCAAAACCACATAAAGCACTAGCAAGTACTACCCAGAAATTCAGTGGTGAACAAGGTATAAAGATAATCAAACTAGGGTAACCTGTTGGGTCCCATCAAAATTAACCTATGCAGATCATTATGATTAATTAGAACATGAGTGGGTAAAAAGAAGTGATCAAGGGCACAACTTGCCTGGGACTTGAGATTCCAGGTACCAACTTGCTCTTCAGATGACACGTGACCTCGCGCTAGTCGTAGCAATACAAACATACATGGTATAGGCAAAATTAACATCACAACAAACATAAGAATAAACTGTATAAGAATATTCTACGCTGCGCAACGAGATCGTAGGAACAAGAATTACTACATTCGGAGCTACGGTTACCAAGGTATGAATTTCTGGAGTTATTTAGTACCTACAATAGAGTCATTCAAGCAAATGATTTTAAATTAAGTTTCATGGCTAAACAAAGGTACTAGGTGATAAACAGTATTAAAACAAAATTAATGCAACTAGAATGGATCAATTTGAAGTTAAAACGGATGAGATATGGATTAAACAAGGTTATAAGTATTTTACTATTAAATTTATACCTAAATAATACTTCCAGGGGCTCTTCTGCTAATTCTAGGGACTTATCTGTGAAATATTCTTACGATCGAGGGATGGCGGGTTGATTTGAGAATACTACAGGGGCTCTTTAATAAAACTGTCATCGCGAAGGGGTATCTTTAAGTCTTAGCCGTTGGATTAGATCTGGACGAATCGGATTGTGAGCATGAAGGGAAAACAACCCGAGCCACACATCAATAGATCCATGGTCCGGATCGGGTTGGCCCAAAGCAGTACATAGGTTTTAATCTGCACCGCCCATTTGGATCTAACGACCCGCACTCTTCTTCAACCCCCCAGGAACTTCGCAGAGGCGGCGCCATGGCCACACGGTGGAGAACGCTACCGTGGCACCAATTGGCCTCCCCCGAGCACCACAGTCAAATTGAACGGAGCTACACGGTGTGCGCGGCATCGCGATCACAATGGATGTATTCTTACCGGCATTGAGGTACGGATGAAGCTTGGCCACGGCGCACGACGGATTCATGGCGTTGCTGCGCGACGGCGAGAAATTCCCCGCCACCAGGTTGGCCATCGACCCCGGTGCTGCATCGAACACGTCCCAGGGTAACCGACGAAGCTCCCAGACCCGCTGTCGAGTCTCTATCGATGGCGTACCCGTGATTCGTTCGCGGTGGATCTCGCTTCCTTTCTCTAACCCTCTGTTCAGTGATGCAGCTCGCCAATGGCCCAGGGGATGCCGCGGCCACGGATTTATACCCAGGGGCGAGGACGAGTTCGGTCAAGCTGCGCGACAGGTGCGGGAGATCCTCCGCGGAGTCCGCGGCGTTAGCCGTGCGCAACGGAACGCAGGGAGGGGATGAATCTGTTCGGTGGACCCCACCCCCGAAGCCGCAAGGCGCGCGGCGAGTGGCTCAGGGCAGCGACTTAGGCGGAGGTGGTTTCTAACGGTGACCCGCGCCGGCGCTGCGAAGACAGCGGGGAAAAGCTCCCGCCGAGCTCGCGCTCCGTGGAAGACGGAGGAACTGCAGAAGGGGCCCACCCGTCGGTGGCAGGTGTCCAGAGCGTGCACACAGGGGCTGGCTTGCGGGACCCCTGCGGCAGAGGGCAAGTGCACCACGCGCCCGGTTGGGCCGATAGGAGAGAATGGGCCGAGGTCTGGTTTCAGTCCAAGGAGCGCCATAGTGGTTTCTTTTCCCCCCGTTTTTTTATTTAATTTGAATTTGAAATTGAGAAATCAACATTTAAATTTGTATAAGTATGCACAACACAAGAATATCCAGCATGTATGCATAGCCAATTATAATAATCTATTCATTTTAATATTTATTATTATTATTATTATTTATTTCTATTTCCAATTTGGAGCATTTAAACCGAATTCAAATCCTAAAAGTAATAAATGAGTATTGAAATTTCTTTTCTCTTTTTTTGTTTCTATTTTACATTCCCAAATCAATTCAAATGCTTTCAAATATAAAGTTCATGCACACTTTATCATAGAGAATGGGTATTTTAAGAAATATATTCTCTAATATAAAATTGTTTAGAGAATAATTATAAATATTCATTTCAACCAAGGGATAACAAATTCATATATAGATTCTCCTATCTAAATCTTTATTAAAAACATGCTTATTTTAGGTGATGTTGCTTCCAATGTAAGAAAATTTAATTGGAAGGCATTCTAACATCACAAGTCATGGAGAACTTTTAACTAAACTTACAAAAATAAGATTTTGGGTGTTACAAATCCTACCCCCTTAACAAAAATCTCGTCCTCGAGATTTGTAGGAAAAAAAGATATAAAGAGATTGGTAAGTAAATTCACTTTTAGTTTCCCATTAGTTCAAAAATTAAGAGTCCAAAGATTTTGAATGGATAGGTTGGCATAACCAGGATTATGGTAATGAAAGACTCCATCCAAGATTGTGGATCTTGATTCCGCTGGCGATTCAACTTGATCTTTGAAGACTTGAGTTGGTGCTTATCCTTTCTTGATGACGTTGATCCTCTTCGGTCTTCGTTCTTGATGTTGTTATCCGAATTAGAGATATGTGGTTAAGGCAGTTTCGTAGGTAAACAAAATAGGTTAGTCGGTGGTTATGAGTTAAATAAGTTTAAACAGAATCTGTCTTGTTGTTTTGCTTCTAGGTCGGGTTAGGCAGGTTATGCAACCCAACATGTAGGTCAGGTTGGTTGTATATGACCAAGTTAGTGCAGGGCACCAATTTTAGGTTAAAACATGACTATAGAAGTAGAGTCTAATCTATTTCACCAAGATTAACTAACATGTTAGATGACTCACATTAGATTGGATCATATTAGATTAGATGGGATCTAGATTAGATTGGTATAATTAGATTAGACTAGATAATATCTAATTACATTGGATTAGATCATGGTTGTTACTTTAGGATGAGATAAGTAAAGTGGTTAGGATACGATGATTCCTTCAAGATAGGATGAATCTATTAAGATAAGAGAGTATCTTTTAAGATAAGATGGTTCTATTAAGCGGGATATATTTTAATTAGGATAAGTTAGGATCTTTTGAGATGAGATGGATCTATGAGTGTAGGATAAAATCTTTTAAGATGAGATGGATATTGTTAGGCTAGATACATTAATGAGAGATAATCTAGTTTGTCTAGTTATTTTGATGAGCATTTTTTCTATATGTATATGCATATGCAATTGTGGACATTACTCTACAACTCATCACACTCAATCAAAGATCCAAATCAGACATGTATCATAAGAACAAACATTCAAGCATACAAATATTTACAAAAATACTTTTGATTTTGTTCCTAAGAGTGGGTCTCCTATCCCTAAAGGTCACTTTAAGCACAGGATTTCAAAGTGTGAAATCCAAGTTTATCTTTAGAAGTGAAAAGGTAAGAATAATCAGAGTAAAGCGGAAATAGATGAGAAAAGATTAAGAGAAGTTTAGAAAAGATCAGAGTAGCAAAGGTAAGTAGATAGTGGTTGTCCAGTTCTATCTAGGTTTCGTCCTATAGTCAACATTCCTCTGATACCACTTCTGTCACACCCAGGTTTTAGGGGTCCAAAGCCCGGGCGCGAACATAATCACCAGGTGTGCTGGGACCAAGTCTCACACATATGATGAATCATGGCACATGATCGAATGTCACATCTTTACTACATAACAGGAATTCTGTACAAAATAAATAATTACATTATAAGGAGACAACGGTCCAGCAACCCAAAGTTGACTGGGAGACGACGGCCTAGACCTCTCACGAACACATCATAGCATCCTCAATGTGCCTCATCCTGCGGTACCTGTTCTTGACCTGTGGGGGGTGTGAGACAGCAAGAGTGAGCTCACATACGTTCATAGCTCAACAAGTTGTGGGGAATAATGTGCATGAACTCGCCAAAGGTGGGAGCTCATGTGAAGTGTAAGTATTACCAAAGAGGATGGTTAGAGCTGAGCATTGCTTTTAAAGTTGGTCAAAATTTTATTAGCAATTACTAAGTATAAGTAAATACCAAACCCAATTAAGGAGTAGAACAAAAGTAACAACATCACCTGCGATGCAATGCATATGACAAATTGAATTTAGTTCCATAAATTAATCATGTGAGGGTCCGAGCTGCTCTTGACCGTGAGCACGGCTAGTATACCAGTTTTACACTCTGCAGAGGTTGCGCATCTTTACCCACAAGTCATGTTACCCATCTGCCAAGGGATCGCGACTTCCCATACACCTCTACCGAGGAGGTGAGGCAGGGTAACACTACGAGGCCTTTACAAAGTTCCACTAGCTTCAGAAAACCCGCTACAGTTTATAGGAAGCTCCAATGCAGGGTTCTTGCCTGACTGCCATCGCAGCAAAATCAACCAAGGACCTCCCTACACTGACCACTCCCCTACTGCCCTTGCCCCTTTCGGGTAAGGTAGACCTCCACTAGCTTTCCTAGTTAATCAGCCAAGGGCGTCCCATTAAACCCTTGTGGTAGCACTGTTTTCCCGGGTGGTCGCTCCATGTTCCAATTAACATAATGATCTTACCATGAACAGTAATAATAAACAGATAATAAAAGTGTGATCATGAATAATGTATCTTCATACCCAAAACCACATAAAGCACTAGCAAGTACTACCCAGAAATTCAGTGGTGAACAAGGTATAAAGATAATCAAACTAGGGTAACCTGTTGGGTCCCATCAAAATTAACCTATGCAGATCATTATGATTAATTAGAACATGAGTGGGTAAAAAGAAGTGATCAAGGGCACAACTTGCCTGGGACTTGAGATTCCAGGTACCAACTTGCTCTTCAGATGACACGTGACCTCGCGCTAGTCGTAGCAATACAAACATACATGGTATAGGCAAAATTAACATCACACCAAACATAAGAATAAACTGTATAAGAATATTCTACGCTGCGCAACGAGATCGTAGGAACAAGAATTACTACATTCGGAGCTACGGTTACCAAGGTATGAATTTCTGGAGTTATTTAGTACCTACAATAGAGTCATTCAAGCGAATGATTTTAAATTAAGTTTCATGGCTAAACAAAGGTACTAGGTGATAAACAGTATTAAAACAAAATTAATGCAACTGGAATGGATCAATTTGAAGTTAAAACGGATGAGATATGGATTAAACAAGGTTATAGGTATTTTACTTTTAAATTTATACCTAAATAATACTTCCAGGGGCTCTTCTGCTAATTCTAGGGACTTATCTGTGAAATATTCTTACGATCGAGGGATGGCGAGTTGATTTGAGAATACTACAGGGGCTCTTTAATAAAACTGTCATCGCGAAGGGGTATCTTTAAGTCTCAGCCGTTGGATTAGATCTGGACGAATCGGATTGTGAGCATGAAGGGAAAACAACCCGAGCCACACATCAATAGATCCATGGTCCGGATTGGGTTGGCCCAAAGCAGTACATAGGTTTTAATCTGCACCGCCCATTTGGATCTAATGGCCCACACTCTTCTTCAACCCCCCAGGAACTGCGTAGAGGCGGCGCCGTGGCCACATGATGGAGAACGCGACCGTGGCACCAATTGGCCTCCCCCGAGCACCACAGTCAAATTGAACGGAGCTACACGGTGTGTGTGGCATCGCGATCACAATGGATGTATTCTTACCAGCATTGAGGTACAGATGAAGCTTGGCCACGGCGCACGGCGGATTCATGGCGTCGCTGCGCGACGGCGAGAAATTCCCCGCCACCAGGTTGGCCATCGACCCCGGTGCTACATCGAACACGTCCCAAGGTAACCGACGAAGCTCCCAGACCCGCTGTCGAGTCTCTATCGATGGCGTACCCGTGATTCGTTCGCGGTGGATCTCGCTTCCTTTCTCTAACCCTCTGTTCGGTGATGCAGCTCGCCAATGGCCCAGGGGATGCCGCGGCCACGGATTTATACCCAGGTGCGAGGACGAGTTCGGTCAAGCCGCGCGACAGGTGCGGGAGATCCTCCGCGGAGTCCGCGGCGTTAGCCGTGCGCAACGGAACGCAGGGAGGGGATGAATCTGTTCGGTGGACCCCACCCCCGAAGCCGCAAGGCGCGCGGCGAGTGGCTCAGGGCAGCGGCTTAGGCGGAGGTGGTTTCTAACGGTGACCCACGCCGGCGCTGCGAAGACAGCGGGGAAAAGCTCTCGCCGAGCTCGCGCTCCGTGGAAGACGGAGGAACTGCAGAAGGGGCCCACCCGTCGGTGGCAGGTGACCAGAGCATGCACACAGAGGCTGGCTTGCGGGACCCCTGCGGCAGAGGGCAAGTGCGCCACGCGCCCGGTTGGGCCGGTAGGAGAGAATGGGCCGAGGTCTGGTTTCAGTCCAAGGAGCGCCATAGTGGTTTCTTTTCCCCCCATTTTTTTTATTTAATTTGAATTTGAAATTGAGAAATCAACATTTAAATTTGTATAAGTATGCACAACACAAGAATATCCAGCATGTATGCATAGCCAATTATAATAATCTATTCATTTTAATATTTATTATTATTATTATTATTATTATTATTATTATTTATTTCTATTTCCAATTTGGAGCATTTAAACCGAATTCAAATCCTAAAAGTAATAAATGAGTATTGAAATTTCTTTTCTCTTTTTTTTTGTTTCTATTTTACATTCCCAAATCAATTCAAATGCTTTCAAATATAAAGTTCATGCACACTTTATCATAGAGAATGGGTATTTTAAGAAATATATTCTCTAATATAAA
Organism: Zea luxurians; assembly: GCA_029449295.1. Classification (NCBI taxonomy): domain Eukaryota; kingdom Viridiplantae; phylum Streptophyta; class Magnoliopsida; order Poales; family Poaceae; genus Zea; species Zea luxurians. The sequence continues at coordinate 34,486,622 of JAOPSE010000010.1, read as the reverse complement.
ATTGTTTAGAGAATAATTATAAATATTCATTTCAACCAAGGGATAACAAATTCATATATAGATTCTCCCATTTAAATCTTTATTAAAAACGTGCTTATTTTAGGTGATGTTGCTTCCAATGTAAGAAAATTTAATTGGAAGGCATTCTAACATCACAAGTCATGGAGAACTTTTAACTAAACTTACAAAAATAAGATTTTGGGTGTTACATTGGGGCGTCCTCTCCCGTACGCCGGCGGTTGAGCTCCGCCCGTAAGTCCTTCGTCGGGGCAGCCCTAACTGAAGGCGAGCGCACCGAAGCCGACACCTCATGTTGACGCAGGGATGACCGAGGCCTAGGCCTGGCCGAGCCAAAACGCGCCATGCTGAGCAGGCGGTCGACGTCGTCACACCACTGCTTCATGGCACCTGGCGAGGCCGTGGAGCTAGGAGGGTGGCGCAACAACTCCCTGGCCATAGACAAGGCGCCAGGCGCAGCCCTTGACGTCCTGGACGCCTGTGCAGGGGTGTGCTGCCGCGTAGAACGCACAACAGCAGCACCAGGCGCAGGGCGGCTGGAGGCCCGAGGCATGGAAGAGGCAGCTTCCTCCTCCATCAGGAAGTCCTCGGGGATGAAGTCGTGGTGCTCGACGATGTGAACCATGATGTCGAACAGAAAAACAAGCAAAAACCTAATGCCAAGCCCCTACCTAGCGCGCCAAATGTCGGAGAGGAAATCTCCGGCCCGGTGGCGGAATACACCCTCCCTAAATCCTAAGATGAGGAGGGGGCCTAAGTGTTTTGTCTATTGCTAGATGGACGATGAACACAAGAACACGCAAGGGTTTAGAGTGGTTCGGGCCGCCGGAGCGTAATACCCTACTCCATTGTGTGCTGTATTGAGCTTTAGAGCTTGTATGAACTTATGAGTCTGAGAGTCTAAGTGAGCGTGTGAGCTTGTGAGCTTTTCTTGTAACGTAGTGTGCCCTCCCTTTTATAGTTCAAGGGGGGCACATATAAGGATACTGAGCCCCAACATGTGGGCCCAGGGACAAATGGAAGGAAGGAACTACTACCTGCAACGCTAGGGTAATCTTCGAGCGCCATAATATCCGTAGTGCATACAATATTGATATCTCACGGCAGCGTCCTTGGTAACGCGCGAGTCATGATGAGTGCAGCGCATGCGGCAGCACAGGCGTATTGCCTGCCAATGAAATAGACAGGCACACCCCCTACCAGCGGAATGGACAGGTCTCATTAAATGTTGAGGCGGCACACTGCTTGCCAGTAGAGTGGATAGGTCACCGCCTGAGAACAGAGTGGGCAGGCCTCATTAAATGTCGAGGCGGCACATCGCTTATTAGGCGGCGCGCCTTATCCGCAACAAATGCAGGGGCCGCGCAACCCGGAGGCCTTACGTCAGGCTCCGCCCGCTGGCTTACATCACGCGCGGCAGGCCACATGGCAGCATCGGGTCTCCGCCTGGATGGGGAGCAGTAGCGTTATGCGGACAGGTCCGCACCAGGCTGGGCCTGGACACGTGTCGGCACTGGACCCTAGCCTGAGTAAGGCCTGGGTATTCTCTGCCCCAGAGTCGCGGGACCCGACTGTGGGTAGCCCGGACCCCACATAGAGGGGTCTAGGACCCATCCCGGGGGTCCGGGTCGCACTCGTGGGGGTCCTGGATCTTGCCCGGAGGTCCGGTCTTCATGTACAGGGGTCCGACACTTTCCCATAGAGGTCCGGACCCACTGTTGATATTTTGGAGTATATCGTCTTCCCTAGCCACATGGCGACCTCGGAGCCGTCCACGTGGCGGGGTAGAGTGTTGTTCACCACGCGATTAGAGGTAGCCGCGTGGGTATAACGTCTTCACACTGTAGTAAGGGGTACCCCTGTTTCAGGGTACCGACAGCTAGACATTTAGATATTTTTATGTTAATTTAATACAGAAATAATATAAAAAATATGACGGCATGTACGTATATAATATTACCATTTACGACGGTAGCTCATACAAATATGTAAATCGTACTGGTCATAACCAAAACTATACTAAATTTAACAAATTTAGATAAAGAAATATACCTAGTGGGGGGAGACACACTCAAGTAATTGGTGGTTTCATATGCATGAGTCCGACATGGGGTTGTTTGAAGGAAAAATTCCCTATGTGTCTTCGAAATTTATACTCATTTCTTGTGTGCCATTGAGTGGCATATAGATAATTTTTTTGTGTGTAAGATATGTGGGGTCAGTGGCGCACAAGGAATGAGTATAATTTTCGATGTCATACAGGGAATTGACCCTTGAAGTGGACTCTAGAAATGGGTACTTCCATCTCTCAAAATGTCGTGAATATACATGTCCAACAGGCCGTGCCAGGCCGGCCTAGCCCGGGCACGGCTGGGTCCGGCACGAGGGGCACCAGTCCAAGCCCGACATGGTTCAGTATCGGGCCGGGCCGGGCTAGGCCGCGGGATGGATGACGCGGCCCAGGCTCGGTACGGTTATTCTTACACGGGTCGTGCCGGGCCAGAGGCACAACGGGCCTGTCGTGCCGGGTCGGGCCCGGCCCCGTAAACAAAAAAACGCTCCAAAATTCAGAATTTAAAGGTAATATTCAAATTTATTTTGGATTCAATTAATTATATTTATAATTTTAGATACATACTTAGAGAAAGAATTTCAGATACACATATAAACACATATCACAATTCAGAATGCTCTCATATAATAACAGAATCATCGGTATTATAGCTAAAAATAAACTAACCATTACAAAATCAGTCCCTCAAGTGGACCGTTACCGTGCCTACCCTTTAATCGGGCCGGGCTCGTGCCAGCACCGCGGGTCAGACGGCCAGCATAAGCCTGGCGCAGCTATCGGGCAGGGCCAGTCCGGGCATGCTTCTAGTCGGGCCGGGCCATGCTTGTGCCGAGCCACGACCGTGCCGGGGTCACAAGCCCACTACCGGCCCGGCCCATTTGGACATGTATAGTCGTGGATGTGTTACACAAGTGTATGGGAACGTTGTTGAACTCTAGAGGTGATTGTTAACTCGAGTAGGCTGGTTGGGCATATTTATAGCCCCCAAACCCCCAAATATTCGTTGTTAGAAATCTACAAAATTTGCTCTTTCCTTGGAGGCACCAGACCTCCAACGGTAACCTCAATCAACGAGATTTCCTTTGGCCCTGCCTCCCGTGGACTCACTATTCTGGTCTGGTGCACCACCAGACCCCGCCATGTGTTCGGCCACATTAGTTAGCTGTTGAAGCCAACCGTTGAACTCTAGAACTTCATGTTGGACCCAATTGGTCCAGTCCACATTGAACTGGTCCGGTGTATGCTTTGGGCTTCATCTGCATTCCTCTCTGGAAAAGAGGTATGGCGTGCCACCGGTGCGCCAGGCCTCAACTGTGCTCCCGCGATGTTTCTTTGGTAAAGTGGTCCGATGCACCATTGAACTGATCCAATGCACCAGGCCACTCAAGCGTACTACAGCCACCTCTGGAAAAAAAGAAGGTTTGGTGTGCCACCAGACTCGTCCGGTGCGACCCAGAACAGATGAAGTTTGATATTTTTCTTCATAGCTTCTTACAATCAATTGTACTAATATTAAGAACATTCATATGACTTAAACAAACTTATTTTGAGTATGTCCAACTAGTCTAAGTCATATATTCTCACATTTTCCATGTCTTTAACTCAGAATCATCTTCTAAGCTCAAACTTGGCTCCAAATGAACCTTTTTTGAAATATCTCAATACAAAGTCTCTAAGGTGCTAAAAACATTCATAAGGGCAGTTATAACTTATCAAAACTTGTGAACTAGTCATAGCTCACCTCATCCAAGTTTTGCCCTATTTTGCCTCTATTTGAGCTACAAGTTGAGTTGGATTCCGCTAATTGACACTTATGAACCTACAAGTACACACTTAATAAACTAGTCAGCACATGAGGTTGTGTTGGTCATTAATCACCAAAACCAAGCTAGACATGGCATATATCACATTTCCCTTTCAGCAACGTAGGCCTATGTCACACCCGGATTTAAGGGATAAAGTCGGGTGTGTCTCATATGTGCACCAAAGAAGAACATCACATATAATGACAAAGTGTATAGAGATAAATATCTCAAGTATTATTATTACATAGCGGAAGTCTTACAACAATAAATGATAACAATAAAATGAACTAAATATTATTTCTTGGCACCATCAAGCTGACTGGGAGACGCCACCTAGATCAACTCGTACTCCTCATTATAGGGCTCCTCTTGGACCACCTACTCTTCACTTGTGGGCGGGGGTTTATATATCGCAAGAGTGAGCTCACAAAATATCATAGCTCAACAAGTTGTGGGGAATAATGTGCATGAACTCACCAAAGGTGGGAGTTTATGTGAAGTGTAAGTGAAAGTCGCCTAGAGGGGGGTGAATAGACGAAACCTGAAATTTATAAACTTAAACATACACTAAAGGCCGGGGTTAGCATTAGAATTAAATTGAAGTCCGAAAGAATGTTCCTCTTGCCAAGAGTTGCTCAAATGGTGCGGATAATGTTTGGGAGCAAACTCAAATGACTATGAGCAAGGGAATGTTAGAGAGGGGAAAACAAATCAAACAAGAATCAAAGCGAGTGAACATGATGATTTGTTTTTACCAAGGTTCGGTTCCAAAGAACCTAGTCCCTGTTGAGGAGGTCACAAAGTCTGGGTCCATTTCAACCCTTTCCCTCTCTCAGACGGTCACTTAGACCGAGTGAGCCTTTCCTTAATCTCACGGGTCACTAAGACCCCGCAAGGACCACCACACACTTAGGTGTCTCTTGCTTCGATTACAAGTCTCTTTAGAATAAGAAGGAAAAAGAAAAGGCCAAACCAAGTGACAAGAGCAACAAAAGAACACAAGTGATCCTCTCACAAGCCCTAATGAACTAGAGTTGATTTTGGGGCTTTGAGTGGATTGATTGCTTTGATTGTGTCTTGGAGTGTTGGACTTTTGCTCTTGTAATGAATGAGAACTCAGAAATGCTTGGATTGGTGTAAATGAGGTGGTTGGAGGGTATTTATAGCCTCCCAACCACTTCTAGTCGTTGGCTGATTTTTGCTGGCGATGGGCGCACCGGACAGTCCAATGCGCCACCAGACAGGCACTGTGCACTGTCCGATGCGTGCCACATCAGCTCGTCCATAAGGGTTCTGAGCAGTTGACCATTAGAGCTGTTTGTCGTCTTGCTGCATCGGACAGTCCGGTGCCACACCAGACAGTCCGGTGCCCTCTGACTTCTGCGCTCTAACTTCTGCCACGACATTGTAGATCACTGTAGCTTTTGCAGAGAGCCGTTGGCGCGCAGGGAGCCGTTGCTCCGCTGGCTCACTACACAGTGCGGTGAATTATAGTGGAGCATGCCCCTAGAATTCCCGAGAGTGGTTAGTTCATCTGTTGTATGGCCTGGGGCACCGGACACTGTCTGCTGGCACACCGGACAGTCAGGTGTGCCATTTTTCAGCACACTCATGTTCTTTGCTCCATTTTTTATTGTGTCCCTAACCGGATTTCTTTAATGGTTTGTGTTGAACCTTATGCACCTGTAATAGATAACATCTAGACAAACTAGTTAGTCCATGTGTTTGTGTTGATCATCAACCACCAACATTAATTATTGGAAATGGTTAACCCGATTTCCCTTTCAATCTCCCCCTTTTGGTGATTGATGCCAACACAAACCAAAGCAAATATAAAGTGCTGAAATGAAACTAGCTTGTACAAAGAATGTACATAGGTTACTTGGAGTTAAACCAATTGAAAGTATCACTAAACATACTTGTATTGCCTTTTCTTTTATTTAACATTTTGGACCACATTTGCACCATTTAACTTGTTTTTGCAAATCTTTTGGAAAAAGTCCTTTCAAGATCTTTTGCAAATAGTCAAAGGGATAGGAATAAGATTGCAAGAAGTATTTTTAAGATTTGAAATTTCTCCCCCTGTTTCAAATGCTTTTCCTTTGACTAAATAAAGGCCCCCCTCGAAGAAATCTCCCCTTAGCTTTCAAGAGGGGTTTTGAAATAGGTACCAATTGAAAATTTACTTTTAAAGATACCAATTGATAATTCATACTACTTGAAAATTCATTTTGAGGCTTGCTCAAATATCAATAAACATTTTCTTTTGGAAGGATCTTGATACCAATTTGAAAAATACACTAGAATTCTAAAATGGTGGTGGTGCGGTCCTTTTGCTTTGGGCTTAATATTTTCTCCCCCTTTGGCATTAATCACCAAAAACGAAGAACTTGAGAGCCCTATAATACTTTCTCCCCCATTGATAAAATAAATATGAGTGAAAGATTATACCAATTGGAGAGATTGCGGAGTAACGACAAAGGGTAAATGATACCGCTAGAGTTTGGAGTGGAAGCCTTGTCTTTGCCAAATACTTCATTTCCCTTTCAATCTAAGACTAATCATAGAGATATACTTGGAAGCACATTAGTCTTAGCTTTGGCACAAGAAGAATAAGAAATATGCATTTGTACCAAATGAAAGAGATATGATCAAAGGTATATAAATAAGCTATTTGTGCAATGTTTCAATCAAATTCCGAGAACCAAGTATATTTAGCTCATTCCTAAGTTTGCTAAAGGTTTTCTCATCTAGTGGCTTGGTAAAGATAGCGGCTAATTGAAAGGGAAATGTGCCCTTGGGCCATTTCTATAAGATTTTGGTGATTAAGTGCTACACACAAATGCTTTGAGTAATATTTGTGCCAACGACTCAAGAAATGCAAATCAAGATTAAAGGTATGTTTCTAGACTTAGTACATTATTTTGAAGACTAATGTATTATGTCTAAGTGCTAGAAACAGGAGAAATCGTTTTGGAGAAAAGTTGGCTATGTACAGCCAAAAGGCTGCTCGGTCTGGGTGCACCGGACTGTCCGGTGGTGCACCGGACAGTGTTCGGTGTGCCAGGACCAGTCCCGATGAACAGCCTACACTCGGGTCTCGACAGCGGCGTACAGCTAAAAATCACCGGACTGTCCGGTGGTGCACCGGACTGTCTGGTGAGTCGTCTGCGGCGAAGTCGCTGCTCTCGGGAAACAGTCAATAGCGTACGACTATAAATCACTGGACTGTCCGGTGGTGCACCGGACTGTCCGGTGAGCCAACGGTCAACTGCGCCAATGGTCGGCCGCGCAATCCGCACGTGACGCGTGGCCGAGCCAATGGTTAGATGGGGGCACCGGACTGTCCGGTGTGCACCGGACAGTGTCCGGTGCGCCAACGGCTCCAAATCTTCAACGGTCGGCTACGCCAATTTAGGAAAGCAATCTGCATCGGACTGTGAACAGTGGATGTCCAGTGGTGCACCGGACTGTCCGGTGCGCCACCCGATAGAAGGCAAGAATTACCTTCCCAGATTGCTTCCAACAGCTCCTAGCTGCCTTGGGGCTATAAAAGGGACCCCTAGGCACATGGAGGAACATACCAAGCATTCTTTGATCATCTCTAAGCACCAAGACTTCATTCTAGCGCATTTGATTCGTTGTGATAGCAATTTGAGCTCCTCTTGAGTCGAGAACTCCGTGTGTGAACTTAGAGCTCAAGTTGTTGGCTAGTGTGCGAGTTTGTGCTCTTGCTTTGAGTCTTGTGTGTGTTGCTTATCCCACCCTTACTTTCGTGCTTCTTTTTGATCATCAAATTGTAAGGGCGAGAGGCTCCAAGTTGTGGAGATTCCTCACGAATGGGATATAGTGAAAGAAAGAGAAACACCGTGGTATTCAAGTGGATCTTTGGATCACTTGAAAGGGGTTGAGTGCAACCCTCGTCCATTGGGATGCCACAACGTGGAGTAGGCAAGTGTTGTACTTGGCCAAACCACGGGATAACTCGCGTTTCTTTTGTGATTGTTTTTCTGTGATACTTGTGTTCATAAGAGCTCGCCTTTTAGCCTACTAACACTTAAACAAGTTTTGTGGCTATAAGTTTCAAGTTTTTATAGGATCACCTATTCACCCCCCTCTAGGTGCTCTCAATTGGTATCAGAGCCGTTCTCTTCACAAAAGGGACTAATCGCCCGAAGAGATGGATCCTAAGGGAAAGGGGATGGTGGTCAACGATAAAGAGAAGGAGTCCATCTTCAATGAGCCAAGGGACGACAAACCTACTGACTCTGGCTCGAGTCATAAGAAGAAGGACGGGAAGAAGAAGAGGCGTATCAAGAAGATAGTCTACTACGACCGCGACGAATCCTCTTCTTCCCAAAGAGACAACGACTACGACGAGAAAAAGAAAACGGTCAACTCAAACTTTTCTTTTGATTATTCTCGTATTCCGCATAATTCGAATGCTCATTTGCTTTCCATTCCTCTTGGTAAACCTCCACACTTTGATGGAGAGGACTACGGATTTTGGAGTCACAAAATGCGTAGTCACTTGTTCTCTCTTCATCCAAGTATATGGGAGATAGTAGAGAATGGACTGCAATTTGATAGTACGGATAATCCCATGTTTATCAATGAACAAATTCACAAAAATGCACAAGCTACTACTGTTCTATTAGCATCCTTGTGTAGGGAAGAGTACCATAAGGTGAGCGGCTTGGATAACGCCAAGCAGATTTGGGACACCCTCAAGATCTCGCATGAGGGGAATGATGTCATAATGATCACCAAGATGGAGTTGGTAGAGGGTGAATTGGGAAGGTTCGCAATGATCAGGGGGGAGGAGCCAACCCAAACATACAACAGGCTCAAGACCCTGGTCAACAAAATAAGGAGCTATGGAAGCACGAGATGGACGGACCACGACGTCATCCGACTTATGCTAAGGTCCTTCACTGTCCTTGATCCTCATCTTGTAAACTCTATTCGTGAAAATCCTAGGTACACCAAGATGACGCTCGAGGAAATACTCGGAAAGTTTGTAAGCGGGCGAATGATGATCAAGGAGGCGAGATATGTTAATGAGGCGTTGAATGGCCCAATGCCGATCCACGAGCCTCAAACCATTGCTCTCAAAGCAACAAGTAGCAGGGAGGCGCTACCTAGCAAGGTGGCGCAAGTTGAGGCGGCCGGGCTTAACGAAGAAGAAATGGCCCTCGTCATCAAGCGTTTCAAGACGGCACTTAAAGGAAGAAAGGAGCATCCAAACAAGAGCAAAGCAAAGGGAAAACACTCCTGCTTTAAATGTGGTAAGTATGGTCATTTTATAGCAAATTGTCCCGACAATACTAATGACCAGGAACAAGAGAAAGGCGGGAAGAGGGAAAAGAAGAAGACCTACAAGAAGGCGAAGGGCGAGGCACACCTCGGCAAAGAGTGGGACTCGGATTGTTCATCGTCCGACTCTGACGACGAAGGACTCGCCGCCTCTGCCTTCAACAAATCGTCGCTCTTCCCCAACGAGCGCCACACTTGCCTAATGGCAAAGGAGAAGAAGGTAAACGCTCGTGACACTCCCAAGTACTCTACTTCTAGTGATGAGTACTCTAGTGATGATGAAGTAGACTACACTAGCTTGTTTAAAGGATTAGATAGAGCTAAGGTAGAAAAGATTAATGAGCTGATTGATGCATTGAATGAAAAAGATAGACTTTTAGAAAAGCAAGAGGATCTTTTATATGAAGAGCATGATAAATTTGTGAGTGTGCAAAAGTCTCTTGCTTTAGAAGTTAAAAGGAATGAAATGCTTTCTTGTGAATTATCTACTTGTCATGAGACTATGGCTAGCTTAAGAAGTATCAATGATGATTTGAATGCTAAGCTAGAAGTAGCAAATAAATCTAGTTCTTGTGTAGAGCATGTTGTGATCTGCAATAGGTGTAAGGATTTTAATGTTGATGCTTGTAGTGAACATTTAATTTCCATAACTAGATTAAATGATGAAGTGACTAGTCTTAATGCCCAACTTAAGACTAGCAAAAATGAGTTTGATAAACTAAAATTTGCAAGGGATGCCTACACTATAGGTAGACATCCCTCTATTAAGGATGGGCTTGGCTTTCGAAGGGAAGCCAAGAACTTAACAAGTCAAAGGGCTCCTATCTCTGCCAAGGACAAAGGGAAGGCCCCTATGACTAGTAATGCTCAAAGGAATCATGCTTTTATCTATAGTGATAGGAAATTTTCTAGACATGCTAATAGGAGTTATAATGCCTTTGACTCACATGCCATGATTGCTTCAAGTTCCAATTTTAATGGTAGACCTAGGAGGAATTTTGTGTCTCATGCTCTTAGGAAAGTGTATAATGGATCTACCACTGTCTTTCATGCTTGCAATACTAAGTTTGTTCTTTCATGTAAAAATAAAAAAGTGATTGCTAAAAAGGTGGGGGCCAAATGCAAGGGAGACAAGACTTGCATTTGGGTCCCTAAGGCTATTATAACTAACCTTGTAGGACCCAACAGGAGTTGGGTACCTAAAACTCAAGCCTAATTTGCCTTGCAGGTTTATGCATCCGGGGGCTCAAGCTAGATTATCGACAGCGGATGCACAAACCACATGACGGGGGAGAAGAAGATGTTCACCTCCTACGTCAAGAACAAAGATTCCCAAGACTCAATCATATTCGGTGATGGGAATCAAGGCAAGGTGAAAGGACTAGGAAAGATAGCTATTTCATCCGAGCATTCCATATCTAATGTGTTTTTAGTTGAATCGCTCGGGTATAACTTGTTAGTCAATTATGTAATATGGGTTACAATTGCTTATTTACTAATGTAGATGTGTCTGTCTTTAGAAGGATTGATGGTTCATTAGCTTTTAAGGGTGTACTAGACGACAAACTCTATTTAGTTGATTTTTTGAAGGAGGAAGCCAGTCTAGATGCATGCTTAATTGCTAAGACTAGCATGGGCTGGCTGTGGCATCGCCGTCTAGCACATGTTGGGATGAAGAACCTTCACAAACTTCTAAAGGGAGAACATGTGTTAGGTCTAACAAATGTGTTTTTCGAAAAAGATAGACCTTGTGCAGTTTGTCAAGCAGGTAAACAGGTGGGAAGCGCTCATCACAATAAGAATGTGATGACCACATCAAGACCTCTGGAGCTACTGCATATGGACCTCTTCGGACCCGTTGCCTACCTTAGCATCGGGGGAAGTAAGTATGGTCTTGTTGTTGTTGATGATTTTTCCCACTTCACTTGGGTATTCTTTTTGCAGGATAAATCAGAAACCCAAGGGACCCTCAAGCGCTTTCTAAGGCGAGCTCAAAACAAATTTTAGCTCAAGGTGAAAAAGATTAGAAGCGACAACGGGTCCGAGTTCAAGAACCTTCAAGTGGAGGAGTTTCTTGAGGAGGAAGGAATCAAGCACGAGTTCTCCGCTCCCTACACACCACAGCAAAATGGTGTGGTAGAGAGGAAGAATAGGACACTCATAGATATGGCGAGGACAATGCTTGGAGAATTCAAGACGCCCGAGCGGTTTTGGTCGGAAGCCATGAACACGGCTTGTCACGCCATAAACCGGGTCTACCTTCATCGCCTCCTCAAGAAGACGTCATACGAACTTCTAACCGGTAACAAACCCAACGTTTCATATTTTCGAGTATTTGGGAGTAAATGCTACATTCTAGTGAAGAAAGGTAGGAATTCAAAATTTGCTCCCAAAGCTGTAGAAGGGTTTTTACTAGGTTATGACTCAAATACAAAGGCGTATAGGGTCTTCAACAAATCATCGGGTTTGGTTGAAGTCTCTAGCGACGTTGTATTTGATGAAACTAATGGCTCTCCAAGAGAGCAAGTTGATCTTGATGATGTAGATGAGGATGATGTTCCAACGGACACAATTCGCACCATGGCGATTGGAGATGTGCGACCACAGGAGCACAAGGAGCAAGATCAACCTTCTTCCTCAACGATGGTGCACCCCCCAACTCAAGATGATGAACAGGTTCCTCAAGAGGAGGCGTGTGATCAAGGGGGAGCACAAGAAGATCAAGTTGAGGAGGAAGAAGTACCACGGGCCCCTCTGACTCAAGTTCAAACGACGATTCAAAGGGATCATCCCGTCGACCAGATATTGGGTGATATTAGCAAGGGAGTAACCACTCGCTCTAGATTAGCTAATTTTTGTGAGCATTACTCTTTTGTCTCTTCTATTGAGCCTTTCAGGGTAGAAGAGGCCTTGCTAGATCCGGACTGGGTGTTGGCCATGCAGGAAGAGCTCAATAACTTCAAGCGAAATGAAGTTTAGACACTGGTGCCACGTCCCAAGCAAAACGTTGTGGGAACCAAGTGGGTGTTCTGCAACAAACAAGATGGGCATAGGGTGGTGACAAGGAACAAGGCTCGACTTGTGGCAAAAGGTTATGCCCAAGTCGCAGGTTTGGACTTTGAGGAGACTTTTGCTCCTGTGGCTAGGCTAGAGTCAATTCGTATTTTGTTAGCCTATGCCAATCACCATTCTTTCAGGTTGTTCCAAATGGACGTGAAGAGCGCTTTCCTCAATGGGCCAATCAAGGAGGAGGTGTACATGGAGCAACCCCCTGGCTTTGAGGATGAACGGTACCCCGACCACATGTGTAAGCTCTCTAAGGCGCTCTATGGACTTAAGCAAGCTCCAAGAGCATGGTATGAATGCCTTAGAGACTTTTTAATTGCTAATGCTTTCAAGGTTGGGAAAGCCGATCCAACTCTTTTCACTAAGACTTGTGACGGTGATCTATTTGTGTGCCAAATTTATGTCGATGACATAATATTTGGTTCCACTAACCAAATGTCTTGTGAAGAGTTTAGCAGGGTGATGACTCAGAAATTTGAGATGTCGATGATGGACGAGTTGAACTACTTCCTTGGGTTCCAAGTGAAGCAACTCAAGGATGGCAACTTTATCTCTCAAACAAAGTACACGCAAGACTTGCTCAAGCGGTTTGGAATGAAGGACGCCAAGCCCGCAAAGACTCCAATGGGAACCGACGGACATGTCGACCTCAACAAAGGAGGTAAGTCCGTTGATCAAAAGGCATACCGGTCTATGATAGGGTCTTTACTTTATTTGTGTGCTAGTAGACCGGATATTATGCTTAGCGTATGCATGTGTGCTAGATTTCAATCCGACCCAAGGGAGTGTCACCTTGTGGCCGTTAAGCGAATTCTTAGATATTTAGTTGCTACGCCTTGCTTCGGGATCTGGTATCCAAAGGGGTCTACCTTTGACTTAATTGGATACTCAGACTCCGACTATGCTGGATGTAAGGTCGATAGGAAGAGTACATCAGGGACGTGCCAATTCCTAGGAAGGTCCCTGGTGTCGTGGAGTTCTAAGAAACAAACTTCCGTTGCCCTATCCACCGCTGAGGCCGAGTACATTGCCGCAGGATAGTGTTGTGTGCAACTACTTTGGATGAGGCAAACCCTCAGGGACTTTGGCTATAATCTGAGCAAAGTCCCACTCCTATGTGACAATGAGAGTGCTATCCGCATGGCGGACAATCCTGTTGAACACAGCCGCACAAAGCACATAGACATCCGGCATCACTTTTTGAGAGACCACCAGCAAAAGGGAGATATTGAAGTGTTTTATGTTAGCACCGAGAACCAGCTAGCCGATACCTTTACCAAGCCTTTAGATGAGAAGACCTTTTGCAGGCTGTGTTGTCGGTGTTTTGGGTCCGACCGCACACCCGGGGTTGCCCCTCAAGGTGCTTTTAGGAGTAGGACGGTGTTGCCGACTGTAGCTAAATGGTTCGTGCCGGATGCACGAGGAACAGTGAACGATGTTTATAGGTTCGGGCCGCTTTGAGATGCGTAACACCCTATGTCCTGGCGTGAGTACTTTATGTGGTGGGTTACAAGGAGGTTCTCTAGTATTAGAAACGTAGAGAGCCGGAGTTGGTGGCTAAGTAATGAAATCGATCTGAAGGGGTGCCCCCTAGGCCTTATATATTCGACCGTGGGGCAATACATGCAGATATGATAACAATGCGCACCTAAGAGATAGTGAACTGATCGAGTTTATCTTACTATAATTCGGCCGACTTATCCTCGCCTGGTTCCATCGTACGGGGCTCCAGCGCAGGAAAGTCGGGTCTCTGTTGTGGTTGCCTGCTCAACGTTGTTGGGGACCATCTAGGCTCACGCCGATCCGGCCTTACATCGATCTGCTCCACTGGTTGTTCTTCCCCAGGCCCATGAAGGGATGACCTTACGATTTACTGGGCCCTTGGGCCTTTTGTGAGGTCTTTTATCCTTCCAGTGGACCCGGGGGATATCTGTCCCCCACAAGCCCCCGATCTTTGGGTTGATTTTGAGATAATTGGCCCAAAGATCCTAGGTCCAGCTTGCGGTCTTCGTTTTATGACAAGGGACGCTTTCCGAGTAGTTTGGTAAAAACGATTTCTTACTATCTCCTTCTGCTCGAAAACTGATGTTCTGTCTCAAACTCGTGCTTTAGAGGTCAGCATTTCGTATTTGTAGGATCCTGAACTTCATCGGGTGCACCGGAGGTGCACCCAATGGGTGTAGCCCCCGAGCTTCGAGTGGATTTTTGAAAATAACCCACTCGAAGGTCCTCATCAAAAATCATTTTATTTTCCGCTTGCACTTTGTTGGAGGTCAGCCTTGCTTTTGATCTTGCCATATGCTTTAGAAGTTAGCATTATCTTGACTTGAAATGGCGATTCATGGGGTGCACCGGAGGTGCACCCAATGGGTGTAGCCCCCGAGCTTCGAGTGGATTTTTGAAAATAATCCACTTGAAGGTCTTCATTTCGTGTTTTTTTTTGCTGAGAGTCGTCTTTTCTTTTTTCTTCCGAATGCCTTAGAGGTCAGCATTATGTCATCGATATTATGCTTTAGAGGTCAGCATGTATTTTGTCTTTGGAGCCGAGTTCGTGATCTGCCCATATCTTGCTAGGTGGTGCAATTTATTTGATCTGCAACTGATTGGACATTCGATGGACGTCCCCTGGCTAGTCTTCATGTCGCTTCTGTCAGTCAGACTTTATACTTCACCAGCTATATTTGGCTTTCCTTTGATCCTTACTGATATCTCATTTTTGTCTTGAGGTATTCATTGTATGCCCTGCACGGACGTGACAGTTTTCAAAAATATACTGATAATTCCTGGGCGTCCCCCCCAATGGGTGTGGGTAAGGGACGGCTTGGTACGCTGAGTGTTTTAGCCGGCTGCTTCTGAGTAGTAATGTGATGTGACGACGGGTGTAATCATATCGCCCGTGCAGTTGACTGGAGTCCCAATGGGGGTTGTGTTGCATGAAATGGCGTCAGCCGCTTGACGTATCTTCAGACGGGTTGAAGCGTATATTGAATATTTTGCGACTGTTCGGCGACCGTGGTAGGAGGTGAGCGGTTGCCTTCTTCTTATATAAATAGTGCCTTTGCCTCTCCCGTTTCTTCACACCTCTTTGCTGTTCTCCACTGCTTGCTTT
Organism: Zea luxurians; assembly: GCA_029449295.1. Taxonomy (NCBI): domain Eukaryota; kingdom Viridiplantae; phylum Streptophyta; class Magnoliopsida; order Poales; family Poaceae; genus Zea; species Zea luxurians. Next base: position 34,471,234 of record JAOPSE010000010.1, on the reverse strand, counting down.
CTTCTTCTCCCTTCGTTTCCACCATGGGCAAGAGTAACAAATGCAAGCGCGAGCCGACTCCTCCATCAGAGGACTTCGGCGATTCGGAATACTCGGAGGAGGAGTTCTCCTCCGAGTCCGAGGGGTCTCCGGCTCCCATCTCTCCCCCGACGTCGTCTGACGATTCAGACGACTCCCAGGGGATTGCCGCGGAGGTCCGGACTTACATCCGGGCCATCGAGCGCTCCGGGCTCGCGGGCTCGGATGAGTCGGAGTACTCCTCGGACGAGGAGGACTCTTCGGACTCGTCCGATGAGGGCGGCGGCGGCGATGGCAGAGACGACGGCGACGGCGGGGGCGATGATGACGACGGCGACAATGACGGTGACGGCGGCAGCGGGGCGGCGACGGCGGCAGCAAAGGCGGCAACGGCGGCAGCGGCAGCAACGGCGGCGGCAGCAGCAAAGGCAGCAACAAGGCCAGTGGCTAGATGCCACTGGTTTTTAAATGCTAGTATAGATTAGAAGTAGTATAGTGAAATAATGTAGTAGTAGTTAGTAGTGTAGAGTAGTAGAATGTAGTGTAGTAGTAGAGTGTAGTGTAGTGGTAGTAATAGGGAAGTATCAACTCATAATGAGTTGATTTGTAAGTTCTAAAACTTCCCTTAATGAAAAATGATTTCGTCTCCTCTGTGTTGATTATTTTACTTCATAGTAGTTGATGATTGTCGTGATATTTATTGTCCATGATGTTCTCTGTCTGTTATGCTTGTGTCGTAGCTTGGGGTTTTCAAGTCATTCCTCCGTTTGCTTTGTCTGTGAAGTCCATCCCTCTGGAGTAGTAGTTGAGTCATTCAGGCATTATATCGTCGCTTCTAGGGTGATGACCGAGTTATTATTGTCAACATTTACACCTTTGAAGGTTGCATCCGAGTGATGACGAAGCCACATCAGCGTTGGAATGACTGATGACCACGTCGGCGCTTTTAGAGGTAACAGCCGAGTGGCTTATGACGACGTCGTCGTTTTAGAGTTAACTGCCGAATGACTGAAGACGACGTCAGCATTTTAGAGTTAACTGCCGAGTGACTGAAGACGACGTCGGCGTTTTAGAGATAACTGCCGAGTGACTGGAGACGATGTCGGCGTTTTAGAGTTAACTGCCGAGTGACTGGAGACGACGTAGGCGTTTTAGAGATAACTGCCGAGTGACTGAAGACGACGTCGGCGTTTTAGAGATAACTGCCGAGTGACTGGAGACGACGTCGGCGTTTTAGAGATAACTGCCGAGTGATGATGTGGCGCACTGGTGCTTTTTAGAAGTAACCACCGGGTGATGACATGGCACACCGGTGTTTTAGAAGTAACCGCCGGGTGATGACTGGGCGCTTTTTGGAAACAGTATCTGGCCCGGGAAGATCCCATATGCATTGCGCTTTCAGCCGCCTCTGCTTTTCGTGCCCTAGTTCTTGCTTTCTTGCCTCCAGATCCTTTCTGTCCTTTTGAAATTCGGCTCCCGTTCTGTTCGTCGGTGGAATTGAGATGGCGCCCAAGCGAAAGGCTTCGATTTCATCTGCTGCGGTGATTCCCCCTATCGACCCCAATAGCCAGTTGCCTTTCGCAGGTAACCACATGTCTGTCGTTTCTGAGCCCGACCTTCTCCATCTCGTGTCCATCGGGGTTCTTCCTCCGAAGGAGCTCTGTTCTTGGCGGATTTGCCACGGGGTCACTGTCCCAATAGAGGATACCCACGAATCCGTGGTTTATGTTCCTTTTCTTCTCCGCAGTCTCGCTCTTCCTATTTCTCCCTTTTTCCGCGGTCTCCTTGATTTCTATCGCCTTAACTTGACCCATCTGAATCCCAATTCCATTATGCAAATTTCCATTTTCGTTCATTTATGTGAGGCTTTTCTTGGCGTCCTACCACATTTTGGACTGTGGAAATACTTGTATCACTATCGCCCTGGGATGGCCGGGGGGCAGCATCAGCTAGTAGGGGGTGCGAGTTTAGAGATGCGCCGTGGGAGGAAGACTGACTGCCTTGAAATCCCACTCAAGGATAGTATCAAAGGATGGCGCTTGGAATGGTTTATTATTGAGAACCACGGAAAATCTCTCCCCCACGGTCAGGGAGACAGCCGGATGTTCGTACTCCGAGTTGGACCGAGTCTCCTACGGACCAGGAGGTGGCTGAGGCAGGGGCTTTGCTGGCTGAGGTTGGACTGCTGAAGGAGAGGGGTCTGACTGTAGAGGCTGTGGTTGCTGATTTTGTTTCAAGAACATCCAGCCGTTGAAGGATAGGGCATACCCAGCCTACTTGTACCGAGGTTTAGCTGACTCAACCCGGGTCACCAATAGAAGAATTCACGCTGTAGACTTGGTGAACCGGCTTGAAATGATACTTAGAGGCAAGGTATCAAATGTTGGTGCCCCTATCGCACACTTGGCCTGGAACCTGCCCCCTTCAAAGGCTTTTACTCATTTTGTGTCGAATCCTCCTGTTGCTGACGGCGATTTGGGCCTTAGAGTACGACCCTCTGCCGAAGAAGTTAGTGCTTTGGTTGCTTTGATTGGAGAAATTCCCGATGATGAACGGCAAGTCCACTTTGAGGTGCCTTTGGATCCTAATGATGCAGAAATAAGTGCTATGCTTGATATGCTGGCTGAAGACTCTTCTGATGCTGCTCCTGCTGGGACATTGGCGGTGGTGCCTCTCCCGGAAGCTGGTACAACCTTGGATGTTCAGAGGCCTGTCAGTGTTCGCTCGAAACGCCCTTGCCGAGCCAATCAACCTGATTCTCCTGCTGATGAGCAGAAAAAGAAAAGGAGACGTTTTCGGCGAGTATCTAGTTTAGATCGGGGTGTTGGTCCTTCGGTTCCTACTGCTGAGGAAGTGCCTGTGCCTGAATTTACCGACGCTGAACCCAATGGGTGTGATCCATCTATCGCTGATCCCAATGGGTGTGCTCCATCTGTCACTGAACCCAATGGGTGTGCTCCATCTGTCACTGAACCCAATGGGGGTGTTGTCTGTGTTGCTGACAAAAACGTGGGGGAGGAAGAAGATGAGGTCTCTTTGACTCGGAAAAACAGTCGGCAATATATTGCCAGTGGGGAAAGTAGTGGAGTTCCTTCTCCTGCTCTGTCTGCCCTCATCGGTCTACAGGAATTGTCTCTGGCGAACTTTGATCAGCCTCTTGAAGATATGGTTCCAGAGGACCTGTTATCAGAGCCAGCGGATGGTGACGCGATGGATGTTTGTGCTGATGTGTTCGACGCCGGGTTGGGGTCATCCCGGGCAGCGTCCCGCGCCTCATCGACCTTAGAGCGCGGTCTTGAGGGCCAGGAAACTGACTTTGATCGTCTTGCTCTCATGGAAGTAACTGAGGGGCCTTCAGCCTTAGAGGCGGCTGCCGCAGAGAACTTGACCCTCAGGGATGGTGTTGACGCTTACCTAGCCCCCGAGGGTGTTGCCGGGGATGATTCGGCTCGGGTGGGAAGTGTAAGTCACGACCCAGCCGCCGAGGGTGTTGCCGGAGACGATCTGGCTCAAGTGGGCAGCACGAACTATGACCCAGCCCCCGAGGGTGTCCGAGCGGGGTCTCCCTCTTGTACTTCCATGGATGTTCACGTCGGATCTCCTCCACACTCTGGTTGCATGATGGTAGCCCAAGTTTCTGGTCAGGGAGTCGCTTTAGAGGCCAGCGTTCCTGACGACCAAGCTTTGGGCTCTGCTGATGACACTGAATTGGTTCCCGCTGGTTCATTGCAAGTTGCTCCGGATGGTGACTCTATGCCAAGCCATCAATTGATTTCTCACGATCTGGGAGTCCCCTCATTCTTCTCCAACCTCCAGGTACTATGCCATATTCTAGTTTGACTTTTACACCTGGTGAATTGCTGTCTTGGCACTCATTTGCTCTCGTTATCAGGCATTAGTGGACGAGATGGCTAGTCAGCTGAAATTACAGGGTGCTTCTATTCCGGAAAGAGCTTCGTCACTGGCCCGTTGGAATCCGGTGCTGCTTCAACAGCGTGTCTCTGACTTAGAGGCGACAAATGCTGGTCGGTGCTTTTCTGCTTCCCTTCGTCTACCTTGTTAAACTGCTTCTCAATTTGACTCTTTCGCTTGATTGTTCCTCGCTAGATATGGCTCGACAGTTTTCTGTTCTTGAAGAGAAACATTCTCAAAGTCAAGCTGAGCTGGTCCGACGATGCTCTGATTTTGAGGAAAGGTATTCCCAAAGCCAGACTGAGCTGGCCCAGGTCTCTGCTGCTCTAAATGACGCTAATATGCTGAATTCTACTCTTCGCGCTCAGCTTGATTCTGAAAAGGTGACTTTATGAATCTGCGCCTTGTGTTGCTGTGTTCTTATTGCTTGCTAGATGTTTGAAGAAGCTGATTCATGTTTGCAGGAAGAAAAACGTGCCCTTGTTGCTTCTCGTGACAATCTTGACAGGCTTTATCGTGACTCTAGCAACTCGTTGACTATCCTGGAAAGGAGTCATCGCTTCACCATGGAGGAGTTAGACAATCATCGCTGTAGGCTGCAGGAATCCACGAATGACGTGATCCGTCTCAGGCAGTTGATATCGGCAAAGGATGCTGCTATCAAGGAACTGCGCGCTTCCAAGAAGTCCATCGCCCAGGAGCTGGAGACCGCTCAGCTAGCCGTCAAAGTTGCTGAAGAAACTTCCGTTACTCTGAGGGCCCAGCGCGACAGGGCTATGGATAAAGCCATTCGCGCGGGGCGGATCTTGATGAGGAGACCCGGCGTGGTTGTTCCTGACGATATAAGGGCTGATGTGAACGCTGCTCCTGATTCCTCGAGTCGCCCTTCTTCATCGGTTGCTCCTGAGAAAAGTGTTGCAAAATAGAGAAACATTGCGTGCTTTGAGCACGCGGTTATCGTGCCCGGCTATTTGTTAGAGGACACCAACTCGACATGTGAATACTACTGTTACTCTCCTACTGTTTTAGAATTCAACAGTGCATGGATTTGCAGGAGTAAAATGCTGTATGATGATTTTGAAATTTCTTCTCGGGATATAGAGATCACCCCTATATGAGTAATCGTAAGCATGTGGAATCGCCTTAAGTCGTTGCTGACTTAGATCGATTACTCCGTTAGCAGGGCGTAGTGGTCACCCCGAGTTAAGTAAGCATGAGCATGTTGCACCGTCTTAAGTCGTTGCCGACTTAAGCCAATTGCTCCGTTAGCAGGGCATAGTGGTCACCCCGAGTTAAGTAAGCGTGAGCATGTTGCACCGTCTTAAGTCGTTGCCGACTTAAGCCGATTGCTCCGTTAGCAGGGCATAGTGGTCACCCCGAGTTAAGTAAGAATGTAGGTCGATCATGAACAAACTGAGTATTCTTGAAATCTTGTTTATTGATGACGTATTTCCCATTTTACAGAGTACATTGTCGTCCCAGTAGCTTTTGAAATACAGCTAGGGATAAAATTTCTTGAGGTGTTCTATATTCCAGGAGTTCCCAATTTCTGTGCCGTCCATCTGAGTGAGACGATATGATCCCGGCCGAGTGACTTCTGCTACTATGAATGGTCCTTCCCATAGGGGTGACAACTTGTGCCGTCCCTCCCCCATTAGAATTCGGCGGAGGACGAGGTCTCCCACTGCAAAGGACCGTCGTCACACGGTCTTGTCGTGATAGCGTCTCAGAGTCTGCTGGCATCGTGCCGATTGAATTACTGTGTTTAGTCGTTCTTCTTCGAGTACATCAATATCCTCCAGCCTAGTAGCTTCGGCTTCTGCTATGCTTTCAAAGACTAACCTTGGCGCCCCAAACTTGAGATCAGCGGGTAACACTGCCTCTGACCCATAGACCATGAAGAAAGGAGTGTTTCCATGCAGAGCTCGGCTAGGTTGAGTTCTTAGGCTCCAAACAACGTAGGGCAATTCCCTTATCCATTTTCCTGCGAACTTTTCATTTTTATCGAAGACCTTTTTCCTGAGCGCCTCCAATATCATCCGTTAGCTCGTTCAACCTGCCCGTTGGCCCTCGGGTGTGCTACCGAAGCATACTTGATCTGAATGCTCTTTTGCTCGCAGAAATCGAAGAACTCTGAACTTGTGAAGTTGGATCCTAGGTTAGTTATGATATTGTTTGGTATTCCGAATCTGAATATTATGTCTTGTATGAATTCCACGGCCTTGGCTAAGGTTAAAGAAGCAATGGGTTTGAATTCTATCCATTTGGTGAATTTGTCGATTGCTACCAGTACATGAGTGTATCCTCCTTGAGCTTTCTTAAAAGGTCCGATCATATCCAGTCCCCAGCATGCGAACGGCCATGTTACTGGTATGGTCTACAGTTGCTGTGCTGGTAGATGTTGTTGCTTTGATAAGTACTGGCAAGCTTCGCACCTCTGAACTAACTCGGCCGCATCACTTTTCGCCGTTGGCCAATAGAATCCCGACCTGAAGACCTTCCCTGCTAGTGTCCTAGATGCTGCGTGTATTCCACATTGCCCAGCATGGACCTCATCTAGAAGTTGCCTCCCCGTAGATGAGAGAATGCATTTCATGAGGACACCCGATGCACCTCTTCTGTACAGTGTCTCCCCGATGAGTGTGTAGTGAGCCGACTGTCTAGCGATGCGCTTGGCTGCATTTTTGTCATCTGGTTCCTCTTCATTCTTTATATATCTGATGATCGGCCTTCTCCAGTCATCGGAATCTGACTCAGGTTGGTTCACGATATTACATTCTTCTGCCTGGTCCATCGAGATGCTTGGATGCGGTATTTCTTGTATGAAGATTCCAGGTGGCGCCTGAGTTCGACTGGATCCTAACTTGGACAATACATCAGCTGCCATGTTTCGATCTCTTTCTACATGATGAAATTCTAGACCTTTGAATTTATCTTCTAGTTTCCGGACGGCGGTGCAGTACTTTCCCTTTGAATCGCTCGAACAATCCCATTCTTTGTTTATCTGGCTTATGACTACCAAGGAATCTCCGTATACCATCAGTCTCTTGACGCCTAGTGATATAGCAATGTTCAGTCCATGAATCAGAGCTTCATATTCGGCTGCGTTGTTGGAGGCTGGAAATAGCAACTAGAGGACGTATTTGAGGTGCTCGCCTCCAGGTGCGGTAAAGAGAATTCCCGCGCCTGCTCCCTGCAGTTTCAACGAGCCATCGAAATACATTTGCCATACTTCCGCTGTTTCTGGGTTGTCTGGTACTTGTTGTTCAGTCCATTCTGATACGAAGTCAACCAACGCTTGAGTTTTGATGGCAGTGCGAGGTCGAAATTCGATGTCATGAGATCCCAGTTCACAGGCCCACTTGGCTATTCGGCCGATGGCTTCCTTGTTGTGAAGAATATCCCCTATCGGAAAACCAGTGACTACTATGACTTTGTGGTCGTCAAAGTAGTGACGTAGCTTGCGGGCAGTTAGAAGTATTGCATATAATAGCTTCTGAACTTGAGGATACTTTTTCTTCGAGGGACCCAGAACTTCACTGATGAAATAAACAGGATGTTGCACTGGGTAGGCATGCCCTTCTTCTGTTCGCTCGACTACCAACGTGGTGCTTACCTCGTGAGTCGTGCAAGAGATATATAGCAGCAAATCTTCAGCCGGTTGAGTTGACGTGGCTCGCCGTGGCGGCTTCAGCACTGGTGGTGTTGTCAAGAATTTTTTCAGCGCATCCAGGGCTTCCTGTGCTTCTGAAGTCCACTGAAACTTATCCACTTTCTTGAGTAGCTGGTAAAATGGCAAGCCTTTTTCTCCCAGCCTGGATATGAATCTGCTCAGGGCTGCCATACATTCGGTGAGTCTCTGAACCTTCTTTTGTGATCGTGGTGCCTCCATTTTCATGATATCTTCAATCTTATCCGGGTTAGCTTCAATTCCCCGGTGACTGACAATAAATCCGAGTAGCTTTCCTGCCGGCACCCCAAAGACACATTTTTCGGGATTAAGCTTCCATCGATATCGCCGCGGACTGTTGAAAACCAGCTGTAAATCCTCGATGAAATTTTCCGGGTTCTCCGTTTTGATTACCACATCATCTACATAGGCTTCCACACGCTTGCCCCAGTGATCAGCTAAGCATGTTTGAATGGCTCTCTGATAAGTCGCTCCAGCGTTTTTGAGGCCGAACGGCATGGAAGTATAGCAGAAAGCACCGAACGGAGTGATGAACGCTGTTTTTTCCTCGTCTTCTTTTGCCAGGCTAATCTGATGATATCCAGAGTAGCAATCCAGGAAAGATAGCACAGAACATCCAGCGGTGGAATCTACCACCTGATCTATCCTAGGAAGCTCGAAGGGATCCTTTGGACAGTGTTTGTTGAGATCCGTGTAGTCGACGCACATGCGCCAATCCACTTTATTCTTTTTGAGTACAAGAACTGGGTTGGCTAACCACTCAGGATGTAACACCTCTCTGATAAACCCAGCCGCGATCAAGCGGGCCAGCTCAGCGCGAATGGCCTCTCTCTTGTCGGGCGTGAAGCGACGTAGTTTTTGCCGAATCGGCCTCGCCTGGGGATAGACATTCAGTTTGTGCTCGGCCAGTTCTCTCGGGACTCCCGGCATATCCGCAGGTTGCCATGCGAATACATCTCGGTTATCTTGCAGAAACTGGACGAGCGCGCCTTCCTATTTGTTATCCAGGCTGGAGCTGATGATGGCAGTCTTGCGTTCATCAGCGAACCCCAGGTTGATCCTTTTGGTTTCTTCAGTCGACCGCATAGAGGTCACGGCTTGAGCTTCATTTGCAGGTACTACAAGGTCTTCCTCAGGCTTAGAGTTTGCCTGCGCTGAAGAAGTTGCCGACAGTTTGGTGGTGAGGGCTGTTGGGGGCCTTCGGCTTTCGAAGGTCCTCAAAAATATGATTTGACAATGTTTTCCAAGTGAAATATGTGAACAGGTATCTTCGGAATTGGGCCACGAGTATACAGGAATATGGTCAAGATGAAGCTTGAATAGGACAGAAGGCGATCATAACGAAGGATAAGATGATCACGAAGCTATGCGCAGAAAAAGCTTCAACATGACAGCAGAAAAGAGGAACCGACTTATATGGTGAAAAGACAAATTGAACCTCGAAGAATCACTATAGAATTATTGATAAACGTAAAGGGCATTAATGTAATTCTCCACGGGCTGCGCCCTGTGCCTATAAATAGATGAACAGTATTCCCGTACTGTGCACGCTGATCTGGCATCTGCTTTTCGCATCACGCCTGTATCTTTACTTTTTGACAATCCAAAGGTACATTTATAATTTGTTACTATGACTCTGATAATGCAAAATAGAAATAAATTGGTGATAATATCTGTGTTATTGTTCGTATTCTATGTATGTATCCTCCTTCATCATATGTTGAACTTACGAAGGTCTTTTCCCTCATAACCTTTGTCTGAAATTCATTATATTCGAAGGGATATAATGTCTTGAAGGACGAAGGACTTTAACATTTAACACTTTTTATGTTGCCTTGTTCTTGACTCTTAGCATTTGAGAACAAGTCACCAACATTGGCGCCCACCTCCGGTGAACTCACGTCCATTTTTTGAGTTTTGAACATCTTCGGCAAGCATCACCTTCGTCATGCCGCCGAGGAAAGCTTCAGCCGCAGGGGCTGCCACTGTAGCCGCTGGATCCCAATCAGGATGTCCTTTCTCTCAGGGAGGCCCGAAGCCAGAAGAGGAAGGCCACCAGTCCAACGCCTCCGGAGGACGACTTGGATCAAGAAATCCAAAATTTGGAGATGCTCCATCAACAGGTCCAACGGAAGAAGGAAAAGATGGCTCGTCTAGCTGATCTACAAAGGCAGATAGACGAAGCCTCTGAAGAGCTTCGACATCTTGCTCAAGATGACCAGAATCAAAGGCCCCCGCGCAGAGAGCTTCATCAAGAGGGCTTCTACAACGAGGGCGACTGGTATGAAGATTTCCATCATGGAAATTTTGCTTTTGATGATGCTTCTCCCCTGTCAACAGAACTGCAGGCTATACCTTGGCCACAGTCTTACAAGCCACCTCAGCTCCCCATGTACGATGGTCATTCAGACCCGAAGCAATTCTTGATGAGCTATGAAGCAACCATATCTTCATATGGTGGCAACACGGCGGTCATGGCAAAGTCTTTCGTCATGGCTGTCAGGAGTGTTGCACAAACCTGGTACTCCTCTCTTCGGCCAGGGACAATCACTTCATGGCAAAAGCTAAAGGACATGTTGATAACCAGCTTCCAAGGGTTTCAAACGAAGCCAGTTACTGCCCAAGCTTTATTCTAGTGCACCCAGGACCACGAAGAATATCTTCAGGCGTATGTCCGAAGGTTCCTGCGTCTGAGGGCACAGGCACCAACTGTGCCCAATGAAATTGTCATTGAGGCCATGATCAAGGGGCTTCGGCTGGGGCCTTCAGCTCAGTACTTTGCCAGAAAGCCTCCTCAAACTTTGGAGAAGCTGCTCCAGAAGATGGACGAGTATATTCGAGCTGACAATGATTTTTGCCAAAGAAGGGAGGAAGCATTCAGGTTCTCTGAAATGACCAGGGGCTTCGGAGGAAGATTCCATTCGAGGCACGTCAGGTCAATTCACAATTCTACTCAAAGTGATGACAAAGGGAGTCAACAGCAAAGGCCACAGTGCTCCTCGCAAGCTTCGGGGCAACAACAAAGCTCTTTCCGGCCGCCAGCGCCAAGGGGCAGAGGCGCCAGGGGCTTCGGGGGAAGATTTGGAGATCAACCAAGAAAAATTTACTGCCTATTCTGTGGTGAAGGCAAGGGCCATACCACCAGAATGTGACATGTTACCATCCAGAAGCAAAAGGAGCTAGCAGAAGCTGCAGCGCAACAGAGCCAGCCGAAGCAAGTCATGCATACTGCTTCGTACCATTCGCCTTACATTCCAGAATATGTAGGCAATCACCCTGCAGCTTCTGTTGCTTCGGCAAGTCAATCCCAAGCATCTTGGCAACAGCCTCCACCGCCACCACCAATGCAACGAGGTCAGCAGCCAGAAGGGAGTCAGCACACTCACCTTCAGCGGGACTTCAGAGAGGAGTCCGAAGCTCGCACAGTCAATAGCACTGTGCCGGAGTCGAAGAATATTTACTGACAAATATCCTACCTCGTCAGCAGATTTTCGCATTTCAGTCTTACTTTCTTTTTAATAAGGAACAATTATGGGAAGTTTAAGTGCTTTTTATCGTATTTTAATCTCTTGTAACAGTTTCGTTCTTTGCCATATTAAAAAATGTCTCCTCCATAGGCTTAAGTTGCCGAAACATAAGAATTTATGGGGGCAAGAAGGACCTTCAAATTATCAAAAATTTGTTCTAAAGAATACAATGCAATTTCTTCGAAGCAGCAAAAGTCGTTCCTAAGGGAGCGCAGTGTAAGTTTTCCGCTCAAAAGTCGTTCCTAAGAGAGCGCAGTGTAAGTTTTCTGCTCAAAAGTCGTTCCGAAGGGAATGCAGAGCTTACAGCAAAAAATAAACGCTGATTCCGCTGAAAGTAAAAGGCGAAGAAGCTCCTAAGGAAGGCTTACAGCGAAAAATAAATGCTGATTCCGCTGAAAGTAAAAGGCGAAGAAGCTCCTAAGGGAGGCTTACAGCGAAAAATAAACGCTGATTCTGCTGAAGTAAAAGGCGAAGAAGCTCCTAAGGGAGGTTTACAGTGAAAAATAAATGTTGACCTTCGACAAATATCATTTTGCATAACATCACATCATTACATCATTTGCATAGCATAACATCATACATCATAATGCATCAACAACGCAAGAAGGGGTGCTTCAATATTGATATTCGAAGATCGTTTTGAAGAAATAGTGGCACGACACAAACAATGGCCATGGAAGGGTTATATCTTCGTCAAACTCTGAGATGGAAAGATCTATTGATCATTGATTTTACTAGGATTGGTTACTGATTTTATGAGAGCACGGATATTATTTACGAAGCATGAAAAGAAGGGAAGGTGTTTTTTCGCCGAAGGCTCAAAAACGGTATGTGTATAATGTTTCATGCATCGCAAAGAATAGAACTATAAACAACTAATAAATTACACCCTAAGTTACACAATATTACACTTGATTCTCAACAAACATTACATTCTGAATGTTTTTTTGCAACAGCATCTAATCTTCCCTTAAGACTACTTCTGCAGCTTCATTTAAAAGCTGATCAACAACTCTATCCATGATGGCTTCGGCCATTTGTCTAATTTCGTCATCCCCCTTCGTGTGGGGGCCCGCGGATGACTCAGCAGGTTCTGAGGGAAGAGTAGATACATATTTATTACTGTTACAAACCCTGAACAAGTTCGAAGTCAAAAAATTACAACAAAGAGACAAAAACCACTAGTTAATACCTATTCGCCCTTCGGGCTCTGCGCTTTTCTCAGCAGCCTCTACTACATTTCTAGCATCATGGATGCCTTTTTCGCTTTTTTGAATAATCTCTTTGGCCATTTCCCGGCCACCATTATCCCAGATGTCGGTGAAAAATTTTCCACCAACCATGCTAGCTTCGACCGAGGGGTCTTTTATGTCTTCGGAGGATAAGGCAGCTTCGGATTGTGCTAAAGTTTTCACATGATCGCAGCCTTTCCTCTCCAAAATAGTAGCAATCCCCCTGGCACCCGAAAAAGCACATATGTCTCCGCGGCTATTCAAAATTTCCTCAAAAGCCTCGGCTTTGTGATTGATCCATTCAATCGGGCCCTCGGGGTTCCCCCTTGTGAAGTTTTCCTCACTCGAGAATGCACCAACTCTGGCGAAGCTAGTTTTTATTTTCTTAACGCATTCTATAGATTTGTCATAGCACCTTTTCTTGGATGCACGAAGCTCTTCAACGTTTCCTTCTAAATGATTTGCCCACTGGTCGCTAAGTTCTCGTTTCGTTTCTTCAAGTATGCGTTCTTCTTTAGCTCGGGCCAACTGTCTCCGAAGACCCTCGATTTCCTGCCTTTGAGCTTCAGCTTGAGCTTTAGAAGTAGCTTTGTCTTCCTTTATCTTATCCACCAGTGTAAGCAGAATTTTGTCTTTTTCCAAGGCTTCGTTTCTTAGCTTGATAACCTCTGTTCGAAGGTTATTGAGAGCAATAGTGTAGCTTTCATCTTCAGCATTCTTTTGTGCCCTTAAGGCATTGCTGAGTATTAAGCCCTATACAAAGGAATGAATGGATTTAAAAAAAAAGAAAAAAAAGAAAATTTTTTTTTTCCTTCAGACTATTGTATGCAAGGCTATCTGCAAGATCGTCCTTCGTCATGGCGCAGAGGCCAGCTTCAAGCTTCGGGAACCCCATACTTCTGGCCATCTCCCGGCAGACGGATAATTCCTTGTTATCTGGGAGGCAGTATAAGAAGTCGTCTTCGTCTGTGCCATTGAATACTAAGGCCCCTTTCGGATACCTCAGTTCTTGGGCATAGTGATTAGCTTCAAAAATCTCTTCTTCAGATAATCTTTTTCCCGAAGCATGTCGAATAATATAATCGAGGGCTTTGGAGGATGCTTCAGGGGCAGCAGTGCCAGTTTCTTCAACTAAAATTGGCTCTGTCATTTTTGTTTCTTCGGCTTCCAAGGATTTTACCTTGGTGGGCTCTGAAGGCCCAGCTTCAGTCTCAGATTGTTGCTTTGGAGCTTCGGCAAGAAAGACTTCAGTACGCACTTCGGAAGTTTCAACAATTTTCTTCGGGGTTGTGCTTGAAGGCTTAATTGTCTCCAAAACATCTAGCACATTAACCATCATTTTTCTTTTCGGGGTCACCGCTGGACCCTTTTGGTTTTTTGCTGCCTCAATTTTTGCTGAAGGACTTAAAATTTCTGAGCCTCCTCAAACTTTGGAGAAGCTGCTCCAGAAGATGGACGAGTATATTCGAGCTGACAATGATTTTCGCCAAAGAAGGGAGGAAGCATTCAGGTTCTCTGAAATGACCAGGGGCTTCGGAGGAAGATTCCATTCGAGGCACGTCAGGTCAATTCACAATTCTACTCAAAGTGATGACAAAGGGAGTCAACAACAAAGGCCACAGTGCTCCTCGCAAGCTTCGGGGCAACAGCAAAGCTCTTTCCGGCCGCCAGCGCCAAGGGGCAGAGGCGCCAGGGGCTTCGGGGGAAGATTTGGAGATCAACCAAGAAAAATTTACTGCCTATTCTGTGGTGAAGGCAAGGGCCATACCACCAGAATGTGCCATGTTACCATCCAGAAGCAAAAGGAGCTAGCAGAAGCTGCAGCGCAACAGAGCCAGCCGAAGCAAGTCATGCATACTGCTTCGTACCATTCGCCTTACATTCCAGAATATGTAGGCAATCACCCTGCAGCTTCTGTTGCTTCGGCAAGTCAATCCCAAGCATCTTGGCAACAGCCTCCACCGCCACCACCAATGCAACGAGGTCAGCAGCCAGAAGGGAGTCAGCACACTCACCTTCAGCGGGACTTCAGAGAGGAGTCCGAAGCTCGCACAGTCAATAGCACTGTGCCGGAGTCAAAGAATATTTACTGACAAATATCCTACCTCGTCAGCAGATTTTCGCATTTCAGTCTTACTTTCTTTTTAATAAGGAACAATTGTGGGAAGTTTAAGTGCTTTTTATCGTATTTTAATCTCTTGTAACAGTTTCGTTCTTTGCCATATTAAAAAATGTCTCCTCCATAGGCTTAAGTTGCCGAAACATAAGAATTTATGGGGGCAAGAAGGACCTTCAAATTATCAAAAATTTGTTCTAAAGAATACAATGCAATTTCTTCGAAGCAACAAAAGTCGTTCCTAAGGGAGCGCAGTGTAAGTTTTCCGCTCAAAAGTCGTTCCTAAGAGAGCGCAGTGTAAGTTTTCTGCTCAAAAGTCGTTCCGAAGGGAATGCAGAGCTTACAGCAAAAAATAAACGTTGATTCCGCTGAAAGTAAAAGGCGAAGAAGCTCCTAAGGAAGGCTTACAGCGAAAAATAAACGCTGATTCCGCTGAAAGTAAAAGGCGAAGAAGCTCCTAAGGGAGGCTTACAGCGAAAAATAAACGCTAATTCTGCTGAAGTAAAAGGCGAAGAAGCTCCTAAGGGAGGTTTACAGTGAAAAATAAATGTTGACCTTCGACAAATATCATTTTGCATAACATCACATCATTACATCATTTGCATAGCATAACATCATACATCATAATGCATCAACAACGCAAGAAGGGGTGCTTCAATATTGATATTCGAAGATCGTTTTGAAGAAATAGTGGCACGACACAAACAATGGCCATGGAAGGGTTATATCTTCGTCAAACTCTGAGATGGAAAGATCTATTGATCATTGATTTTACCAGGATTGGTTACTGATTTTATGAGAGCACGGATATTATTTACGAAGCATGAAAAGAAGGGAAGGTGTTTTTTCGCCGAAGGCTCAAAAACGGTATGTGTATAATGTTTCATGCATCGCAAAGAATAGAACTATAAACAACTAATAAATTACACCCTAAGTTACACAATATTACACTTGATTCTCAACAAACATTACATTCTGAATGTTTTTTTGCAACAGCATCTAATCTTCCCTTAAGACTACTTCTGCAGCTTCGTTTAAAAGCTGATCAACAACTCTATCCATGATGGCTTCGGCCATTTGTCTAATTTCGTCATCCCCCTTCGTGTGGGGGCCCGCGGATGACTCAGCAGGTTCTGAGGGAAGAGTAGATACATATTTATTACTGTTACAAACCCTGAACAAGTTCGAAGTCAAAAAATTACAACAAAGAGACAAAAACCACTAGTTAATACCTATTCGCCCTTCGGGCTCTGCGCTTTTCTCAGCAGCCTCTACTACATTTCTAGCATCATGGATGCCTTTTTCGCTTTTTTGAATAATCTCTTTGGCCATTTCCCGGCCACCATTATCCCAGATGTCGGTGAAAAATTTTCCACCAACCATGCTAGCTTCGACCGAGGGGTCTTTTATGTCTTCGGAGGATAAGGCAGCTTCGGATTGTGCTAAAGTTTTCACATGATCGCAGCCTTTCCTCTCCAAAATAGTAGCAATCCCCCTGGCACCCGAAAAAGCACATATGTCTCCGCGGCTATTCAAAATTTCCTCAAAAGCCTCGGCTTCGTGATTGATCCATTCAATCGGGCCCTCGGGGTTCCCCCTTGTGAAGTTTTCCTCACTCGAGAATGCGCCAACTCTGGCGAAGCTAGTTTTTATTTTCTTAACGCATTCTATAGATTTGTCATAGCACCTTTTCTTGGATGCACGAAGCTCTTCAACGTTTCCTTCTAAATGATTTGCCCACTGGTCGCTAAGTTCTCGTTTCGTTTCTTCAAGTATGCGTTCTTCTTTAGCTCAGGCCAACTGTCTCCGAAGACCCTCGATTTCCTGCCTTTGAGCTTCAGCTTGAGCTTTAGAAGTAGCTTTGTCTTCCTTTATCTTATCCACCAGTGTAAGCAGAATTTTGTCTTTTTCCAAGGCTTCGTTTCTTAGCTTGATAACCTCTGTTCGAAGGTTATTGAGAGCAATAGTGTAGCTTTCATCTTCAGCATTCTTTTGTGCCCTTAAGGCATTGCTGAGTATTAAGCCCTATACAAAGGAATGAATGGATTTAAAAAAAAAAGAAAAAAAAGAAATTTTTTTTACCTTCAGACTATTGTATGCAAGGCTATCTGCAAGATCGTCCTTCGTCATGGCGCAAAGGCCAGCTTCGAGCTTCGGGAACCCCATACTTCTGGCCATCTCCCGGCAGACGGATAATTCCTTGTTATCTGGGAGGCAGTATAAGAAGTCGTCTTCGTCTGTGCCATTGAATACTAAGGCCCCTTTCGGATACCTCAGTTCTTGGGCATAGTGATTAGCTTCAAAAATCTCTTCTTCAGATAATCTTTTTCCCGAAGCATGTCGAATAATATAATCGAGGGCTTTGGAGGATGCTTCAGGGGCAGCAGTGCCAGTTTCTTCAACTAAAATTGGCTCTGTCATTTTTGTTTCTTCGGCTTCCAAGGATTTTACCTTGGTGGGCTCTGAAGGCCCAGCTTCAGTCTCAGATTGTTGCTTTGGAGCTTCGGCAAGAAAGACTTCAGTACGCACTTCGGAAGTTTCAACAATTTTCTTCGGGGTTGTGCTTGAAGGCTTAATTGTCTCCAAAACATCTAGCACATTAACCATCATTTTTCTTTTCGAGGTCACCGCTGGACCCTTTTGGTTTTTTGCTGCCTCAATTTTTGTTGAAGGACTTAAAATTTCCGATGTTTCTTCAGTCCTCGGTTTTTCTGTTTTTTCTGTTGATGGTGCTTCGGCCATTTCTTCGATTTTTGGCACTGGAGGTGGTTCTTTAGCTTCGGTGGCCGAAGAGGTCTCACCTATAAATTCAGGCACTGTGGCCGGTTCAATATAACGTGGCCGGTGTGTGAGAACCTTTACCTTTTTTCTCTTCGGCGCTGGCTCTCTAGGAGCAGCTGAGGCAATTTCCTTTGCAGAAGAAGTATTCTTTCTTTTTTGACCCCGCGCTGGGTAATGGTAGTCGGGGTAGACAAACCCAATTGCATCAAATACTCGGTTAAGTCTCTTCTTCTTTCGGCCTCCGAAGGCCGCTGATAATGCAGTATCTTCGGCCTTCGAGTATACCCCAAGCAATTCGTCACTTATGGCCTCAATACTTTTTAACCAGTCATCATCTGGCTCAACAAACTTATCTCCGTATTTGAATGTGTATTTTAGCCTAACTAGTCCACCTTCGTCAGTCTCTTTAATGGTTTCCTCCGACATTTCCCACTTTTCCACAAGTGGCCATACTCTGAAAGCAATGTGTTCTTGGACCAAATCCCTTGTTCCAATAAAAGAGCAAACAACGCCGAAGGCTCTCTGGCATTCTTCGGCTGCTTCATTCATTTCCACCTTCGGCTTCCGGAGGCCGAAGCGTTGCCATATAGGGCGCATAATGATACCCTTGATATCTTCACGTGATTTCAAGTCATTTTTCACATAAAACCATTCTGTCATCCAGTCGCCGGGCCACCTCTTTCGAAAGGTTGGCACAGGGCAGCTTGACCTAGACCGAGCGCCGAAGCTGTAGCAGCCAAAGTTGTTGTGATACTGCTCTTTGCCCCAGGGTTTTGTCTGATACAATAGCTCATGTACGTTACAGAAGCTTTTTGCGTTAGGTTCCAAACCTTGGCTCCTCACGGCCCACACAAAGATGTTCATCCTTATGATTGCTTCGGGGGTAAGTTGGTGAAGGTAGATTTCAAATATCTTCAGTACTTCCACGACAAAACTGCTCAAGGGAAATCGTAATCCAGCTTTTAAGAAGCTTCGGAATATCACGACCTCATTTTCCTTGGGAGTCGGACAAGTCTTCTCTCCTTCGTCAGCCCTCACAACAAACAAGTCCCGAAAATATCTGCCTCTCATATTGACAAGATGATTTTCCTTAATACTGGATTTACCAAAAACTGCATGGCTTGGTCGCCAGGGTCGATCTTCGGAATCTTCACCACCACTATCCACATCGTAACTTTCACCGTCGCCAGTATCATCAGATAAACCCTCCAAAATCTCCCTGGTAATCTTCTCTGTATTAGTCTTTGACATTGATTCAAGAAAACCCAGATGCATCTCCTCAGAAAGGCTTAGCCTTGAAGCACCAACAGCTTTTTTATCTTCAGACATCTTCGCAAATGCTAACAAAGCGCACTCGAAACCGAAGCTTAAAAATTTAAAACCAAGCAAGTGCTGTTGCGCGCAGGCTAAAAGTTGGGTGAGTAAAAGCAGCTGGCAAGGGAGCGTGCCAAATAACCTGGCAGTGAGCTCTTATTTATACACCTAGTGCGTTGAAAACTGGAGGGTCCCGCTTGTCAAAGACTGTTGCTATTCTAGCAAAGGGAAGGTGTTTTTTCGGACCTTCGGCTTAAAGCCTTCGTCCATATCGCAATATGAATTTATCATTCCAGTAAATTAATATTGCGAGGGGCTACTGTTGGAGGCCTTCGACTTCCGAAGGTCCTCAAAAATATGATTTGACAATGTTTTCCAAGTGAAATATGTGAACAGGTATCTTCGGAATTGGGCCACGAGTATACAGGAATATGGTCAAGACGAAGCTTGAATAGGACGGAAGGCGATCATAACGAAGGATAAGATGATCACGAAGCTATGCGCAGAAAAAGCTTCAGCATGACAGCAGAAAAGAGGAACCAACTTATATGGTGAAAAGACAAATTGGACCTCGAAGAATCACTATAGAATTATTGATAAACGTAAAGGGCATTAATGTAATTCTCCACGGGCTGCGCCCTGTGCCTATAAATAGATGAACAGTATTCCCGTACTGTTCACGTTGATCTGGCATCTGCTTTTCGCATCACGCCTGTATCTTTACTTTTCGACAATCCAAAGGTACATTTATAATTTGTTACTATGACTCTGATAATACAAAATAGAAATAAATTGGTGATAATATCTGTGTTATTGTTCGTATTCTATGTATGTATCCTCCTTCATCATATGTTGAACTTACGAAGGTCTTTTCCCTCATAACCTTCGTCTGAAATTCATTATATTTGAAGGGATATAATGTCTTGAAGGACGAAGGACTTTAACATTTAACACTTTTTATGTTGCCTTGTTCTTGACTCTTAGCATTTGAGAACAAGTCACCAACAAGGGCCGCCTGGATGGCCACACGGAAACACTCTGCGGCGCCTTGGAAGTCAGCGCGCACAGTTATGATTCCTTGCGGACCTGGCATCTTCAGTATCATGTACGTGTAATGCGGAATGACCATGAATTTTGCCAATCCCGGCCTCCCAATGATGGCGTTGTACCCGCAGTCGAAGTTCGCCACTTCGAACCTCAGGAACTCGGTTCTGTAGTTCTCCGGAGTTCAGAAGGTGACGGGCATGTAGATGTGGCCCAGCGGGTATTCCCCTTCAGTCGGCACGATGCCGAAGAAAGGAGTGTCTGACTCGTGGAGCTCTTTGAGGTGAACCCCCAAGCCTTGGAGTGTCCGGGGGAAGGTGACATTGATGCTGCTCCCCCCGTCAACTAATACCTTCTTCACCCTGTTCTCTCGGATCACCAGATCGACGAGGAGCGGGTATTTGCCTGGGTGGTCGAAGTTGAGCCACTAATCAGCCCGAGTGAAGGTGATCGGGTGCTTCGACCATCGACACGGAGCGGGAGGACCGGTGGTCGCCACCAATATCTGGCGATCGTTGAGCTTTTGTTGTCTTCTGCTCTCCTGCGATCCATGTCCGCCGAATATGACGTTGACTTCTCCGTCAATGCGCAGGAAAGCTCCACCTCTTCCCTCCTCCTGCTGCTGGGGTTGTCGCGGTTCCCCTAGTCCTCCCCGTGGCGGAGGAGGAGGTAGAGGTTGGAAGGGTCGGCCGTGCCCGACAGAGTGCTTGAAGTCTCTGCAGTTCCGAAGGGTGTGGCGCATGTCCTTGTGGTACGGGCACTGAGCGTCGAGGATGTCGTCCAGTGTGTGTTCGCCTCCGCGAGGTCCTCCTTAGGCGCGAGAGGCAGGTGGTCTAGCGGCATGCACTTCTTCGCGAGGCCTCTTCTCCCAGCGTTTGTCAGGTTGCTGGTTCATGTCGCGTCGTGGCGCTGTCGGTGCAGGTTTCGCTCCCCCGATGAGGTCCTGAGCTCGCTCGTCGGCGGTGATGTAGAGGTCGGCTTCCCGGAATAGCTGCTCGGAGGTAATCGGCGCCTTCTGCAATATGGCTCGGACAAAGGCCGAGTCGTTGGATCCTCTGTAGAAGTCTTCGATCACGGCCGCCTCCGTGACCTCGGGGATACAATTTCTCATGGTCTGGAACCTTTTGAGGTACGACCGGAGAGTTTCGTCCCCCCGATGCTTGATGGATTTGAGGTCCCATGGTTGCGCTGGTTTGTCGGAGAGGGACTGAAAGTTAGCGGTGAAGCGTCGACTAAAGTCGCTCTAGTCATCGATGCAGTGTCGGGGTAGGTGTCGCAGCCATTGTAGCGCGTCTTGTCCGAGGACGATGGGTAAGTATGCAGTCATCACGTCCTTGGATGCTCCAGCAGCTCGAGCAGCGGTGGTGTAGACGGCCAGCCAGCCTCCTTGATCCTGCTTAGGTTCATAATTGTCGACATTTGATACCTTGAAGTTAGGGGGCCATTGAATGGCCCTAAGGCGTGGAGTAAGGCCAGACACTCCACACGTGTCTTCTTGTCGACGAGGATGATGTCTGTCCCGGGGAGGGGAGTAGTTGTCGTGGTCCCTCGACCGTCCCCAGGTAGTACCGCCAGTCGAGGCCGTTGCCGACTCAGTTCTGGTGGCATGACTCCGAGCTGGGACGCCATGATCCCTGTCGTACTCCTCCCGGCGGCGGATATCGTTCTCATGTTGTCGTTCACGTGAAGCGTTGATGGAGCTTCGCGCGTCCCGGTGGCTGTTGATGGCGTGTCGTAGGTCGTTCGGCGGGTGAGCGAGAGGTAGAAGATGGTTGGCTGCTTGAGTGAACAGTCGTCGGTAGCCCTCGGCGTCGGGAGTCCGAGGGAGTCCATCAGCTATCCGAGCTAGTACCCCTCCGACTTCACTCTGCGTGTTCATGGCTCGGGCGAAGTCGGGATTCAGGTTGCGCCCGAAGAGCGGATTTTCCCGACGTTGCCTTGCCTCCTGCTCGGCTTGTTCCTGAGCCCGTCGGCGATCACGCCGTCGGGAGTTCCTTCGTTCTCTGAAGACGCATTCCTCCGGAGTTTCTCCCATCTCTGAGGCCTCGTCTCGCGAGACAGGCTGCTCTGGATTCTGCTGTCCGGCCTCATGATGCCGCCGGATATTTCGGCGCCGGTTTCTCCGTCGACGGGATTCCCGCTGAGGTGGTTCTTCTTCGGGCGTAGTCGGTTCGTCGTCGGAGACAGGGGCGACTCCACTCTTCCGATGAAAAGAACGTCGGGGTAGAATGGTGTGGCTGTCGTGGCAGCCTTTTTTCCGTTCTCCTTCGAGGGCAGAGGCACGGAAAGAACAATTTGCTTCCTCCCGGTTTTGTTCGTTTCTTTCTTCCTTGCGATTTGTGTCCATTCTTTCGTCGGGGAAGTAGACAACGGAGTTCTCCGGGTCAGCGGGCCCTCGGCCCCTGGCTTGCTGAAGGTGATCTCTTTTCGGAGCGCTGGAGGTTGCGCTTTTTCCTTCCTTACTCCGATATTCTCGGAGTTTGTTGGAGGAGACTTCTTCCTTGGCAGATCTGCGATGCAATGTAGAGTTCCTTCTTCATCCGCCACAGATGAGATTGTTCCAAAGTAGAACACAGATCCGGGGCAGAGGGTGATCTTGCGGTGGAAGGTGACGACCATTGAGCTAGCTTAGATCGGCGACACACCCCCTACCTGGCGCGCCAGCTGTCGGTGTTTTGGGTCCGACCACTCACCCGGGGTTGCCCCTCAAGGTGCTTTTAGGAGTAGGACGGTGTTGCCGACTGTAGCTAAATGGTTCGTGCCGGATGCAAGAGGAACAGTGAACGATGTTTACAGGTTCGGGCCGCTTTGAGATGCGTAACACCCTACGTCCTGGCATGAGTACTTTATGTGGTGGGTTACAAGGAGGTTCTCTAGTATTAGAAACGTAGAGAGTCGGAGTTGGTGGCTAAGTAATGAGATCGATCTGAAGGGGTGCCCCCTAGGCCTTATATATTCGACCGTGGGGCAATACATGCAGATATGATAACAATGCGCACCTAAGAGATAGTAAACTGATCGAGTTTATCTTACTACAATTCGGCCGACTTATCCTCGCCTGGTTCCATCGTACGGGGCTCCAGCGCAGGAAAGTCGGGTCTCTGTTGTGGTTGCCTGCTCAACGTTGTTGGGGACCATCCAGGCTCACGCCGATCCGGCCTTACATCGATCTGCTCCACTGGTTGTTCTTCCCTAGGCCCATGAAGGGATGACCTTACGATTTACTGGGCCCTTGGGCCTTTCGTGAGGTCTTTTATCCTTCCAGTGGACCCGGGGGATATCTGTCCCCCACAAGCTGTCGGTGTTTTGGGTCCGACCGCACACCCGGGGTTGCCCCTCAAGGTGCTTTTAGGAGTAGGACGGTGTTGCCGACTGTAGCTAAATGGTTCGTGCCGGATGCACGAGGAACAGTGAACGATGTTTACAGGTTCGGGCCACTTTGAGATGCGTAACACCCTACATCCTGGCGTGAGTACTTTATGTGGTGGGTTACAAGGAGGTTCTCTAGTATTAGAAACGTAGAGAGCCGGAGTTGGTGGCTAAGTAATGAGATCGATCTGAAGGGGTGCCCCCTAGGCCTTATATATTCGACCGTGGGGCAATACATGCAGATATGATAACAATGCACACCTAAGAGATAGTGAACTGATCGAGTTTATCTTACTATAATTCGGTCGACTTATCCTCGCCTGGTTCCATCGTACGGGGCTCCAGCGCAGGAAAGTCGGGTCTCTGTTGTGGTTGCCTGCTCAACGTTGTTGGGGACCATCCAGGCTCGCGCCGATCTGGCCTTACATCGATCTGCTCCACTGGTTGTTCTTCCCCAGGCCTATGAAGGGATGACCTTACGATTTACTGGGCCCTTGGGCCTTTCGTGAGGTCTTTTATCCTTCCAGTGGACCCAGGGGATATCTATCCCCCACAAGCCCCCGATCTTTGGGTTGATTTTGAGATAATCGGCCCAAAGATCCTAGGTCCAGGTTGCGGTCTTCATTTTATGACAAGGGACGCTTTCCGGGTAGTTTGGTAAAAACGATTTCTTACTATCTCCTTCTGCTCGAAAACTGATGTTCTGTCTCAAACTCGTGCTTTGGAGGTCAGCATTTCGTATTTGTAGGATCCTGAACTTCATCGGGTGCACCGGAGGTGCACCCAATGGGTGTATCCCCTGAGCTTCGAGTGGATTTTTGAAAATAACCCACTCGAAGGTCCTCATTAAAAATCATTTTATTTTCCGCTTGCACTTTGTTGGAGGTCAACCTTGCTTTTGATCTTGCCATATGCTTTAGAAGTTAGCATTATCTTGACTTGAAATGGCGATTCATGGGGTGCACCGGAGGTGCACCCAATGGGTGTAGCCCCCGAGCTTCGAGTGGATTTTTGAAAATAATCCACTCGAAGGTCTTCATTTCGTGTTTTTTTGCTGAGAGTCATATTTTCTTTTTTCTTCTGAATGCCTTAGAGGTCAGCATTATGTCATCGATATTATGCTTTAGAGGTCAGCATGTATTTTGTCTTTGGAGCCGAGTTTGTGATCTGCCCATATCTTGCTAGGTGGTGCAATTTATTTGATCTGCAACTGATTGGACATTCGATGGACGTCCCCTGGCTAGTCTTCATGTCGCTTCTGTCAGTCAGGCTTTATACTTCACCGGCTATATTTGGCTTTCCTTTGATCCTTACTGATATCTCATTTTTGTCTTGAGGTATTCATTGTATGCCCTGCACGGACGTGACAGTTTTCAAAAATATACTGATAATTCCTGGGCGTCCCCCCCAATGGGTGTGGGCAAGGGACGGCTTGGTACGCTGAGTGTTTTAGCCGGCTGCTTCTGAGTAGTAATGTGATATGACGGCGGGTGTAATCATATCGCCCGTGCAGTTGACTGGAGTCCCAATGGGGGTTGCGTTGCATGAAATGGCGTCAGCCGCCTGACGTATCTTCAGACGGGTTGAAGCGTATATTGAATATTTTGCGACTGTTCAGCGACCGTGGTAGGAGGTGAGCGGTTGCCTTCTTCTTATATAAATAGTGCCTTTGCCTCTCCCGTTTCTTCACACCTCTTTGCTGTTCTCCACTGCTTGCTTTCTTCTTCTTCCTTCGTTTCCACCATGGGCAAGAGTAACAAACACAAGCGCGAGCCGACTCCTCCGTCAGAGGACTTCGGCAATTCGGAATACTCGGAGGAGGAGTTCTCCTCCGAGTCTGAGGGGTCTCCGGCTCCTGTCTCTCCCCCAGCGTCGTCTAACGATTCAGACGACTCCTAGGGGATTGTCGTGGAGGTCTGGACTGCTGAAGGAGAGGGGTCTGACTGCAGAGGCTGTGGTTGCTGATTTTGTTTTCAAGAACATCCAGCCGTTGAAGGATAGGGCATACCCAGCCTACTTGTACCGAGGTTTAACTGACTCAACCCGGGTCACCAATAGAAGAATTCCCGCTATAGACTTGGTGAACCAGCTTGAAATGATACTTAGAGGCAAGGTATCAAATGTTGGTGCCCCAATCGCACACTCGGCGTGGAACCTGCCCCCTTCCAAGGCTTTTACTCATTTTGTGTCGAATCCTCCTGTTGCTGACGGCGGTTTGGGCCTTAGAGTACGACCCTCTGCCGAAGAAGTTAGTGCTTTGGTTGCTTTGATTGGACAAATTCCAGATGATGAACGGCAAGTCCAATTTGAGGTGCCTTTGGATCCTAATGATGCAGAAATAAGTGTTATGCTTGATATGCTGGCTGAAGACTCTTCTGATGCTGCTCCTGCTGGGACATTGGCGGTGGTGCCTCTCCCGGAAGTGGTACAACCTTGGATGTTCAGAGGCCTGTCAGTGTTCGCTCGAAACGCCCTTGCTGAGCCAATCAACCTGATTCTCCTGCTGATGAGCAGAAAAAGAAAAGGAGACGTTTTCGGCGAGTATCTAGTTTGGATCGGGGTGTTGGTCCTTCGGTTCCTGCTGCTGAGGAAGTGCCTGTGCCTGAATTTACCAATGCTGAACCCAATGGGTGTGATCCATCTATCGCTGATCCCAATGGGTGTGCTCCATCTGTCACTTTACCCAATGGGTGTGCTCCATCTGTCACTGAACCCAATGGGGGTGCTGTCTGTGTTGCTGACGAAAACGTGGGGGAGGAAGAAGATGAGGTCTCTTTGACTCGGAAAAACAGTCGGCAATATATTGCCAATGGGGAAAGTAGTGGAGTTCCTTCTCCTGCTCTGTCTGCCCTCATCGGTCTACAGGAATTGGCTCTGGCGAACTTTGTTCAGGCTCTTGAAGATATGGTTCCAGAGGACCTATTATCAGAGCCAGCGGATGGTGACACGATGGATGTTTGTGCTGATGTGTTCAACGCCGGGTTGGGGTCATCCCGGGCAGCGTCCCGCGCCTCATCGACCTTAGAGCGTGGTCTTGATGGCCAGGAAACTGACTTTGATCGTCTTGCTCTCAAGGAAGTAACTGAGGGGTCTTCAGCCTTAGAGGCGGCTGCCGCAGAGAACTTGACCCTTAGGGATGGTGTTGACGCTTACCCAGCCCCCGAAGGTGTTGCCGGGGATGATTCGGCTCGTGTGGGAAGCGTAAGTCACGACCCAGCCCCCGAGGGTGTTGCCGGAGACGATCCGGCTCAAGTGGGCAGCGCGAGCTATGACCCAGCCCTCGAGGGTGTCCGAGCGGGGTCTCCCTCTTGTACTTCCACGGATGTTCACGTCGGATCTCCTCCACACTCTGGTTGCATGATGGTAGCCCAAGTTTCTGGTCAGGGAGTCG
The DNA here is from genome assembly GCA_029449295.1 of Zea luxurians. NCBI lineage: Eukaryota > Viridiplantae > Streptophyta > Magnoliopsida > Poales > Poaceae > Zea > Zea luxurians. The sequence continues at coordinate 34,444,839 of JAOPSE010000010.1, read as the reverse complement.
CTTTAGAGGCCAGCGTTCCTGACGACCAAGCTTTGGGCTCTGCTAATGACACTGAATTGGTTCCCGCTGGTTCATTGCAAGTTGCTCCGGATGGTGACTCTATGCCAAGCCATCAATTGATTTCTCACGATCTGGGAGTCCCCTCATTCTTCTCCAACCTCTAGGTACTATGCCATATTCTAGTTTGACTTTTACACCTGGTGAATTGCTGTCTTGGCACACATTTGCTCTCGTTATCAGGCATTAGTGGACGAGATGGCTAGTCAGCTGAAATTACAGGGTGCTTCTATTCCGGAAAGAGCTTCGTCACTGGTCCGTTGGAATCTGGTGCTGCTTCAATAGCGTGTCTCTGACTTAGAGGCGATGAATGCTGGTCGGTGCTTTTCTGCTTCCCTTCGTCTACCTTGTTAAACTGCTTCTCAATTTGACTCTTTCGCTTGATTGTTCCTCGCTAGATATGGCTCGGCAGTTTTCTGTTCTTGAAGAGAAACATTCTCAAAGTCAAGCTGAGCTGGTCCGGCGATGCTCTGATTTTGAGGAAAGGTATTCCCAAAGCCAGACTGAGCTGGCCCAGGTCTCTGCTGCTCTAAATGACGCTAATATGCTGAATTCTACTCTTCGCGCTCAGCTTGATTCTAAAAAGGTGATTTATGAATCTGCGCCTTGTGTTGCTGTGTTCTTATTGCTTGCTAGATGTTTGAAGAAGCTGATTCATGTTTGCAGGAAGAAAAACGTGCCCTTGTTGCTTCTCGTGACAATCTTGACAGGCTTTATCGTGACTCTAGCAACTCGTTGACCATCCTGGAAAGGAGTCATCGCTTCACCATGGAGGAGTTAGACAATCATCGCTGTAGGCTGCAGGAATCCACGGATGACGTGATCCATCTCAGGCAGTTGATATCGGCTAAGGATGCTGCTATCAAGGAACTGCGCGCTTCCAAGAAGTCCATCGCCCAGGAGCTGGAGGCCGCTCAGCTGGCCGTCAAAGTTGCTGAAGAAACTTCCGTTACTCTGAGGGCCCAGCGTGATAGGGCTATGGATAAAGCCATTCGCGCGGGGCGGATCTTGATGAGGAGACCCGGCGTGGTTGTTCCTGACGATATAAGGGCTGATGTGAACGCTGCTCCTAATTCCTCGAGTTGCCCTTCTTCGTCGGTTGCTCCTGAGAAAAGTGTTGCAAAATAGAGAAACATTGCGTGCTTTGAGCACGCGGTTATCGTGCCCGGCTATTTGTTAGAGGACACCAATTCGACATGTGAATACTACTGTTACTCTCCTACTGTTTTAGAATTCAACAGTGCATGGATTTGCAGGAGTAAAATGCTGTATGATGATTTTGAAATTTCTTCTCAGGATATAGAGATCACCCCTATATGAGTAATCGTAAGCATGTGGAATCGCCTTAAGTCGTTGCTGACTTAGATCGATTACTCCGTTAGCAGGGCATAGTGGTCACCCCGAGTTAAGTAAGCGTGAGCATGTTGCACCGTCTTAAGTCGTTGTCGACTTAAGCCGATTGCTCCGTTAGTAGGGCATAGTGGTCACCCCGAGTTAAGTAAGAATGTAGGTCGATCATGAACAAACTGAGTATTCTTGAAATCTTGTTTATTGATGACGTATTTCCCATTTTACAGAGTACATTGTCGTCCCAATAGCTTTTGAAATACAGTTAGGGATAAAATTTCTTGAGGTGTTCTATATTCCAGGAGTTCCCAATTTCTGTGCCGTCCATCTGAGTGAGACGATATGATCCCGGCCGAGTGACTTCTGCTACTATGAATGGTCCTTCCCATAGGGGTGACAACTTGTGCCGTCCCTCCCCCGTTAGAATTCGGCGGAGGACGAGGTCTCCCACTGCAAAGGATCGTCGTCGCACGGTCTTGTCGTGATAGCGTCTCAGAGTCTGCTGGTATCGTGCTGATTGAATTACTGTGTTTAGTCGTTCTTCGAGTACATCAATATCCTCCAGCCTAGTAGCTTCGGCTTCTACTATGCTTTCAAAGACTAACCTTGGCGCCCCAAACTTGAGATCAGCGGGTAACACTGCCTCTGACCCATAAACCATGAAGAAAGGAGTGTTTCCATGCAGAGCTCGGCTAGGTTGAGTTCTTAGGCTCCAAACAACGTAGGGCAATTCCCTTATCCATTTTCCTGCGAACTTTTCATTTTTATCGAAGACCTTTTTCCTGAGCGCCTCCAATATCATCCCGTTAGCTCGTTCAACCTGCCCGTTGGCCCTCGGGTGTGCTACCGAAGCATACTTGATTTGAATGCTCTTTTGCTCGCAGAAATCGAAGAACTCTGAACTTGTGAAGTTGGATCCTAGGTTAGTTATGATATTGTTTGGTATTCCGAATCTGAATATTATGTCTTGTATGAATTCCACGGCCTTGGCTGAGGTTAAAGAAGCAATGGGTTTGAATTCTATCCATTTGGTGAATTTGTCGATTGCTACCAGTACATGAGTGTATCCTCCTTGAGCTTTCTTGAAAGGTCCGATCATATCCAGTCCCCAGCATGCGAACGACCACGTTACTGGTATGGTCTGCAGTTGCTGTGCTGGTAGATGTTGTTGCTTTGACAAGTACTGGCAAGCTTCGCACCTCTGAACTAACTCGGCCGCATCACTTTTCGTCGTTGGCCAATATAATCCCGACCTGAAGACCTTCCCTGCTAGTGTCCTAGATGCTGCATGTATTCCACATTGCCCAGCATGGACCTCATCTAGAAGTTGCCTCCCCGTAGATGAGAGAATGCATTTCATGAGGACACCCGATGCACCTCTTCTGTACAGTGTCTCCCCGATGAGTGTGTAGGAGCCGACTGTCTAGCGATGCGCTCGGCTGCATTTTGGTCATCTGGTTTCTCTTCATTCTTTATATATCTGATGATCAGCCTTCTCCAGTCATCGGAATCTGACTCTGGTTGGTTCACGATATTACATTCTTCTGCCTGGTCCATCGAGATGCTCGGATGCGGTATTTCTTGTACGAAGATTCCAGGTAGGGCCTGAGTTCGACTGGATCCTAACTTGGACAATACATCAGCTACCGTGTTTCGATCTCTTTCTACATGATGAAATTCTAGACCTTCGAATTTATCTTCTAGTTTCTGGACGGCGGTGCAGTACTTTCCCATTGAATCGCTCGAACAGTCCCATTCTTTGTTTATCTGGCTTATGACTACCAAGGAATCTCCGTATACCATCAGTCTCTTGACGCCTAGTGATATAGCAATGTTCAGTCCATGAATCAGAGCTTCATATTCGGCTGCGTTGTTGGAGGCTGGAAATAGCAACTGGAGGGCGTATTTGAGGTGCTCGCCTCCAGGTGCGGTAAAGAGAATTCCCGCGCCTGCTCCCTGCAGTTTCAACGAGCCATCGAAATACATTTGCCATACTTCCACTATTTCTGGGTTGTCTGGTACTTGTTGTTCAGTCCATTCTGATACGAAGTCAACCAACGCTTGAGTTTTGATGGCAGTGCGAGGTCGAAATTCAATGTCATGAGATCCCAGTTCACAGGCCCACTTGGCTATTCGGCCGATGGCTTCCTTGTTGTGAAGAATATCCCCTATCGGAAAACCAGTGACTACTATGACTTTGTGGTCATCAAAGTAGTGACGTAGCTTGCGGGCAGTTAGAAGTACTGCATATAATAGCTTCTAAACTTGAGGATACTTTTTCTTCGAGGGACCCAGAACTTCACTGATGAAATAAACAGGATGTTGCACTGGGTAGGCATGCCCTTCTTCTGTTCGCTCGACTACCAACGTGGTGCTTACCACGTGAGTCGTGCAAGAGATATATAGCAGCAAATCTTCAGCCGGTTGAGTCGACGTGGCTCGCCGTGGCGGCTTCAGCACTGGTGGTGTTGTCAAGAATTTTTTCAGCGCATCTAGGGCTTCCTGTGCTTCTGAAGTCCACTGAAACTTATCCACTTTCTTGAGTAGCTGGTAAAATGGCAAGCCTTTTTCTCCCAGCCTGGATATGAATCTGCTCAGGGCTGCCATATATTCGGTGAGTCTCTGAACCTTCTTTTGTGATCGTGGTGCCTCCATTTTCATGATAGCTTCAATCTTATCCGGGTTAGCTTCAATTCCCCGGTGACTGACAATAAATCCGAGTAGCTTTCCTGCCGGCACCCCAAAGACACATTTTTCGGGATTAAGCTTCCATCGATATCGCCGCGGACTGTTGAAAACCAGCTATAAATCCTCGATGAAATTTTCCGGGTTCTCCGTTTTGATTACCACATCATCTACATAGGCTTCCACACGCTTGCCCTAGTGATCGGCTAAGCATGTTTGAATGGCTCTCTGATAAGTCACTCCAGCGTTTTTGAGGCCGAACGGCATGGAAGTATAGCAGAAAGCACCGAACGGAGTGATGAACGCTGTTTTTTCCTCGTCTTCTTTTGCCAGGCTAATCTGATGATATCCAGAGTAGCAATCCAGGAAAGATAGCACAGAACATCCAGCGGTGGAATCTACCACCTGATCTATCCTAGGAAGCCCGAAGGGATCCTTTGGACAGTGTTTGTTGAGAACCAGCTAGCCGATATCTTTACCAAGCCTTTAGATGAGAAGACCTTTTGCAGGCTGCGTAGTGAGCTAAATGTCTTAGATTCGCGTAACTTGGATTGATATAGAGCATACATGTGTTTTATGCCTTTGATCATGTTCCATTATGCATTTTATTGTTGTGCAAGGGATCCCTAGACCTCACAAGTCCATGTGTGAATGTGCACATACTTAGGGGGAGAAATGCTACAACTTGACCCTTTGAAACTAACTGTGTGCTTGAGTTTTCTTAATTTAGTCTCAAAGGTGGATTGAAAGGGAAAATGTGAGGGTAATTTACTCCAAGTTCATCTCCGTGCTCTTATTGCTTTTTTTCTCTTAATTGAAGATATTGGTGAGGCAATGGGGTTCAAGGGCCAATAATGATTCCGTTTTGGTGCTTAATGCCAAAGGGGGAGAAACTAAGGCCAAAGCAAATGGATCAGCTACCACTTGAGAATTTTGAAAATAGTAGAGAGTTAGAGCTTTTGTTTTGTCAAAATACTCTTATTGTCTCTTATTGTCAAAGTTAGTCTCTTGTGGGGAGAATGTTTGATTATGGGAAAAGGGGGAGTTTTTGAATCTCTGATCAATTTCTCTTGGAATACCTCTCTCTATGCCTCAACAAGTGAATTTGACTTAGAGATAGGAAAGTGAGTTTGATTTGCAAAAACAAACCAAGTGGTGGCAAAGAATGATCCAAATATGCCAAATTTGAATCAAAAACAATTTTTGTTCTCATTTGCATTGATGTTGCACTTCTTTTAGCTGCTTTTAGTTGTGTTGGCATAAATCATCAAAAAGGGGGAGATTAAAAGGGAAATGTGCCCTTGGGCCATTTCTATAAGATTTTGGTGATTAAGTGCTACACACAAATGCTTTGAGTAATATTTGTGCCAAAGACTCAAGAAGTGCAAATCAAGATTAAAGGTATGTTTCTAGACTTAGTATATTATTTTGAAGACTAATGTATTATGTCTAAGTGCTAGAAACAGGAGAAATCGTTTTGGAGAAAAGTTGGCTATGTACAGCCAAAAGGCTGCTCGGTCTGGGTGCACCGGACAGTGTCCGGTGGTGCACCGGATAGTGTCCGGTGTGCCAGGACCAGTCCCGATGAACAGCCTACGCTCGGGTCTCGACGGCGGCGTACGACTAAAAATCACCGGACTGTCCGGTGAGTCGTCTGCGGCGAAGTCGCTGCTCTCGGGAAACAGTCAACAGCGTACGGCTATAAATCATCGGTCTGATCGTTGGTGCACCGGACTGTCCGGTGAGCCAATGGTCGACTGCGCCAACGGTCGGCCGCGCAATCCGCGCGTGACGCGTGGCCGAGCCAACGGTCAGATGGGGGCACCGGACAGTGTCCGGTGCGCCAACGGCTCCAAATCTTCAACGGTCGGCTGCGCCAATTTAGGAAAGCAATCTGCACTGGACTGTGAACAGTGGATGTCCGGTGGTGCTCCGGACTGTCCGGTGCGCCACCCGACAGAAGGCAAGAATTGCCTTCCCAGATTGCTTCCAACGGCTCCTAGCTGCCTTGGGGCTATAAAAGGGACCCCTAGGCGCATGGAGGAACATATCAAGCATTCTTTGATCATCTCTAAGCACCAAGACTTCATTCTAGCGCATTTGATTTGTTGTGATAGCAATTTGAGCTCCTCTTGAGTCGAGAACTCCGTGTGTGAACTTAGAGCTCAAGTTGTTGGCTAGTGTGCGTGTTTGTGCTCTTGCTTTGAGTCTTGTGTGTGTTGCTTATCCCACCCTTACTTCCGTGCTTCTTTTTGATCATCAAATTGTAAGGGCAAGGGGCTCCAAGTTGTGGAGATTCCTCGCGAACGGGATATAGTGAAAGAAAGAGAAACACTGTGGTATTAAAGTGGATCTTTGGATCACTTGAAAGGGGTTGAGTGCAACCCTCGTCCATTGGGACACCACAACGTGGAGTAGGCAAGTGTTGTACTTGGCCGAACCACGGGATAACTCGCGTGTCTTTTGTGATTTTTTTCTGTGATACTTGTGTTCACAAGAGCTCACCATTTAGCCTACTAACACTTAACCAAGTTTTGTGGCTATAAATTTCAAGTTTTTACAGGATCACCTATTCATCCCCCCTCTAGGTGCTCTCACTAATTGGTTGTGGGTGTTTACATAAGCAATTTTGATATCCCCCTTTTGTTGGTGATCTCTCAGAAAGTGATACCGAATATCTATGTGCTTAGTGCGACTGTGTTCAACGGGATTATCCGCCATGCGGATTGCACTCTCATTATCACATAGGAGAGGGACTTTGCTCAATTTGTCGCCATAGTCCCTAAGGGTTTGCCTCATCCAAAGTAATTGCGCACAACAATGGCCTGCGACAATGTACTCGGCTTCGGCAGTGGAAAGAGCTACTGAATTTTGTTTCTTTGAAGCCCATGACACCAGGGATCTTCCCAGAAACTGACAAGTCCCTGATGTGCTCTTTCTATCAATTTTACACCCTGCATAATCGGCATCGGAATATCCAATTAAATCAAATGTAGATCCCTTGGGGTACCAAAGCTCAAACATTGGAGTGTAAACTAAATATCGCATGATTCTTTTTACGGCCCTAAGGTGAACTTCCTTAGGATTTGCCTGAAATCTTGCACATATGCATATAGAAAGCATGATATCCGGTCGAGATGCACATAAGTAGAGTAAAGATCCTATTATCGACCGGTATACCTTTTGATCTACGGATTTTCCCCCCATGTCGAGGTCGAGATGCCCATTAGTTCCCATGGGAGTCTTGATGGGTTTGTCATCCTTCATTCCAAACTTCTTGAGTATGTCTTGAATGTACTTAGTTTGGCTGATGAAGGTGCCTTCTTGGAGTTGCTTGATTTGGAATTCAAGAAAATACTTCAACTCCCCCATTATAGACATCTCGAATTTCTGTATCATAATCCTACTAAACTCTTCACAAGATGACTTGTTAGTAGACCCAAATATAATATCATCGACATAAATTTGGCATATAAACAAGTCTTTTGCATTAGTTTTAGTAAAGAGAGTAGGATCAGCTTTACGGAATTTGAAGCCATTAGTGATAAGAAAATCTCGTAGACATTCATACCATGCTCTTAGGGCTTGCTTGGGCCCATAAAGCGCCTTTGAGAGTTTGTAAACATGGTTAGGGTACTCACTATCTTCAAAGCCTGGAGGTTGCTCAACATAGACCTCTTCCTTGATGGGTCCATTGAGGAAGGCACTTTTCACATCCATTTGATAGAGCTTAACGCCATGGTAAGTAGCATAGGCAAGTAATATACGAATTGACTCAAGCCTAGCTACGGGTGCATAGGTTTCATAAAAATCCAAACCTTCGACTTGTGAATAACCTTTGGCCACAAGTCAGGCTTTGTTCCTTGTCACTACACAATGCTCATCTTGCTTGTTGCGGAATACCCATTTGGTACCTACAACATTTTGATCAGGACGTGGAACCAAATGCCATACCTCATTCCTTGTGAAATTGTTGAGCTCCTCTTGCATTGCCACCACCCAATCCGGATCTCTTAGTGCATCCTCCACCCTGTATGGCTCAATAGAGGACACAAAAGAGTAATGTTCACAGAAATGTGCAACTCAAGATCTAGTGGTTGCCCCCTTATGAATGTCACCAAGGATGGAGTTGACGGGATGATCTCTTTGAATTGCTTGGTGGACTCTTGGGTGTGGCGGTCTTTGATCCCGAATCTCTTGATCATCTTCCTTATCATTATTATCTTCATCTCCCCCTTGATCAATGTCCTCCTTTTGAGGTGGCTCATTGTCTTGATCTTCATCTTCATTTTCTTGAGCTTGATCCTTATCTTGAGTTGGTGCAGATGCTTGGTTGGAAGATGGCAGTTGATCTTGTGCTTGTGTGGTCTCTTCAGATTCCTTTGGGCACACATCTCTAATGGACATGTTCCTTAGTGTGACGCATGGAGCCTCTTCATCATCTAGCTCATCAAGATCAACTTGCTCCACTTGGGAGCCATTAGTCTCATCAAACACAATGTCACAAGAAACCTCAACTATTCTAGTGAATTTGTTGAAGACTCTATATGCCCTTGTGTTTGAGTCATATCCTAGTAAAAAGCCTTCTACTACTTTAGGAGCAAATTTAGGACTCTATATGCCCTTGTGTTTGAGTCATATCCTAGTAAAAAGCCTTCTACTGCTTTAGGAGCAAATTTAGATTTTCTACCTCTCTTAATAAGAATAAATCATTTACTCCCAAATACTCTAAAATATGAAACATTGGGCTTTTTACCGTTGAGGAGTTCATATGATGTCTTCTTGAGGATTCGGTGAAGATATAACCGGTTGATGGAGTAGCAGGCAGTATTAATCGCCTCGGCCCAAAACCGGTCTAGTGTCTTGTACTCATCAAGCATGGTCCTTGCCATGTCTAGTAGAGTTCTATTCTTCATCTCCACTACACCATTTTGTTGAGTTGTGTAGGGAGAAGAGAACTCATGCTTGATGCCCTCTTCCTCAAGAAATCCTTCTATTTGTGAATTCTTGAACTCCGTCCCATTATCGCTTCTAATATTTTTGACTCCCAATCCGAACTCATTTTGAGCCCGTCTCAAGAATCCTTTTAATGTCTCTTGGGTTTGTGATTTTTCCTGCAAAAAGAATACCCAAGTGAAGCGATAATAATCATCCACAATAACTAGACAATACTTACTCCCACCGATGCTTATATAAGCGATCGGGCCGAATAGATCCATGTGGAGTAGCTCGAGTGGCCTGTCGGTCGTCATTATGTTCTTGTGTGGATGATGAGTGCTAACTTGCTTTCCTGCTTGGCATGCGCTACAAACCCTGACTTTCTCAAAATGAACATTTGTTAGTCCTAAAATGTGTTCTCCCTTTAGAAGTTTGTGGAGATTCTTCATCCCGACATGGGCAAGTCGGCGATGCCAGAGCCAACCCATATTAGTCTTAGCAATTAAGCAAGTGTCAAGTTTAGCTTTGTTATCATTAAAATCAACTAAATATAGCTGACCCTCTAACACTCCCTTAAATGCTATTGAATCACCACTTCTTCTAAAGACAGTAACACCTATATCAGTAATAAGACAGTTGTAGCCCATTTTGCATAATTGAGATACAGAAAGCAAATTGTAATCTAATGAATCTACAAGAAAAACATTCGAAATGGAATGGTCAGGAGATATAGCAATTTTACCCAAACCTTTGACCAATCCTTGATTTCCATCCCCGAATGTGATAGCTCTTTGGGGATCTTCATTTTTCTCGTATGAGGACAACATCCTTTTCTCCCCTGTCACGTGGTTTGTGCACCCGCTATCGATTATCCAACTTGATCCCCGGATGCATAAACCTTCAAAACAAATTTAGGCCTTGTTCTTAGGTACCAAAATGGTCTTGGGTCCTTTTACATTAGAAACAAGCACCTTGGGTACCCAAACACAAGTCTTTGGACTCTTGTGTTTGCCACCAACATATTTGGCAACTATTTTGCCTGATTTGTTAGTTAAAACATATGAAGCATCAAAGGTCTTGAATGAAATATTATGTTCATTTGATACAGTAGGAATTTTCTTCTTAGGCAATTTTATATGAGTGGAATGCCTAGAGCTAGAAGCCTTATTTTTATACGTAAATGCATGGTGAGAAATAGTATGAGGTTTTCTAGCATGAGTCTTCCTAATTTTGTGCTCAGGATAGTTTGCAGGATATAAAATGTAACCCTCACTATCCTAAACCATGGGAGCCTTGCCCTTTACAAAGTTAGACAATTTTTAGGGGCATTAAGCTTGACAGTGGATTGGTCCCCTTGATGGAACCCAATGCCATCCTTAATGCCAGGGCATCTCCCATTATAAAGCATACTACGAGCAAATTTAAAATTTTCATTTTCTAGTTCATGCTCGGCAATTTTAGTAGTTAATTTAGCTATATGATCATTTTGTTGTTTAATCATGGCAAGATGATCATCCATAGCTTCAATATTGACATCTCTACATCTAGTACAAATAGTAACATGATCAACAGTATATGTAGAAGGTTTGCAAGTATTTAATTCTTCTATCTTAGCATTTAAAATGGCATTTTCATCTCTAAGACATGAAATAGAATGATTGCAAACATTCAATTTTTCAATCTTAGAAACTAAACTAGCATTCTCAGTTCTAAGACTTGAAATTGAATCATGACAAGTGCTAATCTCCTTATATAAGTTTTCACATTTTTCTATTTCCTCAGCATGAGCATTTTTCAATTTAACAAAATTTTTGTTCTCTTTAACGAGGAAGTCCTCTTGTCTTTCCAAGAGATCGTCCTTCTCGTTAATGGTTTCTATTAATTCATTTAATTTTTTGTTTTGGTCCATGGTAAGGTTGGCAAAGAGAGAAATTAAATCATCTTCATTATCGCTAGAGCTACCCTCATCACTAGATGTTGTATATTTGGGGGTGGCTCTAGAGTGTACCTTCTTCTTCTTGCCGTCCTTGGCCATGAGACACTTGTGGCCAATGTTGGGAAAGAGGAGGCCCTTGTTTACGGTGATGTTGGCGGCATCCTCATCGGAGGAGTTGATGGAGCTCTCGTCGGAGTTCCATTCCCGGCACATGTGCGCATTGCCGCCCTTCTTCTTGTAGTATCTCACTAGAAATTGGACATTTAGCAATAAAGTGACCGGACTTACCACACTGGTAGCACACCCTCTTGGAGCGGGGCTTGTAGTCCTTCCCCCGCCTTTGCTTGGGGATTTGGCGGAAGCTCTTGATGATGAGCGCCATCTTCTCGTTGTCAAGCTTAGAGGCGTTGATTGGAAGCCTACTTGGTGTAGACTCCTTTTCTTCCGTTGCTTTGAATGCAACGGGTTGCACCTCGGGTGTGGAGGTGCTGCCTTGCTCCAAATTGACAATATGTTTGGAGTCTTTGATCATTAGCTCAAAGCTCACAGACTTGCCAATAACTTCCTCAGGAGACATTAGTTTGTATCTAGGATCCCCACGTATTAATTGAACTTGAGTAGGATTGCAAAATACGAGGGATCTAAGAATAACCTTGACCATCTCATGGTCATCCCACTTGGTGCTCCTGAGGTTGCGCACTTGATTCACCATGGTCTTGAGCCGGTTGTACATGGCTTGCGGCTCTTCCCCTTTGTTGAGGACGAATCGACCGAGTTCTCCCTCGATCGTTTCACGCTTGGTGATCTTGGTCACCTCATCCCCTTCGTGCGCGGTTTTAAGGACGTCCCAAATTTCTTTGGCATTCTTTAACCCTTGCACCTTGTTATACTCCTCTCGACACAAGGAGGCGAGGAGTATAGACGTGGCTTAGGAGTTAAAGTGCCTAATTTGGGCAGCCTCATCCAAGTCGTAGTCCTCGTCCCCCACCTTTCGTGCCTGCGCTCTAAACTCAACAATATCCCAAATACTTTCATGGAGTGAGGTTAGATGGTGCCTCATTTTATACTCCACATACAATAATCTTCACCTTCAAAATATGGTGGTTTGCCTAGGGGTACGGAAAGTAATGGAGCGTGCTTTGAAATACGGGGATAGCGTAGGGGCATCTTACTATACTTCTTGCGCTCATGGCGCTGAGAAGTAGACGACGACTCGGTGCCGGATGTGGAGGGTGACGAAGAGTCGGTCTCATAGTAGACCACTTTCTTCATCTTCTTCTTCTTCTTGTCACCTCTCCGATGTGACTTGATGGAGGAAGAGGATTCCTCCATATACTTGTTGTCGAACTCCCTTAAGAGAGTCCTCCCCAAGCCCGTGGCCTTCTCGCCGGTCACGATCTCCCTCTTGGCGTGATCTCTAGACATCACTTCGAGTTGGTTAGGCTCTTAATGAAGCACTGGCTCCGATACCAATTGAAAGTCACCTAGAGGGGGGGGGTGAATAGGCGAAACCTGAAATTTATAAACTTAAACACACACTAAAGGCTGGGATTAGCATTAGAATTAAATTCAAGTCCGAATGATTGTTCCTCTTGCCACGAGTTGCTCAAATGGTGCGGATAATGTTTGGGAGCAAACTCAAATCACTATGAGCAAGGGAATGTTAGAGAGGGGAAAACAAATCAAACAAGAATCAAAGCGAGTGAACACGATGATTTGTTTTACCGAGGTTCGGTTCCAAAGAACCTAGTCCCCGTTGAGGAGGTCACAAAGACCGGGTCTATTTCAACCCTTTCTCTCTCTTAGACGGTCACTTAGACCGAGTGAGCCTTTCCTTAATCTCATGGGTCACTTAGACCCCACAAGGACCACCACACACTTAGGTGTCTCTTGCTTCGATTACAAGTCTCTTAAGAATAAGAAGGAAAAAGAAAAGGCCAAACCAAGCGACAAGAGCAACAAAAGAACACAAGTGATCCTCTCACAAGCCCTAATCAACTAGAGTTGATTTTGGGGCTTTGAGTGGATTGATTTCTTTGATTGTGTCTTGGAGTGTTGGGCTTTTGCTCTTGCAATGAATGAGAACTCAAAAATGCTTGGATTGATGTGAATGAGGTGGTTGGGGGGTATTTATAGCCTCCCAACCACTTCTAGCCGTTGACTGATTTTTGCTGGCGATGGGCGCACCGGACAGTCTGGTGCGTGCCACATCATCTCGTCCGTTAGGGTTCTGAGCAGTTGACCGTTGGAGCAGTGTGTCGTCTTGCTGCACCAGACAGTCCAGTGCCACACCGGACAGTCCGGTGCCCTCTGACTTCTATGCTCTGACTTCTGCTGCGGCACTGTAGATCACTGTAGCTTTTGCAGAGAGCCATTGGTGCACAGGGAGCCGTTGCTCCGCTGGCTCACCGAACAGTCCGGTGGCACACCGGACATGTAATACTCAAGAGTGCAATAATGAGAATAGAGATAATCTCAGTAATTTGTGTCCTCTACTTATCATCACATGTGATCAACCCTAGTTATAAGTGGATATTTAACACAAAGAACACATAGATAACCTGTGCATCATGCTGGAGTTTATTTGATTGTGCATTTATGGATGATAAAAAAAATAATAAAAGCATCAATAACAATGTAATAATGTGCCCATGACATCCAAACCCTAAATTGAAAACAAAACCATGAAAATGGAGAAGGAAAGGAATAAATATTATACAATGCAAAATAAATATATAAATAAATAAATTCCTCTCATTTTTGGGTATGATAAAATTTCACTTATAATTTGTGGATAAATTTAACACAAGGGTGGAATTTAAATTTGAAATGGAAATATGAATTTGGAAAGGAAGAAAAAGATTAGGAAATAAAAAGGAAAAAGGGATTAAAAGCTACCTGGGCCGACTATATCTAATTCGGCCCAACCTCACCTCGCGCAGCCCACACTCCACCGCTGGATCGCGCGCCTGCATGTGGGTCCTGCTCGTCAGCTCCTTGGCGCGCGCCTGGGGATGTCTGTCTCGCCGCCATGTGGGACCACCACGGCAGTGCCTTCTTCACCCGCGCGAACTCCTCAACGGCGCAACAAACTCCGCGCGCTCCGCGTCGACCTCGCCGGGGAAACAGGAACGGGCTGTGGAATCCGCGCGCTATCCCCGCACCCATATCTCCACCTCGCCTCGCGCTTCAAATGTGGACCGAGACCTTTCCCCCTTGTGCCTCCTTCTTGTTCCTCTTCTCATCGCCGCCATCTGCGAGGAACTCCGAGCGCCGCCGGGAATCTCTGCCGGTACTGGCGAACTACCTACGGCGTTTCAGCCCGGAGCTTCTCCAAGTCTTCACGAAGGCGCTTGTGGACATCTGGGGGCATGATTGGCCGTCGTGCGGTGGCAATTTCTCACCGGAGATCTAACACCGCGGCGGGGCCGCCATTTGCCGTGGACGGGGCGTTCTACAACCGCATCGTCGGTAAGAAGTTCTCCTCGGTGCTCGCCATGTCCTCCTGCACGCGTCTACCCATCGAATCGACGTTTAGGGCCGTGACACGCCGGATCGCTGTTGCCGGCCATGCTCTCCGCCGTGGAGGGGTGGCGGCGCGGTCGTCCTTTTGGCTAGGGGTAGGGGATGGGCCGTCGACCGTCCGATCCAGTGTGGGCGGCGGCGATCAGATCCCCGGCATACCCGTTGGGAGTATTGATCTGAGCCATTGATTGTGATCCAACGGATAGGGTTAGATCTGGATCCATTAAAATCTGACCGTTGAGTTCGGATCCGATGGTCAATAGGTCGTAGCGGTTCATTACAAAGTTGATCTAATCTGGGCCACGCATGTTAGATCCGACGGCTGAGAATAGACGATACCCTTCGGCTGCCTAATATGCATAAGAGCCCCCGGATTTTCTTAAAACAAACCCGCCGTCCCTGGGGATTGTGCTCTGTGTCTCTGGATCTTTGCGCAGAGGCCCCTGCAGTTCCTGAATTTTGGTGCGCAGTCCAGAGATCCGAGGAAATCAGTTAAATAATGGTAGAAATGAATTTTTAACATAAAAACAATTCCTATAACTTGATTAATTCATAGAACATTTATATGGAGTCCAAATTAATTGATTCCAGTTCCTATAATTTTGTAGTATTATTGTTTATCAATTAGTACCTCTGTTTTGACATGAATGTCACCACAAAATTCATTTCCTAATTAATTTTATATCAAATACATAAAACCTTAGGAAATTCATAACTCCTCCGTTTTAACTCCGATTTGATCCGTTCAAGTTGCGTTAGTCTCGTAGCAACGTGTAGATCATTATTATGCAGTATATTCTTATGTTTGATGTGATGTTAATTTATGCTATGCCATGTATGTATTGTATTGATGCGAGTAGACGAGCAAGCCACTGTGGAAACTGAGGTTCAACAAGTAGAGATAGCTGAGCAGGAGCTCATTGAAGGCAAGTTGTGCCCTTGATTCACTTTTGTTACCCAATAATGTTCTTTATAATCATTTACCATGCATAGGTTTAATTTTGATGGGACCCAATAGGTTTCCCTAGACTGTTTATCCTGTTTACCTTGTTTACCCCTGAATCACATGGGTAGTTATGCTATTGCTTTACGTGGTTTTTGGGTTAATATTTCATTATATCCATGTTCCAGTTATTTTGTTATTCTATTTATGTTCATGTCAAGATCATTATGTTATTGTTAATTGGAACATGGAGCTTAACTTGAGAACCACGTGCCACCACAAGGGAGGAATGGGACCCCTTGGCTTACCAATTAGGAAAGCTAGTGGAAGACTACCTTACCCGAAAGGGGCAAGGGCAGTAGGGGAGTGGTCAGTGTAGGGAGGTCCCTGGTTGATTTTGCTGCGATGGCGGTCAGCCAGGAACCCTGCATTGGAACTTCCTATAAACTGTAGCGGGTTTTCGGAAGCTAGTGGAACTTTGTAAAGGCCTCGTAGTGAATCCCTAGCCATTCACCTTGGTAGTGTCTAAGGGCCTAGCTAACCCTGGCGACATGGGAAACACGACTTGTGGGTAAAGGGTACAACCTCTGCAGAGTGTAAAACTGGTATACTAGCCGAGCTCACGGTTATGAGCGGCTCAGGACTCTCCGATGATTAAATTATGGAACCTAAACTCAATTTGTCATTTGCATTTGCATGGGTTTATTATTAATTTGGTTCTATTATTATTTATTATGGTTTGGTATTTACTTACATCTAGTAATTGCTAATAAAATTTTGACCAACTTATTAAAAGCAATGCTCAGCTTTAACCCCTATCATTGATTGGCCTTACACATCACATGAACTCCCACCTTTGTGAGTTCATGCCACATTATTCCCCACAACTTGTTGAGCGATGAACATGTGTGAGCTCACCCTTGCTGTCTCACACCCCCCCCACAGGAGAAGAACAGGTGGTTTCAAGTGGAGTCAAGTATCGAGGAGTTTGATCTGATCTAGGTGGCGTTTCTCAGTTGACATTGGCGCCGACGATCCTTAGTTCGTTTTATATTTATTCTTTTATTTTGTAAGTCTTCCGCTATGTAATAAATACTCTGATTATTGTGACATTTATCTCTATACACTCTGTTATTATATATGTTGTCTTCTTGGCGCATGTATGAGATGCACCTGGCTTTGTTCCTTAAAGCCGGGTGTGACAGAAGTGGTATCAGAGGAAATGTTGACTGTAGGACGAAACCTAGATAGAAATGGACAAAACCCTTACCTACTTACCTTATTCTGATTCATTCTATACTTACCTTCCTCGGATTCTCTCTATACTTATCTTGATCCTGTCTCACCTTCTACTGTTCTACTCTGCTTAATCTTATCTTTTCTACTCCAAGACATGATGGATTGCACACCTTGGAATCCTACACTTATGATCTTTTTAAGAGATAGAATACCTAAGACAAAATTTAAAACTATTTTCTCCAATTAAAAATGTTGATTGATTGTTCTGATGATAAATGCTTGATTTGCTTCTTTGATTGATTGAAACATTATAGTTGGGCATCTTAGCATGTACCATCATAATGTATTAGCTTTAGTGGATAACACACTAATCTACTTAGCTAATAAATTCCCCGCAATAACATCCCTCGTAATTACTCCCCTTGTCTACAATTCTTCCTTTCTTACCCTGAGTTTCTAACCCAGATGGGCTACCCCTATACTGTTAGAAGAGAGCAGTATAGATTTGATCCTTGGTATGTCATGGTTAAGAAAGGCGAAGGCAGTATATACACTGTGCTAAGGGAACCGTAGAACTCACCAGTTCCAAAGGACAAGGAATTGAAGTTGAAGTTGCAGTAACTACCACCATCAGACTAGCGACATTCTTAGTAGATGAGAAGTTGGTGGGTGACAATATCCGTGCAGTTAGGGATTTTCCGGATGTCTTTCCAGAGGAGTTATTAGGGATGCCACCAGATAGGGAAGTTGAGTTTGTTATTGATCTCTTACCTGGGACTACTACTACTCCCAAACGGTCATACAGGATGTCTATAGAAGAGTTAAAAGAACTTAAGAAGCAATTAATGGAATTACAAGAGGTTGGGTACATTCGTTCGGATTCTTCACCTTGTGGAGCACCGGTTCTATTTGTACAGAAGAAAGATGGATCGCAAGGGATGTGCGTGGATTATAGATCCCTTAACGATATCACTGTGAAGAATAAGTGTCCATTACCCCGCATTGAGGATTTACTTAACCAGATGAGAGGTGCAAGAGTATTCTCGAAGATTGAACTCCGACCGGGTTATCACCAAATGAAGATTAGGCCATCGGATATTCCCAAGACGGATTTTATCGACCTGATATGGTTTATATGAGTTCACCGTTACGTCATTTGGACTAACTAATGCACTAGCTTATTTTACGGATCTGAAGAATAAGGTGTTCATGATTTGGACAGATTCGTCGTGGTATTCATCGACGATATCCTTATCTATTCCAAGAGTGATAGTGATCATGAGAAACATCTGAGATTGGTGCTACAGAAGCTATGAGATAACCAACACTACGCCAAGTACAGTAAATGCGAGTTTTGGATTGATGAGGTGCCATTCCTTGGGCATATCATTTCTAATGGATGAATATTAGTGGATCCTGCTAAAGTCAAGGGGATAGTGGCGTGGAGCATACCCACTACGGTTACGGAGGACCAAAGTTTCTTGGGACTTGCAGGATATTATTGGAAATTTATTGAAGGATTTTCTAAGATCGCTAAGCCTATGACCTCACTTCTGGAGAAGGAAAGAGAATTTAAGTGGGACGAGAAGTGCCAAGATAGCTTTGACCAATTAAAGAAGAGATTGATGTCACCACCAGTGTTGGTTATGACAGATCTACAGAAAGGATTTGACATTTATTGTGATGCATGTGGCCAAGGCTTAAGATGTGTGCTCATGCAAGAAGGACATGTGACCGACTACGCGTCTCGACAGTTGCGGAAACATGAGTTGAACTACCCCACTCATGACTTAGAACTTACAACCGTTGTGCATGCGCTTGAGATTTGGAGACATTATATTATGGAAAAAAAGTGTCAAGTATGCACAGATCATAAGAGTTTGAAGTACGTATTCACTCGGAAGGATCTCAACCTTAGGCAACATCGTTGGTTGGAACTTATTAAGGATTATGATTTGGAGATTCACTATCACCCGGGCAAGGCAAATTTGGTTGCAGATGCCTTGCGTCGAAAGGAGCATGTTCATTCAGCTGTTGTTGCCCAGCTACCTCATGAGATTATTGAGGATTTCAGGAGACTTAACCTGGGGATAGTTACTTACACTGAAGGAGTTACTATTGATGTGGAATCTACTTTGGAACAAGAAATCCACAAAGGACAAATTGGTGATGCTAAAATGCAAGAGATTAAGGATCTGATTACTAAAGGTCAAGGTCCAGAATTCACGGGAGATGAGCAAGGCACCTTGTGGTTCAAGGATCGGATATGTGTTTTCGAGATTGATAACCTTCGAGAGACTATACTAAAGGAGGCCCATGACTCGGATTATTCTATTCATCCTGGTAGTACCAAGATGTATCAGGATTTAAAGCTGAAGTACTGGTGGTATGGATTAAAGAGAGATGTGGCTGCACATGTGACTATGTGCGATGTATGTCAAAGAGATAAGGCTGAACATGAGAGGCCAGCTGGACTATTGCATCCACTGAAGATACCCGAGTGGAAGTAAGAAGAGGGTGATATGGATTTCATTACTAGATTGCCTCGCATCTCGAAAGGATATGATTCGATATGAGTTATTATGGATAGACTGACCAAAGTGGCTCACTTCATTCTTGTCAAGACTGCTTGAGTTTAAGGAGGGAGATTATGCCTATTTGAAGGTGTCACCACTCCGGGGTATGAGAAGATTCAAAGTCAAAGGAAAGTTGTCCCCTCGCTTTATTGGACCCTTTTTAACCTTAAAGCGAGTGGGAGAGGTTGCATATCAATTGGAGTTACCGGATCATCTCGCGGATATTCATGATGTATTTCATGTATCTCAGCTGAAGAAATGTCTCAGGGTACCTGAAGAACAGTTACCAATGGAAGACCTTAGTGTTCAAGAGGACTTGACTTATGCTGAGTACCCCATCAAGATTCTGGATACTTTGACTCGAGTTACGAGGAATAAGGTTATAAAGATGTGCAAAGTTCAATGGAGTCACCACGGTGAAGATGAAGCAACTTGGGAAAGAGAAGAAGAGCTTCGTATAGATTATCCCCACCTTTTCCCTAGATCAACTTAAATCTCGAGGACGAGATTCTTTTTAAGGGGGGTAGGATTTGTAATACTCAAGAGTGCAATAATGAGAATAGAGATAATCTCAGTAATTTGTGTCCTCTACTTATCATCACATGTGATCAACCCTAGTTATAAGTGGATATTTAACACAAAGAACACATAGATAACCTGTGCATCATGCTGGAGTTTATTTGATTGTGCATTTATGGATGATAAAAAAAATAATAATAAAAGCATCAATAACAATGTAATAATGTGCCCATGACATCCAAACCCTAAATTGAAAACAAAACCATGAAAATGGAGAAGGAAAGGAATAAATATTATACAATGCAAAATAAATATATAAATAAATAAATTCCTCTCATTTTTGGGTATGATAAAATTTCACTTATAATTTGTGGATAAATTTAACACAAGGGTGGAATTTAAATTTGAAATGGAAATATGAATTTGGAAAGGAAGAAAAAGATTAGGAAATAAAAAGGAAAAAGGGATTAAAAGCTACCTGGGCCGACTATATCTAATTCGGCCCAACCTCACCTCGCGCAGCCCACACTCCACCGCTGGATCGCGCGCCTGCATGTGGGTCCTGCTCGTCAGCTCCTTGGCGCGCGCCTAGGGATGTCTGTCTCGCCGCCATGTGGGACCACCACGGCAGTGCCTTCTTCACCCGCGCGAACTCCGCAACGGCGCAACAAACTCCGCGCGCTTCGCGTCGACCTCGCCGGGGAAACAGGAACGGGCTGTGGAATCCGCGCGCTATCCCCGCACCCATATCTCCACCTCGCCTCGCGCTTCAAATGTGGACCGAGACCTTTCCCCCTTGTGCCTCCTTCTCGTTCCTCTTCTCATCGCCGTCATCTGCGAGGAACTCCGAGCGCCGTCGGGAATCTCTGCCGGTACTGGCGAACTACCTACGGCGTTTCAGCCCGGAGCTTCTCCAAGTCTTCACGAAGGCGCTTGTGGACATCTGGGGGCATGATTGGCCGTCGTGCGGAGGCAATTTCTCACCGGAGATCTAACACCGCGGCGGGGCCGCCATTTGCCGTGGACGGGGCGTTCTACAACCGCATCGTCGGTAAGAAGTTCTCCTCGGTGCTCGCCATGTCCTCCTGCACGCGTCTACCCATCGAATCGACGTTTAGGGCCGTGACACGCCGGATCGCTGTTGCCGGCCATGCTCTCCGCCGTGGAGGGGTGGCGGCGCGGTCGTCCTTTTGGCTAGGGGTAGGGGATGGGCCGTCGACCGTCCGATCCAGTGTGGGCGGCGGCGATCAGATCCCCGGCATACCCGTTGGGAGTATTGATCTGAGCCATTGATTGTGATCCAACGGATAGGGTTAGATCTGGATCCATTAAAATCTGACCGTTGAGTTCGGATCCGATGGTCAATAGGTCGTAGCGGTTCATTACAAAGTTGATCTAATCTGGGCCACGCATGTTAGATCCGACGGCTGAGAATAGACGATACCCTTCGGCTGCCTAATATGCATAAGAGCCCCCGGATTTTCTAAAAACAAACCCGCCGTCCCTGGGGATTGTGCTCTGTGTCTCTGGATCTTTGCGCAGAGGCCCCTGCAGTTCCTGAATTTTGGTGCGCAGTCCAGAGATCCGAGGAAATCAGTTAAATAATGGTAGAAATGAATTTTTAACATAAAAACAATTCCTATAACTTGATTAATTCATAGAAAATTTATATGGAGTCCAAATTAATTGATTCCAGTTCCTATAAGTTTGTAGTATTATTGTTTATCAATTAGTACCTCTGTTTTGACATGAATGTCACCACAAAATTCATTTCCTAATTAATTTTATATCAAATACATAAAACCTTAGGAAATTCATAACTCCTCCGTTTTAACTCCGATTTGATTCGTTCAAGTTGCGTTAGTCTCGTAGCAACGTGTAGATCATTATTATGCAGTATATTCTTATGTTTGATGTGATGTTAATTTATGCTATGCCATGTATGTATTGTATTGATGCGAGTAGACGAGCAAGCCACTGTGGAAACTGAGGTTCAACAAGTAGAGATAGCTGAGCAGGAGCTCATTGAAGGCAAGTTGTGCCCTTGATTCACTTTTGTTACCCAATAATGTTCTTTATAATCATTTACCATGCATAGGTTTAATTTTGATGGGACCCAATAGGTTTCCCTAGACTGTTTATCCTGTTTACCTTGTTTACCCCTGAATCACATGGGTAGTTATGCTATTGCTTTACGTGGTTTTTGGGTTAATATTTCATTATATCCATGTTCCAGTTATTTTGTTATTCTATTTATGTTCATGTCAAGATCATTATGTTATTGTTAATTGGAACATGGAGCTTAACTTGAGAACCACGTGCCACCACAAGGGAGGAATGGGACCCCTTGGCTGACCAATTAGGAAAGCTAGTGGAAGACTACCTTACCCGAAAGGGGCAAGGGCAGTAGGGGAGTGGTCAGTGTAGGGAGGTCCCTGGTTGATTTTGCTGCGATGGCGGTCAGCCAGGAACCCTGCATTGGAACTTCCTATAAACTGTAGCGGGTTTTCGGAAGCTAGTGGAACTTTGTAAAGGCCTCGTAGTGAATCCCTAGCCATTCACCTTGGTAGTGTCTAAGGGCCTAGCTAACCCTGGCGACATGGGAAACACGACTTGTGGGTAAAGGGTACAACCTCTACAGAGTGTAAAACTGGTATACTAGCCGAGCTCACGGTTATGAGCGGCTCAGGACTCTCCGATGATTAAATTATGGAACCTAAACTCAATTTGTCATTTGCATTTGCATGGGTTTATTATTAATTTGGTTCTATTATTATTTATTATGGTTTGGTATTTACTTACATCTAGTAATTGCTAATAAAATTTTGACCAACTTATTAAAAGCAATGCTCAGCTTTAACCCCTATCATTGATTGGCCTTACACATCACATGAACTCCCACCTTTGTGAGTTCATGCCACATTATTCCCCACAACTTGTTGAGCGATGAACATGTGTGAGCTCACCCTTGCTGTCTCACACCCCCCACAGGAGAAGAACAGGTGGTTTCAAGTGGAGTCAAGTATCGAGGAGTTTGATCTGATCTAGGTGGCGTTTCTCATTTGACATTGGCGCCGACGATCCTTAGTTCGTTTTATATTTATTCTTTTATTTTGTAAGTCTTCCGCTATGTAATAAATACTCTGATTATTGTGACATTTATCTCTATACACTCTGTTATTATATATGTTGTCTTCTTGGCGCATGTATGAGATGCACCTGGCTTTGTTCCTTAAAGCCGGGTGTGACAGGACAGTCCGATGAATTATAGCGGAGCGCGCCCCTGGAATTCCCGAGAGTGGCTAGTTCATCTGTTGTATGGCCTAGTGCACCGGACACTGTCCGGTGTGCCATTTGCACACTCAAGTTCTTTGCTCCATTTTTATTGTGTCCCTAACTGGATTTCTTTAATGATTTGTGTTAAACCTTATGCACCTGTAATAGATAACATCTAGACAAACTAGTTAGTCCATGTGTTTGTGTTGATCATCAACCACCAAAATTAATTATTAGAAATGGTTAACCCGATTTCCCTTTTGGTAAGACTGATCAACAATTAATGGTTGAAAGCTGAACATTGCTTTTAATAAGTTGGTCAAATTTTATTAGCAATTACTAAATGAAAGTATATACCAAACCAGAGTAATAATAGATCAAATTAATAATAAACCACAATGCGATGCAAATGACAAATTGAATTGAATTCTATAAATTAATTATGTGAGGGTTCGAGCCGCTCATGACCGTGAGCACGACTAATATACTAGTTTTACACTCTGCAGATGTTGCACATCTTTACCCACAAGTCATGTTACCCATCTGCCAAGGGATCGCGACTTCCCATACACCTCTACCAAGGAAGCGAGGCAGAGTAACACTACGAGGTCTTTACAAAGTTCCACTAGCTTCAGAAAACCCGCTACAGTTTCTATGAAGCTCCAATGCAGGGATTCCTCGCCTGACCGCCATCGCAGAAAAATCAAACCAAGGACCTCCCTACAATGACCACTCCCCTACTGCCCTTACCCCTTTCAGGTAAGGTAGTCCTCCACTAACTTTCTTAATTAGTCAGCCAAGGGCGTCCCATACCACCCTTGTGGTAGCACTATTTTCCCGGGTGGTCACTCCATGTTCCAATTAACATAATGATCTTATCATGAATAGTAAATAACAAACTGATAATAAAAGTATGATCATGAATAATGTGTGTCTCTATACCCAAAACCATATAAAGCAATAGCAGGTACTACCCAAAAATTCAGTGGTAAACAAGGTATAAAGATAGCCAAACTAGGGTAACCTATTGGGTCCCATCAAAATTAACCTATGCAGATCATTATGATTAATAAGAACATTATTGGATAAATAGAAGTGATCAAGAGCACAACTTGCTTTCAACGAGCTCCTGCTCAGCAGTCTCCACCTGCTGAACACCTAGGTCCTCAGTAGCTAGCTCGTCTACTCGCAACAATACAAACAAGCACAGGATAGTAGAAATTAATATCACACCAAACAGCAGAACAGAATACATGATAATATTCTACGCATCGTAACAAGATCGTAGGAACAAGAATCACTAAATTCAGAGTTACGGTTATCGAGTTATGAATTTCTGAAGTTATTTAGTGCCTACTAAAGAATAACTCAAGTGAATAATTTTAATCCAAGTTTCATGGCTAAACAGAGCTACTAGTTGATAGACAATATTAATACAAAATTAATACCACAGGAATAGATCAAAAAGAATTTAATATGAATTTTTTATAAATTAAATGAGTTCTGGAATTATTTTTATACTAGAAATCTATTTTCTACATTTTTCCTATTTTCTCTGCTCCCTAGACTGCGCGCACTAATACAGCGAAGCACGGGGTTTGATCTGTAAATTCCAGGATCTAGACCTGATGATCTTTACGTATATGTGGACGGCAGATTTATTCTTAAATTGTCTAGGGACTCTTTAGCAAGTTTCCGGGGCCGAAGGGGTATGGCGGGTTCTCGGCCGTTCGATCAACATAGAAGGACCAGATTCAACCGCTCGCACGTATAACCTATAAACCTCCACGACCGTTAGATCCAGCACCGACGGATGAAGGGAGATCAGATCTCAGCCACCCGATACCGAACCTACGCGCTAGGTCTAATATCGCGAAGGGGTACCCTAAGATCTAATCACAGCCGTCAAAGCACGATGAACGGCCACAAATCCTTCCTCTACCTTTCGCCCAAGGCATGGCGGCACAGACGCGGCCGAGGTGGCGCTCTCGCCGGCGTCTGACATGAATGCGATCTGCGCGCTAGAACTCCTAACTGAAGACAATGGCGAGTAACAGGAACAATAGGGTACACGCGGGGAGGATGTTTACCGGAAGTTAGGGACTGCGCGGAGCCGCCCACGGATCACAGCGGAATTCGGACACCACCGAGGAATTCCGCCGCCTACAGCTGCTGTATCTGCGCTAATCGACCACTGTCGCCCTTCTCGCAGCACCACAATGCCCCCTAGCAACTACTAGGTACGATTTTGTCTCTAGTGGGCGAGGTCGGCGTTGGAGGCGCCCATAGTTCACGATTTATCGTGGCACGGCCCTGGCGAACAAAACGGAAAGGCTGGGAGAGGTCCCCCATGGCGGGTAGATAAGGCTAGGGGCGAGCTGTTAACCATCTCCAGCGAAATCGGTGGAAGCCGTTGAGATCGGCGCTGCGCGCACGGAAAGGGGATCCTCCGTGGTTCACTGAGACTGCCACGTGGGGTCCACATGTAAGTGGGTGAGTGGCATGGAGCGATAGTCGCTGACCAGGTGGGTCCCACAGCTAGAGGAAGAGCTCCTCATGTGGTGTTACAGCGACTAACAAGGGGACCCATGCGATAGTGAGTCACGAGGCGAGCGCGAGCGTGTGAGGATGACAAGTGGGGACCAGGTGTCGGCTCTCCTTTGTGCGCGGCGGTCCGGTTGGGCCGAGTGGGTCGCGGACAAGCACAGGAAATAGGCCGCGTGTAGGGTTAAGGCCCAGCGCAGGAGAATTCTCTTTTCTTTTTCTTTCTTTTTTCCTTTGCTTTCTTTCCCTTTTATTTTTAAATTTCAAATTTGAATCCCAACCTTTGTTGCGAATTTTGCACTTTATACTAAACACTTACATCAAAATGTCAGTATGAAGTAATATCTTTATTTATATATTTTCCTTTATTTTGCATCTAATGTTTTCTTTTCTCACTTCTCTTTTCTCTTCAATTTTATTTCCAAATCCTATGATTTAAATTAGATTTAATCCCTAATTCTCCTCATTAATGTGTCCTTATTAATATTATTATTATTAAATGCACAAGCAAACAAAAACTCCAACATGATGCATAGAGTATTTTATTAGTTATTTGTTTACTTAAATAGGATGTTCTCATGTTGTTATGAGTGGATGGCAAAACAATTAAGGAGATCAACTCTCTTCATAATGTTTAAAATTTGGGTATTACAAATCCTACCCCCCTTAAAAACAATCTCATCCTCGAGATTAGGAAGGATTAGGGAAGAGGTGGGAAAAATCTACTCGTAGCTCTTCTTCTCTTTCCCAAGTAGCCTCATCTTCACCATGGTGACTCCATTGCACTTTGCACATTTTGATTACTTTACTCCTCGTGACACGAGTCAAGGTATCAAGGATCTTGATAGGATATTTCGTATAAGTTAGATCATCTTAAACACTAAGATCCTCCATTGGTAGCTGCTCCTAGGGTATCCTGAGACACTTCTTCAATTGGGATACATGGAAGACATCATGTACATCCGCAAGATGGTCGGGTAATTCTAGTTGATAGGCAACTTCCCCCACTCGCTTTAGGATCAAGAAGGGCCCAATAAAGCGAGGGGATAACTTCCCTTTAACTTTAAACCTCTTCATACCCCGAACCGGTGACACCTTCAGATACACATGATCACCCACCTTAAACTCCAACTGCCTTCTCTGGGCATCTACATAGCTTTTCTATCTTGACTGCACAGTTCTCAAGTTCTCCCTTATCAACCGTACTTGTTCTTCTGCCTCTTATATAATTTTTGGCCCAAAGAACTGCCTTTCACCAGTTTGATCCCAATATAGAGGAGTCCTGCACTTTCTACCATATAGAGCCTCAAACGGGGACATCTTCAAACTGGCCTGGTAACTATTATTGTAGGAGAACTTCACATATGGTAAACTCTCTTATCCCAACTGCCACCATGTTTAAGAGCACAAGCTCTTAACATATCTTCTAATACTTGGTTAGTTCTCTCGGTTTGCCCATCAGTTTGAGGATGGTAGGCCGAGCTGAAATTCAGTCTTGTATCCAAGCACTCATACAACTTTTGCCAAAATTGAGAAGTAAACTAAGATCTCGTTCCAACACGATCTTCTTAGGCACACCATGTAGACAAACTATCCGTACAACTCTGCTAGCCTGGCACCCGAGTACGTGGTCTTCACTAGGATAAAGTGGGCTACTTTAGTTAGCCTATCCACAATCACCCATATAGAGTCATGCCCAGTAGATGTGCGGGGTAGACCTTCAGTGAAGTCCATGCCAATCTCTTCCCACTTCCACTCAGGTATCTTAAGCGGGTGCAGCAAACCGGCAGGCCTTTGATGTTTCGCTTTTACCCTTTGGCAAACATCACACAGTGCTACATGTGAAGCAACATCCTTCTTTAGTCCATACCACTAATACTTCTGCTTCAAGTCCTAGTACATCTTAGTACTACCCAGATGGATGGAGCAAGCTGAGTCATGTGCTTCCATCAATATGGTTTCGCTAAGACTATCAATCTCAGGGACACAAATCCTGTTCTTGAACCAGATCGTGCCCTGATCATCTTTCGTGAAGTCTGGGCCCCTACCTTCTGTTACCAGATCTTTGATCTCTTGAATCTTGACATAATCGATCTGGCCCTTTTGTATTTCTTGTTCTAAGGTAGGTTCTACTTCTATGGTAATTCCTTCAGTATGAGCAATTATTCCTAGATTGAGCCTCTCAAAATCTTCCGCTAACTCATCAGGTACTGGGCTACAATAGCTGCATGGACATGCTCCTTCCGGCTCAAGGCATCTGCAACTAGATTCGCCTTGCCCGGATGATAGTGAATCTCCAAGTCATAGTCTTTGATGAGCTCCAACCAATGGTGTTGCCTAAGGTTGAGATCCTTCTGAGTGAAGATATACTTTAAGCTCTTGTGATCCGTGTAGACTTGGCACTTAGTCCCCATAATATAATGCCTCCAAATCTTGAGAGCATGCACTACGACTGCCAGCTCTAAGTCATGAGTGGGGTAGTTCAACTCATGTTTCCGCAACTAGTGACATGCGTAGGCGATGACATGTCCCTCTTGCATAAGAACACATCCCAAGCCCTGGTGACTTGCATCATAATATATATCAAAACCCTTCTGTAGATCTGGCATAATCAACACTAGGGCTGGCATCAATTTAAACCTCAGTTGATTGAAACTCTCTTAGCATTCCTAGGTCCAATCAAACTCTTTTCCCTTCTCTAACAGTGAGGTCATAGGCTTAGCAATCTAGGAGAACCCTTCAATAAATCGTCGGTAATAGCCCGCAAGTCCCAAGAAACTCCGGACCTCCGTGACTGAACTTGGTATCTTCCATCCTACCATCTCTGTCACTTTAGTCGGATCCACTGAGATTCCACCCTTGGAGATGATGTGCCTAAGGAATGGTACTTCATCAAGCCAAAACTCACACTTGCTGTATTTGGCATAGAGTTGATTATCCCATAACTTCTGTAGCACCATCCGTAGATGTTCCTCATGATCACTATCATTCTTAGAATAAATAAGGATGTTGTCGATGAATACCACGACAAACTTGTCAAGATACTCCATGAACACCTTGTTCATCAGATTCATGAAGTAGGCTGGTGCATTAGTAAGCCAAACGACATGACTGTGAACTCATATAGACCATATCGGGTAGAGAAAGCCGTCTTGGGAATATTAGAAGGCTTAATCTTCATTTGGTGATAACCCGACCTGAGGTCAATCTTAGAGAACACCCTAGCACCTCTCATCTGATCAAATAAGTCTTCAATACGAGGTAGAAAGTACTTGTTCTTAATGGTGACATCATTAAGTGATATATAGTCCACACACATCCTTTGCGAACCATCCTTCTTCTGTACAAACAGAACCGGTGCTCCCCAAGGTGAGGAACTCGGATGAATATACCCTGCTTCTTGCAACTCCGTTAATTGTTTCTTAAGTTTTTTTAATTCTTCCACTGACATCCTATATGGCCTTTTGAGATGGGAGCGGTACCAAGTAAGAGATCAATGACAAATTCAACTTCCCTATCTGGTGGCATTATGGGTAACTCTTTAGGAAAGATATTTGGAAAGTCACTAACCACACAGATGTTTCTACCCACAAATTTTCCATCCACTAGATATATGGCGGGTCTGGTAGAGGCGGTTATGGTAATCTCGACTTCAAACCTTTCTCCTTTTGAGCTGGTGTTCTATGGTTCCCTTAGCACAGTGTATAACTGCCTTTGCTTTCTGAAAGTCGCCTAGAGGGGGGGTGAATAGGCAGTATCTAAAAATTATAAACTTAAGCACACACTATAAGCCAGGGTTAGCGTTAGAATTAAAATCAAGTCCGAAAGAGAGGGCGAAAACAAATCACAAGCAAATAAGGTGGATGACACAATGATTTGTTTTACCGAGGTTCGGTTCTTGCAAACCTACTCCCCATTGAGGTGGTCACAAAGACCGGGTCTCTTTCAACCCTTTCCCTCTCTCAAACGATCACTTAGACCGAGTGAGCTTCTCTTCTCAATCACTTGGGACACTAAGTCCCCATAAGGACCACCACACAATTGGTGTCTCTTGCTTTGATTACAAAGATCTTGGGAACAAGAAATGAGGAAGAAGAAAAGCGATCCAAGCGCAAGAGCTCAAATGAACACGGCAAAAACTCTCTATTCTAGTCACTATTGCTTTGAGTGGAATTGGGACTTGGAGAGATTTTGATTCACTCTATTTGTGTCTTGTATTGAATGCACTAGCTCTTGTATTGAATGTGTTGGCTGAAAACTTGGATGCCTTGAAGTGTTGGTGGTTGGGGGTATTTATAGCCCCAACCACCAAAGTGGCCGTTGGGGAACTCTGCTATCGACGGGCACACCGAACAGTCTGGTGCACCACCGGACACTGTCCGGTGCGCCAGCCACGTCACCCAACCGTTAGGGTTCGACCGTTGGAGCTCTGACTTGTGGGGCCACCGGACAGCCCGGTGATGCACCGGACAGGTCCTGTTGACTGTCCGGTGCGCCTTCTGCGCCTGCTCTGACTTCTGCGCGTGCTGTTCATGCACTGTAGCTCACTGTTCACCTTTCGCAGACGACCGTTGGCACGGTAGCCATTGCTCCCATTGGCACACCGGACAGTCCGGTGCTACACCGGACAGTCCGGTGAATTATAGCGGAGAGCAATTTCCAGAAACCCGAAGCTGAGGAGTTTGGAGGAATTCTCCCTGGTGCACCGGACACTGTCCGGTGCGCCAAACCAGGGTAGCCTTCGGTTTTCTTTGCTCCTTTTTATTTGAACGTTTTCTTGGACTTTTTATTGGTTTCTGTTGAACCTTTGGCGCCTGTAGAACTTATAATCTAAAGTAAACTAGTTAGTCCAATTATTTGTGTTGGGCAATTCAACCACCAAAATTATATAGGAAAAGGTTTGACCCTATTTTCCTTTCACTTTCCTTAACCAGGACATACCGAGTATCAGATCTATACTGCTTTCCTCTAATACTATAGGTGTAGACCAGAACTCCCTTCCCATAATTGTCAGTGTTAATCTATGTGTCATATAGTTTGCTTCAACAGACCCTTTAGGGGTAATTACTACCAGTGGCTTTTGCATATTTTGAAGTGGTAATTCATTTGTGGTGGCATAGCGAGCAGAAATAAATGAATGCATAGCTCCAGAATCAAATAATATGGCTGCTGGAATTGAATTAATGTAAAACATACCGATAGCGATGTCAGCTCCAACAGCAGTAACCTCGGCACTGACTTGGTTAACCCTGGCAATGTTGAATCCCTTGCCATAGGTTAGAGTCTGTTGCTTGTTCTGCGGGTGTGCTAGAATTCCCCATCGGACAAGCATTTGCATAGTGCCCAACTTGACTGCACTTGAAGTATGTAGGGCCTGTCTCTGTCCTGTGGGCCTCGCCGGGGTGCCAGTGGGGGCAGCCTGACGAGTGTGTGGTGTCTGTGGAGTCCCCTAAGGTGCATACTGAGCTAGGCGCGGTCCTCCTCCATGACGAGCTGGTGTACCCTAGGATGGAACATAGCGAGGACGAATACTGCTACTACCCTGCCCCTGAGTAATGGCCTTCCTCTTCATTTCACTCAGTTGAACACACTTGTGTTCAACAGCTAGAGCCTTGTCTAGGAGCCTCTGGAATGACAGAAAGGTGTGAGCCACCAGTCCATATTGCAGCGGTCCATTAAGTCCCTATATGAAGTGTTCTTGCTTTCTATCATCATCCGCCACTTCATCTAGAGCACACCGTGATAGCTAAATAAATTTGTCATGGTATTCGCTGACTGACATATTGCCCTATTTTAGTGATAGAAATTCCTTCTCCTTAATCTTCATCAGTCCAGCAGGGATGTGATAATTTATGAACTATGTCGTGAATTCTGCCTAGGTGATATATTAGTAGCATCATGGGTAGCAGTGTAAGAATCCCACCAATCAGCAGCAGGGCCAGTAAGACGACCAGAAGCATAGAGCACCTTCTCCCGGTCAGAGCATTGAGCAAAATTTAACATCTTCTCTACTGACTTTAACCAATCATCGGCGTGTAGAGGATCTGGCGAGCTGGCGAAGGTAGGTGGCTTCTGGCTCATGAACTCCTGGTGCTTCTCCTGGGGTGGAACTGGTGGTGGTGGTGGAGGCATTGGTGCTTGATGCTGTCACACCATTCTCTCTTGTCGCATTTCTTCCCACATCTCTTGCCTCTCCTGACGCATCTCTTGATGTTCTTGCCGCATCTGCGTGTATCCGTCATAGTATTGGCCATTTGTTGCAGCACCTGCATCTGGGCTGCAACCACTGGATCAGTCCCAACCGGTGGAGGATTTGGAGGATTCATCTCTGCTTGCTGTTGTCTAATAATCCTCCAGTCGTGGGGGTTGGCAGATAGATCTATTCCATCTCTTCCTGGTATTGACCATATGGGTTAGAAATACATGTTAAGATATAATTGTAGATAAGACGAGTAATTGCGAGGTAGAATCTTTTTGGGGGTTTTATTAGCTAAGTAGATTAGTGTGTCACCTACTCACACTAATTACCTTATGGTGGTACATGCTAGGATGCCCTGCTATACTATTTCAATCAATCAAAGAAGCAAATCAAGCATTTGCCATCAGCACAATCATCCAATTACTTCAAGTAGAGAAAATAATTTTAATTTTGTCTTAGGTCTCCTATCTCTTTAGAGGGTCATGGATGTAGGATTCCAAAGTGTGAAATCCTCCTTGTCTTAGAATAGAAAAGGTAAGAGTAATCAGAGTATAACAGTAGAAGGTGAGACAGGATCAAGAAAAGTATAGAAAGAATCAGAGTAAGGTAGGTAGGTAAGGGTTTTGTCCAGGTCTATCTAGGTTTCGTCCTACAGTCAACATTTGCTCTGATACCACTTCTGCCACACCCGGATTTAAGGGATAAAGTCGGGTGCGTCTCATATGTGCGCCAAAGAAGAACATCACATATAATGACAAAGTGTATAGAGATAAATGTCTCAAGTATCATTATTACATAGTGGAAGTCTTACAAAAATAAATGATAACAATAAAACGAACTAAATATTATTCCTTGGCGCCATCAAGCTAACCAGGAGATGCCACCTAGATCAACTCGTACTCCTCATTATAGGCTCCTCTTGGACCGCTTGCTCTTCACTTGTGGGCGGGGGTTTATATATCGCAAGAGTGAGCTCACAAAAGATCGTAGCTCAACAAGTTGTGGGGAATAATGTGCATAAACTCACCAAAGGTGTGAGTTCATGTGAAGTGTAATGTTGATTAATAATTAATGGTTGAAAGCTAAGCATTGCTTTTAATAAGTTGGTCAAATTTTATTAGCCGCTACTAAATGAAAGTATATACCAAACCAGAGTAATAATAGATCAAATTAATAATAAACCACGATGCGATGCAAATGACAAATTGAATTTAATTCCATAAATTAATCATGTGAGGGTCAGAGCCGCTCATGACCATGAGCACGGCTGATATACCAGTTTTACACTCTGCAGAGGTTACACATCTTCACCCACAAGTCATGTTACCCATCTGCCAAGAGATCGTGACTTCCAATACACCTCTACCAAGGAATTTAAGCGAGGCAAAGTAACACCACGAGGCCTTTACAAAGTTCCACTAGCTTCAGAAAACCCACTACAGTTTCTAGGAAGCTCCAATGCAGGGATCCCTCGCCTGATCGCCATCGCAGCAAAATCAACCCAAAGACCTCCCTACACTGACCACTCCCATACTGCCCTTGCACCTTTTTGGTAAGGTAGTCCTCCACTAGCTTTCCTAATTAGTCAGCCAAGGGCGTCCCATACCACCCTTGTGGTAGCACTGTTTTCTCGGGTGGTTGCTCTATGTTCCAATTAACATGATGATCTTATCATGAATAGTAAAAAAGAAACTGATAATAAAAGTATGATCATGAATAATGTGTATCTCCATACCCAAAACCACATAAACAATAATAGGTACTACCCAAAAATTCAGTGGTAAACAAGGTATAAAGATAGCCAAATTAGGGTAACCTATTGTGTCCCATCAAAATTAACCTATGTAGATCATTATGATTAATAAGAATATTATTGGGTAAATAGAAGTGATCAAGAGCACAACTTGCCTTCAACGAGCTCCTGCTCAGCAGTCTCCACCTGCTGAACACCTGGGTCCTCAGTAGCTGGCTCGTCTGGTCAAGTAAGTCATGGGATCTATCTAGCTCATAAAGTGCCAGTGCCATTGAAGACTTGGCTATCAGTTGTATTGGACCCATGACCAATAGAGAGGTTGCCATTATGGCCTGTGTTCGGAGTACTGCTCCTCCAGAATGGTTCACACGTGAAAGTGCTTCGAAATATGAGGTTGAGAAGACCTGCCAGGTTCTGTCTCAGTGGATGAAATCTCTATCGGCAAGCGTACTTAAAGGAGAACTGAAAAATCAGTTAGAGGGGCGTTAGCGAAGCTAAAAACAATAAACCCACCTAAATGTCAAATGAAGAAGCTGTAATAATAGATATAGAAGAATACCTACCCTTGTTCTTAATATAAGGCCGCCAAAGTTCGAGTTTCCTTCTAGAGCAATCTGAAGACTCCTTCATATCGTTGCCTTTACGAAAAGATCGAATCTCTTTAATATAATAAAATATCTGGCGTAGCGTAAGTGAAGTCAAGCTCTGTTCATTTGAATTCCCGCAACAATACAAACAAGCACAGGATAGCAGAAATTAACATCATACCAGACAACAAAACAAAATGCATGATAATATTCTACGCGTCGTAACGAGATCGTAGGAACAAGAATCACTAAATTTGGAGTTACAGCTATCGAGTTATGAATTTCTGAAGTTATTTAGTGCCTAGTATAGCATAACTCAAGTGAATAATTTTAATCCAAATTTCATGGCTAAAAAGAGTTACTAGTTGATAGACAATATTAATACAAAATTAATGCCACTGGAATGGATCAAAAAGAATTTAATATGAATTTTCTATGAATTAAATGAGTTCTGGAATTATTTTTATACTAGAAATCTATTTTCTATATTTTTTCCTATTTTCTCTGCTCCCTGGACTGCACGCACTAATACAGCGAAGCACGGGGTTCGATCTGTAAATTCCAGGACCCAGACGTGATGATCTTTACGTATATGTGGACGACGGGTTTATTCTTAAATTATCAAGGGACTCTTTAGCAAGTTTCCTGGGCCGAAGGGTATGGTAGGTTCTCGGCCATCCGATCAACACAGACGGATCAGATTAAATCGCTCACACGTATAACTTATAAACCTCCACGGCCGTTAGATCCAGCTTTGATGGATGAAGGTGAGAGCACCTAGAGGGGGGGTGAATAGGTGATCCTGTAAAACTTAAAACTTAAGCCACAAAAACTTGGTTAAGTGTTAGCACAATAATTGCCAAGTGGCTAGAGAGGAGTCTTCAACAAAACACAATAACCAACAAGAGATCAATCACAGAGATGGCACGGTGGTTATCCCGTGGTTCGGCCAAGACCAACGCTTGCCTACTCCACGTTGTAGCGTCCCAACGGACGAGGGTTGCAATCAATCCCTCTCAAGCGGTCCAAAGACCCACTTGAATACCACGGTGTTTTGCTTGCTTTTCTTAATCCCGTTTGCGAGGAATCTCCACAACTTGGAGCCTCTCGCCCTTACACTTAAAGTTCACAAAGAAGAACGGAGCAAGGGAGGGATTAGCAACGCACACAAGACACAAGAATCAGAGTGTCAACACGCACACAAGTCGCAACAAGAGCTCGCAACACAACCCAATGAGTTCACAACTCCACTAGAGCTCTATATGCTATCACAAAGAAACAAATGCGCGGAATCGATGTCTTGGTGCTTAGGAATGTTGCAAGAATGCTTGGTGTACTCCTCCATGCGCCTAGGGGTCCCTTTTATAGCCCCAAGGCAGCTAGGAGCCGTTGAGAGCAATCCTGGAAGGCAGATCTTGCCTTCTGTCGACTGGCGCACCGGACAGTCCGGTGCACACCGGACACTGTCCGGTGCCTGATTTCCTTCCAAAAATGGCGCAGTCGACCGTTGGCAGCCTGAGAGCCGTTGGCGCACCGGACATATCCGGTGCACACCGGACAGTCCGGTGCCCCCTTCTAGCCGTTGGCTCGGCCACGTGTCCCGCGCAGATCGCGCGGCCGACCGTTGGCCTGCCGACCGTTGGCTCACCGGACAGTCCGGTGCACACCGGACAGTCCGGTGAATTATAGTCGTACGTCGCCGATGAATTCCCGAGAGCGACGAGTTCGCCTGTGAACGGCCCACCAGACAGTCCGGTGCACCACCGGACAGTCCGGTGAATTATAGCCGTACACCGCCGTCGAAGTCCCGAGAGCAGCCTGTTCGCCAGAGCCAGCCTGGCACACCGGACACTGTCCGGTGCACCACCGGACAGTCCGGTGCTCCCAGACTGAGCAGAGTCTTGGCTGCTCGAGCCAAGGCATTTTCAATTGGATTTTTCCTGTTTCCAACACTTAGACACAATACATTAGTCCATAAAACAATGTACTAAGTCTGAGAAACATACCTTTATCCTTGATTTGTACTTTGTCCACCTTTTTACACTAGGGCACTTGTGTTGGACACTAAATCACCAAAATACTTAGAAATGGCCCAAGGGCACATTTCCCTTTCAATCTCCCCCTTTTTGGTGATTTATGCCAACACAACATAAAGCAAGTAGAACAAGTACAAAATCAATTCAAATAAGAACTCAAAATTGTTTTGATTCAATTTTGACATATATGGATCATCATTTGCCACCACTTGATTTGTTTTTGCAAATCAAACCCAAATTTCTATCTCTAAGTCAAACATACTTGTTAAAACATAAAGAGAGTCATTACAAGAGAAATTGATTCAAGATTTCAAAAACTCCCCCTTTTTTCATAATCAACATTTCTCCCCAGAAGAAGCCAACTTTTGACAAGAGAGACAATAAAAGAGTTTTGACAAACCAAAAGCTCTATTTTACTATTTTCAAAATCTCTCAAGTGGTAGCTGATCCATTTATCGCTTTGGCCTTTATTTTCTCCCCTTTGGCATCAAGCACCAAAACGGGATCAATCTTGGCCCTTTAACCCCATTGTCTCACCAAAATCTTCAACATAAGAATACAAAGGCAATAAGAGTACATGAGATGAACTTGGAATTAGTTACCCTCGCAACGGAGTGCAGTGGAAGTCTTTCATGGTCCAAGTCCACCTTTTCCCTTTCAAATATCCTTTGAGACTAAAACAAGCAAACTCAAGCACACGGTTAGTCTCAAAGGGTCAAGTTGTAGCACAGCTCCCCCGAAATAGGTGCATCACTTGCAAAAAGGACTTGTGAGGTCCAGGGAGTGTTTGTACAACTTGAGCACCATACATAAGCAACAAATGCAGAAGGAACATGATCAAAGGCATAAACACATGTATGCTATAAATCAATCCAAGTTCCGCGAATCTAGGACATTTAGCTCACTACGCAGCCTGCAAAAGGTCTTTTCATCTAAAGGCTTAGTGAGGATATCGGCTAGCTGGTTCTCGGTGTTAACATGAAACACTTCGATATCTCCCTTTTGCTGGTGGTCTCTCAAAAAGTGATGCCGGATGTCAATGTGCTTTGTGCGGCTGTGCTCAACAGGATTTTCCGCTATTCGGATAGCACTCTCATTGTCACATAGGAGTGGGACTTTGCTCAGATTGTAGCCAAAGTCCCGGAGGGTTTGCCTCATCCAAAGTAGTTGCGCACAACACTGTCCTGTGGCAATGTACTCGGCCTCAGCGGTGGATAGGGCAACGGAAGTTTGTTTCTTAGAGTTCCACGACACCAGGGACCTTCCTAAGAATTGGCACGTCCCCGATGTACTCTTCCTATCGACCTTACATCCAGCATAGTCGGAATCTGAATATCCAATCAAGTCAAAGTTAGACCCCTTTGGATACCAGATCCCGAAGCAAGGCGTAGCAACTAAATATCGAAGAATTCGCTTCACGGCCACTAAGTGACACTCCTTAGGATCGGATTGAAATCTAGCACACATGCATACGCTAAGCATAATATCCGGTCTACTAGCACACAAATAAAGTAAAGACCCTATCATAGACCGGTATGCCTTTTGATCAACAGACTTACCTCCTTTGTTGAGGTCGGTGTGTCCGTCGGTTCCCATCGGCGTCTTTGCGGGCTTGGCGTCCTTCATCCCAAACCGCTTTAACAAATCTTGCGTGTACTTCGTTTGGGAGACGAAGGTGCCGTCCTTGAGTTGCTTCACTTGGAACCCAAGGAAGTAGTTCAACTCGCCCATCATCGACATCTCGAATTTCTGCGTCATCACCCTGCTAAACTCTTCACAAGACTTTTGGTTAGTAGAACCAAATATTATGTCATCGACATAAATTTGGCACATAAAAAGATCACCATCGCAAGTCTTAGTGAAAAGAGTTGGATCGGCTTTCCCAACCTTGAAAGCATTAGCAATTAAAAAGTCTCTAAGGCATTCATACCATGCTCTTGGGGCTTGCTTAAGTCCATAGAGCGCCTTAGAGAGCTTACACACGTGGTCGGGGTACCGTTCATCCTCGAAGCCAGGGGGTTGCTCCACGTACACCTCCTCCTTGATCGGCCCGTTGAGGAAAGCGCTCTTCACATCCATTTGGTACAACCTGAAAGAATGGTGAGTGGCATATGCTAGCAAAATACGAATTGATTCTAGCCTAGCCACAGGAGCGAAAGTCTCCTCAAAGTCCAAACCTGCGACTTGGGCATAACCTTTTGCCACAAGTCGAGCCTTGTTCCTCGTCACCACCTCGTGCTCGTCCTGTTTGTTGTGGAACACCAACTTGGTTCCCACAACATTTTGCTTGGGACGAGGCACCAGTGTCCAAACTTCATTGCGCTTGAAGTTGTTGAGTTCCTCCTGCATGGCCAACACCCAGTCCGGATCTTGCAAGGTCTCTTCTACCCTGAAAGGCTCAATAGAAGAGACAAAAGAGTAATGCTCACAAAAATTAACTAATCTTGAACGAGTAGTTACTCCCTTGCTAATATCACCCAATATTTGGTCGACGGGATGATCCCTTTGGATCGTCGCTCGAACTTGGGTTGGAGGAGCCTGAGGTGCTTCTTCCTCTTCAATTTGAACATCCTATGCTCCCCCTTGATCATGCGCCTCCACTTGAGGTACCTGTTCGTCATCTTGGGTTGGGGGATGCACCATAGTTGAGGAAGACGGTTGATCTTGCTCCAATTGTTCCTGAGGCCGTACATCTCCAATCGCCATGGTGCGTATCGCGGCCGTTGGAACGTCTTCTTCATCTACATCATCAAGATCAACAACTTGCTCTCTTGGAGAGCCATTAGTCTCATCAAATACAATGTCGCTAGAGACTTCAACCAAACCCGATGATTTGTTGAAGACCCTATACGCCTTTGTATTTGAATCATAACCTAATAAAAATCCTTCTACAGCTTTGGGAGCAAATTTAGAGGTTCTACCTTTCTTCACAAGAATATAACACTTGCTCCCAAATACACGAAAATAAGACACATTGGGTTTGTTACCAGTCAGCAGCTCATATGAAGTCTTCTTGAGGAGGCGGTGAAGATAGACCCTGTTGATGGCGTGGCAAGCCGTGTTCACGGCTTCCGACCAAAAACGCTCGGGGGTCTTGAACTCTCCAAGCATAGTCCTCGCCATATCGATGAGCATCCTGTTCTTCCTCTCTACCACACCATTTTGCTGAGGTGTGTAGGGAGCGGAGAACTCGTGCTTGATCCCCTCCTCCTCAAGGAACTCCTCCACTTGAAGATTCTTGAATTCGGACCCGTTGTCGCTCCTTATCTTCTTCACTTTGAGCTCAAACTCATTTTGAGCTCTCCTGAGGAAGCGCTTGAGGGTCCCTTGGGTTTCAGATTTATCCTGCAAAAAGAATACCCAAGTGAAGCGGGAAAAATCATCAACTATAACAAGACCATACTTACTTCCTCCTATACTCAGATAGGCGACGGGTCCGAAGAGGTCCATATGAAGCATCTCCAAGGGTCTTGATGTTGTCATCACATTTTTGGTGTGATGGGAGCCTCCCACCTGTTTCCCTACTTGACAAGCTGCACAAGGTCTATCTTTTTCGAAATGTACATTAGTTAGTCCTATCACTTGTTCTCCCTTTAGAAGCTTGTGGAGGTTCTTCATCCCCACATGTGCTAAGCGGCGATGCCACAACCAGCCCATGCAAGTCTTAGCCATTAAGCATGCATCTAGACTAGCCTCTTCTTTTGCAAAATCAACCAAATAAAGTTTGTCGTCTAGCACACCCTTAAAAGCTAGTGAACCATCACATCTTCTAAAGACAGACACATCTACATTTGTAAATAGACAATTATATCCCATTTTGCATAATTGACTAACAGATAACAAATTATATCCAAGCGACTCAACTAAAAACACATTAGAAATAGAGTGCTCAGATGAAATAGCAATTTTACCTAACCCTTTTACCTTGCCTTGGTTCCCATCACCGAATACTATTGAATCTTGGGGATCCTTGTTCTTGACGTAGGAAGAGAACATCCTCTTTTCCCCCGTCATATGGTTTGTGCATCCGCTGTCGATAATCCAGCTTGAACCCCCGGATGCATAAACCTGCAAGACAAATTTAGGCTTGGGTCTTAGGTACCCAACTCTTGTTGGGTCCTACAAGGTTAGTCACAATTGTCTTAGGGACCCAAATGCAAGTTTTATCACCCTTGCATTTTGCCCCTAATTTCCTAGCAACTATCTTCCTATCCTTTCTACAAATAGCAAAGGAAGCATTTAAAGCATGATAAATTGTAGAGGGTCCATTCATAACTTTCCTAGGAACATGAACAATATTCTTTCTAGGCACATGATGAATATTTTTCCTAGGCATATCTCTACCATGCATATAGGAAGAACTGGAAGCAAACATAGCATAAGAATCATAGGCATGTGAATCAAAAGCATTATAACTCCTATGAGACTGTCTTCTATCATTGTACATAAAAGCATGGTTCTTTTTAGTACTACTTGCCATAGGGGCCTTCCCTTTCTCCTTGGCGGAGATGGGAGCCTTATGGCTTGTTAAGTTCTTGGCTTCCCTCTTAAAGCCAAGCCCATCCTTAATTGAGGGGTGTCTACCAACCGTTTAGGCATCCCTAGCAAATTTTAGTTTATCAAAATCACCTTTGCTAGCCTTAAGTTGGGCATTAAGACTAGCCATTTCATCATTTAACTTTGCAATAGAAGCTATGTGTTCATTACAAGCATCAATATCAAAATCTTTACATCTATTGCAAATAACAACATTTTCTACACAAGTTGTTGATTTACTAGCTATTTCTAACTTAGCATTCAAATCATCATTAATGCTCCTTAAGCTAGAAATTGTCTCATGGCAAGAAGATAATTCACAAGAAAGCATTTCATTTCTTTTAACTTCTAAAGCATGAGATTTTTGTGCTACTACAAATTTGTCATGTTCTTCATACAACAAATCTTCTTGTTTTTCTAAAAGCCTATTCTTATCATTCAAGGCATCAATCAATTCATTAATTTTATCTACCTTGGTTCTATCTAGGCCCTTAAATAAACATGAATAATCTATTTCATCCTCATCACTAGATTCGTCCTCACTTGAAGAAGCATAAGTAGAGTCTCGAGTACATACCTTCTTTTCCCTTGCCATAAGGCATGTGTGACGCTCGTTGGGGAAGAGGGATGACTTGTTGAAGGCGGTGGCGGCGAGTCCTTCATTGTCGGAGTCGGAGGAGGAGCAATCCGAATCCCACTCCTTTCCTAGATGTGCCTCGCCCTTGGCCTTCTTGTAATTTTTCTTCTTTTCCCTCTTGCTCCCGTGTTCCTGGTCACTTTCATTATCGGGACAGTTAGCAATAAAATGACCAATGTTACCGCATTTGAAGCATGAGCGCTTCCCCTTGGCTTTGGTCTTGCTTGGCTGTCCCTTGCGACCCTTAAGCGCCGTCTTGAAGCGCTTGATGATGAGGGCCATTTCTTCATCGTTTAGCCCTGCCGCCTCAACTTGCGCTACCTTGCTAGGTAACGCCTCCTTGCTTGTAACACCCGGCTTTAAGGAACAAAGCCAAGTGCATCTCATACATGCGCCAAGAAGACAACATATATAATAACAGAGTGTATAGAGATAAATGTCATAAAACATCAGAGTATTTATTACATAGCGGAAGACTTATTACAAAATGAAATAATAAAGATAAAACGAACTAAGGATCATCGGCGCCAATGTCGACTGGGAAACGCCACCTAGATCAGATCGAACTCCTCAGTGTTAGGCGGCTCCTCCTGAACCACCTGATCTTCTCCTATGGGGGGGGTGTGAGACAGCAAGGGTGAGCTCACACATGATCATAGCTCAACAAGTTGTGGGGAACCAGTGGACACAAACTCACAAAGGTGTGAGTTCATGTGATGTGTAAGGCTAATCAATGATAGGGGTTAAAGCTGAGCATTGCTTTTAAGTAGTTGGTCAAAATTTTATTAGCAGTTACTAAGTGTAAGTAAATACCAAACCATAAGTAAAGTAATAGAACAAAATTAATAACAAACCCATGCAATGCAAATGACAAAATTGAATTTAAGTTCCATAATTTAAACATCAGAGAGTCCTGAGCTGCTCATGACCGTGAGCTCGGCTAGTATACCAGTTTTACACTCTGCAGAGGTTGTACCCTTTACCCACAAGTCATGTTACCCATCTGCCAAGGGGTCATGAATCCCATACACCTCTGCCTAGGAAGCGCGGCAGGGCAACACTACGAGGCCTTTACAAAGTTCCACTAGCTTCCGAAAACCCGCTACAGTTTATAGGAAGATCCAGTGCAGGGTTCCTGGCTAACCGCCATCGCAGCAAAATCAACCAGGGACCTCCCTACACTGACCTCTCCCCTACTGCCCTTGCCCCTTTCGGGTAAGGTAGTCT
This sequence comes from Zea luxurians, assembly GCA_029449295.1. Taxonomy (NCBI): domain Eukaryota; kingdom Viridiplantae; phylum Streptophyta; class Magnoliopsida; order Poales; family Poaceae; genus Zea; species Zea luxurians. The sequence continues at coordinate 34,402,279 of JAOPSE010000010.1, read as the reverse complement.
TCCACTAGCTTTCCTAATTAGTCAGCCAAGGGGTCCCATTCCTCCCTTGTGGTGGCACGTGGTTCTCAAGTTAAGCTCTATGTTCCAATTAACATTAATGATATCAACATGAACATAAACAGAATAACAACAAGAATTGGAACATAGAGGTAATAAATGATTATCCCAAAACCATATAAAGCAATAGCAAACTACCCAAGTGATTCAGGGGTAAACAAGGTAATGAGATAAACAATCTAGGGTGACCTATTGGGTCCCATCAAAATTAACCTATGCATGAGTATGTGATATTAAAGAACATTATTGGGTAAAAAGTGGTCAAGGGCACAACTTGCCTTCAATGAGCTCCTGCTCAGCTACTTCAACCTGCTGCTCACGAGGATCCTCAGCAACGGGCTCTTCTACTCGCCACAATACAAACAAGCACAGGATATATGGAAAATTAACATTACACCAAGCATGTAAACAAATTACACAGAGATATTCTACATATTAAAATAAAAACCTAGGAACTGGAATCATAATTTTCTGAGTTATGGATTTTAAGTTATGCATTTTCAAAGGTTTTATGTGCTTTAAATAGGATTAAGTGATAAATAAATTTCTTACTGTTTTTCATGACATAACAGAGGCTCTAGGTGATAGATAATAATATTACAAAATTTTAGGAACTGGAATGGATTAATTTGGAGTTCATATGTATTTTCTATGATTTATCAAAGTTCTAGCAATTATTTTGTATTAAAAAGTAATTTCTATAATTAAATAACTGAATTTAAAGAGCTATGGACTGGGCCTCAATTCTAGAGAAACCCAGGGGGCTCAGGGCAAATTGCCCGAGACACAGCGCATAGTGTTCACTGGACGGCGGGTTTATTTCAGTGAAACCGAGGGGCTCTTAAGAAAAATGGACGCGCGAAGGGGTATTCACTAATCTGGACCGTTCGATCAAACGCGGATGGCTCGGATTAGATCCACACATCACCCGAACCGGTACGCGACTGAAGCCGTTGGATCCGAGATCTGCGGTCAGGGTTTAATGAAGGCGGGTTTCAATCACGGCCCCATGATCCAGATCCAATGCTCCAGGACACTCCCCCCAATCGGTATACCCTGATGCAATCTCAACCGTCAACGACGCATCCGACGGCACGACCCAAATCGACGTGAGCCCCGTCATCCAGAGCGACGCTCGCATCTGGCCGCGGCGGCGCCATCACCGGCGAAGGTGAACCCCGAGCTCTAGTGCCCGGAACCTAAATCCACAAGGTTCTACACCATCCTAAGGCTAGAGTGAAAACAGCGCAGGGCTTACTCACCGGAAACGGACGACGGTTGAACGCAATCACGACGTGCGGCGGAGACGCGACTCCGGTGAGAAATTCACGTCGCCCTGGCGCCCGATTCTCCACGACGTGGCCGCAAGCAACACCGCCACGCTCCGGCGATGCCCACAGGCCCTGATCTAGATCACCAACGACCCAGGTACCCGGTTGACCACACGGTGGAACCTTTTCCTCCCCTCGTGGCAATGGTGGCCCTGGCGAGCTGCGCTGGAGCGGTCGCAATGAAGTCGGGAGGGCAGAACCACGATGGCGGCAGCGGCCATTATCACCCCACGGAGTAGTTCGGAGGGCGTGGCCCGAAATCTCGCCAACGGCGTGCCCGGCATGCGCGGAGGAGGCCGATGCATTCTGTTGGGAGGTTGGAGAGGATTTAGTTGACACCTGGGGCCAACCGAACAGAGAGGGAAGCAGAGGCCCCCGTGCGGTGGAGTGGTTGACGCGCGGGCCCGTGTGTCATCGGTGGAGCGACGGAAGCGGGGAGTCTGACGGGGTGGGCCGTGCTGTCAGCTACGGGCGCGCAGGGTGAGCGTGGAGCGTACTTCGGCCAAGCGGGCCCCACGGTCAGTGATGAATCGCGCGCACGAGAGACTGGTAGCCGGGCCCCATCTGCCAGAACGGTGCGCGCAGTGGAAATGATCTTGGGCCTGCGCGGGTGGATTGGCCACATGGGCCGAATAGGTGGCCGCCGGCCCAGGTAAGGTTTTATTCTTTTCTTTTTTTTCTTTTTCCTGATTTCATTTGTCTCTTTATTTTTAAATCCCAAATTTGAATTCAAATAGTGTTCCAAACTTGTACTCAAATTAAATGTACCAAAATAAACACACTAGTTATGGAAGGATTTTATTTATTTTTATGATATTTATTTTCCTTTTCCTTTTCTCAATTCTAGGATTATTTAGGATTTAAATCCCCATTTGGATATTTAACATATTTCTTTTTGCATTATTATAATATTGTCACAAAAATGCACACACAAATAAAATATCCAGCATGATGCAACAATTTAGTAGCATATCTTTTTATTAATTGTTCTTGGACATGGTGTTCTCATATGATGATGCATAAAGATCGAACTCACATATAGAGAAATTGTTTCTCTACTGGTACTATTTCTAGCAATTACAAAGTGGGTGTTACAAATCCTCCCCCCCTTAAAAATAATCTCGTCCTCGAGATTTAAGAAGAACGAGGGAAAAGGTGGGGAAAATCTATGCGAAGCTCTTCTTCTCTTTCCCAAGTTGCTTCATCTTCACTGTGGTGACTCCATTGAACTTTGCACATCTTTATCACCTTATTCCTTGTAACTCGAGTTAAAGTATCCAAAATCTTGATCGGGTACTCCGTGTAAGTCAAATCACCCTGAACACTGAGCTCTTCCATGGGTAACTGTTCCTCAGGAACACGGAGACACTTCTTCAGTTGAGACACGTGGAACACATTATGCACATCCGATAGACTATCCGGTAACTCGAGTTGGTATGCCATCTCCCCAACTCTTCTAAAGATCAAGAATGGTCCAATGTAGCGAGGGGACAATTTTCCCTTGACTTTAAATCTCCTCATTCCACGAAGTGGTGACACCTTGAGATACACATAATCTCCTTCTTCAAATTCCAGTGGTCTTCGTCTGTTATCAGCATAACTCTTTTGCCTGGTTTGAGCCACCCTCAAATTCTCTCGAATTATACGAACTTGTTCTTCTGCTTCTTGAATCAATTCAGGCCCAAAGAACTGTCTCTCTCCAGTCTGATCCCAATATAGAGGAGTCCTGCACTTCCTCCCATATAAAGCTTCAAAAGGTGACATCTTCAGACTGGCCTGATAACTATTATTATATGAGAATTCAGCATAAGGCAGACTCTTATCCCAACTTCCTCCATGCTGAAGGGCACATGCTCTCAACATATCTTCCAATACTTGATTAGTCCTTTCGGTCTGTCCATCGGTCTGAGGGTGATAAGCCGTACTAAAATTCAACTTTGTACTCATGTTCTCATGAAAGCTTCTCCAAAACCTTGAGGTAAACTGCGAACCTCGATCAGACACAATCTTCTTTGGTACTCCATGTAAACACACAATCCGGGCCATATATAACTCTGCTAGCTGAGAACCTTTATAAGTAGTCTTGACAGGAATAAAGTGAGCCACTTTAGTCAATCTATCCACAATCACCCATATAGCATCATATCCTTTCTGGGTGCGAGGCAATCCAGTGATGAAATCCATACCAATCTCTTCCCATTTCCACTCGGGTACCTTCAGTGGATGCAGTAGTCCAGCTGGCCTCTGATGTTCAGCCTTAACTCTTTGACATACATCGCACATAGCCACATGTGCAGCTACATCTCTTTTCAATCCATACCACCAATACTTTCGCTTCAAATCTTGATACATCTTGGTACTACCAGGATGAATAGAATAATCCGAGTCATGGGCCTCCTTCAAAATAGTCTCTCGTAGGCTTTTAACATCAGGAACACACATCCTGTCCTTGAACCATACGGTGCCCTGCTCATCTTCCGTAAATTCCGGAACTCGACCTTCAGTAATTAGATCCTTAATCTCTTTTATCTTAGCATCACCAATCTGTCCTTTGCGGATCTCTTGCTCCAAAGTAGGTTCCACATCAATAGTAACTCCTTCAGTATGAGCAACTACCCCCAGGTTAAGTCTCCTGAAATCCTCAACAATCTCATCGGGTAGCTGGGCAACAATAGCTGAATGAACATGCTCCTTGCGACTCAAGGCATCTGCAACCAAATTTGCCTTGCCCGGGTGATAGTGAATCTCCAAATCATAATCCTTAATAAGCTCCAACCAACGGCGTTGCCTAAGGTTGAGATCCTTCTGAGTGAATATATACTTCAAACTCTTATGATCCGTGTACACTTGGCACTTGGTCCCCATGATATAATGTCTCCAAATCTTAAGCGCATGCACAACGGCTGCCAATTTCCAAGTCATGAGTGGGGTAGTTCAATTCTTGTTTCCGCAACTGACGAGACGCGTAAGCAATCACGTGTCCTTCTTGCATGAGCACACATCCCAAGCCTTGGCCACATGCATCACAATAAATGTCAAATCCCTTCTGTAGATCGGGCATATCCAACACTGGTGGTGACAGTAACCTCTCCTTTAATTGATCGAAGCTATCTTGGCACTTCTCGTCCCACTTGAAATCTCTTCCCTTCTCTAGAAGCGAGACTGCGAGGTCATGGCTTAGCAATCTTAGAAAATCCTTCAATAAATCTCCGATAATATCCTGCAAGTCCCAAGAATCTTCGGACTTCAGTAACTGTAGTGGGTATGCTTCACACCACTATCTCCTTGACTTTAGCAGAATCCACTGAAACCCTCCATTAGAAATGATATGTCCAAGAAATGGCACCTCGCCAATCCAAAACTCGCATTTACCGTACTTGGCGTAGAGTTGATTATCTTAAAGCTTCTGTAGTACCAATCACATATGTTCCTCATGATCACTATCACTCTTGGAATAAATAAAAATATCGTCCATGAAAACCACGACGAATCTGTCCAGATCATGCACCTTATTCTTCAGATCCATAAAATAGGTTGGTGCATTAGTTGGTCCAAATGACATAACGGTAAACTCATATAAACCATATCGGGTCGAGAATTTCGTCTTGGGAATATCCGATGGCCTAATCTTCATTTGGTGATAACTCGGTCGGAGATCAATCTTCGACACCTCTCATCTGAATAAATCCTCAATACGGGGTAATGGACACTTGTTCTTCATAGTGACATCGTTAAGGGTCCTATAATCCAAGCACATCCCTTGCAATTCTTCTTTCTTCTGTACAAATAGAACCGGCGCTCCTCAAGGTGAAGAATTCGAACGAATGTACCCAGCCTCTTGTAACTCTGTTAATTGCTTCTTAAGTTCCTTCAACTCCTCTACGGACATTCTATATGGCCGTTTAGAAATAGGGGCGGTTCCAGGTAAGAGGTCAATAACAAACTCAACTTCTCTATCAGGTGGCATCCCTGGTAACTCCTCTGGAAAGACATCCGGAAAATCTCTAACCACCCGGATATTGTCACCAACAAACTCCTCGGGCATAAAGAACATTGCACGCATGGATGAGGAGGTTACTGCAATATTAACTTGAAATCTTTCTCCTTTAGTGGTAGTGAGTTCTACGGTTCCCTTAGCATAGTGTATATACTGCCTTTGCCTTTCTCAACCATGACATACCAAGGATCAAATCTATACTGCTCTCTTCTAACAGTATAGGGGTAGCTCATCTGGGTTAGAAACACAGGGTAAGAAAGGAAGAATTGTAGACAAGGCGAGCAATTACGAGGAATGTTACTACGGGGGATTTATTAGCTAGGTAGATTAGTGTGCTATCCACTAAAGCTAATACATTACCTTATGGTGGTACATGCTAAGATGCCCAACTATACTATTTCAATCAATCAAAGAAGCAAATCAGGCATTGATCATTAGAACAATCAACCAACATTTTAATAGAGAAAATAATTTTTTTTTATTTTTCTTAGGTCTCCTATCTCTTAAAAATGTCATAGGGGTAGGGATTCCAAGATGTGAAATCCATCTTGTCTTAGAGTTGAAAAAGATAAGAGTAGTCAGAGTATGACAGCAAAAAGGTGAGACAAGATCAAGATGAGTATAGAGAGAATCAGAGTAAGGTAAGTATAGAATGAATCAGAAGAAGGTAAGTAGTGAAGGGTCTGTCCATTTCTATCTAGGTCTCGTCCTACAGTCAACATTTCCTCTGATACCACTTCTGTAACACCCGGCTTTAAGGAACAAAGCCAAGTGCATCTCATACATGCGCCAAGAAGACAACATATATAATAACAGAGTGTATAGAGATAAATGTCATAAAACATCAGAGTATTTATTACATAGCGGAAGACTTATTACAAAATGAAATAATAAAGATAAAACGAACTAAGGATCGTCGGCGCCAATGTCGACTGGGAAACGCCACCTAGATCAGATCGAACTCCTCAGTGTTAGGCGGCTCCTCCTGAACCACCTGATCTTCTCCTGTGGGGGGGGGTGTGAGACAGCAAGGGTGAGCTCACACATGATCATAGCTCAACAAGTTGTGGGGAACCAGTGGACACAAACTCACAAAGGTGTGAGTTCATGTGATGTGTAAGGCTAATCAATGATAGGGGTTAAAGCTGAGCATTGCTTTTAAGTAGTTGGTCAAAATTTTATTAGCAGTTACTAAGTGTAAGTAAATACCAAACCATAAGTAAAGTAATAGAACAAAATTAATAACAAACCCATGCAATGCAAATGACAAAATTGAATTTAAGTTCCATAATTTAAACATCAGAGAGTCCTGAGCTGCTCATGACCGTGAGCTCGGCTAGTATACCAGTTTTACACTCTGCAGAGGTTGTACCCTTTACCCACAAGTCATGTTACCCATCTGCCAAGGGGTCATGAATCCCATACACCTCTGCCTAGGAAGCGCGGCAGGGCAACACTACGAGGCCTTTACAAAGTTCCACTAGCTTCCGAAAACCCGCTACAGTTTATAGGAAGATCCAGTGCAGGGTTCCTGGCTGACCGCCATCACAGCAAAATCAACCAGGGACCTCCCTACACTGACCTCTCCCCTACTGCCCTTGCCCCTTTTGGGTAAGGTAGTCTTCCACTAGCTTTCCTAATTAGTCAGCCAAGGGGTCCCATTCCTCCCTTGTGGTGGCACATGGTTCTCAAGTTAAGCTCTATGTTCCAATTAACATTAATGATATCAACATGAACATAAACAGAATAACAACAAGAATTGGAACATAGAGGTAATAAATGATTATCCCAAAACCATATAAAGCAATAGCAAACTACCCAAGTGATTCAGGGGTAAACAAGGTAATGAGATAAACAATCTAGGGTGACCTATTGGGTCCCATCAAAATTAACCTATGCATGAGTATGTGATATTAAAGAACATTATTGGGTAAAAAGTGGTCAAGGGCACAACTTGCCTTCAATGAGCTCCTGCTCAGCTACTTCAACCTGCTGCTCACGAGGATCCTCAGCAACGGGCTCTTCTACTCGCCACAATACAAACAAGCACAGGATATATGGAAAATTAACATTACACCAAGCATGTAAACAAATTACACAGAGATATTCTACATATTAAAATAAAAACCTAGGAACTGGAATCATAATTTTCTGAGTTATGGATTTTAAGTTATGCATTTTCAAAGGTTTTATGTGCTTTAAATAGGATTAAGTGATAAATAAATTTCTTACTGTTTTTCATGACATAACAGAGGCTCTAGATGATAGATAATAATATTACAAAATTTTAGGAACTGGAATGGATTAATTTGGAGTTCATATGTATTTTCTATGATTTATCAAAGTTCTAGCAATTATTTTGTATTAAAAAGTAATTTCTATAATTAAATAACTGAATTTAAAGAGCTATGGACTGGGCCTCAATTCTAGAGAAACCCAGGGGGCTCGGGGCAAATTGCCCGAGACACAGCGCATAGTGTTCACTGGACGGCGGGTTTATTTCAGTGAAACCGAGGGGCTCTTAAGAAAAATGGACGCGCGAAGGGGTATTCACTAATCTGGACCGTTCGATCAAACGCGGATGGCTCGGATTAGATCCACACATCACCCGAACCGGTACGCGACTGAAGCCGTTGGATCCGAGATCTGCGGTCAGGGTTTAATGAAGGCGGGTTTCAATCACGGCCCCATGATCCAGATCCAATGCTCCAGGACACTCCCCCCAATCGGTATACCCCGATGCAATCTCAACCGTCAACGACGCATCCGACGGCACGACCCAAATCGACGTGAGCCCCGTCATCCAGAGCGACGCTCGCATCCGGCCGCGGCGGCGCCATCACCGGCGAAGGTGAACCCCGAGCTCTAGTGCCCGGAACCTAAATCCACAAGGTTCTACACCATCCTAAGGCTAGAGTGAAAACAGTGCAGGGCTTACTCACCGGAAACGGACGACGGTTGAACGCAATCACGACGTGCGGCGGAGACGCGACTCCGATGAGAAATTCACGTCGCCCTGGCGCCCGATTCTCCACGACGTGGCCGCAAGCAACACCGCCACGCTCCGGCGATGCCCACAGGCCCTGATCTAGATCACCAACGACCCAGGTACCCGGTTGACCACACGGCGGAATCTTTTCCTCCCCTCGTGGCAATGGTGGCCCTGGCGAGCTGCGCTGGAGCGGTCGCAATGAAGTCGGGAGGGCAGAACCACGATGGCGGCAGCGGCCTTTATCACCCCATGGAGTAGTTCGGAGGGCGTGGCCCGAAATCTCGCCAACGGCGTGCCCGGCATGCGCGGAGGAGGCCGATGCGTTCTGTTGGGAGGTTGGAGAGGATTTAGCTGACACCTGGGGCCAACCGAACAGAGAGGGAAGCAGAGGCCCCCGTGCGGTGGAGTGGTTGACGCGCGGGCCCGTGTGTCATCGGTGGAGCGACGGAAGCGGGGAGTCTGACGGGGTGGGCCGTGCTGTCAGCTACGGGCGTGCAGGGTGAGCGCGGAGCGTACTTCGGCCAAGCGGGCCCCACGGTCAGTGATGAATCGCGCGCACGAGAGACTGGTAGCCGGGCCCCATCTGCCAGAACGGTGCGCGCAGTGGAAATGATCTTGGGCCTGCGCGGGTGGATTGGCCACATGGGCCGAATAGGTGGCCGCCGGCCCAGGTAAGGTTTTATTCTTTTCTTTTTTTTCTTTTTCCTGATTTCATTTGTCTCTTTATTTTTAAATCCCAAATTTGAATTCAAATAGTGTTCCAAACTTGTACTCAAATTAAATGTACCAAAATAAACACACTAGTTATGGAAGGATTTTATTTATTTTTATGATATTTATTTTCCTTTTCCTTTTCTCAATTCTAGGATTATTTAGGATTTAAATCCCCATTTGGATATTTAACATATTTCTTTTTGCATTATTATAATATTGTCACAAAAATGCACACACAAATAAAATATCCAGCATGATGCAACAATTTAGTAGCATATCTTTTTATTAATTGTTCTTGGACATGGTGTTCTCATATGATGATGCATAAAGATCGAACTCACATATAGAGAAATTGTTTCTCTACTGGTACTATTTCTAGCAATTACAAAGTGGGTGTTACATTGCTCCTTGTTGCCTTGAGAGCAATGGGTTGAGGCTCATGGATTGGACCGTTCAACGCGTCGTCCACGTACCTCGCCTCCTTGATCATCATTCGCCCGCTTACGAATTTTCCAAGGACTTCTTCGGGCGACATTTTGGTGTACCTGGGATTCTCACGAATATTATTCACCAAATGAGGATCAAGAACGGTAAAGGACCTTAGCATCAGTCGGACGACGTCGTGGTCCGTCCATCGCGTGCTTCTGTAGCTCCTTATTTTGTTGATAAGGGTCTTGAGCCGGTTGTATGTTTGGGTTGGCTCCTCGCGCCTTATCATCGCAAATCGTCCAAGCTCGCCCTCCACCAACTCCATATTAGTGAGCAAGGTGACGTCGTTCCCCTCATGAGAAATCTTGAGGGTGTCCCAGATCTGCTTGGCATTGTCCAAGCCGCTCACTTTATGGTACTCATCCCTGCACAAGGAGGCTAACAACACAGTAGTGGCTTGTGCATTTCTATGAATTTGTTCATTAATAAAAATAGGGCTATCCGAGCTATCGAACTTCATTCCACTTTCCACAATCTCCCATATGCTCGGATGGAGAGAGAACAGGTGACTACGCATTTTGTGGCTCCAAAATCCGTAGTCCTCTCCATCAAAGTGAGGAGGTTTGCCAAGTGGAATGGAGAGCAAATGAGGATTTGTACTTTGCGAAATACGAGAGTAGTCAAAAGAAAAGTTCGAATTGACCGGTTTCCTTCTCTCGTAGTCGTTGTGGTCGTCGTCCTTTTGGGAAGAAGTAGACTCATCGCTGTCGTCGTAGTAGACGATCTCCTTGATGCGCCTCGTCTTCTTCTTCTTCCCATCTTTCCGTCTATGGCCCGAGCCCGAGTCGGTAGGCTTGTCATCCTTCGGCTCGTTGACGAAAGATTCCTTCTCTTTATCGTTGATCACGATACCCTTCCCCTTAGGATCCATCTCTTCGGGCGGTTAGTCCCTTTGTGAAGAGAACGGCTCTGATAGCAATTGAGAGCACCTAGAGGGGGGTGAATAGGTGATCCTGTAAAACTTAAAACTTAAGCCACAAAAACTTGGTTAAGTGTTAGCACAATAATTGCCAAGTGGCTAGAGAGGAGTCTTCAACAAAACACAATAACCAACAAGAGATCAATCAAAGAGATGGCATGGTGGTTATCCCGTGGTTCGGCCAAGACCAACGCTTGCCTACTCCACGTTGTGGCGTCCCAATGGACGAGGGTTGCAATCAACCCCTCTCAAGCGGTCCAAAGACCCACTTGAATACCATGGTGTTTTGCTTGCTTTTCTTAATCCCGTTTGCAAGGAATCTCCACAACTTGGAGCCTCTCGCCCTTACACTTGAAGTTCACAAAGAAGCACGGAGCAAGGGAGGGATTAGCAACACACACAAGACATAAGAATCAGAGTGTCAACACGCACACAAGTCGCAACAAGAGCTCGCAACACAACCCAATGAGTTCACAACTCCACTAGAGCTCTATATGCTATCACAAAGAAACAAATGCGCGGAATCGATGTCTTGGTGCTTAGGAATGTTGCAAGAATGCTTGGTGTACTCCTCCATGCGCCTAGGGGTCCCTTTTATAGCCCCAAGGCAGATAGGAGCCGTTGAGAGCAATCCTGGAAGGCAGATCTTGCCTTCTGTCGACTGGCGCACCGGACAGTCCGGTGCCTGATTTCCTTCCAAAAATGGCGCAGTCGACCGTTGGCAGCCTGAGAGCCGTTGGCGCACCGGACATGTCCGGTGCACACCGGACAGTCCGGTGCCCCCTTCTAGCCGTTGGCTCGGCCACGTGTCCCGCGCAGATCGTGCGGCCGACCGTTGGCCTGCCGACCGTTGGCTCACCGGACAGTCCGGTGCACACCGGACAGTCCGGTGAATTATAGCCGTACGTCGCCGATGAATTCCCGAGAGCGACGAGTTCGCCTGTGAACGGCCCACCGGACAGTCCGGTGCACCACCGGACAGTCCGGTGAATTATAGCCGTACACCGCCGTCGAAGTCCCGAGAGTAGCCTGTTCGCCAGAGCCAGCCTGGCACACCGGACACTGTCCGGTGCACCACCGGACAGTCCGGTGCTCCCAGACTGAGCAGAGTCTTGGCTGCTCGAGCCAAGGCATTTTCAATTGGATTTTTCCTGTTTCCAACACTTAGACACAATACATTAGTCCATAAAACAATGTACTAAGTCTGAGAAACATACCTTTATCCTTGATTTGTACTTTGTCCACCTTTTTACACTAGGGCACTTGTGTTGGACACTAAATCACCAAAATACTAAGAAATGGCCCAAGGGCACATTTCCCTTTCAGAAGGGCGATCAGATCTCAACCACTTGATACTGAACCTACGCGCCAGATCTAATATTGCGAAGGGGTACCCTAAGATCTAATCACAGCCGTCAAAGCACGATGAACCGCCACGAATCCTTCCTCTACCTTTCGCCCAAGGCACGGTGGCGTGGACGCGGCCGAGGTGGCGCTCTCGCCAGCGTCCGACATGAATGTGATCTGCACGCTAGAACTCCTAACCGAAGACAACGACGAGTAGCAGGAACAATAGGGTACACACGGGGAGGATGTTTACCGGAAGTTAGGGACTACGCGGAGTCGCCCACGGATCGCAGCGGAATCCGGACACCAGCGAGGAATTCCGCCGCCCGCAGCTGCTGTATCTACGCCAATCGACCACTGTCGCCCTTCTCGCAGCACCGCCAATGCCCCCTGGCCACTACTAGGTACGGGTTTGTCTCTGGTGAGCGATGTCGGCATTGGCGGCGCCCACAGCTCACGATTTATCGTGGCACGGCCCTGGCGAACGAAACGAAAAGGCTGAGAGAGGTCCCCCACGGCAGGTAGATAAGGCTAGGGGTGAGCTGTTAACCATCTCCAACGAAATCGGCAAAAGCTGTTGAGATCGGCGTTACACGCACAGAAAGGGGATCCTCCATGGTTCACTGAGACTGTCACGTGGGGTCCACATGTAAGCGGGTGAGTGGTATGGAGCTGTTGGGGGCATGCTTCATCGCCGAAGGTCCTCCTAAAAGCAACGCCGAAGCTATCACTCATGAAGCTTCGGCATTATGAAATGTCTCAAGACGAAGGGTGAAACCGACTTAAAGATGAAATGACTGTTTAGTCCATGAGGGTCTATGTCACAGTTGTAATATTTTGTAAAGGGTATGATTGTAATATTTCACAGGTTGCGCCCTGTGCCTATAAATAGATGAACAGTACCCATGTACTGTTCACACTGGCTTGTTATCCTGCTTTTGCGTCACGCTTGTACTTTTTCCTTCTTTCGAGCCGAAGGTATATTTGTAATCTGATATCATTTCTATTTTTCTATAGTAATTAAATAGAAATGAGTTGATATATAATTGCTTATATTATCTTTTACATTTTATATGATTCTTTCTTCATTATTATATGCTGCATCGATGAAGGTATGTCCTTCATAACCTTCGTCCGAAGATCATTATATCCTAAGGGAAATAATGCCTTGAAGGACGAAGGGCTTTAACATTTAAAGTTTTTATGTTGCCTTGTTCTTAACTCATAGCATTTGAGAACAAGTCCCCAACAGGAGCGGCAGTCGCTGACCAGGCGAGTCCCACAACTAGAGGAAGAGCTCCACAAGTGGTGTTACAACCACTGACAAGGGGACCCATGCGACAGCGAGTCACGAGGCGAGCGTGAGCGTGTGCGGATGACAAGTTGGGACCAGGTTTCGGCGCTCCTTTATGCCGGCGGTCCGGCTAGGCCAAGTGAGCCGCGGACAAGCACAGGAAATGGGCCGCGCGTAGGGTTAAGGCCCAATGCAGGAGAATTCTCTTTTCTTTTTCTTTTCTTTTTTCCTTTGCTTTCTTTCCCTTTTATTTTTAAATTTCAAATTTGAATCCCAACCTTTGTTGTGAATTTTGCACTTTATACTAAACACTTACATCAAAATGTCAATATGAAGTAATACCTTTATTTATATATTTTCCTTTATTTTGCATCTAAGGTTTTATTTTCTCACTTCTATTTTCTCTTCAATTTTATTTCCAAATCCTATGATTTAAATTAGATTTAATCCCTAATTCTCCTCATTAATGTGTCCTTATTAATAATAATATTATTATTAAATGCACAAGCAAACAAAAACTCCTGTACTGTTCATGCTGGCTTGTTATCCTGCTTTTGCGTCACGCTTGTACTTTTTCCTTCTTTCGAGCCGAAGGTACATTTGTAATCTGATATCATTTCTATTTTTCCATAGTAATAAAATATAAATGAGTTGATATATAATTGTTTATATTATCTTTTACATTTTATATGATTCTTTCTTCATTATTATATGCTGCATCGATGAAGGTATGTCCTTCATAACCTTCGTTCGAAGATCATTATATCCTAAGGGAAATAATGCCTCGAAGGACGAAGGGCTTTAACATTTAACGTTTTTGTGTTGCCTTGTTCTTAACTCATAGCATTTGAGAACAAGTCCCCAACATTGGCGCCCACCTCCGGTGAACTCACTTCCACTTTCGAGCTGATGGCTTCGTTCAACAATCAAGCTGAAGCTGCTTCGGCAACGAAGCTGGTACTCCCGATAACAGGCGGTTCATGCTCAGAGCCGGCCAATAAGAAGCAAAAGAAGGAGGCCCAGAGAAGGGTACAACATGTCGGCGTGCAGGGACCCTTCATCAAGTCAAAATGGTCCCATATCCCAATTACATTCTCCAGGAGGACCTTCAGCTCAAGGATTATCCTCACAACGATGCTATGGTTATTTCTTGTGTCATCAAGGGGTTTCTGGTCCACAATGTTCTGGTTGATACAGGTAGTGCAGTGGACACCATATTTGCCAAGGCCTTCAGACAGATGCAAGAGCCAGAGGATAAGATTCATGATGCTACGCATCCACTTTGTGGCTTCGGAGGAAGACAGATTGTAGCACTTGGCAAAATCACAATGCCAGTGACCTTCGGATTTGTCCATAATACGAGGACTGAACAGATTGTGTTTGATATTGTTGACATGGAATACCCCTACAATGCAATCATTGGTCGTGGGACACTCAACGCTTTCGAAGCAATTCTTCACCCAGCATATCTATGCATGAAGATACCTTCAGAACAAGGACCTATTGCTATTCATGGAAGTCAGGAAACTGCCAGAAAGGCTGAAGGAAATTGGACAGGTTCAAAAGCAATCCATAATATAGACGGAACCAAAGCTTGTGAGCAGTACAAGTACAGAAGGGAGAAGGCTGCTTCGGCCGATCAACCGAAACCCATGCTTCTGTGTGAAGACATAGCAGAGCAGAAAGTATTGCTGGGATCTCAATTATCTGAGGAGCAGGAAAAAACTCTAGTAAGGTTTTTGTTCAACAATAAAGATGTCTTTGCATGGTCAGCCAACGATCTATGTGGTGTCAACAGGGACGTCATTGAACATTCACTCAATGTCGATCCATCCTTCAGACCTAGAAAGCAGAGGCTTCGGAAAATGTCTGATGACAAAGCCGAAGGTGCTCGGAATGAAGTAAAAAGACTTCTTAGTGCTGGTGTCATCAGAGAAGTAAAATACCTAGAGTGGCTAGCCAACACTGTTATGGTGAAGAAGGCCAATGGCAAATGGAGAATGTGCATCGATTTAACTAATCTCAACAAGGCTTGTCCAAAGGATGAGTTCCCATTACCAAGAATAGATTCTCTAGTAGATGCAGCAGCTTCATCAGAACTCATGAGTTTACTAGATTGTTATTCAGGCTACCACCAAATCTGGATGAAGAAGGAAGATGAGCCAAAAACTAGCTTCATAACCCCCAGTGGCACATATTGTTATCTTCGGATGCCTGAGGGGCTCAAGAATGCTGGAGGAAGCTTTAGTAGGATGACAGCCAAAGTCCTGCACTCTCAGATAGGCAGAAATGTGCTAACATATGTTGATGATATCATAGTAAAGAGCACGAAGCAGGAAAATCACATTGCTGACCTGCAGGAAACATTTGCTAACTTTAGGCAGGCCGACCTGAAATTAAATCTAGAAAAATGTGTCTTCGGAGTAAAGAAGGGCAAGTTCCTTGGTTGTCTGGTTTCAACAAAGGGGATCGAAGCTAACCCAAACAAGATCGAAGCTATCCTTCGGATGGAACCGCCAAGCACAAAGAAGGGGGCTCAGCGGCTGACAGGAAGATTGGCATCTTTGAATCAATTTATATCTAGATCAGCAGAAAGAAATTTACCATTCTTTGAAGTATTGAAGTCGGCTGAAGTCTTTCAGTGGGGTTTAGCTCAGCAGAAAGCCTTCGAAGAGCTGAAGCAATATCTGATTGATCTAACAACACTAACCCCACCTACGCCAGGGGCTCCTTTGCTATTGTATGTGGCAGCTTCCCACTCTGCAGTAAGTGCGGCGCTTGTACAGGAGAAACTTGAAGGACAAATTAAGAAGCAAGTTCCAGTATACTTTGTTTCTGATGTATTAAGTTTTTCAAAGAAAAATTATATAGAATTGGAGAAAGTGTTGTATGCTGTATTAATGGCCTCCAGGAAGCTTCGGCATTATTTTCAAGCTTACCATATAATTGTTCCCTCATCACAGCCTCTAAAGGATATTATGAGGAACAGAGAGGCTACTGGAAGGATTGGAAAGTGGGCCGCGGAGCTCAATGAATTTATCATCGATTATGTACACAGATCTTCAATTCAATCCCAGGCGCTAGCAAACTTCATCGCTGACTGGATGCCAGGGGCTCATGAAGAAGGGCCAAGCAAGGATACCGAAGCTTGGACAGTGTTCTGCGATGGTTCTTGGGGAACCTTCGGCGTAGGAGCAGCTGTGGTTCTGGTGGCACCATCTAAAATTAAAACATGTTATGCAGTCAAGTTGGATTTCAGTTGTACAAATAATATTGTTGAGTACGAAGCACTTCTGTTGGGGCTTCGAAAACTAAGGGCAATGGGAATAAGAAGGGCTATTTTGAAAACTGATTCTCAAGTTATTGCTGGTCACGTGGACAAAAGCAGTAAAGCCCGAGATCCGAAGCTTGAGAAATATTTGGATGCAGTTCGAAGGTTGGGAGCTTCTTTCGAAGGTTTTTCTGTCAAGAATATTCCAAGAGGTGAAAATGAACATGCAGATATGTTAGCTAAATCAATAGCCCAGGGGCTCCCCATACCTTCGAAAGTATTCTTCGAAACAATAAAGGCACCTTCGGTGGAACTTATGGAAAGAGCTGTACTTACCATTTCTCCAGTACACAGTGAGGACTGGAGAACTGAAATGATATCTTTTCTCCAAGGCAATTGTCTTTCAAGTGACGAAGCTTATAATAAGAAAATGGAGGCAAGGACGAGACCATATGTGATGATAGAGGGGGAATTGTATAAACAAGGGGTTTGTTCCCCACTTCTTAAGTGTTTATCAAGGACCGAGGGTATCGAATTAATGAAGGAGATACATGCAGGTCTGTGTTGATCTCACATTGGGTCTAGACCTCTGTTAGGAAAAGTTTTTCGACAAGGATTCTACTGGCCGAAGGCAGCTTCAGATGCAGCAGAATTAGTTCAAAAATGCGAAGGCTGCCAAAAATGTGCAAGTGCCGGCGTTTCGACCCCGGGGGGTCCCTGGACCGACGAGTAAATTGTCGCTGCGTGTCCCAGCCCAGATGGGTCGGTGCGAGACAGAACACAAGGGGGAAAACAATAAGGGGAACCGCGGCTCGTGTTGTGCTACGCCCAGGGCGGATGCGCTTGCAGTAGGGGGTTACAAGCGTTCGCGAGGGAGAGAGAGAGCCTGTCCGTCAGCCCGTCCTCCTGCGCGGCCACCTTCTCGTACGAGGGCCCTGGACCTTCCTTTTATAGACGTAAGGAGAGGGCCCAGGTGTACAATGGGGGGTGTAGCGGAGTGCTAACGTGTCTAGCAGAGAGGAGCTAGAGCCCTATGTACACACCGATGTGGCTATCGGAGAGGTATTGGTGCCCTGTTCATGCGATGTCGTGGTCGTCGGAGGAGCACTTAAACCCTGTAGAAGCATAGCTGTCGGGGCTATCGGGTCCTTGCTGACATCTCCTTGCTTTCGTAGGGGGCTGAGAATCGCCGTCGTCACGGAGCACGCGGGGTGCCATCATTACTTGTTTTACCGGGGCGAGCCAGATGGGACGCCGGTCTTGTTCCCTGTAGCCTAAGCTAGCTAGGGGTAGGGTAATGATGGGCCCCCTGTAGCGTGGTCGGTCCGAGCCCAAGGTCGGGCGAGGCGGTGACTCCTCCGAGGTCGAGGCTGAGTCCGAGCCCTGGGGTCGGGCGAGGCAGAGACCGTCGTCCGAGGTCAAGGTCGAGTCTGAGCCCTGGGGTCGGGGGAGGCGGAGACCGTCGTCTAAGGTCGAGGTTGAGTCCGAGCCCTGGGGTCGGGCGAGGCGGAGACCGTCGTCCGAGGTCGAGGTTGAGTCCGAGCCCTGGGGTCGGGCGAGGCGGAGACCGTCGTCCGAGGTTGAGGTTGAGTCCGAGCCTTGGGGTTGGGCGAGGCGGAGACCATCGTCCAAGATCGAGGTTGAGTCCGAGCCCTAGGGTCGGGCGAGGCAGAGACCATCGTCCGAGGTTGAGGTTGAGTCCGAGCCCTGGGGTTGGGCGAGGCGGAGACCGTCGTCCGAGGTCGAGGTTGAGTCCAAGCCTTGGGGTCGGGCGACGCGGAGACCGTCGTCCGAGGTCGAGGTTGAGTCCGAGCCCTGGGGTCGGGCGAGGCGGAGACCATCGTCCGAGGTCGAGGTTGAGTCCGAGCCCTAGGGTCGGGGGAGGCGGAGGCCGTCGTCCGAGGTTGAGGTTGAGTCCGAGCCCTGGGGTCGGGCGAGGCGGAGACTGTCGTCCGAGGTCGAGGTTGGGTCCGAGCCCTGGGGTCGGGCGAGGCGGAGACCATTGTCCGAGGTCGAGGTTGAGTCCGAGCCCTGGGGTCGGGTGAGGCGAAGCTTCCTATGGCGCTTGAGGCCGGACTTGGCGGCTGTCAGCCTCACCCTGGCAGGTGGCACAACAGTCGGAGCAGCGCAGGCGGCGCTGTTTTTCTGTCAGGTCAGCCAGTGGAGGGGCAAAGTGACTGCGGTCACTTCTGCTTTGACGACTGAGGAGCGCGCATCAGGATAAGGTGTCAGGCGATCCTTGCACTGAATGCTCCTACGATCCGGTCGGCTGGCGAGGCGATCTGGCCAAGGTTGCTTCTCCGCGAAGCCTGCCCAAACTGGGCCTCGGGCGAGTCGAAGGTGCGTCCTTTGCTTGAGGAGGCCCTCGGGCGAGGCATGAATCTGCCTGGGTCTACTGTTCCTGCCTGAGGCTGGGCTCGGGCGAGGCGAGATTGCGTTCCTTGAGTGGGTGGAGCTTTGACCTGTATTGCGCCCATCAGGCCTTTGCAGCTTTGTGCTGATGGTGTTTACCAACCGAGTTTTAGGAGTCTTGGGGGTAACCCTAATTATGGTCCCCGACAGTAGCCCCTGAGCCTCGAAGGGAGTGTTGGCACTCGCTTGGAGGCTTTGTCGCACTTTTTTGCAAGGGGACCAGCCTTTCTCGGTTGCATTTTGTTCCGGTGCGTGCGCGCGAGCGCACCCACCGGGTGTAGCCCCCAAGGCCTCGGAGGAGTGGTTTGACTCCTTCGAGGTCTTAATGCTTTTCGTGATGCCTCGGCCGATCTGGTTGTTCCCTCATGCGAACTGGTCGTTGCCCGGGTGCATAGTCAGGTTCCGAGTTCTCGGGCTGGTATGTTGACGCTGTCAACGGTTTTGGCCGGAGCCGGGTTTGCGAGAGCAGCCCTCGAGCCTCCGCACAGGGCGAGAGGACGGTGAAGGACTGACTCGGCTTTTTTCATACGCCCCTTCGTCGCCTTTCCGCAAGGAGGAGGGGGGAAAGCGCCATGTTGCCCTCGGAGGGCGCCGAACATGGTGTCTCGAGTGAGTTGCTAACGGGTGATCCGAGTGGACGCCCGTGCCCCGTTCGATAAGGGTCGGCTAGTGGCCAGAGGCGCGCTCCAAAAGTACCTACAGGTGATTTGCCGGACCCGGTCCCGTTTGATAGGGTCCAAGGGCTTGATGCCTCCCTCTGATGGGATTCCGTTACAGAATCGCTCCTGCTGGTCTCGGAAATGTCCTAGGGTACCTCGGGAGCGTAGCCCGAGCCTCGGCCATGTATCGGACGTACCCAGAGTTATCCCTCGCTCTGCGTGTTCTGAGGCGGCTGTCGAACCCTTCGGGGGCCAGCCTTCGAACCCTTGATCAGTAGTGGGCGTGGAGCCCGAGTGGCCTGAGGCGGCTGTCGAACCCTTCCGAGGGGCCAGCCTTCGAACCTCTAACCAGTAGTGGGCATGGAGCCCGAGTGCTCTGAGGCGGTTGTCGAACCCTTCCGAGGGGCCAGCCTTCGAACCTCTGATCAGTAAGAGGGCTCGGGGCCCGCTTCCTTCGCAGAGAAGGATCCCTTTCGGAGTATCCCCTTTCCCGGTCCCTGTAGCAAGAGAGAGAAATGGGAAGAGGAAAAGGATACGAAATTGAATGATGTGGTGCACCTTTTTGACGTGGTCATTATGGCGGAGGTGGAGCGTCGCCCGCTTCGCCTGCCAAAGGTGTCGCCTGCCCTATCGTGGAGTTAATGCGACAGGACGAGTGGTTCGCGGGGCAGCCGCTTGGAGTTCATCGTCCTGCAGGCCCTCCGATGTGGGGGGTTGTTCGTACCCACGGGAATAGAACCGGAGTCCCGTCTGTAATGGAACCTTGAGTGCCGGTGTATGTCCATTGCGGCTGTCGGGGCCTGAACATCTGTGTATTTGGGCGTAAAGCCGTGTTGCTTCCTCATTTCGAACACTAGGACTCGCCTGTCGGCTAGCTGAACCGCTTAACCAAGTGTGAGTTGCCCTACGCGGAAGGTGACGAGTGAGGTATCCGTATCCTAGAGGTGTAGGAGTCCCTCGGCTCGGTCGGCCTTGCCGCTCAAGGCTTCTCTCGCTTAGTTAAGGAACCCTTGGCTGCTCTGCGATGAGCCGGAGCCGGAGGCAGCGGTGTCATCATGGACAGAGGCGGGGTTGGCTCGAAAAGGGGCTTCGTTGGCCCAGGCCGAGGAGGCGTAGCAGCGGTGGCCAGAGCCTGGCCGGGTCGTCCACTGGCGAGACCAACCCCGGAGTCGGGCTGCCGAGGCCATGAGCCAGGCTGGTGTCCTCGGGGGACAGCTGGCTGAGGCCACGGAGCGGTCGGACAAGCCGTCTGCTTGGGCCGAGTTCCTGGAGGAGACCCTGGCAGCGATGGCCCAGGCGCAGTGCTGACATCTTCCTTCGAGGTGGAGATCCTTTGCCCGTGTTGCCGTCTGAGGCCGGGTTAGATTCCTCCGAAGGTGGAGACGATGCCGAGGGTGCTGCTGCTCCCCCTATCAATGTCTGATCCTGCAGGAACAGTTTGTCTGTAGTGTGCGTATGTTTTTTGTGGCCGCCGAGGCCCAAACATATCATTGTCGTGTTATAAAGCAACGTTTCTTTTCCCTTTGTTTTGAGTATCAGGACTTGTTTGTTGGTAGCAGAATTACTTGTGCGAGCGAGAGTTACTTATCACGGAAGGTGATGAGTGAGGTATCCGTATCCCGGAGGCGTAGGAGTCCCTCGGCTCGGTCTGCCTCGTCGCTTATGTGTACTCTTACTCGTCCGCAGGATTTTGTTATCGATATAGTTGAGAAGGCACGAAAAATCGTTTCGGCAGAAAAGTTTTCGATCGTTAAGACTTGTTCGGTCAGCAAAATCGCTTATCCGATCGTGAGTTACTTATCGCAGAAGGTGATGAGTGAGGTATCCGTATCCCGGAGGCATAGGAGTCCCTCGGCTAGGTCGGCCTTGCCGCTTACGTGTACTCCATCGTTTTCAGGATCCCACTATCGAAGTAGTCAAAAAGCGCGAAAGATGTTCTGGCTGAAAGACTTTTTCCGAGGAAAATTTTTGACGCAGAGGGGGTTCCCCCCTTCTAGCCCCCGAGGGAGGGTCAGGCTTTGCCGAGGCAAGGCTGACCCTTCCTTGATGGTTAGACTTTACTTGTGTATGTAAACGAGGTATATGAACGACTTGAAAACATCTTAAGGGTAGAAGCGACGTAGCTATCGGATGTTCCAAGCGTTGTTGTAGACCTCGCCTTGACTGTTGGCCAGCTTATATGTTCCGAGCTTCAAAATCTTGGCGATGATGAATGACCCTTCCCAGGGAGGTGTGAGCTTGTGGCTCCCTCGGGCGTCTTGTCGTAGCCAAAGCACCAAGTCGCCCACCTGGAGATCTCGGGGCCGAACCCCTCGGGTGTGGTAGCGTCGCAGGGACTGCTGATACCGCGCCGAGTGTAGTAAGGCAATGTCCCGAGCCTCTTCCAGCTGGTCCAGTGAGTCTTCTCGGCTTGTTCGGTTGCTTTGTTCGTTGTACGCCCTCGTCCTCGAGGAGCCGTATTCTAAGTCTATGGGCAAGATAGCCTCGGCCCCATAGACTAGAAAAAACGGCATGAAGCCCATGGCTCGGCTTGGCGTCGTCCTCAGACTCTAGACCACCAAGGGGAGTTCCTTCATCCATCACCTGCCGAACTTGTTGAGGTCATTGTAGATCCTCGGCTTAAGTCCATGTAGAATCATGCCGTTGGCACGCTCTACCTGCCCATTCGTCATGGGGTGAGCTACGGCGGCCCAATCCACCCGGATGTGGTGGTCCTCGCAGAAGTCCAGGAACTTCCTACCGGTGAACTGGGTGCCATTGTCGGTGATGATGGAGTCTGGGACTCCAAAGCGATGGATGATGTTGGTGAAGAATGCCACCGCCTGTTCGGACCTGATGCTGTTTTGGGGTCGGACCTCAATCCACTTGGAGAACTTGTCGATGGCGACCAGCAGGTGCGTGAAGCCCCCGGGCGCCTTCTACAAGGGACCGACGAGGTCCAGACCCCACACAGCAAACGACCAGGTGAGGGGTATTGTTTGCAAGGCCTAAGTGGGCAGGTGTGTCTGCCTTGCATAGAATTGACACCCTTGGCAGGTGCGTACAATCCTAGTGGCGTCGGCCACCGCGGTTGGCCAGTAGAAACCTTGTCGGAAGGCGTTTCCAACGAGGGCTCGAGGTGCAGCGTGATGACCGCAAGCCCCCGAGTGTATTTCTTGTAATAGCTCTTGACCTTCAGCGATGGATATGCATCGCTGGAGGATGCCTGAGGGGCTATGGTGGTAGAGCTCCTTCTCGTCACCCAGCAAGACGAACGACTTGGCATGCCGCGCCAGTCGCCGAGCCTCGGCTCCGTCGAGGGGTAGCTCTCCTCGGTGGAGATATTGCAGGTACGAGGTCTGCCAATTTCAATTAGGCAGGACCCCATTCTGCTCCCCCTCGACGCGCAGTGCCTCACCCTCGGCGGCCGAGGATGCCTCTGGTTGAGCCGAGGGTGCCTCGGGCAGGGCCGAGGCCTTCTCGGGCTCGGGCGTGTCATCGGTCTTGACGGAGGGTTGATGTAGGTCTCGGGAGAAGACGTCCGAGGGAACCGTTGTCCGCCCCGAGGCTATTTTAGCCAGCTCGTCCGCAGTCTCGTTGTACCGTCGGGCGACGTGGTTGAGCTCGAGCCCGTAGAACTTGTCTTCCAGGCACCGAACCTCGTCGCAGTAGGCTTCCATCTTCGGGTCGCGGCAGTGGGAGTTCTTCATGACTTGGTCGATAACAAGCTGCGAGTCGCCACGAGCGTCGAGGCGCCGAACCCCTAGCTCGATGGCGATGTGCAACCCATTAACCAGAGCCTCATACTCGGCCACGTTGTTGGACGCCAGGAAATGGAGGCGCAGCATGTAGCGAAGTTGCTTTCCGAGGGGTGAGATGAAGAGCAGGCCCGCGCCCGCTCCTGTTTTCATCAGCGACCCGTCGAAAAACATGGTCCAGAGTTCCGGTTGAATCAGAGCTGCTGGAAGCTGGGTGTCGACCCATTCAACCACAAAGTCCGCCAAGACTTGGGACTTGATGGCCTTCCGAGGAGCGAACGAGATTGTCTCGCCCATGATCTCCACCGCCCACTTCGCAATCCTACCCGAGGCCTCTCGGCACTGGATGATCTCCCCCAGGGGGAAGGATGACACCACAGTCACCGTATGAGACTCGAAGTAGTGTCGCAACTTTCGTCGCGTCAGAATTACTGCGTACAGTAGCTTCTGAATTTGCGGGTAGCGGATCTTGGTCTCGGACAGTACCTCACTGATGAAGTAGACC
This sequence comes from Zea luxurians, assembly GCA_029449295.1. Classification (NCBI taxonomy): domain Eukaryota; kingdom Viridiplantae; phylum Streptophyta; class Magnoliopsida; order Poales; family Poaceae; genus Zea; species Zea luxurians. Next base: position 34,378,555 of record JAOPSE010000010.1, on the reverse strand, counting down.
GACCTCTGGACGAGCAATGCGTGCCCTTCTTCTCGTCTCTCGACTACGATAGCGGCGCTAACCACCTGAGTGGTTGCGGCTACGTAGATCAAGAGGGCTTCTCTGGCAGTGGGGGGCACCAGGATGGGCGCGCTAGTAAGGAGCGCCTTCAAGTTCCCGAGGGCTCCCTCGGACTCAGGGGTCCAAGTGAAGCGCTCGGTCTTCCTTAAGAGGCGGTACAGGGGCAGGCCTCTTTCGCCGAGGCGCGAGATGAAGCGGCTCAGAGCCGCAAGGCATCCCATTACCCTCTGTACTCCTTTCAAGTCCTTGATAGGCCCCATGTTGGTGATGGCCGTGATTTTCTCTGGGTTGGCCTTGATGCCCCGCTCGGAGACGATGAACCCCAAGAGCATGCCTCGGGGGGCTCCAAAGACACACTTCTCGGGATTGAGTTTTACGCCTTTCGCCTTGAGACACTTGAATGTCGTTTCAAGGTCAGTGAGGAGGTCAGAGGCTTTCCTCGTCTTGACTACGATGTCATCGACGTAAGCCTCGACCGTTCGGCCAATGTGCTCACCGAATACGTGGTTCATGCACCTTTGGTATGTCGCGCCTGCATTCCTCAAAACGAATGGCATAGTAATATAGTAGTACATGCCAAAGGGTGTGATGAAAGAAGTCGCGAGCTGGTCGGACTCTTTCATCCTGATTTGGTGATACCCTGAGTAGGCATCAAGGAATGACAGGGTTTCACACCCAGCAGTGGAATCCACGATTTGATCGATGCGAGGCAGAGGGTAGGGAACCTTCGGACATGCTTTGTTTAGACCAGTGTAGTCTACACACTTCCGCCATTTCCCACCTTTCTTTTTCACAAGCACAGGGTTGGCTAGCCATTCGGGATGGAATACCTCTTTGATGAACCCTGCAGCCATCAGCTTGTGGATCTCCTCACCTATGGCTCTGTGCTTTTCTTCGTCGAATCGGCGCAGGGGCTGCTTCACGGGTCGGGCTCCAGCTCGGATATCTAGCGAGTGCTCGGCGACATCCCTCGGTATGGCAGGCATGTCCGAGGGACTCCACGCAAAAACCTCGGCGTTTGCGCAGAGAAAGTCAACGAGCACTGCTTCCTATTTGGGGTCGAGCTCGGAGCCGATCCAGACTTGCTTGGAGGCGTCGTTGCTGGGGTCGAGAGGGACGGACTTAACCGCCTCTGCTGGCTCGAAGTTGCCGGCGTGGCGTTTCGCATCTGGCACCTCCTTAGAGAGGCTCTCCAGGTCGGCGATGAGGGCCTCGGACTCGGCGAGGGCCTCAGCGTACTCCACGCACTCCACGTCGCATTCGTACGCGTGTCGGTACGTGGAGCCGACGGTGATGACCCTGTTGGGGCCCGGCATCTTGAGCTTGAGGTAGGTGTAGTTGGGGACGGCCATGAACTTGGCGTAGCATGGTCTCCCTAGCACTGCGTGGTAGGTTCCTCGGAACCCGACCACCTCGAACGTGAGGTTTTCCTTTCGGAAGTTGGAGGAAGTCCCGAAGCAGACGGGCAGATCGAGTTGCCCAAGGGGTTGGACGCGCTTCCCGGGGATGATCCCGTGAAAGGGCGTCGCACCGGCCCGAATCATGGACAAATCGATCTGCAAGAGCCCGAGGGTCTCGGTGTAGATGATGTTGAGGCTGCTGCCTCCGTCCATAAGGACCTTGGTAAGCCTGACGTTGCCGGTGACGGGATCAACAATGAGCGGGTACTTCCCCGGGCTCGGCACGCGGTCAGGGTGGTCACCTTGGTCGAAGGTGATGGGCTTGTCGGACCAGTCTAGGTAGACTGGCGCCGCCACCTTCACTGAGCAGACCTCCCGGCGCTCCTGCTTGCAGTGCCGAGCCGAGGTGTTCGCCACTTGCCCACCGTAGATCATGAAGCAGTCGTGGACCTCGGGGAACTCTTCTGCCTTGTCGCCTTCCTTCTTGTCATTGTCGTGGGCTTTGCCACCTTCCGCCGGTGGCCCCGCCTTGTGGAAGTAGCGCCGAAGCATGACGCACTCCTCAAGGGTGTGCTTGACGGGGCCCTAATGATAGGGGCACGAATCCTTGAGCATCTTGTCGAACAGGTTGGCCCTTCCGGGAGGCTTCTGGGGGTTCCTGTGCTCGGCGGCGGCGACAAGATCTGCGTCGGCGGCGTCGCGTTTCGCTTGCGACTTCTTCTTGCCCTTCTTCTTCGTGCCATGCTGAGCAAAGGCCTCGGAGACGTCTTCCTGCGGGCGCCCCTGAGGCTGCTTGTCCTTCCGGAAGATGGCCTCGACCGCCTCCTGACTAGAGGCGAACTTGGTGGCGATGTCCATCAGCTTGCTCGCCCTGGTGGGAGTCTTGCGACCCAGCTTGCTCACCAGGTCGCGGCAAGTGGTGCCGGCGAGGAACGCCCCGATGACATATGAGTCGGTGATGTTGGGCAGCTCGGTGCGCTGCTTCGAGAATCGCCGGATGTAGTCCCACAGGGATTCTCCCGGCTGCTGGCGGTAGCTTCGGAGATCCTAGGAGTTCCCAGGGCGCACGTATGTGCCCTGAAAGTTGCGGCGAAAGCTTTGACCAGGTCGTCCTAGTTGGAGATCTGCGCAGGAGGCAGATGCTCGAGCCAGGCTCGGGCGGCGTCGGAGAGGAACAGGGGGAGGTTGAGGATGAAGAGGTTGTCATCGTCCGTTCCACCCACCTGGTAGGCCAGCCGGTAGTCCGCGAGCCACAGTTCTGGCCTTGTTTCCCTCGAGTACTTGGTGATGGTAGTCGGGGTCCGAAACCGGGTCGGGAACGGCGCCCGTCGTATGGCCCGACTAAAAGCTTGCGGACCGGGTGGTTCGAGCGAGGGACTTCGATCCTCCCCACTGTCGTAGTGTCCCCCATGCCTGGGGTGGTAGCCTCGGCGCACCTTCTCGTCGAGGTGGGCTCGACAGTCGCGGCGGTGGTGCTCGTGGCCGAGGCGACCCGGGGCCGTAGGCGCTGTGTCCTGCGTGCGCCCGGTATGGATCGAGGCTTCCCGCATGAATCGGGAAGTCGCGGCGCGATGCTCCGGGGGGTACCCCTGCCTTCGGGAGGCAGAGCTTTTGCCCCGTCGGACCGTGGCATCCTCCAGGAGATTCTTGAGTTCTCCCTGGATACACCGCCCCTCGGTGGTGGATGGTTCCGGCATCACTCGGAGTAGTATTGCTGCTGCAGCCAGGTTCTGGCCGACCCCACTGGAAGCTGGGGGCAGCCTTGCCCCGGCATCATTAGCGATGCGGTGTTGGACGTCCTGGGGCAGATGACGTGCTTCTCCGACTGGAGCTCGGCCTGCCCACTCCTGCCCGATGTTCTGCCGGAGCTGCACAAGTTGTCCTGCTTCCTCGTCGAGCCTGGCCTGCATCTCGCGGATTTGCTCGAGCTGTGCGTCCTGACCCCCCGCAGGGACTGGGACCACAGCTAGCTCCCGAAGAATGTCAACGCGAGGCGCAGGCCTAGGGGGATCGCCGTCCTCCGGCATACCAAGGTGGTTGCCTTCGTCGAGACCCCCTAGATCGACGTGGAAACATTCGCGACTTGGGCCACAGTCCTCGTCGTCGAGGCTGTGGCTATCATCGGAGCAATCGGAGAGGCAGTAGTCACATGTGGTCATGAAGTCCCGCATGGCACTGGGAGCGCAGAGCCTAGAGAAATCCCAACCAGAGTCGGGCTCGTCATCTTCCTCAGAACCCGGGGGCCCGTAGGTCGAGACGGCCGTCAATCGGTCCCAGGTTGACCACATATGATACCCCGGAAGGTTCGGATATGCCTTTATGAAAGCGTCCACCGAAGCGGGGTCGCTTGGTGGGTCGAAGCTGAATCTAAAAGGCAAAGGGTGGAAAATGGACGGTACCTCTTGATCGACGAGTGGTGGCGAAGTCGCGTCGGCGACGGACTGCACCGTTGTCTCAGGTACGAGGCTAACGCCCAGTAGGTCCTTCGCGAGCGTGCTGGCGTCATTCGTCCGCTTGGGGTTGGCGTGTTGCGGGGAAACGACGCCCGTCTTCGTCTCAGACGCGAGGTCGACGCCCGACGTGTCCCCCGTTGGGACGCCGGCGTCGTCGACTCGCTCGACAGCCGACGAGGTGCCGCCTCCTGCTTGGCCATGGTTGCCTTGCCTCCTCCTCCATCGGCGGGGAAGGTGACGGGACAGACCTAGATGCTGTTCTTCCGCCACGCGGGGAAGACATCGTCGATTCCGCCGCCGGCGGGCGGGCTGGCGGCCTCCATTGTCGTTGTCGCGTGGCGGAGGAAAGAGTACCATGTCGTAGCTGCCGTCGAGGGACATGAACTCGAGACTCCCGAAATGGAGCAGCGTCCCAGGTCGGAGAGGTTGATGGAGACTACCCATCTGGAGCTTGACGAGAAGCTGTTCGTCAACACGCAGCAGGCCCCTACCTGGCGCACCAACTGTCGGCGTTTCGACCCTGGGGGGTCCTTGGACCGACGAGTAAATTGTCGCTGCGTGTCCCAACCCAGATGGGTCGGTGCGAGACAGAACACAAGGGGGAAAACAATAAGGCGAACCGCGGCTTGTGTTGTCCTGCGCCCAGGGCGGATGCGCTTGCAGTAGGGGGTTACAAGCGTTCACGAGGGAGAGAGAGAGAGAGCCTGTCCGTCAGCCCGTCCTCCCACGCGGCCACCTTCTCGTACGAGGGCCCTGGACCTTCCTTTTATAGACGTAAGGAGAGGGCCCAGGTGTACAATGGTGGGTGTAGCGGAGTGCTAACGTGTCTAGCAGAGAGGAGCCAGAGCCCTATGTACACGCTGACGTGGCTATCGGAGAGGTGTTTGTGCCCTGTTCATGTGATGTCGTGGCCGTCGGAGGAGCGCTTAAACCCTGTAGAAGCACAGCTGTCGGGGCTGTCGGGTCCTTGCTAACGTCTCCTTGCTTCCGTAGGGGGCTGAGAATCGCCGTCGTCATGGAGCATGCGGGGTGCCATCATTACTTGTTTTACCGGGGCGAGCTAGATGGGACACCAGTCTTGTTCCCCATAGCCTGAGCTAGCCAGGGGTAGGTTAATGATGGGCCCCCTGTAGCGTGGTTGGTCCGAGCCCAAGGTCGGGCGAGGCGGTGACTCCTCCGAGGTCGAGGCTGAGTTCGAGCCCTAGGGTCGGGCGAGGCGGAGACCGTCGTCCGAGGTCGAGGTTGAGTCCGAGCCCTAGGGTTAGGGGAGGCGGAGACCATCGTCTGAGGTCGAGGTTGAGTCTGAGCCCTAGGGTCGGGCGAGTTGGAGACCGTCGTCCGAGGTCGAGGTTGAGTCCGGGTCCTGGGGTCGGGCAAGGCGGAGACCGTCGTCCGAGGTCGAGGTTGAGTCCGAGCCCTGGGGTCGGGCGAGGCGGAGACCGTCGTCCGAGGTCGAGGTTGAGTCCGAGCCCTAGGGTCGGGCGAGGCAGAGACCATCGTCCAAGGTCGAGGTTGAGTCCGAGCCCTGGGGTCGGGCGAGGCGGAGACCATCGTCCGAGGTCGAGGTTGAGTCCGAGCCCTGGGGTCGGGCGAGGCGGAGACCGTTATCCGAGGTCGAGGTTGAGTCCGAGCCCTGGGGTCGGGCGAGGCGGAGACCGTTGTCCGAGGTCGAGGTTGGGTTTGAGCCCTGGGGTCGGGCGAGGCGGAGACCGTCGTCCGAGGTCGAGGTTGAGTCCGAGCCCTAGGGTCGGGCGAGGCGGAGCTTCCTATGGCGCCTGAGGCCGGACTTGGCGGCTGTCAGCCTCACCCTGGCGGGTGGCACAGCAGTCGGAGCAGCGCAGGCGACGCTGTTTTTCTGTCAGGTCAGCAAGTGGAGGGGTGAAGTGACTGCGGTCACTTCGGCTTTGACGACTGAGGAGCGCGCGTCAGGATAAGGTGTCAGGCGATCCTTGCATTGAATGCTCCTGCGATCCGGTCGGCTGGCGAGGCGATCTGGCCAAGGTTGCTTCTCCGCGAAGCCTGCCCGAACTGGGCCTCGGGCGAGTCGAAGGTGCGCCCGTTGCTTGAGGAGGCCCTCGGGCCAGGCGTGAATCTGCCTGGGTCTACTGTTCCTGCCTCAGGCTGGGCTCGGGCGAGGCGAGATTGCGTTCCTTGAGTGGGCGGAGCTTTGACCTGTATTGCGCCCATCAGGCCTTTGCAGCTTTGTGCTGATGGTGTTTACCAACCGAGTTTTAGGAGTCTTGGGGGTACCCCTAATTATGGTCCCTGACAGCAAGAGATCAGAAACAACCTTCATCTCTCACTCAATTAATACAGCCCACCTGGCCGTTGCAAAGGTGGGGCCTTGATTTGCTAGGTCCACTTCCACCAGCACAAGGAAATCTAAAATATGTTGTAGTGGCAGTAGAGTATTTCTCCAAGTGGATTGAGGCGAAGCCTTTGGCCACAATAACTTCAGTTACCGTCCAGAAATTTTTCTGGCAAAACATTGTTTGTCGCTTTCAAGGAATTCTGTGAACAGATTGGCACGAAATTCATTTCGCATCGGTCAGGCATCCGGAGTCAAATGGACTTGTTGAAAGAGCTAATGGCATTATAATGACGGGAATAATGAAGTTAATCTTCAATTAGCCCAGAGGAAAATGGCCAGATGAATTGATCAAGGTGGTGTGGAGCCACAACACAACAACATCTCGGTCAACAGGTTTTACACCATTCAAACTATTATTTGGTGACGAAGCAATAACCCCAGAAGAAGCTAGGGCAGGGTCAATAAGAACAGTGGCTTTGGAAGGGCATGAAGCTGATTATTCTGTGGCAAAAGATGCTATAGAAGGGATCAGGCTTCAGGCTGTGGAGAATATCAATAAATATCAAGCTGAAACAATAAAGTGGCGGGATAGAAAAGTTTGGTTAAAGAATATTAAACCAGGGCATTTGGTACTTCGGTGAGTGGCCAACCCAGATACAGTAGGCAAGCTACAGCTGAAGTGGGAAGGACCTTTCCTGGTAGTATCTTCGTCAAGACTCGGTTCTTACAGATTGAAGGATATGGATGGCAACGACATTCCTAGATCTTGGAATGCGGATGAAATTCGGTGATATTATGTATAACTTGATGTAATCTTTTTTATTTTTTCCAGTGGCACCCTTTTCCTTTCCAAAGGGGGGAAAGGTTTTTAATGGGGCCATAGCATGTAATTTCTCTTTTCTTATTCAAGCTCTACGAGAGCAAAATCCCCCAAAAAATGTAAATGTAAAATATGAGCATGCACCATCGAGTGCAGAGATAAAGAAAAGTAGGGAGAAGCTCGAAAGTCGTCCCTAAGGGGATGTAGAGCGCGACGAAGCTACAAAAAGCCGTTCCTAAGGGAGCGCAGCGTAAGTTTTCTGCTCAAAACTCGTTCCTAAGGGAATGCAGAGCTTACAGCGAAAAGTCAACGCTGATACCGCCAAAATATAAGGCGAAGCGCGAAAAGTCAACGCGAATACCGCCAAAATAGAAGGCGAAGAAGTTCAAAAGTCGTTCCTAAGGGGATGCAGAACTTACAGCGAAAAGTCAGCGCTGATACACCGAAAAATAAACGGTGAAGCCGAAAAATAAGCGGCAAAAAGACTTCAGACATTCCCAAGGGAATGAAGGCTATGGTTATGGCTTCGTATGTGTGTGTTTGGATATTCATTTGCACAAGCTCATTACATCATAACATTTGCATTCATAAACATTCATTTAGACATACATAGAATCATCATCATATCATACAGCTAAAGGCAGATGCTTCGGTCAAAAGGATAAGGCTTCGGCAGAAATAAATAAAAAGGGGGAAAGTAGTTTTATGCTTCGTTGTGAACGAAAAGAAGGGAAGGTATTTTTTTCGCCTTCGGCTCAAAAAATATAAAGGTTTCATCCACAGCAAAGCAGTTCATAAATGGACAAAGAGGTAAATTATATTACAAGGTACGCACGAATTTATAGAGTTAGTATCTGGTTTTTAAACTAACAATAAGATTACAAAATTTCTCTAAGAACCTTTTGCAGCAAGATATCCAGTTTTGACTAAGCTTCAGATCGTCTGAGTTTTGGAAGGACCATTTGAGCTTCGGAACATTTGTCAAGCTTCGACTCATTTTTCCTCGGCTTCGTCATCCTATACATGTTAAAACGGTATGAGACAACTGCAAGGTTCAAAGAGAAGGCAAGGTAATATAAGTTATTTTTACCGGCTTAAGATGACTTCGAGCTTCGTCGCCAGCTATTTTTCGACCGCCTTTTATCCAAACCTGAGTTATAAATCTGCTTCCTATGCTTCGAGCTAAGCTAGGAATATCAAGTAAATCTGCCAGTGACAAGCTAAAATTTGGTTTGTTGACAATTTTCCCGTGTGTGCAGCCAGATTTTATGAAAGCAATAGTTGTGCCTCGAGAAGCTAGCAGAGCACAAAAATCGGCGTGACCAACTATAACTTCGTCGAGAGCATCAACTTCGCCCTCAATATGATCGAAGGTTTCCGGCAGGTTTCCAACTGAGGGTTTGAATTTCTCGGAACTTGCTCCAACTGAGTTAAAATTTTGTTTCAATCGCTGCAAACATTGGGTGCCGAAGCTCAGACACTTTTCCTGAAGTTCTCTCAGTAATTTCTGTAAATTCGAATTCTTCTCAACTTCAGTTTTGAGTCTGACTTCAAAAATTTTCTTTTCTAAGCATAGTTCACTCTTCAATTTAGCAATTTCAGCCTGAGCATCCGCCAGTGAACCTTCCATAGTCTGAAGTTCGAAGTCCTTTTTCTCCAAAGCAGCTTCATGATCTTTGACTTTCTTCTCTAGATCTTCAATTGTAGCTTCGTTATTTTTGTCCTCTACGTCTTGTTGCATTCTCAGGACTTTGCTTAAAAGTAAACTCTGGCAAAGTAATCTTCATCAGAGAACATCTTCATATAAAAATAAAAAAACAAATAGAAAAGGAGAAAAGCATCAAGAATGTAACCTTAAAATTAGCATAGAAAAGGCTACCGGCGATATGCTGTCGCCGGTACCTACAAAGGTCCGCCTCGATCTTCGGAACGCCAACACTCTTTGATAAAGTGCTGACCACCTTAGCTCTAGTCCGGTCCTGAAGACATCCTAGCCTCCCTTCGTTGACTCCACCAAAAAGTAGAGCTCTCGGTTTGTATCCACAAGATATAGCATATTTCTTCAGTTCTTCTTTTTCATCTTTTGATAACTCTTGCCCAAGTATATCTTGAAAATTAAACTCCTCCTCTTCGGAAATGTCTTCAGCTTTACCTTTTCCTTTTTCAGCAGTTGCGGCAGTTTCTTCTGCGATCGCACCCAGAAGCATGGTATCAATTTCAGCAAGTGCGGCCTCTAGATTCACATCTTCGGCACCTTCAGCTTCGGCATCTTAAGCTTCGGCACCTTCAGCTTTGGTTGTTGTGGCTTCGGAGGCAGCAGTGCTAACAATAACTGGTATCTTCGGCGCCGACGCCTGCGGAGGTGTCTGCTGAATGACTTCGGCCACCTGAATAATCCTTCGTTTTTTCCGCCCAGCAGGTTTCTCCATTGACGAAGGCTCCTTTTCCTTCTGAAAAAGCTTCGTCAAATGCGGCCCTAGTGGACTAAGCTTGGTAGGCAAGGATTCAGTCATTACCTATAAAATTTCTTCCACATCGGCACCAGGAGGTGTTGCAGGAGCTTCTTCCTCTGTATCAGCCGTTTTCTGTTTCGGAGCCATAGCTTTCCTCTTCTTTGAAGCAGCTGCCTTTGGCTCAGGGCTTAACTTTCTCTTCTTCAAAACTTCTTCGTCCTTTTTCACTAACTTAGGAGCTTCCTTATCAAGGACGCTGGCAACTCTTTTTCTTTTTTGCCCTTCGGCACCTTTATCCAGTCTCTCATAATCAGGATAATCGAAATTCAAGGCATCCATCACTCGGTTCAATCTTCGCTTCGAACGAGTGCCGAAGGCCGCAGTCATTAACTGATCTTCTTTTTTAGAATAGTTGCCAAGGATTTCGTTGCACATAACTTCGATAGTATCCAACCATTCCTGGCAAGGTTCTTTGAAATGCTTCTTGAATTTATAATAGTAAGGTAGCCGAACAAGCTCTTTCTTCTTCTTCTCCCCTTTTAGCTTTGGCATGTCCCATTCCTTCAAAGTTGGAAATACTCTGAAGGCTAAGAATTCTTGCACCAGATCCCTAGTGCTAATATGCTCTGCAATAACCCGAAATTCGCCAACTGCAATTTGGCATGGACTATCTGGATTCATGTCGCACTGGGGCCTAGTCTCTCCGAAGATTAAACTCAAAGGGCTTTGAATCAGCTTCTCCTTCTTCTCATCTACTTTGACATAAAACCATTCGGTCTTCTAGCCAGCCGGCCATTTGGTACGATAGCTGATGACTGGATACTTTGCATCTTTGCAGTAAGCAAAATTATAACAGCCAAAGTTATCATGCAGACCATCTTCTCTAGCTTTGGTCTGATAATGGAGCTCGTGTGCCTGGCAGAATCCTTCGGCAAGCGGTTCTGCCTCCTGGCTCCGGAGAGCCCAGATGTAGATACTAAGCCTAACGATGGCATTAGGAGTTAGCTGGTGGAGATAAATCCCAAACCTCTCTAAAACATCTGCGATCATATCATGTAAAGGAAATCTCAATCCTGCCTTGAAGAAGCTTTTAAAAACCACCACTTCATCTTTTTCTGGCTTCGGGGTAATTTGCTCCCCGCCGAAACGAATCAGCTTCTTTTTGGCTTCACTGAAATAGCCTAGCTTCAGCAACTTAGGCACATCACCTTTAGTAATACTAGACTTCCCAAATTCCAGGTGGCTCAGCTTAGATGACGTAGCACCGTACTTGTCTTCATATTCATCTTCTCTAGCATCGACCTGCTCAGTTTTAGCAGCAGGTGCAACTTTGTCGGAAGCTTCCTCCGGTACTACCAGCCCTGACCGCTTCATCACTTCAGAAATCGGAGCGGTCTCAGCAGCTTCGGCCTCATCTCCCTCGCGACCAACCCTGGCAGTAGAGCGTACTCTTGCCATTTGATGACAAATTCCTTACAATTTCATGTGAAGTTGCTGACTTTTTTTATTCTCCCGAAGCTCTTCCTCTTGTGACAAAGCAGAACCAAAAGCGGTGCTTCGTTTGAGCCCGATGAACAAGCTTCGGCTATGTTTAATTTTTCGGCAGCAAAATAGTGCAATAGCAATGAATGTTGTGGTAACTTCACATCTACCCGTCTGTTTATATAGTACTGCAGGTGGGAGGGTGAATCGACAAGTCTTCCGCACTGGACGAACAGTCGCCCGCACCCACTGAGTAGTGGACCACAAAGCCCGAGAAGGTGAATCGCCAGGACGCGTGTACCCGCTGCGTGGTGGGATCCTTTCGCGCTTGGAGAATTTATATCGTTTCTCAGCAACGAGCCTGGGAAGGTGTTTTTTCGGACCTTCGGCTTCCTGAAGCCTAAGAGATTTTTTCACGGATCAAGCTCGTTACGATAAACGATCTAGCACCGCGAAGGGGCTACTGTTGGGGGCATGCTTCATCGCCGAAGGTCCTCTGTAAGGAAAATGGACCCCGGGCCTTTTGGCTAATTGAGTTTTGGTGTTTGATGAACAACACAATCCGTGAACTAATAAGTTTTCTAGTGTTTGTGTTTGTAGTTCACAGGATGCAAAGAGAATTGGACCAAGGCAATGAGGATGCAACACCTCAAAAGAAGACATAAAAAAGATGCATAGGAGTCCAAGACTCAAGAACAAAGAAGCCCGAAGAAATCAGCAAAGTAATCCAAGATGAGGGCTGTCAGCCAGCGCCTGGTGGCGCACCGGACATCGGTGTCCGGTGTGCATCGGACTGTCCGGTGAGGCACCGGACAGTCTGCGCAGAGAGGCCACAGACAGGCGCTCTCTGGCTATAGCACCGGACTGTCCGGTGTGCACCGGACTGTCCGGTGTGCCAACGGGCAGACGGCAACGGTCGGATCCAACGGTCGACTGCTACAGGCGCCAACGGTCGGCTGATGTGGCGTGCACCGGACATCTACTGTGCAGTGTCCGGTGGTGCACCGGACTGTCCGGTGCACCCGACGACAGAAAGCTGCTGCTTTCTGTCCAACGGCTAGTTGGGGGTGTGGAGGCTATAAATACCACCCCAACCGGCCATTCTCAAGTGTGAGAGCCCAAGCAACATACCAATACACATAGTGCATATTTCCAAGAGCTCAAACACCCAAGTGCTTAATAGAATCACTCGGTGATTAGCGTAGGTGCTTTGCGAAGTGCTTAGGTTAGTTAGACCGCTTTAGCGCTTGCTCTAGGTGAATCCTAGTTAGTTGAGTGAGTTTTGTAAAACCACACAACCCCTCGGCTCTTGCGTGAGTCGTTATAATTGTACCGAGTGGGGCGAGAGTCTTGCGAGACCGTGACAACCGCGTTTGTGTCACGGCCGCCACCGTGTACCGGAGGGAACGAGGCCCGCGGCGTTTCGGCCGGAAGCTCGATAGTGGAGACGGCGGGGAGCGTCCGAAGAGGAGCCGGAAGCGGAGCACCACTTGCGCGTGGAGAAGGCCCGCGGCTCTCTAAGGAGTTACTCGACCGTGGTGCTTGGCCCTCGCGTGGGCTTCCCTTTGCGTAGGGGCACCAACGAGGATTAGTTGGGACCTTGCGTGGTTCCGGATACCTCGGAAAAAATACCGGCGTCATCCACAAGAGTTTGCTTCTCTACTTAGCTCTTTACATTCCGCATTTATATTAAGCATTTAAGTTTCAATCTTGTTGTCATTCTTATTTAGTGTAGATTGAAACTTAGTCTTTGCGGTAGAGATAGCAACACTTAGACAAAACCTAGTTTGCACATTCTAGTTTTGATTATTTGCATAGGTTTTGCTCTAGGGATTTAATTGTGGCCTAGTTTAGTAAAAGTTTTAGAAGTCCTAATTCACCCCCCCCCTCTTAGGCGTCACCCGTTTCCTACAAGTGGTATCGAAGCCCAGTTTGGCTCATTTGAAACGCTTTAGCTTCACCGCTAAAAGAGCCGACACTTTTTAGAGGAAGGGATGGATACCCATAGGCCACCACACTTCGACGGCACTAACTTCCCATATTATAGTGCTAGAATGGCTTGTTACCTAGAGGCCGTTGATCTAGGTGTTTGGAGAGTCACTCGTGACGGGATGAAACCTCTCAAGAATCCCGAGAAACCCACCACGAGTGAGGAAAAAGAAATTCATTTAAATGCTAGAGCCAAAAATTGCTTGTATGAATCTCTTAGCATGGATATTTTTAATCAAGTATTTACCTTGAAAACTGCTAATGAGATTTGGCTAAAATTGCATGAGCTCCATGACGGCACATCCAATGTCCGTGAGCAAAAACATTGCCTAGTCTTAAATGAGTATAATTCTTTTGCCATGAAAGATGATGAGCTTGTTAGAGACATGTATTCTCGTTTGAATCTAATTATCAATGAGCTCAATTCTATTGGCATTAATAAGCTAGGTGGTGCGGACATTGTGAGGAAGATTATCTCCCTGCTACCACAACAAAGATATGGGAGCATCATCACCATCCTTCACAATATGGAGGATTTGAGCAACATGACCCCGACCATTGTGATTGGGAAAATCGCGGCCTTTGAGATGTCGCGAAAAATGAGTCGGGGAGAGGAGCCAACTTCCTCAAGACCATATGCTTTTGCATGTGATGAAAGGAAGGGCAAAAAGAAGGCTCCCACTCCAAGTTCCTCAAGCGAAGAAGAGGAAGAAGAAGAAGAAAGTGATGATGATGAAGATAATCAACCATGCACATCATCCTCCGAGGACGAAGAAACAATCCGACGCGTCGGAAAGGTAATGAGGATGATCCGCAAGATTAATCTAATGGGTGTGCCCCTGCAGGTCGAGGATCTTCTCTTTAACATTGACAGGAAAAAGCAAAGGAAGAGAGGATGCTTCGCATGTGGCGAGAAGGGCCACTTCAGAGACAACTGTCCAAATATGGCCAAACCCGAAAAAGAGAGGAGCAAAGGCAAGGCGCTCACAAGTGTTAGAACTTGGGATGATTCTTCAAGTGAAGATGAACCTCCAAGGACGCGCAGCCACCGGTCCTCGTCACGATCATCACGGTCATCACACAAATGCCTTATGGCAAGAGGTAACAAAAGCATTCCATCCTCTAGTGATGAAAGTAGTAGTGATGATGAAGGCGAGGGAAAGGCCTCTCTAGAAGAGCTTGCGGAAGCCGTAAAATTTTTCCAGGATGTTTGCACTAAGCAAAAAGCTCAACTTAAAACTTTGAAAAATAAGTTGGTTAGCTCTCAAAATGATTACAAAGGTTTGCTAGAAAAATTTGAAACTTTTGCAAACTTAAATAGTGAGCTATCAACTAAAATTGAGCTATTAGAATCTAGTGCTCCATCCACTACTACCGATGATAGCCTTATTAAAAAGAATGAAAAACTTAGGGCTAAGTTAGCTAGCTCCCAAGAAGCTATTGAAAGTTTGCTAGAGAAAATGGAAATTCTTAGCATACACAATAATGAGCTAACTACTAAGCTAGAAAACATTGGTAGCACCCCAGCAGCATCTTTAGTTGAAATACCTGAAATAATTAAGAAAGATGCTTCTACTTCCTGCTTTGATTTAATTGATGATTCTAACCCCTGCAACCAAGTCGTTGTTGAGAATATTGTTGTAGAGACATGTACGGATGAGGTTGCAAAGGAAAATGAACAATTAAAGCAAGAAGTGGCTCGCCTTGGCAAGGCTTTGTATGACAAGAAAGGCAAAGCCAAACAAATCCGACCTCCACAGGATAACACCACTGCGGGAGTGAACAAGCCTGTAGAGGGAGAAACTGTGATTTGTAGGCTATGCCACAAGGAAGGCCACAAGTCTTTCCAATGCAAGGCGATGACCGGGGATAAACAAAGGCAAAAGCTCAAGCAAAAGCCATCAAGCAAAATCTCCAACACCTACATCAAAAAGGTGAACAAAAAGGATGCTACACCATATTTGATCAAGAAGAAAAAGAACGGAAAGGTGATGGCAATCAAGGCCAACAAGCAAGCCAACAAAGGAAAAGGGGCCAAACGCATCTGGGTGCCAAAAGAGATAATTTCAACCATGAAAAGCACCAAGAAGGTTTGGATCCCGAAAGGGAAGTGAGTGGACCAAAGGTCAGCGGGAAATTTGGAGACTTGGCAAAATTGGGATGTATATCATGGGGTACATCATATTGGATCAAGATTATTGCCAAGTGGGTTAGTGAAAACCTTGGACCCAAATTTCCCACCCATGACTAAGGTAACTAGTTTTATTGTATTTCTCGTTTTTAGATATGCGTATCTATTTACCTTCTATCTAGTTTACCTTTCTTGCCTAGTATTACAATTGTTATGTACTTTTGTTTAAAATCATGCATACTAGGTAAATCACATGGTAGGATTGCTTGCTTTCAATTCATATACTTAAGCAAACCTACATGGTTTAAAATGTTTATTTAAGCGCGGCACATAGCTTCTATATCACTCCATAGTAAATGATGCATAAATTGAAAATTTTGATTTCTACAAAGTGTATCATTTAACTTATATGTGCCAAAGTTTGGATTATGGATAATTTGCCCCTCTTGATATCAAATCAAAGTGCATGTCTCCTACAAGTATTCAAAACTTGTATGCACACCTTTAGGGGGAGGTTACTCTATAATCTAACACTTTGAGACTAACACCTTTTCAAGTCTATTTCATGTGATAGTCTCATTGTAAGGAAAATGAAGTCCCCGGAGAAAGACAACAATCTTCCACTGCAAAATCTCCAAGAACTCTTATGTCTCTCAAGCTCACCATTGACTTTCAATTGGTATCTTTTGAGACTACATTCAAGTATCATTTACATGTCTTCTCCAATATTTGATTAGACTATATTTCATATCATATGCTTCCATGTTGCAAAAATGCATAAGTAGTTAACTCATATTCTGTTACCTATGCATAAGGGAAGTTAGTCTTTTCAAATCATGTCTTGCACCTCTAATTTTCACATGCTTTTTCCTAAGTAGAGGATCTCTGTCAAGGGGAGTATTTCTTCATCTCTAAAGGGGGAGAAAAACTCTTTCTAAAGGAGAATACTCATTTAGGGGGAGTAATCTTTTAAGGACTCTTTCAAGTGGTATCATTCTCATAGTTTAATTTAATATCCTTCTAGTGATACCATTTGATTCAATTCTTGTTGAGGGCAAGCTTTTATTTTACTTCCTACATGCTGTTAATGTCTTCCTTTTCGGTGGTTGATGCCAAAGGGGGAGAAGTTTAGGGACCAAAGCAATGAAAACTATATCAAACACCAAACACCACCAATTTAAAATTTTATATCTACAAATGGCTTTTCAAGTGGTTTTGGTTATTTGGTCCAAAAATAGGAAGTAAGTGAATTATGGAGTTAGGGGGAGGCTTAAGTCCATAATATCACATTGTGGGGACAATCATGCATCTTAGCAAGTAGATTGCATATTTTCACTCAAATACTTGTATTATTTGCTTGCTTTGGTTGTGTTGTCATCAATCACCAAAAAGGGGGAGATTATAAGGAAAATGGACCCCGGGCCTTTTGGCTAATTGAGTTTTGGTGTTTGATGAACAACACAATCCATGAACTAATAAGTTTTCTAGTGTTTGTGTTTGTAGTTCACAGGATGCAAAGAGAATTGGAACAAGGCAATGAGGATGCAACACCTCAAAAGAAGACATAAAAAGATGCATAGGAGTCCAAGACTCAAGAACAAAGAAGCCCGAAGAAATCAGCAAAGAAATCCAAGATGAGGGCTGTCAGCCAGCGCCTGGTGGCGCACCGGACATCGGTGTCCGGTGTGCACCGGACTGTCCGGTGAGGCACCGGACAGTCTGCGCAGAGAGTGTGACGGAACCTCCCAAGTAATCAGGCCCACCTACAGTTGTCCTTGTCTAACAGACATCAGACATCCTGTAGATGTTCCTAAGTTACTTGACAAGCTCGGTATCTTTCCTTACCTTACCAGGAACGTTTCACCCGTCTTGCAGGCATTACAGATCATCGGAGATAAAGATATGCGGAAGCGATTACATAATCTTACATTTATTTCCAAAGTAAGCTCAAGTTAAGTTATTACAGACCAGTTCAAAAAGTGAGTGCATAACAGTAATAATTATACAAACCGGGGAGACACAACTTCTCCCGAAGGACTATAAACAAAAGATCTAAGATGGAGGACCGAGTCCTCCCGCACTTCAGTCTTGGGTTTCATCCTTGGGAACCACCTTAGCACAGAAGCAGCAGAAGTCTGCTACTTCCCCACCTAAAAACAACAAAGGGATAAACCCTGAGTATGGAATTACTCAGCAAGTCTTACCCGACTAAGGAAAAGACTCTCAAGGGTATGCTGGATAACTAGGAGTCAAGGGGAGGCTTTAGCAAAAATCAACTTATACTTTTGCAGAAGTTGCTTACTAAAGTGAGTCCTTACTTTCAATCTTTTAACGCCATATTAAGTATTAATAGACTCCATTTGCATCTAGTCTAATTTCGCATCACATCAAGACAACATCATTTTTATCCATCATTTTCACATCCTGACTCTAGGTTGTAGAAAAGTGACCAAGTCTTCATAACCGCGAAGGTACGGCGATCCGAATCGATTATACTCAGCTGAGGATCTCCAATCACACGACATATGTAGCACTTAACCCTTGCATATGTCAACCCGCCACCGGGGTTCTTAAGACCGGATCAGGTTCACGCAAACCGAGAGCACAGATACACCACCGTCCAGCCTCTTGCCACGGAGGGTACACGCTACTCTCGCCACCGCTCCACTCCCATTTCGTGTTATCTTATTCCGGCCTTAGTCTACCCGAGGCAAGGCTTACCCATGACGAGGCATGTGACCAGTTAAAGGGTCCTCGGTCAGCACGCCTACATACGCGTTAATCCTTAACCAACCTGGGTAGAACATCACCTGTTCCTACCCCCAAGTCTCACTTTACGTATTTCCATCCCTAGGAATGTGTCTGTTCCTTAGGAGGAAAGAGCATCTCAGGGAGCTTTGCAGTAAGATCCCACTATTGCTCCAAATGAAAATATTCTTGTGGGTAGAAGCCATCCTCTCCATGGTTAAATTGAGGACAACCTCTATCCACAAGATCTAAGCAAGGCTAAGCATTTTTTTGCAAATCATACTTTTGATACTTCACAGAAGTATCTATACAGGTATGGATATCAAGGAAAGCAATGCATCAAAGGGTTTCAAGTAACTCCTATGAACTTAATGCACATTTCACTAGACTTAAAGTGTGCGAAAAGTATTTAAAAACACAAGGAAGGTGGTAAATGCACCGGGGCTTGCCTTTGTTATCAGATGTGTCTGGCTCGGATCCACAGATATCAAAATAGAAGCAGTTGTCTGCCTGGGGATCAGAGGTGGGTGGTATCCCTTCTTCAACAACTTCTTCTTCTTCTTCTTGCTCTAATATAACCATATACATGCATAAGAATGGATGTCATGGAATGCTCATGAGGATGCAAAGATAGCATAAACTTGTTATTTATGTCTTGAGTACAACTTTCCTTCACGGTACTCCGAGAACCTAGGGTTTCCGGAGTCAGTAAAGGAGTTCATGGAGCAGGGGGGTGGTTTTGGGTTTTGTGATCAAACAAGGTCCAAATCAACCCAAATTCTACCCATGGCTTCTAAATAATGTGAAAAGCTCACATAAAAAGTTTGGGGAATTTTGGACTTATTATTTATTCTCTAAAAATCCAGAATCAATAGTTTAGGCTATTTTAAATATCCTAAAATTCTCTATTCCAACTAAAAATCATAAAACTATTTTTCTTAAATACTATAGAAAATAACAAGCCTAAGAAAATTGGTCTCACAATTTTAGGATTTTTTCTACAGTTTTCTATAATTGTTTTGGCTCTGGGAAATAAAGAAAAAGACAAACAGTGAACAGCACTGGGCCGAAACCAGCCCGACAAGCCCAGGCCCAGGGAGAACAGTGCTCGCGCCCGCGCGCGCGCGTCCGCGCCCAGGCAGTTTTGCGGAAAGGGCCTCGCGTTTCAGGCTAAACAGAAATCGGTCCTTTCACTATTGGGTTGAGTCACTGACGGATTGCACAAATGCCCTCGGGTTCCTACCTATTCTGTGTTTCACGTCCTCGACGGCGACCGCGCGGGTAACGAACTCCGGCGAGGTTATACTGGCGGATTTACATTATGATCAGTGCCTTCGAGCTACACATACCAGATTAAACCTTCACTGATCATTTCCCCTAAGTTAATTTCAAGATTAAGGAGCTAATTTGGTCTGGCCACGGTAACCATGCGGATGAATTCACGAACTACGTGTTCCCGGTGATAGGTGGTCACACAGTCCAAATTGATGACTTGATAAGCATCACGGAGCTATGCAAGTGCTTAAACAAGAAAGTAGGGGACCGGGGCTGACCGGAGAGGGGCTGGCCGCGGTGAGGTGTTCTTGCGGGGTGTTCAACCCGAGTTGGGGGAAATCCCAAATTCGCGTTCACCGGTGAACGATTGAGGACGGTATTCGGTGGCTGAGTGGGTGATTAAGCTACGCAGCTAGGGGAGGGCTCAATTTATAAGCGGCTTAGACGGTGGCCGTGAATTTAGCGAAGGACGCGCGGCGGCCGGAGGGAGGGAAGAACACTGGCGCAAGTAATTCGTGGCAACCGGTGTGGCATCCTCCCCGGCGACGCTGGGACAGTCTAGAGGAGTCATGGCGACGCTAAGGAAGGGCTTGGACACGCGGCATAAGGCCGGGAAGCGGCGGTCACCGGCGTTCCTATCGTTTTCCACTGCGACGGCGCATGTACGGTGGTCGGGATTGTTTTACCGGCCGGACTTATCCTCGGCGACGTGGCATGAACGTTAACGGATCAGCACGGGCACACATCACCGTGACCACGGCACGAATCGCGGCGGAGGGAGTCGTCGACGGCGAGGGAGGTCCTGCTGGCGATCTTATCTGCTTGGTCACTGTACCATGGCCATGTGTTCATCAGAGCCTGACAGTCGATGTTTAACTTGAATTTTCTCCAAATTTGTTGTGGTAACTGATTCAATTCTCTGCATCAAGTTTATAGACCTATAGTCCATCTTCAACTTTGCCATGGAACTCACTATCAAATAGTCACTGAATCCCATTCGAAATCGAGCTCAAAGTTCACCTCACAGCACTGCAACTCTGAAATTCAGCTTCAAACAGTCTGACAGCCTGTTTTGGACTGGGTTTTTCTCCAAATTTCTCATAACAACTATGCTTGCACCCTTTAGCAAAGTTGTTCTCCTATTATTGGGCTACAATTTTGATGTGGTGACCTAGGGCAAAAACCCTATGCTTAGAAAGTTACAAAGCCCCAAAGTTGGGCCAAAACTTTGAAATTTCAGACTTAGTTTAGAACTCAATAGGGTCCATTTTGCAAATAAGTCCAAAACCAAGGGTTTTGCTTGTAAATCTCCTCAAATGTGGACCAAATGACTTTATGGTTTATAACATACTAATTTTTACACTTTAGTCCAATTGTGCATCAATTTTGCACATAGGTCCCTAGGGTTTGGACTTTGGGTTTTCCAGGGTTCCAATTAGGGTTTTTAATATCCCAGGGGTATAAATGTGATTCAACTTTATTGTTGGGGTCACTTTATGACTTTTACCCTAAAGCCTTTAGGTTTTCTCAACTTGGGTTAAGTTTTACCCTTTTAACCACTATTTAGGGTTAAGTCCTTAAACCAGGGTCCTATTTGTAAAACAGTAAAACAATACAACTTGTTTGAAATTTTTGCCTAGTGAATGCACTCTAGGTGGATCAAACATATGCAATGCCCATGCTCATGATGCCATGCTCAAGTTTTAGTTAGAGTAACACCAGGGGTGTTACATCCTTCCCCCCATAAAAGAATCTCGTCCCGAGATTTAAAGTCCTAGGGTGAGTAATGGAAAAGGAAATGTGTCATGTTTTTATTTCCTTATTTCTGGTACAAGGCAGGGGTGGTGTGGGGGTTCATTCCTTTATTACACAGCTATACAAACTTTACAACTTACAAGAGGCTAGAAAGCCTGGGAAATTCTTATCTAAGAAATCTTGGGTTTCCCATGTAGCCTCATCTTCCGAATGCTGGTTCCACTGTACCTTATAAAACTTGAGAGTCTTTCTCCGGGTAACCCTGTCCTTTTGATCCAGAACTCGAATGGGATGTTCCGAGTATGTCAAATCTGGTTCCAGGACAACATCAGTCACTTCAACGGTTCGATCGGGAACCCGAAGACACTTCTTCAATTGTGACACGTGGAACACATTATGCACGGCAGACAATGTTTCAGGGAGCTGAAGTCGATATGCCACTGGTCCACATTGCTCAAGTACCAGGAATGGACCAATGTACCTGGGTGCAAGTTTTCCTTTGACCCCGAAACGCGATACACCCTTCATTGGTGAAACTTTCAAGTAGACATAATCGCCTACCAGAAAACATAAGGGTTGTCGTCGTCGGTCTGCCTAACTCTTTTGTCGAGTCTGAGCTTCCTTCATATTATGAATAATTTTCTGCACCTTTTCTTCGACCTCTTTCACCATATCAGGCCTAAAGAAGTACCTTTCTCCAGGTTCAGACCAATTTAGCGGAGTTCGACACCGTCGCCCATATAAAGCTTCAAAAGGTGCCATCTTGATACTCTCCTGATAACTGTTATTGTATGAAAACTCCGCTAAGGGCAAACACTCATCCCATTTTTGCGAGAAATCCAGGACACATGCCCGCAGCATATCCTCGAGGATTTGATTTACTCTCTCAGTCTGTCCACTGGTTTGAGGATGATAGGCCGAACTGTGGAGTAACTTAGTACCCAGGGACTTATGAAGTTCTTCCCAGAATTTGGATACGAATGGAGGTCCACGATCCGACACTATAGTCTTCGGAATACCATGTAGACTGAGAATACGGGCAATGTATAATGCTGCATAAGTGGCTACTGTATATGTGACCTTGACAGGTAAGAAGTGGGCAACCTTCGTGAGTCGGTCAACGATAACCCAAATAGAATCATACCCTTTGGCCGTCCTGGGCAATCCCACAATAAAGTCCATGCTGATGTCTTCCCATTTCCATGTTGGTATTGGTAATGACTGCAATGGACCAGCAGTTTTCATGTGTATGGCTTTGACACGTCTGCAAGTGTCACACTTAGCCACATAGCGTGCAATTTCAATCTTCATCTTTGTCCACCAGTAATGTTGCTTTAAATCTTGATACATCTTAGTGCTTCCCGGATGAATGGAATAGCGACTAAGATGAGCTTCATCTAAAATTTGCTGGCGGAGTTCTTCATTCTTCGGCACTACTATGCGGTTATTAAACCATAACACACCTTGATCATCTTCCTTGAAACATTGGGCTGTTCCAGCCCTTATCTTCTCGCGTAGGTGCTTCATGCCCAGATTATCCTTTTGAGCATCAATTATCCTTTGCAAAATGGTTGACTCAAGCTTTAGTTGATTTAGAGTCCCTTGCTGGATTATCCCCAGGTTTAACTTTTCCATTTCTTGACACAAAGTGTTTTCGGAGGTCTTTACCATAAGACAGTGGCAGGAAGTCTTGCGACTCAATGCATCTGCCACCACATTGGCCTTGCCTGGGTGATAATGGATTTCCAGTTCATAATCTTTAATGAGCTCAAGCCATCGTCTTTGCCTCATGTTTAACTCTGACTGGGTAAATATATACTTCAAACTCTTATGATCTGTATATATGTGGCAGATGTTTCCCAGCAGATAGTGACGCCATATTTTCAGGGCATGAACCACAGCAGCTAGCTCTAAATCATGTGTTGGATAATGCTCTTCATGTCGGCGTAACTGCCTTGAAGCATACGCAATTACTCGGCCTTCTTGCATCAGCACACAGCCGAGTCCACTGCCAGAGGCATCACAGTATACATCAAAAGGCTTAGTGATGTTCGGTTGAGCCAATACCGGAGCAGTGGTCAATAGTGTCTTTAATTCCTCAAAAGCTTCATTACATTTAGAAGACCAATTGAACTTAGTATCATTCTTCAATAAACTTGTGATTGGCTTCACAAGCTTAGAAAAATCAGGTATGAATCTGCGATAATATCCTGCGAGTCCAAGAAAACTCCGGACTTGGTGAACAGTTGTTGGGGGTTTCCATTCCAGAATATCCTTGACCTTGCTAGGATCTACCGCAATCCCTTTGGCTGATAACACGTGCCCCAGAAATTGAATTTCCTCCAGCCAGAACGCGCACTTGCTGAACTTGGCATACAATTGGTGTTCCCTCAGGCGCGTTAATACAACCCGTAAGTGCTGAGCATGCTCCTCTTCATTTTTAGAATATATCAAAATATCATCGATGAAGACCACCACGAACTTGTCTAACTCGGGCATGAACACCGAGTTCATCAAATAGGTGAAGTGGGCAGGAGCATTAGTGAGCCCGAAAGACATTACTAGATATTCAAACAATCCATACCGCGTAGTAAAAGCGGTCTTCGGTATATCCTCGGGCCGAATACGGATTTGATGGTAACCCGACCTGAGATCAATTTTGGAAAACACCCTCGCCCCAGTCAGTTGATCAAATAAGATGTCGATCCTTGGAAGAGGGTACTTATTCTTAATGGTGACCTCATTTAGGGGCCGATAGTCCACGCACATGCGCAAGGTTTGATCCTTCTTCTTCACAAAGATGGCGGGACAACCCCACGGAGACGAGCTTGGCCGGATAAATCCTTTATTCAGCAGATCTTGTCATTGAATCTTCAATTCTGCTAACTCATTAGGGGGCATACGGTACGATCTTCGGGAGATAGGAGCCGTACCGGGCTTTAGCTCAATTACGAATTCAACATCTCTTTCAGGGGGCAGTCCAGGCAAATCTTCCGGAAATACATCTGGAAACTCACATACTACCGGAATGTTCTTGATCTCCGGTACAATGGCTTCAAAGATTCTACCAGAAGCTTTGGCTGGATTGGTTTTGGGGAGAGACAAGAGAATTTCTTCTTGATTATAACTCAACCTGACGGTTCTGAGTTCAGTGTTGAGTACTGCCTTGTGTTGGGTTAACCAATTCATCCCCAAAATTACATCTATATCCTGGCCTCTTAGAACAATCATGTTAGCAGGAAAGTTCCGTCTGGCCATAGTTACTGGCACTCCATAGGCCACTTCTTTAGTAAAAATGTATCCCCCAGGTGAATGAATTTTAAAACCCTCTTTTGATTCATGACATGTAATGTGATGTTGCTCCACAAATGTCTTGCTAATGAAGGTATGCGAAGCACCAGAATCAAAAAGAATTATTGCAGGGTGGCTGGCCACAGGGAACGTACCCATCATCACCGGCTCTCCTTCCGGTGTCGTAGCCACTTGCGTATAATATACTCGCCCCGTTTTCTTGGTATTCTTGCCCGAAGTACTTCCCTTGCCTGGAGCTGAATTTCCCGATCCTTGCTGATTATTAGCTTGATTTTGCCGAGGATAGGGGCAATCTTTAATAAAATGTCCAGATTTGCCACAGTTAAAACATCCAGTTGAAGAACTTGGCAGTGCAGGGAATCGAGTGCCTGGGGCACCCGGCTGACTTTGGACAGTGGGAGCTTTGTTGGGACGAATAATTATAGGCTGCTTGAAAGGGAAAGATGGTGCACTTGGACGGTTCTGGTTAGAGGGCCGGAGAATAAACCGTTGCCTCTTTACCGGGCCCTCACTAGGCCGATCACCACTGAATCCCTTACTTTTCCCAGAATTTGCGTATTTGGCCTCCACAGATAAGGCTGTGCTGACAGCCTTCCCATAAGTAAGATCAATACATGCAGCCATTTTCCGCTGCATCCGGTCGTTCAGACCTCTCATAAAACAATTCTTCTTTTTCAAATCTGTATTCACCTGATCAATTGCGTACTGGGACAGGTGATTGAACTTGTTGAGGTACTGATTCACCGTATCTCCCCCTTGTTTCAATTTCATGAACTCTTCTTGCTTCATGTGCAGCACTCCCTCAGGAATATAATGCTCGCGGAATGCTGCTTTGAACTCGTTCCATGTAATTTGATGATTATCCGGTTGGATGGCCACGAAGTTCCCCCACCAAGTGCTGGCAGGGCCTCGAAGTTGCTGAGCCGCAAACAACGGCTTCTGGGTTTCTGAGCAGCGAAGAAGACCAAATTTCTGTTCAATGACCCTTATCCATTCGTCAGCTTCGAGCGGGTCTTCTGCTTTGACGAAGAGAGGCGGACGAGTCTCAGAGAAATCCAAATAAGTGGTCTCACGGGGACCCTGTTGAAATCCTCTTCCTGCTTGTTGCTGAAGCTGTTGCTGACCCGCCATCTCCCTCAGGAAGCGGGTATTGTCGGCTGTAGCATTTACCAAGGCAGCGATTGCCTCGGCAAGCGTGGGTGGAACGGGAGGTGGATTCGGGGTAGCATCCCGACCCCCGGATGTTCCAGCTGCATCCTGTCCTCGAGTCCGGGTCGGCATCTGAGGCAAAAACATTTGAATAAACATAATGTGCCAAAGAAACCTTCCGTTTTACATTACTGTAAAAAGTAATGGTATAGACTCGACATTACACAACAGGATACATTACCCATTTTACAAAATTTTAACCTATTATACAACCGTACACCCTACAATACACTACTCTAATATAACAGTACACCCTACAATACACTACTCTACTCTTACTACACCACTAGTCCTGTTTTCCATTGCTTTTGGCGGCTTCATCATCAGGTGTGGGAGTCCAGACGTCCACCAACCTCAAAGAAGGAGGGGGTTCATACAGGTCTAATTCCCCACCCAACGCGCGTCCCGCGACGTGAGAAGGTCCGGCTTCCGCCTTAGCAGAGGGTGTAGGCTCATTAGGGTGTAGTTGCGAGTAGAGCACATGGACTTCTTCATGCAGTGTATTGCAGTAAACCTGCAGGTCGTCCACAGCTGAGCTGAGTTCTCTAACTCGGGCCTGAGCCCTTGCCTCCTTGGCCCATGCCAATGAACGAGATTGAACAGCCCAATCGAGTGCCAAATCCCGATCGGCCAGCTGGTCTTGTAGATGGCGAACGTCTCTTCGTAACTCATTTATACGGTCACCATCTCCAATCCATATAGCTGTCCTGCGGCGGAGTTCCAATTGGAGCCTGCTTACTTCTGCTTCTAGATCCCCTATAGGATCATTGCTCCCGCTACTACTATCTACATCTCGCGGAGCAAGTTGATGTCGAGGCACTCCAAGAGGTCCAGTCGACTTACGCGCGGTCTTTCTTGTGCGCGGCGGCATTTTCTAAAGGGGAAATTTATTAGTATAATTCTTAGCATGATGCATGAGTAAGTACAGAATCAACCTTGGTTGATTCAACCTTCTATACATTGCACTCTTCCTATCTGGTCTTTAAGATAAACTCTTCAGAATACTTAGGTAAGAAGAGAAAAGAATCTTTAGGTAAGACTTTTGAAAATCTTTTTGAAGATGTCCCGGAATATCTGCAAAGAAGGGCTACGCTCCGATACCAGCTGTGACGGAACCTCCCAAGTAATCAGGCCCACCTACAGTTGTCCTTGTCTAACAGACATCAGACATCCTGTAGATGTTCCTAAGTTACTTGACAAGCTCGGTATCTTTCCTTACCTTACCAGGAACGTTTCACCCGTCTTGCAGGCATTACAGATCATCGGAGATAAAGATATGCGGAAGCGATTACATAATCTTACATTTATTTCCAAAGTAAGCTCAAGTTAAGTTATTACAGACCAGTTCAAAAAGTGAGTGCATAACAGTAATAATTATACAAACCGGGGAGACACAACTTCTCCCGAAGGACTATAAACAAAAGATCTAAGATGGAGGACCGAGTCCTCCCGCACTTCAGTCTTGGGTTTCATCCTTGGGAACCACCTTAGCACAGAAGCAGCAGAAGTCTGCTACTTCCCCACCTAAAAACAACAAAGGGATAAACCCTGAGTATGGAATTACTCAGCAAGTCTTACCCGACTAAGGAAAAGACTCTCAAGGGTATGCTGGATAACTAGGAGTCAAGGGGAGGCTTTAGCAAAAATCAACTTATACTTTTGCAGAAGTTGCTTACTAAAGTGAGTCCTTACTTTCAATCTTTTAACGCCATATTAAGTATTAATAGACTCCATTTGCATCTAGTCTAATTTCGCATCACATCAAGACAACATCATTTTTATCCATCATTTTCACATCCTGACTCTAGGTTGTAGAAAAGTGACCAAGTCTTCATAACCGCGAAGGTACGGCGATCCGAATCGATTATACTCAGCTGAGGATCTCCAATCACACGACATATGTAGCACTTAACCCTTGCATATGTCAACCCGCCACCGGGGTTCTTAAGACCGGATCAGGTTCACGCAAACCGAGAGCACAGATACACCACCGTCCAGCCTCTTGCCACGGAGGGTACACGCTACTCTCGCCACCGCTCCACTCCCATTTCGTGTTATCTTATTCCGGCCTTAGTCTACCCGAGGCAAGGCTTACCCATGACGAGGCATGTGACCAGTTAAAGGGTCCTCGGTCAGCACGCCTACATACGCGTTAATCCTTAACCAACCTGGGTAGAACATCACCTGTTCCTACCCCCAAGTCTCAATTTACGTATTTCCATCCCTAGGAATGTGTCTGTTCCTTAGGAGGAAAGAGCATCTCAGGGAGCTTTGCAGTAAGATCCCACTATTGCTCCAAATGAAAATATTCTTGTGGGTAGAAGCCATCCTCTCCATGGTTAAATTGAGGACAACCTCTATCCACAAGATCTAAGCAAGGCTAAGCATTTTTTTGCAAATCATACTTTTGATACTTCACAGAAGTATCTATACAGGTATGGATATCAAGGAAAGCAATGCATCAAAGGGTTTCAAGTAACTCCTATGAACTTAATGCACATTTCACTAGACTTAAAGTGTGCGAAAAGTATTTAAAAACACAAGGAAGGTGGTAAATGCACCGGGGCTTGCCTTTGTTATCAGATGTGTCTGGCTCGGATCCACAGATATCAAAATAGAAGCAGTTGTCTGCCTGGGGATCAGAGGTGGGTGGTATCCCTTCTTCAACAACTTCTTCTTCTTCTTCTTGCTCTAATATAACCATATACATGCATAAGAATGGATGTCATGGAATGCTCATGAGGATGCAAAGATAGCATAAACTTGTTATTTATGTCTTGAGTACAACTTTCCTTCACGGTACTCCGAGAACCTAGGGTTTCCGGAGTCAGTAAAGGAGTTCATGGAGCAGGGGGTGGTTTTGGGTTTTGTGATCAAACAAGGTCCAAATCAACCCAAATTCTACCCATGGCTTCTAAATAATGTGAAAAGCTCACATAAAAAGTTTGGGGAATTTTGGACTTATTATTTATTCTCTAAAAATCCAGAATCAATAGTTTAGGCTATTTTAAATATCCTAAAATTCTCTATTCCAACTAAAAATCATAAAACTATTTTTCTTAAATACTATAGAAAATAACAAGCCTAAGAAAATTGGTCTCACAATTTTAGGATTTTTTCTACAGTTTTCTATAATTGTTTTGGCTCTGGGAAATAAAGAAAAAGACAAACAGTGAACAGCACTGGGCCGAAACCAGCCCGACAAGCCCAGGCCCAGGGAGAACAGTGCTCGCGCCCGCGCGCGCGCGTCCGCGCCCAGGCAGTTTTGCGGAAAGGGCCTCGCGTTTCAGGCTAAACAGAAATCGGTCCTTTCACTATTGGGTTGAGTCACTGACGGATTGCACAAATGCCCTCGGGTTCCTACCTATTCTGTGTTTCACGTCCTCGACGGCGACCGCGCGGGTAACGAACTCCGGCGAGGTTATACTGGCGGATTTACATTATGATCAGTGCCTTCGAGCTACACATACCAGATTAAACCTTCACTGATCATTTCCCCTAAGTTAATTTCAAGATTAAGGAGCTAATTTGGTCTGGCCACGGTAACCATGCGGATGAATTCACGAACTACGCGTTCCCGGTGATAGGTGGTCACACAGTCCAAATTGATGACTTGATAAGCATCACGGAGCTATGCAAGTGCTTAAACAAGAAAGTAGGGGACCGGGGCTGACCGGAGAGGGGCTGGCCGCGGTGAGGTGTTCTTGCGGGGTGTTCAACCCGAGTTGGGGGAAATCCCAAATTCGCGTTCACCGGTGAACGATTGAGGACGGTATTCGGTGGCTGAGTGGGTGATTAAGCTACGCAGCTAGGGGAGGGCTCAATTTATAAGCGGCTTAGACGGTGGCCGTGAATTTAGCGAAGGACGCGCGGCGGCCGGAGGGAGGGAAGAACACTGGCGCAAGTAATTCGTGGCAACCGGTGTGGCATCCTCCCCGGCGACGCTGGGACAGTCTAGAGGAGTCATGGCGACGCTAAGGAAGGGCTTGGACACGCGGCATAAGGCCGGGAAGCGGCGGTCACCGGCGTTCCTATCGTTTTCCACTGCGACGGCGCATGTACGGTGGTCGGGATTGTTTTACCGGCCGGACTTATCCTCGGCGACGTGGCATGAACGTTAACGGATCAGCACGGGCACACATCACCGTGACCACGGCACGAATCGCGGTGGAGGGAGTCGTCGACGGCGAGGGAGGTCCTGCTGGCGATCTTATCTGCTTGGTCACTGTACCATGGCCATGTGTTCATCAGAGCCTGACAGTCGATGTTTAACTTGAATTTTCTCCAAATTTGTTGTGGTAACTGATTCAATTCTCTGCATCAAGTTTATAGACCTATAGTCCATCTTCAACTTTGCCATGGAACTCACTATCAAATAGTCACTGAATCCCATTCGAAATCGAGCTCAAAGTTCACCTCACAGCACTGCAACTCTGAAATTCAGCTTCAAACAGTCTGACAGCCTATTTTGGACTGGGTTTTTCTCCAAATTTCTCATAACAACTATGCTTGCACCCTTTAGCAAAGTTGTTCTCCTATTATTGGGCTACAATTTTGATGTGGTGACCTAGGGCAAAAACCCTATGCTTAGAAAGTTACAAAGCCCCAAAGTTGGGCCAAAACTTTGAAATTTCAGACTTAGTTTAGAACTCAATAGGGTCCATTTTGCAAATAAGTCCAAAACCAAGGGTTTTGCTTGTAAATCTCCTCAAATGTGGACCAAATGACTTTATGGTTTATAACATACTAATTTTTACACTTTAGTCCAATTGTGCATCAATTTTGCACATAGGTCCCTAGGGTTTGGACTTTGGGTTTTCCAGGGTTCCAATTAGGGTTTTTAATATCCCAGGGGTATAAATGTGATTCAACTTTATTGTTGGGGTCACTTTATGACTTTTACCCTAAAGCCTTTAGGTTTTCTCAACTTGGGTTAAGTTTTACCCTTTTAACCACTATTTAGGGTTAAGTCCTTAAACCAGGGTCCTATTTGTAAATCAGTAAAACAATACAACTTGTTTGAAATTTTTGCCTAGTGAATGCACTCTAGGTGGATCAAACATATGCAATGCCCATGCTCATGATGCCATGCTCAAGTTTTAGTTAGAGTAACACCAGGGGTGTTACATCCTTCCCCCCATAAAAGAATCTCGTCCCGAGATTTAAAGTCCTAGGGTGAGTAATGGAAAAGGAAATGTGTCATGTTTTTATTTCCTTATTTCTGGTACAAGGCAGGGGTGGTGTGGGGGTTCATTCCTTTATTACACAGCTATACAAACTTTACAACTTACAAGAGGCTAGAAAGCCTGGGAAATTCTTATCTAAGAAATCTTGGGTTTCCCATGTAGCCTCATCTTCCGAATGCTGGTTCCACTGTACCTTATAAAACTTGAGAGTCTTTCTCCGGGTAACCCTGTCCTTTTGATCCACTGTACCTTATATTTCACAGGTTGCGCCCTGTGCCTATAAATAGACGAATAGTACCCCTCTACTGTTCACGCTGGCTTGTTATCCTGCTTTTGCGTCACGCTTGTACTTTTTCCTTCTTTCGAGCCGAAGGTACATTTGTAATCTGATATCATTTCTATTTTTCCATAGTAATAAAATAGAAATGAGTTGATATATAATTGTTTATATTATCTTTTACATTTTATATGATTCTTTCTTCATTATTATATGCTGCATCGATGAAGGTATGTCCTTCATAACCTTCGTCCGAAGATCATTATATCCTAAGGGAAATAATGCCTCGAAGGACGAAGGGCTTTAACATTTAACGTTTTTGTGTTGCCTTGTTCTTAACTCATAGCATTTGAGAACAAGTCCCCAACAGGAGCGGCAGTCGCTGACCAGGTGGGTCCCACAACTAGAGGAAGAGCTCCGCACGTGGTGTTACAACCACTGACAAGGGGACCCATGCGACAGCGAGTCACGAGGCGAGCGTGAACGCGTGCGGATGACAAGTGGGGACCAGGTATCAGCGCTCCTTTATGTCGGCGGTCCAGCTGGGCCGAGTGGGCTGCGGACAAGCACAGGAAATGGGTCGCGCGCAGGGTTAAGGCCCAGTGCAGGAGAATTCTCTTTTCTTTTTCTTTTCTTTTTTCCTTTGCTTTCTTTCCCTTTTATTTTTAAATTTCAAATTTGAATCCCAACCTTTGTTGTGAATTTTGCACTTTATACTAAACACTTACATCAAAATGTCAGTATGAAGTAATATCTTTATTTATATATTTTCCTTTATTTTGCATCTAAGGTTTTCTTTTCTCACTTCTCTTTTCTCTTCAATTTTATTTCCAAATCCTATGATTTAAATTAGATTTAATCCCTAATTCTCCTCATTAATGTGTCCTTATTAATAATATTATTATAATTAAATGCACAAGCAAACAAAAACTCCAACATGATGCACAGAGTATTTTGATTAGTTATTTGTTTACTTAAATAGGATGTTCTCATGTTGTAATGAGTGGATGGCAAAACAATTAAGGAGATCAACTCTCTTCATAATGTTTACAATTTGGGTATTACAGCCTATAGGTCCTTGGAATCTTCATAGTTTTTCCTCCTGTTGACCTTGGTCTGAGCAGCAAATTCAGCAAGAATGAGTACACTTATGGTTGGTACTTAGCAAGTGTGTAAGAATAATTTAGTGTAAGTCTAATCAAGAATAAGGCTAAGGCTATAACATTTTGTATTTTAATTAAGTTGGTCAAAATTTTATTAGCGGTTACTAAGTACAAGTTGATACAATCACAATTAAATAAAAAGATCATAACTAAAATACCAACAATAAACCACCTGTAAATTCATTTATTTTACTTCCAATAGATTAATTGTGTGAGGATCCAAGTCACTCTTGACCGTGAGCACGACTAATATATCAGTTTTACACTCTGTAGAGGTTATACATCTTTACCCACAAGCCATGTTTCTCATTTGCCAGAGGCCATGACTCCCATGCACCTTTTTCAGGGAAGCATGACATGGTTCACTACGAAGCCTTTACAAGATCCACTAGTATGAAGATAATCCACTAAGGTTTTAGGACAAGGTGTAGCACAGAGCTCCCTCAACTAAAAACTACCACATAGTAGACCAGTCTGAGAAACGATCCATACTCCAGCAACACCTCCTGAGAGCACCTAGAGGGGGGTGAATAGGTGATCCTATAAAAATCAACACTAAATAGCCACAAAACTTGGTTAAGTGTTAGTACGGCTAAGTAGCGAGCTCTTCCGAACACACAAGTAATCACAAGAGACACGCGAGTTTATCCCGTGGTTCGGCCAAGTATAACACTTGCCTACTTCCATGTTGTGGCGTCCCGACGGACGAGGGTTGCAATCAACCCCTTTCAAGTGATCCAATGATCAACTTGAATACCACGGTGTTCTTTCTTATACTTTCTCCCATTTGCGAGGAATCTCCACAACTTGGAGCCTCTCGCCCTTACAATTGATGATCACAAAGAAGCACGGAAGTAAGGTTGGGAAGAGCAACGCACACTAGAGTTAAATCCACACCACAAACACGCACACAAGTGAGAAGATGAGCACACAAAATATGCACGGGGAGTTTACAACTCAAAAAGTGCTCCAATCTCAAGAACGGTGAACGATTGTGTGAAAGTGAGGACTAGAAGTCTTGGAATGCTTAGAGTGTGCTTAGGTCACTCCTCCATGCGCCTAGGGGTCCCTTTTATAGCCCCAAGGCAGCTAGGAGCCGTTGGAGGCAATCTTGGAAGGCTAATCTTGCCTTCTGTCGGGTGGCGCACCGGACAGTCCGGTGCGCCACCGGACAGCCACTGTAGCATGTCCGGTGCGGATCTCCTTCCTATTTTGGCGCAGTGGACCGTTGCAGATTCACGACAGTTGACGCACCGGACAATGTCCGGTGCACATCGGACACTGTCCGGTGCACACCGGACAGTCCGGTGCCCCCTGCCGACCATTGGAGCGAGCCACGCGTCGCCCGCCGATTTCGATGTCGATCGTTTCATAGTCGATCGTTGGCTCACCGACAGTCCGGTGCACCACCGGACAGTCCGGTGAATTTTAGCCGTACGCCATTGAACTTTTCTCGAGAGCGACGACTTCGCCGCGGGCGACTCACCGGACAGTCTGGTGCACCACCGGACAGTCCGGTGAATTATAGTCGTACGCCGCCGTTGAGTCCCGAGAGCGGCCTGTTCACCGAGACTGGCCTGGTGCACCGGACAGTCCGGTGCACCCAGACTGAGCAGGCCAACTCTTTTACAATCTATTTTCTCCTGTTTCTAGCACTTAGACACAATACATTAGTACCCAAATCAATGTACTAAGTCTAGAAATGTACCTTGTTACATGATTTGCATTTCTTCAATCTTTGGCACAAATTAACACTTAGAGAATATGTGTTGGGCACTTAATCACCAAAACACTTTAGAAATGGCCCAAGGGCACATTTCCCTTTCAATCTCCCCCTTTTTGGTGATTTATGCCAACACATCCAAAAGCAACCAAAAGAAGTGCAATATCAATGCAAAAGAGAACCAAATTGTTTTTTACTCTAATTTGGCATATTTGGATCATACTCCGCCACCACTTGGTTTGTTTTTGCAAATCAAATTCATTTTCCTATCTCTAAGTCAAACACACTTGTTTAGGCATAAAGAGAGATATTCCAAGAGTGAAATTGATCAAGATCCAAAAACTCCCCCTTTTTCCCATAATCATAAATTCTCCTCACAAGAGACCAAATCTTGCAATAAGAGTGTTTTGGATAAATCAAAAAGTTCTAACTCTACTCTTTTTGAAATTTCACAAGTGGTAGCTAATCCATTTACTTTGGCCTTAATTTCTCCCCCTTTGGCATTAAGCACCAAAACGGGATCATTCTTGGCCCTTTAACCCCATTGCCTCACCAAAATTGTCAATTAAGAGCAAAAAGGCAATAAGAGCATAGATATGAACTTGGGGTTAATACCGGAGTGCAGTGGAAGTCTTTGCATGGTCCAAGTTCACCTTTCCCTTTCAATTCACTTTTGAGACTAAATCAAGTAAACTCAAACACAAAGGTTAGTCTCAAAGGGTCAAGTTGTAGCATGTATCCCCCTAAATAAGTGCATCACTTGCAAATGGACTTGTGAGGTCCGGGGATCATGTGTACAACTTGAGCACCACAAATGAACAAAAAATAGATTGAAATGCATAAATTAACATGATCAAAGGCATAAAACACATGTATGCTATAGATCAATCCAAGTTACGCGAATCTAAGACATTTAGCTCACTACGCAACCTGCAAAACCTTTTCTCATCTAAAGGCTTGGTGAAGATATCGGCTACCTGGTTCTCGGTGTTAATATGGTACACCTCGATATCCCCCTTTTGCTGGTGGTCTCTCAGGAAGTGATGCCGGATGTCTATGTGCTTAGTGCGGCTGTGTTCAACAGGATTATCCGCCATGCGGATTGCACTCTCATTGTCACATAGGAGTGGGACTTTGCTCAGATTGTAGCCAAAGTCCCGGAGGGTTTGCCTCATCCAAAGTAGTTGCGCGCAACACTGTCCTTGAGAACACCTAGAGCGGAGGGGGTGAATAGTTGATCCTGTAAAAATTCAACAACTAATAGCCACAAAACTTGATTAAGTGTTAGTATGATAAAACCAAGTGGCTATAGAGCGAGCTCTTGTGAATCACAATAATCACACAGAAAGACAACACAAGAGACACAGTGGTTATCTCGTGGTTCGGCCAAGTATAACACTCGCCTACCTCCACGTTGTGGCGTCCCAATGGACGAGGGTTGCACTCAACCCCTTTCAAGTGATCAAATGATCAACTTGAATACCACAGCTTTTCTTGCTTTTCTCTTTTTCCCGTTTGCGAGGAATCTCCACAAGTTGGAGTCTCTCGCCCTTACAACAAAGATCACAGTGAAAGCACTAGAGTAAGGATGGGAAGCAACACACACAAATCCGCAGCAATACACACGCACACAAGCCAAGACTTGAGCTCAAAATGAAACACAACGAGTTCACAACTAGAACGGAGCTCAAATCACTAACACAGTCGATCAAGTGCGCGGAGACGGAGTGTGGAAGACTTAGAATGCTTAAAGTATGCTTGGGTGACTCCTCCATGCGCCTAGGGGTTCCTTTTATAGCCCCAAGGCAGCTAGGAGCCGTTGGAGGAATTCTTGGAAGGCTAATCTTGCCTTCTATTGGGTGGCGCACCGGACAGTCCGGTGTGCCATCGGACAGTCCCTGTAGCTGTCCGTTGCGCGATCTCCTTCCTTTTCTGGCGCATCCGACCGTTGCAGAATCGTGGCAATTGGCACACCGGACATTGTCCGGTGCACACCAGACAGTCCGGTGCCTCCTGCCGACTTTTGGCGCGTCCACACGTCGCGCGAAGATTGCGCGGTCGACCATTGGCGTCGTCGACCGTTGGCTCACCGGACAGTCCGGTGCAACACCGGACAGTGCGGTGATTTATAGCCGTACGCCGTTGAACGTTTCCCGAGAGCAACACTGTCCTGCGGCAACATACTCGACCACAGCGGTGGATAGGGCAACAGAAGTTTGTTTCTTTAAGCTCCACGACACCAGGGACCTTCCTAAGAATTGGCACGTCCCTGATGTACTCTTCCTATCAACCTTGCACCCGACATAATCGGAGTCTGAATATCCAATCAAGTCAAAGGTAGACCCCTTTGGATACCAGATCCCGAAGCAAGGCATAGCAACTAAATATCTAAGAATCCGCTTAACGGCCACAAGGTGACATTCCCTTGGGTCGGATTGATATCTAGCACACATGCACACGCTAAGCATAATATCCGGTCTACTAGCACATAAATAAAGCAAGGAACCTATCATAGACCGGTATGCCTTTTGATCAACGGACTTACCTCCTTTATTGAGGTCGACATGTCCGTCGGTTCCCATTGGTGTCTTCGCGGGCTTGGCGTCCTTCATCCCGAACCGCTTGAGTAGGTCTTGCGTGTACTTCGTTTGGGAGATGAAGGTGTCGTCCTTGAGTTGCTTCACTTGGAACCCAAGGAAGTAGTTCAACTCGCCCATCATCGACATCTCAAATTTCTGTGTCATCACCCTGCTAAACTCCTCACAAGACTTTTGGTTAGTAGAACCAAATATTATGTCATCGACATAAATTTGGCACACAAATAGGTCACCATCACAAGTCTTAGTGAAAAGAGTTGGATCAGCTTTCCCAACCTTGAAAGCATTAGCAATTAGGAAATCTCTAAGGCATTCATACCATGCTCTTGGGGCTTGCTTAAGTCCATAGAGCTCCTTAGAGAGCTTACACACATGGTCGGGGTACCATTCATCCTCAAAGCCAGGGGGTTGCTCCACGTACACCTCCTCCTTGATTGGCCCGTTGAGGAAAGCGCTCTTCACATCCATTTGGAACAACCTGAAAGAGTGGTGAGCAGCATAGGCTAATAGAATGCGAATAGACTCTAGCCTAGCCATAGGACCAAAAGTCTCCTCAAAATCCAAACCTGCGACTTGGGCATAACCTTTTGCCACAAGTCGAGCCTTGTTTCGTGTCACCACCCCGTGCTCGTCTTGCTTGTTGCGGAACACCCACTTGGTTCCCACAACATTTTGCTTGGGACATGGCACCAGGGTCCAAACTTCATTTCGCTTGAAGTTGTTGAGCTCTTCCTGCATGGCCAACACCCAGTCCGGATCTAGCAAGGCCTCTTCTACCCTGAAAGGCTCAATAGAAGAGACAAACGAGTAATGCTCACAAAAGTTAGCTAGTCTTGAGCGAGTAGTTACTCCCTTGCTTATATCACCCAGAATCTGGTCGACGGGATGATTCCTTTGAATCGTCGCTCAGACTTGAGTTGGAGGGGCCCGTGGTGCTTCTTCCTCCATAACTTGGTCTTCTTGTGCTCCCCCTTGATCACACGCCTCCTCTTGAGGAACCTGTTCATCATCTTGAGTTGGGGGTTGCACCATTGTTGAGGAAGAACGTTGATCTTGGTCTTGGTGTTCCTGTGGTCGCACATCTCCAATCGCCATGGTGCGAATTGCGTCCGTTGGAACATCATCTTCATCTACATCATCAAGATCAACTTGCTCTCTTGGAGAGCCATTAGTTTCATCAAATACAACGTCGCTAGAGACTTCAACCAAACCCGATGATTTGTTGAAGACTCTATACGCCTTTGTATTTGAGTCATAACCTAGCAAAAACCCTTCTACAACTTTGGGAGCAAATTTGGAATTTCTACCTTTCTTTACTAGAATATAACATTTACTCCCAAATACACGAAAGTATGAAACGTTGGGTTTGCTACCGGTTACAAGTTCATACGAGGTCTTCTTGAGGAGGCGATGAAGGTAGACCCGGTTTATGGCGTGGCAAGCTGTGTTCACATCTTCCGACCAAAACCGCTCGGGTGTCTTGAATTCTCCAAGCATCGTCCTCGCCATGTCAATAAGCGTCGTGTTCTTCCTCTCTACCACACCATTTTGTTGTGGTGTGTAGGGAGCGGAGAACTTGTGCTTGATTCCTTCCTCCTCAAGGTACTCCTCCACTTGTAAGTTCTTGAACTCGGACCCGTTGTCGCTTCTTATCTTTTTCACCTTGAGCTCAAATTTGTTTTGAGATCTCCTTAGAAAGCGCTTTAGGGTCCCTTGGCTTTCTGATGTATCCTGCAAAAAGAATACCCAAGTGAAGCGAGAAAAATCATCAACTATAACAAGACCATACTTACTTCCCCCGATGCTGAGGTTGGCGACGGGTCTGATGAGGTCCATGTGAAGTAGCTCCAGAGGTATTGATGTAGTCATCACATTCTTGCTGTGATGAGTGCTTCCCACCTGTTTGCCTGCTTGACAAGCTGCACAAGGTCTATCTTTTTCGAAAAATACATTGGTTAGACCTAACACATGTTCTCCCTTTAGAAGTTTATGAAGGTTCTTCATTCCAACATGTGCTAGACGGCGATGCCACAGCCAGCCCAATGCTAGTCTTAGCAATTAAGCATGCATCTAGATCTCCCTCCTCTTTCGAAAAATCAACTAAGTAGAGTTTGTCGTCTAGTACACCCTTAAAAGCTAATGAACCATCACTCCTTCTAAAGACAGACACATCTACATTGGTAAATAGACAATTGTAACCCATATTACATAGTTGACTGACAGATAATAAATTGTACCCGAACGATTCAACTAAGAACACATTAGATATGGAATGCTCGGATGAAATGGCTATCTTTCCTAGTCCTTTAACCTTGCCTTGGTTCCCATCTCCAAAGATGATCAAATCTTGGGAATCTTTGTTCTTGACGTAGGAGGTGAACATCTTCTTCTCCCCCATCATGTGGTTTGTGCATCCGCTGTCGACAATCCAGCTTGAGCCCCCGGATGCATAAACCTGCAAGGCAAATTTGGCTTGGGCTTTAGGTACCCAACTCTTGTTGGCTCCTACAAGGTTAGTTACAATAGCCTTTGGGACCCAAATACAAGTCTTGTCTCCCTTGCATTTGGACCCCAATTTTCTAGCAACCACTTTTTCATTTTTACATGAAAGTACAAACGTAGTGTTGCAAGCATGAAAGACAGTGGTAGGTTTATTACACACTTTCCTAGGAGCATGAGACACAAAATTTCTCCTAGGCCTACCATTAAAATTAGAACTTGAAGCAATCATGGCATGTGAGTCAAAAGCATTATAACTCCTATTATAATGAGAATTTCTAAAAAATTTTCTATCATTGTACATGAAAGCATGATTCTTTTGATTGCTACTAGCCATAAGGGCCTTCCCTTTCTCCTTGTTGGGAATGGGAGCCCTTTGGCTTGTTAAGTTCTTGCCTTCCTTCCGAAAGCCAAGTCCATCCTTAATTGAGGGATGTCTACCAACGGTGTAGGCATCCCTAGCAAATTTTAACTTGTCAAAGTCATTTTTGCAAGTCTTAAGTTGGGCATTAAGACTTGCCACTTCACCATTTAATTTTGTAATAGAAGTAAGGTGTTCAACACATGCATCAACATCAAAATCCTTACACCTATTACAAATGACAACATGCTCTACACAAGAACTAGATTTATTAACTACTTCTAGCTTAGCATTTAAATCATCATTAATACTATTTAAGCTAGACACAGTTTCATGACAAGCAGACAATTTAGAAGACAGCATTTCATTCCTCTTAATCTCTAAAGCAAGAAATTTTTGTACACTAATAAACTTATCATGTTCTTCATACAAAATATCTTCTTGCTTTTCTAAGAGTCTATTCTTTTCATTTAAAGCATCAATCAATTCATTGATTTTATCTACTTTAGTTCTATCTAAACCTTTGAATAAGCTTGTGTAATCTACTTCATCATCACTAGAGTCATCATCACTTGAAGTAGTATACTTAGGGGTATCTCGAGCGCTTACCTTTTTCTCCTTTGCCATGAGGCAAGTATGGCACTCATTGGGGAAGAGAGACGACTTGTTGAAGGCCGAGGCGGCGAGTCCTTCATCGTCAGAGTCGGAAGAAGAGCAATCGGAATCCCATTCTTTGTCGAGGTGCGCCTCGCCCTTCGCCTTCTTGTAGGCCTTCTTCTTCTCCTTCTTCCCACTCTTTTCTTGTTCCTGGTCATTAGTATTATCGGGACAATTTGCTATAAAATGATCAGTCTTACCGCATTTAAAACAGGAGCGCTTTCCCTTTGCCTTGCTCTTGTTGGGATGCTCCTTGCGTCCTTTTAGCGCGGTCTTGAAGCATTTGATGATGAGGGCCATTTCATCTTCATTTAGCCCGGTAGCCTCAACTTGTGCCACCTTGCTAGGTAGCGACTCCCTGCTGCTGCTTGTTGCCTTGAGTACAACGGGTTGGGGCTCATAGATGGGCATTGGACCGTTCAATGCATCATCAACATATCTTGCTTCCTTGACCATCATACGCCCACTCACAAACTTTCCGATTATCTCCTTAGGTGTCATCTTTGTGTACCTGGGATTCTCATGGATTAGGTTCACAAGATGAGGGTCAATAACAGTAAAGGACCTGAGCATAAGTCGGACGACGTCGTGGTCCGTCCATCTCGTGCTTCCATAGCTCCTGATCTTGTTGACCAGGGTATTGAGCCTGTTGTACGTCTGAGTTGGCTCCTCTCCCCTGATCATGGCAAACCTTCCTAGCTCGCCTTCCACTAACTCCATTTTGGTGATCATGGTGGCGTCGTTCCCCTCATGTGATATCTTGAGGGTGTCCCATATTTGCTTGGCGTTGTCCAAGCCGCTCACCTTGTTGTATTCATCCCTGCACAACGATGCTAACAAAACAGTGGTAGCTTGTGCATTCTTATGAATTTGTTCGTTAATGAATACAGGGTTATCCGTACTATCAAATTGCATTCCATTTTCAACTATCTCCCATATACTAGGATGGAGAGAAAATAAGTGACTACGCATTTTGTGACTCCAAAAAGTGTAGTCCTCTTCATCAAAGTGTGGAGGTTTACCAAGAGGAATAGAAAGCAAATGAGCATTGGAATTATACGGAATACGAGAATAGTCAAATGAAAATTTCGAATTAACCGGTTTCTTTTTCTCGTCATCGTCGTCTCTTGGGGAAGAAGAAGACTCGTCGCTGTCGTAGTAGACGATCTTCTTGATGCGTCTCTTCTTTTCCCGTCCTTATTCTTATGGCTTGAGCCAGAGTCAGTGGGCTTGTCGTCCCTTGGCTCGTTGAAGATGGACTCCTTTTCCTTATCATTGACCACCATCCCCTTTCCCTTAGGATCCATCTCTTCGGGTGATTAGTCCCTTTCGTGAAGAGA
This sequence comes from Zea luxurians, assembly GCA_029449295.1. NCBI lineage: Eukaryota > Viridiplantae > Streptophyta > Magnoliopsida > Poales > Poaceae > Zea > Zea luxurians. The sequence continues at coordinate 34,337,354 of JAOPSE010000010.1, read as the reverse complement.
ACGACTCTGATACCAATTGAGAGCACCTAGAGGAGGGTGAATAGGTGATCCTGTAAAAATTCAACAACTAATAGCCACAAAACTTGGTTAAGTGTTAGTACGATAAAACCAAGTGGCTATAGAGCGAGCTCTTGCGAATCACAATAATCACACAGAAAGACAACACAAGAGACAAAGTGGTTATCCCGTGGTTCGGCCAAGTATAACACTCGCCTACCTCCACATTGTGGCGTCCCAATGGACGAGGGTTGCACTCAACCCCTTTCAAGTGATACAATGATCAACTTGAATACCACGGCTTTTCTTGCTTTTCTCTTTTTCCCGTTTGCGACGAATCTCACAAGTTGGAGTCTCTCGCCCTTACAACAAAGATCACAGTGAAAGCACTAGAGTAAGGATGGGAGGCAACACACACAAATCCGCAGCAATACACACGCACACAAGCCAAGACTTGAGCTCAAAATGAAACACAACGAGTTCACAACTAGAACGGAGCTCAAATCACTAACACAGTCGATCAAGTGCGCGGAGACGGAGTGTGGAAGACTTAGAATGCTTAAAGTATGCTTGGGTGACTCCTCCATGCGCCTAGGGGTCCCTTTTATAGCCCCAAGGCAGCTAGGAGCCATTGGAGGCATTCTTGGAAGGCTAATCTTGCCTTCTGTCGAGTGGCGCAACGGACAGTCCGGTGTGCCACTGGATAGTCCCTGTAGCTGTTCGGTGCGCGATCTCCTTCCTTTTCTGGCGCATCCGACCGTTGTAGAATCGTGGCAGTTGGCACACCGGACACTGTCCGGTGCACACCGGACAGTCTGGTGCCCCCTGCCGACTATTGGCGCGTCCATGTGTCGCGAGAAGATTGCGCGGCCGACCGTTGGCGCAGTCGACCGTTGGCTCACCGGACAATCTGGTGCACCACCGGACAGTTCGGTGATTTATAGCCGTACGCTGTTGAACGTTTCCCGAGAGCGATGACTTCGCCGCGGACCACTCACCGGACAGCCCGGTGCACCACTGGACAGTCCGGTGATTTATAGCCGTACGCCGTTGAACGTTTCCCGAGAGCGACGACTTCACCGCGGACCACTCATCGGACAGTCTGGTGCACCACCGGACAGTCCGGTGATTTATAGCCGTACGCCGTTGAACGTTTCCCGAGAGCGACGACTTCACCGCGGACCACTCACCAGACAGTCCAGTGCACCACCAGACAGTCCGTTGATTTATAGCCGTACGCCGCCGTTGAGTCCCGAGAGTGGCCTGTTCACCGAGACTTGTCTGGCACACCGGACACTATCCACTGCACCATCGGACAGTCTGGTGCACCTAGACCGAGCAGGAGTTGCTCATTTCCAATCGCTTTTCTCCTGTTTCTAGCACTTAGACACAATACATTAGTACCCAAATCAATGTACTAAGTCTAGAAACGTACCTTGTTGCATGATTTGCACTTCTTAAATCTTTGGCACAGTTTAACACTTAGAGAATATGTGTTGGGCACTTAATCACCAAAACACTTTAGAAATGGCCCAAGGGCACATTTCCCTTTCAGTCCTGCGGCAACATACTCGGCCTCAACGGTGGATAGGGCAACGGGAGTTTGTTTCTTTGAGCTCCACGACACCAGGGACCTTCCTAGGAATTGGCACGTCCCTGATGTACTCTTCCTATCAACCTTGCATCCAGCATAATCGGAGTCTGAATATCCAATTAAGTCAAATGTAGACCCCTTTGGATACCAGATCCCGAAGCAAGGCGCAACAACTAAATATCTAAGAATCCGCTTAACAGCCACAAGGTGACATTCCCTTGGGTCGGATTGATATCTAGCACACATGCATACGCTAAGCATAATATCCGGTCTACTAGCACATAAATAAAGTAATGACCCTATCATAGACCGGTATGCCTTTTGATCAACGGACTTACCTCCTTTGTTGAGGTCTACATGTCCGTCGGTTCCTATTGGTGTCTTTGCGGGCTTGGCGTCCTAAATCTCAAACCGCTTGAGAAGGTCTTGCGTGTACTTCGTTTGAGAGTTGAAGGTGTCGTCCTTGAGTTGCTTCACTTGGAACCCAAGGAAGTAGTTCAACTCGCCCATCATCGACATCTCAAATTTCTGTGTCATCACCCTGCTAAACTCCTCACAAGACTTTTGGTTAGTAGAACCAAATATTATGTCATCAACATAAATTTAGCACACAAAAAGATCACCGTCACAAGTCTTAGTGAAAAGAGTGGGATCGGCTTTCCCAACCTTGAAAGCGTTAGCAATTAAGAAATCTCTAAGGCATTCATACCATGCTCTTGGGGCTTGCTTAAGTCCATAGAGCGCCTTAGAGAGCTTACACACATGGTCGGGGTACCTTTCATCCTCAAAGCCAGGGGGTTGCTCCACGTACACCTCCTCCTTGATTGGCCCATTGAGGAAAGCGCTCTTCACATCCATTTGGAACAACCTGAAAGAGTGGTGAGTGGCATAGGCTAATAGAATGCGAATAGACTCTAGCCTAGCCACAGGACCAAAAGTCTCCTCGAAATCCAAACCTGTGACTTGGGCATAACCTTTTGCCACAAGTCGAGCCTTGTTTCGTGTCACCACTCCATGCTCGTCTTGCTTGTTGCGGAACACCCACTTGGTTCCCACAATGTTTTGCTTTGGACGTGGCACCAGGCTCCAAACTTCATTCCTCTTGAAGTTGTTGAGCTCTTCCTGCATGGCCAACACCCAATCAAGATCTTGCAAGGCCTCTTCTACCCTGAAAGGCTCAATAGAAGAGACAAACGAGTAATGCTCACAAAAGTTAGCTAATCTTGAGCGAGTAGTTACTCCCTTGCTTATGTCACCCAAAATCTGGTCGACGGGGTGATTCCTTTGAATCGTCGCTCGGACTTGAGTTGGAGGGGCCCGTGGTGCTTCTTCCTCCATAACTTGGTCTTTTTGTGCTCCCCCTTGATCACACGCCTCCTATTGAGGAACCAGTTCATCATCTTGAGTTGGGGGTGCACCGTTGTTGAGGAAGAAGGCTAATCTTGCTCTTGTTGTTCCTATGGTCGCACATCACCTATCGCCATCGTGCGTATTGCGGCCGGTGGAACATCATCTTCATCTACATCATCAAGATCAACTTGCTCTCTTGGAGAGCCATTAGTTTCATCAAATACAATGTCGCTAGAGACTTCAACCAAACCCAATTGAAAGTCGCCTAGAGGGGGGGTGAATAGAGCGAAACAAAAATTTACAAAGTTAATCACAAGTACAAACCGGGTTAGCATTAGAAATATAAGCGATCCGAGAGAGAGGGAGAAAAACAAATCGCAAGCAAATAAAGAATGAGACACAAGGATTTGTTTTACTGAGGTTCGGTTCTTGCAAACCTACTCCCCGTTGAGGTGGTCACAAAGACTGGGTCTCTTTCAACCCTTCCCTCTCTCAAACGACCACTTAGACCGAGTGAGCTTCTCTTCTCAATCACACGAGACACTAAGTCCCCGCAAGGACCACCACACAATTGGTGTCCCTTGCCTTGGTTACAATTGAGTTTGGTCATAAGAAGAATGAGAAAGAAAAGAAACAATCCAAGCGCAAGAGCTCAAATGAACATAAGTCACTCTCTCACTAGTCACTATTGATTGGAATTGAACTAGAGACTTGAGAGAGGATTTGATCTCTTTGGTGTGTCTTGTATTGAATGCTATAGCTCTTGTAATGTGTAGAATGTTGGAAACTTGGATGCAATTGAATGTGGGGTGGTTGGGGTATTTATAGCCCCAACCACCAAAATGTGGTCGTTGGAAGTCTGCTGTCGCATGGCGCACCGGACAGTCCGGTGCGCCACCGGACACTGTCTGGTGCGCCAGCCACGTCAGCCAGCCGTTGGGGTTCGACCATTGGAGCTCTGACTTGTGGGGCCTCTGGGCTGTCCGGTGGTGCACTGGACATCTCCTGTAGACTGTCCGGTGCGCCAACTGCGCGTGCTCTAACCTCTGCACGTGCAGGCGCGCATTAAATGCGTTGCAGTCGACCATTGCGCTTGAAGTAGCTGTTGCTCCGCTGGCACACCGGACAGTCCAGTGAATTATAGTGGAGCGGCCTCCATTTTCCCGAAGGTGAGGAGTTCAGCGTCGGGTTCCCTGGTGCACCGGACACTGTCCGGTGGCACACCGGACAGTCCGGTGCGCCAGACCAGGGTGCCATTGGAATTTCTTGAGCTCTCTTTATTTGAACCCATCTTTGGTCTTTTTATTGGCTTGTTGTGAATCTTTGGCACCTGTAGAACTTATAGACTAGAGCAAACTAGTTAGTCCAATTATTTGTGTCGGGCAATTCAACCACCAAAATCAATTAGGAAAAGGTGTAAGCCTATTTCCCTTTCAATCTCCCCCCTTTTTGGTGATTGATGCCAACACAAACCAAAGCAAATGTAGAAGTGCAGAATTGAACTAGTTTGCATAATGTAAGTGCAAGGGTTGCTTGGAATGAAACCAATAAATATTACTTACTAGATGCGCATGGATGTCTTTTATTTTTATTAACATTTTGGACCACGCTTGCACCACATGTTTTGTTTTGCAAAATGTTTTGGAAATTTTTTTTTCAAAATTCTTTAGCAAATAGTCAAAGGTAAATGAATAAGATTTTGAGAAGCATTTTCAAGTTTTGAAATTTTCTCCCCCTGTTTCAAATGCTTTTCCTTTGACTAAACAAAACTCCCCCTTAATGAAATCCTCCTCTTAGTGTTCAAGAGGGTTTTAGATATTAATTTTGAAGAGGGTATATGAATTTGAAATTGTATCAAAATAAGATACCAATTGAAAAAACTTCACCAATTAGACTCCATACCAAATAAAAGACTATATTTTTGAAATTGGTGGTGGTGCGGTCCTTTTGCTTTGGGCTAATACTCTCTCCCCCTTTGGCATGAATCGCCAAAAACGGATATGTGAGTGAAATATAAGCCCTTTTTAAACTACTCTCTCCCCCTTTGACGAAAATAAAGGAGTGAAGATTATACCAAAGTTGGAGAGTTGTGCGGAGCGACGACGAAGGATGAATGAGTCGATGGAGCGGAGTGGAAGCCTTGTCTTCGCCGAAGACTCCTTTTCCCTTTCAATCTATGACTTAGCATGAAATGGACTTGAAAGAACACATTAGTCATAGCACATGAAAGAGATGATCAAAGGTATATATATGAGTTATGTGTGCAAAACATCAATAAAAGTTTCTAGAATCAAGAATATTTAGCTCATGCCTAAGTTTGGTAAAAGTTTGTTCATCTAATGGCTTGGTAAAGATATCGGCTAATTGTTCTTTGGTGCTAACATATGCAATCTCGATATTCCCCTTTTGTTGGTGGTCCCTTAGAAAATGATACCGAATGGCTATGTGTTTAGTGCGGCTATGCTCAACGGGATTATCCGCCATGCGGATTGCACTCTCATTATCAAATAGAAGAGGAACTTTGGTTAATTTGTAACCATAGTCCCTAAGGGTTTGCCTCATCCAAAGCAATTGCGCGCAACAATGGCCTGCGGCAATATACTCGGCTTCGGCGGTTGAAAGAGCCACAGAATTTTGCTTCTTTGAAGCCCAAGACACCAGAGATCTTCCCAAGAACTGGCAAGTCCCTGATGTGCTCTTTCGATAAATTTTGCACCCTGCCCAATCAACATCGGAATAACCAATTAAATCAAATGTGGATCCCCTGGGGTACCAAAGGCCAAACTTAGGAGTATAAACTAAATATCTCAAGATTCGTTTTACAGCCCTAAGGTGAGCTTCCTTAGGATCGGCTTGGAATCTTGCACACGTGCATACGGAAAGCATAATATCCGGTCGTGAAGCACATAAATAGAGTAAAGAACCTATCATCGACCGGTATACCTTTTGATCTACGGATTTACCTCCCGTGTCGAGGTCGAGATGCCCATTAGTTCCCATGGGTGTCTTGATGGGCTTGGCGTCCTTCATCCCAAACTTGTTTAGAATGTCTTGAATGTACTTGGTTTGGCTAATGAAGGTGCCCTCTTGGAGTTGCTTGACTTGGAATCCTAGAAAATACTTCAACTCCCCCATCATAGACATCTCGAATTTTTGTGTCATGATCCTACTAAATTCCTCACATGTAGATTCGTTAGTAGACCCAAATATAATATCATCAACATAAATTTGGCATACAAACAAATCATTTGCAAGAGTTTTAGTAAATAAAGTAGGATCGGCCTTTCCGACTTTGAAGCCATTAGCAATAAGGAAATCTCTTAGGCATTCATACCATGCTCTTGGGGCTTGCTTGAGCCCATAAAGCGCCTTAGAGAGCCTATAGACATGGTTAGGATACTCACTATCTTCAAAGCCGGGAGGTTGCTCAACATAGACCTCTTCCTTGATAGGTCCGTTGAGGAAGGCACTCTTCACGTCCATTTGATAAAGCTTGAAGCCATGGTAAGTAGCATAGGCAAGTAAAATGCGAATTGACTCAAGCCTAGCTACGGGTGCATAGGTTTCACCGAAATCCAAACCTTCGACTTGTGAATATCCCTTGGCCACAAGTCGGGCTTTGTTCCTTGTCACCACACCATGCTCATCTTGCTTGTTGTGGAAGACCCACTTGGTTCCTACAACATTTTGGTTAGGACGTGGAACTAAATGCAATACCTCATTCCTTGTGAAGTTGTTGAGCTCCTCTTGCATCGCCATCACCCAATCCGAATCTTGGAGTGCTTCCTCCATCTTGTGTGGCTCAATAGAGGAAACAAAAGAGTAATGCTCACAAAAATGTGCAACACGAGATCTAGTGGTTACCCCCTTATGAATATCGCCGAGGATGGTGTTGACGGGGTGATCTCGTTGGATTGCTTGGTGGACTCTTGGGTGTGGCGGCCTTGCAACTTGCTCATCCTCCTTGTCTTGATTATTTGCATCTCCCCCTTGATCATTGTCGTCGTCTTGAGGTGGCTCATCTTCTTGATCTTCTTCTTCATCATCTTGAGTCTCATCCTCATCTTGAGTTGGTGGAGATGCTAGCATGGAGGAGGATGGTTGATCTTGTGCTTGAATGGGCTCTTCGAATATCTTAGGACACACATCCCCAATGGACATGTTCCTTAGTGTGACGCATGGAGCCTCTTCATCATCTAATTCATCAAGATCAACTTGCTCCACTTGGGAGCCGTTAGTCTCATCAAACACAATGTCACAAGAAACTTCAACTAGTCCAGTGGACTTGTTAAAGACTCTATATGCCCTTGTGTTTGAATCATATCCTAGTAAAAAGCCTTCTACAGCCTTAGGAGCAAATTTTGATTTTCTACCTCTTTTAACAAGAATAAAACATTTGCTACCAAAGACTCTAAAATATGAAACATTGGGCTTTTTACCGGTTAGGAGTTCGTAAGATGTCTTCTTGAGGATTCGGTGTAGATACAACCAGTTGATGGCGTAGCAAGCGGTGTTGACCGCCTCGGCCCAAAACCGATCCTATGTCTTGTACTCATCAAGCATGGTCCTTGCCATGTCCAGTAGAGTTCTATTCTTCCTCTCCACTACACCATTTTGTTGTGGCGTGTAGGGAGAAGAGAACTCATGCTTGATGCCCTCCTCCTCAAGGAAGCCTTCAATTTGTGAATTCTTGAACTCCGTCCCATTATCGCTTCTTATTTTCTTGATCCTCAAGCCGAACTCATTTTGAGCCCGTCTCAAGAATCCCTTTAAAGTCTCTTGGGTTTGAGATTTTTCCTATAAAAAGAACACCCAAGTGAAGCGAGAATAGTCATCCACAATAACAAGACAGTACTTACTCCCGCCGATGCTTATGTAAGCGATCGGGCCGAATAGGTCCATGTGGAGGGGCTCCAGTGGTCTGTCGGTCGTTAAGATGTTCTTATGTGGATGATGAGCGCCAACTTGCTTCCCTGCTTGGCATGTGCTACAGATCCTGTCTTTCTCAATATGCACATTTGTTAGTCCCAAAATGTGCTCTCCCTTTAGAAGCTTGTGAAGATTCTTCATCCCAACATGGGCTAGTCGGCGATGCCAGAGCCAACCCATGTTAGTCTTAGCAATTAAGCAAGTGTCGAGTTCAGCTCTATTGAAGTCAACTAAGTATAGCTGACCCTCTAACACTCCCTTAAAAGCTACTGAATCATCACTTCTTCTAAAGACAGTAACACCTGTATCCGTGAAAAGACAGTTGTAACCCATTTTACATAATTGAGATACAGAAAGCAAGTTGTAATCTAAAGAGTCTACAAGAAAAACATTGGAAATAGAATGGTTAGGTGATATAGCTATTTTACCCAATCCTTTGACCAAACCTTGATTTCCATCCCCGAATGTGATAGCTCGTTGGGGATCTTGGTTTTTCTCGTAGGAGGAGAACATCTTCTTCTCCCCTGTCATGTGGTTTGTGCACCCGCTATCGATGATCCAACTTGAGCCCCTGGATGCATAAACCTACAAAACAAATTTAGTTCTTGACTTTAGGTACCCAAACAGTTTTGGGTCCTTTGACATTAGATACAAGAACTTTGGGTACCCAAACACAAGTCTTTGCTCCCTTGTGTTTGTCCCCAACATACTTGGCAACTACTTTGCCGGATTTGTTAGTCAAAACATATGATGCATCAAAAGTTTTAAATGAAATGCTAGGTTCATTTGATGCACTAGGAGTTTTCTTTATAGGCAATTTAGCACGAGTTGATTGCCTAGAGCTAGATGTCTCACCCTTATACATAAAAGCATGATTAGGGCCAGAGTGAGACTTCCTATAATGAATTCTCCTAATTTTATGCTCGGGATAACCGGCAGGGTACAAAATGTAACCCTCGTTATCCTGAGGCATGGGAGCCTTGCCCTTAACAAAGTTAGATAATTTTTTAGGAGGGGCATTAAGTTTGACATTGTCTCCCTTTTGGAAGCCAATGCCATCCTTGATGCCAGGGCGTCTCCCATTATAAAGCATACTAAGAGCAAATTTAAATTTTTCATTTTCAAGTTCATGCTCGACAATTTTAGCATCTAATTTTGCTATATGATCATTTTGTTGTTTAATTAAGACCATATGATCATGAAAAGCATCAATATCAACATCTCTACATCTAGTGCAAATAGAAACATGCTCAATGGTAGATGTAGAGGGTTTGCAAGTTTTTAGTTCAACAATCTTAGCATGTAAAATATCATTTTCACTTCTAAGATCGGAAATAGAAGCATTGCAAACATCTAAGTCTTTAGCCTTAGCAATTAATTTTTCATTTTCAATTCTAAGGCTAGCAAGAGAGGCATTCAATTTTTCAATCTTAGCAATAGAAATATCATGATCATTTCTAAGATTGACATATGAATCATCACAAACATTCGAATCAACCTTAGCAACTAATTTAGCATTTTCATTTCTAAGGTTGGCAATAACATCATGGCAAGTGCTTAGCTCACTAGATAATTTTTCACATTTTCCCTTTCTAGAGCATAAGCATTCTTAACCTTAACATGTTTCTTATTTTCCTTAATTAGGAAGTCCTCTTGGCTATCCAAGAGTTCATCCTTATCATGAATAGCGCTAATCAATTCATTTAACTTTTCTTTTCGTTCCATGTTAAGGTTGGCAAAAAGAGTAAGCAGATTATCCTCCTCATTACTAGAATTATCTTCATCACTAGAGGATGCATATTTAGTGGAGGATGTAGATTTAACCTTCTTCCATTTGCCATCCTTTGCCATAAGGCACTTGTGGCCGACGTTGGGGAAGAGAAGTCCCTTGTTGATGGCGATGTTGGCGGTGTCCTCGTCGGAGGAGTCGGTGGAGCTCTCGTCGGAGTCCCATTCGCGGCACACATGGGCATCGCCGCCCTTCTTCTTGTGGTACCTCTTCTTTTCCTTTCTTCTCCCCTTCTCATCGTCACCCCTGTCACTGTCACTAGAAATAGGACATTTTGCTATAAAGTGACTGGGCTTACCACACTTGTAGCAAACCTTCTTGGAGCGGGGTTTGTAGTCCTTCCCCCTCCTTTGCTTGAGGATTTGTCGAAAGCTTTTGATGATTAAAGCCATCTCCTCATTGTCGAGCTTTGAGGCGTCGATGGGGAGCCTACTTGGTGTAGACTCTTCCTTCTTCTCCTCCGTTGCCTTGAATGCGATGGGTTGTGCTTCGGGCGTGGAGGAGGTGCCTTGCTCAATGATTTTCTTTGAGCCTTTAATCATTAGCTCAAAGCTCACAAATTTTCCTATAACCTCCTCGGGAGACATTAGCTTGTATCTAGGATCACCTCGAATTAATTGAACTTGCGTAGGGTTAAGAAAAACGAGGGATCTAAGAATAACCTTGACCATCTCATGGTCATCCCATTTTGTACTCCCGAGGTTGCGCACTTGGTTCACCAAGGTCTTCAACCGATTGTACATCGCTTGTGGATCCTCCCCTTGGTGAAGCATGAACCGACCGAGCTCCCCCTCGATCGTTTCCCGCTTGGTGATTTTTGTCACCTCGTCACCTTCGTGTGCGGTCTTGAGCACGTCCCAAATTTCCTTTGTGCTCTTCAACCCTTGCACCTTATTATACTCCTCTCGACTTACAGAGGCGAGGAGTATAGTAGTGGCTTGGGAGTTGAAGTGGTGGATTTGGGCCACTTCGTCCGAATCGTAGTCCTCATCCCCTACGGATGGTACCTGTACACCAAAATTGTCGGAGACCATAATTAGGGGTACCCCCAAGACTCCTAATCTCAGCTGGTAACCCCCATCAGCACAAAGCTGCAAAGGCCTGATGGGCGCGATTAAGGTCAAGGCTCGGTCCACTCAAGGGACACGATCTCGCCTTGCCCGAGCCCAGCCTCGGGCAAAGGTAGCCGACCCCGGAGGATTCAAGTCTCGCCCGAGGGCCCCCTCAAGCAACGAAACACACCTTCGGCTCGCCCGAGGCCTAGTCTTCGCAGAGAAGCAACCTTGGTCGGATCGCCACGCCAACCGACCGTATCGCAGGAGCATTTAACGCAAGGATCGCCTGACATCTTATCCTGACGCGCGCTTCGGTCGACAGAGCCGAAGTGACCGCAGTCACTTCGCCGCTCCACTGACCGACCTGACAGGAATACAGCGCCACCTGCCCTGCTCCGACTGTCGTGCCATTCGCCAGAGTGAGGTCGACAGCGGCTAAGTCCAGCCTCGGGCAACATAGGAAGCTCCGCCTCGCCCGACCCTAGGGCTCGGCCCCTGTCTCGGCTTCGGAAGACGACGAACTCTGCCTCGCCCGACCCCAGGGCTCGGACTCAGCCTCGGCTCCGGAAGATGACGAACTCCGCCTCGCCCGACCCTAGGGCTTGGACTCGGCCTCGGCCTCGGAAGACGACGAACTCCGCCTCGCCCGACCCTAGGGCTCGGACTCGGCCTCAGCTCCAGAAGACAACGGACTCCGCCTCGCCCGACCCCAGGGCTCGACCTCGGTCTCGGCTTCAGAAGACGATGGACTCCGCCTCGCCCGACCCCAGGGCTCGGACTCAACATCGACCTCGGAGGAATCGCCACCTCGCCCCAACTCGGGTTCGGACTAGCCACGTCGCCAGGAGGGTCATCATTACCCTACCCCTAGCTAGCTCAGGCTACGGGGAACAAGACCAGTGTCCCATCCAGCTCGCCCCGGTAAACAAGTAATGATGACACCCCGCACGCTCCATGACGGCGGCAGCTCCCAGCCTCTTATGTCAGCAAGGAGACGTCAGCAAGGACCCGACAGCCCCGACAGCTGTACTTCCGCAGAGCTCCAGCGCTCCTCCGACAGCCACGACATCACATGAACAGGATGCCAAAACCTCTCCGACTGCCACGACGACATGTACTTAGGGCTCTAGCTCCTCTCTGCTAGACACGTTAGCACATTGCTACACCCCCTATTGTACACCTGGGCCCTCTCCTTACGTCTATAAAAGGAAGGTCTAGGGCTCTCGTATGGAGAGGTTGGCCGCGCGGGAGAACAGGCCGGTGTGTAAGGCCCTCGCTCTCTCTCTCTCTCTCGCTCCCGTGCGAACGCTTGTAACCCCCTACTGCAAGCGCATCCAGCCGCCCTGGGCGTAGGACAACACGAAGGCCGCGGTTTCCCCTCGCTGTTCTCCCCCTTTGTGTCCCGTCTCGCGCTGACCCATCTGGGCTGGGGCACGCAGCCATAGTTTACTCGTCGGTCCAGGGACCCCCCGGGGTCGAAACGCCGACAGTTGGCGCGCCAGGTAGGGGCTTGCTGCGTGTTGACGAACAGCTTCCCGTCAAGCTCCAGATGGGTAGTCCCAAGCAATCTTTCCAACCCGGGACGATGCTCCGTTTCGAGAGTCTCGAGTTCATGTCTCTCGACGGCAGCTACGACATGATACTCCTCCTACCGCCGTGCGACGACAACAATGGCGGTCGTCAGCCCGCCCGCCGACGGCAGAATCGACGACGTCTTCCCCACGTGGCGGAAGAGCAACATTCAGTTCTGTCCCATTGCCTCCCCCGCCGACGGAGGAGGCGGCGGGGCAGGCATGGCCAAGCAGGGGGCGACACCTCGTCGACTGTCGAGTGAGACGACGGCGCCGGTGCCCTAGCGGGGGACACGCCGGGCGTTGACCTCGCGTCGGAGACGAAGATGAGCGCCGTTTCCCCGCAACACGCCAACGTCGAGCTGACGGATGACGCCAGCACGCTCGCGAAGGGCTTGCTGAGCGTCGCCCTCGTACCTGAGACAACGGTGCAGTCCGCCCCTGATGCGGCTTTGTCACCACCCGTCGATCAAGAGGTACCGTCCGTTTCCCATCCCATGCCTTTCAGATTTAGCTTCGATCCACCAAGCGACCCCGCTTCGGTGGAGGCTTTCGCAAAGGCATGTCCAAACCCTCCGGGGTACCATGTGCGGTCACCTTGGGACAGACTGACGGCCGTCTCGACCTACGGGCCCTCGGGTTCCGAGGAAGATGACAAGCCCGACTCTGGTTGGGATTTCTCCGGGCTTGGTAACCCCAGTGCCATGCGGGACTTCATGACCGCATGTGACTACTGCCTCTCCTATTGTTCCGATGGTAGCCACAGCCTCGGCGACGAGGACTGTGGCCCAAGTCGTGAATGTTTCCACGTCGATCTAGGGGGTCTCGGTGAAGGTAACCATCTTGGTATGCCGGAGAACGGTGATCCCCCTAGGCCTGCGCCTCGCGTTGACATCCTTCGGGAGCTAGCTGTGGTCCCAGTCCCTGCGGGGGGTCAGGACACACAGCTCGAGCAAATCCATGAGATGCAGGCCAGGCTTGACGAGGGAGCAGGAACACTTGTGCAGCCTCGGCTAAACCTCGGACAGGAGTGGGCAGGCCGGGCTCCGGCCGGAGAAGCGCGTCATCTGACCCAGGACGTCCAGCACCGCATCGCCGACGATACCAGGCCAAGGCTGCCCCCGGCTTCCAGTGGGGTCGGCCAGAACCTGGCTGCAGCTGCGATACTACTCCGAGCGATGCCGGAACCCTCCACCACCGAGGGGCGGCGTATCTAGGGAGAGCTCAAGAATCTCCTGGAAGATGCTGCGGTCCGACGGGCCGAAAGCTCTACCTCCCGAAGGCAGAGGTACCCCCCGGAGCATCACGCCGCGACTTCTGGATTCGTGTGAGAAGCCTCGGTCCACACCGGGCGCATGCGCAACATGGCGCCTGCGGCCCCAGGTCGCGTCGGCAACGAGCACCACCACCGCAACCGTCGAGCTCACCTCGACGAGAGGGTGCGCCGAGGCTACCACCCCAGGCGTGGGGGGCGCTACGACAGCGGGGAGGATCGGAGCCCCTCGCCCGAACCACCCGGTCCGCAGGCTTTCAGCCGGGCCATACGACGGGCGCCATTCCCGACCCGGTTCCGAACCCCGACTACCATCACAAAGTACTCGGGGGAGACGAGGCCGGAACTGTGGCTCGCGGACTACCGACTGGCCTGCCAGCTGGGTGGAACGGACGATGACAACCTCATCATCCGCAACCTCCCCCTGTTCCTCTCCGACACCGCTCGAGCCTGGCTGGAGCATCTGCCTTCGGGGCAGATCTCCAACTGGGACGACCTAGTCCAAGCCTTCACCGGCAACTTCCAGGGCACGTATGTGCGCCCTGGGAACTCCTGGGATCTACGAAGCTGCCGCCAGCAGCCGGGAGAGTCCCTCCGGGACTACATCCGGCGACTCTCAAAGCAGCGCACCGAGCTGCCCAACATCACCGATTCCGACGTCATCGGCGCGTTCCTCGCCGGCACCACCTGCCGCGACCTGGTGAGCAAGCTGGGTCGCAAGACCCCCACCAGGGTGAGCAAGCTGATGGACATCGCCACCAAGTTCGCCTCTGGCCAGGAGGCGGTTGAGGCCATCTTCCAGAAGGACAAGCAGCCCCAGGGCCGCCAGCCAGAAGACGTCCCCGAGCCGTCCGCTCGGCGCGACACCAAGAAGAAGAACAAGAAGAAGTCGCAAGCGAAACGCGACGCCACCGACGCGGACCTTGTCGCGGCCGCTGAGTACAAGAACCCTCGGAAACCTCCTGGAGGTGCCAATCTCTTCAACAAGATGCTCAAGGAGTCGTGCCCCTATCATCAGGGGCCCGTCAAGCACACCATTGAGGAGTGCGTCATGCTTTGGCGCCACTTTCACAAGGCCAGGCCACCGGCGGAAGGTGGCAGGGCCCACAACAACGACAAGAAGGAGGACCATAAGGCAGAGGAGTTTCCCGAGGTCCACGACTGCTTCATGATCTACGGTGGGCAAGTGGCGAATGCCTCGGCTCGGCGCCGCAAGCAAGAGCGTCGGGAGGTCTGCTCGGTAAAGGTGGCGGCGCCAGTCTACCTAGACTGGTCCGACAAGCCCATCACCTTCGACCAAGGCGACCACCCCGACCGCGTGCCGAGCCCGGGGAAATATCTGCTCGTTGTCGACCCCGTCATCGGCAACGTCAGGCTCACCAAGGTCCTCATGGACGGAGGCAGCAGCCTCAACATCATCTACGCCGAGACCCTCGGGCTCCTGCAGATCGATCTGTCCTCGATCCGGGCAGGCGCGGCACCTTTTCACAGGATCATCCCTGGGAAACGCGTCCAACCCCTCGGACAACTCAATCTGCCCGTCTGCTTCGGGACTCCCTCCAACTTCCGAAGGGAAACCCTCACGTTCGAGGTGGTCGGGTTCCGAGGAACCTACCATGCAGTGCTGGGGAGACCATGTTACGCCAAGTTCATGGCCGTCCCCAACTACACCTACCTCAAGCTCAAGATGCCGGGCCCCAACGGGGTCATCACCGTCGTCCCCACGTACCGACACGTGTATGAATGCGACATGGAGTGCGTGGAGTACGCCGAGGCCCTCGCCGAATCTGAGGCCCTCATCGCCGACAGGGAAAGCCTCCCCAAGGAGGTTCCAGATGCGAAGCGCCACGCCGGCAACTTCGAACCAGCAGAGGCGGTTAAATCCATCCCTCTCGACCCCAGCAACGACACCTCCAAGCAGATTCGGATCGGCTCCGAGCTCGACCCCAAATAGGAAGCAGTGCTCGTCGACTTTCTCCGCGCGAACACTGAGGTTTTTGCGTGGAGTCCCTCGGACATGCCGGGCATACCGAGGGAAGTCGCCGAGCACTCACTGGATATCCGAGCTGGAGCCCGACCCATGAAGCAGCCTCTGCACCGATTCGACGAGGAAAAGCGTAGAGCCATAGGCGAGGAGATTCACAAGCTGATGGCCGCTGGGTTCATCAAAGAGGTATTCCATCCCGAATGGCTTGCCAACCCTGTTCTTGTGAAAAAGAAAGATGGGAAATGGCGGATGTGTGTAGACTACACTGGTCTAAACAAAGCATGTCCGAAGGTTCCCTACCCTCTGCCTCGTATCGATCAAATCATGGATTCCGCTGCTGGATGCGAAACCCTGTCGTTCCTCGATGCCTACTCAGGGTATCACCAAATCAGGATGAAAGAGTCCGACCAGCTCGTGACTTCTTTCATCACACCTTTTGGCATGTACTGCTACGTTACTATGCCATTTGGTTTGAGGAATGCGGGTGCGACATACCAAAGGTGCATGAACCACGTGTTCGGAGAGCACATTGGTCGAACCATCGAGGCTTACATCAATGACATCGTAGTCAAGACGAAGAAAGCCTCCGACCTCCTCTCCGACCTTGAAACGACATTCCGGTGTCTCAAGGCGAAAGGCGTAAAACTCAACCCCGAGAAGTGCGTCTTCGGAGTCCCCCGAGGCATGCTCTTGGGGTTCATCGTCTCCGAGCGGGGCATCGAGGCCAACCCGGAAAAAATCGTGGCCATCACCAACATGGGGCCCATCAAGGACTTGAAAGGCGTACAGAGGGTCATGGGATGCCTTGCGGCTCTAAGCCGCTTCATCTCAAGCCTTGGCGAAAGAGGCCTACCTCTATACCGCCTCTTAAGAAAGACCGAGTGCTTCACCTGGACCCCCGAGGCCGAGGAAGCCCTCGGGAACCTGAAGGCGCTCCTTACGAATGCACCCATCTTGGTGCCCCCCGCTGCCAGAGAAGCCCTCTTGATATACGTCGCCGCTACCACTCAGGTGGTCAGCGCTGCGATCATGGTCGAGAGACGAGAAGAAGGGCATGCATTGCCCGTCCAGAGACCGGTCTACTTCATCAGTGAGGTACTGTCCGAGACCAAGATCCGCTACCCACAAATTCAGAAGCTACTGTACGCGGTAATTCTGACACGGCGAAAGTTGCGACACTACTTCGAGTCTCATCCGGTAACTGTGGTGTCGTCCTTCCCCCTGGGGGAGATCATCCAGTGCCGAGAAGCCTCGGGTAGGATTGCGAAGTGGGTGGTGGAAATCATGGGCGAGACAATCTTGTTCGCCCCTCGGAAGGCCATCAAGTCCCAAGTCTTGGAAGACTTTGTGGCTGAATGGGTTGACACCCAGCTTCCGACAACTCCGATCCAACCGGAACTCTGGACCATGTTTTTCGATGGGTCGCTGATGAAAACAGGGGCAGGCACGGGCCTGATCTTCATCTCGCCCCTCGGGAAGCACCTCCGCTACGTGTTGCGCCTCCATTTCCTGGCGTCCAACAACGTGGCTGAGTACGAGGCTCTGGTCAACGGGTTGCGCATCGCCATCGAGCTAGGGGTCCGACGCCTCGACGCTCGCGGTGACTCGCAGCTTGTCATCGACCAAGTCATGAAGAACTCCCACTGCCGCGACCCGAAGATGGAAGCCTACTGCGACGAGGTTCGGCGCCTGGAAGACAAGTTCTACGGGCTCGAGGTCAACCACGTCGCCCGACGATACAACGAGACTGCGAACGAGCTAGCGAAAATAGCTTCGGGGCAGACAGCGGTTTCCCCGGACGTCTTCTCCCGAGACCTACATCAACCCTCGGTCAAGACCAGCGACGCGACCGAGCCCGAGGCACCCTCGGCTCAGCCCGAGGCGCCCTCAGCTCAAACCGAGGCACCCTTGGCCCCCGAGGGTGAGGCACTGCGCGTCGATGGGGAGCGGAATGAGGTCCTGCCTGATCGAGACTGGCGGGCCCCGTACCTGCAATATCTCCACCAAGGAGAGCTGCCCCTCGACCGAGCCGAAGGTCAGGAGTTCTTACAAGAAATACACTCGGGGGCTTGCGGTCATCACGCAGCGCCTCGAGCCCTTGTTGGAAACGCTTTCCAACAAGGTTTCTACTTGCTGACCGCGGTGGTCGACGCCACTAGAATTGTCCGCACCTGCCGAGGGTGTCAGTTCTACGCAAGGCAGACGCACCTACCCGCTCAGGCTCTACAAACAATACCCATCACCTGGTCGTTTGCTGTGTGGGGTCTGGACCTCGTCGGTCCCTTGCAGAAGGCACCCGAGGGCTACACGCACCTACTAAGAGCCATCGACAAATTCTCCAAGTGGATTGAGGTCCGACCCCTAAACAGCATCAGGTCCGAACAGGCGGTGGCGTTCTTCACCAACATCATCCATCGCTTTGGGGTCCCGAACTCCATCATCACCGACAACAGCACCTAGTTCACCGGCAGAAAGTTCCTGGACTTCTGCGAGGATCACCACATCTAGGTGGACTGGGCCGCCGTGGCTCACCCCATGACGAATGGGCAGGTAGAGCGTGCCAACGGCATGATTCTGCAAGGACTCAAGCCGAGGATCTACAACGACCTCCACAAGTTCGGCAAGCGATGGATGAAGGAACTCCCCTTGGTGGTCTGGAGCCTGAGGACGACGCCAAGTCGAGCCACGGGCTTCACGCCGTTCTTTCTAGTCTATGGGGCCGAGGCCATCTTGCCCACAGACTTAGAATACGGTTCCCCAAGGACGAGGGCCTACGACGACCGACGCAACTAGACCAACCGAGAAGACTCGTTGGACCAGCTGGAAGAGGCTCGGGACATGGCCTTGCTACACTCGGCCCGGTATTAGCAGTCCCTGCGACGCTACCACGCCCGAGGGGTTCGGTCCCGAGACTCCAGGTGGGTGACTTGGTGCTTCGACTACGACAAGACACCCGAGGGCGGCACAAGCTCACGCCTCCCTGGGAAGGGCCATTCATCATCGCCAAGGTTTTGAAGCCCGGGACGTACAAGCTGGCCAACAGTCAAGGCGAGGTCTACAGCAACGCCTGGAACATCCGACAGCTACGTCGCTTCTACCCTTAAGATGTTTTCAAGTCGTTCATATACCTCGTTTACATATGAAGTCTAACCATCAAGGAAGGGTCGGCTTTGTCTCGGCAAAGCCCGACCCTCCCTCGGGGGCTAGAAGGGGCGAACCCCCTCTGCGTCAAAATTTTCCTCGAAAAAAGTCTTTCGGCAAGAACATTTTTCGAGTTTTTCGACTACTTCGATGGTGGGATCCTGAAAACGACGGAGTACACGTAAGCAGGCCTGACCGAGCCGAGGGACTCCTATGCCTTCGGGATGCGGATACCTCACTCATCACCTTCTGCGATAAGTAACTCACGCTCGGATAAACAGTTCCGCTGACCGAACAAGTCTTAACACTCGAAGACTGTTCTGCCAAAACGATTTTTTGTGCCATCTCGACCATGTCGACAAAAGAATCCTACGGACGAGTAAGAGTACACGTAAGCGGCAAGGCCGACCGAGCCAAGGGACTCCTACGCCTTCGGGATACGGATACCTCACTCATCACCTTCCGTGAGAAGTAACTCTCGCTCGGATGAACGATTCTGCCACCGACAAGCAAGTCTTGATACTCGAAACAAGGGGAAAAGAAACGCAGCTTTACAACACGACGATAGTATGTTTGGGCCTCGGCGACCGCAAAAAACATATGCATACTACAGGCGAACCGGTGCTACAGGCTCAGATGTCGATGGAGAGGGAGCAGCAGCACCCTCGGCGTCAACTCCACCTTCGGCGAAGTCCGACCGAGCCTCGGACGGCAACACGGGCGAAGGATCTCCGAGGCCTCAGGGGCCACACCGAAGAACGACGACAGCACCACGCCCGGGACATCGCCGCCAGGGTCTCCTCCAAGAACCTGGCCCGAGCAGACGCCTCGGCCGGCTGCCCCGAAGCCTCAGCCAGCCGTCCCCCGAGGACACCAGCCCGGCTCGTGGCCTCGGCAACTCGACTCCGGCGTTGGTCCCGGCCAAGCCTTGGCCGACGAAGCTCCCTTTTTCGAGCCAACTCTGCCCCTGTCCGTGCTGGCATCGCTGCCTCCGGCTCCGGCTCATCGAAGAGCGGCCGAGGGTTTCTTTGACTAAACAAGTGAAGCCTCGTGCGGCAAGGCCGATCGAGCCGAGGGATTCCTACGCCTCCGGGATACAGATACCTCACTCGTCACCTTCCGCGTAGAGCAACTCACATTTGGTCAAGCGGTTTGGCTAGCAGACAGGCGAGTCTCAGTGCTCGAAAATGAGGGAAAAACATGGTATTACACCCAAAATACCTACATGTTCAGGCCTCGACAGCCACAATGAACAAACACCAGCACTCAAGGTGCCATTACAAACGGAACTCCGGTTCCACCCCCGCAGGTATGAACAACCCCCCACACCGGAGGGCCTGCGGGACAACAAAACGCTGACAGGTGGCGCGCCTCTACCCGCTCCGACAGCAGCGACAACGACCTCCGCTCCGGGCGGCCAAATAGCAGCAGCGATGACCTCAGGGCAGACACTGCTGCGATAAGGCCCTCGCCCACAACCCCACTTGAGGGGCGAGGACAAGCTACCAAGGCCGTGGAGTCGGAGGTCAGTCCGCGGGTGGTGCCGACTATCTCGTCGGCAGAGAAACCTCTTCCAACTGCCTCGGTAGGAGGTGGCACCGAAAGCAGCGCCGAACCCACTCAGGCCGAAGAAGCCGGACACACGGCAGCTGCCAGCGCCGCAAACGGCGAACGCCCTTCCCCCCGATCACTAAGGGAAGGAGCGGGCCGCTGCCCGCGCGGAGACAGGCCCCAACTCAGCGCACTTCTCCGCCTCAGCCCGGATGATGAAAATCCTTGAAGCTGAGGGCAGGGCGGAGGCCGCAGCCCGGCTCGCTTCTCCCACCATCAAACTGGAGGTCACCGTCTTGGGTGACCACCGGCGAGGGGAGGCAGCCGGGCTGCCTGATGAAAATCCTTGAAGCCGAGCGATGGCTAAAAGGTACCAACTTCCGCGAAGTTGTGTTCCTCCAACGACAGCAAGACCAAAGCGACGTGAGCGCTCCCCATCCGGGGGCTCGGAAGGTGGAAGGACACGACGCATGAGGAAAGTGCGAGGACATGGTTGCCGTCCAAGGGGGTCACCCTCCTTTTAAAGGTGACTTTCCCCACTTGCGTCCTCAGCCGTCGCGGACTAAGTCTTCTCCAACACGCTCCAAGGTCCTCCCCCTACGATGCAGGGGCTGGGTCCCACGCGTCATGCAAGCTAGCCTAGGACAGAAGAAGACAAACCGCCGCGCGCAGAGCGCACGACAGCCCAGCGGTTACAAGCATTCCTCCACTATCGCCCGGACCAGCGGGTGAAAGAGCGGACCGCCATGCAGGCGGCATGCAACCGCACCGGGAGGGCGCACCCTTTCGACTTCGCCGCGTCCATCATGGAGGCCCAGGCCCACACGTCATGTAACCGGTGCACCGGTTACTGCGTGCGAGAAACTGCACCGCCGCTCGCGCCAGTCTCGCGCCTCCTCGACTGTGGAACCAGTGCCACAACTCGAGGCAACCCTGCGCACGGCCCAGCAGTGCCAACCAGGCACGCCGGTCACGGGTCAGTCAGCCGCGCGAGAAGGCGTGACGGTCGATACGGCCAAAAATAGGCTGGCAGTAATGGCGATGGCAGGCGGGCGGAAGCAACAGTCAAATCATCTGCAGGCTCACGTCCCCTCCTGGAACAGCGAGAGAACCCTCTCCCATGGCGTGAAGACGACGCGCCCGTGGTCCGTTCCTCGAACGGCTCACGCACGCACAACGGCTGCCCCGCGAACCACTTGTCCCGTCGCATTAACTCTGCGGTAGGGTAGGCGGCACCTTTGGCAGGCGAAGCGGGCGACGCTTCACCTCCGCCATAATGACCACGTCAAAAAGGTACGCCACAATGTTCGATTTCGTATCCTTTTCCACTTCCTCTTTCTCTCTCTTGCCACAGGGACCGGGAAAGGGGATTCTCCGAAAGGGATCCTTCTCCACGAAGGAAACAGGCCTCGAGCCCCCCTACTGATCAGAGGTTCAAAGGCTGGCCCCTCGGAAGGGTTCGACAGCCGCCTTAGAGCACTCGGGCTTCGCGCCCACTACTGGTCAGAGGTTCGAAGGCTGGCCCCTCGGAAGGGTTCAACAGCCGCCTCAGGCCACTCGGGCTCCGCGCCCACTACTGATCAGGGGTTCGTAGAACTAGCCCCCGAAGGGTTCAAGAGCCGCCTCAGAGCATGCAGAGCGAGGGATGACCCTGGGTACGTTCGATACATAACCAAGGCTCGGGCTACGCTCCCGAGGTACCCTAGGACATTTTCGAGACCAGCGGGAGCGATTTTCGTAACGGAATCCCACCAGAGGGAGGCATCGAGCCATCGGACCCTGTCAAAAGGGGACCGGGTCCGGCGAATCACCTGTAGGTACTTTTGGAGCGCGCCTCCGGGCCACTAGCCGACCCCTAACGAATGGGGCACGGGCGTCCACTCGGATTACCCGCTAGCAACTCACTGGAGACACCATGTTCGGCGCCCTCCAAGGGCAGCATGGCGCTTTCCCCCCCCCCCCCCCTCCTTGCGGAAAGGCGACGTAGGGGCGTATGAAAAAAGCCGAGTCTGTCCTTGACCGTCCTCTCGCTCTGCGTGAAGGCTCGGGGGCTGCTCTCGCGAACCCGGCTCCGGCCAAACCGTTGACAGTGTCAACATACCAGCCCGAGAACTTGGGACTCGACTGTGCACCCGGGCTACGGCCAGTTCGCATGAGGGAACGACACAACCGGCCGAGCCATCACAAAAGGCACTAAGACCTCGAAGGAGTCAAAACACTCCTCCGAGGCCTCGGGGGCTACACCCGGCAGGTGCGCTCGCGTGCCCCCACCGGAACAAAATGCAACCGAGAAAGGCCGGTCCCCTTGCAAAAAAGTGCGACAAAAGCCTCCAAGCGAGTGCCAACACTCCCTTCGAGGCTCGGGGGCTACTGTTAGGGACCATAATTAGGGGTACCCCCAAGACTCCTAATCTCAGCTGGTAACCCCCATCAGCACAAAGCTGCAAAGGCCTGATGGGCGCGATTAAGGTCAAGGCTCGGTCCACTCAAGGGACACGATCTCGCCTCGCCCGAGCCCAGCCTCGGGCAAAGGCAGTCGACCCCGGAGGATTCATGTCTCGCCCGAGGGCGCCCTCAAGCAACGAAACACACCTTCGGCTCGCTCGAGGCCCAGTCTTCGCAGAGAAGCAACCTTGGCCAGATCGCCACGTCAACCGACCGTATCGCAGGAGCATTTAACGCAAGGATTGCCTGACATCTTATCCTGACGCGCGCTCCGGTCGACAGAGCCGAAGTGACCGCAGTCACTTCGCCGCTCCACTGACCGATCTGACAGGAATACAGCGCCACCTGCCCTACTCCGACTGTCGTGCCATTCGCCAGAGTGAGGTCAACAGCGGCTAAGTCCAGCCTCGGGCAACATAGGAAGCTCCGCCTCGCCCGACCCTAGGGCTCGGCCCCCGTCTCGGCTTCGGAAGACGACGAACTCCGCCTCGCCCGACCCCAGGGCTCGGACTCAGCCTCGGCTCCGGAAGATGACGAACTCCGCCTCGCCCAACCCCAGGGCTCGGACTCGGCCTCGGCCTCGGAAGACGATGAACTCCGCCTCACCCGACCCTAGGGCTCGGACTCGGCCTCGGCTCCGGAAGACAATGGACTCTGCCTCGCCCGACCCCAGGGCTCGGACTCGGCCTCGACTCCGGAAGACAATAGACTCCGCCTCGCCCGACCCCAGGGCTCGGACTCAACCTCGACCTCGAAGGAATCGCCACCTCGCCCCAACTCGGGTTCGGACCAGCCACGTCGCCAGGAGGGTCATCATTACCCTACCCCTAGCTAGCTCAGGCTACAGGGAACAAGACCGGCGTCCCATCCGGCTCGCCCCGGTAAACAAGTAATGATGACACCCCGCACGCTCCATGACGGCGGCAGCTCCCAGCCTCTTATGTCAGCAAGGAGACGTCAGCAAGGACCCGACAGCCTCGACAGCTGTACTTCCGTAGAGCTCCAGCGCTCCTCCGACGGCCACGACATCACATGAACAGGATGCCAAAACCTCTCCGACTGCCACGACGACATGTACTTAGGGCTCTAGCTCCTCTCTGCTAGACACGTTAGCACATTGCTACACCCCCCATTGTACACCTGGGCCCTCTCCTTACGTCTATAAAAGGAAGGTCCAGGGCTCTCGTACGGAGAGGTTGGCCGTGCGGGAGAACGGGCCGGCGCGTAAGGCCCTCGCTCTCTCTCTCTCTCTCTCTCTCGCTCCCGCGCAAACGCCTGTAACCCCCTACTGCAAGCGCATCCAACCGCCCTGGGCGCAGGACAACACGAAGGCCGCGGTTTCCCCTCGCTGTTCTCCCCCCTTTGTGTCCCGTCTCGCGCCGACCCATCTGGGCTGGGGCACGCAGCCACAATTTACTCGTCGGTCCAGGGACCCCCCGGGTCGAAACGCCGACAAAACTCAACAACATTCCAAATGCTTGTGTGGAATGAGGTTAGATGATGCCTCATTTTGTCACTCCACATATTATAATCTTCACCGTCAAAAACCGGTGGTTTGCCTAATAGAACGGAGAGTAAAGGAGTACGCTTTGAAATACGAGGGTAGCGTAGGGGAATCTTACTATTCTTCTTGCGCTCATGGCGCTTAGAAGTAATGGACGGTGCATCGGAGCCGGAGGTGGATGGCGATGAAGAATCGGTCTCGTAGTAGACCACCTTCCTCATCTTCTTTTTCTTGTCGCCACTCCGATGCGACTTGTGGGAAGAGGATTCCTTCTCCTTCCCTTTGTTGCGGGACTCTCCCGATGGAGCCTTCCCAAGGCTTGTAGCGGGCTTGTCGCCGGTCACCATCTCCTTCTTAGCGTGATCTCTCGACATCACTTCGAGCGGTTAGGCTCTAATGAAGCACCGGGCTCCGATACCAATTGAAAGTCGCCTAGAGGGGGGTGAATAGGGCAAAACTGAAATTTACAAAGTTAATCACAACTACTGTGGCAGAACCACCCTAAGTCACGCCTCAAGAGCCGTGACACACTTAAATCGGAATAACCCGCCAGTCCTTCAGATCTAGTCTGATAGAGCCACTTAACCAGGATCAAATTCCACAATCTCACTCGAAGGTGAGTCACAGGAGAAATACAATAAAACAGGAAACCTCAAATTAAGTACTGAATTATTACATAAATCGGAGTTCTTGAGTAGCAAATAAAGTTCATAAAGTAAAGTGCAGCGGATAATCGATGTCGTCGGTAATGAGGAAATGGGCAAGGCCTAGCCCACTACTCCTCATGCTCCTCTCCTGCCGGAGCAACATCCCACTCGACCGTCCAACCCGGTGGCAGGGTGGTAGGCCAAGTCACACCATCAACCATTTCCTGAATGGTACCTGCAAAAATGGTGCCACAAGCAAGGCTGAGTATACTAATACTCAGCTAGACTTAACCGGTGTGAGGAGTCTACTCCTCTACCTCTAGACTATGCAGCTGTTTGGCTGAGGGGTTTGGTTTGCCAAAAGCACTAGCTGTTTCTAAAATCAATTTTTTTAGCTTTTCAATTTCTACCATCATTAACTTAGCTAGATTTGCTCCTTCTAAGCATACATGGTAACAATCAATTAGTTCAATCAACAAGTTATCTCATGTAACCACATTTCACTTCTTACTCGATGCAGTACAAGGAATCAAGCAGTCTCATTAGCTGCGAGAAGCAGACGATTCGAATCGAGTTTTTAACCTTGCAAGGTAAACCTAAACACACGGCATGTCAGGGTACTCCGACCCCACACATGACAACCGTCCCCATCGATTCCCCGTTCGCGTCCAGGCCTCACCGCCTTGGCATACAATGCTCCACTGACCCCGGCTGCCGCCGTGCAGTGACCGCACTTGTACCCACCATAGCTAGCATGGGAGACCCAGTCTCAGGTCGCATGAGGGATAAAGTCCGCGCCCGGCTTCACTCAGGTACTAGGTTTACCGGTTACCATTTTTCCCGGCATGTGCTTAGTACGTTCAAAAGCTTGACTCAGGTATCCACACATTAATCCTTAATTCTTTTTCCCGTCTAATAGACAAGGCATCCTCCCTGGATCCAAGTCCATAGACCAACATATATCCCATTATCAAGATGAATACAATCAATTCCTGACCTCGCGCGAGTGCTAGAAAAATCACTCGACTTCTACCGAGATCCTGATTAGCAAGCAGCTACTCGACCTAGCATACTAGTATTCATCTCAAAAGGGAATCCTAAGTTCATGTAACTAGAGGTTTCAAGCAACTCCTACACTTAAGTGCACATTACAAACCTACAAACATTAAGTGTAGTAAAGTAGCATATATATACGGTTATGCATAAAACCGGGGCTTGCCTTCAATTGCTGGGGCTACAGGGAGATCCTCGATAGCAGCCTCTGAAGCCTGCTCCTGGTCCTCCTCTTGGACAGGTCCTTGCTCGGGGATGAGCACGTACTCTCCGTCGGCAAGATTACAATCTAATGAATGCAATGCGTAAGATATATGCATGATATGACATGTGCTTTTAGAAATCACAACTTTAAAGGTGTATGATCTTTCTTGAGTTAAACAAAGTTAACTTTACTTATGCAAGACCCTTGGGTGGTATACTTGGTAAACTGGTTCAAATTTAGCTAAGGTAAGTGGTAGGTTTAATTTTGGGGTTCCACTGAATTCTTTTTAAGTCTTAGGGATAAATGATAAGTACTCAAGTTAGACTTATTGAGGTGGGGTTTATTTCTCCTTTCCTTTTCTTTTATTCTCTTTAATGTTTTGGAGTAGGTTTGAACTACAAGTTGCTTTTGTAAAATTCTAAAAATTCTGCAAAAATTGCAGTGGCTTGCTACTGGTGTGTGTTTCTCTGTCTTAAAATTTGGGGATCAGAAAGTGAATAGTTTTCTCTGTACAAAATTATTAAACTCTAGGGCAGAAGGGGTGCTTTGAACTACAACTACTATTTAACAGTGGGTAATTCTTCAGAACTTATTTTTGCTGGCTTTTAGGTGTTATAACATGACTTGATACAAATTTCTAGTCATTAACACCTTTTAATTATTTTTCTATGGTTTTCTCAAGTTTCTAGCCAAATGGGTGCTTTCTACTACCACTATATTGGAAAAACATCAAACAACAGAGTTCTTATTTTTCTTGGTTATTATTTTGTGCAAGAGCAATCATTCTGAAGTTTGGCATCTTTTTGCTTAAGGGAAGGGGTGGTATGCATTATTTGAATTAAATGGCCTTTCTCTTAAATCATTAGCAATTGGTATGAGTTTGCTTCTTTTTCATGGGTTTGCATTTTTCTCTGGTAGTTTACCTCATCATGGACTTAGCTAATTTTTGGTTGCCCATTATCACATTATTTGGGGTTGTTCATGATTTAGTTGGAAAATGCCTTATTATCACTTTGTATTTATTTCCCTTGCTTAAAAAGTTGGGCTGAGGTGCTCTGTATTTTTGTAGTGGGGCCCTGGTGGTTATAAGTCCACTGGATTTTTGTTAAGCATTTTGGTTATAGTTTTGCCTCTTTAATAATTGATTTTCAGTCTTATTTAGGCTAAACAAATCATTTTAATTTAAAACTGGTCCAAATTAATGGTCTATGTATTTTTCCTAAGTTCTCTGTTACATAAGTAAACTAGGAAAAATAATATTAATCACTGTTCATTAATTTCTAATGTCTTTCTGATTTTCTCTAAGTTTTGGACAAAACATCTTTAAATGAGAAACTACATCATAATTTCTAATGCTGGGGTTCCTACTATTTTTAAACAGTGTCTACAAGAGGTTTGATCATCTACCATTTTTCTTAAGTTCAGCACAGAAGAAAAACTAATTTTCCTTGATTAAATAAGGTTTAGTGGGTTTCTGTTTTTAATTTTA
This sequence comes from Zea luxurians, assembly GCA_029449295.1. NCBI lineage: Eukaryota > Viridiplantae > Streptophyta > Magnoliopsida > Poales > Poaceae > Zea > Zea luxurians. The sequence goes on along the minus strand of JAOPSE010000010.1, from coordinate 34,309,774 downwards.
AACTCTAAAATTTTGAACAGAAAGTATAGGGTCTACTATTTTTAAATGATAGATTATAATATACAGGAGCTAGCAAAATTGGTTTGACATCTTTTGACTAGGAATTCATCAAGTTATGAATTTTACAAGTTCTCTGGTTATTTAAAAAGAATAACAGAATTGATTAAATGGAAATCCACTTTGCACTGGGGTCCCTGGCGGGTTTTCTAAGTTTTCTTCGTGAATCAGTCCTTAAGCTACTATTCACATGAGTCTCTGACATTACAGAAAACCCCTCGAGTTCTACAGATCCTAACCCGAGGTCCTTCTTCTACCTCAAACAGTAACCGCGGCGGAAGAAAGGGCGGAGGGGCTTACCGGCGGCGAGATGGCTCCGGTGAAGCGGTCGAGGACGAAGGGGAGGTCTCGGGGATCACAACGGTGTGCGGAACGCCGTCGGAGATGGCCGGAGTCGGTCGGTCCACGCGCGCAGGCGGGGATGCTCGTCGGCGGCGAGGAGACCGGCCTGGTCACGGCGAGATAGTTCAATCAAATGGGTCAGGGAGGACCACGGGGTGCCAGAGAAGACATGAGCGCAAGGAATTGGGCGGAGACTCACTGGATAGCTCGGTCCACGCGCGGCGGCGGAAGACCGAAGTCCGGTGAAGTCAATCTCGGTCCTCCGGTGAAGTCCGGCCGAGTCCGAGGGCTTGGCAAGCTTCACGGGCTACTGGCGGAGCTAGTCGAAGCACTGGCTTTCCCAGAGGATGGCTGGAGTGGGCTGGCCACGGTGGCCGAAGCTCTGGCGGCAATGGCGGGCGGAATTGAGCTCGCCGGAGCTAAGGGAAAGTGGCTGGCCGGTGAGGGTGAGTGCGGGGCGAAGTGGGGCGCGCCTGGGAAGGCTTTATAGGCACGGCGCGGTGCACGGGCGGTCGTGGACCGGCGAGTGCGCGCGGGCGTGTACTGGGAGGCGCGGTGCGCGAACGGGCGTGAACCGGGGGTGTCAGCCACGGTCGAACACGTGTTCCCGTTGCCTCTGCCCCTGTTCAAGCGCCGATTGGGAGCAAATCTTCGCGAATTTGGGCAAGATCGCTGTGAAGGATTTGTTCACCAGACCAAGGTGCCAGTGTCAGAATGCCTGGTCCCGAGGTTAAGCTGTGCCAAAACCATGCCAAACGAATTTGGTTTGAGTTCAAACTTTCCCAGAATGTGTTCAAAGGAATTTGGCACGACTTTGATATTTGGATCTTCTGGCTTTGAGTTTTGAAAAGCAGAGAACGCAGATGATCTTTGGAAAGAGGTCTGAATTTCAGAAATTCAGAAATCTGAATTTCTCCAAGGGTTCATAGATCAAGGGCTGATTTAGGGATTTAATTGAATTATTTTGGCTAAGCCTTCTCAATCTTTCTTGTTGCTTAATAAACATACTTTAATTTTTATAATTGGCTCATCTCAAAATTTTAAACTTTTCATTGCCTTTTTCTTATTCCCTTGAATTTCGCTCATGGGCTTACTTAGGGTTTTTAATTAGGGTTGCACAATCATATCTTTTAAAGGACTCAATTGTTTTGATCATGACACTTTTAAGTATATACTTGGTGACTTCATTATTACTTAAGTTATTTTGATGCTCATGCTTACTTTGGTTCACATAAAATAATGGTTCTAGGTTTGGCATTGGAGAGAAACCCTAGGTGACACTGGGGTGTCACAACTACAAGCCGGGTTAGCGTTAGAAATATAAGCGAGTCCGAGAGAGAGAGAGTGAAAAACAAATCGCAAGCAAATAAAGAATGAGACACAAGGATTTGTTTTACCGAGGTTCGGTTCTTGCAAACCTACTCCTCGTTGAGGTGGTCACAAAGACCAGGTCTCTTTCAACCCTTCCCTCTCTCAAACGGTCACTTAGACCGAGTGAGCTTCTCTTCTCAATCACACGGGACACTAAGTCCCCGCAAGGACCACCACACAATTGGTGTCCCTTGCCTTGGTTACAATTGAGTTTGGTCACAAGAAGAATGAGAAAGAAAAGAAGCAATCCAAGTGCAAGAGCTCAAATGAACACAAGTCACTCTCTCACTAGTCACTATTGATTGGAATTGAACTAGAGACTTGGGAGAGGATTTGATCTCTTTGGTGTGTCTTGTATTGAATGCTATAGCTCTTGTAATGTGTAGAATGTTGGAAACTTGGATGCAATTGAATGTGGGGTGGTTGGGGTATTTATAGCCCCAACCACCAAAATGTGGCCGTTGGAAGTCTGCTGTCGCATGGCGCACCGGACAGTCCGGTGCGCCACCGGACACTGTCTGGTGCGCCAGCCACGTCAGCCAGCCGTTGGGGTTCGACTGTTGGAGCTCTGACTTGTGGGGCCTCTAGGCTGTCCAGTGGTGCACCAGACATCTCCTGTAGACTGTCCAGTGCGCCAACTGCGCGTGCTCTGACCTCTGCGCGCGCAGGCGCGCATTAAATGCGTTGCAGTCGATTGTTGCTCTTGAAGTAGTCGTTGCTCCGCTGGCACACCGGACAGCCTGGTGTGCCACTAGACACTGTCCGGTGCATTCACCGGATGGTCCGGTGAATTATAGCGGAGCGGCCTCCATTTTCCCGAAGGTGAGGAGTTCACCGTCGGGTTCCCTGGTGCACCGGACACTGTCCGGTGCGCCAGACCAGGGTGCCATTGGGATTTCTTGAGCTCTCTTTATTTGAACCCATCTTTGGTCTTTTTATTGGCTTGTTGTGAACCTTTGGCACCTGTAGAACTTATAGACTAGAGCAAACTAGTTAGTCCAATTATTTGTGTTGGGCAATTCAACCACCAAAATCAATTAGGAAAAGGTGTAAGCCTATTTCCCTTTCACTGATGATTTGTTGAAGACTCTATACGCCTTTGTATTTGAGTCATAACCTAGCAGAAACCCTTCTACAACTTTGGGAGCAAATTTGGAATTTCTACCTTTCTTTACTAGAATGTAACATTTACTCCCAAATACACGAAAGTATGAAACGTTGGGTTTGTTACCAGTTAGAAGTTCATACGAGGTCTTCTTGAGGAGGCGATGAAGGTAGACCCGGTTTATGGCATGGCAAGCTGTATTCACAGCCTCCGGCCAAAATTGCTCGGGTGTCTTGAACTCTCCAAGCATCATCCTCGCCATGTCGATAAGCGTCCTGTTCTTCCTCTCTACCACACCGTTTTGTTGTGGTGTGTAGGGAGCGGAGAACTCGTGCTTGATTCCTTCCTCCTCAAGGTACTCCTCCACTTGTAAGTTCTTGAACTCGGACCCGTTGTCGCTTCTTATCTTTTTCACCTTGAGCTCAAATTTGTTTTGAGCTCTCCTTAGAAAGCGCTTTAGGGTCCCTTGGGTTTCTGATTTATCCTGCACAAAGAATACCCAAGTGAAGCGAGAAAAATCATCAACAATAACAAGACCATACTTACTTCCCCCGATGCTGAGGTAGGCGACGGGTCCGAAGAGGTCCATATGAAGTAGCTCCAGAGGTCTTGATGTGGTCATCACATTCTTGCTGTGATGAGTGCTTCCCACCTGTTTACCTGCTTGACAAGCTGCACAAGGTCTATCTTTTTCGAAAAGTACATTGGTTAGTCCTAACACATGTTCTCCCTTTAGAAGTTTATGAAGATTCTTCATCCCAGCATGTGCTAGACGGCGATGCCACAGCCAGCCCATGCTAGTCTTAGCAATTAAGCATGCATCTAGATTGGCCTCCTCTTTCGAAAAATCAACTAAATAGAGTGTGTCGTCTAGTGCACCCTTAAAAGCTAATGAACCATCACTCCTTCTAAAGACAGACACATCTACATTGGTAAATAGACAATTATAACCCATATTACATAGTTGACTGACAGACAATAAGTTGTACCCGAGTGATTCAACTAAGAACATATTTGAGATAGAATGCTCAGATGAAATGGCTATTTTTCCCAGTCCTTTAACCTTGCCTTGGTTCCCATCTCCAAAGATGATCGAATCTTGGGAATCCTTGTTCTTGACGTAGGAGGTGAACATCTTCTTCTCCCCCGTCATGTGGTTTGTGCATCCGCTATCGATAATCCAGCTTGAGCCCCCGGATGCATAAACCTGCAAGGCAAATTAGGCTTGGGTTTTAGGTACCCAACTCTTGTTGGGTCCTACAAGGTTAGTTACAATAGCATTTGGGACCCAAATACAAGTCTTGTCTCCCTTGCATTTGGACCCCAACTTTCTAGCAACCACTTTTTCATTTTTGCATGAAAGTACAAACGTAGTGTTGCAAGCATGAAAGATAGTGGTAGGTTTATTACACATTTTCCTAGGAGCATGAGACACAAAATTTCTCCTGGGCCTACCATTTGAACTTGAAGCAATCATAGCATGTGAATCAAAAGCATTATAACTCCTATTATAATGAGAATTTCTAGAAAATTTTCAATCATTATACATGAAAGCATGATTCTTTTGATTACTACTAGCCATAGGGGCCTCCCCTTTCTCCTTGTTGGGAATCTGAGCCCTTTGACTTCTTAAGTTCTTGGCTTCCTTTCGAAAGCCAAGTCCATCCTTAATTGAGGGGTGTCTACCAACGGTGTAGGCATCCCTAGAAAATTTTAACTTATCAAAGTCAATTTTGCAAGTCTTAAGTTGAGCATTAAGACTTGCCACCTCATTATTTAATTTAGTAATCGATGTAAGGTGTTCAACACAATCATCAACATCAAAATCCTTACACCTATTACAAATGGCAACATGTTCTACACAAGATCTAGTTTTATTAGCTACTTCTAGCTTAGCATTTAAATCATCATTAACACTCTTTAAGCTAGACACAGTTTCATGACAAGCAGATAATTCAGAAGATAGCATTTCATTCATTTTAACCTCTAAAGCAAGAGATTTTTGCACACTAACAAACTTGTCATGCTCTTCATACAAAATATCTTCTTGCTTCTCTAACAATCTATCTTTTTCATTCAAAGCATCAATTAACTTATTAATTTTATCTACTTTTGCTCTATCTAAGCCCTTAAATAAATCGGTATAATCTACTTCATCATCACTAGAATCATCATCACTTGAAGTAGTATACTTAGGGGTTTCTCGAACGCTAACCTTTTTCTCCTTTGCCATGAGGCAAGTGTGGCGCTCGTTGGGGAAGAGTGTCGATTTGTTGAAGGTTGAGGCAGTGAGTCCTTCATCGTCGGAGTCAGAAGAAGAGCAGTCCGAATCCCATTCTTTGCCAAGGTGCGCCTCGCCGTTCGCCTTCTTGTAGGCCTTCTTCTTCTCCCTCTTCCTGCTCTTTTCTTGTTCCTGGTCATTAGCATTATCGGGACAATTTGCTATAAAATGACCAGTCTTATCGCATTTAAAACAGGAGCGCTTTCCCTTTGCTTTGCTCTTGTTGGGATGCTCCTTGCGTCCTTTTAGCGCGGTCTTGAAGCGCTTGATGATGAGGGCCATCTCATCTTCGTTTAGCCCGGCAGCCTCAAATTGTGCCACCTTGCTAGGTAGCGCCTCCCTGCTGCTGCTTGTTGCCTTGAGTGCAACGGGCTGGGGCTCATAGATGGGCATTGGGCCGTTCAATGCATCATCAACATATCTTGCTTCCTTGACCATCATACGCCCGCTCACAAACTTTCTGAGTATCTCCTCGGGCGTCATCTTTGTGTACCTGGGATTCTCATGGATGAGGTTCACAAGATGAGGGTCAATAACAGTAAAAGACCTGAGCATAAGTCAGACGACGTCGTGGTCCGTCCATCTCGTGCTTCCCTAGCTCCTGATCTTGTTGACCAGGGTCTTGAGCCTGTTGTACGTTTGTGTTGGCTCCTCTCCCCTGATCATTGCGAACCTCCCCAGCTCGCCTTCCACCAACTCCATTTTGGTGATCATGGTGGCGTTGTTTCCCTCATGTGATATTTTGAGGGTATCCCAAATTTGCTTGGTGTTGTCTAAGCCGCTCACCTTGTTGTATTCGTCCCTACACAAGGATGCTAGCAAAACAGTGGTAGCTTGCGCATTTTTATGAATTTTCTCATTAATAAATACAGGGTTATCCGAACTATCGAATTGCATTCCATTTTCAACTATCTCCCATATACTAGGATGGAGAGAAAATAAGTGACTATGCATTTTGTGACTCCAAAAAGCGTAGTCCTCTCCATTAAAGTGTGGAGGTTTACCAAGAGGAATTGAAAGCAAATGAGAATTGGAATTAAAAGGAATACGAGAATAATCAAATAAAAAATTTGAATTAACCGGTTTCCTTTTTTCGTCGTCGTCGTCTCTTGGAGAAGAAGAAGATTCGTCGCTGTCGTAGTAGACGATCTTTTGATATGTCTCTTCTTCTTCCCGTCCTTCTTCTTGTGACTTGAGCCAGAGTCAGTGGGCTTGTCGTCCCTTGGCTCGTTGAAGATGGACTCCTTCTCCTTATTGTTGACCACCATCCCCTTTCCCTTAGGATCCATCTTTTCGAGCGATTAGTCCCTTACATGAAGAGAACGGCTCTGATACCAATTGAGAGCACCTAGAGGGGGGGTGAATAGGTGATCCTATAAAAATCAACACTAAATAGCCACAAAACTTGGTTAAGTGTTAGTACGGCTAAGTAGCGAGCTCTTGCGAACACACAAGTAATCACAGAAAAGCAATCACAAGAGACACACGAGTTTATCCCGTGGTTCGGCCAAGTATAACACTTGCCTACTTCCACGTTGTGGCGTCCCGACGGATGAGGGTTGCAATCAACCCCTTTCAAGTGATCCAATGATCAACTTGAATACCACGGTGTTCTTCTTTCTTAGACTTTCTCCCGTTTGCGAGGAATCTCCACAACTTAGAGCCTCTCGCCCTTACAATTGATGATCACAAAGAAGCACGGAAGTAAGGTTGGGAAGAGCAACGCACACTAGATTTAAATCCACACCGCAAACACGCACACAAGTGAGAAGATGAGCACACAAAACACGCGCGGGGAGTTTACAACTCGAAAAGTGCTCCAATCTCAAGAACGATGAACGATTGCGTGAAAGTGAGGACTAGAAGTCTTGGAATGCTTAGAGTGTGCTTAGGTCACTCCTCCATGCGCCTAGGGGTCCCTTTTATAGCCCCAAGGCAGCTAGGAGCCGTTGGAGGCAATCTTGGAAGGCTAATCTTGCCTTCTGTCGGGTGGCGCATCGGACAGTCCGATGCGCCACCGGACAACCACTGTAGCATGTCCGGTGTGGATCTCCTTCCTATTTTGGCGCAGTCGACTGTTGCAGATTCGCGGTAGTTGACGCACCAGACACTGTCCGGTGCACACCGGACAGTCCGGTGCCCCTGCCGACCGTTGGAGCAGGCCACGCGTCGCCCACCGATTTAGCTGTCGTCCGTTGCACAGTCGACCGTTGGCTCACCGGATAGTCCGGTGCACCACCGGATAGTCCGGTGAATTTTAGCCATATGCCGTTGAACTTTTCCCGAGAGCGACGACTTCACCGCGGGCGACTCACAGGACAGTCCGGTGCACCACCGGACAGTCCGGTGAATTATAGCCGTATGCCGCCGTCGAGTCCCTAGAGCGGCCTATTCATCGAGACTGGCCTGGCGCACCGGACATGTCGGGTGCACCACCGGACAGTCCGGTGCACCCAAACCGAGCAGGACACAACCAACTCTTTTCCAATCTATTTTCTCCTGTTTCTAGCACTTAGACACAATACATTAGTACCCAAATCAATGTACTAAGTCTAGAAACGTACCTTGTTACATGATTTGCACTTCTTCAATTTTTGGCACAAATTAACACAGAGAATATGTGTTGGGCACTTAATCACCAAAACACTTTAGAAATGGCCCAAGGGCACATTTCCCTTTCACCTCCCCTCTTACACTTTTGATAAGATTAACCTATAACTAGCTTCCCTAATTAATTATCCAAGACTAGAGCCATAGTAGTCCTTGTGGTTGTACATTTTCTCGGGTTGTCGCTCTATGTTCCAATTAGACATAGTTATCTTGTACCAACAAATATCATACCACAATAAATAAAACAATATCCACATGAATAAAACAATATCCATCTTCTATGTGAATCATTATCCCATAAACCAAATAGAGCACTATCATGTCTACCCAATAATAAGTAAACCATGTGCAAACAAGGTCAGGGAAAACAAATCTGGTCATCACTTAATAGGTCCCATGAATTTAACCTAACCGTGCGTAACATTGGTTAGAGCATAAAAGTAAATACTGAATAGGACTAAAGATATGTGACCAAGGACACAACGTGTCTTCTAAAGGAAGCTCCTATTGCCTAGATTCTTCACAGGTTTGGTCTTTAGATCCCTTGAACACTTGATCTAGTAATCACATCATGCTAACAAACAAGCTAAACATAAATAAAAATAATAGTAAACCAAACAGAGAAAACATATGCATAAAACAAATCTATGTGTTGATACGAATCTGTAGGCTCAAGAACCACTATAATCAGAGTTAAACCGAGAAAGTTATGGCAAAAACAAGTTTAGGATCAATTTTATATTTAAAAATTTATTTTCAGGGGCTTATTTGCAAAAACCAAGGAATTCTATGTAAATACAAGTTAAAACAGAGGGGATCCAATCTAAATATGTTTAACTCGAATGGCGGGTTCTATTCCTTTGAAACTCAGGGTCTACTCCATTAAAACAAGAATGAATGTGATACAACTTGAACTGTGGTGGACTTCTTTGCGAAACCAGAAAAGTTTAGGGGTCCTTTGAAGGTTGGGTGCAGTGGGGGGGATGCGATCGAGGTCATACGATCTTAGATTAGTGGCCCGATTTAAAATAACCGAACCGGTACGCATAAGATCTAATCTCTTAATTGTTCATTCTAGATCTATTAACACGAATTTGTCTCCCTTACCGACGACGGTTTGGGCAGTGCCCGCCGACGAGGACGCATGTAACGCTCCAAAATCCTATTATGGGTAAATTAGAAAAAAACTTATTTCATGATTTAAATAAATATGTTTTCAAATAATAGATTATCTAAAAGATTATTATGTGAACTATCCTTTGGGTTAAAGATCTATTCTCTAAAAAAAGAATTAAGTTAAACTATCACTTAATATAGATTTTACATAAGAAATTATATTCTTTTAAATAAATATGTGAATCATACAATAATTAAGGACCCTATATCTATTAAAAGGATCATGTCTTTATAATAAAACACATAAGCAAATACCCTGATATTATTTCTTGAATGTTGAACTCTTTAAATTCTTATTTTAGGGTTTACATGTATTCCTAGTTTCTAAGAAACCAAAAGCTAGCCTTCTCTTACTAAGGCCAGTTTTGTCCCAGAAATTTCGTATTGCCTTTAGTTGGTTTGTTGAAAATTACAATGATTGCCATCGCTTCTAGATCTATGCATAAGATTCCCTCTATACTTGTTCTGTCCTGTTTGAATGGTTAATTATTAGTTGGAAATTTTGAATTATAAAAATATGACTTCAAATCTATATTTGAAATTTGAAATTGGCACCGACAAAATGAAGGGAGTAATTGAATCAACTACTTTTAAAATAAAGTAACGGTAAACTTGTCTTTGTGTATTTTAAAAGCTAAAAATTGGTCCACACATCTAGTTTTTCCTAATTAAACCAATTTTTAAAAACTAAGGTAGAAACCAGTTTCTTGTCCATTTAGTTGGGAAACGAGGCAGAATGGAGCCGCTTTATTTTACGTTTGGTTGGAGAGCGAACAGAATGGTCGAAGAGAAGCGACTCTAAATCGAGAATATTTACATTAGTTCTATGACGAGCTTGCCCCAAAAATTTGTTGGAATCTCACCATTCCACTTGTCCCTTTCTCTTTTAGGGCTTGTTCGTTTTGATGTGTATCTATGTGTATTGGATGGTATCGAGTCGGTTTAAATCCATAATAGGTCAAAATACATCTCAATCCTACCCAATCCACTCTAATCCACATGGAACAAAAATAACCGAACAAGCTCTTACAGTGGATTTATTCTTAGAATATGGAATCATCTAGCTCTCGAAATCTGCAATGAAACCTATCGGCGTTTCGAGACCGGGGGGTCCCTAAGCCGACGAGTGAGTGTGCCGCGTGCCCCAGCCCAGATGGGTCGAGCGCGTGGGCGAGCGCGAAGGGGGGAGAAGCGAGGTGGCCGGAGACGAGTCGTGAGAGAGGTGGGAATCCCGCGGCCTTCGTGTTCGACGCGCGCCCAGGTCGGGTGCGCTTGCAGTAGGGGGTTACAAGCGTCCACGCGGGTGAGGGAAGCGAGCGGCCCCAAGAGAGCGCCTGCCCCGTCCTCGTCCCCGCGCGGCCAACCCTTCCTAAGAAGGCCCTGGTCCTTCCTTTTATAGGCGTAAGGAGAGGATCCAGGTGTACAATGGGGGTGTAGCAAGGTGCTACGTGTCTAGCGGGGGTGAGCTAGCGCCCTAGGTACATGCCAATGTGGCAGCCGGAGAGATCTTGGCACCCAGCTGGTGTGGTGTCGTGGCTGTCGGAGGAGAAACGGAGCCTGGCGGAGGGACAGCTGTCGGAGCGGTTGGGCCCTTGCTGACGTCCCCCTGCTTCCGTAAGGGAGCTGAGAGCCGCCGTCGTCATGGGTCTAGTGGGGCGCCATCATTGCCTATCTGGCGGAGCTAGCCAGATGGGACGCCGGTCTTGTTCCCTGCGGCCCGAGTCGGCTCGGGGTAGGGTGATGATGGCGCTCCCTATTGACATGGCGGACTTGTGTCCTAGGTCGGGCGACGTGGAGGCTCCTCCGAAGCCGAGGTCGAGTCTGTCCTGCATGGCCGAGGCCGAGCCCGAGCTCCTGGGTCGGGCGAGGCGGAGGTCGTTCGGCAGAGGCCAGGGCGGAGTCCGACCCCTGGGGTCGGGCGAAGCGGAGTTCATCGTCTTCCGGGGCCTAGCCCGAGTCCGAGCCCTGGGTCGGGCGGAGCGGAGTTCGCCGTCTTCCGGGGCCTTAGCCCGAGTCCGAGCCCTGGGTCGGGCGGAGCGGAGTTCGCCGTCTTCCAGGGCCTTAGCCCGAGTCCAAGCCCTGGGTCGGGCGGAGCGGAGTTCGCCGTCTTCCGGGGCCTTAGCCCGAGTCCGAGCCCTGGGTCGGGCGGAGCGGAGTTCGCCGTCTTCCGGGGCCTTAGCCCGAGTCCGAGCCCTGGGTCGGGCGGAGCTTCCTATGGCGCCTTTGGCAAGGCCTGACTGCCTGTCATTCTCACTCTGTCAAGTGGCACTGCAGTCGGAATGGCGCAGGCGGCGCTGTCCTTCTGTCAGACCAGTCAGTGGAGCGGCGAAGTGACGGCGGTCACTTCAGCTCTGCCGGGGGGCGCGTGTCAGGATAAAGGTGTCAGGCTACCTTTGCGTTAAATGCCCCTGCGACTCGGTCGGTCGGCGCGGCGATTTAGTCAGGGTTGCTTCTTAGCGAAGGCAAGGCCTCGGGCGAGCCGGAGATGCGTCTGCCGTTAAAAAGGGGGCCTCGGGCGAGACGGAAACATCTCGGGGTCGGCTGCCCTTGCCCGAGGCTAGGCTCGGGCGAGGCGTGATCGAGTCGCTCGTATGGACCGATCCCTGACTTAATCGCACCCATCAGGCCTCTGCAGCTTTATGCTGATGGGGGTTACCAGCTGAGAATTAGGCATCTTGAGGGTACCCCTAATTATGGTCCCCGACAGTAGCCCCCGAGCCTCGAAGGGAGTGTTAGCACTCGCTTGGAGGCTTTGGTCGCACTTTTTTGCAAGGGGACCAGCCTTTCTCGGTTGCATTTTGTTCCGGTGGGTGCGCGCGAGCGCACCCGCCGGGTGTAGCCCCCGAGGCCTTGGAGGAGTGGTTTCACTCCTTCGAGGTCTTAATGCCTTGCGTAATGCTTCGGCTGGTCTGGTGGTTCCCTCATGCGAACTGGCCGTAGCCCGGGTGCACGGTCGGGGCCCAAGTTCTCGGGCTGGTATGTTGACGCTGTCAACGGTTTGGCCGGAGCCGGGTTTGCGAGAGCAGCCCCCGAGCCTCCGCACAGGGCGAGAGGGCGATCAGGGACAGACTCGGCTTTTTTACATACGCCCCTACGTCGCCTTTTCGCAAGGAGGAGGGGGGGGGAGAGCGCCATGTTACCCTCGATGGGCACCGAACATGGTGTCTCCGGTGAGCTGCAAGCGGGTAATCCGAGTGGACGTCCGTGCCCCGTTCGTTGGGGGTCGGCTAGGGGCCCAGAGGCACGCCCAAAAGTACCTGTGGGTGATCTGCCGGACCCGGTCCCCTGGCGACGGGGTCCGAGGGCTCGATTCCTCCCTCCGATGGGATTCTGTTACAAAATCGCTCCCGCTGGTCTCGGAAATGTCCTAGGGTACCTCGGGAGCGCAGCCCGAGCCTCGGTTATGTATCGAACGTACCCCTGGTCATCCCTCGCTCGGTGTCTGAGGCGACTGTGAACCCTTCGGGGGCCAGCCTTCGAACCCCTGATCAGTAATGGGCGCGGAGCCCGAGTAGCCTGAGGCGGCCGTGGAACCCTTCGGGGGGCTGGCCTTCGAACCTCTGACCAGTAGTGGGTGTAGGGCCCACGCGATCTGAGGCGGCTGTTGAACCCCCCGGGGGGCCAGCCTTCGAACCCCTGATCAGTAAGGAGGCTCGGAGCCTAATTCCTTCACGGGGAATGATCCCTTTCGGGGTATCCCCCTTTCCCGGTCCCTGTCGCAAGAGATAGAGAAAGAGGAAAAAAGGAAAAAGGATACGAAACCGAACGACGCGGCGTACCTTTTTTGGCGCGGTTGTTTCGGCGAAGGCGAAGCGTCGCTCGCTGCCCCTGCCAGAAGCGCCGCCTGTCCAGCCGCGGAGTTGATGCGACGGGGCGAGTAGTTGGCGGGGCTGCCGTTGCGCGTGCGCGAGCCGTTCGAGGAACGGATCACGGGCGCGTTGTCTTCACGTCGTGAGAGGGGGTTCTCTCGCGGCCGCCGGATGCTGCATGCAAGCGACTGTACCGCCTGTGCCACCACCGCGCCTCCTCGATCGCGGAACCAATACCGCGACTCGAGGCAACCCAGCGTGCGACCCAGCAGCACCAGCCTGACGCGGCGGCCAACGCGGCCAAAGGTGGGCCGGCAGTAATGACGGTGGCAGGCGCGCGGGCCTGAGGGGCTGTGGTGGTAAAGCTCCTTCTCATCGCCCAGCAGGACGAACGACTTGGCGCGTCGCGCTACCCGCCGAGCCTCGGCTTGGTCGAGGGGTAGCTCTCCTTGGCGGAGATAGTGCAGGTACGGGGTCTGCCAATCTCGATCAGGCATGACCTCGCTCCGCTCCTCCTCGATGCGCAGCGCCTCGCCCTCGGGGGCCGAGGGTACCTCGGGCTGAACCGAGGACGCCTCGGGATGGGCCGAGGGCACCTCGGACTCGGGCGTGTCGTCGATCTTGACGGAGGGTTGGTGCAGATCCCGGGAGAAGACGTCCGGGGGAACCGTGGTTCGCCCCGAGGCTATCTTTGCCAACTCGTCCGCAGTCTCGTTATAGCGCCGGGCGATGTGGTTAAGCTCGAGCCCGTAGAACTTGTCTTCCAGGCGCCGAACCTCATCGCAGTAGGCCTCCATCTTCGGGTCGCGGCAGTGGGAGTTCTTCATGACTTGGTCGATGACGAGCTGCGAGTCGCCGCGAGCGTCGAGGCGTCGGACCCCTAGCTCGATGGCGATTCGCAATCCGTTGATCAGAGCTTCGTACTCAGCCACATTGTTGGACGCCGGGAAATGGAGACGCAGCACGTAGCGTAGGTGTTTTTCGAGGGGCGAGATGAAGAGCAGGCCCGCGCCGGCTCCCGTCTTCATCAGCGACCCGTCGAAAAACATGGTCCAGAGCTCTGGTTGGATCGGAGCTGTCGGCAGCTGGGTGTCGACCCATTCGGCTATGAAGTCCGCCAGTACCTGGGACTTGATGGCCTTCCGAGGGGCGAACGAGATTGTCTCGCCCATAATTTCCACCGCCCACTTTGTGATCCTGCCCGAGGCCTCTCGGCACTGGATGATCTCCCCCAGGGGGAAGGATGACACCACAGTTACCGGATGAGACTCGAAGTAATGTCGCAACTTTCGCCTCGTCAGGATTACTGCATACAGTAGCTTCTGAACTTGTGGGTAGCGGACCTTGGTTTCGGACAGCACCTCGCTGACGAAGTAAACTGGCCTCTGAACGGGCAATGCATGCCCCTCTTCTTGCCTTTCGACCACAATCGCGGCGCTAACCACCTGAGTGGTCGCGGCGATGTAGACCAAGAGGGCTTCTCCATCAGCTGGGGGTACCAAGATAGGCGCCTGGGTGAGGAGCGCCTTCAGGTTCCCGAGAGCTTCCTCGGCCTCAGGGGTCCAAGTGAAGCACTCGGCCTTCCTTAAGAGGCGGTACAGAGGCAGGCCTCTTTCGCCGAGGCGTGAGATGAAACGGCTCAAGGCCGCGAGACATCCCATGACCCTCTGTACGCCTTTTAAGTCCTTGATGGGCCCCATGCTGGTGATGGCTGCGATTTTCTCCGGGTTGGCTTCGATGCCCCGCTCGGAGACGATGAATCCCAGGAGCATGCCTCGGGGCACCCCGAAGACACACTTCTCGGGATTGAGCTTGACGTCCTTTGCCTTGAGACACCGGAATGTCACTTCAAGGTCGGAGAGGAGGTCGGAGGCTTTCCTTGTCTTGACTACGATGTCATCGACGTAGGCCTCGACCGTGCGACCGATGTGTTCGCCGAACACATGGTTCATGCACCGCTGGTACGTCGCACCCGCGTTCCTCAAACCGAACGGCATGGTGACATAGCAGTACATGCCGAAGGGCGTGATGAAAGAAGTCGCGAGCTGGTTGGACTCTTTCATCTTGATTTGATGATACCCTGAGTAGGCATCGAGGAAAGACAGGGTTTCGCACCTAGCAGTGGAATCCACGATTTGATCGATGCGAGGTAGAGGGTAGGGAACCTTCGGACATGCTTTGTTGAGACCAGTGTAGTCTACACACATCTGCCATTTCCCCCCTTTCTTTCTCACAAGCACAGGGTTGGCAAGCCATTCGGGATGGAATACCTCTTTGATGTACCCTGCTGCCATTAGCTTGTGGATCTCCTCGCCTATCACTCTGCGCTTCTCCTCGTCGAATCGGCGCAGAGGCTGCCTGACCGGTCGGGCTCCGGCCCGAATATCCAGCGAGTGCTCGGCGACATCCCTCGGTATGCCGGGCATGTCCGAGGGACTCCACGCAAAGACGTCGGCGTTTGCGCGAAGAAAGTCGACGAGCACTGCTTCCTATTTGGGGTCGAGCCCAGAACCGATCCGGACCTGCTTGGAGGTGTCGCCACTGGGGTCGAGAGGGACGGCCTTAACCGTCTCTGCTGGCTCGAAATTGCCGACGTGTCGCTTCACGTCTGGCACCTCTCTGGAGAGGTTCTCCAGGTCGGCGATGAGGGCCTCGGACTCGGCGAGGGCCTCGACGTACTCCACGCACTCCACGTCGCATTCGAACGTGTGTTTGTACGTGGGGCCGACAGTGATGACCCCGTTGGGGCCCGGCATCTTGAGCTTCAGGTAGGTGTAGTTGGGGACGGCCATGAACTTCGCGTAGCATGGCCTCCCCAATACCGCGTGGTAGGTCCCTCGGAACCCAACCACCTCGAACGTCAGAATCTCCCTTCGGAAGTTGGAGGGCGTTCCGAAGCAGACAGGAAGGTCGAGCTGTCCGAGGGGCTGGACGCGCTTCCCAGGAATGATCCCGTGGAAGGGCGCAGCGCCTGCTCGGACGGAGGACAGATCGACGCGCAGGAGCCTGAGGGTCTCGGCGTAGATGATGTTGAGGCAGCTGCCCCCATCCATCAGGACCTTGGTGAGCCTGACGTCGCCGATGATGGGATCGACGACGAGCGGGTATTTCCCTGGGCTCGGCACGTGGTCGGGGTGGTCAGCTTGGTCGAAGGTGATGGGCTTGTCGGACCAGTCTAGGTAGACTGGCGCCGCCACCTTCACCGAGCAGACCTCCCGACGCTCTCGCTTGCGATGCCGAGCCGAGGCATTCGCCGCATGCCCTCCGTAGATCATGAAGCAGTCGCGGACCTCGGGGAACTCTCCTGCTTGGTGATCTTCCTTTTTGTCGTCGTCGCGGGCCCTGCCACCCTCTGCTGGTGGCCCGGCCCGGTGGAAGTGGCGCCGAAGCATGACGCACTCCTCGAGGGTGTGCTTGACGGGCCCCTGATGGTAAGGGCACGTCTCCTTGAGCATCTTGTCGAAGAGGTTAGCACCTCCGGGGGGCTTCCGAGGGTTCTTGTACTCGGCGGCGGCGACAAGGTCTACGTCGGCGGCGTCGCGTTTCGCTTGCGACTTCTTCTTGCCTTTCTTCTTGGCGCCGCGCGGAGTAGACGCCTCGGGAGCATCTTCCGAGGGGCGGCCCTGGGGCTGCTTGTCCTTTCGGAAGATGGCCTCGATCGCCTCCTGGCCAGAGGCGAACTTGGTGGCGATGTCCATCAGCTCGCTCGCCCTGGTGGGGGTCTTGCGACCCAACTTGCTCACCAGGTCACGGCAGGTGGTGCCGGCAAGGAACGCGCCGATGACATCGGAGTCGGTGATGTTGGGCAGCTCGGTGCGCTGCTTCGAGAATCGCCGGATGTAGTCCCGAAGAGACTCTCCCGGCTGTTGCCGGCAGCTTCGGAGGTCCCAGGAATTCCCGGGGCGCACGTACGTGCCCTGGAAGTTGCCGGCGAAGGCTTGGACCAAATCCTCCCAGTTGGAGATCTGCCCCGGAGGCAGGTGCTCCAACCAGGCGTGAGCAGTGTCAGAGAGGAACAGGGGGAGGTTGCGGATGATGAGGTTGTCGTCGTCCGTTCCACCCAGTTGGCAGGCCAGGCGGTAGTCCGCGAGCCACAATTCCGGTTTCGTCTCCCCCGAGTACTTTGTGATAGTAGTCGGGGGTCGGAAACGGGCCGGAAACGGCGCCCGCCGGATGGCCCGGCTGAAGGCCTGCGGACCGGGTGGTTCGGGCGAGGGACTCCGATCCTCCCCACTGTCGTAGCGTCCCCCACGACTGGGGTGGTAGCCTCGGTGCAGCCTTTCGTCGAGGCGGGCCCGACGGTCGCGACGATGGTGCTCATTGCCGAGGTGGCCCGGGGCCGCAGGCGCGGTGTTGCGCGTGCGCCCGGTGTAGACCGAGGCCTCCCACATGAATCGGGAAGTCGCGGCATGAGGTTCCGAGGGGTACCCCTGCCTTCGGGAGGCAGAGCTCTCGGCCCGCCGGGCCGCAGCGCCTTCCAGGAGATTCTTGAGCTCCCCCTGGATTCGCCGACCCTCGGTGGTTGATGGCTCCGGCATCGCGCAGAGGAGCATCGCTGCGGCTGCCAGGTTCTGACCGACCCCGCTGGATGCGGGTGGCGGCCTGTCCCTGACATCATTGGCGACGCGGTGCTGGAAACCCTGGGGCAGATGACGTATTTCTCCGGCCGGGGGTTGGCCCGCCCATACCTGCCCGACGTCCCGGCGGATCGACTCGAGCGCTCCTGCTCCCTCGTCGAGCCTGGCCTGCGCCCCGCGGACTTGCTCGAGCTGTGGGTCGTGACCCCCCGCCGGAACGGGGACCACAGCTAGCTCCCGCGGGATGTCGGCGCGAGGCACCGGCCTAGGGAGATCACCGTCCTCCGGCATGCCGAGATGGTTGCCTTCGGAGGGATCCCCTAGCTCGACGTGGAAACATTCGCGGCTCGGGCCGCAGTCCTTGTCGTCAAGGCTGCGGCTGCCGTCGGAACAGTCGGAGAGGCAGTAGTCACATGCGGTCATAAAGTCCCGCATGGCACTGGGGTTGCCAAATCCAGAGAAATCCCAGCAGATGCTGGGATCGTCATCTTCCTCGGACCCGGAGGGCCCGTAGGTCGAGACGTCCGTCAATCGGTCCCAAGGCGACCGCACACGAAACCCCAGTGGGGTTGCACTCGCCTCAACGTGAGCGCCCGCCAAAGCGAGGTCGCTAGGCGGGTTGAGGCCGAGTCGAAATGACATAGGATGGGAATCAGTCGGTACCTTTTGGTCGACGAGGAGCGACACAGTCACGTCGGGGACTGATTGCGCCGTCGTCTTGGGTACGAGGGCGACGTCCTGCAGGCCCTCCGCGAGCGTGCTGGCGTCGTCCACTTGCTCGGGATTGGCGTGTCGCGGGGGGACGGCGCTCGCCTTCGTCTCAAACGCGAGGTTGACGCCCGACGCGCCCTCCGTTGGTGCGCTGGGGACGTCGGTTCGCTCGACAGCCGACGGAGCGCGGCCTCCCGCTCGGCCCTGGTTGCCCCGCCTCCTCCTCCGATGGCGGGGGAGAGGACGGGGCGAGCTCGAATGTTGTTCTTCCACCACGCGGGGAAGACATCGTCGATTCCACCGCCGATGGGCGGGCTGTCGGCCGCCATTGTCGTCGTCGCGCGGCGGTGGAAGGAGTATCATGTCGTAGCTGCCGTCGAGAGACATGAACTCGAGACTCCCGAAACGGAGCACCGTCCCGGGTTGGAGAGGTCGTTGGAGACTGCCCATCTGGAGCTTGACGGGAAGCTGCTCGTCAACACGCAGCAGGCCCCTACCTGGCGCGCCAACTGTCGGCGTTTCGAGACCGGGGGGTCCCTAAGCCGACGAGTGAGTGTGCCGCGTGCCCCAGCCCAGATGGGTCGAGCGCGTGGGCGAGCGCGAAGGGGGGAGAAGCGAGGTGGCCGGAGACGAGTCGTGAGAGAGGTGGGAATCCCGCGGCCTTCGTGTTCGACGCGCGCCCAGGTCGGGTGCGCTTGCAGTAGGGGGTTACAAGCGTCCACGCGGGTGAGGGAAGCGAGCGGCCCCAAGAGAGCGCCTGCCCCGTCCTTGTCCCCGCGCGGCCAACCCTTCCTAAGAAGGCCCTGGTCCTTCCTTTTATAGGCGTAAGGAGAGGATCCAGGTGT
This sequence comes from Zea luxurians, assembly GCA_029449295.1. NCBI lineage: Eukaryota > Viridiplantae > Streptophyta > Magnoliopsida > Poales > Poaceae > Zea > Zea luxurians. Next base: position 34,290,890 of record JAOPSE010000010.1, on the reverse strand, counting down.
ACAATGGGGGTGTAGCAAGGTGCTACGTGTCTAGCGGGGGTGAGCTAGCGCCCTAGGTACATGCCAATGTGGCAGCCGGAGAGATCTTGGCACCCAGCTGGTGTGGTGTCGTGGCTGTCGGAGGAGAAACGGAGCCTGGCGGAGGGACAGCTGTCGGAGCGGCTGGGCCCTTGTTGACGTCCCCCTGCTTCCGTAAGGGAGCTGAGAGCCGCCGTCGTCATGGGTCTAGTGGGGCGCCATCATTGCCTATCTGGCGGAGCTAGCCAGATGGGACGCCGGTCTTGTTCCCTGCGGCCCGAGTCGGCTCGGGGTAGGGTGATGATGGCGCTCCCTGTTGACGTGGCGGACTTGTGTCCTAGGTCGGGCGACATGGAGACTCCTCCGAAGCCGAGGTCGAGTCTGTCCTGCATGGCCGAGGCCGAGCCCGAGCTCCTGGGTCGGGCGAGGCGGAGGTCGTTCGGCAGAGGCCAGGGCGGAGTCCGACCCCTGGGGTCGGGCGAAGCGGAGTTCGTCGTCTTCCGGGGCCTAGCCCGAGTCCGAGCCCTGGGACGGGCGGAGCGGAGTTCGCCGTCTTCCGGGGCCTTAGCCCGAGTCCGAGCCCTGGGTCGGGCGGAGCGGAGTTCGCCGTCTTCCGGGGCCTTAGCCCGAGTCCGAGCCCTGGGTCGGGCGGAGCGGAGTTCGCCGTCTTCCGGGGCCTTAGCCCGAGTCCGAACCCTGGGTCAGGCGGAGCGGAGTTCGCCGTCTTCCGGGGCCTTAGCCCGAGTCCGAGCCCTGGGTCGGGCGGAGCTTCCTATGGCGCCTTTGGCAAGGCCTGACTGCCTGTCAGTCTCACTCTGTCAAGTGGCACTGCAATCGGAATGGCGCAGGCGGCGCTGTCCTTCTGTCAGACCGGTCAGTGGAGCGGCGAAGTGACGGCGGTCACTTCGGCTCTGCCGGGGGGCGCGTGTCAGGATAAAGGTGTCAGGCTACCTTTGCGTTAAATGCCCCTGCGACTCGGTCGGTCGGCGCGGCGATTTAGTCAGGGTTGCTTCTTAGCGAAGGCAAGGCCTCGGGCGAGCCGGAGATGCGTCTGCCGTTAAAAAGGGGGCCTCGGGCGAGACGGAAACATCTCGGGGTCGGCTGCCCTTGCCCGAGGCTAGGCTCGGGCGAGGCGTGATCGAGTCGCTCGTATGGACCGATCCCTGACTTAATCGCACCCATCAGGCCTCTGCAGCTTTATGCTGATGGGGGTTACCAGCTGAGAATTAGGCGTCTTGAGGGTACCCCTAATTATGGTCCCCGACAAAACCGTTCCGCTGTTATTGCTCTCTAACCAAACAAACTTACAAACCTCAGAAATTGTGGTGCTTTCAAACAAGCCACAAGGTTATAACTTTTTTCTTAAATAACACCCAAAACAGCAATTAACCATTAACAATATTATTTTTAAAAAATCGTGCTGAATGCAGCCAAGCCGCGGAATTTAGAAATCGCGAGTTGCCTGAAGTCAAAAGGAGAAACACGGCCGGCTCCTTCCATAGTTCCATAGATCCAAGAGATTTCTCCATTCCCAAGCTGCTTGACCAGACAAACCATAAAAAATATTGAACTTTCAATACATCTCCTCCCGTGTCCGGTTCTTCCTCCCAAAATCTGCCCGAGCTTCTTTGCCCAGCAGATCCCCGGCAGTTGCATCCCCAAGCGCCCCTCCCCAGTCGACGGTTCTCACCCAATTCCGCCGCCCCATCGACGGGTTCGCACCAAATCAGCCGCCCCCGCAGCGGTGCGGGAGCGGCGCCGTTTGGACGCTTTCCCGCTGAAATCTCCCGACAGTGTCTCGTCATTTTGACGCCTGAGCTTTATCCGGGTGGAAAGTTTGGATCTTGGTAAGGATCTTAGGGGCTGGTGGGCTCGAGTCTGCGCAAGGACCTCGCCTTTGCGCGTTACATGTGCAGGCTGTTCTCTGGTGCGGGATCTCTCTAACTTGTCGGTGCTCTTGAACAGGTGCTTGCGGAGATGGCGAGTACGGGGGCGGGTGCTGTTCTTGCTGTGGTAGTTTTGGCTTGTGCACTGGGAGCCAGAGCTGATGGCTCTGATCATAAGTACAAGGAAGGGGATCATGTTCCTCTCTACGCCAACAAGGTCGGGCCTTTCCACAATCCAAGGTACAGCACACTCTTGCAACCCGCAAACTTTCGATACACCGTTCTCCTTACAATGCGAGTTTTAATAAGCTTGCTGTCTACCTTGGTGGTTAAGGTTGTGTCACAATCGGATTACTGATAAAACTCTACTGTTTGAAAGAGAGTAAAACGACCAAAAATCCTAATAGCTAATCCAAAATCACCTACTCAATTGGCAAGTGACTGTATGCATAGGAACTATGAGTAATCATGCGACAGAAATCTGACCAAGAGGAATCTTGCCCAGTGGTCTATTATGAATAAGAAATGACAGTTATAACAGAGATTTTCCCCCAATTGCTCGGCTTTTCAATGAATCAGCTTAAACATTACCGTGTGTTTCATAGGTCATGTTTTACTCAATTATAGGGCTTAACAATAGTTATGAATCGGCGTTAGGAGACTGGTATAGTGATATTCTTCAATTATAGAAACAGGGACACATTACTAAGGGTCTGTTTGGTTGGGCTGTGGCTGTGAAAAAAGCTGCTGTGGGTTGTGAGCTGTAAACAAAGCTGTTGTGGGCTGTGAACTGCTAAAAAACTAAAAACCGTTTGGTGGAAACTACTAAAAGTCGCTAAAAATTCTTCCATATATATTTTTACAGTTCCACCTAAAAGCTGCTAAAAGCAGGTCCAGAGGTGCTTTCAGTTTTGCACTACAAGAAAGTCGGCTTTTAGAAAAAGCTGCTTTCTAGATTCAGCCCTTTGGTTTGACTTTTGGCTTTTAGGGGGCAAAAGCCAAAAGTCAAACCAAACACACCCTAAGTGTTTTCAGAGCTACTTATTTAGCTTGGATGTTTGATAATAATCTTGATAACTCCATTCTTCTACCATGCTGAATGTCATGCCATGAGCCATGGCACAAAGAATATTCCCTCAATCTTGCATAACTGAACAAATGAGTTGAGTATAGACTTGGTACTTCCACAATCCATCTGAAAAAAATGAGATGAGTACAAACTACATACTTCAACAATAAAAACTCGGCCGGTGAGAGAAAGACCGTCCTCCCGGTATTATATTAAGAAGAGACTGAAACATGTTCCCAGCCGAGAAAATCTCCGAACCTTGGTCCCCCATCATTAGTGGGTCGTCACTGCCCATTTTGCAACGGCCCAGCCAGAGGGTGACGCGCAGGACGTAACCCGGGAGCGGGCGGGGCACAATGAGGGGTTTTTTTTTTAACCAAGCCCAAAAATCGCCCCCGAGGGGGATCAAACCCGGGACCTGGAGGTGCTACTCGGAAACCTTAACCATTACGCTAGAGGCCCTTTCGCAACATACTTCAATCAGGATCAGCATGGCACACAAAGATGACATGTTTGTGGAACCTTCAACAATCAGGTCAGCTGAATAGAAAATCACTGATTCACAAGTTTGTATAAGAACATATTTGACACAGAAGCACAGATCACAAGTACACATTCTCTGCTGACACATAAGCACAGATTCTTTTCTGTACACATTGTACACATAAGCACAGATCACAATTTAAAAGCACTAGTTGTGTGCAAGGGTATATCAAAAAAAAAAAAAACTCGGCCGGGGAGGGAAAGACCGCCCTCCCGGTATTATATTAAGAAGAGACCGAAACAATGGTCCCGGCCGAGAAAATCCCCGAACCCTGGCCCCCCATCACTAACGGGCCGACGTCAACTGCCCACTCTGCAACGACCCAACCGGAGGGTGGCGCACAGGACATCGTAACCCGAGAGCGGATGGGACACATCGAGGGGATTTTTTTAACCAAGCCTAAAAATTCGCTCCCGAGGGGAATCGAACCCAGGACTTGGAGGTGCTACTTGGAAGTCCTTAACCACTAGGCTAGAGGCCCTTTCGCGTGTGCAAGGGTATATCATAAGCACAAATGCTATTCCATAAAAGAACAATGTGAAGCAATTGTATAATCAAATCAATGCATATGTATTTTTTATTATTCCTGCTGAGTGATGGACATGGTACTAAATTACTAATGTCTCTTCGCCCAGCATCCTCTTGAACTCAAATTCAGACTTCTCAAGTTTAATCCTTTCTTCTTTGTGCTGGTATTTGCTTCTCAGACTGGTTAATCTGAGCACTCAAATTAACATCATCAATGCCATCTGTAATCAATGTTGTGAAATATTCAAATATCACCATCCATGTATATGTCCTGCAAAAAACATCACAAAGTGTCAATTCATACATTACAGGACCTCTCTACAAACGGAAAAGAACATAAAAGAAAGAAGCCTATCTACGAACAGAAAAGATCATAAAAGAAAGAGCAGCTAAACTAGTAGTATTGCTTATGGTCTAACAGAGTGAATAGAGTCTGCAAGTGAACAGAAAACAACAGCTAAATCACATAAACAAATACTGGCTAATAGCACTGCTCATGGTCTTATATGAAATGTGTACGCTACACACTAGCATATCTACCACGTTCAACCAAGATATTATGCCAATAGAGGATCATGGATCATTACCATTAGACGCGCAGTGCAGCAGAAGAAGAGCACATTGATGTAGTGGAAATAGTTGTACGCCCTCGCGTACCAGTAGTAACAACACGTTCACCCATGCTCCTCAAGATCATTGTTGATCAACACCGCTACAACAGCACCATCGTCTCCACGGTATCCACACATGTGGGAATAAAACACCGTGACGCCGGTGTGATCCACCAGGTGCGTAGTGAGAGAAAAGACGGCAGCGTCTTGGGCGCCCGCAACCCTAGGGGGATAGAGGAGGCGGTGACAGCTCCAATGATCCTTTCTAGCACGCCAGACCCTTCGTATATATAGACTCTTGCCAATGGTTTTTGGTGGCAGCGTCTTGGGCGCCCGCACCCCGCAACCTTAGGGAGAGAGGAGGCGGCGACGGTTCAGATGATCCTTTGTAGCACGACAGACCCTTTGTATATATAGAGTCTTGCCAATGGTTTTTTACCCTAAAAGCCCATTAGCTTTCTCATGAATCATGATTGCCTCTTGGACATATATTCAACAGTCTCCCACTTGCACCAGAGTCAATCATATGTGCAATTATTTCATCTGCGCAACTGTTTTGGCCCCACCTGCTGACTGCAACGGAAGTGATTGACCACTGCCAAGCACCTGGCAATGTGGATCAACCTGCCCGCTCCACAATTAGGTTCTCCCCAGGCCACGGGCTGTGGAATTGCTTCATGCTGACATGTCATATCTGCAGAAATGGTGGCATGTGGGAAAGGGGAACTTGGCAATTGCCAATAGGCAGACCATGCGGGAAAAGGACTTTCCTAAGCAGGGAAGGTACATTGTGCTCCTTGCCTGCGTGGGAAGGTTTTTGTGACTTAGGATCTAGAGCGGAGTCGACTCTCCACCTCTAGCTAGCGAGGATGGCAGGATGTGGTATGGCCATAATTGGGGATCAATTTTGCAGTGCTGTTGGCGGTGTTCTTTTTTTTACAAGAAACTCAATCTATGGCTAGAGTAATTGCTTTACAGATGCTCTTGGTTGCTGTTACAGTGTCTTTGTGGTTCCGCATACACTAGTTAGAAATAAGCAGTATGGATATCTCAATCGAGGATAGGTAGGTTATATGGGCAGTTATGCCATGTGAGCTGTCATTTTCATATTTTTGTTAATGCCTAAAAAGCAGAATCTAAAAGGTAATAACCATGTGATGTTTCTATGGAGCCTCTTGTTAGCACTGTTTTGCTTTTGTTTGATCATGAGTTGTCGTGTATTGCAGTGAGACGTATCGGTACTATGATCTACCCTTTTGTGCACCAGGTATACAAATCCCAACCTTTTCTGCTGTTGTTTGCTTAGTGATGTCTTTGACTGGTTCTGACCATGTATTGCTTCTTCCTGTTAAATGCTGGCCTGTAATAGAACATCCAAAGGACAAAAAGGAAGCTCTTGGCGAGGTTCTAAATGGCGACCGGTTGGTTGATGCCCCATACGAGTTGAACTTCAAGGAAGACAGGAACTCCAAGGTTCTCTGCAAGAAAGTGTTGTCGAAGGAGCAAGTTGCCAAGCTCCGGGATGCAGTCGCCAAGGATTACTACTTCCAGATGTACTACGATGATTTGCCACTATGGGGATTCCTCGGTAAACTGGACAAGGACAAGGAGCAAGGAGACGTGAAATACCTACTGTTCAAGCACATCCACTTCGACATCATGTACAACGACAACCGCGTCATAGAAATCAATGTACAGACCGATCCAAATGTGGCCGTGGATATCACGGAGGACAAGGAAGTGCCGATAGAGTTCTCTTATTCGGCGACATGGAAAAAGACAGACATTCCTTTCGAGAAAAGAATGGATAAGTACTCCAAGTCTTCCTCTATGCCACAGCACCTAGAGATCCACTGGTTTTCTATAATCAACTCGTGCGTCACAGTGCTCCTCCTGACCGGTTTCCTGGCCACCATCTTGATGCGTGTTCTCAAGAACGACTTCATCAAGTAAGATATTTAGCTGTTGGGTTCCGTTCTTGTCGCCTAGCATGCGGTTTACTAGACGTGTTATTGATTCATTAATTTCCATCGAAGGTATTCTCATGAAGACGAGTCCCTTGAAGACCAAGAGGAGACTGGGTGGAAGTACATTCACGGTGATGTGTTCCGTTTCCCCAAACAGAAGTCCGTCTTTGCAGCAATTATTGGATCTGGAACTCAGCTTCTCGCCCTGTAAGACCTCTCTCAGTTAAGACGTCTTATTAGTCAAGCTTTGGAAGGATATACTAACTGTTATATCAACGGTTGCTGTTCACAGTGCGATTTTCATCTTCCTCCTCGCTCTTGTCGGCGTATTCTACCCATACAACCGGGGAGCTCTCTTCACCGCCCTCGTTGTCATCTACGCTCTCACGTCCGGTATCGCTGGATACACAGCCACTTCTTTCTATCTGCAACTGGAGGGCACAAACTGGGTAAGTTAACGAGCGTCTCTTTTCTCCAATCCCTCGCTGCTGTGTATTTACATTTACACACCCATGCCCCCTACGTGTTTCAGGTCAGGAATCTGGTATTGACTGGCTGCCTATTCTGCGGACCTCTCTTCCTGACGTTCTGCTTCCTGAACACAGTCGCAATAGCGTACAGCGCCACGGCAGCCCTGCCTTTCGGCACCATCATCGTCATCATCCTCATCTGGGCGCTCGTGACCTCTCCTCTCCTCGTGCTGGGCGGCATAGCCGGGAAGAACAGCGACACGGAGTTCCAAGCCCCCTGCCGCACGACCAAGTACCCGAGGGAGATCCCCCAGCTCCCGTGGTACCGCAGCACCGTCCCGCAGATGGCCATGGCGGGGTTCCTCCCGTTCAGCGCGATCTACATCGAGCTGTACTACATCTTCGCGAGCATCTGGGGGCACAAGATTTACACCATCTACAGCATCCTCTTCATCGTGTTCATCATCCTCATCATCGTCACGGCCTTCGTCACGGTGGCGCTCACCTACTTCCAGCTCGCCGTCGAAGACCACCAGTGGTGGTGGAGGTCAGTGTTTTGAATACCACCAACTCGTCAGTGTTTTAGCTTCCACATGGAACACAATTATATGTATATATATGAAAAAAATGTGTGGTTGCAGATCCGTCCTGTGCGGAGGCTCGACGGGCATATTCATATTCTTCTACTGCATCTACTACTACCACGCGCGGTCGGACATGTCGGGGTTCATGCAGACGTCCTTCTTCTTCGGCTACATGACCTGCGTGTGCTACGGCTTCTTCCTCATGCTGGGAACGGTCGGCTTCCGCGCGTCGCTCTTCTTCGTGCGCCACATCTACCGCTCCATCAAGTGCGAGTAAGCGCCGGACGTGCGCACGCGGTCTGGCATGCTCATGGCTGTTGTTCGGGTGGCTTGGGATCCAATTGCAGAAACCGTCACCAGTAGAAGAATTTATATGCTGAAGCGCCAGCAGTTGCCCTCAGTATGGACCTCTTCGCCTTTAGCCTTTATATATATACGTTGGAGCTCCCGGAGAGGAGGATCTATGTAGTGTAGGACTGTCGCCGGAGGCAGTGTCTGTATTATTATTATCTAGTACACTTGTAGTGGAGCCAGTGTCAACCTTCAATTGTGTTGCTGAAACCTGTGTGTTGCTCAGTAGTGCATACCATGCACAGTTTCTTTTGCTTATTAGGTTGGCGTCCATGATAATTTGGTGGGGGGGTTATTGGGCTCACATTGGGGCTTGGGCAGCAGAAGTGGGCCTACATGTACTACGCTACGGACAGGGCAAGGGAATGACCGAATGAGTTAGCTATGACTTGTTTGGATACTGTCGGAATTCACACGTGCTGTTTTTGCTTAACACGTGGATTGATGTGAATCCGATTACACCCAAACAAGATCTTATTGGAGTATAATGTACACACAAGAACAGTTTGGGATGGGCGGAATAGCCGAGAGGACGATTGCACGAGAACAGGTGTGCAAAAGCAAAGATTGGCTTTGTTTATTAGGTGGACATGCACAAGGTTGAGCTAATGCTGCATTACTTGCATGAGGTTTGGGGGAAGTGAGATGTGGGCCTAGAGAAGGCCTCAGAGCAGGTGCAAGCGCGTGTGTTGTGCAAAAGCAAAGATTTGATGTATTAAATAAAAGATGAGACGGAGGCTGAGATGGTGACGTGCGTAGAGTTGGTAATGAATGGTGATCTAAATGTTTCTTTACAAAATGATAGAACACTAAATAATTTGTAGTTCAAAAATGAATAGGGTCTGATCCTAATTTGATTCAATCTTTAAATCTTATAGTATAAAATTTAGAGCTCATTGTCACCCCTAGACGTGTGTGAGTGAGACCAGATATCCCTGGACGAATTCGAATATTGTTATAGCTAGAAAAAGGCCTGTGTTATAACGGGATAGGAGGGAGGCGGCTTTCGATTAGCACCTCTAAATTCCAGGTTGGTTAAATTTTTTTTATTGTGTCCCGCTAGCTCTCGGGTATCGGAATCCTGCGCGCCACCTTTCGACTAGGCCGTTACAGAGTGGACCGTTGATCGACGCGTTAGTGATGGAGAGCTAGAGTTCGAAAGTTTTCTCAGCTGAGACCATGTTTTGGTCTCTTCTTAATTTAATACAGAGAGAACGGTCTTTTCCTCCCTGACCAAGGTGAGGGAGATTCTTGTCTTGGCTTAAAGGGAAGGAAAGGAAAAAAAAAGCAGGCTAGGCTCTCCTCGGGGACCTACTACAGCAGAGAACTGAGATGCCAAACGAGCCAACGAACGTGGGGGGTGGCCGGGTGGGGTGACAGCAACTCTCTCCCCTCGCCAAGGACCAAAGATGAGAGAAACGCACTTGTTTTTTTTCTTTAATGGAGTAGCTAGTCTAGAATATAGAGACACGTACTAACTTTGTTTTGGTCTGTTTGCGTCCACAGTGTATGGAAACAGCCACTCGGTGTTGCAAAAATATTGGTACGTACTCTTTTTCATCAAACAGATTTGGATGGTTCGAGTGTTCGACTAATAAGGAGGGTACTGCTAGGGGCATGTTTAGGAGTACATTATTATTTTTTACACTTTGTACATAACATCATGATATATTTTTTTGGAGCACTGTAAACTCCAATCTAGGCTAAAGGTTTTACGACAACGGCTAGCTTTTTCCTAACGCCATGTATTACGATCTTGTATCGGGACGGACAATGTTTTTTTAGAGTCGTATGGTATTTTTTTTTGGAGGTGGCCAGTATAACGATATTGTTAGGAGAATTGTAAACCCAACAGGCCATGTCTGTGTCTTGTCCTAGTATCTGAGTATAAGGACTCGTTTAGGAGCAAAGACACCGGAGGGGGAGGGATTGCAGGGCTAAAATGGTCCTGCTGTTAAACTTTAAATAGCAAGAGTATTTTAGCCTCCTAATCATCTTCGGTATGGCTGCATGGTATGGCTGCCTTTGAACAAACCGTAGAAGAAAGAAACAAACAAAACGGAACGGAATAACATAAGACTATAAATAAAAGCATGGATGGAATGATGGGGAGGTCGAAAAGAAAGAGTGGTGGCGGTGGTGGGAGGGAGAGAGGGACGGATGCGGTCCAGCAGCTGACCCAACGCTGGCTCCACCCATCAGTCCTTTTCGCCCATCCCTATCCTCCAACCGTAAAAATTTATCAGCATACCACGCGACGCGGGAGAAGGCGAGGCGATTTATCGGCGCCGTCACGTCTCTCGCCGAGCCTGCACGCAGCTCGCGCGACGCGGTCGCGAACTCGCGATCAGTTGGCATTGCTATGCCATGCCACGAGATCTCCCCGCCCGCGAGATACCGCCGAGCTCTGCTCCTCTCCTCTCCTCTCCTGCGACGACAGGAGGAGCATGTGGTGGTGGGTAGGTTTGATTTGATTTGATGGCCTCATTTCTTTACGGATGGATGGACTGATTGCGACGTGATGACTCCGCTAATCCCCCATCCCTCGCCTCATTTTTTTTGGATGGGGACGTCCTCCCTCCCACGGTCGGTCCCACCCACCCCAGCAAAGGCCTGCATGCACCAACCCACACGCACATAAATTTCTTTTCAGATTCTCTCTTCCTCGCCCTCCCTTCCCTCTCTCTCTGCCCGGCTGGCATGGTACCTCTGCCTAGAGAGAGAGAGGAAGACACACAGCACGCACATAGAGCGAGCCTACTCTCTAAATCGTTATTTATACTAGTCATATTCTCGTGTATTACTGCGATTTTTATATATAACATAAGATAAATTTTATTTTAATAAAGCATAAAATATATGTTTTCTATTGATTAGGTGGATGTGAATGTAGAGCCAACAACCAAGATTCAAACACTCACTTATACATAATTTCACTTTATTTCACTTTCCGCAAGAGATAATAAACATTGGATGGTTTCAATGGTATTTTTGTTGTCTCTATGAAGGATATTACGAAAAATCACCTCAAATAATTGTTGGGGTTTTGGTGATTGCAATACATTTCTGTCAAATAAAAAAACAAATCTTTTCAAACTGATCCGAGCATGCCAAGGCAAATGAAGCAACGCTGCAAGCCCCCATGCACCCTTGAAGTGGAGCACCAAGTTCACTGAGTGCTTTTAGCATGGTAATCGTGTGGTGCTATGAGATCTCGAAACAATTGCCTAGAAGCGCAAGGAGTTTCTTGTCAATTACTGATTCAATCGTAGTCTCAACAGCTTTCAACTTTCCGACCTTTATCAAAGATGCAAGTCTGGCAAACATATTTTTCATACATTCCTCTTTTTCTGCAAACAAGAGATCTGCAATTTGATCCATGGAAATTCTTGCCAAATTTCATCAGCAATTGCGCCATCAACATGCTCAGATATCTTGCCCAGAATAGAAGAGAAGCTGGCTAGAGTTGATGTATCTTCACAGGCACCAAGAAGATAAATTAATCTATCTATGGAACATACTATTTCAAAAGAGCAAGTAAGATTTATGTAGTCTGCTGGAGCAAATATAGTTGCAATTGCGGCAGTGAATGTAAAAATAAGATATGGTGATCCTATGAAAATTATCTCTGCTATTCGAGGGACAAGTATTTTAATGAACCTAATTTTTCTTGCCTCAAATTCAATAGGGATATGCATGCCATGAGAGCTTGAGTTGTGTTTGCTAATTAAATGTCAATGTCCATGAATTCTAGCAGAGAAAAGAATGATCCTATCTTCCGTTCAGTTGGTCTTTTCATACATTCTTTGCAAAAACAAAAAAACAAAAACAAAACAAAAGGCCAAGGAGCTACAAATGTCACATAATATAAAATCGAATCAGATAAAAGAGCACGAGTAACATCATTTGTTTTGTTCTTATGGTGCATCTACATCTTTCTCATTGACGTATGAAACTGGACCAGGTGCACAAGGTGCATATGTTGGGAGGTTGGATATGGTTCTCCCATTTTTCCACTCTGGTTTCCTTCGCCAGAGCTTGCCCATGACAACAACTGTAAGGGGATGAAGACCACACGATCCAGCAAGACTTCTGTGGCAACGTGCTGTGAAGTATAGAGAAGTTAAACGCCCAAAAGCCATGTTGTTTGGAATTTTCAGTTATTCTATTTTTCATGATGTATCTTCCTCTAACATGTCTTAATTTGCAAATTTGGCATAACTACTGATTGAAAAATATATGTATGTAAAAAAGTACTAAGAATATTTGTGAAGCTAAACATGGTGTTACTTAACAAAATATGTTATTAAAAAAATAAGATTAATATTGAAATGGAAACATATGTAAATTAGAATCATCCGACAAAGCTAAGAGATGCCCATGCTTTGAGAACCTTCTCCAAATCACGACCGCAGAAGTAGCTCTCCAAGACTCAGCGAAGGTTGCCATAATTCCACAAATATATGGCATGCATCCTCATGGCCGCCGTCGCCGCCATAAACACAGACAACTCAATTCCCCGCTCCATCAATTTAGAAACAAGCAAGCAAGCATCCGATCGCTCACCCCCATACGCACCAATCTGACTCCCAAGCTCTGTTCGCATTAGTACTGCCAGCACTCCACCTGCAGCTACCAATCGAGACCTCCCCGACCTAAGCAGATCGATTAATCGTCAGAGCCAAAGAGTTGGTGGTACAGGTACCTTAGCTACCATGGAACGATGGGGCGCGATGTAGAGCGGATACCGCCTCCCTACGTGGAACGGCACCCGCGCCACGCCGCTCGACTACATCCTCCTCGTCACCGGTGCCACAACGAGGGGGTCGTGGCCACAGCCACCGACCAGCATGTCTCCGTGTCCTCGTCCGACCTCGACGTGTCATGGCTAGCAGTCGGACGCCAGCACCAGACCGACGACACAGGTCACTGAAGAGCCTGCCACCTAGGGAGATCCGAGCTCTGCTGCTGGTGGTGGTAACCATTTTTGCTGCGATGACGTGGAGAGCCAGAGGCAAAAAATTTATAGCGACGACGGTCGTGGTAGGCACGCTATCGGAGGTTGCGGCGTGGCGGGTCACTCCACGTAGAGTTCATGGGACCTATCCTCGCATCGCTCGACACAGAATTTGTGGGGACTTATCCTCACGACGCATTTCGAGGTTGCGATAGCGGACAGAGGAAGGCGCATGCGGAGGCGGTTTCTGCGTGTGGCGTGCGGGAGTTCGTTTCAGAGAAGCATGACGTGACGATCACTGGAGGGGGACAACGGACGAAAACCAGGATGCATGAAACTCTCCTATTATAGTAGTAGAGAAGAGATTATAGGAGTGCGGGTTGATTCTAAAAAAATGTAGGGGTTTTTTTTGAAAAATATTGACGCAGTAAGATCATTAAAACTGATACTTTAATATAGTAGAGAAAATCATAAATTCATTCATATATATATAATCACTTTTTATATCACTATACTCTCCAACAGTATAGCCTTTTTTTCCCTTCTGTGAATGATATTCAAAATTTAATTAATTAAGAAGGACCCTGAGACTTTCTTGAAATTAATTAATTAATTAATTAAGAAGGACCCCGAGACTTTCTTGAGATTTCTCTAGTCGGATCCTTAGCTGCGGAGTACTAGTACCAGACGAGATGGAGGTGGTACTGATGAGTGCTGGTACAGTGGTACCAGTACCAGTACCAGTACCAGTGCATGCATGTGTTGTGTGTACGAATAAGGATCGGGGACCATCACGCACTGCCTCTGCTATACGTGTACCGCCAATGTTGGCCTTGCAGACTCTCCAAGGTTGGTTGGTGCTGAAATGAACCTTTCACGCATACAAGAGGATAGACGAGCTTTACAAAAAAATTCTTAACAATATCAACACATAGACGAAGTTGAAGCACAAGAGAGAGAGAGAGAGAGCAAAGTCAGCCCCAGCCAACATGGTGCACCAGTCTAGCCGGTTTTGACCCTAAACTCGGTCTAGAGTTGTGATGGCGGTCCAGCCGGGTTGCCGAGTCTTTCAAATTTCCAATCTTCTATGGGAACTTTCCGATGACCATGCCTGAATATAACCTTTTTTTGGTCTATTCTATGAGTGTATGAAGACTTTTTCATACACTTTCTCCAATCACAAGTCACCACACCCAAATAGCACATGGGAAATCACAGCGAACCAAAAGAGAAAACATGGGAGACTTGTTTGGCCAGAGTTCGGGCCATAACAATGTGCCTTATGTCTCCGTTTTAGAATCCAGTGAGTGACCCAATAATGTCTACTCTTGATCAGGCCCGAAACGACCTCGTACCACCTTTTTATTAAGGAGGTTTTTTTTTACTTCTATTTTTGGGAGAAGACTAGCCCTTCTTACAAGAGGGCTACAACAATAGCCTACACATCTTTGGGTGCTTGTCGGTGGCACTTCGTTACCTAAAAACAAGGTTCCAAGAGAGAAAACGCAGCGAATCAACGACCTTCGACTTGCTCAAGTGCTCAAGAATTAGACAACTCCCACAAGGCTTCTCAAGCTCTCTAAAGCAACAAAGGTAAGCTCATAAAGCTTAGGACCACTCTCTAGTCTAGATTAAATTAGCCAGATTCATCGGTCGTCAAGCCGTCGTTTGCCCTTCACTTTTTGCTTAGTATATTAAAGTCATCTCCCTGCTATCTTCATCTTTTTCAACACGAAGTGCGTTGTCAATGCTTTAAATTATGATCTGAGTTCCATTTCTTTTTGTATTTTTGTATTGTGCTTGAACTAGATTGTTTTTTATTATACTTCACAAGCTTGATAGTTATTTGTTGTAAACAATCATGGGCTCAATTGATATAAATATGATCATAACAGTTTCATAGAGTCTAATCATATGATAATAAACCTAGGATTAAATACTTGTAATTCTTATAAATATTATTAGTCCTTTAATTATGTTGTCATTTAATTTACCAAAAAAATATTTACCATCTAGATGTACTTTCAGATATCATGTGTGGCAAATGAACTAGCGTATTCATGTTGCCCTAAATAATTTATTTAGGCATATGAGCATTTAATTTGTTTGCTCATGGAGCCCCCTGTATAAAAATTCATTAAATGCTAGTAGCAAAGTAGCATCAGCGTGTCGAAAATTTGCATATTCATAAATGAGTTGTTGCTTGTTGTTTTCTCAGCAACACTTTGCAATGCCTATGGGTTAATTATTAGAGATTTAATTTTAGCTCAGATTAGTTCTAGTACGTCTAATTAGAGAAACTAACAAACATGTTTTTTTGCCAAGTCTTCAGCTAGTCGGTCGTTAACTAAGGTCATGTTTGATTTTTTAATCACCTGACTTTACTTGAGTGACTTCACTAAGGGCAACCCTGTGACACCAGTTCAATTTTCCAAGTATAAAAGCGCGAAGAACATGTCTCTTGTATTTTTTTTCACTTAGTCTCTTAGAGACTTCTTAAGAGATCCATATTAAATGGGGTTATACATGCTCTAAAGTATCATGTTTGGTTTCAATGACTAAACCTAATTAAAAAGCATTAATTACTATGTATAAAGTCTGAATTACCCCTATTTAATAGGGCGGAGGGAAGAAAGGAGATGACAGATGTGGCAAAAGTATCATTTTAGTCACTTTTAGTCACCTCTTGGTGACTAGAGAACTAAACTTTTGGACAGGCTTTTACTTACCCAGTTTGATATTTTAGTGACTAAAATTGTCACCCTAAACAAACAGCGCCTAACTATATCGCGAGCTATAATTAATTTAAACTAACTTTATCCCCAACAAATAACAGCCATGTACATTAAATATTCCTTGATACAACGCATGCATTTGAATATATATTTAGTGTAACGGGATTCGGGTCGCCATACATTAGTTTCATCGACCAACTCTCTGCTGACTGAAGACCAGGGCAACATTTTGACTCATGGTGGTCTAAATCAGGTGTTACCATTATATAATTCATATATAATTTATCAGTTTAAACTTGGCAAAATCCACTCAACCAAATCAATGTCTTCACCATAACCTTTACTAAATTCACCAAACAAATTTCATTCAAACATAACACACCATCAAAACCAATAGTTAAGATCGCTAAATAACTCTCACTCCCTTACTCAAATTTAATAAATAATATTATTTGAATCATTCATCATACCTTCCCGTGACCCCACCTCCTCCTCCTCACTCGCACTATCACCGCCCTTGACCCCTCCTTTCCCCTCCTCGGGATTGTAGGATTAGCCAAGCTCTATACTTATTTCTACAAATTTTCTCGATAAGATTTTATGATGTAAAACGTGTGACTTTTAATTATTATCTATATCTAATATCAAAGATCTAATTTTTTGAGTACTTCTTTCGTACCAATTTATAATCTGTTTGATCTTTTTATACCAAGTTTGATCAACTCATTTTATTCAAAAAATTTATAATAATCATATATTTCTACTATGATATTGTTTAGCATATAATAAAATTTTATGAAGTATGGCTTTTATTTTTTTGCGAAATTTTTGAATAAGATGAGACGATCAAACTTGGAGTAAAAAAAGCTAAACGACGGAACGAGATCTGGCCTCCCTACTCATATCATATACCTCTGCCCTCCACAAGAATCACAATCGACAACGCCTCTAGAGTTCGCATCCAAAACCAATTAGAAACGTAGAGGGCACGCCTCTAGAGTTCACGTCTGAAACCAATTTCAATCATAGAGGAAAGCACATATGAATCCGCATGCACGTGGCTCTATTTATTCTTGTCTTATTTGTTGGGTTTGATCAAGAAATCTAGTTGTCCTGACATCTCAGGCGCCAAATAAAATGACAACCAGTTGTTCTTTCATATAGTTTTCTTTACCTAGGATAAAGGTTCATATTTCAACTGGACAATCCAAAATATGTAGGACTCCTATATGGTGGTACTAAATAGAACTCCTGCTCTAGCGTATCTTTGTTGTGGTAGCCATTATGCGACTAGAACATTTCTGAACTGGCAAACCCAACCACTTATGGATATGCAAAGATCCAATAGCTAGGGTCATCAATAGTGAACCGACTAACGTTATTGAAGTAGCTCCGGTTCGAATGAAGGCTGACTGTCCCCTCGGTTAGACCTTTAACATCAATCGAACAGGTTGTCACAGGCACAGGAAGTGAAAGATACTTCGATCGGTACCAGTATCGAGATCTCTGACCGGAGCTACCGGAGGCGTCAGAGCGAATGGTCGTACTGTTTAAAAGGGGGGGGGGCTCGATGCAGCCTCCTGAAGGCGCCACCATTAGCTCATACAGTTCTGCACGACGACAGTCCTGGCGAGGTCGAAAGCTCGGCTTCACAAAGTGAAGGGCGCCACACGCGGGCAAAGGCCACACCGCTCAATGGCGGGGCCTAGGCTGCGCTTCGTAGCCATTCGAGTCCATTTGTGGCCCCTCTTCGGTGTAGGTTCCGTAGTATGTCTAATCAGACTCTTCTCATCATTATAATGACCCTGTAAGGGGGAATATTCTAAAATGTAGCAAGTAATTGAGATTATAACAATACTTAGGGGCCCACCTACTTGCTCGATTACCTATAAATACCCGCACTGTATATGGATGGGACACACTTAACAACACGCTATTGTTCCCTACATATTGTTTTGTTGTGCACTTGAGCTCACTCCCTCCCGAGTGTTTGGGCCCACCTAACCACGTGTTAGTCGGTCCCAACATTTGGTGCCCACCGTTTGTGCTACAACAAAGCAAACCCGCGATGGCCCCCAATAAAGCGACTTCCATGGCCACCACCTCCCTGGCGACACTACAAAGGTGGCCCTCGCCGAGAAAAAGGCAAGGCAGCCCTCACTGACGACGTCCCTAAGATGCACCCGAAAACTACGACGGAGCAATAAACAGCAAGCGTCCCCGAACCGAGAACCCACCGTCGAAGGCACCGTTCGCATCTGCAATTCTGAGGGCCTCCCTCGGGACCCCCACTAACATTCACTACCCGGAGGCTGATGACATCATCGAAGATGGCGAGGTCCTGGGCATCTCACCTGAAGACAGCTCAAATTAGGAGCACTTCGCATAAAAAACAATCATCTACAAAAACAAAAAGAGATACTCACGGCCAAGAGGCAACAAACCAACATGTAGGCCAAAGTAAGGCAAAATGATCCTAGAATAGGAGCAAAAAACCAGAGAGCTGGAGCAACAAATTGCTGAAATGCAGGGTGAAGACCCCTACCACCACCAGCCAGCTGACACACTCAACCAAAACTTTGTCACCTCCACATACCAGCCTTTGCACTAGCTGCCTTCCAAGGGCTAAATTACCTTAACGAGCGAAGCACTCTTGCACCATAGCTCCAAGCCTCCCCTTGGCTGCAAAATTATAGAGCAGGCACTTACCCAAAGTACAATGGCATCGCGAACCCAACTCAGTGCATCATCTGGGGGAGATGCCACCACCATGGACACGTCATTCATCATAGCCCGCGAGGGCCTTGCTCTCACATGGTATTCAAGGTTACCGCCGTTATCAATTGATTCATGGAAGACACTCCGCAACAAATTCCTGCTAAATTTCCAATGCTACAGACCTAAAACAGATGCACTGGCAGAACTGTCACTTTGTAGGCAGCAAGAAAAGGAAAGTCTTCACGAATACTATAAAAAGTTTCTCCTACTGAAATCATAGTTGCCCTCGGTCGATGACCATATAACCATCCACTATGCAATAAGCGACATTCGAGCAGGCGTCCTATATAGTCACTTCATAAGGGACCCACCAACCAACCTGCAAGAGTTGTACCAGCTTTTCGAAAAATAGGCCTGGTCAGAAGAGCTCCATCAAAGAAAAGTCGAGTCACAGCGAAAGCCAAAAGAGACTCTGCAATCTAGCAGGACATGGATCAGGCCTCCGCAGCAAGACTCAGCCCAGCAAGAACGTGGTGAGCTCCGAGTACATAACATCGCAAACCAACATCAACCAGGAGCCCCTCGTCGTCAAGGGCACCCCTGCAACAAGGACGTAGTGGCAATGCGACTAGGGGCAGAGGCAGAGGCCGAGGTCCTTAGCAGCTAAGAAGATTCTACTATGTATTCCATGGTGAAGACTCAGCACACCCATCTAGGGATTTCTCGGAGATTAGGGCGACCAAGGACCGAAGCTAGGTCCGTCCCGATAGACAACCAAAGAGTCATCGCTCATACCTATCAACTGCAACCATACCACCACCATCAATACCAAAACAAACATCCATATTCCCCCCAGCAGCAAAACCCTAATCCCTTCCCACAACAACAACGCCTTCAACACCAAGAAAGGTTAGCCCTGGCACGACCACCACTACAGCATCCAAACCAACACCTACCACTCCCCCACCTAAGCAGGAAGACTTCACCAATCCACCTTTTAGGGGAGTAATTCATATGATCACCAGAGGGTCCATCTTGGATTTCGAGAGTAGACGACAGAAAAGGGATCACTACCGAGGGGTCAACCATGTCACCGTCACAACACCTACGTTCAGGCGAAGTGGTCTCATGTACCACTAACCTTCAACGCAAGAGACGTTGACCTTTGCACCGCGCCCCATGTGGACGCACTAGTCATTAGTAGCAATGTGGCAGGCTAGGAGTTACACAAGCTCCTCGTTGACAATGGGAGCCAAACCGACATCATCTTCCTGCATGCCTTCGAATAGATTGTCGTCAACCACAACCTACTTCAGCCAGCCGACAACCCACTCTATGGTTTCGGAGGAAAGGGGACATTTCCACTTAGCAAGATAGAGCTCCCCCTCTCCATCGGCACAAACCTCAATGCAAGATCAAACCAGGTGACCTTCGACATAGTCGACATGGTCTATCCATACAACGCCATAATGGGTAGAGGGTCCATCAACAAACTTGAATCAGCAATCCACGACCTCTACTTGTGCATGAAAATCCTAGGACCCCTCAGCGCAATAACAATTTATGGGGACCAACAGACTGCTTGCAACATCGAAAGAGACTTTGTCCCAGGGCAACACAACGTCCAATACCTCATCTTCAAGGAAGAAGGCCACGCTTTTCATTGCCACAAGAAAGCAACACCAATCAAAGCCCAAATTCAAAGCACTGACTAGGCCAAAAAGTCCCTCTAGACGCCTTGATACCAAATCATACAGGTTTGATTAGCGAAGACCTCACCAAAGATATAGAGGCCAAGCTATTATCCTGCTTAAGTCGCAACAAAGACGTCTTCGCTTGGTCAGCCTTAGACCTCATCGGCATCAGCTGTTCAATCATCGAGCATGGTCTAAGCATAGACCCTTCGGCCCGACCAAAAAAGCATAAACTCCACAAAATGTTGGACGAGAAAACCGAAGCAGCGAAAGCCAAGTTCATTGAACCAATCGACTACCCCACCTAGCTTGCCAATGTAGTCATGGTCAAGAAGAAAAGTGGCAAGTGATGAATGTGTATAGATTTCACTAGGCTCAACAAAGCATGCCCCAAAGACAATTTTCCCCTCCCTAGAATCGATAAGATTGTTGATTTAACAGTAGGCTGCCAAGTCATGTCACTCTTTGATTGTTTCTCAGAATACCACCAGATATACATGAAGGAGGAGGATAAAGCGAAGACAAGCTTTATAACACCCTTCGGCACCTACTGCTTTGTGCGTATGCCCAAAAGGCCTCAAGAATGCCTGCTCCACCTTTTCAAGGCTAACCAAGTTATTGCTCGAAGAGCAGCTAGGTCGCAACGTCTTCACCTACGTTGACAACATTGTTGTCGCAAGCAGAAACGAGGAAGATCACAAAGCTAACCTCATTGAAACATTCGTGAGAATGTGCAAAGCAAGACTTCGCCTAAATCTAGAAAAGTATGTTTTCGGTGTCCACCAGGGCAAAATTTTGGGTTTCCTTGTGTCCCACAGAGGCATTGAAGCTAACCCCACCAAAGTCAAAGCAATAATGGATATGCAGCCTCCAAAATCAGCAAAGGACATCTAAAGGCTCATAGGAAGGCTGACAGCATTAAACAGATTCATTTCTCGATTCATAGAGCGAAGCCTACCATTCCTGTTGACCCTTAGGGGAGCAAAAGACTTTGTCTGGGCCTCCAAGCAGACAGTGGCATTCGATTCGCTTGAAACTTATCTATAAAAAAAGGATAACCTTAACAAGTCCGGAGCCCGCCTCCACTCTACTCTTGTACGTCGCAGCATCCCGCAGCGCAGTCAACGTAACTTTAGTGCATGGGAAAGCCAAAGACGGAAAACTACAACATCAGCTCGTGTATTTTCTCTCAGATGTCCTCAGCAGCTCCAAATGCAACATGACATAAATGGAAAAAATAGCATATGGAGTACTCATGGCATCAGGAAAACTACATCTTTACTTCAAAGCACACAATATAAGAGTGGCAACAGACCGAAGCCTCAATGACCTGTTCAGCGACCCAGAAGCTACAACCAGGATAGGCAAGTGGGCAACAGAGCTCTCATGGTACCATATAGTCTTTGAGTCAAGAAATTCAATCAAGTCACAGGTCCTCACTAACTTTATAGCAGACTGGGCAGTGCCTTCGACTTCTTGTCACCCAGACTTAGAAACACACTGGACAATACACTTCGACGGCGCCTGGTGTCATGCAAGGGCTGGTGCAGCAGCAGTGAGCACATCCCCATTAGGCGCCAAGTACAGATATGCCACATGACTAAGTTTTGCGAAGTCTGGAGAAACAATTCAAAGGGTTTTTCAATCTAGCTTGTGGACGGAAGCAAAAACAAAGAGGCAGATACACTTGTGAAGGTTGCTACAAGAGTAAACCCTATAGCGTCAGTCGTTTTATTTTAGATAGTTGAACCCCTGTCGTAAGGGACCCCGATGGGCACAGAATTATATGTCTCATCATGACAGAAGACTGGAGGGCCCCATTGCCCTTTACCTACAAGGACACTATCGCCCCACAGACCAAGCCGAAGTCAAGAGACTCAAGTACCGAAGCCGTGGCATCACCTTAATAAAGGGGCAACTGTACAAGAAAGGAATTTGTCAACCCCTGCTCAACTACATCACAATGGTCGAAGGCATAGACCTCCTCCGTGAAGTACACAAAGGAACATGTGGCTACCACTCGGGCCCTAGAGCCCTCGCCGCCAAAGTCATGCACCAAGGATTTTACTGGCCAGACATTGTATGAGCGGCAAACCATGTTGTGCGATTGTGCAAAGCCTGCCAGAAATTTGCACCCCGAAACAGGACACTTTCGCAGCTCACAAAGCTAATCTCCCACACATGGCCTTTGTAGCGCTGGGGCCTCAACATAGTAGGGCTACTTCCCACCGCTCAAGGCAACCTCAAATTTGTCTTCGTCGCTGTAGAGTACTTCACCAAGTGGATCGAAGCGAGGGCAATCTCCACCGTAACAGCAAAAACAGCTCAAAAATTCTTCTAGCCAAACAGTCCTATGGAACAAAAGTTTCAAGGTACCCTTCGAGCTAATGGTAGACATTGAAAAACAATTCGACAATCAAGATTTTCAGGATTTCTATGCCTCCCTAGGAACAAAAGTTGTCTTCGCGTCAATGTATCACCCACAGTCCTATGGAGTCGTAGAACGCGCAAACAGAAAGATCTTTACAACAATCAAGAAAAGATTCGTTGAGGACAAGAAGGGAAAATGGGTACACCAATTACCCTAAGTGCTTTGGGGACTAAACACAACTGACTCCAGGGCAACATACTTCACCTGATTTAGACAAATGTATGGAGCTGAGGCCATGACTCCACAAGGGCTCAAACATGGTTCGCCGAGATCAGACCTCGGTGCCATCCTAGACGTCGACGAGTTAACAACAAAAGACCTCCTCGATGGGGACCGAGTCGGCACCTTGAACACACTGAACAAGTATCAAGCAGCAACGGAGAGCTGGAGAGACAAAGTTGCCATCCCCAAAGAATTCGAAGGAGACTCGTCCTTATCAGGACAAAAAGAAACAAAGTCACGAGGCAAACTCGAACCGAAGTGGGAAGGACCCTTCATCATCAAGAAGAAGACGCCCCCGAATTCATACAGGCTCGTAGATCAAACAAGAGCAGACCTCGAACATTCTTGGAATATAGACGATATGAGAAAATACTACCTATAGGACAGCACACAGCCAGGGTCTTTGTGTCCTTGTAAAAAATATTTGACACATTGCTTCACAGGCCCGCACTCTTTTCCTCGCAAGGGGCGAGGTTTTAAGGAGGCGGCACCATGTAATAAAATAAACAGGAACCCCACACAAAAAAAGCAGCACGACCCGAACACATCGAAAAAAGGCCACAAGGCTGGCTTCCCTATTCGACAACAAGGCAGTCACCACAACGACAAATAATCAAGTCTGTCGTCGCGTGTGACAAATAAACAACTTATGCCAAAATCGCCTAAGGGTGTAGCCGAATTAGCACAAAACGTGCATGAAGTCACCTATGGGTGTGAAGTCGTCCAGCAGACGCAACAACTTCGGCAAAATTCGTCTATGGGTGCAGCCGCATACGCACAAAATACGTGCGGAGATAGCATCTATTCGAGCAAAAGTCGCCTAACGGTGCAGTCGGATACACACAAAATACGTGCGAAGACAGTATCTATCCGAACAAAAGTCACCTAAGGGTGCAGCCGGATACACATAAAATACGTGTGAAGATAGTATCTATTTGAGCAAAAATCGCTTAAGGGTGCAGCCGAATACGCACAAGATACGTGCAAAGACAGCATATATCAGAGCAAAAGTCGCCTAAGGGTGCAGCCGGATACGCAAAAAAACATGCAAAGATAGTATCCATCCGAGCAAAAACTCGCCTAAAGAAGCAGACAGATGCGCATGTAAAACACGCAAAGATGGACTAGCAGACACAAACATTCCGAAGCCAGGCTAACATAACAAATGTGCAAACATTTTCAGACACCAAAGAGCAGTATAGTCGTCCCTCGGCAAAGGGGGCGAGTTCAGCATTCCACTCTAAAATTCACCGAGCCATGACAGTACACATCTTTTAAGATTATAAGCTCCTCCTTTGGAATAAGACCGACCTCCTGAAATTAAACAACATAAGTTCAAGCTCTTCGCCTTCAAAAAGTGCGCTAAGTTCCTGCTCCTCAAAACCCTTTTTAGTCGTCTATGCCAGAACAATATGGTGAGGTCCCTCTTCCGACCGTGTGCTCTCCCTTTCATGAGGACGTGAGGGCGACACGCGAAGCGCCTCACGGAGCAAAACCCGCAAGCGAGACCCGCCCAGTCCCATACGATAACGTCTTCAACAGCCCTCACCACCTCGCTCAGGCGCATCGACACTCCCCAACCTTCACTTCAGAACACCAACTCGTTTGCTTTTGCTCCTTACCGCAGGTATCGGGGCCCTAGACGAGGATCCTTCGTCCATTCTAGATTCTACCGCTGACACAACATCAAACGCAACATAAAATCCAAATCCTCCTTAGAAGACTCCTCGTCCATCTTCATGAATGGGCTCAACCACCCTTCCCTACCCAACGAACATGAGACAAACCTAGAGTCCTTGCCGCTACACACAATAGGAGTCCGACTCGACAACGTTGTGACGCATTCGGCAGCCCCAACAATTTCCTTCCCTTTGTCCAAGAAGCCAAAATTTGTCTGTGCAGACCCAGTCACTGGAACCTGCGCAGCAGCCGACTTTAGTGTCAACATACATCAAAAGTATAACCACTCAGGAAGCCTACTCCTATTTACACCTGCTCATCAGCAGAAGGCTGCGAAGTCCCTGTCGCATCAATATCGTGAGGCTGACCTTCGCACGGGACGATTGCTCCTCCGCGCCTACCTCAACACCAATATCCTCAGTAGCCAAAGAGCACTCTAAGCCAGCAAGGTCCTCAACCTCCTCATCCCTCAGCGCCTATGGTAAGAAAACAACAAAGCATCAGAAATCGAGCATGACAGTATTTTTCACCCCTAACCAAAGAAAAGCCTTCACCTGCGCCAATGCCCAACCAACCCTCTCCCGAACAACAACATGACCATGTGGCCCCCACATCGGTCATACAGGGCCCCAGCCGACCGCTTTAGCGTAGTGTCCTCAACCTGGAACACTTCCTGGTTGAAGTCCTCATTACTCTGGTCAAAAGCCTCAAAGTGCCTACAGCCCTTGCGGGATAGAGCATTTGCAGCGCCTTCGTAGGTGATAAGGGAGGCATAGGACATGAGGCCCATCTCAATAGATGAGAGGGACTCCATCTCCTCTTGCAACCAGCTAAGAAAGCGAGTCCCCACATCTCCTCCAGACCTCTCTAAGGGGGTTGTTTCCGCACCGAAGTCATGATAGGCATCTACAAAGAGTGCGTGTGCCCGGTCCACACTGGCCCACGTGCCAGCCTCCTCCCTTTCATGATAAGTCTACGCTTTCCTCGCCTCTAGTTCCAATTTGGCAACGCGCTCTCGGACGACTTGAGCCTCCATCTGGGCAGCTTGAGCCTACGTCTGCAATTGGGCAATGACATCTTTTACTTTGCCCAGCTGATGGCTGAGCCCCTCATTTTCTTTCTCAAGAGCGTCGACCCTCTCCAGAAGGTTTTGACTCCTGTTTTCAGTAGTAGACTTGTCCCTTATGGCCTCAGTGTTTTGCGTCCAAAGATGCTCAATCTTGTACTCTAACCGTTTTCTCATAGCACAGCTACAAGGTCACAACATCCACCAGCACCTAGACGCTACTTGATCAGCGAAGGCAGCAACCTGCCAACACGCAGACTTCGGTAAAAAAAGCTCAGATATCGTAGCTTCCGCATAATAGTTGTCGCAATGCCACTGGTCCCAGAAGCGTCAGCGACGACTCCGTCCTGGTCAAAAGTAGGGCAAAATTGCGCCCACAGGTCCAGTGAAGCCTCCACCGTAGACTTCGCCTATGTCGTCTCCACCACTGGGTTCGCTAACATCACAACCATCTAACCAGACCCCGACACTACAACCAAAAAACCATAGTCAATACAAGAGTGCACACACCATCACAAAAGTAAAACATACACAACAATAAATACACACTCACCGCCAGCAGCCAGGCCGGTGTGAGCATCGAACATGCTCACACCCTCGAGCAAGTAATCGTCAACAGAAAGTTCCTGGCTCGCCTCGCCGGCCCCACCCATCTCAACACCCCTCGCTGCTTCAACCTCACCAGCCTTCGCAGGCAAAGGCACCTTCCTAGCAGCTGCCGCCGGTGCCGCAGGCGGAGGCATTGTTGTAGCAGCAACGAAACCCTTCACACCAGGGCGTAGCACCTTTGCCTCACATCTTGTATCCACAAGGCACAACGGCGCCTTCCGCTTCTTCCGCGCAAACTCCGGGCGGTCCTTATCCATCACAGCTGTCACAACAGCGCCAATGTTTCCCTCATAAGGAAAAATTTTAAAAGCTCGAGGAAGACAAGACGTAAAATAGTTCTTGCCGAAAGCCACAAGATCGTTTTTATGCCACTCACCGCCGGTCACCCTCAGCATTCGCGAAGATGTTTTTCGAAGGTCGGGCGAAGTCGTGACCTCCCCTGGCTCAGCACACGTCTCTGCCAACTCCTCAACAAAATTTTCTGAGGCCCCCGCAACCCCAGATACTTTCGTCACACCCTTCGCCATAACATAAACTTTCCCCTTTCTCCTCGTTGCTGTAACCATAGCCTTCCCTTTAGAATAACCTTCGTCCACCCATGACGACACTCACTTTCTCTTATAATCATCCCTAGCATCACAAGAATCCTCCTCAGGATACTGACCGTATCAAAGACCATTGAGCTCAAAGACACAATTCAACCTGACGTTCGAACCACGTATATCCCAGCTCCTTGGTATCTCCATTTTCATCGAATATCTCCCCACAATTCTCACAGCCTCCGCTTCCGCGTCTCGGACAAAAGCTACAACATCTCAACCCCGCAGTTCAATGTTGAAGGCAAGACTCAACACCTGCCAACACTTCAAGAAAAGGCATTGTGCGCAACTTCACCTTGCCCACATCCCAACCATGCACAAGCAGCCACACTCCGTAGGCAATAAATTCCTCCACTAAGTCATGACCACTGCTCATCTTGGAAGTGCGGCAAAGGGCGTCTTCGTTCACATCTCCCTTCTTTTGTTTAAACTGCAGAAAGGCAATGTAGCAATGCGAGCACAGTATGGACGGAGGCAGCCCTGGTACACCGTTAGCATCTTTCTAGGTCACATAAAACTAGAAATCCCACCAATTCCACCATTTGTTCTTCGTGCACGGAACAAGTTCCACAACTTCACCCAAAGTCTTCCCTGTCCTTGGGGTGAACGTGCACGAGCCAAATTGCATAATCTTTCCGCTAGCAACCTTATTCTACCAATGGAGGCAATAATTTTTAGCGACGACTTCAATCGAGGGCTCTCCACCATACGTATTCGCTGCCCACATAAACTTTGATAGCGCCACCATGGCATTTGGCATGAGCTGGTGAATTTGAACTTCAAAACACTGCAGCACTTTGACGACAAATCGATGCACAGGCAAGCGAAGGCCAGCTGTGAAGAACGCCTCAAAAACAACCAGCCCCCCTCTAGCTCTGGGACCTCCTCGGCTCCCGGAGCGTGCTCCACACCATCCCAAAAATACCCCAAGCGCTAAATCTCATGTGCACGGCCTGAGTAAATCCTTGACATCCCAAACTCCACCATGTGCCCCTGCAACAGGTCCACTACCGCCGCTGAACCGCTAACCGTCTTCTCGGACGACGACGTGCTTGAGGGCGCAGTCGCGACAGATGACAACAAGGAAGAAGATGACATTATGTACCATATGTGGCAGCGGGCGTTCTAGTTCACGTGGGTCAGTTCACCGGCAGCGAGAAGTGGAATGCGAGCAACACTTTCCTTAGATGAAGAAGTCAAGGGTTCTTTGTGCTAGAGCATATAAGTTTTCCCATTGCAGCCGAGACCTGTCTTTATAGGTCCGAGAAAGCGCCTCAGGAAACCAGTGGTCCCACAGTAAAACATCACTTCCCAATGGTCATGTTTCAACACCCCCAGGACCACTTCAACCTGACGAGGGCAGCGTTCGACCATCTCCCGGAAAAGACATTGGGACAAGCTCACCAAGTTGATCCAGCCCCTTAGGGGGCTAGTGTTGGAGCGGAGGCCTACCGCCCCTTGGTTAGACCTTTAACATCAATCGAACAAGTTGTCGCAGCACAGGAAGCAACTGGTACCTTTATCAACGTCTCCGACCGGAGCTGTCGAGGGCGTCGGAGCGAATGGCCGCACTATTTAAAAGGGGCTCGATGCAACCTCGCGAAGGCGCCCCCATCGACTCGGACAGTTCTACATGACGACAGTCCTAGCGAGGTCAAAGGCTCAGCTTCGCAGAGCGAAGGGCGCCGCGCGCAGGCGAAGGCCACACTGCTTAATAGTGGGGCCCAGGCTACGCTCCGTAGCCATTCTGGCCAATTTGTAAGCCCCTCCTCATGGTAGGTTCCGTAGTATGTCTATCATACTGTACTTCTCATCATTGTAATGACCCCATAAGGGGGAATTTTCTAGAGTTGTAGCAGATAACCGACAATATAACAGTACTTAGGGGACCCACCTACCTGCCCGGTTACCTATGAATATCCCAGCAATGTACATGGATGAGACACACTTAACAAGACGCTACTGTTCCCTACCTACTATTTTGTTGTGCACCTGAACTCTCTCCCTCCCGAGTGTTTGGGCCCATCCGACCACGTGTTAGTCAGTTCCAATTACTCCCATGCCTTACTGACTAGGACATGACAAGGAAATAAAATTGGGCTTCTATAATGATGTCATTTCTATACATAAAACTTTGTGAGCCTTTTCATTGGTCAGCTTCGACCTTGCCATCAACGTTAAACCTTTTCTTGAGTAGCATGTGCAGTCATGATGATGATCTGTATAATATGATGTGCCTACTTATCTATTTTTTACGTTGAGTACCACGTGCCACAAAAAGTTGCATGAAAGTTTGGTGTGAGCAACAACGACCTTTCGAGACATTTTCATGTCAGTGGAGTTGCACCAGTAAGTGTATTTCACATTTATTTGTCTCATTTCATGAACAAGCACCTATAGTTGTCAACTTGAATGCATTATTACCTTATGTAAAATAGTAATTATAGTTTTCACATTTTATATGCTTTGCAAATTTGGTTGTTAGAAACAAAACAAACTTATGGACTTTGCATCCCACCATGACGTCCACATAGAGGAGTGGGGCAACTTCCATGAAAATGTATATGAGAACAATGAGCCACACATCAACTTAATTTTTTTATACTACATATCTTGGTATCTTGGTGCGACACGATAGAAGTTGTAGGACCAATGGACACAAATGGACTTTGCTGACACCGAGTCTTATGAAGATGAAGACATGTTCTATGACCTTGATACTCGTCTAGGGACACAAGTAGAGGCTGCTATGATCCTAGATCGTGTCATATTTTTGTAGTGTAAAAAAATTAGAACACATACATCAAAGGATCATTTATTCTTGTTGTTTATAGGCAACATCTTGAAGTAGTCAACAGTTGACAGTGATCATTACTACAAGATAAAAGTTGATGACATACACATTCTTTCCTATCCATAAGTTGTGATGAGAAAACCTTGATATTGGCTTAAACACTATTTGTAACTTGGATGTTAACAAAATGTTGGACGACACAAGTTAGCACATTAGCTACACCATGCGGTTGCTCATTGTGGTTGCAGGAGTAGCGAGGGGATGGGTGTACAGATGGCATCCACTAGTGCATTAGGCTTGGGTATGGCACCTATGGATAGAGCTGAAATGAGGAGGGATACATTGTAGGGCTTGGAAGACGACGCGAAGGAGGAGGACGATGAGCGACCTTATGATGGGAGTAGGACATCTCAACTACAAGGCTCACCTTCAGCTTAGCCTTCATAGCTATCACATAGACACTACTGACCACCTAGCACTTACACTCTAGGCATCAATGATCTTGGCAAGGGCATGGGTAAGTCTAGGTACAAATGAGGGTGAGTAATGGGTTTCGAATGTGGGTATATTAACTACTTAGACTTTCTGGACTTTGATGCATTGATTCATTTGATTGTATAGATGTTATGAACACTGAGATTTTGGATGAGAAGCTCATGTGAATGTATGTATTATGTAACTTGGATGAGATTATGATTATAAATATATTAATAGGATATATTAAAGTCATGTTTGTTAAAGAGGATGCTCTAGAAATAGGGGAAACTATGTCAAATTTTTATGTGGCATATTAATGTTTGGACAAGTCTACAACACATAATACAAGTAACATTAACACAAAGTATTAGGATATGATATAGAAATTAGATGAAAAGTTCACTAAAACAAAATGGTTCAGATTCATGGGATAAAGTACACTCAAAGATGTAGAAATATTACACTACATGTAAAAAAAAATCAACACGGGAAATTCTACATAGTAATCATCATTGTCATATAGCAACTCATCATCCTCGTCCTAATCCTCTACCATAACTTGGCACATGTTGCTGGGCACCCCTTCACCCCATTTTCCTTCTAGCAGTAGAAGTTGGCCTCCAATTGATCAATGGCCTCACAAATCTATGTATCTTCCTATTTTTGCTTCCTTTTCTTATGTATTGTACTATGCTTCAGATAGATCTATTAGCTCACAAATCCTAGAGTTGTCTTTCCCATCTATGCTGCCCTCATTGGCCTCAACAGTTTGAGACAAGATGTGGAAAGAGCTTTCTTTTTATGCTTCTCCATCTTCCTTCTTTCAAACCTGGGATGTGCTACCTTAGTGGCATGCTCACCACATCGTTATTTCCCTTTAAGGAGAAATACAATAAGTTATTTATATAAGTTTAAATTATAATATATTAACAATTGATAGAAGGCGAGGCCCATTCTTCTATGAGGTAGGATAACACGATTGGGTGGAGATTTTGACGTTGTTGATCCACGGCTCCGAGCAAACGAATCCTCGTAATCACTACACCACTGCTCTTTTGGTTATCAACCGTGAAACACGAGTGATTGAAAGGGAAATGTGCCCTTGGGCCATTTCTAAGTATTTTGGTGATCAAGTGCCAACACAAATGGTTTAAGTGTGAAACTATGCCAAATGGTGGAAGAAGTGCAACGTCAACACAAAGGTATGATTCTAGACTTAGTACATTGGTTTTTGTGTACTAACATATTTGTCTGAGTGCTAGAATCAGAGAAAATACAATTGGAAAAGACTTGGCTTGGGCAGCCAAGACTCTGCTCAGTCTGGGTGCACCGGACTGTTCGGTGGTGCACCGGACAGTGTCCGGTGCGCCAGGCTGACGTCTGGTCAACTGGCTGCTCTCGGGTCTCGACGACGGCGTATGACTATAAATCACCGGACTGTCCGGTGGTGCACCGGACAGTGTCCGGTGAGTCGGCTGCGGCGAAGTCGTCGCTCTCGGGAAACAAGTCAACAGCGTACGGCTATAATTCACCGGACTGTCTGGTGAGGCACCGGACTGTCCGGTGAGCCAACGGTCGGGCACGCCAACGGTCGGCCGCGCAATCCGCGCGTGACGCGTGGCCGAGCCAACGGTCGGATGGGGGCACCGGACTGTCCGGTGTGCACCGGACAGTGTCTGGTGCGCCAACGGCTCCAAGTCTCCAACGGTCGGCTGCGCCAGAATAGGAAAGAAATCCGCACCAGACAGTGTCCGGTGGTGCACCGGACTGTCCGGTGCGCCAGTCGACAGAAGGCAAGAATTGCCTTCCTGGATTGCTCTCAACGGCTCCTAGCTGCCTTGGGGCTATAAAAGGGACCCCTAGACGCATGGAGGAGTACACCAAGCATACTTTGAGCATTCTTGATCATTCACACTCTATCTTTGCGCACTCGTTTGACATTCTTAGTGATTTGAGCTCCGTTCTAGTGAGAACTTTGTGACATTCATTTGAGCTCAAGTCTTGGCCGTGTGTGTGCGTATTGCTGTGGATTTGTGTGTGTTGCTTCCCTCCCTTACTCTAGTGCTTTCACTTTGATTCTCATTGTAAGGGCGAGAGACTCCAAGTTGTGGAGATTCCTCGTAAACGAGAAAGAGTAAAGAAAAGAAGAACACCGTGGTATTCAAGTTGATCATTGGATCACTTGAGAGGAGTTGAGTGCAACTCTCGGCCATTGGGACGCCACAACGTGGAGTAGGCAAGTGTTGTACTTGGCCGAACCACGGGATAAATCCTCGTGTCTCTTGTGCTTGTTCTCACTGTGTCTATTGTGCTTCGCAAGAGCTCTCCTTAACCACTTGATTTCATTGTGCTAACTCCTAATCAAGTTTTGTGGCATTAAGTTTCAAGTTTTTACAGGATCACCTATTCACCCCCCTCTAGGTGCTCTCAATTGGTATCAGAGCCGTTCTCTTCAAGAAAGGGACTAATCGCCCGAAGGGATGGATCCTAAAGGCAAGGGGATGGTGATCAACGACAAGGAGGAGTCCTTCATCAATGAGCCAAAAGACGACAAGCCCACTGACTCGGGCTCAAGTCATAAGAAGAAGGATGGGAAGAAGAAGAGGCGTATCAAGAAGATCGTCTACTACGACGACAGCGACGAATCTTCCTCTTCCCAAAAGGACGACGACGACAACGACTACGAGAAAAATAAGACGGTTAACTCAAACTTTTCTTTTGATTATTCTCGTATTCCGCAAAGTTCCATTGCTCATTTGCTTTCCATTCCCCTTAGCAAACCTCCTCACTTTGATGGAGAGGACTACGGATTTTGGAGTCACAAAATGCGTAGCCACTTGTTCTCTCTCCATCCAAGTATATGGGAGATAGTAGAAAACGGAATGCAATTTGATAGTACGGATAGTCCCATGTTCATCAATGAACAAATTCACAAAAATGCACAAGCTACTACTGTTCTTTTAGCGTCATTGTGCAAGGATGAATACCATAAGGTGAGCGGCTTGGATAACGCCAAGCAAATTTGGGACACCCTCAGGATCTCGCATGAGGGGAACGACGTCACCATGCTCACCAAGATGGAGTTAGTGGAAGGCGAACTAGGAAGGTTCGCGATGATCAGGGGGGAGGAGCCAACCCAAATGTACAACAGGCTCAAGACCCTCGTCAACAAAATAAGGAGCTATAGAAGCACGCGATGGACGGACCACGACGTTGTCCGCCTAATGCTAAGGTCTTTCACTGTCCTTGATCCACATCTTGTAAACTCTATTCGTGAGAATCCTAGGTACACCAAGATGACGCCCGAAGAAATACTTGGGAAATTTGTGAGCGGGCGAATGATGATCAAGGAGGCAAGATACGTCGATGAGGCGTTGAATGGTCCAATCTACGAGCCTCAAACCGTTGCTCTCAAAGCAACAAATAGCAGGGAGGCGCTACCTAGCAAGGTGGCACAAGTTGAGGCGGCAGGGCTCAACGAGGAAGAAATGGCCCTCATCATCAAGCGCTAAAGGGTCGCAAGGAGCATCCCAAAAAGAACAAGACGAAGGGAAAACGCTCCTGCTTCAAGTGCGGTAAGGTTGGTCACTTTATTGCTAATTGTCCCGATAATGATAGTGACCAGGATCAAGAAAAGAAGAGGGAAAAGAAGAAGACTTACAAGAAGGCTAAGGGCGAGGCACACCTTGGCAAGGAATGGGACTCGGATTGTTCATCATCCAACTCCGACGACGAAGGACTCGCCGCCTCGGCCTTCAACAAATCGTCCCTCTTCCCCAACGAGCATCACACCTACCTCATGGCAAGGGAAAAGAAGGTAAGCACTCATAATACTAGTACTTACGCTTCTTCAAGTGATGATGAATCTAGTGATGATGAAATAGACTATGCATGTTTATTCAAAGGTTTAGATAGAACCAAAATTGATAAAATCAATGAATTAATTGATGATTTGAATGAGAAGAATAGATTGTTAGAAAAGCAAGAGGACCTTTTATATGAAGAGCATGATAAATTTGTTAGTGCGCAAAATTCTCTTGCTCTAGAAGTTAAAAGAAATGAAGTGCTTTCATGTGAATTGTCTACATGCCATGAATCAATCTCTAGCTTAAAAAGTATCAATGATGACTTGAGTGCTAAGTTAGAAATAGCTAATAAATCAACCTCTTGTGTAGAACATGTTGTGATTTGCAATAGGTGTAAAGATTTTAATGTTGATGCTTGTAGTGAACACCTAGTTTCTATTTCTAAATTAAATGATGAAGTGGCTAGTCTTAATGCTCAACTTAAGACTAGCAAAAATGAATTTGATAAATTAAAATTTGCAAGGGATGCCTATACTATTGGTAGAGATCCCTCAATTAAGGATGGGCTTGGCTTTAAGAGTGAAGCCAAGAACTTAACAAGTCATAAGGCTCCCATTCCCGCTAAGGAGAAAGGGAAGGCTCTAATGACTAGTAGCAATCAAAAGAATCATGCCTTCATTTATAGCAATAGGAAATTCTCTAGAAATGCTTGTAGGAATTATTCTTATGATTCACATGCTATGACAGCTTCTAGTTCTTCTATGCATGGTAGAAATATGGCTATGAAATATTCTAGAAATGTTCATTATGATAGGAATTATAATGCTTTTGACTCACATGCCATGACTGTTTCAAGTTCTAATGGTAGGCCTAGAAGAAATGTTGTTCATATACCTAGGAATGTAAGTAATGAACACTCTACAATTTACCATGCTTGCAATGCTTCCTTTGCAATTTGTAGAAAGGATAAGAAAGTGATTGCTAGGAAATTAGGGGCAAAATGTAAGGGAGATAAGACTTGCATTTGGGTCCCTAAGGCTATTATAACTAACCTTGTAGGACCCAACAAGAGTTGGGTACCTAAGACCCAAGCCTAATTTGCCTTGCAGGTTTATGCATCCGGGGGATCAGGCTGGATTATCGACAGCGGATGCACAAACCACATGACGGGGGAGAAGAAGATGTTCACCTCCTACGTCAAGAATAATGATTCCCAAGATTCAATCATATTCGATGACAGGAATCAAGGCAAG
The DNA here is from genome assembly GCA_029449295.1 of Zea luxurians. Taxonomy (NCBI): domain Eukaryota; kingdom Viridiplantae; phylum Streptophyta; class Magnoliopsida; order Poales; family Poaceae; genus Zea; species Zea luxurians. The sequence goes on along the minus strand of JAOPSE010000010.1, from coordinate 34,255,821 downwards.
GTTAAAGGCTTAGGCAAGATAACCATCTCAAATGAGCACTCTATCTCTAATGTATTTTTAGTAGAGTCGCTAGGTTATAATCTTCTATCGTTTAGTCAATTATGTAATATGGGATACAATTGCTTATTCACAAATGTAGATGTGTCTGTCTTTAGAAGGAGTGATGGTTCATTAGCTTTTAAGGGTGTACTAGACGACAAACTCTATTTAGTTGATTTTGCAAAGGAGGAGGCCGGTCTAAATGCATGCTTAATCGCTAAGACTAGCATAGGCTGGCTGTGGCATCACCGTCTAGCACATGTGGGGATGAAGAACCTTCACAAACTTCTAAAGGGAGAACATGTGTTAGGTCTAACAAATGTGTATTTCGAAAAAGATAGACCTTGTGCAGCTTGTCAAGCAGGTAAACAAGTGGGAAGTGCGCATCACAGCAAGAATGTAATGACCACATCAAGACCCCTGGAGCTGCTGCATATGGACCTCTTCGGACCCGTCGCCTACCTCAGCATCGGGGGAAGTAAGTATGGTTTAGTAATTGTTGATGATTTTTCCCGCTTCACTTGGGTATTCTTTTTACAGAATAAATCTGAAACCCAAGGGACCCTCAAGCGCTTCCTAAGGAGAGCTCAAAATGAATTTGAGCTCAAGGTGAAGAAGATAAGGAGCGACAACGGGTCCATGTTCAAGAACCTGCAGGTGGAGGAGTTTCTTGAGGAGGAAGGAATCAAGCATGAGTTCTCCGCTCCCTACACACCACAGCAAAACGGTGTGGTAGAGAGGAAGAACAGGACGCTTATAGACATGGCGAGGACGATGCTTGGAGAATTCAAGACGCCCGAGCGGTTTTGGTCGGAAGCTGTGAACACGGCTTGCCACGCCATAAACCGAGTCTACCTTCATCGCCTCCTCAAGAAGACGTCATACGAGCTACTAACCGGTAACAAACCCAACGTTTCATATTTTCGAGTTTTTGGGAGTAAATGCTGCATTCTGGTGAAGAAAGGTAGAAATTCAAAATTTGCTCCCAAAGCTGTAGAAGGGTTTTTGTTAGGTTATGACTCAAATACAAAGGCGTATAGAGTCTTCAACAAATCATCAGGTTTGGTTGAAGTCTCTAGCGACGTTGTATTTGATGAGACTAATGGCTCTCCGAGAGAGCAAGTTGATCTTGATGATGTAGATGAGGATGATGTTCCAATGGACATAATTCGTACCATGGCGATTGGAGACATGCGACCACAGGAACACAAGGAGCAAGATCAACCTTCTTCCTCAACGACGGTGCACCCCCAACTCAAGATGATGAACAGGTACCTCAAGAGGAGGCGTGTGATCAAGGGGGAGCACAGGATGTCCAAGATGAGGAGGAAGAAGTACCACAGGCCCCTCCAACTCAAGTTCGAGCGATGGTTCAAAGGAATCATCTCGTCGACCAGATTTTGGGTGACATTAGCAAGGGAGTAACCACTCGCTCTAGATTAGCTAATTTCTGTGAGCATTACTCTTTTATCTCTTCTATTGAGCCTTTCAGGGTAGAAGAGGCCTTGCTAGATCCGGACTGGGTGTTGGCTATGCAGGAAGAGCTCAACAACTTCAAGCGAAATGAAGTTTGTACACTGGTGCCGCGTCCCAAGCAAAATGTTGTGGGAACCAAGTGGGTGTTCCGCAACAAACAGGACGAGCACGGGGTGGTGACGAGGAACAAGGCTCGACTTGTGGCAAAAGGTTATGCCCAAGTCGCAGGTTTGGACTTTGAGGAGACTTTTGCTCCTGTGGCTAGGCTAGAGTCGATTCATATTTTGTTAGCCTATGCCGCTCACCATTCTTTCAGGTTGTTCCAAATGGACGTAAAGAGCGCTTTCCTCAACGGGCCAATCAAGGAGGAGGTGTATGTGGAGCAACCCCCTGGCTTTGAGGATGAACGGTACCCCGACCACGTGTGTAAGCTCTCTAAGGCGCTTTATGGACTTAAGCAAGCCCCAAGAGCATGGTATGAATGCCTTAGATACTTTCTAATTGCTAATGCTTTCAAGGTTGGGAAAGCCGATCCAACTCTTTTCACTAAGACATGTGATGGTGACTTATTTGTGTGCCAAATTTATGTCGATGACATAATTTTTGGTTCTACTAACCAAAAGTCGTGTGAAGAGTTTAGCAGGGTGATGACGCAGAAATTCGAGATGTCGATGATGGGCGAGTTGAACTACTTCCTTAGGTTCCAAGTGAAGCAACTTAAGGACGGCACCTTCATCTCTCAAACGAAGTATATGCAAGACTTGCTCAAGCGGTTTGGGATGAAGGACGCCAAGCCCGCAAAGACTCCAATGGGAACCGACGGACATGTCGACCTCAACAAAGGAGGTAAGTCCGTTGATCAAAAGGCATACCAGTCAATGATAGGGTCTTTACTTTACTTGTGTGCTAGTAGACCGGATATTATGCTTAGCGTATGCATGTGTGCTCGTTTTCAATCTGACCCAAGGGAGTGTCAGCTTGTGGCCGTTAAGCGAATTCTTAGATATTTAGTTGCTACGCCTTGCTTCGGGATCTGGTATCCAAAGGGGTCTACCTTTGACTTAATTGGATATTCAGACTCTGATTATGCTGGATGTAAGGTTGATAGGAAGAGTACATCAGGGACGTGCCAATTTCTAGGAAGGTCCCTGGTGTCGTGGAGTTCTAAGAAACAAACCTCTGTTGCCCTATCCACCGCTGAGGCCGAGTACGTTGCCGCAGGACAGTGTTGCGCGCAACTACTTTGGATGAGGCAAACCCTCAGGGACTTTGGCTACAATCTGAGCAAAGTCCCACTCCTATGTGACAATGAGTGCAATCCGCATGGCGGATAATCCTGTTGAGCACAGCCACACAAAGCACATAGACATCCGGCATCACTTTTTGAGAGAGCACCAGCAAAAGGGAGATATCGAAGTGTTTTATGTTAGCACCGAGAACCAGCTAGCCGATATCTTTACCAAGCCTTTAGATGAGAAGACCTTTTGCAGGCTGCGTAGTGAGCTAAATGTCTTAGATTCGCGTAACTTGGATTGATATAGAGCATACATGTGTTTTATGCCTTTGATCATGTTCCATTATGCATCTTATTGCTTATTTATGGTGCTCAAGTTGTGCAAGGGATCCCCCGGACCTCACAAGTCCATATGTGAATGATGCACATATTTAGGAGGAGAAATGCTACAACTTGACCCTTTGAGACTAACCGTGTGCTTGAGTTTTCTTAATTTAGTCTCAAAGATGGATTGAAAGGGAAAAGTGAACTTGGATCATGCAAGACTTCCACTGCACTCCGATGAAAGGGTAACTCACTCCAAGTTCATCTCCATATTCATATTGCCTTTGTACTCTTATTTGAAGATTTTGGTGAGGCAATGGGGTTTAAGGGCCAAGATTGATCCCGTTTTGGTGCTTGATGCCAAAGGGGGAGAAAATAAGGCCAAAGCAAGAAATGGATCAGCTACCACTTGAGAATTTTGAAAATAATAGAATTAGAGCTTTTGGTTTGTCAAAATACTCTTATTGTCTCTTATTGTCAAAAGTTGGTCTCTTGTGGGGAGAACGTTTGATTATGGGAAAAGGGGGAGTTTTTGAATTCTTGATCAATTTCTCTTGGAATACCTCTCTCTATGCCTCAACAAGTGTGTTTGACTTAGAGATAGGAAATTGAGTTTGATTTGCAAAAACAAACCAAGTGGTGGCAAAGAATGATCCAAATATGCCAAATTTGAATCAAAACAAATTTGTGTTCTCATTTGCATTGAGGTTGCACTTCTCCTAGTTGCTTTTTGTTGTGTTGGCATAAATCACCAAAAAGGGGGAGATTGAAAAGGAAATGTGCCCTTGGGCCATTTCTAAGTATTTTGGTGATCAAGTGCCAACACAAATGGTTTAAGTGTGAAACTATGCCAAATGGTGGAAGAAGTGCAAAGTCAACACAAAGGTATGATTCTAGACTTAGTACATTGGTTTTTGTGTACTAACATATTTGTCTAAGTGCTAGAATCAGAGAAAATACAATTGGAAAAGACTTGGCTCGAGCAGCCAAGACTCTGCTCAGTCTGGGTGCACCGGACTGTCCGGTGGTGCACCGGACAGTGTCCAGTGCGCCAGGCTGGCGTCTGGTCAACTGGCTTCTCTTGGGTCTCGATGGTGGCGTACGGCTATAAATCACTGGACTGTCCGGTGGTGCACCGGACAGTGTCCGGTGAGTTGGCTGCGGCGAAGTCGCCGGTCTCGGGAACCAAGTCAACAGCGTACGACTATAATTCACCGGACTGTCCGGTGAGGCACCGGACTGTCCGGTGAGCCAACGGTCGAGCGCGCCAATGGTCGGTCGCGCAATTCGCGCGTGACGCGTGGCCGAGCCAACGGTCGGATGGGGGCACCGGACTGTCCGGTGCGCCAACGGCTCTAAGTCTCTAACGGTCGGCTGCGCCAGAATAGGAAAGAAATCCACACCGGACATTGTCCGGTGGTGCACCGGACTGTCCGGTGCGCCAGTCGACAGAAGGCAAGAATTGCCTTCCTGGATTGCTCTCAACGGCTCCTAGCTGCCTTGGGGCTATAAAAGGGACCCCTAGGCGCATGGAGGAGTACACCAAGCATACTTTGAGCATTCTTGATCATTCACACTCTGTCTTTGCGCACTCGTTTGACATTCTTAGTGATTTGAGCTCCGTTCTAGTGAGAACTTTGTGACATTCATTTGAGCTCAAGTCTTGGCCGTGTGTGTGCGTATTGCTGTGGATTTGTGTGTGTTGCTTCCCTCCCTTACTCTAGTGCTTTCACTTTGATTCTCATTGTAAGGGCGAGAGACTCCAAGTTGTGGAGATTCCTCGCAAACGGGAAAGAGTAAAGAAAAGAAGAACACCGTGGTATTCAAGTTGATCATTGGATCACTTGAGAGGAGTTGAGTGCAACTCTCGTCCATTGGGACGCCACAACGTGGAGTAGGCAAGTGTTGTACTTGGCCAAACCACGGGATAAATCCTCGTGTCTCTTGTGCTTGTTCTCACTGTGTCTATTGTGCTTCGCAAGAGCTCTCCTTAACCACTTGATTTCATTGTGCTAACTCCTAATCAAGTTTTGTGGCGTTAAGTTTCAAGTTTTTACAGGATCACCTATTCACCCCCCCTCTAGGTGCTCTCAGTGATCTCACCACGAAGGCTTATCCCTACAAGCATAATCAAAAACATAATCAAGAACAAGAAGAACACAACCAAAACTATGTTGATCACGAGTTGGGGGTTTCACAAACCGATGAACGACGATAATGTTCGATGATAGATATGATCTAAGCAAAACCCAAACCCTAATATGGTGGTGGCTGCTGATAAAATAGAGGTTAGGGGCGTGCATGACCCTTAGCTGCACCCCTAATGGGTTTCAACACGATACACGACCCAACAGCCAACAGACGACATCGTAGCACCATAACAAAATCTGAACGCTTACTTGTTTTTTATGATTCCCGTTGACTACCGATGAATTTTAAGGTGATTCTAGTTGGGTTGCAAAGCTTATCTCCTTAGCTTTCCCTCCATATAAAGCCCAACCTAATTGAAGTTTGGATGCATCCTGTGCGTCCGTTTTAGTGCAAACTTGTCCTCGACTCTGAGGTGGAGACGAAGTTGAGTCAGACTTGACTTTCTCTTGTTGTGAATGTCCTAACTTCTCCCCCTTGACATCTTGGCCGTTCCCAAGTCTTTGCTGGTCCTCTCCAAGGTTTCTAATCATCACAATATCCATGCACCAAGCGTAAGTTCTAAAACACAATTGACTAATTAAGAACAAACCTAGAGATTTAGCTGTCATGCACGTGCTCGTGTTGTCGGTCCATGCATTGTTTGTATGTGAGTGATGTCCTCATCAACAATACAATTATATAGTCCAATCACTAACTAGATAGTTCAGCAATGAGATACATTATGAGTTGCATTTTAACTTTTTCGCCTCACTTACCCTCTCCTACAAGGGTAAACAATACAATTACACTTGTTTGCAAATGTAACTGATATTACCTTAACAACATATCTTGTATACCAAAATAAAAATTGGTTCAACCCATATGTACCTATAAAACTATGCTTGCAAAATACACATGATGTAGACCAATTACTCATATAAATGAAGAAAAAGGAGTATACCCTTGTATTCAAGATCTAAGGATCAAATCTAAGCTTCAAGTGTTGAATCAATATATTAGAGAATGTCCGAAGGACTTTGGAGAGGAATATGGGGAGAAAATGAGAGATGCGAGACGGGGAAAAGAGAACGATTGGCTAGGGTGGCAGGACCTTAGCAGCAAGGTCAATGGCCTCAAGGTTGATGTCAGGATCTGTGGCACTGTCGGAGAGTAAATCCTCCGGCCGGGTGGCGGAATGCACCCGCCCTAATCCTAAGATGAGGAGGGGGCCTAAGCGTTTTGCCTGTTAGGTGGATCCGGTATGAACACAAGAACACGCGAGGGTTTATAGTGGTTCAGGCCACCGGAGCATAATACCCTACCTCCACTGTATGATGTATTGAGAGTGTGTGTAACCGTGTGATTGAGTCTGTCCTTGTAACGCTGTGTGCCTTCCCTTTTATAGCTTAAGGGAGGCACATACAAGGATGCTGAGCCCCGACATGCGGGCCCAGGAGCATAATGGTAGGAATACATTATGTGAATAGTAAATGCTGACAGTACACAAAGATCCTCCGCCTTAGTAATGCATGAGTAATCAGCGGGAGTCATGATGACTGCAGTCCATGCAGTATTGATAGTCAGTAACGTGCGAGTAATGGCACGACCCACGTATCGTGGACTGGGGACGCCGCCTGTCAGTGGAATGGACAGGCACATGTCTTATCTGTAATGAATGTGAAGGCGCGCGTAGCCAGAGGCGTCATGCCAGGTTCCGCCCGTTGGCTTATGTCGCGCGCAGTAGGCCACATGGCAGCATCGGGTCTCCGCCTGAGCAGGGAGCAGGAGTGTATGCGGATAGGTCCGGATCCCACCAGACCAGGTCTAGACACGTGTCAGCACCAGACCTATGGCCCGGGTGTGTTCTATCCTAGAACCTCAGGACCCTACTGTGGGCGGGCCGGACCCCATTCGGGGGGGGGGGGGTTCGGATCCCATTCCAGGGGTCCGATCCATACACGTGGGGGTCCTGGACCAATCTTGGAGGTTCAGACTGTATATCCAGGGGTCCGGCACTTTCCCATGGGGGCCCTGACTCACTGTTGATGCCTTGGAGTATATCACCTTCTCTGGACACATGGCGGCTCCAGACCCGCCCATGCGGTGGGGTCAGGCTCTGTTGCTGGCCCAGAGTAGTCGCCCGAGACTAGGGCGAGTCATGGCCTGGTCCCACATACAACTCTTTTACCATGCGACTAAAGATAGTCGCGTGGGTACTGCGTCTTTATACAGTAGCAAGGGGTACCCTAGTTTCAGGGTACCGACAGTGGCTCCCGGGCCCACCTCAGGGGAGGATGCGAGCCTGCAGGTGGGGCAAAAGCTTGTACTTTGCCTCAACATGGCCTGACTGGTGATTGGCGCGCCGTTTCAGCGTGTCTGCTGATGTACCCTCTGTCAGTCACCTTCGGTCACGTCAACTGCCATATCTATCCCCGCGGCTGACTGACCCACAGCCCCCACGCCTGGTGGTTTCGTCGGGCCACGCGTGGGGCGCCTCATTACCACTGCAATGGTTTAAAATATTACCTTTTGTCTTCTGCAGCGGCCCCAAGGAGGCACACTACCGACGAGTGCGGCGGTTCGCTCTTTCCGCACCCGAAATCCGACGCCCAAACTGTATGACTTGTGGACCTGAGCCCCATGTCATAGACTAGGCTTCCTGGATCCTAGGTGCCCGTCGAACGTGATTTCCTGCAGCGATTGAGGGTCGTGTGGAAGGGTTTCCCTGAACAAGGACTCTGGTTTCCTTGAAAAAGGATTCATCCCGTGTGCAGTAGTTACCCTTTCGCATTCTCTTCCAATTGTTGCGCCCTTTGCCTTCGTGATCTCCTGCTCCTCGCCTACGTCGCCGCACACGCCATGGCTTTGCTTGGTCATCCCGACCGCTTTTAGTCTGAGGAAGCGCTTAACCTAGTGCGCAGCCTGCTTGGGTGGAGCGCGCCGGGGCTCACCGGAAGAATCCGTGCCGGCACTGTCCCCCTCGGCGATCTCGCCGCCGAGGAGTTCGTGCTGTTCACCTCCTACATCTCTTGCGGGTTGGCGCTGCCGATCTTGCCCTTCTTCCTGCTGCTGCTGGAGAAGTTCGGGCTTCAGCTCCAACACCTCATGCCCCACTCCATCCTCTAGGCGGCCATCTTCATCCACCTTTGTGAGATGTTCGTAGGTGTGCCCCCCTATACTTCTCTCTTCCGCTACTTCTTTGTGCTTCTCAAGTCCGGGAAGACTAGGGACCACATCGGTGCCTACTACTTCCAGACGAGGCCAGATCCGGCCGTCGTCTACATCCCCACCCTTGGTGGAGCGAGGTGGGAGAACTGGCGAAGCGACTGGATGATTGCCAGCACCGAGGCCAACGACCGCCTCGTCCTGCCGTCCGATGGGTCGGCCCTCGACCGCAAGCAATGGAGGACCAAGCCGTCCCTGTCGCCAGAGCTCCTGCCCATATTGGATAGGATCAAGGTCTTGGCCATAGACGGCCTGACGTCAATGCACGTGGTCGACGACCTCCTGAAGCGTCGGATCATGCCACTGCAGAGGAGGCCACACCTGTGCTGCTGGTTCACCGGCCCGAACGACATCAGTAGGATCCAGCGCGGGCTGGGACCGATTTGTCCTGGGACGAGCTGGCTGTCCTGGTGGGAGGGATTACCGGGGAGACTCTTGTCCCTAAGTCCCTGATACTCCCACATGCCACCCCAGCGCTCTGCGACGACCCAAGCTTGAGGACGGCGATCTTGGCCACGCAGCAGACCCTCGACGACAGCGGCGTGGCAGTTCGCCAGACCGGCGGCCGGGACCCCCTCCGCAGGATTCGGATCTCTGATGCACCGGCTGGAGGTCCCTGGCCCACTGGTGCGGCCCCCAGTGCCAACCCCGCCATGGCCCCCAGCCCCTTGGACAAGGGCAAAGGGGCTGCAAGCAGTGCCTCCACCCTAGGTAGCTCCAGGGGGTCGGAGGAGGAGAGGCGACGCAGGCTGCGTCGTGCTGACGAGTCACTTGTCTCGAACCCCCTAGAAGCGCCAGAGGACTGCTGGTGGGGCCGAGGAGGCTAGCTCCTAGGCCCACGGCGCGCAGAGGCGCGTCAGTCCTCCGGTCCCGCTGCCACCACCACCCTCTAGGGGTGATCACCCCCAGGGGCATCAGCAGCAGCAACAGCAACAGCAACAACAATAGTAGCAACAACAGCGATCGCCCCGCTTCCAGGGTCGCTGGAAAGTCTAGGGCCCCAAGTAAGTGTAGCCCCTTTTTTCCATGAGTCTAATTATCATGCTGACAAGTCTTAACTCATCATCTGTTCACCAGGGCCTCCTCCTCCGCCGCTCCGAAGGCCACGCCTCCTCCGCCAGACACCAGGCCCACCGATGGGTCTGGCTCTCAGCAGCAGGAATCTGATAGGAGTGGTGCCGGCGGTCCGCCTCTAGCTGCTGCCAAGACAGCGCCAGCGGCTTCTCATGCCCCGGTCGGGGGTCCGGCGGCAGCGGCGCCAGCATCAGGCGGCGTCGCAGTGATAGAGGAGGTCCCAGCTGGGGGATCCGTGCCCAGCTCCGACATCGCGCCCACTCCCGACACTGGGGGTGACACTGGAGGCGTGTCCAGCTCCAACCCCCCGCCTGCACCGGAGGAGATGGAGGTGGTGTTCGGGCGATGGCTTCGGTCAGGTGCCGAGGAAGAAGCTGTGCCAATCCCCCTCCCCCGCATGCTGTCCCACGCCCACCAGGTCCTTAGTGACACTGGGGCAGCAATTTTACGGGAGTGGGAGGCGCTTGAGACTGAGCACCAGCGCCTCAGCGACAGGCGCACCCAACTGGAGGAGCGCACCAGGTCGGTGTCCCGACAGTTCATCTCTGAGCGGTCCCATCTCGAGCGGGACCGCAAGGAGTACAAGAACGACCTCCAGAAGGTGTATGCCAGGAAGCTGGAGGCGCACCGGAGAGAAAAGAAGGTGGCCAGGATGGAGGAGGCCGTCACCCAGAGAGAGGCCCTCACAACATATTACCAGGCCAAGTTGAGTGCCCTGGACCAAACTTTGGAAGCATAGTGGGCCCAGCAGGTCAAGGCTGTGGAGAGGCTGCAAAAGTGGTAGCAGGAGCTCGAGGGCAAGGCCAGCGACGCCGCCCTCGCCGAGGAGAACCTCAAGGCGAAGGAACAGTCCTTGGACAGGCGGGAGACGGACCTCGCCAGGCGAGAGATGGATCTCGCCTTCAAGGAAGAAATGCTCACCCAGTAGGGCGAGTTGCTGGCCGAGCACGAGCTCGAGGCGGAGAAGAAAGAGAGGGAGCTGGAGGAGTAGATCCGCCAGTTCAATGCGGCGCAGGCGGCGCCGGGTCCCCAGGCGGTGGAGGCCACCAGGAAGGCCCTTGAAGACCTCCAAGCGGAGCACCGCGCCGGGGTCCAGCGCATTGCCATGTGGGCCGGCGAGGCAAGCACGACACTGGTGCCACTAGGGATGAGCCCCATCCCAGTGTCGGAGCTACCAACGACAATCTCTGATGCGCTCCCGGTGCTGGACTCTGGTGCCGATCGCCTCCGGCGCCTGGACCAGATCCTCGGTGGCCGCCTGGAGGCAGAGGGCAGCAAGCTCTACCGAGCAGTGATTGAATATGTCCTGGCGTGCTTCTGGAGCCACGACCCCGCCATATCCTTGGCGCCGGTGATCGCTGGTCCGGTGGCTACCACAGAAGACGCAGCCCGGGAGAGCATACAAGACGTCGTGGAGCTAGTGGCCGAGCGCTTCCAGCGTGATCCTGCTGACGACGAGTAGTTGTACCTATAGAGGCAAGGCAAGGGTCCCGTTGGGGAGCGGCTTGTAATAATTTTTTGCCATGAAACATACTTTAAGTACCATTAATCAAATAACAGTGAAACTTATCTTGTATGTTATTTGTCCTTGCTGTGCGTAGCGTTACCAACTTCTCCCTGGTACTTGGCCCCCCTAGGAGGTAGGCTCGACGTGTCGAGGCTGGATACCAGTATACCTAAGAGAAAATTGGTTGCCCGATCCCTAGGAGGTAGTCTCTATGGTTTGAGACTACCTGCGTCTAGATTGGGACCTGGACCTGCATACAGCTTCGGCTTTGAAGTGTTAAGGGCACACCCATAGGACCCATCGTCTGGCATCTGCCATCCTTTGATTCATGCTACAGGACCTGCAGGATTTAGCCTGGGAAGCCAAGCCGTATGCCCAGACCCATAGGATCATAGCTCCAAATACTAGGGTACCCGTTGTAGAGTGGTGGAGGTGCAGGCTTAGGGTACGAAACCAGGCTAAGCGGCTACACAGCTCCGGACCACTCCAGGAAACGAGCGCCCATTCTCTAGAACCGGACCCGCAGGTTGCCGGACCCCCTGTAGCAGTAGAGGGGTCCTGAACTGCAAGCCTGGCTACTCAATTCGGATGTCATCATACCAGCAAGGGTGGGAACTGTATGGGTGGGTTAGATAAAAAATAATGCTTGAAAATTGTAGCAGAATAAAACCATCACAAAAGCACATCTGGGGGGGTAAACCTCTTCCTTATAACTTGATATACATGGGTGTAGACCAACAGGCCGAGCTTACGAGGGTGGACCTCACCGGATTGACGTACACATATGCGCAACCCAGCTACAAAGGAAGAAAACTCAATCCCCTAGTTTTGCTTCTATGGATAGAACTTATGGAGATGCTCTATATTCCAGGGATTGGGAAGAGGTACTCCTTCTGTTGTGGCAAGACGGACACACCCGGGTCGGCATATTTCTGTCACCTTAAAGGGTCCTTCCCAACTGGGGGAGAGTTTGTGGAGCCCTTCTCGGTTTAGTACTCGCCTTAGGACTAGGTCCCCGACCCTGAGCTCCCTACTATGCACGAACCGTTGGTGGTAGCGCCTGAGCGCTTGGTTGTACCGTGCATTTCGGATCACCGCTCGCCATCTGCGCTCGTCGATGAAGTCCACGTCCACGCCGTAGCTGTTCCTGCATAGCCCCTACCTAGCGCGCCAAATGTCGGAGAGTAAATCCTCCGACCGGGTGGCGGAATGCACCCGCCCTAATCCTAAGATGAGGAGGGGGCCTAAGCGTTTTGCCTGTTAGGTGGATCCGGTATGAACACAAGAACACGTGAGGGTTTATAGTGGTTCAGGCCGCCGGAGCGTAATACCCTACCTCCACTGTATGCTGTATTGAGAGTGTGTGTAAGCGTGTGATTGAGTCTGTCCTTGTAACGTTGTGTGCCTTCCCTTTTATAACTTAAGGGAGGCACTTACAAGGATGCTGAGCCCCGACATGCGGGCCCAGGAGCATAATGATAGGAATATATTATGTGAATAGTAAATGCTGACAGTACACAAAGATCCTCTGCCTTAGTAACGCATGAGTAATCAGCGGGAGTCATGATGACCGCAGTCCATGCAGCATTGATAGTCAGTAACGTGCGAGTAATGGCACGACCTGCGTATCGTGGACTGGGCACGCTGCCTGTCAGTGGAATGGACATGCGCACGTCTTATCCGTAATGAATGCGAAGGCGCGCGTAGCCCAGAGGCATCATGCCAGGCTCCGCCCGTTGGCTTATGCCGCGCGCAGTAGGCCACGTGGCAGCATCGGGTCTCCGCCTAAGCGGGGAGCAGGAGTGTATGCGGATAGGTCCGGATCCCACCAGACCAGGTCTGGACACGTGTCAGCACCGAACCTATGGCCGGGGTGTGTTCTGTCCTAGAACCTCGGGACCCTACTGTGGGCGGGCCGGACCCCATTCGGGGGGGGTCCGGATCCTAATCCAGGGGTCCGGTCCGTACACGTGGGGGTCCTGGACCAATCTTGGAGGTTCGGACTGTATATCCAGGGGTCCGGCACTTTCCCATGGGGCCCGGACTCACTGTTGATGCCTTGGAGTATATCATCTTCTCTGGACACGTGGCGGCTCCGGACCTGCCCATGCGGTGGGGTCAGGCGCTGTTGCTGGCCCAGAGTAGTCGTTCGAGACTAGGGCGAGTCATGGCCTAGTCCCACATACAGCTCTTTTACCACGCGACTAAAGATAGTCGCGTGGGTACTGCGTCTTTATACAGTAGCAAGGGGTACCCTAGTTTCAGGGTACTGACAGGCACCAACATTGACGCCATGGATCTTGACGTCGAGGTCCTACCACGTTAGCGGCCTCCCTGGATGGTGCATCATACCTTAGCATCATGGCTTATGTTGTCGAGACGTATAACCTCGTCGCAATAGGCTATGACATTGATCCTTTGGTCTAAATATGGGAGTTAGTTCATCTAGGATTTGAAACACGAACCTTTTTTAAAAAAGGAACTAAAATAAAAAAATACAGACTTGACAAAATGATAACATTGTATTGAAATTGAGAAAATATGAGAAAATTATTCCTTAGATAAGAAACAATGTTTACACATAAAGCAAGATAGCTTCCTCTATTCTAAAATATAAAAGATTCAAATTTATCTTAAGTCAAACTATCTTTAATTTTACTAAACTTATGAAGAAAAATATTTGTACCTAACACATCGAAGAGCCATATTATAAGAAATATATTTTATAATATATCCAGTTAAGTTACTTTAAAGTTATACATGTTTTCTTCTTTTATAATTGGACGAAGTTGCTATTAGCACAAAAATTAATTTGTAGTATTTAAGGATACATAAAGTAAGTCAGAGAATATTTGTGATTCGACATAAAAATTATCTAAAACACATTCATTAAAAATATGGATATAAGATATGCACGTATCTTGTGATAGAGATGGTACCTTACAACCTTTTAGATTATGGATGTTCTAACAATGATGCTGACAACAAAGTAGAGATTAGAGAAGGTATCTATTGCAGAAAAGGCCTAGAGAAGAGAAAAGATCTGAGGACGTCTCATAAAGCAATAAAGTAGAAAACACGCAGCCACATGGCAGCGAGTACTCGACCGAGACCAAGGTAGTTTCAACAGTTTTGAATGAAACATGATGCAGGGCAGGCAGGCGCATGTGCACGGTGCGTACCAGCCAAACCTGCTGTGATACTGTGGCCTTTATTACCGCCTCACACAGTCAGCTTTCTCTCTTTCTCACTCTGACCCCCTGTGTTCTACGGCAACACAGTAGGGCTAGAAAAAAAAAAGCTCGAAGTTCAAGAGCCGGCTCGAGTTTGGAGTGGCTTAGCTGGGAGCGGCTTGCGAGCTTCGAGCAAGCCGAGTCGAGTCAGATTTTCAAGTTCGTTGGAAGCCGCTCTGGCTCGCGAGCTACACAAAAATAATCAACCTACACAATAATAATGGATATTAAACTACACAATAATGATAAATATTGGATAATTTTATAGATACTGACTCGTTTCTTAGTCTTTAATGATGTATATATAACAATTATAATTTAGATTATTTGTAATATCGTGTTATGATTATTTATTTCATATTTATAGACTATTAATTAACTATATAATACAATATTAATTTTGAAGGTGCACCTCACGAGCCGAGCCGAGCCTCTTTTATAGCTCGGTGAGTACGCTAGCCGAGCCGAATCGAGCTCGGCCACTGAGCTAGCCACACCGACCGAGCCGCTCGGCTCGTTTCGCGTCATACAACACGTGGCACATGGACGAAAGATGGCCTAATTGATATTACATGTTCCATATTTAATTTCATATTTTACCTTCAGATCGAATATATATATATATATATATAAATCGCATATGGATCGGATATTAAATATTTGAACTTAAATACAGATCAGATCTTAAACTTTTAGATAGATCAAATTTAAATAGAGACGGACAGTACCATTTATCCCTAGCCCTAATGGATTGCATGCATTCAACTGTTGGTAGGTGGTGGTGCACGGTTCCTCGTGCTGCCAAATAAGAACCCGTTTGAATGCAAAGAACTAAATTTTAGTCCCGTTAGTCCCGTTATATCGTTGTTTGAATACTAGTTATAATATTAAAATCGGTATGACAAATCTATTGATCCTAATTAGTCCATGATACGCTCATGTGATGACACAGTTACATTAACATAATCATGAATTAATTAGGCTTAATAAATTCGTCTCAACTTTAGTCTTTATCTATATAATTAGTTTTATAATTAGACTATATTTAGTTTTACAATTAGACTGTAATTAATAATCGTAATATTCAAATATTTGATGTGACACATACTAGATTTTAGCCTAGGTGAAGGCGATGTTGGAATTTGGCCTATCTAAGCCTATTTGTGGTTGGGCCAATTCTTATAAGAAAACCAAGGTGCTATGTAGAGATGGCATTGGGGGCTTTAGTCCTATATTCCTTATCTAGGTGGGACATAACCAACATATATGTGTGAGTGTGCACTACTCTTTACATAAGACACACAAAAGGGTTGTGGATGCTGTTATGAACTTGCCACACGCGCGCTCGCTCATGTTTCATGTTTTTCATGAAATTAATGTGTGCCTTAACTTGTGACTTGCGAAGATCCATGATCGCGTTGTGACATGTTCTAAACAAAAGATTATTTTGCATTTTATTTATTTGGTTATCGAGTACCTCACCTAGACTAGGGGTGAAAGTGGTAATTTAAACTGTTAGAACAAATTTAATATTTTAAAATAGATATGTATAAAATTTGATATTGATCTTTTCTTATGTTATGAAGCACATTAGTACAAATATGAATAAAATATTACATAAATTGTTTTATATATTATTTGCTCCCTACAACGCAAAAAGTTGAAAAAATTACCGAATTTGTTTCTGAATCCATACCGAAGTTTATATCTATTATTTGAGAAAAATATATGATGAATTTGAGGTTTACCTTTTATTAATCTTTAGAAGCTGAATGTTAAAAACAAGAATACAAATTTGTATTGTAGATTCTATATCCTATTTATTCGCAATCAAAGAAAAAGACTAAAAACAAATCTATTAATCCTAATTAGTCCATGATGCGCTCATGTGATGATATAGTTGCATTAACATAATCATAGATTAATTAGGCTTAATAAATTCGTCTCAACTTTAGTCTTTATCTATATAATTAGTTTTATAATTAGACTATATTTAGTTTTACAATTAGACTGTAATTAATAATTGTAATATTCAAACATTTGATGTGACACGTACTAGACTTTAGTCTAGGTGAAGGCGATGTTTGAATTTGGCCTATCTAAGCCTATTTGTGGTTGGGCCAATTCTTATAAGAAAGCCAAGGTGCTACGTAGAGATGGCATTGAGGGCTTTAGTCCTATATTCCTCATCTAGGTGGGACATAACCAACATATATGTGTGAGTGTGCACTACTCTTTACATAAGGCACGCAAAAGGGTTGTAGATGCTGTTATGAACTTGCCACATGCGCGCTCGCTCATGTTTCATGTTTTTCATGAAATTATTGTGTGCCTTAACTTGTGACTTGCGAAGATCCATGATCGCGTTGTGACATGTTCTAAACAAAAGATTATTTTGCATTTTATTTATTTGGTTATCGAGTACCTCACCTAGACTAGGGATGAAAGTGGTAATTTAAACTGTTAGAATAAATTTAATATTTTAAAATAGATATGTATAAAATTTGATATTGATCTTTTCTTATGTTATGAAGCACATTAGTACAAATATGAATAAAATATTACATAAATTGTTTTATGTATTATTTGCTCCCTACAACGCAAAAAGTTGAAAAAATTACCGAATTTGTTTCTGAATCCATACCGAAGTTTATATCTATTATTTGAGAAAAATATATGATGAATTTGAGGTTTACCTTTTATTAATCTTTAGAAGCTGAATGTTAAAAACAAGAATACAAATTTGTATTGTAGATTCTATATTCTATTTATTCGCAATCAAAGAAAAACGACTAAAAACAAATCTATTAATCCTAATTAGTCCATGATGCGCTCATGTGATGATACAGTTGCATTAACATAATCATAGATTAATTAGGCTTAATAAATTCGTCTCAACTTTAGTCTTTATCTATATAATTAGTTTTATAATTAGACTATATTTAGTTTTACAATTAGACTGTAATTAATAATCGTAATATTCAAACATTTGATGTGACACGTACTAGACTTTAGTCTAGGTGAAGGCGATGTTGGAATTTGGCCTATCTAAGCCTATTTGTGGTTGGGCCAATTCTTATAAGAAAGCCAAGGTGCTACGTAGAGATGGCATTGGAGGCTTTAGTCCTATATTCCTCATCTAGGTGGGACATAACCAACATATATGTGTGAGTGTGCACTACTTTTTACATAAGACACACAAAAGGGTTGTGGATGCTGTTATGAACTTGCCACACGCACGCTCGCTCATGTTTCATGTTTTTCATGAAATTATTGTGTGCCTTAACTTGTGACTTGCGAAGATCCATGATCGCGTTGTGACATGTTCTAAACAAAAGATTATTTTGCATTTTATTTATTTGGTTATCGAGTACCTCACCTAGACTAGGGATGAAAGTGGTAATTTAAACTGTTAGAACAAATTTAATATTTTAAAATAGATATGTATAAAATTTGATATTGATCTTTTCTTATGTTATGAAGCACATTAGTACAAATATGAATAAAATATTACATAAATTGTTTTATGTATTATTTGCTCCCTACAACGCAAAAAGTTGAAAAAATTACCGAATTTGTTTCTGAATCCATACCGAAGTTTATATCTATTATTTGAGAAAAAATATATGATGAATTTGAGGTTTACCTTTTATTAATCTTTAGAAGCTGAATGTTAAAAACAAGAATACAAATTTGTATTGTAGATTCTATATCCTATTTATTCGCAATCAAAGAAAAACGACTAAAAACTGATTACTGAATAAATACCGTTTCCGACCGTTTTCATCCCTGACCTAGACTGCCACGTCAAATGGGAGCAATGGTCGTATACTGCATGAACTCCATGCGGTTGCACGTAGAGAGATTTCAGAAGGCGGTTACTAGAATTTAGCAGATCGAATATAGAAGGTTGCTACGACCCCCTTATAAAGGGGAGACGTCCTTCAGACGAAGGCATATAGCAAAAACAACCGACCATGCAGATGATATAGGGAGAGTGGTGTCTCTAAACCTACACCGGTGATCTAAAGATCTGCATAGGTGCCAACGGATCGAGTTTATGCGCAGTGATTCACGCAAGTCCGCTGGTGTTCCTTACCGTCATTCATG
This sequence comes from Zea luxurians, assembly GCA_029449295.1. Taxonomy (NCBI): domain Eukaryota; kingdom Viridiplantae; phylum Streptophyta; class Magnoliopsida; order Poales; family Poaceae; genus Zea; species Zea luxurians. The sequence continues at coordinate 34,237,469 of JAOPSE010000010.1, read as the reverse complement.
GGAAGCACTGTATGTAAATTTGCATTTTTGTTTATCGTTATGACAGTCTTATGATAGATCCATTGTTGGCTTACTTTTGTGCTTTAATCTTTTTGAGTTGTTCCAGATCTATTTTGTTCTAGCGTCATTAATATTATCTACTAGTATATCTAGTTTCTATACTTTGTGCCTGATGGTCAAATTAATCCTAGGGCATGTTAATTTTGTAATTGATAGAATTTACATTCTGGACTTACGGGTACATTGAACCCTGAGCGATTTGCTGAGGAAAACTTTAAGAGATGGCAGACTAGGGTTAAGTTCTAGCTCATGTCAATGAAGATTTGGTGGGTGATATCCCTAACTCTTCCTCTTACTCTAGAGAAGGACAATACCTTCGAGTTAGATAACTCAACCTGCCTTGGTTGTATCTTGGCGTTGTTGTCAGGTCAACTATGGGACATATACATGCATCTTGTTGTGGCTCATGATTTATGGGAGGCCCTAGATAAAAAATACGCAGAATCGGATGTTGCACGTGAACTTTATGTTAATGACTAGTACCATGAATACAGGATGTCGATGATCGTTCTGTCGTAGAATAGGCTCATGAGATCTAGAATCTAGTGGGGGACATATGTACTTTGATTGTGTCTTGCCTAAAAAGTTTGTGGTTGGTGGCATCATTGCCAAACTACCTTCAACTTGGAGTTTTGCCATGACCCTTAAACACAAGAAGGAGGCCATGATCGTTGATAGTTTAATTGCAATGCTTGATGTTGAGGAGAAGGTGAGATCCAAGAATGTGCCCTGTTCTAGTCCAATAGATAGTGGCCCATCTAATGCCATTATGCCGATGTGGTGGAAGGCAAATATGATGGAAGAAACAAAAACAATAATTAAAAACCAAAGGTCAAGTAGAACACTGATTTTAAGAAGAAGAAAAACCTCACAGACCTGACTTGCTTCATATGCGGTAAACCTGGTCACATAGCTCGAAAATGCTGCAATAGGAAGGGAAAGAAAGGTGATGGTTAGAAAACCGCAAACGAGGGTATTGCTGATTCTGTGAATTCTGTGTATGTTCATGAAATTCTCTTAGCATGTTAGTCCACCGATTGGTGGTTAGACATTGGGGCCATTGTACATTTTTGTTCTGGTCTAATTTTTTTCTTATCAGGATTAAGACAGTAGCACCATATTGATGGGTAATGGGTCAAGGGCTGTTGTACATGGAATAGAAAGAGCCAATTCGAAGTTGACCTCTAGAAAGAATCTTTCTTTGAAAAATGAACATCATGTTCCTATAATAAACCGAAACCTTTTAGTGATTCTCTTTTATGTCATGATGGCTATAAGTTAGTGTTTGAGTTAAACAAGTTTATTGTTTTGAAATTTGGTTTGCTTATTGCCAAAGGTTATGACAGTGGTGATTTGTTCCTCCTTTCAGGATTGATAATTGTGATAATGTGGCAAACTCAATTTTATGATCTAAATAGAATGCAAGAGAGGTTGTTGTTTGTTACTCTCGACTTTATCATATTAATTTTGATTGTATTATTGTTGGAACTTGCTCTCAGTTGCAAGGGGATCCAACAAGGGTGAACAATGACGTCAACAGGGTTCTCGCGCGAGATGGCAATAGCTCTGTTCATCTGCCCTCTCACGGGCACTGTGCGGGGGTATTTATAGGTGTCTGAGAGCCCGGCGCCTCGTGTTAAGGACGCATGTGCCCTCGGATACCTAGGTTATCCCCAGAATATTCCCATAAAGCAGGGTTACAGACTGTAATTACAGGAATGCCTTTGCAAATTAGGCTCGTAACACGCAGCGGCCACGCGGGGCCCGTTACAACGGGCCGGATCACACATGGGCCTCTGAGCTGGACGAGGCCGCACGGTGGGATGACGACGTCGCAGGCCTTCGTCTGGCGCCGTATCAAGCGAAGGGTGTCCCTGCCCGTTTTGTCTCCGTCGGACCAGCGACTGCAGCGAAGGCCTCGAGCGAAGGGTGGCGTCTTTGCCTTTGCCCCAACAATTATCCGTTTGTCTAAGCTTAATTTGATTTCCAAAATTTCTATTGTTAGGAGATAGAGTGTCATGCTTGCGTGCAAGCTAAAGAACCAAGCAAGCCTTTTAAGAGCGTGGAAGAGAAGAGTCTAGCACCTCTATATCTCATTCACTTGGATTTTGGTGAAATGAATTGAATTTTGTCGAGAGTCGCAAAGAAATATTTCAACACATTTATTGATGATGCTACTAGATAGTGTCAGCTCTATCTTATTAAAACAAAAGATGAGGAACTTAATTGTTTTAAGATCTATAAGACGAAGGTAGAAAACCAGCTGGAAAAGAAAATAAAATGAGTTAGGTTCGATAAAGGAGGGGAATATCTTTCTAATAAACACGATGAATATTGTTGTTGGTCACCTGCTCTAATTCCTAGAAAGGACCAAAATAGGGCAACATAATTAATGATATAAGATCTTCATTCCTTTAATCTATTCAGATGATAGATTAGAGGAAGAAGGCTATGAGAATAAAAAGACCTTTGAATAAAGTAAAGACACTTAAGAAGAGTAATTAATGTTGTATTATTTTTATTGCTTTTTCTTCACTATACACAATTACAAATATGCCTTTGCAGAAGAAGGGAGAAGAAGAGATGTGAAGAAAATACATCTTCATAGGCATAAAAATTAGGTCTAGCCAAAAAATGTGTATACCATGCATGGCACTGTACAAATATACCTTCCTTGTTAACTTGTTGCCACTCGCCTTATCATGGAGCCAAAGCATTTAGTATCGCTATGTGTGTGCACCGTTCAAGCGAAGATTCTGGACAAAGGTGTGCTTTATTGTCCCTTTTGAACACCTAAAATAGACTTGAAAATAATTGGTAACCTCTTGTTTTGAGGAGCTTCGACACGAGAAGGCCCCCAACAATTGTGCAGAACATGGAATCATCCATGTGACAACAACACCCTACTCACATCAATCAAATGGGGTGGCTCAATGGAAAAACTAAACTTTGATGGACTTGGTTAATGCTATGTTGGAAATTTCTGGTTTACCTAAGCCATAGTGGGATGAAGCTATTTTGATCGCATGCTTTGTTCTAAACAGAGTTACATCAGCAAAGTGTGATAAAACGCCCTATGAAGGATGGAAAGGTACAAAGCCCGCTCTCAGATTTCTGCACGCATGGTGGGACAAAGCTATTTACAGTGTTGTTTAACCAAGTTAATGTTCCTGTATGCAAGAAACAAAATCAGGACAAAAAACCATTGATTGTGTCTTTCTAGGTTATGCGCACAATAGTACAACCTATAAATGTTTGGTGATTAAATTTGATTTTCCAGATGTGCACATTAACATTGTGACTGAATCTTGTGATGCCATATTTTTTTAAGATATATTCCCTATGAATAATAGAGTTGCAACATGTAGTGTGGCATCTACTAATTTTACTCCTTAACCTATTCCAATTTCCTTACCTCCTACATATACTAAACAACAAACTAAGGATAACAATATAGTTGCTCCTCGAAGGAGCAAGAGACAAAGGACTGAAAAATCATTTGGTGATGACTTTACCATTTATCTTGTGGATGATACACCAAAAACCCTTGCAGAGGCATATGCATCACCAGATGCAGAGCGCTGGAAGGAGGAAGTTCGTAATGAAATGGAGTTCATTTTAACAAATGGCACTTGGAACAAATGTGACTTGCCTATTGGGTGTAAACTTGTGGGATGTAAGTGGATATTCAAGAAAAACTAAAACCAGATGGTACTATCGATAAAAACAAGGCTAAGCTTGTGGTGAAGGGATTTGCCCAAAAAGATGGCAAGGATTATTTTGATACCTATTCACCAGTTGTGAGGTTGATCATAATTCGTGTGCTAGTTGCACTTGCTACGTGTCATGATCTACTCATCCATCAAATGAATGTGAAGACAACTTTCCTTAATTGAGAGCTTGATGAAGAGATCTATATGAAGCAGCTAGATGGATTTGTGATACCTGGACAAGAGAACATGTTATGTAGATTAAGATAACCCTTGTATGGCTTCAAGTAGATGCCAAAGCAATGACATGAAAAGTTCGATAGAACTTTGATGTTAGCATGCTTTGTGGTAAACAAACCTGACACTTGTGTGTACTATCGGTTCATTGGTGGTAAGGGAGTAATATTGTGCTTGTATATGGATGACACACTGGATTTTGGGACAAGCATTGAGTAATTTTAGGACAATGATTTGGGAGAGGCAGATGTTATACTAAATATAAAACTAATTAAGGGTGAGAATGAGATTACACTAAAACAATCTCATTATGTAGAGAACATTCTGAATCGCTTTGGGTTTTTCTAACTCTAAAGCTTCACCAATACCATTTGATCCTAGTCTAAAACTTCACAAGAACAAAGGACAAATAATTAATCAGCTGAGATACTCCCAAATTTTTTGTTCTCTCATGTATCTTGCTGGTGCGACTAGATCTGATATCTCGGTTGTTGTAAGAAAATTGAGTATATGCACTTCTAATCTGGGAAGCGATCACTACTGCACACTAGAATTTGTAATGAGGTACTTGAAAGGTACTTCTACATATGAACTTCACTATACTGGGTACCTTGCTATACTTGAAGGGTATAGTGATTCCAACTGGATCCCAGATGCATGTGAGATCAAGGCCATAGTGGATATAAATTCACAGTTGGTGGGGCTGCAATTTCTTGGAGGTCTCATAAATAGACAATCTTAACAAAGTATACTATAGAGGCAGAACCTATAGCACTTTAGTCAGCCACTACTGAGGCAGAGTGGCTAAAAGATCTCTTGATATACCTACCAATGGTTGCTAAACCGGTACCAGCCATTCTTTTGCATTGTGATAATCAAATCATGATCACAATTGTAGGCAATGCAAAGTTCTCAAGACATGTGAAATGGTGAATCAAATTAGTAAGGCATTTAAGAAATACTAGAGAGATCGTTGTAGAGTATATTAATACTACTCAAAACTTAGTGGACCCTTTTACTAAGGGATTAACACTTATTGTGATTGATGAAGCGTAAAGGGAATAGGATTAAATCCCACATTATGTTATCATATAGTGGTAATCCAATCTATGTGATCAAAAATCTCGTGAAAAAAGACAATGGAAAGAACAAACTATTTTGTAAAACAAGAGAGTACATCATTTTACTTGTTTCTTGATAAAAGAAGCGTACTCTCTATACTGCAAGGGATGCTGGCTAATTTGTCTTAATGTATTCTAGGACTTATAAAAGACAAGGTACTAACCTAGGGTAGACTTGTAAGAATACACCTTTATGAGTTTGACTGTGAGGTCACAGTCTATGAGATATGGGTAATCTCAAACAAACTTGTTAAAAGACACATGGGCATGACTGTAATGCTCCAATAAGAGGTATAACTTTAAGTGGCCCAGGATCAGTGACGCTTATAGGTGAAACATACTTACACAACATTAGCAATTCAAGGCTTTGTCCATTGCAAAGTTGTGAGGATGTGAAACCTGCAATGCAAAGTGTAGCTCCACCCATAATGGGTATATACTATAAATCACAGAAATTGAGTCAATTGAAGACCTTAGCTTTGGTGGGGATTATTGGAATTTGGCCTATTTGAGCCTGCTTGTGATTGACCCAATTCTTGTAAGTCAAGGTGGTATCTAAGGATGGCATGGGGGGATTTAGTCCCACATTGCTCATCTAGGTGGGAGATAACCAACATATATATGAGGATGTGCAATACTCTTCACATAAGACACACAAAGGGTTGTGGAGGCTAATATGAACTTACCACACGTGCACGCTCGCTCGTATTTCACATTTTTGTGAAATTATCATGTGACTTTCGACGATGTGATTTTGTGTCACGGTGTGTTCTAAACATCAGTTTGTTTTTTTGCCTTTCAATTATTTGGTTATCGAGTACCACACCTAGGCTACATGTCAACCGGGAGCAATGGGTGTGCACTGCATGAACTCTATGTGGATGCACGCAGAGAGATTCTAGAGGGCGATTACTGGAATTTAGCAGACTGAATCTAGGATGTTGTCGTGACCACTCAATAAAGGGGAGACACCTTGAGATTGAAGGCATATAGCAACACAACCAACTCGTCTTCTCCTTCTCAATTCTCTACACCATTGTTTCTCTGCCCTGCCGTTCCTGCATCTGTCGTGCAGCAGATCTAGGGAGATCGGTATCTCCGAACCTACGTCGAAGACTTGCCCGGGTGCCAGCGAATCCAGTTTCTATGCAGTTCTTTGTGAACGCCCGCTCGTGTTCCTCACCGTCCCTGTAGGAAGCATCGTAAATAAATCTACATTTTCTGTTTATCGCGATGACGGTCTTATGGATAGATCCATTGTTGGTTTACCTTTTGTGCGTTAATCTTTATGAGTTGTTCTAGTGTCATTGATATTTTATTTGCTAGTAGATTTGGTGTTTACAATTTGTGCTTGATAGTTAAATTAATCCTAGGCCGTGTTAATTTTGTAACGGCTGGAGCCACTGGCTTTCCTTATTGGCGATTGCTTTTGGCAACGTGTGATTTGTCATCCAACCAGCGAGGATTACCACGGGATTTTTGATTCCGCCAAAAATAGCGCTGGGAAATAATGCTCGTTGAATGTCATTTGGAAGTATTAAATATAGTCTAATTATAAAACTATCTATATACATAGCATCACATGATCAAATCATAGATTAATTAGGCTTAATAGCTTTGTGTTGCCATTTAGTACTTTTTCATGAACGCGCAAGAGAATTGTGCATCGATATATTAAAAACAAAAAGGGAGTTCCAAAATAGACTAATACAATACAGTACAAGGCGAAGACATTTCACGGCGGTCGAAACCTGAGGTACAAGAAAACATCCATCCAAAAAAACCTCAAAAAACCAGTGAGGCTGGACCGCTGGAACTAAGGCCAAATGGCCCTCAGCCCAGAAGCCCAAACCAAGCTCCAAAGCCTAGTTTCCTCACTAATGTTCTGGATGATCTTACAGGTGCTCGGAGAGGTGCGCTCAAAGACACATGTGTTGCGGTGTTTTCACATCCACCATGCGATCAACACCACCAGCTTTTTTTACTTTCTTTAGGCAGTAGAGGTTCCATAGCTCTCCACCATTCTTGAAAGTTTGCCTCACTAGCATTTGGCATGCATTACTGCAGTCCAACCATCTCGAGCACTTTGTACCAAACGTCTCTAACAAAAACGCATGACACTAGAATGTGTTGGACAGTTTCTCCAACCTGATCACATAGAAGGCAGTGCTCAGGGTGATCCAACCCATGCCGCGCCAAGCGATCTGTTGTCCAACATCTGTCTTGAGCTACTAACCACAAGAAATATTTACATCGTGGAGGTGCCCAAGTCTACCATACACGACCAGCCGGCTTGAAGGTCACTACTCCAATGCATATACGAGCATATGCATATTTGGACGGGTAGGAGCCTGGAGATGACAGAGACAATATGTTGTTGTCTTGGACGTTATATTAGGTGACAAGTGGACCTCTTGTAGCATGTCCCAGAGCATGAAGAACTCGGAGAAAACCTGCGGGGATATGTCTCCTTAATATCGTTAACCCACAAAGAATTTGGTAAAGCCTCCCGAACTGTCCTTGAATTACATATTCTCTTGGGCACGGACTTGATCAAATTGGGGGCCCGATCACCTATGGTCCTTCCTTATAGCCATCTATCTACCTAGAATATTGTTTGCGCTCCATTTTGAACAAGTGACTGAAGTGATGCCGCAAACAACTCAACAACATCAGGATGAACCTGGATATCTCCAAGTTATGAATTCCCAAGCCGCCCAAATTAAGAGACCTACACACCTTCAGCCAGCTGACTAAACAGTACCCGTCTTTAATGTCTTTGGGACCATTTAATACTTATCTGTGTAATTTGTTTTATAATTAGAATATATTTAATATTTCTAATTAGCATCTAAATATTAGATGTGTCACAACTAAATTTTTAGTAAAGGGATCAACCAATCAAGTAGCATCACCATCACGTATCGATGAATGATACGTTATACTCTTTCTATTTCCCGTGTATCATTCGCGGCATCGCGCTCGCGAGAGTATATCGCCTTCACTACGAATGACAGTGGCGTGCTCATGTTTTTCTCGTTACATCGGATTATTGCCTGATAATAACTTCAAAACTGAATACGTATGTACGCTACGCAGGGCTTGAAAACTGAAGCCTGCAATTCACGAGAGACAAAAGTATTTTTTTAAGAAAAATAAAAGAAGAGACAAATTATGAATGGGGCATTACCTGCTAGCCAAAACGAATTACTCACTCAGTCTCAAAATACAGTTATTTCTAAATTCCAATCTATTTTTTCCTTTCAAATTTATCAAATAATAATAAATATAGATATATCTATAATATTTATATGTTATTTAATGAATATACGATTAATCTAAAACGAATTATATTTTGGTACCCAGCGAGTATTATTCAGACATGCATGAAGTCAGACTACGTGCATACGGGATAGAGGAATTTGTAGCAGGTAGCAGCTCTGGCTGAATGGAGCATAGTGGGTTAGGTTCTAGACTTTTTTATTATTTTTTTTAAAAAAATGAACGAGTTTCAGCTGTATTTTTCTGCGGACTAGCTTGAAAAGGACGTCGGATATGCATGAGCCATGCACGAGGTGGGTGCTCCTCTGACAGTGATGCTGTAGTAATAATGTCCCGTGTTGACATTAATCTATCCGGGCTATCCTTTTCTCGGTTGGAAAGTCGCCACGTCTTAAGAAAAGACGAAACTGTACTCATTTACAAACAATAATAAGGTCGTCTTTAGAACTCAGAAATTTCACGTCAATAACGTAGGAATCAGTTTAAAAGCACAAGAAAAATGCAGGATTCAACAAATTATCTTTTGATCTAAAGTAGACCTAAAAATAGTCAATCTAAGGGCCCGAAACTGTACTCATTACAAATAATAATAAAAACAGACAGCGTAGGGTCATGTTTGGTTTCAATTAGCCCTAGAACTAAACTTTAGTTTTAGAACTAAAACTTTAGTCCCTACCTATTTGGTTGTAGGGACTAAACATGTTCTAAAGTCATGATAGTAGCTGTCCAAAGGCTCAGATGTCCTTGGAATACTAGAAGACCGCGTGCAACTGTGCAAGAGAGATTAGGGATAGGTTTGGGCAACACGATAATTATGGACCATTAGTCTCTTTTAGCACCTAGGTGAAAGACTAGATACTAAATCATTTTAGTCCATATTTTAGTCCTAGTGTTTGGCAAAAAAGGGACTAAATGAGACTAAAAACTAGAGACTAATTTCTAGTCCCTCTAACCAAACACTCCCTAAGGGTTTGTTTGTTTCTTTTGCAGCATTATATAATCAAGATTATTTTATATATATTATATAATCCGGATTATATAATCCAGTTTATATAATTCTATTAGAGCGCAAATTGTTAGTGGATAAAAAAACAAACAATAATCCAAAATAAGCATCTAATAATCTTCATATGAATTATTATAATCTAAGTATCTAGATTATATAATCCACTCTAATAATCTATATTGTTAGTTTGACTCTTAAATTATTTAAGCTAGATTGTATAATTTAGAGTAAACAAACATGCCTTAAGCAAATTCAAAAGAAGATGCAGTTCAGGACTCAGGGGTTACGCTATCGTGCAAGCAACAAACTGTATGTGATTCCTTGACTACCGCTTAGTTTAATAATTCGTTCTCATCCGCAAATTATTGGAGAGGCCGTCAATTAAATCTAGCTTAGGGCACGTACATCCCTAAGACTATATTAATTTTTTCAAGTACAAAAGACAATTAAGACTAAGACTATAGATCAGTTTTTCAAGTTTAAGAGACAGATAAGAGACTCATGATATAACCATTAGCGTCTAGATTACAAATACAGTTAAAAGACAATATGTATGTATTTATATTTTTTCAATTAATCCCCTAGAGTCCCTCAACGGACCCCATATTAAATAGGCTTGTATATACCCTTCAGTGGTGGATCCAGAAATTGGTCAAGACCCGGGGCGAAGCGACCATAAACTCTAATAGTAGCATTTAAAGAAAAATTGTACAGCGAAACAACGTTGTCATAGATGTTAAAAATGACATACAAGTTATGATGTAGCTCCTTCCAAATGTATCATGTCAACATTAACATCAGTGCTTTTTGCTCCAGAACCTTGAAGGAAATCATATTAAGAACACAACTTGAAAGGTAATGTTTATTTGGTCGCAACTTTTTGATCTTTTATTTGGTGATTATGGTATTAGATGGTTGTATGGAATATCTTGTTTAGTACTCCCTCTGATCTTTTTTATTTGACGTTTGCTAGTGTAAAGTTGAACTATCATGCGTCAAATAAAATAAAATGGAGGTAGTAGTTTCTAAGTCCTGTGGCTTGTAATTTTTTTGTCTCTTCGGTTTAGAATCATTTGCTAGCTTGGGAATTTTTTGCTTATCCTAACTGAATAGTTTGCTCTCTAGTCTCTCCCTCCCTCCATCTCTCTAGACTAGCAGGAGCCTAGCATATGCTGCCCGAGGCCTTGCTACTAGCCTAGCATGTAAATCTGCAGGACACATGTAGGTGGTCGTAGCCTGCTCTTGCTTGCATATATGTTATCCTGTGCTTGCGAAGCTTACACTGTGCCGGATGGATAAACATACATATAACTATGACTCAGCGAGGCCAAAGGACAGACCGGCAGAGGCAGCGCGGCAGCAGATGCAGGTTTGCAGCTCTTCAGCATAGTTCAGCCAGACACAAGCTCTTCTAAAAACATTTTAGGCATGCGCCCCGGGCCATGGCCCATGCAGTCATGGGCCTGGGTCCGCCCCTGATACCCTTAATGGTGTTAGTGTTATCCTGGATGCTAAATGGTCCTCTGAAACGCAGAAATTTTAGAGAAATTGTATATGAATTTCACATGAATCACTTCATTTTCACAAGAAAAACATAGAAAATGGGGGAAAACCTGCTTTCCAAAGGGGCCCCAAATTGGCATAAAGGGGTTTATGCAACAACACCAAAATATATTTTATCTATTTATGTGTGAGGAAGGCAATACGTTATAAAATATACATAACATCATATGTAAAAAAAATAGATATTATGGCATATATCTTTTGCAGGATGAAGCTAAATCCACTATGTTTGTGATGTTAATTAGTTGGACAGCAAAGTGATAGCTATGGTCTACCTATTAGGTTAACCATGGATTAAATAACCATTTAGTCAATTTAATTATTTTTAGCTCGATTGCATTTAGACCATTTAGACGATTTAAACTACCGAATCGTTAAATTGGTGATTTAGAGTCTAAACAAACAAAATAGGTGGCCTTTGTTTGTACCATTTAAATGTTGGTTAAGCGATATAAATAGCCTTTTAGGTGCGAACGTTATTAGAAAATATAAGATTTAAATATAATGGAGCCTTTGTCGAGTCATAATAAGATGTGTATACAAGCTTGAGCCATATTTCTTTTTTTCTACTCTTCTTCCTCTTCTCCCTTTTAAAAATGAAGGGACCGTCACATCCAAGGCAAAAGATGAATTAGGCAACTTATTCACAAACTAAAGCCTTTAATTTTTTTGTCTAGTCAAAACCTACGAAAAAACTATCTATATGACAATACTATTTTGATTTAAGTATGTTGCTCTCTCTACCACAGAATTATGTCGCCTAGGTTCCAAACCTATCAACTATCCTAACAACTAAAGTAAGGTAAAGTATATAGCCAAGGTACATAATATAAATGTGGAATCTTAAAGGTGATAGAAATACAAACTCACAACGATGACTCCATTATTTTTATCGAGGTATCAAAAGTACACAAGCTTCCTCCTAGTCCATGTTGGAGTCTCTTAAGGATGCCCACACGAGGCCAATCTATCGAAAAATGAACTACATGGATAACCTAGGTTCTTCCCAACACATAAGTGGGTCTTTGAAATAGCCTCTCCTAGACCGCTCACCGTCATCTTCACTATCGAGTTTCTAGTCGAAACACCATGAGTCGCATTCCCTCTATACTCTACTATATGCTAGAGGCCACACTATAAACTAAATTGGTAAAATCTCACAAGATTACATGCCCCTCAGGGTCAACTCTAATGGTGAGCAAAAGCATCAAGTGATTTAAGGCATGCAAACCTCACTAAACATGAGGCCTGAACCTAGAGCAAGTGTTATAAGTGCTAGTCTGATTAAGCTAAGAACTTCTCAAAGCAACCATGCTGATCATAAAGTGATTCTTTCAACACTTGGGTTTATAGAGCTAAATGAAGGAGTCTCAACTTGCTAGATATGTTCCTCACCTCCCACACTACTTAAATGGTCATCGGGGGTCCTATTTATAGCCCCCATGGAGAGATATATAGTCGTTGCAACTTCAACATCCCTCTTTATGCATTGTTGGACCATCCGACACATGGTTGTCAGAACAATGTGTTAAAGTTCGATAACCCTTAATGGCTATTGTGCAAGAACTAGTCGTTTCCAACTGTTGGAGCGTGCCTTTGTAGTGCATAGTCTAACACCCCTTTTCCTTCTCTAAATCCTCTCTATCGAGCGTCGGACGATTTATCTGATGGTTCGACACTCCTGAGTCATCTTGGTTCGATGTTCCTAAGAGAATGAACAGTGCCACTATTTGGTTTGGTGTGCTGCTCTCCTCTTAGTCTGACGCTCTGCTGACCATGGATAGTGTCAAACCATATGGTCAATGCCTAACCCGATGCTCAGTTCGATGCTTCATCCGATGCTCCTACTGATGCCGGCTAGGGTTCATATGGTCTAACACTCTGCTGAGTTGGTCTGATGCTCTTCAAAACCATTTTTCACTTTATTTCTTCATGATCTTTGTGCCCAACTTGGTTCCACCTTATTTTGGACTTCTGCATGCATATGCAAATCTTCAACATATCTTCTAATGTCTTGCTTGAGGTGTTGATCATAACTTCGCCTTATTCCAAGCCTGTGCTTCCTTTGAACTATATCAAAAAACACTAGCAAATGAGGTTGGTCCAAATGGTTTTGTTGATCATAAAACACTAGCTTGCCTATGACAAGCGCTTGAGTCATTATGCTCAAGTCTTCCATGTTGTGAAGGATGTTGATGATGCTCGCATATTCTTTTTATAATAGAAAGAAGATGATCTTCCTCGTAATATCTACATCACCAAGCTTTGTTAATCCATAAGAGTTGAGCTCATTTATATTAAGATTTAAACAAGAATACATATATTTAACAAGCTTATTTTATTTTATTTGAAAAAATCATAAGTTTGTTTAGCTTGGAATATTTTTTCTCATGGAAATGGCTTGTGATGTCATGGAGCTAATGAAAATTTAACCAAATTTCACTTGCTTTTGCAAGCATGAACACTTGGTTCAAAATATTCATGTTAAAAGATCAAACAACCAAATTTTCTCTCTCGCATTAGGATGAAATTATTTTTTGTCACTCGTGGTTGGTCTTCACTATCGAGTTTCGGCCGAAACATTGTGACCCTCGTTACATGTAGTACACGATGGCGGTCACACCACAAACGCAATTAGTTTGATCTCGCAAGACTAAAATCATATCCGAGTATAACTCCAACGGTGCGCACAAACCTCACTAAATACTTGGTATAAACCTAGAGTAAGAGCTATAAATGGTGGGTAACTAACCTTAGCACTTCATAAAAGCATATACGCTAATCACCAAGTGATTCTTCGATAAATTTGGTATCTAGGGCTAATATGAATGTCTGAACTCACTAGGTATGTTCCTCAACTCCCACACAACTGAATTGGTTGGTTGACGTCCTATTTATAGCCTCCGTGGAGAGATATAGCCTTTGCAACTCCAACAACCCTCTGTATGTACCATGAGACTGTCCTATGTATTGTTATCGAACCAATGTGTCACAGTTTGATGTCTCTTAATGGCTACTATGATAGAACTAGTCATTGTTGATCATGATCTTCACGTATGACTTCGACTTTTTCATGTGCATTTCTTCTAATGTCCTACTTGATGTGTTGATCTTTCAGATCAACACTTTGCTCTACTTGTGTATTATTTGAACTATATCTAAGAACACTAGCAAATAATGTTAGTCCAAATGGTCATGTCGATCAGTAAACACCAAAACCTTGTTTTAAATCGACATTGACCCATTTTCCTTGGAGAGAAAATATTTATTTTTCTAACATTAGCTGGAGATAGCCCTAGTTATTCATAACAGAACATACTTACTTTATTCCCAATCATACTAAATTTAGTTTTGTTCTAAATTTGAAACCGCTAACTTGACTAAGTTTTTTAAAAATATATATATTAGCCAGTGCGGGTTCAAACAATTTCAATGCCAGAATATATTTTAGGGATAAATCTAATTAAAGTAACTTATGCTGTAGATGTTGCTGCATTTTTGTTTGTATTTGGCTAGACTTAGTAAAATTTAACTTGAAACAAAGCGACATTATCACCATTATGGATCATAAGACCTTTTGGTTTTAATTTTTAGATACATAATTTTTTTTGCCATACACTAGTTATACACTATGTCTAGATAATCTATGTTTTCAGTGTATATAGAAGAACCAAAACGTATTATAGTTTAAAATTAGAGAATGTAGATGACTTGTGATTTGAAGACAAGAGTGGGTTACTTTGAAAGTATTATTGTATTAATCCAAGCTTTGAGCTTGGGCGCATCATTTTCAATTTGCATGCTACCTTACCTTCTGCTCTTGAAAATCGATTTCTTAGGAAAGTCGTGTTATATTATATCAATCGCCACAAGCAACCAATTTCGACGGACTATCCGTGACCGTGAGGTAGTCTCTCTAGAAGGGCTGATTTGGTAATCAGAGATCCCGAGGGGATCCATGGATGAGAAATCCTCTTGCAATTTAATTTTGAATAGCAAGCAGATTTCTGTCCTATGGATTCCTGATCACTAAATCAGTCCCAAAAAATATTTTCATGTACAGCTGAATTACTACCTCCCAAAATGTGATACGTACGTACGGCTCTTAAAAAAACGCTTTCCAGTAGTTATTTAACGGAGAATACACACCTGAAGGAAGCGGACAAGTGATCGACACGTGGAGGGTTATTGTCATACATCTTTCAGCCGATTGCATGTATATTTATGTGGCAAATGACAAAAGCAAGGAGAAAGATCGATGTCAGTTTGTCTATTTCAGATGGATAAGTGTATCTACCTCGATTGTGTCGATGCAATTCATTTCGATTTGTGATGGTCCTCATGGAAAGCGTCGTATTCATAGTATAGTTTGTTGGCTGCTAGCTTTCGTTTCCGACGGGGACTCCTCGTCTAATCACAGCACTATGCAAATAGTGTAATCTACCCGACTTTTATATGACCTGTTGGAGATGGCATATGCCGCTCTCTTCTCTCGTATCCGCATCATGGTCATGGTATATTTACATTGCCGCTTGTGCATTTGGGTCCCGACAGCACATCTCGGATACAAATGGTGATGATGTATCCGTGCCTGTTTTAATTTCCACGTCTTTTGAAGAAAAGGCAAGCATATGATGAGATTGTTCTCTCCATGTTGGTGGCACTTTAATTTAATAAACTCTCACTCAGTCTCCCCCCTAATTCTAGAACAGTGTAGATTAAATCATCTTTGATTTGATTAGGTTTATTCAAGAAAGTAACAGTACACACCATAAAACAGTCTGACTTCCAACGTCCAAAGCCATCGAAAGTTAGTCAAAATTGTCAAAAGTTAACTAATTTCTGACGACAAACACTATCTTCCGATGATAGACATATGTCAACAAAAATAGAAAGAGGCTACCTAAGTTTCGACAGTTTCCTAATGCAATCGGAAGTTAGCGTAATCAGAAACTTAACTTTCGTAATCAGAAAGTTACTAACAGTAAGCTCGACATCATACCACACAAACACACATGTAGAGACTAATAGCCTAACACAATTCAAATATATATATAAACAAACACACAACAGGATAACTTGAGCTTCAACACTAAATCTAGCTAGTTCTAAGTCGAGATTGAAAGCACATGGATATAAAAATAAAAATAATCTACGAGTATGTCGGTGTTTCGGACCCAGGGGACCCTCAACCGGACCGACTAGTGAATTTTAGTGTCGCGTGCCCCTGTCCAGATGGGTTGATGCAAGATGGAACACAAGAGGGAAATGAGGCTTATATTATCTTGCACCGGGGTGCTCGTAGTAGGGGTTACAAGCGTTGTGGGAGAGCGAGAACGAGAGAGAGAGAAAGAGAGGGTTCGGTCTTGAGGCGAGCTGTCTGAGGCTGCCTCTACCGCGTCTCTCCTACTCTGCCTACCTCCGCTCGTCTGCGTCGTGCGTCCGTGTGTTCGTACATCGCACGTTCGTCTCTTTTCCCCCTCCCCCGTGGGGCCCTGGACACCCCCTTTTATAGACACAAGGAGATGCCCAGCTGTACAATGGGTGGTAGCTATGTGATAACGTGGCTGGCAGGGAAGTGCCTTGAGCCCTATACAGGTAATAACGTGGCCGTCGGGGAAGTGCCTTGAGCCCTGTAGATGTACCAACGTGGCTGTCGGAGGAGTGCCTTGAGCCCTGTAGAGGTAATAACGTGGCCGTCGCAGAAGTGCCTTGAGCCCCGTAGAAGCATAGCTGACGGTGTGGCATGGATCCTGCTGACGTTTCCTTGCTTCCGTAGGGGGTTGAGAGCAACCGACGTCATGGGCGCACGCGAGGAACCATCACTACCTGTTACCGGAGTAACTTAGATGGGACACCGGTCTTGTTCCTTCATAGCTTGAGGCGGCTAGCTAGGGATAGGGTAATAATGGATTCCCAGTAGCGTAGCTGATACGAGGCCGAGGTCGGGTGAGGTGGCGACTCCTCCGAGGCTGAGGCTAAGGTCGGGCGTGGCGGAGTCCTTCTCCCGAGGCCAAGGCTGAGGCCGAGGCCGAGGCCTGGGTCGGGCGAGGCGGAGTCCTTCTCCCGAGGCCGAGGCTGAGGCCGAGGCCTGGGGTCGGGCGAGGCGGAGTCCTTCTCCCGAGGCCAAGGCTGAGGCCGAGACCTAGGGTCGGGCGAGGCGGAGCTCGCTGTTGCGCTCGAGGTCAAACTCGGGGGAAGCCGCGACTGTTGTTAGTCTTTCCCTGGTGGCTGGCACAGTTGCCGGAGCGGGGCGAACAGTGCTGTTTTCCTGTCAAAAAGGTCAGTAAAGGGGCGAAGTGACTGCGGTCACTTCGACCTTACCGATTGAGGCGCGCGTGTGAAAGCTCTCTTGTGAGTTTTGGTGTTTGGATGACAACTCAATTAAAGGACTAACAAGTGTACTAAGTGTTGAACAGGTGCCTAAGGTAAAGCTAACAGGGTTCAACACAAGAGAACAAATGTGATGGTCCAAGAACTGGATTATGGATACATAATGGACATCACAAGTAAGATGGACATTGCATAAAGTGAGACTCGGGTGCGAAGCTCGGAGACAACTGATCAAACCAAGGATGGAGGCAAGAGAAGCTTCGAGGTACCAAGTGCACGGGAGAAGGTCAAGGAGGCTGAGGAACCCAAAGCCAAGGGTGAAGAAGAAGGCTTGCAAAATCAAGGGTGATCGAGTTGAGGAGAGCTATAACACACCAAGGATCACTACATAAGGACGTGACTTACAGCCAATGAAGTAACAGCTACAGTTATGTGGTGTAAGTCATAAGGCTCAAGATCAAGCTCTAAGAAGGAGATCAAGGTCACTAGAAGGAGAACAAGTGTCAAAACCAGAACTGGAAGCAGCCCAAAAGAGCTAAGTTCACCTTAATCTTTAGTTTGGGTTGTTCCTATGTTTGGAGATGTTCTATGTGACCTTTGCAGGATGTTGGAGCTAAGAAATGTCAATCTAGATCAAGTCAAGCCGACTTGATGATTTATGAGTCCAACATCAAAGCTCAAGCATGTGAAATGCTATGGATGTAATAATTAAGAGAAGGTATGTTTCTAGACTTAGTACATTGGTTTTAGTGTACTAATATACTTGTCTAAGTGTTAGAAACAGAAAGAAGAAGAAAAGGAACGAGGTGCAAAAGGCTTGGCTGTGTACAGCCAAGGTTCTGCTCAGTCTGGGTGCACCGGACTGTCTGGTGGCTCACCGGACAGTGTCCGGTGGTGCACCGGACAGTGTCCGGTGCGCCAGGCTGGCTCGAGCAAATTGGCCGCTCTCGGGAATTCACCGGCGACGTACGGCTATAATTCACCGGACTGTCCGGTGAGCCAACGGTCGGTGGGCCAATGGTCGGCCGCGTGATCTGCGCGGGACACGTGGCCGAGCCAACGGCTAGATGGAGGCACCGGACTGTCCGGTGTGCACCGGACATGTCCGGTGCGCCAACGGCTCCAAGACTGCCAACGGTCGGCTTCGCCATAGAAGGAAAGAAATCGGGCACCGGACAGTGTCCGGTGTGCACCGGACTGTCCGGTGCACCACCCGACAGAAAGCTGATATTGCCTTCCAAATGAAGTCCAACGGCTCCTAGGCCCCTTGGGTCTATAAAAGGGACTCCTAGGCGCCTCCAAGAGATGTACAAGTGCAGCCAACAAGTGTAGACATCACTCGGATCAATTGTCACTCTCCCTCTTGTGTGTATCTCTCTAGTTTGTGTAGAAGGCACAACTATAAGCCTTTAGAGAGAGGAGAAGTGCTGCTTAGAGCTAGAGCAAGGTCTTGAGCGTATCGTTACTCTGCCGGGGTGCTGCCAAGAAGTTTGTAAGCAGCCGCGGTTCTGTTGTAACCCCACTCAATAGTGAAAGGCTCTATCTGTCATACTGACAGATCTGAGCAAATGGAGGAAGGAGTTGAAATAGGCTCCAAGCCCAGGTGTGGCTAACACCAACAAGGACTAGGCAAGCATTTCAGGCTTGGCCGAACCTCGAGATAAATCCTTGCGTCTGTGTGCTCTGTTCTGTATTGTATCCTGACTCTCTGCCTTACTCGTCCTTATATCTGCACTTCAATACTCATCTGTGGTATAAGCTTTATTTGAAGTGCAGGACATTTTGAGACAGGATCTTCTGTTCCGCTGCATCCTACTCGAAGAGTCTTCTCACTCCACTGCGTACTAAGTCTTCGAGTAGAGTAAGAATTTAAGTTTTAAAGTAATAAGTTTTATTCGCCTATTCACCCCCCCCTCTAGGCGACATCCAGATCCTATTCCCGGGTCAAAGGAACTTTCAATTGGTATCAGAGCTAGGCCTCTCCAGTGTGGGCTTAGCCGTCCGGAGATAACGATGTCGTCACAAGAGGTAACTGTAGAACTTCTTTTAGGCGATGGTTCTAATTACAAATCTTGGTCTGTCTCTATTTACAAAGCTTTCATGAATGTTGATTCTGATTTGAGACAGATCTTTAGTAGAAGTATTTTTCCATCTGATATTAGCAAAAATCCCTCTAATGATGAACTAAGATGTTTATCTCTCAATCACCGTGCTTGTAACATCTTAGTTGATTCTCTTTCTAGAAGTGCCTATTTTGCCATCATGAGTAGTGATAGTGATCTATTTGTTGATGCTCATGATTTATGGAATAGGATTAAAGAAAAATATTTTGTGGCAAACTGTGATGCTCCTACTCCCTATATTACTTGTGATACTAACCATTCAAAGGGAGAAGAACAAGAACGATGGCACCCAAACGATGAATCCACCTCGTCGACAGGTTTGTTCTCCACTAGTGATAAATGTTTTGTTGCTAACAATAACGGTGGAGACGAGAGCCATGATGAATATGAGGATGATAGCGAGGATGAATCTTCATCATCACAAGGTACATTTTCCTATATTGTTTCCACTGACATTAATGACAGGGAAAATGAGACCGATGATGTGGAAGAAGAGGAGATTCGTCGTTTCTACAACCATCTCAACAAAGCGGACAAAGCTCTCTTGATTAAGTTGTTGAGAAGAAACAAGGAACAAGGCGAGATGCTTCTCAGGCTAGAGGAGACTCTCATCAAAACCAACGACAACCTGGAGAAGATGACCAAAGAACATGAGGAGCTAAAGTACTCTCATGGGAATTTGGTCCAACGGTATGAATCGATTTTAATTGAGCAAAGAAATAATCATGATGTATTATCTAATGCTGCTCAACTTAAAATTGAAGATTCTATGCTTAGGAATCAAGTAGAATTGTTAAGTCATGATAACCTTGCTCTTACTGAAAAATATGACTTATTGTCTTGTTATCATGATAATCTCTTGGATAGACATATCATGCTTGAAGTTGCTCATGAGGTCGTAATTACGAGCTTAAATTCATGTGAACTTCATTCTTGCACAAGTACACATTTAGATAATTCATCACCATGTGCTAACCCCTGTTGTTCAAAAGAAAGCCAATGTTTGAATAAGCATCAAGCTGCAGGGTCACAAAAGAAATTCTGTGGGAACAAGAAGCAAAGACAACTGAGGAGAAGAAACATTGCTCAACTCTCTCAAGATATCCACGAGCGCGTGGTGAAGAAGCTTGAGAAAGGAAAAACTGCAGCAAGTGTCAAGCTCAATAAGAAAAATGTTCCTAAAGATGAAGAAATCAACATGAGCATGGAAAAAGGTATAGATTCAATTAATCATGTTGTTTGCACTGACCTTCCCTCCATGTCATTCAAGTACAAAAAGGGAAAAGGAAAAAGGAGGTGTTTCAAGTGCAAGAAGTTAGGCCACCTCATCGCGTCTTGTCCGTACAAAGACAAGAATGAAGGGACAAGGAGTTGTTTTGGATGCAACAATAAGGACCACACGATCACTTCATGTCCGGTCATGAAGAATCAAGGATGTGCATCCTCCAAAGTGACCCTCACCAAGGAAAATGACACACAGCAAGCGTCATGTCAAGTTGAGCGACGCTTCTGCTACAAGTGTGGTGAGCAGGGTCATCTATCCAAGGTATGTTACAAAGGTAAGATTCCTAAACAAGTGAATTTGTGTCAATCTTATTCGCGTAGGAGACCCAAATCATACACTTGTGCTAGATCTATAACGAGATCACCTAGAACTAGCACAAAGGCAATTTGGGTACCAAAGGCACATTTACATGATCATTATGTATCCATCCCGAGATGGGTACCAAACTGTGCCAACTAGACCATGCAGGTGCCTCGAGATGGACTGGAGACCATGGGAGAGCTTAAGATGGTTATCTAAAACTCTATGCTTAAGCTATTAATTGTTTTGGTGTTTATTGACCCAAGGTTGAATTATTGTGAAACACTAATCCCATGTTCATCTCAAGTGAAATAAGGTGTATAGGTCCTGAATCATTATTGGTGAATCAAGTAAAGGACTTCGATGAGAATCTACAACTTGCTCTCCAAAGGATGGTACCCGTGTATTTTAAGTACATAATTGCAATTTAGTATTGCTCTTAAGTTGGCTTGTTGTGCTACCTGTCTTTGGAGTAGTTATGCTTTATGATTGCCTGTGTTAAATGAATCATAATGATGTTTGCTTAATCATGACTGGTGCTCTATAGGATATATCTTTTAAATCATTCATGGGTAGCTCTTTCATTTGTTATATCCACAACGATTAACTCTCTTGGTGTATATGGATAAACCTGTAACTTTTTGTAAGTCATGCTATGTGAAATTATGACATTTTGTTTAGTCCATATTCACATGATTACCTTAGTTTGGTACTGTGTGAATTTCAAATCCATGTCGTGCCCTTTTGAGCTATGAGGTGCATGAGCAAAAGGAGCCCTGAATTGGTAATAACAAGTGCTCTCATAAAGGCAAAGATATGGAAAATTGAACTGTGCAATTTTATTGAATATCTTGAAGTTCCATTGATAGTGATCATAGCTGTGTTCTTGCATTTCATTGGTAGTATCGTGGCTTAGGAGACTTATGCCTTAAAATGTTGTTTCTTTTGGTGTTTCTAAGGAACCTTCTTAATTATGATGTGCTTAGACGTTGCGTTTTGTATGCATGATCGTGTTGTTTTTCAATTGAAATGATCGTGTTGTTTTTCAATCGGTATATGTGGTGCAATGATTGTCAAATATGAAGCATGTCTAGGTTGCGTGTAAATGTTATACTTCCTGTGAGTATTCAATTGGCTTAGGTGCCACTGAGGCATGCATTGTTGTATTTAGTCAACCTTTCATTTAGCCTTCAATTGGTGTTAAGTGGCTTTTCATTTGATATTCAAATTGGCATCTTTGTGTGATGAAAGTGATAGAGTATGCCTTGACCAAGGTATGTTGTGATCCCCTCTAGTTCTAAGGAAGCTAGAATGTGCAAAGTGCATGTCATTCAAATACTTGATGCACAACTTGAGGGGGAGCACACATAACTTGTGTCTTTTGAGACTAACTGTTTCTTGAGCAATCTTGTATAGTCTCTAGGTGGAAAAGAGAAGATAAGCAAGAAATGGAGCAATCAGGACATGGGTACCTCTGTAAGTCAAGAAATTGGTATCTCAAGTCGTGAGTAAGTGCATATTTTTAGATTGCTCATGCTCTATAATATCTGGTGATAATAGATGCTTATTCTTAAATATCATGGAGCAATGATAATAAATGAACTTTGCAATTGGTATCTTTCAATTGGTAGCCGTGATAGTCTGCTTCAATTGACATCTTTTGATAATCATTAGAATAGAAGTTTCTTCTTGTGCCCAATACTATAACTTGTTCTAAGTTTGGTGTCTTAGCAACAAGAAAAAGTTAGGAGAAAGAATCAGGCACAAGTGTGGAGAAGCTCTCGAGAGATTAACTACTTTCAAGATGGGAAGTACACTACAACATGGTAAAGGTACAAAAGGAAGTATTAATCTTTTTGCATATATGTATCTTACCTAAATGTTCATAGTGCATATGTTCAATAAGTAAGGGGGAGTTTTGATAGTCGTTTTTCCTCCTTAAACACCCTGTTGTCCCTTGACATCATCCTATGTTCTTGCTTGAGTATGGTTTTTGGTGTTTGATGTCAAAGGGGGAGAATTTGTGTATTAAAGCTTATCTCAACCTGAGAGGAAAGCATATCCTAAGGGGTGATGTGTTAGTTTAAGCTTTGCTAGTGTATTATTCATATGCTTCCTGCAGTATTATATGTGTTGCATCATATGGACTAGTGTTTCTGCTGCAATGAATTAACTGGCTTCTATAGTGTAATAGATAGTCATGTGGTTAATGGTGCTTTAAGATTGCTTTAAAGTGGAAATTGGAAGATTGCTTTAAATTGGAAATTGGTATCTCAGTTTAAATTGGTATCTTAAAAGTGAATAGTGGTAGGTTGATATTCCTGTGATATATCCACTAATTTGAATGGTGTTTAACTCTGATTATGTGCATTTGTGTGTTATAGCATCATGGCTTGATTCTTGACACAATGCATCCTAAAAAGTGCTAAGGTGTAGAAATGCTTCGAATTGCCTAAGTATGTGCATATTGGCATCTGAGGCCAAAATTATGTTTTTGAAGTAAGCACATATCTAGGGGGAGCATTCTATAAACTTAGAATTCAAAATTTGTGTTTCTAATCTTATTCTTATGTAAGCTTTAATTGTGTTGCCATCAATCCCTAAAAAGGGGGAGATTGAAAGCTCTCTTGTGAGTTTTGGTGTTTGGATGACAACTCAATTAAAGGACTAACAAGTGTACTAAGTGTTGAACAGGTGCCTAAGGTAAAGCTAACAGGGTTCAACACAAGAGAACAAATGTGATGGTCCAAGAACTGGATTATGGATACATAATGGACATCACAAGTAAGATGGACATTGCATAAAGTGAGACTCGGGTGCGAAGCTCGGAGACAACTGATCAAGCCAAGGACGGAGGCAAGAGAAGCTTCGAGGTACCAAGTGCACGGGAGAAGGTCAAGGAGGCTGAGGAACCCAAAGCCAAGGGTGAAGAAGAAGGCTTGCAAAGTCAAGGGTGATCGAGTTGAGGAGAGCTATAACACACCAAGGATCACTACATAAGGACGTGACTTACAGCCAATGAAGTAACAGCTACAGTTATGTGGTGTAAGTCATAAGGCTCAAGATCAAGCTCTAAGAAGGAGATCAAGGTCACTAGAAGGAGAACAAGTGTCAAAACCAGAACTGGAAGCAACCCAAAAGAGCTAAGTTCACCTTAATCTTTAGTTTGGGTTGTTCCTATGTTTGGAGATGTTCTATGTGACCTTTGCAGGATGTTGGAGCTAAGAAATGTCAATCTAGATCAAGTCAAGCCGACTTGATGATTTATGAGTCCAACATCAAAGCTCAAGCATGTGAAATGCTATGGATGTAATAATTAAGAGAAGGTATGTTTCTAGACTTAGTACATTGGTTTTAGTGTACTAATATACTTGTCTAAGTGTTAGAAACAGAAAGAAGAAGAAAAGGAACGAGGTGCAAAAGGCTTGGCTGTGTACAGCCAAGGTTCTGCTCAGTCTGGGTGCACCGGACTGTCCGGTGGCTCACCGGACAGTGTTCGGTGGTGCACCGGACAGTGTCTGGTGCGCCAGGCTGGCTCGAGCAAATTGGCCGCTCTCGGGAATTCACCGGCGACGTACGGCTATAATTCACCGGACTGTCCGGTGAGCCAACGGTCGGCCGCGCGATCTGCGCGGGACACGTGGCCGAGCCAACGGCTAGATGGAGGCACCGGACTGTCCGGTGTGCACCGGACATGTCCGGTGCGCCAACGGCTCCAAGACTGCCAACGGTCGGCTTCGCCATAGAAGGAAAGAAATCGGGCACCGGACAGTGTCCGGTGTGCACCGGACTGTCTGGTGCACCACCCGACAGAAAGCTGATATTGCCTTCCAAATGAAGTCCAACGGCTCCTAGGCCCCTTGGGTTTATAAAAGGGACTCCTAGGCGCCTCCAAGAGATGTACAAGTGCAGCCAACAAGTGTAGACATCACTCGGATCAATTGTCACTCTCCCTCTTGTGTGTATCTCTCTAGTTTGTGTAGAAGGCACAACTATAAGCCTTTAGAGAGAGGAGAAGTGCTGCTTAGAGCTAGAGCAAGGTCTTGAGCGTATCGTTACTCTGCCGGGGTGCTACCAAGAAGTTTGTAAGCAGCCGCGGTTCTGTTGTAACCCCACTCAATAGTGAAAGGCTCTATCTGTCATACTGACAGATCTGAGCAAACGGAGGAAGGAGTTGAAATAGACTCCAAGCCCAGGTGTGGCTAACTCCAACGAGGACTAGGCAAGCATTTCAGGCTTGGCCGAACCTCGGGATAAATCCTTGCGTCTGTGTGCTCTGTTCTGTATTGTATCCTGACTCTCTGCCTTACTCGTCCTTATATCTGCACTTCAATACTCATCTGTGGTATAAGCTTTATTTGAAGTGCAGGACATTTTGAGACAGGATCTTCTGTTCCGCTGCAACCTATTCGAAGAGTCTTCTCACTCCACTGCGTACTAAGTCTTCGAGTAGAGTAAGAATTTAAGTTTTAAAGTAATAAGTTTTATTCGCCTATTCACCCCCCCTCTAGGCGACATCCAGATCCTGTTCCCGGGTCAAAGGGAACTTTCAGCGTGTCAGGATAAGGTGTCAGGCGATCCTTGTATTAAATGCGCATGCGATACGGTCGGTTGGTAAGGCGATTTGGGCGAGGTCGCTGCACGACAAAGTCTGCCCGCGCTGGGCTTTAGGCGAGTCGAGGGTGCGCCTGCTAATTGAGGGGACCCTCGGTCGAGGCGTGAATCCATCTGGGACTACCGTCCTTGCCCGAGGCTGGGCTCGGATGAGGTCGCGTCCCTTGGTAGATGAGGCCTACGCTTTATCAATCGTTTATGGTTTGTTCTGAAGATGTTTTCTAGCCGGATTAAGGAGCATTGGGGGTACCCCTAATTACGGTCCCTGACAGTAGCCCCTGAGCCTCGAAGGGAGTGTAGGTACTCGCTTGGAGGTTTTGCCGGATTTTTCGCAAGGGGACCGGCCCTTCTCGGTTATGCTTTGTTCCGGTGGGTGCGCGCGAGCGCACCCGCCGGGTGTAGCCCCCGAGGCCTCGTAGGAGTGGTTTGACTCTTCTGAGGTCTTAATCCTTTTTGTGATGCCTCGGTCAGCCTTGTTGTTCCCTCATGCGGCCTAGCCGCAGCCCGGGTGCACGGTCAGGCTCCAAGTTTTTGAGCTAGTTTGTTGACGTGGTCAACAGTTTGGCCATAGCCTAGCGTGAGAGCAGCCCCCAAGCCTCTACACGGAGCGAGAGGACGATCAAGGACCGTCTCAACTTTTATTATATGCCCCTTCGTCGCCTCTTCACGAGGAGGAAGGGGGGGAAAGCGCCATGTTACCCTCGGAGGGCACCGAACATGGTGTTTCCGGTGAGCTACTAACGGGTGATCCGAGTGGACGCCCGAGCCCCGTTCGATAAGGGTCGGCTAGTGGCCCAGAGGCGCGCTCCAAAAGTACCTGCAGGTGATTTGCTGGACCCGAACCCATTCGATAGGGTCTGAGGGCTCGGTGCCTCCCTCCGGTGGGATTCCATTACAAATTGTTCCCGCTGGTCTCGGAAATGTCCTAGGGTACCTCGAGAGCGTAGCCCGAGCCTCGGCCATGTAACGGACGTACCCAGGGTCATCTCTGACTCTGCGTGCTCTGGGCGGCTGTCGAACCCTTCCGAGGGGCCAGCCTTCGAACCCCTGATCAGTAATGGGCTCAGAGCCCGAGTGCTCTAGGGCGGTTACCGAACCCCAGAGGGCGCAACCTTCGAACCCTTGATCAGTAGGAGGGCTCGGGGCCTGTTTCCTCCGAGAAGGATCCTTTTCGCAATACCCCCTTTCCCGGTCCCTGTGGCAAGAGAGAGAGAAAGGAGGAAAAGGATATGAATTTAAATAATGTGGCGCACGTTTTATGACGCGGTCATCATGACGGAGATGAAACGGCGCCCGCTTCGCCTGTCGGAGGTGTCGCTTGTCCTGCCAAGGAGTTAATGCGATGGGACGGGCGATTCGTGGGGCGGCTATTGTGCGTGCGCGAGTCGTTCGAGGAACAGAACACGAGTGCGTTGTTTTTTATGCTGTGGGAGAGGATGCGAA
The DNA here is from genome assembly GCA_029449295.1 of Zea luxurians. Classification (NCBI taxonomy): domain Eukaryota; kingdom Viridiplantae; phylum Streptophyta; class Magnoliopsida; order Poales; family Poaceae; genus Zea; species Zea luxurians. The sequence continues at coordinate 34,210,392 of JAOPSE010000010.1, read as the reverse complement.
CCTGTAGGTGATTGGACCGCTGCTTCCGCACGCCTGTTGCTGCAATTACTGTCCGTCCGCCTCTGATCATATCGACCATCGTGCCTATCTCCGCAGCTGAGTGACCCGTGATCGTCGCACTCAATGGGCACTGTTGGGTCATGCGTAGGGCTGCCATGAGTTGCTGCGCTGGATCCGCAGTCGAGAAGACGCAGCATTGGCGCGAGTGGCAGTGCGGTTTCCTTGCACGTAGTGACCGGCACGCCGGTTACATGGCATGTGGGCCCGGGCCTCCATACTGGACCGTCGGATGCGACAAAGCTGAAAGGGTGCACAACCGTGGTGCGGTTGCATGCTCCCTGCGCAGCGGTCCGCCCTTTCGACTGCTGGTTTCGGCGAGGATGAGGGAACGCTTATAACCGTGGGGCGGTTACGTGCTTCGCGTGCAGCGGTTTGCCTTCCTCGCGTTTCGGGTCAGCCCGCATGATGTGTGGGACCCAGCCCCCGTGTCGTAGGGTGGGAACCCTGGAGCACATCGGTGGAGACTTTGCTCGTGACGCTTGGGGTGCGAGTGAGGAGATCTGCCTTTAAAAAGGGATCGACCCCCGGGCGGTAGCCATGCCTTCACACCCCTAGTATTCATCGCGTCTTTCCACTTTTCGAGCCCCCAGATGGGTTGCACCCGTGTTGCCTTCTTCTTGCTGCTATTGGAGGAGCGCGACCCCGCGGGGTTTAGCGCTCTCCAGTCATCGCTCGGCTTCAAGGATTTTCATCATACAGCCCTGCTGCATTCCCTCACCAATGGTCATCCGTAGGGATGATCACCAGCCTTGTGGTGGGGAGAAGCAAGCCGGGCTGCGGCCTCTGCCCCGCCCTCAGCTTCAAGGATGTTCATCATCCGTGATGGGGAGGAGGGTGCACCGAGTCGGGGCCTGCCTCCGCGTGGGCAGCGGCCCGCTCCTTCCCTCAGTGATCGGGGGAGAAGGGCGTTCGCCGCCCGTGGCGCTATCAGCTGCCGCGTGTCTGGCTCCCCGGCCTGAGCGGCTCCGGCGCTGCTTCTGGTGCCTCCTCCTACCGCTGGGGCGGAGCGTGGCTGCTCGTCCGCCACACGGGTCTCGGTCGCGTCGTGCGCGGTCCAGCTACGTCCGGGTCCTCCTTGCGCCGTCGGCCGCACGGGGGGTCGCACAACACGTCGTACGCCGCGAGGGCGGTACTCGTGTTCTGGGACAGCCTCGGCGAGGACGGGAGTGAGGACCTGTCGGTGCGCTTTGGGGCGGCCACCGTTCGCCGGTGCGGTGTTGGTGGGCAGGTGGCCGCTGTCGTCGGTGCTGAGGTGGTGATCGCCATAGGCGAGGCTTCCTCTGCCGAAGCGGTTGCCTCTGCCGACGAGACCGTCAATGCCGCCTGCGCTCTGGACCTCCGGCTCTTTGGCTTTAATAGCTGGTTCTCGTCCCCCGTGAGGGGACGTGAACAAGGGCCTTTCAGCAGTAGCGTTTGCCTTGAGGCCATCGCTGCTGCTGTCTAGCCGCCCGAGGCGGAGGTCGTTGTCGCGCTGCTGGTGCAGTGGTTGCTGGCGAGCCGCTTGGAGCTCATTATCCCGCAGGCCTTCTGGTGTGGAGGTTGTTCATTCCTACGGGAACGGAGCTGGAGTCCCGTTTGTAATAGTACCCTCTTGAGAGCGAGATGTAATAGCTTTAAGTACTAAGACATCTGCCGTAGGTCGGGACAACCGCCGAGGGCGCTGTCGACGTCTAAGTCTAGGTACCATTGTTACCCCAAGTATGTGTGTTTGTTCTTTGTGGCTGCTGAGGCCTGAACATTTGGGTATAAAGCCGTGCTTCTTTCCTCTTGTTTCGAGCATTGAGACTTGTTCGTCGGTGGCAGAATCACTTGTCCGAGCATGAGCCGCCTTTCTTGGAAGGTGACGAGTGAGGTATCCGTATCCCGGAGGCGTAGGAGTCCCTCGGCTCGGTCGGCCTTGCCGTTCAAGGTCTCAGTCGCTCATTTTTGGGACTCCGCTACTGACATAGTCGAGATGCACGAAAGTTGTTTTGGTGGAAAAACTTTTCTGAGGAAAGTTTTTGGCGCAGAGGGTGCTCCCCCTTTTCGGACCGCAAGGAGACCGCTCGGGCCGGGACCCTTGCGGAGGGTCTGGCCGTGGCCGTCGGGTCTGCTTGGTCCGCCCAAGCTAAGGCCTCGCAGCAGCGTGTCCGGTCCGAAGGTATGTTTCGCCCACTTTGTGACTTTGTTTTTGTCTCCATTCTTCTCCTTGCGTGTGAAGAATGTTGCCCGGCTGCCTGCAGGGTTCGAGACGGCTCTTAACGAGTCCGTCAAGAACTGCAAGGCGCTTGCCCAGGCAGCTGAGAAGAAGGAGGCCGACCATGTGGCCTTATCTGAGGCCATCTCGGCTTTCTGCCAGGCCTTTGGCCTCGACGATGTCCCCTCGGGTAGCTCCCCCCAGAGTCACCTGCGGGCCTTGGGTGGCCATATGCGCAGCAAACTCCACGGGGCGCTGCACCACGGCGTTAGGTGGGCCTTCGCCGTGCTCGCTTCCCACTACGATGTGGATCTGGAGCGGGTCAGCGAGGGGTACTGCTTACCCGACGAAGAGGAGGCTGCCTTAGCCGAGGTCCAGAGGCTTGACGCGGCTGTCGAGGGCCCAAGCGCGGCGCTGGCTTCCTCCTTTGAGGTGGAGATCCTTCCGCCCGTGTCGCCGCCTGAGGCTGGGCCAGATTCTGCCGAGGGTGGAAATGACGGCGAGCGTGCTGCTCCTCCCCCTGCCGATGTCTGAGCCTGCAGGAACAGTTTGTTTTAAGTATGCGTATGTCTTTTATGGCCGCTGAGGCCTAGACATTATTGTCGGATTATAAAGCTGCTTTTTCTTTCCTCTTGTTTCGTGCGTTAAGACTTGTTCGGTAGCGGAATCGCTTGTCCGAGCGTGAGTACTTTTCGCAGAAGGTGATGAGTGAGGTATCCGTATCCCGGAGGCGTAGGAGTCCCTCGGCTCGGTCGGCCTTGCCGCTTATGTGTTCTCTCGTCGTTTTTAGGATTCCGTTATCAACACAGTCGAAAAGCACAAAAAGTCGTTTTTGGTAGAAAAGTTTTCGAGCGTTGGGACTTGTTCGGTAGCAGAATCGCTTATCCGAGCGTGAGCTACCCTTCGCGGAAGGTGATGAGTGAGGTATCCGTATCCTGGAGGCTTAGGAGTCCCTCGGCTCGATCGGCCTTGCCGCTCAAGGTCTCTCTTGCTCGTCTTTAGGATTCTGTTATCGACGCAGTCGAAATGCACGAAAGACGTTCCGGCAAAAGACTTTTCCGAGGAAAATTTTGATGCAGAGGGGGTTCCCCCCTTCTTGGTGCCCCTATCTGTTTCCTAAGCAGAAGGCCGTAGGTTCGACCCCTACCTGGCGCGCCAACTGTCGGTGTTTCGGACCTGGGGGACCCTCAACCGGACCGACTAGAGAATTTTACTGCCGCGTGCCCCTGTCTAGATGGGTTGATGCAAGATGGAACACAAGAGGGAAATGAGGCTTATGTTATCTTGCACCGGGGTGCTCGTAGTAGGGGTTACAAGCGTTGCGGGAGAACGAGAACGAGAGAGAGAGAGAGAGAGGGTTCGGTCTTGAGGCAAGCTGTCTGAGGCTGCCTCTACCGCGTCTCTCCTACTCTGCCTGCCTCCGCTCGTCTGCGTCGTGTGTCTGTGTGTTCGTACGTCGCACGTTCGTCTCTTTTCCGCCTCCCCCGTGGGGCCCTGGACACCCCCTTTTATAGACACAAGGAGATGCCCAGCTGTACAATGGGTGGTAGCTATGTGCTAACGTGGCTGGCAGGGAAGTGCCTTGAGCCCTATACAGGTAATAACGTGGCCGTCGGGGAAGTGCCTTGAGCCCTGTAGATGTACCAACGTGGCCGTCGGAGGAGTGCCTTGAGCCCTGTAGACGTAATAACGTGGCCGTCGGAGAAGTGCCTTGAGCCCCGTAGAAGCATAGCTGACGGTGTGACATGGATCCTGCTGACGTTTCCTTGCTTTCGTAGGGGGTTGAGAGCAACCGACATCATGGGCGCACGCGGGGAACCATCATTACCTATTACCGGAGTAAATTAGATGGGACACCGGTCTTGTTCCTTCATAGCCTGAGGCGGCTAGCTAGGGGTAGGGTAATGATGGATCCCCAGTAGCGTAGCTGATACGAGGCCGAGGTCGGGTGAGGCGGCAACTCCTTCGAGGCCGAGGCTAAGGTCGGGCGAGGCAGAGTCCTTCTCCCGAGGCCGAGGCTGAGGCCGAGGCCTGGGGTCGGGCGAGGCGGAGTCCTTCTCCTGAGGCCGAGGCTGAGGCCGAGGCCTGGGGTCGAGCGAAGCGGAGCTCGCTGTTGTGCCCGAGGTCGAACTCGGGGGGAGGCCGCGACTGTTGTTAGTCTTTCCCTAGTGGCTGGCACAGTTGTCAGAGCGAGGCGAACAGTGCTGTTTTCCTGTCAGAACGGTCGGTAAAGGGGCGAAGTGACTGTAGTCACTTCGACCTTGCCGACTGAGGCGCGCGTGTCAGGACAAGGTGTCAGGCGATCCTTGTATTAAATGCGCATGCGATACGGTCGGTTGGTAAGGCGATTTGGGCGAGGTCGCTGCACGACAAAGTCTGCCCGCGCTAGGCTTCGGGCGAGCCGAGGGTGCGCCTGCTGACTGAGGGGACCCTCGGTCGAGGCGTGAATCCGTCCGGGACTACCGTCCTTGCCCGAGGCTGGGCTCAGATGAGGTCGTGTCCCTTGGTAGACGAGGCCTGCGCTTTATCATTCGTTTATGGTTTGTTCTGAAGATGTTTTCCAGCCGGATTAAGGAGCATTGGGGGTACCCCTAATTACGGTCCCCGACAGAGTAGATTAATGTAAGTACGCAAGCAAAGATGGCAGTCAGCTCATTGAATCTCATGTTCCATCTGCTGCTGCTTTGAATAGATACAATGCAAGATATGAAGCGGTGTGGCATGGGTGCAGACAATGAGCATGGCAGCATATTAGTTCCCATCACTAGGACACGGGCGGGAGTGCCTGCCAATGGCATGCATCGCACCCTCTGTTGCCTGAGTCCCATTCCACGAAGAGGATCGAACCGCAGAGGCACCCGACCAGCAAAGGGCATGATGCATGTCATTAGCAGGCTCGTCTGCCCACGCCCTAGTGATGGGAACTATATGTCGCCTTACTCGATGCCTGCACCCAGGTTATGTCGCTTCCTATCTTATATTCTATCCATTCAAGAGACGAGTGAACAGAACAGGAGATACAATGAGTCGCTTGGCATCTTTAATTGCAGACTTAGATTCATCTACTTGTTGAATACTTATATTTCATATCCATTTGCTTTTGATCTTTATCCGAAACTAGCTAGGTTTAGCTCAAGTACCTATTTTGTGTGTATATATGGGTTCAGATCGTGTTACACTGCTAATCTCTATGTGTGTTTGTGTGGCTAGAGTATTGGTGTTTGATCTCGGTTCGGAATATGCTTGTTTCTTTTGCACAAACCAATCAGAAATAAGTAATAAAAGATAATTCAATCACATTTAAAATATATATAAATAAACTATGCTTATCAATCTTGTTTTTTGTTATTGTGAACTTCTTACGAGTTACAAGTATACAAGATTATAAACTACAGTTATCAAACTTGTTATTGTGAACTTCTTACAAGTTACAAGTACACAAGATTATAAACTACAGTTATCGAGCTTGTTACAAGTATGAGTAGCACAAAAATCGTAGATTTCATGTCATTTTGATTTAATTTTGTTTTTATTATTATAAACTTCTTATGAGTATACACAAGATTATAAATTGTGTTCATCGACTTTATTGTTGCAACTTAGATACATATGAGATACTCAACAACCAGTGTCTACTCGAACGATGCACATGCAATATGTCGATTACTGATACAAAATTGGCTCAACAATTCACCGAACACCTATTGCACATTGAATGATAGAGACCCTAGAGATAAATGTACTAACGGAGAAAGAACTTCCTCGAAGTAGTAGAAGCCAAAGAAGTTGTGTGGGTCGAGGGAAGAAGGCATGACGAAGGACACGATGCCGAGGGGAAGGAGGCAAGGCGGAGGACGGGGCATGGGCCAGTGGGCTTGAGCATGACACTCTGGTGGCACGGAACAATGCGCTTTGGTGGCGTGAGGGCAACACTCTGCAGCGTATGGAGATCAACGGTGCCCGGAGGGACAGGCAATACTTAGGTGTTTAATTTTGTGAGATTAATATTATGTCATGTATGAAGTTATCCATGTTATAATTTTGTGTCCCACCAAAATTAGTAGAACCAAACTATGTAATCCATAATGTTTAGGAAATCACTAATCTCTAAATAAATTAGTCCCTAGCATTTAAGTCTATCTCTTGTGTTCATAATGTCCTGTCAAACTTGTGTTCACTTGATTGTACATGTTTAGTGTGCTGTTCATTGGTACTTTTCCAAATGTATTGAATGTATGATCGCTTTATTTAGACAACGAGCAGCCCGTGGTTCCTGAGTGTGTTGTCGAAGATCTTTCTGAGCAATAATCTGGTGAAGGCAAGTGTCCTCTGACCTATTATATCCTATGTACTTTATAATTCACTATCCCGCATTACATTATTGAAACCTAAGGATTGACTAGTCTGTATTTACTTATCCTTGTTTACCTTTTGGGTTATCATGGTTAGCTTTATGCTATTGCTTTACTTTAATCAATGAACATGATGTGAATACTTATGATACGATGATGTTATCCAATGATGATCTTGTGATACTTTAAGGGGACTCAGGCCATTTTTCTTGAGTACCTCTCCGTAAGGACCTGTTTAGGGAGTGACAACCTGGGATAACAGTGCAACCATGAGGGTGGAATGGGACACCCTTAGCTGATTAATTAGAGGAACCTAAGGTGTAGTTGGCTTCGCCGTAGAGCTGTCAATGGGGTCCGGGCACAGTACTTGCTCTACCGAGGCTGGTTGTAGAGGTTCTTGATTTGATTTTGTTAGTCACCCTTCCTTTGGAGAGAGTTACTGTGTTTATCAAACTGGAGAAACCTAACGGGCGGCTATGACCTCTGGGAAATCTTTGTAAAGGCTACGTAGTGATACCTTGCCAGGCCACCTAGGTAGTGGTCAATGGAGATTAGCTCTCTCCGAGCGGAATGGGAATCACGACTTGTGGGTAAAGTGTGCAACCTCTGCAGAGTGTTAGAAACTAGTATATCATTCGTGTTCACGGTTAAGAGCGGCCTTGGGATCCTCTTTGATTAGAAGAACTTTGGTTACTTTTATGAGGATGATTAATGATGATGGTTATAATTATGATTTCTGGTATTTCCTCTTGGAGGGAGTACATTTGGGTAATAAATGGGTTTATTACTAAAACTTGGCTCTACTAATAATAATAAATACTTGACCAACTAAAAGCAACTGCGTAACCTTAACTCCACATACAGCTAGTCCACTTTAGCCAAATGGGACATTTGCTGAGTATGTTGATGTGTACTCACCCTTGCTTTACAAACCACCCCACCTCAGGTTGTCCCCACAGTACTCAGTGCTCAGGAGAAGATGCTGGTAACATGGAGGACTTTGAGGAGTTTTAGGACTACGATGAGTTCTAGTTTATCTTAGTGGCAAACCCCCAGTCAGCTGCCTGTGAATGCCTTATCTACTACATTTCGTATTTCCGCACTTTGATAGTATTAATGTTAACGACTATGTTATAGACTCTGTGGATGTCTTGGACATCTTGATGTAATAAAGTACCTTTCCGCTATTTACTTTGAGCAATGTGTGATGATGTCCAATTATGTAATCGCTGTGTACGTGAGTTTCTGATCCTGGCACGTACATGGTTGACATTCGGTTTACCTTCTAAAACCGGGTGTGACATCCTATGTCTTCGAGTCGTGTAGTTCTGAAGAGTGTGGTTGTTGCTAGTGTTTCTCCTACGTGTTAAGAATAATTGTAAGTCCTATGTGTCTCAGTCATGTAGTGTTTATCCCTATGAAGGAGTCCTTTTGTTTGTGTCAGGCATGTGTTGTAACCAGTTTGTGGTACTGTTTCTTGTGTGCAATCCAGATCACAAGTTGCAGTACACTAGTTCGACGGCATCATCACCCGAAATTAAACAGACACACATACGCCAATCATTCATCACATACGGGAAAAAACATTATCCATACAGCATGCATTGTACACGATTATTACATACCAAAAACAAATGACAAGTTCCTCACATAAACAAATGCGTAGTTTGACGACAACAAAAATAGTTCCGATTCACACATACTGAAGTCAAAACATTGCATAGCATTTATGGATTATTCATGAAGTACTAGACCAGGTCCTTTCGCTTCTTCATCAACACATGTTTTATATCTTCGGCAACTTCGTCCATGTTGATAGCCATCATCTTGTCTAACTCGGCTTGCTCATCCCTTTTCTGTCGGTACTTCATTTCACATTCTTTGAGGGAGAACTCTTTTTTACGGAGTTCCAACTCCTGAGTTTTGACATCTTTGAGAAACTCATAGTCTTCTTGCACCTTGAGAACTCTCTGTAACCTCTGATCCTTGTGCAATACACATCCACAAACTCACAGGACATAGGGTATGACGCGCCCTAGCGGCTTGAACCTGTATAGTGATCCTATGCGTTCTGTCGTGCTTCGTACGGACCATCAAGCTGCGGTCGACATCGTCATCCTCCCAAAAGCATTGCGTGGTATGCCTAGGGGTGGTAATGGATCGTGATCCAAATGCTTCTTCACAAAATGTTAGGGCACTAAATAAATTTTACTTCAAAATGAATAGAAATAGACCCCTAGGTATACCCCGTGGTACGTCGTTGGTACCAAACACTGACCCCAGGTGTCAAAAGAACCTATCAATTATGCCACCTGTTTTTTGGAAGGGATGTGGTACGAGCATGCCAATACTGAATTTCTTCGTAACTACAAATCCTAAAGCACGTCGTCTTGAAAAATAATCTTTTTAGAAAACATGACAACAAGAAAAAGAACTTACAGTTAGTATTTTCTAAAAGATATTGCATCCACGCGACTCCACACTTCTGCCACTTGTTGTGCGTTTGGTTGGACATATAAGAAAGGATAGAAGGTGGGCGGCCACATTTTCTATAGTGTTTGGATAAGAGTCACGCGGTAGCGAGGTGAACGACGGAGTAATTTTTGGTGGAGGTATGGTCCAAAAAAACCGAGAGAACGGTGTCGCTCCCTCCTCGTACTACTTTGACATTAAACCAAACACATTATTAAATCTTGTCTCACGGTAAATGCAACTTTCCGGATATGGTCCACCTAACCTAGTTGTAGTTGTTTTTTTTTTAAAAAAAATCTAATTTCAAAGTGCAGTCATTACATGGCGAAATAGCTTTTGATGGGGGCGATCTTGTAATTAATCTTCAAGTAACATCGATCGTTTTGACGAAACCTAGAAACTCATTTATTTTGGCACGGCACGGGAGAGTCGAAAGAATAAAACGCTGGCACTCATGTGTTGTCTCCGAAAGAATATGTTGGATCTTATATATGAGTGGGTGCGCTATGTAGATGCACGACTATAAGCGATAAAGTATACTACACAGTTTATAGCTGCAATCATCTAGCTAGTTCTGCCTGGTCAACACACGTGGAGAATAAACTAAAAAAGGGTGGGAATATATCTATATCTTTTTTTATTGTGTGCTAACTTTTTTTTCTTGTACGTGAGAAATTTACTTCCTATTCGTGGTGGGCTTACTTTTATAAATTTGTTGCAGTAAAATTTCTACTAGAGTGACAATCGACGAAGGAAAGGCGGAGGTTGGGATGGGATGGAGGGGCCCACCTGGCGGAGCTCACGTTACTTAGCACTGACACCTCCTCCTCCTTGGCATTGACAGGGTGGTGGTGGGTAACCTGGGCACAACTCATGCACCGGCGTCGGTTTCCGAGACAGGGACAGGACGCGATGGCGGAGAGACCGCCGCGATCTCGCGATAACCACTCGTGTCGTGTCGTGTCGTCGTCGGGGCTCCTGGTCACTCGGGAGAAGGAGAAAGAGAAAGAGAAAGCGAAAGCTCTGCCTCTGCTCCTCCATCAGTCTGTGTCTCTCCCTCCCTCCCTCCGTGTGCCACAGGCAGGCCCACAGCTGCTGTGCTAAAAAGAAAACAAAGCTGTTGGCAGGACCGCAGGACCGCACAACATTATTTTGGCTATCTTTTTTTAGGGCAAAATGGTACCATTGCCCCTGATCTGGCTTCGAAATGTTTAGCTACTCTCGTGGTTTTGCTGCGGATTGCACATTTGCCCCTATTTTTTGAAAATGAGTTCTCCGTCTGCCCTTCGCTACATTCCGTTGCAAATCTTGGAATAAAAAAAGGAATGACTACTGTAGAGACAAAAATACCCAAACAACAATTCACTCGGTCTCTCCTCGCATTCTCTTCGACGAGCCCTAAACCAACCGCGGCTTGGTGGGTGACCTCGGCTGCGTGGGCGTGGGCGGGCGACCGTCGGCGGCTTGAAGGCAATGAGCAGCGTCAGCGGGCGACCTCAGCTGCGGTTAGGATCGCGCGCGGATCTGCGGTCGGCCAGCGGCGAGCGGCCTTCAGCAGCGTCGTCGAGCGAGCGAGCGAGCAGCAACCTCTTGCGACCTTCGACGACCGGATCCTGTAGCCCGCTTGCGACCTTCGGCTACCGGGTACCGGACAATGCCATGGAGAGAAGCATGTATTGATACTGGGCCTTCGATGACCATGTATTGATGTGTTATGTTGATTTGATGCATCCTTGCCACGCTTCATAGGTCGATCTGGTCATATACATCTAGATTTGTTCATATGCTCATTAGGCATAAACCTTGTGTGGTGTAGGTCACGTCGCACTCCCTGCAATTTGTTAACTTTAGAGCCTCATCTTAATGCAAGCTCTAAACTTGGTGCCACCTATCAACCTGCTGAAACCTGTCAACGTAGTGCTAGCACCCAACCTATTGAGTCACTTGAGGTGGCTAGTGATAGCAACTATGACTCAGATGTTGCTGTTTCTAACATTAACTCTGAAAGTGATGAGTCTAACTATGATGGTGATGAGGTGATAAGTCTTGATGATGACGAGGACACTGAACCTACATTCTGTTATAATGTTGATCATCCATGTGTTGATGAAGGTGTGATCTATCCTGATGTAAATGCAGTTAAATCTGCATTAACACATCATGCAATCATTAAGGACTATGCTTTCCAGACTGTGAAGAAAGACAAGAGCAGATTTAGAGCTAAGTGCAAGAAGGCAGATAAGGGGTGCAAGTGGACTTTTTTTTTGCATCCACCAGTAAAAGGTTCTATGGTTGCAAGGCACGTTCTATTATTTACACACCACTTTGCTAATGTTTATTTTCTTGCAACAATATTTATGTTTTCTTCCTTGTTGCAGATCAAGAACAACAAACCTAGCCATAATTGCAATTCAGTAAATAAGTGTGGACATACAATGGCTACAAGCATCTGGGTAGCTGAAAGAGTGTACGAATGGTTGAAAGAGAAACCAACAATGGGACCAAAAGATCTACAAGTTGAGCTGTAAAAGAAGTACAAGTTTGAGGTGTCCTATGATAAGGTGGTAAAAGGGAGAGAGAAAGCAATTGAGAAGATCTATGGCAAGTGGGAGGAAAGCTAAGAGTTGCTGCCAACTTATAGAGCTGACCTCAGGGTAGTTGAAATGGATACTAAGGAGTTCAAAGGTGACATATGTTTCAAAAGATTCTTTGTAGCATTAAAACCTTGCATTGATGGTTTTTTTTGGAGGTTGCAGGCCATATATTGCAATGGATTCCAATTGGTTCTTGCAGTGCAAGTGAACTAGGGGGAATTCCACCATTTGGGAGAGTGACAAGTCAACGAAGGAGGGTAGGGGAAGAAGAGGAGGCCTTGCATACTGGTTTGTTGAATCCGAATGACTTGTTATGCATGAGATAATATGTAGCACTAATATGTATGTGTGAGACAATATGTATGTGAGAGAATATGTTGGTTTAAGTCATTTATGTGTGAGACTATGGTTATGTTGCTTATGTTGGTTTAAGCCCTTAAATTATGTGTTTCTATAAGATATTTGATTTATACATATGGTTCTTCAGTGTCTACAAAACAGGGGCACTCTTGCAAGTTTTCTATAAAACAGGTCCATTTTTACAAATTTGCATAAGGGTATAATGGTCCACATTTAACACCGTCAACTCTCTGTTAAACAACAGGGGTAGGACGCTGGCTCAAAGTCAGAAAAAAATACGGATAACGGTACAAAGTGGTAATCTATAAGGGCAAATGGACCATTTGACAGTGAAACAGGAGCATCTAGGCTAAAGACCATTTTTTACTGCTACTCGTATTAAATTTAAGCAAATATAGAAATGTAGGTAGGTCTATCTTTAATTTAATCCAGAAATGCCATAACAAATTTATGAAAACATGCATGCGTTTGTGTGAAATATTATTACTTGCAACGGTAGCAAACATAAATATAAAACTCGTACTTATTATTATATCAGAAGTTAAAACTCTACTATGCTTAGTCACAAACGGAAACAGTAGCAACATACTATTACCTAAATAATGGCATCGACCTCTCCGTGTGGCCAAGCGGAAGCGGCGAGGCAATCCACACCCACCCACGAGGCGGCCAAGCCACAATGGCTACACTGCACAAACGAAGTAAAACATGTGGGCTTCAATGTTGGTCACTTGTTTTCAAATGTTATGAGTTAAGAATAAGGCAACACAAAATGCTAATAGTTAATGACATTCGTCCTTCGAAGCATTATCTCCCTTAGGATATAATGATATTTAGACGAAGGTTATGAAGGACATATATTCATCATCTCAGTAAATAATAATAAAAATGTAAGCATATGAAACATGGAAAGTAACATGGATAATCATAGATAATCATATGGTATTATCAAAACATTTTTTCTTATATTATTATGAATGAATATGAACAATATTGAATTACATTTGTACCTTCGGCTTGACAGAAAGGTAAAAAACTTGAAAGTGACGTACGAGTGAATACAAGTCAGCGTGTCCAGTACAGGGTTACTGTTCACCTATTTATAGGCGCGGGACGCAGCCCGTGTAAAATTACATTTAAGCCCTTGACATTTACTATTGACTTAGGGATAATCTATCGAGGACTAGATAGTCTTTTTCCCTTTAAGTCGGTTTCATTTTGCACCACTAAGCCGAAGTTTTTCCACGGGTAGCTTAGACACTAATTCATACTTTTGTCGAACCGCGCTCTTTATATCATGTACAACTTCATCTCGTGTCTGAAGGTTTTTATACATATATTATAATTGGTAAATATGTTAGTCGTGTTTTTAAATATCTTCGGAGGACGAAGGCTCTCAACATCTACACTAACACTGGTAGATGGCGCGGATGCGGACGCAGGAGAAACTTTTGACTCGTTAACAGCTGGCATGTTGTGTTGTGTGTGCCTGCACTGCTTGTGCTTGCAGACGTGAAAGATGCGCGCACTCGTACTAGGACAAGGCCAGGCCAGCCCCACGTTCACGTACGTAGCACAGCACGCGTCATCTCGCGACATCTCGTCTCCTCCCAGGCTCTCATCAACTCGCGAGGCAAGTGGGCCCGGAGGGGAGGACGCCTGGACCAGAGGGAGGGAGCGACGCAAAGGACGTCGGCCCACGTGACGGACGATTCTGCCCCCCCCGGGCTACACCCGTCATTTCACGTACGATACGATGCTGCCTGGTTGTTGTTGTGGTTGCCATTGCCAAGGAGAGAGAGAGAGAGAGGAGAACGAAAGCGACCGGGGCCGCGGGAGAGAGCCACCGCAACGGGAAAGAAAGAAAGGAGACGACAGGCGGGCAGGGATGTCCAGCCAGTGCCACAACCGATCCGATTCATCAATCACTGCTCACGTACCGGGGTGCATGCCCGTACTCTACTCTATCTCTACCCAGTGGTAGTGGTAAAGGGTATTTTGTACTGCTGCACGGCGTTGCTATCTTCAACACTGTGTGCGTGTCAACTTGTGAATTCCGTGCGAAAATTAATGGATGCATGGATCCTGCTCCCCTCCCCTCCCCAGCAGCACGAGATACGAGAGACTCAACTCCATCAGTTTTAAGGCCATGCACAATGAGTATCTTAAGTTGTGTCTTAGAGTGTGTCTAGGGAGGTGAATGTAAAAAAACTCAAGACACGTATCTTGACGAAGACACAGTGTCTTAGCTCTATGTTCGAGACAGAAGACTAGCTGATTGGTCACTTTAATTTATTGAATGCTCTGATTGGTACAATGAATATCGTAAGACACATGTTTTAGACATAACCACTGTATTATGTTGTATTTTAGTTGTATCTTGTACTTGGAGTACCGTGCAGCAGTGTCTAGGTTGTACATGCCCTAAGTGACATCTAAATAACTAGTAGGGGTAGATTTTAATCCTTTCTCGAACAGATCCCTTAAAGAAGCGGTAGATTGTTTCTGATGAGCCCAAAAAAACCTTCTCATTTGTACCTATAAATGAGGGAGTTTTAAGGGGCTATAAAAAAGTTGTGAACGCTTTAGCGAAAAATTATTGGAGACACGTTTTTTGCGTTTTTTTTCCAAAAAAAAAACTATATTCTGCGAGACTTTTGAGGAGCTTTATGGGAACACTCTAGGGGAATTGTTAGAAACACTACCGTTAGTTCTAACCTGTAACTACCGTTACATGTTAGGATTAACGGTAGTGTTGTATGGAGAATTAAATTTATATCTAATGCCAAATAAAAATTTTCTGTTTTGAGGGTGCTTTTAGTGTAAAATAGGAAATTGTCTCAAATACTAGGACTAGGAGAGAGAGCCAAACGCACGTGATGGTACACCAGCCGTGTGCACCTTCTGTTTGCATATAATACGGTTAGGTAAGGACCTGCCATTATGGACTAGCAGTAGCTCCACCTTCTATCTATCCAACAAGAAGCCACGTCGCTTTCTCTGACAGTGACATTTTCTTTTCCCTCTGAGAATCGGCAATCGCAGCGCTCCTACTACTGTTTTTTTTTCTTTTGAAATTTTTTTGCTCCAGCCGTATTTATAAATTCTAAAAATTCGAGGAGAGAAAAAATCGAAACGAAGCCGTAGGCGGCAGGCGGTACTGTAACAAAAAAAAGTAGAGGCTGACGAAAGTAGCAAGCATGATGGCATTCCCACATCCACATGCACGCATCGGCGCCACTCGTGTCACCTCCGCCCCGCCCATCCTTTTCGCTGTCCGCAGCTGTGGCTGCTCTTCCTCGTCTTGGAAACTGCGAAACAGAGGAGAGAGAAAGAGAAAAAACTACCAGTGGTAAGGTGTCACGATCACGGCTCACTCACTCGAAATTGACGGCCATGTGATGTGCTTTCCGCTTCCCTTGGCATACTCACTTTTTTTTAAAAAAAAATGAAGACTGGATCCGGCTATGTATCTACGCTTATATTAGCTATCGACCGGTCCATATTAAGCATCATTAGTTCCTATCTACTGTATAATAACCTTTACCATCGGCCGTTCACAATATGTTTTCTTTTACAGACTTTTAATTGACTTATTAACACGCTGTGTTGTTGTTTTTTTTATTGAAATACGTACATACACATCTGGTTCCGTAGCTAAAAGTAAAATAAAATTATGTGACAGCAGTAACAAGATTATATAACTCGAGCATGATATTATGTCACTGAAATTGGTCGTTTTCCTGACTGAATCGTCCAACACAATAATCAGCACCACGGCTGGATTGATATTGGTTTGGTTGTAATTAACCGGAGTTTAACTTCTGGCTCTCGAGAAACAACAGTTCTTGCTAATGTTTTCTTGTTTTCGGTCCTACACGAGAGACGGAAACCGTTCCGGTTTTTTTAGTATTTCGGTTTAAAATCTAAAAACATAAAAGTCAAATTTTGGTCAACGAAATGGCTTTCTGAAACCATATAATAAAAAATGTAATCCCTGTACTAGTTGCGTCGGTAAAGTCACTGACAAGCCGACCAGAATTGTTGCCCGTTTGTGGTGCACTCAACCTAAGGGCGTTCATAATGACTAGCTAGTTCATGTAGAGCTAAGAAAAGAATAAAAATAGTAATTTATCTTGCCACTAGTACCTGATCTCACACGTAATACACTCAGTTTCTTGGAATACATGAAATTTCATATCTATTTGCTCGTCGTTAGCTATTCTCATTTTCCTCATATTTTCTATCAATATAGGAAAGAGAGTGAACCTAGCTAGTGAAATAGCTAGCAATTGCGAACGCCTCAAGACAAACGTTTATCTAGATCTATAGATCTATAGCTAAAGTATCAATTATTTAGACCCGAACGAACGAGCACTACGTGACAAAAGCAAACACCATACTCGTGAGACGCTAGTGCCGAGATTATAATTATTCGATTCGAGATGTGCGCCCACACGCAAAGATAGATTAGTTACTCCCTTCGTAAAAAAAAAGTATAAGAATCTTACTTCAAACAATCCTAAATTTGATAAATATGTATATAAAGTTATTCTTTTTCAAGCAATTATATTAAATGTATTGAAAGAATGGTTGGTGCCCCTGTAAATTAAATACTCTCTATTAGAAATTTAGACAAATTTTATTTATATTTAGTAAATTAAATACTCTCTATTAAATGTATCACAATTGATGTAGGTAGACGCTCGGAGTACTTTCTCTTGAACATCCACCAAGATGAGGAGCAAGAAGATGATGTGAGGCAACACCAAAAAGAAGACGAAGACGTTCTCCAAAAACCTGATCGCCCACATACTCGAGCACTGCATACAACGGTTCTAGAAACATGATTCACAACACTCTGTGTACGTAGAGGATTGGAACATGAAGATGTGACTTTGTGTTGTTGTGTTCCCTCTTTTGCTCGTGCCACGAGAGCTACATATAATAGCAAAAATTATAGAAAGATTGAAACAAGCTCATTACTTTGGCCATTATATTAACTCCCCAATTGATCGACTCTAAGTGACAAGATAAGCTTATATCAAACAATCTAGCATTTTATCGGTGTCATAGCCTAATTAATCGATAGCAATTTTATTATTTTTTCTGACAGAGACACAGAGTGATTGAGTACGTGTATGCTAGAAGTATTTTTTTGTGTATTGTATACGGTTGTCATCTTGCGTATTATCGTTTTCTTTGTGGGAAACCGTGGAATTTAGGAGTATTTTGTGCATGATAGGATGGGATCTGTACGGCCAATAATTCACTCTCATCCACTCTATCGCTTCCAATAATTGGTGAACAATTGATGGATTTTTTCACCTATTAAATGATTAGTAGTAGTACGGCTAGTAGAATAGTTGGACAAGTCTCTTTCTTGGATCCACAATTAACATAGAAAGCTTTATGTTTCGTAAGTGATTGGCTCTTTGATCATTATTTTTTTTTCTCGTACGTTATTTGATTATCCCCGACAAGATCCACGCCCAAACAAAAAACTAAACAAATCTCCTGTCCTTTTAAAGCCCGGTTTAGAACCACTAGAGTTAATAGTTAGCTAGTTAATAAATTATTAGCTAGGTTAAGGTAGCTAATAAACTAATTGTAGCTGTGAGGGGGCTAACAATTAGTTGTGGTATAGCTGAGAGTAGTGTTTTGAGCACGACAAGTAATTTTTAGTAGCTAACTATTAGTTCTAAAAGTACTAAACAAAGGCTAAGTGTCTCCCCATGGCTTCTCCCGCCTAGTTAGCCAATCCTTGAATCTCTACACATTTAAAGCACTAGTTTATCGTGTTCATATGTTCCTTTCTTTCAGTTGCTCATCTATAAGTTGGTTGTTAACCCATAGATATGCCGTGAGAAACCAACACAAGTCCAACACGATAGAGTGTAGATCTGTCCCTCTCCTCCGCTTTTCGCCCACCAGTGGGTCGTGAGAAACTACCCAAGCCTAACACAAAGGAAGTCGCATGCTGCGTAACACTCCCGCTTAGTACCATCCTAGTAGCTAAATGAGAACAAACGACCGAGCGAGCTATAAAAAATGATCATGCTTCTTTTCAACCCATACCTTTTCAGTCTTTTGGCTAAAATAAATTGTAATATTTGTTCTTATCAATTTAATATCCGGTATGTGGACTATATGTTCACTTTCATACTCACTCCATTCTTTTTATTTGTCGCGGTTTAGTTCAAAAATGAACTAGCGGGCGACAAATATTCAAGAACGGAGGAAGTATTAAATTTATTTTTATGGGTATTTTTTTGTGTGGAGGGTCCACCACACTAGCTTACCTGGCCCTCACATGTCGTAAAACTGTTGCATTGCTGGTAGGGTCTGGCTTGCCCCAACCAATACCAACAAATATGATTGTGTGCCATCGCAACGTACGAGCATTGTACTAGTACTCTCTATGTCTTATTTGGATACACATGTAGTTTTCTTGTTACATATGTGTTGGAGTATGTTGACATTGAAATTAATTTAAATTATATCTCGATCCATTTGAAAAAAAAATCATTGATTGAGTATAATAATACGCATCTTAAGATACATGAGGCTATAGCCAGTAGATCGTGTATATGGTCATGCAAAACACTGATTTTGTACTATTTTGCATTATATACCACACTGTTTATGGAGTGGAGTTTCATGTTTGAAATAGGAGATATGATGAGTAAGGTTGTTGGAGATAGCCTAAGACTTTGTTTAAATGCACATATATTTGCCTTAATCTATACAAATGATACTTGGCTGATGTGAAATTTAGTTTAAAATCCATGCCAAATCACTCTAACATACATAGATTAAAATGAATATATACATACACGACGCATCTGAACACGTAGTAAGTAGAAGAAAAGCATTATAGCCTATTTAGTATGGCTTTCTCTAGTTTTAGATTCTTACTACAATAGGTTAGATGAGTCAGAACTAGTAAAGCCAGAAACTTCATCGTTTTCTAGTTTAAAGGTTGCTTCGTGTCTTCAACTTCACCAGCAAAACTATTGTAGCAGCACCACTAACTAGGGAACTAACTAATAGAGCAAAGAGTTAATTTTCTCTACCCTATCCAAATTGAATCGGAAAGAGAAACCATTAAAGTTGATATGTGGTTCGATTGATCTCATCCCAACGAGAGGTCGGTTCGGCCAGCCGGTTGGTGGAGCTGCCTATCATTCGGACTGGTCGGTACTAGCCTGGCTCTGTTTGAAATAGCTACAGTTTCAGAAAATTTAGTAGAGTTAGTGAAGTAAGTAATTAACTAGGTACTTCAGAAAATTATAAAGCTAAAGTTGTAAACCTTTAAAAAATATTTAGATAAATCATTTCATTTATTATTTAGACTAAAAATATTTTTAAAACAATTTAAATTAATATTATAAAATATAACTCCACGGTGGAGCTAGAACATGTAGTCATTCTAAAGACCCTGTGTTGGAGTCTTATCGGTTGGTATCAACCGATGCATTATACGGTTGAATCGATACGGACTAGGTTTTTATGGTGTAACGCTTGTGTCATGTCATCTACATTTTTATACCGTTGAAGTCCAAAAAATCTAAAAATACAATAAAAAATATATAAATTATGTAATTTGTTAGCTTTAGAAACTATGCAATTTTTATTTATGCTATATAAATTATGTAATTTTTATTTGTGGTTTATAAACTACATAATTTTACTTTTTATTATAAATTATGTTATTTTTGTTTGCTTATTATTTATTCGGATGATTTTTTTTATTTCAATAAAACAGTGTGTTTCATCGAAACAAAGGTCTGTAAAAGGAAAGCTAATGTGGCGATGAGGTAGTTGTAAGCTGACGATAAAAAGTGTATATTGAAGCGTCGCAGTAGGTAAGGGCTGAAGATGATCGATAGTATGATCTATAGGGTGGATGTAACGGTGTATAATACTATCTCCATCAGCTTTTCTGTTTCATCTTTTATTTTAAACTTCGCTCTATAAACATAGTCTAAAACGATATTTTACACGACCATATACAGTCGTTTTGGTAGCCGCAGCCTAAGGATCTATCGCACTGAATCCAGCCTACGGCTATCTCCTGTTGTTCTTTCATCTCCTTCTAAACACACTTGTATTTTAAACTACACCCATCGTGAAAAAAAAAACAATAGTTTTAGCCAACCAAACGCACGAGCACGATCTCGACACATCCAGCCCGCGAATAATAAATCCCTTCTCCGTACACGTTACCATCAGCTATCCGTTTCCAATTCCACGGACGTACGCTAGGCGTCCCCATCGTGTGACCATCTGATGGAGCCGTGCCCGTCCCTATTCCCCCCTACTGCCCACGACTGGGACTCCTGGGATCCAAGCGTGGTGGTGACCTGGGGGTCCACGTGGACGCCTGCGGGCCCTTTGCACACTGCTACGAGCTCGTCCAATCTTTTATGCTTTCCTTATTCAGACTGCTATGTTTTCTATCCTATCATTCTATGAATTGTTATTATTATATACACACACTCTCTGATCGAGACTCGAGAGTGAGATGAGGAGAGAAGGGTCTTTGTGCACTGCGTACTCCACTACCTCGTGTACGGTGTGCATCATGCGAAAGCAGGGACGCCTCCGCCGGCTGCAGCTCAGCAGCTCCATGCATCGGTGATCGGTGTATGCTATATAATTCACCCATTTAAATTTTATAAATCTCTCCTAATTAAATTACCTCACAATCATAATCTCCACTAAATCCACTAAATAAATTGTACATATGCTTAACACACCATCAAAACCAATGCTTCAGATCGCTGGATGACCTCTTTCTTCCGCGTTAGCGCGGGCTATATGCTACTCCTCCCGTTATTTTTTATTTGTCATGGTTTAGTTTAAAAATAAACTAGCGGACGATAAATATTCGAGAACGAATATAATAATATACTGTAATTTGTTGGTGTATTCACATATGGACATATGGAGCTGTCGATGCGTAGTTAACTTTACTTTTGACTCAAAATATGCTGGTTGAAGTTGTATCCACTCACCTACGATGATCTTACCTAGGGTCTAGGGTTACAATCTCAGCTTTTTAAAGTTATTTGGGTTGACCCAAATCCTAATTAAATAGACTAAAATGGCATATGCCACGATAATTAGCTTAAGATAGGAGATAATTTAAATTACTCCCTATATTCTAAATTATAGAATGATATAATAACTTTTCATATATATATATATATATAGAGAGAGAGAGAGAGTAAGTTTTGCTTTATATTTAGATATACAAGATGTACAGTAAAACTAATATATATGAAAAATTAAAATATGTGACAAATTTAAATGGGGGAACTAGAACTAGATAGATGGTTAGAAACTCCCTTATATATATCCCTATCCATGGCTCTATTTAGTAGAGCCTTTTCTGCTCTAGATTCTCTGTGGGAGCTGATTCTACGACTGGAAATATTTTCCTACGAAACTCTATGCAGACGATGACTCTTGCGTGGAGGTGCATCGGAAGAACCTACTTTTTAGCTCACATCCCTC
This sequence comes from Zea luxurians, assembly GCA_029449295.1. Taxonomy (NCBI): domain Eukaryota; kingdom Viridiplantae; phylum Streptophyta; class Magnoliopsida; order Poales; family Poaceae; genus Zea; species Zea luxurians. The sequence goes on along the minus strand of JAOPSE010000010.1, from coordinate 34,188,856 downwards.
TAGTTTATTTTAGAGAATCATTTTGTTGAATTTGTATATTATTGTCGGCGTTCCGAGACCGGGGGGTCCCCGAGCCGACGAGTGAGTGTGCCGCGTGCCCCAGCCCAGATGGGTCGAGCGCGTGGGCGAGCGCGAAGGGGGGAGAGAGGGAGAGAGAGCGAGAGCGAGGCGGCCGGAGCCGGGTCGTGAGGGAGTCGGAGAATTCCCGCGGCCTTCGTGTTCGTCCCGCGCCCAGGTCGGGTGCGCTTGCAGTAGGGGGTTACAAGCGTCCGCGCGAGGTGAGGGGAGCGAGCGGCCCCGAGAGAGCGCCTGCCCCTGCCCTTTGTCCCCGCGAGGCCAACCTTCTCTAAGAAGGCCCTGGTCCTTCCTTTTATAGTCGTAAGGAGAGGATCCAGGTGTACAAAATGGGGGTGTAGCAAGGTGCTACGTGTCTAGCGAGGGAGAGCTAGCGCCCTAAGTACATGCCAAGGTGGCAGCCGGAGAGATCTTGGCACCCTGTTGGTGTGGCGTCGTGGCTGTTGGAGGAGTAACGGAGCCTGATGGAGGGACAGCTGTTGGAACAGCTGTGCTCTTGCTGACGTCTCCCTGCTTTCGTAAGGGAGCTGAGAGTCGTCGTCGTCATGGTCTAGTGAGGCGCCATCATTGCCTATCTGGCGGAGCTGGCCAGATGGGACGCCGGTCTTGTTCTCTGCGACCCGAGTCGGCTCAGGGCAGGGTGATGATGACGCTTCCCGTTGACGTGGCGGTCTTGTGTCCTAGGTCGGGCGTCGTGGAGGCTCTTCCGAAGTCGAGGTCGAGTCCGTCCTGCATGACAGAGGCCGAGCCCGAACTCCTGGGTCGGGCGAGGCGGAGGTCGTTCGGCAGAGGCCGAGGCGGAGTCCGAGCCCTGGGTCGGGCGAGGCGGAGTTCGTCGTCTTCAGGGGCCTTAGCCCGAGTCCGAGCCCTGGGTCGGGCGGAGCGGAGTTCACCGTCTTCCGGGGCCTTAGCCCGAGTCCGAGCCCTGGGTCGGGCGGAGCGGAGTTCGCCGTCTTCCGGGGCCTTAGCCCGAGTCCGAGCCCTGGGTCGGGCGGAGCGGAGTTCGCCGTCTTCCGGGGCCTCAGCCCGAGTCCGAGCCCTGGGTCGGGCAGAGCCTCCTATGGCACCTCTGGCGAAGTCTGGTCGCCCGTCGGTCTTACCTTTTGCGTTAAACGCCCCGGTGACTTGGTCGGTTGGCGCGGTGATTTAGTCAGGGTTACTTCTTATCGAAGGCGGGGCCTCGGGCGAGCCGGTGATGCGTCTGCCGTGAAAGAGGAGGCCTCAGGCGAGACGGAGTCATCTTAGGGTCGGCTGCCCTCGCCCGAGGCTAGGCTCGGGCGTGGCGTGATCGAGTCGCTCGTATGGACTGATCCCTGACTTAATCAAACCCATCAGGCCTCTGCAGCTTTATGCTGATGGGGGTTACCAGCTGAGAATTAGGCGTCTTGAGGGTACCCCTAATTATGGTCCCCGACAGTAGCCCCCGAGCCTCGAAGAGAGTGTTAACACTCGCTTGGAGGCTTGCGTCGCACTTTTTTGCAAGGGGACCAGCCTTTCTCGGTGGTACTTTGTTCCGGTGGGTGCGCGCGAGCGCACCCGCCGGGTGTAGCCCCCGAGGCCTCGGAGGAGTGGTTTCACTCCTTCGAGGTCTTAATGCCTTGCGTAATGCCTCGGCTGGTCTGGCGGTTCCCTCATGCGAGCAGGGCGTAGCCCAGGTGCACTGTCGGGGCCCAAGTTCTCGGGCTGGTATGTTGACGCTGTCAACGGTTCGGCCGGAGCCGGGTTTGCGAGAGCAGCCCTCGAGCCTCCGCACGGAGCGAGAGGACGATCAGGGACAGACTCGACTTTTTACATACGCCCCTACGTCGCCTTTCCGCAAGGAGGAGGGGGGGAGAGCGCCATGTTACCCTCGATGGGCACCGAACATGGTGTCTCCGGTGAGCTGCAATCGGGTAATCCGAGTGGACGTCCGTGCCCCGTTCGTTGGGGGTCGGCTAGGGGCCCGGAGGCACGCCCAAAAGTACCTGCGGGTGATCTGCCGGACCCGGTCCCCTAGCGACGGGGTCCGAGGGCTCGTTGCCTCCCTCCGATGGGATTCCGTTACAGAGTCGTTCCCGCTGGTCTCGGAAATGTCCTAGGGTACCTCGGGAGCGCAGCCCGAGCCTTGGTTATGTATCGAACGTACCCCTGGTCATCCCTCGCTCGGCGTCTGAGGCGACTGTGAACCCTTCGACAGGCCAGCCTTCGAACCCCTGATCAGTAATGGGTGCGGAGCCCTAGTAGCCTGAGGCGGTCGTGGAACCTTTCGGGAGGCCGACCTTCGAACCCCTGACCAGTAGTGGGTGTCGGGCCCACGCGATCTGAGGCGGCTGTTGAACCCCTCGGGGGGCCAGCCTTCGAACCCCTGATCAGTAGGGAGGCTCGGAGCCTAGTTCCTTCACGGGGAAGGATCCCTTTGGGGGTATCCCCTTTCCCGGTCCCTGTTGCAAGAGATAGAGAAAGAAGGAAAAGGAAAAAGGATACGAAACCAAGCGACGTGGCGTACCTTTTTTGGTGTGGTCGTGTTGGCGAAGGCGAAGCGCCGCCAGCTGCCCCTGCCAGAAGCGTCGCCTGTCCGGCCGCGGAGTTAATGCGCAGGGGCGAGTAGTTGGCGAGGCTGCCGTTGCGTGCGCGAGCCGTTCGAGGAACGGCTGTTTCGCTTCGCGTTTTTTGAACCCCGCGTCCGGTTCGGGCGGTACGTTGGAACCGTCTTGACCTTGGTCTTTATGTACCCCGGAGAGGGTCCGGTGACGGTTCTCGACTCCGCTTCTCGCCTCCCTCTCAGGTTTTTTGCAGCCTGAGAGATCTAGCCAGGAAAAGGAAACCGCCCTCCCCTGTCCTTCACGCCGCCACCCCTTCTGCCTTGGCGATGGCTGACCGGGTGACCATCATCCCGCCGCGCGACCCGTGGCCCTTCTCCACGGTGACGGCGGGTGATCTGGAGGACCTCGTCGGCGAGGGTTTGCTCCGCCCCCTCACCGATAAGCAGCGACCGGAATGGATTCCTCCCGCGGGCGGAGTCGCTCCATCCCCTCCGCCGGGGTATGTCGTGAGCTTCATCTCCTTCCATGAGCGGGGATTTGGTGTGCCGTCGAGCCGCTTCATGCGGGCCATCCTGTTCCACTACGGGGTGGAACTGCACAACCTCACTCCCAACTCCATCGCGCAGGCCGCTATCTTTGTAGCGGTGTGCGAGGGGTATCTGGGGATCGCCCCCATTGGGATTTATGGACTCATCTCTTCTTTGCCGAGCTTTTTGCTTCGTCGATGGGGGAGAGGAAGGTCCGTGCGGCGGTGCGGGACGGCGGCTGCACCCTCTTGCTGAGGCAGTTGCGGTCGTCGCAGTATATCCCTGCCGTCCTTGCATCCTCAAACAAGGGTTGGCAGCGCCGGTGGTTCTACCTCCGGAATGACGGGGAGTCGCTCCCGCCGTTCTCTCAGCGGGTTGTCACCGCCGCTCCCGACGCCTGGCGCCACGGGACTCCACACGAGAGGCAGAAGAACCTCGAACCTCTTCTCCAGGCCCTGAAGGCTTTGCGGGAGGAAGGGCTCACCGCCGCGGGAGTGGTTGCCGCCATCCACCGCCGGAGGGTGCTCCCTCTAGCGGAGCGGCGGCTGTCGCTTTGGGAGATGACCCAGGAGGCCGACTGGGAGGGGTCACGGATGTCCCCTGATCCTCTTCCCCACGACGCCCTCCACTGGCGGGTGTCGGCCGCGATGGGGAAGCCGGACCCCCGCGCCTTTTCCCAGCCTCGAATGCGCCCCGACCAGGGGTGCGTCGCTCTGGTGAGTGTTCGTTCCTTCCTTCTTCACATACCAGGTTGCTTCTGATTCTTACGATTGGGTTTCTTTCTCCCCCCTTTTTAGGAGGTGGGGCGGCACAAACCCTCCCTGCCGCGGGTCCCGGAGGACGCGGTGGGTCGGGCGGCGCGGCGGGTCGCCGCGGAGGAGGAGAAGAAGAGAAAGGATGCGGAGAAGGCCCGGGCCCGCAGGCGGAGGCGGGCTCGGGACGCCCTGGAGAAACGCCGTCGCCAGCAGGAGAGGGAAGGACTCCCCAGGGAGCTGTCGCCGGAGACGTCCGACGATGACGACGACGACGACGACGAAGAGGAGGAGGATGACATGGCCGCCCGTCTCGGTCTCAGCCCCGGCTTGGGGTGTGGCCGGGAGCCGTCGAGTCAGCCCCCGAGCGGGCCTACGTCGTCGGTCCCTGGAGCCGAGGCGCCGGATCCCCGACCTGAGGGGCGGGGGCAACCCGAGAGGGTTCTTGACCCCTCGGCTGGAGGAGCTGACGCGACTCCAGGGAGCCGGGCCGAGGGGTCCGTTCCTCGGGAACCGTCGCCCGCGCCGGCAGCATGGGGGAGCGGTCCTCAGGTTGCCATGGCGGCGCCTGGGCAGTCCGCCTCCCGGGCCTCAGGGGCGTCCGAGGCGAGGGCGGCGCCGGGGCTGTTGGCGAGGCGGACCTCGGCGGTGGTTCCAGGAAGCGGGAGCCAAGAGACCTCCCCCCAGGCATCGTGGATCATGGTCCGGAGCGGGTAGGTACCTTGGAATGTCTCCGTCCCGGCGCTTCATTCATACGTCTGGGCCGTGATTTTCCCTTTCTTGTTTTTTCCAGCAAACGGAGCCATGGCCCTACCGACCTGGCGCCTCGGAAGGCCCTCAAGACGGCGTTGGTCCAGGCAGCTGGCGCCACCTCGGGCCCTGCCGCTCAGCCGACCCTTTCGCAGGGTGCTCCGCCGCACGGGGCTCAGGCGTCGCATGTTCCGGGGGAGCAGGTCCCCGAGGCGGGCTCCTCTGCCGAGTTGGCCATCGTGATCGGGGAGGCGGCCGGCGCCGACGTGGTCCCGAGCTCGCCTGCCATGTCGGCCATGCCAGCGTCTGCCGCTACCGCAGTTGGCACCGTCCCAGTCGGAGAGCGTACGGTTGCCGCCGGCGTCGAGACGGCCGCAGCGTCGGCGCCCGGAGCCTCGGAAGAGGTGGGCGCGGACGCGCAGTGCTCCCTGGCGGGCGGCAGCCTTGTCGCTGTGCGGCGGAGCCCCGAGGCCCGGGGCCAGTTGCTCCGATTCCGGACCCGCGAGGCTTCGGGCCCTATCTTCGTTCTTGACGACGAAGAGGAGGACCAGTCCTGGGACGAGCTCCGCAAGCGTGCGGAGGCGACAGTGGGGTTGCTCCGATCGTCGCTGGAGGTTCTCTGCGGGGACGTCCCCAAAATCCTTCAGGTAATGGTTTCAGGCATACCTTCTCGCTTCTGCGAGCGAGGCGTTCGTCGTGATGTCTTGCTTTCCTTTCCAGGATCTGACGGACCGGAGCGCTGCCAAGTCGTCGTTCATCCGCCGCGAGGCCGACGTCTGGGGCTCGCTGCGGTCCCTGAGGACTTCGCTCGCCGGGGCTACCGCGCGCCTTTCTCAGCAGGACGCTAAGATAGCGGACCTCCAGTTGCTCTGCGCTGACCTGAGGGCCGAGGCGGCGGCAGCGCGCACGGAGGTGCTACAACAGCGGTTGGAGCTCGCCCAGGTTGCCGAGGAGCGGGACCAAACTCAGGGCCGGGCCGCCGAGGCTGAAAACCGGGCCAAGACCCTCGCGGCCGATCTGGCCGCGGCCCAGGTCGCGGCCTCGGAGCAATGCGTCCGAGCCGGAGGTGCGCCCCGTCCGTCCTCGGTTCTCGTTCTTGCCCGTTTCTTTCGCTTGAGTTTGAGGTCTTTCTTTCGGTTGTTCGCAGAGCTCGAGTCTGCTCTTGACGAGTCTGCCAAAGCTCTCGCCGAGGCGCTCGCTGGAGCTGCTGAGCAGAGGGAGGTCGATCTCGCGGCCATGTCCGAGGCCGTCTCGGAGGTCTATCGGAAGCTCGGTCCCGGCGACGTCCCTTCAGGAAGCTCTCCCCAAAGCCGTCTTCAAGCCCTAGGTGATTACGCGCGCGGTAAAGTCCGCGGGGCGCTACACCACGACGTCAGGCGGGCCTTCGCCGTGCTCGCTTCCCACTACGTCGTGGACTTGGAGCGGGTCAGTGAGGGGTACTGCCTTCCTGACGAAGACGAGGCGGCCCTGGCGGAAGTTCAGCGGCTCGACGTGGTCGCTGCGGGTCCGAGCGCGGCGCTGGCGGCCGTCTTCGAAGCGGAGATTCTTCCTCCTGCGCCGCCGCCGGAAGCGGAGGTGGACCTTACCGACGGCGGGGGTGGAGTTGAGGGCGCGGCGCCTTCCCGAGGCGACGCTTGATTTTTGTTGGATGTGTGATTTGCCGCGGCCACCGAGGCCTGGACATTTTACTTCTCTTCCGTGAAGTCATGCTCCTTTTCGTTTCGATTTTCGCGCCTAGCCCGTAGTGTCGACAACAGGGTGATTTCCCGAGCTGGGTCCTTTTTCGTGGCAGGCGACGAGTGAGGTGTCCCTAGCCCGGAGGCATAGGTGTTCCCCAGCTCAGTCGGTCTCTCCATTTACTCGTACCCAAGTTCGCTCCTCGGGACCCTGCTTCTGACGCATCCGGGAGAACGCAAAAAACCCTTCTTGACCGAAAAATGAGTTTCTTTGACGCGGAACGGTACGTACAAACTCGACGAGAGGGGTTCCCCCTTTTTAGCCCCCGAGGGAGGGTCGGGCTCTGCCGGGGCGAGGCCGACCCTTCCTTGATGACTGATTCTTATGTGTGAGTGGGGAAAGGGCGCAGCCCCCGGGCGCCGTTAGCGCAGAGGCCGTTTGGCGAGTCGGGCTCCTGCCCAGATATTCGGCGAGTGCTCGGTGACATCCCTCGGTACGCCGGGCATGCCCGAGGGACCCCACGCAAAAATGTCGACGTTTGCGCGAGGAAAGTCGACGAGTACTGCTTCTTATTTGGGACCGAGCCCGGAACCGATCCGGATCTGCTTGGGGGTATCGCCACTGGGGTCGAGAGGGACGGCCTTGACCGTCTCCGCTGGCTCGAAGTTGCCGGCGTGTCGCTTCACGTCCGGCACCTCTCGGGAGAGGCTTTCCAGGTCGGCGATGAGGGCCTCGGACTCGGCGAGGGCCCCGGCGTACTCCACGCACTCCACATCGCATTCGAACGCGTGTTTGTACGTGGGGCCGACGGTGATGACCCCGTTGGGGCCTGGCATCTTGAGCTTCAGGTACGTGTAGTTGGGGACGGCCATGAACTTCGCGTAGCATGGCCTTCCCAACACTGCGTGATAGGTTCCTCGGAACCCGACCACCTCGAACGTCAAGGTCTCCCTTCGGAAGTTGGAGGGTGTTCCGAAGCAGACAGGAAGGTCGATCTGCCCGAGGGGCTGGACGCGCTTCCCAGGGATGATCCCATGGAAGGGCGCAGCGCCTGCTCGGACGGATGACAGACCGACGCGCAGGAGCCTGAGGGTCTCGGCGTAGATGATGTTGAGGCAGCTGCCCCCATCCATCAGGACCTTGGTGAGCCTGACGTCGCCGATGACGGGGTCGACGACGAGCGGGTACTTCCCCGGGCTCGGCACGTGGTCGGGGTGGTCGTCCCGGTCGAAGGTGATGGGCTTGTCGGACCAGTCTAGGTAGACTGGTGCCGCCACCTTCACCGAGCAGACCTCCCGACGCTCTTGCTTACGATGCCGAGCCGAGGCATTCGCCGCATGCCCTCCGTAGATCATGAAGCAGTCGCGGACCTCGGGGAACTCTCCTGCTTGGCGATCTTCCCCTTTGTCGGTGTCGTGAGCCCTGCCGCCCTCTGCGGGTGGCCCGGCCCGATGGAAGTGGCGCCGAAGCATGACGCACTCTTTGAGGGTGTGCTTGACGGGCCCCTGATGGTAGGGGCACGTCTCCTTGAGTGCCTTGTCGAAGAGGTTAGCACCTCCGGGGGGCTTCCGAGGGTTCTTGTGCTCGGCGGCGGCGACAAGGTCTGCATCGGGAACGTCGCGTTTCGCTTGCGACTTCCTCCTGCCTTTCTTCTTGGCGCCGCGCGGAGTAGACGCCTCGGGAGCATCTTCCGACGGGCGGCCCTGGGGCTGCTTGTCCTTTCGGAAGATGGCCTCTACCGCCTCCTGGCCGGAGGCGAACTTGGTGGCGATGTCCATCAGCTCGCTCGCCCTGGTGGGGGTCTTGCGACCCAACTTGCTCACCAGGTCACGGCAGGTGGTGCCAGCAAGGAACGCGCCGATGACATCGGAGTCGGTGATGTTGGGCAGCTCGGTGCGCTGCTTCGAGAACTGCCGGATGTAGTCCCGGAGAGACTCTCCCGGCAGTTGCCGACAGCTTCGGAGGTCCCAGGAATTCCCGGGGCGCACGTACGTGCCCTGGAAGTTGTCGGCGAAAGCTTGGACCAGATCCTCCCAGTTGGAAATCTGCCCCGGAGGCAGGTGCTCCAACCAGGCACGAGCAGTGTCGGAGAGGAACAGGGGGAGGTTGCGGATGATGAGGTTGTCGTCGTCCGTCCCACCCAGCTGACAGGCCAGGCGGTAGTCCGCGAGCCACAATTCCGGTCTCGTTTCCCCCGAGTACTTTGTGATAGTAGTCGGGGGTCGGAATCGGGTCGGGAACGGCGCCCGCCGAATGGCTCGGCTGAAGACCTGCGGACCGGGTGGTTCGGGCGAGGGACTCCGATCCTCCCCGCTGTCGTAGCGTCCCCCACGCCTGGGGTGGTAGCCTCGGCGCACCCTTTCGTCGAGGCGTGCCCGACGGTCACGATGAGGGTGCTCATCGCCGAGGTGGCCCGGGGCCGCAGGCGCGGTGTTGCGCGTGCGCCCGGTGTAGACCGAGGCTTCCCGCGTGAGTCGGGAAGTCGCGGCACGAGGTTCCGAGGGGTACCCCTGCCTTCGGGAGGCAGAGCTCTCGGCCCGCCGGGCCGCAGCGCCTTCCAGGAGATGCTTGAGTTCTCCCTGGATTCGCCGACCCTCGGTGGTTGATGACTCCGGCATTGCGCGGAGGAGCATCGCTGCGGCGGCCAGGTCCTGACCGGTTCCGCCGGATGCGGGTGGCGGTCTGTCCCTGGCATCGTTGGCGATGCGGTGCTGGAGACCTTGGGGCAGGTGACGTATTCCTCCGGCCGGGGGCTGGCTCGCCCATACCTGCCCGATGTTCTGGCGGATTGCCTCGAGCGCTCCTGCTCCTCCATCGAGCCCGGCCTGCGCCCCGCGGACTTGCTCGAGCTGTGGGTCGTGACCCCCCGCCGGAACGGGGACCACAGCTAGCTCCCGCGGGATGTCGGCGCGAGGCGCTGGCCTAGGGGGATCACCATCCTCTGGCATGCCGAGACAGCCGCCTCCGGAGGGATCCCCTAGCTCGACGTGGAAACATTCGCGGCTCGGGCCGCAGTCCTTGTCGCCAAGGCTGCGGCTGCCGCCGGAACAGTCGGAGAGGCAGTAGTCACATGCGGTCATGAAGTCCCGCATGGCACTAGGGTTGCCAGATCCGGAGAAATCCCACCAGATGCTGGGGTCGTCATCTTCCTTGGACCCAGAGGGTCCGTAGGTCGAGACACCCGTCAATCGGTCCCAAGGTGACCGCACACGAAACCCCAGAGAGGTTGCACTCGCCTCAACGTGAGTATCCGCCAAAGCGAGATCGCTAGGCAGGTTGAGGTCGAGTCGAAATGACGAAAGATGGGGAGCAGTTGGTACCTTTTTGTCGACGAGGAGCGACGAAGTCGTGTCGGGGGCTGATCGCGCCGTCGTCCTGGGTACGAGGGCGACGTCCTGCAGGCCCTTCGTGAGCGCGCCGGCGTCGTCCACCTGCTCGGGGTCGACGTGTTGCGGGGGGATGCTGCTCGCCTTTGCCCCGAACGCGAGGGCGACGCTTGGCGTGTCCTCCGTTGGGGCGCCGGGGATGTCGATTTGCTCGACAGCCGTCGGAGCGCGGCCTCCCGCTCGGCCCTGGTTGCCCCGCCTCCTCCTCCTCCGATGGCGAGGGAGAGGATGGGGCGAGCTCGAAAGTTGTCCTTCCCCCACGCGGGAAAGACGTCGTTGGTTCCGCCGCCGGCGGGCGGGCTGTCGACCGCCATTGTCGCCGCCGTACGGCGGTGGAAGGAGTACCATGTCGTAGCCGCTGTCGAGATACATGAACTCGAGGCTCCCGAAACGGAGCACCGTCCCGGGTTGAAGAGGTCGTTGGAGACTGCCCATCTGGAGCTTGACGGGAAACTGCTCGTCAACACGCAGCGTGCCCCTACCTGGCGCGCCAACTGTCGGCGTTCCGAGACCGGGGGGTCCCCGAGCCGACGAGTGAGTGTGCCGCGTGCCCCAGCCCAGATGGGTCGAGCGCGTGGGCGAGCGCGAAGGGGGGAGAGAGGGAGAGAGAGCGAGAGCGAGGCGGCCGGAGCCGGGTCGTGAGGGAGTCGGAGAATTCCCGCGGCCTTCGTGTTCGTCCCGCGCCCAGGTCGGGTGCGCTTGCAGTAGGGGGTTACAAGCGTCCGCGCGAGGTGAGGGGAGCGAGCGGCCCCGAGAGAGCGCCTGCCCCTGCCCTTCGTCCCCGCAAGGCCAACCTTCTCTAAGAAGGCCCTGGTCCTTCCTTTTATAGTCGTAAGGAGAGGATCCAGGTGTACAAAATGGGGGTGTAGCAAGGTGCTACGTGTCTAGCGAGGGAGAGCTAGCGCCCTAAGTACATGCCAAGGTGGCAGCCGGAGAGATCTTGGCACCCTGTTGGTGTGGCGTCGTGGCTGTTGGAGGAGTAACGGAGCCTGATGGAGGGACAGCTGTTGGAACAGCTGTGCTCTTGCTGACGTCTCCCTGCTTTCGTAAGGGAGCTGAGAGTCGTCGTCGTCATGGTCTAGTGAGGCGCCATCATTGCCTATCTGGCGGAGCTGGCCAGATGGGACGCCGGTCTTGTTCTCTGCGACCCGAGTCGGCTCAGGGCAGGGTGATGATGACGCTTCCCGTTGACGTGGCGGTCTTGTGTCCTAGGTCGGGCGTCGTGGAGGCTCTTCCGAAGTCGAGGTCGAGTCCGTCCTGCATGACAGAGGCCGAGCCCGAACTCCTGGGTCGGGCGAGGCGGAGGTCGTTCGGCAGAGGCCGAGGCGGAGTCCGAGCCCTGGGTCGGGCGAGGCGGAGTTCGTCGTCTTCAGGGGCCTTAGCCCGAGTCCGAGCCCTGGGTCGGGCAGAGCGGAGTTCGCCGTCTTCCGGGGCCTTAGCCCGAGTCCGAGCCCTGGGTCGGGCGGAGCGGAGTTCGCCGTCTTCCGGGGCCTTAGCCCGAGTCCGAGCCCTGGGTCGGGCGGAGCGGAGTTCGCCGTCTTCTGGGGCCTTAGCCCGAGTCCGAGCCCTGGGTCGGGCGGAGCGGAGTTCGCCGTCTTCCGGGGCCTCAGCCCGAGTCCGAGCCCTGGGTCGGGCAGAGCCTCCTATGGCACCTCTGGCGAAGTCTGGTCGCCCGTCGGTCTTACCTTTTGCGTTAAACGCCCCGGTGACTTGGTCGGTTGGCGCGGTGATTTAGTCAGGGTTACTTCTTATCGAAGGCGGGGCCTCGGGCGAGCCGGTGATGCGTCTGCCGTGAAAGAGGAGGCCTCAGGCGAGACGGAGTCATCTTAGGGTCGGCTGCCCTCGCCCGAGGCTAGGCTCGGGCGTGGCGTGATTGAGTCGCTCGTATGGACTGATCCCTGACTTAATCAAACCCATCAGGCCTCTGCAGCTTTATGCTGATGGGGGTTACCAGCTGAGAATTAGGCGTCTTGAGGGTACCCCTAATTATGGTCCCCGACAATTATCAATAGAAAATCTGTTCTGCGGAACTCCTCCATAATTTAAGCTACAAACGACTCTAAAAGCTCTGCCAAACATGCCCTATAAGTTGCTCGAACCACAGATCATAGTACCACCAAACCTGAATCACACACTTTGTCTCCCTTCAAACAAAGATAGGTGACACTATGGCTCTCTTCTACCCCTTTGCCTTATCACATCCAATGCCTACTTCTAAGATAAATAAGTCAGATTAATGAAATCCATATTTGTGCACATCAAACGGTGGTACGGCGATGGAGGGGTACGCTAAAGTCGCCGGAAATGTGATGGGCGGGTAGCAGGGGTACTCCTACTGTCCATTTGACACAAGAGGGGTGCCTTCTAGGAAAGGGGTACTTTCATGTTGGTTAAAACCTCAGTGGACGTGTGCAACCTGGAGGAAGCTAGCGAAAAAACCTTATAGTGCTCTCCTGGGCATACACCAATGAAGTTTGTAAGTGGCTTGCAACCATACACCAAATGGAGATATTCAAACTCCCGAGGATGGGGGAATGAAGTCATGCCTTGTGGCAAAAGTGTACAATCTATGCAGAGAGAAAACTGTCATGACAGTTGTGCTCCTGGTTAAGAGCGGCATGAACCCTCACACGATTAGAAGTTTTATGTTTTGGTTGGTTCTGGGTTGGATATTGATCCTTGTTGTAATAAAATGATGAGATGGCATACAAATAATAATTACTTGCTTTTATAAATGAATTTGAACTAAAAGCATTTATGCAAAAGAACCAGTTAGCTTCTTGATATTACCATATATAACAAAATTTCCACACTTCGGAGTACCAAAAGTACTCACCATTGGTTTAATAATGTTGCTAAGATGATGGAAATGTTTGGGTTTACGTTGACGAAGATGGAGATAAAGTCTAGGCTTGCGGTTTTCTTGTCGATCCCTGTGGAGGCCACTAGATCTGCGGGAACTTTGGTGTTTTATGTATCTGATGTAATCTCTCATTTGACCCATGGGTCTTATGTAAATTAATAATATTGTTTTATATTGGATACAAATAATTGTTATCACTAATCACTATTGGAATCCGGCTCTTAGCCGAGTGCCAAATGATTTTTCCGAGTGTTTTTTTCGGGCACTCGACAAAGAAGTTCTTTACTAAGTGCCAAACAAAAAACACTCGATAAAAAACACTCAACAAAGGTTTTCTTTGCCGAGTGTTTTATTTTTTACACTCGAGTGTTTTTTTGACACACAACAAATAGTTTTTTTTGTCGAGTATTCTATTTTGACACTTGGCAAAGACAATTTAAAAATCGCATTTTGAAGTAGTAAATTAATTCAAATGAAAAAAAAATTCAACTATAAATTTGTATAACTCATAAAGATGTATAATTTATATTTTAGTCATTTCTTCATAAAAACTATATCTCTCTCGTAGTTTATGAAACTACAAGAGAGATGTATAGATTTGTGAATAATGTTAGAACCAACATGTGGGATGAATAAATAACCAAACAATCAAAAGAAACTTTGTAGATCTAGAGAAGTTATATAATTTTGTAGTTGGTAACTTTTTGATTTGAAGTCAACTTGTCAACAAAAACTACGTCTCAATTTTTAAAAATTTAAAATTCAAAATTTTAAAACGACATCAAATGGAAAAACCACCAAAATAAAAGTTGTAGGTCTTACAAAGTTATAAAACTTTGTAGTGGATGACATTTTGGTTTGAAATCATCTTGTCATGCAAAACATTGTTTGAATTTTAAAATTCGAAATTTTTAAACGATCTCGGATGGAAAACCACCAAAATAAAAGTTGCAGGTCTTGAAATTTTATGAAACTTTATAATTGACAATTTTTATTTGAAATAATCTAGTCATAGAAAAACATTTTTGAAGTTTTCAAATTTAAAATTCAAATTTTGTAAACGACCTCGGATCAAGAAGCTGTCAATATGAAAGTTGTAGATCTTGTAAAGTTATGTAACTTTATAGTTGACAATATTTTCATTTAAATTCATTTAGTGCCTCAAATAATCAATTTACTCTCGGTTTGTTATAATACATGGGGAAGGAAAACGCGTAAATTCCATTCAAAAAATACGTGAATTCCATTAAAAATACAAGTGATATAGTGGTGTAGTGGTAGAGTAGGTTACGCGCAAGAGAGAGGTTGCGAGTTCGAATCTCACCGGTCACAAAACACGTGAATTCCATTCTAAAAATGGTGAAAATGATAGGACGATGGATACGACATTGGTGATGGTTGGGGGTTGCCCAAAAAATACTCGACAAAGAACCATTTGACAATAAAATATTTATCGAGTGTAACACTTGGCAAAGACTTTGCCGAGTGTTTGAGACACATACATGCCCATTCCGGTAGTGAATGAAGTCAATGTATGTCCATTCGGTTTTGTTCTTAAAGCCGGGTGTGATAGTGCCCTAGGGTATGAAGGGTCTTGGGCTCCTAAATCCTTCATGAGCGCCCTAAGGCACAAGAGCCCTCGAGGACGAATCCTTCTTGAACATCCCAGGGCACAAGGAACCTCAGCACTTAGACCATCCTTGTGGCCTAGCTTCAGGGCATCCGTCTTAACAATTTCATTTTAGTTGGAGCGCCCTAGGGCCCTAGCGCTTAGACTAAGCCTTAAATCATCATTGCATCTCAGCTCAAGCAAGTGCGTGAGTTCCCTAAATTTAAGAGTGATCTAAGGTGTTGAGGACCTTGGGACCTTTGATGGTTCTTAACTGGACTTGGAGGTGCATATATCATTCCTTCAGAGTACTCTGATATCAAGTTATATGGAAGGTGAAGTTTGTGTCCTAGCCAAGGTCACGAGATTTCCTTAATCATCAAGCTCCAAGAATGGTGGCCCCAGTAGCTAGGCTGAGGGGTAGCTTTATATATCAAGATTCTTGGATGCATTTTGATGATATCCAAGAATATAGCCTTTGATGATATCCAAAATTAATAAATATTTATTGTAGCATCACATGGGGAATCATGGACTAATTAGACTTAATAGGTTCATTTTGTCCTCTAGTCCTCATCTATTTAATTAGTTTTATAATTGTACTATATTTATGCAGGGTTGCTCCTGACTGTTTGGGGGAGGCTGGGGCAAAATCCAATATGAAACCCCATCCACCCATCTATGTGTGTCTATATATATAATATATGTGTGCTTGTGTGTATATAATTATAAACACATATTATTGAACATTCAATACGAACAACTTATATTCCATGTTTTAAAGTTTATGAGATGACAAATATAAATTAGAGACATAACACTTACTTGTCACATGATATCATGCTAAAAATTTCTTCTAACATTTTGTGATACAAAGTCATCTATACTGTTGGGGACTTGTTCTCAAATGCTATGAGTTAAGAACAAGGCAACACAAAATGTTAATGGTTAAAGACCTTTGTCCTTCGAAGCATTATCTCCCTTAGGATATAATGATCTTCAGACGAAGGTTATGAAGGACATATCTTCATCATCTCAGTATGAAATAATGAAAGTAGAAGCATATGAACAATCATATTGAATCATTAAATTATTCACATTCTCATTATCTCATCATGGACAAACATTAATAACAGTAAATTACATTTGTACCTTCGGCTTGACAAAAGGTGCGAAACCAAGAGTGACGTGCGAGTGAATACGACAGCGTGAACAGTACGGTGTTACTATTCATCTATTTATAGGCACAGGACGCAGCCTGTGTAAAATTACATCCATGCCCTTGATATTTACTATTGACTTAAGGACAATCTATCGAGGACTAGATGGCCTTTTCCTCTTTAAGTCGGTTTCATTTTCCACCGCTAAGCCGAAGCTTCTTCACACGTAGCTTCGGAACTGGTTCATCCTTCTTTCGGACCACGCTTTTCATATCATATACAGCTTCATCCCAAGGCCGAAGATCCCTGTGAATGTATTATACTTAGAAAATATGTTAGTCGTGTTTTTGAGGACCTTCAGAAGATGAAGGCCACTAACGTATACCATTAAGATCAATCTCATCCAATAGCTTCTTCTCAATGCATAGAATTGAGGTGGCGGTAGTATCATAGGACCGAGCAGGACCCAGGAGCGATCGTCGATCGCCAAGGCGAGGGTGGGGAGGTGCTAAGCAGCTGACCGCGTGATGTTCCAACTTCTAGGAGACGCAGGGTTCACATTTGCTAGGCAGTCGTCCGATGGCTTTTAGGGGCTGATGAGTAGTGGGGGCTCTGCTTTTTTAGGGGTGGGGCCCATTTCTTTAGGGGGCAGTGTGGCCACTCCCTTCGCACCCCGGGCTTGGCCATGTATTTATATACTTCTAAATAGTATCATGCATTAGAGTTTAACTCTAGTAGATGTATCCAAATATGGTCTAACTAGTGTTGGATAGGGCTTGCTTTAAGCCTCGTACATACCTACATAAGACTATCTCCATCAGTTTTCTCATCTCTATCCCATATTCAAACTTCATCATACAAACAGTGCAGTCTACAGTACAAATGATTTTTTGTACGACCATATGTGCAAGCTACTGGAGGTGGTCTAAAATCCTTTACGAATAAACAAACACCAAAGGTGAATATTGACGAGTTTAGACATATGCTAGCTAGTCCAAGCAAACCAAATGATTCTTTAATATCTTGGTGACGTCGCAGTCCTTGATATAACACTATATAGATCATGTTTAGATCTCACGGTCACTCTTAAGTTTAACCAATAAATTTTAACTCTTGAGGCTTTGAATAAATGGCCTAAACTTTATTAAAAGTTTAGCCAATCTAAAGTACCATTAGGACATTCCCATTGGAAGTTTCATTACACAGTTTCCAAAAGTGACACATCAACTTTTATCTATGAAACTGTGTATCCTGAGTTTCATCTAGATGAAACCCTCTCTCCTCCCATGAAACTCTCTCCATCTCTCTCATCATAAATATTATGCCATGTTATCAAATATGGTGATGTGTCATCTCATTTAATGAGAATGAAACTATGGTGAAACTCTCGCTGAGAATGGCCTTAGTTTATTACACCAAACAAGCATTGATAATTAAGTATTGTCGTGTGCGTGGACACCTTTGTGTTTCCATTTGGGTGTGGGCATAGCAGTTCCGACCATGCTGGCCCCTGCGGTGCGCACCCAAACGTGTACAAGCAGGCACATGATGGCCGAAGAGGGACTCCCCAAAGAATATTTAAATATGGGCTAGCCAACGGCTAATTTCCATCGGCCTAATTCCCGTGGGCTTACTGTAGCCCACAAGAATTAACTAATTCATGTCGGTCACATAATTCCCGTCGACTGGCCCATGAGAATTACTGGTCTTATCCCCTTCGGTCGTGTAATCCCTGTCGGCTGGCCCATGGGACTTACTGGCCTTATCCCCGTCAGCCATGTAATCCTCGTCGGCTGGCCCATGGGAATTGCTGATGTTAATCCTGTCGGCTCGCCCGCATGGCCAACAGGAATTATGGTTGGACCCCCACCTCTAGTAACTCCCGACGGCTATGGTCAAACCGACGGGGATTTACGATTCCTTCTGCAAAACAACACTATTTAAAATCGATTTTCCATCCAAATTTTACACAACAACAAATATACAATATATATCACCATCACAGCTGACAAACGTCACATATAGCTCACAAACTTCATATTAAAAACATCACACATAGCTCACAAACTTCACATTACAAAAATATAACCAGTCACACACCTCACAAACTTCTCACATGTCCAACACTACTCACATAACCATTTCAAAACACAAGTTAAGAAATAGTTAAGAAACAAGTTACCAACACACATATCATCCAAAGTCTGAAACAAGCTGCTCCATAGACATCTTCGTCCAAAAGCAAAGAAACTAATACGACCAAAAGCACCATACTCACGGATAACCACCACTTGGATGGTTTGATCTTTGGCCACTACCGCCACCAGGAGGAGGGTACGTAAAGAGGGACTTCACAAATCCAGTTACCACGGGTTCAGACCCAGTCCCACCCGCTTCAGGATCAACCTATGCAAGAATGCAAATATTAATAAATTAAATGGAAATATCAACAAGTTAAGTTTACAAATGTACAAAGTTATTGAGAGTTATCAAACATACCCCATCTCTAGGTGCAGGTATATGTATGGGGGTGTTGAACTGTTGAGTCCTTGATCCCTGTTTAATGGATATTTGACTAAGTTTAGATATGATTCATGTTTTCGTACTACGTTAACTATATGAAATTCTAGTTTAGAAAATGTTATAAGAGAATTTGCTAAGATTAACTTACCAGAACTAGTGCGGATGCAAATTGGCTCAATTCTGGCGTCGGAGGAACGTTTGGTGTCATGCCCTGTTGTTGCATTGACTGATGAGTATATGTGTTACTATTAAAGATGTTGTATTGAAATATAAGAATTTAGAGTTCTCATCATCTATACTACTTGATACATCGCTTGGTTATGTTGCATACAAGCCTACATAAATTTCCGTTGTTGTCTCATCTTCTCACGCAACCTCATAATATCCAACTCCTGCTCATTCATTCGACGAGAGCACAAGGTATGGGAAGACGAACTCGTCCTCTGAGATCTCACCAACAATGAGTCAATGAATCCGTTGAAGAGTGTGTATCTAAAAGTGATTCAAAAATTGTGTTTAGTGCATGATCAATTTAGTATCAATCGTTTAATTTGATAAGTTAGAGCTAACCGTCCATGTGATTTTCCCCCACCACTTGCGTACACCACTGAGGGATCCACCGGTTCATGTCTCCAGTCGAAGATAGAGCCCTGTTACTGAACCATCTCCTCCCCTTATGTCGCCTGTACATCATTCATAAACTTGCAAATACATAAATTTTATACGTTGAATGTTTATAACTTTGATCCAAAACTCACCAGCCGATCCATGGTTGTGTGGTGTAGAGCTGGTCAGGGTTATTAGGGTCTAGTCCTTTGTGGCCCTCCTCGTGCACCTCAATATCACTAGGCTTTTGGCCACGCTATCTTCCTATATACACAAAAAACTTCATAACCAATCATACTATTTGGTAATTAACATAGCTAGAACAAACTTACCATTCTTTTAACTTTTCGGAGAATGTCGTCACTGCCAAATTTGTGGTTAGGATTGTTTCCTCGACATTCCCTGTGATGCGCCGACGCTTTCTGGACGCCTTCAAAAGCGTAGTGTCGACATCAAGCATAGTACACATCAGGCACATGCGTCATCCATGGAACCATCACCTATGCACACAAGGTTACATATTATATCAATCATAACAATTAACAAAAAGAGAAACAAATTGAATGCTAACCTCATGATATTGATCCTCAGTCAAATATTTCTTTGAGAACCCTTCCTTTTTGTTCAAGGGGCCTGCTTCTTCTGGATGTTTTTGAAAATACAGATTTGTAGCCTGAATTCTCTCATAGTATATTAAATCCTCCATCAACTTCTTTGCATTGATTTGGAACACTCGTTCAGCATGCCCCTTGTAATCCTCGCCGTTAGACAACCGATAACGAAACTACAACATAAAGAATACAAATACAAGGTTATAAGTCATAGAATCAAAATATTAAGAAAGAGAACAAAAACAATAGAGAATTCATACCCAAAAGTGATGTCACACTGGTCCCTGTCTACTGGTGTGGCCCCGTTCCTTTTTTAACTTGTACTCGTCGCAGTTACTGACGAGCACCTCATCCACGTTAGCTCTGTCTGACATCTTCATTAAACCAGGGTAGTGAAGGTGGCAAAGAGAATACAACGTAAGTTAATCTAAGTGTGGTGTCCCTTGCTGTCAAAAGATAGATCCCCAATTCCTGCATTACATAAAAAAACATTACAATACACATAATAATTATATGAGACAAGTTAATATATTACACTCACCAATCTCCATGAGCCATGATTAAGATCCTATCGACCTCTCGCTCTATCACGAGACGAGTTTTTACTGAGTGGCTCTTCTTAGAGCGACGTGTGCATGTCGCTGAAGAGCTTCCTGAAGCATCATCCATCGAGTTATCAGTCGGCTGGGCCTATTGGACCCATTGGTCCCACACCCATTGCTGCTATCTCATATGGTCCCATCGGTCCTAGGGTTGGTGCTGCTGCACAGCCTAGTCGTATGTCACGTGCTGCACCTCCTCACTATGCTGCACGGCCTGGTCGCATGTCGCGTGCTGCACCTCCTCATTGTGTTGCACGGCCTGGTTGCATGTTGCGTGTTGCACCTCCTGGTATATCCAGTTCAAGATTTAGATAAAGGTAAATATGTAAACAAATTTAGTAGTAAGAAATATGTTACGTCGTCTCCATGCACAACGCTCAACACCTCGCCTCCATGCGCAGCGCTCAACAACTATCGACGTTTGGTGTTGGTCAAAGAACTGCCCTGAAACAGGCACATGCCCTTGAACAACCCCTTCACTGACTTCTTTGACTTTCGTGGCGTCCTGCTTTGAAATAAGAATTTTTCATTAGTGCAATGTTTAGATAACAACAAATGAATAAATAAAATATAAATGACATAATCCTTAAAAATAAAAAACGAAGGAACAAAATACTTTACTTATCAAATATCATCAAAATTAAGATCTATTTGTCCTCTTCTATGTGGAGGTATCCATGTAACTTTTCTCCTAATGGGTTCTCTTCTCCTTCTCTCGAGAAAAGTTAAGTCGTTAATGTCTACAACTACAACTAGTGAATCTACTGCTGGAGCAGGATCAATATGAAAACTAGTTGGCAAATCTTTTTCTTGAAACGCCTCATTAGCCTGCTCAAGGTGCTCAAATTGATATTCATCCTCCTACACCAAAATAGTGAACTTCCTAGAGCCTAAACTCTAGAAAGTTAGCTAAACTCTCGGAAGTAAAGCCATCCCATCGAAAGTTTGGCTCTCAGAAATTTTTTATCGGAAGTTAGCTTAACTTCCTAGAGCCCTCTAGGAAGTTAGCTAACTTCCTACAGCCAGCGGAGCCTCTCGGAAGTTAGTAGGTTCACGTCGTCAGCGCCGTCAGCTGACTAACTTCCTACGACTTACTGTAGCCGTAGGAAGTTAGCTGGCTAGCTGCCTACGACTGACTGTAGCCCCTAGGCTAACATCCTACTACTTTACTGTAGCCCCTAGGAAGTTAGCTGGCTAACTTCCTATGGCCTAGTTGGCCTCTAGGAAGTTAATTTGACCAGCATTACAAATATTATTTATTTTTATTTTACACCACATTCCACCACGTAACAAATATATCAACAGCTATAGCACAACATATTTTCACATAAAACATCTCACACACAATCACCTAACAATATTTAAATCCATAGTCTCATCATTTACATCACAAAAGTCTCATCCAT
Source organism: Zea luxurians (assembly GCA_029449295.1). Taxonomy (NCBI): domain Eukaryota; kingdom Viridiplantae; phylum Streptophyta; class Magnoliopsida; order Poales; family Poaceae; genus Zea; species Zea luxurians. The sequence continues at coordinate 34,167,787 of JAOPSE010000010.1, read as the reverse complement.
AGTCATAAGACACATCTTATCCAGGCATAATAAGAGACAATATCTCATACATAGTCATAATAAAAGTCTCAAGTATCACCATCGGGGTACAGCGACGAGTGATGGTCGATACCTCCACTAGCGAAGAGGGCTTCGACGAAGTCTAACTCGTCTTCTCGTTCATGCGTCGGCAAGGTAGCTGGAGGGGTCTAATGCATGTACAAATGATATTTGCTGAGTTACACCATAATATAACTAATAACAAGGAAATGATGATGAATTTGCATACCTGATGTTCGGTAGGTGGAGATGTAGGTGTAGGTGGAGGCGAAGACCAAGGATAATGTATGAGAGGTGGGGGCATCAGGACGTGTATCCCTCGGGCCTGTGCTAGTTGCTACAAAATTGCTGAACTCATTCACATTAGCATTTTAAATCAATACATATCTTAAAGTGAAAGCTATTATCTTTTGAACTTACTTGTATGAGTGTTTGCTGTTGTTGAATCTGTGTAGCATAGTATTCATGTTGCGCAACTTGTTGCCTCAAGTAATCCTGATGTCATCTAAGTTCTTCTCGCAGTTGCTCCACTTCTGCTGGATCTTGAGTGGAGCGACAGGCGCTACGAGCAGCAGACCTCGACAAACCTCCATGCTGAACCCTCACCTGGCTCGAGTCGATGACGTTAGCAAACATTGTGTACCTACAAAACAAGTAACATCACAATAGATTCAGAATACATGTATTGTACTCAACCAATGAAATAATATAAGATATGTAGAGTCCGCACCTTCCATGAGCTTTTCCACCACTTGCATACACAACTTGAGGATCAATAGGTGAGGTCCACCAGTCATAGTCTGGTCCGTGCTGACTAGACATCGCCTCGCCATATGCAGCCTCATACAAAAGAACAATGCAATCTTACATACAAAAATCCATATAAATAGAACCTACCAAACATTTCAAAACACTCACCACGTGATTTGTTGCCTTTTGGTTGCACAACACATCTGGATTTGCAGGATCTGGTCCTCTGTGCCCCCAAAATTATATTTGAACATCACTAGGCACTGCACCAGTGCTAGCTTCCTGTATGTACATTTGAAAAACATTATAACCAAAAATTACAACAAGTCAACTATGTAATCAACGAAAATTGATTAAATTGTACTTACCATTCGTTTTGCCAAATGAAAGTGATCATCACCTCCATACCTGTGATACGACTCGGTTCCACAATTGGAACTGTGTCACACAGACTTTGCCTTGAATTCAGTCGAAGCCCAGTAACAACATAACACACGACAAACAACATCATTGGCGGCTATCCATGGAATCGAATGCTGCAGGAACATAGTTCATTTACAAGTAACTGTAATATCTAGAAGCAATGGAAAAATTTTCAACACAAGCAAAAACATCAATTACCTCAAGATATTGTTGCTCGGTCATATCAAGTCCATATTGTGTCAGCTCGTTCTTACTGTCTGGACGTCGCCCTTCACTGACCAACATAGCTTGACTAATCACCTGGATTCGAGCATAGTACATCATATCCCCAACAACATTTGCCGCATTCCTATGGAACACAGAGTGTGCGTGTTCCGTATGAGTATCTCCTTCAGGCAACTTATAAGGTTTCTAAAAAGAAGCATAATCAAAATCCATAATGTGAAACAATCATCGAGATGACAACTTAACAAAAATTTCTAACATACCTAGAAGTCGTGCCAAACTGCAGCTTGCACATTCTCATGTTGCGCATTTATTGCAAGGGCATATTGATCCCATCTTGTGACAGGGACCTCCTTACCATCCTCAACAATCACCAATCTAGACCATTTCATATGACATATATTGCCCAACACTTTCTTTACTTGCCTTCGACGACCTGTGCCGGTGAAACTACTATCCACCCAAGCCCTAACAGCACAAGCACAATTGTCAAATTCAAAATGTAATCGTGTAATAGTGTAAGACATAAGAACGAAGCGAGGATACTCTTACCCATCTCCAGTTGGTATTATCTCAACCCTATCAACTGGTTCTTTAGGAGGGGGATCCAACTAGTTCTCCGCGACTTCCGGACCCGTGAAGACCCTCCAACTCCCCCGCTTCTAGAACCACCAGCTTCTCCTTCCCAGGATGGTCTGAACCAGGAATAATTAGGGAAAGAAACATGTAATCATATTTCATGTTCAGATGGTGTGGAAGGTTGTAAGGAATAACAAATACATGTCAACAAGAATATGATGTCGCGTTTGTATTAAAAGGTGTAAACCCATCTATCGCCAACCCAATTCGAATATTTCTCGCTTCACTAGCAAATTCTGGATCAAAGTCATCTAGAGCCTTCCATGCATCACTGTTAGATGGGTGTGTCATCACATGAGTGTCCTCTCGTTCATGTTCTTTGTGCCATCTCATGTGCCTAGCTGTGTTTCTCGAAAGAAACAAACGCTTAAGACGAGGCGCAAGAGGCATGTAACGAAGTTGCTTTTGGGCTATCGTTGATGTGAGCATTTCACCATCATCGTTTTTACCTCTACATATCTCGACTTGCCACGCTGACATTTCTTATCATTCTCATGATCCTTCCAGAAAAGCATACAATTATGTGGATAGACATCGATTTTTTTATAGTCCATACCTAGACCAGAGAGCAGTTTCCTGCATTGATACACGTCTTTTAACATCTTGTGATTTGGTGGAAACACTTCGTTGATTAAGATCAAGAGCTTGTTGTAACAATTGTTCGAGAACACGAACTTAGACTTAATAACCATAAGTCGAGTCACAAAAGCGAGGATGGAAACTTTTGTGTGTTCATGCAATGGGTCTTATGCAACCTTAAGGAGGTCAAAGAACTTTTTAACGTCTGGAGGTGGCTCCTTAGTATGTGGTGGAAACACAAAATTAGGATCCTCCCTTAAATCTTGAAGCATCTCGTCCATTCTATCATATTCCACATCATCATTGTTGTGGGCTTCAGACATATTTTCACGGGGAAACTCCTCGCCGTGATACACCTAGACTTCATAATTAGGCATGTAGCCATATTTGCAAAGGTGCCCCGATAGAGTACTCTTGTCTTGGCATCTACAAACCTGATACATACTACATGGACATCACACATCCGTGCCTCTTGACAGAGCAAAAGCACGATCAATAAAATCTTTTGTCTTTCTTATCCACTCTGTCGAGGGATGATTCATACGCCAACCTTCATACATACATCGACGGTTCTCACCCACCATATTTGATGTTAAAATAAAATAACACGTGATTTATAAATTTTCACGATACTAAAACACATATCAATCGTGTCACCACATCTATAGGAGAAGATAGGTCCAAAAATGATAATGTATATTCAAGACGATATTAGGCTTCCATCTAACTAGATTATTAATCCAGCATAAGCTTAATTTTAGCCATAACATACAAGAGTCTAACAAGGCTAAACTATGTGCAACAGTTAGCCGATCAAGTTAATTAACCTAACTACCTACGCCATAATTTAAGTTAACTCTCGAAAGTTAGCACATTCAATAAACAAAATAAAAGAAGTATAAACAAGGTACCTGACGGGGCCATTCGATGTTGAGATGGGACGTCGGCATCATGGCTGCTGCGGCGAAGGAGGTCGGGAAGGGAGACGCGACGGACAGGGGCACAACGGGCGGGGCAGAGCGGGTTGGGGGCGTGGTGGGCGGGGCGATGCGGGCACGAGGGCGACGGCGCGTGATGGGCGAGGCGGGCGCGGCCGGCAGCGGCGTTGGAGAAGTGATGGGCATTGGAGAAAAAGGATGAATGATGGAAAGATAAGGTAGATGTGCAGATTAAGATAAAAAAATTACTTCCTAGAGTTAAGTCGTAGAAAGTTACTTAACTTCCTAGAGGCTGTACATGTACTTTAGGAAGTTACTTAACTTTTTAGAGGAGGCCGTAGGAAGTTAGCGGCACGTTATACTGGTCAAAAGCTGAAAGCTAACTTTCTAGAGGAGGCTGTAGGAAGTTAGTAGGGGCAGCTAACTTCCTAGATGAGGTCGTATGAAGTTAGCAGCTCGTTTGACTGGTCAAAATCTAAAAACTAACTTTCTAGAGGAGGCCGTAGGAAGTTAGCAAGGGTAGCTAACTTCCTAGAGCAGGCCGTAAGAAGTTAGTGGCTCGTTTGACCGCACGCGCAGGTCAGCAACTGAAAGCTAACTTCCTAGATGAGGCCGTAGGAAGTTAGCGGCTCGTTTAACCACACACGCGGGTCAGTTTGTGAAGCTAACTTTCTATGGCTTTTATAAAACATCGTAGGAAGTTATGTTTATTTCCTAGAGCTACCAGTTACCTCTCGGAAGTTATTTATTTCCAACGGTTTGTTATAAAAGCTGTAGGAAGTTAAAAACCGTAGGAAGTTTATGTTTTTGGTGTTGTATAAGCATTCACGGGGACTTACATTATACACAACCCTCCATGCAAACAACTTTTTTGCGTGGATATGTCAAGAAATAAACCTGGCCTTGAAGAAATTTTCCAGGTTGGACCTGTGTCATCCAAAATGCGGTCCTATAATACTTTGGGTCATACCATTTACACTCGAAGAAAACTAGCGCTGAAGGCTTATTTCCAGCAAATGTAATCTCGATTATATTTTTGATCGTCCTATAATAATAAGCTTTGTGTCCTTCCATGTCGGTTGCCCTAGTAACGACTCTGCTATTTTGAGTGGTAGCCATAGGATGACTAAATTCAAATATGCTTGAACGAAAGCAGTATCCATTGACGTCATAACGTCCATAGCTTTTTTTAGTTACGCTTCCAATACATAGCCGATGTAAGTGATCAATCATATTCATTTCCTCTCCAAGTTGTCAATTATGCCATAAAGCATTAGCAAAGTGTGTAATGCAGTTAGCTAAAATAATGAAATTAGGTATCCAAGCCACATAATTAAGACTTACACGGTCCCAAAGCCACATAATGAAATTAGGTCGCTCATTGTCACACCCGATTTTTAGAAGGTACACCGAATGCGAACCATGTACGTGCCAGGATCAGTTATTCACGTACACAGCAGTTACATAACATGGACATCATCACACAGTGCTCAAATAGTATTAAAAGGGAAATAATAGTCGATTACATCATACGTCTGAGACGTCCATATAGTTCTTACAATAAATCAAAGTGCGGAAAAGAAACGTAGATAACACGGCCTTCACAGGCAGCCGACTGGGGGTTGCCGCTAACCCACACCTAGAACTCGTCGTAGTCTTGGAACTCCTGGAAGTCTCCTTCCACAGCTTCATCTTCTCCTGAGCAGTGGTTGCAATGCTGACAACCTGGGGGGGATTGGTGTGTAGAGCAAGGGTGAGTACACATCAACATACTCAGCAAGCATCCTGTTTGGCTGTAGTGGACTAGCTTTATGTGGGGATAAGTCAAGCAGTCACTTTTAGTTGGTCAGGTTATTACTTACTAGTAGAGAGCCAGGTTTTAACATGAACCCAAGTTATTAGCCCAATGTATCCTTTCCAAACGGAAAGAATACCACTTACCAATACCATAATCATAATCAGAACCATCAATCTCATTGCCACCTGTACCAAAGTATCTCTGATCAAGCATCACTAATCTCTGGAGCTCCCTTGGCCGCTCATAACCGCGAGCACGGCTGATATATCAGTTTCATAACATTCTGCAGAGGTTGCGCACTTTACCCACAAGCCGTGATTCCCTTTCTGCCCGGAGAGAGCTACTCCCCATTGACCACTACCTAGGTGGTCCAGCAGGGCATCACTACGTAGCCTTTACAAAGATTCCCCGAGGCTGTAGCCGCCCGTTAGGTTTCCTAAATGTACCGCACTCCTCCCCAAGGGACAAATCAACCTTGGCAGAGCGAGCCGCATACACCGAGCCCCATTGACGGCACGACGGCGAAGCAAACTACACCCCGGTTCCTCTAATTACTCAGCTAAGGGCGTCCCATTCCACCCTCATGGTTGCACTGTTTTCCCGGGCGGTCATCCATTGAACAGGTCCTTACGGAGAGGCACTCGAGAAACCGCTCGAGTCCCCTTAAATGCCACAAGTATGATCATAAATAAGAAGGGAAAACAGCGTATCATAGATAATCACATCATGTTCATTGATTAGAGTTGAGCAATCGCATCAGACTAAGCAGTAATAATCCGACCCAAATAGGTAAACAAGGACATGAATAACAAAAGCTAGTCAATCCTTAGGTATAAATGTGTAACGCGAGAGGTGAATTAAAGAATGAATAGGACAGAGATAGGTCAAAGGACACTTGCCTCCACCAACCGATTGCTGCTCAGGGGCTTCTCCTGCGAATTCCTCGGGATCTTCGACCGGATCGTTCTCTATGCGAGCGCAAACATACATACATCCACATATTTAATACAAAAGAACAGTACACCATACAAGGGAACAAGTAAAGCGAATATGCATCAAGTATGACATTCGATATCGCATTTGTTATGGTTAGAAAGAAACGGGGAAAGGTCTCGCAGGGGGGGGTTAAAGCTTATGCACTAATGATCAGTTACAATTGGTTCTTAACAAAAGAATTCTGTCATATACACTAATGGAAACCTAGTCATTTTTAGTTGATCAACTTTGAATGAGATAAACAATTAATTACGTGAATCAACTAGCGTAACGGAATTTTAAATTGAGCTTCCTATTACAATAACATGGACAATGATTAGCCTACCTAAAATAAAATAACTATGATCACAGAAAGTAAAATAAAATAGAATAAAAAATAAATAAAAAAAACAGGGGGGCGGTTGAACCGGCCGGGGGCAGGGCGGCCGAGCAGGGGCGGCCGAGCGCGGGGCGGTTGAACCGGCCCGGTGGGGGCGGTTGAACCGGCCGGCTGGGCGGCCGAGCACGCAGGGGCGGGGGCGCGGCCGGGCGGCTGCCAGGGCGCGGCCAGCGGCTGGCCAAGGGCGGCCGGGGCTGGCTGGGCGCGGCCAGGCGGGCGGCCAGGCGCGGCCGGGGCCAGGCGCGCGGCCAGGCGGGCGGGCTGGGGGCGGCCGGGCGCGGCCAGCGGCCGGCTGAGGCGCGGCTGGGCGGGGCTGGGGGCTGGCCGGGCGGGGCTGGGGCCAGGGCGGCGCGGCCAGGGGCGGCCGGGCCATGGCCGGACGGGGAGGGGGGGAAGGAGGGGAGAGGGGAGGGGGAGGGAGAGAGGGGGCTCACCGGAGACGGGCGGTCGAGGGCGGCGGTTGGGCCGGCTGCAGGGGACGGCGGCTAGGGCAGGGGGTAGGGGGCGGCGGCGGCTAGGGTGGGGAGGGAGAAAATGAGAGGGAGGGGAGGGAGAGAGAGAGAGGGAATTGGGGAAAAAGGGAGGGGGTGGGGGGGGCGGTTGGGCCTACCAAGGCCCAAGAGGGGGCGCGCAGGGGGCGGCTGGGCCGGCCAGGGGGCCCACGACGCGGGAGAGAGAGAAGGGAAGAGGGAGAGAGAAAGAAAGAAAAAGAAAAAGAAAAAGAAAAAAGGTTATCTCCTTATTTTCGAAATCCGATCTTCCTAGATGAATGCATTTGCACTTTCAAACAATCAAAGAATGCACGGTTCGGCATGGTGCATCAAACAACATAAAGTATTTAGGGTTCTCTTTACACGGGAATTCCAAACTGAATCCCGCTAAAACTTTGGAAAAGGTCAAGGTCTAGCGAGGAAAAAAAAGAAAAAGAAAAGGTAACGCCCGAATTTGGCGAGTAAAGAAAAGAAAAAATTCAATTGCAAAATTCGGGGCGTTACAAACCTATCCCCCTTAAAAGAATCTCGCCCTCGAGATTCAGGGCTGGCTAGCAAAGAGCTCTGGGTACTTGGCCATCAAATCATCTTCACGCTCCCAGGTTGCTTCTTCCTCAGAGTGGTGACTCCATCTGACTTTGCACATTCTGATGGTCTTCCTTCGGGTGACTCTATCTGCAACCTCAAGGATCTGAGCTGGCTTCTCAACATAGGTCAAGTCCTCCTGGACTTCCAGACCTTCCACTGGCAACTGCTCTTCTGGCACACGCAAACACTTCTTCAACTGAGACACATGAAAGACATCATGCACAGCGGACAAATTCTCTGGCAGGCTGAGCTGATAAGCTACTTCTCCACGCTTTGAGAGGATTTGATACGGACCAATGTAGCGGGGTGCTAGCTTGCCTTTCACTCCGAACCTTCTGACTCCTCTGATCGGTGACACTTTCAGATAGACAAAGTCTCCGACTTCAAAACTCAGCTCTCTTCTTCTTGTGTCCGCATAGCTTCGCTGCCTCAATTGAGCTATCTTCAGATTCTCTCGGACCATCTTGATGTTCTCTTCGGCTTCAAGCAAAATGTCTGGCCCGAACACTTGCTTTTCTCCAGGCTGATCCCATTGCAACGGAGTTCTACAACTCCTTCCATAGAGTGCTTGAAATGGTGACATCTTCAAACTGGCCTGATAACTGTTGTTATAGGAAAACTCTGCATAAGGCAATCGCTTGTCCCATCCGGACTGATCTTGCAACGCACAGGCTCTCAACATGTCTTCAAGAATTTGATTGGTTCTTTCAGTCTGACCATCTGTCTGCGGGTGATAAGCTGAACTGAAATTCAGATGTGTGCCCAAGGCTTCATGCAACTGCTGCTAGAAATGAGAGGTGAACTGCGTTCCTCTGTCTGACACTATCTTCTTTGGCACACCATGAAGACAAACGATCCGAGACATATACAGTTCTGCCAATACTGCACTGCTGTAGGTGGTCTTGACAGGTATGAAGTGGGCCGACTTGGTCAAACGGTCCACTACTACCCAAATGGAATCGTAGCCGGCTCGAGTGCGAGGCAACCCGACTATGAAATCCATACCAATCTCATCCCATTTCCACTGAGGAATTTGCAACAGTTGCAACAATCCAGCAGGTCTCTGGTGTTCTGCCTTAATTCTTCGACAACTATCGCACATAGCCACATGCTCTGCGATTTCCCTCTTCATTCCATACCACCAGAATTTCTTCTTCAGATCCTGATACATCTTCTCACTGCCAGGGTGAATCGAATAGGCTGTCTCATGAGCTTCCTTGAGAATCAACTCCCGAATGGACTGGACATTGGGAACACACAAGCAGTCTTTGAACCATACCACACCTTCAGCATCTTCTCGAAAATCTTTCCCTCTGCCATCTAGAATCAGTCGCCGGATCTCACTGATCTTCTCATCATTCTTCTGCGCTTCTTTGATTTCGCGCTCCAAGGTAGGTTCCAATTCAACTGTGACTCCTCGCGAATTGTTCAGAAATCCGAGACTCAACCTGTCAAACTCTTTGGCCAACTCATAAGGCATCGGACGAGCGACCATCAGATTGACTTGACTCTTTCTGCTCAAAGCATCTGCCACTACGTTTGCTTTGCCTGGATGGTAATGAATCTCCAACTCATAGTCTTTGATCAACTCTAACCATCTTCGTTGCCTCATATTCAATTCTGACTGAGTGAATATGTACTTCAGACTCTTGTGGTCTGTGTAAACATCGCATTTCTGTCCATACAGATAGTGCCTCCATGTCTTCAGTGCGTGAACCACTGCTGCCAACTCTAGATCATGGATTGGGTAATTCTTCTCATGAACCTTCAGCTGTCGGGACGAGTAAGCCACAACTCTTCCCTCTTGCATCAACACGCATCCCAAACCTGTGTAACAAGCATCACAGTACACAGAGAAGGGCTTGTGCACATCAGGCAAGACTAGGACAGGCGCTGTTGTCAACTTCTCTTTCAGCGCTTCAAAGGCTTCTTGGCATTTCTGGGTCCACTTGAACTCAACCTTGTTGCCTAGTGATAGTCGCCTAGAGGGGGGGTGAATAGGGCGAAACTGAAAATCTCAAAAATAATCACAACTACAAGCCGGGTTAGCGTTAGAAATAAAATAGAGTCCGCGAGAGAGGGTGCAAAACAAATCGCAAGCAAATGAAGAGAGTGACACGCGGATTTGTTTTACCGAGGTTCGGTTCTCGCAAACCTAATCCCCGTTGAGGAGGCCACAAAGGCCGGGTCTCTTTCAACCCTTCCCTCTCTCAAACGGTCCCTCGGACCGAGTGAGCTTTTCTTCTTCTCAATCAAACGGGAACAAAACTTCCCCGCAAGGGCCACCACACAATTGGTGCCTCTTGCCTTGGTTACAATTGAGTTTTGATCATAAGAACAAGTGAGAAAGAAAGAAAGCGATCCAAGCGCAAGAGCTCAAAAGAACACGGCAAATCTCTCTCGCTAGTCACTAAAGGCTTGAGTGGAATTGGAGAGGATTTGATCTCTTTGTATGTGTCTAGAATTGAATGCCTAGCTCTTGTAAGTGGTTGGAAGTTGGAAAACTTGGATGCAATGAATGGTGGGGTGGTTAGGGTATTTATAGCCCCAACCACCAAACTTGACCGTTGGCTGGAGGCCTCTGTTCGATGGCGCACCGGACAGTCCGGTGCACACCGGACAGTCCGGTGCCCCTGCCACGTCATCAATGCCGTTGGATTCTGACCGTTGGAGCTTCTGACTTCTGGGCCCTCCTGGGTGTCCGGTGCACACCGGACAACAACTGTTCATTGTCCGGTCCGCCGGTATGGGCACGCCTGACGACTGCGCGCGCAGAACGCGCATTAAATGCGCCGCAGGGAGCCGTTGGCGCCGAAATAGCCGTTGCTCCGCTGGCACACCGGACAGTCCGGTGAACACCGGACAGTCCGGTGAATTTTAGCGGAGCGGCTACCGTGCGAACCCGAGACTGCCAAGTTCCGGAGACCGCGCTTCCTTGGAGCACCGGACATGTCCGGTGTACACCGGACAGTCCGGTGAATTATAGCGCGCCGGCTTCCGAGAATTCCCGAGGGCGAAGAGTTTGAGTTGGAGTCCTCTGGCCGCACCGGACACTGTCCGGTGTACACCGGACAGTCCGGTGACTTCGGCCAGAGGTGCCTTCGGTTGCCTTTTTGCTCCTTTGTTGAATCCAAAACTTGATCTTTTTATTGGCTGAGTGTGAACCTTTTGCACCTGTATGACTTATACTAGAGCAAACTAGTTAGTCCAATTATTTGTGTTGGGCAATTCAACCACCAAAAATATTTAGGAACTAGGTATAAGCCTAATTCCCTTTCAATCTCCCCCTTTTTGGTGATTGATGCCAACACAAACCAAAGCAAATGTAGAAGTGTATAATTTGACTAGTTTGCATAAAATAAGTGCAAAGGTTGCTTGGAATGGAGCCAATATAAATACTTGCATGATGCGCATGGATTGTTTTCTTTGTTTTTGACATATTGGACCATATTTGCACCATAAGTTTTGTTTTTGCAAAACTATTTTTGTAAATTCTTTTCAAAGTCATTTTGCAAAGCATTCTCAAGATTTGAAATTTTCTTCCTTTGTTCAAATGCTTTTCCTTTGACTTAAACAAAACTCTCCCTCAAATAAGATCTCCTCTTAGTGTTCAAGAGGGTTTTAAGACATCAATTTGAAAATACTAGTTGCTCCCCCTTTAGAACACAAAGAGATACCAATTTTGAAATTTACCAATTTAAAAACATCAAATTTATAAAGTTAGGTGGTGGTGCGGTCCTTTTGCTTTGGGCTCATATTTTCTCCCCCTTTGGCATGAATCGCCAAAAACGGAATCATTAGAGCCCAATGAAGTACTTTCTCCCCCTTTGGTCATGAAATGAATGAGTGAAGATTATACCAAAGTTGGAGAGATGATGTGGAGCGACGGCGAAGGATGAGTAGTGGAGCGGAGTGGAAGCCTGTGTCTTCGCCGAGGACTCCTATTCCCTTTCAATATACCTATGACTTGGTTTGGAAAATACTTGAAAACACATTAGTCATAGCATATATAAGAGAGACATGATCAAAGGTATATTTATGAGCTGTGTGTGCAAGACTAGCAAAAGAAATTCCTAGAATCAAGAATATTGAGCTCATGCCTAAGTCTGGTAAAAGATTGTTCATCAAGTGGCTTGGTAAAGATATCGGCTAATTGATCTTTAGTATTAATGTATGAAATCTCGATATCCCCCTTTTGTTGGTGATCCCGAAGAAAATGATACCGAATGGCTATGTGTTTAGTGCGGCTATGCTCGACGGGATTGTCGGCCATTTTGATTGCACTCTCATTGTCACATAGCAAGGGGACTTTGGTTAATTTGTAACCGTAGTCCCGCAGGGTTTGCCTCATCTAAAGCAATTGCGCACAACAATGGCCTGCGGCAATATACTCGGCTTCGGCGGTAGAAAGAGCGACCGAATTTTGCTTCTTTGAAGCCCATGACACCAAGGATCTTCCCAAGAACTGGCAAGTCCCCGATGTGCTCTTCCTATTAATCTTACACCCCGCCCAATCGGCATCCGAATAACCAATCAAATCAAAGGTGGATCCCCGAGGGTACCAAAGCCCAAACTTAGGAGTATAAGCCAAATATCTCAAGATTCGTTTTACGGCCGTAAGGTGTGATTCCTTAGGGTCGGCTTGGAATCTTGCACACATGCAAACGGAAAGCATAATGTCCGGTCGAGAAGCACATAAATAAAGCAATGAACCAATCATCGACCGGTATACCTTTTGATCCACGGACTTACCTCCCGTGTCGAGGTCGAGATGCCCATTTGTTCCCATGGGTGTCTTGATGGGCTTGGCATCCTTCATTCCAAACTTGCTTAGAATATCTTGAGTATACTTCGTTTGGCTAATGAAGGTGCCCTCTTGGAGTTGCTTGACTTGAAATCCTAGAAAATACTTCAACTCCCCCATCATCGACATCTCGAATTTCTTTGTCATGATCCTACTAAATTCTTCACATGTAGATTCGTTAGTAGACCCAAATATGATATCATCAACATAAATTTGGCATACAAACAAATCATTGTCAAGAGTTTTAGTGAATAAAGTAGGATCGGCTTTGCCGACTTTGAAGCCATTTGCAATAAGGAAATCTCTAAGGCATTCATACCATGCTCTTGGGGCTTGCTTGAGCCCATAAAGCGCCTTAGAGAGCCTATAAACATGGTTAGGGTACTCACTGTCTTCAAAGCCGGGAGGTTGCTCAACATAGACCTCCTCCTTGATTGGTCCATTGAGGAAGGCACTCTTCACGTCCATTTGATAAAGCTTGAAGCCATGGTAAGTAGCATAGGCCAATAATATGCGAATTGACTCAAGCCTAGCTACGGGTGCATAGGTTTCACCAAAATCCAAACCTTCGACTTGTGAATACCCCTTGGCCACGAGTCGAGCTTTGTTCCTTGTCACCACACCATGCTCGTCTTGCTTGTTGCGGTGTAACACCCGAATTTTAGGGATCCAAAACCCGGGGTTAACATAAACACCAGGTATGCTGGGACCAAGTCTCAAACATATGATGTATAGTGGCACAGGATCGAATGTCACATCTTTATATATAACAGGAGTTCTATACAAAATAAATAATTACATAATAGGGAGACAACGGTCCAGCAACCCAAAGTTGACTGGGAGACGACGGCCTAGACCTCTCACGAACTCATCACAGCATCCTCCATGAGCATCATCCTGCAGTACCTGGTCTTGACCTGTGGTGTATGTGAGACAGCAAGAGTGAGCTCACATACGTTCATCGCTCAACAAGTTGTGGGGAATAATGTGCATGAACTCGCCAAAGGTGGGAGCTCACGTGAAGTGTAAGGCTTACCAAAGAAGATGGTTAGAGCTGAGCATTGCTTTTAAAGTTGGTCAAAATTTTATTAGCAGTTACTAAGTATAAGTAAATACCAAACCCAATTAAGTAATAGAACAAAAAGTAACAACTTCACCTGCGATGCAATGCATATGACAAATTGAATTTAGTTCCATAATTAATCATGTGAGTGTCCGAGCTGCTCTTGACCGTGAGCACGGCTAGTATACCAGTTTTACACTCTGCAGAGGTTGCGCATCTTTACCCACAAGTCGTGTTACCCATCTGCCACAGAGTTGATCAGACTCCATACACCTCTACCTAGGAAGCGAGGCAGGGTACCACTACGAGGCCTTTACAAAGTTCCACTAGCTTCAGAAAACCCGCTACAGTTTATAGGAAGATCCAGTGCAGGAATCCCTTGCAGGACCGCCATCGCAGCAAAATCCTCCCGAGGGCCTCCCTACACTGACCTCTCCCCTACTGCCCTTGCCCCTTTCGGGTAAGGTAATCTTCCACTAGCTTTCCTAATTAATCAGCCAAGGGCGTCCCATTCCACCCTCGTGGTAGCACTGTTTTCCCGGGTGGTTCTCCATGTTCCAATTAACATAATGATCTCAACATGAACAGTAAATAACAACTGATAACAAAAGTGTAATCATGAATAATGTATCTCCATACCCAAAACCAAATATAGCACTAGCAAGTACTACCCAGAAGGTTCAGTGGTAAACAAGGTATAGAGATAGACAAACTGGGGTATCCTATTAGGTCCCATCAAAATTAACCTATGCAGATCATTATGATTAATTAGAACATGAGTAGGAGAAAAGAAGTGATCAAGGGCACAACTTGCCTGGGCCTTGAGATTCCAGGTACCAGGATGATCTTTCAGATCCTCGTGACCTCACTGCTAGTCGTAGCAATACAAACATACATGGTATAGGCAAAATTAACATTACACCAAACATATATGCAAAATACATATTAATAATCTACATATTAAAATAAAACCACAGGAAAAAGAATTATTAATTTTGGAGTTGTAGAATTCAAGTTATGAATTTTCAAAGGTTTTATGTGTTTAAAATGGATTAAGTGAGAGATTAAATTTCTAATTGTTTTTCATGCCAAAACAGAGGCTCTAGGTGGTAGAGAATAAAATTATAAAATTTTAGAAAGTGGAATGGATTAATTTGGACTAAAAATGGATTTTCTATGATTTAAACAAGTTCTAGCATTTATTTTTACACTAAAAAGTATTTTCCTAATGAATTTATCTGATTTTCTAATTATCTGGACTGGGCCTCAATTTATGCAAAGCGCAGGGGTCATCTTGCAAGTTTTCCCGAGACACATAGAACCCCGAGGGTGGACCGCGGGTTTATTTCATAAAAGTTCAGGGTCTCTTATGAAAAAGCGTCTGGCCGAAGGGGTATCGGCCGATCGTGGCCCTTAGATTAGAATCCTACGGCTAGGATTAGATCAAGCCGAGCTCGAACCGGTACGCATTCTCAACCGTTGGATCCATCATCCACGGTCGGGATTTTATTTGACCGAGATCAACACGGACCCGTTCGATCTAGATCAACGGTCCGAATCACTTTAACGCGAAAAGGTATCTTCTATCTAATCCGAGCCGTCGCTTGGTCATCCAACGGGCCATGTTCTTCGCCCCAACAGAGCAAGCTCGCACGGCGGCGCCGCCTACCGGACCGCGACGAAGTTCTCCGGAGCTGGCCCAATCCGGCCCCCAGGCGCACAAACACCGTTCCAAATGATGCTAAACATAGCGGCGAACCAGGCGAGCATGATGGAGTGGACTCACCGATGGATTGCGCAGTGCTCTTCTCTGTCTTCGTTGCACGGCGGAAGTCCCGTCGACGGTGAGCAATTCCGGTTTGAGCAGGGCTCAATCCGCCCAGGCGAAGTCACAATCCGATCCCACGCGACTTGGTGCGGTCCCCAAACTCGATACCGAGGTGCTAGTGCCGGTGAATCGCCGATTTGGCCACCAATGCCCACGGCGGACTTCGCTTCGATTGAGGGAGGTTGCGGTGGAACGGTCGGCGATGGAGGAGGGGTCCCAGGTGCCCGGCTGGTTTTATAGCCAGAGGAGAGCGCGACAGAGGCGGGGATTCGACCACCGCGCGGATTCCGCGGCGAGTTCGGTAGTCAGCGGCCGGCGGAGTCGCGTTTCTGTTGTCGGGAGGGAGAAAGGAACAGCTGACAGGGGGGGCCCACAAGTCAGCGAGGCGCGCGCGAGCTGAGCGAAGGACTCCGAGTGGCTGACGCGCGGTGAGAGAGAGGCTGAGCAGCGGGCCCGGGTTGTCGGTGCCGGATGAAGCGCGAGCGCGCGATGAGTGGGTCACAGGCGAGCGGGTCCCACCTGGCAGTTGCCGGGCGCGCGCTGAAGAGTAGAAGTGGGCCGCCGCGGTGGTATCTCCAAATGGGCCGAAATGTGGTTCCGAGGCCCAGGTAGGGTTTTAGGCTTTTTTCCATTTTATTTTCTATTTCTCTTCTTCATTTTCAAATTCAATTTGAGTTCAAGTTTAAATTGAAACTTTGTGAAATAACTTGTCCTTAGTTTGAATGGTATAATTTAATAATTTAAGTGTGAGGGGTGTTTATTCTGATTTTTAATTTATTTATGTAGTATTTTTCTTAGTTCTCCCCTTCTCTTTTATTTTCTATTCCAAATTCAAATTTATACTTTTATTTTAGTTTTCAGATTTTTCAAATGTATCAATTTGAACCCAAAGGTGAATATAAACCATATTATTTAATTTTACTAAGTTAAGCTTTATTCTTGTTATTTATTTCATGGGATGTATAAATAGTTTCTTTTAAAAGAACAATTCTTTCCCATCTTTTTCTTATTTCCCAATTTCCAAAACATTATGATATTTTGTTCAAATTTCTTCTACCAATTCCCAATCCAAAATTTGGGTGTTACAAATCCTACCCCCCTTAAAAATAATCTCGTCCTCGAGATTAGTAAGAAAGAAGATATAGGAAGAGTGGTTTGCGATTTAGCTTTTAGTTTCTAATTAGTTCAAAAATCAAGAGTCTCTCTTTCTTTTCATTAGTAAGTGATTAGGAGAGCATGGGTATATATATGTATGTCCACATAATTATGTAGGATAGGAGATGTCTTTAAAGCATAGATGGGTTTAGGTAAGAAAGAGTAGGATAAGAAAAGACTTCATCCAGATTGTGGATCTTGACTCATCTTGGTGACCTCACTTGATCCTTGAAGACTTGAGTTGGTGCTCATCCTTCCTTGATGAAGTCGATCATCTTCTTCGGTCTTGTCTCACTGATTAGGAGTTAGTGTATATTATTGGGCTAGAGAATGTGGTTAAGATAGGTATGGATGAGATAGACTACATAATATAGGTAAAAATCTAGTTTGATGTCAGGTGGTGGTTGATAGATTATGCAATCCTTTAAGACTCTATTGATTGGGTAGGTTATGTAACTTGTTATATAGATCGAGTTGTTGTGTATGGCCAAGTTGATATAAGTTTCCAAATTAGGCTTAAGTGATTTAGGAGTATGGTCTTATCTTGTGTACCAGCATTAAGTAACTTTACTCTAGATTAGATCATAATAGATTAGATAAAATCTAGATTAGGTTGGATATGACTAGGTTAGACTAGTTTAGGTTAGATAGATCTACTAGGGTAGGATACATGTTAGAATCTTTTGGGATAGGATGGATTATATGATGTAAGTAGGTTAGAATCTTCTTGCTAGGTTAAAATTGAGGGGTTATGCAACTATTGGATGGTTAAGGTAGTTGCATATGGCCAAGTTGGTCTTGTCGTTCTTAATTTAGTGCAGGGTGAACTAAGTTAAGACATGTTTTATAGGAGTGGAGTCTAATCTATTTCATCAGTATTATCTAACATGTTTGATAAGTCACTTTAGATTAGATCATATTAGGTTAGATGAGATCTAAATTAGATTGGTATGACCAGTTTAACTAGATAAGATCTAATTAATTTGCATTAAATCATAGTTGATAAACTAGGGTGGATAAGTATGCCTATTAGGATAAGATGGATCCATAAAGATAAGATAGAATCTTTTGAGATCAGTTAGACCTATTGGGATAACAAAATCTTTTCAAGATAAGATGAATTTATTAAGGTAAGAGAGTATCTTGTAAGATAAGATGGATCTATTAAGATAAGAGAGTGTCTTTTAAGATAAGAAGAACTTCTACGAAATAAATACCTTTTAGTGGAGGATAATCTAAGTTGTTTAGTTGTCTTATGAATTCCTATTTATGCCTATACGTATATGCAGATGTAATTGAGGACATTACTCCACAACTCATCACACTCAATCAAAGATCCAAATCAGACAAGTATCATAAGAACAAACCTTCAAGTGCATAGATAACCATAAAAATAGTTTTGTTTTTGTTCCTAAGAGTAGGTCTCCTATTCCTAAAGTCACTTTAGGCATAGGATTTCAAAGTGTGAAATCCACATTTGTCTTTAGAATGAAAAGGTAAGAATAATCAGAGTAAAGCGGAAATAGATGAGAAAGATTAAGAAAAGTTTAGAAAAGAATCAGAGTAGCAGAGGTAAGTAGGTATTGGTTGTCCAGTTCTATCTAGGTTTCGTCCTACAGTCAACATTCCTCTGATACCACTTCTGTAACACCCGAATTTTAGGGATCCAAAACCCGGGGTTAACATAAACACCAGGTATGCTGGGACCAAGTCTCAAACATATGATGTATAGTGGCACAGGATCGAATGTCACATCTTTATATATAACAGGAGTTCTATACAAAATAAATAATTACATAATAGGGAGACAACGGTCCAGCAACCCAAAGTTGACTGGGAGACGACGGCCTAGACCTCTCACGAACTCATCACAGCATCCTCCATGAGCATCATCCTGCAGTACCTGGTCTTGACCTGTGGTGTATGTGAGACAGCAAGAGTGAGCTCACATACGTTCATCGCTCAACAAGTTGTGGGGAATAATGTGCATGAACTCGCCAAAGGTGGGAGCTCACGTGAAGTGTAAGGCTTACCAAAGAAGATGGTTAGAGCTGAGCATTGCTTTTAAAGTTGGTCAAAATTTTATTAGCAGTTACTAAGTATAAGTAAATACCAAACCCAATTAAGTAATAGAACAAAAAGTAACAACTTCACCTGCGATGCAATGCATATGACAAATTGAATTTAGTTCCATAATTAATCATGTGAGTGTCCGAGCTGCTCTTGACCGTGAGCACGGCTAGTATACCAGTTTTACACTCTGCAGAGGTTGCGCATCTTTACCCACAAGTCGTGTTACCCATCTGCCACAGAGTTGATCAGACTCCATACACCTCTACCTAGGAAGCGAGGCAGGGTACCACTACGAGGCCTTTACAAAGTTCCACTAGCTTCAGAAAACCCGCTACAGTTTATAGGAAGATCCAGTGCAGGAATCCCTTGCAGGACCGCCATCGCAGCAAAATCCTCCCGAGGGCCTCCCTACACTGACCTCTCCCCTACTGCCCTTGCCCCTTTCGGGTAAGGTAATCTTCCACTAGCTTTCCTAATTAATCAGCCAAGGGCGTCCCATTCCACCCTCGTGGTAGCACTGTTTTCCCGGGTGGTTCTCCATGTTCCAATTAACATAATGATCTCAACATGAACAGTAAATAACAACTGATAACAAAAGTGTAATCATGAATAATGTATCTCCATACCCAAAACCAAATATAGCACTAGCAAGTACTACCCAGAAGGTTCAGTGGTAAACAAGGTATAGAGATAGACAAACTGGGGTATCCTATTAGGTCCCATCAAAATTAACCTATGCAGATCATTATGATTAATTAGAACATGAGTAGGAGAAAAGAAGTGATCAAGGGCACAACTTGCCTGGGCCTTGAGATTCCAGGTACCAGGATGATCTTTCAGATCCTCGTGACCTCACTGCTAGTCGTAGCAATACAAACATACATGGTATAGGCAAAATTAACATTACACCAAACATATATGCAAAATACATATTAATAATCTACATATTAAAATAAAACCACAGGAAAAAGAATTATTAATTTTGGAGTTGTAGAATTCAAGTTATGAATTTTCAAAGGTTTTATGTGTTTAAAATGGATTAAGTGAGAGATTAAATTTCTAATTGTTTTTCATGCCAAAACAGAGGCTCTAGGTGGTAGAGAATAAAATTATAAAATTTTAGAAAGTGGAATGGATTAATTTGGACTAAAAATGGATTTTCTATGATTTAAACAAGTTCTAGCATTTATTTTTACACTAAAAAGTATTTTCCTAATGAATTTATCTGATTTTCTAATTATCTGGACTGGGCCTCAATTTATGCAAAGCGCAGGGGTCATCTTGCAAGTTTTCCCGAGACACATAGAACCCCGAGGGTGGACCGCGGGTTTATTTCATAAAAGTTCAGGGTCTCTTATGAAAAAGCGTCTGGCCGAAGGGGTATCGGCCGATCGTGGCCCTTAGATTAGAATCCTACGGCTAGGATTAGATCAAGCCGAGCTCGAACCGGTACGCATTCTCAACCGTTGGATCCATCATCCACGGTCGGGATTTTATTTGACCGAGATCAACACGGACCCGTTCGATCTAGATCAACGGTCCGAATCACTTTAACGCGAAAAGGTATCTTCTATCTAATCCGAGCCGTCGCTTGGTCATCCAACGGGCCATGTTCTTCGCCCCAACAGAGCAAGCTCGCACGGCGGCGCCGCCTACCGGACCACGACGAAGTTCGCCGGAGCTGGCCCAATCCGGCCCCCAGGCGCACAAACACCGTTCCAAATGATGCTAAACATAGCGGCGAACCAGGCGAGCATGATGGAGTGGACTCACCAATGGATTGCGCAGTGCTCTTCTCTGTCTTCGTTGCACGGCGGAAGTCCCGTCGACGGTGAGCAATTCCGGTTTGAGCAGGGCTCAATCCGCCCAGGCGAAGTCACAATCCGATCCCACGCGACTTGGTGCGGTCCCCAAACTCGATACCGAGGTGCTAGTGCCGGTGAATCGCCGATTTGGCCACCAATGCCCACGGCGGACTTCGCTTCGATTGAGGGAGGTTGCGGTGGAACGGTCGGCGATGGAGGAGGGGTCCCAGGTGCCCGGCTGGTTTTATAGCCAGAGGAGAGCGCGACAGAGGCGGGGATTCGACCACCGCGCGGATTCCGCGGCGAGTTCGGTAGTCAGCGGCCGGCGGAGTCGCGTTTCTGTTGTCGGGAGGGAGAAAGGAACAGCTGACAGGGGGGGCCCACAAGTCAGCGAGGCGCGCGCGAGCTGAGCGAAGGACTCCGAGTGGCTGACGCGCGGTGAGAGAGAGGCTGAGCAGCGGGCCCGGGTTGTCGGCGCCGGATGAAGCGCGAGCGCGCGATGAGTGGGTCACAGGCGAGCGGGTCCCACCTGGCAGTTGCCGGGCGCGCGCTGAAGAGTAGAAGTGGGCCGCCGCGGTGGTATCTCCAAATGGGCCGAAATGTGGTTCCGAGGCCCAGGTAGGGTTTTAGGCTTTTTTCCATTTTATTTTCTATTTCTCTTCTTCATTTTCAAATTCAATTTGAGTTCAAGTTTAAATTCAAACTTTGTGAAATAACTTGTCCTTAGTTTGAATGGTATAATTTAATAATTTAAGTGTGAGGGGTGTTTATTCTGATTTTTAATTTATTTATGTAGTATTTTTCTTAGTTCTCCCCTTCTCTTTTATTTTCTATTCCAAATTCAAATTTATACTTTTATTTTAGTTTTCAGATTTTTCAAATGTATCAATTTGAACCCAAAGGTGAATATAAACCATATTATTTAATTTTACTAAGTTAAGCTTTATTCTTGTTATTTATTTCATGGGATGTATAAATAGTTTCTTTTAAAAGAACAATTCTTTCCCATCTTTTTCTTATTTCCCAATTTCCAAAACATTATGATATTTTGTTCAAATTTCTTCTACCAATTCCCAATCCAAAATTTGGGTGTTACATGCGGAAGACCCACTTGGTTCCTACAACATTTTGATTAGGACGTGGAACCAAGTGCCATACCTCATTCCTTGTGAAATTTGTTGAGCTCCTCTTGCATCGCCATCACCCAATCCGAATCTTGAAGTGCTTCCTCTACCCTGTGTGGCTCAATAGAGGAAACAAACGAGTAATGTTCACAAAAATGCGCAACACGAGATCGAGTAGTTACCCCCTTATGAATGTCGCCGAGGATGGTGTCGACGGGGTGATCTCGTTGTATTGCTTGGTGGACTCTTGGGTGTGGCGACCTTGGTTGTTCATCCTCCTTGTCTTCATCAATTGCATCTCCCCCTTGATCGTTGCCGTCATTTTGAGGTTGCTCATCTTCTTGATCTTCTTGTTCAACATCTTGAGCCTCATCCTCAATTTGAGTTGGTGGAGATGCTTGCATGGAGGAGGATGGTTGATCTTGTGCTTTTGGAGGCTCTTCGGATTCCTTAGGACACACATCCCCAATGGACATGTTCCTTAGCGCTATGCATGGAGCCTGTTCTTCACCTATCTCATCAAGATCAACTTGCTCTACTTGAGAGCCGTTAGTCTCATCAAACACAACGTCACAAGAAACTTCAACAAGTCCTGAGGACTTGTTAAAGACTCTATATGCCCTTGTGTTTGAGTCATATCCTAGTAAAAAGCCTTCTACAGTTTTAGGAGCAAATTTAGATTTTCTACCTCTTTTGACAAGAATAAAACATTTGCTACCAAAAACTCTAAAATATGAAATATTTGGCTTTTTACCGGTTAGGAGTTCATAAGATGTTTTCTTGAGGATTCGATGAAGATATAACCGGTTGATGGCGTAGCAGGCAGTGTTGACCGCTTCGGCCCAAAACCGATCCGGTGTCTTGTATTCATCAAGCATGGTTCTTGCCATGTCCAATAGAGTTCGATTCTTCCTCTCCACTACACCATTTTGTTGTGGAGTGTAGGGAGAAGAGAATTCATGCTTGATGCCCTCCTCCTCAAGAAAGCTTTCAATTTGAGAGTTCTTGAACTCCGTCCCGTTGTCGCTTCTAATTTTCTTGATCCTTAAGCCGAACTCATTTTGAGCCCGTCTCAAGAATCCCTTTAAGGTCTCTTGGGTATAAGATTTGTCCTGCAAAAAGAACACCCAAGTGAAGCGAGAATAATCATCCACAATTACAAGACAATACTTACTACCGTCGATGCTTATGTAAGCGATCGGGCCGAACAAATCCATGTGTAGGAGCTCCAGTGGCCTGTCGGTAGTCATGATGTTTTTGTGTGGATGGTGGACACCAACTTGCTTCCCGGCTTGGCACGCGCTACAAATCCTGTCTTTCTCAAAATGAACATTGGTTAGTCCTAAAATGTGTTCTCCCTTTAGAAGTTTGTGAAGATTCTTCATTCCAACATGGGCTAGTCGGCGGTGCCAGAGCCAACCCAAGTTAGTCTTAGCAACTAAGCAAGTGTCGAGTTCAGCTCTATCAAAATCTACCAAGTATAGCTGACCCTCTAACACTCCCTTAAATGCTACTGAATCATCATTTCTTCTAAAGACAGTAACACCTATATCAGTAAAAAGACAGTTGTAGCCCATTTGACATAATTGGGATACGGAAAGCAAATTGTAATCTAAGGAATCTACAAGAAAAACATTGGAAATAGTATGGTCAGGTGATATAGCAATTTTACCCAAACCTTTGACCAAACCTTGATTTCCATCCCCGAATGTGATAGCTCGTTGGGGATCTTGGTTTTTCTCATATGAGGAGAACATCCTTTTCTCCCCTGTCATGTGGTTTGTGCACCCGCTGTCGAGTATCCAACTTGTGCCCCCGGATGCATAAACCTACAAAACAAGTTTAGTTCTTTGTTTTAGGTACCCAAACGGTTTTGGGTCCTTTGGCATTAGAAACGAGAACTTTGGGTACCCAAACACAAGTCTTGGAGCCCTTGTGTTTGCCCCCAACAATCTTGGCAACTACCTTGCCGGATTTGTTAGTTAAAACATAAGATGCATCAAAAGTTTTAAATGAAATGCTATGATCAATTGATGCATTAGGAGTTTTCTTTCTAGGCAACTTGGCACGGGTTGGTTGCCTAGAACTAGATGTCTCACCCTTATACATAAAAGCATGATGAGGGCTAGAGTGAGACTTCCTAGAATGAGTTCTCCTAATTTTGCTCTCAGGATAGCCGGCAGGGTACAAAATGTAACCCTCGTTATCCTGAGGCATGGGAGCCTTGCCCTTAACAAAGTTAGACAAGTTCTTAGGAGGGGCATTAAGTTTGACATTGTCTCTCCTTTGGAAGCCAATGCCATCCTTGATGCCAGGGCGTCTCCCATTATAGAGCATGCTTCTAGCCAATTTAAATTTTTCATTTTCTAAGTCATGCTCACTAATCTTGGCATTAAGTTGTGCTATGTGATCATTTTGTTTTTTAATTAAGGCTAGGTGATCATGGATAGCATCAACATTAATATCTCTACATCTAGTGCAAATAGATGTGTGCTCAACAGTAGATGTAGATGGTTTGCAAGATTTTAGTTCTACAACCTTAGCATGCAATATTTCATTCTTACTTCTAAGGCTAGCAAGAGAAATGTTCAATTCTTCAATCCTAGCAAGCAAATCATCATTATTATTTCTAGGGTTTGGAATTGAAACATTGCAAACATGAGAATCAACCTTAGCTAACAAATTGGCATTTTCATTTCTAAGGTTGTCTATAGTCTCATGGCAAGTACTTAGCTCACTAGACAATTTTTCACATTTTTCCATTTCTAGAGCATAAGCATTTTTAACCTTAACATGCTTCTTATTTTCTTTAATAAGGAAGTCCTCTTGAGAATTCAAGAGATCATCCTTCTCATGTATAGCACTAATCAATTCATTTAATTTTTCTTTTTGTTGCATGTTGAGGTTAGCAAAAAGAATGCACAAATTATCCTCCTCATTTTTATCATCATCCTCATCACTAGATGTTTCATATTTAGTGGAGAACCTTGATTTTACCTTCTTTTTGCCGTCTTTGGCCATGAGACATTTGTGGCCGACGTTGGGGAAGAGGAGGCCCTTGGTGACGGCGATGTTGGCGGCGTCCTCGTCGGAGGAGGACTCGGTGGAGCTCTCGTCGGAGTCCCATTCGCGGCACACGTGGGCATCGCCGCCCTTCTTCTTGTGGTACCTCTTCTTTTCTCTTCTCTTGCCCTTCTTGTCGTCGCCCCTGTCACTGTCACTAGACATAGGACATTTTGCAATAAAGTGACCGGGCTTACCACACTTGTAGCAAACCTTCTTGGAACGGGGTTTGTAGTCCTTCCCCTTCCGTTGCTTGAGGATTTGCCGAAAGCTTTTGATGATTAGGGCCATCTCCTCATTGTCGAGCTTGGAGGCGTCAATAGGTTGTCTACTTGGTGTAGACTCTTCCTTCTTTTCCTCCGTTGCCTTGAAGGCCACCGGTTGCGCCTCGGATGTGGAAGGCTCGTCAAGCTCGTTGATTTTCTTTGAGCCCTTAATCATGCATTCAAAGCTTACAAAATTCCCGATAACTTCCTCGGGGGTCATTAGTGGATATCTAGGATTACCACGAATTAATTGTACTTGAGTAGGGTTAAGGAAAATAAGTGCTCTTAAAATAACCTTAACCACCTCGTGGTCATCCCATTTTGCGCTCCCGAGGTTGCGCACTTGGTTCACCAAGGTCTTGAGCCGGTTGTACATGTCTTGTGGCTCCTCCCCTTGGCGAAGACGGAAGCGACCGACCTCCCCCTCGATCGTTTCCCGCTTGGTGATCTTTGTGAGTTCATCACCCTCGTGCGCCGTCTTGAGTAGGTCCCAAATCTCCTTTGCGTTCTTCAACCCTTGCACTTTGTTGTATTCCTCCTTGCTTAGAGAGGCAAGGAGAATGGTTGCGGCTTGGGAGTTGAAGTGCTCGATTTGGGCTACTTCGTCCGTGTCATAGTCCTCATCCCCTACAGATGGTACCTGTACACCATACTCAACAACATCCCATATACTTTTGTGGAGAGAGGTTAGATGAAATCGCATTAAATTACTCCACATAGCATAATCTTCACCATTAAAAGTTGGTGGTTTGCCTAATGGGACGGAAAGTAAAGGTGTATGTTTAGGAATGCGAGGGTAGCGTAGGGGAATCTTACTATACTTCTTACGCTCTTGGCGTTTAGAAGTGACGGATGCCGCGTCGGAGCCGGAGGTAGATGTCGATGAAGTGTCGGTCTCGTAGTAGACCACCTTCCTCATCCTTTTGTGCTTGTCCCCACTCCGATGCGGCTTGTGAGAAGAAGATTTTTCCTTCTTCTCCTTGTGGTGAGAAGAGGAAGATCTTTTCTCCTTCCGCTTGGAGGAGTTCTTCTTCTTCTCTCTTCTCTTGGTGCGGGACTCTTCCGATGAAGTGCTCCCTTGGCTTGTAGAGGGCTTGTTATTGCCGGTCTCCATCTCCCTCTTGGTGTGATCTCCCGACATCACTTCGAGCGGTTAGGCTCTAATGAAGCACCGGGCTCCGATACCAATTGATAGTCGCCTAGAGGGGGGGGTGAATAGGGCGAAACTGAAAATCTCAAAAATAATCACAACTACAAGCCGGGTTAGCGTTAGAAATAAAATAGAGTCCGCGAGAGAGGGTGCAAAACAAATCACAAGCAAATGAAGAGAGTGACACGCGGATTTGTTTTACCGAGGTTCGGTTCTCGCAAACCTAATCCCCGTTGAGGAGGCCACAAAGGCCGGGTCTCTTTCAACCCTTCCCTCTCTCAAACGGTCCCTCGGACCGAGTGAGCTTTTCTTCTTCTCAATCAAACGGGAACAAAACTTCCCCGCAAGGGCCACCACACAATTGGTGCCTCTTGCCTTGGTTACAATTGAGTTTTGATCATAAGAACAAGTGAGAAAGAAAGAAAGCGATCCAAGCGCAAGAGCTCAAAAGAACACGGCAAATCTCTCTCGCTAGTCACTAAAGGCTTGAGTGGAATTGGAGAGGATTTGATCTCTTTGTATGTGTCTAGAATTGAATGCCTAGCTCTTGTAAGTGGTTGGAAGTTGGAAAACTTGGATGCAATGAATGGTGGGGTGGTTGGGGTATTTATAGCCCCAACCACCAAACTTGACCGTTGGCTGGAGGCCTCTGTTCGATGGCGCACCGGACAGTCCGGTGCACACCGGACAGTCCGGTGCCCCTGCCACGTCATCAATGCCGTTGGATTCTGACTGTTGGAGCTTCTGACTTCTGGGCCCTCCTGGGTGTCCGGTGCACACCGGATAACAACTGTTCATTGTCCGGTCCGCCGGTATGGGCACGCCTGACGACTGCGCGCGCAGAACGCGCATTAAATGCGCCGCAGGGAGCCGTTGGCGCCGAAATAGCCGTTGCTCCGCTGGCACACCGGACAGTCCGGTGAACACCGGACAGTCCGGTGAATTTTAGCGGAGCGGCTACCGTGCGAACTCGAGACTGCCGAGTTCCGGAGACCGCGCTTCCTTGGAGCACCGGACATGTCCGGTGTACACCGGACAGTCCGGTGAATTATAGCGCGCCGGCTTCCGAGAATTCCCGAGGGCGAAGAGTTTGAGTTGGAGTCCTCTGGCCGCACCGGACACTGTCCGGTGTACACCGGACAGTCCGGTGACTTCGGCCAGAGGTGCCTTCGGTTGCCTTTTTGCTCCTTTGTTGAATCCAAAACTTGATCTTTTTATTGGCTGAGTGTGAACCTTTTGCACCTGTATGACTTATACTAGAGCAAACTAGTTAGTCCAATTATTTGTGTTGGGCAATTCAACCACCAAAAATATTTAGGAACTAGGTATAAGCCTAATTCCCTTTCACCTAGCAACGCTGTCATCGGTTTCGCAATCTTCGAAAACCCTTCAATGAATCGCCGATAATATCCGGCCATTCCAATGAAGCTCTTGATTCCTCGAGCATCCGTTGGCGCTTTCCAGTTCAGAATGTCTGCCACTTTCTTCGGATCCACAGCCAATCCTTCCTTGTTGATTATGTGACCCAAGAACAGGACTTCACTGATCCAGAACTCACACTTGCTCAACTTTGCATACAACTGGTGCTCTCGCAATCTCTGCAATACCATCCTCAAATGATCTGCATGCTCTTCTTCACTTTGAGAATAAATCAGAATGTCATCAATGAATACCACCACAAACTTATCGAGATAATCCATGAATACACTGTTCATCAGATTCATGAAGAACGCTGGTGCATTGGTCAAACCAAAAGACATCACTGTGAACTCATATAACCCATACTTGGTAATGAATGCCGTCTTCGGAATGTCCGAAGGTCGGATCCTGAGCTGATGATAACCTGACCTCAGATCAATCTTGGAGAACACACTGGCTCCTCTCAACTGGTCGAACAGATCTTCTATTCTGGGCAAGGGATACTTATTCTTGATCGTGACTTCATTCAAAGCTCGATAATCGATACACATCCTCTTGGTGCCATCTTTCTTCTCCACAAACAGGACAGGGGCGGCCCAAGGCGAGGTGCTTGGCCGGATGTAACCTTTCTCTGACAGCTCATCAATCTGCTTCTTAAGCTCAACCAACTCTGGTCCGGATATTCTGTAAGCTCTCTTAAAGATAGGGGCGGTTCCAGGAAGAAGCTCTATGGCGAATTCAACTTTCCGCTCTGGTGGCATACCCGGTAAGTCCTTTGGAAACACATCTGGGAATTCAGACACAACCTTGATACTCTCAATCGGGTCTGCTTCACTGCTATCGACAGCCATCTGATAACAACTTCCTTTCTTCGGCTCAGGCGGGACTAACTCGGTCACCACTTCCTCTCCTAGTGGGGACACCAACTCGATTGTCCTTTTATCACAACTGATAACTGCCTGATACTTATCTAGCCAATTCATCCCTAGGATGACATCTATTCCCTGAGTACCCATTACTATAAGGTTAGCGGGAAACGCTATCCCCCTTATTTCCACACTTACACCCAAACATATGCTATCGGCTCGAATTCTACCACCCGCTGAGTCAATTTGAATGGGGGTTGACATGGTAGTAATTGGAAGATTATGTGCTTCTACCCATGATGCAGTAATGAAAGAATGCGTTGCTCCAGTATCAAATAACACTTCTGCAATATGGGAGTCGACTGGGAACATACCTACTGTCATGCCGGGGGTCTCCTGAACTGCTTCAGCCTCCAAGTGGTCCAGTCTTCCATGATTATAGCGCGGTTGAGAGCGATTGCCTGCTCCAGGCTGAGACGCATTCTGCTTTGCTGGGGCATTGGGGCCTGACTGCTGCTGGGCTGCTTTCTTCGGACATTGCATCACCCAGTGGCCTTGCTCTCCACAGTGGAAACATGCCCTGTTTCCAACCTGAGCTGGTGCTGCCTGATTGTTCTGCTGGTTTGCTGGGGCAGGAAGACGAGGTGTCTGCTGATTCTGCCTCTGAAACTGACCTCCTGACTGATTGCTCTGACGGTTCTGGTACTGATGCTGAGGATACTGCCTTTGGAACTGCTGATACTGCTGACGCTGCTGATGCTGCTGATGCTGCTGAGGTGGACGCTGGTTCTGCCTGAACTGCTGAGGTTGATTGCCTGAGAAACGAGGACGGCTGCTGCTTCCAGGCTGGGGTCCACTAATCTTGCGCTTACGATCCTCCATCTCCTTACGCTTCCTTTCTGTCATGATTGCTCTGTCAATCAGGTGCTGGAATGTCGGGAAGGTATGATTCATCAGTTGGTACTGCAGAGGGTCAACCAAGCCTCTCAAGAAACGGTATTGTCGCTTGGCGTCGGTGTTGACATCTTCGGGAGCGTAGCGAGACAACTGCAGAAACCTGTCTCGATACTCACTGACAGATGATGACCCTTGCTTAAGGGCCAGGAACTCCTCCTTCTTCACTGTCATCAGACCTGCAGGCACATGGTACTGACGAAAGCTACCTCTGAATTCTTCCCAGGTGATGGTGTCGGGGTCGGCATGGGTGGCGAGGTAAGACTCCCACCATGATTGGGCTGCTCCTCTCAACAGACGGGGACCATACAAGACTTTCTCCCTGTCATCACACTGAGCGGTATGCAACTCCCGCTCCACAGTGCGCAGCCAATCTTCAGCATCCATGGGGTCAGAAGAGTGAGCGAACGTTGGGGGATGACCTCTCATGAATTCAGCACGCTTGTCTCTGGGCATCTGAGGCATCTGAGGCTGGGGTGGTGCTTGCTGCTGCTGCTGCTGAATGGCGGCCAGAGTCTGACCGATGGCCTGAACTGCCTGAGTCTGCATCAGAAACATCTGCTCGATGGACATCGGGGGCGGGGGCGGCAGCTGCTGTTGCTGGGGCGCCTCATCCTGCGGAGCGGCTTGCTCCTGCTGAGCACGCCTTCCTCCTCTGCGCCTGTTCTCTGACATCTGCAGAACGCAACCACACATCAGAACTGATCTGGCAAATCTTGCAGCATAAGAAAAGAGTATAGAATTCTCCAACAGCACTGAACAGATGAGCATCTTCACTGATCTCCAACACAGACCACACAGCTTCTCAGATAAAGAGGAAAGTAGAATAAAGGTTTTCCCAACTATATAACTAACTCCATTAACATAATAGGTAAACCAAAATGCAGGGGATACCCACACTCTGGTGACAATCATTACAAAGATCCAAACCAAACATAGTTCATCATGACAAACATAAGTGCACAGGATATAGCAAACTACCCTGTCTAACTAAGACTAACTAAGACCGAGACTAACGCTAAGACTGAAGCTTCTATGTATATATATTTCGTATTAATTACAAGATCCAACTCTAACGAGCTATGGTTCCAGATTTATCTTGGTCTTGCAGTCGGGATTGCCATAAGACTGGAGTCCACGCCGAGGTGAGCGGTACGGGTGCTGAGTCCCAACGGGAGCGGGGGAACCATCATCCAAGTGACGACGCTCCGCGCGCTCAGCCCGCAGCAGGGCGATCTCAGCACGAGCCCTACTCAGCTCGTCTAATGCATGGTCCAGCTCCGTGTTTAGCACGGCGGCTAGGTTGACTGTGCTGCTCAACCTAGGATTGTCCTCACCGGTAGGTGAAACAATCACGCCTCCTGTGCTGCCAGATGGACGGCGAGGGTAATACTTCAGGTCGAGACCGTCAGCTACCCCACCGAGAACCGAGCAGTAGTGCGAAAGCGCACGCCGTGCAGCATCCTGCATGGCTGCCTCAGCTGAGTCCCGCTCAGAGATAGAATAGTGCTCTGAGCAAGCCTCCGCGCCCTGGAGACTGTTCTCTGGACGGCGCACCAAACAGGTCGCCTCCCAGCGGTCCGGGTAGACCCCGCGACTATGCTGGTAGACCCCACAGCGATACTCGATGGACCAAGTACGCCGGTCAAGTGCCCGACGTAGCAGGGTGTCGAGCGCGTCATGGAAGTGACACCCGCGAGCAGCGTTGCGAGTGATGGGTCGAGCAACCCATCCTTCCGGCTCATGGTTAGCAGAGAAGTCGATGTCGTGGCTCAAGCTGTCGTCGCCACCTCCGTCGTCTGGATCTCCTCCAACAGCTACTCCAGAAGCTGGGGCGCCCAGTGGTGGTGCAGGTGGCGCCTCCAGGGGAAGCACAGGGGAGCAGCTCCTCACAGACTCTATCTCCTGCTGGAGCGAGAAAGAAGAGCCCTGCTGCTCCTGTCGTCGACGTTCCTGCTCCTCATGCAGGCGGTGGTGCAGTCTCTCCAAGTGGCTGGACTGTCCGGCCACGGGACGGCGAAGCGGACGCTCAGCAAGGCGGGAGGGTAAGAAGGGGATGACGGACTTTCGTGCAGTGTGTCTAAGTCGAGCCATCTACAAAAGACATCGCAAGCAAAAGGGTGAGAACAGAATTAATATGACCAGCAAATAATGAATCATAAATAAATGAAGGATCAGAATAAAACAAAATTTTCAGCAAGGTATAATGTATAGTAGAACATAGGTTTGGTCAGTAGGACCAACTTTTGAAGGGATACCAAAGTCAAGGCAGGGACAGAGGTCTATAGTCCTTAGAACGACCATTCTACTCTAGGTTAGCGGTCCTACAGTCAGCACGGCTTTGATACCACTTATGTCACACCCGGTTTTTAGAAGGTAAACCGAATGCGAACCATGTACGTGCCAGGATCAGTTATTCACGTACACAGCAGTTACATAACATGGACATCATCACACAGTGCTCAAATAGTATTAAAAGGGAAATAATAGTCGATTACATCATACGTCTGAGACGTCCATATAGTTCTTACAATAAATCAAAGTGCGGAAAAGAAACGTAGATAACACGGCCTTCACAGGCAGCCGACTGGGGGTTGCCGCTAACCCACACCTAGAACTCGTCGTAGTCTTGGAACTCCTGGAAGTCTCCTTCCACAGCTTCATCTTCTCCTGAGCAGTGGTTGCAATGCTGACAACCTGGGGGGGGATTGGTGTGTAGAGCAAGGGTGAGTACACATCAACATACTCAGCAAGCATCCTGTTTGGCTGTAGTGGACTAGCTTTATGTGGGGATAAGTCAAGCAGTCGCTTTTAGTTGGTCAGGTTATTACTTACTAGTAGAGAGCCAGGTTTTAACATGAACCCAAGTTATTAGCCCAATGTATCCTTTCCAAACGGAAAGAATACCACTTACCAATACCATAATCATAATCAGAACCATCAATCTCATTGCCACCTGTACCAAAGTATCTCTGATCAAGCATCACTAATCTCTGGAGCTCCCTTGGCCGCTCATAACCGCGAGCACGGCTGATATATCAGTTTCATAACACTCTGCAGAGGTTGCGCACTTTACCCACAAGCCGTGATTCCCTTTCTGCCCGGAGAGAGCTACTCCCCATTGACCACTACCTAGGTGGTCCAGCAGGGCATCACTACGTAGCCTTTACAAAGATTCCCCGAGGCTGTAGCCGCCCGTTAGGTTTCCTAAATGTACCGCACTCCTCCCCAAGGGACAAATCAACCTTGGCAGAGCGAGCCGCATACACCGAGCCCCATTGACGGCACGACGGCGAAGCGAACTACACCCCGGTTCCTCTAATTACTCAGCTAAGGGCGTCCCATTCCACCCTCATGGTTACACTGTTTTCCCGGGCGGTCATCCATTGAACAGGTCCTTACGGAGAGGCACTCGAGAAACCGCTCGAGTCCCCTTAAATGCCACAAGTATGATCATAAATAAGAAGGGAAAACAGCGTATCATAGATAATCACATCATGTTCATTGATTAGAGTTGAGCAATCGCATCAGACTAAGCAGTAATAATCCGACCCAAATAGGTAAACAAGGACATGAATAACAAAAGCTAGTCAATCCTTAGGTATAAATGTGTAACGCGGGAGGTGAATTAAAGAATGAATAGGACAGAGATAGGTCAAAGGACACTTGCCTCCACCAACCGATTGCTGCTCAGGGGCTTCTCCTGCGAATTCCTCGGGCTCTTCGACCGGATCGTTCTCTATGCGAGCGCAAACATACATACATCCACATATTTAATACAAAAGAACAGTACACCATACAAGGGAACAAGTAAAGCGAATATGCATCAAGTATGACATTCGATATCGCATTTGTTATGGTTAGAAAGAAACGGGGAAAGGTCTCGCAGGGGGGGGGGTTAAAGCTTATGCACTAATGATCAGTTACAATTGGTTCTTAACAAAAGAATTCTGTCATATACACTAATGGAAACCTAGTCATTTTTAGTTGATCAACTTTGAATGAGATAAACAATTAATTACGTGAATCAACTAGCGTAACAGAATTTTAAATTAAGCTTCCTATTACAATAACATGGACAATGATTAGCCTACTTAAAATAAAATAACTATGATCACAGAAAGTAAAATAAAATAGAATAAAAAAATAAATAAATAAAAACAGGGGGGGGCGGTTGAACCGGCCCTAGGGGCGGTTGAACCGGCCGGGGGCAGGGCGGCCGAGCAGGGGCGGCCGAGCGCGAGGGGGGGGCGGCGGCTGAGCCGGGGCGGTTGAACCGGCCCGGGTGGGGGCGGTTGAACCGGCCGGCTGGGCGGCCGAGCACGCAGGGGCGGGGGCGCGGCCGGGCGGCTGCCAGGGCGCGGCCAGCAGCTGGCCAGGGGCGGCCGGGGCCAGGCGCGCGGCCAGGCGGGCGGGCTGGGGGCGGCCGGGCGCGGCCAGCGGCCGGCTGAGGCGCGGCCGGGCGGGGCTGGGGGCTGGCCGGGCGGGGCTGGGGCCAGGGCGGCGCGGCCAGGGGCGGCCGGGCCATGGCCGGACGGGGAGGGGGGGAAGGAGGGGAGAGGGGAGGGGGAGGGAGAGAGGGGGCTCACCGGAGACGGGCGGTCGAGGGCGGCGGTTGGGCCGGCTGCAGGGGACGGTGGCTAGGGCAGGGGGTAGGGGGCGGCGGCGGCTAGGGTGGGGAGGGAGAAAATGAGAGGGAGGGGAGGGAGAGAGAGAGAGAGGGAATTGGGGAAAAAGGGAGGGGGTGGGGGGGGGGCGGTTGGGCCTACCAAGGCCCAAGAGGGGGCGCGCAGGGGGCGGCTGGGCCGGCCAGGGGGCCCACGACGCGGGAGAGAGAGAAGGGAAGAGGGAGAGAGAAAGAAAGAAAAAGAAAAAGAAAAAGAAAAAAGGTTATCTCCTTATTTTCGAAATCCGATCTTCCTAGATGAATGCATTTGCACTTTCAAACAATCAAAGAATGCACGGTTCGGCATGGTGCATCAAACAACATAAAGTATTTAGGGTTCTCTTTACACGGGAATTCCAAACTGAATCCCGCTAAAACTTTGGAAAAGGTCAAGGTCTAGCGAGGAAAAAAAAGAAAAAGAAAAGGTAACGCCCGAATTTGGCGAGTAAAGAAAAGAAAAAATTCAACTGCAAAATTCGGGGCGTTACACATGCATTCCATCACGTCACAATTTGACTAGGTCTCTCAATGTTGGCCTACCGAGATACCTCATGTTTTGTTCAGCAAACTCATTGTCAAATATTATTGCAGGACATGAGATATTTGAGGACATAAACTAATTCACATATGAACAATTTAAGGAAATAAACTCTTACACAAAGTATTTCTCCACCTCAGGCATATTCGTGACATGTAGAGTAAAGTAGACTTCCATTCTTCCATAGTGAGGTGATATGCCTTGGGTAGACCAACGACTTTGTCGTTTGTTTAAAAAGTCGAAAGATCACTACACAGAGGCATCTCTTGTTCATCGTCATGATACGTCTTCTTTTGAGCAAATACATTATCTTCTTCTGCAAAGTAATAACTTGTGAAGTGTGCTACCTCCTTCAGTTTAAATTGTTCTGCAATACATCCTTCAACTCTTACCTTATTGCGCACCATTGCTTTAAGTAGGGATGAAAACGGTCGGAAAACACTAAAACCATTACCGTTTTCATATTTTTTATCGAAAACAAAATCGAAAACGGTAACTCTGGAAACGGAAACGATATCGGTATTTCGGAAACATCGGAAACGAAAGTTTGGTACAGAAAATACACCGGTAACGGTCGAAATCTAAAATACGATCGGTAAACATATCAAACTTCACAATACAACAAAGTTGACAAAAGATCACAAAGACCATAAGTTTACAATTCAAGATATAACAAGTTCACAAGGATCACAAATTTATAATATAAAAAGTTTACAAAGATCACAAGTTCACAATATAACAAGTTCACAGTATAACAAGTTCATAAAGATCACAAGTTCACAGACTCAAAGTTCACAATTCAGAATATCCAGTCGATCTAGCTGACATGGCATGCTTACTTATGAAATATTTTTTCCTCACATAAAGAGTTTTTCACAACCTCATATGAAAAACATAAAACCTAGTGTGTAGAAAAGACCAAATCGTTAATCTCAACTGCCTTCCAACACCATCTATCCCAAAAAAATCTTAAGGCGTCCAAAAAATACAAAAATAAGTAATCCTTATCTAGAGACGTACAGGCGATGCGAAAAATCACATGCTGGAAAATTCCAAAAAATTCCGAGACATAATTCCGAAAAATTCCGAGACACAATTCTGGAAAATTCCAAGACACAAATCCGGTAATTTCCAACAAAAACCGGTAACCGAAGAAAACGGTCGGTAAAACACCACGCCGATTTCGATACCGATTCCGATAGAAAATTCCGAAAACCGATTTCATTTTCGAAAAATACCGTTACTGGTGAATCCGATCGAAAAAATTCGAAATCGGTTTTTGGAATTCTGAAAAATTCTGAAACTGTTTTCATCCCTAGCTCTAAACATCTTTAATGATCTTTCAATATGAAACATCCACCTATCTGATCAGGACCACCAACCTTAGCTTCATATGGAAGATGTATAAGGAGATGCTGCATAGGATTGAAGAAACCCGACGGGAATATTTTTTTCAATTTGCACAAAAGCATTGGTGCCTTTTTCTCCAGCTGCTCCATCATATCTCTTTTTATTTCTTTAGCACATAGCTGTCTGTAGAAATAGCTAACTTTGACTAACGTTTTCTACACAGCACCAGAAACATACCCTCGAAACATTACAAGCACGAGCCTTTCCATAATTATGTGGAAGTCATGGCTCTTCAATCCCTTCATCTTCATTGTTTACAAATTCATAGATCTTCTAAAACCAGCAGCATAATCATTAGGGAATTTCAAATTATTCATCCAGCTCGTCACTTCTTTTCATTGCTTAGTTTTCAGACAATAATCAGCTTTTGCTTTGCCTTCGTTTTCTCTAAGCACTTGGGTTGGATGATCACATATCAAATCTAAGTCCATATGTGCCTTGTCATTGTCTTTCATTTTATCTGGAAAATCCATGCATGTATTTATGAGGGCTTGGCAAAAAAATTTCTCTTGATGCATGACGTCGATGTTGTGCATAGGAATCAATGACTTAGCATAAGGAAGCACCCACAAGCCAATGTTATGCTTCTCATCAAAACCTTGAAACCCTTTCCGACTCTCGTCTAGGACAAGTTTCCTATGCTCTTCTGTAATTTCTATCCCACTACGTCGCTTGGGCAGTCCCTTCGTGACGATGGTGCCCTTCCTAAACTCCTTCCTCTAACTTTTGAAGGGGTTATTTAAGGGTAGAAAACATTTATGGCAATCAAAGTAATGTATCTTACCACTAGCACTAAGACAAAAACAATCTGTATCTTGACCACAATAAGGACATGTCAATCTACCATGCATGCTACATCCAGAGAAAATACCATACGCCATAAAATCATGAATCGAGAATAGATATGTAACCCGGAGATTGAATTTCTGCTTCTTGAAGTAGTCATAGGCTTCCACTCCTTCCCATAAATTCTTTAACTCTTTAATTAGTAGTTGAAGCATCACATTGAGGCATACGCCAGGATGCTCAGGTCTAGGGATAACAAGACATAAGAACATAAGCTCACATTTTAGGCAAAGAGCAGGTGGGAGGTTGTACGGGATGGCAATGACATGCCAGCATGAGTATGGCACAACAATCATATTGAAAGGCATGAAACCATCAGTTGCCAAGCCGATACAAACATTCCTTGCATCATTGGCAAATTCTAGATCAAACTTGTCAAGAGCCTTCCATGCATCACTATCTGAAGGGTGCACCATTAACCCATCTTGACTGTCCATACGATTTTTGTGCCACCTCATGTGTATAGCGGGCTTCCTCGAGAGAAACAAATGTTTCACTTTAGGAGTGAGAGGCATGTACCGAAGCTATTTATATGCAACCTTTGTCACCACCTTCTCCCCATCTTCATATACAAGCTCCACGTACCTCGACTTGCCACATTTTAAGCATTTCTGCTCTCTACCATGTTCCTCCCAAAAGAGCATGCAGTTGTCCTAGCAAACATCAATATTTTCATACTCCATACCTAGATCTTCAAGCATTTTCTTGGACTGGTACATGTCTTGAGCATCTTGTGACCCATAGGAAGAACCTCGCTAATCAAATCCACGAGCTCCTTGTAACAATTGATTGAGAATGCAAACTTGAACTTGATTGATATCAGTCGTGTCATGAATTAGAGAACAGTCACATCGGTGTGCCCGTGAAGAGGCTCTTATGATGCTTTGAGGAGGCCGAAGAACTTCTGAACCTCCGGTGTAGGTGAATCATGATGATCTGGGGACAATTTAGGTTGCAGATCCTCAAGCATCTGGTCTATCCTATGAACATATTCGCCGCCATTAGCTTCTACCTGCACCGCTCGTTCAA
Source organism: Zea luxurians (assembly GCA_029449295.1). Lineage (NCBI taxonomy): Eukaryota > Viridiplantae > Streptophyta > Magnoliopsida > Poales > Poaceae > Zea > Zea luxurians. The sequence continues at coordinate 34,129,883 of JAOPSE010000010.1, read as the reverse complement.
GGCATGACTACCCGTGGAGATACCAGACCTTATAGCCTAACACAAAATCGTGCAAGCACATGTGTAATGTGAACTGCTTCTTATTGTAGCTCGTCATATTTCTGCATTTGTTGCGTGGATACCTAATATTATCTATTTGTGAGAAAGCAGCTGCACGGTCCATAAACTCATGAGTTTTTGGCAAACATTCACTTGTGTGGCACCCACCCTTATTGAAGCCTTCATACATCCAATCACGACTGTCACCCATTATTACAGCTGTGTACGAGTAAGAAGTGTGCATGAGACATTCACGTTTCTACACATCATGACTTACATCTATAGGTAACTAAGAGGTCCTATACCTGTCCAAGTATGACTAATGGAATTGTAACACCCTGATTTTGGGGTATAAATTTTCTTTCTAATTATCACCCAAAATCATGTGTTACTCTTCTCTCACTAGTTTTTATCCATCTCTATATTGTCTCTCTCTCTCTCTTCCTTTTAAGTAGAATTAGCTTAAAATAGTGGAGGTTAATTATTTATTTTTGCCAAAACACTATGGGTCATGACATGTTGCATCATGTTGAGCTTAAAATATTCTTTGAAGTGTTGCACATGTTTGAATTTATTTGAATTTGAAACCTAGTTTGAATTTGGATTTGAAAACCCTATTAGAAAAGAAATGGAAAAGGAATTAGAAAATCTAGAGAAAAAGAAAAAGGAAATGCAGCCCAGCTGGCCCAACACGTCCTAGCCAGGCCGTGCGCCCGTGCCGCCTAACAGGCGGACCTCGCCTATCAGCGCAGCCCTCTCTCTTGCGCGCTCTCCCCTCTCTCGCTCGCTGCCCAGTGGGACCGACCTATCGGCGCCAGTTTCTTCACCCGCGCGCCCCTCCTCTCTCTCTCTGCCTCGCGGGCCCGGTTCGCCAGTTGCCGAGCCGTTGCCCCGTGCGTCCCCTTTTCTTTCTCTGCGCTGTGGGCCTATCCTGTCAGCTCCACCCTCCCCGCCCTCGCCGTGGACCGGCGAGTGCGCACTCGCGCACGTCACCGGGTTTCTCGGCCACGACGCCCGCCCACGCGCCCAGCTCACTTCTTAGAGCCCCACGCTCACCCCTCGCCTCATTTCGCATAGCTTCACCCTCTCTCGCGCTCTGCCCACGCCACCAGCCGCCGCTGGAGACCCGCGCCCACGTTCCCGACCGTCCAGGCTACCGGAGACCGCGCCAGGCCTCCCCGAGCTCCGCCCTGAGGTGAGACACCTGTCCCCATGCCCAATTTTCCCTAACACGCTCTGTGCTCGGCCAATTTCGACTTCGCCGGTGCTCGGCCGCGGCGGACCGCCGTGCTCGCACAGTGGCCGACCGATTTAGCCCGGTCTAGTTCCTCGACGTTAGTCCCTAAGGTGCCTCTGCCTCTGCTGAAGCTAACCTAAGCCTTAGCGCGCCTTAAGCCCCCTTCCCGTGGCTGGAATGCCTCAGCGAAGTTACTCCAACTCGCCTGAGACCCTCTCTCCGCCGTTCTCCCCTCTCTGTCCGTGAATTCATGGCCTCTTCCGTACCATTGAGTTCGTCGTGGCGTTCTCTCCCTCTCTGCCCATTTTCGGTGACCCCGGAGCCACCCTAGCTCGCGCCAGCCTCAATTCCGGCGACCTCACCGCCCCGGAGAGGAACAGCACCGCCCGCAGCCGTTTGTCCTCCCCGGTCTGATCCCCTCCGTTCGATCTTCATCGCATGGCTCAGATCATGGATAACGCTTCGCGCACGCGCGCCTAACGCTCTGGCCCGCCTGTCAGCACCCAAGCCCCCTAGAGCTGGGCCCGCTTGGTCAGTGCGCCCTCCCCCTCTGCCGCTGACGCCCCTGGCTCGCTTGTCAGTGCTCGGCCGCCCGCGCGCACGCCCTCGGCCGCAGATCTAATCTGAGCCATTAGTTTTAGATCTGACGGTTAGATTCACCCGATACCCCTACGCGTGGTTGTTTTATTAAAGAGACCCTCGGGTTGTTGGGAATTAACCCGCCGTCCCTGGTTTTCACGCGTAGGCCCCTGTATTTTTGCAGATTTAGCCCCAGACTTTTAAATATTCACAGAATTAGACCTAATTTCATATTTTGAATTCCCAAACTTGTTTATTTCATAACTTTTGCATATGAACTCCAAATGTAGTGATTCAAATTGCAAAATGTTCATAGAATTATCCTCTGTCTAAATAAAATGGTTTCATTTACTGTATGCACATTCTAGTTTTTATGATTGAGTATGAACTAATATGGATGTAGTCTTATTTATTTAATAAAATAAATAAAAGGAGAACCTTAGAGATTTAAACATGTGTTAGCTTGTGAGATTAATAATGTGTATTACATGAGTTCATCTCTGTTCTAATTTTTATGTCATAATAAAATAAATTGAACTATGATTATGTACTTGTAAGCAACACTTAGGGAAATAGTAATCTATTTCCAAATAAAGTAAATTTATGTTATAGTTCATGTTATACTTTGAATTCATTATCCCTTATGTAGCATTGTGTCTTTTTAAGATGTGTTCCAATGTTTGTACATGTTTGGTGTGATGTTCATTTGTACTTTCCAAATGTATCGAATGCATGCTCGCTTTATTTAGACAACGAGCAGTCCAAGGTTCCTAAGTGTGTTGTTGGAGACCTCCCTGAGCAACAACCTGGTAAAGGCAAGTGTCCTCTGACCTATTATGTCCTACATACTTTATGATTCACTGCCTCGCATTACTTTGTGAAACCTAAGGATTGACTTGTCTGTATTTGCTTATCCTTGTTTAGCTTCTGGGTTATCATGGTTAGCATTTTTCTATTGCCTTAACTTTAATCAATGAACATGATGTGAACATTTATGATACGATACTGTTATCCTGATTATGTTGATGAACTTGTGATACTCTAGGGGCTCAGGACTTTTCCTGAGTACCTCTCAATAAGGACCTGTTCATGGAGTGACCACCCGGGATAACAGTGCAACCATGAGGGTGGAATGGGACGCCCTTATCTGATTAATTAGATGAACCTGGGGGGTGTAGTTGGCTTTGCCAGAGGGCCGTCAATAGGGGCCGGGGCATAGTGCTCGCTCTGCCAAGGTTAGGGTGCAGAGGTTCATTCGATTTGGTTTTGTTAGTCACCCACCTTGGGGAGGTGTACTGCGTTTGTATGACTGGCGAAACCTAACGAGCAGTTATGCACTAGGGGAGTCTTTGTAAAGGCTACGTAGTGAAACCTTGCTGACTCACCTTGGTAGTGTTTGAGGGTTTGATCGACCCGAGGCATAAAGGGATCACGACTTGTGGGTAAAGTGTACAACCTCTGCAGAGTGCTAGAAACTGGTATATCAGCCGAGCTCGTGGTTAAGAGCAGCCTTGGGATCCTCTTTGATTAGAAGAACTTTGGATACTTTTATGATGATGATTAATAATGATGTTATAAAATCTGATCTCTGGTATCTCCTCTTTTGAGGGGGTACTTCTGGGTAATAACTGGGTTTATTACTAGAACTTGGCTCTACTAATAATAATAAATATTTGTCCAACTAAAAGCAACTGCTTAACCTCAACTCCATATACAGCTAGTCCACTTTAGCCAAACGGGACATTTGCTGAGTACGTTGATGTGTACTCACCCTTGCTTTACAAACCACCCCACCCCAGGTTGTCCCCACTGCACCCAGTGCTTAGGAAGTGATGCTGGCAACATGGATGACTTCGAGGAGTTCCAGGAATATGACGAGTTTTAGTTTACTTTAGTGGCAAACCCCCAGTCAGCTGCCTGTGTAGGCTTAGCTTCTACGTTTCGTATTTTCGCACTTTGATAGTTATGTTAAAGACAATGGTTATGTAATAGACTCTGTGGATGTCTTGGACATCTTGTTGTAATAAATCATCTTTCTGCTATTTATTTTGAGCATTGTGTGATGATGTCCAATTATGTAATCGTTGTGTACGTGAGTTCTGATCCTGGCACGTACATGGTTCGTATTCGGTTTGCCTTTCAAAACCAGGTGTGACATAAGTGGTATCAAAGCCTTGCTGACTGTAGGACCGCTAACCTAGACTAGAATGGTCGCCCTAAGAACTATAGACCCCTACTCTTACCTTGACCTTAGAGTTCTTTCACAAGTTGGTCATCTTGACCAACTCTATGTTATTTACTCATCTCAAAGAAGTTTTGTCTCACTTTTCTTTCTGATTACTTTCTAGTCTCCTAGTTCTACTCTTACTCTTGTGCTTACGATGTCTTTTGTAGATGGCCCATATCAGGTGCACTGCACATAAGTCTGTGATCCCCTTTTTGCCTTCCCGCCTGGCGGAGCGTCCACTGCGTCGCACGGTGCCAGGTCAGTCCAGTCACCTGGAGAGACTACATCGTCGCCTGCACGAGGAGCAGGAGCGTCGACGCCAGGAGCAGGAGCAGGACTAGGAGCAGCATGACTCTTCCCCCTCGCCTCAGCGGGAGGTGGAGTCTGAGAGGCCGCCTTCCCCTACATCTCGCTAGAGATGCCCCTGCACCACCACAGGGCATCCCGGCTGCTGGAGGAGACCCAGATAGAGACGGAGACGACGACGACGTCGGTGGCAGTTCGAGCCACGACAGCGGGATGGATCGCTAGACCCATCACTCGTGACGTCGCTCACAGGTGTCACTTCCACAACGCTCTCGATACCCTATTGCGTCGGGCCTTCGACCGACACACTTGGTCCATCAAGTACCGTTGTGTAGTCTACCAGCTTCGTCGCGGGCTATACCCAGACCAGTGGGAGGCTACTTGCTTGGTGCGTCGTCCGAACGATGATCTCCGGGGTGCATAGGCCTTCTCGGAACACTATTCTATTACTGAGAGGGATACTGCCGAGGCAGCCATGCAAGATGCAGCAGGATGGGCACTTTCTCAGTATTGCTCATTATTCAGCGGGGTAGCTGATGGCCTCGACCTGAAGTACTACCCTCACCGTTCGACCAGCAGTGCTGGAGGTGTGATTGCTTCGCCAGTTGGTGAGGGCAATCCCAAGCTGAACAGCATGGTCAATCTGGCTGCCGTGCTCAACACAGAGTTGTACCACGCCCTTGATGAGTTGGGCAAGGTTCGGGCAGAGGTTGCGGAATTGCGTGCTGAGTGCGCAACACGCCACTATCTGGATGGTGGTTCTCCCGCCCCTGTCAGGATTCAACACCCATACCATTCACCGCCCCGTGGTTGCTTTGACTATGGTACTCCAGACTGCAGGACCCGGATAGATTTGGATACCTAGATCGACAGAGTCGGAGTCTGTAATAATGCTTAGTTCAGTGTCTTAGTCTAGTCAGTCTTAGTTGGAGTTAGTTTGCTTATTTTATGTTGGATGCTTGTTATGATGGACATGTACTGAAGTTGGATCTTTGTAATGATTGTCACCAAGGTGTGGGTATCCCCTGCAACTTGGTGTAGTTATTAATAAAGTCGGTTATTTAGTTGGGTAATCCATTTATTTATACTTTCCTCTTTATCTGAGAAGCTGTCAGTGAAGATGGTCACATGTCCAGTGCCATGAAGAGTTTCTATACATCTTTTCTTATGCTGAAAGTCTGTAGAGTCAGATTTGATATATGTGTGTGATTTCTACAGATGTCTGAGAACAGGCGCAGAGGTGTGAGGCGTGCTCAGCCTGAACAGCAGGCACCCCAAGAGGAGGCAGCCCCGCAATAGCATTTGCCACTGCCACCCCCGATGACCATTGAGCAAATGTTCCTGATGCAAACTCAAGCAGCTCAGGCAATCGGACAGACCTTAGCAGCAATGCAACAAGTGCAGCAGCAGCCACCACCGCCTCAGCCTCAGGTGCAAGTTCAGATGCCTCAAGTGCCCAGAGACAAGCGGGCAAAATTCATGAGGGGCCATCCCCCTGTTTTTGCCCACTCTGCTGATCCCATGGACGCCGAAGATTGGTTGCGTACCGTGGAGCATGAGTTGCACACTGTCCAGTGCAACGATCGTGAGAAGGTGTTGTATGGTCCTCGATAGCTGAGGGGAGCAGCCTAGTCTTGGTGGGAGTCTTACCTCGCCACCCACGCCAACCCTGAAGCCATCACTTGGGAAGAATTCAGGGACAACTTCCGTCGCTACCATGTGCCCGAGGGACTAATGATAGTGAGAAAGGAGTTTCTTGCCCTGAAGCAAGGTCCCCTGTCCGTCAGTGAGTACAGGGACAAGTTTTTGCAGTTGTCACGTTATGCCCCAGAGGATGTCAACACGGATGCCAAGAGGCAGTACCGCTTCTTGAGAGGATTGGTTGATCCCCTCCACTATCAGTTGATGAACCACACCTTCCCTACCTTCCAGCATTTGATAGACAGAGCAATTATGATAGAAAGGAAGCGTCGGGAAATGGAGGACAGGAAACGCAAGATTGGTGGACCTCAGGTTGGGAGTAGCAGCCATCCTCACTAGTCATGCAACCCACCTCAACCATTCATGCAAGGTCACCAGCACCAACATCAGCGTCAGAACCATCAGGAGCAGTACCAGAGGCAGTTTCCTCAGCAGCAGCAGTAGTACCTGAAAGGGAAATGTGCCTTTGGGACATTTCTATAATGTTTTGGTGATCAAATGTCCAACATGTTTGATTAAGTTCTGATGTGCCAAATAAAATGAGAAGTGCAAATCAAGGCACAAGGTATGTTTCTAGAGTTAGTACATTGTTTTTTGAACGCTAATGTGTTTGTCTAAGTGCTAGAAACAGCGACAAAAGAAGGAGAAAAGAAACCGAAAAGACTTGGCTCTGTGCAGCCAAAACTACAGCTCGGCCTGGCACACCGGACTGTCCGGTGGTGTACCGGACAGTGTCCGGTGCCCCAGGCAAGCCTCCGGTGAAGTAGCCGGTCTCAGGAAGCGACGCAGGCGTACGACTATAATTCACCGGACTATCCGGTGAGTCATCCGCGGCGAACTCATCGCTCTCGGGAAAAGCAAGGGGGCAACGTGGCTATAATTCGCCGGACTGTCCGGTGGTGCACCGAACTGTCCGGTGAGCCAACGGTCGCCATCGCCAACGGTCGTCCGTGCGATCAACGCGCGACACGTGGACTGCTCCAACGGTCAGCTGGTGCACCGGACTGTCTAGTGTGCACTGGACAGTGTTCGGTGCGCCAATCAGCCCAGAGGAGTAACGGTCGGATATGCCAAATTTGGAAGGAGATCATACACCGAACAGTCTACAGGACCTATCCGGTGGCGCACTGGACTGTCCGATGCACCACTCGACAGAAGGCAAGGATAGCCTTCCATGTTGATCTCCAACGGCTCCTAGCTGCCTTGGGGCTATAAAAGGGACCCCTAGGCGCATGGAGGAGCACACCAAGCATTCTCTAAGTATTCTAAAGCATCCAGACTCTGCTCCCACGCATTCACTTCATTGTGTTAGTGGTTTGGGCTCCATTCGAGTTGTGCACTCCCTGAGTTGTCATTTGAGCTCAAGTCTTCACTTGTGTGCGTGGTAATGCTGCATATTTAGGTCTTGCATGTGTTGCTTCTCCCAACCTTACTCTGTGCCTTCTTTGTGATCTATATTGTAAGGGCGAGAGACTCCAAGTTGTGGAGATTGCTCGCAAACGGGAAAATACACTAAAGGAAAAGACTGTGGTATTCAAGTTGATCATCGGATTACTTGAAAGGGGTTGAGTGCAACCCTCGTCCATTGGGATGCCACAACGTGGAAGTAGGCAAGTGTTACTTGGCCAAACCACGAGATAAAATCGCGTGTCTCTTGTGCTGCTTTCTCCGTGATTGTTTTCGTTCACAAGAACTCGCCTCAAAACTACTTAGTCGCACTAACACTTCTATAACTAAGTTTTGTGGCTATTTAGTGCTTGATTTTATAGGATCACCTATTCACCCCCTCTAGGTGCTCTCAATTGGTATCAGAGTCGTACTCTTCTTCTAAGGGACTAATCGCCCGAAGAGATGGATCCTAAGGGAAAGGGGATGATGGTCAACGACAAGGAAAAGGAGTCCCTCTTCAATGAGCCAAGGATGACAAGCCCACTGACTTAGGATCGAGTCACAAGAAGAGGGACGGGAAGAAGAAGAGGCGCATCAAGAAGATCATTTACTATGACAGTGATGCCTCCTCTTCTTCACCAAGAGACGACGACGATGACTCTTCAAAGAAGAAAACGGTTAATCAAAACTATTCATTTGATTATTCTCGTATTCCGTTCAATTCAAATGCTCATTTGCTATCAATTTCACTTGGGAAACCTCCACACTTTGATGGAGAAGACTACTCTTTCTGGAGTCACAAAATGCGTAATCATTTATTTTCCCTCCATCCTAGTATTTGGGAGATTGTTGAAAACGGAATGCATTTTGATAGTACTGACAATCCCGTTTTCATAAATGAGCAAATTCATAAAAATGCACAAGCTACTACTGTGTTGTTAGCATCTCTTTGCAGGGACGAGTATAATAAAGTAAGTGGCTTGGACAATGCCAAACAAATCTGGGATACCCTCAAGATATCTCATGAGGGAAACGACGCCACTATGATCACAAAGATGGAGCTAGTGGAAGGCGAGCTGGGGAGGTTCGCGATGATCAGGGGAGAGGAGCCAACATAGACCTACAACAAGCTCAAGACCCTGGTCAACAAGATTCGAAGCTAGGGAAGCACAAGATGGACGGATCATGATGTCGTCCGACTCATGCTAAGGTCATTTACTGTAATTGACCCCCATCTTGTCAATCTTATTCGTGAAAACCCTAGGTACACCAAGATGACGCCCGAGGAGATACTCGGAAAATTCGTGAGCGGGCGCATGATGGTAAAGGAGTCATGATACGTGGATGACGCCTTGAACGGTCCACTACCCATCTACGAGCCGCAGCCCGTTGCTCTCAAAGCAACAAGTAGCAAGGAGGCGCTACCAAGCAAGGTAGCTCAAGTGGAGGCTGCCGGACTCAATGAAGATGAGATGGCGCTTATCATCAAGCGCTTGAAGACCACACTCAAAGGACGCAAGGAATACCCCAACAGAAATAAAACAAGGGGAAAACGCTCCTGCTTCAAGTGCGGTAAGACTAGTCACTTTATTGCTCAATGTCCCGATAATGATAATGACCAGGGACAAGAAAAGAGCGGGAAGAAGGAGAAAAAGAAGAACTACAGGAAGGCAAAGGGCAAGGCGCACCTTGGAAAGGAATGGGACTCGGACTGCTCCTCTTCTGACTCCGATGACGAAGGACTTGCTGCCTCGGCCTTCGACAAATCCCCACTCTTCCCCAACAAACGCCATACATGTCTTATGGCCAAGGAGAAAAAGGTAATCATTCGAGATTCTCCTAAGTACACTTCTTCTAGTGATGAGGAATCCTCTGGTGATGAAGTAGATTACTCTGGTTTATTTAAAGGTTTAGATAGAGCCAAAGTAGAGAAAATTAATGAATTAATTGATGCTCTAAATGAAAAAGATAGACTGCTAGAAAAGCAAGAGGACATTTTGTATGAGGAACATGACAAATTTGTTAGTGTACAAAAATCTCTTGCTTTAGAAACTAAGAGAAATGAAATGTTGTCTTCTGAGTTATCTGTTGGCCTTGAATCTATCTCTAGTTTAAAGAGTTTAAATAATGAATTAAATGCTAAGCTAGAGGAAGCAAATGAAACTAAATCATGTGTTGAACATATAGTTATTTGCAATAGATGCAAGGACCATGATGTTAATGTCTGTGATAAGCATCTTAATTATATTGCTAAATTAAATGATGGGGTGGCAAGTCTTAATGCTCAACTTAAGACTTGCAAAATTGATTTTTGATAAATTAAAATTTGCTAGGGATGCCAACATTGTTGGTAGACACCCCTCAATTAAGGATGGACTTGGTTTTCGAAAGGAAACCAAGAACTTAACAAGCCAAAGGACTCCCGTTCTCAACAAGGAGAAAGTGAAGGCCCCTATGGCTAGTAGTCCTCAAAGGAACCATGCATTTATTTATGATAGGGAAGTTGCTAGTCGTTCTCATTACAATAGAAGTTATGATCATAATTCACATGTTATGTTTGCCTCTAGTTCTACTTTTGTTCATGGTAGAAGCAGGCCTAGGAAAAATCATGTTGTGCCTCATGTTCCTAGGAAAATGTGCAAAGAACCTTCAACTATTTACCATGCTTGCAATACTTCATTTGTACTTTCACGTAAAAATGCAAAAGTAGTTGCTAGGAAATTGGGATCCAAATGCAAGGGAGATAAGACTTGCATATGGGTTCCAAAAACTGTTATAACTAACCTTGTAGGACCCAACAAGAGTTGGGTACCTAAAACCCAAGATTAAATTGCCTTGCAGGTTTATGCATCCGGGGGCTCAAGCTGGATTATCGATAGCGGATGCACAAACCACATGACGGGGGAGAAGAAGATGTTCACCTCCTACGTCAAGAACAAGGATTCCCAGGATACGATTATCTTTGGAGATGGGAACCAAGGCAAGGTTAAAGGATTGGGAAAGATAGCCATTACATCCGAGCATTCTATCTCCAATGTGTTTTTAGTTGAATCGCTTGGGTACAACCTTCTGTCTGTAAGTTAATTGTGTCACATGGGTTACAATTGTCTTTTTACAAATATTGATGTATTTGTCTTTAGAAGGAGTGATGGTTCATTAGCTTTTAAGGGTGTATTAGACGGCAAACTCTACTTAGTTGATTTTTCGAAAGAGGAGGCCGATCTAGATGCATGCTTAATAGCTAAGACTAGTATGGGCTGGCTTTGGCATCGCCGTCTAGCACATGTTGGGATGAAGAACCTTCATAAACTTCTAAAGGGAGAACATGTGTTAGGACTAACCAATGTTAGTTTCGAGAAAAATAGACCTTGTGCAGCATGTCAGGCAGGGAAACAGGTGAGAAGCACTCATCACAGCAAGAATGTGATGACAACATCAAGACCATTGGAGCTTCTTCACATGGACCTCTTTGGACTCGTTGCCTACCTTAGCATCGGGGGAAGTAAGTATGGTCTTGTAATTGTTGATGACTTTTCCCGCTTCACTTGGGTGTTCTTTTTGCAGGATAAATCAGAAACCCAAGGGACCCTAAAGCGCTTTCTAAGGAGGGCTCAAAACGAATTTGAGCTGAAGGTGAAAAAGATAAGGAGCGACAACGGGTCTGAGTTCAAGAATCTGCAAGTTGAGGAATATCTTGAGGAGGAAGGTGTCAAGCACGAGCTCTCCGCTCCTTACACACCACAGCAAAACAGTGTAGTAGAGAGGAAGAACAGGACGCTAATCAACATGGCGAGAACGATGCTTGGAGAGTTCAAGACGCCCGAGCGGTTTTGGTCAGAAGCTGTGAACACAGCCTGTCACGCCATAAACCGGCTCTACCTGCATCGCCTTCTCAAAAAGACCTCCTACGAACTCCTTACCGAGAGCATGTTGATCTTGATGACATAGATGAAGATGATGTTCCGACGGCCGTAATGCGCACAATGGCGATCGGTGATGTGCGACCACAGGAAAAACAGGAGCAAGATCAGCCATCTTCCTCCACGATGGTACATCCCCCAACTCAAGATAATGAACATGTACATCAATAAGAAGGGCATGATCAAGGGGGAGCACAGGAAGATCAAGTGATGTAGAAAGAAGCACCACAGACCCCTCCAACCCAAGTCCGAGCAACGATCCAAAGAAATCACCCCATCGATCAAATTCTGGGTGATATCAGCAAAGGGAGTAACTACTCGCTCACGCCTAGCTAATTTTTGTGAGCATTACTCGTTTGTCTCTTCTATTGAGCCTTTCAGGGTAGAAGAGGCCCTGCAGGATCCGGACTGGGTGTTGGCCATGCAGGAAGAGCTCAACAACTTCAAAAGAAATGAAGTTTGGAGCCTGGTGCCACGTCTAAAGCAAAACGTTGTGGGAACCAAGTGGGTGTTCCGCAACAAGCAAGACGAGCACGGGGTGGTGACAAGAAACAAGGCTCGACTTGTGGAAAAAGGTTATGCCCAAGTCGCAGGTTTGGATTTCGAGGAGACTTTTGCTCCTGTGGCTAGGCTAGAGTCTATTCGAATATTATTAGCCTATGCTGCTCACCACTCTTTCAGGTTGTTTCAAATAGATGTGAAGAGCGCTTTTCTCAGTGGGCCAATCAAGGAGGAGGTATACGTGGAACAACCCCTGGCTTTGAGGATGACAGGTATCCCGACCACGTATATAAGCTCTCTAAGGCGCTCTATGGACTTAAGCAAGCCCTAAGAGCATGGTATGAATGCCTTAGAGATTTCTTAATTGCTAATGCTTTCAAGGTTGGGAAAGCTTATCCCACTCTTTTTACAAAGACTTGTGATGGAGATCTCTTTGTGTGCCAAATTTAAGTCGACGACATAATATTTGGTTCTACTAATCAAAAGTCTTGTGAGGAGTTTAGCAGGGTGATGACACAAAAGTTCGAGATGTCGATGATGGGCGAGTTGACCTACTTCCTTGGGTTCCAAGTGAAGCAACTCAAGGACGGCACATTCATCTCCCAAACGAAGTACACACAAGAACTTCTCAAGCGGTTTGGGATGAAGGACGCCAAGCCCGCGAAGACACCGATGGGAACCGACGGGCATGTTGACCTCAACAAAGGAGGTAAGTCTGTTGATCAAAAGGCATACCGATCCATGATAGGTGTAGGAAACGGGTGACGCCTAATAGGGGGTGAATTAGGACTTCTAAAACTTTTACTAAACTAGGCCACAAATAAATCCCTAGAGCAAAACCTATGCAAATAATCAAACTAGAATGTGCAAACTAGGTTTTGTCTAAGTGTTGCTATCTCTACCGCAATGGCTAAGTTTCAATCTACACTAGATAAGTATGAATACAAGATTGAAACTTAAATGTTTAATATAAATGCGGAAACTTAAAGAGCAAAGTAGAGAAGCAAACTCTCATGGATGACGCCGGTATTTTTACCGAGGTATCCGGAACCACGCAAGGTCCCGACTAATCCTTGTTGGTGCCCCTACGCAAAGGGAAGCCCACGCGAGGGCCAAGCACAACGGTCGAGTAACTCCATAGAGAGCCACGGGCCTTCTCCACGCGCAAGTGGTGCTCCGCTTCCGGCTCCTCTCGGACGCTCCACGCCGTCTCCACTATCGAGCTTCCAGCTGAAACGCCGCGGGCCTCATTCCCTCTGGTACACGGTGGCGGCCGTGACACAAACGCGGTTGTCACGGTCTCGCAAGACTCTCGCCCCACTCGGTACAATTACAACGACTCACGCAAGAGCCGAGGGGTTGTGTGGTTTTACAAAACTCACTCAACTAACTAGGGTTCACCTAGAGCAAGCGCTAAAGCGGTCTAACTAACCTAAGCACTTTGCAAAGCACCTACGCTAATCACCGAGTGATTCTATTAAGCACTTGAGTGTTTGAGCTCTTGGAAATGTGCACTATATGCCTTGGTATGTTGCTTGGGCTCTCACACCTTCAAATGGCCAGTTGGGGTGTATTTATAGCCCCCAACACAAATCTAGTCGTTGGAGAAAAGCTGCAGTTCTCTGCGGCACACCGGACAGTCTGGCGGTGCACCGAACAGTCCGGTGGTGCACCGGACAGCACACTGTAGCCTGTCCGGTGCGCCTAGCCGTTGCTCTGTCAGAGCAGGTGACTGTTGGCGCCGCAGGCTTTTCACACCAGACAGTCTGGTGCCTTCACCGGATAGTCCGGTGGTCTTCTCTCCGAGTGCCACCTGGAACTAGCCGTTGGGCTGGAGTTCCCTGGTGTACCGGACAGTCCAGCGTGTGGGCACCGGACAGTCCGGTGCGCCTTCGCACAGACAGTCCGCAGCAGCACACTTGGACTTTTCTTGAATCTTCTTAATGTCTTCTTTTGAGGTGTTGCTTTCCTCAATTCCTTAGTCCAAGTAAGTCTTGCATCCTATGAACTACAAACACAAACACTAGAAAACTTATTAGTTCATGGATTGTGTTGTTCATCAAACACCAAAACTCAATTAGCCAAATGGCCCGGGGTCCATTTTCCTTACAATAGGTTCATTGCTTTATTTGTGTGCTAGTAGACCGGACATCATGCTTAGTGTATGCATGTGTGCTAGATATCAATCCGACCCCAAGGAATGTTACCTTGTGGTCGTTAAGTGAATTCTTAGATATTTAGTTTCTATGCCTTGCTTCGGGATCTGGTATCCAAAGAGGTCTACCTTTGACTTGATTGTATACTCAGACTCCGATTATGTCGGGTGCAAGGTTGATAGGAAGAGCACATCGGGGACGTGCCAATTTCTAGGAAGGTCCCTGGTGTCCTGGAGTTCAAAGAAATAGACATCTGTTGCCCTATCCACCGCTGAGGCCGAGTATGTTGCCGCAGGACAGTGTTGCACGCAACTACTTTGGATGAGGCAAACCCTCCAGGACTTTGGCTACAATCTGAGCAAAGTCCCACTCCTATGTGACAATAAGAGTGCAATCCACATGGCGGATAATCCTATTGAACACAGTCGCACTAAGCACATAGACATCCGACATCACTTCCTGAGAGACCACCAGCAAAATGGAGATATCGAGGTGTACCATATTAACACCGAGAACCAACTAACCGAAATCTTCATTAAGACTTTAGATGAGAAAAGGTTTTGCAGGTTGCGTAGTGAGCTAAATATCTTAGATTCACGTAACTTGGATTGATCTATAGCATACATGTGTTCTATGCCTTTGATCATGTTACTTTATGCATTTCAATCAATTATTGTTATTTATGGTGCTCAAGTTGTACAAGTGATCCCCGAACCTCACAAGTCCATATGCGAGTGATGCACATATTAAGGGGGAGATGTTCTACAACTTGACCCTTTGAGACTAACCTATTTGTTTGAGTACATTTGATGTAGTCTCAAAGGTGCATTGAAAGGGGAAAATGAACTTGGACGATGAAAAGACTTCCACTGCACTCCGATATTAGTGTACTCACTTCCAAGTTCATACTTGCAATCTCATTGCCTTTTTTGCTCTTAATTGACATTTTTGGTGAGGCAATGGGGTTAAAAGGGCCAAAAATGATCACGTTTTGGTGCTTAATGCCAAAGGGGGAGAAATTAAAGCCAAAGCAAATGGATCAGCCAACCACTTGTGAATTTTGAAAATAATAGAGTTAAAATTTTTGATTTGTCCAAAATGCTCTTATTGCAAAATTTGGTCTCTTGTGGGGGAGAATTTTGATTGTGGGAAAAAGGAGGAGTTTTGACACTTGATCAATTTCACTCTTGCAGTATCTCTCTTTGTGCCCAAACAAGCGTGTTTGACTTAGAGATAGGAAAATGAATTTGATTTACAAAAACAAACCAAGTGGTGGCAAAGAATGATCCAAATATGTCAAATCTTGTGCAAAAATGATTTGGTCCTCATTTGCATTGATGTTGCACTTATTTTGGTTGCTTTTTGATGTGTTGGCATAAATCACCAAAAAGGGGGAGATTGAAAGGGAAATGTGCCTTTGGGCCATTTCTATAATGTTTTGGTGATTAAATGTCCAACATGTTTGATTAAGTTCTGATGTGCCAAATACAGTGAGAAGTGCAAATCAAGGCACAAGGTATGTTTCTAGACTTAGTACATTGTATTTTGAACGCTAATGTGTTTGTCTAAGTGCTAGAAACAGCGACAAAAGAAGGAGAAAAGAAACCGAAAAGACTTGGCTCTGTGCAGCCAAACTACAGCTCGGCCTGGCACACCAGACAGTGTCAGGTGCCCCAGGCAAGCCTCCGGTGAAGTAGCCGGTCTCGGGAAGCGACGCAGGCGTATGGCTATAATTCACCGGACTGTCCGGTGGTGCACCGGACTGTCCGGTGAGTCATCCGCGGCGAACTCGTCGCTCTCGGGAAAAGCAAGGGGGCAACGTGGCTATAATTCACCGGACTGTCCGGTGGTGCACCGGACTATCCAGTGAGCCAACGGTCGCCATCGCCAACGGTCGTCCGCGCGATCAACGCGCGACACGTGGACTACTCCAACGGTTAGCTGGTGCATCGGACTGTCCAGTGTGCACCAGACAGTGTCCGATGCGCCAATTAGCCCAGAGGAGCAACGGTCGGATATGCCAAATTTGGAAGGAGATCGCATACCGAACAGTCTATAGGACCTGTCCGGTGGCGCACCGGACTGTCCGGTGCGCCACTCGACAGAAGGCAAGGATAGCCTTTCATGTTGATCTCCAACGGCTCCTAGCTGCCTTGGGGCTATAAAAGGGACCCCTAGGCGCATGGAGGAGCACACCAAGCATTCTCTAAGTATTCTAAAGCATCCAGACTCCGCTCTCGTGCATTCGCTTCATTGTGTTAGTGATTTGGGCTCCATTCGAGTTGTGCACTCCGTGAGTTGGCATTTGAGCTCAAGTCTTCACTTGTGTGTGTGGTTGTGCTGCGTATTTGGGTCTTGCGTGTGTTGCTTCTCCCAACCTTACTCTATGCCTTCTTTGTGATCTCTATTGTAAGGGCCAGAGACTCCAAGTTGTGGAGATTCCTCACAAACGGGAAAATACACTAAAGGAAAAGACCGTGGTATTCAAGTTGATCATCAGATCACTTGAAAGGGGTTGAGTGCAACCCTCGTCCATTAGGATGCCACAACGTGGAAGTAGGCAAGTGTTAATTGGCCGAACCACGGGATAAAATCGTGTGTCTCTTGTGTTGCTTTCTCTGTGATTGTTTTCATTCACAAGAACTCGCCTCAAAACTACTTAGTCGCACTAACACTTCTATAACTAAGTTTTGTGGCTATTTAGTGCTTGATTTTATAGGATCACCTATTCACCCCCCATATGTGCTCTCAGTACCGTCAGAACAACCAGCAAGGAGGAAATCAATACCAGCGTCAGAGCAACTAGGCAGCCCGTCTTCCTGCCCCAGCAACCAACCAGAACAATCAAGCAGCGCCAGCTCAAGGAGGAAGTCGTGCATGTTTCCACTGTGGGGAACAAGGTCATTGGGCGAATCATTGCCTAAAGAAAGCAGCTCAGCAGCAGTCAGCTCCCAATGCCCCAGTCAGACAGAATGCAATGCAGCCAGGAGGCAACAACCGTGGGCAACCTCATGCCAAGTATGGAAAGGTGAACCACTTGGAGGTCGACACAGTCCAGGAGACTCCATGAGTGGCACTAGGTACGTTTTTAGTCGAGTACCATTCTACAAATATCTTATTTGATACTGGAGCAACGCATTCTTTTGTGACTGCATCATGGGTAGAATCACATAACATACCAGTAGCACCCTTGTATCCACCCATGAGAGTTAGTTCAGTTGGTGGAAGGACCCAAATGGATAAATTTTGCCCTAGTACAAAGGTTCAAATAAGGGGGATAGAGTTCCCCGCTGATTTAATAGTTATGGGTAACCAGGATACAACTATAGATGTCATCCTAGGGATGAATTGGCTAACCAAGTATCAAACCAGTCTTAGTTGTGATAAGAGAACAGTGAAGTTAGTGTCCCTATCAGGAGAAGAAGTGTTAGTAGAGTTGGTCTTGTCAGGACCAAGAAAAGGGAGTTGTCACCAAGTCACCACTCCTATTGAGGAGATTAAACCATCAGAGGCTATCCAAGTAGTGTCAGAATTCTCAGATGTGTTTCTCGAGGAGTTACCAGGTATGCCACCTGAAAGGAAGGTTGAATTCGCCATAGAACTTATCCCAGGCACCGCCCTTATTTCTAAGAGATCCTATCGAGTGTCCGGCCTAGAGTTGGTGGAACTCAAGAAGCAGATTGATGAGTTGTCAGAGAAAGGCTACATCAGACCAAGTACCTCGCCTTGGGCAACCCTAGTGCTATTTGTGGAGAAGAAGGATGGAACAAAGAGGATGTGCATTGACTATAGATCTTTGAATGAGGTTACTATCAAGAACAAGTACCCCCTGCCCAGAATTGAAGATTTATTCGACCAGTTGAGAGGAGCCAGTGTGTTCTCGAAGATAGATCTGAGGTCAGGCTACCATCAGCTCAGAATCCGACCCTCGGATATACCGAAGACGACATTCATCACCAAGTATGGACTATATGAGTTCACGATCATGTCATTCGGTTTGACGAATGCGCCAGCCTACTTCATGTACTTAATGAATAGCGTGTTCATGGATTACCTCGACAAATTTGTGGTGGTGTTTATAGATGATATCCTTATATATTCCCAGAATGAGCAAGAGCATGAGGAGCATTTGAGGAAGGTACTTCAGAGGCTACGAGATTGTTAGCTGTATGCCAAGCTTAGCAAGTGCGAGTTCTGGATCAGTGAAGTCCTATTCTTGGGTCACATTGTAAAATAAGAGGGATTGGCTGTAGATCCAAAGAAGGTAACAGCTATCTTGGACTGGAAAGCACCAAAATATGTCCGAGGAATCAAGAGCTTCATCGGAATGGTCGGTTATTATCGGCGTTTCATTGAAGGTTTCTCCAAGATTGCCAGGCCAATGACAGCCTTGCTGGCAAAGAAGGTTGAGTTCAAGTGGACCCCAGCATGTCAGAAGTCCTCTGAGACATTGAAGGAGAAGTTGACAATGGCACCAATACTGATTCTGCCAGATGTTCACAAGCCATTCTCAGTATATTGCGATGCTTCGTACACCAGACTGGGATGTGTGTTAATGCAGGAAGGGAGAGTAGTGGCATACTCGTCCCGACAGTTGAAGATTCATGAGAAGAATTATCGTACTCATGATCTGGAATTAGCAGCCGTGGTTCATGCATTGGAGACCTGGAGGCATTATCTTTATGGGCAGAAGTGTGATATCTACACGGATCACAAGAGTCTCAAGTACATATTCACTCAGTCAGAGTTAAACATGAGGCAACGAAGATGGCTAGAATTGATCAAAGATTATGAGCTGGAGATTCATTATCACCCAGGCAAAGCAAACGTGGTTGCAGATGCTCTGAGTAGAAAGAGTCAAGTCAATATGTTGGCCGCTTACCCGATGCCGTATGAGCTGGCGAAGGAGTTCGACAGATTGAGTCTCGGATTTCTGAACAACACTCAAGGAGTGACAATCGAGTTGGAACCCACTCTAGAGCAAGACATCAGGAAAGGTCAGAAGGATGATGAGAAGATCAACAAGATCCGATAGCTGACCATAGATGGGAAATGCAAGGATTTCCATGAAGATGCAAAAGGAGTGGTATGGTTCAAGGATAGACTGTGTGTTCCTGACATCAAATCGATCCGGGAACTGATTCTCAAGGAAGCTCATGATACACCATACTCTATACACCCTGGTAGTGAGAAGATGTACCAAGACCTGAAGAAAAGATTCTGGTGGTACGGTACGAAAAGGGAGATAACAGAGTATGTGGCTGTATGTGACAGTTGTCAGAGGATTAAAGCAGAACATCAGAGACCTGCAGGTTTGTTGCAACTGTTGCAGATCCCTCAGTGGAAATGGGATGAGATCGGAATGGATTTCATAGTCAGCTTGCCTCGCACTCGTACTGGTTATGACTCCATCTAGGTAGTAGTGGACCGTTTGACAAAGGTGGCCCATTTTATACCAGTCAAGACCACTTACAATAGTGCAATGTTGGCCGAATTATACATGGCTTGGATTGTGTGCTTGCATGGCGTTCCGAAGAAGATAGTATCAGATAGAGGCACCCAGTTCACATCTCATTTTTTGCAGCAGTTGCATGAAGCTTTGGGCACACACTTGAAGTTTAGCTCAGCTTACCACCCACAGACAGATGGTCAAACAGAGAGAGCCAATCAGATTCTAGAGGATATGTTGAGGGCTTGTGCTTTGCAAGATAAGATAGGTTGGGACAAGAGATTACCATATGTAGAATTCTCTTACAACAATAGCTACCAAGCAGTCTGAAGATGTCACCATTCGAAGCGCTCTATGGGAGGAATTGCAGAACTCCATTGCATTGGGACCAACCTGGTGAAAGACAGGTGTTCGGTCCAGATATTCTGCTTGAAGCCGAAGAGAACATCAGAATGGTCCGAGAGAATTTGAAGGCAGCACAGTCCAGACAATGAAGCTATGCTGACACCAGAAGAAGGGAACTCAGTTTTGAAGTGGGAGACTATGTCTACTTAAAGGTGTCACCCATCAGAGGAACCAAAAGGTTTGGAGTCAAAGGCAAGCTAGCACCCAGATATATTGGGCCATATCAGATTCAAGCAAGACGTGGAGAAGTAGCTTATCAACTCAGCTTACCAGAGAATCTGTCTGTTGTGCATGATGTGTTCCATATGTCTCAGTTGAAGAAATGCTTGAGAGTGCCAGAAGAGCAGTTGCCAGCAGAGGATCTTGAAGTTCAAGAAGATCTGACTTATATTGAGAAGCCAACTCAAATTCTGGAGACAGCAGATCGGGTCACTTGGAGAAGTACCATCAGGATGTGCAAAGTCAAATGGGGTCACCACTCAGAAGAAGAAGCCACCTGGGAACAAGAGGATGATTTGAAGGCCAAGTACCCTGAGCTCTTTTCTAGCCAGCCCTGAATCTCGAGGGCGAGATTCTTTTAAGAGGGATAGGTCTGTAACACTCTGATTTTGGGGGTATAAAATTTCTTTCTAATTATCACCTAAAATCATGTGTTACTCTTCTCTCACTAATTTCTATCTATCTCTATATTGTCTCTCTCTCTCTCTCTCTTCCTTTTAAGTAGAATTAGCTTAAAATAGTGGAGGTTAATTATTTATTTTTGTCAAAACACTATGGGTTATGACATGTTGCATCATGCTGAGCTTAAAATATTCTTTGAAGTGTTGCACATATTTGAATTTATTTGAATTTGAAACCTAGTTTGAATTTGGATTTGAAAACCCTATAGAAAAGAAATAGAAAAGGAATTAGAAAACCCAGAGAAAAAAGAAAAAGGAAATGCAGCCCAGCCGACCCAACACGGCCTAGCCAGGCCGCGCGCCCACGCGCCCGCGCCGCCCAGCGGCAGCCCTCTCTCCTGCGCGCTCTCCCCTCTCTCGCTCGTTGCCTAGTGGGGCCGACCTGTCGGCATCAGTTTCTTCACCCGCGTGCCCCTCCTCTCTCTGCCTCGTGGGCCCGGTTCGCCAGTTGACGAGCCGTTGCCCTGCGCGTCCCCTTTTCTTTCTCTGCGCTGTGGGCCTGCCCTATCAGCTCCGCCCTCCCCACCCTCGCCGTGGACCGGCGAGTGCGCACTCGCGCACGTCGCCGGGTTTCTCGGCCACGACGCCCGCCCACACGCCCAGCTCCTTTCTTAGAGCCCTGCCAGTGCCCCGCGCTCGCCCCTCGCCTCATTTCGCACAGTTTCACCCTCTCTCTCACGCTCTACCCACGCCACCAGCCGCTGCTGGAGACCCGCACCCGCGTTCCCGACCGTCCAGGCCGCCGGAGACCGTGCCAGGCCTCCCCGAGCTCTGCCCCGAGGTGAGACACCTGTCCCCGTGCCTAATTTTCCCTATTGCCCTCTGTGCTCGGCCAATTTCGACTTCGCCGGTGCTCGGCCACGGTGTACTGTCGTGCTCGCGCGGTGGCCGGCCGATTTAGCTCAGTCTAGTTCCCCGGCGTTAGTCCCTAAGGTGCCTCTGCCTCTGCTGAAGCTAGCCCAGGCCTTAGCGCGCCTTAAGCCCCCTTCCCGTGGCCGGAATGCCTCACTAGAGTTACTCCGACCCGCCCAAGACCCTCTCTTCGCTGTTCTCCCCTCTCTGCCCGTGGATTCATGGCCTCTTCCCCGCCATTGAGTTCGCCATGGCGTTCTCTCCCTCTCTGTCCAACTCCGGCGACCCCGGAGCCACCCTAGCTCGCGCCAGCCTCAACTCCGGCGACCTCACCGCCGCGGAGAGGAACAGCGCCGCCCGCAGCCGTTCGTCCTCCCCGGTATGATCCCTTCCATCTGATCTTCATCGCACGGCTCAGATCATGGATAACGCTTCGCGCACGCGCGCCTGACGCCCTGGCCCGCTTGTCAGCGCCCAAGCCCCCTGGCACTGGGCCCGCTCGGTCAGTGCACCCTCCCCCTCTGCCGCTGACGCCCTTGGCCTGCTTGTCAGTGCTGGCCCGCCCGCCCGCGCGCCCCCTCAGCCGCAGATCTAATCTCAGCCGTTAGTTTTAGATCTGACGGTTAGATTCACCCGATACCCCTTCGCGTGGCTGTTTTATTAAAGAGACCCTCAGGTTGTTGGGAATTAACCTGTCGTCCCTGGTTTTCGCGCGCAGGCCTCTGTATTTTTGCAGATTTAGCCCTAGACTTTTAAATATTCATAGAATTAGACCTAATTTCATATTTTAAATTCCCAAACTTGTTTATTTCATAACTTTTGCATATGAACTCCAAATTTAGTGATTCAAATTGCAAAATGTTCATAGAATTATCCTTTGTCTAAATAAAATGGTTTCATTTACTGTCTGTACATTCTAATTTTTATGATTGAGTATTAACTAATATGAATGTAGTTTTATTTATTTAATAAAATAAATAAAAGGAGAACCTTAGAGATTTAAACATGTGTTAGCTTGTGAGATTAATAATGTGTATTACATGAGTTCATCTCTGTTCTAATTTTTATGTCATAATAAAATAAATTGAACTATGATTATGTACTTGTAAGCAACACTTAGGGAAATAGTAATCTATTTCCAAATGAAGTAAATTTATGTTATAGTTCATGTTATACTTTGAATTCATTATCCCTTATGTAGCATTGTGTCTTTTTAAGATGTGTTCCAATGTTTATACATATTTGGTGTGATGTTCATTTGTACTTCCCAAATGTATTGAGTGCATGCTCGCTTTATTTAGATAACGAGCAGTCTGAGGTTCCTGAGTGTGTTGTTGTTGACCTCCCTAAGCAACAACCTGGTGAAGGCAAGTGTCCTCTGACCCATTATGTCCTACATGCTTTATGATTCACTGCCCCGCAGTACTTTATGAAACCTAAGGATTGACTAGTCTGTATTTACTTATCCTTGTTTACCTTCTGGGTTATCATGGATAGCATTTTGCTATTGCCTTAACTTTAATCAATGAACATAATGTGAACATTTATGATACGATATTGTTATCCTGATTATGTTGATGAACTTGTGATACTCTAGGGGGCTCAGGCCTTTTCCTGAGTACCTCTCCATAAGGACCTGTTCGTGGAGTGACCACCCGTGATAACAGTGCAACCATGAGGGTGGAATGGGACACCCTTAGCTGATTAATTAGATGAACCTGGGGGTATAGTTGGCTTTGCCGGAGGGCCGTCAATGGGGGCCGGGGCGTAGTGCTCGCTCTGCCAAGGTTGGGGTGCAGAGGTTCATTTGATTTGGTTTTGTTAGTCACCCACCTTGGGGAGGTGTACTGCATTTGTATGACTGGTGAAACCTAAGGAGCAGCTATGCACCAGGGGAGTCTTTGTAAAGGCTACGTAGTGAAACCTTGTCAACTCACCTTGGTAGTGTTTGAGGGTTTGATCGACCCGAGGCATAAAGGGATCACGACTTGTGGGTAAAGTGTACAACCTCTACAGAGTGCTAGAAACTGGTATATCAGCCGAGCTCATGGTTAAGAGCAGCCTTGGGATCCTCTTTGATTAGAAGAACTTTAGATACTTTTATGATGATGATTAATAATGATGTTATAAAATCTGATCTCTGGTATCTCCTCTTTTGAGGGGGTACTTCTGGGTAATAACTGGATTTATTACTAAAACTTGGCTCTACTAATAATAATAAATATTTATCCAACTAAAAGCAACTGCTTAACCTCAACTCCATATACAGCTAGTCCACTTTAGCCAAACGGGACATTTGCTGAGTACGTTGATGTGTACTCACCCTTGCTTTCACTACCGGAATCCGAGGCTTTGTCGAGTGTCGGCCTCTTTGCCGAGAGCCGCACTCGGCAAAGTTAGGCTCTCGGCAACGAGCCTCTTTACCGAGTTTTGGACACTCGGCACAGGACCACACTCGGCAAAGACACGTTTGTCGAGTGTGAAAGACTCGGCAAAGGTGGCGCTCGGCAAAGGGCCGTCAGCGGCCGTCCTAAAGCTGACGGTCGTTAGTCTTTGCCGAGAGCCGAGGTTTGGCACTCGGCAAAGAGTCTTCTTTGCCGAGTGCCAAATATTGGGCACTCGGCAAAGGACGCTTTGCCGTTATTTTTTTATTTTGTCTTCCAAACTTTTTGTGGTATGTTCCTACACCATGTAGACCTATATGTATCATTTGTGGACAATTATAACAGAGTTTTCAATCATTAGTAGATTTAGTTCGTTTATTTGAATTTCTTCAGAAAATTCAGATTTGAACTGCATGTCACTCGAAACTTGGAAAACCGTGCATGCAAAAATGATATTCATGTTACTTAGCATAAGTTACCACCGATTCCAGGAGCGGACCGGAAACTTCGAGCAACATGCTCACTAAACATGGCCGTGAACTTGCTATCCACATGTTTAAAAATTGTATAAAACACAAACAAAGTCAGAAAATCATGAAACTTGTCCACGTGTCATGATATCATATGTACACACTGTGATAAAAAATTAAAAAAAATCGAGAAAACTATGACGCGCTATGTGTACAAACCTAAGAGATCCACATTGAAACTCTATGATTTCATGTGTAGTTCTCTTAGGTTTCTACACATAGTGTCTCACAACTTTCTCCAAACATTCTAAATTTTTTATCACAGCCTGTACATATGATATCATGACGCGTGGACAAGTTTTATGATTTTCTGACTTTGTTTGTGTTTTATACAATTTTTAAACATGTGGATGGCAAGTTCACGACCATGTTTAGTGAGCATGTTGCTCGAAGTTTCCGATCCGCTCCTGAAATCGGTCGTAACTTATGCTAAGTAACATGAATATCATTTTTGCATGCACAATTTTCTAAGTTTCGAGTGACCTGCGGTTCAAATCTAAATTTTCCGAAAAAATTCAAATAAACGAACTAAATCTACTAGCTATTGAAAACACAGTTATAATTATCCCAAAATGGTACATGTAGGTCTACATAGTGTAGGAACATACCACAAAAAGTTTGGTAAACAAAATAAAAAAATAAAAATATATTTTGCCGAGTGTCCAAGCTTGGACACTCGACAAAGAATGCTTTGCCGATTGCCTGCCGTGCGACACTCGACAAAGGTTTTTTAAAAACCCTAAGTCTAGTCTTTGTCGAGTGCCACCAGATAGGCACTCGGCAAAGAAGCCTTTGCCGAGTGCTAAAGTATATTTGTTAATTTTAAAAAAATCTTTGCCGAGTGCCAGATCACGGGCACTCGACAAAAACGTTAATTATACAGACCGTCAGCCTTTTCTTCTCCTTCCTTCACCTTTCACTTTCACTTTCACACCGTCCGCCCACGCGCCGCCGTCCTCGCCCGAGCGCTGTCCGCCCGCCCACGCGCCATCGTCCGCCCACGCGCCGCCGTCTGCCCACGCGCCGCGCCGTCCGCCCGCTCGCCGCCGTCCGCCCGCCCACACGCCGCCGTCCGCGCCTCCGCCGTCCTCGCCTCCGGCCGCGCCTGCCGTCCTCTGGTAAGAGCTGTAACAATCCAAGTTTTAGCATCGTTATAGCAAATTTGTGTAGTCTGTGGTAAAATCTTGGGAAGGGTACTTTTCTTGGGGACTTATATGTTGTGTTTGTGAAATGTAGATGTAAATTATCTGTTTTTATGAATGTTTTTAAAATTTAACCATGCCACTAAATAATTATACTTAATTATCTAAGATTTGTTTTCATGAACTTGGAACGGATATTGAAGTAAGCACAACCTGTCAACATCTATACTTAATTATCTAAGATTTGTTTTTATGAACTCGATGGTGTGTCATGTGCTACGACCCGCGGGAAGCCCGGGTCAGGGGTCCTAGTTTTAGTTGTATGCCGATTAGATATGATTGTGTGGCGATAGTAAAATAGTTTCTATATAATGTGATGGTGGATATGGATGTCGATTAAATGTGATTGTCGGCCATCGTGCCGTTGATATATGTGTGGATGTCAGCCATTGTGTTGTCAGTTTTATTTGCAGGTTTTGGAAACCTCCCCGTGCAGGGGAGGTGCTGCCGAAATTTTTTATTGACAGGCTTGTTTATTTTTTTTGCAAAGGTCTTCCTAGCCGTTGCGGGTCTGCCTGCACCGCGTCGCGTCGCCACTGCACCAACCCACCACGGCCCCGCTAGCCTGACTCCACCGTCACCCTAGGTATAACCTCAATTTCCGCATCATGGTCGTAGATCACGTAACCCAGTTAGTCGTCTCCCGTTTGAAAGAGATACGGTGTAGATATGCAGATCTTTGCATATCTACAAATGTATCTGTTTCGAATTGTCCACGTTTTTTGGACAGCCCACGGTTGCGTAGATGGTGTTAGTTTCCATGCTCTACTCCGGTCCGAGACAGAGTTTCGGCGTCACCTCCCTGTTGTTCTTCGGACAGTACACTCTCCCTGCTAGGACGTGTATCCGGAGAACAGCGGGGAGGTGCTGCCGAAATTCTATCTCGGATCGGAGTAGAGCATGGAAACTAACTCCATCTACGCAACCGCGGGTGGGATTAGGACCTATCCTCACCTATTAGAAGGTAGGAACGTAGTGTACATGCATTACATGTTTATATTAAACTATACTCGGTTATATATGTTAGAGGATGGAGGACCGTGAGTGGATGTACACGGGCCGCGTAGGACGTAATGATGTCACCCCTGAATGGATTAGGAAGACCGATGCTTTCGTGGAACGGGCATTTGGCGAAGCTGCTAAAAGAGCTAGTCTAGTCCCTTGTCCGTGCAGCAAATGTGCCAACAGGAAAAGGAAAACAAAGAAGGTCATGGTAGAACATATTTGGAAGAATGGATTTACGCCGGACTATACTCGGTGGATCTTCCATGGTGAAGCGCATCGCACGAGAGAGCAGGTGGTGAGACAACGTGTCGAGGATTACGATGCTGATGCCGGGGTAGCAGACATGTTGAACGACTATCACGAGGCACAGTTCGCCGAAGGACGTATGGAGGACGAGCCAGAGGCGACCGCAAAGGCATTCTACGACATGTTTGACGCGGCACAGAAACCCCTTCACGGCAAGACAAAGGTTTCTCAACTGGATGCCATTGGGCATATAATGGCATTCAAGTCGCAGTACAGCATGAGTCGAGACGCCTTCGATGGTTTGTTGACAGTTATTGGCAGCCTGCTTCCGGAGGATCACGTTCTGCCAAAGAGCATGTACGAGGCACAGAAACTCCTTCGTGCACTCAAGATGACGTATGAGCAGATACATGCTTGTCCGAAGGGCTGCGTCCTATTTAGGAAAGAACACACTAAGGCAAAGTACTGTCCGAAGTGTAAATCGTCTAGGTTCATGGAGGTAGACTCTGGTGATGGACAGAAGAGGCAGCTCGACATCCCCGTGACAATCCTACGCCACCTTCCGTTCATACCGAGGATCCAGCGTCTATACATGACAGAGGAATCCGCGAAACAGATGACATGGCACAAATAAGGCAAACGATACAATCCTGACAAGATGGTTCACGCATCCGATGGTGAAGCATGGACCCACTTTGATGACATTCACCATGAGAAAGCCGAAGAGGCTCGTAATGTTCGTGTTGCGCTGGCCACAGATGGGTTCAATCCCTATGGAATGACCGCTGCCCCATACACATGTTGGCCCGTGTTCGTTATCCCCATCAATCTCCCCCCGGCGTATGCTTTCAAAGACAGAACATATTCATGTCGTTGATAATTCCTGGACACCCGAGGAATAAAATGGGCGTGTACATGGAGCCTTTGATTGATGAATTGGTTCGTGCTTGGGAGGAAGGGGTATGGACGTACGACTGAGCTACGAAGACAAACTTCAAAATGCATGTTTGGTACCAGTACTCCATGCATGACTTTCCGGCGTATGGGCTATTTTGTGCCTGGTGTGTTCACGGTAAGTTCCCATGCCCAGTTTGCAAGGAAGCTCTTAGGTTCATTTGGTTGAAGAAGGGTGACAAATATTCGTCATTCGATAAACATCGACAATTTCTCCCTCCTGACCATGCATTCCAACTAGACATCAAGAACTTTACGAAAGGTGTCGTGGTGACAGACCGCCCACCTGCAATGATGACTGGTGCCGAAGTTCGCCAACAGATAGATGGTCTTGTGGCCAACCCAGAAGGTGGTTTTGTGGGATATGGTGAGCAACATATGTGGACACATAAGTCGGGCTTGACTCGGCTCCCCTATTATGATGACCTGCTCCTTCCACACGACATTGACGTGATGCACACTGAAAAGAATGTCGTCGAGGCACTTTGGGCAACAATTATAGAGATTCCTGATAAGTCAAAGGATAACGTAAAGGCAAGAGTGGATCTGGCAGAGTTATGTGATAGACCAAACTAAGAGATGAAGCCGCCTAGTGGTGGAAAGACATGGAGAAGGCCTAAGGCCGATTTCGTCCCGAGCAGGGCCCAAAGGAAGGAAGTACTACAGTGGATCAATATGTTAATGTTCCTTGATGGGTATGCAGCTAACCTTAGTAGGGGGGTGAACTTATCTACTCTGCGAGTCTTAGGGATGAAGAGTCATGACTTCCACGTATGGATTGAACGAATTCTTCCGGCGATGGTTCGAGGCTATGTCCCTGAGCATGTCTAGCTAGCGCTTGCAGAGTTGAGCTATTTCTTCTGCCAGCTTTGTGCAAAAGAGTTAGCTCGGACCATGATTGTAGACTTGGAAAGGATGGCACCCGTGTTACTGTGTAAGCTGGAGAAGATCTTTCCACCCAGCTTCTTCAATCCGATGCAGCATTTGATTCTTCATCTCCCGTATGAGGCACGAATGGGGGGGCCCGTGCAGGGACGTTGGTGCTATCCAATCGAGAGATGTCTAAAGACTATCCGAAAGAAATGTAGAAATAAATGCAAAATCGAGGCTTCCATTGCAGAGGCATACATACTGGAGGAGGTGTAAAACTTCACAACAACTTACTATGGTGACAAACTGCTGAGCGTGCATAATCCACCCCCTCGTTACAATGATGGCGGCAATGAATCGAACCTCAGCATTTTTCGAGGGCAACTCGGAAGCGCGAGTGGTTCGACCACCAAGACCCTGAGACATGAAGAGTGGGGCCATATCATGCTATATGTATTGACCAACCTTGAAGAGGTGACGCCATACATGGAGCAATTTCTTCATGAATTCTGGCGTCGATCAAGGGACCCAACTCCACAGGAATATGATACCCTTCTTAGAAAGGGTGCGGGAAATGGATTGCCCGATTTCATTTCCTGGTTTAAACGTAAGGTACGTGCTTAGTTTGTCATTTGAAGTTGCTCTTACGTGCGAATAATATAACAATCTAGCGTGTCTGAACTTGCAGGGCCAAAGAGGGTCGTCTATGAGTGCCGAGTTGAGACAAGTAGCCAATGGCTTTGCCTATAGGGTCAGGAAATTTTCTGGGTATGACGTCAATGGATACCGTTTTCGCACAACAAGATACGACCAAAGTCGGCCCAATCGAAAAAACACGTGTTCTGGAGTCTTTACGCCCGGTCTTGACGAGGTCGAGTATTATGGAAGAATTGAAGAAATATATGAACTCAATTTTCGTGGTTCCAAACCTCTTACTCCAGTGATATTCAAATGTCATTGGTTTGACCCTGAAGTTACGAGACGGACACATTCTAATCTTGGGCTAGTCGAAATTCGACAGGATTCCACCTTACCAGGAGACGATGTCTATATTGTGGCCCAACAGGCCACACAAGTGTATTATCTTCCATATGCGTGCCAAACGAAACAACATCTTAAGGGTTGGGATGTTGTGTATAAGGTATCACCGCACGGTAAATTATCTGTTCCAAACGATGAAGATTATAACTTAGACCCGGACACATATGACGGAGAGTTCTTCTAAGAAGATGGGCTAGAAGGGCGATTTGAGATAGACTTAACCGAAGCGATCGGAATGGAAGTAGATATTGAAATGGTTGTTGATGAGGAGGATGATGAGGTGCAAAATGAGAATGACTTAGAAATGCTTGAAGGTAATGCCAATGACGAACTTGCGCCTTCAGATGGTGTTGACTATGAAATGCTTGATATTGATGATGACACTTATGATCCAGCTAACCCGGACACATATGAAGATTATTTTTAATCGATGTAATGCTATATTTCATTTATTTTGCATATGTTTCTAAATACATATTTTTTTATCTGTGCTTAATTGCTTACTCTCAATTGCAGGTTGTTGGACAAAGATGGTGGGCGGTGGGACGAGGACGAGGAGGGGGAGGGGGAGGAGGAGCACCCGTAGGACGGAGGAGGAGGCGCAGCAGGACGACGTCGTACAACAGCAGGTGGAGCAGCAAGCCGCTGTCGATGCGGCGCAGCAGGATGACGACGATGCGGCGCAGCAGGACGACGACGACGACGCCGCTCAGCAGGACGTCTCAGGTTCTGGCTCCTCAGGTTCGAGGAGCATCTACCGCGAGGTCCCACGAGTCTCCCTCAGCGACCCATACTTCGTGACAGACGTCCGCTGATACGACCCGATGGGAAGAGGTAGGTAACTTTAGATGTTGTTGCTGCTTTTTCATATTATATGTTCAAATTAATAATAGAAACTAATACTTTATCTTAATCACTTGGACAGGTCTTGGATGGTTTTGGAGAGTGCAGGGGGTCACGACAGCCTCCCGAATGGCATCCTCGGCCTTCTATGCAGGGAACACTTCCCTGGACTTGTCGAGTACGCCGGAGTGACGGGCCCAGCCTACACCTTCGACCACTACGCCGTCGCCCCCGATGCAGTAGATCGGGACGGCAGAGAATTCAACAACAAGGCGGAGCAGGTGAAGCAAGAGCTGTGGGTAAGTCTTCCTCGCACTATATTGTTTAATAAGTCGCATTTGTTGCATATTCTTGAAATAATGTATGGATACATCGTCTTTGTATGTAGGATTTCTTTAGATGCGAGGCTGGATACGAGGCCAGGGCGGATGTGGTGGCTACCACGAGCTGTAAGAAGCTCGTCGTGGACATGCACTACGAGGCGCGCATCCAGGCCATCGTCACTTACCACAGCTCCGTCCTTAGGGAGAAGGTGAGCAAGAAGGACGCCCGAACCATGTCGTTGACTCCGGACCAGTACTTACAGGTAAATACAAAACTTTATTATTGGTACTAAATATGCTTAATTTTATCTTCTGATATGCCGTGTACTTGTATTTTTTTAGATGATTCCTTATTGGTGCGCTACACATCCTGAGTGCTGGGAGCAGATGGTGCAGAGGTGGTGCTCGGCTGAGTGGGACGAGGCGCACAACGCTAGCCGAGAACGACGTTTGATGATGCAAGGTCCCTCCCACCATCAAGGCAGCCGCAGCCTGGGCAAATACGCGGAAGCATGGGTACGCACTCTTTTTTATTTAGGTATATAACTTTCGATTAGACATGATTTCTAACCATCTCGTTGGTTTTCTCGCAGTCGGCGTCACATGGTGGCCAGCCTTGCTCCATCTTCTCGGCATATGCTATGGCCCACAAGGGGAAGGCGACGTCCGACGTCACCTACAACCCGGATGATGGGCCCGAGGCGTACACCAACCCCGCCGTCCACAGCCGCCTCAGTGAGTACACCGCCATGGCCAAGGAGGTCCATGGGCCAGATTACGATCCGACGATCGAGGACATCGACAGAGATGTCCTCATGAGGGTCAGAGGAGGCAAGAGGCATGGGCGGTACTAGATTGCCGATGGGGCAATCGACTCGTCCTCCACTCCCACTCTATCTTAGGTGCGAGCAAGGAGCACGAGCGCGAGCCCAGCCATACGACCTCGGCAGGACAGCTCACAGCATCGTATCCAGCAACTCTAGGTTATTCCTTATCTATTCATCGTTCATTGATTATTATATATCTTCTCTTTGCATTATCGTAACATTAGGGCGAAATAATACAGACTCAACTAGATGATGAGAGGAGGCAACGTGAGGAGCTGGAGAAGAGGATGGCGGAGATGTTCGCGTACATGCAGAGCCTTGGCGCCGCACAGGGTCATGCTCCACCACCTCCGTTGTTCCCTGCAGCTGACCCTGCTGAGTTCACTACTCCTGTGAGTATCAAAATTTTAGTACTGCATGATATATATTCATATGTTCTCACACATGCAATCTCTTCTCTGTGCAGGGTCAATCAGCGGCGTCGAACAACCCTCACGCTTCGACCAGCCCTTCGCCGAACCAGTCCAGCCGCCCACCTCGTTGATGACCTGTTTTGTGATGATCCAGACTTATATTTGTGAGTGTTGGTGATGTTAGTTATACTTGGTCTTGTGAGATACTTAGTGAGACTTATGTGTTGTGAAACCTGATTTATGTGGTGATATTTGTGATATATATGGTGTTGATGATAAATGTGTTGATTCTGTGATGCGAATGATATATAATGTGATGTGAATGGTATATATCTTTTGTTTGTTTGGATGGAACAGCAAAAACAAATAAAAAAGGGACTTCCTGGTCACTTTGCCGAGTGTAACACTCGGCAAAGGGTATCTTTGCCGAGTGCTATGACCATGGCACTCGGCAAAGGACACCTGGGAACCGGTAAAGCCTTCTTTACCGAGTGTTGTGGTCAAGGCACTCGGCAAAGAAGCTACCTTTGCCGAGTGCCGCCCAACGCACTCGGCAAAGGGACTGGCAAAGGGGCCCACTGGAGGACTCTTTGCCGAGAGCCCGTCCACTAGACACTCGGCAAAGAAGCCTCCTTTGCCGAGTGCCTACGAGAGCTCTCGGCACAAGGACTAGCGGTGGGGCCCACTGGAGCCGTCTTTGCCGAGCGCCATGATAGCAGGCACTCGGCAAAATTGGCCTCTTTGCCGAGTGCCAAAGAAGACACTCGGCAAAGGATCCGTCACCGTCACTTGGCGCCGTGACGGCAACTTTTCTTTGCCGAGTGCCCAACAAAAAGTACTCGGCAAAGAGGTCATTGCTGATGTACAGTTCGCCGAGCGTTCTTTGCCGAGTGTTTTCTAGGTTTTGCCGAGTGCCTAAGGCACTCGGCAAAGGAGCTGTGTCCGGTAGTGTTTACAAACCACCCCACCCCAGATTGTCCCCACTGCACCCAGTGCTTAGGAAGTGATGCTGGCAACATGGATGACTTCGAGGAGTTTCAGGAATATGACGAGTTTTAGTTTACTTTAGTGGCAAACCCCCAGTTAGCTGCCTGTGTAGGCTTAGCTTCTACGTTTCATATTTTCACACTTTGATAGTTATGTTAAAGACAATGGTTATGTAATAGACTCTGTGGATGTCTTGGACATCTTGTTGTAATAAATTATCTTTCCGCTATTTATTTTGAGCATTGTGTGATGATGTCTAATTATGTAATCACTGTGTACGTGAGTTCTGATCCTGGCACGTATATGGTTCGCATTCGGTTTGCTTTTCAAAATCGGGTGTGACAGGAATGTGGTATTCGTGACCACTATGATGTGCTCGTACGAAATTTCGAACCTTGCTGCTCTCCACTGCACGCCCAGTTTGGTGCAATAAAGAACAACAAGGTTATGTAGCCAGAATTCCGTACGAGCACATCATGGTGGTCACAAATACCACACTCCATCGGTCATCCCGAGGTTGTCTAGAAAAGGGACAAATCTAGACCGCCACACATAACATGTATGGTACATACATATGATGCATAGCGGTCTGAAACGAGTGACACATAGTTTTCGAAACCCTAACTGTTTAATTGTCTGATTAAAGTAAGTAGTAAAACTATATATCCAACTTAATAATGTATGCATCAACAACAATTTTAAAAGTATACTATCTCCAGGCTTGACAAAATTTAATTGTCACTTATCGAGTACTCAAATTAATTAAACATTAACCATGATTGTATAAAAAGCAAGATACATAGTAAATATTACTAAATCAATTTTATAATATACTATAAATTTGATTAAACTTAAGCAAATTTGACTCTAGGTGGTCGTAAATCATTGTAATAATAACTAGTATCTTGTACGAATTGATATTAAGCCAAAGCATAATATTGACTAACAATATTAAACTATTTTGAATCGTATGATAGTTAACTCCCGTCAACCAAAAAAATGACGGAAATAAACAAATGTAACTACCTTAAACATACTCTGAATCATACTCTAATCACATGTATTTGCATAAAAGGATGAAAGAGGGGCACATGCCCTTGCCGGGAATGCAAAAGTCGCGGTTGTAGGGGACGACACGGTGTCGTTGGTTGGGGCATAGGGAGCACTATGTGTGCGGTAGTCGACGACAACAGTGATAAGGCCAAGCTCAATAATGTAGCGATGGTCCGAGTCGCCCGTGAGGAGGCACGACCGAGGCGGTGGGCTGGAGCGACGACGGGAGGAGCCGGCGTAGTCCGAGAGTGGGCGAGCTCCTGCAGGGCAGTCAGCGGCGGGTTGGCGGCGACGCAGTGGAGGTCGTGAGCTCGCGCCGGCGCAGTGGAGACCATGAGCCTGGTGACGAATCTGGTCGACGGCTGTCGAGGGCGGAAATGCGTAGGCGGGGTGGTGGCCTGGCAGGTGGGGCAGAGTAGGGCGAAGACTAGGGAAGAGGAGGGCTGCGGCGGCAACGGATGAGTGCGACGGTGGTGGCTATGAACGAGGAGAGAGAGCGGGACGGAGAAAAGCAGTCATGCGTTGGGAAAGAGAGATCCACACATGGGATAGTTGAATTCCTTAAATACAGTCGGCTAAGAAAGGGGGCGACTGTGATATCCTAATCGACGTCGGTTAGGGATTTATTTTCTATGTATAAAATACAACTAAGAGACTATATGATACAACATTGAGTTTCTAGATTATAAATATAGTTAAGAGATAATATACAAAGAGTCGTGTAGAGATGAGCTAGTCGCGAAAAGAAAAACTTTTGCATTTTTCATTTAAGGCTAATTTGGAAACTTAAATCCTCTCTAGAATTTTTGGAGATTTAGGAAAAATTAGCTTATTTTTCTCTCTCAGTCTACGAGCTTACCCTCTGGATTTAAGTTTCCAAATTAGCTCTTAGTCTCCCTAAAAACATCTCAAGAGATCATATATTCAATGGGTTGTATATGCGCTAAAAAGAATGTTGAGTTTGAATCGAGGTTATATAAGGACTGACGCTAGTGAATTGAAGATAATATACGGACCCACATCTAGCTTTTAATATATTTCTTCTGTTTTTTATTTATCGTGTTTTAGTTTAAATATACACTAGCCGGTCACAAATATTCAATAACAGACCTAATATAACAGAATCGAAAAGTACTCGTGAGAAGTTTTTCTCGACGCTTAGTGCCTTTCAATTCACACGATGTCTAACACGGCCACATGCCCACACACGCGCAGACGATCCTGTGGCCCCGCTGCATGTGATGGCCACTGCAGCCGCGATACGGACGGCCGCGATCGGGCGGAGCCCGAAGCACAGGCCCGACCCGGACGTGGGGTCTCTATTCCGGTATTCCCGACGCTGCCCCTGTCGCTACGCCGTCTCGGGCTCCCGTGCAGGCGCATGCAGTGGCAGTCCGCCGTAGTTATCCGCAAACCCCGTGCCGTTTCTCCAAGCTACCCGTCCGGCCGGCCCATCACCCCCACTCCGGACCCCTCCTGGCAGTCGCGTCAAAGCAGGGGGCAGGCGGCACCGGCACGTGAACCAGAGCGGTCAAATACGCGCTACGTGTCGGCCAGCGAGTGGCACGTGCGACGTGGAGAGGGAGGACCTCGGTTTTTTTTGCCGCTTTTCTTTTCTCCTCCTCGCTGCCCGAAAAGTGAAAGTGCGAAATAAATTCGGGTCCAGCCGCACTGCCAGTTGGGCGATAAGCGCAGGCACTTATATAGGCAGATGGGATAGGTGCTGCTACAGCTCGCAGTATGGTGGTTCTGTTTTACAACTATGAATGAAAACGCCACGAACGATATTTATTCGATAATTAGTTTTGTCGTTTTTTGGTTGCGGATAAATATAATATAAAATATATTATAAAAATTAATATTATTTTTAATATTGAGCTTGTAACGATTCAAAAAAAACTAAAACCTTAAATTCAGCCTATATTTTTTCAAACGATAGATATAAATTCGATATGGATTTGAAAACAAATTCCTTAATTTTTCACATTTTTATTGTATGGACAAATGATACATAAAATAATTTATACAATACTTTATTTTTATTTGTAATAATATGTTTGATAACATAAAAAGATCAACATCAAATTTTATATATATTTATTTTAAAATATTAATTTTGTCATAACAGTTCGGATTACCACTTTCATCCCTATCGACGGCTACTCGCGCACTAGCGCGCAGCTAGAAAGCGACAAGTCTGGAAATTGAGAATTGAGACCCAACCCCGACAAGCTACATGTACGAGGACATCTCACACGTCTTTTTCATGTCCCCGGTTAGCTTTTTTAATGACTGCACCTAACCTAGCGTTTATGTCCCTATCTTTATTTCTTCAGAAACCAAGTAATGTTCAACAACTTACTCATTCCCATCTCTATATTTGAATTCCACTCTGTGAACAATGCAATCTATAGTGCAAAAGAATACAAATAATTGCCTTGGGTGACCATACGAGTAAACTGTTGGACATAATCTAAGAGTACTTATTGTCACCCAACAAAGTACATTCATTTTTTAAGGAAAGTTTATTTGAATTGCATGCGTAGTGTATTTTACTTTCCCGTTGGGTTTTCTAAACTGCGCATGCAATTCAAATAAGATCAGAAGAAGTTTAGACACATGCACACCCTTTTGAATAGACACATGTGATGCTACAATAAATTCATAATCATGTATTAAATAGTCTTAATAAATTCGTCTTATCGTTTAGTTTTTTTATCTATGTAACTAGTTTTGTAATTAAACTATATTTAATACATGTAATTAGCACTAACATTCGATGTGACACAAACTAAAATTTAGCAAGGACATCAAACACCCCTTAATCTAGCACATGCTGGTACTGACAAAATTACCACATGCATCTTTCTATCAAGGATGAGACATGAGATATCACCCACCACTAGTGGATGAAGTTTGTGAGGAAGCATGGAACATAGAAAAGAATTATGCTTTGCACTTTTTTATTTCCCCTTTATGATTATGTGCATATTATTGAAGTTTCTAATATATAACCTATTATGATAAAAAAGCAGAGTTTATGGCTTAGTTGATGCTCTCTAAAGCAACACTAGAAAAATGCTAGTTAAAAAAAATCTACGGAACCAACCGAGCGTTATGGTTTTGCCCACAGTCTACACGCGGACATATATATACTAGTTAGTCGCCACTATAGCCTTAGCTTATGGGTGAGCTAATAGATTGTTCTATCTAGACGTATATTGTATGTATGGTCAGCTCTTGATGATTCATTGGGGATGCTACCATAAGTTATTTCCTACATGTCTAGTAGCATCAAAGCATTCTAACAAGACTGTTCAAGGATATGGTCAAGCTTACTACTTATGATCATGCACCAACTAATTTTCTATACCTAAAACATGACGAGATAGCAATTATGAAGTGTTTATGACTCGTTCGAATACTCCCTAAAGCATTCTCAGCTGCTATTTGGCAAAAACTCTCGTGACACAAAAAACTGCATGCGTTCGAATAACCTTATTTTCTACGGTATGCGTTCCGGCTGCCAAAAAATAATGAATTTTAACGTGACGCAGCGCCCTTTCTTCTCTCTTTCCTCTCTCATGATGTCGCACCTGCTACCGAAAGGCTCATTTTCGGCGGTTTATGGCCACCGAAAACGGCTTCTGTTATTGTAGTGCGAACCATCAACATGTCGCCGTGGTTTTATTTGGCACGTGAGTGCAAACCAATTGGCCACCGCTGGCTTTCTTGTGTGTGGTAATGCTGGCACCGAAATAAACTAGGCGTTAGCGTTAGCTTGTGGATGAAACAATAGCTAGTTTGTATCCATACCATGACTATTTGCATGGTCAACAACCAAAGTCTTGTTAGGGCTGCTATGAACATCGATTAGAGAACAAGTATTTTTTATGAGAATCGGATTTAGAAGGTAGCCTCAATGCATTACTATACCATATATGAATGCCATGTTCTCGTACTTCCTATTTTAGATCATTCTCAATATACATATATGGTTTTCACGGTAGACACCCATTTCGAGCATGTACAGCCTAGAGACTCTAGAACGGTTTTCTAAATCAAAGAGACAATTAAGAGACTACATAATACAACCCTGAGCCTCTAGACCATAATACAGTAAAGAGACAATAAATATAGAAAGTCATGACGAGACGTGCTCTTATCTTGAGTTTTTTCACTTAACTTTCTAGAGACCCTTTAAGAGACGCCTCAATTAATGGTGTTGTACATGCCCTAAATTGGCTACCCATCTCTCAACCTACTTAAAGATAAAAAATAATAGAGGTTGAAAAACATTATCTTTAATGATGAAAACATCATGTGTTCAAGCAATCTTCTCAAAGAGTACCAATTGCCAACTAGAGAAAATACATGTGTCGGATACAAATATATTTGCAATATGATGATCTGTACATTAACATAAATAAACACTTTTGTAGCGAAAAAGATATTATTTCATCGTTGAGCCGATGAAATATGGTCTACAGATGCACAAGTAGGGATGAAAATAAATATTTATTCAAACATCATTTTTTGGTATTTTCTCTTTTACTATGAA
This sequence comes from Zea luxurians, assembly GCA_029449295.1. Lineage (NCBI taxonomy): Eukaryota > Viridiplantae > Streptophyta > Magnoliopsida > Poales > Poaceae > Zea > Zea luxurians. Next base: position 34,091,203 of record JAOPSE010000010.1, on the reverse strand, counting down.
TAAATAGGATATATAATCTGCTATACAAATTTATATTTTTATTTTTAACATTGTGCTTATGAAGATTCATAAAAATAAATATCAAATTTATCATATCTTTTCAAACAATAGATATAAAATTCGGATATAATTTGGATACAGTTACATATATTTTTTCATTTTTTTGTTGTAAGAGCAAATATCATATAAATTAATTTATGCAAAAATTCATTCTTATTTATAATAAGTGTGTTTGATAATATAAGAAATGATCTATTTTAAAATATGAAATTTATCTTAACAATTTGGATACCTATTTAATCCATAGCACAACATCTTTCAGCCAAGTATATCTTCTATATATATACAATTTTTTCTGGAACAGCAAGCTATAGTATCTAAGAAAGAGAACATATTCTATATCGTGTCATGATCAAACTTAGTACACGCCTGAAAAGCTGGGTAGGTGTGCTGGGTGCGCCTACCACAAACCCGCCTTGTTCAAAAATTGAAACCGGTGATGCGCCAGAAAGCGATGGAGAGAGGGAGGAAAACCGGGCAAGAGAAAGGAGTTATTTTAATGGGTACGAGGAAGGGTGACGTGGCAGCAGGGAAAACTTACAGTATCCGGCTCCCCAAATGACCGTTCTACCCCTCACCGTCCCCACGATCATCGTGGGCCCCGCAGCCACCCCCAGATGCTCCGGTTCCCATGCGCCGAATGACGGAAACAACCCTCCCTGGCTGGCAAGCGACCGCGCGACCGCCGCTTTCCCGCTTCTGCCCTCGCCAAGAAAAATCACGAGGTTGCCCTTGGAGACCTGATGCGACAGTGGTAGACGCGTAAATACAGTGGCTGCTAGGAGGGCGTCACCGTAATTGCTCGGGTTGTCTGGGTTGCTATATATGCAGAGACTGCTCGAGGGGGCTATAAAACGCGGTCCGAAAAAACCCGAAACGGGTGAGGAGAAAACAGAGAGCGAGAGAAGTTCTCGGAGAGAGAAACTAAGCGAGCGAGATAAAAGAAGCGAAACGCGGGCAGCTGTTGCTGAGGCGTGGAGACGGAGGCGGCGGCGCGGCCGAACCCTAGCCGACGGCGGCGCGTTTGAGGCGGGACCCTCTGCAGGCGACGCCTGGCGGCCGGATTCGAGCTGCCGGCGTCGGCAGCTTCAGATCGGCGGTCGCGCCGACGGAATCGGCGGGGATCCCGGCGGGATGGGCGCGGCGAGGCCCGTGCTCTGGTCGTGAGTTCGCTTGGTTCGTGGGTTCTGGCTCTGGGCTCCCGAGCAAGGTTTTGAGCTCGGTGTAGCCGCTTGCTTGCTTGCTGAGTTGCTGCTGTCGCTTTTTGGGCGGTTTGGAGCGGGTTTTTGCGGGGGGTTTGGGAGGGATCTGCCGGGAAGGCCCGAGGTTTAGGCCGGTTTTTGAGAGCTGGAGGCTCCGGCCGGGATCGGGGGAGCCATGTCGTCTCTTAGCAGGGAGCTGGTTTTCCTCATCCTGCAGTTCCTCGACGAGGAGAAGTTCAAAGAGACGGTCCACAAGTGAGTGCCGCCCATGACCATGAATGGTTTTTTTTGGAGGCCTTGCTTTGCTGGGTGAGCTGGGATTTCTGATCCCTTTTGCGGTTGCCTCTGCAGGTTGGAGCAGGAGTCGGGCTTCTACTTCAACATGAAGCACTTCGAGGACCTCGTGCAGGGCGGCGAGTGGGACGAGGTGGAGAAGTACCTCAGCGGCTTCACCAAGGTGGAGGACAACCGCTACTCCATGAAGATCTTCTTTGAGATCCGCAAGCAAAAGTACCTCGAGGCCCTTGATAGGTGACTGACCCATCGCTAAGCTACTCTTGGTCCCTTGTCGTTGTCAAGGTTGTTTTTTTTTTGCTGAATTTGCTGTCGGTGTCACAGGCATGACAGAGCCAAGGCTGTGGAGATTCTCGTGAAGGATCTTAAGGTATTCGCCTCCTTCAATGAGGAGCTGTTCAAGGAGATAACGCAGCTGCTGACCTTGGAGAATTTCAGGTTCGGTAACTTTCTTTTCAGAAGCAAAATGTTTAGTGCATTGGGCCGGGGTGGATGTGATTGTGTATTAATGATCAACAGGCAAAATGAGCAGCTGTCCAAGTATGGGGACACAAAGTCAGCCCGGAATATCATGCTTTTGGAGCTCAAAAAGCTCATTGAAGCAAACCCTCTGTTCCGGGACAAGCTGAATTTCCCACCATTCAAAGCTTCCAGACTTCGCACATTGATCAATCAAAGGTGTTGATTGTTTGATTTTGATATGTTTAGTCACACATATAGACTTCCTTAAAATATCAGGTTACGATTTGTGAATATAAATTCTATGATGTTCTTTGGTCTAAATTTAATTAGATTGTATGGTAGCATTTAATTTTCTATGTGCACAATTAGTATAAATCAAATAGTTCAATTATGTAACTGCTACTTGTGTAGGTTTACTATTTTTTAAATCTTCTTTCTGGTTATTCTGGTGCCAAATAATGTGTTTCTTTGAGTTCCCTTAGTAATTATGATGGATAAGGTGTCAGTTAAATGTAGTCAATGCTTCCTTTGTTCTTTTGTCTTGTTGAAGTTTTATTGCTTCTGGTTGTTCATCACTACAGAATCTTCTTGATATGGTTCTTCCTTTTGGGATTGTTTCATGTGATTTGCACATCTCTACCTGTTTATCCCAAGTAACCAGCTTTTATCGACAATGTGCAAAGAAATGGTCTCTTTATAGTGGCCCTAGCTTTAGATGCTTATGCTATAGCAGATACCATCCTTTTTCTTATTGTAAGGTCATGTCCATAAATGCCACAATTGGGATTTCTCTACTTGTTATGCCTACAAATCTAACAATGCTTTCAGAAGCACATTTCGTGCAAGTAAAAGATGAGGCTAACTGGGTTTTCTTTCTAATGCCTTTCAGTCTGAACTGGCAACATCAGCTTTGCAAGAACCCCAGACCAAACCCTGACATCAAGACACTCTTCACTGATCACTCTTGTGCTGCTCCTACCAATGGAGCAAGAGCACCTCCACCTGCCAATGGTCCACTTGGATCCATCCCTAAGTCAGCTGGATTTCCACCAATGGGTGCTCATGCTGTAAGTATTGTCACAATTAGGCCATTTAACTTATCCTGACTATCGATTGCTTATATGGCATCGATCTTGCAGCCATTTCAACCTGTGGTGTCGCCATCTCCAAACGCAATTGCAGGCTGGATGACAAATGCCAACCCCTCTTTGCCTCATGCTGCTGTTGCACAAGGGCCACCTGGTCTCGTTCAGGCTCCAAACACAGGTATGTTGAAAGTAATTCTGATAAATGGTGGTTGTTGCTGGTGGCAGTGTTTGGTCCTTTCTGAACTGTCTGTTTGCTCTCAGCGGCATTTCTAAAGCATCCTAGAACCCCTACAAGTGCACCTGGTATTGATTACCAATCTGCAGATTCAGAACATCTCATGAAAAGAATGCGGGTTGGACAACCAGATGAGGTATTAGACGAACTCAAGACTGATTTGTGTTTGACCTCATTTTTTTTTCTGTAATTTACATAATCAAACAAGCTATGATTCATTGAAACTATGACAGGTATCTTTCTCTGGTGCAAGCCATCCTGCCAATATGTACACACAAGAAGACCTTCCCAAACAAGTTTCTCGTACCCTTAATCAGGGTTCTAATGTTATGAGCCTGGATTTCCACCCCGTTCAACAAACCATTCTTTTAGGTACTTGCTGCAAACATGTCCCTTGATTATTGAACTGTTACTTTGGTAACTGTCCATTATATTTACAGTTTCCTGACCTAAACAGTTGGAACAAATGTTGGTGACATTGCGGTGTGGGAAGTTGGTTCACGGGAAAGGATAGCTCACAAGACTTTCAAAGTTTGGGATATTGGTTCCTGTACCTTGCCTTTGCAGGTGACTACTTCAGTTATTGTGTATGAGCTTTGTGCAGCTGGAAGCAGCTTGGTGCCTTGAATGGTAGTTTTTTTATCGACAATTTGTTGTTCTGCAGGCTTCGCTGATGAAAGATGCTGCAGTATCTGTCAATAGATGTCTGTGGAGCCCTGATGGAACTATTCTAGGTATGGTAGTGTTTCTTTCAATGCTATTATTTGCATTTGGTTGTGCTCTTGTTAAAATAAGACGCTATCCATTATGGTATACTTGGGAGTGTTCTATTTTTTAATCTCGATATTGATGTTGTTTCATAATTGTGGTGTTCTATTTTGTTTGGATCTTAAATGGAGATATTTAATTCCACCAGCTGCTTTTTCCAGGTGTTGCTTTCTCGAAGCATATTGTTCAGACATATACTTTTGTACCTAATGGAGATTTACGGCAGCAAGCAGAGGTGTGTGCACGTATATTCTAATACTGATTGTAAATACTAACTGCTTTAAGGTCCCTAACTCTTGGAATTACAGATTGACGCACACATCGGTGGGGTTAATGATATAGCCTTCTCTCACCCTAATAAAACTCTATCTATCATCACATGTGGTGATGATAAACTCATCAAGGTGAGGATATTGTGTGGTCTCTTGTTTTTTTTTTCTCAAAACAAACAAGAACACCTGGAATATATCCGGACTCTTGATTTGGCAGGTGTGGGATGCTCAAACAGGACAGAAGCAGTACACATTTGAAGGCCATGAAGCTCCTGTGTATTCTGTATGCCCTCACTACAAGGAGTCCATTCAGGTACCCTTGGCATGACTTCAACGCTGATTTTCTTGAAACTCATCTATTTATTTTGCACTGGCATTATGCTGCAGACCTTTTGTGTTAGTATTCTGGCAATGTTCCGACTGATGCTATTTTTTGAGAAAGACCTTTATGTTCCCTTTTAGCATCCAACTATGTCATGTCTATTGCTGTAATGGTCCCATTTAGTATTAACACCATGTTTATTGCTATAATGTTTGATACGTAAAGGTTCTGATATGTTTTGTTTTGTCCTTACTATTTGTCATTTGTCATATATTTCCTGTCTTGTACTGTAGTTTATCTTCTCTACTGCCATTGATGGAAAAATCAAGGCATGGTTGTATGATTGCTTGGGCTCAAGAGTTGACTATGATGCTCCTGGACATTGGTGTACTACCATGGCTTACAGTGCTGATGGGACAAGGTGAAACATAGAAATTGTTAATATAAAGTTTAATATCTGCTGATGAGTAACAAACTATATAAGTTCTTGATCCATTTTTTCTTGCAGATTATTCTCTTGTGGTACTAGTAAAGAAGGTGATTCACACTTGGTTGAGTGGAATGAAACTGAAGGGGCAATTAAGAGGACATACAATGGCTTCAGGAAACGTTCACTCGGTGTTGTTCAGTTTGACACAACTAGGAATCGCTTCTTGGCTGCTGGAGATGAATTTCTTGTTAAATTCTGGGATATGGATAACAATAACATACTAACAACAACAGACTGTGACGGTGGACTGCCAGTAAGTATCTTCCCTTTTCTTATACCAGTTAGGGCAGTGTGCTTGGGGGTCTCCCCTTGCCTGTCTGCGTTTGAATCCTGGTACAGTTTCTTATCGCAATGCCTAGGGGACGTCTTCCCGCTCTGGTTGAGTTCTTTTTTCTGTTACCATGCTGAAGCTTTTTACTGATATTTTGCAGGCAAGCCCTCGTTTGAGATTCAATAGAGAAGGTTCATTACTTGCAGTTACCACAAGTGATAATGGAATAAAAATACTTGCCAACACTGATGGACAACGCTTGCTTAGGATGCTTGAGAGTAGAGCATTTGAGGGCTCTAGAGGACCTCCTCAACAAATAAACACCAAGGTAGTGATATATATTATTTTGTTCCACATAATTTGGTTCTATTTACATTTATTCTTCTGTCACAATGGAAATTTTGTTAGACCCTACAAGCCTATTTGTTCAGAGCTGCAATTTGCCACAAAACCCAGGCAGAATGTCTAACCTGGACAAGTTCTCGCTCCAGTCAACAATAAGTGGGATCTCTGTAAATTTTGACTTTTTTTATTTTATTATAATGACTGTAGAATATAGCAAATACTCATATTACTTGAAATAAGTATTCCGTTGTCAATTTAGAACAGTTGGCTTCAGACAACCTCAAAAGGTCACTTATGAGTATCTTATTTTCTGCATCTGGAATTGTTGTTAGCTGCTGTCATAGGCATAATTACTCGACAACTGTTGTATATTTGTGGTGAAGGAAAAGCTAATTGTTTCTATCTCCTTCTGGTGCATTGGGAAAATACACCAGAATGGGTGTTAAGCAGTCATCTGACTGTACTTAATGAAAGATTCATCTGACTGTACTTCACCACTTACATGCCTTCTTTTGCTTTCAATTCATGCTGGAATTTTAGTGGATATTGACAAGGTTTGTTGTTAGCTTACTATCACGTTTGGTTTTTTATTGCAGCCTCCAATTGTCGCCCTTGGTCCTGTTTCAAATGTCAGCAGTCCTATAGCAGTAAATGCCGAGCGACCTGATCGGATCTTGCCTGCAGTGTCGACAAGTGGCTTGGTGAGTTCCTCCTGCCTTTCCCATCGTCTCTTGCTATTCATTATGTAGGTTTGCTAAAGGTAAAAAATTCGCAGGCACCTATGGATGCTAGCAGAACTCCAGATGTTAAGCCAAGAATAACAGATGAATCCGAAAAGGTCAAAACCTGGAAGTTGGCTGACATTGTTGATAATGGACATCTTCGAGCCCTGCATTTGACAGACACAGACACTAATCCAAGCAAAGTATGATGAATTGTGATTAAGTTGTTTAATTGTTTAATCATGCAGAATCAAACTGACACATGAGTTGGTCTTTATATTGATGTTCTAGGTTATGAAAATCTCTGATGTAGGTTATGTTTATTTCTTTGTTCCGCAGATTGTCCGTTTGTTATATACAAATAATGGGGTTGCACTCTTGGCTCTTGGCTCCAATGCTGTTCATAAGTTGTGGAAATGGCAACGGAGCGACAGAAATCCTAGCGGCAAGGTTAGACTAGAGAATTCTACCTGATTTTTAATGGCAATCTTGTGTGCTTGCTTTCTGAAATTTGTTATTTTTGTGTCCTGTTAGTCTACTGCATCTGTTGCACCTCACCTGTGGCAACCTGCAAATGGGATTCTGATGACAAATGACACGAATGATGGCAACCCAGAAGAAGCAACCGCCTGCATTGCATTGTCCAAAAATGACTCCTATGTTATGTCTGCATCTGGTGGCAAAGTCTCGTTGTTCAATATGATGACATTCAAGGTAGATGTCCTTTTCAACGCCTCACCATAATTTTGTTCGTCTCATAGATGTCCATGACTCAATGGTAGTTGTAGTTTGCTGCTGATAGCTTCAGATAAAAATTGTTATACCATGATCGCACCATTGCCAATTTCTTACCCTAAAGCTTGGATCTGGGATCTCTGACAGGTCATGACTACTTTCATGGCACCTCCACCTGCTGCAACTTTCCTTGCATTCCACCCACAAGATAATAATATCATCGCCATTGGAATGGAGGACTCTACCATCCAAATCTACAATGTCCGCATTGATGATGTATGCTATCGTCGCTTTTTTCCTTAATACGAAATAAAGTGCCCATTATGCAAATTATGTTTTTTTAATTTAGCAACTGAACTTTATATTTGACTTACAAGACTTTCAAAACTTGCTTCATCATTTGAATTGTCAAAATGGCACTATAATATTTGTTATGAATTATGATCATTTATAATTTAACTAGCATATGGACTTGATATTCAAAATAATTTAATTAACATAGAGAATTTGTAGTCGAAATAATTTGACTAACATAGGGAAGTTTTTCTCAACTATCTATTGGAGATTGTTTGGCGAGTTAAATATTTTTATATTTAAATAATGGAAGTAATTTTGTATTTTGGAATATAGCTTGGTAGACCTTGCAATGTTGTTTTTCATACTTGTATTGCAAAGAAATAATATGTGATTACACAGTAGTACCCAATTAGTTAACCTTCAAGAGTTATAGATTTGGCCATTTGGGAGTTTGTTGTATCATTAACTGCTGTAATCCCAAATCCTACACACTTCAATACATCTGTTTTCCTTGGCATATCTGCAGTCTTTTTATTGATCTGCCTTTAATCTTACATCAGGTCAAAAGTAAGCTCAAGGGACATCAGAAGAAGATTACGGGGCTGGCCTTTTCTCAATCAATGAATGTGCTAGTATCATCAGGTGCTGATGCTCAGGTAGGTTTTGCTCTATCATTTTTTGTGTGAATATCAAATAAGGTGCGAGAAAACTACTTGCTTATGTTAGTTCCATTAATATACAAAATTTTGATTGCAGTCACTCTGACAAGAATGTATCTGTCTTTCTCTGGGTAATTGATTTCTTGTGCAAATTCTGTAGCTATGTGTGTGGAGTATTGATGGCTGGGAAAAAAAGAAATCAAGATATATCCAACCCCCAGCAAACCGACCTGGCACTTTGGTTGGTGACACAAGGGTGCAGTTTCACAATGACCAAACACATCTTTTGGTCGTCCATGAGAGCCAGTTGGGAATCTATGATGGGAATCTTGACTGTTTGCGCTTGGTAAGTTCGTGATCTAGTAATGTTTTGGCTTTGCCAATTCTCCTACGGTGAATAAGATTTGACTACTAATTTCTCCTCATTTCTAATTGGGACACTTCTTTTTTTGTACCACTGTACATTCACATTCTCCATGACATGTGACTGATATTATCAACTTGATTTAAAAACCGAGCTTTATTACCAGATTCATGATGTATAACCATATACCAACATTAATAAATCGTAGGTTGCACAGTTTGTGCCTTAGTAATGCTATGGTACCACTTGTCATGGATCTGTTTTTTATCGGAAAGATGATATCATTACCTTCAATTGCGCCTAGAGTTGTTACATTGGGTGTTCTCATCCTACTATTAGTTCTCTTGATAAATTTGAACATATGCAGTGGTCTCCAAGAGATGCACTCCCAGCTCCGATATCGAGTGCGATATACTCGTGCGACGGTCTCTTGGTTTACGCCGGGTTCTGCGACGGTGCTATCGGAGTCTTCGAAGCAGAATCTCTTAGGCTGCGCTGCCGGATTGCTCCTTCCGCTTACATTCCACCTTCAATACTAGCCTGGTATGAATGGATCTCCGCCTAAATTAAACTACTTGCTTTTCAGTCTTGGCTGTGCCTATACCATCCATTTTGCAAGTGATAGATGTCTAGCTGCCGTTTCTGACCTGGTCCATGTTGTCCAACAGCGCTGGACGGGTCTACCCGTTGGTAGTCGCTGCGCACCCCATGGAGCCTAACCAGATCGCGCTCGGCATGAGCGACGGCAAGGTCCATGTAGTGGAGCCATTAGATGGGGACCCGAAGTGGGGATCGGCACCTCCACAGGACAATGGAGCGCACCCGCACCCGCACCCGCATCCAGCGATATCAGCGGCACCTTCGACGGCCACCAACCAGGCATCTGATCAGCCAACAAGGTGACTCTGGCCTGCAGCACTGGAGGAGATTCGTTAGCGCAGAGACTGGTAGGACCTGTAGGAGATAGGGAGAAAGGGTAAACGATTAGATGACGAGAGGATGATGCTATATTTATCAAGTCCGCAGCGCCTCTCTTGTGGCGGCCCGCGACACAGGTGGGGTGATTGACAGTGACATCGCTCGCTCTAAGTTAGGTTTTGGTTCTTCCCTGGCCCCCGGAAATCATCACCTGGCGCCGCCACATTCGAATGGAGATGGATCTGCTGGCATCATCTTGCTTCCTCTTTTGTAAAGCTTTTCCTGCTGAGTTTAGTGGTACCTTAGATTGTCGTCCATTTCTGCCCTGTTCTCCGGCAGCTATTTGTAGTGTAAAAATATGGTGGCGTGCTGGATGGTATTATTTATGCGTGCGTGGCCTGTCATGACGAATTCCACCATGTTTGGGGCTATTTGATGGATGTTTACTGATCATGGCTCGAAATTATTTTTTCTTCGTGCCATTTGCAATTGTAGACCGTGGACGCGGTGTGAGTTGATGAGATTTGCTGGTGAGCTGTTTCTGGATGTGAGTTTGTCGGTGTCTTTGTACTTCGGACCATGGTCGGCCATCCCGTCCCAATAACTCTCTTCCAAAATTCGAGCAAATACGCCCTCCAGCAAAAAAGAAATAGGTTCAATTAGGTGCCGTTTGGTTCACGAAATGTAACGTAAATGGTAATGGTAACGATTCACACTTGAATACCGATGGTAATAAATTTAAATAAGGAGGTATCCATTTGTAGTGTGGTATAGATTACGGTTGAACTTAAACAAACATGATCTAACGTTATTGGTTACCAATTACGTTACTAATATATAAAAGGGTACTCGAACTCATATTTGATCTAACGTTATTGGTTACCAATCACGCACAAAAAAGGCGACGTACGGTTAATCAAATCGATTCCAACCCAGTACGTTTAAGATCAAACTTGAGTACCCTTTCACTTTGCTCAAATATGAGTTCGAGTACCCTTTCACTTTGCTCAAATATAAGTTTGAGTACCCTTTCACTTTGCTTGGAAAATCACGTCACAAGCGAAGGGCGAAAATCAGTGAATTACGCAAAAAAGACGACGTATGGTTAATCAAATCGATTCCAACCCAGTATGGTTAAGATCAAACTTGAGTACCTTTTCACTTTGCTCAAATATAAGTTTGAGTACCCTTTCACTTCGCTCAAATATGAGTATGAGTCTCCGCAAGGCTCTTCGCAACATAGAGACTCTTGCCCGTTTTACATCTCAATGGGGGCTTATTCCAAGGCTCAACACACTCCACAAATGCAGCTCAACACAAGTGCACTCTTGCAAATCACTCAAAGGATTGCTATCGCTACACAATACTCGATTTGTGGCACTTGGATCACTTGGATGCTTGGAGGTGTTGCTCTATATTATATGACTTGTATCTCCTTTTGTCATATCAACTGGGTGGGGTCGTATTTATAGGCCTCAAAGCCATCATATCTGTTGGAAGCCCACTAGCAAATCTGTCCAAAAACTATGTGCAAAAGATCTCTCACTGTAGTTAGGCCCGTTGCACCAGACCTCTGTCCGTTGCCTATTCCATCAGTGACCCTTCTGAAAAGGCGTCAGCTATCAGTGTGCACCAGACCTGACACTCTTCACTGCCACATTAGCAGACCACAAGACTTTCCCTTCCGACTGTTGGATACACTATAGGTTTGGTGCGCCCCTACTGCCGAAGTCCATCTACATCTTCTCAACGTGCTGAGTCCAGTGGCACACCGGAGCCTAGAAACAACCTCTCTGCATGCCTAGTCCAGTGCACACTAGACCTATTACCGGAGGCCTGTTGTACTCTTCAGTAGTCCAAGTTTTTCCATCTTTGGCTCATCTCTTTTTGCTTCATTTGGCTAGTGCTATGAGCACTTCTGTGACTTAGACAAATGTATCTTAAGTCCATCCAAACACTCTAAAGTCTTGGTATTTTTGATCTTCTAAGCTTTCTTGCTCCCTTTTACTCAGACTTTGCTTCAAGTAGCCCATGGAACTCCAAATCCTAAATCTAGTCTTTTCAACAATTCCACTAAAGGACGTTTTAGAACTTATCCAAATGTTTAAATGGCCCAAAGTCCATTTCCTATTCAATATGCCCTTTTTTATTAAGTCTTACTTGTTTCTTTGTATTTGAACTTCCAAATCCAATCTATAAATTCTACAATTAAACATTTAGCAAAGTAGTTAGTCCATCAAGTTGTCATGGTCATCAAAAATCAAAATGTATATAGAAATGGCTCAAGTTCATTTCCCTTTCACCTATATGTTTGATGAAAGAGTTCAAGGACTAATACTACCTTCCCAATTAGTCTAAATAACAAGAATCTTGTGACTAAATTATCGCTCTACAAGATTTTGAAAATCATGAAAACAATGAAAAACACCAGGTTTATGACACAAAAATAAATCCAAGTGAACTTCCTGTAGCCATCAATGAAGTTAACATAATAATCATGCCACACAACGAAAGTTAGGGTTGGTCCACATAAAAAACAAGATGTAGAGGACTAGGAGACACACTAGTGGACTTGGGATAGGGCTATTGATGACAATTTCCTTTCTAGCACGTATCACATATCATTTTTTTGAAACTCTAATAAGAGGAAGCTTCTGATGATTAAGAACTTGCTAGGTTACATGAGTGAAATCATACCCTACGAAAGGTAAATAGGCCTAAAAACCATTTCCACACTGATTTTGGTAATTGACGACCATCGTAACCAATCGAGCTAAACTAGTTTGCTATGTTATGAATTCAAGTACTCCAAAAATACTTCAAGGAAGATCAACCCTCAAAACAACATATTGTTGTAACACTCAAAATCATATTTTGTGAGGTATAAAAATTTCTCCAAAGGATTTGAGATAAAATGACTTCTATAGATGATTTTCTTCCTTTATAAACATATCTCTTTAATTTAAATAAATAATAATAAGGAGTAAATGTTGGATTGTGGAAGAACCTTTAAATTTTCATTCAAAATGGTATTTCTTGATAATGTGTGCAATTCACATTTGAAATACATTTATAAATAAGTGAATAAGTAATTAATATATAAATAAAACATATATGCTGGGATTCCTTGAATGTTGCACTTATATTTGAATTATTCAACTCCAATTTGAAGTTAATGTGAATTCAAAAAAATTGAAATGGAAAAATTAAATTTAAAATGAGAAAAATGGAAAACAAAGCAGAAATTATAAAAGAAAAGAAAAAAGGGAAAGACAAAAGCCACGGCTGGGCCGTTTTCTTTCTTCCCGAGCGGCCCATCCAGATACCACACACGACCCAACCTGGTCCATCGCGCAGATCCGACCACTGGCTGACACTAGCAAGTGGGTCCCGCCTGTAAGCCAAACACCACCCGCGCACCCTGGGTCACCATGGGTGGGACCTGAGTGTCATACGCCATCGCGTGAGCCCTCTCTACCTCTCTCGCTGGTTGATGGCCCCCACTGGTCATCTCCTACCTCACATGCGCTGCTAAACTACCTTCCCATGTAAGACGCATAGGTCACAACGAACCATCCCCTCGCGGACTCTCTGGCCCATAAAGCGTGGGCGCGGATCTCCCTCGGTAGCCTATCCCTCAAGCCATACCACACCAAGAGCCCAAAAGACACCGCCGCCGTGCACCATTAACAGAGGGTGAGAGCTCGCTAACGCCTTATGTATTACACCGTTGTCGGGCCTCGAGAAGTCGCCCATCGGGTTCTCCAGTGCGAGTACAGGCCTGTGAAGGCAATTGGTGGGCGGATGAATCCTCGGTGCCGCAGTAATCACTCGCTGACTATCCCTGTTCGCAGCTTGCCGTGACCTGACCAAACAACGCCGCGATCAACGGTGAGTCACCATCCAACGAATTCACTACTACGTTAGCATACCTTTGCACCCAATAGCACTTGTGTAGAACCTTGGGCCTTCGGTTGGGGGACTTCTCCAGCGAAGCGCCACCGTGGAAGTCCTGCTAGCCACCACGACCGGATCGGGGATGGATGGGGGAATGTGCGCCGTTACGTTCCGATCCGAGGGCTCGGACACAACTTAGGCGTGGCCGAATCTGGGCCATGGATCTCAGATCCAGTGGCTGACAGCGAGCACCGACTTAGTAAGGAGATGATCCAATGATGATCGTCAGATGAGGTTTCGAAGGCACAAACTAGTGTGCGTTGGGACTGTTCGATCGCGATCGGATGGGTCGGGGCGATCACATGAGAGTTTTAAATCCGAATCGTGGGATTCAGATCGGACGTGTTCTGTTGAATACCAGTTTAGGCCGAGACCGATCTAATCCACATCGTCGACTGTCGATCCTGCGGCTTAGATCTCGTGATACCCTTTTGGCCAGCCCGCTTTCTAAAAGAGCCCCTAAGTTTTCTCATTATAAACCCGCAGTCCACTTCAATTCAACAGAAAATACAATCGGGTCCTAAAATTTATGAGTTGGACCCTATGCTCTCGATTAATTATGTCTGCAGTCCAGAGCTATTAGGAATATTCAGAATTAAATCAGAAAATGATTATTAGTTTAAAAATGATTCCATAAACTTGTTTAATTCATAAGTAATTCATTTAACTCCTTTTTGAACCATTCAGTTGCATTAATCTCACATTAATATTGTTTATCATCTAGTAACCTTGTATTACCATAAAACCTATGATTAAAATCTTGTATCTCATTTATTTTATAGTAGACACTTAAACCTTCGGAAAATCATAACTTTATAATCGTAACTCCGATTTTAGTGGTTCTCGAACCTAAGATCTAGTTACGACTTGTAGAACATTATTATGCAGTTTGTTCTTATGATTGGTGTGATGTTAATTTTGCCTATACCATGTTTGTTTGTATTGCTAAGAATAGCAACGAGGTTACGAGTCACTTGAAGACCAAGTTGGTACCTGGGAATCTCGAGTCTCAGGCAAGTTGTGCCCTTGATCACTTTTCTTTATCCAATAATGTTCCTGTTAATCACTGTGACATGCTCAAGTTAATTTTATGGGACCTAATATGTTTCCCTAGTGTTGTTTATTTCCCACCTTGCAAACAGATGAACTATTGGGTATATTTGCTATTGCTCTACCTAGTTTTGGAAAAGTAATGTTATATTATGTTCATGTTCCAATATTTTTGTTGTTGATTATTGTTCATGATAAGATCATTATGTTAATTGGAACATGGAGAACCACCCGGGAAAACATTGCTACCACAAGGGTGGTATGGGACACTCTTTGCTGACTAATTAGGAAAGCTAGTGGAGGACTACCTTATCCGAAAGGGGCAAGGGCGATAGAGGAACTGCGTATAGGGAGGTTCTCGGGTCGATCATGCTGCGATGGCTTTTTGGACGAGGGATTAGAGATGGCAATGGGTAAATACCCACCGGGTATTACTACCCCATACCCATACCCACGACAAAAAATAACCCCATCGGGTCACCCATATACACTGGTGGGTATGGATTTACCCCCATACCCATACCCACGTGGGTATGGGTCACCCATCGGGTCACCCGTACCCACAAAAATTAAACATCTATCAAAATATTATATTATACAAATGTCAAGTATATACATCTAAATACCATTGTAAAATTTCTAGCATCATTTAACCATCCATTCAACACACCGAAGATAATTGGATAAAGTAGTAACACTAGGACAGTACTACATAACACATTACATGTTCCATTACATAGTCATTAAATTGTCGTTAAGCCTTCTATGACATTATGGCCTAAAAGGTTATTAAATAGTAAAAAATATGGATGACTAAAGTCCAAGATCATGTTTGGGCTAAGTTTATATTGGGTAATTTATACCCGCGGGTTAACGGGTATGGGTGAAGGTGGAACGTTCTAATACCCGTTTACCCATTGGGTGAAGATTTTTGCCCAATAACAGACCCACAGGTAGAATATTTAGCCCACATGCATACCCTAATGGAGTAAATACCCATCGGGTATCGGGTCGCGGGTACCCATTGCCATCTCTATGAGGGATTCCTATATTGCCCTTCTCAGAAACCGTAGCGGATTTTCTGAAGCTAGTGGAACTTTATAAAGGCCTCCTAGTGGATCCCTAGCCATTCACCTCGAAAGTGTCTAAGAGCCATGCAAACCCTGGCTAGACAGGATACATGACTTGTGGGTAAAGATGCGCAACATCTGCATAGTGTAAAACTGGTATATCAGCCGTGCTCATGGTCATGAGCGGCTCAGACATTCACATGATTAACTTATGGAATTAAACTCAATTTATCATTTGTATTGCATTGTGGGTGTTATTATTAATCTTGATCTCTTATTTATTTGGGTTGGTATCTACTTATACCTAGTAACTGCTAATAAAATTTGATCAACTCTAAAAGCAATGCTCAGCTTTAACCACCTCCTTTGGTAAGCCTTACACTTCACATGTCTCCCACCTTTGGTGAGTTCATGCACATTATTCCCCACAACTTGTTGAGTGATGAACGTATGTGAGCTCACCCTTGTTGTACTCACATCCCCTAGGTCAAGAGCAGGTATCACAGAATGAGGCGCATGAAGGATGCTGTGATGAGTTCGTGAGTGGTCTAGGCCATTGTCTCCTAGTTAACTTTGGGTTGCTGGATCGTTGTCTTTGTATGATGTAATTATTTAACTATTGTGTACAAAACTCCGTTATATATTAAGGATGTGACATTCATTTCTGTACCATGAGTCATCATATGTGTGAAACTTGATCCTAGCATACTTGGTGAAGTTCGCGCCCGGGTTTGGTGCCCCTAAATCCCGGGTGTGACAATTGTGGACAGCCCAAGGCTCTAGTATGGATTGTCTGGGACATGAGCTTTTTGAAAATACCACATATACTACGGATGGTCCAGGCCCTCC
This sequence comes from Zea luxurians, assembly GCA_029449295.1. Lineage (NCBI taxonomy): Eukaryota > Viridiplantae > Streptophyta > Magnoliopsida > Poales > Poaceae > Zea > Zea luxurians. The sequence continues at coordinate 34,074,773 of JAOPSE010000010.1, read as the reverse complement.
TGGCGGACTGTCCGCGACACCTTGATGAACTTCGAACAGGAACTATGCCAAATGCACATCTCTACTACAGACTGTCTGATGGAAAGTTGAGTACCGTCTAACACTATGTGCAGACCATCCAGCCTCATGTGCGGACCATCCGCACATTGAAGATCAATCCAACCCAAAGGTACCAGGTTCGGTAAAATGAATTATAGCATCCACATGAACCGTCCAAAGGCATGACTAGACAATCCACGTTAGGCTTTATCTGACATATGATGACCCATTTAATGCAATTATAATCGTTGATTATAGCCGTTATAACTGACCGTTGCAATCTTGTCGGCGTTTCGACCCCGGGGGGTCCCTGGACCGACGAGTAAATTGTCACTGCGTGCCCCAGCCCAGATGGGTCGACGCGAGATGGGACACAAAGGGGGGAGAACAGTGAGGGGAAACCGTGGCCTTCGTGTTGTCCTGCGCCCAAGGCGGCTGGATGCGCTTGCAGTAGGGGGTTACAAGCGTTCGCGTGGGAGAGAGAGAGAGCCTTACGCGCCGGCCCGTCCTCCCGCGCGGCCAACCTCTCCGTACGAGAGCCCTGGACCTTCCTTTTATAGACGTAAGGAGAGGGCCCAGGTGTACAATGGGGGGTGTAGCAATGTGCTAACGTGTCTAGCAGAGAGGAGCTAGAGCCCTAAGTACATGCCGTCGTGGCAGTCAGAGAGGTTTTGGTACCCTGTTCATGTGATGTCGTGGTCGTCGGAGGAGCACTGGAGCCCTGCGAAAGTACAGCTGTCGGGGCTGTCGGGTCCTTGCTGACGTCTCCTTGCTGACATAAGGGGCTGGGAGCTGCCGCCGTCATGGAGTGTGTGGGGTGCCATCATTACTTGTTTACTGGGGCGAGCCAGATGGGACGCCGGTCTTGTTCCCCATAGCCTGAGCTAGCTAGGGGTAGGGTAATGATGGCCCCCCTGGCGACGTGGCTGGTCCAAACCCGAGCTTGGGCGAGGTGGCGATTCCTCCGAGGTCGAGGTTGAGTCCGAGCCCTGGGGTCGGGCGAGGTGGAGTTCGTCGTCTTCCGGAGCCGAGACCGAGTCCGAGCCCTAGGGTCAGGCGAGGCGGAGTTCGTCGTCTTCTGGAGCCGAGGCCGAGTCCGAGCCCTGGGGTCGGGCGAGGCGGAGTTCGTCGTCTTCCGGAGCCGAGGCCGAGTCCGAGCCCTGGGGTCGGGCGAGGCGGAGTTCATCATCTTCCAGAGCCGAGGCCGAGTCCGAGCCCTGGGGTCGGGCGAGGCGGAGTCCATCTTTCAAGGCCGAGACGGGGGCCGAGCCCTGGGGTCGGGCGAGGCGGAGCTTCCTATGTCGCCCGAGGCTGGACTTAGCCGCTGTCGACCTCACTCTGGCGAGTGGCACGACAGTCGGAGCAGGGCAGGCGGCGCTGTTTTCTTGTCAGGTCGGTCAGTGGAGCGGCGAAGTGACTGCGGTCACTTCGGCTCTGTCGACTGAAGAGCGCGCGTCAGGATAAGGTGTCAGGCGATCCTTGCATTAAATGCTCCTGCGATACGGTCGGTTGGCGTGGCGATCTGGCCAAGGTTGCTTCTCTGCGAAGACTGGGCCTCGGGCGAGCCGAAGGTGTGTCCGTTGCTTGAGGGGGCCCTCGGGCGAGACGTGAATCCTCCGGGGTCGGCTGCCTTTGCCCGAGACTGGGCTCGGTGAAAGTTCCCTTTGACCCAGGAACAGGATCTGGATGTCGCCTAGAGGGGGGGGGGGTGAATAGGCGAATAAAACTTATCACTTTAAAACTTAAATTCTTACTCTACTCAAAGACTTAGTACGCAGTGGAGTGAGAAGACCCTTCGAGTAGGTTGCAGCGGAATCGGAGATCCTGTCTCAAAATGTCCTGCACTTCAAATAAAGCTTATACCATGGATAAGTGTTGAAGTGCAAATATAAAAGCGAGTAAGACAGAGAGTCAGGATACAATACAGAACAGAGCACACAAACGCAAGGATTTATCCCGAGGTTCGGCCAAGCCTGAAATGCTTGCCTAGTCCTTATTAGAGTTAGCCCCACCTGTGCTTGGAGTCTATTTTAACTCCTTCCTCCGTTTACTCAGATCTGTCAGTATGACAGATAGAGCCTTTCACTATTGAGTTGGGTTACAACAAAACCGCGGCTGCTTACAAACTTCTTGACAGCACCCCGACAGAGTAACGATACGCTCAAGACCTTGATCTAGCTCTTAGCAGCTCTTCTCCACTCTCTAAAGGCTTATAGCTGTGCCTTCTACACAAGCTAGAGAGATACACACAAGAGGGAGAGTGAGAATTGATTCGAGTGATGTCTACACTTGTTGGCTGCACTTGTATATTGCTTGAGGCGCCTAAGGGTCCCTTTTATAGGCACAAGGGGTCTAGGAGCCGTTGGGAGCAATCCAGGAAGGCAATCCTTGCCTTCTGTCGGGTGGCGCACCGGACAGTCCGGTGCACCACCGGACACTGTCCGGTGCCCGATTTCCTTCCAAAATTGGTGCAGGCGACCGTTGCTGCCTTGGAGCCGTTGGCGCACCGGACACTGTCCGGTGCACACCGGACAGTCCAGTGCCCCCATTTGACCGTTGGCTCGGCCACGCGTCACGCGCGGATCGCACGGCTGACCGTTGCCCCAGCCGACCGTTGGCTCACCGGACAGTCCGGTGCACCACCGAACAGTCCGGTGAATTATAGCCGTACCTCGCCAGACTCCTCCCGAGAGCGGCCTGTTCACCGGAGTTCAGCCTGGCGCACCGGACACTGTCCGGTGCACCACCAGACAGTCCGGTGTGCCAAACTGAGCTGAGTCTTGGCTGTACACAGCCAAGCCTTTTGCACCTCTTTCCTTTTCTTCTTCCTTCTGTTTCTAACACTTAGACAAGTATATTAGTACACAAAACCAATGTACTAAGTCTAGAAACATACCTTTTCTTAATTATTATATCTATAGCATTTGACATGCTTGAGCTTTGATGTTAGACTCATAAATCATCAAGTCAGCTTGACTTGATCTAGATTGACATTACTTAGCTCCAACATCCTGCAAAGGTCACATAGAACATCTCCAAACATAGGAACAACCCAAACTAAAGATCAAGGTGAACTTAGCTCTTTTGGGCTGCCTCCAGTTCTGGTTTTGACACTGCTTCTTCTTCTAGTGACCTTGTGCACTTCTTCTTAGAGCTTGATCTTGAGCCTTATGACTTACACCACATAACTAGAGATGTTTCCTCATTGGTTGTAAGTCACGTCCTTATGTAGTGATCCTTGATGTGTCGTAGCTGTTCTCAACTCGATCACCCTTGACTTTGCAAGCCTTCTTCTTCACCCTTGGCTTTGGGTTCCTCAGCCTCCTTGACCTTCTCCCGTGCACTTGGTACCTCGAAGCTCTTCTTGCTTCCGTCCTTGGCTTGATCAGTTGTCTCCGAGCTACGCACCCGAGTATCACTTTTGCAATGTCCATCTTACTTGTGATGCCCATTATCTATCCATCATTTAGTCCTTGGACCATCACACTTGTTCACTTGTGTTGAACCCTGTTAGCTTTACATTAAGCACCTGTTCAACACTTAGCACACTTGTTAGTCCTTTAATTGAGTTGTCATCCAAACACCAAAACCCACAAGAGAGCTTTCAATCTCCCCCTTTTTGGTGATTGATGGCAACACAATTAAAGCTTACATAAGAGTGAAATTTAAAGCACAAAATTTGAGTTCTAAGATTGTAGAATGCTCCCCCTAAATATGTGCTTGCATTAAAAACTTAGCTTTGGCCTTAAATGCCAAAATGCACATACTTAGGCTAAATTGAAACATTGCTACACCTTAGCACCTGTGGGATGCATTGTGTCAAGGATCAAACCATGATGCGTATAACACACAAATGCACAGAATCAGAGTTAAACACCATTCACTTGAGTGGATATATCACAGGAATATCAACCTACCACTATTCACCATTAAGATACCAATTTAAACTAAGATACCAATTTAAAACAATCTTAAAGCACCTTTAATCTTAAGGTACCATTAACCACATGACTATCTATTACACTATAGAAGCCAATTAATTCATAGCAGCGGAAACACTAGTCCATATGATGCAACACATATAATATTGCAAGAAGCATATGATAAGACTTATCAATAACACACTAACAATGCTCAAACTAACACATCACCCCTTAGGATAAGCTTTCCTCTCAGGTTGAGATAAGCTTTAATGCACAAATTCTCCCCCTTTGACATCAAACACCAAAACCATATTCAAGCAAGAACATAGGATGATGTCAAGGGACAGCAGGGTGTTAAGGAGGAGAGACACATTATCAACACTCCCCCTTATTCATTAAACATATGCACCAGAGATATTGAGATACATTTACGCATAATATCAAAAGATGTCAATTGAAGCAAACTATCATGGCTACCAATTGAAAGTCATTTATTATCATAGCTCCATGATATTTAAGGATAAGCATCTATTATCACCAGATATTATAGAGCATGAGCAATCTAAAAATATGCAATTACTCACGACTTGAGATACCAATTTCTTGACTTACAGAGGTACCCAAGTCCTGATTGCTCCATTTCTTGCTCATCTTCTCTTTTCCACCTAGAGACTATACAAGATCACTCAAGAAACAGTTAGTCTCAAAAGACACAAGTTATGTGTGCTCCCCCTCAAGTTGTGCATCAAGTATTTGAATGACTTGCACTTTGCACATTCTAGCTTCCTCAGAACTAGAGGGGATCACAACATACCTTGGTCAAGGCATACTCTATCACTTTCATCGCACAAAGATACCAATTTGAATATCAAATGAAAGATTGACTTAATCCAACAATGCATGTCTCAAGAAGTATAACATTTTACGAGCAACCTAGACATGCTTCATACTTGACAATCATTGCACCACATATACCAATTGAAAAACAACACGATCATGCATATAAAGCGCAATGTCTAAGCACATCATAATTAAGAAGGTTCCTTAGATACACCAAAAGAATCAACATTATAAAGAAGGAGCACCTAAGCCAAGATACTACCAATTCAGAGGCAAAACCATAGCTGTGACCACTTCAAGATATTCAATGAAATTGCATAGTTCCAATCTCCATACCTTTGCCTTTTCCTGAATTGCTATGAGAGCACCAGTTGTCACTAATTGAGGGCTCCTTTTGTTCATGCACCTTATAGCTCAAAAGAGTGCATTAGAGGCACAACATGGAGTTGGTATTCACACAATACCAGACTAGAGTAATCGTGTGAACATTAACTAAACAAAATATCATATTTGCACATAGGTTAATCATTAAAACCATATAGCATAACTCACAAAGGAATACATGTTTATTCACGAACACGAAAAGAGTTAATCATGGTGGATACATTTAATGAAAAACTACCCATTAAATGATTCAAGAGACAAAACCTCTAAAGCATACAATCATGATTAAGCACGCATGGTTACGATCTTGGAAATCACTGATCATTGATTGAAAGGTACTCAACACAGGCAATCAAGAGGCATAACTACTCCAAGAACAGGTAGCACAACAATCAGTTTTAAGAGCAATACTGATTATCAACAAAGTACTTAAGATACAAGGGTACCATCCTATGGAGAGTAAGTTGAAGAATCTCATCAAGGTCCTTTGTTTGATTCACCAATAATGATTAAGGACCTATTCACCTTATTTCACTTGAGATGAACATGGGATTAGTGTCTCACAATAATTCAACCTTGGGTCAATAAACACCAAAACAATTAATAGCTTAAGCATAGAGTTTTAGATAACCGTCTTAAGCTCTCCCATGGTCTCCAGTCCATCTCAAGGCACCTACATGGTCTAGTTAGCACAAGTTGGTACCCACCTCGGGATGGGTCCATGACGTTCAACCAAAAGTGCCTTTGGTACCCAAATAGTCTTTGTGCTAGTTCTAGGTGATCTCATTATAGATCTAGCACAAGTGTATGATTTGGGTCTCCTAAGCGAATAAGATTGAGACAAATTTACTTGCTTAGGAACCTCACCTTTATTACATACCTTGGATAGATGACCCTGCTCACCACACTTGTACCAGAAGCGTTGCTCAACCTGGCATGACGCTTGCTGTTTGTCATTTTCCTTGGTGAGAGTCATCTTGGAGACTGCACATGCTTGATCCTTCAATAGAGGACAAGAAGTGATCGTGTGGTTCTTGTCATTGCATCCGAAGCATCTCCTTATCTCTTCACCCTTGTTGGTGTATGGACACGACGCAATGAGGTGTCCTGACTTGTTGCACTTAAAGCACCTCCTTTTCCCTTTTCTCTTTTTGTTCTTGGATGACATAGAGAAAAGGTCAGTGCAAACAACATGATTAATTGAATCTTTACCTTTTTCCAAGCTCATGTTGATTTCTTCATCTTTAGGAACATTCTTCTTATTGAGCTTAACACTTGCTGCAGTTTTTCCTTTCTCAAGCTTCTTCACCACGCGCCTGTGGATATCTTGAGAGAGTTGAGCAATGCGTCTTCTCCTTAGTTGTCTTTGCTTCTTGTTCCCACACAATTTCTTTTGTGACCCTGCAACTTTTTGCTCATTTAAACACTCGCTTCCTTTTGAGTGACAGGGGTTAGCACATGGTGATAGATTATCCAAATGTGCACATTTACAAGAATGAGGTTCACTTGAGTTAAAACTAGTAATTACTATTTCATGAGCAATATCAAGCATGATATGGTCATCAATTAATTTATTATGAGAAAATGATAACATATCATATTCTTCACCTAGAGAAAGTTTTTCTAAGTTTATCATTTTGACTTGACTCCTAAGCATGGCATTTTCCATTTTAAGTTGAGCAACACAAGATAAAGCATCATCATTATTTCTTTGCTCAAATAAAATTGAATCATACCGTTGGACCAAATCATCATGAGAGCACTTTAGCTCCTCATGTTCTTTGGTAATCTTCTCCAGGCTGTTGTTTGTTTTGATGAGTGTCTCCTTTAGCCTGAGAAGTGTCTCGCCTTGTTCCTTGTTCCTTCTCAACAGTTTAACCAAGAGCGCTTTGTCCTCTTTGTTGAGATGGATGTAGAAACGGCGAATCTCCTCTTCTTCCACATCGTCGGTCTCATTTTCCCTGTCATCAATGTTAGTGGAAGCAATACAGGAAAATGCACCTTGTGGTGATGAAGATTCATCCTCGCTATCATCCTCATATTCCTCCTCATCATGGCTTTCGTCTTCACCGTCATTGTTAGCAATAAAACATTTATTACTAGTGGAGAACAAACCTGTTGATGAGGTGGATTCATCGTTTGGTGCCCATCGTTCTTGTTCTTCTCCCTTTGAAAGGTTAGCATCACAAGCAATATAGGGAGTAGGAGCAGTACAATTTGCCACAAAATATTTTACTTTAATTCTATTCCATAAATCATGAGCATCAATAAATAAATCATTATCACTACTCATGATGGCAAAATAGGCATCTCTAGAAAGAGAATCAACTAAGATGTTGCAAGCATGGTGATTTAGAGATAGACATCTTAGTTCATCATTAGAAGGATTTTTACTAACATTAGAGGGAAAAATACTTCTACTAAAGACCCGTCTCAAATCAGGATCAACACTCATGAAAGCATTATAAATAGAGACAGACCAAGACTTGTAATTAGAGCCATCGCCTAAAAGAAGTTCTATAGTTACCTCTTGTGACGACATCGTCATCTTCGAACGGCTAAGCCCACACTGGAGAGGCCTAGCTCTGATACCAATTGAAAGTTCCCTTTGACCCGGGAACAGGATCTGGATGTCGCCTAGAGGGGGGGGGGTGAATAGGCGAATAAAACTTATCACTTTAAAACTTAAATTCTTACTCTACTCAAAGACTTAGTATGCAGTGGAGTCAGAAGACCCTTCGAGTAGGTTGCAGCGGAATCGGAGACCCTGTCTCAAAATGTCCTGCACTTCAAATAAAGCTTATACCACGGATAAGTGTTGAAGTGCAGATATAAAAGCGAGTAAGACAGAGAGTCAGGATACAATACAGAACAGAGCACACAGACACAAGGATTTATCCCGAGGTTCGGCCAAGCCTAAAATGCTTGCCTAGTCCTCGTTGGAGTTAGCCCCACCTGGGCTTGGAGTCTATTTCAACTCCTTCCTCCGTTTGCTCAGATCTGTCAGTATGACAGATAGAGCCTTTCACTATTGAGTTGGGTTACAACAAAACCGCGGCTGCTTACAAACTTCTTGACAGCACCCCGGAAGAGTAACGATACGCTCAAGACCTTGATCTAGCTCTTAGCCGCTCTTCTCCACTCTCTAAAGGCTTATAGCTGTGCCTTCTACACAAGCTAGAGAGATACACACAAGAGGGAGAGTGAGAATTGATTCGAGTGATGTCTACACTTGTTGGCTGCACTTGTATATTGCTTGAGGCGCCTAGGGGTCCCTTTTATAGGCACAAGGGGCCTCGGAGCCGTTGGGAGCAATCCAGGAAGGCAATCCTTGCCTTCTGTCGGGTGGCGCACCGGACAGTCCGGTGCACCACCGGACACTGTCCGGTGCCCGATTTCCTTCCAAAATTGGCGCAGGCGACCGTTGCTGCCTTGGAGCCGTTGGCGCACCGGACACTATCCGGTGCACATCGGACAGTCCGGTGCCCCCATTTGACCGTTGGCTCGGCCACGCGTCACGCGCGGATCGCGCGGCTGACCGTTGCCCCAGCCGACCGTTGGCTCACCGGACAGTCCGGTGCACCACCGGACAGTCCGGTGAATTATAGCCGTACCTCGCCAGACTCCTCCGGAGAGCGGCCTGTTCACCAGAGTTCAGCCTGGCGCATTGGACACTGTCCGGTGCACCACCGGACAGTCCGGTGTGCCAGACTGAGCTGAGTCTTGGCTGTACACAGCCAAGCCTTTTGCACCTCTTTCCTTTTCTTCTTCCTTCTGTTTCTAACACTTAGACAAGTATATTAGTACACAAAACCAATGTACTAAGTCTAGAAACATACCTTTTCTTAATTATTATATCTATAGCATTTGACATGCTTGAGCTTTGATGTTGGACTCATAAATCATCAAGTCAGCTTGACTTGATCTAGATTGACATTACTTAGCTCCAACATCCTGCAAAGGTCACATAGAACATCTCCAAACATAGGAACAACCCAAACTAAAGATCAAGGTGAACTTAGCTCTTTTGGGCTGCCTCCAGTTCTGGTTTTGACACTGCTTCTTCTTCTAGTGACCTTGTGCACTTCTTCTTAGAGCTTGATCTTGAGCCTTATGACTTACACCACATAACTAGAGATGTTTCCTCATTGGTTGTAAGTCACGTCCTTATGTAGTGATCCTTGATGTGTCGTAGCTGTTCTCAACTCGATCACCCTTGACTTTGCAAGCCTTCTTCTTCACCCTTGGCTTTGGGTTCCTCAGCCTCCTTGACCTTCTCCCGTGCACTTGGTACCTCGAAGCTCTTCTTGCCTCCGTCCTTGGCTTGATCAGTTGTCTTCGAGCTACGCACCCGAGTATCACTTTTGCAATGTCCATCTTACTTGTGATGCCCATTATCTATCCATCATTTAGTCCTTGGACCATCACACTTGTTCACTTGTGTTGAACCCTGTTAGCTTTACATTAAGCACCTGTTCAACACTTAGCACACTTGTTAGTCCTTTAATTGAGTTGTCATCCAAACACCAAAACCCACAAGAGAGCTTTCACTCGGGCGAGGCGAGATCGTGTCCCTTGAGTGGACTGAGCCTTGACCTTAATCGCGCCCATCAGGCCTTTGCAGCTTTGTGCTGATGGGGGTTACTAGCTGAGATTAGGAGTCTCGGGGATACCCCTAATTATGGTCCCCGACAGTAGCCCCCGAGCCTCGAAGGGAGTGTTGGCACTCGCTTGGAGGCTTTTGTCGCACTTTTTTGCAAGGGGACCAGCCTTTCTCGGTTGCATTTTGTTCCGGTGGGTGCGCGCGAGCGCACCCGCCGGGTGTAGCCCCCGAGGCCTCGGAGGAGTGTTTTGACTCCTTCGAGGTCTTAGTGCCTTTCGTTATGGCTCGGCTGGTTTGGTTGTTCCCTCATGCGAACTGGCCATAGCCGGGTGCATAGTCGAGTCCCAAGTTCTCGGGCTGGTATGTTGACGGTGTCAACGGTTTGGCCGGAGCCGGGTTTGTGAGAGCAGCCCCCGAGCCTCCGCACAGAGCGAGAGGACGGTCAAGGACAGACTCGGCTTTTTTCATATGCCCCTGCGTCGCCTTTCCGCAAGGAGGAGAGGGGGGGGGGGGAAGCGCCATGTTGCCCTCGGAGGGCGCCGAACATGGTGTCTCCAGTGAGTTGCTAATGGGTAATCCGAGTGGACGCCCGTGCCTCATTCGTTAGGGGTCGGCTAGTGGCCCGGAGGCGCGCTCCAAAGGTACCTGCGGGTGATTCGCCGGACCCGGTCCCCTTTTGACGGGGTCCGAGGGCTCGATGCCTCCCTCTGGTGGGATTCCGTTACGAAAATCGCTCCCACTGGTCTCGGAAATGTCCTAGGGTACCTCGGGAGCGTAGCCCGAGCCTTGGTTATGTATCGAACGTACCTAGGGTCATCCCTCGCTCTGCGTGCTCTGAGGCGGCTGTCGAACCCTTCGGGGGCCAGCCTACGAACCCCTGATCAGTAGTGGGCGCGGAGCCCGAGTGGCCTGAGGCGGCTGTTGAACCCTTCCGAGGGGCCAGCCTTCGAACCTCTGATCAGTAATGGGCGCGGAGCCCGAGTGCTCTGAGGTGGCTGTCGAACCCTTCCGAGGGGCCAGCCTTTGAACCTCTGATCAGTAATGGGCGCGGAGCCCGAGTGCTCTGAGGCGGCTGTCGGACCCTTCCGAGGGGCCAGCCTTCGAACCTCTGATCAGTAGGGGGGCCCGGGGCCCGTTTCCTTCATGGAGAAGGATCCCTTTCGGAGTATCCCGTTTCCCGGTCCCTGTGGCAAGAGAGAGAAAGAGGAAGTGGAAAAGGATACGAAATCGAACGTCGTGGCGTACCTTTTTGACACGGTCATTATGGCGAAGGTGAAGCATCGCCTGCTTCGCCTGCCAAAGGTGCCGCCTGCCCTGCCGTAGAGTTAATGCGACGGGACGAGTGGTTCACGGGGCAGCCGTTGTGCGTGCGCGAGCCGTTCGAGGAACGGAACGCGGGCGCGTCGTCTTCACGCCGTGGGAGAGGATTCTCTCGCTGTTCCAGGAGGGGACGTGAGCCTACAGATGATTTGACTGCTGCTTCCACCCGCCCGCCATCGCCATTACTGCCGGCCCATTTTTGGCCGTATCGACCGTCGCGCCTTCTCCTGCGGCTGACTGACCCGTGATCGACGTGCCTGGTTGGCACTGCTGGGCCGTGCGCAGGGTTGCCTTGAGTTGCGGCACTGGTTCCACAGTCGAGGAGGCGCGGGACTGGCGCGAGTGGCAGTGCAGTTTCTCGCACGTAGTAACCGGCGCGCCAGTTACATGACGTGTGGGCCTAGGCCTCCATGCTGGACGCGGCGAAGTCGGAAGGGTGCGCCCTCTTGGTGCGCTTGCATGCTGCCTGCATGGTGGTCCGCTTTTTTACCCGCTGGTCCGGGCGATAGTGGAGGAATGCTTGTAACCGCTGGGCCGTTGTGCGCTCCGCGCGCGGCGGTCTGGCTTCTTCTGTCCTGGGCCAGCTTGCATGACGCGTGGGACCCAGCCCCCGCGTCGTAGGGGGAGGACCTTGGAGCGTGTTGGAGAAGACTCAGTCCGCGACGGCTGAGGACGCAAGTGGGCAGAGTCGCCTTTAAAAGGAGGGTGACCCCCTTGGACGGCAACCATGCCTTCGCACTCCATGTATCGCATCCTTCCACCTTCCGAGCCCCCAGATGGGGAGCGCTCGCGTCGCTTTCGTCTTGCTGTTGTTGGAGGAACGCAACTTCGCGGAAGTTGGTACCTTTCAGCCATCGCTCGGCTTCAAGGATTTTCATCAAGCAGCCCGGCTGCATCCCCTCACCGGTGGTCACCCAAGACGGCGACCACCAGTTCGATGGTGGGGAGAAGCGAGCCGGGCTATGACCTCTGCCCCTCCCTCAGCTTCAAGGATGTTCATCATCCTTGCTGGGGCGGAGGGCGGGCTAAGCCGGAGCTCTACCTCCCGCACGGGTTCGTGGGTCACCCTCTCCTTCAGCATTCAGGGGAGAGTGTCCTCACCGACCTAGCGGAAGGGGCGGACTCCGACAACGCGGGGCTGGTCGGCCGCGAGCGTCGTCAGCTTCAGCGCGTTGGGCTCACTGGCTCGGCTGGCTCTGGCTCGGCTCCCGGTGCCCCCTCCCGCCGTACAAGCGGTCGCCGTGCCACGCGCACCGGAGGGTCGCCCAAGACGTCGCGCGCTACTAGGGCAACGTTCGTGTTCTTGGGCTGTCCTGCCTTTGCTCCGGTACGGCGCCTCTTGCGCGGAGGTCGGTGCTTCGCCTGTCCGGGAGGATCCGAGTGGGGATCCACCGGTGGGCAGATGGCTGCCGTCGCCGTCGATGAGGTGGTGGCGGCTGAAGAAGTCCTCGTTGCCGACGAGACCGCTGCCACCATCCACGCTCCGGGCCTCCGGCTCTTTGGCTTTGATAGCTTGTCCTCGCCCCTCGGGTGGGGATGTGGGCGAGGAGCTCGTCGCAGCAGCGTCTGCCCTGAGGTCATCGCTGCTGCTGTTTGGCCACTCGGAGCGGAGGTCGTTGTCGCTGCTGCTGGAGCGGGCGTCGACGAGCCACCAGGGGTTTCGTCGCCCCGCAGGCCCTCTAACGTGGGGGGTTGTTCGTACCTGCGGGGGTGGAACCGGAGTTCCGTTTGTAATGGCACCTTGAGTGCCGGTGTTTGTTCATTGTGGCTGTCGAGGCCTAAACATGTAGGTATTTTTGGGTGTAATACCATGCTTTTTCCCTCATTTTCGAGCACTGGTACTCGCCTGTCGGCTAGCCGAACCGCTTAACCAAATGTGAGTTGCTCTGTGCGGAAGGTGACGAGTGAGGTATCCGTATCCCGAAGGCGTAGGAATCCCTCGGCTCGGTCGGCCTTGCGCCCGAGGCTTCTCTTGCTTAGTTAAAGAAACCCTCGGCTGCTCTGCGGTGAGCCAGGGCCGAGGGCAGCGGTGCCAGCACGAACAGAGGCAGAGTTGGCTCGAAAAAGGGAGCTTCGTCGGCCGGGACTTGGCCGGAACCAATGCCAGAGTCGAGTTGCTGAGGCCACGAGCCGGGTTGGTGTCCTCGGGGGACGGCTGGCTGAGGCTTCGAGGCGGCCGGTCGAGCCGTCTGCTCGGACCGGGTTCCTGGAAGAGACCCTGGCGGCGATGGCCCGGGCGTGGTGCTGACGTCGTCCTTCGGTGCGGAGATCCTCCGACCGTGTTGCCGTTCGAGGCTCGGTCGGACTTCGCCGATGGTGGAGTTGACGCCGAGGGTGCTGCTGCTCCCTCTCCATCGACATCTGAGCCTGCAACATCAGTTCGCCTGTAGTATGCATATGTTGTTTGCGGCCGCCGAGGCCCAAACATACTGTCATCGTGTTGTAAAGCTGCGTTTCTTTTCCCCTTGTTTCGAGTATCAAGACTTGCTTGTTGGTGGCAGAATCGTTCATCCGAGCGAGTGTTACTTCTCACGGAAGGTGATGAGTGAGGTATCTGTATCCCGGAGGCGTAGGAGTCCCTCGGCTCGGTCGGCCTTGCCGCTTACGTGTACTCTTACTCGTCCATAGGATTCTTTTGTCGACATGGTCGAGATGGCACGAAAAATCAGAGTCTTCGAGCGTTAGGACTTGTTCGGTCAGCGGAACCGTTTATCCGAGCGCGAGTTACTTATCGCAGAAGGTGATGAGTGAGGTATCCGTATCCCGGAGGCGTAGGAGTCCCTCGGCTCGGTCAGCCTTGCCTGCTTATGTGTATTTTGTCATTTTCAGGATCCCACCGTCGAAGTAGTCGAAAAACACGAAAAATGTTCTTGCCGAAAGACTTTTTTCGAGGAAAATTTTGACGCAGAGGGGGTTTGCCCCTTCTAGCCCCCGAGGGAGGGTCGGGCTTTGCCGAGGCAAGGCCGACCCTTCCTTGATGGTTAGACTTCATATGTAAACGAGGTATATGAACGGTTTGAAAACATCTTAAGGGTAGAAGCGACGTAGCTGTCGGATGTTCCAAGCGTTGCTGTAGACCTCGCCTTGACTGTTGGCCATCTTGTATGTTCCGGGCTTCAAAACCTTGGCGATGATGAATGGCCCTTCCCAGGGAGGTGTGAGCTTGTGCTGCCCTCGAGCATCTTGTCGTAGTCGAAGCACCAAGTCGCCCACCTGGAGGTCTCGGGACCAAACCCCTCGGGCGTGGTAGCGTCGTAGGGACTGCTGATACCGCGCCGAGTGTAGTAAGGCCATGTCCCGAGCCTCTTCCAGTTGGTCCAGTGAGTCTTCTTGGTTGGTCTGGTTGTGTTGGTCGTCGTAGGCCCTTGTCCTTGGGGAACCGTACTCTAAGTCCGTGGGCAAGATGGCCTCGGCCCCATAGACTAGAAAGAACGGCGTGAAACCCGTGGCTCGACTTGGCGTCGTCCTCAGGCTCCAGACCACCAAGGGGAGTTCCTTCATCCATCGCCTGCCGAACTTGTGGAGGTCGTTGTAGATCCTCGGCTTGAGTCCTTGCAGAATCATGCCGTTGGCACGCTCTACCTGCCCATTCGTCATGTGGTGAGCCACGACGGCCTAGTCCACCCGGATGTGGTGATCCTCGCAGAAGTCCAGAAACTTTCTGCCGGTGAACTGGGTGCTGTTGTCGGTGATGATGGAGTTTGGGACCCCAAAGCGATGGATGATGTTGGTGAAGAACGCCACTGCCTGTTCGGACCTGATGCTGTTTAGGGGTCGGACCTCGATCCACTTGGAGAATTTGTCAATGGCGACCAATAGGTGCGTGTAGCCCCCGGGTGCCTTCTGCAAGGGACCGATGAGGTCCAGACCCCACACAGCAAATGGCCAGGTGATGGTTATTGTTTGCAGAGCCTGAGCGGGTAGGTGCGTCTGCCTTGCGTAGAACTGACACCCTTGGCAGGTGCGGACGATTCTAGTGGCGTCGACCACCGCGGTCGACCAGTAGAAACCTTGTCGGAAAGCGTTTCCAACAAGGGCTCGAGGCGCTGCGTGGTGACCGCAAGCCCCCGAGTGTATTTCTTGTAAGAGCTCCTGGCCTTCGGCGATGGATATGCATCGTTGGAGGATGCCGGAGGGGCTGCGGTGGTAGAGCTCCTTCCCGTCGCCCAGCAAGACGAACGACTTGGCGCGCCGCGCCAGTCGCCGAGCTTTGGCTCTGTCGAGGGGTAGCTCCCCTCGGTGGAGATATTGCAGGTACGGGGTCTGCCAGTCCCGATTAGGCATGACCCCATTCCGCTCTTCCTCGATGCGCAGAGTCTCACCCTCGGTAGCCGGGGGTGCCTCGGGCTGAGCCGAGGGTGCCTCGATCTCTGCCGAGGGTGCCTCGGGCTTGGTCGTGTCGCTGGTCTTGACCGAGGGTTGATGTAGGTCTCGGGAGAAGACGTCCGGGGGAACCGTTGTCCGCCCCGAAGCTATCTTTGCCAGCTCGTCCGCAGTCTCGTTGTACCGTCGGGCAACGTGGTTGACCTCGAGCCCGTAGAACTTGTCTTCCAGGTGCCGAACCTCGTCGCAGTAGGCTTCCATCTTCGGGTCACGACAGTGGGAGTTCTTCATGACTTGGTCGATGACAAGCTGCGAGTCACCGCGAGCGTCGAGGCGTCGAACCCCTAGCTCGATGGCGATGCGCAACCCGTTGACCAGAGCCTCATACTCAGCCACGTTGTTGGACGCCGGAAAATGGAGGCGCAACACGTAGCAGAGGTGCTTCTCGAGGGGAGAGATGAAGAGCAGGCCCGCGCCTGCCCCTGTTTTCATCAGCGACCCATCGAAAAACATGGTCCAGAGTTCTGGTTGGATCGGAGCTGCCGGAAGCTGGGTGTCGACCCATTCAGCCACAAAGTCTGCTAAGACTTGGGACTTGATGGCCTTCCAAGGGGCGAACGAGATTGTCTCGCCCATGATTTCCACCGCCCACTTGGCAATCCTACCCGAGGCCTCTCGGCACTGGATGATCTCCTCGAGGAGGAAGGATGACACCACAATTACCGGATGAGACTCAAAGTAGTGTCACAACTTTCGTCGCGTCAGAATTACCGCGTACAGTAGTTTCTGAATTTGTGGGTAGCGGATCTTGGTCTCGGACAGTACCTCACTGATGAAGTAGACCGACCTCTAGACGGGCAACGCATGCCCTTCTTCTCGTCTCTCGACCACGATCGCGGTGCTGACCACCTGAGTGGTAGCGGTGACGTAGATCAAGAGGGCTTCTCCGGCAGCGGGGGGCACCAGGACGGGTGCGTTCGTAAGGAGCGCCTTCAGGTTCCCGAGGGCTTCCTCGGCCTCGGGGGTCCAAGTGAAGCACTCGGTCTTTCTTAAGAGGCGGTACAGAGGTAGGCCTCTTTTGCCGAGGCGCGAGATGAAGCGGCTCAGAGCCGCAAGGCATCCCATGACCCTCTATACGCCTTTCAAGTCCTTGATGGGCCCCATGTTGGTGATGGCCGTGATTTTTTCCGGGTTGGCCTCGATGCCTCGCTCGGAGACGATGAACCCCAAGAGCATGCCTCGGGGGACTCCGAAGACGCACTTCTCGGGGTTGAGTTTTACGCCTTTCGCCTTGAGACACTTGAATGTCGTTTCAAGGTCGGAGAGGTGGTCGGAGGCTTTCTTCGTCTTGACTACGATGTCATCGACGTAAGCCTCGACGGTCCGACCAATGTGCTCTTCGAACACGTGGTTCATGCACCTTTGGTACGTCGCACCCGCATTCCTCAAACCAAATGGCATAGTAACGTAGCAGTACATGCCAAAAGGTGTGATGAAAGAAGTCACGAGCTGGTCGGACTCTTTCATCCTGATTTGGTGATACCCTGAGTAGGCATCGAGGAACGACAGGGTTTCGCACCCAGCAGTGGAATCCACGATTTGATCGATACGAGGCAGAGGGTAGGGAACCTTCGGACATGCTTTGTTCAGACCAGTGTAGTCTACGCACATCCGCCATTTCCCTCCTTTCTTTCTCACAAGCACAGGGTTGGCAAGCCATTCGGGATGGAATACCTCTTTGATGAACCCAGCGGCCATCAACTTGTGGATCTCCTCGCCTATGGCTCTGTGCTTTTCTTCGTCGAATCGGCGCAGAGGCTGCTTCACGGGTCGGGCTCCAGCTCGGATATCCAGTGAGTGCTCGGCGACTTCTCTCGGTATGCCAGGCATGTCCGAGGGACTCCACACGAAAACGTCGGCGTTTGCGCGGAGAAAGTCGACGAGCACTGCTTCCTATTTGGGGTCGAGCTCGGAGCCGATCCGTATCTGCTTGGAGGTGTCGTTGCTGGGGTCGAGAGGGACGGATTTAACTGCCTCTGCTGGTTCGAAGTTGCCGGCGTGGCGCTTCGCATCTGGAACCTCCTTGGGGAGGCTTTCAATGTCGGCGATGAGGGCCTCGGGTTCGGCGAGGGCCTCGGCGTACTCCACGCACTCCACGCGTGTCGGTACGTGGGGCCGACGGTGATGACCCCGTTGGGGCCCGACATATTGAGCTTGAGGTAGGTGTAGTTGGGGACGGCCATGAACTTGGCGTAACATGGTCTCCCCATCACTGCGTGGTAGGTTCCTCGGAACCCGACCACCTCGAACGTGAGGGTTTCCCTTCGGAAGTTGGAGGGAGTCCCGAAGCAGACGGGCAGATCGAGTTGTCCGAGGGGTTGGACGCGTTTCCCGGGGATGATCCCGTGAAAAGGCGCCGCGCCGGCCCGGATCGAGGACAGATCGATCTATAGGAGCCCGAGGGTCTCGGCGTAGATGATGTTGAGGCTGCTGCCTCCATCCATGAGGACCTTGGTGAGCCTGACGTTGCCGATGACGGGGTCGACAACGAGCGGATATTTCCCTGGGCTCGACACGCGGTCGGGGTGGTCGCCCTGGTCGAAGGTGATGGGCTTGTCGGACCAGTCTAGGTAGACTGGCGCCGCCACCTTTACCGAGCAGACCTCCCGACGCTCTTGCTTGCGGTGCCGAGCCGAGGCGTTCGCCACTTACCCACCGTAGATCATGAAGCAGTCGTGGACCTCGGGAAACTCCTCTGCCTTGTGGTCCTCCTTGTTGTCGTTGTTGTGGGCCCTGCCACCTTCTGCCAGTGGCCCGGCCTTGTGAAAGTGGCGCCGAAGCATGACGCACTCCTCAAGGGTGTGCTTGATGGGCCCCTGATGATAGGGGCACGACTCCTTGAGCATCTTGTCGAAGAGATTGGCACCTCCAAGAGGTTTCCGAGGGTTCTTGTACTCAGCGGCGGCGACAAGGTCTGCGTCAGTGGCGTCGCGTTTCGCTTGCGACTTCTTCTTGTTCTTCTTCTTGGTGCCGCGCTGAGCGGATGCTTCTGGGACGTCTTCCAGCTGGCGGCCCTGGGGCTGCTTGTCCTTCCGGAAGATGGCCTCAACCGCCTCCTGGCCGGAGGCGAACTTGGTGGCGATGTCCATCAGCTCGCTCGCCCTGGTGGGGGTCTTGCGACCTAGCTTGCTCACCAGGTCGCGGCAGGTGGTACCGGCGAGGAACGCGCCGATGACATCAGAATCGGTGATGTTGGGCAGCTCGGTGCGCTGCTTCGAGAATCACCGTATGTAGTCCCGGAGAGACTCTCCTGGCTGCTGGCGGCAGCTTCGGAGATCCCAGGAGTTCCCTGGGCGCACGTACGTGCCCTAGAAGTTGCCGGTGAAGGCTTGGACCAGGTTGTCCCAGTTGGAGATCTGCCCTGGAGGCAGATGCTCCAGCCAGGATCGAGCGGTGTCGGAGAGGAACAGGGGGAGGTTGCGGATGATGAGGTTGTCATCGTCCGTCCCACCCAGCTGGCAGGCCAGTCGGTAGTCCGCGAGCCACAGTTCCGACCTCGTCTCCCCCGAGTACTTTGTGATGGTAGTCGGGGTTCGGAACCGGGTCAGGAACGACGCCCATCGTATGGCTCGGCTGAAAGCCTGCAGACCAGGTGGTTTGGGCGAGGGGCTCCGATCCTCCCCGCTGTCGTAGCGTCCCCCACGCTTGGGGTGGTAGCCTCGGCGCACCCTCTCGTCGAGGTGGGCTCGACGGTTGCGGTGGTGGTGCTCGTTGCCGAGGCGACCCGGGGCCGCAGGCGCCGTGTTGCGCGTGCGCCCGGTGTGGACCGAGGCTTCTCGCACGAATCCGGAAGTCGTGGCGCAATGCTCCGGGGGGTACCCCTGCCTTCGGGAGGCAGAGCTCTCGGCCCGTCGGACCGCGACATCTTCCAGGAGGTTCTTGAGCTCTCCCTGGATACGCCGCCCTTCAGTGGTTGATGGTTCCGGCATCGCGTGGAGCAGTATTGCTGTTGCAGCCAGGTTCTGGCTGATCCCACTGGAAACCGGGGACAGCCTTGGCCTGGTATCGTCGGCGATGCGGTGCTGGACGTCCTGGGCCAGATGACGCGCTTCTCCGGCCGGAGCTCAGCCTGCCCACTCCTGTCCGAGGTTCAGCCGAGGCTGCGCAAGTGTTCCTGCCTCCTCATCGAGCCTGGCCTGCATCTCGCGGATTTGCTCGAGCTGTGCGTTCTGACCCCCCGCAGGGACTGGGACCACAGCTAGCTCCCGAAGGATGTCAACGCGAGGCGCAGGCCTAGGGGGATCGCTGTTCTCCGGCATACCAAGATGGTTACCTTCGCCGAGACCCCCTAGATCGACGTGGAAACATTCGCGACTTGGGCCATAGTCCTCGTCGCCGAGGCTGTGGCTACCATCGGAACAATCGGAGAGGCAGTAGTCACATGCGGTCATGAAGTCCCGCATGGTACTGGGGTTACCAAGCCTGGAGAAATCCCAACCAGAGTCGGGCTCGTCATCTTCCTCGGAACCCGTGGGCCCGTAGGTCGAGACGGCCGTCAGTCTGTCCCAGGGTGACCACACATGGTTCCCCGGAGGGTTTGGACATGCCTTTGCGAAAGCCTCCACCGAAGCGGGGTCGCTTGGTGGGTCGAAGCTGAATCTGAAAGGCATGGGATGGGAAATGGACGGTACCTCTTGATCGATGGGTGGTGACGAAGTCGCGTCAGGGGTGGACTGCACCGTTGTCTCAGGTACGAGGGCGACACCCAGCAAGCCCTTCGCGAGCGTGCTAGCGTCATCCGTCAGCTTGATGTTGGCGTGTTGCGGGGAAACGACGCTCGTCTTCGTCTCCGTCGTGAGGTCAACGCCCGGCGTGTCCCCCGCTGGGGCGCCGGCGCCGTCGTCTCGCTCGACAGCCGACGAGGTGTTGCCCCCTGCTTGGCCATGCCTGCCCCGCCTCCTCCTCCGTCGGCGGGGGAGGCGGCGGGACATAACTGAATGTTGCTCTCCCGCCACGTGGGGAAGACGTCGTCGATTCCACCGCTGGCGGGCGGGCTGACGGCCGCCATTGTCGTCGTCGCGAGGCGGAAGAAGGAGTACCATGTCGTAGCTGCCGTCGAGAGACATGAACTCGAGACTCCCGAAATGGAGCGTCGTCCCGGGTTGGAAAGGTTGCTGGGGACTACCCATCTGGAGCTTGACGGGAAGCTGTTCGTCAACACGCAGCAGGCCCCTACCTGGCGCGCCAACTGTCGGCGTTTCGACCCCGGGGGGTCCCTGGACCGACGAGTAAATTGTCGCTGCGTGCCCCAGCCCAGATGGGTCGGCGCGAGATGGGACACAAAGGGGGGAGAACAGTGAGGGGAAACCGCGGCCTTCGTGTTGTCCTGCGCCCAGGGCGGCTGGATGCGCTTGCAGTAGGGGGTTACAAGCGTTCGCGTGGGAGAGAGAGAGAGAGAGCCTTACGCGCCGGTCCGTCCTCCCGCGCGGCCAACCTCTCCGTACGAGAGCCCTAGACCTTCCTTTTATAGACGTAAGGAGAGGGCCCATGTGTACAATGGGGGGTGTAGCAATGTGCTAACGTGTCTAGCAGAGAGGAGCTAGAGCCCTAAGTACATGCCGTCGTGGCAGTCGGAGAGGTTTTGGCACCCTGTTCATGTGATGTCATGGTCGTCGGAGGAGCGCTGGAGCCCTGCGGAAGTACAACTGTCGGGGCTGTCGGGTCCTTGCTGACGTCTCCTTGCTGACATAAGGGGCTGGGAGCTGTCGCCGTCATGGAGCATGCGGGGTGCCATCATTACTTGTTTACTGGGGCGAGCCAGATGGGACGCCGGTCTTGTTCCCCGTAGCCTGAGCTAGCTAGGGGTAGGGTAATGATGGCCCCCCTGGCGACGTGGCTGGTCCGAACCCGAGCTTGGTCGAGGTGGCGATTCCTCCGAGGTCGAGGTTGAGTCGGAGCCCTGGGGTCGGGCGAGGCGGAGTCCATCATCTTCCGGAGCCGAGGCTGAGTCCAAGCCCTAGGGTCGGGCGAGGCGGAGTTCGTCGTCTTCCGGAGCCGAGACCGAGTCCGAGCCCTGGGGTCGGGCGAGGCGGAGTTCGCCGTCTTCCAGAGCCGAGGCCAAGTCCGAGCCCTGGGGTTGGGTGAGGCGGAGTTCGTCGTCTTCCGGAGCAGTGGCCGAGTCTGAGCCCTAGGGTCGGGCGAGGCGGAGTTCATCATCTTCCAGAGCCGAGGCCGAGTCCGAGCCCTAGGGTCGGGCGAGGCGGAGTCCATCTTTCGAGGTCGAGACGGGGGCCGAGCCCTGGGGTCGGGCGAGGCGGAGCTTCCTATGTCGCTCGAGGCTGGACTTAGCCGCTGTCGACCTCACTCTGGCAAGTGGCACGGCAGTCGGAGCAGGGCAGGCGACGCTGTTTTCTTGTCAGGTTGGTCAGTGGAGCGGCGAAGTGACTGCGGTCACTTCGGCTCTGTCGACTGAAGAGCGTGCGTCAGGATAAGGTGTCAGGCGATCCTTGCATTAAATGCTCCTGCGATACGGTCGGTTGGCGTGGCGATCTGGCCAAGGTTGCTTCTCTGCGAAGACTGGGCCTCGGGCGAGCCGAAGGTGTGTCCGTTGCTTGAGGGGGCCCTCGGGCGAGACGTGAATCCTCCGGGGTCGGCTGCCTTTGCCCGAGGCTGGGCTCGGGCGAGGCGAGATCGTGTCCCTTGAGTGGACTGAGCCTTGACCTTAATCGCGCCCATCAGGCCTTTGCAGCTTTGTGCTGATGAGGGTTACCAGCTGAGATTAGGAGTCTTGGGGGTACCCCTAATTATGGTCCCCGACAAATCTAGTCATTGATGTGGAGGGACGGACCATCCGAGCTAGGCACGCAGACTGTCTGTGTGTAGTAGAAAGGTGGCAACGACTAGTAGGTGGTTGGTGGCTATAAATACACCCCCATTCTGCACTTTGAAGTAACAAGAGTTGGGTATTCACTCCTATAGACTAGAGCAACACTTCCATACAAATCAAAGCCTCACAAGTGCCACCAAAGCGAAGATATTGCCTTGTGAGAATACTTGAGAAGAAAGTGTGTGATACCTCTTGTGATTTGAGTGTGGAGTTTTGACTCCCATTCATTGTAAATCTAGCAAGAGCCCCTTATCTTTGTGGTTGGCCTTGCGGAGACTCGGTATTTTGTCGACAAAGAAGAAGAAACAATCGTCAGTCTTGGTGTCGTTGGAGAGAGAGAGAGAAAGGGTTGAAATAGACCGTCCTTTGTGGACTCCTCAATAGGGATTAGGTTCTTGGTGAACCGAACCTCGGAAAAACAAATCATTCGTGTCTCTTGTGTTTATTACTTGTGATTTGTTTGTCTTCTACATCTCTAAGTTCTCTTGCACTATTCTTTGTTGATATTACTTTGTGTTGCTTCAAGTTAAATTCTCATATATAGAAGCAACTCCTTTCAAGAAAGAACTTGTGATTGTTTCCCTTCTTAACTAAGTCTTCTTTCTTTATTCATCATAGATATTTAGTTATGTTGCTTTGAGTTTATTTCGCATTCTTTGAAAGCAACACTTTTGCAAGAACAGGACTTCGTTCTGTATTCCGATTATTGTTTATCTTGTTCTAACCACTAACTAGGGGACCAAGTGTTGTTTAAAGTTGTAAATTTCAGGTTTTGCCTATCCGCACCCCTCTAGGCAATTATCACCCTAGTCTATGATGCCACAACGAAGTAGAAGGCTTGATGATGCCAAGCTCTTGCTTATTTAGGTTTGTCTTTAAGGGGTAGAGGCATCCTTCATGGACGCCATTGAGGAGTGTCCTCTTTTTCATATATTCCTTGATAGAAAAATGGTCGATGTGAAACTCAGAAAACACATAATTATCGTGTGTGAGACGATTTATAGAAAGCAAGCTTTTATTGGCATTTGGGGCATGAAGAATATTATTAAGGTGAATGTTACTAGTTGGGGATCACAAAATGCTATGAACAAAATTGCTAATTTTCATATCTAGCTCACTTGCCATGTGCATCTTCTCGACGCCATTGTTTTTTCATGAATGGACAACTTCTCTAGTTCACTAGCGGCATGATTTGTGGCACCGTAGTCCATGAACCAGTTGGTGTTGACTCCATAGGATGTTGTAGATGAAGACACACACTTCTGGTAAGGTCCAATGAAGGAGGTATCAAACCTCTTGTAGATCCTCACCATCGTATGATCGTCCTTCTCTTAGGGTTGATAGACCACACTCGAGGGTGCGCCTCCCTAACTAGCTCACCATCATGCTCGACTGTGGCCAAACCCACTAGAGCCACACCTACGATGCCACCCTTGGACATCATGTTTATAGATTATTGAGACCCCCACCATGAATCTCCATCCACTATTCAAAATTGATGAGT
This sequence comes from Zea luxurians, assembly GCA_029449295.1. Taxonomy (NCBI): domain Eukaryota; kingdom Viridiplantae; phylum Streptophyta; class Magnoliopsida; order Poales; family Poaceae; genus Zea; species Zea luxurians. Next base: position 34,050,951 of record JAOPSE010000010.1, on the reverse strand, counting down.
TGAGTATATAACTCACCCACCAAAATGGGCTCAACTCAAGTAGCCAGCACGAACACCACTATGTTGAACTCTAGATCTAGCCCACTCTGGATGTAGGACACGAGCTTCTTATCTTCAAGTTTTCTGTTGGTAGATGCCATCTCATCTGCTAGCGCTTTCATCTTGGTGAAATATTCATTGATGGAGGACACCCCCGCGAATATCGTGGGGAGTGCTAATGACATGTGCATGAGATTGTGATGCAAACATGCCTTCAATTTCTGCCTATGCAGGCTTTATAGACGAAACATGCGAGAGGAGCTCACACAAGAGGGTGCATAGGAGATAATTGAGGACATGTGAATCCTTTGCTACCCAAGCCTCATACTTAGGGTTGGACATCCTTCTTGCCATCCCCATCGGGGAGAGGAACTCAGTTAGGGGTTGCACCATCGGGTTGATGTAGATGATGAGTTGGGTGCCCCTTAGCACGAACAAGACTTGTGCACACCACATATGATGGTTGGAATGATAGAGCTTCTCGCTCACGAGATAACCTAGCGATGGATCAACAATGGAGATGGTGGGAACACCATGAATAAGCTCTATTAAGAAATAGGCTCTAACTACCATGTGAGATTAGATGGAACGAGTTACCTCTGTTGAGGACTTAGTTGTGTGTTATGCCTAGGAAAAGCTGCTAGGTGGCATATACAACAACATGAGATACAAGATAGATACACATGTAACAAATCCCTATCTTGGATTAAAAGCCAAGTACATGTGCAACCTACACGCTAACAACCTTATCATCTAACACGTATATGGTAAACTTTCCTACCCATTGCAGGTGCATGCATGGAATGATAGTACCATCAAGTATGTACCACTACTACAATCTGACATTCACTCATGATTGTTTAAGAACCAACACTAATAGTATATCATTGTCGGTTTGTGGCTAGAACTGGCAGTGACAGGGCCAAATGACAATGACATTCGGGTCATCACTGCCAGTTCCTAACATTTTTGGTTCTAGACATGAACCAACGATTATATAGGGTCATCATTGTCGGTCCTAAATATGATCCAACAGTGATAGACTCCACAAAAACTTGATAACTTTCTTACTTGATGTCCGATGAAGATGGACTTTATATTGAAGTTGTAGTACTAGAAAAGATCTACAATTCTATAATTAATAACTTCTTTATTTAAAGTGTAAGGCCCAAAATTTGTATAAGAAATAATAATAATAATAATAATAATAATAATAATAATAATAATATGAAGAAATAAAATAGCAAATTCAGATATCACAAATTATACTTGAGTGTTGAAAATTGAGGACTGAATTTTGAGAACCAAGAATTATTTCAGAAAAGAAGTAATAGAAAAGTTTTCTATTCAACTAATTGATTATGCATATCAATAAATGATGTACCATAATCATTTATCTACATGAATATTTAATTTTGATGTAACTTTTAATTCTTATTCCACCTTCAAAATACTATTTCTCAAAAAAGAAAGAAAGCAATATGAGTGTGTGTCATAACTCAAACATCTATTAAACAAATAAATTAATTAAACTAAATATATATCTATTGCTTCATAATTGATTTTGAGTATGTATTAAAAAATTTGAATTCCTAAACTATATCTTGGATTTGAATTTAAATTTTGTAATGTCAAAAAGGAATAATATGGGGGTACAATAAAGAGATGAAAAATTGGATTAAAACCTAAATTTGAATTTGGAATTTAAGAGAGAAATACTATAAAAGACAAAATAAAATTTATAAATATATAAATTTATCCCACACTGGTATGTTCAAATTGAATATTTAATTTGAGTACAAATTGTGAGGTGAAATTGGAATTCAAATTCTAGGTTTGAGAATAAAAAGAAAACGAAAAGGAATTAAAACAAAAATAGAAAATAAAAAGAGAAAACCTTACCTGCGCCTGGGCCCATTTCCTCTCTCGGCCCATTTCTCTGCTTGCGTCAGCCCGCCTTCCCTCGGCCCATCACGACCATCCATCCCTGGGATCCCCATCCCCGCGCCATGTCTCTAGTTTGTGGGTCCATTCGGCCAGCGTCGCGCTCACACGCGCGATTTTCTCCTTGGGCCCGCTGCCAAGCCTCTCTCTCTTACGCGCATGATTGGACCGACAACTGGGGCCCCCTATGCGGTCACCCCCCTCTCGGCCGTGCCCCTGGATCGCGCGTGGAATGGCGTTAGCTACCGACGTACCCGTCGCAGGAGATCCCGCTTCCATCTCAACCACTCCCCGGTCTTCTATCTCGAAGTTCACCGTGGGGTTATAAATTGGAAGCGCTGCGGCTGCCTCGTCCTCCTAACCCTAGGCGTCAAGCTCAACACCGGAGTGAGGCGCCGCCGGGTGAGACGTCCGCCGTATACGCGCTCGCAAATTTCGCCGATGAACTAACTCGAAGGACTTCTTCCCCATCCCTACGCTACTCCATCACCGTCCCCCGCTCAAGCCGTCACCAAATCACGGGTCTATGTGCCTCCTCAACCGAATCGGGTGGGTCTGCATGCTTCGCCGGGCACCGGAATCGACCAGGTCGTCGCACCCTCAAACCACCACCGACGCCGGTGGTGATTCGGGCCGGAGTTGTGTGTGCTACCTCGTGGGTCGTGCTTCGGTGGTCAATCGATCGTGTGCGACAGTGGTCGATGGGCAATTCCTCGCCAGTGAGGCGGCGGGCGCCCGTATCGTGGATAGCGGCATCTCCAATCGCATCGTGGGTAAGACACCGTTCGTACTCTTCGCCTTCCACTACGCATTGTGTAACGCCGTTTGGATTGACGCTTAATGCTCGGTGGGACTGGGGCCATGTCTCGCCGACGCGCGCCACCTCGGGAGCTTGGCTCTGTCACGGTCATGGTGTCATGGGGAAGAAGACGTGCTTGCGGCCGTTGACTTCACGAGGGACGGTCCGGATCGAAACCTAGATAGTGCTGGGTCGTATCAAATCATATCTATCGGTTTCTGATCGGGCAAATAAGGATTGACCGTGGGGGCGTAATGTTGTGGCCGTGGGATTATGATCCTGGGGCCGGGATCACGTACCGATTCGCCGGATATCCGATCTAATCCGTACCGCCTATTTCTAATCCAGCGGCCGAAATCAAAACATACCCCTTCAGCCGAACCCTTTTGCGTATGAACCCTCGTAGTCTTGATGAATGAACCCGCAGTCCTGGATACTGGTTCTGAGTCATAGGATTCTTACACATTAGTCCTTGAGTTTCTTGATAATAGTGCGCGTAGACCAGACTGTTAATAAAACTGATAAATTCAGTCGGAAAATGAATTTTTCATATAAAAACAATTGCAGGAACTTATTTAATTCCTAGAAAATTCATACTAAGTCCAAATTGATCCATTCCAGTTTCTATAATTTTGTACTATTATTGTTTATCACTTGGTAACTTTGTTTTAGCATGAAAACTAGATTAAAATCTATCACTTAGTTATTTCTGTACCAAACACTTACAGACTTCAGAAAATCATAACTAATTCGTTTTAACCTCGATTTGATCCGTTCGAATTGCGTTAGCTTCATATGAATATTTACTATGGCATAACAATATTTATTGTACCTTGTCCTATTCTTTTATAATTAGATCTTTATTTAACTTATGTTGGTTAGTCTTGTTAATCTATTTATCATTATAATCTACTAAAATATGATCTAGGGTCAATTTATAACTTAGATCAAAGTGAGTTAATTATTTATAAGATATTTTCTCATATGATTTATACTAACCAATTTATAATATAGTTTAATATTTTAATCACATAGATCTTCTATAAAATCATAACTCCTTGATTGTAACTTCGATCTTAGTAATTCTCGAACCCACAATCTCGTAGCGACGCGTAGATCATTATTATGCAGTTCATTCTTATGTTTGGTGTGGTGTTAATTTTGTCTATACCTTGTTTGTTTGTATTGCTACGACTAGCGTGAGGTCACGAGTCACCTCAAGATAATCCTGGTACCTGGAATCTCAAGTGCCAGGCAAGTTGTGGCCTTGACCACTTTTATTACCCAATAATGTTCTTTAATACCACTTATTCATGCATAGGTTTAATTTTGATGGGACCCAATAGGTCACCCTAGTCTGTTTATCATTTTTCCCTTGTTTACCCCTGAATCATTTGGGTAGTTATGCTATTGCTTTATATGATTTTGGGTTAATATTTCATTATATCCATGTTTCAATTATTTTGTTATTTTATTTATGTTCATGTCAAGATCATTATTTTTAATTGGAACATAGAGCTTAACTTGAGAAACAGGTGCCACCACTAGGCAGGAATGGGACCCCTTGGCTAACTAATTAGGAAAGCTATTGGGAGACTACCTTACCCGAAAGGGGCAAGGGCAGTAGGGGAGTTGCATGCAGGGAGGTTCTCGGGTTGATTTTGCTGCGATGGCGGTCAGACGGGGGATTCTTGCAAGTGCTCTTCCCATAAACTGTAGTGGGTTTTCGTAAGCTAGTGAAACTTTGTAAAGGCCTCGTAGTGGATCCTTGCCATTCACCTCAGTAGTGTCTAAGGGCCTTGCAAACCCTGGTGACATGGGATACACGACTTGTGGGTACAGGGTACAACCTCTGCAGAGTGTAAAATTGGTATACTAGCCGAGCTCACGGTCAAGAGCAGCTCAGAACTCTCACATGATTAATTATGGAACTTAAATTCAATTTGTCATTTGTATTGCATGGGATTATTTATTAATTTTGTTCTATTATTTTTATTATGGTTTGGTATTTACTTACACTTAGTAACTGCTAATAAAATTTTGATCAACTTATAAAAGCAATGCTCAGCTTCAACCTTTATTTTGTTGATCAGCCTTACACTTCACATGAACTACCACCTTTAGTGAGTTCATGCACATTATTCCCCACAACTTGTTGAGCGATGAACATGTGTGAGCTCACCCTTGCTGTCTCACACCACAGGAGAAGAACAGGTGGTTCAAGTGGAGCCACACAACGAAGAGTTCGATTCGATCTAGGTGGCGTCTCCTAGTTGACTTCATGGCGCCAATGATGGACTTTAGTTCGATCTATATTTTATTTTGTAAAGACTTTCGCTATGTAATAAGTACTCTGATTATATTGTGACATTTATCTCTATACACTCTGTTATTATATGTGTTATCTTCTTTGGCGCATATATGAGATGCACCCGACTTTGTCCCTTAAAACCGGGTATGACATAAAGCCATTTTGATGTCTAAATATTTAATTCATAATACTAAATAGAGTTAATACAAAGATTTCATAAGCTCTATAGTCTCAAGTGAGTGTGTAGTGGTAGGAAAAAACTTAGATCAAGAAATGACCAAAACAAAATTGGTCTATCTTGAAAATTTATACAAATTTATAGTTTACAACTTTTTATTTAAAATCATTTCGATTTCAAAATGTTTAGTTGACTTGATTTTATATAATTAATACCAAAGAAATCCATATTCTCTAGTCACCGGTGAGTACACAAATGAGTGTGTAGTGATAGAAAACGATTTCAAATGTAGAAACGACCAAAATGGAAGCTATAGACCTCAAAAAGTTATGTAACTATGCGATTGACAACTTTTTTATTTGAAATTCTATTTTCAACGAAATTACATTTAAATTGCTCGCAATTAAAAACTTTTCAAAGGACCATAGATGGAGAAACAACCAAAACAAAAGTTATAGGTCTAAAAAAATTATGCAACTTTATAGTTGATAAATTTTTCATTTGAAATCATCTACCAAAGGAAAGTTATGTGTAATTTTTTCTCACATTTGATTTACTTTGAAATTCAAATTCTTCAAATGGCCTCAGATGAAGAAATGACCAAAACAACAGTTGTAGGCCTAAAAAAAATTGAAAAACCTAGTAATTTACATTTTTTGAGTGAATTGGTTTTGGGTCCTAAATAATTATTTTAAACTTTATGAACATAAAATGGCTAGAACAAATATCAGAAATAGATTCAGATGTCTAATGGATGTAGTGGTTAGGGGATAAATGCGCAAAGCCTGAGGCCGGTGAAGTTTTGACTTGATTATTTTGAGTTTCTAGAAAACGTCTAATAAGAGAGCTCGTCACTGCCATTTCCTAATTTGAAGTAAATAATATTGTAATAAAGGGGATCATAAAATGTTTGCATCTGTGAGGTTCATGACATGACACAGTGTCTACGACTAAAAAATAACGTTATATATTTTAATAAATCTAAAAGCACAACGTGTGAAATCTAGGATTAAAATCATAAGGGCTTGTTCGGTTAGCTCCCAATCCATGTGGATTGAGTGGGATTGGATGAGTTTAAATCCCAAGCAAGTCAATCTTCTTCTTAACTTTTTCCAATCCATCCAATCCATGGGTAACGGGATTAACCGAACAAGGCCTAATGGATAGAATCCACCATGGAAAACATAATTAATTGACCTAGCCTAAGGTTGTGGACCTATGCAATTCATATTTTTTATCTCGTCTTATAAATTATTCAAAACATGCAATAATGGGCATGTTTGGTTCGAGATTGGAAGTGCTTGGTCAGGCAGGTCGATCCGGCGGTGAGGCGCTCAAAATCAACGGCCCGAAGAGCTGTCTGGTCTAGGCAACTTTGTACAGTGTTTGTTCTTCAGACTAAATTTTAGTCACTATCACATGAGATGTTTAGATGATAGTTGGAAATATTAAATATAGTCTAATTATAAAACTAATTAGAGAAATGATTAAATGATAAGACGAACATATTAAATCTAATTAGTTCATAATTTGCTCATGTAATGCTACAGTAAACATTTAATAATTATAGATTAATTAGACTTAATAAATTTGTCTCTTTGTTTAGTCTATTGTGTAATTAGTTTTATAATTATACTATATTTAATACTCGTAATAGATGTCCAACACTACCGGAATCGACCTCTTTGCCGAGTGAAAGCCTGAAAAACACTCGGCACAGGCTTTGTCGAGTGTCGCACTCGGCAAAGAGGGTTCGGTGAACAGTACATTGGCAAAGCCGTCTTTGCCGAGTACTTTTTTCGGGCACTCGGCACAGATTTTGCCGAGTGCCAGGCAATACTCAGCAAAGAAAAGCCGCCGTCACTGTCACACCCGGTTTTAGAAGGTAAACCGAATGCGAACCATGTACGTGCCAGGATCAGTTATTCACGTACACAGCAGTTACATAACATGGACATCATCACACAGTGCTCAAAATAGTATTAAAAAGGGAAATAGTCGATTACATCATACGTCTGAGACGTCCATATAGTCCTTACAGTAAATCAAAGCGCGAAAACGAAACGTAGATAACCGCGGCCTTCACAGGCAGCCGACTGGGGGTTGCCGCTAACCCACACCTAGAACTCGTCGTAGTCTTGGAACTCCTGGAAGTCTCCTTCCACAGCTTCATCTTCTCCTGAGCAGTGGTTGCAATGCTGACAACCTGGGGGGGGGGTTTGGGTGTGTAGAGCAAGAGTGAGTACACATCAACATACTCAGCAAGTATCCTGTTTGGCTGTAGTGGACTAGCTTTATGTGGGGGTAAGTCAAGCAGTTGCTTTTAGTTGGTCAGTTTATTATTTACTAGTAGAAAGCCAGGTTTTAGCATTAACCCAAGTTATTAACCCAAAGTACCCTTTCCAAACGGAAAGAATACCACTTACCATTACCATAAGCATAATCATAACCATCCTCATTGTCATCTGTAAACCAAAATGTCTCTGATCAAGTACCACTAATCACTGGAGCTCCCTTGGCCGCTCATAACCGCGAGCACGACTGATATATCAGTTTTCAAACACTCTGCAGAGGTTGTGCACTTTACCCACAAGCCGTGATTCCCTCTTGCCTCGGGCCGATCAAACCCTTAAACACTACCAAGGTGAATAGGCAGGGTTTCACTACGTAGCCTTTACAAAGATTTCCCCGGGGCTGTAGCCGCCCGTTAGGTTTCCTAAATGTACCGCACTCCTCCCCAAGGGACAAATCAACCTTGGCAGAGCGAGCCGCATACACCGAGCCCCATTGACGGCACAACGGCTAAGCGAACTACACCCCGGTTCCTCTAATTACTCAGCTAAGGGCGTCCCACTCCACCCTCATGGTTGCACTGTTTTCCCGGGCGGTCATCCATAGAACAGGTCCTTACGGAGAGGCACTCGAGAAACCGCTCGAGCCCCCTTGAAGACCACAAGTACAACATCATAATAAGAGAAGGGAAAACAGCGTATCATATATAATCTCATCATGTTCATTGATTAGAGTTTGAGCAATAACATGAAGCTAAACAATAATAATCCGACCCAAATAGGTAAACAAGGACATGGATAACAAAAGCTAGTCAATCCTTAGGTATAAATGTGTAATGCGGGAGGTGAATTAAAGAATGAATAGGACAGAGATAGGTCAAAGGACACTTGCCTCCACCAACCGACTGCTGCTCAGGGGCTTCTCCTGCGAGTTCCTCGGGCTCTTCGACCGGATCGTTCTCTATGCGATTGCAAGCATACATACATTCATCCATTTAAATTGGGAAACAAACAGTACATCATACAAGGGAACAAATAAAGTAAATATGCATCAAGTATGACATTCGATATCGCATTCATTATGGTTAGAAAGAAACGGGAAAGGGTCTCGCGGGGGGGCGGGGCGGGGGGTTAAAGCTTATGCACTAATGATTAGTTACAATTGGTTCTAACAAAAGAATTTAGTTATATGCACTAATGGAAACCTAGTCATTTTCAGTTGATCAACATTGAACTGGATAAACAATTGATTATATGAATCAACTAGCGTAACAGAATTCTAAATTAAGTTTCCTATTTCAATAACATGAACAATGATTAACCTGCCTAAAATAAAATATATAACAGTAATGAAAGAAAAGAAAATAAAAATAAAAAAAATAAAATAAAAGGGGGGGGGGGGGTTGAACCGGCCTGGGGCAGGGGCGGCTGGGCAGGGCAGGGCACGGGCGCGGGGCAGGGGGCGGCCGAGCCGGCCAGGGGGCGGGGCAGGGCGCGCAGGGGCGGCCGAGCCGGCCAGGGGCGGCCGAGCTGGGCGCGCAGGGGCGGCGGCGGCCGAGCCGGCCATGGGGCGGCCGAGCCGGGCGGCGGTTGGGCCGGGGAGGGGGGAGAGGAGGGGAGAGGGAAGGGAGGAGAGGGGGAGGGGGACCTCACCGGGGACGGGGACGGGCGGCCGAATCGGCGACGAGCAGGGGCGGCGGCTAGGGCAGGGGGCGGCGGCTAGAGAGAAAATGGGAGAAAGGGAGGGAGAGAGGGAGATTTGGGGGAAAGAGGGAGGGGCGGCTGGGCCCAAAGGGGGCGCGCGGGGGGGGGGGGGGGCTGGGTCGGCCGGGGCGGCCCACGGCGCGGGAGAGAGAAAAAGGGAGGAGAGAGAGAAAGAAAAAGAAAAAGAAAGAAAAGGTTTTTCTCCTTTTCGAAATCCGATCTTCCTAGATGAATGCACTTACATCTCTAAGCAATCAAAGAATGCATAGTTCGGCATGGTGCATCAAACAACATAACGTAATTTAGGGTTTTTCTTTACACGGGAATTCCAAACCGAACCCCGCTAAAACTTTGGAAAAGGTCAAGGTTTAGCGAGAGAACGAGAAAAGAAAAGAGTAACGCCTGAATTTGGTGAGAGAAAAGAAGAAAAAAATCTACCCCCAAATTCAGGGCGGTACAAACCTATCCCCCTTAAAAGAATCTCGCCCTCGAGATTCAGGGCTGGCTAGCAAAGAGCTCTGGGTACTTAGCCATTAGATCATCTTCACGCTCCCAGGTTGCTTCTTCCTCAGAGTGGTGATTCCATCTGACTTTGCACATTCTGGTGGTCTTCCTTCGGGTGACTCTGTCTGCAACCTCAAGGATCTGCACTGGCTTCTCAACGTAGGTCAAGTCCTCCTGGACCTCAAGACCTTCCACTGGCAACTGCTCTTCTGGCACACGCAAGCACTTCCTCAACTGAGACACATGAAAGACATCATGCACAGCGGACAAATTCTCTGGCAGACTGAGCTGATAGGCCACTTCTCCACGTCTTGCAAGAATCTGATACGGACCAATGTAGCGGGGTGCTAGCTTGCCTTTCACTCCGAACCTTCTGACTCCTCTGATCGGTGACACTTTCAGATAGACAAAGTCTCCGACTTCGAAACTCAGCTCTCTTCTTCTTGTGTCTGCATAGCTTCGCTGCCTTGATTGCGCTATCTTCAGATTCTCTCGGACCATCTTGATGTTCTCTTCGGCTTCAAGCAAAATGTCTGGCCCGAACACTTGCTTTTCTCCAGGCTGATCCCATTGCAACGGAGTTCTGCAACTCCTCCCATAGAGCGCTTGAAATGGTGACATCTTCAAACTGGCCTGGTAACTGTTGTTATAGGAGAATTCTGCATAAGGCAATCGCTTATCCCATCCGGACTGATCTTGCAGTGCACAGGCTCTCAACATGTCTTCAAGAATTTGGTTGGTCCTTTCGGTCTGGCCATCTGTCTACGGATGATAAGCTGAACTGAAATTCAGATGCGTGCCCAAGGCTTCATGCAACTGCAGCCAGAAATGAGAGGTGAACTGCGTTCCTCTGTCTGACACTATCTTCTTTGGCACACCATGAAGACAAACGATACGAGACATATACAATTCTGCCAATACGGCACTGCTATAGTTGGTCTTGACTGGTATGAAGTGGGCTGACTTGGTCAAGCGGTCCACTACTACCCAAATGGAATCGTAGCCGGCTCGAGTGCGAGGCAATCCGACTATGAAATCCATACCAATTTCATCCCATTTCCACTGAGGGATCTGCAACGGTTGCAACAATCCAGCAGGTCTCTGGTGTTCTGCCTTAATTCTTCGACAACTATCGCACATAGCCACATGCTCTGCGATTTCCCTCTTCATTCCGTACCACCAGAATTTCTTCTTCAGATCCTGATACATCTTCTCACTGCCAGGGTGAATCGAATAGGCTGTCTCATGAGCTTCCTTGAGAATCAACTCCCGAATGGACTGGACATTGGGAACACACAAGCGGTCTTTGAACCATATCACGCCTTCTGCATCTTCTCGAAAATCTTTGCCTCTGCCATCTAGAATTAGTCACCGGATCTCACTGATCTTTTCATCATTCTTTTGCGCTTCTTTGATTTCTCGCTCCAAGGTAGGTTCCAACTCAACTGTGACTCCTCGCGAATTGTTCAGAAACCCGAGACTCAACCTGTCAAACTCCTTGGCCAACTCATAAGGCATCGGACGAGCGACCATCAGATTGACTTGACTCTTCCTGCTCAAAGCATCTGCCACTATGTTTGCTTTGCCTGGATGGTAATGAATCTCCAACTCATAGTCTTTGATCAGCTCTAACCATCTTCGCTGCCTCATATTCAATTCTGACTGAGTGAATATGTACTTCAGACTCTTGTGGTCTGTGTAAACATCGCATTTCTGTCCATACAGATAGTGCCTCCATGTCTTCAGTGCGTGAACCACTGCTGCCAACTCTAGATCATGGATTGGGTAGTTCTTCTCATGAACCTTCAGCTGTCGGGATGAGTAAGCCACAACTCTTCCCTCTTGCATCAACACGCATCCCAAACCTGTGTAACAAGCATCGCAATACACCGAGAAGGGCTTGTGCACATCAGGCAAGACTAGGACAGGCGCTGTTGTCAACTTCTCTTTCAGCGCTTCGAAGGCCTCTTGACATTTCTGGGTCCACTTGAACTCAACCTTGTTGCCTAGCAACGCTGTCATTGGTTTCACAATCTTCAAAAACCCTTCAATGAATCGCCGATAATATCCGGCCATTCCAATGAAGCTCTTGATTCCTCGAGCATCTGTTGGCGCTTTCCAGTTCAAAATGTCTGCCACTTTCTTCGGATCCACAGCCAATCCTTCTTTGTTGATTATGTGACCCAAGAACAGGACTTCACTGATCCAGAACTCACACTTGCTCAACTTTGCATACAACTGGTGCTCTCGCAATCTCTGCAATACCATCCTCAAATGATCTGCATGTTTTTCTTCGCTTTGAGAATAAATCAGAATGTCATCAATGAATACCACCACAAACTTATCAAGATAATCCATGAATACGTTGTTCATCAAGTTCATGAAAAACGCTGGTGCATTGGTCAAACCAAAAGACATCACTGTGAACTCATATAACCCATACTTGGTAATGAATGCCGTCTTCGGAATGTCCGAAGGTTGGATCCTGAGCTGATGATAACCTGACCTCAGATCGATCTTGGAGAACACACTGGCTCCTCTCAACTGGTCGAACAGATCTTCTATTCTGGGCAAAGGGTATTTGTTCTTGATCGTGACTTCATTCAAAGCTCGACAATCGATACACATCCTTTTGGTGCCATCTTTCTTTTCCACGAACAAGACAGGGGCGGCCCAAGGCGAGGTGCTTGGCCGGATGTAACCTTTCTCTGACAGCTCATCAATCTGCTTCTTAAGCTCAACCAACTCTGGTCCGGATATTCTGTAAGCTCTCTTAAAGATAGGGGCGGTTCCAGGAAGAAGCTCTATGGCAAACTCAACTTTCCGCTCTGGTGGCATACCCGGTAAGCCCTTTGGAAACACGTCTGGAAATTCAGACACAACCTTGATACTCTCAATTGGGCCTGCTTCACTGCTATCGACAGCCATCTGATAACAACTTCTTTTCTTCGGCTCAGGCGGGACTAACTTGGTCACCACTTCTTCTCCTAGTGGGGACACCAACTTGATTGTCCTTTGATCACAACTGATAACTGCCTGATACTTATCTAGCCAATTCATCCCTAGGATGACATCTATTCCCTGAGTACCCATTACTATAAGGTTGGCGGGAAACGCTATCCCCCTTATTTCCACACTTATATTCAAACAAATGCTATCGGCTCGAATTCTACCACCGGCTGAGTCAATTTGAATGGGGGTTGACATGGTAGTAATTGGAAGATTATGTGCTTCTACCCATGATGCAGTAATGAAAGAATGTGTTGCTCCAGTATCAAATAACACTTCTGCAATATGGGAGTCGACTGGGAACATACCTACTATCATGCCGGGGGTCTCCTGAACTGCTTCAGCCTCCAAGTGGTTCAGTCTTCCATGATTATAGCGTGGTTGAGAGCGGTTGCCTGCTCCAGGCTGAGACACATTCTGCTTTGCTGGGGCATTGGGGGCCTGACTGCTGCTGGGCTGCCTTCTTCGGGCATTGCATCACCCAGTGGCCTTGCTCTCCACAGTGGAAACATGCCCTGTTTCCAACCTGAGCTGGTGCTGCCTGATTGCTCTGCTGGGCTGCTGGGGCAGGAAGACAAGGTGTCTGCTGATTCTGCCTCTGAAACTGACCTCCTGACTGATTGCTCTGACGGTTCTGGTACTGATGCTGAGGATACTGCCTTTGGAACTACTGCTGCTGAGGTGGACGCTGGTTCTGCCTGAACAGCTGAGGTTGATTGCCTGAGAAACGAGGACGGCTGCTGCTTCCAGGCTGAGGTCCACTGATCTTGCGCTTACGATCCTCCATCTCCTTACGCTTCCTTTCTGTCATGATTGCTCTGTCAATCAGGTGCTGAAATGTCGGGAAGGTATGATTCATCAGTTGGTACTGAAGAGGGTCAACCAAGCCCCTCAAGAAATGGTACTGTCGCTTGGCGTCGGTGTTGACATCCTCAGGAGCATAGCGAGACAACTGCAGAAACCTGTCTCGATACTCACTGACAGATGATGACCCTTGCTTAAGGGCCAGGAACTCCTCCTTCTTCACTGTCATCAGACCTGCAGGCACATGGTACTGACGAAAGCTACCTCTGAACTCTTCCCAGGTGATGGCATCGGGGTTGGCATGGGTGGCGAGATAAGACTCCCACCATGATTGGGCTGCTCCTCTCAACAGACGGGGACCATACAAGACTTTCTCCCTGTCATCACACTGAGCGGTATGCAACTCCCGCTCCACAGTGCGCAGCCAATCTTCAGCATCCATGGGGTCAGAAGAGTGAGCGAACGTTGGTGGATGACCTCTCATGAATTCAGCACGCTTGTCTCTGGGCATCTGAGGCATCTGAGGCTGGGGTGGTGCTTGCTGCTGTTGCTGAATGGCGGCCAGAGTCTGACCGATGGCTTGAACCGCTTGAGTCTGCATCAGAAACATCTGCTCGATGGACATCGGGGGCGGGGGCGGCAGGTGCTGCTGCTGGGGCACCTCATCCTGCGGAGCGGCTCGCTCCTGCTGAGCACGCCTTTCTCCTCTGCGCCTGTTCTCTGACATCTGCAGAACGCAACCACACATCAGAACTGATCTTGCAAATCTTGCAGCATAAGAAAAGAGTATAGAATTCTTCAACAGCACTGAACAGATGAGCATCTTCACTGATCTCCAACACAGACCACACAGCTTCTCAGATAAAGAGGAAAGTGGAATAAAAGGTTTCCCAACTATATAACTAACTCCATTAACATATAACAGGTAAACCATAATGCAGGGGGTACCCACACTCTGGTGACAGTCATTACAAAGATCCAAACCAAACATAGTTCATCATGACAAACATGAATGCACAGGATATAGCAAACTATCCTGTCTAACTAAGACTAACTAAAAGCGGGACTAACGCTAAGACTGTAGCTTCTACGTATATATTTTGTATTAATTACAAGATCCAACTCTAGCGATCTATGGTCCTAGATTTATCTTGGTCTTGCAGTCGGGATTGCCATAAGACTGGAGTCCACGCCGAGGTGAGCGGTACGGGTGCTAAGTCCCAACGGGAGCGGGGGAACCATCATCCAGGTGACGACGTTCCGCGCGCTCAGCCCGCAGCAGGGCGATCTCAGCACGAGCCCTACTCAGCTCGTCTAATGCATGGTCCAGCTCCGTGTTTAGCACGGCAGCTAGGTTGACTGTGCTGCTCAACCTAGGATTGTCCTCACCAGCAGGTGAAACAATCACGCCTCCTGTGCTGCCAGATGGACGGCGGGGGTAATACTTCAGGTCGAGACCGTTAGCTACCCCACCGAGAACCGAGCAGTAGTGCGAAAGCGCACGCCATGCAGCATCCTGCATGGCTGCCTCAGCTGAGTCCCGCTCAGAGATAGAATAGTGCTCTGAGCAGGCCTCCGCACCCTGGAGACTGTTCTCCGGACGGCGCACCAAGCAGGTCGCCTCCCAGCGGTCCGGGTAGACCCCGCGACTATGCTGGTAGACCACACAGCGATACTCGATGGACCAAGTACGCCGGTTAAGTGCCTGACGTAGCAGGGTGTCGAGCGCGTCGTGGAAGTGACACCCGCGAGCAGCGTCGCGGGTGATGGGTCGAGCAACCCATCCTTCCGGCTCATGGTCAGCAGAGAAGTCGATGTCGTGGCTCGGGCTGTCGTCGCCATCTCTGTCGTCTGGGTCTCCTCCAGCAGCTACTCCAGAGGCTGGGGCGCCCAGTGGTGGTGCAGGGGGCGCCTCCAGGGGAAGCACAGGGGAGCAGCTCCTCACAGACTCTATCTCCTACTGGAGTGAGAAAGAAGAGCCCTGCTGCTCCTGTCGTCGACGTTCCTGCTCCTCATGCAGGCGGTGGTGCAGTCTCTCCAAGTGGCTGGACTGTCCGGCCATGGGACGGTGAAGCGGACGCTCAGCAAGGCGGGAGGGTAAGAAGGGGATGACGGACTTTCGTGCAGTGTGTCTAAGACGAGCCATCTACAAAAGACACCGCAAGCAAAAGAGTGAGAACAGAATTAATATGACCAGCAAATAATGAATCATAAGTAAATGAAGGATTAGAATAAAACATAATTTTCAGCAAGGTATAATATATAGTAGAACATAGGTTTGGTCAGTATGACCAACTTTTGAAGGGGTACCAAAGTCAAGGCAGTGACAGAGGTCTATAATCCTTAGAACGACCAATCTACTCTAGGTTAGCGGTCCTACAGTCAGCATGGCTTTGATACCAGCTTATGTCACACCCGGTTTTAGAAGGTAAACCGAATGAGAACCATGTACGTGCCAGGATCAGTTATTCACATACACAGCAGTTACATAACATGGACATCATCACACAGTGCTCAAAATAGTATTAAAAAGGGAAATAGTCGATTACATCATACGTCTGAGACGTCCATATAGTCCTTACAGTAAATCAAAGCGCGAAAACGAAACGTAGATAACCGCGGCCTTCACAGGCAGCCGACTGGGGGTTGCCGCTAACCCACACCTAGAACTCGTCGTAGTCTTGGAACTCCTGGAAGTCTCCTTCCACAGCTTCATCTTCTCCTGAGCAGTGGTTGCAATGCTGACAACCTGGGGGGGGGTTTGGGTGTGTAGAGCAAGAGTGAGTACACATCAACATACTCAGCAAGTATCCTGTTTGGCTGTAGTGGACTAGCTTTATGTGGGGGTAAGTCAAGCAGTTGCTTTTAGTTGGTCAGTTTATTATTTACTAGTAGAAAGCCAGGTTTTAACATTAACCCAAGTTATTAACCCAAAGTACCCTTTCCAAACGGAAAGAATACCACTTACCATTACCATAAGCATAATCATAACCATCCTCATTGTCATCTGTAAACCAAAATGTCTCTGATCAAGTACCACTAATCACTGGAGCTCCCTTGGCCGCTCATAACCGCGAGCACGACTGATATATCAGTTTTCAAACACTCTGCAGAGGTTGTGCACTTTACCCACAAGCCGTGATTCCCTCTTGCCTCGGGCCGATCAAACCCTTAAACACTACCAAGGTGAATAGGCAGGGTTTCACTACGTAGCCTTTACAAAGATTTCCCCGGGGCTGTAGCCGCCCGTTAGGTTTCCTAAATGTACCGCACTCCTCCCCAAGGGACAAATCAACCTTGGCAGAGCGAGCCGCATACACCGAGCCCCATTGACGGCACAACGGCTAAGCGAACTACACCCCGGTTCCTCTAATTACTCAGCTAAGGGCGTCCCACTCCACCCTCATGGTTGCACTGTTTTCCCGGGCGGTCATCCATAGAACAGGTCCTTACGGAGAGGCACTCGAGAAACCGCTCGAGCCCCCTTGAAGACCACAAGTACAACATCATAATAAGAGAAGGGAAAACAGCGTATCATATATAATCTCATCATGTTCATTGATTAGAGTTTGAGCAATAGCATGAAGCTAAACAATAATAATCCGACCCAAATAGGTAAACAAGGACATGGATAACAAAAGCTAGTCAATCCTTAGGTATAAATGTGTAATGCGGGAGGTGAATTAAAGAATGAATAGGACAGAGATAGGTCAAAGGACACTTGCCTCCACCAACCGACTGCTGCTCAGGGGCTTCTCCTGCGAGTTCCTCGGGCTCTTCGACCGGATCGTTCTCTATGCGATTGCAAGCATACATACATTCATCCATTCAAATTGGGAAACAAACAGTACATCATACAAGGGAACAAATAAAGTAAATATGCATCAAGTATGACATTCGATATCGCATTCATTATGGTTAGAAAGAAACGGGAAAGGGTCTCGCGGGGGGGGGGGTTAAAGCTTATGCACTAATGATTAGTTACAATTGGTTCTAACAAAAGAATTTAGTTATATGCACTAATGGAAACCTAGTCATTTTCAGTTGATCAACATTGAACTGGATAAACAATTGATTATATGAATCAACTAGCGTAACGGAATTCTAAATTAAGTTTCCTATTTCAATAACATGAACAATGATTAACCTGCCTAAAATAAAATATATAACAGTAATGAAAGAAAATAAAATAAAAATAAAAAAATAAAATAAAAAAGGGGGGGCGGTTGAACCGGCCTGGGGCAGGGGTGGCTGGGCAGGGCGCGGGCGCGGGGCAGGGGGCGGCCGAGCCGGCCAGGGGCGGGGCAGGGCGCGCAGGGGCGGCCGAGCCGGCCAGGGGCAGCCGAGCTGGGCGCGCAGGGGCTGCCGAGCCGGCCAAGGGCGGCCGAGCTGGGCGCGTAGGGGCGGCCGAGCCGGCCAGGGGCGGGGCAGGGCGCGCAGGGGCGGCGGCGGCCGAGCCGGGTGGCGGTTGGGCCGGGGAGGGGGGAGAGGAGGGGAGAGGGAAGGGAGGAGAGGGGGAGGGGGACCTCACCGGGGACGGGGACGGGCGGCCGAATCGGCGACGAGCAGGGGCGGCGGCTAGGGCAGGGGGCGGCGGCTAGAGAGAAAATGGGAGAAAGGGAGGGAGAGAGGGAGATTTGGGGGAAAGAGGGAGGGGCGGCTGGGCCCAAAGGGGGCGCGCGGGGGGGGGGGGGGCTGGGTCGGCCGGGGCGGCCCACGGCGCGGGAGAGAGAAAAAGGGAGGAGAGAGAGAAAGAAAAAGAAAAAGAAAGAAAAGGTTTTTCTCCTTTTCGAAATCCGATCTTCCTAGATGAATGCACTTACATCTCTAAGCAATCAAAGAATGCATAGTTCGGCATGGTGCATCAAACAACATAACGTAATTTAGGGTTTTTCTTTACACGGGAATTCCAAACCGAACCCCGCTAAAACTTTGGAAAAGGTCAAGGTTTAGCGAGAGAACGAGTAAAGAAAAGAGTAAGGCCTGAATTTGGTGAGAGAAAAGAAGAAAAAATTCTACCCCCAAATTCAGGGCGTTACAGTCACGGTGTCGGGGTGACGGAGACGGCGTCTTTGCCGAGTGTCACCTAATACTCTCGGCAAAGAATGTACCTCTTTGCCGAGTGTCTGCCGACCAGCACTCGGCAAAGGATCCATCAGCGGGTCCCTTTGTCAGCTTCTTTGCCGAGTGCTCTATGTGGCACTCAGCAAATCTTGTCTCTTTGCCGAGTGCTAGGGCCACCACACTCGGCAAAGAAGCTATACCGGTGTCTAGGTACTGGTACTTTGCCGAGTGCTATGGCCCTGACACTTGGCAAAGACCCTCTTTGCCGAGTGTAACACTCGACAAAGTGACTAGTATACACCTTTTTTATTTGTTTTTTGTATTCCATCCAAACAAACAAAAGATATCACATATACATCACAGATATCACATATACATCACAAATATCATCATAGATATCACATATACATCACATATCACACAAAGACCATAAATCAAACATAAGTATCAAGTTCTCACATAAGTATCCAACACAAACATAAGTATCCAAACACAACATTACCAAGAAGTTTTGAAGTCACAAGTATCTCATAAGTATCTCACAAGTATCTCATAAGTTCTCACGTCTTTGAAGTCACAACATAAGTCTCATCGAGGTGGGGGCCTGGACTGGTGCAGCGATGGACTGGGCGATCCATGAGGGTTGTTGGATGTCGCCCCAGATTGTCCCTGCATAGAGAAGAGATTGCATGTGTTATACTAGATGCATTACCAACATCTAACTACAATTTTAATACTCACAGGAGTTTGGAACAGAGCAGGGTCAACTGCAGGGAACAATGGAGGTGGCAGAGCGAAACCATGTGCGACGCCAAGGCTTTGCATGTACTGGAACATCTCCACCATCATCCTCGCCTCTATCTCTTGACGTTCCCTCCTCTCTTCTTCTACTTGGGTGTGTAATATTACAAGCCAACATTATAGTAACTCAAAGAGAAGGTATATAACTCAAGGAATGACAAGTTACAGAAGCACTAACCTCGAGTTGCTGTATGCGATGCTGTGAGCAGTCGTGCCGAGGTCGTATGGCTGGACTCGAGCCCGTGCTCCTTGCTCGCACCTGAGACAGAGTGGGAGTGGAGATGAGTCGATTGCCCCATCGGCAATCCAGTACCGCCCATGTCTCTTGCCTCCTCTGACCCTCATGAGCACATCGGGGTCGATCTGCTCGGTGCTCGAATCATATTCTGGGCCATGGACCTCCTGTGCCATGGTGGTGTAGTCATGAAGGCGGCTGTAGACGGCGGGGTTGCTATAGGCCTCGGGCCCGTCATCTGGGTTGTAGGTGACGTCGGACGTCGCCTTGCCCTTATGGGCTATAGCATAGGCCGAGAAGATGGAGCAAGGCCGGCTACCATGTGACGCCGACTGCAAGAAAACCAATGAGATAATTATAAATAATATCTATTCTAGTGCTGTATACCTAAATAAAAAAGAGGGCGTACCCATGCTTCTGCATATTGGCCTAGGCTCTGGCTGCCTTGGTGGTGGGAGGGACCTTGCATCATCAGACGCCGTTCCCGGCTAGCGTTGTGCGCCTCGTCCCACTCAGGCGAGCACCACCTATCCACCATCTGCTCCCAGCACAGAGGATGTGCGGCACACCAATGTGGAATCATCTACAAAGTAAACACATAAAGTGCATATCATAAGATAAAATAAAATTCATGCATGGAGTACTGGTACCAAACATGCATGACTTTACCTGCAGGTACTGGTCTCTGGTCAATGACATGGTCCGGGCTTGCTGCTTGGTCACCTTCTCCCCAAGGACGAAGCCGTGGTAGCTGACGATGGCCTGGATTCGGGCCTCATAGTGCATGTCCACGACGAGCTTCTTACAGCTCGTGGTGGCCACCACATTCGCCCTAGCCTCGTATCCAGCCTCGCATATCAAGAAATCCTGCATACAAAAATGATGTATCCATACATTATTTCAAGAATGTGCAACGAATGCGACATATTTTACATTATACTAAGACTTACCCACAGCTCTTGCTTCACCCGCTCCGCCTTGTTATTGAATTCCCGACCGTCCCGGTCTACTGCATCGGGGGCGACGGCGTAGTGGTCGAAGCTGTAGGCTAGGTCCGTCACTCCGACGTACTCAACCATTCCAGGGAAGTGTTCCCTGCACAGTAGGCCGAGGATGCCATTGGGGTTGCGACGATGACCCCCAGCATAATCCACAACCATCCAAAACCTGTCCAAGTGATAAATAAAAAGTATTAGTTTATATTATGATTTTGAACACATAATATGAACAAGAATGAAGAACATAAAGTTACATACCGCTCCCGATCCGGCCGAATCAGCGGCCGCCTGTCCCGAAGTATGGGACGCTAAGGAGACTCACGGGACCTCACAGGTAGACGCTCCTCGAACCTGAGGCGCCAGAACCTGAGGCGGCCTGCTGAGCTTCGTCGTCGTCCTGCTGCTGGTCGTCGTCGTCCTGCTGCGCCACCTGCTGCTGGACAAGGTTGTCCTGCTACGCTGCCTACTGCGCCTCATCCTGCTCTGCCTCGTCCGCCATCCTGCTCCTCCTCCCCCTCCTCAGCCAACCGCCCACCATATTTGTCCAACAACCTGCAATTAAGAGTAAACAAATAAGCACATATAAAAAGATGTATTTAAAAACAGGTGCGAAATAAAAAGTCATATAGCATTACATCGATTAAAAATAATCTTCATATGTGTTTGGGTTAGCCAGATCATAACTCTCATCATCACTATCAACCATTTCATAGTCAACACCATCTGAAGGCGCAAGTTCGTCATCAATGTCATTGCCTTCAAGGATTACTAAGTCATTAGCATTTTGCACCTCATCCTCCTCCTCATCAACAACCATTTCAATATCTACGTCCACATATGGTGCTCACCATATCTCACAAAACCACATTCTGTATTGGCCACGAGCCCATCTATCTGTTGACGAATTTCGGCACCAGTCATCGTTGCAGGTGAGCGGTCTGTCACTACGACACCTTTCGTAAAGCTCTTGATGTCTAGGCGGAATGGATGGTTAGGAGGGAGAAATTGTCGATGTTTATCGAAGGACGAATATTTGCCACCCCTTTTCAACCAAATGAACCTAAGAGCTTCCTTGCAAACTGGGCATGGAAACTTACCGTGAACACACCAGGCGCAGAATAGCCCATACGCTGGTAAGTCATGCATGGAGTACTGGTACCAAACATGCATTCTCAAGTTTGTCTTCATAGCTCGGTCATACGTCCATACCCCTTCCTCCCAGGCACGTACCAATTCATCGATCAAAGGCTCCATGTACGCGCCCATTTTATTCCCCGGGTGTCCGGGAATTATCAACGACACAAATATATTCTACCTTTGAAAGCACACACCGGGGGGAGATTGATTGGGATAACAAACACGGGCCAACATGTGTACGGGGCAGCGCTCATTCCATAGGGATTGAACCCATCTGTGGCCTGCGCAACACGTACGTTACGAGCCTCTTCGGCTTTCTCACGGTGAATGGCATCAAAGTGTTTCCATGCTTCACCATCGAATGCGTGCATCATCTTGTCAGGATTGTATCGTTTTCTATTTTTGTGCCATGTCATCCGTTTCGCGGATTCCTCTGTCATGTATAGACGCTGGATCCTCGGTATGAACGGAAGGTGTCGTAGTATTGTCAAGGGGATGTCGAGCTGCCTCTTCTGTCCATCACTAGAGTCTACCTCCATGAACCTAGATGATTTACACTTAGGACAGCACTTTGCCTCCGTATATTCTTTCCTAAATAGCACGCAGCCCTTCGGACATGCATGAATCTGCTCATACGTCATCTTGAGTGCACGAAGGAGTTTTTGTGCTCGTACATGCTCTTTGGCAGAACGTGATCATCCGGAAGCAGACTCCCAATATCCGTCAACAAGCCATCGAATGCGTCTCTACACATGCTATACTCCGACTTGAACGCCATTACACGCCCAATGGCATCCAATTGAGAAACCTTTGTCTGGCCATGAAGTGGCTTCTGTGCCGCGTCAAACATGTCATAGAACGCCTTTGCAGTCGGCTCTGGCTCGTCATCCGTACATCCTCCTGTGTACTGTGTCTCGTGATAGTCATTCAACATATCCGCTACCCCCGCATCGGCATCATAATCCTCGACGCGTTGCTCAGCACCTCCTCTCTCGTACGATGCGCTTCACCATGAAAGATCCACCGAGTATAGCCCGACGTAAATCCATTCTTCCAAATATGTTCTACCATGGCCTTCTTTGGTTTTCTTTTCCGGTTGGCACATTTTCTGCATGGGCATGGGAGTAGACTCGCTCCTTTAGCAGCTTTGCCATATGCCCGTTCCACGAAATCATCGGCCTTTCTAATTCATTCAGGGGTGACATCGTTCCTTCCTCTATGGCCCGCGTACATCCACTCACGATCCTCCATCCTCTAACAGAAGCCTAGCAATAGAAAATTTCGGCAGCACCTCCCCTGCACGGGGAGGTTTATAAAACCCGCAAATAAAAGTATCAGCACGACGGCTGACAACCACACATATTTCAACGACACGATGGCCGACAATCACACACACACACACACACACACACACACACACACATATATATATATATATTTATATATATATATATATATTCAATCCACTCCATAGCCACATGCAAACTACATTTATATTTTAATCGAATCATTGCCGAGTGCCGAGTGCTATCACTTAATATCAAACCTAACAATTTCATATAACCATACGTAGACCAACTACATATAACTATATGTAATTATTTCATATAACCTAATAATAATCAAATCAATCACATGTATCTTCATATAACCATATTAGATCGTATACCTTAGCCAGGGAGGATGGCGAAGATGGTGCGAGATTGATGGGGTCGAGGGCGGGATTGACGGGGAGATGGCCAGAGCGGCGGTGGTTGGCGAATGTCACACCCGGTTTTAGAAGGCAAACCAAATGCAAACCATGTACGTGCCAGGATCAGCAATTCACGTACGCAGCAGTTACATAACTAGACATCATTACACAGTGCTCAAATAATAACATAAAAGAAGGTATAATAGTCGATTACATCATGATGTCCGGGACATCCACATAGTCTTTAACAATTATCAAAGTGCGGAAAAGAAACATAGATACACACGACCTACACAGGCAGCCGACTGGGGGTTTGCCGCTAACCCACGCCTAGAACTCGTCGTACTCTTGGAACTCCTGGAAGTCCTCCTCCACGACTTCATCTTCACCTGAGCAGTGGTTGCAATGCGGACAACCTGGGGGGGGGGGGGGTTTGGTGTGTAAAGCAAGGGTGAGTACACATCAACATACTCAGCAATATGTCCCGTTTGGCTGTAGTGGACTAGCTTTATATGGAGTTTAGTCAAGCGATTGCTTTTAGTTGGTCAGGTTATTATTACTAGTAGAAAGCCAGGTTTTAGCATTAACCCAAGTTAATAACCCAATGTACCCTTTCCAAACGGAAAGAATACCACTTACCATTACCATAGTCATAACCAAAACCATTATCCTCATCACCACCTGTAAACCATACATCTCTGATCAAGTATCTCTAATCAAGTATCTCTAATCAATGGAGCTCCCTTGGCCACTCATAACCGCGAGCACGACTGATATATCAGTTTCATAACACTCTACAGAGGTTGCGCACTTTACCCATAAGTTGTGATCCCCCTCTTGCCTTAGGCCGATCAAACCCTTAAACACTACCAAGGTGAACAAGCAGGGTTTCACTACGTAGACTTTAAAAGATTCGCTAAGGCTGTAGCCGCCCGTTAGGTTTCCTAAATGCACCGCACTCCTCCCCAAGGGGTGAACCAACCTTGGTAGAGCGAGCCGCATACACCGAGCCCCATTAACGGCACGACGGCGAAGCGAACTACACCCCAGTTCCTCTAATTATTCAGCTAAGGGCATCCCATTCCACCCTCATGGTTGCACTGTTTTCCTGGGCGATCATCCGATGAACCAGTCTTTATGGAGAGGCACTCGAGAAACAACTCGAGTCCCCTTAAATGCCACAAGTACATCATCATAATCAAAAAGGGAAAACAACGTATCATAGATGATCACATCATGTTCATTGATTAATGTGAAGCACTAGCATATAGCTAAACCGAAATAACCCAACCAGAATAGGTAAACAAGGACAAGATAAACAAAAGCTAGTCAATCCTTAGGTATAAACTGCATAAATGTGGGGAGTGAATTATAAGAATGAGTAGGACATAGATGGGTCAAGGGACACTTGCCTTCACCAACCAGCTGCTGCTCAGGGTCTTCACTTGCAATTCCTTCGGACTCCACCAACTGACCGTTATCTATACGAGTTCAAACATACATTCCACACATTTAATACAAAAGAACATTACACCATACAATATAATGTTATAAATAAATAGACACTCGGCGCAGGGCTCACTCCTACGACAAAGCGAGAAAGAGAGAGTAACGGTCGAGGCTACGGTCGAAGAGTGATCACGTCACACGATTATAAATCAAAATAATCATCTAAACAGAATGATATTAATTTGGCCATCGCCTTATGCATCGGGTAAAGTCATGTTCCATGTTTAATCATCATGAACGGATCAAAGTGAATTTAAAAGGATTGTCGCGTGGCGAAGCACGCGACACAACACTTAAATTGAATTAAGAACAAAACGACTCGTGGCGCGACGGAGCACGCCACGAGACACTTGAACTAATTATGAAAATAACGTCAAACGTCACGCGATGAAGTGCACGATGGCATACGTCATCCAAACTGAATTTAAAATGAAGCGTCGCGCGATTGGACGCGTGATGCCGCATATTAAAAAATCTGAAATTAAAATGGATCGTCGCGCGACGAAGCGCGTGACGCAACTCATTAATAGAATCTGAAATCAAATTAATTAGCCGCGCGATGAAGCACGCGACGTAGGACGTTAATTGAACAACGTCTAAAATTAATTAAAACCAAAACCAATCACCGCGCGCGTGGGGTTGCGCGCGCGGGATCACGTCACGCGTGCCAGGGCGCGCGAGGCCACGCCGGGGACACGCGAGGCCGCGCGAGTCACGCCGGGGGCGCGCAGCCGTGCCGAGGACAGGGCGGGCGCCGCCGGGGAGGGGCCGAGCAGGGGGCCACGGGGCCGGGCAGGGGGCGCCGCCGTGGTTGGGCAGGGGGTCGTCAGGGCCGAGCAGGGGGCCGCGAGGGGCGCCGGCCGAGGGGGGCGCGGGGGTGGGGTAGGGGCCGCGAGGGGCGCCGCCGGGGGGCTGCAGGGGAGCGCCACCAGGGGGGCCACGCAGGGGCGCCGCCAGGGGGGTGCAGCGGCCGCGCGGGGCGCGCGCAGGGGTGTCGCTAGGGGCATGCACGGGAGGGCACGCGGGGAGCCACCAGGGGCACGCGTAGGGAGGCCGCGCGGGGGAAGAAGAAGGGGAGGGGAAGAGAGAGAGGGAGAGGGGAAGGGAGAGGAGCTCACCTTGGGGTCCAAATCTGGCGATCACCGTCTCCAAAACCTAGGGCACCACGGGGGAGAGAGAGAGGTGGAGGAGAGGAGGTTGCTGCGCGGGAAAGTTGAATGAGAGAAAGGAAGAGAAGGGAGAGGGGGTGCGCGCGCATGGGGAAGGGGCAGGGGCGCCAGGGCGCGCGGGTCAGAGCGGGCCGGGCTGGGTCGGGCTGGGTCGCGTCGCGGGGTAAAAACCCACGACACGCAATGCCTCAGATCGGAATCCAATTGCGAAACAAAATCCGAAACGAGACTAGGCAAAACACGCGATTAAACACGACATCAGACCAAAGAAATATGATTCGGCATGATGCAACACTCATGTCAACATAGGTTTTTGTTCACACGCAATACAGACACCAGTTGCTATACTGCTTTGAAATTGGGGAGAAGGAGCGAAACAGGTAGAGAAAAGAGAGTAACACCTGAATTTGGTGAGTAAAAAGAAGAAAAAAATTCTACCCCCAAATTCAGGGCGTTACAAATCTATCCCCCTTAAAAGAATCTCGCCCTCGAGATTCTAGGTTGGCTAGCAAAGAGTTCGAGATATTTAGCCATCAGATCATCCTCATGCTCCCAGGTTGCTTCTTCCTTAGAGTGGTGATCCCATCTGACTTTGCACATTCTGATAGTTTTCCTCCGAGTGACTCTGTCTGCAGTCTCAAGAATCTGCACTAGCTTCTCTATGTAGGTCAAGTCTTCTTGGACTTCCAGACCTTCCACTGCAACTGCTCTTCTGGCACACGCAGACACTTCTTCAACTGAGACACATGAAAGACATCGTGCACCACTGACAAACCCTCTCACAGACTAAGCTGATAGGCCACTTCTCCACGCTTTGTGAGAATCTGATACGGACCAACATAGCGGGGTGCTAGCTTGCCTTCGACTCTGAATCTTCTGACTCCTCTGATAGGCGATACTTTCAGGTAGACAAAATCTCCGACTTCAAAACTCAGCTCTCTCCTTCTTGTGTC
Source organism: Zea luxurians (assembly GCA_029449295.1). Classification (NCBI taxonomy): domain Eukaryota; kingdom Viridiplantae; phylum Streptophyta; class Magnoliopsida; order Poales; family Poaceae; genus Zea; species Zea luxurians. The sequence goes on along the minus strand of JAOPSE010000010.1, from coordinate 34,023,809 downwards.
TGCATAGCTTCGCTGCCTTGATTGCACTATCTTTAGGTTCTCTAGAACCATCTTGATGTTCTCTTCAGCTTTGAGCAAAACGTTTGGCCCAAACACTTGCTTTTCTCCAGGCTGATCCCATTGCAACGAGGTTCTACAACTTCTTCCATAAAGTGCCTAAAATGGTGACATCTTCAAGCTGGCTTGGTAACTGTTGTTATAGGAGAATTCTGCATAAGGCAATCTCTTGTCCCATCTGGACTGATCTTGCAATGCACAGGCTCTCAACATATCTTCAAGGATTTGATTAGTTCTTTCAGTCTGACCGTCTGTCTGCGGATGGTAAGTTGAACTGAAATTCAGATGTGTACCCAAGGCTTCATGCAACTGCTGCCAGAATTGAGAGGTGAACTGCGTTCCTCTGTCTGACACTATCTTCTTTGGTACACCATGGAGACAAACGATCCGAGACATGTACAACTCTACTAACGCTGCACTGCTGTAGTTAGTCTTGACAGGTATGAAGTGGGCTGACTTGGTTAAGCAGTCCACCACTACCCAAATGGAATCGTAGCCAACACGAGTGTGAGGCAATCTGACTGTGAAGTCCATCCAGATTTCATCCCATTTCCACTAAGGAATTCGCAACAGTTGCAACAATCCAGCTGGCCTCTGATGCTCTGCCTTGATCCTTTGACAACTGTCACATATAGCCACATGCTCTGCGATCTCCCTTTTCATTCCGTACCACCAGAATTTCTTCTTTAGATCCTGATACATCTTCTCACTTCTAGGGTGTATAGAATAAGCTGACTCATGAGCTTCCTTGAGGATCAACTCCTGAATGGGCTGGACATTGGGAACACACAAACGGTCCTTGAACCATACCACACCTTCTGCATCTTCCCAAAAATCCTTGCCTCTTCCTTCTAGAATTAGTTGCCGGATTTCATTGATCTTCTCATCATTCTTCTGTGCTTCTTTGATTTCCCGCTCTAAAGTGGGCTCTAACTCAACTGTTACTCCTCGCATGCTGTTCAGAAATCCGAGGCTCAACCTGTCAAACTCTTTGGCCAACTCATAAGGCATCGGATGAGCGACCATCATATTGACCTGACTTTTCCTGCTCAAAGCATCTGCCACTACGTTCACTTTGCTTGGATGGTAATGAATCTCCAATTCATAGTCTTTGATCAACTCTAACCATCTTCGTTGTCTCATATTCAGCTCTGACTGAGTGAATATGTACTTCAGACTCTTATGGTCTGTGTAAACATCACATTTCTGCCCATACAGATAGTGTCTCCATGTCTTCAGTGCATGAACCACTACTACCAACTCTAGGTCTTGGATTGGATAATTCTTCTCATGAACCTTCAGCTATCGGGATGAGTAAGCTACAACTCTTCCCTCTTGCATCAACACGCATCCCAAACTAGTGTAACAAGCGTTGCAATACACTGAGAAGGGCTTGTGCACATCAGGCAAGACTAAGACAGGCGCTGTAGTCAACTTCTCTTTCAGCGTTTCAAAGGCTTCTTGGCATTTCTGGGTCCACTTGAACTCAACTTTGTTGGCTAACAAAGCTGTCATCGGTTTTGCAATCTTCGAGAACCCTTCAATGAATCATCGGTAATATCCGGCCATTCCAATGAAGCTCTTAATTCCTCGAGCATCTGTTGGCGCTTTCCAGTTCAGAATATCTGCCACTTTCTTTGGATCCACAGCCAATCCTTCTTTGTTTATTATGTGACCCAAGAACAGGACTTCATCAATCCAGAACTCACACTTGCTCAACTTTGCATATAGCTGGTGCTCTCACAATCTCTGCAATACCATCTTCAAATGACCCGCATGTTCTTCTTCGCTCTGAGAATATATAAGAATATCGTCAATAAATACCACCACAAACTTGTCGAGATAATCCATGAATACACTATTCATCAGATTTATGAAGAAGGCTGGTGCATTCGTTAGACCAAAGGACATAACAGTGAACTCATACAACCCATACTTGGTAATGAATGCTATCTTCGGAATGTCTGAAGGTCGAATCCTGAGCTGGTGATAACCTGACCTAAGATCTATCTTTGAGAACACGCTGGCTCCTCTCAACTGGTCGAACAAATCTTCTATTCTGGGCAAGGGGTACTTGTTCTTGATTGTGACTTCATTCAGAGCTCGATAATCGATACACATCCTTCTAGTGCCATCTTTTTTCTTCTCCACGAACAGGACATGGGCGACCCAAGACGAGGTGCTTGGCCTTATATAACCTTTCTCTGACAACTCATCAATCTGCTTTTTAAGTTCAACCAACTCTGGTCCAGATACCCTATAGGCTCTTTTAGAAATGGGGGAGGTGCCAGGAAGAAGCTCTATGGCAAACTCAACTTTCCGCTCAGGTGGCATACCTGGTAAGTCTTCCGGGAACACATCTAGGAATTCGGACACAACCTTGATAATCTCGAGCGAATCTGGCTCCTTGCTATCAATAGCCATCTGATGACAACCTCCTTTCCTTGGCTTAGGTGAGATTAACTCGTCTACCACTTCTTCTCCTAGTGGGGACACCAACTTAATTATCCTCCTATCACAACTGATAATTGCTTGGTATTTATCTAGCCAATTCATCCCTAGGATGACATCTATTCCCTGAGTACCCATTACTATGAGATTAGCAGAAAACACTATCCCCCTTATTTCCACACTTACATTCAAGCAAATGCTATCGGCTCGAATTCTACCACCGACTGAGTCAATTTGGATGGGGATTGACATGGTAGTGATTGGAAGATTATGTGCTTTTACCCATGATGCAGTGATAAATGAATGCGTTGCTCCAGTATCAAATAACACTTCTGCAATATGGGAGTCAACTGGAAACATACCTACTGTCATGCCGGGTGTTTCCTGAATTGCTTCAGCTTCCAAATGGTTGTCTCCCATGGTTGTAGCGCGTCTGGGAGCGGTTGCCTGCTCCAGGCTGGGGCACATTCTGCTTTGCTGGGGCACTAGGGCCTGACTGCTGCTGGGCTGCCTTCTTTGAACATTGCATCACCCAATGGCCTTGCTCTCCACAATGGAAACATGCTCTGCTTCCGCCTTGAACTGAGGCTGCTTGACTGCTCTGGTTGGTTACTGGGGCGGGGAGGCGAGGTGCCTGCTGATTCTGCCTCTGGATCTGACGTCCTCCTGACTAATTGTTCTGGCGATTCTGCTGCTGGTGCTGAGGGTACTGCCTCTGAAACTGCTGCTGAGGCGGACGCTGATTCTGCTTGAACTGTTGAGGTGAGTTGCCTGAGAAACGGGGGCAATTGCTACTTCCAGTTGAGGTCCACCAATCTTGCGCTTGTGATCCTCCATCTCCTTGCGCTTCTTCTCTGTCATGATCGCTCTGTCGATTAGGTCCTGAAATTTGGGGAAGGTGTGATTCATCAGCTGATAATGCAAGGGATCGATTAGGCCTCTCAAGAAACGGTACTGCCTCTTAGCATCTGTGTTGATATCTTCAGGAGCATCGCGGGACAGCTGCAGAAACTTGTCTTGGTACTCACTAACAGACATAGGCCCTTGCTTGAGCGCCAGGAACTCCTCCTTCTTCACTGTCATCAGACCTGCAGGAACATGGTATTGACAGAAATTGTCTCTGAATTCCTCCCAGGTGATAGTGTCGGGGTTGGCATGGGTGGCAAGGTAGGACTCCCACCAAGACCGAGCTGCTCCTCTCAACAGACGGGGACCATACAGAACTTTCTCCTATCGTCGCACTGAGCGGTGTGCAACTCCCGCTCCATGGTATGCAGCCAATCTTCAGCATCCATGGGGTCAGAAGAGTGAGCGAACACTGGGGGATGACCTCTCATGAATTCAGCACGCTTGTCTCTGGGCATCTGAGGCTGAGGTGGGGGCTGATGCTGCTACTGCTGCTGAATGGTGGCCAGAGTCTGACCAATAGCTTGAACTGCCTGAGTCTGCATCAAGAACATCTGCTCTATCGTCATCGAGGGCGGTGGTGGTAGCTGCTACCGGGGTGCCTCGTCCTGCGGTGCTACCTGCTCCTGCTGAGCACGCCTTCCTCCTCTGCGCCTGTTTTCTGACATCTATAGAATGCAATCACACATCAGAACTGATCTTGCAAACCTTGTAGCATAAGAAAAGAGTATAGAATCCTTCCACAATTTTGAACAGATGAACATCTTCATTGATTTCCAACACAGGCAAACACAGCTTCTTAGATAAAGAGGAAAGTAGAATAAAAGAGCTTCCCAACTAGATAACTAATTTTATTAACATTTAACAGGTAAATCAAAGTGCAGGGGATACCCACACCCTGGTGACAGTCATTACAAAGATCCAAATCCATCATAGTTCATCATGACAAACATAAAAAGCACAGGATAAGCAAACTACCCTATCTAACTAAGACTAACTAAGAGTAAGACTAAAACTAAGACTATAACTTCCATATATTTTTTAGCATTAATTACAAGGTACGACGCTGACGATCCATGGTTCTAAATTTATCTTGGTCCTGCAGTCGGGGTTATCATAAGCATGGTGTCCACGCCGAGGTGAGCGGTATGAGTGCTGAGTCCCGACGGGAGCGGGGAGCCATCCTCCAGGTGACGATGCTCCACGTGCTCAGCCCACAACTAGGCGATCTCAGCTCGAGCCCTACTCAGCTCATCTAATGCATGGTCCAGCTCCGTGTTTAGCACGATGGCTAGGTTGACTGTGCTGCTCAACCTAGGATTGTCCTCACCAATAGGTGAGACAACCACGCCTCCTGTGCTGCCCGATGGACGGCGGGGGTAATACTTCAGGTTAAGACCATCGGCTACCCCACCGAACACTGAGCAGTAGTGCGAAAGCGCACGACGTGCGGCATCTTGCATGGCCGCCTCAGCTGAGTCCCGCTCAGAAATAGAGTAGTGTTCTGAGCAGACCTCCGCACCCCAGAGGTTGTTCTCCAGACGGCGCACCAAACAAGTCGCCTCCCAGCGGTCCGGGTAAACCCCGTGACTATGCTGGAAGACAACACAGCGATACTCGATGGACCAGGTACGCCGGTCAAGTGCCTGGCGTAGCAAGGTGTCGAGCGCATCGTGAAAGTGACACCCATGAGCGGCGTCACGAGTGATGGGTTGGGCAAACAATCCCTCCAGCTCCTGCTCCTCTAAAAGGTCGGTGTTGTGGCTCGAGCTGATGTCGTCGGGGTCTCCTCCAACAGCTACTCCAGTGGCCAGGACGCCCAGTGGTGGTGCAGGGGGTGCCTCTAGCGGGGGCACAGGGGAGCAGCTCCTCACAGACTCTATCTCCTGCTGAAGCGAGAAAGAAGAGCCCTGCTGCTCTAGATCCTGTCGCCGACGCTCCTGCTCCTCGTGCAGGCGATGGTGCAGCCTCTCCAAATGGCTAGACTAACCAGCCATCGGACGGCGAAGTGGACGCTCTGCGAGACGAGAAGGCAAGAAAGGAATGACTGACTTTCGGGCAGTGTGTCTAAGACGAGCCATCTACAAAAGACACCATAAACATAAGAGTGAGAACAGAGCTAATATGACCATCAAGTAAACCATAAAAAAGTAGGAACTAGAATAAAACATTTTTCAGCATGGTATAATATATAGTAGAACATAGGTTTGGTCGATATGACCAACTTTTAAAGGGATACCAAAGTCAAGGTGATAATAGGGGTCTATAATCCTTAGAACGACCATTCTATTCTAGGTTAGCAGTCCTACAGTCAGCACGGCTTTGATACCACCTACGAAACACCCGGTTTTAGAAGGCAAACCGAATGCGAACCATGTACGTGCCAGGATTAGCAATTCATGTACACAACAGTTACATAACTGGGCATCATCACACAGTTCTCAAATAATAACATAAAAGAAGGTATAATAGTTGATTACATCATGATGTCCGGGACATCCACATAGTCTTTAACAATTATCAAAGTGCGGAAAAGAAACATAGATACACACGGCCTACACAGGCAGCCGACTGGGGGTTTGCCGCTAACCCACGCCTAGAACTCGTCGTACTCTTGGAACTCCTGGAAGTCCTCCTCCACGACTTCATCTTCACCTGAGCAGTGGTGGCAATGCGGACAACCTGGGGGGGGGGGGGTTGGTGTGTAAAGCAAGGGTGAGTACACATCAACATACTCAACAATATGTCCCGTTTGGCTGTAGTGGACTAGCTTTATATGGAGTTTAGTCAAGCGGTTGCTTTTAGTTGGTCAGGTTATTATTACTAGTAGAAAGCTAGGTTTTAGCATTAACCCAAGTTATTAACCCAATGTACCCTTTCCAAACGGAAAGAATACCACTTACCATTACCATAGTCATAACCAAAACCATCATCCTCATCACCACCTGTAAACCATACATCTCTGATCAAATATCTCTAATCAAGTATCTCTAATCAAGTATCTCTAATCAATGGAGCTCCCTTGGCCGCTCATAACCGCGAGCACGACTGATATATCAGTTTCATAACACTCTACAGAGGTTGCGCACTTTACCCACAAGTCATGATCCCCTCTTGCCTCGGGCCGATCAAACCCTTAAACACTACCAAGGTGAACAGGCAGGGTTTCACTATGTAGCCTTTAAAAGATTCCCTGAGGCTGTAGCCACCCGTTAGGTTTCCTAAATGCACCGCACTCCTCCCCAAGGGGCAAACCAACCTTGGCAGAGCGAGCCGTATACACCGAGCCCCATTAACGGCACGATGGCGAAGTGAACTACACCCCAGTTCCTCTAATTATTCAGCTAAGGGCGTCCCATTCCACCCTCATGGTTGAACTGTTTTCCCGGGCGGTCATCCAACGAACTAGTCCTTACGAAGAGGCACTCGAGAAACAGCTCGAGTCCCCTTAAATGCCACAAGTACATCATCATAATCAAAAAGGGAAAACAACATATCATAGATGATCTCATCATGTTCATTGATTAATGTGAAGCACTAGCATATAGCTAAACCGAAATAACCCAACCAGAATAGGTAAACGAGGACAAGATAAACAAAAGCTAGTCAATCCTTAGGTATAAACTATGTAAATGCAGGGAGTGAATTATAAGAATGAGTAGGACATAGATGGGTCAAGTGACACTTGCCTTCACCAACCAGCTGCTGCTCAGGGTCTTCACCTGCAATTCCTTCGGACTCCACCAACTAACTATTATCTATACGAGTTCAAACATACATTCCACACATTTAATACAAAAGAACAGTACACCATACAATAGAATGTTATAAATAAACAGACACTCGGCGCAGGGCTCACACCTACAACAAAGCGAGAAAGAAAGAGTAACAGTCGAGACTACGGTCGAAGAGTGATCACGTCACACGATTATAAATCAAAATAATCATCTAAACAGAATGATATTAATTTGGCCATCGCGTTATGCATCGGGTAAAGTCATGTTCCATGTTTAATCATCATGAACGGATCAAAGTGAATTTAAAAGTATTGTCGCGTGGCGAAGCGCGCGACACAGCACTTAAACTGAATTAAGAACAAAACAACTCGTCGTGCGATGGGGCGCGCCACGAGACACTTGAACTAATTACGAAAATAACGTCAAACGTCGCACGACGAAGCGCACGACGGCATACGTCATCCAAACTGAATTTAAAACGAAGCGTCGCGCGATTGGACGCGCGATGCCGCACATTAAATAATCTGAAATTAAAATGGATCGTCGCGCGACGAAGCGCGTGACACAGCACATTAATAGAATCTGAAATCAAATTAATTAGCCGCGCGACGAAGCGTGCGACGTAGGACGTTAATTGAACAACGTCTAAAATTAATTAAAACTAAAATCAATCACCGCGCGCGTGGAGCTGCGCGTGCGGGATCACGTTGCGCGTGCCGGGGCGCGCGAGGCTGCGCCGGGGACACGAGAGGCCACACGAGTCACGCCGGGGACTGGGCAGCGCCGCCGGGGAGGGGCCGAGCAGGGTGCCGTGTGGGGCGCACGCGGGGGCCCCATGGGGCGCCTGCTGGGGGGCGCGAGGGGTGCTGCCGGGGGGCACGAGGGAGCGTCGCCGGGGGCTGCGAGGGGTGCGCGCCGGGGGCCGCGAGGGGCACCGCCGGGGGCCACGCGGGGCACCGCCATGGAGCCGCGCGGGGTGCGCGCAGGGGCGTCGCTAGGGGCACGCGTGGGAGGGCGCACGGGGAGCCGCCAGAGGCGCGCGCAGGGAGGCCACGCGGGGTTAGAAGAAGGGGAGGGGGAGGGGGAGGGGAAGAGAGAGAGGGAGAGGAGAGGGGAGAAAAGTTCACCTCACGGTCCAAATCAGGCGATCACCGTCTCCGAAACCTAGGGCAACACGGGAGAGAGAGAGGTGGAGGAGAGGAGGTTGCTGCGCATGAAAGTTGAATGAGAGAAAGGAAGAGAAGGGAGAGGGGGGCACGCGCATGGGGGAGGGGTAGGGGCGCCAGGGCGCGCGGGCCAGAGCGGGCTGGGCTGGGTCGGGCTGGGTCGGACTGGGTCGCGTCACGGGGCAAAAACCCACAACATACACAGCCTCAGATCGAAATCCAATTGCGAAACGAAATCGAAAATGAGACTAGGCAAATCACGCGATTAAACATGACATCAGACCGAAGAAATATGATTCGGCATGTGTCAAACCCGGTTTCAGAAGGCAAACCGAATGCGAACTATGTACGTGCCAGGATCAGAATTCACGTACACAGCGATTACATAAATGAACATCATCGCACAGTGCTCGAATAATAACATAAAAGAGTATTAACTTATTACATCACAGGGTCAGAGACATCCACATAGTCATCAACTTAACGGGTAAATCAAAGTGCTAAGCGAAACACAGTAAAGATAGGGCCTTCACAGGCAGCTGACTGGGGGTTGCCGCCAACCCACACCTAGAACTCGTCGTAGTCTTGGAACTCCTGGAAGTCTCCTTCCACGGCTTCATCTTCTCCTGAGCAGTGGTTGCAATGTGGACAACCTGGTGTTTTGTGGTAAAGCAAGGATGAGTATATATCAACGTACTCAGCAAATGCCCCGTTTGGCTGAAGTGGACTAGCTTTTATGTGGGGTTAGGCTCAAGCAGTTGCTTTTAGTTGGTCAAGTATTTATTGTTAGTAGAAGCCAGATTTTATCATAAAACCCAAGTTATAATCCCAAAAAGTACCTCCTCAGAGAGGAAATACTAGAATACATAATTAAAGTCACCATCATTAACCATCATCATTAAAGTCATCATCTGAGGTGTATCCGGAGTATCTCTAATCAAAGAGGATCCCAAGGCTGCTCTTAACCGTGAGCATAGCTGATATATCAGTTTCATTACCCTCTGCAGAGGTCACACACTTTACCCATGAGTCGTGATTCCCGTTTTGCCCGGGGATCATGACTCCCCATTGATCACTTCCTAGGTGGTCCAGCAGGGTATCACTACGTAGCTTTTACAAAGATTCCCTAGAGGTCATAGCCGCCCGTTAGGTTTCTCTAGTTTGATAAACACAGTACCCCTCCCGGTAGGAGGGTAACTAACAAAAGCAAAACGAAAGAACCTCGGCACCCAGCCTCGGCAGAGCAAGCACTGTGCCTGGACCCCATTGACGGCACGACGGCGAAGCAACTACACCTCTAGTTCTTCTAATTAATTAGCTAAGGGCCTCCCATTTCACCCTCATGGTTGCACTGTTATCCTGGGTGGTCTCTCAACGAACAGGTCCTTACGGAGAGGCACTCGAGAAACTGCTCGAGCCCCCTTAAAGGCCACAAGTATAACATCATAATAAAAGGGAAACAACGTATCACTGGTAAATCTCATCATGTTCATTGATTAGTGTTGAGCAATAGCATAAAGCTAAACAATAATAATAATCCAACCCAAATAGGTAAACAAGGACATGGATAACGAAAGCTAGTCAATCTTTAGGTATAAAGATATAAATGCGGGGAGTGAATTATAGACTTGCATAGGACATAGATAGGTCAAGGGACACTTGCCTTCACCAAGCTGCTGCTGCTCAGGGTCTTCTTCTGTAATTCTCTCAGACTCCACGAACGGCCCGATATCTACGCGAGTGCAAACATACATCCAATATTCTTGAAACGGAAGGAAACAATACACCATACAACAATATAGATCAAATAAATATGCACGCGACATAGAATTCGCATCCACGACTACGCGAGAAAGGAACTAAGACGACCGACTCTACGGTCGAGGGATATCACATTTACACTAAGCGGATATGAGTTATAATATTTAATTCGGCTTAATCATATTGACGGACATTAATCATATGCCAAGTAAAATTATTACTTAGTCCCGATTAGTTTGCTACTCGAATAACCGTTGTTTAAATATGTATTTAACTAGCGCGAGCTATTCTAGGTGAGGCGAATTATTAACGTGCAAAGAAGCACACGACGATGCATGCGAACGGCACGCGCAACGTGCACGAACGGCACGCGACGACTTAATGCGCGATGCACGGGCGATGGCGAGGCGAGCGACGCGAATGCACATGGGGGGGGGGGGGGGTAGACGAGCGTAGACGGAGTCCCGTCGACGCACTGCGCGTAAGCGAACTCGAGTGCATGCACTAGTTGCACGACGCGGCTGCGATAGCATGGCGAGGCGCTGCGCACACACGATTTGACGTGCACGACATGGCTAACAGCGAGCCCGAGGCGCGGCGAGGGTAGACGAACGGCCGGGGCGGGCTACAGGGACGTCGATGGGGCCGGGCTCGGCGGTTCGGTCACCATAGCTAGCCATGGCGGGGTGCTGGGCGTGCGGCGAGCGCGCGCTGGCTTGGGCTGCGCGCGAGCGCCCTGCTGCCTGCAGCCAGGGGCGAGCTCGCAGGCCGGCAGGAGCGTCCGTGGGGCTGGGGCGGGGACGAGGCAGGGCCAGGCGCGTTGCACAGATGGCCAGGGCTAGGTGCCGCGCGACAGGGAAGCTCAGCCACGCGCAAGGCCTCCTGGCCGCGATTTGGACAGCGGCAGGGCGAGGTCTCACCGGGGAAGAAGAACGGCGCGACGAGGGGCTGCAGGGAGGGTCCGTGGTAGGGGAGAGAGGATAGGGAAGGGGGGAGAAGAAGAGGGCGATCTCACCTTAGCGAGACACAGGCGACCCGCATGACGACGGCGCTCCGGGCGGGGCGAAGAGCGACGAACTGGGCGAGGGGCGCGGGTTTTCGGCCGATTTTGGGGCGTCGTGGGCGGTTGCTTCTCTGGAAATTCACACGGTCGGTTTGGGAAGAAGCACAGTGGCGTCCTGGCGCGTGGGCCCGGCTGACAGCGGCGGCGGCGGGCGCTGGGCGCGTGCACGCAGGGCGCGCTGGCGCTGGGCCACTGGGCCGCCACGGGCGCGGAGCTGGCCCGGCGTGGGGCTGGCGTAGAGCGAAGGCGCGTGGCGCGGAGCTGGGCCGCGGGAGCTCGCGCAGGCCCAAGAAGGGGGAGATTGCGCTGGACCGAGCAGGGGGGGAGAGAGGGGAAGAAGGGGCTAGGGTGGGCCGGCCGAATGGGCCAAGGAAGGGGAGAGAGGGCCGATTTCCTTTCTCATTTTTCTTTCTCTTTTTCTTTCTCTTTTTCTTTCTCTTTTTCTATTATTTCAGTTTGACATCATGTGAAAATCATTGATTGAATGAAATATCAAACAAACCATTCATCAAACAAAAATAAATGCCTTCCAACATGATGCAACAACCATTGTTCCCTTAGGGTTTTTATTAAAACCTGACCTTGGTGGATATTATAGAAGAGATTTTTTATACCCCTAGATTCCGGGTGTTACAAACCTATCCCCCTTAAAAGAATCTTGCCCCAAGATTCAAGGTTGGTCAGCAAAGAGTTCAGGGTATTTGGCTTTCAGATCATCTTCTCGTTCCCAGGTTGCTTCTTCCTCAGAGTGGTGACCCCATCTGACTTTGCACATTCTGATGGTGTTCCTCTGGGTGACTCTGTCTGCAAACTCCAGAATCTGCGATGGATTTTCTATGTATGTCAGATCCTCTTGGACTTCCAAATCCTCCACCGGCAACTGTTCTTCTAGTACTCATAGACACTTCTTCAATTGCGACACGTGGAACACGTTGTGCACTGCCGACAGACTTTCTGGTAGGTTGAGCTGGTAGGCCACTTCTCCACGCTTTGCTTGAATCTGATATGGTCCAACATACCGGGGTGCTAACTTGCCCTTGACTATGAAGCTTCTGACTCCTCTGATAGGCGACACCTTCAGATAGACGTAATCTCCCACTTCAAAACTTAGTTCTCTTCTCCTTCTGTCAGCATAGCTTCGTTGCCTTGATTGTGCTATCTTCAGATTCTCCCGAACCATTTTGATATTCTCTTCGGCTTCAAGCAAAATGTCGGGGCCAAACACCTGTCTCTCTCCAGGCTGGTCCCAATGCAGCGGAGTCCTACAACTCCGTCCATAGAGCACCTGAAACGGTGACATCTTCAAGCTGGCCTGGTAACTATTGTTGTAGGAGAATTCTGCATAAGGTAACCTTTTATCCAATCCTGACTTGTCTTGCAACGCACAGGCTCTCAACATATCTTCTAGGATCTGATTAGTTCTTTCAGTCTGACCGTCTGTTTGCGGGTGGTAAGCCGAGCTGAAGTTCAAGTGCGTGCCCAAAGCTTCTTGTAGCTGCTGCCAAAAATGAGAGGTGAACTGTGTTCCTCAATCTGACACTATCTTCTTCGGCACACCATGAAGGCAGACTATCCGGGACATGTATAACTCAGCTAATGTTGCTTCGGTGTATGTTGTCTTCACAGGTATGAAATGGGCCACCTTTGTTAAGCGGTCCACAACCACCCAGATGGAATCATAGTCGGCCTGGGTACGAGGTAGGCCAACTATAAAATCCATCCCGATCTCATCCCACTTCCACTGAGGAATTTGTAATGGCTGCAACAGTCCGACGGGCTTCTGATGCTCTGCTTTAGTTCTTTGACAGCTATCACAAATGGCGACATATTCTGCGATTTCTCTTTTCATGCCATACCACCAAAACCTCCTTTTTAAATCCTGATACATCTTTTCACTTCCAGGGTGTATGGAGTAGGCTGTCTCATGAGCTTCCTTGAGGATCAACTCCCGAATAGGTTTGATGTCGGGAACACACAATCGGTCCTTAAACCATATTACTCCCTCTTCATCCTCTCAAAAGTCCTTGCCTCTTCCTTCTAAGATCAACTGCCAGATCTTGTTGATGTTTTCATCATCCTTCTGCCCTTCTTTGATCTCCCGCTCTAGGGTGGGCTCTAATTCCACCGTCACTCCTTGTGTACTGTTCAGAAAACCGAGACTCAGTCTGTCGAACTCCTTGGCTAACTCATATGACATTGGGTACGTGGCCATCATATTGACTTGACTCTTCCTGCTCAGAGCATCTGCAACAACATTGGCTTTGCCTGGATGGTAATGTATCTCCAACTCGTAGTCCTTGATCAATTCCAACCATCTTCGCTGCCTCATGTTTAACTCTGACTGGGTGAATATGTATTTCAGACTTTTGTGATCTGTGTAGATGTCGCACTTCTGCCCATACAGGTAATGTCTCCATGTCTTTAAAGCATGAACCACTGCTGCCAACTCCAGGTCGTGTGTGGGATAATTTCTCTCATGTATCTTTAGCTGTCGGGATGAGTATGCTACAACTCTTCCTTCTTGCATTAGCACACATCCCAACCCGGTGTAGGAAGCATCGCAGTACACCGAGAATGGCTTGTGAACATCAGGCAGAACCAACACAGGTGTTGTAGTCAATCTGTTCTTCAGTTCTTCAAATGTCTCTTGGCACTTTTGGGTCCACTTAAACTCAACTTTCTTCGCTAGCAACGCTGTCATTGGTCTAGCAATCTTTGAAAAGCCTTCAATGAAACGCCGATAGTATCCGGCCATTCCAATGAAACTCTTGATTCCACGAACATCCTTCGGTGCTTTCCAGTTCAGAATGTCTGCTACTTTATTTGGATCCACAGCTAGCCCATCTTGGTTTATGATGTGACCCAAAATCAAGACTTCATGAATCCAGAACTCGCATTTACTCAGCTTGGCATACAACTGATGCTCTTGTAGCCTTTGCAATACCATCTTCAAATGTTCCACATGTTCTTCCTCACTTTGAGAATATATGAGAATATCATCGATGAACACTACCACAAACTTGTCTAGGTAGTCTATGAACACACTGTTCATCAGATACATAAAGAAGGCTGGCGCATTTGTCAGACCAAAGGACATAACTGTATACTCATATAACCCATACTTGGTGATGAATGCTGTCTTCGGTATGTCTGAGGGTCGGATTCTGAGTTGATGGTAACCTAATCTCAGATCTATCTTCGAGAATACGCTGGCACCTCTGAGCTGGTCAAACAGATCTTCTATCCTTGGCAGGGGGTACTTGTTCTTAATGGTGACTTCATTCAAGGCCCTGTAATCTATGCACATCCTTTTGGTACCATCTTTCTTCTCCACAAATAATACTGGAGCGGCCCAAGGCGAGGTACTTGGTCTGATGTAACCCTCCTCTAACAGCTCATCTATCTGTTTCTTGAGTTCCACCAATTCTAGCCCCGACACTCGATAGGCTCTTTTAGAAATGGGGGCGGTGCCAGGGATAAGCTCTATGGCAAATTCGACTTTTCTCTCGGGTGGCATGCCCGGTAGTTCCTCGGGAAACACATCTGGAAAGTTTGACACAACCCTGATAGCCTCGAGCGGGTTGGCCTCCTTGCCATCAACCGAAATCTGGTGACAATCTCCTTTCGCTGTTTTAGGCATCCTTAGCTCAGCCACTACCTTCTCTCCGGGCGGGGACTTCAATGTTACGACCCTCTTGTCACAGCTAACACTCGCTTCATACTTCATTAACCAATTCATCCCTAGGATGACATCTACCCCAGGGGTGTCTATTACTATTAGGTCGCTGGGGAACCCTATCCCCCTTATTTCCACCCTTACATTTGAACATATCTTATCTGTTTGCACTTTACCACCGACCGAATTAACCCTCATGGGCGGCATCAATGACTCTACGGAGATGTCATGCATTTCTACCCATGTTGCAGTGACAAATGAATGAGTTGCACCAGTATCAAATAGCACTTTTGCTGGATGAGATTCAACTGAGAACATACCTACTGCCACATCTGGTGCATCCTGGATCGCTTCGACCTCCAAGTGGTTCACCTTTCCACGGTTGTACGCATGGCGACGATTACCTATTGCCTGTTGAGGTACACCTTGCCTTGCTGGAGCATTGGGGTTTGTCTGCTGCTGCGCCATCTTCTTTGGGCAATGCATCGCCCAGTGGCCTTGCTCTCCACAGTGGAAGAATCCTCTGCCTCCTCCTTGTGCTGGGGCTGCTTGGTTGTTCTGATTCGCTGCTGGGGCAGGAAGGCGAGGTGCCTGGTTGTTCTGCCTCTGATACTGGTTACTTCCCTGCTGGCTGTTCTGACGATACTGCTGCTGCTGTGGGTACTGCCTCTGAAACTGCTGCTGGTATGTGCACTGACTCTGATGCTGGTATCCCTGTGGGTGACCAGGCTTGCCTTGCTGAGATGAACTTCCTGAGAAGTGGGGGCGGCTGTTGCTCCCGGGCTGTGGTCCACTCATCTTGCGCTTCCGATCTTCCATTTCCTTGCGCTTCCTCTCTGTCATGATTGCTCTATCGATCAGGTGCTGGAAGGTGGGGAAGGTGTGGTTCATCAGCTGGTAATGCAGGGCATCCACCAAACCCCTCATGAACCTGTACTGCCTTTTAGCATCAGTGTTGACGTCTTTAGGTGCATAACGAGATAGCTGCAGAAACCTGTCCCTGTATTCACTAACAGACAAGGGTCCCTGCTTTAGAGCTAGAAACTCCTCCTTTTTCATGATCATTAGTCCCTCTAGAACATGGTACCTGCGGAAATTCTCTCTGAATTCCTCCCAAGTGATGGCTTCGGGGTCAGCATGGGTGGCGAGGTAGGACTCCCACCAGGACTGGGCTGCTCCCCTTAGCTGGCGGGGACCATACAGAACCTTCTCCCTGTCATCACATTGGGCGGTGCGCAGTTCCCTTTCCACTGCACGCAGCCAGTCTTCTGCATCCATGGGGTCAGCAGAGTGGGCGAAGGTAGGAGGGTGCCCTCTCATGAACTCCACGTTTGTCCCGTGGCATCTGGGGTATCTGCACTTGTAACTGGGGTTGGGGCTGCTGTTGAGCCTGCTGCATGGCTGCCAAAGTCTACCCAATAGCCTGCACTGCCTGAGTTTGCATCAAGAACATCTGCTCCACTGTCATCGGGGGTGGCGGGGGAGGCTGCCTCCGGTGTTGCTGGGGTTCCTCCTGCTGGACACGCTGCTCTTGCTGAACGCGCCTGTTGCCTCGGCGTCTGTTGTCAGACATCTGTGGAAGACATTCACATATCAGCATTGATCTTACAATCCTTCAGCATAAGAAAAGGGTATACAGAATTCTTCATGACACTAAGTGAACACAGAACTTCACTGATCCCCATTACGGTCCAATACAGCTTCTCAGATAAAAAAGGGAAGTAGAAGTAAATGGTTTCCCAACTAAATAACTGACTTCATTAACATCACTAGCTAAACCAAGCTGCAGGGGAAGCCCACATGTTGGCAACAGTCATTACAAAGATTCAAATCCAGCACAAGTTCATCATAACAAGCATGGAAGCAACCGATAAGCAAACTAAACTGACTATCTAAGACTGAGACACCTGACTTAAGAATTTATTACAAACTCCGACGCTAACGATCTAAGGATCCAGATCTATCCTGGTCCTACAGGCAGGGGAACCATAGGTGTGGTGACCACGTGGCGGCGAGCGGTAAGGGTGCTGAGTCCCAACAGGAGCGGGGGAACCACCCTCTTGATGGTGGCGCTCTGCTAGCTCAGCACGCAACTCAGCGATCTCCGTTTGAGCCCTGCTCAGCTCATCCAGAGAGTGGTCCAGCTCGGTGTTAAGCACAGTGACTAGGTTGACTGTGCGGCTCAACCTAGGGTTATCCTCACCAATAGGCGAGACAATCACACTCTCTGTGCTACCAGTAGGACGGTGGGGGTAGTACCTAAGATTAAGACCGTCGGCCACCCCACCGAATAAGGAACAGTACTGGGAGAGTGCACGCCGTGCTGCGTCCTGCATAGCCGCCTCCACAGTGTCCCTCTCGGAAATGGAGTAATGCTCCGAAAAGGCCTCTGCACCCTGGAGATCATCCTCCGGACGGCGTACTAGGCAGGTAGCCTCCCAGCGGTCCGGGTACCTCCCGCGATTGTGCTGGTAGACTACACAACGATACTCGATCGACCAGGTGTGTCGGTCGAAAGCCCGACGCAACAAGGTGTCGAGTGCGTCGTGGAAGTGACAACCGCGAGCGACGTCACGGGTGATGGGTCGGGCGACCCATCCCTCCGCCTCCTGCGGCTCAGAGGGCTCAGTACTGTGGTTTGAGCCGTCGTCGTCGTCGTCGGGGTCTCCTCCAGGACCTCCTCCAGTAGCTCCTCCAACAGCCGGGGCATCCTACGGTGGTGCAGGGGCGCCTCCAGCTGAGGAACAGAGGAACGGCGCCTCACGGACTCCACCTCCTGCTCAGGTGGGGAGGAAGAGCCCTGCTGCTCCCTCTGCTGACGCTGGCGCTCCTGCTCCTCACGCAGGCGGTGGTGCAGCCTCTCCAGGTGACTCGACTGACTGGACACTATGCGGTGCAGGGGACGCTCCGCAAGGCGAGACGGCAGGAAAGGGATCACCGACTTACGAGCAGTGTGTCTAAGACGAGCAATCTACAAAAGACACCGTAAGCATAAGAGTAAGAACAGAACTAATATGACAAGTAAGTAAACCATAGACAGAACAAAATAAAATTCTAGCAAGGTATAATATAATATGTATATATATATATGTAGTAGAACATAGGGTTGGTCGAGGTGACCGACTTTTGAAGTGACACCAGAGGTCAAGGTGAGAATGAGGGTCAATAGTCCTTAGTACGGCCAGTGCTACTCTAGGTCAGCGGTCCTACAGTCAGCATGGCTTTGATACCACTTATGTCACACCCGGTTTCAGAAGGCAAACCGAATGCGAACTATGTACGTGCCAGGATCAGAATTCACGTACACAGCGATTACATAAATGAGCATCATCGCAAAGTGCTCGAATAATAACATAAAAGAGTATTAACTTATTACATCATAGGGTCAGAGACATCCACATAGTCATCAACTTAACGGGTAAATCAAAGTGCTAAGCGAAACGCAGTAAAGATAGGGCCTTCACAGGCAGCTGACTGGGGGTTGCCGCCAACCCACACCTAGAACTCGTCGTAGTCTTGGAACTCCTAGAAGTCTCCTTCCACGGCTTCATCTTCTCCTGAGCAGTGGTTGCAATGTGGACAACCTGGTGTTTTGTGGTAAAGCAAGGATGAGTACACATCAACGTACTCAGCAAATGCCCCATTTGGCTGAAGTGGACTAGCTTTTATGTGGGGTTAGGCTCAAGCAGTTGCTTTTAGTTGGTCAAGTATTTATTGTTAGTAGAAGCCAGATTTTATCATAAACCCAAGTTATAATCCCAAAAAGTACCTCCTCAGAGAGGAAATACTAGAATACATAATTAAAGTCACCATCATTAACCATCATCATTAAAGTCATCATCTGAGGTGTATCCGGAGTATCTCTAATCAAAGAGGATCCCAAGGCTGCTCTTAACCGTGAGCACGACTGATATATCAGTTTCATTACCCTCTACAGAGGTCGCACACTTTACCCATGAGTCGTGATTCCCGTTTTGCCCGGGGATCATGACTCCCCATTGATCACTTCCTAGGTGGTCCGGCAGGGTATCACTACGTAGCTTTTACAAAGATTCCCTAGAGGTCATAGCCGCCCGTTAGGTTTCTCTAGTTTGATAAACACAGTACCCCTCCCCATAGGAGGGTGACTAACAAAAGCAAAACGAAAGAACCTCGGCACCCAGCCTCGGCAGAGCAAGCACTGTGCCTGGACCCCATTGACGGCACGACGGCGAAGCAACTACACCTCTAGTTCCTCTAATTAATTAGCTAAGGGCCTCCCATTTCACCCTCATGGTTGCACTGTTATCCCGGGTGGTCTCTCAACGAACAGGTCCTTACGGAGAGGCACTCAAGAAACTGCTCGAGCCCCCTTAAAGGCCACAAGTATAACATCATAATAAAAGGGAAACAACGTATCACTGGTAAATCTCATCATGTTCATTGATTAGTGTTGAGCAATAGCATAAAGCTAAATAATAATAATAATCCAACCCAAATAGGTAAACAAGGACATGGATAACAAAAGCTAGTCAATCTTTAGGTATAAAGATATAAATGCGGGGAGTGAATTATAGACTTGCATAGGACATAGATAGGTCAAGGGACACTTGCCTTCACCAAGCTGCTGCTGCTCAGGGTCTTCTTCTGCAATTCTCTCAGACTCCACGAACGGCCCGATATCTACGCGAGTGCAAACATACATCCAATATTCTTGAAACGGAAGGAAACAATACACCATACAACAATATAGATCAAATAAATATGCACGCGACATAGAATTCGCATCCACGACTACGCGAGAAAGGAACTAAGACGACCGACTCTACGGTCGAGGGATATCACATTTACACTAAGCGGATATGAGTTATAATATTTAATTCGGCTTAATCATATTGACAGACATTAATCATATGCCAAGTAAAATTATTACTTAGTCCCGATTAGTTTGCTACTCGAATAACCGTTGTTTAAATATGTATTTAACTAGCGCGAGCTATTCTAGGTGAGGCGAATTATTAACGTGCAAAGAAGCGCACGACGATGCATGCGAACGGCACGCACAACGCGCGCGAACGGCACGCGACGACTTAATGCGCGATGCGCGCGCGATGGCGAGGCGAGCGACGCGAATGCACATGGGGGGGGGGGGGGGTAGACGGGGGGTAGACGAGCGTAGACGGAGTCCCGTCGACGCACTGCGCGTAAGCGAACTCGAGTGCGTGCACTAGTTGCACGACGCGACTGCGATAGCACGGCGAGGCGCTGCGCACGCACGATTTGACGTGCACGACATGGCTAACAGCGAGCCCGAGGCGCGGCGAGGGTAGACGAACGGCCGGGGCGGGCTGCAGGGACGTCGACGGGGCCGGGCTCGGCGGTTCGGTCACTATAGCTAGCCATGGCGAGGTGCTGGGCGTGCGGCGAGCGCGCGCTGGCTTGGGCTGCGCGTGAGCGCCCTGCTGCCTGCAGCCAGGGGCGAGCTCGCAGGCCGAGAGGAGCGTCCGTGGGGCTGGGGCGGGGATGAGGCAGGGCCAGGCGCGTTGCGCAGATGGCCGGGGCTAGGTGCCGTGCGGCAGGGAAGCTCAGCCACGCGCAAGGCCTCCGGGCCGCGATTTGGACAGCGGCAGGGCGAGGTCTCGCCGGGGAAGAAGAACGGCGCGATGAGGGGCTGCAGGGAGGGTCCGTGGTAGGGGAGAGAGGATAGGGAAGGGGGGAGAAGAAGAGGGCGAGCTCACCTCGGTGAGACACAGGCGACCTGCACGGCGACGGCGGCGGCGCTCCGGGCAGGGCAGAGAGCGACGAACTGGGCGAGGGGCGCGGGTTTTCGACCGATTTTGGGGCGTCGTGGGCGGTTGCTTCTCTGGAAATTCGCACGGTCGGTTTGGGAAGAAGCACAGTGGCGTCCTGGCGCGTGGGCCCGGCTGACAGCGGCGGCGGCGGGCGCTGGGCTCTGGCATTGGGCCACTAAGCCGCCACGGGCGCGGAGCTGGGCCGCGGCGGACGCGCGCTGGGCCGGCGCGGGGCTGGCGCAGAGCGAAGGCGCGCGACGCGGAGCTGGGCCGTGGGAGCTCGCGCAGGCCCAAGAAGGGGGAGATGGCACTGGGCCGAGCGGGGGGGGGGGGGGGGGGGAGAGGGGAAGAAGGGGCTAGGGTGGGCCGGCCGAATGGGCCAGGGAAGGGGAGGGCCGATTTCCTTTCTCATTTTTCTTTCTCTTTTTCTTTCTCTTTTTCTATTATTTCAGTTTGACATCATGTGAAAATCATTGATTAAATGAAACATCAAACAAACCATTCATCAAACAAAAATAAATGCCTTCCAACATGATGCAACAACCATTGTTCCCTTAGGGTTTTTATTAAAACCTGACCTTGGTGGATATTATAGAAGAGATTTTTTATACCCCTAGATTCCGGGTGTTACAGCATGATGCAACACTCATGTCAACTTAGGTTTTTATTCACACGCAATACGGACACCAGTCGCTATACTGCTTTGAAATTGGGGAGAAGGAGCGAAACGGGAAGAGAAAAGAGAGTAACGCCTGAATTTGGTGAGTATAAAGAAGAAAAAATTCTACCCCCAAATTCAAAGTGTTAAAGCGGAGATGGCCGGAGCGGGGAGGATGGCGCGAGATAGACGGGGTCGAGAGCTAGAGTGGTGGAAATGGCGCGGCGCGCGGGGGCGGCAGCGAGCGGGGGTGGTGCGCGTTGGCGGCAGCGCGCGGGGTTGGCAGGGCGTGAGGGCGGCGCGCGTGGCCGGCAACGCGCGGGCGGCAGGGCGTAGGGGCGGCGGCACGTGGGCCGACGGCGTGGGGGTGGGGCGCGGGCCGGTTGCGCAGGGGCGGTGGGGCGCGGGCCGGTTGCGTGGGGGCAGCGGCGCGCGGGTCGACAGCGTGGGGGCGGCGTGGGGGTGGGGGCGCGTGCCGGCGGCGGGGGCAGTGCTGCGACGGGGGCGGGGCGCAGTGTTGGGGTTGAGACAGAGTGAGCGAAGAGAAGAAGAGGAAAACGACCGGTGTAATATTCACCGGCTTTGCCGAGTGCCAGATCGCGGACACTCGACAAAGAATTTTTTAAAAGTTTAAAAATATATTTTGCCGAGTGCTATGTATCTGGCACTCAGCAAAGACCTCTTTGCCGAGTGCCGACAGATAGGCACTCGGCAAACTCTGAACTTAGGGTTTTTACCGAGTGCCCACGAGCTGGCACTCGGCAGAGAAAGCTTTGCCGAGTGTCTTTTCTAGACACTCGGCAAAGCATATTTTTTATTTTTTTTCTTTTCCCAACCAAACTTTTTATGGTATGTTCCTACACTATGTAGACCTATATGTACTATTTTGGGATAATTATAACATTGTTTTCTATAGCTAGTAGATTTAGTTCGTTTATTTGAATTTCTTCGGAAAATTCAGATTTAAACTGCAAGTCACTCGAAACTTAGAAAACCGTGCATGCAAAAATGATACTCATGTTATTTAGCACAAGTTATGACCGATTTCAGGAGCGGACCCAAAATTTCGAGCATCATGCTCACTGAACATGGTCGTGAACTTATCATCCAGCTGTTTAAAAATTGTATAAAACACAAACAAAGTCAGAAAATCATGAAACTTGTCCACGTGTCATGATATCATATGTAGAGGCTGTGATAAAAATTTGATAACGTTTCGAGAAAGTTGTGAGACACTATGTGTAAAAACTTAGGAGAACTACACATGAAATCGCTTAGTCTGTTGTGTAATTAGTTTTATAATTATACTATATTTAATACTCGTAATAGATGTCCAAACTTTTATATATGTGACATGGACTAAACTTTAGTATCTCAAACTAAACACCCACTTTCAGAAACAAATAAGCCCTACCGGGTCGTGCAGGTTTTATGTTGTATCTAGTGTCTAATCAGCGTGCACAAGATAAATAATGTTTTTTGTTTTGGCTTTTTCGTGATAAGCTTTTTTTTTAAAAAAAATTGGTTGTAGAGAGAATCTGAACATCATGAGGATTACATGGAGAGAAAGATGAAGGGGTCCATAGAGTTTATGATCTAAAAAGTGATGAATTCCTATTATCGCGGTGACCTGATTTTATGTTCACGTTAGTTTTTGACGGTTTTCATGAAAGCACTTCCTACAAAGAGCTGGAAAACTAGACATTTGACAACCCACAACAGTTTTTGGGGGACAGAATCTAAAAAACTTCAACAAACGGGACCAATATAGAGAGGAGAGCTCTCAGGTGAGGTTTATATTACTAGGGCTAGTTTGGAACCCCATTTATCTAAGAGATTTACATTTTTTTAAGAAATTGAAAAAATAGAAATCTTTTAAAAAATGTAATTTCTAGACTAGCCCCTAAAAAAGAAAAACAAAAATAGCGTTTATTTCATTCTAAAATATAAAATAGCATATCTTCTTTCACCTAAAAGCACAAGACAGGACAGCAAGTCGATGTGCTACCAGTATGGCTCCACGATGAGACAAAAAAGAAGGGAAGCGAGAGATAGAGCACAATTTAGCATGTGGAACAAGAGCTATTTTGCCGTGTACTATGTGCTGGTGTGACGTGCAACGCCACTACTAGAGACTTGACAAAAAAGCTACGGGGGGCCGGGGGGACGACGACGTCTTTGTTTTGTTCTGCGCGTCGGAGCCACTGCACCGCACACGTTGCTTGCAGATAACGAGCTAGCAGGTTGCCACTGCAGTACATGTAATGATATCTCCTCTCTCTATCAGCGCTCGTGGTGTGATTGAGATATGAATGGTCGCGGATCGATCGAGACGGTACGTAGAGACCTGCCTCTCAGATGTTTCCACAGCCCCGAAGTTTACGTACACCGACTATGACACGGCATGGGATGCATGAGTAGTCCTGTTTTATTTTGCACTTCCAAGAGTAATAAATGTATAACAAAAATTGATCTCTAGTAGTTAATCTCTCCGTCCAACACTTAATCACTCACTCTCATAAAAGAAAGGTTGGAGAGAGCTCAAACAAGGGTTGCAGAAGCATAGCGGATACGCGCCGGATCGGAATGGGTCGAGCGGGACGAGCCGGATGGTGGGAAGCTTTTATGCATGTATAAATATTTGATATATTTTGCGTAACAGAACGTGGGCCATCGATCAGAATGTGGGCCGGTGACGTGTTACCCGTATATCAGGGAGTTGGTTCGTAACAGTGTTTATGATAGCATATGTCCTGATTCGAACTTGCATAAATTGATGTTAGGCAACTAATACTTCCATGATTAGCGCGCCCACGATCCTAGAATATAGCAGATACACACATGATGTCACCGTGAATAACGCGCCCACGATGATGGATATGTGCACGGGAAAAGGTAAGAATCCAAGGTTTCCAAAAAAGATAGACGGTAAGAATGGTGCGTTATGGCAAGGTGTCTGTTGCAAACGGTGCGACAGCCAAAGGAAGTAATCCAGAGCTGGAAAATGGCGACACCATGGGGTAAAGAGCCCATCGGAGAGGACACAACGCAGGCAAGTGTTCATCGAGCAAATCTATGCTTGGAGATCGTATCAATGGTGCAGGAAGAACAACTAGCTACAAACGAGTTTGGCTCGGATGCAGCTGGATATGGGCACACAGAAACTGCCGTAGGGGCAATTACTCCACCAGCATCATTGAGGGCGCCGGGGGTTGATGATCATAACACAGCAGATGCGTCGAGGATGGCAATAAATCAAGGAGGACAACAACTGACTACTATGCGAACTATTGGTGAGCAAGAACATGACACACCAGTGATTCTGCAAAGACATGTAAGTACTTTATACATGTTGGGGATTTTGATTACTGTATATTAGATTGCATACGATATATGTAGACGTGCAGTGTGCAGCGGTAATAGTAAAATTTGGTCGAACACCATACAACAGACAATTATTGTTATTTGTACATACATTTATTTTTATTAATTTGCACAGGCAGTGACAATTGATCCGAGGTTGGTACCTAAAGTTGGTATGACATTCAGTGGTGTGGATGAAGCATATCAATTTTATAGTCGGTACGCATATGAAGTTGGCTTCCCATTGAAAAAATATAGGGAATGAAAAAACTGTAAGTGGTTGAATTGTTCGATGGAAGGAAAAAGTGCGGTAAAGGGAATAGCGAACCCAAAGGTACGTAATACCAGCTCAAAGCGGACGTAATGCAGGGCCGTTATGAAACTTAAGAAATTTATGATGATGCCAAAGAGATAGTTTGTAACACCCACTTGTAAATAGCTAGAAAAAATACCAATAGAGAAAACAATTTCTCTTTATGTGAGTTTGACCTTTATGTATCATCACATGTGAACACTAAATTCAAAAAAAACAAATAAGTAATAAAAGGATATACCATTAAAGTTTATGCATCATGCTGAGTTTTTATTTGGATGTGCATTTGTGCTTAATAAAATAAATATACCATTAATAGCATCTCAATGGATCCATAGAATTTAAAGTTTAACTTGAAAATAAAACCATGAAAATAGAGAAGAGAAAGGAATATTATTCAATACAAATAAAATTATCATTAAAATATCTGCACCACAGTTGATATGATCAAAATAAATAATTAGCCAGTATACAAAGTGCCACAAAGTTTGAATTTGAATTGAAGTTTGAATTTGAAAAAGAAATAAAACAGAAAATAAAAGAAAAAGAGAAAAAAACCTTACCTGGGCCGACTGTACCCATTCTGGCCCATCTCCTCCTTCTCCCCCACGCAGCCCAGACTTGTCTTCAGCGCCGACACTTGGGGGCCACCGGTCAGCCATCCACCGTGTATGCACGCGTGACTCCGCGGCTGGACTATGGGCCCGCCCGGCCAGATCCTCGCGCGCGCGCCGACCGGACTCCTCCCAACACATTGACCGGTGGGGCCGTTTGACCAGCCTCCGCGTCGCGGTCGTCTCCTCCGCGATTGTCGCGCGGCGCGGGCGGACCTTGCCGCCATGGCCGGCGTGGGACTCGCTCAGACCGTTGGGTGTTGACCAATATAAATGTGAGCGCTCGGTGCCGTGACTACTCCTCGCCCCACTTAGCCGTGTCCATCGCCGCCGATAGGATTCCAGTGCACGCCGCGCAGTGACAACCCCATCGCCGCCGCTGACTCTCCTCTGCGTCATCATTCCGGTGTTGCTCGGTGGTCGGGGTAACTTCCCTAGGGCCGTGGAACGCGTCCGTGGCGGATTGAGGCCCGAAACGTCCCAACGGCGCGGGAATTCCTCGCCGGAGTGGAGATAACACCGCCGAGCCGCCCCAACGCGTGAACAACCTGTCTGCGCGCCCGATTTCCGGTATTCTTCACCTTCTTCGTGTTCGCCATGGTCTTATGTCGATGTAGCACAAGTAGATTACGAAATGGCGACAGGAATAGGGTGGGGGCTGCTCCGGTCATGGCGCTCCGCCGTGGAAGGGGCCAGCGCCGCCGCGGGCTGGCTTAGTTTGGGGGAAGCGATTCTGGCCGTTGGATCTGTTGCCAACGCATAGGATTAGATCCTGATAACGGTTCGGCGTGGGCGCGGGTGAGTCGTTCGATCATGATCGGGCGGGCGTGGGTTAGATTCGCGATAATTAAATCGGGACCCCAGATTGCTGATCCGACGGACCAGATCTCATACCGCTTCATGGCTGGTAAGATCTAATCGCACCCACTAGTTTCTAATCCAACGGCCCATATTCATCGATACCCTTTCGTGGGTATCTTTTGCAAAAGAGACCCTCTGTTTTTATATAATCAACCCGCCGTCCACCAGTGATTTTCCCTGTGTCTCTGGATTCTTACCCCGAGCCCCCTTCGCTTTCCAGGATTTGAGGCCCAGCCCATAGCTCTTTAAATTCAGTTATTTAATTATAGAAATTACTTTTTAATACAAAATAATCGCTAGAACTTTGATAATTCATAGAAAATACATATGAACTCCAAATTAATCCATTCCAGTTCCTAAAATTTTGTAATTTTATTCTTTAGCACTTAGTGTCTCTGTTTTATCATGACAACAGTAAGAAAATTAATCCCACACTTAATCCTATTTTAAACACATAAAACCTTTGAAAATCCATAACTTAAAATTTATAACTCCAAAAATTATGATTCCTGTTCCTAGAATTTTATTTTAACATGTAGATTATTACTGTGTATTTTGTTTATATGTTTGGTGTAATGTTAATTTCTCCATATGCACTGTGCTTGTTTGTATTGTGGCGAGTAGAAGAGCCCGTGACCGAGGATCCTGGTGAGCAGCAGGTTGAAGTAGCTGAGCAGGAGCTCATTGAAGGCAAGTTGTGCCCTTGACCACTTTTTACCTAATAATGTTCTTTAATATCACTCATCCATGCATAGGTTAATTTTGATGGGACCCAATAGGTCACCCTAGATTGTTTATCTCATTACCTTGTTTTGGGTAGTTTGCTATTGCTTTACATGGTTTTGGGATAATCATTTATTACCTCTATGTTCCAATTCTTTTTGTTATTCTATTTATGTTCATGTTGAGATCATTAATGTTAATTGGAACATAGAGCTTAACTTGAGAACCACGTGCCACCACAAGGGTTTAATGGGACGCCCTTGGCTGACTAATTAGGAAAGCTAGTGGAAGACTACCTTACCCGAAAGGGGCAAGGGCAGTAGGGGAGTGGTCAGTGTAGGGAGGTCCTTGGTTGATTTTGCTGCGATGGCAGTCAGTCAAGAACCCTGCATTGGAACTTCCTATAAACTGTAGCGGGTTTTCGGAAGCTAGTGGAACTTTGTAAAGGCCTCGTAGTGTTGCCCTGCCGCGCTTCCTAGGTAGAGGTGTATGGGATTCGCGACCCCTTGGCAGATGGGTAACATGACTTGTGGGTAAAGGGTACAACCTCTGCAGAGTGTAAAACTGGTATACTAGCCGTGCTCGCGGTCATGAGCAGCTTAGGACTCTCTGATGTTTAAATTATGGAACTTAAATTCAATTTTGTCATTTGCATTGCATGGGTTTGTTATTAATTTTGTTCTATTACTTTTCTTATGGTTTGGTATTTACTTACACTTAGTAATTGCTAATAAAATTTTGACCAACTACTTAAAAGCAATGCTCAGCCTTAAACCCCTGTCATTGATTAGCCTTACACATCACATGAACTCACACCTTTGTGAGTTCATGTCCACTGGTTCCCCACAACTTGTTGAGCTATGATCATGTGTGAGCTCACCCTTGCTGTCTCACACCCCCCCACAGGAGAAGAGCAGGTGGTTCAGGAGGAGCCACAAGGCGAGGAGTATGATCTGATCTAGGTGGCGTTTCTCAGTTGACATTGGGGCCTACGATCCTTAGTTCATTTTATATTTATTATTTTATTTTGTAATAAGTCTTCCGCTATGTAATAAATACTCTGATGTTTTATGACATTTATCTCTATACACTCTGTTATTATATATGTTGTCTTCTTGGCGCATGTATGAGATGCACCTGGCTTTGTTCCTTAAAGCCGGGTGTGACAGAAGTGGTATCAGAGGAAATGTTGACTGTAGGACGAAACCTAGACAGAAATGGACATCCCTTACCTACTTACCTTAATCTGATTCTTTCTATACTTACCTTATCTTGATCCTCTCTCACCTTTTGCTATTCTACTCTGACTAATCTTATCTCTTCTACTCTAAGACAAGATGGATTTCACACCTTGGAATCCGACCACTATGATCTTTTTAAGATATAGGGGACCTAAGACAAAATTCAAAACCACTTCCTTTAAAAATGTTGTTTGATTGTGCTGATGCTAAATGCCTGATTTGCTTCTTTGATTGATTGAATTATTATAGATGGACATCTTAGTATGTACCACCATAAGGTGTTGAATTAGCTTTGGTAGGTAAAATATTAATCTGCTTAACTAATAAAAAAAATTCCCCAAAGTAACCTGCTTTGTAAATACCTGCCTTGTCTACTGTTCTCTTACTACATGTATCTAACTCAGATGGTCAATACCAGTCGGGGTGGTGGAATTGATTTGCCTCCTAATCAGCACACTCGGAGGATATATAGACAACCCCAGCCACAACCTGCAGAGATGAATCCTCCTAATCCTCCACCAGGCGGAGTTGACCCACTGGTTGCTGCTCAGATGGCGGTGATGCAGCAAATGGCGGACACTATGGCTGATATGCGTGCCCAGATGCAGCAAGAACGCCAGGAGATGCGCCAGGAAAGAGAAGATATACGCCAGGAGTTGCGCCAGGAGCGAGATGAGATACGCCAGGAAAGGAGGGCACAACAACAGCTGCTGCAACAACAAATGCAACAGCAACAACAGCAACAACAGCAGCAACAGCAGCAACAAGTGCCACTGCCTCCACCACCACCACCACCAGTCCCACCCCATGATAAGCATAGAGAGTTCATGAGTCATAAACCACCTACATTTGCAAGCTCTCCTGATCCACTGGACGCGGATGATTGGCTGAAGTCCGTTGAGAAGATGTTGAATATTGCTCAATGCACTGATCGGGAGAAGGTTTTATATGCTTTTGGACGTCTGACAGGTCCTGCTGCTGACTGGTGGGATTCATATACTGCTGCCCATGATGCTGCGGATACTATTACTTGGGCGGAGTTTAGTACACAGTTCAGGAACTACCATATTCCAGCTGGTATGATAAAGATCAAGAAGAAGGAATTTCTGTCGCTGAAGCAAGGAAGTATGTCAGTCAGCGAGTACCGCGACAAGTTTATTCAGTTATCCAGATATGCCCCTGAAGAAGTTGCTGAAGACGAGAGGAAGCAGGAGCATTTCATTGAAGGACTTAATGGACCACTGCAGTATGCTCTAGTGGCACACACATTTCCATCATTTCAGAGGCTGCTTGATAAGGCACTGGCTATTGAACACAAGCGTGTTCAGCTGGGAGATTTGAAGAGAAAGGCAATATCTCAAGGACAAGGAAGCAGCAGTGTTCGTCCTCGCTACAGTTCACCACAGGGTACACCAACTCGACCCGGAGGACCGCGCCCAGTTCAGCAATCACCACTGAGGACTCCACCTCCTCGACAGGCTACCCCTACTGGCACCCCGACGAAGTTTTCAGGACAGAGTCCAGGCACCATATGTTTCAAGTGTGGGAAGACTGGTCATTATGCAAATGTCTGCCCACAGAGGATGGCTACTACTCTAGTTCAGAACAGGCAGCAAACTCCAGGATCTGGCAAGGGATACTCTATTGCCAAAGTTAATCAAGTCAGCGTTGATGCTACCCCGGATGGTGGGGACCTCGTAATTGGTATGTTTTATGTTAATGCAATTCCTGCAACCATATTATTTGATTCTGGTGCTACACATTCATTCATGTCTGCTAGATATGCCAACACAAATGAAATACCACTGCTAAATATGAGAAAACCCATGATAGTAATTACACCTAGAGGGCCTGTTGAGGCGAATCAAATGACGCGTAGATTGACATTGACCATTATGGGTAGAGAATTTGGAGCTACTGCTATAATATTAGAGTCAAGCAGTATAGATTTGATCCTTGGTATGTCATGGCTAAGAAAGGCAAAGGCCGTTATAGCATGTGGTAGAGGTACCGTAGAACTCACTACCCCTAAAGGAGAAAGATTTCAAGTTAATATTGCAGTAACCTCCTCATCCATGCGTGCAATGTTCTTTATACCTGAGGAGTTTGTTGGTGACAATATCCGGGTGGTTAGAGATTTTTCGGATGTCTTTCCAGAGGAGTTACCAGGGATGCCACCTGATAGAGAAGTTGAGTTCGTTATTGATCTCCTACCTGGAACCGCCCCTATTTCTAAACGGCCATATAGGATGTCCATAGAGGAGTTGAAGGAACTTAAGAAGCAGTTAACTGAGTTACAAGAGGCTGGGTACATTCGTCCGAGTTCCTCACCTTGGGGAGCGCCGGTCTTGTTTGTACAGAAGAAGGATGGATCTCAGCGGATGTGTGTGGATTATAGATCTCTTAATGATGTTACGGTGAAGAACAAGTATCCGTTGCCCCGTATTAAGGATTTATTTGATCAGATGAGAGGTGCTAGAGTATTCTCGAAGATTGATCTCCGATCCGGTTACCATTAGATGAGGATTAGACCATCGGATATTCCCAAGACGGCTTTCTCGACTCGATATGGATTATATGAGTTCACTGTTATGTCGTTTGGATTAACCAATGCACCAGCTTATTTTATGAATTTGATGAATAAGGTGTTTATGGAGTACTTGGACAGATTCGTCGTGGTGTTCATCGACGATATTCTTATTTATTCTAAGAGTGATAGTGATCATGAGGAACATCTGAGATTGGTGCTACAGAAGCTACGAGATAATCAACTCTATGCCAAGTTCAGCAAGTGCGACTTTTGGATTGGCGAGGTGCCATTTCTTGGTCATATTATTTCTAATGGAGGAATATCAGTGGATCCTGCTAAGGTTAAGGAGATAATGGAGTGGAGAGTACCCACTATAGTTACTGAGATTCGGAGTTTCTTGGGATTAGTAGGCTATTATCGGAGATTTATTGAAGGATTTTCTAAGATTGCTAAGCCTATGACTTCGCTTTTGGAGAAAGGAAAAGAATTTAAGTGGGACGAGAAGTGTCAAGACAGCTTTGATCTATTGAAGAAGAGGTTGACGTCGCCACCAGTATTGGTTATGCCAGACCTGTAGAAAGGATTTGATATTTATTGTGATGCATGTGGTCAAGGCTTAGGATGTGTGCTTATGCAAGAAGGACATGTGATCGCCTATGCATCTCGTCAGTTACGCAAACATGAATTGAACTACCCCACTCATGACTTGGAATTGGCAGCCGTTGTGCATGCACTTAAGATTTGGAGACATTACATTATGGGAACCAAGTGTCAAGTATATACGGATCATAAGAGTCTGAAGTATATATTCACTCAAAAGGATCTCAACCTTAGGCAACGCCGTTGGTTGGAGCTTATTAAGGATTATGATTTGGAGATTCACTATCACCCGGGCAAGGCAAATTTGGTTGCAGATGCCTTGAGTCGCAAGGAGCATGTTCATTTAGCTATTGTTGCCCAGCTACCCGATGAGATTGTTGAGGATTTCAGGAGACTTAACCTAGGGATAGTTGCTCATACTGAAGGAGTCACTATTGATGTGGAACCTACCTTGGAGCAAGAAATCTGCAAAGGTCAACTTGAGGATGCTAAAATAAAAGAGATTAAGGATCTGATTACTGAGGGTCGAGTTCCGGAATTTACGGAAGATGAGCAAGGCACTATATGGTTCAAGGACAGGATGTGTGTTCCTGATATTAAAAGCCTTCGAGAGACTATTTTAAAGGAGGCCCATGATTCAGATTATTCTATTCATCCTGGTAGTACTAAGATGTATCAGGATTTGAAACGGAAGTATTGGTGGTATGGATTGAAAAGAGATGTGGCTGCACATGTGGCTATGTGCGATGTATGTCAAAGAGTTAAGGCTGAACACCAGAGGCCAGCTGGGCTATTGCATCCACTGAAGATACCCGAGTGGAAATGGGAAGAGATTGGTATGGATTTCATTACTGGATTGCCTCGCACCCAGAAAGGATATGATGCTATATGGGTGATTATGGATAGATTGACTAAAGTGGCTCACTTTATTCCGGTGAAGACTACTTATAAAGGCTCTCAGCTAGCAGAGTTATATATGGCTCGGATTGTGTGTTTACATGGAGTACCAAAGAAGATCGTGTCTGATCGAGGTTCACAGTTTACCTCAAGGTTTTGGAGAAGCTTTCATGAGAACATGAGTACAAAGTTGAACTTTAGTACAGCTTATCACCCTCAGACGGATGGACAGACTGAAAGGACTAATCAAGTATTGGAAGATATGTTGAGAGCATGTGCCCTTCAGCATGGAGGAAGTTGGGATAAGAGTCTACCTTATGCTGAATTCTCATACAACAATAGTTATCAGGCCAGCCTGAAGATGTCACCTTTTGAAGCTTTGTATGGGAGGAAGTGCAGGACTCCTCTATATTGGGATCAGACTGGAGAGAGATAGTTCTTTGGGCCTGAATTGATTCAAGAAGCAGAAGAACAAGTCCGTATAATTCAAGAGAATTTGAGAGTGGCTCAAACCAGGCAAAAGAGTTATGCTGATAATAGAAGGAGGCCACTGGAATTTGAAGAAGGAGATTATGTGTACCTCAAGGTGTCACCACTTCGTGGAATGAGGAGATTCAAAGTTAAGGGCAAATTGTCCCCTCGCTATATTGGACCATTCTTGATCTTTAGAAGAGTTGGGGAGATGGCATACGAACTCGAGTTACCGGATAGTCTATCGGATGTGCATAACGTGTTCCACGTATCTCAACTAAAGAAGTGTCTCCGTGTCCCTGAAGAACAGTTACCAATGGAAGAGCTCAGTGTTCAGGGTGATTTGACTTACATGGAGTACCCGATCAAGATTTTGGATACATTGACCCGAGTTACAAGAAATAAGGTGATAAAGATGTGCAAAGTACAATGGAGTCACCACGGAGAAGATGAAGCAACTTGGGAAAGAGAAGAAGAGCTTCGTATAGATTTTCCCCATCTTTTCCCTCGTTCTTTTTAAATCTCGAGGACGAGATTATTTTTAAGGGGGGTAGGATTTGTAACACCCACTTGTAAATAGCTAGAAAAAATACCAATAGAGAAAACAATTTCTCTTTATGTGAGTTTGACCTTTATGCATCATCACATGTGAACACTAAATTCAAAAAAACAAATAAGTAATAAAAGGATATACCATTAAAGTTTATGCATCATGCTGAGTTTTTATTTGGATGTGCATTTGTGCTTAATAAAATAAATATACCATTAATAGCATCTCAATGGATCCATAGAATTTAAAGTTTAACTTGAAAATAAAACCATGAAAATAGAGAAGAGAAAGGAATATTATTCAATACAAATAAAATTATCATTAAAATATCTGCACCACAGTTGATATGATCAAAATAAATAATTAGCCAGTATACAAAGTGCCACAAAGTTTGAATTTGAATTGAAGTTTGAATTTGAAAAAGAAATAAAACAGAAAATAAAAAGAAAAAGAGAAAAAAACCTTACCTGGGCCGACTGTACCCATTCTGGCCCATCTCCTCCTTCTCCCCCACGCAGCCCAGACTTGTCTTCGGCGCCGACACTTGGGGGCCACCGGTCAGCCATCCACCGTGTATGCACGCGTGACTCCGCGGCTGGACTATGGGCCCGCCCGGCCAGATCCTCGCGCGCGCGCCGACCGGACTCCTCCCAACACACTGACCGGTGGGGCCGTTTGACCAGCCTCCGTGTCGCGGTCGTCTCCTCCGCGATTGTCGCGCGGCGCGGGCGGACCTTGCTGCCATGGCCGGCGTGGGACTCGCTCGGACCGTTGGGTGTTGACCAATATAAATGTGAGCGCTCGGTGCCGTGACTACTCCTCGCCCCACTTAGCCGTGTCCATCGCCGTCGCTGACTCTCCTCTGCGCCATCATTCCGGTGTTGCCCGGTGGTCGGGGTAACTTCCCTGGGGCCGTGGAACGCGTCCGTGGCGGATTGAGGCCCGAAACGTCCCAACGGCGCGGGAATTCCTCGCCTGAGTGGAGATAACACCGCCGAGCCGCCCCAACGCGTGAACAACCTGTCTGCGCGCCTGATTTTTGGTATTCTTCACCTTCTTCGTGTTCGCCATGGTCTTATGTCGGTGTAGCACAAGTAGATTACGAAATGGCGACAGGAATAGGGTGGGGGCTGCTCCGGTCATGGCGCTCCGCCGTGGAAGGGGCCAGCGCCGCCGCGGGCTGGCTTAGTTTGGGGGAAGCGATTCTGGCCGTTGGATCTGTTGCCAACGCATAGGATTAGATCCTGATAACGGTTCGGCGTGGGTGCGGGTGAGTCGTTCGATCGTGATCGGGCGGGCGTGGGTTAGATTCGCGATAATTAAATCGGGACCCCAGATTGCTGATCCGACGGACCAGATCTCATACCGCTTCATGGCTGGTAAGATCTAATCGCACCCACTAGTTTCTAATCCAACGGCCCATATTCATCGATACCCTTTCGTGGGTATCTTTTGCAAAAGAGACCCTCTGTTTTTATATAATCAACCCGCCGTCCACCAGTGATTTTCCCTGTGTCTCTGGATTCTTACCCCGAGCCCCCTTCGCTTTCCAGGATTTGAGGCCCAGCCCATAGCTCTTTAAATTCAGTTATTTAATTATAGAAATTACTTTTTAATACAAAATAATTACTAGAACTTTGATAATTCATAGAAAATACATATGAACTCCAAATTAATCCATTCCAGTTCCTAAAATTTTGTAATTTTATTCTTTAGCACTTAGTGTCTCTGTTTTATCATGACAACAGTAAGAAAATTAATCCCACACTTAATCCTATTTTAAACACATAAAACCTTTGAAAATCCATAACTTAAAATTTATAACTCCAAAAATTATGATTCCTGTTCCTAGAATTTTATTTTAACATGTAGATTATTACTGTGTATTTTGTTTATATGTTTGGTGTAATGTTAATTTCTCCATATGCACTGTGCTTGTTTGTATTGTGGCGAGTAGAAGAGCCCGTGACCGAGGATCCTGGTGAGCAGCAGGTTGAAGTAGCTGAGCAGGAGCTCATTGAAGGCAAGTTGTGCCCTTGACCACTTTTTACCTAATAATGTTCTTTAATATCACTCATCCATGCATAGGTTAATTTTGATGGGACCCAATAGGTCACCCTAGATTGTTTATCTCATTACCTTGTTTTGGGTAGTTTGCTATTGCTTTACATGGTTTTGGGATAATCATTTATTACCTCTATGTTCCAATTCTTTTTGTTATTCTATTTATGTTCATGTTGAGATCATTAATGTTAATTGGAACATAGAGCTTAACTTGAGAACCACGTGCCACCACAAGGGTTTAATGGGACGCCCTTGGCTGACTAATTAGGAAAGCTAGTGGAAGACTACCTTACCCGAAAGGGGCAAGGGCAGTAGGGGAGTGGTCAGTGTAGGGAGGTCCTTGGTTGATTTTGCTGCGATGGCAGTCAGTCAAGAACCCTGCATTGGAACTTCCTATAAACTGTAGCGGGTTTTCGGAAGCTAGTGGAACTTTGTAAAGGCCTCGTAGTGTTGCCCTGCCGCGCTTCCTAGGTAGAGGTGTATGGGATTCGCGACCCCTTGGCAGATGGGTAACATGACTTGTGGGTAAAGGGTACAACCTCTGCAGAGTGTAAAACTGGTATACTAGCCGTGCTCGCGGTCATGAGCAGCTCAGGACTCTCTGATGTTTAAATTATGGAACTTAAATTCAATTTTGTCATTTGCATTGCATGGGTTTGTTATTAATTTTGTTCTATTACTTTTCTTATGGTTTGGTATTTACTTACACTTAGTAATTGCTAATAAAATTTTGACCAACTACTTAAAAGCAATGCTCAGCCTTAAACCCCTGTCATTGATTAGCCTTACACATCACATGAACTGACACCTTTGTGAGTTCATGTCCACTGGTTCCCCACAACTTGTTGAGCTATGATCATGTGTGAGCTCACCCTTGCTGTCTCACACCCCCCCACAGGAGAAGAGCAGGTGGTTCAGGAGGAGCCACAAGGCGAGGAGTATGATCTGATCTAGGTGGCGTTTCTTAGTTGACATTGGCGCCGACGATCCTTAGTTCGTTTTATATTTATTATTTTATTTTGTAATAAGTCTTCCGCTATGTAATAAATACTCTGATGTTTTATGACATTTATCTCTATACACTCTGTTATTATATATGTTGTCTTCTTGGCGCATGTATGAGATGCACCTGGCTTTGTTCCTTAAAGCCGGGTGTGACATAGTTATATCAGTGCGTATTGATCTGTTACACTTGGATCATAATCATGAATTTTTTAAGAGGGATACAGAAAAGAATCAATTGCAATGCAATAAGACTCATGATCCTGAATACATGGAGTTCATAAGTTCAATGCAGGAAAGCAGAATCCCGCAGCATTGTATTATGGATTATGTTTCAGAAATGCACGGTGGTCCTGAGAGCGTCACTGTAACAGCACAGGACATGTATAATCTGTAAGTTGTAATTTTTTAGATTCTAATTAGGGATTGAAATTTGCATATATGTTGATATCTCACAATGCTAAAAATTGACAATAATTACAGGAAAAAGGCAAAGCACCAAGAGAGAAATGCCAATGATGTGGCTAAGCTACTATCTTTTTTTTGCATTATGCAAAAAGGATAATCCACAAATTTTCTCTGACTTCCAGTTGGATAAAGAGGGGAAGATTTTGAGCATATTTTGGTCACATGCAAGCCAGCAAGGGGACTACATGGATTTTGGTGATGCAGTTACATTTGACAAAACACATGAGACTAATCTGTATGAAAAACCACTAGGTATGTTTGTTGGTTCGAATCACCACCTTCAGTGCACCATATTTGCCTTCGCATTATTGGGGGATGAAACTGTTGATACATTTGAAAGGGTATTCAACGCCTTCAAAACATGCATGGGAACCGAAGGGCCACGAGTGATGCTGATAGGTACGACTGATAATAATGCAGATAATGTATATACATAACATATGTTTTAAATTTGTTTTTAGTTTCTTTCTAACAGGCAATAAGGTTCATGCAATTTTGTCATTTATGATTGCAGATCAAGATCCTGCAATGCCAGTAGCAGTCGAGAGGGTTTTCCCAAAAACAATCCATCGGTTGTGTCTATGGCATGTGCAAAATAGGTATATGCCTTTCCTAAATGAGTTGTATGCAAGGTTTGAGGAGATGGACTTTAAGACAAGGTTCCAATCTATAATACATCATCCTTTGACTGAGTTGGAGTTTGAGACTACATGGTCAATGCTGCTTGAAGAGTTCCATCTACACGATAACATTACTCTCAACAAGATGTATGGAATACATAAGGATTGGGTGCCTGCCTTTTTCAAAAATGATTATTATGGGCTGATGTTGTCTACACAGCGTAGCGAAAGCATGAACAAGCTGGTGAAGAGTGCACATGTCGATGCAAACACTCCGCTACATCAATTCACCAAGCAAATGATGAAGCTTCTACATAGTAGAAAGATGAAAGAGTCAAAAGAAGCAGTGGGAAGCATGGTGAGCATAAAATGTTATGTAGTATTTATAATAAAATAAGTGTCATCTAATCTGAAGTATATACGACATAGGGTCAAAAGGAAACAAACACGCTATATATGTTTGAGATAAGGATTGCAAGAGCATACACCAGGGCTATGATGAATAAATTCCAGGAATCTTTGAAATATGCAACTGTGTTCAAGATAATGCATGATCAAGAAGGGGTGCAAATGATTGGGTAGTGCAACATACTACAAGATTGAAGAAATTTGTGTGGGGACAACACCCATTCAAAGTGACAACTGATGAAGAATCCGGAAAGTATACTATGAATGCAAACATTGGGAACATACAGGTGTCACACCCGGTTTTAGAAGGTAAACCGAATGCGAACCATGTACGTGTCAGGATCAGCAATTCACGTACACAACAGTTACATAACATGGACATCATCACACAGTGCTCAAATAGTATTAAAAGGGAAATAATAGTCGATTACATCATATGTCTGAGACATCCACATAGTCTTTACAATAAATCAAAGTGTGGAACAGAAACGTAGATAAACGCGGCCTTCACAGGCAGCCGACTGGGGGTTGCCGCTAACCCACACCTAGAACTCGTCGTAGTCTTGGAACTCCTAGAAGTCTCCTTCCACGGCTTCATCTTCTCC
The DNA here is from genome assembly GCA_029449295.1 of Zea luxurians. NCBI lineage: Eukaryota > Viridiplantae > Streptophyta > Magnoliopsida > Poales > Poaceae > Zea > Zea luxurians. The sequence goes on along the minus strand of JAOPSE010000010.1, from coordinate 33,985,233 downwards.
TGAGCAGTGGTTGCAATGCGGACAACCTAGGGGGGTTTGGTGTGTAGAGCAAGGGTGAATACACATCAACATACTCAGCAAGTGTCTTGTTTGGCTGTAGTGGACTAGCTTTATGTGGGGGTAAGTCAAGCAGTTGCTTTTAGTTGGTCAGGTTATTATTACTAGTAGAGAAAGCCAAGTTTTAGAATTAACCCATGTTATTAACCCAATCGTACTCTTTCCAAACGGAAAGAATACCACTTACCATTGCCATAGTCAATACCAGAAACCATCGATCTCATTGCCACCTGCAAATCCGAACATCTCTGATCAAGTACCACTAATCACTGGAGCTCCCTTGGCCGCTCATAACAGCGAGCACGGCTGATATATCAGTTTTTCATACACTCTGCAGAGGTTGTGCACTTTACCCACAAGCCGTGATTCCCTTTCTGCCCGGAGAGAGCTACTCCCCATTGACCACTACCTAGGTGGTCCAGCAGGGCATCACTACGTAGCCTTTACAAAGATTCCCCGAGGCTGTAGCCGCCTGTTAGGTTTCCTAAATGTACCGCACTCCTCCCCAAGGGACAAATCAACCTTGGCAGAGCGAGCCGCATACACCGAGCCCCATTGACGGCATGACGGCGAAGCGAACTACACCCCGGTTCCTCTAATTACTCAGCTAAGGGCGTCCCACTCCACCCTCATGGTTGCACTTTTTTCCCGGGCGGTCATCCAACGAACAGGTCCTTACGGAGAGGCACTCGAGAAACCGCTCGAGCCCCCTTGAAGGTCACAAGTATAACATCATAATAAAAGAGGGGAAACAGCGTATCATTGATAAATCTCATCATGTTCATTGATTAGAGTTGAGCAATAGCATAAGACTAAGCAATAATAATCCGACCCAAATAGGTAAACAAGGACATGGACAACAAAAGCTAGTCAATCCTTAGGTATAAATATGTAATGCGGGAGGTGAATTAAAGAATGAATAGGACAGAGATAGGTCAAGGGACACTTGCCTCCACCAACCGACTGCTGCTCAGGGGCTTCTCCTTCGAGTTCTTCGGGCTCTCCGACCGGATCGTTCTCTATGCGAGCGCAAACATACATACATCCACACATTTAATACAAAAGAACAGTACACCATGCAATAGGATGCAATAAATAAACAGACGTTCCACGTGGGCTCGCAAATACGGTTAAGAGAGAAAGAGGAAAAGACAGTCGAGAAACGATCACATTATGTTATTATAAATTAAACCACTCGTTCGATTGAAGGGCATTAATGCGGACACTACATTTAGCATGAAGTAAAGTCAAGTTCAACATTTAATTATTATAAACAAATGAAGATGAATGAAAGAGAGTGGTCGCACGTCGAGACGTACGACACGACATTTAGATTGAATTAAGAAGTAAACGACTCGCCGCGCGACAGAGCGCACAACGAGACACTTGCATTAATTATAAAGAGACGTGAGGCATCGCGCGACGAAGCGCACGACGACATACGTCAACAGGGCTGAGTTTAAAGTGGAACGTCGCGCGTCTGGACGCGCAACATCGCACCTTAAACAACCTGAAATTAAAATAGATCGTCGCGTGACGGAGCGCGTGACACAACACTTTAATGAATATAAACTAAAAGAATCGTCGCGCGACGAAGCGCGCGACGAAGCACATTAATAAACACAAATTTAAATTGAATCGTCGTGCGACGAAGCGCGCGACGCAGCACACTAACTAACGAAGTTTGAAATTAACTACAACCAAAATTAATCACCGCGCGCGTGGGTTTGCGCACGCGGGAACGCGTTAGGGGGGTAAACGGGGCTACGCGAGTCGCGCTAGGGGGCCGGGACGCCACGCCGGGGAAGGGGAGGGGCGCCGCGCCACCGGGGAGGGAAGGGGAGGGGCCGAGTGCCACCGCGGGGGGGGGGGGGGGGGGGGGGGGAGAGGGGCCGGCCGAGCGCTGCCGCGGGGGGGGGGGAGGAGCATGGCGCGCCGCCGCGCAGGGACGCGCGCCGCCGCGCAGGGACGCGCGCGCGCGCAGGGGGAGAGAGGAGGGAGCGTGCGCAGGGGAGAGAGGAGGGAGAGGGACAGGGAGAGAGGGAGAGAGAGAGGAGAGGGGAGGGGAGGGGCTCACCTCGGGATCCAACTCCGGCGATCTCGACTCCAAACCCTAGGGCACCACGGGAGGGAGAGAGAGAGAGATGGGGAAGAGAGGTTGCTGCACGGGAAATCCAAATGAGAGAGAGAGAGGAGAGGGCGCATGGGGGGAGGGGGGTGGGGTGCCAGGGGCGCACAGGGCCGGGCTGGGTTGGGCCAAGCCACTCTGCGGATCGAAACCTACGACACGCACGACTATCAAACAGAATCCAATCGCGAACCAAAAACCGAGACGGAACGAGACGAACACGCTACATCAGACAAAGAAATGTGCGTCGGCATGATGCAACACCCATGACACTTAGGTTTTGTTCATACACGACATGAACACCTGTCACTATACTGGTTTGAAATTGGGAGGAAGGAGCAAAACGGGAAGAGAAAAGAGAGTAACACCCGAATTTGGTGAGAGAAAAGAAGAAAAAAATTCTACCCCCAAATTCAGGGCGTTACAAACCTATCCCCCTTAAAAGAATCTCGCCCTCGAGATTCAGGGTTGGCTAGCAAAGAGCTCAGGGTATTTAGCCATCAGATCATCTTCACGCTCCCAGGTTGCTTCTTCCTTAGAGTGGTGGTTCCATCTGACTTTGCACATTCTGATGGTCTTCCTTCGGGTGGCTCTATCTGCCGTCTCAAGGATCTGCACTGGTTTCTCTGTGTAGGTCAAGTCCCCCTGGACTTCAAGAGCTTCCACTGGCAACTGCTCTTCTGGCACATGCAAACACTTCTTCAATTGAGGCACATGAAAGACATCATGCACTGTGGATAAACCTTCTGGCAAACTGAGCTGATAGGCCACTTCTCCACGCCTTGCGAGGATTTGATACGGATCGATGTAGCGGGGTGCTAGCTTGCCCTTAACTCCGAATCTTTTGACTCCTCTGATCGGTGACACTTTCAGATAGACAAAGTCTCCAACTTCGAAACTCAGCTCTCTTCTTCTCGTGTCTGCATAACTTCGCTGCCTTGATTGCGCTATATTCAGATTCTTTCGAACCATCTTGATGTTCTCTTCAGCTTCAAGCAGAATGTCTGGCCCAAACACCTGCTTTTCTCCAGGCTGATCCCATTGCAACGGAGTTCTACAACTCCTCCCATAGAGCGCTTGAAATGGTGACATCTTCAAGCTGGCCTGGTAACTGTTGTTATAGGAGAACTCTGCATAAGGCAACTTCTTATCCCATCCGGACTGATCTTGCAACGCACATGCTCTCAACATGTCTTCAAGGATTTGATTGGTTCTTTCGGTCTGACCATTTGTCTGCGGATGATAAGCTGAAGTGAAATTCAGATGTGTGCCCAAAGCTTCATGCAACTGCTGCCAGAAATGAGAGGTGAACTGCGTTCCTCGGTCTGACACTATCTTCTTTGGCACACCATGAAGACAAACGATCCGAGACATGTACAATTCTGCCAATACCGCACTGCTGTAGTTGGTCTTGACAGGTATGAAGTGGGCTAGCTTGGTTAAGCGGTCCACCACTACCCAAATGGAATCGTAGCCGGCTCGAGTGCGAGGTAATCCGACTATGAAGTCCATACCGTTTTCGTCCCATTTCCACTGAGGAATTTGCAACGGTTGCAACAATCCAGCTGGTCTCTGGTGCTCTGCCTTGATCCGCCGACAACTATCACACATAGCCACATGCTCTGCGATTTCCCTCTTCATTCCGTACCACCAGAATTTCTTCTTCAGATCCTGATACATCTTCTCACTACCAGGGTGAATCGAATAGGCTGTCTCATGAGCTTCCTTGAGGATCAACTCTCGAATAGATTGGACATTGGGAACACACAAGCGGTCTTTGAACCATATCACTCCTTCTGCATCTTCCCGAAAATCTTTGCCTCTGCCGTCTAGAATCAGTCGCCGGATCTCACTGATCTTCTCATCATTCTTCTGCGCTTCTTTGATTTCTCGTTCCAGGGTGGGTTCCAACTCAATTGTGACTCCTCGTGAATTATTCAGAAATCCGAGACTCAACCTGTCAAACTCTTTGGCCAACTCATAAGGCATCGGACGAGCGACCATCAGATTGACTTGACTCTTCCTGCTCAAAGCATCTGCCACTATGTTCGCTTTGCCTGGATGGTAATGGATCTCCAACTCATAGTCTTTGATCAACTCTAACCATCTTCGCTGCCTCATATTCAGCTCTGACTGAGTGAATATGTACTTCAGGCTCTTGTGGTCTATGTAAACATCACATTTCTGCCCATACAGATAGTGCCTCCATGTCTTCAATGTGTGAACCACTGCTGCCAACTCTAGGTCGTGGATTGGGTAATTCTGCTCATGAACCTTCAGCTGTCGGGACGAGTAAGCCACAACTCTTCCCTCTTGCATCAACACACATCCCAAACCAGTGTAACAAGCATCGCAATACACCGAGAAGGGCTTGTGCACATCAGGCAAGACTAAGACAGGCGCTGTAGTCAACTTCTCTTTCAGCGCTTCGATGGCCTCTTGACATTTCTAGGTCCATTTGAACTCGACCTTGTTGCCTAGCAATGTTGTCATTGGTTTTGCAATCTTCGAAAACCCCTCAATGAATCGCCGATAATATCCGGCCATTCCAATGAAGCTCTTGATTCCTCGGGCATCTGTTGGCGCTTTCCAGTTCAGAATGTCTGCCACTTTCTTCGGATCCACAACCAATCCTTCTTTGTTGATTATGTGACCCAAGAACAGGACTTCAATGATCCAGAACTCACACTTGCTCAACTTTGCGTACAGCTGGTGCTCTCACAATTTCTGCAATACCATCCTCAAATGATCTGCATGCTCTTCTTTGTTTTGAGAATATATTAGAATATCATCAATAAATACCACCACAAACTTGTCAAGATAATCCATGAATACACTGTTCATCAGATTCATAAAAAGGGCTGGTGCATTTGTCAAACCGAAAGACATCACAGTGAACTCATACAACCCATACTTGGTAATGAATGCTGTCTTCAGAATGTCTAAAGGTCGAATCCTGAGCTGATGATAACCCGACCTCGGATCTATCTTGGAGAACACGCTGGCTCCTCTCAACTGGTCGAATAGATCTTCTATTCTAGGCAAGGGGTACTTGTTCTTGATTGTGACCTCATTCAAAGCTCGATAATCGATACACATCCTTCTGGTGCCATCTTTCTTCTCCACGAATAGGACAGGGGCGGCCCAAGGCGAGGTGCTTGGCCGAATGTAACCTTTCTCTGACAACTCATCGATCTGCTTCTTAAGTTCAACTAACTCTGGTCCTGATACTCTGTAAGCTCTCTTAAAGATGGGGGTGGTGCCAGGAAGAAGCTCTATGGCAAACTCAACTTTTCGCTCTGGTGGCATACCTGGCAAGTCCTTTGGAAACACATCTGGGAACTCGGACACAACCCTGATACTCTCAATTGGGTCTGCTTCACTGCTATCGACAACCATCTGATAACAACTTCCTTTCTTCGGTTCAAGCGGGACTAACTCTGTCACCACTTCCTCTCCAAGTGGGGACATCAACTTGATTGTCCTCTTATCACAACTGATAACTGCCTGATACTTATCTAGCCAATTCATCCCTAGGATGACGTCTATTCCCTGAGTACCCATTACTATGAGATTAGCGGGAAACGCTATCCCCCTTATTTCCACACTTACATTCAAACAAATGCTATCGGCTCGAATTCTACCACCGGCTGAGTCAATTTGAATGGGGGTTGACATAGTAGTTATTGGAAGATTATGTGCTTCTACCCATGATGCAGTAATGAATGAATGTGTTGCTCCAGTATCAAATAACACTTTTGCAAGATGGGAGTCGACTGGGAACATACCTACTATCATGCCGGGGGTCTCCTGAACTGCTTTAGCCTCCAAGTGGTTCAGTCTCCCATGGTTATAGCGCGACTGAGAGCGGTTGCCTGCTCCAGGCTGAGACACATTCTGCTTTGCTGGGACATTGGGGCCTGACTGCTGCTGGGCTGCCTTCTTCGGACATTGCATCACCCAATGGCCTTGCTCTCCACAGTGGAAACATGCTCTGTTTCCAACCTGAGCTGGTGCTGCTTGATTATTCTGCTGGTTTGCTGGGGCAGGAAGACAAGGTGCCTGCTGATTTTGCCTCTGGAACTGACCTCCTCCTGATTGATTGTTCTGGCAATTCTGATGCTGATGCTGAGGATACTGCCTTTGAAACTGCTGCTGCTGAGGTGGACGCTGGCTCTGCCTGAACTGCTGAGGTTGATTGCTTGAGAAACGAGGACGATTGCTGCTTCTAGGCTGGGGTCCACTGATCTTGCGCTTGCGATCCTCCATCTCCTTACGCTTCTTCTCTGTCATAATTGCTCTGTTAATCAGGTGCTGGAATGTCGGGAAGGTGTGATTCATCAGCTGATACTGTAGAGGGTCAACCAAGCCTCTCAGGAAACGATACTGTCGCTTGGCATCGGTGTTGACATCTTCAGGAGCATAGCAAGACAACTGCAGAAACCTGTCCCGGTACTCACTGACAGACGATGACCCTTGCTTGAGGGCTAAGAACTCCTCCTTCTTCACTGTCATCAGACCTGCAGGAACATGGTACTGACGAAAGCTACCTCTGGACTCTTCCCAGGTGATGGTGTCGGGGTGGGCATGGGTGGCGAGATAAGACTCCCACCATGACTGAGCTGCTCCTCTCAACAGACGGGGACCATACAGGACTTTCTCCCTGTCATCACACTGAGCGGTATGTAACTCCCGCTCCACAGTGCGCAGCCAGTCTTCAGCATCCATGGGGTCAGAAGAGTGAGCGAACGTTGGGGGATGACCTCTCATGAATTCAGCACGCTTGTCTCTGGGCATCTGAGGCATCTGAGGCTTAGGTGGTGGCTGTTGCTGCTGCTGCTGCTGCTGAATAGCGGCCAGAGTCTGACCAATGTCTTGAACTGCCTGAGTCTACATCAGAAACATCTGCTCGATCGACATCGGGGGCGGGGGCGGCAGGTGCTGTTGTTGGGGTACCTCATCTTGCTGAGCTGCCTGCTCCTGCTGAGCACGCCTTCCTCCTCTGCGCCTGTTTTCTGACATCTGCAGAATGCAACCACACATCAGAACTGATCTTGCAAATCTTGCAGCATAAGAAAAGAGTATAGAATTCTCCACAACATTGAGCAGATGAGCATCTTCACTGATCTCCAACACAGACCAACACAACTTCTCAGATAAAGAGGAAAGTGGAATAAAAGGCTTCCCAACTAGACAACTAACTTCATTAACATATAACAGGTAAATCAAAATGCAGGGGATACCCACATCCTGGTGTCAGTCATTACAAAGATCCAAATCAAACTTAGTTCATCATGACAACATAAATGCACATGATATAGCAAACTACCCTGTCTAACTAAGACTAACTAAGAGCGAGACTAATGCTAAGACTGTAGCTTCTATGTATATATTTCGTATTAATTACAGGATCCGACTCTAACGATCTATGGCTCTAAATTTATCTTGGTCTTGCAGTCGGGGTTGCCATAAGACTGGTGTCCACGCCGAGGTGAGCGGTACGGGTGCTAAGTCCTGACGAGAGCGGGGGAACCATCATCCAGGTGACGACGTTCCACGCGCTCAGCCCGCAGCTGGGCGATCTCAGCACGAGCCCTACTCAGCTCATCTAATGCATGGTCCAGCTCTGTGTTTAGCACGGCGGCTAGGTTGACTGTGCTGCTCAACCTAGGATTGTCCTCACCAACAGGTGAGACAATCACGCCTCCTGTGCTGCCAGATGGACGGCGGGGGTAGTACTTCAGGTTGAGACCATCAGCTACCCCACCGAGCACTGAACAGTAGTGCGAAAGCGCACGCCGTGCAGCATCTTGCATGGCCGCTTCAACTGAGTCCCGCTCAGAGATGGAATAGTGCTCTGAGCAGACCTCAGCACCCCAGAGACTGTTCTCTGGATGGCGCACCAAGCAGGTCGCCTCCCAGCGGTCCGGGTAGACCCCGCGACTATGCTGGTAGACCACACAGCGATACTCGATGGACCAAGTACGCCGGTTAAGTGCCTGATGTAGCAGGGTGTCGAGCGCATCGTGGAAGTGACACCCGCGAGCAGCGTCGCGAGTGATGGGTCGAGCAACCCATCCTTCTGGCTCCTGGTCAGCAGAAAAGTCGGTGTCGTGGCTCGAGCTGCTGTCGCCTCCTCCATCGTCTGGGTCTCCTCCAGTAGCTACTCCAGGGGCTAGGGCGCCCAGTGGTGGTGCAGGGGGCGCCTTCAGGGGAAGCACAGGGGAGCAGCTCCTCACAGACTCTATCTCCTGCTGGAGCGAGAAAGAAGAGCCCTGCTGCTCCTGCTCCTGTCGTCGACGTTCCTGCTCCTCATGCAGGCGGTGGTGCAGCCTCTCCAAGTGACTGGACTGATCGGCCACGGGACGGCGAAGCGGACGCTCCGTGAGACGGGAAGGTAAGAAGGGGATGACAGACTTCCGTGCAGTGTGTCTAAGACGAGCCATCTACAAAAGACACCGTAAGCAAAAGAGTGAGAACAGAACTAGTATGACCAGCAAGTAATGAACCATAAATAAATGAAGGATTAGAATAAAACACAATTTTTAGCAAGGTATGATATATAGTAGAACATAGGTTTGGTCGATATGACCAACTTTTGAAGGGATACCAAAGTCAAGGCAGGGACAGAGGTCTATAATCCTTAGAACGACCATTCTACTCTAGGTTAGCGGTCCTATAGTCAGCACGGCTTTGATACCACCTATGTCACACCCGGTTTTAGAAGGTAAACCGAATGCGAACCATGTACGTGCCAGGATCAGCAATTCACGTACACAGCAGTTACATAACATGGACATCATCACACAGTGCTCAAATAGTATTAAAAGGGAAATAATAGTCGATTACATCATATGTCTGAGACATCCACATAATCTTTACAATAAATCAAAGTGCGGAAAAGAAACGTAGATAAACGCGGCCTTCACAGGCAGCCGACTGGGGGTTGCCGCTAACCCACACCTAGAACTCGTCGTAGTCTTGGAACTCCTGGAAGTCTCCTTCCACGACTTCATCTTTTCCTGAGCAGTGGTTGCAATGCGGACAACCTTGGGGGGTTTGGTGTGTAGAGCAAGGGTGAGTACACATCAACATACTCAACAAGTGTCCTGTTTGGCTGTAGTGGACTAGCTTTATGTGGGGGTAAGTCAAGCAGTTGCTTTTAGTTGGTCAGGTTATTATTACTAGTAGAGAAAGCCAAGTTTTAGAATTAACCCACGTTATTAACCCAATCGTACTCTTTCCAAACGGAAAGAATACCACTTACCATTGCCATAGTCAATACCAGAAACCATCGATCTCATTGCCACCTGCAAATCCGAACATCTCTGATCAAGTACCACTAATCACTGGAGCTCCCTTGGCCGCTCATAACCGCGAGCACGGCTGATATATCAGTTTTTCATACACTCTGCAGAGGTTGTGCACTTTACCCACAAGCCGTGATTCCCTTTCTGCCCGGAGAGAGCTACTCCCCATTGACCACTACCTAGGTGGTCCAGCAGGGCATCACTACGTAGCCTTTACAAAGATTCCCCGAGGCTGTAGCCGCCTGTTAGGTTTCCTAAATGTACCATACTCCTCCCCAAGGGACAAATCAACCTTGGCAGAGCGAGCCGCATACACCGAGCCCCATTGACGGCACGACGGTGAAGCGAACTACACCCCGGTTCCTCTAATTACTCAGCTAAGGGCGTCCCACTCCACCCTCATGGTTGCACTGTTTTCCCGGGCGGTCATCCAACGAACAGGTCCTTACAGAGAGGCACTCGAGAAACCGCTCGAGCCCCCTTGAAGGTCACAAGTGAAAGGGAATTAGGCTTACACCTATTTCCTAAACTAATTTTGGTGGTTGAATTGCCCAACACAAATAATTGGACTAACTAGTTTGCCCTAGTTTATAAGTTTTATAGGTGCCAAAGGTTCACAATAAGCCAATAAAAAGATCAAGAGAAAAGGGTTCAAACAAAGGAGCAAAAGGGACAACCGAAGGCACCCTGGTCGGGCGCACCGGACTGTCCGGTGCGCCACCGGACAGTGTCCGGTGCACCAGGGGACTCCAAGCAGAACTTCGCACCTTCGGGAAAACTCAGAGCCGCGACACTATAATTCACCGGACTGTCCGGTGTACACCGGACAGTGTCCGGTGCTCCATGAGGACGCGACTCTGAACTCGCCAGCTTCGGGAATTCACAACGGCTAGCCCGCTATAATTCACCGGACATGTCCGGTGTACACCGGACTGTCCGGTGTGACATCGAAGCAACGGCTACTTCGGTGCCAACGGCTACCTGCAGCGCATTTAATGCGCGCCAGCGCGCGCAGAAGTTAGGCACGCCCATGCTGGCGCACCGGACACTCTACAGTTCATGTCTGGTGCGCCACCGGACATCGAGACGGGCGCAGCAGTCAGAGCTCCAACGGTCGGAACCCTAATGACCTGGTGACGTGGCTGTCGCACCGGACTGTCCGGTGCACCATACGACAGACAGCCTCCACCAAACGGCTAGTTTGGTGGTTAGGGCTATAAATACCCCCAACCACCCCACATTCAAGTCATCCAAGTTTTCCACTTCTCAACCACTTACAAGAGCTAGGCATTCAATTCTAGACACACTCAAGTGATCAAATCCTCTCCAATTCCACACAAGGCTTTAGTGATTAGCGAGAGAGATTTTTTTGTGTTTTTTGAGCTCTTGCGCTTGGATTGCTTCTTTTCTTTCTCGCTTGTTCTTGTGATCAAAACTCCATTGTAATCGAGGCAAGAGACACCAATTGTGTGGTGGTCCTTACGGGGAAGTTTTGTTCCCGGTTTGATTTTGAGAAGAGAAGCTCACTCGGTCCGAGGGACCGTTTGAGAGAGGGAAAGGGTTGAAAAAGACCCGGCCTTTGTGGCCTCCTCAACGGGGAGTAGGTTTGCAAGAACCGAACCTCGGTAAAACAAATCATCGTGTCTCACTCCGCATTTGCTCACGTTTTGTGCCCTCTCTCTCGGACTCGTGTTTATTTCTAACGCTAATCCGTCTCGAAGTTGTGTTTATATTTGTAAATTTCAGTTTCGCCCTATTCACCCCCCCTCTAGGTGACTTTCAATTGGTATCAGAGCCCGGTGCTTCATTAGAGCCTAACCGCTCGAAGTGATGTCGGGAGATCACACCAAGAGGGAGATGGAGACCGGCGACAAGCCCACTACGAGTCACGGGAGCACTTCATCGGAAGAGTCCCGCACCAAGAGAAAGGAGAAGAAGAAGAGCTCCTCCAACAAAGGGAAGGGGAAGGAGAAGAAATCCTCTTCTCACAAGTCGCATCAGAGAGGCGACAAGCACAAGAGGATGAGGAAAGTGGTCTACTACGAGACCGACACTTCATCAACATCGACCTCCGACTCCGACGCACCGTCCGTCACTTCTAAGCGCCAAGAGCGCAAGAAGTATAGTAAGATCCCCCTATGCTACCCCTCAAAGCGTACTCCTTTACTCTCCGTTCCATTAGGAAAACCACCGGTTTTTGACGGTGAAGATTATAACATGTGGAGTGACAAAATGAGGCACCATCTGAGAGCACCTAGAGGGGGGGGGGGTGAATAGGTGATCCTGTAAAAACTTCAAACTTAAGCCACAAAAACTTGTTAAGCGTTAGCACGATTAATGCCAAGTGGCTAAGGTGAAGTCTCAACAAAACACAATACCACAAGAATCAAGCACAGAGGGACACAGTGGTTTATCCCGTGGTTCGGCCAAGCCAACGCTTGCCTACTCCACGTTGTGGCGTCCCAACGGACGAGGGTTGCAATCAACCCCTCTCAAGCGGTCCAAAGACCCACTTGAATACCACGGTGTTTTGTTGTTCCTTTCACTATCCCGTTTGCAAGGAATCTCCACAAATTGGAGTCTCTTGCCCTTACAAGTATGATCACAAAGAAAGCACAGAGTAAGGGAGGGAAGCAACACACACAAATCCACAGCGAAACGCGCACACACACGGCCAAGAATCGAGCTCACAAGAGTTTCACATAGTTCTCACTAGAACAGAGCTCGAAACACTTAGAATGACAATCAAATGTCGCCTCCTCCATCGTCTGGGTCTCCTCCAGTAGCTACTCCAGGGGCTAGGGCGCCCAGTGGTGGTGCAGGGGGCGCCTTCAGGGGAAGCACAGGGGAGCAGCTCCTCACAGACTCTATCTCCTGCTGGAGCGAGAAAGAAGAGCCCTGCTGCTCCTGCTCCTGTCGTCGACGTTCCTGCTCCTCATGCAGGCGGTGGTGCAGCCTCTCCAAGTGACTGGACTGATCGGCCACGGGACGGCGAAGCGGACGCTCCGTGAGACGGGAAGGTAAGAAGGGGATGACAGACTTCCGTGCAGTGTGTCTAAGACGAGCCATCTACAAAAGACACCGTAAGCAAAAGAGTGAGAACAGAACTAGTATGACCAGCAAGTAATGAACCATAAATAAATGAAGGATTAGAATAAAACACAATTTTTAGCAAGGTATGATATATAGTAGAACATAGGTTTGGTCGATATGACCAACTTTTGAAGGGATACCAAAGTCAAGGCAGGGACAGAGGTCTATAATCCTTAGAACGACCATTCTACTCTAGGTTAGCGGTCCTATAGTCAGCACGGCTTTGATACCACCTATGTCACACCCGGTTTTAGAAGGTAAACCGAATGCGAACCATGTACGTGCCAGGATCAGCAATTCACGTACACAGCAGTTACATAACATGGACATCATCACACAGTGCTCAAATAGTATTAAAAGGGAAATAATAGTCGATTACATCATATGTCTGAGACATCCACATAATCTTTACAATAAATCAAAGTGCGGAAAAGAAACGTAGATAAACGCGGCCTTCACAGGCAGCCGACTGGGGGTTGCCGCTAACCCACACCTAGAACTCGTCGTAGTCTTGGAACTCCTGGAAGTCTCCTTCCACGACTTCATCTTTTCCTGAGCAGTGGTTGCAATGCGGACAACCTTGGGGGGTTTGGTGTGTAGAGCAAGGGTGAGTACACATCAACATACTCAACAAGTGTCCTGTTTGGCTGTAGTGGACTAGCTTTATGTGGGGGTAAGTCAAGCAGTTGCTTTTAGTTGGTCAGGTTATTATTACTAGTAGAGAAAGCCAAGTTTTAGAATTAACCCACGTTATTAACCCAATCGTACTCTTTCCAAACGGAAAGAATACCACTTACCATTGCCATAGTCAATACCAGAAACCATCGATCTCATTGCCACCTGCAAATCCGAACATCTCTGATCAAGTACCACTAATCACTGGAGCTCCCTTGGCCGCTCATAACCGCGAGCACGGCTGATATATCAGTTTTTCATACACTCTGCAGAGGTTGTGCACTTTACCCACAAGCCGTGATTCCCTTTCTGCCCGGAGAGAGCTACTCCCCATTGACCACTACCTAGGTGGTCCAGCAGGGCATCACTACGTAGCCTTTACAAAGATTCCCCGAGGCTGTAGCCGCCTGTTAGGTTTCCTAAATGTACCATACTCCTCCCCAAGGGACAAATCAACCTTGGCAGAGCGAGCCGCATACACCGAGCCCCATTGACGGCACGACGGTGAAGCGAACTACACCCCGGTTCCTCTAATTACTCAGCTAAGGGCGTCCCACTCCACCCTCATGGTTGCACTGTTTTCCCGGGCGGTCATCCAACGAACAGGTCCTTACAGAGAGGCACTCGAGAAACCGCTCGAGCCCCCTTGAAGGTCACAAGTGAAAGGGAATTAGGCTTACACCTATTTCCTAAACTAATTTTGGTGGTTGAATTGCCCAACACAAATAATTGGACTAACTAGTTTGCCCTAGTTTATAAGTTTTATAGGTGCCAAAGGTTCACAATAAGCCAATAAAAAGATCAAGAGAAAAGGGTTCAAACAAAGGAGCAAAAGGGACAACCGAAGGCACCCTGGTCGGGCGCACCGGACTGTCCGGTGCGCCACCGGACAGTGTCCGGTGCACCAGGGGACTCCAAGCAGAACTTCGCACCTTCGGGAAAACTCAGAGCCGCGACACTATAATTCACCGGACTGTCCGGTGTACACCGGACAGTGTCCGGTGCTCCATGAGGACGCGACTCTGAACTCGCCAGCTTCGGGAATTCACAACGGCTAGCCCGCTATAATTCACCGGACATGTCCGGTGTACACCGGACTGTCCGGTGTGACATCGAAGCAACGGCTACTTCGGTGCCAACGGCTACCTGCAGCGCATTTAATGCGCGCCAGCGCGCGCAGAAGTTAGGCACGCCCATGCTGGCGCACCGGACACTCTACAGTTCATGTCTGGTGCGCCACCGGACATCGAGACGGGCGCAGCAGTCAGAGCTCCAACGGTCGGAACCCTAATGACCTGGTGACGTGGCTGTCGCACCGGACTGTCCGGTGCACCATACGACAGACAGCCTCCACCAAACGGCTAGTTTGGTGGTTAGGGCTATAAATACCCCCAACCACCCCACATTCAAGTCATCCAAGTTTTCCACTTCTCAACCACTTACAAGAGCTAGGCATTCAATTCTAGACACACTCAAGTGATCAAATCCTCTCCAATTCCACACAAGGCTTTAGTGATTAGCGAGAGAGATTTTTTTGTGTTTTTTGAGCTCTTGCGCTTGGATTGCTTCTTTTCTTTCTCGCTTGTTCTTGTGATCAAAACTCCATTGTAATCGAGGCAAGAGACACCAATTGTGTGGTGGTCCTTACGGGGAAGTTTTGTTCCCGGTTTGATTTTGAGAAGAGAAGCTCACTCGGTCCGAGGGACCGTTTGAGAGAGGGAAAGGGTTGAAAAAGACCCGGCCTTTGTGGCCTCCTCAACGGGGAGTAGGTTTGCAAGAACCGAACCTCGGTAAAACAAATCATCGTGTCTCACTCCGCATTTGCTCACGTTTTGTGCCCTCTCTCTCGGACTCGTGTTTATTTCTAACGCTAATCCGTCTCGAAGTTGTGTTTATATTTGTAAATTTCAGTTTCGCCCTATTCACCCCCCCTCTAGGTGACTTTCAATTGGTATCAGAGCCCGGTGCTTCATTAGAGCCTAACCGCTCGAAGTGATGTCGGGAGATCACACCAAGAGGGAGATGGAGACCGGCGACAAGCCCACTACGAGTCACGGGAGCACTTCATCGGAAGAGTCCCGCACCAAGAGAAAGGAGAAGAAGAAGAGCTCCTCCAACAAAGGGAAGGGGAAGGAGAAGAAATCCTCTTCTCACAAGTCGCATCAGAGAGGCGACAAGCACAAGAGGATGAGGAAAGTGGTCTACTACGAGACCGACACTTCATCAACATCGACCTCCGACTCCGACGCACCGTCCGTCACTTCTAAGCGCCAAGAGCGCAAGAAGTATAGTAAGATCCCCCTATGCTACCCCTCAAAGCGTACTCCTTTACTCTCCGTTCCATTAGGAAAACCACCGGTTTTTGACGGTGAAGATTATAACATGTGGAGTGACAAAATGAGGCACCATCTGAGAGCACCTAGAGGGGGGGGGGGGTGAATAGGTGATCCTGTAAAAACTTCAAACTTAAGCCACAAAAACTTGTTAAGCGTTAGCACGATTAATGCCAAGTGGCTAAGGTGAAGTCTCAACAAAACACAATACCACAAGAATCAAGCACAGAGGGACACAGTGGTTTATCCCGTGGTTCGGCCAAGCCAACGCTTGCCTACTCCACGTTGTGGCGTCCCAACGGACGAGGGTTGCAATCAACCCCTCTCAAGCGGTCCAAAGACCCACTTGAATACCACGGTGTTTTGTTGTTCCTTTCACTATCCCGTTTGCAAGGAATCTCCACAAATTGGAGTCTCTTGCCCTTACAAGTATGATCACAAAGAAAGCACAGAGTAAGGGAGGGAAGCAACACACACAAATCCACAGCGAAACGCGCACACACACGGCCAAGAATCGAGCTCACAAGAGTTTCACACAGTTCTCACTAGAACAGAGCTCGAAACACTTAGAATGACAATCAAATGCGCAGAGACTGAGTGTGGATGATCAAGAATGCTCAAAGGTTGCTTGTGTGTCTCCTCCATGCGCCTAGGGGCTCCTTTTATAGCCCCAAGGCAGCTAGGAGCCGTTGAGAGCAAATCCGGAAGGCCATCCTTGCCTTCTGTCGTCGGGGGCACCGGACAGTCCGGTGCACACCGGACACTGTCCGGTGCCCGATCTGTTTCCATATCTGGCGCTTCCGACCGTTGCAGACTGGCGGAGATCTGAGAGCCGTTGGCGCACCGGACATGTCCGGTGCACACCGGACAGTCCGGTGCCGTCTTCCGACCGTTGGCTCCGCCACGTGTCTCGCGCAGATTTCGCGGCCGACCGTTGGCCCGGCAGACCGTTGGCTCACCGGACAGTCCGGTGCACACCGGACAGTCCGGTGAATTTTAGCCGTACGCCGTCGGCCAACTTCCCGAGAGCGGCCAGTTTGCTCCGAGCCAGCCTGGCGCACCGGACACTGTCCGGTGCACACCGGACAGTTCGGTGCTCCAGACCGAACTGAGTCTTGGCTGCACACAGCCAAGTCATTTCCTCCTCTTCTCTCTTCTTCTTCTTTCTGTTTCTAACACTTAGACAAATACATTAGTACACAAAACCAATGTACTAAGGCTTAGAAACATACCTTTACTTCATGATTTGCACCTTGTTCATCCATGTTCATAAATTCACAATTAAGCACATGTGTTGGCACTCAATCACCAAAATACTTAGAAATGGCCCAAGGGCACATTTCCCTTTCAATCTCCCCCTTTTTGGTGATTTATGCCAACACAACATAAAGCAACTAGAACAAGTGCAAACTTACTTCACATAAAATAAATGTAAGTTTTATTCAATTTTGGCATATATGGATCATCCTTTGCCACCACTTGGTTTGTTTTTGCAAATCAAACTCAAATCTCTATCTCTAAGTTAAACACACATGTTTAAGCAAAAAGAGAGTCATTCCAAGAGAGATTGATCAAAGATTTCAAAAAACTCCCCCTTTTTCCCATAATCAATACTTCTCCCCACAAGAAGCCAAAAGAGACAATGAAAGAGTTTTGTCAAACCAAAAAACTCTACTCTACTATTTTCAAATCTCTCAAGTTTGTCAAACCAAAAAACTCTACTCTACTATTTTCAAATCTCTCAAGTGGTAGCTGATCCATTTATCGCTTTGACCTTTATTTTCTCCCCCTTTGGCATCAAGCACCAAAACGGGATCAATTGTGGCCCTTTAACCCCATTGCCTCACCAAAATCTTCAATTAAGAGCAAATGGCAATAAGAGTTCATGAGATGGACTTGGAATAAGTTACCCCTCATCGGAGTGCAGTGGAAGTCTTTCATGGTCCAAGTCCACCTTTTTCCTTTCAATTCTCCTTTGAGACTAAATCAAACAAACTCAAACATATGGTTAGTCTCAAAGGGTCAAGTTGTAACACATCTCCCCCTAAACATGTGCATCACTTTGCAACGGACTTGTGAGGTCCAGGGAGTGTTTGTACAACTTGATCACCATAATAAGCAACAAAATGCAGAAAGAACATGATCAAAAGCATGAATACATGTATGCTACAATTCAATCCAAGTTCCGCGAATCTAAGACATTTAGCTCACTACGCAGCCTGCAAAAGGTCTTCTCATCTAAAGGCTTGGTAAAGATATCGGCTAGCTGGTTCTCGGTGCTGACATAAAACACTTCGATATCTCCCTTTTGCTGGTGGTCTCTCAAAAAGTGATGCCGGATGTCAATGTGCTTTGTGCGGCTGTGCTCAACAGGATTTTCCGCTATTCGGATAGCACTCTCATTATCACATAGGAGTGGGACTTTGCTCAGATTGTAGCCAAAGTCCCGGAGGGTTTGCCTCATCCAAAGTAGTTGCGCGCAACACTGTCCTGCGGCAACATACTCGGCCTCAGCGGTGGATAGGGCAACGGAGGTTTGTTTCTTAGAGTTCCATGACACCAGGGACCTTCCTAAGAATTGGCACGTCCCCGATGTACTCTTCCTATCGACCTTACATCCAGCATAGTCGGAATCTGAGTACCCAATCAAGTCAAAGTTAGACCCCTTTGGATACCAGATCCCGAAGCAAGGCGTAGCGACTAAATATCTAAGAATTCGCTTCACCGCCACCAAGTGGCACTCCTTAGGATCGGATTGAAATCTAGCACACATGCATACGCTAAGCATAATATCCGGTCTACTAGCACATAAATAAAGTAACGATCCTATCATTGACCGGTATGCTTTTTGATCAACGGACTTACCTCCTTTGTTGAGGTCGGTGTGTCCGTCGGTTCCCATCGGAGTCTTTGCGGGCTTGGCGTCCTTCATCCCAAACCGCTTTAGCAGATCTTGAGTGTACTTCGTTTGGGAGATGAAGGTGCCGTCCTTGAGTTGCTTCACTTGGAACCCAAGGAAGTAGTTCAACTCGCCCATCATCGACATCTCGAATTTCTGCGTCATCACCCTGCTAAACTCTTCACAAGACTTTTGATTAGTAGAACCAAATATTATGTCGTCGACATAAATTTGGCATACAAACAAATCACCATCACATGTCTTTGTAAAAAGAGTTGGATCGGCTTTCCCAACCTTGAAAGCATTAGCAATTAAGAAATCTCTAAGGCATTCATACCATGCTCTTGGGGCTTGCTTAAGTCCATAGAGCGCCTTAGAGAGCTTACAAACGTGGTCGGGGTACCGCTCATCCTCGAAGCCAGGGGGTTGCTCCACGTACACCTCCTCCTTTATTGGCCCGTTGAGGAAAGCGCTCTTCACATCCATTTGGTACAACCTGAAAGAATGGTGAGCGGCATATGCTAGCAAGATACGAATGGACTCTAGCCTAGCCACAGGAGCAAAAGTCTCCTCAAAGTCCAAACCTGCGACTTGGGCATAACCTTTTGCCACAAGTCGAGCCTTGTTCCTCGTCACCACCCCGTGCTCGTCCTGTTTGTTGCGAAAAACCCACTTGGTTCCCACAACATTTTGCTTGGGACGAGGCACCAGCGTCCAAACTTCATTGCGCTTGAAGTTGTTAAGTTCCTCCTGCATGGCCAACACCCAGTCCGGATCTAGCAAGGCCTCCTCTACCCTGAAAGGCTCAATAGAGGAGACAAAAGAGTAATGTTCACAAAAATTAACTAATCGAGACCGAGTAGTTACTCCCTTGCTAATGTCACCCAGAATTTGGTCGACGGGATGATCCCTTTGAATCATCGCTTGAACTTGGGTTGGAGGTGCTGGTTGCGCTTCTTCCTCCACCACATGATCATCTTGTGCTCCCCCTTGATCACACGCCTCCTTTTGATGAACCTGTTCATCGTCTTGAGTTGGGGGATGCACCGTCGTTGAGGAAGAAGGTTGATCTCGTTCATCTTGTTCCTGTGGCCGAACGTCTCCAATCGCCATGGTTCGTATAGCGGCCGTTGGAACATCTTCTTCATCTACATCATCACAATCAACAACTTGCTCTCTTGGAGAGCCATTAGTCTCATCAAATACAACGTCGCTAGAGACTTCAACCAAACCCGATGATTTGTTGAAGACTCTATACGCCTTTGTATTTGAATCATAACCTAATAAAAACCCTTCTACAGCTTTGGGAGCAAACTTAGAATTTCTACCCTTCTTCACTAGAATGTAGCACTTGCTCCCAAATACACGAAAGTACGATACATTGGGTTTGTTACCGGTTAGTAGCTCATATGACGTCTTCTTGAGGAGGCGATGAAGATAGACCCTGTTGATGGCGTGGCAAGCCGTGTTCACGGCTTCCGACCAAAAACACTCGGGGGTCTTGAACTCTCCAAGCATCGTCCTCGCCATATCGATTAGCGTCCTGTTCTTCCTCTCTACCACACCATTTTGCTGTGGTGTGTAGGGAGCGGAGAACTCGTGCTTGATCCCTTCCTCCTCAAGAAACTCCTCCACTTGAAGGTTCTTGAACTCGGACCCGTTGTCGCTCCTTATCTTCTTTACCTTGAGCTCAAACTCATTTTGAGCTCTCCTGAGGAAGCGCTTGAGGGTCCCTTGGGTTTCAGACTTATCCTGCAAAAAGAATACCCAAGTGAAGCGGGAAAAGTCATCAACAATAACTAAACCATACTTACTTCCTCCTATACTTAGATAGGCGACGGGTCCGAAGAGGTCCATATGCAGCAGCTCCAGAGGTCTTGACGTGGTCATCACATTCTTGCTGTGATGCGCTCCTCCCACCTGTTTACCTGCCTGACAAGCTGCACAAGGTCTATCCTTTTCGAAATGCACATTTGTTAGACCTATCACGTGTTCTCCCTTTAGAAGCTTGTGGAGGTTCTTCATCCCCACATGTGCTAAGCGGCGATGCCACAGCCAGCCCATGCAAGTCTTAGCCATTAAGCATGCATCTAGACCGGCCTCTTCTTTTGCAAAATCAACTAAATAAAGCTTGCCGTCTAGTACACCCTTAAAAGCTAGTGAACCATCACATCTTCTAAAGACAGACACATCTACATTTGTAAATAAACAATTATATCCCATTTGACATAATTGACTAACAGATAGCAAATTATATCCAAGACTCTCCACTAAGAATACATTTGAGATAGAATGCTCATTAGAAATTGCAATTTTACCTAATCCTTTTACCTTGCCTTGATTCCCATCACCGAATATAATTGAGTCTTGGGAATCCTTATTTTTGACGTAGGAGGTGAACATCTTCTTCTCCCTCGTCATATGGTTTGTGCATCCGCTGTCGATAATCCAGCTTGAACCCCCGGATGCATAAACCTGCAAGGCAAATTTAGGCTTGGGTCTTAGGTACCCAACTCATGTTGGGTCCTACAAGGTTAGCACAAATGTTCTTAGGGACCCAGATGCAAGTTTTATCTCCCTTGCATCTTGCCCCTAACTTCCTAGCAATTACCTTCTTACCCTTTCTACAAATAGCAAATGGAGCATTACAAGCATAATAAATGGTAGAAGGTTCATTCACTACTTTCCTAGGAGCATGAATAACATTCTTTCTAGGAACATGAGCAATGTCTCTCCTAGGCATATGTACAACATTTCTCCTACACATATCCCTATCATGCTTATAAGAAGAACTAGAGGCAAACATGGCATGAGAATCATAAACATGTGAATCAAAAGCATTTCTAGCATTTCTCCTATCATTATACATAAATGCATGGTTCTTTTTCGCACTACTAACCATAGGGGCCTTCCCTTTCTCCTTGACGAAGATGGGAGCCTTATGGCTTGTTAAGTTCTTGGCTTCCCTCTTGAAGCCAAGCCCATCCTTAATTGAGGGATGTCTTCCAATTGTATAGGCATCCCTTGCAAATTTTATCTTTTCAACTTCACTCTTGCTAGTCTTAAGTTGGGCATTAAGACTGGCCACTTCATCTTTTAGTTTTGAAATTGAAACTAAGTGTTTGCTACAAGTGTTAACATCAAAATCCTTACACCTAGTGCAAATTGTAACATTTTCAACACAAGACTTAGATTTATTTGTTACTTCTAATTTAGCATTTAAATCATGGTTAACACTTTGTAAAGTAGCAATGGTTTCATGACAAGAAGATATTTCACTAGAAAGCACTTCATTTCTTTTCACTTCTAAAGCATATGATTTTTGTGCCTCTACAAACTTATCATGTTCATCATACAATAAATCCTCTTGCTTTTCTAAAAGCCTATCCTTTTCATTCAAAGCATCAATCAATTCATTGATTTTATCTATCTTAGATCTATCTAAGCCCTTGAACAAACATGAGTAATCTATGTCATCATCACTAGACTCACTATCACTAGAGGAAGCATAAGTGGAGTCTTGAGTACTTACCTTCTTCTCCCTTGCCATAAGGCAAGTGAGACGCTCGTTGGGGAAGAGAGCCGATTTGTTGAAGGCAGTGGCGGCGAGTCCTTCGTTGTCGGAGTCGGAGGAGGAGCAATCCGAGTCCCACTCCTTTCCTAGATGCGCCTCGCCTTTTGCCTTCTTGTATTGCTTCTTCTTTTCTCTTTTGTTCCCCTTTTCCTGGTCACTTTCATTATCGGGACAGTTAGCGATAAAATGACCAAGCTTACCGCATTTGAAGCATGAGCGCTTCCCCTTGGTCTTGGTCTTGCTTGGCTGCCCCTTGCGACCATTTAGCGCCGTCTTGAATCTCTTGATGATGAGAGCCATCTCTTCATCATTGAGCCCGGCCGCCTCGACTTGCGCCACCTTGCTAGGTAGCGACTCCTTGCTCCTCGTTGCTTTTAGAGCAATGGGTTGAGGCTCGTGGAGTGGTCCATTCAACGCGTCGTCGACGTATCTTGCCTCCTTGATCATCATCCGCCCGCTCACGAATTTTCCAAGTACTTCCTCGGGCGTCATCATCGTGTACCTGGGATTCTCACGAATATTGTTCACGAGATGAGGATCAAGTACGGTAAAGGACCTGAGCATTAGGCGGACGACGTCGTGGTCCGTCCATCGCGTGCTCCCGTAGCTCCTTATCTTGTTGATAAGGGTCTTGAGCCGGTTGTATGTTTGCGTCGGCTCCTCGCCCCTTATCATTGCGAACCGTCCAAGCTCGCCCTCCACCAACTCCATCTTGGTGAGTAAGGTGACGTCGTTCCCCTCATGAGAAATCTTGAGGGTGTCCCAGATTTGCTTGGCGTTATCCAAGCCGCTCACCTTATGGTATTCATCCCTGCACAAGGAAGCTAGAAGAACAGTAGTAGCTTGTGCATTCTTATGAATTTGTTCATTAATGAACATGGGACTATCCGAACTATCAAAGTGCATTCCACTCTCCACAATCTCCCAAATACTAGGATGGAGAGAAAATAGGTGACTACGCATTTTGTGACTCCAAAATCCGTAGTCCTCTCCATCAAAGTGTGGGGGCTTGCCAAGTGGAATGGAGAGCAAATGTGAATGTGAACTTTGCGGAATACGAGAGTAATCAAAAGAAAAGTTCGAATTAACCGGTTTTCTCCTCTCGTAGTTGTTGTGGTCCTCGTCCTTTTGGGAAGAAGTAGACTCGTCGCTATCGTAGTAGACGATCTCCTTGATGCGTCTGGTCTTCTTCTTCTTCCCTTCCTTCCGTCTTTGACCCGAGCCGGAGTCGGTAGGCTTATCGTCCTTCGGCTCGTTGACGAAGGATTCCTTCTCTTTGTCGTTGATCACTATACCCTTCCCCTTAGGATCCATCTATTCGGGCGGTTAGTCCCTTTGTGAATAGAACGGCTCCGATACCAATTGAGAGCACCTAGAGGGGGGGTGAATAGGTGATCCTGTAAAAACTTCAAACTTAAGCCACAAAAACTTGTTAAGCGTTAGCACGATTAATGCCAAGTGGCTAAGGTGAAGTCTCAACAAAACACAATACCACAAGAATCAAGCACAGAGGGACACAGTGGTTTATCCCGTGGTTCGGCCAAGCCAACGCTTGCCTACTCCACGTTGTGGCGTCCCAACGGACGAGGGTTGCAATCAACCCCTCTCAAGCGGTCCAAAGACCCACTTGAATACCACGGTGTTTTGTTGTTCCTTTCACTATCCCGTTTGCAAGGAATCTCCACAAATTGGAGTCTCTTGCCCTTACAAGTATGATCACAAAGAAAGCACAGAGTAAGGGAGGGAAGCAACACACACAAATCCACAGCGAAACGCGCACACACACGGCCAAGAATCGAGCTCACAAGAGTTTCACACAGTTCTCACTAGAACAGAGCTCGAAACACTTAGAATGACAATCAAATGCGCAGAGACTGAGTGTGGATGATCAAGAATGCTCAAAGGTTGCTTGTGTGTCTCCTCCATGCGCCTAGGGGCTCCTTTTATAGCCCCAAGGCAGCTAGGAGCCGTTGAGAGCAAATCCGGAAGGCCATCCTTGCCTTCTGTCGTCGGGGGCACCGGACAGTCCGGTGCACACCGGACACTGTCCGGTGCCCGATCTGTTTCCATATCTGGCGCTTCCGACCGTTGCAGATCGGCGGAGATCTGAGAGCCGTTGGCGCACCGGACATGTCCGGTGCACACCGGACAGTCCGGTGCCGTCTTCCGACCGTTGGCTCCGCCACGTGTCTCGCGCAGATTTCGCGGCCGACCGTTGGCCCGGCAGACCGTTGGCTCACCGGACAGTCCGGTGCACACCGGACAGTCCGGTGAATTTTAGCCGTACGCCGTCGGCCAACTTCCCGAGAGCGGCCAGTTTGCTCCGAGCCAGCCTGGCGCACCGGACACTGTCCGGTGCACACCGGACAGTTCGGTGCTCCAGACCGAACTGAGTCTTGGCTGCACACAGCCAAGTCATTTCCTCCTCTTCTCTCTTCTTCTTCTTTCTGTTTCTAACACTTAGACAAATACATTAGTACACAAAACCAATGTACTAAGGCTTAGAAACATACCTTTACTTCATGATTTGCACCTTGTTCATCCATGTTCATAAATTCACAATTAAGCACATGTGTTGGCACTCAATCACCAAAATACTTAGAAATGGCCCAAGGGCACATTTCCCTTTCACCATCTAACCTCACTCCACACAAGCATATGGAATGTTGTTGAGTTTGGTGTACAGGTACCATCCGTAGGGGATGAAGACTACGACTCGGACGAGGTGGCCCAAATTCACCACTTTAACTCCCAAGCCACCACTATACTCCTTGCCTCTCTAAGTCGAGAGGAGTATAACAAGGTGCAAGGGTTGAAAAGTGCAAAGGAAATTTGGGACGTACTAAAGACCGCGCACGAAGGAGATGAGGTGACAAAAATCACCAAGCGGGAGACAATCGAGGGGGAGCTCGGTCGCTTCATGCTTCACCAAGGGGAGGATCCACAAGCTATGTACAACCGCTTGAAGACCTTGGTGAACCAAGTGCACAACCTCGGGAGCGAAAAATGGGATGACCATGAGATGGTCAAGGTTATTCTTAGATCCCTCGTATTTCTTAACCCTACACAAGTTCAATTAATTCGAGGTGATCCTAGATATAAGCTAATGTCTCCCGAGGAGGTTATATGAAAATTTGTGAGCTTTGAGCTAATGATTAAGGGCTCAAAGAAAATCATTGAGCAAGGCACCTCCTCCACGCCCGAGGCACAACCGGTCGCTTTCAAGGCAACGAAAGAAAAGAAGGAGGAGGCTACTCCAAGTCGAACACCCATCGACGCCTCCAAGCTCGACAACGAGGAGATGGCGCTCATCATCAAGAGCTTCCACCAAATCCTCAAGCAAAGGAGGGGGAAAGACTACAAGCCCCGCTCCAAGAAAGTATGCTACAAATGTGGTAAGCCCGGTCATTTTATTGCTAAATGTCCATTATCTAGTGATAGTGACAGGGGCGACGACAAGAAGGGGAGAAGAAAGGAGAAGAAGAGACACTACAAGAAGAAGGGCGGCGATGCCCACGTGTGCCGCGAGTGGGACTCCGACGAGAGCTCCACCGACTCTTCCTCCGACGAGGACGCCGCCAACATCGCCGTCACCAAGGGTCTTCTCTTCCCCAACGTCGGCCACAAGTGCCTCATGGCCAAGGACGGCAAAAGGAAGAAGGTTAAATCCAAATCCTCCACTAAATATGAGTCCTCTAGTGATGATAATGCTAGTGATAAGGAAGATAATTTGCGTACCCTTTTTGCCGACCTCAACATGCAACAAAAGGAAAAACTAAATGAGCTAATTAGTGCCATCCATGAGAAGGATGATCTCTTGGACTCCCAAGAGGACTTCCTAATCAAGGAAAATAAAAAGCATGTTAAGGTTAAAAATGCTTATGCTCTAGAAATAGAAAAATGTGAAAAATTATCTAGTGAGCTAAGCACTTGCCATGAGACTATTGACAACCTTAGAAATGAAAATGCTAGATTAACTGCTAAGGTTGATTCTCATGATTGTGATGTTTCAATTCCCAATCTTAGAAATGATAATGTTGATTTGCATGCTAAGATTAAGGAATTGAATGATTCTCTTGCTAGCCTTAGGATTGAAAATGAAAAATTAATTGCTAAGGCTAAAGATTTTGATGTTTGCAATGTTACTATTTCTAACCTTAGAAGTGAGAATGATATATTACATGCTAAGGTTGTAGAATTAAAATCTTGCAAACCCTCTACATCTACTGTTGAGCATATTTCTATTTGCACTAGATGTAGAGATGTTGATATTGATGCTATTCATGATCATATGGTCTTAATTAAACAACAAAATTATCATATAGCAAAATTAGATGCTAAAATTGCTGAGCATAACTTAGAAAATGAAAAATTTAAATTTGCTAGAAGTATGCTCTATAATGGGAGACGCCCTGGCATCAAGGATGGCATTGGCTTCCAAAGGGGAGACAATGTCAAACTTAATGCCCCTCCTAAAAATTTGTCTAACTTTGTTAAGGGCAAGGCTCCCATGCCTCAGGATAACGAGGGTTACATTTTGTACCCTGCCGGTTATCCCGAGAAGAAAATTAGGAGAATTCATTCTAGGAAGTCTCACTCCGGCCCTAATCATGCTTTTATGTATAAGGGTGAGACATCTAGCTCTAGGCAACCAACCCGTGCTAAGTTGCCTAGAAAGAAAACTCCTAGTGCATCAAATGATCATGACATTTCATTCAAAACTTTTGATGCATCATATGTTTTAACTAACAAATCCGGCAAGGTAGTTGCCAAGTTTGTTGGGGGCAAACACAAGGGCTCTAAGACTTGTGTTTGGGTACCCAAAGTTCTTGTGTCTAATGCCAAAGGACCCAAAACCGTTTGGGTACCTAAAGTCAAGAACTAAAATTGTTTTGTAGGTTTATGCATCCAGGGGCTCAAGTTGGATCATCGACAGCGGGTGCACAAACCACATGACAGGGGAGAAGAAGATGTTCTCCTACGAGAAAAACCAAGATCCTCGACGAGCTATCACATTCGGGGATGGAAACCAAGGTTTGGTCAAAGGCTTGGGTAAAATAGCTATATCTCCTGACCATTCCATTTCCAATGTTTTTCTTGTAGATTCTTTAGATTACAATTTGCTTTCCGTTTCGCAATTATGTCAAATGGGCTACAACTGTCTATTTACTGATGTAGGTGTCACTGTCTTTAGAAGAAGTGATGATTCAATAGCATTTAAGGGAGTGTTAGAGGGTCAGCTATACTTGGTAGATTTTGATAGAGCTGAACTCGACACTTGCTTAATTGCTAAGACTAACATGGGTTGGCTCTGGCACCGCCGACTAGCCCATGTTGGAATGAAGAATCTTCATAAGCTTCTAAAGGGAGAACACATTTTAGGACTAACAAATGTTCATTTTGAGAAAGACAGGATTTGTAGCGCATGCCAAGCCAGGAAGCAAGTTGGTACTCATCATCCACACAAGAACATCATGACAAGTAACAGGCCACTGGATCTCCTACACATGGATTTATTCGGCCCGATCGCTTACATAAGCATCGGTGGGAGTAAGTACTGTCTAGTTATTGTGGATGATTATTCTCCTTCACTTGGGTGTTCTTTTTGCAGGAAAAATCCCATACCCAAGAGACCTTAAAGGGATTCTTGAGACGGGCTCAAAATGAGTTCAGCTTAAGGATCAAGAAAATTAGAAGCGACAACGGGACGGAGTTCAAGAACTCGCAAATTGAAGGCTTCCTTGAGGAGGAGGGCATCAAGCATGAGTTCTCTTCTCCCTAGACCCCACAACAAAATGGTGTAGTGGAAAGGAAGAATCAAACTCTATTGGACATGGCAAGAACCATGCTTGATGAGTGCAAGACACCGGATCGGTTTTGGGCCAAGGCGGTCAACACCGCCTGCTATGCCATCAACCGGTTATATCTACACCGAATCCTCAAGAAGACATCCTATGAACTCCTAACCGGTAAAAAGCCCAATATTTCATATTTTAGAGTTTTTGGTAGCAAATGCTTTATTCTTGTTAAGAGAGGTAGAAAATCTAAATTTGCTCCTAAAACTGTAGAAGGCTTTTTACTAGGATATGACTCAAACACAAGGGCATATAGAGTCTTTAACAAGTCCTCAGGACTTGTTGAAGTTTCTTGTGACGTTGTGTTTGATGAAACTAACGGCTCTCAAGTAGAGCAAGTTGATCTTGATGAGATAGGTGAAGAACAGGCTCCGTGCATCACGCTAAGGAACATGTCCATTGGGGATGTGTGCCCTAAGGAATCCGAAGAGCCTCCTCATGCACAAGATCAACCATCCTCCTCCACACAAGCATCTCCACCAACCCAAAATGAGGACGAGGCTCAAGTTGATAAAGAGGAAGAACAAAATGATGAGCCACCTCAAGATGACGGCAATGATCAAGGGGGAGATGCAAATGGTGAAGACAAGGAGGATGAAGAGCCAAGGCCGCCACACCCAAGAGTCCACCAAGCAATCCAACGAGATCACCCCGTCGACACCATCCTCGGCGACATTCATAAGGGGGTAACCACTAGATCTCGTGTTGCACATTTTTGTGAGCATTACTCTTTTGTTTCCTCTATTGAGCCACACAGGGTTGAGGAAGCACTACAAGATTCGGATTGGGTGATGGCGATGCAAGAGGAGCTCAACAACTTCACTAGGAACGAGGTATGGCATTTAGTTCCACGTCCTAACCAAAATGTTGTAGGAACCAAGTGGGTCTTCCGCAACAAGCAAGACGAGCATGGTGTGGTGACAAGGAACAAAGCCCGACTTGTGGCCAAGGGATACTCCCAAGTCGAAGGTTTGGATTTCGGTGAAACCTATGCACCCGTAGCTAGGCTTGAGTCCATTCGTATATTATTAGCCTATGCTACTTACCATGGCTTCAAGCTTTATCAAATGGACGTGAAGAGTGCCTTCCTCAATGGACCAATCAAGGAAGAGGTCTATGTTGAGCAACCTCCTGGCTTTGAAGATAGTGAGTACCCTAACCATGTCTATAGGCTCTCTAAGGCGCTTTATGGGCTCAAGCAAGCCCCAAGAGCATGGTATGAATGCCTAAGAGATTTCCTTATTGCTAATGGCTTCAAAGTCGGAAAAGTCGATCCTACTCTATTCACTAAAACTCTTGAAAATGATTTGTTTGTATGCCAAATTTATGTTGATGATATTATATTTGGGTCTACTAACGAATCTACTTGTGAAGAATTTAGTAGGATCATGACACAAAAATTCGAGATGTCTATGATGGGGGAGTTGAAATATTTTTTAGGATTCCAAGTCAAGCAACTCCAAGAGGGCACCTTCATTAGCCAAATGAAGTATACTCAAGACATTCTAACCAAGTTTGGAATGAAGGATGCTAAGCCCATCAAGACACCCATGGGAACCAATGGGCATCTCGACCTCGACACGGGAGGTAAATCCGTCGATCAAAAGGTATATCGGTCGATGATAGGTTCTTTACTCTATTTATGTGTATCTCGACCGGACATTATGCTTTCCATTTGCATGTGTGCAAGATTCCAATCCGACCCTAAGGAATCTCACCTTACGGCCGTAAAACGAATCTTGAGATATTTGGCTTATACTCCTAAGTTTGGGCTTTGGTACCCTCGGGGATCCACATTTGATTTGATTGGTTATTCGGATGCCGATTGGGCGGGGTGTAAGATTAATAGAAAGAGCACATCGGGGACTTGCCAGTTCTTGGGAAGGTCCTTGGTGTCTTGGGCTTCAAAGAAGCAAAATTCGGTCGCTCTTTCTACCGCCGAAGCCGAGTATATTGCCGCAGGCCACTGTTGCGCGCAATTACTTTGGATGAGGCAAACCCTGCGGGACTACGGTTACAAACTAACCAAAGTTCCTCTTCTATGTGATAATGAGAGTGCAATCCGCATGGCGGATAATCCCGTTGAGCATAGCCGCACTAAACACATAGCCATTCGGTATCATTTTCTTAGGGATCACCAACAAAAGGGGGATATCGAGATTGCATACATTAATACTAAAGATCAATTAGTCGATATCTTTACCAAGCCACTAGATGAACAAACTTTTACCAAACTTAGGCATGAGCTCAATATTCTTGATTCTAGAAATTTCTTTTGCTAATTTGCACACATAGCTCATAAGTATACCTTTGATCATGTCTCTTTTATATATGCTATGACTAATGTGTTTTCAAGTGAATTTCAAACCAAGTCATAGGTTTATTGAAAGGAAATTGGAGTCTTCGGCAAAGACAAGGCTTCCACTCCACTCTATCACTCATCCTTCGCCGTCACTCCAAGCAATTCTTCGTCTTTAGTATAATCTTCACTCCTATGTTTTATTTGCCAACGGGGAGATAGTAGTTAGGAAAGGGCCTATATTTCACTCTAAGTATCCATTTTTGGCGATTCATGCCAAAGTGGGAGAAAGTATTAGCCCAAAGCAAAAGGACCGCACCACCACCCTAATTTTAAAATTAATGATTTTCAATTGGAAAATTTCAAATTGATATCTCTTTATGTTCTAAAGGGGGATAAAGAAGCACCTTTCAAAATTGATATCTTAAAACCCTCTTGAACAATAAGAGGAGAATTTATTTGAGGGGGAGTTTTGTTTAGTCAAAGGAAAAGCATTTCAAACAAGGGGAGAAAATTTCAAAACTTGAAAGAGCTTCGCAAAATCTTATTCATTTACCTTTGACTATTTTGCAAAAGGACTTTGAAAAGGATTTACAAAAAAAAGAATTTGCAAAAACAAAACTTGTGGTGCAAGCGTGGTCCAAAATGTTAAAAATAAAGAAACAATCCATGCATATCTAGTAAGTAATATTTATTGGCTCAAATTCTAAGTAACCTTTGCACTTACATTCTGCAAACTAGTTCAATTATGCACTTCTATACTTGCTTTGGTTTATGTTGGCATCAATCACCAAAAAGGGGGAGATTGAAAGGGAATTAGGCTTACACCTATTTCCTAAACTAATTTTGGTGGTTGAATTGCCCAACACAAATAATTGGACTAACTAGTTTGCCCTAGTTTATAAGTTTTACAGGTGCCAAAGGTTCACAATAAGCCAATAAAAAGATCAAGAGAAAAGGGTTCAAACAAAGGAGCAAAAGGGACAACCGAAGGCACCCTAGTCAGGCACACCGGACTGTCCGGTGCGCCACCGGACAGTGTCCGGTGCACCAGGGGACTCCAAGCAGAACTTCGCACCTTCGGGAAAACTCAGAGCCGCGGCACTATAATTCACCGGACTATCCGGTGTACACCGGACAGTGTCCGGTGCTCCATGAGGACGCGACTCTGAACTCGCCAGCTTCGGGAATTCAGAATGGCTAGCCCGCTATAATTCACCGGACATGTCCGGTGTACACCGGACTGTCCGGTGTGACATCGAAGCAATGGCTACTTCGGCGCCAACGGCTACCTGCAGCGCATTTAATGCGCGCCAGCGCACGCAGAAGTCAGGCACGCCCATGCTGGCGCACCGGACACTCTACAGTTCATGTCCGGTGCGCCACCGGACATCGAGACGGGCCCAGCAGTCAGAGCTCCAAATGTCGGAACCCTAACGACCTGGTGACGTGGCTGTCGCACCGGACTGTCTGGTGCACCATACGACAGACAGCCTCCACCAAACGGCTAGTTTGGTGGTTGGGGCTATAAATACCCCCAACCACCCCACATTCAAGTCATCCAAGTTTTCCACTTCTCAACCACTTACAAGAGCTAGGCATTCAATTCTAGACACACTCAAGTGATCAAATCCTCTCCAATTCCACACAAGGCTTTAGTGATTAGCGAGATAGATTTGTTGTGTTTTTTTGAGCTCTTGCGCTTGGATTGCTTCTTTTCTTTCTCACTTGTTCTTGTGATCAAAACTCCATTGTAATCGAGGCAAGAGACACCAATTGTGTGGTGGTCCTTGCGGGGAAGTTTTGTTCCCGGTTTGATTTTGAGAAGAGAAGCTCACTCGGTCCGAGGGACCGTTTGAGAGAGGGAAAGGGTTGAAAAAGACCCGGCCTTTGTGGCCTCCTCAACGGGGAGTAGGTTTGCAAGAACCGAACCTCGGTAAAACAAATCATCGTGTCTCACTCCGCATTTGCTCACGATTTGTTTTGCGCCCTCTCTCTCGGACTCGTGTTTATTTCTAACGCTAACCCGTCTTGAAGTTGTGTTTATATTTGTAAATTTCAGTTTCGCCCTATTCACCCCCCTCTAGGCGACTTTCAACAAGTATAACATCATAATAAAAGAGGGGAAAACAGTGTATCATTGATAAATCTCATCATGTTCATTGATTAGAGTTGAGCAATAGCATAAGACTAAGCAATAATAATCCGACCCAAATAGGTAAACAAGGACATGGACAACAAAAGCTAGTCAATCCTTAGGTATAAATATGTAATGCGGGAGGTGAATTAAAGAATGAATAGGACAGAGATAGGTCAAGGGACACTTGCCTCCACCAACTGACTGCTGCTCAGGGGCTTCTCCTGCGAGTTCTTCGGGCTCTCCGACCGGATCGTTCTCTATGCGAGCGCAAACATACATACATCCACACATTTAATACAAAAGAACAGTACACCATGCAATAGGATGCAGTAAATAAACAGACGTTCCACGCGGGCTCGCAATTATGGTTAAGAGAGAAAGAGGAAAAGACAGTCGAGAAACGATCACATTACATTATTATAAATTAAACCACTCGTTCAATTGAAGGGCATTAATGCGGACACTACGTTTAGCATGAAGTAAAGTCAAGTTCCACATTTAATTATTATAAACAATTGAAGATGAATGAAAGGGAGTGGTCGCACGTCGTGACGTACGACACGACATTTAGATTGAATTAAGAAGTAAACGACTCGCCGCGCGACAGAGCGCACAACGAGACACTTGCAATAATTATAAAGAGACGTGAGGCATCGCGCGACGAAGCGCACGACGACATACGTCAACAGGGCTGAGTTTAAAGTGGAACGTCGCGCGTCTGGACGCGCAACATCGCACCTTAAACAACCTGAAATTAAAATAGATCGTCGCGCGACGGAGCGCGCGACACAACACTTTAATGAATATAAACTAAAAGAATCGTCGCGCGACGAAGCGCGCGACGCAGCACACTAACTAACGAAGTTTGAAATTAACTACAACAAAAAAAAATCACCGCGTGCGTGGGTTTGCGCACGCGGGAACGCGTTAGGGGGGTAAACGGGGCTACGCGAGTCGCGCCGGGGGGCTGGGACGCCGCGCGCAGGGGCCAAACCGCCGTGCCGGGGCCGAACCGCGCCCGCGCAGGGGCCGCGCCCGCGCCGGGGAAGGGGAGGGGAGGGGCGCCGCGCCACCGGGGAGGGAAGGGGAGGCGCCGAGCGCCGCCGCGGGGGGGGGGGGAGGAGCAGGGCGCGCCGCCGTGCAGGGACGCGCGCGCGCAGGGGGAGAGGGAGAGGGGAGGGGCTCACCTCGGGATCCAACTCCGGCGATCTCGACTCCAAACCCTAGGGCACCACGGGAGGGAGAGAGAGAGAGATGGGGAAGAGAGGTTGCTGCGCGGGAAATCCAAATGAGAGAGGGAGGAGAGGAGAGGGCGCATGGGGGGGGGGGCGCCAGGGGCGCGCAGGTCCGGGCCGGGCTGGGCTGGGTTGGGCCGAGCCACTCTGCAGATCGAAACCTACGACACACACGACTATCAAATAGAATCCAATCGCGAACCAAAAACCGAGACGGAACGAGACGAACACGCAACATCAGACAGAAATGTGCGTCGGCATGATGCAACACCCATGACACTTAGGTTTTGTTCATACACGACACGGACACCTGTCACTATACTGGTTTGAAATTGGGAGGAAGGAGCGAAACAGGAAGAGAAAAGAGAGTAACGCCCGAATTTGGTGAGAGAAAAGAAGAAAAAATTCTACCCCCAAATCCAGGGCGTTACAACAGGTATGATGTACGCAATAGTAATTATATACATTTATGTGAAAAACATATATAAAAATTCTTATGATCGTTATTGTTTTATAGGACTATTCTGTGTACATATATTACGCGCGTTTATGCATCTTCAGATCGAACGAATACCTAAGGAATACATTTTACAACGATACACGTACTCAGCAAGACAAGATGTTCCGTTTTCAAGAGATGATAGGAATTTGAAGGGAAAGGATGGAGAAACAAAATCATATAGACAGAAGATGTTGCTTAAAAAAGCAATGAAAGTAGTGCATCATGCTAGTCTATTGAAGGTGGGGAATGATAGAGCCCTAGCAGTAATGGATGGGCTTCTCGAGGTACTTTCCATTTGGAGACATATATAGGAGTTGAGGAGACTTGTGGAACTAGTGGGGGAGATGGTATACAGGTATGTGATGTTTTTCTATTATTATTGTTAACATAGTATTCGTCCTAATACATTGATGACGTATCAAACAATAAAATAACAGGACGATGGTGAAGAAAATAGAGACGTTGAAAGAGATGGTGAATCAGGTGAAAGGAATGGCAATGGATTAACAGTAAATATTGATGCATAGTGATTATATTGTTGTGTATGTTGAATTGTAAATGAGATATAATGTGCTTTCAACAATTTTTCAGGAAATTCAGGAAGTATCTAATATACTTGAAGGGGGTGTGGACAATGTTCAAATCTCTATACCGATACGTTCCTTTGAACAGGTAATAACTTTAATCACAATATTGATTTGTGGTTGTAATACAAATGTGTTATTGGTTTATGTTTGAACTTAAAAATGTGTTGGCGGGTACAGGCTAATTTGCAGGATCACGCGGATATGAATGAGAGTGGTGGACATGAACAAAATGTAGATGCCAGAAAGGTAATAATGGTATTAGAGTGAATGTGGGACTGCATAATATTATATGCTGAAAAAAACTATACTTTTGAACTACAGCAACAGGATTTTTGCAGTTGATGGGATAAGCTTGGCAAGACCAAATAACTCAAAACCCAAGGGAAGAACAATCAAGGGGAGTGAACAAAAGGTTAGTAAATTGGGCACAAAAGGTACAAAGAAAATGAACAGGATATGCCAGAAGTGTGGTATTGCCGATGGTCACAACAGTAGGACATGTTTGTCATTGGAGGAGAATAGAGTTCGGTTGGCTAGCCTTGCTGGACGTAAGAGAGGACAACCTCCTGGATCTAGGAACAAGTTGGAAGTAACACTCCTCATTGGAATGAGACAACAACATAAAAAACACACAATTGATATCGACAACAGTGAGTCACCCAATGATTAATATGTCGTATGTTATGCGAACATATTGTTTGAAATAAACATTACATGTGGCAC
Source organism: Zea luxurians (assembly GCA_029449295.1). Taxonomy (NCBI): domain Eukaryota; kingdom Viridiplantae; phylum Streptophyta; class Magnoliopsida; order Poales; family Poaceae; genus Zea; species Zea luxurians. Next base: position 33,949,823 of record JAOPSE010000010.1, on the reverse strand, counting down.
AAATGATGTCTATAAAGTTGATTGTTGAAGTCTATGAAATGTGACATATATTTTGTACTAATGTTGCATAACTTGGACTAATAAAACATCGTATATAACATGATATAAGAACTGTATAATGGATAAACTATATGACCAAAAATGTGATGAATGAGCAATATGCATTGTGAATAAAAAATAACAAAGAGTGTGAATGTGGTTGGCATAAAAATAAGTATATAGACAAATTAACCAAAAGTATAACATTAAATGAATTGGTCATAATAATAAGAATTGTGGTATGCAGAAATCATGTATGTAAATTCACAAAAGAAGAACGTCATAACATCTAAAAGATAATATTTAAGCTTAACCAAAGTATCGGAACATCTGATGTTCACAAAAAGAAAAGCATCGTCACAGCCTAAAGTATCAGACCAACTGATGTTCACAAAAGTAGCTGCATAACATCCTAAGAAAAGTATCATAAAACTGGTGTTAAAATCCCATCTAAGGAAGCTTCCTAACATTGTTAACTAAGATGCATGACCAAAATACCACAGTACGATACATGGTCCGCTCCATGACTTAGTTATGACACAAACTTGACTACTTGCGCACAAACATAAATGTCTGAATCTCTATTGGAAGAGGCAGTGCCTTGTTCATGCGATGAAATGTGAGGTAATATAGGGCATGAGCACGTAGGTCTCGAGAATTGTCCTGCAATAAAACCATAACATTAATTAGACACGCATATAACTAACATGTACATCGAGGGCAACAAGAACAGAAATCATTAGCATAGTCACTTACCGGTTGAGTGTAAGAAGTGATAGCACCTGCATTGTGGTCATTATACTTTATGTAACTCATTACATAAAAGCCACAGTCGTTTGACCCTGTTCTCATTATTGGACAATTTGGTGGCATATCCATTGGAAAGTTACCAAATTTGGGGAAGGACGCATTGGGGCAAACATGTTATAAAGCTTTGCTGAACCTACTCATTATAACCCTAGCCCATGGGAATTTCCTTCCACATATATACATTTGGTCATAATGATAGTCCTTCCGTGTAGTGCCACCAAGTTCTATACCATATGGATTCGAATCTAAAATGTGTATACACCGATTCTGTAGGTTTATTACGTACAGTGACCAATGTCCCCTACTAAGCATAGGTACCATTATCTGTTTATGAAAAAATGTAAATAAGTTACATGTTGTTGTTACACTGCCATGATGATTAAAAAGTACAGTTAACAAGAATATGTGTTTTCAAAGGAAAGATAATAATGAAGTTGCAAATATGAATACTGCGTCACACCGATTTGCATTGATCCAGATTGACCAACGAAGGCAGTGTGTTATGTAAGCAATTCTGTAACACATTTTGGTCAAACGGCTGAGGGTTCTTACTATGACGTTCCTGCTCCTCAAAATTTAGCAGAGCCTAGAAACAATATAGATAGTGTGTCAGTATATTTAGCAGTGCATAATTACAATAGTTGTGAAACAAGAACATACCCCAACATTGACATCAAGTATTAATCTGTTAGTAGTCATAGTTCGACGATGATTTTTGGAATCATCGTGAACACACTCAATGAAACATTGCATGAACACGTTGTCAAGACACTTCCCATCTGAGAAAGATCCATAAATATCGAGACAGTTTCCACTGTATTCACCGTAATCTATGACAACCCTGTATGAAGAATATTGTTATATATTCATATTACATACATCAAACAAACTAATAAATATGGTCTTCATAATTTGTGTAATATGTACCTGCTTGGGTCAATGTCCTTGGAACACAGTAGATCCCACAGAGAACGAACACAATCAAGCTCTGTAAGGAGTGGAGTAGTTCCAGAATGTGTTGTCCCTTTGAATGTATCATCCTAAGATGCAACCTAGAAATAAGTGTTTTAGCATTAGAAAAAAATTGTTTAATGCCATAAAGTGCATTAGAGAAGATGTATGTTATTATACTGACATGGAAAGTTGGTGTCTGGTCAAATACTGGTCCGCTGTCATTGTGTTCTATGTCATCTACAGTCATGTCACCTCCCTACTCAAAGGTATATGCTTAGTAAAGTATTTACTATTTATTGTACTAATGTAATTGTAAACTAAAAGTATAACATGAGACAGAGGCTGCTAAACAAACATTTTTTTGCGGTGTCACATCAAATATCGGCAAACGGGTAGACATATTTGATCTCATAAAGGTGCATGCTGATGTGGGTTGAGGTGTGATATTTGAGTCCCTCAACATGTTGTTTCGAACATCAAAGTAGAAATTCTGTTAACAAATAGTGTGGTTCATGTCCAACTGAAATAAAGATGCAAACAATATATGTATGATGCGTAAATATCCCATGGGATTGTATATATTACCTGATGTTCTGTATCAACGTCCGCTTCGTCAGGGCAAGTCTCTAATACTCTCTAAATATGTTGTTGTCTTTCATGAATTTCCTCAACCGGGGTACCACCCAGCTAGGTCTCAACCTGTGATGCTTGGCTTGACAAGTCCGGAGTGGGTTTGGTGCCGTGGGCAGTGTGTCCTTATACAAAAGTATATTATAAATAATGTATGTGAAAACTTACATTATAGGGTACAGATTGCTGCATATGTTAAAAAACAACATGTCTATACTTTGTGCATAATGGCATTATTATATCCATTATACTTGAATACATATAAGCAAGATGCATTGATTTAAATAAACCAGAAAGTAGTAATTGTTAATTTTGTTACTGTGCATATAAAAAACCCTTTACAAATGTACTCTGGGTAATGTTCTGTATGTATGAAAAATAGTGATAATTAGATGACTGACCTACTGAACATCCGAATTTCTTGATTGTTGTGGCGCATCTGTCTCATTTTCTAAATTATCAGACTCAGCACGTAGTACCTCGTCGATCAGCTCTATAAAGTTGTTTGCTATATCATATTGCTTCTCAACAATTTTGGTAAGGGTGTCTTTTATGGCTAAGCATGCCTTGCTAATCTCCAAGTCATATCCAGCAAGTTTCTCTGTGAATTTAGTACGGTGATGGGGTGGGAGCTTGTTGATCTTACTTGACATCATATCCTTGATCGATGGAAGTTGGATGTTAATGGTGGGCCGAGTAGTAGGGGCGGGTCGCGATGCATCATAAATGTTAGTCCTGCACTTCGGCTGGTTTTTCAAAAAAATTAGTAAGAATCCATCACCACACTCCTAATCCATTTGTTTTCATAGATCTTAAAAAGATGTAGATAATACAACATAAACTTGCCTCGGATTGGCGATCGAGCTGAGGTACAACTGAATAGCATGTCTCGGTCGAGCTTCGAAACTAAAAAAATGTAAGTGGAAGTTGAAATTAACCATGAGTTTTTATTTGAAACAATGGTACTCAAAACTAAGCACATCTATTTGACATAAAATTTGTCAGAAAATAAAAATACACTTGTTTAAATGTGAATAGCTTACTTCACAATATCCGAAAGGTTCGACCCCATGGCGTGTCTTCCTCTTGTCAGCTTTAGTCAATGCTTTTTATGATATTCTTATCAAAGTATTTTATGCGAGGTGTACCAAATTTATTTTGAGGGGCAGCGGCTGCATGCAGGTGATCCAGGTAATACAACTACAGAAAAATTTAATGTGCAAGTGCTGTGTAAGTAAACATAACAAACAGCATAAAATATGATATATCATGCCCCACAAAAAACAATGAGCTAAAAAAGGCAATATATGTACAGAAGACAAACTCTATACTTACAAGGACAACAATTGAGCATCCGTATATCATCGTGGAGACATTTGTGGTGCTTCTTGTATGCCACTTCTTCGCCGCTTCACATAGGTCATTGAATATAAGCTGGCACCAATTGGTCTCGTGGAAACGGTGCATTTCTTCTGTCAGAAGCACTTCATGTTTTGTTATGCCCCAGCTAGCAGTTGGAAACAACAGACGGTTGAATATGATAAGGAAGAAACATCTGATGGTAAGCTCGTCATCCTCCCCTTTCCTTAAACGATCCTGTAGCAATGTAACATTGAACTCGTCTTTAGCCAATCCAAGCTCTGACCTCAAGTTACTTGCAGCAACTGCTTCATCAATCCCCAATGGTTTTCCACCACCATGATTTGGTACACCAAGGATAAGATGCACAGTGTCCTTTGTGATTTTTAATTCCTTTCCTAGACCAGGGCGAATTGTCATGTCCTTGTGGTCAATATGTGAATGCTTGCAATTACATCTTATGGGTTGCACCTGACATTGAGCCTCTGTTATAAAATATAGAAACAAAAACAATTGAGTTATAACCAAAAAACTAATCAGAAGCTTAAGAATATGATATTGTTTGATGAGTATGCATAAAATAAAATAATATTTCACTCCACATATCTTGTTGAAAAAAATTCAACACTACATCTAGTCGCAACAATTTAAGAAAAAAGTAGTTGCAACCAACACTGTAATTGTAAGTGGTAATCATATACATATTACATACTACACCTGATTATGTAAAATAATTTTGAATTGTTATATTAACTGTAGTTATAATTGGTGGGCAAAAATAATAATAAAGTACATAAGAATAACAAATTAAATCCATAACTAACCTGTCGAGGAAGATCCTCCGCTTTTATCCTCTTTGTCACAACCTTTCTGAGAACTCTTGTATGGCTTCCAGCAATATTACGCTTCTTAACAGCTGGCATAAAGTCATCGTCATCAGAATCTAGCTCTACTGTTTCATTGAGGAAAGTTGGTCTCTCAACATTTGAAGGATTTCCCACAAGTTGACTTGGATTGGATTGTTTTGCGCACGGAATGTCAACGCTGAAGCACTTCTGGCTTGACTGAATTGTTATACGTTTGGGATTATTCGGAGGACGGTCCACGTGCTTCATGTTTTTTAGTCGAATCTGCATGCATAATACACAAAACTATAAACATAAATCTGTTGGATATGCGAATGTATTGATTGTGTGGTATAATTGAATCCATTCAGTTCATGCATTCTTAAATTAACCTAAATGTTTTCAATAACATGCATAAACAAATCTGAAATTTTTGCATAATACTTGTAATAGTGGTAATAGGGGTGGTAATGGATCATGATCCAAATGTTTCTTCACAAAATGGTAGGGCCCTAAATAATTATTAGTTCAAAAATGAATAGAAATAGGGCCCGATTCTAATCCGATCCGATCCTTAAATGTTATAGTGTAAAATTTAGAGCCCATTGTCACCCCAAGGGATAATAAACCTCGTTTAATATTTCAGCTAGGAACAAATGCATAAAACCAATGCATCATGCACACATTTTGACCTGCTTTATTGCTACCACTACCATGCACACATTCTGTCTTGTTTTATAAGCATAAAAATTTGAATATGTTTGTATAAAAAAAACTTGCTGTAAACAGTAATGTATTAACAATAAACTAATGGAATGGAAAAATGTAAGAAGATCACTAATCATATATGAAATTTTGAATAAGTCATATACTCTGTCAAATCATCTAATTGACTCCTCCTTTCTCGCTCGAACATCATCCACACATAGAAAACCTATAACTGAAATGCATAAAAATTTATGGTAATTTGCATAACCATCTATGTTAATTTGCGTAAATTTCTTACTGCAACTGCATATGTAGTTGTAAATTTCCAGAATCTGTAAAATGCAGTATGAACCAAATGTCGAATTATAAACATACACATATCTGAAAACAAAAAACAAAAACAGCACATGTGTACATCAGGTGATCGATTTACCTTTTTAGGGTATGCTACTTTTGTTCATGGTCGACGATGATCCCGGGTAATGCGGCTCACTAGGGTTCGGAAGAACCTCGACGAGGTTGTTTGGGGGAGGTCGATGATGCAGCTACCGTCGATGGTTGGGGGAGGTCGATGACGTAGCTACTGCCAGACTAGTGCAGGAGCGGCGCCCGTTGACGGCGGGTTGGACCACTCTTCTGCCACAGAAATGTGGAACGACGGCGAACGGCGGAGAATGGGGTAGCAGTTGCGTCGGCGGTGAAAATGGGGTTTTCTGGGGTCTGGGGTCCCGTCTCATGTTGTAGTAGCGGCGAGAGTGGACCGTGGATTGGGGTCAACCAGGGGGCACCGCTCTACTGCCGATTACGACTAGATCGACAGCGAGCGACGAATGGTGTGGAGTCGTCGGGGAGGGCGGAGTCGGCGGAGAGAGATGGGGTTTTGCGGTGGTATATGCGGTTATGGAAACTGTGCCCGGGAGAAGAAGCAGGCTAATGACGGCTGATTACGATATTATATATGGGATATGAATAGTCTGGTCGGATGTCAGTCCACGTGCGGTACGGTCAGATTTGGCTGGTGCTTCCTATAGCTAAATAGAGCCCAGGGCTCCATATACATATACTATATATATATATATATATATATATATATATATATACTCCTACTTCGAAAACTAGTTGTTGGAGCTAAAAAACTAGTCGTTATCACCTACAGAGTGCGGCACTACTATGAACATTTGTGGCACTTCTACAACCTAAAAAAAGAGCATAGGTCACCTCATGAAAAATGTCATAACTTTTTACTCCAAACTTCATTTTTAGTGATCTTAGATGTTTCTAAAAGCTTGTTTTGAGGGATTTCCAACACCAAGAACAAGCTCGAAGATCAACAAGTGCAATTTTGTTCCATTGTGTTTATCTCATGTTAGCACTTTGATTCGATTAGTTTGAGCACTTGAAATATGTTTATGATTCATGTTGCATTTCCCTTGATAGTATACCCAATAGGGGGATGAATTGGTCTAACCTAAAATTTATTGCAACAATTAAAGCCAATAGTTTAGACATGTTTAACCCTTGTGTGTAATAGTGATTTCTATTCTATGCACAACATTTTGCACCCTAAGTTCCAATCCTACTCTAGCATAATAGTTCTAGGAATGTAAAGACATCAACATAATTGCATAAATGTAAACGTATAAAGTAAAGATAGAAATACGAACAAGTTGATATTTTCATGAGGTATCAGAGAGCAGCACTTCCCACTAGTCCTTGTTGGAGCACACACAAAAGGGTATTGTTGTCTCTCGATCTTTGCAAGGACCAAGCCCTTGCTACAAACTATTTCTTTATCACTACAGACTGATTCTTTGCTCACAACTTCTCACACCATGAGTTGGGTCACCCATAAGCTCCACTGAGTGATCACCAAGCTCCCAAATACCACCAAGTCATCTAGATGATATCGACCACCAAGTGGTCTAGATGATATCGACCACCAAGAGTTAAATTCTCACTTGACCTAAACAATCATAATAAGGAAGGTGGATGAAAACTTGCTACGTACTCTCTATGCACTAGGGAGGTCCTTAATCTTGCAATTATAAAATCTTAATCTCCTCACTAGGAAACAACTTCCCCTTGCTCTCCAATGTGTTTCTTTATCTAAAAAATGAGTAAGAGAGACTCCAAGGATGAGATGATTAGGTATATATAGCCCTAAGGCAAGGAGCTAGTCATTGCCCTCTACTTAGCATTCATGGGTGCACAAGACATGTTTAGTGCAACCCTGTTGTCAACACCAGACATGTTCGGTGAGGCTGCAACGGCTAGTTTCATAACTAGCCGTTAACAGTACAAGATGTTTGGTGATTGAGGTCTAGTGCTCACTAGATTCTTCTGGTGAGTCTAGAGCTAACATGTCAAGAGTCTCTATCAACAAATAACACTTTTTAATGCACCATTAGACATGCCTAGTGAGTGCACTGGCATCCTAGTTGAGTTATTATCTCTAAATAGCTCATGTCTGGTGCACCACGTCTAGTACGCATTGGATGCCAAGGTGTTGTGCTGATTTCTTTAACTTAAATCTAGTATATTGTCCACATCTACTGAATATGTGTGGTCCACTTGTACCAACACCAACTCATCAAATTCATGGAATCTTTTAATTTGATTTGTTTTCAATCTTATGTTGGGCTTCCATAGAGCTACATAGAGCTAATTTTCACAAATGTGCACCACATTCGTTGAATAGACTCGAGTAGGTCAAGCTACCCATTCATGCCCCGCTTAAAGTATGACCACAGGAAAAATAAAGATCACATCACTAATCTATGTGTCCCTAAACTCCATTGACACTTATAACTAGTTAATCCTTAATCTTTTTGCTTGTCCTTTGAAAATCCAAATTGAATACCATTAGTAGGGCATGAAAACCATAGATGTCCATATAATCACCATTATTGCAGCACCCAAATTTTCAGTTTGGAGTGTAAATAAAAAAGATCTCCAATGATACATTTAAGTTGAATTAATTTATATGGGGATTTCATTTTAAAAAAACATTTCATGTATGCAGGCCTGGATTCTTCCCTGACCCAACTCACAATAATTTAGTGTAGTCATTAATCGCCAAAACCCAACTAGGGGCCTATATGCTTTTAATATCCCCATTTTGGTAATAGATGAGAACATAATTTCAAGTATGTATATAAGAAGTCATTTGAGATTTTCAAACCCTTGATCTTCCTAAACTAGTGACAATAAGAACAAAGGTGTGAAACATGATTTGTGTGAAGCATGAGTATAATATTAAGAGCTTGTTCTACATAAAATTTAACAAAAGAACAACAAGCGAACATCCAGATCCTCTCCATCACTAGGGTAAATTCTAAGGCTAGTTCCAGTAGAGCCTCCCAAGTACTCGCATAAGAAACCAGGGCAATAGTAGTGAAGTTGAGGCAATCCTAGACATCAGTCCTAACATAGAACTAGGATTACCTCCAGTTCTCCTAGCGTCTCGATGCATCCACGCTAATAAATTGTCTAGGGTCGCTGTTGCCGCATCCCTAAAAATAACAACCACCTTGGATGGCTCCCCTTCATGTTCGTCAAAGGATGAAGGGCTATATTCCATAGAACTCTAGCACCACAAATAGGAAGGTTGATACTAGAAAGCCTAGCCCTGCTACAGCGCATGTGGTAAGGGCCTATTAACTTGGTAAAACTCCTCTCGTTTGCCCTAATGTTGTATTTATTTCCCACTCAGTGTGCGAGCCCCAAGGGCGCTTCTTAGGCTCCAAGGGAGCCACACGCATGGTTGAAACTACTGCGCATAGCATAAGGGCAGCGCACAGAGACCCATGGCAAATGATTGTGTCGCTGCCATCCTTGACGGCCAGGAAAATAACGGTTCCACTCCTGATGGTTGCCCCTCGTGCAGTTACCATTTGGGGTATTTGGCACCACTCGCAACCTCTACGCCTGCAGTGGACCTGAGGGCCATTGTAAGAGCCCTTGGGTATGGGTACCCTAGGTGTTATAGCCAGACTATGTTTATGTATAGAGGGCAGGCTATGGGCCCTACCTTCAAGGCGGGTCAGGTTGACAAGACCCTTGAAGAGATAAGAAGAATACATGGTCGGAACCCCCGTCACGTGTCAACCTAAGGGGGTCCCCCGCCACGTATGCTTAATCAGGCTTCCTTCCGCAACGGACCTCATTACCCTATAGTGGGTCTGGTAGCGACACATGGCCCACTTGGCTCCCTACTCATGATGGGGTTCGATGCTCCCACATGGTTTTGGGCACCCGCTAGGGGGCCTAAGCCTTATAAATAGGGCTCTAGACCCCTAGAGGGCTCTATACACTTATTGACATCACCTGTTCTTGGGGCTCCTCTAGGGGCCTAGAACCATAGGGTAAACACCTTCATACAAAGCACTCTGCCAACTGCCAGGTGAGGCCTAGGGGGCCACCGTACTCGGCCTCTAGTGTGTGCCCATCATGCCACGTATTATGCTCCCCCCCCGCCTTAGTGACCACGGTCAAAAGGAGGGCTCCAGACTCACCATGTTGTATGTTAGTGATGTCATGGTCGGTCAATGAGTTGGTAGAGTCGTAAGACATATTGTGCCTTGTTTAACACAATAGGTACAACTATATTAGCATCATGCTTATTCCCTGGTTGTCAGGCCTAGGCAAGCCAGGGTGGCACCAGTGTGCCACTGTGGTAGCTTGCGTGCTCTAGGGTGCACCTATAGGGACAACCACTATGGCGATATGGTTGGTTCTCTCTGTGGACTATCATGTCCTAGGCCACCCACTTCATACTCTATGGTGACTAAGCACACTTAGTCATCAATAACGTAAGATTCTAGTTCCCAAGACCCCTATGGAGGCATGGAGAGCCTACTTCTCTCCCTACCAAGATTAGGCTTTCAGCAAACTTGCACTAGCTCCACATGATGCTTGGAATATCTGGTACAGGCGGTGCGAGTGCCTACAATGCCACTGACACTCCTAAAATGATAGACTGACATCGACAGGGTTTCCATAAATGTGGGATGGGGGCACCCATAAATGGAGGACAATACATGCATTCGATCTAGCCCCAAGACCCACCTACCATATATAACTCTCTCTCTCTCCATTGGTCTATAAAAGGGAGGGGGATGCCTCCACTATAGAGGCAGACAAACCGAGTCAATCCCACTCAAACAATCTCAGTCGACCTCAGGCAGGCAAACCGAGGGACAACGCTCACCAACCCACACAACTCCACACATTCATACTCTCAGGATCTGGCTAGCCAACTATGATAGGACTGAGTTGTTTCTCTTGATTCTGATCCAAAAAAGGACATAGGGTGTTACGTCGTGATGGCCTGAACCTCCAAAAAACCCATTGGTTCTCTAGCAGTTTTGGGAGGGATGCCATTGCCATATTCCGACAACTGGGCTATGCCCTTCGCCATGAAGGCTAATAGAGTAGCCCTCCAAGAGCCCCTTTGTCGAACCTCTACAGAGGTATCTTCCTTCTACCCCCGACTATCAAACGTCGACAATAGTCTTTATCGAAACAATAGGATATCAAACGACTGTGTATTGAGAACTTTTTATATGTTTGTGATTGTGTCGCTATGTGAGTAGCCTTGTTTTTCCACTTGGACCGGTTAATGGAGGAGTTAATAGATGTATTGATAGAGGTGTAATGAACCTATAATATACGAGGTAATGAGTGTATGTTATGGTGACTAATCCACATTTTAATCTTTCTATAACTCCTACTATTATATCTTGATCTCATGGCATGAGCAAAAGAGACAACAAAACATTACAAAGTCATGAGTTGGACCTTAATCTTTCCGTCCCAACCCTCTTCACGCGTAGAGTGTTAGGAGAGCAGGCATTTGAAACCACCGCACGCATCTGTAACACCTGCTCGTTTGTGCGGATTGGTGTAACACCCAAATTCTGAATTTGGGATTGATAGAAGAAATCTGAGCAAAATACCATTGATAAATAATTAAACTTTATAATTCACCTTTTTTTAAAGGTAAATACTCATAATAAAATAAATGAAGAAACACTATGTAGTAATTGTGCATCATGTGAAAGTTTAACTTATGCATAAATTTGAAATCTAGAATTTAAAACTTGGTTTGGTTTGAATTGGAAATAGGAAAGAAAGAAAGAAATATTATACAAAACAAAACAAAGTTATAAATTCATCACACTTTTAGGCATGTCCAAATTTTACTATTAATCTGAAAGTGAATTTGCCACAAGTTGAAATTTAATTTGAATTGGAATTAGGGTTTGAAATAAGAGAAGGGAAGAACTAAGAAAAATACTACATAAAATAAAATAAAAATCAGAATAAACATCCTTCACACTTAAATTATTAAATTATACCATTCAAACTGAGGACAAGTTATTTCACAAAGTTTGAATTTAAACTTGAACTCAAATTGGATTTGAAAATGGAGAAAAGAAAATAGAAAATAAAAAAAGAAAAAGACTAAAACCTACCTGGGCCGGCGGCCACCATTTCGGCCCACCTGCGCTTACCTTCGCGCGGCCCAACTTCATCCCCGCCGTTCCTTCTCTCACTGACGTCGCGGGGCCCCCACGTCAGCCTCTCCCTCACGCGCGCTTCCTTCACCGCTCGCTGGCGCATGGACCCGGTGCCGTGTTTCCTTTCTACGTCGCTGCTTGGTGGGCCGTGGCTGTCAGTCCGTTCCTCAACAGAAACGCGCGCATGGCGGAGCTTACCGTCGACCGCGTGTGTGATCCTCGCCGTGATGTTCGCCGTTCGGTTCCATCCGCACGGACTTCGCCATGGTGTATAAAGGCCGAAGCCCCGCGACCACCTTGATGCTCCAAGCGGCATCGGGAAGTCTCCTCGTGGTCATAGTGGCGGATTTGGTGCTCACCGGGGGTGGAGCTTGCGGCGTGGCAACCATCCCGCGCTCCCGTCGTCATTAGTACCTTGGGCTTGGTCCGGGAGCTTCAGACCACACCACCGCTTGCGTATCGGGTGAATCAGAGTTCTGTATTGTCGTTGGGTCACACGGATTGCTCATCGGAGCACTCCTTCGCCTTGGATCCGCCCTCCGCCGTGAACCGGCTTCGCCACCGCATCATCACCGGTAAGAAACCCCTAGCCTCGATCGCCTAGTTATTCTCATCGTGTTGCACCATCCACGTCGAGGTTTGGCTTGCTTTATGGAGATCCCGTGTGCGGCGGCCATGGCACCACCGTGGGGCTGGGCGGCGCCGCCGTGGGCGGGTGATTGCTGGGGAATTGTCCCTGGGCCGTTGGATGGACAGCGGGCGGCTGAGATCGGAGTAGGGATATATCCCTTCGCGCTATTAGATAGGAGCCGTAGATCGACCATCCGACGACCGAGATCGGGCTCTGGCGTGGTCAGATCTCGGACATTAATCTTGAATCCAACGGTCATGGGAGCGTACCGGTTCGCAGGGCTTTGATCTAATCTGGATCATCGATTGTGGATCGGACGGTTAGGAATAACGGGTACCCCTTCGCGGCGCATTTTTATTAAAGAGCCCTTATGTTTCCCCGAAAACAACCCGCCGTCCCTCGGGCACTGTTGTCTGAGTCTGGGAATTCTTGCGCCGAGGCCCCTGGCCTTTTATGAATTTGAGGCCCAGTCCAGAGAGTTATAAAATCAATAAAATGAGTTAGAAAATGAGTTTTTAGTATAAAAACAATTCATATAATTTGTATAACTCATAGTAAATGCATATGAACTCCAAATTGAACCATTCCAATTCCTAAAATTTTGTAATAATATTCTCTATCATTTAGAATTACTGTTTTGACATGAACTCTGTTAGGAAATTAATTTATCATCTAATCCTATTATAATCACCTTAAATCTTAGGAAATTCATAACTTGAATTCTATAACTCAAAAATTAATAATTCTTGTTCCTGTGATCATATTTCAATATGTAGATTATTAATATGTATTTTGCATATATGTTTGGTGTAATGTTAATTTTGCCTATACCATGTATGTCTGTATTGCTACGTTTAGCAGTGAGGCCACGAGGATCTGAAGAATCATCCTGGTACCTGGAATCTCAAGGCCCAGGCAAGTTGTGCCCTTGATCACTTCTTTTCACCTACTCATGTTCTAATTAATCATAATGATCTGCATAGGTTAATTTTGATGGGACCCAATAGGTTACCCTAGTTTGTCTATCTTTATACCTTGTTTACCACTGAACTTTCTGGGTAGTACTTGCTAGTGCTATATGTGGTTTTGGGTATGGAGATACACCATTCATGATTATACTTTTGTTATCAGTTGTTATTTATGGTTCATGTTAAGATCATTATGTTAATTGGAACATGGAGAACCACCCGGGAAAACAGTGCTACCACGAGGGTGGAATGGGACGCCCTTGGCTGATTAATTAGGAAAGCTAGTGGAAGACTACCTTACCTGAAAGGGGCAAGGGCAGTAGGGGAGAGGTCAGTGTAGGGAGGCCCTCGGGAGGATTTTGCTGCGATGGCGGTCCTGCAAGGGATTCCTGCACTGGATCTTCCTATAAACTGTAGTGGGTTTTCGGAAGCTAGTGGAACTTTGTAAAGGCCTCGTAGTGGATCCCTAGCCATTCACCTCGGTAGTGTCTAAGGGCCTTGCAAACCCTGGCGACATGGGATACACGACTTGTGGGTAAAGATGCGCAACCTCTGCAGAGTGTAAAACTGGTATACTAGCCGTGCTCACGGTCATGAGCAGCTCGGACCCTCACATGATTAAATTATGGAACTTAAATTCAACTTGGCATATGCATTGCATTGCAGGTGATGTTGTTACTTTTGTTCTATTACTTAATTGGGTTTGGTATTTACTTATACTTAGTAATTGCTAATAAAATTTTGACCAACTTTAAAAGCAATGCTCAGCTTCAGCCATCCTCTTTGGTAAGCCTTACACTTCACATGAGCTCCCACCTTCGGCAAGTTCATGCACATTATTCCCCACAACTTGTTGAGCGATGAACGTATGTGAGCTCACTCTTGCTGTCTCACACACACCACAGGTCAAGAACAGGTACCACCGGATGAGGCGCATGGAGGATGCTGTGATGAGTTCGTGAGAGGTCTAGGCCGTCGTCTCCCAGTCAACTTTGGGTTGCTGGACCGTTGTCTCCCTATAATGTAATTATTTATTTTGTATAGAACTCCTGTTATATATAAAGTTGTGACATTCGATCCTGTGCCACTATACATCATATGTATGAGACTTGGTCCCAGCATACCTGGTGTTTATGTTAACCCCGGGTTTTGGACCCCTAAAATCCGGGTGTTACAGAAGTGGTATCAGAGGGATGTTGACTGTAGGACGAAACCTAGATAGAACTGGACAACCATTATCTACTTACCTCTGCTACTCTGATTCTTTTCTAAACTCACCTTAATCTTTTCTCGTCTATTTCCGCTTTACTCTGATTATTCTTACCTTTTCTTTCTAAAGACAAATGTGGATTTCACACTTTGAAATCCTATGCCTAAAGTGACTTTGGGAATAGGAGACCTAATCCTAGGAACAAAAACAAAACTATTTTTATAAGTGTCTGTGTATTTGAATGTTTGCTTTTATGATATTTGTCTGATTTGGATTTTTGATTGAGTGTGATGGGTTGTGGAGTGATGCCCACAATTACATCTGCATATACGTATAGGCATAAATAGAATTCATAAGAAAACTAAGCAACTTAGATTATCCTCCATTAAAATGTATCTATCTCATCTTGACATATTCTATCTTACCTTTGGACATTCACCTCGTACAACTAATTACCCTAGTCTTGACATAGAATATCTGGCCCAGCCCTGCCAAAGAAGTTTCAGTACATAACCAACTATTAGCTTATTCATTCTGTCTACTAAATGATTCCCTTGCAAAGCTATCTTACCATATGCTTCTAACTTAGATGGTCAATACCAGGCGGGGTGGTGGAATTGATTTACCTCCTAATCGACACACTCGGTGGATATATCGACAACCCCAACCACAGCCAGCAGAGATGAATCCTCCTAATCCCCCACCAGGCGGAGTCGATCCACTAATTGCAGCTCAAATGAGGATGATGCAGCAAATGGCTGATACTATGGCAGATATGCGCACCCAAATGCAGCAAGAACACCAAGAAATGCACCAGGAAAGAGAGGATGCACGTCGGGAAATGCGCCAAGAGCGGGAAGAGATACGCCAGGAGAGAAGGGTGCAACAACAACAACTTCAACAACAACAGCAACAGCAACAGGTGCCATTGCCTCCACCTCCACCACCAGTTCCACCCCGAGATAAGCACCGGGAATTCATGAGCCACAAACCACCAACCTTCTCCAACTCCGCAGATCCGCTGCAAGCAGATGACTGGTTAAAGTCCATAGAGAAGATGCTCAACATAGCTCAGTGCTCGGATAGAGAGAAAGTACTCTATGCATCAGGTCGTCTTGCTGGTCCCGCTGCGGATTGGTGGGATGCGTACTGCGCTGCTCATGTTGCTGTCGATACAATTACCTGGGCAGAATTCTCCACACAATTCAGAAATTACCATATTCCTGCTGGACTCATGAAGATTAAGAGGAAGGAGTTTCTATCCCTCAAGCAAGGAAGTATGTCCGTGAGTGAATATAGGGACAAATTCATCCAGTTATCTCGATATGCTCCTAGAGATGTAGAGGATGATGAGCAAAAGCAGGAGCTTTTCCTGGACGGTTTGATTGGACCCTTGCAATATCAACTGGTATCGCACACATTTCCATCCTTCCAAAGGCTACTTGACAAAGCTATTGCTGTAGAAAACAAGAGGAGTATATTTGGAGAGAAAAGAAAGGCTGTCAACCAAGGGCAGGCTGGAAGTAGTTCCCGTCCTCGCTATACTACCACTCCCAATACACCAGCTAGTGGCAGTTCCGGACAACAAACTCAACAGGCACCAACTGCTCCTCCAAAAGCAAGCACTCCAGGAGGAACCGTTGCTCCCAACACAACCGCCATCAGGACATGCTTCAAGTGTGGACAACCGGGACACTACGCCAACTACTGTCCCAACAGAGCTGCCTACACCACACCGGCTCCGATGAAACAAGGACAAGCCTCGGCAGGAAAGAGTCAGCCCCTATCTATCAACCGGGGATATGCCCATCATGCAGAAGTAGAAGCTGAACCCGGTGAACTTGAAATTCAAGAAGAAGAGTCAGTGGGAGATGAAGTAGTCGGTGAAGAAGTCAACGAGCAACAAGAATAGAGAGATAAACATAGATATAGATATATATATATATTCTACTATTTGTAAGACCTAAATATTAGTTTAGCTATTAGTTAGTATTTTACTATTCTAGTGGTAATAATAAGGTCTATTAACCCTATGTTTTGTTAAGGAATTATGCATCATGCCGAGGTCTCTTTGTTTGTGCATATGTTCCGAGAACAATATGAGTATACATCCTTTTTCTTACAAATCTCGAGGACGAGATTATTTTTAAGGGGGGTAGGATTTGTAACACCCAAATTCTGAATTTGGGATTGATAGAAGAAATCTGAGCAAAATACCATTGATAAATAATTAAACTTTATAATTCACCTTTTTTTAAAGGTAAATACTCATAATAAAATAAATGAAGAAACACTATGTAGTAATTGTGCATCATGTGAAAGTTTAACTTATGCATAAATTTGAAATCTAGAATTTAAAACTTGGTTTGGTTTGAATTGGAAATAGGAAAGAAAGAAAGAAATATTATACAAAACAAAACAAAGTTATAAATTCATCACACTTTTAGGCATGTCCAAATTTTACTATTAATCTGAAAGTGAATTTGCCACAAGTTGAAATTTAATTTGAATTGGAATTAGGGTTTGAAATAAGAGAAGGGAAGAACTAAGAAAAATACTACATAAAATAAAATAAAAATCAGAATAAACATCCTTCACACTTAAATTATTAAATTATACCATTCAAACTGAGGACAAGTTATTTCACAAAGTTTGAATTTAAACTTGAACTCAAATTGGATTTGAAAATGGAGAAAAGAAAATAGAAAATAAAAAAAGAAAAAGACTAAAACCTACCTGGGCCAGCGGCGGCCACCATTTCGGCCCACCTGCGCTTACCTTCGCGCGGCCCAACTTCATCCCCGCCGTTCCTTCTCTCACTGACGTCGCGGGGCCCCCACGTCAGCCTCTCCCTCGCGCGCGCTTCCTTCACCGCTCGCTGGCGCATGGACCCGGTGCCGTGTTTCCTTTCTACGTCGCTGCTTGGTGGGCCGTGGCTGTCAGTCCGTTCCTCAACAGAAACGCGCGCATGGCGGAGCTTACCGTCGACCGCGTGTGTGATCCTCGCCGTGATGTTCGCCGTTCGGTTCCATCCGCACGGACTTCGCCATGGTGTATAAAGGCCGAAGCCCCGCGACCACCTTGATGCTCCAAGCGGCGTCGGGAAGTCTCCTCGTGGTCATAGTGGCGGATTTGGTGCTCACCGGGGGTGGAGCTTGCGGCGTGGCAACCATCCCGCGCTCCCGTCGTCATTAGTACCTTGGGCTTGGTCCGGGAGCTTCAGACCACACCACCGCTTGCGTATCGGGTGAATCAGAGCTCTGTATTGTCGTTGGGTCACACGGATTGCTCATCGGAGCACTCCTTCGCCTTGGATCCGCCCTCCGCCGTGAACCGGCTTCGCCACCGCATCATCACCGGTAAGAAACCCCTAGCCTCGATCGCCTAGTTATTCTCATCGTGTTGCACCATCCACGTCGAGGTTTGGCTTGCTTTATGGAGATCCCGTGTGCGGCGGCCATGGCACCACCGTGGGGCTGGGCGGCGCCGCCGTGGGCGGGTGATTGCTGGGGAATTGTCCCTGGGCCGTTGGATGGACAGCGGGCGGCTGAGATCGGAGTAGGGATATATCCCTTCGCGCTATTAGATAGGAGCCGTAGATCGACCATCCGACGACCGAGATCGGGCTCTGGCGTGGTCAGATCTCGGACATTAATCTTGAATCCAACGGTCATGGGAGCGTACCGGTTCGCAGGGCTTTGATCTAATCTGGATCATCGATTGTGGATCGGACGGTTAGGAATAACGGGTACCCCTTCGCGGCGCATTTTTATTAAAGAGCCCTTATGTTTCCCCGAAAACAACCCGCCGTCCCTCGGGCACTGTTGTCTGAGTCTGGGAATTCTTGCGCCGAGGCCCCTGGCCTTTTATGAATTTGAGGCCCAGTCCAGAGAGTTATAAAATCAATAAAATGAGTTAGAAAATGAGTTTTTAGTATAAAAACAATTCATATAATTTGTATAACTCATAGTAAATGCATATGAACTCCAAATTGAACCATTCCAATTCCTAAAATTTTGTAATAATATTCTCTATCATTTAGAATTACTGTTTTGACATGAACTCTGTTAGGAAATTAATTTATCATCTAATCCTATTATAATCACCTTAAATCTTAGGAAATTCATAACTTGAATTCTATAACTCAAAAATTAATAATTCTTGTTCCTGTGATCATATTTCAATATGTAGATTATTAATATGTATTTTGCATATATGTTTGGTGTAATGTTAATTTTGCCTATACCATGTATGTCTGTATTGCTACGTTTAGCAGTGAGGCCACGAGGATCTGAAGAATCATCCTGGTACCTGGAATCTCAAGGCCCAGGCAAGTTGTGCCCTTGATCACTTCTTTTCACCTACTCATGTTCTAATTAATCATAATGATCTGCATAGGTTAATTTTGATGGGACCCAATAGGTTACCCTAGTTTGTCTATCTTTATACCTTGTTTACCACTGAACTTTCTGGGTAGTACTTGCTAGTGCTATATGTGGTTTTGGGTATGGAGATACACCATTCATGATTATACTTTTGTTATCAGTTGTTATTTATGGTTCATGTTAAGATCATTATGTTAATTGGAACATGGAGAACCACCCGGGAAAACAGTGCTACCACGAGGGTGGAATGGGACGCCCTTGGCTGATTAATTAGGAAAGCTAGTGGAAGACTACCTTACCTGAAAGGGGCAAGGGCAGTAGGGGAGAGGTCAGTGTAGGGAGGCCCTCGGGAGGATTTTGCTGCGATGGCGGTCCTGCAAGGGATTCCTGCACTGGATCTTCCTATAAACTGTAGCGGGTTTTCGGAAGCTAGTGGAACTTTGTAAAGGCCTCGTAGTGGATCCCTAGCCATTCACCTCGGTAGTGTCTAAGGGCCTTGCAAACCCTGGCGACATGGGATACACGACTTGTGGGTAAAGATGCGCAACCTCTGCAGAGTGTAAAACTGGTATACTAGCCGTGCTCACGGTCATGAGCAGCTCGGACCCTCACATGATTAAATTATGGAACTTAAATTCAACTTGGCATATGCATTGCATTGCAGGTGATGTTGTTACTTTTGTTCTATTACTTAATTGGGTTTGGTATTTACTTATACTTAGTAATTGCTAATAAAATTTTGACCAACTTTAAAAGCAATGCTCAGCTTCAGCCATCCTCTTTGGTAAGCCTTACACTTCACATGAGCTCCCACCTTCGGCGAGTTCATGCACATTATTCCCCACAACTTGTTGAGCGATGAACGTATGTGAGCTCACTCTTGCTGTCTCACACACACCACAGGTCAAGAACAGGTACCACCGGATGAGGCGCATGGAGGATGCTGTGATGAGTTCGTGAGAGGTCTAGGCCGTCGTCTCCCAGTCAACTTTGGGTTGCTGGACCGTTGTCTCCCTATAATGTAATTATTTATTTTGTATAGAACTCCTGTTATATATAAAGTTGTGACATTCGATCCTGTGCCACTATACATCATATGTATGAGACTTGGTCCCAGCATACCTGGTGTTTATGTTAACCCCGGGTTTTGGACCCCTAAAATCCGGGTGTTACAATTGGTCAGGTTTTAAAAGTGTCTTTGTGACTGCTCATTGATCGTTGTCTTTTTTGCAGTGCTGCCTTAGATCATCTTCTTCCTCTTCTATGATCTACTTCGAGCAACATACGATTTTGACTCACGTGAATAGTCACCGGTGCACTGAGCATGTGTCCCTTTGTTGGATATATTTCACCCCCTAAATTAAAATCTGTTTAGATCTAGCATAATTTTCGTTATGATGAGTATAATTTACATGTATGTTTAAGGTACTAGTACTAGTCTCTACTACACCATATGTTGGTACCGTGGGCGTCCACCATTTGGCTTCACCACGCCTCCGCCCTCGCCCTCCCACCAATCTCGTAGCAGCGCCTGCCCCATCCCCGCGGTCGTCACCAGCGCGCTAAACCCTAAGCCCACAGGTGTACGCCATGCCCCCGCTCTGCGCCCCCCTCCCCACGCCCGTCGCCCCATCCTCGCCCTCCGTCCCTTTCTCGCGGTCGCGGCACCTACAGGTCAGAGCTATCACCAAACCTCCTGTCATCGGTGCCGCTGGCCTATTCCAAACCTAGAAGGACGCAAGTTCCACCCACCACAGGGAGGGCCCCCCGCCAGGCTCCATCTTCGGATCCAATCGCCCGCCAAGTGAGTTTAATTCAGTACGTCCCCTTGCGGGTTTTGATCCGCTCGACGCTTCTTTATGATGAATCTACCATGTTAGGGGTTGTTGGTGATGAATTGCTCGTTGTCAACTTTTTATTTCTTCCTTCTGCTCCGTGCTTCGAGTTTGTCTGGGACTCAGTATCTCAGGCCTTGGTGATTAGCAACCTGATGTGTTGGCTGGGCTGTGTGTGTGGCATTTTGAACCGTGTTAGGAGAGATCTGGTGTCAATAGTTCGCAGATGCATGTGGTGCATCGTGATTGCTACTTCTATGACCAAGCACGTCGTTCCATGTGCCTAGATGAACTAATAGTAGTAGATGTGTTGCCGTTCTGTTGGCTTGTTGTGGTATATTGCAGCTGCATTTTTTGTCCACATACCCAGTTGAATATATTAATCATCAACATTAGCACATGTCCTGGATATACCTGATAGTACGTAGAAGCTGAATTGACATGGTAGACTCTGTTGCAGGATCTGTTCTTGAGAGATTAAAAAAATCGTCCTGCTTGCTTTTGGCTCTGAGCTAAAGAAGATTCCCGTAAAATTATGAGTGAGCTCATGTAAATTATATGTGTTAGCTGATATAAAATTGTGCTAATTTTATATGTGCAGCTACTACTCCTAGATGGGGTTCTTTACTGTAAGGCCCATTTTGAACAACTATTCAATGCAAAGTCACCTTCAGCAAAAACTTCCCCACAGGTGAGCTCGAATGGCTTGAACTCTTGTTCCCTTGTATTTTCTTTAAAGCGTGACATCAATCTTATTTCTATATATTGTTTATCTCTCTTCATGTGTGAAGGCAAACAATGAACAGGTACTCCATTCCTACAATTTTTTGGATTGCTCTGTCTGTACAGTAGAGTTTTTTTATCTCCTGAACCAGAGTTCATATTTTTCACGCGAGAAGGAGAAGACTATAAAGTAATAGGACTCTAATCTTCAAAAGGCCGCCAATATGATTAGTCATCCATGCTTTCCATTCTATATCAATTGGCAACATGTGCCGTTTGTCATTGATTTTAGCTTCCAAACCTGTATCCATGTGAATAGTCTAAGATCTCTAACAAGCTATTCTTTGTGTTCTGTCTTTTGTGTAACACAGGACGAGTGTGCTGCCTGCAAGAAGACTGTGTACCCACTAGAGAAGGTATGAACCAACCTTGCTTTCCTGCAGTCATAATATATTGGTTTTGTTGTACACATGTGTGGAAATTTACTTGCCAAGGTTGTGGAATTCAAAGCTACTTCTCAACTTTTATTTATGCATAAATCAAAGTAGAGTTTTTTTGCAAGCCCACTTGCATCATTTTAGTTCATGTCAGACCATGATTAAACCTTTTTATGTTTCACAGGATACACGTGCATATACTTTCCCTTTTCTGCAGGTGTACATCTTGCTCGTCTACTGAACTCTAAATGCACGATCATATAAGGGTGAGCCCTACCACAAGATTTGTTCCAAATGTCCTCTTGGGTCATGGTGGTTGCCTCCTGACGACGGCCTCGTGGCCTCGTATGCTGCCCTCAACGGAACCACCTACCTTAGCCTGAGACCAGAAGGTGCAGGAAGCCACTGCTGACAAAAAAGCTTGCTCAAATATATTATCAACTTCAATATCTCATAATGGATACTAACTTGCATCCTTATGGCCAAGGTGTAAATTGTAAAAAATGTAATGTTCAATATAGAGGACAAAAAATGCAAGCTCCCGTGAGGCGACTCTTTAACAAAGATATCTGAAAAGCTTGCACTTTCATCAGAGCCCCTCTCAATGGCCAAACACTGGTTGGACTACCCACATGACTTGTCCATTGTATATTGTCCTTGGTCAGATAGACTTAGAGTCTAACCTCTAACTTGTAAAGTGAGGGCTGTGCAGTGTGTTGGTGGATTTCACATTTCAGAGAGGATAGAGAAAGCTTCGCGTCGCTTTTTGAATGGCTTCCAGGAGGATAAGCTGGTGTAGAAGGTTGTGGTGGAGGCCCTTCCTTTTTGGCTTGCAAGCGAAGGGCGCAGTAACGAGCAACCAAGCATTTTGTAGTAGCCAATCCTTCCCGCTGAAGGACTTGAGCACAGGGAGGTGAGTGGGTGTGTGCTGCTGGAGGGCTATGTCCTATGTGTAGTCCCTCTTATGTCTGAAATTAGTAGTCTCTCTGGCAGCTTGGTTTGTTTTCCTTCGTGTAAAACAGATAGCCATGTTAAAACTTCAACTTATTTTGTTTTATACAGTTGAAAATCAATGCCATGTGTTGCGCCCGTCTTTGATCAAAACTAGAGAAGTTGGGAGCATGTTTGGTAAGCTTTGCCAACTTTGTTTGCCTCTCCTTACCAAGCCAGGCTAGCCTTGTCAAGTGCGAGCCGTGGGGAAATCTTGAAATCACAGTCAAAAGCCCACGACAAAAAATGAACTTTGCCATTTTTCACGCAAGGAGAGGGAGCGGCAAGGGTTCTAAATGGCTCCTTTAAAATGATGTGAACTACCCCTTTGTTCTTTTTTATTTGACCGTTGTTTAGTTCAAAAATAAACTAGCGGGCGATAAACATTTGAAAATGGAGGTAGTAATAATTTAGAACAAAAGAAGTGTATTGGTAAGTTTCGACTCCAGGGGAGGAGCCTTATCAAATGGTTCAGAAGAAATAGTTATTTACATCCACTTTTAGTGACTCTAACAAAAGTATAGAATTTCAATTATTATTTTTATATATCAACATATTTTATCATATTGATACCGAAGCAACGCACGGACATATACCTATAAGTATACATACACATGTGTGTCGTCACAGATTATGCTATTTTCAGATTAAATTAAATATAGAATTACCT
Source organism: Zea luxurians (assembly GCA_029449295.1). Classification (NCBI taxonomy): domain Eukaryota; kingdom Viridiplantae; phylum Streptophyta; class Magnoliopsida; order Poales; family Poaceae; genus Zea; species Zea luxurians. Next base: position 33,926,108 of record JAOPSE010000010.1, on the reverse strand, counting down.
AGATTTCTAGCATATTTGTTGCCATGGCATTTTCCCCTTGTATTTGATGAACTTCTTGTTTCAAATACCTCTCTACAAAAATACAGGGATAAGGCTCGCCTGGATTATTTATTCATCCTCTAGACTCTAATCATATGGGAGCCTATCGTTTTCGGTCCATTACATCAAAGTTATATAAAGCCCCATCACAAAACCCCCTGACCTAGTGCCTCATATATAGCAAACAAAGCACCCACTTCTTCCTAGTTCCTATATACGCGCACGGGGCGTCGGGGAAAGAAAAAAGAGAGAGAGAGCAGCACACGGAACAGTACCGGTCGGCCACAGTAGCTAGGCCGGCTCATGCATGTCAGCGTGACGGTTGTCCGATTCTAATAGTAGCTCATCACGCTCGGCGGGCTCGCCGAGGCATCATCTAGCTGGGCGAGAGCGGCCTCGATCATGTGCTTGATCTGGATACGATTCGCCTGGTCCGAATCCACCTGGCAAAGAAAACCACAGGATTGTAAGTCTCTTTTTTTTTCATCCAAAAATAGTGAAATATTATCGATGCTAAAAGTGCCACTCGCATCCGATCCAACCCACACACTAATCATATGCGAGAAAGCCGAGCACGTGCAGTTTGTGCCCGGCGTAGGACTCGGGCCAGTCGCTATCAAGCATGTGGAAAATAGATTTGTTGTGTTCCTGCTAGTACTAGTACTAATAATTCATGCATGATGGAAACAGCCACGGCGCGACTTGCGGGTGGCTCGAACACGTGCCCATCGTTTTCCGCGTGCTATCGGCATGTGAGGGGCAAGCCATGGCGTCGTGCAGTACAGGAAACTCGTGGCTGCCCTTTTTCAATTCGTGCCGTTCGTTATGAAACACAGGATCTTTTATTCACTCCCTTTTTATGTAAGGGCTAGTTTAAGAACACCGTTTTTTTCTAATGGATTTTAATTTCAGTAAAAAATAAACTAATTTTTTTTAGAAAAATGAAAATTATTTTTAAAAATGAGGTTTCTAAATTAGTGCTAATAAGCCCTAATAAAGAAAAGAACAGGAGAAAAAAATGTCAAACTATACGGTCAAAACCAACATCCCCTGAATTCCTAATCATTCCAAAACTTCACAAGAAAAAGCAGAGCACTCTGTGCTTGCTTCGCAAACAATGCACAATGCGAACATGCTGCTGCTAGTTAGTGCTTGCCTGCCGACTACGTACCTCGACGAAGATGGTGTGCATGAGGCAGCCGGCGACGGAGGTGACGCTGGCGGTGATGACGCGGAGCCGGAGCTCCTCGACGGCGCGGCACACGCGGGCCATGGCGTCGCGGCCCTTGCTGCACGTCACGTTCACCACCAGCACGCGGTCGCCCACCTCCGACACGCGCAGCTCCAGGACCTCCACGGGCGCCGGGGCGGCGGCGACGGGCTGCTGCAGGAGCACGCGCGCCTCCTCGCCGTGCCCGTGGCCGCCGCAGCGCGCCCCCTCGCCGGCCTCGAGCGCCTGCAGCGCCCGCCGCTCCTCCGCCTGCAGCTGCTCGATGTACTCGATCGCGTCCTTGATGATCGACGCCTTGTCCATCTGCGACGCGGTTGCGAGCAGGAGCCATGTCTCCGCCGTCAGAATCAGAACAAGATGGCTCCTCACTGGATTTGGTTGGATTGGACCTCGGCAATGCGATGCAATGCCGACGGACGGACAGACGGACTGGACCTGGGCTCTCACCTTTGTGATGTTGGGCACGACGCTGCGCAGCGCGTAGAGCTTCTCGTTGAGCTTGCGCCGGCGGTCGCGCTCCATGAGGATGTTCTTGTTCGCGGCCGCCGCGCCGCCGGGGCCCTCCCGCTTCTCGGACGCCGTGGCCGCCACGCCCGCCGGCGCCCAGGACGAGTTGGAGATGGAGCCATCCGGCGAGCTGGAGTCGTAGCAGGACAGGGCATCGTCCTGGGTGCCCATGTAGAGGCTGCAGCGACGGCAAATTCCGAACAATCGAATCAGACGACTCCCTGCCAAAACCGATGATAGCAGTGGCGGCATCGCGCGCGCTGGCGTCCGGCGTGCCATACCTGAGCTCCTCTGACTCCAGGTACTGCTGCATCTCCCAGTAGTACTCGAAGCTGTCGCCCATTTCCATGCCTGCTGCTCTCTGCTCTCTCTCCCTCTCCCTCTTCCTCTTCTCTTTTTGATGCTCGCTGCGGGAAGCTGGAAGCGGGAGTGATGAGTTCACTCACTGGTCTCGAGCTGTTTTATAGGCTCCGGCATGTGAGCCTTACAAGTAGGGCCCCGCACCTAACGCGGACGCGGGCACGAATTAACTCCGTGTAAACACCAGGAGGGAAACGTGCGCGAATTGCACCCGACGACGCTGACGCGCACGCGCACGGCTCCCCTGGTCTCCTCCTGACCTCCTCTGCGTGACTCCGTGTAAACGCCAGGAGGGAAACGTGTGGGAATTCTAGAGCGCCCGGCCACGGCCCTACCTTGGCAGCCGCGTCCACGACGCAAGCCTCTGACAGCGAGCTCACTCGTCCAACTTTTTTGCAATCTAGTTTTTTTTTATTTTCATAAATATACTCGTTCTAGTTGCATTTTAAAAAATAGACCTTTAGATCGACGTCAATAGTATTGACATCTAGCATACACGTACGGATACCTATACATATTTTATACTAAACTACGGAGGTCGGCGCCAATAGTAATTACGTTTTATACTAGACTATGGAGGTCGATGGCAAGATCTACGACGCCAAGGTCGACGCCTACCCACGCCCAATGGGCGTCACGCCATCTGTCGTAGATACTTCTGAATAGGGTACGTGACGTAGATGCTTCTAAAAAGGCTAAATTTCATATGCATCTACCACAAGGACACCGTAGAAAACAAGATTTGTTTATTGATATGTCTATTCGCCATCCAATTCTTTTACAAAGTACTTGTCGGGGACCATAATTAGGGGTACCCTCAAGACGCCTAATTCTCAGCTGGTAACCCCCATCAGCATAAAGCTGCAGAGGCCTGATGGGTGCGATTAAGTCAAGGATCAGTCCATACGAGTGACTCGATCACGCCTCGCCCGAGCCTAGCCTCGGGCAAGGGCAGCCGACCCTGAGGTGTTTCCGTCTCGCCCGAGGCCCCCTTTTTTTACGGCAGACGCATCTCCGGCTCGCCCGAGGCCTTGCCTTCGCTAAGAAGCAACCCTGACTAAATCGCCGCGCCGACCGACCAAGTCACAGGGGCATTTAACGCAAAGGTAGCCTGGCACCTTTATCCTGACGCGCGCCCCCTGGCAGAGCCGAAGTGACCGCCGTCACTTCGCCGCTCTACTGACCGGTCTGACAAAAGGACAGCGCCGCCTGCGCCGTCCCGACTGCGGTGCCACTTGACAGAGTGAGACTGACAGGCAGCCAGGCCTTGCCAAAGGCGCCATAGGAAGCTCCGCCCGACCCAGGGCTCGGACTCGGGCTAAGGCCCCGGAAGACGGCGAACTCCGCTCCGCCCGACCCAGGGCTCGGACTCGGGCCAAGGCCCCGGAAGACGGCGAACTCCGCTCCGCCCGACCCAGGGCTCGGACTCGGGCTAAGGCCCCGGAAGACGGCGAACTCCGCTCCGCCCGACCCAGGGCTCGGACTCGGGCTAAGGCTCCGGAAGACGGCGAACTCCGCTTCGCCCGACCCCTGGGGTCGGACTCCGCCCTGGCCTCTGCCGAACGACCTCCGCCTCGCCCGACCCAGGAGCTCGGGCTCGGCCTCGGCCATGGAAGACAGACTCGACCTCGGCCTCGGAGGAGCCTCCATGTCGCCCGACCTAGGGCACAAGTCCGCCACGTCAACAGGAAGCGCCATCATCACCCTACCCCGAGCCGACTTGGGCCGCAGAGAACAAGACCGACGTCCCATCTGGCTAGCTCCGCCAGATAGGCAATGATGGCGCCCCGCTAGACCCATGACGACGGCGGCTCTCAGCTCCCTTACGGAAGCAGGGGGACGTCAGCAAGAGCCCAACTGTTCCGACAGCTGTCCCTCCACCAGGCTCCGTTACTCCTCCGACAGCCACGACACCACACCAGCTGGGTGCCAAGTTCTCTCCGGCTGCCACATTGGCATGTACCTAGGGCGCTAGCTCTCCCCCGCTAGACACGTAGCACTCTGCTGCACCCCCATTGTACACCTGGATCCTCTCCTTACGCCTATAAAAGGAAGGACCAGGGCCTTCTTAGAGAAGGTTGGCCCCGCGGGAACGAGGGCAGGGGCAGGCGCTCTCTTGGGGCCGCTCGCTTCCCTCACCCGCGTGGACGCTTGTAACCCCCTACTGCAAGCGCACCCGACCTGGGCGCGGGACGAACACGAAGGCCGCGGGATCTCCACTGTAACACCCAGTTTTAAAGGACAAAGCCGGGTGCATCTCATACATGCGCCAAAGAAGACAACATATATAATAACAGAGTGTATAGAGATAAATGTCACAAAACATCAGAGTATTTATTACATAGCGGAAGACTTATTACAAAATAAAGGAATAACCATAAAACGAACTAAGGATCGTCGGCGCCAATGTCAACTGAGAAACGCCACCTAGATCAGATCATACTCCTCGCTTTGAGGCTCCTCCTGAACCACCTGCTCTTCTCCTGTGGGGGGGGTGTGAGACAGCAAGAGTGAGCTCACATACGTTCATAGCTCAACAAGTCGTGGGGAATAATGTGGCATGAACTCACCAAAGGTGGGAGTTCATGAAGTGTAAGGCTGATCAATGAAATAAAGGCTGAAGCTGAGCATTGCTTTTATAAGTTGGTCAAAAATTTTATTAGCAATTACTAAGTGTAAGTAAATACCAAACCATAGTAAATATAAATAAAAGTAATAATAAAATAATCCCACATGCAATGAAATGGCAGATTAAGTTTAAGTTCCATAAATTAATCATGTGAGTGTCCGAGCCGCTCATGACCGTGAGCACGGCTAGTATACCAGTTTTACACTCTGCAGAGGTTGCGCATCTTTACCCACAAGTCGTGTTACCCATTTGCCACGGAGTTGATCAGACTCCATACACCTCTACCAAGGAAGCGAGGCAGGGTACCACTACGAGGCCTTTACAAAGTTCCACTAGCTTCAGACTACCCGCTACAGTTTATAGGAAGCTCCAGTGTAGGGTTCTTGCCTGACCGCCATCGCAGCAAAATCAACCCAAGGACCTCCCTACACTGACCACTCCCCTACTGCCCTTGCCCCTTTCGGGTAAGGTAGCCCTCCACTAGCTTTCCTAGTTAATCAGCCAAGGGCGTCCCATTAAACCCTTGTGGTAGCACTGTTTTCCCGGGTGGTTCTCCATGTTCCCATTAACATAATGATCTTAACATGAACAGTAAAGAATAAAACAGATAATAAGAAGTATAACAATGAGTGCTGAATATCTCTATACCCAATCCACATAAAGCAATAGCATGTACTACCCAAAACTTTAGTAGTAAAACCAGTGGTGAAGCAAGGTATAAAGATAGTCAAATCTAGGGTATCCTATTGGGTCCCATCAAAATTAACCTATGCAGATCATTATGATTAATAAGAACATGAATGGGTAAAAGAAGTGATCAAGGGCACAACTTGCCTTCAACGAGCTCCTGCTCAGCTATCTCTACTTGCTGAACCTCAGAATCCTGTGTAGCCTGCCTGTCTACTCGCATCAACACAATACATACATAGTATAGCAAAAATTAACATCACATCAAACATGCAAATATAATATACAGTAATAAACTAGACATTAAAATATGAGCACAGGAACTGGAATCATTAAATTTAGAGTTATATATTTTAAGTTATGGATTTTCTAAGGTTTTATGCATTTAATACAAGATTAAGTGAAAGAATAATTTTAATGTGTTTGTCATGTCAGAACAGAGGCACTAATGGGTAGACAATATTATTACAAAAATTTAGGAAGTGGAATGGGTCAATTTGGAGTTCATATGCATTTTCTATGAATTAAACAAGTTCTATACATTAAAAATCTATTTCTATTTTATTTTTATCTGAATTTCGAGCTAACTGGACTGGGCCTCAATAACCCGAAAACTCAGGGGTCTCGGTGTAAGTGTTTCCAAGACACAGCAAAACTAGGCCGTGGACAGCGGGTTTATTAATAGATTTTCCAGGGGCTCTTTTACAAAATGTTCAAGGCGAAAGGGTATCGGATAATATCGGCCGTTGGATCTGAAGCCTGCGGTTCAGATTAGATGAACTCTATAACAAACCGGTACGCATCTGGGGCCACTAGATATGAAATCTACGATCACGATTTACCCTAGCGAAGGGATATCCGCGACCCGATCACAACCATCCGTGGATCGATCAACAGTCCTGATTTAAAATACACCGACGCGATACTACGCGTCAAGATGCCGATCGACGCACCAGATTCGTTCATACGAACCGGTATCTACGGTCTAATCGTGGTCGCAGAGCGAAGGATCAACGGCACACGCTACAACGCCGCGCCCCGCCCAACTCCGTCACCGGAGATTGTTTCCCACGCGGCGGCGCCATGGCTGGTTAGCCCAAATCCCCGACATCTCGCGTGAAGCTCCAATCTGAGAAGTCCTACACGGTGCTCTATACTAGGGAAACACGATGGTCGGTTACTCACCCCGTAATCCGCCGCAGGAAACTCTGGTCACGGCGAGCGGCGAATCAACGATCCAAGCTGGACACCGACGTGAAATTGGGCCGCTTCTCCGCACCTGCTGCGCCGGTGCACCGCCGCATAGGACCCCCGGCTGCGGTCGAGCCCCCAAGGTGATGTCTAGGCGCGATATGGTAAGAAGACAGCCACGGTGTTCGCTCTCTCCTCTCCTTCTCTCGGCGGCTGCCGCGATGGGTTCTAACTATGGCGGCGGAGGTTAGGGCTCTGGAGTCGGGCGCACGGATGCGTACAAAGAGAAAGGAACGGCTGCCGCTATATATCTAGGGAATACCCGGTCACCGGCTCCGATTATCGCGCGCGCCAGCTGCGGGATGCGTTCGGCCAAGGTTGTTGCGCCGCGGAAGGTGGGAGAAGCCCCTGGCACCACGGGCCCACCAGTCAGTGCACGGATGCATGCGGAGTGTGAGCTGGAGCGTGGGTCCCACAAGCAGAGCAATCCAGTGCGCGGCGTGGGAAAATGGAGGAGTGGGCCGCGCGGAAGCCATCTCTTGCTGGGCCAAATTGAGGCTTGCGGCCCAAATGGTTTTTAATTCTTTTTCTTTTATCTTTTTCCTTCTATTTTCTTCATTTCCAAGGTTTAGTTTGAATTCGAATTTAGTATTCAAACTTGTGCAAATTTATCCTCCATTCCTATTGTGAAATGAGAATATAAATCCTGGAGAATATAGTATATTATTTATATTCTTACACCCTTTTCTCTTCTCTCATTTTTGAAAACCCTAGTGTTGGGGGCCTTCGTCCTCCGAAGGTCCTCAAAAACATGATTTGACAATGTTTTCCAAGTGGATTATATGAACAGGTATTTTTGGATTCGAAATTACGGATATGGAGCACGACCAGGACGAAGCCTGAACCAGACGAAAGTCGAGGGCAGCCGAAGCTATGCGCAGGGAAGCTTCGGCGCGATGGCATAAGGGGGAACCGACTTAAAGATGAAAAGACTTCGGGGGCCTCGGCAGATTTTCATAAACCGTTAACAAATGTAATGGACATGGATGTAATTTTACGCGGGCTGAATCCCGCGTCTATAAATAGATGAACAGTACTCCCGTACTGTTGACGCTGACTTGGCATTGGCATTTGCGTCACGCTTGTACTTTTTACCTTCTCTCAGGACCGAAGGTACATTTGTAATTTGTAATCATTTCTATTTCTTTGTGTTAATAAAATAGAAATGATTCTATGATCTACATTCCATGTTTTATATGAGTCCTTCGTTATTACTTGTTGAATTTACGAAGGTATGTCTCTTGTGACCTTCGTCCGGAACACATTATTCCCGAAGGGGAATAATGTTCGATAGGACGAAGGGCATTAACGTTTAACACTTTTTATGTTGCCTTGTTCTTAATCCGAAGCATTTAAGAACAAGTCCCCAACATTGGCGCCCACCTCCGGTGAACCTACTTCCACTTCGAGTTTTGTGAACACCTTCGGAAGCTATAGACCTTCGCTATGGCGCCAAAGAAGGCTTCAGCGGCTGGGGCTGCAGCACTACAACCGCTGGACCACAACCAGGAGACCGTCTCTCTTCGGGAGGCCCGAAGCCAGAAGAGAAAGGCCGTTAGCCCGACACTTCAGGAAGAAGAGCTAGACCAAGAAATTAGGGATATGGAGATGCTACACCAACAAGTACAAAGGAAGAAGGAGAAGATGGCCCGCCTAGCTGAGTTGCAAAGGCAGATAGACGAAGCCTCTGAGGAAGTTCGCCATCTTACTCACGATGAGCAGAATAGAAGGCCTCATCAGAAAGACCTTCATCAGGAGGGCTTCGTCAACGAAGATGACTGGTATGATAATTTCCATCAGGGAAATTTTGTTTTCGATGATGCTTCTCCTCTGTCTGCTGAGCTGCAGGCTACACCTTGGCCTCCATCCTATAAGCCACCCCAGCTTCCCATGTTTGATGGTCACTCCGACCCGAAGCAATTCTTGATGAGCTACGAAGCAACAGTGTCTTCGTACGGGGGCAATGCTGCAGTCATGGCGAAGTCTTTCGTCATGGCCGTCAGGAATGTTGCTCAGACCTGGTATTCCTCCCTTCGGCCAGGAACAATAACTTCATGGCAGAAGCTGAAGGATATGTTACTGACCAGCTTTCAAGGATTTCAGACGAAGCCGGTCACAGCTCAAGCCCTGTTCCAGTGTATTCAGGATCACGAAGAGTACCTTCAGGCGTATGTCCGAAGGTTTTTACGATTGAGGGCGCAGGCACCAACGGTGCCCAATGAAATTGTTATCGAAGCCATGATCAAGGGGCTTCGTCCTGGGCCTGCAGCTCAATACTTTGCTAGAAAGCCTCCTCAGACCTTGGAGAAATTGCTCCAAAAGATGGATGAGTACATTCGTGCTGACAATGACTTTCGTCAAAGAAGGGAAGAGGCCTTTAGATTTTCTGAAATGACCAGGGGCTTCGGAGGAAGATACTACCCGAGACATGTCCGTTCCATCCACAACACTCAGAATGATGATAAGGGGAGTCAGAACAGACCGCAATGCTCCTCACAGGCTTCGGGGCAACAACAAACTTCCTTCCGGCCACCAGCTCCAAGAGGCAGAGGCGCCAGGGGCTTCGGCGGAAGATTCGGAGATCAGCCAAGGAGACTGTTTTGCTTGTTCTGTGGAGAAGGCAAGGGCCATACCACTAGGTCGTGCCATATTACAATCCAGAAGCAAAAGGAAATTGCCGAAGCTGCATCTCAACAAGCTCAGCCGAAGCAGGTCATGCATACTGCTTCGTATCATCCGCCTTATATCCCACAATACATAGACAACCACCCTGCAGCTTCTGTAGCTTCGGCAAGTCAACCTCAAGCTTCCTGGCAACAGCTTCCACCCCCACCTCCATTGCAGCAAGGTCAACAGCCAGAAGGGAGTCAATACGCTCCACATCAGAGGGACTTCAGAGAGCAGTCCGAAGCTCGCACAGTCAATAGCACTGTGCCAGAGTCGAAGCACATTTATTAACACATATCCTACCTTTGATAGCAGTCTTTCCTATTCAGTTGTATTTTCTGTGAAGCAAAAAACATTGACAGTTTTCATGTAATAATTTCGTTGTTTTCCACGAGGAAGATCTATTTGCTCCACAAGCTTAAGTTGCTGAAGCTTAAAATTTTTCCGTTACCAAGGAGGACCTTCGAATTAAAAATCCTTCGGAGTAACAGAAAGTCGTTCTAAGGAACGCAGAGTAAGTTTGTGAAGTCACAAAAAGCCGTTCCAAAGGGAGCGCAGTGTAAGTTTTCTGCTCAGAAGTCGTTCCTAAAGGAATGCAGAGCCTACAGCGAAAAGTCAACGCTGATACCGCCTAAGTAAAAGGCGAAGAAGCTCCTAAGGGAGGCTTACAGCGAAAAGTCAACGCTGATACCGCCTAAGTAAAAGGCGAAGAAGCTCCTAAGGGAGGCTTACAGCGAAAAGTCAACGCTGATACCGTCTAAGTAAAAGATGAAGAAGCTCCAAAGACGTTCCTAAGGGAATGCAGAGCTTACGAATATATTTTATGTGTATCTTCGGAACAAATGTCACATGCATAACATAACATCATCACATCATTTTGCATAGCATAAGCATCATACATCATATTGCATTTGGCAAGAGAAGGGGATACTCTCAACCTTCGAAAGGATGCTTTGAGAAAGTGACTTCGAAATTGTATAAGCTTCGGAATACAGCTTCGGAGAATATTTTTACGAAACATGGGCAGGTTTTATCAGATCAATACCGAAGTTGTATAGCTTCGGAGTATAGCTTCGGAGAATGTTTCCACGAAACATGGATGGAATTCATCAGAACAATTTTAACGAAGAATGTCTTCTTCACGAAGCATGAAAAGAAGGGAAGGTGTTTTTTCGCCGAAGGCTCAAAAATGGTATGTATTTAAAGTTTCATGCATCGTAAAGAATTCAATAATGAAAAGAGACTTGTATATTACATTCAAATGTACAAAGTGTTACATAGATTACACTTTAAACGTTTTTTCCAAATAGCATCTAATCTTCTCTCAATACTGCTTCGGCGGCCTCATTTAGAAGTTGGTCAACAACCTTGTTCAAGATAGTTTCGGCCATTTGTTTAATTTCTTCATCCCCTTTCGTGTGGGGGTCGGCAGTCGATCCAGCAATTTCTGAGGGAAGAAAACATTTCTTCATTACCTTTACAAATCTTGAGCAAAGTTTGACATAAAAATTACAACACAATAAAAGCGACTAATTGGTACCTAATTGTCTTTCGGGCTCTGTACTCCTTTCGGCAGCCTCTGCTACTTTTCTAGCATCATGAATGCCTTTTTCGCTTCTTTGGATGATCTCTTGCGCCATTCCTCGACCGCCGTCGTTCCAGATATCAGTAAAAAATTTGCCACCAACCACGCTTGCTTCGGCCGAGGGGTCCTTGATATCTTCGGAAGATAAGGTAGCTTCGGACTGAGCTAAAAATTTTACATGCCCGCAACCTTTCTTCTCTAAGACTGAAGCAAGTCCTCTGGCGCCCGAAAAAGCGCATATGTCGCCACGACTGTTCAGAATCTCTTCGAAGGCCTCTGCTTCGTGGCTAATCCATTCCAGCGGATCTTCGGGATTGCCTCGAGAAAAATTCTCTTCGCTGGAAAAGGCACCGACGCTAGCAAAGCTGTTTTTAATTTTATTCACGCATTCTATAGATTTAACATAACATTTCCCCTGAAATGTGCGAAGCTCCTTAACTCTTGATTCCAATTTGCTGACCATAAAATCACTAAGTTCTCGTTTCGTTTCCTCAAGCGCGCGCTCCTCTTTAGCTCTAGCCAGTTGTTTCCGAAGATCTTTAATCTCGCGTTTTTGAGCTTCGGTTTGGGCCTTTGAAGCAGCTTCGTCTTTTTTCACTTTATCTATCAATGTAAGCAGAATTTTATCTTTTTCCAAAGCTTCGTTTCTCAGCTTGATAACTTCGGAGCGTAAATTATTAAACACAATTTCATAACTTTCATCTTCGGCGCTCTTTTGCGCTCTTAGTGCGTTGCTTAGAATCAGGCCCTATACGAAAAAGAATTCATATAAGAAAAAAGGAATGATTTGCGAAAAAAAAATAATAATAATAAGGTGGTTTTTCAAGCGCTTAATTCCCGTACCTTCAGGCTGTTGTACGCAAGACTGTCTGCGAGATCTTCTTTCGTCATGGCGCTTAATCCAGATTCAAGCTTCGGGAAACCAATACTCCTGGCCATCTCTCGGCAGACAGATAGCTCTTTGTTGTCAGGCAGGCAGTACAAGAAATCATCTTCATTTGTCCCATTGAATATTACTGCCCCCTTTGGATATTTTAGCTCCTTTGCATAATGGTTAGCTTCATGAGTTTCTTCTTCAGATAGTTTTTTCCCCGAAGCATGTCGTATGATGTAATCACACATGCTGGCAGGCGCTTCGGGGATGGCAGTGTCAGTTTCTTCAACTAAAATTGGTTCTGGTATTTTTATTGCTTCGGCTTCCAAAGTTTGCTCCTTGAAGGGCTCTGAAGGCCCAGCCTTAGCTTCAGCTTGTTGCCTCGGAGCTTCAGAAGAAGCTTCAGCAATGTCAGCACTCTTTTTTGGAGTTGTGCTTGAAGACTTAATTGTCTCCAAGACATCTAGTACATTTACCATTCTCTTCCTTTTTGGGGTCACCATTGGACCCTTTTGGATTTTTGCTGCTTCGACATTTGCTACAGGACTAAAAATTTCTGACGTTTTTTCCTTAGTCGGATTTTTCGCTTCTTCCATTTTTTCTGTGAATGGCGCTTCGGCCATCTCTGCAAATTCTGGCAGTAAGGTTGGCTGTTCAGCTTCGGCGGCCGAAGAAGTTTCTCCGGTGAACTCAGGCACCGAAGCTGGTTCAATATGGCGTGGTTGGTGTGTGAGGACCTTCAACCTTTTTCCTTTCGGTTCTGGCTCGCTAGGAGCAGTTGCAGCTTCTTCTTTTTCAGAGGTTATGTTTTTCCTTTTTTGCCTTCGGATGGGATAACGATAATCAGGGTAGAAGAACCCGACTGCATCAAACACTCGGTTGAGTCTCTTCTTTTTTCGGCCTCCGAAGGCTGCTGATAGTGCAGTATTTTCAGCCTTCGAATATGCCCCAAGTAATTCATCACTTAATGTTTCAATGCTTTTCAGCCAGTCATCATCAGGTTCGACAAATTTATCTGCATATTTGAATGTGTACTTTAATCTGACTAGTCCGCCTTCGTCAGACTCTTTGATGGTTTCCTTCGGCATTTCCCACTTCTCTGCAAGTGGCCATACCCTGAAGGCAATGTGTTCTTGGACCAGGTCCCTTGTCCCAATAAACGAGCAGACTACCCCGAAGGCTCTTTGGCATTCTTCGGCGGCTTCGTCCATTTCGACCTTCGGCCTTCGCAGCCCGAAGCGTTGCCAGATTGGGTGCATAATGATACTCTTCACGTTCTCTTGAGCTGTTAGATCATTCTTTACATAAAACCATTCAGTCATCCAGGCTCCGGGCCACCTCTTCCGAAAGGTCGGCACAGGGCAGCTTGACCCGGAGCGGGCGCCGAAGCTGTAGCACCCGAAGTTGTTGTGGTATTGCTCTTTTCCCCAGGGTTTCGTCTCGTATAATAACTCATGAATGTTGCAGAAGCTTTTAGCGTTCGGTTCCAAACCTTGGCTCCTCGCAGCCCAGGCAAACACTCCCATTCTTATGATGGCTTCGGGAGTGATTTGATGCAGATAGACTTGAAATGTCTTTAGTACCTCAACAACAAAGTTGCTCAGGGGGAATCGAAGCCCAGCTTTGAGGAAACTTCAGAAAATCACAACTTCATCTTCTTCGGGGGTGGGAGAAGTTTTTTCCCCGGCATCAGCTCTCACAATAGATATGTCTCGGAAGTATCGCCCCCTCATATTATCAATGTGACTCTGCTTGATGGTCGTTTTCCCAAAAACTGTGTGGCTTGGTCGCCACGGTCGATCTTCGGCCTCTTCCCCACCACTTTCCACATCATAGCTGTCGCTGTCATCAGTATCTTCGGACAAACCTTCGAGAATCTCCTTCGTGATTTTCTCTGTATTGGTCTCTGCCATCGCTATCAGGAACCCCAGATTCTTCTCCTCCTCGAGACTCAGCTTCGTCTCAGCAGGGATCTTCAGCTTCGTCTCAGCAGCGATCTTCTTGCCTTCAGACATCTTCGGAAACGCTAAAAAATTGTTCCCGAGGCCAAAGCTTCGAAATCAAAAAGACCAGCAAATCTTAATGAACAAGAGCTAAAAATTTTAGTGGGCCGAAGCAAAAGGCAAGTGTGCGTACCAAATGAGTTCGCGATGTCATCTTATTTATACGCCTAGGGCGTTGAAAATTAAAAGGCCTCGCTTGTCAGTGAATGTTGCTATTCTAGCAAAGGGAAGGTGTTTTTTCGGACCTTCGGCTCAAGGCCTTCGTCCATATCGCAATCTGAATTTATTATTTACAAATTAATATTGCGAGGGGCTACTGTTGGGGGCCTTCGTCCTCCGAAGGTCCTCAAAAACATGATTTGACAATGTTTTCCAAGTGGATTATATGAACAGGTATTTTCGGATTCGAAATTACGGATATGGAGCACGACCAGGACGAAGCCTGAACCAGACGAAAGTCGAGGGCAGCCGAAGCTATGCGTAGGGAAGCTTCGGCGCGATGGCATAAGGGGGAACCGACTTAAAGATGAAAAGACTTCGGGGGCCTCGGCAGATTTTCATAAACCGTTAACAAATGTAATGGACATGGATGTAATTTTACGCGGGCTGAATCCCGCGTCTATAAATAGATGAACAGTACTCCCGTACTGTTGACGCTGACTTGGCATTGGCATTTGCGTCACGCTTGTACTTTTTACCTTCTCTCAGGACCGAAGGTACATTTGTAATTTGTAATCATTTCTATTTCTTTGTGTTAATAAAATAGAAATGATTCTATGATCTACATTCCATGTTTTATATGAGTCCTTCGTTATTACTTGTTGAATTTACGAAGGTATGTCTCTTGTGACCTTCGTCCGGAACACATTATTCCCGAAGGGGAATAATGTTCGATAGGACGAAGGGCATTAACGTTTAACACTTTTTATGTTGCCTTGTTCTTAATCCGAAGCATTTAAGAACAAGTCCCCAACACCTAGTTTTAATTTAGGGTTTGATTTAATTCCTAGTATTTATTCTCTTATTATCCTTATTATTATTATTACTATTATTATTTTATTTAATGCACAAACATAAAAACTCCACATGATGAATTTTTTTTTTATCATTTGTAATTTACTCACTCTTAATTACTTGGATGCTCTTTTTATGATGCAGATAAGGCACACAAAATGAGGAGCTCTCTCTCTATTATTCTTTGTATACAATTTTGAGTATTACAAATCCTACCCCCCTTAAAAATAATCTCGTCCTCGAGATTTAAGAAGATCTAGGGAAAAGGTGGGGGAAGTCTATGCGAAGCTCTTCTTCCCTTTCCCAAGTGGCTTCATCTTCACCATGGTGACTCCATTGTACTTTGCACATCTTTATCACCTTATTTCTTGTAACTCGAGTCAAAGTGTCTAGAATCTTGACAGGGTACTCAGTATAAGTCAGATCATCTTGAACACTAAGGTCCCCCATTGGTAACTGCTCCTCAGGTACCCTAAGGCACTTCTTTAGCTGAGATACATGGAACACATCATGTACATCTGACAGATGATCGGGTAACTCCAGTTGATACGCAACTTCTCCCACTCGCTTTAAGATCAAGAAAGGTCCAATGAAGCGAGGGGACAACTTTCCTTTAACTTTAAATCTCCTCATACCCCGAAGTGGTGACACCTTCAAATAGACATGATCACCCTCCTTAAACTCCAGTAGTCTTCTCCTATTGTCAGCATAGCTCTTTTGCCTGGACTGTGCAATTCTCAAATTTTCTCTTATCATTCGAACTTGTTCTTCTGCCTCTTGTATAAGTTCAGGTCCAAAGAACTGTCTTTCTCCAGTTTGATCCCAATACAGGGGAGTCCTGCATTTTCTGCCATATAGAACCTCAAATGGTGACATCTTCAAACTGGCCTGGTAGCTATTATTATAAGAAAACTCAGCATAGGGTAAGCTCTTCTCCCAACTGCCACCATGCTTGAGAGCACAAGCTCTTAACATATCTTCCAGCACTTGATTGGTTCTCTCTGTCTGTCCATCAGTTTGGGGATGGTAGGCTGAACTAAAATTCAACTTTGTATCCAAACTCTCATGCAACTTCTTCCAAAATCGAGAAGTAAACTGTGATCCTCGATCAGACACGATCTTCTTAGGCACTCCATGTAGACAAACTATCCGAGTCATATACAATTCTGCTAGCTTGGCTCCCGTGTAATTAGTCCTCACAGGTATAAAATGAGCCACCTTTGTCAATCTGTCCACAATTACCCAAATAGAGTCATACCCAGCAGGGGTGCGGGGTAGTCCAACAATGAAATCCATACCGATTTCTTCCCATTTCCACTCAGGAATCTTAAGCGGGTGCAATAGTCCAGCGGGTCTTTGATGTTCGGCCTTGACTCTCTGACATACATCACACTTAGCCACATGTGCAGCAACATCTCTTTTCAGTCCATACCACCAATACTTTTGCTTCAGATCTTGATACATCTTAGTGCTTCCAGGGTGGATGGAATAATCAGAATCATGAGCTTCTTTCAATATAGTCTCCCGGAGGCTATCGATCTCTGGAACACATATCCGATCTTTGAACCATATAGTACCTTGCTCATCCTCCGTGAATTCCAGAACTCGACCATCCGTGATTAGATCCTTAATCTCTTGGATCTTAGCATCACCAACCTGACCTTTACGAATCTCTTGCTCCAAGGTAGGTTCCAACTCAATGGTAATTCCTTCAGTATGAGTAACAATTCCCAAATTGAGTTTCTCAAAATCTTTTGCTAATTCATCGGGTAGCTGGACGACAAATGCGGAGTGAACATGCTCTTTCCGACTCAAGGCATCTGCAACCAAATTTGCCTTGCCCGGGTGATAGTGAATCTCCAAATCATAATCCTTGATGAGCTCCAACCAACGACGTTGCCTAAGGTTGAGATCCTTCTGAGTGAATATATACTTCAAACTCTTATGATCCGTGTATACTTGGCACTTAGTTCCCATAATGTAGTGTCTCCAAATCTTAAGTGCATGCACAACGGCAGCTAGTTCCAAGTCATGAGTGGGGTAGTTCAATTCATGCTTCCGCAACTGACGAGATGCATATGCAATCACATGACCACCTTGCATAAGCACACATCCAAGTCCTTGGCCACACGCATCACAGTAAATGTCAAATCCCTTCTGCAGATCTGGCATAACCAACACTGGAGGTGACATCAATCTTTCCTTCAATTGATCAAAGCTCTCTTGACATTTCTCATCCCACTTAAATTCTCTTCCTTTCTCCAGAAGCGATGTCATAGGCTTGGCAATTTTAGAGAATCCTTCAATAAATCTCCGATAATATCCTGCGAGTCCCAAGAAACTCCGAATCTCAGTAACTGTAGTGGGCACTCTCCACTCCATTATCTCCTTCACTTTAGCAGGATCCACTGCTATTCCTCCATTAGAAATAATATGACCAAGGAATGGCACCTTGTCAATCCAAAACTCGCACTTGCTGAACTTAGCGTAGAGTTGATTATCTCGCAGCTTTTGTAGCACCAACCTTAGATGTTGTTCATGATCACTTTCATTCCTAGAATAGATAAGAATATCGTCGATGAACACCACGACGAATCTGTCCAAATACTCCATAAACACCTTATTCATCAAATTCATGAAATATGCCGGTGCATTGGTCAATCCAAACGACATAACAGTGAACTCATATAATCCATATCGAGTCGAGAAAGCCGTCTTGGGAATATCCGATGGTCTAATCCTCATCTGATGGTAACCGGATCAGAGATCAATCTTCGAGAATACTCTAGCACCTCTCATCTGATCAAATAAATCCTCAATACGGGGTAATGGATACTTGTTCTTCACCGTGACATCATTAAGTGATCTATAATCCACACACATCCGTTGTGATCCATCCTTCTTCTGCACAAATAACACCGGTGCTCCCCAAGGTGAGGAACTCGGACGAATGTAACCAGCCTCTTGTAACTCCGTCAACTGCTTCTTCAGTTCCTTCAACTCCTCTACGGACATTCTATATGGCCGTTTAGAAATAGGGGCGGTTCCAGGTAAGAGATCAATAACAAACTCAACTTCTCTATCAGGTGGCATCCCTGGTAACTCCTCTGGAAAGACATCCGGAAAGTCTCTAACCACCCGGATGTTGTCACCAACAAACTCCTCAGGCATAAAGAACATTGCACGCATGGATGAGGAGGTTACTGCAATATTAACTTGAAATCTTTCTCCTTTAGTGGTAGTGAGTTCTACGGTACCTCTACCACATGCTATAACGGCCTTTGCCTTTCTTAGCCATGACATACCAAGGATCAGATCTATACTGTTTGACTCTAATATTATAGCCGTAGCTCCAAAATCTCTACCCATAATGGTTAATGTCAATCTACGTGTCATTTGATTCGCCTCAACAGGCCCTTTAGGTGTAATTACTATCAGGGGTTTTCTCATATTTAGCAGTGGTATTTCATTTGTGTTGGCATAACGAGCAGACATGAATGAATGTGTAGCACCAGAATCAAATAATATTGTTGCAGGAATTGCATTAACATAAAACATACCAATTACGAGGTCACCACCCTCAGGAGTATCATCAATGCTGACTTGATTCACCCTGGCTATAGAATATCCCTTGCCAGGGGTCTGTTGCTTGTTCTGAGCTGGAGTAGTAGCAATCCTCTGTGGGCAGACATTTGCATAATGACCAGTCACTACAACACTTGTGACCTTCTATGACGTTCTCTTTATGTCATCAAACCTTGAATTTATGTCATTTTGTGAAATTTATGACATCTCCATGACGATAATTACTTCGTCACCTATCATGCGTGGCATTGCATGATCTGTGACGTTTCATGTTTATTTGTCATAAATTTAGTGACATATTATACGTCGTCATAGTTTTGTGACACGCTATTTGCGTCACTAACAATCTCCCAAAAAACGCCACATCATGCCTCCACGTAGGATAGAAAACGTCATAAAATTAAACATGCACATGACATGGCAGGATTGGGATCTTACGTGGCATATTTACTTGTGACAATTTTGTTCGTCACAAAATATTTAGCCCTCAAGTCAATTTCTTTCAACATAATTTTTTGCCTTTTTTAATCTGGTACTGCAGCCCAGAAATCGTACAGCCTATTTGTTATACCATTTTTTGCTTTTTTATTTTTAAACCTACAGTCAAGAGCACAGAACACAGCGTAGAAACATAGCTGCTAGAAGCGCTGGGTTGCAGTAGAACCCAAACATTTTTTTACAATGTACCATAAGCAAAATTCATTGTAATTAAACACCAATCAACAATCAACACATATACTTAGCAACATATTATCATAGATATCATTTATCAACAACCAAATCCTTCAATATTTTTAAAATTGTCACCATGTTTCATCACACCAGCATATAGTAGTGTGCTAAGGACAGTACCAAAAGAACATATCAAAATTAAAACTATCATCATGTTTTATCACCAGCATCAAGTAGAGTGCAAAGCAAAGTACAAATAGGACAGCAAAATTAGGGCACAATTGACCAACTACTTATTGAGGCTAAAGAGACGACGAAGGAGAGCATTGGTCTCATCTGCTCCTTTTTGCAGATCATTAATCTTTTCTAACTCCTTAGCCCTTGCTTCTTCTGATTCTTCTACCTTCTTCTTTAGGGCATCTAACTGAGCTCTAACTTCTAATGAGTTTTGCTTCTCTGATTCAAGTTTAGCTTCAAGTTCTGCCACATGTGTAGGATCACCACCATTGCAGCTTTTCTTTGTGGCGGGTATAAGACCAATATTATAAAGAAATTTTGATGAAGACAACACTTGAGCAACTGCTTCTGTAGGGGTCTTAGATTCTTTTCCTTCTACTCCAGGCTCAGCCACAAGTGCTTCCATTGTGTCCTGTGAATGGGAGAGTTCAAAAATAAGACAAGTGGTATGGATAAAATGAAACCAAAACAAGCATTCAATAAGCTAGTCACATTCATGTTCGATTTCTACAGTACTAGCTCCTTCATAGTATTCACTTGGATAGGAACATGTTACATCGGGGAAAATTCCTCAACCACAACACAGTCAGCGCAAGGTGCACAAGTGAAATATAATGACAAAAATAAGCTAAACACTCAATAAAATGGATAGTTCTGCATGTATATTACTAAACTAAACACTACAAGTTATTAATCACCTTGGGCATCTTCATACACCCATTCAATAACTTTTTCCTAAGGCATGTAATCAATCACATTTGAGACTCTTGTAGTGTACAACTAAATTATTAATCATAATATTTATAAAAAAACCTTTTCACTCACATAAATTGGCCATTGATATTCACAACTGAGAATTTCATACCACATAGAGTAGAACTGAAAGTAACAACTAACTGATAATATAACACAACCAGTACTAGGATTCTGCATACAACAAAAAAGAGAGAGGATATGGCATAGCCAGCCATAGGATAAGCACTACATAAACTGAATAGGTTTGGTTGTTTATTACTTAACGAAGAAGAACATCATACATTGCACATCTACTCTGATTTATGAATGGTACTAAACGATATAGGTATTTGGCCAAAGTTGCTTTCAATGCCAAACAATTATTCAGTTTGAAATCAATAAATAAAATTGCAGTTAAAATGGAGCATAACTTACAATTGCTTCCTTCACAGGCTCAGCAAAACCAGTCTTCCTACTACAATGGCACTCTTTAAAAAGATCAATCGCACTTGGTGGTGCATCTCCATATTTGGCTTGCTTCTAAAATACATGCAAACAATTTCTAAATGTAAGCTCAAACATAAAGGATAGGTGAGGAACAATTGGACACATATTGTATATGTATATTACCACGGCATGCATATGTGCAATGTAACTCCGAGATCCTGTCTTTTGCTGGAACCGAACTTTTCCACGGATCACTTTGTTGTTCACACATTTGTCCTATAAAACCATTATATTGTAAAACTAGAAACATAGATTAAAGTATGTTTCAGCTTGTTCCTTTGAAGAAGGTATGTTTTGTTGGAATACTAGGTATGTTACTGTGTGTTCCTTTCAACAGCACAACAAGGTATGTTCCTACATATTCCTTTCAACAAAAAATGTAGCTCAAGAAACAATGGCACCACACACATTTCTAACCTCATATGCCCTGGAATTTTAAGTCTACACCAGAGCAGTCCAAACTTGCTTTCTTTTCAGCTTCGTATATGGAGGTTAAGCTAAGAAGTGAGTCATGAAAATGACCCAAACAGTTGTAAAGGATACACCCTTGTGTTCACAGAGCAACTAAAAAAGCGTTTATATTATTTATTTTGTGTGTGTTTCAGACCAGTTATCTCTTTTTAACTTAAAGACACATAACACTCCTACATGCTTGAGAAAACCAGTATTTTTTTTGAGAAAACAATAATATCCAACAATTTATTCTCTAAAGTGGGTATTATAATCAAAATCAAAATCTTTTGATTTAAGTACAAACCACAAGTGGAAAATAGCTCAAAGCATAAGATAGTTTATGTCTAATTTCATGTTGACAATAGTAGAAAACACAAATTGCAACTAGTAATTCTATACCTTGTGCTTTGGGGTAGACCACATATTGACTAGTTGCATCCACTGCTCATCTGTCATAGTACTCAACGTTGATGTTGTTCTCACTTTGTCAGCTGCCACACCATTAAAGTAAGCCTTCTTGAGTTATATCTCATTTGTCGCTGATTACACCTCATCAAATCAGCACATGCATATTTGACATCTTTGTTTTTGGTGTCTATGACAAATTGACCCTAGTAAAAAACATGCATATTAGAATAGAGATATTCATAGTGTCTAATGAAATTGGATAGAACAATTTCTAAGGTAAGGTGTCATTTGGAATAGAGAAACATATGCAATTCTTTCTGCCACAGTTCTTTTAGCAATTTATGAGACAAAATGCACCTGCTAACTATATACTAATAAATTGGCAATATAGGACATAGGCCCTACCACCCTATTCATTTGATGTTTAGGAAGAAAGACTATTTACTTACACCAATTCTACTGATGAAGTCTTCCAAATAGGATTTGTCATTCTTGTATTCCTTCGAGTGTGTTAGGATTGGCATATGTTGCCTAATTACAATTCCTCCTTCTGATGCAAGCATTACAACTTGCATAGGAACCTCAGGACGTCTATTCCCTTCAGTGATGACCAATGGGATCTTAGTGTTTAAGCCTCGACTTATCCTTTCCAATTGTCTGCCCATACTTTTCCCCCTTATCCATTTATCTGTCATGACATCTATTTGACCTAAAAATAATGAACATTTTCACAAAATTAATGTAGATTATAATCAGTTTAATGCAAATTTCTATAACATATTTGTTTTAGAATAGATCACTGTTTTCTTGCCTTCATCACACATATGAATCTCGTCATCATGGTGTGCAGGAAAATTGGCAAAAATCAATGTGTGCTCATCTGTATTTGCAGTCGAACCACATATATCTTTCTCAACTAAGGATAGTTCCTTTGTCTTCTGCCTAGTTACTCTACCAACTTGGTCTTCTACATTAGGTGCTACCACTCTCTTGGATCCTTTTGTTCCTCCAAAACCAGTAGACATGTTGGTGTTCCTTCTTTCAATGTAAAAAGGTTCATCCTGCATGGCCTCGTAGGCATAATAAAAGAATTAAACCCAAATTTATCTTATTGCACATTGAGCACAAATCAGTAATAACACCAAAGGGGTACAATAAGAAATCTAAGTACCTGATCAGCCACATGATGATCATTGTCCTCACTATGATCAGGTTCATACAATGGATCAAAGTCTTCACGAGCGATAGAGTTCTTCCTTGTACTGCTTGATCGAATAAGTGATGTTAATCCAGTTATACCAAGGCTACTCAACATTTTGTTGTTCCTCATCACATTTAAAGCCCTCTCCTTTTCATACTCAGTAATTGGCACCTCTGAACATACATTAAATAGACAAAATATGAGTGTTGCATCAAGTGAACTAATTGATGCAAGTTCTGTTAACTAATTGAAGCAAGTGAATAGGACACGACTACTAAACTGTTTGGAGCAAGTAAACTAATTGGAATTCTGTTGAACTAGATAAATACCAGAATTGTGCTAACAACACGACGGTTGGTGGAACATAGTAGTAAACAGCTGTAAAGTAATTATTGGTGCTCAGTTCAGAATAAGTGATGTTAACGATTCACCAATTCGTCTGTTATTTTCTTGTAAACAAAAAGAAGTAACTAGTGGCCATGCATATATGTTGCCTTTGATAGAAAAAGAGGAGATAAGAGCAACTCCAATAGCACCTAATATCCAAGTCTCAAACCATATTATAGGGGAAAAAAGAAAAGCAGGTCTCCAACAGCTCCGTACATCGTCTCCCAATCACGCCGCCTGCGCAAACCAAGCGTCCTCCTGCGCATATCTCCGCCGATGTTAGACGCTCCCAATCCCCACGATTTCATTTTCCCGCGCCATTGTCCTTCCCTTCGTGACTTCATCTGGTTGCGCGTGAGCCGTGGTAGGAAGCGGCGCTTCTCCGACGGAGGAACTATGGGAAATCGATTTGCTCTGGCTCAAAGGATGTAGAGGTACGACAAACTAATTGCAACTTATCCAAGCGGTTCGCTTATATCAGGCTGTAAATAGTTGTAGGTGAAGATTTGTGCAAGTCTAATTCTGAAATTTTATTAATTGTTTACGCCGTTTGTTTGTTGCTTGTATATGGGCATAATCCTAATTTATGCACTGCGTAGATAGGATAAAAAACTCTCAGGTCATCACCACATTCACTTGTCAGAACACATATGCATAGAGGACCATCACTCCCTTCCTTTCAGTACTCCAAATTCTTCATGTTTTCTGAACTCTGTTATTTGTAACACATATGCATAGAGGACCATCACTCCCTTCCTTTCAGTACTCCAGATTCTTCATGTTTTCTGAACTCTGTTATTTGTGATGCCTAGCAGTAAAAATTGTACTCCATGATGAAATATACTTGTAGCTATTCATGTAAACGTATGACAAAATGAAATGGATGGACTAAATTATAAAGGAATTGATTATAGTTCAAGAATACACACTGGACAACACATGTGTTTATTTAGAGTGGATTTCTTGAAGTTGTTATTCTGTTACATATAATCAATTCACTTGATATTTACTTTTTTTACTTGGAACACAACATTGTGAACCAGACTGTATGTGTGCCTGATACTCCTGTGTTTTGCCTGTGCTGTTAATCTATTATGTGAACTGCATTTATAATGAAGAGCCTGTACCGTTATCTGCTATGTGTGTCACAAATAGTAAAGCTAGCAGTTGAAGCTAGCAATTTGTTCTTGTATGTTCTGAATTCTAAATGGTAAATAATTAAGCTACCAATTTGTACCTAAATGTTCTGAATACTAACCAGACCTTTTTTACCCGTGTTCAAGCGAGCAGTTCAACAACACATTCTGAATAATACATGTGTTCAAGCGAGCAGTATGTACGTTTTGAATAATAAACCTAGCACATTTGTGGGAGTGGACGACGGGTAACAAACTGATGGAGATTTGTGAACCGGTCAAACAGGTTTTACGTAAACTATATGGAGCTGTTGGAGTACTACCTTTTTATTGGCCTAAATACTTTTATTAAGGAGATCCCAATGTCTGTGTTTTGGGAGCTAATTTTTTGGTATTTGTTGGAGATGCTCTAATGTACTGTCCTACACTCATACTATCAAAATCATATAGAAAATCATAACTTATGACATAATCTCTTTAGATAATCACTATATGCCATTAGCGACAACAATATCTGTAGAAAAATAAGCATATAACTAAATTATGCATCTCTATTTACCACTGTGATAGATAACCTAAAGAATCCATCTATAAAAAACGAGAATAGGGGATCCGATCTGAGCACCTCAAATTTATACGTTATATTGCTAATATGTCCAAATTTAGCAGATAGCCTTGTTTAGCCTAGTGGAGAAAAGAAGTTTGTCTGCACTATATATATAGGAGCTCAAGAGTTCAAATCCTGTAAGTAGAGGTTTTTTTTATCTTTTTTCTCATTTAAACATTTTGATTTTTATATAATTTTTCCCTCAGTTTTGTAGCGTAGTATGGGCGTCAGTTATAAATTATAAGTATTTTTCAACATGTATATTAATTTTTATTAACAACTACAATAGACATTTTAAATAATTACTTATTTGTAATATCTTATGACGATATGGAACTGTCATATAGTTATGACATTTACTGTTAGTGGCTTATGACAACAGGATATTCGTCATGATATAGCGATTGACTAGTGTTATGACGTTTTCTCAATATTATTAGTGACGCTTCCCAAAAATCGTCATAAAGTTGTCTTGCCACAAAAACCGTCATAAAACAAAATAGCCAATGACGAAAATATTCATTGTCATGGGATGTTCGTCATAAAAGGCCACATGTGTTGTAGTGAGTCTTCCCACACTTGAAACACGTAGTGCCTGGACTCTGTCCTGCAAACTTTGTCGGGGTGCCAGTGGGAGTGGCCTGACGAGTAGGTGGAGTCCTCAGTGGTGATTGCTGAACTGGGCGTGGTCCTCCTGGTCGAGTCGGTGTACCCTGTGGTGAACTGTAGCGAGGACGAACACTGCTGCTACCCTGTCCTTGTGAGATAGCCTTCCTCTTCAAATCACCCAGTTGAACACGCTTGTGTTCAATAGCAAGAGCCTTATCCAACAGTCTCTGAAATGATGGAAATGTGTGTGCCACTAGAGCATACTGCAGTGGTCCATTGAGTCCTTCAATGAAATGCTCCTGCTTCCTCTCATCTTCAGCAACTTCTTCAGGGGCATATCTGGATAACTGAATAAACTTGTCTCTATACTCGCTGACTGACATACCTCCTTGCTTCAGCGACAGAAACTCCTTCTTCTTGATCTTTATCATACCAGCTGGAATGTGGTAGTTTCTGAACTGTGTACTGAACTCTGCCCAAGTAATAGTATCCGCAGCATCATGGGCAGCAGTATAAGAATCCCACCAGTCAGCAGCAGGACCAGTCAGACGTCCAGAAGCATATAACACCTTCTCCCGGTCAGTGCATTGTGCAATATTCAGCATCTTCTCAACGGACTTCAGCCAATCATCCGCGTCCAGTGGATCAGGTGAGCTAGCGAATGTAGGTGGCTTATGACTCATAAACTCCCGGTGCTTATCACGAGGTGGAACTGGTGGTGGTGGTGGAGGCAATGGCACTTGTTGCTGTTGTTGCTGTTGTTGAAGTTGTTGTTGCAGCTGCTGTTGTTGCGCCCTCCTTTCTTGGCGTATTTCATCTCTCTCCTGGCGCAACTCCTGGCGTATATCTTCTCTTTCCTGACGCATCTCTTGGCGTTCTTGCTGCATCTGGGCACACATATCAGCCATAGTGTCCGCCATTTGCTGCATCACTGTAACACCCGGATTTTAGGGGTCCAAAACCCGGGGTTAACATAAACACCAGGTATGCTGGGACCAAGTCTCATACATATGATGTATAGTGGCACAGGATCGAATGTCACAACTTTATATATAACAGGTGTTCTATACAAAATAAATAATTACATTATAAGGAGACAACGGTCCAGCAACCCAAAAGTTGACTGGGAGACGACGACCTAGACCTCTCACGAACTCATCACAGCATCCTCCATGAGCATCATCCTGTAGTACCTGTTCTTGACCTGTGGTGTATGTGAGACAGCAAGAGTGAGCTCACATACGTTCATCGCTCAACAAGTTGTGGGGAATAATGTGCATGAACTCGCCAAAGGTGGGAGCTCACGTGAAGTGTAAGGCTTACCAAAGAAGATGGTTAGAGCTGAGCATTGCTTTTAAAGTTGGTCAAAATTTTATTAGCAATTACTAAGTATAAGTAAATACCAAACCCAATTAAGTAATAGAACAAAAGTAACAACATCACCTGCGATGCAATGCATATGACAAATTGAATTTAGTTCCATAATTTAATCATGTGAGGGTCCGAGCTGCTCATGACCGTGAGCACGGCTAGTATACCAGTTTTACACTCTGCAGAGGTTGCGCATCTTTACCCACAAGTCGTGTATCCCATGTCGCCAGGGTTTGCAAGGCCCTTAGACACTTCCGAGGTGAATGGCTAGGGATCCACTACGAGGCCTTTACAAAGTTCCACTAGCTTCCAAAAACCCGCTACAGTTTATAGGAAGATCCAGTGCAGGAATCCCTTGCAGGACCGCCATCGCAGCAAAATCCTCCCGAGGGCCTCCCTACACTGACCTCTCCCCTACTGCCCTTGCCCCTTTCGGGTAAGGTAGTCTTCCACTAGCTTTCCTAATTAATCAGCCAAGGGCATCCCATACTACCCTTGTGGTAGCACTGTTTTCCCGGGTGGTCGCTCCATGTTCCAATTAACATAATGATCTTAACATGAACAATAAATAACAACTGATAACAAAAAGTGTAATCATGAATCATGTATCTCCATACCCAAAACTACATATAGCACTAGCAAGCACTACCCAGAAAGATCAGTGGTAAACAAGGTATAAAGATAATCAAACTAGGTAACCTGTTGGGTCCCATCAAATTAACCTATGCAGATCATTATGATTAATTAGAACATGAGTGGGTAAAAAGAAGTGATCAAGGGCACAACTTGCCTGGGCCTTGAGATTCCAGGTACCAGGATGATCTTCAGGTGATACGTGACCTCGCACTAGTCGTAGCAATACAAACAAACAGTGTATAGGCAAAATTAACATTACACCAAACATATATGCCAAAATACATATTAATAATCTACATATTAAAATAAGATCACAGGAAAAGGAATTATTAATTTTGGAGTTGTAGAATCCAAGTTATGATTTTCCTAAGGTTTAAGGTGATTATAATATGATTAAATGATAAATAAATTTTCTGACAGAGTTCATGTCAAAACAGTGATTCTAAATGATAGAGAATATTATTACAAAATTTTAGGAATTGGAATGGTTCAATTTGGAGCAAAAATGAATTAGTTATGAATTAATTAAGTTTCTAGATTTATTTTAACACTAAAAATCATTTTCTAAATCATTTTCTATGATTTTCTTATTCACTGGACTGGGCCTCATTTACTGAAAAGTGCAGGGGTCTCTGCGCAAATAAACCTAAGACTCAAACTACACCCGCGGTGGACGGCGGGTTGATTTCAAGAAAAGGCAGGGTCTCTTTTAGAAAATGGCCACGGCGAAGGGGTACTCTCTGTTTCTGGCCGCCCGATCAAGTATGAATGGTCCAGATTAGATCTTACTATCTCCGAATGGGTATTCTACCGGCGCCCTTGGATCTGGATCCTACGGTACAGATATCATGAAGCCGAGATTTCAACGCAGCCCTCAGATCATAAATCCACGGTTTAGCTTAGACCATGTCGCGCGATGCTTCCTACCCATAGATCCAAATCGTGCGGTCCTGACGCGAGATCGATCTGGGCCGTCGATTAGCCCATCGACCACCCACAACCCTTCGTCCACCTCCCGGCCAAACACCCCAAATGGAAGACGGCGGCCACGGCCACCGCCGGTGAGGCAAATCCATGGCGCCAGTGCGCCAAACCCCAATTGAACGATTGCTACGCGTAGAGGAGGTCGAGGCGAACTCAGAGGAGGACTTTTTACCGTGGATCGCCATCCGGTTGATGTTGGCCACGGCAACAGGTGGTAGTGCGGCGGCGCGATGACGTCGACGAGCAATTCCAAGGTACTGGCGCACGAGTCACCCCCGGCAAGTCGCTGAACGCATGCGCAGGGACTTGGCGAGCATCACAGCCAATGCCGGCACTTTGAGCGATGATGCAGAGGAGGTATCGCGGCGGCGGCGAGCTTCTGGAAGCACGGCGAGGAATTGGAGGGACCCTGGGACTCCTTTCTTCCAGCGGATGCCACGATAGCACATGGTGCATCAGGGCGAGTCCCAATTGCCATACGGAGCGGCCCGTGCGGCGGTGAGCCGGTTACTCATCAATGGCGGTCCACGTTTCTCTCTCTGCTGCGCGGCAAGGAGCTCACGACGATCTTGTTGACGTGAAACAATTTATACCCAGGGATGGGGGCAGAAAAGGGCGAGTCCGAGTTGACCGGCGCGATCGGCGTTCTGTTGGGCGGAGTTTGTTGCCGTGGATGCAGGAGAACCGGCCACGGTCAGCCGAGCGCCGCGTTTGTTAGCGAGAAAAGGGGAAAGAGGATGAAGCTGACGATTGGGGCCCGCGAGTCAGCGATAGGGAGAGCTGAGGCAAGCGCGCGTGAGAGGCTAGACTGCGGAAGACTGCACGCAGGCACGAATTGGGCTGGCGCGGGAGTAAGGGGGATGGGCCGAGCCAAGGGGATTTGGCCCAGGAGCGTTTTTCCCATTTTCTTTTATATTTCTTTTTTTCTGTTTTATTTCTTTTGATTTCTTTTTAAATTCAAATTTGAATATGGATCTTGTTATGAATTTCACTTTTGTGTCAAATGTACCAACTCAAATCTGTACAAGAATAATATATATATTATTTTATTTTTTTTTTATTCACATAATAATTTCTTCCCTTCCTTTTCTCTTTTACATATTATTTCTAAATCCCCAAAGTGAAATTTTGGGTTAAATTCAAATTCTCAGTTCCATTATTATATTTTATTATTATTTTAAAGGCACATACAATTAAAACTCCATCATGAGTGCCAAATATGGTTCTATTTATTGTTTTATTCACTTAAGCAAATGCTTTTAAATGGGGAGATGAGTCTTCAAATGTTATGAGAGTTCTAAAGAGAGAGAAAAAGAAAAATTCTAATGCAAGATCTTTGAAAATTTTTACTGTATTCTCAAAATGAGATTTAGGGTGTTACAAATCCTACCCCCCTTAAAAATAATCTCGTCCTCGAGATTTGTAAGAAAGAGGATATAGGAGGAGTGATTTGAAATCTAACTTTTAGTTTCTAATTAGTTCAAAATCAAGAGTCTCTCTTTTTTTTTTAGTTGGTTATTAGGAGAGCATAGGTATATATGGTTATAGACACTTTATTATGCAGGATAAAAGATATCTTTTAAAGCCTATATAGGTTTGGGCAAGAAAGAGTGGGGTAAAGAAAGACTCCATCCAAGATTGTGGATCTTGACTCATCTTGGTGACCTTACTTGATCTTTGAAGACTTGAGTTGTTGCTCATCCTTCCTTGATGAAGTTGATCATCTTCTTCGGTCTTGTCTCTTTGATTAGGAGTTAGGGTATATTATCGGAGTTGGGGGAAATATGGTTAGAATAGTTATGGGTGAGATGGATTACATGATGTAGGTCAAAAGTTTGCTTTAGGTGGGGGTTGATAGATTATGCAATCCATCATTACTCTATTGGTTTATGTAACTTGTTATATAGGTCGAGTTGTTGTGTATGGCCAAGTTGATATAAGTCTCCAAATTAGGCTTAAGTGATTTAGGAGTATGGCTTTTATCCTTGTACCAGCATTAAGTAACTCACACTAGGTTGGATCATAATAGATTAGATAAAATCTAGATTAGGTTGTATATAACTAGGTTAGACTAGTTTAATTTAGATAAATCCACTAGGGTAGGATATGTCTTATTAGAATCTGTTAGAATCTGTTGGGATATTATGGATCATATGGTGTAGGTAAGTTAGAAGCTCTATTAGGTTAACACAGAGGGATTATGCAACCATCGGATGGTTAGGATAGTTGCATGAGGCCAAGTTGGTCTTGTCGTTCTTTAATTTAGTGCGGGGTGAACTAAGTTAAGACATGTTTTATAGGGGTAGAGTCTAATCTATTTTATCAGTATTATCTAGCATGTTTGATAAGTCACTTTAGATTAGATCATATTAGGTTAGATGAGATCTAAATTGGATTGGTATGACCAGTTTAACTAGATAAGATCTAATTAATTAGATCATGATTGATGAACTAGGGTGGATAAGTATGCCTATTAGGATGAGATGGATCCATAAAGACAAGATAAAATCTTTTGAGGTCAGTTAGATCTATTAGGATGAGATATAATCTTTTCAAGATAAGATGAGTCTATTAATAGTAATAGAGTATCTTTTAAGATAAGATGGATCTATTAGGATAAGGGAGAATCTTTTAAGATAAGATGAATTGGTTAGAATGAGAGCTTTTTAGGATAAGATAAACCTCTTAAGCTAAATATGTTCCAATGGGGATAATCTAGGTTGTCTAGTTATTTCATAAATATATTTTTATACCTATGTGTATATGCAGACGCAATTGTGGACATTACTCCACAACTCATCACACTCAAGCAAAGATCCAAATCAGGCAAGTATCATAAGAACAAACATTCAAATACATAGACACCTATAAAAATAGTTTTGTTTTTGTTCCTAGGATTAGGTCTCCTATTCCTAAAGTCACTTTTGGCACAGGATTTCAAAGTGTGAAATCCACATTTATCTTTTAGAATGAAAAGGTAAGAGTAATCAGAGTAGAGCGGAAATAGATGAGAAAAGATTGAGATAAGTTTAGAAAAGAATCAGAGTAAGGTAAGTAAACAATGGTTGTCCAGTTCTATCTAGGTTTCGTCCTACAGTCAACATTCCTCTGATACCACTTCTGTAACACCCGGATTTTAGGGGTCCAAAACCCGGGGTTAACATAAACACCAGGTATGCTGGGACCAAGTCTCATACATATGATGTATAGTGGCACAGGATCGAATGTCACAACTTTATATATAACAGGTGTTCTATACAAAATAAATAATTACATTATAAGGAGACAACGGTCCAGCAACCCAAAAGTTGACTGGGAGACGACGACCTAGACCTCTCACGAACTCATCACAGCATCCTCCATGAGCATCATCCTGTAGTACCTGTTCTTGACCTGTGGTGTATGTGAGACAGCAAGAGTGAGCTCACATACGTTCATCGCTCAACAAGTTGTGGGGAATAATGTGCATGAACTCGCCAAAGGTGGGAGCTCACGTGAAGTGTAAGGCTTACCAAAGAAGATGGTTAGAGCTGAGCATTGCTTTTAAAGTTGGTCAAAATTTTATTAGCAATTACTAAGTATAAGTAAATACCAAACCCAATTAAGTAATAGAACAAAAGTAACAACATCACCTGCGATGCAATGCATATGACAAATTGAATTTAGTTCCATAATTTAATCATGTGAGGGTCCGAGCTGCTCATGACCGTGAGCACGGCTAGTATACCAGTTTTACACTCTGCAGAGGTTGCGCATCTTTACCCACAAGTCGTGTATCCCATGTCGCCAGGGTTTGCAAGGCCCTTAGACACTTCCGAGGTGAATGGCTAGGGATCCACTACGAGGCCTTTACAAAGTTCCACTAGCTTCCAAAAACCCGCTACAGTTTATAGGAAGATCCAGTGTAGGAATCCCTTGCAGGACCGCCATCGCAGCAAAATCCTCCCGAGGGCCTCCCTACACTGACCTCTCCCCTACTGCCCTTGCCCCTTTCGGGTAAGGTAGTCTTCCACTAGCTTTCCTAATTAATCAGCCAAGGGCATCCCATACTACCCTTGTGGTAGCACTGTTTTCCCGGGTGGTCGCTCCATGTTCCAATTAACATAATGATCTTAACATGAACAATAAATAACAACTGATAACAAAAAGTGTAATCATGAATCATGTATCTCCATACCCAAAACTACATATAGCACTAGCAAGCACTACCCAGAAAGATCAGTGGTAAACAAGGTATAAAGATAATCAAACTAGGTAACCTGTTGGGTCCCATCAAATTAACCTATGTAGATCATTATGATTAATTAGAACATGAGTGGGTAAAAAGAAGTGATCAAGGGCACAACTTGCCTGGGCCTTGAGATTCCAGGTACCAGGATGATCTTCAGGTGATACGTGACCTCGCACTAGTCGTAGCAATACAAACAAACAGTGTATAGGCAAAATTAACATTACACCAAACATATATGCCAAAATACATATTAATAATCTACATATTAAAATAAGATCACAGGAAAAGGAATTATTAATTTTGGAGTTGTAGAATCCAAGTTATGATTTTCCTAAGGTTTAAGGTGATTATAATATGATTAAATGATAAATAAATTTTCTGACAGAGTTCATGTCAAAACAGTGATTCTAAATGATAGAGAATATTATTACAAAATTTTAGGAATTGGAATGGTTCAATTTGGAGCAAAAATGAATTAGTTATGAATTAATTAAGTTTCTAGATTTATTTTAACACTAAAAATCATTTTCTAAATCATTTTCTATGATTTTCTTATTCACTGGACTGGGCCTCATTTACTGAAAAGTGCAGGGGTCTCTGCGCAAATAAACCTAAGACTCAAACTACACCCGCGGTGGACGGCGGGTTGATTTCAAGAAAAGGCAGGGTCTCTTTTAGAAAATGGCCACGACGAAGGGGTACTCTCTGTTTCTGGCCGCCCGATCAAGTATGAATGGTCCAGATTAGATCTTACTATCTCCGAATGGGTATTCTACCGGCGCCCTTGGATCTGGATCCTACGGTACAGATATCATGAAGCCGAGATTTCAACGCAGCCCTCAGATCATAAATCCACGGTTTAGCTTAGACCATGTCGCGCGATGCTTCCTACCCATAGATCCAAATCGTGCGGTCCTGACGCGAGATCGATCTGGGCCGTCGATTAGCCCATCGACCACCCACAACCCTTCGTCCACCTCCCGGCCAAACACCCCAAATGGAAGACGGCGGCCACGGCCACCGCCGGTGAGGCAAATCCATGGCGCCAGTGCGCCAAACCCCAATTGAACGATTGCTACGCGTAGAGGAGGTCGAGGCGAACTCAGAGGAGGACTTTTTACCGTGGATCGCCATCCGGTTGATGTTGGCCACGGCAACAGGTGGTAGTGCGGCGGCGCGATGACGTCGACGAGCAATTCCAAGGTACTGGCGCACGAGTCACCCCCGGCAAGTCGCTGAACGCATGCGCAGGGACTTGGCGAGCATCACAGCCAATGCCGGCACTTTGAGCGATGATGCAGAGGAGGTATCGCGGTGGCGGCGAGCTTCTGGAAGCACGGCGAGGAATTGGAGGGACCCTGGGACTCCTTTCTTCCAGCGGATGCCACGATAGCACATGGTGCATCAGGGCGAGTCCCAATTGCCATACGGAGCGGCCCGTGCGGCGGTGAGCCGGTTACTCATCAATGGCGGTCCACGTTTCTCTCTCTGCTGCGCGGCAAGGAGCTCACGACGATCTTGTTGACGTGAAACAATTTATACCCAGGGATGGGGGCAGAAAAGGGCGAGTCCGAGTTGACCGGCGCGATCGGCGTTCTGTTGGGCGGAGTTTGTTGCCGTGGATGCAGGAGAACCGGCCACGGTCAGCCGAGCGCCGCGTTTGTTAGCGAGAAAAGGGGAAAGAGGATGAAGCTGACGATTGGGGCCCGCGAGTCAGCGATAGGGAGAGCTGAGGCAAGCGCGCGTGAGAGGCTAGACTGCGGAAGACTGCACGCAGGCACGAATTGGGCTGGCGCGGGAGTAAGGGGGATGGGCCGAGCCAAGGGGATTTGGCCCAGGAGCGTTTTTCCCATTTTCTTTTATATTTCTTTTTTTCTGTTTTATTTCTTTTGATTTCTTTTTAAATTCAAATTTGAATATGGATCTTGTTATGAATTTCACTTTTGTGTCAAATGTACCAACTCAAATCTGTACAAGAATAATATATATATTATTTTATTTTTTTTTATTCACATAATAATTTCTTCCCTTCCTTTTCTCTTTTACATATTATTTCTAAATCCCCAAAGTGAAATTTTGGGTTAAATTCAAATTCTCAGTTCCATTATTATATTTTATTATTATTTTAAAGGCACATACAATTAAAACTCCATCATGAGTGCCAAATATGGTTCTATTTATTGTTTTATTCACTTAAGCAAATGCTTTTAAATGGGGAGATGAGTCTTCAAATGTTATGAGAGTTCTAAAGAGAGAGAAAAAGAAAAATTCTAATGCAAGATCTTTGAAAATTTTTACTGTATTCTCAAAATGAGATTTAGGGTGTTACAATCACCGCCATCTGAGCAGCAACCAGTGGGTCAACTCCGCCTGGTGGAGGATTAGGAGGATTCATCTCTGCTGGCTGTGGCTGAGGTTGTCTGTATATTCTCCGAGTGTGTTGATTAGGAGGCAGATCAATTCCACCACCCCTCCTGGTATTGACCATCTGAGTTAGATACATATGGTAAGAAAGAGCAGTAGACAAGGCAGTAATTACAATCATGTTACTTTGGGGGATTTATTAGCTAAGCAGATTAATGTTTTACCTACCATAGCTAATTTATTACCTTATGTTGGCACATGCTGAGATGTCCATGTAATATTTCAATCAATCAAAGAAGCAAATCAGGCATTGATCATCAGAACAATCAACCAATATTTTTAATAGAGAAAATAGTTTTGATTTATCTCTTAAAATGTCATAGGGGTAGGGATTCCAAGGTGTGAAATCCATCTTGTCTTAGAGTAGAAAGGATAAGATTAATCAGAGTAGAATAGCAAAAGGTGAGACAGGATCACGATAAGGTAAGTATGGAATGAATCAGAGTAAGATGAGTAGGTAAGGGTTTTGTCCATTTCTATCTAGGTTTCGTCCTACAGTCAACATTTCCTCTGATACCACTTCTGTAACACCCGGTTTTAAAGGACAAAGCCGGGTGCATCTCATACATGCGCCAAAGAAGACAACATATATAATAACAGAGTGTATAGAGATAAATGTCACAAAACATCAGAGTATTTATTACATAGCGGAAGACTTATTACAAAATAAAGGAATAACCATAAAACGAACTAAGGATCGTCGGCGCCAATGTCAACTGAGAAACGCCACCTAGATCAGATCATACTCCTCGCTTTGAGGCTCCTCCTGAACCACCTGGTCTTCTCCTGTGTGGGGGGGGTGTGAGACAGCAAGAGTGAGCTCACATACGTTCATAGCTCAACAAGTCGTGGGGAATAATGTGGCATGAACTCACCAAAGGTGGGAGTTCATGAAGTGTAAGGCTGATCAATGAAATAAAGGCTGAAGCTGAGCATTGCTTTTATAAGTTGGTCAAAAATTTTATTAGCAATTACTAAGTGTAAGTAAATACCAAACCATAGTAAATATAAATAAAAGTAATAATAAAATAATCCCACATGCAATGAAATGGCAGATTAAGTTTAAGTTCCATAAATTAATCATGTGAGTGTCCGAGCCGCTCATGACCGTGAGCACGGCTAGTATACCAGTTTTACACTCTGCAGAGGTTGCGCATCTTTACCCACAAGTCGTGTTACCCATTTGCCACGGAGTTGATCAGACTCCATACACCTCTACCAAGGAAGCGAGGCAGGGTACCACTACGAGGCCTTTACAAAGTTCCACTAGCTTCAGACTACCCGCTACAGTTTATAGGAAGCTCCAGTGCAGGGTTCTTGCCTGACCGCCATCGCAGCAAAATCAACCCAAGGACCTCCCTACACTGACCACTCCCCTACTGCCCTTGCCCCTTTCGAGTAAGGTAGCCCTCCACTAGCTTTCCTAGTTAATCAGCCAAGGGCGTCCCATTAAACCCTTGTGGTAGCACTGTTTTCCCGGGTGGTTCTCCATGTTCCCATTAACATAATGATCTTAACATGAACAGTAAAGAATAAAACAGATAATAAGAAGTATAACAATGAGTGCTGAATATCTCTATACCCAATCCACATAAAGCAATAGCATGTACTACCCAAAACTTTAGTAGTAAAACCAGTGGTGAAGCAAGGTATAAAGATAGTCAAATCTAGGGTATCCTATTGGGTCCCATCAAAATTAACCTATGCAGATCATTATGATTAATAAGAACATGAATGGGTAAAAGAAGTGATCAAGGGCACAACTTGCCTTCAACGAGCTCCTGCTCAGCTATCTCTACTTGCTGAACCTCAGAATCCTGTGTAGCCTGCCCGTCTACTCGCATCAACACAATACATACATAGTATAGCAAAAATTAACATCACATCAAACATGCAAATATAATATACAGTAATAAACTAGACATTAAAATATGAGCACAGGAACTGGAATCATTAAATTTAGAGTTATATATTTTAAGTTATGGATTTTCTAAGGTTTTATGCATTTAATACAAGATTAAGTGAAAGAATAATTTTAATGTGTTTGTCATGTCAGAACAGAGGCACTAATGGGTAGACAATATTATTACAAAAATTTAGGAAGTGGAATGGGTCAATTTGGAGTTCATATGCATTTTCTATGAATTAAACAAGTTCTATACATTAAAAATCTATTTCTATTTTATTTTTATCTGAATTTCGAGCTAACTGGACTGGGCCTCAATAACCAGAAAACTCAGGGGTCTCGGTGTAAGTGTTTCCAAGACACAGCAAAACCAGGCCGTGGACAGCGGGTTTATTAATAGATTTTCCAGGGGCTCTTTTACAAAATGTTCAAGGCGAAAGTGTATCGGATAATATCGGTCGTTGGATCTGAAGCCTGCGGTTCAGATTAGATGAACTCTATAACAAACCGGTACGCATCTAGGGCCACTAGATATGAAATCTACGATCACGATTTACCCTAGCGAAGGGATATCCGCGACCCGATCACAACCATCCGTGGATCGATCAACGGTCCTGATTTAAAATACACCGACGCGATACTACGCGTCAAGATGTCGATCGACGCACCAGATTCGTTCATACGAACCGGTATCTACGGTCTAATCGTGGCCGCAGAGCGAAGGATCAACGGCACACGCTACAACGGCCGCGCCCCGCCCAACTCCGTCACCGGAGATTGTTTCCCCCGCGGCGGCGCCATGGCTGGTTAGCCCAAATCCCCGACATCTCGCGTGAAGCTCCAATCTGAGAAGTCCTACACGGTGCTCTATACTAGGGAAACACGATGGTCGGTTACTCACCCCGCAATCCGCCGCAGGAAACTCTGGTCACGGCGAGCGGCGAATCAACGATCCAAGCTGGACACCGACGTGAAATTGGGCCGCTTCTCCGCACCTGCTGCGCCGGTGCACCGCCGCATAGGACCCCCGGCCGCGGTCGAGCCCCCAAGGTGATGTCTAGGCGCGATATGGTAAGAAGACAGCCACGGTGTTCGCTCTCTCCTCTCCTTCTCTCGGCGGCTGCCGCGATGGGTTCTAACTATGGCGGCGGAGGTTAGGGCTCTGGAGTCAGGCGCACGGATGCGTACAAAGAGAAAGGAACGGCTGCCGCTATATATCTAGGGAATACCCGGTCACCGGCTCCGATTATCGCGCGCGCCAGCTGCGGGATGCGTTCGGCCAAGGTTGTTGCGCCGCGGAAGGTGGGAGAAGCCCCTGGCACCACGGGCCCACCAGTCAGTGCACGGATGCATGCGGAGTGTGAGCTGGAGCGTGGGTCCCACAAGCAGAGCAATCCAGTGCGCGGCGTGGGAAAATGGAGGAGTGGGCCGCGCGGAAGCCATCTCTTGCTGGGCCAAATTGAGGCTTGCGGCCCAACAGGTTTTTAATTCTTTTTCTTTTATCTTTTTCCTTCTATTTTCTTCATTTCCAAGGTTTAGTTTGAATTCGAATTTAGTATTCAAACTTGTGCAAATTTATCCTCCATTCCTATTGTGAAATGAGAATATAAATCCTGGAGAATATAGTATATTATTTATATTCTTACACCCTTTTCTCTTCTCTCATTTTTGAAAACCCTAGTTTTAATTTAGGGTTTGATTTAATTCCTAGTATTTATTCTCTTATTATCCTTATTATTATTATTACTATTATTATTTTATTTAATGCACAAACATAAAAACTCCACATGATGAAATTTTTTTTATCATTTGTAATTTACTCACTCTTAATTACTTGGATGCTCTTTTTATGATGCAGATAAGGCACACAAAATGAGGAGCTCTCTCTCTATTATTCTTTGTATACAATTTTGAGTATTACATCCACCTCCCTCATGACTCGGCTCCGGCCACCTCGCTTTCCCCCCTTCGCGCTCGCCCACGCGCTCGACCCATCTGGGCTGGGGCACGCGGCACACTCACTCGTCGGCTTAGGGACCCCCCGGTCTCGAAACGCCGACAGTTGGCGTGCCAGGTAGGGGCCTGCTGCGTGTTGACGAGCAGTTTCCCGTCAAGCTCCAGATGGGCAGTCTCCAACGACCTCTCCAACCTGGGACGGTGCTCCGTTTCGGGAGTCTAGAGTTCATGTCTTTCGACGGCAGCTACGACATGATACTCCTTCCACCGCCGCGTGACGGCGACAAGGGTGGCCGACAGCCCGCCCGCCGGCGGCGGAATCGACGACGTCTTCCCCGCGGGGGGGAAGAACAACATTCGAGCTCGCCCCATCCTCTCCCTCGCCATCAGAGGAGGAGGCGGGGCAACCAGGGCCGAGCGGGAGGCTGCGCTCCGTCGGCTGTCGAGCGAATCGACATCCCCAGCGCCCCAACGGAGGACGCGTCGGGCGTCACCCTCGCGTTTGAGACGAAGGCGAGCGCCGTCCCCCCGCAACACGCCAACCCCGAGCAAGTGGACGACGCCAGCACGCTCACGGAGGGCCTGCAGGACGTCGCCCTCGTACCCAAGACGACGGCGCGATCAGTCCCCGGTGTGACTTCGTCGCTCCTCGCCGACCAAAAGGTACCGACTGATTCCCATCCTTCGTCATTTCGACTCGACCTCAACCCGCCTAGCGACCTCGCTCTGGCGGGCGCTCACGTTGAGGCGAGTGCAACCTCTCTTGGGTTTCGTGTGCGGTCGCCTTGGGACCGATTGACGGGCGTCTCGACCTACGGGCCCTCTAGGTCCGAGGAAGATGACGAC
This sequence comes from Zea luxurians, assembly GCA_029449295.1. NCBI lineage: Eukaryota > Viridiplantae > Streptophyta > Magnoliopsida > Poales > Poaceae > Zea > Zea luxurians. The sequence continues at coordinate 33,886,370 of JAOPSE010000010.1, read as the reverse complement.
CCCAGCATCTGCTGGGATTTCTCTGGACCTGGCAACCCCAGTGCCATGCGGGACTTCATGACCGCATGCAACTACTGCCTCTCCGACTGTTCCGACGGCAGCCGCAGCCTTGACGACAAGGACTGCGGCCCGAGCCGCGAATGTTTCCACGTCGAGCTAGGGGATCCCTCCGGAGGCAACCGTCTCGGCATGCCGGAGGATGGTGATCTCCCTAGGCCAGTGCCTCGCGCCGACATCCCGCGGGAGCTAGCTGTGGTCCCCGTTCCGGCGGGGGGTCACGACCCACAGCTCGAGCAAGTCCGCGGGGCGCAGGCCGGGCTCGACGAGGGGGCAGGAGCGCTCGAGTCGATCCGCCGGGACGTCGGGCAGGTATGGGCGGGCCAGCCCCCCGCCGGAGAAATACGTCACCTGCCCCAGGGTCTCCAGCACCGCATCGCCAACGATGCCAGGGACAGGCCGCCACCCGCGTCCAGCGGGACCGGTCAGGACCTGGCAGCCGCAGCGATGCTCCTCTGCGCGATGCCGGAGTCATCAACCACCGAGGGTCGGCGAATCCAGGGAGAGCTCAAGCATCTCCTGGAAGGCGCTGCGGCCCGGCAGGCCGAGAGCTCTGCCTCCCGAAGGCAGGGGTACCCCTCGGAACCTCGTGCTGCGACTTCCTGACTCATGTGGGAAGCCTCGGCCTACACCGGGCGCACGCGCAACACCGCGCCTGCGGCCCCGGGCCACCTCGGCGACGAGCACCCTCATCGCGACCGTCGGGCCCGCCTCGACGAAAGGGTGCGCCGAGGCTATCACCCCAGGCGAGGGGGACGCTACGACAGCGGGGAGGATCGGAGTCCCTCGCCCGAACCTCCCGGTCCGCAGGTCTTCAGCCGGGCCATTCGGCGGGCGCCGTTTCCGGCCCGATTCCGACCCCCGACTACTATCACAAAGTACTCGGGGGAAACAAGACCAAAATTGTGGCTCACGGACTACCGCCTGGCCTGTCAACTGGGTGGAACGGACGACGACAACCTCATCATCTGCAACCTCCCCCTGTTCCTCTCCGACACTGCTCGCGCTTGGTTGGAGCACCTGCCTCCGGGGCAGATTTCCAACTGGGAGGATTTGGTCCAAGCTTTCGCCGGCAACTTCCAGGGCACGTACGTGCGCCCCGGGAATTCCTGGGACCTCCGAAGCTGCCGGCAACAGCCGGGAGAGTCTCTTCGGGACTACATCCGGCGATTCTCGAAGCAGCGCACCGAGCTGCCCAACATCACCGACTCCGATGTCATCGGCGTGTTCCTTGCCGGCACCACCTGCCGTGACCTGGTGAGCAAGTTGGGTCGCAAGACCCCCACCAGGGCGAGCGAGCTGATGGACATCGCCACCAAGTTCGCCTCTGGCCAGGAGGCGGTCGAGGCCATCTTCCGAAAGGACAAGTAGCCCCAGGGCCGCCCGTCGGAGGATGCTCCCGAGGCGTCTACTCCGCGCGGCGCCAAGAAGAAAGGCAAGAAGAAGTCGCAAGCGAAACGCGACGCCGCCGACGCAGACCTTGTCGCCGCCGCCGAGTACAAGAACCCTCGGAAGCCCCCCGGAGGTGCCAACCTCTTCGACAAGATGCTCAAGGAGACGTGCCCTTACCATCAGGGGCCCGTCAAGCACACCCTCGAGGAGTGCGTCATGCTTTGGCGCCACTTCCACCGGGCCGGGCCACCCGCAGAGGGTGGCAGGGCCCGCGACGACGACAAAAAGGAAGATCACCAAGCAGGAGAGTTCCCCGAGGTCCGCGACTGCTTCATGATCTACGGAGGGCATGCGGCGAATGCCTCGGCTCGGCATCGCAAGCGAGAGCATCGGGAGGTCTGCTCGGTGAAGGTGGCGGCGCCAGTCTACCTAGACTGGTCCGACAAGCCCATCACCTTCGACCAAGCTGACCACCCCGACCACGTGCCGAGCCCGGGGAAATACCCGCTCGTCATCGATCCCATCATCGGCGACGTCAGGCTCACCAAGGTCCTGATGGATGGGGGCAGCTGCCTCAATATCATCTACGCCGAGACCCTCAGGCTCCTGCGCGTCGATCTGTCCTCCGTCCGAGCAGGCGCTGCGCCCTTCCACGGGATCATTCCTGGGAAGCGCGTCCAGCCCCTCGGACGGCTCGACCTTCCTGTCTGCTTCGGAACACCCTCCAACTTCCGAAGGGAGACTTTGACGTTCGAGGTGGTCGGGTTCCGAGGAACCTACCACGCAGTATTGGGGAGGCCATGCTACGCGAAGTTCATGGCCATCCCCAACTACACCTACCTGAAGCTCAAGATGTCGGGCCCCAACGGGGTCATCACCGTCGGCCCCACGTACAAACACGCGTTCGGATGCGATGTGGGGTGCGTGGAGTACGCCGAGGCCCTCGCCGAGTCTGAGGCCCTCATCGCCGACCTGGAAAACCTCTCCCGAGAGGTGCCGGACGTGAAGCGACACGCCGGCAACTTCGAGCCAGCGGAGACGGTTAAGGCCGTCCCTCTCGACCCCCGTGGCGACACCTCCAAGCAGATCCGGATCGGTTCCGGGCTCGACCCCAAATAGGAAGCAGTGCTCGTCGACTTTCTCCGCGCAAACGCCGATGTCTTTGCGTGGAGTCCCTCGGACATGCCCGGCATACCGAGGGATGTCGCCGAGCACTCGCTGGATATTCGGGCCGGAGCCCGACCGGTCAGGCAGCCTCTGCGCCGATTCGATGAGGAAAGGCGCAGGGTGATAGGCGAGGAGATCCACAAGCTGATGGCAGCAGGGTTCATCAAAGAGGTATTCCATCCCGAATGGCTTGCCAACCCTGTGCTTGTGAGGAAGAAAGGGGGGAAATGGCGGATGTGTGTAGACTACACTGGTCTCAACAAAGCATGTCCGAAGGTTCCCTACCCTCTACCTCGCATCGATCAAATCGTGGATTCCACTGCTGGGTGCGAAACCCTGTCTTTCCTTGATGCCTACTCAGGGTATCATCAAATCAAGATGAAAGAGTCCGACCAGCTCGCGACTTCTTTCATCACGCCCTTCGGCATGTACTGCTATGTCACCATGCCGTTCGGTTTGAGGAACGCGGGTGCAACGTACCAGCGGTGCATGAACCATGTGTTCGGCGAACACATCGGTCGCACGGTCGAGGCCTACGTCGATGACATCGCAGTCAAGACAAGGAAAGCCTCCGACCTTCTCTCCGACCTTGAAGTGACATTCCGGTGTCTCAAGGCAAAGGACGTCAAGCTCAATCCCGAGAAGTGTGTCTTCGGGGTGCCCCGAGGCATGCTCCTGGGATTCATCGTCTCCGAGCGGGGCATCGAAGCCAACCCGGAGAAGATCGCAGCCATCACCAGCATGGGGCCCATCAAGGACTTAAAAGGCGTACAGAGGGTCATGGGATGTCTCGTGGCCTTGAGCCGTTTCATCTCGCGCCTCGGCGAAAGAGGCCTGCCTCTGTACCGTCTCTTAAGGAAGGCCGAGTGCTTCACTTGTACCCCCGAGGCCGAGGAAGCTCTCGGGAACCTGAAGGCGCTCCTCACCCAGGCGCCCGTCTTGGTACCCCCAGCTGATGGAGAAGCCCTCTCGGTCTACGTCGCTGCTACCACTCAGGTGGTTAGCGCCGCGATCGTGGTCGAAAGGCAAGAAGAGGGGCATGCATTGCCCATTCAGAGGCCAGTTTACTTCGTCAGCGAGGTGCTGTCCGAAACCAAGATCCGCTACCCACAAGTTCAGAAGCTGATGTATGCAGTGATCCTGACGAGGCGAAAGTTGCGACATTACTTCGAGTCTCATCCGGTAACTGTGGTGTCATCCTTCCCCCTGGGGGAGATCATCCAGTGCCGAGAGGCCTCGGGACGGATCGCAAAGTGGGCGGTGGAAATCATGGGCGAGACAATCTCGTTCGCCCCTCGGAAGGCCATCAAGTCCCAGGTACTGGCGGACTTCGTAGCCGAATGGGTCGACACACAGTTGCCGACGGCTCCGATCCAACCGGAGCTCTGGACCATGTTTTTCGACGGGTCGCTGATGAAGACGGGAGCCGGCGCGGGCCTGCTCTTTGTCTCGCCCCTCGGGAAACACCTGCGCTACGTGCTGCGCCTCCATTTCCCGGCGTCCAACAATGTGGCTGAGTACGAAGCTCTGATCAACGGATTGCGAATCGCCATCGAGCTAGGGGTCCGATGCCTCGACGCTCGCGGCGACTCGCAACTCGTCATCGACCAGGTCATGAAGAACTCCCACTGCCGCGACCCGAAGATGGAGGCCTACTGTGATGAGGTTCGACGCCTGGAAGACAAGTTCTACGGGCTCGAGCTTAACCACATCGCCCGGCGCTACAACGAGACTGCGGACGAGCTGGCAAAGATAGCCTCGGGGCGAACGACGGTTCCCCCGGACGTCTTCTCCCGGGATCTGCACCAACCCTCCGTCAAGATCAGCGACACGCCCGAGCCCGAGGCGCCCTCAGCCCCGTCCGAGGTAACCTCGGCCCAGCCCGAGCCGTCCTCGGTTCAGCCCGAGGAACCCTCGGCTCCCGAGGGCGAGGCGCTGCGCATCGAGGAGGAGCGGAGCGGGGTCACGCCTGATCAAGATTGGCAGGCCCCGTACCTGCAATATCTCCGCCAAGGAGAGCTACCCCTCGACCAGGCCGAGGCACGACGGGTAGCGCGACGCGCCAAGTCGTTCGTCTTGCTGGGCGATGAGAAGGAGCTCTACCACCACAGCCCCTCGGGCATCCTCCAGCGGTGCATCTCCATCGCCGAAGGTCAAGAACTCCTGCAAGAGATACACTCGGGGGCTTGCGGCCATCACGCAGCGCCTCGAGCCCTTGTCGGGAACACTTTCCAGCAAGGCTTCTACTGGCCAACGGCGGTGGCTGACGCCACTAGAATCGTCCGCACCTGCAGAGGATGTCAATTCTATGCAAAGCAGACCCACCTGCCCGCTCAAGATCTGCAGACGATACCCATCACCTGGCCCTTCGCTGTGTGGGGGCTGGACCTCGTCGGCCCTCTGCAGAAGGCGCCCGGGGGCTACACGCACCTGCTGGTCGCCGTCGACAAGTTCTCCAAGTGGATCGAGGTCCGACCCCTAAACGGCATCAGGTCCGAGCAGGCGGTGGCGTTCTTCACCAACATCATCCATAGCTTCGGGGTCCCAAACTCCATCATCACCGACAACGGCACCCAGTTCACCGGCAAAAAATTCTTGGATTTTTGCGAGGATCACAACATCCGGGTGGACTGGGCTGCCGTAGCTCATCCCATGTCGAATGGGCAAGTAGAGCGTGCCAATGGCATGATTCTACAAGGGCTCAAGCCTCGGATTTACAACGACCTCAACAAGTTCGGCAAGCGATGGATGAAGGAACTCCCCTCGGTGGTCTGGAGCCTGAGGACGACGCCGAGCCGAGCCACGGGTTTCACGCCGTTCTTCCTGGTCTACGGGGCCGAGGCCGTCTTGCCCACGGACCTGGAATACGGCTCCCCGAGGACGAGAGCCTACGACGATCAAAGCAACCAAGCCAGCCGAGAAGACTCGCTGGACCAGCTGGAAGAGGCTCGGGACAGGGCCTTACTACACTCGGCGCGGTATCAGCAGTCCCTGCGACGCTACCACGCCCGAGGGGTCCGACCCCGAGACCTCCAGGTGGGCGACCTGGTGCTTCGACTGCGGCAAGACGCCCGAGGGAGGCACAAGCTCACACCCCCCTGGGAAGGGCCATTCGTCATCGCCAAAGTCCTGAAGCCCGGAACGTACAAGCTAGCCAACAGCCAAGGCGAGGTCTACGGCAACGCATGGAACATCCAACAGCTACGTCGCTTCTACCCTTAAGATGTTTCCAAGTTGTTCATATACCCCGCACTCACGCAAAGTTTAGTCAACAAGGAAGGGTCGGCCTCGCCTCGGCAAAGCCCGACCCTCCCTCGGGGGCTAAAAGGGGGGGAAACCCCCTCTGCGTCAAAATTTTCCTCGAAAAAAAAAATCTCTTTTACCAGAATATCTTTCGTGCTTTTTGACTACTTCGAAAAGTGGGTCCTAGAAACGACGGAGTACACGTAAGCAGTCAAGGCTGACCGAGCCGAGGGACTCCTACGCCTCCGGGATACGGATACCTCACTCATCACCTTCTGCGATAAGTAACTCGCGTTCGGATAAAGTGGCTCCGCGGATCGAACATGTCTTTACGTTCGGAAGCCCTTCTGCCGAAGCGATCCTTCGAGCCTTCTCGACCGAGTCGGTGATAGGGCCTCATGGACGAGTAAAAGTGCGCGTAAGCGGCAAGGCCGACCGAGCCGAGGGACTCCCACGCCTCCGGGATACGGATACCTCACTCATCACCTTCCGCAAGAAGCAACTCTCGCTCGCACAAACATCCCTGTTACCGACAAAAAGTCCAGATACTCGAAACAAGAGGAAAAGAGACGCAGCTTTACAAAGCAGCGAGGGTGTGTGTGTTCTGGCCTCGATGGCCGCGTGAGGCACACGCTACAAGACAATCTGATCCTGCAGGCTCGGGTCTTGACGTCGGAAGAGGGCAGCATCACCCTCGGCATCGACGGCACCTTCAGCAAGGCCCGACCTAGCCTCGGACGGCGACGGGGTCCGAGGCTCTCCGCTCCGAAGGACGACGTCATCACCACGCCCGGGCTATCGCTGCCAGGGACTTCTCCGGGAATCCGGCCCGAGCAGGCGGCTCGGCCGGCCACCTCCGGGGCCTCGGCCAACCACCTTCCAAGGGCGCCGGCCCGGTCCGAAGCCTCGGCTGATCAACTCCGGCGTCGATCCTGCCAACGGACAACCCGGCTAGGCTCCGACCAACCAGGTTTCATTTCCGAGCCAACTCCGCCTCTGTTCATGCTGATATCGCTACCCCTGGCCTCGGCTCGACGAGGAGCGGCCGAGGGGTCTCTTTAACTAAGCTAGAGGAACCTCGGACAGCAAGGCCGACCGAGCCGAGGGAATCCTACGCCTCCAGGATACGGATACCTCACTCGTCACCTTGACACGGGGTGACTCATACTTGGTGAAGCGGTTCAGATAGTCAATAGACGAGTCTTGGCGCTCAAAAAATGGGGAAAAAACACGGCTCCGTGCCGTAATTACATATATGTTCAGGCCCCAAAAGCCGAAATGAACAAAAAAACCCCTGGCATTCGAAGTGCCATTACAAATGGAACTCCGGTTCCGTTTCCATGGATATGGACAACCTCCACGCCGGGGAAGCCCGTGGAGCGACAAGCTCTGGGCGAATCACCAGCAAAGCGCAGGTCGCCTCAAGCGTCCCGGCAGATCCTCGCAGCCGTCCCCGCCGCGAGTGCGAGGAAGGGGACGGAATGTTGCATCCTAGCTGGGCAGCAACAGTTCGCCTCCCCCGACATGGCTGGAGGACGTCTCCGCCGTAGGGCTAAGGGGCGATTGCCACCACCAGAAGCTGGAAGAAGAGGTGGTCCGCTGACCTGCGCAGGAGGCAGAGCCCCGGCTCGCCTCACTCCCCGCCCCGGCGAGGATGACGAACACCCTTAACACTGAGGGTGGGGCCGAGACCACAGCCCGGTTTGCCTCTCCCCATCTAGGAGCTGGAGGTCACCACCTTGGGTGACCACCAGCGGAGGGAAGCAGCCGGGCTGTGTGATGAAAATCCTTGAAGCCGAACGATGGCTGAAAGGTACCAACCCCCACGGAGTTGCATTCCTCCAACGATGAGGCAAAAAGACGGCGGTTTCCCCCATCCGGGGGCTCGGAAGGTGGAGAGACACGGTGCATAAGGGAGAAAGAAGACGTGGTCGCCTTACGGAAGGGGTCGCCCTCCTTTTAAAGGCGACTCTCCCTGCTTGCGCCCCCAACCGTCACGGGCTGAGTCTTCTCCAACACGCCTCCAAAGCCCTCCCCTGCGGCGCGGGGGCTGGGTCCCGCATGTCATGCAGACCGGCTCCGAGCAGAAGAAGCCAAACCGCCGCGCACGGCGCACGCAACCACCCAGCGGTTACAAGTGACCCTCCACTTTTGCCCAGGCCAACGGGCGAAAGGGGCAGGCAGCCATGCAGGCGGCATGCAACCGCGCCAAGTGGACGCGCCTCTCCGACTCCTGACATGCCAGCACGGAGGCCCAAGCCCACGCGTCGCGCGACCGGCGCGCCGGATGCTGCATGCAAGCAACTGTACCACTTGCGCCACCACCGCACCTCCTCGATTGCGGAACCGATACTGCGACCCGAGGCGACCCATCGCGCGACCCAGCAGCGCCAGCCTGACGCAGCGGTCAAACGCGGTCAAAAGTGGGCCGGCAGTAATGACGGTGGCAGGCACGCGGGAGCAGCGGTCACGCCGTCAGCCAAGCTCACGTCCCATCCGGAGGCAGCGAGAGAACCCCCTCTCACGGCGTGAAGACGACGCGCCCGTGACCCGTTCCTCGAACGGCTCGCGCACGCGCAACGGCAGCCTCGCCAACTACTCGCCCCGTCGCAGTAACTCCGCGGCTGGACAGGCGGCGCTTCTGGCAGGAGCAGTTGGCGACGCTTCGCCTTCGCCAAAACAACCGCGCCAAAAAAGGTACGCCGCGTCGTTCAATTTCGTATCCTTTTTCCTTTTTCCTCTTTCTCTATCTCTTGCAACAGGGACCGGGAAAGGGGATACCCCTAAAGGGATCCTTCCTCGTGAAGGAACTAGGCTCCGAGCCTCCTTACTGGTCAGGGGTTCGAAGGCTGGCCCCCCGAAGGGTTCAACAGCCGCCTCAGATCGCGTGGGCCCGACACCCACTACTGGTCAGAGGTTCGAAGGTCGGCCTCCCGAAAGGTTCCACAGCCGCCTCAGGCTACTCGGGCTCCGCGCCCATTACTGATCAGGGGTTCGAAGGCTGGCCCCCCGAAGGGTTCACAGTCGCCTCAGACACCGAGCGAGGGATGACCAGGGGTACGTTCGATACATAACCGAGGCTCGGGCTGCGCTCCCGAGGTACCCTAGGACATTTCCGAGACCAGCGGGAACGATCCTGTAACGGAATCCCATCGGAGGGAGGCATCGAGCCCTCGGACCCCGTCGCCAGGGGACCGGGTCCGGTAGATCACCCGCAGGTACTTTTGGGCGTGCCTCCGGGCCCCTAGCCGACCCCCAACGAACGGGGCACGGACGTCCACTCGGATTACCCGCTTGCAGCTCACCGGAGACACCATGTTCGGTGCCCATCGAGGGTAACATGGCGCTCTCCCCCCTCCTCCTTGCGGAAAGGCGACGTAGGGGCGTATGTAAAAAAGACGAGTCTGTCCCTGATCGCCCTCTCGCCCTGTGCGGAGGCTCGGGTGCTGCTCTCGCAAACCCGGCTCCGGCCAAACCGTTGACAGCGTCAACATACCAGCCCGAGAACTTGGGCCCCGACAGTGCACCCGGGCTACGGCCAGTTCGCATGAGGGAACCACCAGACCAGCCGAAGCATTACGCAAGGCATTAAGACCTCGAAGGAGTGAAACCACTCCTCCGAGGCCTCGAGGGCTACACCCGGCGGGTGCGCTCGCGCGCACCCACCGGAACAAAATGCAACCGAGAAAGGCTGGTCCCCTTGCAAAAAAGTGCGACGAAAGCCTCCAAGCGAGTGCTAACACTCCCTTCGAGGCTCGGGGGCTACTGTCGGGGACCATAATTAGGGGTACCCTCAAGACGCCTAATTCTCAGCTGGTAACCCCCATCAGCATAAAGCTGCAGAGGCCTGATGGGTGCGATTAAGTCAGGGATCAGTCCATACGAGCGACTCGATCACGCCTCGCCCGAGCCTAGCCTCGGGCAAGGGCAGCCGACCCTGAGGTGTTTCCGTCTCGCCCGAGGCCCCCTTTTTTTACGGCAGACGCATCTCCGGCTCGCCCGAGGCCTTGCCTTCGCTAAGAAGCAACCCTGACTAAATCGCCGCGCCGACCGACCAAGTCACAGGGGCATTTAACGCAAAGGTAGCCTGGCACCTTTATCCTGACGCGCGCCCCCTGGCAGAGCCGAAGTGACCGCCGTCACTTCGCCGCTCCACTAACCGGTCTGACAAAAGGACAGCGCCGCCTGCGCCGTCCCGACTGCGGTGCCACTTGACAGAGTGAGACTGACAGGCAGCCAGGCCTTGCCAAAGGCGCCATAGGAAGCTTCGCCCGACCCAGGGCTCGGACTCGGGCTAAGGCCCCGGAAGACGGCGAACTCCGCTCCGCCCGACCCAGGGCTCGGACTCGGGCCAAGGCCCCGGAAGACGGCGAACTCTGCTCCGCCCGACCCAGGGCTCGGACTCAGGCTAAGGCCCCGGAAGACGGCGAACTCCACTCCGCCCGACCCAGGGCTCGGACTCGGGCTAAGGCCCCGGAAGACGGCGAACTCCGCTCCGCCCGACCCAGGGCTCGGACTCGGGCTAAGGCCCCGGAAGACGGTGAACTCCGCTCCGCCCGACCCAGGGCTCGGACTCGGGCTAAGGCCCCGGAAGACGGCGAACTCCGCTTCGCCCGACCCCTGGGGTCGGACTCCGCCCTGGCCTCTGCCGAACGACCTCCGCCTCGCCCGACCCAGGAGCTCGGGCTCGGCCTCGGCCATGGAAGATAGACTCGACCTCGGCCTCAGAGGAGCCTCCACGTCGCCCGACCTAGGGCACAAGTCCGCCACGTCAACAGGAAGCGCCATCATCACCCTACCCCGAGCCGACTTGGGCCGCAGAGAACAAGACCGACGTCCCATCTGGCTAGCTCCGCCAGATAGGCAATGATGGCGCCCCGCTAGACCCATGACGACGGCGGCTCTCAGCTCCCTTACGGAAGCAGGGGGACGTCAGCAAGAGCCCAACTGTTCCGACAGCTGTCCCTCCACCAGGCTGCGTTACTCCTCCGACAGCCACGACACCACACCAGCTGGGTGCCAAGTTCTCTCCGGCTGCCACATTGGCATGTACCTAGGGCGCTAGCTCTCCCCCGCTAGACACGTAGCACTCTGCTGCACCCCCATTGTACACCTGGATCCTCTCCTTACGCCTATAAAAGGAAGGACAAGGGCCTTCTTAGAGAAGGTTGGCCCCGCGGGAACGAGGGCAGGGGCAGGCGCTCTCTTGGGGCCGCTCGCTTCCCTCACCCGCGTGGACGCTTGTAACCCCCTACTGCAAGCGCACCCGACCTGGGCGCGGGACGAACACGAAGGCCGCGGGATCTCCACCTCCCTCACAACTCGACTCCGGCCACCTCGCTTTCCCCCCTTCGCGCTCGCCCACGCGCTCGACCCATCTGGGCTGGGGCACGTGGCACACTCACTCGTCGGCTTAGGGACCCCCCGGTCTCGAAACGCCGACAGTACTATATACTATGATTTGCACAAAATTTCGGTAGAGTTTCCCCTATTTCATATCGATTCAACGTATACACATGCAGAAGCATATAACATACAAGTCCATATAAGTTCATACAATTCCATACAAGATCATAAAAGTCCATACAAGCTGATACAAGTCCATAGAGGCCGTAGAAGTCCATAAAAAGTCGATACAATCCATACAAGAGAAAGTCCATGGAAGAAAAGATAGTACGTCAACACTTCCTAGTTTTACCCTTGCCTAAAGTGTCGGTGCCTGGAGTGTAACATTGTAGGGAGCGGTGTCTCCTACATTGTTCTGGCTGGGACGGTTGTGTCGAAGGAGCCCCATAGAGCCCCCATAGAGCTATAAAGTCCCAATCTCGTCTTGATTGTCGTCGAAGCCAATCCGATGTCTTGTGGACGTCGTTGTTGTGTGGGTAGACGTAGGCTGCCCAGTGACACCCAACGACGGGATATGTACGTCCTGTGGAACCATGGTCCTACAACCATAACGAGCATCAACTCCACGTAGACGTCTAGATAAACGTTCTACACCAGAAACATGTTACTTGACAACATATTCAAAAAAATTGAAAAAAGACTCATTAGAGGCTTACCTCCAAGAAGGTACACATGTTGTTGTCGCCCATAGTTAAAAGCTTTGCATCAATGTCCTGTACCGAGTGTCTCAATATGTTGCCCGGCAACACAAAATGTATCAAATGTAGATTACATACATGCCAAGTTTTGTGCGTTTCAAATTGAGTAAAAAAGTTTTAAACAGTACCACTCGGTCCAAGATGGGTGTCGCCTCCACCTAGGTTCCCAGTCTAGTGGACTAGTCGTACGCCATATCTTCGTCATCGGTAGAATCAATGTCGACGTAGTCATCCACTATACACTGCTGGCATCAACCGCAATGTCGTCATCTTCACGGTAACCTATCTTTTGTTTAGCCTTTGTAAACACCTCACTTAAGGAGGGTCTATAAACGAATAACATGGGCACATGCGACATATCAATGAACTCAGCATTTCCATAGCGATCTTCTTCCACATTGCCTCCATGATATATGCTCAAAAAATTATCCATCTATCTAAAGCACGTATTAAACATTCAATGACCATTATTGATGGTTATTGCCTAACCCCCACCCACTAATACCTAACTACTTACTAACTAATAACGAAGTACTAACTAATAACTACATACTAACCAACTAATAACTAATAATGAATTTCTTAAAATAACTAGCTATTAATTAATAATCAATTACTAACAATAACTAAATACTAAATAATGAGGAAAAGGGTTATATCTAAGGTGGTGTTGGAATAAGGCAAGAACTCGTCGTGGCCTCGAACGGTCTGCTCTCTGCAAAAAATAGCACTAAGTATAAAATTTGGATAGCACCTCCCCTGCACGGGGAGGTTAATAAAACCTGCAAATTTAAGTCACATTCATCATGCAAAACATGTATCAGCTGATGACGTTCATCAACTCAATCATATTCAATCAAATTCATGTTTATTACTTTCACATTCACGCTTATCACATTCAACCAACAACTAATTATATAACAACAAAACTATATTAGCTATATACCAAGGTTGCAAACTAAATAACTAACTAAAATACTAACTAAATAATCAAAATAGTCACTAGAAAATTAATTAGCGACATAGCAAGTTTTCAAATTTAACACCTAAAAAATACTAACTAAATAACTAAAATCCTAACTAAAATACTAACTAACACGCGGGTGGTACTTACCGACACCGTGGTGGTGCGGAGGAGTTACGACAGAGCGGGGAGCGGCATCACGGACTGGGGACCGAGTAGTTGAAAGGGAAATGTGTCCTTGGGCAATTTCTATTATGTTTTGGTGATTAAGTGCCCAACACATTTAATTAAGTTCTTATGTGCTAAATGAAGAGAAAAGTGCAAATCAAGACATGAGGTATGTTTCTAGACTTAGTACATTGTTTTGAGTACTAACATATTTTTGTCTAAGTGCTAGAAACAGGAAAAGAAAGAATTGCAAAAGACTTGTCTGTGTGCAGCCAAAGTCCAGCTCAGTCTGGCACACCGGACTGTCCGGTGGTGCACCGGACAGTGTCCGGTGCACTAGGCTGGTTTCCGGTGAACAGGCCGCTCTCGAGAAAGTTTGGCGGCGTACGGCTATAATTTACCGGACTGTCCGGTGGTGCACCGGACTGTCCGATGAGCCAACGGTCGCCAGCGCAACGGTCGGCCACGCAATCCGCGGGCGACGCGCCCGCGTGGCCCGCGCCAACGATCGGCAGGAGGCACCGGACAGTGTCCGGTGCGCCAACTGGCCTGGAGCTGCAATGGTCGTCTGCGCCAGAAAAGGAAGGAGATCGGCACCGGACCGTCTAAAGGGAGATCGGCACCGGACCGTCTAAATGGACTGTCCGGTGGCGCACCGGACCGTCTAAATGGACTGTCCGGTGGCGCACCGGACTGTCCAGTGCGCCACTCGACAGAAGGCAAGGATGGCCTTCCTTGTTGGCCTCCAACGGCTCCTAGCTGCCTTGGAGCTATAAAAGGGACCCCTAGGCGCATGGAGAAGCTACCCAAGCTTACAAGAAACATTCTAAGACTCCAAGACTCCAACTTCACGAATTCGATTCTTTGAGATAGTGACTTGAGCTCCATTTGAGTTGTGAACTCCGTGTGTTGTGTTTTGAGCTCAAGTTGTGACTTGTGTGCGTAGTTGTGCTGCGATTTGTGTCTTGTGTGTGTTGCTCATCCCAACCTTACTCCGTGCTTTCATTGTGATCTTTGTTGTAAGGGCGAGAGACTCCAATCTTATGGAGATTCCTCGCAAACGGGAATAATCATCTGAAGGAAAAACCGTGGTATTCAAGTTGATCATCGGATCACTTGAAAGGGGTTGAGTGCAACCCTCGTCCATTGGGACGCCACAACGTGGAAGTAGGCAAGTGTTACTTGGCCGAACCACGGGATAAAAATCGTGTCTCTTGTGTGCTTTCTCTTTGATTGTCTGTGTTCACAAGACCTTGTTTCAAGCTAATTAGCCGTTCTAACTTCTATAACCAAGTTTTATGGCTATTAGTATTTGATTTTTATAGGATCACCTATTCACCCCCCTCTAGGTGCTCTCAATTAGTATCAAAGCCGTTCTCTTCACATAAGGGACTAATCGCCCGAAGAGATGGATCCTAAGGGAAAGGGGATGGTGGTCAACGACAAGGAGAAGGAGTCCATCTTCAACGAGCCAAGAGACGACAAGCCCACTGACTCTGGCTCGAGTCACAAGAAGAAGGACTGGAAGAAGAAGAGGTGCATCAAAAAGATCATCTACTACGACAGTAATGCCTCGTCATCTTCACCACACGACGACAACGATGACTCCTCGTCAAAGAGGAAACCGGTGAATCAAAACTATTCATTTGATTATTCTCGTATTCCATTTAATTCTAATGCTCATTTGCTATCAATTCCACTTGGGAAACCTCCATACTTTGATGGAGAAGACTACTCTTTTTGGAGTCACAAAATGCGTAGTCACTTATTTTCACTCCATCCTAGTATTTGGGAGATTGTTGAAAACAGAATGCATTTTGATAATGAAAGGGAAATGTGCCCTTGGGCCATTTCTAAGTATTTTGGTGATTTAGTGCCCAACATAGGTGCCTAATTGTAAAATGGTGGACAAAGTACAAATCAAGGATAAAGGTATGTTTCTCAGACTTAGTACATTGTTTTATGGACTAATGTATTGTGTCTAAGTGCTGGAAACAGAAAAAATCGAGTTGGAGAAGAGATGGCTCGAGCAGCCAAAGTCTGCCCAGTTTGGGTGCACCGGACTGTCAGGTGGTGCACCGGACAGTGTCCGGTGCGCCAGGCTGGCTTGGGCAAAGTGGCTGCTCTCGGGACTTCGACGGCGGTGTACGGCTAAAATTCACCGGACTGTCCGGTGTGCACCGGACTGTCCGGTGGGCCGCTCACAGGCGAACTCGTCGCTCTCGGGAAACCATCAACGGCGTACGGCTAAAAATCACCGGACTGTCCGGTGTGCACCGGACTGTCCGGTGAGCCAACGGTCGGCCGGGCCAACGGTCGGCCGCGCAATCTGCGCGGGACACGTGGCCGAGCCAACGGCTAGAAGATGGCACCGGACTGTCCGGTGTGTACCGGACATGTCAAGTGCACCAACGGCTCCCAGGCTGCCAACGGTCGGCTGCGCTGTTTATGGAAAGAAATCGGGCACCGGACATGTCCGGTGAGCACCGGACTGTCCGGTGCGCCAGACGACAGAAGGCAAGAATTGCCTTCCCAGATTGCTCCCAACGGCTCCTAGCTGCCTTGGGGCTATAAAAGGGACCCCTAGGCGCATGGAGGAGAACACCAAGCATCCTTTGAGCATCATTGATCACTCACACTTCATTCTCGCGCACTTGTTCGACATTTTAGTGATTTGAGCTCCGTTCTAGTGTGCTAGTCTCTTGAGCTCAAGTCTGGGTTTTGCGTGTGCGTATTCGCTGTGATCTTTGTGTCGTGTGTGAGTTGCTAATCCCTCCCTTGCTCTGTGATTCTTCGTGAACATCTTGTGTAAGGGCGAGAGGCTCCAAGCTGTGGAGATTCCTCGCAAACGGGATTAAGAGAAGCAAAGCAACACCGTGGTATTCAAGTTGGTCTTTGGACCGCTTGAGAGGGGTTGATTGCAACCCTCGTCCGTTGGGACGCCACAACGTGGAGTAGGCAAGCGTTGGTCTTGGCCGAACCATGGGATAACCACTGTGCCATCTCTGTGATTGATATCTCTTGGTTATTGTGTTGTGTTGAGATCCTTCTCTAGCCACTTGGCATATTACTGTGCTAACAAGTAACCAAGTTTTGTGGCTTAAGTTTTTGAAGTGTTACAGGATCACCTATTCACCCCCCCCCCTCTAGGTGCTCTCAATTGGTATCGGAGCCGTTCTCTTCAAAAAAGGGACTAACCACCTGAAGAGATGGATCCTAAAGGCAAGGGGATGGTGATCAACGACAAGGAGAAGGAGTCCTTCGTCAATGAGCCCAATAATGACAGGCCCACCGACTCAGGCTCGGGCCACAAAAGAAAAGACGGGAGGAAGAAGAAGACAAGGCGCATCAAGGAAATTGTCTACTACGACAGCGACGAATCTTCCTCCTCCCAAAAGGACGACGACGACTACGATAGACGAAAGACGGTTAACTCAAACTTTTCTTTCGATTATTCGCGCATCCCGCATAGTTCAAATGCTCAATTGCTCCCCATTCCACTTGGCAAGCCCCCTCACTTTGATGGAGAGGATTACGGATTTTGGAGCCACAAAATGCGTACTCACCTGTTTTCTCTCCATCCAAGCATTTGGGAGATTGTGGAAAGTGGAATGAAATTTGATAGCTCGGATAGTCCTGTGTTTATTAATGAACAGATTCATAAAAATGCACAAGCTACTACTGTGTTGCTAGCCTCTTTGTGCAGGGACGAGTATCACAAGGTGAGCGGCTTGGACAATGCCAAGCAGATCTGGGACACCCTCAAGATCTCTCATGAGGGAAACGACGTCACTTTGCTCACCAAAATGGAGTTGGTGGAGGGCGAGCTTGGACGGTTCGCGATGATAAGGGGCGAGGAGCCGACACAAACATACAACCGGCTCAAGACCCTTATCAACAAAATAAGGAGCTACGGGAGCACGCGATGGACGGACCACGACGTCGTCCGCCTAATGCTAAGGTCATTTACCGTTCTTGATCCTCATTTGGTGAACAATATACGTGAAAATCCCAGGTACACCAAGATGTCGCCCGAAGAAGTTCTTGGGAAGTTTGTAAGCGGGCGAATGATGATCAAGGAGGCAAGATACGTGGACGACGCGTTGAACGGTCCTAGTCATGAGCCTCAACCCATTGCTCTCAAGGCAACAAGGAGCAAGGAGGCGCTACCAAGCAAGGTGGCACAAGTTGAGGTGGCCGGACTCAATGATGAGGAGATGGCCCTCATCATTAAGCGCTTCAAGACGGCGCTTAAAGGTCGCAAGGGGCAGCCAAGCAAGACCAAAGCCAAGGGGAAGCGCTCATGCTTCAAATGCAGTAAGCTTGGTCATTTTATTGCTAACTGTCCCGACAATGATAGTGATCAGGACCAAGGGAACAAGAGGGAGAAAAAGAAGCATTACAAGAAGGCCAAGGGCGAGGCACATATCGGAAAGGAGTGGGATTCGGATTGTTCCTCCTCCGACTCTGACAATGAAGGACTCGCCGCCACCGCCTTCAACAAGTCATCCCTCTTCCCCAACGAGCGTCACACTTGCCTCATGGCAAGAGAGAAGAAAGTAAGCACTCATACTAGTACTTATGCTTCTTCGAGTGAAGATGAGTCTAGTGATGATGATGAGATAGATTACTCATGCTTATTCAAGGGATTAGATAGAACCAAGGTAGACAAAATTAATGAATTAATTGATGCCTTGAATGACAAGAATATGCTTTTAGAAAAACAAGAGGATTTGTTGTATGAAGAACATGATAAATTTGTAGAAGCACAGAAATCTCTTGCACTAGAAATTAAGAGGAATGAAATGCTCTCTAGTGAATTATCTTCTTGTCATGAAACTATTGCTAAGTTAAAAAGTTTTAATGATGATTTAAATGCTAAACTAGAAGTAGCTAGTAAATCTAATTCTTGTGTAGAAATTGTTGAAACTTGTAATAGGTGTAAAGATTTTGACATTGATGCTTGTAGTGATCATTTAGTTTCAATTTCCAAATTAAATGATGAATTAGCTAGTCTTAATGCCCAACTTAAGACTAGCAAGAATGAATTTGACAAGCTAAAATTTGCAAGGGATGCCTACACGATTGGTAGACACCCCTCAATTAAGGATGGACTTGGCTACAAGAGGGAAGCCAAGAACTTGACAAGCCATAAGGCTCCCATCTCCGCCAAGGAGAAAGGGAAGGCCCCTATGGCTAGTAGTGTGCAAAAGAACCATGCCTTTATGTACTATGATAGAAGACAACCTAGAAATGCTTATAGGAGTTGTAATGTATATAATGCCTTTGATTCTCATGCCATGGTTGCTTCTAGTTCTTCTTATGTGCTTGATAGAAATGTTGGTAGGAGAAATGTTATTCATAATATGCCTAGGAGAAATGTCGTTAATGTTCCTAGGAAAGTTATTGAACCTTCTACAATATATCATGCTTTAAATGCTTCTTTTGCTATTTGTAGAAAGGATAGGAAGATAGTTGCTAGAAAATTATGGGCAAGATGCAAGGGAGACAAAACTTGCATTTGGGTCCCTAAGGATATTTGTGCTAACCTTGCAGGACCCAACATGAGTTGGGTACCTAAGACCCAAGCCTAAATTTGCCTTGCAGGTTTATGCATCCGGGGGTTCAAGCTGGATTATTGACAGCGGATGCACAAACCATATGACAGGGGAGAAGAAGATGTTCACCTCCTACGTCAAGAATAAAGATTCCCAAGATTCAATAATATTCGGTGATGGGAATCAAGGCAAGGTAAAAGGGTTAGGTAAAATTGCAATCTCAAATGAGCACTCTATCTCTAATGTGTTTCTAGTAGAGTCTCTTGGATATAATTTGCTATCTGTCAGTCAATTATGCAATATGGGATATAACTGTTTGTTTACAAATGTAGATGTGTCTGTCTTTAGAAGATGTGATGGTTCACTAGCTTTTAAGGGTGTACTAGACGGCAAGCTTTACGTAGTTGATTTTGCAAAAGAAGAGGCCGGTCTAGATGCATGCTTAATGGCTAAGACTTGCATGGGCTGGCTGTGGCATCGCCGCTTAGCACATGTGGGGATGAAGAACCTCCACAAGCTTCTAAAGGGAGAACACGTGATAGGTCTAACCAATGTTCATTTCAAAAAAGATAGACCTTGTGCAGCTTGTCAAGCAGGTAAACAAGTGGGAGGAGCACATCACAGCAAGAATGTGATGACCACGTCAAGACCACTGGAGCTGCTGCATATGGACCTCTTCGGACCCGTCGCCTATCTGAGCATAGGAGGAAGTAAGTATGGTCTAGTTATTGTTGATGACTTTTCCCGCTTCACTTGGGTGTTCTTTTTGCAGGATAAGTCTGAAACCCAAGGGACCCTCAAGCGCTTCCTAAGGAGGGCTCAAAATGAGTTTGAGCTCAAGGTGAAGAAGATAAGGAGCGACAACGGGTCCGAATTCAAGAATCTTCAAGTAGAAGAGTTCCTTGAGGAGGAGGGGATCAAGCACGAGTTCTCCGCTCCCTACACACCTCAGCAAAATGGTGTGGTAGAGAGGAAGAACAGGACACTCATAGATATGGCGAGGACTATGCTTGGAGAGTTCAAGACCCCCGAGTGTTTTTGGTCGGAAGCCGTGAACACGGCTTGCCACGCCATCAACAGGGTCTACCTTCACCGCCTCCTCAAGAAGACCTCATACGAGCTGCTAACTGGTAACAAACCCAATGTGTCTTATTTTCGTGTATTTGGGAGCAAATGTTATATTCTTGTGAAGAAAGGTAGAACTTCTAAATTTGCTCCCAAAGCTGTAGAAGGGTTTTTGTTAGGTTATGATTCAAATACAAAGGCGTATAGGGTCTTCAACAAATCATCGGGTTTGGTTGAAGTCTCTAGCGACATTGTATTTGATGAGACTAATGGCTCTCCAAGAGAGCAAGTTGTTGATCTTGATGATGTAGATGAAGAAGATGTTCCAACGGCCGCGATACGCACCATGGCGATTGGAGATGTACGGCCTCAGGAACAATTGGAGCAAGATCAACCGTCTTCCTCAACTATGGTGCATCCCCCAACTCAAGATGACGAACATATACCTCAAGTGGAGGCGCATGATCAAGGGGGAGCACAGGATGATCAAGTTGAAGAGGAAGAAGCACCTCAGGCACCTCCAACCCAAGTTCGAGCGACGATTCAAAGGGATCATCCCGTCGACCAGATATTGGGTGATATTAGCAAGGGAGTAACTACTCGCTCAAGATTAGTTAATTTTTGTGAGCATTACTCTTTTGTCTCTTCTATTGAGCCTTTCAGGGTAGAAGAGGCCTTGCTAGATCCGGACTGGGTGTTGGCCATGCAGGAGGAACTCAACAACTTCAAGCGCAACGAAGTTTGGACACTGGTGCCTCGTCCCAAGCAAAATGTTGTGGGAACCAAGTGGGTGTTCCGCAACAAACAGGACGAGCACGGGGTGGTGACGAGGAACAAGGCTCGACTTGTGGCAAAAGGTTATGCCCAAGTCGCAGGTTTGGACTTTGAGGAGACTTTTGCTCCTGTGGCTAGGCTAGAATCAATTCGTATCTTGCTAGCATATGCCGCTCACCATTCTTTCAGGTTGTACCAAATGGATGTGAAGAGCGCTTTCCTCAACGGGCCGATCAAGGAGGAGGTGTACGTGGAGCAGCCCCCTGGCTTCGAGGATGAACGGTACCCCGACCACGTGTGTAAGCTCTCTAAGGCGCTCTATGGACTTAAGCAAGCCCCAAGAGCATGGTATGAATGCCTTAGAGACTTTTTAATTGCTAATGCTTTCAAGGTTGGGAAAGCCGATCCAACTCTTTTTACTAAGACTTGCGATGGTGATCTTTTTGTGTGCCAAATTTATGTCAACGACATAATATTTGGTTCTACTAACCAAAAGTCTTGTGAAGAGTTTAGCAGGGTGATGACGCAGAAATTCGAGATGTCGATGATGGGCGAGTTGACCTACTTCCTTGGGTTCCAAGTGAAGCAACTCAAGGATGGCACCTTCATCTCCCAAACAAAGTACACACAAGATTTGCTAAAGAGGTTTGGGATGAAGGACGCCAAGCCCGCAAAAACGCCGATGGGAACCGACGGACACACCAACCTCAACAAAGGAGGTAAGTCCGTTGATCAAAAAGCATACCGGTCCATGATAGGTTCTTTGCTTTATTTATGTGCTAGTAGACCGGATATTATGCTTAGCGTATGCATGTGTGCTAGATTTCAATCCGATCCGAAGGAGTGTCACTTAGTGGCTGTGAAGCGAATTCTTCGATATTTAGTCGCTACGCCTTGCTTCGGGATCTGGTATCCAAAGGGGTCTAACTTTGACTTGATTGGGTACTCAGATTCCGACTATGCTGGATGTAAGGTCGATAGGAAGAGTACATCGGGGACGTGCCAATTCTTAGGAAGGTCCCTGGTGTCATGGAACTCTAAGAAACAAACCTCCGTTGCCCTATCCACCGCTGAGGCCGAGTATGTTGCCGCAGGACAGTGTTGCGCGCAACTACTTTGGATGAGGCAAACCCTCAGGGACTTTGGCTACAATCTGAGCAAAGTCCCACTCCTATGTGATAATGAGAGTGCTATCCGAATAGCGGAAAATCCTGTTGAGCACAGCCGCACAAAGCACATTGACATCCGGCATCACTTTTTGAGAGACCACCAGCAAAAGGGAGATATCGAAGTGTTTCATGTTAGCACCGAGAACCAGCTAGCCGATATCTTTACCAAGCCTTTAGATGAGAAGACCTTTTGCAGGCTGCGTAGTGAGCTCAATATCTTAGATTCGCGGAACTTGGATTGGAATGTAGCATACATGTGTTTATGCCTTTGATCATGTTCATTCTGCATTTTGTTGCTTATTGTGGTGTTCAAGTTGTACAAACACTCCCTGGACCTCACAAGTCCAGTTTGCAAGAGATGCACATATTTAGGGGGAGCTGTGCTACAACTTGACCCTTTGTGGCTAACCATGTACTTGAGATTGGTTGTTTTAGTCTCCAAGGAAAATTGAAAGGGAAAAGGTGGACTTGGATCATGCAAGACTTCCACTGCACTCCGATGAAAAGAGTAACTTTTCCAAGTTCATCTTCATACTCTTATTGCCTTTGTGTTCTTATTTGAAGATTTTGGTGAGGCAATGGGGTTAAAGGGCCAAGATTGATCCCGTTTTGGTGCTTGATGCCAAAGGGGGAGAAAATAAAGGCTAAAGCATTAAATGGATCAGCTACCACTTGAGAAATTTTGAAATAGTAGATTAGAGCTTTTGGTTTGTCAAAACTCTTTTATTGTCTCTTAGGTCAAAAGTTGGCCTCTTGTGGGGAGAAGTGTTTATTATGGGAAAAAGGGGGAGTTTTTGAAATCCTTGATCAAATTTCTTTGGAAAACCTCTCTTTATGTCTCTACAAGTGGTCTTGACTTAGAGATAGGAATTTGAGTTTGATTTGCAAAAACAAACCAAGTGGTGGCATAGAGTGATCCATATATGTCAAAATTGAATCAAAATAATTTGAGTTCTTATTTGAAGTGATTTTGTACTTGTTCTACTTGCTTTATGTTGTGTTGGCATAAATCACCAAAAAGGGGGAGATTGAAAGGGAAATGTGCCCTTGGGCCATTTCTAAGTATTTTGGTGATTTAGTGCCCAACACAGGTGCCTAATTGTAAAATGGTGGACAAAGTACAAATCAAGGATAAAGGTATGTTTCTCAGACTTAGTACATTGTGTTATGGACTAATGTATTGTGTCTAAGTGCTGGAAACAGAAAAAATCGAGTTGGAGAAGAGATGGCTCGAGCAGCCAAAGTCTGCCCAGTCTGGGTGCACCGGACTGTCCGGTGGTGCACCGGACAGTGTCCGGTGCGCCAGGCTGGCTTGGGCAAAGTGGCTGCTCTCGGGACTTCGACGGCGGTGTACGGCTAAAATTCACCGGACTGTCCGGTGTGCACCGGACTGTCCGGTGGGCCGCTCACAGGCGAACTCGTCGCTCTCGGGAAACCATCAACGGCGTACGGCTAAAAATCACCGGACTGTCCGGTGTGCACCGGACTGTCCGGTGAGCCAACGGTCGGCCGGGCCAACGGTCGGCCGCGCAATCTGCGCGGGACACGTGGCCGAGCCAACGGCTAGAAGATGGCACCGGACTGTCCGGTGTGTACCGGACATGTCAAGTGCACCAACGGCTCCCAGGCTGCCAACGGTCGGCTGCGCTGTTTATGGAAAGAAATCGGGCACCGGACATGTTCGGTGTGCACCGGACTGTCCGGTGCGCCAGACGACAGAAGGCAAGAATTGCCTTCCCAGATTGCTCCCAACGGCTCCTAGCTGCCTTGGGGCTATAAAAGGGACCCCTAGGCGCATGGAGGAGAACACCAAGCATCCTTTGAGCATCATTGATCACTCACACTTCATTCTCGCGCACTTGTTCGACATTTTAGTGATTTGAGCTCCGTTCTAGTGTGCTAGTCTCTTGAGCTCAAGTCTGGGTTTTGCGTGTGTGTATTCGCTGTGATCTTTGTGTCGTGTGTGAGTTGCTAATCCCTCCCTTGCTCTGTGATTCTTCGTGAACATCTTGTGTAAGGGCGAGAGGCTCCAAGCTGTGGAGATTCCTCGCAAACGGGATTAAGAGAAGCAAAGCAACACCGTGGTATTCAAGTTGGTCTCTGGACCGCTTGAGAGGGGTTGATTGCAACCCTCGTCCGTTGGGACGCCACAACGTGGAGTAGGCAAGCGTTGGTCTTGGCCAAACCACGGGATAACCACTGTGCCATCTCTGTGATTGATATCTCTTGGTTATTGTGTTGTGTTGAGATCCTTCTCTAGCCACTTGGCATATTACTGTGCTAACAAGTAACCAAGTTTTGTGGCTTAAGTTTTTGAAGTGTTACAGGATCACCTATTCACCCCCCCTCTAGGTGCTCTCAGATAATACTAACAATCCCATTTTCATAAATGAGCAAATTCATAAGAATGCACAAGCTACTACTGTTTTGCTAGCATCCTTATGCAGGGATGAATACAACAAGGCGAGCGGCTTGGACAACGCCAAGCAAATATGGGACACCCTCAAGATATCGCATGAGGGAAACGACGTCACCATGATCACCAAAATGGAGTTGGTGGAAGGTGAACTGGGAAGATTTGTGATGATTAGGGGAGAAGAGCCAACACAAACCTACAACAGGCTTAAGACCCTCATCAACAAAATTAGAAGCTATGGAAGCACAAGATGGACGGACCACGATGTCGTCTGACTTATGCTAAGGTCATTCACGGTAATTGACCCTCATCTTGTCAATCTCATTCGTGAAAACCCTAGGTACACCAAGATGACGCCCGAGGAGATACTTGGAAAATTCGTGAGTGGGCGTATGATGGTAAAGGAAGTGAGATACATGGATGATGCTCTTAATGGCCCTCTACCCGTCTACGAGCCTCAACCCGTTGCTCTCAAAGCAACAAGCAGCTGGGAGGCGCTACCAAGCAAGGTGGCACAAGTTGAGGCTGCCGGGCTAAACAAAGATCAGATGGCCCTAATCATCAAACGCTTCAAGACCGCACTAAAAGGACGCAAGGAGTACCCCAACAAGAACAAAGCAAAGGGGAAGCGCTCCTGTTTCAAATGCGGTAAGACTGGTCATTTTATAGCACAATGCCCCGATAATGATAATGACCAGGAACAAGAAAAGCATGGGAAGAGGGAGAAGAAGAAGGTTTACAAGAAGGCGAAGGGCGAGGCGCTCCTTGGTAAAGAATGGGATTCAGACTGCTCTTCATCCGACTCCGAAGATGAAGGACTGGCAGCCTCGGCCTTCAACAAGTCTTCGCTCTTCCCCAACGAACACCACACTTACCTCATGGCCAAGGAGAAGAAGGTGAGTGTTCGAGATTCCCCTAAGTACTCTGCTTCTAGTAATGAGGATTCCTCCGACGATGAAGTAGATTACTCTAGTCTATTTAAAGGATTAGATAGAGCTAAAGTAGAAAAGATTAATGAATTAATCGATGCTTTAAATGAAAAGGATAGACTTTTAGAAAAGCAAGAGGATATTTTATATGAGGAGCATGATAAATTTGTTAGTGTGCAAAAATCTCTTGCTTTAGAAATTAAAAGGAATGAAATGCTATCTTCTGAGTTATCTGCTTGCCATGAAACTGTATCTAGTTTAAAGAGTTTAAATGATGATTTAAATGCTAAGGTAGAGGAAGCTAATAAATCTAGTTCATGTGTAGAGCATGTTAGTGTTTGTAATAGATGTAAGGACTTTGATGTTAATGCTTGTAATGAACATCTTATTGCTATTACAAAATTGAATGATGAAGTGGCAAGTCTTAATGCTCAACTTAAGACTTGCAAAAATGATTTTGATAAGTTAAAATTTGCTAGGGATGCCTACACAATTTGGTAGACACCCCTCTATTAAGGATGGACTTAGTTTTCAAAAGGAAACCAAGAACTTAACAAGCCAAAAGGCTCCCATTCTCAACAAGGAGAAAGGGAAGGCTCCTATGGCTAGTAGTTCTCAAAAGTGTCATGCCTACATTTATGATAGAAAATATTCTAGGAATGCTCATAGGAGTTATGATCATAATGCTTTTAATTCACATGCTATGTTTGCCTCTAGCTCTACTTTTGTGCATGGTAGAAGTAGGCCTAGGAGAAATCATGTTGTGCATCATGTGTCTAGGAGAGTGTGTAATGAACCTTCCACTATTTACCATGTTTGCAATACTTCATTTGCGCTTGTATGTAAGAATGAAAAAGTAGTTGCTAGAAAGTTGGGATCCAAATGCAAGGGAGATAAGACTTGTATTTGGGTTCCAAAGGCTATTGTGACTAACCTTGTAGGACCCAACAAGAGTTGGGTACCTAAAACCCAAGCTTAAATTGCCTTGTAGGTTTATGCATCCGGGGGATCTAGCTGGATAATCGACAGCGGATGCACAAACCACATGACAGGGGAGAAGAAGATGTTCACCTCCTACGTTAAGAACAAGGATTCCCAGGATACGATTATTTTTGGAGATGAGAACCAAGGCAAGGTCAGAGGTTTTGGAAAGATAGCCATCACAAGCGAGCACTCTATTTCAAATGTATTTTTAGTAGAGTCATTAGGTTACAACCTCCTGTCTGTAAGTCAATTGTGCCACATGGGCTACAATTGTTTGTTTACAAATGTTGATGTTTCTGTCTTTAGAAGGAGTGATGGTTCATTAGCATTTAAGGGTGTATTAGACGGCAAACTCTATATAGTTGATTTTTCGAAAGAGGAGGCCGATCTAGATGCATGCTTAATAGCTAAGACTAGTATGGGCTGGCTGTGGCATCGTCGTTTAGCACATGTTGGGATGAAGAACCTTCATAAACTTCTAAAGGGAGAACATGTGTTAGGACGAACCAATGTATGTTTCGAAAAAGATAGACCTTGTGCAGCTTGTCAGGTAGGGAAATATTTGGGAAGCACTCATCACAACAAGAATGTGATGACAACATCAAGACCACTGGAGCTTCTTCACATGGACCTCTTCGGACCCGTCGCCAACCTTAGCATCGGGGAAGTAAGTATGGTCTAGTAATTGTTGATGATTTTTCCCGCTTCACTTGGGTGTTCTTTTTGTAGGATAAATTAGAAAATCAAGGGACTCTAAAGCGCTTTCTAAGGAGGGCTCAAAACGAATTTGAACTCAAGGTGAAAAAGATAAGAAGCGACAATGGGTCCGAGTTCAAGAATCTGCAAGTGAAGGAGTATCTTAAGGAGGAAGGCGTCAAGCACGAGTTCTCTGCTCCCTACACACCACAGCAAAACGGTGTGGTAGAGAGGAAGAACAGGACGCTTATCGACATGGTGAGGACGATGCTTGGAGAGTTCAAGACACTCGAGCGGTTTTGGTCGGAAGCTGTGAACACAGCCTACCACACCATAAACCGGCTATATCTGCATCGCCTCTTCAAGAAGACCTCCTACGAACTTCTTACCGGTAACAAACCCAATGTCTCTTACTTTCGTGTATTTGGGAGCAAATGCTACATTTTGGTAAAGAAAGGTAGACATTCTAAATTTGCTCCCAGGGCAGTAGAAGGGTTTTTACTAGGGTATGACTCAAATACAAAGGCGTATAGAGTCTTCAACAAATCATCGGGTTTGGTTGAAGTCTCTAGCGACGTTGTATTTGATGAGACCAATGGCTCTCCAAGAGAGCAAGTTGATCTTGATGACATAGATGAAGATGATGTTCCAACGGCCGCAATGCGCATGATGGCGATTGGAGATGTACGACCACAGGAACAACAGGAGCAAGATCAGCCTTATTCCTCAACAAAGGTGCATCCCCCAACTCAAGATGATGGATAGGTTCCTCAAGAAGAAGCGTGTGATCAAGGGGAGAACAAGAAGAACAAGTTATGGAGGAAGAAGCACCACTGGCCCCTCCAACTAAAGTCCGAGCGACGATCCAAAGAAATCACCCCATCGATCAGATTCTGGGTGACATAAGCAAGGGAGTAACAACTCGCTCACGCTTAGCTAATTTTTGTGAGCATTACTTGTTTGTCTCTTCTATTGAGCCTTTCAGGGTAGAAGAGGCCTTGTAGGATCTAGACTGGGTGTTGGCCATGCAGGAGGAGCTCAACAACTTCAAGAGGAATGAAGTTTGGAGCCTGGTGCCACGTCCCAAGCAAAATGTTGTGGGAACCAAGTGGGTGTTCCACAACAAGCAAGACGAGCACAGAGTGGTGACAAGAAACAAGGCTCGACTTATGGCAAAAGGTTATGCCCAAGTCGCAGGTTTGGATTTCGAGGAGACTTTTGCTCCTGTGGCTAGGCTAGAGTCTATTCGAATACTATTAGCCTATGCCGCTCACCACTCTTTCTGGTTGTTTCAAATGGATGTGAAGAGCGCTTTCCTAAATGGGCCAATCAAGGAGGAGGTGTATGTGGAACAACCCCCTGGCTTTGAGGATGACAGGTATCCCGATCATGTATTTAAGCTCTCTAAGGCGCTCTATGGACTTAAGCAAGCCCCAAGAGCATGGTATGAATGCCTTAGAGATTTCTTAATTGCTAATGCTTTCAAGGTTAGGAAAGCCGATCCCACTCTTTTCACTAAGACTTGTGACGGTGATCTTTTTGTGTGCCAAATTTATGTCGATATCATAATATGTGGTTCTACTAATCAAAAGTCTTGTGAGGAGTTTAGCAGGGTAATGACTCAGAAGTTTGAGATGTCGAAGATGGGCGAGTTGACCTACTTCCTTGGGTTCCAAGTGAAGCAACTCAAGGATGGAACCTTCCTCTCCCAAACAAAGTACACTCAAGACCTTCTCAAGAGGTTTGGGATGAAGGACACAAAGCCCGCGAAGACACTGATGGGAACCGACGGGCATGTCGACCTCAACAAAGGAGGTAAGTCCGTTGATCAAAAGGCATACCGGTCTATGATAGGTTTCTTGCTTTATTTATGTGCTAGTAGACTAGACATTATGCTTAGTGTATGCATGTGTGCTAGATTTCAATCCGACCCCAAGGAATGTCACCTTGTGGCTGTTAAGCGAATTCTTAGGTATTTAGTTGCTACGCCTTGCTTCGGGATCTGGTATCCAAAGGGGTCTACCTTTGACTTAGTTGGATATTCAGACTCTGATTATGCTGGATGCAAGGTTGATAGGAAGAGTACATCAGGGACGTGCCAATTCCTAGGAAGGTCCCTGGTGTCTTGGAGTTCAAAGAAACAAACATCCGTTGCCCTATCCACCGCTGAGGCCGAGTATGTTGCCGCAGGACAGTGCTGCGCGCAACTACTTTGGATGAGGCAAACCCTCCGGGACATTGGCTACAATCTGAGCAAAGTCCCACTCCTATGTGACAATGAGAGTGCAATCCGCATGGCAGATAATCCTGTTGAACACAGCCGCACTAAGTACATAGACATCCGACATCACTTTCTAAGGGACCACCAGCAAAAGGGAGATATCGAGGTGTACCATATTAACACCGAGAACCAGCTAGCTGATATCTTCACCAAGCCTTTACATGAGAAAAGCTTTTGTAGGTTTCGTAGTGAGCTAAATGTCTTAGATTCGCATAACTTGGATTGATCTATAGCATACATGTGTTCTATGCCTTTGATTATGCTACTTTATGCATTTCAATCCATTATTGTTTATTTGTGGTGCTCAATTTGTACACATGATCCCGGGACCTCACAAGTCCATTTGCAAGTGATGCACTTATTTAGGGGGAGATATGTTACAACTTGACCCTTTGAGACTAACCTTTGTGTTTGAGTAGTCTTGATGTAGTCTCAAAGGTGCATTGAAAAGGAAAATGGACTTGGACGTTGCAAAGACTTCCACTGCACTCCGGTATTGGTGTATATACTTCCAAGTTCATACATATGCTCTTATTGCCTTTTTACTCTTAATTGACAAGTTTGGTGAGGCAATGGGGTTAAAGGGCCAAGAATGATCCCGTTTTGGTGCTTCATGCAAAAGGGGGAGAAATTAAGGCCAAAGCAAATGGATCAGCTACCACTTGTAAATTTTGAAAACAATAGAGTTAGAACTTTTGATTTGTCCTAAATACTCTTATTGCAAAATTTAGTCTCTTGTGGGGGAGAATTTTTGATCATGGGAAAAGGGGGGGTTTTGGCACCTGATCAATTTCACTCCTGGATTATCTCTCTTTGTGCCCAAACAAGTGAGTTTGACTTAGAGATAGGAAAATGAATTTGATTTGCAAAAACAAACCAAGTGGTGGCAAAGAATGATCCAAATATGTCAAAACTTGTGCAAAGACAATTTTGTTCTCAATTGCATTGATGTTGCACTTCTTTTGGTTGCGTTTGGATGTGTTGGCATAAATCACCAAAAAGGGGGAGATTGAAAGGGAAATGTGCCCTTGGGCAATTTCTATTATGTTTTGGTGATTAAGTGCCCAACACATTTAATTAAGTTCTTATGTGCTAAATGAAGAGAAAAGTGCAAATCAAGACATGAGGTATGTTTCTAGACTTAGTACATTGTTTTGAGTACTAACATATTTTGTCTAAGTGCTAGAAACAGGAAAAGAAAGAATTGCAGAAGACTTGGCTGTGTGCAGCCAAAGTCCAGCTCGGCCTGGCACACCAGACTGTCCGGTGGTGCACCGGACAATGTCCGGTGCGCCAGGCTGGTTTCCGGTGAACAGGTCGCTCTCGGGAAAGTTTGGCGACGTACGGCTATAATTCACCGGACTGTCCGATGGTGCACCGGACTATCCGGTGAGCCAACGGTCGCTAGCGCAACGGTCGGCCGCGTAATCCGTGGGTGACGCGTGGCCCGCGCCAACGGTCAGCAGGAGGCATCGGACTGTCTGGTGTGCACCGGACAGTGTCCGGTGCGCCAACTGGCCTAGAGCTGCAACGGTCGTCTACACTAGAAAAGGAAGGAGATCAGCACCGGACCGTCTACAGTGACTGTCCACTGGCGCACCGGACTGTCCGGTGTGCCACTCGACAGAAGGCAAGGATGGCCTTCCTTGTTGGCCTCCAACGGCTCCTAGCTGCCTTGGGGCTATAAAAGGGACCCCTAGGCACATGGAGGATCTACCCAAGTTTACAAGAAACATTCTAAGACTCCAAGACTCCAACTTGATGCATTCGATTGTTTGAGATAGTGACTTGAGCTCTATTTGAGTTGTGAACTCCGTGCGTTGTGTTTTGCACTCAAGTTGTGACTTGTGTGTGTAGTTGTGCTGCGATTTGTGTCTTGTGTGTGTTGCTCATCCCAACCTTACTCTATGCTTTCATTGTGATCTTTGTTGTAAGGGCGAGAGACTCCAATCTTGTGGAGATTCCTCGTAAACGGGAATAATCATCTAAAGGAAAAACCGTGGTATTCAAGTTGATCATCAGATCACTTGAAAGGGGTTGAGTGCAACCCTCATCCATTGGGTCGCCACAACGTGGAAGTAGGCAAGTGTTACTTGGTCGAACCACGGGATAAAAATCGTGTATCTTGTGTGCTTTCTCTTTGATTGTCTGTGTTCACAAGACCTTGTTTCAAGCTACTTAGCCATTCTAACTTCTATAACCAAGTTTTGTGGCTATTAGTATTTGATTTTTACAGGATCACCTATTCACCCCCCTCTAGGTGCTCTCAGCAGTGGCGGCGCGGCCTGGGCTCAAGGCGGTGCGGGCGAGCGACATCGCTGGTAGACGGCGAGGCACGGTGGCGGAGGGGGGAGGTGTGACGGCAGAGGGCGGAGTTGAGGAGGCAGCAACAACAAGAAATGCCCAGTAGACAATGTGGGCCCGATATAAAGGGGGTCGGCACCACAGATCTTGGTGTCGACCCCTAGACACATGGCGGTACATCATAAATGGGCTCGGCACCAAGATCTGCGGCAGCGACCCCATGCCATGTGGGTGCCACCGCCATGCCATCTGTCGTGGTTGATACCTAGGCACCAATAGTATTGGTGCCGACCCGTGTATGCTAGGTGTCAATACTATTGGTGTCGGGCTAAGGCTTCATTTTTTGAAATGAAACTAGAAAGCGCATATTTGTGAAAATAAAACACAAAAGGACTTGAAAGCATCTAGGCCCCGGTTGGTTTTAGTGATTAATGACAACGTAAGATTACATGTGACTAATGTGTGTTTTGCAGAGCAAATGGTAAGTTAGGTCACATTGCAGGGAGTTGCGCTACAATGGGGTGAAAATAATCCCTCAGATGAGAACTTGAGCGACGGCTAAAAAGGCGAATCAAAAGATGAAGGACTTCATATCCTTAGTGTCGAAAGAATTGTGGGACACTTGGTATAGAGTTAGGACTTCTATTTTTGTTTTAGCCATACTATAAAGAGGGGCTGTGGATGAGTAGTTTGACCAAGAGAAATCTAGTGTAGTGTCGATGTATGTTCACAATCACTAGGTGTCACTCTAGAAATCACTCACAAGATAGAATCAAAAACGGTTTAGAAAAACATATAGAAAAGAAAATGGTTGCTGACCTAGGTGCACCTGATAGTCCGGTGGTCCCCTGGACAGCGGGCCCGAGAGTGCCTGAGAGCTAACCCCGGCATCGAAAAAACCTGAGAGCAAACAATTGCGAACAGTTGATTTTTAGCCGGCATCAGACTGTCCGGTGTGTATCAGACAGGTACTGTGCACTGTCCGGTGCAACTCCAGGGCAATGGCTAGTTGTTAGAACTAGCTGTTGGGAGCGCACAGTTGACGCACCGGTGGCGCACCGGACTGTCCAGTGTGCCCATGTGCAACAGAGCTGTGCAGCGGCTAGTTTTGGTTGGTGGGTGCATTTATACCCCCTCCACCAGCCATATAAAGTGTCTTGCTACTCCAACCACCTAGTATTCATTTCTAGAGCATTGCAAGTCCACAAATCCTAGTGAGGTGATTAACAAAATCATAATCCCATGTTAGGACCTCATTAGTGCGCATGAGAGCCACCTAGAGCACACACCACATGCATTAGGCTTCTCTTGGTCAAGTAAAAGTCTATGGCTTATTACTTTTAGTGATCGACATCACCTAGACAGCTCGGTGGTGATTGGAGTTCGATGATCACCCCGAAGGTTTTGTGGGTGACCCGACTCAATGGTTGTATGCGGTCGTGAGGGATCCACCGCACATGAGAGGCAAAGGATCATCTCATAGTGAGCACTTGGTTCTAGCGAGGATCAAGGGGGAGCGATACCCTTGCGTGGGTGCTCCAATGAGGACTAGTGGAGAGTGCCAACTCTTCGATACCTCGAGAAAAATTGGAGGAGTCTTCTTGTCCCTATTTTACTTTCTGCATTTACTTTGAGCATTTTACTCTATGTATTTGCTTTGCTAGTATTTGCAATAATGACTTAGTGTTGTTCTCTATTTCACAACTTTTACTTCTTGCTAGTAGATTGGGTGAAGTTGGGCTCATGTTTAGGGTTTAATCTTTTGTAAGAGTTTTAGAAAAGCCCAATTCACCCCCTCTTAGGTATCGTGATCCAGTCTGCACTAAAATTCAAAAAAGTTGAGCTCACTCGTTGATTAATTAATTTGTTATTTATTTTATTTTACACCATAAACACAGAAGTGCGCAATCAAATAGTAAAACCATAAATCAACGATCATTGGGCATTACTTCCTTTGTCCCAAAACAATATTTGTTATGATACTAGTTAGTAGAGAAAGTGATTCACACTTGGTTGAATGGAACAAAATTGATGGGGGTATTAAAGAGTTAATTGGTATTTGCATAGAGTTAGTGCCTTGTTCCTTTCTCACAATTGGTGTTAATTTCTCTGTGCATAGAGGTGCTGATATATGTCAAGATTTACTTTGTGCCGGAGCATTAGTCATGTAAAGTTGTGTCCAGTAGCCTTCTTATCTCACCCCCTATCTCACTCCCTATTTCAAACTTCATTTTGTAAACATTGCAGTCTATAGTGCATAACAGTGTTCTACATGGCCATATGCATGCTCTGCTAAGCATGGCCTAATGTATTATCTCGCGATAGTTGATGAAGTAGAATCACCTTTATAGGGTTCAGAAGACTAGCTAGCTTTCTTATAATACCAACCAAAGATGTTAACCATGAGGCTTGTCCTTTCAGACCCCTATTATCTACCACTATCCTTTTTAAAGGAAGATTATGTATGTCCTAAATTGAACAATGTCGTTTGAAAGTATTGAAAGGGAATTAGGCTTACACCTATTTCCTAAATTGATTTTGGTGGTTGAATTGTCCAACACAAATAATTGGACTAACTAGTTTGCCCAAGTTTATAAGTTCTACAGGTACCAAAGGTTCACAATAAGCCAATAAAAAGACCAAGAAAAAGGGTACAAACAAAAGAGCAAAGGGACAACCGAAGGCACCCTGGTCTGGCACACCGGACTGTCCGGTGTGCCACCGGACAATGTCCGGTGCACCAGGGGACTCCAAGCTGAACTTCGCACCTTCGGGAAAACTCAGAGGCGCCGCACTATAATTCACCGGACTGTCCGGTGTACACCGGACAGTGTCCGGTGCTCCAAGGAGAAGCGACTCTGAACTCGCCAGCTTCGGGATTTCGCTCCGCTATAATTCACCGGACATGTCCAGTGCACACCGGACTGTCCGGTGTGACAGCGGAGCAACGACTACTTCGGCGCTAACGGTCACCTGCAGCGGCATTAAATGCGCGCCAAAGCACGCAGAAGTCAGGCACGCGCGAGACGGTGCACCAGACAGTCTACAGTACCTGTCCGGTGCACCACCGGACAGCCAGGCGGGCCCACAAGACAGAGCTCAACGATCGAACCCTAACGGTCTGCTGACGTAGGTTGGCGCACCGGACTGTCCGGTGCGCTATGCGACAGCAGCCTTCATCAAACGGCTAGTTTGGTGGTTGGGGCTATAAATACCCCAACCACCCCACATTCAAATCATCCAAGTTTTCACACTTCTACACCTTACAAGAGCTCTAGCATTCAATTCTAGACACACACAAGTGATCAAATCCTCTCCAATTCCACACAAGGCTTTAGTGATTAGTGAGAGAGATTTGTCGTGTTCTTTTGAGCTCTTGCGCTTGGATTGCTTCTTTCTTTCATTCTTTCTTGCGATCATCTCAATTGTAATCGAGGCAAGAGACACCAAGTGTGTGGTGGTCCTTGCGGGGAAGTTTGGTTCCCGTTTGATTGAGAGAAGAAGCTCACTCAGTCCGAGGGACCGTTTGAGAGAGGGAAAGGGTTGAAAGAGACCCGGTCTTTGTGACCACCTCAACGGGGAGTAGGTTTGCGAGAACCGAACCTCGGTAAAACAAATCCGCGTGTCACACTCTTTATTTACTCACGATTTATTTTGCGCCCTCTCTCTCGGACTCGTTTCTATTTCTAACACTAACCCGGCTTGTAGTTGTGTTTAAGTTGTTAAATTTCAGATTCGCCCTATTCACCCCCCTCTAGGCGACTTTCAATTGGTATCAGAGCCTGGTGCTTCATTAGAGGAAATCCTCTTCCCACAAGTCGCATCGGAGAGGCGACAAGCATAAGAGGATGAGGAAAGTGGTCTACTACGAGACCGACTCTTCATCACCATCGACCTCTGGCTCCGACGCGCCGTCCGTCACTTCTAAGCTCCATGAGCGCAAGAAGTTTAGTAAGATCCCCCTACACTATCCCCACATTTCAAAGCGTACTCCTTTGCTCTCTGTTCCATTAGGCAAACCACCGGTTTTTGACAGTGAAGATTATAATATGTGGAGTGACAAAATGAGGCATCATCTAACCTCACTCCACACAAGCATATGGAATGTTGTTGAGTTTGGTGTACAGGTACCATCCGTAGGGAATGAAGACTACGACTCGGACGAAGTGGCCCAAATCCACCACTTTAACTCCCAAGCCACCACTATACTCCTCGCCTCTCTAAGTCGAGAGGAGTATAATAAGGTGCAAGGGTTAAAGAGTGTGAAGGAAATTTGGGACGTTCTCAAGACCGCGCACGAAGGAGACGAGGTGACAAAGATCACCAAGCGGGAGATGATCGAGGGGGAGCTCGGTCGCTTCATGCTTCACCAAGGGGAAGATCCGCAATCCATGTACAATCGCTTGAAGACCTTGGTGAATCAAGTGCGCATCCTCGGGAGCGAAAAATGGGATGACCATGAGATGGTCAAGGTTATTCTTAGATCCCTCGTTTTTCTTAACCCTACGCAAGTTCAATTAATTCAAGGTGATCCTAGATATAAGCTAATGTCTCCTGAGGAAGTAATAGGAAAATTTGTGAGCTTTGAGCTAATGATTAAAGGCTCAAAGAAAATCATCGAGCAAGGCACCTCCTCCACGCCCGAGGCACAACCGGTCGCATTCAAGGCAACAGAGGAGAAGAAGGAGGAGTCTACATCAAGTAGACAACCAATCGACGCCTCCAAGCTCGACAATGAGGAAATGGCTTTAATCATCAAAAGCTTTCGCCAAATCCTCAAGCAACGGAAGGGGAAGGATTACATATCCCGTTCCAAGAAGGATTGCTACAAGTGTGGTAAGCCCGGTCACTTTATTGCTAAATGTCCATTATCAAGTGATAGTGACAGGGACAACGACAAGAAGGGGAGAAGAAAGGAGAAGAAAAGATATCACAAGAAGAAGGGCGGCGATGCCCATGTTTGCCGGGAGTGGGACTCCGACGAAAGCTCCACCGACTCCTCCTCCGACGAGGACGCCGCAAACATCGCCATCACCAAGGGTCTTCTCTTCCCCAACGTCGGCCACAAGTGCCTCATGGCAAAAGATGGCAAAAGGAAGAAGGTTAAATCCAAATCCTCCACTAGATATGAGTCCTCTAGTGATGATAATGCTAGTGATGAGGAAGATAATTTGCGTACTCTTTTTGCCAACCTAAACATGCAACAAAAGGAAAAATTAAATGAATTGATTAGTGCCATCCATGAAAAGGATGATCTCTTGGACTCCCAAGAGGACTTCCTAATCAAGGAAAATAAAAAGCATGTTAAGGTCAAAAATGCTTATGCTCTAGAAGTTGAAAAATGTGAGAAATTATCTAGTGAGCTAAGCACTTTCCATGACACCATTGCCAACCTTAGAAATGAAAATGCTAGATTAATTTCTAAGGTTGATTCACATGTTTGTGATGTTTCAATTCCCAATCTTAGAGATGATAATGTTGATTTACTTGCTAAGATTGATGAGTTGAATGTTTCTCTTGCTAGCCTTAGAAATGAGAATGAGAAATTGATTGCTAAGGCTAAAGATTTTGATGTTTGCAATGTTACTGTTTCTAACCTTAGAAGTGAAAATGATATATTACATGCTAAGGTTGTAGAATTAAAATCTTGCAAACCCTCTACTTCTACTGTTGAGCATGTGTCTATTTGTACTAGATGTAGAGATGTTGATATTGATGCTATCCATGATCATATGACTTTAATTAAACAACAAAATGATCATATAGCTAAATTAGATGCTAAAATTGCCGAGCATAACTTAGAGAATGAAAAGTTTAAATTTGCTAGAAGTATGCTCTATAGTGGGAGACGCCCTGGCATCAAGGATGGCATTGGCTTCCAAAGGGGAGACAATGTCAAACTTAATGCTCCTCCTAAAAGATTGTCTAATTTTGTTAAGAGCAAGGCTCCCATGCCTCAGGATAACGAGGGCTACATTTTGTACCCTGCCGGTTATCCTGAGAGCAAAATTAGGAGAATTCATTCTGGGAAGTCTCACTCTGGCCCTAACCATGCTTTTATGTATAAGGGTGAGACATCTAGCTCTAGGCAACCAACCCGTGCTAAGTTGCCTAAGAAGAAAACTCCTAGTGCATCAAATGATCATAGCATTTCATTCAAAACTTTTGATGCATCATATGTTTTAACTAACAAATCCGGCAAGGTAGTTGTCAAGTTTGTTGGGGGCAAACACAAGGGCTCCAAGACTTGTGTTTGGGTACCCAAAGTTCTTGTTTCTAATGCTAAAGGACCCAAGACCGTTTGGGTACCTAAAGTCAAGAACTAAATTTGTTTTGTAGGTTTATGCATCCGGGGGCACAAGTTGGATCGTCGATAGCGGGTGCACAAACCACATGACAGGGGAGAAGAAAATGTTCTCCTCCTACGAGAAAAACCAAGATCCCCAACGAGCTATCACATTCGGGGATGGAAACCAAGGTTTGGTCAAAGGTTTGGGTAAAATAGCTATATCTCCTGACCATTCCATTTCCAATGTTTTTCTTGTTGATTCATTAGATTACAATTTGCTTTCCGTATCTCAATTATGTCAAATGGGCTACAACTGTCTATTCACTGATGTAGGTGTCACTGTCTTTAGAAGAAGTGATGATTCAATAGCATTTAAGGGAGTGTTAGAGAGTCAGCTATACTTGGTAGATTTTGATAGAGCTAAACTCGACACTTGCTTAATTGCTAAGACTAACATGGGTTGGCTCTGGCATCGCCGACTAGCCCACGTTGGAATGAAGAATCTTCATAAGCTTCTAAAGGGAGAGCACATTTTAGGATTAACAAATGTTCATTTTGAGAAAGACAGGATTTGTAGCGCATGCCAAGCCGGGAAGCAAGTTGGTGTTCATCATCCACACAAGAACATCATGACGACTAACAGGCCACTGGAGCTCCTACACATGGATTTATTCGGCCCGATCGCTTACATAAGCATCGGCGGGAGTAACTACTATATAGTTATTGTGGATGATTATTCTCGCTTCACTTGGGTGTTCTTTTTGCAGGAAAAATCACAAACCCAAGAGACCTTAAAGGGATTCTTGAGACGGGCTCAAAATGAGTTCGGCTTAAGGATCAAGAAAATTAGAAGCGACAATGGGACGGAGTTCAAGAATTCACAAATTGAAGGCTTCCTTGAGGAGGAGGGCATCAAGCATGAGTTCTCTTCTCCCTACACCCCACAACAAAATGGTGTAGTGGAGAGGAAGAATCGAACTCTATTGGACATGGCAAGAACCATGCTTGATGAGTACAAGACGCCGGATCGGTTTTGGGCCGAGGCGGTTAACACCGCTTGCTACGCCATCAACCGGTTATATCTACACCGAATCCTCAAGAAGACATCATATGAACTCCTAACCGGTAAAAAACCCAATATTTCATATTTTAGAGTCTTTGGTAGCAAATGCTTTATTCTTGTCAAAAGAAGTAGAAAATCTAAATTTGCTCCTAAGACTGTAGAAGGCTTTTTACTAGGATATGATTCAAACACAAGGGCATATAGAGTCTTTAACAAGTCCTCAGGACTAGTTGAAGTTTCTTGTGACGTTGTGTTTGATGAGACTAACGGCTCTCAAGTAGAGCAAGTTGATCTTGATGAGATAGGTAATGAAGAGGCTCCGTGCATCGCGCTAAGGAACATGTCCATTGGGGATGTGTGTCCTAAGGAATCCGAAGAGCCTCCAAATGCACAAGATCAACCATCCTCCTCCACGCAAGCATCTCCACCAACTCAAAATGAGGACGAGGCTCAAGTTGATGAAGGAGAAAATCAAAATGATGAGCCACCTCAAGATGACGGCAATGATCAAGAGGGAGACACAAATGATCAAGACAAGGAGGATGAAGAACCAAGGCCACCACACCCAAGAGTCCACCAAGCAATCCAACGAGATCACCTCGTCGACACCATCATCGGCGACATTCATAAGGGGGTAACTACTCGATCTCGTGTTGCACATTTTTGTGAGCATTACTCTTTTGTTTCCTCTATTGAGCCTCACAGGGTAGAGGAAGCACTCCAAGATTCGGATTGGGTGATGGCGATGAAAGAGGAGCTCAACAACTTCACTAGGAATGAGGTATGGCATTTAGTTCCACGTCCTAACCAAAATGTTGCAGGAACCAAGTGGGTCTTCCGCAACAAACAAGATGAGCATGGTGTGGTGACTAGGAACAAAGCCCGACTTGTGGCAAAGGGATACTCCCAAGTCGAAGGTTTGGATTTTGGTGAAACCTATGCACCCGTAGCTAGGCTTGAGTCCATTCATATATTATTAGCCTATGCTACTTACCATGGCTTCAAGCTCTACCAAATGGACGTGAAGAGTGCTTTCCTCAATGGACCAATCAAGGAAGAGGTCTATGTTGAGCAACCTCCTGGCTTTGAAGATAGTGAGTATCCTAACCATGTCTATAGGCTCTCTAAGGCGCTTTACGGGCTCAAGCAAGCCTCAAGACCATGGTATGAATGCCTTAGAGATTTCTTTATTGCTAATGGCTTCAAAGTCGGAAAGGCCGATCCTACTTTATTTACTAAAACTCTTGACAATGATTTGTTTGTATGCCAAATTTATGTTGATGATATCATATTTGGGTCTACTAGCGAATCTACATGTGAGGAATTTAGTAGGATCATGACACAGAAATTCGAGATATCAATGATGGGGGAGTTGAAGTATTTCTTAGGATTTCAAGTAAAGCAACTCCAAGAGGGCACCTTCATTAGCCAAACGAAGTATACTCAAGACATTCTAAACAAGTTTGGGATGAAGGATGCCAAGCCCATCAAGACACCCATGGGAACCAATGGGCATCTCGACCTCGACACGGGAGGTAAATCCGTCGATCAAAAGGTATACCGGTCGATGATAGGTTCTGTCAGTGTTTCGAAACCCGGGGGGTCCCTGGACCGACGAGTGAATCGTCGCCGCGTGCCCCAGCCTAGATGGGTCGACGCGAGTCGGAACGCGAAGGGGGGAAAGGAAGCAGCCGAAGGGAGGCAGGCGTGAGAGAGTAGATCCCGCAGCCTTCGTGTTAGCCCCACGCCTGAGTCGGGTGCGCTTGCAGTAGGGGGATACAAGCGTCCACGCGGGAGTGGGAGCGAGCGGCCTTGCGCGAGCGCCGTCCCGTCCTTCCCCGCGCGGGCCAACCAACCCTCTGTAAGAGGCCCTGGTCCTCCCTGTTATAGTCATAAGGAGAGGATCCAGGTGTACAATGGGGAGTGTAGCAATGTGCTAACGTGTCTAGCAGTGGAGAGCTAGCGCCCTAAGTACATGCCGTCGTGGCAGCCGAAGAGGTCTTGGCACCCAGTTCGCGTGGTGTCGTGGCCGTCGGAGGAGTGCTGGAGCCAGGCGGAAGGACAACTGTTGGGCTGTCAAGTCCTTGCTGACGTCCTCTTGCTTCCGTAAGGGGGCTGAGAGCCGCCGTCGTCACAGGGCATGCGGGGCGCCATCATTACCCGCATGGTGGAGCGAGCCAGATGGGATGCCGGTCTGGTTCCTCATAGCCTGAGTCAGCTCGGGGTAGGGTAATGATGACGCTTCCTGTTGACGTGGTCGGTCCATGCCCTAGGCTGGGCGAGGTGGAGGCTCCTCCGAGGTCGAGGTCGAGGTTGAGCCCCTGGGTCGGGCGAGGCAGAGTCCGTCGTCTTCCGGGGCTGAGCCCATGTCTGAGCCCTGGGGTCGGGCGAGGCGGAGTTCGCCGTCTTCCGGGGGTGAGCCCGAGTCCGAGCCCTGGGTCGGGCGGAGCGGAGTTCGCCGTCTTCCGGGGCTGAGCCCGAGTCCGAGCCCTGGGTCGGGCGGAGCGGAGTTCGCCGTCTTCCGGGGCTGAGCCCGAGTCCGAGCCCTGGGTCGGGTGGAGCGGAGTTCGCCGTCTTCCAGGGCTGAGCCCGAGTCCGAGCCCTGGGTCAGGCGAGGCGGAGTTCGTCGTCTTCCGGGGCTGAGCCCATGTCCGAGCCCTGGGGTCAAGCGAGGCGGAGTTCGCCGTTTTCCGGGGCTGAGCCCATGTCCGAGCCCTAGGGTCGGGCGAGGCGGAGTTCGCCGTCTTCCGGGGCTGAGCCCGTGTCCGAGCCCTGGGTCGGGCGAGGCGGAGTTTCCTATGACGCCCGAGGCCGGTCTTGGCTGCTGTCAGCCTCACTCTGTCGGGTGGCTCAGCAATCGGAGCGGCGCAGGCGGCGCTGTCCTCTTGTCAGACCGGTCAGTAGAGCGGCGAAGTGACTGCGGTCACTTCGGCTCTGTCGACTGGAGGGCGCGTGTCAGGATAAAGGTGTCAGGCCACCTTTGCATTAAATGCCCCTGCGATTTGGTCGGTCGGTGTGGCGATGTGGCCAAGGTTGCTT
Organism: Zea luxurians; assembly: GCA_029449295.1. Lineage (NCBI taxonomy): Eukaryota > Viridiplantae > Streptophyta > Magnoliopsida > Poales > Poaceae > Zea > Zea luxurians. The sequence continues at coordinate 33,844,708 of JAOPSE010000010.1, read as the reverse complement.
CTTGGTGAAGACTGGGCCTCGGGCGAGCCGATAGTGTGCCCGTTGCTGGAGGGGGGTCCTCGGGCAAGACGTAGGTTCTCCGGGGTCGGCTTCCCTTGCCCGAGGCTAGGCTCGGGCGTGGCACGATCGTGTCCCTTGAATGGACCGATCCTTGACTTAATCGCACCCATCAGGCCTTTGCAGCTTTGTGCTGATGGGGGTTACCAGCTAAGATTTAGGGGTCTTGAGGGTACCCCTAATTATGGTCCCCGACAGGTTCATTACTTTATTTATGTGCATCTCGACCGGACATTATGCTTTCCGTATGCATGTGTGCAAGATTCCACTCCGACCCTAAGGAATCTCACCTTACGGCCGTAAAACGAATCTTGAGATATTTGGCTTATACTCCTAAGTTTGGGCTTTGGTACCCTCGGGGATCCACATTTGATTTAATTGGTTATTCGGATGCCGATTGGGCGGGGTGTAAAATTAATAGAAAGAGCACATCGGGGACTTGCCAGTTCTTGGGAAGATCCTTGGTGTCTTGGGCTTCAAAGAAGCAAAATTCTGTCGCTCTTTCTACCGTTGAAGCCGAGTACTAATAATGGTCCCCGACAGTAGCCCCCGAGCCTCCAAGGGAGTACTAATACTCGCTTGGAGGCTTTTGTCGCACTTTTTTGCAAGGGGACCAGCCTTTCTTGGTTGCATTCTGTTCCGGTGGGTGCGCGCGAGCGCACCCGCCGGGTGTAGCCCCCGAGGCCTCAGAGGAGTAGTTTTACTCCTTTGAGGTCTGAGCGCGTTTCGCAATACTTCGGCTGGTCTGGGTGTTCCCTCATGCGAGCTGGCCATAGCCCGGGTGCACGGTCGGGTCCCAAGTTCTCGGGCTGGTATGTTGACGTTGTCAACGGGTTGGCCGGAGCCGGGTTTGCGAGAGCAGCCCCCGAGCCTCTGCACAGGGCGAGAGGACGGTCAAGGACAGACTCGTCTTTTTTACATACGCCCCTGCGTCGCCTTTCCGCAAGGAGGAGGGGGGAAAGCGCCATGTTGCCCTCGGAGGGTGCCGAACATGGTGTTTCTGGTGAGCTGCTGGCGGGTAATCCGAGCGGACGCTCGTGCCCCATTTGCTAGGGGTCGGCTAGAGGCCCGGAGGCGCGCTCCAAAAGTACCTGCGGGTGATCTGCCGGACCCGGTTGTAAAGCCCAAAATTGGTAGGAGAAAAAAAATGAATAAATAAGTAAATTTATAAGTGGATGTTTCGAGGATCCCTTGATTTTCTCTACATACTCAACTAATGGCATTAAACTATGTAAATAACAAATAAATAGATACATAAATGTGCATTCCATGAAGTTTTCTTATAAGTTTACATTTGTATTCGAATTTGTGAGACAAGTTTAAGTTTGAAAATTTAGAATTTGGAAATAAAAGAGAAAAGAGAAGAAAAATAAAAAGAATACACATTATAAGATAACAGTAATAGATAATATTAATTCAGACAGTAAAAGTACAATTCATGTAGACTTTTGTTCGATATTTGAAATCTGGAGTGCAAACAAAATTTTGAATTGAGTTGAATAATTGGAATGGAAAATAGGAAAGAAAATAAAAAGAAAAGGATTAAAACCTTACATGGGCCGCCCACCTCAGTTCTGGCCCATTGTCTCTTTCTCACCCCGCGCAGGCCCGAATTCCATCCCCCCCCCCCCCCCGCGCACACGCCACTGACCGGCCGGCCCAGCTTCTTTTTCCCTCTGCGCAGTGCCATCTCCCATTGACTCGTGGGCCCCGCTTGTCATCTCTTTCCCCACCCCGTCCAACAGAACGCGCGTGCATGTCGGGTGAAACAGAAGCCGCACGATCCTCATGGTGTTCCCTCAACCGAATCCCAACAAAACACCAAGATCCGCGCGGCGCCGCCGGGATCGCTGGGGTTGTTGAGGTCCGCCTGGGTTATAAAACAAAGAATTCGCTGGCCGCCTCATACTCATCAATCGAAGAGAGAGAGAACCGGTGTGTTTGCGCGCCACCGTCGGTCTTTGGGTGTGTCGTCGCCCAAGGCTCAGATCGGGTCTGGTGCGTGTGGCGTCTGCTGGGCGCTGATCCGTGCGGTCGCAGTGTGATCGTAGTGCCGAGAACTAGCCGGAGCCAGGAATCCTCGCGGAGTGCTAAACCTCGTCATCGATCCTTTGCACCATCACCGGTGCAGTGAGGACACGAGTCACCTGAAGATCATTCTGGTACCTGTAATCTCAAGTCCCAGGCAAGTTGTGCCCTTGATCACTTCTTTTACCCACTCATGTTCTAATTAATCATAATGATCTGCATAGGTTAATTTGATGGGACCTAATAGGTTACCCTAGTTTGTCTATCTTTATGCCTTGTTTACCACTAAACTTTATGGGTAGTACTTGCTAGTGCTATATGTGGATTTGGGCATTGAGATACATATTATTCATACTTTTGTTATCAGTTGTTATTTACTGCTCATGATAAGATCATTATGTTAATTGGAACATGGAGCGACCACCCGGGAAAACAGTGCTACCACAAGGGTTTAATGGGACGCCCTTGGCTGATTAATTAGGAAAGCTAGTGGAAGACTACCTTACCCGAAAGGGGCAAGGGCAGTAGGGGAGTGGTCAGTGTAGGGAGGCCCTCGGGAGGATTTTGCTGTGATGGCGATCCTGCAAGGGATTCCTGCTAGGGAGGCCCTCGGGAGGATTTTGCTGCGATGGCGGTCCTGCAAGGGATTCCTGCATTGGAACTTCCTATAAACTGTAGCGGGTTTTCTGAAGCTAGTGGAACTTTGTAAAGGCCTCGTAGTGTTACCCTGCCTCACCTCCTCGGTAGAGGTGTATGGGATTGGCCGTCTCTTGGCAGATGGGTAACACGACTTGTGGGTAAAGATGCGCAACCTCTGCAGAGTGTAAAACTGGTATACTAGCCGTGCTCACGGTCATGAGCAGGGTAAAGATGCGCAACCTCTGCAGAGTGTAAAACTGGTATACTAGCCGTGCTCACGGTCATGAGCAGCTCGGACCCTCACATGATTAAATTATGGAACTAAATTCAATTTGTCATATGCATTGCATCGCAGGTGAAGTTGTTACTTTTGTTCTACTATTTAATTGGGTTGGTATTTACTTATACTTAGTAACTGCTAATAAAATTTTGACCAACTTTAAAAGCAATGCTCAGCTCTAACCATCCTCTTTGGTAAGCCTTACACTTCACGTGAGCTCCCACCTTTGGCGAGTTCATGCACATTATTCCCGACAACTTGTTGAGCGATGAACGTATGTGAGCTCACTCTTGCTGTCTCACACCCCCCCCCACAGGTTAAGAACAGGTACCACAGGATGAGGCGCATGAAGGATGCTGCGATGTGTTCGTGAGAGATCTAGGTAGTCGTCTCCCAGTCAACTTTGGGTTGCTGGACCGTTGTCTCCTTATTATGTAATTATTTATTTTGTATAGAACTCCTGTTATTTATAAATATGTGACATTCGATCCTGTGCCACTATACATCATATGTGTGAGACTTGGTCCCAGCATACCTGGTGTTTATGTTCGCGCCCGGGTCTTGGTGCCCCGAAATCCGGGTGTGACAGAAGTGGTATCAGAGGAATGTTGACTGTAGGACGAAACCTAGATAGAAATGGATAACCCTTATCTACTTACCTTTGCTACTCTAATTCTTTTCTAAACTTATCTTAATCTTTTCTCGTCTATTTCCGCTTTACTCTGATTATTCTTACCTTTTCTTTTCTAAGACAAATGTGGATTTCACACTTTGAAATCCTGTGCCTAAAGTGACCTTTAGGAATAGGAGACCTACTCTCAGGAACAAAAACAAAACTATTTTTATGGTTATCTATGCACTTGAATGTTTGTTCTTATGATACTTGTTTGATTTGGATCTTTGATTGAGTGTGATGAGTGGTGGAGTAATGTCCACAATTACATCTGCATATATATAGGAAAAAAAATGCTTATAAAAGTAACTAGACAAATTAGATTATCCCTCATTAAAAAAAATGTATCTAGCTTAATAGATTCATCTCATCTTAAAAGATTCTATCCTACACTCATAGATCTATCTTATCTCAAAAGATCCTAACTTATCCTAATGTATCTAGATCCATCTTATCTTGAAATGATTTTATCTCATCTTAATAGATCTAACTAACCTCAAAGGATTCTACCTTATCCTTATGGATTCATCTTGCCCTAATTAGCATATTTATCCACCCTAGTTTAAACAACCATGATCTAATGCAAATTAATTAGATCTTATCTAGTCAAACTAGTCATACCAATCTAATCTAGATCCCATCTAATCTAATATGATCTAATCTAATGTGGTCTACTTAAACATATTAGTGATAATGGTAGAAGAGATTAAACCCTACTAGCCATGTATTAACTTAACCTAGAGCCATGATGAATGGTATAACCTTTCTATTCCCATCTAACAACAAACAAACTTTTAACCTACATCTTGTAGTCTATCTCACCCATATATATATCTCATCTTGACAGATTCTATCTTACCCTTGGATATTCACCTTATACGATTGGTTACCCCAATCTGGACATAAAACAAAGATTAAGCCCTACTAAAGAATCTTTAGATTATAACCAGCTACTAGCTTATTCATTCCGCTTATTGAATAATTTCCTTTGCAAAACTATTACCATATGCTTCTAACTTTCATGGTCAATACCAGGAAAGGAAAGATTATCACGTAACAGCAAACAGAAATGAATCCTCCAAATCCTCCACCTGTTGAAATCGATCAAGTGGTTGCTGCCCAAAGACTGGTAATACAACAATTAACAGACCTGGTGACCGAGATGCAAAATCAGATAAGACAAGAACGCGAGGAAATACGTCAGGTCCGCCAAGAAATAAGGCAAGCGCGGTTGGAAAGAGAACAACAACAACAACCTCCACCACCACCACCAGCTCCACCAAGCTACATAAACATATATATAAATTACTACTATTCGTAAGATCTAGATGTTACTTTAGTTAGTGGATGATATGATTTTAAGAAGGAATAATAAGGTCTAATCAACCCCATGTCTTGTTAATAAAGTATGCATCATGATGAGATTTTGTTTGTACATATGTGTTGAGATAACATAGTTATACCTTTTTCTTACAAATCTCGAGGACGAGATTTCTGTTAAGGGGGGTAGGATTTGTAAAGCCCAAAATTGGTAGGAGAAAAAAAATGAATAAATAAGTAAATTTATAAGTGGATGTTTCGAGGATCCCTTGATTTTCTCTACATACTCAACTAATGGCATTAAACTATGTAAATAACAAATAAATAGATACATAAATGTGCATTCCATGAAGTTTTCTTATAAGTTTACATTTGTATTCGAATTTGTGAGACAAGTTTAAGTTTGAAAATTTAGAATTTGGAAATAAAAGAGAAAAGAGAAGAAAAATAAAAAGAATACACATTATAAGATAACAGTAATAGATAATATTAATTCAGACAGTAAAAGTACAATTCATGTAGACTTTTGTTCGATATTTGAAATCTGGAGTGCAAACAAAATTTTGAATTGAGTTGAATAATTGGAATGGAAAATAGGAAAGAAAATAAAAAGAAAAGGATTAAAACCTTACATGGGCCGCCCACCTCAGTTCTGGCCCATTGTCTCTTTCTCACCCCGCGCAGGCCCGAATTCCATCCCCCCCCCCCCCCCGCGCACACGCCACTGACCGGTCGGCCCAGCTTCTTTTTCCCTCTGCGCAGTGCCATCTCCCATTGACTCGTGGGCCCCGCTTGTCATCTCTTTCCCCACCCCGTCCAACAGAACACGCGTGCCTGTCGGGTGAAACAGAAGCCGCACGATCCTCATGGTGTTCCCTCAACCGAATCCCAACAAAACACCAAGATCCGCGCGGCGCCGCCGGGATCGCTGGGGTTGTTGAGGTCCGCCTGGGTTATAAAACAAAGAATTCGCTGGCCGCCTCATACTCATCAATCGAAGAGAGAAAGAACCGGTGTGTTTGCGCGCCACCGTCGGTCTTTGGGTGTGTCGTTGCCCAAGGCTCAGATCGGGTCTGGTGCGTGTGGCGTCTGCTGGGCGCTGATCCGTGCGGTCGCAGTGTGATCGTAGTCCCGAGAACTAGCTGGAGCCAGGAATCCTCGCGGAGTGCTAAACCTCGTCGTCGATCCTTTGCACCATCACCGGTGCAGTGAGGACACGAGTCACCTGAAGATCATTCTGGTACCTGTAATCTCAAGTCCCAGGCAAGTTGTGCCCTTGATCACTTCTTTTACCCACTCATGTTCTAATTAATCATAATGATCTGCATAGGTTAATTTGATGGGACCTAATAGGTTGCCCTAGTTTGTCTATCTTTATGCCTTGTTTACCACTAAACTTTATGGGTAGTACTTGCTAGTGCTATATGTGGATTTGGGCATTGAGATACATATTATTCATACTTTTGTTATCAGTTGTTATTTACTGCTCATGATAAGATCATTATGTTAATTGGAACATGGAGCGACCACCCGGGAAAACAGTGCTACCACAAGGGTTTAATGGGACGCCCTTGGCTGATTAATTAGGAAAGCTAGTGGAAGACTACCTTACCCGAAAGGGGCAAGGGCAGTAGGGGAGTGGTCAGTGTAAGGAGGCCCTCGGGAGGATTTTGCTGCGATGGCGGTCCTGCAAGGGATTCCTGCTAGGGAGGCCCTCGGGAGGATTTTGCTGCGATGGCGGTCCTGCAAGGGATTCCTGCATTGGAACTTCCTATAAACTGTCGCGGGTTTTCTGAAGCTAGTGGAACTTTGTAAAGGCCTCGTAGTGTTACCCTGCCTCACCTCCTCGGTAGAGGTGTATGGGATTGGCCGTCTCTTGGCAGATGGGTAACACGACTTGTGGGTAAAGATGCGCAACCTCTGCAGAGTGTAAAACTGGTATACTAGCCGTGCTCACGGTCATGAGCAGGGTAAAGATGCGCAACCTCTGCAGAGTGTAAAACTGGTATACTAGCCGTGCTCACGGTCATGAGCAGCTCGGACCCTCACATGATTAAATTATGGAACTAAATTCAATTTGTCATATGCATTGCATCGCAGGTGAAGTTGTTACTTTTGTTCTACTATTTAATTGGGTTGGTATTTACTTATACTTAGTAACTGCTAATAAAATTTTGACCAACTTTAAAAGCAATGCTCAGCTCTAACCATCCTCTTTGGTAAGCCTTACACTTCACGTGAGCTCCCACCTTTGGCGAGTTCATGCACATTATTCCCCACAACTTGTTGAGCGATGAACGTATGTGAGCTCACTCTTGCTGTCTCACACCCCCCCCCCACAGGTTAAGAACAGGTACCACAGGATGAGGCGCATGAAGGATGCTGCGATGTGTTCGTGAGAGATCTAGGTCGTCGTCTCCCAGTCAACTTTGGGTTGCTGGACCGTTGTCTCCTTATTATGTAATTATTTATTTTGTATAGAACTCCTGTTATTTATAAATATGTGACATTCGATCCTGTGCCACTATACATCATATGTGTGAGACTTGGTCCCAGCATACCTGGTGTTTATGTTCGCGCCCGGGTCTTGGTGCCCCGAAATCCGGGTGTGACACCGGTCCCCTTTGACGGGGTCCGAGGGCTCGATGCCTCCCTCTGATGGGATTCCGTTACAAGATCGCTCCCGCTGGTCTCGGAAATGTCCTAGGGTACCACGGGAGCGTAGCCCGAGCCTTGGTTATGTATCGAACGTACCCAGGGTCATCCCTCGCTCTGTGTCTGAGGCGACTGTGAACCCTTCGAGGGCCAGCCTACGAACCCCTGATCAGTAGTGGGCGTGGAGCCCGAGTGGCCTGAGGCGGCCGTTGAACCCTTCGAGGGGCCGGCCATCGAACCTCTGACCAGTAGTGGGCGCAGAACCCAATCGATCTGAGGCGGCCGTTGAACCCCTCCGAGGGGCCGGCCTTCGAACCTCTGATCAGTAGGGGGGCTCGGAGCCTGTTTCCTTCATGGAGAAGGGTCCTTTTCGGGGTATCCCCCTTTCCCGGTCCCTGTTGTAAGAGAGAGAAAGAGGAAAAGGAAAAGGATGCGAAGTCGAATGACGTGGCGTACCTTTTTCGACACGGTCATTATGGCGAAGTCGAAGGTCGCTTGCTTCTCCCACCTGAGGCGCCGCCTGTCCTGCCGCGGAGTTAATGCGACGGGGCGAGTTGTTCGAGAGGCGGTCGTTGCGCGTGTGCGCGCCGTTCGAGGAACGGATCACGGGCGCGCCGTCTTTACGCCGTGAGAGAGGGCTCCCTCGCTGCCCCTGGATGGGACGTGAGCTTGGCTGGCGACGTGACCGCTGCTGCTGCCCGCCTGTCACCGCCATTACTGCCGGCCCATTTTTGACCGCATTTGACCGTCGCGCTTGGCTGGCACTGCAGGGTTGCCTCGAGTCGCGGTATTGATTCCGCAGTCGAGGAGGCACGGTAGTGGCGTGAGTGGCGGTGCAGTTGCTCACACGTAGCAACCGGCGTGCCGGTTGCACGACGCGTGGGCCTGGACCTCCATGCTGGGCTCGTTGGAGTCGAAGGGGCGTGCCCACTTGGCATGGTTGCATGCCGCCTACATGGCTGTCTGCCCTTTCACCCGCTGGTCTGGGCGAAAGTGGAGGAGTGCTTGTAACCGCCGGGTGGTTGCATGCACCGCGCGCGCGTGGCGGTTTGGCTTCTTCTCCCCTGGACCGGCTTGCATGACGTGTGGGTCCCAGCCCCCGCGCCGTGGGGGGGGGGGGAGAATCATGGAGCGTGTTGGAGAAGACTCAACCCGCAACGGTTGAGGGCGCAAGTGGGGAGAGTCGCCTTTAAAAGGGGGGCGACCCCCATGGAGGGCAACCATGTCTTCGCGCTCCCCTCATGCATCGTGTCTTCCCACCTTCCGAGCCCCCGGGCGGGGGACGCCCGGAATCCTTCCGTCTTGTCATCGGAGGAACGCAACTTCGTGGAAGTTGGTACCTTTCAGCCATCGTTCGGCTTCAAGGATTTTCATCATGCAGCCCGGCTGCATCCCCTCGCCGGTGGTCACCCAAGACGGTGACCACCAGCTTGATGGCGAGGAGAAGCGAGCCGGGCTGCGATCTTGGTCCCGCCCTCAGCTTCAAGGATGTTCATCATCCTCGCTGGGGCGGAGGCCAGGCTGAGCCAGAGCTCTACCTCCCGCGTGGGCCGGCTGGTCACCTCCTCTTCCAGCTTCTGGTGGTGGAAACCATCCTCCAGCCTTGCAGAGGAGGCGTCCTCCAGCCATGCCGGGGAAGGCGAACTGTTGCTGTCTAGCTAGGATGCAACATTCCGTCCTCCTCCTGGCTTTCGCGGCGAGGACGGGAGTGAGGACCTGCCGGCGCGCCTTGCCGATCGTCGGCGTTGGTGGAGAGGCGGATGCCGCCGTCCATGCTGACGTGGTGGCAGCCGGAGGAAGCTCCCCCCTAATTGAGGCCGTCGGCGCCGCCCACGGGCCGGCCCCCGGCTCTTTGGCTTTTGTGACGGAACCTCCCAAGTCATTAGGCCCACCTACAGTTGTCCTTGTCCAACAGACATCAGACAACCCTGTAGATGTTCCTGAATCACTTGACAAGTTCGGTATCTTTATCCTTACCTTTCCAGGAACGTTTCACCCGTCTGACAGACAGTATGTTCATCGGAGATGCGGAATTGCGGAAGTGATTACATAAACTTTACATTTATTGAAAAGTAAGAGTAAGTCGTTTAATACAGACCAGAGAGTGCTGAAAAGTATTATTACAATACCTGGGAGGTAAAAGCTCCTCCCATTAAGTTCTTTACATAAAAGTTTTTAAGGAGGACCCGGTCCTCAGGCAGCTTCATTCTTGATTATCTTCACTTTTCACCACCTTGGTACAAAAACAACAAAAGTTTGTTGTCTCCTCACCTAAAAACAACGGGGGAATAAACCCTGAGTATGGAATTACTCAGCAAGTCTTACCCGACTAAGGAAAAGACTCTCAAGGGTATGCTGGTTAAGGGAGTCAAGGTAAGGCTTCTCAATAATCAAAGACTCTGTTTTGCAGAAATGCTTACTAAAGTGGATCCTTAAAATCCAGTTTTATTGGTCAAGTTAAGTAAACTTACTTATCTCTAGAGTTCTCTCTAACCTAGTTCAAACACTTATCCTGAACTAGCCAAGTTCTTAATTCATACTTTATCTTCACTGGAGTGCTACGTGTAGGGCAGTGACCAAGTCTTCATAACCGCGAAGGTACGGCGATCCGAATCGATTATACTCAGCTGAGGATCTCCGATCACACGACATATGTAGCACTTAACCCTTGCATATGTCAACCCGCCACCGAGTTTCTTAAGACCAGATCAGGTTCACGCAAACCGAGAGCACAGATACACCACCGTCCAGCCTCTTGCCATGGAGGGTACACGCTACTCTCGCCACCGCTCCACGCCCATTTCGTGTTATCTTATTCTGGCCTTAGTCTGCCCGAGGCAAGGCTTACCCATGACGAGGCATGTGACCAGTTAAAGGGTCCTCGATCATCAAGCCTACATCGACAAGGTCCTTAATCGACTCAGACGGAGACACTACACCGAGACTCTCTTTCTCGTGCAAGTCACCCGCCCGGTCTTAGCTTAATCATTTCACCCCAAAGGTTGGTACCTGACAGAGGTACATCTTTTCCGATGTTGAATCCATCAAGGCCTTTGACAGATTCACCATCAAGTTTTATTTTGAAAACAACCCTCCCACTTTGCCAAACATCTTTTGTAAAACAAATCCTTTTGTTTTGCTAGAGCAATACTAAACATAATAAAACCTTTTATAAAACAGGGTATCAAGGAAAGTAATCAATGACCAAGGAAGGTAATGCAGGAATTGTTTAAACATCCAACTCCTATCACCTAATGCAACAAGCAAGTGATAAAGATTTTTAAATCACAAGGAAGTGGCAAATGCACCGGGGCTTGCCTTTGTTTATGGGTGAGTCAGGCTCAGATCCACAAATATCGAAGTAGAAACAGTTCTCAGCCTGTGTTTCCAAAGGTGGTGGTACTTGCTCTTCAGTGGCTTCCACTTCTTCTTCGTGTTCTAATCATAACCATACATATGTGTATAAGAATGAATGCCATGTAATGCTCATGAGGGTGCAAAGATAATATAAACTAATTATCTAAGTCTTGAATACAATTTTCCTTCACGGAACTCCGAGAACTTAGGGTTTCCGGAGTCAGTAAAGGAGTTCATAGGGCAGGGGGGTGTTTTGGGGTTTGGTGATCAAAAAAGTCCAAATCAACCCAAATTCTACCCAAGGCTTCTAAATAATATGAGGAACTCATATAAAAATTTTGAGCATTTTTGGGATTACCATTTATCTTTTAAAAATCCAGAACTACTACCTTAAACTATTTTAAATACCTTAAAATTCCTAATTTTCCCTAAAAATCATGAAACTATTTTTATTAAATTCTAGGGAAAGTAAGAAGGCTAGGAAAATTAGTTTCACGATTTTACCATTTTTCTACATTTTTCTACATATTTCTAAAGTTTTTCTAAAAAAGAAAAAGGAAAATACTCAATAGTGTTGGGCTGAATCTAGCCCAGTCGGCCCAGACCCAGGCAGAAGCGCGCCCACGCGTGCGCCCGCGCTGGCCGTTTTGCGAAGACACCCTCAGGGTTCTAGCTAACTAGAAACGGGTTCCGTTACTGTTTCTTTAGGTCACTGACAAATTGCAAAGAAGTCCTCAAACTTCTATTTCTTCGCAGTAGGAGGTCCCCGACGGCGGTGAACGCGACCACGCTCCGGTGAGCAACTGTACCGGCCGAACAGGGCTATGACCGGCGCTCCCGAGCAGTGGGCATGGAATTGAACCACCCCGGATCATTTCCCCTAACCTAATTTCATCACCGACTAACTAATAAGCTCTGGCCACGGCGGTCGTGAGCATCGCGGCAATACCGTCGTGTTCCTAGCGATTGGCGGGCTCCTAGCTCAATTCAGTGGCTCGGCAAGCATCGTAGATTTAAGGGAAAGCTTGAACAAGGAAGAGGAGGAGATGAACTGACCGAAGTAAGGCTGGCCGCGGTGAGGTTGGGCTTCGGGTGGCGGAGAACAGATTTGGGGCGAACGTGAAATTGGAGAGCTGTGGGGAGTAATCGGAGCTACGCGTGGGTTCTCTGGACGCACAATTACCTAGCGGAACTGGCTGAGGCTTTAATTTATAGGCATCTTCATCGGTGGCGCCCAATTTGGTCGAGCAACGCGGCGGCCGGAGATAAGGAAGAGGTCTAGCGTCGTGGTTACGTGTTCCCAGCCGTGGCGAGCTCATCGACGATGATGGGACGACAGTAGGGAATCACGGCGGTGCCGTGGAAAGGCTCGGACACGCGGCGGGCACAGAGATGGCATGACGGCGGCGAGCGGCTTTATCTACGGCGGTGAGCAAAGGGGAGGGGTACCGCGGCTAGCCGGGGTGGCATCCAGCTCACCGGCGATGAGGATTTGTTTACAGAGCTATGTTTATCTGAAGACCACGATGCACGAATCACGGCGAGCGGCCGACGGGTCACCGGCGACGAAGGTTTGCGGCGCTGGCGATCTAATCTATTTCAGTTGCAGTACTATACCATGGGAACTTCCTTATTCAGTCGCCTGACAGAGCAAGTTCAGCACTAATTTTCTTCCAATTTTCAATGGCAACTCAACTCAAGCTCTACATCAAAGTTATAATACTACATACCAGCTACAAATTTGTTATAGGAATTGGAATCAGTTGAGCACTGGATCAAGGTTAAAATGGCTCTCAAACTTGGAGCAAGGTCACTGTCAACTTGATATTCAGACTGTATTAGTCTGACAGTCCAAGTTGGAGCATGATTATCTCCAAATTTCCCACAATAACATAGTTTGCTCTCTTCAGCAAAATTGTTCTCCTTTGATTGGCCTACAAACTTGCTGTGGTCACTTAGGGCAAAAACCCTATATTTCAAAAGTTGCAAGGCTCCAAAGTTGAGCTTAATAATCTGAAATTCAGACTTAGGCTGAAATCACAACTAGGGGCCTTTTTGCAAATGAATCCAAATCTTAGGGTTTGGCTTCCAAATTCAAACCTTAGTGAACCAAGTGACTCAAGATACTTATTTGACTTGGTTTTTGCACTTTAGTCCAAAAGTGGACTAATTTTGCACATAGGTCCCTAGGGTTTGGATTTAGGTTTTTCCAGGGTTCTAATTGAGATTTTTAGTATCCCAAGGGTATAAATGTGATTCAACTTTGTTTTTGGGGACATTTTATGACTCTTTTCCTAAAGCCTTTAGGTTTTCTCATCTTGGGTTAAGTTTTGCCCCTTTGAGCCTTATTTAGAGTCAGGTTCCCTATCCAGGGTCCTATTTGCAAAATGCTATAACAATACAACTTGTTTGAAATTTTTACCTAGTGAATGCACTCTAGGTGTGTCAAACATATGCAATGCCAATGTTTATGATGTCATGCTCAAATTTTAGTTACAGTAACACCAGGGGTGTTACAGCTTTGATGTCTGTTTCGCGTCCCTTGAGTAGGGACGCGAACGAAAGCCTTCCGGTGGCCGCGCCCGTACTGGGATCATGGCTGCTGCTGTGGGGTCGGAACCGGAGTTCCGTTTGTAATGGCACCTTGAGCGCCGGTGTTTTGTTCAATGCAGCTGTCGAGGCCTGAACGTGTATGTATTTTCGGCACGGAGCTTTGTTTTTTCTTCATTTCGAGCACTAAGACTCACCTGCTGGTTATCTGAACCGCTTCACCAAGTGTGAGTCGCCTCGTGCGAAGGAGACGAGTGAGGTATCCGTATCCCGGAGGCGTAGGAGTCCCTCGGCTCGGTCGGCCTTGCTGTCCGAGGCTTCTCTTGCTTAGTTAAAGGAACCCCTCGGCCGCCCTTCGATGAGCCGAAGCCGGAGGTAGCGGTGTTAGCACGGACAGAGGCAGAGTTGGCTTCGAAAAGGAGGTGTGGTTGGCCAGAGCCTGGTCGGGTCATCCACTAGCGGAACCGACGCCGGGGTTGAGCTGCCGAGGCCACAAGCCGAGCTGATGTCTTTAGGGGACAGCTGGCCGAGGCCTCGGGGTGACCGGCCGAGCCGCCTGCTCGGGCCAGATTCTCGAAGAAGACCCTTGCGGCGATGGCCTGGGTGTGGTGCTGATGTCGTCCTTCAGAGTGGGGGCCCTCCGACCGCGTCGCCGTTTGAGGCTAGGTCAGACCCCGCCGAAGGTGTAGTTGATGCCGAGGGTGCTGCTGCCCCCTTCAGCTGTCGACGTCCGAGCCTGCAGGATCAGGTTGTCTTGTAGTGTGTGTATGTTTTCTGCGGCCGCCGAGGCCTGAACACACCGTCATCGTGTTGTAAAGCTGCGTTTCTTTTCCTCTTGTTTCGAGTATCCGGACTCATTTGTCGGTAACAGAATTGTTTGTGCGGGCGAGAGTTGCTTTTCACGGAAGGCGTTGAGTGAGGTATTCGTATCCCGGAGGCGTAGGAATCCCTCGGCTCGGTCGGCCTTGCCGCTTACACGCGCTCTTACTCGTCCATAGGGTTCTATTACCGACGCAATCGAGAAGGCCCGAAAAATCATTTCGGCAGAGGAGCTCTCGAGCATGAAGACTTGTTCGGTCCGCGGAGTCACTTATCCGAACGCGAGTTACTTATCGCAGAAGGTGATGAGTGAGGTATCCGTATCCCGGAGGCGTAGGAGTCCCTCGGCTCGGTCAGCCTTGGCTGCTTACGTGTACTCTGTTGTTTTTAGGATCCACTTTTGAAGTAGCCGAAGAGCACGAAAGGCATTCTGGCAGAAAAGATTTTTTTCTTTTTTCGAGGAAAATTTTGACGCAGAGGGGATTGCCCCCTTCTAGCCCCCGAGTGAGGGTCGGGCTTTGCCGAGGCAAGGCTGACCCTTCCTTGACGACCAGACTTGGTGTGTGAACGAGGTATACGAGCAACTTGAAAGCATCTTAAGGGTAGAAGCGACGTAGCTGTTAGATGTTCCAGGCGTTGCTGTAGACCTCGCCTTGGCTGTTGGTCAGCTTGTACGTTCCGGGCTTCAGGACCTTGGCGATGATGAACGGCCCTTCCCAGGGAGGCGTGAGTTTGTGCTGCCCTCGGGCATCTTGTCGCAGCTGAAGCACCAGGTCGCCCACCTGGAGGTCTCGGGACCTAACCCCTCGGGCGTGGTAGCGTCGCAGGGACTGCTGGTACCGCGCCGAGTGTAGTAAGGCCATGTCTCGAGCCTCCTCCAGCTGGTCCAGTGAGTCTTCTCGATTGGCTCGGTTGCTTTGGTCGGTGTAGGCCCTCGCCCTCGGGGAACCGTATTCCAAGTCTGTGGGCAAGATGGCCTCGGCCGCATAGACTAGAAAGAACGGTGTGAAGCCCATGGCTCGGCTCGGCGTTGTTCTCAGACTCCAGACCACCGAGGGGAGTTCCTTCATCCACCGTTTGCCTAACGTGTTGAGGTCGTTGTAGATCCGAGGCTTGAGTCCTTGCAGGATCATGCCGTTGGCCTGCTCCACTTGCCCATTCGTCATAGGGTGTGCCACGGCAGCCTAGTCCACCCGGATGTGGTGATCCTTGCAGAAGTCCAGGAACTTTCTACCGGTGAACTGGGTACCGTTGTCGGTGATGATGGAGTTCGGGACCCCAAAGCGATGGATGATGTTGGTGAAGAACGCCACCGCCTGTTCGGACCTAATGCTGTTTAGGGGTCGGACCTCGATCCACTTGGAGAATTTGTCAATGGCGACCAACAGGTGCGTGTAGCCCCCAGGTGCCTTCTGCAAGGGGCCAACGAGGTCCAGACCCCACACAGCAAACGGCCAGGTGATGGGTATGGTCTATAGAGCCTGAGCGGGCAGGTGGGTCTGCCTCGCGTAGAACTGACACCCTTCGCAGGTGCGGACAATTCTAGTAGCGTCGGCCACCACCGTCGGCCAGTAGAATCCTTGTTGGAAGGCGTTTCCAACGAGGGTTCGAGGTGCTGCGTGATGGCCGCAAGCCCCCGAGTGTATCTCTTGCAAGAGCTCCTGGCCTTCGGCGATGGAAATGCATCGCTGGAGGATGCCTGAGGGGCTGTGGTGGTAGAGCTCCTTCCCATCTCCCAGCAAGACGAAAGACTTGGCGCGCCGCGCCAACCGCCGAGCTTCGGCTTGGTCGAGGGGCAGCTCCCCTTGGTGGAGATATTGCAGGTACGGGGTCTGCCAGCTTTGATTAGGCGTGACCTCGCTCGGTCCTCCCTCGACGCGCAGTGCCTCACCCTCGGGGGCCGAGGGTACCTCGGATTGAGCCGAAGGTACCTCGGACCGTGCCGAGGGTACCTCGGACTGGGCCGAGGGTACCTCGGACTGAGCCGAGGGTGCCTCGGGCGGAGCCGAAGGTGCCTCGGGCTCGGGCGTGTCCTCGGTCTTAACGGAGGGTTGATGCAGGTCTCGGGAGAATACGTCCAGGGGAACTGTTGTTCGTCCCGAGGCTATTTTAGCCAGCTCGTCCGCAGTCTCGTTGTAGCGTCGGGCGATGTGGTTGAGCTCGAGCCCGTAGAACTTGTCTTCTAGGCGCCGAACCTCATCGCTGTAGGCTTCCATCTTCGGGTCACGGCAGTGGGAGTTCTTCATGACTTGGTCGATGACGAGCTACGAGTCACCACGAGCGTCGAGGCGTCGGACCCCTAGCTCGATGGCGATTCGCAACCCGTTTACTAGAGCCTCGTACTCAGCCACGTTGTTGGACGCCGGGAAGTGGAAGCGTAGCACGTAGCGTAGGAGTTTCCTGAGGGGCGAGACGAAGAGGAGGCCTGCGCCGGCCCCCGTCTTCATCAGCGACCCATCGAAAAACATGGTCCAGAGCTCTGGTTGGATCGGAGCCGTCGGGAGCTGGGTGTCGGCCCATTCAGCCACGAAGTCCGCCAAGACCTGGGACTTGATGGCCTTCCGAGGGGCGAACGAGATCGTCTCACCCATGATCTCCACCGCCCACTTCACAATCCTGCCCGAGGCCTCTCGGGACTGGATGATCTCTCCCAGGGGGAAGGATGACACCACAGTCACCGGATGAGACTCGAAGTAGTGTCGCAACTTCTGCCGTGTTAGGATCACCGCGTACAGCAGCTTCTGGATTTGTGGGTAGCGGATCTTGGTCTCGGACAGTACCTCACTAATGAAGTAGACTGACCTCTCAACCACGATCGTGGCGCTAACCACCTGGGTGGTTGCGGCGACGTAGATCAAGAGGGCTTCTCCGGCAGCGGGGGGCACCAAGATGGGCGCGTTCGTGAGGAGCGCCTTCAGGTTCCCGAGGGCTACCTCGGCCTTGGGGGTCCAAGCGAAGCACTCAGCTTCCTTAAGAGGCGGTACAGAGGCAGACCTCTTTCGCCGAGGCGGGAGATGAAGCGGCTCAGAGCCACGAGACATCCCATGACCCTCTGTACGCCTTTCAAGTCCTTGATTGGCCCCATGCTAGTGATGGCTGCGATCTTCTCCGGGTTGGCTTTGATGCCCCGCTCGGAGACGATGAACCCTAAGAGCATGCCTCGAGGGACCCCGAAGACACACTTTTCGGGATTAAGCTTCACACCTTTTGCCTTGAGACATCGGAATGTCACTTCAAGGTCGGAAAGGAGGTCGGAGGCCTTCCTCGTCTTGACTACGATGTCATCGACGTAGGCCTCGACCGTTCGCCGATGTGTTCGCCAAACACATGGTTCATGCATCGCTGGTACGTTGCCCCCGCATTCCTCAAACCAAACGGCATTGTAACATAGCAGTACATGCCGAAGGGTGTGATGAATGAAGTCGCGAGCTGGTCAGACTCTTTCATCCTGATCTGATGATACCCTGAGTAGGCATCGAGGAAAGACAGGGTTTCACACCCAGCAGTGGAATCCATGATCTGATTGATGCGAGGCAGAGGGTAGGGAACCTTCGGACATGCTTTGTTTAGACCAGTGTAGTCTACACACATCCGCCATTTCCCCCCTTTCTTTCTCATAAGCACAGGGTTGGCAAGCCATTCGGGATGGAATACCTCTTTGATGAACCCGGCCGCCGGTAGCTTGTGGATCAGGACCGCGGGTTGGTTACTAAATTCTCCAGGGGCCCTTTTGCAACTTGACGTGTACGAAGGGGGTATGAAGCACCCAGAGCCCTTGGATTGTTCATGCATGGCGCAGATTAGATTATGCCCACATCCAAGTGGTATGCACCAGGGACCGCGGGATCCACAATCAACGGCACCAATCCTAGAATATGCAGATTAACACCTGCTCGCTAGATCCCTGATCGACGGTCCCGATCAAAACTTGTGAAGAGGTACGTCATCACTTAATCGCAACCGCACACAACTGGATCGACGACTGGGATGAACCTGCCCAGAACGTTATTTCGCAACAAATCGTGATCGTTCAATCACGATCTGGTGGCTCGCTCACTCATCTTCCACACGACAGCTAGGGTCTTTGGTTCACCCCCAACCGTGACGGCGATACTCGCCGAAGAAGCTCTACCCGGCGGCCCGGAGCTTGATTCCCCACATCAACTACCTCTACACGATACTGCATTCAAAGCGAATCCACGGAAAGGGTTCTTACGAGAACTTGTCGCATGAAGACCATTGCCCATGGCGGTGTGCAACCCGATGGTGGTGCCCAAGAACCGATGAGCAATTTCCACCGCTCCAATAACCGATCCATTCCACCGAGCCCACGGTCGACACCACCATCCACCAGCGATGCTCCCTTGCCCGACCATGTGCACCGAACGACGGCGCGAGCGCATTTCCAGAGCGGCGGCGTTCATCACTGAATCACCCGCGGCGAAACCCGAGTTGGGCACAACTCCCTTGGCACGCGATGGATAAAGGAAGGGGATGCGGGTTTCGATTGATTTTATACCCAGGCCATCGCCCGAGAACAGGAGCAACAGCAACACGCGACCCCGGCGGCATCGGTCTTCCGTTGGCGTGTTTTAGTTCGGTCCGAGGAATCCGTCGCGACGCCAACGCGAAACAGCCGTAGCGACAGAAATCCTCCCAATTTTTCTCCCTGCAGTGAGCTCAATTGGGCCCCACGACGCTGCAACGAGCGTGCACACCATCAGGCGACAAACTAGGGCTACAGGGTTGACAGCAAACGACGGAGAAGGCGAAGGACTGCGGCGACGACGATTTCCGAATCTCCCTCATCTCTTGCAATGGAGGAACTTGGTGCATTGGGGAGAACTAGGAGACTGCGATGCCCGATTTATACTCCAGTAGCGAAGTCCGAGCGAGGCACGAGGAGCGAGATCCCCGGCGAGGTAATCGGCGTTCTGTTGCGACTCCCATCGTGCCATAGCAGTCACCCGAGAAAGTAGGAGAGGGAGAAGATGAAGCTGTCAGCGCGGACCCACATGTCAGCGAGGCCATAAGTCCAAACGCTGAAGAAATTCGTTGACGTGGCGGGGAGAGGAAAGTGGCCGCGCAGGGGGAAAAGGACTAGTGGCCGAGAGAGGGAGTCGGGCCCAAGCGAGTTTTATTTCTTTTTTTTCTTTTTATTTTTCCTTTTCTATTCCATTTCTATTTCCAATTGAATTCATTTTTGAATCCGAGTTTGAATTTTCTATCTGAAACAAAATGCACAATCAGAATCCAACATGGTGCAATATTCATTTTATTTATACATATATATATATATATATATATATATATATATATCCATTCATTTATTATTCTACATAAGAAATTGCTTTTGAATATGTAGCACCCATGTAATTATTTTAAGAATAATAGTTTCGATTGTATGATCTCTTAAAAAATGTTCTCACATTAATACTTATAAACTTAAATAAAGGCTAATTTTATATAAGAATATTTTTATTGAATTTTTCTTATAAAACTTTTATTTAAGGAGATATGACTTTAAATGTTATGGGAATTGTAAGGAGAGAAAAAAAATATATTCTAATTCAAGATCTAAAAAAATTACTATATTCTCAAAATGAGATTTAGGGTGTTACACAGACGTACCCAGGGTCATCCCTCACTCTGCGTGTTCTAGGGCGGCTGTCGAACCCTTTCGAGGGGCCAGCCTTCGAACCCTTGATCAGTAATGGGCGTGGAGCCCGAGTGCTCTGGAGCGGCTGTCGAACCCTTCCGAGGGGCCAGCCTTTGAACCCCTAATCAGTAATGGGCGTAGAGCCCGGGTGCTCTGGGGCGGCTGTCGAACCCTTCCGAGGGGCCAGCCTTCGAACCCCTAATCAGTAGGAGGGCTCGGGGGCTCGAGTGCTCTGGGGCGACTGCTGGACCCCGCAGGGCGCAACCTTCGAACCCCTGATCAATAGGAGGGCTCGGGGGCTCGAGTGCTCTGGGGTGGCTGCTGGACCCCGTAGGGCGCAACCTTCGAACCCCTGATCAGTAGGAGGGCTCGGGGCCCGTTTCCTTCGCGGGGAAGGATTCCTTTCAAAATATCCCCTTTCTCGGTCCCTGTGGCAAGAGAGAGAGAGGAAACGGGAAAGGATATGAATTTAAAAATTGTGGCGCACCTTTTTTGACGCGACCATTATGGCGGAGGTGAAACGTCGCTCGCTTCGCCTGCCAACGGTGTCGCTGGCTCTGCCAAGGAGTTAATGCGATGGGACAGGCGATTCGCGGGGCGTCTGTAGCGCGTGCGCGGGCCGTTCGAGGAACGGGGCACGGGCGCGTCGTTCTTACGCTGTGGGAGAGGGCTCCCCTGCTGCTTCAGGAAAGGACGCGAGCCTGGGGGTGATTTGACTGCTGCTTCCGCCCGTCTGTTGCAGCAGTTATTGCCGGTCCGCTTTTGGCCACATCAACTGTCGTTCCTACCCCCGCGGCTGGCTGACCCATGACCGCTGTACTCAGTTGGCACTGTTGGGTCATGCGCGGGGCTGCCTCGAGTCACGGCACTGGTTCCGCAGTCGAGAAGACACAGCATTGGCGCAGGTGGCGGTGCGGTTTCCTTACACGTAGTGACCGTCGCGCCGGTTGCATGGTTCGTGGGACCGGGCCTTCATGCTGGTCCACCGGAAGTGACGAAGCCGAAAGGGTGCATAACCATGGTGCGATTGCATGCTCCCTGCGTGGCGGCTCGCCCTTTCGTCCGCTGGTTCTGGCAAGGATGAGGGAACGCTTATAACCGCAGGGCGGTTTCATGCCTTGCGTGCGGCGGTTTGCCTCCTTCGCGTCTCGAGTCAGTTCTGATGACGTGTGGGACCCGGCCCCCGTGTCATGGGGTGGGAACCCTGGAGCACGTCGGTGGAGACTTTGCCCGTGACGCTTGGGGGCACAAGTGATGAGATCTGCCTATAAAAGGGGATCGATCCCTCGGGAAGTGGCCATGCCTTCGCACTCCTCTCTTGTATTGCTCCCTTCAACCTTCCGTGTCCCTAGATGGGGCGCACCTGTGTGGCTTTCTTCTTGCTATTGTTTGAGAAGCGTTACCTTATGCGGGTTGGCGCTCTCCAGTCATCGCTCGATTTCAAGGATTTTCATCATGCAGCCCGGCTGCATTCCCTCACCAATGGTCATCCGTAGGGATGATCACCAGCCTGGTGGTGGGGAGAAGCAAGCCGGGCTGCGACCTCCGCCTCGCCCTCAGCTTCAAGGATCTTCATCATCCGGGCTGAGGCGGAGGAGTGCACCGAGTGGGGGGGCCGCCTCCGCGTGGGTCGGTGACCCTTTTCTTCCCCCAGCGTTCGGGGGAGAAGGGCATCCTCTAGCCCTGCGGAGGCGTCCTCCAGCCATGCGGGGGAAGGTGAACTGCTGCTCCCTGGCTAGGGTGCAGCTTTCCGTCCTCCACCCGGGCGGCAGTCGTGCGCGCGGGTGGCCGCTGTCACCGACGCTGGAGTGGGGGCTGCCGCTGGTGAGGCTCCCCACCGCAGCGGTTGCCTCCGCCGACGAGACCGTCGGTGCCAGCTTCGGACCTCCGGCTCTTTGGCTTTAATGTCTGGTTCTCGTCCCCGTGAGGGGACGTGAACGAAGGCCCTTCAGCAGTAGCGTTTGCCCTGAGGTCATCGCTGCTGCTGTTTTGGCGCCCGAGGCAGAGGTCGTTGTCGCGCTGCTAGTGCAGTGGTCGCCGGCGAGCTGCTCGGAGCTCGTTATCCCGCAGGCCCTCTGGTGTGGAGGTAGTTCATTCCCGCGGGAATTGAGCTAGAGTCCCGTTCGTTAGGGAATGTAAGAGCAAAATGTGATTGCTCCATGTACTGAGATATCTGTTGTAGGTTGGGAAAGCCGCCGAGGGCGCTGTCGACGCCTACATAGCGTAGTTATCCTGAGTACGTGTGTTTGTTGTTCGTAGCCGCTGAGGCCTGAACATTTGGGTATTTGAGTAGAAAGTCGTGCTTCTTCCTTGTTTCGAGCCTTGAGACTTGCCCATCGATAGCCGAACCACTTAACTGAGCGTGAGTTACTTTTTATGGAAGGTGACGAGTGAGGTATCCGTATCCCGGAGGCGTAGGATTCCCTCGGCTCGGTCGGCCTTGCCGTTCAAGGTCTCTTTCGCCCGGTTTTAGAACCTTCGGCTGCTCTGCGATGAGCCGAAGCTGAAGGCAGCAGTGGCGTGGGCAGAGGCGATGTCGGCTCGAACAGAGGCTTTCTTGGTGCGGGAGCAGGTGGCTTCCCAGGCCGAGGAGGTGCAGCAGCGGCAGCTGGGGTTTGGCCAGATCACCCGCGAGCAGGACCAATCCCGGAGCCAAGCCGCCGAAGCCATGAGCCGGGCTGAGATCCTCGGGGGACAGCTGGCTGGGGCTTCGGAGCGGCTGGCCGAGGCGCCTACTCGCATCGCCGTCTGAGGCTGGGCCAGATTCCGCCGAGGGTGGAAACGACGCCGAGGGTGCTGTTCCCCCCTGCTGATATTTGAGCCTGCATGAACAGTTTGTCTGAAGTATGCGTATGTTTTTTGCGGCCACCGAGGCCTAAACATATTTAGCGTTCAGATTATAAAGCTGCATTTTCTTTCCTCTTGTTTCGAGCATTTAGGACTTGTTCGTCGGCAGCAGAATCGCATTATCCGAGCGAGAGTTACTTTTCGCGGAAGGTGATGAGTGAGGTATCCGTATCCCAGAGGCATAGGAGTCCCTCGGCTCGGTCGGCCTTGCCGCTTACGTGCTCTCTCACCCGTTCGTAGGATTCTGCTATCGATATAGTCGAAAAATGCACGAAAGTCGTTTTCTACCCGAGCGTTAGGACTTGTTCGGTAGCAGGATCGCTTATCCGAGCGTGAGTTACTTTTCATGGAAGGTGATGAGTGAGGTATCTGTATCCCGGAGGCGTAGGAGTCCCTCGGCTCGGTCGGCCTTGCCGCTTACGTGCTCTCTCACCTGTTCGTAGGACCTTGCTATTGATATAGTTGAAAGCACAAAAGTCATTTTCTACCCGAGCGTTAGGACTTGTTCGATAGCAGAACCGCTTATCCGAGCGTGATTTACTTTTTGCGAAAGGTGACGAGTGAGGTATCCATATCCCGGAGGCGTAGGAGTCCCTCGGCTTGGTCGGCCTTGCCGCTTAAGGTCTCTCCCGCTCGTTTTCAGGGTTCCATTATCGATATAGTCGGAAGGCACGTGAGTTGTTTTGGTAGAAAACTTTTCCGAAGAAAATTTTGACGCAGAGGAGGTTCCCCCCTTCTAGCCCCTGAGGGAGGGTCGGGCTTTGCCGAGGCAAGGCTGATCCTTCCTTGACGGTTAGACTTTATTTATGTATGTAAAGAAAACGAGGAACATGAACGACTTGAAACATTTTAAGGGAAGAAGCGACGTAGCTGTTCGATGTTCCAAGCGTTGCTGTAGACCTCGCCCTGATCGTTGGCCAGCTTGTATGTCCCGGGCTTCAGAACTTTGGCGATGATGAATGGCCCCTCCCAGGGAGGAGTAAGCTTGTGGCGCCCTCGGGCGTCTTGTCGTAGCCGAAGCACCAAGTCTCCCACTTGGAAGCCTCGGGGTCGAACCCTTCGGGCGTGGTAGCGTCGTAGAGACTGCTGATACCGCGCCGAGTGTAGTAAGGCCACGTCCCGAGCCTCTTCCAGCTGGTCCAAGGAATCTTCTCGACTGGTCTGGTAGCCTCGGTCGTCGTACGCCTTTGTCCTCGGGGAACCGTATTCCAAGTCCGTGGGTAAGATAGCCTCGGCCCATAGACTAGGAAAAACGGCGTGAAGCCCGTGGCCCGGCTCGGCGTCGTCCTCAGACTCCAGACCACCGAGGGTAGCTCCTTCATCCATCGCTTGCCAAACTTGTTGAGGTCATTGTAGATCCTCGGTTTTAGTCCCTGCAAAATCATACCGTTGGCGCGCTCCACCTGCCCATTTGTCATCGGGTGGGCTACGGCGGCCCAGTCCACACGGACGTGGTGGCCCTCGCAAAAGTCCAGGAACTTTTTCCCGGTGAACTGCGTGCCATTGTCGGTGATGATGGAATTTGGGACCCCAAAGCGATGGATGATATTGGTGAAGAACGCCACCGCCTGCTCGAACCTGATGCTGGTTAAGGGTCGAACCTCGATCCACTTGGAGAATTTGTTGATGGCGACCAGCAGGTGCGTGAAGCCCCCGGGTGCGTTCTGCAAGGGACCGACGAGGTCTAGACCCCACACAGCAAACGGCCAAGTGATAGGTATCGTCTGTAGTGCCTGAGCGGGCAGGTGCTTCTGACGCGCGTAGAATTGACACCCCCGGCAGGAGCGTACAATCCTAGTGGCGTCGGCCACTGCGGTTGGCCAGTAGAAACCTTGTCGGAAAGCGTTTCCCACGAGGGCTCGAGGTGCTGCATGGTGACCACAAGCCCCCGAGTGTATTTCTTGTAACAGCTCTTGTCCTCGGGCAATGGATATGCATCGCTGGAGAATACCCGAGGGGCTACGGTGATACAACTCCTTTTCATAACCCAGCAAAACGAACGACTTGGCGCGCCGAGCCAGTCGCCGAGCTTCGGCCTTGTCGAGGGGCAGCTCTCCTCGAAGGAGATATTCTAGGTACGGGGTCTGCCAGTTCGGGACCGATGTGACCCCATTCCGCTCCTCCTCGACACGCAGGGCCTCGCCCTCGGCGGTCGAGGGTACCTCGGGCTGGGCCGAGGCCTCCTTGGGCTCGGGCGCGTCGTTGACTTGGACGGATGGCTGATATATATCCTTGGAAAAGACGTTCGGGGGAACCGTCGTTCGCCCCGAGGCTATTTTCACCAGCTCATCTGCAGTTTTGTTGTACCGTCAAGCAACATGATTGAGTTCCAGTCCATAGAACTTGTCTTCCAAGCGCCGAACTTCATCACAGTAGGCCTCCATTTTTCAATCGCGGCAGTGGGAGTTCTTCATGACCTGGTCGATGACGAGCTACGAGTCGCCACGAGCGTCGAGGCACCGAACCCCTAGCTCGACGGCGATGCGCAGGCCATTAACCAAGGCTTCGTATTCGGCCACATTGTTTGATGCCGGGAAATGGAGGCGCAGCACGTAGCGAACATGTTCTCCGAGGGGTGAGATGAAGAGCAAGCCCGCGCCTGCTCCGGTTTTCATCAGTGACCCGTCGAAGTACATGGTCCAAAGCTCGGGTTGGATTGGGGCTGTCGGTAACTGGGTGTCAATCCACTCAGCGAGGAAGTCGATCAAGACTTGGGATTTTATGACCTTCCGAGGGGCAAATGAAAGTGTTTCGCCCATGAGTTCCACCGCCCATTTCGCTATCCTACCCGAGGCCTCTCGGCTCTGGATGATTTCTCCCAGGGGAAAAGATGACACCACAGTAACCGGATGAGACTCAAAGTAGTGTCGCAGTTTTCGCGGCGTCAGGTTCACTGCGTAGAGCAGCTTCTGGATTTGTGGGTAGTGGACTTTGGTCTCGGATAGCACTTCGCTGATGAAGTAGACTGGCCTCTGGACGAGTAGTGCATGCCCTTCTTCTCGTCTCTCGACTACGACCGCGGCGCTGACCACCTGAGTGGTTGCGGCTATGTAGATCAAGAGGGCTTCTCCCGCAGCGGGGAGCACCAAGATGGGTGCATTTGTAAGGAGTGCCTTTAAGTTTCCGAGGGCTTCCTCGGCCTCGGGGGTCCAAGTGAAGCGCTCGGTCTTCCTTAAGAGGCGGTACAGGGGCAGTCCTTTTTCGCCAAGGCATGAGATGAAATGGCTCAGAGCCGCAAGGCATCCCATGACCCTCTGTACTCCTTTCAAATCTTTTATTGGTCCCATGTTGGTGATGGCCACGATTTTCTCTGGGTTTGCCTCTATGCCCTGCTCGGAGACGATGAACCCTAGGAGCATGCCTCGGGGGACTCCGAAGACACACTTCTCGGGGTTGAGTTTCACGCCTTTCGCTCTCAGACACTTGAATGTCGTTTCAAGGTCAGAGAGGAGGTCAGAGGCTTTCTTTGTCTTGACAACGATGTCATCGACGTAAGCCTCGACCGTTCTGCCGATGTGTTCTCCGAGCACATGGTTCATGCACCTCTGGTAGGTGGCGCCTGCATTCCTCAAACCAAATGGCATTGTAGTGTAACAATACATGCCAAAAGGTGTGATAAAAGAAGTCGCGAGCTGGTCGGACTCTTTTATCTTGATTTGGTGATAGCCTGAGTAGGCATCGAGGAATGACAGGGTTTTGCACCCAGCAGTGGAGTCCACAATTTGATCGATGCGAGGCAGAGGGTAGGGAACCTTCGGACATGCTTTGTTTAGACCAGTGTAGTCTACGCACATCCTCCATTTCCCATCATTTTTTCTTACAAGAATAGGGTTAGCTAACCATTCGGGATGGAATACCTCTTTGATGAACCCTGCCGCGAGTAGCTTGTGGATCTCCTCGCCTATGGCCCTGTGCTTTTCTTTGTCAAAACGGTGCAGGGTCTGCTTCACGAGTCGGGCTCCAGCTCTGATGTCCAGTGAGTGCTCGGCGACATCCCTTGGTATGCCTGGCATGTCTGAGGGACTCCACGCAAAAACTTCGGCGTTTGCGTGGAGAAAGTCGACGAGCACTGCTTCCTATTTGGGGTCAATCTCGAAGCCAATCCGGACTTTCTTGCTAGCGTCGTTGCTGGGGTCGAGAGAGACGGACTTAACCGCCTCGACTGGTTCGAAGTTGCCGACGTGCTGCTTCACGTCGGGCTACTCCTTGGAGAGGCGTTCCAGGTCGGCGATGAGGGCCTCGGACTCGGTGAGGGCCTCAGCGTACTCCATGCATTCCACGTCGCATTCGTACGCGTGGCAGTACGTGGATCCGACGGTGATGATCCCGTTGGGGCCTGGCATCTTGAGCTTGAGGTAGGTGTAGTTGGGGACGGCCATGAACTTGGCGTAGCACGGCCTTCCCAACACCGCGTGGTAGGTCCCTTGGAACCCGACCACCTCGAAGGTGAGGGTTTCCTTTCGGAAGATGGAGGGAGTCCCGAAGCAGACGGGCAAGTCAATCCGCCCGAGGGGCAAGATACGCTTTCCGGGTGCGATCCCGTGGAAAGGTACCGCACTGGCCCGGACCTCGGATCGATCAACCCCCAAGAGTTCCAGGGTCTCGGCGTAGATAATGTTGAGGCTGCTGCCTCCGTCCATGAGGACCTTGGAGAGCCTAACATTGTCGATGATCGGATCGACGACGAGCGGGTACCTTCCTGGGCTTGGCACGAAGTCGGGGTGGTCGCCTCGATCGAAGGTGATAGGCTTGTCGGACCAGTCTAGGTAGGCTGGCGCTACCAACTTTACCGAGCAGACCTCCCGGTGCTCCTGCTTGCGGTGCCGAACCGAGGCGTTCGCCACTTGCCCGCCGTAAATCATGAAGCAGTTGTGGATCTCCGGGAACTCCTCTTCCTTGTCGCCCTCCTTCTTGTTGTTGCCTTGGCCCTTGCCATCTTCCGTCGGGGGCCCGGCCTTATGGAAGTAGCGCCGGAGCATGACACATTCTTCAAGGGTGTGCTTGACGGGACCCTGGTGATAGGGTCACGACTCCTTGAGCATCTTGTCGAACGCGTCGGCCCCTCCAGGAGGCTTCCGAGGGTTCCTGTGCTCGGCAGCAGCGAGGAGATTCGCGTTGGCGGCGTTGCGCTTTGCTTGCGCATTCTTCTTGGCCTTTTGCTTCACGCCACGTTGGGCGGACGCCTCGGGGGCGTCTTCCTTTGGCTCCCCCTGAGGCTGCTTGTCTTTCCGGAAGATGGCCTCGATCGCCTCCTGACCCGAGGCGAACTTGGTGGCGACGTCCATCAATTCGCTCGCCTTGGTGGGAGTCTTGCGCCCTAGTTTGCTCACCAGGTATCGGCAAGTGGTGCCGGCGAGGAAAGCTCCGATGACGTCCGAGTCGGTGATGTTAGGCAGCTCGGTGCGCTGCTTCGAAAACCACCGGATGTACTCTCGGAGGGATTCCCCAGGCTGCTGGCGGCAGCTTCGGAGATCCCATGAGTTCCCAGGGCGTACGTACGTGCCCTGGAAATTTCCCGCGAAAGCCTTGACCAGGTCGTCCCAGTCGGAGATCTGCGCATGAGGCAGGTGCTCCAGCCAGGCCCGGGCGGCGTCGGAGAGGAAAAGGGGAAGATTGCGGATGATGAGGTTGTCATCGTCTGCCCCTCCCAACTGGCATGCCAGTCGGTTAGTCCGCGAGCCACAACTCCGGCCTCGTCTCCCCCGAGTACTTGGCGATGGTAGTCGGGGCTCGGAAACGGGTGGGGAACGGCGCTCGTCGTATGGCCCGGCTGAAGACTCGTGGACCGGGTGGCTCGGGCGAGGGACTCCGATCCTCCTCGCTGTCGCAGCGTCCCCCGCGCCTAGGATGGTAGCCTCGGCGCACCTTCTCCTCGAGGCAGGCTCGATGGTCGCGATGGTGATGCTCGCTGCCGAGGCGATCCCGGGCAGCAGGTGCCTCGCCCCGCGTGCGCTCGGAATGGACCAAGGCCTCCCGCATGCGTCGGGAGGACGCCGCGTGATGCTCCGAGGGGTCAGCTCGCCTTCGGGAGGCAGAGCTCTCGGCTCGTCGAACTGCGGCACCTTCCAGGAGATCCTTGAGTTCACCCTAGATACGCCGTCCCTCGGTGGTGGATGGCTC
Source organism: Zea luxurians (assembly GCA_029449295.1). Classification (NCBI taxonomy): domain Eukaryota; kingdom Viridiplantae; phylum Streptophyta; class Magnoliopsida; order Poales; family Poaceae; genus Zea; species Zea luxurians. The sequence continues at coordinate 33,815,704 of JAOPSE010000010.1, read as the reverse complement.
CGGCATGGTTCGAAGTAGCATCGCCGCTGCAGCTAGGTCCTGGCCGGACCCGCTGATGGCCGGGGGCAGCGCTGCCCTGGCATTGTCGACGATGCGGCGCTGGACGTCCCGGGCCTGATGACGGGCTCCTCCGGTGAGTGTTCGGCCTGCCCACTCCTGCTTGATGTTCTGTCGGAGCTGCACAAGCCGCCCTGCTTCCTCGTCGACCTTGGCCTGCATCTCGCGGATTTGCTCGAGCTGTGTGTCCTGACCCCTCGCAGGGACTGGGACCACAGCTAGCTCCCGCGGGATGTCAACGCGAGATGCGGGCCCAGGGGGATCGTCAACCTCCGGCATACCGAGGTGGTTGCCTTCGTCGTGATCTCCCTGATCGACGTGGAAACATTCGCGACTTGGGCCATAACCCTCGTCGTCAAGGCCGTGGCCATCGTCAGAGCAACCGGAGAGGCAGTGGTCACATGCGGACATGAAGTCCCGCATGGCACCGGGATCACCGAGGCCAGAGAAATCCCAACCGAAGTCGGGGTCGTCCTATTCCTCGGAACCCGCCGGTCCGGAGGTTGAGACGGCTATCAATCGGTCCCAGGTTAACCACATATGGTACCCCGGAAGGTTTGGATACGCCCTTGCGAAAGCGCTCACCGTAGCGGGGTCACTAGGTGGATCGAAGCTGAATCGAAAGGGAACAGGGTGGAATACGGACGGTACCTCTTGGTCGATGGACGGTGGTGAAGTCACGTCGGGGACGGAACGCACCATCATCTCAGGTACGAGGGTGACGCCCAGCAGGTCCTTTGCGAGGGTGCAGGTGTCGTCAGTCCGCTTGGGGCTGGCACGTTGTGGGGAAGCGGCGCTCGTCGTTGTCTCAGGCGCGAGGACAACACCCGACATGTCCCCCGGAGGAGTGTCGGCATTGTCAGCTCGCTCTGGTTCGACAGCCGATAAGGTGCCGCCTCCTGCGTGGCCACAGTTGCCCCGTCTCCGCCTCCTCCGGTGAGGAGGGTGGCAGGGACGACCGGAGTGTTCCTCTTCCGCCGCGGGGAGATGCTGTCGTGGAGGTCGCCTCCGCCGGGCGAGCCGTTGACTGTCGTTGTCGTCGTGCCGCGGAGGGAGGAGTACCATGTCGTAGCTGCCGTCGAGGGACATGAATTCGACACTCCCGAAGCGGAGCACCATCCCGGGCTGAAGAGGTTGCTGAAGTCTACCCATCTAGAACTCAACGGGAAAGTGTTCGTTAATACGCAGCAGGCCCCTACCTGGCGTGCCAACTGTCGGGGTTTTGGACCCGGGGGTCCCTGGACCGACGAGTAAATTTGTCGCTGCGTGTCCCTGCCCAGATGGGTTGGTGCGAGATGGAACACAAGTGGGGGAATGAGCCTTGTATTATCCTGTACCAGGGTGCTCATAGTAGGGGTTACAAGCGTTGCGAGAGAGCGAGGACGAGAGAGAGCAAGTAGGAGAGAGCAAGAGAGAGGGGGGGTCCGGCCCCCGCTTGTCTTCTCCCGTCCCTTTGTCGTGCGTCTACTCGTCTCTCCTGCCGTGCGTTCGTGTGTTCGTATGCTCGTATGTTTGTTCGTTTTTCCCCCTCCCCCCCCCCCCTCGTGGGGCCCTGGACACCCCCTTTTATAGACATAAGGAGATGCCCAGTTGTACAATGGGGTGTAGCTGGGAGCTAACGTGGCTGGCAGGGAAGTAACCTGAGCCCTGTACAGATAACAACGTGGCCATCGGGGGCGTCTCAAGCCCTGTAGAGGTAGTATCGTGGCCGTCGGAGAAGTGCCTTGAGCCCTATAGCAGTACAGCTGTTGGCGCTGCATGGATCCTGCTGACGTCTCCTTGCTTCCGTAGGGGGCTTGAGAACCACCGACGTCATGGTTGCATGTGGGGAACCATCATTGCCTGTTACCGGGGTAAGCTTGATGGGACGCCAGTCTTGTTCCTTTGTAGCCTAAGCTAGCTAGGAGTAGGGTAATGATGCATCCCTTGTGGCGCGGTTGATCCGAGCCTGAGGTCGGGCGAGGCGGCGGCTCCTCCGATGCCGAGGCTGGGGCCGAGGCCCAGGGTCGGGCGAGGATGTGACTCTTCCCGAGGCCGAGGTCGAGGCCAGGCCCTGGGGTCGGGCGAGGCGGAGATCTCCTCCCGAGGCCGAGGCCGAGGCCGAGCCCCGGGGTCGGGCGAGGCGGAGCTTCCTGTTGCGCCCGAGGCTTAACTTGACCGTTGTCAGTTTCGCCCGGGTGGTTGGCACAACAGCCGGAGCAGGGCGGGCGGCGCTGTTTTCCTGTTAGATCGGTCAGTGAAAGGGCGATGTGACTGCGGTCACTTCGACCTTGCCGACTGAGGCACGCGTGTCAGGATAAGGTGTCAGGCGATCCCAGCATTAAATGCGCATGCACCTCGATCGGCTGGTCAGGCGATTTGGCCAAGGTCGCTTGCACGACAAGGCTGGCCTTTGGCTGAGCCAAGGGCATGCTCACTGCCTGAGGAGACCCTCGGGCGAGACGTGAACTCGTCCGGGACCACCGTTCCGCCCGAGGCCGGGCTCGGGCGAGGCGTGACCGCGTCCCTTGGTAGACGAAGCTTTGACTTTGACCCGAGCTGTAAGCCTTTATGGTTTGCTCTGAAGGTGTTTACAGGCCGTGATTAGGAGTGTTGGGGTACCCCTAATTACGGTACCCGACAGCACCAAAATGGGATAACTTTTGGCCCTTTAACCCCATTGCCTCACCAAAATGTCAAATAAGAGCAAAAAGGCAATAAGAGTACAACAAAGAACTTAGGGCAAGATACATTTTACCGGTATGCAGTGGAAGCTCTTTCTTTGTCCAAGTTCACATTTCCCTTTCCATATCCCTTTGAGACTATTTCAAGAGCACTTAAACAAACAAGTTAGTCTCAAAAGAGTCAAGTTGTAGCACATCCTCCCCCTAAACATGTGCATTACTTGCATAGGGACTTGTGAGGTCCAGGGATGACTTGTACAACTTGAGCACCAGAAATAAGCAATTAATGACAATAAAGCTTAAAGTAACATGATCAAAGGCATAGAACACATGTATGCTATAGATCAATCCAAGTTACATGAATCTGAGACATTTAGCTCACTGCGCAACCTGCAAAACCTTTTCTCATCTAAAGGCTTGGTGAAGATATCAGCTAACTGGTTCTCGATGCTAATGTGGTAAATATCGATATCTCCCTTTTGTTGGTGGTCTCTCAGGAAGTGATGCCGAATGTCTATGTGCTTAGTGCGGCTGTGTTCAACAGGATTATCCGCCAAGCGGATTGCACTCTCGTTATCACATAGGAGTGGGACTTTGCTCATATTGTAGCCACCCGGAGGGTTTGCCTCATCCAAACTAGTTACGCGCAACACTGACCTGCAGCAACATACTCGGCCTCAGCGGTGGATAGGGCAACGGATGTTTGTTTCTTTGAGCTCCAAGACACTAGGGACCTTCCCAGAAACTGACAAGTCCCTGATGTGCTCTTCCTATCAACCTTGCACCCGGCATAATCGGAATCTGAGTATCCAATTAAGTCAAAGGTAGACCCCTTTGGATACCAGATCCCGAAGCAAGGCGTAGAAACTAAATATCTAAGAATTCGCTTAACGGCCACAAGGTGACACTCCTTGGGGTCAGATTGAAATCTAGCACACATGCATATGCTTAGCATTATATCCGGTCTACTAGCACAAAGATAAAGTAATGATCCTATCATTGACCAATATGCCTTTTGATCAATGGAATGTCCGTCTATTCCCATTGGTGTATTTGCGGGCTTTGCATCCTTCATCCCAAACCTCTTGAGCAGATCTTGAGTGTACTTCGTTTGGGAGATGAAGGTGCCTTCCTTGAGTTGCTTCACTTGAAATCCAAGGAAGTAGTTCAACTCACCCATCATCAACATCTCAAACTTTTGCATCATTACCCTGCTAAACTTCTCACAAGACTTTTGATTAGTTGAACCAAATACAATGTCATCGACATAGTTTTGGCATACAAAAAGATCACCATTACAAGTCTTTGTGAATAGAGTAGGATAAGCTTTCCCAACCTTGAAAGCATTAGCAGTAAGAAAATCTCTAAGGCATTCATACCATGCTCTTGGGGCTTGCTTTAGTCCATAGAGCGCCTTAGAGAGCTTGTAGACGTGATCGGGATACATGTCATCCTCAAAGCCAGGAGGTTGTTCCAGGTATACTTCCTCCTTGATTAGTCCATTGAGGAAGGTGCTCTTCACGTCCATTTAGAACATCTTAAAGGAATAGTGAGTAGCATAGGCCAATAAAATCTGAATTGATTCTAACCTAGCCATAGGAGCAAAAGTCTCCTTAAAATCCAAACCTGCGACTTGGGCATAACCTTTTGCCATAAGTCGAGCCTTGTTTCTTGTCACCACTCCGTGTTCGTCTTGCTTGTTGCGGAACACCCATTTGGTTCCCACAATGTTTTGCTTTGGACGTGGCACCAGTCTCCAAACTTTATTTCTTTTGAAGTTGTTGAGCTCTTCCTACATGGCCAACACCCAGTCCAGATCCTGCAAAGCTTCTTCTACCCTGAAAGGCTCAATAGAAGAAACAAACGAGTAATGCTCACAAAAAATTGCTAATCGTGAGTGAGTTGTTACTCCCTTGCTGATGTCACCCAGAATTTGATCTACTAGATGATTTCTTTGGATCGTCGTTTGGATTTGAGTTGGAGGGGCTTGTGATGCTTCTTCCTCCTTATCCTGTTCTTCATGTGCTCCCCCTTGATCCTGCCCTTCTTCTTGAGGTACTTGTTCATCATGTTGAGTCGAGGGATGCATCACCATAGAGGAAGAAGGTTGATCTTGCTCTTGTAGTTCCTGTGGTCGCACATCACCTATTGTCATTGTTCGCATTGCGACCGTCGGAACCTCATCTTCATCTACATCATCAAGATCAACTTTATCTCTTGGAGAGCCATTAGTCTCATCAAATACAACGTCGCTGTTGAAGATTTGTTGAAGATTCTATACGCCTCTGTATTTGAGTCATATCCTAGTAAAAAACCTTCTACCGCTTTGGGAGCAAACTTTGAATTCCTACCTTTATTTACCAAAATGTAGCATTTGATCTCAAATACACGAAATTAGAAAACATTAGGTTTGTTACCAGTTAAGAGTTCATATGACGTCTTCTTGAGGATGCGGTGCAGATAGAGCCAGTTTATGGCAAGGCAGGCTATATTCACAGCTTCCGACCAAAACCGCTCAGGCGTCTTGTATTCTCCAAGCATCGTTCTTGCCATGTCAATTAGCGTCTTGTTCTTCCTCTCTACTGCACCATTTTGTTGAGGTGTGTAGGGAGCGAAGAACTCGTGCTTGTTGCCTTCCTCCTCAAGATATTCTTCAACTTGTAGATTCTTGAAATCAGACCCATTATCCCTTCTTATCTTCTTTACCTTTAGCTCAAATTCATTTTGAGCTCTCCTTAAGAAGCACTTTAGGGTTCCTTGGGTTTTGGATTTATCCTGTAAAAAGAACACCCAAGTGAAGCGGGAAAAATCATCAACTATAACAAGACCATACTTACTTCCCCCGATGCTGAGATAGGCAACGGGGTCGAAGAAATCCATGTGGAGGAGTTCCAGTGGTCTTGTTGTTGTCTTCACGTTCTTGCTTTGATGAGTGCTTCCCACCTATTTCCCTGCTTGGCATGCTGCACAAGGTCTGTATTTCTCAAAATAGACATCGGTTAGTCCTAACACATGATCTCCCTTTAGAAGTTTATGGAGGTTCTTCATCCTAATATGTGCTAGACAGCGGTGCCAAAGCCAGTCCATATTAGTCTTAGCGATTAAGCATGCATCTAGATCGACATTCTCTTTTGAGAAATCAACTAAATAGAGCTTGCCATCTAATACACCCTTAAAGGCTAATGAACCATCACTCCTAATGACAGATACATCAATATTAGTAAATAAACAATTATAGCCCATATGACACAATTGACTTACATACAATAAATTATACCCGAGCGATTCTACTAAAAACACATTTGATATTGAATGCTCGGTTGTGATGGCTATCTTGCCTAAGCCTTTAACCTTGCCTTGATTCCCATATCCAAAGATGATGGTGTCTTGGGAATCCCTGTTCTTAACGTAGGAGGTGAACATTTTCTTCTCCCCCATCATGTGGTTTGTGCATCCGCTATCAATAATCCAGCTTGAGCTCCTGGATGTATAAACCTGCAAGGTAATTAAGCTTGGGCTTTAGGTACCCAACTCTTGTTGGGTCCTACAAGGTTAGTTACAATAGATTTTGGAACCCAAATGCAAGTTTTGTCTCTCTTGCATTTAGATCCCAACTTTCTAGCAACTACTTTAGCATTTTTACACGACAGAACAAATGAAGCATCACACGTCTGGTAAATAGTAGTTGGACCAGTGCATACTTTCCTAGGCACATAAGAAACAACATGATTATGCCTAGGCCTATTTCTACCATGAGTAAAAGAGGAACTAGATGTGAACATAGCATGAGAATTAAATGCGGCATCATGATATACATTAGAAACAATCTTATTACAACACCTATCATTATGAGCACGACTAGTAAATTTATTATCATAAAGATAGGCATGGTTCTTTTGAGAACTACTAGCCATAGGAGCCTTCCCTTTCTCCTTGTTGAGGTTGGAAGTTCTATGGCTTGTCAAGTTCTTGGTCTCCTTTTAGAAACCAAGTCCATCCTTAATTGAGGGGTGTCTACCAGTGGTGTAGGCATCCCTAGCAAATTTAAGTTTCTCATAATTATCCTTGCAAGTCTTAAGTTGATCATTAAGACTTGCAACATCATTGTTTAACTTAATAATGGTAGAAGCATGTTCTTTACAAGCATCAATATCAATGTCTTTACATCTATTCCAGATTATAACATGCTCTACACATGAACTAGCTATATTAACTTTTTCTAGCTTAGCATTTAAATCATCATTCAAAGTTTTGAGACTGGAAATAGAATCATGACAGGTAGACAGTTCAGAGGATAATATTTCATTTTTCTTAACTTCTAGAGCAAGAGATTTTTGAACACTAATGAACTTATCATGTTCCTCATACAAAATATCTTCTTGCTTTTCTAGCAATCTATCCTTTTCATTAAGAGCATCAATTAATTCATTTATTTTGTCTACTTTAGTTCTATCTAATCCTTTAAACAAATCAGTATAATCCACTTCATCATCAGACAATTCCTCATCGCTAGAAGAAGAATATTTAGGAGAATCTCGAATGCGTACCTTTTTCTCCTTAGCCATGAGATACGTGTGTCGTTCGTTGGGGAAGAGTGAAGACTTATTGAAGGCCGAGGCAGCAAGTCCTTCATCATCGGAGTCGGATGAAGAGCAATCGGAGTCTCACTACTTTCCAATGTGCGCCTCGCCCTTCGCCTTTCTGTAGTTCTTTTTTCTTTCCTTCTTCCCTTTATTCTCTTGTGCCTGGTCATCATTATTATCGGGACATTGTGCTATAAAATGACCAGGCTTACCACACTTGAAGCAGGATTGCTTTCCCTTTGATTTGTTCTTGTTGGGATACTCCTTGCGCCCCTTCAAGACGGTCTTGAATCGCTTGATGATGAGTGCCATCTCATCCTCATTGAGCCCGACAGCCTCCACTTGTGCTACCTTGCTAAGTAGTGCCTCTTTGCTGTTGGTTGCTTTGAGAGCAATAGAATGTGACTCGTGGAGTGGAAGCGGTCTGTTTAGAGCGTCGTCCACGTACCTTGCCTCCTTCACCATCATACGCTCGCTTATGAATTTTCTGAGGATTTCCTCGGGCGTCATCTTGGTGTAGCTGGGGTTCTAACGAATAAGGTTTACAAGATGAGGATTAATAACAGTAAATGACCTAAGCATGAGTAGGACGACGTCATGATCCGTCCATCTTGTACTCCCGTAGCTTCGGATTTTTATTGACAAGGGTCTTAAGCCTAGTGTATGTTTGTGTTGGCTCTTCTCCCCTTGTCATCGCCAATCTCCCCAGCTCGCCTTCCACCAGTTCCATTTTGGTGATCATGGTGGCATCATTACCCCCGTGAGAGATCTTGAGGGTATCCCATATTTGCTTGGCATTGTCCAAGCCGCTCACTTTGTTGTATTCATCCCTGCATAGAGATGCTAGCAAAACAGTAGTGGCTTGGGCATTTTTATTTATTTGTTCCTTAATAAACATAGGGTTATCAGTACTATCAAAATGCATTCCATTTTCTACAATTTCCCAAATGCTAGGATGGAGGGAAAATAAGTGACTATGCATTTTATGAATCCAAAATGAGTAATCCTCTCCATCAAAGTGTGGGGGTTTTCCAAGTGGAATAGAAAGTAAATGAGCATTTGAATTGTACGAGATGCGAGAATAATCAAAGAAGTAATTTTGATTAACCATTTTCTTTTTCGACAAGGAGTCTTCGTCATCATCATCCCTTGGTGAAGAAGAGGAGGTGTCGCTGTCGTAGTAGATGATCTTCTTAATGCGCCTCTTCTTCTTCCCATCCTTCTTCTTGTGACTCGAGCCTGAGTCAGTGGGCTTGTCATCTCTTGGCTCATTGAAGAGGGACTCCTTCTCCTTGTTGTTGATCACCATCCCCTTACCCTTAGGATCCATCTCTTAGGGCTGTTAGTCCCTTGAATGAAGAGTACGACTCTGATACCAATTGAGAGCACCTAGAGGGGGGTGAATAGGTGATCCTGCAAAATCAAATACTAAATAGCATAAACTTGGTTTATAAACTGTTAGTTAGATTAAACCAAGTTGCTAAGATCTCTTGAGAAGAAATCAATCACAGAGAAAAGCGACACAAGAGACACGATATTTTTATCCCGTGGTTCGGCCAAGTAACACTTGCCTACTTCCACGTTGTGGCGTCCCAATGGACGAGGGTTGCACTCAACCCCTTTCAAGTGATCCAATGTTCAACTTGAATACCACGGTTTTCTTCCTTATCGTTGTTTTCCTATTTGTGAGGAATCTCCACAAGTCGGAGCCTCTCACCCTTACAAAGTTGTTCACAAGAAAAGCACAAGAGTAAGGGAGGGAAAGAAACACATGCAAGACTAGAATCGCAGCAACAATACGCACACAAGTCAGGAAGAGAGCACACAAGAACAATGCCACAAGTTCACAACCCACTTAGTGATCAAATCTCAGTCACGATGATCCAAATGCGTATTTGTGGAGTCTAGGCGTCTTAGGATGTTTAGTGAATGCTTGGTATTGTGCTACATGTGCCTAGGGGTCCTTTTATAGCCCTAAGGCAGCTAGGAGCCATTGGAGTTCCATTTGGAAGGCAATTCTTGCCTTCTATCGGGTGGCACACCGGACAGTCCAGCCACCGGACATGAACAGTCCCTGTCCAGTGCCTGATCTCCTTCCTTTTCTTGCAAAGCCGACCGTTGCGTCCTTGGTCCCCTTGGCACACAGGACACTGTCCGGTGCACACCGGACAGTCCGGTGCGACCTAGTGACCGTTGGCTCAGGCCACGTGTCGCTAGTTGATCCCGCTGCTGATCATTGGCCACGGCTGTTGACTCACCGAACAGTCCGGTGCATACTGTACAGTTCGGTGAATTTTAGCCGCGGCGCCCTCGGCAAATTCCCGAGAGTGAAGAGTTCGTCGCTGGGGCTAGCCTGGGCACCGGACACTGTCTGGTGTACACCGGATAGTCCGGTGCACCCTAGGCTGGTGCATGTTTGGCTGAACTCATGCCAAACTTCTCCAATCCAATTTCTTTTTGATTTGGCAAGATTCCTAGCACTTAGAGAAATATGTTAGTATCCAAAACAATTTACTAAGGCCAGAGACATACCTTGATTCTTTGATTTGCAGCTTTCAACCACTTAGCATATAGTAACCAAAACAATATGTGTTGGGCATTTAATCACCAAAATATGTATAGAAATGGCCTAAGGGCACATTTACCTTTTAGAACTATCATCGTTAGTCTCTATTATCATCTTAGTCTCCTCAATTTTAGTAGCTACCCATTGAAACTAAACTAGCTAGAGGAGGAAGATTCAGTGGGATCTACTGCTTGGATGATGCTACTGAAGAAGGTACAATCTCTAGAGCTCCTGAAGCTATCAGAGGTGTTGTAGTTGTCACAGGAGTAGGGAAGACTATGACCTCATTGAAAGTAGACGAGAGACTATGAGAATCGATAGTTGTTGACGTGGAAGCCAATGACTTTGTCTGTCCTAGAGAGGCTACTGAAGTAGATTAAGACAAGCTAGCTAAACCCTATGGCACACCCCAATCTGGTCTAGCGAAGGCTTGTGGGTACTTATTTAATAGAGACACAAATTGTTGTTAAAAAGCATCCTATCCAAGAAGTTCATTGGACGCTAGGACTACAAGTGTTTGGAGTGGAGCAATTGGGGCCTACTACATTGGAGGAACCAAGGAGGCGTTGGAGTAAGAATTGTGTAGTTTGTCTCTCCTAAGCTAGTTGTGCCCAGAACTCATCATGATGAGCTGAGAGTCTAGACATCAAGGCTATCATCTGCTCATGTGCTGCTACCTAGGCCTCTAGCTATCACTCTTGGGCTATTGCTAGCGCCTAAACATCTCCTGTATCCACTAATCTCGAGAGGAGTCTGCTACGAAACTGGAGCTACTAGCTTATGCACTGCCTGAGTCTGAGCCCCTAGCCTCTATGTTGTGTGCTCTAGGAGGCGACGGAGGTGAAGGAACTCTGAAGTCCTTATCGGAGATATCACTAGAAGGAAGGTCCTCGCCGAACAAGTGTGCTAAGTTCTTGTGCTCAACCTGACGAATAGACTCATCCTACTCCTCCTGCTCCTCTCTCTCCTCAACTGATAAGCCTCTACAAACCTTTATGAGAACCCTACTGCCACGTCGAGTGCCACCAGCATGAGTAGGTTTGTAAAGTCCAAAGTGCTCAAAGGCTACCTAATGGGTGCAAATGTGTCTGTGGTGTTGAATCATTTTTTTCATGAACATGTGTGACAAGTAGTGAGTGTAGGGAAGCTGACATCTACCATGGAAACCGTTGGAGATCACATCCTCAATCTCACACAGTAGAATGTCTGCAATGTCAAAGACAGTGTGAGAGACAAGAGCACCAAACAACCACTATTGTATGTTGGTTGACACCCTAGCAAAGTTAACCTCAGGAAGTAGAGTGTTCCTTATCGCCACGTTAAAGACCTGACCAACTAGAGTCAAATCATCTAGAATACAATGGGACTCGGATCTGATCAGTGGGTGGAACAGAGCTACCACATGAGTTGCTAGCGAACGCACTCTGCGATGAGGGTATCTTAGGGGTCTGTTGTACCATAGCACAAACTATGGATCCTAGTCTCTAAAAGAACAAAGCTAAAAGTATCTAAAATCTCTCGAGTCAAAAGCATATAAAAACTCCTCTTTGAACGTAATTTGTTTGAACTCGTGGTTAGGGTCAATCCAAATGGTAGAGTAGAAAACCCTAACACACTCCTCCAAGTAAAGCCCTACTAGTGTCACAAGCGCCTCTAAGCCAGGCATGTACTCAATGTGTTGTTGTGTCTCCTCTAAACTAGATGCAACTATCAAGAAACCCAATTTCAAGAACGTGTAAGAACGTAATGCTATCTGTTTTGACTCAAAAGTCTTGAAGAAATAGGCCTACAAAGTAGTGTAAAAGTTGTCACCTGCCTTGACATCCTGCTTCTTGGGGAACCGTTTGTCAAATGAGGCAAGACAGTTTGGCTTGACTATGCTAGCTGAAGTGCCATGGAGGTCGACATGGTGAGGTGGTAGACCACCCCCTCCTTTGTAGGTGGGACCTCTAGGTCATCTTGTGCTCTATAGCACGATTTGCTCTCCTCTGCCTCTACAGGTGGGACAACATACTCTCCTATGCCTCTACAACATGACACGCTCTCCTCTAGGTCATCTCGCGCTCTATGATGCAAATTGTTGCCTAAGGTAGGCTCTAGCTATAGCTGAGGTTCTATCGAGTAAACGAATGTGCGCCTACGAGAAGACCAACAAAGTGGCTGAGTAGAGTGTCGTCTAGAGCCACCAATCCTAAGATAACCATTATTGCCTTTGTTGTTGCTACAACCTTAATAACATGTTGTGTATGTCTGTCGGGGTGCTTGAAAGTCGCCTAGAGGGGGGTGAATAGGCGTAATCTAAAAATTATAAACTTAAGCACACACTACAAGCCGGGGTTAGTGTTAGAATTAAATCCGAGTTCGAGAGAGAGGGGGAAAACAAATCAACCAAGAAATAGAGCGGATGACACGGTGATTTGTTTTACCGAGGTTTGGTTCTAAAGAACCTAGTCCCCGCTGATGTGGTCACAAAGACCGGGTCTCTTTCAACCCTTTCTCTCTCTCAAATAGTCACCTAGACCGAGTGAGCTTTCTTCCTTGATTTCTCGGGTCACTTAGACCCACAAGGACCACCACACAAATGGTGTCTCTTGCTTCGTTTACAAGGCTTTGAGAATAAGAATGAGAGAAAGAAGAAAGCCAACCAAGCAACAAGAGCAACAAAGAAACACAAGAACGATCCTCTCACAAGTCCTAAAGAACTAGAATTGAATTGGGGACTTTGATTGGATCGGAGCCTTTGATTTGTGTCTTGGAGTGTTGCACTTTGCTCTTGTATTGAATGAGGAGTGTTGAATGCTTGGATGGTTGAAGTCGAGGTGGTTGAGGGGTATTTATAGCCCTCAACCACCAATTCAACCATTGGGGGTGGCTGCTGTCGATGGGCGCACAGGACAGTCCGGTGTGCCACCGGACACTGTCCGGTGCGCCAACCACGTCACCCAACCGTTAGGGTTTGACCGTTGGAGCTTTGTCTTCTTGTGGCACCGGATAGTCTGGTGCCGCACCGGACAGGTACTGTGCACTGTCCGGTGTGCCTCTGGCGGCTGCTCTGACTTCTGCGTGAACAGTCCGCGAACTGTAGCGTTGCAGGCGACCGTTGCGCTGGAGGGCCGTTGCTTCACTGGTGCACCGGACAGTCCGATGGCACACCGGATAGTCCGGTGAATTATAGCGGACCGCGGCCTCAGAATCCCGAAGGTGAAGGGTTCAGAGTCGTACGGCCCTGGTGCATCGGACACTGTCCGGTGGCACACCGGACAGTCCGGTGCGCCAGACTAGGGCTCTATTCGATTTCTTTTGCTCCTTTCTTTTGAACCCTAACTTTGATCCTTTATTGGTTTGTGTTGAACCTTTATGCACCTGTAGAATATATAATCTAGAGCAAACTAGTTAGTCCAATTATTTGTGTTGGGCATTCAACCATCAAAATTAATTATGGAAAAGGTTTGACCCTATTTCCCTTTCAATCTCCCCCTTTTTGGTGATTGATGCCAACACAAACCAAAGCAAATATATAAAGTGCAGAAATGAATTAGTTTGCATAAGGTAAGTGCATAGGTTACTTGGAATTAAACCAATTTATAATTTCATTAGATATGCATTGTTTGCTTTCTTTTATTTAGCATTTTGGACCACGTTTGCACCACTTGTTTTGTTTTTGCAAATTCTTTTGGAAAAATGTTTCAAAGTCTTTTTGCAAATAGTCAAAGGTATATGAGTAAGATTTTGAGAAGCATTTTCAAGATTTTGAAATTTTCTCCCCTGTTTCAAATGCTTTTCTTTTGACTTAAACAAAACTCCCCCTGAATAAAATTCTCCTCTTAGTGTTCAAGAGGGTTTTACCAATTTTTGAAAATACCAATAAGTACCAATTGAAAAGGGATCAAATACATTTAGACATCAATTTGAAAACTTCTTTTAAAATTGGGTGGTAGTGCGGTCCTTTTGCTTTGGGCTAATACTTTCTCCCCCTTTGGCATTAATCGCCAAAAACGGAGACTTTGTGAGCCCTTTAAACTTTCTCCCCATTGGTACAAGTAAATAGGAGTGAAGGATTATACCAATTTGGAGTTCGGAGTAACGACGAATGATAAAAGATACCGGTAGAGTGGATTGGAAGCCTTGTCTTTGTCGAATACTCCATTTCCCTTTCAATCTATGACTTAGCATAGAAATACACTTGAAAACACATTAGTCGTAGACATAAAAGAGATACGATCAAAGGTATATAAATGAGCTATGTGTGCAATGTTTCAATCAAAGTTCCGAGAATCAAGAATGTTTAGCTCATTCCTAAGTTTGGTAAAAGTTTTCTCATCTAATGGCTTGGTAAAGATATCGGCTAATTGTTCTTTGGTGCTAACATAAGCAATCTTGATATCCCCCTTTGTTGGTGATCCCTCAAAAAGTGATACCGAATGTCTATGTGCTTAGTGCGGCTGTGTTCAACGAGATTATCCGTCATGCGGATTACACTCTCATTGTCACATAGGAGAGGGACTTTGCTCAATTTGAAGCCATAGTCCCTGAGGGTTTGTCTCATCCAAAGTAACTGCGCACAGCAATGGCCTGCGGCAATATACTCGGCTTCGGTGGTAGAAAGAGCAACTGAATTTTGTTTCTTTGAAGCCCAAGACACCAGGGATCTCCCCAGAAACTGACAAGTCCTAGATGTGCTCTTCCTATTAATTTTACACCCTGCCCAATCGGCATCTGAATATCCTATTAAATCAAAAGTGGATCCCTTGGGGTACCAAAGACCAAACTTAGGAGTGTAAACTAAATATCTCATGATTCTTTTCACGGTCCTAAGGTGAACTTCCTTAGGATCAGCTCGAAACCTGCACACATGCATACGGAAAGCATAATATTCGGTCGAGATGCACATAAATATAGTAAAGGCCCTATCATCGACCGGTATACCTTTTGATCTACAGACTTACCTCCCATGTCGAGGTCGAGATGCCCATTTGTTCCCATGGGTGTCTTGATGGGCTTGGCATCCTTCATTCCAAACTTGGTAAGTATGTCTTGTATGTATTTTGTTTGGCTGATGAAGGTGCCCTCTTGGAGTTGCTTGACTTGAAATCCTAGGAAATACTTCAACTCCCCCATCATAGACATCTCGAATTTCTGTATCATGATCCTACTAAACTCTTCACAAGTAGATTTGTTAGTAGACCCAAATATGATATCATCAACATAAATTTGGCATACAAACAAATCTTTTGCAATAGTTTTAGTAAAGAGTGTAGAATCGGCTTTGCCGACTTTGAAGCCATTAGTGATAAGAAAATCTTGCAGGCATTCATACCATGCTCTTGGGGCTTGCTTGAGCCCATAAAGCGCCTTTGAGAGTTTATACGCATGGTTAGGGTACTCACTATCTTCAAAGCCGGGAGGTTGCTCAACATAGACCTCTTCCTTGATTGGTTCATTGAGGAAGGCACTTTTCACGTCCATTTGATAAAGCTTAAAGCCATGGTAAGTAGCATAGGCAAGTAATATGCGAATTGACTCAAGCCAAGCTACGGGTGCATAAGTTTCATCGAAATCCAAACCTTCGACTTATGAATAACCCTTGGCCACAAGTCGGGCTTTGTTCCTTATCACCACACCATGCTCATCTTGCTTGTTGCAGAATACTCATTTGGTACCTACAACATTTTGATTAGGACATGGAACCAAATGCCATACCTCATTCCTCGTGAAGTTGTTGAGCTCCTCTTGCATTGCCATCACCCAATCCGATCTCTTAATGCATCCTCAATCTTGTAAGGCTCAATAGAGGAAATAAAAGGGTAATGCTCATAGAAATGTGCGACTCAAGATTGAGTAGTTACCCCCTTATGAATATCACCAAGAATGGAGTTGACGGGGTGATCTCTTTGAATCGCCTAGTGGACTCTTGGGTGTGGCGGTCTTTGACCTTGTACTTCTTGATCATCTTCCTTGTCTTTGTCATGGTCATCTCCCTCTTGATTATTGTCCTCCTCTTGAGGTGGCTCATCCTCTTGATCTTCATTTTCATCATCTTGAGCTTGATCCTCATCTTGGGTTGGTGAGGATGCTTGATTGGAAGATGAAGGTTGATCTTGTGCTTGAGTGGGCTCTTCGGATTCCTTAGGACACACATCCCCAATGGACATGTTCCTTAGTGCAACGCATGGAGCCACTTCATCATCTAGCTCATCAAGATCAACTTGCTCCAATTGGGAGCCATTAGTCTCATCAAATATAATGTCACAAGAAACCTCAACTAATCCAGTGGATTTGTTGAAGACTCTATATGCCCTTGTGTTTGAGTCATAACCAAGCAAAAAGCCTTCTACAGTCTTAGGAGCAAATTTAGATTTTCTACCTCTTTTAACAAGAATAAAACATTTGCTTCCAAAGACTCTAAAATATGAAACATTGGGCTTTTTACCGGTTAGGAGTTAATAAGATGTCTTCTTGAGGATTCGGTGAAGGTAGAGCCGGTTGATGGAGTAGCAGGCGGTGTTAATCGCCTCAGCCCAAAACCGGTCCGGAGTCTTGTACTCATTAAGCATGGTCCTTGTCATATCCAGTAGAGTTCTATTCTTCCTCTCCACTACACCATTTTGTTGTGGTGTGTAGGGAGAAGAGAACTCATGCTTGATGCCCTCCTCCTCAAGAAAGCCTTCTATTTGTGAATTCTTGAACTTTGTCCCATTATCGCTTCTTATTTTCTTGATCCTTAATCCGAACTCATTTTGAGCCCATCTCAAAAATCCCTTTAAGGTCTCTTGGGTTTGAGATTTTTCCTGCAAAAAGAACACCCAAGTGAAGCGAGAATAATCATCCACAATGACTAGACAGTACTTACTCCCGCCGATGCTTATGTAAGCGATCGAGGCGAATAAATCCATGTGAAGTACCTCGAGCGGCCTGTCCGTCGTCATGATGTTCTTGTGTGGATGGTGAGCGCCAACTTGCTTTCCTGCTTGACATGCGCTACAAACCCTGTCTTTCTCAAAATGAACATTTGTTAGTTGCAAAATGTGTTCTCCCTTTAGAAGTTTGTGAAGATTCTTCCTTCCAACATGGGCAAGTCGATGATGCCAGAGCCAACCCATATTAGTCTTAGCAATTAAGCAACTGTAAGTTCAGCTCTTTTAAAATCAACTAAGTATAGCTGACCCTCTAACACTCCCTTAAATGCTACTGAATCATCACTCCTTCTTAAGACAGTAACACCTACATCACTAAAAAGACAGTTGTAGCCCATTTTGCATAATTGACAAACTGAAAGCAAGTTATAATCTAAATAATCTACAAGAAAAACATTGGAAATAGAATGATCAGGTGATATAGCAGTTTTACCAAGTCCTTTGACCAAACCTTGATTTCCATCCCTGAATGTGATAGCTCGTTGGGGATCTTCATTTTTCTCATAGGAGGAGAACATCCTTTTCTCCCCTGTCATGTGGTTTGTGCATCCGCTATCAATTATTCAGCTTGAGCCCCCAGATGCATAAACCTACAAAACAATTTAGGCCTTGTTCTTAGGTACCCAAACAGTCTTGGGTCCTTTGACGTTAGAAACAAGCACCTTGGGTACCCAAACACAAGTCTTTGAGCCCTTGTGTTTGGCCCCAACATATTTGGCAACTACTTTGCCTCATTTGTTAGTGAGCACATAAGAAGCATCAAAAGTCTTAAATGAAACATTAGGCTCATTTGATGCAGTAGGAGTTTTCTTTTTAGGCATTTTAATTTGAGTAGGATGCCTAGAGCTAGAAGCCTCATTCTTATACATAAAAGCATGATGGGAAACAGAATGAGATTTCTTAGCATGAATTCTCCTAATCTTGTGTTCGGGATAACCAGCAGGATATAAAATGTAGCCCTCGTTATCCTGAACCATGGGAGCCTTGCCCTTAACAAAATTAGATAATCTTTTAGGGGCATTAATTTTGACATTGCTTCCCTGTTGGAAACCAATGCCATCCTTGATGCCAGGGCGTCTCCCATTATAGAGCATGCTTCTAGCAAATTTAAATTTCTCATTTTCTATCTCATGCTCATTGATTTAAGTAGTTAGTTGAGCTATGTGATCATTTTATTGTTTAATTAGGGAAAGGTGATCATGAGTAGCATCAATATTAATATCTCTACATCTAGTACAAATGGCAACATGCTCAATAGTAGATGTAGATGGTTTGCAAAGATTTAATTCATCTATCTTAGATTTTAGCATGGCATTTTCATCTCTAAGACAGGAAATGGAATCATTGCAAACCTTCAAATCATTAGCCTTGGAAATTAAGCTAGCATTTTCAGTCCTAAGGCTAGAAATAGATTCATTCAATTTTTCAATCTTAGCAATTAAACTAGCATTTTCATTTCTAAGATTAATAATTGAGTCATTACAAACCTTTAATTTCTCAACCTTAGCATTTAAACTAGCATTCTCAGTTCTAAGGTTAGAAATAGTATCATGGCAAATGCTAAGCTCTTTAGTCAAGTTTTCACATTTTTCAATCTCCTGAGCATAACATTTTTCACCTTAACATGCTTTTTATTTTCCTTAATAAGGAATTTCACTTGGCTATCCAAGAGTTCATCCTTCTCATGAATGGCACCTATCAATTCATTCATTTTTTCTTTCTGTTGCATGTTAAGGTTGGCAAAAAGGGTAAGCAAATTATCCTCATCTTCACTAGAGCTACCCTCATCACTAGATGTAGTGTACTTAGGGGTGGTTCTAGTTTGTACCTTCTTTTTCTTGCCGTATGTTGGGGACTTGTTCTCAAGTGCTATGAATTAAGAACAAGGCAACACAGAAAAAGTTAATGGTTAATGCCCTTCGTCCTTTGAAGCATTATCTCCCTCAGCATATAATTATCTTCAGACGAAGGTTTTGAAGGACATACCTTCATCATCATAACACATTTGTATAAAAGACGAAGCATATGAAACATGAGAAACAACATGAATAATTGTATGATATCATAATATATATATTTCTTATTATATAATCACGAATGAATATGAACAATATTGAATTACATTTATACCTTCGGCTTGACAGAAAGTGATAATACAAGCGTGACGCGAAAGCAAATGCCAAGTCAGCATGAATAGTACAGGGGTACTGTTCATCTATTTATAGGCACAGGGCACAACCTGTGAGATATTACAATCATGCCCTTTACAAAAGATTAAAATTATGACATAGACCCTCATGGACTAAACAGTCATTTCATCTTTAAGTCGGTTTCACCCTTCGTCTTGAGACATTTCATAATGCCGAAGCTTCATGAGTGGTAGCTTCGGCATTGCTTTTAGGAGGATCTGCCGAAGGTGTTTCTTCTTTCAGGATCTTCAGCGACGAAGCATGCCCCTAACAGTAGCCCCTTCGCGGTGCTAGATTGTTTTTCATAACGAGCTTGATCCGTGAAAAAGTCTCTTAGGCTTCGGGAAGCCAAAGGTCCGAAAAACACCTTCCCTAAGCTCGTTGCTGAGAAACGATAAAAATTCTCCAAGCGCAAAACAATCCCACCATGTAGCAGGTTCGCGCGTCCTGGCAATTCACCTTCTCAGGTTCTATGGCCCACCATTCAGTGGGTACGGGTGACTGTTCGTTCGGTGCGGAAGACTTGTCGATTCACCTTCCCACCGGGGGCTCTACTTTTTGACGGAGTTAACGAAGGGAGGTTGGGATGCCTTCGGGACCGGGCCGGGGTGAAGGTCGTCAGCACTCTATCAAAGAGTGTTGGCCTTCCGAAGATCGAGGCGGACCTTTGCAGGTACCGGTGACAGCATATCGCCGGTATTCTGTTTTATGCTAATTTTAAGGTAAAATTTTTTATTATTATTATTTTTCTTTAAAAAAGGTGTTTTCTGATGAAGGTTGTTTTTGGCAGAGTTTACTACCAAGCAAAGTCTTGAGGATGCAACAAGACCTCGAGGACAAGAAGAACGAAGCTATAGTTGTAGATCTAGAGAAGAAAATTAAAGATTACGAAGCTTCTTTAGAGAAAAAAGACTTCGTACTCCAAGCTATGGAAGGTTCACTAGCAGAAGCCCAGGCTGAAATTGCTAAATTGAAGAATGAACTTTCCTCAGAAAAGAAAAATTTTGAAGCCAGACTCAAAGCTGAAGTTGAGAAGAGTTCAAATTTGCAAAAATCACTGAAGGACCTTCAGGAAAAATGCTTAAACTTCGGCAACCGATGCCTACAGCGGCTGAAGCAGGTGTTCAACTCGGTTAGAGCAAGCACTAAGAAATTCAGTCCTTCGGTTGAAAACCTGCCAGAAACTTTGGAACACATTGAGGGTGAAGTTGATGCTCTCGACGAAGTTATAGGTGGACACGCTGATTTCTGCGCTCTGCTAGCTTCTCGAGGCACAGCTGTCGCCTTCATGAAATCTGGCTGTACACACGAAAAAATTGTCAATAGACCCAATTTTAGCTTGTCACCAGTGGATTTAATTGATATCCCTAGCCTAGCTCGAAGTATAGGAAACAGGTTCATAACTCAAATTTGGATAGAGGGCGGGCGAAAAATGGCTGGCGACGAAGCTCGAAGCCATCTTAAACCGGTAAAAAACTAGTCTGTTACCTTACCTTCGCCTTGAACCTTGCACTTGCCTCATATCGTCTTAATATGTACAGGATGACGAGGTTGAGGAACAAAGAGCCGAAGCTTGACCATTGATCTGAAGCTTAGATGATCCGAAGTTTAATGATATCAAAATTGAAGAATTTGCTAAAAAAATTCTATGGAAAATCTAGTAATATTGTTGTAAAAAAGTATTGTAATTTTAGGAATCAGATACTCTGTGAATTTGTGCATACCTTGTAATATAATTTTACCTCTTCATTCATGTATGAACTGCTTTGATGTGGACGAGACATATTTTTTGAGCCGGTGCGAAAAACACCTTCCCTTCTTTTCGTACACAACGAAGCATGAAACTGCCTCTTTTTCTTTTGCCGAAGCCTTATCTTTATAGCCGAAGCATCTGCCTGTGTATGTTATGATAATGATGATCCTATGCATGTCTAAGTGAATGTTTATGAATGCAAATGTATGATGTAATGTGTCGTGCAAATGAATGCCCAAACACACACGTCCGAAGCCACAACCATAGCCTTCATTCCCTTGGGAATGACCGAAGTCTCTTTGCCGTTTATTTTTCGGCTTCACCACTTATTTTTCGGTGTATCAGCGCTGACTTTTCGCTGTAAGTTCTACATCCCCTTAGGAACGTATTTTGAACTTCTTCGCCTTCTATTTCGGCGGTATCGCGTTGACTTTTCGCGTTCGCCTTATATTTCGGCGGTATCAGCGTTGACTTTTCGCTGTAAGCTCTGCATTCCCTTGGGAACGACTTTTGAGCAGAAAACTTACGATGTGCTCCCTTAGGAACTACTTTTTGTAGCTTCGTCGTGCTCTGCATCCCCTTAGGGACGACTTTTGAGCTTCTCCCTGTTTTTTCCTTTTTCCCAGCACTCGATGGTGCATGCTCAGTTTTTATATTTACATTTTTGGGGGATTTTGCTCTCGTAGAGCTGAATAAGAAAAGGAAAATTACATGCTATGGCCCCATTAAAAACCTTTCTCCCCCTTTGGAAAGGAAAAGGGTGCCATAGGAAAAATAAAAAAGATTACATCAAGTTAGACATAATATCGCCGAAGCTCATCCGCATTCCAAGATCTAGGAATGTTGTTGCCGTCTATGTCCTTCAATCTGTAAGAACCGGGTCTTGACGAAGATACTACCAGAAAAGGTCCTTCCCACTTTAGTTGTACCTTGCCTACTGTGTCTAGGTTGGCCACTCTCCGAAGTACCAAATGCCCTGGTTTGATGTTCTTTAGCCAAACTTTTCTGTCCCGCCACTTTATTGTTTTGGCTTGGTATTTATTGATATTCTCCACAGCCTGAAGCTTGATCTCTTCTATAGCATCTTTTGCCACGGAAAAATCAGCTTCGTGCTCTGCCGAAGCCACTGTTCTTATTGACCTTGCCCTAGCTTCTTCTAGGGTTATTGCTTCGTCGCTAAATAATAGTTTCAATGGTGTAAAACCTGTTGACCTTGATATTGTTGTGTTGTGGCTCCACACCACTTTGATCAATTCATCTAGCCATTTTCCTCTGGGCTGATTGAAGATTAACTTCATTATTCCCGTCATTATAATGCCATTAGCTCTTTCAACAAGTCCATTTGACTCCGGATGCCTGACCGATGCAAAATGAATCTTCGTGCCAATCTGTTCACAGAATTCCTTGAAAGCTTCGGCATCGAACTGTGTTGCGTTGTCTACAGTAATAGCCTTCGGCACTCTGAAGCGACAAACAATGTTTTGACAGAAGAATTTCTGGACGATAACCGAAGTTATTGTGGCCAAAGGCTTCGCCTCAATCCACTTAGAAAAATACTCTACCGCCACCACAACATATTTTAGATTTCCTTGTGCTGGTGGAAGTGGACCTAGCAAATCGAGGCCCCACCTTTGCAACGGCCAAATGGGCTGTATTAATTGAGTGAGAGATGAAGGTTGTTTCTGGTCTCTCGCACATTTTTGGCAGCCTTCGCATTTTTGAACTAATTCTGCTGCATCCGAAGCTACCTTCAGCCAGTAGAATCCTTGTTGAAAAACTTTTCCCAACAGAGGTCTAGACCCAATGTGAGATCCACACAGACCTGCATGTATCTCCTTCATTAATTCGATACCTTCGGTTCTTGATAAACACTTGAGAAGTGGGGAACAAACCCCATATTTATACAATTCCCCTTCTATTATCACATATGGTCTTGTCCTTGCCTCCATTCTCTTGTTATAAACTTCGTCATCGGAGAGACAGTTGCCTTGGACGAAGGATATGATTTCAGTTCTCCTGTCCTCACTGTGTACTGGAGAAATGTTAAGTATAGCTCTTTCCATAAGTTCAACCGAAGGCACCTTTATTGTTTCGAAGAATACCTCCGAAGGTATAGGGAGCCCCTGGGCCGCTGATTTGGCTAACAAATCTGCGTGCTCATTTTCACCTCTTGGAATATTCTTGACAGAAAAAACCTTCGAAGGAGGCTTCCAACCTTCGAACTGCATCCAGATATTTTTCAAGCTTCGGATCTCGTGCCTTGCTGCTTTTGTCCACGTGGCCAGCAATAACTTGAGAATCGGTCTTCAGAATAGCCCTTCTTATTCCCATTGCCCTTAGTTTCCGAAGCCCCAACAAAAGTGCTTCGTACTCAGCAATATTATTTGTACAACTGAAATTCAATTTGACCGCATAACATGTTTTAACTTTTGACGGTGCCACTATCACCGCAGCTGCTCATGCACCAAAGGTTCCCTAAGAACCATCACAGAACACCGTCCAAGCTTCGGTATCCTTGCTTGTCCCTTCTTCGTGAGCCCCTGGCGTCCAGTCAGCGATGAAGTCTGCTAGCGCCTGGGATTGAATTGAAGATCTGTGTACATAGTCAATGGTGAATTCATTGAGCTCCACAGCCCACTTTCCAACCCTTCCAGTGGCTTCTCTGTTCCTTATAATATCCTTCAGAGGCTGTGATGAGGGAACAATTATATGGTAAGCTTGAAAATAATGCCGAAGCTTCCTGGAGGCCATTAATATAGCATACAACACCTTCTCCAATTCTATGTAATTTTTCTTTGATAAAGTTAATACTTCGGAAACAAAGTATACTGGGACTTGCTTCTTAATTTGTACTTCAAGCTTCTCCTGTACTAGGGCCGCACTCACTGCAGAGTGCGAAGCTGCCACATACAATAGCAAAGGAGCCCCTGACGTAGGTGGGGTTAGTGTTGTTAGATCAATCAGATATTGCTTCAGCTCTTCGAAGGCTTTCTGCTGAGCTGAACCCCACTGAAAGACTTTGGCCAACTTCAACACTTCAAAGAATGGTAAATTTCTTTCTGCTGATCTAGATATGAATCGATTCAAAGATGCCAATCTTCCTGTCAGCCGCTGAGCCCCCTTCTTTGTGCTTGGCGGTTCCATCCGAAGGATAGCTTCGATCTTGTTTGGGTTAGCTTCAATCCCCTTCGTTGAAACCAGACAACCAAGGAACTTGCCCTTCTTCACTTCGAAGACACATTTTTCTGGATTTAATTTCAGGCTAGCTTGCCTAAAATTAGCAAATGTTTCCTGCAGATCAGCAATGTGATTTTCCTGCTTCGTGCTCTTTACTATGATATCATCAACATATGTTAGCACATTTCTACATATCTGAGAGTGAAGGACTTTGGCTGTCATTCTACTGAAGCTTCCTCCAGCATTCTTGAGCCCCTCAGGCATCCGAAGATAACAATATGTACCACTGGGGGTTATGAAGCTAGTTTTTGGCTCATCTTCCTTCTTCATCCAGATTTGGTGGTAGCCTGAATAACAATCTAGTAGACTCATGAGTTCTGACGAAGCTGTTGCATCTACTAGAGAATCTATTCTTGGTAATGGGAACTCATCCTTTGGACAAGCCTTGTTGAGATCAGTAAAATCAATGCACATTCTCCATTTGCCATTGGCCTTCTTCACCATAACAGTGTTGCCTAGCCATTCTGGGTATTTCACTTCTCTGATGACACCAGCACTGAAAAGTCTTTTTACTTCATCCCGAGCACCTTCGGCTTTATCATCAGACATTTTCCGAAGCTTTTGTTTCCTGGGTCGAAAGGATGGATCGACATTGAGTGAATGTTCAATGATGTCCCTGTTGACACCAAAGAGATCGTTGGCTGACCATGCAAAAACATCTTTATTGTTGAATAAAAACCTTATCAAGGTTTTTTCCTACTCTTCAGATAATTGAGACCCCAGCAGTACCTTCTACTCTGCTATGTCTTCACATAGGAGCATGGGCTTCAGCTGATCAGCGAAGCAGCCTTCTCTCTTCTGTACTTATACTTTTCACAAGCTTCGGCTTCATCTATATTGTGGATTGCTTTTGAGTCTGACCAATTTCCCTCAGCCTTTCTGGCAGCCTCCTGACTTCCATGAATAGCAATAGGCCCTTGATCCAAAGGTATCTTCATGCATAGATATGTTGGATGAAGTATTGCTTCGAAAGCGTTGAGAGTCCCACGACCAATGATTGCATTGTAGGGGTATTCCATGTCAACAATATCAAACACAACCTGTTCAGTCCTTGTATTGTGGACAAATCCAAAGGTCACTAGCATTGTGGTTTTGCCAAGTGCTACAATCTACCTTCCTCCGAAGCCACAAAGAGGGTGTGTAGCATCATGAATCTTGTCCTCTGGCTCTTGCATCTGTCTGAAGGCCTTAGCAAATATGATGTTGGCTGCGCTGCCTGTATCAACCAAAACATTGTGGACAAGAAATCCTTTGATGATGCAAGATATGACCATAGCATCATTATGAGGATAATCCTTGAGTTGAAGGTCCTCCTGAGAGAAGGTAATTGGGATGTGGGACCATTTTGACTTGATGAAGGATCCCTGCACCCCAACATGCTGCACCCTTCTCTGAGCCTCCTTCTTCTGCTTCTTGTTGGCTGGTTCTGAGCATATGAACCGCCTGTTATTGGGAGCACCAGCTTTGTAGCCAAAGCAGCTTCAGCTTGGATGTTGGACAAAGCCATCAGCTCAATAGTGGAAGCGAGTTCACTGGAGGTGGGCGCCAATGTTGGAGACTTGTTCTCAAGTGCTATGAATTAAGAACAAGGCAACACAGAAAAAGTTAATGGTTAATGCCCTTTGTCCTTCGAAGCATTATCTCCTTCAGGATATAATGATCTTCAGACGAAGGTTTTGAAGGACATACCTTCATCATCATAACACATTTGTATAAAAGACGAAGCATATGAAACATGAGAAACAACATGAATAATTGTATGATATCATAATATATATATATATATTTCTTATTATATAATCACGAATGAATATGAACAATATTGAATTACATTTATTCCTTCGGCTTGACAGAAAGTGATAATACAAGCGTGACGCGAAAGCAAATGCCAAGTCAGCGTGAACAGTACAGGGGTACTGTTCATCTATTTATAGGCACAGGAAGCAACCTGTGAGATATTACAATCATGCCCTTTACAAAAGATAACAATTATGACATAGACCCTCATGGACTAAACAGTCATTTCATCTTTAAGTCGGTTTCACCCTTCGTCTTGAGACATTTCATAATGTCGAAGCTTCATGAGTGGTAGCTTGGGCATTGCTTTTAGGAGGATCTGCCGAAGGTGTTTCTTCTTTCAGGATCTTCGGCGACGAAGCATGCCCCCAACACCGTCCTTTGCCATGAAGCATTTGTGGCCGACGTTGGGGAAGAGAAGTCTCTTGTTGATGGCGATGTTTGCGGCATCCTTGTTGAAGGAGGAGTCGGTGGAGCTCATGTCGGAGTCCCATTCCCGATACACGTGGGCATCGCCGCCCTTCTTCTTGTAGTACTTCTTCTTTTCCTTCTTCCTCCCCTTCTTGTCGTTGTCCCTATCACTATCACTAGACATAGGGCATTTAGCGATAAAATGACCGGGCTTACCACATTTGTAGCACACCCTCTTGGAGCGGGGTTTGTAGTCCCTCCCCCTCCTTTGCTTGAGGATTTGGTGAAAGCTCTTGATGATGAGCGCCATCTCCTCGTTGTCGAGCTTGGAGGCATCGATGGGGAGCCTACTAGATGTAGACTCTTCTTTCTTCTCCTCCATCGCTTTGAATGCGATGGGTTGCACCTCGGGTGTGGAGGTGCCGCCTTGATCCAAGTTGACAATTTGTTTGGAGCCTTTGATCATCAATTCAAAGCTCACAAATTTTTTTATAACCTCCTCGGGAGACATTAGCTTATATCTAGGATCACCACGAACTAATTGAACTTGTGTAGGATTGCAAAAAACGAGTGATCTTAGAATAATCTTGACCATTTCATGGTCATCCCATTTGGTGCTCCCGAGGTTGCGCACTTGATTCATCATGGTCTTTAGCCGGTTGTACATGGCTTGCGGCTCTTCCCCATGGTTGAGGACGAATCGACCGAGCTCTCCCTCGATCGTCTCTCTTTTGGTGATCTTGGTCACCTCGTCCCCTTTGTGTGCGGTCTTGAGGACGTCCCAAATATCTTTGGCAGTTTCTAACCCATGCACTTTGTTATACTCCTATCGACTTAAAGAGGTGATGAGTATAGTAGTTGCTTGGGAGTTAAAGTGTCGTATTTGGGCGACTTCGTCCGAGTCATAGTCTTTATCCCCCACCTGTGGTACCTGCGCTCCATACTCAACAACATCTCATATGGTTTCGTGGAGTGAGGTTAGATGACCTTTCATTTTAACACTCCACATAGAATAATCTTCACCATCAAAAATTGGTGGTTTGCCTAATGAAACAAAAAGTAAAGGAGCACGTTTAGAAATGCGGGGATAGCGTAGGGGGATCTTACTAAACTTCTTGTGCTCATGGCGCTTAGAAGTGACGGACGGCGCGTCGGAGCCGGATGTAGAGGGCGACGAAGAATCGGCCTCGTAGTAGACCACTTTCTTCATCTTTTTCTTCTTGTCGCCACTCTGATGTGACTTGACGCGGGGAGGTGATTCCTCCCTTCCTTTGGTGCCGGACTCCTTTGATGGAGCCTTCCCGTGGCTTGTGGCCGTTTCCATCTCCCTCTTGGCGGATCCTCCCGACATCACTTTGAGTGGTTAGACTCTAATGAAGTACTGGGCTTTGATACCAATTGAAAGTCGCCTAGAGGGGATGAATAGGCGTAATCTGAAAAATTATAAACTTAAGCACACACTACAAGTCGGGGTTAGCTTTAGAATTAAATCTGAGTCCGAGAGAGAGGGGGAAAACAAATCAACCAAGAAATAGAGCGGATAACACAGTGATTTGTTTTACCGAGGTTTGGTTCTAAAGAACCTAGTCGCCGTTGAGGTGGTCACAAAGACCGGGTGATATAGCTAAGGTGCCCGATCTTTCGATGAGTGGAGATAATTCCGATTTGGCGGAAGATGACCCTTGCAATCCGACTACGACGAGCAAGCCCGCGGCGCCAATGCAATCGCTGAACCAACTCCCTGTGGTTACCGACCTTGCTGATGCGAGATCGGCCAGATCACAAAGATCGTTTCCTGTGCGCAATCGAAGAACGAACAAGAAAAAGATGCGAGCAATCTAATTTATTACTCGAGGGTGGAGTTCTGAATACACGAAGACAGCGCTGATTTGCGCGTGTCCGAGAGTAGCTAAAGCTAACGTAAAACAAAACTCCAAGAACAATGGAGGCGCAGCTCCTGGATAAATAGAGAGAGGGGGTGTAGCCCCTAGTGGCGGCCAAAGGGGAAAACGCAACCCTAGGTCGTCCACTATGGGCCGCAGTTGGGCTGGTCGTCTATTCTTCTAGGCCCTCATTCTTCAGTAGCATGACGAAGTTAAGATCTCTAGCACGGGCCTGAGTGATTGGCCCAGCTAATGAAGGAAGTGGTGCTTGATGTGGAGGTGTTGCTAGTGTAGCCATACTCATGTTGCAGGTGATGTCCTCATCATCCTCCCCTTCTTGAAATGAAGTCGTCCTCGACGGCAACTCCTCATCCTCAGCCATATAAGGTTTCAAATCTACAACATTAAAACTAGTGGAAACACCAAATTCCGTAGGCAGGTCAAGGATATAAGCATTATCATTAATCTTTGTTAGCACCTTAAAAGGACCAGCAGCACGAGGCATTAGTTTAGAACGGCGCACGGTAGGAAACCGATCCTTTCTCAAGTGCAACCAAACCATATCACCTGGCTCAAAAGTAACAAGTTTTCTTCCTTTACTATCAGCAACCTGATTTTTTGCATTAGTAGCAGCAATGTTTTGTTTCGTTTGTTCTTGTATGGTAATCATTTGTTCAATATGTGCAGCAGCATCTACATGTGGGGTGTTCGCAGCATTAAGTGAAATCAAATCAATAGGTGCCCTAGGGATGTAACCATAAACAATCTGGAAAGGGCACATCTTTGTAGAAGAATGTGTGGCATGATTGTAAGGAAATTCAACATGAGGCAAGCAATCCTTCCAACGTCTCAAATTTGTGTCTAAAACAGCCCTAAGCATGGTAGATAAGTTCTATTTACTACCTCAGTTTGTCCATCAGTCTGAGGGTGACAAGTAGTGCTAAACAGCAATTTAGTTCCCAATTTATTCCAAAGAGGTCTCCAAAAATGGCTTAGAAACTTAGCATCGCGATCAGAGACTATTGTTTTTGGAATACCATGTAAACGAATAATTTCTCTAAAGAACAATTCAGCAACAATGCTAGCATCATCAGTTTTATGACAAGGTATAAAGTGAGCCATTTTAGAGAATCTATCAACAACCACAAAAATATTATCCCTCCCCTTCTTAGTTCTAGGAAAGCCCAAAACAAAGTCCATAGAAATATCAAGCCAAGGAGAAGAAGGGACAGGCAAAACCATGGTTGCCCAAACATGACTTAGCTTTCTGGCAAGTAGTGCAACGTGCAACAAGACGCTCAACATCACGGCGCATCCGAGACCAAAAGAAGTGTGCGGCCAGCACCTCATGTGTCTTGTAAACGCCAAAGTGCCCCATGAGACCGCCTCCATGAGCTTCCTACAGCAACAAAAGACAAACCGAGCTTGTTGGAATACACAGCTTGTTAGCGCGGAACAAAAATCCATCCTGTATGTGAAATTTTCCCCAGGGTTTGCCATCCTTACAATGTATATAGAAATCTTTAAAATCAGCATCATCCACATATTGATCTTTCACAGTTTGCAAGCCAACGATTCTAAATTCTAACTGTGAAAGCATGGTATATCTATGGGACAACGCATCAGCAATGACGTTTTCCTTCCCGTTCTTGTGTTTAATGATGTAAGGAAAGGACTCGATGAATTCTACCCAACTAGCATGACGACGGTTCAGATTTGTTTGGGTACGAATATGTTTTAAAGCCTCATAATCAGAATGAATTATAAACTCACGAGGCCAAAGGTAGTGCTGCCATGTTTGCAAAGTGCGAACTAAAGCATAAAGTTCCTTATCATAAGTAGAATATCTCAAGCTAGCACCGCTTAATTTTTCACTAAAATAAGCAACCGGTTTTCCTTCTTGTAACAAAACAGCACCTAACCCAATACCACTAGCATCACATTCAAGTTCAAACACTTTCTGAAAGTCGAGCAATTGTAAGAGTGGAGCATGGGTTAACTTATCTTTCAAAGTGTTGAACGCCTCTTCTTGTGGGGGGTCCCAAGCAAAAGACACACCTTTCTTTGTGAGTTCGTGCAAAGGGGCAGCGATGGAGCTAAAATCACGCACAAAACAGTGGTAAAATCCTGCAAGTCCAAGAAAACTCCGAATTTGGGTGACCGTCGTTGGTGTAGGCCAGTCCTGAATGGCTTCAACCTTGCTGCTATCCACCTCAATGCCCTGCGGAGTAACCACATAACCAAGAAACGAGACACGTTGCGTGCAACATGTTACCAAACAAGCGAGCAGCACGCAAATGTTCTAAATGCTCCTCTATAGACTTGCTGTAAATAAGGATATCATCAAAATAAACAACAACAAACAAACCTATGAAGGCCCGTAGAACTTCGTTCATTAAACGCATAAAGGTGCTGGGAGCATTAGTCAATCCAAATGGCATAACCAACCATTCATATAAACCAAATTTCGTTTTAAAAGTCGTTTTCCATTCATCACCGAGTTTCATTCTAATCTGATGGTAACCGCTACGCAAATCAACCTTAGAGAAAATAACGGCACCACTAAGCACATTTAACATATCATCAAGGCGTGGAATAGGATATCGATAACGAACTGTGATGTTATTAATAGCACGACAATCTACGCACATACGCCATGACCCATCTTTCTTTGGAACGAGTAAAACAGGAACCGAGCAAGGGCTAAGAGACTCACGAATGTAACCTTTATCAAGCAGCGTCTGCACCTGGCGCTGGATCAACTTCGTCTCATCTGGATTTGTACGGTATGGGGCGCGGTTTGAAAGAGAAGCACCGGGGATGAGATCGATCTGATGCTCAATGCCACGGAGTGGAGGAAGACCCAGTGGTAAGTCCATAGGAAAAACATCAGCATACTCCTGCAAAAGGTTAACAACAGCAGGGGGTATATCCAAAGACGGTGCATCATCAAGCGGAACAAGCATGCACGAGCATACAAGTGCATAACAGGGCATATGAGCTTCATGGAGATCATTAAAATCAGCACGTGTAGCAAGTAAAACAGGAGAGTGCAACTTGATTTCAGATTTAATAGGTGCAGCTGATGTCGATTTGAATCACAGGTGATTTTGTTTTTTTTTGTATTATTTTTTTGATATTTTTTTAGCACAAGAAGCAACAAAATAGGAGCTACACCAAGTTTCACCTAAAACAGAGATCAGATGTGGTCTACAGAAAAAGAGCAAGTTCTCTGAAAAGCGTGCAAGAGCTTTGACAAATTTTTTCTTTATTTTCCTGAATTTTTTGACACTTTTATTGAAACCAAACAGGCCATAGGCAAGTTTGGCTGGCCTCAGAATGGTGTCAACAAGCTCCCGTAAAAATTTCAGATTTTTTGAACAAGCGAGCGAAAAGTTATGCCCGGTTTAAGGAAGGTACCTCAAGTTATGTTTAAAACGACCGAGATGAGACAACCGCTTTGTATCCTTTCTCCTTTCTTTTTTTTGTTTGTTCTCTGGTTCTATCCTTTCTCTTTTGTTTTTTTTTCTTTTTCTTCTTTTGTTTCTGTTTTTTTACGTAACCGAAGGAGAAAAACAAGGAAGCGGCGTTGACTCGGTTTGTGGCGTGATCAAACGGGAGATGGTGGCGGCGCACTAGGGTTTGAATGGTGAGAAAAACACAATGCGACCAGCAACAAATGACGTGAAAGCACACAAATTCAACAATGCAGATTATTGAAAGAAGGTGCGAGGCTCAAAAGGGTGCTGGGATAAGGTCTAACCTGAACTTTTATGTGGTTTTGTGGACTGTAGGAGAAAAAACACTCGATAAACTCACCGATCAACCTAGAAATCTGATACCACTTGATATAGCTGAGGTGCCCGATCTTTCGATGAGTGGAGATAATTCCGATTTGGCGGAAGATGACCCTTGCGATCCGACTACGACGAGCAAGCCCGAGGCGCCAATGCAATCGCTGAACCAACTCCCTGTGGTTACCGACCTTGCTGATGCGAGATCGGCCAGATCACAAAGATCGTTTCCTGTGCGCAATCGAAGAACGAACAAGAAAAAGATGCGAGCAATCTAATTTATTACTCGAGGGTGGAGTTCTGAATACACGAAGACAGCGCTGATTTGCGCGTGTCCAAGAGTAGCTAAAGCTAACGTAAAACAAAACTCCAAGAACAATGGAGGTGCAGCTCCTGGATAAATAGAGAGAGGGGGCGCAGCCCCTAGTGGCGGCCAAAGGGGAAAACGCAACCCTAGGTCGTCCACTATGGGCCACAGTTGGGCTGGTCGTCTATTCTTCTAAGCCCTCATTCTTCAGTAGCATGACGAAGTTAAGATCTCTGGCACGGGCCCGAGTGATTGGCCCAGCTAATGAAGGAAGTGGCGCTTGATGTGGAGGTGCTACTGGTGTAGTCATACTCATGTTGCAGGTGATGTCCTCATCACCGGGTCTCTTTCAACCCTTTCCCTCTCTCAAACGGTCACCTAGACCGAGTGAGCTTTCTTCCTTGATTTCTCGGGTCACATAGACCCCGCAAGGACCACCACACAATTGGTGTCTCTTTCTTTGATTACAAGGCTTTGAGAATAAGAATTGGAGAAAAAAGAAAGCCAACTAAGCAACAAGAGCAACAAAGAAACACAAGAACGATCCTCTCACAAGTCCTAAAGCACTAGAATTGAATTAGGGACTTTGATTGGATCGGAGGCTTTGATTTGTGTCTTGGAGTGTTGCACTTTGCTCTTGTATTGAATGAGGAGTGTTGAATGCTTGGATGGTTGAAGTGGAGGTCGTTGAGGGGTATTTATAGCCCTCAACCACCAATTCAACCGTTGGGGGTGGCTGCTGTCGAAGGGCGCACCGGACAGTCCGGTGCGCCACCAGACACTGTCCGGTGCACCAGCCACGTCACCCAACCGTTAGGGTTTGACCGTTGGAGCTTTGTCTTCTTGTGGCACTGGACAGGTACTGTGCACTGTCCGGTGTGCCTCTGGCGGCTGCTCTGACTTCTGCGTGAACTGTCGGCACACTGTTGCTTTGCAGGAGACCGTTGCAGTCGACCGTTGCGCTGGAGAGCAGGTGCTCCGCTGGTGTACCGGACAGTCCGGTGAATTATAGTGGAGCACGGCCTCAGAAACCCGAAGGTGAAGAGTTCAGAGTCGTGCGGCCCTAGTGCACCGGACACTGTCCGATGGCACACCGGACAGTCCGGCGCGCCAGACCAGGGTTCTTTTCGGTTTCTTTTGCTCCTTTCTTTTGAACCCTAACTTTGATCTTTTATTGGTTTGTGTTGAATCTTTATGCACCTGTAGAATATATAATCTAGAGCAAACTAGTTAGTCCAATTATTTGTGTTGGGCATTCAACCACCAAAATTAATTATGGAAAAGGTTTGACCCTATTTCCCTTTCAGTGCTCTTATTCTTGTGACACATCTGCTCCACTACCTTGCCCTTGTCTTGTCTAGGAGGCTAAGGCGACATGTCACCTAGTGCTAGGAATATGGGCTGAGCTTTTTGGGCCAGCACGAGCATGGCCCGAAAACAGGAGCCCAAGTCTTGGTCCATCATGAGAGAGAACCACTAACACAGGAGCACACTAAAAAGAATTACTCCCCGTGACACTGACCACAAACAAGTCACAACCGAGTTTCGGGGCACCAAGACCTGGGCGCGAACATATTCACCACGCGTGCTGGGACCAAGTCTCACACATATGATGAATCATGGTGCAGGAACGAATGTCACATTTTACTATAAATAGGAGTTCTATACAAAATAAATAAATAATTACATCAAAAGGAGACAACGATCCAGCAACCCAAAGTTGACTGGGAGACGACGGTCTAGACCTCTCACAAACACATCGCAGTATCCTCCATGTGCCTCATCCTGTGGTACATGTTCTTGACCTGTGGGGGTGTGAGACAGCAAGGGTGAGCTCACATATGTTCATCGCTCAACAAGTTGTGGGGAATAATGTGCATGAACTCGCCAAATGTGGCAGCTCATGTGAAGTGTAAGGCTTACCAAAGAGAATAGTTACAGCTGAGCATTGCTTTTAAAGTTGGTCAAAATTTTATTAGCAATTACTAGATGTAAGTAAATACCAAACCATAACAATAATAAAACAAAATTAATAATAAAACCCAAGCAATGTAAATGACAAATTAAATTTAGTTCCATAATTTAATCATACGAGAGTCCTGAGCTGCTCATGACCACGAGCACGGCTAGTATACCAGTTTTACACTCTGCAGAGGTTGTACCCTTTACCCACAAGTCGTGTATCCCATGTTTCCAGAGTTTGCAAGGCCCATAGACACTTCCGAGGTGAATGGCTAGGGATCCACTACGAGGCCTTTACAAAGTTCCACTAAGAGCAATGTAGGAATCCCTCGTGTGACCGCCATCACAGCAAAATCAACCCGAGAACCTCCCTACACGCCTACTCCCCTACTGCCCTTGCCCCTTTTGGGTAAGGTAGTCTTCCACTAGCTTTCCTAATTAGTCAGCCATTGGCGTCCCATTCCACCCTTGTGGTGGCACGTGTTTCTTAAGTTAAGCTCCATGTTCCAATTAAAAATAATGATTTTGACATGAACATAAATAAAATAACAGAATAATTGGAACATGGACATAATGTAATATTAATCCCAAAACCATATAGAGCAATAGCAAAACTACCCAAATAGTTCAGGGGTAAACAAGGTATAAAGATAATCAGACTAGGGTAACCTATTGGGTCCCATCAAAATTAAACCTATGCTTGAATAAATGATTATAAAGAACATTATTGGGTAAATAAAAGTGATCAAGGGCACAACTTGCCTGGGACTTGAGATTCTAGGTACAAGGATGATCTTCAGGTGACTCGTGATCTCGCGCTAGTCGTAGCAATACAAACAAACATGGTATAGACAAAATAAACATCACACTAAACATAAGAACAAACTGCATAATAACAATCTACGCGTCGCTACGAGATCGTGAGTTCGAGAATTACCAAAATCGGAGTTACGGTTATAAAGTTATGATTTTCTAAAGATTTATGTGATTAAACCAGAAAACTAGGTTTTATGTTGATTATTATGAACCATGTGAGAAATATATCCCAATCACTAATTTCAACCTTAATTTAAGTTATGACTTAATTAGAAATCATGTTTTAGTCATCTTATAATTATAGACAGATTAACTTTGATTAAATGGGTAAATCTACTAACATAGGTTAAACAAACATCTAACTATAAAATTATGCAATATGGTATAATTAATACTGTTACTGCATAATAAATATTCATCTGAAGCTAGCGCAACTTGAACGGATTGAAACAGAGTTAAAATGAATTAGTTATAATTTTCTGAAGTTATTTAGTACATAGAATAGAGTAATTCAAGTGAATACTTTTAATTCAAGTTTCATGGCTAAACAAAGGTACTAGATGATGAACAATATTGAAACAAAATTATTGCAACTGGAATGACTCAATTTGGAGTTAAAATGAATTTCACAAGTTTCTGGAATTATTTGTGTATTGAAAATCAATTTCTAGATTTATTAATCTGATTTCCCCGAGCTCTGGACTGGGAACACAATTTTATAAGAACCCAGGGTCTATTCTGTGAATTCCAGGACCTAAGTTAAATTACTTTTACACAGTAGTGGAGCATGGGTTGATTCACAGTTTTCCTAGGGTCTCTTTTGAAAGACGACCAAGGCCGAAGCGGTATGATTGATTCCAAACCGCATGATTGCAGATGGATGACCAGGATCAAATCCTTATTAAACCGAATCGGTACGCGCTAACAGCCAGTGGATCCGAGATCCACGGCTCAGATTCGTCCACGTCAAACTCGCACCCGAGCCCACGGATCTGATCACTACGGTCACGATTTAATGCCCCGAATTGGTATCTCGCCGCCAATCATGGTCGTTGACAACCGATCTGACGGCACACGACCCTTTACCACAACCGACTAGACAGGACGGCGGCGCCGCCCGCACACAGCAGAGTGCACGCCGGAGTAGCCCAATCCGGATGATCTCACCCCCAAGCACAGGTATAAATGGTGCTACACGATTCCTGTGACACGACAACAACTTTGGTAGATGACTCACCGGTGATAAACCAGGGCTGAGGGCCGATGACAGGGTTTGGCGGCTTCGCGAGGATTCCTGGCTCCGGCGAGAAATTCCGAAACCACGGTCTCCCGGCGTCCATAGATTTCTCTCCTCCAACCTTCACTTCCCTTGGAGATTCCTCCGAAACTCCCCAAAGGCACCGCACGCCACCTCGGTCAAGGATAGCGGCGGCGGCCGACTTCTAGCTTTCTCTCACACGCACCACACTACGCGGCGGCCAGGATCGGAATATGGCACTCGGCGACGCCTTCTGGGGAGCGGTGAGGGCTGGCTGTTGGGGACGATAGGGATTGGGACCCTATTTGAGGGCGGTCCCGGCCGGGGAGTCAAGCCCAACGGAAGCGGAGGTCTGTTACGGCCACCAATGAGGGCGGTTCTGGCCAGGGGGTCCCACATGGCAGATGTCGGGGTCCTCACGATGGGAGTGAGCGATGGCCCTCGGCTACAGGGTGAGAGACCGACGATTGGGCCCCCGTTGTCGGTGCCCAAACGGAGGAGTGGAAGGGGCTGGCAAGTGGGCCGCAGGAATCAGCGACGGGAAGGGAGTCAGCGCATGGTGTCACTAGCTGGTGGGGCCCACACGACGGTGTCAGAAGGAAATGGGCGCGGCAGCAGCGCGTGAGGCTAGAGGATATGGGCCGAGGAAGGGTAATTTGGCCCACCAGACGTTTCATGTTTTCTTTTTCTAATTTTCTGATTTTTCTTTCCTATTTCAAATTCAAGGGTTCAAACCGAATTTAAATCCCTGTTTTGAACTTCGAACTTCCAAGGGCAAAATATTCTTTAATGTGAATATAACTTTAGTGTTTTAAAATATTATTATTTATTCTTTTTCCTATTATGTATTTATGGGAGGAATAAAAGGGTTCCATGAACATTTCCTTTCTCATTTTTCCTTTTGACTTTCCAATTTCTATTTTAACTTCAAATCAATTTCAAGTTTGAATTCCAAACTTTTACCTTTAGATGCACAAATAAAACACCAGCATAAATGCAAGACTATATATATATCATACATTTGTTTTATTTTAGTACTTTTGTTCATGATTCTATTTATGAAATAGAGAATGGTTCACATCTCATGAGTTTTTAGGGAAATATAATTTATATTGTAGATTATACATTAAGATATAGTTTAATCATGATTCTTCTAATTCCACTCAAGAACAATTTAGTTTATCTGGTATCTTTTAGTTTTAAAAAATTATATTAATTTTGTTTGGGAGTAGTAACTTTTGAAATTATGAATATTCTTAAGGAAAGGTGTTTTGATTTTAAAACCCCCGAGAGGATTTTCCTTATTTTTAGAGGACTGAACTTTAGGATGTTACAAATCCTACCCCCTTAACAGAAATCTTGTCCTCGAGATTTATAAGAAAAGGGTGTATAACCATATTGTCTCAGAACATATGCACAAACAAAAATCTCGGCATGATGCGTAACTTATTAGCAACATATAGGATCAATTAGACCTTATTATTATTCGTAAAATAGTAAAATACTAACTACCAACTAAAGTAACATTTAGGTCTTACAAATAATATATATATATATGTATCTTGGTGGAGCTGGTGGTGGAGGAGGAGGTAGTGGGTGTTGTTGTTGTTGTTGTCTTTCCAACCGTGCTTGCCTCATTGCTTGTCGCATCTCCAACCGGTCCTGACGCATTTCCTGGCGTTCTTGCCTTATTTGATTTTGCTTTTCGTTCACCGTGTTTGTCATTTGTTGTAATACAAGCATTTGGGCGGCAACCACTGGATCAGTTCTAGCCAGTGGAGGATTTGGAGGATTCATTTCTGTTTGTTGTTGCCTAATAATCCTCCTGTTGTGAGGATTGGCTGGTAGATCAATTCTTCCTCCCTCCCTGGTATTGACCATCTAAGTTAGAAGCATATGGTAAGATAGTTTTGCAAGGGAAATTATTTGGTAGGTAGAACGAATAGGCTAGTAGCTAGTTATGAACTGAAGATTCTTTGGCAGGGCTTAATCTGTTGTTTTATATCAAGCTTGGGATAACTAGTCGTATAAGGTGAATGCCCAAAGGTAAGATAGAATCTGTCAAGATGAGATAGATATAAGTGAGATAGACTACATGATGTAGGTCAAAACCTGTTTGATGTTAGGTGGGGATAGATAGAGTATACAATTCATCATGACTCCATTGGTTGGGTTAGTTATTTTGCTCACGATTGAGTTGGTCTATTGTGCTAAGTTAATTTAACACCTGGCTAGTAGGGTCTAATCTCTTCTACCAGTATCACTAATCTGTTTAAGTAGACCACATTAGATTAGATCACACTAGATTATATCACATTAGATTCTATACTCCTATTTAAGAATGCCATTTAGTTAAGCATATCAAGCTGACTTTATCTTTATGAAATTCCAGTATTTTTTTCTTTCTAAGTGGAACTTCCAATTAGTATATTTTTTTATACTTAAAATTTTCATGCCATTAGTAGGTGTGGCATAGAAAACAATGGTACAGTACATCAGGTTCTAGCTATTAGGTGAGTATAGAGAAGATTTGGGGTATGAGAAAGTTAGGTACGGAAGACTTTTTATTCCGGGTGGTGGATCTTGATTCATCTAAAGATCTATTTCTACTCATATCCTTCATTGTCGAGGTTAACTTTCTTCTTGGGTCTAATTTAGGGACCATCGGTTGTGTTGTTAGATGCCTTTATTTGAGTTGGGATAACAATTACGGTACATGGGGTAGGTAGATTAAACAGAGGTTTACTTTGCTTTTGAGATAAATGGGTTGGGCAACCTATAACATAGGCTAGGTTGTGGTTTCACGGACGAGTTGGTCTAAGATACCAATTTAGGTTTAAAACCCATTTATAGGAATATGGTCAAATCTATGTTACCAGTATTAATTAACTTGTTTAAGTAACTCCCTTTAGATTGGATCACATTATATTAGGTTGGGTCTAGATTAGATTGGATATAACTAGATTAGACTAGTTTAAGTTAGATAGATCTACCAGGGATGGATATATATTATTATTAGGATATATTATAATCTTTTGAGATAGGATGGATTATATTGTGTAGGTAAGTCAGAATCTCTGTTAGGTTAAAACAGAGGGGTTATCCAATCATCGAATGGTTAAGGTAGTTGCATAAAGCCGAGTTGTTCGGTCATTCTTAACTTAATGTAGAGTGAATTAAGTTAAAACATATTTTATAGAAGTAGAGTCTCATTTATTTCATCAGTATTATCTTTCTTGTTAAGCAACTTACATTTGATTAGCTCAACTTGAGGTTAGCCTTTGTTAGGTTAGATTAATCTATCACATTAGATCGGATCTAAATTATATTTGTGTGACTAGATTAGACTAGATAAGATCTCATTATTTTGGATTAGATCCTAGTTGTTAATTTAGAATGAGATAAGTAAAGTGGTTAGTATGAGATGATTCCTTCAAGATAAGATGAATCCAAAGAGAGAGTCTTTTAAGATAAGATGGATCTATTAGGCTTGATATATTCCAATGGGGTATTCATAGTTGGTCTAGTTTATCTTATAAACAATTTATGAGGATAAGATATTGTCACACCTGGTTTTAAGGAACAAAGCCGGGTGTATCTCATATATGCGCCAAAGAAGAGAACACATATAATAACAGAGTGCATAGGGATAAATGTCATAAATATCATAAATGTACTTATTACATAGCGAAAGTCTTACAAAAATAAATGATGAAATAAAGCGAACTAAATATTATTCCCTGGCGCCATGAAGCTGACTGGGAGACGCTACATATATAGATCAATTCGAAAGCCTCAGTGTTAGGCGGCTCCTCTTCAACCACCTGTTCTTCTCCTGTGAGGGGGTGTGAGACAGCAAGAGTGAGCTCACATACGTTCATAGCTCAACAAGTCGTGGGGAATAATGTGCAAAGGTGTGAGTTCATGTGAAGTGTAAGGCTGATCAACAAAATAAGGGCTGAAGCTGAGTGTTACTTTTATAAGTTGGTCAAAATTTTATTAGCCATTACTAGTAAATACCAAACCTTAATAATAATAAAGAAAAATAATAATAAAATAATCCCAAATGCGATGCAAATGTCAAATTGAGTTTTAATTTCATAGATTAATCATGTGAGGGTCCGAGCTGCTCATGACCGTGAGCACGGCTAGTATACCAGTTTTACACTCTACAGAGGTTGCGCATCTTTACCCATAAGTCATGTTACCCATCTGCCAAGAGACGGCCAATCCCATACATCTCTACCGAGGAGGCGAGGTAGGGTAACACTACGAGGCCTTTACAAAGTTCCACTAGCTTTAGAAATCCTGGTATAGTTTATATGAAGCTCCAGTGCAGGAATCCCTCGCCTGACCGCCATCGCAGCAAAATCAACCCAAGGACCTCCCTACACTGACCACTCCCCCACTTCCCTTGCCCCTTTCGGGTAAGGAAGTCATCCACTAACTTTCCTAGTTAATCCGCCAAGGGCGTCCCATTAAACCCTTGTGGTAGCACTGTTTTCTCGGGTGGTCGCTCCATGTTCCCATTAACATAATGATCTTAACATGAACAGTAATAATAAAAAGATAATAAAAGTGTAATCATGAATAGTGTATCTCCATACCTAAATCCACATAAAGCAATAGCAAGTACTACCCAAAAATATTTCAGTGATAAAACAAGGTATAAAGATAACCAAAACTAGGGTAACCTATTGGATCCCATCAAAATTAACCTATGCATATCATTATAATTAATAAGAACATGGCTGGGAAAAAGTAAGTGATCAAGGGCACAACTTGCCTTCAATGAGCTTTTGCTCAGCTACTTCTATCTGCTGGGCACCAGGATCCTCAGTAGTTTGCTCGTCTACTCGCATCAATACAATACATACATAGTATAGCAAAAATTAACATCACACCAAACATGTAAATAAAATACATAATAAAAAAACTACATATTAAAATAAGAACCTAGGAACAGGAATCATTAATTTTGGAGTTATAGATTTTAAGTTATGAATTTCTAAAGGTTTTATGTGCTTGAAATAGGATTAAATGAGAAATTAATTTTCTTACTATTTACATGTCAAAACAGAGACTCTAGGTGATAAACAATAATATTATAAAATCATAGAAATTGCAATGGGTCAATTTAGAATTAAAATGAATTAGATATGAATTTTCCAAGTTCCTAGAATTTATTTTATATTAAAAACCAATTTCTACATGTATTTCCCTATTTTATTCCCCTCTGGACTGGGCATCAAATTTCAGAAAGCACGAGGGCTCTGGCGCCAATGTTACTAAGACTCAGAATCTAGCAGACAGGACTGTGGGTTTATTCTAAAATAACAGAGGGTATTTTCTGTGAAATGTGCGGCCGAAGCGGTATCTACAGATCTAGGTCATTGGATCAATAAGCGACGCTCCAGATTAAAACCGAGCGCTCTACTAACCCACGCACTCCCCTAACCGACGGATCTAAGATCGATGGCTAATATCGTGCTACGCCTAGATCCAATCTCTACCGAACGGTTTGCATCCTACTGTTAAGATTTAACGAAGCAAAAGGTTATCTTGACTTCTAATCGCAGCCGACCGAGAAGGATCGGACGGCCCACGAGCCCTCTTCTTTCCCTAGTGGATCGCGACAACGGCGGCGCCGCCCTGGCGGACACCCACGCGCCGGTGAACTCCCTGCCCAGCGTTCTTAGGCACCAAACCCTAATTCTACTAGCGCTAGACGATTACGACTATCGCGTGAGCACGTGGAATGGTTACTCACCGAGAATTAAGGCGCAGAGACCCCCTGGCGACGGCACGGTGCGGATCCAGGCGGAGCGCACGACGACGACGAGAAAGTACGGCGAGGTAGCTTAAGTTCTGGAGCAGGGGAGTCTGCGAACACCACCGGGGCCACGCCGCAAGCACGCCGACCCTAACTCCAAGGCGCGAGAACCCGTACACTTGCCAGACGACGACGGCGGTGAGATCCAAACTCATGGCGGCAGTAGTAGCACTGGTTTGTAACAGATTGTGGCGCGAGTGGGCGAGGAGTTGGCAGGGGTAAGAACGGGTCACGGAGAGGCTCCCTTTTATCTCCTGGAATCCAGGTCCAAGCGGAGGGGAAGGTCGCCCATGCCCCGATAATGGCGGCGATAGCTGCGGACGCCGTTGCGAAGAAGGAGAACGTGCCCTGACGAGCGGGACCCGCGGAGCAGTGGGACGAAGCGCATGTGTGCTGGGTCAGGTAACGAGGCCCGCAGCACAGCGAGTCGGCCAGGCATTGCACGCACGCGCGGAAAAATTCACATGGGCCGCGCGGAGCGATTGTCGTGGTGGGCCAAAAGTGAGGCAGGCGGCCCGCGAAGCTTTTATTCTTTTATTTTTATCCTTTCTTTCTATTTTCTTTTTATTTCCTTCATTCCTAAGTTTAGTTTGAATTCGAATTTAAATTCGAATTTGTGCCAAATTTATTCTCTATTATTTTTGTGAAATTAAGAATACCAATTCTAGGTATATAATTATATTATTTATATTTATATCATTTCTCTTCTTCTTATTTTCAAAACCCTAATTCCAATTTTAGGGTTTAACCCAACTTCTAGTAATTATTACCTTATTATTATTAACATTATTATTTTATTTAATGCACAAACATATAAACTCCAACATGATGCATATATATTTTTTTATCATTTGTTTTAATTCATCTCTTAATTATAGGTATGCTCTTTTCATGATGCAAATAAGGCACATAAAATGAGGAGACCTCTCTATATTCTTTGTATACAATTCTGAGTATTATAGATATTCTCTTTTTTAACATAAGATTAACCTATTAGGATAAGATAGAATTTTTTCTCAACTTAAAGGATTCTATCTAAAATAGATACACTTTAATGGAGGATAATCTAGATGGTCTAGTTATCTTATGAATTTTATTTATTTATATTTATGCCTATATGTATATGTAGATGTAATTGTGGACATTACTCCACAACTCATCACACTCAATCAAAGATCTAAATCAGACATGTATCATAAGAACAAACATTCAGGCATATTGATACTTATAAATATAGTTTTGTTTTGTTCCTAAGAGTAGGTCTGCTAGTCCTAAAGGTCACTTTAGGCACATGATTTCAAAGTGTGAAATCCACATTTGTCTTTAGAAGGAGAAGGTAATAATAATCAGAGTA
Source organism: Zea luxurians (assembly GCA_029449295.1). Lineage (NCBI taxonomy): Eukaryota > Viridiplantae > Streptophyta > Magnoliopsida > Poales > Poaceae > Zea > Zea luxurians. The sequence goes on along the minus strand of JAOPSE010000010.1, from coordinate 33,772,327 downwards.
AAGTGGAAAAAGATGACAAAAGATTAAGAAAAGTTTAGAAAAGAATCAGAGTAGCAAAGGTAAGTAGACAATGGTTGTCCAGATCCATCTAGGTTTCGTCCTACAGTCAACATTGCTCTCATACCACTTCTGTCACACCCGGGTTTCGGGGCACCAAGACCCGGGCGCGAACATATTCACCAGGTGTGCTGGGACCAAGTCTCAGACATAGGATGAATCATGGTGCAGGAACGAATGTCACATCTTTACTATAAATAGGAGCTCTGTACAAAATAAATAAATAAATAATTACATCGAAAGGAGACAACGATCCAGCAACCCAAAGTTGACTAGGAGATGACGGCCTAGACCTCTCACGAACACATCGCAGCATCCTCCATGCGCCTCATCCTGTGGTACCTGTTCTTGACCTGTGGGGGTGTGAGACAGCAAGGGTGAGCTCACATATGTTCATCGATCAACAAGTTGTGGGAAATAATGTGCATGAACTCGCCAAAGGTGGGAGCTCGTGTGAAGTGTAAGGCTTACCAAAGAGAATGGTTAGAGCTGAGCATTGCTTTTAAAGGTGGTCAAAATTTTATTAGCAATTACTAGATGTAAGTAAATACAAAACCATAATAATAATAATAGAACAAAATTAATAATAAATCACATGCAATGTAAATAACAAATTGAATTTAGTCCCATAATTTAATCATGCGAGAGTTCTGAGCTGCTCATGACCGCGAGCACGACTAGTATACCAGTTTTACACTCTGCAGAGGTTGTACCCTTTACCCACAAGTCGTGTATCCCATGTCACCAGGGTTTGCAAGGCCCTTAGACACTTCCAAGGTGAATGGCTAGGGATCCACTATGAGGCCTTTACTAAGTTCCACTAGCTTCTGAAAACCCGCTACAGTTTCTAGGAAGAGCAATGTAGGAATCTCTTGTCTGACCGCCATCGCAGCAAATCAACCTGAGAACCTTCCTACACGCCTACTCCCCTACTGTCCTTGCCCCTTTTGGGTAAGGTAGTCTTCCACTAGCTTCCTAATTAGTCAGCCAAGGGCGTCCCATTCCACCCTTACGGTGGCAGGTGTTTCTCAAGTTAAGCTCCATGTTGTAATTAAAAATAATAATCTTGACATGAACATAAATAAAATAACGGAATAATTGGAACATGGACATACTATAATATTAATCCCAAAACCATATAGAGCAATAGCAAAACTACCCAAATAGTTCAGAGGTAAACAAGGTATAAAGATAATCAGACTAGGGTAACCTATTGGGTCCCATCAAAATTAAACCTATGCTTGAATAAATAATTATAAAGAACTTTATTGGGTAAATAAAAGTGATCAAGGGAACAACTTGCCTGGGACTTGAGATTCCAAGTACCAGGATGATCTTCAGGTGACTCATGACCTCGCGCTAGTCATAGCAATACAAACAAACATGGTATAGACAAAATTAACATCACACTAAACATAAGAACAAACTGCATAATAATAATCTACGTGTCGCTACGAGATCGTGAGTTCAAGAATTACCAAAATCGGAGTTACGGTTACAAAGTTATGATTTTCTAAAGATTTATGTGATTAAACCGGAAAACTAGGTTTTATGTTGATTATTATGAACTATGTGAGAAAGATATCCCAATAACTAATTTCAACCTTAATTTAAGTTATGACTTAATTAGAAATCATGTTTTAGTCATCTTATAATTATAGACAGATTAACTTTGATTAAATGGGTAAATCTACTAACATAGGTTAAACAAACATCTAACTATAAAATTATGCAATATGGTATAATTAATAATGTTACTGCATAATAAATATTCATATGAAGCTAGCGCAACTTGAACGGATTGAAATAGAGTTAAATTGAATTAGTTATAATTTTCTGAAGTTATTTAATACCTAGAATAGAGTAATTCAAGTTTCATGGATAAACAAAGGTAATAGATGATGAACAATATTAAAACAAAATTATTGCAACTAAAATGACTCAATTTGGAGTTAAAATAAATTTCACAAGCTTCTGGAATTATTTGTGTATTGAAAATCAATTTCTAGATTTATTAATTTGATTTCCCCGAGCTCTGGACTGGGAACACAATTTTCCAAGAACCCAGGGTCTGTCCTGTGAATTCCAGGACCTAAGTTAAATTACTTTTACACAGTAGTGGAGCGCGGGTTGATTCACAGTTTTTCCAGGGTCTCTTTTGAAAGACGGCCAGGGCCAAAGCGGTATGATTGATTCCGAACCGCACGATTGCAGATGGATGACCAGGATCAAATCCTTATTAAACCGAATCGGTACGCGCTAACAGCTAGTGGATCCGAGATCCACGGCTCAGATTCGTCCACGTAAAACTCGCACCCGAGCCCATGGATCTGATCACTACGGTAATGATTTAACGCCCTGAATCGGTATCTCGCCACCAATCACGGTCGTTGACAACCGATCTGACGGCGCACAACCCTTTACCACAGCCGGCTAGACAGGACGGCGGCGCCGCCCGCACACGGCGGAGTGCACACCAGAGTAGCCCGATCCAGATGATCTCACCCCCAAGCACAGGTATAAATGATGCTACACGATTCCTGTGACACAACAACAACTTCGGTAGAGGACTCACCGGTGATAAATCGGGGCTGAGGGCCGACGACAGGGTTTGGCGGCTCCGCGAGGATTCCTGGCTCCGGCGAGAAATTCTGAAACCACGGTCTCCTGGCGTCCATAAATTTCTCTCCTCCAACCTTCACTGCCCTTGGAGATTCCTCCGAAACCCCCTAAAGGCACCGCACGCCACCTCGGTCAAGGATAGCGATGGCGGCCGACTTCCAGCTTTCTCTCACACGCACCACACTACGTGGCGGACAGGATCAGAATATGGCACTCGGTGACGCTTTCTGGGGAGCGGTGAGGGCTGGCTATTGGGGACGATAGGGATTGGGACCCTATTTGAGGGCGGTCCCGGCTAGGGAGTCGAGTCCAACGGAAGCAGAGGTCTCTTACGGCCACCGTTGAGGGCGGTTCTGGCCAAGGGATCCCACATGGCAGATGCCGGGGTCCTCACGACGGGAGTGAGCGACGGCCCTCGACTACAAGGTGAGAGACCGACGACTGGGCCCTCGTTGTCAGTGCCCAAACGGAGGAGTGGAAGGGGCTGGCGAGTGGGCCACAAGAATCAGCAACGGGAAGCGAGTCAACGCATGGTGTCACTTGCTGGCGGGGCCCACACGACGGTGTCAGAAGGAAATGGGCGCGGCAGCAGCGCGTGAGGCTAGAGGATGTGGGCCGAGGAAGGGTAATTCGGCCCACCGGACGTTTCATGTTTTCTTTTTCTAATTTTCTGATTTTTCTTTCCTATTTCAAATTCAAGGGTTCAAACCGAATTTAAATCCCTGTTTTGAACTTCGAACTTCCAAGGGAAAAATATTATTTAATGTGAATATAACTTTAGTGTTTTAAAATATTATTATTTATTCTTTTCCCTATTATGTATTTATGGGAGGAATAAAAGGGTTCCATGAACATTTCCTTTCTCATTTTTCCTTTTGACTTTCCAATTTCTATTTTAACTTCAAATCAATTTCAAGTTTGAATTCCAAACTTTTACCTTTAGATGCACAAATAAAACACTAGCATAAATGCAAGACTATATATATCATACATTTGTTTTATTTTAGTACTTTTGTTCATGATTCTATTTATGAAATAGAGAATGGTTCACATCTCATGAGTTTTTAGGGAAATATAATTTATATTGTAGATTATACATTAAGATATAGTTTAATCATGATTCTTCTAATTCTACTCCAAGAACAATTTAGTTTATCTGGTATCTTTTAGTTTTAAAAAAATTATATTAATTTTGTTTGGGAGTAGTAACTTTTGAAATTATGAATATTCTCAAAGAAAGGTGTTTTGATTTTAAAAACCCCTTAGAGGATTTTCTTTATTTTCAGAGGATTGAACTTCAGGGTATTACAAAATGTCACTTGTGTGGCTTGGCCCAATCCATACTCATGGGCATGGCTTCGGGTTCTACTCTATCCAACTGAGCAAACCTCACAAGCATCGTTGCACTACGAGTAGAGATATATTAAATGAACACATATCTAGAGATGAGGAGCATCCTAGAGAACAAGCATAGTAGATTGAGCAATAGAAGTTGTGGGTTTTTTCTACCTTACCACGAGTAGAAACTAGCTGAGATCATGACACCAGAACACCACGACAGCAAGAACACTTAGGGTGCCGAGATGATCAAAACAGGAGCACCTTAATATAATTAATTGATTCAAAATGCACCAAGTAATCAAGATCTATCTAAAAAATAGCTATCAGGTCTATAGATTTTAAAGAACAGATATCTAAGGTAGGGATGTTCCTAAAACATCCGAATTGTATCACAAATCTAATATTTTAGCATAGATATACATAGAATTTAAAGTTAATTTTCGGCAATGTTATTAAGAATATTATGAAGTATTTAAATAAATTTTTGTATAATTTTTTGTGTACATTATTTTCTCCCTACAACAAAAAAGGTGAAAAAACATCCGAATCCGTATTCGAATAGACATCCGAATTTTATATGAATTATTTAAAAAGATATAGAATGAATTTAATGTTTATTTTTTTGTGAAGATTAATAGTCTCAATGCTAAAAACAAGAATATAAATTTACATAACAAATTTTATATGTTAGTTGTTCACAATCGAAGAAAGAAGACCAAAAAAATGACATCCGAATAAATATCCGAATCCATCCCTAATCTAAGGACAGTAGACAGTACACAGACATGACAATTGTCTTGAGCATTTGGGCTGATGGACTCGACCGATAGAAGTTGGGCCACGACTCCGGCGCTCAGCTTTAGGTGAGCCAACCATAAAGAAGTGCCCCCACCCTGCCGTACTGGGTCTGGGGCCTCCGCCCTCCGCCTATCTGCGATGCTGCTGTGGCGAGTGCTGCTCCGGGGCCGGCGGCCGCCGTTCCCCGTCCACGCCGCCGGATTCTTCACCAGCTCCGGAAGCAACGCCACTGCGCCTCCTCCTGCTGGCGCGGAGGGGCACCGCGACGAGCCGGGGCAGGAGGGCTCGCTGGCGCGGCGGGTGGAGCGGGCGGCGTCGGTCGGCGCGGCCATGCGGGGCTGGATGGCAGACGGCCGCGCCGTGCACCGTGGCCACGTATTCCACGCCATCAACCGCCTCCGACGACACCGCCTACACCGCACCGCCCTGCAGGTTCCCCTTTCCCCCCACTTCGCCTCTGCTCGTTCATGGCATTCCCAGCCGAGACTTTCTCTGTCTTTGGTGATTGGCGCGAGCTGAGTGAGCAGTGACATGAAATTTCCAGGTGTTCTGCTGATTTCTGTACTTGTTCACGATGTGGTGGAAAGCTTATTTGAATGGTGGTAATTCACTTCTTAGTTAGCTCATCACCGTGGAACTAGGTAGTCTTCATTTGTGCTTGAACAATGTGCGAGTAGTGGTAACTAATTTAGACATAAGATCTCCCTACCTTCTAGTATTTGCTTCGGATGTGATTTTTTTTCTTTTCCTTCCCATAGGTCATGGAATGGATCGTGAGAGAGAGGCCCTACAAGCTGAGTGAGCTTGATTACTCGTATCTGCTGGAGTTCACAGCTAAAGTCCATGGCATTTCTGAAACCGAAAGCCTCTTCCTTCGCGTGCCTCAGGAATGCCGGAAAGAGCTCCTCTACAACAACCTTGTCATGGCTGCTTTAGATCTGAATCTCATTAAGCATTCATACGCTTACATGAGGAAGATGAGAGAATTGTCCCTGCCGATCTCGCCGTATGTTTACAACCGCCTGATCATCCTTCACTCATCACCCGGTCGCAGGAAAACTATATCCAAGATCCTTTCTCAGATGAAAGCTGATCGTGTGATCCCTCACACGTCAACCTACAACATCCTGTTGAAAATACAAGCCAATGAGCACAACATTGATGGGCTAGCCAGGGTGTTCAATGGTATGAAAAGAGCAAAGATTGAGCCCAATGAGATCACTTATGGCATTCTAGCCATTGCACATGCTGTTGCAAGGCTATATACTGTTTGCCATACATATGTAGAAGCCATTGAGAATTCCATGACAGGTACTAATTGGTCCACGCTGGAAATTCTTCTTATCCTGTATGGATACCTTGGGAAGGAAAAGGAGCTAAAGAGGACATGGGAGATCATGCAAAACCTCCCTCATATTCGATCCAAAAGCTTCACACTAGCAATAGAAGCATTTGGAAAGGTTGGCTCCATTGACCAGGCAGAAAAGATATGGATCCATATAAAATCAACAAAGAAGTTAAGCCTTACAGAACAGTTTAATTCTATGTTATCAGTTTACTGCAGGCACGGTGTTGTCGATAAAGCATCATCTGTATTCAAGGAAATGAGAGGAAATGGATGCCAGCCTAATGCTATTACTTATCGCCACTTAGCATTGGGTTGCTTGAAATCAGGTCTTGTTAAAGAAGCTTTGAACACAATAGATATGGGAAAGAAGGAAGTTGTCACTAAAAAGGTGAGGAGTTCAACACCATGGTTGGAGACCACACATCTGTTGCTTGAGAACTTTGCAGAAATTGGAGACTTGGAAAATGCAAAGAGACTGTACAGTGAACTGAATGAATCCAAATATTCTCGGAATTCCTTTGTGTATAACACCCTCCTGAAAGCTTATGTGAAGGCAAAAGTTTATGAGCCGGATTTGTCGAGGACAATGATTTTGAGAGGGGCAATGCCTGACGCTGAGACGTATAGCCTTCTCAGACTGATTGAACAATTCAAGATCTAATGCTCTATGTGTGTTGTTGCTTTGAAGGAAAACCAGTAAACCACTGCTGGATCTTGTCATGCAAAAACCATTAGAGATACTGTGGACAGCGTGTTGCATTCTGGCAATCAATTTTTTTTTTTGCACAGTAATCCCAACTTCCGCACTAATCAATTGGAGATATGCAGCTATCTTTTCTATCATAAACAATTTTAGAACTGCAAGATATACAATTCTTGTGCATTCCGAATTTTGGAAATGTTCCTTTTTCTCATGCAGAAGGTATATCAACTTGTTCAATTTAATATTGGTATAATATTTGTCCTCCAATGCTGCATTTCATTTCAAGTACAAAAGATTGAATACAGGCACCCAAACAATAAAGGAGACCAATTGTCTTTTATCATGCCACAAAGAGGTGATAGAAATGATGAATATTTAATTGTGTTGCTACGGGTAAGTCTTTGCAGATCCTTGCTCCTGCGACACTTCTAAGGTGCTAGGCTGCTAGCTATACATATGAGAAAACAGTAGAAGCATCCTCCACACAAGCTTTGCCAGAACCAAGCTGAATAAACACAAGTGCTATTCTCTGGTTGCAGAACTGAACAGAACTCCATTCTGCCTTTTGCCTATACACAAATCAAATATGCTCAAATTATCCACGCGGAAGGGTAGTGAATGGAATCGGAACGAACACAAAGCAAATTTCACCGATGGTGCGAACTTGCCAACCATTCCAAATAATTTTCCGTTGAGCTTGACAATTCCCTTTGCTGTTGAGCTTGCTGCTTGAGCAGATACTGTTCAGCTGCGAGGATAAAGGAACCCGGAAAATCCCGTGGAGAAGGCTCCAACTTTTTTTTTTCTACCTCATCAATTAGTTTAACTACATTGGGATTCAGGTTAGAAGTCTACATACTGGTTAAGTGCTCATACGGGTGCAACATTGTGTTTTTTCTTTGAACTTCTGTCGCTCTTTTAGAGCCTGTAGTTTGATGTTGTGGACCTTCTACATCTCTTTGCTTTATAAATAATTCTGCACCGAGCTGTTCTTGTTCTCCAGTAGTGAGATGGTTTCCCGTAAGAAAATGTGAAAACAGCTAGTGGGTCACAAAGAATGCCATCAGCATTATCATGAGGCTGTGTGGTGGGTGCAGTCTTTCTGAATGTTCAGGTTGGCAAATGACATACAAATGGAAAATGCCCCACTGATTTGATCGACTCCATCTGCCATATAAATCTCTTTTGGGCTGATTATAGGTGTGAGTGCTGCATGAAAGGTTCTGCTGAAATTAGGAGCCCTTCTCTCTTTTTTGAGCCTGACACCGGTTGTGGCGATTTTATGTGCTAATAAATAGCCAGTGGCATAACAAGGCAACATGGGTTTTTTTTTGGTATGGTTACTCTTGTGCTGCTCAGTCACAGCGACACTAGCAATTGGAGCAGAAACAGAGACCCAAGCAGAGGTCAGTGTAGTGTTTCTACGCTAGAATAGTTTGCTAACAGGGCACGCTTGCAATGATGAAGTAATGTAACTATGTTGGAAACTCAGGAATAGCCACATCAGATAAGTTATAATGGCATATCAGAACAGAAACAGAGGCTCAATCAGAAAATATATTCCCAACATGCTGGGACTGACATTTCGGCTCGTTTTGCCTGGCGAACGAGCGATGGCATGTAATACATTCCTAGTATATTATTAACCATGAGATGTTAATCATGGTGATAACTAACATTTTGATGCATGATCTGTAGCTCTTTTTTTTCTTACTGAAGGGAGTGGTAACACTCTGCTCCCTACTGCTGTGGCCTCCTCCTTGTCCTTCTTATGGCTGCGGACTCCGAATGCCTCGACCGCCTACTTGGCCCAGGCTCGCCCACCACAACAGCCGGTGGTGGTTGTTGAGGAGCTGCATGAACAACCTGCTCACCGTTGCCGCCATTGGAGTGTGGCGGCTGGATCGGATCGCTGCCCTCAGGGGCAGCATTGCCCGCGTTCACCACCGCGGAGCGCGACGCGTTGCTATTGCTACCCTGCCTTCGCTGCCTCCGAGCGCCACCAGCCCGTTGCCGCCCTGCGGGAACCGAGGTCACGATGCCCTGGTTCTGGATCATCTGCCTCAGCACCGCGGCGATCCCTCTGGCGTCCGCCGCCGTCTGCAGCTGCTGCCTCAGGCTGTCCCTCCGGTTCGCTCGCGGCCTGGGCGGCAGGTCGGGGACGGCGGAGGAGCCGGAGTCCCCTTCGTCGTCGCCGCCTCTCCCGTAGATCGGTGTGATGCTCGTTAGCAGCACCTCGCCCTTGCAGACGGGGCAGTCGCAGAAGGGCGACTGCGCGTGCAGCCACCGGTACAGGCACGGCCAGCAGAAGAGGTGGCCGCAGGAGGTGACCACCGGCTGCTTGGCCCGCTCGAGGCAGATGTTGCACTCGAAGCTGGAGTCGCAGTTGCAGTCACAGGACCCGTCCTTCTCTGCGGCTTCGCCTCCAAGCGCCTTGCCGTCGCCGCCGCCATCCGGATCTGCCGCTGCTTCGAAAGAGCTTTGTGTGTGTTGCATTGCCATGACCAGGCTACCCGCATCCGCGCTAGCTGCCACTTGAGTGTGGCTCGCTGGTCCTGGCCTCACGATGTTGTGATGCTGGCTGATCCGTATCGCCCTCAGGAACCGGAGCTCCCCTGCTTCACTTGCAGTCGCCCCTTGAGTGGACTGCCCAAGTACGCTCGTGCCGACCATCTCCAGTCCTCCAGCAGGAGGAGGAGCAGCAGCAGCAGCCACCCGGCTAGGGTGCACAGGCCTTGGTACCGCAAGATCGTCCCCGTCCAGCCCAGTGGCAGCCACCAGAAACTGCGGCCCAGAGACACCATGACCATCCACCGGCGTTGGAGCCGGCGCCGACAGCGCAGGAGCATCGGTGTACTCTTCACCGCTGCCGTCGAGCCAGGAGTACACTAAGGGATCAAACACCGGGTGCTCCTCCGGGTCCGGGGCGAAGAGCGCGTTCGACGGCGAGTAGGCCGCCGCCGGGGCGAGCGGTTCCTCGGGCTCGCGTGTCCTTGGAGCGAACGGCGCGGCACCGGGACCCGAGTGGGACACCCACGTCGTTCGGGAAGGCGCCGAGGTGTCGAGCCAGAGTCGAGGCGGCGACAGCGGCGGGAGGCCCACGTACAGGTTCAGATCCATGCGCCTCCTGGCCCTGCTGCCCTCCGCCGCGTCCTGCCCCGCCATGCCCGCGTAGTCGCAGCAGCGCGGCGCCCACTCGCTCTGACGCCGATTAAATGATTAATACAGTACACACCTGCAGGACCCCACCCATGGACGAGACACCAGTCAAAAACAGGAAGAGCGAGCGAGCCTACCTACTCCGAGAATGGCACAATGCCGGAGGTCAGGATCGAAAGGGGGTCCAGCAAAATCGAACCTCCGGCACGAACCTATGGAGACTTCACCGGAATTTGGCGGCGCCGGAGGAGGGCCGAGGTTCTCTCAGACCCCACCATCAGCGGCGGTAGCGGTGGGGAGGAGCGTCCGAAACTGGTTCCAGGAGTGTGTCATTTTTTATTTTTTTTTTTAAAAAAAGAGTTTTGCCCCTGCTTTTTTTTAAAAAAAAATGCACAGTAACTAAAACAAGACTGGGGATACCACTTCAGCGAAAAGGAAGGATCACAATTCACAAACTAATAATCCTAATGAAGAAACCCTAAATTTCAAACATGTCCCAAAGCTCCACCACTTGCAACAAACGACATGGAAGCGATGGGATTTGAGTTATGTATTCCTTACAGAGTTCAATGCGGTCGGAGACTCGAGAGTGGACCCGGACTGTCAGGACCACGGCACAGGAGAAAGTGAGGAACCGGGGGGGAGGGAGAGTCAGAGACTGACACTTGGTTTTACTTCTCTTGTGTTTGGTGGTGGTGGTGCCCTGAGGAACACCCGCTGGTGCCCCCGTTTTATAGCATGGAAATCATTTATTTTTGAATCAAAAAAGATTTGACGCATTAATTATTAGGAAGTATTTTGGCAGATATTATATTTATACTATCTAGAGATATAATATCCTAGAGATAGAGATACTTCGGTGCTTGTTGTAGCGCGAGCAGGCTTCCTCCTCGTTTCGTCGCCAAAATGAGCGAGCATGAATATAGATCGCTAGAGGGTTTAACTATGGCAAAGTCACCGACTAGATACTCTGTACAGCACGGTAAATAGACGCAGATAAGTAGATGCGTAGAATTATTAGTCGTGCCCCGAAGCCTCCGAAGCCTCCGCTTCTGGTTTCGAGCGACAAACATGTAGGTAGATATCATCAGTCATTACCGAAAAATTCTTTGTTTTTGTTCTCGACAACGACACGACAATCATAAAAGTAACGTCATTAGTCGTGCCTAAAATCCTCTCTTTTGACTTTCGACGACACAATCCGACAAACATGTACGTAGATGCCATTAGTCATACCGAAAATTCTCCGTTTCTGGTCTCGACAACAACACGACAAACATGTACGTAGATCTCATTAGTTAAACTGGAAAATTCTCCGTTTTTGGTCTCGACAACAACACGACAAGGATAGAAGTAACGTCATTAGTCGTGCCTAAAATTCTCTGTTTTGAGTTTTGACGACAACACGACAAACATGTACGTAGATGTCATTAGTCATACCGGAAATTCTCCGTTTCTAGTCTCGACAACAACACGACAAACATAGAAGTTACATCATTAGTCGTGCCTAAAGTCCTCTGGTTTGAGTTTCGACAACAACACGACAAACATGTACATAGATATCATTAGTCATATCGGAAAATTCTCCGTTTCTGGCTTCGACAACAACATGACAAGCATAGAAGTAACGTCATTGGTCATGCCTAAAATCCTCTATTTTGAGTTTCGACAACAACACGACAAACATATAAGTAGATATCATTAGTCATACCGGAAAATTCTCGGTTTCTGGTCTCGACAACAACATGACAAGCATAGAAGTAACGTCATTAGTCGTGCCTAAAGTCCTCTGGTTTGAGTTTCGACAACAACACGACAAACATGTACTTAGATATCATTAGTCATACCGGGAAATTCTCTGTTTCTGGTCTCGACAACAACACGACAAGCATATGAGTAACGTCATTATTCGTGCATAAAATCCTTCGTTTTGAGTTTCGACAACAACACGACAAACATGTACGTAGATGTCATTAGTCATACCGGAAAATTCTCTGTTTCTGGCTTCGACAACAACATGACAAGCATAGAAATAACGTCATTAGTCGTGCCTAAAATCCTCTGTTTTCAGTTTCGACAACAACACGACAAACATGTACGTAGATGTCATTAGTCATACCCGAAATCATTTGTGTCAATTCTCGACAACAACACGACAAGCAAGTGTGTGGCATCATTAATCAAACACAAAAACCTTTGGTTTCTACTTTCGACAACAACACTATAGGAAGGTATGCAACATCATCAGCCGTATCCAAAATTCTCTCTTTTGAGTTACAACAAGTAGGTGTGTAGCATCATTCGTCTTACCCAAATTTCTTTGTTCCTAGTTTCAACAACAACACGACAAGCATATAAGTAACGTCATTAGTCATACCTAAAATTCTTTGTTTTGAGTTTCGACAACAACATGACAAGCAGGTGCACATCATCATTAGTCATACATGAAATCATTTGTGTCAAGTCTCAACAACGACACGACAAGAAAGTGCGTGGTAGCATTAATCATACCCAAAAACCTTTGGTTTCTACTTTCGACAACAACACTATAATAATATGTGCAACATCATTAGTTGTATCCAAAAACCTCTTTCGAGTTATGACAAGAACACGACAAGTAGGTGTGTGGCATCATTCGTCATACCCAAATTCCTCTGTTCTGAGTTTCAACAACAACACGACAAGCATGTACGTAACATCATTAATCATATCTAGAATCATTTGTTTTGAGTTTCAACAACAACACGACAAGCAAACGTGTAGCATCATTAGTCATATCCAAACGTCAAGTTCACTACTAGCCCCCATGTTTTAAGTGCAACACGACAAGCCGAGGCTTTTGTATATCTCTAATGCAGTAACGTCTTGACAAGACAGAACTTACATGCTAGTTTTCATCCTAATAGCATTGTGATAAGAGGAGGACATACACGTAGCTTAAAGTTTTTCAATGATGAGTTCCTATCCTGAGCTCCCCCATTTTGTACACGACCAACGAGGGTGTATGGGCCTTGTAAAATTGTTTGGTACAACAAGACATCAACGCGCCCCTCTCCAATTCTGACCCCAAGCATTTTGCATCACCCATCATCAGACAAGAATACCACCCATAACCACGTTTATGGCCTCCTCTTTCTTCTTCAAGTACTTCACCCAACCAAAAACAACTCCTAATTTGATTTATTTTTTCCTTCAATGATGAGGCATGTGCTCCAACTAATTTAATTACTAGTTACCAGCATGCTTATGATCAAATAAGAGGATGTCTAATCTTGTTACTAGTTAATGGTGTGTGTTCTAGTTGCATGGAATTAGTATGAGTGATAAAGAGTGTGGGAGGGTGGGAGAAAGAAAGTTGGAGAGGGAAAATGAGTGTCTAACCATGTCCATTGTTGCATCTGTGCTTGACTTGACTTTAATTGTGGGTGTCGTGGATATTCTTAGAACCGGCAGATGTGTAAAAATAAGGAATCAAACATGATTCCTTATTTTTTGTCTGATTCAACAACTTTAAACATGATATCAAAGTCTCTGCATACCATCTATAAGGGTGAGAAATGATCATATCATAGAGTGAGTGCAAAAAAACATACTAAAGAAAGATGCATTAAAACAAGTGTGTAGCATAATTGGTCGTATCCAAAATCATTTGTTTCAAATGTTGTCAACAAAACGACAAGTAGGTGCATATCATCATTAGTCGTATCCAAAATCTTATGTTTAGAGTTATGATAAAAACGACAAGCAATGTGTAGTACCATTAGTTGTACCTAAATTCCCCTGATTTGAGTTTGATAACAATATGGCAAGCACATGTGTAGCATCATTAGTCATACCCAAAATCCTCTACTTCGAGTTTCGACAACAAAACAACAAGCTTGTGTAGGATCAATAGTCATACCCAAAAAACATTTGTTTCGAGTTTCAATAATGACACAACAAGCATGTGTGTAGAAACATTAATCATATCCAGATGACAAGCTCACAACTACTCCCCATGTTCTAGGAGCAACATGACAAGTCAAGGTGCTTGTATATTGCCAAAGTAGTAACGTCTTGACAATTAGAGCTTGCGTACTACTTTCCCATTTAATAGCAATACAATAAGCAAATGACATACACATACCTTATGGATTGATAATATTGAGTTCTCGTCATGTGCTCCCTCATTTTCATAGAGACACAACAAGGAAGGATGCATGGGTCTTGAAAATAGTTTGGGACACGAGACATTGATGTGTCCCTCTAATTCTGACTCCAAACTTCTTGCATTACCTATCATCAAGCAACAATGTCACCCATAACCAACTTTATAGCCTCCTATTTCTTCTTCAATTGCTTCACCCAACCAAAAACAACCCCTGACTTGATTTTTTTCTCTCCAATGCTAATGCATGTGCTCCAAGTAATGTAATTAGTGGTTGCCACCATGCTTCTGATCAAATGGGATGGTATCTAATCTTGTTCTTAGTCAATGGTGTGTGTCCTAGTTGCATGGAATCAATATGAGTGATAAAGAATGTGGGCAGGAGAGAAAAAGAGAAATGGAGAAGGAAAATGAGTGTACTTAACCATATGAATTGTTGCACCTATGGATGACTTGTCTTTAATTGTGGGTGTTGTAGGTATCATTATAACCAACAATTGTGTAAAATTAAGGAACCTAAGATGTTTCTTGTTTTTTGTCTGATTCAACAACTTTAAACATGATATTAAAGTATCTACATAGCATCTATAAGGGCGAGAAATGATCATATCATAGAGTGAGTGTAAATAATATACTAAAGAAAGATGATAAAAACAAGTGTTTATCATAATTAGTCGTATCCAAAGTCATATGTTTCAACTTTCAACAATAATACGACAAGTAGGTGCATAACATCATTAGTCGTATCCAAAATCCTTGGTTTCGAGTTACAATAACAATACGACAAGTAAGTATGTAGCATCGTCAGATGCACCTAAATTCCTTTGTTTTGAGTTTGATAATAATATGACAAGCACATTTGTAACATCCTTAGTCATACCCAAAATCCTCCATTTTGAGTTTCAACAACAACATGATAAGCGTGAGTAGCATCATTGGTCATACCTAAAAAACATTTGTTTTGAGTTCCAACTACGACAATGAGCACGTGCCTAGCAACATTTATTACATCAGAATGACAAGTTCACTACTACCCCTCGTGCTCTAAGAGCAACATGACAAGTCAAGGTGCTTGCATATTGCTAAAGTAGTAGTGTCTTGACAATAAGAGCTTGCGTTGGCATACTACTTCTCTATTTTAATTAATAGCAACGTGATAAGCAAATGACTTACACATACCTTATGGATTGATAATGATGAGTTCCCGTTTTGAGCTCTCTCATTTTTGTAGAGAGACAACAAGCAAGGAATCATGAGTCTACAAAATAGTTTGGGACATAAGACATAGATATGCTCCTCCAATTCTGACCACAAGCATCTTGCATCACCCATCATTAGGCAAGAATGCCACCAATAACCAACTTTATAGCCCCTCTTTCTTCTTCAGTTACTTCACCCAACAAAAACAAACCCTAACTTGGTTTCTTTTTCTCCAATGATGAGGCATGTGCTCCAAGTAATTTAGTTAGTGGTTGCCACCATGCTTCCAATCGAATAGGAGGATATCTAATATTGTTATTAGTCAATGGTGTATGTGTCCTAGTTGCATGGAATTAGTATGAGTGATAAAGAGTGTGGGAGGGAGGAAGAAGGGGAAGTGGAGAGGGAAAATGAGTGTCCCTAACCATGTACGTTGTTGCATTTGTGTATGAATTGACATAAATTGTGGGTGTCGTGGGTATACTTAGAACTAAGTAACCGATGTGTAAAAATAAGGAACCCAAGATGTTTCCTTATTTTTTGTCTGATTCAACAACTTCAAACATGATATTCAAAGTCTCTACATACCATCTATAAGGGTGAGAAATGATCATATCATAGACATAGAGTGAGTGCAAAAAATATACTAAAGAAAGATGCATTAAAAACCAAGTGTGTAGTATAATTGGTTGTATCCAAAATCATTTGTTCCAAATTTTGTCAACAATACAACAAGTAGGTGCATAACATCATTAGTTGTATCCAAAATCTTCTATTTCGAGTTACGACAACAACATGACAAGTAGTGTGTAGCATCATTAGCTATACCTAAATTCATCCGTTTTGAGTTCGATAATAATATGACAAGCACAAGTGTAGCATCATTAGTCATACCCATAATCTTCTATTTCAAGTTTTGACAACAAAATGACAAGTGCGTGTAGTGTCATTAGTCATACCCAAAAACATTTGTTTAAAAATAACGAACCTAAGATGTTTCTTGTTTTTTGTTTAATTCAACAACTTTGAACATGGTATTAAAGTCTCTACATAGCATCTATAAGGGTGAGATATGATCATATCATAGAGTAAGTGCAAATAAGATACTAAAGAAAGATGCTAAAAACAAGTGTGTAGTATAATTAGTCATATCCAAAGTCATTTGTTTAAAGTTTCAACAATAATATGACAAGTAGGTGCATAGCATCATTAGTCGTATCCAAAATCCTCTATTTTGAGTTACGACAACAACACGACAAGTAAGTGTGTAGCATCGTCAGCTGCACCTAAATTCCTTCATTTTGAGTTTGATAACAATATGACAAACACATTTGTAACATCATTAGTCATACCCAAAATCCTCTATTTCTAGTTTCGACAACAACATGACAAGCATGTGTAGCATCATTAGTCATAACCAAAAACATCTATTTCGAGTTCCAACTACGACAACGAGCATGTACGTAGCAACATTAATTATATCCAAAAGACAAGTTCACTACTACTCCCCATGTTTTAAGAGCAACATGACAAGTTGAAGTGCTTGTACATTGCTAAAGTAGTACTGTCTTGATAATAAGAGCTTGTGTTGGCATACTACACTTTTCTATTTTAATTAATAGCATCACGATAAGCAAAGGACTTACACATACCTTATGGATTGATAATAGTGAGTTCCCGTCCTCCTGAGATCCCTCATTTTCATGGAGAGTGTAAAGCCCAAAATTGGTAGAAAAATAATAATAATGAAATAAATAAATAAATTCAAGATTGTGCTTTAGGGATTTTCGAAACCTTTTTGGATTTCTCATACTTTTGAATGATCAATTAAAAGGAAGCAAGCTAGCCAAATAACAAAATAAATAAATATAGAAATATGCACCTCATGACGAAGTTCTGCCTTTTTACCTTTGTACTCGAAATTATGAGACAAGTTTAAGTTTGAAAAATAGAATTTAACAAGGGAAAGGGAAATAAGGAAGGAGAAGGAAATACATTACAAATATATATATATATATATATGAAAATAAATAATTGTAATTCTTCATGCTTGTTCTTTATTCTTGCACCTAATCTGTGAAACACACCAACAAATTTGAATTCAAAATACCAAATGTGGAAACTTAAAAGAAACACTTTCAATCTATTTACTATAACTTTATAATTAAAGCACTCCTTAACAATATTTGGATCAAATCATGGTGAAGATTTTATATTAAATTTCTCCTAAACAAAATAAAGTAATGTGTGAATTATTCTCTTATGAGTAGTGCATATAGAAACATTTATTTAGGTGAATAATTGACCAATAAATAAATAAAATAAACTTTGCATGGCATCCTGGATCTTTGACTGGGCATTGAGTTAAAGTTTGAAATTCAAACCTTGTTCGAATCTCCTTTTGAAATTGAAATTTGAAAATAGAAAAAGGTAAAATAAAAAGGAAAGAAGAAAAACTCGTTTGGGCCGAGCTCTCACCTTCCTGCCCAACTCCTCTCACCTTCCGGCCCACTCCTCCTCCCGCTCGCTCGCTTCAGCCCTGGCATCAGGGGGTGCCGACATGTGGGCCCTACCGCACAGCCATTATCTCTGGTCGCTGATTGACGAATGGGTCCGCCGTGTCTGATCTTTCCCTCACCTGAATAAGACCCGCACGTTCTTCGCCTGGATCTCCGCCCGGTCGTCGTGGCCCTGCTCCATGGCGCGTAACAGACCCCGTGGACTCCACTGGTGTTGATCCCCGGGTCGGACTCCGCCGTGGCCTATAAAACCCATACTCTGTGGCCTTCGCCCCTCCCAATCTACCTCGGTCTGGCACCATCACCGGTGTTGTGTGGAGGGAACCCACTGGCGGCGTCGTTCCTCACACCTACCAGCGGTCGAGGACCATGATGTGGCCGCGGGGTTGATATCCGTGGTCTCAGCTGGCCGAATCGGTGGGCGAGGGGAAAGGAATTTCTTATCGGCACGTCATCGTCGCCGCTGTTCTGTCATACCGCGTCGACAACCTCATCCTCGTCACCACCGACGGTGAGAACGCCTCCGTATGGCTCGCCATGCCATGCCAAATACGTATGTGGCTTCGCCTGGCTGGAATCGCGCTCTGCGCTTCCAGAACCGTGCGCCAGTAATCACCCCTCCGCCTGGGCCCGTCGACCGGCCTCACCACCGCACCAGTGCCGGTAAGACCACTTTTGTTGTGTTCACCATCGCTTCCACTTCGTAATGATCACATCGGGTTGAAGAGTAGCGCGCCAGGGCGATGTATCGCGTGCACCGACGATGGCGTCATCGTATGGTCTGGGTGGCGCCTCTGTTGGCTCGGCTGATGGAGGAGGACACACCCGGTGGGTTGATCTCTTGACCAACGTCCGCGATTAGACGAAAGGTACCGCTTTGAGCTGATCGATCCTAGCCGGCAATCAATAATCCAACGACTAATGTGTGCTACGACTATGACCATGGATCTATGATCCGATGGCTGCTATGAGATACCGGTTCGGCAAATAAATGGATGTAATCCCCACCGTGAATCTCTAATCCAATGGCCCGAATCTCTCTGTACCCCTTTGCCGAGCGATTTATGCATAAGAGACCCTGTCTTTTCTTTTTATAAACTCGTTGTCCTCGGCCACATACACAACTTTACCCTAGAATTCTAGAAATTACATATTAGTCCCCGGGTATTCACAAAAACACCCCTAGAATAGAGGTAGACTTCAGAAATTCATAATTACTTCATTCTAACTCCGATTTAATCCGTTCAGTTGTGTTAGCTTCGTAATAACATTGTCTACACAATAACAACATTAGATTTATCATAACATATATTCTTATAATTAGATATTGTTTAATCTATGTTTAGTAAATTAAGCTTGCTAATCAAAGTGAGCCTATTTATGATTATAACCTGACTAAGATATGGTAACTAATCAAGTTATACCTTGGATTAGAATAGAATTGTTATTTACTTATAATACTCTTCTCACATGATCTATATTAATCAACAGGGGATTATAAGCTCAGTAAAATCAATCTGAAAATGAATATAGTATAAAATAAATCTAGTAATCTTGTAAAATCCCTATCTTCTTTGTTTTAGCTTCGAAATAATTAATTCCAGTCGCATTAGTTTCAAATTAATATTGTTCTTCATCTAGTAACCTTATTTTATCATTAAACCAAGGATTAAAATTTACACTTAGTTTCTTTATATCCCACACTTAAATCTTCAGAAAAATCATAACTCGAGAACCGTAGCTCTGAATTTAGTGGTTCTCGACCCTACGATCTCGTAGCAACGCGTAGATTATTATTATGCAGTTTGTTCTTATGTTTGGTGTGATATTAATTTTGCCTATACCATGTTTGTCTGTATTGCTACGTTTAGCAGTGAGGACACGTGTCATCTGAAGAGCAAGCTGGTACCTGGAATCTCAAGTCCCAGGCAAGTTGTGCCCTTGATCACTTCTTTTTACCCAATCATGTTTTTATTAATCATAATGATCTGCATAGGTTAATTTTGATGGGACCCAATAGGTTACCCTAGTTTGACTATCTTTATACCTTGTTTACCACTGATTTTCTGGGTAGTACCTGCTATTGCTTTATGTGGTTTTGGGTATAGAGATACACATTATTCATGATCATACTTTTATTATCAGTTGTTAATTACTGTTCATGATAAGATTATTAGGTTAATTGGAACATGGATAACCACCCGGGAAAACAGTGCTACCACAAGGGTGGTATGAGACACCCTTGGCTGACTAATTAGGAAAGCTAGTGGAGGACTACCTTACCCGAAAGGGGCAAGGGCGGTAGGGGAGTGGTCAGTGTAGGGAGGCCCTTGGGTTGATTTTGCTGCGATGGCGGTCAGGCGAGGGATCCCTGCATTGGAGCTTCCTAGAAACTGTAGCGGGTTTTCTGAAGCTAGTGGAACTTTGTAAATGCCTCGTAGTGTTACCCTGCCTCACCTCCTCGATAGAGGTGTATGGAAAGTCGTGATCCCTTGGCAGATGGGTAACATGAATTGTGGGTAAATATGTGCAACCTCTATAAAGTGTAAAACTGGTATACTAGTCGTGCTCACGGTCATGAGCAGCTCGGACACTCACATGATTAATTTATGGAATTAAATTCAATTTGTCATATGCATCACATTGGGATTATTATTATTATTTTTTATTTACTATTAATATGGTTTGGTATTCACTTACATTTAGTAATTGCTAATAAAATTTTGACCAACTTTAAAAGCAATGGTCAGCTTTAACCATCCTCTTTGGTAAGCCTTACACTTCACATGAGCTCCCACCTTTGGCGAGTTCATGCACACTATTCCCCACAACTTGTTGAGCGATGAACGTATTGAAAGTGAAATAGGAATTAACCTTTTTCTCAGTAGTAATTTTGGTGGTTGAATGCCCAACACAAATATTGGACTAACTAGTCTGCTCTAGATTATATGTTCTACAGGTGCATAAAGGTTCAGCGCAAACCAATAAAAGATTGAACTTAGGGATCAAATTCAAAGGAGCAAAGAAACCGAGTGTGCTATGGTCTGGCGCACCGGACTGTCCGGTGTGCCACCGGACAGTGTCCCGTGCACCAGGACCGTACAGAGTCCAAAACAGCCACTCTCGGGTTTCTCTAGGCGTGCTCCGCTATAATTCACCGGACTGTCCGGTGTGCCACCGGACTGTCCAATGTGACAGTGGAGCAACGGCTACTTCGCGCAATGGTCGCCTGCAAAAGCTGAAGAACAGATGAACAGTGTGCAGCAGAGTCAGAGCGCAGAGTCAGTGGCGCACCAGACACTGAACAGTTCCTATCCGATGCCACTAGAGGACAAAGCCTCCAACGGTCAAAAGCTCTAGAACCCTAACAGTTAGGTGACGTGGCTGGCGCACCGGACAGTGTCCGGTGGCGCACTGGACTGTCCGGTGCGCCCATCGACAGCATCCTGCCCCAACAGCTTGTTGGTGGTTGAGGGCTATAAATACCCCCAACCACCACAACTCCAAGCATCCAAGTTTTCTGAGTATCACATTCAATATAAGAGCTAGTGCATTCACTCCTAGACACAAATCAAAAGATCAAAGCCTCTTCAAGGTCCAAATTCACTCCAACCACCTAGTGACTTAAGAGAGTGTTTGTTCGTGTTCTTTTGCGCTCTTGTGCTTGGATCCTTTCTTCCTTCCTCATTCTTGTTCCCAAGAGACTTGTAATCAAAGCAAGAGACA
The DNA here is from genome assembly GCA_029449295.1 of Zea luxurians. NCBI lineage: Eukaryota > Viridiplantae > Streptophyta > Magnoliopsida > Poales > Poaceae > Zea > Zea luxurians. The sequence goes on along the minus strand of JAOPSE010000010.1, from coordinate 33,750,707 downwards.
CCAAGTGTGTGGTGGTCCTTGTGGGGTCTAAGTGACCCGTTTGATTAAGGAGAAAGCTCACTCGGTCTAGGTGACCGTTTGAGAGAGGGAAAGGGTTGAAAGAGACCCAGTCTTTTGACCACCTCAATAGGGACTAGGTTATTTAGAACCGAACCTCGGTAAAACAAATCACCGTGTTCATCCGCTTTATTTCTTGGTTGATTTGTTTTCCCCCTCTCTTTTGGACTCGGATTTGTTTCTAACGCTAACCCTGGCTTGTAGTGTGTGTTTAAAGTTGTAAATTTCAGATTACACCTATTCACCCCCCTTTAGGCGACTTTCAATTGGTATCAGAGCCTGGTGCTTCATTAGAGTCTAACAACTCGAAGTGATGTCGGGAGGATTCGCCAAGAGGGAGATGGAAACGGCGAGAAGGCCACAAGCCACGGGAAGGCTGGATCAAGGGAGTCTGGCACCAAAGCCAAGGAGGGATCCCCTCCCCGCGTCAAGTCGCATCGGAGTGGCGACAAGAAGAAGAAAATGAAGAAAGTGGTCTACTACGAGACCGACTCTTTGTCGCCCTCCACATCCGGCTCCGACGCGGCATCCGTCACACTACAGGAAACTGGTTAAAGAACGTGGGTGAAAAACCGTCGAACTTACCGTAAGAATGTGGGTTTACCGACGAATATAGCCAACGACGATTTTTGGATGAACTTAGAGAAGTAAGTTCGACGGCCCCGTCGAACTTAACATTAAGAACGTGGGTACCGTCGAACTTAACATTAAGAACGTGGGTACCGTCGAACTTAATGTTAAGAACGTGCGTTTTTAAGTTTGATGGGGCCGTCGAATTTTTTCCCATAAGTTCGACAGCACCCACGTTCTTACGGTTAAGTTCGACGGGGCCACGTGGCTGTCGAACTTATGTGTCCTGCTTGGGTCTGCGAGGAGTGCACAATAAGTTCGACGGTACCCACGTTCTTAATCTTAAGAACGTGGGTACCCACGTTCTTAACCCTTTTCCAGAAAAAAATAAAAAATACATAAATGAAAAATTAGACGCACATAATATCACATGCAACACAGAATATCACATACAATACAGATTTCAAACATATTGATATATGTTCATAAATAAGAAATAAACAAAAATTAGACAACATATTCTCATGCATAAGCAGACAGAAATTGGTATGACTAAATTATGCAATATTAGATATCCTTAATCAAGTGTTTCAGCATTTGTTCTTTAATATTAAATATGCCATAAACAAGCATTGCACGATGTTAAAACCTCCAATTAAGCATTGGTATCTAATTCAAATATGCTTGATTGAGTAACTTTAGATAGATTTTTCAAAGAAGAATGACTATTACGTAATAACAAGAGAAAATCCAAACGGAGCTCTGACCAAACAGAGACTCCACGCCTTGATAAAGCACTCTCAATGGGTGGTCTATGAAATTTCCACAAGCGAAGCAGGGACAGGAAAGCGCATGAGAATACTGAGTACACAGAAGCCTCTTCAAGTTTACAACTCCTATGATCAGATGGAGGTAAAGATCCAAAATTCTCACAGAGAGGCATTAACATAGATGCTACTTCTGGCACCTGCAAAATGTCATGCCACAAGGGAGATGGTACCATAAGCCCACAACATGTTCATAAAGCACATATACCACCAAAGCCTGCAGATCAATTACTACTCCGTGCATGGAAATTTTCTTTTACAATGTAGTTGCAAGTGGTCGTCAGCCCAGTGGCTTATGGTTGGCTCAAGTCATGGTGCAGCCGGCGGCCCTAAAGGGTGAAGACACCTCTGGGGTTTTCTCCGTCAATTTGACTGAGGTTCCTTCTCAAAGTAAAACCATAGGGGTGGTCTTTCCCCACTGTCCAATTTTTTTCTATCAATGCAATATGTGGTTCTGACATCCAACGAGCATTAAAGCACATCCAAGAGATATACTAAAAAAATTCCAGTAGGTTTGCAAGGCATCATGATTGCAGCAATAACTTAAAGAGATACTATCCGTAATTGAAAACCACAAGTAAACACAAGTCATTCACATATGAAAATGTGAAAGATGCACATGGACTAGAAGTTTTGTCAATATGAAAGATGCACATGGACTGAAAGTTGTCAATACTTATTTCATATAAATCCATGCCTGAGAAATATGTTTAACACAAGATTAGTTCAAAAAATATTTTCATTCTGCTTCAAGGAACACACATAATTCTAGGTTATTCTCGATTTCATCTGAAACTTCGTCAGAACTCCATGTTATCCATGACTAAGTCAAAATTAATAGACCTGAACTATTAAACTAGCGATGTTTCTTACCAGACCATACAGTGAGAGAATATGAACAATGTCAATAGAAGAAATTCCTGATACAAGAGCATGCAGCATAGGCATATGCTGTACATATCGCCCTTCTGATCCAGAATCCAAAGGGAAGAATGTTGATAACAACTTAAGCACCATTTGGACAACATGTACCTAAGCAGAAAAACAAATTGCATGCAAACATGTTACATTCTTCTGTAGAACATTACTACAATATGGTTCTTTTAAACTGAATGATACCTGAATGTTCCAACCACGAAGAAGTGATGCACCACACAAAATCTTTGAAGCTACCAACTTTTCCTCCGGTGACCCACTTACTGCAAAAGAGTACAATTTCTCCAACTCTTCTACAGTAAGAATTACGAAACCAAAATAAGAATGAGATTATGAATCAAGCTAGTCAACAGACATACAACCAAAAAAACTCTAAAATTAGTATATTCCTATGATTTATCACCTCGAAGCAGGTGTGACCATAAGGGCATCCTTAAGTTCTATAAGTGGAAACCCTTCTACTAAAGATGATCATGGAGATGCCTGAACTGGAGAGGATTCTTTAATGGAACCACATAGCCAAGCCAGAAATAAGCAGATGCATCTATTAAGTTCCTTGTGATACAGGCTTCCACGATAAGATGTAGCATATTTCCAACTACAGTTTTGAAGCGTAACTATCATTTAGAGAATTCATAATTGCAAAAGGAACAAGAAAACCAAAGGATACTAAATGTTAAAAATATATCAGTTCATAGGTAACATGCTTTAATAGAGGAACTGTCTTTGAAAGAACTGTACATGTTCTCACTCCCAGTTTTCAGGTTAGACAGAACAACTGCTGCTTTTCTAGCTGCAGCATTTGCCAAGTGCACAGTTGTTGGAGGTGGTGAAAGAAGACCAAAAAATTGTCTCAGAATCTAAAGTGAAGACACTAATTGTCCTCTTAGAAAATTCCCATTGAACCCTTCTGGGCCTGGAGCTTTATCAGCAGGCATACTCCGAACAATGTTGTCAATCTCATTAGTGGTGAACAGTGAGACAAGGGAGCCAAGGCCTTCAGTATGCTGAGAGGATTATGTTGGTATCAGAAAATTTGTTCACTGAATAAAATATTTCAGACATATTCTGTTGCCTAGAATAGTTCTGGTACTAGAGCAGGACTTGCCTGATCACATGCTAATCCACATAGGCAACCGATACAAAGTACATTGCAGATGAATATAACAATCAGTAAAAAATAAAGCCATATGCCCATATCTAAAGTTAATGTTAAAATATTAGAAAGGTGTTTTTCTCAAAAAACTGGTAGAGATTAGCTGGATAAAAGCTTCAATTGCGCACATATGAGCATGACTTTATGGCAAGTGTACAGGTGCTATATGGAGAATCTACCTAAGTTGGAAGAACGTACAGTCTAATGCATCATATTTACCAAATATTAACTAGGAGTAGCTCATAACATTAACGGACAACATACATTGATGTGGAAAAGAATATCACGCACTTGACAAATAGACGCCTAAGTGGTATGTGGCATCTCAAACCCTTGGTGTTTGCACACATTTCAATAAGACACTTTGACCATGTTGGTACACACAGGAATAGTTTGCAATTTCCTCACAAACTATGCTGTGCTATATGATATGCACTTATGCAGTAAGGTTTTTGGCTATGACTCAAATAGAAAATATTGTTTTAACAAATAACTAACAATAAATTTCGCATGCCTACAGGTGATTGACCACGGTATGAGAACTAAAGATTAAAAATCCATTATCAGAAAGTTGTAGATTGATGGAACAATTTATAGTTGAAGATAGTTTGGTCAATTGAACCGTATGTTTTAAATATTTATTCAGTGGCTTATACCCAAAAAGTAGGGGTTGCTTTTGAAAAGCCACCCAATGTGAAAGGAGCTTAAATGACACTTGTGAAGCCTTTGAGTCTTTGGCCCACAGCACAAGGTTAGAAATGGTGCACCTTTTCTTTCTAAGACCAAGACCAAGAATTTTGCAGTCGTTTCCACCCTACCTAGTTTGCACCTGCGCAGATACATCTAATTGAAATGACCAGGCAACCTCCTAGCAGCCGGATCAAGCTGGGCCCACGGACCCAAAAGCATCAGCAAATAGTCAAATACAGCACAAATTTAAACCGAGATATCCAATAAGCAATTTGCCAATTCTCAAGTGTGCAAGTTGCATCATGAATAGAGTACACCAAACCAAAAGTGAAGGACGCCAGTGTAACATAGTACTGGAGTAACCGAGTAAGGTCCTTACATATCCTTATTCTCCATGCGCTCCGGGTAAACAGGAGCCACCGCGTACTGACCGAGAAGCTCGAGGTAGAGCCTGTACGCCTCCGGCTGCTCCCGCTGGTTCGGCACCACCCTGCATAGCAGGCGAGGTGGGTGGTGGGCCAGTTGATGCGCGCGCGGCCGATGGCGCCGCGACCCATGCCGGAGAGGAACGCCAGCAGCGCCGCCTTGTCGGCGTCAGGCTCGGAGGAGGCCAGGCGGCATGGGGTTGGCGAGCGGGCGGTGTGGCACAGCGCGCGAGCTGACGCGCTGGGTGGAGGCGCAGGGTGGCGACGCGGGGCGCGCGGGCTGGCAGCGCAGGGCGCACGAGCTAGCGGCCGGTGGCGGGCGCGAGCTAGTGGGAAGCGGGAAAGGAGAGGAAGAGAGACGCACGAGTTAGGGATTTAGGTTTTTGGGTTAAGTTCGACGGTGCCCATGTAGCCCACGTATTTAATTTAAGAACGTGGGTACCCACGTTCCTATTAGGTTAAGTTCGACAGTTTTGGCTAGGGCCCACGAACTTAATTTAAGAACGTGGGTACCCACGTTCTTAAAAAAAACCCATGAACTTAACTAATGTAAGAACGTCGGTACCCACGTTCTTAACAAAACCCATGAACATTTATCAGTTTCTTGTAGTGTCAGTTCTAAGCGCCATGAGCGCAAGAAGTATAGTAAGATGCCACTTTGTTATCCTCGTATTTCTATGCGCGCTCCTCTACTCTCTGTTCCATTAGGCAAACCACCATATTTTGATGGTGAGGATTATTGTATGTGGAGTGATAAAATGAGGCATCACCTAACCTCACTTCACGCAAGCATTTGGGACATTGTTGAATTTGGAGCGCAGGTACCTACGGTGGGGGACGAGGACTACGACTTGGACGAGGTCGCCCAAATACGACACTTTAACTCCCAAGCAACTACTATACTCCTCGCCTCCTTGTGTCGAGAGGAGTATAATAAGGTGCAAGGGTTAAAAAGTGCCAAGGAGATTTGGGACGTCCTAAAAACCACGCACGAAGGAGATGAGGTGACCAAGATCACCAACCGAGAGACGATCGAGGGGGAGCTTGGTCGATTCGTCCTCAACCAAGGAGAGGAGCCACAAGCAATGTATAGCTGGCTCAAAACCTTGGTCAATCAAGTGTGCAACCTCAGGAGCACCAAATGGGATGACCATGAAATTGTCAAGGTTATTCTAAGATCCCTTGTCTTTTGTAACCCTACTCAAGTTCAATTAATTCATGGGGATCCTAGATACAAATTAATGTCTCCCAGGGAAGTGATAGGAAAGTTTGTGAGCTTTGAGCTAATGATCAAAGACTCCAAACACATCGTCAACTTGGAGCAAGGCGGCACCTCCACACCCGAGGTGCAACCCGTCGCATTTAAAGCGACAGAAGAAAAGAAAGAAGAGTCTACATCAAGTAGGCTCCCCATCGACGCCTCCAAGCTCGATAATGAGGAGATGGCGCTCATCATCAAGAGCTTCCATCAAATCCTCAAGCAAAGGAGGGGGAAGGATTACAAACCCTGCTCTAAAAGGGTGTGCTACAAGTGTGGTAAGCCCGGTCATTTTATTGCTAAATGTCCAATGTCTAGTGATAGTGACAGGGGCGACGACAAAAGGGGGAAGAAGAAGGAGAAGAAGAGATACCACAAGAAGAAGGGCGGCGATGCCCACGTGTGTCGGGAATGGGACTCCGATGAGAGCTCCACCGACTCCTCCTCCAACGAGGATGCCACCAACATCGCCGTCAACAAGGGCCTCCTCTTCTCCAACGTCGGCCACAAGTGCTTCATGGTAAAGGATGGCAAAAAGAAGAAGGTACAATCTAGAACCACCCCCAAGTATACAACATCTAGTGATGAGGGTAGTTCTAGTGAAGACGAAGATGATTTACTTACTCTTTTTGCCAACCTTAACATGCAACAAAAGAAAAAATTAAATGAATTAATAGGAGCCATTCATGAGAAGGATGAACTCTTGGATAGCCAAGAGGAATTCCTTATTAAATAAAACAAAAAGCATGTTAAATTGAAAAATGCTTATGCTCATGAAGTATTGAAATGTGAAAATTTATGAAAGGAGCTTAGCATTTGCCATGAATCAATTTCTAACCTTAGAACTGAGAATGCTAATTTAATTGCTAAGGTTGAAAAGTTAAATGTTTGTAATGATTCAATTTCCAATCTTAGAAATAAAAAATGCTAGTCTAATTGCTAATATTGACGAATTGAATGTTTGCAAAAAATCTATTTCATGTCTTAGAAATGAGAATGCCACATTACATGCTAAGATAGAAGAATTAAATGTTTGCAAACCATCTACATCTACTGTTGATCATGTTACTATTTGTACTAGATGTAGAAATGTTAATGTTGATGCTATAGATGATCACCTTGCTTTAATTAAACAACAAAATGATCACATAGCTCAATTAACTGCTAAAATCAATGAGCATGAAATTGAAAATGAAAATTTTAAATTTGCTAGAAGCATGCTCTATAATGGGAGATGCCCTGGCATTAAGGATGGCACTGGTTTCCAACAGGGAAGCAATGTCAAGCTTAATGCCCCTAAGAAATTGTCTAACTTTGTTAAGGGAAAAGCTCCCATGGTTCAGGATAATGAGGGCTACATTTTATATCCTGCTAATTATCCGGAGCACAAAATTAGGTGAATTCATGCTAGAAAACCTCATACTGTTTCACATCATGCTTTATGTATAAGAATGAGGCTTCTAGCTCTAGGCAATCAACACATGTTAAATTGCCTAAAAAGAAAACTCCTACTGCATCAAATGAACCTAACATTTCATTTAAGACTTTTTATGCATCTTATGTTTTAACTAACAAATCAGGCAAAGTAGTTGCCAAATATGTTGGGGCAAACACAAGGGCTCCAAGACTTCTATTTGGGTACCCAAGGTGCTTGTTTCTAACGTGAAAGGACCCAAGACTGTTTGGGTACCTAAGAACAAGGCCTAAATTGTTTTGCAGGTTTATGCATCCGGGGGCCCAAGTTGGATAATTGATAGCGGATGCACAAACCACATGACAGGGCAGAAAAGAATGTTCTCCTCCTACGAGAAAAACAAAGATTCCCAATGAGCTACCACATTGGGGGATGGAAATCAAGGTTTGGTCAAAGGACTTGGTAAAATTGCTATATCACCTGACCATTCTATTTCCAATGTTTTTCTTGTAGATTCTTTAGATTACAATTTGCTTTCTATTTCTCAATTATGCAAAATGGGCTACAACTATCTTTTCATAGATGTAGGTGTTACTGTCTTTAGAAGAAGTGACGATTCAATAGCATTTAAGGGATTGTTAGAAGGTCAGCTATATTTATTTGATTTTAATGAGAACACAGCTGAACTCAACACTTGTTTAATTGCTAAGACTAAATGGGTTGGCTCTGGCATCGTCGACTAGCCCATGTTGGAATGAAGAATCTTCACAAACTTCTAAAGGGAGAACAAATTTTGGGACTAACAAATGTTCATTTTGAGAAAGACAGGGTTTGTAGCGTGAAAGTCGCCTAGAGGGGGGTGAATAGGCGAAACCTGAAAATTAAAACTTTATCCCCCAACTAGATCCCTTGATTAGTGGTTAGAACAAGATATACAAATATCGGAGAATAGAAACTAAGTTCTTGCTTGAAAAGAGTATTGCTAAATAATGCGGGAGTGACGAATCAATACAACTAGTAAGTTATAGAATAACAAAGCAAGAAGCCTTAGATGAGAAGAGCACTAGGACAAGTTCTTTCTTGCAACGTGTTGCTTCACTAAATGGGAATTTAACTTGAAGCAACACCAAATGATATTAGCAAATAAAGGTGCAAGAAAACTTAGAGTAAGGGAAAGCAAACAAATCACAAGCAATAAACACAATGGACACGGGTGATTTGTTTTACCGAGGTTCGGCCCTCGAAGGCCTAGTCCCCGTTGAGGAGTCCACTTAAGGACGGGTCTTTTTCAACCCTTTCCCTCTCTCCCCCGATCACACAAGGATTGGCGAGCTCTTCTCCTTCTCAAGGATCACTCTCGATCCCGCAAGGACCACCACACACTTTGGTGTCTCTTGCTAGCTTTTACAAGCCTCCAAAAATTTGGAGGAAGTTCAATAGGAGTCAAAACTCCACGCGCAAATGAACACAAAGATGAAGCACACACTATCTCTCGATGAATCTCACAAGGCACTAGTGCTAAACTCAAATGAGTAGCTCTCTTTTGTTTGCTCTCTCTTTTGTGGCACTTGTGTTGGTTGTAGTGGTCTAAATCTTGTGTATAGGATGGATCAATGAATATATGTGGTTGGGAGGGCTTGAGTATGTCAACTATATGACTTGGAATGTTGCTTGGGCTCCCACACCTTGAAGTGGCCGGTTGGGGTGGTATTTATAGCCACCAACCAAAATCTAGCCGTTGGTGAGGGCTGTCTGTTCGATGGTGCACCGGACAGTCCGGTGCACACCGGACATGTCCAGTGCGACAGCCATGTCACCCGGCCGTTGGGGTTTCGACCGTTGGAGCTCTGACACTGGGCCCGCCTGGATGTCCGGTGGCGCACCGGACATGTACTGTAGAGTGTCCGGTGCGCCATGCCACGCGTGCCTGACTTCTGCGCGCTCTGGCGCGCATTAAATGCGCTGGCAGGTGACCGTTGGAGCCGAAGTAGCCGTTGCACCGCAGTTACACCGGACAGTCCGGTGTACACCGGACATGTCCGGTGAATTATAGCGAAGCAGCCGAAATGAATTCCCGAGGCTGGCGAGTTCCTGAGGCCGCTCTTCGTTGGAGCACCGGACACTGTCCGGTGTACACCGGACAGTCCGGTGAATTATAGCGGAGTCGCCTCTGGAATTTCCCGAAGGTGACGAGGTGGAGTTGGAGTCCTCTGGTGCACCGGACATGTCCGGTGGCACACCGGACAGTCCGGTGCGCCAGACCAGAGGTGCCTTCGGTTGACCCTTACTCCTTTATTTGAACCCAATACTTGGTCTTTTTATTGGCTAAGTGTGAACCTTTGGCACCTGTATAACTTATACACTCGAGCAAACTAGTTAGTCCAAATATTTGTGTTGGGCAATTCAACCACCAAAAATAATTAGGGACTAGGTGTAAGCCTAATTCCTTTCAATCTCCCCCTTTTTGGTGATTGATGCCAACACAAACCAAAGCAAATATAAAAGTGCATAATTGAATTAGTTTGCATAATGTAAGTGCAAAGATTGCTTGGAATTGAGCCAATATAAATACTTACAAGATATGCATGGATTGTTTCTTTATAATTAACATTTTGGACCACGCTTGCACCACAAGTTTTGTTTTTGCAAACTCTTTTGTAAATTCTTTTCAAAGTCCTTTTGCAAGATAGTCAAAGGTAAATAAATAAGATTTGAGAAGCATTTTCAAGATTTGAAATTCTCTCCCCTTGATTCAAATGCTTTTCCTTTGACTAAACAAAACTCCCCCTCAAATAAATTCTCCTCTTAGTGTTCAAGAGGGTTTTAGGATATCAAGTTTTGAAAATACTACTTGCTCCCCCTTTAGAACACAAAGAGATACCAATTTGAAATTTTCAATTGAAAACCATTAATTTTAAAATTAGGGTGGTGGTGCGGTCCTTTTGCTTTGGGCTCATACTTTCTCCCCCTTTGGCATGAATCGCCAAAAACGGATACTTTGAGTGAGATATAAGCCCTTTTCCTAACTATTTTCTCCCCTTTGGCAAATAAAATATATGAGTGAAGATTATACCAAATATGGAGAGACATTGTGGAGTGATGGCGAAGGGTAGATAGTACTGATAGAGTAGAGTGGAAGCTTTGTCTTCGCCGAAGACTCCAATTCCCTTTCAATGTACCTATGACTTGGTTTGAAATTCACTTGAAAACACATTAGTCATAGCATATAAAAGAGATATGATCAAGAGGATATATCAAATTAAGCATGATCATAGTTCTATATAACATAGATTGCTCCCCCTAAGTATGTGCATGGAGAGGAGCACATATTTTGGCCTTAAATGCCAATTGCACATAATTAGGTTAATGAGAACATATCTATATCATACAGATTGTGAAGTGCATTGTGTCATAGTATAAGTGTGATGCTCATGACAATTTATGCACTTACGAAAGCATGTTGTAAACAATTTAAGCATTTTCCCTTAAGGATTTCAAAGAGACTTAAGGACCATCCACCTTTGAAAACAAAGGTAGCTTATCCTCGTTACAAGGTTAAGCTTTAAGCTCTTTGACAATAAAAGTACTTCATCTAGTTTTACCAGAGATGCATTTAAAGCAGGAATGAATTTTGGGAAATTAAACTAGGTATGAAGCAGGGATAATACATGGACATGCTTTCTCTTCCTTTTATACAAGATATGTAAAGAGAGTATAGAAAAGGAAGATTTAGGTACAAGTTTAAAATGAAAGGAGATAATTTTACCTTTTTGTACCTTTACATAGGGACGCTCTCTTCATTGTGCTTTGTCCTTAGTCTTAGATGCTTAAGACCTATTCTTAATGACAATATATTTTGCACAAGAGAGAGTTCTACAACTAGTGATCTTTTCAAGTTATTGTTAGCAAATATCAAATGGATCACAAGTTGCATAAATGTATCATGAATTCTCCTTTTAACTTAGTGCATATCAAGAGAGATATCAAAGTATATACGTCACTAAGAAGCATGATTGTTGATTGAAGTCATTCAATGATCAAACAAATAACAGATGTGATCAAAAGAACAACATACGCATTAGATTATCAAATAAGCTTAGAGTAGGAGAATCCAGCAATTATGCTACTTAGAGTGAAAGACAAGAATTTAAAGTAGTAGCATACTTCATGAGGAACTTATTCTCATGCAAGAGACTATATGAAATTACTGAGATAAAGAAATAGTCTCAACATAATCAAGATAAAAAGGTTCCCCCTAAAGATATGCATCAAGTATTTGAATGAATTGAATGGATGCATTTACTTTAAAGACAAATAGAGAGAAGCATTATACATCTTGATCAAGGCTCATTAAATTTGTAATAAACAACTTGAGCCTAGTATTCTCAATATGAAAGGGTTTAGAATACTCACAACCACACCATTGATTGTTTCGTAGAAGTAGGTGGTGTTGTTCTTGATGTTCTCCTCTTTCATTTGAGAGTCCTCCCTTTGCAGTGGCTTCTTTTTCCTTTCAAACTTATTGAAAATACTCAAGAAGAATGTTAGTAATACAAGGGAGTATATAGTGATGGATGATTTCTTTTAGATAGGAAATAAGCATAATTCATCATCCATGAGTCACATAGACATGAAGTAAATTCCTTAACGTTAGTGCACATTAACAGAAAAGAGGAATGAGCACCTTTTTAATCATTTTTGATCAATCAAAGGAATTTTACTTTTTCATATTGAATTTATTATCATGACTTAGAAGCGCATCAATATGAGAATGGATATAGCAAAGGCATGAATTAGATTCTAATGGACAAGCGCATTTATGAAAATGATATTGAATGCATACTTAGTTAATTTCGGTCCAATAAAGAATCTATTCCTCACAAGGGTAGAATATGATAATTTAGATTAAATACCCATTGAGATGGGAACCAAACTTAAGAAGATGAGTTCCCATACCTTTGCTTTTACCTTTCTTCCTTTTGGTGAAGATCAACCCATGAGGCTTGTGCACTTTCTCTCTTGTAGATTTTCATAATTGAACTCAGAGAAATGTTAGTAGCAACACAAGCACTAGTTTACATTTTTTGTAATCATTTTGATAAGGAATGAGAAGCTAGATTACCAAAACATGGAAACTCCATAGCATGAACTAGATTATCCATAGATGATGTTATGCTCAATTTTAACTCATAAAACAAGCATAAATAATCCTTTGAGATTATAGGAATAAATCTAATTCATGATTTGGAAAGCGATAAATGTAAAAGAATCATATCCAATTTGAGCAAGTAAAAATACATCATAAAACATTTGGATTGATTTTTCTTTTCATGTTAGATTACATGCTTCCAAAGAGAAACTTATTCTCTACAAGTGAGACTATTTGGGTTACTTAGATAGAATCATTAGTCTCACTGTTCTAGTTATAGAGAGAATTTTTCTTTTGTTAAGTGTCCTAAGGATTTGAATTCCTTACATGACACCTCATCCTTTTAAGAATATGAAATATCTCTCTATTTCTAGAATCATGGCAATAATAAAACAACTTAGTGAAAAACATGCCATGAGATACTTGCAACATTTTAAAGCATGTAGATTGCCATAGGATGGAAATGATGAGTATGCAATCTACCATATGAGAGGAAATTCTTCAAAGAATGGTAATATCAATTTAAAGACATTTGAAGTGCTTCAATTTTTCTATGTGACTACACAAGGCACATAATAAAATACTTGCACTTTAAAAGCATAGAGGTTACCATCCTTTGACTTTCCTCCATGTTGTAGGCCTTGATTTTTCCGCATAAGATAATTCTTTATTTCCTACAACATCAATAACTTCCTCGAGATGATATGAGTTTAAGATGTAGTAGTTTGAAGGATAACCTTGGGTCAATCACGGATAAAGATCATTGAAGATTTGATAGCTTGAGTTAAATTGAATTAACTTTCTCAAGCACCCCAAGGCTTCATACCATCTCCTTTTCCTACAAAGCTTGTCAAGGATACTTTGGTACCCATCGCTTGATGGGTCCATCATGGTTAGTCAACAAAGATCTAGGAGCCCAAATGTCCTTTGTGTCAGCACTAGGTAAACTCATTACCTTTCTAGCACAAGTTGCGACTTTGGGTTGCCTAGTTACATGAGAATTAATTGACAAGCTAGGAGTAGGATTGTTACCAATGGGACAATCCCTGCATTGATGTCCCTTCTTACGGCATGTGTAGCAAAGGCGTTTTTCAAGTTTTGAAGCTTTTTTCTTTCCTTGTTTGTTGCTTGCTACATGGTTAGTAAAGAGTTTCTTTTCTAATCCTATGCCTTTTTGTTTTAAATGGGGACAAGATCTAAGCAAGTGTCCCTTCTTGGAGCATTTAAAACAAAGTCTATCATCCTTGTTAATAATCAAGCCATTTTTAATGTAGGGACATGACCTAATCAAGTGCCCCTCTTCAAAGCATTCACTACACCTCTTAATGTGAAGTGTGGCTTGATCATTACCTTGGATGTTACCTTTTGTGGAGGCGTGGTTGAGGCTTTTGGAGGAGGTGTTGAATTTCATCTTTTGTTTCTTCCTCTTGGCAATCCTCAAATCCTTGACATTTTCTTCAAGGGACGTAGTGCATGCCACGGTTGTTCCCGTCTCAAGCTTCTTCACCATGTGATCACGGTTATCTTGAGAAGGTTGGGCAATGCATTTCCCTTTTAGTTGTGTCAAGCTCTTCTTTAGCCTCTCATTTTCTTCTTTGAGCTTTTGATATGAATCATCATTTGTTCCTGCAAATTCTAGCTCAAAGGAAGATTTGCTTGTCGACAAACAACAAGCATTAGCACATGGTAATATAGTATCAATTTGAATACATGTGCACGAGTGAGGTTGTTGGGATTTTAAGTTTTCTATCACAACCTCATGAGCAATGTTTAATATGATATGATCATCCATAAGATTTTCATGAGAACATAGAAGCATATCATATTTTTCTTGAAAAGCTAGATTTTCAACTTTTAGCTTTTCTACTTGGTCCTTAAGCAAGGTATTCCTATTTACTAATTGAGCGATACAATGTAAAGCGTTACCATGCTCAATTGAAACAGTTTCATACCTTTGGACCAAATCAACATGAGAGCACTTTAGCTCCTCATGTTCTTTAGTCAACTCGTCAAAGTGTAGCATTTTCATGGAGAGAATATCTTCTAGCCTTTGACGAGCTTCGCTTTGCTCTCTCGCTTTTTCTAGAAGTTTGAGCATGACCGCCTTATCTTCTTGGCTTAGGCGAGCGTAGAGATGCAAGAAGCTTCTTTCTTCCTCCTCATCCTCATTTGTCCTTCCGCTATCATTTGCATTAGCCACACAACACATGTGGGAATCGAAATGGGAAGACAAACCTTTTGAAGAGGTGGATTCATCGTTTGGTCTCCATCGTTCATTCTCTTCTTCTTCCTTGCAAGGGTTAGTATCACAAATACCAAAGGAAGTAGAGACACAAAATGAACTATCATGTTTGGACTCATCAAATTTGCTTCTAATTCTAGTCCAAATATCATGCGCATCATGGATGGATTCGTCATAGTTTGATATGAAGGCATGATAATCTTCTTTGCTAAGAGAATTAGTTAAGATGTCAAAAGCTAGATAGTTTAAGCGATAACATCTTTGATCCTCCTCGGAATTAATTTTTCCATTGAAATTAGAGGGAAAAATACTCTTGTCTATAATTTGTTCTAATCGTGGATCTATGGTTCTAAAAGCATTTATCACACTAGTAGACCATGAGTCATAATTGGAACAATCATCAAATAATATTTCAAGAGTTACCTCTTTTTGAGTTACGTTCGATGGAGGAGTCTTCTTGTTCTTTTGGGATCTTTTACGAGCCATCACTTCGAGTTGTTAGACTCAAGATGAAGTGCCTAGCTCTGATACCAATTGAAAGTCGCCTAGAGGGGGGTGAATAGGCGAAACCTAAAAATTAAAACTTTATCCCCCAACTAGATCCCTTGATTAGTGGTTAGAACAAGATATACAAATATCGGAGAATAGAAACTAAGTTCTTGCTTGAAAAGAGTATTGCTAAATATTGCGGGAGTGACGAATCAATACAACTAGTAAGTTATAGAATAACAAAGCAAGAAGCCTTAGATGAGAAGAGCACTAGGACAAGTTCTTTCTTGCAACGTGTTGCTTCACTAAATGGGAATTTAACTTGAAGCAACACCAAATGATATTAGCAAATAAAGGTGCAAGAAAACTTAGAGCAAGGGAAAGCAAACAAATCACAAGCAATAAACACAATGGACACGGGTGATTTGTTTTACCGAGGTTCGGCCCTCGAAGGCCTAGTCCCCGTTGAGGAGTCCACTTAAGGACGGGTCTTTTTCAACCCTTTCCCTCTCTCCCCCGATCACACAAGGATCGGCGAGCTCTTCTCCTTCTCAAGGATCACTCTCGATCCCGCAAGGACCACCACACACTTTGGTGTCTCTTGCTAGCTTTTACAAGCCTCCAAAACTTTGGAGGAAGTTCAATAGGAGTCAAAACTCCACGCGCAAATGAACACAAAGATGAAGCACACACTATCTCTCGATGAATCTCACAAGGCACTAGTGCTAAACTCAAATGAGTAGCTCTCTTTTGTTTGCTCTCTCTTTTGTGGCACTTGTGTTGGTTGTAGTGGTCTAAATCTTGTGTATAGGATGGATCAATGAATATATGTGGTTGGGAGGGCTTGAGTATGTCAACTATATGACTTGGAATGTTGCTTGGGCTCCCACACCTTGAAGTGGCCGGTTGGGGTGGTATTTATAGCCACCAACCAAAATCTAGCCGTTGGTGAGGGCTGTCTGTTCGATGGTGCACCGGACAGTCCGGTGCACACCGGACATGTCCGGTGCGACAGCCACGTCACCCATCCGTTGGGGTTTCGACCGTTGGAGCTCTGACACTGGGCCCGCCTGGATGTCCGGTGGCACACCGGACATGTACTGTAGAGTGTCCGGTGCGCCATGCCACGCGTGCCTGACTTCTGCGCGCTCTGGCGCGCATTAAATGCGCTGGCAGGTGACCGTTGGAGCCGAAGTAGCTGTTGCACCGCAGTTACACCGGACAGTCCGGTGTACACCGGACATGTCCGGTGAATTATAGCGAAGCAGCCGAAATGAATTCCCGAGGCTGGCGAGTTCCTGAGGCCGCTCTTCGTTGGAGCACCGGACACTGTCCGGTGTACACCGGACAGTCCGATGAATTATAGCGGAGTCGCCTCTGGAATTTCTCGAAGGTGACGAGGTGGAGTTGGAGTCCTCTGGTGCATCGGACATGTCCGGTGGCACACCGGACAGTCCGGTGCGCCAGACCAGAGGTGCCTTCGGTTGACCCTTGCTCCTTTATTTGAACCCAATACTTGGTCTTTTTATTAGCTAAGTGTGAACCTTTGGCACCTGTATAACTTATACACTCGAGCAAACTAGTTAGTCCAAATATTTGTGTTGGGCAATTCAACCACCAAAAATAATTAGGGACTAGGTGTAAGCCTAATTCCCTTTCATAGCGCATGTCAAGCAGGAAAGCAAGTTGGCGCTCATCATCCACACAAGAACATCATGACGACTGACAGGCCGCTTGAGCTACTCCACAAGGATCTATTCGGTCTGATAGCTTACATAAGCATCAACGGGAGTAAGTACTATCTAGTTATTGTGGATGATTATTCTCGCTTCACTTGGGTGTTCTTTTTGCAGAAAAAATCATAGACCCAAGAGACCTTAAAGGGATTCTTAAGACGAGCTCAAAATGAGTTTGGATTGAGAATCAAAAAGATAAGAAGCGACAACAGGACGAGGTTCAAGAACTCACAAATAGAAGGCTTTCTTGAGGACGAGGGCATCAAGCATGAGTTCTCTTCTCCCTACACACCTCAACAAAATGGTGTAGTGGAGAGTAAGAATAGAACTCTAATGGACATGGCAAGGACCATGCTTGATGAGTACAAGACTCTGGACCGGTTTTGGGCTGAGGCGATTAACACCGCCTGCTACTCCATCAACCGGCTCTATCTTCACCGAATCCTCAAGAAAACATCATACGAACTCCTTACCGGGTGGAGGATGCACTAAGAGATTCGGATTGGGTGCTGGCAATGCAAGAGGAACTCAACAACTTCACGAGGAATAAGGTATGGCATTTAGTTCCACGTCCTAATTAAAATGTTGTAGGTACCAAATGGGTATTCCGCAACAAGCAAGACAAGCATGGTGTGGTGACAAGAAACAAAGCCCGACTTGTGGCCAAAGGTTATTCACAAGTCGAAGGTTTGGACTTTGGTGAAACTTATGCACCCATAGCTAGGCTTGAGTCAATTCGTATATTACTTGCCTATGCTACTTACCATGGCTTTAAGCTTTATCAAATGGACGTGAAAAGTGCCTTCCTCAATGGACCAATCAAGGAAGAGGTCTATGTTGAGCAACCTCCTGGCTTTGAAGATAGTGAGTACCCTAACCATGTGTATAAACTCTCAAAGGCGCTTTATGGGCTCAAGCAAGCCCCAAGAGTTTAGTATGCCTACGAGACTTTCTAATCACTAATGGCTTCAAAGTCGGTAAAGTTGATCCTACACTCTTTACTAAAACTATTGTAAAGGATTTGTTTGTATGCCAAATTTATGTTGATGATATCATATTTGGGTCTACTAAAAAATCTACTTGTGAAGAGTTTAGTAGGATCATGATACAAAAATTTCTATGATGGGGGAGTTGAAGTATTTCCTAGGATTTCAAGTTAAGCAACTCCAATACGGCACCTTCATCAGCCAAACAAAGTACATTCAAGACATACTTAACAAGTTTGGAATGAAGGATGCCAAGCCCATCAAGACACCCATGGGAACAAATGGGCATCTCGACCTCGACACGAGAGGTAAATCCATAGATCAAAAGGTATACCGGTCGATGATAGGATCTTTACTCTATTTATGTGCATCTCAACCGGATATTATGCTTTCCATATGCATGTGTGCAAGGTTCCAAGCCGATCTTAAGGAAGTTCGCCTTAGGGCCGTGAAAAGAATCATGAGATATTTAGTTTACACTCCTAAGTTTGGACTTTGGTACCCCAAGAGATCTACTTTGATTTAATAGGATATTCTGATGTCGATTGGGCAGGGTGTAAAATTGATAGAAAGAGCACATCAGGGACTTGTCAGTTTCCAGGGAGATCCCTGGTGTCTTGGGCTTCAAAGAAACAAAACTCAGTAGCTCTTTCCACCGCCGAAGCCAAGTATATTGTCGCAGGCCATTGTTGTGCGCAATTACTTTGGATGAGGCAAACCCTTAGGGACTATGGCTACAAATTGAGCAAAGTCCCTCTCCTATGTGAAAATGAGAGTGTAATCTGCATGACGGATAATCCTGTTGAACTATGCCGCACTAAGCACATAGACATTCGATATCACTTTCTGTGGGATCACCAACAAAGGGGGATATCGAAATTGCTTATGTTAGCGCCAAAGAACAATTAGCCGATATCTTTACCAAGCCTTTAGATGATAAAACCTTTAGCAAACTTAGGAGTGAGCTAAATATTCTTGATTCTCGGAATTTTGATTGAAACATTGCACACAAAGCTTATTTATATACTTTTGATCATGTCTCTTTGGTACAAATGCATAATTCTTATTATTTATGTACCAAGGCTACGAGTAATGTGTTTTCAAGTATACTTTTATACCAAATCGTAGATTGAAAGGGAAATGGAGTTTTCGGTGAAGACAAGGCTTCCACTCCACTCTAACGATATCATTTAACCTTCGCCGCTACTTCGCTCTCTCCAAATTGGTATAATCCTTCACTCATATTTCATTTACCAATAGGGGAGAAAGAAAAGGGCTCTCAGTTCTCCGTTTTTGGTGATTAATGCCAAAGGGGGAGAAAGTGCTAAGCCCAAAACAAAAGGACCGCACCACCACCAAATTTTAAATTGTGTTTTGAATTTTTTTAATTGGTATATTTCAAATTGGTATGGTCATTTTCAATTGGTATATTTAAAGATAGATTTTCAAAATAGGCATCTAAATTACGAACATACTTCCAACTGGTATCTACTAAAACCCTCTTGAAAACTAAGAGGAGAATTTCATCCAGGGGGAGTTTTTGTTTAGTCAAAGGAAAAGCATTTGAAAAAGGGGGAGAAATTTCAAATCTTGAAAATGCTTCGTGCAATCATATTCATATACCTTTGACTATTTGCAAAAGACTTTGAAAAGATTTTCCAAAAAGATTTGCAAAAACAAAACAAGTGGTGCAAAGGTGGTCCAAAATATTAAATAAAAGAAAGCAATCCATGCATATCTAGTGAAATTATAAATTGGTTTAATTCCAAGTAACCTATGCACTTACCTTATGCAAACTAGTTCAATTCTGTACTTATATATTTGCTTTGGTTTGTGTTGGCATCAATCACTAAAAAGGGGGAGATTGAAAGGGAAATATGAATTAACCTTTTCCTAGTAGTAATTTTGGTGGTTGAATGCCCAACACAAATATTGGACTAACTAGTCTGCTCTAGATTATATATTCTACAGGTGCATAAAGGTTCAGCGCAAACCAATAAAAGATTGAAGTTAGGGATCAAATTCAAAGGAGCAAAGAAACCAAGTGTGCTCTGGTCTGGCGCACCGGACTGTCTGGTGTGCCACTGGACAGTGTTCGGTGCACCAGGACCGTACAGAGTCCAAAACAGCCACTCTCGGGTTTCTTCGCGCAACGGTCGCCTGTAAAAGCTGAAGAACAGATGAACAGTGTGCGGCAGAGTTAGAGCGCAGAGTCAGTGGCGCACCGGACACTGGACAGTGCCTGTCCGGTGCCACTAGAGGACAAAGCCTCCAACAGTCAAAAGCTCCAGAACCCTAACGGTTGGGTGACGTGGCTGGCGCACCAGACTGTCTGGTGCGCCCATCGACAGCAGCCTGCCCCCAACAACTTGGTGGTTGAGGGCTATAAATACCCCCAACCACCACAACTTCAAGCATAAGTTTTCTGAGTATCACATTCAATACAAGAGCTAGTGCATCCATTCCTAGACACAAATCAAAAGATCAAAACCTCACCAAGGTCCAAATTCACTCCAACCACCTAGTGACTTGAGAGAGTGTTTGTTCGTGTTCTTTTGCGCTCTTGTGCTTGTATCGCTTTCTTCCTTCCTCATTCTTGTTCCCAAGAGACTTGTAATCAAAGCAAGAGACACCAAGTGTGCGGTGGTCCTTGCGCGGTCTAAGTGACCCGTTTGATTAAGGAGAAAGCTCACTCGATCTAGGTGACCGTTTGAGAGAGGGAAAGGGTTGAAAGTGACCCGGTCTTTGTGACCACCTCAACGGGGACTAGGTTCTTTAGAACCAAGCCTCTGTTAAACAAATCACCATGTTCATCCACTTTATTTTTTGGTTGATTTGTTTTTCCCCTCTCTTTCGAACTCGGATTTGTTTCTAACGCTAACCCTGGCTTATAGTGTGTGTTTAAAGTTGTAAATTTTAGATTACGCCTATTCACCCCCCTCTAGGTGACTTTCACGTATGTGAGCTCACTCTTGCTGTCTCACACCCCCACAGGTCAAGAACGGGTACCGCAGGATGAGGCGCATGGAGGATGCTGTGACGAGTTTGTGAGAGGTCTAGGCCGTCGTCTCCTAGTCAACTTCAGGTTGCTGGATCATTGTCTCCTTATGATGTAATTATTTATTTATTTTGTACAAAACTCCTATTATATAGTAAAGATGTGACATTCGTTTCTGTACCACTATTCATCACATGTGTGAGACTTGGTCCCAGCACACCTGGTGAGTATTTCGCGCCCGGGTTTTGGACCCTAAAACCTGGGTGTGACAGAGAGACTACAAGCAAGGATGCATGGGTCTTCAAAATAGTTTGGGACACAAGACATAGATGTGCCCCTCCAATTCTGGGCCCAGCCGTCTTGTATCACCCATCATTAGGCAAGAATGCCACCCATAACCAACTTTATAGCCTCATCTTTCTTCTTCAATTACTTCACCCAACAAAAAACAACCCCTAACTTGATTTGTTTTTCTCCAATAATGAGGCATGTGCTCCAAGTAATTTAATTAGTGGTTGCCACCATGCTTCCAATCAAAATAGCAGGATCTAATCTTGTTATTAGCCAATGGTGTATGTGTCCTAGTTGCAAGGAATTAGTATGAGCGATAAAAATGTGGGAGGGAGACAGAAAGAGAAGTGGAGAGGGAAAATGAGTGTCCCTAACCATATGCATTGTTGCATTTGCGCATGACTTGACTTTAATTGTGGGTATCGTGGGTATTCTTAGAACCAACAAATGTGTAAAAATAAGAAACACAATATGTTTCCTTATTTTTTTGTCTGTTTTAACAACTTTAAACGTGATATCAAAGTCTCTACATACCATCTATAAGGGTGGCAAATGATCATATCATAGAGTGAGTGCAAATAAGATACTAAAGAAAGATGCATTAAAAACAAATGTGTAGCATAATTAGTTGTATCCAAAATCATTTATTTCAAATTTTGTCAACAATACGACAAGTAGGTGCATAGGATCATTAGTCGTATCCAAAATCTTTAGTTTCGACTTACGACAACAACACGACAAGCAAATGTGTAGCATCGTTAGTTGTGCCTAAATTCCTCCGTTTTGAGTTCGATAAAAACATGACAAGTACATGTGTAGCATTATTTGTCGTACCCATAATCCTCTGTTTTGAGTTTCAACACCAACACGACAAGCGTGTGTAACATCATTAGTCATACCCAAAAAACATATGTTTTGAGTTTTAACAATGACACGACAAGCACATGTGTAGCAATATTACTCATATCCAAATGACAAGTTCACTACTACTCCCCATGTTCTAGGACCAACATGACAAGTCTAGGTGCTTGTATATTGCTAAAGTAGTAACGTCTTGACAATAAGAGCTTGCATACTACTTTCCTATTTTAATAGCAATGGGATAATCAAAGGACATACACATACCTTACGGATTGATAATAATGAGTTCCGGTCCCAAGCTCCCTCATTTTCATAGACACAACAAGCAAGGATGCATGAGTCTTGCAAAATAGTTTGAGATACAAGACATCGATGTGCCCCTTCGATTCTAACCCAAGCATCTTGCATCAAGCAAGAATGCCCCCATAACCACCTTTATAGCCTCCTCTTTCTTCTTCGATTGCTTCAACCCCCAAAAACAACCCCCTAACTTGATTTCTTTTTTTCTCCAATGATGAGGCATGTGCTCCAAGTAACTTAATTAGTGGTTGCCACCATGCTTCCGATCAAATAAGAGGATGTGTGTGTGTCCTAGTTGCATGGACCTCTACATGACTTAATTTTAATTGTGGGAGAGAGAGAAGTGGAGAGGGAAATGGGTGTCCCTAATCATGTGCATTGTTGCACCTGTGCATGACTTGACTTTAATTGTGGATGTCGTGGGTATCCTCAGAACTAAGGGATGTGCAAAAAAGGAACAAAAGAAGTTTTCTTATTTATATTTTCTACTAGATTCGACAACTATAAAAACACTATCAAAATTTCTACATACCATCTATACAGGCGAGAAGTGGTCATCTCAAAGAGCACTTGCAATAAGATATTCTTAATTAAGGAAGGATGCATAAAAGCATGTGTTTAGCATCAATAGTTGTACCAAACTCCTCTATTTAGTGTTTGGACAACAATATGACAAGCAAGTGCATAACATCATTAGTCATATACAAAATCCTCAATTTCAAGTTATGACAACAAATGACAAGCACATGCGTAGCATCATTATTCATACCCAAAATCCTCTATTTTGAGTTTTGGCAACAACACGACAAGTGCATGCGTACATTAGTCATACCTAGAATCCTTTGTTTTAAGATTCAACAACAACATGACAAGCATGTGTGTGAACCGTTAGTATATGCAAAAGAAGCCTAAAATATTTTCTTATTTATTTCTCTACCAGATTCAACGACTTCAAACATGCTATTAAAAATTTCACATACCATCTATAAGAATGAGAAGTGATCTTGTTTTAAAGCATACACAAATAAAATATTAAAGAAGGATGCATAAAAGTAGGTACGATCAAACAAAAAAATTAAATACAATGACCATCTAAAATTATAAATCAATAAAGTTAGAATAAAATAGATGTACCACACAAGTTTTTCATTCAATATTACGACATTAAGAACAATCTTCTTGAAACCAAAATCAACATGTAAATGTCTTAAACCTACAATATACGAGGGGAGACGGAAGAGTCGTCTTAAGAATTGATGGAATTGTTTTAAAAATTATAATGACTACTTGCACAGTTTGTATCAAAATGATTAGTTTGCACATGATACCTTCCAGATTATAATTTGTCTAGATTATATAATACAGTTTAAATAATCTAGATAAAAACAAACATACAAATTATTATGTCAATTTATATAATATGGAGGTCAGATTATTATAATCTCATAATCTATTTAAGAGGTGTTCATTTGATATTATTTTTGACAAAAGACCTATTACCCATGAAAACTTTAGACGAAATTACACACCATTGTCACTCCTTAAAAAACAACGTTTCATTTACTTTTTCTTGCTCCCGTTACATAACACGACTAAAATCAATAATCAAAGTTATAATAAGCTAGGTTGCCAAATATCTACATTAAAATTATCTAATCTAGATTATTTAATTTTATAATTCAGATACCAGATTCAACAAGTTCAAACATGATATTAAAAATTTCGCATACCATCTATAAGAATGAGAAGTGATCTTGTTATAAAGTGTACACAAATAAAATATTAAAGAAGGATGCATGGAAGTCGGTACGATCAAACAAAAAAAATAAATACAATGACCATCTAAAATTATAAATCAATAAAGTTAGAATAAAATGGATGTACCACACAAGTTTTTCATTCAATATTATGACATTAAGAACAATCTTCTTGAAACCAAAATCAACATGTAAATGTCTTAAACCTACAATATACCATGGGAGACGGAAGAGTCGTCTTAAGAATTGATGGAATTGTTTTAAAAATTATAATGACTACTTGCACAGTTTGTGTTAAATGATTAGTTTGCACATGATACCTTCCAATTATAAGTCTATTTGTTTCAGATTATATTTATCTAAATTATATAATCTAGCTTAAATAATCTAGATGAAAAAATTCAAATTATTAAGTCAGGTTATATAATATGGAGGTCAGATTATTATAATCTCATAATCTACTAGGCGAGTGCCCGTGCGTTGCAACGAGAACATATAATACCACGATAACTTATATATAAAATGTGTGTTATAATGTTATGAGAAGATGTTTTCATAATTCATTTGTTATTCTTACCATACATAAATTTTGTTATTTTAATCTAGCTGTTTCACCACTACATTGTGACCATCAGTAGCATACAGACTTCTATTTATGTCACGATCTACATGGCCTTGTCGTAGGAGAGCACGTCCCACACCCGACGGAAGAAGTTTTCTCGTACATCGTCATCAGGCACGCACCGCCGTACACACTTGTTTAAACAAAAAGGCAAGTGTGTGTTTGCGAAGAGAATTAAAGGCAGACAGCCACAAAAGCAACCTCCGACGATGGCGAGGATGACGAACTGGTCATTGCTGTCGGTCCTCCTCTGCATCACCTCCGGCGCCGAGATGACGCGACTGTCCTGCATTGCATATATCACGGCAAATCGATTGAAATGAAATAAAAAAATCAATGGAACCATGCAGGGAAAGGGTACATGCACATGCCGACTATCCCGCATTGCATATATCACGACAAATCGATTAGAATGAAATAAAAAAATCAATAGAAGCATGCAGAGAGAGGGCTCGAGACTGTACCACCTTGTACATGTTGATCTTGGTGATCTGGTAGGAGACATTGCGCCAGGTGGTCTTGGCGACCTTGTCTCTACTTCCTCTCCTCCCTTCTTTAGAGCAGCAACACACCAACTTACTCGATGTTCTCGATGGAGCGCGTGAGCAACACCTGCCCTGTGGACCGGCCTACGTTGGGCATGTCGAAGGTGATAGCGGTGTAGCCCCGCAGCGCAATGCCCTCCGCCATCCCCCCGCAGCATTAGTACTAAAACATTTGACAACTAATATCCTGATGCGAATTGAGTAGCATATTTCTCACTCTAAAATGAAGATACAATACTAAAAGCATTTAAGAAATAATATTGGCAAAATATATGTTCTTGAAAGGCTGCAAGTTGATGTAAAAGGATAATTTATGATTGTAAGATATTCAAAAACTGAGAATGGAAACACTGCATTTAACCTGGACTTACAAGTAGCCAAATTTAGGTACGACACTCAAATCTGGAACAGCCCAAACTGCAGTTCCTTAGACTCCTGGCAACATGTAAAAGGATGGTTTACTCAACACGTCTTGATTTGAGTTTAAACATGATGTTGATTGTGTGGCGCTTGTCCTTGAATGAATATAATGAAGTAACAGTTATCAGTGAAAATGATCTCCATAGAATGAAAAAAGACTACCTATAAAATTTTAAATGTAATGTTTTTCGAGATTTTTTTAAAATGTAAATATTTTCATATAAATGGACCAGTTGCATCCAACTATTTGGCGGCTATAGGCTGCAATAGAAGAGGATTCAGTGTAAAAACGAGCTTTTATTTGCACACAGAGCAAATTCATTCTTATCTATGTAATGCCCTGAACTTTGATATACTACCCATCTCAACTAAAAGCATAAGCCATTTGGCAAATACAAATGCTTTTATTCAAAATATTCTTCTTTTAATCTTAGGTTTTTACTCACCAATTCCTACATTTTAACGATTGTTCTCAATAACAGAAGTTGTAATAGCTCTTTAAATTCTTTTGCCCTCATCTACCTCAAATTTTGAAATAACATGAGCGAAAAGGTTGTTACACTCACAGCTTTAGAAGTGTTCGTATGTTGTTGTATTCAGCAGGATGGAGCTTCCACTGAAGTTGTTATTATCAGCCTGCCTATAAGTACACAGATACATAGATATAAAAAATATTTGTCATAGATAACAAAAAAGTCAAATATATATAGAATAAACAAAAAATCAAAGATGAAGGCCTAGACCATCATCTCCTTAGCATGCCATTAAATTTACATAAGCAAGTGAAGTGTACTCATAAAATTGGTGTATATTACTTAAATTTCTTAAACATCTAGAGCCGAAGGAGGAACCTTAAGATATCATGAACAAGTACAAATCCTTAACATTGTGCTGCAGAAAAATGTACTTATAGTCAAGATAGCAAGAAGACTACGTGTATCTGCTAATTCTGGTGGAAGAGGCCCAGATAAATTATTGTTATCAACAAGGCTGCAAGTTCACAGCACAAGACATGTCAACTTACAAGTCATCTACAACTTGCAAAATAGAAAATATCAAATAAAAAGTTGAGGTCTACTTACAAATGAAGGAGTCAAGGCAAGCTGGACAACTCAGATGGGATTTCCCACTTAATGAGTTATTATTTATGTGACTAAAAGGTAAAATTGGAACCAGAATTATTTATTAATTTTACAAATCAGAAGCATCAGGGATGGGCAGAAAATAAAGATACTTGACACTTACAGATGTTTAATGCTTGTTAAGTTGGCAAAAGAGTTAGTTTGTGGGGCCTGATATGTTGTTCTCATATATTTTAATCTGTTTAAGTTCATCAGGTAACCAATCTCATCAGACAAAAGATCCAGATAACTGGTTGCCATTCAAAGTTCTGCAAGATTGTGGATGTGGCAATTAGCATTGTCTGTAAAGAAACAGTACATAAAATCTCTTGAAAAATAACAATTTATACAAGTTAGTAAAATATGCTAAATGCAATAGTTATTCTTAGAAAAGAGAGAGAAAGAAACAGTTGCAAGAATATAGTACGAGAGGTGATTTGACTTGCTGCAAATTGTTCTGTTGAAACAGAAATAGGTTGTCCCTCAACTCCATCCACTCTTACATGTCTATAAATTGCAACAAGTCTAGCTTTATAGTTCTTCCATTTTCACCTATACAAAAAGTTGGTTCGGTTAAAAGATGACATTAAATTCAATTATTCAATGCATAGAAGGGCACAAAAATTGGGTAAACATTCATATTGGTTGCTTGTTCACTGGGGGTGCGAGCTTAATCAGCCACCATGGATGGTAAGGGCAAGCCTTCTCTCTTTGTGTTCCCACTTTCTTACCTATATATAGGGATGAAAATGGGATGGTTCCTAATAGCTGTCTACACCGAAAGGGCTTAAAGACTACATGGTTAATCCATAAATAAATCCAGAGTTCCAGACATTTAATATATATACCATATTGGAATCCAAATAGTCAAAGTTGGATTTCTTGTTACAACGTGCAACTACTAATCATGCATTTTACCACCAAGTAATACAAAAATACTCAACAATTCACAAATAAATAGGTTCATACAACTTGCCAGTTAGCGATTATACATTGGATTTGACTATGTAGATCGGGGTAGTGCAGGATAAATTAGGATACTATCAATCCAAGATCAGAGGGGTTTCCATTACACTTCATATTGAACTCAATGTGGACATTTGTTTAGCACATGGAAGCAATAATTGAGAGTTTTACCGGTGAGGTCGAAGGTGCTCCTGCCGAATCGACGTGCTGGAGAGTGGAGTACGAGCCCGCTGCGTCGATGCTGCAAATCCAAGCCTCTGAGTTCCAACACATTTGTGGCGCTAGCAGGTTCATACAACTTGCCACACATTGGATTTGACTATGTAGATCGGGGTACTGCAGGATAAATTAGGAATTTAGGATATTATCAATCTAGGATTATAGGGGTTTCCATTACACTTCATATTGAACTCGACGTGGACATTTGTTTAGCACATGGAAGCAATAATCGAGAGTTTTACCGGTGAGTTCGAAGGTGCTCCCGCTGGATCGACGTGCTAGAGAGTGGAGAACGAGCTCGCTGCCATCGACGCTGTAATGTTTGGGGCGACATCTGTGGAAGGAGGAGTGAGTGCTAGGGTTGCTCGGGGGGGGGGGGGGCAGCTGTAGCTATGGCCCACGCGCGGCGCGGTGGGGGAGGCGCGAGCGGTGGGTGGTCGGCTGCGTGTGCGGCGCGACGACGGGGGCGGGGCGGGAGGCAGAGCGACGACGATTGCGGACGTGGAGGCACAGCTAGGGTTACTTGGGGGTTGTGTGGGCAGGACGAGAC
This sequence comes from Zea luxurians, assembly GCA_029449295.1. NCBI lineage: Eukaryota > Viridiplantae > Streptophyta > Magnoliopsida > Poales > Poaceae > Zea > Zea luxurians. The sequence goes on along the minus strand of JAOPSE010000010.1, from coordinate 33,722,122 downwards.
CGCTGAGCGGCGAAGCAGAGGAGAGCAGATCCAGATCTCCGCTGGCCCGCAAACATGGGGACGCAGACCTCGACGGTCGTCGTCAATGGCTCTCGGGGGTGGGCGCGGCGGTGGGATAGGTGGGGAGTGGACGACGGTGCATGGGTTTGGTACTGGGGTGTGACGGCGGACGCGGCCGTCACGTGGGGTGGCGGGCGCCGGCGTGGTGGTGGAGCTCGAGCGCGACTTCTGAGACGAGGAATTTGTGGCGCGGAGAGGGGTACAACGGATGGGTGCGTGCCAGGGAGTCGCGCGGGGTAGGGGTCCGCTGAGGAAGATGTCGCTGCACGAACAACTCCACATCCTCGCGTGGATGCAGGGGATTGTTGGGGGAGGTCAGCGTGGCGGCTATGGTGTCGGGGAGAGAAAGGAGAAAGACGGGAGCGGGAGGCGAGATTCAAGGGATTGTTTGGGGAGGCGATCGCAGCGGGCACGGTGTCGAGAAGAGAAAAATTCGGGAGTGGGCACCCGGGCGGATGGAATGGTCCGATTTGCCTGACGGTGATCACGGAGGAGGACAGGGCAGTGCGCGGCGCGGGAGGGGTGCGGGGATGACGGGAGCGGGGGCACGGTGAAGTGTGGACGCCCACGGTAGAAGCTTATAGAGTAGTAGAGATTTAAGAGGTGCTCATTTAATATTATTTTTGGCAAAAGACCCACTACTCATGACAACTTCAGGTGAAATTACGCACCATTACCACTCCTTAAAAACAACGTTTCATTTACTTTTTCTTGCTCCCGCTGCATAACACGACTAAAATCAATAATAAAAGTTATAATAAGCTAGGTTGCCAAATAGCTACATTAAAATTATCTAATCTAGATTATTTAATTTTATAATTTAGATTATATAATCTATAAGCTAAAACAAATAAAAGTGACAAGGCAACATGTGTCTCACATGCACATAGTCAAAAGCGCCGGGCCAGCTCGTTGACTCCTCGTCCCCACGCCGAATGTGTCCTACTCCTATGCCATCATCACGGCCCAGATCGATTTGGGCCGCACTACAACTACGATTCATCTCGGAACAGCCCAACTAGCCCATTCAACATTCCTGTAAGCGCGGAGTCGGCGACGCACGGGGAGAAGTCGAACAGCGGCCGCGCGCGGGGAAGTTGCTCGGCGGCGGCGGATCTCGGAGGCAGCGACGCGCGGGTGGAGGAGCTCAGTGACAGCGCCAGTGCCTATCGAGCGAGCGAATCGAGGAGATTCTCCCCACTGTTTCTTTCCTGCTGATTCCGATTTCACGTTGAAACACCGGGGGGAGAAGAATTGCGGGCGACCATAACTCGGCAAGAAGCGGCTCCAAAAAGGGCATCTACCTTTGCCGATTCCGGTACCGATGGATCCCGCGGCGTCGGGGAGGTTCGACAAGCTTCAGAGCTCGTTCAAGCTCTCCATCCAGTGCCTCCTCACCGCCTGCTCCCGCGAGGTTGGTTGGTTTTTGTTCGTTGGCTAGCTCTCTCGCCCCACATCCCTTCCTCAACTCCCGTTTCCTCCCTTGGCGATGCTGGTCTCGCTACAGTTTGAGCCAGCAGAAGAGCACATATCCTTGATGACGATTTGATTTCCCAGTTGTTCGTGCTACAGAAATCTGGGTTAAGCATACGATTGACTTATGTTCTTGAGCGTTTCAGGATGTCAATGACGCTTTCTCGTCCTTCAATGATGCTGAGAAGGAGCGTTTGCACCGGATGCTCACCCTTGTGAGTGTCCTGATCCATGCACTGTCCAATAATTGCTGCGATTTGCAATGAACATGTAAATTATTTTATCATTGCAATACCTGCTAATTTGAATAACACGCAAAGCTAAGTTCTGTATCCAGCTAGTGAATGTGTGACTCGTGTAGATTATGCTAGTGTGAGTGTGTGACTCATGTAGATTATTCCATTTTTTCAGGTGATGAAGAATCTGCATGCCAACGTAGTGGTACAATTTTTTGTTCAAAGCTATTCTCTGCATAGTCTTTTTGCATTCAGATTTTGTTCAAATACATGCCACTGTTGACTGTACCGTGGATTTCTTGACCACGCTTCCCTTTTGTAGTGCCATTACATTCCTAGCTTACTACTTTATTAGCAATGAGGACATTCTGTGATTAGAAACAAAACCTAGGCTAAGGGTTATGTTATGTTAACTGTTTATTATATAATGCCTTTGTGCCTGTCTCTCGCTATGTTTTCTGCTGCCTCACTTGCACGGTTTACCACTTGTATCTAATATATAAGCTTGCATTCTTAAATTACAAAACTGATGTCCCTTCTGTTCTGTTTGCCAAGCCCGCGAATGTAACTGCCAATCTGCTGGGTGTGTGTGTGTGTGTTTCTTCTATTTTGTAAAACCTTTTTTCTTCTCTTATTAATGAAATGATAGGCAGCTCTCCTGCGTATTCGAGAATAATTTGTTTTCTCTTCATATTGCAGGATGAGTTTGACGACTTCTGCCAAGAAACACAGGTACTTTTGAAATCAGTATTTTCTGAAACATGTTGACATACTTTCATCACAATTTGTGGATTTTCGACAAAATTTGTTTCTGGTTAATTAACAGTTCAACTCAGTGAGACTTTCGAGAGAAAAAAGTTCAACTCAGTGAGACATATTACCGTTTAGATATTGTTTATATTCATACTTCTAGGTGTAGTACTGTAGCAGCACTATCAATATAAAAGGAGCTCTTCCCACCAAATACTATGGGAATTCTTTTAAATTCAATGGGTTGGACTGGTTGCGATTTGGTTGCACTTCACCACAAAGTATATGAGAGTATCATTCATGAAGAGGGTGAAATTGTACTATATATTGTTAAATCCATAATTTAAAGGCATCTTATCCCCTGTTTCTACTGCTATAAGATGTTACCGTTTAGAAGTTCATTGTTCAGCAACTGGTTTTATCAATCAAGTAATCAGCAAGTAGTGGCCACACATCACTTAATAGCCTTAGCCTGTGCTCCTCCATTTCTTTGTATTTTATTGTCTTAAGAAAAGACTCTGATCAGGGGGGTGACATTCCCCAGATTTTTCCGGTAAGAAGTTTGTGCAGACCTTCTAAACTGGACAGGTGATAGGGGGTTTCATCAACTCTCGAACTTCAACAGTCTTACCAGTGCTAGCCTCCATTTTTTTGTCTTCTTGTCTCCTAATTTCTTCCATATGTTCCCACTTCCCAGTCGCTGTTTAGAAGAGCTGCTTCATCTTAGATCTGGAGTTTTTGTGCTCAAGGATCCTAAGACAGTTTTTGTTTATTATAGAAGGAAAACAGCTCAAACAAACAACTCAGGAGATTTTTGGACCTGGAGCTCTGCCAAACCCTTACTCCCTTTTCAGGATTCTTGCCCTTAGACTGTGTCCAACAGTTCACCCATATGGTCACCTAAAACATTATTTTTCATTGTAAACTGCACTATTCGTAGAGTGAAGTTTGAATATGGGTATGAGTATGTGTAAGCTGCTGGAGATAGCCTTAATGGCATTAGCAGGCTAGCACATAACAACCATTCTTCTAATTTAACAGAGAAACACATATAATAGTAGAATGATTTCTCATCAATATAAAGCAGTGCGGACGTGCACTTGGTGTTTTCTGGTTTCTGGTAGACCGGACATGAAAGTGAATGTGTTATTGGGTTTTGAATTGTGCCTGGGACGACAGTAGAGATGAACATGATATGGAGAAAATGGGGCAGATAATTTTGACGTGATTTTGACCATGGCTGCTACTCAATATCCATCAATTCACAATGATATTGTTTCAGAAAAACTTGGCTATTAGGGTCACCTTAAATTAAAACAAAATTCTTATTATATCTAGAAAATAAGTAATTAAATTCTAACAGTTTAACATATCTCTTGTATATTAAGGACCACTTTATGTAATACTCTGTGCTTTACTGCTTTTGTAGTGCTTGCTAGAATGTACTACATTCTCTCAGGTGTAACAACATCATTTCATGATTTTAGGTGGCTGCTGCCCTTGAAAAGATAGATGACTTTGTTGAAAAGCAGAATCTTGATGCATTATCTTCAGAGAAGTAAGTGCCCCCCCGTCCCTCCAAAAAAAAGGAAATAGAAATATAAAAAAATAAACAGGGTTTTGAATAGCAGGCTTCGATGGTTATGATGCATCCAATGTTCTCACTTCTATGTTTGAGAACTAGTGTATAAGTACATGAAGATATTCCTTTGTGAAATTAGCACACCTTTTTCTTCACCTTTTCTGTTTAAAGTTACCAATATAGTTCATTTGATTGCAGGACTACTGTTGAAGAAATCGAAGAAAAGGTATCAAGAGCAAAAAAGGATGAAATTGAATATTTGACTGGTTTACTGAAAAAGGTATTGAATCAGTTTTACATACTGTGGGTGTGGTAAACTTATGGTTAGCCGGCCTTGATTCATGGGCGGTTTAACCATGTGTGCAGCCCCTAACGCGACTATAGTGAAAACTGGAGAATGATACATGCGGGTGTTTGGGCATGAATGAGTGTGACAGTCCTACATAAATGAATGCAAATCTTAATAATGGGATTAACTGTTAATTGAATTTGCTGTAGATTAGTACAACTTATGGCATGTTTGTGCAGAAGATAGTTCCATCCATGATGCACCAAGGCTTTATATGAGCTCATTGATCAAGGGAGTCAATTTGGTTAAAGTTGTATGGTTGCACACTGTAAGAGAAAGAGGCTTGTATGTAGAAAATATGTCTAAAAATAACTTCCTGGGGTGTTTGCATTATGATAATGAAGCCTGAATAAATTCTGAGAAATAATAACCTAGAGGTTGGCATGAATCCATAGGTATGTTTTTTCTTGTGAAGTTTCCTGCTCACTAAACACATTGGGTAGCATTAAAGTGCCGTGTGGTTGGGAAAATCGATAAAGAAAAACAGAGAACATTTAGCTTGGATGCTGAAATTTCAGTTTGCCCAGTTCTGAATCGGGTGACAATTTCGTCTATGAAACGGCTTTTTTCTCCTAAACTTGCAACAACAACAAAACCTTTTAGTCCCAAGCAAGATGGGGTAGGCACTTTTTCTCCTAAACTTGATAATTCAAAAATTATAGGGGTCTAGACATCTTTGCTATTATGAAATTTCATGATTTTAGCCCAGCAGGTTTGGGAGATATGGAATTTAGAACTTGCCTATCATGTGCTGACCATATTCTGTGCAGTTATTGGTCCAGTCCATTTTGGGCCATGTTAACTGCCAAACCAGTCCCTTAAGATAACTGGAGAGATGTAGGGTGGTATTTTACAGGCTTCCTAAATTGTTAAAGAAGATGAATTTTCGTGGTCTGAAGCTCCCGCTATGAATGATTTAATTGCCCGTAGAGTTTTGCCATCCTAAAAGTTTGGTCCTCTTACTGGCATGAACCCATAGTTATAAATCCCCTTCTGAAGTTCCCTGGTCCTTAAGCATGTTAGGTGGAATGATGGTGTTGACTTTAAGGATAACCGATGATTCTATTAAAATTTACTCTTAATGTTTTCTGCGCATGAGAGGATAAGTTGAGGATCTGTTAAAGTTAGGCAAACTATACCAGTATACCTAAGTTACTTGTTAGTATACACTTTAATAGTTTAATTTTCTAACATAACCAAATAGGTCTTGGTTTTCATTTTTCAATTAGAGCTTATATAGAGGAAAGAGTTTACATCTGGAATAATCAATATATTTTTCCTTTAAAGTGATTTATGAGTCTGCTCTCATGCTGATGATTTAATTAAGATCAACCTTTACATAAGTAGCATGGTAGCCTTAACTCAAACTCTTAAGTTTTCCATTAATAGTGAATTAATATTTTTTTCGTGAACACGCTGGGGAGCTGCACATCATTAAATTAAGAGAAGAAAATAGTCCAAAATAGACCAAATTACAATGCCAAAATAGGCAAAACACAAGACCACCAACTCCTGCTGCTCACAGAACTGCAGCCTCCTGCGCAAGAAAACAACAGTACGCAAAAGGAGATAAACAGCAAAAGGTGCCAGCAGACCACACACAACTGCTGATCACTAATCACTCAAAAGAACCCTGGACCTAAAAATTGCAACACCAGGACCCAAAGCCTCAAGATGTCTAGCACCGGCAAGCCTCCAGCACTCAACCTCATCCAAAAAAAACTGTCTCTATTCCATTCATGGAAGGTCTGACACCATCAAAAACCGCCTTATTACGGTGAAGCCATAAACACCAAGCCCCCAAGATGATACTGTTAAAGCCTCTTCTTTTGGATTTGTGCACTTGCTTACACACCTTCTCCCACCAGTCAGCAAAAGCAGACTCATTAGAGGCAGGAGAAAGATTAGCCAGCCCCAACGAAGAAAGAATGTAGTACCAAAATTGCCGCGCAAAAATGCAAGTGCAAAGGAGGTGTTGGATATTCTCTGGCTCTTGATCACATAAAGGACAAACCTCAGGATGATCCAACCCTCTTTTCTGCAGTCTATCAGTTGTTCAACATTTATTCCTTATTGCCAACCAAAGAAAAAATTTGCATTTGGGTGGAGCCCAAGTCTTCCATAACCTCTTCCATGGTTCAAAAGTAATCGAACTCATGAAGAAAGCCTTATAACACGGCTTAGAAGAGAACTGCCCAGAGGAAGAATGAATCTACACATGTCTATCAGCCTCCTGAGTGAGCACCACTCCCCTTAAAGCGTCCCAAAGATTTAGATATTGCTGCAGTCTAGACAAATTAAGAGGGGTCTCAATGTCGTTGACCCACTGCCAGTTCTCAAGAGCATGGGCCACAATTCTGGAAGAAATAGCCCGTTTCCCAACATTAGCCACAACAGCAGGGGCAAAATCTTGGATACAAAACCCATCCAACCACCGATCTGTCCAAAATAAAGTATTATACCCATTACCAACCAGGGTAACAATTGAAGAAGTAAAGAATCTCTTGACATGTTGTTGAATAGGAAATTCCAGACCAGACCATGGCTTGTTAGGATATGTTTTTTTCCAACCATAGCCATTTAGTTTGCAGCGCCCAATTTTGGTACAACAGGTTAGAAATCCCAAGCCCACCGAGATTTAAAGGCCTGATAACAATGTCCCACGAAACAAGGCAATTACCACCATTTACCTCCTTTCTTCCTTTCCAAATAAATCCTCTTCGAATCTTGTCTATAGAATTAATCACCCACTTGGGGATTTTCATGGCAATGAGAAGATAGACTGGGATGGCTGAAAGCACAAAGCGCACCATAGCTGTTCTGCCAGCAAGACTAAGCAACCGGGTCTTCCAATTAGGAAGTCGGTCCGCTACTTTCTCGACCCAAACTATGAGATCAGATTTTCTGAGCTTCTTGTCTGAAATCGGCAGCCCCAAATAAGTGCAAGGAAAAGAGGAAGAAGTGCATTGAAGAATATTGCAGCTCATCTGCACCGCCTGATTATTACACCTGATTGGAATAACAAAGCTTTTTTGCAAAATAGATACCAATCCCGTGGCTGAACCAAAGCAATCCAATATCGTTTTGACACATTGAAAGTCCTCAAACGGCTGAACAAAAAGGACCACATCATCAGCATAAATGGACAGTCTGCTTCGGATATTAGCACCCTCCAAGCTATGCAGCAGCCCCCTGCTTTCAGCCAGGTTAAAAAGACTATTGAGAACATCCAAAACCAAGACGAACAACATTGGAGAGAGAGGATCCCCCTGGCGAAGCCCTCTCCGGTGCCTAATAGGAATACCATGAGACCCATTCAAAAGCACTTGCGTAGAGGAAGAGGCCAGAATATTTGAGATCATATTTCGCCACATAGGACCAAAACCAAGATGTGAAAGCACTTCAATCAAGAAGGCCCAAGAGACCGAATCAAATGCTTTGGAGATATCCAGCTTCAACAACAAACTAGAGACTCTCTTCTTGTGGAGAGACTTAATTGAATGCTGCATCAACATGAAGTTGTCATAAATCGATCTGCCTCTCACAAAGGCGCTCTGGTTAGTTCCTACCAACTCCTGTAGGTAAGGGCCCAATCTATTAGCAAGCATTTTGGTGACCAACTTAGCAAAACTATGAATTAAGCTAATTGGTCTAAAATCTCTTGCAGACAAGGCATCAACTTTCTTAGGGAGAAGAGCTAAATAAGCTGAATTCAGCATCCCCAACTTGTGAGTATTTCCCTGATGGAGTGAATTTATAGTTGCCAACAAATCTAACTTAATAATATGCCAACAACATTTGTAAAATTTTCCAGTGAACCCATCAGGACCAGGAGCCTTATCAGATGGGAGAGCACCAATAGTGTCGCGAACCTCCTTCTCTGAGAAAGGAGCCTCAAGGGAACTCAAGTCAATAGCGTCTCTGTGGCAAGCAACTAGATTAAGAGAATACGATCTCTGGATATTAGAACCCAAAAGATTGGAGAAGAAATCATCCAGAACCCCCTGTATTTGTTCATGGCTGGCGACTGTCCTCCCCTCATTCTCCAAATGGGAAATAAAATTTCTCTTCTTGCGGAGGCGAGCCTGTAGGTGAATTTTTTTTTGTGTTGGCATCTCCATCTCTCAAGTAGTGTAACCGGGAGCGCAAACGAGCAACTGTCCTCTTCAAAGAAGCAAGGACAAGGCAGTGCTGTTTCAATTTCTGTAGCAGTCATACTTCATCTGAAGACAACAACCTGTTGTCCTGCGCCATCTCCAACCTGTGCAGCACCTCACGAGCCAGCCCCAGCTGAGAATTGACATTTCCAACCGCACTATGCCCCCAGGACTGCAACCTTCGCGCTAATCTTTTAAGCTTCATCGACACCCTCTCCAGAGGGCAAGTAGACTGAACCGGCTGATCCCAAGAAGCAGCAACCTCTTCCATAAAACCTGGGAGTTTAGGCCAAAAGTTCTCAAAATGGAACCTACGCCCTCCCTCTAAGATCCGCATTGAGCTTAAGGATTAGAGGACAGTGGTCAGAAACTTCAGAGACACTGCTATAAAAAAAACAATCAGGGAAAGCCTCCTCACAGCAGGTAGTGCAAAAAACATGGTCTAACTTAACAAGGGTGGGAACCTCCCTCTGATTTGACCAAGTAAATCTTCTACCATTCAAAGGAATCTCCTTCAGATCCAAGGAGCCAATAAGACCTCTGAAATTGCCCAATAAAGACCTGATTCGGTGTAGGTTCTTCAGTTAACCTTGCGTTCAGGAAAAATACTAGATAACCTCTGTCCTTTGCAAAAGAGAATAGTTACAAAAAGATAGGGTTTGACATGTGGTGGTTAAGTTAAACACATGCCGATTAATCTAGTAATGGGAATAGAATAGCCCCCTTCAATCAATATATATTGGGAGGGATTAAGGGGGAAAATTAGTTTATTTTCCACTCCAATCCAGATTTATTGGTATGGAGGGATTAGTTTTATCCAAATGAGCCCTTGGTTTATTATCAAAGTTCACCATTGATGAGAAAGATCACTTAGTGGATACGACGAGGTGTTCATTTTTAACACATGAACATAGGATGAATTTTAAGCCATCACGCACTTGAGTTGCAAGCATTTTGATTAGTATCACCTTGAGGTTTGGGCCTTTATGGCAATTTGTTGAAGGTAGGAGATATCTTCCCTATGCAGATATGCATATCAGCATGGTTCTGTAACTTTGTATTTTTTAAAAAGGAATTTTAAAACCTTTTGGTTCATTCGCTACAAGTCAAATGGCAAGATGACTGCTTTTAGACTTATATTATTTGCATAGGGAAGCTACCCCTGCATATCAATTTTTCCATTGATAAAAACTACTGTATTATCTTTATGCTAAGTAATTCCGTCTGGGTAAAGGTATTAAATACCGTTAGTAAGTTGTTTCGTGTTCATGACAACATAGGTTGAAGAAAGTAACAATGCTATGAAAGCTCGAATTGACCTCCTAAAGAAAGGGGAGGATCTAACTGCTGCAAGAGATGTCCTCAATAAGGTTTGCTGCCCCTAAATTGTACCATCTGTTTTTTTTTTCTGTTACTCGTCTCAGTTTAAATGAATCTCTTGGATGTTTTCCTACAGATGACGCAGTGGAACTCTGCACTCGTGGAGAACATTAACCCTTGAATCTGTGTGATGACGATTCATTGGCGTCAAAGGACATCTTTGTATAGGGGTGTGTTAGATTGGATGACATGTGAATGTGATTCATGGATCAGCGCGCCTGGATGTTCTGTTATGATTAAGAACTGCTATGTATCGTGCAATAGACACATCGTCTGTACTTTGGATGTCATTATCAGGTCCCAAACTTCATTATATCCAATATGTTACAATATCATTTTGGTGACTTAAGTACAATGTCAGCTCGTGCCAACAGAAAAAGAAGAAAAGAAATGGGCGGTTGCACTGTGTCCCGACAAGTCCTTGTCAGCCGCACAGTCTTCACACGACCAGGGGCCATGAGCACCACTCTTGCCTTAGCCACGGGCAGCACAGCATCTCCATCCATCCAAATGGCAGCCAGCAGCCGTCTCCTTTCTCCACCCGCTGCCATCCTCGCAGTCGCAGCCCCTCACCATGGCTGCCACACTCTCCTCCGTGGCTGCCCCTTCCCTCCCCAAGCACATCTCCGTTACCAGAGCTCAGCAGCAGGCGCCTCCTTCCATCATCTTTGCATCAACTGTGAGTGGGGATGCTGCTGTTTATTTCTGTGGCTTGTGTGATCGCTGATGTTCGTATGGTGCAGCAGAAGACTGCCTTCCATGGGGTGTCGCTGGTGGTGGACAGGAGGTGGGCGGCCGGCCACCGGAGAGGCGGCGGCCGGCGGAGGCTGCTGCAGGTGAACGCGAGGACCGCCGCCAAGAACATCGAGGTGGAGGTCGAGAAGCCGCTTGGCTTAGCCTTGGGCCAGAAGCCCGGCGGTGGCGTCGTCATCACTGTAAGCCCTCTCTCCACTTCTGTTTCCATTGCTTCCTGTCCTCGTTTTTTTTTTCTTTTGTTTTAGAGGAAGGTTTCCATCGCTTTATTTTATTGATCATAAAGAGTTCATGACAGTTAAGTTCCAGCGAATCGAACAGAAAAAGGCCTTAAAAGCCAACAGCACCACTACCCGAACACATTTCGATTTCTTTGGGTCACCATCGAGTCTTCATTCGTGTGATGAGGAGCATCTAAACATTGGCCACACAAGGATCAGAAAACATATGGCAAATAGACTCCCTCTCACTACAGAAAAGACAGGACTGGTCCAAGGCTTCTCTTCTCTTAGCCAAATTACACCTAGTAAGTAACTTGTTCTTAGTTAACAACAATCTGAATCCCACTAATTTTCCAAACTGCATGGACACACACCGCTATAACTCCTCTATGGCTGATCACCGCATGCAAAGATCGTACTGAGTATCTACCATTAGAGCTAAAGCTCCAAATCATTTGACCTTCCTCCTCAGATTTACTTCACCCCATTCATTATCTCCAGCAATTCACACCAGAGCTGCATGTTTCTTTCAGACACCAAACACTCCCAGTCCTATACCTATGGTCTACAATATTAGTCCAAACAGTGTGATTCTCTGAATCTGGAGGCAAGTATTGCAAACAGTAATTATTTTATGATTGACTTGTTCCTTTGGCATGGGATTATTAGTCTGTGGAGTCTGGAGGGAATGCAGCCAGAGCTGGTCTGAAAGCCGGGGACCAGGTCCTGTACACAAGTAGCTTCTTCGGAGACGAGCTGTGGCCTGCAGATAAGCTTGGGTTCACCAAGACAGCCATCCAAGCGAAGTCAGACTCCGTCTACTTCGTCGTGAGCAGGTACGTGCTACATGGTCAGAGCTTATGATCTGATGTTGCTAAATTTTAGTGAAATGATTATAGTTCCCACCGAAATCTCACCCCGAGTGGTCTCAGGGGCGCCGAAGTTGACGTGAAGCGCCTACCTAAGAGGCCGGCGCCGCCCCGGTTTGGACGGAAGCTGACTGATTCACAAAAGGCAGGACCAGCATAACCATGGCTACTTTCTTTTTTTTTCCCCATCCAACTTGAAGCCTCTGCGTGTGTTTTATAAACTGCAAATGTCCCATTTTTTTCAGGAGAGAGCAACGCACGTCTGCCTTGATTGTGGGTACATATACTTCCTACCCAAGCCTTTTGACGAACAGGTAAAGAACTGCATAGCTCTCTATGAATCAATGTTTGCTTTACCCGTTTATATATCTAATCAAGCACTGTATTTTTCCCGTTTTCTTCTGACGAATCTGAACCCATCTTCTGTACGGTTGCAGCCCGACGACTACGGTTGCCCACAGTGCAACGCGCCGAAGAAGCGGTTTGCGAGGTACGATGCTGCCACCGGGAAGGCCATCGGCGGCGCTCTGCCGCCTATCGCGGTGATCGTAAGTTTGGTGATCGGCATCGCTGGGGTAGGAGCTCTGCTCGTGTACGGCATGCAGTAGCCTGCTCCTTCTTGTTCAGAACCTTTTTTTTTTTTTGCTGTGCTCAGGAAGGTCAGCTGACTGCTGCTGTACTCTGTCTCACAAGACATTCCGAGTGATATACATACATAAAAAGGGAAAAAGAAATACACAGTATTTGAGGCTAATGGCTTGTCTCATTTTCATGCACTGCTGGTGGTTATACACTCGCTCAATTTTATTACCGAGAGGCCGCATGCTTTCCGGAAATGCTTCCGTTGTCGATGCTGCTCTCGTCAGCATAGAGATTTTGTCACAACTTTTTTTTTTCTACCACTCAGGTTTCAATCCAATCCCAAAAAAAAAAAAAAATCTGCTCATGATACCAGCCATCATTTTGTGCTTACTCAACTGAGTTTTAAGTCTTAATGGGGTCGATAAAAAGAACATTTCTCTTCATGAAACCGTAGTTTAATTAGTTTGTGATTGTGACTTAAGCATGAGAATGACCTGACCTGCACACCTTCAAGTCGTTGACTTCGGTCGGTGTCAGCTTTCTTTGGGATCGGCTCATCTACCAGATCAAAGTTAGCTCCTCATCGTGGTGGCGCTGGGATGGGTCATCTGCCAAGAGACCCTGATGGGAAACGGTGACGGACAACTTTGGCAAACTTATGCTTACCTACTGATTTATCTAAGATACAAACTAGTTTGCAAACCAGTGTTATTATGCAACTCAAATTCTGTTTCAACTTTGAGTTGTGGAAAAACAAGTTGCTGTGAGCTATGTGAATTTAGCCATCTCTTTTATCTTTCTCTTTCTCTTGCTTGGTACAGTTGTAAAAACGTATCTGTATTTTCATTCATTTGGAAAAAAAAAACAAAACTGAAAGCCAAAAGCAGGCTACGGGAAAGCGCCAGCTTTTGAAAAACCAGCTTCGGATTCTAACCGCTTGGTTGAGTTTCCACGTTTTGACAGTAGAAACACTTTCAAAAAGCTATAGACACAAAAACATTGTAGAAGCAGTAGAAACCGGTACAGATTAAAACAAAACGAACAGACTAACGAAACACAGCCTCGGATATCACACAGACAGATATCATAATTTAGAAGACTCAAGTCTCCACAGATAGATAGATAGATGGATAACACTGGTAACCAGTTACATAAACAGGTACATGGTTCACGGATCCCCAATGGATCGAATGATATACTTCTAATGAGGAAATGGCACAAAGCTCATCTGACAAATAGCTGTTTGGCAACACTATTAAGAGACTTTTAAGAGGCGGCAGCCTCCTCCTGGAGCTGCTTCACCTTGGTGATGTAGTCATTCATTGCCTCATCCTTCGATTTGCCTGCCAAGATCTCAAGAGTTTGAGCAAGAAGTACTGTAATACCTTGTGATGCTACTAGAGTAGATGTATGCATGTAGAACACTAGTATTGTGGTAAACAACAAAAATATATAAGCTGCCCAAAATACAACGATCAGATGAGGTGTATGAACCTTCAACAGCCTTCCAGGCATCCCACTTGGCCCTGTCCTTTTGGTAGAATATGCCCGGACGATCTTCAAAAGTTTATTAACGAACAAACATGTAAGCACAGCCGTGTTAAAAAAAAATACTATTGTAAACAGAAAAGATGCACAGATAAGTTTTTCAACAGACACTATCATGGTCCCATGAGTGAATGGCAACTGGTCGAACAGACTAGAGGTTCATTTAGTACAACGCAAACAGAGCATAATTATGACTTAGTTACAAGTGACATATGGAAGAAAAAGCACATTGAGCGTTTTGAACTATATAATGATATGAACATTACATTTTTTTAACTCTATGTTCAGTTACTCAGCCAAACCCTATGAACCTGAATTTACCATTCAACTGCATCTCGGCGCAGCAAATTTCATCAGTAAATAGATGTTGCAGGACAGAGCATAGAAATCTACACTTCAGTATTAGTTGAACCCCAAGAGGTTGGTCAACATCTAATACATCCCTGTTCCATTACTGCTGAACTTCTGTTGCTATGTACTACATAAACAAGCCCTAGAATCATGGTCAAAATTTGCTGTCCAAACTTGGGAAGAAATAAAAAGATATTACAGTAAATATGTTCATCTTATTCTTTATAATACCGTCTTGTTTGCTTACTAGGATTTTGCCCGCGTTTTATATTCTTAGGATTTCCCCCTATTTTATATTTTATCGTGTAAAGTATATCACGGATTCACAATACATATTCACCACTGTTCGGATTTCTAAATTAAATCGTTAAACTTCAAAAGCAAACTGGCAGGCCCTGCTGTTTAATTTATACAGAGGAAGCAAATCGTCAACCTTTCAGGGAATTCGTATTATGACACATAAAGTTATTAAACACTATCCATGCTAGGAATAGTTTTGAGCCATGACACTTAAATTGAATTAGGTTTCTGCAAAGCAAGAGCTTCATCCACACACCAAACTTAGAAAGGGAACTGAAAAAAAGAGAACAAAATTAGCTGCGTGATTACATACTAACCGGTATTCACATCTCCAACCGTGGCTTGCTTGTAGAGCCCGTAGAGGATCAGCTTGTTCTCATTGCTCGTGTTCTCAGGCAAGGTCTTTGCCTTCTCAGCATGCTCCTCAAATTCCTCCTGCAACCGAGATACAGCTCATATTCCTAGGGGACCACGATTGCAATACTATGCTAAACTAGTTCACAAGGTAAATCTTTCATGCAAATCATTTTAAGCAATCCAGACTTTGACCCACGCGCTTCGCCACTCTATTTCTCTATAGAATTATATGGAAAACCGATAAGTCGCAAAATACTTAAAACAAACGGGGAATTTTCCATCTTACATCCAAAGGCATGATGAACCGCTCGAGAGTTAGGACGGCGCAAAAGCATTGGATCCCCTCTTAAGCATGAACATAAAGGGTACAAAGAGCCAACAGTCTGAATCCACCAGATCTTGGCTACGCATACAAATCTAGATGGAGACTAAGACCACGCAGCAGCGGATTTCAAGTCTAGATCGTTTTTCTGGAGAACCTAAAAACGAACCTCGTATAGACACTACTGTGGGTTGGGGTACAGTGCAAGAATCGAAACGGAACTGGAGATTCAGAACCAAATGGAAACAAAGAACCAATCTTGGTGACCATCAGATGAATAAACGTTCGATCTTCAACAAGCGAGTAGCAGAATATGGCGATTTAGAGAGTGATGACTGATGAGCCGTGTACCTGCAGACCCATGGCTTGGTTTCAGGATTGTTTTCCTTCGGCCTGGTCTCTTCTCGGTTTTAACGACGACGACTGGCGACTAGATCGGATCCACTTGTTATATAGAGCGATACTGGAGTCACTATGCAGTGAGAAACCCCCTGTTTCCAGATTTAATTATGCAGGAGCCCCTGTATTGAGCAAAGTTTCGCAGATGGTCCTCGAACAATTGTAGATTTTTTTTTAATAAAAAGAAAATATCAGTAATGATAAGTTAGGAAAAGGACACAAATTATTAGTGTTACTGACTTTAAGATTATTCGTAGCAAATCGTGTAAAATAAATGATTTATATTGTAGATTATATTGTTTATATAATAAAATTTAAAATAAAGAATAAGATAGATGATGACGTTTTATGTTACGAGAGAACGAGGAAGCATCGCTGAGTCTGACACTGTGACAGTAGTGTGCATCAGTTCCACAGTAAACTGCTTGTTTGTAGGCAATGAAAGATAGGACCTGACCTCTAATCAATACTCATAATTGGAAAAGTGAAGGTATATGTTTGGTAGAGATTTATTACCGGAACAAATTAATATAGATCTGGAATTCAATATATAGCAGTTTGTTTTACAGGAATACAGAGCAGTTTTACCATGGATCTAAGATCCATCCTGGACCTACCAGGAAACTGTTTAACTAACGTAGCATTCATCACGAACAGAGGAGCAGCCAGAAGCTTCTACTCCTACCCAAACCCCAACAGTTCATCAGTTCAATAGGGATCTGGGCGAGCATTTCAACTCAAGACAAACACGAATAGCAGCTAGCTGTGTTTTTTTACCTATGTATGGTCCATGCATGGTCATCCGGTCCCAAAAAGATGAGAATGAGATGCTGGTGAGCATAGCAGGCGGACCAGCATGGGAGTAGGATGCTTCGAAGCTGGTGGCAGTAGGATATGCTCGCTCGGATGGAACCGCCCAAGTGGGCAAATTAATAAATGGCTGTGAAATATATGATGCTCTAAAAAGACCAAACTAGATGCCAGTTCCATGCCAGCGCCCCCCCATTCTACGGTTGCGACCAAATTAAGCGTTATTCGATCTACTGGAAAAAAAAGACAGGTGATTTTTATAACAAAATCAGAATATAAAACATGGCAATCTCAATTATCAAACAACATGAATACAAACACAGAAATTTCCGCGTGGGACACTGAAGAATATCATGTAGGCCTTATTCGTTTACGTCGGATTACGCCCGGAATCATTTCAGCTAATCAAAGTTTATATAAATTAGAGAAGCAATCTGGTTAGGAATCGTTCCGACCCACCAATCCGGTACAAATGAACAAGACCGTAATTAGCTTCGACACACCGCTGACTTGAATTTTGGCTGAGTACCATTATGAAAACAAGATCTTTGGCGGTAGCACACGGTCCCGGTTAAGATACCATTTTCACTAGAAATCTAGAATTTAAGAGAGAACATTTTTCAAAATGGAAATGGTTGTTCGTGACCTAGTCGAGCCTATGGGGTGCTGACCTAGACATGCCATTCTCTCCCTTCACGCTCGCCGCCCCCACTTCCCCTGGCGACCGGCCTTGTCTTCGCAGACCACCATCCTCTCCATTGCAGGGCTTCCTCTCCGCATCCCATTCTCGTCTATGAAACTTGCCATTCTCAATCTCACGAAGAACAAATCCTAGAGGACGTCAAAATGTCATCACCAAGAGGGAAGAAACACGTGTCCCGGAGCATGGGGTCACCATCGAAGGGCTTGAATATGTCATGGGTACTCGAAGGGCAAGCATGTTGTCCCTTTGTTGTGCAATTTCTATTATGTTGGGTTCCGATTTGATGATTTGGTACAATATATGCGCAATTTAGCCTTGTCGAATTTAGGTTTTGGTTTTTGAATCATCGTTTATTCCTTGCTACCTTTTGTTTCCCGTGTTTTATGATGTATAGTAGTTCGACATGTAAACTTTTTGTGTGCATTCCTAACTATGTCGAGGTTTGCGATGATGGTAGCACTAGACTACATCCAACCAACTATTTGAACCTTGTTGTGGATAGAGATAGAACCAGTGTGAAGTATGTAACAAGAGAAATAGTATTGATAGTGAAGCTTGAGACGAGTCATGGAATGCCCAATTTTTTATGGAAGAAGATTCCTAATAAGTTCTGCAAATCTAACATGTGTGAGCCCTTTTGATGGAAGCAATGGACCTATACTAGCTAGGAGATGAAGAGGGTGCATCTGTATGTGGATGTTTATGACACTGTGAAAATGTACTATAGCCAGGGAGTTTCAATTGAGCCTTCTCTATCCTAGGAAAATGCTAGTGCCCATGTTGTAGTTCCTTTGGAAGTAGTTCATTGTGCTGACAATGTTCAACCTGATGTTGATGATAATCTTGCTATTGATGTTGTCATTTAATGTTTAGTCTAGTGGCCTAGAGGCAGAGGTAGAAAATGACTGAAAGTCGCCTAGAGGGGGTGAATAGGCGAAACCTGAAATTATAAACTTTGAACACACACTTCACCCGGGGTTAGGGTTAGAAATAAATAATAGCGAATTCGGAGTGCGAAAGATAGTTCCTCTTGCTATGAGTTGCTCAATTAATGTGGATAACTTTGGGAGCCAAGTCAAACCAATATGTGCAAGAGAACTTTAGAGAGAGAGGAGGGGTGGAGAAACAAATTGAAAGGTGAAGATCAACACAAGTGGACACGACGATTTGTTTCCCGAGGTTTGGTTCCAAAGAACCTACTCCTCGTTGGGGAGGCCACAAAGGTCGGGTCTATTTCAACCCTTTCCCTCTCTCAATTGGTCACTTAGACCGGTCAAGTGCTTCTTCTTAATCTCACGGGTCACTAAGACCCCGTAAGGATCACCACACAATTAGGTGTCTCTTGCTTGCTTTACAAAACACTTGAAAAGATTAGAATGAGAAGAAGAAAGCATGATTAAAACCCAAGTGTCGGCGTTTCGGACCCGGGGGGGTCCCTAGACCGACGAGTGAGATTGTCGCTGCGTGCCCCTGCCCAGATGGGTTGGCGCGGGACGGAACACAAGAGGTGGGACAAGCCTTGTATTATCCTGCACCAGGGGTGCCGCTCGTAATAGGGGTTACAAGCACGTCGCGAGAGGGAGAGAGAGTGAGAGGGAGCCTGTTCGTTCGCTCCTTCCCCCGCGCGAACCCCCCTCCAGGATGGCCCTGGACCTCCCTTTTATAGACGCAAGGAGAGGGTCCAGACGTACAATGGGGGGTGTAGCTATGCGCTAACGTGTCCGGCAGAGAGATGCCTAAGCCTTGTGTACATGCCAACGTGGCTGTCGGGGGAGAGCTTGAGCCCTGTACACGTGATAGCGTGGCCGTCGGAGGAGCGTCTGAGTCCTGTAGGAGCACAGCTGGAAGTGCGGCAAGGATCCTGCTGACGTCTCCTTGCTGCCGTAAGGGGCTGAGAGCCACCGGTGTCATGGTGCACGTGGGGCTCCATCATTACCCGTCGCCGGGGTAAGCCAGATGGGACGCCGGTCTTGTTCCTTGTAGCCTAAGCAGGCTAGGGATATGGTAATGATGTATACCCTGTTGGCGCGGTCGGTCCAAGCCCAAGGTCGGGCGAGGCGGAGACTTCTCTTGAGGCCGAGGCTGGGGTCGGGCGAGGATGCGATTCCTCCCGAGACCGAGGTCAAGGCCGAGTCCAGGGGTCGGGCGAGGCGGAGACCTCCTTCCGAGGCCGGAGGTCAGGCGAGGCGGAGCTTCCTGTTGCGCCCGAGGCCGAACTCGGTGGTTGATCGTGACTTGTTGTCAGTCTTCGCCTGGGTGGTTGGCACGGCAGTCGGAGCGGGGCGGGCGGCGCTGTTTTCCCGTCATATCGGACAGTAAAAGAGGAGGGGTGAAGTGACTGCGGTCACTTCGGCCTGGCCGACTGAGGCGCGTGTGTCAGGATACGGCGTTAGTCGTCCCCTGCATGGAATGCGCTTGCGAAGCGGTCGGTTGGTGAGGCGGTCTGGCCAAGGTTGCTTCACAACGAAGCCTGCCCGAGCCGGGCTTCGGGAGAACCGAGGGGGTGCCCGCTGCCTGAGACGGCCCTCGGGCGAGGCATGAACTCGTCTGGGACTACTGCTCCAGCCCGAGTCTGGGCTCGGGTGAGGTCGCGTCCCTTGGGTAGACGAAGCCTTGACTTGAACCGCGCCCGTCGGTTGGTCTGAGGGTGTTTACCAGCCGTGATTAGGAGTGTTGGGGTACCCCTAATTATGGTACCCGACAGTAGCCCCTGAGCCTCGAAGGGAGTGTTGGTACTCGCTTGGAGGCTTTTGCCGCATTTTCGGTGAGGGGACCAGCCTTTCTCGGTTTTTGCTTTGTTCTGGTGGGTACGCGCGAGCGCACCCGCCGGGTGTAGCCCCCGAGGCCTCAGAGGAGTGGTTTGACTCCTCTGAGGTCTGAATGCTTTTCGTGGTGCCTCGGCCGGTCTGATCGTTCCCTCATGCGGCCCGGCCGTAGCCCGGGTGCATGGTCAGGTTCCAAGTTACCAAGCTGTTTTGTTGACGCTGTCAACAGTTTGGCCGTAGCCGGGTGCGAGAGCAGCCCCTGAGCCTCTGCACGGAGCGAGAGGACGATCAAGGACTTTCCCGACTTTTATCATACGCCCCTGCGTCGCCTTTCTGCAAGGAGGAGGGGGGAAAGCGCCATGTTGCCCTCGGAGGGCGCCGAACATGGTGTTTCCAGTGAGCTGCTAACGGGTGATCCGAGTGGACGCCTGCGCCTCGTTCGTTAGGGGTCGGCTAGTGGCCCAGAGGCACGCTCCAAAAGTACCTGCGGGTGATTCGCCGGACCCAGACCCCTTCGACAGGGTCCGAGGGCTCGATGCCTCCCTCCGGTGGGATTTCGTTACAAATCGTTCCCGCCGGTCTCGGAAATGTCCTAGGGTACCTCGGGAGCGTAGCCCGAGCCTCGGCCATGTATCGGACGTACCCAGAGTCGTCCCTCACTCTGCATGCTCTAGGGCGGCTGTCGAACCCTTCCGAGGGGCCAGCCTATGAACCCCTGATCAGTAATGGGCACGAAGCCCGAGCGCTCTGGGGCGGCTGTCGAACCCTTCCGAGGGGCCAGCCTTTGAACCCCTGATCAGTAATGGGCTCGGGGCCCGCTTCCTTCGCCGAGAAGGATCCTTTCCACAACATCCCCTTTCTCGGTCCCTGTAGCAAGAGAGA
Organism: Zea luxurians; assembly: GCA_029449295.1. Taxonomy (NCBI): domain Eukaryota; kingdom Viridiplantae; phylum Streptophyta; class Magnoliopsida; order Poales; family Poaceae; genus Zea; species Zea luxurians. Next base: position 33,701,273 of record JAOPSE010000010.1, on the reverse strand, counting down.
GAGAGAGGAGGAGGAGGGGAAGGATATGAATTTAAATAAGGTGGCACACCTTTTTTGACGCGGTCATCATGGCGAAGGCGAAGCGACGCCCGCCTCGCTTGCCAGAGGTGTCGCTTGCTCTGCCGGGGAGTTAATGCGACGGGACGGGCGATCAGCGTGGCGCCCGTTGCACGTGCGAGCCGTTGGAGGAACGGGACACGGGTGCGTCGTCTTCACGCCGTGGGAGAGGGCTCTCCCGCCGCTTCAGGAGGGGACACGAGCCTGCAGACGATTTGACCGCTGCTTCCGCTCGTCTGCCGCTGCAATTACTGCCGACCCACTTTTGGCCATGCCAACCGTCGTGCCTATCCCAGCGGCTGACTGTCCCGTGGCCGTCGCCTTCAATTGGCACTGTTGGGTCACGCGCGGGGCCGCCTCGAGTCACGGTACTGGTTCTGTAGCCGAGGAGGCGTGGCATTGGCGTAGGTGGCGGTGTAGTTTCTTGCACGTCGTAACCGGCGTGTTGGTTACATGACATGCGGGCCCGCTTCCTTTGCGCTGGTCCGCCGGATGTGGTCGAAGCCGAAAGGGTGCACAGTCACGGTGCAGTTGGATGCCTGTCGTGTGGCAGTCCACCCTTTCGGGCACCGGTTTCTGCGAAGATGGGAGAACGCCTGTAACCGCGGGGCGATTGCATGCCTCGCATGCGGCGGTTTGCCTTCTTCGCGCTTCGGATCAGCTTGTATGACGTGTGGGACCTAGCCCCCGTGTCGTAGGGGGAGGACCCTGGAGTATGTCAGTGGAGACTTTGCTCGTGACGCTAAGGGGTGCAAGTGAGGAGGTCTACCTATAAAAGAGAATCGATCCCCCGGGCAGTGGCCATGCCTTCGTTCTCCCCTCATGCATTGCGCCCTTCCACCTTTCGAGCCCCCGGATGGGGTGCACCAGCGTCGCCTTCTTCTTGCTGTCGTTGGAGGAGCGCGGCCTCGTGGAGATCGCCGCCCTTCAGCCACCGCTCGGCTTCAAGGATTTTTGTCGTGCAGCCCGACTGCATTCCCTCACCAATGGTCAGTTTGGTGGGGAAAAGTAAGCCGGGCTGTGGCCTCCGCCCCGCCCTCAACTTCAAGGATCTTTGTCATCCTTGCTGAGGCGGATGGCAAGCTGAGCCGGGGTTCTACCTCCCGCATGGGTCGGCAGGCCGTCTCCTCCTTCAGCATTCAGGGGAGAGGGCGCTCACCAGCCTTGCGGAGGGGGCGAACTTCGACAACGCGGGACCGGTCGGCCGTAAGCGTCGTCAGCTCCAGCGTGCCTGGCTCGCTGGCTCAGCTGGCTCTGCCGCGGCCTCCGACGCTGCCTCTTGCCGCTTGATCCGGGCGCGGCCGTCCGTCCATCGCACGGGCGACTGTTGCGCCGTGCGCACCGGGGGATCGTCCAAGACGCCGTACGCCACATGGGCGGCGTTCATGTTCTTGGATTGTCTTGTCCTCACTCCGGCACGACGCCTCCGCGCGGAGGTTGGGGCCCGCCCATTCGTGAGGACTTGAGTGAGGATCTGCCGGTGCAGGATGGGGCGTCCGCCATTCGTCGGCGTGGTGCTGGCGCGCAGGTGGCCGCTGTCGTCGGTGCTGAGGTGGTGGTCGCCGGCGAGCCACCTGGAGTTTGTTGTCCCGCAGGCCCTCTGGTGTGGAGGTTGTTCATACCCACGGGAGCGGAACTGGAGTCCCGTTTGTAAGGGGATATACTGGGTTTTTGCCGGAGCAAAATGTAACCGCTTGTACTTAGACATTTGTTGTAGGTCGGGAGAACCGTCGAGGGTTCTGCCGATGTCTAAGTCTGTGTAGCATAGTTACCCCAAGTATATGTGTTTGTTCTTCGTGGCTGTCGAGGCCTAAACATTTAGGTATTCGAGTATAAAGCTGCGTTTCTTCCTCATTTCGAGCACTAGGACTTGCCTGTTGGCTAGCCGAACCACTTAACTGAGCGTGAGTTGCCTTTCGCGGAAGGTGACGAGTGAGGTATCCGTATCCCAGAGGCGTAGGAGTCCCTCGATTCGGTCGGCCTTGCCACTCTAGGCCTCCCTTGCTCAATTTTTTAGAACCCTCGACCGCTCTGCGATGAGCCGGAGCCGGAGGCAGCGGTGTTGGCGCGAACAGAGGCGGAGTCGCACTACAGGAAAACAGTTAATTCCCGTCGGCCAGGAACCGACGGGAATAAGCACTAAACCGACGGGAATAAGTAATTCCCGTCGGTTTAGCCCTTATTCCCGTCGGTTGTCAGCCGCCAGGCGTCCCTTGTCGGGGATACGGTTATTCCCGTCGGCCGCCGACGGGAATACGTAATCCCCGTCGGCCAAAATCGAGCCGACGGGAATAAGGGCTAATTCCCGTCGGCTCTACAACCGACGGGCGTTACTAATTAATCCCCGTCGGCTGACCTGGCCGACGGGAGTTAATAATTAATTCCCGTCGGCCAGGTCAGCCGACGGGAATTATCTGGGCCGACGGGAGGTAATAGTCAATTCCCGTCGGCTATGGTCAAACCGACGGGAATTAACTGGGCCGACGGGAGTTAACCTATATTTCTGCAACAGCAACACCAAATTAGATATTTCTCACACATAACATACACAAAACATATATATCACAAACATATGACAAAACATATCACATAAACATATAAATCACAAACGCATTGACATCACACATCACAAACACATCATTGACATCACACATCACAAACACATTGATATAATTCACACATCACAAACACTTCAGATACGAGAGTGTTTACACAAACATAACGTCCAGGAGTTAAAAACATAACGAGCACGAGTTTAAGTGTTTAAAGATAACCACCACTTGGGTGGTTAGAGCTTTGACCGCTGCCGCCTTCACCACCAGGAGGAGGGTACGCGAAGAGCGAGTCAACAAATCCAGTCCCTGCTGCTGGATCAGACCCACTGCCACCCGCTTCAGGCGTAACCTATGCAAGTTAGCAAATATCAACACGTTAAATGCAAATATCAAAAAGTATACAAGTGTATAAATTAATGGAGAGTTATCAAACGTACCCTATCTCCAGGTGCAGGTATATGTGTCGGAGGGGTGGTGAACTGTGGTGGTGGAACTGGTGTGTTTGCAAATTGGCTCCATTGTGGTGGCGGTGGAAAATTTGATGTCATGCCTTGTTGCTGCATTAACTGTTAAACACATATGTGTTACTACCGAAGATGTTGTATTGAAATATAATAATTTAGAGTTCGGATTATGTGTACTCACTTGATACATCGCTTGATTATGAGCATTGCAAGCTTCCATAAATTCGCGTTGTTGTCTCATCTCTTCGCGCATCCTCATAATCTCCAACTCCTGCTCGTTCGGTCGACGAGAGCATGAGCTACGGGAAGATGAACCCGTCCTCTGAGATCTCACCGACGACGAGTCAATGAATCCGTCGAAGAGTGCGTATCTATAAGTTATTCAAAAAATGTGATTATTGTATAGTCAATTTAGTGTCAACCATATAATTTCATAAGTTAGAGCTTACCGTCCATGCGCTTTGCCACCACCACTTGCGTACACCACCGAGGGATCCACCGGTTCATGGCGCCAGTCGAAGTCAGGGCCATGGCGACGAACCATCTCCTCCCCATATGCCGCCTATACATCATTGACAACCTTACAAATGCAAGAATTTATATACTTTGAACGTTTGAACTTTTGAGCCAAAACTCACCAAGCGATCCGTGGCTGTCTGGCTGCAGAGCTGGTCAGGGTTGTTCGGGTCTGGTCCTTTGTGGCCCTCCTGGTAGACCTCAATGTCACTAGGCTTTTGGCCACTCGTAGCTTCCTGTATAAACAAAAACATTCATAAGCAATCGTATTATTTGCTGATCGACATAGATAGATCAAACTTACCATTCTTTTAGCTTTTCGTATCATGTCGTCACCGCCAAACTTGTGGTTAGGATTGGTTCCTCGATATTGTCTGTGATGCGCTGACGCTTTCTGGAAGCCTTCGGAAGCCCAATATCGACACCAAGCATAGTACGCATCAGGCACGGGCGCCATCCATGGAACCATCACCTGCACACACACAATGTTACATATTATCAATCACAACAATAAATATAAAGGGTAAAACAAATTGAATACTAACCTCACGATATTGATCCTCAGTCAAATATATCTTTGACGACCCTTCCTTTTTAGTCAAGGGGCCTGCTTCTTCCGGATGCTTTTGAAAATACAGGTTTGTAGCCTGAATTCTCGCATAGTATATGGCATCCTTCACCAGCTTCTTTGCATTGTTTTGGAAGACACGTTCAGCGTGCCCCATGTAATCCTCTCCGTCAGGCAACCGATATCGAAGCTACAACATAAAGAATACAAATACAATGGTATAAGTCATAGATTTACAATATTAAGAAACATAACAAAAATAATAAAGAATTCATACCCAAAAGTCATTACGCACAAGTCCCTGTCTGTCGGTGTGGTTTCGTTCCTTTTTAAACTTGTACTCGTCCCAGGTACTGACGAGCACCTCATCCTCGGTATCACCGTTTGACACCTTCACTATACCAGGGTAGTGAAGGCGGCAAAGAGAACCCAACGTAAGGTTAACCTGAGTGTGGTGTCCCTTGCCGTCAAAGGACAGGTCCTCCCAATTCCTGCATTACACAAAAACATTAACAATACACATAATAGTTATATGAGATAAGTTAATATATTACACTCACCGATCTCCATGTGGCATGATTAAAGTCCTATCAGCCTCTCGCTCTATCGCGTGACGAGGCTTTACTGAGTGGCTTTTTCTTGAGCGACGTGTGCGTGTCGCTGAAGAGCCTCCCGAGCCATCATCCATCGGGTTGTCAGCCGGTTCGCCCTGTTGGCCCCACTGGTCCCACGCCTGTTGCTGCTCTCTCTGGTGGTCCCACTGGTCCCATGGCTGGTGATGCTGTGCGGCCTGGTCCCATGTCACGTGCTCCACCTCCTCAATGTGCTCCACCTCCTCATTGTGCTGCTCAGCCTCATTGTGCTGCTCCTCCTCAATGTGCTGCTCCTCTGTGTGCTGCTCATCCTGGTACATACAACTCAAGATTTATTTGTAAATTTGTAAACAAATTTATTTGTACAAGATATGTTACCTCATCTCCATGTACCGCGCTCAACAGCTCTCGACGTCTGCTGCTGCTCGAAGAACTGCCCTGAAAAAGGCCCAGGCCCTTGAACAACCCTTTCACTGACTTCTTTGATTTTGGCGGCATCCTGCATAAAAAATAAGAAATTATTCATTAGTGCATCAAAAATGACATAATACTTAAAATATAAACAAATGAAATAACAAAACAACTTTACTTGTTAAATATCATCAAAATCAGGATCTATTTGTTCTCTTCTATGCAGAGGTCGCCATGTAACTTTTCTCCTAACAGGTTGTCTTCTCCGCCTCTCCGGAAAAGTTAAGTCGTTAACGTCTGCGACTAGTGAATCTAATGCCGGTGCAGGATCAATATGAAAACTAGTTGGCAACTCTTCTTCTTGAAACACCTCATCAACCTGCTCAAGGTGACCAATTTGATATTCGTCCTCACCAGGAGTGTATAGGCGTTCGCGGGGATTTACATTGTACACAACCCTCCATTTAGACAACTTTTTGCATGGATATGTCGAGAAATAAACTTGGTCTGCTTGATGGGCAAGGATATACGTGTCGTGTCCTTGAAGCAATTTCTCAGGTTGGATCTGTGTCATCCCAAATTCGGTCCTATAATACTTCGGGTCATACCATTTACACTCAAAGAAAACTAGCGCTAAAGGCTTATTTCCAGCAAATGTAATCTCGATTATATTTTTGATTTTCCCGTAATAGCAGGCTTCGTGTCCTTCCATGTCGGTTGCCCTAGTAACGACTCCACTATTTTGAGTGGCGGCCATAGGATGACTTGATTCGAAAATGCTTGAACGAAAGCGATATCCATTGACGTCGTAACGTCCATAGCTTTTGGCAGTTACGCTTCCAATAGATAACTGACGTAAGTCATCATTCAAATTCATTTCCTCCCCAAACTGTCAATCATGCCACAAAGCATTAGCAAATTCTGTAATATTTGTTAAATGAAATTAGCTCTCGGACCCACATAATTAAGACTTACACGGTCCCGAAGCCACATAATGAAATTAGGTCGTCCATGCATACCATCGCGTCGCAATTTGTCTATGTCTCTCGCTGTTGGCCTACCGAGACACCTCATGTTTTGTTCATCAAACTCGCTGTCAAATATTATTGTGTGACATGAGATATTTGATAACATAAACTAATTCACATATGAACAGTTTAAGAAAATAAGTCTTACACAAAGTATTTCTCCACCTCAGGCATATTCGTGAACATGTACAGTAAAGCAGACTTCCGTTCTTCCATACTGAGGTGATATGCCTTGGGTGGACCAACGGCTTTGCCGTTTGTCTGAAAAATCGAAAGATCACTACAAGGAGGCATCTCTCGTTCATCATCATGGTACCTTTTCTTTCGAGCAAATACATTATGTTCTTCTGCAAAGTAACAACTTGTGAAGTGTGCTACCTCCTTTAGTTTAAATTGTTCTGCAATACATCCTTCAACTCTTGCCTTATTGCCCACCATTGCTCTAAGCTTCTTTAATGCTCTTTCTATATGAAACATCCACCTATACTGAACAGGACCACCGACCTTAGCCTCATATGGAAGATGTATAAAGAGATGCTGCATAGGATTGAAGAAACCCGGTGGAAATATTTTTTCCAATTTGCACAAAAGCACCGGTGCCTCTTTCTCCAGCTGTTCCATCACATCTCTTCTGATTTCTTTAGCACACAACTGTCTGTAGAAATAGCTAACTTCAGCTAACGTTTTCCACACAGCTTCAGAAATGTACCCACGAAACATTACAGGCATGAGCCTCTCCATAATTATGTGGAAGTCATGGCTCTTCAGTCCATTCATCTTCATTGTCTTCAAGTTCACAGATCTTCTAAAACCAGCGGCATAACCATCGGGGAATTTAATATCCTTCATCCACTTCATCACTTCTTTCCGTTGCTTAGATTTCAGACAATAGTCAGCTTTTGGTTTGCCTCCGTTTTCTCTAAGCACCAGGGTTGGACGATCACATATCACTGCTAAGTCCATGCGTGCCTTGTCATTGTCTTTCGTTTTATCAGGGAAATCCATGCATGTATTTATGAGGGCTTGGCAAAAGTTACTCTCTTGATGCATGACGTCGATGTTGTGCATCAAAATCAATGACTTAGCATAAGGAAGCTCCCACAAGCCACATATGTGAGTCCAGTTATGCTCCTCACCAAAACCTTGATACCTTTTCCCACTCTCGTCTAGGACAAGTTTCATATGCTCTTCTGTAATTTCTATCCCACTACGTCGCTTGGGCGGTCCCTTCGTGACGATGGTGCCCTTCCTAAATTCCTTTCTCTGCCTTCTGAAGGGGTGATTGAAGGGTAGAAAACATCTATGGCAATCAAAGTAACATATCTTGCCACCAGCACTAAGACGAAAACAATCTGTATCTTTAGCACAATAAGGACACGTCAATCTACCATGCACGCTCCATCCAGAGAAAATACCATACGCCATAAAATCATGAACCGAGAACAGATATGCAACACGAAGATTGAATTTCTGCTTCTTGAAGCAGTCATAGGCTTCCACACCTTGCCATAGCTTCTTCAACTCTTCAATCAGTGGTTGAAGCATCACATTGAGGCGTACGCCAGGATGCTCAGGACCAGGTATAACAAGACATAGGAACATAAACTCATATTTCATGCAAAGAGCAGGTGGAAGGTTGTACGGTATGGCAATGACAGGCCAACATGAATACGACGCAGCGGTCATATTGAACGGCGTGAAACCATCAGTTGCCAAGCCGATACGAACGTTTCTTGCATCGCTGGCAAAATCTGGATCAAATTTGTCAAGAGCCTTCCATGCATCACCATCTGACGGGTGCACCATTAACCCATCTTGTCTGTCCGTACAATCTTTATGCCACCTCATGTGCATAGCGGTCTTCCTCGAGAGAAACAAACGTTTCACTCTAGGAGTGAGAGGCATGTACCGAAGCTGTTTATGTGCAACCTTTGTCACCACCTTCTCCCCATCTTCATTTACAAGCTCCACGTACCTCGACTTCCCACATTTTAAGCATTTCTGTTCTCTGTCATGTTCCTTCCAAAAAAGCATACAGTTGTCTTGGCAAACATCAATCTTCTCATACTCCATACCAAGACCTTCAAGCAATTTCTTGGACTGGTACATGTCTTTCGGCATCTTGTGACCCGTAGGAAGAACCTCGCTAATCAAATCCACAAGCTCCTTGTAACAATTAATTGAGAATGCAAACTTGGACTTGATTGACATCAGCCGGGTCACAAATTCCAGTACGGTCACGTCAGTGTGCCCGTGAAGAGGCTCTTCTGACGCTTTGAGTAGGTCGAAGAACTTCTGAACCTCCGGTGTAGGTGAATCATGATGATCTGGTGCCAGTTCAGGCTGCAGATCCTCAAGCATCTGGTCCATCCTATCAACATCATCTTCACCGTCATCAACTTCTACTTCTGCTGCTCGTTCAACATCTTCACCATGGAGATACCAGACCTTATAGCCTGGCACGAAACCATGCGAACACAGGTGTAGTGTGACCTGCCTCTTGGTGTGGCTCATCATATTTCTACATTTATTGCATGGACACCTAATATTATCTATTTGTGACAAAGCAGCTGCATGGTCCAGAAACATCTGCGTCTTGGCAAACCATTCACTTGTGTGACACCCACCCTTCTTGAAACCTTCATACATCCAATCACGTCTATCACCCATTATTGCGGCTGTGTGTACGAGTAAAGAGTGCGTGTGAGACATTCATGTTTCTACACGTCACACATATATCTATAGGTAAGTAGTAAAACTATATATATATATATACATAACATCACCTTCATCACATTAAGATGATAATAATTAATTAACAATATTGCAACATCCAATTTTAAGTCAAATCATACTAACAAATAACATGTGATATTAAAACCGACGAAAATTAACATGTGATATTAAACTAACAAATTGTAATCGTATTACAGTTAACTCCCGTCGGCCATAAAACCCGACGAAAATAAACAATAATCACACTCTAATCAAGCCACATAAACTAACTCTAATCACACTCTAATCACATTAAAGCTAACTCCCGTCGGCCATAAAAAACCGACGAAAATAATCACATGTATTTACATATAGGTAGGATTATACCTCGACGAGGGCTAGAGGCGGCGTTCGGGCGGACGGCGGCGCTCCGGTACGAGCTGAGGGCGTTGGCGGCCTCGGGGGCGGCGTTCCGGCCTCGGGTGGCGGGCCTCGGATGGTGGCGGCGCGGAGGAGCAGGGGCGCGGCGGCGCGGTGGCGTGGCGGCGCGATGGCGTGGTGGCGCGGTGGCGTGGGGGCTCGGCGGCCCGGCGGCACAGGAGCTCGGCCGCGCGGCTGCGCGGGCGGGCGGCGGCGTTGGGGGCGCGGGCGGGCGGCGGCGTTGGGGGCGAGGGCGGGCGGCGGCTCGGGCGGGTGGCGGCGGCGGCCGGCGAGTCGTCGGTTTCAGACGAGAGAGAGGAGAAGAATGAGTCCGCGCGGGCTCGGACGTGGCTCTAAAACCATTAATCCCCGTCGGCCTATGACGTGGCCGACGGGAATTAAATAACCCCCGTCGGCTTCGGAACAAAGCCGACGGGAATTACTTAACCCCGTCGGCTAGCTGACGTGGCCGACGGGAATTAAATTAATTCCCGTCAGCTAGTTGACGACCGACGGGAGTTACTTAATTCCCGTCGGCTTTTGCACTGGCCGACGGGAATTAATCTGGCCGACGAGAGTCAACGGAATTCCTGTAGTGTCGGCCCGAAAAGAGACTTCGTCGGCCCAGGAGCTGGTGGCTTCCCAGGCCGAGGAAGATGTGGCAGCAGCAGCTGGAGCTTGGCCAAGACATCCGCTGGCGCGTTGCTGGCGTCCTCCCTTGGGTGGAGGTCCCTTCGCCTGGGTCGCCGTCCGAGGCCGGGCCAGGTTCCGCCGAGGGTGCTGCTGCTTCCCCTGCCGATGCCTGAACCTGCAGGAACAGTTTGTCTGTAGCATGCACATGTTTTTCACGGCCGCCGAGGCCTAAACACTTTATCGTCGTGTTAAAAAGCTGCGTTTTCTTTCCTCTTGTTTCGAGCATCACGACTTGTCTGTCAGTAGCAGAATCGTTTATCCGAGCGAGAGTTACTTCTCACGGAAGGTGATGAGTGAGGTATCCGTATCCTGGAGGCATAGGAGTTCCTCGACTCGGTCGGCCTTGCCGCTTACGTGCACTCTCATTTGGTCGTAGGATTCCGTTATTGATACAGTCGAGAAGGCACGAAAGTCGTTTTCTACCCGAGTGTTTGGACTTGTTCGGTAGCAGGATCGCTTATCCGAGCGTGAGTTACTTCTCGCGGAAGGTGATGAGTGAGGTATTCGTATCCCGGAGGCGTAGGAGTTCCTCGGCTCGGTCGGCCTTGCCGCTTACGTGTAATCTCGTCGTTTTCAAGATCCCGCTATCGATACGGAAGTCGAAAGCACGAAGGTCGTTTTGGTAGAAAATTTTTTCTGAGGAAAATTTTGACGCAGAGGGGGTTCCCCCCTTCTAGCCCCCGAGGGAGGGTCGGGCTTTGCTGAGGCAAGACCGACCCTTCCTTGATGGTTAGACTTTATGTATGTAAAGAGAGCGTGGTACATGAATGACTTAAAACATCTTAAGGGTAGAAGCGACATAGCTATTTTGGATCGCTTGAGAGGGGTTGATTGCAACCCTCGTCCGTTGGGACGCCACAACGTGGAGTAGGCAAGCGTTGGTCTTGGCCGAACCACGGGATAACCACTGTGCCATCTCTGTGATTGATATCTCTTGGTTATTGTGTTGTGTTGAGATCCTTCTCTAGCCACTTGGCATATTACTGTGCTAACAAGTAACCAAGTTTTGTGGCTTAAGTTTTTGAAGTGTTACAGGATCACCTATTCACCCCCCCTCTAGGTGCTCTCAATTGGTATCGGCGCCGTTCTCTTCAAGAAAGGGACTAACCGCCTGAAGAGATGGATCCTAAAGGCAAGGGGATGGTGATCAACGACAAGGAGAAGGAGTCCTTCGTCAACGAGCCCAATGATGACAGGCCCACCGACTCAGGCTTGGGCCACAAAAGAAAAGACGGGAGGAAGAAGAAGACAAGGCGCATCAAGGAAATTGTCTACTACGACAGCGACGAATCTTCCTCCTCCCAAAAGGACGACGACGACTACGATAGACGAAAGACGGTTAACTCAAACTTTTGTTTCGATTATTCGCGCATCCCGCATAGTTCAAATGCTCAATTGCTCCCCATTCCACTTGGCAAGCCCCCTCACTTTGATGGAGAGGATTACGGATTTTGGAGCCACAAAATGCGTACTCACCTGTTTTCTCTCCATCCAAGCATTTGGGAGATTGTGGAAAGTGGAATGAAATTTGATAGCTCGGATAGCCATGTGTTTATTAATGAACAGATTCATAAAAATGCACAAGCTACTACTGTGTTGCTAGCCTCTTTGTGCAGGGACGAGTATCACAAGGTGAGCGGCTTGGACAATGCCAAGCAGATCTGGGACACCCTCAAGATCTCTCATGAGGGAAACGATGTCACCTTGCTCACCAAAATGGAGTTGGTGGAGGGCGAGCTTGGACGGTTCGCGATGATAAGGGGCGAGGAGCCGACACAAACATACAACCGGCTCAAGACCCTTATCAACAAAATAAGGAGCTACGGGAGCACGCGATGGACGGACCACGACGTCGTCCGCCTAATGCTAAGGTCATTTACCGTTCTTGATCCTCATTTGGTGAACAATATACGTGAAAATCCCAGGTACACCAAGATGTCGCCTGAAGAAGTTCTTGGGAAGTTCGTAAGCGGGCGAATGATGATCAAGGAGGCAAGATACGTGGACGACGCGTTGAACGGTCCTAGTCATGAGCCTCAACCCATTGCTCTCAAGGCAACAAGGAGCAAGGAGGCGCTACCAAGCAAGGTGGCACAAGTTGAGGCGGCCGGACTCAATGATGAGGAGATGGCCCTCATCATTAAGCGCTTCAAGACGACGCTTAAAGGTCGCAAGGGGCAGCCAAGCAAGACCAAAGCCAAGGGGAAGCGCTCATGCTTCAAATGCGGTAAGCTTGGTCATTTTATTGCTAACTGTCCCGACAATGATAGTGATCAGGACCAAGGGAACAAGAGGGAGAAAAAGAAGCATTACAAGAAGGCCAAGGGCGAGGCACATATCGGAAAGGAGTGGGATTCGGATTGTTCCTCCTCCGACTCTGACAATGAAGGACTCGCCGCCACCGCCTTCAACAAGTCATCCCTCTTCCCCAACGAACGTCACACTTGCCTCATGGCAAGAGAGAAGAAAGTAAGCACTCATACTAGTACTTATGCTTCTTCGAGTGAAGATGAGTCTAGTGATGATGATGAGATAGATTACTCATGCTTATTCAAGGGATTAGATAGAACCAAGGTAGACAAAATTAATGAATTAATTGATGCCTTGAATGACAAGAATATGCTTTTAGAAAAACAAGAGGATTTGTTGTATGAAGAACATGACAAATTTGTAGAAGCACAGAAATCTCTTGCTCTAGAAATTAAGAGGAATGAAATGCTCTCTAGTGAATTATCTTCTTGTCATGAAACTATTGCTAAGTTAAAAAGTTTTAATGATGATTTAAATGCTAAACTAGAAGTAGCTAGTAAATCTAATTCTTGTGTAGAAATTGTTGAAACTTGTAATAGGTGTAAAGATTTTGACATTGATGCTTGTAGTGATCATTTAGTTTCAATTTCCAAATTAAATGATGAATTAGCTAGTCTTAATGCCCAACTTAAGACTAGCAAGAATGAATTTGACAAGCTAAAATTTGCAAGGGATGCCTACACGATTGGTAGACACCCCTCAATTAAGGATGGACTTGGCTACAAGAGGGAAGCCAAGAACTTGACAAGCCATAAGGCTCCCATCTCCGCCAAGGAGAAAGGGAAGGCCCCTATGGCTAGTAGTGTGCAAAAGAACCATGCCTTTATGTACCATGATAGGAGACAATCTAGAAATGCTTATAGGAGTTGTAATGCATATAATGCCTTTGATTCTCATGCCATGTTTGCTTCTAGTTCTTCTTATATGCATGATAGAAATGTTGGTAGGAGAAATGTTGTTCATAATATGCCTAGGAGAAATGTTGTTAATGTTCCTAGGAAAGTAAATGAACCTTCTACAATATATCATGCTTTAAATGCTTCTTTTGCTATTTGTAGAAAGGATAGGAAGATAGTTGCTAGAAAATTAGGGGCAAGATGCAAGGGAGACAAAACTTGCATTTGGGTCCCTAAGGATATTTGTGCTAACCTTGCAGGACCCAACATGAGTTGGGTACCTAAGACCCAAGCCTAAATTTGCCTTGCAGGTTTATGCATCCGGGGGTTCAAGCTGGATTATTGACAGCGGATGCACAAACCATATGACGGGGGAGAAGAAGATGTTCACCTCCTACGTCAAGAATAAAGATTCCCAAGACTCAATAATTTTCGGTGATGGGAATCAAGGCAAGGTAAAAGGGTTAGGTAAAATTGCAATCTCAAATGAGCACTCTATCTCTAATGTGTTTTTAGTAGAGTCTCTTGGATATAATTTGCTATCTGTCAGTCAATTATGCAATATGGGATATAACTGTTTGTTTACAAATGTAGATGTGTCTGTCTTTAGAAGATGTGATGGTTCACTAGCTTTTAAGGGTGTACTAGACGGCAAGCTTTACTTAGTTGATTTTGCAAAAGAAGAGGCCGGTCTAGATGCATGCTTAATGGCTAAGACTTGCATGGGCTGGCTGTGGCATCGCCGCTTAGCACATGTAGGGATGAAGAACCTTCACAAGCTTCTAAAGGGAGAACACGTAATAGGTCTAACCAATGTTCAGTTCGAAAAAGATAGACCTTGTGCAGCTTGTCAAGCAGGGAAACAGGTGGGAGGCTCTCATCACACCAAAAATGTGATGACAACATCAAGACCCCTGGAGCTGCTACATATGGACCTCTTCGGACCCGTCGCCTATCTGAGCATAGGAGGAAGTAAGTATGGTCTAGTTATCGTTGATGACTTTTCCCGCTTCACTTGGGTGTTCTTTTTGCAGGATAAGTCTGAAACCCAAGGGACCCTCAAGCGCTTCCTAAGGAGAGCTCAAAATGAGTTTGAGCTCAAGGTGAAGAAGATAAGGAGCGACAACGGGTCCGAATTCAAGAACCTTCAAGTGGGGGAGTTTCTTGAGGAGGAGGGGATCAAGCACGAGTTCTCCGCTCCCTACACACCTCAGCAAAATGGTGTGGTAGAGAGGAAGAACAGGACGCTCATAGATATGGCGAGGACTATGCTTGGAGAATTCAAGACCCCCGAGTACTTTTGGTCGGAAGCCGTGAACACGGCTTGCCACGCCATCAACAGGGTCTACCTTCACCGCCTCCTCAAGAAGACGTCGTATGAGCTGCTAACCGGTAACAAAACTAATGTATCGTATTTTCGTGTTTTTGGGAGTAAATGCTACATTCTAGTGAAGAAGGGTAGGAATTCCAAATTTGCTCCCAAAGCCGTAGAAGGATTTTTATTAGGTTATGATTCAAATACAAAGGCGTATAGGGTCTTCAACAAATCATCGGGTTTGGTTGAAGTCTCTAGCGACGTTGTATTTGATGAGACTAATGGCTCTCCAAGAGAGCAAGTTGTTGATCTTGATGATGTAGATGAAGAAGACGTTCCAACGGCCACGATACGCACCATGGCGATTGGAGATGTATGGCCTCAGGAACATTTGGAGCAAGATCAACCGTCTTCCTCAACTATAGTGCATCCCCCAACCCAAGATGACGAACAGGTACCTCAAGTGGAGGCACATGATCAAGGGGGAGCACAGGATGTTCAAGAGGAAGAAGCACCTCAGGCACCTCCAACCCAAGTTCGAGCAACAATTCAAAGGGATCATCCCGTCGACCAGATATTGGGTGATATTAGCAAGGGAGTAACTACTCGCTCAAGATTAGTTAATTTTTGTGAGCATTACTCTTTTGTCTCTTCTATTGAGCCTTTTAGGGTAGAAGAGGCCTTGCTAGATCCGGACTAGGTGTTGGCCATGCAGGAGGAACTCAACAACTTCAAGCGCAGCGAAGTTTGGACACTGGTGCCTCGTCCCAAGCAAAATGTTGTGGGAACCAAGTGGGTGTTTCGCAACAAACAGGACGAGCACGGGGTGGTGACGAGGAACAAGGCTCGACTTGTGGCAAAAGGTTATGCCCAAGTCGCAGGTTTGGACTTTGAGGAGACTTTTGCTCCTGTGGCTAGGCTAGAATCAATTCGTATCTTGCTAGCATATGCCGCTCACCATTCTTTCAGGTTGTACCAAATGGATGTGAAGAGCGCTTTCCTCAACGGGCCGATCAAGGAGGAGGTGTACGTGGAGCAGCCCCCCGGCTTCGAGGATGAACGGTACCCCGACCACGTGTGTAAGCTCTCTAAGGCGCTTTATGGACTTAAGCAAGCCCCAAGAGCATGGTATGAATGCCTTAGAGACTTTTTAATTGCTAATGCTTTCAAGGTTGGGGAAGCCGATCCAACTCTTTTTACTAAGACTTGCAATGGTGATCTTTTTGTGTGCCAAATTTATGTCGACGACATAATATTTGGTTCTACTAACCAAAAGTCCTGTGAAGAGTTTAGCAGGGTGATGACGCAGAAATTCGAGATGTCCATGACGGGCGAGTTGACCTACTTCCTTGGGTTCCAAGTGAAGCAACTCAAGGACGGCACCTTCATCTCCCAAATGAAGTACACACAAGATTTGCTAAAGAGGTTTGGGATGAAGGACGCCAAGCCCGCAAAGACGCCGATGGGAACCGACGGACACACCGACCTCAACAAAGGAGGTAAGTACGTTGATCAAAAAGCATACCGGTCCATGATAGGTTCTTTGCTTTATTTATGTGCTAGTAGACCGGATATTATGCTTAGCGTATGCATGTGTGCTAGATTTCAATCCAATCCGAAGGAGTGTCACTTAGTGGCTGTGAAGCGAATTCTTCGATATTTAGTCGCTACGCCTTGCTTCGGGATCTGGTATCCAAAGGGGTCTAACTTTGACTTGATTGGGTACTCAGATTCCGATTATGCTGGATGTAAGGTCGATAGGAAGAGTACATCGGGGACGTGCCAATTCTTAGGAAGGTCCCTGGTGTCATGGAACTCTAAGAAACAAACCTCCGTTGCCCTATCCACCGCTGAGGCCGAGTACGTTGCCGCAGGACAGTGTTGTGCGCAACTACTTTGGATGAGGCAAACCCTCAGGGACTTTGGCTACAATCTGAGCAAAGTCCCACTCCTATGTGACAATGAGAGTGCTATCCGAATAGCGGAAAATCCTGTTGAGCACAGCCGCACAAAGCACATTGACATCCGGCATCACTTTTTGAGAGACCACCAGCAAAAGGGAGATATCGAAGTGTTTCATGTTAGCACCGAGAACCAGCTAGCCGATATCTTTACCAAGCCTCTAGATGAGAAGACCTTTTGCAGGCTGCGTAGTGAGCTCAATATCTTAGATTCGCGGAACTTGGATTGAAATGTAGCATACATGTGTTTATGCCTTTGATCATGTTCATTCTGCATTTTGTTGCTTATTGTGGTGCTCAAGTTGTACAAACACTCCCTGGACCTCACAAGTCCTGTTTGCAAGTAATGCACATATTTAGGGGGAGCTGTGCTACAACTTGACCCTTTGAGACTAACCATGTACTTGAGTTTCGTTGTTTTAGTCTCCAAGGAAAATTGAAAGGGAAAAGGTGGACTTGGACCATGCAAGACTTCCACTGCACTCTGATGAAAAGAGTAACTTTTCCAAGTTCATCTTCATACTCTTATTGCCTTTGTGTTCTTATTTGAAGATTTTGGTGAGGCAATGGGGTTAAAGGGCTAAGATTGATCCCATTTTGGTGCTTGATGCCAAAGGGGGAGAAAATAAAGGCCAAAGCGATAAATGGATCAGCTACCACTTGAGAGATTTTGAAAATAGTAGAATAGAGCTTTTGGTTTGTCAAAACTCTTTTGTTGTCTCTCTTGTCAAAAGTTGGCTTCTTGTGGGGAGAAGTATTGATTATGGGAACAAGGGGGAGTTTTTGAAATCTTAAGTCAATTTCTCTTAGAATGACTCTCTGTATGTCTTAACATGTGTGTTTGACTTAGAGATAGAAATTTGAGTTTGATTTGCAAAAACAAACCAAGTGGTGGCATAGAGTGATCCATATATGTCAAAATTGAATCAAAACAATTTTGAGTTCTTATTTGATTTGATTTTGTACTTGTTCTACTTGCTTTATGTTGTGTTGGCATAAATCACCAAAAAGGGGAAGATTGAAAGGGAAATGTGCCCTTGGGCCATTTCTAAGTATTTTGGTGATTTAGTGTCCAACACAAGTGCCTAAGTGTAAAAAGGTGGACAAGGTACAAATCAAGAATTAAGGTATGTTTCTCAGACTTAGTACATTGTTTTGTGGACTAATGTATTGTGTCTAAGTGCTGGAAACAGGAAAAATCCAATTGGAAATGTCTTGGCTCGAGCAGCCAAGAATCTGCTGAGTCTGCAAGCACCGGACTGTCCGGTGGTGCACCGGACAGTGTCCGGTGCGCCAGGCTGGCTCGAGCGAAGTGGCTGCTCTCGGGAATTCACCGGCGACGTACGGCTAAAATTCACCGGACTGTCCGGTGTGCACCGGACTGTCCGGTGATCCAACGGTCGACCGAGTCAACGGTCGGCCGCGCAATCTGCGCGGGACACGTGGCCGAGCCAACGGCTAGAAGACGGCACCGGACTGTCCGGTGTGCACCGGACATGTCCGGTGCGCCAACGGCTCTCAGGCTGCCAACGGTCGGCTTCGCTATTTAAGGAAGGAAATCGGGCACCGGACAGTGTCCGGTGTGCACCGGACTGTCCGGTGCCCCCGATGACAGAAGGCAAGAATGGCTTTCCAAACTTGTGCTCAACGGCTCCTAACTGCCTTGGGGCTATAAAAGGGACCCCTAGGCGCATGGAGGAGTACACCAAGCATCCTTTGAGCATCATTGATCACTCACACTTCATTCTCGCGCACTTGTTCGACATTTTAGTGATTTGAGCTCCGTTCTAGTGTGCGAGTCTCTTGAGCTCAAGTCTGGGTTTTGCGTGTGCGTATTCGCTGTGATCTTTGTGTCGTGTGTGAGTTGCTAATCCCTCCCTTGCTCTGTGATTCTTCGTGAACATCTTGTGTAAGGGCGAGAGGCTTCAAGCTGTGGAGATTCCTCGAAAACGGGATTAAGAGAAGCAAAGCAACACCGTGGTATTCAAGTTGGTCTTTGGACCGCTTGAGAGGGGTTGATTGCAACCCTCGTCCATTGGGACGCCACAACGTGGAGTAGGCAAGCGTTGGTCTTGGCCGAACCACGGGATAACCACTGTGCCATCTCTGTGATTGATATCTCTTGGTTATTGTGTTGTGTTGAGATCCTTCTCTAGCCACTTGGCATATTACTGTGCTAACAAGTAACCAAGTTTTGTGGCTTAAGTTTTTGAAGTGTTACAGGATCACCTATTCACCCCCCCTCTAGGTGCTCTCAGGACTGCGCTCCCGAGGTACCCTAGGACATTTCCGAGACCAGCGGGAGCGATCTTGTAACGGAATCCCATCGGAGGGAGGCATCGAGCCCTCGGACCCCGTCGCCAGGGGACCGGGTCCGGCAGATCACCCGCAGGTACTTTTGGGCGTGCCTCTGGGCCCCTAGCCGACCCCTAACGAACGGGGCACGGATGTCCACTCGGATTACCCGCTTGCAGCTCACCGGAGACACCATGTTCGGCGCCCATCGAGGGTAACATGGCGCTTTCCCCCCTCCTCCTTGCGGAAAGGCGACGCAGGGGCGTATGTAAAAAAGCCGAGTCTGTCCCTGATCGCCCTCTCGCCCTGTGCGGAGGCTCGGGGGCTGCTCTCGCAAACCCGGCTCTGGCCGAACCGTTGACATCGTCAACATACCAGCCCGAGAGCTTGGGCCCCGACCGTACACCCGGGCTACGGCCAGTTCGCATGAGGGAACAACCAGACCAGCCGAAGCATTACGCGAGGCATTAAGACCTCGAAGGAGTGAAACCACTCCTCCGAGGCCTCGGGGGCTACACCCGGCGGGTGCGCTCGCGCGCACCCACCGGAACAAAATGCAACCAAGAAAGGCTGGTCCCCTTGCAAAAAAGTGCGACGAAAGCCTCCAAGCGAGTGCTAACACTCCCTTCGAGGCTCGGGGGCTACTGTCGGGGACCATAATTAGGGGTACCCTCAAGACTCCTAATTCTCAGCTGGTAACCCCCATCAGCATAAAGCTGCTAAGGCCTGATGGGTGCGATTAAGTCAGGGATCAGTCCATTCGAGCGACTCGATCACGCCTCGCCCGAGCCTAGCCTCGGACAAGGGCAGCCGACCCCGGAGGATTTCCGTCTCGCCCGAGGCCCCCCTCCAACGGCGGACATATTTCCGGCTCGCCCGAGGCCCTGCCTTCGCTAAGAAGCAACCCTGACTAAATCGCCGCACCGACCGACCAAGTCGCAGGAGCATTTAATGCAAAGGTGACCTGACACCTTTGTCCTGACGCGCGCCCCCCGGCAGAGCCAAAGTGACCGCCGTCACTTCACCGCTCCACTGACCGGCCTGACAGAAGGACAGCGCCGCCTGCGCCACTCCGACCGCAGTGCCACTTGACAGAGTGAGACTTACAGGCAGTCAGGCCCTGCCAAAGGCACCATAGGAAGTTCCGCCCGACCCAGGGCTCGGACTCGGGCTAAGTCCCGGAAGACGGCGAACTCCGCTCCGCCCGACCCAGGGCTCGGACTCGGGCTAAGTCCCGGAAGACGGCGAACTCCGCTCCGCCCGACCCAGGGCTCGGACTCGGGCTAAGTCCCGGAAGACGGCGAACTCCGCTCCGCCCGACCCAGGGCTCGGACTCGGGCTAAGCCCCGGAAGACGGCGAACTCCGCTCCGCCCGACCCAGGGCTCGGACTCGGGCTAAGTCCCAGAAGACGGCGAACTCCGCTCCGCCCGACCCCAGGGCTCGGACTCGGGCTAAGCCCCGGAAGACGGCGAACTCCGCTCTGCCCGACCCAGGGCTCGGACTCGGGCTAAGTCCCGGAAGACGGCGAACTCCGCTCCGCCCAACCCCAGGGCTCGGACTCGGGCTAAGTCCCGGAAGACGACGAACTTCGCTTCGCCCGACCCCAGGGCTCGGACTCGGGCTCAGCCCCAGAAGACGACGAACTCCGCTCCGCCCGACCCCAGGGCTCGGACTCCGCCCTGGCCTCTGCCGAACGACCTCCGCCTCGCCCGACCTAGGGGCTCGGACTCGGCCTCGGCCATGGAAGACAGACTCGACCTCGGCTTCGGAGGAGCCTCCACGTCGCCCAACCTAGGGCGCAGGCCAGCCACGTCAACAGGAAGCGCCATCATCACCCTACCCCGAGCTGACTCGGGCCGTAGAGAACAAGACCGGTGTCCCATCTGGCTAGCTCCGCCGGATAGGCAATGATGGCGCCCCGCATGCTCTGTGACGACGACGGCTCTCAGCTCTCTTACGGAAGCAGGAGGACGTCAGCAAGGACTCAACCGCTCCGACAGCTGTCCCTCCGCCCGGCTCCGTCGCTCCTCCGACGGCCACGACATCACACCAGCTGGGTGCCAAAATCTCTCCGGCTGCCACATCGGCATGTACTTAGGGCGCTAGCTCTCCCCCGCTAGACACGTAGCACTCTGCTACACCCCCATTGTACACCTGGATCCTCTCTTTACGCCTATAAAAGGAAGGACCAGGGCCCTCTTAGAGAAGGTTGGCCGCGCGAGGACGAGGACGGGACAGGCGCTCTTGGGGCCGCTCGCTTCCCTCTCCCGCGTGGACGCTTGTAACCCCCTACTGCAAGCGCACTCGACCTGGGCGCGGGACGAACACGAAGGCCACGGGATTTCCACCTCTCTCACGCCCATCTCCGGCCACCTCACTTCCCCCCTTTGCGCTCGGCCTCGCGTCGACCCATCTGGGCTGGGGCACGCGGCGACATTCACTCGTCGGCTTAGGGACCCCCCGGTCTCGAAACACCGACAAGTCCTAATTTAGCCTTCCTCTACCTCGAATTTTCACCTCTCTTCGGCTCTAAATCGACTAGAGGCATCTTAGGTGGTCTTCGACGCTAAGACACACTCTAGGATCCTTAATTTTTAGTTTTTTATTGTCATGGATTTGTAAACACTAGTTGCTAGTTTTTAATGTAAATACGTAATTATTAATATATACTGCAAGTCTGCAGTGTAGATATACTATTTTATATCTATATATCGAACTGTTTACCAAATTTATTCTAAAATTATATACATTAGATAGAATTTGGGATAAATTTTTTATTGTGGCATACCCTATATAAAAATCTTAGGTCCGTTATTGTTTCTCAGGAGACGAGATTTAGATCTGCTGCGAAGAAGACAATCCTCTGCGTTATCGTGGACCGTCCGATTCTCATGCGTGGATGGATAGTCCGACATTCGCAGACCCTTCAGTCTAAAGCCACGTACACCGTCAACACCAGCATTTCTTGCCCTATCTACGTTTCACCCCGATCGAGAGACGAGAGGTAGAAAAATGACAGAGATGCCTAGAAAGTGACATGGACTAGCGCGGCAGTTGCAGAGCATGCACGCTCCCACGCGGCCAGCGTGCGACGAATTCTTTGGTTCCGCAGGCCTGGCGCGGTGGCGCCTTGTGTGGGCTATTCTTGCTCCATCACCTACGGACGTAGGAATACCAACCATGCCAGTGCCAGATCTCCTCTCCTCTCCACTGAGGACTCTGACCAGTGGGACTAGGATATTCCTTCTTCTTCACCCACGACTCCGCCTTCCTAGTTCTTGGGCGGCCGGCGAGGACGAACACGGACTCGCGCCATCGGAGAGAAGGAGATCCACTCGGAGCATGCGGGCCGCCGCGCGGTAGATGGTGAGCGCTCTTGGTTTCTCCCCCCTCTTCTGATTCTGCTCTGCAGATATGGGGCCATTCATTGGGGTTCCCCGCTGGCCCGCTCCGTCATGCCACTTCTCACGCTTGGAGGACTGCCTTCCTTCCTCGATGGCGTGACGGCTCAGGGCTACAGATCACTGCTCCCTCTCCACCTACGGCGCTAAGCCCAAACCCCGATCGACCCGCTTCGTCAGAACCCACGCCGCTTTCCCCTCATCGATCTCCTCGCTGGGACCCAATTCCACTTCCAACCGGCCGTCTCCTACCAGTACCGCCTGCGCCTCCCTGGACCCGTTCCGTCTGATTCCCCACCGCTGCTTCCTCGTCAACATACTTCTCAGCCAATAGGTGCACATCTTCCTACTTCGATGCGAATCCTACTCTGGATTCAAATCAGGTCCAGTTTGAAAGTGACAAGAAGCTGCTCTAGTTCCACGCATCTTCGCCGCCCATCATTGCCACCCGCAAGCGGCAAGCCCAACGGTTTTCCAACCCAACCGGAGTAATCAATCCTTCTACTCTACTCAGTGGAGTAGTATAGTAAGTATGGTCAACCTCAGTTCATTGCCCTAGGCGCAATAAATTCTCTGTGCCATGCACGGATTATATTTCATCGCTAGTATATCCATGATTTATAAATTCTTGGTCCCATTATTTTCTCTTTGTTAACGCTTCATTTGTGCCTTAATTTAAGTAGCCAAGGATATTCTAACCTAATGTAATGTACGGTCTCATTCCAGGTGCCTAAGACTGTCTCCGGTAGACAGTGTAAAATAGGGGACACATTTAATAGACTCAGATGGACCCACAAGTCAGAGACTCTGTGCTAATTATAAATGAAGAGACAATCTTTACAGTGGCAAAAATACAATTCTTCATTTTGTAGCATTGTACCAACATCTTGGCTGTCCTGTCCTTTTTGTCGATGCCCCTTTTCATACTGGAGTTCGTGTGCTAATTTACTTAACTCCGTTCCTCATTTCTTTTTTGCACTCTAGTTGTTTAATCGCCCTTCAGCCTTCAAGACACATATAAATTACTAGAGCCTCATTATTCCCAATGAACATAGTATCATTCATAAGTTAGAATCCAATTTTTCAGATTGTTATATAGAAGCAAGAGATCATCTGCACGTTCCATGCAAAAGTGAATGGTATCGATTTGATGACCCCCCCCCCCCCCCACACACACACACACAGTATCAGTGTTGGTTCTACTGAGCCAGCGTACTTCCCCACATTGTCCAAAATAATATTTATTTTCACTGGATTTGTGTTCTGACTATTACTAGTGCCCAATGTTCTACATGATCATACATTCAGAGCATAGTATTTCAGAGTACCATATAATGTGTACACAATAAACCACTCGCATACTCAATGGAGAATTTGAAGACATTGATTTTTGCCAATTGAATACAATCACTCATGTTGGTCATATTCATTTTCCATGTTGAAACAAGGAACAACCATATGCTTGCTTATGTCTGACTATTTGGCTTACTAACTGCAGAAACTGAGGAACACGGCAATAACACGAGCAAATTCAGCTTGTCTTCCAATGGGGGATCGTGTTGGTGTCAAGTACAACAGCATCAATGAGACTGAAGAGCGTAAGGGAGGGCATGGCATCCCCAAGGTTTCCATGATACCCCTCATATTCCTCATATTTTATGAAGTTTCAGGGGGTCCCTTTGGGATTGAGGATAGTGTCAAGGCTGCTGGGCCACTACTGGCAATTTTGGGCTTTCTTCTGTTTGCACTCATATGGAGCGTTCCAGAAGCTCTAATCACTGCTGAGATGGGCACTATGTTCCCCGAGAATGGTGGTTATGTTGTCTGGGTTTCTTCAGCTCTTGGTCCGTTCTGGGGTTTTCAGCAAGGTTGGGCAAAGTGGCTCAGCGGTGTCATAGATAATGCCCTCTATCCAGTCCTATTTCTGGACTATGTCAAGTCCAGTGTTCCAGCTCTTGGAGGTGGGCTCCCAAGGACCTTAGCGGTGCTTATCCTCACAGTTGCGCTTACATACATGAACTACAGAGGGCTGACTATAGTTGGCTGGGTGGCAGTCTTTCTTGGGGTGTTCTCTCTTCTCCCGTTCTTTGTGATGGGATTGATAGCTATTCCACAGATTGAACCTTCTAGGTGGCTTGAAATGGACTTGGGGAGTGTGGATTGGGGATTGTATCTGAATACACTATTTTGGAACCTCAACTATTGGGATTCAATCAGCACATTGGCTGGTGAAGTCGAGAATCCAAAGAGAACCCTACCAAGAGCGCTTTCTTATGCTCTAGTTCTAGTGGTGGGAGGATACCTCTACCCATTAATCACTTGCACAGCAGCAGTTCCAATCGTTAGGGAGCACTGGTCAGATGGGTATTTTTCAGACATCGCAAGAATTCTCGGTGGCATTTGGTTGCACTCATGGATTCAAGCAGCAGCTGCTTTATCCAACATGGGCAATTTTCTCACTGAAATGAGCAGCGATTCTTACCAGCTTCTTGGGATGGCTGAGCGAGGCATGCTCCCTGACTTTTTTGCCAAGAGATCTCACTATGGAACCCCGCTTATTGGCATCCTGTTCTCTGCCTTCGGTGTGATCCTACTGTCCTGGATGAGCTTCCAGGAGATCATCGCTGCCGAGAACTACCTCTACTGCTTCGGCATGATCCTGGAGTTCATTGCCTTCATCAAGCTGCGGGTGTACCATCCGAACGCCTCTCGGCCCTACAAGATCCCTTTGGGCACCATTGGTGCTATCCTTATGATCATCCCACCTGGTCTCTTGATCATTGTGGTGATGGCACTCGCGTCCTACAAGGTGATGGTGGTGAGCATCCTAGCGATGGTCTTCGGATTCGTGCTGCAGCCGTGTTTGGTGTACGTGGAGAAGAAGCGGTGGTTAAGATTCTCCATCAGTGCAGACCTGCCCGATTTGCCTGATGTGCAGGAAATTGCTGAAGATGATGCTGTCCCACTCGTGGTCTAATATTCGGCCATTGTGCTCTGGAGGTGTTGTTCCCAATCGAGACATCCTAGGATGGAATGTGACACACTGGGATTCACGACCTTGTATCTCCTGAATGAGTTCCAAAGCCAGAGGTCTTAGACATCTTGTATAAGGACACATTATGTTTTCACCGTGCTATTGAACATCATGATGGCATCATGCATCAAACAGAAATGTAAGCCCCAGACAGTGTTCATCAAAGGAGATCCTCCAGATTATCAAATACTTGTTGCATCTGCTGTCAGCTGTCGCTTAACTTGTCTATATACTAGGGTCGATCCATGACATGACATGAGGTTACTCATCTGGGATCGCCTTAAAATGGGTGAACGTTAACTCTTGATAAGAGGCAGTAGAGGTTCTCGACCTGCAGATTGTAACCTGGTTTCCATTGCATAAACTGTTATCAGTAATTCCATCTTTTGCGTACAGTTTTGTGTTATAAATGGAGCATCGGCGTAATTGTCCTTGGAAGTTAGTTGCCATTATTCTGCATGGTTCGACTCATTTTCGCAAACAATATAAAATGTTTTTCGCAAACAATATAAAATGTTGAGTTTTATTTCGGAAGGGTACTATTTTTTCGATTTTTGAATCCCAAAGTTTCATCATTAGAAATTAGTACCCATGTGACCATGTGGGGTCACTGCTGGCATCAATTCCTTATTTAGCAGCGTGATTGATTTAAGGAATAAGAAAGTTCATATCTTCTCACTTCTCATAGTCCTTTCTTTTTAGTTTGTGGAATGAAATAA
Source organism: Zea luxurians (assembly GCA_029449295.1). NCBI lineage: Eukaryota > Viridiplantae > Streptophyta > Magnoliopsida > Poales > Poaceae > Zea > Zea luxurians. The sequence goes on along the minus strand of JAOPSE010000010.1, from coordinate 33,675,321 downwards.
ATTGATTCATCACTATTTTATTTTTATAGTCTAATAATTAGTAATAATATGAGAAATGAATTTGTGGACTGGACTCATTATACATCTCATCTAGAATTGATCAACTCCTCAAACCAAACACCGCTAAGTGTTTTAAATAGATTTTTTAATTTAAATCATTACGAGGATGTTTGGTTTAAAGAATTAATACATTCTAGATGAAGTGGTGCATCATGAGTCAATTTCACAAATTTGGTGGAGTGTACTCATTTCACAAACCAAACAAGAAAGTGAGGAGTGAGAAGATTAACTACCCTATTCCTCTGGTGGAGTTGTATTTGACATGGAGGCTCTTTATGTCCTGAATTGTCTAAATAAATAAATATTCATGCAAAAAGAAACTTGTAAAAATATAAATATTGAGAAAGATAGATCGTCAACCGAAAAATCTAGAAATACAAGCCAGACAAATCCAACCTCCTCAGGATAACACATTTGCGGGAGTGAACAAGCCCGTGGAGGGAGAAACCATGGTTAGCTGGCTCTGTCACACTGAAGGCCACAAGTCTTACCAATACAAGGCGAATATCGGGGAGAAGCAAAAGAATAAGCTAACAAGCAAAGCCAACAAGGGAAAGAGGCTACACCAACAACTACATCAACAAGGTGGATAAGAAAGCTGCTACACCATATTTGATCAAAAAGAAAAAGAATGGAGAATGGAAAGATGATAGCGATCAAGGCCAACAAGCAAGCCAACAAGGGAAAGGGGGCCAAACACATCGGGTGCCAAAGGAAATCATTTTTTACCATGAAGAGCACCAAGAAGGTTTGGGTACCTCTAGGGAAATGAGAAGTCCGAAGACCTCGGAAAATTTGGAGACTTGGCAAAAATAAGATTTATATCATGGGATGCATCACATCGGATCAAGTCTATTGCCAAGTGGGTTAGTGAATACTTTGAACCCAAATTCTCCACCCATGACTAAGGTAACTAAATTATTGCATTTCCTTATTTTTAGATATGCATATCTATTTTTTTATCTTACATGCCTAGTTTTACATGTGGTATTTACTTTCGATTTAAGTTGCATGCATACTAGGTAAATTATATGGTAGGAATGCTCGTTGACAATTCATATTCTTGAGCAAACCTACATGGTTTACAATGTTTAGTTAAGCAAGGCACATAGCTTATTTAAAATTCCTAGATAGGTGGCGCCGTTGTTTTGCTTCCAAATTTAAATCCTTCAAGTGGTGTCATTTTGACTTATATGTGCCAAAGCTCGGATTATTGATAATTTGTCCCTCTTGATCTCAAAATCAAGGTGTATGTCTCCTATAAGTATTCAAAACTTTTACGCATACCTTTAGACGGAGGTTACTCTATAATCTAAGTCTTTGAGACTAATACTCGTTTTCAAGTCTATTATGTGTGTAGTAGTCTCATTAAAGGAAAATGGAGTCCCCAGAGAAAGACAATAAGCTTCCACCACAAATCTACAAGTGTTTTCAAACTCCGTAAGTGGTTTCATTCCACTATCGATATCATTTACATGTCTTCTCCAATTTTGATTAGACTATGTTTTATCTTAATCATATGCCCCATGTTGCATATATGCGTATGTTGTTAAAATATATATTTTACCTATGCATAGCTTTATGGGGAGTTAGTCTATTCAATCAAGTCTTGTTTCCTCTCGTTTTCATGTGCTTTCCCTAAGTAGAGGATCTCCGACAGGGGAGTATCTCTTCTTCATACAAAGGGGGAGAATATTCTTTCAAAGGGGGAAACACTCTTTTTTATGGGGAATAATCTTTTTAGAGGGCAAGTTTCTTAAATGCTTCCTATATGCTTTTAATGTCTTCCTTTTCGGTGTTTGGTTCAAAGGGGGAGTAGTTTTAGGGACCAAAGCAATTCAAAGTATATCAAATACCAAAAATCACCAAATTTAAAATTTTGATCTTACAAGTGGTTCTGGTTCTACAAGCGGTTTTTGGTCTAAAATAGGAAGTATGTGGATTATGGAATTAGGGAGGAGGCTTAAGTTTTTAATCTCCCATTGTGGGGACTTTCATGTATTCTAGCAAGTAGATTGCATTTTTATAACAAGTATTTGTTATATTTTCTTACTTTAGTTGTGTTGTCATCAATCACCGAAAATGGAGAGATTGTGAGGAAAATGGACCCCAGGCCATTTGGCTAAGTGGTTTTGTTGTTTGATGATCGATATAACCTTGTGGACTCATGTTTCCCAAGTGTTTGTATTTGTAGTTCACAGGATGCAAAAATGACTTGGACTGAGGTGCTAAGGAAGCAACACCTCGAAAGAAGACATTATGAAGACTATAAGTGAAGATCAACAAGTATCAATCAAAGTCCAAGACATAAAGAAAAGTGGAGTCACACCCGGACCGTCAACCAGTGTGCAGCGGACAGTCCGGTGCCACCCGACAGACTGCCCGATGCACCAGGGAATAGGAGCCCAACGGCTAGTTCTAGGTGGCACTATGGAGGAGAGCCACCGGACTGCCCGGTGAACCATCAGTCTATCCGGTGCAAGGCTGACAACGCACCAACGATCATCTGCAACAGTCAACCACAACAGCTAGTAGCACCGGACTGTCTGATGTGCCGTAGAAAGCAACAACTTTCCTCCAATGGCTATAATTGAGTTGGCACCTATATATACTTCACCCAACCGACCATTTGAAGGTGCGAGAGCCCAAGCAACATACCAAGGAAGGTTATACACATCTCCATGTGCCCAAACACCCAAATGCTTAATAGAATCACTTGGTGATTAGCGTAGGTGCTTTGCGAAGTGCTTAAATTAGTTAGACTGCTATTGCGCTTGCTCTAGGTGATCCCTAGTTAGTTGAGTGAGTTTATAAAAACAAACATAACCCCTCGGCTCTTGCGCGAGCCATTGTAATTGAGAGCACCTAGAGGGGGGTGAACATGTGATCCTATAAAAATCAAGTCTAAACAACACAAATTTGGTTTATAAGTGTTAGTGAAGTGAAAGCCAAGTTACTATGAATAGAGAGAGAGAACTCTTCACTTGATTGTTCCTTTGAGATATGTATTAAACTTTGGAACAATAGAGCAAGTGAATATGTGAGAACTCTATGGAAGAAAACAATCACAATAAAAAGTTGCACAAGTGACACGGTGATTTTATCCCGTGGTTCAGCCAATGCCTACTCCACGTTGTGGTGACCTCCTTTGGTCAAGGATTGCACTCAATCCCTCTCAAATGATCCAAAGATCAAACTTAAGTACCACAGTGTTATTCCTTTTCTCAAGTATTCCCTTTGTGAGGAATCTCCACAAGCTGAAGTCTCTCACCCTTACAAGATTGATCACAAGAATCAAAAGAGTAAGGGAGGGAATAGAAACACACACAAAAACTAGAGTCGCAGCAACAACATGCACACAAGTCAAAAACTGAGCACACAACACAACACAACGGAGTCAGCTCAAAGAAGTACTCAAATCTCAAACGCAATGAACTGAATGCGTGCTTACAGAGTCTAGGCGTTGTAGGATGTTCAATGGAGGCTTGGTGTGCTTCTTCATGCACCAAGGGGTCCCTTTTATAGCCCTAAGGCAGGTAGGAGCCGTTGAAGCTCCATTTAGAAGGCTTTGGTTGCCTTCTGTCCGTGGGCGCACCGAACAGTCCAGTGCATCACCGGACAGTGAGCAGTGCGCGATTCCCTTCCTTGTTTGGCGAAGCTGACCGTTGCAGCCACCGGCCTCCGTGGCACACCGGATAGTCCGGTGCGACCTGGTGACTATTGGTGGAGTCCACGTATCGCCTGCTGATCAGGGTGGCCTACCGTTGGCATGGGCGCGGCTGGCACATCGGACAGTCCGGTGCACACCAGATAGTCTGGTGAATTATAGCCGCAGCGCCCTGTCTTTTTCTCGAGAGTGGTCTGTTCACCGAGCGCGCTAGCCTGGGCACCGAATAGTCCGGTGCAGGTTTGGCTTGCCTTGGCCAAACTGCTCCAATTCAATTTCTCATTTTGAGAAGATTCCTAGCACTTAGTAGAATAATGTTAGTACCAAAAACAATTTACTAAGGCTAGAATCATACCTTGCTTTTCCATTTGCATCTCCTTAAGCCTCAGCTCATATTTAGACAAAACAATATGTGTTGAGCATCTAATCACCAAACATAATAGAAATGGCCCAAAAGCACATTTCCCGTTCAATCTCCCCCTTTTTAGTAATTTATGCCAACACATCAAAAGCAACTTAAAATGTAACAACATTCTCAAAAGTGAGCTAGAAAGAGCAACTTGATGTTAAATTGAAGACCAATTAATCTTACATAGGATTTGGCATATTTGAATCACTTTTGCCACCACTTGGTTTGTTTTCGCAAAACAAATTCATTCCATATCTTTATGTCAAAAACACTTGTTTTGGCAAATCAAAAAATCTTTCAAGACTAGTTTTGATCAAATATAAAAAACTCCCCCTTTTTCCATAATCAAATTTCTCCCCCATAAGAGAGCAATTTTTGCAATAAGAGGGTTTTGATCAAAAACCAAGTATTCTTACAGTTTAATTTTGAAAAATATACAAGTGAATACACAAGTGGTAGTTGATCCGGTTGCTTTGGCCTTAATTTCCCCCCTTTGGCATTAAGCACCAAAACAAAAGAACTATTTGGCCTTTTTAACCCCATTGCCTCACCAAAACGTGCAGGTTCAAACCAAAGGCAATGAGAAAACACAGATAGGGACTTGGAACAAGATACATTGATACACTACACCAAAATCATACACTTCCTACGGTTTTTTAACTTCCTACAGCTTTTATAACAAACCATAGGAAATAAATAACTTCCGAGAGGCAACTGCAAGCTCTAGGAAATAAACATAACTTCCTACGATATTTTATAAAAGCTATAGGAAGTTAGCTTTCACAGGCTGACCCGCGTGTTCGGTCAGACGAGCCGCTAACTTCCTTGAGGCGGCCGTAGGAAGTTAGCATGGGCAGCTAACTTCCTACGACCTACTCTAGGAAGTTAGATTTTAGTTGTTGATCTACTGTTGCGGTCAAACAAAAGCTAACTTTCTACGACCGGCTCTAGGAAGTTAGCATGAGCAGCTAATTTCCTACGACCTCCTATAGGAAGTTAGATTTCAGCTTTTGACCAGTAAAACAAAAAGCTAACTTCTTACGGCCGGCTCTAGGAAGTTAGCTGCCTTCGTATGGCCTCCTGTAAAACAAAAAGCTAACTTCCTACGGCCGGCTCTAGGAAGTTAGCTACCTTCCTACGGCCTCCTGTAGGAAGTTAGATTTCAGCTTTTGACCAGTCAAACGAAAAGCTAACTTCCTACGGCCGGCTCTAGGAAGTTAGCTGCCTTCCTACGGCATCCTCTAGGAAGTTAGATTTTAGCTTTTGACCAGTCAAACAAAAAGCTAACTTCCTACGGCTGGCTCTAGGAAGTTAGATGCCCAGCTAACTTCCTACGGCCTCCTCTAGGAAGTTAGATTTCAGCTTTTGACCAGTCAAATGAAAAGCTAACTTCCTACGGCCAGCTCTAGAAAGTTACTTAACTTTCTAGAGTAAATGTACAAACTCTTCGAAGTTATGTAACTTTCTACAGCTTTACTCTAGGAAGTCTCATATTTTAAAAAAAAAAGAAGAGAAGAAAACTTTTTCTTTTTCTTCTTCGTATCCTTATCTCCACCGCCAATGCTTTTTTCTCTATTGAACATGTATCCTCTGTAATGTTTTATTTTCTTTTGTCTTCCGTATCAAAATAGAAGCCGATGGAGCCTTCTCCCTCATGAGCCTCATCGTATAGGTCTGCTCTCTGGTTTTATCTTCTCTGCTGGACCGCGCCTCCCCTTTGCTCATCTTTCAGCCCGCCTCCATGGTGCCCCTGACCTTCCACTAGCTCGGCGACGCTAGCCCCTTCTCTGCACTGGCGCTCCTCTCTCTTCCTCACTGCTTGCGCGTGCCCGTGCTTCCTGTTCCTGGTGCCGGATCCCCTTCCCCACGCGTCCTCTTCTCTGCCAGGCATCCATAGAGCCGTCGACCATCTCCCCTGCGTCGAGCGCCCTCTCCTACTCGAGCATCGCCGCCATGGTCTCAACCCTAGCGCCCGGCTGCTGCCCCAGGCCGAGTTCCTTTCCATGGCCGCCCTCAACCCCATGGTCGAGCTTGCCCAACCAATCGCCTCCATCGCAGGTGCTGTTTTGTCCCCCCCTTTCATCATGTTTGGTCCTCGGCGCCCAAGCTTTTGTGTCCCTGCAGCACGCCGTGCATGCGCAGCCCCGGCAGCGACGTCGTCCAACCCGTTCAGCGTGCTCTAGTTGTTCGACGAAATGGGAGAACCAAAGAATTGTCGTCGTTTCTCATCCGCGATCCCGCCAGTCTTGTGCGCAGTCCGCATATTGTGTTCCTCATCGGTGAGGCTTGCTGTTCATGCCTTATTCGATCCCCATTTGGTACCTGCATTTTGATATTAACTATATATGTGTTTGTGTGTTTGATGTGGACTGAAATCTTTGGTGTTTTGGGGAGAGGAACCCCAGGTTTGGGTGATGAAGAGAAGGTTTGTGCGCATCGCTCGCCAGAGGTTCGATAGAAGCACTATGTAATGCCCTGTCTTATACAGAGATGGGATTATGTTCTTGTTTGCGAAGTAGACGTTTCGTGGGAAAAACTTAAGTTTGAATTGAAGTTTATGTGATAATGTTTTAGTGGCTGAGTGTATCTAGTGTGATTGAGTTAGTCCTATGTGTGCAAAGTATGGGGTATTTGTATGCAAATGATAGGTTTGGTATTTCAAATGGTTATTCGATAAGTTTGGTTATTGCTAATTAAATCAGATGAATTTGTTTAATGAAGATTGAAGACCTTCTTTAGTAATTGTTACCTTTTATTGTATTGATTGATAAAATGTCCTATGTGAGTAAATATGGTGGTTTGATTAGATTAATTTCACACTAGGATAGATGATGCATGCCTTACATATCGGTCTAAGCATTGAGGGTGATAATAGTATCTTAACATTTATGTATGATGTTCATATTACATTATCTCCACAGATTATATGTTAGCTGTTTGGTAGCTTGTTCTTGCTAAAATTTCTTTCTGTTGTCCTTCCCATAGCCTATTTAGTGTTTGCTATTGGGTCTGCATGTCCAGTCGTAGTTATGTAAATAGTTTAGTGAAGTAAGCCATGTTTTCTGTGAAAGTGTTATATAGAAAAGTTGTAGATCACTTCTTTTTCTTACTTGTGTAAAAATTTCATGACTATAGGTTAAGTAGTTTAGGAGTTATGATTTTTCCAAGTCCAGTTTCAAAATCTGTCCAAATTCTGTATAGGTTTCGAAAATTGGATTGTTTAGCTAAGCTAAACTGAGAATCAGCCCTTAGTAATTATAGAAGAATTGTAGTACTTTTCTTAAGCTTTCCAACAAATTTTGGATCACCCTTTTTGGTGATCTATAAGTTAAGTTACAACTGTTTGAAGTGCGATCTCTGAATCTGTTCGAATTTGGACATCAGAGCCTTTCTTATGTCTTTTGACATTTATATGCATTGAATTGACATGAGATGTTTATAAATAAATTGTAGAAAATTCTACTAGCTTTCTAAAAAAGTCTAGAATCACCTGATTTGGATGCCTGACACTCTAGTTATGGATTTTTAAAGTGAGTAGTCGAATTCTGTCCAAATCTGGACAAAATTTATGTTTAGTTCTATTTGACCTTTCTAAAGATTGAATCTTGTTATGATGATACTACAAAAATTATAGAGGACTTTATAAGCTTTCCAGAAAGTACTAGTTTACTATTTTTGGATGCTATTTTGTGAGTTATGAACTAAACAAATAGTTGATGTTCTGCTGTCCAAATTCAGCAAGTATTAAAATGACTATTTGGAATTTTCTTTTGTGTAGATACCTAGGAAACATTTCCACTTCCATACTGCAAAATATTCTGTTCTAATATTTGTTTTTCCATTCATTGTTCTGCAAACATAGCCTTGTATAGTGCAGTTTGCTTGATGTTAATTTCATACTATGCGCATGTGTAGTGAGCCACAAACTGGGAAGTGCCACTCTCATATGAAAATTGCCTAGGATGGCGATTCAGCTACTATCATTGTAAGTAAAATATTAGAGCTCTTTTGAATAGTTATGCCATTGATGTTAACTGATTGTAGTTGTGCTTTTCTATAGCTTCATTATCGCAATTTGTTCCATTGTAATGGCCACGTTTTCTACTGGAATCGACACCAAATCCTTCCAGGTAAGTTTATTACTCTCAATTTTTATCTATAAGGGGGGATGCAGAGTGCCGGAGGCGTCTCACATGAGTGAGATCTAGATAAGAAATAAACCGATACAAACCTTCTCCCGCAAATGTAGAGAGACTGCTTCAAACCTGTGACCTAGTGACTTAGTGAGACAACTCTCACACTGCACCAGACCTGCCTTCTCTCAATTTTTATCTATGACATGCATAATTTTTATTTTTCCTTGGTATCAATATGATCATGTGTTCCAGTTTCTAAGTAACAATCATTGCTCAGTAGTTGCACAATTATTATGTAAGATTGTAAAATAAAACGGTCTTCAGGGATGTCATTGGTCAAGTTACTTGAAAGTGTCAAAATGTTAATGCGCATGTTTTTTTGGTCAAATCACAGTTCTCATGTGTACTTTTTATTATAATGATACGCAATTCTCATGCATGTTCAAGACAAAAAAATTCTCACGTGTACTCTCTTTTTACTTAAGTAATATGTATATATATCTTGTTAATCATTATTGACTTGAAGAATTTCTTCAGAGTGCTACTTTTACCCAGCATATTAACAAAAACTATTCATTTTCAAGATTCGTCATCGACTCGAGCCAGGTGAGGGTTCAGCGTGGAGGTTCGTCGAGGTCTGCTACTCGTAGCTCCCGTCGCTCCACTCAAGATCCAGCAGAAGTGGAGCAACTGCGAGAAGAACTTAGGCGACATCAGGATTACTTGAAGCAACAAGCTGCGCAACTGAATATTATGCTACACGGATTCAACAATAGCAAACACTCATACAAGTAAGTTCAAAAGATAATAGCTTTCACTTTAAGATATGTATTGATTTAAAACGCTAATGTGAATGAGTTCGACAAATTTGTAGCAACTAGCACAGGCCCAAGGGATACATGTCCCGGTGCCCCCCCACCTCCCGTTCATTATCCTTGGTCTTCACCTCCACCTATACCTACATCTCCATCTACCGAACATCAGGTATGCAAATTCATCATCATTTACTTGTTATTAGTTATATTATGATGTAACTCAGCAAATGTCATTTGTACATGTATATTAGACCCCTCCAGCTACCTTGCCGACGCATGAACGAGAAGACAGATTAGACGTAGTCGAAACTCTCTTCGCTAGTGGAGGTATCGACCATCACTTGTCACTGTAACCCGATGGTGATCGGCGACCGTGAGCTTCCATGTTATTGTGTTCTGATACTTGAGACTTTTATTATGACTATGTATGAGATATTGTCTCTTATTAGTACTAGATGATGAGATATGTCTTATTATGACTATGGATGAGACTTTTGTGGTGTAATTGATGAGACTATGGATTTAAATATTGTTATGTGATTGTGTGTGAGATGTTTTATGCGAAAATATGTTGTGCTATATAGCTGTTGATATATTTGTTATGTTGTGGAATGTGGTGTAAAATATAATCAGCATTTGTAATGCTAGTCAAATTAACTTCCTAGAGGCTTATTAACTTCGTAGGGGGCTACAGTCAGCCGTAGGAAGTTAGCCAGCTAACTTTCTAAGGGCTACAGTCAGTCGTAGGAAGTTAGCCAGCTAACTTCCTAGAGGCTACAGTAAGTCGTAGGAAGTTAGCCAGCTAACTTCCTAGGGGCTACAGTAAGCCGTAGGAAGTTACTCGTAGGAAGTTAGTCAACTGACGGCGTGAAACTACTAACTTCCGAGAATCTACTAACTTCCGAGAGGCTTATTAAGCCGTAGGAAGTTAGCTAACTTCCTAGAGCCCTCTAGGAAGTTAACCTAACTTCCGACAAAAAAATTTCGAGAGCCAAACTTCCGACGGGATGGCATAACTTCCGAGAGTTTCGCTAACTTCCTAGAGTTTAGGCCTAACTTCCTAGGGTTTAGGCTCTAGGAAGTTTACTATTTTGGTGTAGTGATACCAGAACGCACTAGAAGCTTCTTCTTTGTCCAAGTCCACCTTTTCCCTTTCAATCCATTTTTGAGACTATATCAAAATTACTCAAGCAAACACATTAGTCTCAAAAGGTCAAGTTGTAGTACATCCTCCCCCTAAACATGTGCATCATGTGAGGTCCAAGGATGACTTGTACAACTTGAGCACCAAAATAGGTAAAGACAAAAATTGCTTAAAAGAACATGATCAAAGGCATAAGGCACATGTATGCTATATATCAATCCAAGTTTTGCGAATCTAAGACATTTAGCTCACTACGCAACCTGCAAAACCTTTTATCAGCTAAAGGCTTGGTGAAGATATCGGCTAGCTGGTTCTCGGTGCTAATGTGGCAAACATTGATATCTCGCCTTTGCTGGTGGTCTCTCAAGAAGTGATGTCGGATGTCTATGTGCTTAGTGCGGCTGTGTTCAACAAGATTATCCGTCAAGCAGATTGCACTCTTATTATCACATAGGAGTGGGACTTTACTAAGATTGTAGCCAAAGTCTCGGAGGGTTTGGCTCATCCAAAGTAGTTGTGCACAACACTATCCTGCGACAACATACTCGGCCTCAGCGGTGGATAGGGCAATGGATGTTTATTTCTTAGAGCTCTAGGACACCAGGGACGTTCCTAGAAATTGACAAGTCCTTAATGTGCTCTTCCTATTAACCTTGCACCTGGCATAGTCGGAATCTGAATATCCGATTAAGTCAAAGGTAGACCCCTTTGGATACCAGATCCTGAAGCAAGGCATATGAAATAAATATCTAAGAATTCGCTTCACAGCCACAAGATGACATTCCTTGGGGTCAGATTGAAATCTAGCACACATGCATACACATAGCATTATATCTGGTCTACTAGCACAAAGATAAAGTAAAGAACCTATCATAGACCAGTTTGCCTTTTGATCAATGGACTTACCTCCCTTGTCGAGGTCCAAGTGTGTGTCGGTTCCCATTGGCGTTTTCGTGGGCTTAGCGTCCTTCATCCCAAACCTTTTGAGCAAGTCATGAGTGGACTTCGTTTGGGAGATGAAGGTTCCTTCCTTGAGTTTCTTCACATTGAATCCAAGGAAGTAGTTCAACTCGCCCATCATCGACATCTCGAATTTCTGCATCATTGTCGTGCTAAACTCTTCACATGACTTTTGATTAGTAGAACCAAATATTATGTCATCGACATATATTTGGCATACAAACAAATCACCATTACAAGTCTTAGTAAAAGAGTGGGATCCGCTTTCCCGACCTTGAAAGCATTAGAAATGAGAAAATCTCTAAGGCATTCATACCATGCTCTTGGAGCTTGAAGTCCATAGAGCACCTTAGAGAGCTTATACACATGGTTGGGATACCTGTCATCCTCGAAGCCAGGGGGTTGTTCCATGTACACCTACTCCTTAATTGGTCTGTTGAGGAAGGCGCTCTTTACATCCATTTGCAACAACTTAAAAGAGTGGTGAGTAGCATAGGCCAATAATATGCGTATTGACTTGAGCCTAGCTACAGGAGCAAAAGTCTCCCCAAAATCCAAACATGCGACTTGGGCATAACCTTTTGCCACAAGTTAGGCCTTGTTTCTTGTCACCACACCGTGCTCATCTTGCTTGTTGCGAAACACCCACTTGGTTCCCACAACATTTTGCTTTGGACGTGACACCAGGCTCCATACTTCATTTCTTTTGAAGTTATTGAGCTCTTCCTGCATGGCCAACACCCAGTCCGGATCCTGTAAGGCTTCTTCTACCATGAAAGGCTCAATAGAAGAAACAAAAGAGTAATGTTCACAAAAATTAGCTAAACGTGAATGAGTGGTTACTCCCTTGCTAATGTCACCCAGAATCTGATCCACTAGATGATTTCTTTGAATGGTGGCCCGAACTTAAGTTGGAGGTGCTTGTTGTGCTTCTTCCTCTTTACCCTTTTCTTCATGTGCTACCCCTTGATTCATGCCTGCATCTTGAGGTACATGTTCCTCATCTTGAGTTGGGGGTTACACCAGTGTTGAGGAAGATGGTTGATCTTGATCTTGTTGTTCCTGCTGTCGCACATCACCTATTGCCATAGTTCTCATTGTGGCCGTTGGAACTTCACCCTCATCTACATGATCAAGATAAACTTGCTCTCTTGGAGAGCCATTAGTCTCATCAAATACAACATCACTAGAGACTTCAACTAAACCCGATGATTTGTTGAAGACCCTATATGCCTTTGTATTTGAATCATAACCGAGTAAAAACCCTTCTACAACTTTGGGAGCAAATTTTGAATGTCTACCTTTCTTTACCAAAATGTAGCATTTGCTCCCAAATACACGAAAGTAAGAAACATTGGGTTTGTTACCGGTTAGAAGCTCGTAAGACGTTTTCTTGAGGAGGCGATGAAGGTAGAGCCGATTTATGGCATGTCACGCTGTATTTACAAATTCCGACCGAAACCGCTCATACGTCATGTATTCCCTAAGCATTGTCCTCGCCATGTCGATGAGCGTCCTATTCTTTCTCTCTACTACACCATTTTGTTGTGGTGTGTAGGGAGCGGAGAACTCATGCTTGATGCCTTTTTCCTCGAGATACTCTTCCACTTGAAGATTCTTGAATTCAGATCCATTGTCACCCCTGATCTTCTTCACCTTGAGCTCAAATTCATTTTGAGCTCTCCTTAGGAAGCGCTTTAAAGTACCTTGGGTTTCGGATTTATCCTGAAAAGAATACCCAAGTGAAGCGGGAAAAATCATCAACAATTACAAGACCATACTTACTTCTCCTGATGCTAAGATAAGCAACGAGCCCGAAGAGATCCATGTGGAGGAGTTCTAGTGGTCTTGACGTTGTAATCACATTTTTGCCTGGATGAGTAGTTCCCACTTGCTTCCCTGTTTGGCACGCTGCACAAGGTCTGTCTTTCTCAAAATAGACATCGGTTAGTCCTAACACATGTTCTCCCTTTAGAAGCTTACGAAGATTCTTCATTCCAACATGTGCTAGACGGAGATGCCAGAGCCAGCCCATATTAGTCTTAGCTATTAAGCATACATCTAGATTGGCATTTTCTTTAGAGAAATCAACTAAATCGAGCTTGCCGTTTAATACACCCTTAAAAGCTAATGAACCGTCACTTCTTCTAAAGACAGATACATCAATATTTGTAAATAAACAATTATATCCCATATGACATAATTGACTTATAGAAAGTAAATTGTAACCAAGCAATTCTACTAAGAATACATTTGAAATTCAATGCTCGGTAGTGATGGCTATTTTACCCAAACCTTTGACCTTGTCTTGATTCCCGTCTCCAAATATGATCGTGTCTTGGGAATCCTTGTTCTTGACGTAGGAGGTGAATATTATCTTCTCCCCAGTCATGTGGTTTGTGCATCCGCTGTCAATAATCCAGGTTGTGCCCCGGATGCATAAACCTGCAAGGTAACTTAAGCTTAGGTTTTAGGTACCCAACTCATGTTGGGTCCTACAAGGTTAGTAACATAAGACTTTGGAACCCAGATACAAGTTTTATCTCTCTTGCAGTTAGGCCCCAAATTTTTAGCAACTACTTTATCATTTTTGCACATAAGCACAAATGAATCATCATAAGTATGATAAAGCATAGTTGGACCATTAGATGCATTCCTAGGCGCATGGGAAACAAAATGATGGGCATGGAGCCTAGGTCTATTCCTACCATGAGCATACAAAGAGCTAATTGATGCAAACATGGCATGTGAATCAAAAGCAGCATCATGGTGAGTAGGAAACTTAAAGTCGCCTAGAGGGGGGTGAATAGGCGTAATCTGAAATTTACAACTTTAAACACACACTACAAGCCGGGGTTAGTGTTAGAACTAAAATCAAATCCGAGAGAGAGGGGGAAAACAAATCAAATGGAAATCAAGCGAATGAACACGGTGATTTGTTTTACCGAGGTTCGGTTCCAAAGAACCTAATCCCCATTGAGGTGGTCACAAAGACCGGGTCTCTTTCAACCCTTTCCCTCTCTCAAACGGTCACTTAGACCGAGTGAGCTTTCTCCTTAATCAAACGGGTCACTTAGACCCTGCAAGGACCACCACACACTTAGGTGTCTCTTGCTTTGATTACAATTCACTTGGGAACAAGAATGAGGAAGGAAGAAAGCGATCCAAGCAACAAGAGCGCAAATGAACACGAACACACACTCTCTCAAGTCACTAGGTGGTTGGAATGAATTTGGGACTTGGAGAGGCTTTGATCTTTTGAATTGTGTCTATGATTGAATGCACTAGCTCTTGTATTGAACGAGAACTTCAGAAAACTTGGATTCTTGGAGTTGTGGTGGTTGGGGGTATTTATGGCCCTCAACCACCAAGAAGCCGTTGGGGAAGGCTGCTGGCGATGGGCGCACCAGACAGGTTCTGTTCACTGTCCGGTGCGCCACCGGACAGGTTCTGTTCACTGTCCGGTGCGTCGCCACGTCACCCAACCGTTAGGGTCTGGAGCCCGGTCGACTGTTGGAGGCTTTGTCCTCTTGTGGCACCGGACAGTCCGGTGCGCCTCTGACTCTGCGGCTCTGACTATGCACGCACTGTTCCTCTATCAGCGGCTTTTGCAGTCGACCGTTGCGCGAGTTAGCCGTTGCTCCGCTGACACACCAGACAGTCCGGTGAATTATAGCGAAGAGCGCCTGCCGAAACCCGAGAGTGGCTGGTTCAACCCTGTACGGGCCTGGTGCACCGGACACTGTCCGGTGCGCCAGACTAGAGCACACTTTGGTTCCTTTTGCTCCTTTGAATTGGATCCCTAACTTAAATATTTATTAGTTTGTGTTGAACCTTTATGCACCTGTAGAACATGTATTCTAGAGCAAACTAGTTAGTCCATATATTTGTGTTGGGCATTCAACCACCAAAATTAATTTGGGAAAAGGTTAACCCTATTTCCCTTTCAATCTCCCCCTTTTTGGTGATTGATGCCAACACAAACCAAAGCAAATATATAAAGTGTAGAAATGAACTAGTTTGCATAAGGTAAGTGCATAGGTTACTTGGAATCAAACCAATTGATAATCTCACTAGATATGAATGGATTGCTTTCTTTTATTTAACATTTTGGACCACATTTGCACCACTTGTTTTGTTTTTGCAAATTCTTTTGGAAAATCTTTTTAAAGTCTTTTTGCAAATAGTCAAAGGTATATGAATAAGATTGCAAGAAGCATTTTCAAGATTTGAAATTTCTCCCCTGTTTCAAATGCTTTTCCTTTGACTAAACAAAACTCCCCCTGAATGAGATTATCCTCTTAGCTTTCAAGAGGGTTTTTAAAATGGATATCAATTTTGAAAATCTACCTTTAAATATACCAATTTAAGAGATCGTTATTACAAGATACCAATTGAAGTTTAAAAACAATACCAATTGAGATTTTGCTTTCTCAAGATAAGGATATCAATTGATATATTGTCATGACGTAGATACCAATGAAAAATATCAATTAAAGCTTCATTTTGAAATTTTTGAAATTGGTGGTGCGGTCCTTTTGCTTTGGACTTAATATTTTCTCCCCTTTGGCATTAATCGCCAAAAACGGAGACTTTGAGAGCCCTTTGACCACTTTCTCCCCATTGGTACATGAAATATGAGTGAAGGATTATACCAATTTGGAGTGAGCGGAGTAGTGACGAAGGGTAAACGATACCATTAGAGTGGAGTGGAAGCCTTGTCTTCGCCACATACTCCCTTTCCCTTTCAATCTACGACTTAGCATAGAAATATACTTGAAAACACATTAGTCGTAGCCTTAGTACAAAAATAATAAGAAATATGCATTTGTACCAAAGGAAAGAGACATGATCAAAGGTATATAAATGAGCTATGTGTGCAATGTTTCATTCAAAATTCCGAGAATCAAGTATATTTAGCTCATTCCTAAGTTTGCTAAAGGTTTTCTCATCTAAAGGCTTGGTAAAGATATCGGCTAATTGATTCTTGGTGTTTACATAAGCTATTTCGATATCTCCCCTTTGTTGGTGATCCCTCAAAAAGTGATACCGTATGTCTATGTGCTTAGTACGGCTGTGTTCAACGGGATTATTCGTCATGCGGATTGCACTCTCATTGTCACATAGGAGAGGGACTTTGCTCAATTTGTAGCCATAGTTCCTTAGGGTTTGCCTCATCAAAAGTAATTGCGCACAACAATGGCCTATGGCAATATACTCGGCTTCGGCGGTGGAAAGAGCTACGGAGTTTTGTTTCTTTGAAGCCCAAGACACCAGGGATCTCCCTAGAAACTGACAAGTCCCTGATATGCTCTTCCTATCAATTTTACACCCTACCCAATCGGCACCGGAATATCCTATTAAATCAAAGGTGGATCCCTTGGGGTACCAAAGCCCAAACTTAGGAGTGTAAACTAAGTATCTCATGATTCTCTTCACGACCCTAAGGTGAACTTCCTTAGGATCGGCTTGGAACCTTGCACACATGCATACTGAAAGCATAATATCCGGTCGAGATGCGCATAAATAGAGTAAAGATCCTATCATCGACCGATATACCTTTTGATCTACGGATTTACCTCCTGTGTCGAGGTCGAGATGCCCATTGGTTCCCATGGGTGTCTTGATGGGATTGTCATCCTTCATTCCAAACTTCTTAAGAATGTCTTGCTTATACTTTGTTTGGCTGATGAAGGTGCCTTCTTGGAGTTGCTTGATTTGAAATCCAAGGAAATACTTCAACTCCCCCAACATTGACATCTCGAATTTCTGTATCATGATCCTACTAAACTCTTCATAAGTTGATTTGTTAGTAGACCCAAATATAATATCATCAACATAAATTTGGCATACAAACAAATCTTTTGCAACAGTTTTAGTAAAGAGAGTAGGATCGGCTTTACCGACTTTGAAGCCATTAGTGATAAGAAAATCTCGCAGGCATTCATACCATGCTCTTGGGGCTTGCTTGAGCCCATTAAGCGCCTTTGAGAGTTTATAAACATGGTTAGGGTACTCACTATCTTCAAAGCTGGGAGATTGCTCAACATAGACCTCTTCCTTGATTGTTCCATTGAGGAAGGCACTTTTCACGTCCATTTGACAAAGCTTAAAGCCATGGTAAGTAGCATAGGCAAGTAATATTCGAATTGACTCAAGCCTAGCTACGGGTGCATAAGTTTCATCAAAGTTCAAACCTTCGACTTGTGAATAACCCTTGGCCACAAGTCGGGCTTTGTTCCTTGTCACCACACCATGCTCATCTTGCTTGTTGCGGAATACCCACTTGGTACCTACAACATTTTGATTAGGACGTGGAACTAAATGCCACATCTCATTCTTGTGAAGTTGTTAAGCTCCTCTTGCATTGCCAGCACCCAATCCGGATCTCTCAAGGCATCCTCAATCCTGTATGGCTCAATAGAGGACACAAAAGAGTAATGTTCACAAAAATGTGCAACTCGAGATCTAGTGGTTACCCCCTTATGAATATCACCAAGGATGGAGTTGACGGTGTGATCTCTTTGAATTGCTTGGTGGACTCTTGGGTGTGGCGGTCTTTGACTCTGAATTTCTTGATCATCTTCCTTGTCTTTATCATTATCATCTCCCCCTTGATCATTGTCCTCCTCTTGAGGTAGCTCATCCTCTTGATCTTCATTTTCATCATCTTTAGCTTGTTCCTCATCTTAAGTTGGTGGAGATGCTTGATTGGAAAATGACAGTTGATCTGGTGCTTGTGGAGGCTCTTCAGATTCATTAGGACACACATCCCCAATGGACATGTTCCTTAGCACGATGCACAAAGCCTCTTCATCATCTAGTTCATCAAGATCAACTTGCTCCACTTGGGAGCCATTAGTCTCATCAAACACAATGTCACAAGAAACCTCAACTAATCCAGTGGATTTGTTGAAGACTCTATATGCCCTTGTGTTTGAGTCATATCCTAGTAAGAAGCCTTCTACAGCCTTAGGAGCAAATTTAGATTTTCTACCTCTTTTAACAAGAATAAAACATTTGCTTCCAAAAACTCTAAAATATGAAATAATGGGCTTTTTACCGGTGAGGAGTTCATATGATGTTTTCTTGAGGATTCGGTGAAGGTAGAGGCGATTGATGGAGTAGCAAGCAGTGTTGATTGCTTCCACCCAAAACCGGTCCGGTGTTTTGTACTCATCAAGCATGGTTCTTGCCATGTCCAGTAGAGTTCTATTCTTCCTCTCCACTACACCATTTTGTTGTGGTGTGTAGGGAGAAGAGAACTCATGCATGTTTGATGCCCTCATCCTCAAGAAAGCCTTCGATTTGTGAGTTCTTGAACTTCGTCCCATTATCGCTTCTTATCTTTTTGATTCTTAATTCGAACTCGTTTTAAGCCCGTCTTAAGAATCCTTTTAAGGTCTCTTGGGTTTGTGATTTCTACTATAAAAAGAACACCCAAGTGAAGCGAGAATAGTCATCCACAATAACTAGACAGTGCTTACTCCCATCGATGCTTATGTAAGCGATCAGGCCGAATAGATCCATGTGGAGTAGCTCGAGCGGCCTGTCTGTCGTCATGATGTTCTTGTGTGGATGGTGGGGCCAACTTGCTTTCCTGCTTGACATGCGCTACAAACCCTGTCTTTCTCAAAATGAACATTTGTTAGTCCCAAAATGTGTTCTCCCTTTAGAAGCTTGTGAAGATTCTTCATTCCAACATGGGCTAGTCGGTGATGCCAGAGCCAACCCATATTAGTCTTAGCAATTAAACAAGTGTTGAGTTCAGTTGTGTTCTCATTAAAATCAACTAAATATAGCTGACCCTCTAACACTCCCTTAAATTCTATTGAATCGTCTCTTCTTCTAAAGACAGTAACACCTACATCTGTAAAAAGACAGTTGTAGCCCATTTTACATAATTGAGAAACTAAAAGCAAGTTGTAATATAAAGAATCTATGAGAAAAACATTGGAAATAGAATGGTCAGGTGATATAGCAATTTTACCCAAACCTTTGACCAAACCTTGATTTACATCCCCGAAAGTGATAGCTCATTAGGGATCATCGTTTTTCTCATAGGAGGAGAACATTCTCTTCTCCCCTGTCATGTGGTTTGTGCACCCGCTATCGATTATCCAACTTGAGCCACCGGATGCATAAACCTACAAAACAAATTTAGGCCTTGTTCTTAGGTACCCAAACGGTCTTGGGTCCTTTCACATTAGAAACAAGCACCTTGGGTACCCAAACACAAGTTTTGGACCTCTTGTGTTTGCCCCCAACATATTTGGCAACTACTTTGCCTGATTTGTTAGTTAAAACATATGAAGCATCAAAAGTCTTAAATGAAATGTTATGCTCATTTGATGCAGCAGGAAATTTCTTTTTAGGCAATTTAACATGTGTAGAATGCCTATAGCTAGAAGCCTCATTTTTATACATGAATGCATGGTGAGGAACATTATGAGGTTTCCTAGCATGAATCTTCCAATTTTGTGCTCAAGATAATTAGCAGGATATAAAATGTAGCCTTCATTATCCTGAACCATGGGAGCTTTTCCCTAAACAAAGTTAGACAATCTCTTAGGGGCATTAAGCTTGACATTGCTTCCCTGTTGGAAACCAATGACATCCTTAATGCCAGGGTGTCTCCCATTATAGAGCATGCTACGAGCAAATTTAAATTTTTTTATTTTCGAGCTCATGCTCGGCAATTTTAGCATCTAATTTAGCTATATGATCATTTTGTTTCTTAATCATGGCAAGTTGATCATTTATAGCATCAACATTAACATCTCTACATCTATTACAAATAGAAACATGTTCGACAGTAGATGTAGAGGGTTTGCAAACACTCAATTTCTCAATCTTAGCATTTAAACTATCATTCTCAATTCTAAGACTAGAAATTGTATCATTGCAAAAATTTAACTTTTCAACCTTAGAAATTAAACTAGCATTCTCAGTTCTAAGGCTTGAAATAGAGTCATGACAAATGCTAAGCTCCTTAGTTAAGTTTTCACATTTTTCTACTTCCTGAGCATATGCATTTTTAAATTTAACATGTTTTTTGTTTTTTAATAAGAAAGTCCTCTTGGTTATCCAAAAGTTCATCCTTCTCATGAATAGCTCCTATTAGTTCATTTAATTTTTCCTTTTCTTCCATGCTGAGGTTGGCAAAAAGAGTAAGCAAAAAGATGTTGTATATTTGGGGGTGGCTCTAGATTGTACCTTCTTTTGCTTGCCTTCCTTAGCCATGATACATTTGTGGCCGATGTTGGGGAAGAGGAGGCCCTTGTTGATGGCGATGTTGGCGGCGTCCTCGTCGGAGGAGGAATCGATGGAGCTCTCGTCGGAGTCCCATTCCCGACACACGTGGGCATCGCCACCCTACTTCTTGTAGTACCTCTTCTTTTCCTTCTTCTTCCCCTTCTTGTCGTCATTACTGTCACTTTCACTAGACATTGGACATTTAGCAATGAAATGGTCGGGCTTACCACATTTGTAGTACACCCTTTTGGAGTGGGGTTTGTAGTCTTTCCCCCTCCTATGGTTGAGGATTTGGCGGAAGCTCTTAATGATGAGCGCCATTTCCTCGTTGTCGAGCTTGGAGGTGTCGATTGGAAGCCTACTTGATGTAGACTCCTCTTTCTTCTCTTTCGTCGCTTTGAATGTGACGGGTTGCATCTCGGGTGTAGAGGTGGCGCCTTGGTCCAAGTTGGCGATGTGTTTGGAGTCTTTGATCATAAGTTCAAAGCTCACAAACTTGCCAATAACTTTCTCGGGAGACATTAGTTTATATCTAGGATCCCCATGTATTAATTGAACTTGAGTAGGATTACGAAATACGAGGGATCTAAGAATAACCTTGACCATCTCATGGTCATCCCATTTGGTGCTCCCAAGGTTGCGCACTAGGTTGACCATTGTCTTGAGCCGGTTGTACATGGCTTGCGGATCTTCTCCTTTGTTGAGGTCGAATTGACCGAGCTCCCCCTCAATCGTCTCTCGCTTGGTGATCTTGGTCACCTCGTCCCCTTCGTGCGCGGTCTTGAGCACGTCCCAAATTTCTTTGGCGCTCTTTAACCCTTGCACCTTGTTATACTCCTCTCGACATAAGGAGGCGAGGAGTATAGACATGGCTTGGGAGTTAAAGTGCCTAACTTGGGCGGCCTCATCCGAGTCATAGTCCTTGTCCCCCACCTGTGGTACCTGCGCTCCAAATTCAACTATGTCCCATATGCTTTTGTGGAGTGAGGTTAGATGATGCCTCATTTTATCACTCCACATACAATAATCTTCACCATCAAAATATGGTGGTTTGCCTAAAGGAACGGATAGTAATGGAGCGCGCTTTGAAATACGAGGATAGCGTAGGGGCATCTTACTATACTTCTTGCGCTCATGGCGCTTAGAAGCGACGGACGAGTCGGAGCTTGATGATGTGGAGGGTGACAAAGAGTCGGTCTCGTAGTAGACCACCTTCTTCATCTTCTTCTTCTTGTCACCCTTCCAATGCGTCTTGTTGGACGAACAGGATTCCTCCTTATGCTTGTGGCCGGACTCCCTTGAAAGGGTTCTCCCCGAGCTTGCGGGCTTGTCGCCGATCATGATCTCCCTCTTGGCGTATTCTCCCGACATCACTTTGAGTTGTTAGACTCTTAATGAAGCACCGGGCTCTAATACCAATTGAAAGTTGCCAAGAGGGGGGGGGGTGAATAGGCGTAATCTGAATTTACAACTTTAAACACACACTACAAGCCAGGGTTAGTGTTAGAACTAAAATCAAATCCGGGAGAGAGGGGGAAAACAAATCAAATGGAAATCAAGCGAATAAACATGGTGATTTGTTTTACCGAGGTTCGGTTCCAAAGAACCTAATCCCCGTTGAGGTGGTCACAAAGACTGGGTCTCTTTCAACCCTTTCCCTCTATCAAACGGTCACTTAGACCGAGTGAGCTTTCTCCTTAATCAAACGGGTCACTTAGACCCCGCAAGGACCACCACACACTTAGGTGTCTCTTGCTTTGATTACAATTCACTTGGGAACAAGAATGAGGAAGGAAGAAAGCGATCCAAGCAACAAGAGCGCAAATGAACATGAACACGCACTCTCTCAAGTCACTAGGTGGTTGGAATTAATTTGGGACTTGGAGAGGCTTTGATCTTTTGAATTGTGTCTAGGATTGAATGCACTAGCTCTTGTATTGAATGAGAACTTCAGAAAACTTGGATTCTTGGAGTTGTGGTGGTTAGGGGGTATTTATAGCCCTCAACCACCAAGAAGCCTTTGGGGAAGGCTGCTGGCGATGGGCGCACCGGACAGTCCGATGCGCCACCGGACAGGTTCTGTTCACTGTCCGATGTGTCGCCACGTCACCCAACCGTTAGGGTCTGGAGGCCAGTCGATCGTTCAAGGCTTTGTCCTCTTGCGGCATCGGACAGTCTGGTGCCACACCGGATACTGTCCGGTGCGCCTCTGACTCTGCGGCTCTGACTCTACGCGCACTGTTCCTCTATCAGCGGCTTTTGCAGTCGACCGTTGCGCGAGCTAGCCGTTGCTTCACTGGCACACCGAACAGTCCGGTGGCACACCGGACAGTCCGATGAATTATAGCGGAGAGCGCCTGCTGAAACCCGAGAGTGGCTGGTTCAACCCTATACGGACCTAGTGCACCGGACACTGTCCGGTGGCACACCGGACAGTCCGGTGCGCCAGACCAGAGCACACTTTGGTTCCTTTTGCTCCTTTGAATTGGATCCCTAACTTGAATATTTATTGGTTTGTGTTGAACCTTTATGCACCTGTAGAACATGTATTCTAGAGCAAACTAGTTAGTCCATATATTTGTGTTGGGAATTCAACCACCAAAATTAATTGTGGGAAAAGGTTAACCCTATTTCCCTTTCAGAAACACATCATGATTATGATGAGTAACACTAGAAGCATTCTTAACATGAGCATAAAGATAGGCATGGTTCCTTTTGTCATGTGAAGAATGAGAGCTACTAGTCATAAGAGCCTTCCCTTTCTCCTTGATGAAATTGGAGGCCCTTTGGCTTGTTATGTTCTTGGTTCCCTTTTGGAAACCAAGTCTATCCTTAATGGAGGGGTGTCTACCAATGGTGTAGGCATCCCTGGTAAATTTTAAGTTTTTATAATCATTCTAGCACATTTTAAGTTGGCCATTAAGGTTTCCAACCTCATCATTCAACTTAAGAATAGTGACAGCATGAGTATTGCAAGCATCAATATCGACATCTTTACTTCTATTGCAAATAGAAACATGCTCCATAGTTGAACTAGCAACATTTACTTCTTCTAGCTTAGCATTTATATCTACATTTAAACTCTTAAGAGTAGAAATAGAGTCATGGCAAGAAGATAGCTCAGAAGATAATAATTCATTTTTCTTACTTTCTAGAGCAAGAGATTTTTGAACATTAATAAATTTATCATGTGCTTCATAAAGAATGTCTTCTTATTCTTCTAACAACCTATCTTTCTCATTAAGGGCATCAATTAGTTCATTGATTTTATCTACTTTAAATATATCTAAACCCTTAAAGAGATCACTATAGTCTACATCATCATCAGATTCCTCATCACTAAAAGAAGTGTACTTAGGAGTATCTCGAGTACATACCTTCTTCTCCTTAGCCATGAGGCATGTGTGATGACACATGGGGAATAGGGAGGACTTGTTGAAGGCTGAAGCAGCAAGTCCATCATCGTCGGAGTCGGATGAAGAGCAATTCGAGTCTCACTCCTTGCCAATGTGTGCCTCACCCTTCGCCTTGTTGTAGTTCTTCTTCTTCTCCTTCCATTTCTTTTCTTGTCCCTGGTCATTTTAATTATTGGGACATTATGCAATAAAATGACCGGACTTACCTGTCACACCCGAATTTAAGGGGTAAAGCCGGGTGCGTCTCATATGTGCGCCAAAAAAGAACATCACATATAATGACAAAGTGTATAGAGATAAATGTCACAAATATCATTATTACATAGCGGAAGTATCTTCCTGGTATTTTTTAAAAGCTTCAGTCATCGCACGCATCATCTCCTTCAATTCCAGCTGAGAGACACACTCATCGTCGTTAAGCTTAAGCCCCTTGTCCTTGTCCATTTGATTCTTTGGTCCTGTCATTGTTAGCACAAAACAGAGACAAAAAGGAAACAAACAATGTGAACCCTACAACTATCTCTCAGTGTGGTGGTGGTGGTGGAATACAAATTATGAAGCATCTTACCCCGCTCTTACAACGTTCTTACCAGCACTGCATGTGGCAAACGGTGATCGATGTGACTTTCCAACGAGCGTGGGTGTGATTGCAAAGGAGTACCTGTTCTGCTCGAGAGAAAGCTGGAGTTCTAGGAAGGCTGACTAAATATATATATATATATGTGGCACACAAGTCAGTAACAGATAGTAATGCTAAATAAGTGTTCCTGAAAGGGAAATAGGCTTACACCTTTTCCTAATTGATTTTGGTGGTTGAATTGCCCAACCCAAATAATTGGACTAACTAGTTTGCTCTAAATTATAAGTTTTACAGGTGCCAAAGGTTCACAACAAACCAATAAAAAGACCAAGAAAGGGTTCAAACAAAGAGAGCAAAAGACTACCGAAGTGTGCCCTAGTCTGGCGCACCGGACTTAGTCTGGCGCACCGGACTTTGTCCGGTGCACCAGGGAACCCGACTCCGAACTTGCCACCTTCGGAAATTCTGGGAGCCGCTCCGCTATAATTCACCGGACTGTCCGGTGTAGCACCGGACTGTCCGGTGCGCCAGCGGAGTAACAGCTACACAGCGCCAAGGGTCGTCCGCAGAAGTCAGAACAGGCGACAGAAGGCGCACCGTACAGTGAACAGTGACTGTCCGGTGGCCCAGAAGTCAGAAGCTCCAACGGTCGAACCGTAACGGTCGGGTGACGTGGCTGGCGCACCGGACAGTGTCCGGTGGTGCACCGGACTGTTCGGTGCACCATGCGACAGCAGCCTTCACCAACGGCTATTTTGGTGGTTGGGGTTATAAATACCCCCAACCACCCACCATTCATAGTATCCAAGTTTTTAGCCTTCAAACCTCATACAAGAGCTATAACATTCAATACAAGACACAAACAAAGAGATCAAATCCTCTCCTAAGTCCGGAATCACTCCAACCAAATTAGTGACTAGAGAGAGACATTTGTGTTCATTTGAGCTCTTGCACTTGGATTGCTTTTCTTCTTCCTTCTTTCTTGTGTTCAACTCACTTGTAATCAAAACAAGAGACACCAAGTTGTGGTGGTCCTTGTAGTGGACTTAGTGTCCCATTTGATTGAAGAGAAAGGCTCACTCGGTCTAGGTGACCATTTGAGAGAGGGAAAGGGTTGAAAGAGACCCGGTCTTTGTGACCACCTCAACGGGGAGTAGGTTTGCAAGAACCGAACCTCGGTAAAACAAATCACCATGTCATCCGCTCTTATTCGCTTGTGATTTGTTTTCGCCCTCTCTTTTGGACTCGCATTTAATTCTAACGCTAACCGGGCTTGTAGTGTGTGCTTAAGTTTGTAAATTTCAGATTTGCCTATTCACCCCCTTTAGGCAACTTTCAATTGGTATCAGAGCTTGGTACTTCATTAGAGCCTAACCGCTCGAAGTGATGTCGGGAGATCACACCAAGAAGGAGATGGTAACCGGCGAGAAGCCCGCCACAAGCCATGAGAAGGCTCTATCCGGGGAGTCCGGCAACAAGGTGAAGGGATCCCCTTCACACGACAAGTCGCGTCGGAGCGGTGTGAAGAAAAAGAAGATGAAGAAAGTGGTCTACTACGAGACCGACTCTTCATCGCCATCCACCACCAACTCCGACACGCCGTCCGTAACTTCTAAGCGCCATGAGCGCAAGAAGTTTAGTAAGATTCCCCTATGCTATCCTCGCATTTCTAAACGTACTCCTTTACTTTCCGTCCCATTAGGCAAACCACCCATGTTTGATGGTGAAGATTATAATATGTGGAGTGACAAAATGAGGCACCATCTAACCTCACTCCACACTAGTATTTGGGATGTTGTTGAGATTGGAGTACAGGTACCATCACCGGGGAATGAAGACTATGACTCAGACGAAGTTGCCCAAATACGGCACTTCAACTCCCAAGCCACCACTATACTCCTCGCCTCTCTAAGTCGAGAGGAGTATAACAAGGTGCAAGGGTTGAAGAGCGCCAAGGAGATTTGGGATGTGCTCAAAACCGCGCACGAAGGAGACGAGGTGACCAAGATCACCAAGAGGGAAACGATCGAGGGGGAGCTCGGTCGCTTCATGCTTCACCAAGGGGAGGATCCACAAGCAATGTACAACTGGCTCAAAACATTGGTGAACCAAGTGCGCAACCTCGGGAGCACCAAATGGGATGACCATGAAATGGTCAAGGTTATTTTTAGATCACTCGTATTTCTTAACCCTACTCAAGTTCAATTAATTTGTGGTGATCCAAGATATAAACTAATGTCTCCCGAGGAAGTAATAGGAAAATTTGTGAGCTTTGAATTGATGATCAAAGGCTCCAAGAAAATCATCGAGCAAGGCGCCACCTCAACACCCGAGGTGCAACCCGTCGCATTCAAGGCGGCGGAAGAAGAAAAGAAAGATTCTACACCAAGTAGGATTCCCATCGACGCCTCCAAGCTCGACAACGAGGAATGGCGCTCATCATCAAGAGCTTCCGCCAAATCCTCAAGCAAAGGAGGGGGAATGATTACAAACCCCGCTCCTAGAAGGTTTGCTACAAATGTGGTAAGCCCGGTCATTTTATCGCTAAATGTCCTTTGTCTAGTGATAGTGACAGGGGCGACGACAAGAAGGGAAAGAGAAGAGAAAAGAAGAGGTACTACAAGAAGAAGGGCGGCGATGCCCATGTTTGCGGGGAGTGGGACTCCGACGAGAGCTCCACCGACTCCTCCTCCGACGAGGACGCCGCAAACATCACCGTTACCAAAGGCCTTCTCTTCCCCAACGTCGGCCACAAGTGCCTCATGGCAAAGGACGGCAAAAAGAAGAAGGTAAAATCAAGATCCTCCACTAAGTATGCAACCTCTAGTGATGAGAATAATTCTAGTGATGAGGAGGATAACTTGCTCACTCTTTTTGCCAATCTTAACATGCAACAAAAGGAGAAATTAAATGAATTGATTAGTGCTATTCATGAGAAGGATGAACTCTTGGATAGCCAAGAGGACTTCCTTATTAAGGAAAACAAAAGCATGTTAAGACTAAAAATGCTTATGCTCTGGAAGTAGAAAAATGTGAAAAATTGTCTAGTGAGCTAAGCACTTGCGATGTTATTTTCAACCTTAGAAATGAAAATGCCAAACTAATTGCTAAGGTTGAGAAGTCAAATATTTGTGATGATTCAATTGCCAATCTTAGAAATGATAATGCTAGTTCAATTGCTAAGATTGAAAAATTGAATGCCTCTCTTGCTAGCCTTAGAAATGAGAATGAAAAATTAATTGCCAAGGCTAAGGTATTAGATGTTTGCAATGTTTCTATTTTCAATCTTAGAGATGAGAATGACAATTTACATACTAAGATTGTTGAACTTAATTCTTGCAAACCCTCTACATCTACCATTGAGCATGTTACTATTTGCACTAGATGTAGAGATGTTAACATTGATGCTATTCATGATCACATTGCTATGATTAAACAACAAAATGATCATATAGCAAAATTAGATTCTAAAATTGCCGAGCATGAGTTAGAAAATGAAAAATTTAAATTTGCTCGTAGTATGCTCTATAGTGGGAGACGCCCTGGCATTAAGGATGGCATTGGCTTCCAACAGGGAGACAATGTCAAGCTTAATGCCCCTCCTAAAAGATTGTCTAATTTTGTTAAGGGCAAAGCTCCCTTGCCTCAGGATAACGAGGGTTACATTTTATACCCTGCCGGTTATCCCGAGCACAAAATTAGGAAAATTAACTCTAGGAAGTCTCACTATGGCTCTAATCATGCTTTTATATATAAGAGTGAGGCATCTAGTTATAGGCAATCAACCCGTGCTAAATTGCCTAAGAAGAAAACTCCTATTGCATCAAATGAACCTAACATTTCATTTAAGACCTTTGATGCATCATATGTTTTAACTAACAAATCAGGCAAGGTAGTTGCCAAATATGTTGGGGGCAAACACAAGGGGTCAAAGACTTGTGTTTGGGTACCCAAGGTGCTTGTTTCTAATGTGAAAGGACCCAAAACCGTTTGGGTACCTAATAACAAGGCATAAACTTGTTTTGTAGGTTTATGCATCCGGGGGCTCAAGTTGGATCATCGATAGCGGGTGCACAAACCACATGACAGGGGAGAAGAAGATGTTCTCCTCATATGAGAAAAACCAAGATCCCCAACGAGCTATCACATTCGGGGATGGAAATCAAGGTTTGGTCAAAAGATTGGGTAAAATTGCTATATCACCTGACCATTCTATTTCCAATGTTTTTCTTGTATATTCTTTAGATTACAATTTGCTTTCCGTTTCTCAATTATGTAAAATGGGCTACAATTGTCTTTTTACGGATTTAGGTGTTACTGTCTTTAGAAGAAGTGATGATTCAGTAGCATTTAAGGGAGTGTTAGAGGGTCAGCTATACTTAGTAGATTTTAATAGAGCTGAACTCGACACTTGCTTAATTTCTAAGACTAACATGGGTTGGCTCTAGCACCGCCGACTAGCCCATGTTGGGATGAAGAATCTTCATAAACTTCTAAAGGGAGAACACATTTTGGGACTAACCAATGTTCATTTTGAGAAAGACAGGGTTTGTAGCGCATGTCAAGCAGGAAAGCAAGTTGGTGTTCATCATCCACACAAGAACATCATGATGACCGACAGGCCGCTTGAGCTACTCCACATGGACCTATTCGGCCCGATAGCTTACATAAGCATCGACGGGAGTAAGTATTGTCTTGTAATTATGGATGATTATTCTCGCTTCACTTGGGTGTTCTTTTTGCAGGATAAATCACAAACCCAAGAGACCTTAAAGGGATTCTTGAGACGGGCTCAAAATGAGTTCGGCTTAAGGATCAAGAAGATTAGAAGCGACAATGGGACGGAGTTCAAGAACTCACAAATAGAAGCCTTTCTTGAGGACGAGGGCATCAAGCATGAGTTCTCCTCTCCCTACACACCTCAACAAAATGGTGTAGTGGAGAGGAAGAATAGAACTCTACTTGACATGGCAAGGACCATGCTTGATTAGTACAAGACTTCGGATCGGTTTTGGGCCGAGGCGGTCAACACCGCCTACTACGCAATCAACCGGTTATATCTTCACCGAATCCTCAAGAAGACATCTTATGAACTCCTCACCGAGCAAGTTGATCTTGATGAGCTAGATGATGAAGAGGCTCCATGCGTCGCGCTAAGGAACATGTCCATTGGGGATGTGTGTCCTAAGGAATCTGAAGAGCCTCCACATGCATAAGATCAACCATCTTCCTCAATGCAAGCATCTCCACCAACTCAAGATGAGGATCAAGCTCAAGATGATGATGAAGATCAAGAGGAGCCACCTCAAGAGGAGGACAATGATCAAGGGGGAGATGCTAATGATCAAGACAAGGAAAATGATGAGGGTCCAAGACCGCCACACCCAAGAGTCCACCAAGCAATCCAACGAGATCACCCCGTGAACACCATCCTCGGTGATATTCATAAGGGGGTAACCACTCGATCTCGTGTTGCTCATTTTTGTGAACATTACTCTTCTGTTTCCTCTATTGAGCCACACAGGGTAGAGGAAGCACTTCAAGATTCGGATTGGGTGCTGGCGATGCAAGAGGAGCTCAACAACTTCACGAGGAATGAGGTATGGCATTTAGTTCCACGTCCTAACCAAAATGTTGTAGGAACCAAGTGGGTCTTCCGCAACAAGCAAGATGAGCATGGTGTGGTGACAAGGAACAAAGCCTGACTTGTGGCCAAGGGATATTCACAAGTCGAAGGTTTGGATTTCGGTGAAACCTATGCACCCGTAGCTAGGCTTGAGTCAATTCACATTTTACTTGCCTATGCTACTTACCATGGCTTCAAGCTTTATCAAATGGACGTGAAGAGTGCCTTCCTCAATGGACCAATCAAGGAGGAGGTCTATGTTGAGCAACCTCCTGGCTTTGAAGATAGTGAGTACCCTAACCATGTTTACAAACTCTCTAAGGCGCTTTATGAGCTCAAGCAAGCCCCAAGAGCATGGTATGAATGTCTAAGAGATTTTCTTATCGCTAATGGCTTCAAAGTCGGAAAAGCCGATCCCACTCTATTCACTAAAACAATTGCAAATGATTTGTTTGTATGCCAAATTTATGTTGATGATATCATATTTGGGTCTACTAACAAATCTAGTTGTGAAGAGTTTAGTAGGATCATGATTCAAAAATTCGAGATGTCTATGATGGGGGAGTTGAAGTATTTCTTAGGATTTCAAGTAAAGCAACTCCAAGAGGGCACCTTCATTAGCCAAACGAAGTACATTCAAGACATACTCACCAAGTTTGGGATGAAGGATGCCAAGCCCATCAAGACACCCATGGGAACTAATGGGCATCTCGACCTCGACACGGGAGGTAAATCCATAGATCAAAAGGTATACCGGTCGATGATAGGATCTTTACTCTATTTATGTGCATCTCGACCGGATATTATGCTTTCCATATGTATGTGTGCAAGATTACAAGCCGATCCTAAGGAAGTTCACCTTAGGGCCGTGAAACGAATCTTGACATATTTAGTTTATACTCCTAAGTTTGGCCTTTAGTACCCCAGGGGATCCACTTTTGATTTAATTGGTTATTCAGATGCTGATTGGGCAGGGTGTAAGATTGATAGAAAGAGCACATCAGGGACTTGCCAGTTCTTGGGAAGATCTCTGGTGTCTTGGGCTTCAAAGAAGCAAAATTCTGTAGCTCTTTCTACCGCCGAAGCTGAGTATATTGTCGCAGGCCATTGTTGCGCTGCAATTGCTTTGGATGAGGCAAACCCTTAGGGACTATGGGTACAAATTAACCGAAGTTCCTCTCCTATGTGATAATGAGAGTGCAATCCGCATGGCAGATAATCCAGTTGAGCATAGCCGCACTAAACACATAGCCATTCGGTATCACTTTTTGAGGGATCACCAACAACGGGGAGATATCGAGATTGCTTACATTAACACCAAAGATCAATTGACCAATATCTTTACCAAGCCATTAGATGAGAAAACTTTTACCAAACTTGGGCATGAGCTAAATATTTTTGATTCTAGGAATTTTGATTGATATTTTGCACACATTGCTCATATATATATACCTTTGATCATCTCTCTTTCATGTGCTATGACTAATGTGATTTTCAAATATATTTCATGCTAAGTCATAGATTGAAAGGGAATTGGGGTCTTCGGCGAAGACAAGGCTTCCACTCTACTCCATCGAATTATTCATCCGTCAGTCGTCGCCGTCGCTCCACACCGCTCTCCAATTTGGTATAATCTTCACTCATATATTATTTACCATAGGGGGAGAAAGTAGTTAAAAGGGCTTATATTTCACTCACAAGTATCCATTTTTGACGATTCATGCCAAAGGGGGAGAAAGTATTAGCCCAAATCAAAAAGACCGCACCACCACCAATTTCAAAAATGTAGTCTTTCAAATTTGGATTAAGAAAAGATTTTTCAATTGGTATCTTATTTTTGATATAATTTCAAATTGGTATACCCTCTTCAAAATTAATATCTAAAACCCTCTTGAACACTAAGAGGAGGATTTCATTAAGGGGGAGTTTTGTTTAGTCAAAGGAAAAGCATTTGAAACAGGGGGAGAAAATTTCAAATCTTGAAAATGCTTCTCAAAATCTTATTCATATACCTTTGACTTTTTGCAAAAGATTTTTGAAAAAGAATTTCCAAAACATTGCATAACAAAACAAGTGGTGCAAGCGTGGTCCAAAATTTTAAATTAGAAGAAAGCCATCCATGCATATCTAGTAGAAATAATTATTGGTTTCATTCCAAGCAACCTTTGCACTTACATTATGCAAACTAGTTCAATTCTGCACTTTTATATTTGCTTTGGTTTGTGTTGGCATCAATCACCAAAAATGGGGAGATTGAAAGGAAAATAGGCTTACACCTTTTCCTAATTGATTTTGGTGGTTGAATTGCCCAACACAAATAATTGGACTAACTAGTTTGCTCTAGATTATAAGTTTTACAGGTGCCAAAGGTTCACAACAAACCAATAAAAAGACCAAGAAAGGGTTCAAACAAAGAGAGCAAAAGACTACCGAAATGTGCCCTGGTCTGGCGCACCGGACTGTCCGGTGCACCAGGGAACCCGACTCCGAACTTGCCACCTTTGGGAATTCTGGGAGCCGCTCCGCTATAATTCACCGGACTGTCCGGTGTAGCACCGGACTGTCCGGTGCGCCAGTAGAGTAACGGCTACACAGCGCCAACGGTCGTCTGCAACGAACAATAAATGCGCTACAGTGCGCGCCTGCGCGCGCAGAAGTCAGGACAGACGACAGAAGGCGCACCGAACAGTGAACAGTGACTGTCCGGTGGCCCAGAAGTCAGAAGCTCCAACGGTCGAACCCTAACGGTCGGGTGACGTGGCTGGCGCCGGACAGTGTCCGGTGGCGCATCGGACTGTCCGGTGCACCATGCGACAGCAGCCTTCACCAACGGCTATTTTGGTGGTTGGGGTTATAAATACCCCCACCCACCCACCATTCATAGCATCCAAGTTTTCAGCCTTCAAACTTCATACAAGAGCTATAACATTCAATACAAGACACAAACAAAGAGATCAAATCCTCTCCCAAGTCCGGAATCACTCCAACCAAATTAGTGACTAGAGAGAGAGACATTTGTGTTCATTTGAGCTCTTGCGCTTGGATTGCTTTTCTTCTTCCTTCTTTCTTGTGTTCAACACACTTGTAATCAAAACAAGAGACACCAAGTTGTGGTGGTCCTTGTAGTGGACTTAGTGTCCCATTTGATTGAAGAGAAAGGCTCACTCGGTCTAGGTGACCGTTTGAGAGAGAGAAAGGGTTGAAAGAGACCCGGTCTTTGTGACCACCTCAACGGGGAGTAGGTTTGCAAGAACCGAACCTCGGTAAAACAAATCACCGTGCCATCCGCTCTTATTCGCTTGTGATTTGTTTTCGCCCTCTCTTTCGGACTCGCATTTAATTCTAACGCTAACCCGGCTTGTAGTGTGTGCTTAAGTTTGTAAATTTCAGATTTGCCTATTCACCCCCCTCTAGGCGACTTTCAGTTCCAAGTACTCGTCCTAGTTGCTGGCCTAGAAAATGTAATAGAACAATTGGACCAAGGCACAAGAAAGGAGGTACAAGTGGTGCAGCAAGAAAACAGGCTTGGGGCAAAATAATCACAGAGGTGCACAGAACATTGGTGTTTCTGGTTATGTGCTACCCTTCTTTTTTTTGCGATTTTTATTCAAATATTGTTTTTTATATTTTTCTATTTTGTAGAGCACATAAGAAGATAACACACCAAGTTTCAGATTTTTTTGTGCAATGACGCATCCTCTGGAATTTCTGCAAGTTTGCCCTAAAATCAGAATAAATGTTTGGAAATGAGAAGTCCTATTTCCAAGCCGAATTTGGGAATTTTAAAAATAGCAAATTCGGCAAGGCCGGAAAGAATCAGATGCAAAATTTAATTTTGTGCTATTTGAAAAAAAATGGGCCCGATTCGAGTTCCGAGGCGAAAGTTATGGCCGTTTTAAGTTTGGACTCCGAATCTTGGTTTCTCGCGAGGTGTTGGAAGGGTGGGGGGTTCGGTTTTTTTTGGATAGGGTCGGTTTTAGAGATAGGATCTATTTTGTGGATAGGGTCGGTTGTAGAGATAGGATCTATTTTGTGGATAGGATCGGTTTTAGAGATAAGATTTGTTTTGTGGATATGGTCGGTTTAGATACACGATCTGTTTTGTGGATAGGGTCGGTTTTAGAGATAAGATCTGTCTTGTGGATAGGGTCGGTTTTAGAGATAGGATCTGTTTTGTAGATATGGTTGGTTTTGTAGGATGGAAGCGGATGGACACAATCAAACTAAACCAAAACAAATCTAAACCAGCAACCAAACTCAACCTAGAACACGAACTCAGAACTGCGGACTCTAAAACTAAATTGTGCAAAGGCTAAGGCGATGGTTTTAGGCCGGAATAAACTGATCATAATTATATTTTTTTTGGATTTTTGTGGACTATGGGACAAATAAAACTAATCTAAAGGTAAGATTATACCTCACGGGCAACCTAGAGCTCTAATACCAATTGATAGTAGACGCGGCCCGATCTTTCGTGAAATACGATAACTTGATTGAGTGGAGATCTCGACGTTGATGATCCAAGGCTCTGAGCGAACGTCACAATCACTACACCACGGCTCCTTTGGTTATTACCCGTGACACACGAATGACCTCGCCACGAAGGCTTATCCCTGCAAGCGCAATCAAGAACACAAGCAAGAACAGGAAAGAAACGCAACCAAAATTGTATTGATTACGGGATGGGGTCTTACAAACTGATGACGGCGACACTGTTCGATGACAGAATTGATCTAAGCGAAACCCAAAACCTAATGTGGCGGTGGCTGCCGAATAAACAGAGTATTAGGGCGTGCGTGACCCCTGGACTCGCCCCTAATGGGCTTCGACGCGATACACGGCCCAACGGCCCAACAGACGGTGTCGCAGCACCAAAACAGAATCTGAACGCTGAATTGTTTCGACGATTCCTGTTGACTCCGGACGAATTTTAAGGTGGAACCAGTTGGGTTGGTTAGATAATCTCCTTATCTTTCCAACCATATCAAGTCTGTCACAATCGGAGTTCGGATGCATCCGTGTCCATTTTAGTGCAGACTGGTCCTAGAACCCAAGATGGAGTCGCATCTGAGTCGGACTTGATCTCCTTCCTGTTGTGGCCGGCCTTGCTGCTCCTCCTCAACACCTTGGCCTTTCCCAAGTCCTTGTTGGATATTTAGCTGTTGTGCATGAGATCGTGTTATCAGTCCATTCATTGTATGTATAGAAGTGATGTCCTCATCACAAGGTACTATGAATAGAGAGAGAACTCTTCACTTGATTGTTCGTTTGAGATATGTATTAAACTTTGGAACAATAGAGCAAGTGAATATGTGAACTCTATGGAAGAAAACAATCACAATAAAAAGATGCACAAGTGACACGGTGATTTTATCCCTTGGTTCAGCCAATGCCTACTCCACGTTGTGATGACCTCCTTCGGTCAAGGATTGCACTCAATCCATCTCAAGTGATCCAAAGATCAAACTTGAGTACCACAATTTTCTTCCTTTTCTCAAGTATTCCCTTTGTGAGGAATCTCCACAAGTTGGAGTCTCTCACCCTTACAAGATTGATCACAAGAACCACAAGAGTAAGGGAGGGAATAGAAACACACACAAGAACTAGAGTCGCAGCACCAACATGCGCACAAGTCAAGAACTGAGCACACAAAACAACACAACGGAGTCACAACTCAATGAAGTACTCCAATCTCAAACGTAATGAATCGAATGCGTGCTTGTGGAGTCTAGGCGTCGTAGGATGTTCAATGGAGGCTTGGTGTGCTGCTCCATGCGTCAAGGGGTCCCTTTTATAACCTCAAGGCAGCTAGGAGCCGCTGGAGCTCCATTTGGAATGCTTTGGTTGCCTTCTGTCCGTGGGCACCGGACAGTCTGGTGCACCACCGGACAGTGAACAGTGTGTGATTCCCTTCCTTGTTTGGCGAAGCCGACCGTTCTAGCCACCAACCTGCGTGGCACAGCAGACAGTCCGGTGCAACCCGACGATCGTTGGTGGAGTCCACGTGTCGCCCGTTGATCGCTGCGGCTTACCTTTGGCGTGGGCACGACTGGCACACCGGACAGTCCGGTGCACACAGTCTGGTGAATTATAGCCACGACGCCCTGTATTTTTCCCAAGAGTGGCTTATTCACCGAGCGTGCTAGCCTGGGCACCAGACACTGTCCGATGCACACTAGATAGTCCGGTGCACCCCAAGCTGGTGCAGGTTTGGCTTGCCTTGGTCAAACTTCTCCAATTCAATTTCTCTCACTTTGAGAAGATTCCTAGCACTTAGTAGAATAATGTTAGTACCGAAAACAATT
This sequence comes from Zea luxurians, assembly GCA_029449295.1. Taxonomy (NCBI): domain Eukaryota; kingdom Viridiplantae; phylum Streptophyta; class Magnoliopsida; order Poales; family Poaceae; genus Zea; species Zea luxurians. Next base: position 33,638,948 of record JAOPSE010000010.1, on the reverse strand, counting down.
TACTAAGGCTAGAATCATACCTTGCTTTTCCACTTGCATCTTCCTAAGCCTCAGCTCATATTTAGACAAAACAATATGTGTTGAACATCTAATCACCAAAACATAATAGAAATGTCCCAACGGCACATTTACCTTTCAGTAATATTGTACCAAAAGGGGCGATAAATAACATGATGATATCATCCTCATAATCACTAGAATTATCATCGCTTGAGTAAGTATACTTAGGCTTAGTTCTATAAAATACCTTTCTTTCCTTCACCATTAAGCATGTGTGATTTTCTTTGGTGAAAAGGGATGATTTGTCGAAGGCGGTTGTGGCGAGACCTTCATCGTCGAAGTCGGAGGAGCTACAGTTCGAGTCCCACTCCTTTTCGGTGTAGGCTCCACATTCCTTGTTATAGAACTTCTTTTTCTCTACCTTCTTTCCCTTCTTGTCATTTTCCTGGTCATCACTTACATTATCCGGACCATTAGCAATGAAATGATCAATATTACCACACATGAAGCACACACTCTTCCCCTTTGATTTGTTGTTGTTGTCCTTGCACCCATTTAATGCTTGCTTGAACCTCTTGATGATGAGTGTCATTTCATCGTTGTTGAGGCTAGTCGCCTTGACTTGAGCCATCTTGCTCAGGATCTCCTCCTTCTTATTTGTTGCTTTGAAAGCAACAACTTGTGGCTCGGTGGCGGGGATGTTCTTGTTGGTAAGGTCGTTGACATACTTGGCATCCTTAACTATCATTTGATGGCTAACGATGGCTAACAAACTTGCCAAATACCTCTTCGGGCACCATCTTTGTATACCTGGGATTCTCACAGATCAAGGAAACAAGAGTAAGATCTAAAATAGTAAATGACCTTAGCATGAGTCGAACGACTTCATGATCTGTTCATCTCTTGCTCCCATATTTCCTCACTTGATTCACTAAGGACTTGAGCTGATTGTACATTTATTATGGCCCTTCTCCTTTCTTCATGGTGAATCTCCCAAGTTCACCCTCAATGGGCTCCATCTTGGTGACTTTGGTCATCCTATTGCCCTCATGCACTGTCTTTAATGTGTCCCATTTGTCATCAGTGCTCTCCAAGCCATTCACCTTGTTATATTCTTCCTTGCATAGAGAAGCAAGCAATATCGTGGTAGCTTGGGAGTTGTGATGGGTGAGTTCTTGCACCTCCACATGATTGTAGTCATTGTCATCCTCATCGGGGATCTTCGTTCCTGTCTCAACAATGTCCCAAGTACTACGAATAACCCTTACCATCAAAGTGGGAGGTTTACCAAGTGGTAATGTCGAGTATCATAATTAGGGGTACCCAGATTGTGCCCCTAGACATACCTAACACATGAGTACCGAAAAATCAGAAGGCGCGTTCCTCGAGATCGAGCAGGGTTGAATCATGATTCGCCCGAGGCCCCACTCGATGGTTGCTCAAAACTATGTCTCACCCGAGCCCATCCACGGGCGAAGGCTGCGCCTGTGAGAAATCCTCGACTCGCTAGAGGCCCCCCTCACGGAAAACAATTTCCGTCTTGCCCGAGCTCATCTCAAACAGAGGACAGCCTCGAGCCCAACCTCAGCCAAAGATCTCGAGAACCATGAAGACATGCACATTAAATGCAACAACATGGATATCTGCTCCGTGTGACACCGCAGTCAACAGAGGATGATGGGATCGAAGTCCCATCTACTTTCACCTACGATGACACACACACACGTTAATATTGGACACTTCTCCCCCACTCCAATCACTATTCCCGAACAACTACTGTAAAACCCTGGTGTTACTGTAACTAAAACTGGAGCATAACATCATAAGCATTGGCATTGCATATGTTTGACACACCTAGAGTGCATTCACTAGGTAAAAATTTCAAACAAGTTGTATTGTTATAGCATTTTGCAAATAGAACCTTGGATAGGGAACTTAACCCTAAATAGGGATTAAAGGGATAAAACATAACCCAAATTGAGAAAACCTAAAATCTTTTGGGGAATAGTCATAAAATGTTCCCAAGAATAAACTTGAATCACATTTATACCCCTGAGATACCAAAAACCCCCATTGGAACCCTGGAAAACCCTAAGTCCAAACCCTAGGGGCCTATGTGCAAAAACAGTGCACATTTGGACTAAAGTGTAAAAACTACAATGTTAAAGCATATAAAGTCATTTGGTTCACAAATGTGTGGACTTGTAAGCCAAATATTGGATTTTGGACTTAATTGCAAAATAGACCTCAATTGAGTTCTATACTAAGTCTGAATTCCAGGTTATATGCTCAACTTTGGAGCTGTGTAACTTCCAAACCAGTAAGAATTTGCCCTAGGTCACCACACCAAACTTGTAGACCAAACAAAGGAGAACAACTTTGCTTAAAAGTGTAAGCATAGTTGTTGAGAAAAATTTGGAGATAAGCAGACCCAAAGTCGGGCTGTCAGGTCAATTTAAGTCTGAATTTTCAGACCGACAGTGCACTGCAGGAACTTTGGGCACCAATTCAAACATGATTTAGTAGGAATTTGGCTATAGATGTTGTGGCAAAATTATAGCTGAATCCTTGGTCTACAACTTTGCTGCAGAACCTTAAGTGAGTTGCCATCAAAATTTGGGAGCAATTTGGCCCTAAACTTCGACTGTCAGGTACACTGAATCGGATTTTGCCATGGTACAGTATGAGGATCAGACTGCCAGCTCGGACGCTCGTCGCCAACGATCCGCGTGACCGGATTTGTGTTGGTCACCGGGATTCGTGCCGCGACCGTGTGGATTTTGCTCACCTTGAAAAGATCTCACCGTGGATAAACTTGGAGCACAGTGGCCACTCGGTCGCTCATCCACTTACCGGCGACGTGGCCGCACGGCCATCACCGGCGTGCCGCCGTTCTTCACAGTTATGCCACGCTGTCAGCCATCTTACCACGTCGCAGTTGATTGCCACACACCGTCCTTCTATTACCTAAGGCCTTGCCACGATGTTTGCCACCTATCGCACGCACCAGTGAACTTTCTCCCCTCCGGCCGCCAGCACAACCTCGTGGAATTGGACACCACCGACGACGGGAACTATAAATTGAGCACCCCCTCGGCTCCGCCATGTACTCAAGCAGCTACTGCACCCACCTGCACCCCAAACCCCCCACCAGAGAACTCGAATTTCGGATTTCTCCCAATCTGCTCAAGAACACTGCACAGTTTAGCCTCCCCGCGGCCAGCGCGATTCAGGTCAGTCCATGTCTTCTGCTTCCCCGTTTAAGTATTCTTGTGTGTCTACGATGCTCGCCGACTCACCCAATTGAACTAGGAGTCCACCAATCGTCGGGAACGCGTTCATCCGACCGCATGGTCTACGGTCACTGCGGCCAGAGCAAACTAGGTAGCCTCTAGTGAAATTATGTTAGGCGAAATGCGCGGGTGGGGTCCGATTCGGTGTCCGCCACTCAGGAGCACCGGTCCTGGCTCCCTCCGGTCAGTCCAGCTCGCCGGAGCTCAGCCCCCTGTTCGGTGCGCCGTCGGGGACCTCATCGTGCAAAGAAATAGAACCAGAGGGGCATTTTTACAAAGTGTCAACGACTGGTTTCAATAGTGTTTGGACTTCTTCGGGTTATTAAAAATCTGTGAGGGCTTTTCCACAAATCCACCAGCGCGCGCGGACGCGCGAGGGCGCGCTCCCTCTGTTCGCTGTACTGTTGGGCTACTGGGCCAGAAACGGCCCATCACTATTTAAATCTTTTCTTTTTTCTTTTTCAGTAGAGCTTTGAAAATCCGTTATAAATTGTAGAAAAATCCTAAAAATATCAAACCAATTTTCCTAGACTTCTTATTTTTCATAGTATTTACTAAAAATAGTTTCATGATTTTTAGATTAAATAAGGAATTTTGGAGTATTTAAAGTAGCTTAAAACATTAGTTCTGGATTTTTAGAAAATAAATGGTAATCCCAAAATTGCCCAAACTTTTTATATGAGCTCTACACATTATTTAGAAGCCTTGGGTAGAGTTTGGTTTGATTTGGACCTTGTTTGATAACTAGAACCCAAAACCCTACCCCTGCCCTTTGAACTCCTTTACTACCTCCGGAAACCCTAAGTTCTCGGAGTTCCGTGAAGGAAAGTTGTATTCAAGACATAGATAATAAATTCTTATTGTATTTGCACTCTCATGAACATTACATGGCATTCATTCTTATATATGTATATATATGGTTATATTTAGAAAACGAAGAAGAGATCGAAGTAACTGAAGAGAAGACACCACCACCTTCGGAATCTCAGGCCGGAAATTGTTTCTACTTTGATATCTGCGGGTCCGAGCCTGACTCACCTACTAACGAAGGCAAGCCCCGGTGCATTTGCCACCTTCCTTGATGTTTTTAAAATCTTTCTCACTTGCTTGCTGCATTAGGTGATAGGAGTTGAATGCTTAAACAATTCCTGCATTACCTTCCTTGAACTTGATTACCCTCCTTGAAACCCTGTTTTTACAAAAAGGTTTTACTATGCTTAGTATTGCTCTAGAAAAACAAAAGGATTTGTTTTACAAAAGATGATTGGCAAAGTGGGAGGGTTGTTTTCAAAAATAAAACTTGATGGTGGATCTGTCAAAGGCCTTGATGGATTCAACATCAGAAAAGATGTACCTCTGCCAGGTACCAAGTTTTTGGGTTTAATGATTAAGCTGAGACCGGGCGGGTGACTTGCACGAGAAAGGAGTCTCGGTGTAGTGTCTCCGTCTGAGTCGATTAAGGACCGTGTCGATGTAGGCTTGCTGACCGAGGACCCTTTAACTGGTCAGATGCCTCATCATGGGTAAGCCTTGCCTCGGGCAGACTAAGGCTAGAATAAGATAACACGAAATGGGCGTGGAGCGGTGGCGGGAGTAGCGTGTACCCTCCGTAGCAAGAGGCTGGACAGTGGTGTATCTGTGCTCTCAGTTTGCGTGAACCTGATCTGGTCTTAAGAACCCCGGTGGTGGGTTGACATATGCAAGGGTTAAGTGCTACATATGTCGTGTGATTGGAGATCCCCAGCTGAGTATAATCGATTCGGATCGCCGTACCTTCGCGGTTATGAAGACTTGGTCACTGCCCTATACGTAGAAATCCACTAAAGATGAAGGGTTTTGTTAAGAAATTGGCTAGTGTAGGACAAGTGATTGAACTAGGGTAGAAAGAACTCTAGCTGCAGGTAATTTTACTTAACTTGACAAATAAAACTGGATTTTTAAGGATCCACTTTAGTAAGCATTTCTGTAAAACAGAGTCTTTGATTATTGAGAAGCCTTACCTTGACTCCCTTAAGCCAGCATACCCTTGAGAGTCTTTTCTTTAGTCGGGTAAGACTTGCTGAGTAATTCCATACTCAGGGTTTATTCCCCCGTTGTTTTTAGGTGAGGAAGCGACAAATTTTTGTTGCTTTTGCTCTAAGGTGGTACCAAAGGAAGAACGCAAGGAATGAAGTGCGGGAGGAAAGGATCCTCCATTTAGGACTTTTGTGTAAAAACTTATCGGGAGGAGTTTTTGCCTCCCTTGGTATGTGTAATAATATTACTCTGCACTCCTAGGATATACTCTGGTCTGTAATAACCAACTTGATCTTACTTTCTAAATAAATGTAAGTTTATGTAATCGCTTCCGCATTTCTATATCTCCGATGTTCTGTAATGTCTGCAAGACGGGTGAAACGTTCCTGGAAAGGTAAGAAAGAAGATACCGAACTTGTCGAGTGATTCAGGAACATCTACAGGGTTGTCTGATGTCTGTTGGACAAGGACAACTATAGGTGGGCCTAATTACTTGGGAGGTTCCGTCACAGCTGGTATCGGAGCGAAGCCCTTCTTTGCAGATATTATGAGGCATCTTCAAAAGGATTTTCTAAAGACTTACCTAGAAAATCTCATCCCTTCTTACCTAAGTATTCTGAAGAGTCTATCTTAAAGACCAGGTAGTAAGAGTGCAACATATAGAAGGTGTGAATCAACTAAGGTTGATTCTGTAATTATACATGCATCATGCTAAGAACTATACTAATCAAATTTCCCCCTTAGAAAATGCCGCCGCGCACAAGGAGAACAGAGCGCAAACATACTGGACCGATTGGTGTGCCGTGTCACCAGCTGGCCCCAAGACATGATAATAGTAGTAGTGGAAGCAATGATCCTATAGGGGATCTTGAAGCAGAAGTAAGTCGGCTCCAAGCGGAACTCCGCCGCAGGACGGCTATATGGGTCGTAGATGGCGACTGAATAAATGAGTTGAGAAGAGACGTCCGCCATCTGCGAGATCAACTCGTGGACCGGGATTTGGCACTCGACTGGGTTGTTCAATCTCGTTCGCTTGCATGGGCCAAGGAGGAAAAAGCTCAAGCTCGAGTAGCCGAGCTCAACTTGGCCATTGATAACCTGCAGACATATTGCAATACCTTACATGAAGAAGTTCATGTATTATATTCGCAACTGCACCCAGTGAGCCTACGGATCCTGTCGAGTCGGAAGCCGGACCCTCGCATGTTGCGGGAGAAGCGCTTGGTGGTGAGTTAGACCTTTTTTAGCCCCCTCCTTCTATGAGGCTGGTCGATGAATGGTCTCCCACACCCGACGACGAGGCTGCCAAAAGCAACCGGAAGCAGGAATAGTGGTGTAGTAGTAGAAATAGAAGTAGTGTATTGTATAATAGGTTGTACTATTGTATAATAGGTAGTGCTATTGTATAATAGGTAATGCATCCTGTTGTAAAAATCCGAGTCTGTAACATTACTCTTTTTGGTAATGTAAAATGGATGGTTTTTTCTTTGGCATATCATATTGTTTCCAAATGTTGTTGCCACAGATGCCTTCCAAGACTCGCGCACAGGACAGAGCTAGTACCTCCCGTGGGAGGGAGTCTACCCCAAATCCACCTCCAGTCCCTCCCACACTGGCCGAGGCGATTGCCGCCTTGGTAAATGCGACCGCGGATAATACCCGTTTTCTGAGAGAGATGGCGGGTCAATAGTTTCAGCAACAAGGTGGGCAGGGTTATCAACAGGGTCCCCGTGAAACCTCTTACTTGGACTTCTCAGAGACACGACCACCGCTGTTTGTCAAAGCCGAAGACCCATTAGAGGCAGATGAATGGCTTCGTGTTATCGAGCAAAAGTTCGGACTTCTGCGATGTTCGGAAACCCAGAAGCCCTTATTCGTAGCCCAGCAACTGCGCGGCCCTGCCAGCACTTGGTGGGGAAATTTTGTGGCCGTTCAACCGGCCAATCATCAGATAACATGGGAAGAATTCAAGGTGGCCTTCCGCGAACACTACATACCAGAAGGTGTCCTTCACATGAAGCAAGAAGAATTTATGAAGCTGAAGCAAGGAGGGGATACTGTTAATCAGTATCTCAATAAGTTCAATCATTTGTCGCAATATGCAATCGATCAAGTGAACACCGATCTGAAGAAGAAGAATTGTTTTATGAGAGGTTTAAATGATCGACTGCATAGAAAGATGGCAACCTGCATAGATCTTACTTATGGGAAAGCTGTCAGTACAGCATTGGCAGTTGAAGCAAAGTATGCAGGCGCTAGAAAATCCGAGGGTTTTGGAGGTGACAGGCCTAGTCAGGGCCCGGTAAAAAGGCAACGGTTTGTCATCCGGCCTTCCAACCAAAATCGCTCTTTCTCTCGTCCACCCTCCTTCCCTTTTAAGCAGCCAGTATTTATTCGTCCCAATAATGCCCCTACTGCATCAAGTCAGCCGGGTGCCCCAGGCACTCGATTCCCTGCCCTTCCCAGTTCATCAACGGGATGCTTCAATTGTGGGAAGTCTGGGCATTTTATCAAGGATTGCCCTTATCCAAAGCAGAACCAGTCAAATAATCAGCAAGGATCTGGGAATTCATCTCAAGTCAAGGGAAATACTATGGGCAAAAATACAAAGAAGATGGGAAGCATATATTATATGCAAGTGGCCACTACACCGGACGGTGAGCCGGTAATGATGGGTACGTTCCTTGTGGCCAATCATCCCACAGTTATTCTCTTTGATTCTGGTGCTTCGCATACATTCATCAGCAAGAAATTTGTGGAGCAACATTGCATCTCATGCCATGAATCAAAAGAAGGGTTTAAACTTCACTCACCAGGGGGACAAATATTTACTAGAGAAGTGGCCTATCAAGTGCCCGTAACATTGGCCGGACGGGACTTTCCTACTAATATGATTGTTCTGAAAGGCCAAGATATAGATGTCATTTTGGGCATGAATTGGTTAGCCAGACACAAAGCAACCCTCAACACTGATCAGAGAATTATCAGGTTGAGTCATAACCAAGAAGAAATTCTTTTGCCTATCCCCATTCCAACCAAAGCTACTAGCAGAGTTTATGAAGCCATTATACCGGAGATCAAGAATATTCCGGTAGTACGCGAGTTTCCCGATGTCTTTCCAGAGGATTTGCCTGGATTGCCACCAGAAAGGGAGGTAGAGTTTGTAATTGAGTTGAAACCCGGTACGGCTCCCGTACCTAGAAGATCGTACCGAATGCCTCCAAATGAGTTGGCAGAACTGAAGATTCAATTACAAGATCTACTTGAGAAAGGATTTATCCGACCAAGCTCGTCGCCATGGGGTTGTCTAGCCATATTCGTCTAGAAGAAGGATCAAACTTTACGGATGTGTGACCCCTGAATGAAGTCACTATCAAAAACAAGTACCCTCTTCCGAGGATTGACATTCTATTTGATCAACTGATTGGAGCAAGGGTATTCTCCAAGATTGATCTCAGATCGGGCTATCACCAGATCCGTATTCGGCCCGAGGATATACCAAAGACCACATTCACTACGCGGTATGGATTATTTGAATACCTGGTAATGTCTTTCGGATTGACAAATGCTCCTGCCCACTTCACGTATTTGATGAACTCGGTATTCATGCCCAAGTTGGACAAGTTTGTGGTGGTCTTCATAGACGATATTTTGATATATTCCAAGAATGAAGAGGAGCATGCCCAACACTTACGGATCGTGTTAACGCGCTTGAGAGAACATCAGTTATATGCCAAGTTCAGCAAATGCGCGTTTTGGCTGGAGGAAATTCAATTTCTGGGACATGTACTGTCTGCCAGGGGGATTGCGGTAGATCCCAGCAAAGTCAAGGACATTTTGGAGTGGAAACCCCCGACCACCGTTCATCAGGTCCGAAGTTTCCTTGGACTGGCTGGATATTACCGCCGATTCATACCAGATTTTTCTAAGCTTGTGAAGCCAATCACAAGTTTATTGAAGAATGATATTAAATTCAATTGGTCTTCAAAGTGTGATGAAGCTTTTGAACAATTGAAGATATTATTAACCACTGCTCCGGTATTGGCTCAACCGGATATTAATAAGCCCTTTGATGTGTATTGTGACGCATCAGGCAGTGGCCTCAGCTGTGTGCTAATGCTAGAAAGCCGAGTAATTGCATATGCTTCAAGGCAGTTGCGTCGACATGAGGAACATTATCCTACTCATGATCTGGAGCTAGCTGCAGTGGTTCATGCCCTAAAGATCTGGCATCATTATTTGCTGGGTAATGTCTATCATATTTATACAGACCATAAAAGCTTGAAATATATCTTCACCCAGTCAGAATTGAATATGAGACAAAGGCGATGGCTCGAGCTGATCAAGGATTATGAATTAGAAATCCATTATCACCCAGGAAAAGCAAATGTAGTGGCAGATGCGCTTAGTCGCAAGGCTTCCTGCCATTGTCTAACAGTGAGGACTTCTGACATTACATTATGCCAGGAGATGGAGAGATTAAACCTGGGAATGATTCATCATGGGACTTCAAATCATTTGAAGCTGGAGTCAGTCATCTTACAAAGGATAATTGACGCACAGAAAGATGATGTGGGTATGAAACACATACGTGAGAAGATAAGGGCTGGAACAGCCAAATGTTTCAAAGAAGACGATCAAGGTGTGGTATGGTTCAATAACCGCATAGTGGTGCCGAAGAATGAAGAGATCCGCCAGCAAATTTTAGATGAAGCACATCTTAGTCGCTATTCTATTCATCCGGGAAGCACTAAGATGTATCATGATCTAAAGCAGCACTACTGGTGGACGAAGATGAAAATTGAAATTGCATGCTATGTGGCTAAGTGTGACACTTGCAGACGTGTCAAGGCCATACACATGAAGACTGCTGGTCCATTACAATCTTTGCCGATCCCAACATGAAAATGGGAAGATATTAGTATGGACTTCATTGTGGGATTACCCAGGACTACAAAAGGGTATGACTCTATCTGGGTTATCATTGATCGACTCACAAAGATTGCCCACTTTTTACCTGTTAAGGCAAAGTATTCAGTGGCCACTTATGCAGCATTATACATTGCCCGTATTCTCAGTTTGCACGGTGTTCCAAAGACTATAGTGTCGGATCGTGGACCACAATTTGTATCCAAATTTTGGGAAGAACTTCATAGATCTCTGGGTACTAAACTGCTCCACAGTTCGGCCTATCATCCTCAAACCAGTGGACAGACTGAGAGAGTGAACAAAATACTTGAAGATATGCTGCGGGCATGTGTATTGGACTTCTCACAAAAATGGGATGAATGTTTGTCGTTAGCAGAGTTCTCATATAATAATAGCTATCAAGAAAGCATCAAGATGGCACCCTTCGAAGCTTTATATGGACGACGATGTCGTACTCCGCTAAATTGGTCTGAACCTGGTGAAAGGTACTTCTTCAGGCCTGATATGGTGAAAGAGACTGAAAAAAAAGTTCAGAAAATAATTCATAATATGAAGAAAGCCCAAGCTCGTCAAAAGAGTTATACAGACAAACGACGAATGCCCTTATACTTCCTTGTGTGAGACTATGTCTACCTAAAGGTTTCGCCAATGAAGGGTGTATCGCGTTTCGGGGTTAAAGGGAAGCTTGCACCCAGGTACATTGGTCCTTTCCCTATACTCGAGCAATGTGGACCAGTGGCATACCGACTCTAGTTACCCGAAACCTTGTCTGCTGTACATAATGTGTTCCACGTGTCCCAATTGAAGAGGTGTCTTCGGGTTCCCAATCGAACTATTGAAGTGACTGATGTTGTCCTTGAACCAGACTTGACATATTCCAAGCATCCCATTCGAGTCTTGGATCAGAAGGACAGGATTACCCGAAGAAAAACTCTCAAGTTCTACAAGATACAGTGGAACCAACATTCCGAAGATGAGGCTATGTGGGAAACTCAAGACTTTTTAGATAAGAATTTCCTAGGCTTTTTAGCCTCTTGTAATTTGTAAAGTGTACAACATTGTTATAATAAAGGAGTAAATTCCCAAACCACTCCTGCCCTGTACCAAGAATAAGGAAATAAAGACGTGATGTGTTTCCTTTATCATTACTTACCCTAGGACTTCTAATCTCGGGACGAGATTCTTTTATGGGGGGAAGGATGTAACACCCTGGTGTTACTGTAACTAAAACTGGAGCATAACATCATAAGCATTGGCATTGCATATGTTTGACACACCTAGAGTGCATTCACTAGGTAAAAATTTCAAACAAGTTGTATTGTTATAGCATTTTGCAAATAGAACCTTGGATAGGGAACTTAACCCTAAATAGGGATTAAAGGGGTAAAACATAACCCAAATTGAGAAAACCTAAAATCTTTTGGGGAATAGTCATAAAATGTTCCCAAGAATAAACTTGAATCACATTTATACCCCTGAGATACCAAAAACCCCCATTGGAACCCTGGAAAACCCTAAGTCCAAACCCTAGGGGCCTATGTGTAAAAACAGTGCACATTTGAACTAAAGTGTAAAAACTACAATGTTAAAGCATATAAAGTCATTTGGTTCACAAATGTGTGGACTTGTAAGCCAAATATTGGATTTTGGACTTAATTGCAAAATAGACCTCAATTGAGTTCTATACTAAGTCTGAATTTCAGGTTATAAGCTCAACTTTGGAGCTGTGTAACTTCCAAACCAGTAAGAATTTGCCCTAGGTCACCACACCAAACTTGTAGACCAAACAAAGGAGAACAACTTTGCTTAAAAGTGTAAGCATAGTTGTTGAGAAAAATTTGGAGATAAGCAGACCCAAAGTCGGGCTGTCAGGTCAATTTAAGTCTGAATTTTCAGACTGACAGTGCACTGCAGGAACTTTGGGCACCAATTCAAACATGATTTAGTAGGAATTTGGCTATAGATGCTGTGGCAAAATTATAGCTGAATCCTTGGTCTACTACTTTGCTGCAGAACCTTAAGTGAGTTGCCATCAAAATTTGGGAGCAATTTGGCCCTAAACTTCGACTGTCAGGTACACTGAATCGGATTTTGCCATGGTAGAGTATGAGGATCAGACTGCCAGCTCGGATGCTCGTCGCCGGCGATCCGCACGACCGGATTTGTGCTGGTCACCGGGATTCGTGCCGCGGCCGTGTGGATTTTGCTCACCTTGAAAAGATCTCACCGTGGATAAACTTGGAGCACAGTGGCCACTCGGTCGCTCATCCACTTACCGGTGACGTGGCCGCAAGGCCATCACCGGCATGCCGCCGTTCTTCACAGTTATGCCACGCCATAAGTATCTTACCACGTCGCAGTTGATTGCCACACAGCGTCCTTCTATTATCTAAGGCCTTGCCACGATGTTTGCCACCTATCGCACGCACCAGTGAACTTTCTCCCCTCCAGCCGCCAGCACAACCTCGTGGAATTGGACACCACCGACGACGGGAACTATAAATTGAGCACCCCCTCGGCTCCGCCATGTACTCAAGCAGCTACTGCACCCACCTGCACCCCAAACCCCCCACCAGAGAACTCGAATTCGGATTTCCCCCAATCTGCTCAAGAACACTGCACAGTTTAGCCTCCCCGCGGCCAGCGCGATTCAGGTCAGTCCATGTCTTCTGCTTCCCCGTTTAAGTATTCTCGTGTCTCTGTGATGCTCGCCGACCCACCCAATTGAACTAGGAGTCCACCAATCGTCGGGAACGCGTTCATCCGACCGCATGGTCTACGGTCACTGCGGCCAGAGCAAACCAGGTAGCCTCTAGTGAAATTATGTTAGGGGAAATGCGCGGGTGGGGTCCGATTCGGTGTCCGCCACTCGGGAGCACCGGTTCTAGCTCCCTCTGGCCAGTCCATCTCCATGGAGCTCGGCCCCCTGTTCGGTGCGCCGTTGGGGACCTCATCGTGCAAAGAAATAGAACCAGAGGGGCATTTTTACAAAGTGTCAGCGACTGGTTCCAATAGTGTTTGGACTTCTTCGGGTTATTAAAAATCTATGAGGGCTTTTCCGCAAATCCACCAGCGCGCGCGGACGCGCGAGGGCACGCTCCCTCTGTTCGCTGTACTGTTGGGCTACCTGGGCCAGAAACGGCCCATCACTATTTAAATCTTTTCTTTTTTTCTTTTTCAGTAGAGCTTTGGAAATCCGTTATAAATTGTAGAAAAATCCTAAAAATATCAAACTAATTTTCCTAGACTTCTTATTTTTCATAGTATTTACTAAAAATAGTTTCATGATTTTTAGATTAAATAAGGAATTTTGGAGTATTTAAAGTAGCTTAAAACATTAGTTCTGGATTTTTAGAAAATAAATGGTAATCCCAAAATTGCCCAAACTTTTTATATGAGCTCTACACATTATTTAGAAGCCTTGGGTAGAGTTTGGTTTGATTTGAACCTTGTTTGATAACTAGAACCCAAAACCCTACCCCCTGCCCTTTGAACTCCTTTACTGACTCCGGAAACCCTAAGTTCTCGGAGTTCCGTGAAGGAAAGTTGTATTCAAGACTTAGATAATAAATTCTTATTATCTTTGCACTCTCATGAGCATTACATGGCATTCATTCTTATATATGTATATATATGGTTATATTTAGAAAACGAAGAAGAGATCGAAGTAACTGAAGAGAAGACACCACCACCTTCGGAATCTCAGGCCGGAAATTGTTTCTACTTTGATATCTGCGGGTCCGAGCCTGACTCACCTACTAACGAAGGCATGCCCCGGTGCATTTGCCACCTTCCTTGATGTTTTTAAAATCTTTCTCACTTGCTTGTTGCATTAGGTGATAGGAGTTGAATGCTTAAACAATTCCTGCATTACCTTCCTTGAACTTGATTACCCTCCTTGAAACCCTGTTTTTACAAAAAGGTTTTACTATGCTTAGTATTGCTCTAGAAAAACAAAAGGATTTGTTTTACAAAAGATGATTGGCAAAGTGGGAGGGTTGTTTTCAAAAATAAAACTTAATGGTGGATCTGTTAAAGGCCTTGATGGATTCAACATCGGAAAAGATGTACCTCTGCCAGGTACCAAGTTTTTGGGTTTAATGATTAAGCTGAGACCGGGCAGGTGACTTGCACGAGAAAGGAGTCTCGGTGTAGTGTCTCCGTCTGAGTCGATTAAGGACCGTGTCGATGTAGGCTTGCTGACCGAGGACCCTTTAACTGGTCACATGCCTCGTCATGGGTAAGCCTTGCCTCGGGCAGACTAAGGTCAGAATAAGATAACACGAAATCGGCGTGGAGCGGTGGCGGGAGTAGCGTGTACCCTTCGTAGCAAGAGGCTGGACGGTGGTGTATCTGTGCTCTTGGTTTGTGTGAACCTGATCTGGTCTTAAGAACCCCGGTGGCGAGTTGACATATGCAAGGGTTAAGTGCTACATATGTCGTGTGATTGGAGATCCTCAGCTGAGTATAATCGATTCGGATCGCCATACCTTCGCGGTTATGAAGACTTGGTCACTGCCCTATACGTAGAAATCCACTAAAGGTGAAGGGTTTTGTTAAGAAATTGGCTAGTGTAGGACAAGTGATTGAACTAGGGTAGAAAGAACTCTAGCTGCAGGTAATTTTACTTAACTTGACAAATAAAACTGGATTTTTAAGGATCCACTTTAGTAAGCATTTCTGTAAAACAGAGTCTTTGATTATTGAGAAGCCTTACCTTGACTCCCTTAAGTCAGCATACCCTTGAGAGTCTTTTCTTTAGTCGGGTAAGACTTGCTAAGTAATTCCATACTCAAGGTTTATTCCCCCATTGTTTTTAGGTGAGGAAGCGACAAATTTTTGTTGCTTTTGCTCTAAGGTGGTACCAAAGGAAGAACGCAAGGAATGAAGTGCGGGAGGAAAGGATCCTCCATTTAGGACTTTTGTGTAAAAACTTATCGGGAGGAGTTTTTGCCTCCCTTGGTATGTGTAATAATATTACTCTGCACTCCTAGGATATACTCTGGTCTGTAATAACCAACTTGATCTTACTTTCTAAATAAATGTAAGTTTATGTAATCGCTTCCGCATTTCTATATCTCCGATGTTCTGTAATGTCTGCAAGACGGGTGAAACGTTCCTGGAAAGGTAAGAAAGAAGATACCGAACTTGTCAAGTGATTCAGGAACATCTACAGGGTTGTCTGATGTCTGTTGGACAAGGACAACTGTAGGTGGGCCTAATTACTTGGGAGGTTCCGTCACAACTACTGGATGGGACAACAAACATCTGGGCACAGCCTCACCCTCGGGAGAGAACTCCGACTCGCCCGAAGATGGCTTCAACCTCAGGAGAAAAGTCTGCCTCGCCCAAGCTCGACCTCGGCAGTAGCAACCAACCCCCCCCCATGAATCCCGTAGGAGGCCACTCCAGCAACTGTTCTAACCACTCCCTACATGATTGCAAGCCCAGGCGTAGGACCGACCATGGCCTCAGGAGAAACCTTCGCTTCGCTCAAGCATGGTCTTGGCCTAGATAACATCGACAAAAGGACGGTCGAAGCTTTCGCAGAGATAGCTGACAACAGGATGGGTACAAAAACTACATGGCTGGTGTCAAGTCTACTTTACGCCATACATGACGAAATACCATGTGCTTTTCACCATACTTATCACTATTTCAACAACTACAACTCAGACAACACATGCACAAGATGACCTTGGGTACGCGTCCGAGCCCCCGACCCTAGCCTCGGTTCTCTAGTTGGTCAAGATATGGGATACAAGGGCCAGACATCCTTCCCTTGATCGAAGACAACCGCAAGGACAGAAGCCATTTGGTGGCCATGCTGATACAGGGCTCGGGCTCGCCTCCTCTCCCCATTACGACAAACCTTGGCGCTCCTGGGATCCCTCCTTAAGGCTATAAAAGGAGGATTCCAGGGCCTTCAGGAAAAAGGGAGAACAACACTTCACCAGTTTTGCCCACCACGATCGATATTGGAACTTACCTCAATCATCCTAAGAGACTTAGGATCCACTCCCTCTCTCGACTAGCTTATACCCCTTACTGCAAGCACTTAGGTGCAAGATAATATAAGTCTCAGCGCCCTCTGCTAGAAGTAGGGTCTTCTATTGCCCGAACCAGGATAAACCTTGTGTCTTCTTACATCACCCATCTGGACCGGGACACGCAACACCTAATTCACTTGTTGGTTAGGACCCTCGGGTCAAAACAACAACATAAACTAAAAGTAGTTTGGGCATTGGAATTACGAGGAATGCGAGAGTGATTAAATGGAATGCATTTAAAATTAGTTTTAACCATCTTTTCTTCACGACACTTAGAGTTGGATTCTTCTTTACTCGATGTAGGTGACGAAGTAGAAGAGTCAGTCTCGTAGTAGATGATCTTTTTTATTCACTTCTTGCCATCCTTCTTCTTCGTGTTCGAGCCGACATGCTTCTCTTCATTTCCTCCATTTCCCACCATGGGTCCATTGTCTTTGTTCAAGCCCCTCAATAGTGGCTTCTCATTTCCCTCCGACATCACTTTGAGAAGTTAGGCTAAAAAAAAGTGTTGGGCTCTAATACCAATTGATAGTAACCTAGAGGGGGTGAACAGGTGACGCCTGAAATTTACAACTTAAAAAAAAACTTGACTACCACTTGTTAGTCGCTTGTTGAAGTAGTCATTGAGCCTGAAGTAACCGTTACCCACGAGGTCCGGTGCACCACCGGACCGTCACTGTAGATGGTTCGATGAATTTTTAATAATTTCCTGAAGCTGAGCAGTTCCTATATGGCCACATCCGGTACATCAGACCCAGGGTTCAGTGACCCAAACAGATGAAGCCATCGGAGGGGCTCCCTAGACAGACGATCTGATTCACCACTGGACCGATCCGGTGAGCCCCAGAATAATGAATCCATATTACTTGTCCAATGCAATTCCTTATTAGGGCTGGGGGCGCCACAATTTTATACCTTTGACATATTGATCAGATAGCCATGATCGAAGAGGATGCAATCCTAAACGGCTGTTGTGCATTAGAGTTTTGTTAAATGGTTATATTTTTTGATCGAAAGAGCTAGTGACTAGCATGAGGCTGGAGTTCTTATTTCAAGAACAAGACAATTCGTGGAATCTATTGTTTCTCGAAAGATGTTAATATAGGTGCTTTTGGTTCGTCACCTCCACAAAAGGTAGGGGCGTGTGTTGAACACCAAATTTGGCACCTGAACGGTCCAAACCCCTAAGGGTCCGCTGGAATAGCCCGGGCGGACCGCAATTAGATTAATTCAGGCTAGAGTCCTTGTCTTGTGCGTGGTTATCCTAATAAATTCACGAGAAACCATTAGATCTCGTCTAGGAACGGTTCCAAACCTCCACCCTATATACATGAAGGGATACGACCGATTGCGAACACATAACCGAATCGAACCAATCTATGTACATTATCATACCTTAGGAGTAGACATAGTGTAGCTCTAGTTGTAGTTTCCACTAGTAGAAAATAGTTCTATGCATGCGATGAGGTCTAAGTTTTATAGGTGGTTACGATTATCAAACGCCAGAGATATTTCTACTTGCGGTTCTTTAAGAAACCGTCACTAGAAATCATTTATATCCTGAATTTTTTTAGATTTTCAAATGACCTCGTATGGAAAAACCACTAGATTAGAAGTTACAGATCTCTAAAAGTTATGAACCTTTATAGTTGATAAATGTTTTATTTGAAATCATTTCGGCTCTCAAAATTGCATCTGAATTTATCGAATTTAAAATCCAAATTTTGCAAACGACCTCAGATGGGAAAATAGTAAAATAAAAGTTGTAGAACTCCAAAAGTTACTCAACTTTGTAGTTGATAACTTTTTTTGTTTGAATTCGTTTACAGCCTCAAACAATCAGTTTACACTCAGTTGTTATAATATGCGGGTAACAAAAATGCAATCTAGACATGAAGTGATGGGTGGAGTGGTAGAGTAGGGTACACACGAGGATGAGGTTGATGGTTCGATTCCCATTGACTATGTAACATGCGATTGAAAAACGTTAGTCTTAATTTTTACCTCTTTAACTTTACGTCGTTTAGAGAAGCTTTAGGTAGCCTACTGATTCCGAAGCAACCCTACGATCTCTCCTCCCGACGAAGTCTCTTCCATGAAACGAAATCTAGCTTATATACGAAGCTCTATGCGCTAGCACGGACGGTCTACGATTACTCATGTTTTGTATTGTGTGAAGTATATATTGTTTGTAGAGTGGAGTTTGAATGTAAGTATGTGTATGAGTAAGCTGCTGGAGATAGTTTAATACCTTGAGTCACTGTTAGCGAGATACAGTGATAATTGGAGTTTGACGAAATAGATGCCAATGCCGTGGTGTCATTATGTTAGACTGTACGACCTCTAAATTAATGGCTAATCATCGCGGACGCTGAACCGTAAAATAACGATACTATATTGCTACCCACTGCTGCTCCCGAGCTGCGATCTTGTCTTCTTGTGCACGCGCCTGCAGGGCACATGTATAAGACACTGCTGCCGCGCGAGTGCTTTTGGTTGAGGCAAATGTCATTCGCCGCCGGCAGGCACAGGTGGTGATCAATTCCCTCCCCTACTCTTCGTTGTGCTACGCTACTACTTCACTACGTACCGTTGCCGCGAGGAGCAACCGAGCAGACGATGATGCCGATGCCTCCTTCCCCTCCGGCTGTTCCGCTGATCGGGCACCTCCACCTCGTCGCCGGCGGGCTCCCGCATGTCCACCTGCGGGACCTCGCTGCGAGGCAGCAGGACGGCGAGGGGCTCATGCTCCTGCGCCTCGGAACGGTCCCGACGCTGGTAGTCTCGTCGCCACACGCTGCGCAGCAGGTCCTGCGCGCCCACGACAAGTCGTTCGCGTCCCGGCCACGGACCGTCGTCGGTGACATACTCTCGTACGGGCCGTCGGACGTGGGGCTCGCGCCGTACGGCGAGTGGTGGCGGCAGGCTAAGAAGCTGGTGACCACGCACCTTCTCAGCGCCAGAAAGGTGCAGTGCTACCGCGCCGCCCGCGAGGAGGAGGTAACGCCCGCCTGATCCACGACCACGACGGCACGACCAGGGGAGCGATCTCCTATCCATGCATGATCTATGAATGGAGGGAGGAATGCCCGCGCCCTGCTTGATCGATATGCACCATGGATTCCCTTACTATTTGTATAATTTCAGGTGGGCGCAGTGATCGCCAAGATCCACGGTGCTGCCGGGGCACATGCGGCTGTGGACATGAGCGAGCTCCTGAGCTCCTTCACCAACGACATCCTGTGCCGTGCAGTGGCTGGGCGGTCGTTCCGGGCGGACGACGGCCGGAACAAGGTGTTCCGGGATGCCGGCACGGCCGTTGTAGGGGGCTTCAACCCGGAGAACTTGTACCCTCGGCTGGCAAAAGTAGCCGGCGGCGTGCTCACATGGCCGGCACGCCGGAGGGCGGAGAGGCTGAGGTCCCAGTGGGACAAGGTCTTCGACGCCCTGATCGACGAGCATGCGAGAGAGATGGCCGGCGGCGCTGATGGTGGAGATCTAGAGGAGAGTGAGACTGACTTCATACATGTGCTCCTGTCCGTACAGGAAGAGTATGGGCTCACCAGAAACAGCATCAAGGGTATCCTGGCTGTGAGTTTCACATGCATGCAGATGCATCCTCTGCAGCTCCTCGATGATGATTATTAGATACTATATCAGACAGAGTGATCAATTATTATTACTACTCTCTGACCTTTAAAATGAAACTTATTAACATGAACAGGACATGTTTACAGCGGGCACTGATACTTCATATGCGGCCTTAGAGTTCGCCATGGCCGAGCTCATGCGGCATCCACATGCTTTGGCCAAACTACAGGCTGAGGTGAGGAAAACAACGGCGGCGGCGGCGGGCGAAAAACAAGTGAAGGAGACAAACCTCGACGGAATGACGTATCTAAAGGCGGTCATCAAAGAGACCCTCCGTCTCCACCCGCCAGCGCCGCTCCTTCTCCCGCATCTCTCGCTAGAGGACTGCGACTTGGACAGCTACACCGTTCCAGCCGGCACGACCGTGCTCATCAACGCCTGGGCAATTGGGCGTGACCCGAGGGTGTGGAGCGCCCCAGATGAGTTCATGCCTGAGAGGTTCATCGTAGACGACGACGACGACATGGGAGGCATAGATAATAATGGTTCTGTAGACTTGAGAGGAAACGACTTCCAGTTTCTGCCGTTCGGGTCGGGACGGAGGATTTGCCCTGGGTTAAACTTTGCATTGGTTTCCATTGAGCTCATGTTGGCAAACCTAGTCTACCACTTCGACTGGGAGCTAGCGGAAGGGGAGGATAGCAATAGCAATATTGATATGACTGAGGTGTTCGGATTGACAGCGCGTCGAAAACACAAGCTCCTTCTCGTCCCAAGATCAGCATCAAGTGCACCTGTCGCTGTAGACCAGAGCACAGGGAGAGGAGTTCATATGTAAACCTAGCTAGCTAGCCCCTTCACTGCAAACTTGTGCCCTGGCACATGTTCGTGAAAAAGAAAATATGGAGCTGCTCCATCGTCATAGGCTAGGGTTTCCGAATCGTCAACTCATTCATACCACACGCACTTATATGACATATATATTATCGTGTCTACAGGAGTTTCCTCTCTCTAGCTCTTTACTTGCTATAGTTGTTGCTTCCACTTGTGCTTTGTTTATGCCACCTTAATTTAACTACACATATTAAAGAAAGCTGAAGCTATGACTACCGTATTAAAGAATCAGCTGATACAGATTGTTCGCAGCGGCTTACTGCGGCTTTAATCCTGCTACGACAGTTGTGGCTTCTACAATATTTTGTCTTTATAGATTGCAGCTGCAGCTGTGGCTACAGAGCAGTCGAACTGATGTAGACAGAGAAAATCAAATAGCGATATCACGCAACAAAAAGAAAAGGTAAAAAACATGCAAATGACTGTTAGATAAGTCCACTATTATTTATACTCCTTGAGAAAGCAAGTGATGAGATGCAATAATACACTAGTACAAAACAACTCTTTAGAGGCGGCTCATAACCCATTTTCACTGGCGTTTCTTGGAACTGCCAGCGTTATGGACTAGTGGAAACGGTTCTGCCCATAGGAAATCTATTTCTACTAGTTATTTTCTTAGCACAACCACTACCGGAATCAGCTCCTTTGCCGTGTGTCTCAAACACACGGCAAAGGCTATTTTACACTCGGCAAAGGCTTTACCGAGTGTTACACTCGGCAAAGAACGCTCGGCGAACTGTACATCGGCAACAGCATCTTTGCCGAGTACTTTTTGTCGGGCACTCGGCAAAGAAAAGTCACTGTCACGGCGCCAAGTGACGGTGACAGATCCTTTGCCGAGTGCTTCCTGCGACACTCGGCAAAGGAGGCTTCTTTGCCGAGTGTCTGGTGGACAGGCACTCGGCAAAGAACCCTCTAGTGGGCCCCTTTGCCAGTATCTTTGCCGAGTGCCTTGGCAAAAGCACTCGGCAAAGATGTCTTTGCCGGTTCCCAGGTTTCCTTCTTTGCCGAGTACCATTGTCAGCACTCGGCAAAGATGGCTTTACCGGTTCCCAGGTTTCCTTCTTTGCCGAGTGCCATGGTCATAGCACTCGGCAAAGCGACCCTTTGCCGAGTGTTACACTCGGCAAAGTGACCAGGATGTCCCTTTTTTATTTGCTTTTGTTGTTCCATCCAAACAAACAAAAGATATATATCATTCACATCACATTATATATCAAGCACATCACAGAATGAACACATTTATCATCAACACCATATATATCACAAAGTCTCACTAAAGTCTCACAAAACAGATCACAAGTCTCACTAAAGTCAGGATCATCACAAAACAGATATAAGTCTGCATCATCACTAACATCACCAAGTATCTCACAAGATAAAGTGTAACTAACATCACCAACACTCATAAAGGTAAGTCTGGATCATCACAAAACAAATCATCAACGAGGTGGGCATCTGGACTGGTTCGGCGAAGGGCTGGACGAAGCATGAGGGTTGTTCGACGCCGCCGATTGACCCTGCACAGAGAAGAGATTGTATGTGTGAGAACATATGAATATATATCATGTAGTACTAAAATTTTGATACTCACAGGAGTAGTGAACTCTGTAGGGTCAGCTGCAGGGAACAACGGAGGTGGTGGAGCATGACCCTGTGCGGCGCCAAGGCTCTGCATGTACGCGAACATCTCCGCCATCCTCTTCTCTAGCTCCTCACGTTGCCTCCTCTCATCATCTAGCTGAGTCTGTAATATTTCGCCCTAATGTTACGATAATGCAAAGAGAAGATATATAAAAATCAATGAATGATGAATAGATAAGGAATAACCTGGAGTTGCTGGATACGATGCTGTGAGGTGTCCTGCCGAGGTCGTATGGCTGGGCTCGCACTCGTGCTCCTTGCTCGCACCTGAGAGAGAGTGGGAGTGGAGGACGAGTCGATTGCCCCGTCGGCAATCCAGTACCGCCCATGCCTCTTGCCTCCTCCGACCCTCATGAGGACATCTCCGTCGATGTCCTCGGTCCTCGGATCATAATCTGGCCCATGGACCTCCTTGGCCATGGCGGTGTACTCACTGAGTCGGCTGTGGATGGCGGGGTTGGTGTACGCCTCGGGCCCGTCATCCGGGTTGTAGGTGACGTCGGACGTCGCCTTCCCCTTGTGGGCCATGGCATATGCCGAGAACGTGGAGCAAGGCGCGCCACCATGTGCCACCGACTGCGAGAAAACCAACGAGATGGTTAGAAATCATGTCTAATCGAAAGTTATATACCTAAATAAAAAAGAGCGTGTACCCATGCTTCCGCGTATTTGCCCAGGCTGCGGCTGCCTTGATGGTGGGAGGGACCTTGCATCAGCAAACGCCGTTCCCGGCTAGCGTTGTGCGCCTCATCCCACTCAGCCGAGCACCACCTCTGCACCATCTGCTCCCAGCACTCAGGATGCGCGGCGCACCAATGAGGAATCATCTAAAAAATATAAGTACACAGCATATCAGAAGAAAAAAATAAGCATATTTAGTACCAATAATAAAGTTTTGTATTTACCTGCAAGTACTGGTCCGGAGTCAACGACATGGTTCGGGCGTCCTTCTTGTTCACCTTCTCCCCAAGGACGGAGCCGTGGTAAGTGACGATGGCCTGGATGCGCGCCTCGTAGTGCATGTCCACGACGAGCTTCTTACAGCACGTCGTAGACACCACATCCGCCCTGGCCTCGTATCCAGCATCGCACCTGAAGAAATCCTACATACAAAGACGATGTATCTATACATTATTTCAAGAATATGCAACAAATGCGACTTATTAAACAATATAGTGCGAGGAAGACTTACCCACAGCTCTTGCTTCACCCGCTCCGCCTTGTTGTTGAATTGTCTGCCGTCCCGATCTACTGCATCGGGGGCGACGGTGTAGTGGTCGAAGGTGTATGCTGGGCTCGTCACTCCGGCGTACTCGACAAGTCCAGGGAAGTGTTCCCGGCATAGAAGGCCAAGGATGCCATTGTGGTTGCGGCCGTGACCCCCTGCAGTCTCCAAAACCATCCAAGACCTGTCCAAGTGATTAAGATGAAGTATTAGTTTCTATTATTAATTTGAACATATAATATGAAAAAGCAGCAACAACATCTAAAGTTACCTACCTCTCTCCATCGGGTCGTATCAGCGGACGTCTGTCACGAAGTATGGGTCGCTTAGGGAGGCTCGCGGGACCTCGCAGGTAGATACTCCTCGAACCTGAGGAGCCAGAACCTGAGACATCCTGCTGAGCGGCGTCGTCGTCGTCGTCGTCCTGCTGCGCCGCATCGTTGTCGTCCTGCTGTGTCGCATCGACGGCGGCTTGCTGCTCCACCTGCTGCTGTACGGCGTCGTCCTGCTGCGTCTCCTCCTCCGTCCTACGGGTGCTCCTCCTCCCCCTCCCCCTCCCCCTCCTCGTCCTCGTCCCACCGCTCACCATCTTTGTCCAACAACCTGCAATTAAGAGTAAACAATTAAGCACAGATAAAAAATATGTATTTAGAAACATATGCAAAATAAATGAAATATAGCATTACATCGATTAAAAATAATCTTCATATGTGTCCGGGTTAGCCGGATCATAAGTGTCATCATCACTATCAACCATTTCATAGTCGACATCATCTGAAGGCGCAATTTCGTCATTGGCATTGCCTTCAAGTATTTCTAAGTCATTCTCATTTTGCACCTCATCATCCTCGTCATCAACAACCATTTCAATATCTACTTCCATTCCGATCGCTTCGGTTAAGTCTATCTCAAATTGCCCTTCGAGCCCATCTTCTTGGAAGAACTCTCCGTCATATGTGTCCGGGTCTAAGTTATAATCTTCATCGTTTGGAACAGGTAATTTAGCGTGCGGTGATACCTTATACACAACATCCCAACCCTTAAGATGTTGTTTCGTTTGGCACGCATATGGAAGATAATACACTTGTGTGGCCTGTTGGGCCACAATATAGACATCGTCTCCTGGTAAGGTGGAATCCTGTCGAATTTCGACTAGCCCAAGATTAGAATGTGTCCGTCTCGTAACTTCAGGGTCAAACCAATGACATTTGAATATCACTGGAGTAAGAGGTTTGGAACCATAAAAATTGAGTTCATATATTTCTTCAATTCTTCCATAATACTCGACCTCGTCAAGCCCGGGCGTATAGACTCCAGAACACGTGGTTTTTCGATTGGGCCGACTTTGGTCGTAGCTTGTTGTGCGAAAACGGTATCCATTGACGTCATACCCAGAAAATTTCCTAACCCTATAGGCAAAGCCATTGGCTACTTGTCTCAACTCGGCACTCATAGATGGCTCTCTTTGGCCCTGCAAGTTCAAACACGCTAGATTGTTATATTATTCGCACGTAAGAGCAACTTCAAATGACAAACTAAGCACGTACCTTACGTTTAAACCAGGAAATGAAATCGGGCAATCCATTTCCCGCACCCTTTCGAAGAAGGGTATCATATTCCTGTGGAGTTGGGTCCCTTGATCGACGCCAGAATTCATGAAGAAATTGCTCCATGTATGGCGTCACCTCTTCAAGGTTGGTCAATACATATAGCATGATATGGCGCCACTCTTCATGTCTCAGGGTCTTGGTGGTTGAACCACTTGCGCTTCCGAGTTGCCCTCGAAAAATGCTGAGGTTCGATTTATTGTCGCCATCATTGTAACGAGGGGGTGGATTATGCACGCTCGGCAGTTTGTCACCATAGTAAGTTGTTGTGAAGTTTGACACCTCCTCCAGTATGTATGCCTCTGCAATGGAAGCCTCGATTTTGCATTTATTTCTACATTTCTTTCGGATAGTCTTTAGACATCTCTCGATTGGATAGCACCAACGTCCCTGCACGGGCCCCCCCATTCGTGCCTCATACGGGAGATGAATAATCAAATGCTGCATCGGATTGAAGAAGCCGGGTGGAAAGATCTTCTCCAGCTTACACAGTAACACGGGTGCCATCCTTTCCAAGTCTGCAATCATGGTCCGAGCTAACTCTTTTGCACAAAGCTGGCGGAAGAAATAGCTCAACTCTGCAAGCGCTAGCCAGACATGCTCAGGGACATAGCCTCGAACCATCGCCGGAAGAATTCGTTCAATCCATATGTGGAAGTCATGACTCTTCATCCCTAAGACTCGCAGAGTAGATAAGTTCACCCCCTACTAAGGTTAGCTGCATACTCATCAGGGAACATTAACATCTTGATCCACTCTAGTACTTCCTTCCTCTGGGCCCTGCTCAGGACGAAATCGGCCTTAGGCCTTCTCCATGTCTTACCACCACTAGGCGGCTTCATCTCTTGGTTTGGTCTATCACATAACTCTGCCAGATCCACTCTTGCCTTTACGTTATCCTTTGACTTATCAGGAATCTCCATAATTGTTGCCCAAAGTGCCTCGGCGACATTCTTTTCAGTGTGCATCACGTCAATGTTGTGTGGAAGGAGCAGGTCATCATAATAGGGGAGCCGAGTCAATCCCGACTTATGTGTCCACATATGTTGCTCACCATATCCCACAAAACCACCTTCTGGGTTGGCCATGAGACCATCTATCTCTTCGCGAACTTCGGCACCAGTCATCATTGCAGGTGGGCGATCTGTCACCACGACACCTTTCGTAAAGTTCTTGATGTCTAGTCGGAATGCATGGTCAGGAGGGAGAAATTGTCGATGTTTATCGAATGACGAATATTTTCCACCCTTCTTCAACCAAATGAACCTAAGAGCTTCCTTGCAAACTAGGCATGGGAACTTACCGTGAACACACCAGGCGCAAAATAGCCCGTACGCTGGAAAGTCATGCATGGAGTACTGGTACCAAACATGCATTTTGAAGTTTGTCTTCGTAGCTCGGTCGTACGTCCATACCCCTTCCTCCCAAGCACGGACCAATTCATCAATCAAAGGCTCCATGTACACGCCCATTTTATTCCCCGGGTGTCCAGGAATTATCAACGACACGAATATGTTCTGTCTTTGAAAGCATACGCCGGGGGGGGGAGATTGATGGGGATAACGAACACAGGCCAACATGTGTATGGGGCAGCGGTCATTCCATAGGGATTGAACCCATCTGTGGCCAGCGCAACACGAACATTACGAGCCTCTTTAGCTTTCTCATGGTGAATGACATCAAAGTGGGTCCATGCTTCACCATCGGATGCGTGAACCATCTTGTCAGGATTGTATCGTTTGCCTTTTTTGTGCCATGTCATCTGTTTCGCGGATTCCTCTGTCATGTATGGACGCTGGATCCTCAGTATGAACGAAAGGTGGCGTAGGATTGTCACGGGGATGTCGAGCTGCCTCTTCTGTCCATCACCAGAGTCTACCTCCATGAACCTAGACGATTTACACTTCGGACAGTACTTTGCCTCAGTGTGTTCTTTCCTAAATAGGACGCAGCCCTTCGGACAAGCATGTATCTGCTCATACGTCATCTTGAGTGCACGAAGGAGTTTCTGTGCCTCGTACATGCTCTTTGGGAGAACGTGATCCTTCGGAAGCAGGCTGCCAATAACTGTCAACAAAAAAATAGAAGGCGTCTCGACTCATGCTATACTGCGACTTGAACGCCATTATACGCCCAATGGCATCCAGTTGAGAAACCTTTGTCTTGCCGTGAAGGGGTTTCTGTGCCGCGTCAAACATGTCGTAGAATGCCTTTGCGGTCGCCTCTGGCTCGTCCTCCGTACGTCCTTCGGCGAACTGTGCCTCGTGATAGTCGTTCAACATGTCCGCTACCCCGGCATCAGCATCGTAATCCTCGACGCGTTGTCTCACCACCTCCTCTCTCGTGCGATGCGCTTCACCATGGAAGATCCACCGAGTATAGTCCAGCGTAAATCCATTCTTCCAAATATGTTCTACCATGGCCTTCTTTGGTTTTCTTTTCCGGTTGTCATATTTGCTGCATGGACAAGGGACTAGGCTAGCTCCTTTAGCAGCTTCGCCATACGCCCGTTCCACGAAAGCATCGGTCTTCCTAATCCATTCTGGGGTGACATCATTACGTCGAACGCGGCCCGTGTACATCCACTCACGGTCCTCCATCCTCTAACATATATAACCGAGTATAGTTTAATATAGACATGTAATGCATGTACACTACGTTCCTACCTTCTAATAGGTGATGATAGGTCCTAATCCCACCCGCGCTTGCGTAGATGGAGTTAGTTTCCATGCTCTACTCCGATCCGAGATAGAATTTCGACAGCACCTACCCGCTGTTCTCCGGATACACGTCCTGACAGGGAGAGTGTACTGTCCAGAGAACAACAGGGAGGTGACGCCGAAACTCTATCTCGGACCGGAGTAGAGCATGGAAACTAACACCATCTACGCAACCGCAGGCTGTCCAAAAAACATGGACAATTCGAAACTGATACATTTGTAGATATGCAAAGATCTGCATATCTACACCGTATCTCTTTCGAACGGGAGACGCCTAACTGGGTTACGTGATCTACGACCATGATGCAGATGTAGAGGTTATACCTAGGGTGACGGTGGAATCAGGCTAGCGGGGCTGTGGCGGGTCGGTGCAGTGGCGACGCGACGCGGTGCGGGCAGACCCGCAGTGGCTAGGAAGACAAGTATCTTCTCTGTAAAAAATAAACAAGCATGTCAAAAAAATCGGCAGCACTTCCCCTGTACGGGGAGGTTTCCAAAACCTGCAAATAGATCTAACAGCACGATGGCTGACACGCACATATACAAACGACACGATGAATGCAAGTCACATCTAAGTCCAAAGGTAGGTTACCAAAAAAACATCAAAGACTAAGCACTTTTAAGGTAGTGACAGTACGTGAATCGCCGAAAGGTGTCCTATGCATGTGCATTGCTCATATATTTATAAGGACTATACTCTATACAACTCTATATTGTGAGTTGTCATAATTAGATTTGGATCTCAAAACTAGAAGTTAAAACATACTCTAAAATTAGAAGTTAATAAACATAAAGATTTTCAAATGTTGATATGAGTGAATTGTTTTGTTTCTCCTTTCTCTCATGAATTAAGCATTAGTATGTGAAATTTGAATTGAATTCGAATTTATAATTTGAAATAAAAAAGAAATAAAAACAGAAAATAAAATAAAACAAGAAACAAAGGGGAATATACCGGCTGGGAGGCCGGCGGCGCGACGACGGCGGCGGTGGTCGCCACGGGCGTGCGACGACGGCGGTGGGCGCCGCGGGCGCGACGGTCGTGGGCGCGGTGGGCGCGGCGAGCGCGAGCGGCTGGCGGTGCTCGCCGCGGGCGCGACGGCTGGTGGCGGCGCGACGGCGGGCGGCAGTGCTCGCCGCGGGCGCGACGGCGGGTGGCTCGACGGCGGGCGGCTCGACGGCGGGTGGCGGCGCGACGGCGGGCGGCTCAACGGCGGGTGGCGGCGCGACGGCGGGGCGGCGCGATGGCGGCGAGCGAGCGAGCGTGAGAGAGATAGTGAGAGTGAGAGAGAGACAGTGAGTGAGGGCGCCGTAACAGCTATTAAAACGTTCTTTGCCGAGTGCCCGCGATCCGGCACTCGGCAAAGATTTTTTAAAAATTAAAAAATAAACTTTGCCGAGTGCTGGATCTAGGGCACTCGGCAAAGGCGCCTTTGCCGAGTGCTAGCTGTAGAGCACTTGGCAAAGATGTGTTGTACAGACTTTGCCGAGTGCATAAGGACAGGCACTCGGCAAAGCCTTCTTTGCCGAGTGCTAACTGGACAGCACTCGGCAAAGTATATTTTATTTTTTTTATTTTTGGCAACCAAACTTTTTGTGGTGTGTTTCTACACTATGTAGACCTACAAGTACCATTTTGGTATAATTATAAAAGTTTTTTTTATAACTATTAGATTTAGTTCGTTTATTTGAATTTCTTCGGAAAATTTAGATTTGAACTGCAGGTCACTCGAAACTTGGAAAACCGTGCATGCAAAAATGATATTCATGTTACTTAGCATAAGTTACGACCGATTCCAGGAGCGGACCAGAAACTTCGAGCAACATGCTCACTAAACATGGCCGTGAACTTGCCATCCACATGTTTAAAAATTGTATAAAACACAAACAAAGTCAGAAAATCCTGAAACTTGTCCACGTGTCATGATATCATATGTACAGGCTACGATAAAAATTTTAGAATGTTTGGAGAAAGTTGTGGGACACTATGTGTAGAAACCTAAGAGAACTACACATGAAATCATAGAGTTTCAATGTAGTTCTCTTAGGTTTCTACACATAGTGTCCCACAACTTTCTCCAAACATTCTAAAATTTTTATCGCAGCCTGTACATATGATATCATGACACGTGGACAAGTTTCAAGATTTTCTGACTTTGTTTGTGTTTTATACAATTTTTAAACATGTGGATGGCAAGTTCACGGCCATGTTTAGTGAGCATGTTGCTCGAAGTTTCCGGTCCGCTCCTGGAATCGGTCGTAACTTATGCTAAGTAACATGAATATCATTTTTGCATGCACGGTTTTCCAAGTTTCGAGTGATCTGCAGTTCAAATCTAAATTTTCCGAAGAAATTCAAATGAACGAACTAAATCTACTAACGATTGAAAACTCTGTTAAAATTGTCCACAAATGATACATGTAGGTCTACATAGTGTAGGAACATACCACAAAAATTTTGAGAGACAAAATAAAAAAAATAAAAATATACTTTGCCGAGTGTCTAGAGCAGACACTCGGCAAAGCACGCTTTGCCGAGTGCCTACTATGTGACACTCGACAAAGAATCCTCTTTGCCGAGTGCCAGCAGTTGGCTCTCGGCAAAGACTGACGGCCGTCAGCTGGGGGACGGCCGCTGACGGCGCTTTGCCGAGAGCCACCTTTGCCGAGTGTTTGACCCTCGGCAAACGTGTCGTTGCCGAGTGCGTCCTGTGCCGAGTGTTCAGCACTCGGTAAAGTGTATCTTTGCCGAGAGCCTAAATTTACCGAGGGCGGCACTCGGCAAAGCCTTCTTTGCCGAGTGCCCGATAAAAAGCACTCGACAAAGCCGCCGGCACTCGGCAAAGAGCCGAATTCCTGTAGTGAACCACCTGTGGTAGTTTTCCACCTTTTTCGAAATTTCCACCAAACCAAACCGTAGAAAAATAGATGCTAAAAATACTTAAGAAAATACTGAACAAAACAATCCTAAAAACCTGAAGAAATAACAACCACACAAATTCTAAATATATGTACTAAACAAAGCAACCGATGAGTATACTATTTTTAAGCTTTGCAAAAACCCCCAAAACACTAGTGTATTTTCACAAAGACCTACCCTACCCCACTGATCCCCGCCGTCGACTGACTCCACCTCCGGTGCCCTCCACAGAACGAAATACTTCGATTCGCCCACATTGCACAAGGCACCTACGCCATCCGCCGTGATGAAGAACAACAAACCCTAACTAACACAACAAAAACCTTCAATCCCCCCCGACGAGACTAACCAATGCTTCTGGTCACATCACCCAAAAAAATCGACGTCGAGTCGACTCCCGCGCCGGCACCGATCGCAACAAATTGAAACCCAACGATGAAGAACAACAAAACCCTAACTAATACAGAGTTACCTTCTGCACCGTCGACGAGTCTGTCCAATGTCACGGTCAAAGTCGCCTGAAATCGACGTTGAAGAGACTCCCCCGCCATCTTCGATCGAGTGCGAACTGAAATCCCTAACGCCGATCGTCGGAGGTTGAGAGAGAGCGCGAGAGCAGAGCGAGCAGACGAGAGAGGCAAAGTTGAACGGTCTCACGGTTTCAATTGAACCAACCGGGTGTGGGTCCTAAATACGCGCTCGGTAACATGAAGCCCCCCACCCCCGCCACCGCGCCTGAGTTGGTTGAGCCAGACCGCGCTCGAGTTGGTTGAGCCGGACCACACATTTCTGCTCAGGTGATCAGCTTTTGGTTCATCACCTAAGGTGATAAGTAGATAATATATCGTATATGTATCAGGAGCACTGGGTTGTCTCTAACTAGAGAGAGCCCCAGCCACCCCACAACCGACTAGCCGACCAGGTGAGTCAGATGACCCTAGCTGAACTACACATAGTGTTTATGATTAATTGCACAATCAGTTATGCCTATTTTGAATATGTTTTACACACAAAATAAAGAATCCCGAATCGGGCCCACCTAGTCCAAATGCCTGTGTGTCACTCCCCAATAACCGACCGTGCCCATTTTGGTAATCATCTTTCATCTAAGACCCCAACGCACACCAGAACCAACCCACTCGCAATCCTAATCTAATCCCCACCTCGTCGTTGCCGTCACCTGCTCCCACCATCGTCATCGCCTGCTCCCACGATCATCATCGGCGAGCGCCCCCTCCTCACCCCCGCACGAATCTATGTCACTATGTGTGATGAGACCCTGGCCGTGGGAGATGATTCCCACTCCGGTGTGAGATTTCTAGCGGAGGTGAGGTCACTGCGGCGCTGAGCCGAGGACGTCAGCAGGTGAGTGAGTTGGGAAAATGGATTTCGAGTCTGGTATTCGGTTATATTTTCTGTTTTATTTCTCAATCACCCAGTACAAGTATTTATAGGAGTGATTCCTCCTTACAAGGCCGATTAACAGACCTAAATCATAGCTTGCTGACATTTAATCTTCATGGCAGTTAGTAACAGTTCACTGACAGCTCATTAACCCCTGACAGTTATTCTTCCTGGCAGTTACTAACAACTCACTGACAGCTCATTAATCCCCAACCTGTATTACCTAGGCTCCTAACATCTTCCCCTCGCCTGGAGTTTGATTGTCCCAATCAAAATCAGTAGAAAACCTGGCCTTCAGCACATCATAGTCCTCCCATGTAGTCACTGCATCAATAAAATGAGACCACAACACCTTCACTTGGACAACTAGATGATTGCCCCGACACACCAACCTCCTTTCCAATATCTTCATAGGTTTCACATCCACTCCAAACAAGTCCACAATCTGAGACAAGTCTGAATACACAGGAGTATAAGAAGGAGTAAAAGCCATGAGTTGTGAAACATGGAACACTGGGTGAATTTGGGAGGAAGGTGGAAGTTCCAGTTTATAATCCACCAATCTAATCTTCTGAATAATCTTGAAAGGCCCAAAATATTTCAAAGCCAATTTAGGACAAGGTCGACTAACAAATGTAGTTTGTACATATGGCTGAAGTTTTACCAACACAAATTCACCAACTTGGAATTCTCTATCAGTCCTCTTCTTGTCAGCCTGTATTTTCATTCTGTTCTGAGCAGAAGCCAACTTTTGCTTAAGTAAAGCAGTATAAGCTTGCCTTTCTGCCAACCACTCATCCACCAACTGATCCCCTTCTTTAGCCACCTCAGGAGCAGCATCAAACACAGGTTCATACCCATATAAAGCTTTGAAAGGTGAACACTTCAGGGCTGAATGGTATGAGGAATTGTACCAGAATTCAGCCAAAGGAAGCCACTTCTTCCACTGTGTTGGAGAATCAGAAATGGCACACCTCAAATACATCTGTAAACACTGATTAACTCTTTCACTTTGGCCATCAGACTGAGGATGATAAGCTGTGGTAAGAGCTAATTTGGTGTTGACTGAGGAATAAAGTGCCTTCCAAAAATTGCTAGTGAACACCTTATCTCTGTCAGATACCAGAGACCTAGGGGTACCATGCAACTTCACAATATTGTCCAAAAACACTTGAGCCACTTTGGTTGTAGTAAAGGGATGTTTGAGTGGGAAAAATGTGCATATTTCAAAAATCTGTCCACCATAACCAAAATAGAGTTATACCCTTCTGATTTGGGTAATCCTTCAATAAAATCCATTGTTAGATCTTGCCATGCACCTTGAGGAATTGGCCAGAGCTGAAGAAGACCTAGGGTGTGAATCCTTTCTGCCTTAGCCTGCTGACACACTGCATGCTGCTTAATAAAGCACACCACATCAGACTTCATGCCTTTCCACCAAAACAACCTTCTTACTCTGTGATAGGTGGCCAGACCCCCAGAATGACCCCCCACAATACTATTATGTAAGGCATCAATGATTTTAGTCCTCAAGGCAGAATTGTTAGCCACCCATATTTGATCTCCCTTCCTAATGACACCTTGCTGTAATGAAAACCCCCTTCATTGGACTATGGACAAACAACTGGCCCAACAACACCTGAGCCTCCTCATCTGTAACATATGAGTTTACCAACTCCTGAATCCACACAGGTTTTACTTCCACTACTGATTGCAAAGCCATGAAATTTTCCACCCTAGAGAGAGCATCTGCAGCCTGATTTTCCTTTCCCTTTTTGTACTCAATTCTAAACTGCAGTCCCATCATTTTTGCCATGGCCTTCCTTTGAAACTCTGAATGTAACACCTGGTTATCTAGAAAACTCAGGGCCTTATGATTTGTCTTGATGATAAACTCAACTCTCTAAAGATAAGTTCTCCATTTCTCCACCGCCATTAATAATGCCAGAAACTCCTTGTCATAGATAGACATGCCTTTACTTTTCACACTCAATGCCTTGCTCAAGTAAGCAATGGGTCTGTGTCTTTGCATCAAAACTGGCCCAATTCCATCTTCACAGACATCTGTCTCCACCACAAAATTCTCATCAAAATCTGGTAAGGCCAGGACAGGGGTGGACATCATAGCCTTTTTTAATTTCTGAAAAGCCATCTCTGCCTGATCTGTTGAAACCCTTTGTGCTGCAATAAGTTGGTGAGAGGTTTTGCAATAATGCCATACCCTTTTAGAAATCTTCTATAATATCGAGTCAAGCCAAGGAATCCTCTTAACTCAGAAATAGAACTAGGAGTTGGCCATTTCTCCATAGCAAGAGTTTTGGCTGGATCAGTGGAGACACCCTTTTGAAAAATTACATGTCCCAAATAGGTAAGTTGGGTCCTTCCAAATACACACTTGGACTTCTTCAAAAAAACTTGGTGTTTCTTCAATTGTTCAAACACCAATCTAACATGTCTCACATGCTCAGCCCATGAAGTAATGTAGATGAGAACATCCATCAATAAAAACCATAACAAATTTCCTTAGAAAAGGGTCTAAGACTGAGTTCATTGCACATTGGAAAGTTGCTAGAGCATTGGTCAATCCAAAAGGCATAACTCGAAATTGGTACAACCCATGGTGAGTTTTGAAGGCAGTCTTGAACTCATCTGCCGCACCCATTCTGATCTGGTGATAACCAGCTGTGAGATACAGACTAGAAAAATACTGAGTTCCTGCCAATTCTTCCAAGATTTCCTCAACTAATGGCATTGGAAATCTGTTCTTTATGGTCAAATCATTTAACTTTCGGTAATCTACACAAAACCTCTAGGTTCCATCCTTCTTCTTAACCAATAGTACTGGTGAAGCAAAGGGACTTACACTAGGCACAATAAGTCCTGCTTCTAAGAGAGCCTTTACTTGCTTCTCTATCTCATTCTTATGAAAAGGCGAGTATTTGTAGGGCCTAGAATTCACAGGTATTGCACCAGGAACTGAGAGAATGTAGTGATCATATTGGCTACAGGGTAGTAATTGTTGCGGAACTGCAAACAGATCAACAAACTCCAACAGTAAGCTTTGAATCTCCTCCTTCTGATCATAATCCTCTCTGTCTTCCACTACTTCCAGCAAGACAAATGCCCAGACCTCATGTCCCTTCAGCCATTTAAGCACTTGCAATACAGACACATATTGTATAAAAGTTTGAGGCTGAGAACTATCCCCCTTGATTTTCACCATGACTCCCTTATGCATGAATTCCAATATCTTGTGGTCCCAGTAACATTGCATTGGACTAAACTGCCTAAGCCATTCATAGCCCAAAATGACACCAAAGCACTCAAGGGTAAGACTCTCATATCAGTACAAAATGAAAAACCTTGAGAGCACCATTCCACTCCTCTTACCATTCTATCACATACCATAGTTTCTCCATTAGCCACCTTCACCTTAACTGGAGAACAGACCACCTCTACTAACCCCAACTGATGCACCATGTGAGCACTAATGAAATTTGATGAACTTCCTAAGTCAATCAACATCACTAAAGTCTGTTTGCTCACAGTTGCACTTATCACAATGCTGTTTTCATTATCCTTACCCACCATAGCTTGCAAGGACACTTTGCAACATATTTCTTCCTTCTCATCCTCTTGCCCCAATTGTTGCAGGACCTCATCAGTTAATACTGTGGAATCTTCTTCAGTTACTACCATATTAGTTGTGCTTGTCCCCTCTTGGTACATTCATCAAGATGACCAGGTTCGAACTTATCTCCACAAGCATAGCACAACCCATTCAGTTTTCTAAACTCCCTTATTTGTCTTTCCTTGGATAAATCAGCACCTCCTGTTAGAGACCTCCCTTCACCTCTAACTCCAGTATTCAACATTTTTCCTCCCACATATGGCCTTGTAACCTTCATCTTATGGTCTTACCCCTCTCTAGCACCTCTTGTTGGGTTTGGGCCAACAGAATGGCTTTATCCACTGTTGAAGGCAGCTGTACCTCTACCACACTTTGTATTTCAAATTTGAGGCCCCTAACAAATTGGGTCACAAAATATGTTTCATCATACTGTGGTTTGTGAACTATGACACCATATCTAGCCTGCTCAAACTCTGAAATATAGGCAGTAAGACTTTCAGTTTGTTTGAGTGACATCAATCTCCTTAAAGCCTTTGGATATGCAGTAGCCCCAAACTTATCTGATACTGCCCCCTCAAACTCCTGCCAACCCCCAAGTCTGTTTCTCAATTTGTAACTCTTCCACCAATGTGATGCTATGCCTTTCAAATTCAGAGAGGCCACCGAAACCCAGATAGACTCAGGCACACAGTAGATTGTAAAATATTCTCTGCACTGGTCCAACCATACCACAGGATCGCCCTTCGAGAATTTTGGAAAAGGTAGTTTGGGGATCGCCCTTCTCTTCAACGATCGCCGGCTCCGATGGCTTTGATACCAGATGTGATGACCCCCTGTCCGTGGGAGATGATTCCCACTCCGGCGTGAGATTTCTAGCGGCGGTGAGCTCACTGCGGCGCTGAGCCGAGGACGACAGCAGGTGAGTCAGTTGGGAAAATGGATTTCGAGTCTGATATTCGGTTATATTTTCTATTTTTTATTTCCCAATCACCCGGTACAAGTATTTATAGGAGTGATTCCTCCTTACAAGACCGATTAATAGGCCCAAATCACAGCTTGCTGACAGCTAATCTTCCTGACAGTTACTAACAGCTCACTGCAGCTCATTAACCCCAGACAGTTATTCTTCCTAGCTCACTGACAGTTCCTCAATCAGTATTATCTAGGCTCCTAACACTGTGTTTCACCCTCGCCCGAAATCCGATCGCGGCTGCATTGCCTCCCCGATGCCGATCCGTCTCCGTCGCCCTCTCGTTCGACCGCCTATCTCCTTCTCCGTTCCATTTATCTTTAATCTCGCGCATAATCCAACAATGGTTTTCTAACGCAATCCCCGTTTTGACCGTATGGCATCCCCGACTCTGGTCACTTACCCGCACCATCAAGTTCGTCACGCCATCTCCTTCTCCGCTCCGTTTATCTACAATCTGGCATAATCCAACATTTTTCTGTTAAATCAATGTCTGCAACCTCTACTAGTTTCTGCAGTACCCCCTCATCGGCAAGAAGAAGCATCGATCTGTCAATTGCACTGACTCACACTCGAAAAATAGAGATAATTGGTACTTTTAGTGCCCCTATTTGTTCACCTAGCAATGGATGAGCTGACATATGAATTGCTTCGTTTTTTCCGATGCCAAATTGATTTTCACTGTCATTTTTGTTCACATGTATTTTACTGTTGTTTTTAAAGCAATTTTGTTCTGTCTTTCGACCCAACAGTATTCACTGACCAAGAGGACTATATCAACATATTAGTTTTTGGTCTGTAGGTAAAATGGTCAGCCCCCGTTTTTTATTGTTGTTTTTAGGGATTATACTCCACAGTTTTTGTTTGCAGATTATTTCCAGTATGACTTTTTTTTTGTCAGATTTTGATGGTACACACTATGCAATGCTTTATTTGCGCATAATAGTACATATAAAAATGTTTTATATCAAATATGTATTGTTTTAGCATTGGTTTTTAGATCCAGATTATGCATAGAGCTCATACGCGCAGTTTGGTTTATTAACCAGGTCCTTTTTGGTCCATGAACATGAAGCATGTCGATCGTCTGCCTGTTTACGGTACTAGATTTATCGAATGCACGTACTAGTCTCTTAAGATCGCTTTGCATACCCCCTATGATGTTCTGCATTTGTTCACGCTGATCTTCTACATAATTTCTAAGAGATTGCAGATCGTTGGTATTACTTACATTGGGGATATCTGGCGTGGGTTGGAGCGAAGCCGGATCCGTCGCCCGATGTCGGACGACCTTGTTGTTCCTGTCCACTTTGAAGTTGGCCAAGAACTTTGCTTTCGCCTCCTGGATCATCCGCTCCTTGTGCTCCTCAAACTGGAGCTGCTCGTCAGCCGGCAAGGTTTCCCAAGTCGGCTCTATGATGTTGCTGAGAGAAATATCAGAGCTATCCTTTGAACCGGCCATTGAGGGCCGATCTGATGAGCTTAGATGTGTTGTCCCCAGCGGAGTCGCCAAAAAGTATGTTGACGCCTTTTCGGAGCGCCAAACACTCAACAAGAACCGTGGCGGTGCCCTCTGCACAGGGGCGGATGGTCCGCGCGCAGGGGCCGGACGGTCCGCAGCCTGGTGCGAGGCGCGGTGGTGCTCTCTGCGCAAGGGCGGACTGTCCGCGGCCTGGGGCCGGACGGTCCGCGGCCTGGTGCGCGGCTAGGGCTCCTGCCTGACGGCCGGACGGTCCGCGCCCTGGGGCCGGACGGTCCGCGCGTACGCAGGGACGGCGGAAGATCGCCGACGGCGCCTGGATCTCGCTCCCGGGAGGGACCCCGTCGGGGAGTAGAGATCCTAGGTGGTGTCTAGGCTCGGGCAGGCCGACCTAGACTCCTCTAATCGACGTAGAGCCGAGGAGAGGCAGAGAATTTGGGGATTGGATATCTAAACCTAAACTAGACTAGAACTACTCCTAGGATAAAATGCGAAATAGAAGTTGTATTGATTCGATTGATGATTACAAATCGGCCGTAGACCTCTCTTTATATAGAGGAGGGGGCCTGGACCCTTTACACGACTGGATTCCGGGTTAATTCCGCAAATCTAGCCAACAAACATAGCACAAAACTCGGAACCCTAAACTACTCTGCGCATGCGCGGACCGTCCGGCCCACAGGCGCGGACTGTCCGGACCGCGGACCGTTCGGCCTCAGGGCCGGACCGTCCGGCCGCTCAATATGGTGCTCAACATAATCCAAAACGCATAACTATTGAATCAACCTAGGAGGTTTTCAGCGTAAGCATCCCGCGGATGATGGAGACGGAGGACCCTACTAATACATGTCCTGACACCGATCCACATGAAACTGCCGAGCAGATGGCTACGGGGTTGACGCTACGAGGTTGACGACGATGACGACTTCTTGCCCATAAATAAGAAGTGCAATGATAATGATTCCATCCCTTCAAAAATCCTCAAAAGGACAGTGATGAAGAGGATTAAAGTAGATGGAGTTTATCGATGAAGATGTCGACATGTCAGCCTGTGTCAGACTGTCAGTATGATGGATCTAGGCGCATTATCGTAGGGAGATGACTCTGATACCACGTAGAAAATCATTAAAAAGGTTAGAAATTAAAGTGTTCTACCTCCAGTAGGAGACCGCATACTTAATATGAGATAGGAATAGTTCACATCGTGGCTTACGAAGAGAAATCTAACGTAGTTAATTTGATCTCTATCTATAAACCGTAATTGATTTAGTCTCTATCTATAACACTCGTACAATAATTTTAAAATACAACCAGACATCCAGATCAATTTCGTATAGATATATTTTACCACCCAGCACACAAAGACTGAGATACAGTCCGCCATTGAAATTCTTGGCGGTCACTAAAATCCTGTGCTAGATCCACCGTAATCCGAGCAACCATACAACTATATGAAAACACTAGCTAGTTGTCCGTATTTTTCTACGGTTACTATATATCGTATAAATATGTATTAAGATATTTATTTAAATATAATTATTGTTTACATCTAACATTAAGGTACATGTGGTCTGCTGGTTAGTCCTAAATTTCTAGAGCAAAAGGCGTGGATTTAAGTGCTCGCTCTAAACTATTTTTTGCACGCCACAGACAGGATGGGTCGTGTGCTGGAGAGACACAGTAGCTGGTTGCGTGGGCTTATAGATTTCAGAACACTTACAGAAATATTTGTGATCATGAGCTATACGACTGGTTGTAATTTTTTTTTATAAAGAAAGCTTTATTAATCTTAAACAATTACATCAAGATGATACAAGAGTATTAAGATTTCTCCCGATCTTTACATACTAAGGTGTATATAACTAAAAAAAGAAAAGAAAAAAGACATAAAAAACAAATTCATCACTTTGAGCGAGCTATCACCACAACATAGTCTTCAAGTCAACCACTAACGAGGCAAATGTAGAGCTAAGGCCGAGGCTCTCTAAAAGCAACGTCTTTAAGAAGAACACAACATATAAAAATGCCGTCATTGTTATGACCCAACCAACAAAGGCCAAATCAAAGGTTTTCATCCAAGGGAAAAAGACCCTGGGTACTTTAGATAATGCCTTGAACAAGGTCAATGCGAGGCCAAAACAACTAAGGTCACTGTTTGTATGGTGACCCACCAATGATGATTGTTTGCATCGTCTCCGGGGAAGTACCTGTCCTTCGAGAGTCCTTAATCTTCAAATAGGTCGAACAGCTAAACTAAACATGTGTGTTGCTTGATTGGAGTTGGAGTGGCTCGTTGATTACTTGATTGACTGCCCCAACCATCTCCTTCGGCGACGTAAATCCATCAATCTGGAAGTAGAACAGGTGAATTGTCTTGCAAAGCTTCCAGAACAGCTCCTTGCATGACCTAGGAACAACACTGTCCTGTCTACGAACCAACGCTACTAAACCTCTCCTATACGACTCTAAAGATCCATGTGTTTCCTTCTTAGCCGCTTCTATGGACATGGAACCACCACTGTGTAGAGCAAGCAGTGAAACGCTGTTCAGTTTACCAGCTTCGAACTCCCTCTGCATGCAACAACATGTTTAGTTTCATGGCCACGGACGGACGACGAACATTTTGCTTCAGCGGGGAAACGACAGCATATACCTCAACGCTTCGAATGTCATTTAAGAGACGACTACAAGTGAACATGAGCTCAGACAACTTGCTGTATTCATGATCTTTGACCATGTAATCTGAGAGCGTTTCGCCAAGAAAATACTGCGCTGGAAGTATAATGACCGCCAGTGCGAAGGAGGAAACTGCATTTGCCATGTATTCCTCAACTGTTGGTACAAATTGCCTCCTTTGCCAGTCTGCCTCCGTCAGCATGCACAGCAATACTTTTAGCCACTGCAACAACAGATGAATATGCAAACTTGTTTTTAGTTCTGAAACATAATGGAGTTCAGAACTCGTACGTGAAACTCACTGATTCAGCGAGGTGTTTTGTCACATCGCGCTTCTGTACTGCAGAAGCCATAGATCCAAGCTGGTTCACTGTATTATAGACAGCATAGAAAACTATTTCTACTTTCTCCGAACAGAACTCAACTTTGTGGTGCTCATCCCAGCTGCATATATACAAGTTGATATACATTCATTCATCAATTGCTGCATATAGAACATTCCTACTATATATACTTGATAACAAAGACGTACACCAAGTTTTAAGAACCATACTTCTCAACTAATTCGATGAGATTTTCTTGTTCTTCTTTTGATCCACCAACATCGAAGAAGTCATCAACTACAATCGTGAGCATGATGCTTTTGGCACATGCAACGCGAGCATCAGACAATTCGTGAGGGGATATGGTGGTAGCAGCAGCGAGATAGCAATATGCCAGCCTTTGCCGCACAAATTGTAGCTGGTCCATCCTATTCTCTTTCTCCCAACTATTACAGAAAATAAATGAATAAACTGTGGATATATATATATAGCTTAAGAAAGGATGGTATAAGACAAGTGATCTTAAATGGTGAAATTACCTAATGATGTTCTGTAGTTCGTCCTGGTAAATAGATTGAGAAAAACAGAAATCTTCAACAGCCAACGCAAGGATGTCTTGACTTACATGACATGGCCTGATTCAGAACAGAAGTTGAATCTTTTTGTATAGCATACTCCCTCTCCATCCATTTTATAAGGTGTTTTGTCTTTTTTTAGGTTCATAATTTTTGCTATGTGTTGGGGTCGTGCTTCGGTGCGCCGAAGGTCTCACACGAAGAAACAGCTTCGGCTGAAGTCGTCTCCAAGAGATGGCCGAAGGTTCCTTTTCATGGAGCTTCGGCGTTTTAAACCGACATAGAGATAGAATGACCTTTTTATACATATAGGTCTGAGTCAATGTTGTAAACTTTTGTAAGGGGCATAATTGTAATTTGTCACAGGCTGCGACCTGTGCTTATAAATAGATGAACAGTACCTCTGTACTGTTCACGCGAACCTGTCATTTGCCTTCGCATCACACTTGCTCTCCTGCCTTCCTCAGGACCGAAGGTACATTTGTAATTTGAAGTCATTTGTATTCATTCACATTAGTAGAAATGGAAATGATTCTATGTTAACATTTGAATGTCTATTTTATACCTCATGATTTATATGAATGCTTCATCCCTCGTTGTTATGTTTACGAAGGTATGTCCTTCGTAACCTTCGTCCGGAATTCCTTATATCCCGAAGGGATATAATGTGGTGAAGGACGAAGGACCTTAATATTTAACATTTTCTGTGTTGCTTTGTTCTTAACTCTTAGCATTTGAGAACAAGCCCCCAACATTGGCGCCCACCTCCGGTGAACTCACTTCCACTTTTCTGAGCTGATGGCTTCGTTCAACAACCAAGCTGGAGCTGCTTCGGCTTCGAAGCTGGTGCTCCCGAT
The DNA here is from genome assembly GCA_029449295.1 of Zea luxurians. NCBI lineage: Eukaryota > Viridiplantae > Streptophyta > Magnoliopsida > Poales > Poaceae > Zea > Zea luxurians. The sequence continues at coordinate 33,596,143 of JAOPSE010000010.1, read as the reverse complement.
AACAGGCGGTTCTTGCTCAGAGCCGGCTAACAAGAAGCAGAAGAAGGAGGCTCAGAGAAGGGTGCAGCATGTTGGAGTGCAGGGACCCTTCATCAAGTCAAAATGGTCCCATATTCCAATTACCTTCTCTCAGGAAGATCTTCAGCTTAAGGATTATCCTCATAATGATGCCATGGTTATCTCTTGCGTGATCAAAGGATTTCTGGTCCACAATGTCCTAGTTGATACAGGCAGTGCAGCTGACATTATATTTGCTAAAGCCTTCAGACAAATGCAAGAGCCCGAAGACAAGATTCATGATGCTACGCACCCTCTTTGTGGCTTCGGAGGGCGGCAGATTGTAGCACTTGGGAAGATTACCATGCCGGTAACCTTCGGGTTTGTTAACAACACAAGGACTGAGCAAATTGTGTTTGATATTGTTGACATGGAGTATCTTTACAATGCTATTATCGGCCGTGGCACTCTTAATGCCTTCGAAGCAATTCTTCACCCAGCGTATCTCTGCATGAAGATACCTTCGGATCAAGGACCTATTGCTATTCATGGAAGTCAGGAAGCTGCTAGAAGGGCCGAAGGAAGCTGGACTGACTCCAAGGCAATCCATAATATAGATGGAGCTGAAGCTTGTGAACAGTACAAATTCAGGAGGGAGAAGGCAGCTTCAGCGGACCAGCCGAAGCCTATGTTATTGTGTGAAGATGTAGCAGAGCAGAAGGTGTTGTTGGGCTCGCAATTATCTGAAGACCAGGAGAAAACCTTGATAAGGTTTTTATTCAACAACAAAGATGTCTTTGCATGGTCAGCTAATGATCTCTGTGGAGTAAATCGGGATGTTATTGAACATTCGCTCAATGTTGACCCATCCTTCAGACCCCGAAAGCAGAGGCTTCGGAAAATGTCTGATGACAAGGCCGAAGGGGCTCGCAATGAAGTAAAAAGACTCCTCAGTGCAGGAGTTATCAGAGAAGTGAAGTATCCAGAGTGGCTAGCTAACACTGTTATGGTGAAGAAGGCCAATGGCAAGTGGAGAATGTGTATTGATTTCACAGATCTTAACAAGGCTTGTCCGAAGGATGAATTCCCGCTGCCAAGGATAGACTCTTTAGTTGATGCAGCAGCTTCTTCAGAGCTCATGAGTCTCCTGGACTGCTACTCAGGCTATCATCAAATCTGGATGAAGAAGGAAGATGAGCCGAAGACTAGTTTCATCACCCCAAGTGGTACATATTGCTATCTTCGGATGCCCGAGGGGCTCAAGAATGCTGGAGGGAGTTTTAGCAGAATGACTGCGAAGGTTCTCCAATCTCAGATAGGCAGAAATGTGTTGACTTATGTCGATGACATCATTGTAAAAAGCACGAAGCAAGAAAATCATATTGCTGATCTGCAGGAGACCTTCGCCAGCTTCAGACAAGCTGGTCTGAAGCTGAATCCAGAAAAATGTGTCTTCGGAGTGAAGAAGGGCAAATTTCTTGGATGCTTGGTTTCGACAAAAGGAATCGAAGCTAATCCAAATAAAATCGAAGCTATACTTTGAATGGAGCCACCAACCACAAGAAAAGGGGCCCAAAGATTGACAGGAAGGCTGGCATCTCTCAACAGATTTATATCCAGATCAGCAGAAAGAAACTTACCATTCTTCGAGGTGCTGAAGTCAGCTGAAGTCTTTCAATGGGGCCCGAGTCAACAAAAAGCCTTCGAAGAGCTCAAGCAATACTTAATAGATCTCACAACATTAACTCCACCAACGCCAGGGGCTCCTCTGTTGTTGTATGTGGCAGCTTCGCACTCAGCAGTAAGTGCGGCACTTGTTCAGGAGAAGTTTGATGGACAAGTCAAGAAGCAGGTCCCAGTATATTTTGTATCTGAGGTCCTTAGTGTCTCAAAGAAAAATTATACAGAGCTGGAGAAGGTGTTGTATGCTGTTTTAATGGCATCCAGGAAGCTTCGGCATTATTTTCAGGCATACAATATCATTGTTCCTTCTTCGCAGCCGTTGAAGGACATCATGAGAAATAGAGAAGCAACTGGCCGGATTGGAAAGTGGGCTGCGGAGCTCAATGAATTTTACATTGATTATGTGCATAGATCCTCAATCCAGTCTCAAGCATTGGCAGATTTCATTGCCGACTGGACGCCAGGGGCTCAGGACGAAGAAGCGAATAAAGATGCCGAAGCATGGACAGTGTTTTGTGATGGCTCTTGGGGAACCTTCGGAGCAGGTGCAGCTGCTGTTTTGGTTTCACCGTCCAAGGTTAAAACTTGCTATGCAGCAAGACTTGACTTCAGCTGCACAAATAATATCGCTGAGTACGAAGCTTTGCTCCTGGGTCTTCGGAAACTAAAGGCAATGGGGATCAGAAGGGCGATTCTTAAAACTGATTCCCAGGTTGTTTCGGGTCATATTGACAAAAGTTGCAAGGCTAAAGACCCGAAGCTTGAAAAATACCTAGACACAGTCCGAAGGATCGAAGCTTCCTTCGAAGGATTTTCTGTTAAGAATATCCCTCGAGGACAAAATGAGCATGCTGATTTGTTAGCCAAGTCTGCAGCACAGGGGCTGCCGCTACCTTCGGATGTGTTCTTCGAAACAATAAAGGCACCTTCAGTGGAGCTACTTGAAAGAGCAGTCCTTAACATTTCTCCTGTTTACAGTGAAGATTGGAGAACTGAAATAATCTCTTACCTTCAGGGAAACTTCCTATCAGATGACGAAGCTTACAATAAAAGGATAGAGGCAAGAGCTCGTCCCTATGTCATGATAGAAGGAGAGTTATACAAGCATGGAGTTTGTGCCCCGCTGCTCAAGTGCTTGTCCAGGGCCGAAGGTATAGAGTTGATGAAGGAGATACATGCAGGCCTGTGCGGATCCCACATCGGATCCAGGCCGTTACTTGGAAAAGTGTTCCGCCAAGGATTTTACTGGCCGAAGGCAGCTTCGGATGCAGCGGAGTTAGTTCAAAAGTGCGAAGGTTGTCAAAAATGTGCAAGAGATCAAAAGCAACCTTCGTCTTTGACACAGCTGATACAACCCATCTGGCCATTGCAAAGGTGGGGCCTTGACTTGTTGGGTCCATTACCACCGGCCCAAGGGAATCTAAAATATGTTATAGTAGCTGTGGAGTATTTTTCTAAGTGGATTGAGGCGAAGCCATTAGCAACAATAACTTCGGCCACTGTCCAAAAGTTTTTCTGGCAGAACATCGTCTGTCGCTTCGGAGTACCGAAGGCCATCACTGTGGATAATGGAACGCAGTTCGACTCCGAAGATTTCAGAAATTTCTGTGATCAAATTGGAACGAAGATCCATTTTGCATCAGTCAGGCATCCGGAGTCGAATGGGCTTGTTGAAAGGGCCAACGGCATCATAATGACAGGAATAATGAAGCTAATCTTTAATCAACCAAGGGGAAAATGGCCAGATCAGTTGACCAAAGTGGTGTGGAGCCACAATACAACAACATCAAGGTCTACAGGCTTTACCCCATTTAAGTTGTTATTTGGTGACGAAGCAATAACCCCGGAAGAAGCCAAAGCTGGATCAATAAGAGTGGTAGCTTCGGCAGAATCAGGCCCCGAAGATACTTGTCTCGTGGAAAAAGATGCCTTAGAAGGGATCAGGCTTCAAGCCGTGGAAAATATCAATAAATACCAGGCTGAAACAGTTAAATGGCGAGATAGAAAGGTCCGGCTAAAAAATATTGAGCCGGGACACTTGGTGCTTCGGAGAGTGGCCAACCCAGATACAGTGGGCAAGCTACAATTAAAATGGGAAGGGCCTTTCTTAGTAGCATCTTCGTCAAGGCCTGGTTTGTACAGACTGAAGGACATGGATGGCAATGAAATTCCAAGATCTTGGAATGCCGATGAGCTTCGGCGATTTTATGTATAACTCGATGTACTTTTTTATGTTTTTTCTTTTCTTTTTCATGGCACCCTTTTCCTTTCTAAAGGGGGAGAAAGGTTTTTAATGGGGCCATCATATGTAATCTTCCTTTTTAGTTTTATAAGAGCAAAATCCCCCAAAGAATGTAAATGTAAAAGCTGAGAGTGCACCATCGAGTGCCGAAACTGAAAAAGAGAAGAAGCTCCGAAGACGTCCCTAAGGGGATGCAGAGCTCACAGCGAAAAGTCAACGCTGATTCCGCCGAAAGTAAAAGGCGAAGAAGCTCAAAAGACGTTCCTAAGGGAATGCAGAGCTTATACCGCCTAAGTAAAAGGCGAAGAAGTTCCAAAGACGTCCCTAAGGGGATGCAGAGCTTACAGCGAAAAGTCAACGCTGAAACTGCCTAAGTAAAAGGCGAAGAGACTCCAAAGTCGTTCCTAAGGGAATGCAGAGTTAATGTGTGGTTTCTAAGGAAGTAATGGCTGAGAATGTGGCTTCGGACATATGCTTCGGACATTCATTCGCGCATTACATTACATCATAACATTTGCATGCATAAGCATTCATTCATAGCATTTGTGAACCAAAGTGGTTGCTTCGGCAGAAGGGAGAATTGTTTTTTTATGAATCATTGTGTAAAAGAAAAGTTTCGGAGAAGTAGTTTTTTATGATTCGTTATGCTTTGTTGTATACAAAAGCGAAAAGCTTCGTTGCTCGGCAAAAAGAAGAATTGCTTTTATGCTTCGTTGTGTACGAAAAGAAGGGAAGGTGTTTTTTCGTCTTCGGCTCAAAAAACTGATTTCGTCCACATCAAAGCGCCTCAATCGAAGGGTAAGAATATATTACAAGGTATGAACAAAGTTCCTCGAGAACAATCTAATTGTATTTACAAGAATTGATACAAAACTATCCTGAGTTTTTCTATACTATACTTCTACTGATCTTCATTAAGCTTCAGCTTCGGCGACAGCTTCGGCGACATATCTTAGGCATCATCTTCACCTTCGTCATCCTACATAAATCAAGAAATCGTGAGTAAAAATCAAGTGCAAAGGAAAAGGTAAGTACGAAGTATCATTTCTTACTGGTTCAAGATGACTTCGGGCTTCGTCTCCAGCCTTCTCCCGCCCGCCTTTTGTCCATATCATTTTTACAAATCTATTTGAGATGCTTCGGGCGAGGTCAGGAATATCATCCAGGATTGACGGAGATAGGGTGAAGTTGGGCCTGTTGACTATTTTTCCATGTTCGCAGCCGGCCTTCAGGAATGCAGCAGCGGTACCCCGAGAAGCTACCCAGGCACAGAAGTCGCCGTGCCCGGCTATAACTTCGTCAAGTTCTTCAATTTCGGCTTCAATATGATCGAAGGCCTGTGGTAAATTTTCCGCCGAAGGGTTAAATTTCCCGCTGCTAGCTCCAACAGAGTAAAATATCTTTTTTAATCGTCCAATACAATTGTTGCTAAATTTTAAGCATTTGTCTTGAAGGCTTGCTAACGATTTCTTCAACTCTGAGCTGGTCTGGACTTCGGCTTCAAGCTTCGAATTAAGCTCTAGCTTCTCCTGATCGAATTGTTTTGATTGACTGATAAGCTTCGAATTCAACTCTGATACTTTAGCCTCAGTCTCAGCCAGCAAGCCTTCCGTCGATTGGAGCTCGAAGTCTTTCTTTTCAATGATGGCAGATTGTTCTTTTATCTTGTTTTCTAAGTTTTCAATTATAGCTTCGTGTTTTCTGTCCTCCAGATCTTGCTGCATCTTCAGAGCTTTGCTCAGTAGCATGCTCTGCATAGAAAAATTTACGTTGGTAACATTTTCATTATTAACAGCAATAAAAACCAGAGAAAAGGTTGTTTACCTTGAAGTTGGAGTAAAATAAGCTGCCGACGATATGTTGTCGTCGGTAGCGGCTGATGTCTGTCTCTAGCTTCGGAAAACCGATACTCTTTGATAGAGTACCGATTACCTTAGCTCCAGTCTGGTCTCGAATGCAGCCCAATCTTTCGTCATCAATGCCTCCAAATAAAAGGGCTCCTGGCTTATAGCCGCAAGATTTGGCATAGTCCTTGAGTTCTTCTATTTCGTCCTTCGTCAGTTTTTGCCCAACTAAATTTTGAAAAGAGTAGGCTTCGTCGTCCGAAGTCTCTTCGGCTATTTCTTTTCCTTTTTCAGGCACTGTGGCCATGCTTTTTCAGTAGTAGCATCAGCTTCTTCTGCTGCCATGTCTTCCAAAATTTTGTCAATGTCCTCAATGGTTGTTTCTAAATTCACATCTTCGGCTGTAGCGGCTTCGGTAGCCGCGACCTCCGAAGGTGCGACTTCGACGTTTGTGGTGTCTTCGACAGCTGGTGTTTTCTGAACTGACGCTCTAGGCGGCGTCTTGTCGATGACTTCAGTTACCGCAATAATTCTTTGCCGTTTGGGTTTGCTTATCTTCGTCTGATCCGGCACGTCCACCTTTTGAAAAAGCTTCGTCAGTTGGAGCCCTAATGGACTTAGCTTCGTGGGCATGGGTTCAGTCATTACCTTTAAGATTTCCTCCACGTCGCTGGCAGAAGGCGGTGTGGGGGTCCCTTCTTCTTCGGGTGATTTGCGCTTCGGAGTAGATATTTTTCTTTTCTTGGGAATTTTCTTTTCCTTTGCTGGTCTTTCTTCATCTTTGATCAGAGTTTCGGCCACTCTTTTTCTTTTGTGGCCCTCGGCACCCTTGTTTAACTGCTCATAGTCTGGGTACTCGAAGCCCAGGGCATCAAGCACTCGGTTCAGCCTTCGTTTCGGTCGGGCGCCGAAGGCCGCTGTCATTAGTTGATCCTCTTTTTTGGAGTAATTCCCCAAAATTTCGTTGCACATCACCTCAACTGTGTCTAACCATTCTTTGCAGGGTTTTTTAAAGTACTTCTTAAACTTGAAGTGGTAGGGCAGCCGGACAAGCTCCCCCTTCTTCTTCTCTCCCTCCAGCTTCGGCATTTCCCACTCTTTTAGAGTAGGGAAAACTCTGAATGCCAAAAATTCCTGAACTAGATCCCTGGTGCCAATATGTTCTGAAATAATTTCAAATTCACCCAGAGCAGCCCAGGTGGGACCTTCTAGATCGCCGATGCGACACCGTGGCCTCGTCTCTCCGAAGATTAAATCCAGAGGGCTCTGTACCAATTTTTCTTTGTCTTCATCAACTTTTACATAGAACCACTCAGATTTCCAGCCTGCTGGCCATTTGCTTCGGTAGCTGATGACAGGGCACTTTGTTGTCTTCCGGTAGGCAAAATTATAGCAACCAAAATTATCATGTAGCCCGTCTTTTCTGGCCTTTGTTTGGTAATGTAGTTCGTGAACTCGGCAGAAGCTGTCGGCAAACGGTTCCACAGCTTGGCTTCGGAGGGCCCAGATATAAACATTGAGCCTAACGATGGCGTTAGGAGTCAATTGATGAAAGTAGATACCAAACTTCTTCAGTATCTCCGCAACAATATTGTGAAGAGGGAATCTAAGCCCAGCCTTTAAAAAGCTCTTGAAGATAACAATCTCATCCTTCCCTGGCTTCGGGGTGGTTTCTTCTCCCCCGAAGCGGAGTAGCTTCTTCTGATCTTCATTGAAATAACCTGCTTTCACCATCTTCGAAAGATCAGCTTTTGAAACAGTTGATTTCCCAAAATCCAGGTGACTGGGCTTGCTGGGCATAGCAATGTGGTAGTCATCTTCGGGGTCAGTCCCTTCAATGTTTTCTTCTCCTTCGGCAGTTGTCGGGTTTGCTTCAGCAGCAGGCATTTTTTCCGCAGTCACTAGACCGGAACGCCGCATCGCTTCGGAGATGGGCACAGTGTCCGAACCTTCGGCTTCGTCTCCCTCACGTACAACTTTGGCAGTAGATCGTACTCTCGCCATTTGATTCTGAGTTTGGGGAAGTCAGAAACCTTTTTCCTTTTTCTTTTCTCCGAAGCTCTTCTTTCTGACGAAGCAGACGTCGAGATGGACCTTCGTTCGATTCTAAGACTCAAGCTTCGGCTATGGTGGAAAATTTTGGCAGCAAAACAGTGCAAATAGCAATGAATGCTGTGGTAACTTCACACCTACCCGTTTGTTTATATAGTGCTGCAGGTAAGAAGGCGAAGCGGCAGGATTTTCGCACCACGCGGGCAGTCACTTGTACTCGCTGTGCAGTGGACCGTAAAGGTCAAACAGTAACTCTGCAAGGTGGGCCTGGCACGCGCTCGGAAGCCGGATCGTTTCTCCGCAACGAGCTCAGGGAAGGTGTTTTTTGGACCTTCGGCTTCCCGAAGCTGAAGAGGTTTTTTTTCACGGGTCAAGCTCGTTACGAAAAACGATCTAGCACCGCGAAAGGGGCTACTGTTGGGGTCGTGCTTCGGTGCGCCGAAGGTCTCACACGAAGAAACAGCTTCGGCTGAAGTCGTCTCCAAGAGATGGCCGAAGGTTCCTTTTCATGGAGCTTCGGCGTTTTAAACCGACATAGAGATAGAATGACCTTTTTATACATATAGGTCTGAGTCAATGTTGTAAACTTTTGTAAGGGGCATAATTGTAATTTGTCACAGGCTGCGACCTGTGCTTATAAATAGATGAACAGTACCTCTGTACTGTTCACGCGAACCTGTCATTTGCCTTCGCATCACACTTGCTCTCCTACCTTCCTCAGGACCGAAGGTACATTTGTAATTTGAAGTCATTTGTATTCATTCACATTAGTAGAAATGGAAATGATTCTATGTTAACATTTGAATGTCTATTTTATACCTCATGATTTATATGAATGCTTCATCCCTCGTTGTTATGTTTACGAAGGTATGTCCTTCGTAACCTTCGTCCGGAATTCCTTATATCCCGAAGGGATATAATGTGGTGAAGGACGAAGGACCTTAATATTTAACATTTTCTGTGTTGCCTTGTTCTTAACTCTTAGCATTTGAGAACAAGCCCCCAACACTATGGACTTAGATATAATACACTATGTCTATACACATATAGTAAAAGAAAATGCGCGTAGAAAAATCAAAATGTCTTAAAATTTTGAATGAAGGGAGCATGTTTATGTTAATACGACTAGATGAGAGATACATTTCTGAAGGAAAAATCATACAGATATTTTGTCTTTAGCGTCTGAGAACCCCTAGCATCCAAATGCTCAATACTTCTTCTGTTGTTGAGAGGATCTACTATGGCATAATGGGGAAACTTAAGAGCATACTCTACCTGGAATCGAAAAGATGCACCAAATTAAACATAATGTAAATTTCCACTTGAAATATGAGAATATTAAATCTCGTGATGGCACCTCTTCAAGTATTGGTACTCTTTGTGCTCCATCAGAGCATAGCTTTTCCCTCAATAAGCTACCTGTCCAACATCCTATGTTCTCTAAGGTCAAGTCTCTTTCTGATAATATGACTTTAGAGGCTTTGTACATTTCCAATAGAGTCTTTGTATCACATAAATATCCTTGTAGTGAGTTGTGGAAATTGGAGGCTTCAGCAATATGAGACAACCAATCTACAATATATTAAAGTTAATGGGTTAATAATGACCAAGCATAAAATCTATAGAGAAATAATCTATATAGTAGAGCACCTGTGGAAACATCATAGCCATTCATTTGTAAAATTCGAAATGCCATCGCACATGTTTCTGCATCCAACATTATTTCCTCCTCTTTCTGTAACCACAAACTGCAAACTTGACAGTGAATTTCACAAGCTAGTAAAATTCTTCATCAATGTTTTTGCTCATGACTATAGTACCTGTATACCATGTCCAGGACAGCCTTTATCTCAGCAGAAAAATGCCGTGATATCCCAACACTTTCGAGCGTATCCACCATTGAAAGCTGATAATGAATGTTTTGTGGGAACACTGTTGGTACTGAAAGTATATACTAGTATTAATTAAGTATTTGGGTAAAACCTGCACCATCGAATACTATTAACAAAGAACTTTACATTACACCAGCACACCTGCACTGCCAAATTGTGTGACAAGCAAATTTAGGTACTGTAGCGCTTTGTCGTCATAGTTGGCGACTAAAGCGGCAGCAGTTGCAGAAGGAGAGTTAAACAAGGATCCATTCTTCGCTTGGAACTTCATAACATCATTCCAGTCCAACAGATTTTCGAACCCTTCAGCAACATAGGCACAATATGCTTCTATTGCCGTAGATTTGTCCCCATCATATCTGGATTATATGTTAGTATAGGGATTCAGAAATTTAAGTCAAAGAGAATATATATAACTCAAATTCTACTTTATTATACACATATATAAGAAAACGAAAATACACATACATACATAACATCCTATGCGCATTATAACTTTACAAACTAGATGATCATGATGAGGAAAAGATGAAAGGGGATGCAATAACTTCTCTGAAATATCCCATTAACAGACCGTTTCAATTCGTTCTCCCGGAGGCGAAGTATCCCATCAATATCAGTTTGTCTTACAGGAAACTGCAAACCCATGTTAATGGCAAGGGTGAACATGCCGCTGAATGTGAAATCGAAGCCAATCGGAACTACAATCTTTTCGTCTGTTACTGTCTGGAAGTTCCTTGCAATGAATTGTATTCCTACCAGTAACATTTCTGTCTCATCAAATCATGACAATAAAACCATTAGAATAGCACTGATAGGTGGTTGCATTGCATCTATACCTCTAATTATGTGCGCAGGGCCAACATCCCATTTCTTAAGTGCAATAACACATGCCAGTGTGGCTAAAATAGTTTCCTTCTTGTCAGCTGATGAATCAACTTCATTGTGACCCCACGATCCGTTATCCAGTTGGTTTTCCAGTATCCATTGAACACACTGTGGGAAGCATGGAGCCTGAGGAGAGCCTGGAGACGGTACCATGGCTACCCATGCTGTGTCATATGCAGATGGCGAGAGCTCGGGTTTCAGCAGCTGCTTCCTTATTCTGGCGTGCCGTTCCTAGTTTATCATGATCAAGACAAAGAACTTTGTAAAGAATACCGTGTCAAAACTCAAAAGGCTCAAAGTACTTGGATGGAAGGATCAGGATTCAGGAATGCTGCTGGTACCTCGATGTCTAGGCTTGCATTTCTTTCGACAACCCTCGTTCCAGATTGTGCTGTTGTTTGAACTAATGAAATGGCAAGCTATATATTCAGACATCAATCCAGTATAAACAATAAAGATGGAGCTGCAATCTCAGGCATAAATATATGTGTATAAACAACATGAGAGACACATCCATGCAACCTTGGGGCTCCTTATTACCTCCACAAGATATCCTCCGAGACTCGATGCAAGTCCAGTAGTAGAGAGGAGGAGGACGGTTACTTCTACAGGAAGAGAATCTGTGGTAGCTTGATTTTGCCGAGGAGTTGGAGAAGGTGAAGCGAACATGGTTACTTGGATTACTGCGCGAGGGATTCTTTGGCACTGAGGTCGCCGTCGCCGAGAGGGCAGAAGAGCACCAGACTGTAGACATAATGGACAAGTGGACAGGGATATAGCTAGATTACCGGACGTATTCCTCAATTTGTAGGACGGAGGCATGGTCTCCGGAATTGTAAGGAGCATGACAGTTGACAGGAAGAGGAATTTCGTTGTTTAGGTTGGTTTCTAATGAGCAGATGAGCCATCAGTCCAAAGCTAAGTTAGTGGATGTTTTTTTAGCAGCTTATTAGCGTCCAGCTCGGATAGAGTCCGCTGTTGATTTAAATGTTACTAGTACAATAATACTAATGCGTTGCTGCTGCACAACATCATATTTGATACCCATAAATAATAAATTTAATATCAAAGTGAACATATGAAAAAGAGTTCGATCTCATTAAATAATATATCAGACATTAAATTAATGAAAATAAATATTATATTTTATCTTAATTAAAAGGTAAGGTCGAGAAAGATGTGAGTTGAAAAGGAGCTCGATCTCATTTTTATTATAGCCCACTCATTCATCGTTTCTCTTTTATATAGCGGGGTGTTACTATATATGAACGTCATGATGCGTGCGACTTCCTGTTGTGTTAAGCTTAAGTAGTTTCTTGTGTAACAGACTTTGCGCCCATTAGGTTCAATATTGTTAACCGAGAAACGGTAGAAAGAAACAGACCTACCAATAGAGATATAGATAAATATAGAAGACACTTTTTTCGGGCTATGTTTTCATACGAATCCGTAGGTTTCATACGAATCCGACTATGATTTCTCTTCCACATTTTCCTTTTCTTATTATGACAGCAAGCGTACAAGATCATCGTCAAATCAAAGGAGCCTGAACGAAGCAGCCCAACCAAAATCCCCTGGCCACTTCGTGCCTTCTCAACATTTCTTGTCCTGTGGTGTCATGGGCATAACAGGGAGTGAGAGGCAACAGCCAAGCTGGAATAAGGCTAGAGAATAAGATTGAGATGAGCTGGGATAAGGTTAGAGAATAAGATTGAAATGAGAGAATTATGGAGAGTTGGTTAGCATCAGATAAGTCCAAGAAAGTAGGAGTTAGTTGAGAGTTTGTAGGAGAAATTGGTTAGCCATAGGGCTATTTATAAGCCGCATGGCAGCGGGGAATAAATCAAGGAAGATCATTATCAAACCAATCTCTCTCTCTTTTGCAATGACCCTCTCAAGCGCCTAGGGCTGCTACCCTAGAACCAAGCCTGCGGCAGAGGGGTATAACCTCGCCGGAGAAGACAGCTATCCCCATGGACCGGTCCATGACACCTGGTATCAGCTCCAGGTTATCCTCACCACCAGACGCCCATCCCTCACCACCACCAGCCACCGCGCCATCTGCCGCCGCAACACCCTCCCACACGCCCTCTCCAACTCCAGATGCATTCACTCGGCTCGAAGAGAAGTGGGATCAATTCGTTGTGATGTTCCACCGCTACAAGGAGAAGACAGAGAAGGAACTCCAAGCAGCGGTGCGGCTTCAGGCGGCAGCGCGAGGGTTCCTGGCACGCCACCAGGTACAGTCCCTTCGTGGAGAGAAGCACCTTGTTGTGGCCTCCAGGGCCACCCCATGGCCGTCATCACATGAGCAGGTTGTGGTGCGCCTGCAAGCCGCAGTGCGCGGCTTCCTTGTTAGGCGGGCGGTGCGGAAGCTGCACTTGCTGATCAGCTCATCGCTGCACCAACTCGCAGCCTGCACGTCCAACCACCAGGTCTCGTCTATACTTTTTGAACCCCCTGCAGAAGTCGAGATCTGGGTATGCAGCCCCCCTGCACGGCCAAAGAGGGTCGTCTCCCTCATTCGGGCAACTGCCTTGGTGCTGGACAGACCCAAGGGCTGGTTCCTCCTTCACTTTTCATCCAACGTGAAGTCTGCAGTTCAGCTCTTTCCTTGGGATCCAGGAGGACATAGCTGCAGTTCAAATTTATATTTTAGTTCCACAATTTTTTTGTATTTTCGTCTTAAATAATAAAGGTAAGCCAAGATGTAAAAGGCTTAACCTTAAGTCGTGTCAGGTAAGTCTATGGCAGCTCGAGGACGAGCTGGTCCTCAAGGGAGGAGGAGATGTCATGGGCATAATAGGGAGCGAGAGGCAACAGCCAGGTTGGGATAAGGCTAGAGAATAAGATTGAGATGAGCTGGGATAAGGTTAGAGAATAAGATTGAAATGAGAGAATTGTGGAGAGTTGGTTAGCATCAGATAAGTCCAAGAAAGTAGGAGTTAGTTGAGAGTTTGTAGGAGAAGTTGGTTAGCCATAGGGCTATTTATAAGCCGCATGGCAGCAGGGAATAAATCAAGCAAGATCATTATCAAACCAATCTCTCTCTCTCTTGCAATGACCCTCTCAAGCGCCTAGGGCTGCTACCCTAGAACCAAGCCTGCGGCAGAGGGGTATAACCTCGCCGGAGAAGACAGCTATCCCCATGGACCGAAGGTCCATGACATGTCGTCGCCTAAATCTTGAAGCATCGCTCTCCGGGGTGCTGCCTCATCAGAGCTTGTTTGAAAGTCAGCGAATGAAGGGGATTATACATACATACTGTTGACACCTTTTTCGGACACCAATAATTCAACACGAACCGTGGTGGTGCTCTCTGCATAAGGGCGGATGGTCCGCGGCCAGGGGCCGAACGGTTCGGGACCTAGCGCAGGGCTAGGGTTTCCTGCCTGACGGCCGGACGGTCCGCGCCCTGGGTCACCGGCGGTGCCTGGATCTCGCTCCCGGAAGGGACCCCGTCGGGGAGGAGGGATCCTAGGTGATGTCTAGGCTCGGGCAGACCGACCTAGACTCATCTAATCGACGTAGAGTCGAAGAGAAGCGGCGAATTTGGGGATTGAGAGGCTAAACTAGAACTAGACTAGAACTACTCCTAATTATATAGGAAATAAATGCGAGATAAAAGTGTTATTGATTCGATTAATGATTACAAATCGGTCGTATACCTCTGTATTTATAGAGGAGGGGGGCTGGACCCTTTACAAACTAATCTTTTGAGCTAATTCCGTGAATTTAGCTAACAACCGTAGCACAAAACTCGGAACCCTAATCTGCTCTGCGCACGCGTGGATCGTCCGGCCCACAGGCGCGGACCGTCTGGCGGCTCAATTTGGCGCCCAACATATGCGCCCTGCCTTTTGGTGGAGCTGAGCAAACCAAAAGCATCTTAACTCGATGTGATTACATCGGTTTTCTTAAGCATCTTGCCACATACTAGGATGATACTGTTTGAGGAAACGCCCATTCAAAGCTTTGGGCAAATCTTTGTCTTGTAATGTTTGCAATAAATAGGCGTTACCAGATATTACCTGCTTTACTTTGTATGGACCTTCCCAGCTTGGCGACCATTTCCCAAACTTTCGGTCTTTGTTTCTTAGAGGCAGGATGGTCTTCCACACCAGGTCCCCTACTTGAAATGACTTTGCTTTGACCTTCTTAATTCTTATTGTAGGCTCTGGCTATCATGATCTTGTCCTTTTCTATTGCTCTCAAAGCTATCACCCTCTTGTCAGTCACCTCATCAATATTATCCATCATTGAATTATAATAATCAATGATGGTTAGATTATTTTGTCTGGCGAACCTGACAGCATTTAAACTTATTTCCACAGGCAACTCTGCTTCCTGCCCATAGACAAGCTCAAAAGGAGATACCTTAGTATCACTGTGTTTAGATATTCCGTGAGCCCATAAAGCTTCGGACAAAATCTTATGCCAATGCTTAGGATTGTCGGATATCTTCTTTTTTTATCAAGTTAATCAATGTTCTATTACTAGACTCGGCCTGTCCATTAGCCTGAGCATAATATGGAGACGAATTGAGTAACTTAGTTCTATATAATTCAGCAAACTCACGTACCTCCTTCGACATAAAAGAAGTCCCTTGATCTGTAGTCAAGGTCTGGGGAATGCCGAATCTTTGAATAATATGTTTAGTTATGAACTCAATTACCTCCTTGTGTGTAATGTTCTTCAGAGCAATGGCTTCAGTCCACTTGGTAAAGTAGTCAGTGGCAACTAACACGAACCGATGCCCCTTTGATGATGAAGGATGAATTTGTCCTATAAAGTCTAATCCCCATCCTCTGAAAGGCCACGGCTTGATGATAGGATGTAATTCGGCTGCAGGGACCAACTATAAGTCGCCGAATTTTTGACATACTTGGCATCCTTTGTAATACTTAAAACAATCAGCTATCATGTTAGGCCAATAGAAGCCGATCTTCGCAACAACCATTTCATCTTTGGAGACGATTGATGGGTACCACAAATCCCTTCATGTACTTCGGCCATGGCTAATATAGCATCATCTGGGCCCAAGCACTTAAGTAGGATGTCGTCGACTATTCGGCGGTAGAGTTTATCACTCATTAAAACATACTTGAAAGTTGTACGCCGAATGTTCTTATCCGTCGTAACACTGGGATTCCGTAAATAATTAATTATGTGTGTTCTCCAATCACTTGCATCAGCTTCATTATCAGCCGAATCAATTATAAGAACTTTCCTGGTAACCCCGGATAGTCCGGAGTTTTCACTCGGACGGTCCGCGACCTGGTGGATTGGCCCTGCACAGGTTATCAGATTTTCAGTGTTGTGAAATCTCCCTCGCTTTATCCGATAACCTGATGCATCTTGTGCCAAATTGTTAGCCCTGCGATTCTCAACTCTAGAGATGTGTCCAATATTGAATTCGTCAAAAGAATGAATTATGTCCCAACACTTTTCAATGTAACTATTTAGAATACCATCAAAACATTGATATTCTTCTAATACCTGTTGGACAACCAGTTGAG
The DNA here is from genome assembly GCA_029449295.1 of Zea luxurians. Lineage (NCBI taxonomy): Eukaryota > Viridiplantae > Streptophyta > Magnoliopsida > Poales > Poaceae > Zea > Zea luxurians. The sequence goes on along the minus strand of JAOPSE010000010.1, from coordinate 33,580,026 downwards.
AATCACCAAATGCCTTTACATGTTTTACTCCCATACAATTTAAAAAGTTCCAGGCCAAACAAAAGGGCTTTATATTCAGCTTGATTGTTAGTGCAATAAGTTTTCAATCGGCTAGAGAAGTCGAAGGAGACATTACTTGGTGAAATAAGCACAATGTCAATTCCTTGCCCTTCATTACAAACCGATCCGTCAAAATATAAAGTCCATGGAGTAACAGTGAGGTATGATATGTCTAGTTTATGAGCATCATTAATCCGATGTTCTACAATAAAATCCGCTACGACCTGGCCTCTCATAGATTTTAATGGTTCATAGGCCAAGTCATATTCTATTAGTGCCTAAGCCCACTTACCAATTCTACCACTCATAATTGGGTTATGCAACATGTATTTGATCACATCGGCTTGACCATAAACAGTGCAACGACTAGACAGTAAATAACATCTATACTTGGTGCATGTATAAAACAAGCTTAAGCATAATTTCTCAATGAAAGTGTACCTCGTTTCAGCATCCACCAACCTCTGACTTAGATAGGTCACCACATGCTCCTTTCCTCCGATCTCTTGTGTCAGAACAACCCTAATAACCTTGTCTTCAGCTGCAATGTATAATCTGAATGGTACTCCTACTTGAGGTGCTTTTAATACGGGAGCTGAAGACAAATATTTTCTAATGAGATTAAATGCTTCCTGGTGTTCTGCCTCCAAGTGAATTCGGCATCATTCTTAAGCCGAAGGATAGGGGGTGAAGGCATCAATCTTCCCAGCCAGGTTAGAAATAAACCTCCGCAAATAATTTACCTTACCGAGAAACTTCTGCATTTCGACCTTACAGGTCGGAGGTCCCATATTCTGAATAGATTTGATTCGGTCAGGGTCTATCTCTATACCATGTTCATGGATGATGAATCCTAAAAACTTACCAGCCGACACTCCAAAAGCACATTTACGTGGGTTCATTTTCAAACCATACCGACGCATTTTATCAAAGGCTTTGCGCAAATTAGCTACATGAGAACTAAACTCAGCCGATTTGACTACAATATCATAAATGTATACTTCCACAGTGTTTCCCAACAACTCATGAAAGATCAAATTCATAGCCCTTTGATAAGTAGCACCAGCATTTTTCAGACCAAATGTCATGACAACCCACTCAAGTAAACCAATGAAGCCTGGACATATAAAGGCTGTTTTAGACGCATCTTCTTTGGCCATGAAAATCTAATTATATCCGACATTACCATCAAGAAAGCTAATAATTCTATTCCCTGATGCATTATTGATTAATGTGTCGGCTATGGGCATGGGATATTCATCTTTAGGAGTTGCTCTATTTAAATTACGAAAATCAATGCATACTCTGAGCTTACCTGACTCCTTCTCCACCGGCACAATATTGGAGACCCACTCTGCGTACCTGCAAGATCTAATAAAATTAGCTTCTAGTAGCCAGTGAATTTTGTCCTTGATTCTTGGGAGAAGGTCTCGACAAAATGTTCTAGCTTTCTGCTTTAAAGGTCTGAAACCGGACTTAATGGGCAGCCGATGCTCTACGATCTCACGGCTTAATCCCGGCATCTCAGTGTAATTCCAAGCAAAGCAATCCGAATATTCTTTCAATAGACCGATCATTTCATTTCTAGGATCGGTCTCCAGGGTCTTGTTCACAAAAGTCGGCCTTGGAGTTTTACCATCTCCTATGTCGATCTCCTCTAAAGGATCGGTCGATGTAAACCCCTGTCCTAATTTATCGATATCTCTGAATTCCTCTATCATGTCCCCTCAGAGGAACCAAATGGTCTTTGTGTGATGGCAGACTCTCCAGTCTCAGGGACCGGATCATCTGTGATATTGTCTTTACGTTGTGGTAGTTGTTCGGTCCTAAAGACCGAACTGTTTTGTGAAAGACCGGACCATCCGGCCTCAGAAGCCGAACTGTCCATGACCAGGGACTCATGTATTTTGTGTATACTCATCATTTAAACTTTATTTAGGATTTAGCCGATTTTCAATTGGTTCTAGCATTACAGGAATGAAACCCTTCTTATCTATACTTATGAACTGATAATCAGAAAAATTTACTCCTGTGAGACACATAGCAGTCTCATAAGTCCAAAGTACAAGGGCATCGACCACAGTGATACAGGCCGATACATCAGCATGTACTTGTTCTACATCGTTGCCTACCCATTGTAGTAACATTTGATGTAATGTAGAAGGTACACATTAGTTAGCATGAATCCAATCCCTGCCTAGGATTAGACTGTAATTTCCTTCTACATTAGCGACGAAGAATGCAGCAGTAAGGGTCTTAGTCCCGATGGTTAATTCAACGGAAGTGACTCCCCTGGCTTTGATCGAACTATCAGTTCCAACACCGCTGAGGGTCATGTTGGTCTTGACAAGTTCGTCATCTTGTTTACCTAATTTTCTGTATAATGAATATGGCATTAGATTTACAGCCGCCCCCCATCTACCAACATTTTAGCAATCGGTATCCCATCAATGTGACCGCGCACGAAGAGCGGCTTTAAATGATTTACCAATTCCTTTGGTTTAGTGAAGGTGGCTTCTTTAGGACCAAAATCAAACTGGGCAACGATAGGTTTATCGTCGCCGACAATAGTACAATCGGCGGAAAATGTAATAACATTTACATCCATACCTGGGCGCTCTAGAGAAGCTTCGTAGTCAACCAGGTCTTCTCCCAGTAGGTCGTCCTCCTCCATTGGTGTTGGTACGACGTCGGAGGCGTCCTGTTGTGGTGCGGACGGTCCAGGCTGAGGGGTCGGACGGTCCGCGCCTTGTGCAGATGGTCTGACCTTTTTAGTCGGGCTGTCTGCCATACTCGCAGGGTGCTGCACAAGTATTGTTTTATTCTCTATTTTTGTGGCCGTTTGTTTTTCCTCAATGGCCTTTGGTCACCGGCGGCGCCTGGATCTCGCTCCCGGGAGGGACCCCGTCGGGGAGGAGAGATCTTAGGTGATGTTTAGGCTTGGGCAGACCGACCTAGACTCCTCTAATCGACATAGAGTCGAAGAGAAGCGGAGAATTTGGGGATTGAGAGGCTAAAGTAGAACTACTCCTAATTGTATAGGAAATAAATGCGAGATAAAAGTGTTATTGATTCGATTGATGATTACAAATCGGTCGTATACCTCTGTATTTATAGAGGACGGGGGCTGGACCCTTTACAACCTAATCTCATGAGCTAATTCCGTGAATTTAGCTAACAACCGTAGCACAAAACTCGGAACCCTAATCTGCTCTGCGCACGCGCGGATCGTCTGGACCGCGGACCGTCTGGCCCCAGGGCCAGACCGTCCGATGACTCAATTTGGTGCCCAACACATACATATAGAATAATTAGACAAAATATGATGTGATGCTGCTCACAATGCACCAGGTTCTCTACTCACGTGATGTTGTTCACGATGATGTGCCAGGTGAGATGCATGCTCAAGGTTATACGTGTCCAAATGAGCCGTGCCCGTCGGGCGGCCCGTAGCACGGCACGTTTTTGGCCCGTCACGAACACGTCACAGTCCGATGGTTGACGGGCTCGGGCCGGCATGGCCCGTTATTCGTGCCGGGTTTGAGTCATTGTTGTGGCACGCCGTGCCGGCCCGAGCACGGCTCGGTTATTTTTTTATTATTTCCTAGTTTCATTTCTTTGTATATTAGAAGCAACTTTAATAGTTTAGACACAAACTAAATTTGGTTTAGTTGGCTAGAGTGGTGCAGCTAGGCATTTTAAAGCCTCCAACTAGGGTTTGAATCTTGGCAAAGTTTGTTTTAGGCTTTTTTTGCTTATTTTCCTTCCCACTCCGCTCAAAGCACGACGGGCCTTAACGGGCTGCGGATCGGGCCGACACGACGTGGCTATATACGTGCCGTGCTTGGGCCTGGGATGTGACACGGTGGCCCGGCACGACCCATCAACCTAACAGGCTCAAGCGTGCCGAGCCGAAGGCAGATCCGTGCCGGGTCGGCACGGCCCACCCGTTTGGACATGTATGCTCAAGGTGAAGCGAGGGCGAACATGCAGAACACAGAGCGGCGGCGGTGCGACAGGGCATGCACGTAGGCTCGGGAAGGCGGAATTAGATGACAACCATATATTTAAGGCTCGATTGTTGGAAATGATGATGTATTTAGGGTCTTAAAACAAATCAAATCAGGCCCAAAACAATATTTAGGGATCAAATATAAGGCTCCTTCTTAGAGTTGCTCTAAGGCCCTCTTTGATCCACATACTCCGGTTCTTAAAAACGGGTTTCTAGACTTAGTTTCTAAAAACTAGTTTTTAGAAAGGAAAAAAACTAAATATGGATGTTTAGAGTCACTAGTTTTAAAAAATTGTTCATATCTTTTTACATAAACAATGACTAACCATCCAAAACTGGTTTTAGTTGGGGGTAACCAGTTTCTTGGTTTTTAAGAAACCAATAAACTAGTTTTTAGAAACTTAATAAAAAATTGATCTGCTTGGTGTAACACCTCAAAATCCTATCTTGGGATTTAGAAGAATTCACCAAAAAGGTTCCAATTGAGATGTCTTCAAAATGGATTTCTATTACCTCTTAAAAATAAGTAAATAGTAATGTTATATCTTGACTATTCCAAAGTTAGTTTTAAATCTTAAAACTAGAAATTAATCCAGAAAAGAAAAATCTAAACAATAGAAGCCCTTCAATATATTTGCTAAAAGTGGGGTTTTCTCTCATGAACCATACCATTAGAAATATTTTAATAATAGATACATAATACTTTATCTCAAAAAATAAATAGTAAAGATTTATTTTTTAATTAAACTAATAATTTTCTCACACAAAAGGACCATATGATATTGTCTTAAAGAGATTAATGTGTGAATACATATTTTGGGGCATTTCGCCTAAAAATAATTAACAAATAAAACAAATATGCATCTCATGCTGGAGTTTGATTGTGCATTGAATTTGAATTTGGCTTTCAAAACTCCCACTGAGTGGACAAAAAGAGATGGTGTTTGTGTCCTTGTCGGGCGAAAGTGGTGAGAGAGGGACCCGGAATTGCTCGTGAAAGGGAAATATGGATAACCTTTTCCTACAATTAATTTTGGTGGTTGAATGTCCAACACAAACACATGGACTAACTAGTTTGTCTAGAATACATGTATTACAGGTGCATAAGGTTCAACACAAACCAATAAAACATTCAAGTTAGGGATCCAATTCAAAAGGAGCAAAAGGGACTTGAGTGTGCTATGGTCTGGAGCACCGGATTGTCTGGCGTGCCACCGGACAGTGTCCGGTGCACCAGGGTCGTATAGGAGCCAAGCAGCCACTCTCGAGAAAACGCAGGCGCGCTCCGCTATAATTTATCATACTATCCGGTGAGCCAGCGAGGTAACGGCTACCTGCACGCAACGGTCGACTCTGACAGTGCTACAGTGTCACAGCAGAAGTCATAGCAGCGAGTCAGAGGGGCACCGGACTGTCCGGTGCACCACCAGACTGTCCAGTGCCACAAGAAGACAAAGGCGCCAATGGTCAACTGCTCCAGAACCCTAACGGTTGGGTGACGTGGCGGCGCACCGGACACTGAACAGTGAGTGTCCCTTGGCGCACCGGACTGTTTGGTGTGCCCATCGACAGCAGCCTCCTCAACAGCTACCTTGGTGGTTGGGGGCTATAAATACCCCCCAACCACCACAACTTCAAGAATCCAAGTTTTCTGAAGATCGCATTCAATACAAGAGCTCTAGCATTTACTCCAAGGCACAATACAAAAGATCAAATCCTCTCCGAGTCCCAAATTCACTCCAAACACTTAGTGGCCTATGAGAGAGAGATTTTTGTGTTCATTCGAGTTCTTGTCGCTTGGATTGCCTTTCTTCTTTTCCTATTCTTATTCTCAAGTGCTTTGTAAGCGAGGCATGAGAAACCAAGTGTGTGGTGGTCCTTGCGGGGTCTTAGTGACCTGTGAGATTAAAGAAGAAAGCTCACTCAGTCTAAGTGACTGTTTGAGAGAGGGAAAGGGTTGGAATAGACCCGGTCTTTGTGACCTCCTCAATGAGGACTAGGTTCTTTGGAAGCGAACCTCAGTAAAACAAATCACCGTGTTTCACTCGCTTTATTTCTTGGTTGATTTCTTTTCCCTCTCTTTGCGACTTAAGTTTAATTCTAACACTAACCTCGACCTTAGTGCGTGCTTACGTTTATAAATTTCAGGTTTCACCTATTCACCCCCCTCTAGGCGACTTTCAATTGGTATCAAAGCCCGATGCTTCATTAGAGTCTAACAACTCGAAGTGATGTCGGGAGATCACGCCAAGAGGGAGATCATGACCGACGAAAAGGCTGCAAGCTCGAGGAGTACTCTTTCAGGAGAGTCCGGCAACAAGAACAAGGAGGAATCCTCTTCCTCCACCAAGTCGCTTCAGAGAGGTGACAAGAAGAAGAAGATGAAGAAGGTGGTCTACTACGAGACCGACTCTTCATCACCCTCCACATCGAGCTCCGAGTCATCTGTCGCCTTTAAGCGCCATGAGCGCAAGAAGTATAGTAAGATGCCTCTTCGCTATCCCCGCATTTCTAAGCGCGCTCCATTACTTTCCGTTCCCTTAGGCAAACCACCATATTTTGATGGTGAAGATTATTGTATGTGGAGTGATAAAATGAGGCATCATCTAACCTCACTCCACGAAAGCATATGGGATATTGTTGAGTTTGGAGCGCAGGCACCAAAGGTGGGGGATAAAGACTGACTCGGACGAGGTCACCCAAATTAGGCACTTTAACTTCCAAGCCACGTCTATACTCCTCGCCTCCTTGTGTCGAGAGGAGTATAACAAGGTGCAAGGGTTAAAGAGCGCCAAAGAGATTTGGGACGTCCTCAAGACCGCGCACGAAGGGGACGAGGTGACCAAGATCACCAAGCGGGAGACGATCGAGGGAGAGCTCGGTCGATTCGTCCTCAACAAAGGAGAAGAGCCGCAAGCCATGTACAACTGGCTTAAGGCGATGGTCAACCAAGTGCGCAACCTCGAGAGCACCAAATGGGATGACCATGAGATGGTCAAGGTTATTCTTAGATCCCTCATATTTTGTAATCCTACTCAAGTTCAATTAATATGTGGGGATCCTAGATATAAACTAATGTCTCCCGAGAAAGTAATTGGCAAGTTTGTGAGCTTTGAACTTATGATCAAAGATTCCAAACACATTGTCAACTTGGAGCAAGGCACCACCTCCACGCCCGAGGTGCAACCCATCACATTCAAAGCGACAGAAGAGAAGAAGGAGGAGTCTACATCGAGTAGGCTTCCAATCGACGCCTCCAAGCTCGACAACGAGGAGATGGCGCTCATCATCAAGAGCTTTCACCAAATCCTCAAGCAAAGGAGGGGGAAGAACTACAAATCCCACTCTAAGAAGGTGTGCTACCGGTGTGGTAGTCCGGTCACTTTATTGCTAAATGTCATATATCTAGTGAAAGTGACAGGGACGACGACAAGAAGGGGAAGAAGGAGAAGAAGAGGTATTACAAGAAGAAGGGCGATGATGCCCACATATGTTGGGAATGGGACTCCGACGAAAGCTCCACCGACTCCTCGTCCGACGAGGACGCCACCAACATCGCCATCAACAAGGGCCTCCTCTTCCCAAACGTCGGCCACAAGTGTCTAATGGCTAAGGACGGCAAGAAAAAGAAGGTACACTCTAGAGCCACCCCAAAATATACAACATCTAGTGATGAGGGTAGCTCTAGTGATAGTGAAGACAATTTAATGTCTCTTTTTGCCAACCTTAGCATGGACCAAAAGAAGAAATTGAATGAACTAATAGAAGCTATTAATGAGAAGGATGAACTCTTGGATAGCCAAGAGGACTTCCTTATTAAAGAAAACAAAAAGTTTGTTAAATTGAAAAATGCTTATGCTCAAGAAGTAGAGAAATGTGAAAACTTATCTAAGGAGCTTAGCATTTGTCATGATTCAATTTCTAGCTTTAGAAGTGAAAATGCTAGCTTAGTTTCTAAGGTTAAAGATTTGAATGTTTGCAATGATTCTATTTCCTGTCTTAGAGATGAGAATGATAGATTAAAATCTAAGATATGGGAATTAAATGAATGCAAACCCTCTACATCTACTGTTGATCATGTTTCAATTTGTACTAGATGTAGAGATATTAATGTTGAAGCTATAGATGATCACCTTGCCATGATTAAGAAACAAAAGGATCATATAGCTAAATTAACTACAAAAATTAATGAGCATGAGCTAGAAAATGAAAAGTTTAAATCTTCTAGAAGCATGCTTTATAATGGGAGACGTCCTGGCATTAAGGATGGCATTGGTTTCCAACAGGGGAACAATGTCAAGCTTAATGCCCCTAAAAGATTGTCACACCCGGCTTCAAGGAACAAAGCCAGGTGCATCTCATACATGCGCCAAGAAGACAACATATATAATAACAGAGTGTATAGAGATGAATGTCATAAAACATCAGAGTATTTATTACATAGCGGAAGACTTATTACAAAATAAAGTAATAAAGATAAAACGAACTAAGGATCGTCGGCGCCAATGTCGACTGAGAAACGCCACCTAGATCAGATCGAACTCCTCAGTGTTAGGCGGCTCCTCTTCGACCACCTGCTCTTCTCCTGTGGGGGGGTGTGAGACAGCAAGGGTGAGCTCACACATGATCATAGCTCAACAAGTTGTGGGGAACCAGTGGTCATAAACTCACAAAGGTGTGAGTTCATGTGATGTGTAAGGCTAATCAATGATAGGGGTTAAAAAGCTGAGCATTGCTTTTAAGTAGTTGGTCAAAATTTTATTAGCAATTACTAAGTGTAAGTAAATACCAAACCATAAATAAAGTAATAGAACAGAATTAATAATAAACCCATGCAATGCGAATGACAAATTGAATTTAAGTTCCATAATTTAAACATCAGAGAGTCCTGAGCTGCTCATGACCGCGAGCACGGCTAGTATACCAGTTTTACACTCTGCAGAGGTTGTACCCTTTACCCACAAGTCATGCTACCCATCTGCTAAGGGGTCGCGAATCCCATACACCTCTACCTAGGAAGCGCGGCAGGGCAACACTACGAGGCCTTTACAAAGTTCCACTAGCTTCCGAAAACCCGCTACAGTTTATAGGAAGTTCCAATGCAGGGTTCCTGGCTGACCGCCATCGCAGCAAAATCAACCAGGGACCTCCCTACACTGACCACTCCCCTACTGCCCTTACCCCTTTCGGGTAAGGTAGTCTTCCACTAGCTTTCCTAATTAGTCAGCCAAGGGCGTCCCATTAAACCCTTGTGGTGGCACGTGGTTCTCAAGTTAAGCTCTATGTTCCAATTAACATTAATGATCTTGACATGAACATAAACAGAATAACAAGAATAATTGGAACATAGATATGATAAATGATTATCCCAAAACCATGTAAGCAATAGCAAACTACCCAGTGATTCAAGGGTAAACAAGGTAATGAGATAAACAAATCTAGGGTGACCTATCGGGTCCCATCAAAATTAACCTATGCATGGATAAATGATATTAAAGAACATTATTGGGTAAAAAGTGGTCAAGGGCACAACTTGCCTTCAATGAGCTCCTGCTCAGCTACTTCAACCTGCTGCTCACCAGGATCCACAGCAACGGGCTCTTCTACTCGCCACAATACAAACAAGCACAGTGCATATAGAGAAATTAACATTACAGCAAACATATAAATAAAATACACAGTAATAATCTACACCTTAAAATAAAATTCTAGGAACAGGAATCATAATTTTTGGAGTTATAGAATTTAAGTTATGCATTTTCAAAGGTTTTATGTGTTTTAAATAGGATTAAGTGATAAATAAATTTCATACTGTTTTCATGACATAACAGAGGCTCTAGGTGATAAAGAATAAAATTACAAAATTTTAGGAACTGGAATGGATTAATTTGGAGTTAGTATGAATTTTCTATGAATTATCAAAGTTCTAGCAATTATTTTGTATTAAAAAGTAATTTCTATAATTAAATAACTGACTTTAAAGAGCTATGGACTGGGCCTCAATTTCTGGAAATGCCAGGGGCTCCGGGGTAAAAATCCAGAGACACAGAGAACAGTGCCAGAGGATGGCGGGTTTGTTTTTAGAAAATCCGGGGGCTCTTATGCATAATAGGCGGCCGAAGGGGTATCTAGGGTTTTCAGCCGTCCGATCACCCATGTGCGGCCCAGATTAGAACGGACCAACCCGAACCGGTATGCGCCCTGAGCGCTCAGATCCATATCCAACGGTCCAAATTCTAAATAACCGAGATCGATTCGCACCCATCAGATTATGGATCTACGGCTCACATCCCCTCCCTGACTCGGTATGGCTCGGCCTAATCCTAGCCGTCCATCAAAGATCGAACGGCCACCAGCTTTCTCCCTCGCCCAGCACATGTCACGGCGGCGAGCCATCCGAACCGCGGTGGGAGTTCGCCGGCGCACACGATTCTCCGCCCAAGCGTCCCCAACCCTAGAATTGATTGCTTCTACACGACGAAGAGGACGAGGCGAGTCGATTGGATGGGTTTCTTACCGACGGAATGGGGCACAGGAGCTCGGCCACGACGCTATGTGGGTCGACGGGGAAGGATCCGACTACGGCGAGGAATTCCTGCCCAGTCGATGTCGCGCCCCCCGGTCACTGCCCCGCGCGTGTTCCGTGCGACCTCCCGAACGCCCAGGACGAGCCAATCGGAGCAGAGGGGCGATGATGGCGCGGTTCAACGACGGCGGCGATTTATGGCGGCGAGCGCACTGCAACAGCCGCGGGCGTGCGGCGATGGTGCACTAGGCTCGGATGCGGCGCAGTGATGGGGAGGTTAGGAGATTGGGGAGGTCCGCGCCTGTCCTTTATGGCCCCCCGCGAGTCTGCGCCGAGGTGGGTCGTTGAGTCCGATCCCCGCGGGCGACTTCCGCCATGGGTGGCGAGTTGGTTGAAGTAGCTGATAATCCCGAGTCCACGCGCCAGCGAGTCATCCACCGCGGCTGCGAAGACGGTGTAAGCGCGAAAGAATGACGTGCGGGCCCGAAGATCAGTGACCCAGGGCGTAGCTCACTTCAGCAGATGGGCGCCGACAACCCGGGGCCACCTGCCAGCGGGCCGATAGTTAGGGCGCGCGCGCGTGAGTGGTTTTGGGCCGCGCAAAGGAAAGCAGTTGTGGGCCGAAAGGGACGAAGTCGGCCCAGCTGCCTGGTTTTGGTCTTTTCCTTTTTATTTTCTGTCTTTTATTTCTTCATAATTATTTTGAATTCAAATTTTAACTTTTGAATACGAATTTCAACATTGTGTCAAGTGTACAATTTCAAGCTTCTAGTGGAGGGATAATATATTTTTATTTGCTTATTTTTATCCACAAAATTCTTATTTTCTTCTTTTTTTCTAGATTCAAGAATTTCTTTTAGGTTCTAAATTCCCTTTTTGGTCTCTAATATTTTTCTTGTCACAAAATGCACACAAAAATAAAATATTCAGCATGATGCAACGATTTAGTAGCATATCTTTTTATTAATTCTTCTTGGACATGGTGTTCACATATGATGATGCATAAAGATCAAACTCACATGAAGAGAAATTGTTTCTCTATTGGTATTATTTCTAGCAAATTACAAAGTGGGTGTCACAAATCCTACCCCCCTTAAAAATAATCTCGTCCTCGAGATTTAAGAAGAACAAGAGAAAAGGTGGGGAAAATCTATGCGAAGCTCTTCTTCTCTTTCCCAAGTTGCTTCATCTTCACCGTGGTGACTCCATTGGACTTTGCACATCTTTATCACCTTATTTCTTGTAACTCGAGTCAATGTATCCAAAATCTTGATCGGGTACTCCGTGTAAGTTAAATCACCCTGAACACTGAGCTCTTCCATCGGTAACTGTTCCTCAGGGACACGGAGACACTTCTTAAGTTGAGACACGTGGAACACATTATGCACATCCGATAGACTATCCGGTAACTCAAGTTGGTATGCCATCTCTCCAACTCTCCTCAAGATCAAGAATGGTCCAATATAGCGAGGGGACAACTTGCTCTTGACTTTAAATCTCCTCATTCCACGCAGTGGTGACACCTTGAGATACACATAATCTCCTTCTTCGAATTCCAGTGGCCTCCTTCTATTATCAGCATAGCTCTTTTGCCTGGTTTGAGCCACTCTCAAATTCTCTCGAATTATACGAACTTGTTCTTCTGCTTCTTGAATCAGTTCAGGCCCAAAGAACTGTCTTTCTCCAGTCTGATCCCAATATAGAGGAGTCCTGCACTTCCTCCCATATAAAGCTTCAAAAGGTGACATCTTCAGACTGGCCTGGTAACTATTATTATACGAGAACTCAGCATAAGGCAGACTCTTATCCCAACTTCCTCCATGCTGAAGGGCACATGCTCTCAACATATCCTCCAATACTTGATTAGTCCTTTCAGTCTGTCCATCAGTCTGAGGGTGATAAGCTGTACTAAAATTCAACTTTGTACTCATGTTCTCATGAAAGCTTCTCCAAAACCTTGAGGTAAACTGCGAACCTCGATCAGACACGATCTTCTTTGGTACTCCATGTAAACACACAATCCGAGCCATATATAACTCTGCTAGCTGAGAACCTTTATATGTAGTCTTCACAGGAATAAAGTGAGCCACTTTAGTCAATCTATCCACAATCACCCATATAGCATCATATCCTTTCTGGGTGCGAGGCAATCCAGTAATGAAATCCATACCAATCTCTTCCCATTTCCACTCGGGTATCTTTAGTGGATGTAACAATCCAGCTGGCCTCTGGTGTTCAGCCTTAACTCTTTGACATACATCGCACATAGCCACATGTGCAGCTACATCTCTTTTCAATCCATACCACCAATATTTCCGTTTCAAATCCTGATACATCTTGGTACTACCAGGATGAATAGAATAATCTGAATCATGGGCCTCCTTTAAAATAGTCTCCCGAAGGCTTTTAATATCAGGGACACACATCCTGTCCTTGAACCATACAGTGCCCTGCTCATCTTCTGTGAATTCCGGAACTCGACCTTCAGTAATCAGCTCCTTAATCTCTTTTATTTTAGCATCACCCATTTGTCCTGTGCGGATCTCTTGCTCCAAAGTAGGTTCCACATCAATAGTAACTCCTTCAGTATGAACGACTATCCCCAGGTTAAGTCTCCTGAAATCTTCCACAATCTCGTCGGGTAGCTGGGCAACAATAGCTGAATGAACATGCTCCTTGCGACTCAAGGCATCTGCAACCAAATTTGCCTTGCCCAGGTGATAGTGAATCTCCAAATCATAATCCTTAATAAGCTCCAACCAACGGCGTTGCCTAAGGTTGAGATCCTTCTGAGTGAATATATACTTCAAACTCTTATGATCCGTGTACACTTGGCACTTGGTCCCCATGATATAATGTCTCCAAATCTTAAGTGCATGCACAACGGCTGCAAATTCCAAGTCATGAGTGGGGTAGTTCAATTCATGTTTCCGCAACTGACGAGATGCATAGGCAATCACATGTCCTTCTTGCATGAGCACACATCCAAGTCCTTGGCCACATGCATCACAATAAATGTCAAATCCCTTCTGTAGGTCTGGCATAATCAATACTGGGGGCGACATCAATCTTTTCTTCAATTGATCAAAGCTGTCTTGACACTTCTCGTCCCACTTAAACTCTCTTCCTTTCTCCAAAAGTGAAGTCATAGGCTTAGCAATCTTAGAAAATCCTTCAATAAATCTCCGATAATAGCCTGCTAATCCCAAGAAACTTCGAATCTCAGTAACTGTAGTGGGTACTCTCCACTCCATTATCTCCTTAACTTTAGCAGGATCCACTGCTATTCCTCCATTAGAAATAATATGTCCAAGGAATGGTACCTTATCAATCCAAAACTCGCACTTGCTGAACTTGGCATATAGCTGGTTATCTCGAAGCTTCTGTAGCACCATCCTCAGATGTTCCTCGTGATCACTATCACTCTTGGAATAGATAAGAATATCGTCGATGAATACCACGACGAATCTGTCCAAATACTCCATAAACACCTTTTTCATTAAGTTCATAAAATAAGCTGGTGCGTTGGTTAATCCAAACGACATAACAGTAAACTCATATAATCCATATCTATTCGAGAAAGCCGTTTTGGGAATATCCGATGGTCTAATCCTCATCTGATGGTATCCTGATCGGAGATCAATCTTCGAAAATACTCTTGCACCTCTCATCTGATCAAATAAATCCTCGATACGGGGCAACGGATACTTGTTCTTCACTGTAACATCATTAAGAGATCTATAATCCACCACATCCGCTGTGATCCATCCTTCTTCTATACAAACAGAACCGGTGCTCCCCAAGGTGAGGAACTCGGACGAATGTACCCAGCCTTTTGTAACTCAGTTAACTGCTTCTTAAGTTCCTTCAACTCCTCTACGGACATCCTATATGGCCGTTTAGAAATAGGGGCGGTTCCAGGTAAGAGATCAATAACAAACTCAACTTCTCTATCAGGTGGCATCCCTGGTAACTCCTCTGGAAAGACATCCGGAAAATCTCTAACCACCCGGATGTTGTCACCAACAAATTCCTCCGGTATAAAGAACATTGCACGCATGGGTGAGGAGGTTACTGCAATATTAACTTGAAATCTTTCTCCTTTAGTGGTAGTGAGTTCTACGGTACCTCTACCACATGCTATAACGGCCTTTGCCTTTCTTAGCCATGACATACCAAGGATCAAATCTATACTACTTGACTCTAATATTATAGCAGTAGCTCCAAATTCTCTACCCATAATGGTCAATGTCAATCTACGTGTCATTTGATTCGCCTCAACAGGCCCTTTAGGTGTAATTACTATAATGGGTTTTCTCATATTTAGCAGTGGTATTTCATTTGTGTTGGCATATCTAGCAGACATGAATGAATGTGTAGCACCAGAATCAAATAATATGGTTGCAGGAATTGCATTAACATAAAACATACCAATTACGAGGTCCCCTCCATCCGGAGTAGCATCAACGCTGACTTGATTAACCTTGGCAATAGAATATCCCTTGCCAGAACTTGGTGTTTGCTGCCTGTTCTGAACTGGAGTAGTAGCCATCCTCTGTGGGCAGACATTTGCATAATGACCAGTCTTCCCACACTTGAAACATGTGGTGCCTGGACTCTGTCCTGAAAACTTCGTCGGGGTGCCAGTAGGGGTAGCCTGCCGAGGAGGTGGAGTCCTCAGTGGTGATTGCTGAACTGGGCGTGGTCCTCCTGGTCGAGTCGGTGTACCCTGTGGTGAACTGTAGCGAGGACGAACACTGCTGCTTCCTTGTCCTTGAGATATTGCCTTTCTCTTCAAATCTCCCAGCTGAACACGCTTGTGTTCAATAGCCAGTGCCTTATCAAGCAGCCTCTGAAATGATGGAAATGTGTGTGCCACTAGAGCATACTGCAGTGGTCCATTAAGTCCTTCAATGAAATGCTCCTGCTTCCTCTCGTCTTCAGCAACTTCTTCAGGGGCATATCTGGATAACTGAATAAACTTGTCGCGGTACTCGCTGACTGACATACTTCCTTGCTTCAGCGACAGAAATTCCTTCTTCTTGATCTTTATCATACCAGCTGGAATATGGTAGTTCCTGAATTGTGTACTGAACTCTGCCCAAGTAATAGTATCCGCGGCATCATGGGCAGCAGTATAAGAATCCCACCAGTCAGCAGCAGGACCAGTCAGACGTCCAGAAGCATATAAAACCTTCTCCCGGTCTGTGCACTGTGCAATATTCAGCATCTTCTCAATGGACTTCAGCCAATCATCCGCGTCCAGTGGATCAGGTGAGCTTGCAAATGTAGGTGGCTTATGACTCATGAACTCTCTATGCTTGTCTCGGGGTGGAACTGGTGGTGGTGGTGGAGGCAGTGGCACTTGTTGCTGCTGTTGTTGTTGTTGCATTTGTTGTTGCAGCTGCTGTTGTTGTGCCCTCCTTTCCTGGCGTATCTCATCTCGCTCCTGGCGCAACTCCTGTCGTATATCTTCTCTTTCCTGACGCATCTCCTGGCGTTCTTGCTGCATCTGGGCACGCATATCAGCCATAGTGTCCGCCATTTGCTGCATCACCGCCATCTGAGCAGCAACCAGTGGGTCAACTCCGCCTGGTGGAGGATTCATCTCTGCAGGTTGTGGCTGGGGTTGTCTATGTATCCACCGAGTGTGTCGATTAGGAGGCAAATCAATTCCACCACCCCGCCTGGTATTGACCATCTGAGTTAGGTACATATGGTAAGAGAATAGCAGACAAGGCAGGTATTTACAAATCAGGTTACTTTGGGGAATTTTATTAGCTAAGCAGATTAATATTTTACCTACCATAGCTAATTTATTACCTTATGGTGGTACATATTAATATGTCCATCTATAATAATTCAATCAATCAAAGAAGCAAATCAGGCATTTAGCATCAGCACAATCAAACAACATTTTTAAAGAAAGTAGTTTTGAATTTTGTCTTAGGTCCCCTATATCTTAAAAAGATCATAGTGGTAGGATTCCAAGGTGTGAAATCCACCTTGTCTTAGAGTAGAAAAGATAAGATTAACCAGAGTAGAATAGCAAAAGGTGAGACAAGATCAAGATGAGATAAGTATAGAATGAAACAGAGTAAGGTAAGTAGGAAAGGGTTTGTCCATATCTATCTAGGTTTCGTCCTACAGTCAACATTTCCTCTGATACCACTTCTGTCACACCCGGCTTCAAGGAACAAAGCCAGGTGCATCTCATACATGCGCCAAGAAGACAACATATATAATAACAGAGTGTATAGAGATGAATGTCATAAAACATCAGAGTATTTATTACATAGCGGAACACTTATTACAAAATAAAGTAATAAAGATAAAACGAACTAAGGATCGTCGGCGCCAATGTCGACTGAGAAACGTCACCTAGATCAGATCGAACTCCTCAGTGTTAGGCGGCTCCTCTTCGACCACCTGCTCTTCTCCTGTGGGGGGTGTGAGACAGCAAGGGTGAGCTCACACATGATCATAGCTCAACAAGTTGTGGGGAACCAGTGGTCATAAACTCACAAAGGTGTGAGTTCATGTGATGTGTAAGGCTAATCAATGATAGGGGTTAAAAAGCTGAGCATTGCTTTTAAGTAGTTGGTCAAAATTTTATTAGCAATTACTAAGTGTAAGTAAATACCAAACCATAAATAAAGTAATAGAACAGAATTAATAATAAACCCATGCAATGCGAATGACAAATTGAATTTAAGTTCCATAATTTAAACATCAGAGAGTCCTGAGCTGCTCATGACCGCGAGCACGGCTAGTATACCAGTTTTACACTCTGCAGAGGTTGTACCCTTTACCCACAAGTCATGCTACCCATCTGCCAAGGGGTCGCGAATCCCATACACCTCTACCTAGGAAGCGCGGCAGGGCAACACTACGAGGCCTTTACAAAGTTCCACTAGCTTCCGAAAACCCGCTACAGTTTATAGGAAGTTCCAATGCAGGGTTCCTGGCTGACCGCCATCGCAGCAAAATCAACCAGGGACCTCCCTACACTGACCACTCCCCTACTGCCCTTGCCCCTTTCGGGTAAGGTAGTCTTCCACTAGCTTTCCTAATTAGTCAGCCAAGGGCGTCCCATTAAACCCTTGTGGTGGCACGTGGTTCTCAAGTTAAGCTCTATGTTCCAATTAACATTAATGATCTTGACATGAACATAAACAGAATAACAAGAATAATTGGAACATAGATATGATAAATGATTATCCCAAAACCATGTAAGCAATAGCAAACTACCCAGTGATTCAAGGGTAAACAAGGTAATGAGATAAACAAATCTAGGGTGACCTATCGGGTCCCATCAAAATTAACCTATGCATGGATAAATGATATTAAAGAACATTATTGGGTAAAAAGTGGTCAAGGGCACAACTTGCCTTCAATGAGCTCCTGCTCAGCTACTTCAACCTGCTGCTCACCAGGATCCACAGCAACGGGCTCTTCTACTCGCCACAATACAAACAAGCACAGTGCATATAGAGAAATTAACATTACACCAAACATATAAATAAAATACACAGTAATTATCTACACCTTAAAATAAAATTCTAGGAACAGGAATCATAATTTTTGGAGTTATAGAATTTAAGTTATGCATTTTCAAAGGTTTTATGTGCTTTAAATAGGATTAAGTGATAAATAAATTTCTTACTGTTTTCATGACATAACAGAGGCTCTAGGTGATAAAGAATAAAATTACAAAATTTTAGGAACTAGAATGGATTAATTTGGAGTTAGTATGAATTTTCTATGAATTATCAAAGTTCTAGCAATTATTTTGTATTAAAAAGTAACTTCTATAATTAAATAACTGAATTTAAAGAGCTATGGACTGGGCCTCAATTTCTGGAAATGCCAGGGGCTCCGGGGTAAAAATCCAGAGACACAGAGAACAGTGCCAGAGGATGGCGGGTTTGTTTTTAGAAAATCCGGGGGCTCTTATGCATAATAGGCGGCCGAAGGGGTATCTAGGGTTTTCAGCCGTCCGATCACCCATGTGCGGCCCAGATTAGAACGGACCAACCCGAACCGGTATGCACCCTGAGCGCTCAGATCCATATCCAACGGTCCAAATTCTAAATAACCGAGATCGATTCGCACCCATCAGATTATGGATCTACGGCTCACATCCCCTCCCTGACTCGGTATGGCTCGGCCTAATCCTAGCCGTCCATCAAAGATCGAACGGCCACCAGCTTTCTCCCTCGCCCAGCACATGTCACGGCGGCGAGCCATCCGAACCGCGGTGGGAGTTCGCCGGCGCACACGATTCTCCGCCCAAGCGTCCCCAACCCTAGAATTGATTGCTTCTACGCGACGAAGAGGACGAGGCGAGTCGATTGGATGGGTTTTTTACCGACGGAATGGGGCACAGGAGCTCGGCCACGACGCTATGCGGGTCGGCGGGGAAGGATCCGACTACGGCGAGGAATTCCCGCCCAGTCGATGTCGCGCCCCCCCGGTCACTGCCCCGCGCGTGTTCCGTGCGACCTCCCGAACGCCCAGGACGAGCCAATCGGAGCAGAGGGGCGATGATGGCGCGGTTCAACGACGGCGGCGATTTATGGCGGCGAGCGCACTGCAACAGCCGCGGGCGTGCGGCGATGGTGCACTAGGCTCGGATGCGGCGCAGTGATGGGGAGGTTAGGAGATTGGGGAGGTCCGCGCCTGTCCTTTATGGCCCCTCGTGAGTCTGCGCCGAGGTGGGTCGTTGAGTCCGATCCCCGCGGGCGACTTCCGCCATGGGTGGCGAGTTGGTTGAAGTAGCTGATAATCCCGGGTCCACGCGCCAGCGAGTCATCCACCGCGGCTGCGAAGACGGTGTAAGCGCGAAAGAATGACGTGCGGGCCCGAAGATCAGTGACCCAGGGCGTAGCTCACTTCAGCAGATGGGCGCCGACAACCCGGGGCCACCTGCCAGCGGGCCGATAGTTAGGGCGCGCGCGCGTGAGTGGTTTTGGGCCGCGCAAAGGAAAGCAGTTGTGGGCCGAAAGGGACGAAGTCGGCCCAGCTGCCTGGTTTTGGTCTTTTCCTTTTTATTTTCTGTCTTTTATTTCTTCATAATTATTTTGAATTCAAATTTTAACTTTTGAATACGAATTTCAACATTGTGTCAAGTGTACAATTTCAAGCTTCTAGTGGAGGGATAATATATTTTTATTTGCTTATTTTTATCCACAAAATTCTTATTTTCTTCTTTTTTCTAGATTCAAGAATTTCTTTTAGGTTCTAAATTCCCTTTTTGGTCTTTAATATTTTTCTTGTCACAAAATACACACAAAAATAAAATATTCAGCATGATGCAACGATTTAGTAGCATATCTTTTTATTAATTGTTCTTGGACATGGTGTTCACATATGATGATGCATAAAGATCAAACTCACATGAAGAGAAATTGTTTCTCTATTGGTATTATTTCTAGCAAATTACAAAGTGGGTGTCACAAAGATTGTCTAATTTTGTTAAAGGCAAGGCTCCCATGGTTCAGGATAATGAAGGCTACATTTTATATCCTGCTAATTATCCTGAGCACAAGATTAGGAAGATTCATGCTAGGAAACCTCATACTATTTCTCATCATGCTTTTATGTATAAAAATGAAGCTTCTAGCTCTAGGCATACCACTGAAAGGGAAATAGGGTTTAACCTTTTCCTAAATGATTTTGGTGGTTGAATGCCCAACATAAATAATTGGACTAACTAGTTTGCTCTAGATTATATATTCTACAGGTGCTAAAGGTTCAACACAAACCAATAAAAAGATCAAGTTAGGGTTCAAAAAGAAAGGAGCAAAAGAAACCGAAGATAACCCTGGTCTGGCGCACCGAACTGTCCGGTGGGCCACCGGACAGTGTTCGGTGCACGAGGGGCGATCGACTCCAACTCCTCACCTTCGGGTTTCTAAAGCCACGCTCCGCTATAATTCACCGGACTGTCCGGTGTGCCACCGGACTGTCCGGTGCACCAGCGGAGCAACAGCTAGCCAGTGCAACGGTCGACTCCAACGGTCGCCTGCAACGTAAACAATGAAGAACAGTGCGCGCAGAAGTCAGAGCAGCAGCCAGAGGCGCACCGGACAGTGCACAGTACCTGTCCGGTGCGGCACCGGACTGTCCGGTGCCACCAGATGACAAAGCTCCAATGGTCGAAACCATCAGAACCCTAATGGTTGGGTGACGTGGCTGGCGCACCGGACTGTCCGGTGCGCCCATCGACAGCAGCCTGCCCCAACGGTTGAATTGGTGGTTGGGGGCTATAAATACCCCCCAACCACCTCCACTCCAACCATCCAAGCATTCACTACTACACATTCAATACAAGAGCAATAGACACCACTCCAAAGGCACATTTCAAGTGATCGATCCGCTCAAAGTCTCCAATTCAACTCTAGCGCATTTAGACTTGAGAGAGGATCATTTGTGCTTTCTTGTGCTCTTGTTTGCTTGGCTTGGCTTTCTTCTTCTTCATTCTTGTTCTCTAAGTGACTTGTAATCAAAGCAAGAGACACCAAGTGTGTGGTGGTCCTTGTGGGGTCTAAGTCACCCGTTTAATTAAGGAGAAGCCTCACTCGGTCTAGGTGATCGTTTGAGAGAGGGAAAGGGTTGAAAGAGACCCGGTCTTTGTGACCACCTCAACGGGGACTAGGTTCTTTGTAACCAAACCTCGGTAAAACAAATCACCATGTCATCAGCTTTATTTTCTTGATTGATTTGTTTTCCCCTCTCTCTCCCGGACTTGATATTCGCTCTAACGCTAACCCCGGCTTGTAGTGTGTTTAAAGTTGTAAATTTCAGTTTCCGCCTATCCAGTCCCCCTCTAGGCGACTTTCAATTGGTATGAGACCCTGGTACTTCATTTAGATTCTAACCACTCAAAGTGATGTCGGGAGAATCCGCCAAGAGGGAGATGGAAACGGCCACAAGCCACGGGAAGGCTCCATCAAGGGAGTCCGGCGCCAAAGGAAGGGAGGAATCACCTCCTCGCGTCAAGTCGCACCGGAGTGGCGACAAGAAGAAGAAGATGAAGAAAGTGGTCTACTACGAGACCGACTCTTCGTTGCCCTCCACCTCCGGCTCCGACGCACCATCCGTCACTTCTAAGCGACATGAGCGCAAGAAGTTTAGTATGATCCCCCTATGCTATCCTCGCATTTCTGAACGCACTCCTTTACTTTCCGTCCCATTAGGCAAACCACCGGTTTTTGATGGTGAAGATTATTGTATGTGGAGTGATAAAATGAGGCATCACCTAACCTCACTCCACACTAGCATATGGGATATTGTTGAGTTTGGAGCGCTGGTACCATCCGTGGGGGATGAAGGATATGATTCGAACGAGGTTGCCCAAATCTGGCACTTTGACTCCCAAGCCACCACTATACTCCTCACCTCTCTATGTCGAGAGGAGTATAATAAGGTGCAAGGGCTAAAAAGTGGCAAAGAGATTTGGGTGTACTAAAGATCGCGCATGAAGGGGATGAGGTGACCAAGATCACCAAGCGGGAGACGGTCGAGGGGGAGCTCGGTCGATTCATCCTCAACCAAGGAGAGGAGCCACAAGCAATGTACAACCGACTCAAGACCTTGGTCAACCAAGTGCGCAACCTCGGGAGCACAAAATGGAATGACCATGAAATGTTCAAGGTTATTCTTAGATCACTTGTATTTCGTAATCCTACTCAAGTTCAATTAATACGTGGTGATCCTAGATACAAGCTAATGTCTCCCGAGGAAGTTATAGGAAAGTTTGTAAGCTTTGAGTTGATGATCAAAGGCTCCAAACAAATCGTCGAGCAAGGCGGCACCTCCACACCCAAGGTGCAACCCATCGCATTCAAAGCAACGGAGGAGAAGAAAGAAAAGTCTACATCAAGTAGGCTTCCCATCGACGCCTCCAAGCTCGACAACGAGGAAATGGCGCTCATCATCAAGAGCTTTCGCCAAATCCTCAAGCAAAGGAAGGGTAAAGATTACAAACCCCGTTCCAAAAAGGTGTGCTACAAGTGTGGAAAGCCCGGTCACTTTATTGCAAAATGTCCTATTTCTAGTGATAGTGACAGGGGCGACGATAAAAGAGGGAAGAAGAAGGAGAAGAAGTACCACAAAAAGAAGGGCGGCGATGCCCACGTGTGTCAGGAGTGGGACTCCAATGAGAGCTCCATCGACTCCTCCGACGAGGACGCCACCAACATCACCGTCAATAAGGGGCTTCTCTTCCCCAACATCGGTCACAAGTGCCTCATGGCAAAGGACGGCAAGAAAAAGAAGGTACAAGCTAGAACCACTCACAAGTATACTACATCTAGTGATGAGAGTAGTTCTAGTGATGATGAAGATAACTTGCTTAGTCTTTTTGCCAACCTAAACATGCAACAAAAAGAAAAACTAAATGAATTAATAGGTGCTATTCATGAGAAGGATGAACTCTTGGATAGCCAAGAGGAATTCCTTATTAAGGAAAACAAAAAAGCATGTTAAGGTAAAAAATGCTTATGCTCAGGAAATAGAAAAATGTGAAAACTTGACTAGAGAGCTTAGCATTTACCATGGCACCATTTCCAATCTTAGAGCTGAGAACACTAGTTTAATTGCTAAGGTTGAAAAATCAAATGTTTGCCATGATTCAATTGACAATCTTAGGAATGAAAATGCTAGTTTATTTGCTAAGATTGATAAATTGAATGAATCAATTTCTAGCCTTAAAACTGAGAATGATAATTTACTTTCCAAGGCCAGAGATTTAAATGTTTGCAATGTTTCTATTTCCAATCTTAGAAATGAGAATGATATGTTACATGCTAAGATTGATAAATTAAATGCTTGCAAACCCTCTACATCTAGTGTTGAACATGTTACTATTTGTACTAGATGTAGAGACATTAATATTGATGCTATACATGATCACCTTGCTCTAATTAAACAACAAAATGATCATATAGCACAAATAACTAGTAAAATTAATGAGCATGAGATAGAAAATGAAAGAGTGAAATTTGCTAGAAGCATGCTCTATAATGGGAGACGCCCTGGCATCAAGGATGGCATTGGTTTCCAACAGGGAAGCAATGTCAAACTTAATGCCCCTAAAAGACTATCTAATTTTGTTAAGGGCAAGGCTCCCATGCCTCAGGATAACGAGGGTTACATTTTATATCCTGCTAGTTATTCTGAGCATAAGATTAGGAGAATTCATGCTAGGAAAACTCATTTTGTTTCTCACCATGCATTTATGTATAAGAATGAAGCTTCTAGCTCTAGGAAATCAACTCATGTTAAATTGCCTAAAAGGAAGACTCCTACTGCATCAAATGAACCTAATGTTTCATTTAAAACTTTTGATGCTTCATATGTGCTTACTAACAAATCGGGCAAAGTAGTTGCCAAATATGTTGGGGGCAAACACAAGGGGTTAAAGACTTGTGTTTGGGTACCCAAGGTGGTTGTTTCTAACGTAAAAGGACCCAAGACTGTTTGGGTACCTAAGAACAAGGCCTAAACTTGTTTTGTAGGTTTATGCATCCGGGGGCTCAAGTTGGATAATTGATAGCGGGTGCACAAACCACATGATAGGGGAGAAAAGGATGTTCTCCTCCAACGAGAAAAACGAAGATCCCCAAAGAGCTATCACATTCGGGGATGGAAATCAGGGTTTAGTCAAAGGACTTGGTAAAATTGTTATATCACCTGACCATTCCATTTCCAATGTTTTTCTTGTAGATTCTTTAGATTACAATTTGCTTTCTGTATCTCAATTATGCAAAATGGGTTACAACTGTCTTTTTACGGATATAGGTGTTACTGTCTTTAGAAGAAGTGATGATTTAGTAGCATTTAAGGGAGTATTAGAGGGTCAGCTATACTTAGTTGATTTTAATAGAGCTGAACTCGATACTTGCTTAATTGCTAAGACTAATATGGGTTGGCTCTGGCATCGCCGACTAGCCCATGTTGGAATGAAGAATCTTCACAAGCTTCTAAAGGGAGAACACATTTTGGGACTAACAAATGTTCATTTTGAGGAAGACAGGGTTTGTAGCGCATGTCAAGCAGGAAAGCAAGTTGGCTCCCATCATCCACACAAGAATATCATGACAACCGACAGGCCGCTTGAGCTACTCTAGATGGATTTATTCGGCCTGATTGCTTATATAAGCATCGGCGTGAGTAAGTATTGTCTTGTAATTGTGGATGATTATTCTCGCTTCACTTGGGTATTCTTTTTATAGGAAAAATCTCGGACCCAAGAGACCTTAAAAGGATTCTTGAGATGAGCTCAAAATGAGTTTGGATTAAGGATCAAGAAAATAAGAAGCGATAATGGGACGGAGTTTAAGAACTCTCAAATTGAAGGCTTTCTTGAGGAAGAGGGCATCAAGTATGAGTTCTCTTCTCCCTACACACCTCAACAAATGGTGTAGTGGAGAGGAAGAATAGAACTCTATTGGACATGGCAAGAACCATGCTTGATGAGTACAAGACACCGGACCGGTTTTGGGTGGAAGTAATCAACACTGCTTGCTACTCCATCAACCGGCTCTACCTTCACCGAATCCTTAAGAAGACATCTTATGAACTCCTCACCGGTAAAAAGTCCAATGTTTCATATTTTAGAGTCTTTGGTAGCAAATGTTTTATTCTTATTAAAAGAGGTAGAAAATCAAATTTGCTCCTAAGGCTGTAGAAGGCTTTTTACTTGGTTATGACTCAAACACAAGGGCATATAGAGTCTTCAACAAATCCACTAGATTAGTTTATGTTTCTTATGACATTGTGTTTGATGAGACTAATGGCTCCCAAGTGGAGCAAGTTGATCTTGATGAGCTAGATGATGAAGAGGCTCCGTGCGTCACGCTAAGGAACATGTCCATTGGGGATGTGTGTCCTAAGGAATTCGAAGAGCCTCCACAAGCACAAGATCAACCATCATCTTCCATGCAAGTATCTCCACCAACCCAAGATGAGGATCAAGCTCAAGGTGATGAAAATGAAAACCAAGAGGATGAGCCACCTCAAGAGGAGGACAATGATCAAGGGGGAGATGATCATGACAAGGCCAAGGAAGATGAGCAAGAAGTTCAGGGTCGAAGACCGCCACACCCAAGAGTCCATCAAGCGATTCAAAGAGATCACCCCGTGAACTCCATCCTCGGCGATATTCATAAGGGGGTAACAACTCGATCTCGAGTCGCTCATTTTTGTGAACATTACTCTTTTGTTTCCTCTGTTGAGCCATATAGGGTAGAGGATGCACTAAGAGACTCGGATTGGGTGTTGGCAATGCAAGAGGAGCTCAACAACTTCACAAAGAATGAGGTATGACATTTAGTTCCACGTTCTAACCAAAATATTGTAGGAACCAAGTGGGTTTTCCATAACAAGCAAGATGAGCATGGTGTGGTGACAAGGAACAAAGCCCGACTTGTGGCCAAAGGATATTCACAAGTCGAAGGTTTGGATTTCGGTGAAACCTATGCACCCGTAGCTAGGCTTGAGTCAATTCATATATTACTTGCCTATGCTACTTACCATGGCTTTAGGCTCTATCAAATGGACGTGAACATTCTCATAGGAGGAGAACATTCTCTTCTCCCATGTCACGTTCCCAACGAGCTATCACATTCGGGATGGAAATCAAGGTTTGGTCAAAGGCTTGGGTAAAATTGCTATATCTCCTAACCATTCTATTTCCAATGTTTTTCTTGTAGATTCTTTAGATTACAATTTGCTTTCTGACTCTCAATTATGTAAAATGGGCAACAACTGTCTTTTTACTGATATAGGTGTTACTGTCTTTAGAAGAAGTGATGATTCAATAGCTTTTAAGGGAGTGCTAGAGGGTCAGTTATACTTAGTTTATTTTAATCAATCTGAACTAGACACTTGCTTAATTGCTAAGACTAACATGGGTTGGCTCTGGCATCGCCGACTAGCACATGTTGGGATGAAGAATCTTCATAAGCTTCTAAAGGGAGAACACATTCTAGGACTAACAAATGTTCATTTTGAGAAAGACAGAGTTTATAGCGTATGTCAAGCAGGAAAGCAAGTTGGAGTCCATCATCCATACAAGAACATAATGACGACTGACAGGCCGCTCGAGCTACTCCACATGGATTTATTCGGCCCGATAGCTTACATAAGCATCGATGAGAGTAAGTATTGTTTAGTTATTGTGGATGATTATTCTCGCTTCACTTGGGTGTTCTTTTTGCAGGAAAAATCACAAACCTAAGATACATTAAAAGGATTCTTGAGACGGGCTCAAAACGAGTTCGGATTAATCAAAAAGATTAGAAGCGAAAATGGGACGGAGTTCAAGAACTCACAAATCGAAGGCTTTCTTGAGGAAGAGGGCATCAAGTATGAGTTCTCTTCTCCCTACACACCTCAACAAAATGGTGTAGTGGAGAGGAAGAATCGAACTCTACTGGACATGGCAAGAACCATGCTTGATGAATACAAGACACTGAACCGATTTTGGGCCGAGGCGATTAACACCGCTTGCTACTCCATCAACTGGCTCTACCTTCACCGAATCCTCAAGAAGACATCATATGAACTCCTCAATGGTAAAAAGCCCAATGTTTCATATTTTAGAGTCTTTGGAAGCAAATGTTTTATTCTTATTAAAAGATGTAGAAAATCTAAATTTGCTCCTAAGGCTGTAGAAGGCTTTTTACTTGGTTATGACTCAAACACAAGGGCATATAGAGTCTTCAACAAATCCACTGTATTGGTTGAGGTTTCTTGTGACATTGTGTTTAATGAGACTAATGGCTCTCAAGTAGAGCAAGTTGATCTTGATGAGCTAGATGATGAAGAGGCTCGATCCATGTGTCACGCTAAGGAACATGTCCATTGGGGATGTGTCCTAAGGAATCCGAAGAGCCCACACAAGCACAAGATCAACCGTCATCTTCCAACCAAGCATCTCCACCTACCCAAGATGAGGAACATGCTCAAAATGATGAAGATCAAGAGGATGAGCCACCTCAAGAGGAGGACATTGATCAAGGGGAGATGATATTGATAAAGACAAGGAAGATTAGCAAGAAATACAGGGTCAAAGACCACCACACCCAAGAGTAAACCAAGCAATTCAACGAGATCACCTCGTCAACTCCATACTTGGTGACATTCATAAGGGGGTAACCACTAGGTCTCGAGTTGCTCATTTCTGTGAACATTACTCTTTTGTATCCTCTACTGAGCCATACAGGGTGGAGGATGCACTAAGAGATCCGGATTAGGTGCTGGCAATGCAAGAGGAGCTCAACAACTTCACAAGGAATGAGGTATGGCATTTAGTTCCACGTCCTAATGAAAATGTTGTAGGTACCAAGTGGGTATTCCGCAACAAGCAAGATGAGCATGGTGTGGTGAGAAGAAACAAAGCCCGACTTGTGGCCAAAGGTTATTCACAAGTCGAAGGTTTGGATTTCGATGAAACTTATGCACCCGTAGCTAGGCTCGAGTCAATTCGAATATTACTTGCCTATGCTACTTACCATGGCTTTAAGCTCTATCAAATGGACGTGAAAAGTGCCTTCCTCAATGGACCTATCAAGGAAGAGGTCTATGTTGAGCAACCTCCGGCTTTGAAGATAGTGAGTACCCTAACCATGTTTACAAACTCTCAAAGGCGCTTTATGGGCTCAAGCAAGCGCCAAGAGCATAGTTTGAATGCCTGCGAGATTTTCTTATCACTAATGGCTTCAAAGTCGGTAAAGCTGATCCTACTCTCTTTACTAAAACTGTTGCAAAAGATTTGTTTGTATGCCAAATTTATGTTGATGATATTATATTTGGGTCTACTAACAAATCAACATGTGAAGAGTTTAGTAGGATAATGATTCAAAAATTCGAGATGTCTATGATGGGGGAGTTGAAGTATTTCCTAGGATTTCAAATCAAGCAACTCCAAGATGGCACCTTCATCAGCCAAACAAAGTATATTCAAGACATATTTAAGAAGTTTGGAATGAAGGATGGCAAACCCATCAAGACACCCATGGGAACCAATGGGCATCTCGACCTCGACACATGAGGTAAATTCGTAGATCAAAAGGTATACCGGTCGATGATGGGATCTTTACTCTATTTATGTGCATCTCGACCGGATATTATGCTTTCTGTATGCATGTGTGCAAGGTTCCAGGCAGATCCTAAGGAAATTCACCTTAGAGCCGTGAAAATAATCATGAGGTATTTAGTTTACACTCCTAAGTTTGGGCTTTGGTACCCCAAGGGATCGACCTTTGATTTAATAGGATATTCCGATGCCGATTGGGCATGGTGTAAAATTGATAGGAAGAGCACATTAGGGACTTGTCAGTTTCTAGGGAGATCCCTGGTGTCATGGGCTTCAAAGAAACAAAACTCAGTAGTTCTTTCCACCGCCGAAGCCGAGTATATTGCCGCAGACCATTGTTGTGCGCAATTACTTTGGATGAGGCAAACCCTCAGGGACTATGGCTACAAATTGAGCAAAGTCCCTCTCCTATGTGATAATGAGAGTGCATTCTGCATGGCGGATAATCCCGTTGAACACAGCCGCACTAAGCACATAGACATTCGATATCACTTTCTGAGGGATCACCAACAAAAGGGGGATATCGAAATAGCTTATGTTAATACCCAAAACCAATTAGCCGATATCTTTACCAAGCCACTAGATGAGAAAACCTTTAGCAAACTTATGAATGAGCTAAATATACTTGATTCTCGGAATTTTGATTGACACATTGCACACATAGCTCATTTACATACCTTTGATCATATCTCTTTCATTTGGTACAAATGCATATTTCTTATTCTTTTTGTGCCAAGACTACAACTAATGAGTTTTCAAGTATATTTCTATACTAAGTCATAGATTGAAAGGGAAATGGAGTATTCGGCGAAAACAAGGCTTCCACTCCACTCTAACGGCATCATTTACCCTTCGTCGTTACTCCACACACTCTCAATTGGTATAATCTTTCACTCTTATTTACTTGTACCAATGGGGAGAAAGTATCACAGGGCTCTCAACGTATCCGTTTTTGGCGATTAATGCCAAAGGGGGAGAAAATATTAAGCCCAAAGCAAAAGGACCGCACCACCATTTCAAAAAATTTTGAAATAAAGTTTTAATTGATGATTTTCATATTGATATCCACACAATGGCAATCTCTTCAATTGGTATCTTTAAAGAAAGATTTTCAAAATTGGTATCCAATTAATCCTTCAATTGGTATCTTTAAAGGTCAAATTTCAAATTGAAATCTATTTCAAAAACCCTCTTGAAATCTAAGAGGAGAATTTCATTCAGGGGGAGTTTTATTTAGTCAAAGGAAAAGCATTTGAAATAGGGGAAAAATTTTCAAAACTTGAAAATGCTTCTTCAAATCTTTTTCATATACCTTTGACTATTTGCAAAAAGACTTTGAAAATATTTTCCAAAATAATTTGCAAAAACAAAACTAGTGGTGCAAAGGTGGTCCAAAATGTTAAATAAAAGAAAAGCAATCCATTCTTATCTAGTGAGATTATCAATTAGTTTAATTCCATGTAACCTATGCACTTACCATATGCAAACTAGTTCATTTCTGCACTTTATATATTTGCTTTGGTTTGTGTTGGCATCAATCACCAAAAAGGGGGAGATTGAAAGGGAAATAGGGTTAACCTTTTCCTACAATTAATTTTGGTGGTTGAATGTCCAACACAAACACATGGACTAACTAGTTTGTCTAGAATACATGTATTATAGGTGCATAAGGTTCAACACAAACCAATAAAATATTCAAGTTAGGGACCCAATTCAAAAGGAGCAAAAGGGACTTGAGTGTGCTATGGTCTGGCGCACCGGACTGTCCGGTGTGCCACCGGACAGTGTCCAGTGCACCAGGACCGTACAGGAGCCAAGAAGCCACTCTCGAGAAAACGTAGGCGCGCTCCGCTATAATTCACCAGACTGTCCAGTGTGCCACCGAACTGTCCGGTGAGCCAGCGGGGTAACGGCTACCTACACGCAATGGTCGACTCTGACATCGCTACAGTGTCACGGCAGAAGTCAGAGCAGCGAGTCAGAGGGGCACCGGACTGTCCGGTGCACCACCAGACTGTCCGGTGCCACAAGAAGACAAAGGCGCCAACGGTCAACTGCTCTAGAACCCTAACGGTTGGGTGACGTGGCAGCGCACCGGACACTAAACAGTGAGTGTCCGGTGGCGCATCGGACTGTCTGGTGCGCCCATCAACAGCAGCCTCCCCAACGGCTACCTTGGTGGTTGGGGGCTATAAATACGCCCCAACCACCACAACTTCAAGAATCCAAGTTTTCTGAAGATCACATTCAATACAAGAGCTCTAGCATTCACTCCAAGGCACAATACAAAAGATCAAATCCTCTCCGAGTCCCAAATTCACTCCAAACATTTAGTGGCCTGTGAGAGAGAGATTTTTGTGTTCATTCGAGTTCTTATCGCTTGGATTGCCTTTCTTCTTTTCCCATTCTCATTCTCAAGTGCTTTGTAAGCGAGGCAAGGGACACCAAGTGTGTGGTGGTCCTTACGGGGTCTTAGTGACCCGTGAGATTAAGGAAGAAAGCTCACTCGGTCTAAGTGACCGTTTGAGAGAGGGAAAGGGTTGGAATAGACCCGGTCTTTATGACCTCCTCAACGGGGACTTAGTTCTTTTGAACTGAACCTCGGTAAAACAAATCAATGTGTTTCACTCGCTTTATTTCTTGGTTGATTTATTTTCCCTCTCTTTGCGACTTAAGTTTAACTCTAACGCTAACCCCCGACCTTAGTGCGTGTTTAAGTTTATAAATTTCAGGTTTCGCCTATTCACCCCCCTCTAGGCGACTTTCAGCTCGACGATAACCAAATGTCGTCGTGGAGCTGCCCATCTCCATGTGCAGAGGACTCCGCCGCCTAATCAACCGGTGTCGTCGCGAAGGTGGTGAATTTAACAAGTTCGTTGTATCCTCGGCTTCGTATTTCCATCAATAGAATTAGAAATCACGCGTGTTAGCACAGAGATTGGTCTTCACTGGCAAAGGTGCTGTCGCGTCGTTGGTCGGGGAGAAGGGGGTAGCGCCGGTCATTTATTCGGGATTGTGTGGATGTGATTTGATCGGATGGGAGCAGTTTAGGGATTGAATTGGAACCGTTAGATCTCGATCGGAGGTGTTAGATTGATTTGGGCTTCATAAAATCAGGGTGGTAGATCATAGATTTGTCGGCCAAAGTTGCATACTGTTTCGTAAAGTTAATAATTTAATCCGGGCCACGTGTTTCGCATCCGAAGGACTAGATTGTCCCGTACCCCTTTGGCCATGGAAAACTTTGTAAAGAGCACCTAAAGTTTTTAGTAATAAATCTGCCATATACCCAGTTCAAGAATAGGTCCTAAAATTTATGATTTAGACCTTGAGCTTCGTGGGAAATTATAAAATAAAATCAGAAATCAATTTTATGGTGAGATGAAATATGGGAACTTTATATAAATCATATCTTCTATGTTTTAACTCCAATTTGATCCATTAAAGTTGTGTTAACTTCGCATACATATTTACTACGCAGTAACAAACAATATTTTGTCATGTCACATATTTTTATAATTAGATATTTTGAAAGTGTATTCATCCCTTTTGTGGGTTTTGGTTATTTGGATAACAACACATTTAAAGGTCTAACAAGTTTGCTAAGTGTTGAACAGGAAATTCAGTATGATGAACATACTTGAATAGTGTATAATGATCAGTGAACAAAGGTTCAACACAAGGTTAAATAACCAATGTGACAATGCAAATTGATATAATATGGTCTCTATATTGGTTTGAATATATGGACAAGACCTGAGAAATCACTATGCATAAATATGATCAGAATAGAGGTTGAAGTGATTAAGAGGATTGGTCCAGCCAAAGTGAATAAGATATGAGGAATCGTGAATTGGCTTAGCCATATTACTATTAGTCCATATATATGCTTCTATGAGAATCAAACTAGAGCTTTATTGATCTTAGCATTTATATTGAAGAAATGGTCCTCTCAATGGATGCTCAATGTGATGCTACTCAAGAATGGCTTGATAGGGTGAAGATAGCAAGGAAAGGGCTTCAAGGGACCAAGCAAAGGTGAAGGCCAAGCGACGGCTTGTGGACCGAGGTACCATGGCTAAGGTGAAGCACTAAGTCGATGAACTAATCAGCTATGAAGAGTTATATTGTGTTGATGCATCAGTAAGGTGACTTGAAGCCATGATTTGAACTCATATATGGTGAAATGGTTCAAGTCAGAGGGCATGATTTGTGTTTGCTTCAAAAGGTGAGACAAAGATGTTTATGATCTTTATGAAGCAACGCCATGGAGAAATCACACATGAAACACCAATTACTCAATGAGTTTACTTAATTATATTTTATTTAACTTGAGTATAGGAATCGTCGTACTATCAAGGGGGGTCTAAAAAGAAGGTTGTTGTTTAATAAAGCTCAAGCTTCTAAGATTCAAAAGCTATTTCGAAAACAAAATCTTTTGGACACTCTATGAGTTCAACTAGAGTGAGGTTTTGAAGACGGAGATCCTTCCTATTGAAAAGTAGTTGAGCTTCTTCAGCTGAGTTGAGCTTTCTCAGCTGAGTTGAGCTTTTTTAGCTAAGTTAAGCTTCTTTAGCTGAGTTGAACTTTCTCAGCTGAGTTGAGCTTCTTTAGCTGAGTTGAGCTTTCTCAACTGAGGTGAGCTTTCTCAGCTAAGTTGAGTTTTTTAGCTTAGTTGATAGAGATGTCAATGGGGAATTCCCCATCGGGTTATAACATCCCAGACCCATCCCCATCATGTTTGATCCATCCCCATACCCATCCCCATACCCATCATGGGTGCAAAACTCATCCCATACTGTAACACCCCTGGTGTTACTGCTACTAAAACTTGAGCATGACATCATAAACATTGGCATTGCATATGTTTGACACACCTAGAGTGCATTCACTAGGTAAAAATTTCCAACAAGTTGTATTGTTTTGGTGCTTTGCAAATAGAACCCTGGAATAGGATACTTAACCCTAAATAGGGTTTAAAGGGGTAAAACATAACCCAAATTGAGAAAACCCAAAAGCTTTAGTGGAATAGTCATAAAATGCTCCCAAGAATGAATTTGAATCACATTCATACCCCTGGGATACCAAAAACCCTAATTGGAACCCTAGAAAACCCTAAATCCAAACCCTAGGGGCCTATGTGCAAAAATAGTGCACTTGTGGACTAAAATGTAAAAACCATGTTAAATAAGTATATTAAGTCATAAGGTTCCCAATCATGAGGGGTTGCAATCCAAAACTTGAGATTTGGACTTAAGTGCAAAAGAGCCACACTTGATTCATGTGATGAAGTTTGAATTTCAGTGTGATTGCTTCAACTTTGAGCCCTTGTATCTTTCAAATTAATAAGAATTTGCCCTAGGTCACCACATCAAACTTGTAGACCAAACAAAGGAGAACAATTTTGCTTAAGAAGGTAAGCATAGTTGTTGAGAAGAAATTGGAAATAATTAAGCCCAAAGTTGGACTGTCAAGCTACTTTAAGTCTGAAATCAGACTAACAATGGAATGGAATGAACTTCAAGCTCAATTTCAAGCAAGATCCATTGACTTTTTGTGGGAGCACAATATAGCAAAGTTGTAGCTGGTTTATAGCACTACAATATTGCTGCAGATCGCTGGTTGTGTTGCCATAGAAATCTGGAAGAAATCTGGCCCTAAATTATGGCTGCCGCCGCGATTCACGCCGCCGCCGTTGAGATTTATGCCACCAGTGACCAGATAAGGCCGCCAATTAAAAGCCATGCGTTGGACGCCACTCCGGTGACTCACCGCCGTACTCCCCCCTGCTTTGCGGCTTGAGCAGATAAGTTCACCGGCGAAAGCCATCTTCCGGCCTTGTGCCACGTACTTGAGCACCTCCACCGCATCACCGTGAACCCTTGTGCCTCTTCGTGGCTCGTCGGAGTGACTACCACGGTAGATGCCACGGATTCACGCGCGCCAGTGCTCTTCTTCTTCCTCTGACCGCCGCGCGTCCCCACTGAAATTCCCGGCCACCGCTGTTGAGCCCTATAAATTGAAGCCTCCGCCAGCCCCGCAAGGTCATCATCCACCCTGCCACCGAAAATCGCTAGCAATCGTTCGTCAGAGAGCTTGAATTTTAGTCTTCCCCTAAATCAAGTTTCCGCCACTGCAGAACCGAGCTCGCTGTGGCTAGCCCTCCACGGGTCTGATCATGCCCTCTTTGTTCTCATTTTAGCATCTTTGTATGCTGGTGATGCTCACCCACCCGCCCAATCGAACTAGACCATCCCCAATCCCCGGGAACGTGTTGATCATTGGGTTGTCCGCACGGTCTCCGTGGCCAGAGACCTTTGGGTAGCCACTCGTGAAATTAACTTGGGGGAAATGATCGTGAATGGTTCAATTCCATGCCCGCTGCTCGAGAGCACCGGTCTTGGCCTCCTCCGGCCGGTCTACGTGCTTGCCGGAGCTCGGCCACGCTCGACGCCGTCGCGGATCAGTCGGTGTAAAGGAATAGAACTTCAAGGACCTCTGTGCAAATCGTTAGTGACTCATAAGAATAGTAACCGAGCTCGTTCCCAGTTAGCCGAAACCCCGAGGGCCTTTTTGCAAAGCAATCAGCGCGGGCGCGGGCGCGCGCACGTTTCCGCGTGGACCTGGGCCGCCTACGCTAGAATCGGCCCAATACTTTTGCAAGTTTTTCTTTTTCTTTTTCGGCTAGAGATAAACAAATCCTAGAAAATTGTAGAAAAATCCTAAAATTGTCAAACCAATTTTACTAGGTTCCTTATTTTCTATAGTATTTAATAAAAATAGTTTTATGATTTTTAGGGCAATTAGGGAATTTTGAGGTATTTAAAGTAGCTTAAAACATTAGCTCTAGATTTTTAGAAAGTAAATGGTAACTCCAAAAATGACCAAACTTTTTATTTGAGCTCTAAACATAATTTAGAAGCCTTGGGTAGAGTTTGGTTTGATTTGGACTTTGTTTGATACTTAGAGCCCAAAACCCCACCCCCTGCCCTTTGAATTCCTTTACTGACTCCGGAAACCCTAAATTCTCGGAGTTCCGTGAAGGAAAGTTGTATTCAAGACTTTAAATAATAAACTATTATTATCTTTGCACTCCCATGAGCATTACATGGCTTTCATTCTTATATATATACCTACATGGTTATATTTAGAAAACGAAGAAGTCGAAGTAACCGAAGAGAAGACACCACCACCTTCGGAATCTCAGGTAGGAAATTGTTTCTACTTTGATATCTGCGGATCCGAGCTTGACTCACCTATCAACGAAGGCAAGCCCCGGTACATTTGCCATCCTCCTTGATGTTTTTTTTAAAATCCTTCTCACTTGCTTGATGCATTAGGTGATAGGAGTTGATTGATAAAACAATTCCTGCATTACCTTCCTTGAATTTGATTACCTTCCTTGATCACCCATTTTACAAAAGATTTTGATGCTTAGACTTGCTTTAGAAAAATAAAATGTTTTGTTTTTACAAAAGATGATGTGGCAAAAGTGGGTGGGATGTTATCGAAAATAAAACTTGATGGTGGATCCATCATGGCCGTGATGGGTTCAACATCGAAAAAGATGTACCTCTGTCAGGTACCAAACTTTGGGTTGAAATGATTAAGCTGAGACCGGGCAGGTGACTTGCACGAGAAAGGAGTCTCGGTGTAGTGTCTCCGTCTGAGTCGATTAAGGACCGTGTCGATGTAGGCTTGCTGACCGAGGACCCTTTAACTGGTCACATGCCTCATCATGGGTAAGCTTTGCCTCGGGTAGACTAAGGCTAGAATAAGATAACGCGGAATGGGCGTGGAGCGGTGGCGAGAGTAGCGTGTACCCTCCGTGGCAAGAGGCTGGACGGTGGTGTATCTGTGCTCTCGGTTCGCGTGAACCTGATCTGGTCTTAAGAACCCCGGTGGCGGGTTGACATATGCAAGGGTTAAGTGCTACATATGTCGTGTGATTGGAGATCCTCAGCTGAGTATAATCGATTCGGATCGCCGTACCTTCGCGGTCATGAAGACTTGGTCACTGCCTTATACGTAGAACTCCAGTAAAGATGAAAGGTTTGTTAAGAAATTGGCTAGTGCAGGACAAGTGATTGAACTAGGGTAGAAAGAACTCTAGTTGCAGGTAATTTTACTTAACTTGACAAATAAAACTGGATTTTTAAGGATCCACTTTTAGTAAGCACTTCTGCAAAACAGAGTCTTTGATTATTGAGAAGCCTTACCTTGACTACCTTAACCAGCATACCCTTGAGAGTTTTTTCTTTAGTCGGGTAAGACTTGCTGAGTTATTCCATACTCAGGGTTTTATTCCTCGTTGTTTTTAGGTGAGGAAGCGACAAACTTTTGTTGCTTCTGTTCTAAGGTGGTACCAAAGGAAGAACACCAGGAATGAAGTGCGAGAGGAAAGGATCCTCCATTAGAACTTTTGTTTAAAAACTTTATAGGAGGAGTTTTTTGCCTCCCTTGGTATGTAATAATATTACTCTGCACTCCTAGGATATATTCTGGTCTGTAATATATAACTTCGTCTTACTTTCAAAATAAAGGTAAGTTTATGTAATCGCTTCCGCATTCTCGTAACTCCGATGCTTGTAATGTCTGCGTGACGGGTGAAACGCTCTTGGGAAAGGTAAGAAAAGCAGATCCAAACTTGTCAAGTGATTCAGGGGCACCTACAGGGTTGTCTGAGGTCCGTTGGATAAGGACAACTGTAAGTGGGCCTAATTACTTGGGAGGTTCCGTCACAACTGGTATCGGATCGAAGCCCTTCTCTTCAGATATTATGAGGCATCTTCAAAAGGATTTTCTAAAGACTTATCTAGAAAATCTCTTCCCTTCTTACCTAAGTATTTCTGAAGAGTTTATCTTAAAGACCAGGTAGTAAGAGTGCAACATATAGAAGGTGTGAATCAACTAAGGTTGATTCTGTAATTACACATGCATCATGCTAAGAACTATGCTAATAAAAGTTTTCCCCTTAGAAAAATGTCGCCGCGCATGAGGAGAACTGCGCGCAAACATACTGGACTGATTGGTGTGCCATGTCATCAGCTGGCCCCAAGACATGATGATAGTAGTAGTGGAAGTAATGATCCGATAGGGGATCTCGAAGCAGAAGTGAATCGGCTCCAAGCGGAACTCCGCCGCAGGACTGATATATGGGTCGCAGATGGCGACAGAATAAATTAATTGAGAAGAGACGTCCGCCACCTGCGAGATCAGCTCACGAACTGAGATTTAGCACTCGACTGGGTAGTTCAATCTCGTTCGCTTGCCTGGGCCAAGGAGCCAACAGCTTAAGCTCGAGTAGCAGAGCTCAACTTGGCCGTTGATGACCTACAGACCTATTGCAATACTTTACATGAAGAAGTTCATGTATTGTATTCGCAACTGCACCCCAGTGAACCTGCGGATCCTGTCGGGACGGAAGCCGGACCCTCGCATGTTGCGGGAGAAGCGCTTGGTGGTGAGTTGGACCTTTTCAGGCCCCCTCCCTCTATGAGGTTGGTCGACGAATGGTCTCCCACACCCGACGACGAGGCTGCCAGGAGCAATCGGAAGCAGGAATAGTGGTGTAATAGTAGAAATAGAAGTAGTGTATTGTATAATAGTTAGTGTACTCCTGTTGTAAAAATTCGAGTCTGTAACATTACTCTTTTTAGTAATGTAAAATGGATGGTTTTCTTTGGCATGTCATATTGTTTCCAAATGTTGTTGCCACAGATGCCTTCCAGGACTCGCGCACAGGACGGAGCTAGTACCTCCCGTGTGAGGGAGGCAACGCCAAATCCACCTCCAGTCCCTCCCACACTTGCCGAGGCTATCGCCGCCTTGGTAAACGCAACCGCGGATAATACCCGTTTTCTACGAGAAATGGCGGGTCAACAGTTCCAACAACAAGGCGGGCGGGGTTATCAACAAGGCCCCCGTGAAACCTCTTACTTGGACTTCTCCGAGATGCGCCCACCGTTGTTCATTAAGGCGGAAGACCCTTTAGAAGCGGACGAATGGGTCCGCGTCATCGAGCAAAAATTTGGGCTTATTCGGTGTTCCAAAATCCAGAAGCCCCTATTTGCGGCACAGCAATTGCGTGGCCCTGCCAGCACCTGGTGGGGAAATTTTGTTGCCATACAACCGGTTGGTCATCAAATAACTTGGGATGAGTTCAAGTTAGCCTTCAGAGAACATTATGTGCCTGAGGGAGTCCTCCACCTGAAGGAGGAGGAATTTATGAAGCTGAAGCAAGGAGGGGATACTGTTAATCAGTATCTCAATAAATTTAATCATTTATCCCAGTACGCAATCGATCAAGTTAACACAGATGTGAAGAAGAAGAATTGTTTTATGAGAGGTTTAAATGATCGACTGCAAAGAAAGATGGCAACCTGCATCGATCTTACTTATGGAAGAGCTGTCAGTACAGCATTGGCAGTTGAAGCAAAGTATGCAGGCACCGGAAAATCCAAGGGTTTTGGAGGTGACAGGCCTAGTCAGGGCCCGGTGAAAAGGCAACGATTTGTTATCCGGCCTTCCAACCAGAATCGCTCTTTCTCTCGTCCACCCTCCTTCCCTTTTAAGCAACCAGTATTTATCCATCCCAATACTGCCCCCACTGCATCAAGTCAGCCGGGTGCCCCAGGCACTCGATCCCCTGCCCTTCCCAGTCCATCAACAGGATGCTTTAATTGTGGAAAGTCTGGGCATTTTTATCAAGGATTGCCCTTATCTAAAGCAGAACCAGTCAAACAATCCACATGGATCTGGGAATTCATCTCAAACCAAGGGAAATACTATGGGCAAAAATACAAAGAAGACGGGACGCATATATTATATGCAAGTGGCCACTACACCGGACGGTGAGCCGGTAATGATGGGTACGTTCCTTGTGGCCAATCATCCCGCACTTATTCTCTTTGATTCTGGTGCTTCGCATACATTCATCAGCAAGAAATTTGTGGAGCAACATTGTATTTCATACCATGAATCAAAAGAAGGGTTTAAAATTCACACACCTGGGGGACAAATATTTACTAGAGAAGTGGCTTATCAAGTGCCCGTAACATTGGCCGGACGGGACTTTCTTACTAATATGATTGTTCTGAAAGGCCAAGATATAGATGTCATTTTGGGCATGAATTGGTTGGCCAAACATAAAGCAACTCTCAACACTGATCAGAGAATTATCAGGTTGAGTCACAATCAAGAGGAAATTCTTTTGCCTATCCCCATTCCAACCAAAACTACTGGCAGAGTTTATGAAGCCATTATACCGGAGATCAAGGATATTCCGGTAGTATGCGAGTTCCCAGATGTCTTTCCAGAGGATTTGCCTGGATTGCCACCCGAACGAGATGTAGAGTTTGTAATTGAGTTGAAGCCCGGTACGGCTCCCGTGTCTAGAAGATCGTACCGAATGCCTACAAATGAGCTGGCAGAATTCAATATTCAATTACAAGATCTACTTGAGAAAGGATTCATCCGGCCAAGCTCGTCGCCATGGGGTTGTCCAGCCATATTCGTAAAGAAGAAGGATCAAACTTTACGGATGTGTGTGGATTATCGACCCGTTAACGAGGTCACTATCAAGAACAAGTACCCTCTTCCACAGATTGACATTCTATTTGATCAACTGACTGGAGCGAGGGTATTCTCCAAGATTGATCTCAGATCGGGCTATCACCAGATCCGTATTCGGCCCGAGGATATACCAAAGACCGCATTCACTACGTGGTATGGGTTATTTGAGTATCTGGTAATGTCTTTCGGTCTTACAAATGCTCCTGCCCATTTCACTTATTTGATGAACTCGGTATTCATGCCTGAGTTAGATAAATTTGTGGTGGTCTTCATTGATGATATTTTGATATATTCCAAAAATGAAGAGGAGCATGCCCAACACTTACGGATCGTGTTAACGTGCTTGAGAGAACATCAGTTATATGCCAAGTTCAGCAAATGCGCGTTTTGGCTGGAGGAAATTCAATTTCTGGGACATGTACTATCTGCCAGGGGGATTGCGGTGGATCCCAGCAAAGTCAAGGACATTTTGGAGTGGAAACCCCCAACCACTGTTCATCAAGTCCGAAGTTTCCTTGGACTGGCTGGTTATTACCGCCGATTTATACCAGATTTTTCCAAGCTTGTGAAGCCAATCACAAGTTTATTGAAGAATGATACTAAATTCAATTGGTCTTCAAAGTGTAATGAAGCTTTTGGACAATTGAAGGTATTATTAACCACTGCTCGGGTATTGGCTCAACCGAATATCAATAAGCCCTTTGATGTGTATTGTGACGCATCAGGCAGTGGTCTCGGCTGTGTGTTAATGCAAGAAGGCCGAGTAATCGCATATGCTTCAAGGCAGTTGCGCCGACATGAGGAGCATTATCCCACTCATGATCTGGAGCTAGCTGCAGTGGTTCATGCCCTAAAGATCTGGCGTCATTATTTGCTGGGTAATATCTATCACATTTATACAGATCATAAAAGTTTGAAGTATATCTTCACCCAGTCAGAATTGAACATGAGACAAAGGCGATGGCTCGAGCTGATCAAGGATTATGAATTAGAAATCCATTATCACCCAGGCAAAGCAAATGTAGTGGCAGATGCACTCAATCGCAAGGCCTCCTGCCATTGTCTAACAATGAAGACTTCTGACATTACATTATGCCAGGAGATGGAGAAGTTAAACCTGGGAATGATTCAGCATGGGATTTCAAATCATTTGAAGTTGGAGTCAGTCATCTTACAAAGGATAATTGACGCACAGAAAGATGATGAGGGTATGAAACACATACATGAGAAGATAAGGGCTGGAAAAGCCAAATGTTTCAAAGAAGACGATCAAGGTGTTGTATGGTTCAACAACCGCATAGTTGTGCCAAAGAATGAAGAGGTCCGCCAACAAATTCTGGATGAAGCACATCTTAGTCGCTATTCCATTCATCCTGGAAGCACTAAGATGTATCATGATCTAAAGCAGCATTATTGGTGGACGAAGATGAAAATTGAAATTGCACGCTATGTGGCTAGGTGTGACACTTGCAGACGTGTCAAGGCCATACACATGAAGACTGTCGGTCCATTACAATCTTTACCTATCCCAACATGGAAATGGGAAGATATTAGTATGGACTTCATTGTGGGATTACCCAGGACTACAAAAGGGTATGACTCTATCTGGGTTATCGTTGATCGACTCACAAAGATCGCCCACTTCCTACCCGTCAGGGCAAAATACACAGTGACCACTTATGCAGCAATATACATGGCCCGTATTCTCAGTTTGCATGGTATTCCGAAGATGATAGTGTCAGATCGTGGACCGCAATTCGTGTCCAAATTTTGGGAAGAACTTCATAAATCCCTGGGTACTAAATTGCTCCACAGCTCCGCCTATCACCCTCAAACCAGTGGGCAGACTGAGAGGGTAAATCAGATACTGGAAGATATGCTATGGGCATGTGTTCTGGAATTCCCACAAAAATGGGATGAATGTTTGCCGTTAGCGGAGTTCTCATATAATAATAGCTATCAAGAAAGCATCAAGATGGCACCCTTCGAAGCTTTATATGGACGACGATGTCGTACTCCGCTAAATTGGTCTGAACCTGGTGAAAGGTACTTCTTCAGGCCTGATATGGTGAAAGAGACCGAAGAAAGAGTTCAAAGAATAATTCATAATTTGAAGAAAGCTCAAGCTCGTCAGAAGAGTTATGCAGATAAACGACGAATGCCCTTATATTTCCTTGAGGGAGACTATGTCTACCTAAAGGTTTCGCCAATGAAGGGGGTATCACATTTCGGGGTTAAAGGGAAGCTTGCACCCTAGTACATTGGTCCTTTCCCTATACTTAAGCAATGTGGACCAGTGGCATACCGACTCCAACTACCCGAAACCTTGTCTGCTGTGCATAATGTGTTCCACGTGTCACAATTGAAGAAGTGTCTTCGGGTTCCCGATCGAACCATTGAAGTGACTGATGTTGTCCTTCAACCAGACTTAACATATTTTGAGCATCCCATTCGAGTCTTGGATCAAAAGGACAGGATTACCCGAAGAAAAACTCTCAAGTTTTACAAGATACAGTGGAACCAACATTCCGAAGATGAGGCTACATGGGAAACTCAAGACTTTTTAGATAAGAATTTCCCAGGCTTTTTAGCCTCTTGTAATTTATAGAGTGTACAACATTGTTGTAATAAAGGAGTGAGTCCAAACCACCCCTGCTTTGTACCAAGAATAAGGAAATAAAGACGTGATGTGTTTTCTTTTCCATTACTTACCCTAGGACTTTTAATCTCGGGACGAGATTCTTTTATGGGGGGAAGGATGTAACACCCCTGGTGTTACTGCTACTAAAACTTGAGCATGACATCATAAACATTGGCATTGCATATGTTTGACACACCTAGAGTGCATTCACTAGGTAAAAATTTCCAATAAGTTGTATTGTTTTGGTGTTTTGCAAATAGAACCCTGGAATAGGATACTTAACCCTAAATAGGGTTTAAAGGGGTAAAACATAACCCAAATTGAGAAAACCCAAAAGCTTTAGTGGAATAGTCATAAAGTGCTCCCAAGAATGAATTTGAATCACATTCATACCCCTGGGATACCAAAAACCCTAATTGGAACCCTAGAAAACCCTAAATCCAAACCCTAGGGGCCTATGTGCAAAAATAGTGCACTTGTGGACTAAAATGTAAAAACCATGTTAAATAAGTATATTAAGTCATAAGGTTCCCAATCATGAGGGGTTGCAATCCAAAACTTGAGATTTGGACTTAAGTGCAAAAGAGCCACACTTGACTCATGTGATGAAGTTTGAATTTGCTTCAACTTTGAGCCCTTGTATCTTTCAAATTAATAAGAATTTGCCCTAGGTCACCACATCAAACTTGTAGACCAAACAAAGGAGAACAATTTTGCTTAAGAAGGTAAGCATAGTTGTTGAGAAGAAATTGGAAATAATTAAGCCCAAAGTTGGACTATCAAGCTACTTTAAGTCTGAAATCAGACTAACAATGGAATGTAATGAACTTCAAGCTCAATTTCAAGCAAGATCCATTGACTTTTTGTGGGAGCACAATATAGCAAAGTTGTAGCTGGTTTATAGCACTACAATATTGCTGCAGATCGCTGGTTGTGTTGCCATAGAAATCTGGAAGAAATCTGGCCCTAAATTATGGCTGTCAGGTTGACTGAATGGAGCATCCCATGGTACAGTGCCTGATGAAGATCAGAACGCCAGCGCGACAGTCCCTCACCGCCGACGACCAATCTCCGCCGCGATTCACGCCGCCGCCGTTGAGATTTATGCCACCAGTGACCAGATAAGGCCGCCAATTAAAAGCCATGCGTTGGACGCCACTCCGGTGACTCACCGCCGTACTCCCCCCTGCTTTGCGGCTTGAGCAGATAAGTTCACCGGCGACAGCCATCTTCCGGCCTTGTGCCACGTACTTGAGCACCTCCACCGCATCACCGTGAACCCTTGTGCCTCTTCGTGGCTCGTCGGAGT
This sequence comes from Zea luxurians, assembly GCA_029449295.1. Classification (NCBI taxonomy): domain Eukaryota; kingdom Viridiplantae; phylum Streptophyta; class Magnoliopsida; order Poales; family Poaceae; genus Zea; species Zea luxurians. Next base: position 33,535,798 of record JAOPSE010000010.1, on the reverse strand, counting down.
GACTACCACGGTAGATGCCACGGATTCACGCGCGCCAGTGCTCTTCTTCTTCCTCTGACCGCCGCGCGTCCCCACTGAAATTCCCGGCCACCGCCGTTGAGCCCTATAAATTGAAGCCCCCGCCAGCCCCGCAAGGTCATCACCCACCCAGCCACCGAAAATCGCTAGCAATCGTTCGTCAGGGAGCTTTAATTTTAGTCTTCCCCCAAATCAAGTTTCCGCCACCGCAGAACCGAGCTCGTCGTGGCCAGCCCTCCACAAGTCTGATCATGCCCTATTTGTTCTCGTTTTAGCATCTTTGTATGCTAGTGATGCTCACCCACCCGCCCAATCGAACTAGACCATCCCCAATCCCAAGGAACGTGTTGATCATTGGGTTGTACGCACGGTCTCCGTGGCCAGAGGCCTTTGGGCAGCCACTCGTGAAATTAACTTGGGGGAAATGATCGTGAATGGTTCAATTCCATGCCCGCTGCTCGGGAGCACCGGTCTTGGCCTCCTCCGGCCGGTCTATGTGCTCGCCGGAGCTCGGCCACGCTCGACGCCGTCGGGGATCAGTCGGTGTAAAGGAATAGAACTTCAAGGACCTCTGTGCAAATCGTCAGTGACTCATAAGAATAGTAATCGAGCTCGTTCCCAGTTAGCCGAAACCCCGAGGGCCTTTTTGCAAAGCAATCAGCGCGGGCGCGCGCACGTTTCCGCGTGGACCTGGGCCGCCTACGCTAGAATCGGCCCAGTACTATTGCAAGTTTTTCTTTTTCTTTTTCGGCCAGAGATAAACAAATCCTAGAAAATTGTAGAAAAATCCTAAAATTGTCAAACCAATTTTACTAGGTTCCTTATTTTCTATAGTATTTAATAAAAATAGTTTTATGATTTTTAGGGCACTTAGGGAATTTTGAGGTATTTAAAGTAGCTTAAAACATTAGCTCTAGATTTTTAGAAAGTAAATGCTAACTCCAAAAATGCCCAAACTTTTTATTTGAGCTCTAAACATCATTTAGAAGCCTTGGGTAGAGTTTGGTTTGATTTGGACTTTGTTTGATACTTAGAGCCCAAAACCCCACCCCCTACCCTTTGAATTCCTTTACTGACTCCGGAAACTCTAAGTTCTCGGAGTTCCGTGAAGGTAAGTTGTATTCAAGACTGTTGGGGACTTGTTCTCAAATACTAAGAGTTAAGAACAAGGCAACATAGAAAGTGTTAAACGTTAAACTCCTTCGTCCTTCGAAGCATTATCTCCCTTCGGATATAATGAATTCTGGACGAAGGTTATGAAGGACATACCTTCATAAGCACAATAAATGATGAAGAAGGATTCATATACAAAATATGGAAAATAACATAAACACTTTAAACATTATTATCAACTTATTTTTATTTGCGTTACTGTATCAACAATAACAAATTATAAATGTACCTTCGGCTCGAAGGAAAGCAAGGGTACAAGCGTGACACGAAAGCGAATGCCAAGTCAGCGTGAACAGTACAAGAATACTGTTCACCTATTTATAGGCACGGGTCGCAGCCCATGCAAAATTACATCCAGACCCTTTGCTTTTGACAATAACTCTATAGTAATCTATCTGGGTCTAGATAGTCTTTTCCTCTTTAAGTCGGTTTCCTCTTTTTTGCCATCATGCCGAAGCTCCCTTGCGCACAGCTTCGGCTCTGTTCCATCCTTCGTATTCTTTTCGTGCTTCTTCATACCGTGGGTTCTAGTTCGAAGATCCCTGTCCACACATTATACTCTAGAGACATTGCTAAATCATGTTTTTGAGGACCTTCGGAAGCCGAAGGCGCCCAATAGTAGCCCCCTCGCAATTTTAATTTGTTAGAATGATAAATTCAGATTGCGACATGGATGAAGGCCTTAAGCCGAAGGTCCGAAAAAACACCTTCCCTATGCTGGAATAGCAACAGTCATTGACAAGCGGGACCCTCCAGTTTTCAACGCACTAGGCGTATAAATAAGAGCTCACCACGAGTTCATTTGGCACGCTTTCTTGCCATCTGCTCTTGCTCACCCAATTTTTAGCCCCTGCGCACCAACACTTTCTTGGCTTTGAATTTTTAAGCTTCGTATTCAAAAGCAGTTTTTCAGCACCTCCGAAGATGTCTGAAGATAAGAAAGCTATTGCTGAAACTAAGCTGAGCCTTCTTGAGGAGAAGAATCTTGGATTTCTTGAATCAATATCAAAGACAAATGCAGAAAAGATTACAAGGGAAATTTTGGAAGGTTTGTCTGAAGATACTGGTGATAGTGACAGTTATGATGCAGAAAGTGGGGGGGAAGACTCGGAAGATCGACCCTGGCGGCCAAGCCACGCAGTTTTTGGAAAATCAACCATTAAGCAAAGCCATCTTGTCAATATGAGGGGTAGGTATTTTCAGGATTTGTCTATTGTGAGGGCTGACGAAGGAGAGAAGACTTGTCCTACTCCCGAGGAAAATGAAGTTGTGATCTTCCGAAGCTTCTTCAAGGCTGGGCTTCGGTTTCCTCTAAGCAGTTTCGTGGTTGAAGTTTTGAAGATATTTGAAATCTGCTTACATCAAATTACTCCTGAAGCAATCATAAGGATGGAAATTTTCATATGGGCCGTGAAGAGCCAAGGTTTGGAGCCAAATGCAAAAAGTTTCTGCAATATGCATGAGCTATTATATGAGACGAAACCCTGGGGTAAAGAACAATATCATAACAATTTTGGCTGCTATAGCTTTGGTGCTCGATCTGGGTCAAGCTGCCCCGTGCCAACATTTCGAAAGAGATGGCCTGGAGACTGGATGTGGGAATGGTTCTATGTGAAAAACGATTTGAAGGCACGAAAAGATATTAAAGATATCATCATGCGCCCCATCTGGCAGCGTTTCGGCCTTCGGAAACCGAAGGTGGATATGGATGAAGCAGCCGAAGAATGCTAGAGGGCCTTCGGCATAGTTTGTTCTTTCATCGAGACAAGAGATTTGATCCAGGAACACATAGCCTACAGAGTGTGGCCACTTGTAGAAAAGTGGGAAATGCCAAAGGAGACCATCAGCAAACCTGACGAAGGTGGACTAGTTAGGTTAAAATACACCTTCAGATATGGAGATAAGTTTGTCGAGCCAGATGATGATTGGCTGAAATGTATTGAGGCCACAAGCGATGAACTGCTTGGGCCATACTCGAAGGCAGAAGATACTACACTATCTGCGGCCTTCGGAGGCTGGAAGAAGAAAAGACTCAACCGAGTTTTTGATGCCATTGGGTTCGTGTATCCTGACTATCGTTACCCAATACGGGGTCAAAAAAGAAAAGATACGACTTCTGTGAAGGAAGTTGCTTCGGCCGCTCCTAGTGAGCCAGCGCCGAAGAGGAAAAAGATGAAGGTTCTTACGCACCGACCGCGCTATATTGAACCGGCCACAGTGCCTGAGTTTGTCGGTGAGACCTCTTCGGCCACCGAAGCCAAGGAGCCAACTCCTCTGCAGAATATTGAAGAGCCGGCCATAATGCCGGAGATGGAAAAAATGGAAGAACCGAGGGCTGAAGAGACAAAGACATCGGAAATTTTAAGTCCTTCAGCAAGAGTTGAGTTGCCAATGCCAATGTCGAGGGCACAAAAAGACCTTACAACAACTCCCAAGAGAAAAAGAATGGTTAACGTGCTAGATGTGCTGGAAACAATAAAACTTCAAGCTCTACTTCGAAGATAGCTGCCGAAGTTCCAAAGACACAAATTGAGGCCGAAGCTGCCAAAAGTCAAGCGGAAACTGAAACTGGGCTTTCAGAGCCTACCAAGAGGGAATTCTTGGAAATTGAAAAAGAAACGGAAAAAGAATCTGCAGGAAAAAAATTTATCTGAGAAAACTGCCACACCTATTCCCGAAGCATCTTCCGAAGCTCCTAACTATGTCTTACATCATGCTTCGGGTAAAAATCTGACCGAAAAAGAAAAACGAGAAGCTCAGTTCTATGCGCAAAAATTGAAATATCCAAAAGGGGCGCTGATATTCAACGACAGCGGAGAAGAAGACTTCTTGTATTGTCTCCTTGACAGCAAGGAGATTTCTGTCTGTTGGGAGATGAGCAAGGGCTTCGGATTCCCGACATTAGAAGATGGGCTTTCGGTGTTGTCAAAAGACGAGCTGGCCGACAGCTTAGCATACAATAGTTTAAAGGTGAAAAAATGAGATCTTTGTATTATTTTTTGAAGCCAAAAATTTTCATTTGCTTAAACTTATTAGCGCATTTTTTTGCAGGGCCTTATACTTAGCAATACCCTCAGGGCACAAAAAGATGCCGAAGATGAAGGGTGTACCATAGCCTTGAGCAACCTTCGTTCCGAAGTAATTGAACTAAGGAACGAAGGTCTCAAAAAATATAAAATATTACATTCGTTGGTGGATAAAATAAAAGAAGACGAAGCTGCTTTCAAAGCTCAAGCTGAGGCCCAGAAGCGCGAAATTGAGGATCTTCGGAAACAGCTAGCCGAAGCTAAAGAAAAATGCACAGTTGAAGAAGCTAAACGAGAAATTAGTGAACCATGGGCAAATCATTTAGAGAAAAACGTTGAAGAGCTTCGTGCATCCAAGAAAAGGTGTTATGAAAAGTCTATAGAATGTGTTTAGAAAATAAAAACCAGCTTCGCCAGCGTTGGTGCGTTCTCAAGTGAAGAAAATTTCATAAGGGGCGACCCCGAGGGCCCAATTGAATGGATCAGCCATGAAGCTGAAGCTTTTGAAGAAGTTTTGAATGGCCGCGGAGACATATGTGCCTTCTCGGGTGCTAGGGGGATTGCCACTGTTTTGGAGAGAAAAGGTTGCGATCATGTGAAATTCTTGGCACAAACCGAAACCGACTTATCTTCTGAAGACATAAAAGACCCTTCAACCGAAGCAAGTTTGGTTGGTGGAAAATTTTTCACCAACATCTAGGAAAATGGTGGTCGGGAGATGGCTCAAGAAATTATACGGAAAAGTGAAAAAGGTATTCGTGACGCTAGAAAAGTAGCAGAGGCCGCTGAGAAAAGTGCAGATCTCGAAGGGCGAATAGGTATTGACTACTAGTTTTTGGCTTTTTGTTGTAACTTTTTGATTTCGAACTTGTTTACACTTTGTAACACAGCCGCACTTTCTCCTCCCTCAGAGCCCGCCGAGCCATTAGCGGACCTCAACGTAAAGGGGGATTACGAAATTAGAAAAATGGCCGAAGCTATCATGGACAAAGTTGTTGATCAACTACTAAACGAAGCTGCAGAAGTAGTTCTAAGGGAAGATTAGATGTTATTGTAAAAACATTTGGAATGTAATATTTGCTGGACAAAGTGTGTAATATTTTCATAACCTTGAATGTAATATATAAGTTGCTTGTAACTCAATTCTTTACGATGCATGAAACTTTATGTGCATACCGTTTTTGAGCCTTCGGCGAAAAAACACCTTCCCTTCTTTTCATGCTTCGTGAAGAATATCCATATTTCATAAAAACATCCAATCTTCGTAAAATCAGTAAGCAATAGATCTTTTTAGAGTTTGACGAAGGTATGCTTCTTCAATGATTATTTTTGTGCCTTGGCACTGCTTCTTCAAAACAATCTCCGAAGAACAACATTGAACCCCCTTCTTGCGTCATTGATGCAATATGATGTATGATGTTATGCTATGCAAATGATGTGATGTTATGCAAAATGATATTTGCCAAAGATCAGCGTTTATTTTTCGCTGTAAGCCTCCCTTAGGAGCTTCTTCGCCTTCTATTTCGGCGGTATCAGCGTTTATTTTTCGCTGTAAGCCTCCCTTAGGAGCTTCTTCGCCTTTTACTTTAGCGGAATCAGCGTTTATTTTTCGTTGTAAGCTCTGCATTCCCTTTGGAACGACTTTTGAGCAGAAAACTTACGCTGCGCTCCCTTATGAACGACTTTTTTGTATCTTCGGAGATACTTTCTGTAATCACAAGCTCTTAAGACCGAGCTTCGGCAATTTTTCTGACTCCGTAAATCTATGGAGAAGATATATTTTCACTATGGTAAAAAACGAAGCTGTTACAAAAAATTGTAAATGAGAAGAAAAACTTAAGCTTTAATGATTGTTCCTTATTTAAACGAAAAATGAAAACGAATGCAAGAACTATTGCCAAGGTAGGATATCTTCTAGTAGATGTGCTTCGACTCTGGCACAGTGCTGTTGACTGTGCGAGCTTCGGACTCCTCTCTGAAGTCTCGCTGCTGATGAGTGTGCTGGCTCCTTTCTGGCTGCTGGCCTCGTTGCATTGGTGGTGGAGGTGGAGGCTGTTGCCAAGACACCTGAGGTTGGCTTGCCGAAGCAACAGAAGCTGCAGGATGGTTACCCACATACTCTGGAATGTACGGTGAGTGATATGAAGCAGTATGCATAACTTGCTTCAGCTGGCTCTGTTGGGCTGCAGCTTCTGCTATCTCTTTCTGTTTCTGGATGGTGACATGGCACATCCTGGTAGTATGGCCCTTGTCCTCACCACAGAATAAGCAATAAATTTTCCTGGGCTGATCACCAAATCTTCCTCTGAAGCCCCTGGCGCCTCTGCCCCTTGGAGCTGGCGGCCGAAGATAGCTCTGTTGTTGCCCCGAAGCCTGAGAGGAGTATTGTGGCCGCTGTTGCTGGCTTCCTCTGTCATCATTTTGAGTGGAATGAATTGATCTCACATGTCTTGGGTGGATTCTCCCTCCGAAGCCCCTGGTCATTTTCGGAGAACCTGTAAGCTTCCTCTCTTCTTTGACGAAAATCATTATCAGCGCGGATGTATTCATCCATCTTTTGGAGCAGCTTTTCCAGGGTCTGAGGGGGTTTCCTGGCGAAGTATTGGGCCATAGGTCCTGGCCGAAGCCCCTTGATCATGGCCTCAATGACAATTTCAGTGGGCACCGTTGGTGCCTGTGCCCTCAGACGCAAGAACCTTCGGACATACGCCTGAAGGTATTCTTCGTGATCCTGGGTGCACTGGAATAAAGCTTGAGCGGTGACCGGCTTCGTTTGAAACCCTTGGAAACTGGTAATCAGCATGTCCTTCAGCTTCTGCCATGACGTGATTGTTCCTGGCCGAAGAGAGGAGTACCAGGTTTGTGCAACATTTTTGATAGCCATGACAAAAGACTTCGCCATGACTGCAGTATTGCTACCATACGAAGATATGGTTGCTTCGTAGCTCATCAAAAACTGCTTCGGGTCTGAGTGTTCGTCGTACATGGGAAGCTAGGGTGGCTTATAAGACGGGAGCCAAGGTGTAGCCTGCAGTTCTGCTGACAGAGGAGAAGCATCATCAAAAGCAAAATTTCCATGATGGAAATCCTCATACCAGTCATCCTCGTTGAAGAAGCCCTCTTGATGAAGCTCTCTGTGCTGAGGCCTTTGGTTCTGCTCATCTTGAGCTAGATGACGAACTTCTTCAGAAGCTTCATCTATCTGTCTTTGCAGATCAGCTAGCCGAGCCATCTTTTCCTTCTTCCTTTGTACTTGCTGATGGAGCATCTCCATATTCCTGATCTCTTGGTCCAAGTCGTCCTCCTAGGGCATTGGACTGGTGGCCTTCCTATTCTGGCTTCGGGCCTCTCGAAGAGAAAGGGTCTCCTGGTTCGGGTCCAGCGGCTGCAGAGCTGTAGCCCCTGTCGCTGAAGCTTTCTTTGGCGGCATGACGAAGGTCGATGCTTGCCGAAGGTGTTCGAAACTCAAAAAGTGGAAGTGAGTTCACCGGAGGTGGGCGCCAATGTTGGGGACTTGTTCTCAAATACTAAGAGTTAAGAACAAGGCAACATAGAAAGTGTTAAACGTTAAAGTCCTTCGTCCTTCGAAGCATTATCTCCCTTCGGATATAATGAATTTTGGACGAAGGTTATGAAGGACATACCTTCATAAGCACAATAAATGATGAAGAAGGATTCATATACAAAATATGGAAAATAACATAAACACTTTAAACATTATTATCAACTTATTTTTATTTGCGTTACTGTATCAATAATAACAAATTATAAATGTACCTTCGGCTCGAAGGAAAGCAAGGGTACAAGCGTGATGCGAAAGCGAATGCCAAGTCAGTGTGAACAGTACGGGAATACTGTTCACCTATTTCTAGGCACGGGTCGCAGCCCATGCAAAATTACATCCAGGCCCTTTGCTTTTGACAATAACTCTATAGTAATCTATCTGGGTCTAGATAGTCTTTTCCTCTTTAAGTCGGTTTCCTCTTTTCTGCCATCATGCCGAAGCTCCCTTGCGCACAGCTTCGGCTTTGTTCCGTCCTTCGTATTCTTTCCGTGCTTCTTCATACCGTGGGTTCTAGTTCGAAGATCCCTGTCCACACATTATACTCCAGAGACATTGTTAAATCATGTTTTTGAGGACCTTCGGAAGCCGAAGACCCCCAATAAAGACTTTAAATAATAAACTATTATTATCTTTGCACTCCCATGAGCATTACATGGCATTCATTCTTATATATATACCTACATGGTTATATTTAGAAAACGAAGAAGAAGTCGAAGTACCGAAGAGAAGACACCACCACCTTCGGAATCTCAGACAGGAAATTGTTTGTACTTTGATATCTGTGGATCCGAGCCTGACTCACCTATCAACGAAGGCAAGCCCCGGTGCATTTGCCACCCTCCTTGATGTTTTTTTAAAATCCTTCTCACTTGCTTGATGCATTAGGTGATAGGAGTTGATTGATAAAACAATTCCTGCATTACCTTCCTTGAATTTGATTACCTTCCTTGATCATCCGTTTTACAAAAGATTTTGATGCTTAGCCTTGCTTTAGAAAAACAAAATGTGGCAAAAGTGGGTGGGATGTTTTCGAAAATAAAACTTGATGGTGGATCCATCATGGCCGTGATGGGTTCAACATCGGAAAAGATGTACCTCTGTCAGGTACCAAACTTTGGGTTGAAATGATTAAGCTGAGACCGGGCGGGTGACTTGCACGAGAAAGGAGTCTCGGTGTAGTGTCTCCGTCTGAGTCGATTAAGGACCGTGTCGATGTAGGCTTGCTGACCGAGGACCCTTTAACTGGTCACATGCCTCGTCATGGGTAAGCTTTGCCTCGGGTAGACTAAGGCCAGAATAAGATAACACGGAATGGGCGTGGAGCGGTGGCGAGAGTAGCGTGTACCCTCCGTGGCAAGAGGCTAGACGGTGGTGTATCTGTGCTCTCAGTTCGCGTGAACCTGATCTGGTCTTAAGAACCCCGGTGGCGGGTTGACATATGCAAGGGTTAAGTGCTACATATGTCATGTGATTGGAGATCCTCAGCTAAGTATAATCGATTCGGATCGCCGTACCTTCGTGGTCATGAAGACTTGGTCACTGCCCTATACGTAGAACTCCAGTAAAGACGAAAGGTTTGTTAAGAAATTGGCTAGTGCAGGACAAGTGATTGAACTAGGGTAGAAAGAACTCTAGTTGCAGGTAATTTTACTTAACTTGACAAATAAAACTGGATTTTTAAGGATCCACTTTTAGTAAGCATTTCTGCGAAACAGAGTCTTTGATTATTGAGAAGCCTTACCTTGACTCCCTTAACCAGCATACCCTTGAGAGTCTTTTCTTTAGTCGGGTAAGACTTGCTGAGTAATTCCATACTCAGGGTTTTATTCCTCGTTGTTTTTAGGTGAGGAAGTGACAAACTTTTGTTGCTTCTGTTCTAAGGTGGTACCAAAGGAAGAACGCCAGGAATGAAGTGCGGGAGGAAAGGATCCTCCATTAGAACTTTTGTTTAAAAACTTTATGGGAGGAGTTTTTTGCCTCCCTTGGTATGTAATAATATTACTCTGCACTCCTAGGATATATTATGGTCTGTAATATATAACTTCGTCTTACTTTCAAAATAAAGGTAAGTTTATGTAATCGCTTCCGCATTCTCGTAACTCCGATGCTTGTAATGTCTGCGTGACGGGTGAAACGCTCTTGGGAAAGGTAAGAAAAGCAGATACCAAACTTGTCAAGTGATTCAGGGGCACCTACAGGGTTGTCTGAGGTCCGTTGGACAAGGACAAATGTAAGTGGGCCTAATTACTTGTGAGGTTCCATCACACATACCCATCCCCATTCGGGTTTTGGGTCCCCATCCCCAATTAAGGGATAACTAGTTACTAACACCTAGCACAAACTATCCAGATTTCATACATCACCACATCGGCAAGCACTCATCCATGAACCATGATCCATTCATCCATCCATCAGAAAAGAAATTAGTACTTTGGGACCAATAGAAGAAATGGAGAAATGGAGTCTGGTCACCATCCGAGTTCGTTGGCGCATGAGAATCCATGGTCGTCACCGTCGTCCTAGGCTCCTAGCAGTCGGTGGTGCTCCTCGTCGCTGGTGAAGTCGCTAGTGTGTAGTGCCAGCGCAGCTGTCCAGGCATGCGGCAGTTGGCCGGCTGGGTAGGGCAAAGCGTATGGCTGGTTATTTTAGGGTTTTGTTTTTTTGCTAGTCTACTAGTTGCCTTGCTGTGTTGCCTTGTTGGGCTAGGGCCTGGGGTCTAGTGCGCTTCTGTGCTGGGCTTGGTGGTTGGCTCGGCCTGAACTCATTCACACAAACAGGACATGTGTACACTTATGAAATACCCATGGGTAATCGGGTTTGGATTATTGCTCCCCAAACCCATACCCGTTTACCCAATGGGTGGAGATTTTGTCCCATATCCATACCCATGGGGACCATTTTTGTCCCATACTCATACCCTAATAGGGGAATTCCCCACGGGTTAGCGGGTATCGGGTGCCCATCGACATCTCTATTAGTTGAACTTAACTTCAACCGAGGTCCAGGCAGGTTCAACCGGGTTTTTCCCTAGATCTCTCTGGTCAAAACCGGTTGAACCGGCCCTAGGGGCGGTTCAACCGGTGTTCGGGACCGTTGACCAGCAATCTACCAGTCTGACTGGCAAACTAACTGCCAGCCTGCCCCTAGGCGGTTGAACTGGGTGTCAGGACCTGTTGACCAGTCTGACCTGCATTCTGCCAGTCTGACTGACAGACTGATTGTTAGCCTGCCCTTAGGCGATTGAACTGGCCCTAGGGGCAGTTCAACCGGCCCAACGCAGAAAAGTTCAGCCAAACGACTAGTTTTGGAGCCCCACCTATATATACTAACTTCTACCTATCTCCCCACACAAGAGCACACACCAAACTCCATTTCTAACCTAAGAAACACCTCCCACTCTCTCTCACACATCTCTTGCCTCTCACATTTCAAATCGTTGGAGAGAATTCTTTGAGTGAGATTGAGAGTTGTGGGTTTTTGTGCTTCATCTCCAAATCCTTCTTGTTCTTCTTGATTCGAGCTTTGGTACTACATCGAGTTCTTTGTGGATTCATAACTCTTGGAGCTTCTAGCTCCTAGACAACTAGGTGTCGCTTGTGAATCTCCAAATCTTGTGGAAGACCAAAAGAAAGTTTGTATTACCCGCTCGTTTGAGTAAAGTTTAGTGTGTGGGCTTCACCTTTGTGGTCGGCAAAGGGAGGACTATGGTTGAAAGAGACCCAACTTTTTATGGGCGCCTCAACGAAGAAGTAGGGCACCATGGTGGTGTGACCAAACCTTGGGATAAATCTTGTGTATCTTGTGTTCTTGCTCATTGTGTTTGTTCGTGTTCTTCGGTCTCTCACCATTCCGTGGAAGAATTGTTCATATATTTTTGGTGTGTGGATTTTGAGAAGTGCCCTTCTCAGATCTACTACTTTGAACCCTGTGGATCATCTAGAACATCCCATTTGCAAAGTTAACCGGGTGAATTTCGATATCAATTCAGTTTTATATCTCATTCTTTAGTTACACTCGTACAAACTGGTTGAACCGGTTGAACCGGTTTTACCCAGTTTGTTTCTAGTTTTTGTTGAAAATATTTCCGCTTGCCTATTCACCCCCCTCTAGGCAACTCTCATATTTATTTAACCTATGTTTAGTAGATTAACCTTCCTAATCAAAGTTAATCTGTATATAGATATAATCTAACTAAAATATAACCTCAAATCAAGTTATAACTTAGATTAAAATTGAATTAGTTATTTCTTTGGGTTATCTTTCTCACATGATTTATATTACTTAAAAATCAATCTAGAACCTAGTTTTTCATAGTTAATCACATAGATTTTTCAAACGCTATATCTTTTAACCATAACTCTGGCTTCAGCGATTCTCGAACCTATGATCTCGTAGCAACGCGTAGAATATTATTGTGTGGTTTATTTCCATCTTTAGTGTATTTTTATTTTTACCTATTCCTTGGTTGTCCATATGAATTGCTGCGCATAAAAGCGAGGTTACGATGAACCTGAAGCACCAACTTTGGAGAAATACCTAGTGTTGCACCAAAAAGGCAAGTTGTGTCCTTGATCACTTTCTTTGACCTAATAATGTTCATGATTCTTAATCACCGTGGCACTGTTAGGCTTAATATGATGGGACCTAATAGGTTACCTAGTTTGTTTACCCTACACCTTGTATTCAAATGAATTATTGGGTAGTCTTGCTATGCTCTACCTGGTTTTGAGATTAATGCTATAACTATGATTTATGACCATGTTCCAATATGATTTATTATTGCTTGTTTACTCTCATGATAAGATAAATTTGTTTAATTGGAATATGGAGCAACCATCCGAGAAAATAGTGCTACCACAACGATGGTATGGGACGCCCTTGGTCGATTAATTAGGAAAGCTAGCGGAGGACCACCTTACCCGAAAGGGGCAAGGGCGATATGAGGAGCTGTCGGTATAGGAAGTTCTCGGGTCGATCATGCTATGATTGCTTTTCGGACGCGGGATTCCTATATCGCCCCCTTCTCAAGAACCGTAGCGGATTTTCTGAATTTAGTGGAAGTCTGTAAAGGCCTCGTAGTGCTACCCTGCCTCGCCTCCTCGATAGAGGTGTATGGGATTCATGACCCGTGGCAGGTGGGTATCACGACTTGTGGGTAAAGATGCACAACCTCTATAGAGTGTAAAACTGGTATATCAGCCGTGCTCACGGTCTTGAGCAGCTCGGACCCTCACATGAGTAATTTATGGAATTAAACTTAACCTGTCATGCATTGTACTGTGGGATTTCAATTTGGTACATTTATATATTTATCAAGTATTTAATTGGGTTGGTATATACTTACACTTAGTAATTGCTAATAAAATTTTGACCAATTTATTAAAAGCAATGCTTAGTCTTAACCCCTTTTCCTTAGTAAGCCTTATACTTGAGCCCCCACCATAAGTGAGCTCAAACACACTTTTCCCACACTTGCTGAGCGATGAACGTATGTGAGCTCACCCTTGCTATAATCACATCAGGTCAAGAACGGGTAATGCAAGATGCGGAGCATTAAGGATGCTACAATGACTTCGAAGAGATCTAGGTCGTCGTTTTCCAGTCAACTATGATGGTGGAGTATCGTTGTTGTCATATGATGTATTTATTTAGCTATTTTGTATATAACTCTATTATATAATAAAGATGTGACATTGATTTATGTACTCTGAGTCATCATATATGTGAAATTTGATCCTAGCATACATTTGAAACGCACATGTGTTTGTCCTTAAATCCGGATGTGATATTTGGAGACCTGGATTTTAAAAACCAGTTTTTAATAAACTAGGTGGATCCAAGCAGAGCCTAAATTATTATAAATCGAAAATGCATATGGTTTTTGAACAACCAAGATGCAATTGCAATGCATCATTGTACCACCTAAGTTATGGTAACGGTAGAAGTTTATGTTTTACTAAAATTTGTATAGTAAAATCTCTACCACGTAACTAGTATTAATTTAGTGGTGATCATTAGAATTCAATTGTAGGGACCGTCCATACCAAGCTAGTTTAGAAACCCAAACCCCTTGGGATGAGAGGGGATTAAGGGAGAAATTAATTTATTTCTCCTCCAATCTCCTCTAATCTCATAGGGGATTTAAGTTTCTAAACTAGCCATAAATAGTCTATTTGTAAAAAAGGTGTGCGAGAGGCCTCAAAAATGTTTCCTAGAGATGGGATGCATTTGACATTTCCAAACAACCCTGCATAATCTATTTTTGAGGAGTGTTCGTTAGTAGGCCCATTCCTACCGACTATTTTCCAAAATTCTAACTCAATCACAAAAATGTTATTTTTAAATGATCAAAATAAAATATATTCTATCTGTTCTAAAATATAGTTCTTTATACCTTACATTTTTTGTTTACATTCATTCGAATGATAATAAATATAAACATATATGCAAACTATATTCATATGTTACATAATGAATATATAATTAGTATAATAAATTATATCTTGGTACAGACGGAGTATTTTTTAATCCTACGAGACTCTTTGAACTCAACCATCCTCCACTTGCATTTGATACGTACTCACCGTGATGGTTTAACTAGCCGTAGGGTCCATCTCCCTAGAGCTAAATCCCATAATGATCCATTATCTCGTGGAATTTTCCTACCCAAGCATTTTGTTGCAATTATCATTTTGACACTGGTCATTTCGTTTACTCTTTGAAAAATATAATTTCCTATATATCGATAATTAGGGCATGTACTGTGGTGATTAATGTAGAGGATCTTGAGCTGTCTAATCGTTTACTCTTTGAAAAATATAATTTCCTGTGGTGATTAATGTAGAGGATCTTGAACTGTCTAAAGGGGCTATTTGCAAAAAAATCGTGGTTTTCGTCTCTTCGTAAAGAGACGTTTTTGGCTCGTACCCTAAGAATTAGCAAGAGACGCCTCATCTCCCGCTGTACGAATTCGTCGTCTGTTCTATCGATCCGGTGTTGTACAAACACATTTACGTTTGTATTTATTAATAGACTACATTTATATACAATCCATTGTATAATAGAGTCTCTTAGTTGTCTCTTATATTTAGAGAACCGTTTTGATTTTGTGTCCACTATACATGACCTTATGGCTATATTTATAAATACCATTGGATTCTGTCGATGAAACCAAATACGACAGCAATTGCCATGATTAGCATAAACGAAAGCCTCGCTGGCACCTGGCGGCTAGTAGATTCCCTTAATCTTTATTTTCTACACCATCCAATGAAGTACACATGAGTAATAGAGAATCTTTGACACGATCAAAAATAAAAATTCTCATATATTTTTTTGCACTTGTCAACAATTAAATACCGTACTAATTAACTACTAGTACTTACTTCATAAGTTATGTAAGGATTCTCAGTGGTAATTTTATCATACTATTTCTAATGTTGTCACATCAATAAGAATAAGATGTTATTTTCCAAAATTATAATACAATCACAAAAAAATTATTTTTAAATGATCAAAATAATTTATACTTTCTCCGTTCTAAAATATAATTCTTTTATATCTTACATTTTTCTATCTACATTCATTCAAATGATAATGAATATATATATATATATATATATATATATATATAAATTGCATTTATATGTTACATAATGAATATATAATTAGTATAAAACAAATTATATTTTAGTACAGACGGAGTATTTTTTAATCCTACGAGAATCCTTGAACTCAACCATCCTCTATTTGCATTTGATACCTACTCACCGTGATGGTTTACCTAGCCATAGGGGTCCATCTCCCTAGAGCTAAATCCCATAATGATCCATTATCTCCTGCTGGCATTTACCTACCCAAGCATTTTGTTGCAATTATCATTTTGACACTCTGGTCATTTCGTTCACACTTTGAAAATATAATTTCCTACATATCGGTAATTAGAGCATGTACCGTGGTGATTAATGTAGAGGATCTTGAGCTATCTAAAGGGACTATTTGTAAAAAATCGTGGAGTCGTCTCTTCGTAAAAAGACATCTTTGACTCGTACCTTAAGTAGCAACAGACGTCTCACCTCCTACTGTACGAATTTGTTGTCTGTTCTATCGATTCAATGTTGTACAAACGCATTTACTTATGTATTTATTAATAGACTACACTTATATACAATCCATTGTATAATAGAGTCTCTTAGTTGTCGCTTGTGCTTGGAGAACCGTTTTGATATCTCTCCACTACATGACCTTAAGGCTATATATATAAATACCATTGGATTCTGTCCATGAAACCAAATACGACAGCAATTGCCATGATTAGCATAAACGAAAGCCTCGCTGGCACCTGGCGGCTAGTAGATTCCCTTAATCTTTATTTTCTACACCATCCAATGAAGTACACATGCATGAGTAATAGAGAATCTTTGACACGATCAAAAATAAAAATTCTCAAATATTTTTTTGCACTTGTTAACAATTAAATACCGTACTAATTAATTACTAGTACGTACTTCATAAGTTATGTAAGGATTCTCAGTGGTAATTTTATCATACTATTTCTAAGTTGTCACATCAATAAGAATAAGATGAAATGAAACAATGAAACCTACTCTATCAATAAATAGTTCCATGACAGTTTCATAAGCTAATGCGTGATTTAAATATTGCATCTAAATAATCAATAGGAATAAATGAAAAAGATGGAGATGAAACAAATTGCTCTTAATGGTGGGTTCACGCGCTTACCAATAACTTGAAAACGAGTTGGCATAGTTTCATGGTGATGAAACTAGTTTCACCTATTTTATAATAAATGTAATATCGTGTCATCAAAAATCTTGTATAGCATACTAATTAATATCATGAAATCCCACTTGAAACTCTTATTGAGAATGGCTAAAAAAGTGACCATAGATTGTACACGATTTTCGATGAGGCATTGGACTAAGCACCCTCTGAATGTGGTTACCAAGACATCGTTGAATTCAATAATCCTCCACTTGAAACGGTTCAACCTAAGCCACGGGATAGGGGCTGCTCACCTTTCTGCTTTACCGCATATTGGCCCATTTCTTTCTGAAATTCAGGTAAGCCTATTTGCAGTGCATTGTATTATACTCATTTAATATATGTTATGTAGGATAAAAATTTAAATTGGCATGTGAATAAAAAAAGAAAATAAAGCAGTATCTCGAGGGAGATACCACTCAAACACAAGATCATAGGCATTGAAACTTGAACCATCTAAATGGCTTACAATTCATACTTTTGTACATATCTAGCATTTAAAACAACACATGATACTATACATTAGGACACATATATTTTCTATAGTAACATATGATGTAGGAACTTTGGATATTTGACCAGAAACAGTAGGTTCGGAATAGCCTAACTATGTATTTTGATGCAATTATCATTTTAATATTTGGGTCACTTTTTACGCATTAAAAATATCATTTTCCATATACTAATAATGAAATCTTCATTGATATGAAAACATATATTTTAAAAATATGTTATGATTGGTTTTGTCGCTAAAACCATGTACGACAATGATCGCTATAATTAGCATAATCTTAGCCCCGCCGATACCCGGTTGATAGAAGATTTTTTAGGACTAGTTTGAAAACTTAAATACCCTTCTGGATTTCTAAGAAAATTAAGCTAATTTTCACCTCAATCCCGAAAATCACCAAGGAAATTTAAGTTTACACTCTAGTTCTTATTCTTTATTTTAATGTTCCAAAGAACACATGAGAGAGCGAATTTATGATACAATCCAGAATAAATATTTTTTCTACACTTGTCAACATTTAAATGATGTACTAATTAATAAATGTAATATCTGCCTTGGACAACCACATGCATACACCGTTCATTATTTTCAGCACTAACTTTTTTATGCTAAAAAGAGTGTTTGGTTGCTTTAGAGCAACTCCAAAAGCTCCCTTAAAACAACCCGAAAATCAGATTTAAGGAGAAAAAAAAATCTGAAGCTCCAATAGATCACCCATCGTAGTCGGAAAAATACAGGAACCCACATGCAGTGACTGGGCTCCTGTATATTTGTGTGACATAGTGTTTCCGGAGTCACACACGGAAGGAGGTGTTGATGGACCTAGTTTTTTCAATTCGTTCCAGTTTGTAGTTTTTTAACCTTTGTTTAAAGAAAATGTTGTGGTATACATCGTATTTCACCTAAAAAAATTAAATTGCCCTTAATAATCATTTTTTAGAGAAAGTTTTTTAGGATTATTTTATAGTTGCTCTTTGGTTGCCACCTATGTGAGTGTTTGGTTTATAAGGACTAATTTTTAGTCGCTACATTTTAGCATACTTTAGTCCCTAAATTATCAACACAATAACTAAAATAGAGGTAATCCCTCTTTTATTGCCTGTGTTTGGCAAGTTAGAGAATAAAATGTAGGGACTAAAAATTAGAGTGTGTTTGGTTTGTTGTCCCTTTTAGTACCTAAATTACCAAACATGGGGACTAAAATAGAGATAATCCCCCTTTTAGTCCATGTGTTTAGTAATTTAGGTAAAAGGGGACTAAAATGGAGAGTTTAAAAATTAGTCCTTAGAAACCAAACACTTCATTAGTCCCTAAAAACTAAACTCTCCCTTAATCACTCTTAGTCTCTAAAATAGCAAACAAAGGTGACTAAAATAGGTCTTCCAAACAAGATTTATAGGTACTAAAGTTTAGGGGTGTTTGGTTCCTACCTCCTAAACTTTAGAGTCCCTAAAATACCAAATGGAGTGACTAAAGTAGATTTTTCAAATAAAATTCCTAGAACTAAAATTTAGTCTTAAAAGTTTAGACGGGTGGCTAAAGTAACCAAACATTCCCTTAGTCTCAAAATTTTAGGAGGGTCATTAAAGAAACCAAATAGTTACCCTTCTAAACTTTAAGGACTAAACTTTAGTTTCTAAAATTTCTATTTGGATGTTTCATTTAGTGGGTGTTCCGGTTCGCACCTTCTAAATTTTTAGAGGGGGTTCAGAAATACTATATGGCAACGATTGCTATGATTAGCACATAAGAAGCCTCGCCGACGTCCGGCGGCTAGTAGATTCCTTATTTTTTTAAAAAAAACATCAAATTGAATACACATCAGAGAGAGTGAGAGACCATGGGAGACAGAGTCTACGACAAGGTCAAGAATCAATAATCTTGAATATAAATTTTGTTCGGTGCACTTGTCAACAATTTAATAACCTACTAATTGATTAATTACTATCTGTCACAAGCTAGACAACATCGCCAGTGTGCTGCCATGACACATATTTATATTGCGTACCATAAAAATAAATTTAATATCAAATTTTGTTGGAATTATTCTTTTGACACTCCGTTCATTGATATCAATAATTAAATCTCCAGAAAACCGGTACTTTAAAGGCTAGTTTGAAAACTTTATTTTTCTAAGAGATTTCTATTTTTACAAGAAAAAATTAGTTCATTTTTATTTGGAAAAAATGAGAATTCATTTTGAGTTGCTAAACTAGACCTAAAGTATAAAATCACTAGTGGATTCTGTCCATAAAACCAAATTCCATTGGATTCTGTCCATAAAACAAAATACAGCAACAATAATTGCTATGACTAGCATAAACGAAGACTCGCGTGCGCCCGGCGGCCAGCAGATTCCCTTAATCTTTATTTCTACAACATCCAATGAAGTATACAACGCATGAGTGTGTCAGCACGGTGGCGCGTGTGTGAAGACAAGTAGGCGTCGTGCTGTAGTAGTGGGCCGTTTGGGCCGTATGGTTGTAAAGGGTGGTGGAGTGGGCCTGTGTGAGTGAAGTCTTTAAAAGGATTGTAATCAGCAGACTTGGAGGTCACGAAAAGAAATAATACAGAAACTCATATCCAGCCACTTACTTGCGTCTTCCCGGTTCTCACCGGCCATCTCTGCGGCTACTCACGTCGACGGCGGCGCACCGTTCGGCCACGGGTGTCACAATTGGTATCAAAGCCGTCGATCTCCGGCGGTGGGCAACACGGCTCCTCCAGTGAAGCCCTCGGCTCAAACGCGTCTGGTGCTCGAAGCAATGGCGGAGAAGGATCGCACTACACAGGAACGATTGAGCCAAGTTCTGGAGACGTTGGAGGTGTTGACGGGACAAGTAAAGGACGTGCAGAAGGTACAACTCCAACTCATGACTCAGGTCGATCTGGCGGCGGGTGTGGCGGAGCGTGCTGCCGAGGAGAGGAACGAGCTGTTCCTGAGAATGGAAGAGACTGGAAGGGAGATTGCTCAGATGCGCCTGGAGCAGATGGGAAGAGATCTGGGAAACACTTCAGAGGATATGGAGAATCGAGCTGGAGGAAGACCTCCCCTGCGGAACACCTTCGCCCAGGGTGAGCAGCTGGAGCGGGAGAATCAGAGGAGGAATCATCAGGTTCCGATGATGGGAAGACAGTATGGGGAGAGGATGAATATGCAAGGCGCAAATCAGGTATTACCGAAAATGTCGTTTCCCAAATTTTCCGGCGAGGATCCGGTGGTGTGGATAGATAAGTGTTTGGAGTATTTCTACATGTATCAAGTGCCACAACCACTCTGGGTATCTGCTGCTTCTATACACATGGAGCAGAATGCTGCTCGTTGGTGGCAAGTTCAGAAACTGCGCCAAGGAATGAGGAATTGGCAGGAGTTTGTGCGAGCTGTTGAAAGCAAATTTGGTGCAGATGCTTATGCCAAGTCCCTAAGGAAGATAAGGAGTCTGAAACAGGTGGATACGTTGGAGAAGTATGTGGAAGAGTTTGATCAGGCTCGTTACATGACAGCTATGCACAATCCGCTGTTGGATGAGACGTTTTTTGTTACTCAATTCATATATGGGTTGAAGCTGGAGATTCAGAGTGTGGTTCAAATGCATCAACCTGCTACGGTGGATAAGGCGGTGTTGCTGGCTCAGATGCAACAGGAAGTATTGGAGAAGAGCAGACCGAGAGGAGTTCGCCAAGGTTATGTGCCAAAACAGTACCAACCTGGCAATAAGGGGGAAGGAAAGGTACAGCCAGTTGGTGGAGATCTATCGAGAGAAAGAGAACTCAGGGAGTACCGAAGAGTCAATGGGCTTTGCTATGCCTGTGGTGAGAAGTTCGAGCCTGGCCATATCCTCAAATGTGCTAAGAGGGGGCGAGTTCAGCTGAATGTCATGAGGGATGAGGAGGAACCGGAAGTGCTGTCTGATGAATTGTTACAGAAATTGGAACAAGAAGATGAACAGAGAGAGATATGTTGTCATCTATCTTTTCAGGCTATATCCGGTTCTGACAGTATTTACAGTATGAGGGTGAGGTCTATTGTGGGCAAACAAGTGATGCTTATGCTGGTGGATTCAGGCAGTTCCTCCACTTTCATTAGTGAGCATATGGTTAAACAATTGAAGTTGACGGTGGAAGAGTGTCCCTCTGTGCAAGTGAAGGTGGCTAGTGGGCACAAGATGATTTGCAACTCCATGGTACGAAATGTGGAATGGTGGGCTCATGGCCATTTCTACTGTACTGATATGAGAGTTTTGCCCTTGGAAGCTTTTGATGCTATATTAGGCTATGACTGGTTAATGCAACATAGTCCTATGGAATGTGATTGGGTACACAAAGTGCTGAAATTTCAGGATGCAGGGAAATCTGTCACTTTATATGGTGATGATGTGCATCAGGTTTCAGCAATTCAGGAAGTATCAGCACTACAAGTGCAAAAATGGGTGACAGGAAATGACATTTGGGCCATGGTCCTAGTGGAGTCTACATCTGATTCTGGTATTCAGACTAATAAAGCTGATATTCAGTTGTTGCTACAGGAGTTTGATGACCTGTTTACTGTCCCCACCCAGTTGCCACCCATGAGACAGTTTGATCACTGTATACCACTAATGCCTGGATCAGTGCCGGTAAACTCTAAGCCTTACAGGTACTCCCCCTTTCACAAAGATGAGATAGAAAGGCAGGTCACTACACTACTGCAGGCTGGTTTGATCACCCCTAGCACCAGTCCTTTTGCTTCACCAGTCCTTCTAGTTAAAAAAAAAGATGGATCCTGGCGTTTTTGTGTGGACTATAGGAAGTTAAATGATCTAACTATCAAGAACAGATTTCCGATGCCCCTAGTGGAAGAAATTTTGGAAGAACTAGCGGGTACACAATATTTTACCAGTCTGGATTTCACTGCAGGCTACCATCAGATTCGAATGCAGGAATCTGAGGAATACAAAACAGCTTTCAAAACTCACCAGGGTCATTACCAGTTTCGGGTCATGCCCTTTGGTCTTACCAACGCCCCAGCTACTTTCCAGTGCGCTATGAATTCCATTCTAGCTCCTTTTCTCAGAAAATTCGTAATGGTATTCCTGGATGACATTTTAGTGTATAGTGGTTCTTGGGCTGAGCACTTACACCACTTGAGGCTGGTGTTTCATATACTCAGGGAGCACAAATTTTTTCTTAAGAGATCAAAGTGTGCTTTTGGCAAAACCGAGTTATCATATTTGGGACATATCATTTCACAGCAAGGAGTAGCTGCAGACCCTTCCAAGACTGAAGCAATGCAAAAGTGGCCTACTCCTTCATCTGTTTCTGAGTTGAGAGGGTTTCTAGGTCTTACTGGATATTATCGACGATTTGTGAAGAATTATGGTATTATCGCTAAACCTCTCACAACGTTATTGCAGCAGAAATTTTTTCGGTGGACTGCAGAAGCAGAAACAGCATTCTCTACTCTCAAACAGGCTATGGTCACCACTCCTGTCTTGGCCCTTCCACACTTCTCTGAGCCATTTGAGGTAGAGACAGATGCATGTGCAGTGGGGATTGGTGCGGTGTTAATGCAAAACCACAGACCAGTGGCTTATTTGAGCAAGGCCCTCAGTACTAAGAACCAGCTATTGTCGATTTATGAGAAGGAATTCTTGGCCCTATTGCTGGCTGTATCTAAATGGAGACAATATTTGCAGCACACTGAGTTCACTATCAAAACTGACCATCAAGCCTTGAGCTTTTTGGAGGAGCAAACCTTACACTCAGAATGGCAAAAGAAGGCTATGGCTAAACTAATGGGGCTGCAATTCAAAGTGGTGTACCGCAAGGGAAAGGAAAATGTGGCTGCTGACGCCTTGTCCAGGGTGGGTCATCTTATGAGTGTTCAGATGGTTACCCAAGTCCAACCACTATGGATTCAAGAGGTGATTAATTCCTATGCTACTGATGCCTTTGCTCAGGAACTGTTGGCTCAACTTGCTGTTCACAGTCCTAATGAAGACGGCTTCTCCTTGCACCAAGGTGTGATCAGGAAGGAAGGACTGATTTGGATTGCTCACAACTCAGCCTTAAAAACTAAACTCATTTCAGCTCTCCATGACAGTGCAGTGGGGGGACATTCTGGGGGGCAAGCTACTTATCACAGGCTTAAAAGGCTCTTTTGGTGGAAGGGGTTAAAAGCTGATGTGTTGGACTATGTGAAACAATGTGATATCTGTCAGCATGCCAAAGGGGAAAGAACACATCCTCATGGGTTGCTGCAACCGTTGCCCATTCCCCAAGGTGCTTGGCAAGATCTGACAATGGACTTTATTGAAGGGCTTCCTAAATCAGAGGGCTATGACACAATTCTGGTGGTGGTGGATCGATATACGAAGTATGCTCATTTTTTTCCACTGAAACATCCTTTCTCAGCTCCTGCAGTGGCTCGGGTTTTTTTGGATAATATAGTGAAACTCCATGGGACTCCAAGGTCTTTGGTGTCTGACCGAGATAAAATCTTCACTAGTACTTTTTGGAAGTCTCTCTTTCAATCTCTCAACATCAAGCTAGCTTTGACCACTGCATATCATCCACAGTCAGACGGGCAGTCAGAGCGGGTTAATCAATGTGTCGAAATGTATTTGCGCTGTGCTATCTATGACAATCCGACTAAGTGGAAGCAATGGTTACCATTGGCCGAATTTTGGTATAATTCTTCTTACCACACTGCTCTGGGATGTTCACCATTCAAAGCCTTGTATGGGTATGATGCGGTGTTTGCAGCTGCACCAATTGTGGCTGTGGGAAGTGATCAGTCGGTGGAGGAGTTGTTTCAGGAGCGTACAGCTTACTCAGAGCTGTTGAAGAACAGATTGGCTACTGCTCAAAACCGAATGAAGATTCAGGCTGATAAGCACCGTATTGATAGGGAGTTTCAAGTGGGAGATAAAGTGCTTCTAAAACTACAGCCCTATGTTCAGAATTCCGTGGTCAGTCGGTCTCACCCAAAGCTTGCTTTCAAATTTTTTGGTCCCTTCACAGTTCTGCAGCGTGTGGGTTCCGTCGCCTACAGATTGGAGCTTCCATCGACAGCTTTGGTTCACCCAGTTTTTCATGTTTCTCAACTCAAGCCGTTCATTCCAAAGTACACTCCAGTTTTCTCAGATATTTCTCAACTGGTGGATTTGTCTGGTGTGACAGTAAAGCCTCTGCAGATTGTGGATCGTCGGTTGGTGAAGAAAGGCAACAAACCGGTGATACAGGTCCAAGTGCTGTGGTCTGGTTTTCCGACTGATGCTACTACCTGGGAGGACTTTGATGTGCTCAAGAATCGTTTTCCTGAGGTGCTTGATTGGGGGCAATCAACTTCTGGCGGAGGGGAAGATGTCAGCACGGTGGCGCGTGTGTGAAGACAAGTAGGCGTCGTGCTGTAGTAGTGGGCCGTTTGGGCCGTATGGTTGTAAAGGGTGGTGGAGTGGGCCTGTGTGAGTGAAGTCTTTAAAAGGATTGTAATCAGCAGACTTGGAGGTCACGAAAAGAAATAATACAGAAACTCATATCCAGCCACTTACTTGCGTCTTCCCGGTTCTCACCGGCCATCTCTGCGGCTACTCACGTCGACGGCGGCGCACCGTTCGGCCACGGGTGTCACAGAGTGGTAGAGAATCTATGACACGATCAAAACAATCAAATATAATTTTTTCCATGCACTTGTTAGCAATTAAATAATGTACTAATAAATTAAAGTCTTGGTACATGCAATGTGATTTATTTGCAGTATTAAGATCATATTTAGAACGTCTAGAGCTAATAATTAACTAGTTGTAAAGGTTCCAAATATCCACAACTAATTGTTAGCTAACTCACCGCTAAAAAAATAATTCATTAACTTGCTCAATCCAGCTATTAATTTTAAGGGTTGATTTGGTGACAAGGGGATCACAGGAGGATTGGAGGGATTGAGGGAAAAATAAACTAATTTCCCTCTCAATCCCCTTCAATCCTTCCGTGATCTCTGGTCACCAAATCAGCCCTAAGGGTTTTAAACAACACCTAAATTTGTTATGGTAACTTATGAAACTGCTCATATGCGCGCGTCGCGAAAAAAGTTCACGCGCATATGCGCGTGCCACTCTCAGCTTCTTTCTACCTGTTAAACCTCTAGTTCTCGCTCTTTTTTTTATTAAATCATTCTCCCTAATAAGCTTCGAAAAGGTGTTTTTCAGACCTTTTGTATAAGGTATCATAATTTTATTTTTTGCAATCTAAGTTCGTTACGGAAGAACGAACTCATTCGCAAGGGGCTACTGTTTGGGACCTACTTAGCCGAAGACTCTCACAAAACCTTCACATCGACACAAACAAATGTATTTTAGGTGCACGGCTAACGGTAAACGAAGTTAACTTTCGACCAGGACATTGCCAAGAAAAACCGAAGCGGCGTAAATAGAAGCTTCGACTAAGTGTGCAAACAGCGAAGGTGTGAGCCGAAGCCACCAGCTTCAGCACAGGTGAGACTTCGGATACAGGCATCGAGTTCAAGACTTATGCAACAAGAAAGGAGAAAAGTCATCAGTGTTCCTGCGTCATTTGTAAAATATGTGTAGACTCTATTGGCATGTTTGTAATTTTCCACGAAGTTGTTCATCTTCCCTACAAATAGATAAATAGTGCCCTGTATAAATTCACATTTTCGAGGGCCATAGCTTCGTGTTGCTTAGCCTTCGAAGAACCTTCATGCCACCTTGTGTTAAGGAGCCAAAGGTATACTTGTAAACTCATTTGATATAGAGGAATATGGAATAAAAATGCTAAGCCATATGAGATGAGTTTTATAATGTGCTCACATTGTATTTTCATTCTATATCGTTTCATTCACACCTCCTTTTAAAGACCTTCGTCCTTCGCATTAACACTAGTGTTAAATCAAGGGCCTTAGTGTTAAATCAAGGACTAAGGCCCTCATATTTAACTTGTGTTGACTTAATTTTCTATACATTCTGGAGATTGAAATTAAGTACCCAACAATGCCAGTTTTCTAGACAAGGGCAATTAGAGTAAATGTTGTCGTTTAGTCCTTTTTAGCACCCATGTGAGGGACTAGAGACTAAAGTCAATTGGTACCTACTTTAGTCCTTCTGTTTGGCAAAATTGGGACTAGACGGGACTAAAAACCAGTGACTAAAGATTAGTCCCTCTAACCAAATGGGGTCTTAGTCCCTAATTATCAACACAAAGACTAAAATAAAGATAATCCCTCTTTTAATCCTTATGTTTGGCAATTTAGTGACTAAAAGGTACTAAAATGGAGGAACTAAAAATTAGTCCCTAAAAACCAAACACCCCATTAGTCACCCTTAGTCTCTAAAATAGCAAACAGAGTGACTAAAATAGGTCTTCCAAATATGATTTCTATTGACCAAAGTTTAGAGGTGTCTGGTTACACCTCCTAAACTTTACTGGTCACTTTTAGTCCCTAAAATGCTAAACGAGATGACTAAAATAGAATTTTTAAATAGGATTTTTATGGACTAAAGTTTAGACGGATGACTTATGGAACCAAACACCTTAACCAAACACCTTATTAGTCTCTAAATTTTAGGAGGGTCATTAAAGGAACTAAACAAATACCCTTTTAAACTTTAAGGACTAAACTAAACTTTAGTTACTAAAATTTTTATTTAGGATGCTTCATTTAGACTATCTCCAACAACTTACTCATTTTCATATCCATATTCAAACTCTACTCTGCGAATAATACAATATAGAATGCAGAACAGTACAGCGGAACAGTGTTTTTAGTAAACTTTGAATAGACTGCTGCAGATGGATGAATGGGTGTTACGATTCGCATCTTCTGGTTCATTAGTTTTGAGAAATAATATATGGCAACGATTGCTATGATTAGCACAAATAAAGCCTTGCTGGCCCGGCGGCTAGTAGATTCCTTATTTTTTTAAAACACCAAATTGAATACACATCAGAGAGAGTGAGAGACCATGAGACAGAAAGTCTACGACACGGTCAAGAATCAATATTCTATGAATATAAATTTTGTTCGGTGCACTTGTCAATAATTTAATAACCTACTACTCAGTATACTATTAGTTGTCGTTTTAATAAGATTTGAATCAAACTTATAAAATTTTAACTATAAATAACTACTTTATTATTTAGTCTTGAAACCTAATGTTTATATGTACGAATTTGTCTTAACAAATATTTTTATAAAAATATAAATGTATGAAGAGTTTATTTATATTTTAGAAAAAAAAATCAATTAAAGTTATATTATGGAGACCGTGTCGCTGTCCTAAATAACAACTAGTAGGAAACCAAAGGAAATACTAATTGATTCACAGATTCACTTACTACCTGTCACAAGCTAGACAACCTCACCGGCGTCCACTTTTCCCGTGTATTTTATTGCAACTTATGTGTGCGGGTCAGTTTGACAAACCCTATTTTTTTTAGGAATTTCTATTTTCACAAAAAATTTAGTACATTTTCCTTTGTAAAAATATGAATGCTTTAAAAAAATAAAGTTACCGTTAACCTTATTTTCTCAAGATATTTTCATTTTCTTAAGAGAAATTAGTTTATTTTCTCTTAGAAAATTAATATTCCTTTGAAAAAATGGAGTTCTCAAACTAGCTCTAAAAGTGTATAATTACTAGTGGATTCTGTCAATAAAACCAAATATCACTGGATTCTGTCCATAAAACCAAATACAGCAACAATAATTGCTATGATTAGCATAAACGAAGACTCGCGGGCGCCTGGCGGCTAGCAGATTCCCTTAATCTTTATTTCTACAACATCCAATGAAGTATACAAAACATGACACGATCAAACACTCAAATATATTTTTTTCCATGCACTTGTTAGCAATAAAATATTGTACTAATTAATTAAAGTCAAGCTGCATGCACTGTGATTTATTTGCAGTATTAAGATACTATTTATAACCTCTAGAGCTAATAATTAGTTAGTTGTAAAGGTTCTAAATATTCCTAACTCATCGTTAACAAAATTAGTTCATTAGCTGACCCTAGCGAGCCGTCCCTGCGTGCCTTGACCCGGCCAAGTGAGCATCCCCTCGCGTGCGCGCTTCTCGCGAGCCGAGCTGCTCCTCCTGCGAGTTGAGCCGCATGGCCCACATCTGTCTGCTCTGCCATGCCTGCACCCACACGAGTCGAGGAAAAAAAACTGAGCCGAGCCATAATAGAATCACTTACCCAGTTTAAATGACTAAATAAATGACCTAACAATTATAAATGACTTAACACGCTCGAATGCCTTAATGAGCACTAATAATTTAGTGGACTCAAAATGATTTAACGAATGATTTAATGTTACCTGAACGCTTGAGTGGCTTAATGTTGCCTAGAACGAAACCTAAAAAATGTCTAAAAACAAAAAATGTCTTAATGTTTCCTGAAATGACTAAACCAAAACAAGAAATGTCTAAGAAAAAAACATGAAGAATAACTGAAAACAAGAATAACTTAATGTTTATTGAAATGACTTAATGTTTACTGGAATGACTTAATGTTGCTTGACTCCTTGAATGATTTTACCTGGACTTTGGAATAACTTATTGTTGTCTGGACGCTACAATGACTTAATATTGAATGGAATGACTGAACCAAGAATGAAAGATTGCCTAAGAAAACATGAAGAATGACTGAAAATAAGAATGTCTTAATGTTGTATGGACGCCGGATGCCTGAATCAGAATGAAAAATTACTTAACAAACGAGCTGACCATGGAGAGGACGTGCGCGCGCAAAGGGAGCCGCTCACGGAGAAGGAGCTGATGGGTGGCACAAGGGAGCCGTGTAGGAGAACGAGCCACACGAGGGAGCTACGCAGGGGAGGTTGGTCCAGTTGATGGACCATTGGGTCATTCTACAGCTCCATTTACTCTAACTAGCAAAGTGTCCATACGTTGCTACATTTTTATTTTTATACATGTCTTTATGCTTTATACTCTATATTTATAAATATAAATATAAATAAAAACCGTAGCAACGTATGGACATTTGCTGTTGGGACCGACTGACACGTGGTCATGTGGGCCCAATAACTCGGGGGTGGGGAAGCTTAGGTGCACAACAAAACAGTAGGTAGAGAACTGTATCGTTTTGTTATGAATGTTCTGTCTATGTACATAGCGGGGGTATTTATAAGTAACCGGATGGTAGGTGGGTCCTCTAAGTACTGTTATACCCGTGGTAACCTGCTACATCCCCAGAATATTTCTCCTAATGGGTCATTACAGTGATGTGAGGTACAGTCCGGATAGACATATTATGGAACCTACCCCAAGGAGGGTCTTACAAATGGGCCTATATGGCGTTGGAGCGCAGCCTGGGCCCCATCGTAGAGCGGCGTATCCTTCGCACGTGCGTGGCGCCCTTCACTCTGCGAAGCCGAGCCTTTGACCTTGTCTGGACTGTCTCATCATGCGGAACTGTCTGAGCAGATGGGGGCGCATTGGCGAGGCTGCAACGAGCCCCCTCTTAAACAGTGCGGCCCTTCGCCCCGACACCTCCAACAGCTCCGGTCGAAGACCTCTATACCGGTACCGGTACCGGTCGGAGTACCCTTCGCTTCCTGTACCTGCTACAAGACATGTTTGATTAATGTTAAAATAGTCTGACCGAGGGGGCGACCGGCCTTCGCTCCAACACTTGTGCTTGTGCACCGGTTAAGAGCGAGCACTTCATGAGACGCCCGCTTCGATCACGCTCTCTGTTTTTTCTTTGTTCCACGTAGACATTCATCCGCTTACAGTCTCATATTAAACTTAGGGGGTGTTTGAATGCAATAGAGCTAATAGTTAGTTGGCTAAAAAATTGCTAGTAGAGTTAGCTAGCTAACAAATAGATAGCTAACTATTAACTAATTTACTAAAAATAGGTAATAGTTGAACTATTAGCTAAAGTGTTTGGATGTCTCCAACTAATTTTAGTCACTAACTATTAGCTCTAGTGCATTCAAATACCCTCTTACTCTAAAAGCACCCTCTTAATGTGGTTACCAAGACATCGTTGAATTTGAGGTATTTTATTTTTTTTATCATTCTTAATATGGCACTAAATCACCTGTCACTAATAAGACTAACTCCCCTTCGTCTCTGACAATCCGGACCCACTTCTGAGGCTTCTGGCCACTCGCCCTAGGAACCAGCTATTTTAGCTGCTCCGTTGGATACGACGGACGTATGGATGACCAGCTAAATTACTGTGGCAAGCCAACGGCCTGAATGTCTGCCCGTTTGGCTAGTGCCTGTTGGAGACAGCCTAAGTAGGACAAGCTGAGTCACTTGGGGCTCCTTCAGAACGCATAAATTTTTTAGATTGATATAGGAATTTCACAGAAATTATTTCAAAAACACAGAAAAAATGCAGGATTCAGGAAATTTTCCATTATTGCAAAGGAGCCATTATACAGTTATACTTCTTTCCTTGAAAATGACAAAAAATAGATTATTTGTTGAATTCATCAATTCTCCACTTGAAACGATAGGGGTGACACCTTGGGCTTCATCGCATATTGGCCCATTTTCTCCTCAAATTATCCTAACCATGAATTTTTGCTGTAATTATCATTTTTGATATTTGGGTAATTTTGGTTACGCATTAAAAATACCATTTTCAATATATCAATAATGAAATCTTCATTGATATGAAATCAGATACTTTAAAATATATAATTATGATTGATTTTGTTGCTAAAACCATGTACGACAAGGGTTGCTATAATCTCTAGTATCGTTCCGCCATCGTCGTGGGTCTATTTCTCCCTTCCTATTTTCTGCAAAAAATAAGATAAAATGGTATATTAGTAGGAGTTTAAACTATGCTTATTGTCTTAATATTCACACTCATCTAATCAATAGGATATACATATTTTTTGTATTTTATATTCTATATAAAATTAAGCTGGTCTGTATCAAGTCTAATTTGTCGACAACCGGAAACGAGCCGAGCTCGAGCTGGAGAAAGAAGTTCGGCTCGGCTCGACATTAGCTTGTGAGCCATATCTTGATACTTGTTATTGCATTATTTAGTGAATTAACATTATATAAATTTGAAACAACATTATGAGTAATTTATTATTCTATAAATTACTCAATTCAACTTTATACTCTCTAATATCAACATCCAAACGATGTATTATATTTTCTTTATTTCCAACAAACGTCTAAGTAAATATAACAGAGAACTCGACCTAGAATAAATATTTCTTAGATATAATTTTTGCCGTGCGCTTGTCAACAATTAAATGATGTACTAGTTAATAAACGTACAATCTGTATAGGACAACCACACATGTCAAGGTGCATGTTGCATGCACTGTTCTTTATTTTCAGCGGTAACTTTGTTATGCTTAGGGATGGATAAAATACTTGTGACTCGTGAACTTGGGTCAGCTCATCTCGGCTTAACTCAGCTCGTTTAATTTTGTCACGAGCTGAGTTAGCATCTCTGCTGAGTTTTTTAACGCGTTAGCTCGAACGTGCAACTGTTTGTTAGAAAAACAAAGTATACACTTATGTTGGATGAACTAATAAGTGATAAATTTTGTTAATTTGGTGTTGGATTGACGTGGTATGTGAAATTGTGAGTATTGTTACTCTTTTCTAGCGTTAAATTGGTCTATAATTAACTAGTAATTGATTATATATATATATATTGTTATTTATTGTGGCTCGCGGGCTAAACGAGCCAGCTCGAGCAAACGAGTCGAATTGGTTCTCTGGCTCTGTTCCTTAACGGACCGAGCCGAGCTGGCTCGATATCTAACCCTAGTTATGCTAACTAAATAAGATGATCATATATATAGCAGAACAGTTAGAATAAATGTTGTTGTGGTTGTTGTAGTCACCAACTATTACTAAATACCTTTGTAGAGTTAAAATAAAAGGGAAATCATCTTCTCCTAATAAAAAACAGTGGTAGACGCAGGACGAGAATTCATGGGAGGCAAAAAAACTACATGAAAAAATTAAGCAAGATCGTAAAGAACTAGTGTTGCATAGAATTCAAATTTATATCAACACATGGTACAAGTTCAAACAAGAAAACTACATAAACAAAATTAGCAAATATACCGCTAAGTTCTTGATGATCGAACCGAAGTCGTATGTACCTTGTCAAATGTCGATCTCCTCAAAGGGCAAGGGTGCTCGGAAAGGGTGGAGTCAGACGACGTTTCTAGCTAAGAGTCAGGACTCGTTGGTTTGCCAAGCTCGCCGCCAGCCGGGGACGAGCCACATTTTCCAACAAGCGAGATCTAGCTTGTCGGGTGGACTAGTGTCGCGACGACGATGGGGTAGGGGCGAAGGCGCCAGGAAGGGGTCGATTGGGTGACGTCGCGTTGGGAAGTGGGTGTTGCAAAAACAGGGCATTAGGGGCAGACTGGTTTATGTTTCCTTAGGAACAATAGGGCAGACAGATATATTGGGTACTGGGCCGAGGAGAAGGACAGGAGTTGAGACAACTAGACCGATCCGATGAGGAGGCTCATGACAGGGTTTGTTCTAGGCCCTGCTCTAAACGTCTAGAGCTCATTGTTATCCACATAATGTTAACTAGTTTTAGTTAGGTTGAGATAGTGTTGGGGCCTATATTGCTGAAGATCCTCAAAACCCTTTGTTTTGAGGTTGAGAAACTGGGTTTCAAGCACGATATGAAGAATAGACGAAGCCAACCTTCAGCTGAAGCGACTAATGAACCAGAAAGGAAGAGCTTCGATTGAGTATGAGCATGGCGAAGGTTTGTCGGCAAAGGGCTTCGCACACAAAGTAGAGAAGGAGACTCAGAAGACTTGAGCAACAAGAAAGAAGGAGGAAATACCGTATTGCCCCTGTGATACTTATGAATCATATGTGTAAACTTCGTGGGCATACTTGTAATTTCATACGAAGTTGTACCTCTCCCCTATAAATAAAGGAACAGTGCCATGCATAAATTCACCTTTTGAGAGCTCAGAGCTTCGTCTAGCTCAGCCTTCAAAGTGCCTTCAAGCTATATCTCGTGTAAAGTCAAAGGTATGTTTGTAATAATATGATATATTGCAAGGGATGAAATGATAAGTGTGGAAGCATGAAGATGAGTGATACGTTTTACTCTTTGTTGTTTCCTTTTTGCACTTGTTGATATACATTCATTTTCATCCCATGTCTTCTCTCTTAAATTACCCTTCGAAGAAGGGGTAACTGAATTGAGGAGCTTACAATCTTATAACTTGTGTTGCCTTGTTTTTTATATCATATAGCAATCAAAAGCAAGTGACCAACGTTGGTGCCCACCTCTTGTGATCTCACGACCAGAACAAACTACACCATGTCACCAAAAAAGTCGACAATGACTAGTGTTGTCCTCATGCCCTTGGATACTAACCAAGGGAAGAAGCACTTTGTTGGAACTACCATGACATGTGGTCAGGCGGGTCCAACACTCAGGGGACAAGTAGGATCAGGTGCATAGGAAGATGGTGAGCGGGGAACTGTAGAGCTTTGTTATGCGTGTCCCATCTGTGTACATGGTAGGGGTATTTATAGGTAACTAGGAGGGGTAATGGGTCCCTAAGTATAGTTATACCCCTATTTACCTGCTACATTCCCAAAATATTCCCCTCAACGGGGTAATTACAGTGATAAGAGTGCAGTAATCTAGACGTACTATAAAATCTACACCAAAGTGGGGCTTACAAGTTGGTCCAGATGGCATCGGGTCGGAGTCCTGGACCCTTTCGTAGCCAGACGAAGTCTCCAACCGTGTGTTGCACCCTCGGTTCTGCGAGGTCGCCGTTGCAAGCAAGGCCTCCAATGGCGCAGTGAAGTTGCGTCTCTACCTTCACGTGGTTTGGGCACAACCGTTGGTGACATGTCGTTGGGGTTGACTAGGGCCCTCCGCTTGACTCCGCTGTGAGGAGAGACTGTTGTTCATCGAAGTTGAAGTGCTATTCGTTTGATGCTCCTATGTAAGAAATGTCTGGTTGTAGCCGAGTTTGATAGATCGAGGTCAAGTTCGGCCACCGCCCCAAAACTAGCCCCTCGAAGGACCGGTTCAACTGGGTGAGCTGGTCCCAAAGTCTTTTGGTACGGAGTAGTCGAACGCTGCCATTGATCTTGGGTTGAAATGGCTATTGGGGGGCCTTCGTCTTCTGAAGGTCCTAAAAAACATGGCTAACCATTTGTTATCAGCATATTACTAGGTATTACAAGAGCTTCGAAATTAGAATAGCTTCGACACAGAACGGTGGAAGCGTAACAAAGTTAGCTTCGTCATAACAACACATGAAGATGATACAAGGAGAAGGTGTTATCCAAGTCACAGAGGGCAAAAGACAATGTTGTCCCTGTGATAGTTGTGAACTCTATGTGCTATCTCTGAGGGCATAAATGTAACACCCCTAGTGTTACTGCCACTAAAACTTGAGCATAACATCATGAGCATTAGCATATCATGTGATTGTTACACTTAGAATGCATTCACTAGGCAAAAATTTCAAAAGAGTTCTATTGATGTGACTAGTCATGGGTGAAACCCTAGCGTAGGGTACTTAACCCTAAACTGAGCTTAGGGTGTCAAGTGAAGCCCAAGTATGAGAAAACTTCAAAAGATATGAGAAATGATCTTAAAATATCATATTTGAAGGACTTTAGTGATACCAAAACCCTAAAGTGCTAAAAACCCTTAAAAGACCCTTAGAAAACCCTGAATTAAAACCCTAGAGGGCTAAGTGTAAATTTTGTACACTTTTGGACTAAAGTGCAAAAACAAAGATAATATAACACCACAAATGATGTGCTTCTCATATTCAAGGATTTACAAGTGAAAATGTGGGGTTTGGACTTATTTGCAAAAAGCACCACTTAAACCCTATTGAGTTAAGTCTGAATTTCAGTGAATGGGGTCAAATTTGAAGCCCTGTACCTTCAAATTCATAAGGATTTTGCCCTAGGTCAACACATCAAATTTGTAGAGCTATATAAGGAGAACAAATTTTATTAAGTAAGTAAGCCTTAGTGCTGTAGGGAAATGGGAGAAAAACAGACCTGAAGATGGTCTATCAGTCGAGCACAACCTTGAAACTGGACTGACAGTAAACTAGGACCAGGTTTGAGAGCTATTTTGAGCATGATCTAATGATAATTGAAGTATGGTGACTATAGTGAAATTAAAGCCAGATTGTAGGTGAATAACCTTGCTAAAGGTGGATTAGCAAGTTGTCACATGGAAATTTGAGATCTGGGCTCTGCAAACAGCTTTGTCAGGCATCCTGATAGGAACCTTGCCACCGGCGACCCCTGCGCCTGGATTCACACCGACGAGGTGATTCGTGCTCACTGGTGCCCGGATAACGTCTCGTGGTGAAAAGATCTTCACCGCGGATGAGCTCGAAGCCACTGTTTCGCCCTATGCCGTGCCCACTTGCGCCGGCGATGTGGCGCAGCGGCAGTCGTCGAGGCATACGCCGCCTGTCGTGATCGCAACACGCCCTGACCCTTTAACCATGTCGCAGTGAGTCACCGTAACCCACCCGTTCATCGTCGGTGAGCTTGCCACGGTGAACGCCACGAATTGCTAGTGCCAGTAACCTCTTTCCTCTCCGACCACCGCACGTCTTCTTCAATTTCACTAGCCACCGCTCAAGCACGCTATAAATTGAGCACACCCTCGGCTCCGTTAGGTAATCCAGCATCCAATCCAAGCGCTTGTGCCCTCAATTACTCACTAGAGCCCACGAATTGTTCTTTTCCCCCAAATCGGTTTCCACCACCGTGAAAGAGTCCTCGCCGTGGCTAGCCCGTTTCAGGTCCGATCATACTCTCTGCTCTCCTGTATCAGCGTCCTTAGGTTCTCCCGATGCTCCTCGATCATCGGGAACACGTTTGTTCATCTGATGTCTGCGCTGTCTCCGTGGACTGGACGATTTAGAGCTCCGCTAGTGAAATTGATTGAGGGGAAACACTCGTTAGGTATTGAATCAGGTCTTAGCCAAGTTAGGGCACCAGCCATTGCGTATTTTAGCCGGTATGAGTTCGTCGGAGCTCGGTTCTCCGCCGTGCAACGTCGTGGACCTCGGGTCGTAAAGAATTAGAACTTGGAGGGCTTCGGTGTAAATGTCAGCGACTGAAGCAACAGTGTTGCGGGCTCTTCCGGATTGTTTTAAAAGCCAGGGTCCTCGGTACAAAACCGCCGCGCGGGCGCGCGCGCTGGCGCGTCTACCTTAGTTGGGCCGGCTCGGGCCAGATTTAGCCCATTACTGTTGGCTCTTTTTCTTTTTCCTTTTCAACCAGAGTTAGAGAATTTCTAGAAAATTACAGAAAAATGCTAAAAATACAAGACCAATTTTGCTAGGTTCCTAATTTTCTATAGTATTTAATAAAAATAGTTTTATAATTTTTATTCCAAAAGGGAATTGTGGTGTATTTAAAATAGCCAAACCCATACTTCTGGAATTTTAGAAAGTAATTAATAATCCCAAAAATCACCAGACTTTTTAGATAAGCTTTAAATGTTATTTAGAAGCCTTGGGTAAAGTTTGGTATGATTTGGACCATGTTTGGTACCTAGAACCTAAAACCCTAGTCTTCTGCCCAATGAACTTCTCTATTGACTCCAAAAACCCTAGCTTCCTGGAGATCCGTGAACGAAAATTATATTCAAGACATTAGATAATATACTACTATTATCTTTACATTTTTCATCAG
Organism: Zea luxurians; assembly: GCA_029449295.1. Classification (NCBI taxonomy): domain Eukaryota; kingdom Viridiplantae; phylum Streptophyta; class Magnoliopsida; order Poales; family Poaceae; genus Zea; species Zea luxurians. The sequence continues at coordinate 33,499,028 of JAOPSE010000010.1, read as the reverse complement.
CATTACATGAGCATTCATGAATATATATGATTATATATAGAAAACGAAGAAGAGATAGAAGTTGAAGAAGCAAGGGCTACACCACCACCTGAAGAACCACACGCCGAGAACTGCTTTTATTTTGACATCTGTGGAGCAGAGCCTGACTCACCTATAACACAAGGCAAGCCCCGGTGCATTTGCCACCTCCTTGCTATTTTAAAATCTTTCTCACTTGCTTGATGCATTAGGTTATAGGAGTTGTGTGCTAAACAAATTGCTGCATTTCCTTCCTTGAGAAATTGATTACCTCTCCTTGACCCCCTATTTTATAAAAATGTTTTTCTTATGCTTAGCCTTGCTCTAGAAAAACAAAATGTTTTATTTTGACAAAATATGATGCTTCAAGTGGGTGGGATGTTTTCAAAAATAAAACTTGATGGTGGATCCATCATGGCCGTGATGGGTTCAACATCGGAAAAGATGTACCTCTGTTAGGTACCAAACTTTGAGTTGAAATGATAAAGCTGAGACCGGGCGAGTGACTTGCACGAGAAGAGAGTCTCGGTGTAGTGTCTCTTTCTGAGTCGATTAAGGACCTTGTCGATGTAGGCCTGCTGACCGAGGACCGTTTAACTGGTCACATGCCTCATCATAGGTAGGCTTTGCCTCGGGCAGACTAATACCAGAATAAGATAACACGCAATGGGAGTGGAGAGATGGCTAGCGTAGCATGTACCCTCCATGGCAAGAGGCTGGACGGTGGTGTATCTGTGCTCTCGGTTGGCTTGAACCTGTTCTGGTCTTAAGAACCCCGGTGGCGAGTTGACATATGCAAGGGTTAAGTGCTACATATGTCGTGTGATTGGAGATCCTCAGCTGAGTATTAATCGATTCGGATCGCTGTTACTTCTCGGATATAAAGACTTGGTCACTGACTTACACGTAGCATTCCAATGAATAAGAAGGGTTGATAAGAAATTGGCTAGTATAGGTCAAGTGCTTGAACTAGGGTAGAAAGAACTCTAGATGCAGGTAACTTTACTTAACCTGACAAGTAAAACTGGATTTTTAAGGATCCACTATTAGTAAGCATTTCTGCAAACAGAGTCCTTGATTCTTGATAAGCCATACCTTGAGTCCCAAAAGCCATCATATCCTTGAGAGTCTTTTATTTTGATGGGTAAGACTTGCGAAAGTACACTCCGCACTCAGGGTTTTCGAACCCATGTTGTTGTAGGTGAGGAAGCAACAAATTTTTGTTGCTTTTGTTCCAAGTTGGTACCTAAGGAAGAAAACCAAGACTGAAGTCTCGGGAAGAAGTGTCCTCCTTTAAGAACTTTTCTTTTTACTGTTTATTGGGAGGGGTTTTTGCATCCCAAGTTATGTAATAATATTACTCCAACACTCTTATATCTTACTGGTCTGTAATAATACTACTCTTTCTCTACTTTAATATAAAATATAGTTGTAACTGCTTCCACATACTCGTACCTTCGATGTGTTGTAATATCTGCGTGACGGGTGAAACGCTCTTGGGCAAGGTAAAGAATTCAGATACCGAACTTGTCAAGTGATCAGGTGCACCTGCAGGGTTGTCCGAGGTCCGATGGACAAGGACAACTATAGGTGGGCCTAATGAATTGGGAGGTTCTGTCACAGCTGGTATCGGAGCGAAGCCCATCTCTGTAGATGTTATGAGGCATTTTCAAAAAGAATTTTCAAAGACTTATTTAAGAAAATTTCTTTCCTTCTTATCTAACTACCTTCTGAAGTACTTATTTTAAAGACCAGATAGTAGAGTGCAATATATAGAAGGTTGTGAATCAACTAAGGTTGATTCTGTAATTATGCATGCATCATGTTAAAAACTATACTAATAAGATTTTCCCCCTTATGGAGATATGCCACCGCGCACAAGAAAAACTGCGCAAGTCCACTGGACCGATTGGCGTGCCTCGCCATCAGCTGGCTCCGAGGCATGAGGATAGTAGCAGCGATAGTAATGACCCCATTGGAGATCTGGAAGCCCAGGTGGAGCAGCTTCGAACGGAGCTACGTCATAGGAACAGTGTGTGGGTCGAGGATGGTCAGCTCATAAATGAGTTAAGAACTGACATCCGGCATCTGCAAGACAAGCTTGTCGAACGAGATTTGGCACTCAATTGGGTCGTCAACTCGCGTTCCATTGCTTGGGACCGAGTGGCCAAAGCTCGATCCCGTGTGGAGGAGCTTAGCACGGTCGTTGATAACTTGCAGGTGTACTGCAATACATTACATGAGGAAGTTCATGAATTGTATTCGCGACTGCACCCTGATGTACCTACAGATCCTATCGGAGTGGGAGCTGGACCTTCTGGAACAGCAGGTGAAGCATTTGGTGGGGAACTAGATCTTTTCAAGCCCCCTCCTTCAATGAACCTGGCTGATGAATGGACCCCTACACCCAACAACGAAGCTACGAAGGATAATAAGTACTAATAGTAGTATAGTTTAGAAATAATGTTAATGTAAAATAGGTAATGATGTCATGTTGTACATTGAGTTTGTAACATTACCTCTTAAGTAATGTAAAATGATGGTATGTATCAGCATGTGATATTTTCCAAATATTTCTTTGCTTCAGATGCCATCTCGAACTTGTGCACATGACGGCGCGGGAACATCCCATGGCCAAGAAGATACACCAAATCCACCACCAGTTCCACCTACGCTGGCCGAGGCCATCGACGCCTTGGTCACCGTGACCGCTGACAACACCCGCTTCCTTCGCGAAATGGCGGGACAACAACTTCAACAGCAAGGTGGGAGGGCTTATCCGCAGGGACCCCGCGAAACTTCATATTTGGATTTCTCGGAAACCCGTCCCCCACTATTCGTCAAGGCCGAAGATCCCCTCGAAGCTGACGAATGGATTCGGGTCATTGAGCAGAAGTTTGGACTCATCCGATGTACGGAGACCCAGAAGCCATTATTTGCGGCTCAGCAGCTAAGAGGCCCTGCCAGTACCTGGTGGGGAAATTATGTGGCCATTCAGCCTGCCGGCCATCAAGTCACCTGGGACGAATTTAAATTGGCATTTCGGGAACACTACATTCCAGAAGGAGTGCTTCATATGAAGCAAGAAGAATTCATGAAGCTTAAGCAAGGTGGAGATACTGTTACACAGTATCTCAACAAGTTCAATCATTTGTCCCAATACGCAATTGACCTGGTCAACACTGACCTGAAAAAGAGGAACTGTTTTATGAGGGGCCTTAATGACCGGCTACAACGGAAGATGGCTACCTGCCTCGACCTCTCCTACGGCAGGGCTATCAGCACAGCGCTGTCAGTTGAAGCTAAATATGCAGGCCCAGGAAAGTCAAAGGGCTTTGGAGGTGACAGGTCCAACCAAGGGCTTGAAAAGCGACAAAGGTTGGTGATCCGACCTTTCAATCAAAACCGTTCTTCACCTCGTCCACCCTCCTACCCCTTTAAACAACCTATATTCATCCGCCCTGCCACTGCCCCCACTTCCACAACTCAGCCGAGTGCCCCTGGTGCTCGTTTCCCCGCACTCCTGAGCTCATTAACTAGTTGTTTCAATTGTGGGAAGTCTGGACATTTCATCAAAGACTGCCCATATCCGAGGCGGAACAACTCCACTAATCAGCAGACCCCGGGGAGTTCTAGCCAAGACAAGGGAAACATGACAAATAATGCAGCGGGCAAGAATATGAAGAAAACTGGGCGAATCTATTATACACAAGTGGCCACTACACCGGAAGGAGAGCCGGTTATGATGGGTATGTTTCTTGTGGCCAATCACCCTGCAGTCCTTCTCTTTGATTCTGGTGCTTCACATACATTCATAAGCAAGAAGTTTGTGGAGAAATATTGCATTCCATGCATTGAATCAAGGGAAGGGTTTATAATTCATTCACATGGGGGACAAATATTCACTAAAGAAGTGGCTTTCCATGTGCCTGTAACATTGGCTGAACGGGACTTCCCCACAAATATGATTGTTCTAAAAGGCCAAGATATAGATGTATCCTCAACACTGATATGAGAACCATCAGGTTGAGCTATGGCTAGGAAGAGGTTCTTTTGTCCATTCCCATAGCTACTACAGCTAAACCATTTGGCAGAGTATATGAAGCCATCATACCGGAGATCCAAGATATTCTAGTAGTATGTGAATTCCCGGACGTTTTTCTGGAAGATCTGCCTGGATTGCCTCCAGAGAGAGATGTAGAATTTGTGATTGAATTGAAGCCCGGTATGGCTCCTGTTTCTAGAAGGTCGTACCGAATGCCTCCGAATGAGTTGGTAGAACTCAAGACACAATTACAAGATCTACTAGAAAAAGGATTCATCCGACCAAGCTCATCACCATGGGGTTGTCCAGCCATCTTTGTCAAGAAGAAGGATCAAACGCTTCGGATGTGCGTGGATTACAGACCCCTTAATGAGGTCACAATCAAAAATAAGTACCCTCTTCCCTAGATTGATATCTTATTTGATCAGCTTACCGGAGCTCGGGTATTTTCCAAAATTGACCTTAGGTCGGGTTACCATCAGATCCGTATCCGACCCGAAGATATACCCAAGACCGCATTCACTACGCGGTATGGATTATTTGAATATCTGGTTATGTCTTTCAGATTAACAAATGCTCCCGCCCACTTCACATATCTTATGAACTCGGTATTCATGCCCGAGTTGGATAAATTCGTGGTAGTCTTCATTGATGATATCTTGATATATTCCAAAAATGAAGAGGAGCATGCTCGGCATTTGCGGATCGTATTAACGCGCCTAAGGGAGCATCCATTATATGCTAAATTCAGTAATTGCGCATTTTGGCTGGAGGAGATCCAATTTTTGGGCCACGTATTGTCTGCCAAGGGGATTGCGGTGGATCCCAACAAAGTCAAGGATATTTTGGAGTGGAAACCACCAACCACTGTACATCAAGTTCGAAGCTTCCTTGGACTGGCTGGTTATTACCGCCAATTTATTCCAGATTTTTCTAAGCTTGTGAAACCAATCACAAGTTTATTGAAGAACGATCGAAATTTAACTGGTCTTCAAGATGCAATGAAGCCTTCAAGCAGCTGAAGGTGTTATTGACCACTGCTCCGGTATTAGCTCAACCGGACATTGAAAATCCTTTTGATGTGTATTGTGACGCATCAGGCAGTGGTTTAGGTTGTGTCTTGATGCAAGAAGGCTGAGTTATAGTGTATGCCTCAAGACAGTTGCGCCGGCATGAGGAGCATTATCCATCTCATGACCTGGAATTGGCTGCTGTGGTTCATGCCCTTAAAATATGGCGTCATTATCTGCTGGGAAATATCTGTCATATCTATACAGATCATAAAAGCTTGAAGTACATCTTTACCCATTCAGAGCTTAATATGAGGCAGAGGAGATGGCTTGAGCTGATTAAAGATTATGAATTGGAAATTCACTATCACCCAGGCAAGGCCAATGTAGTGGCAGATGCACTAAGTCGCAAGGCTTTCTGTCATTGTCTTACGATGAAGACTTATGACATTACATTATGCCAAGAAATGGAGAAGTTGAACTTAGGGATGATTCAACATGGAACTTTAAATCACTTGAAGCTTGAGTCGATTCTTCTGCAAAGAATAATTGATGCACAAAGAAATAATGAGGGTATGAAACACATTCATGAGAAGATAGAGGCCGGCAAGGCAAACTGTTTCAGAAAAGATGATCAAGGCATTGTATGGTTTAACAACCGCATAGTTGTGCCCAAGAATGATGAGATCCGCCAGCAAATTTTAGATGATGCACATCTTAGTCGCTATTCTATTCATCCCGGAAGCACTAAGATGTATCATGATCTAAAGCAGCATTATTGGTGGACGAAGATGAAGATCGAGATTGCACGCTATGTGGCGAGATGCGACACTTGCAGACGTGTCAAAGCCATACATATGAAAACTGTTGGTCCATTGCAATCATTACCGATCTCAACTTGGAAATGGGAGGACATAAGCATGGACTTGATTGTGGGATTACCCAGGACAGCAAAAGGGTTTGACTCTATTTGGGTTATAATTGATCGGCTTACAAAAATTACTCATTTTCTGCCCGTCAAGATAGATCATCCAGTTGCTATCTATGCCCAATTATATATTGCTCGTATTCTTAGTCTGCATGGGGTTCCAAAGACCATAGTGTCGGATCGTGGGCCACAATTTGTCGCCAAGTTTTGGGAAGCACTTCATAAATCCCTGGGTACCAAGTTGCTTCACAGTTCGGCCTACCATCCTCAAACCAGTGGGCAGACTGAGAGAGTAAATCAAATACTTGAAGATATGTTGCAAGCATGTGTTCTGGAATTCCCACAGAAATGGGATGACTGCTTACCATTAGCGAAATTTTCATACAATAATAGTTATCAAGAGAGCATCAAAATAGCACCCTTTGAAGCTTTGTATGGACGACGGTGTCATACTCCGTTAAACTGGTCTGAACCAGGAGAAAGATGGTTTTTCAGGCCTGATATGGTAAAAGAAACGGAAGAGAAGGTTCAACGAATAATGCATAATTTGAAAGAATCCCAAGCTCGCCAAAAGAGTTATGCAGACAAACGACGCAAGCCCTTGTACTTTTAAGTTGAAGATTATGTCTACCTGAAAGTCTCACCAATGAGGGGTGTGTCACTTTTTGGGGTAAAAGGGAAGCTTGCACCCCGGTACATTGGTCCTTTTCCGATTCTTGAACAATGTGGACTAGTGGCATACCGACTCCAATTACCCGAAACATTGTCTGCGGTGCACAATGTGTTCCACGTATATCAATTGAAGAAGTGTCTTCGGGTTCCAGATCGAACCGTTGAAGTGACGAATGTTGCCTTAGAACCAGACTTGACATATTCAGAACATCCTATTCGAGTCTTGGATCAAAAAGACAGGATTACCCGAAGGAGAACCCTCAAGTTTTGTAAGATACAATGGAACCAACATACGGAAGATGAAGCTACTTGGGAAACCCAAGACTTTTTAGAGAAGAATTTCCCAGGCTTTTTAGCTTCATGTAAATTGTGAGATATGTACACTTGTTGTAATAAAGAAGTAGACCCCATATCACCCCTGCCTTGTACCAAAATTAAGGAAATAAAAATGTGACACATTTCCTTTTCCATTACTTGCCCTAGGACTTTTAAATCTCAGGACGAGATTCTTTTATGGGGGGAAGGATGTAACACCCCTGGTGTTACTGCCACTAAAACTTGAGCATAACATCATGAGCATTAGCATATCATGTGATTGTTAAACTTAGAATGCATTCACTAGGCAAAAATTTCAAAAGAGTTCTATTGATGTGAATAGTCATGGGTGAAACCCTAGGGTAGGGTACTTAACCCTAAACTGAGCTTAGGGTGTCAAGTGAAGCCCAAGTATGAGAAAAATTCAAAAGATATAAGAAATGATCTTAAAATATCATATTTGAAGGACTTTAGTGATACCAAAACCCTAAAGTGCTAAAAACCCTGAAAAGACCCCTGGAAAACCCTAAATTAAAACCCTAGGGGGCTAAGTGTAAATTTTGTACACTTTTGGACTAAATTGCAAAAACAAAGATAATATAACACCACAAGTGATGTGCTTCTCATATTCAAGGATTTACAAGTGAAAATGTAGGGTTTGGACTTATTTGCAAAAAGCACCACTTAAACCCTATTGAGTTAAGTCTGAATTTCAGTGAATGGGGTCAACTTTGAAGCCCTGTACCTTCAAATTCATAAGGATTTTGCCCTAGGTCAACACATCAAATTTGTAGAGCTATATAAGGAGAACAAATTTTATTAAGTAAGTAAGCCTTAGTGCTGCAGGGAAATGGGAGAAAAATAGACCTGAAGATGGTCTGTCAGTCGAGCACAACCCTGAAACTGGACTCACAGTAAACTAGGACCAGGTTTGAGAGCTATTTTGAGCATGATCTAGTGAGAATTGAAGTATGGTGACTATAGTGAAATTAAAGCCAAATTGTAGGAGAACAACCTTGCTAAAGGTGGATTAGCATGTTGTCACATGAAAATTTGAGATTTGGGCTCTGCAAACAGCTCTGTCAGGCATCCTGATAGGAACTCTGATGGTACAGTAGACTGAACGAGATCGCAGGTGTAGTGCACCTTGCCGCCGGTGACCCCTGCGCCTGGATTTACGCCGGCAAGGTTATTCGTGCTCACCAGTGCCCGGATAACGTCTCATGGTGAAAAGATCTTCACCGCCGATGAGCTCGAAGCCACTGTTCCGCCCTATGTCGTGCCCACTTGCACCGGCGATGTGGCGCAGCGGCCGTCGTCGAGGCATACGCCGCCTGCGATGATCGCGACATGCCCTGACCCTTTAACCGCATCGCAGTGAGTCACCGTAACCCACCCGTTCATCGCCGATGAGCTTGCCACGGTGAACGCCATGAATTGCTAGCGCCAGTAACCTCTTTCCTCTCCGACCGCCGCACGTCTTCATCAAATTCACTGGCCACCGCTCAAGCACGCTATAAATTGAGCACACCCTTGGCTCCATTAGGTAATCCAGCATCCAATCAAACCGCTTGTGCCCTCAATTACTCACTAGAGCCCACGAATTGCTCTTTCCCCCAAATCGGTTTCCGCCATCGTGAAAGAGTCCTCGCCGTGGCTAGCCCGTTTCAGGTTCGATCATACTCTCTGCTCTCCTGTTTCAGTGTCCTTAGGTTCTCTTGATGCTCCTTGACCCGTTCGATTGAGCTAGACTGCCCTAGATCACCAGGAACACGTTTGTTCATCTGATGTCTGCGCTGTCTCCGTGGACTAGACGATTTAGAGCTCCGCTAGTCAAATTGATTGAGGGGAAACACTCATTAGGTATTGAATCAGGTCTTAGCCAAGTTAGGGCACCAGCCATTGCGTATTTTAGCCGGTACGAGTTCGTCGGAGCTCGGTTCTCCGCCGTGCAACATCGTGGACCTCGAGTCATAAAGAATTAGAACTTGGAGGGCTTCGGTGTAAATGTCAGCGACTGAAGCAACAGTGTCGCAGGCTCTTCCGGATTGTTTTAAAAGCCAGGATCCTCAATACAAAACCGCCGCGTGGGCCCGTCTGCCTTAGTTGGACAGGCTCGGGCCAGATTTAGCCCATTACTATTGGCTCTTTTTCTTTTTCCTTTTCAACCAGAGTTAGAAAATTTCTAGAAAATTACAGAAAAATGCTAAAAACACAAGACCAATTTTTCTAGGTTCCGAATTTTCTATAGTATTTAATAAAAATAGTTTTATAATTTTTGTTCCAAATAGGGAATTGTGGTGTATTTAAAATAACCAAAACCCATACTTCTAGAATTTTAAAAAGTAATTAATAATCCCAAAAATCATCAGACTTTTTAGATAAGCTTTAAATGTTATTTTTTGGGTAGAGTTTGGTATGATTTGGACCATGTTTGGTACCTAAAACCTAAAACCCTAGTCTTCTGCCCAATGAACTTCTCTATTGACTCCAAAACCCTAGTTTCCTGGAGATCCGTGAAGGAAAATTATATTCAAGACATTAGATAATATACTATTATTATCTTTGCATTTTCATCAGCATTACATGAGCATTCATGAATAAATCTGATTATACATAGAAAACGAAGAAGAGATAGAAGTTGAAGAAGCAAGGTCTACACCACCACCTGAAGAACCACAGGCGGGAACTGCTTTTATTTTGACATCTGTGGAGCAGAGCCTGACTCACCTATAACACAAGGCAAGCCTCGGTGCATTTGCCACCTCCTTGCTATTTTAAAATCTTTCTCACTTGCTTGATGCATTAGGTTATAGGAGTTGTGTGCTAAACAAATTGCTGCATTTCCTTCCTTGAGAAGTTGATTACCTCTCCTTGACCCCCTGTTTTATAAAAATGTTTTTCTTATGCTTAGCCTTGCTCTAGAAAAACAAAATGTTTTGTTTTGACAAAATATGATGCTTCAAGTGGGTGGGATGTTTTCAAAAATAAAACTGGATGGTGGATCCATCATGGCCGTGATGGGTTCAACATTGGAAAAGATGTACCTCTGTGAGGTACCAAACTTTGGGTTAAAATGATAAAGCTGAGACTAGGCGGGTGACTTGCACGAGAAGAGAGTCTCGGTGTAGTGTCTTCGTCTAAGTCGATTAAGGACCTTGTTGATGTAGGCCTGCTGACCAAAGACCCTTTAAGTGGTCACATGCCTCATCATGGGTAAGCTTTGCCTCGGGCAGACTAATACCAAAATAAGATAACACGAAATGGGAGTGGTGAGATGGCGAGAGTAGCATGTACCCTTCGTGGCAAGAGGTTGGACGATGGTGTATATGTGCTCTCGGTTGGTGTGAATAAGAAGGGTTAATAAGAAATTAGCTAGTGTAGGACAAGTGCTTGAACTAGGGTAGAAAGAACTCTAGATGCAGGTAACTTTACTTAACCTGACTAGTAAAAGTGGATTTTTAAGGATCCACTATTAGTAAGCATTTCTGCAAACAAAGTCTTTGATTCTTGATAAGCCATACCTTGAGTCCCAAAAGCCAGCATATCCTTGAGAGTCTTTTATTTTGACGGGTAAGACTTGCGAAAGTACACTCCGTACTCAGGGTTTTCGAACCCATGTTGTTGTAGGTGAGGAAGCAGCAAATTTTTGTTGCTTTTGTTCCAAGGTGGTACATAAGGAAGAAAACCAAGACTGAAGTCTCAGGAGGAAGTGTCCTCCTTTAAGAACTTCTCTTTTTACTGTTTATTGGGAGGGGTTTCTCCTTCCAAGTTATGTAATAATATTACTCCAGCACTCTTATATCTTAATGGTCTGTAATAATACTACTCTTTCTCTACTTTAATATAAAATAAAGTTGTTGTAACTGCTTCCACATACTCGTACCTCTGATGTGTTGTAATATCTGCGTGACAGGTGAAACGCTCTTGGGCAAGGTAAAGAATTCAGATACCGAACTTGTCAAGTGATCAGGTGCACCTGCAGGGTTGTCCGAGGTCCGATGGACAAGGACAACTGTAGGTGGGCCTAATGACTTGGGAGGTTCTGTCACAATAAATGTAATACCATATGAAGTTGTACGGCTCCCTATAAATAGATGAACAGTGCCCTACATAAAGTACCTTTTTCGATGAACAACACAACTGCTGTGTAATTCTCTTCTTACGACATCCTCATTGTAATTCTTTCTACAACTGCCGAAGGTATAATTATAAAGTTAATTTCCGAAAGGAGGAATATATCAGAAAGATGTCTTGATCGAATTATCATATCTAAACTCTCTTATATTTGTTGCATGTTCGTCTATTCACCTAACACCTACCTTTGTTACTAAAGGAGTTACCTCGAAGGGATAACTCGTTCATGACGAAGGTGACCTATCTCTTTAACACTGTACTGCCTTGTTTTTGATTATATATAGCAATCATGAACAAGTGACCAACATTGGCACCCACCTTCGGTGAACTCAACTACCACCTTCGTCAAGTGAACTCTACAACCACCTTCATCATGCCATCGAAGAAGACAACGATGCTAGGGGCTGTTCTTGCTCCCCTGGACATCAATCAAGGTGGGATCCTTCTAAGGGAGGCCCAAAGCCAGAAGAGGAAAGCTACTAGCCCAACACCACAAGACGAGGAGCTAGACCAAGAAATCAGCAACCTGGAAGCTATTCATCAACAGGTGGAAAAGAGAAGGGAAAAGATGCTTCGGCTGGCTGAGCTCCTAAAGAAGATTGACAAAGCAGCCAAGAAAATGCGACATATTGCGCAGGATACTGAGCAAGGACACAAACCACAACAAAGATACCTTTGTCAAGAAGGCCCCAACCATGATGACATGTGGTATGATGACCATGATAACATTGCTTTTGATGACGCTTCCCCCTAGCTACAAAGTTGTAGGCTGTCCCATGACCACCATCGTACAAGCCACCTCAGCTACCCATGTACGATGGTCACTCAGACCCAAAGCAGTTTCTGATAAGTTAGGAAGCGACCATATCATTATATGGTGGCAACACGACTGTCATGGCAAAATCCTTTGTCATGGCAGTCAGAAGTGTTGCTCAAACCTGGTATTCTTCTCTCAGGCCAGGAACAATCACATCATGACAGAAATTGAAGGATATGTTGGTCACTTGCTTTCAAGTATTTCAAACGAAGCCAGTGACTGCTCAAGTTTTATTCCAGTGCACACATGATCACGAAGAATATGTGCAACCATATGTTTGAATGTTCTTGCGCCTCAGAGCTCAGGCACCAATAGTGCCAAATGAGATCGTCATTGAGGCCATGATCAAGGGACTTCGCTCAGGCCCAATGGCACAATATTTTGCTAGAAAGCCCCCCAAACCCTGGAGAAGATTCTCCAAAAGATGGATGAATATATGAGAGCCGACAATGATTTCCGACAAAGAAGGGAGGAAGCCTACAGATACTCTGAGATGACCAGGGGCTTAGGAGGAAGGCTTCATCCGAGGTATGTCAGAACAATTCACAATCCCAGTCAAAGTGAGGACATGGACAATCATAATCAAGGGAACCAGCATAGTTCCCAGTCAGTAGGGGTGCAACAGAGCTCCTTCAGACTGCCAGCCCCAAGAGGCAGAGGAGAATGTAGCTTCAGAAGGAGATACAACTCTCAGCCAAGAAGAATGTTTTGCTTATTTTGTGGAGAGGACAAGGGGCATACAATAAGAAACTGTCATGTTACGATACAAAAACAAAAGAAGATAGCTGAGGCTGAAGCACGCCAGAACCAGTCGAAGCAAGTTTTACACACTGCTTCGTGTTACTCCCCATACATCACAGAGTATGTGGGTAACCAACAACCATTCTGACAACCTACAGCTTCGATGGCTTCGACAAGTCACTCCCCCAACTGGGTGGGTCCTACCACAACCACCTGCATTGGCTCCAACTTCATCCCACAATCAGCAGCCTTAGGGGCAGTGTCAAGTTCAACAACAGCATGATACATGAGAGTAATCCGAAGCTCGAATAGTTAACAGTATTGTTCCAGAGTCTAGGCATATTTATTGAAGCAATAAAGGGGCTGGATCAAAAACTTGATACACATCTATCGTGATTTTTGTTTCTTTTGCTTTACATTCTTGTCTCAGAAACAATTTGAGAAGGCGCCACCTTCAACACATTGTAATAAACCTGTGGTTACACCATCGAGTGTAACAACAAAGGTCAAGAAGCTCCAAAGTCGTTCCTTCGGGGATGCAGAGCTAAAGTGCCACCTAAGTAAAGGTGAAGAAGCCCCAAAGTCGTTCCTAAGGGGATGTAGAGCTAAACTCCAAAGTTGTTCCTTCCGGGATGCAGAGCTAAAATGCCACCTAAGTAAAGGTGATTAAGCTCCAAAGTCGTTCCCAAGGGGATGTAGAGCTAAGCTCCAAAGTCATTCCTAAGGGGATGCAGAGCTAAAATACCACATAGTAAAGGTTAAGAGACTCCAAAGTTGTTCCTAAGGGGATGCCGTCTAATTTTGAAATGTTTTCTATCATCATTTTTCGCTCAAACATCTTTTGCATCATATCATCGCATCATTCTGCATCATAACGTCATGCATCATTTCGCATCATCCATAAAGGGAGAAGAAGGGAAATTTCTCCTTCATCCACAAACGTGGTTGACCTACGAAGCTAAATACGTGTTTGCTGAAAAATTATGGAATAAAGCAGGCAAAGGAAAATGTCATATCTTTAACGGTTGTCCTCAAACAAGACGAAGAAGGGGCCAACGATGTTACTTCGACAATAGTTTTTGTTATGAATTCAGAAGACCTTCGGCAAAAAAAGGGATTTTCTTTATGAAGCGTGAAAAGAAGGGAAGGTGTTTTTTGCCTTCGGCTCAAAAACCGTACGTACGTTAATTTCACGCTACACAAAGAAATCACAAACAATTTAGAATTGTTTTTTGCATAAAAGCAACACAGACTCTACAATGTTTTTTACACACAATCTAATCATCTTCTTTCAGAACCTTTTCCATAGCTTTGTTTAGTAATTTATCAACAATTTCATATATCGCCGCGTTTAGTATCTTAAATTCATCAAGGATTCCCCTTAGAGCTAGATCAGCTTCAGGATCATACGGTTCCGAGGGGAGAAAGTTCCGCTACATAAAAGTGTAGTTATGTTAGACATGAAGCTAAAACACTTATGAAATTAAAACGTGACACAAACATACCTATATGCCTTTCTCGCTCTGCAGCTTCTTTAGCTTTCCTTGCTCCCTCTGAAGCTAGATGGGATTCTTCTTCATTTCGTTTGATAGCTTCTTTTGCTATCTTTCTTCCACCGTTCATCCACACTTCAGAGTAGAATTTCCTGCCGAATCAGTTGCCTCAGCTGAAGGTTCTCTAATATTACCCGCTGAAACTGAGAATTCTAGCTCAGTTACAACCTTCGCATGTTCACAGCCATCTTTCTCGAGCAATGACACGGCCCCCCGGGCACCCACACAAGCACAAAAGTCCCCTCTGCTAGTTAGACTTCGTCAAAAGCTTCAATCTCACCTTCAATCCACTTAACCACACCATCGGGATCACCATGGATAAAATTATGCTCAGTTGAGAATGCGCCAACTTTAACAAAAGCATTTTTCAGTTTGTTAGAGCATTGCATAGCAACACTAAAACAGTCTTCCTTTGCTTGATGAAGTTCTTCAATATTCCTTTGAACCATGGTCCGCTTAGTATCAGATATTTCCCGCTTCACTTTCTCAACTTCAAAATTCTTAGTAACTTCGTCAAGCTTCTTCTCTAGCCTTACCACTTTAGACTTGTAGAGCTCCACTTGAGCGCATAAAGTGTATTCCAAGTCACCTATACATTTTATGTCAGCCTTTTTCTCTTTTTCAAGCTTCGAGATTTTTTGGTCTGCCTCAGAAAATGCAGCCAAGTCAGCCTGGCTTTTTTAGTTTTTCAATCAAAGAAAGTAAAATTTTATCTTTCTCAAAAGCCTGATGCCGAAGATCTATAACTTTTGACCGTAGATTGTCGAAGGCTATCTGAGCACTTTCGTACTCTGCATCCTTCTACGGCTTTAAAGCTTTACTCAAAATGAGTCCCTGGTAGCAGCAAAGCAAAAAGAGTAAATAACACGCTAAGCAAAATTATTTGATTGATCAGTAAAGAAAAACATTGTAAACAAACATTCAAGCTGTTGTAGGCCAGGTAATCTGCAAGATGATCCTTCGGCATTGCAGATAAACCAAGCTCAAGCTTCGGATAACCCATTTTATCCATTATCTCCCGACAAACGTCAATCTCCTTATTGTCTGGCAGGTAGTATAGATAATCATCTTCGTCTTTGCCTCCATAAACTAAAGAACCTCGAGGATATTTTAGGTCCTTCGCATAATGTTGCACTTCGGCAATTTGTGCCTTTGACAGTTGTTTTCCCGAAGCATGGCGAATAATGTATTCAAGGTCTTCAGCAGGTGCCATTTCGGGTGTTGGCATTGTCAATTTCTCTGATAAGCTTCCAGATTCCTCCATCGATGGAATAGGCTCCGAAGGCCCAGCCTTGCCCAAGTTGGAAGAGATGTCTGCAATTTTGGTCATCTTATGTTCATCGACTTTGTCCTTGGAAACCTTCGGTGGTGCAGGTGTTGTTACCTTTGAGGGCCTCAAAACAGCTTCAAGCACATTGGCCATTCTTTTTCCTTTCCTAGGAGTTATCACTGGAGCGGTTGCTATCTTTGATAGTGCTTGTACCTTCGGCAATTCTTGTACCTTCGACTGTTCTTGCCCATGGCTCCTCTCTGAAACTAATTCCAAATGAATGAGGGGAGGGGCACTCACCATAGTTGCCTTGATTCCTTTCATCTCCTGCTCAAAAATTCCAAAAGTCATATTAGTCCAGATGTGTTTTGATACAAATCAAAGAAAAAGAAAAGGTATTACCTCTGAAGCTGGGAGGGCCCCTTCAGTTGCTTCGACAACTTCTGTCTTTGAAATCTCTACAGTAGGCAGTTTTGCAGCCCTTTCTAAAAAGTACGACTTCAGCCAGCGAGTTAGAACCTTTGTTTTCTTTGGCTTCGGCGCGATGGAGGAAGTCATCGCTACAGTTTTCCTTTTCATTCCTTGCTTTAGTGCGGGAAAGCAGTAGTTGCGATAGACAAACCCAATAACATCAAACACTCTTTTCAACCTTCTTTTTCCGCGGGCTCCAAAGGCAGTGTTCATGGCTTCATCTTCAGCCTTCGTATAACCCCCCAACAACTCCTCACTAGTCGCTTCAATGGCGTTAAGCCATTCATCATCTGGCTCACCAAATTGACTTCTATAGTGATAGGTATATTTTAGGTAAACCAGGTCACCTTCACTTGAGCCAGCAGCAGTCTCCTTTGGCACACTTTGAAGGCTATGTGCTCTTGGACCAAGTCTCTAGTACCAATGTAGTTGCACACTGTGTTAAAGGCCACCAGTCATGCTTAGGCTTTTTTGCTATTCACAATCGAAGGTCTTCTAATGCCGAAGCGTGATTGTATGGGTCGTTGAATTACATCCTTTACATCCTCTCTCTCAACTAAATCATTCTTAACATAGAACCAATGCTTCATCCAAGACCCTAGCAACTTTTTCTGAAATGTTGGAACAAGGTGTCTCGTATCAGTACGATATACGAAGGAGTAACAACCAAAGTTGTTATGATATTGTTCCTTCCCAACTGCCTCCGTCTGGTAGGATAATTCATGTATATTATAGAAGCAGTCATCGTCTCGCTCCAGCCCTTGGCTCCTTATCGCTCAAATTAAAACTCCAACTTTAATCAAAGCCTCGGGAGTAAGCTGATAAAGGTATATTTCAAATCTTTTTAGCATCCCAACTAGCATCTTATGCAAGGGAAAGCGAAGTCCAGCCTTCATAAAACTTTTGAATACCACCACTCTGTCTGCCTCAGGAAGAGAAACAATGTCCTCTCCTCTAGCCCTCACTATGGATATATCATGGAAATATTTTCCCTTCATTGCTTCAATTAGCCCTTTCTTAATAGTGGATTTTCCAAAAACAACATGGCTCGGCCTCCATGGCCGATCGTCGGCGTCTTCTGCACCACTATCGAAATCAAAGTCATCGCTGCCAGCAGAATCTTTAGATAATCCATCTAGAATTTCGTTGGTTATCTTTTCAATATTTGCCTCCATGGCTTCGCAAAACCTAGCCAGTGCAGGGTCCTCACTCCTCTTGTCTTCAGCCATCTCAGCTTTGGTTAAAACAAAAAGCCGAAGCTCGAAAATAGTTGTGACTACAATGGCAGCAAGATAAAGAGCAAAGCCAACAGAAACTCGATAGCACGAAAAAATATTTTATCACAACTCTCATATATATATGCAAAGAACTACTGCAAAGTGGCCCCCACGTTTCAGAAGGTTTCGCTATTCTAGCGAAGGGAAGGTGTTTTTTTTGGATATTCGGCTAAAGGCTTTCACTCGTTTCGCAGTCTGAATTTGTTACAAAGTAACAAACTAATACTGCAAGGGGATACTAATGGAGGGCCTTCATCTTTCGAAGGTCCTCAAAAACAAGGCTAACCATTTTTATTAGAATATTACTAGGTATTATAGGAGCTTCAGAATTAGAATAGCTTCGTCGCAGAACGGTGGAAGCGTAACGAAGTTAGCTTCTTCACAACAACACGGGAAGACGATACAAGGAGAAGGTGGTATCCAAGTAACCGAGGGCAGAAGACAATGTAATATCGTACGAAGCTGTACGACTCCCTATAAATAGATGAACAGTGCCCTGTATAAAGTACCTTTTTCGATGAACGACACAACTGCTGTGTAATTCTCTCCCTACGGCATCTTCATTGTAATTCTTTCTACAACCGCCGAAGGTATAATTTTAAAGTTAATTTCCTAAAGGAGGAATATACCAGAAAGATATCTTGATCAAATTATCATATCTAAACTCTCTTATATTCGTTGCATGTTCGTCTATTCACCTAACACCTACCTTTGTTACTGAAGGAGTTACCCTGAAGGGATAACTCGTTAATAACGAACGCGACCTATCTCTTTAACATTGTGTTGCCTTGTTTTTGATTGTGTATAGCAATTAAGAACAAGTGACCAACAATGGCCGAAGGGGTTTTCGTAAAACGACTGCTGCGGGATATGACTATTGGGAGGTGGGACGTTTTACTGTGGGGCCTTTGGTTTCCCGAGGCGTTTTGGGGCTTATAAAAGCCGAGGCTGCCCGCGGTGGAAAAACTTTCACATGCTGGTGCTAAAAACCCTCGGTTACTCCATCTGAGAAAATTGTTGCACGCATTCCACTTCTCGCCGATGGTGAACTGGCACGCGTGAAGTAGACCGCTCGCCACCGTAGACGATACGTAATGTCGTCTTCATCCTCATCGCCGTTCACCGCAACTGTGCCGTCGTTGGAGAAGACGATTATCGATTCAGCGGCAGTTGTGGAGCTGTTGCCAGGGCAAACGGTTGAATTTTGTCATCAAGGATTTACTCAGGCCGCATGCATGAGATGCAGCGCTTGGGGTATATTTGGGGATGGTGTGGGCCGCGATCCGAGAGCCAAGAAGGTCCTAGAGCCAGAGGGGGAGTTGGTTGTTTTCGAAGCGTTCTTCATTGATGGTCTTCGCTTGCATGGGCATCGATTTGTCGTCGAAGTGCTGTAGTGTTTCGAAGTCCAAATTAACCAGCTTACGTTGAATGCCATGGTGGCGCTAGCGAAGCTTATATGGGCAGCGAGTACATATGGAGAACCTTCGGTTGAGGTCTTCGCTAAGAATTTTGCCTCCATTGACAGAAGAAGGTTGCTGGCGGCAAGATTATGGAATTTGGCTTGTGCACGTTCACTCCGAGGACTGGGAAGACTTCAGATGAAGTTGTGGAATTCGTTCCGTGCACGAAAAACAAGTGGGAGAATTGGTGGGATTTCTGGTTTTGTGTGGCTTTGATGGATGCCAAAGGTGTTCCAGGGCTACCACCGTCCATACTATGCTCGCATTGCTATGTTGCCTTTTGCAGTTTAAGCCGAAGAAAGGAGATGTGAACGAAGATGTCCATCGTAGTGCCTCCAAGGCGAGCAGTTGTCGTGACTTAGTGGAGGAGTTTATTGCCTATAGAGTGTGGCCGCTTGAGCATGGCTGGGATGTGGGCGAGGTGAAGCTATGCCCCATGCCTTTCTTGAAGGGTCGATAGGTGTTGAGTCCTTCCTTCAACATTGAGTTGTGAGGTCAGAATGCTGCATCTTTTTTCTGGGAGGTGGAAGCAGAGGCGGTGATAATTTTGGGGAAATATTCGATGAAAACAAAGATTCCAAGGAGCTAGGACATACACGGTTTGAATGTCAGGTTGAACCACGTCTTCAAGCTGAATGGTCTTCGGTACGGTCCGTATCCTGAGGAGGATCCTGCAGATGCTGGAGATGTTGGTGATCGTAAGAGAAAGAATGTGGTGACATGGGTGGATGAAGGTTGTTCTAAAGGGAAGGTCGTGGCTACAGTAGTGAGGAAAAAAGGAAAGTTGATGCTAAGGCAAAGGACGTGATGAAAGTTTCTGGGGTAGCGGGGGCCTCAAACAGATTTGTTGAGGAGTTGGCAGAGACGTGTGCCGAGCCGTGGGAGGTCATGACTCTGCCAAACCTCTAGGTTGCATCTTCTCGAATGCTAAAGGTGACCGGGGGTGAGTGGCATAAAAAGATCCAATTCTCATGGCTCCTGGTGAGGATTATTTTACGTCTTCTCTGGCTTAGACTTTTAAAATTTTCTGTACGAGCAAACTATTGGCATTGTTGTGACAACTGTGATGGTTAAGGATCGCCATGAATCTTCGCGGAAGAAGCGGAAGGCCCCGCTACGGCTTGTGGACCCTCGTCGTGAGGTGAAGGCGCTTCGTCCTAGCATGAAGGGTGTCGCTGCTACTGCGATGATGCCTCTGCCTACGATGTTGGTCTCTGCTGCTGGGAAGATGCCTTCTTCTGGCAAGGCTAGTGAGGTTGAAGCGGCAAGGGGTGCTAAGATGGGGTGGGGCGGGCGTGGTGAGTCGTGAACTTCCTTTTGATGATTACATGATCGAGGGTGTGACCATGTTCGATGCTCACATCGGCCTGGTAGCTAGTGGTTATTGTATATGGTTTATTTTATGATGGTATATATATATTCTTTATTAACTATGGTTTTCGGCTGTAGGGTCCGGGTCTGGTCAGATGGTTGCGATACAAGCGAAGCTAGTGGTGGGGACGCTGCAGGCAAAGTCTGTGGTGGAGACTTTGTCTGACCCATGGGTGCGATTATGTGCTGCTGATGACGGGGGTGGAGTCGTCACTGAGGCGTCTGCGATCGGAGGCGTGGCAGCGACTATTGCACGGTAGTTGTGCTATGTGATTGGTTGCTTTTGTCTCCCTATCTCTTTTTTACAAAGTCTACATGTGGGTAGGCTGCTATTTTTGCTGATCAAGTGGCGTCTGGGGCGCTGGTGGACGTCGTGACCTCGCAGCTGCATTCTGCATCAAAACGACTGGAGGACAAAGTTGAGCATCTTTGGACGCAAAATACAGTGGCTATCAGGGACAAGTCTGCCACTGAGAAGAAGAGTCGAAACCTTCTAGACAAGGTCGATGTTCTTGAGAAGGAAAATGAGGGGCTTAGCCGTCAGCTGGGCGAACTAAAGGATGTCGTGGTCTAGTCACAAACAGACGCCCAAGCTACCCTGGACGGAGGCTCAAGTCACCCGAGAGCGTGTTGTGACGTTGGAGCTAGAGGCGAGGAATGCGAAGACTTATCACAAAAGGGTGGAAACTGCCACGTGGGTCGGCGTGGACCAGGCGCATGTGCTCTTTGTTGATTCCTATCATGACTTGGGTGCTCAGACAACCCCCTTCGACAGGTCTAGAGGAGAGGTGGGGACCCGCTTCCTTAGCTTGCTGCAGGAGAAGCTAGAGTCCCTCCCGTCTATTGCGACGGACCACATGTCCTACGCCTCCCTTGTTACCTATGAAGGCGCTACGAATGCTCTATCCCATGAATGATGTAGGCACTTCGAGGCTTTTGACCAAGGTAATGAGGACTTCGACCGAGAAGTGCTCCAGGTTGAAGACATTATTCTGAAGCGATCGGCTGGGGCACTATACGACCAGATGTGGGGGCTACACGGTCGCACTGTTGTTTAGGAAAGGACTAGTCGTGCGCTGGCGTAGGTGAAGGCCTTTTCTCTGGTTGGGGTGAAAACATTGTCTACATGCTCGATTTCTAAAGCTTTGTTGTTTTCTTGCCTCAGGCGTTGAGGGACGAGGAGGTTGAGGACCTCGCTGGCTTGGAGTGCTCCTTGGCCACCCAGGATGTTGGTGTTGAGATAGGCGTGGAGGAGCAATCGTCTTATGCAGAGGCCAATCGCGCGATCCTGGTGCGGCGGAGACTTTGCAACCTTCTACTGATGAGCAGGTGTAAATAGGGGTAGATTTTGTGAGTGGTGATACTTTTGATGTATGTTGACACTAAGGTTGGTTGTTGCGTAGGTTCTGGTGACTAGGCCTGGCAGGTAAATTTTGGCTACCTAGATAAGGGGAAGGAAATCGTGGAGTTGTCGAATGCGTCACATTGTTGTCTCGCCGAAGTCTGTTTGTGTGTAGCGGCGAAGACTTAGGGTTTGGCTCGTGGTTGTCGGGTAGTGAAGGGTGGTTGATCCCCTTCGCGAAGATGGATGAGGAGTCTTCTGAAAAGGATTTAGATTTTTTTCGTTGCGTTGGATGTGCGTTTGCGGTAGAAACTAGAGTGGATGAGGGGTCCTCGTCTAGGGCCCCGATACCTACGATAAAGGGCAAAAGGAACCGAGTTGGTGTTTTGAAGCGAAGGTTGGGAGTGCTGGCGCATCTGCACATGGTGGCGAGGGTTTTCAAAGACATCGTCGTGTGGGACTGGGCGGGTCTCGCTCATTGGTTTCGCTCCACGAGGCGCTTCTCATGTCGCCTTCGCGTCCTCATGAAAGGGAGAGGGCGAGGTCAGAAGAGAGACCTTGCCGAATTGTTCTGGCGTAGACGACTGAAAAGGGTTTTGGGGAACAGGAGCTTAGGGCGCTTTTTGAAGGCGAAGAGTAGGGATGGCAACGGGTACATACCTGTCGGCTAGTACCATTCCATACCCGTACCCATCAAAAAAAAATTCTACCCGTCGGGTTACCCATATATACTCGCGGGTATAAAATCTTACCCATACCCGTACCCGCACGGGTATTTTTACCCGTCGAGTAACCCGTACCCGCTAGGGAAGTCTTAAATTCCAATATACCAATCACTCAAAATATTAAATAAACATATAAAAACAACTTCAACTTCACATGTAACAAATCATATGTAACAAATCATATGATTACATAACTTGGTACCTAGACAAATGATAGCTAGAGAAGGGTTTTATTTTACCTAAGATGGTCTCTATTAGATGGTTATAGTTATATTGATGTGGGTATATTTTACCCATGGGTAGACGGGTATGGGTAGTTCCAACCCATACCCGTACCCGTCTACCCAATGGGTAGAGGTTTTTACCCGTTAACATACCCGCGGGTAGAGAAATCATCCCGTACCCGCCTTCATATCGGATAAAACCCGTCGGATATTCGGGTTTCGGGTACCCATTGCCATCTCTAGCGAAGAGCTTGATCTTATGTTGTTTAATTTTTGAGAGACCAGTCTTATTCCGAAGGAGGAGCCTTTGTAATCCTAAAGGATATGATTTGTGTATTGTCGTGGCTCGTTGATTTTTAGAGTGGCACGCTGCCCTCGCCCCCTTCGCCGAGTGACGACTATACTGCTTTTTGGTGTCTAAAAATGTGTTCGCACACTTTTTATGTTAACCTAGCTATGCCTTTAGGCGACTTTTACTCGGAATAATTGCGTCTGTTAGGGAGACTTTGAGTGTTTTCTATGCGCATTCGGCTGCACCCTTAGGCAACTTTTTGCTCGGATGGATATTGTCTTCACACGTTTTTTGTGCGTATCCGGCTGCACAATTAGGCGACTTTTCTCGGATAGATACTGTCTTAACACGTTTTTTGTGTGTCCGGTCACACCCTTAGGAGAATTTTGCTTGGATAGATATTGTCTTTGCAAGTTTTTTATGTGTATCCGACTGCACCCTTGGGCGACTTTTTGCTCGGATAGATACAGTCTCCAACGATGGTTTGGTTCGAGCCGTTGTGGTGACTTCACTTGGTGTCGAATGTTGAAGGCCGTTGAGGGAGCCTTTTCGACTTATGGGGGAACCTTCCATTTTTATTATTACATGGCTCTGCCTCATTAAAAACCTCACCCCTTGTGCCAGGAAAAGAGTATGGACCTGGATGCGAAAAGTGTGTGTTACAAAGGCACGAAGGCGCTAGCGTACGCCTTACAGATAGTATTTCTGTAAGTTATCTACATTCCATTAGTGGTCAAGGTCTACGCCAGCTTGGCTCATGAGCCTGTAGGAATTTGACGATGTCTTCTTCCTGACTATGAATGGGCCTTCCCATTTTGGTTCTAACTTGCCCTTCGATTATGTCTGTGTCGTTCTAGTGAGGACAAGGTATCCTCCTTGAAATTCCGTAGGGATGATGACTTTATCTCGCCAACTTTTCATTGCTTTCAGGTATTTATTTAGTGCGTTGAGAGCATGAGCTCGCTCTCCATCGAGTAGATCTTTTGCTGCTAACTCATCGACGTCAGGGATGGTGCCAGGGTCTGATCTCGGTGAACCATGCTTGAGCTCTTGCGGAGTCATGGCTTCATCTTCGTACATTAGTCTAAATGGGATGAAGCCTGTTGCCCAAGATTCAATTGTGTTTAGTTCCAAAAGCACTTCGGGTAATTGGTCTATCCACTTGCCCTTCTTGTCCTCAAGGATTCTTTTCTTGATTGATGTAAAAATCTTTCTATTTGAGCACTCTATGACTCCATTGGACTGTGGGTGATATACTGATGCGAAGACAACCTTTGTTCCTAGGGAGGCGCAAAAATCTTGAAAGTCTTGATTATCAAATTATTTTCCATTTTCTTATGTTAGCTCAGAGGGTACCCCGAAATGGCAGACGATGCTTTGCGTGAAGAATTTTTGAAAGGGAAATGTGCCCTTGGGCCATTTCTATATTATTTTGGTGATTAGATGAACAACACACCATGTGAGAACTAACATGACATTGAGCAAAGGTATATGAAACAAATCTAGATGGATCAAGTATGAAGGTAAGTTTTAAACACTTAGCCATTTGTTTTATGTGCTAAACATGCTTGCCTAAGTGCCTGGAACTCAGTTAAGACAAGTACAAAAAGGAGCAAAGGAAGTTCAGCTGAAACAACCAGACTTCGTCAGCCTGCGGGTGCACCAGACACTGTCCGGTGCCTAGGCTGGCGCGTCGATGAACTCGCTGCTCTCAGGAATTGTCGAGGACGCTGCGGCTAAAATTTAACGGACTCTCCAGTGAGCCAATAGCATCCGCGCCAACGGTCGACAGCGCGATCAGCGTGCAATCAACGGGCGACGCGTGGCTAAAGCCAACGGTCACTAGGCCGCACCGGACTGTCCAGTGTGCCATCAGACTGTCCGTGGGCCAAGAGGACCATAACTGCAATGGTCGGCTTCGCCAAACAAGGAAAGAAATCGCGCACTGTTCATGTCCGGTGGTGCACGAGACTGTTCGGAGCGCCCACGGATAGAAGGCAAGAATTACGGAATTACCTACCAAAAGGAGCTCCAACGGCTCCTAGCTGCTTTGGGGCTATAAAAGGGACCCCTAGGTGCATGGAGTAGTACAACAAGCACCTCTTGAACATTCTAAGAAGCCGAGACCTCGCATTCACGCATTTGGTTCACCGTGTTAGAGACTTGAGCACTTTTCTGAGTTGTAACTCTGTTGTGTTGCTTTCTTGTGCTCGCTCTCATCTTGTGTGCGTGTTAGTGCTGCGACTCTCGCTTTTTTGTGTGTGTTGTTATTCCTACCTTACTCTTGTGGTGTATTTGTGATCAATCTTGTAATAGAGAGAGGCTCCAACTTGTGGAGATTCCTCACAACGGGAATACTTGAGAAAAGGAAGAACACCGTGGTATTCAAGTTGATCTTTGCGTCACTTGAAAGGGGTTGAGTTCAACCATCGTCCATTGGGACGCCACAACGTGGAAGTAGGCAAGTATTCTACATGGCCGAACCACGGGATAAAATCGTTGTGTCACTTCTGGTATTTTCTATTGCGATTGCTTTCTTTCTTAGAGTTCTCATTTAATCACTTGCGATGTTGTTCGTCTAAAGCCCAAAATTGGTATAAAAAATATAATAAAATGAATGAATAAATAAAATTATAAGTCGGTGTTTTGGGGATTCCTTGATTTTCTTTTTCTTTTTCATCATACTCAACTAATTACATTAATTTATGCAAATAACAAATAAATAAAGAAGTTAAAGAGACCAAATCAAAAGTGGAAAGATCTTCATATGAATTAGATTATTATTATTTTTAATATGGTTGTGGGACCTTTAAACTTCATTTTGTAAAAAACTCAGAAAGATAAATAAATTGGAGGATTTACTCATAAAAGTGCATATATATTAGAAAGTATGTCTTCTTAAAACAAAACAAGTAATAAATATTGAAGCTTTGGAAATGAACTTCTAATGGACTACACATTCAAAATACTTTCGTAGAATGAATATTATGTGTTACATATTGAAAACATAGGCTAAATAAATAAGTAAGGAAATAAGTAAATGAATAAACTTAATTCATGAACCTCGCATTTATGTTGGAATACTTTGAGTGAAAATTAGAACTTCGTTTAAATTTAAATCTAATTGGAATTTGAAAATAAGGAATAGAAAAGAAAAGAAAACGATGGAAAAGACAGCAACTCACGTTTGGGCCGCTTTTCATCTCCTCGGCCCACTTCTTTCCCTCCGCTGGTAGCCCACTCTTTACTTGCTGCGCACGCTGTCACTGGTAGGCCAGGCCCACGTCGCAGCCTCTCACCCGCTCGCCCGCAAAAAAACCATAGTGACTGACCAGAGGGGCCTACATCCCAGACTCAGTGTGTTCCTGCGTAGCGCCACCTTTCGTTGACTTGTGGGCCCCCCTTGTCATACCCTTCCCCATCTTCTCCAACCGAACACTCCGACTTCGCCGCGTCCGCGTGACTCGGGCGAGCTGAAGACTCCGCGCGTGGCGACAACAGAAATAGCCGAGATTCGAGAAGGGGGCTATCTGCCGCTCCATGTGCAACCGCCCCTCTCTGGATATATTGGCTACTGCTGCGCCCTGCCCTGGATAGAACCAAGAGGGTTACGACTAGACTAGCACCACCTCTAGAGCCATGGGGAAACAGGGGAGACTCATCATCGCCGCCGGCCGAACCGCGCTTGACCACGGGCAGGACCTTGCTGGGGGCTTCGACTAGATGCGTGGATGGCACACTGGGCTTCGCTAGATGGAATTGCCGATCGGGGGACCCACAATTTCTCGCCGGAATTGGCTCGGTGCAGCCGGGTCCGCCTTTGTCGTTGCCGAGTTGTCTCGCCAATGTAATCTCCGGTAAGAATCCCTCTGGTGGATTTGCTATCACCTCCGCATTATGTAGGCGCTTTCAGATTAGGGGATTGGTGCTCTTGTGCGCGGATTCTGTACCTCGTCGGCGGGAGTCGCCGCGCGGGCTACCGGCGCCGTCATGCTCAGCCAGCAGGGTAGGAGAAGGCCTCCTGGCCGTGGATTAACCAATGAACGGTGCAGATTAGAGAAGCCACGTACCGCTTCGTGCTTGACTCTGGGCCGTTAGATCTTGAAACGGAGGGCCGGATCGATCGTTTCCGTATTCTTTCCCACACATTAAATCAGAGCCATTGATCCTGTCGTGTGTGGCTGTGATGGCGTAGGAGTATTCCAATGTGGCGATCTAATCGTGGAAGTCCATTATTGATCGGACGGCTGTCGCACGCAGATACCCCTTCGGCCTGGGACGTTTACAAAAGAAACCCTACCCTTTTAGGTATTCAACCCGCCGTCCACCGTATCTGTTCACTGGGTCTTGGGACTTTTATGTGTTAGCCCCCTGGACTTCCCTGATTTAGCGCGCGCAGACCAGGGAATTAGATAATTAAAGAAAAGGAATATAAACTAATTTTTAATGCCATAATAATTACTAGGACTTGTTTAATTCATATGAAGTCCAAATCAATCCATTCCAATTTCTATAATTTTTTAATATTATTGTTTATCATCTAGTATCTCTGTTTTGACTTGAAAACCATATTAAAATGTATCTCTCAATTAATCCTGTATCAAAAACATAAAACCTTCGGAAATTCATAACTTCTCCGTTTCAATTCCGAATTAACTCGTTCCAGTTGCGTTAATCTCGTATAAATATTTACTACGCAGTAACAATATTTATTATACCATATCTCATACTTTTATAATTAGATATTTATTTATCCTATGTTAATTGGATTAACTTCTGATCTTATGGTTATAATTTAACTAGATGATCTTTAATCAAATAATGACTTAGATTAAAGTTAAGATAATTATTTATGGAATAATCTCTCATATGACTTATATTAACCAATTTATAATATAGTTTAATATTCTAATCACACAGATCTTCTATAAAATCATAACTCTTTACCCGTATCTCCCGTATTAGTGATTCTCGTTCCCACGATCTCGTAGCAACGCGTAGATCATTATTATGCAGTATGTTCTTATGTTTGGTGTGATGTTAATTTTGTCTATACTATGTTTGTTTGTATTGCTACGACTAGCAGTGCGGTCACGAGGATTTGAAGAATCACCCTGGTAACTGGAATCTCAAGTGCCAGGAAAGTTGTGCCCTTGACCACTTTTATACCCAATAATGTTCTTTAATATCATTTATTCATGCATAAGTTTACTTTTGATGGGACCCAATAGGTCACCCTAGACTGTTTATCTTTTTACCTTGTTTACCCCTGAATCATTGGGTAGTTATGCTATTGCTTACACAGTTTTTGGGTTAATATTTCATTATATCCATGTTCCTATTATTATGTTATGTTATTTATGTTCATGATAAGATCATTATGTTAATGAGAACATGGAGCGACCATCCGGGAAAACAGTGCTACCACAAGGGTTTAATGTGACACCCTTGGCTGATTAATTCGGAAAGCTAGTGGATGACTACCTTACCTGAAAGGGGCAAGGGCAGTAGGGGAGTGGTCAGTGTAGGGAGGTCCTTGGGTTGATTTTGCTGCGATGGCGATTAGGCGAGGGATTCCTGCACTGGAGCTTCCTATAAACTGTAGCGGGTTTTCCTAAAGCTAGTGGAACTTTGTAAAAGCCTCGTAGTGTTACCCTGCCTCGCTTCCTTGGTAGAGGTGTATGGGATTCATGACCCCTTGGCAGATGGGTAACATGACATGTGGGTAAAGATGCGCAACCTCTGCAGAGTGTAAAACTGGTATACTAGCCATGCTCACGGTCATGAGCAGCTCGGACCCTCACATGATTAATTTATGTAACTTAAATTCAATTTATCATTTGCATTTGCATGGGATTATTTATTAATTTTGTTCTATTATTTATTAAGGTTTGGTATTTACTTATACTTAGTACTTGCTAATAAAATTTTGACCAACTTATAAAAGCAATGCTCAGCTTCAACCTTTATTTGGTTGATCAGCCTTACACTTCACATGAACTCCCACCTTTGGTGAGTTCATGCCATATTATTCCCCACAACTTGTTGAGCGATGAACATGTGTGAGCTCACCCTTGCTGTCTCACACCCCCCACAGGAGAAGATCAGGTGGTTCAACTGGAGCCACACAGCGAAGAGTTCGATTCGATCTAGGTGGCATCTCCCAGTTGACTTTCTGGCGCCAAGGATGGATTTTAGATCCTGTTATATT
The DNA here is from genome assembly GCA_029449295.1 of Zea luxurians. Taxonomy (NCBI): domain Eukaryota; kingdom Viridiplantae; phylum Streptophyta; class Magnoliopsida; order Poales; family Poaceae; genus Zea; species Zea luxurians. Next base: position 33,470,149 of record JAOPSE010000010.1, on the reverse strand, counting down.
CATCTTTTATTTTGTAAGACTTCCACTATATAATAAATACTCTGATTATTGTGACATTTATCTCTATACACTCTGTTATTATATATGTTGTCTTCTTTGGCGCATGTATGAGATGCACCCGGCTTTGTTTCTTAAAACCCGGGTGTGACAGTTCCTAAGTTTAATACACATTCTAAAGGAACAATCAAGTGAAGAGTTCTCTCTCTATTTTCATAACACTTTGGTTTTGTCTTCACTAACATATTATAAACCAAGTTTGTGTTGTTTAGTCTTGAATTTTACAGGATCACGTATTCACCCCCCCTCTAGGTGCTCTCTATTGGTATCGGAGTCGTACTCTTCAATCAGGGACTAACCGCTCGAAGAGATGGATCCTAAAGGCAAGAGGATGGTGATCAACGATAAGGAAAAGGAGACCCTCTACGTCGACGAGCCAAAAGGAGATAAGCCCACTAACTGAGGTTCGAGTCACAAGAAGAGGGATGGGAAGAAGAAGAGGCGCATAAAGAAGATCATCTACTAGGACAGCGACACCTCCTCCTCTTCACCAAGGGATGACGACGACGAAGACTCTTCGTCAAAAAAGAAAATGGTTAATCAAAACTATTCTTTTGATTATTCTTACATCCCTTATAATTTGAATGCCCATCTATTATCTATTCCACTCAAAAACCACCACACTTTGATGGAGAAGACTATTCATTTTGGAGTCATAAAATATGTAGTCACTTATTTTCTCTCCATTCTAGTATTTGGGAAATCGTTGAAAATGGAATGTGTTGGGGGCCTTCCTCTTCCGAAGGTCCTCAAAACATGACTAACAATGTACTTTCAGTATAATAATGATTATCACAGGGAGCTTCGGTTCATGAAGGTAGTGTTCTCCTTCATCGAAGGACTTCAAGACAATGGCATAGCCCGAAAGCGACGACAATGAATGACCGAAGCTATAGCCAAAGGGGAACAACTTCGGCTTAAAGCAATGCCAAAGATCAAACATGGAGCCAAGCCAAAGAGGAAAAGACTAGCTAGTCCCTAATGATTTATGTTACAGTAATGAGTAAATGTTAAGGTTATAAATGTACTTTTATCCGGGCTGCGTCTCGTGCCTATAAATAGGTGAACAGTACCACCGTACTATTCACGCTGAATTGTAATCGCTCTTGCATCGGCACCTTTGAGCAAGCGAAAGGTATCAATGTAATGTAAATTCTGTTAATGTTCATATGTACATTATGAAATACATATACGAATGAACTGGAAGACTACATTCACTATTTCTATGTATTCTTATTACTATGAATGATGGAGGCATGTCCTTCATGACCTTCGTCTGAAGATCATTATATCCAAAAGGAAATAATACTTCAGAGGACGAAGGTCCTTGACCTTTAACAATTGTGTTGCCTTGTTCTTAACTCACAACATTAAGTGACCAACAGAATGCATTTCGATAGCATTGACAATCCTGTATTTATTAATGAGCAAATACATAAAAATGCCCCAGCTACTACTGTTTTGTTAGCATCTATATGCAGTTATGAATACAACAAAGTGAGCGGCTTAGACAATGCCAAGCAAATATGGGATACCCTCAAGATCTCTCACGAGGGTAATGACGCCACCATGATTACCAAGATGGAACTGGTGGAAGGCGAGCTGGGGAGGTTCGCCATGATAAGAGGAGAGGAGCCAACTCAAACGTACAACAAGCTAAGACCCTGGTGAACAAAATTCGAAGCTATGGAAGTACAAGATGGACGGATCACGACGACATCCGACTAATGCAAAGGTCATTTACCATCATTAATCCTCATGTTGTAAATCTTATCCGTGAGAACCCCAGGTACACCAAGATGACACCCGAGGAAATTCTCGAAAATTTTGTGAGCGGGCGCATGATGGTAAAGGAAGCGAGATATGTGGATGATGCTGCCAATGGACCACTTCCTTTCTACAAGTCGCAACCTGTTGCACACAAAGCAACAAGTAGCAAGGAGGCACTACCTAGCAAGGTAGCACAAGTGGAGGCTGCTAGGCTCAACGAGGGCGAAATGGCACTTATAATCAAGCGCTTCAAGACTGCCTTGAAGGGACGCAAGGAGTATACCAACAAGTACAAATCAAGGGGAAAGGGCTCCTGCTTCAAGTGCGGTAAGTCTGGTCATTTTATAGCCCAATGTCCCAATAATGACCAGGCATAAGAAAAAATGGGAAGAAGGAAAGAAAGAAGAACTACAGGAAGGCAAAGGGCGAGACGCACATTGGAAAAGAATGGGACTCCGACTGTTCTTCATCCAACTCCAACGATGAAGGTCTAGTTGCCTCGACCTTCAACAAGTCCTCCCTCTTATCCAACGAACACCACACGTGCCTCATGGCTAAGGAGAAAAAGGTACATACACGAGATACACCTAAGTACACTTCTTCTAGTGATGAAGAATCTTCTGATGATGAAGTAGATTATAGTGATCTATTTAAAGGATTAGATAGATCTAAAGTAGATAAAATAAATGAATTGATTGATGCTCTTATGAAAAGGATAGCCTACTAGAAAAGCAAGAAGTTATTCTTTATGAGGAACATGATAAATTTATTAATGTTCAAAAATCTCTTGCTCTAGAAATTAAGAAAAATGAACTATTGTCTTCTGAGCTGTCTACTTGCCATGATTCTATTTCTAGTCTCAAGAACTTGAATGTTGATTTAAATACTAAACTAGAAAAAATTAATATGGCTAGTTCATGTGTAGAGCATGTTGTTATCTGCAATAGGTGTAAATATTTTGATATTGATGCTTGTAATAAACATGCCTCTAGCATTCTTAATTTGAATAATTGTTGGGGGCCTTCGTCTTTCGAAGGTCCTCAAAAACATGATTAACAATGTTTGCCAAGTGTGATATATGTACAGGAACCTTCGAATTCGGAATGAAGCTGTACACAATATGAAAAGCATGGTCGGGACGAAGGTTGAACCAGTTCCGAAGCTACGCGCAAGGAAGCTTCGGCTCAGCAGCAGAAAAAGGAACTGACTTAAAGAGGAAAAGGCTACTTAGTCCTCGATAGATTGTCCATAAGTCAATAGTAAACATAAAGGGCATGAATGTAATTTTACACAGGCTGCGCCCTGTGCCTATAAATAGATGAACGGTACCCCCGTACTGTTCACGCTGACTTGTATTCACTCGTGCGTCACGCTTGGACTTTTGCCTTCTGTCAAGTCGAAGGTACAAATGTAATTCAATATTATTTATGTTCATTCATGATGATATAATAAAGATATATTAATGATGTCATATGATTATTCATGTTATTTCTCATGTTCCATATGCTTCCTCTTTCATTAATATATACTGCAATGATGAAGGTACGTCCTTCATGACCTTCATTCGAAGATCATTATATCCTAAGGGAGATAATGCTTCGAAGGACGAAGGACTTTAACCATTAACATTTTGTGTTGCCTTGTTCTTAACTCATAGCATTTGAGAACAAGTCACCAACATTGGCGCCCACCTCCGGTGAACTCAATCGACCACCTTTGGCAAGCCGTGACCTTCGTCATGCCGCTGAAGAAAATTTCTTCAGGGCTAGGGGCTGCACTGCAGCCACTGGACGTCAACCAGGACACACTGCGTGAAGCTCAAACTCAAAAGAGGAAGGCTACAAGTCCAACACCCCAGGAGGAGGAGCTGGACCAGGAGATAAGGGATCTCGAAGCTATCCATCAGCAGGTTGAAAGGAAGAGAGAGAAAATGCTTCATCTTTCCGATCTATAGAAGAAGATCAATGAAGCTGCTGAAGAAATACGTCATCTTACTCAAGATGACCAGGACCGAAGACCTCCACAAAGAGAGCTTCGTCAAGACAATTCCTACAATGATGATGATTGGTATGACGATTTCCATCATGGAAATTTTGCTTTTGATGATGCTTCTCCTCTATCAGCAGAACTGCAGGCTACCCCATGGCCCCCATCATACAAGCCACCTCAGCTGCCCATGTATGATGGGCACTCAGATCCGAAGCAGTTCTTGATGAGCTACAAAGCAACTATATCTTCGTACGGGGGCAATACCGCAGTCATGGCGAAGTCCTTCATCATGGAAGTTCGAAGTGTGGCCTAGACATGGTACTCTTCTCTCCGGCCAGGGACAATCACGTCATGGCAGAAGCTTAAGGACATGCTGGTTACCAGCTTTCAAGGGTTTCAGACGAAGGCAGTCACTGCTCAGGCTTTGTTCTAGTGCACTCAAGACCATGAGGAGTACCTTCAGGCATATGTCCGAAGGTTCTTGCGTCTGAGAGCACAAGCACCCACGGTGCCCAATGAAATCATCATTGAGGCCATGATCAAAGGTCTTCGGCCAGGGCCTACGACTTAATACTTTGCCAGAAAACCCCCCAAGACTCTGGAGAAGCTGCTTCAGAAAATGGATGAGTACATCTGGGCTGACAATGACTTCCGCCAAAGAAGGGAGGAAGCTTATAGATTTTCTGAGATGACTAGGGGCTTCGGAGGAAGAATTCACCCTAGGCATGTCAGATCAATCCATAGCTCCAGTCAAAACAATGACAAAGGAGGCAAGTTTCAGAGGCCACAGCACAGCTCACAGTCTTCAGGACAGCAGCAAAGCTCCTTCAGGCCACCAGCTCTAAGGGGCCGAGGCGATAGGGGCTTCAGAGGAAGATATGGGGATCAGCCTAGGAAAATCTATTGCTTATTCTGTGGTGAAGACAAGGGCCACACGACAAGAACGTGTCAGATTACCATTCAAAAGCAAAAATAGATCGCCGAAGTAGAAGCCCAGCAAAATCAGCCGAAGCAGGTCTTACATACTGCTTCGTGCCACTCTCCCTACATACCAGAGTATGTGGGCAATCAACCTGCAGCTTCTGTTGCTTCGGCAAGCCATTCACAAGCTTCCTGGCCTCAGCTTCCACCACCACCACCATTGCAACCTACTTATACCCGAAGCCAGCAACCAGAAGGGCGCCAACACTCCCAACAACAACGTGACTTCAGGGAGGAGTCCGAAGCTCGTACAGTCAACAACACTGTACCAGAATCAAAGCACATATACTGAGCAATATCCTACTTCTGAAATACTTTTATTTTCTATGCCATTTCTTGTAATGATTCTGCCTGTACCAGAATGAAATATATCTTCTTCACAGATTTACGAAGCTCAAAAGTCGTTCATAAGGGAATGCAGAGCCAACATAAACGAAGCTACAAAAGTCGTTCCTAAGGGAGCATAGCGTAAGTTTTTTGCTCAAAAGTTGTTTCTAAGGGAATGCAGAGCCAAAATTGACGAAGCTACAAAAAGTCGTTCCTAAGGGAGCGCAGTGTAAGTTTTCTGCTCAAAAGTCGTTCCAAAGGGAATGCAGAGCTAAATACCACCGAAATATAAGGCGAAGAAGTTCAAAAGTCGTTCCTAAGGGGATGCAAAACTTATACCGCCGAAATAGAAGGTGAAGAAGTTCAAAAGACGTTCCTAAGGGGATGCAGAACTTATATCACCGAAATAGAAGGTGAAGAAGCTCAAAAGTCGTTCCTAAGGGGATACAGAGCTTGTGTATTCCAGTGTGGGCATGTGGGTGTGTGTCTTCGGCATCCTCATCATTTTGCATTATGTCATCACATCATTTCGCATAACATTACGTCATACATCATATTGCATTAACGGCACAAGAATCAAATATGAAGCCAATCTTCGGCAAATGCTTCGTCAAAATGAAAATGTGCTAAGGCACGAAGTAAGCTTCATGAAATACAGTTTTATCAGCCTTGTCATAAGAAGGGATCTCTTTCTTTACGAAGCATGAAAAGAAGGGAAGGTGTTTTTTCGCCGAAGGCTGAAAAACGGTATGTGTGTAAATTTCATGCATCGCAAAGAAATAAATTACAATAATTTACATATTCGATTCAATGTTACATACATCAAATGTCACATAGTTTTGTTACAATAGAAGCCTAATATTCATTCCATTGTTCCATACATCAAGCATTTCAAAATATTATTACAATAAAATTTATTCTTCTCTAAGGACTTTTTCTGCAACTTCGTTCAAAAGTTTATCGACGACTTTGTCAATAATGGAGTCCATCATGCTTATAATATCCAGGGCTTCCTTCATTTCTGGATTAGCTAGGGGATCGTACGGTTCCGGTGGTGGGGATAGTTCAGCTAAAGTAGGTAAATCGATTAGTTCGAAGCCACAAAACAAGTACCGAAGCTAAAAACCAAAAAAATAATACCTATACGCCTTTCGCGCTCAGCAGCCTCTTCAGCTCGCTTTGCTTCAGCCCGGGCATCATGGGTGTCTTTTTCATTCTTTTTTATAATCTCGTGCGTCAGCTCTCGGCCACCATTCACCCAGACATCGTTATAAAACTTCCTGCCCATTAAAGTTGCTTCGACTGAAGGATCCTTAGTATCTTCTATGGAGAAGGCAGCTTCGACCTAGGCTATAACCTTAACATGATCACATCCGGACTTCTCCATAATAGCTGAGATCCCCCATGCACCGGAAAACGCACAAATATCCCCGCAATCATTCAAGATTTCCTCGAAGGCTTTAGCTTCTCCACTTATCCATTCAACAACGCCTTCGGGGTCGCCTCGTATGAAATTTTCTTCAGAAGAATAGGCGCCAACTTTGGTGAAGCTAGTTTTTAATTTTTTCACACAATCCAAGGATTTCTCAAAGCACCTTTCCTTGGATTCGCGAAGTTATTCAACATTTTTCTCTAGCTTATTTTTCTAGTATTTGCTGATCTCTCGGTTAGCCTGTGCGAGCGCACTCCTCTCATTAGATTCGGCCAGTTGTCTCTGAAGGTCTTCAATCTCGGTTTTCTGAGCTTCGGCCTGAGCTTTATAATTAGCTTCGTCTTCCTTTACTTTGTTTACCAATGAAATCAAAATTTTGTCTTTTTCCAGACCTTCGTTTCTCAGTTCATTCACCTCTGAACGAAGGTTGTTAAGAGCCATTGTATAGCTTTCGTCTTCGACGTTCTTCTATGCCCTCAGGGCATTACTAAGAATTAAGCCCTGCAAAGAGGAGGGAAGAATTGAGCATGACAAATAAAATACTTCATTCCCAACTTCAAAGTTAACTTTTATACCTTTATACTGTTGTACACCAAGCTATCAGCAAGATCATCCTTCGACATAACCGAAAGGCATTCTTCAAGCTTCGGAAATCCCATACTCTTAGTTATCTCCTGGCAAATAGATATTTCTTTGTTGTCCGGGAGACAGTACAGGAAATCATCTTCATTACTACCGTTAAACACTAAGGCTCCTTTTGGATATTTTAGTTTTTGAGCATAATGTCTTGCTTCCACGATTTCATCCACGGACAATTTCTTCCCCGAAGCATGTCGATAAATGTAATCAACAGCTTCGGCCGGGGCTTCGAGGGCAGGAGATTTTGCTTTTTCTGCCATATCTTGCCCTGCTATCATGCTGGTATCCGAAGTTTGCTGATCAGCTTTGTCTTCAGGCGTGATAGCCTTCGCCTTAATGGGCACTTTAGGCTCGGCTTCGTCTTCGTCCTGGCCCTTGGCAGCTTCGGCAGATTTCTTAATAGGAGCAAGAGTCAAAACCTTTGTAGTCTCCATAACAGCGTCTAGCACGCTGGCCATCCTCCTCCTCTTGGGAGTTGCAACAGGAGCTTTTTGCATCTTCGGCAAATCTGCCTCTGCTGGTGAGCTCAAGATTTCTGGCACTTTTATCACTTTTTCCACTTGTGGCTCTTCGGCCTTATCATCTTTAGCTTCGGCTGACCCGACTGTAGGCACCTTCCACACTACAGTCGGCTCTTCAGCGCTCTGCACAATCGGAGCAGTTTGTCTTGCTTCGGCAACTGAAGAGGTCCCTTCGCCAAATTCAGGTACTACGGCTGGTTCAATATACCGCGGCCGGTAGGTTAGAACCTTCACTTTTTTGCCCTTCGGCACATCAGTGGTGGCCGAAGCAGCATCTTTTCTCTTTTTCCCTTGCCTTCATAGCGGGTAGTGATAATCAGGGTATATGAAGCCGATTGCATCGAATACCCTGTTCAATCTTTTTCCCCCGGCCCCCGAAGGCTACGGACAAGTCATCATCTTTGGCCTTGGAATATTTTCCAACCAACTCATCACTGGTAGCTTCAATACATTTGAATCAGTCATCGTCTTGCTCATCAAACTTCTCCCTAAATCTGAAGGTATACTTCAATCAGACTAGACCACCCTCACTGGAATCGGCAGTGGTCTCCTTCGGCATATCCCAGCTCTCCATAAGTGGCCATACCTTGAAGGATATATGCTCTTGAATTAAATCCCTCGTGCCAATGAAGGCAAACACAGTACTAAAGGCCTTCTGACATGCTTCAACATTGTCATCAATTTCCACCTTCGGCCTTCGGAGGCCGAAGCGAGACCAAATGGGGTGCTGGATAATTTCCTTGATGTCTTCCCTTGTCTTTAAATCATTTTTAACGTAAAACCACTCCTCCATCCAGGCCCCGGGCCATTTTTCCGGAATGTCGGCACCGGGTGGCTTGCATTAGAACGGGTAATGAACCCGTAACAACCGAAGTTGTTGTGGTATTGTTCTTTGCCAATAGCCTTCGTCTCATATAAAAGCTCGTGCATGCTACAGAAGCACTTTGCGCTCGGCTCCAGCCCCTGGCTCCTTATAGCCCAGACAAATATCCCCATCCTGATTATAGCTTTAGGGGTAATCTGATGAAGAAAGATTTGGAATATCTTTAATACTTCGACCACAAATTTACTCAGCGGAAACCGAAGGCCTGCCTTCAAGAAGCTTCGGTAAATAACAACTTCGTTTTCCTCCGGAACAGGGGCAGTACTATCTCCTCCAACTCTGACAATAGACATGTCACGAAAATACCTCCCCCTCATAGCGTCAATATGACTCTATTTGATAGTTGACTTTCCGAAGATAGTATGACTTGGCCGCCAGGGCTGATCCTCAGAATCTTCAGATAAACCCTCCATGATCTCCTTAGTAATTTTCTCTGTATTTGTTTTCGCCATGGACTCATAAAATCCAGCGATAAAAGGATCTGCAACTTTTTTCTCTTCATACAACTTCGTCTCCTCGGCTATTTTCTTCTCTTCAGTTATCTTCTTCTCTCCACTCATCTTCTTCTCTTCAAATTTGGAGCAAACGTGCCTTTAAACCGAAGCTCTAAAAACTCGAAAATCAGACAAGAGCTATTGAGCAAGAGCTAAAAGTTTGAGAAAATAACGCAAATGACAGAAATGGCGTATCAAATGCTGCCGCTATGGTTCATATTTATACGCCCAGCGCGTTTCAACTTGGAGGGCCCTGTCTGTCATTGGCTGTTGCTATTCTAGCAAAGGGAAGGTATTTTTTCGGACCTTCGGCTTAAGGCCTTCGTTCATGTCGCAGTTTAAATTCATTATTACAAATTAATACTGCGAGGGGCTACTATTGGGGGCCTTTGTCTTCCGAAGGTCCTCAAAAACATGATTAACAATGTTTCCCAAGTGTGATATATGTACAGGAACCTTCGGACTCGGAATGAAGTTTTACACAATATGAAAAACATGGTCGGGACGAAGGTTGAACCAGTTCCGAAGCTACGCGCAAGGAAGCTTCGGCTCAGCAGCAGAAAAAGGAACCGACTTAAAGTGGAAAAGGCTATCTAGTCCTCAATAGATTGTCCTTAAGTCAATAGTAAACATAAAGGGCATGAATGTAATTTTACACAGGCTGCGCCCTGTGCCTATAAATAGATGAACAGTACCCTCGTACTGTTCACGCTGACTTGTATTCACTCGTGCGTCACGCTTGGACTTTTGCCTTCTGTCAAGTCGAAGGTACAAATGTAATTCAATATTATTTATGTTCATTCATGATGATATAATAAAGATATATTAATGATGTCATATGATTATTCATGTTATTTCTCATGTTCCATATGCTTCCTCTTTCATTAATATATACTGCGATGATGAAGGTACGTCCTTCATGACCTTCGTCCGAAGATCATTATATCCTAAGGGAGATAATGCTTCGAAGGACGAAGGACTTTAACCATTAACATTTTGTGTTGCCTTGTTCTTAACTCATAGCATTTGAGAACAAGTCACCAACAATAATGATGTTGCAAGTCTTAATGCTCAACTTAAGACTTGCAAGGATAATTATGAGAAATTAAAATTTGCTAGAGATGCCTACACCATTGGTAGACACCCCTCTATTAAGGATGGACTTGGTTTCCAAAAGGGAACCAAGAACTTAACAAGCCAAAAGACCTCCACTCTCAACAAGGAGAAAGGGAAGGCTCCTTTGGCTAGTAGCTCTCAAAAGAACCATGCTTATCTTTAAGCTCATGATAAAAAAATTTCTAGTATTGATCATCATGATAGGTGTAATAATCATGCGGCTTTACTTGTATGTCATGATGTTGTATTTAATTCTCATTCCATGTTTGCATCAAGCTCTTCACATGCTCATGGTAGGAATAGACCTAGTCGCCATCATGTTGCTTCTTATGCGCCTAGGAAAGCATCAACTGGACCAACTGTGCTTTATCAAACATGTGATGCTTCATTTGTCCTTATATGCAAAAATGATAAAGTAGTTGCTAGAAGTTTGGGACCTAAGTGCAAGAGAGACAAAACTTGCATCTCGGTTCCAAAGTCTATTGTGACTAACCTTGTAGGACCCAACAAGAGTTGGGTACCTAAAACCCAAGCTTAATTACTTTGCAGGTTTATGCATCCGGGGGCTCAAGCTGGATCATTGATAGTGGATGCACAAACCACATGACAGGGGAGAAGAAAATGTTCACCTCCTACGTCAAGAACAGGGATTCCCAAGACACTATCATCTTTGGTGATGGGAACCAAGGCAAGGTCAAGGGTTTGGGCAAAATAGCCATCACTGCCGAGCATTCGATTTCAAATGTGTTTCTAGTAGAATCGATCAGGTACAATTTGTTGTCTATAATCCGATTATGTCATATGGATTATAATTGTTTATTTACAAATATTGATGTATCTGTCTTTAGAAGAAGTGATGGTTCATTAGCTTTTAAGGTGTATTAGATGGCAAGCTCTACTTAGTTGATTTCTCAAAAGAGAATGCCGATCTAGATGCATGCTTAATCACTAAGACTAATATGGGATGGCTCTGGCACCGTCGTCTAGCACATGTTGGGATGAAGAACCTTCATAAACTTCTAAAGGGAGAACATGTGTTAGGACTAACCGATGTCTATTTTGAGAAAGATAGACCTTGTGCAGCGTGCCAGGCAGGGAAGCAGGTGGGAAGTACTCAGCAAAGCAAGAATGTGATGACGACATTAAGACCACTAGAACTCCTACAAATGGATCTCTTCAGGCTCGTTGCTTATCTCAGCATCGGGGGAAGTAAGTATGGTCTTGTTATTGTTGATGATTTTCCCGCTTCACTTGGGTTTTATTTTTGCAGCATAAATCTAAAACCCAAGGAACTCTAAAGCGCTTCTTAAGGAGAGCTCAAAATGAGTTTGAGCTAAAAGTGAAAAAGATAAGGAGCGATAATAGATCTGAGTTCAAGAACCTTCAATTCGAAGAATATCTTGAGGAGGAAGGCATGAAGCATGAGTTCTCTGCTCCCTACACACCACATCAAAATGGTGTAGTAGAGAGGAAGAACAGGACGCTAATTGACATGGTGAGGACAATGCTTGGAGATTACAAGACGCTAGAGCTGTTTTGGTTGGAAGCTGTGAATACGGCTTGCCATGCCATAAATCGGCTCTATCTGCATCACCTCCTCAAGAAGACATCATACGAACTCCTAACCAGTAACAAACCCAGTGTTTCCTATTTTCGTGTATTTGGGAGCTATCACACCCAGTTTTGGAAGGCAAACCAAATGCGAACCATGTACCTGCCAGGATCAGAAACTCACATACACAGTGATTACATAATTGGACATCATCAACATTGCTCAAAGTAAATAGCGGAAAGGTACTTTATTACATCAAAATGTCCAAGACATCCACAGAGTCTATAACATAGTCATTTAACATTATCAAAGTGCGGAATACGAAACATAGTAGATAAGGCCTTCACAAGCAGCTGACTGGGGGTTTGCCACTAAGATAACTAGAACTCGTCGTAGTCCTGAAAATCCTCAAAGTCCTCCATGTTGTCAGCATCTCCTCCTAAGCACTGATTACAGTGGGGACAACCTGGGGTGGGGTGGTTTTTACAGCAAGGGTGAGTACACATCAACGTACTTAGCAAATGTCCCGTTTGGCTAAAGTGGACTAGTTGTATGTGGAGTTAAGGTTAAGTAGTTGTTTTTAGTTGGTGAAGCATTTATTACTATTAGTAGAACCAAGTTTTAGTAATAAACCCAGTTATTACCCAAATGTACTCCCTTCAAGATGAAATACCAGAGATCATAATTATAACCATCATCATAAAACATCATCATAAGAGTATACAAAATTCTTCTAATCAAAGAGGATCCCAAGGCCGCTCATAACCGTGAGCATAACTGATATACCAGTTTCTAACACTCTGCAGAGGTCACACACTTTACCCACAAGTCGTGATTCCCATTCTGCCCGGAGATCATGACTCTCCATTGATCACTTCCAAGGTGACCTAGCAGGGTCTCACTACGTAGCCTTTACAAAGATTCCCTAGAGGTCATAACCGCCTGTTAGGTTTCTCCAATTTGATATAACACAGTACCTGTCCCCAAAGGAAGGGTGACTAACAAAACCAAATCAAAGAACCTCTGCAACCAGCCTCGGCAGAGCAAGTACTGTGCCCGGACCCCATTGATGGCCCTACGGTGAAGCCAACTACACCTCAGGTTCCTCTAATTAATCAGCTAAGGGCGTCCCATTCCACCCTCATGGTTGCACTGTTATCCTAGGTGGTCACTCCACGAACAGGTCCTTACGGAGAGGTACTCAGGAAACAGCCTGAGTCCTCTAAAGTATCACAAGATCATCATCGGGATAACATCATTGTATCATAAGTATTCACATCATGTTCATTGTTTAAGTTAAAGCAATAGCATAAGCTAACCATGATAATCCAAAAGGTAAACAAGGATAAGGTAAATACAGACTAGTCAATTCTTATGTTTCAATAATGTAATGCGGGACAATGAATTATAAAGTAAGTAGGACATAATGAGTCAGAGGACACTTGCCTTCGCCAGGTTGTTGCTCAGGAAGATCTTCGGGAACACACTTAGGAACAACGGGCTGCTCGTTATCTAAACAAAGCGATCATGCATTCAATACATTTGGATAAAGACAAAAGAACAAGACACCAAACTAATGCAATCATGTGAACACAAGTTTGAAAGAGCAGTATAACACAAAAAGGTAAACCTAGGTGCTAGGGTGGATTAGTACACTTAGAGATTAGGGATTTCCTAAATATTATGGATTACATAATTTAGTTCCACTAATTTTAGTGAGGCACAAAATTATACCAGGGATAAATTCATGCAAGACATCTTATTAATCTCACAAAATTAACATCTAAATATCCTTAGGGTTTTTCCTTTTTATTTTCTTATTTCATAAACAAACTATTTCATACACTAACCTATAGCTTAGACATAAAATTAAAGTGCACAAACTTTGGATGAACATAATTTATTTGAACAGAGAATATTTCTATGAACATTTTGCAATTTGAATCACTCAATTTGGATTTCATATTAAAAATATATGAAATAAACAAGTTTTGATGTTTAAAATACAAAACTAGGTCTAATTCTGTGATTAATAAAAAGGTCAGGGGTCTGTTTATAAGAAAACAGGGGCCTGCGCGCTAAACTATAGGACGGCGGGTTGATTACTAAAAAGCCGAGGGTTTCTTTAACAAATTTACACACGAAGGGGTATCGGGCCATCCCGACCACACGATCGCGAACGAACGGCCGAGATCACATCCCGCAGAAGAGCGCGCGCACGGATGCGCGGCGAGCACTGACAGGTGGGCTCGAGGCGACAGCGACTTGAGGTAGGACTGACGGGTCGTGCCCAGCGGCAGGGCACGGGTGAGGGGCAGATCTGAGCAGCCAGATCTACAACGACCGGCTGAGATTAGATCGATCCTAATTAAACCTAGATCGCCAGATCTCGGATGGACGTTCGGGATCCAATGGTCAGCACGGTTGGGGCGACCGGTCCTAAGCGTGTCTACGCCGCTCGTTCCCGCGGCGAGGTCTCACCGGAGACGAGGGCACGTCCACAACAAGGCCCCTAGGGGATTGGCGGAGAACTCGGGCGCACTAATGGCGACATGGCGGACTCAGCTGTGGGCACGACACCGGCGCAGGGGCACCAGAGGGCGTAGACTGCGGCGGTGTGGCTCAACGGCGGCGTAAACTCGCTCCGGCGAGCAATTACGTGGACACTAGGGCAGTAACTTGGGAAATAAGGGCATGGGAGGGTTGCTCACCTCGAGTACAGACTCAGGAGCACTTAAGCAACGATGGGGATGCAGGGAGACCTAGGGTCAACGGAGGCGGGGCTTCGGCTGCACGGAGCGGATGCCAGTGAGCACGAACCGGGCGAACTAAAGGGGTTGGGGGCAAACCGAGGGGTGTCCCGGGCTACTGATGAAGAGGCGGAACTCATTGAGGCAGCGGGCACGACAGAGACTCCACGGTGACCGTAGAACGAGCGACAGATCACGACAAGGGGCGGTGGAACTCCCTGAGTGTGCGCGCGGTGCGAGTCGAGTGCTGAGGGCTGCGAGTGCACGAGTGATGGAAGAGGAGGGTGAGCGGGTGCTGGGCAGCTAGAAAAAGGCCGGGGTGGGGACGGGCGTGGCCTCGGCGTGCGTCTTGGGCATGGATTCCACAGCGACGCGTGGGTCATGCGCGGGCAGTTTGGAGGGGAAGGGTCCGATAGACGGGACCCACCGATCAGCGAGAGCGAGCGAACGAATGAGCGACCAGGCTGACGAGCGAGACCCATGGGACAGTGAGGGAAGCTGCGCATGCGCGAAGGAGATCGGCGCCGACAAGTTTGCCCCACTGGGCAGCGAGAGGGAGAGGGGGAAGAGTGAGCGGGCGCGAGAGGGCGCCAACAGGCGGGGGCCGCCTGTCAGGGAGGGCTGATGCACGAACGCGGGTGCGCGCGCGGCTGGGCCAGCTTGGGCTAGCTGGGCCGAAATGGGATTTTCTATTTTCCTAGAATTTCCAATTGCTTTTCTATTTTATTTACTCTAGGGTTTTCAAACCAAATTCAAATCAAATACAAATTCAAACCATTTCAAACATGTGCATCAAACAAAAGGATAATTTAGGCTCAGCATGATGCAACATTTCATGACTCACATTGTTTTAACAAAATAAATAATTAATCCCTCTCCTAATTAACTTAATTCTAATCAAAAGAAAGAGTGAGAGAGACTAAAAAGAGAGAGAGACAAGAGGTAACACCTGAATTTGGTAGATATTTAGAAAGAAATTTTATACCCCCAAATTCAGGGTGTTACAAACCTATCCCCCTTAAAAGAATCTCGCCCTTGAGATTCAGGGTTGGCTAGCAAAGAGTTCAGGGTACTTGGCTTTCAAATCATCCTCTCTTTCCCAGGTTGCTTCTTCTTCTGAATGATGGCCCCATTTGACTTTGCACATCCTGATGGTGCTTCTCGGAGTGACCCGATATGCTATCTCCAGAATCTGAGTTGGCTTCTCAATATATATCAGATCCTCTTGAACTTCAAGGTCCTCTGTTGGCAACTGCTCTTCTGGTACTCACAAGCATTTCTTCAGCTGAGACACACGGAACACATCATGCACAACTAGCAGACTTCCTGGTAGGCTAAGTTGATATGCCACTTCTCCACGTCTTGTTTGAATCTGGTACGGTCCGATGTATCGAGGTGCTAGCTTGCCTTTGACTCCGAACCTTTTGATTCCTTTGATGGGTGACACTTTCAGGTAGACATAATCTCCCACTTCAAAACTCAATTCTCTGGACTGTGCTGTCTTCAGATTCTCTCGAGCCATTCTAATGTTCTCTTTAGCCTCAAGCAGAATATCTGGACCAAACACCTGCCTTTCACCAGGTTGTTCCCATTGCAACGGAGTTCTGCAATTCCTCCCATAAAGTGCTTGTAATGGTGACATCTTCATACTGGCCTGATAGATGTTGTTGTAGGAGAATTCTGCATATGGTAGCCTCTTGTCCCAACCTACCTTGTCTTGTAATGGACAAGCTCTCAACATATCTTTGAGGATCTGGTTGGTTCTCTTAGTCTGACCATCGATCTACGGGTGATAAGCTAAACTGAACTTCAAGTGTGTGCCTAAAGCTTCATGTAGCTGCTGCCAAAAATGAGAAGTGAACTGGGTGCCTCTATCTGATACTATCTTCTTTGGAACGCCATGCAAGCATACAATCCAAGACATATATAGTTCTGCCAACACTACATTGTTATAGGTGGTCTTGACTGGTATGAAATGGGTTGTCTTCGTTAAATGGTCCACTACTACTCAGATGAAGTCATAACCATTGTGAGTGTGAGGCAAACCAACTATAAAGTCCATCCCAATCTCATCCCATTTCCACTGAGGAATCTGCAACGGCTGCAACAAACCTGCGGGCCTCTGATGCTCTCCCTTGATTCTGTGACAACTGTCACATCTAGCAACATATTGTGCTATCTCCCTTTTCATACCGTACCACCAAAATCTTTTCTTCAGGTCTTGGTACATCTTCTCGCTACCAGGGTGTATAGAATACATTGTCTCATGAGCTTCCTTGAGAATCAGTTCCCGGATCGATTTGATGTCGGGAATGCATAGCCTATCCTTAAACCACACCACTCCTACATCTTCACAGAAATATGGGCCTTTTCCTTCTATGATTAGCCGCTGAATCTCGTTGATCTTCTCATCGTCTTTCTGGCCCTTCCTGATATCTTGCTCTAGAGTGGGTTCCAGCTCGACTGTCACTCCTTGAATGTTGTTCAGAAATCCAAGACTCAGCCTGTCGAATTCCTTTGCTAGCTCGTACGACATTGGGTGAGCGGCCAACATATTGACTTGACTCTTTCTGCTCAAAGCATCTGCAACCACATTTGCTTTGCCTAGGTGATAATGTATGTCCAGCTCATAGTCTTTGATTAACTCCAGCCATCTTCGCTGCCTCATGTTCAACTCTGACTGAGTGAATATGTACTTGAGACTCTTGTGATCTGTGTAGATATCACACTTTTGTCCATACAAATAGTGCCTCCAGGTCTTCAGTGCATGAACCTTTGCTGCTAGCTTCAGATCATGAGTGGGGTAATTTTTCTCATGAATCTTCAACTAGCGTGACGAGTATGCCACTACTCTCCCTTCTTGCATTAACACACATCCCAGTCCGGTGTACGAAGCATCACAATATACTAAGAATGGCTTGTGAACATCTGGCAGAATCAATATCGGCGTTGTTGTCAACTTCCTCTTCAGTGTATCAAAGGACTCTTGGCACACTGGGGTCCACTTGAACTCAACCTTCTTTGCCAGCAAGGCTGTCATTGGCCTGGCAATCTTGGAGAAACCTTAATGAAACGCCGATAGTAATCGGCCATTCCAATGAAACTCTTGATTCCTCGGACATCTTTTGGTGCTTTCCAGTCTAGAATGGCTGCTACTTTCTTTGGATCCATGGCTAATCCATCTCAGTTTATAATATGACCGAAGAATAGGACTTCGCTAATCCAGATTTCGCACTTGCTTAGCTTGGCATACAACTGACAATCTCGTAACCTCTGTAGTACTTTCCTCAAGTGCTCCTCATGCTCTTTCACATTCTGGGAATATATGAGGATATCATCAATGAACACCACTACGAACTTGTCGAGATAGTCCATGAACACGTTGTTCATCAAGTACATGAAATAAACTGGTGCATTCGTCAGACCAAATGACATGACCATGAACTCATATAGTCCATACTTGGTGATGAACGTTGTCTTCGGTATATCTGAGGGTCAGATCCTGAGCTGATGGTAACCTGACCTTAGATCTATCTTGGAGAACACACTGGCTCCTCTCAACTGGTCGAATAGATCTTCAATTCTTGGCAGAGGGTACTTGTTCTTGACTGTGACTTCATTCAAACACTACAGGAATCCCGTTGATTCCCGTCGGCCAGATTAATTCCCGTCGGCCTGTGAAAAAGCCGACGGGAATTAAGTAACTCCCGTCGGCCGTCTACTAGCTGACGGGAATTAATTTAATTCCTGTTGGCCCAGTCACAGGCCGAAGATGATTAATTAATTCCCATCGGCCACGTCACAAAGCCGACGGGGTTAAGTAATTCCCGTCGGCCATGGGACAAAGCCGACGGGGGTTATTTAATTCCCGTCGGCCAAGTCACAAGCCGACGGGAATTAAGGGTTTTAGAGCCAGCCGCGGCCGCGCACGGACTCATTTCTTCCTTCTCTCTCCACTCAAACCACCGCCGTCCGAGCCACCCGCCGCCCGCCCGAGCTGCCCGCCGCGCGCATCCCCGCCCACGCCGCCGCGTCGCCGCGCTCCCGCGACCCGTCGAGCCGCCACGCCGCCACACCTCCACGCCACCGTGTCACCGCACTGTGCCTAGGCCCGCCCCTCGAGGCCGGAGCGCCGCCCCCGAGGCCGCCAACGCTCGTGGGCCACTGCCCCCTGGACCGACTCGAGCACCGCCGCCCCATGCTCATCCCGGAGCGCCGCCGCCCCGCCCGAACGCCGCCTCTAGCCCTCGAGCGTCTCCGTCTCCAACCCGCCGTCGTTCATCGTCCGCCCGTGTACCGTCGTCCACCGTCCGCTCGTCCACCGTCCGCTCGTCCACCGTCCGCTCGTCCACCGTCCGCCCGTGTACCGACATAGGCTCGTCGAGGTATAATCCTACCTATATGTAAATACTTGTGATTATTTTCGTCGGTATAATCCTACTTTAATCATGCCACATGGAGATCGGTGAGTGTAATATATTAACTTATCTCACATAACTATTATGTGTATTGTTAATGTTTTTGTGTAATGCAGGAATTGGGAGGACCTATCCTTTGACGACAAGGGACACCACACTCAGGTTCACCTTACGTTGGGTTCTCTTTGCCGCCTTCACTACCCTGGTATAGTGAAGGTGTCAAACGGTGTACCGAGGATGAGGTGCTCGTCAGTACCTGGGACGAGTACAAGTTTAAAAAGGAACGAAACCACACCGACAGATAGGGACTTGTGCGTAATGACTTTTGGTTATGAATTCTTTATTGTTTTTTGTTATGTTTCTTAATATTGTAATTCTATGACTTATACCATTGTATTTGTATTCTTTATGTTGTAGCTTCGAAATCGGTTGCCTGACGAAGAGGATTACATGGGGCACGCTGAACGTGTCTTCCAAAACAATGCAAAGAAGCTGGTGAAGGATGCCATATACTATGCGAGAATTCAGGCTACAAACCTGTATTTTCAAAAGCATCCGGAAGAAGCAGGCCCCTTGAATAAAAAGGAAGGGTCCTCAAAGATATATTTGACTGAGGATCAATATCGTGAGGTTAGTATTCAATTTTTTTACCCTTTTTATTGATTGTTGTGATTGATATAATATGTAACATTGTGTGTGCAGGTGATGGTTCCTTGGATGGCGCCCGTGCCTGATGCGTACTATGCTTGGTGTCGATATTGGGCTTCCAAAGGCTTCCAGAAAGCATCAGCGCATCACAGACAATGTCGAGGAACCAATCCTAACCACAATTTTGGTGGTGACGACATGATACGAAAAGCTAAAAGAATGGTAGGTTTGATCTAGCTATGTCGATCAACAAATAGTACGATTGCTTATGAATGTTTTTGTTTATACAGGAAGCTACAAGTGGCCAAAAGCCTAGTGACATTGAGGTCTACCAGGAGGGCCACAAAGGACCAGACCCTAACAACCCTGACCAGCTCTACAGCCAGACAGCCACGGATCAGCCGGTGAGTTTTGGCCCAAAAGTACAAACGTTCAAAGTATAGAAATTCCTGCATTTGTAAGGTTGTGAATGATGTATAGGCGGCATATGGGGAGGAGATGGTTCATCGCCATGGCCCTGACTTCCACTAGCGCCATGAACCAGTGGATCCCTCGGTGGTGTACGCAAGTGGTGGTGGCAAAGTGCATGGACGGTAAGCTCTAACTTATGAAATTATATGGTTGACACTAAATTGATTATGCAGTAATCACATTTTTTGAATCACTTATAGATACGCACTCTTCGACGGATTCATTGACTCATCGTCGGTGAGATCTCAGACGACGGGTTCGTCTTCCCGTAGCTCATGCTCTCATCGACCAAACAAGCAGGAGTTGGAGATTATGAGGATGCGTGAAGAGATGAGACAACAACGCGAATTTATGGAGGCTTGCAATGCACATAACCAAGCGATGTATCAAGTGAGTACACATAATCCGAACTCTAAATTATTATATTTCAATATAACATCTTCAATAGTAACACATATGTTTAACAGTTAATGCAGCAACAGGGCATGGCAACAAATATTCCACCGCCACCACAATGGAGCCAGTTTGCAAACACACTAGCTCCGCCACCACAGTTCAACACCCCTCCGACACATATACCTGCACCTGGAGATTGGGTACGTTTGATAACTCTCGATTAATTTATACACTTGTATACTTTTTGATATTTGCATTTAACGTGTTGATATTTGCTAACTTGCATAGGTTATGCCCGAAGCGGGTGGTAGTGGGTCTGATCCCGCAGCAGGGACTGGATTTGTTGACTCCCTCTTCGCGTTCTCTCCTCCTGGTGGTGGTGGCGGCAGCAATCAAAGCTCTAACCACCCAAGTGGTGGTTATCTCTAAACACTTGAACATGTTTCTTAACTCGTTGACTCTATGTCGTACTTGAACTTATGTCGTACTTATATTTCAATCCTATGTCGTACTCGTTGACTCTATGTCGTACTTGAACTTACATCTTCCATTGGAAAAAACACTTGAACTTATGTCGTACTTCTATTTAAAATGTTTGTGTAAACTATGTTGGTGGATGTTATGTTTGTAATGCGTGATTTGATTATGAATGCATGTGTTTGTAATGTGTCTGTTTTGTGTGATATATGTTATGTGTGCAGAAATAGTGAACTAATTTAGTGCTGGTTTTACAGCAGTATAAGGTAATTCTCGTCAGCCCAGTTAATTCCCGTCGGCTATGGTCAAACCGACGAGAATTAATTGTTAACTCCCATCGGCCTAGTTAACTCCCGTTGGCCAGGTAGGGCCGATGGGGATTAGCCATAAACCCCGTCAGCTAGCCTGGCCAACGGGAATTAGCCATAACTCCCGTCGGCTAGTTAGAGGCCGGCGGGGATTAATTATTCCCGTCGGCTGCCGACGGGAATAACCTTATCCCCGACATCTGACGCCTGTCGGCTAACAACCGACGGGAATAAGTCCTAAACCGACGGGAATTACTTATTCCCGTTGGTTTAAGGCTTATTCCCGTCGGTTCCTGGCCGACGGGAATTAAGTGTTTTCCTGTAGTGAAAGATCTGTAATCAATGCACATCCTCTTTGTACCATCCTTCTTCTCCACAAATAACACTGGGGTGGACTAAGGCAAGGTACTTGGTCTGATGTAGCCTTTATCTAACAATTCATCAATCTGCTTCTTAAGTTCCACCAATTCTGGTCCGGACACTCGATAGGCTCTCTTGGAAATAGGGGTGGTGCCTATGATAAGCTCTATGGAAAACTCAACTTTACGCTCGGATGGCAAGCCTGGTAACTCCTCAGGGAACACGTCGGGGAACTCTGACACAATTCTAATATCCACAATCAGGTTGGCCTCCTTGCCATCTACTAACAAATAGTGACAGGCTCCTTCTAGTTCAGGCATGTACAACTCAGTTACTACTTCCTTTCTGGATGGGGACACTGACTTGACTGTCCTCTTGTCACAACTGACAGTGGCTTGGTTCCGGTATAGCCAATTCATCCATAGGATGACATCTAACCCTTGAGTACCCATTACCACTAGGTTAGCGGGGAAGTCTATCCCCTTATTTCAAACCTTAGATTCAGACACATCTTATCGGACTGAACTTTTCCCCCAGCTTAATTAACTCTTAAAGGCAGAAGCATTGGTTCTACGGGGATGTTATGTGCTTCTACCCATGATGTAGAAACAAAAGAATGTGTGGCACCAGTATCAAACAATACTTTTGCTGGATAGGATTCGACAGGAAACATACCTACTTCCACGTCCTGAGCATCTTGGATTGCTTCGGCCTCCAAGTGGTTCCTGTGGCAGAACCGCCCGAATTATTCTAGCTTAAGTGCCTATGTCACGCCTCAGGGGCCGTAACACACTCAATTCAGAATAACCCGTCAGTCCCTCAGATCTAGTCTGATAAAGCCACTTAACTAGGATCAAATACCACAAACTCACTCGAAGGTGAGTCACAGAAGAAATACAATAAAACAGGAAAACCTCAATTTAAAGTACTGGAATTATTACATAAATCGGAGTTTCTCAAGTAGCTGATATAAGTTCACAAAATAAACTGCAGCGGATAATCGATATCGTCGAAGCGAGGATTAGGGCAAGGCCTAGCCCACTACTCCTCCTGCTCCTCTCCTGTCGGAGCAGCATCCCACTCGACCGTCCAACCCGGTGGCAGGGTGGTAGGCCAAGTCACACCATCAACCATATCCTGAAGTGTACCTACAAAAATTATGCCACAAGCAAGGCTGAGTATACTAATACTCAACTAGACTTACCCGGTGTGAGGAATCTACTCCGCTACCTCTAGACCATGCAGCTGTTTGGCTGAGGGGTTTGATTTGCCAAAGCACTAGTTGAGTCTAAAATCAATTTTTAGCTTTTTCAATTCTAGTATCATTAATTTAGCTAAGTTTGCTCTTTCTAAGCATACATGGTAACAATCATTTAATACAATCAATATGTTATCTCATGTAAAGCCTCATTTCACTTCTTACTCAATGTAGTACAAGGGGTCAAGCAGTCTCATTAGCTGTGAGAAGCAGACGATTCGAATCGAGTTTTCAACCTTGCAAGGTAAACCTAAACACACGACATATAGGGGCACTCCGTCCCCACACATATCAACCATCCCCATCGATTCCCCATTCACGGCCAGGCCTCACCGCCTTGGCATACAATGCTCCACTGACCCCGGCTGCCGCCGTGCAGTGACCGCACTTGTACCCACCATAGCTAGCATGGGAGACCCAGTCTCAGGTCACGTGAGGGGTAAAGTCCGCGCCCGGCTTCACTCAGGTACTAGGTTTACCGGTTACCATATTTCTCGACATGTGCTTAGTACGTTCAAACGATTGACTCAGGTATCCACACATTAATCCTTAATTCCTTTTTTCCCCGTCTCATGGACAAGGCATCCTCCCTGGATCCAAGTCCATGGACCATCATAGATCCCGTTATCAAGATGAATACAATCAATTCCTAACCTCGCGCGAGTGCTAGAAAAATCACTCGACTTCTAGCGAGATCCTGTTTTAGCAAAGCAGCTACTAGACCTATCATACTAGTATCCATCTCAAAAAGGAATCCTGAAATCATGCAACTAAGGGTTTCAAGCAACTCCTACACTTAAGTGCACATTACAAGCCTATAAACATTAAGTGTAGTAAAATAGCATATATAAACGGTTATGCATATAACCGGGGCTTGCCTTCAATTGCTGGGGCTGTGGGGAGATCCTTGATGGCAGTCACGGGAGCTTGCTCCTTGTCTTCCTCATGGATAGTTCCTTGCTCAGGGATGAGCACGTACTCTCCGTCAGCGAGATTGCAATCTAATGAATGCAATGAGTAAGATATATGCATGGCATGATATGTAATTTAACAATTAAAATTTGATGGGGGATGATCAATTTAATAAGGTAGGGCTTATTCTTACTATTGGAGATTTTTGTGGTATACTTAGCAACCTAGGGTCAAGTTGATTACTGAATGGTTAACCCATTTTTAGTGTTCTACTGATTTTCTTTTTTATATCTTATGGATATTTTTAACAATATTCTTAGCTGCCATGTTGGGGCAATACTTATTAATCTTTCTAATTCCTCTCTTCTTTATTTTTCATGTGCTTTTAAGGTGGGTTTGAACTACAAAATAGCTTAATAAATTTTCAAAAATTATGTAACAATTACAGTGGCTTATTACTGGTGTATAATTCTCTGTCTCAAAATTTGGGGCTTAAAAATGAGGGGTTCTCTCTGTTTAAAATTATCAAATATTAGGGGCAGAGGGGGTGTTTTGAACTACAACTCCCTTTTAACAGTGGGTTAATCTCTAAGGCTTATTTTTGTTGGCATTTAGATGTTATAACATGACTTTGTACAAATTTCCAGCCACTAATACTTATTAGTTATTTTGCTATGATTTTCTAAAGTTTCTAGCCAAAGGGGTGATTTCTACTACCACTATACATGGAAAATATCAAACAACAGATTTCTAATTTTTCTATCTTCAACTTTGTGCAAGAGCAATCATTCTGAAATTTGGTAACTTTTTTCTTAAGGGAAAGGTGGTAGGAATTTCTTGAATTAAATGGCCTTTTTTATGAAGAAGGGGCAATGGGTATTATTTTGTAGTTTTGAATAGGTTTTGCATTTTTCTCTGGTGGTTTATTCCATTAATAATGTGGTAAAAGTTTATTTGCCCAATGTTGCACACTTTTTGGCTTACTTATGATTTAATTGAAATATGGCTCAGTATCAAGTTTTATTTGTTCAACCCACTTAAAATGATGGGCTGGGGTATTTATTATTTTTGGAGTGGTGTCCTAGTGGTTACAAGTCTACTGAATTTTTCTTACCAATTTTGAAATTGTTCTTATATTTTTAACAATGGCCTTTCTAGTTTTATTAGTGCCCAATAAAACATTTCACCTTGAATTTGTTCTGGACTAGGGTTCCTTTTATTTTTCCTAGGTTCTTTATTACTTAAATGGGCTAGGAAAAATATTTGCATCTACTTTTCATTATTTCTAGTGCCCTTCTCATTTTCCTAAGTTTTGGGAAAATATGGCTTTTAATAAGTAACCTTGTCTAAATCTTTAATACTGGGGTGCTTACTATTTTTAAACAGTGTCTAAGTGGGGTTTGCACTTCTACAAATTTTCTTAAGTTCAGCACAGGAGCATAACTAATTTTCTTTATTTTAGTAAGGTTTGGCCAGTTTCCTTAATTAATTTCAAACTCTAAAATTTAAAACAGAAAGTACAGGTTCACTATTTTTATATGACAATTCATAATATTCTGAATCCAGTAAAATTGGTTTGACTAGATTTGGCTAAATATTTCTCAAGATATAAATTTCCTAAGTTCTCTGCTGAATTTAAAAAGAATAATAAGAAATGGATAAAGGAAAAATGGTTTTGCACTGGGGTCCCTGGCGAAAGGTTTTAAGTGTATTAAAGACAGGTCCTCGATTCACTATTCAACTGAGTCTATGACCCTGCAGAAAACCCCCTAGGGTTTTGCGAAATCGAACCCGCGATCCTTCCTCTAATGGAATAGTGACCACGGTGAAGGAAAAGGGCGGAGGGGCTTACCAGCGGCGAGGTTGCTCCGGTGAGGGGTCGGGCGAGGTCCGGGGGTCTCTGGCGATCACGTCGAGGTACGGATCGTCGGCGATGGTGGTCGGAGTAGGTCGGTCCATGTGCACAGGCGGGGGAGCTCATCGACGGCGAGGAATCCGGCCTAACCAGGGCGGTACAGTTCAATTGTACGGGTTAGGGAGATTCACCAGAGATCAAGGAAGATATGTGCGCGAGGAATTTGAGAATGGCTCACCGGATTGCTCGGTCTACGCGTGGCCATGGGCGACCGAAGTCTGGCGAAGGCGATCCTGGGTCTACGGTGAGGTTTTGCCGGGTCCGAGGACTTCGAAAGCTTCACGGGCCACTGGCAAAGCTAACCAAGTGACTAGCGCGGCTTGGACGTGGCTGGAGTGAGCTGGCCGCGGTGGCCGAGGCTCGGGCAGTGATGACGGGCGGAGGAGAGCTCGCTGGAGCTAAGGGAGGGGTGTTTGGCCAGCGAGGGTGAGCGCGGAGTGAGGTGAGGCGCGCCCGGAGTGATTTTAAAGGCGCGGGCGAGCACGACCGAGGGGTGGTTCTGACAAGTGCTCGGGGCGTGCGCGGGCGAGCGCCAGTGCGTGCTCTGGCGTATGGGCACGACATCGAGCACGAGGCAGTGCAGAGAGAGGTCATGTTCAAGCGTGGATTGGCTCCAAATCTTTGAGTTTATGGCCATGATCCCGTTGAGAGGTCTCTTCCCCTGACATTCCTTTGTCGTTTGTATGTGGAGGCTTATGGGTTTCGCTGACTAGATCAAGAGATAGGGAGGGGTGAAGTTGGGTTTGTCTCACTGCTGAACACCGAGAGAAGATCCCGGGTTTGACGTGTCTAGGGCACGCGTCCCAATGCCATCTTCAGGTATGAGGTAGAGGGGTTAGTTAGGCACATTTTTGTCAATGAGAGCTTAGGGTTTTGAGATAGAGATTAAGGTGAATGCGCTTGGTTTTGGTTAGAGGCTGAAATTTCAGAAATCTGAATTTCAGATTTCCGTATTAAACCTCCACTTGAATGGCTTGCTTGAGATTTTTAACAAACTATTTTGGCCAAACTTTTATAATCTTTATTGTAGCTTAGTTAGTGTATTCCAATTTTAGTAATTGGCCTAAGCCATGACTCCATGTTTTTCATGGTTCTTTTATCCCTTTTCTTCCTTTCTACTTGAGTGGCTTAATTAGGGTTGGTCTAGGGTTTAAACATTTTCCCCCTTTTTTTTGAAAACCCCATTTGTTTTGGGCATGATTCTTTAGATATAATCTTAGTGGATCTTTTATTCTTAAGTTGATTGGTGGCTCTTGCCCAATTTGGTTCACATGAAATAATGGCACTTGAGTTAGTACTGAGAAGAAACCCTAGGTGACACTGGGGTGTCACAGTTCCCCTTACCATGGTTGTAGGCCTAGCCACGACCTCCTGGTGCTTGCTGTGGTGCTCCTTGTCTTGCTGAGGTGTTGAAAGCTAGCGACTTCTGAGTTGCCTTCTCTGGGCAATGATCAGCCCGTGACCTTGTTCCCCACAGCGGAAACATGCACAACCTCCTCCTTGCACTGGAGCTGCTAGGTTGTTCTGGTTGGTTGCTGGGGCAGGAAGGCGAGGTGCATGGTTGTTTTGACGCTGGTACTGATTTCCTCCCTGCTGGTTATTCTGATGGTACTGCTGCTGATGATGATGAGGGAACTGCCTCTGGTATTGCTACTGGTGCTGACGCTAATGCTGGTGTTGGTGATCTTGAGGGTGATCTTGCTTGAACTGTTGAGGTGGGTTGACTAAGTAGCGGGGACGACTGCTACTCCTAGCCTAAGATCCACCAATTTTGCGTTTCCTGTACTCCATCTCTCGGCGCTTCCTTTTAGTCACTATAACTCTATCGATCAAATGCTAGAAGGTAGGGAAAGTGTGGTTCCTCAACTGGTAGTGAAGGGGGTCAACTAAACCTCTCAGAAAACGGTACTGCCTCTTAGCTATGTATTGACATCTTCTGGCACATAATGTGACAACTGCAGAAACTTGTCCCTATACTCACTGATAGACATGGGGCCTTTCTTTAGTGCGAGAAATTCCTCCTTCCTTACTATCATTAGTCCTTCAGGCACATGGTAAGGACGGAAATTATCCCTGAATTCCTCCCAGATGATGGCTTCAGGGTCGGCATGAGTGGTGAGATAAGACTCCCACCAAGACTGTGGTTCTCCCCTTAGTAGACGGGGACCATACAGAACCTTCTCATGGTCGTTGCACTGAGCAGTGTGCAACTCATGCTCCACAGTATGCAGCCAATCTTCGACGTCCATGGGATCAACAGAATGGGCAAAGTCAGGGGGATGGCCCCTCATGAATTCTGCTCGCTTGTCTCTAGGCACCTATGGCATCTGAACTTGCACTTAGGGTTGAGGTGGGGGTTGCTGCTGCTACACCTGCTACATTGCTGCTAAAGTCTGACCAATCGCTTGGACCGCTTGGGTCTGCATCAGAAACATCTGCTCAATAGTCATCGGGGGTGGGGGTGGCAACTGCTGCTCCTGCTGAGCACGTCTTCCACCTTTGCACCTGTTCTCAGACATCTGTAGAAAGCACACACACATCATATCTTACTCTACAGTCTTTCTGCATAAGAAAAGACATATGGAAATCTTCATAGCACTGAACAATTGATCATCTTTACCGACTCTCAAGCACAACTTCTCAGATAAAGAGGAAAGTGGAAATAAAGGGATTGCCCAACTAAATAACTAACATTATTAATAACTACACCAAGTTGCAGGGGATGCCCACATCTTAGTGACAATCATTACAAAGACCCAACTTCATTACGAGTTCATCATGACAAGCATCAAAACATATGATAAGCAAACTAACTCTAACTAAGACTAACTAAGACTAAGACACTGAATTAAGCATTATTACAGACTCCAACTCTGTTGATCTATGGCTCCAAATCTATCTGGGTCCTGCAGTTAGGGGTGCCGTAATCAAAGCGACCACGGGGCGGTGAGCGATAAGGGTGCTGAATCCCTACAGGAGCGGGAGAACCACCTTCCTGATAGTGGCGCGCTACGCGCTCAGCGCACAATTCCGCAACCTTCACCCGAACCTTGCCCAACTCGTCAAGGGTGTGGTCCAGCTCGGTGTTGAGCACGGCGGCCAGGTTGACCATGATGTTCAGCCTGGGATTTCCCTCACCAACAGGAGAGACAATCACACCTCCAACATTGTGGGTCGAACAGCGAGGGTAGTACTTCAGGTCGAGGCCTTCAGCTACCCCGCTGAACAACGAGCAATACTACGAAAGTGCACGCCGTGCAACATCTTGCATGGCTGCCTCGGTAGTGTCCCTCTCAGTGATAGAATAACGCTCTGAGAAGGCCTCTGCACCCCGGAGATCATTGTCCGGATGGTGCACCAACCAAGTAGCCTCGCACTGGTCCGGGTAGAACCTGCGACAATGCTGGTAGACTACACAACGGTACTCAATAGACCAAGTGTGTTGGTCGGAGGCCCGACGTAGCAAGGTGTCGAGAGCGTCGTGGAAGTGACACCCACAATCGGCGTCGCGAGTGATGGGTCTAGCGATCCATCCCTCCGGTTCCTGCTCCTCCGAGAGATCCGTGCCCTGGCTTGAACTGCCACCGGCGTCGGCATCGTCGTCTCCGTCAGGGTCTCCTCCATCAGCCGGGATGCCCTATGGTGGTGTAGGGGACTTCTCTGGCTGAGGTGCAGGGGAAGGCTGCCTCCCAGACTCTACCTCCTGCTGAGGCGAGGGGGAAGAGCCCTGCTGCTCCTGCTCCTAGCGTTGGCGCACCTGCTCCTCGTGCAGGCGACGATGCAGTCTCTCCAGGTGGATAGACTGACCTGTCACTGTGCGGCACAGTGGGCGCTCCGCCAGATGAGAGGGCAAAAAGGGGATCACTGACTTACGTGCAGTGCATCTAATACGGGCCATCTACAAATGACATCGTTAGCACAAGAGTGATAGTAGAACTATGTGACTAGCAAGTAAACAGAAAGCAAAGTGAGAGAAAATTTTTTTGTAAGATGAGTAATAACATAGAATTGGTCAAGATGACCAACTTTTGAAATGACACTAAAGGTCAAGGTAAGAGTAGAGGTCTATAGTCCTTAGGGCGACCATTCTAGTCTAGGTTAGCGGTCCTACAGTCAGCAAGGCTTTGATACCACTTTTATCACACCCGGTTTTGGAAGGCAAATCGAATGCGAACCATGTACATGCCAGGATCAGAAACTCACGTACACAGTGATTACATAATTGGACATCATCACACATTGCTCAAAGTAAATAGCGGAAAGGTACTTTATTACATGAAGATGTCCAAGACATCCATAGAGTCTATAACATAGTCATTTAGCATTATCAAAGTGCGGAATACAAAACATAGTAGGTAAGGCCTTCATAGGCAGCTAACTAGGGGTTTGCCACTAAGATAACTAGAACTCGTCGTAGTCCTGAAACTCCTTAAAGTCCTCCATGTTGCCAGCATCTCCTCATGAGCACTGATTATAGTGGGGACAACCTGGGGTGGGGTGGCTTTTATAGCAAGGGTGATTACACATCAATGTACTCAGCAAATGTTTTGTTTGGCTAAAGTGGACTAGCTGTATGTGGAGTTAAGGTTAAGCAGTTGCTTTTAGTTGGTCAAGTATTTATTACTATTAGTAGAGCCAAGTTTTAGTAATAAACCCAGTTATTACCCAAATGTACTCCCTTCAAGAGGAAATACCATAGATCATAATTATAACCATCATCGTAAGAGTATCCAAAATTCTTCTAATCAAAGAGGATAACAAGGCCGCTCATAACCGTGAGCACGGCTGATATACCAGTTTCTAACACTCTGCAGAGGTCACACACTTTACCCACAAGTCGTGATTCTCGTTCTGCCCGGAGATCATGACTCTCCATTGATCACTTCCAAGGTGACCTAGCAGGGTCTCACTACATAGCCTTTATAAAGATTCCCCAGAGGTCATAGCTGCCCGTTAGGTTTCTCTGGTTTGATAAAAACAGTACCTCTCCCCAAAAGAAGGGTGACTAACAAAACCAAATCAAAGAACCTCTACAACCAGCCTCAGCAGAGCAGGTACTGTGCCCGGACCCCATTGACGGCCCTACGGTGAAGCCAAGTACACCTTAAGTTTCTCTAATTAATTAGCTAGTATCTTGTCCCAAGTTCTTACTTGTGTTCTCGTTGCTTTTTGCTCTTACTTGACATTTCGGTGAGGCAATGGGGTTAAAGAGCCAAAAAGATCTCATGTTTTGGTGCTTAAAGCCAAAGGGGGAGAAATTAAGGCCAAAGCAACTGGGTCAGCCAACCACTTGTGAATTTCAAAATTTTAGTGTTAGAGTCTTTGTGTTTGATCAAAACCCTCTCATTGCAAAAATTGTTCTCTTATGGGGGAGAAATTTGATTATGGGAAAAAGGGGGAGTTTTTGGCATTTGATCAAATTTACTCTTGAAAGATCTTTTGATTTGCCAAATCAAGTCCTTTTGACATAGAGATAGGAAAAAGAATTTGTTTTGTGAAAATAAACCAAGTGGTGGCAAAAGTGATCCAAATATGCCAAATTCCTTGAAAGTCTTATTGATCTTCAATTTGACATAAATCTGCACTTTTGAGCTCTTTTAGTTATGTTAGTTCAAAATGAGTTGCTTTTTGATGTGTTGGCATAAATCACCAAAAAGGGGGAGATTGAAAGGAAAATGGGCCCTTGGGCCATTTCTATATTATTTTGGTGATTACATGCACAACACACTATGTGAGAACTAACATGATATTGACCAAAGGTACATGAAACAAATCTAGATGGATCAAGTATGAAGGTAAGTTCTAAACACTTAGCCATTTGTTTTATGTAATAAACATGCTTGTCTAAGTGCCAGGAACTCAGTTAAGACAAGTACAAAAAGGAGCAAAGAAAGTTCAGCTGAAACAACTTGACTTCACCAGCCTGTGGGTGCACCGGACACTATCTGGTGCCTAGGCTGGCGCATCGACAAACTCGCTACTCTCGAGAATCGCCGAGGACGTTGTGGCTAAAATTCACTGGATTGTCTGGTGAGCCAACAGCGTTCGCACCAAAGGTCGGTAGCGCGATTAGCACGCAACCAATGGGCGATGCGTGGCCAGAGCCAACGGTCACCAGGTCGCACCGGACTATCCGGTGGGCCAAGTGGACCACGACTGCAACGGTCGGCTTCGCCAAACAAGGAAAGAAATCATGCACTGTTCATGTCTGGTGGTGCGCCAGACTGTCCGGTGCGCCCACGGACAGAAGGCAAGAATTACCTAACAAAAGGAGCTCCAACAGCTTCTAGCTGTCTTGGGGCTATAAAAGGGACCCCTAGGCGCATGGAGTAGTACACCAAGCACCTCTTGAACATTCTAAGAAGCCAAGACCTTGCATTCACACATTTGATTCACTGTGTTAGAGACTTGAGCACTTTTCTGAGTTGTAACTACGCCGTGTTGCTTTCTTGTGCTCGTTCTTGTCTTGTGTGCGTGTTAGTGTTGTGACTCTCGCTTTTGTGTGTGTGTTGCTATTCCCACCTCACCCTTGTGGTGTATTTGTGATCAATCTTGTAAGGGTGAGAGGCTCCAACTTGTGGAGATTCCTCACAACGGGAATACTTGAGAAAAGGAAGAACGTCGTGGTATTCAAGTTGATCTTTGGATCACTTGAAAGGGGTTGAGTGCAACCCTCAACCATTGGGATGCCACAACGTGGAAGTAGGAAAGTATTCTACTTGGCCGAACCATGGGATAAAATGGATGTGTCACTTGTGTTATTTTCTACTGCGATTGCTTTCTTCCTTAGAGTTCTCATTTAATCACTTGCGATGTTGTTTCTAAATTTAATACACATTCTAAAGGAACAATCAAGTGAAGAGTTCTCTCTCTCTCTCTCTATTCATAACACTTTGGTTTTGACTTCACTAACATATTATAAACCAAGTTTGTGTTGTTTAGTCTTGAATTTTACAGGATCACCTATTCACCCTCATCTAGGTGCTCTCAATTTTTGAGTTGTTTTTGCTTTTATGGTGGAGACTGCTCTTGCTTTGATCCACTTGGTGAAGTACTCTACAGCGAGAAAAGTAAATTTGAGGTTGCCCTAAGCGGTGGGAAGCGGGCCAACTATGTCGAGGCCCCATCTCTGTAGAGGCCATGTGTGGGAAATTAGCTTCGTGAGATGCGGAGGTGTCCCGTTTCGGGGCAAAAATTTCTGGCAGGCTTCGCATGAGTGCACTACGCAGATCCCCGCACATACAATATCTGGCCAGTAAAAACATGGCGCATGACTTTGGTGGCGAGGGCTCTAGGGCCCAAGTGGCAGTCACGTGTTTCTTTGTGTACTTCGCGGGGGAGGTCTACGACTTCGACCGCCATGATGCATTTGAGTAGAGGTTGGCAGATTCCTTTTTTGTACATTTGTCCTTCTATTAGGGTGAAATCATGACTTCGGTACTTGAGTCTCTTGACTTTGGCTTGGTCTATGGGGCGATAGTGTCCTTGTAGGTAAAGGGCTATGGGGCCCTCTAGTCTTCGGTCATTATGAGACTTATAATTCTCTACCCATCGGGGTGCCTTATGATAGGGGCTTCGACTATCTGAAAGAAAACATCTGATGGCATAGGGTATCCTCTTGTAGCGGCCTTCGCAAGTGCATTTGCCTTTTCATTTTTGCTTCTATCTACGTGCTGGATTGTAAAGCCCTTGAATTGTTTCTCCAGACTTTGCACAATCGATAGATATTGGAGGAGCACAAGCTCTCAGGCTGTACAATCTTTTACTATCTGGCTGGCGATGACTTTAGAATCGGTCTTGACTATGCATGTATTAATGCCGAGCACCCTGAGTTTGCAAAGTCTGAGAATGGCTGCTTCATACTATGCTATGTTGTTGTTACACTTGTCTGTCTCAAGAGCAAAACTCTGGCGGGTGGCATATCTATAATTGGCGCCTGACAGGGCTGTAATTACTGTTGCTGCACTGGTCACCACGTGACACCATGCGCCATCGCAGTGGATTGTCTAGTGTGTTTCCATGTCTGGGTGACGAGAATGTGAAGGCCTTGTCCAGTCTACTATAAAGTCAGCAAGGACTTGTGACTTGATTGAATTTCTTGACTTGAAGACTATAAGGTATCCTAAAGCTCTGTTGCCCACTTGGTTATTTTGGATGTAGACAAAATATACAGGCTGAATTTCTAGGTTGTTGAACAAGTTGTTGAGACTTTGGTCTGTTGCCACTCTTAATTTGTGTGCTTCAAAGTAATGACGCAGTTTTTGTGATGCCATGAGTAATGCATATGCTATTTTTCCATTTTCTTCATGTTGCATTTGGAGTTGCTGAGGACCTCAGAGACAAAATATATGGGTTGTTGTTGCAGTTTTCCGTCGTTGGTTCTCTCCTGCACTTGAGCTGCACTGACTGGGTTGTGGGATGTTGCGACGTACAAAAGTAGGGTGGAGGCGAGCTCCAGCTTGCTAAGGTTACCATTTACGATAGACAAGTTTTGAGCGAATCGAAGGCCGCTACCTGCTTAGGGTCCGCAGGTATGGGAGGCTTCACTCTGCAGATCAAGAGATGAATCTGTTTAGTGCTACCAGCCTTCCTGTGAGCCTTTGGATGTCTTTTGCTGATTGTGGGGGCTGCATATCCATTATTGCTTTCACTTTGGTGGGGTTTGCTTCGATGCCTCTGTGGGACACAAGGTAATCCAATATTTTGCCCTAATGGACATAAAAAATGCACTTTTCTAGATTTAGGCAAAATCTTGCTTCGCGCATTCTTGTGAATGTTTCGACGAGGTCAGCGATGTGATCTTCCTAGTTTCTGCTTGCGACAACAATGTCGCCAACGTAGGGGAAGACGTTATGGCCCAGCTGCTCTTCAAGTACTGACTTGGTTAACCATGAAAAGGTGGAGCCAACATTCTTGAGCCCTTCGGGCATGCGCACAAAGCAGTACATGTCGAAGGGTGTTATAAAGCTTGTCTTTGCCTTGTCCTCCTCCTTCATGTATATCTAGTGGTATCCTAAGAAACAATCCAAGAGTGACATGACCTGGCACCCTGCTGCTGAATCAATAATCTTGTCGATTCTAGGGAGGGGAAAATTGTATTTGGGGCATGCTTTGTTGAGGCTTGTGAAATCTATACACATTCGCTACTAGCCGCTTTTCTTCTTGACCATTACTACGTTGGCAAGCCAGGTGGGGTAGTCAATTGGTTCAATGAATTTGGCTTTGAGCAGTCTGTGGAGCTCAGCCTTGGTTGCTTCGGTTTTCTCATCTGACATTTTGCAGAGTTTCTGCTTTTTTGGTCGACCCGAAGGATCTATGCTTAGACCGTGCTCGATGATTGAATGGCTAACACCTACGAGGTCTAAGGCTGACCAAGCGAAGATGTCCTTGTTGTGATTTAAGCAGGATAACAGCTTGGCCTCTTTTTCTTCAGTGAGGTGTTTGTTGATCAAAACTATCTGATTTGGTATCGATGTGTTCAAAGGGACTTTTTTGGCCTGGTCGCTGCTTTGAATTTGAACTTTGATTGTTGTTGTTTTTTCTTGGGATGGGACAACGTGGCCTTTGTCCTCAGAGACAAGGAAATGTACGTTGCAATGCCCTCGGATGAAGTCTCTCTTGATATTGCGAGCAGTTTGCTAGTCCCCGTAAATTATTTTCGCACCAAAGGGTCCTAGGATTTTCATGCATAGGTAGAGGTCGTGAATTGCTGCTTCAAGTTTGTTGATGGACACTCTTTCCATTATGGCGTTTTATGGATAGACAATATCAACTATGTCAAAGGTCACCTGCTCTGATCTTGCATTGGGGGTTGTGCCGATGGAAAGGGGGAGTTCTATTTTGCCAAGTGGAAATGTTCCCTTTCTTCCAATGCTGTAGAGAGGGTTGTCGGCTGGCTGACGTAGACTGTGGTTGGTGCCCATCTGATCGAAGGCATGCAGGAAGATGTTGTTGGCTTGACTCCCATTGTCGATGAGGACCTTGTGTAACTCAGAGCCTACCACATTGCAATTGATGACGAGTGCGTCTGCATGGGGTGTGTTGTGATGATCTACATCTCTTGCGTCGAAGGCGAGAGGGACATGAGACCACTTCGTCTGAACTACAGGTCCTATGACAATGACATGGTTGACCCTTCAGTAATGATCCCTTTTCTGTTGTTTGTTTTCGAAGTCTGAGCTGAACCCTCCGGTGATCATGTGGATTACTCCTCTAATGGGAGCATTGGCAAAATTGTCTTCTTGTTTTGGTGGTGCGGGAAGTAGCTAGTGGGATTGCCGATTTGCTTGGGGAGTTGGTGGGGGTGGTAATGGCAATCTTTCTTGGTAATGGAGCTACAAGTGCTGCAAAGCCCTCTGATTGTAGTTTTGTTGTTGTGGATGGTACTGGTGTTCGTTTTCGTAGCGATGATTGTGGTATTGGTGGGGTGATAGGTGTAACACCCCTGGTGTTAATGGCACTAAAACTGGAGCATAACATCATGTGCATTGACATTTCATGTTGTTTGTTACACCTAGAATGCATTCACTAGGTAAAATTTCAAAACAAGTTGTGATGATGTGAATTAAGGTGTGCTTAATACTAGGGTAGGGTATTTAACCCTGGAATTAGGGCCTATGGATGAAAGTGAAGCCAAGATGAGAAATGTCTCAAGAGTCATTAGAAATGTTCACAAGACATCAAGAGTGATGGGTTTGAGTGGCACAAAAACCCTAAAGTACTCAAAACCCTAAAAGAAACCCTAGAAAACCCTAATTGTACCCTAAGGGGTGGATTCAAATTATATACACTTTTGGACAAAAGTGCAAGTATCAAAGTGATAGAACACCAAAAACCAAGCAACTTTCACATTGGAGGATTTTCAAGTAATGTGGAGAAATTTGGACTTATTTGCAAAAAGGTCCCATCAACACTATATGGTTAAGTCTGAATTTCAGTAGAATTGGGCCATCTTTCGAGCTCTATATCTCTGAATTCATAAGGATTTTGCCCTAGGTCAACACATCAAATTTGTAGAGCTATGATAGGGGTACAACTTTGCTTAAGTGACTGAGCCTTAATGTTGTATAAAAATTGGAGATAAACTGGCCTAAAGATGGACTACAGTCACCACTGATGACTGAATCAGGACCACCAGTGACATTAGCAAAGCTTTGAGATCAATTTTGAGTAGGATCCAGTGATTATTTGATTGTGGATGCTATAGAAAAATCAAAGGAGGATTATAGAGCAACAACTTTGTTAAAGATGGATTAACATGTTGTCACATACAAATTAGAGAATGAAGCTCTCCAAATCGTGTTGTCAGAACTTCTGATGATGATTACCATGGTACA
Organism: Zea luxurians; assembly: GCA_029449295.1. Lineage (NCBI taxonomy): Eukaryota > Viridiplantae > Streptophyta > Magnoliopsida > Poales > Poaceae > Zea > Zea luxurians. Next base: position 33,433,139 of record JAOPSE010000010.1, on the reverse strand, counting down.
GTGACCAGAAAAGATCTCCGGTGTCGTGAGCTCAATGCCGGTGATCTGCTGCCACAATTCACGCTCGCCTGGGAGATTCGTGCCGCAGGAGGAGTTGATAACGTTGGGGCGGGGTGAAAATATCCGGTGGGGTGCGAATCCAGTTGCTGGCCGACCGGCCGTCGTGTCCCGCCGCGGTCAGTCGCGCTTGCATCACCGGAGCTCGTCGTTTTTCCGGCCGTGACACGTAATAACCACTCCTCTATGTTGTATGGGTCATGGCAAGCCATCGGTTATCGACCGCAGGCCAGTTTCCTCTTGTGCGCCACGGTGATCAAGCCACTGTGAAATATCCTAGCCAGATAATCGTGATCTCAATCCCAAAATTCTTGTCCAGTTCAATCAGGACCTATAAATTGAGGATGCCCTCTGCTCCGCTTCTTAGTTACACGTCCAACCCATCCCCAGCTAGCTCCTATCGTGCACCACCGTTCCCCAATTTCGCATTTCCCCAAATTCACTTCTCCGCGCCGTCGTGAACCATCGCATTATGGACCGCCAATTCTAGGTTTGTTCTTGTTCTCTTTGTTCATGTTTCAACACCTCTATTCACAGGTGATGCTCGTCGGTTCAACCCATTAAGCTAGACCCTGCTCAATTATCTAGAACACCTCGATTTGTCCGTGAAGTTCGTCGTCGTCGCGGGTGTGAGAACCCATGGCTGGATTGGTGCAATTAAGGGATGGCTTAGATTCATATAGGGTTGGGGACGCTAGTCCGACACTTAATTGGGTCAGTCAACGCTGTTCGTGGCCAGTCTTAGCAAAGAGATGGCCGATGGCGAGCGCGCAGTTTCCAAGGTTCGGTTTGGAGAAGAAACTGAAGTCGGAGGGTCTCTATGCAAATGTCAGAGAGACAGTGAATAGTGGCTAGGGGTTCTTCACCGGTTATTTGAAAGACCGAGGGCCTTTTCGCAAAGTCAACAACGCGGCCGCAGGCGCCCGCGTTTTGCGTGAACCTAGGCCACCTGGGCTGGTTTCGGCCCAGTACTATTGATGGTTCCTCCTTTTCTTTTTCTGATTAAGTTTGGAAACCCATCAGAAATTCTAGAAAAATGATAAAAAAATATGGGACCAATTTTACTAGACTCCTAATTTCCCCTAGTATTTAATAAAATTAGTTCCAAGATTTTTTGTCTCAATCATCAATTATTTAGCAATTCAAGGTGCTTAAACCTAGTCTTTTAGAATTTTAGAATTTGATTACTAGCTCCAAAAATCATAAAACTTTTTGGGTAAGTTTAATATAATAATCAAAGCCCTTGGGTAAAGTTTGGTATGTTTTGGACATTGTATGATCCCAAACCCAAAACCCTAGCTTCCTAGAATAGAACTTGCTTAACCCTGATAGGGTATTAACTGAGGAAACCCTAGTGACTTAGGAGTATCGTGAAGGAAAGTTATATTCAGGATATAACTTACTCTGTTCTATCATAACTTCATGTTCATAACATCACATGAACATTTATGTATGAATATTATTATGTTTAGAAAACGAAGAAGAAGTAGTTGAAGAGGAAGTTGCACCACCAACTGAAACTCCACCTGTCAAGGACAGTTTCTACTTTGACATTTGTGGAACAGATCCCAAATCCCCTACGACATAAGGCAAGCCCCGGTGCATTTACCCTTCCTTGCTGTTTTAAACTCTTTAACACTTGAAATGATGCATTAGGTGATAGGAGTTGGGTGATAAACAATTGTTGCATTTCCTTCCTTAATGTTGATTACCATTCCTTCATTACTTGTTTTGTTAAAAAGTTTTCTGATGCTTAGCTGTGCTTTAGAAAACAAAAGGATTTGTTTTAAACAACGATGATGCTTCATATGGGATGGGAGGTTTTCAAAAGAAAAGACTTGATGGTGGATCCATCATGGTCGTGATGGATTCAACATCGTAAAAGATGTACCTCTGCCAGGTACCAAAGTTTGGGTTTTAAATAATAAAGCTGAGACCAAACGGGTGACTTGCACGAGAAGAGAGTCTCAGTGTAGTGTCTCTGTCTGAGTCGATTAAGGACCGTGTTGATGTAGGCTTGATGATCGAGGACCTTTTAACTGGCCACATGCCTCGTCATGGGTAAGCTTTGCCTCGGGCGGACTAATACCAGAAAGGCCAACACGCAATGGGAGTGGAGAGATGGCGAGAGTATCGTGTACCCTCCATAGCAAAAGGTTGGACGGTGGTGTATTTGTGCTCTCGGTTGGCGTGAACCCGGTCTGGTCTTGAGAAATCCGGTGGCGAGTTGACATATGCAAGGGTTAAGTGCTACATATGTCGTGTGGTTGGAGATCTCCAGCTGGGTATTAATCGATTCGGATCGCCGTTACTTCTTGGACATGAAGACTTGGTCACTGACTTACACGTAGCAATCCAGTAAAGTAAAAAGGGGTGACAAAAGACGGCTAGTGTAGGCCAAGTGCTTGAACTAGTGTAGAAAGAACTCTAGCTACAGGTAATGACTTAACTTGACAATAAAACTGGACTTTTAAGGATCCACAGATAGTAAGCATTTTTGCAAACAGAGTCTTTGATTTTTGATTAGCCTTACCTTGACTCCCTCAAGCCAGCATATCCTTGAGAGTATTTTTCTTTTGTCGGGTAAAACTTGCGAAAGTACACTCCGTACTCAGGGTTTTCGAACCCATGTTGTTGTAGGTGAGGGAACAGCGGAGTTTTGCTATTTTTGTTCAAAGGTGGTACCCAAGGAGGAGCCCGAGCAGTGAAGTTGGTCGCGGGAGGATATTTGCCTCCCACCTTGAAAACAATAAACTTTTGTGCGGGAGGGTGGTTTGCCTCCCTGGTTTGTAATAATACTTTATGCACTCTTAATACCCTGGTATTATAATAATAATACTCTCTCTCTATATATTTATGAATGTAAATTAAGTTATTGTAATCTGCTTTCGCTTATCCTTTCCTCTGATGTGATGTAATATCTGCGTGACGGGTGAAGCGCTCTTGGGCGAAATGATGAGGATACAGTTACCGAACTTGTTGAGTGATTATGTGCATCTACAGGGTTGTCCAAGGTCCTTAGGACAAGGACAACTGTAGGTGGGCCTAATACCTTGGGAGGTTCCATCACAGCTGGTATCGAAGCGAAGCCCATCTCTTCAGATATTACGTAGTACTTCAAAAGAATGTTCAAACACTTACCTAGAAATATTCTTTCATTCTTACCTTATCACTTTTTGGTAGCCCCTTATCTTGTAAAGTTGGTTAACAGAGTGTAATATATATAGGAAGTTGGGGATCAACGAAAGTTGATTCCATAATTATTAGGTTATGCATGCATCATGTTTAAGAATATACTAATAAATCTTCCCCTCTTATGGAGATATGGCACGTACTAGGAAAACAACGCGCAAATATACTTGACCTCTTGGTGTGCCACGACATCAGCTAGCTTCCAGGCACGAAGGAAGTAGTAGTGGCAGTAATGACCCGATTGGAGACCTGGAAGCCCGGGTAGAGCAACTTCGGTTAGAGTTACGCCATAGGAATAGGGCACGTGAGCAGGATAGTCACCGTATTGCGGAGCTGTCAGCCGAAGTGAGTCGCCTGCAGTACGAAATTGCAGAACGCGACACGGCCGTTGATTGGGCCGTTAACTTGCGCTCTTTTGCTTGGGGCTGCGAAGCAAAAGCTCTTGCTCGAGTGGCAAAGCTTAGTGAATCCCTCGAAAGCCTGTAAGTGTATTGTAATACTTTACATGAAGAAGTGCATGTATTGTATGCTCGACTGCACCCGGACGTGCCACCAGATGTTGATGTAATGCGAGCCGGACCATCGGGAACAGCTAATGAAGGACCTGATGGGGAGCTGGACCTTTTTAGGCCCTCTCCTTCCATGAACCTTGCTAATGAATGGTCCCCTGCAGCAGGAAATGGAGCAACAAAGGATGAAGAAGACTAGAATAGTATAGTTTAGGTATTATACTTATGTAAAATAAGTAATAAAGTCAGGTTGTACACGGGAGTCTATATAATTATTACATTTTGGCAATGTAATATGATGGTGTTTGTTGGCATGTTATATTCTTTTTCAAATGTTTCTTTGCCTCAGATGCCATCACGGACTCACGCACATGATGGTGCGGGGACATGCCGCGGTAGGGAGGATACTCCTAACCCGCCACCAGTACCACCGACTTTGGCCGAGGCTATCACTGCCCTGGTCAATGACACCACTGATAATACGCGCTTCTTGTGTGAGATGGCGGGCACTCAGTTCCAACCGCACGGAGGCAGAGTTCCTCCACAAGGACCGTGTGATACTACTTATTTGGAATTCTCTGAGACTCGACCACCGCTTTTCATTAAAGCAGAGGAACCTTTAGAAGCCAATGAATAAGTTTGGGTTAATTCGATGCACAGAGACGCAAAAGCCTTGTTCGCCGCACAACAGTTAAGAGGGCCTGCCAGTACCTGGTGGGCAAATTTCTCAGCAATCCAGCCTGCTGGACATCAGATTACCTGTGATGAGTTCAAGTTGGCATTCCAAGAGCATTATGTTCCAGAGGGAGTACTCCAGACGAAGCTAGAAGAGTTTATCTGGTTGAGGCAAGGAGGAGATACAGTGATGCAGTATCTCAACAAGTTCAACCACCTCTCTCAGTATGCTATTGACCACGTAGATACTAACTTAAAGAAAAGAAATTGTTTTATGAGGGGGCTCAATGATAGGTTTCAGCGGAAAATACCAACATGCTTGGACCTCACCTACAGTAAGGCTGTCAGTACGGCACTCGCAGTGGAAGCCAAAAATGCAGGACATGGAAAATCAAAGGGGTTTGGAGGTGAAAGGTCAAATCAAGGACCTGAGAAGAGAACCAGGTTGGTGATCCGACCTTTTAATCAAAATCGTTCTTCGCCTCGACCACTTTCATATCCATTCAAGCAGCGTGTCTTTATTCGTCCCACTACTGCCCCCGCTCCTACCAATCAGCCGAGTGCCCTTGGTACTAGTTTCCCTGCTATTCCCAGTTCCTCCGGTGGTTGCTTCAACTGTGGGAAGTCCAGACACTTCATCAAGGACTGCCCATACCCGAAGCAAAATAAAACCAACTTTTAGCAAAACTCTGGGAATTCAAACCAAGGAAAGGGGAACATGGCCAATACTTCAACGGGCAAGAATTTCAAGAAAACGGGACGGATTTATTATACCCAAGTGGCTACTACACTGGAAGGCAAGGCGGTAATGATGGGTACGTTCCTTGTTGCCAATCACCCAGCAGTTATTCTCTTCGATTCTGGTGCATCACATACCTTCATAAGCAAGAATTTTGTGGAAAAACATTGCATTCCTGGCACTGAATCAAGGGAGGGATTTGTTATCCATTCACCTGGGGGCGGATATTTACCAAGGAAGTAGCCTTCCACGTACCTATAACATTGGCCAAGAGGGAATTTCCTACAAATATGATTGTTATAAAGGGGAAAGACTTAGATGTAATTCTAGGCATGAACTGGTTGGCCCAGCATAAGGCTATCATCAATTCAGACTTAAGAACCATTAAATTGAGCCATGGTCAGGAAGAGATCCAATTGTCCACCCCTGTAGCTATCCCAGCCAAAGCATCTGGACGAGTTTATGAGGCTATAGTACAAGAAATCCAGGATATTCTGGTGGTTTGTTCATTCCCGGATGTCTTTCCTGAGGACTTGCCTAGGTTGCCTCCTGAAAGGGATGTGGAATTTGTGATTGAACTAAAGCCCGGTACGGCTCCTATTTCTAGAAGATCGTACCGAATGCCACCTAATGAATTGGCAGAACTCAAGACTCAACTACAAGACTTGCTTGAGAAAGGGTTTATTAGACCAAGTTCATCACCTTGGGGATGTCCCGCAATTTTTGTCAAGAAGAAGGATCAGACGCTTCGAATGTGCGTGGACTACAGACCCCTTAATGAGGTTACCATCAAGAACAAGTACCCTCTTCCCCGGATGATATCTTGTTTGATCAACTTACTAGAGCTCGGGTATTCTCCAAGATTGACCTCCGGTTAGGTTATCATCAGATCCGTATTCGACCTGAAGATATACCTAAAACCTCGTTCACTACGCGGTATGGATTATTTGAATATTTGGTCATGTCTTTTGGATTGACAAATGCTCTAGCCCACTTCACATACTTAATGAACCCAGTATTTATGCCAGAGTTGGATAAATTTGTGGTGGTCTTCATTGACGACATTCTGATCTATTCCAAAAATGAAGAGGAGCACGCTAAGCACTTACGGATCGTGCTAACGCACTTAAGGGAGCACCAGCTGTATGCCAAGTTTAGCAAATGTGCGTTCTGGTTGGAGAAAATCCAATTTCTTAGACATGTATTATCTGCAAAAGGGATTGTGGTTGATCTCAGCAAAGTCAAGGATATTCTAGAATGGAAACCGCCTACTACAGTACATCAAGTTCGAAGTTTCCTTGGACTGGCTAGATACTACCGTAGATTCATTCCGAATTTCTCCAAGATTGTTAAACCAATTACGAGTTTATTAAAAAAATGATACAAAGTTTGATTGATCCTCAAAATGCAATGAAGCCTTCGAGCAGCTGAAGGTGTTGTTAACCATTGCTCCAGTATTGGCTCAACCAAATATTGAAAAACCTTTTGATGTGTATTGTGACACATCAGGCAATGGACTCGGATGTGTCCTAATGCAAGAAGGACGAGTCATAACTTATGCTTCAAGACAACTATGCTGACATGAGGAGCACTATCCAACTCATGATTTGGAACTAGCTGCAGTCGTTCATGCCCTCAAGATATGGCATCATTATCTGCTTGGGAATATATGTCATGTATATACGGATCACAAAAGTCTGAAATATATCTTTACCCAGTCAGAACTGAACATGAGGCAGAGAAGATGGCTTGAGCTAATTAAAGATTATGACATGGAAATCCATTATCACCCAAGAAAAGCCAATGTGGTGGCAGATGCATTGAGTCTTAAAGCTTCCTGTCATTGTCTTACAATAAGGACCCCTGACACCACCCTATGTCAAGAAATGGAAAAGTTAAACCTGGGTATGATACAACACGGAACTTCAACACAATTAAGGCTTGAGTCAGTTCTTCTATAGAGAATTATTGATGCCCAAAGAACCAACAAGGGTATGAAGCATATTCATGAGAAAACAGAAACCAGCAAAGCAAATTGCTTTAGAAAAGATGATCAAGGAATAATATGGTTTAATGATCGCATAGTTGTGCCCAAAGATGCTGAGGTCCGCCAACAAATTTTGGATGAAGCTCATCTTAGTCGATATTCCATTCATCCTGGAAGTACTAAGATGTATCAAGACTTAAAGCAACACTATTGGTGGAAAAAATGAAAATCAAAATCGCACGCTATGTGGCAAGATGTGACATCTGTAGACATGTCAAGGCTATGCATATAAAGACCGCTGGACCATTACAATCCTTGCCCATCCCAACTTGGAAATGGGAAGATATTTGCATGGATTTCATTGTGGGATTGCCTAAGACAGTTAAAGGTTTTGACTCTATTTAGGTTATAATTGATCGGCTTACAAAGATAGTCCATTTTCTACCAGTCAAGACATATTACCTGGTCATTACCTATGCCCAGATATATATTGCTCGTATTTTTAGTTTGCATGGAATTCCAAAAACAATAGTGTCAGACCGGGGACCGCAATTTGTATCCAAGTTTTGGGAAGAGCTACACAAGTCCTTGGGTACTAAGTTGCTTCACAGTTCGGCATACCATCCTCAAACAAGTGGACAAATTGAGAGAGTAAATCAGATACTTGAAGATATGTTGCGGGCATGTGTCCTAGAGTTCCCAGAGAAATGGGATGAATGTCTACCATTGGCAAAATTTTCTTATAATAATAAATATCAAGAAAGCATTAAGATGGCACCGTTTCAAGCACTGTACGGACAACGATGCCGGACACCCTTAAATTGGTCAGAACCCGGAGAATGGTGGTATTTCAGGCTTAATTTAGTCAAGGAAACAGAGGAAAAAGTTCAATGAATAAGGCATCACTTGAAAGAAGCTCAGGCTCGGCAGAAAAATTATGCGGATAAACGATGTCGACCTTTGTTCTTCCAAGTCAAGGATCATGTATACCTAAAAGTATCACCAATGAAGGGTGTTAATTGATTCGGGGTAAAAGGAAAGTTGGCACCCCAATACATTGGCCTGTTTCTCATTCTTGAACAATGCAGACCAGTGGCGTATAGACTTCAACTACCTGAATCATTATTTGCATTACACAACGTGTTCCATGTATATCAATTAAAGAAGTGCCTTCAAATTCCTGATCGAACCATCGATGTGGTGGATGTTGCTTTGGAACCAGATTTGACTTATTAAGAACATCCCATTCAAGTTTTGGGTCAGAAGGACAGGATCACCTAAAAAGGGACTCTTAAATTCTATAAGGTACAATGGAACCAGCATACTGAAGATTAAGCTACCTGAATGACTCAACACTTCTTGGAGAAAAATTTCTAGGTTTTTAGCTTCATGTAACTTGTAAGATGTGTACATGTGATTGTAAAGTTGGAATAAACCCCATACCGCCCCTTGCTCTGTAACACAAATAAGGAAATAAAGATGTGACGTGTTTCCTTTTCCACTACTTACCCTAGCACCTTAAATCTCGGGACGAGATTCTTTTGTGGGGGAAGGATGTAACACCCCTGGTGTTACTGGCACTAAAACTTGAGCATAACATCATGTGCATTGACATTTCATTTTGTTTGTTACACTTAGAATGCAGTCACTAGGTAAAATTTCAAAACAAGTTGTGATGATGTGACTTAAGGTGTACTTAATACTAGGGTAGGGTAACCCTGGAATTAGGGCCTATGGATGAAAGTGAAGCCAAGATGAGCAATGCCTCAAGAGTCATTAGAAATGTTCACAAGACATCAAGAGTGATGGGTTTGAGTGGCACAAAAACCCTAAAGTACTCAAAACCCTAAAAGAAACCCTAGAAAATCCTAATTGTACCCTAAGGGGTGGATTCAAATTCTATACACTTTTGGACCAAAGTGCAAATATCAAAGTGATAGAACACCAAAAACCAAGCAACTTTCGCATTGGAGGATTTTCATGTAATGTGGAGAAATTTGGACTTATTTGCAAAAAGGTCCCATGAACACTATATGGTTAAGTCTGAATTTCAGTAGAATTGGGCCATCTTTCGAGCTATATATCTCTGAATTCATAACGATTTTGCCCTAGGTCAACACATCAAATTTGTAGAGCTATGATAGGGGTACAACTTTGCTTAAGTGACTGAGCCTTGATGTTGTATAAAAATTAGAGATAAACTGGCCTAAAGATGGACTGTCAGTCACCACTGATCACTTAATCAAGACCACCAGTGACATTAGCAAAGCTTTGAGATCAATTTTGAGTAGGATCCATTGATTATTTGATTGTGGATGCTATAGCAAAATCAAAGGTGGATTCTAGAGCAACAACTTTGTTACAAATGGATTAACATGTTGTCACATACAAATTAGAGAATGAAGCTCTCTAAATCGTGCTGTCAGAACTTCTGATGAGGATTACCATGGTACAGTGACCAGAAAAGATCTCCGGTGTCGTGAGCTCAACGCCGGTGATCTGCCACCACAATTCACGCCTGCCTGGGAGATTCGTGTCGCGGGAGGAATAAATAACGTCGGGGCAGGGTGAAAATATCCAGTGGGGGTGTGAATCCAGTCGCTGGTCAGACCAGTCGTCGTGTCCCGCCGCGGTCAGTCGCGCTGGCATCACCAGAGCTCGTCGTTTTTCTGGTCGTGACATGTAATAACCACTCCTCTGCATCGTATGGGTTGTGGCAAGCCAACGGTTATCGATCGCAGGCCAGTTTCCTCTTGTCCGCCACAGTGATCAAGCCACTGTGAAATATCCTAGCCGGATAATCGTGATCTCAATCCCAAAATTCTTGTCTAGTTCGATCGGGACCTATAAATTGAGGATGCCCTCTGCTCCGCTTCTTAGTTATGCATCCAACCCATCCCCAGCTAGCTCCTATCGTGCACCACCGCGCCCCAATTTCGCATTTCCCCCAATTCACTTCTCCGCGCCGCCGTGAACCATCGCACCGTGGACCGCCAATTCTAGGTCTGTTCTTGTTCTATTTGTTCATGTTTCAACACCTCTATTCACTGGTATGCTTGTCAGTTCAACCCATTAAGATAGACCATGCTCAATCATCTGGAACACCTCGATTTGTCCGTGAAGTTCGCCGTCGTCGCGGGAGGGAGAACCTAGGGCTGGATTGGTGCAATTAAGGCAGGGCTTAGATTAGAATAGGGTCGTGGACGCTAGTCCAACACTTAATTGGGTTAGTCAACGTCGTTCATGGCCAGTCTTAGCAAAGAGATGGCCGACGGCGAGCGCGCCGTTGCCAAGGTTCGGTTTGGAAAAGAAACAGAAGTTGGAGGGTCTATGTGCAAATGTCAGAGAGACAGTGAATAGTGGCTAGGGGTTCTTCACTGGTTATTTGAAATACCGAGGGCCTTTTCGCAAAGTTGACAGCGTGGTCGCAGGCGCGCCCGCGTTCTGCGTGAACCTGGGCCGGCTGGGCTGGTTTCGGCCCAGTATTGTTGATGGTTTCTCCTTTTCTTTTTCTAATTAAGTTTGGAAATCCCTCAGAAATTTTAGAAAAATGATAAAAATATGGGACCAATTTTACTAGACTCCTAATTTCCCCTAGTATTTAATAAAAATAGTTCCAAGATTTTTAGTCTCAATCATCAATTATTTAGCAATTAAAGGTGCTTAAACCTAGTCTTTTAGAATTATAGAATTTGATTACTAGCTCCAAAAATCATAATTTTTTTTGGGTAAGTTTAATATAAAAATCAAAGTCCATGGGTAAAGTTTGGTATGTTTTGGACATTGTTTGTTCCCAAACCCAAAATCCTAGCTTCCTAGAATAGAACTTGCTTAACCCTGATAGGGTATTAACCTAGGAAACCCTAATGACTTAGGAGTACCATGAAGGAAAGTTATATTCAAGATATAACTTACTGTGTTCTATCATAACTGCATGTTCATAGCATCACATGAACATTTATGTATGAATATTATTATGTTTAGAAAACGAAGAAGTAGTAGTTGTTGAAGAGGAAGTTGCACCACCAACTGAAATTCCACCTGTTAGGGATAGTTTCTACTTTGACATTTGTGGAACAGATCCTGAATCCCCTACGACACAAGGCAAGCCCCGGTGCATTTACCCTTCCTTGCTGTTTTAAACTCTTTATCACTTAAAATGATGCATTAGGTGATAGGAGTTGGGTGATAAACAATTGCTGCATTTCCTTCCTTGAAATTGATTACCATTCCTTGATTACCTGTTTTGTTAAAAAGTTTTCTGATGCTTAGCTGCGCTTTAGAAAACAAAAGGATTTGTTTTAAACAACGATGATGCTTCATATGGGATGGGAGGTTTTCAAAAGAAAAGACTTGATGGTCGATCCATCATGGTCGTGATGGATTCAACATCGGAAAAGATGTACCTCTGCTAGGTACCAAACTTTGGGTTTTAAATAATAGAGCTGAGACCGGGCGGGTGACTTGCACGAGAAGATAGTCTCGATGTAGTGTCTCCGTCTGAGTCGATTAAGGACCATGTCGATGTAGGCTTGATGATCGAGGACCTTTTAACTGGTCACATGCCTCGTCATGGGTAAGCTTTGCCTCGGGCGGACCAATACTAGAAAAGCCAACACGCAATGGGAGTGGAGAGATGGCGAGAGTAACGTGTACCCTCCGTTGTAAGAGGCTGGTCGGTGGTGTAACTGTGCTCTCGGTTGGTGTGAACCCGGTCTGGTCTTGAGAAACCCGGTGGCGAGTTGACATATGCAAGGGTTAAGTGCTACATATGTCGTGTGGTTGGAGATCCCCACCTGGGTATTAATTGATTCCGATCGCCGTTACTTCTCGGACATGAAGGCTTGGTCACTGACTTACACGTAGCAATCCAGTAAAGTAAAAAGGGGTGACAAAAGACGGCTAGTGTAGGCCAAGTGCTTGAACTAGGGTAGAAAGAACTCTAGCTACAGGTAATGATTTAACTTGACAATAAAACTGGATTTTTAAGGATCCACTGATAGTAAGCATTTCTGCAAACAGAGTCTTTGATTTTTTATTAGCCTTACCTTGACTCCCTCAAGCCAGCATATCCTTGGGAGTCTTTTTCTTTTGTCGGGTAAGACTTGCAAAAGTACACTCCATACTTAGGGTTTTCGAACCCATGTTGTTGTAGGTGAGGAAACAGCGGAGTTTTGTTGTTTCTATTCAAAGGTGGTAGCCAAGGAGGAGCCCCAGCAGTGAAGTTGGTCGCGGGAGGATATTTGCCTCCCACCTTGAAAACAATAAACTTTTGTGCGGGAGAGTGTTTTGCCTCCCTGGTTTGTAATAATACTTTATGCACTCTTAATACCCTGGTATTGTAATACTAATACTCTCTCTATATATTTTATGAATGTAAATTAAATTATTGTAATCTGCTTCCGCTTATCCTTTCCTCAGATGTGATGTAATATCTGCGTGACGGGTGAAGCGCTCTTGGGCGAAATGATGAGGATACAGTTACCGAACTTGTCGAGTGATTATGTGCATCTACAGGGTTGTCCAAGGTCCTTAGGACAAGGACAACTATAGGTAGGCCTAATACCTTGAGAGGTTCCATCATAGCAGGTATGGGTGATAGCTCATTGGTTGTTTTTGGAGACTGCCCTACCCATGTGGTATTTGGTTTCTTTTGCATCAGGGCAGTCCATGGTATGGTGGTCTGAGTCCTCGCCATGGAAAAGATAGTAGAATTTGTTGGGCTACTGGGGACATCTACCCTGGCCTCTGCCTCTTGGTGCACCTCCGTCATGGCCTTGTTGCTAGGAGTAACGTCGAGGGGAAACATCGCTCTGATGTTGTTAGTTGGCGATGTTGTGGACCTGTGGCTGTGGGTTTACCAAGGTCTTGACGATTGTATTCCTGTTGTTGGCTCTTGCCCCATGCCTTGCTTGATTATGAGTCTGCCTTTGGCTTGCATTGTAATTCTACCTTTCAGTAATGAAAATCTTTGGATCGAGTGTATTTTTCGAAGAGTTGGTATAATTCCTGGAGAGTCGTCGGAGGGTCTATTGTGCAATGGTTGTAAAGCTGTCCTGCGCGAAGACCACTTATCACATAGTGGATTGCGATCTGATCGTCAACCAAAGGCAGCTACAACTTGAGTGATATGATTTTTTGTAGTAATCATGGAGGCTCTCTTTTTCTAGCTGTCTATAGAGGGAGAGCTTAGCCAGGGCGTCCGTCTCAGGTCTATAACCTTAAAAATTGAGTAAGAACTTGTCGTGAAGGGTTTTCCATGAGTCGATTGACAAAGGGGGAAGCCTTGAGTACCATGTTAGGATAGACCCTTCGAGGGCAATGATGAGGGACTTAGCCATTGTAGATTCATCTCCTCCGGAAGATGCGATGGCTAATTGGTAACTCATGATATATTGATTGGGGTCTGAGTTACCACTGTACTTGGGACAGGTCCCCGCTCTGTAGTTGATTGGCCATGGTGTAGCCTGGAGCTGTGCGGAGAGAGGACTTCGCACATCGAGGTAATTGAGGCCCTAGAATGCAATTTTCATTAGTGGTGCCTTTGAAATTTTTGATTATAAGCTGCTTCATGTGGCTACAGCCGAGGATGGACCTCGTTCTGTATTTATGCTATTTCATGCTAAAGGGTTCTTGCTTTTTCTACCTCCTCCATGATTAGTTGTCTGATTCTTGTCTGCATGTTGGTTCGTTGCCTTTTGGATGTGAGGACTTCTTGTTGCTTCTAGAGGTGATTGTTCTTGGTGCGAAGGCTGCACAGTTTTAGTTGATCCTCGAATGAGATTCCTAAGTCTTCGCCATCTTGGAATTTGTCCTCATCCTCTTGATCTGGGTGGGGTCTCATTGAAGCAAACCTAGGTGGTATGTCGCTGGTGGGTAAGTCCTCGGTGTAAGTATGAATGCTGCCCTCCGGCATGGGGGGTCTTCAGTGTGAGGGTGCTTGCTAGGTGCAGCAGCCTTGTCGATCTCGGTTGTAGCTGCCAGAGTGCTGTCTGCGAGGACCGCCTTTCCCTTCTTCTCTGCGAGGGCTGCCCTTGAAGCTTCATCCAGAAAGGCGGTGGCTCTCGTGATCTTCTTAGGAGCCATCATGGGAGTTGTTGTTCAGGGCACGAACGGTGGGCACCAAATCTTGGAACTGCCCTAACACGTGGTCAGGTGGGCCCAACACTCAGGGGACAAGTAGGATCAGGTGCACAGGAAGATGATGAGCGGGAACTATAGAGCTTTGTTCTGCGTGTCCCATCTATGTACATGATAGGGGTATTTATAGGTAACTGGGAGGGGTAATGGGCCCCTAAGTACAGTTATACCCGTAGTTACCTACTACATTCCCAGAATATTCCACTCAACGGGGTCATTATAGTGGTCAAAGTACAGTAATACGGACATACTATAAAATCTACCCCACAATGGGGCTTACAAGTTGGTCCAGATGGCATCGAGGCGGAGTCCTGGACCCTTTCGTAGTTAGACGAAGTCTCCAACTATGTGTTGCACCCTCGATTCTACGAGGTCATCGTCACAGGCATGGCCTCGGATGGCACAGCGAAGCCGTGTCCCTGCATTCGCGTGGTTTGGGCTCAACCGTCGGTGAAATGCCTTCAAGGGGTTGACTAGGGCCCTCCGCTTGACTCCCCTGTGAGGAGTCGTCCGGACACTATTGTGCGTCGAAGTCAAAGTGCTCTTTATCTGATGCTCCTGTGTAAGAAATGTCTGGTTGTAGCCGGGTTAGATAGATCAAGGTCAAATTCGGCCTCCTCCCCAACACACTTCATCAGGAAGCAAGGAACCAAAACAGGAAGGCCATCAACCCCAAGCCACAAGATGATGAACTAGATCAAGAGATCAACAACCTTGAAACTATTCACCAACAAGTGGAGAAGCGCAAGGAAAATATGCTTCGTCTCTCTGAGCTTCAGGAAAAAATCAATGATGCAATTGAAGAAATGTGCAACATTCTACAACATACTGAACATCAAGAGCATTAGCACAACTATAGAGACCTTCGACATGAGGGTCACAATCATGATGACCTTAATCCTGGGGCATAAAATCTTGAGGATTTCTTGTATGACGAAGCTTCCCCATTGACAATAGAACTACAAGCTACATTGTGGCCACCACTCTACAGGCTTCCCAAGTTGTCAGTATATGATGGTCCGTCAAAACCAAAGTAGTTTCTGATTAGCTACGAAGCCAACATATCCTCTTATGGTGGCAACACTGCAGTCACGGCAAAGTCATTTGTCATGGCGGTCAGAAGTGTGGCCCAAACCTGATATTCATCTCTTCGGACACGTACTGACACTTCGTGGCAAAAGTTGAATGACATGCTCCTTACAAGCTTTCAAGGCTTCCAAACCAAACCAATAGCTGCTCAAGTCCTCTTCCAGTGCACCTAGGAGCACGAAGAATGCCTTCAGGCCTATGTCTGAAGGTTCCTTTGCCTAAGGGCTCAAGCACCAACCGGTCAAGATAACATTGTCATAGAGGCATTAATTAAGGGGCTTTGTTTAGGCCCAGTAGCCCAGTACTTTGCTAGGAAACCACCTCACTCACAGGAGAAGCTGGTCAAAAAAATGGATGAATACATAAGGGCAGACAATGACTTCCACCAAAGAAGGGAGGAGGTCTAGAGATATGCAGAAATTGCCAAGAGCTTTAGGGGAAGATTCAACCAGAGGTATGTCCGAAGCATCCACAATCCAGCTCAAAGTGAGGAGAAGATGGCCCAATCTTAGGGGCAATCAAGCCAACAACAACAGTCAAGCACTCCGCATTAGTCGTCTCAGAGCACATTTTAGACTTGACCTACGGGCCCTAGGCCTATGGCCCACTCATGAAGTACCAACCCTCGGCCTGAGTACATTGGCCGTCTATAGGGCCTGAAACACAATGAGTCGTGTCAAGACCTAGGCTACGGAGGCCAGGGGTCGGTGTGGCACAGAGATCGTAATGATGATGCCGGATCTCTTCGCCACCAACTCCTCCAGCCATAAAGAGAGCGCCCAGGAAAGCCCAGACGACAACGCCATGCGGACAAGCACGACTTTACCAAGGTAGAACGCTCCATTTTACCACGACATCTTAGCTAATTCCTTGAGCAGCTACCGGTAACCGACCCCACCTTGGCCTATAAAAAGGGGAGGACAACCAGAAGACCAGAGACATGCAAAGACTCATGGACTTGAGACGACAACGCTAGAAGACCTAGAGGACTACAGAGGTCGAAGCCAAGGAGCGAACCACTACAACACCCAAGACTTAGTAGAGAGCACTAGATTCATAGTACTTAGGTGTAACCACACATAAGAGACTTGGAAGCTCCTCCCCCTTTTGCCCGCTTGTAACCTCTACTACAAGCATTGAGCAACAAAGGTGCATGTAGCGCGAGTCGCTGAAGACTGGATGTATGGACGTTCTACCCGAACGAGTATAAATCTCATGCCCACTAAACACACCATCCGGACCACGGAACGGGCACAAACAAACTTACTTGTTAGAGTTGGTTCGAAACGCTGATAGGTTCATTAGTTTTGCCCGTTCTTTCTTATTATTTTTTAGAAATTATGAGTGGACCACAAAAAGATTAAAATTTTGAATTGTTAATAAAAATTTGAAATTTTTGTATCCTAGAAAAAGACTAGAAATCACTCATCCTTCAATTAAAACATTTGATACCTACACCAATGTTGTGGTTTAGCTAACCATAAGGATCTATCTGCCTTGGGCATTATCCAATATTGGCCTATTTTTCCATCGTGTGAGAAGCCATGAATTCTGTTGGGTGGGGGTCGAACAAACCCTCAACCAAACAGATGAAGACCCTGTTTTTGTCCTAATGGCCTTTGCACACCCACGAGCGAAGGAGCCATCACGTAAGCATCCTTTGACCTGACAAAACACCAAGGAGGGACTACATCGTACGGAGGCCTTAGGATGGCCGAGCAGGTGAAGGCCAAGCTCGGCCTCGACCACAGAGCAAAGACCACACTTGTATTAACCATACACAGGATCACAAGTGATGGTTTCTTCGACCGGGCGGGCAACTACAAGTCGTCGATAGCCGAGGCCATCGTTTCCACATCGAATAAAGGATGTGCCCAAGCCAACCGTGACCAAGGGGAGCGGTGACGTGAAGGCTCTCGTGGTGAAGGCTACAAGTCGACCATGTACTCCCCTGGTGCACTAGAAGACATCGCCAAGGGTCCACCCGTCAGCGTGTCTGGTGTACACAGATTACTGTACGAGTAGCACTATAATTACTCCGTTCGGCGAGTTATCCCTCGAATTTAGTTGGTAGCCGGGGGTAGGGTCATACTTTGGACCACCTACCCCCGGATGGGCCTATAAATACCCTCGTCCTGTAGTGGGACGGGGCATGCATAATAAGAAGCTACAGTTCTCCCATAGTTTGTTTCGTTGTGCACATGAGTTCTCACTTGCTACTCGAGTGTTTGGGTCCACCTGACAGCACAGCCACCAGTCAGTGCCCCACATTTGGCGCCCACCGTTTGTGCGACGAAGACAACACCCACGATGTATCCTAGGAACACTCGTACCAGCTCACCATCGAACTACAATGACACCAGGGTTGCCCTCGTCGCCAAGAAAGATGAGGTCGCTTTTGCTATCGACCACAAACTAACCCATGTGCAACCATTCCACCACCTAAAATAGCTACCTCCCACATCGCCAAAAAAGAAAGATACCCCTAGCTTCTGGCTCACAACATCGTAAATGTGATCAATGGAGGCTCGAGCACTGACTTCGACATGAAAAGGCAGCAAAGAGATTACTACAGAAATAACCACATCGCAGTCAATGGGCCAATTGTCCAGACGAAGTGGTCACATGTCCCACTGACATTTGATTCAAATGATGTCAACCTTCGCAATGTCCCGCACACTGATGCCATGGTCATTAGATGCAATGTGGCAGGATGGGAAATTCGCAAAGCCCTTGTTGACAACGGTAGTCAGGCCAATATCATTTTCCTTCACGCCTTCGAGAGGATGGGCATAAACCCGAAAGAGCTACAACCGACAGATAACCCACTATTCGGATTCAGGGGCAAGACCACCCTACCCCTCGGGAAAATTGTTTTGCCATTGTTCTTTGGTACTGATGCAAATGCAAGAACATAACATATCACTTTCGATGTCATTGACATGGTGTACCCATACAATGCAATTTTGGGCAGGGGGCATCAATGCCTTCGAAGTGGCAATTCTTGGACTGTATTTGTGCATGAAGATCCCAAGACCTAGCAGAGTCATCACAGTCTTTGGAGATCAGCAAATGGCCCGTAACATAGAAAGAGACTTCATCCCAGGGCATCAAAACGTCCATTGTCTGGACACTAACGCACCTGCCAGTAATCTAGATTCATCAGCGAAGGAAGATAAACAACAAAGCCCGATCCAAAGTGACAAAGGGTCCAAGAAATTACCCCTCGATACAGCCCTCCCCAACCATGCTATGTTAATAGGCGAAGACCTAGCCCCTCAAGAGGAAGCCAACTTGCTTGTCTGTCTACAAAGAAATAAAGACGTCTTTTCCTGGTCATCATCCGACCTAGTCGGAGTCAGCCGGACCATCATTGAACACAAGTTCCATATCAACCCCTCCATCTGCCCTAAGAAGTAACAACTTCGTAAAATGTCAGATGAGAAAATAGAGGCAGCCAAGGCCGAAGTCCAGTGGCTCCTGGACACAAAATTCATTGAACCAGATGACTACCCCACCTGGCTCACAAATGTTGCCATGGTAAAGAAGAAAAATGGCAAGTGGCGTATATGCATTGAATTCACCAACTTGAACAAAGCCTATCCCAAAGACGAGTTTCCACTCCCTCTCATCGACAACATCGTCGAATCTGTAGTAGGCTACATAGTCATGTCACTTAGCGAGGAGGACTAGGCAAACGCCAGTTTCAACACCCCCTTCGGCACCTACTGTTTTGTAAGGATGCTCGAAGGCCTCAAGAATGTCGGGTCCACCTTCGCCCGCCTCACAATGTCCAAACTCAAGGACCAGGTTGGCAGAAACATTTTCACCTACATCGACAACATCATCGTCGCAAGCAAAAACAAAGTCAACCACCTAGAAATTTGGTGGAGACGTTTTCTAACATGCGAGAGGCTAGACTCTGGCTCAACCCAGAAAAGTGCGTCTTCGGGATCCACATGGGAAAGGTTCTGGGATACATAGTGTCAAGAAAGGGCATCAAGGCGAACCCTGACAAAATCAAGGCCATAGCAGAAATGCACCCACCACAAATAGTGAAAGAGGTCCAGAAGCTGATAGATCGTATCGCAGCTATGAATAGGGTCATTTCGAAGTTAGTCGAGTGCAGTCTTCCATTCCAAAAAGTGCTACGAGGGGCCACAAACTTTGCATAGGGGCCTAGAGCAGGCACCCACATTTGAAGACCTCAAATCATACCTGACAAACCTTGCCACCTTGTCCAGACCAACCCCAGGAGTTGACCTACTCCTTTATCTAGTGGTCTCCCACCATGGAGTGAGCATAGTGCTCATACAAGAAAAGTTAGATGAAGGCAGGCTAGTCCAATCCATCCCCGGTATATTTCGTAAACGAAGTCCTCACTGATTCCAAAACCCACATGACAGAAATGAAGAAAATCGCATACGGTGTGGTCATGGCATCAAGAAAGCTAAGGCATTATTTTGAAGCTCACAATATCAGGGTGCTAATAGAGTGAAGCCTAGCAGACATTTACAACAACCCAAAAGCCTCCGCCCCGATAGGAAAATGGGCTATGGAATTGTCAGAATATCACATGGCCTTTGAATCCCGAAGTGCCATCAAGTCATAGGTCCTACTGAATTTGTCATCGACTGACCGACCCTGCTACCCCTTCGCCACAGACCAATAAAACATCCTGGATCGTCCATTGTGATGGAGCCCAGGGACATTCAGGAGCTGGAGTAGCTGCAATATTAACTGCCACCTCAGGGTCCAAGTACAGATATGTCACCCGGCTAAGCTTCACAAATGGCTCTGATAAATGTACAAACAACATTGCGAAGTATGAGACGATCGTTCTAGGCCTGCGCAAGCTAAGAGCCCTCGGCATTCGGACCTGCATCCTCAAAACAGACTCGAAGATAGTCACAGGCCAAATCGAGAAAGATTGTGCGACACACGTGCCAGTTCTCCTGCAATACCTATCCAGAATGTGGAGTCTTGAAAAGCAATTTCGAGGCTTCACCGTCCAGCACATTGACCGCTCCAGAAATTAAGCGGATACCATGGCGAAGGCTGCTGCAAGAGGAGACCCCTTACCCTCCGACGTGTTTTACTAGGTCATTGAAACACCCTTCGTCAGGCATCCAGACTTAAAAGCAATATCGGTCAGCATGATATGTCAAGAGGACTAGAGCGCTCAGATAATATCCTACCTCTGAGGGCATTACCACCCAGTGGACCCCTTGGAACAGTCCAGGCTTGCATACAGGTGCCATCAGTACTCGCTCATTAAAGACACCTTGTACCGGAAAGGAGTCGTCCAACCTCTACTCAAATGCATCACTAGGCACGAAGGCAAAGAGCTAATTGCCGAGGCCCACCAAGGTTTATCCGGATGCCACGTCGGCCCAAGGACCCTCGCTTCCAAAACTTTGTGCCTTGGCTTCTTCTGGCCTGACATCGTTAGAGACACACTTAATGTTTCTTGAAGTTGTGAGGCATGCCAGGCCTTCGCCCCAAGCAAGGGGGCCTTCGCAGAAGTAAAAACTGATCGCACCAACATGGTTGTTGCACCGCTGGGGCATCGATATTGTCACCCCTCCCTATTGTTCAAGGGAACCTAAAATACACCTTCATCGTTGTTGAATATTGCACTAGATGGATAGAACCACAGAAAAAGTAATGAGCACAGAAAAAGTCATCAACCCCTAGATTATAGCAGGTAGGCCTGTAGTCTCCGTCTGCAACCATGTTGCCTAGTGGTCGAAGAGGCCTTCACCCTCTAGGTCTAGCAGATGGAGAGCCACACCCAGCTCATCGTAAATGAAAGGGAAATGTGCCCTTGGGCCATTTCTAAGTATTTTGGTGATTTAGTGTCCAACACAAGTGCCTAAGTGTAAAAAGGTGGACAAAGTACAAATCAAGGATAAAGGTATGTTTCTCAGACTTAGTACATTGTTTTATGGACTAATGTAGTGTGTCTAAGTGCTGGAAACAGGAAAAATCCAATTGGAAATGTCTTGGCTCGAGCAGCCAAGACTCTGTTGAGTCTGGGTGCACCGGACAGTGTCCGGTGGTGCACCGGACAGTGTCCGGTGCGCCAGGCTGGCTCGAGCGAAGTGGTCGCTCTTGGGAATTCACCGGCGACGTACGGCTATAATTCACCAGACTGTCCAGTGTGCACCGGACTGTCCGGTGAGCCAACGGTCGGCAGGGCCAACGGTCGGCCGCGGGATCTGCGCGGGACACGTGGCCGAGCCAACGGCTAGAAGGGGGCACCGGACTGTCCGGTGTGCACCGGACATGTCCGGTGCGCCAACGGCTCTCAGGCTGCCAACATTTGACTGCGCCATTTTTGGAAGGAAATCGGGCACCGGACAGTGTCCGATGTGCACCGGACTGTCCGGTGCGCCAGTCGACAGAAGGCAAGATCAGCCTTCCTAGATTGCTCTCAACGGCTCCTAGCTGCCTTGGGGCTATAAAAGGGACCCCTAGGCGCATGGAGGAGCACACCAAGCATTCCTACAACATTCCTAAGCACCAAGACCTCGATTCCGCGCATTTGTTTCATTGTGATAGCATATAGAGCTCTAGTGGAGTTGTGAACTCATTGGGTTGTGGTGCGAGCTCTTGTTGCGACTTGTGTGCGTGTTGACACTTTGATTCTTGTGTCTTGTGTGCGTTGCTAATCCCCCCTTGCTCTGTGCTTCTTTGTGAATTTCAAGTGTAAGGGCGAGAGGCTCCAAGTTGTGGAGATTCCTCGCAAACAGGATTAAGAAAAGCAAGCAAAACACCGTGGTATTCAAGTGGGTCTTTGGACCGCTTGAGAGGGGTTGATTGCAACCCTCATCTGTTGGGACGCCACAACGTGGAGTAGGCAAGCGTTGGTCTTGGCCGAACCACGGGATAACCACTGTGCCATCTCTTTGATTGATCTCTTGTGGTTATTGTGTTTTGACTCCTCTCTAGCCACTTGGCAATTATTGTGCTAACGATTAACCAAGTTTTGTGGCTTAAGTATTGATTATCACAGGATCACCTATTCACCCCCCCTCTAGGTGTTCTCAATTGGTATCAGAGCCGTTCTCTTCACAAAGGGACTAATCGCCCGAAGAGATGGATCCTAAGGGGAAGGGAATCGTGATCAACGACAAAGAGAAGGAGTCTTTCGTCAACGAGCCGAAGGATGACAAACCTACCGACTCGGGCTCGGTCCATAGACGGAAAGATGGGAAGAAGAACAAGACAAGGCGCATCAAGGAGATCGTCTATTACGACGACAGCGATGAGTCTACTTCTTCCCAAAAGGACGACGACCACAACGACTACGAGAGAAGAAAACCGGTCAATTCGAACTTTTCTTTTGACTACTCTCGTATTCCTCAAAGTTCAAATTCACATTTGCTCTCCATTCCTCTCGGCAAGCCTCCACACTTTGATGGGGAGGACTACGGATTTTGGAGCCACAAAATGCGTAGTCACCTATTCTCTCTCCATCCTAGTATGTGGGAGATTGTAGAGAGTGGAATGCACTTTGATAGTACGGATAGTCCCATGTTCATTAATGAGCAAATTCATAAGAATGCACAAGCTACTACTGTTCTTCTAGCTTCATTGTGCAGGGATGAATACCACAAAGTGAGTGGCTTGGACAACACCAAGCAAATATGGGACACCCTCAAAATCTCTCATGAGGGGAACGACGTCACATTGCTCACCAAGATGGAGTTGGTGGAAGGCGAGCTTGGATGATTCGCGATGATAAGGGGCGAGGAGCCAACCCAAACATACAACCAGCTCAAGACCCTTATCAACAAAATAAGGAGCTACGGAAGCACGCGATGGACGGACCACGACGTCGTCCGACTGATGCTAAGGTCCTTTACTGTTCTTGATCCTCATTTGGTGAATAATATTCGTGAGAATCCCAGGTACACCAAAATGTCGCCCGAAGAAGTCCTTGGAAAATTCGTAAGCGGGCGAATGATGATCAAGGAGGCAAGATACGTGGACGACGCATTAAATGGTCCGATCAACGAGCCTCAACCCCTTGCTCTCAAGGCAACAAGAAGCAAGGAGGCGCTACCTAGCAAGGTGGCACAAATTGAGGCGGCCGGACTTAATGATGAAGAGATGGCCCTCATCATCAAAAGATTCAAGACGGCGCTTAAAGGTCGCAAGGGACAGCCAAGCAAGACCAAAGCCAAGGGGAAGCGCTCATGCTTCAAATGCGGTAAGATTGGTCATTTTATTGCTAACTGTCCCGACAATGATAGTGATCAGGATCAAGGGAACAAGAGGGAGAAGAAGAAGAACTATAAGAAGGCAAAGGGCGAGGCACATCTTGGCAAGGAGTGGGATTCGGATTGCTCCTCGTCCGACTCCGACAATGAAGGACTCGCCGCCACTGCCTTCAACAAATCATCCCTCTTCCCCAACGAGCGTCACACATGCCTTATGGCAAGGGAGAAGAAGGTATGTACTCGAAACTCTACTTATGCTTCTTCAAGTGAGGACGAATCTAGTGATGAGGATGAAATAGATTATTCATGTTTATTTAAGGGCCTAGATAGAACCAAGGTAGATAAAATTAATGAATTGATTGATGCCTTGAATGATAAGAATAGGCTTTTAGAAAAACAAGAGGACTTGTTGTATGAAGAACATGACAAATTTGTAGAAGCACAAAAATCTCATGCCTTAGAAGTTAAGAGAAATGAAATGCTTTCTTGTGAATTATCTTCTTGCCATGAGACGATTTCTAGCTTAAGGAGCATTAATGATGATTTGAATGCTAAGTTAGAAATAGCTAGTAAATCAACAACTTGTGTAGAAAATGTTGTTATTTGCAATAGATGTAAAGATTTTGATATTAATGCTTGTAGTGAACACATAGCTTCTATTGCAAAGTTAAATGATGAAATGGCTAGTCTTAATGCCCAACTTAAGGCTAGCAAAAGTGATTTTGATAAACTAAAATTTGCTAGGGATGCCTACACGATTGGTAGACACCCCTCAATTAAGGATGGGCTTGGCTTCAAGAGGGAAGCCAAGAACTTAACAAGCCATAAGGCTCCCATCTCCGCCAAGGAGAAAGGGAAGGCCCCTATGGCAAGTAGTACTAAAAAGAACCATGCTTTTATGTACCATGATAGAAGATAGTCTCATAGGAGTTGTAATTCTTTTGATTCACATGCCTATGATTCTTATTCTATGTTTGCTTCCAGTTCTTCCTATATGCATGGTAGAGATATGCCTAGGAAAAATATTCATCATGTGCCTAGAAAGAATATTGTTCATGTTCCTAGGAAAGTTATGAATGGACCCTCTACAATTTATCATGCTTTAAATGCTTCCTTTGCTATTTGTAGAAAAGATAGGAAGATAGTTGCTAGGAAATTAGGGGCAAAATGCAAGGGTGATAAAACTTGCATTTGGGTCCCTAAGGCAATTCTAACTAACCTTGTAGGACCCAACAAGAGTTGGGTACCTAAGACCCAAGCCTAAATTTGCCTTGCAGGTTTATGCATCCGGGGGTTCAAGCTGGATTATCGACAGCGGATGCACGAACCATATGACGGGGGAAAAGAAGATGTTCACCTCCTACGTCAAGAATAAGGATTCCCAAGATTCAATCATATTCGGTGATGGGAACCAAGGCAAGGTGAAAGGTTTAGGCAAGATTGCAATATCTAATGAGCACTCTATCTCTAATGTGTTTTTAGTTGAGTCTCTTGGATATAATTTACTATCTGTTAGTCAATTATGTAATATGGGATATAATTGTCTATTTACAAATGTAGATGTGTCTGTCTTTAGAAGATGTGATGGTTCACTAGCTTTTAAGGGTGTACTAGACGGCAAACTTTATTTAGTTGATTTTGCAAAAGAGGAGGCCGGTCTAGATGCATGCTTAATTGCTAAGACTAGCATGGGCTGGTTGTGGCATCGCCGCTTAGCACATGTGGGGATGAAGAACCTTCACAAGCTTCTAAAGGGAGAACACGTGATAGGTTTGACTAACGTGCAATTCGAAAAAGATAGACCTTGTGCAGCTTGTCAAGCAGGTAAACAAGTGGGAGGAGCACATCACAGCAAGAATGTGATGACCACTTCAAGACCTCTGGAGCTGCTGCATATGGACCTCTTCGGACCCGTCGCCTATCTGAGCATAGGAGGAAGTAAGTGTGGTCTAGTTATTGTTGATGACTTTTCCCGCTTCACTTGGGTGTTCTTTTTACAGGATAAGTCTGAAACCCAAGGGACCCTCAAGCGCTTCCTAAGGAGAGCTCAAAATGAGTTTGAACTCAAGGTGAAGAAGATAAGGAGCGACAATGGGTCCGAATTCAAGAATCTTCAAGTAGAGGAGTTCCTTGAGGAGGAGGGGATCAAGCACGAGTTCTCCGCTCCCTACACACCTCAGCAAAATGGTGTGGTAGAGAGGAAGAACAGGACGCTCATAGATATGGCAAGGACTATGCTTGGAGAGTTCAAGACCCCCGAGCGCTTTTGGTCGGAAGCCGTGAACACAGCTTGCCACGCCATCAACAGGGTCTACCTTCACCGCCTCCTCAAGAAGACTTCATATGAGCTGCTAACTGGTAACAAACCCAATGTGTCTTATTTTCGTGTATTTGGGAGCAAGTGTTATATTCTTGTGAAGAAAGGTAGATCTTCTAAATTTGCTCCCAAAGATGTAGAAGGGTTTTTATTAGGTTATGATTCAAATACAAAGGCGTATAGGGTCTTCAACAAATCATCGGGTTTGGTTGAAGTCTCTAGCGATGTTGTATTTGATGAGACTAATGGCTCTCCAAGAGAGCAAGTTGTTGATCTTGATGATGTAGATGAAGAAGACGTTCCAACGGCCGCAATACGACCATGGCGATTGGAGATGTACGGCCTCAGGAACAATTAGAGCAAGATCAACCGTCTTCCTCAACTATGGTACATCCCCCAACCCAAGATGACGAACAGGTGCCTCAAGTGGAGGCGCATGATCAAGGGGGAACACAGGATGTTCAAGTTGAAGAAGAAGAAGCATCTCAGGCACCTCCAACCCAAGTTCGAGCAACGATCCAAAGGGATCATCCCGTTGACCAAATATTGGGTGATATTAGCAAGGGAGTAACTACTCGCTCGAGATTAGTTAATTTTTGTGAGCATTACTCCTTTGTCTCTTCTATTGAGCCTTTCAGGGTAGAAGAGGCCTTGCTAGATCCGGACTGGGTGTTGGCCATGCAGGAGGAACTCAACAACTTCAAGCGCAATGAAGTTTGGACACTGGTGCCTCGTCCCAAGCAAAATGTTGTGGGAACCAAGTGGGTGTTCCGCAACAAACAGGACGAGCACGGGGTAGTGACAAGGAACAAGGCTCGGCTTGTGGCAAAAGGTTATGCCCAAGTCGCAGGTTTGGACTTTGAGGAGACTTTTGCTCCTGTGGCTAGGATAGAATCAATTCATATCTTGCTAGCATATGCCGCTCACCATTCTTTCAGGTTGTACCAAATGGATGTGAAGAGCGCTTTCCTCAACGGGCCGATCAAGGAGGAGGTGTACGTGGAGCAACCCCCTGGCTTCGAGGATGAACGGTACCCCGACCACGTGTGTAAGCTCTCTAAGGCGCTCTATGGACTTAAGCAAGCCCCAAGAGCATGGTATGAATGCCTTAGAGACTTTTTAATTGCTAATGCTTTCAAGGTTGGGAAAGCCGATCCAACTCTTTTTACTAAGACTTGCGATGGTGATCTTTTTGTATGCCAAATTTATGTCGATGACATAATATTTGGTTCTACTAATCAAAAGTCTTGTGAAGAGTTTAGCAGGGTGATGACGCAGAAATTCGAGATGTCGATGATGGGCGAGTTGAACTACTTCCTTGGGTTCCAAGTGAAGCAACTCAAGGACGGCACTTTCATCTCCCAAACGAAGTACACGCAAGATTTGTTAAAGCGGTTTGGGATGAAGGACGCCAAGCCCGCAAAGACTCCGATGGGAACCGACGGACACACCGACCTCAACAAAGGAGGTAAGTCCGTTGATCAAAAAGCATACCGATCCATGATAGGTTCTTTGCTTTATTTATGTGCTAGTAGTCCGGATATTATGCTTAGCGTATGCATGTGTGCTAGATTTCAATCCGATCCTAAGGAGTGTCACTTAGTGGCTGTGAAGCGAATTCTTCGATATTTAGTAGCTACGCCTTGCTTCGGGATCTGGTATCCAAAGGGGTCTAACTTTGACTTGATTGGATACTTAGATTCCGACTATGCTGGATGTAAGGTCGATAGGAAGAGTACATCGGGGACGTGCCAATTCTTAGGAAGGTCCCTGGTGTCGTGGAACTCTAAGAAACAAACTTATGTTGCCCTATCCACCGCTGAGGCCGAGTATGTTGCCGCAGGACAGTGTTGTGCGCAACTGCTTTGGATGAGGCAAACCCTCCGGGACTTTGGCTACAATCTGAGCAAAGTCCCACTCCTATGTGATAATGAGAGTGCTATCCGAATAGCGGAAAATCCTGTTGAGCACAGCCGCACAAAGCACATTGACATCCGACATCACTTTTTGAGAGACCACCAGCAAAAGGGAGATATCGAAGTGTTTCATGTTAGCACCGAGAACCAGCTAGCCGATATCTTCACTAAGCCTTTAGATGAAAAGACCTTTTGCAGGCTGCGTAGTGAGCTAAATGTCTTAGATTCGCGGAACTTGGATTGAATTGTAGCATACATGTGTTTATGCCTTTGATCATGTTCATTCTGCATTTTGTTGCTTATTGTGGTGCTCAAGTTGTACAAGCACTCCCTAGATCTCACAAGTCCTTGTGCAAGTGATGCACATACTTAGGGGGAGTTGTGTTACAACTTGACCCTTTGAAGACTAACCGTTTGCTTGAGTTTGCTTGATTTAGTCTCAAAGGAGGTTTGAAAGGGAAAGGTGGACTTGGACAATGAAACACTTCCACAGCACTCCGATGAGAGGGTAACTTATTCCAAGTTCATCTCATGTACTCTTATTGCCTTTGTATTCTCATTTGAAGATTTTGGTGAGGCAATGGGGTTAAGGGCCAAGCTTGATCCCGTTTTGGTGCTTCATGCCAAAGGGGGAGAAAATAAGGGCCAAAGCAATAGATGGATCAGCTACCACTTGAGAAATTTTGAAAATAGTAGAATAGAGCTTTTGGTTTGTCAAAACTCTTTTAGTGTCTCTCTTGTCAAAAGTTGGCTTCTTGTGGGGAGAAGTATTGATTATGGGAAAAAGGGGAGTTTTTGAAATCTTGAATCAATTTCTCTTGAAATGACTCTCTTTATGTCTTAACATGTGTGTTTGACTTAGAGATAGGAATTTGAGTTTGATTTGCAAAAACAAACCAAGTGGTGGCATAGAATGATCCATATATGTCAAATTTGATTCAAAACAATTTTGAGTTCTTATTTGAATTGATTTTGCACTTGTTCTACTTGCTTTATGTTGTGTTGGCATAAATCACCAAAAAGGGGGAGATTGAAAGGGAAATGTGCCCTTGGGCCATTTCTAAGTATTTTGGTGATTTAGTGTCCAACACAAGTGCCTAAGTGTAAAAAGGTGGACAAAGTACAAATCAAGGATAAAGGTATGTTTCTCAGACTTAGTACATTGTTTTATGGACTAATGTAGTGTGTCTAAGTGCTGGAAACAGGAAAAATCCAATTGGAAATGTCTTGGCTCGAGCAGCCAAGACTCTGCTGAGTTTGGGAGCACCGGACTGTCCGGTGGTGCACCGGACAGTGTCCGGTGGTGCATCGGACAGTGTCCGGTGTGCCAGGCTGGCTCGAGCGAAGTGGTCGCTCTCGGGAATTCACCGGCGACGTACGGCTATAATTCACCGGACTGTCCGGTGTGCACCGGACTGTCCGGTGAGCCAACGGTCGGCAGGGCCAACGGTCGGCCGCGCGATCTGCGCGGGACACGTGGCCGAGCCAACGGCTAGAAGGGGGCACCGGACTGTCCGGTGTGCACCGGACATGTCCGGTGCGCCAACGACTCTCAGGCTGCCAACGGTCGACTATGCCATTTTTGGAAGGAAATCGGGCACCGGACAGTGTCCGGTGTGCACCGGACTGTCCGGTGCGCCAGTCGACAGAAGGCAAGATCAGCCTTCCTAGATTGCTCTCAACGGCTCCTAGCTGCCTTGGGGCTATAAAAGGGACCCCTAGGCGCATGGAGGAGCACACCAAGCATTCCTACAACATTCCTAAGCACCAAGACCTCGATTCCAGCATTTGTTTCATTGTGATAGCATATAGAGCTCTAGTGGAGTTGTGAACTCATTGGGTTGTGGTGCGAGCTCTTGTTGCGACTTGTGTGCGTGTTGACACTTTGATTCTTGTGTCTTGTGTGCGTTGCTAATCCCCCCTTGCTCTGTGCTTCTTTGTGAATTTCAAGTGTAAGGGCGAGAGGCTCCAAGTTGTGGAGATTCCTCGCAAACGGGATTAAGAAAAGCAAGCAAAACACCGTGGTATTCAAGTGGGTCTTTGGACCGCTTGAGAGGGGTTGATTGCAACCCTCGTCCGTTGGGACGCCACAACGTGGAGTAGGCAAGCATTGGTCTTGGCCGAACCACGGGATAACCACCGTGCCATCTCTGTGATTGATCTCTTGTGGTTATTGTGTTTTGACTCCTCTCTAGCCACTTGGCAATTATTGTGCTAACGATTAACCAAGTTTTGTGGCTTAAGTATTGATTATCACAGGATCACCTATTCACCCCCCCTTTAGGTGTTCTCAGTAAACTTCGTGGAAGTCGTTAAACACGTACCGCGCATGCACCCACACGCTATGGGCGAAACCCGCCGAACAAAGGCGCTCCACAGATAGCTCGGTCAGCACGATATTAAGCTCCACCTCAAGGTAACCACCTACGATTCAGCGGACTTCACCCTTTGCTCAAGCTCGAACACCACCTTTTTCTTCTCTTCCAGCTTTTCCCGGACGGCCAAGCACTCCGCCCTTGCTGCAGCCACCTTCGCTCGAGCCTCCACCAAGGGATCTAGGGCATTGGCAACAACTGCAAGTTGAAAAAAACACATGTCAGCCCCAATCTCAGCGAAGGCAATGAATTACACATAAAAGTTCTCACTGAGAGAAGATGTGGGGTGACATCTCTCAAGACCACACCAGTAATCAAGGTAGTGTCCATTTCCCCTTCTCCTCAATGCCAGAATGGACTGCGTCCCACGGGCCAACCTTAAGCCCTGTCAAGTCTGAAGTCCCCGAGAAACTCACTCTTTCCCTTGCATCGCGTAGAAAAAATGGGGGGAGGGGCGATAACGAATACGACAAAACCTGCTGGTGATGCCATCTTCAGTGGTGATTTTATCACTAGCTCCATATCAGAGAAGTCAAAGTCCCCCACACCTAGAGGAGGCATGGTACCCTCAGCACCCGGAGCCCCCTTCTCCTCACTGGTTGCCCCCACTCACGCCCCCTTTGGAGAGTGCCCAGAGTCCGAAGGCTCGACGATAGGAACCCTCCGCTTCCTCATCCGGTTCGTTATATTGACCACCCCATAGATTGGAGCGGATGCCTGCCCCTTCGGATCCATTGCTGCTACAATCACATCCGGATGTTATGCGAATAAGAGAATATAAGCAACTCCCTCGCTACGCGGGCCAGTGCAACATCCTCGTAGCCACACGCCACATCCATTTCCCTCACAACCTATTGTTTCACGCTCCCCGAGCCAACTCGCATAGGAACCAAATTGCTCCCCAACTTACCCCTGGTAATGAGCTCAGCGAAGTCCTCCATAGGCTTAGCCCCCACATCGGGCGCCGCGTCAATAGGACCATAGGTCTCTACAAGGTCAGCCGTGAAGGCCTCAGGGCAATCCACGTTAGGCTCCGCCGAGCATACCGATGGTGTCTCCATCGACGTTTGCGACTGAGCGGGGCCCCGTACTGACGCCTTTCGCATCCTCTATGGGCAGGTTGTGTTCTCTTCATAACCAAGCTCCATTTGGCTAAACATTTGGTTCATACGCACATGGCCTCCACAAAATTCGACTGCCTTCTCAACATCCTGCTCAGTAATAGACCGATAAGCCCCTCTACCTCCTTCTCTATCTCTGCAAAAAATGTCTGTCGAGAATGACACCTGAGATCAATTAAGAAGACAGGACTCAAAATCTACCTAACAAAACCAGCGAAGTGCCAGCAAGCAACCGGACCCACAGTCCTATCTCGACTGAACGGCCAAACCCCGCACGCCAGGTACTCCTCAACTAGGTCTCGGCCACTACAGGCAACAGTAGCAAAATTGAAGGAACGGTCGTTGCGGTCCCCCTCCGCAACCGCAAAGCGTGGGAAAGCTTCAAACTAAAATGGACTCAGGGTACTCGCATGAGGCCACCTTTCGCCCTCACCACACTGCACATAAAATCAATTTTTT
This sequence comes from Zea luxurians, assembly GCA_029449295.1. Lineage (NCBI taxonomy): Eukaryota > Viridiplantae > Streptophyta > Magnoliopsida > Poales > Poaceae > Zea > Zea luxurians. The sequence goes on along the minus strand of JAOPSE010000010.1, from coordinate 33,401,335 downwards.
GTCCATCCCACCCACTTATTCTTCACACAAGGGGCTAACTCGACAACTTTATCCTTCAACTTCTCAGTCTTCGGGGTAAAAGTACAACTGCCAAACTGATCAACTCTGCCACCCAAAGACCTCCTCTGCCAATGTAGCCAATAGTACTTGGTAAAGACCTCGACGCTTAAGCCTCCGCCAAATGTAGTCGTCGCCCACACAAACTTGCTCAGCGCAACCATGGTGTTCGACGTCAGATGGTGAATTTGAACTTTAAACTTCACAAGCACTTCAGTCAAAAAGCCATTGAATGGCAGACGGAGTCCTGCAGCGACAACCCCTCAAAAAACAAGCACTTCGCCATCTGGCCTCAGCAGAGTATCCGCCCCGGTAGCACGCCCGCATTTACTTGGGAAGTAGCCCAAACTCTCCATCTCATTTACCCTCCGTGATGCAATCTTAGAGCGTCCCAATTCATAATTCTCCCGGCCCAGCCCACCGGAGCATGCAACCCTAGCAGAGGAAGAGCCATTGCCCTTCCCACCATGCGGTGGCGGCAGCAGCGGCGTCGGCGGCAACAAAGTTGCACCACCGCTAGGAGAGGGAGACATGATGGCGTACCGGGGTCGTCGGCGGGCGGCAATCTTGAGGCGAGTCAGAGTCAACGAGCTAATCGCTGATCTCGTCGCCAGCGCCGAAAACGATTTTTGCGACGACAACAATTGCGAAAGCAGAGAAAGCTGGCCCAGCCACACGGTCCCTATAACACCCTGAATTTGGGGGTATAAAATTTCTTTCCAATGATCACCCAAATTCATGTGTTACTCTTCTCTCTCTCACCCTAGATTCTATCTCTCTCTAGATTCTCTCTCCCTTTTACCCCTTTTAAGTAGAATTAGCTTAAGTTACTGGAGGTTAATTATTTATTTTTGCCAAAACACTATGGGTCATGACATGTTGCATCATGCTGAGCTTAAATATTCTTTGAATTGTTGCACATGTTTGAATTAGTTTGAATTTGAAACTTGAATTGAATTTGGATTGAAAACCCTAGAGAAAAGAAATGGAAAAGCAATTGGAAAATCTAGAGAAAAAGAAAAAGGCAAAGTAGCCCAGCCTGCCCAGCTCGGCCCAGCCAGGCCGCGCGTCCACGCGCCCGTGTTGCCTGACGGGTGGGATCCACCTGTCAGCAACAACTTCATCTCCCTCGCGCCCTCTCTCTCTCTCTCTCGCTCGCTGCCCAGTGGGGCCAGGCTGTCGGCGCCGATTTCTTCGCCCGCGCGCCCCTCTCCCCTCTCTTCCTCGCGGGCCCAGTTCGCCAGTCGCCGAGCCGTTGCCCCGCGCGCCCCTTCTCTCTCTGCGACATGGGCCTCCGCTGTCAGCTCCGCCCTCACCGCGCCCGCCGTGCAGCAGCGAGCGCGCACACGCACACGTCGCCGGGATCCTTAGCCACGTCACTCTGCCCACGCCCGAGCTCCTTTTTGAGCCCCGCCCATGCCCGCACTCACTCCCCGCCTCATTTCACGCAGTCCCGCCCTCGCTCGCGCTCTGCTCATGACGCCAGACCTCGCCGGAGACCCACGCCCGCCTCCTCGGCCATCTAGCTCGCCGGAGACCGTGCCAAGCCACCCCGAGCTCTGCCCTGAGGTGAGGCACCTATGCCCGTGCTCAGTTTCCCCAATTTCGCTTTGCTGTCTTCGCCAGAGTTCGGTCGTGGCAGTCCGCCGCGCCCGCGCGGTGACCGGCCAAATTAGCTCGGCCTAGTGCCCTCGTGCTAGTCCCTAAGGTACGCCTCCCTCTGCTGAAGCTATCCCAGGCCTTAGCGTGCCTCAAGCCCCCTCCCCGCGGCCGGAATCCCTCACAGGAGTTCCTTCGGTCCGCCCGAGGCCTTTTCCCCACCATTCCCCCCTCTCTGACCTCGAATTTGTGGCCTTTCCCCGCCACTGAGTTCGCCGTGTCGTTCTCCCCCTCTCTGCCCAATTCCGGCGACCCCGGACCCACCATAGCATGCGCCTGCCCCAACTCTGGCGACTTCACCGTCGCGAGGAGGAGTGGCGCCGCCCGCAACCGTTCACCCTCTCCTGGTCTGATCTCCCCCGTCCGATCTTGATCGCATGGCCCAGATCACGGGATACCGCTTAGTGCACGCGCGCCCTGCGCCCCTGACCTGCCTGTCAGCGCCCGTGTCCCCTGGCGCTGGGCCTGATCGGTCAGTGCGCTCTCCCCCTCGGTCGCTGACACCCCCTGGCCTGCCTGTCAGTGCTCGCCCACCCGCGCGCGCGCCCCCTCGGCCGCAGATCTAATCTCGGCCGTCGGTTTCTGATCTAACGGTTTGAATCGCTCGATACCCCTTCGCGCGGTACTTTTATTAAAGGGACCCTTGGTTTGTTTAGAATTAACCTGTCATCCCTGGTTTTCGCGCGCAGGCCCCTGTAACCTTGCAGATTGAACCCTAGACTTTTAAATATTCATAGAACTATACATATTTTCATATTTTGAATTCCCAAACTTGTTTATTTCATATCTTTTGCATATGAACTCCAAATTTAGTGATTCAAATTGCAAAATGTTCATAGGATTTTTCTTTGTTTAAATAAATTAGTTCCATTTACATTCTGTGCTTTCTAATTTTATGGTTAACTATGAACTAGCATATGTATAGATTTGTTTATTTAATAAAATAAAAAGGGAAAACCCTAGAGATTAAAGCATGTTTAATCTTGTGAGATTAATAATGTGTATTACATGAATTAATCCCTGGTCTAACTTTTATGTCACAATAAAATAAATTGAACTAGGTTATGTAATTGTGGGCAATACTTAAAAAAATAATCTATTTCTAAATGAAATTAGTTTATGTTATAGTTCATGTTATACTTTGATCTCATTATTCCTTAATTAGTATTGTGTCTTTTTAAGATGTATTCCTATGTTTGTACATGTTTGGTGTGCTGTTCATTTGTACTTTCCAAATGTATTGAATGCATGCTCGGTTTATTTAGACAATGAGCAGTCCGAGGTTCTCGAGTGTGTTGTTGGATACCTCCCTGGGCAACAACCTGGTGAAGGCAAGTGTCCTCTGACCTATTATGTCCTACATACGTTATGATTCACTGTCTCGCATTACTTTATGAAACCTAAGGATTGACTAGCTTTGTATCTACCCTGTCCTTGATTACCTTTTGGATTATCATGGTTAGCATCTTGCTTTTGCTTTACTTTAATCAATGAACATGATGTGAACATTTATGATACGATATTGTTGTCTTGATTATGCTGACAATCTTGTGATACTCTAGGGAGCTCAGGCCTTTTTCCTAAGTACCTCTCCGTAAGGACCTGTTCGTGGAGTGACCACCCGGGATAACAGTGCAGCCATGAGGGTGGAATGGGACGCCCTTAGCTAATTAATTAGATGAACCTGGGGGTGTAGTTGGCTTTGCCGGAAGGGTCGTCAATGGGGGCCGGGGCATAGTGCTCGCTCTACCAAGGGGGGTGCAGAGGTTCATTTGATTTGGTTTTGTTAGTCACCGGCCTTGGGGAGGTGTACTGCGTTTGTACGACTAGCGAAACCTAACGAGCAGCTATGCACCAGAGGAGTCTTTGTAAAGGCTACGTAGTGTATCCCTTGCCATTCACCTCGGTAGTGAAGATCGGGTCTGTACAATCCAGGCTGGAAAGGGATCACGACTCGTGGGTAAAGTGTCCAACCTCTGCAGAGTGTTAGAAACTGGTATATCAACCAAGCTCACGGTTAAGAGCAGCCTTGGGATCCTCTTTGATTAGAGGAACTTTGGATACTTTTATGATGATGGTTAACAATGATGTTATAAATCTGATCTCTGGTATTACCTCTTTTAAAGGAGTACTTTTGGGTAATAACTGGGTTTATTACTAAAACTTGGCTCTACTAATAATAAATACTTGACCAACTAAAAGCAACTGCTTAACCTCAACCCCACATACAGCTAGTCCACTTTAGCCAAACGGGACATTTGTTGAGTACGTTGATGTGTACTCACCCTTGCTTTACAAACCACGCCACCCCAGGTTGTCCCCATTGTACTCAGTGCTCAGGAGGTGATGCTGGCAACATGGAGGACTTCGAGGAGTTCCAGGAATACAACGAGTTTTAGTTTACTTTAGTGGCAAACCCCCAATCAGCTGCCTGTGTAGGCTTATCATCTACGTTTCGTTTTCTGCTCTTTGATATTTATGTTAAAGACAATGTTATGTATTAGACTCTGTGGATGTCTTGGACATCTTGATGTAATTAAAGTACCTTTGCGCTATTTATTTCGAGCATTATGTGATGATGTCCAATTATGTAATCGTTGTGTACGTGAGTTTCTGATCCTGGCACGTACATGGTTCGCATTCAGTTTACCTTCCAAAACCGGGTGTGACAGTCGCACAGTCATATTATACCCGTAGAACTAAGCAAAAAGTGGCACCTCAGTTTTCCATCCGTCACATCAAGCGACCCCTCAAGGCCGTTCACCGGTTGGTCAAGGGCAGCGTTTGTTGTCACACCCGGTTTTGGAAGGCAAACCGAATGCGAACCATGTGTGTGCCAGGATCAGAAACTCGCGTACACAGCGATTACATAATTGGACATCATCACACATTGCTCAAAATAAATAGCGGAGAGGTACTTTATTACATCAAGATGTCCAAGACATCCATAGAGTCTATAACATGGTCATTAATATTATCAAAGTGCGGAATACAAAACATAGCAGATAAGGCCTTCACAGGCAGTTGACTGGGGGTTTGACACTAACATAACTAAAACTCGTCGTAGTCCTGGAACTCCTCAAAGTCCTCCATGTTGCCAGCATCTCCTCCTGAGCACTGAATACAGTGGGGACAACCTGGGGTGGGTAGTTTTTAAAGCAAGGGTGAGTACACATCAACGTACTCAGCAAATGTCCCGTTTGGCTAAAGTGGACTAGCTGTATGTTGAGTTGAGGTTAAGTAGTTGCTTTTAGTTGGTCAAGTATTTATTACTGATAGTAGAGCTAAATTTTAGTAATAACCCAGTTATTACCCAAATGTACTCCCTCCAAGAGGAAATACTAGGGATCATGATTATAACCATCATCATTAAACATCATCATGAAAGTTCTTCGAATCAAAGAGGATCCCGTGGCCACTCTTAACCGTGAGCACGGCTGATATACCAGTTTATAACACTCTGCAGAGGTTACACACTTTACCCACAAGTCGTGATTCCCATTCTGCCTGGAGATCATGACTCTCCATTGATCACTACCGAGGTGACCTAGCAGGGTCTCACTACGTAGCCTTTACAAAGATTCCCCAGAGGTCATAGTCGCCCGTTAGGTTTCTCCAATTTGATAAATACAGTACTTCTCCCCACAAGAAGGGTGACTAACAAAACCAAATCAAAGAACCTCGGCAACCAGCCTCGGCAGAGCAAGTACTATGCTCGGACCCCATTGATGGCCCTACGACGAAGCCAACTACACCTCATGTTCCTATAATTAATCAGCTAAGGGCGACCCATTCCATCCTCATGGTTGCATTGTTATCCCGGGTGGTCACTAAATGAACAGGTCCTTACGGAGACGTACTCAGGAAACAGCCTGAGTCCCCTAAAGTATCACTAGATCATCATCGGGATAACATCATCGTATCATAAATGTTCACATCATGTTCGTTGATTAAGTTAAAGCAATAGCATAAGCTAACCATGATAACCCAAAAGGTAAACAAGGATAAGGTAAATACAGACTAGTCAATCCTTAGGTTTTAATAAAGTAATGCGGGACAGTGAATTATAAAGTAAGTAGGACGTAATAGGTCAGAGGACACTTGCCTTCACTAGGTTATTGCTCAGGAAGGTCTTCAACAACACACTCATGAACCACGGGCTGCTCGTTGTCTAAACAAAGCGATCATGCATTCAATACATTTGAATAAAGACAAAAGTACAATACACCAAACAGATGCACTTAAGTAGACACAAGTTTGACAGGACATTATAAACACAAAAGATAAACCTAGGTGCTAGGGTGAACTGGCACACTTAGAGGTTTGTGATTTCCTTAAATATTATCTATCTCCATGAATTACATAATCTAGTTCCACTAATTTTAGTGAGACAAAATTATACTAGGGATAAATTCATACATGACATATTATTAATCTCACAAGTTTAAACACCTAAGTACCATTATGGTTTTTCCTTTTTTATTTTTCTTATTTCATAAACAAATTATTACATATACTAACCTATATTCTAGGCAGAAAACTAAAGTGTACAGACAGTGAATGATCATAACTTATTTGGATAGAGAATAATCCTATGAACATTTTGCAATTTTAATCACTCAATTTGGAGTTCATATGAAAAAATATATGAAATAAACAAGTTTTGAAGTTTAAAATACAAAATTAGGTACAGATCTGTGATTAATTAAAAGGTCAGGGTTCTGTTTACACGAAACCAGGGGTCTGCGCGCTAAACTAAAGGACGACGGGTCGTTTTCCGGAAAACCGAGGGCAACTTTACCACGCGAAGGGGTATGGGGCTATACTGACCGTTCGATCTCCGATCAACGGCCCAGATTAGAAACAGCGAGCAAGGGTGCGGGCGTGCGGAGCGCAGGCGCCTGACAGGTGGACCTAGGGCGAGGCGAGTCACCGACGCATCAAACCCACGAGCCAGCGGGTCGGGTGGTTGGCTTGGGTGATGGTTCCGTTGTGGGTACGCAGCGTGCGATACTGATGCATGGGGCCATGGAGCTCCACCGGTCAGCGGTGAAGGGTGAGGCACGGGCGCAACTGTCACACCCGGATTTAAAGGATGAAGCCGGGTGCGTCTGATATGTGCGCCAAATAAGAACACCACAAATAATGACAAAGTGTATCGAGATAAATGTCACAAATGTCATAAATGTCATTATTACATAGCGAAAGTCTTACAATAAAATAAATAATAATAAAGCAAACTAAGTATTATTCCTTGGCGCCATCAAGCTGATTGGGAGACGCCACCTAGATCAACTCATACTCCTCATTGTTGGGCTCCTCCTGGACCACCTGCTCTTCACCTGTGGGGGGGTTATATATCTCAAGAGTGAGCACACAAAAGATCATAGCTCAATAAGTTGTTGGGAATAATGTGCATGAACTCACCAAAGGTGGGAGTTCATGTGAAATCAACAAATAAGGGTTAAAGCTAAACATTGCTTTTATAAGTTGGTCAAATTTTATTAGCAGTTACTAAATGTAAGTAAATACCAAATCAGAGTAATAGTAGATCAAAATAATAATAAATCCCAATGCGATGTAAATGACAAATTGAATTTAATTCCATAAATTAATCATGTGAGTGTCCGAGCCGCTCATGACCGTGAGCACGGCTAGCATACCAGTTTTACACTCTGTAGAGGTTGTGCATCTTTACCCACAAGTCATGTTACCCATCTGCCAAGGGATCGCGACTCTCATACACCTCTACCAAGGAAGCGAGGCAGGGTAACACTACGAGGCCTTTACAAAGTTCCACTAGCTTCAGAAAACCCGCTACAGTTTCTAGGAAGTTCCAATGCAGGGATCCCTCGCCTGGCCGCCATCGCAGCAAAATCAACCCAAGGACCTCCCTACACTGACCACTCCCTTACTGCCCTTGCTCCTATCTGGTAAGGTAGTCCTCCACTAGCTTTCCTAGTTAGTCAGCCAAGGGTGTCCCATACCACCTTTGTGGTAGCACTGTTTTCCTAGGTGGTTCTCCATGTTCCAATTAACATAATGATCTTATCATGAATAGTAAATAACAAACTGATAGTAAAAGTATTATCATGAATAATGTGTATCTCCATACCCAAAACCACATAAAAGCAATAACAGATTAACAGGTACTACCCAAAAATTCAGTAGTAAACAAGGTATAAAGTTAGCCAAACTAGCGCAACCTATTGGGTCCCATCAAAATTAACCTATGAAGATCATTATGATTAATAAGTGATCAAGGGCACAACTTGCCTTCAACGAGCTCCTGCTAGCAGTCTCCACCTGCTGAACCCCTGGATCCTCTGTGGCTTGCTCGTCTACTCGCAACAATACAAACAAACATGGTATAGCAAAATTAACATCACACCAAACAACAAAACATAATGCATGATAATATTCTATGCATCGTAACGAGATCGTAGGAACAAGAATCACTAAATTCGGAATTACGGTTGTCGAATTATGAATTTCTGAAGTTATTAAGTGCTTAGTATAGAATAAATCAAGTGAATAATTTTAATGTATGTTTCATGGCTAAACAGAGTTACCAGGTGATAAACAACATTAATACAAAATTAATGCAACCGGAATCGGTTAAAAAAGAGTTAAAACGGATATTCTATGAATTAATCTAGGTTTTGGAATTGTTTTTGTATTAAATATCCATTTTCCTCACTTATTAACATTGGTCTTTCATTTGGACCGCACACGCAATTGCTAGAAACTACAGGGTTGAATATATAAAAATCACGGCACGGTTGTAATTATTCTACAATAGTAGTGGATGGCGGGTTAATTCAGTAAATCCTCACGGGCTCTTATGAAATTTTGTCTCGGCAAAATGGTATCCGCTAAATCTGACCGTCCGATCTCGACTGACTGGCCTAGATTAGAATCATGCGATCCAACACTCTGCTACCCGCCTTGGCCGCCCGATCTAGTTTCAACGGCTAAGGAATGACCATGCCCCGTCTAAATCAAGACCACTCATCACCAAACCGACGTCCCAGATCAAACCCCACGAAGAGGTACATGGTACCTAATCTCGACCACCCATAGGTGAACGGACGGCCAAAAGGCCTTCTCCTCCGTCGGTCAGTCCGCAGCAGCGCATCAAAGGATCACGGTGGACTCCTCATGCCGATGAACCTAATTTCCAGGTTCCCCGTGGTAACCTCTCAATCCTACTGGAGTTATCTCACATGGTAGTCCCTATGAATGGTCATGGGGGATCATCACACGGGAAGATCCCGGCGGACGTCGCCCATGGGACACGGCGAATTCATCGTACAATTCGATCACGACTGTCGCCCTGGCGGCCAATTAACCCTATGGTGATTCCCACCATGTAGGTAATGGTGCGGAAGGGGGCGCTCACCCGAGTCCGTGATGATGTTGGCGCAATCCACGAAGAGGCACGGGACCGCGGCGAAGACGGTGCTCCGGGAGGAATTGTCGAAGCTTGCTCGGCAATCTAGCCCCGAAACGCCCATGAGTAGTCACGCGATGACTCTGGGGAAGCCCAGACCATGGCCAATAGGTCCCCACGACGGTGTACAGGGAATTCAACGACGACGGTCGCCAGTTGGGGGTGAGGCTCTCGTTTCTCCGTAGTTTAGGGGATTCGGAGGGTTAGGGTTACTAGAGAAGAGGCGACGCACGACAGCTATATGGCCAGCGGAGGATGGACCAGCCAGCAACGGCGTCGACGAAAAAAGGGGAAAGGGCTCGCCGCGGATCTCATGGCGTCTGTTGTCGGGGCAGCGCGAAGGGATGATAGGTGGGTCCCATGCGCCAGAGAAATCGGAAGCAGCTGGTGACCCACGGTGACTATCAAGCTAGGCCCACAAGCAAGCGTCCCCGCGCGCGCGAATGTGCCTGGCGTCCATCGGCTGACCACGAGGTCTCACATATCGGTGTGAGGGGTTGGGCTGCGTGGGTCTCACATAGGGGATTGGGCCTAGCGCCCTTTCTCCAATTTTCCTTTCCTTTTCTTTTTATTTTCTATCTTATTTTCTTCCTTTCCAAATTCAAAACTTCATTTCGAACTTAAATTCAAATCTTGTGGTAAATTTGTCCTCAAATCATATTTGCCTAATTAAAGCACTAATTTTGAAGATACATTTATATATATATATATATATATATATATATATATATATATATATATATATATATATATATATTATGTAAGTTTTATGCTCTTTCTCTTTTTCTTTTCTCACTTTCTCTTAGATTTTATTTCCAAGTCCTATGATTGAGTTAAGATTAAATTCCTTAATCTTCATCATTAATGTGTCCTTATTAATTATTATTATTATTAAATGCACAAGCAACAAAAACTCCAACATGATGCATAGAGTATTTTTATTAGTTATTTGTTTACATAAATAGGATGTGTTCATGTTGTAATGAGTGGAATGCAAAACAATTAAGGAGATCAACTCTCTTTTCATAGGTTTTTACAATTTGGGTATTACAAATCCTATCCCCATTACAAAGAATCTCGTCCTCGAGATTAGGAAGGACTAGGAAAGAGGTGGGGAAAGTCTACTCATAGCTCTTCTTCTCTTTCCCAAGTAGCTTCATCTACATTGTGATGACTCCATTGCACTTTGCACATTTTGATCACTTTACTCCTCGTGACACGAGTCAAGGTATCAAGGATCTTTATAGGATACTCTGTATAAGTCAGATCATCTTGAACACTAAGATCCTCCATAGGTAGCTGCTCTTCGAGTACCCTGAGGCACTTGTTTAGTTGAGACACATGGAAGACATTGTGCACATCCGCAAGATGATCGGGTAGTTCTAGTTGATAGGCAACTTCTCCCACTCGCTTCAGGATCAAGAAGGGTCCGATAAAGCGAGGGGACAACTTCCCTTTGACTTCAAATCTCCTCATACCCTGGATCGGTGACACCTTGAGATACACGTGATCACCGTCCTTAAACTCTAACAGTCTTCTTCGGGTATCCGCATAGCTTTTCTATCTTGACTGCGCAGTTCTCAAGTTCTCCCTTATCATTCGCACTTGTTCTTCTGCCTCTTGTATAATTTCTGTGCCAAAGAACTGCCTTTCACCAGTTTGAGCCCAATACAGTGGAGTCCTGCACTTTCTGCCATATAAAGCCTCAAATGGGGACATCTTCAAACTAGCCTAGTAGTTGTTATTGTAGGAGAACTCCGCATACGGTAAACTCTTATCCCAACTACCACCATGTTTAAGAGCACAAGCTCTTAACATATCCTCCAGTACTTGGTTGGTCCTCTCAGTCTGCCCATCTGTTTGAGGATGGTAGGCCAAACTAAAATTCAACTATGTGTCCAAGCACTCGTGCAACTTCTGCCAAAACCGAGAAGTGAGTTGTGATCCCCGGTCTGACACAATCTTCTTAGGCACTCCATGTAGACAAACTTTCCGAGCCATATATAACTCTGCTAGCTTGGCTCCCGTGTAATTAGTTCGCACAGGAATGAAGTGAGCCACTTTTGTCAGTCTATCCACAATCACCCAAATAGTCATACCCTGCAGAAGTGCGGGGTAGACCAACAATGAAGTTCATGCCAATTTCTTCCCATTTCCACTCAGGTATTTCCAGTGGGTGAAGTAATCCAGCAGGTCTCTGATGCTCGGCTTTTACCCTTTGGCATACATCACATTCCGCCACATGTGCAGCAACATCTCTCTTCAGTCCATACCACCAATACTTCTGCTTCAAGTCCTGGTACATCTTGGTACTACCCGGATGGATGGAATAAGCTGAATCATGTGCCTCCTTCAATATGGTTTCACGAATACTGTCGATCTCAGGAACACAAATTCGGTTCTTAAACCATATCGTGCCCTGCTCATCCTCTATAAATTCTGGACCTCTACCTTCAGTAATTAGATCCTTGATCTCCTGGATTTTAGCATCACCGATCTAACCCTTGCATATTTCCTGCTCCAAGGTAGGTTCCACTTCTATGGTAATTCCTTCAGTATGAGCAACTATTCCTAGATTGAGCTTCTCAAAGTCTTCAGCTAACTCATCGGGTAATTGGGCTACAATAGCTGCATGGACATGCTCCTTCCGACTCAAGGCATCCGCAACCAGATTCGCCTTTCCCGAATGATAATGAATCTCCAAGTCATAATCCTTGATGAGCTCCATCCAACGGTGTTGCCTAAGATTGAGATCCTTCTAAGTGAAGATGTATTTTAAGCTCTTGTGATCAGTGTAGACTTGGCACTTGGTCCCCATAATATAATGTCTCCAAATCTTGAGAGCATGCACTACGGCTGCCAGTTCTAAGTCATGAGTGGGGTAGTTCAACTCATGTTTCCGCAACTGGCGAGACGCATAGGCAATGACATGTCCTTCTTGCATAAGCACACATCCCAAGCCCTAGCGGCACGCATCACAATATATGTCAAATCCCTTCTGCAGATCTGGCATAATCAATATTGGGGGTGACATCAACTTAAACCTCAATTGATTGAAACTCTCTTGGCACTCCTAGGTCCAATTAAACTCCTTTCCTTTCTTTAACAATGAGGTCATAGGCTTCTCTATCTTAGAAAATCCTTCAATGAAATGCCGGTAATAACCTACAAGTCCCAAGAAACTCTGGACCTCTGTGACTGAACTCGGTATTTTCCAACCCACTACCTCCTTTACTTTAGCTGGATCCACTAAGATTCCACCTTTAGAAATAATATGTCCAACGAATGGTACTTCATCAAGCCAGAACTCACACTTGGTAAACTTGGCATAGAGATAATTATCCCGTAATTTTTGTAGCACAATCCGCAGATGTTCCTCGTGATCACTATCATTCTTGGAATAAATGAGAATGTCATCGATGAATACCACAACAAATCTATCGAGATACTCCATGAACACCTTGTTCATTAGATTCATGAAGTAGGTTGGTGCATTTGTTAAGCCAAATGGCATGACTGTGAATTCATATTGTCGGCGTTCCGAGACCGGGGGGTCCCCGAGCCGACGAGTGAGAGTGCCGCGTGCCCTAGCCCAGATGGGTCGAGCGCGTGGGCGAGCGCGAAGGGGGGAGAGAGAGAGCGAGAGGTCGGTGGCCGGAGCCGGGTCGCGACGAGGGAGTCGGAGAATTCCCGCGGCCTTCGTGTTCGTCCCGCGCCCAGGTCGGGTGCGCTTGCAGTAGGGGGTTACAAGCGTCCGCGCGAGGTGAGGGGAGCGAGCGGCCCCGAGAGAGCGCCTGCCCCTGCCCTTCGTCCCCGCGAGGCCAACCTTTTCTAAGAAGGCCCTGGTCCTTCCTTTTATAGTTGTAAGGAGAGGATCCAGGTGTACAAGATGGGGGTGTAGCAAGGTGCTACGTGTCTAGCGAGGGAGAGCTAGCGCCCTAAGTACATGCCAAGGTGGCAGCCGGAGAGATCTTGGCGCCCTGTTGGTGTGTGCGTCGTGGCTGTTGGAGGAGTAACGGAGCCGGACGGAGGGACAGCTGTCGGAGTGGCTGGACCCTTGCTGACGTCCTCCTGCTTTCATAAGGGAGCTGAGAGCCGCCGTCGTCATGGTCTAGCGGGGCGCCATCATTTGCCTATCTGGCGTAGCTGGCCAGATGGGACACCGGTCTTGTTCTCTGCGACCCAGGTCGGCTCAGGGCAGGGTGATGATGACGCTTCCTGTTGACGTGGCGGTCTCGTGTCCTAGGTCGGGCGTCGTGGAGGCTCCTCCGAAGCCAAGGTCGAGTCCGTCCTGCAAGACAGAGGCAGAGTCCGAGCCCTGGGTCGGGCGAGGCGGAGATCGATCGGCAGAGGCCGAGGCGGAGTCCGAGCCCTGGGTCGGGCGAGGCGGAGTTCGTCGTCTTCCGGGGCCTTAGCCTGAGTCCGAGCCCTGGGTCGGGCGGAGCGGAGTTCGCCGTCTTCTGGGGCCTTAGCCCGAGTCCGAGCCCTGGGTCGGGCGGAGCGGAGTTCGCCGTCTTCCGGGGCCTTAGCCCGAGTCCGAGCCCTGGGTCGGGCGGAGCGGAGTTCGCCGTCTTCCGGGGCCTTAGCCCGAGTCCGAGCCCTGGGTCGGGCGGAGCGGAGTTCGCCGTCTTCCGGGGCCTTAGCCCGAGTCCGAGCCCTGGGTCGGGCGGAGCCTCCTATGGCACCTCTGGCGAAGTCTGGTCGCCCGTCGGTCTTACCTTTTGCGTTAAACGCCCCGGTGACTTGGTCGGTTGGCGCGGTGATTTAGTCAGGGTTACTTCTTATCGAAGGCGGGGCCTCGGGCGAGCCGGAGATGCGTCTGCCGTGAAAGAGGAGGCCTCAGGCGAGACGGAGTCATCTTAGGGTCGGCTGCCCTCGCCCGAGGCTAGGCTCGGGCGTGGCGTGATCGAGTCACTCGTATGGACTGATCCCTGACTTAATCAAACCCATCAGGCCTCTGCAGCTTTATGCTGATGGGGGTTACCAGCTGAGAATTAGGCGTCTTGAGGGTACCCCTAATTATGGTCCCCGACAGTAGCCCCCGAGCCTCGAAGAGAGTGTTAACACTCGCTTGGAGGCTTGCGTCGCACTTTTTTGCAAGGGGACCAGCCTTTCTCGGTGGTACTTTGTTCCGGTGGGTGCGCGCGAGCGCACCCGCCGGGTGTAGCCCCCGATGCCTCGGAGGAGTGGTTTCACTCCTTCGAGGTCTTAATGCCTTGCGTAATGCCTCGGCTGGTCTGGCGGTTCCCTCATGCGAGCAGGGCGTAGCCCAGGTGCACTGTCGGGGCCCATGTTCTCGGGCTGGTATGTTGACGCTGTCAACGGTTTGGCCGGAGCCGGGTTTGCGAGAGCAGCCCCCGAGCCTCCGCACGGAGCGAGAGGACGATCAGGGACAGACTCGGCTTTTTTATATACGCCCCTACGTCGCCTTTCCGCAAGGAGGAGGGGGGAGTGCGCCATGTTACCCTCGATGGGCACCGAACATGGTGTCTCCGGTGAGCTGCAATCGGGTAATCCGAGTGGACGTCCGTGCCCCGTTCGTTGGGGGTCGGCTAGGGGCCCGGAGGCACGCCCAAAAGTACTTGCGGGTGATCTGCCGGACCCGGTCCCCTAGCGACGGGGTCCGAGGGCTCGTTGCCTCCCTCCGATGGGATTCCGTTACAGAGTCGTTCCCGCTGGTCTCGGAAATGTCCTAGGGTACCTCGGGAGCGCAGCCCGAGCCTTGGTTATGTATCGAACGTACCCCTGGTCATCCCTCGCTCGGCGTCTGAGGCGACTGTGAACCCTTCGACAGGCCAGCCTTCGAACCCCTGATCAGTAGGGGGCACGGAGCCCGAGTAGCCTGAGGCGGTCGTGGGACCTTTCGGGGGCCGACCTTCGAACCCCTGACCAGTAGTGGGTGTCGGGCCCACGCGATCTGAGGCGGCTGTTGAACCCTTCGGGGGGCCAGCCTTCGAACCCCTGATCAGTAGGGAGGCTCGGAGCCTAGTTCCTTCACGGGGAAGGATCCCTTTGGGGTTATCCCCCTTCTCGGTCCTTGTTGCAAGAGATAGAGAAAGAAGGAAAAGGGAAAAAGGATTCGAAATTGAACGTCGTGGCGTACCTTTTTCGGCGCGGTTGTTTTGGCAAAGGCGAAACGTCACCAGCCGCTCCCGCCCGTAGCGCTGTCCGTCGAGTCGCGGAGTTAATGCGCCGGGGTGAGTAGCTGGCGAGGTTGCCGTTGCGCGTGCGCGAGCCGTTCGAGGTACGGGTCACGGGCGCGTCGTCTTCACGCCGTGAGAGGGGGTTCTGTTGCTGCCTCCGGATGGGACATGAGCTTGGCAGATGGCGTGACCGCTGCTCTCGCGCGCCTGCCACCGTCATTACTGCCGGCCCATTTTTGACCGCTTTTGACCGCTGCGCCAGGCTGGCGCTGCTGGGTCGCGGGCTGGGTCGTCTCGAATCGCGGTATTGGTTCCGCAATCGAGGAGGTGCGGTGGTGGAGCGAGTGGCACAGCAGCTCGCATGCAGCACCCGGCGCGCCCGTTGCACGACGCGTGGGCTTGAGCCGTCGCGCTGGCTTGTCAGGAGTCGGAGAGGCGCGTCCACTTGGCGCGGTTGCATGCCGCCTGCATGGCCGCCTGCCCCTTTCGCCCGCTGGTCCGGGCAAAAGTGGAGGGTTACTTGTAACCGCTGGGTGGTTGCGTGCGTCGTGCGCGGCGGTTCGGCTTCTTCTGCTTAGAGCCGGTCTGCATGACAGGCGGGCCCCAGCCCCCGCGCCGCAGGGGAGGACTTTGGAGGCGTGTTGGAGAAGACTCAGCCCGTGATGGTTGAGGGTGCAAGCAGGGGGAGTTGCCTTTAAAAGGAGGGCGACCCCTTTCGTAAGGTGACCATGTCTCCTTCCTCCCCTATGCATTGTGTCTCTCCATCTCCCGAGCCCCCGGATGGGGGGAACCGCCGTCTTTTCGCTCCATCGCTGGAGGAACGCAACTCCGTGGGAGTTGGTACCTTTCAGCCATCGTTCGGCTTCAAGGATTTTCATCACGCAGCCCGGCTGCACCCCTCCACCGGCGGTCACCCAAGAGGGTGACTTCCGGCTTGATGGTGGGGGAAAGCGAGCCGGGCTGCGGCATCCGCCCCTTCCTCAGCCTCAAGGATTTTCATCACCAGGGCTGAGGAGGGGCGTGTGCCGGGTCGGGGTTGGCCCCTGCGCGGGTGGTGACCCGCCCCTTCCCTTAGTGATCGGGGGGAAGGGCGGGAGTCGTCCGTGGCGCCAACAGCTGCAGCGTGCCCGGCTCTCTGAGCCGAGCAATCTCGGAGCTGCCCCCGGTGTCGCCTCCCGCCACGGCAGCTGGAAGAGGTTCTTCCGCCGGCGCGACAGCCGAGGTTGGCCACGGACCGACCTCCGACTCTACGGCCTTCTGTCCGTCCTTGCCTCTCGAGTTTGGGCAAGGGCGGGGGCCTCCCAGCGGCAGCATCCGCCCTGAGGCCATCACTGCTGCTGTTGGGCCCCCCAGGACAGACGTCTTCATCGTCGCCGCTGCCGGGGCGGGCGGCGACGTGCCGTTTGTCGGCCTTCTGCTGCCCCGCAGGCCCACCCCCATCGAGTGGGGTTGTTCGTACCTGCGGGGGGGGGGACCGGAGTTCCGTTTGTAATGGCACTTCAAGTGCCGGGTTTTTTGTTCATTTCGGCTTTCGGGGCCTGAACATGTATGTAACTTCGGCACAAAGCCGTGTTTTTTTCCCCATTTCTGAGCACTAAGACTCGCCTGTTGTTTGCCTGAACCGCTTCACCAAGCGTGAGTCGCCCCGTGTCAAGGTGACGAGTGAGGTATCCGTATCCCGGAGGCGTAGGAATCCCTCGGCTCGGTCGGACCTGTTGTCCGAGGCTCCTCTAGCTTAGTTAAAGAGACCCCTCGGCCGCTCTTCGACGAGCCGAGGCCAGGGGTAGCGATATCAGCACGAGCAGAGGCGGAGTTGGCTCGAGGAATAAAACCTGGTTGGCCGGAGCCTAGCCGGGTCGTCCGTTGGCAGGATCGACGTCGGAGTTGATCAGCCGAGGCTTCGGACCGAGCTGGCGCCCTCGGAAGGAGGTCGGCCGAGGCCCCGGAGGTGGCCGGCCGAGCCGTCCGCTCGGGCCGGGTTCTCGGAGAAGTCCCCGGCAGAGATTGCTCGAGCGTGGTGATGACGTTGTCCTTCGGAGCGGAGGCCCTCGGACCGCGTCGCCGTCCGAGGCTAGGTCGGGCCTTGCTGAAGGTGCTGTCGATGCCGAGGGTGTCATCGCCCTCTTCCAGCGTCAAGATCCGAGCCTGCAGGGTCAAATCGTCTTGTAGCGTGGGCCTTGTGCGGCCGTCGAGGCCAGAACACACACCCTTGCTGCGTTATAAAGCTGCGTCCCTTTTCCTCTTGTTTCGAGTATCTGGACTTTTTGTCGGTAGCAGGGATGTTAGTGCGAGCAAGAGTTGCTTCTCGCGGAAGGTGATGAGTGAGGTATCCGTATCCCGGAGGCGTGGGAGTCCCTCGGCTCGGTCGGCCTTGCCGCTTACGCGTACTTCCACCCGTCCATGAGGCCCTGTCACCGACTCGGTCGAGAAGGCTCGAAGAATCGCTTCAACAGAAGAGCTTCCGTACGTAAAGACTCGTTCGATCCGCGGATTCACCTTATCCGAGCGCGAGTTACTTATCGCAGAAGGTGATGAGTGAGGTATCCGTATCCCGGAGGCGTAGGAGTCCCTTGGCTCGGTCAGCCTTGACTGCTTACGTGTACCCCGTCGTTTCCAGGACCCACTTTTCGAAGTAGTCAAAAAGCACGAAAGATATTCTGGTAAAAGAGATTTTTTGTTCGAGGAAAATTTTGACGCAGAGGGGGTTTCCCCCCTTTTAGCCCCCGAGGGAGGGTCGGGCTTTGCCGAGGCGAGACCGACCCTTCCTTGTTGACTAAACTTTGCGTGGGTGCGAGGTATATGAACAACTTGGAAATATCTCAAGGGTAGAAACGACATAGCTGTTGGATGTTCCAAGCGTTGCCGTAGACCTCGCCTTGACTGTTGGCCAGCTTGTACGTTCCGGGCTTCAGAACTTTGGCGATGATGAACGGCCCCTCCCAGGGGGGCGTGAGCTTGTGCCTCCCTCGGGTGTCTTGCCGCAGCCGAAGCACCAGGTCGCCAACCTGGAGGTCTCGGGGTCGGACCCCTCGGGCGTGGTAGCGTCGCAGGGACTGCTGATACCGCGCCGAGTGTAGTAAGGCCCTGTCCCGAGCCTCGTCCAGCTGGTCCAGCGAGTCTTCTCGGCTAGCTTGGTTGCTTTCTTCGTTGTAGGCCCTCGTCCTCGGGGAGCCGTATTCCAGGTCCGTGGGCAGGATGGCCTCGGCCCCGTAGACCAGGAAGAACGGCGTGAAACCCGTGGCTCGGCTTGGCGTCGTCCTCAGGCTCCAGACCACCGAGGGGAGTTCCTTCATCCACCGCTTGCCGAACTTGTTGAGGTTGTTGTAGATCCGAGGCTTGAGCCCTTGTAGGATCATGCCATTGGCACGTTCCACTTGCCCATTCGACATGGGATGAGCTACGGCGGCCCAGTCCACCCGGATGCTGTGATCGTCGCAAAAATCCAAGAATTTTTTGCGGGTGAACTGGGTGCCGTTGTCGGTGATGATGGAGTTCGGGACCCCGAAGCGATGGATGATGTTGGTGAAGAACGCCACCGCCTGCTCGGACCTGATGTTGTTCAGGGGTCGGACCTCGATCCACTTGGAGAATTTGTCGATGGCGACCAGCAGGTGCGTGTAGCCCCCGGGCGCCTTCTGCAGAGGGCCGACGAGGTCCAGACCCCACACGGCGAAGGGCCAGGTGATGGGTATCGTCTGCAGAGCCTGAGCGGGCAGGTGGGTCTGCTTCGCATAGAATTGGCACCCTTCGCAGGCGCGGACAATTCTAGTGGCGTCAGCCACCGCCGTCGGCCAGTAGAAGCCTTGGCGGAAAGCGTTCCCGACGAGGGTTCGAGGTGCTGCATGATGACCGCAAGCCCCCGAGTGTATTTCCTGCAGGAGTTCCTGACCCTCGGCGATGGAGATGCATCGCTGGAGGATGCCCGAGGGGCTGTGGTGGTAGAGCTCCTTCTCATCGCCCAGCAAGACGAACGACTTTGCGCGTCGCGCTACCCGCCGAGCCTCGGCTCGGTCGAGGGGCAGTTCCCCTCGGCGGAGATATTGCAGGTACGGGGTTTGCCAATCTTGATCTGGCATGACCCCGCTCTGCTCTTCCTCGATGCGCAGCGCTTCGCCCTCGGGCTCCGAGGGTTCCTCGGGTTGAGCCGAGGATGGCTCAGGCTGGGCCGAGGTCACCTCGGACGAGGCCGAGGGTGGCTCGGGCTCGGGCGCGTCGCCTATCTTGACGGAGGGTTGGTGCAGATCCCGGGAGAAGACGTCCGGGGGAACCGTTGTTCGCCCCGAGGCTATCTTCGCCAGCTCATCCGCAGTCTCGTTGTAACGCCGGGCGATGTGGTTAAGCTCGAGCCCGTAGAACTTGTCTTCCAGGCGTCGGACCTCCTCACAGTAGGCCTCCATCTTCGGGTCGCGGCAGAGGGAGTTCTTCATGACTTGGTCGATGACGAGCTGCGAGTCGCCGCGTGCATCGAGGCGTCGGACCCCTAGCTCGATGGCGATTCGCAATCCGTTGATCAGAGCCTCGTACTCAGCCACGTTGTTGGACGCCGGGAAATGGAGGCGGAGCACGTAGCGCAGGTGTTTCCCGAGGGGCGAGACGAAGAGCAGGCCCGCGCCGGCTCCCGTCTTCATCAGCGACCCGTCGAAAAACATGGTCCAGAGCTCTGGTTGGATTGGAGCCGTTGGCAACTGGGTATCGACCCATTCGGCTACGAAATCCGCCAGTACCTGGGACTTGATGGCCTTCCGAGGGGCGAACGAGATTGCCTCGCCCATGATTTCCACCGCCCACTTTGCGATCCGTCCTGAGGCTTCTCGGCACTGGATGATCTCCCCCAGGGGGAAGGATGACACCACAGTCACCGGATGAGACTCGAAGTAATGTCGCAGCTTTCGCCTCGTCAGGATCACTGCATATAGCAGCTTCTGGACTTGTGGGTAGCGGATCTTGGTCTCGGACAGCACTTCGCTGACGAAGTAAACTGGCCTCTGAATGGGCAAAGCATGCCCCTCTTCCTGCCTTTCGACCACGATCGCGGCGCTGACCACCTGAGTGGTTGCGGCGACGTAGACCAGGAGGGCTTCTCCATCAGCTGGGGGTACCAAGATGGGCGCCTGGGTGAGGAGCGCCTTCAGGTTCCCGAGGGCTTCCTCGGCCTCGGGAGTCCAAGTGAAGCTCTCGGCCTTCCTTAAGAGACGGTACAGGGGCAGGCCTCTTTCGCCGAGGCGCGAGATGAAACGGCTCAAGGCCGCGAGGCATCCCATGACCCTCTGTACGCCTTTTAAGTCCTTGATGGGCCCCATGTTTGTGATCGCTGCGATCTTCTCCGGGTTGGCTTCGATGCCCCGCTCGGAGACGATGAATCCCAAGAGCATGCCTCGGGGCACCCCGAAGACGCACTTCTCGGGATTGAGCTTGACGCCCTTCGCCTTGAGACACCGGAATGTCAGTTCGAGGTCGGAGAGAAGGTCGGAGGCTTTCCTCGTCTTGACTACGATGTCATCGACGTAGGCCTCGACCGTGCGACCGATGTGTTCGCCGAACACATGGTTCATGCACCGCTGGTACGTTGCACCCGCGTTCCTCAAACCGAACGGCATTGTGACATAACAGTACATGCCGAAGGGCGTGATGAAAGAAGTCGCGAGCTGGTCAGACTCTTTCATCTTGATTTGATGATACCCTGAGTAGGCATCGAGGAAAGACAGGGTTTCGCACCCTGCAGTGGAGTCCACGATTTGATCGATGCGAGGTAGAGGGTAGGGGACTTTCGGACATGCTTTGTTGAGACCAGTATAGTCTACACACATCCGCCATTTCCCCCCTTTTTTCCTCACAAGTACAGGGTTGGCAAGCCACTCAGGGTGGAATACCTCTTTAATGAACCCTGCTGCCATCAGCTTGTGGATCTCCTCGCCTATCACCCTGCGCCTTTCCTCGTCGAATCGGCGCAGAGGCTGTCTGACCGGTCGGGCCCCGGCCCGAATATCCAGCGAGTGCTCGGCGACATCCCTCGGTATGCCGGGCATGTCCGAGGGACTCCACGCAAAGACGTCGGCGTTTGCGCGGAGAAAGTCGACGAGCACTGCTTCCTATTTGGGGCCGAGCCCGGAACCGATCCGGATCTGCTTGGAGGTGTCGCCACTGGGGTCAAGAGGGACGGCCTTAACCGTCTCCGCTGGTTCGAAGTTGCCGGCATGTCGCTTCACGTCCGGCACCTCTCAGGAGAGGCTTTCCAGGTCGGCAATGAGGGCCTTGGACTCGGCGAGGGCCTCGGCGTACTCCACGCACTCCACATCGCATTCGAATGCGTGCTTGTACGTGGGGCCGATGGTGATGACCCCGTTGGGGCCCGGCATCTTGAGCTTTAGGTAGGTGTAGTTGGGGATGGCCATGAACTTCGCGTAGCATGGCCTTCCCAACACTGCGTGGTAGGTTCCTCGGAACCCGACCACCTCGAACGTCAAAGTCTCCCTTCGGAAGTTGGAGGGTGTTCCGAAGCAGACAGGAAGGTCGATCTGCCCGAGGGGCTGGACGCGCTTCCCGGGGATGATCCCATGGAAGGGTGCAGCGCCTGCTCGGACGGATGACAGACCGACGCGCAGGAGCCTGAGGGTCTCGGCGTAGATGATGTTGAGGCAGCTGCCCCCATCCATCAAGACCTTGGTGAGCCTGACGTCGCCGATGACGGGGTCGACGACGAGCGGGTACTTCCCCGGGCTCGGCACGTGGTCGGGGTGGTCGTCCCGGTCGAAGGTGATGGGCTTGTCGGACCAGTCTAGATAGACTGGCGCCGCCACCTTCACCGAGCAGACCTCCCAACGCTCTTGCTTACGATGCCGAGCCGAGGCATTCGCCGCATGCCCTCCGTAGATCATGAAGCAGTCGCGGACCTCTGGGAACTCTCCTGCTTGGCGATCTTCCTTCTTGCCGTCGTCGTGAGCCCTGCCACCCTCTGCGGGTGGCCCGGCCCTGTGGAAGTGGCGCCGAAGCATGACGCATTCCTCGAGGGTGTGCTTGACAGGCCCCTGATGGTAGGGGCACGTCTCCTTGAGTGCCTTGTCGAAGAGGTTAGCACCTCCGGGGGGCTTCCGAGGGTTCTTGTGCTCGGCGGCGGCGACAAGGTCTGCATCGGGAACGTCGCGTTTCGCTTGCGACTTCCTCCTGCCTTTCTTCTTGGCGCCGCGCGGAGCAGACGCCTCGGGAGCATCTTCCGACGGGCGGCCCTGGGGCTGCTTGTCCTTTCGGAAGATGGCCTCTACCGCCTCCTGGCCGGAGGCGAACTTGGTGGCGATGTCCATCAGCTCGCTCGCCCTGGTGGGGGTCTTGCGACCCAACTTGCTCACCAGGTCACGGCAGGTGGTGCCGGCGAGGAACGCGCCGATGACATCGGAGTCGGTGATGTTGGGCAGCTCGGTGCGCTGCTTCGAGAACCGCCGGATGTAGTCCCGGAGAGACTCTCCCGGCAGTTGCCGACAGCTTCGGAGATCCCAGGAATTCCCGGGGCGCACGTATGTGCCCTGGAAGTTGCCGGCGAAAGCCTGGACCAGATCCTCCCAGTTGGAAATCTGCCCCGGAGGCAGGTGCTCCAACCAGGCACGAGCAGTGTCGGAGAGGAACAGGGGGAGGTTTCGGATGATGAGGTTGTCGTCGTCCGTCCCACCCAGTTGACAGGCCAGACGGTAGTCCGCGAGCCACAATTCCGGTCTTGTTTCCCCCGAGTACTTCGTGATAGTAGTCGGGGGTCGGAATCGGGGCGGAAACGGCGCCCGCCGAATGGCTCGGCTGAAGACCTGCGGACCGGGTGGTTCGGGCGAGGGACTCCGATCCTCCCCGCTGTCGTAGCGTCCCCCATGCCTGGGGTGATAGCCTCGGCGCACCCTTTCGTCGAGGCGTGCCCGACGGTCGCGATGAGGGTGCTCGTCGCCGAGGTGGCCCGGGGCCGCAGGCGCGGTGTTGCGCGTGCGCCCGGTGTAGACCGAGGCTTCCCGCGTGAGTCGGGAAGTCGCGGCACGAGGTTCCGAGGGGTATCCCTACCTTCGGGAGGCAGAGCTCTCGGCCCGCCGGGCCGCAGCGCCTTCCAGGAGATGCTTGAGTTCTCCCTGGATTCGCCGACCCTCGGTGGTTGATGACTCCGGCATCGCGCGGAGGAGCATCGCTGCAGCGGCCAGGTCCTGACCGGTTCCGCCGGATGCGGGTGGCGGTCTGTCCCTGGCATCGTTGGCGATGCGGTGCTAGAGACCTTGGGGCAGGTGACGTATTCCTCCGGCTAGAGGCTGGCTCGCCCATACCTGCCCGATGTTCTGGCGGATTGCCTCGAGTGCTCCTGCTCCCTCATCGAGCCCGGCCTGCGCCCCGCGGACTTGCTCGAGCTGTGGGTCGTAACCCCCCGCCGGAACGGGGACCACAGCTAGCTCCCGCGGGATGTCGGCGCGAGGCGCTGGCCTAGGAGGATCACCATCCTCCGGCATGCCGAGACAGCCGCCTCCGGAGGGATCCCCTAGCTCGATGTGGAAACATTCGCGGCTCGGGCCGCAGTCCTTGTCGCCAAGGCTGCGGCTGCCGTCGGAACAGTCGGAGAGGCAGTAGTCACATGCGGTCATGAAGTCCCGCATGGCACTAGGGTTGCCAGATCCGGAGAAATCCCAGCAGATGCTGGGGTCGTCATCTTCCTCGGACCCGGAGGGTCCGTAGGTCGAGACACCCATCAATCGGTCCCAAGGCGACCGCACACGAAACCCCAGAGAGGTTGCACTCGCCTCAATGTGAGCACCCGCCAAAGCGAGGTCGCCAGGCGGGTTGAGGCCGAGTCGAAATGACGAAAGATGGGGAGCAGTCGGTACCTTTTTGTCGACGAGGAGCGACGAAGTCATGTCGGGGGCTGACCGCGCCGTCGTCTTGGGTACGAGGGCGACGTCCTGCAGGCCCTCCGTGAGCGTGCTGGCGTCGTCCATCTGCTCGGGGTCGACGTGCCGCGGGGGGATGCTGCTCGCCTTTGCCTCGAACGCGAGGGCGACGCTTGGCGTGTCCTCCGTCGGGGCGCCGGGGATGTCGATTTGCTCGACAGCCGTCGGAGCGCGGCCTCCCGCTCGGTCCTGGTTGCCCCGCCTCCTCCTCCTCCGATGGCGAGGGAGGGGATGGGGCGAGCTCGAAAGTTGTCCTTCCCCCATGTGGGAAAGACGTCGTCGATTCCGCCGCCGGCGGGCGGGCTGTCCGCCACCATTGTCGCTATCGCGCGGCGGTGGAAGGAGTATCATGTCGTAGTTGCCGTCGAAGGACATGAACTCGAGACTCCCGAAACGGAGCACCGTCCCGGGTTGAAGAGGTCGTTGGAGACTGCCCATCTGGAGCTTGACGGGAAACTGCTCGTCAACACGCAGCAGGCCCCTACCTGGCGCGCCAACTGTCGGCGTTCCGAGACCGGGGGGTCCCCGAGCCGACGAGTGAGAGTGCCGCGTGCCCCAGCCCAGATGGGTCGAGCGCGTGGGCGAGCGCGAAGGGGGGAGAGAGAGAGCGAGAGGTCGGTGGCCGGAGCCGGGTCGCGACGAGGGAGTCGGAGAATTCCCGCGGCCTTCGTGTTCGTCCCGCGCCCAGGTCGGGTGCGCTTGCAGTAGGGGGTTACAAGCGTCCGCGCGAGGTGAGGGGAGCGAGCGGCCCCGAGAGAGCGCCTGCCCCTGCCCTTCGTCCCCGCGAGGCCAACCTTTTCTAAGAAGGCCCTGGTCCTTCCTTTTATAGTCGTAAGGAGAGGATCCAGGTGTACAAGATGGGGGTGTAGCAAGGTGCTACGTGTCTAGCGAGGGAGAGCTAGCGCCCTAAGTACATGCCAAGGTGGCAGCCGGAGAGATCTTGGCGCCCTGTTGGTGTGTGCGTCGTGGCTGTTGGAGGAGTAACGGAGCCGGACGGAGGGACAGCTGTCGGAGTGGCTGGACCCTTGCTGACGTCCTCCTGCTTTCGTAAGGGAGCTGAGAGCCGCCGTCGTCATGGTCTAGCGGGGCGCCATCATTTGCCTATCTGGCGTAGCTGGCCAGATGGGACACCGGTCTTGTTCTCTGCGACCCAGGTCGGCTCAGGGCAGGGTGATGATGACGCTTCCTGTTGACGTGGCGGTCTCGTGTCCTAGGTCGGGCGTCGTGGAGGCTCCTCCGAAGCCAAGGTCGAGTCCGTCCTGCAAGACAGAGGCAGAGTCCGAGCCCTGGGTCGGGCGAGGCGGAGATCGATCGGCAGAGGCCGAGGCGGAGTCCGAGCCCTGGGTCGGGCGAGGCGGAGTTCGTCGTCTTCCGGGGCCTTAGCCTGAGTCCGAGCCCTGGGTCGGGCGGAGCGGAGTTCGCCGTCTTCCGGGGCCTTAGCCCGAGTCCGAGCCCTGGGTCGGGCGGAGCGGAGTTCGCCGTCTTCCGGGGCCTTAGCCCGAGTCCGAGCCCTGGGTCGGGCGGAGTGGAGTTCGCCGTCTTCCGGGGCCTTAGCCCGAGTCCGAGCCCTGGGTCGGGCGGAGCCTCCTATGGCACCTCTGGCGAAGTCTGGTCGCCCGTCGGTCTTACCTTTTGCGTTAAACGCCCCGGTGACTTGGTCGGTTGGCGCGGTGATTTAGTCAGGGTTACTTCTTATCGAAGGCGGGGCCTCGGGTGAGCCGGAGATGCGTCTGCCGTGAAAGAGGAGGCCTCAGGCGAGACGGAGTCATCTTAGGGTCGGCTGCCCTCGCCCGAGGCTAGGCTCGGGCGTGGCATGATCGAGTCACTCGTATGGACTGATCCCTGACTTAATCAAACCCATCAGGCCTCTGCAGCTTTATGCTGATGGGGGTTACCAGCTGAGAATTAGGCGTCTTGAGGGTACCCCTAATTATGGTCCCCGACACATATAGACCATATCGAGTAGAGAAAGACGTCTTGGGAATATCAGATGGCCTAATCTTCATTTAATGGTAGCTCGACCTGAGGTCAATCTTAGAGAACACCCTGTCGCCTCTCATCTGATCAAATAAATCTTCAATATGAGGTAAAGGGTACTTGTTCTTAATGGTGACATCATTAAGTGATCTATAGTCCACACACATCCTTTGTGAACCATCGTTCTTCTGTACAAACAGAACCGGTGCTCCCCAAGGTGAGGAACTCGGACGAATGTACCCTGCCTCTTGCAACTCCGTTAATTGTTTCTTAAGTTCTTTTAATTCTTCCACTGACATCATATATGGCCTTTTTGAAATGGGAGCAATACCAAGTAGGAGATCAATGACAAATTCAACTTTCCTATCTGGTGGCATTCCGGGTAACTCTTCAGGAAAGACATCTAGAAATTCTCTAACAACTCGGATCTTTCTACCCACAAATTTTCCATCTACTAGAAATATGGCAGATTTGGTAGAGGCGATTATGGTAATCTCAACTTCAAATCTTTCCCCTTTGTAGCTGGTGAGTTCTACGGTCCCCTTAGCACAGTGTATAACCGCCTTTGCCTTCCTTAACTAGGACGTCCCAAGTATCAGATCTATGCTTCTTTCTTCTAATACTACAGGTGTAGACCAGAATTCCCTTCCCATAATTGTCAGTGTTAATCTGTGTGTCATATTGTTTGCTTCAACAAGCCCTTTAGGTGTAATTACTACCATTGGTGTTTTCATATTTTGAGTGGTAATTCATTGGTGGTGGAAAATCGAGCAAAAATAAACAAATGTGTAGCTCTAGAATCAAATAATAAGGCTTCTAGAATTGCATTAATGTAAAACATACCGATAGCGATGTCTGCTCCATCAGCAGTGGCCTCGGCACTGACTTGGTTAACTCTGGCAATGTTGAATCCCTTGCCAGGAGTCTGTTGCTTGTTCGTAGTTGTCGTGCTGGAACTCCCCATTGGACAAGCATTTGCATAGTGCCCAACCTGACTGCACTTGAAGCATGTAGGGCATGTCCTCTGTCCTATGGGTCTCGTCGGGGTGTCAGTGGGGGCAGCCTGACGAGTGTGGGGTGTATGTGGAGTCCCTAGTGGAGCGTACAGAGCTGGGCGCAGTCCTCCACCAGGACGAGCTGGTGTATCCTAGGGCGAAACGTAGCGAGGGCGAATACTGATGCTACCCTGCCCCTAGGTAATGGCCTTCCTCTTCATGTCTCCCAGTTGAACACGCTTGTGTTCAATAGCTAAAGCTTTGTCAAGAAGCCTCTGAAATGATGGAAATGTGTGAGCAACCAGTGCATACTGTAGTGGCCCATTGAGTCCCTCTATGAAGTGTTCTCGCTTTCTCTCATCATCGGCCACTTCATCAGGAGCATATCTTGATAGTTGAATGAACCTGTCACGGTACTCGCTGACTGACATGTTGCCTTGCTTGATTGACAGAAATTCCTTCTTTTTGATCTTCATTAGTCCAGCAGGAATGTGATAATTTCTGAACTGTGTGGTGAATTCCGCCTAAGTGATAGTATCAGCAGCGTCATGATCAGCAATATAAGAATCCCACCAATCAATAGAAGGACCAGTCAGACGACCAGAAGCATAGAGAACCTTCTCCCGGTCGGAGCATTGGGCAATATTTAGCATTTTCTCCACTGACTTTAACCAGTCGTCGGCGTGCAGGGGATCTGGAGAGCTGGCAAAGGTAGGCGGCTTGTGGCTCATAAATTTTCGGTGCTTGTCCCGGGGTGGAATTGGTGGTGGTGGTGGAGGCAATGGTGCTTGCTCCTGTCGCCCCATTCTTTCTTGACGTATCTCCTCCCGCATATCTTGCCTTTCCTGGCGCATCTCTTGGCATTCCTCCCGCATCTATGCTTGCATATCTATCATAGTATCGATCATTTGTTGCAGCATCTGCATCTAGGCTGCAACCACTAGATCAGCTCCGGCTGGTTGAGGATTTGGAGGATTCATCTCTACTTGTTGTTGTCTAAGCACCCTCCGGTTGTGTGGATTGGCGGGTAGATCAATTCCGCCTCCCTTCCTGGTATTGACCATCTGGGTTAGAAATACATGGTAAGATAGAATTGTAGAATAGACGAGTAATTATGAGGCAGAATCTTTGGGGGTTTTATTAGCTAAGTAGATTAGTGTGTCACCTACTCATTCAAATTACCTTATGGTGGTACATGCTAGAATGCCCTGCTATATTAATTCAATCAATCAAAGAAGCAAATCAAGCATTTAACATAAGAACAAACATCCAATTACTTTAAGTAGAGAAAATAATTTTAATTTTGTCTTGGGTCTCCTATCTTTAGAGGGTCATGGGTGTAGGATTCCAAAGTGTGAAATCCTCCTTGTCTTAGAATAGAAAAGGTAAGAGTAATTAGAGTAGAACAGTAGAAGGTGAGACAAGATCAAGAAAAGTATAGAAAGAATCAGAGTAAGGTAAGTAGGTAAGGGTTTTGTCCAGGTCTATCTAGGTTTCGTCCTACAGTCAACATTTCCTCTGATACCACTTCTGCCACACCCGAATTTAAAGGATAAAGTTGGGTGCGTCTCATATGTGCGCCAAAGAAGAACACCACATATAATGATAAAGTGTATAGAGATAAATGTCACAAATATCATAAATGTCATTATTACATAGGGGAAGTCTTACAAGAAAATAAATAATAATAAAGCGAACTAAGTATTATTCCTTGGCGCCATCAAGCTGACTAGGAGACGCCACCTAGATCAACTCATACTCCTCATTATAGGGCTCCTCCTAGACCACCTGCTCTTCACTTGTCTGGGGTTTATATATTGCAAGAGTGAGCTCACAAAAGATCATAGCTCAACAAGTTGTGGGGAAATAATGTGCATGAACTCACCAAAGGTGGGAGTTCATGTGAAGTGTAAGGTTGATCAACAAATAAGGGTTAAAGCTGAGCATTGCTTTTATAAGTTGGTCAAATTTTATTAGCAGTTACTAAATGTAAGTAAATACCAAACCAGAGTAATAGTAGATCAAAATAATAATAAATCCCAATGCGATGCAAATGACAAAATGAAATTAATTTCATAAATTAATCATGTGAGTGTCCGGGCCGCTCATGACCATGAGCACGTCTAGCATACTAGTTTTACACTCTGCAGAGGTTGTACATCTTTACCCACAAGTCATGTTACCCATCTGCCAAGGGATCGCGACTCCCATACACCTCTACCAAGGAAGCGAGGCAGGGTAACACT
Organism: Zea luxurians; assembly: GCA_029449295.1. Lineage (NCBI taxonomy): Eukaryota > Viridiplantae > Streptophyta > Magnoliopsida > Poales > Poaceae > Zea > Zea luxurians. The sequence goes on along the minus strand of JAOPSE010000010.1, from coordinate 33,371,902 downwards.
ACGAGGCCTTTACAAAGTTCCACTAGCTTCAGAAAACCTGCTATAGTTCTAGGAAGCTCCAATGCAGGGATCCCTCGCCTGACCGCCATCGCAGCAAAATCAACACAAGGACCTCCCTACACTGACCACTCCCCTATTGCCCTTGCCCCTATCGGGTAAGGTAGTCCTCCACTAGCTTTCCTAGTTAGTCAGCCAAGGGCGTCCCATACCACCCTTATGGTAGCACTGTTTTCCTGGGTGTTCTCCATGTTCCAATTAACATAATGATCTTATCATGAACAGTAAATAACAAACTGATAATATAAGTATGATCATGAATAATGTGTATCTCCATACCCAAAACCACATAAAGCAATAATAGGTACTACCCAAAAATTCAGTGGTAAACAAGGTATAAAGATAGCCAAACTAGGGTAATCTATTGGGTCCCATCAAAATTAACCTATGTAGATCATTATGATTAATAAGAACATGATTGGGTAAAACGAAGTGATCAAGGGCACAACTTGCCTTCAACGAGCTCCTCATCAGCAGTCTCCACCTCCTGAACCCCTGGATCCTTTGTGGCTTGCTCGTCTACTCGCAACAATACAAACAAACATGGTATAGCAAAAATTAACATCACACCAAACAACAGAACAGAATGCATTATAATATTCTATGCATCGTAACGAGATCGTAGGAACAAGAATCACTAAATTCAGAATTACGGTTGTCGAATTATGAGTTTCTGAAGTTATTAAGTGCTTAGTATAGAATAAATCAAGTGAATAATTTTAATGTATGTTTCATGGTTAAACAGGGTTACCAAGTGATAAACAACATTAATACAAAATTAATGCAACTGGAATGGGTTCAAAAGGAGTTAAAACGGATTTTCTATGAATTAATCTAGGTTTTGGAATTGTTTTGTATTAAATACCCATTTTCCCGACTTATTATTAACACTGGTCTTTGAGAGCACCTAGAGGGGGTGAATAGGTGATCTTGTGAAATCAAACACTAAATAGCCACAAAACTTAGTTATTAAAGTGTTAGCGTGACTAAGTAGTTTTGAAGCGAGTTCTTGTGGATAAAACAATCATAGAGAAGGCAACACAAGAGACACGTGATTTTTTATCCTGTGGTTCGGCCAAGTAACACTTGCCTACTTCCACGTTGTGGCGTCCCAATGGACGAGGGTTGCACTCAACCCCTTTCAAGCGATCCAATGATAAACTTGAATACCACGGCTTTCTTCCTTATAGTCTTTTTCCCATTTGCGAGGAATCTCCACAATTTGGAGTCTCTCGCCCTTATAGTTGAGATCACAAAGAAGGCACAGAGTAAGGTTGGTAAGAGCAACACACACAAGACTCAAATTCGTAGCACAACCACACACACAAGTCACAACTTGAGCTCGAAACACAACACACGGAGTTCGCAACTCAATTGGAGCTCAAATCACTAACACAGAGAATCAAAATGCGTGGAGTTGGAGTCTTAGAGTCTTAGGATGCTTAGTGAATGCTTAGGTTACTCCTCCATACGCCTAGGGGTCCCTTTTATAGCCCCAAGGCAGCTAGGAGCCGTTGGAGACAATCTTGGAAGGTAATTTCTGCCTTCTGTTGAGTGGCGCACCGGACAGTCCGGTGCGCCACCGGACAGCCACTGTAGCCTATCCGGTGCGCGATTTCCTTCCAAATCGGGCACAATCGATCGTTGTAGCTCCGGGCCCGTTGGCGCACCGGACACTGTCCGGTGCCCCCTGCCGACCGTTGAAGCTACCACGTGTTGCCCGCAAATTTTGCGGCCTACCATTGGCGCTGGCGACCGTTGGCTCACCGGACAGTCCGGTGCACTATCGGACAGTCCAGTGAATTATAGCCACGTCGCCTTTTCTGTTTCCCGAGAGCGATGAGTTTGCCGCGAATGACTCACCGGATAGTCCGGTGCACCACCGGACAGTCCGGTGAATTATAGCCATACACCGTCGTCAACTCTCGAGAGCGACCTTTTCACCGGAGACCAGCCTAGCGCATCGGACACTGTCCGGTGCACCACCGGACAGTCCGGTGTGCCAGTCCGAGCTGAAGTTTGGCTGCTCACAGCCAAGTCTTTTGCATTCCGATTCCTCTCTTTTCGGCACTGTTTCTAGCACTTAGACACACAATGTTAGTTCACAAAAACAATGTACTAAGTCTAGAAATGTACCTTTTACTTTGATTTGCGCCTTTCACACATTTAGCACATTAATACTCAAATAATGTGTTGGGCATCTAATCACCAAAATACTTATAGAAATTGCCCAAGGGTACATTTCCCTTTCAATCTCCCCCTTTTTGGTGATTTATGCCAACACATCAAAAAGCAACAAAAGAAGTGCAATATCGATTCAAATTGAAGACCAAACTATTTTTGCTTATGATTTGGCATATTTGGATCACTCTTTGCCACCACTTGGTTTGTTTTTCAAATCAATTTTTTTCCTATCTCTAAGTCAAACACACTTGTTTGGGCACATATAGAGTTATTCCAAGAGTAAAATTGATCAAGTGCCAAAAACTCCCCCTTTTTCCCATAATCAAAATTCTCCCCCACAAGAGACCAAATTTTGCAATAAGAGTATTTTGAACAAATCAAAAAATTCTAACTCTATTATTTTCAAAAATCACAAGTGATTGGTTGATCCATTTGCTTTAGCCTTAATTTCTCCCCCTGTGATACCTAATTTTCTGAAAAGAAGTTAAATTTATTTTTCCCTTTTCTTTCGTGATATGTATAGTTGGGGTTGGAGTTTTTTAGGAAGAATTCACCAGTAAAACAGTAGAATACTTGTTGGACTTGTGCACTGGGGTCGGGAGCAGACGTGAGAGCGAGTTTGGGTCGTGGATCTCGATCCGGCGGTGGGGAGCCCATTAGTTTCCCCCCCTTAACCCTAGCCGCCCCTCCCTCTCACTCCCCCACCCCTTTGGCCGCCCCCTCTCTTTTCCTCTCTTCCACTCTTGCAGCTGCCCCAATTCCTCTCCTCTTGGCTGCAGCCGCCCACTCCCCATCAAACCCTAGCCACCCCCTTCCCCAATCCCCCTCCCAAGGTGCAGCCCCTCTCCTTTGGGATCTCCATCGAGTGGTGCAAGCCTCTAATTGGAGAATTGGTGGAGGAAGAACAAAGAGGTGAAGGAATAACTCAAGGTGACCTTATGTTTATTTTGTATTTTTGCTGCGATTACGTTTGATTAACCGTTCCCCTAAGCGAATTGGTGGTAGTGCTGTCCTGATTTTGGGTGGCAGGCGGACAGAAGTATTGTGGGCAGTTTCTGGGGTTTTTGCGGCGGTAATTAGCTGTAATCACTATGATAATCATGTAGAGCTTTGTCATACCTTTCCAACGAGTAATTATGCGCTCGATTCGGAGTTATAATTTAGGAGATATCGCTGTTTGAATCTGGGTATATTGCTGTCCAAAAAACAGATTTCCGCAGGTTGGCGAACAGCATTAGTATTAGCAGATTCTGGGGATTTTTCGTGGGAAATTAGTGATAATCAATATGATATTCATGTAGAGCTTTGTCATACCTTTCCAACGAGTACTTATGCGCTCGATTCGGAGTTATAATTTAGGAGATATCGCTGTTTGAATCCGGGTATGTTGCTGTCCAAAAAACAGATTTCCGCAGGTGGGCGAACAGCATTAGTATTAGCAGATTCTGTGTATTTTTCGTGGGAAATTAGTGATAATCAATATAATAATCATGTAGAGCTTTGTCATACCTTTCCAACGAGTACTTATGCGCTTGATTCGGAGTTATAATTTAGGAGCTATCGCTGTTTGAATCTGGGTACGTTGCTGTCCAAAAACAGATTGCAGGATGTATCTTGTGAACGGTTTTTGGCTAAGTAGATGTAGGAATTTAATTATCTTTGGAATACAAAACTTGTGGGGAATTTTATGTAGATGCTTCTAGAGTTTTTGATTGATATCACTGCTGTTATAATTTTAAAGTTATGAAATTATCAAGCAGCGACGCTGCAATTTGGTGGTGATGGGGAGAGTTGTCGCTCGCGACGGGTTGGAATTGTGCGTAGGTGCGGCGTTGTTTATTAGCGTTTGTTATGTGAATTTGTGCACTAAGGTGTGTGTCAAAAACAGGTGGTGGACTTCCGGATCATACTTAGTACCATTCCAAATTTCCGGTGAAGGCAAGTAAATACAGTGGTGGTTGCTACCGTTTGGTTTGCATCCTATTCCCTGTCATTAAGTATGCATAAGTTTTAAATATATTAATCATTGAATTCTATGATGAAGTTTATTGGTTTGAAAGTATTAATTCTCAATTGTCTAATATTGTGGATGATCATAATTTGGTAATGATATATATGGTTGATTCTCATCTTGGATGAAGTTGAAGTGTCTTTTTTTGAATCACGTTATATGAAGTGTTGTAGGCATATCATGCACATCGCATCATCCATATTGCATTTTGAAGTTATGTCGTGATCTTATGGTCCGACCGTATCGGTACATTTTTAGCATCGTACGTTGCCCGAGGAGGGGTACGATGCGGCTTCATATCCTTAGAGGTATGAAGGCAGAAGTCATCCTTGCATTTGCAGACATTTGCACTCATGAGGAATATATGAAGTGTGACATTACTATGTTACTATTGTGGTTTCTACCCGCGAGGTGTGGTAACTAGGTGTGTTGTATGTTGTATACGTGCTGCACCTTTGTAATAAGAAGGTTGTGGAATCAAGTGGTGGTAAAACAATGTTCTTATGTGGTTAAACAGTTTGATATTATTTTACTTGCTGAGATGTGTCATCTCACTCTTGCATTACTCAATGCAGGTACTTGATACATGTTGGGAATGAGGGGAGTAGCAGCACGTCCACTTTCACTCTCACAATAACGCTACCCAGGCACAGCCATGATTTAATTAGAAACTTATTGTCAAAGGAAGTTTGTTTTTTTATATAGTCGTGCGCACTGGTTAATTCAGTTCAGGTCATATGTTTATCTTTCCTTGCTAGCCGATTAATAATACTTAGTATGTTTTTGTCATGATATATGTTTATACACTGTTGCCCCCTCATTTATGCAATGTTGCAAAGGGGATGCTGCCGAAATTTTATATATGGACGTCGGAAGTGTAGTTCAGTAGCATTCCGGGTTGTTTGTGGAACCCGGAGTGTTACAGTTGGTATCAGAGGATAGGCTTTAGATTCTACGCAATTTGAAGATAAATTTAACACACTTGCACATATAGGAAGGGTATGGGTTCATATATCTTTCATATTAGTATTTTATTGTATAGATGACTAGAATTTCCTTACTTCAAATCCCTTTATGGTTTGATGGGGTATGTCGTTAACGACGTAATGCTTGATATGAAATGTTACTTCTATTTAATATTGGTTTCTTGATGTGGCTGTTATTGAAATTATTATGCAAGTGAAGCTACTAATGTACTTGTTTTATATACATATCGTCATGATGTTTTTTTTGGATGCAATGTTTACTAATCTCTGAGCTATTACTATCATACATTTCTGTATGCTTGACTGTGGATGTTTTTTTCCAAAAGGATTCTTGGGTTCTAGTACTTGTAGGACCGATTGTTTATTGAGCTTGTGTATAGAGGATCTAATCCGACTTGGTGTAGTGTGAAAACACTATACAATGTAGTTTTATGGTGTTGTTGAGTTTGATTGACTGTTGGGTTACAACCCAACTTATCAATGTAATATTTCCATGGGTGCAGTGCTTTACACCTCACCTTTCTTTTTGGCTAGTGTGGCTACTTGCCAACTTGATCTTAGAGCACAATAGGTTTGTCTCCATAGAGCAAAGGCAATGTTGTACTGTCTATGAAATCTTGAGACTGGTAGAACTCAAGTGAATTTGTAAGATGACGTGGATAGATAAGTTCAACCATGTTTACATGATAGGTTTTCTTATTGTGTGCAACCTTATCTTTAATAATAAATAGGGTGATTTCAAGTGGATTTTATGTCTATATTATAGTTGAAGAGGCATGCATGTTTTCCTTCTATGGTTTGTTTCTATAGCCAAAAAAGTTATGCATAATTTTTATTTGTTGGAGGCTAGTCATGTGGACAATATGGACAACCCGTTTTATATTGTTTTTAATCACCGATGATATATGGTAGTTTTTTTATATGATCAGTTCTATATGCATGCTTGTTGAATTATTATTTGGACCGCTTTATCTTAAACAAAGTCAATGTTTAACTGGAAGTTGCTTATGTTTGTTAGTCATCTATCTCTTTAATGATGTGGTTGTTGCATCAGATGGAGATTTTTTTATATGAATGATGGTTTGATAGATCATGTATGTCTACTACTTTGAATTCATCCTATGACATCACTAGGTACAAATTGTTCAAGTGCAATAATAGGAGGTATTGTTGTATGTGAGGTTAATCAAGGTAGTTTGGTTAGGTGGATTGTCTTATTGAAGTCCAATTACTCCTGTTGAGCATAGTATCGTGTTATTATTTTAGTGTTGAAAGTAATATTTATGAAGCTTTTGCATGAGTCTGTGTCAAGAAGTACATTAGTTTTTCTTGTTGTTATCCCTCCATTGCTTTATGAGTATTGCAAATTTTATCTCTTTTGAGAGGAGAAAAAGATGTTATATGACATGAGCACCATTTGCTTCACGTCAACAGAATAGTTTTGGAGATTTCTAGTAGTTGGATTCTAGTGTAATAACAACCATGTTTTATAGTGCTAGAGACGGGTATGTCAGGTGTTTCATACATTGTCGATACATGGATGTTTGACCTTAGTGGCATTAACAAACGAGGTTGTTGAATTCATTGATTGTTGTGCTTAGTGTTCTAACCTATTTGGTAGAGTGTTATTTAAAGACTGTGGAGTTTCATCCCAGTTTGGTAGTGGAAAATCCTAGTGTTGATTGCACCTGCCAATGACTTGGGTTTCATTTTATATTGTTTTTTTATTGTTGATAATGTGTTGTTTGGTTTCGGGAGGCATTTTAAATTAGTTGGAGGCTGAATCAGGCTTCACTTATCTAGAATGTTTTGTAGTATGTTTCTTCATCTTTCCATAGGATGCTTAATCACCATGTTTGGTCTAAACATTTGAGAGATATGGGTTTCTTAAAACATCCTTGTTGGTGTCTCTAGCAGAGTGAGTCTTTAATTTTGTACGGAAGAGTAGACATTGAAGACAGTATATTTGGACTTTGTGGATTATGAAAGTTTTAGTAATTTCATGATCTTTCCAAAGAGTATGGGTTTCTAATTCTCATTGCATATAATTGGAGTTAGGTTGCTCTGAAGTTGTTGCACTGTTGTGTCTGAATTTTAGGCGTCGTTATAATCACCAATAAATCGACCACGTTTTGATAGTTGCAGAGCCCAAATTTGCGAATTCTCTTTAAGCAAAACTTGTAGGTCTTTTCAGTACCTTTTTAATGGGTATTTACTTGTAACTGTCTGTTAAATAGATTTGGAGAGGTGGTTGCCCGGATATAAGTCGAATCTCTAATGTGCAGTATCTCAGGCTGAGTTTAGCTGTAGGTCAGGCAGAGTTGAGGGCTATAAGGATAAATTTGGGTGCAACTTTATTGCAAAAGTCGTGGACAATTTTCAAAACTTTTCCAACGCGTGTTCGTTGTAGTTTAAGTTGAGTATAGCAGGAATTATAGGTTTTTGAATTTTAGTTGTCCATTGTTTCAATCCTATCAGTTTTGCAACAAAAGAGTTGCATTGTTTTATCGGTTTGGAAACCAATTCTGAGACACTCATTATAATAAAAGTTCTAGGGAATGTTATAATCTTTTCAATGAGTTTATATTTGCAAAATTTTGTTAGCTGCAGGGAGTTATGCTATAATGTATAGAATGTGCTTGGATGAATATGTGGGCAGACATAACATGCTTAAATTGATTCTTGTTTGCATGATGTGAGATTAGGCTTAAATGATTTAAAAAGTTATCATATTGCTTCTATACCTATATTTTTTCTAGGTGTCTCGTAATGAAGAACCTAAAGTTATTAGTCTTTCAATGAACGCTTAATCTTAGAAGAGTAATGAACCTGATAAAATCTATTGCTTGCTGTTGGGACTGCATGACCAGTTTTAGTTATGCAGCTAGTTCAATGAAGTAAACCATCTTTTCTGTAGAGATGTTATATATAAAAGTTGTAGACAACTTCTTTATCTTACTTGTGTAAAAATTTCATGACCATAGTTCTAGTAGTTTGGGAGTTATGATTTTCTCAAGTCCAGTCTTGAAATCTGTGCAGATTCTGTATAGATTTCGAAGCTGACCTTGTTTGCCCAATTTAAACTTCGAATAACTTATTATAAATTATAAAGAAGTTGTATTACTTTTCTTAATCTTTTCAACAAATTTTGGATTAATTTTTTTTGGAGATCTATAAGTTAAGTTACAACTATTTTAAGTGTGATCTCTGAATCTGTCCAAATTTGGATAGCAGAGCCTTTCTCGTGTCTTTTGACCTTAATATGCATTGAATTAACTTGATATGTTTATAAATGAATTATAGACAATTCTACTAGCTTTCTAAAAAGTCTGGGAGCACCTGAATTGGATGATTGAGACTCCAATTATGGATTTTTGAATTGAGTAGTTGAATTATGTCCAAATCTAGACAGAATTTACGTTTAGCATTGTTTGACCTTTCTAAGTGTCAAATCTTGTTGTGATGATAATACCAAGGGTATAGTGGACTTTATAAGCTTTCCATAAAGTCCTAGTTTACTAATTTTCGATGCATATTTTGTGAGTTAGGAGCAAAACAATTAACCGCTGTGCTGCTATCTAGAAATATGCAAGCATTAAGTTGCTCTCTTGAAGTTGCTCTTGTTTGGCTAAGTTTGGTTTAGGCTATAGGAACATTATATGCCTTGCATTCATATATACATTCCTTGAAGTACTTGCATATGTCAATGATTGATTTGGTGCCAGGAAAGCTTCGTCCGAGGTATATAGGACCGTCTACTATCTTGGTCGAGTTGGCAGCTAGGCTTAGCACATGTAATTGTCAGAATCTATGATCAGAGTACACCATGTATTCCATGTCTTTATGTTGAGGAAGTATTTGCGGAATCCAGACCATCAAATCGAGCTAGAGCTGATTCCTATGTAGCAAGACCAGACTCTAGAGTGTCGTCTGCTGCGTATCTTAGAATCCTAGGAGCTTGAGGAGCTGATGCGGCAGAAGTACTCGAACTTTTATTTATGTGTGAGTTTTGTTGATTCATTAATCTTTCTTTTGTTGTTCCGATAGAAGCGTCGGAATTCGAGGTCGAATTCTTTTTAAGGGGGTAGAGTGTGATACCTAATTTTCTGAAAAGAAGTTAAATTTATTTTTCCCTTTTCTTTCGTGATATGTATAGTTGGGGTTGGAGTTTTTTAGGAAGAATTCACCAGTAAAACAGTAGAATACTTGTTGGACTTGTGCACTGGGGTCGGGAGCAGACGTGAGAGCGAGTTTGGGTCGTGGATCTCGATCCGGCGGTGGGGAGCCCATTAGTTTCCCCCCCCTTAACCCTAGCCGCCCCCTCCCTCTCACTCCCCCACCCCTTTGGCTGCCCCCTCTCTTTTCCTCTCTTCCACTCTTGCAGCTGCCCCAATTCCTCTCCTCTTGGCTGCAGCCGCCCACTCCCCATCAAACCCTAGCCACCCCCTTCCCCAATCCCCCTCCCAAGGTGCAGCTCCTCTCCTTTGGGATCTCCATCGAGTGGTGCAAGCCTCTAATTGGAGAATTGGTGGAGGAAGAACAAAGAGGTGAAGGAATAACTCAAGGTGATCTTATGTTTATTTTGTATTTTTGCTGCGATTACGTTTGATTAACCGTTCCCCTAAGCGAATTGGTGGTAGTGCTGTCCTGATTTTGGGTGGCAGGCGGACAGAAGTATTGTGGGCAGTTTCTGGGGTTTTTGCGGCGGTAATTAGCTGTAATCACTATGATAATCATGTAGAGCTTTGTCATACCTTTCCAACGAGTAATTATGCGCTCGATTCGGAGTTATAATTTAGGAGATATTGTTGTTTGAATCCGGGTATATTGCTGTCCAAAAAACAGATTTCCGCAGGTTGGAGAACAGCATTAGTATTAGCAGATTCTGGGGATTTTTCGTGGGAAATTAGTGATAATCAATATGATATTCATGTAGAGCTTTGTCATACCTTTCCAACGAGTACTTATGCGCTCGATTCGGAGTTATAATTTAGGAGATATCGCTGTTTGAATCCGGGTATGTTGCTGTCCAAAAAACAGATTTCCGCAGGTGGGCGAACAGCATTAGTATTAGCAGATTCTGTGTATTTTTCGTGGGAAATTAGTGATAATCAATATAATAATCATGTAGAGCTTTGTCATACCTTTCCAACGAGTACTTATGCGCTTGATTCGGAGTTATAATTTAGGAGCTATCGCTGTTTGAATCTGGGTACGTTGCTGTCCAAAAACAGATTGCAGGATGTATCTTGTGAACGGTTTTTGGCTAAGTAGATGTAGAAATTTAATTATCTTTGGAATACAAAACTTGTGGGGAATTTTATGTAGATGCTTCTGGAGTTTTTGATTGATATCACTGCTGTTATAATTTTAAAGTTATGAAATTATCAAGCAGCGACGCTGCAATTTGGTGGTGATGGGGAGAGTTGTCACTCGCGACGGGTTGGAATTGTGCGTAGGTGCGGCGTTGTTTATTAGCGTTTGTTATGTGAATTTGTGCACTAAGGTGTGTGTCAAAAACAGGTGGTGGACTTCCGGATCATACTTAGTACCATTCCAAATTTCCGGTGAAGGCAAGTAAATACAGTGGTGGTTGCTACCGTTTGGTTTGCATCCTATTCCCTGTCATTAAGTATGCATAAGTTTTAAATATATTAATCATTGAATTCTATGATGAAGTTTATTGGTTTGAAAGTATTAATTCTCAATTGTCTAATATTGTGGATGATCATAATTTGGTAATGATATATATGGTTGATTCTCATCTTGGATGAAGTTGAAGTGTCCTTTTTTGAATCACGTTATATGAAGTGTTGTAGGCATATCATGCACATCGCATCATCCATATTGCATTTTGAAGTTATGTCGTGATCTTATGGTCCGACCGTACCGGTACATTTTTAGCATCGTACGTTGCCCGAGGAGGGGTACGATGCGGCTTCATATCCTTAGAGTTATGAAGGCAGAAGTCATCCTTGCATTTGCAGACATTTGCACTCATGAGGAATATATGAAGTGTGACATTACTATGTTACTATTGTGGTTTCTACCCGCGAGGTGTGGTAACTAGGTGTGTTGTATGTTGTATACGTGCTGCACCTTTGTAATAAGAAGGTTGTGGAATCAAGTGGTGGTAAAACAATGTTCTTATGTGGTTAAACAGTTTGATATTATTTTACTTGCTGAGATGTGTCATCTCACTCTTGCATTACTCAATGCAGGTACTTGATACATGTTGGGAATGAGGGGAGTAGCAGCACGTCCACTTTCACTCTCACAATAACGCTACCCAGGCGCAGCCATGATTTAATTAGAAACTTATTGTCAAAGGAAGTTTGTTTTTTTATATAGTCGTGCGCACTGGTTAATTCAGTTCAGGTCGTATGTTTATCTTTCCTTGCTAGCCGATTAATAATACTTAGTATGTTTTTGTCATGATATATGTTTATACACTGTTGCCCCCTCATTTATGCAATGTTGCAAAGGGGATGCTGCCGAAATTTTATATATGGACGTCGGAAGTGTAGTTCAGTAGCATTCCGGGTTGTTTGTGGAACCCGGAGTGTTACACCCCCTTTGGCATTAAGCACCAAAAACGGGATCATTGTTGGCCCTTTAACCCCATTGCCTCACCAAAAATGTCAATTCAGAGCACAAGGCAATTAGAGCATAAGAATGAACTTGGAATTAATTACACTAATACTAGAGTGCAGTGGAAGTCTTTGCATCGTCCAAGTCCACATTTCCCTTTCAATGCACCTATTAGACTACATCAAGTATACTCAAACAACCAGGTTAGTCTCAAAAGGTCAAGTTGTAGCACATCTCCCCCTTAATATGTGCATCACATGCAAATGGACTTGTGAGGTCCGGGGATTACGTGTACAACTTGAGCACCACAATAATGGATTTAAATGCATAAAGTAACATGATCAACGACATAGAACACATGTATGCTATAGATCAATCTATGTTACGCGAATCTAAGACATTTAGCTCACTACGCAACCTGCAAAACCTTTTCTCATCTAAAGGCTTAGTGAAGATATCGGCTAGCTGGTTCTCGGTGCTAATATGGTACACCTCAATATCTCCGTTTTGCTGGTGGTCTCTCAGGAAGTGATGTCGGATGTCTATGTGCTTAGTGTGGCTGTGTTCAACAGGATTATCCACCAAGCGGATTGCACTCTCATTATCACATAGGAGTGGGACTTTGCTCAGATTGTAGCCAAAGTCCCTGAGGGTTTGCCTCATCCAAAGTAGTTGCATGCAACACTGTCCTGCGGCAACGTACTCGGCCTTAGCGGTGGATAGGGCAACGGATGTTTGTTTCTTGGAACTCCAGGACACCAGGGACCTTCCTAGAAGTTGGCACGTCCCTGATGTACTCTTCCTATCAACCTTGCACCCGGCATAATTGCAGTTTGAGTATCCAATCAAGTCAAAGGTAGACCCCTTTGGATACCAGATTTCGAAGCAAGGCGTAGCAACTAAATACCTTAGAATTCGCTTAACGGCCACAAGGTGACATTCCTTGGGGTCAAATTGATATCTAGCACACATGCATACACTTAGCATAATGTCCGGTCTACTAGCACATAAATAAAGCAATGAACCTATCATGGACCGGTATGCCTTTTGATCAACGGACTTACCTCCTTTGTTGAGGTCAACATGTCTGTCAGTTCCCATCGGTGTCTTTGCGGGCTTGGCGTCCTTCATCCCAAACCGCTTGAGAAGATCTTGTGTGTACTTCAATTGAAAGATGAAGATGTCGTCTTGGAGTTGCTTCACTTGGAACCCAAGGAAGTAGGTCAACTCGCCCATCATCGACATCTCGAACTTTTGCGTCATGACTCTGCTAAACTCCTGACAAGACTTTTGATTAGTAGAACCAAATATTAGGTCATCGACATAAATTTGGCACACAAAGAGATCACCATTGCAAGTCTTTGTAAAAAGAGTAGGATCGACTTTCCCAACCTTGAAAGCCTTAGAAATAAGGAAGTCTCTAAGGCATTCATACCATGTTCTTAGGGCTTGCTTAAGTCCATAGAGCGCCTTAGAGAGCTTATACACATGGTCGGGATACCTGTCATCCTCAAAGCCAGGGGGTTGCTCCACGTATACCTCCTCCTTGATTGGCCCGTTGAGGAAAGCGCTCTTTACATCCATTTGAAACAGCCTAAAAGAGTGGTGAGCAACATAGGCTAATAATATTCGAATAGACTCTAGCCTAGCCACAGGAGCAAAAGTCTCCCCGAAATCCAAACCTGCGACTTGGGCATAACCTTTTGCCACAAGTCGAGCCTTGTTTCTGGTCACCACTCCATGGTCGTCTTGCTTGTTGCGGAACACCCACTTGGTTCCCACAACGTTTTGCTTTAGACGTGGCACCAGGCTCCAAACTTCATTTCTTTTGAAGTTGTTGAGCTCTTCCTGCATGGCCAACACCCAGTCTGGATCCTGCAAGGCCTCTTCTACCCTGAAAGGCTCAATAGAAGAGACAAACGAGTAATGCTCACAAAAATTTGCTAAACGTGAGCGAGTCGTTACTCCCTTGCTGATATCACCCAGAATCTGATCGACGGGGTGATTTCTTTGGATCATCGCTCGGAATTGAGTAGGAGGGACCTGTGGTGCTTCTTCCTCCATAACTTGTTCTTCTCCCCCTTGATCACGCTCCTCTTCTTGAAGTACCTGTCCATCATCTTGAGTTGGGGGATGCACCAGCGTCGAGGAAGAAGGTTGATCTTGTTCCTGTTGTTCCTGTGGTCGCACATCACCTATCGCCATCGTGCGCATTGCGGTCGTTGGAATTTCATCTTCATCTATATCACCAAGATCAACTTGCTCTCTTGGAGAGCCATCAGTCTCATCAAATACAACGTCGCTAGAGACTTCAACTAATCCAGATGATTTGTTGAAGACCCTATATGCCTTTGTATTTGATTCATACCCTAGTAAAACCCTTCTACTGCCTTGGGAGCAAATTTAGAATGTCTACATTTCTTCACCAGAATGTAGCATTTGCTCCCAAATACATGAAAGTAAGAGACATTGGGTTTGTTACCGGTAAGGAGTTCGTAGGAGGTCTTCTTGAGAAGGCGATGCAGATAGAGCCGGTTTATGGCGTGGCAAGCTATGTTCACAGCTTCCGACCAAAACCGCTCGAGCCTCTTGAACTCTCCAAGCATCGTTCTCGCCATGTCGATAAGCGTCCTGTTCTTCCTCTCTACCACACCGTTTTGTTGTGGTGTGTAGGGAGCGGAGAACTCATGCTTAATGCCTTCCTCCTCAAGAAATTCTTCAACTTGTAGATTCTTGAACTGGGACCCATTGTCGCTCCTTATCTTTTTCACCTTAAGATCAAACTCATTTTGAGCCCTCCTTAGAAAGCGTTTTAGGGTCCCTTGGGTTTCTGATTTGTCCTGCAAAAAGAATACCCAAGTGTAGCGGGAAAAATCATCAACAATTACAAGAGCATACTTACTTCCCCTGATGCTAAGGTAGGCAACGGGTCCAAAGAGGTCCATGTGGAGGAGCTCCAGTGGTCTTGATGTTGTCATCACATTCTTGCTGTGATGAGTGCTTCCCACCTGTTTCCCTGCCTGAAATGCTGCACAAGGTCTGTCTTTCTCAAAGCAGACATCAGTTAGTCCTAACACATGATCTCCCTTTAGAAGTTTATGAAGGCTCTTCATCCCAACATGTGCTAGACGGCGATGCCAAAGCCAGCCCATATTAGTCTTAGCCATGCATCTAGATCGACATTCTCTTTCGAAAAATCTACTAAATAGAGTTTGCCGTCTAATACACCCTTAAATGCTAATGAACCATCACTCCTTCTAAAGACAGATACATCTATATTTGTGAATAAACAATTATAGCCCATGTTACATAATTGACTCACAGACAGTAAGTTGTACCCGAGCGATTCAACTAAAAACACATTGGAGATAGAATGCTCGGATGTAATGGCTATCTTCCCCAATCCTTTAACCTTGCCTTGGTTCCCATCTCCAAAAATAATTGTATCCTGGGAATCCTTGTTCTTGACGTAGGAGGTGAACATCTTCTTCTCCCCCGTCATGTGGTTTGTGCATCCGCTGTCGATTATCCAGCTAGAGCCCCCGGATGCATAAACCTGCAAGGCAATTTAAGCTTGGGTTTTAGGTACCCAACTCTTGTTGGGTCCTACAAGGTTAGTCAAAATAACTTTTGGAACCCATATGCAAGTTTTATCTCCCTTGCATTTGGATCCCAACTTCTTAGCAACTACTTTTGCATTTCTACATGAAAGAACAAAAGAAGCATTACAAGCATGGTAAATAGTAGAAGGTCCATTGCACATTTTTCTAGGAGTATGAGACACAACATGATTTCTCCTAGGCCTACTTCTACCATGAACAAAAGTAGAACTAGAGGCAAACATAGCATGTGAGTTATAAGCAGCATGATCATAACTCCTATTGTAATGAGTGCGACTAGTAATTTTCCTATCATAAATAAAGGCATGGTTCCTTTGAGGACTACTAGCCATAGGGGCCTTCCCTTTCTCCTTGTTGAGAATGGGAGTCCTTGGACTTGTTATGTTCTTGGCTTCCTTTCGAAAACCAAGCCCATCCTTAATTGAGGGGGTGCCTACCAACGATGTAGGCATCCCTAGCAAATTTTAACTTATCAAAATCAACCTTGCAAGTCTTAAGTTGAGCATTAAGACTTGCCACCTCATCGTTTAATTGAGCAATAGAAATAAGGTGTTTATTACCAACATCAACATCAAAGTCCTTACATCTATTACAAATAACAACATGCTCCACACATGAACTAGCTTTATTTACTTCTTCTAGCTTTGCATTTAATTCATCATTTAAATTCTTTAAACTAGAGACAGTTTCATGGCAAGCAGATAACTCAGAAGACAGCATTTCATTTCTCTTAGTTTCTAAAGAAAGAGATTTTTGTACACTAACAAATTTGTCATGTTCCTCATACAAAATATCCTCTTGCTTTTCTAGCAGTCTATATTTTTCATTTAGAGCATCAATTAATTCATTAATTTTCTCAACTTTGGCTCTATCTAAACCTTTAAATAAGCTAGAGTAATCTACTTCATCATAGGAAGAATCCTCATCACTAGAAGAAGAATACTTAGGTGTATCTTGAATACTTACCTTCTTCTCCTTGGCCATGAGACACGTATGGTGTTTGTTGGGGAAGAGTGAAGATTTGTCGAAAGCCGAGGCAGCTAATCCTTCATCATCAGAGTCGGAAGAGTAGTCCGAATCCCATTCCTTTCCAAGGTGCGCCTCGCCCTTTGCCTTCCTGTAGTTTTTCTTTTTCTCCCTCTTCCCGCCATTTTCTTGTCCCTGGTCATGATCATTTATCAGGACATTGGGCAATAAAGTGACCAGTCTTACCGCATTTGAAGCATGAACGCTTTCCCCTTGTTTTATTCTTGTTGGGGTACTCCTTGCGTCCTTTAAGTGCGGTCTTGAAGCGCTTGATGATAAGCGCCATTTCATCTTCATTTAGCCCGTCAGCTTCTACTTGTGCCACCTTGCTTGGTAGCGCCTCCCTACTGCTGGTTGCTTTGAGAGCAACGGGCTATGGCTCATAGACGGGTAGTGGACCGTTGAGTGCATCATCCGCGTATCGAGCCTCCTTTACCATCATGCACCCGCTCACGAATTTTCCGAGGATCTCTTCAGGCATCATTTTGGTGTACCTGGGATTTTCACGAATAAGATTTACAAGATGGGGGTTAATTACAGTAAATGACCTTAGCATGAGTCGGACGACGTCATGGTCTGTCCATCTTGTGCTTTCATAGCTTCGAATCTTGTTGACCAGGGTCTTGAGCCTGTTGTAGGTTTGTGTTGGCTCCTCTCCCCTGATCATCGCGAATCTTCCCAGCTCGCCTTCCACCAACTCCATTTTGGTGATCATGGTGGCGTCGTTTCCCTCATGAGATATCTTGAGGGTGTCCCAGATTTGCTTGGCATTGTCCAAGCCACTCACCTTATTGTACTCATCCCTACAAAGAGATGCTAGCAACATAGTAGTAGCTTGAGCATTCTTATGAATTTGCTCATTTATAAAAATGGCATTGTCAGTACTATCAAAGTGCATTCCGTTTTCAACAATTTCCTAGATGCTAGGATGGAGAGAAAATAAATGACTACGCATTTTATGACTACAGAAAGAATAGTCTTCTCCATCAAAGTGGCGGGGTTTCCTAAGTGGAATTGATGGCAAATGAGCATTAGAATTGTATGGAATACGAGAATAACCAAATGAATAGTTTTGATTAACTGTTTTCTTCTTTGACGAGGAGTCATTGTTGTCGTCGTGTGGTGAAGAAGATGAGGCATCGCTGTCGTAGTAGATGATCTTCTTGATGCGCCTCTTCTTCCCGTCTCTTTTCTTGTGACTCGAGCCTGAGTCGGTAGGCTTGTCATCTCTTGGCTCGTTGAAAATGGACTCCTTTTCCTTGTCTTTGATCACCATTCCCTTTCCCTTAGGATCCATCTCTTCGGGCGGTTAGTCCCTGAAGTGAAGAGTACGGCTCTGATACCAATTGAGAGCACCTAGAGGGGGGGGTGAATAGGTGATCCTGTGAAATCAAACACTAAATAGCCACAAAACTTAGTTATTAAAGTGTTAGCGCGACTAAGTAGTTTTGAAGCGAGTTCTTGTGGATAAAACAATCACAGAGAAGGCAACACAAGAGACACGCGATTTTTTATCTCGTGGTTCGGCCAAGTAACACTTGCCTACTTCCACGTTGTGGCGTCCCAATGGACGAGGGTTGCACTCAACCCCTTTCAAGCGATCCAATGATCAACTTGAATACCACGACTTTCTTCCTTATAGTATTTTTCCCATTTGTGAGGAATCTCCACAATTTGGACTCTCTCGCCCTTATAGTTGAGATCACAAAGAAGGCACAAAGTAAGGTTGGGAAGAGCAACACACACAAGACTCAAATCCGCAGCAGAACCACGCACACAAGTCACAACTTGAGCTCGAAACACAACACACGGAGTTCGCAACTCAATTGGAGCTCAAATCACTAACACAGAGAATCAAAATGTGTGGAGTTGGAGTCTTGGAGTCTTAGGATGCTTAGTGAATGCTTAGGTTACTCCTCCATACGCCTAGGGGTCCTTTTTATAGCCCCAAGGCAGCTAGGAGCCATTGGAGACAATCTTGGAAGGCAATTCCTGTCGTCTGTTGAGTGGAGCACCGGACAGTCCGGTGTGCCACCGGACGGCCACTGTAGCTTGTCCGGTGTGCGATTTCCTTCCAAATCGGGCACAGTCGATCGTTGCGTCTCCGGGCCCGTTGGCGCACCGGACACTGTCCGGTGCACACCGGACAGTCCGGTGCCCCTGCCGACTGTTAGAGCTACCACGCGTCGCCCGCCGATTTCACGATCGACCGTTGGCGCTGGCGACCGTTGGCTCCCCGGACAGTCCGATGCACCACCGGACAGTTCGGTGAATTATAGCCACGTCGCCTTTTCCGTTTCCCGAGAGCGACGAGTTTGCCGTGGATGACTCATCGGACAATCTGGTGCACCACCAGACAGTCCGGTGAATTATAGTCGTACACCGTCGTTAACTCCCAAGAGCGGCCTTTTCACTGGAGACCAGCCTAGCGCATCGGACACTGTTCGGTGCACCACCGGACGGTCCGGTGTGCCAGTCCGAGCTAAAGTTTGGCTGCTCATAGCCAAGTCTTTTGCAATCCGATTCCTCACTTTTCGGCACTGTTTCTAGCACTTAGACACACAATGTTAGTTCACAAAAACAATGTACTAAGTCTAGAAATGTACCTTTTACTTTGATGTGCACCTTTCACACATTTAGCACATTAATACTCAAATAATGTGTTGGGCATCTAATCACCAAAATACTTATAGAAATTGCCCAAGGGTACATTTCCCTTTTAGTCAATCATTTGGACTGCAGACGCAATTGCTAGAAACTACAGGGTTCAATATATAAAAATCAGGGCACGGTTGTAATTATTCTACAATAGTAGTGGATGGCGGGTTAATTCAGTAAATCCTCAGGGGTTCTAATTAAATTTTGGCTCGACGAAAGGGTATCCGCTAAATCTGACCGTTCGATCTCGGCCGACCGACCTAGATTAGAATCATGCGATCCAACACTCTGCTACCCGCCCTGGCCGCTCGATCCAGTTTCAAAGGCTGAGGAACGACCATGCCCCATCTTAATCAAGACCACTCATCACTGAACCGATGTCCCAAATCAAACCCCGTGAAGAGGTACATAGCACCTAATCTCGACCGCCCACAGGTGAACAGATGGCAAAAGGCCTTCTTCGTCGGTCAGTCCGCGGTGACGCAGCAGAGGATCATAGCAGACTCCTCACATCGGCGAACCCAATTTTCTGGTTCCCTATGGTAACCACTCAATCCTACTGGCGCTATCTCACGCGGCAGTCCCTATGAACGGTCATGGGGGATCATCACACGGGAAGATCCCGGTGGACGTCGCCCATGGGGCACGACGGATTCACCGTACAATTCGACCGCGGCTGCCACCCTGAGCCACCCCGGTGGCCAATTAACCCTATGGCGATTCCCATCATGTAGGTAATGGTGCGGAAGGGGGCACTCACCCGAGTCTGCGACGATGTTGGCGCAATCCACGAAGAGGCGCGGGACCGCGGCGAAGATGGTGCTCCGGTGAGGAATTGACGTAGCTTGCTATACAATCAGGCCCCAAAACGCCCACAAGTAGTCACGCGATGACTCCGGCGAAGCCCAGACCATGGCCAATAGGTCCCCACGGTGGTGTACAGGGAATTCAACTACGGCGACCGCCAGCTGGGGGCGAGGCTCTCATTTCTCCGTGGTTTAGGGGATTCGGAGGGTTAGGGTTACTAGAGAAGAGGCGGCGCACAACAGCTATATGGCCAGCAGATGGTGGACCAGCCAACAATGACATCGACAGAAAAAGGGGAAAGGGCTCGCCACGGATCTCGCGTCGTCTATTGTCGGGGCAGCGCGAAGGGATGATATGTGGGCCCCATGCGCCACAGAAACCGGAAGCAGCTGGTGACCTGCGGTGATTGTCGTGCTGGGCCCACAAGCAAGCGTCCTCTCGTGTGCGCGAATGTGCCCGACGTCCACCGGCTGACCATGAGGTCCCACATGTCGGTGCGAGGGGTTGGGTTGCGCGGGTGAGAGAGCTTAATTGGGCCGAAGACAGGGGATTGGGCCCAGCGCCCTTTCTCCAATTTTCCTTTCCTTTCTTTTTATTTTCTATCTTATTTTCTTCCTTTCCAAATTCAAAACTTCATTTCGAACTTAAATTCAAATCTTGTGGTAAATTTGTCCTCAAATCATATTTGCATAATTAAAGCACTAATTTTGAAGATACATATATATATATATTATGTAAGTTTTATGCTCTTTCTCTTTTCCTTTTCTCACTTTCTCTAAGATTTTATTTCCAAGTCCTATGATTTAGTTTAGATGAAATTCCTTAATCTTCATCATTAATGTGTCCTTATTAATTTTTTTATTATTATTAAATGCACAAGCAACAAAAACTCCAACATGATGCATAGAGTATTTTTATTAGTTATTTGTTTACTTAAATAGGATGTGTCCATGTTGTAATGAGTGGAATGCAAAACAATTAAGGAGATCAACTCCCTTTTCATAGGTTTTTACAATTTGGGTATTACAGCAACCTGGCGGGTGGGGTCTACTTGTCAGAGGCTCGTGTGGCGGAACCGCCCGAATTATTCTAACTTAAGTGCTTAAGTCCCACCTTAGAGGCTAGACCACACTTAAATGGGAATAAAACGTCAGTCCCTCGGATCTAGTCCGACAAAGCCACTAATAGGATCAAGTACCACGTACTCACTCGAAGGTGAGGCACAGAGCAAATACAATGAAGCATAAAACCATACATTAAGGAAGTGCTTAAGGTTATTTACAACATCATCGGAGTTTTGCAAAAGTAATGATCATTGTTCGAATGCAGCGGAAATTAACTAACGATAAATAACCGGAGGGATGGGGAAGCCTGACCCATCACTCCTCATGCTCCTCCCTTGCTGAGGTAGGGTACCACTCGACTGTCCAACCCGGTGGCAAGATGGACGGCCAAGTCACTCCAGCAACCATATCCTCCAGAGAACCTGTAAAAATTATGCCACAAGCAAGGTTGAGTATACTAATACTTAGCTAGACTTACCCGGTGTGAGGAGTCTACTCCTCTACCTCTAGACATGCAGTTGTTTGGCTCAGGGGTTTGGTTTGCCAAAAGCACTAGCTGAGTCTAAAATCAAGTTTTAGCTTTTCAAGTTTTAGTGTGATTCTCTTAAGACTAAATGTGTACCTAGCTAATCAAACATGGTATCAGGCATTTTAGCAATCAACATCTTTTGCCAATCAACTCATTTCCACTTATTACTCAATGCAGTACAGTGGATCAAGTAGTCTCATTAGCTGCGAGAAGTAGACGATTCGAATCGAGTTTTTAAACCTTGCAAGGTAAACCTAAACATGCGATGTGGCGAGGCACTCCGTCCCCACACATATCAACCGTCCCCATCGATTCCCTGGTAACAGAACAGGGCTCACTGCCTTGGCGTATAATGCCTCACTGACCCCGACTGTTGTCGTGCAGTGACCGCACTTGTACCCACCATAAACCAGAATGGGAGACCACGTCTCAGGTCGCGTGAGGGGTAAAATCTGCGGGCAGGTTCACTCAGGTACCAGGCTTAACGATTTACCATATTTCTCGGCATGTGCTTAGTACGTTCAAACGTTTGACATAGGTATCCGCACGTTAATCCTTATTCCAATTTCGTCTCGTAGACCACGCATCCCCATGGATCTGTGTCCACAGACCATCATCATTCCGTTATCCAAAATGGATACAACCAATTCCTGACCACGCGCGAGTGCTAGAAAAATCACTCGACTTCTACCGAGATCCCTAATTAGCAAAGCAGCTACTCGACCTAGCATACTAGTATCCATCTCAAAAGGAATCCTGAGTTCATGCAACTAGGGTTTTAGTCAACTCCTACACTTAAGTGCACAGTACAAGCCTACAAACATTAAGTGCAGTAAATTAGCATATATAATGGTTATGCATAAAACCGGGGCTTGCCTTCCAAAGCTGGGGCAGGCAGATCCTCGATGGCAGGCTCTGGTGCTGGCTCTTGGGCTACCTCCTGAGCAACTCCTTGCTCCGAAACAAGGATGTACTCTCCATCAGCGAGATTACAATCTATCAAATGCAATGAATAAGGTACATATATATTAATGATATGCAAATTTGTAAATGCTACGTATGGTGAAACAGTATTAAAACAGTGGGTACACTAGGGTTTTCTTCGTCGGCTGGTGTGTTAAGGGTTTCATCCACTCATTTTAGGGTCTTGAATGAACTTAAAACTTTCAATCACCTCCTTTATGGTCTATGGGACTCTTAGGAGGATTTATTTGTACATTATCAATTTCTCCCAAAATTCTTATTTTACTTTTTATTATGCTTCTTATTGAGTGCTTTTGAACTACCATGGCAATTTAGAATTCTCCACAAATATTACAAAAATTACAGTGGGTAAACATTGACCTCTGTGGTTTATTCTAAAAACTTGAGGTTGGAATTAATTCAGATACTCCTTGTGCAAAAATAACAAAAGTAAGGGTAAAAGGGCACTTTACACTATAGCTCTGATTTAGGTGAGGTTTCTGGACTAAAATTTATTTTTGCTAAGATTCATGGGTGATAATAGGTCTCTGTGCCAAAAATCACAGAAAAAGACCCGCTGGGTATTTAGTTGTGATTTTCTAGAGTTTAATGCCAAAAAAGTACTTATCACTAACTTGTTATTTGAAAAATGTCAAACAACAGAACTTATATTTTTCCTAGATTCATACTAGCATATTATTAGTTATCCCAAGGATTGGGGTGGGTTCTCCTTAGGGTTATTTTTCTAGGATTTTTCTAAGTTTTCATTATTTTCATGAAATAAAATGTGGTGCATTTCTTTTGTACTAACAGAGGGCTCAACAAAATTTTCTAGTGGACTATGTTACTAAAGTAAGCTAGCAAAAATGTGGTTGTCCTCTGGTTCTTATTTTAAACTCCCTTTTTTATTTTCTTTAGGTTTGAATCAAGGCAAGTTTTAATGGTAAAACCCTCCCTAATCTGGTGCACTGAGGAGTTTATTATTTTTAAACAGGATAGTTAGTGGTTAAGTATCTCTCTAATTTTTCTTAACCTTAGTCCAACAATATAGCTATTTTTCCCTTCTTTATTTAGCTTTTGGTCAGTTTACTATTTAAATCAAAACTTTAAAAAGTCTTGCAGTACCCTGGGTGTTTGGTATTTTTCCTAAGTAGTTCATATTATTTAGAACCTAGCAAAATTAGTTTGATCAAATTTGGTTGGATAAAATTAGAGTTATGAATTTTGTAAGCTCTGCTTGCATTTAAAAGAATAATGCTTAAAAGGTTTAATGAAAAATCAGTTTACACCGAGGCCCCTGGGGTTTCCCTTAACTAATTCTTTAAACCATACCACTGCGGAACTATTCCTCTGAGTCACTGACTATGCAAACCCCCCCGGCTTCTTCTTCTTTTCAACCGAGCTCCCTCCCCCTTGAAACAGTAACCGTGGAGAGGAAAAAGGGTGGCGCGGCTTACCGGCAGCGAGGGAGGTCCGGTGAAGGGTGGGATTAGATCCGGGAGGTCCTGGCGGTCACGTCGAGGTGCGGCTCGTCGACGGTGATGGCCGGAATCAGACTGACCACGTGCGCAGGCGGTCGGGCTCGTCGACAGCGTGCACTCCGGCCTGCTCACGACGGTATTGCTCAATCAAGTGGCACAGGAAGCTTCACGGGGTGCTAAGGACGCTATAGGTGCACGGAATCGACGAACGGCTTACCGTGGAGCTCGGTCTACGCGCGCCGGCGATCGGTTGAAGTCTGGCGACGTCGATCCGACGTCTCCGGTGAGGTAGAGTTCAATCCCCGGCACTAGGAGCTTCACTGGGGTCCGTAGAAGCTAACCCGAGGGTCGGACGGGGCGGGGAGTGGCTGGTTTGGCCGGTCTACGGTGGTCGTGGCTTGCGCAGTCGATGGCACCTCGCTCACGGGGCAAACTCCGGCGAACTTGAGCTCGGGTTGGGTCAGTGACACGCGGGGGTGTACGGTCGAGGCCGGAGTGGCTTTTATAGACGCGGGCGCGGGCGTGGGCGCAGGGTTGGCACAGTGCGGGGCTGCGCGCATGGGCGGAGCGCCGATGGCGTGCTCTGGCGCGCCAGGACGCGTCGAACACGTGGTCGTGTTCATCTGCCCGAGTTCTTGCACCAGCAGAGCTCCAAAACGTGTGAATCTTACCAAATGTCGTGTGTAAGATATCTTCCTAGCACCTAGGGCTAGCTAGTTTGTGTAAGTTCCAATGGAAGATCTGCCCTAGATCACAAGATATGTGGGCGCCAAGTCTTGTCTGTCTGCACTGTTCACCAGTGACAAAACTGATGTCAAACCATGTCAAACGACCTCGGTGTGAATTCAAATTTTTTAGGGATGTGCCTTGGGTAATTTGGCCACTTTTTGCTATTTGGTCCAAGTGGTTTTGGCGCCAGCACAAAGGTGAACACCTTTGATCTTTGGGCTAGGGGTGGTTTTGGGGACTTAGAGAATTTTGAATGGCCCTAGTGTGCTCGCCCACTTGGTGAATTGTTTTGGGTTTTTTGCTGGGCCTTTTTGTAATACTTCTCTTAATAACTTTTGTAGATTTTTCTAATACACTTCATCTTTGGTAAAGGTCCCTTTTTATGTTTTAGTCATTTTCCCACTCTTTCCCTTTTAATTCCATGGTTAGAGTTTAATGGCTTAAGAGGGGAATTTGGGTTTTAGAATCTTGTTTATGGGTGAAAAATTGTATGAAGGCTAGGGTTTCTTTCTTGTTATGATTAATGCTTATCTTAACCATGCCTCTAAAACTTTGAGTTCCTTCACTTTCCATTTTAGCATATAGTTTAATTAGGACACAATTGTGCTTCTTTGGCTAGGGCTTTTGGTAACACCAGGGGTGTTACAGCTCGGAGGGGAGAGCGAGAGCAGCGGCACGGGAGAGGCTGGCCCAAGGGTCCTAGGTGTCAAGACCTTCATCCTCCTCCCGCACGCGCACGGCGCGGAGCGCCCTGACCAGAATCGGTGAATGGCGAGGGTCAAGGGAGGGTCGGTCGGCGGGGATTGCTCGGGGAGCTCGCCTCTTTGGCATGACATAGCCCCCAGGCGCATACTGGCGATGGCAGAGAAGGGAGGGGAGAACGGGCGGGGGAGAGAAAGGGGAGAAAGGGGATTATCGGTTCTCACCCTCAGTGGAGCTCGGCCGAGCAGCTCGACGGAAGGGCGGTGATGCTCTGAGCGTGGCAAGTGCACAGGCGACAGCGGAGGTGGTCCCGAGGCTCGACAATTGGGTGGACGACAACACTCTTCGGCGAACTTCAGCGAGGCACGACGGGCGTAGGGGAGAGGAATTGGCTGGCGAATGTGATGGAATGAGGCGAGCAGGAGGAGGAGATGACCGTCGGGGGGGTTATGCCTCAGTCACGATCGTGGCCACGATCCTCGCGGACGTGGGAACGGCGGGCGCGGGGTGCAGTTGCGTCGAGGAAAGGGGGAGGAGCTAACAGGTGGGACCTGTCTATAAGCGGCTACGCGCGAGCGAAGCGCCTAACAGGCGGGTCCTACACGACAGCGAGAGCAGAGAGGCGCGCGCGGGCACGCGGTTGTGCCGATAGGGCAGGCCCACCTGGCGGCGAGGGCGGGGTGAGACGGGCACGCAGTCGCGGACCAAATGGGCCGAAAGGCCGGGACAGGGGGGCAGCTGGGCTTCTTTGGCTTTTCCTATTTCCTTCCGAATTTCTAATTCATTTTCCTTTTATTTTCTCTAGTGAACTCAATTCAAATTCAAATCCAATCTAAAATTCAAACCATTTGAACCATATGCATCAATTCAAAAAATAACTTAGGCTCAGCATGTTGCAACAATTCATGACTCCCATATGTTTTGACCCAATAAATAATTAATCTCTCACTTACTTAACCTAATTCTACTCAAAAGGAAAAGAGAGAGAGAGTCTAGTGAGAGAGAGACAAGAGGTAACACCTGAATTTGGTAGATATTTAGAAAGAAATTTTATACCCCAAATTTAGGGTGTTACATTTGTCCACCTTTAAATCAATACTTTGGGAATGTCCACCAGGATGAATCACTCCCTCGGGGTCTATTATTGGGCGGAGGCCGAACAAACCCTCAACCAACCGAATGAAGACCCTGTTTCTGTACTAATGGCCTTCGCACACCCACGAACGAAGGGACCATTAGCGTAGGCATTCTTTGACCTGACAGAACACCGAGGAGGGACTACCTCGTACCGAGGCCTCGGGATGGACGAGTAGCCGAAGGCCGAGCTCGGCCTCGACCATAGAGCAAAACCACACTTGTATTAACCATACGCAGGATCACGAGCGATGGGGTCTTCGGTTGGGCGGGCAACAACAAGTCATCGACAACCGAGGCCTTCGTTTGCACATCGACTAAAGGACGCGCCCAAGCCAGCCACGACCAAGGGGAGCGGTGACGCGAATGCTCTCATGGCGAAGGCTACAAGTCGACCTTGTACTCCCCCGGTGCACCAGAAGGCATCGCCAAGGGCCCATCCGTCAGAGTAGCGTGTGGGCATGTTTTCTGGTGTACACGGATTACTGTATGGGTAGCACTATAATTACTCTGTTACACAAGTTATCCCTCAAATATAGTTGGTAGCTTGGGTAGAGACGTACATTGGACCACTTACCCTCGGATGGCCTATAAATACCCTGTCCTATAGCGGGATGGAGCGCGCATAACAAGAAGCTACAGTTCTTCCACGGTTTGTTTCTTTGTGCATCTGAGCTCTCACTTGCTACTCGTGTGTTTGGATCCACTTGACATGATAGCCACCGGTCAATGCCCAACAAATTCACTCATCCTCCACTTAGAACATTTGAACCTACACTAGCATGGTGGTTCATGCTAACCATATGGGTCCATCTCCCTTGGTCTTTAACCCATATTGGCCGGATTTCTTCTAAAATTTCTCTACCCATAAATTTGTTATAATTATCATTTTAACGCTCACGTGATTTTGTTTACACTTTAAAAATATTATTTTCTTTATATCAATAATAAAATCTTCATTCATATAAAACTACTATTTAAAATATATAAAGTTATCATTTGATCCTATCCATAAAACCGGGTTAGCAGTGACAGACCAGCGGTGGGACGGGCGAGGCTCGAGCCTCCCATACCTCTTCGGATACCAAGAAGGCCTACTAGAGCCTCCACTAATCTAAAATATACACAATGTAATGTAGAAGATTGCAGCAATTTAGTTTAGTTTAGTCCCTTCTAATTTTTTTCTGGCTCCGCCCCTGCAGATTAGGTATGTCAACTATTGCTATGATTGGCATAAACAAAGCCGGCTATGATTAGCATAGACAAAGCCTCGCTGGCGCCCGGTGGTTAGTAGATTCCCTTATTCTTTATTTTCGACAAATTGAGTACACATGAGAGACAGACAATCTACGACACGGTCAAGAATAAATATTCTCAAGTATAAATTTTGTTCGATACACTTGTCAACAATTTAATAACGTATTGATTAATTAGTATACTATCTGCCACAAGACAACCTCACCTGCGAAGGTCCATGCACCGTGCTTTATTTTCAACAGTGACTTTGTGATGCTAACTAAGGCATTTGCTCATATATCTCGATGAACAATTACAAGAAATGGAGCCACTATTAGACAATGGGCAATTAGTAGTAGTTGGAAACTGGCTATAGTAGCAGATTCCCCATCGATATTGGGCAATTGAGACTACGGATGTTAATCTTTAGTCCTAGTTACATTGACCAGTACTAAAGACAGTACTAAAGAGGAACTTTAGTGCTGGTTTTAACTAAGAACCGATACTAAAAAGGTTATTTACAAGTACCGGTTATTCTAGGATGAAGCCTTTATTGCTGCCACATATCTCTTTAATAGAATTCTTAGCAAAGTTATCCAATTTGAAAATCCTCTCGAACACCTATACCATACCAAGCCAAACTATCCTATTCTTAGAATTTTTAGGTGCCCATGTTGGCCTAATCTCCATCCATATAATCAAAGGAAACTTGAGTTTCGATCAAAGGAGTGTGTGGTCTGTTTCGGATAGCTCCAGCTCAATAAAAGTTGGTGGAGTTGGTAGAGCAAGTCATTAGGATAGCTCCAGCTCAATAAAAGTTGGTGGAGTTGGTAGAACAGGTCATTAGGTGCTCCAGAAAATCGTGAAATTGGAGCTGTAAGCCTTTAGAAGACATTTAAATAAGTCATTTAGTTTATTATTTAGATTATAAATATTTTTAAAACTATTCAAATTGATATTATAAACTATAGCTCCACAGTGGAGCTGAAATCTGGAGCCATCCCAAATGCCCCTTAGTACTGGAAACCGCTATTAAAGTATTTTTATTTTATATATTTATAAATTGATAATGATGGATACTTAATATATATTAAAATGTGTTGATACAAATGTATAAGCAAGTTCTTTTTAAAGGGACATATATACAAATAGTAATATAATAGTAGTTCTTTCCAATAGGACATATGTCCAAATTTACAAGTAGTATAGAAATATATACAAATAGTAATGTGTGTATATTAATTTATACAAATGAACATTAATAGTAATTCTTGAATTGCTTTAATCTTTTTAAAGGGAGTAGTTTCTTCTTTCATCTCCATAAACTATGATTTGAAAAAAAAAAATATCAATAGAATAGGTATTATTATATTAAACCCAAAGTTAAGACACTTTGCATTTAACTAAAACATCACTCATAGTGATACGACAACAACGACAAGGAGGCAGAGTGATAAAATAAATAAATTATTGTTGGTTTCACTTCATCTCTGTTGCCCACGAATTTGCCCTTAGCCGCAAACTAGACATTAGAGTAGGAAAAAATATATTCAACTAGCTCTAACTTTAAAGCTAGCTTATTAAAGCATCGCTCATAATACATCAGTTATATGCTCAAGGACTAGTTGGATGTATTTTCTTATTTCCTGCGTAGCGGCTCTTCCATTATTCTACTTCTTCTCCATTCCACGGTGATCCATCTTAGCATGTTTTCTATGAAAAACATATAAAACAAAAAATAGGGTTTAATGTTGAGCTTACAAATAATGGATGACCTTGTTAAAATAACCCTAAACTCAATTACTTCGAGTCACAATCCTAAACCATACATGATGTAGTCATTATGGACCACAAGAAAAGGGAAAACATGAAAAACAATAATTTCTATATAGCAAGATTGTCGTGTGTAGGAAATACAAACTCTCTAGCAAAAGATACACAAGAATAATGCCACTAATTAAATAGTCAAGAGTAATGGTATACCACATCTTTAGTTCCAAATGTGCTCACTTGGGGAATGGGACAACTGCATGTAATGGCAAGATATCCTCATAATCATGGAGGTATGAACTTAGAAATGAGAAAGACTTGGGAAAGACTCAAATTTATAAGGGAAAATATAGCACTGAAAGGTCCCTTGTGGTTTTGGTGTTTGGATGACAACATAATTAAAGGACTAAGTGAGGTGTTAAGTGTTGAATAGGTGTTTGGTGTAAATCTTGTAAAGTTCAACTCAAGGTGATCAGGTGTGATAGTCCATATAGGTTGAGTTGAATATGGATTATGGACATCACAAGTCAAGTGGAAGGATGGACATTAACTAAATGGGACTCAATTGGCATGGCTTGGAGACATTTGATTGAAATAAGGACGAAGGGAAGAAGGACTTCGAGGTACTAGATCAAGGGAGAAGGTCAAGAGGACTGAGGTACCTAAAGCCAAAGTGAAGATGAGGTTCTTGCAAGAGCTTAAGGTTGATCAAGCTGAGAAGAGGCATCGTGCATTGAAGACCACAACATATGGATGTGACTTAAATCTATCTAGGTGATTCATATGGTTTTATGGTTTAAGTCATAAGACACACGATCCTAGCTCGAGTAGAATCATGGTCGCAAGGTCGAGTAGAAGTATCAAAGTTAGAACCCGAAAGGGCCCAAAGAGCTAAGCACACTTTGGTTTAGAGTTTGGTTCACTCTTGAGTTTGGAAAGGTTCTTAGTGACCATTGGAAGGTGTTGGAACTCAAGAGATGGCTAGAGTGATCAGGTTATGTAGCTTGGAGTTTTGGAGTTCAACAACGAGCTCAAAAAGGCCAAAAAGAGCAACATGATGAAAAAGGTTAAGTATGAAAGTTTTGAGCATTTGAATATGTTGCATACACCTTTTATAATGTTATTGGCACTTTGGTTTGCACTCTATACATGGTTTCAAGTGAAAGTGCCATTTTGGTCCTTGTTTGAGGTGAAATAGGAAAATTATGGATAAGATGAGAAAGATGTGAGTTTCTATGACTTAGTCAATTGGATTACACTCTAATTATGTTTATCTAAGTCATAGGAAGGTGCTCAAGAAAGTCCAAGTCGAACCGAAGAAAGGCTAAAATTGGCTAAGTCTGTTGCTGTCTCTAACGCACCGGACTAGTCCGGTGGTGCACCGAACCACGTGTGTAAAGAAAGCACGAGAGGGATTTGGTAGCCTGGTACACCGGACTGCCTACATCAAAGACATAGGTCTCGGGCCTTTGGCTAAAATTCATCGGACCCCGAGGGTCCAACGCACTGGACCACCTGGCGTAATGGCCACCTCGGCAGGCGAGCGTTGGCCAACGACTAGCTAACATGGACTTCGGTCTGGTGGTGCACTAGACTGGTCTAGTGCCAGCCAGAACCACGCGACCATTTGTCACACCCGGTTTTGGAAGGTAAACCGAATGCGAACCATGTACATGCCAGGATTAGAACTCACGTACGCAGCGATTACATAATTGGACATCATCGCATAATGCTTGAATTAAAAAGCAGAAAGGTACTTAGTTACATCAAGATGTCTGAGACATCCATAGAGTCTATTACATAAACATAGTGTTTAACAATAACATCAAAGTTGGTGGAGTTGGTAGAGCAGGTCATTAGGTGCTCCAGAAAATCGTGAAATTGGAGCTGTAAGCCTTTAGAAGACATTTAAATAAGTCATTTAGTTTATTATTTAGATTATAAATATTTTTAAAACTATTCAAATTGATATTATAAACTATAGCTCCACAGTGGAGCTGAAATCTGGAGCCATCCCAAACGCCCCCTAGTACTAGAAACTGCTATTAAAGTATTTTTATTTTATATATTTATAAATTGATAATGATGGATACTTAATATATATTAAAGTGTGTTGATACAAATGTATAAGCAAGTTCTTTTTAAAGGGACATATATACAAATAGTAATATAATAGTAGTTCTTTCCAATAGGACATATGTCCAAATTTACAAGTACTATAGAAATATATACAAATAGTAATGTGTGTATATTAATTTATACAAATGAACATTAATAGTAATTCTTGAATTGCTTTAATCTTTTTAAAGGGAGTAGTTTCTTCTTTCATCTCCATAAACTATGATTTGAAAAAAAATATCAATAGAATAGGTATTATTATATTAAACCCAAAGTTAAGACACTTTGCATTTAACTAAAACATCACTCATAGTGATACGACAACAACGACAAGGAGGCAAAGTGATAAAATAAATAAATTGTTGTTGGTTTCACTTCATCTCTGTTGCCCACGAATTTGCCCTTAGCCGCAAACTAGACATTAGAGTAGGAAAAAATATATTCAACTAGCTCTAACTTTAAAGCTAGCTTATTAAAGCATCGCTCATAATACATCAGTTATATGCTCAAGGACTAGTTGGATGTATTTTCTTATTTCCTGTGTAGCGGCTCTTCCATGATTCTACTTGTTCTCCATTCCACGGTGATCCATCTTAGCATGTTTTCTATGAAAAACATATAAAACAAAAAATAGGGTTTAATGTTGAGCTTACAAATAATGGATGACCTTGTTAAAATAACCCTAAACTCAATTACTTCGAGTCACAATCCTAAACCATACATGATGTAGTCATTATGGACCACAAGAAAAGGGAAACATGAAAAACAATAATTTCTATATAGCAAGATTGTCGTGTGTAGGAAATACAAACTCTCTAGCAAAAGATACAAAAGAATAATGCCACTAATTAAATAGTCAAGAGTAATGGTATACCACATCTTCAGTTCCAAATGTGCTCACTTGGGGAATGGGACAAATGCATGCAATGGCAAGATATCCTCATAATCATGGAGGTATGAACTTAGAAATGAGAAAGACTTGGGAAAGACTCAAATTTATAAGGGAAAATATAGCACTGAAAGGTCCCTTGTGGTTTTGGTGTTTGGATGACAACATAATTAAAGGACCAAGTGAGGTGTTAAGTGTTGAATAGGTGTTTGGTGTAAATCTTGTAAAGTTCAACTCAAGGTGATCAGGTGTGATAGTCCATATAGGCTGAGTTGAATATGGATTATGGACATCACAAGTCAAGTGGAAGGATGGACATTAACTAAATGGAACTCAATGCGCATGGCTTGGAGACATTTGATTGAACTAAGGACGAAGGGAAGAAGGACTTCGAGGTACTAGATCAAGGGAGAAGGTCAAGAGGACTGAGGTACCTAAAGCCAAAGTGAAGATGAGGTTCTTGCAAGAGGTTAAGGTTGATCAAGCTGAGAAGAGGCATCGTGCATTGAAGACCACAACATATGGATGTGACTTAAATCTATCTAGGTGATTCATATGGTTTTATGGTTTAAGTCATAAGACACACGATCCTAGCTTGAGTAGAATCATGGTCGCAAGGTCGAGTAGAAGTATCAAAGTTAGAACCCAGAAGGGCCCAAAGAGCTAAGCACACTTTCGTTCAGAGTTTGGGTCACTCTTGAGTTTGGAAAGGTTCTTAGTGACCATTGGAAGGTGTTGGAAGTCAAGAGATGGCTAGAGTGATCAGGTTATGTAGCTTGGAGTTTTGGAGTTCAACAACGAGCTCAGAAAGGCCCAAAAGAGCAACATGATGAAAAAGGTTAAGTATGAAAGTTTTGAGCATTTGAATATGTTGCATACACCTTTTATAATGTTATTGGCACTTCGGTTTGCACTCTATACATGGTTTCAAGTGAAAGTGCCATTTTGGTCCTTGTTTGAGGTGAAATAGGAAAATTATGGATAAGATGAGAAAGATGTGAGTTTCTATGACTTGGTCAATTGGATTACACTCTAATTATGTTTATCTAAGTCATAGGAAGGTGCTCAAGAAAGTCCAAGTCGAACCGAAGAAGGGCTAAAATTGGCTAAGTCTGTTGCTGTCTCTAACGCACCGGACTAGTCTGGTGGTGCACCGAACCACGTGTGTAAAGAAAGAAGGAGAGGGATTTGGTAGCCTGGTACACCGGACTGCCTACACCAAAGACATATGTCTCGGGCCTTTGGCTAAAATTCATCGGACCCCGAGGGTCCAACACACTGGACCACCTGGCGTAATGGCCACTCGGCAGGCGAGCGTTGGCCAACGACTAGCTAACATGGACTTCGGTCTGGTGGTGCACTAGACCGGTCTAGTGCCAGCTAGAACCAGGCGACCATTTGTCACACCCAGTTTTGGAAGGTAAACCGAATGCGAACCATGTACGTGCCAGGATCAGAACTCACGTACGCAGCGATTACATATTTGGACATCATCGCACAATGCTTGAATTAAAAAGCGGAAAGGTACTTAGTTACATCACGATGTCTGAGACATCCATAGAGTCTATTACATAAACATAGTGTTTAACAATAACATCAAAGTGTGGAGTTACGAAACGTAGAAGATAAGCCTATACAGGCAACTGACTGGGGGTTTGCCACTAAGATAAACTAGAACTCATCGTATTCCTGGAACTCCTCGAAGTCATCCATGATGCCAGCTTCACCTTCTGAGCACTGAGAACAGTGGGGACAACCTGGGGTGGGGTGGTTTGTAAAGCAAGGGTGAGTACACTTCAACTTACTCAGCAAATGTCCCATTTGGCTAAAGTGGACTAGCTGTATGTGGAGTTTAAAGTTAAGCAGTTGCTTTTAGTTGGTCAAGTTTTATTACTATAAGTAGAGCCAAGTTTTAGTAATAACCCAGTTATTACCTAGAGGCACTCCCTCCAAGAGGAAATACCAGAGACCAGGATTATAATCACCATTGTTAATCATCATCATCATAAAAGTAACCATTGTTTCTTCTAATCGAAGAGGATCCCAAGGCTGCTCATAACCGCGATCACGACTGATATACCAGTTTCTAACACTCTGCAGAGGTTGCACACTTTACCCACAAGTCGTGATTCCCATTCTGTCCGGGGTTCTAGCCTCCCCATTGATCACTACCAAGGTGACCTAGCAGGGTCTCACTACGCAACCTTTACAAAGATTTCCCAGAGGTCATAGTCGCCCATTAGGTTTCTCCAGTTTGATAAACACAATACATCTCCCCAAATGAAGGGTGACTAACAAAACCAAATCAAAGAACCTCTGCAACCAGCCTCGGCAGAGCAAGTACTATGCCCGGACCCCATTGACGGCCCTACGGCGAAGCCAACTACTTCTCTGGTTCCTCTAATTAATTAGCTAAGGGTGTCCCATTCCACCCTCATGGTTGCACTGTTATCCCGGGTTGTCACTCCCCAAACAGGTCCTTACAGAGAGGTACTCAGGAAACAGCCTGAGCCCCCTAAAGAATCATAAGAACCTCATCGGGATAACATCATCGTATCATAAAAGATCACATCATGTTCATTGATTAAGTTTAAGCAATAGCATAAGCTAACCATGATTAACCCAAAAAGGTAAACAAGGGTAAGGTAAATACAGACTAGTCAATCCTTAAGTTTAAATAATGTAATGTGGGACAGTGAATTATAAAGTAAAGTAGGACATAGTAGGTCTGAGGACACTTGCCTTCACCAGGTTGTTGCTGAGGGAGGTCTCCAACAACACACTCAGGAACCTCGAGCTGCTCGTTGTCTAAGTAAAGCGAGCATACATTCAATACATTTGGAAAAGTATAAATGAACAGCACATCAATCATTTACAATCATTGACTCACAAAAAGGTATAGTATTAAGTGTAGGGAAATGATATCAAGCTACAAAGAAAATGGAGTAATCCTAATTGGGGAATTGATTACTCTCTAAATGTTTAGGACGTAGCTCAAAAGGGTTAAGTAGTGATTAAAACAAAGGAAAGTTAAAGTTATAATATAAACTACTCTCATTTAGGAATTTGATTACCTTTAAATATTATCCCTAATTACATACCTAATTCTATTTATCACATTGGGGTCTAAAGGTTAAACCAGAAGTGAATCCATGAACTGCATAACATTAATCTCACAAAATTTAAATATATTTTAACTCCTAGGATTCTCCTTTTATTTATTTCATTAAATAAATAAATCAACATATACATTAATCATATATTCTAAGTGTAAAATTAAGGTATGCAGATTACAGTTGGTCATATTTTATTTGAATAGAGAATAATCTTGTGAACATTTTGCAATTTGAACCACTAAATTTGGAGTTCATATGAAAAAGATATGAAATAAACAAGTTTTAAAGTTTGAAATATGAAATTAAGGCTAAATCTGTAATTAGATAAAAGTCCAGGGGCTATTCTAAAGAAGCCAGGGACCTATGCGCTAAAACAGAGGACTGCGGGTTGATTTCCTAAAACCAGGGGGTTCTTAAGCAAAATAACCACGCGAAGGGGTATGGGGTAATCTCAGCCATCGGATCAGAAACCGACGACCCAGATTAGATCGCGCGGGCGGGCGCGCGCGCGGGCGGGCGCGCGCGCGGGCGCGCGGACACGACTGACAAGCGGGGCCGGGGCGTCAGTGAGCCAGGGCGGGCTGACCAGTCGGGCCTAGGGGAAGAGACGCGAGTGAGGGGGAGAGAGGAGAGACGGTTGGATCTGGATCAGGCGGCTAGGATTAGATCTGCTCGAATTAGTTCTGCGTTGTCCGATCTCGGGTGAACGACCGAGATCTAACGGCAGAGGGGCGAACATGGGCACGGTGGCGTCGCTCGGTCCCACGGTGGGAACTCGCCAGAGACGAGTAGACCGGCCACGGCGGGGCACCAGAGGCTTGGGGGTTGGCCTAGGCGCGCACAGGGGGATCTGGCGAACTCAGCCGAGGGCACCAGAGGGCACTGCACACGGCAAGGCGGGCTAACGGCGGCGCGGGGCAACTCCGGCGAGCAATTGCGCGCTAACCAGTGCAGTACACAGGGAAATAGGGGCACGGGGAGGTTGCTCACCTTGCGGGGCAACACTGGAGGCACGGGGCAGTAGCGAAGACACAGGGACACGACGGGGCGACGGTGGCGGAGCTCCGGCTGCGCAAGAACCACTCCGGTGAGCGCGGACCGGCTGAACTAGGGAGGGAAGGGGCACACCGAAGGGTGTCCCGATAAGCTGATGGCAAGGTGAAGCTCACCGTGGCACTGGACGGGGTGCGGGCGCAACGGCGGCCACAGAACAGGCGGTGGACGTCGGCGGGTGGTGGCGGATGTTTTTGGTTCGCATGAGCAGAGCGAGAGAGAGAGCGAGAGAGCTGGGTAGAGGGCGCAAATGGAAGAGGGGAGGTGGGCGAGCAGGGTGCCGGGTTCAAAAGGGGCGTGGGGGCTCGATCGTGGCCGGAGAACGCGCGGACGTGGGCGCGTCCACGGCGGGGAGATCGTGGGCGAGAGGTTAGACACACGCTGACAAGTGGGGTCGGTGGGGCAGAGAGAGAGGGAGCGGGCGCGCGCGAGAGCAACGGCGCCGACAGACCGGTCCCACTGAGCAGTGAGAGAGCGAGGGAGAGAGGGCGCTCTGGTTTGCGCCGACAGGCGGGGCCCGCCTGTCAGGCAGAGAGGGCGCGCGCACGCGGGTTGGGCTTAATGGGCTGCCTTGGGCCGAATTGGCTTTTCCCATTTTCCTATAATTTCTATTGCCTTTTCTATTTATTTTTTCTAGGGTTTTCAATTCAAATTCAAATCAAGTTTCAAATTCAAACCAAATCAAATATGTGCAACATTTCAAAGAATAATTAGGCTCAATATGATGCAACATTCCATGACTCATATGTTTTGGGCAAAATAAAATAAATAATCCCTCACTAATACAACTAACTCTAATTAAAAGAGAAAGAGAGAGAGAAAACTAGAGAGAGAGAAACTAGAGTGAGATAGAGAAGAGTAACACATGAATTTGGGTGATCATTAGAAAGAAATTTTATACCCTCAAATTCAGGGTGTTACACCATTGGAGGTCCGGTGGTACACCAGACTGGTCTGGTGTCCCCATGAACAATGTACTTTCTAGATTTTGTTTCCAACTGCTATGTGAGGCCTCGGGGCTATAAATAAGCCTTCTCATGATCTCAACCAGTACACCCAAGTAGCAAGGAAGTAGCAATACTGCTCATAGTCATATTATGCCCCTTTCCTGTGTATTCTCTATAGATTTAGTATCTGGTGTGCATTCTAGCCAAACAAAGAAGCATGGTGTTGCTGCAAGAGTGAACGATGATCTTAAGCAAAGTGTTGGTGTTGCGTTCATCAACTGGAGAGCTATCAAGTTTATGATAGTCATGGTTCTGTTGTACTGCAACAAACTCGATATAGTGGAAGACAAGGTTTATCACCCTGTTGATAAATCTGAGCAACCAGAGGAAGGAATTGAAACGAGGCAAGCATTTCAGGCTTTGCTGAACCACAAAAAAATCCACGTATCTATTGTTTTGCTTTTCATTTGCATTTATATTCTTATTGTTGGTATAAGTCTTTTTGTGAAGTGCAGGATCCTTTGAGACAAGGACTTCAATTCTGCTGTGATCTACTCGACTTGGTTTTATTCTGTTGCATACAACTTTGCGAGTAGAGTAAGAAAAGTTCATTTGAGTTTAAGCTTTTATATTCACCTATTCATCCCCCTCTATGCGACATCTAGGTCCTCAGTACCGCCAAAGGGTACTTTCATGTACCAGTTCTAACTAAGAACCAATAATAAAGAGGTTTGGGTGAGAAATGAAAGTGTTGGGCGAGAACCAGAGAAAATTTAGTACCAGTTCTTAAAAGGACATGTACTAAAGACATCAGAAAAATAGTACTGATTTTTAAGAAACCGTACTAAAGTCATGCGGGCGGGAACTAAAATTCCTAGGCATGAATAGAAAAGGTTTGTTAGTACCTTGAACAATAATTTACACAGATGAACAACAATTTGGACAATAAGAACCAATATAGAGGTCAATTTTACATTAATTTATACAAATGAACAATAATTTGATTGTTCCCATTAAAGATGATTAGCCATATTTTACATTCAGATGAAAACTCGAGGAGATATGTTTGTATTGCTATTGCTCTACCTTTAATAATATAATGATGATAGTTTTGGTCAATTATATCAATTAATTATATACAATAATGATATTTTAAACTTGTTTTTAGCAACATGGCAATAAAGCTTGTGCATAGGGTTGCCATATGCAAAGTACCTCACTCTAAGGACCGGTTCATTGAGTAATCATCAAGATTTTATTATGCAACCACAATAACTAATTAGACTTAAGATATCGAATGAGTGGATGCTTACTTGGCTTGGCATAAGAGGGGGTATATGATATAGACCTTTCGGTGCCAAGTGCGGTGCAGGGTTGACCAATCATTTTCGGAGTGGAGGTCTATACTGACAAACTAGGTGAAATCATGTAGCAGCCTGAAAATATCCAATGACTGTAAAAAATGGCATTGTAGTGAAAGTATCTGTAGCACATCTCGGAAGTGTGTAAGGGTCACTACAACTCAGACAAAGTGGAAATTTTCGCCTTATGGGTAAAGTATACAAACTAATATCAATCGTTCTCATGGTTAAGAGCAAACTTAGGGTTTCCTCACATATTAGAGTTCTCCTAATATGGTTTGGATTTCGGTAGGTTCTCATATAGATTTACTTTATGTTTATGGCAATTTGAAAGATTATGCTTTCACCTTAATAATAGATGATAACTTAATCAACTAAAATGGTAATGATTAGTCAGTCCACTATATAGTCTTCATATGATTGCTTTAGTGTCACTTACTTATCACAACGAGTACTCAACTTTGCTATTTTCTACAACAACTATGTTGTATATAATGCATCCGCTAGTTAGATGGAGATGGTAGTGATCTAGAAGTATAACGACTATTACCATTAGTTTGGAATTCCATTTTCTCATGGTATTTTTATTTTTCAAGGGAAATTGGTTTATTTTCCCTTGAGAAAATAGAAATTCCTTAGTAAAATGGAGAACCCCATTTTTCAAGAGATTTCTATTTTTCCTTGAGAAAATGAACTAATTTTCCTTGGAAAAATAGGAATCTCTTGTAAAAATGGATTTCTAAACTAGCACTTAGTGGGAGACCACCCATCAGATTAATTTGAGGTTCCAGGTTTTATAGTTATAAACATTATTTGTTAATCTTTGTTCACTCGTTTCTTGTGTGTAATAATTTATTTATACGATTTATTTAAGTATCATATGATGAAATTTATCTAAATTAATGTCGTTGTGTACGTGAAATTGATATTGACACATACATAATTTGTATTTGGTTGTTTATACTCTGTTCGTTTTGGATTAAAGCCGACCGTTTTGACTGCTGCAGCTAGGGACGGGCGGGGCTTGAGCCTCTCCTACCGCTGTCAAGTCCATGGAGCTCCACTAAAGCCTCTCGTAAGAAGGGGTTTCTATACTACAGTGGTTTAGTTTAGTACTTTCCAATTTTTTTTTCTGCTTCGTCTCTGGCTGCAGCTGTAATTTATAGAAACAAAAACATCGTATAAGCAGTAGAAGCCGGTACGGCAAACAGGCTGATAACTGCTACATCAGTACTAATTTAATATGCTTAAGCTTACAGCCGCTTATAAAAGCATACAGATCGATGTAGTTTCTGCACCAAGGCTAGAGCATCCCTGTACAGAGTGGAATGTGATAAGGTTAGCATCTTGTATCTAGCTAGCTAGAGTTGGGAATGCAGGCGTCACCCCAACACGTTCCGGTGCTCCGGGCATGGCAACGTCCTTCAATGCGGCCACAACGTTCTCGGCTTCGACGGCCTGGTGGTAAGTCTTATAACAACTATCTTTAAAATTTAAAATAGAGCCCTAAAAATTGAAACATGACTGCATTTAAAATGTTTTAGGGTCTCAAAATCTTTTTACTATAGCAATTAGGTATTAAATAATACTATTTAGGAAATAAATTATATTATTGGGAAATAAATAGCTATAGATTAAGAAGAAACAATGATAGAGATCTAATATATGGGGTACTATATTTAGTATCCTAGAGATCGAGATGAATTTTTATAAGATTGACGCTTTATGATCCTTGGTTCTATATTTCAAAATACAAACATTGTTGAGGGCCTCTCGCGGAGATGCTTCTTGTAATTGAAGTGCCGTCCATTTTTTTTAGGATTATATTGCCAGTCGGCATTGCATCAAATCCACGAGAAAGTCAATAATTGGTAACTGCAAGGGGCGGAGGGCCCAGTATGGCCTACGCCATATCTCGGCCCATACAAACACCAGCCCATAGATTACCCATACAGCAGCCCACCACGTAAGAAACAGTCCAGCCCAGCTGGTGCCGTTCGCTTGGTGCTTCCTCCCTCAGCGCCGTTGTCCTCTGACCCGGCGCGGCGGTGCCCAAC
The DNA here is from genome assembly GCA_029449295.1 of Zea luxurians. Classification (NCBI taxonomy): domain Eukaryota; kingdom Viridiplantae; phylum Streptophyta; class Magnoliopsida; order Poales; family Poaceae; genus Zea; species Zea luxurians. Next base: position 33,330,813 of record JAOPSE010000010.1, on the reverse strand, counting down.
CTCGCTGCTCGTCCGACGCCGAGTTTATTGGATCCGCAGTATCCCCAACAACGGGCTTCAGAAAAATGTTATCCCCAACATTGTAATTGGACTTTCGGTATTATAACAGTCTTTCCTTTGGTATTTCAGTATTCTGCACAGACTTAACCATTGTCCACGTTCATCAACGACTGTTATCCCCAACATTGTAATTGTGCTGCGTCTGCACGTTCATAACCGTTGTCCTCCGCGACCTCCGGCATGCCTTGCCGCACCGCGCCCCGGCGCCGGCGGCAGCGGCGGCCTCCGGGAACACGAGCGGGCCGTCGTGGTCGCCGGCCAGCGCGGCGCTGGCGCGGATGGCGAGCGCGGCCATCTCCTCCGCCTGCAGCGGGCGGCGCCGCATCGCGGCGGGGAGCACGAAGTACAGCTGCCCGGGCTGCAGCGCCTCCTCGGGCCGCACGGGCACCATGGCGCCGCCGAGCTCCAGCCCGTCCGCGCTGCACAGGAACCACGAGGCCGCCCCGGCGGCGGCCGCCTTCACGGCCTGCGACGCCCGCGTGCCGCCCGGGAACCGCCGCAGCGCGCCGTCCGCGAGCACCACCCTCGCCTCCGCCGTCGCCGGCCCCGGCGCCGCCGCCACCGCCGTGGCCTCGCACGAGTTGCAGGCTCCCATTATTGTACTGCAGAACGAATCTGATAATGTGTGTCTAGACAGTCTAGTGTGCTGCGTCTGCACGTTCACGGACCCAACGAATCTTGCTAGTTGCTACAGCCGGGTAGCTCGAGCGGCGACCAGTGCAGTGCAGAGCAGGAGCGAGGCAGCCGGCGAGCTGCTGGCTGGTGGACTTGACTACTGGACGACTGGTGGAGAAGTTGAGATGAGTAAGCGAGGCGGCGTGTCCGGGGCTCGCGTGTATATATAGCCGAGGTGATTAGTCGTTGATGAACGTGGACAACGGTTAAGTCTGTGCAGGATACTGAAATACCAAAGGAAAGACTGTTATAATACCGAAAGTCCAATTACAATGTTGGGGATAACATTTTTCTGAAGCCCGTTGTTGGGGATACTACCGATCCAATAAACTCTCCGACGCCCGTACGTCGCCTTTCGCGTCCTCCCTCCTTACTCCCTCGCCAAGTCGCCCGACGAGTTATTTGAGATTGTAACAATCTCGTCGCGCGGCTTCACCAGTTTATTACTCCGCAGCTGTACTTCGCTAGTTTAGTATTATGCAGCTCAAAGGCACGCCAGATTGGGACTGTTAATCTTCCGTCCTCTGTAACCTTCTATAAGCTATGGTAAAAGTCAATTTTGTCCATGACGATGCTCTAACCGGAGAGCGCAGTGACCGCGGCGCCGAAGACAGTGAGGTTGGAGAGCGCGCCGAGAGAGGCCGGGATGGGGCCCGACAGCGCCGGGTTGCCGCCGACGCGGAACTGCTGGAGCGCGGCGAGCGCGCCCAGCGAGGCCGGTATGGTGCCGTTGAGGAGGTTGTCCTGGACGCAGAGCACCTGGAGCGCGGAGAGGTTGGCGAGCGAGCGCGGGATGCCGCCGGTGAGACGGTTGGAGTTGAGGAGCAGGAACTGGAGCCCCGAGAGCGCGCCGAGCCCGTCGAGGATGTCGCCGGTGAGCGCGTTGGAGGAGAGATCGAGGACCCGCAGCGCGGAGAGCGACGCGTACGAGGGCGGGATGGCACCGGAGACGTTGCAGGCGGAGAGGTTGAGCAGCTGCAGCGAGGAGAGCGTGGCGAGCGGCGGCGGCAGCGAGGACATGTTGAGGAAGGTGTCGGGCAGCGAGAGAGACACCACCCGGCTCTGCGGCGAGCACGTGACCCCCTGCCACGAGCACGGCGTCGTGGCCCTGGGGTCGGCCGAGCAGCGGAGCGAGGCGGCGCAGAGCAGCAGCAGCGCGGCGGCCGCCGCGGCCAGCTCCGCCATCTCGGCCTTCTCCCGCCGCCCCTTGGCCGCCCGCCGCAACAAGCGCTTCACCGGCGAGCCCGGCAGCATTGCCGCCGCCTGCCTGGTGCCTCAGCGCGCGAGGCTGGCCGCGCGTATCTCCCAGCCGAGCTCCTGCTTCCAGCCGTTGTCCTCTGCTCCTCCCGCGCCCGGTTCCCATCGCCGCTCTCTTCCCCAACGCGTCTTCTTCCCCAGCCGCGCCCTGCCCTCTGTTCTGCTCGCCGCGCCCTGAACCTTGCTCCAGCTCGCCGGCTGGATCTCCCTGGTGTCGCGCCCCTGCTCTGCTCATCTTCCTCGCGCGCGCCTCCTCCCCATGGCCGGCAGCAGGCAGGCAGCTCCTAGCAGACTGCTTGCGTCTTGGCTTACCACTCTCGAGGGTGATCTCCTGCTCGTCACGGTTGCAGCGGCTACGAGACGGCGGGGCGCGCTCTGTTTTCTTGGTCTCTCGCGCGGTAAGGGAGTACTCCGGCTAGGGGTAGATTAGTACCAAGGGTACACAACCTGTATCAAGAGCAACAAAACAGACGTTAACGGAGCGCGGGAGATTAAGTGTTCCAATCTGGCGTGACTTTGAGCTGCATAATACCAAACTGGCGAAGTATAGCTGCGGAGTAATAAACTGGTGAAGCCTCGCGACGAGATTGTTACAATCTCAAATAACTCCTCGCCCGACGATGGATCTGCCGCGACCCCAGGCTCCCTGCTGTCGGCGCCCTGCAGACCTACGTCCTGCCCCCTGCTGCGTCGATGCGCCCAGGCCCAGCGACCTGCGCGGCTGCGCCCCGGCAGCCGGCGCCCTATGGAAGCCCTCCGCTTCGTATCCCCGTGCTGCCGTGCCGCAAGCCTCCGTGAGGGTGAGATCCCCTGTGTCCTTGTTCCTCCTCTGTTTGCACATTGAGATAAGAAGCTTAATGGAACTTTGCTGCTGTATTGATTCATGGCTAGTTTTCAGACATTAAGATATACTAGTTAGTATAGATACCACTTGCACCATTAGCTATCAGATTAAACAGCTCAGCCCGTAGATTGAATAGAGCGTCCGCGTGAGAGGGGAAGGATGGCGGTACGTCGCCTAGGTCTGGGGTTCGCTTTTTTGCTGCTATGAAGATAACCAGAGCAACGGCCCGTATGGATGCTGCTCTCTAGAGACTACATTTTTTTCATAGCTTCTAGTTGCTAATCGCTAGTAGTATCACTAAAGAATAGCTATTCGTACTCCTTTCTAGTTTCTACACGAGAAGACAAAAGACAAAGAAAAAGCAGTCACCATTGAGGGAGAACTAGTGACTAAATTAGGAGGGAAATAAACAAAAATAAGATGTGAAATCACCGCGCAGCCATCCGCGCGACTGCGTCCTGCACTCCTGCTGTCTGCTCCCCACAACTCCCCCACAACTCCTCCGTCTCAAACTCCCGCGTCACCTCCCTCAGTCCACCCAGTCGACCGTGCTTCCGCTCCGCTACTACCTCCCGCCACCGGCGAAGCCCGGGCAGGCTGGTCTCTGGCTCCGCCACTGACTATCTCCGAACTTTTATATATGATGTTCGCACATGTTTAGACAGTCAGAATTAGTTCATTTGCCTTGTTGGAAAATGTCTTGTATTTCCAACCGGAGGTATAAGAATATATTGCCTCTTACTACATTAAAACTATTGCAAAAGAGCATGATATCTAATAGCCTTCTCTAACCATGTTTGTTGTGTTGGCTTAGATTATCTTCTCGCTTTCACCTTTTTTTGGAATACAATATATTATGAGATTATGCACTACTGCCATATACCTTATTTTTCCGTTTGTCCTCCACTAACTGCATGCCAAGAGAAAGCAATATATTGTACTCCCTCCATTTATAAGTATATGACACCATTGACTTTTTTAAAAAGCTTTAACCACTCGTCTTATTAAAAAAATGAGTTACTATTTATTTTTTTGTGAAAAAAATGAGTTACCATTTATTTTTTGTGATTTGTTTTTATCACTTAAGGTAGTTTGTGCTTAATTTTAAATTTTATATTTTTGAATAAGACGAGTGATCAAAGTTTTTGAAAAAAGTCAACGGTGTCATATATTTGTGAACGGAGATAGTATATGGTCATGGTAGTTTCTTACAACATGATTCCAGAATAGGATCGAATTTTGTTAAGTAGAGTGATACATTTTGCATCTCCAAATAAATCAGCTTTTATAGTTATCCTAGGCTCAACTTTTGTAAGTTTGCCCAAATTTATACTTCATTGTCCTAAACCCTTAGCTCTGATATTAAAATACAATGGTTCTTCCGCTTCACTTATTGTGTTGAAAAATTCAGTTCTAACGGCAATACATGGACGGCATAGATCTATACAAACACGAAGAGTACAGACAAAGTTTATGATTAGATGATGAATGTACGGTGAATATAAATATACAAGTGATGCTGTCGACTTGGCTACCTTCTCCTGTCTTCTATTATTACTAGGATCTCTTAGCCGCCGCAGGTTCTTAGATCCTCCGATGATGACTACTATAGAACACCTGCAGATACACATATTAATTCAATCATCACAGTATCACTATATACTAGAGATTTCTGGTTCTTGATCAATTAGGACTCGTCGTGGGGGTATCATACAATAACGAGGCACCTGAAGCACCACCATCTATCAAACAAACTGGGGTGACTGCTGTACAGGGAGAAAAGGTGCGTACTACTCCACAAAACTGGGCTTTGATCTTGCACACGGAAGAACAGGGTACTGTATGCATGCAATGACTTCTCTCTCTCAACATATATATTTATATTCAGCTCCACGACATCAGTGTCCGCGGAGGGGAGGATGAGCAGAAAGAGATGCTGCAGCAAATGACTGACGGAGTCAGAGCAATGCTGGGCTCAATAGGTGACGGTGCGATCAACATTTCTGCCTACGACACCGCATGGGTTGCCCTCGTTAAGAGCCTGGAAGGTGGCAATGGCCCTCAGTTTCCCTCCAGCCTTAGATGGATCGTTGAGAACCAACTACCAGATGGCTCGTGGGGCGACGAGGAGTTCTTCCTGGTTTATGACCGCATGATCAACACTCTGGCCTGTGTGATTGCACTTAAGTCATGGGAAATCCATGCTGACATGTGCGAGAAAGGTACTGGTCAGTTTTCACTGTATACGTGTGCTAGCAAATGAGCTCTAGGAATCAATTCCTAAAGAGTAAAGACGGTCAAAATTAATGACCTATATTGATTGATTAGGTTTGTCATTCATTCGAGAGAATTTGTGGAGGCTAGAGGACAGTGGTTCAGATGACTGGATGGTCGTTAGCTTCGAGATAACCTTCCCCCAGCTGCTAGAGATGGCAAGAGACTTGGGTCTCGACGTGCCCTGCTGCGACGAGCCATCCCTGCGAGCTATATATGCAAGGAGAGACGCAAAGCTCGCAAGGTATTTGGCGTGCAGTGTTATTGTGTTAAATTATACGTAGATTATCCATATCTTTTATGAGCTTGAGTTTTGTGATGTGATTGATTCTCTCTTTTATTTTTATTCCCTTGTTTTAGAATCCCTAAAGAATTACTGCACTCTTCACCGACAACTCTGCTTCTGAGCATAGAGGGAATGCCGGGCTTAGACTGGGAGAGACTACTGAAACTCCAGTGCTCCGATGGTTCGTTCATGTCATCGCCTGCACCCACAGCCTACGCTCTCATGCAGACCGGCGACACGAAATGCCTTGAGTTCCTCGATGGAATCGTCAGCAAGTTTAGCGGGGGAGGTACATAAACTAAAGGGCCCCATGAATTTCTTTCCTAAGTCACATAGGTTTCAAGACCGATCATATCTTGTATTGCCTTCCATGAATATGCAGTGCCCTTTACCTACCCTGTGGATCTGTTCGAGCACTTATGGGTAGTGGACAGGATAGAGCGGCTGGGCATAGGGAGGCACTTCACAGGTGAAATCAAGGAGTGCCTAGAATACGTACACAGGTAAACAAAACAACAACCTCATCAATTGAAATCTTCTTCTTTGTTTTTCAAACTGTGGTTCGGGTAAAACTTTGAGCACAGGTACTGGGGTGACGAAGGTTTGCCTGCCACGAGGGATGGTCCGGTCTCAGATGTCGATGACACGGCCATGGGGTTCCGTCTTCTCCGACTGCATGGCTACGATGTCTCTCCTTGTGAGTATCGTTATATATTTGTCACCCCCTAGATGAAGCTTCACTCACTCAGTAATTATTACTGAAGATCGTTCAGTATATATCATGGATCTAGAGTTCTAGACATGTAGTGTATATATACAGTAATGTGATGCGATGGACTTGCATGTTGCATGCATGCATATGCAGCTGTGTTTAAGCACTTCGAGAAGGACGGGACGTTCTACTGCTACCCAGGGCAGTCGAACAAATCCGTGACTGCTATGTACAACCTCTACCGCGCTTCTCAGGTGGCCTTTCCAGGCGAGGATGAGCTCCGGCGCGCTGAGGCATACAGCCGTGAGTTCCTCCGCCGCAGACGAGCCTCCGGCGAGCTCAAAGACAAGTGGGTCATCCCCAAGGACTTGCCTGGCGAGGTAACTAGCTAGCTAGTAGCCGCCATGTCCATGTGCATCTAAAAACCGATATGATATGGTAGACCAACATGGCAGGTCGCTTACGCACTGGACGTGCCGTGGAAAGCTAGCCTGCCTCGCATCGAGACGAGGATGTATCTGGAGCAGTACGGTGGTGCCGACGACGTGTGGATTGGGAAGGTCCTGTACAGGTAGCCCAGTGCATCCATCTATCTATCTCAGAAAATTGAGAGAAAAGGAACAAAAAACATTGCTTTCTTGTATGTAGGATGTCTCTCGTCAACAACGAGCTCCTCCTCCGGACAGCTCAAGCCGACTTCAGAAGTTTCCAGAGACAATGCAAGCTCGAGTGGCATGGCCTCAAAAAGTAATTAGTTTACTTCCCCATATATTTTTCTTGCTGCTATCTATCTCCCAATCTAAAACACATCGACGATGCAGGTGGGCCAGCAGGAGAAACCTCCAAGCGTACGGCGTGACGCCGAACAGCGCGCTGCGATCCTACTTCTTAGCTGCAGCCAGCATCTTTGAGCCAGACAGAGCGACGGAACGACTGGGATGGGCTCGCACGGCGGTGCTCGCCGAGGCCGTCTCCTCCTGCCTCCGAGACGGTCGTTGTAGCCGTGCCGACGGCATGCTGAGGGAACTGACCAGCGGCATCCATCTATGCAATGACGATAATCCGGCAGCCAGCTTGGTGCATGCTATCCGTGAGCTCATTGGCCTCCTTGCATTCGACAATGCTTCCTACAACAGCCTTCTTGATGCCGTACGTACCCAGAAAACAGCACACTGAAACTACATCGTGTCCGGCCGATAGACATCCTTAATTACCACGATGGACTCACGTCACCTGTGTAAATTGTTGTTGCTGTAGTGGAAGGAATGGCTCGCCACGTGGACCGTCCAGGGACGCGAAGGGAGCGTAGCGCTGCTGCTGGTTCGCACGGTGGAGATATGCTCCGGCCGGAGGCGTAGCGCCTCTGCCACCGACGATGGCCAAGCAGACAGCCTCTCCGAGTACTCCCAGCTCGAGCAGCTCACGTCCTCGGTTTGCAGCAAGCTTGCTGCAGGCGCCGGAGACGGAGACGACCTTTCCCCCGCTAGTGTGGAGGACGCAGCAGATCGCCGCCGTGTGGATCTGGAGATGCAGACGTTGGCTCGGTGCGTTCTCCGGAGCCGCAGCAGTATCGACGCAGTGACCAGGCAAACGTTTCTCCATGTCGCGAGGAGCTTCTACTACGTCGCTCATTGCTCAGCTCGAACGGTTGATGCCCACATCTCCAAGGTCTTGTTCGAGGATGTCGTGTAGCCACCGTTTGGGCCTCGTTTTGTATCTTTAAAGCAGTGTTTGGTTCCACCCAGATTTAGTCTCGGCCAAATCAAATGTTATGTTTGAATGGTAATTACATGTATTAAATATAGTCTAATTATAAAACTAATTACATATATAAAGACTAAAAGACGAGATAAATCTACTAAATATAATTGTTGGGACTATGCTTTGTTGCCGAAGGTCCTGAAAGAAGAAACAGTTTTGGATGAAGCTGTCTGTACGTAATGCTGAAGGGTGTCGCCCATGAAGCTTCGGAGTTACAAACCGACTTAAAGATAGAATGACCTTTTAGTCCATAAGAGTTTGAGTCGATGTTGTAAACTTTTATGAGGGGTATGATTGTAATTGTTCACAGGCTGTGTCCTGTGTCTATAAATAGTGAACAGTATTCTTTTACTGTTCACGCATTCCTGTAATTGCTGAAGCATCGTTCGGGAATCATTGTTTGTCAAGGCAAAGGTATAAATATACCTAAACATTGTATTCAAATATCTTAAATTCGTATAATAAGATATGTGAATGATGTCACTTATTTTTAATGCATGTATTTTTAATAATTGACTTTGTATTATCTTCACAAGTTCAATTACGAAAGTGAAACTTTCGTAACATCACGCTCGTGACCTTCGTCCGAAGTTCATTAAATCCTTACGTAGATAATGTTTCGGCGGACGAAGAACCTTAATATTTAACATTTTATGTTGCCTTGTTTTTAATTCATAGCATTTGAGAATAAGTCCTCAACATTGGCGCCCACCTCCGGTCAACACACTTCCACTTTTTTGAGCTGATGGCTTCGTTCAACGATCAAGCTGGAGCTGCTTCAGCCCCGAAGCTGCTACTCCCGATAACAGGTGGTTCATGCTCAGAGCCAGCCAACAAAAAGCAGAAGAAGGAAGCACAGAGAAGGGTACAACATGTTGGGGTGCAAGGACCCTTCATCAAGTCAAGATGGTCTCACATTCCGATTACTTTCTCCCAAGAGGATCTTCAACTCAAGGATTACCCACACAATGATGCTATGGTTATCTCTTGTGTGATCAAAGGATTTCTGGTCCATAATATTTTGGTTGACACAGGCAGCGCAGCTGATATCATATTTGCTAAAGCTTTCAGACAAATGCAAGAGCCCGAAGACAAGATCCATGATGCTACGCATCCTCTTTGTGGCTTCGGAGGACGGCAAATTGTAGCACTTGGGAAAATTACCATGCCAGTAACCTTCGGATTTGTTAACAACACAAGGACTGAGCAAATTGTGTTTGATATTGTTGACATGGAGTATCCTTACAATGCTATCATTGGTCGCGGTACTCTCAATGCCTTCGAAGCAATTCTTCATCCAGCTTACCTTTGCATGAAGATACCTTCGGACCAAGGGCCCATCGCTATTCATGGAAGTCAGGAAGCTGCCAGAAGGGCCAAAGGAAATTGGACAGATTCAAAAGCGATTCATAACATAGATGGAGCTGAAGCTTGTGAGCAGTACAAGTACAGAAGGGAAAAAGCTGCTTCGGCTGATCAGCCGAAACCCATGCTCTTATGTGAGGACATAGCAGAGCAGAAGGTGCTATTGGGATCTCAATTGTCCGAAGAACAGGAGAAAACCTTGATACGGTTTTTGTTCCACAATAAAGATGTTTTTGCTTGGTCAGCTAATGATCTTTGCGGAGTTAACAGGGATGTCATTGAGCACTCGCTCAATGTTGACTCATCCTTCAGACCCATAAAGCAGAGACTTCGGAAGATGTCTGATGACAAGGCCGAAGGTGCTCGGAATGAAGTGAAAAGACTCCTCAGTGCTGGAGTTATTAGAGAGGTGAAATACCCAGAATGGTTGGCTAACACTGTTATGGTGAAGAAGGCCAATGGTAAATGGAGAATGTGTATTGATTTTACTGACCTCAATAAGGCTTGTCCGAAGGACGAGTTTCCATTGCCAAGGATAGATTCCTTAGTCGATGGAGCAGCTTCATCAGAGCTTATGAGTTTGCTGGATTGCTATTCAGGCTATCATCAAATCTGGATGAAGGAGGATGAACCGAAAACCAGCTTCATAACCCCTAGCGGGACATATTGCTACCTTCGGATGCCTAAGGGGCTTAAAAATGCTGGAGGAAGCTTCAGCAGAATGACAGCGAAGGTTCTCCATTCTCAGATAGGCAGGAATGTACTAACTTATGTTGATGACATCATTGTAAAAAGCACGAAGCAAGATAACCACATTGCTGATTTGCAGGAGACCTTCGCTAATTTTAGACAGGCTGGTTTAAAGCTGAATCCAGAAAAATGTGTCTTCGGAGTAAAGAAGGGGAAATTTCTTGGTTGCCTAGTTTCAACAAAGGGAATTGAGGCTAATCCAAGTAAAATCGAAGCTATACTTCGAATGGAACCACCAAGCACAAAAAAGGGAGCTCAAAGATTGACGGGAAGGCTGGCATCTCTCAACAGATTCATATCCAGATCGACAGAGAGAAACTTACCATTCTTCGAAGTGCTGAAGTCAGCCGAAGTCTTTCAATGGGGACCAATCCAACAGAAAGCCTTCGAAGAGCTGAAGCAGTATTTGATAGATCTAACAACATTAACTCCACCAAGGCCAGGGGCTCCTTTGTTATTATATGTGACAGCTTCGCACTCAGTGGTAAGTGCGGCACTTGTCCAGGAGAAGCTTGAAGGCCAAGTTAAGAAGCAGGCCCCAATATATTTCGTATCCGAGGTTCTTAGTTTATCAAAGAAAAATTATACAGAATTGGAGAAGGTACTGTATGCTGTTTTGATGGCCTCCAGGAAGCTTCGACATTATTTTCAAGCTTACAACATAATTGTTCCTTCTTCACAACCTCTGAAGGATATTATGAGAAACCGAGAAGCTACTGGAAGGATTGGAAAATGGGCTGCAGAGCTCAATGAATTTTGTATTGATTATGTTCATAGATCCTCGATTCAGTCCCAGGCGTTAGCAGACTTCATTGCTGACTGGACGCCAGGGGCTCAGGAGGAAAAAACAAATAAAGATGTCGAAGCATGGATAGTGTTTTGCGATGGGTCCTGGGGAACCTTCAGAGCAGGAGCGGCTGCTATGTTGGTTTCACCTTCCAAAGTTAAAACTTGTTATGCGGCAAGACTTGATTTTAGTTGCACAAATAATATCGCTGAATATGAAGCTCTGCTCTTGGGTCTTCGGAAGTTAAAGGCAATGGGAATCAGAAGGGCCATTCTTAAAACTGATTCTCAAGTTATTTCTGGTCATGTTGACAAGAGCTATAAAGCAAGAGACCCGAAACTTGAAAAGTATCTAGATACAGTCCGAAGGATTGAGGCTTCCTTCGAAGGTTTCTCTGTCAAAAATATTCCTCGTGGAGAAAATGAATACGCTGATCTATTGGCCAAGTCAGCAGCCCAAGGGCTGCCCATACCTTTGGAAGTATTTTTCGAAACAATAAAAGTACCTTCGGTCGAGCTTCTTGAAAGAGCAATCCTTAATATATCCCCTGTTTATAGCGAGGATTGGAGAACCGAGATCGTCTCTTTCCTTCAGGGTAATTTTCTTTCAGACGACGAAGCTTATAACAGGAGAATAGAAGCAAGAGCTCGACCATATGTCATAATAGAAGGGGAGTTATACAAGCGTGGGGTCTGTTCCCCATTGCTCAAGTGTTTATCCAGATCCGAAGGTATAGAATTAATGAAGGAAATACATGCAGGCCTATGTGGATCTCACATTGGATCTAGGCCCTTGCTTGGGAAAGTTTTTCGCCAAGGATTTTATTGGCCAAAGGCAGCTTCGGATGCAGCGGATATAGTCCAAAAGTGCGAAGGTTGTCAGAAATGTGCAAGAGATCAAAAACAACCTTCATCTTTAACTCAATTAATACAACCCACTTGGCCGTTGCAGAGGTGGGGCCTTGATTTGCTAGGCCTGTTACCACCAGCACAGGGGAACTTAAGATATGTGGTAGTGGCAGTGGAGTATTTTTCCAAATGGATTGAGGCAAAGCCCTTAGCCACAATAACTTCATTTACTATTCAAAAGTTTTTCTGGCAGAACATTGTTTGTCGCTTCGGAGTGCCGAAGGCCATTACTGTGGACAATGGGACACAGTTTGATTCTGAAGCCTTCAGAGAATTTTGTGATCGAATTGGCACGAAGATCCATTTTGCATCAGTTCGACACCCAGAGTCAAATGGGCTTGTCGAAAGAGCTAATGGGATCATAATGACAGGAATAATAAAGTCAATCTTCAACCAGCCTAGGGGAAAATGGCCTGACGAGCTAATCAAAGTGGTATGGAGCCATAATACAACCATGTCAAGGTCAACAGGTTTTACGCCCTTTAAACTATTGTTCGGTGACGAAGCAATAACCCCAGAAGAGGCCAAAGCAGGATCAATAAGGGTAGTAGCTTCGGCAGAAGGCAAAGACGAAGCTGATTGCTCTATAGAAAAAGATGCTATTGAAGGAATCAGACTTCAAGCTGTGGAAAACATCAATAAATATCAAGCTGAAACAATAAAATGGTGTGACAGAAAAGTCAAGCTGAAGAACATTGAACCAGGACACTTGGTACTTCGAAGAGTAGCCAACCCTGAGACAGCAGGCAAATTACAGCTGAAGTGGGAAGGCCCCTTTTTGGTAGTATCTTCGTCAAGACCCGGTTCCTACAGATTGAAGGATATGGACGGCAACGACATTCCTAGATCATGGAATGCGGATGAGCTTCGACGATATTATGTTTAGCTTGATGTAATCTTTTATATTCTTTTTCGTGGCACCCTTTTCCTTTGCAAAGGGGGAGAAAGGTTTTTAATGGGGCCACAACATGTAATTTTCCTTATTTCAATTTTATGAGAGTGATATCCCCCAAAAAATGTAAATGTAAATGCAAAAGGAAAAAGAAAAGGAAACAGGGAGAAGCTCAAAAGTCGTTCCTAAGGGAATGCAGAGCTTACAGCGAAAAATAAACGCTGATTCCGCTGAAAGTAAAAGGCGAAGAAGCTCCTAAGGGAGGCTTACAGCGAAAAATAAACGCTGATTCCGCTGAAAGTAAAAGGCGAAGAAGCTCCTAAGGGAGGCTTACAGCGAAAAGTCAACGCTGAAGGACTATGATTATGTATTTTGATATTCATTTGCACAATGCATCTCATCATGTCATTTGCATTCATAAACATGCATTTAGACATATACAGAATCATCATTGTACCGCATAAAAACACAGATGCTTCGGCGATGAGGAAAAACTCGAAGGAAAATTTTTATGCTTCGTTGTGTACGAAAAGAAGGGAAGGTGTTTTTCGCCTTCGGCTCAAAAGAGAAGTTTCGTCCACAACAAAGCAGATTGTACGCAGACAGCAGAAACAAAATATATTACAAGGTATGTACAAATTTACATAAGTTGTTCCATAACTATATTACAAAAGTTTCTCCAGAATTTTTGCAGGACAGTATATTGTAAACAATTATCAAGCTTCAGGCTAGGCTTCGTCAAACTTCAACTTCGTCAAACTTCAGCTTCGTCATCCTGCGTACATCAAACAGCAAAATAAGAAAGGTGCAAATTTCAAGGAGAAGGTAAAAGTAACAAAAATAAGTTTCTTACCGGCTTAAGATGACTTCGAGCTTCGTCACCCGCCATCTTTCGCCCGCCACCTACCCAGATCTGGGTCATGAATCTATTTCCAATGCTTCGGGCTAGGCTTGGGATATCTATCAGATCTGATGCTGACAAGCTGAAGTTTGGTCTGTTCACAATATTTCCATGCGTGCAACCAGCCTTCAGAAAAGTGGTGGCCGTGCCCCGAGAAGCTACCAGGGCGCAGAAGTCGGCATGCCCACCAATAACTTCGTCAAGGGCATCAACCTCGCCTTCAATATATTCTAACGTGCTTGGCAGATTATCAGCTGAAGGTGTAAATTTTGCGGAGCTGGCTCCGACAGAATGAAACACATCCTTCAGCCGTTGCACGCATCGGCTGCCGAAGCTTAGGCATTTCTCTTGAAGTTCTTTAAAGGATTTCTGCAAATTTGAATTTTTATCCGTCTCAGTTTTCAGGCTTGCTTCGAGATATTTCTTTTCTTGCTCAAATTTTTCTGACTGTTGGAGCAATTCATTCCTTAAGCTGTTATTCTCAGTTTGGATTTCAGCCAAAGAACCCTCCATAGACTGAATAACAAAATCTTTCTTTTCTAATGCACCTTCGTGCTCTTTGACCATCATTTCAAGATCTTGGATGGTGAAATCCTTCTTTTTCAAATTAGCTTCGTAGTTTTCAACCTTTTCAGCCAAATTTTGGATGACGGCTTTGTTCTTCTCTTCTTCGAGATCTTGTTGCATTTTTAGAACTTCACTTAACAGTATGCTCTGTCGAAAAGATCTTCGTTAGAAAACGACCTAAAAGATAGTAATAAAATAGCAAAAATATTTGTTACCTTGAAGTTAGCATAAAGCAAACTTCCGGCGATATGGTGCCGTTGGTAACGACAGAGGTCCACTTCCAGCTTCGGCAAGCCTATGTTTTTGCAGAGAGTTCTAACAATTTTAGCTTCGCTGCGGTTTCGAAGACATCTCAGCTTTCCTTCGTTAACCCCACCAAATAGTGTAGCCCCTGGCTTATATCCGCAGGCTATGGCACATCTTTTAAGCTCTGCTTTTTCAGCGTCTGTCAGCTCTTGCCCAAGTAGATCTTGAAATTCAAAATTTTCACCCTCCAAAATGTCTTCAGCTTGTTTTTTTGCCTTTTCAGTGCCTGTGCTCGCCGCGGCCACAGCAGATTCTTCCTCAGTCATTTTTAAGAGTATGTTATCAATAACTTCAAGTGTCTCGTCCAGGTTCAGATCTTCTGCGGCCTTAGTTTCAACTCCGGTAGCTTCGGCTGCGCCAGTTTCAGCTTTGAAGATTTCCGCTCTGGTGGTTTCGGCTGTGGCGCCTTTAGCTTCGGCAGTTCCGACAGTCTGGTCAATAGCAATTCTTGATGCCGGTGTCGTAACGGTGTCCCATGAATTACATCTGTTATTTGAATAATCCTTCGTTTTTTTGGCAGTGCAGGACCTTCTTCTGCCGAAGCTGCCTTGTCCTTCTGAAAAAACTTCGTCAGTTACAATGCCAGCGGACTTAGCTTGACAGGCAAGGGTTCAGTCATTACCTTCATAATCTCTTCTACTTCAACAGCAGAAGGCGTTGCAGGAGTATCTTCTTCTTGAACCAACGTTCTTGGTTCTGGAGATGCAGTTTTCCTCTTTCCTGCAGTGGCCACCTTCGGCTCAGGATTCAACTCTTCAGGGCTAAGTTTTTCAGAATCTCCCCTTTTCTTTTTGGTCACCTTGGCGATCTCTTCGTTAGCAGCGCTGGAAATTCTTTTTCGCTTCGGGCCTCCAACATCTCCGCCCAGGCGATCATAATCAGCATATTCAAAACCTATGGCATCAAGCACCCTGTTCAGCCTTCGCTTCGGCCGAGTGCCGAAGGCTGCTGTCATCAGCTGGTCCTCTTTTTTGGAGTAATTTCCAAGTATTTCGTTGCTCATTACTTCAATTGTATCGAGCCATTCTTGGCAGGGTGTTTTAAAATATTTCTTAAACTTATAATAATATGGCAGTCGGACAAGCTCCCCTTCCTTCTTTTCTCCTTTAAGCTTCGGCATAGTCCACTCTTTCATAGTCGGAAACACTCTGAAGGCCAGAAATTCCTGCACTAGATCTCTAGTGCCAATGTGTTCTGCAATAATTTTGAATTCGGCCAGTGCGGCCTAAGTTGGACCTTCGGTTGTCATTCTGCAACGGGGTCTTGTTTCTCCGAAGATCAGTTCAAGAGGGCTCTGTACTAGCTTCTCTCTGTCTTCGTCAACTTTGACATAAAACCATTCTGACTTCCAGCCTGCCGGCCATTTGCTTCGGTAGCTAATCACAGGAAATTTTGTGGTCTTCCGATAGGCAAAATTGTAACAACCAAAATTTTCGTGCAACCCATCCTTTCTGGTCTTAGTCTGGTAATGCAGCTCATGTACTCGACAGAAGCTGTCGGCAAATGGCTCCACCGCCTGGCTTCGGAGAGCCCAGATATAAACGCTAAGCCTGATGATGGCGTTGGGGGTCAACTGGTGAAAATAGATCCCAAACCTTTGCAGCACATCAGAAATCATCCTATTCAAAGGAAATCTCAACCCAGCCTTTAAAAAACTCTTCAAAATAACTATTTCATCCTTTTCTGGCTTCAGCGTAGTCTCCTCTCCCCCGAATCGAAGTAGCTTCTTCTCATCTTCTCTGAAATAGCCCGCCTTCACCATCTTGGAGAAATCCGCCTTGGAAATAGTCGACTTCCCGAAGTCCAAATGACTAGGCTTGCTCGGTACTGCGATATGGTAATCATCGTCAGAACCAGCTTCCTCAATATCTCCTCGCTGTGCTTCGGCAGCAGCTTGTTCTGTTTCGGCACCAGCCTGTTCTGTTTCGGCAGTAGGGATTCTTTCCGAAGTCACCAATCCAGATCGTTGCATTGCTTCGGAGATAGGGACAGTCTCTGCACCTTCGACTTCACCTCCCTCACGCTCCACTCTAGCAGTAGAGCGCAACCTGGCCATTCAATTTTAAATTTCTTGAAAGATTTCTCGGGAACTAAATAACCTCTTCTTCTGACGAAGCTTCTCTTCTGAAGAAGCAGACACCAAATTGGAGCTTCGTTTGAATCCGAGAGTTGAGCTTCGGCTATGGTTAAAAATTTTGGCAGCAAAACAGTGTAATAGCAATGAATGCTATGGTAACTTTACACCTACCAGTCTGTTTATATAGTGTTGCAGGAAGGAAGGTGAATCGTCGGGAATTTTTACACTAGGCAAGCGGTTGCTCGCACCCGCTGAACGGTGGACCGCAAAAGCCAGAATAGTGAACTCGCATGGTGGAATCGCTACGCGCTCGAAAGCTGTATCGTTTCTCGACAACGAGCTCAGGGAAGGTGTTTTTCGGACCTTCGGCTTCCTGAAGCCTGAGAGACTTTTTCACGGATCAAGCTCGTTATGAAAAACGATCTAGCACCGCGAAGGGGCTACTGTTGGGACCATGCTTCGTCGCCGAAGGTCCTGAAGGAAGAAACTGTTTCGGATGAAGCTGTCTGTACGTAATGCCGAAGGGTGTCGCCCATGAAGCTTCGGAGTTACAAACCGACTTAAAGATAGAATGACCTTTTAGTCCATAAGAGTTTGAGTCGATGTTGTAACCTTTTATGAGGGGTATGATTGTAATTGTTCACAGGTTGTGTCCTGTGTCTATAAATAGTGAACAGTATTCCTTTACTGTTCACGCATTCCTGTAATTGCTGAAGCATCGTTTGGGAATCATTGTTTGTCAAGGCAAAGGTATAAATATACCTAAACATTGTATTCAAATATCTTAAATTCGTATAATAAGATATGTGAATGATGTCACTTATTTTTAATGCATGTATTTTTAATAATTGACTTTGTATTATCTTCACAAGTTCAATTACGAAAGTGAAACTTTCGTAACATCACGCTCGTGACCTTCGTCCGAAGTTCATTAAATCCTTACCGAGATAATGTTTCGGCGGACGAAGAACCTTAATATTTAACATTTTATGTTGCCTTGTTCTTAATTCATAGCATTTGAGAATAAGTCCTCAACAATAACTAAGACTATATTTAGTTCTCATATATAATATTCAAACATTTTATGTGATCCAAACTAAACTTTAGTCAGGAAAATCAAACACCTACTTATTCGCCGTCTATCATGTGATTATATGAAGGTGTGTTAAGTTGTTAACCATCTAAGATATTATTGTACTCCCGAGAGATAATTCTTCCTTTTTTCTCTAGCTTTGTGGAAAATGATGACACTAGCTAAATGTATCTCCCTTTTCTAACCAGATATCGTGACATCTATAATAGATCCGAGGCAGCGATAGCGTGATACTATGCATACAACGATGCCAGACTTTCATGTTAATATATAGGTGAAGCTTACAAATAGAAGCACAGAGTCCAATCCTAATACCCATCCTAATACAGATTCTATTCTAATCCAACTTCATCTAATATGGCCCCTCATTCACACCTTAGTAAGGCCCCATTTCAATCTCACGGGATAAACTTTAGCTTCCTACTAAAATTTAGCTATATGAATTAAAGTGCTAAAGTTTAGCTTCAATTACCACTATTAGCTCTCCTGTTTAGATTACAAATGGCTAAAAGTAGCTAAAAAAAGCTGCTAAAGTTTATCTCGCGAGATTGGAACAGGGCCTAAGGCTGTGATTATGTTTGAAATTCTCTAGCGGTCATAGAGCCTTGGCATATCCGTCGGCTACTTGATCACTTGATGACACAATCAATCTGAAGTAAACCTTTGGCTACTCTTTCTCGAATAAAGTGGTAACCAATTTCTACATGTTTGGTTCGGCCAAACAAGACATGATTAGTGCCTAGATACTTTGCTCCCAAATTATCACAACATAACTTGGCTTGTTGTGGACATGACACACCTAGTTCCATTACCAAAGTTTGAATACACATTATTTCTGTTGTGCCATTTGCAACTGCTTTATATTCTACTTCCGTGTTGGATCTTGACACTATTGGTTTCTTGTGTGCACTCCAAGACACAAGAATAGAACCTAATAAAACTACATATCCACCAGTAGATCTATGATCATCAAGACTGCCTGCTCAATCTACATCAGAAAAGGCACTTACAAGCAATAAGCTATTCTTGACAAGTTTCAAACCCAGCTTGGTACAACCTTTCAAATAGCATAAAATCCTTTTAACAGTCGACCAATGAATATTTGTTTGTGCATACAGAAATTGACACACCTTGTTCACATAGAGATGGAAATACCTGAGTGTCAATTATTGAATTGTGTCTATTACGCTTCTGTAGTTTGTTGCATCATTTGGCCCCAAGGAAGTTCCAACTTGTGATGATAATTTCTCAGTCACAAACATAGGTGTACTCATTGGTTTACAAATTGTCATATTAACTCTTTTCAACAAATCATTTGCATATTTGTCTTGTGATAGTATAATGCCATCCTCAACCTTGTTCACCTCAATACCAAGAAAATAGTGCAAATCAGCCAGATCTATGAGAGGAAAATCATCTCCCAATTGCTTCAATAAGGCAATCATGACATGAGGTTTTGAGCTAGTAACAATGATATCATCAACATATACTAGGATAAAAATAGTCATATCATGATTATTGAGATAAAATATGGATTATCTGTTGGAGATTTTAAATCCTAGTTCCGATAATTTTGCACTCAATCGAGAATGCCATGCACGTGGAGCCTATTGCAAACCATAGATAGCCTTGTCTAGCTTACATATGTAGTTTAGTCGAGACTTATCTTCATATCCTGGTGGTTGGCGCATATAAACATAATCTTCTAGAAAGCCATGTAAAAAGGCATTCTGAACATCCAATTGATGTATATCACTAGTACAAAGAAGCTTTATAAAGGCGGTTCGTAACCTATTTTCACTGGCGTTTTTCAGAACCGCCAGCGCTAAGGGCTAGTGCAATGGATCTTTCTACTAGCAGTTCTCTTAACCTAATCGCTAGTGGAAACAGAATTTCCACTAGCGGTTCTCTTTACTCAACTGCTAGGGAAAATAGGTTTCCACTGGCAGTTTTCTGAACTTAGCTGCCAGTTGTGATTTTCCCGCCTTTTTTCAAATTTTCCACCAAAACCCAATTATATGATATTAAAACTACTAAACCATATTGGATACTAGCAACAAGCAATTTAATTATATCATACTTGCATTTTATTTATATCACTAGGTATGTGCCCATACGTTGCCACGAGTTGGGGGAACGACGTCTAGGTGAAAGTCGCCTAGAGGGGGGTGAATAGGCGAAACCTAAAATTTATAAACTTAAACACACACAAAGGCTAGGGTTAGCGTTAGAATTAAATCCGAGGGCACAAGATTGTTTCTCTTGCCATGAGTTGCTCAAATGACGTTTGGGAGCAAACTCAAAATAATATTAGCAAGAAAACTTTAGAGAGAGGAAAGAAGACAAACAAATCAAATGGGAATCAACATGAGTGAACACGGTGATTTGTTTTATCGAGGTTCGGTTCCAAAGAACCTAGTCCCCGTTGAGGAGGCCACAAAGGCCGGGTCTATTTCAACCCTTTCCCTCTCTCAAGCGGTCACTTAGACCGAGTGAGCCTTCTCCTTAATCAACCGAGTCACTAAGACCCCGCAAGGACCACCACACACTTAGGTGTCTCTTGCTAGTTTTACAAAGCACTTAAGAATAAGAATGCGAAGGAGAGAAAGCAATCTAAGCAACAAGAGCGCAAATGAACACAAAAACTCTCTCTCTCAAGTCACTAAGTGGTTGAGTTGATTTTGGGACTTGGAGAGGATTTGATCTATGGAATTGTGTCTTGGAGTGAATGCTATTGCTCTTGTATTGAATGAGAACCTCAGAAAACTTGGATGGCTTTGAATGAGGTGGTTGGGGGTATTTATAGCCCCCAACTACTTCCTAGCCGTTGGCTGTTCCTGTTGTCGATGGACACACCGGACAGTCCGGTGGTGCACCGGACACTCCACTGTTCATTGTCCGGTGCGCACCACATAAGCTATCCGTTAGGGTTTGGAGCAGTTGACCGTTGGCATCTTTTGTCTTCAAGCGGCACCAGACAATCTGGTGGCACACCGGACATGTCCGGTGACCTCTGACTCCACTGTTCTGACTTCTGTGTGGCACTGTTCATTGTGGCAGTCGAGCGTTGGCGCGCAGGTAGTCGTTGCTCCGCTGATGCACCGGACAGTCCGATGAATTATAGCGGAGCGTGCCTAGCGAATTCCGAGAGTGGCTGGTTTGTTTGCGCTTGGGCCTAGTGCACCGGACAGTGTCCGGTGCACACCGAACAGTGTCCGGTGCGCCACTTGGTAGCACACTCTCATGTCTTGCTCCACATTTGATTGTGTCCCCAACTGAATTTCTTTCTTGATTTGCGTCGAACCTTATGCACCTGAAATAAGTGACATCTTGACAAACTAGTTAGTCCACGTGATTTGTGTTGGTAGTCAACCACCAAAATTAATTATAGGAAATGATTAGGTGCATTTCCCTTTCAATCTCCCCCTTTTTGGTGATTGATGTCAATACAAACCAAAGCAAATATGAAGTGTACAAATGTAACTAGTTTGCAATTGAGATAGATGTGCATAGGTTACTTAGAATTAAACCAATGAATGGCTTTATACATATGAATGGATTACTTTTGTCTTATTTAACATTTTGGACCACATTTGCACTACTTGTTTGTTCTTGCAAATCTTTTGGAAAAATCTTTTCAAAATTCTTTTGCAAATAGTCAAAGGTATATGAATATAATTGCAAGAAGCATTTTTAAGTTTTGAAATTGCTCCCCCTATTTCAAATGCTTTTCCTTTGACTAAATAATAGCTCCCCCTGAAGAAATTCTCCCCTTAGCTTTCAAGATGATTTTTGTAATGATTTTTCTTTTTAAAATAGATACCAAATGAACTTATATCAATTGAACTTTTCCATACTAATTGAAATTCTGAAATCAATGAGATACCAATTGAAAATCTACTTAAATACCAATTGAAATAAACATTAGTGAAATTTTGAAATGGTGGTGGTGCGGTCCTTTAGCTTTGGGCTTAATACTTTCTCCCCTTTGGCATTAATTGCCAAAAAACGGAGAGCTTAAGAGCCCTTTTTATACTCTCTCCCCCTCTGGGGCCTAATACTTTCTCCCAAAAGGTAAACTAGATATGAGTGATAGGTCATACCAATTGAGAGTTACATGAGTTATCAGCAAAGGGTAAATGATATCGTCAGAGTTGGAGTGGAAGCCTTGTCTTTGCCGAATACTCCATTTCCCTTTCAATTTAAGACTAAACATGGAGATATACTTGAAAGCATATTAGTCTTAACCTTGGCACAAAAAGAATAAGAAATATGCATTTGTACCAAATGAAAGAGACATGATCAAAGGTATGGAAATTAGCTATGTGTGCAATGTTTCAATCAAAGTTCCGAGAATCAAGTATATTTAGCTCATTCCTGAGTTTGCTAAAAGTCTTTTCATCTAATGGCTTGGTAAAGATATCGGCTAATTGGTTGTGGGTGCTAACATAAGCAATTTTGATATCCCCTTTTGTTGGTGATCTCTCAAAAGTGATACCGAATGTCTATGTGCTTAGTGCGGCTATGTTCAACAGGATTATCCGCCATGCGGATTGCACTCTCATTATCACATAGGAGAGGGACTTTGCTCAATTTGTATCCATAGTCCCTGATGGTTTGCCTCATCCAAAGTAATTGTGCACAGCAATGGCTTGCATCAATTTTTTAGGGGCATTAAGTTTGACATTGCTTTGGCTCCCTTGTTGGAACCAATGCCATCCTTAATGCCAGAGCGTCTCCCATTATAGAGCATGCTTCTAGCAAATTTAAACTTTTCATTTTCAAGTTCATGCTCGGCAATTTTTGCATTTAATTTAACTATGTGATCATTTTGTTCTTTAATCATGGCAATGTAATCATCAATAGCTTCAACATTAACATCTCTACATCTAGTGCAAATAGTGACATGTTCAACAGTAGATGTAGATGGTTTGCAAACATTCAATTCTTCTATCTTAGCATTTAAAATGACATTCTCATTTCTAAGACAGGAAGTTGTAACATTGCAAACGCTAAGCTCTCTAGACAAATTTTCATATTTTTCTACTTCTAGAGCATAAGCATTTTTCAATTTAACAAATTTTTTGTTTTCCTTAACGAGCAAGTCCTCTTGGCATTCCAAGAGATCATCCTTCTCGTTAATGGATTCTATTAATTCATTAATCTTTTGTTTTTGACTTTTAGTTAGGTTAGCAAAAAGAGAGGTTAAATCATCTTCATTATCACTAGAGCTACCATCATCATCGGATGTAGTATATTTGGGGGTATCTCTAAAATGCACCTTCTTCTTTTGCCGTCCTTTGCCATGAGGCACTTGTGGCCAACATTGGGGAACAGAAGTCCCTTGTTGACAGCGATGTTGGTGGCGTCCTCGTCGGAGGAGGAGTCGGTGGAGCTCTCGTCAGAGTCCCATTCCCGCCCCATGTGTGCCTCGCCGCCCTTCTTCTTGTAGTACTTATTCTTCTTTTTCTTCCCCTTCTTGTCTTCGTCCTTGTCACTTTCACTAGAGTATGAACATTTAGCTATAAAGTGACCAGACTTACCACACCGGTAGCACACCCTTTTGGAGCGGGGCTTGTAGTCCTTCCCCCTCCTTTGCTTAAGGATTTTACGAAAGCTCTTAATGATAAGAGCCATCTCCTCGTTGTCAAGCTTGGAGGCGTCGATTGGAAGCCTACTTGGTGTAGACTCCTCCTTCTTATCTTCTGTTGCTTTGAATGCAACGGGTTGCACCTCGAGTGTGGAGGTGGTGCCTTGCTCCAAGTTGACAATATGTTTGGAGTCTTTGATCAAAAGTTCAAAGCTCACAAACTTGCTAATAACCTCCTCGAGAGAAATCTGTTTATATCTAGGATCCCCACGTATTAATTGCACTTGAGTAGGATTACAAAAAATGAGGGATCTTAGAATAACCTTGACCATTTCTTGGTCATCCCATTTGGTGCTCCCGAGGTTGTGCACTTGATTCACCATTGTTTTGAGCCGATTGTACATGGCTTGTGGCTCTTCTCCTTTGTTGAGGACGAATCCACCGAGCTCTCCCTCGGTCGTCTCCTGCTTGGTGATCTTGGTCGCCTCATCCCCTTCGTGCTCCATTTTGAGGACGTCCCAAATTTCTTTGGCTTTCTTCAACCCTTGCACCTTATTATATTCCTCTCGACAGAAGG
Organism: Zea luxurians; assembly: GCA_029449295.1. NCBI lineage: Eukaryota > Viridiplantae > Streptophyta > Magnoliopsida > Poales > Poaceae > Zea > Zea luxurians. Next base: position 33,307,131 of record JAOPSE010000010.1, on the reverse strand, counting down.
AAGCGAGGAGTATAGAAGTTGCTTGGGAGTTGAAGTGCCTAATTTGGGCAGCCTCGTCCGAGTCGTAGTCCTCGTCGCCCACTTGTGGTGCCTGCACTCCGAACTCAACAATATCCCAAATGCTTTCGTGGAGTGAGGTTAGATGGTGCCTCATTTTATCACTCCACATGCAATAATCTTCACCATCAAAATATGGTGGTTTGCCTAGGGGTACTGAAAGTAATGGAGCGCGCTTAGAAATGCGGGGATAGCGAAGAGGCATCTTACTATACTTCTTATGCTCGTGGTGCTTCGAAGTTGTAGACTCGGCGACGGAAGTAGAAGGGGGAACAACGTCTAGGTGAAAGTCGCCTAGAGGGTGGTGAATTGGCGAAACCTGAAATTTATAAACTTAAACACACGCTAAGGTCAGGGTTAGCGTTAGAATTAAATCCGAGGGCGGATGATTGTTTCTCTTGCCACGAGTTGCTCAAATGACGTTTGGGAGCAAACTCAAAACAATATTAGCAAGGAAACTTTAGAGAGAGGAAAGAGAGCAAACAAATCAAATGGGAATCGACACGAGTGAACAAGGTGATTTGTTTTACCGAGGTTCGGTTCCAAAGAACCTAGTCCCTGTTGAGGAGGCCACAAAGGTCAGGTCTATTTCAACCCTTTCCCTCTCTCAAGTGGTCACTTGACCGAGTGAGCCTTCTCCTTAATCAATCGGGTCACTAAGACCCCGCAAGGATCACCACACACTTAGGTGTCTCTTGCTAGTTTTATAAAGCACTTAAGAATAAGAATGCGAAGGAGAGAAGGCAATCCAAGCAACAAGAGCGCAAATGAACACAAAAACTCTCTCTCTCTCAAGTCACTAAGTGGTTGAGTTGATTTTAGGACTTGGAGAGGATTTGATCTATGGAATTGTGTCTTGGAGTGAATGTTATTGCTCTTGTATTGAATGATAACCTCAGAAAACTTGGATGGCTTTGAATGAGGTGGTTGGGGGTATTTATAGCCCCCAACTACTTCCTAGCTGTTGGCTGTTCCTGCTGTCGATGGGCGCACCGGACAGTCCGGTGGTGCACTGGACACTCCACTATTCATTGTCTGGTGCGCACCACGTTAGCTATCCGTTAGGGTTTGGAGCAGTTGACCGTTGGCGTCTTCTGTCTTCAAGCAGCACAGGACAGTCTAGTGGCACACCGGACATGTCCGGTGACCTCTGACTCCACTGTTCTGACTTCTACGCGGCACTGTTCATTGTTGCAGTCGACTATTGGCACACAGGTAGCCGTTGCTCCGCTGGCGCACTGGACAGTCTGGTGAATTATAGCGGAGCGTGCCTAGCGAATTCTTGAGAGTGGCTGGTTTGTTTGCGCTTGGGCCTGGTGCACCGGATAGTGTCTGGTTTGCCACTTGGCAGCACACTCTCATGTCTTGCTCCACATTTGATTGTGTCCCCAACTGAATTTCTTTCTTGGTTTGCGTAGAACCTTATGCACCTGAGATAAGTGATATCTTGACAAACTAGTTAGTCTACGTGATTTGTGTTGGTAGTCAACCACAAAAATTAATTATAGGAAATGATTAGGTGCATTTCCCTTTCACTTGGATATAAATATAATTATTGTTTATTTCTAAACACTAAGGTACGTGTGGTCTGGTGGTTAGCCCCAGATTTCTAGAACAGAGGGGTTTGGGTTTGAGTGTTCATTCTGCACTATTTTTTGCGGGTGTTGGACGTGGGGATAGTGAAGCCGTGGTAGCACCAGATGCCCATATTAGATTCTTAATAGAGTAGTATATATACTGTCGGTACCCCATAACAGAGGGCACCCTCTCCTACTATGTCAAGGCCAAATACCCACGTGATTACCTGTAACCGCGTACTAAGGAACTGAGCGGCCGGGCCATGGATCCGGTTTTGTCTGACAGGGTTGTTTACCTCGGGACCCACTCCCCGCTTAGGGACAGGTCCGGAGCCGCCATGTGTCCCAGAGATGAAAATGTTCAAGGACGACAACCATGAGTCCAGACCACCACATGTGGGACCCGAACCCCCACGTATGGTGTCAGGACCCCCATAGGTGGGTCCTAGACCTCCATGTGTACAATTCAGACTCCCGTGGGAGGGTCCTAGACCTTCCCGTATGACATCTAGACCCCAAAGGGGGAGGCCTAAGGCTCCAAGCCAGCATGCGCTCTTGGTCCCCGCTCTCCATTCAGGTGGAGGTTCGGTGCCACCATGTGGCTCATGGGCGCGTGGCTCAAGCCTTGGGCGGGAAGCCAGCTCGTCGCCTGCATTTAATGTGTGTGGTAGAGGCATGCGCCTCTAGCGTAGACCATGGGCCAACTTTTGATAGGGCATGTAGGCACGAGTGACTGCACAGTAAACCACATATTACTGAGGCGAGTAGTCGTGTCTCAGTGTAGCACGCATGGGCCGCATAGTAAACCGGGCGTTTCTGAGGCATGCGGTCGTGCCTCAGCGCCGCTCGCATGGGCCACGCAATAAGCCACATGTTATCGAGGCGGGCGGTTGTGTCTTAGGACCGCGCATGGGCGATGTCGTCATTAACAACTGCTGGCTAGGGCAAAGCACCCTCTACAACGCTCGACAAAGGTGATAGCTCAGGTCTATCATCATAACTCCTACGCACGTCAGCACAAGTAACCCCTGCACACGTTAGCATAACCGACTCCACTTCATAGCTGACTCGCAACACACCGATAGAGGTATGCCCGGTCAAAAGATCCGCATGAAGACCGAGGGAGAAGATCTCCATCTGGCACAACATTTAATGCTCCATGTTGTACATTATTTAACACTAGATCGCTAGGACCACCTAACGGGACCCAACACCCATGTACGTGCCCCTTTGGACTATAAAAGGGAGGGCACATGTGATATGAACGGACAAGCACTCAAACATCTTTAGCAGTACAACTCACAAGTGGACATAGGGTATTACGCTCCGGCGGCCCGAACCACTCTAAACTCGTGTATGTTCTAGTGTTCTTGCATCACCTCAGGCTAACCCTAGGTAGCCCCCTTTGTTCTTAGGATTAGACGGGTGTTCTCCGCCACTCGGATGGAGTTTACCTCTGTTGGGGGCCTTCCTCTTCTGAAGGTCCTCAAAAACGTGACTGGCCATATGTTTTTAGTATGACATGGATTATTGTAGGGGTCTTCGGCTTCGGGATGAAGGTCTTCTCTCGTGACAGGGTGAAGATGTAGCCCGAAGGTGATAAGAATGGACGACGAAGCTATAGCCGAAGAGCTTCGGCTTGATGTGATGACGAAGACCAAGTATGATGATGACCAAAAAGGGACAAAGACTATTCAGTCCTTAATGATTCGTGTTATGATTATAGATGAATGTCAAGGGCATAAATGTACTTTTACTCGGGCTATGTCCCGTGACTATAAATAGATGAACAGTAGCACTATACTGTTCACGCTGAATTGTAATCACTCTCTCGTGTCTTTACCTTCGAGCAAGCCGAAGGTATCAATGTAATATTAATACTGTTAATGTTTATACATGTTTTATGGAATGCAAATATGCATGAATTAATTAAATGTAGTTACTATCTTCATCCTTTTGTGTTTCCATTCACATATTAAATAATGAAGGTATGTCCTTCTTGATCTTCGTCTGATGAGCTTATATCCATGTGGAGATAATGCTTCGGAAGACGAAGGTCCATAATAATTAACAACTGTGTTGCCTTGTTCTTGATCTACAGTATTTGAGAACAAGTGACCAACATTGGCGCCCACCTCTAGTGAACTCAAACGACCACCTTCGGCAAGCATTCAGCTTCACCATGCCGCCGAAGAAGACAACAGTGCCAGGGGCTGCTTTGCAGCCACTGGACACAAACCAGGAGACACTCTCCCTGCGAGAAGCTAGGAGCCAGAAGAGAAAGGCTACCAGCCCAACACCTCAGGAGGAGGAGTTGGATCAGGAGATCAGGGATCTAGAAGCCATTCATCAGCAAGTAAAAAGGAAGAAGGAAAAGATGCTTTGGCTAACCGACCTTCAGAGGAAGATTGACGAAGCAACTGAGGAAATGTGTCATCTCACTCAGGATGACCAAGATTGAAGGCCCCAACACATGGAGCTTCACCAAGAGAGCCCAATCAATGATGATGAATGGTACAACGATTTTCACCATGGTAACTTCGCTTTCGATGATGCTTCTCCTTTGGCGGCAGAGTTGCAGGCTACCCCGTGGCCACCATCTTATAAGCCACATCAACTCCCCATGTAAGATGGGCATTCAGATCCAAAACAGTTCCTGATGAGCTATGAGGCAACCATATCCTCGTATGGGGGCAATACTGTCGTCATGACGAAGTCCTTTTTCATGGCAGTCAGAAGTGTAGCTCAGACATGGTATTCTTCTATTCAGCCGGGGACAATTACGTCGTGGCAGAAGCTAAAGGATATGTTAGTTACCAGCTTACAGGGCTTCCAAACGAAGCTAGTCACTGCTCAAGCTCTGTTCCAGTGCACACAGGACCATGAGGAGTACCTGCAGGTGTACGTCCGAAGGTCTTGCGACTGAGAGCTCAAGCGCCTATAGTGCCCAATGAGATTGTCATTGAGGCCATGATCAAGGGGGTCCAGCTAGGACCCACATCACAATACTTTGCAAGAAAGCCACCACAGACCTTGGAGAAGCTCCTCTAGAAAATGGATGAATACATCCGAGCTGACAACGATTTCCACCAAAGAAGAGAGGAAGCATATAGGTATTCTGAGATGACTAGGGGCTTCGGAGGAAGACTCCAACCCAGGCATGTCAGAACAATCCACAATCCCAATACAAATGATGACAGGACCAACCATACTCAGAGCAGCCAGCACAGCTCACAGTCTTCAAGAATGCAACAAACTTCCTACAGGCCACCAGCCCTAAGAGGCAGAGGGGGGAGAAGCTTCGGAGGAAGGTATGGTAATCAGCCAAGGAAATTGTTCTGCCTATTTTGTGGCGAAGACAAGGGACACACCACAAGGACGTGCCAAGTCACGATCCAGAAGCGAAAGGAAATCGCTGAAGCCAAAGCACGATAGAATCAGCCGAAGCAGATCTTGCATACTGCTTCGTGCTACTCTCCGTATATCCCGGAGTATGTGGGCAACTAACAGCCTACGGCCTCTATTGCTTCGGCAAGTCATTCCCAAGCTTCCTGGGCTCAGTTGCCACCACCACCACCACTAGCGCCTTCCCCAAGTCATAATCAATAGCCAGAAGGGCATCGTCTAGTTCAGCAATAGCGTGACCTTCCGAAGCTCGCATAGTCAACAACACTGTGCCCGAATCGAAGCATATCTACTGAAGGTGGCACAACGCTTACGCCAAAGAGTGCTTTAATCCAATGTATTCTTGCTCATTTTCTGTCTTTACATTTTCCTCTAAAAAGACTACAAGAAGGTTTAACCTTCAGTCTGATCTAATAAGACTGTGGTTACATCATCGAGTGTAACAAATAACGGCTCACAAAACTCCCAAGTCATTCCTAAAGGAATGCAGAGTAAGTCACGAAGCTTCAAAGTCGTTCCTAAGGGAATGCAAAGCTTAAATGCCACCTAAATAAAAGGTGAAGAAGCTCCAAAGTCGTTCCTAAGGGGATGCAGAGCTTAAATGCCACCTAAATAAAAGGTGAAGAAGCTCCAAAGTCGTTCCTAAGTGGATGCAGAGCTTAAATACCACCTAAATAAAAGGTGAAGAAGCTCCAAAGTCGTTCCTAAGGGGATGCAGAGCTTAGCTCCAAAGTCATTCCTAAGGGAATGTAGAGCTGCAATACCACCTAAGTAAGAGGTGAAGAGACTCCAAAGTCATTTCCAAGGGGATGCAGAGTCTGGGTGTTTATTCGTGTGGATTTTTACCTTCGGCACAAACATCATTGTGCATCATACCATCATATCATATCGCATAGCATCGCATCATACATCATTTTGCATCAGCAAAAAGCCGTGGAGAAACAAGAAAAAATTGCTTTCTCGAAAATATTTGTCGGATCATGAAAGAACCTGTTGCAGCACAAGATATGCCTTCTGTGGAAGGGGAATCTTTTTCTTCGTGAAGCATGAAAAGAAGGGAAGGTGTTTTTTCGCCAGCGGCTCAAAAAGGTACGTACGAAGGTTTCATGCATCACAAAGAAATATATTACATTAACACATATACAAATACTTGATGTTTGGTTCTTACAAAAGACGAAAGCCATATACAAGCATTAAACTCAAATATACGAAGTTTTAATCTTCTTTCAACACTTTCTCAGTGGCTTCATTCAGCAGTCTGTTGACAGCTTCATTAACAGATTCATTAGCAATTTTAATCATATCTAGTGCTTCCTTCAAGGACAGGTCAGCTTCGGGATTGTATGGCTCCGATGGAGGTGAAAGTTCGGCTACATCATAAAAAATGTATGTTAATTCTGAAGCTAAAAACGAATTCTGAAGCTAAACCTCAGTAAGAGTACCTATACGCCTTGCACGCTCGGCAACTTCTTCAACTCGTTTGGTTTCTTCTTGAGCATCGTGAGATTCTTTTTCATTTTTTCTAATAGCTTCATCGGCTATCTCACGGCCGCCCTTCATCCCCACCTCGGAGTAAAATTTCTCGCCTAGCGCAGAAGCTACGGTTGAAGGGTTTTTTATGTCATTCACTGAAAAGACAAATTCTGGCTGAACTACAGCCTTGGCATGTTCGCAGCCAACTTTCTCTAAGACCAATGTGGCCCCCGCGCACCAGCAAAGGCGCAGAAATCTCCTCGGTCACTTAAAATTTCGTCAAAAGCTTCGGCCTCCCCATTGATCCACTGGACAACTCCATCAGGGTCGCCACGGATGATTTTTTACTCAGAGGAATATACCCCAACCCTAGCAAAGTTGTCCTTTAATTTATTGGGGATATTTCATAACATTTCTCTTTCGAAGCTCGAAGCTCATCAGTGTTCTTTTGTGCTCTTGTCCTTTCAATCTCGCAAATTTCATGTTTCATCGCCTCAACTTCAATTTTTTCGGTTGCTTCAGCAACCTTCCTTTTTAGCTCTTCCACTTTGGCTTTATGAGTTTCGGCTTGACCAGCAAGTTTGGCTCGTTAGATTTCAGCCTATCCACTAAGGAAAGTAATATCTTATCCTTTTCGAGAGCTTCGTTCCTTAGTGTGATAACTTCTGAGTGAAGATTCCCAAGAGCTATTCGGTAGCTCTCATCTTCTGCTTCCTTCTAGGCCTTTAGAGCCTTGCTTAGAATTAAGCCCTACAAATGAAAAATGAGCACATAATGATAAGAAAAGCTATAAAAACAATTTATTTTACAACAAGTCAAAATATACACACCTTCAGACTATTGTAGGCAAGGTTGTTCGCAAGCTAATCCTTCGACATTGCAGATAAGCCAAGTTCAAGCTTCGGATATCCTATATTGTCCGCCATTTCCCGGTAGACATGTATCTCTTTATTGTCTGGCAGACAGTAAAGGAAGTCATCTTCGTCATTGCCACCATACACCAAGGACCCTCGGGGGTACTTCAGATCCCTGGCATAATGTTGCACTTTGGCAACCTGCTTTTCTGATAGCTGCTTTCCTGAAGCATGTCGAACAATGAATTCCAGCTCTCTAGCAGATGATTCAGGAGCAGGAGATTTGGATTTCTCAGAAGCACTCTCTTTCTCTAGGGTTATCGGAGCGCTTTCCGAAGGTCTAGCTTCGACGGAAACTTCTGAAGGTCCAGTTTCAGTAATAGTCTGAGCCATGCCGACGTCGTCATTTTTTCCCGAAACTTTAGCCTCCGTGCTAAGTGCTTCAGAAGAAGCAGGAGTTGATGTTTTCACAGACTCCATAATAGCATCTAGCACACTAGCCATTCTCCTTTTCCTTGGAGTTGCTGCGGAGATGCTTGATGGCTTCGGCAGTTCTGTTGTGCATGGTGGACTTAGTGCCTTTAACTGCTCCGTCGTCTTCTCTAGTTTTGGCTCTTCAGTCAAATTTGTCCTAGCTTCGACTGGCATAGAACAACCTGGCTCTATGACAGGAGCAGCCCCCTCACTTAGCTTCGGCACGTCGGCCATTTCAATGCGCCTGGGTCGGCGCGTCAAAACTTTAATCTTTTTTGACCTAGACACACTAGAAGTTGCCGAGGTAGCAATTTTCCTCTTCTTCCCCTGCTTTCGCGTGGGATAGTAGTAATCTAGGTACACAAACCCGATAACATCAAACACCTTATTCAATCTCATTTTTCCCCAAGCACCGAAGGCAGTTGTCATAGCTGACAGTCGCCTAGAGGGGGTGAATAGGCGAAACCTGAAATTTATAAACTTAAACACACACTAAGGTCGGGGTTAACGTTAGAATTAAATCCAAGGGCGAAAGATTGTTTCTTTTGCCATGAGTTGCTCAAATGATGCGGATGACGTTTGGGAGCAAACTCAAATCAATATTAGCAAGGAAACTTTAGAGAGAGGAAATAGGGAAAACAAATCAAATGGAAATCAACACAAGTGGACGCGGTGATTTGTTTTACCGAGGTTCGGTTCCAAAGAACCTAGTCCCCGTTGAGGAGGCCACAAAGGCCGATGTAACATCCCAAAAATCCCAACCCAAGGTTTGAAACCCTAACCTCCTAAACCCCTTTTTAATTTATTTCCTCCCTTAACCCTACCCCTAGATCACCTAATCATATGCATACACTTGAAATAATTGGAGCACCTCACATAGACCATATTTATCACCCAAGATCATTTAGAGAATTTTTGATTCAAAGGAGAAAGAACCAAAAAGAAACAAAAATTAAAAAAAGAAAGGAATTAGAAAAAGAAAAAGAAAAAAAGAAAACCTTTTCCCCTCCTCGGCTGGGCCGAATCCGGCCCAACCATCCACACCGCGCCCGCGCTTCCTCCCCCTCTCTCCCCGGCCCAGGCGGCCCAGCTCCACGCGCCGCGCGCCTCGCTGATAGCCTGGCCCCACCCGTCAGCGACCCGCCTCCCTCCCTCTCGCCCCGCTCCCTCTCCCTGGCAGCTTGGCCCCACCTGTCAGCTTCGTCGCTCTCGCCCATCCCTCACCGGCGCGTCCGCCGCCGAGCCCCCCCTCGCCCCGTCGCCTCGCCATTAAGGCTCGCCCAACCTCCGCAACAACCCCGCCACTGTGCCTGAGCAATCCCCTCAGCCTCGCCTGCCCGAGCCGTCTCAATCGGCGTTAGCGCCATTCCCACCATCATGGCGAGCTCGCCGGTGCTCGCCGTCTCCTCCATCCCCCTCCCTTCCCCGGGCGCCTATAAAAGGACCCGCCCGAGCCCCGTCTTCACCACCCCAGCTCCGGCCACCTCCTCCGCTTTCCCCCGAGCCAGTCGAGCTAGCGCCACCGTGCCTCCCTCGTCGCTCCGGTGAGCTCCTCTCCCCCTTTCTGGTGATCCTCTATACAATTAAACTAGCGCTCGAGCTCCGCCACTCGATCACGGTCACGAGGCACACCTCCCCGCCCCCTATTGCACCCAATTGCTGCACCGACGACCACGCCGCCGCAGACACTCGCCACCACGCCGCGGACCGGCCGCCATAGGCCCCCGCCGGTCCAATTAACCCCACCCTCGTGATCCCCTGCACCCGCCCGTGCTTCGCCACCGCTTCCCCGCCGAAGAACCGGACCAACGGCGGAGAACCGCCGCGGGATTCGCCACCGGCCGGACTCCGGTCGAAATCTCCCCTCCCTCCGTTGCCGTCAATGCCGTCAGCCTCCTCCCTCTCCCTGGCATGCGGGCCCGCGCCACGGTGCCGTTTCCCGCCGTCGCTCCCATGCAGCTGGGCCGCAAGCGCGCGCGTGCGCGCGCTCGCGCCCGGGTGGGCCGAAATCCCCCGCCCCGGCCCAACTAGCTGGAAATTCCTTCTCCTTTTTCTTTTCCCATTTCTTTTCCTTTTTTTCTTTTTCACATATATATTTATATGCTTATATTTTATGCACCAAAAATAGTCTAAATAAATTATAGGGCACCAAAATAATATGATATAAGAAATGGCACACCCCACTGAAGTCACCATGTTTGATGTATTGTTATTATCTGTGTTTGATTAGCGGAAGAGGGATCCAATCCTCCGGAATTTATAACTCCGGAAGAAGGGCAAGAACCCGACCCCTCCGAGATAAACCTCTTGTGCCAGGAAAGCTTCGACAAAGGCAAGTCCATCCTTCCCTTGATGCATTATTTACCTATTTCTCTCTACCACTGCCTAAGCCTAGAATATGGGATGGGAATCGAATTGCATGGTGAGTATGAGAGAGCCCGCATTAACTGTTACCTTCGATTGCAAGATATGGGATAAGTAAAAGGGTGCAAGTAACTTGTTTTCCAAAGAGTGTGCGTGTAACACCCTAAAGTTCAATCTTGTGAAGACAAGGAAAAATTCTCAAAGATTTTAAATCAAAACACCTTTCCTTAAAGATAATCATAATTTAGAAGTTTCCACTCATGAATATGTTAAAAACACATAATTAAAGATACTTAGATAATCTAAATTGCCTTTGGGTTAGGATATATAAAAGAATTAGGATTAAACTATTTCTTAGTATATATAGTCTACAATATAAATTTGATTTCCCTAGAAGTAATAAGGTATGGAATATTCTCTACTATATGATTAAAAGCTTGTCTAAAAGAACTAAAATAAATAAAGAAATATATAAAATATGTTTTTGCACATTATACTGAAGTCCTATATGTGTATCCAAATTAAGTGTTTGAACTTTAAACTTGTGTTGATTTGAAATTCAAATGGAAAGGAAAATAGAAAATAAATGGGAAGGGAAGAAAAGAAAAGAGATATGAAAATATACATAAAATGTATAACTAAATATCTTCAGGCTTAGCACTTTTAATTTCAAAAATAAAGTTTATAAATGAAGATCCACAAAAGTTTGAATTTAAACTTGAACTCAAATTGGATTTGAAAATGGAGAAAAGAAAACAGAAAATAAAAAGAATAAAACGAAATCATCCTACATGGGCCGCCAACCTGAAATCGGCCCACCCTGGAGTTAACACCGCGCGGCCCATTAACCTTCACGGGCGCGCGCCGACATGTGGGCCCCACGGGGCAGTCTCTCCTCCTCTCGCGCTCGCGCCATCCTCACTCTGTCACTGACCAGGCGGGCCCAGATTGTCAGCCTCGCTCTGCCTCTCACGCACGCGCTCGTCTGCCTACCCCTTTCGCTGACCGCGGGGCCCGCTTTGTCAGCCGTCGTCTTCACGGACTCCGCGGCCGAGCTCAACAGAAACGCGCGCGACTTCCTCGCCGTGGTTGCCGCAACGGCGCTACTTCCGCCCGGATTCTTCGGCCGTTGCCGGGAATATAAATATGTGCCGCCACCCCATACTCCTTCATCCTAAGCCGACACCGAAAGACCAAGCGCGCCGCGGTAGTGTTTCGCCGACCTCCGCGCCATCGCCGTCGACTCCGCTTTATATCGCCGATTGGTGGCCGGTGCGGTGTCGTGTCCGTTCATCGGCGCCTGGGGATTGTTGGCGCGAAGTATTGCGCTCGGCCGACCACCCAAGCGCCCTGGATTTCTCACCGGAGTACACGCTCCGCCGCGGATCCGCACACCTCCGTGGGCAGTGACCTTGCCGCCGTGAAACAAGGTAATTTACCACCCGCACGCTTCCGTCATGTCCTTCACATGGTTTAGCGATGGTCAATTTTGGGATTCGGGCTCGGGAGCGTCGAGCGACGCGCAGCGGCGACCAGCTCCGCCGTGGAGATGCCTCGGCGGCGCTCCCCGTTGAGCTAAGGTTGGGGGCGATCCTCGGACCGTCGGATGGCGCGTGGACGGTCCCGATTAGATCGGGGCGTACCCCTTCGTCATTTTAAATCCGAGCCGTCGAACTTCAATCGTGTGGTTCGGGGTAGTTTGGATCGTGGGCATTCGTGGACCGTGGATCTCTAATCGTACGGTGGTCGTTGCGTACCGGTTCGTTTTATGGGTGATCTAATCTGGGCGGTTGGCGCGCGATCGGACGGCCCAGATCACATCATACCCCCTTCGCGGGTCGATTTTGTTAAAGAACCCCTCGGGTTTCACTAAATCAACCCGCCGTCCATATGTTACTGTGCGCTGTGTCTCGGGCAACTTGCCCCGAGCCCCCTGGGTTTCTCTGGAATTGAGGCCCAGTCCAGCACAGTTATAAATTGATTAAATGATTAGGAAATTGAATTTTTAATACAAAAATAATTGCTAGAACTTTATAAATTCATAGAAAATCTATTTTAGCTCCAAATTGAACCATTCCAGTTTCTAAAATTTTGTAATAATATTCTTCATCATTTAGTGTCTTTGTTTTGACATGAACTCTGTCAGAAAATTTATTTATCATTTAATCATATTTTAATCACATTAAACCTTAGGAAAATCCATAACTTAAAATCTATAACTCCAAAATTAATGATTCCTGTTCCTGTGATATTATTTTAATATGTAGATTATTAATATGTATTTTGCATATATGTTTGGTGTAATGTTAATTTTGCCTATACCATGTTTGTATGAATTGCTACGACTAGTAGTGAGGACACGTATCACCTGAAGATCATCCTGGTACCTGGATTCTCAAGGCCCAGGCAAGTTGTGCCCTTGATCACTTCTTTTTACCCAGCCATGTTCTGATTAATCATAATGATCTGCATAGGTTAATTTTGATGGGACCCAATAGGTTACCCTAGTTTGTCTATCTTTATACCTTGTTCACCACTGATCTTTCTGGGTAGTACTTGCTAGTGCTATATGTGGTTTTGGGTATGGAGATACACTATTCATGATTACACTTTTTGTTATCAGTTGTTATTTAATGTTCATGTTAAGATCATTATGTTAATTGGAACATGGAGCGACCACCCGGGAAAACAGTGCTACCACAAGGGTGGTATGGGACGCCCTTGGCTGATTAATTAGGAAAGCTAGTGGAAGACTACCTTACCCGAAAGGGGCAAGGGCAGTAGGGGAGAGGTCAGTGTAGGGAGGCCCTCGGGAGGATTTTGCTGCGATGGCGGTCCTGCAAGGGATTCCTGCACTGGATCTTCCTATAAACTGTAGCGGGTTTTCGGAAGCTAGTGGAACTTTGTAAAGGCCTCGTAGTGTTACCCTGCCTCGCCTCCTCGGTAGAGGTGTATGGGAAGTCGCGATCCCTCGGCAGATGGGTAACATGACTTGTGGGTAAAGATGCGCAACCTCTGCAGAGTGTAAAACTGGTATACTAGCCGTGCTCACGGTCATGAGCAGCTCGGACCCTCACATGATTAATTTATGGAACTAAATTCAATTTGTCATATGCATTGCATTGCAGGTGGTGTTGTTACTTTTGATCTATTATTTAATTGGGTTGGTATTTACTTATACTTAGTAATTGCTAATAAAATTTTGACCAACTTTAAAAGCAATGCTCAGCTCTAACCATCTTCTTTGGTAAGCCTTACACTTCACGTGGACTCCCACCTTTGGCGAGTTCATGCACATTATTCCCCACAACTTGTTGAGCGATGAACGTATGTGAGCTCACTCTTGCTGTCTCACATACACCACAGGTCAAGATCAGGTACCGCAGGATGATGCTCATGGAGGATGCTGCGATGAGTTCGTGAGAGGTCTAGGTCGTCGTCTCCCAGTCAACTTTGGGTTGCTGGACCGTTGTCTCCTTATAATGTAATTATTTATTTTGTATAGAACTCCTGTTATATATAAAGTTGTGACATTCGATCCTGTGCCACTTTACATCATATGTATGAGACTTGGTCCCAGCATACCTGGTGTTTATGTTAACCCCGGGTTTTGGACCCCTAAAATCCGGGTGTTACAGAAGTGGTATCAGAGGAATGTTGACTGTAGGACGAAACCTAGATAGAACTGGATAACCAATACTTACTTATCTTTGCTACTCTGATCATTTCTAAACTTATCTTAATCTTTTCTCATCTATTTCCGCTTCACTCTGATTATTCTTACCTATTTATTCTAAAGACAAATGTGGATTTCACACTTTGAAATCCTGTACCTGAAGTGACTTTTAGGAATAGGAGACCTATTCTTAGGAACAAAAACAAAACTATTTTTATAGATATCTATGGACTTGAATGTTTGTTCTTATGATACTTGTTTGATTTGGATCTTTGATTGAGTGTGATGGGTTGTGGAGTAACGTCCACAATTACATCTGCATATACATCTAGGTATAAAGGATAGCATTTGTAAGATAACTAGACAAACTAGATTATTCCCGTAGAAAATATATGTAGTATTCTGTATCTGTCTCATCTTAACATATTCTATCTTACCTTTGGACATTCACCTCGTACAACTAATTACCCTAGTCTTGACATAGAATATCTGGCCCAGCCCTGCCAAAGAAATTCCAGTACATAACCAACTATTAGCTTATTCATTCTGTCTACTAAATGATTCCCTTGCAAAGCTATCTTACCATATGCTTCTAACTTAGATGGTCAATACCAGGCGGGGTGGTGGAATTGATTTGCCTGCTAATCGACAACCTCAACCACAGTCAGCAGAGATGAATCCCCCTAATCCTCCACAAGGCGGAGTTGATCCACTAGTCGCAGCTCAAATGAGAATGATGCAGCAAATGGCTGACACTATGGCGGATATGCGCACCCAAATGCGGCAAGAACGCCAAGAAATGCACCAGGAAAGAGAGGATGCACGTCGGGAAATGCGCCAAGAACGGGAGGAGATACGCCAGGAGAGGAGAGTACAACAACAGCAGCTGCAGCAACAACTTCAACAACAGCAGCAACAACAACAAGTGCCATTGCCTCCACCTCCACCACCAGTTCCACCTCGGGACAAGCACCGGGAATTCATGAGCCACAAACCACCAACCTTCTCCAACTCCGCAGATCCACTGCAAGCAGATGACTGGTTAAAGTCCATCGAGAAGATGCTCAACATAGCCCAGTGCTCGGATCGAGAGAAAGTACTCTATGCATCGGGTCGTCTTGCTGGTCCCGCTGCGGATTGGTGGGATGCGTACTGTGCAGCTCATGCTGCTGCCGATACAATTACCTGGGAAGAATTCTCCACACAATTCAGGAATTACCATATTCCTGCTGGACTCATGAAGATTAAGAGAAAAGAGTTCCTCTCCCTCAAGCAAGGAAGTATGTCCGTGAGTGAATACAGGGACAAATTCATCCAGTTATCTCGATATGCTCCTAGAGATGTAGAGGATGATGAGCAAAAGCAGGAGCTCTTTCTGGATGGTTTGATTGGACCCTTGCAATATCAGCTGGTATCGCACACCTTCCCATCCTTCCAAAGGCTACTTGACAAAGCTATTGCTGTAGAAAACAAGAGTAGTATATTTGGAGAGAAAAGAAAGGCTGTCAACCAAGGGCAGGCTGGTAGTAGTTCCCGTCCTCGCTATACTACCACTCCCAATACACCAGCTAGTGGCAGTTCTGGGCAACAAACTCAACAGACACCAACTGCTCCTCCAAAGGCAAGCACTCCAGTAGGAACCGTTGCTCCCAACACAACCGCCATCAGGACATGCTTCAAGTGTGGACAACCGGGACACTACGCCAACTACTGTCCCAACAGAGCTGCCTACACTACACCAGCACCGATGAAGCAAGGACAAGCCTCAGCAGGGAAGAGTCAGCCCCTATCCATCAACCGAGGATATGCCCATCATACAGAAGTAGAAGCTGAACCCGGTGAACTTGAAATCCAAATTCAAGAAGAAGAGCCAGTTGGAGATGAAGTAGTCGGTGAAGAAGTCAACGAGCAACAAGAATAAAGAGATAAAACATAGAAATAGATACATATATATATATATATATATTACTATTTGTAAGACCTAAATATTAGTTTAGCTATTAGTTAGTATTTTACTATTTTAGTAATAATAATAAGGTCCATTTGACCCTGTGCTTTGCTAATAATATATGCATCATGCCGAGATTTTGTTTATGCATATGTGTTGAAACAATATGAACATGCACCCTTTTTCCTTACAAATCTCGAGGACGAGATTATTTTTAAGGGGGGTAGGATTTGTAACACCCTAAAGTTCAATCTTGTGAAGACAAGGAAAAATTCTCAAAGATTTTAAATCAAAACACCTTTCCTTAAAGATAATCATAATTTAGAAGTTTCCACTCATGAATATGTTAAAAACACATAATTAAAGATACTTAGATAATCTAAATTGCCTTTGGGTTAGGATATATAAAAGAATTAGGATTAAACTATTTCTTAGTATATATAGTCTACAATATAAATTTGATTTCCCTAGAAGTAATAAGGTATGGAATATTCTCTACTATATGATTAAAAGCTTGTCTAAAAGAACTAAAATAAATAAAGAAATATATAAAATATGTTTTTGCACATTATACTGAAGTCCTATATGTGTATCCAAATTAAGTGTTTGAACTTTAAACTTGTGTTGATTTGAAATTCAAATGGAAAGGAAAATAGAAAATAAATGGGAAGGGAAGAAAAGAAAAGAGATATGAAAATATACATAAAATGTATAACTAAATATCTTCAGGCTTAGCACTTTTAATTTCAAAAATAAAGTTTATAAATGAAGATCCACAAAAGTTTGAATTTAAACTTGAACTCAAATTGGATTTGAAAATGGAGAAAAGAAAACAGAAAATAAAAAGAATAAAACGAAATCATCCTACATGGGCCGCCAACCTGAAATCGGCCCACCCTGGAGTTAACACCGCGCGGCCCATTAACCTTCACGGGCGCGCGCCGACATGTGGGCCCCACGGGGCAGTCTCTCCTCCTCTCGTGCTCGCGCCATCCTCACTCTGTCGCTGACCGGGCGGGCCCAGATTGTCAGCCTCGCTCTGCCTCTCACGCACGCGCTCGTCTGCCTACCCCTTTCGCTGACCGTGGGGCCCGCTTTGTCAGCCGTCGTCTTCACGGACTCCGCGGCCGAGCTCAACAGAAACGCGCGCGACTTCCTCGCCGTGGTTGCCGCAACGGCGCTACTTCCGCCCGGATTCTTCGGCCGTTGCCGGGAATATAAATATGTGCCGCCACCCCATACTCCTTCATCCTAAGCCGACACCGAAAGACCAAGCGCGCCGCGGTAGTGTTTCGCCGACCTCCGCGCCATCGCCGTCGACTCCGCTTTATATCGCCGATTGGTGGCCGGTGCGGTGTCGTGTCCGTTCATCGGCGCCTGGGGATTGTTGGCGCGAAGTATTGCGCTCGGCCGACCACCCAAGCGCCCTGGATTTCTCACCGGAGTACACGCTCCGCCGCGGATCCGCACACCTCCGTGGGCAGTGACCTTGCCGCCGTGAAACAAGGTAATTTACCACCCGCACGCTTCCGTCATGTCCTTCACATGGTTTAGCGATGGTCAATTTTGGGATTCGGGCTCGGGAGCGTCGAGCGACGCGCAGCGGCGACCAGCTCCGCCGTGGAGATGCCTCGGCGGCGCTCCCCGTTGAGCTAAGGTTGGGGGCGATCCTCGGACCGTCGGATGGCGCGTGGACGGTCCCGATTAGATCGGGGCGTACCCCTTCGTCATTTTAAATCCGAGCCGTCGAACTTCAATCGTGTGGTTCGGGGTAGTTTGGATCGTGGGCATTCGTGGACCGTGGATCTCTAATCGTACGGTGGTCGTTGCGTACCGGTTCGTTTTATGGGTGATCTAATCTGGGCGGTTGGCGCGCGATCGGACGGCCCAGATCACATCATACCCCCTTCGCGGGTCGATTTTGTTAAAGAACCCCTCGGGTTTCACTAAATCAACCCGCCGTCTATATGTTACTGTGCGCTGTGTCTCGGGCAACTTGCCCCGAGCCCCCTGGGTTTCTCTGGAATTGAGGCCCAGTCCAGCACAGTTATAAATTGATTAAATGATTAGGAAATTGAATTTTTAATACAAAAATAATTGCTAGAACTTTATAAATTCATAGAAAATCTATTTTAGCTCCAAATTGAACCATTCCAGTTTCTAAAATTTTGTAATAATATTCTTCATCATTTAGTGTCTTTGTTTTGACATGAACTCTGTCAGAAAATTTATTTATCATTTAATCATATTTTAATCACATTAAACCTTAGGAAAATCCATAACTTAAAATCTATAACTCCAAAATTAATGATTCCTGTTCCTGTGATCTTATTTTAATATGTAGATTATTAATATGTATTTTGCATATATGTTTGGTGTAATGTTAATTTTGCCTATACCATGTTTGTATGAATTGCTACGACTAGCAGTGAGGACACGTATCACCTGAAGATCATCCTGGTACCTGGATTCTCAAGGCCCAGGCAAGTTGTGCCCTTGATCACTTCTTTTTACCCAGCCATGTTCTGATTAATCATAATGATCTGCATAGGTTAATTTTGATGGGACCCAATAGGTTACCCTAGTTTGTCTATCTTTATACCTTGTTCACCACTGATCTTTCTGGGTAGTACTTGCTAGTGCTATATGTGGTTTTGGGTATGGAGATACACTATTCATGATTACACTTTTTGTTATCAGTTGTTATTTAATGTTCATGTTAAGATCATTATGTTAATTGGAACATGGAGCGACCACCCGGGAAAACAGTGCTACCACAAGGGTGGTATGGGACGCCCTTGGCTGATTAATTAGGAAAGCTAGTGGAAGACTACCTTACCCGAAAGGGGCAAGGGCAGTAGGGGAGAGGTCAGTGTAGGGAGGCCCTCGGGAGGATTTTGCTGCGATGGCGGTCCTGCAAGGGATTCCTGCACTGGATCTTCCTATAAACTGTAGCGGGTTTTCGGAAGCTAGTGGAACTTTGTAAAGGCCTCGTAGTGTTACCCTGCCTCGCCTCCTCGGTAGAGGTGTATGGGAAGTCGCGATCCCTCGGCAGATGGGTAACATGACTTGTGGGTAAAGATGCGCAACCTCTGCAGAGTGTAAAACTGGTATACTAGCCGTGCTCACGGTCATGAGCAGCTCGGACCCTCACATGATTAATTTATGGAACTAAATTCAATTTGTCATATGCATTGCATTGCAGGTGGTGTTGTTACTTTTGATCTATTATTTAATTGGGTTGGTATTTACTTATACTTAGTAATTGCTAATAAAATTTTGACCAACTTTAAAAGCAATGCTCAGCTCTAACCATCTTCTTTGGTAAGCCTTACACTTCACGTGGACTCCCACCTTTGGCGAGTTCATGCACATTATTCCCCACAACTTGTTGAGCGATGAACGTATGTGAGCTCACTCTTGCTGTCTCACATACACCACAGGTCAAGATCAGGTACCGCAGGATGATGCTCATGGAGGATGCTGCGATGAGTTCGTGAGAGGTCTAGGTCGTCGTCTCCCAGTCAACTTTGGGTTGCTGGACCGTTGTCTCCTTATAATGTAATTATTTATTTTGTATAGAACTCCTGTTATATATAAAGTTGTGACATTCGATCCTGTGCCACTTTACATCATATGTATGAGACTTGGTCCCAGCATACCTGGTGTTTATGTTAACCCCGGGTTTTGGACCCCTAAAATCCGGGTGTTACAGTGCGATGAAGGGTATTCACCCTCATCACCTGGTAAGTAGGATGATCAGGGACTCCCTGGTTTAGGGGAGGGCCTAAGGTGAAGGCTCAGCTGGTTTAGGCGTGAGCAGAAGGATCGTCCTCTCGTATAAGGACCGGTTTGTCATCTTTCATTACCTGTACTCACAAAAAGTACAACCACTCGAGGCTGTGTGGGCAGCCACTCGATCTGAACTCGTACGATCCAACCCCAGGGTTATGAAGGCTGGGGAGCACCAGGAGGATAAGGAGGGGGAATGTTTTGTCTGGTTTGGACATGGCGGTGGCCTGACTCCTTCCGGTATAACCGTTAAGGTTAGGACGTGCAAGGAAGGAAAGAGTTTCAGATTCGGATCTCATTGGCCATGAGATCGCAGAGCCGGACTAGTGGGTAAAGTGTACCCCTCTGCGCAGAGTGTAAACCTATTTGAATAGTTCGTGTCCACTGGTATGGACGAGTCTGGTATGGTATGGCAATTAGTGTTTCTACTACAACCGAGAACAGGGAAATATGTGTGTGTTCTGGAAAGAAAGAAGTGCCACGGGAGCGGGAAGCTCAGTGGTGGTCAAGCAAGTGTTATGTCTAGTGTCTTGGGAAAACCTTGAACAAAGAGTACTGCCTTTCTCTGAAAAAAAGTATGAGTGACTTCAACTCCACCATATGAAGCATGTACAATATAGGTCACTTTCTCTTTACGGGAGCCGGGTGAGCTTGCGGAATACCTAGTGTATTCACCCAGATTTATTTATGTTTTTCAGCAGCTGAAGACTTCTTTTCTGCTATACTTGATTGATGGGGCTATGTCTTCACCCAGTTCTGCCTGTGGCCTGGGCTATTTTATCTTCCACTGTGCTTTGTGATTTTTGGCTCACTCTCGAGCTTGTATCCCCCGGTATTGTAATAACATTATTCAGACTCTATAACTATTTGAAGTAATGAATGTGCTTACTAGCCTCCTGGGACTAGTAATTGTATCACATTTGAGTCCCAAAGGATCGGGACACTTCAGCCGAGTCTATTTCAACCCTTCCCCTCTCTCAAATAGTCACTTAGACCGGATGAGCATTTTCCTTAATCACACGGGTCACTAAGACCCCGCAAGGACCACCACACACTTAGGTGTCTCTTGCTAGCTTTACAAAGCACTTAGGAATTATAAAGAGAAAGGAAGAAGGCAATCCAAGCAATAAGAGTGCAAATGAACACAAATGATCCTCTCTCAAGTTTCTAAGCACTATAGTTGATTTTGGAAACTTGGAGTGGATTGAATGCTTTGAATGTGTCTTTGAGTGGTTGGCTTTGCTCTTGTATTGAATGGGAAGTTTAGAATACTTGGATGGCTTTGAATGAGGTGGGTGGAGGGTATTTATAGCCCCCAACCACTTCCTAGCCATTGGCTGTTTTTGCTATAGATGGGCGCACCGGACAGTCCGGTGCGCGCCACGTCAGCGTGCCCGTTAGCGTTTGGAGTTGTTGACCGTTTGAGACCTTTGTCTTTTTGCTGCACTGGATAGTCCGGTGACCTCTGACTTCTGCGCGGCACTATTTGCCACTGTACATTTTTGCAGTCGACCGTTGGCGCGTAGAGAGCCGTTGCTCCGCTAGCTCACTGGACAGTCCGGTGAATTATAGCGGAGCACGCTCAGAGAATTCCCGAGAGTGGCTGCTTTGATTGTGTACGGGCCTAGTGCACCGGACAGTGTCCGGTGCGCCACTTAGCAGCACACTCTCATGTCTTGCTCCAAATAAAATTAAGTCTCCAACTGAATTTCTTTCTTGGTTTGCATTGAACCTTATGCACTTGAGATAAATGATATCTAGACAAACTAGTTAGTCCACGTGGTTTGTGTTAGACGTCAACCACCAAAATCGATTATAGGAAATGCTTAGGTTCATTTCCCTTTTAATCTCCCCCTTTTTGGTGATTGATGCCCACACTAACCAAAGCAAATATAAAGTGTAGAAATGTCACTAGTTTGCAATTGAGATAGATGTGCATAGATTACTTAGAATTAAACCAATGAAAGGGTTTATACATATGAATGGATTGCTTTTATCTTATTTAACATTTTGGACCGCATTTGCATGACTTGTTTGTTCTTGCAAATCTTTTGGAAAAATCTTTTCAAAAATCTTTTGTAAATAGTCAAAGGTATATGAATATGATTGTAAGAAGCATTTTGAGATTTGAAATTGCTCCCCCTATTTCAAATGCTTTTCCTTTGACTAAATAAAGGCTCCCCCTAAAGAAATTCTCCCCTTAGCTTTCAAGTGGTTTTTTGAAATGATTTTCCCTTTTGAAATAGATACCGAATGAAATTTGTATCAATTGGAATCCTTAAACTAACTTGAAGTTTTGAACCCAATAAGATACCAGTTGAAAATTAACTTTGAGACTAACTCAAATACCAATTGAAATAAACATTATTTTTGAAAATTTTGAAATGGTGGTCCGGTCCTTTTGCTTTGGGCTTAATACTTTCACCCCCTTTGGCATTAATCGCCAAAAATGGAGAACTTGAGAGCCCTTTATACTTTCTCCCCCATTGGTAAAAGAAATATGAGTGAAATGTTATACCAATTGAGAGTTGCATGAGTAATGGCAAAGGGTAAATGATACCGTCAGAGTTGGAGTGGAAGCCTTGTCTTTGCTGAATACTCCATTTCCCTTTCAATCTAAGACTAATCGTAGAGATATACTTGAAAGCACGTTAGTCTTAGCCTTGGCACAAGAAGAATAAGAAATATGCATTTGAACCAAATGAAAGAGACATGATCAAAGGTATATGAATTAGCTATGTGCGCAATGTTTCAGTCAAAGTTCTGAGAATCAAGTATATTTAGCCCATTCCTAAGTTTGCTAAAAGTCTTCTCATCTAGTGGCTTGGTAAAGATATCGGCTAATTGGTTGTGGGTGCTTACATAAGCAATTTTGATATCCCCCTTTTGTTAGTGATCTCTCAGAAAGTGATACCGGATGTCCATGTGTTTAGTGCGGCTGTGTTCAACGGGATTATCCGCCATGCGGATTGCACTCTCATTATCACATAGAAGAGGGACTTTGCTCAATTTGTAGCCATAGTCCCTAAGGGTTTGCCTCATCCAAAGTAACTACGCACAACAATGACTTGCGGCAATGTACTCGGCTTCGGCGGTGGAAAGAGCTACTGAATTTTGTTTCTTTGAAGCCCAAGACACCAGGGATCTTACGAGAAACTAACAAGTCCCTGATGTGCTCTTCCTATCAATTTTACACCCTGCGTAATCGGCATCCGAATATCCAATTAAATCAAATGTAGATCCCTTAGGGTACCAAAGCCCAAACTTAGGAGTGTAAACTAAATATCTCATGATTCTTTTCACGACCCTAAGGTGAACTTCCTAAGGATTTGCCTGGAACCTTGCACACATGCATACAGAAAGCATAATATCCGGTCGAGAAACACATAAGTATAGTAAAGAGCACATCATCGACCGGTATACCTTTTGATCTATGGATTTACCTCCCGTGTTGAGGTCGAGATGCCCATTGGTTCCCATGGGGGTCTTGATGGGTTTGCCATTCTTCATACCAAACTTCTTGAGTATGTCTTGAATGTACTTAGTTTGGCTGATGAAGGTTCCCTCTTGGAGTTGCTTGATTTGAAATCCAAGGAAATACTTCAACTCCCCCATCATAGACATCTCAAATTTATGTATCATTATCCTACTAAACTCTTCACAAGATGACTTGTTAGTAGACCCAAATATAATATCATTAATATAAATTTGGCATATAAACAAGTCTTTTGCAATAGTTTTAGTGAAGTGAGTAGGATCGGCCTTTTCGACTTTGAAGCCATTAGTGATATCTCTTAGGCATTCATACCATGCTCTTGGGGCTTGCTTGAGCCCATAGAGTGCCTTTGAGAGTTTATACACATGGTTAGGGTACCCATTATCTTCAAAGCTGGGAGGTTGCTCAACATAGACCTCTTCCTTGATAGGGCCATTGAGGAAGGCGCTCTTCATGTCCATTTGCTATAACTTAAAGTCATGGTAAGTAGCGTAGGCAAGTAATATACGAATTGACTCAAGCCTAGCTACGGGTGCATAGGTTTCATCAAAATCCAAACCTTCGACTTGTAAATAGCCTTTTGCCACAAATCGGGCTTTGTTCCTTGTCACCACACCATGCTCGTCTTGCTTATTGCGGAATACCCACTTGGTACCTACAACATTTTGGTTAGGATGTGGAACTAAATGTCATACCTCATTCCTCGTGAAGTTGTTGAGCTCCTCTTGCATTGCCATCACCCAATACAGATCTCTTAGTGCATCATCTATCCTGTAAGGCTCAATAGAGGACACAAAAGAGTAATGTTCACAAAAATGTGCAACTCGAGATCTAGTGGTTACCCCCTTATGAATGTCACCAAGAATGGAGTTGACGGGGTGATCTCTTTGAATTGCTTGGTGGACTCTTGGGTGTCACGAATCTTTGATCCCGAATCTCTTGTTTATCTTCCTTGTCTTCATTATCATTTACATCTCCCCCTTGATCAATGTAACACTATAAAAATCATCAAATAAAAATAATACAGTTAGTTTATTAATGGTAATTATGATAATGAATTTTCTTTCAAGTGTTTGTTATTTATTTCATTTGGAATAATTTTTGATTGCGCGTGATTGGTTTTTGAATATTTAATAGCATTTCTTCTTAAATGAAAATCCTAGTAAATAATATATATAATAATTATTAGTGCAAAAATAAATATTTATTTATCAATAATTTTAGTTAGTTATTATGAATTTTAGGGTTATTTATTTATATATCTCGAATTTAGAAAAAATAAAAAAAACTAACCTAACCCTAGCCGGCCCACTAGGGGCCCAATACACCTAAACCTAGCACTGCCCCTGCTCCTCTCCTAGCCGCCGCCCACCTCTCCCCTTCCCTTCCTTCTCTCTCCAACCACCTCTCCTTCCCTTCTCTCCTGGCCACCGCCACCTGCAGCACGCGCCCGATGCCGACGCGCTAGCCCGAGCCCCGCCGTGTGCCCTACACCGCGACGACCCGATCGCCCAGGCGACCCCGGTCGCGTGCCCAGTCACGCACCATGCGCGCTCGAGCCGTCTGCGCCCTGCACTCTGGCCGCCGAAGACCATGCCCTGCATCCCACGCCACCCATGACCGAGCAGGACCACGCCAAGCATGCAGAAGCCGACCCTACACCCATGAAGCCCGACTGATGCCAGGAACCGCCAGCGACTGTTTCATTTCTGCGTTAATGGAGTTTACTATGTCCGTTACTCCCTCCCCACTCTCCCCTCCATTGATGCACGCCATTGATGGCAGCTTGAAGACCCCGGCCGACCTCTGCTCTCCCTCCCTTCTCCTCTATAAAAGCTAGCACCTGAGCCCCTTCTCCATCGACCCTCATCTCTGCTCACACAGATTCACGCTCTGTGCTCTGCTGCTTTGCACTACGCCACTCACCGTTGCTACTCGCTCAGCAGTGTGCGACCGCTCGTCATTGTAGCTGTTCGACCCACCTCACCAGAGCCGCACCCGTGCACAGCCACGACATCACCGGTTCTCTGCCTGCTTTCGCTGCCTATGCCAAGCCCATGTCACACCCGGTTTTTAGAAGGCAAACCGAATGCGAACCATGTACGTGCCAGGATCAGTTATTCACGTACACAACAGTTACATAACATGGACATCATCACACAGTGCTCAAATAGTATTAAAAGGGAAATAATAGTCGATTACATCATACGTCTGAGACGTCCATATAGTTCTTACAATAAATCAAAGTGCGGAAAAGAAACGTAGATAACGCGGCCTTCACAGGCAGCCGACTGGGGGTTGCCGCTAACCCACACCTAGAACTCGTCGTAGTCCTGGAACTCCTGGAAGTCTCCTTCCACAGCTTCATCTTCTCCTGAGCAGTGGTTGCAATGCTGACAACCTGGGGGGGTTTGGTGTGTAGAGCAAGAGTGAGTACACATCAACATACTCAGCAAGTATCCTGTTTGGCTGTAGTGGACTAGCTTTATGTGGGGATAAGTCAAGCAGTTGCTTTTAGTTGGTCAGGTCATTACTTACTAGTAGAGAGCCAGGTTTTAACATTAACCCAAGTTATTAGCCCAATGTATCCTTTCCAAACGGAAAGAATACCACTTACCAATACCATAATCATAATCAGAACCACCAATCTCATTGCCACCTGTACCAAAATGTCTCTGATCAAGTATCACTAATCTCTGGAGCTCCCTTGGCCGCTCATAACCGTGAGCACGGCTGATATATCAGTTTCATAACGCTCTGCAGAGGTTGTGCACTTTACCCACAAGCCGTGATTCCCTTTCTGCCCGGAGAGAGCTACTCCCCATTGACCACTACCTAGGTGGTCCAGCAGGGCATCATTACGTAGCCTTTACAAAGATTCCCCGAGGCTGTAGCCGCCCGTTAGGTTTCCTAAATGTACCGCACTCCTCCCCAAGGGACAAATCAACCTTGGCAGAGCGAGCCGCATACACCGAGCCCCATTGACGGCACAACGGCTAAGCGAACTACACCCCGGTTCCTCCAATTATTCAGCTAAGGGCGTCCCATTCCACCCACATGGTTGCACTGTTTTCCCGGGCGGTCATCCATTGAACAGGTCCTTACGGAGAGGTGCTCGAGAAACCGCTCGAGTCCCCTTGAAGGTCACAAATATGATCATAAATAAGAAGGGAAAACAGCGTATCATAGATAATCACATCATGTTCATTGATTAGAGTTGAGCAATAGCATCAGACTAAGCAGTAATAATCCGACCCAAATAGGTAAACAAGGACATGAATAACAAAAGCTAGCCAATCCTTAAGTATAAATGTGTAATGCGGGAGGTGAATTAAAGAATGAATAGGACAGAGATAGGTCAAAGGACACTTGCCTCCACCAACCGACTGCTGCTCAGTGGCTTCTCCTGCGAATTCCTCAGGCTCTTCGACCGGATCGTTCTCTATGCGAGCGCAAACATACATACATCCACATATTTAATACAAAAGAACAGTACACCATACAAGGGAACAAGTAAAGCGAGTATGCATCAAGTATGACATTCGATATCGCATTCATTAAGGTTAGAAAGAAACGGGAAAGGGTCTCGCAGGGGGTTAAAGTTTTATGCACTAATGATTAGTTACAATTGGTTCTTAACAAAAGGATTCTGTTATATACACTAATGGAAACCTGGTCATTTTAGGTTGATCAACATTGAACGAGATAAACAGTTAATTACATGAATCAATTAGCGTAACGGAATTCTAAATTAAGCTTCATATTTCAATAACATTAACAATGATTAGCCTACCTAAAATAAAATAACTATGATCACAGAAAGCAAAATAAAATAAAATAAAAAAAAATAAAAAAACAGGGGGGGGCGGTTGAACCGGCCCTGGGCGGTTGAACCGGCCGGGGGCAGGGCGGCTGGGCCGGCCGAGCAGGGGCGGCCGAGCGCGGAGGGGAGGGGCGGCTGAGCCGGGGCGGTTGAACCGGCCCGGGGGGCGGTTGAACCGGCCCTGCGCAGGGGCGGGGGCGCGACCAGGCGGGCGGGGCCAGGCGCGGCCAGCGGCCAGGGGGCGCGCGGCCAGGGGGCGCAGCTGGGCGCGGCCGGGGCCAGGCGCGGCCGGGCGGGCTGGGGACGCGGCCGGGGCGGCCGGGCGGGCTGGGGACGCGGCCGGGGCGGCCGGAGCGCGGCCAGCGGCCGGCTGGGGGGCGGGGGGCGCGGCTGGGGCCGGCTGGGACGGCCAGGCGGCTGGGCCGGCCAAGGGGAGAGGAGGGGAGAGGGGAGAGGGAGGGAGGAGAGGGAAGGGGGCTCACCGGCGCGGGCGGCCGACGGTGAGGGCGGCCGAGCAGGGGACGGCGGCTAGGGCAGGGGGTAGGGGCGGCGGCGGCTTAGGGAGAGAATGGGAGAGAATGAGAGGGAGAGAGAGGGGAAGTTGGGGGAAAAGGGGAGGTGGGGGGGGCGGCTGGGCCTATTGGGCCCAAAGAGGGGCGCAGGGGCGGCTGGGCCGGCCAGGGAGCCCACGGCGCGGGAGAGAGAGAAAGAGGAGAGAGAGAAAGAAAAAGAAGAGAAAGAAAAGGTTTTCCCCTTATTTTCGAAATCCGGTCTTCCCAGATGAATGCATTTGCACTTTCAAACAATCAAAGAATGCATAGTTCGGCATGGTGCATCAAACAACATAAAACAACTCTAGGGTTTTTCTTTACACGGGAATTCCAAACTGAATCCCGCTAAAACTTTGGAAAAGATCAAGGTTTAGCGAGGGGAAAAAGAAAAAGAAAAGGTAACGCCCGAATTTTGGCGAGTAAAGAAAAGAAAAAATTCAACTGCAAAAATTCGGGGCGTTACAAACCTATCCCCCTTAAAAGAATCTCGCCCTCGAGATTCAGGGCTGGCTAGCAAAGAGCTCTGGGTACTTAGCCATCAAATCATCTTCACGCTCCCAGGTTGCTTCTTCCTCAGAGTGGTGATTCCATTTGACTTTGCACATTCTGATGGTCTTCCTTCGGGTGACTGTGTCTGCAACCTCAAGGATCTGAGCTGGCTTCTCAACGTAGGTCAAGTCCTCCTGGACTTCCAGACCTTCCACTGGCAACTGCTCTTCTGGCACACGCAAGCACTTCTTCAACTGAGACACATGAAAGACATCGTGCACAGCGGACAAATTCTCTGGCAAACTGAGCTGATAGGCCACTTCTCCACGCTTTGAGAGAATCTGGTACGGACCAATGTAGCGGGGTGCTAGCTTGCCTTTCACTCCGAATCTTCTGACTCCTCTGATCGGTGACACTTTCAGATAGACAAAGTCTCCGACTTCAAAACTCAGCTCTCTTCTTCTTGTGTCTGCATAGCTTCGCTGCCTCGATTGCGCTATCTTCAGGTTCTCTCGGACCATCTTGATGTTCTCTTCAGCTTCGAGCAAAATATCTGGCCCAAACACTTGCTTCTCTCCAGGCTGATCCCATTGCAACGGAGTTCTACAACTCCTTCCATAAAGCGCCTGAAATGGTGACATCTTCAAACTGGCCTGATAACTGTTGTTATAGGAAAACTCTGCATAAGGCAATCGCTTATCCCATCCGGACTGATCTTGCAACGCACAGGCTCTCAACATGTCTTCGAGAATTTGATTGGTTCTTTCAGTCTGACCATCTGTCTGCGGATGATAAGCTAAACTGAAATTCAGATGTGTGCCCAAAGCTTCATGCAACTGCTGCCAGAAATGAGAGGTGAACTGTGTTCCTCTGTCTGACACTATCTTCTTTGGCACACCATGAAGACAAACGATCCGAGACATATACAACTCTGCCAATATTGCACTGTTGTAGCTGGTCTTGACAGGTATGAAGTGGGCTGACTTGGTCAAACGGTCCACTACTACCCAAATAGAATCGTAGCCGGCTCGAGTGCGAGGCAATCCGACTATGAAATCCATACCGATTTCATCCCATTTCCACTGAGGAATCTGCAACGGTTGCAACAATCCAGCTGGTCTCTGGTGCTCTGCCTTAATTCTTCGGCAACTATCGCACTTAGCCACATGCTCTGCGATTTCCCTCTTCATTCCGTACCACCAGAATTTCTTCTTCAGATCCTGATACATCTTCTCACTGCCAGGGTGAATCGAATAAGCTGTCTCATGAGCTTCCTTAAGGATCAACTCCCGAATGGACTGGACATTGGGAACACACAAGCGGTCTTTGAACCATACCACACCTTCTGCGTCTTCTCAGAAATCTTTGCCTCTGCCATCTAGAATCAGTCGCCGGATCTCACTTATCTTCTCATCATTCTTCTGCGCTTCTTTGATTTCTCGCTCCAAGGTAGGTTCCAACTCAACTGTGACTCCTCGCGAATTGTTCAGAAATCCGAGACTCAACCTGTCAAACTCTTTGGCCAGCTCATAAGGCATCGGACGAGCGACCATCAGATTGACTTGACTCTTTCTGCTCAAAGCATCTGCCACTACGTTTGCTTCGCCTGGATGGTAATGAATCTCCAACTCATAGTCTTTGATCAATTCTAACCATCTTCTTTGCCTCATATTCAGCTCTGACTGAGTGAATATGTACTTCAGACTCTTGTGGTCTGTGTAAACATCGCATTTCTGTCCATACAGATAGTGCCTCCATGTCTTCAGTGCGTGAACCACTGCTGCCAACTCTAGATCATGGATTGGGTAATTCCTCTCATGAACCTTCAACTGTCGGGACGAGTAAGCCACAACTCTTCCCTCTTGCATCAACACGCATCCCAAACCTGTGTAACAAGCATCACAATACACAGAGAAGGGCTTGTGCACATCAGGCAAGACTAGGACAGGCGCTGTTGTCAACTTCTCTTTCAGCGCTTCGAAGGCCTCTTGACATTTCTGGGTCCACTTGAACTCAACCTTGTTGCCTAGCAACGCTGTCATTGGTTTCGCAATCTTCGAAAACCCTTCGATGAATCGCCGATAATATCCGGCCATTCCAATGAAGCTCTTGATTCCTCGAGCATCCGTTGGCGCTTTCCAGTTCAGAATGTCTGCCACTTTCTTCGGATCCACAGCCAATCCTTCCTTGTTGATTATGTGACCCAAGAACAGGACTTCACTGATCCAGAACTCACACTTGCTCAACTTTGCATACAACTGGTGCTCTCGCAATCTCTGCAATACCATTCTCAAATGATCTGCATGCTCTTCTTCACTTTGAGAATAAATCAGAATGTCATCAATGAACACCACCACAAACTTATCGAGATAATCCATGAATACACTGTTCATCAGATTCATAAAGAAGGCTGGTGCATTGGTCAAACCAAAAGACATCACTGTGAACTCATACAAACCATACTTGGTAATGAATGCCGTCTTCGGAATGTCCGAAGGTCGGATCCTGAGCTGATGATAACCTGACCTCAGATCTATCTTGGAGAACACACTGGCTCCTCTCAACTGGTCGAACAGATCTTCTATTCTGGGCAAGGGATACTTATTCTTGATCGTGACTTCATTCAAAGCTCGATAATCGATACACATCCTCTTGGTGCCATCTTTCTTCTCCACAAACAGGACAGGGGCGGCCCAAGGCGAGGTGCTTGGCCGGATGTAACCTTTCTCTGACAGCTCATCAATCTGCTTCTTAAGCTCAACCAACTCTGGTCCAGATATTCTGTAAGCTCTCTTAAAGATAGGGGCGGTTCCAGGAAGAAGCTCTATGGCAAACTCAACTTTCCGCTCTGGTGGCATACCCGGTAAGTCCTTTGGAAACACATCTGGGAATTCAGACACAACCTTGATACTCTCAATTGGGTCTGCTTCACTGCTATCGACAGCCATCTGATAACAACTTCCTTTCTTTGGCTCAGGCGGGACTAACTCGGTCACCACTTCCTCTCCTAGTGGGGACACCAACTTGATTGTCCTTTTATCACAACTGATAACTGCCTGATACTTATCTAGCCAATTCATCCCTAGGATGACATCTATTCCCTGAGTACCCATTACTATAAGGTTAGCGGGAAACGCTATCCCCCTTATTTCCACACTTACATTCAAACATATGCTATCAGCTCGAATTCTACCACCAGCTGAGTCAATTTGAATGGGGGTTGACATGGTAGTAATTGGAAGATTATGTGTTTCTACCCATGATGCAGTAATGAAAGAATGCGTTGCTCCAGTATCAAATAACACTTCTGCAATATGGGAATCGACTGGGAACATACCTACTGTCATGCCGGGAGTCTCCTGAACTGCTTCAGCCTCCAAGTGATTCAATCTTCCATGATTATAGCGCTGCTGAGGGCGGTTGCCTGATCCAGGCTGAGACACATTCTGCTTTGCTGGGGCATTGGGGCCTGACTGCTGCTGGGCTGCCTTCTTCGGACATTGCATTACCCAATGGCCTTGCTCTCCACAGTGGAAACATGCTCTGTTTCCAACCTGAGCTGGTGCTGTCTGATTGCTCTGCTGAGTTGCGGGGCAGGAAGACGAGGTGTCTGCTGATTCTGCCTCTGAAACTGACCTCCTGACTGATTGCTCTGACGATTCTGGTACTGATGCTGAGGATACTGCCTTTGGAACTGCTGATACTGCTGACGCTGCTGATGCTGCTGAGGTGGACGCTGGTTCTGCCTGAACTGCTGAGGTTGATTGCCTGAAAAACGAGGACGGCTGCTGCTTCCAGGCTGGGGTCCACTGATCTTGCGCTTACGATCCTCCATCTCCTTACGCTTCCTTTCTGTCATGATTGCTCTGTCAATCAGGTGCTGGAATGTCGGGAAGGTATGATTCATCAACTGATACTGCAGGGGGTCGACCAAGCCTCTCAGAAAACGGTACTGTCGCTTGGCGTCAATGTTGACATCCTCAGGAGCATAGCGGGACAACTGCAGGAACCTGTCTCGATACTCACTGACAGATGATGACCCTTGCTTAAGGGCCAGGAACTCCTCCTTCTTCACTGTCATCAGACCTGCAGGCACATGGTACTGACGAAAGCTACCTCTGAACTCTTCCCAGGTGATGGTGTCGGGGTTGGCATGGGTGGCGAGGTAAGACTCCCACCATGATTGGGCTGCTCCTCTCAACAGACGGGGACCATACAAGACTTTCTCCCTGTCATCACACTGAGCGGTATGCAACTCCCGCTCCACAGTGCGCAGCCAATCTTCAGCATCCATGGGGTCAGAAGAGTGAGCGAACATTGGGGGATGACCTCTCATGAATTCAGCGCGCTTGTCTCTAGGCATCTGAGGCATCTGAGGCTGGGGTGGTGCTTGCTGCTGCTGCTGAATGGCGGCCAGAGTCTGACCGATGGCCTGAACTGCCTGAGTCTGCATCAGAAACATCTGCTCGATCGACATCGGGGGCGGGGGCGGCAGCTGCTGCTGCTGGGGCGCCTCATCTTGCTGACCGGCTTGCTCCTGCTGAGCACGCCTTCCTCCTCTACGCCTGTTCTCTGACATCTGCAGAACGCAACCACACATCAGAACTGATCTGGCAAATCTTGCAGCATAAGAAAAGAGTATAGAATTCTCCAACAGCACTGAACAGATGAGCATCTTCACTGATCTCCAACACAGACCACACAGCTTCTCAGATAAAGAGGAAAGTAGAATAAAGGGTTTCCCAACTATATAACTAACTCCATTAACATAATATGTAAGCCAAAATGCAGGGGTTACCCACACTCTGGTGACAATCATTACAAAGATCCAAACCAAACATAGTTCATCATGACAAACATAAATGCACAGGATATAGCAAACTACCCTGTCTAACTAAGACTAACTAAGACCGAGACTAACGCTAAGACTGAAGCTTCTATGTATATATATTTCGTATTAATTACAAGATCCAACTCTAACGATCTATGGTTCTAGATTTATCTTGGTCTTGCAGTCGGGATTGCCATAAGACTGGAGTCCACGCCGAGGTGAGCGGTACGGGTGCTGAGTCCCGACGGGAGCGGGGGAACCATCATCCAAGTGACGACGTTCCGCGCGCTCAGCCCGCAGCAGGGCGATCTCAGCACGAGCCCTACTCAGCTCGTCTAATGCATGGTCCAGCTCCGTGTTTAGCACGGCGGCTAGGTTGACTGTGCTGCTCAACCTAGGATTGTCCTCACCAGCAGGTGAAACAATCACGCCTCCTGTGCTGCCAGATGGACGGCGGGGGTAATACTTCAGGTCGAGGCCATCAGCTACCCCACCGAGAACCGAGCAGTAGTGCGAAAGCGCACGCCGTGCAGCATCCTGCATGGCTGCCTCAGCTGAGTCCCGCTCAGAGATAGAATAGTGCTCTGAGCAAGCCTCCGCGCCCTGGAGACTGTTCTCCGGACGGCGCACCAAGCAGGTCGCCTCCCAGCGGTCCGGGTAGACCCCGCGACTATGCTGGTAGACCACACAGCGATACTCGATGGACCAAGTACGCCGGTCAAGTGCCCGACGTAGCAGGGTGTCGAGCGCGTCGTGGAAGTGACACCCGCGAGCAGCGTCGCGAGTGATGGGTCGAGCAACCCATCCTTCCGGCTCATGGTCAGCAGAGAAGTCGATGTCGTGGCTCAAGCTGTCGTCGCCACCTCCGTTGTCTGGATCTCCTCCAACAGCTACTCCAGAAGCTGGGGCGCCCAGTGGTGGTGCAGGGGGCGCCTCCAGGGGAAGCACAGGAGAGCAGCTCCTCACAGACTCTATCTCCTGCTGGAGCGAGAAAGAAGAGCCCTGCTGCTCCTGTCGTCGACGTTCCTGCTCCTCATGCAGGCGGTGGTGCAGTCTCTCCAAGTGGCTGGACTGTCCGGCCACGGGACGGCGAAGCGGACGCTCAGCAAGGCGGGAGGGTAAGAAGGGGATGACGGACTTTCGTGCAGTGTGTCTAAGTCGAGCCATCTACAAAAGACATCGCAAGCAAAAGAGTGAGAACAGAATTAATATGACCAGCAAATAATGAATCATAAATAAATGAAGGATCAGAATAAAACATAATTTTCAGCAAGGTATAATATATAGTAGAACATAGGTTTGGTCAGTAGGACCAACTTTTGAAGGGGTACCAAAGTCAAGGCAAGGACAGAGGTCTATAGTCCTTAGAACGTCCATTCTACTCTAGGTTAGCGGTCCTACAGTCAGCACGGCTCTGATACCACTTTTGTCACACCCGGTTTTTAGAAGGCAAACCGAATGCGAACCATGTACGTGCCAGGATCAGTTATTCACGTACACAGCAGTTACATAACATGGACATCATCACACAGTGCTCAAATAGTATTAAAAGGGAAATAATAGTCGATTACATCATACGTCTGAGACGTCCATATAGTTCTTACAATAAATCAAAGTGCGGAAAAGAAACGTAGATAACGCGGCCTTCACAGGCAGCCGACTGGGGGTTGCCGCTAACCCACACCTAGAACTCGTCGTAGTCCTGGAACTCCTGGAAGTCTCCTTCCACAGCTTCATCTTCTCCTGAGCAGTGGTTGCAATGCTGACAACCTGGGGGGGGGGGGGTTTGGTGTGTAGAGCAAGAGTGAGTACACATCAACATACTCAGCAAGTATCCTGTTTGGCTGTAGTGGACTAGCTTTATGTGGGGATAAGTCAAGCAGTTGCTTTTAGTTGGTCAGGTCATTACTTACTAGTAGAGAGCCAGGTTTTAACATTAACCCAAGTTATTAGCCCAATGTATCCTTTCCAAACGGAAAGAATACCACTTACCAATACCATAATCATAATCAGAACCACCAATCTCATTGCCACCTGTACCAAAATGTCTCTGATCAAGTATCACTAATCTCTGGAGCTCCCTTGGCCGCTCATAACCGTGAGCACGGCTGATATATCAGTTTCATAACACTCTGCAGAGGTTGTGCACTTTATCCACAAGCCGTGATTCCCTTTCTGCCCGGAGAGAGCTACTCCCCATTGACCACTACCTAGGTGGTCCAGCAGGGCATCACTACGTAGCATTTACAAAGATTCCCCGAGGCTGTAGCCGCCCGTTAGGTTTCCTAAATGTACCGCACTCCTCCCCAAGGGACAAATCAACCTTGGCAGAGCGAGCCGCATACACCGAGCCCCATTGATGGCACAACGGCTAAGCGAACTACACCCCGGTTCCTCCAATTATTCAGCTAAGGGCGTCCCATTCCACCCTCATGGTTGCACTGTTTTCCCGGGCGGTCATCCATTGAACAGGTCCTTACGGAGAGGCGCTCGAGAAACCGCTCAAGTCCCCTTGAAGGTCACAAATATGATCATAAATAAGAAGGGAAAACAGCGTATCATAGATAATCACATCATGTTCATTGATTAGAGTTGAGCAATAGCATCAGACTAAGCAGTAATAATCCGACCCAAATAGGTAAACAAGGACATGAATAACAAAAGCTAGTCAATCCTTAAGTATAAATGTGTAATGCGGGAGGTGAATTAAAGAATGAATAGGACAGAGATAGGTCAAAGGACACTTGCCTCCACCAACCGACTGCTGCTCAGGGGCTTCTCCTGCGAATTCCTCAGGCTCTTCGACCGGATCGTTCTCTATGCGAGCGCAAACATACATACATCCACATATTTAATACAAAAGAACAGTACACCATACAAGGGAACAAGTAAAGCGAGTATGCATCAAGTATGACATTCGATATCGCATTCATTAAGGTTAGAAAGAAACGGGAAAGGGTCTCGCAGGGGGTTAAAGTTTTATGCACTAATGATTAGTTACAATTGGTTCTTAACAAAAGGATTCTGTTATATACACTAATGGAAACCTGGTCATTTTAGGTTGATCAACATTGAACGAGATAAACAGTTAATTACATGAATCAATTAGCGTAACGGAATTCTAAATTAAGCTTCATATTTCAATAACATTAACAATGATTAGCCTACCTAAAATAAAATAACTATGATCACAGAAAGTAAAATAAAATAAAATAAAATAAAAAAAATAAAAAAACAGGGGGGGCGGTTGAACCGGCCCTAGGGCGGTTGAACCGGCCGGGGGCAGGGCGGCTGGGCCGGCCGAGCAGGGGCGGCCGAGCGCGGAGGGGAGGGGCGGCTGAGCCGGGGCGGTTGAACCGGCCCTGCGCAGGGGCGGGGGCGCGGCCAGGCGGGCGGGGCCAGGCGCGGCCAGCGGCCGGCGGCCAGGGGGCGCAGCTGGGCGCGACCGGGGGCCAGGCGCGGCCGGGCGGGCTGGGGACGCGGCCGGGGCGGCCGGAGCGCGGCCGGGCGGGCTGGGGACGCGGCCGGGGCGGCCGGAGCGCGGCCAGCGGCCGGCTGGGGCGCGGCCAGCGGCCGGCTGGGGGGCGGGGGGGCGCGGCTGGGGCCGCCTGGGACGGCCAGGCGGCTGGGCCGGCCAAGGGGAGAGGGGAGAGGGAGGGAGGAGAGGGAAGGGGGCTCACCGGCGCGGGCGGCCGACGGCGAGGGCGGCCGAGCAGGGGACGGCGGCTAGGGCAGGGGGTAGGGGCGGCGGCGGCTTAGGGAGAGAATGGGAGAGAATGAGAGGGAGAGAGAGGGGAAGTTGGGGGAAAAGGGGAGGTGGGGGGCGGCTGGGCCTATTGGGCCCAAAGAGGGGCGCAGGGGCGGCTGGGCCGGCCAGGGAGCCCACGGCGCGGGAGAGAGAGAAAGAGGAGAGAGAGAAAGAAAAAGAAGAGAAAGAAAAGGTTTTCCCCTTATTTTCAAAATCCGGTCTTCCCAGATGAATGCATTTGCACTTTCAAACAATCAAAGAATGCATAGTTCGGCATGGTGCATCAAACAACATAAAACAACTCTAGGGTTTTTCTTTACACGGGAATTCCAAACTGAATCCCGCTAAAACTTTGGAAAAGATCAAGGTTTAGCGAGGGGAAAAAGAAAAAGAAAAGGTAACGCCCGAATTTTGGCGAGTAAAGAAAAGAAAAAATTCAACTGCAAAAATTCGGGGCGTTACAGCCCAGTTCTTGCCGCTTGCGTATAGGCAGTGCCTCGTCGACGTCGCCAAAGCCATTGACTCCCCTTCGCTGTGTCGGAGCTCGTCGTCGACATCATTCTTAGTATCCACGTCGACCGTCGACCGTGCCCGCACAGTTCGATCCTCAGCGTCCCACTGTTTATTCACGCCGCCGAAAGCCGTGCAACCGTCGTCGTTCCTCCTCGTCACGTCTGGGCTCGCGCAGCAAGTTTGTCGTCGACGACCCCTTGGAGTCCGCCCACACCGTCGCGCTCATCGACACTGTGTACGAATTCTGCGTCAAGGCCTCATATTCCCTTGTGACCGAAGCTGCAACTCCTTGCTCTATGACGAACGTAAGATTAAGAAGGTGTAATTGTTTTATTAGTTTCATACGTCTGTTCTAAATACTTCAAAGTTAGTATTTACGATTGTTCACATGTTTTCGTAATTTAAATCTGATTTGTGGCTGTTATAATTATTTTATGCGTAGTTTTCTAATTATGAAGTTAAAAAGAAATGTAGATCACCTTTTCCTAATCAAACGTACTAAATAAACAACTATATAATTACCTTTTATGATTATATTTAAGTATTTCCTATTTAAATACATGTATGATTTTAGAGATTACGATGTATACGGGTAACCAAAATCGAACCCCGCGACAATACTTTGAATATGTGTATGATTTTATAATTTTAAAAATAAGTACGGTCACTATTCACTACTGCCGTGATTTTCATACTAGAAAACGTTTACAGATTTAAATTCGCTTTAGTGTATAGAACGATATTGGTTAGTATTGGTATTGTATAATTTTATATAAGAAAAATAGAAGGACTACTAAGCCACGTATTTCTGGGCAAATGAAAATATATATTTTTTTACTATTCATGATCAATGTATTCATAAGTATAGCACTTAATTACTTAGAATTAGTAAGATACTTATTTATGTCATAATAACTATGAATAGATTATTAAAAGTCCCATTTAGTAATTTACAATTACTTATTAGAATATTATTGTTAGAAGAATTATAAACAATTTTTATTTGTACATATAATTTCTATTTAGAAAAGAAAGGAGAAAACAGAAAGAATAGAGTTTTCAAAAGATACTAAAATTGGTGTTCATATCTTTAAAATGATGACCTATCGGTTTAAATGTAGTTTTCTCAACAAATATAGATTTAGTGTTTTTCTAATAGAATGATAATCATTTATTATCCCTTCACATAAAACTCAGTTAGTCTCATATTTAAGTATCCACAATTATATGTTTTACAATAGTAATATGTCATATAACTTTTCTAATAGTGATATAATGGCTTAATTAAGTACTCACACCATCATAACTAAAATGATAGTTAATAATATACCAATGAATATAGTATTCATTTCAAATTATTTAGGTCATATGTCCCTAAATTGAAACTAAATATAATTAATAGATTATTTTTATTTTCTTAATTAAAAGATAGCAAGGGTCATTGCTTTTATAAAATAAAATGATAGTTTATACTAAATTTCCTTTCTAATGAATTAGATCATTTGTTTCTACAATAGAATTAAAGATAATTAATAGATTAATTATTTTTTTATCATAATTTATTAATCAAACTGATAGTCAATTTGTTCTTAACTAGATTTATGGCATGATTAATGATTTCATAGAATTTAGTCCACATTATATACGAATCACTTAGCTTTTCCTAAAGGATAAAATAAAGTAATAAGAGTTTAAGATCTTTTATAACTTAAAATGTTACTTTATATATTGACTTCGAATATAATAATATAGGCTATGTGTTTTCTATAAAATTAAAAGATAGTTATTTGTTCATTATTGTTTGCATGAAAATCCACTTAAAGGCCTATAACCTAGCTTTTCATAAAGTAGGCGTTTATAATAATGATCTTTTCACATAAAACCTATTTAGACTTATATCTTAGTTTATCATAAGTGAATGTTTAACAATGATTTATAAGATGTTCCATAATGCTTCTAAAATTAATAACGTGTCCGTATCCCATTAACCTTAGATATATAACATATAGCTTTTCTAAAAGGTTAAAAAGATTTAATATCGTTATAACGTGTTTTATCGTCTTATAAACCCTTTATCTTAGACGTATGCGTATGACGTTTTATAAAAGATTAAATTGGTGAACTTAATATTTGTATATTTTAATTAAGATATTTTAAGCTCATGTCTTGTTTTATAAAGTATAGATTACACATTTTTGAAAAGAATACCCTCTTATTATAACCATTACTTGTGACGTTCTTGAAAAACGAATGCTCTTCTTTTAGCTTTACGTATGGTGAATGTTGTATGTTATTGAGTGGTGTTTGTTCTTCTTGTTTGTTTGTGTGATATTTAGTGGTTGATCTAGTAGTTAAGAATCAAGATCTAATCCTATCCGTGGAAGAACCTCAAGTTTTCTATAAGCAAGGCAAGTGGACTTCTCCCTCTGCATACTCTATTTGATCCCAAACAATACATTTAATAAATTTTATTCTTGGATATATTTATGCATAATTTGATGGGTTACCTATTCAGATACACCTAACGTTTCCAACCTTATTCCTTGTTAACCTGGGTTTTGATCTAATCAAGTAGCTATGCTATTGCTACAACTTTAACTTTATGATGTTACTCCTACTGATGATATCAATGTTCCAAATGGTAAGTTACATTTTTGTTATTAATCCGATGAATAAGCAAGATCATATTGTGATAACTGGAACATGGAGTGACCACCCGGGAAAACAGTGCAACCACGAGTGCTATCATGGCTCTGGCTTTGGTAATTAGCTTTATATGCTTAGTGCCTAGCAACCTTACCTGAAATATGGGCAAGAGGGGGAGCGGCAGTGGTGGCAGCTCACGTTAACATGGGGACGTATTCTTGGCTAAGGTACCTCACCTAGAGGGTCACCACACCGACTTAGAAACCTTAGCGGGTTGCTTAGTATTAAGAGTATTCTGTGAAAGCCTCATAGTGGATCCCTAGCCATTCACCTCGGAAGTGTTTACGGGTTTTGGCCGACCCAGGCTAGAGGGGATACACGGCTTGTGGGTAAAGTTGTACCACCTCTGAAGAGTGTAAAACTGATATATCAGTCGTGCTCACGGTTATGAGCAGTCTGGACTCCTCACATGATAATTAAACTTGAAGATAGAAATAAATCGAGATCTGATGATCTGCCAATGGTTTGCTTAAGTGGTTTCACCTAAGTGTTTTTGTTATACTCTTATACCTTTGTTTAATAGGAATACTTGGGATTCACACTTATTAGTAAGACAGGTGTTGTTAATAAAATGTTGACCAACTAAAATGCTTACTGCTCAACCTTGGCTTCACCTTGTTAAACTTGCATTAATTTCCCCCCACTTGCTAAGCCCCGACCATAAGTGAGCTCACCCTTGCTTAAATTTTGATCAGAAGTTTGCAGATGAAGATATGATGCTGAACTCCATGGATGCTAGTCTAGTGATACCCCCAGTCATCTTCCTGTGGATGGATGTCCATGTTCTGCTGTACTTTGATGAATAATAAAGGTTAAGACATTATGTCTGTTTGAAGTGTAATATGTTAATATAATCTTTATTTACGCTTTTATGA
Organism: Zea luxurians; assembly: GCA_029449295.1. Lineage (NCBI taxonomy): Eukaryota > Viridiplantae > Streptophyta > Magnoliopsida > Poales > Poaceae > Zea > Zea luxurians. Next base: position 33,266,479 of record JAOPSE010000010.1, on the reverse strand, counting down.
ATTGTTCTTTTGATATATTATACTTATGATATCAACATATGTGTGGAAAAGATCCTGGCACAAATATACGATGCACCTGGCTCTGCCCTTTGGAAACGGGTGTGACAATCAACGTCCTCCTCTTGAGGTGGCTCATCATCTTGATCTTCATCCTCTTCTTCTTGAGCCTTATCCTTATCTTGAGTTGGTGGAGATGCTTGCATGGAAGATGATGGTTGATCCTGTGCTTGTGTGGGCTCCTCGGATTCCTTTGGACACACATCCCCAATGGACATGTTCCTTAGCGCGACGCATGGAGCCTCTTCATCATCTAATTCATCAAGATCAACTTGCTCCACTTGGGAGCCATTAGTCTCATCAAACACAATGTCACAAGAAACTTCAACTAATCCAGTGGACTTGTTGAAGACTCTATATGCCCTTGTGTTTGAGTCATAACCTAGTAAAAAGCCTTCTACTGCTTTAGGAGCAAATTTAGAACTTCTACCTCTTTTAATAAGAATAAAGCATTTGCTCCCAAAGACTCTAAAATATGAAACATTGGGCTTTTTACCAGTGAGGAGTTCATATGATGTCTTCTTGAGGATTCGGTGAAGATATAATCGATCGATAGAGTAGCAGGCGGTGTTAATCGCCTCCACCAAAACCAGTCCGGTGTCTTGTACTCATCAAGCATGGTCCTTGCCATATACAGTAGAGTTCTATTCTTCCTCTCCACTACACCATTTTGTTGAGGTGTATAGGGAGAAGAGAACTCATGTTTGATGCCCCATCCTCAAGAAATCCTTCGATTTGAGAGTTTTTGAACTCCGACCCATTATCGCTTCTAATCTTTTTGATTCTCAACCCGAACTCATTTTGAGCCCTTCTTAAGAATCTCTTTAAGGTCTCTTGGGTTTGAGATTTTTCCTGCAAAAAGAATACCCAAGTGAAGCAAGAATAATCATCCACAATAACTAGACAGTACTTACTCCCGATGATGCTTATATAAGCAATCGGGCTGAATAGGTCCATGTGGAGTAGCTCAAGCGGCATGTCAGTCATCATGATGTTCTTGTGTGGATGATGGACTCCAACTTGCTTCCCTGCCTGGCATGCGCTACAAATCATGTCTTTCTCAAAATGAACATTTGTTAGTCCTAAAATGTGTTCTCCCTTTAGAAGCTTGTGAAGATTCTTCATCCCAACATGGGAAAGTCGACGATACTAGAGCCAGCCCATATTAGTCTTAGCAATTAAGCAAGTGTCTAGCTCAGCTTTGTTATCATTAAAATCAACTAAATATAGCTGACCATCTAACACTCCCTTAAATGCTATTGAATCATCACTTCTTCTAAAGACAGTAACACCTATATCAGTAAAAAGACAGTTGTAGCCCATTTTGCATAATTGAGAGACAAAAAGCAAGTTGTAATCTAAAGAATCTACGAGAAAACATTGGAAATAGAATGGTCAGGAGATATAGCTATTTTATCCAAACCTTTGACCAAACCTTGATTTCCATCCCTGAATGTAATAGCTCTTTGGGGATCTTCGTTTTTCTTATAGGAGGAGAACATCCTTTTCTCCCATGTCATGTGGTTTGTGCACCCACTATGGATTATCCAACTTGATCCACTGGATGCATAAACCTACAAAACAAATTTAGGCCTTGTTCTTAGGTACCCAAACGGTCTTGGGTCCTTGGACATTAGAAACAAGCACCTTGGGTACCAAACCCTAAACCTAAACCGTACATATGTGACTTGATGGAGGCAGAGGATTCCTCCTTGTACTTCTTGCCGGACTCTCTTGAGAGAGTCTTCCCCGAGCCCACTGGCTTGTAGCCGGTCACGATCTCCCTCTTGGTGTGATCTCCAGACATCACTTCAAGTTTGTTAGGCTCTTAATGAAGCACTGGCTCTGATACCAATTGAAAGTCTCCTAGAGGCAGGGTGAATAGTCAAAACCTGAAATTTATAAACTTAAACACACACTAAGGCTGAGGGTTAGCATTAGAATTAAATCTGAGGCGGAAGATTATTTCTCTTGCACGAGTTGCTCAGATGATGCGGATGACGTTTGGGAGCAAACTCAAATCAATATTGGCAAGGAAACTTTAGAGAGAGGAAAGAGGGCAAACAAATCAAATGGAAATCACACAAGTGGACACGATGATTTGTTTTATCGAGGTTCGGTTCCAAAGAACCTAGTCCCCGTTGAGGAGGCCACAAAGGTCGGGTCTATTTCAACCCTTTCCCTCTCTCTCAAACGGTCACTTAGACCGAGTGAGCCTTCTCCTTAATCAAACGGGTCACTAAGACCCCGCAAGGACCACCACACACTTAGGTGTCTCTTGCTTAGCTTTACAAAGCACTTAAGAATTAGAGTGGGAAGGAATGAGGCAATCCAAGCAACAAGAGCACAAATGAACACAAAAACTATCTCTCTCTCTCTCTCTCTCAAGTCACTAAGTGGTGGAGTTGATTTTGGGACTTGGAGAGGATTTTGATCTATTGAATGTGTCTTGGAGTGGAGTCTTTTGCTCTTGTATTGAATGTTGAGTTCAGAACACTTGGATGGCTTTGAATGAGGTTGTTGGGGGTATTTATGGCCTCCAATCACTTCCTATCCGTTGGTAAAGTCTGCTGGCGATGGGCACACCGGATAGTCCGGTGGCGCACCAGATAGTCCTGTTCACTGTCTGGTGCGTGCCACGTCAGCGCACCTGTTGGGGTTTGGAGTTGTTGACCGTTGGAACCCTTCGTCTTTTTGTTGCACCGGACAGTCCGGTGCCACACCGGACAGTCCGGTGACCTCTGACTTCTGCGCTCTGACTTCTGCGCGGCACTGTTGAGCACTGTTCCCTTTTGCAGTCGATCGTTGGCGCGCAGGGAGCCGTTGCTCTATTGGCTCACCGGACAGTCTGGTGGCACACCGGACAGTTCGGTGAATTATAGCGGAGCGTGCCCAAAGGAATTCCCGAGAGTGGCCTGTTCGTTTGCTGGCTGGCCTGGTGCACCGGACAGTGTCCGGTGCGCGAGAGGAAGCACACTCTAAGTCCTTCTTGCTCCAAATAAATTGTGTCCCCGACTGAATTTCTTTCTTGGTTTATGTTCAACCATATGCACTTAAGAAAAATGATATCTAGACAAACTAGTTAGTCCACGTGTTTTGTGTTGTATGTCAACCACCAAAATCGATTATAGGAAATGGTTAACTGAAAGTCACCTAGAGGGGGGTGAATAGGCGGAATCTGAAATTTATAACTTTAAACACAATCTACAAGCCGGGGTTAGCGTTAGAATAAAATTCGAGTCTAGGAGAGAGGGGGAAAACAAATCAAGAGCAAATCAAGCGGATGACACGGTGATTTGTTTTACCGAGGTTCGATTCTAAAGAACCTAGTCCCCGTTGAGGTGGTCACAAAGACCGGGTCTCTTTCAACCCTTTCCCTCTCTCAAACGGTCACCTAGACCGAGTGAGGCTTCTTCCTTAATCTCATGGGTCACTTAGACCCCGCAAGGACCACCACACAATTGGTGTCTCTTGCCTCGCTTAAAAATCTTGAGAGTAAGAAATGAGAAAGAAAAGAAAGCCAAGCCAAGCAAACAAGAGCAACAAGGAACACAAAGAATCCTCTCACAAGTCCTAATGCGTTAGAGTTGAATTTGGGACTTTGAGAGGATCGATCACTTGAATTGTGTCTTTGGAATGAAGTGTATTGCTCTTGTATTGAATGCACTGTTGTGAATGCTTGGATGGTTGGAGTGGTGGTGGTTGAGGGGTATTTATAGCCCTCACCCACCAAAACAACCGTTGGGGTAGGCTGCTGTCGATGGACGCACCGAACAGTCCAGTGCGCCACCGGACACTGTCCGGTGCCCCAGCCACATCACCCAACCGTTAGGGTTCTGGAGCAGACGACCGTTGGAGCTTTGTCTTCATGCGGCACCAGACAAGCACTGTACACTGTCCGGTGCCCCTCTGACTTCTGCGCTCTGACTCTGCACGCACTATTCACCACTTTTCATGGAGTCAACGGCTTTTGCAGTCGACCGTTGCGCCGAAGAGCCGTTGCTCCGCTGGTGCACCGGACAGTCCGGTGGCACACCGGACAATCCGGTGAATTATAGCGGAGCGGCGCTAGAAAAACCCGAGAGTGGCGAGTTTAGACTTGTACGGTCCTGGTGCACCGGACACTGTCTGGTGGCACACCGGACAGTCGGTGCGCCAGACCAGTGCACTCTTAAGATTGTTGCTCCTTTGTAATTGAACCCTATCTTTTATCTTTTATTGGTTTTGTGTTGAACCTTTATGCACCTGTAGAACATATAATCTAGAGCAAACTAGTTAGTCCAATATTTGTGTTGGGCATTTCAACCACCAAAATTATTTATAGAAAAAGGTTTGACCCTATTTCCCTTTCAATCTCCCCCTTTTTGGTGATTGATGCCAACACAAATCAAATATATAAGTGCAGAATTGAACTAGTTTGCATAATGTAAGTGCATAGGTTACTTAGAATTAAACCAACATATAATTTTACTAGATGTGCATGGTTTGCTTTCTTTTATTTAACATTTTGGACCACATTTGCACCACTTGTTTTGTTTTTGCAAATTATATTGTAAAATCTTTTCAAAGTCTTTTGCAAATAGTCAAAGGCATATGAATAAGATTCCAAGAAGCATTTTCAAGATTTGAAATTTCTCCCCCTGTTTAAAATGCTTTTCCTTTGACTTAAACAAAACTCCCCCTAAGTAAAATTCTCCTCTTAGTGTTCAAGAGGGTTTTACCAATTTTTGTAAATATCAATTGAACAAGATCAAATACATTTAGATACCAATTTGAAAAATTCTTGAAATTGATGGTGGTGCGGTCCTTTTGCTTTGGGCTAATACTTTCTCCCCCTTTGGCATTAATTGCCAAAAACGGAGACATATGAGAGCCCTTTTTAACATTTTCTCCCCCCATTGGTACAAGTAAATAAGAGTGAAAGATTATACCAAATTGGAGAGAGTTGTGGAATACCGGCAAAGGGTAAGTAATACTGATGGAGTTGAGTGGAAGTGTTGTCTTTGTCGAATACTCCATTTCCCTTTCAATCTAAGACTAATACAAGAAAGACTCATGGAAACACATTAGTCTTAGCCTTGGCACAAGAAGAATAAGAAATATGAATATGTACCAAAGGAAAGAGATATAATCAAAGGTATATAAATGAGCTATGTGTGCAATATTTCAATCAAAATTCCAAGAATCAAGAATATTTAGCTCATTCCTAGGTTTGCTAAAGGTTTTCTCGTCTAATGGCTTGGTAAAGATATCAGCTAATTGATCTTTGGTATTAATGTAAGCTATTTCGATATCCCCCTTTGTTAGTGATCCCTCAAAAAGTGATATTGAATGTCTATGTGCTTAGTGCGGCTGTGTTCAACGGGAATCTCCGCCATGCAGATAGCACTCTCATTATTACATAAGAGAGGGACTTTGCTCAATTTGTAGCCATAGTCCCTGAGGGTTTGCCTCATCCAAAGTACTTGCGCACAACAATGTCCTACGGCAATATACTCAGCTTCGGCGGTAGAAAGAGCTACTGAGTTTTGTTTCTTTGAAGCCCAAGACACCAGGGATCTCCCCAGAAACTGACAAGTCCCTGATGTGCTCTTCCTGTCAATTTTACACCCTGCCCAATCGACATCTGAATATCCTATTAAATCAAAAGTGGGTCCCTTGGGGTACCAAAGTCCAAACTTAGGAGTGTAAACTAAATACCTCATGATTCTCTTCACGGCTCTAAGGTGAACTTCCTTAGGATCGGCTTGGAACCTTACACACATGCATACAGAAAGCATAATATCCAGTCGAGATGCACATAAGTAGAGTAAAGATCCTATCATCGACCGGTATACCTTTTGATCTACGGATTTACCTCCCGTGTCGAGGTCGAGATGCCCATTAGTTCCCATGGGTGTCTTGATGGGTTTGGCATCCTTCATTCCAAACTTCTTAAGAATGTCTTGCATGTACTTAGTTTGACTGATGAAGGTGCCATCTTGGAGTTGCTTGATTTAAAATCCTAAGAAGTATCTCAACTCCCCCATCATTGACATCTCGAATTTTTGAACAATAATCCTACTAAACTCTTCACAAGTAGATTTGTTAGTAGACCCAAATATAATATCATCAACATAAATTTGGCATACAAACAAATCATTTGCAACAGTTTTAGTAAAGTGAGTAGGATCGGCTTTGCCAACTTTGAAGCCATTAGTGATAAGGAAATCTCGCAGGCATTCATACCATGCTCTTGGGGCTTGCTTGAGCCCATAAAGCTAGGAGGTTGCTCAACATAGACTTCTTCCTTGATTGGTCCATTGAGGAAAGCACTCTTCACGTCCATTTGGTAAAGCCTAAAGCCATGGTAAGTAGCATAGGCAAGTAATATGTGAATTGACTCAAGCCTAGCTACGGGAGCATAAGTTTCATCAAAATCCAAACCTTCGACTTGTGATATCCTTTGGCCACAAGTTGGGCTTTGTTTCTTATCACCACACCATGCTCATCTTGCTTGTTGCAGAATGTGGCAGAACCTCCCAAGTTATTGGGCCCACATGCACCTGTCCTTATCTCAAATACCTCAGACGGCTATGCATGTGCACCAGATGACTTAACAGGATCCGTCCGATTGCCCCAAGGACATCGAATAAACCACTTACAACTAGGACCGCAGGATTAAGTAACACAAATCACACACCAACCATTTGCAGCGGAAATCTTATTACCAAATTTTACAAGTTACAAAAAGTTTACATTATATTCATTGGAGTGATTACAAAAGTATAAGTTTGAAATATATGCTAGCTCAAGTGATCATCCTCAATAAGAAGTATAGAAGAGTTACTTAGACTTATAAGAAGGTCGAGCCCACCGGCACTTTACACAATCACCAGCAGCACAAAACTATGACCTGAAAAATAACAGGGAATAAAACCCTGAGTATGGAATTACTCAGCAAGACTTACCCGACTAAAGAAAAGACTCTCAAGGGTATGCTCGCTAGAGGGATTCAAGGTATGGCTTATCAAGAATAAAAGACTCTGTTTTGCAGAAAAGCTTACTATGAGTGGATCCTTAAAATCCATTTTTACTTGTCAGGTTAAGTAAAGTTACCTACATCTAGAGTTCTTTTTACCCTAGTTCAAACACTTGGCCTATACTAGCCGTCTTTTCATCATCCCTTTAGTTCACTGGATTGCTACATGTAGGGCAGTGACCAAGTCTTCATGTCCGAGAAGTAACGGCGATCCGAATCGATTAATACCCAGTTGAGGATCTCCAATCACACGATATATGTAGCACTTAACTCTTGCATATGTCAACTCGCCACCGGGGTTCTTAAGACCAGATCAGGTTCACACCAACCGAGAGCACAGATACACCACTGTCCAGCCTCTTGCCACAGAGGGTACATGCTACTCTCGCCATCTCTCCACTCCCATTGCGTGTTATCTTATTCTGGTATTAGTCTGCCTGATGCAAAGCTTACCCATGACGAGGCATATGACCAGTTAAAAGGTCCTCGATCAGCAAGCCTACATCGAGAAGGTCCTTAATCGACACAGACGGAGACACTACACCGAGACTCCCTTCTCGTGCAAGTCAATCGCCCGGTCTCAGCTTTATCATTTCAACCCAAAGTTTGGTACCTGGCATAGGTACATCTTTTCCCATGTTGAACCCATCAAGGCCTTTGACGGATTCACCATCAAGTTTTATTTTTGAAAACATTCCCACCCACTGAAGCATCATCTTTGTTTTAAAACAAAACATTTTGTTTGCTAAAGCAAGGCTAAGCATCATAAAATTCTTTTCAAAAAGGGCGTCAAGGAAGGGTAATCAATTTTTCAAGGAAGGAAATGCATCAACAGTTTAGCACACAACTCCTATCACCTAATGCATCAAATAAGGTGATAAAGATTTTAAAACTTCAAGGAGGTGGCGAATGCACCGGGGCTTGCCAGAATAACACTAGGTTAGTGTTGTTAAGTGACGTCCACTTGACGATCAGCTTTTGTGTTGGCACTCGTTTAGATTATCCATCTTCCGGTTCGTCCATCAGCACCATCCTGCGGATTAGTCCACGCTTGGGGTCGACTTAGATCATCTTCCACTTCACGCAATTATTTATCGTACCTCATGAGATGCATGATGCACATGTATGAGCACGAGTATAATGAGTATAATATAGATAATCTACACTAAAAAGGATGAAACACTTAAAACTAAGCATTACTCATCATGGATATCACAGCAGGGCATCAACTACAGCCATTAACCAAATTGACATAATAACACTAGAACATCTACTTTTATTCCTAGCTTTTTATTAACTCTTTAAACTATGTATCTTATATATTATTAAAACTTCCCATTTTTAACACCTACAGTCCTGCAAACACTGAGACCTATTGAGACCTCTTTCATCCTACGACATTGACCAAATTACCAAAGCGACTCTGGCAATCTAATAAATATTTTACCTAGTCAAACCATCCATCAATCCGCTAATACGAATAACAAATTTGCTTACCCTGACTAATTCGACGAGATAATCGGAAGCACGATGACGGTTTTCGGTTGATGTCTTCGATCACACACGTCTGGCGAACGATGCACACAACTTCTTCTCTTGACTAGATACTCATGGAATTCCTTTTTGTCGAGCTGGTGACGCGCGGCTAGCACAAGAGCGTCCTCACGGCTTGGGACTTGGCGTAGACGAGGATGGCGATCGACGAAATCGACGTGCCAGCGCGACGATTTCCATTTGACGACGATGCTGGTAGTACGACTCGTTCGAGTTGAGGCGAGCGCGATCTAGGTACCACAGCAGTACGCCGATAAAGCCACGACGACACAACAAGGTGAACATGGCAACACACGGCTCAACGGGTAAAGAGGGCGCAACGGCTAGTGAGCTGGACTAGCTCGGATAGGAACAGCTGACGTAATAACCATGGCGAATAGGAAATCGACAACCAGCGAAACTGATGGCCGAACAGGATCTGCACAGATCGACGACACGAGACTCGATCTGACGAGCGCGACGCAAGGGATCGCAGCTACTGCTTTGACATGAATTACATGCTGTCGAGCACGACGGAAGCCGGGGAGCAGGAACGCTACGTAGAGAAATCCACGGCTGCGCGCAAGGGACTTCGACTGGACGCGTGCATAGAGAGCGAGCAGGGACGAGCCAGAGACGTGGGGGAAAATCACCAGAGCTCGACGTCGGCCATGGGGAGCAGGGGCACGATGAGCAGAGACGATCAGCTGAGCTGGGCAAGCAGAGGAGCATGGCCGGCGAGTCACGAAATTAGAGAGAAGCGGCCATGGGAGCAGGCGCGCAGGAAGTCGACGTAGCAGGGGCTCGCGGCCAGCGAGCAGAAAGCTTCGCGCGTGGCCATAGAACCAGTCGGTCGAGCTCGGCGTTGGGACGAGCTGCACGCGGGGGAAAGGCAGGGCATGCGCAGAGAAGAGCGGCTGCCAGGCGCGCCATGAGGAACTCGACCGGCAGGGAGCTCGCAACACGGGAGAAGGAAAATCGAGTAGAGAAGGGAGATAAGCACGGCCGACAGGCAGATCCGAGCTGTGCGCGGGGAGAGAGAAAGACAGGAACGCGGCACCATGGAGCAGGGCGCGCGCGAGCAGAGGCAGAGGATCCGGGCTGGGAGAAGCTGGACGTTGTCGCGGCTAGGGGAGAGGAAACGCCAGGCAGAGGGAGCTCAGAGCTTGGGGAGGGAGACGGCCAGGGAGCTGTGAACGGAAGGAAGGAAATCCGGGCACGCGGCGGAATTCGGCCGGGCGCCATGGGAGCCGTGCGCGCGTGGGAGATCCGGCTGGGGCTGGAGAGATCCGGCTAGGGCTGGACGCCGGTAGAGGAAAGCTGCGCGCAGCGGAGGATGGAGAAGCACTGCGCGCGACCAGGGGAAGACGAGCGTGCGATGGAGGGAAGGAATCAGGAAGGAAGCAGTGCGCGCGCCGGAGAGATGAAGACCAGGGCGCTGCAGGGAAGAAGGAAGAAGGATCGTGCGTTAGGGAGAGAGACAGCGGCTGCGCGCAATTTTTATTCCAAAGTCTTGAGCGGCGCAAAACAGATAAGAACACACAAGAAGAAAAATCAGTGAGAGAGAGAAGGCGGCAATATTTCCTTTTTCAGATTTTTAATTTCTTTAACCGAAAAATCACAGATATTTGTGGTTCTGATATTTGGATTTGAGAGATATTCAAAAGGACGAACCAAAATAAGTTCGACAGAATATTTGAGAATGATTTGATGTGATGACTAATTTGGAGTCAGATGAATTCGTATCTGTTATTTACACTTAAAGATTTAGATCGAGACGAGATACACACGAATCGAACCAAACGAGATCAGGACTAAGATTTTAGTTCGCCTTTGTTTACATAGGAATCAGACAAATTTCCTTAACGGGGCGTTTGGATCACTTCATTTTAGAGGAATTTGGATTCACTCACTAAAGTAACTTATTTAGTTTGGAATTTGAAATTCCACCACTTTCTAAAATTCAGATATAAGCCTATCTCAAATTCATGGGGTGGGGGATGGGAAATGGTTTTATACAGTAGTAGAATTTGTTTCTACTCTGTAACTTATATGACACTCTTCATCTCACTCCTCTGTAGTAAAAATATAGCACATAAATATCTCCGACATCTTACTAATAATAGTATACAAATATATTTTGTATAAAACCGAATTAGCTTAATTGATATATGCCTAAATTATTATTATTAGAATGAAATTCAATTCCAATGATCCAAACAAGGCGTAATGGTAAACAGTGGAACAGATTAATCACGAATACTCAGTTCGGATCAAGTTATCTCGGTCCAATTTAACATTTTTGCATTAAACTTTTGTCGCCGAGTTCAAATTAATCTGCCCGGGACAAAAAGCGTAAAAGGAGGGCAAGCTTCCAATTCGTATTCGTGTGAGCGATGAATTTTAAATATTCATCGGACGCACTGATTTTTGAAACAACGATGTTCCGAACATCACGAAAATTTAGGAAGAGCCCAGATAATTAAAAATAAAAACGATGTCGCACTGGCGACAGATGAAACAGATGCGATATAAAAATCGCGATAGACGAAGAGGATTAAAATTTAGTATCTATTTTATCCACTGATATTACGTGCTTAAATCCGTACTCGTTGTCGAGCGGAATATAAACATCAGGGGTGTTACAGCCCTCCACCTTAAAAGAATCTCGTCCCAAGATTCGGAACGAAAGACTTCTAAGAGTAGAGAAGCATGTAACCCATGTCCATATCAGCGATAACAAAGGCAGTTCCAAGCAAAGGCGAGTGTCTCAGAATGTGGTTTCTCTAGCGGACATAACATGTATCGCCTTAGGCTAACTTAGAAATGTCCACCACTAGAGACAATGTCTGCCAGAGGAACACATAAGGTTCCATGTGTGCAGTTTGCTTTTTCTGATGACACTGTATTATCTGAGTTCGTTGGGCAGCCGACAAATACGCGATTTTACCCAAGCAGAATCAGATGCGCCACCTTGGGTAAAACACACAGAAAGAGGTTTACCAACAAGTGGTCATTTGAGGAAGTCAAGTTCCAGGAAGATAATAAAAATTCGAGGAACGCATTAGTGAAGATGATCAACAAATGTTGACTTCGTAATCAACCCACTTTATCAAGTACTAGGCATGGCTCGACTTGATCAGACATGCTGGAAAAGCACACGTGACGCGATCGAGGCATGACTAGAGCGATGATTAGGTGGTTATTGGTCGACTAAATTTTGATTCTTGTAAGTACTTTCTTTAGGGTGGGTTGAACCAAAGTGAGTTTAGGCAACTCGATGAAATGATCTCTAAACTCAACCGTCGTTCACTGGGCAGTTACAAGTTAGTGAAACCAACTTGTTGAACTACTTTTGTCATCGAGCAAGTCCTCTCAGTACCATCGGTAAGCCAAGGGTTGAGAGTTCACTTTTGCTAGCAAAAGGTCATGCATTTGCGTAGAAATCCATTTGGTCATGTTGTTCATCCGTTTCTTCATGCGATATAAACTGACTTGGTTCAGGAATACATGGATTAAATAAGAGAGCGAATGAACAAACTCCTGCATCTCAATAGCAGGGAAAATCAATCTCCATTTCGAGAGCTAATCAGTTGTCTCTCCAACACTAAAAAGCTTCAAGGCTCCACCTTTCCAACAAAGGATGCAAAGGGAACTTGTATGCGTGCAGTCACTACCAAAGTCAAGGGAAAAGAGACCACACATAGGAAGTGGTATGCCCCTTTTGATCCAACAGAGATGATAGATGTTGCTTAATCATTTCGACAAAAAACACCGAAATCGTTTCAAGAAAGAGATCTACGGGAGATAACACATCAGTGTAGTTCCACAATGGATCATGACCAGAGACCTCGATACCAGCATCCGACGAGTAGCACAGTCCTATGTGCGCATTCACAGGAGGCTCTCAGTTTTGTTGTGGCACCATAAGTCTTTAATCGTGACACCATTACCGAACAGCACCAATAATGAATCTCACACAGAAGAACAATTTGTGCAGAGATAACATATTGATATAATCTCATAATGGATCATGACCACTAATGGTGATACCAACGTGTGCCAAGTAGCGCAACCACGTGTTGATCACCACTGGAGGTCCTCGGTTTCGTCGTGGCACCATCGGTTTTAGTCACAACACCATTATCAGACGTAACCAATAAGAAATCTCACACGTCACAACCGAATTGAGGAAGGGCGACAATATACAAAGAGATACTCCACCTGTAAGAATGGTTACAAGTAGAGAGCCAAATAGATCATGACCCGATGAAATGAACAAGGCATGGCCATAACCTAAACTTGATGAAAGGAGTATGATGAGACTGTTAATTCAGCCCCAAGCATATTTTTATGCCCATCGCAACAATTTCAAGGTCAAGGATAAACGTCTGATTAGATATGGAGGGAAAACAATCATAAGATTAAGTTGGTATGCCTTTGATAGAAATGAGGAAATCAAAGGCATCAAATTAAGGAAAATGATCAGACAGAACTTTCCTAAGTTGGGTTGATAAAACAACATTGCGATTCTTACGAACAGGCAAACTGGATAAGGTACATCAGCTTGCACCAACTGAATAAGGACATGGTTTAGGATGGAGACATGACTCGAGATTCTTGCTTCAAATCTAGGAACACTTTATGTCCAACAAAGAAATTATCTAAGCATTTATTTGTATGTGTTTGGTCATGGAGTGATAACAGAAAAATCAACTTTGGGTCATGGTTCACTAAATAAGAACATTGCCTAATTTTGGGTTTAAGCAAACAAACTACTAACCTTCTATCAGTATATCAAGCACCAGAGCAAACACATATATAACACCTAAATAGGTTACCTAAAGAACGGAGGACAACTATTTCATTGAAGTTCATAATTCAGCATTACACCACATTATCTACAATCACTAGTTACCGGAATAAAGACGAGAGAAGCATTTTGGATGTATAGGTGACAAACATGGTGCAACAATCAGGATGCATGCTCGTCTTATTCGTCCTCATGAGTTTTGCCAACATACTGTAGCAATAGCGTTCTATATCGGTGGCATACGTTCTCTCTCGGTATTTTGCTAGTCGTCAGCTACACATACGTTTTCAAGGTTAGTGTACCTGCAGAAAATTCCATCACAGCTCAATTCCCAATGATGTAATTCACATATGACAGATTATCACAGTTTATACTCCATATATTGCTATATGGAGGCCAGCTCATCATTAAGCGTTGAGCCACGCATAGGCGCCGTTGCCACACTTTAACCATAGGGCAACTCATTATGGTAACTCACCTTCTTACCTGAGCGTAGGTGCGTCGTTACAAGTACAATACACTTCTTAGTATTCCCATATCCGTATACCCATACACATCCATGGGGTACTGAATTCCTAGAAAAGTAATTACTCTACATCGCAGCCTTCATATATACATATGTGGAACATGTATATAATCAAGCGTTTTTTACACTCTTCCCTAGACCGACGGTTGTTCGGTCATGCTCTCACATCTCACCTTACCTTGAGCGTCGATCCATTCAAAACTGAATGGCCTCAAAAATAACAATACAAATGGATGCAATACCCCCGGTTGTGGGTTAGTGGTTTTGAACTAAGCCACCTGATAGTCCTTAACTTAGGGCTTAACAGAGGATGTCGCTAGCATTATAGTTTTTCAAATCAGTTTTTCAAAACCAAACAATGTGTTTAGTTGAAAATAGGTTTTTCAAAACCAAAACTTTTGTTTTGAAAATATGTATGTGACCGTATATACTTAATCTGCTTCGATACCAGCCTGTGGCAGAACCTCCCAAGTTATTGGGCCCACATGCACCTGTCCTTATCTCAAAGACCTCAGACGGCTATGCATGTGCACCAGATAACTTAACAGGATCCGTCCGATTGCCCCAAGGACATCGGATAAACCACTTACAACCAGGACCGCAGGATTAAGTACCACAAATCACACATCAACCATTTGCAGCGGAAATCTTATTACCAAATTTTAAGTTACAAAAAGTTTACATTATATTCATCGGAGTGATTACAAAAGTATAAGTTTGAAATATATGCTAGCTCAAGTGATCATCCTCAATAAGAAGTATAGAAGAGTTACTTAGACTTATAAGAAGGCCGAGCCCACCGGCACTTAACACCATCACCAGCAGCACAAAACTATAACCTGAAAAACAACAGGGAATAAAACCCTGTGTACAGAATTACTCAGCAAGACTTACCCGACTAAAGAAAAGACTCTCAAGGGTATGTTGGTTCTCCTATTCGTTGTCCCCCTTGCTTGGCTCTTCCTCTAACAGGTTGTTGGGTAACAAGTGAGTAGGGCCTAGTAGAACGTCCATGAATTTTCTCATCAACTTGATGAATTAATTTTAAGATATAGGACTTCCCTATTAGAACAGGCTGTTCGAAGGGATCTCCTGTTCTTCCATCAAATATTCTGCTTTTTCCAAGGTACTCGGGTTCAAATACCCATGGATTTTTTGTTTGTTTGGCTTATCAAGAATCAAAGACTCTGTTTTGCAGAAAAGCTTACTATGAGTGGATCCTTAAAATCCATTTTTACTTGTCAGGTTAAGTAAAGTTACCTGCATCTAGAGTTCTTTCTACCTTAGTTCAAACACTTGGCCTATACTAGTCGTCTTTTCATCATCCCTTTAGTTCACTAGATTGCTACGTGTAGGGCAGTGACCAAGTCTTCATGTTCGAGAAGTAACGGCGACCCGAATCGATTAATACCTAGCTGGGGATCTCCAATCACACGACATATGTATCACTTAACCCTTGCATATGTCAACTTGCTACCGGGGTTCTTAAGACCAGATCAGGTTCATGTCAACCGAGAACATAGATACACCACCATCCAGCCTCTTGCCACGGAGGGTACACGCTACTCTCGCCATCTCTCCACTCCCATTGCGTGTTATCTTATTCTGGTATTAGTCTGTCCGAGGCAAAGCTTACCCATGACGAGGCACGTGACCAGTTAAAAGGTCCTCGATCAGCAAGCCTACATCGAGAAGGTCCTTAATCGACACAGATGGAGACAATACACTGAGACTCCCTTCTCGTGCAAGTCAACCGCCCGGTCTCAGCTTTATCATTTCAACCCAAAGTTTGGTACCTGGCAGAGGTACATCTTTTCTGATGTTGAACCCATCAAGGCCTTTGACGGATTCACCATCAAGTTTTATTTTTGAAAACATTCCCACCCACTAAAGCATCACCTTTGTTTTAAAACAAAACATTTTGTTTGCTAAAGCAAGGCTAAGCATCATAAAATTCTTTTCAAAAAGGGTATCAAGGAAGGGTAATCAATTTTTTAAGGAAGGAAATGCGTCAACGGTTTAGCACACAACTCCTATCACCTAATGCATCAAACAAGGTGATAAAGATTTTAAAACTTCAAGGAGGTGGCGAATCCACTTGATGATCAGCTTTTGTGTTGGCACTCGTTCAGATTATCCATCTTCCGGTTCGTCCATCAGCATGATCCTGCGGATTAGCCCGCGCTTGGGTCGACTTGGATCATCTTCTGCTTCACGCGATTATTTATCGTACCTCATGAGATGCATGATGCACATGTATGAGCACGAGTATAATGAGTATAATATAGATAATCTACACTAAAAAGGATAAAACACTTAAAACCAAGCATTAATCATCATGGATATCACAGCAGGGCATCGACTACAGCCATTAACCAAATTGACATAATAACACTAGAACATCTACTTTTATTCCTAGCTTTTCATTAACTCTTTAAACTATGTACCTTATATATTAATAAAACTTCCCATTTTTAACACCTACAGTCCCGTAAACACTGAGACCTATTGAGACCTCTTTCATCCTACGACATCGACCAAATTACCAAAGCGACTCCGGCAATCTAATAAATATTTTACCTAGTCAAACCATCCATCAATCCGCTAATACGAATAACAAATTTGCTTACCCTGACTAATTCGACGAGATAATCGGAAGCACGACGACGGTTTTCGGTTGATGTCTTCGATCACACACGTCTGGCAAACGATGCACACAACTTCTACTCTTGACCAGATACTCATGGAATTCCTTTTTGTCAAGCTGGTGATGCGCGGCCAGCACAAGAGCGTCTTCACGGCTTGGGACTTGGCATAGACGAGGATGGCGATCGACGATATCGACGTGCCAGCGCGACGATTTCCATTTGACGACAATGATGGCAGTACGACTCGTTCGAGTTGAGGCGAGCGCGATCCAGGTACCACAGCAGTACGCCGATAAAGCCACGACGACACAACGAGGTGAACGTGGCAACACATGGCTCAACGGGTAAAGAGGGCGCAACGGCTGGCGAGCTGGACTAGCTCAGATAGGAACAGCCGACGTAATAACCATGGCGAATAGGAAATCGACAACCGACGAAACCGATGGCCGAACAGGATCTGCACAGATCGACGACGCGAGACTCGATCTGACGAGCGTGACGCAAGGGATCGCAGCTACTGCTTTGACATGAATTACATGCTGTCGAGCATGACAGGGGACGGGGAGCAGGAACACTGCGCAGAGAAATCCACGGCTACGCGCAAGGGACTTCGGCTGGGCGCGCGCACAAAGAGCAAGCAGGGCCGAGCCAGAGACACGGAGGAAAATCAGCAGAGCTCGACGCCGGCCATGGGGAGCAGGGGCACGACGAGTAGAGACGATCGGCTGAGCTGGGCAAGCAGAGGAGCATGGCCGGCAAGTCAGGAAATCAGAGAGAAGCGGCCGTGGGAGCAGGCGCGCAGGAAGTCGACGCACGTAACAGGGGCTCGTGGCCAGTGGCAGAAAGCTTCGCGTGCGGCCATAGAACCAGTCGGTCGAGCTCAGCGTTGGGATGAGCTGCACATGGGGGAAAGGCAGGGCATGCACAGAGAAGAGCGGCTGCCAGGCGCGCTATGAGGAACTCGGCTGGCAGGGAGCTCGCAACACGGGAGAAAGAAAATCGAGCAGAGAAGGGAGATAGCACGGCCGACGGGCGGATCCGAGCTGTGCGCGGGGAGAGAGAAAGACAGGAACGTGGCACCATGGAGCAGGGCGCGTGCGAGCAGAGGAAGAGGATCCGGGCTGGGAGAAGCAGGACGTTGTTGCGGCTAGGGGAGAGGAAACGCCAGGCAGAGGGAGCTCAGAGCTTGGGGAGGGAGACGACCAGGGATCTGTGAATGGAAGGAAGGAAATCCGGGCACGCGGCGGAATTCGGTCGGGCGCCATGGGAGCCATGCGCGCGTGGGAGATCCGGCTGGGGCTGGACGCCGGCAGAGGAAAGCTGCACGCAGCGGAGGATGGAGAAGCACTACGCGCAGCCAGGGGAAGACGAGCGCGCAATGGAGGGAAGGAATCAGGGAGGAAGCAGCGCGCGCTGGAGAGATGAAGACCAGGGCGCTGCAGGGAAGAAGGAAGAAGGATCGTGCGTTAGGGAGAGAGACAGAGGCTGCGCGCGATTTTTATTCCGAAGTCTTAGAGCGGCGCAAAACAGATAAGAACGCGCGAGGAGAAAAATCAGTGAGAGAGAAGGCGACAGATATTTCCTTTTTCAGATTTTTAATTTCTTTAACCAAAAAATCACAGATATTTATGGTTTTGATATTTGGATTTGAGAGATATTCAAAAGGTCGAACCAAAATAAGTTCGACAGAATATTTGAGAATGATTTGATGTGATGACTAATTTAGAGTCAGATGAATTCGTATCTGTTATTTACACTTAAAGATTTAGATTAAGACGAGATACACACGAATCGAACCAAACGAGATCGGGGCTGAGATTTTAGTTCACCTTTGTTTACATAGGAATCAGACAAATTTCCTTAATGGTAAACAGTGGAACAGATTAATCACGAATACTCAGTTCGGATCAAGTTATCTCGGTCCAATTTAACATTTTTGCATTAAACTTTTGTCGCCGAGTTCAAATTAATCTGCCCGGGACAAAAAGCATAAAAGGAGGTCGAGCTTCCAATTCGTATTCGCGCGAGCGATGAATTTTAAATATTCATCGGACGCACCAATTTTTGAAACAATGATGTTCCGAACATCACGAAAATTTAGGAAGACCCCGGATAATTAAAAATAAAAATGATGTCGCACTGGCGACAGACGAAACAGATGCGATATAAAAATCGCGATAGACGAAGAGGATTAAAATTTAGTATCTGTTTTATCCACTGATATTACGTGCTTAAATCTGTACTCGTTATCGAGCGGAATATAAACACCAGGGGTGTTACACGGAATACCCATTTGGTACCTATAACATTTTGATTAGGACGTGGAACTAAATGTCATACCTCGTTCCTTGTGAAGTTGTTGAGCTCCTCTTGCATAGCCACCACCCAATCCGAATCTCTTAATGCATCCTCTACCCTTTATGGCTCAATAGAGGAAACAAAAGAGTAATGTTCACAAAAATGTGCGACTCGAGATCGAGTAGTTACCCCCTTATGAATGTCACCGAGGATGGAGTTCACAGGGTGATCTCTTTGAATCGCCTGGTGGACTCTTGGGTGTGGCGGTCTTTGACCCTGAATTTCTTGTTCATCTTCCTTGTCTTGATTATCCTCATCTCCCCCTTGATCATCAGCCTCTTCTTGAGGTGGCTCATCCTCTTGATCTTCTTCTTCATCACCTTGAGCCTGTTCCTCATCTTGAGTTGGTGGAGATGCTTGCATGGAAGATGATGGTTGATCTTGTACTTGTGGAAGCTCTTCAGATTCCTTAGGACACACATTGTAAGGCCTAAAATGTGTATAGGAAAAAAAATATAAATAATAAAATAAATATATGAAGAGATAAAATAGAAAATTCAGATATCTCAAATTATACTCGAGTGATGAAAATGGAGAACTGAATTTTGAAAACTTAGGATTATTTTAGAAATGAAATAATAGAAAAGTTTTCTAATCAACTAAATAATTATGCATTCCGTTAAATGATGCACCATAAGCATTTCTTTACAAATTTTCAAGTAACTTTTAATTTCTTATCCCACTTTCAAAATACTATTTTTCTAAAAAAGAAAGTAATGTGAGTGTGTCACATGAGTCAAACATCTACCAAACAAATAAAATAATTAAAATAAATATATATATCTATTGCATAATAATTGTTTTGGAGTGGGTATTAAATTTGAAGTCTTAAAAACTTTATCTTGGATTGGGATTTGAATTTTGGAAAATCAAAAAGGAAAATGTAACGCCCGGATTTTAGGGGTCCAAAACCCGGGCGCTAACATAATCACCAGGTGTGCTGGGACCAAGTCTCACACATATGATGAATCATGGCACAGGATCGAATGTCACATCTTTATATATAACAGGAGTTCTATACAAAATAAATAATTACATTATAAGGAGACAACGGTCCAGCAACCCAAAGTTGACTGGGAGACGACGGCCTAGACCTCTCACGAACTCGTCGCAGCATCATCCATGAGCATCATCCTTCGGTACCTGCTCTTGACCTGTGGGGTGTGTGAGACAGCAAGAGTGAGCTCACATACGTTCATCGCTCAACAAGTTGTGTGGAGTAATGTGCATGAACTCGCCAAAGGTGGGAGCTCACGTGAAGTGTAAGGCTTACCAAAGAAGATGGTTAGAGCTGAGCATTGCTTTTAAAGTTGGTCAAAATTTTATTAGCAATTACTAGGTATAAGTAAATACCAACCCAATTAAATAGTAGAACAAAAGTAATAACCTCATCACCTGCGATGCAATGCATATGACAAATTGAATTTAGTTCCATAAATTAATCATGTGAGGGTCCGAGCTGCTCATGACCGTGAGCACGGCTAGTATACCAGTTTTACACTCTGCAGAGGTTGCGCATCTTTACCCACAAGTCGTGTTACCCATTTGCCACGGAGTTGATCAGACTCCATACACCTCTACCTAGGAAGCGAGGCAGGGTACCACTACGAGGCCTTTACAAAGTTCCACTAGCTTCAGAAAACCCGCTACAGTTTATAGGAAGATCCAGTGCAGGAATCCCTTGCAGGACCGCCATCGCAGCAAAATCCTCCCGAGGGCCTCCCTACACTGACCTCTCCCCTACTGCCCTTGCCCCTTTCGGGTAAGGTAGTCTTCCACTAGCTTTCCTAATTAATCAGCCAAGGGCGTCCCATTCCACCCTTGTGGTAGCACTGTTTTCCCGGGTGGTTCTCCATGTTCTAATTACCATAATGATCTTAACATGAACCATAAATAACAACTGATAACAAAAGGATAATCATGAATAGTGTAATCTTCATACCCAAAACCACATATAGCACTAGCAAGTACTACCCAGAAAGTTCAGTGGTAAGCAAGGTATAAAGATAGACAAACTAGGGTAACCTATTGGGTCCCATCAAAATTAACCTATGCAGATCATTATGATTAATTAGAACATGAGTAGGTGAAAAGAAGTGATCAAGGGCACAACTTGCCTGGGCCTTGAGATTCCAGGTACCAGGATGATCTTCAGGTGACACGTGACCTCGCACTAGTCGTAGCAATACAAACATACATGGTATAGGCAAAATTAACATTACACCAAACATAAGAACAAAATACACATTAATAATATACATATTAAAATAAGATCATAGGAACAGGAATCATTAATTTTGGAGTTATAGATTTTAAGTTATGAATTTTCAAAGGTTTAATGTGATTAAAATATGATTAACTGATAAATAAATTTTCTGACAGAGTTCATGTCAAAACAGAGGCTCTAGGTGGTAGAGAATAAAATTATAAAATTTTAGAAGGTGGAATGGATTAATTTGGACTAAAAATGGATTTTCTATGATTTAAACAAGTTCTAGCATTTATTTTTACACTAAAAAGTATTTTCCTAATGAATTTATCTGATTTTCTAATTATCTGGACTGGGCCTCAATTAATGGGAAACGCAGGGGCTGTTTAACAAATAACCCGAGACTCAGTCAACAGAGTCTATGGACTGCGGGTTGAATACCCAGAAAGGCAGGGGCACTTTTGAAAGATGCCAGGGCCGAAGGGGTATGAGTTTATATGAGCCGTCCGATCCAATCCCCGCGGACCAGATTAGAACCCCGACTTTATGAATCGGTACGCGCTTACTACCGTTGGATTCGACATCTACGGCGCGATCTGATTTTTACCGTGTATACGTGGATCAACGGTCATGATCCGCCCCACCCTTCATCACGGATCCGATGGCTCACGAGCGTCACACCCAAATCTAACGGTCACGCGCTATTCTCCTTCCTCAGTCCGAGCTGGGCGACGCCGCCCGAGGTCACGGCGAACCCTCGCCGGAGGATGACGCACCCGACGCCGCAGAGGCCTAACTCCATCGCTGCCTGGCTCAACACAAGGAGTGGGGCAGAGCGAACGCGGTGGCCGAGAACTCACCAGTGCAAATGGCGTGACGGGGTTGGTCCGCGGTGCAAATCGGGATGGCGGCGGTGGCGAGGAATCATCAGCCATTAGGTGCCTCCGCCCACGAATTGATGATTCGTACGCCATCTTCATATACCGGTGACACTCCTAGAGCTCCGAATTGGAGTCAAGCGTCGACAACGAGGACTGGTCACGGTGTCACGCGGTTCACGGTGGAGTAAGGGCTCTGGTGAGCAATTGGTCGAGCTCGGAAGGTTTTCTTCGCCCAATAAGGCTACACACATGTTCGGTGAGCCCAGGAGCTTCATCGCGGGTGCTTCAATTTCTTCGAACGCCTGCGCAGAGGAATCGCCCAAGCAGCCGCACCCGCGGTGGACTTAGCTCCGATGCGCCAATGGTTAGGGAGGAGCCCAAGGCTTGGTTGGTTAAATAGGGCCGAGTACATAGGATGACCATCCCATCCGGTAAACGCGGGCGAGACCAAAGCGATCCCGGCGGCTGCAACGGTCCCCGCGGAAACCGCGGCAGAGATCCACCGCCAAGCACCCGAGAGCTATGGCGAAAGGTACGGGGGAAGGGGTCAGCTGACCAATGGGACCCACGCGACAGCGGCGCGGTCACATGCCCGGGCTGGGTAAGCACAGATATGGGCCGGCGGGATGCTCATGGGCCGCGCGGTGCAGAGGGAACCCTGGGCCGAGGGAAACAGAAAGGGCCCAAGACGAGGTAATGTAATTCTTTCTCTTTTCTTTTTTTTTCTTTCTTTCCCTTTCACTTTTATTTTCTATTTTATTTCAAATTCAAATCTAATTTGAGTTTCACATATTTTATTGCACACACTAAAATACAACATGATACAAAATATATATTGTGTTTTACTATTATTATTCTATTCTTTTAAGCAAATGCTCAAAAACATATAATAAGGAATAATTCACATTATATTTTTTTTATCATTTGTTTTAATTCACCTCCAACTTTCATGTATGCTCTTTTAATGATGCAAATATGGCACATAAGATAAGGAATTCACTATATCATCCTTTTATACAATTTTGAGTATTACAGAAAATGAAATAGGAAATAAAAGAAAAGGAGAAAAAAAGAACTGCATGGGCTAGCCTTCCCTCCATTGGGCCCACTCTACCGTTCTCGGCCCACTTTGATTCCCACTACGCGGCCCAGGTGTCGGTCGACGTGGAACGGCTGCCTGGCGCGCCCTCGCGCGCTCGCGCTGTGTATGACACGCGGGGTCCGCTCGTCTGTGTGACCAAGTAGCGACGCTGGCGCGTGGGACCACCTGCACAGGACCATCTTCTCCACCTGCGTAACGAACCAGAGCAAAGCCGCCGCCGCTTTACTCGCCGATGCTTGCGCGGTTGTTGCGCCCTCGTTGCGGCCTACAAAAAACCGAGCCTCGTCGTGCCGTACTACCACTCCGACTTCCTTGCCCCTTCGCCGTGCGCCGCATCCTCCCCTTCCTTCGTTCATCCGTCCGGGTTGCGCCATTGCCAGGAGGAAATCCGTCACGGGGTAACGAAATCCCCGATTCACCGACGTTAGGCTCGAATTCGATATTCAAGAAGCGTCGCGTGATCAAGCCGAACGGATGCGTGGCGGTGGCGGGTCCATTTGGTGGTGGGGTTGGTGCGAATTGCTCGCCGGAGCAACTTTGGCATCCCGGATCCGCCCAACGCCGTGGGGAGCTTGTTTTTGCCGCCACTGCCGGTAAGAATACTCTCTAGTATACTCGCGTTGATGTCAGCTACGTGTAGGATTAGTTGGCGCTGGTGTCTGGGCGCCGGGCCAATGGATGGCCGTGGGCGGCAATGGCACCGCTGGCTGTGCAGGACATGCCAGCGGCTAGCGTAGGAGAGGGAGAGAAGACGGAGCGGGAGTCCTTGATTTGTGAATGAACGGTCCTGATTTGACCAGGCTGATACCTCGTTCATCCCTTTGGTCTGGCCATTGGATTACGTGTAGACGGCTTAGATTGATCGCGCGAATTGTTTAGGCAACGGTTAATCCGGGCCGTAGGATCTTGATCCGATGGCCAGATGTGCGTACCGGTTCGTTGTAGTTTTGATTTAATCAGGACCGTGCGTACTTGATCAGGTGGCCGGGATTTAACTATACCCCTTCGGTGGGTAATCTTCATAAAGAACCCCTGCACTTTTTCTTATTCAACCCGCAGTCCTGCGCAGGATGACTCCGTGTCTTAGGAAGTTTTGCACCAGAACCCCTGCAGTCCTCTGTTTTTATGCGCGCAGCCCAGAGTCGTAGGAAAATTCAGAAATTCAATTAGAAAAAATGAATTTAGTATATAAATAATTCCAGAAACTCATTTTATTCATAGAAAATTCATACTAACTCCTTTTTAGTCCGTTCCAATTCCTATAGTTTTGTAATATTATTGTCTATCATCTAATACCACTGTTTTCACATGAAAGTCACATTAAAATTTATATCCTAATTAATCTTATATCAAATACATAAAACCTTAGAAAAATCATAACTCCTTCGTTTTAACTCTGATTTGATCCGTTCAAGTTGCGTTAGTCTCGTACAAGCGTGTAGATTATTATTACGCAGTTTATTCTTATGTTTGGTGTGATGTTAATTTTTCCCTATACCATGTTTGTCTATATTGCTACGTTTAGCAGTGAGGACACGTGTCACCCGAAGAGCCAGTTGGTACCTGGAATCTCAAGTCCCAGGCAAGTTGTGCCCTTGATCATTTTCTTTTTACCCACTCATGTTCTAATTAATCATAATGATCTGCATAGGTTAATTTTGATGGGACCCAATAGGTTACCCTAGTTTGACTATCTTTATACCTTGTTCACCACTGAATTTTTGGGTAGTACTTGCTATTGCTTTATGTGGTTTTGGGTATAGAGATACACATTACTATTCATGATTATACTTTTATTATCAGTTGTTTATTACTGTTCATGATAAGATAATTATGTTAAATTGGAACATGGAGAACCACCCGGGAAAACAGTGCTACCACAAGGGTTTAATGGGACGCCCTTGGCTGATTAATTAGGAAAGCTAGTGGAAGACTACCTTACCCGAAAGGGGCAAGGGCAGTAGGGGAGTGGTCAGTGTAGGGAGGCCCTCGGGAGGATTTTGCTGCGATGGCGGTCCTGCAAGGGATTCCTGCATTGGAACTTCCTATAAACTGTAGCGGGTTTTCTGAAGCTAGTGGAACTTTGTAAAGGCCTCGTAGTGTTATCCTGCCTCACCTCCTCGGTAGAGGTGTATGGGATTGGCCGTCTCTTGGCAGATGGGTAACATGACTTGTGGGTAAAGATGCGCAACCTCTGCAGAGTGTAAAACTGGTATACTAGCCGTGCTCACGGTCATGAGCAGCTCGGACACTCACATGATTAAATTATGGAACTAAATTCAATTTGTCATATGCATTGCATCGCAGGTGAAGTTGTTACTTTTGTTCTACTACTTAATTGGGTTTGGTATTTACTTATACTTAGTAACTGCTAATAAAATTTTGACGAACTTTAAAAGCAATGCTCAGCTCTAACCATCCTCTTTGGTAAGCCTTACACTTCATGTGAGCTCCCACCTTTGGCGAGTTCATGCACATTATTCCCCACAACTTGTTGAGCGATGAACGTATGTGAGCTCACTCTTGTTGTCTCACACCCCCCCCCCACAGGTCAAGAACAGGTACCACCGGATGAGGCGCATGGAGGATGCCGTGATGTGTTCGTGAGAGGTCTAGGTCGTCGTCTCCCACTCAACTTTTGGGTTGCTGGACCGTTGTCTTCTTTTAATGTAATTATTTATTTATTTTGTATAGAACTCCTGTTATATAGTAAAGATGTGACATTCGATCCTGTGCCACTATACATCATATGTGTGAGACTTGGTCCCAGCACACCTGGTGATTATGTTCGCGCCCGGGTCTGGGTGCCCCGAAACCCGGGTGTGACAGAAGTGGTATCAGAGGAATGTTGACTGTAGGACGAAACCTAGATAGAACTGGACAACCTCTACTTACTTACCTTTGCTACTCTGATTCTTTCTAAACTTATCTTAATCTTTTCTTATCTATTTCCGCTTTACTCTGATTATTCTTACCTTTTCCTTCTAAAGACAAATGTGGATTTCACACTTTGAAATCCGGTGCCAAAAGTGACTTTTAAGAATAGGAGACCTACTCTTAGGAACAAAAACAAAACTATTTTTGTAGGTAACTATACGCTTGATTGTTTGTTCTTGTGATACTTGTTTGATTTGGATCTTTGATTGAGTGTGATGAGTTGTGGAGTAATGCCCACAATTACATCTACATATACGTATAGGCATAAATATAAACAAATAAATAAATAAATCATAAGATGACTATACAAACTAAGAATATCCCCATTAAAAGTATATCTAGCCGAATAGCTCCATCTGGTCTTGAAGGATTCTTTCTTATCTTAGTAGATTCATCTTATCTTGAAAGATTCATATTATCCAAACCACTTGGTTTATCCCACCATGATCATGATCTAATCCAAAGTAATCAGATACTACCTAGTCTAACCTAGTTATACCAATCTAATCTAGATCCCATCTAATCTAATATGGTCCAATTTAAAGTGAGTTACTTAATAGACCAGTTAATACTTGTGAAATAGATTAGACTCTATCCACATGTTTTAACCTAGTTCACCCTACATTAAATAAAGAATGACAGACCAACCCAACCAATAGAGTCATGATGGATTGCGAAATCTGTCTAATCCCACCTATCAAACCAACTTTTGACCTACATCATGTAGTATATCTCATCCATATCTATCTTAACCATATTCCCTAACTCCGATGAAATACCCTAACCCCGAAGAAATGAGACCAAGACCGGAGAATAAAAGATCAACCTCGTCAAGGAAGGAGAGAAGTCAAACTCAATCTTCAGATGCATTACTACTCAACACGAAATTCTTTCCCACCATAAAATTTCTTACCCTAGGCTATTCTGCATACCTAATCACCATCTTATTTGTGTTAAAGACATGAACAAAAAAAATATGTGGGTATTAAAACTAAATAAAAAGCAAAGCTGCAAACCAAACTATCTACATCCCTTTCTTATAAATCTCGGGGACGAGATTTCTGTTAAGGGGGGTAGGATTTGTAAGGCCTAAAATGTGTATAGGAAAAAAATATAAATAATAAAATAAATATATGAAGAGATAAAATAGAAAATTCAGATATCTCAAATTATACTCGAGTGATGAAAATGGAGAACTGAATTTTGAAAACTTAGGATTATTTTAGAAATGAAATAATAGAAAAGTTTTCTAATCAACTAAATAATTATGCATTCCGTTAAATGATGCACCATAAGCATTTCTTTACAAATTTTCAAGTAACTTTTAATTTCTTATCCCACTTTCAAAATACTATTTTTCTAAAAAAGAAAGTAATGTGAGTGTGTCACATGAGTCAAACATCTACCAAACAAATAAAATAATTAAAATAAATATATATATCTATTGCATAATAATTGTTTTGGAGTGGGTATTAAATTTGAAGTCTTAAAAACTTTATCTTGGATTGGGATTTGAATTTTGGAAAATCAAAAAGGAAAATGAAATAGGAAATAAAAGAAAAGGAGAAAAAAAAGAACTGCATGGGCTAGCCTTCCCTCCATTGGGCCCACTCTACCGTTCTCGGCCCACTTTGATTCCCACTACGCGGCCCAGGTGTCGGTCGACGTGGAACGGCTGCCTGGCGCGCCCTCGCGCGCTCGCGCTGTGTATGACACGCGGGGTCCGCTCGTCTGTGTGACCAAGTAGCGACGCTGGCGCGTGGGACCACCTGCACAGGACCATCTTCTCCACCTGCGTAACGAACCAGAGCAAAGCCGCCGCCGCTTTACTCGCCGATGCTTGCGCGGTTGTTGCGCCCTCGTTGCGGCCTACAAAAAACCGAGCCTCGCCGTGCCGTACTGCCACTCCGACTTCCCTGCCCCTTCGCCGTGCGCCGCATCCTCCCCTTCCTTCGTTCATCCGTCCGGGTTGCGCCATTGCCAGGAGGAAATCCGTCACGGGGTAACGAAATCCCCGATTCACCGACGTTAGGCTCGAATTCGATATTCAAGAAGCGTCGCGTGATCAAGCCGAACGGATGCGTGGCGGTGGCGGGTCCATTTGGTGGTGGGGTTGGTGCGAATTGCTCGCCGGAGCAACTTTGGCATCCCGGATCCGCCCAACGCCGTGGGGAGCTTGTTTTTGCCGCCACTGCCGGTAAGAATACTCTCTAGTATACTCGCGTTGATGTCAGCTACGTGTAGGATTAGTTGGCGCTGGTGTCTGGGCGCCGGGCCAATGGATGGCCGTGGGCGGCAATGGCACCGCCGGCTGTGCAGGACATGCCAGCGGCTAGCGTAGGAGAGGGAGAGAAGACGGAGCGGGAGTCCTTGATTTGTGAATGAACGGTCCTGATTTGACCAGGCTGATACCTCGTTCATCCCTTTAGTCTGGCCATTGGATTACGTGTAGACGGCTTAGATTGATCGCGCGAATTGTTTAG
The DNA here is from genome assembly GCA_029449295.1 of Zea luxurians. NCBI lineage: Eukaryota > Viridiplantae > Streptophyta > Magnoliopsida > Poales > Poaceae > Zea > Zea luxurians. Next base: position 33,237,911 of record JAOPSE010000010.1, on the reverse strand, counting down.
GCAAGGGTTAATCCGGGCCGTAGGATCTTGATCCGATGGCCAGATGTGCGTACCGGTTCGTTGTAGTTTTGATTTAATCAGGACCGTGCGTACTTGATCAGGTGGCCGGGATTTAACTATACCCCTTCGGTGGGTAATCTTCATAAAGAACCCCTGCACTTTTTCTTATTCAACCCGCAGTCCTGCGCAGGATGACTCCGTGTCTTAGGAAGTTTTGCACCAGAACCCCTGCAGTCCTCTGTTTTTATGCGCGCAGCCCAGAGTCGTAGGAAAATTCAGAAATTCAATTGGAAAAAATGATTTTAGTATATAAATAATTCCAGAAACTCATTTTATTCATAGAAAATTCATACTAACTCCTTTTTAGTCCGTTCCAATTCCTATAGTTTTGTAATATTATTGTCTATCATCTAATACCACTGTTTTCACATGAAAGTCACATTAAAATTTATATCCTAATTAATCTTATATCAAATACATAAAACCTTAGAAAAATCATAACTCCTTCGTTTTAACTCCGATTTGATCCGTTCAAGTTGCGTTAGTCTCGTACAAGCGTGTAGATTATTATTACGCAGTTTATTCTTATGTTTGGTGTGATGTTAATTTTTCCCTATACCATGTTTGTCTATATTGCTACGTTTAGCAGTGAGGACACGTGTCACCCGAAGAGCCAGTTGGTACCTGGAATCTCAAGTCCCAGGCAAGTTGTGCCCTTGATCATTTTCTTTTTACCCACTCATGTTCTAATTAATCATAATGATCTGCATAGGTTAATTTTGATGGGACCCAATAGGTTACCCTAGTTTGACTATCTTTATACCTTGTTCACCACTGAATTTTTGGGTAGTACTTGCTATTGCTTTATGTGGTTTTGGGTATAGAGATACACATTACTATTCATGATTATACTTTTATTATCAGTTGTTTATTACTGTTCATGATAAGATCATTATGTTAAATTGGAACATGGAGAACCACCCGGGAAAACAGTGCTACCACAAGGGTTTAATGGGACGCCCTTGGCTGATTAATTAGGAAAGCTAGTGGAAGACTACCTTACCCGAAAGGGGCAAGGACAGTAGGGGAGTGGTCAGTGTAGGGAGGCCCTCGGGAGGATTTTGCTGCGATGGCGGTCCTGCAAGGGATTCCTGCATTGGAACTTCCTATAACTGTAGCGGGTTTTCTGAAGCTAGTGGAACTTTGTAAAGGCCTCGTAGTGTTACCCTGCCTCACCTCCTCGGTAGAGGTGTATGGGATTGGCCGTCTCTTGGCAGATGGGTAACATGACTTGTGGGTAAAGATGCGCAACCTCTGCAGAGTGTAAAACTGGTATACTAGCCGTGCTCACGGTCATGAGCAGCTCGGACACTCACATGATTAAATTATGGAACTAAATTCAATTTGTCATATGCATTGCATCGCAGGTGAAGTTGTTACTTTTGTTCTACTACTTAATTGGGTTTGCTATTTACTTATACTTAGTAACTGCTAATAAAATTTTGACGAACTTTAAAAGCAATGCTCAGCTCTAACCATCCTCTTTGGTAAGCCTTACACTTCATGTGAGCTCCCACCTTTGGCGAGTTCATGCACATTATTCCCCACAACTTGTTGAGCGATGAACGTATGTGAGCTCACTCTTGCTGTCTCACACCCCCCCCCCCACAGGTCAAGAACAGGTACCACCGGATGAGGCGCATGGAGGATGCCGTGATGTGTTCGTGAGAGGTCTAGGTCGTCGTCTCCCAGTCAACTTTTGGGTTGCTGGACCGTTGTCTTCTTTTAATGTAATTATTTATTTATTTTGTATAGAACTCCTGTTATATAGTAAAGATGTGACATTCGATCCTGTGCCACTATACATCATATGTGTGAGACTTGGTCCCAGCACACCTGGTGATTATGTTCGCGCCCGGGTCTGGGTGCCCCGAAACCCGGGTGTGACACACATCCCCCATGGACATGTTCCTTAGTGCGACGCACGGAGCCTCTTCATCATCTAGTTCATCAAGATTAACTTGCTCCACTTGGGAGCCATTAGTCTCATCAAACACAATGTCACAAGAAACTTCAACTAATCCAGTGGATTTGTTGAATAATCTATATGCCCTTGTGTTTGAGTCATAACCAAGTAAAAAGCCTTCTACAGCCTTAGGAGCAAATTTAGATTTTCTACCTCTTTTAACAAGAATAAAACATTTGCTTCCAAAGACTCTAAAATATGAAATATTGGGCTTTTTACCGGTGAGGAGTTCATAAGATGTTTTCTTGAGGATTCGGTGAAGATAGAGCCGGTTGATGGAGTAGCAGGCGGTGTTAATCGCCTCGGCCTAAAACCAGTTCGGAGTCTTGTACTCATCAAGCATGGTCCTCGCCATATCTAGTAGAGTTCTATTCTTCCTCTCCACTACACCATTTTGTTGTGGTGTGTAGGGAGAAGAGAACTCATGCTTGATGCCCTCCTCAAGAAAGTCTTCTATTTGTGAATTCTTGAACTCCATCCCATTATCGCTTCTTATTTTCTTGATCCTTAATCCGAACTCATTTTGAGCTCGTCTCAAGAATCCCTTTAAGGTCTCTTGGGTTTGAGATTTTTCCTGCGAAAAGAACACCCAAGTGAAGCGAGAATAATCATCCACAATTACTAGACAGTACTTACTCCCACCGATGCTTATGTAAGCTATCGGCTGAATAGATCCATGTGGAGTAGCTCCAGTGGCCTGTCCGTCATCATTATGTTCTTGTGTGGATGATGGGCGCCAACTTGCTTTCCTGCTTGACATGCACTACAAACTCTATCTTTTTCAATATGAACAGTGGTTAGTCCTAAAATGTGCTCTCCCTTTAGAAGTTTGAGAAGATTCTTCATTCCAACATAGGCTAGATGGTGATGCCAGAGCCAACCCATATTAGTCTTAGTAATTAAGCAAGTGTCAAGTTCAGCTCTATTAAAATCAACTAAGTATAGCTGACCCTCTAACACTCCCTTAAATGCTACTGAATCATCATTTCTTCTAAAGACAGTAACACCTATATCACTAAAAAGACAGTTGTAACCCATTTTGCATAATTGAGAAACTGAAAGCAAGTTATAATCTAAAGAATCTACAAGAAAAACATTGGAAATAGAATGGTCAGAAGATATAGCAATTTTACCAAGTCATTTGACCAAACCTTGATTTCCATCCCCGAATGTGATAGCTCTTTGGGGATCTTCGTTTTTCTCATAGGAGGAGAACATCCTTTTCTCCCCTGTCATGTGGTTTGTGCATCCGCTATCAATTATCCAACTTGAGCCCCCGGATGCATAAACCTACAAAACAATTTAGGTCTTGTTCTTAGGTACCCAAACGGTCTTGGATCCTTTCACATTAGAAACAAGCACCTTGGGTACCCAAACACAAGTCTTGGAGCCCTTGTGTTTGCCCCCAACATATTTGGCAACTATTTTGCCTGATTTGTTAGTAAGGACAAATGAAGCATCAAAAGTCTTAAATGAAATGTTATGATCATTTGATGCAGTAGGAGTTTTCTTCTTAGGCATTTTAACATGGATTGAATGCCTAGAGCTAGATGCCTCATTCTTATACATAAAAGCATGGTGAGAAACAGAATGAGACTTCTTAGCATGAATTCTCCTAATCTTGTGCTCAGGAAAACCAGTGGGATATAAAATGTAACCCTCATTATCCTGAACCATGGGTGCCTTGCCCTTAACAAAATTAGATAATCTTTTAGGGGCATTAATTTTGTCGTTGCTTCCCTGTTGGAAACCAATGCCATCCTTAATGCTAGGGCGTCTCCCGCTATACAGCATGCTCCTAGCAAATTTAAATTTCTCATTTTCAATTTCATGCTCATCGATTTTAGCAGTTAGTTGAGCTATGTGATCATTTTGTTGTTTAATTAAATTAAGGTGATCATGGATAGCATCAACATCAATATCTCTACATCTAATGCAAATAGAAATATGATCAACAGTAGATGTAGAAGGTTTGCAAACATTTAATTCATCAATCTTAGCATGTAAAATAGCATTCTCATCTCTAAGACTGGAAATAGAATCATTGCAAACATTCAAATCTTTAGCCTTAGAAATTAAACTAGCATTTTCAGTTTTAAGGCTAGAAATTGATTCATTCAACTTTTAAATCTTAGCAATTAAACTAGCATTTTCATTTCTAAGACTGACAAATGAATCATTACAAGCATTTAACTTTTCAACCTTAGTAATTAAACTAGCATTCTCAGTTCTAAGGTTGGAAATAGTGTCATGGCAAATGCTAAGCTCTTTAGTCAAGTTTTCACATTTTTCTATCTCCTGAGCATAAGCATTTTTAACTTTAACATGCTTTTTGTTTTCCTTAATAAGGAATTCCTCTTGGCTATCCAAGAGTTCATCCTTCTCATGAATAGCACCTATCAATTCATTCAAATTTTCTTTCTGTTGTATGTTAAGGTTGGCAAAAAGGGTAAGCAAATTATCCTCATCTTCACTAGAGCTACCTTCATCACTAGATGTTGTATATTTAGTGGAGGCTCTAGATTTTACCTTCTTCTTGTCGTCCTTTGCCATGAAGCACTTGTGGCCGACATTGGGGAAGAGGAGGCCTTTGTTGACGGCGATGTTAGCGGCATCCTCGTCGGAGGAGGAGTCGGTGGAGCTCTCGTCGGAGTCCCATTCCCGACATACTTGGGCATCGCCGCCCTTCTTCTTATAGTACTTCTTCTTCTCCTTCCTCTTTCCCTTCTTGTCGTCGCCCCTGTCACTATCACTAGACATAGGACATTTAGCGATAAAATGATCGGGCTTACCATATTTGTAGCACACCCTTTTGGAATGGGGCTTGTAGTCTTTCCCCTTTCTTTGCTTGAGGATTTGGCAAAAGCTCTAGATGATGAGTGCCATCTCCTCGTTGTCGAGCTTAGAGGCGTCGATGGGGAGCCTACTTGATGTAGACTCTTCTTTCTTCTCCTCCGTCGCTTTGAATGCGATGGGTTGCACCTCGAGTGAGGAGGTGCCGCCTTGCTCCAAGTTGACAATTTGTTTGGAGCCTTTGATCATCAATTCAAAGTTCACAAACTTTCCTATCACTTCCTCGGGAGACATTAGCTTGTATCTAGGATCGCCACGTATTAATTGAACTTGAGTAGGATTACGAAATACGAGTGATCTAAGAATAACCTTGACCATTTCATGGTCATCCCATTTGGTGCTCCTGAGGTTGCGCACTTGATTCACCAAGGTCTTGAGCCGGTTGTACATGGCTTGTGGCTCCTCTCCTTGGTTGAGGACAAATCGACTGAGCTCCCCCTCGATCGTCTCCCGCTTGGTGATCTTGGTCACCTCATCTCCTTCGTGCGTGGTCTTGAGCACATCCCAAATCTCCTTGGCACTCTTCAACCCTTGCACTTTATTGTACTCCTCTCAACACAAGGAGGTGAGAAGTATAGTAGTTGCTTGGGAGTTAAAGTGCTTGATTTGGACAACCTCGTCCGAATCATAGCCTTCGTCCCCCACCGATGGTACTAGCGCTCCAAACTCAACAATGTCCCAAATGCTTGCGTGGAGTGAGGTTAGGTGATGCCTCATTTTATCAATCCACATACAATAATCTTCACCATCAAAAACTGGTGGTTTGCCTAAGGGAACGGAAAGTAAAGGAGCGCGTTTAGAAATGCAAGGATAACGAAGTGGCATCTTACTATACTTCTTGCGCTCATGGCGCTTAGAAGTGATGGATGGCGCGTCGAAGCCGGATGTAGAAGGTGATGATGAATCAGTCTCATAGTAGACCACCTTCTTCATCTTTTTCTTCTTGTCGCCACTCCGATGCGACTTGATGTGTGAAGGGGATCCTTCCTTCACCTTGTTGCCGGACTCCCTTGATGGAGCCTTCCCGTGGCTTGTGGCTTTGTCGTCGGTTTCCATCTCCCTCTTGGCGTGATCTCCAGACATCACTTTGAGTGATTAGACTCTAATGGAGCTTTGTCCTCTGATACCAATTGAAAGTCGCCTAGAGGGGGTGAATAGGCAGAATCTGAAATTTATAACTTTAAACACAATCTACAAGCCGGGGTTAGCGTTAGAATAAAATTCGAGTCCAGGAGAGAGAGAGAAAACAAATCAAGAGCAAATCAAGCGGATGACACGGTGATTTGTTTTACCGAGGTTCGGTTCTAAAGAACCTAGTCCCCGTTGAGGTGGTCACAAAGACTGGGTCTCTTTCAACCCTTTCCCTCTCTCAAACGGTCACCTAGACCGAGTGAGGCTTCTTCCTTAATCTCACGGGTCACTTAGACCCCACAAGGACCATCATACAATTGGTGTCTCTTGCCTCGCTTACAAAGCTTGAGAGTAAGAAATGAGAAAGAAAAGAAAGCCAAGCCAAGCAAACAAGAGCAACAAGGAACACAAAGAATCCTCTCACAAGTCCTAATGCGCTAGAGTTGAATTTGGGACTTTGAGCGGATCGATCACTTGAATTGTGTCTTTGGAGTGAAGTGTATTGCTCTTGTATTGAATGCACTGTTGTGAATGCTTGGATGGTTGGAGTGGTGGTGGTTGAGGGGTATTAATAGCCCTCACCCACCAAAACAACTGTTGGGGCGGGCTGCTGTCGATGGGCGCACCGGACAGTCCGGTGCGCCACCGGACACTGTCCGGTGAGCCACCGGACGCTGTCCGGTGCCCCAGCCACGTCACCCAACTGTTAGGGTTCTAGAGCAGACGACCATTGGAGCTTTGTCTTCATGCGGCACCAGACAGTCCGGTGCCACACTGGACAGGCACTGTACACTATTCGGTGCCCCTCTGACTTCTGCGCTCTGACTCTACGCGCACTGTTCACCACTGTTCACGAAGTCAGCGACTTTTGCAGTCGACCGTTGCGCCGAAGAGTCATTGCTCCGCTGGTGCACCGGACAGTCTGGTGGCACATCGGACAGTCCGGTGAATTATAGCGGAGCGGCGCTGGAAAACCCCAAGAGTGGCGAGTTTGGACTTGTACGGTCCTGGTGCACCGGACAGTCCGATGCGCCAGACCAGGGCACTCTCAAGATTGTTGCTCCTTTGTAATTGAACCCTGTCTTTTATCTTTTATTGGTTTGTGTTGAACCTTTATGTACCTGTAGAACATATAATCTAGAGCAAACTAGTTAGTCTAATATTTGTGTTGGGCATTTCAACCACCAAAATTATTTATAGAAAAATGTTTGACCCTATTTCCCTTTCATTAACCCTATTTCCCTTTCATACACTCCCATGTCTTGCTCCAAATAAAATTGAGTCCCTAACTGAATTTCTTTCTTGGTTTGCGTTGAACCTTATGCACCTGAGATAAATGATATCTAGACAAACTAGTTAGTCACGTGGTTTGTGTTGGACGTCAACCACCAAAATCGATTATAGAAAATGTTTAGGTTCATTTCCCTTTCAATAGCTTCATCTTCAGCCTTCGAGTATGCTCCAAGAAGCTCATCGCTAGTTGCCTCTATAGCATCTAGCCAATCATCATTCGGCTCATCAAACTGGCTCCTGTATCAAAAAGTATACTTTAGATAGACCAAACCATTTTGGCTGGAGCCAGCGGCAGCCTCCTTCGGCATCTCCCATCCGCTTGCAAGTGGCCACACTCTGTAAGCAATATGCTCTTGGACCAAGTCTCTTATGCCGATGTAAGTACACACTGTATTGAAAGCTGCCTGGCACACTTGCCCATCGTTTCCAAGTGCGGTGACCGGCCTCCTAATGCCGAAGCGAGACCATATAGGGCGTTGAATAACCCATGTTATATCTTCCCTTTGACTCAGGTCAACCTTCATATAAAACCATTCTTGCATCCAAGAACCTTGCCACTTTTTCCAAAATGTTGGCATAGGATAATTGGCCTTAGCGCGGGGTACGAAGCTGTAGCAGCCAAAATTGTTGTGGTATTGCTCTTTCCTGGTCGCCTTCGCCTGATATGATAACTCGTGGATATTGCAGAAACACCTAGCATTTGGCTCCAACCCTTGGCTTCTCATGGCCCATATAAAAACCCCTACCTTGATAATAGCTTCGGGAGTAAGTTGATGAAGATAAATTTCAAAAGTTTTTAAAACTTAGACCAACATTTTGTCCAGGGGAAACCAAAGTCCGGCTTTCATGAAGCTTCTGAAATTACCACTTCGTCAGCTTCGGGAAGATGAACATTATCCTCTCCTCCGGCCCTCACAATTGAAATGTCACGAAAGTATCTGCCTCTCATTGCTTCGATCTGCCCTTGTTTAATAGTTGACTTTCCGAAAACAACATGGCTCGGTCTCCATGGCCGATCTTCGGCACCTTCATTTCCACTTTCCACGTCGAAACTCTCACTATCGCTGGAGTTTTCAGATATTCCAACCAACATTTCATTGGTGATTTTCTCCATGTTGGTTTTTTCCATAGCTTCGTAAAATCCGGCCAGCGCCGGGTCAATGATCTTCTTCTCCGCAGCCATTTAGACAATGGTTGCTAAATTGTCAAAGCTTAAAATTCAATTAAACTCGGCAAAGCAAGGAAGGTTAAAATGGCAAACACAATGCAAGCAGCTAAAACAGCATGAAAAATACTCACGCCACAGGCTTATATTTATATACCTAGAACCCCACAGATTGGTGGGTCCCGCAAGTCAGTGTGATTCGCTATTCTAGCGAAGGGAAGGTGTTTTTCGGACCTTCGGCTAAAGGCATTCGTTCACGTCGCAGTCTAAATTTGTTACAAAGAAATAAATTAATACTGCGATGGGCTACTGTTGGGGGCCTTCCTCTTCCGAAGGTCCTCAAAAACGTGACTGACCACATGTTTTCAGTATGACATGGATTATTACAGGGGGCTTTGGCTTCAGGATGAAGGTCTTCTCTCGTGACAGGGTGAAGATGTAGCCCGAAGGTGATAAGAATGGACGACGAAGCTATAGCCTAAGAGCTTCGACTTGATGTGATGATGAAGACCAAGTATGATGATGACCAAAAAGGGACAAAGACTATTCAGTCCTTAATGATTCGTGTTATGATTATAGATGAATGTCAAGGGCATAAATATACTTTTACTCGGGTTGTGTCTCGTGCCTATAAATAGATGAACAGTAGCACCGTACTGTTCACACTGAATTGTAATCACTCTCTCGCGTCTTCACCTTTGAGCAAGCCGAAGGTATCAATGTAATATTAATATTGTTAATGTTTATACATGTTTTAGGGAATGCAAATATGCATTAATTAATTAAATGCGGTTATTGTCTTGATCCTTTTGTGTTTTTTTCCATTCACATATTAAATAATGAAGGTATGTCCTTCTTGATCTTCGTCTGATCATCATATCCATATGGAGATAATGCTTCAGAAGACGAAGGTCTATAATAATTAACAATTGTGCTGCCTTGTTCTTGATCTATAGTATTTGAGAACAAGTGACCAACAATCTCTGACATTTGGCACACCAGGTAGGGGGCTCTATCTTAGGTTTTCACCTAATCTTTTGCTTGGCATCATGGTTTAGATAGCCAAGAACCTTGATTCATCATCCGATGACCTTCCAATGGGGGAGGTGATTGCACTAGAGGGGGTGAATAGGTGATCCTGCGAAAACTTTAACTAAAAACAACAAACTTGGTCTATAAATGGGGTTAGTGAAACTAAAACCAAGTTCAATAAAGAATAGAAGGGTGGTCTCTTCACCTAATCGTCCTCACCATCAAGTCCTATGATATTACAATTCCGAAGCAATGGTAGTTGCAGCGCAAAATAGTCAGTCGAATCAAGTATGTCATAGGGCAAATTATTGCCATTCTCCCTATGTCCCACAAAACATCTGGTATCAATAACTGAAGATGCAGTATTCAACATCCAACGCTTAGGTCCATCCATAGTTAAGTCCTTGGGGGCAGTCATCAACCATATCTCACAGGGGCCTCCAACATATGAACAATCATCCTTATGTCATCTACACTTCTACAGCATCAAAACCAAGACTTGCATTACCTCAATAGAAGGGAGGCTTCCGAAGCCAGGACAGTCAATAGCATAGTACCCATTTCAATACAAATATTCCCTATTATGGGAGGATGAAGCTTCGAACCAGAAATAAGAGGCAAAGGAAAGAATCACAAAGGAGAGTTCAACATGTAGGTGTACAAGACACGTACATTAAGTCGAAGTGGTCACATATCTCGATCACTTTCACACACGATGAACTTTGACTTAAAGATTACCTGCATAATGATGATTAGTAGCTCGGGAGCAGCAGTGGGTGGCAAAATATGATCGTTATTTTACGGTTCAGTGTCAGGGATGATTAGCGATTAAGTTAGAAGCAACAAGGTATTTATACAAACAAACCTCTATCATTTTTAAATGTGGATGTCACGGTATCTAGTTGGAAAAGGGAGATACACTTAGCTAGTATCATCATCTTCCATAATGCTAGGGAAAAAAAAAGAAGAATTATCTCTCGAAATAATCAGACGATGAATAAAATATCATAGATGGTTAACACACCTTGAAATAATCAGACGATGAATAAAAGATGGACCCGGACGGTGGCTACATGACATCCTCGAACAAGACCTTGGAGATGTGGGCATCAACTGTTCGAGCTGGGCAATGAGCGACGTAATAGAAGCTCCTCGCCACGTGGAGAAACGTCTGCCTGGTCACTACGTCGACACCGCTGTGGCTCCGGATAACGTGCTGAGCCAGCGTTTGATCTACTCTGTCCCCCACGCTTCCCGGGGCAAGGCCGTCTCCGTCTCTGGCGCCACCAGCAAGCTTGCTGCATACCGAAGACCAGGGGGCTGCCCTGAGCCCATGCAACAGAGGTGACGGCTGGAAGCACAAAAGTAATAGGGGTTCAATATGTAGTATCTATATCTAGAGATGTCAATGGATAATTCCCCACCAAGTTATAGCATCCCAGATCCATCTCCATCATGTTTGATACATCCTCATACTCATACTCATCCCCATCATGGGTACAAAACTCATCTCATACCTGTCCCCATTCGGGTTTCGGGTCCCCAATAGGTCTCCATCCTCAATTAAGGGATTACTAGGTACTAACATCTAGCACAAACTATCCAGATTTCATACATCACCACATCGGCAAGCACTCATCCGTGAACCATGATCCATTCATCCATCCATCAGAAAAAAAAATCAGTACTCTGGGACCAATATAAGAAATAGAGTCTGTGGGTTTGATGGCCGACTCGGCCTCAACTCATTCATACAAACACGACAGGTGTACACGTATGAAATACCCATGGGTAATCGGGTTCGGATTATTGCTTCCCAAACCCATACCCGTTTACCCAATGGGTGGAGATTTTGTCTCATATCCATACCCATGGGGACAATTTTTGTCACATACCCGTACCCTAATAGGGAAATTCCCCACGGGTTAGCGGGTATTGGGTCCCCATTGACATCTCTATCTATATCACAATATAATACACTAGTTTACACTTTATAAAACTCATCTAACCAAATAATCCATATACTTATAATCTTTACTAAATCCACTAAATAAATTGTACTCATACTTAACACAACATCAAAATGAACGGTTCAGATCGTTGAATAACATCATCTCTCTTGCTCACTCAAATTTAATGGACAATATTATTTGGATCATCCTTCAGCCATCACCTCCTCACGTCCACACCGCCGTCAACCCCTCCCCTCGCACCACCACCATAGTCGTTCACCCTATTCTTCCCCTTCTTAGGAACGTAGCGTTAGCATGAGCTATATACTAGTAGTAAAATAGTATAGGTAACTAACAAGCTGGTAGCGCTGGGCACATGGACGCCCCGACGCATATGGATCACGCGACACGTGTTGCCCACTGCCCAGTCATCATGCTCACGTCGTCGCGCGTCTGTGCGACCATACCCTCCACGTGATCTTCGTTCACATCTCGCCAATCCAGCCCTCTAGGATTCCAGGACGCTGGGCGTCACTACTTTAGCCTCCAGGCACGCACGATCGAGCAATCAGGATTCACGTTATTATATGGCCATCGTTCTTATTTCTAAACTTGTGAAGTGCTAATCTGCACCAATGTATATTATTTAGCGTTTTAGATATTTAAAAACAAATTTCAATGCACATCATCATTTACATACGAAGTACTAATCTGCTCCGCTGCATATCATAAAATTTTAGTCTAGAGGGTCTACCATAATTAGTTCGCCTAGGTACCTCAAAATTATAGGACCGGTACTGCAGATTGCATGGTCAAAGATCAGGAACACAACAGGCTGTGTGAGCTGGTGTCCACCTGTGGTCGTCTCTTAAACGACATGCGAAACGTCGAGGTATGCGGTTTCCCCAACCGAAACAGAATGGCCATGAAGCTTTCGGTTTCTGACAGAGGACTCAATTGTTTGCAGAGGGAGCTCGAAGCTGGCAAGCTGAACAGTGTTTCACTGCTCGCTCTACACAGTGGTGGTTCCATGTCCATAGAGGCGGCTAAGAAGGAAACGCGTCGATCTTTGGAGTCATACAGGAGAGGTTTAGTGGCGTTGGTCCGTAGACAAGACAGTGCTGTTCCTAGGTCATGCAAGGAGCTGTTCTGGAAGCTTTGCAAGACGGCTCACTTGTTCTACTTTCAGATTGATGGGTTTACATCGCCAAAGGAAATGGTCGGGGCAGTCAATCAAGTAGTTAACGAGCCACTGAAACTCCAATCATCCAACCAACACATGTTTAGTTTAGCTGTATGAAATCGTGTGTGATGAACATTGTAAATTGTAAATGTTTAGATGTATGAAAACGTTTAGTTTAGTCTAGAGGGGGCAAATCAGATTGAGGGGACTGTTAGGAGGTATTTTAAATTATCTCCGACAGATCCCAACAATACTAATCACAGTCTTTAATTTAGGAAAAAGTAGAAAAACAACCATCCAACAGTCTCCTATCAGCTCTCCCTGTTCTTTCTCCCGGGTGAGGCACATGGCAAATTCCCATTTACTGGGAGATATATTTATAGAAGCTATTGGAGATGATCTTAACATAGTGATTAGCTAAGAAAATCGGTAGATTCTATGAAATTTGGGAAGGATTAGGGGGCATTGTCCCCCTCCCCCTAGAATCGCCCCAGTCAATGATAACAAAGAAATAGTTTTTTGTAGCAAGAGCATCTATATTAATTCCCTAAAAAATGCTCACTACATTCATATTTAACGAGTTGTTAAATATATATTGAGAATAAAAATAACCTTAGCATCAACAGTTCTCAATTCTTATATTGTTAAATATTTTAAAATATACTTTCTTGACTTTTTCTAATTATTACTTGGAGCTCCGAATTTAGTTTTACTTAGAGCTTCGAATTTAGTTTTACTTGTACGTATAATCTTCAATAATTATTATTCTTATCTTGATTACTGTTTTCATTGTATAAATCAAGTTACTCTATTTTTTTATGGATCATCTTCAGACTTATCAAACGAATGCGATGAAATTATCCTTTTCATAGCTCATATTATTCAAAGTATATTTAATTGTACGAGTGCGGACTCAAATGATTTTACGGTGTGAATGATATACGAAATAAGATACTGGGACTTCCAAACAACTCCATAAGTCTTGAGACTAAAACCCTGTTTTGGAAAAACTCCACTTCAAAAATTTTAAGTCTATTTTAGCTTCTTCTATCCAAACAGGTCTAGATCCACGATCTATACCTTAAAAAAAACTGAAAGTATAGGACAGTTTCGTGAAATTTTTGAAACTCGTCAAAGGGTATTTCGAAAACACTGTTTTCATATCTTTTTATGAAGTTGCATAAAAATTACTTATTATGTCATTAGTTACATGACCTATCAATTCAAGTCTCTTTTCACACACACTAATCATAAAGGATAATTAAGGAAAACTTACACAAATTAATAGTATTATAGAATCTTAAGTCTATGTGCAAGCAAACACTCTTAAACCTCGCTTAATCAATCTGTTAAAGCTTTTTCGCGGTGAAGCCCTCCTAGGAGCCTAAGGGCTCGTTTGGCGGAGCTTCGCTCATGATTGTCTAGCTCCGATAGCTGATTCTCTAATAGAGTGATTCCGAGCGATTCTCTAGCAGAAGTGAATCTATCTAACAAAAATCGCTTGGCAAACAAGCTGTGAAGTGATTCCTGAGTTTTTAAATAGTAGGGAGCAGGTTGAGAGAGGTGGGAAGCTGCAAAATAGAAACTACATTCATTACACTTCCACCATGACGCAATTGAGATCCATCAAGAAGCAATTGAGATTTTTATCTTTGGCTCTGCAACCCCTAAACAGATACATTTAAGTTGGTGTAGCTTCATTTAACTGGAACAAGATTTTTTGGCTAATAATACATTAAATTAATTTTAGGGACTTTTTTATAAGTGGACGATCAAAGTTCAGATTGATGACGTGCATGTGATATTTAAAAGAAAAAATACCTGCGTGGGACTTCGGTATCACAGAAAAAGGTAAGCTTGAATTGATATTGCTTTCATAATTAGACCTTTTTACATTTACATTTTGTCCTAATCGCCAAAATATGCAGACTATCCAACAAGATTATGTTTGTCCAAACGTGCTAAACGAAAGGCAAAATTGAACATACCGAAAATAAAATTTCCAGAGCATACAAGGAACCATAATTTCATCCGGAACATATATAAGTATCTTGTCTCCGCAAAACTTAGCTTAAACAAAAGTGCCACAGAAGCAACACATAGCATCTGTCCATAAAGATTAAGGTAACCAACTGTCTTAGCATTGTCCTTATCGTAAGATAGAAACCTATCTAGGACCCGATCAAACTGCCATTTCAAGGACACAGTTGGGACCTTACACCTCAGGAGGTGCCAAGACCGGAGGGCGCGGCTCGTCCTCGTCCTTCGGGGTGTGGATGGTCACCAGGTCCGGAAGAGGAGTGATCGGACCAACCTTGCCCTTCGGGTCCCAGTCAAGCATGATCTTCACCTTGATACCGAGAACACCCTGCGCGACAGATTGAAGTTAGTTGGAAAATTAAATTGAAGCACGTGGAAAGCGTTGTCGTCCCTGCTCTTGAGAGACGAGCAAACATTGAGAGGAGATTACAGCAAACAAACCTGTCTGAGAAGAACGTGTCTCACAGCCGAGTCAATGTACTCGTTCACTGGCTGACCAGATGAGATCATGTAGCCATCCTTGAACTTCATGGACTTGGCTCTTTGGGCCCTGAGCTTTCCACTCACAATCACCTGTTATTTTAAAGAGACAAAGGCTGTCGAGATGCATTCACTAACAAATGAACATTTCTCAGGAAGTACAAAGGAACACTCACCTCACAACCCTTGGCGCCACTCTCCATAACATAACGAAGAACACCATAGCAAGCCCTGGCGAGGAAACAAGCATGTCAGTAGCGGGAACTGGACTAACTGTAAAACTTGACAACTCACATATTAAAATCCTAGGCAGCATTTTATTAGCCAAACAAGAAAAGCATCTTAGCGGAAGTCACAAATCGATAGCATATAAAGAAAGACAGAGGGGAGAAGAAAATTAATGAGGCTAAGATACCCATTTGTATCAACAATGTGAGATAGAATTAGTAGACAAACAGCAGAAGGATTGTTCATCTGTGGATCCATCTCTCAACGGTTGTCTGGCCGCCGCTGCTACAAGAGCAGCATTTCCTCTATGCACCAACTTAAGTACACACCATCATAAAAGATGGCAGGTAAAAATAAATATAGGTGCAAAACGAAAAAATGTACCTGATATATTCAGATAACTAGTAAATGTCAGCGATGAAACAATATTTGTAAACCATGAAACTATTACGGTCAGCACATTTACTATAAAAATAAGACCACTTAGGCCAATAAAGTTGTAATCTTGATTTTTTAGCTATTGGGTCTGCGGAGATTAAAAAATGTGAGACAGATTTAGTAGACAAACAACATGATATTAGTCATTTATCTGTGGATCTGTCTCAACGGTTGTCTGGCCGACGCTGCCTAAAGGAGCAGCATTTCCTTTATGCACCAGTACAATATCCCACCAACAAGGACTGAAGGCAGAACATAAATCACAGGTGCAATGTCTCGATTTGCAAGTATGAGTCGAGGAGAAAGCCATCTTATAACCAGATTATAAACGATGTTTGATATTTACAGGTAATATTCGCTAGCTACAATTGTTTGATATTTACAGGTAATATTCGCTAGCTACAAATCAATTTTCACCAGTCTAGGCGCCACCTGAATGCAACTAAACGCAAGCATATATGAACTAGCAACCACATCAAGATTAGCAAATTACAGCTAGCAGAAGGAACGGGGTCTTATCATGTTGTACCTGCGGACGGCAAGGCCTCCGAGGAGCTTGTAACGGAGGGACTCGGCCTGCGCGATGGCACAGAGCCCACGGTTGACGACCTTCTCGGCGTAAAGCTCGACGCCATTCTCAGGGAAGTTGAACCTCTTCTGGACGACAGAGGTGAGCTCCCTGATCCTACGGCCCTTCTCGCCGAGCACGTTCTGCGTGCGCGTGGCGCGGATGATGATCTCCGTGCGCATCGGCGTGACGCGCACCTCCACGCCAGAGTAGCCGTCCTCCGCCAGCTCCCGCGTCAGCATCTCATTGAGCTCGGCGTAGAAAACACCGTCGCTGACGAACTACACAACCGAGCACCGAGGTCAGATCCATCGACGCACGGGGGGGAGGGAGGGTAGCACTGCGGTTAGGAAGCGCTCGCGTACCTTCTTCTTCTTGCTGATCTGGGTCGCCATGGTTGACAGATGAAGATGGGGAGCTCGCTCCGGCGGCGGAGGCGACCAGGCGAGAGCTCTAGGGTTTTGAGCGACTGGGTTACGAGGGGAGCGGCGGCGCGACAGGAAGCGGCGGAGGGGAGCGGAGGAATTTATAGCTGGGGCGCCGGGTAGGGTTTGGATATGCGCCTTCAGGCTGTGAGAGACTGAGAGGCGAGCGGAGAGCGGTTAGTGGGCCTTTCAGGCACATTTTACGGATACTCGGTGTGACTGCGGCTATTGGCCCTCAAGGCCCGTCATAATGATTTTTCCGGTTAGGACTGAGAGAAATTAGAAAAAAAATGACTTGATATTAATTTAAATTCACTTAATCCCGTTTAATTTAACGAACAGACGGGGTTCCGTATTTTCTAAAAAAAGATAGCGGGTTATGTGTAAATCCTAACAAGTGGGACTAAATTGAAACAATTGCGAGGAAAATTCAGTTCAGGGGAGTATCAAACATTTCGGAAGATTTTTTATTATCTATGACTCGAGATATGTGGCCTTATGAAGAAATAACGTAGCTAATTCAACTTCGTCGAAGCAGTGTAAATAATGTTGTGCTCTTTAAAAAAACAGACTTTGACCCTTTAAAATTTAAATTTATTATCTTATAGAAATTTAAAAGATTTCGACTCACCGGTCATGATCACCGAATTTTTTGTATTTTAGCCCTTAAACAGAAGTAAAATCACGTTTAGACCTAAAAAATTTTAAATGCAGGTTTGGACCCTTAGCTCGGCGCCACAGCCTATGGCGCCGAGCTGTGACGTGGCCGCAACGGCTAGTTGCGTCCAGGGCTGACCTGGCGCTGACGTGGTGGCGGCGCGGCCTCGTAGCTCGGCGCCACAGATCTTGGCGCCGAGCTACGAAATCCTATAAAAACGCCCGCGCGGCTGGCCGAGAGCAGCTCATTTCATCCCATTTCCAAACTTCGTAAAAATTTCCTGGATTCAAAGATTTGAGTTGGTTCACTTCGTAGACCAAGGTATGATTTCGAACTGATTCGTTTTGTATATTAGGTTGTTAGTTTAATAATTTGTATACACCTATTATATTATCATTTCGATTATTAGTTTGTGTAAACTTATTATAAAGCATAATAGGTACAAGTGATAATTATAATCGTTTATTAGATGAAAGACATGTACCGAGAGGCGTTGTGGCAGAAGAGAGGTCGTCCTCGGGAGTTATATCCGGACGTATCTAGTAAGGATGCTCCTGTTCCTCCTGAACTCCCCGTGCCTAACTGTGACTGTGGCAGACTGGCTTGGGTACATCAATCACAACATCCAGACACGGCTGCTCGCTGCTACTACCTTTGTGGCACTTTGGACGTACGTAGCTTATGACTTGTCACTTAATTTTGTTCGCATTCATTATTTTGTAGATATGTAATAGTGCATCTTTCCATTATTTTAGGGACATCAGAGGTGTTTCTTTTTCCAGTGGATCGATGGTCCTGATAAATTCGACCCTCGATATCTTCTTTTCGTTAATTGGTTGAGTGGAAGGACCAGTCATGAGCGTTTTAAGCGTTGGGTACCTCCTCCCCCGAATCCTCCACCAATGACGGATGCGGAGAAGGAGGTAGCAACAGAAAGACGGATGGACTCACCGCCTCGATGCGATTGTGGAGACCGTGCTGTCATCGACGAAGACTATGACAAGCAGTTCTGTTGTCCGAACATTGATTATGTGAGCTCATTCCTACGCTAAATGTATGAACTAGTTTTTATTTACAATAAATTACTAATTTTTTCTCCTGCAGCCATACGGGTGGCGTAAGTGTCGTTTCAGAGAGTGGTTGTATGGTCCTTTGTCCCATTGGCCAGAGCCAGAGGTAAAGGAAAAGAGATACATGGGGTGGGCGGCTGAAGAGATCAAATTTGATCCAGTACTCTGCAAATGTGGTATTGAAGCTAAGTATGGATTAGTTCCTTCGGAGCTTGGTGTTGGATATTTTTGTGGACATATGGTCGATTATGATGAGGTTGGTATTTTTTTTTGCACGAGATGTAATGTTATAGCGGTACTTACTATTTTTTTGTAGGAGACGAGGAAATGCAGTTGGGAGAGTTACGACGACAAAGGAGAGGTGATGCGCACAATAGAGTCCAAGAGAATAATGGGACAGAAGATGCGTTGTGGATCTCGGCTCGTCGATTCGTACATTAACGATCGCATACGCGACATGCGTAGGGAAGCAAAATCTGCCTTTTATGATAGCCCGAAGCGTGCAGAGTATAGGAGGTTGAAGGCGGCTGATGAGAAGAGAGCACAGGATGCAAGGGAATGGGAAGCGGCTCAAGCCGAGAAACAGATGTTGGATAATCTTGCTGATCGCCTCAAGGGAAGTAAGTGAGATAAATGATATTATAATTATGTTAGTACAATTTATTTATCCTGACTTTGCTAACTTAATTTTCTCATTATATTTGCAGAGATTGGAAGCGGCGTAAACTATTTGGCCGATGAGGCGCATGCGAGATATGTTCAGGATAAAATGGCAACGATGGAGGAGGAGGACGACGACACATCTAGATTGAGTGAGCTTATCGCCCTCGCAGAGGCAGGATTACATGAAGAAGAGGAGGACGACACGTCAAGGTTGAGTGAGCTCATCGCACTAGCTGAGGCAGGATTACGTGCTCAAGAGGAAGAGGATGAGTTTATGTCACAGGCCGCCGCAGAGGTAGAGGCAGCTTATTACAAGAAGAAGGCTGATGAGGCTGAGGCTGAGGATGAGCTATTCTCCCAAGCTGCAGATGAAGCAGAAGCCAATTATTACAAAAGAACTGGTGACAAGTGTGATGCAGGACAATGCAGCAAGTGGAATGAGGTTGTTGTTGAGGATTGCGCGACGGATGACTCCGAAGATGAGTGACTCATAGATTGTGATTCAGACTGAAGAATTGTAGCCTATTATGTAGTATTTACGTATCAAAAATAATTTAGAACTCTAAAGATGCGTTACTTATTGCTTATTATGTTTTTACAGTTCACAAAAAAATTTTGCAAGAGTTCCCCTTGTTTTATTAACAACCACAGTTCAAATAATCACATATTATAAGACATATAAGCATTTCAACATATAATACATCACAAAATAACATCGAATATAAAAACATCCACAGAACATAGTTCTTCATACAATGTCCACAAACAAAGTCCAAAATACAAGTTCCACAACACATAGTCCAAAACACATAACATAGTTCACAACGTCTCCAGCATAAGTCCAAATCACACAGTCCATATCACAAAAGTATTCATTTCCTCCTAGTCTTACCCTTGCCCTTGGCCCCAAGAGCGTCGGTGCCTGGAGTGTAAGGGTCTCGTGGACGCCTTCTACGTGGTGTCAGCTGTGATGCCTGAGTTGTAGGAGCATCCTGCAACTGAGACGGTCCAATCTCCACCTGACCTGCGGCGCCAGTGCCAGCGCCAGCGTCGTCGTCGTCGTCGTCGTCATCATCCTCGTCGTCCTGGGCCACGTTCTCAAACGTGTCCCGCGTCGATCGCGACGAGCTGAGTCCTGCTGTAGATGGTCCAACTCCACAAATGGGAGGCTGAACGTCCTGCTGCATACGAGGCACAGGCACCTGCACGTCAACGCCCGCTAGAGAACGGCATCCACACTGAGCCGCTGCTCGACGAAGACGACGTGATACCCTCTGTAATCGAAATGTTAGTTAAAGACATATGTTACAACATACAAATAAACAAGTTTTCTGTTAGACATTGATACTCACTGATAGTAACGATAGCGTAGTAGTATCTGAAGTTCTCTGTGAGATACGCTCGAGTTCAACAACAGATACGAGCATAGAGTTTCCCTATCACAAGTTAAGACATTAGGATGCTCAAAACTAGACATATCCCATTGAATTGAAATCTCTAATTTTAGTAAAGAAATAGTTACCACTCTATCAAGGATTGGAGCAGCCTCAATTTGGGTCCCGTGCCGAGCAGCTATGTCGAAAGTTGTGTCTTCGTCGTCTGACGATTCTTGCTCGGCGTAGTCTGCAGCTGTCCACTGTCCCTTCAGCTTGCACCTAGTCACACCAGAATACCAAATCAAATACCTCCGGAAGTTGTAGTTTGTGTGCGCCTGGTCATTCTCATAGTTAAGATCCCCCTGCTGGTCCCATTCATCAATGTAATCACGATGGTGCGTCTCGAAGTCCGTGACCTTCTTTTGTCTCTGTCTGTCGAACCTGCAAAAGTTAGAACCATATATTAGCGACTAACTGATATTTCAATTATTAGTTAGAATAACAAGTGCATGTAGTAACTCACTTATGAAGTTGTATTGAAGTCGAGAATGGCTCCACCGGAAACTCCTGGCGCAATCCGAACTGTCGAGCAACTCTGTGGGGCAAGTGGTACTCAACAGCATAAAAACAGATGAGTGGACACCTCATGAGGTAGAGGTTCTCGTCTATTGAGCACATGCTGCTCAACTGTATGCTGGCGAAATATGGATCAAGATATGGTTGCCAAGTCACCTGCAAAAGTTTTGGAAAGCCCACGTAAGCACGCTGGTGTCGTGCGATAAAAGTAGAAAGGACATGTAAAAAGATAAAGGAGACAACTCACCATCGAAGGAGTAAGTGCGTCGAGCTCGTTTGAGTACTCCACGTAAGCACGCTGGTGTCGTGCGAATGGCTCCTCGACCTGGTCCTAGCGGTAAGCAGCCGTGGGCTTAAGCCGATGTCCG
Source organism: Zea luxurians (assembly GCA_029449295.1). NCBI lineage: Eukaryota > Viridiplantae > Streptophyta > Magnoliopsida > Poales > Poaceae > Zea > Zea luxurians. Next base: position 33,216,386 of record JAOPSE010000010.1, on the reverse strand, counting down.
GCTACCACGAACCACTCACGAGGAGGAAACTCTTTGGGTCGTCCGACGGGTATGTGTGCCCACATCCACAGCTGTAGTAGGTAGACACATCCACCTAAGCTGGCGGTCCTCGACGAACGACGACAAGCCTCGCAAAGTTGCCTGTACAGGAAGGCCAACACTGCTGAAGCCCAGCTGTAACCTCCGGTCGTATCCCAGTCAGTCAGGCAGGGCAGAAACATCCATGACGCGCTGTCGCCTGTCGCGTCTGGAAAAAGAACTGAACCAAAGAGATGGAGGATCCAAGCTCGACAATGGTATCCAACCGTCTGCTCATCTGCACCAGGTGGACACTGCCCAAAGGTCTGCCTAAGCCAGGTCAGTGGGACTCCGGTGTTGTGGCTACCTCGTAGCTCATCCGGAAGCAGTCTCCCAAGAAAGGCCTCCACCCTCTGCCTCCAACCGCCTGGTGATGCCTGACCGGTCACTGGACGACCCATAATGCTGAGACCAAGAATCTTCTGGCAATCTTCAAGCGTCACGGTCATCTCACCGCAAGGAAGGTGGAAAGTGTGAGTCTCTGGCCGCCACCTATTGGAAGACAAACGAATACAAAATCATTAGTATGCAAAGTAGATTTGATAATTGTAAATATTAAACAACTAGAGAAGTCTTTACCTGTCGACCAGAGCCGTCAACGCCGCTGGGTTGAAAGTGGGCAGCCCACGGCGGACCTGGTACGATAAGACGTCCAAGCCAGCCCTCTGTAGGAGAGGAGTGTACCTCTCATCGTACCTCATCTCCTCCAGAAACCGGTCGTGGGTCCGGACCCGCAGAACGGGCAACACCTATCAATCAAAAGAATTTTCGTTAGTCAAATATAGGTCGCATATATTAATTCGAAAATTTAATTTATGTACAAAATATTACCTCTCCCTCTGCGGTGAGACGGCCCCTGTGGTGCTCGTCGTAGTGAGGGTCCAGCAAGTGGAACTGCGCCATCCTACAAATTAAGATATCAACATATTAGAATATAACTTGTGTACAAAGTGTAACAAAAACATCGACATATTAGAATAAAATTTGTGTATAAAAAAATATATCACACCTGACTAAGTGTCCAAATGCATGTACGTGAGTTGTGGCCAAGTCTACCGCATTTTCCGCATTCATTCTGCTCTGGGTCCACGAGAAAGGGGGACGCTCGACCTCTCCTACTGCGACCGGAAACCTGATCCATAACCATGTTGCACCGGCTCCTTTTCCTACTACCACGTTTGTCCCATCGATGCGCTGGATCAGCAACGTATACTGGACCGGTGTACGTTGGCCATTGTGACTCATCAAGAAATGGCTCAAAACAAGGGCTCCAGGTACATACTAAGCTCTCTACACTGAACTCGGAAGGTATTCTGCTCTCAAATGCAAAGTTACGATGACGTGCGGCCGCAACATAATGAGAACATGGAAAATGGTATTGTCTAGGTTTACCACATCCGCACCAGAATGCATCAAGTAACACGACATGTGTCCTCGAAGGTCGCACCTCACCGTCGGAAGTTATGTCGCCTAGTGTTGTTACCTCATATTTACCCAACTCCTCATCAAAGCATTGTACCTCATGTCTATGGGCACGTTCCTTTGCATTATTAAGGTGTGATGTTGGTTTAGGTGCCCATCTCTGCCCTCGGGTCTGCATTGCCTTGGCCTGCGCGTGTCTCTCATTAAACCAAGCCACAAGCCTATAAAAAGTGAATGTTACTATAGCATTGACTGGCATGCCCCGTATACCCTTGAGCACACTGTTAAATGACTCGGCCATGTTGCTAGTCTGAAACTCGAACCGCCAGCCACCTTCGTCGTAGGCCCTTGTCCATTTCTGCGGTTCCCTCAGCAATCCAGCAATCCAGTTCTTACCTTCAACATTTGTTGCATCTTTTAGTTCCTTCAACTTATCCTCGAAAAACGAAACCTCCAACTGTCGACATACCTCCTCAAAAAGGGGGAAGTTAGCCTTGCTATGATCTTTTCGAAGAAGATTTTCTGCTAGATGTCGAGTGCACCATCTGTGGTGCATGGGTGCGTAGCAAGGAATCTGCTCTTGCACTGCATTAAGAATACCTTGGTGTTTGTCAGATATGACACCAACCTCGCGTCCAGGGCCTACGACATGGATGCGTACAAGCCGCAAGAACCAAGACCAACTATCTCTGTTCTCTCTCTCCACCAGAGCAAATGCCAAAGGAACCAGTGCGTTGTCTGCGTCGCATGATATGGCAACCAACAATGTGCCCTTATACTTCCCAAGCAGAAAAGTACCATCAATAGAGAGCACGGGACGACAATGCTTGAAGGCCTCTACGCACTGCGAGAAACACCAGAAAGCACGAAAAAATATCTCTCTGCCGTTCCTCCATTCATTAGGTTTGGGGATGTACTCGTAATGCATGCCTGGGTTATTTTCTTTCATTGCATTGAACAATGCTGGTAACTTCTCATAACCCTCCTCCCAATCCTCGTATATCATCTTCCATGCTCGCTGCTTTGCCCTCCATGCTTTCCCATATTTGATCTTGTAACCAAACAGCTCCGAAGTCATGGTCATAATTGACTTCACCTTCAAGTTTGGCTGACCCTTCAATATCCCCAATATCCTTTTCGCAATCAGGGTAGATGTCAACTGACGATGCTTAGTGCTCAGCTCTGTCTGGGCACAAGTGTGTGGACCTACAATTTTGGTGATCTTAAACTTTTCGGTGTCCTTCTGCCTTCGGGCACATACCCTCCAATTACATTCCGACACCTCGCACACAACAGTGTAACGACGCTGTGCATACGAATGTCTCACCTTGAACGACCTCTTCCGGTTCACTGAATATTCCTGTAGCCATCGTCTCAGTGTAGGCAGGTCCTTGAAAAGTAAGCCTACCTTAATCTCAATGCTGTCGGCGTTATCCGGAGCCTCTAGCAGTTCATCGTCACGTCCTTCAGCATAAGCACGGGTGGAATGACTTAAACTGCTAAATTCATGTACTGCAGGGTCTCGCTCCGGACACAAACGTCTTATGAGTTCAATTTCTTGCTCCGTCATTTCTTGAACCGGACGGTCATCATCAGAATCTAAGGCCCGTGCAGCCTCATATGGCTCCTCCTCATCCTCAATCTGAACATCAACACTATTGGATGCCCTGCATATGTTGTCCATATTATATGACACAGGCACATCAAGATAAGCAGCATTATCCATATGTGGAGATCCTGCATCGTGTCGGAGCAAGAAAAACCACATTAAAAATTCTAATCAAACGAAATAACGATGGATACGAACAATGTGTCGAAGACACTTACTAGGATGATCGTGAACTGGATCCTGGGTCAATGGGATCTCTTGGGGGGGTACCACCGCATTAGAAGCCCCACAAACGCCGGGAATAGGACGAGAAATCCCATACTCGTGCGGACCCGATTGAGCATCGGGCACAACAACGACTTCTTCATGAAGCTCTACCAAAGGAGCTTCAATACGAGATGCATTTGGCATTTGTGGAGACAACCCGATTGGACCTCCGCAATGACTAACAGGTAACTTTTGAACAACCACATCCAAACATGGTGGAACCATCGTCTTCACAATTCTTAAATATATCACCCAATCATCTTCTGAGGTAATGGAGATCAACCGTCGGACAACTGTTCCATATGTAATATGGGACAACAAACCCTGAATTGATATTCTAGGGTCGTTTATGTCGCAACTAATCTCCTCACAAGCTCGAGCCAAAAGCTGGTCAAAAGTTGGTCTTTCAACGAACAACATGGTCACGATCTTCATACCATCAAAAGTAACACTCCCATAAGCATCTATCTCCACCCTTCCTCCATGGTATAGTGTTACTAGGCTGTCCATCTATTGCAAAAATGGATTACTAACTCAATAATGGCTACATACTTAAGCCTACTAACTTACTAAGTAATAAATATATATTAACTAATAACTATACAGTAAATATTAAATGAACACATCAAACGAAATTACATAATCTATAAATAATGTACGAAAACTATGTATACCTGAGAACGCGTACGACTCCAGCTAACGGTGGAGAAGGTCAAGTCGGACGAACACCTACGTAAAAAAATACCAATTGTCAGTAAAAAATTTGGCAGCACCTCCCCTGTAAAGTGATGTTTATAGAACCTGCGAATAAACGACAACACGATGGTTGCCAACACAGAAAACATGTAATATCAATGCGCTAAACAAAATGCTAACTATATAATCACTAAGAAATTACTAAACACTAAACTAAGAAATTTACTAAACTAAGAAATTAATAAACTAAGAAATTAATCTAAGAAATTTACTAAGAATACACTAAACTATATAATCACTAAGAATTTACTAAACTAAGAAATTAATAAACTAAGAAATTAATCTAAGAAATTTACTAAGAATACACTAAACTATATAATCACTAAGAATTTACTAAACTAAGAAATTAAAAAAAATATACCTGGCGGTTTGAGCTCGGTGGCCGACCGTTGGCGGAGCTCCGGGCGGCGGCTTGAGCTCCAGGCGGCGGGGGCGAGCTCCGGGCGGCGGCGGCGAACTCCGGGCGGCCGAGCTCGCTCGGCTGAGCTCCGGGCGGCAGGGAGCTCGCTCGGCAGGGAGCTCCGGGCGGCAGGGAGCGAGCGGGGCAGGGAACTCCGGGCGGCAGAGAGCGGGGCGGGCGGCCGGCGGCGAGCCGGGCCGGAGCTGGGCGGGCGGCGGCGATTTCAAGTGAACGGCGGCGGTGGTTTTTGCGGCGGAGAAGTGACGCGAACAGAGAAGAAACGCGCAGAGAGAAAGGGAGTTTGCGGGTATTTCCTAGCTCGGCGCCAAGATCTGTGGCGCCGAGCTAGGTGCCACGCCGACTGCCACGTCACAGAGCTCGGCGCCATAGGCTGTGGCGCCGAGCTGTGTCACCTCGGCGCCACAGCCTATGGCGCCGAGCTTCGGGTCCAAACGTGCAAATTAAATTTCTGGGGGTCCAAACGTAAATTTTTGTCTCGAAAGGGGCTAAAAAACAAAAAATTCGGGTCATGATCATAATACTCACAAGCCAGCTTTTAAATTTATATAAAATGATGAAATTTAAGTTTTAAATGGACAAAGTCTAAAAGAATCAAATAACATAACGTTATTTGCGTTGTTTTGACTAAAGTTGAATTGTCGAAGTCACCGGTTCAGAGTCATAAATGATCAAAAATCTCAACGTCCCGTTACCATCTCGTTCATTGTCAGTCGTCGTATGCCCAATATACAATAGCTTGATCTGGTTAAGTTTTAGCACTAGATAGCTTAAACGAGACCCAAAAGTTATTTAGGATAGACCCCACTCACAAAAGTTTTTGAATTGAAAGTGGTTTGGTAGTGTTTGCATCATACCCTAAAGAATAGGGTAGTTACAGTATGATCTGATACGTACCTATGAAATGCTAAAGCAGACATGATCGTTGAACCCTAGAAATAGGGTCATCGAACCATTGCCTGAGTCCAACATTGTTCGAAACCAAACTAAAGAGGTTAGTTGAATCGAATTGCTCCGATAGATGTCATCGAACCAGCCGTAGCAGTAGGGTGCCACCAGATATTCATATTAGGTAATTTTTGTTGATAGTTTATAAAAAGTAACTAATTTTTATTAATAGTTTATAAAAATAACTAATTTTATCATTTAGTAAAAGTACGTGTTGTAGATAAAAGTTAGTTATTTTTTATTAGTAAATTCTACTTTCCTTGATATTTAATCTATACTATTATATAATCCACTTGTTTAAACTTTGCAAAGCTCACCCCACTAAATCAGCGTCACACTCATAACTTCTACTAAATTCACAAAAAATGCACTCAAACTAACATATCATCAAAACCAACGGTTCATATCGCTGAGTAACGACATCTTTCCTACTCATTCAAATCCAATGGACAACTAGTACAATGTTCATGCGTTGCGACAGCACATAAGAACAAATATTACACTTTATCTTAACCAAAATGTCTAGAAAATATGAGTTGAAAAGAAACCTGACCCCTTTTTTATAGCTCGTTAAGTCACTTTGTCCTCCTTTAAAACTAGCGGGGTGATACTATATGAGAGCGTTGCGCTGTGAGCGGCCTCTCCTATTGTTGTTGGGCTTGGATGGTTTCTCACAGCTCTCTATGGAGTAACGGCACACTAATGGGAGATCAGATGATTTTCATGGTCCAATGGTAGGGGAAGGGGAATAGATCTACACGTTTGGTGCGTGGCTCGGGACGACCGTCGAATTGTAGTAGAGAAGAAATATTATTTAGATCATTTATCATCACTACTATCTCTCTCCCTCACACGTGACTCCACCACCCTAGCCTCCCATCCCTCATGTCGTGTGTCCCATCATCGCTATTGACCCAATCTCATCTCCTTCTCTTGAGGATCGTAGTGTTAGCATGAGTTATATGCTAGTGGAAAGAAATTAGAGAAATATGTATTATGTTACTATTGCACATGGCAGGAGGCAGGGCTGTGACCCTTGCAGTTGCGAGTTGCGACTTGCGACATGACGCATACAACATAGGTGGGGGCCTGGGATAGGTGGAGGGCTAGACGAAATACCCGTGGCTCATCGGCTCGCTCAGTTTATGACTGGCTCGGCTCAACTTGGATCGGTTCGTTTAATTTTTTCATAAGCTGAGCTGACATCCTATCTTGATTTTTTAACGAGCCAGTTCGCGAGCTCAACGATCCATCACATCTTAGTAAAACAAAATATACGCATACAATTTACATATGAATTGGTGAACATGTTATGTTATATGTATATGTAATGTCTATGACCAATAAGTAAAATAGATAATTGATGAATTGTGTCTATATGTTAAATTAGTCTGTACGACTGTGACTATGGATTGAAATGATGAACAAGTGTGTGAATTGTGAATTTATGATGACCTAATTAGTGACGAGTTGTGTTGATTTAGTGTTGTATCTGAAAGTCGTCTAGAGAGGGGTGAATAGGCGTAATCTGAAATTTACAACTTAAAACACAAACTTAAAGCGAGTGAACAAATCAAGTTAGAGAGGGGGAAAACAAATCAACCAAGAAATAAAGCGAGTGAACACGGTGATTTGTTTTACCGAGGTTCGGTTCTAAAGAACCTAGTCCCCGTTGAGGTGGTCACAAAGACCGGGTCTCTTTCAACCCTCTCCCTCTCTTAAACGGTCACTTAGACCGAGTGAGCTTTCTCCTTGATTCTCATGGGCCACTTAGACCCTGCAAGGACCACCACACAATTGGTGTCTCTTGCCTTGCTTACAAAACACTTGGGAACAAGAATGAGGAAGGAAGAAAGCGATCCAAGCAACAAGAGCGCAAAGAACACGAACAAACTCTCTCTCAAGCCACTAGGTGATTGGAATGAATTCTAGACTTGGAGGGGCTTTGATCTTTTGGAAATGTGTCTTGGAGTGAATGCACTAGCTCTTGTATTAAATGTGGAACTCAGAAAACTTGGATGCTTGGAGTTGTGGTGGTTGGGGGTATTTATAGCCCTCAAACACCAAACAAGCCGTTGGGGAGACTGCTGTCGATGGGTGCACCGGACAGTCCGGTGCGCCAGCCACGACACCCAACCGTTAGGGTTCTGGAGCATTTGACCGTTGGAGGCTTTGTCCTCTAGTGGCACCGGACAGTCTGGTGCCGCACCGAACATGCACTGTTCACTGTCTGGTGCGCCTCTGACCTGCGGCTCTGACTCTACGCGCACTGTTCTTCACTGTTCATCTGATTCTTCAGCTTTTATAGTCAACCGTTGCACTGGATAGTCGTTGCTCCGCTGGTGCACCGGACAATCCGATGAATTATAGCGGAGCGCGCCTTGAGAAACCCGAGAGTGGCCAGTTCATTCCTGTACAACCCTGGTGCACTGGACATTGTCCGGTGGCACACCGAACAGTCCGGTGCGCCAGGCTAGGGCACACTCGGTTACTTTGCTCCTTTGTATTTGAACCCTATCTTGAATATTTATTGGTTTATGTTGAACCTTTATGCACTTGTGGAACATACATTCTAGAGCAAACTAGTTAGTCCAATATTTGTGTTGGACATTCAACCACCAAAATTAATTGTGGGAAAAGGTTAGCCCTATTTCCCTTTCAATCTCCCCCTTTTTGGTGATTGATGCCAACACAAACCAAAGCAAATATATAAAGTGCAGAAATGAACTAGTTTGCATAAGGTAGGTGCATAGGTTACTATAGAATTAAACCAATTGAAAGTCTTATTGCATATGAATAAGAGTGAATGGATTGCTTTCTTTTATTTAACATTTTGGACCACTTTTGCACCACATGTTTTTGCAAATCTTTTTCAAATTCTTTTGCAAATAGTCAAAGGCATATGAATAAGATTGCAAGAAGCATTTTTAAGATTTGAAATTTCTCCCCTTGTTTCAAATGCTTTTTCTTGGACTAAATAGAAACTCCCCCTGAATGAAATTCTCCCCTTAGCTTTCAAGAGGGTTTTTAGATGGATACCAATTTTGAAATCTTATTTTCATAAGCATAGATACCAATTGATATCAATTGAAAAACAAATATTTGTGAAAACCAATTAAATCTTCATTTCAAAATTTTTGAAATGGTGGTGCGGTCCTTTTGCTTTGGGCTTAATATTTTCTCCCCCTTTGGCATTAATCGCCAAAAACGAAGACCTTTGGAGCCCTTTTATATTTTCTCCCCCATTGATAAAATAATATGAGTGAAAGATTATACCAATTGGAGAGATGGCAGAATATGGCAAAGGATAAATAATACCGATGGGGTTGAGTGGAAGCGTTATCTTTGCCGAGTACTCCATTTCCCTTTCAATCTAAGATTAACACAAGAAATATTCATGGAAACATATTAGTCTTAGCCTTGGCACAAGAAGAATAAGAGATATGTATATGTACCAAATGAAAGAGATATGATCAAAGGTATATAAATGAGCTATGTTTGCAATGTGTCAATCAAAATTCCGAGAATCAAGAATATTTAGCTCATTCCTAAGTTTGCTAAAGGTTTTCCCATCTAGTGGCTTGGTAAAGATATCGGCTAATTGATCTTTGGTGTTAACATAAGCTATTTCGATATCCCCCTTTGTTGGTGATCCCTTAGAAAGTGATACCGAATGTCTATGTGCTTAGTGCGGCTGTGTTCAACGGGATTATCCGCCATGCGGATTGCACTCAAATTATCATATAGGAGAGAGACTTTGCTCAATTTGTAGCCATAGTCCCTGAGGGTTTGCCTCATCCAAAGTAATTGCGCACAACAATGACCTGCGACAATATACTCGGCTTCGACAGTGAAAAGAGCTACTGCGTTTTGTTTCTTTGAAGCCCATGACACCAAGGATCTCCCCAGAAACTGACAAGTCCCTGATGTGCTCTTCCTATCAATTTTACACCCTGCCCAATCGGCATCGGAATATCCTATTAAATCAAAGGTGGATCCCCTAGGGTACCAAAGCCCAAACTTAGGAGTGTAAACCAAATACCTCATGATTCTCTTCACCGTCCTAAGGTGAACTTCCTTAGGATCAGCTTGGAACCTTGCACACATGCATACAGAAAGCATAATGTCCGGTCGAGATGCACATAAATAGAGTAAAGATCCTATCATCGACCGGTATACCTTTTGATCTACGGATTTACCTCCCGTGTCGAGGTCGAGATGCCCATTGGTTCCCATGGGTGTCTTGATGGGCTTGGCATCCTTCATTCCAAACTTCTTAAGTGTGTCTTGAGTGTACTTGGTTTGGCTGATGAAGGTGCCATCCTAGAGTTGCTTGATTTGAAACCCTAGAAAATACTTCAACTCTCCCATTATAGACATCTAGAATTTTTGGATCATGATCCTACTAAACTCTTCACAAGTTGATTTGTTAGTAGACCCAAATATGATATCATCAACATAATTTGGCATACAAACAAATCTTTTGCAACAGTTTTAGTAAAGAGTGTAGGATCGGCTTTTCCAACTTTGAAGCCATTAGTGATAAGAAAATCTCTCAGGCATTCATACCATGCTCTTGGGGCTTGCTTGAGCCCATAAAGCGCCTTTGAGAGTTTATAAACATGATTAGGGTACTCACTATCTTCAAAGCCGGGAGGTTGCTCAACATAGACCTCTTCCTTGATGGGTCCATTGAGGAAGGCACTCTTCACGTCCATTTGATAAAGCTTGAAGCCATGGTAAGTAGCATAGGCAAGTAATATGCGAATAGACTCAAGCCTAGCTATGGGTGCATAAGTTTCATCGAAATCCAAACCTTCGACTTGTGAACAACCCTTGGCCACAAGTCGGGCTTTGTTTCTTGTCACCACACCATACTCATCTTACTTGTTGTGGAATACTCACTTGGTACCTACAATATTTTGATTAGAACGTGGAACCAAGTGTCATACCTCATTCCTCATGAAGTTGTTGAGCTCCTCTTGCATAGCCATCACCCAATCCGAATCTCTTAAGGCATCCTCTACCCTATAAGGCTCAATAGAGGAAACAAAAGAGTAATGTTCACAAAAATGTGCAACCCGAGATCTAGTGGTTACCCCCTTATGAATGTCACCGAGGATGGAGTTGATAGGGTGATCTCGTTGAATTGCTTGGTGGACTCTTGGGTTGGCGGTCTTTGATCCTGTACTTCTTGTTCATCTTCCTTGTCTTCATTGTCTTCATCTCCCCCTTGATCATTGACCTCTTCTTGAGGTGGCTCATCCTCTTGATCTTCATTTTCATCATTTTGAGCCTATTCCTCATCTTGGGTAGGTGGAGAAGCTTGATTGAAAGATGATGGTTGATCTTGTGCATGTGTAGGCTCTTCGGATTCCTTAGGACACACATCCCCAATGGACATGTTCCTTAGCGTGACGCATGGAGCCTCTTCATCATCTAGCTCATCAAGATCAACTTACTCCACTTGGGAGCCATTAGTCTCATCAAACACAATGTCACAAGAAATTTCAACTAGTCTGGTGGACTTGTTAAAGACTCTATATGCCCTTGTGTTTGAATCATAACCAAGTAAAAAAACCTTCCACAGCTTTGGGAGCAAATTTAGATTTTCTACCTCTCTTAACAAGAATAAAACATTTACTCCCAAAGACTATAAAATATGAAACATTGGGCTTTTTACCGGTGAGGAGTTCATAAGATGTCTTCTTGAGGATTCAGTGAAGATATAACCGGTTGATGGAGTAGCAAGTAGTGTTGATTGCTTCCGCCCAAAATCGGTCCGGTGTCTTGTACTCATCAAGCATGGTCCTTGCCATATCCAGTAGAGTTCTATTCTTTCTCTCCACTGCACCATTTTGTTGAGGTGTGTAGGGAGAAGAGAACTCATGCTTGATGCCCTCATCCTCAAGAAAGCCTTCGATTTGTGAATTCTTGAACTCTGTCCCATTGTCGCTTCTTATCTTTTTGATTCTCAAACTAAACTCATTTTGAGCCCATCTCAAGAATCCTTTGAGTGTGTCTTGGGTATGAGTTTTTTTCTGCAAAAGGAATACCCAAGTGAAGCGAGAATAATCATCCACAATAACTAGACAGTACTTACTCCCGCCGATGCTTATGTAAGCGATCAGGCCGAATAAATCCATGTGGAGTAGCTTGAGCGGTCTGTCGGTCGTCATGATGTTCTTGTGTGGATGGTGAGCGCCAACTTGCTTTCCTGCTTGGCATGCGCTACAAACCCTGTCTTTCTCAAAATGAACATTTGTTAGTCCTAAAATATGCTCTCACTTTAGAAGTTTGTAAAGATTCTTCATCCTAACATGGGCAAGTCGGCGATGCTAGAGCCAACCCATATTAGTATTAGCAATTAAGCAAGTGTCGAGTTCAGCTTCATTAAAATTGACCAAATATAGCCGACCTTCTAACACTCCCTTAAATGCTACTGAATCACCACTCCTTCTAAAGACAGTAACACCTACATCTGTGAAAAGACAGTTGTAGCACATTTTGCATAATTGAGAAACGGAAAGCAAATTGTAATCTAAAGAATCTACAAGAAAAACATTGGAAATAGAATGGTCAGATGATATAGCAATTTTACCAAGTCCTTTGACCAAACCTTGATTTCCATCCCCGAATGTGATAGCTCGTTGGGGATCCTCGTTTTTCTCGTAGGAGGAGAACATCCTTTTTTCCCCAGTCATGTGGTTTGTGCATCCGCTATCAATTATCCAGCTTGAGCCCCCAGATGCATAAACCTGCAAAACAATTTAGGCCTTGTTCTTAGGTACCCAAACAGTCTTGGGTCCTTTCACGTTAGAGACAAGCACCTTGGGTACCCAAACACAAGTCTTTGAACCCTTGTGTTTGCCCCCAACATATTAGCAACTACCTTGCCTGATTTGTTAGTAAGCACATAAGAAGCATCAAAAGTCTTAAATGAAATGTTAGGCTCATTTGATGCAACATGAGTTTTCTTTTTAGGCATTTTAACATGAGTAGAATGCCTAGAGCTAGAAGCCTCATTTTTATACATAAAAGCATGGTGAGAAATGTTATGAGGTTTTCTAGCATGAATTCTCCTAATTTTGTGCTCAGGATAATTAGCAGGATATAAAATATAGCCCTCATTATCGTGAACCATGGGTGCCTTGCCCTTTACAAAATTAGACAATCTTTTAGGGGCATTAAGCTTGACATTGCTTCCCTGATGGAAACCAATGTCATCCTTAATGCCAGGGCGTCTCCCATTATAGAGCATGCTATGAGCAAATTTAAACTTTTCATTCTCAATTTCATGCTCATTAATTTTAGCAGTTAATTGAGCTATATGATCATTTTGTTGTTTAATTAAAGCAAGGTGATCATTTATAGCATCTATATTAACATCTCTACATCTAGTGCAAATAGAAACATGCTCAATGGTAGATGTAGAGGGTTTGCAAACATTTAATTCATCTATCTTAGATTTTAGCATGGCATTTTCATCTCTAAGACAGGAAATAGAATCATTGCAAACATTTAAATCTTTAACCTTAGAAATTAAACTAGAATTTTTTCAGTTCTAAGGCTAGAAATTGATTCATTTAATTTATAAATCTTAGCATTTAAACTAGCATTTTCATTTCTAAGTCCGGTAATTGAATCATGGCAAATGCTAAGCTCCTTAGTCAAGTTTTCATTTTTCTCTACTTCCTGAGTATAAGCATTTTTTACTTTAACATGCCTTTTGTTTTCCTTAATAAGGAATTCCTCTTGGCTATCCAATAGTTCATCCTTCTCATGAATAGCTCCTATTAATTCATTTAATTTTTCCTTTTGTTGCATGTTAAGGTTGGCAAAAAGAGTAAGCAAATCATCTTCATCTTCACTAGAGCTACCTTCATCACTAGATGTTGTATATTCGGTGGCTCTAGATTGTACCTTCTTATTTTTGCCGTCTTTTACCATGAAGCACTTATGGCCGACGTTGGGGAAGAAGAGTCCCTTGTTGACGGTGATGATGGCGGCATCCTCGTCGGAGGAGGAATCGGTAGAGATCTCATTGGAGTCCCATTCCCGACACACATGGGCATCGTCGCCCTTCTTTTTGTAATATTTCTTCTTCTCCTTCTTCCCCTTCTTGTCATCGCCCCTGTCACTATCACTAGACGTTGGACATTTAGCAATAAAATGATCGGGCTTACCATATTTGTAGTGTAACACTCCTGGTGTTACTATGACTAAAACTTGAGCATGGCATCATAAGCATTGACATTGCATATGTTTGATACACCTAGAGTGCATTCACTAGGCAAAAATTTCAAACAAGTTGTATTGTTTTAAGGTTTTGCAAATAGGACCCTGGATAGGAAGCATTACCCTAAACAAGGATTAAAGGGGCTAAAACTTAACCCAAATTGAGAAAACCTAAAGGCTTTAGTGAAATAGCTATAAAATATCCCCAAAAACAAAGTTGAATCTCATTTATACCCCTGGGATACTAGAAACCCTAAATGAAACCCTGGAAAACCCTAAAACTAAACCCTAGGGGTCTTTGTGCAAAATTGGTCCACTTTTGGACTAAAGTGCAAAAACCAAGTTAAATAAGTATCTAAAGTCATTTGGGGCACTCATATGTGAATTTATAAGCCAAACCCTTAGTTTTGGACTTAAATGCAAAAAGGACCCCCAATTGAGATTTCTCTAAGTTTGAAACTTAGTGTTATGGGCTCAACTTTTGAGCTTTGTAACTTTCAAACTATAAGGTTTTTGCCCTAGGTCACCACATAAACTATGTAGATCTATCTTAGGTGAAAAACTTTACTTAAGAGTGTAAGCACAGTTGTTATGAAGATTTTGGAGATAATCACACCCAAAGTCAGACTGACAGGCTGGTTTATTCTAAAATTCAGACTTTCAGTGTAGCAAAGCCATCTTTGGAGCTGAATTCAACCATGATCTAGTTATCAAATGAGCTCAGTCACTATAGTCGATTTGTAGCTGGTATGTAGCCCTATAACTTTGGTACAGAAAGCTTGCTCGGTTACTATACAAAATCGGGAGAAAATCTAGCCTCAAATCTCTTTGTCAGTTCATCTGAAAGGAGCTCGCCATGGTACAGTAGCTTGACTGGATCAGATCAACCGCGCGGCTGCCCTCACCGCCGACGGATCCCTCCGCCGTGATTCGGGTCACCGGCGTTTGGATTCGTGCACCGGACTTGTGGATAACCTCTCGGGGTAAAAGATCCTCATCGTCGTCAAGCTGGAAACCACCTCGGTCGGCCGCGGTACTCCTCCCCTGGTTCATCGCCTGCGGGTAAAGTGCTCATCGCCGACGTGCCCTCGCCGTTGGCCACCGCATGTCCTAACCGTGACATTGCATCACTGTGATTCCCTACTGCAGTCCCATCAGCGTCGATGAGCTTGCCACGGCGTTAGCCACGTATTCACCGCGCCGCCTTCTTCCTCATCTCCGGCCGCCTCCGTTATCCGCTCAAATTGAGCGCCACCGCCCCGGGGATCTATAAATTGAGCCCCCGGCTAGTTGCGCTAGGTCGTACCAAAGCCATAGCCACTACTCCCGTCTCCCATTAGCCCCATAGCCAGAGAATCGCTCACTTCCCCCAATTCGGTTTCCGCCGCCGCAAAGAAGACCTCACCGTGACCAGCTCAACTCAGGTGAGCTCAAGTCCCTCTGCTGCTTGTTCTAGCATCTTTATGCCCTCCTTAAGCTCTTCGACCCCTCCAATTGAATTAGACCGCCACCAATCACCGGGAACGTGTGGTTCTTTGGTTCATCCGCGCGGTTACCGTGGCCAGGCCAAATTAGTTCATCATTCTTGAAATTAGATTAGGGAAAACAATCGGGCGTGGTCCAATTTGATGTCCGCCGCTCGGGAACCCTAGCCGTTGCCCCAATCGGCTGGCGTGGGAGCTCGTCGGAGCTCGGCCGTGCTCCACGCCGTCGGGGACCGTGGAACGTAAAGGAATAGAACTCGAGGGACCTTCTTGCAAAGTGTCAGTGACTCTGTTAAACAGTGAGAAAACCCGTTCGCAGATAGTGAAGACCCCGAGGCCTTTCCTGTAAAGTTGCCAGCGTGGGCGCGCACGTGGGCGTGCTTCTGCTGGTAGTGGGCCGACCTGGGCTGGATTCGGTCCAATACTATTCATCTGTTTTTCTTTTTCTTTTATCTCCAGAGCCAAAACAATTATAGAAAACAGTAGAAAAATAATAAAATTGTGAAACCAATTTTCCTAGGCTTGTTATTTTCCCTAGAATTTAGTAAAAATAGTTTTGTGATTTTTAGTGGAAATAAGAAATTTTAGGGCATTTAAAGTAGTTAAAAATATTAGTTATGGATTTTTAGAAAATAATTGGTAAGTCCAAAAATGCCCAAACTTTTTATGGGAACTTAAAACAATATTTAGAAGCCTTGGGTTGAATTTGGGTTGATCTGGACCATGTTTGATAACTAGAACCCAAAACCACCCCCCCTGCCCTATGAACTCCTTTACTGACTCCGGAAACCCTAGGTTCTCGGAGTACCGTGAAGGAAAGTTGTACTCAAGACTTAGATAATAAGTTTATATTATCTTCGCATCCCCATGAGCATCCCATGGCATCCATTCTTATGCATATATATGGTTATGTTAGAACACGAAGAAGAAGAAGAAGTCACTGAAGAGGGGACACCACCAACCTCAGATCCTCAAGCAGGCAACTGCTTTTATTTCGATATTTGTGGATCCGAGCAGGACTCACCTGTTAACAAAGGCAAGCCCCGGTGCATTTGCCACCTTCCTTGATGTTTTTAAAAATCTTTCTCACTTGATTGATGCATTAGGTGATAGGAGTTGATTGCTAAAACAATTCCTGCATTACCTTCCTTGAATTTGATTACCTTCCTTGATCACCCGTTTTACAAAAGATTTTGATGCTTAGCCTTGCTTTAGAAAAACAAAATGTTTTGTTTTTACAAAAGATGATGTGGCAAAAGTGGGTGGGATGTTTTTGAAAATAAAATTTGATGGTGGATCCATCAGGGCCTTGATGGATTCAACATCTGGAAAAGATGTACCTCTGCCAGGTACCAAACTTTGGGTTTGAAAAGATTAAGCTAAGACCGGGCGGGTGACTTGCACGAGAAAGGAATCTCGGTGTAGTGTCTCCGTCTGAGTCGATTAAGGACCGTCTCGATGTAGGCTTGTTGATCGAGGACCCTTTAGCTGGTCACATGCCTCGTCATGGGTAAGCCTTGCCTCGGGCAGACTAAGGCCGGAATAAGATAACACGAAATGGGCATGGAGCGGTGGCGAGAGTAGCGTGTACCCTCCGTGGCAAGAGGCTGGACGGTGGTGTATCTGTGCTCTCGGTTTGCGTGAACCTGATCCGGTCTTAAGAACCTCGGTGGCGGGTTGACATATGCAAGGGTTAAGTGCTACATATGTCGTGTGATTGGAGATCCTCAGCTGAGTATAATCGATTCAGATCGTCGTACCTTCGCGGTTATGAAGACTTGGTCACTACCCTACACGTAGCATTCCACTAAAGATGATGGGTATTTGTTAAGAAATTGGCTAGTGCAGGACCAGCGATTGAACTAGGGTAGAAAGAACTCTAGTTGCAGGTAATTGAACTTAACTTGACAAATAAAATTTGATTTTTAAGGATCCACTTTAGTAAGCATTTCTGCAAAACAGAGTCTTTGATTATTGAGAAGCCTTACCTTGACTCCCTAAAAGCCAGCATACCCTTGAGAGTCTTTTCTTTAGTCGGGTAAGTCTTGCTGAGTAATCCCATACTCAGGGTTTATCCCTTCGTTGTTTTTAGGTGAGGAAGTAGCAGATTTCTGCTGCTTCTGTGCCAAGATGGTTCCCAAAGAAGAAACACAAGACTGAAGTGCGGGAGGACTTGGTCCTCCATATAGATCTTTTACTTAAATCTTCTCGGGAGGAGTTTTTGCCTCCCTTGGTTTGTATAATAATACTACTCAGCACTCGCTCTTAGTTCTGGTCTGTAATAAAACAACTTGAGCTTGCTTTTAAATAAATTTGAATTATGTAATCGCTTCCGCAATTCTTTATCTCCGATGTTCTGTAATGTCTGCAAGACGGGTGAATCGTTCCTGGTAAAGTAAGGTAAGATACCGAACTTGTCAAGTAGTTCAGGGACACCTACAGGGTTGTTTGAGGTCCGTTGGACAAGGACAACTGTAGGTGGGCCTAATTACTTGGGAGGTTCCGTCACAGCTGGTATCGGAGCGTAGCCCTTCTTTGCAGACATTATGAGGCGTCTTCAAAAGGATTTTCGAAAGTCTTACCTAAAAAAAATTCTTTTCTCTTCTTACCTAAGTATTCTGAAGAGTCTATCTTAAAGACCAGATAGGAAGAGTGCAATGTATAGAAGGTTGAATCGACTAAGGTTGATTCTGTACTTATTCATGCATCATGCTAAGAATTATAAATTTTCCCCCTTAGAAAGATGCCGCCACGCACAAGGCTAACGGCACGTAAGTCAACGGGACCAATTGGAGTACCCCGGCATCAACTAGCCCCTCGACACGAAAGCAGCAGCAGCGGAAGTAATGACCCCATAGGAGACCTTGAAGCCCGAGTGAGTCAACTTCAAGCAGAGCTGCAACACAGGACCGATGCTTGGGTCGCAGACGGAGATAGAATCAATGAACTAAGAAGGGACATCCGTCACCTGCAGGATCAGCTTGCTGATCGAGACTTAGCACTTGACTGGGCAGTACAGTCTCATTTGCTGGCATGTGCTAAGGAAGCAAGGGCTCAGGCCCGAATTAAAGAACTTAGCTCAACTGTCGACGACCTGCAGGTCTACTGCAATACGTTGCATGAGGAAGTCCATATACTATACTCACAATTACACCCTAGTGTGCCTGCACACTCTGCCGAGGCGGAAGCCGGACCCTCTCACGTTGCGGGACGCGCGTTGGGTGGGAGTTAGACCTTTTTGAACCCCCTCCTTCTTTGAGGTTGGTTGACGTCTGGACTCCCACACCTGACGATGAGGCCGCCAAAAGTAACGGAAAGCAGGACTAATGGTGTAATAGAAGTAGAGTAGTGTATTGTAGAATGCACTGTTGTATAATAGGTTGAACTTTTGTATAATGGGTAATGTATCCTGTTATGTAATATCGAGTCTGTATCATTACTTTTTATAGTAATGTAAAATGGAAGGTCTCTTTGGCATATTATGTTTATTTCAAATGTTTTTGCCTCAGATGCCAACCAGGACTCGCGGCTAGGACGCAGCCGGAACTTCTGGGGGTCGGGATGTCACCCCAAATCCACCTCCGGTTCCACCCACGCTAGCCGAGGCGATTGCCGCCTTGGTGAATGCCACCGCAGACAATACCCGCTTCCTTAGGGAAATGGCGGGTCAGCAGCAGTTCCAGCAGCAGGCAGGAAGAGGTTTTCAGCAAGGTCCCCGTGAAACCACCTATCTGGACTTCTCCGAAACTCGTCCACCTCTATTCACCAAAGCAGAAGACCCGCTAGAAGCCGATGAGTGGATACGAGTCATTGAACAGAAGTTTGGTCTTCTTCGTTGTTCTGAAACGCAGAAGCCATTGTTCGCAGCACAGCAACTACGTGGCCCTGCCAGTACTTGGTGGGGAAATTTTGTGGCTATCCAACCTGACAACCATCAAATCACTTGGGAAGAATTTAAAGCAGCCTTCCGTGAGCACTACATACCAGAAGGGGTGCTGCATATGAAACAAGAGGAATTCGTGAAGCTGAAACAAGGAGGAGACACCATCAATCAGTATCTTAACAAGTTTAATCACCTGTCGCAGTATGCCATCGACCAGGTGAATACTGATTTGAAGAAAAAGAACTGTTTTATGAGAGGTCTAAATGACCGGTTGCAGCGAAAGATGGCCACATGTATTGATCTCACATATGGAAAGGCTGTCAGTACAACCTTATCTGTGGAAGCAAAATACGCAAGTTCTGGGAAGAATAAGGGATTCAGTGGTGAGAGGCCTAATCAGGGCCAGGCGAAGAGGCAACGGTTCGTCATCCGGCCTTCTAGCCAAAACCATACTTTTTCTTGTCCACCAGCATTCCCTTTCAAACAGCCCATTATTATCCGCCCCAACAATACCTCCACTCCCCCAAATCAGCCGGGTGCCCCAGGCACTCGATTCCCTACCTTGCCCAGCTCTTCCACTGGGTGTTTCAACTGCGGCAAGTCGGGACATTTTATCAAAGACTGCCCATACACCAAGCAAAATCAATCCAATACTCAGCAAGGAACTGGGAAGTCCACTCAGCCCAAGGGAAATGCTGTGAGGAGAAATACCAAGAAAACGGGGCGTGTATACTACACCCAGGTGGCCACTACACCGGAAGGAGAGCCGGTGATGATGGGTACGTTTCCCGTGGCCAGTCACCCTGCAATTATTCTTTTTGATTCTGGTGCTTCGCATACCTTCATTAGCAAGAAATTTGTGGAGCAACATCACATTGCATGCCATGAATCAAAAGAGGGATTTAAAATTCATTCACCTGGGGGACACATTTTTACTAGAGAAGTGGCCTATGAAGTGCCAGTAACAATGGCCGGATGGAACTTTCCTGCTAACATGATTGTTCTGAAGGGCCAGGATATAGATGTAATTTTGGATATGAATTGGTTAACCCAACACAAGGCAATTCTCAACACTGAACTCAGAACCGTCAGGTTGAGCTATAATCAAGAAGAGATTCTTTTGTCTCTCCCCGTAACCAATCCAGTCAAAGCTTTAGGTAGAATATTGAAGCCATTGTACCGGAGATCAAGAACATTCCGGTAGTATGTGAGTTTCCAGATGTATTTCCGGAAGATTTGCCTGGACTGCCCCCTGAAAGAGATGTAGAATTCGTAATTGAGCTAAAGCCCGGTACGGCTCCCATCTCTCGAAGATCGTACCGTATGCCCCCTAATGAGTTGGCGGAATTGAAGATTCAATTACAAGATCTACTGAATAAGGGATTCATCCGGCCAAGCTCGTCCCCATGGGGTTGCCCCGCCATTTTTGTTAAGAAGAAGGATCAAACCTTGCGGATGTGCGTGGATTATCGACCCCTGAATGAGGTCACCATCAAGAATAAGTACCCTCTTCCAAGGATCGACATCTTATTTGATCAACTGACTGGGGCGAGGGTATTTTCCAAAATTGATCTCAGATCGGGCTATCACCAAATCCGTATTCGGCCCGAGGATATACCGAAGACCGCATTTACTACACAGTATGGATTGTTTGAATACTTGGTAATGTCTTTCGGGCTTACAAATGCTCCTGCCCACTTCACCTATTTGATGAACTCGGTGTTCATGCCCGAGTTGGACAAGTTCGTGGTGGTCTTCATCGACGATATTTTGATATACTCTAAAAATGAAGAGGAGCATGCTCAGCATCTACGGATTGTATTGACGCGCCTGAGGGAACATCAACTGTATGCCAAGTTCAGCAAGTGCGCGTTCTGGCTGGAGGAAATTCAATTTTTGGGGCACGTGTTATCAGCTAAAGGAATTGCGGTAGATCCTAGCAAGGTCAAAGATATTCTGGAGTGGAAACCCCCAACCACTGTTCACCAAGTCCGGAGTTTTCTTGGACTAGCTGGATATTATCGCAGATTCATACCCGATTTTTCTAAGCTTGTGAAGCCAATCACAAGTTTATTGAAGAATGATATTAAGTTCAATTGGTCTTCTAAGTGTAATGAAGCCTTTGAGCAATTGAAGACATTATTAACCACTGCTCCGGTATTGGCTCAACCGGACATCACTAAGCCTTTTGATGTATATTGTGATGCATCTGGCAGTGGACTCGGTTGTGTATTAATGCAAGAGGGCCGAGTAATTGCGTATGCTTCAAGGCAGTTGCGCCGACATGAGGAGCATTACCCAACTCATGATCTGGAGCTAGCTGCTGTGGTTCATGCCCTGAAAATATGGCGTCACTATCTGCTGGGAAATATCTGTCACATATATACAGATCATAAAAGTTTGAAGTACATCTTCACCCAGTCAGAGTTAAATATGAGGCAAAGATGATGGCTTGAGCTTATTAAGGACTATGAGCTGGAGATCCATTATCACCCAGGCAAGGCCAATGTGGTGGTAGACGCATTAAGCCGTAAGGCTTCCTGCCATTGCCTTATGGTAAAAACCTCTGACAATACTTTATGTCAAGAGATGGAAAAGTTAAACCTGGGAATAATCCAACAAGGGACTCTAAATCAGCTAAAGCTCGAGTCAATCATTCTGCAAAAGATAATTGATGCTCAAAAGGATAATCTGGGTATGAAGCACATACGAGAGAAGATAAGGGCTGGAACAGCCAAATGTTTTAAGGAAGACGATCAAGGTGTGTTATGGTTTAACAACCGCATAGTAGTGCCAAAGAATGAAGAACTCTGCCAGCAAATCTTAGATGAAGCGCATCTTAGTCGCTATTCTATTCATCCGGGAAGCACTAAGATGTATCACGATCTAAAACAGCACTACTGGTGGACGAAGATGAAAATTGAAATTGCACGCTATGTGGCTAAGTGTGACACTTGCAGACGTGTCAAAGCCATACACATGAGGACTGCCGGTCCATTGCAGTCATTACCAATACCAACATGGAAATGGGAAGACATAAGCATGGACTTCATTGTGGGATTGCCCAGGACCACAAAAGGGTATGACTCTATTTGGGTTATCATTGATCGATTTACCAAGATCGCCCACTTCCTCCCTGTCAAGGTAAAATATCACGTCATTACCTATACGGAGTTGTACATCGACCGTATTCTCAGTTTGCATGGGGTTCCAAAGACTATAGTGTCGGATCGTGGACCACAATTTGTATCCAAATTTTGGGAAGAACTTCATAAATCCCTGGGTACTAAGTTACTCCACAGTTCGGCCTATCATCCTCAAACCAGTGGACAAACTGAGAGAGTGAACCAAATACTTGAAGATATGCTGCGGGCATGTGTCCTGGATTTCTCACCAAAATGGGATGAATGTTTACCTTTGGCGTAGTTTTCATACAATAATATTTATCAAGAAAGTATTAGGATGGCACCTTTTGAAGCTTTATATGGACGACGGTGTCGGACTCCGCTAAATTGGTCTGAACCTGGTGAGAGGTGCTTCTTTAGACCTGATCTGGTGAAAGAAGCCGAGGATAAAGTTCAGAAAATTATTCGTAATCTGAAGCAAGCACAAGCTCGTCAGAAGAGTTATGCAGACAAACGGCGAATGCCCTTATACTTCCGGGAAGGAGACTACGTCTACTTAAAGGTTTCACCAATGAAGGGAGTATCGTGTTTCGGGGTAAAGGGAAAGCTTGCCCCCAGGTACATTGGTCCATTTCCTATTCTTCAAAGATATGGACCAGTGGCGTATCAACTTCAACTTCCTGAAACATTGTCTGCAGTACATAATGTGTTCCATGTATCGCAATTGAAGAAGTGTCTTCGGGTTCCCGATCGAACCATTGAAGTGACAGATGTTGTCCTGGAACCAGACTTAACATACTCAGAACATCCTATTCGAGTTCTGGATCAAAAGGACAGGGTTACCCGGAGAAAGACTCTCAAGTTCTACAAGGTACAATGGAACCAGCATTCTGAGGAAGAGGCTACGTGGGAAACTCAAGACTTCTTGAATAAGAATTTCCCAGGCTTTCTAGCCTCATGTAATTTGTAAAATGTATATAGTTATGGCAATAAAGGAATGAACCCCACACCACCCTGCCTTGTACCAGAAATAAGGAAATAAAAATGTGACACATTTCCTTTTCCATTACTCACCCTAGGACTTTAAATCTCGGGACGAGATTCTTTTATGGGAGGAAGGATGTAACACTCCTGGTGTTACTATGACTAAAACTTGAGCATGGCATCATAAGCATTGACATTGCATATGTTTGATACACCTAGAGTGCATTCACTAGGCAAAAATTTCAAACAAGTTGTATTGTTTTAAGGTTTTGCAAATAGGACCCTGGATAGGAAGCATTACCCTAAACAAGGATTAAAGGGGCTAAAACTTAACCCAAATTGAGAAAACCTAAAGGCTTTAGTGAAATAGCTATAAAATATCCCCAAAAACAAAGTTGAATCTCATTTATACCCCTGGGATACTAGAAACCCTAAATGAAACCCTGGAAAACCCTAAAACTAAACCCTAGGGGTCTTTGTGCAAAATTGGTCCACTTTTGGACTAAAGTGCAAAAACCAAGTTAAATAAGTATCTAAAGTCATTTGGGGCACTCATATGTGAATTTAAAGCCAAACCCTAAGTTTTGGACTTAAATGCAAAAAGGACCCCCAATTGAGATTTCTCTAAGTCTGAAACTTAGTGTTATGGGCTCAACTTTTGAGCTTTGTAACTTTCAAACTATAAGGTTTTTGCCCTAGGTCACCACATCAACTATGTAGATCTATCTTAGGTGAAAAACTTTACTTAAGAGTGTAAGCACAGTTGTTATGAAGATTTTGGAGATAATCACACCCAAAGTCAGACTGACAGGCTGGTTTATTCTAAAATTCAGACTTTCAGTGTAGCAAAGCCATCTTTGGAGCTGAATTCAACCATGATCTAGTTATCAAATGAGCTCAGTCACTATAGTCGATTTGTAGCTGGTATGTAGCCCTATAACTTTGGTACAGAAAGCTTGCTCGGTTACTATACAAAATCGGGAGAAAATCTAGCCTCAAATCTCTCTGTCAGTTCATCTGAAAGGAGCTCGCCATGGTACAGTAGCTTGACTGGATCAGATCAACTGCGCGGCTGCCCTCACCGCCTACGGATCCCTCCGCCGTGATTCGGGTCACCGGCGTTTGGATTCGTGCACCGGACTTGTGGATAACCTCTCGGGGTAAAAGATCCTCATCGTCATCAAGCTGGAAACCACCTCGGTCGGCCGCGGTACTCCTCCCCTGGTTCATCGCCTACGGGTAAAGTGCTCACCCCCGACGTGCCCTCGCCGTTGGCCACCGCGTGTCCTAACCGCGACATTGCATCACTGTGATTCCCTACTGCAGTCCCATCAGCGTCGATGAGCTTGCCACGGCGTTAGCCACGTATTCACCGCGCCGCCTTCTTCCTCATCTCCGGCCGCCTCCGTTATCCGCTCAAATTGAGCGCCACCGCCCCGGGGATCTATAAATTGAGCCCCCGGCCAGTTGCGCTAGGTCGTACCAAAGCCATAGCCACTACTCCCGTCTCCGATTAGCCCCATAGCCAGAGAATCGCTCACTTCCCCCAATTCGGTTTCCGCCGCCGCAAAGAAGACCTCACCGCGACCAGCTCAACTCAGGTGAGCTCAAGTCCCTCTGCTGCTTGTTCTAGCATCTTTATGCCCTCCTTAAGCTCTTCGACCCCTCCAATTGAATTAGACCGCCACCAATCGCCGGGAACGTGTGGTTCTTTGGTTCATCCGCGTGGTTACCGTGGCCAGGCCAAATTAGTTCATCATTCTTGAAATTAGATTAGGGAAAACACTCGGGCGTGGTCCAATTTGATGTCCGCCGCTCGGGAACCCTAGCCGTTGCCCCAATCGGCTGGCGTGGGAGCTCGCCGGAGCTCGGCCGTGCTCCACGCCGTCGGGGACCGTGGAACGTAAAGGAATAGAACTCGAGGGACCTTCTTGCAAAGTGTTAGTGACTCTGTTAAACAGTGAGAAAACCCGTTCGCAGATAGTGAAAACCCCGAGGCCTTTCCTGTAAAGTTGCCAGCGCGGGCGCGCGCGTGGGCGTGCTTCTGCTGGTAGTGGGCCGACCTGGGCTGGATTCGGTCCAATACTATTCATCTGTTTTTCTTTTTCTTTTATCTCCAGAGCCAAAACAATTATAGAAAACAGTAGAAAAATAATAAAATTGTGAAACCAATTTTCCTAGGCTTGTTATTTTCCCTAGAATTTAATAAAAATAGTTTTGTGATTTTTAGTGGAAATAAGAAATTTTAGGGCATTTAAAGTAGTTAAAAATATTAGTTATGGATTTTTAGAAAATAATTGGTAAGTCCAAAAATGCCCAAACTTTTTATGGGAACTTAAAACAATATTTAGAATCCTTGGGTTGAATTTGGGTTGATCTGGACCATGTTTGATAACTAGAACCCAAAACCACCCCCCTGCCCTATGAACTCCTTTACTGACTCCGGAAACCCTAGGTTCTCGGAGTACCGTGAAGGAAAGTTG
The DNA here is from genome assembly GCA_029449295.1 of Zea luxurians. Classification (NCBI taxonomy): domain Eukaryota; kingdom Viridiplantae; phylum Streptophyta; class Magnoliopsida; order Poales; family Poaceae; genus Zea; species Zea luxurians. The sequence goes on along the minus strand of JAOPSE010000010.1, from coordinate 33,190,691 downwards.
TACTCAAGACTTAGATAATAAGTTTATATTATCTTCGCATCCCCATGAGCATCCCATGGCATCCATTCTTATGCATATACTAGCTGAATGCCCGTGCGTTGCAACGGGAATATATAATACCAGTATACTACGATAACTTATATACAAAATGTGTGTTATATTGTTATGAGAAAATGTTTCATAATCAATTTGTGATCCTAGCCATACATAAATTTTGTTATTTTAATCTAATTATTTCACCACTACATTGCAACCATCAGTATCATGCAGACTTCGATATATGTCATGATTTGTATGGTCTCATCATTAGAGAGCACGTTCCACACATGCCGGAAAAATTCCCTCGTACATCATTAGTCATCAGACACGCACCACCATATGCTCTTGCTTAAACAAAAAGGTAAGTGTGTATGTGTTTGCGAAGAGAATTAAAGGCAGGCCGACACAAAAGCTACCCTGACGGTGACGAGGATGACGAACTGGTCACTGTTGTCGATCCTCCTCTGTGTCACCTCCGGCGCCAAGATGATGCCACAATCCTCGATATAGTAGTCATCGAACGCACGCGACATGACAAGTACCGATGACTCTTGGTTGGGCTGCCAAACGAAGTGCACCCCGGGCTCATCAGCGAGGTAGTACCCTTGGCCGTTGCACCACCGGATGCGCTATTCCACTACATACATCATGTTCGAGGACATTCACACAACGTCAGCAACGTCCATCATCCCAGCGCACAAGAATTCATGTCCGGTCAATAGCGACTTATGTGGCAGGTTGGGCTTCAGGTGGACGATGAGCTGGACGGCGTGATGGCGTCGTCGTCGGATGCGGTGTCCAGAACAACACGAGAGTCGTCGACGTTAGCGACAACCATGAGGCCCCCCTGCTTAACGATGGACAACGCGGTGCAGCTGCTCTGGACCGCGTCCAAGCGGCGGCTTCGCGGGAGCTTGTCGTACACAGCAGCGCATGCGACCACGTAAGACTGCTTTTAGAGGTCGAACTGACAGTCGCCAAGCTTCTTCTCGTCATCGATAAGCGACGACAACGTGAGTGCCTCCTGCTCATGGAGTTTGTTCGGGGTTTGAAGTAGGAAACATGGATTCATGCTTGGCGTTGGTTTATGAAAATGACTCACAAGTCTGATCCATGGAAAAAAATATTACGAAGAAAAAATGTCACACATGCAAAAAAGGGAATTTAAGTATAATGCATTATTCAAACAAAAGAAATAGCATGCAAAGCTCTTCTTTAAATAATATTACCTCCATCCAAAAATATAATTCAAAAATCTCGGTGATACTTATCTACTACTACGCATTGTGAAATGGTAGCAAGTGAGCTTGGAGAGAGATGTAGTAGATGTGTTTCCTGTCATAGATGTAGACATAAACACATATAGGTGGGTGCCCGTGTGTTGCAACAGAAACATTTAATATCATGATAACTTATGAACAAATGTGTGTTATACTGTTATGTGAAAATGTTTCGTGATTAATTTGTGATCCTAGCCATACATAAATTTTGTTATTTCAATCTAACTATTTTATCACTACATTGCAACCAACAGTACCGTGCAGACTTCTATACATGATAGCTGAATGCCCGTGCGTTGCAACGGGAATATATAATACCAGTATACTACGATAACTTATATACAAAATATGTGTTATACCGTTATGAGAAAATGTTTCATAATCAATTTGTGATTCTGGCCATACATAAATTTTGTTATTTATAATCTATTTGTTTCACCACTACATTGCAACCATCAGTATCATACAGACTTCGATATATGTCACGATTTGCATGGTCTCATTATTAGAGAGCACGTTTCACACATACCGGAAGAAATTCCCTCGTACATCGTTAGTCATCGGACACGTACCACCATACGCTTTTGCTTAAACAAAAAGGTAAGTGTGTGTTTGCAAGACTAATGGTCAAACATCGTATAACCATAAAGTTAGAATACTATATTAATATATTAAATAAATTAATCCAATAGACATAGATTAACCCAATTAACATAGGATAAATAAATATCTAATTATAAAAGTATGAAACATGATATAATCAATGTTGTTACTGCGTAGTAAATATTCATACGAGACTAACACAACTGGAACAGTTCAATTTGGAATTAAAATGGGGAAGTTACGAATTTCCAAAGTTTCTATGTATTTGATATATGATTAATTAGGAAATTAATTTTATTGTTGTTTTCATGACAAAACAGAGGTATTATGTGATAAAAATAATATTATAGAATTATAGAAATTGGAATGAACTCATTTGGATTTAATATGAAATTTCCATGAATTAAATGGGTTTCTGCAATTATTTTTAAACTATAAATCAATTTCTAAACTCCTTTTTCCTATTTTCTTTATTTCCTGGACTGCGTCCCAAACTCCAGAAAGATCAGGGGCTAAGCTATAAATGTTTTTCTAGACTCAGTGAGCATACAGACTGGACGGCGGGTTAACCATAAAAGACGTTTTAGTTGAAGTTGTACACAATTCAACATGAGTCATGTTGGCTAGAGGGTGGAAGGCTAGGCATTCTGCTCAATAGATCCAAGGTTCGATTCCTGAGCAGCCATGGTTTAATTTTTTTTCTGCGCATGGAATGGGGGAGGGCAGAACGGCAGAACGGCAGACTACTATTGCTTACTTAATAAGTAGTAGAGATATGGTTATGTTAGAACACGAAGAAGAAGAAGAAGTCACTGAAGAGGGGACACCACCAACCTCAGATCCTCAAGCAGGCAACTGCTTTTATTTCGATATTTGTGGATCCGAGCAGGACTCACCTGTTAACAAAGGCAAGCCCCGGTGCATTTGCCACCTTCCTTGATGTTTTTAAAAATCTTTCTCACTTGATTGATGCATTAGGTGATAGGAGTTGATTGCTAAAACAATTCCTGCATTACCTTCCTTGAATTTGATTACCTTCCTTGATCACCCGTTTTACAAAAGATTTTGATGCTTAGCCTTGCTTTAGAAAAACAAAATGTTTTGTTTTTACAAAAGATGATGTGGCAAAAGTGGGTGGGATGTTTTTGAAAATAAAATTTGATGGTGGATCCATCAGGGCCTTGATGGATTCAACATCTGGAAAAGATGTACCTCTGCCAGGTACCAAACTTTGGGTTTGAAAAGATTAAGCTAAGACCGGGCGGGTGACTTGCACGAGAAAGGAATCTCGGTGTAGTGTCTCCGTCTGAGTCGATTAAGGACCGTCTCGATGTAGGCTTGTTGATCGAGGACCCTTTAGCTGGTCACATGCCTCGTCATGGGTAAGCCTTGCCTCGGGCAGACTAAGGCCGGAATAAGATAACACGAAATGGGCGTGGAGCGGTGGCGAGAGTAGCGTGTACCCTCCGTGGCAAGAGGCTGGACGGTGGTGTATCTGTGCTCTCGGTTTGCGTGAACCTGGTCCGGTCTTAAGAACCTCGGTGGCGGGTTGACATATGCAAGGGTTAAGTGCTACATATGTCGTGTGATTGGAGATCCTCAGCTGAGTATAATCGATTCGGATCGCCGTACCTTCGCGGTTATGAAGACTTGGTCACTACCCTACACGTAGCATTCCACTAAAGATGATGGGTATTTGTTAAGAAATTGGCTAGTGCAGGACCAGCGATTGAACTAGGGTAGAAAGAACTCTAGTTGCAGGTAATTGAACTTAACTTGACAAATAAAATTTGATTTTAAGGATCCACTTTAGTAAGCATTTCTGCAAAACAGAGTATTTGATTATTGAGAAGCCTTACCTTGACTCCCTAAAAGCCAGCATACCCTTGAGAGTCTTTTCTTTAGTCGGGTAAGTCTTGCTGAGTAATTCCATACTCAGGGTTTATCCCTTCGTTGTTTTTAGGTGAGGAAGTAGCAGATTTCTGCTGCTTCTGTGCCAAGGTGGTTCCCAAAGAAGAAACACAAGACTGAAGTGCGGGAGGACTTGGTCCTCCATATAGATCTTTTACTTAAATCTTCTCGGGAGGAGTTTTTGCCTCCCTTGGTTTGTATAATAATACTACTCAGCACTCGCTCTTAGTTCTGGTCTGTAATAAAACAACTTGAGCTTGCTTTTAAATAAATGTGAATTATGTAATCGCTTCCGCAATTCTTTATCTCCGATGTTCTGTAATGTCTGCAAGACGGGTGAATCGTTCCTGGTAAAGTAAGGTAAGATACCGAACTTGTCAAGTAGTTCAGGGACACCTACAGGGTTGTCTGAGGTCCGTTGGACAAGGACAACTGTAGGTGGGCCTAATTACTTGGGAGGTTCCGTCACATGTAGCACACCCTTTTGGAGCGGGGTTTGTAGTCCTTCCCCTTCCTTTGCTTGAGGATTTGGCGAAAGCTCTTGATGATGAGCGCCATTCCTCATTATCGAGCTTGGAGGCGTCGATGCGAAGCCTACTTGGTGTAGACTCCTTCTCTTCTTCCATTGTCTTGAATGCGACGGGTTGCACCTCGGGTGTGGAGGTGGCGCCTTGCTCCAAGTTGACGATGTGTTTAGAGTCTTTGATCATTAGCTCAAAGCTCACAAACTTGCCTATAACTTTCTTGGGAGACATTAATTTGTATCTAGGATCCCCACGAATTAATTGTACTTGAGTAGGATTGCGAAAAACAAGGGATCTTAGAATAACCTTGACCATCTCATGGTCATCCCATTTGGTGCTCTCGAGGTTGCGCACTTGGTTCACCATTGTTTTGAGTCGGTTATACATTGCTTGTGGCTCTTCTCCTTTGTTGAGGACAAAGCGACCGAGCTCCCCCTCGATCGTCTCCCGCTTGGTGATCTTTGTCACCTCGTCCCCTTCGTGCGCCGTTTTGAGAACGTCCCAAATTTCTTTGGCTATCTTTAACCCTTGCACCTTATTATACTCCTCTCGACACAAGGAGGCGAGGAGTATAGTTGTGGCTTGGGAGTTAAAGTGCCTAATTTGGTCGACCTCGTCCGAGTCATAGTCCTTGTCCCCCTTCTTTGGTACCTGCGCTCCATACTCAACAATATCCCAAATACTTTTGTGAAGTGAGGTTAGATGATGCCTCATTTTATCACTCCACATGCAATAATCTTCACCATCAAAATATGATGGTTTGCCTAAGGGAATAGAAAGTAATGGAGCGTGCTTTGAAATACGAGGATATCGTAGGGGCATCTTACTATACTTCTTGCGCTCATGGCGCTTAGAAGTAGTGAACGACGAGTCGGAGCCGGATGTGGAGGGCGATGATGAGTCGGTCTCGTAGTAGACCACTTTCTTCATCTTCTTCTTCTTATCGCCTCTCCGATGGGTCTTGTTGGAGGAAGAGGATTCCTCCTTATGCTTGTGGCCGGACTCCCTTGAGTGGGTTCTCCTCGAGCTTGTGGGCTTGTCGTCGGTCACGCTCTCCCTCTTGGCATGATCTCCCGACATCACTTCGAGTTGTTAGACTCTAATGAAGTATCGGGCTCCGATACCAATTGAAAGTTGCCTAGAGGGGGGTGAATAGGCGTAATATGAAATTTACAACTTAAAACACAAACTTCAAGCCGGGGTTAGCGTTAGAATTAAATCCGAGTCCGAGAGAGAGGGGAAAACAAATAAACCAAGAAATAAAGCGAGTGAACACGATGTTTTGTTTTACTGAGGTTCGGTTCTAAAGAACCTAGTCCCCGTTGAGGTGGTCACAAAGACCGGGTCTCTTTCAACCCTTTCCTTCTCTCAAACGGTCACTTAGACCGAGTGAGCTTTCTCCTTAATTCTCACGGGTCACTTAGACCCTGCAAGGACCACCACATAATTGGTGTATCTTGCCTTGCTTACAAAACACTTGGGAACAAGAATGAGGAAGGAAGAAAGCGATCCAAGCAACAAGAGCGCAAAGAACACGAACAAACTCTCTCTCAAGCCACTAGGTGGTTGGAATGAATTCTAGACTTGGAGAGGCTTTGATCTTTTGGAAATGTGTCTTGGAGTGAATGCACTAGCTCTTGTATTGAATGTGGAACTCAGAAAACTTGGATACTTGGAGTTGTGGTGGTTGGGGGGTATTTATAGCCCTCAACCACCAAACAAGTCGTTGGGGAGGCTGCTGTCGATGGGCGCACCGGACAGTCCGGTGCGCCACCGGACACTGTCCGTTTCGCCAGCCCGACACCCAACCGTTAGGGTTCTGGAGCATTTGACCATTGGAGGCTTTGTCTTCTAGTGGCACCGGACAGTCCGGTGCCGCACCAGACATGCACTGTTCACTGTCCGGTGCACCTCTAATCTGTGGCTCTGACTCTGCGCACACTGTTCTTCATTATTCATCTGATTCTTCAGCTTTTACAGTCGACCGTTGCACTGGATAGTCATTGCTCCGCTGGTGCACCGGACAGTCTGGTGAATTATAACGAAGCGTGCCTTGAGAAACCCGAGAGTGACCAGTTTGTTCCTGTACGACCCTAGTGCACCGGACAGTCTGGTGCACCAGACCAGGGCACACTCTGTTACTTTGCTCCTTTGTATTTGAACCCTATTTTGAAAATTTATTGGTTTATGTTGAACCTTTATGCACCTGTGGAACATACATTCTAGAGCAAACTAGTTAGTCCAATATTTGTGTAGGGCATTCAACCACCAAAATTAATTGTAGGAAAATGTTAACACTATTTCCCTTTCAGTATCGATGTGATCTATTAAACTATGAGTCGAGCCAAATCATTAACTAGCTTAACGAGATAGTTCGGAGATGGAGACGATATTCATTCCAGTGGGAGTAGACCGGGCCCGAGGATGATGGATGTCAGCCAAGCCGCCTCCATCCGTCGTCTGTTCCCCCATCCGACGGCCATCCTGCTGCGCCTCGCTGTGCCAGCCCACGTCGCCTCTGACGGACATTTTCCGTCTGTTTGGTTCCTCGGCTAGGCAGAGCCTAGTTCAGAAGCTAATGCAGAACAAACCTAGCCTGTATAATGGATGTAAGTAATATTTTGTATGGCTGTTTGGTTGACTGTACATAACCAGCCAGGATTTGGTGGTCACGTGTTTTGTTGAATCATCCATTTGAGTGTACAGGCGATATGTTTGTTGGGGGCGTGTTATTTGATCTTTGCCAGGATTTCACTAATGTACATGAGACGATTTATACAAATACAACAATTTACACAAGTCTGGCAAATTTGTAACTACAATTTAGTAATTTACACAAGTCGCCTAGTTGTAATAGCATAAACAATCCAGTCGAAACAGATCTCAGCATACTAATCTACATGAAACCAAATTATACAAGTCTATCAAATTAGTAGTAACACCTACTAGACAATTTATACAAGTCTGACAAATTACAGTTTGACAGAGATAGTAGTAACAGCTACTATCAAGCTTAACAATACTAACAGTTTGACATAGATAGTAGTAACAAACTAACAACTACAGTGTACACAATTTACACGTGTTTCTTTGATGAGCAAACAAGATTAGCCTCAGCTTTCATTGACCATTGTCTTCGCATACCAGGTTAGCATCATAGGCACATACCAAACTCGTCGATTATTGTAAGAACAAGAGTATAATATCAGTTCTTAATCATCAACAGATATCAATTCTTAACCAGCAAACAGGTCAGCAAATAGGCCAACAAACAGGTCTACAAATAGACCAATAAACAAGCGGGGAAATGCATAGAACTCAGGAAACATCATTGTTCTATCCAAGTGTAGCATATATCTTCTTAAACAGGGAAATGCATAGAACTCAGGTTAATCTAACTCAAGAAAACATCATTGTTCTATACAAGTGTAGCATATCTGTTCTTAAATAAGGAAATCCATAGAACTCAAGTTAATCCATAGAACTCAAGAAAACATCATTATTCTATGAAAATGTAGCATGTCTATTCTTAAGTACCATATAAGATATAGAGAATATAGCAAGTGTAACACATTTGTTCTTAAACAGCATAAAATGACAGATAGATCTGAGCAAGTGTAGCATATCTGTTCTTAAGCATTATATAGGAATATGATAGATGGATTAGATCAGATGTGGTAGTGCTTGGCTAGGAAAGTCTTGAGCCACAGGTCACGATTATCAGGAGTCATGTCCAGGAACACTAGGGAGGTGGCCTTGTGCTCCATCATCCGACTGATTGGTTAACCGCACCATCTAATCTTGGATTGAGATCATGTTTGGTTGCTTGTACGTGGGAGTCACAACCTACATGGTGGATGCAAAATAAGCCATTTTGATGCTATTAACCTACATCCACCCATACACTCAAAATTATCGTATCTGGTTGGGCAGGACGTGCCAGTCTGCGCATGGACGCGCAGCCATCCAATCAGGTTGCATGTGGTTCAGGGCATACATGAGAGCCTCCCTAGAGAACCTAGGACAATTGATTACAATATTATAGATTCCAGGTGCTGCTACAGCATGGATGCTTTCACGGACAGCAGTAGCAACATCTGAAACAACTTCTTTCATCCCATTGAACACAACAACATTATCATCAATCATGAACCTCTTCCTCTTCCCTAAGTTAGGCTTGTTATCATTGGACTCACCAAGGGTACCCTTGTCAACAGTCTTCCCCTTGTTAGTTAGATTGGAACAATCAACAAACTTTGAGGTCACTTCAATGCCATCATCTAGGATGTCAACAATGTTAGTTGGCTTGCCCAAAGGCTCATTTGAACCCATTGCAAACCTACCCGTGGCAACCCCACTTCCACTTCTAAATATAATTTGCATTGGCATATAGTTCTTGTCGGTACCTTGAAACAGGGGTACCCCTTGTTACAAGGTAAAGACGCTGTGCTGGCGGGAAAGTCTCTGGTTGCGCGGTAAGCGGCTCACCGTCATGCAACATCAGCCGCCTTGGGGTCGCCACATGACCAAGGGAAAGGACGTGCTCCGGATACACGCAGTGGGTCCGGACCTGCTACGTGGAAAGCACTGGACCCCAAGGCGTGACGGGCGGACCTCCGAAAAAGATCCCAGACCCTTCCGAGTGGGGTCCGGACAGATCACCACCGGGTCTCGGGATTCTAGGGCAGGGGATACCCGGACCCTGCCCTGGAAGGGGTCCGGTGCTGGCACGTGTCCGGGGCTTGCACCGTGCTCCCCGCTCAGGCAGAGACCCGCTGCTGTCGCGTGGCTTGTGGCTCATGACATAAGCCACCAGGTAGAGTCTGATGTTGGGCCACTGAAGCCGCACAGTCTCTGCATTTATTGCAGAGAGGACGCGCCGCCTGCCACCACGCTAACGGGCAGCGCGTCCTCCCAACATTTAATGTGTCCTGTCCAATCCGCTGGTAGACGGCGTCAAGGTAATCCAGCGGGCGGCGCGCCTGACCGGTCTGTTGGCAAACAGTGCGCCCGTGCCGAGCGGTGCATTGTTCTCATCATCCCTTCTACAAGAAGCCTCCCCTGCACAACGAGGATACGCAGATCTCGGGTGTCAGGGCACTAGAAGATCGCCCCAGCAGCAAACATTTGTGGCTCCAAGTGCTATATTTGTTATGTCCCTAGGCCCGCATGTCGGGGCTCAGTACCTTTGTGCATGCCCCCTTCAGCTATAAAAGGGGAGGCATGCGGCGTTACAGAGGGATCCAATCTTAGGCTCACTCAGACACTCACAAGTTCATACAAGCTCTCAAGCAATACATCACACAGTGGAGTAGGGTATTACGCTCTGATGGCCCGAACCACTCTAAACCCTCACGTGTTCTTGTGTTCATCCCACCAGTCTCGTAACAAGCAAAACGCTTATGCCCCTCCTCTTCTTAGGATTTAGGGCGGGTGCAATCCACCACCCGGCCGGAGAGATTTCCTCTCCGACATTTGGCACGCTAGGTAGGGGGCTAGGCTTTTAGATTTTTGCTTGTTACCTGATCGACACCATGGTCCATATCGCCGAGCACCAAGATGAGACCTCCAAAGATTTCCTCTTGGAGGAGGGGCCGCATCCGCTACACCGTAGAATTCCGACTACCCGGCGCCCGGTGCCACAGCTGTGCGCTCCACGCAGCAGCACACACCGGCGCAGGCATCCCGGACTCCATCGGGGGTCGCTCCCGCCGGAGCGCTCTCCGCGGCCAGGGAGTTGCTGTGTCACCCACCAAGTTCCATAGCCTCGCCAGGGGCTATGGGACAATGGCGCGACGATGTGGATCGCCTCCTCGGCATAGCACACATTGGCTCGGCCAGGCCCAGGCCTCAATCGTCCTGACGCCAGTACGAGGCGTCGGCCTCGGTGCGCTCGCCCTCGGTGAGGGCTGCACCGACCAAAGATCTACGTGCAAAGCTCAATCGTAGACGTGCGGCAGAAGATACACAAGTCCCCCTGGAGAGACCAGAAGACCTACAGGACGAGCTCAACCGCAGGCGTGCAGGCAAGAATGCCCACCTCTCTTTAGGAAGGGCGCGTGAGTGCCGCTAGAGCCTCGAGGGTCACAACCTCGAGCAAGATTTCGCTGCGGTCGTGCCGCAGGGCCCGGGAGATGCCTGATTCCAGACGAGCATCCCGTTGGCTGGAGTAGGCTGCGCCGCCTTAACAGACCACCTCCGCGTGGCGACGTGGCCAACCAAGTTTCGTCCACAGCTGCTAGAAAAGTACGACGGTACGACAAACCCGTCAGAATTCCTGCAGGTCTATGTCACTGCCATTACAGCGGCAGGTGGAGACACCGTCGTAATGGCGACCTACTTCCATATAGCTCTGTCTAGGCCAGCCCGAACTTGGCTCATGAACCAAGCCCTAGGGTCCATATACTCTTGGGAAGAGCTCTGCGCGCGGTTCATGGCGAACTTCGCCAGCACCTACCAGCAGCATGGTGTAGAAGCACACCTCCATGCAGTAAGGCAGGAACCCAGGGAAACCCTCCGGGCGTTCATTTCCCGCCTCACCAAGGTACATGGGACAATCCCTCGTATCTTAGATGCTTCCATCATCACTGCTTTCCGCCAGGGGGTGCGTGACGAAAAGATGCTGGAGAAACTGGCCACGCGTGATGTGGACAACGTCACCACACTCTTCGCTCTGGCTGATAAATGTGCCAAGGCCGCCGAGGGCCATGCTTGGCACTCGGCGCCACAAGCTGGGGTCACCCAGACGGGCGATTCGGGTCTCGTCGCCCAGGGCGATGGCAAAAAGAAAAAGAGAAACAAGGGACGCGGCCGCGAGAAGCGGCAGTGAGAGCACCTAGAGGGGGGTGAATAGGTGATCCTGTAAAAATCAAATACTTGTAGCCACAAAACTTGGTTAAGTGTTAGCTCAATAGAATCAAGTGGCTAAGGACCAAGCTCTTGTGAAACACAATGGTCACGAAGAAAACAAGCACAAGAGACACGGTGATTTATCCCGTGGTTCGGCCAAGTATAACACTTGCCTACTCCTTGTTGTGGCGTCCCAATGGACGAGGGTTGCACTCAACCCCTTTCAAGTGATCCAATGATCAACTTGAATACCACGGTGTTTTCCTTCCATTTACTATCTCCCGTTTGTGAGGAATCTCCACAACTTGGAGCCTCTCGCCCTTACAATTGATGATTACAAAGAAGCACGTAAGTAAGGGAGGGGAGAGCAACACACACAAGACTCAAAGCACGAGCACAAACACGCACACAAGCCACAACTTGAGCTCACAACACAATGCGAGGAGTTCTCTACTCAACTAGAGCTCAAGTCACTATCACAAAGAATCAAATGCGCGAGAATGGAGTCTTGGTGCTTAGAGATGATCAAAGAATGGTTGGGTTACTCCTCCATGCGCCTAGGGGTCCCTTTTATAGCCCCAAGGCATCTAGGAGCCGTTGGAGGCAATCTGGGAAGGCAATTCTTGCCTTCTGTCGGGTGGCGCACCAGATAGTCCGGTGCACCACAGGACAGGCACTGTTCATGGTTCGGTGTAGATCGCCTTCCTGAAATGGCACAGCCGACCGTTGTAGAATTGTAGCCGATGGCGCACCGGACACTGTCCGGTGCCTCCTGCCGACCGTTGGAGCGGGCCACGCGTCGCCCGCAGATTTGGCGGCCGACCGTTGCGCTGGCGGCCGTTGGCTCACCGGACAGTCTGGTGTACCACCGGACAGTCCGGTGAATTTTAGCCGTACGCCACCGACGAATTCCCGAGAGTGGCCAGTTCGCCAGAAGCCAGCCTGCACCACCGGACAGTCCGGTGTGCCAGACTGAGCTGAGTCTTGGCTGCTTCGAGCCAAGTTCTTTTCTTCTTTTCTTTTCTCTGATTCCAGCACTTAGACAAATATATTAGTACACAAAAACCAATGTACTAAGTCTAGAATCATACCTTAGCTTTGATTATCACTTTTCTGTTGATTTAGCACAAGAGGGCTCATTTAAATGTGTTGGGCACTTAATCACCAAAACATAATGGAAATTGCCCAAAGACACATTTCCCTTTCAATCTCTCCCTTTTTGGTGATTTATGCCAACACATCCAAAAGCAATGCAAAACATGCAACATCGATTCAAATTGAAGACCAAATTGTTTTAAACTCTAATTTGGCATATTTGGATCATTCTTTGCCACCACTTGGTTTGTTTTTGCAAATCAAAATCATTTTCCTATCTCTAAGTCAAACACACATGTTTAGGCACAAATAGAGATATTCCAATTGAAAAATTGATCGAGTGCCAAAAACTCCCCCTTTTTCTCATAACCATTAATTCTCCCCGCCAGAGACCAAATTTTGACAATAAGAGTATTTTGACAAAGCAAAAGTTCTAACTCTACTATTTTCAAAATTCTCAAGTGGTAGCTGATCCATTTGCTTTGGCCTTAATTTCTCCCCCTTTGGTATTAAGCACCAAAATGAGATCATTATTGGCCCTTAAACCCCATTGTCTCACCAAAATCGTCAATTAAGAGTAAAAAGGCAATAAGAGCATGGAGATGAACTTGGAGTAAATTACCCTCTCATCGGAGTGCAGTGGAAGTCTTGCATGGTCCAAGTTCACCTTTCCCTTTCAATCCACCTTTGAGACTAAATTAAATAAACTCAAGCACACGGTTAGTCTCAAAGGGTCAAGTTGTAGCATTTCTCCTCCTAAATATGTGCATCATTCACACATGGACTTGTGAGGTCCAGGGATCCCTTGCACAACTCCTTTGTTGAGGTCGACATGTCCGTTGGTTCACATTGGAGTCTTTGCGGGCTTGGCGTCCTTCATCCCGAACCGCTTGAGCAAGTCTTGCGTGTACTTCGTTTGGGAGATGAAGGTGTCGTCCTTGAGTTGCTTCACTTGGAACCCAAGGAAGTAGTTCAACTCGCCCATCATCGACATCTCGGATTTCTGTGTCATCACCCTGCTAAACTCTTCACAAGACTTTTGGTTAGTAGAACCAAATATTATGTCATCGACATAAATTTGGCACACAAATAGGTCACCATCACAAGTCTTAGTGAAAAGAGTTGGATCGACTTTCCCAACCTTGAAAGCATTAGCAATTAGAAAATCTCTAAGGCATTCATACCATGCTCTTGGGGCTTGCTTAAGTCCATAGAGCGCCTTAGAGAGCTTACACACGTGGTCGGGGTACCGTTCATCCTCAAAGCCAGGGGGTTGCTCCACGTACACCTCCTCCTTGATTGGCCCATTGAGGAAAGCGCTCTTCACGTCTATTTGGAACAACCTGAAAAAATGGTGAGCGGCATAGGCTAACAAAATGCGAATCGACTCTAGCCTAGCCACAGGAGCAAAATTCTTCTCGAAATCCAAACCTGCGACTTGGGCATAACCTTTTGCCACAAGTCGAGCCTTGTTTCGTGTCACCACCCTGTGCTCGTCTTGCTTGTTGCGGAACACCCACTTGGTTCCCACAACGTTTTGCTTGGGACGTGGCACCAGTGTCCAAACTTCATTTCGCTTGAAGTTGTTGAGCTCTTCGTGCATGGCCAACACCCAGTCCGGATCTAGCAAGGCCTCAATAGAAGAGACAAACGAGTAATGCTCACAAAAATTAGCTAGACGTGAGCGAGTTGTTACTCCCTTGCTTATATCACCCAAAATCTGGTCGACGGGATGATTCCGTTGAATCGTCGCTCGAACTTGAGTTGGAGGGGCCCGTGGTGCTTCTTCATCCACAACTTGGTCTTCTTGTGCTCCCCCTTGATCACACGCCTCCTCTTGAGGAACCTGTTCATCATCTTGAGTTGGGGGGTGCATCATCGTTGAGGAAGAAGGTTGATCTTGCTCTTGGTGTTCCTTTGGTCGCACATCTCCAATCGCCATGGTGCGAATTGCGTCCGTTGGAACATCATCTTCATCTACATCATCAAGATCAACTTGCTCTCTTGGAGAGCCATTAGTTTCATCAAATACAACGTTGCTAGAGACTTCAACCAAACCCGATGATTTGTTGAAGACTCTATACGCCTTTGTATTTGAGTCATAACCTAGCAAAAACCCTTCTACAGCTTTGGGAGCAAATTTGGAATTCCTACCTTTCTTCACTAGTATGTAACATTTACTCCCAAATACACAAAAATAAGACACGTTGGGTTTGTTACCGGTTAGAAGTTCATACAACGTCTTCTTGAGGAGGCGATGAAGGTAGATCCGGTTTATGGCGTGGCAAGCTGTGTTCACAGCTTCCGACCAAAACCGCTCGGGCGTCTTGAATTCTCCAAGCATCGTCCTCGCCATGTCTATAAGCGTCCTGTTCTTCCTCTCTACCACACCGTTTTGCTGTGGTGTGTAGGGAGCGGAGAACTCATGCTTGATTCCTTCCTCCTCAAGAAACTCCTCCACTTGAAGGTTCTTGAACTCGGACCCGTTGTCGCTTCTAACCTTTTTCACTTTGAGTTCAAATTCGTTTTGAGCTCGCCTTAGAAAGCGCTTGAGGGTCCCTTGGGTTTCTGATTTATCCTGCAAAAAGAATACCCAAGTGAAGCAGGAAAAATCATCAACAACAACAAGACCATACTTACTTCCCCCTATGCTGAGGTAGGCAACGGGTCCGAAGAGGTCCATGTGAAGTAGCTCCAAAGGTCTTGATGTGGTCATCACATTTTTGTTGTGATGAGCGCTTCCCACCTGTTTGCCTGCTTGACAAGCTGCACAAGGTCTATCTTTTTCGAAAAACACATTTGTTAGACCTAACACATGTTCTCCCTTTAGAAGTTTGTGAAGGTTCTTCATCCCAACATGTGCTAGATGGCGATGCCACAGCCAGCCCATGCTAGTCTTAGCAATTAAGCATGCATCTGGATCGGCCTCCTCTTTCGAAAAATCCACTAAATAGAGTTTGCCATCTAGTACACCCTTAAAAGCTAGTGAACCATCACTCCTTCTAAAGACAGACACATCTACATTTGTAAATAGACAATTATAACCCATGTGGCACAATTAACTAACAGACAACAGATTATAGCCTAGCGACTCTACTAGAAATACATTAGAGATAGAGTGCTCATTAGTGATGGCTATCTTGCCTAAGTCTTTGACCTTGCCTTGATTCCCATCTCCAAATATGATTGTATCTTGGGAATCCTTGTTCTTGACATAGGAGGTGAACATCTTCTTCTCCCTCGTCATGTGGTTTGTGCATCCGCTGTCGATAATCCAGCTTGAGCCCCCGGATGCATAAACCTGCAAGGCAAATTAGACTTGGGTTTTAGGTACCTAACTCTTGTTGGGTGCTACAAGGTTAGTTATAATAGTCTTTGGGACCCAAATGCAAGTCTTGTCTCCCTTGCACTTGGCCCCCAACTTCCTAGCAATCACTTTCTTATTCTTATAACAAATTGCAAAATAAGTATTGCAAGCATGGTAAATTGTAGAAGGTTAATAACATACTTTCCTAGGCACATGAGCAACATTTTTCCTAGGCATATTTTTACCATGCACAAAAGATGAACTTGAAGCAATCATAGCATGTGAATCATAAGCATAACTCCTATGAGCATTTCTAGAAAATTTTCTATCACTATAGATGAAAGCATGATTCCTTTGAGCACTATTAGCCATAGGGGCCTTCCCTTTCTCCTTGGCGGAAATGGGAGCCCTTTGACTTATTAAGTTCTTGGCTTCCTTTCTAAAGCCAAGCCCATCCTTAATAGAGGGGTGTCTACCAACAGTGTAGGCATCCCTTGCAAATTTTAGTTTATCAAAATCCACCTTGCAAGTCTTAAGTTGAGCATTAAGACTTGCAACTTCATCATTTAATTTAGTAATGGATGCCAGATGTTTATTACAAGCATTAACATCAAAATCCTTGCACCTATTACAAATTACGACATGTTCCACACATGAACTAGACTTATTAGCTACTTCTAACTTAGCATTTAACTCATCATTAACACTCTTCAAATTAGAAATAGATTCATGGCAAGCAGAAATTTCAGAAGATAAAATCTCATTCCTTTTAGTTTCTAAAGCAAGAGATTTTTGTACACTAATAAACTTAACATGTTCTTCATACAATATATCCTCTTGCTTTTCTAAGAGTCTATTCTTTTCATTTAAAGCATCAATCAATTCATTGATTTTTTCTACCTTGGCTCTATCTAAACATTTAAATAAGCTAGAATAATCTACTTCATCATCACTAGATTCTTCATCGCTAGAAGTAGTGTATTTAGGAGTTTCTTGAACACTTACCTTTTTCTCCTTTGCCATTAAGCAAGTATGACGCTCGTTAGGGAAGAGAGACGACTTGTTGAAGGCTGAGGCGGTGAGTCCTTCATCGTCGGAGTCGGACGAAGAGCAATTCGAATCCCACTCTTTGCCAAGGTGCGCCTCGCCCTTCGCCTTCTTGTAGGACTTCTTTTTCTCCCTCTTCCCGCTCTTTTCTTGTCCCTGGTCACTATCATTATCGGGACAGTTAGTAATAACGTGACCAGTCTTACCACACTTGAAGCAGGAGCGCTTTCCCCTTGTCTTGCTCTTGTTGGGATGCTCCTTGCGTCCTTTTAGTGCCGTCTTGAAGCGCTTGATAATGAGGGCCATTTCATCCTCATTTAGCCTGGCCGCCTCAACTTGCGCCACCTTGCTAGGTAGCGCCTCCCTGCTGCTTGTTGCTTTGAGAGCAACGGTTTGAGGCTCGTAGATGGGCATTGGGCCATTCAATGCCTCATCAACGTATCTTGCTTCCTTGATCATCATACGCCCGCTTACAAACTTTCCGAGTATTTCCTCGGGCGTCATCTTTGTGTACCTAGGATTCTCACGGATTGAGTTCACAAGATGAGAATCAAGAACAGTGAAGGACCTGAGCATAAGTCGGACGACGTTGTGGTCCGTCCATCTCGTGCTTTCATAACTCCTGATCTTGTTGACCAGGGTCTTGAGCCTGTTGTACGTTTGCGTTGGCTCCTCCCCCTGATCATTGCGAACCTCCCCAGTTCGCCTTCCACCAACTCCATCTTGGTGATCATGGTGGCATCGTTCCCCTCATGAGAAATCTTATGAGTGTCCCAGATTTGCTTGCCGTTGTCCAAGCCGCTCACCTTATTGTACTCGTCCCTGCACAAGGATGCTAGCAAAACAGTGGTAGCTTGTGCATTTTTATGGATTTGCTCATTAATGAAAACAGGGTTGTCAGTACTATCAAAAAGCATTCCGTTTTCAACAATCTCCCAAATACTCGGATGGAGAGAGAATAGGTGACTACGCATTTTGTGACTCCAAAATGGGTAGTCTTCTCCATCAAAGTGTGGAGGTTTCCCAAGTGGAATTGAAAGTAAATGAGCATTGGAATTAAATGGAATACGAGAGTAATCAAAAGAAAAATTCGAATTAACCGATTTCTTTTTCTCGTCGTATTCGTCGTCTCTTTGGGAAGAAGAAGACTCATCGCTGTCGTAGTAGACGATCTTCTTGATGCGCCTCTTCTTCTTCCCGTCCTTCTTCTTATGACTCGAGCCAGAGTCCAAGGGCTTATCATCTCTTGGCTCGTTGACGATGGACTCCTTTGTCTTGTCGTTGACCACCATCCCCTTTCCCTTAGGATCCATCTCTTCGGGTGATTAGTCCCTTGCGTGAAGAGAACGATTCTGATACCAATTAAGAGCACCTAGAGGGGGGGGGGGGTGAATAGGTGATCCTGTAAAAATCAAATACTTGTAGCCACAAAACTTGGTTAAGTGTTAGCTCAATAGAATCAAGTGGCTAAGGACCAAGCTCTTGTGAAACACAATGGTCACGAAGAAAACAAGCACAAGAGACACGGTGATTTATCCTGTGGTTCGGCCAAGTATAACACTTGCCTACTCCACGTTGTGGCGTCCCAATGGATGAGGGTTGCACTCAACCCCTTTCAAGTGATCCAATGATCAACTTGAATACCACGGTGTTTTCCTTTCGTTTACTATCTCCCGTTTGCGAGGAATCTCCACAACTTGGAGCCTCTCGCCTTTACAATTGATGATCACAAAGAAGCACGGAAGTAAGGGAGGGGAGAGCAACACACACAAGACTCAAAGCACGAGCACAAACACACACAAAAGCCACAACTTGAGCTCACAACACAATGCGAGGAGTTCTCTACTCAACTAGAGCTCAAGTCACTATCACAAAGAATCAAATGCGCGAGAATGGAGTCTTGGTGCTTAGAGATGATCAAAGAATGCTTGGGTTACTCCTCCATGCGCCTAGGGGTCCCTTTTATAGCTCCAAGGCAGCTAGGAGCCGTTGGTGGCAATCTGGGAAGGCAATTCTTGCCTTCTGTCGGGTGGCGCACCGGACAGTCCGGTGCACCACCAGACAGGCACTGTTCATGGTCTGGTGCAGATCGCCTTCCTGAAATGGCACAACCGACCATTGCAGAATTGTAGTCGTTGGCGCACCGGACACTGTCCGGTGCACACTGGACAGTCCGGTGCCTCCTGCCGACCGTTGGAGCGGGCCACGCGTCGCCCTCGGATTTGGCGGCCGACCGTTGCGCTGGCGGCCGTTGGCTCACCGGACAGTCCGGTGTACCACCGGACAGTCCGGTGAATTTGAGCCGTACGCCGCCGACGAATTCCCGAGAGTGGCCAGTTCACCAGAAGCCAGCCTAGCGCACCGGACACTGTCCGGTGCACCACCGGACAGTCCGGTGTGCCAGACTGAGCTGAATCTTGGCTGCTTCGAGCCGAGTTCTTTTCTTCTTTTCTTTTCTCTGATTCCAGCACTTAGACAAATATGTTAGTACACAAAAATCAATGTACTAAGTCTAGAATCGTACCTTAGCTTTGATTTTCATTTTTCTCTTGATTTAGCACAAGAGGGCTCATTTAAATGTGTTGGGCACTTAATCACCAAAACATAATGGAAATTGCCCAAAGGCACATTTCCCTTTCAGGCAGGCTGCTGCTCCAGTCATCACTGCCGCGGCTGGGGGCCAGGGTAAGCGCAACAAGTGCTCACGGCCCCAGGAAGGCAACGACAACACATGCCCAGTGCACCCCAACAGCCGCCACAGTGCCGCCGACTGCCGGGAGATTATCAAACTCGTAAAGCGCGTCAGCGAGCGGCGCGAGCAATCCTCTAGGGACGGCTCGCCGCCTTATCATTGGCTTCACAAGGAAGGGGCCGATGAAAGGGCTACGGCTGCGGGGGGACAGGACCTCAGCTACCAATCGCCCGAGAGAAACCTTAAGGACATTTTCACCAAAGAAACCGACTCCGGCAATGACGACGACCGCCGCAAGAAGCTGTATGTTATGTACGGCGGAAGCTGGGTGCTCGTTCCCGTAGGAGTGTCAAGTCCCTACGACGGGAGGTCCTGTCGGCAGTCCCAGGAGTCCCCAAAGCTGCTCCGCACCAACGATGGAGGAGCACCACCATCTCTTTCGGGACATTCGACTGCCCCGACAACATGGTGGGGGACGGCGTACTACCGCTCATCACCGCCCCCTGTTAGGGACTTGTTCTCAAATGCTATGATTTAAGAACAAGGCAACACAGAAAAGGTTAATGGTTAATGCCCTTCGTCCTTCGAAGCATTATCTCCCTCAGGATATAATGATCTTTAGACGAAGGTTATGAAGGGCGTACCTTCATCATCATAGTATATATATTGACGAAAAGAGAAGCATATGGGACATGAGGAATAACACAAATGATCATATGATATCATTAATACTTTTTCATTGTATCTTTATGAACGAACATGAACAATATTGAATTACATTTATACCTTCGGCTCAACAGAAGGCAAAAAGTCCAAGCGTGACGCGCGAGCAAATACAAATCAGCGTGAACAGTACAGGGGTACTGTTCATCTATTTATAGGCACAGGACACAGCCTGTAAGAAATTACATTCATGCCCTTTACAACTGCTTACAATCACAATACAAGCTATTACAGGTCGATTAGTCATTTCATCTCTAAGTCGGTTCACTCCTTCGTCTTGGGACACGTGACTATGCCGAAACTTTATAAATGATAGCTTCGGCACTGCTTTTTGAGAGGATCTGCCGAAGGTGCTTCTTCTTACAGGATCTTCGACGACGAAGCATACCCCCAACAGTAGCCCCTTCGCGGTGTTAGATCGTTTGTCGTAACGAGCTTGATCCGTGAAAAAGTCTCCTAGGCTTCGGGGAGCCGAAGATCCGAAAAACACCTTCCCTGAGCTCGTTGCCGAGAAATGATTACAAAATTTCGAGCACGAGATGGTCCCATCATGCAGCAGGTAAACGCGTCCTGGCGATTCACCTGCTCGGGTTCTGTGGCCCACCACTCAGTGAGTGCGGGCGACTGTTCGTCCGGTGCGGAAGACTTGACTATTCGCCTCCTCACCTACGGCACTATATAAACAGATGGGTAGGTGTGAAGTTACCACAGCATTCATTGCTATTGCCCTGTTTTGCTGCCAAAAATTTGATCATAGCCGAAGCTTGTTCATCGCACTCAATCGAAGCACCACTGTTCACTTTGCTTCGTCACAAGAGAAAGAGCTTCGGAAAAATTAAAGAAGTCAGCAATTCCATAAAAAATTGTGGAAAATTCATCATCATATGGCAAGAGTTCGTTCTACAGCTAGGGTTATACGTGACGAAGAGGAAACCGAAGCTGCTGAAACCGCTCCAATTTCCGAAGTGATGAAACGGTCAGGGTTGGCAGTGCCGGAAGAAGCTTCTGAAGGTACCCCTGCTGCCGAAGCTGAGCAAATTGATGTTGAAGAAGGTGAAGCTGAAGATGAGTACAACGCCATGCCATCTAAACCTAGCCACCTAGAGTTTGGAAAGTCTACTATTACCGAAGATGACATGCCTAAGTTGATGAAGCTCGGTTATATTAGTGAAGCCAAGAGAAAACTAGTTTGTTTTGGTGGAGGGGAAATTACTCCGAAGCCAGAAAAGAATGAAGTGGTAGTCTTTAAAAGCTTCTTTAAAGTAGGATTGAGATTTCCTTTGCATGAGATGATTGCGGATGTGTTGGAGAAGTTTGGGATTTATCTTCATCAGCTAACTCCTAACGCCATTGTTAGGCTTAGCGTTTATATTTGGTCTCTCCGAAGCCAGGGGCGGAACCGCTTGCCGAAGGTTTCTGTCGGGCACATGAACTTCATTATCAGACAAAGGCTAGAGAGGATGGACTACACGAGAATTTCGACTGCTACAATTTTGCTTATCGCAAAGATGCGAGGTCTCCAGTTATTAGCTATCGTACCAAATGGCCCACTGGCTGGAAGACCGAGTGGTTTTATGTTAAGGTTGACGAGAAGAAGGAGAAGCTGGTTTAAAGCCCATTGGAGTTAGTCTTTGGAGAGACTAGGCCTCAATGCAACATGTTGCCAGAATCACCATGCCAAATTGCCTTGGGTGAATTTCGAGTTGTTTCAGAGCACATTGGCACCAGGAACTTGGTACAAGAATTCTTAGCTTTTAGAGTATTCCCGACTTTGAAAGAATGGGATATGCCGAAGCTTAAAGGGGAAAAGAAAAAGAAGGAACTTGTTCGGCTGCCTTATTATTATAAATTCAAGAAACACTTCAAAGAACCTTGCCAAGAGTGGTTAGACACGATTGAAGTTATGTGCAACGAGATCCTTGGCAACTATTCTAAAAAAGAAGATCAACTAATGACTGCAGCCTTCGGGACTCGACCGAAGCGAAGGTTGAACCGGGTTTTGGATGCGTTGAATTTTGAGTATCCTGACTATGAGAGATTGGACAGAGGGGCCGAAGGGCAAAAAAGAAAAAGAGTTGTTAGTGTTCTAAATAGAGAAGCTACTAAATTGGTGAAGAAAGATGAAGAAATTTTGAAGAAAAGAAATTTGAGCCCTGAGCCAAAGATGGCTGTTTTGAAGAAAAGAAAAGCTGCTGCTCTGAAACCAAAAACGACTGATGTAGAGGAAGAGGCTCCTTCAACGCCTTCTGCTGCTGTCGTTGAAGAAATTTTAAAGATAATGACTGAATATTTGCCTGTCAAGCTAAGTCCACTAGAGCCACATTTGACGAAGGTTTTTCAGAAGGAAAAGGAGCCTCTGGCAGTGGAGAAGCCTGCTGAGCCGAAGAAACGAAGAATCGTTCATGTGGTTGAAGTTATCGAACAGACACCGCCGGTGGCCTCGACATCGAAGACCCCAGCCGTGGAGAGCACTGCTGCTACCGAAGCCGTAGCCGTTGAAGCTAAAAGTGAAGCTGACACTGCCAAAGCTGAGGCCGCCGAAGATACAAATTTAGAAACCACACTTGCTGATATTGATAACATGCTTCTGAATGAGCCCGCGGAAGAAGCTGCTAGAGTTCCTGAAGAAACTCTAGCCATAGCACCTGGGAAAGGAAAAGAGAAAGCCAAAGATATATCAGAAGAAGAAGACTTCAATTTTCAGGACATACTTGGACAAGAATTGTCAAAGGCTGAAAAAGAAGAGTTGAAGGAATATGCCATATCTTGCAGGTACAGACCCAGGGCACTGCTCTTTGGGGGAGTTAACGAGGAGAATCTGGGATGCCTTTGGGACCGCACTGGGGCAAAAGTTGTCGGCACTCTATCGAATAGTATTGGCCTTCCGAAGGTTGAAGCAGACCTCAGTAGGTACCGGCGGTAGCATATCGCTGGTAGTCTATTCTATGCCAACTTTAAGGTAAAATTCTTAACTTTTTATTATTTTTGTTGTGAAGATGTTATCTGATGAAGGTTATTTTGTCAGAGCTTACTGCTGAGCAAAGTCCTGAGGATGCAACAAGACCTCGAGGACAAAAAGAATGAAATTATAATTGAGGGCCTAGAGAAGAAGATAAAAGACCATGAGGCTATTCTAGAAAAGAAAGACTTCGCACTTCGAACTATGGAAGATTCATTGGCAGAAGCCCAGGCCAAAATTGCTAGATTGAATAATGAACTCTCCACAGAAAAGAAAATTTTCGAAGCCAAACTTGAAGCTGAGGCCGAGAAAAACTCAAATTTGCGGAAATTGTTGAAAGAACTTCAAGAAAAATGCGTGGGCTTCAGCAACCGGTGCCTACAGCGGCTAAAACAAGTTTTCAACTCGGTTGGAGCCGGTGCTGAGAAATTTATCCCTTCGGTTGAGAACCTGCCGGAGACCTTCGAACATATTGAGGGCGAAGTTGACGCTCTTGACGAAGTCATTGGAGGACATGCCGATTTCTGCGCTCTGGTAGCTTCTCGGGGCACCGCCGTTGCCTTCATGAAATCTGGCTGTGAACATGGAAAAATTGTCAACAGACCGAATTTTAGCTTATCTCCGGCAGATTTAATTGATATCCCTAGCCTAGATCGGAGTATAGGGAACAGATTTATAACTCAAATTTGGGTAAAAGGCGGACGGAAAATGGCTGACGACGAAGCTCGAAGCCATCTTAAGCCGGTAAAAATTTATGCCCATTATTTTACCTTCTCTTTGAAATCTGCACTTCCCTCATACCATTTTAATATGTATAGGATAATGATGCTGAAGAAACATGAGCCGAAGCTTGACCGGTGGTCCGAAGCTCAGATGGTCTGAAGCTTAGATGATCCGAAGCTGAATGATGTCAAAGCTAAAAACGTTGCTAGAAAAATTCTAGAAGGAAAATATTATAATATCATTGTAAAAAATCTTTGTAAATTAAGAATCAGATACTAATTATGTAAATTTGTGCATACTTTGTAATATATCTTTTCCTTTTTTGTGCATGTATGAAACTGCTTTGCTGTGGACAAAACTAGCATTTTTTGAGCCGAGGGCGAAAAACACCTTCCCTTCTTTTCGTACACAACTAAGCATAAAACTGCTTCTTTTTCTGTTTTCCAAAGTCTTGTCTTTAGAGCTGAAACACCCACCTGTGTTGTGATGATGATCCTATGTATGTCTAGATGAATGTTTATGAATGCAAATGTATGATATGATGTGTCGTACAAATGAATGTCCAAACATACGCATACGAAGCCACAACCATAGCCTTCATCCCCTTAGGAATGACCAAAGTCTCTTTGCCATATATTTTTCGGCTTCACCGCTTATTTTTCGGTGTATCAGCGCTGACTTTTCGCTGTAAGTTCTGCATCCCCTTGGGAACGTCTTCTAAACTTCTTCGCCTTCTATTTCGGCGGTATCGCGTTGACTTTTCGCGCTTCGCCTTATATTTCGACGGTATCAGCGTTGACTTTTCGCTGTAAGCTCTGCATTCCCTTAGGAATGACTTTTGAGCAGAAAACTTACACCGTGCTCCCTTAGGAACGACTTTTTTGTAGCTTCGCCGTGCTCTGCATCCCCTTAGGGACGACATTCGAGCTTCTCCCTGTTTTTCCTTTCTCCCTGCACTCGATGGTGCATGCTCAATTTTTACATTTACATATTTGGGGGATTTTGCTCTCGTAGAGCTGAATAAGAAAAAGAGAAATTACATGCTATGGCCCCATTAAAAACCTTTCTCCCCCTTTGGAAAGGAAAAGGGTACCATAAAAAAAAGATTACATCAAGCTAAACATAATATCGCCGAAGCTCATCCGCGTTCCAAGATCTAGGAATGTCGTTGCCGTCCATATCCTTCAATCTGTAAGAACCGGGTCTTGACGAAGATACTACCAGAAAAGGTCCTTCCCACTTGAGCTGTAACTTGCCCACTGTATCTAGGTTGGCCACTCTCCGAAGTACCAAATGTCCTGGTTTAATACTCTTTAGCCGAACTTTTCTGTCACGCCATTTTATTGTTTCGGCTTGGTATTTATTGATATTTTCCATGGCCTGAAGCCTAATCCCTTCTATAGCATCTTTTGCCACAGAATAATCAGCTTCGTCTTCTACTGAAGCCACTATTCTTATTGATCCTGCCTTAGCTTCTTCTGGGGTGATTGCTTCGTCACCAAACAATAGTTTAAATGGTGTAAAACCTGTTGACCTTGATATTGTTGTGTTGTGGCTCCACACCACTTTGATCAATTCTTCTGGCCACTTTCCTCTGGGCTGATTGAAAATTAACTTCATTATTCCTATCATTATAATGCCATTGGCTCTTTCAACAAGTCCATTTGACTCCGGATGTCTGACCGATGCGAAATGAATCTTCGTGCCAATTTGTTCACAGAATTTCTTGAAAGCTTCAGCATCGAACTGTGTTCCATTGTCTACAGTAATAGCCTTTGGTACTCCGAAACGACAAACAATGTTTTGCCAAAAGAATTTCTAGACAGTGACCGAAGTTATTGTTGCTAAGGGCTTCGCCTCAATCCATTTTGAAAAATACTCTACCGCCACCACAACATATTTTAGATTTCCTTGTGCTGGTGGAAGTGGGCCTAGCAAATCGAGGCCCCACCTTTACAACGACCAAGTGGGTTGTATTAATTGAGTGAGGGATGAAGGTTGCTTCTGGTCTCTTGCACATTTTTGACAGCCTTCGCACTTTTGGACTAATTCTGCTGCATCCGAAGCTGCCTTCGGCCAATAAAATCCTTGCCGAAAAACTTTTCCCAACAACGGCCTAGATCCAATATGAGATCCACATAGACCTGCATGTATCTCTTTCATTAATTCTACACCTTCAGTTCTTGATAAACACTTAAGGAGTGGTGAACAGTCCCCATATTTATACAATTCCCCTTCTATTAACATGTATGGTCTTGTTCTTGCCTCCATTCTCTTGTTATAAGCTTCGTCACTTGAAAGACAATTGCCTTGGAGGAAAGATATTATTTCAGTTCTCCAGTCTTCACTTTGTACTGGAGAAATAGTAAGCACTGCTCTCTCCATGAGCTCAACTGAAGGTGCTTTTATTGTTTCAAAAAATACTTCAGAGGGTAGTGGGAGCCCCTGAGCCGCTAATTTCGCTAGCAAATCTGCATGCTCATTTTGACCTCTTGGAATATTCTTGACGGAAAATCCTTCAAAGGAAGCTTCTAGCCTTCGAACTGCATCCAGATATTTTTCAAGCTTCGGATCTCGTGCCTTGCTGCTTTTATCCACATGGCCAGCAATAACTTGAGAATCGATCTTTAGGATGGCCCTTCTTATTCCCATTGCCCTTAGTTTCCGAAGCCCTAATAGAAGTGCTTCGTACTCAGCAACATTATTTGTGCAACTGAAATCCAGTTTTACTGCATAACATGTTTTGACCTTCGAAGGTGCAACTAGGACCGCAGCTGCTCCTGCACCGAAGGCTCCTCAAGAACCATCACAAAACACTGTCCAAGCTTCGGCATCTTTACTTGTCCCTTCTTCGTGAGCCCCTGGCGTCCAATCAGCGATAAAATCTGCTAGCGCTTGAGATTGAATTGTAGATCTGTGCACGTAGTCAATAGTGAATTCATTAAGCTCCGCAACCCATTTGCCAATCCTTCCAGTAGCTTCTTTATTCCTCATGATATCCTTCAGGGGTTGTGATGAAGGAACAATTATGTGATATGCTTGAAAATAATGCTGAAGCTTCCTGGATGCCATTAACACAGCATACAATACCTTTTCCAATTCTGTATAGTTTTTCTTTGATAAACTCAAAACTTCAGAGACAAAGTATACTGGAACTTGTTTTTTAACTTGTCCTTCGAGCTTCTCTTGTACAAGTGCCGCACTCATTGTAGAGTGTGAAGCTGCCACATACAATAACAATGGAGCCCCTGGCATGGGTGGAGTTAATGTTGTTAAATCGATCAGATATTGCTTCAGCTCTTCGAAAGCTTTTTGTTGACTTGGGCCCCATTGAAAAACTTCAGTTGACTTTAGTACTTCAAATAATGGTAAATTTCTTTCTGCTGATGTAGATACAAATTGATTCAAAGATGCTAGCCTTCCTGTCAACCGTTGGGCCCCCTTTTTTGTGCTTGGTGGCTCCATTCGAAGGATAGCTTCGATCTTGCTAGGGTTGGCTTCGATCCCCTTCGTTGAAACGAAACAGCCAAGGAACTTACCCTTCTTTACTCCGAAGACACATTTTTCTGGATTTAATTTCAGGCTGGCTTGCCTAAAATTGGCAAATGTTTCCTGCAGATCAGTGATGTGGTTTTCTTGCTTCATGCTCTTCACTATAATATCATCAACATATGTTAGCACATTTCTGCCTATCTGAGAGTGAAGGACCTTGGCTGTCATCCTGCTGAAGCTTCCTCCAGCATTTTTGAGCCCCTCAGGCATCCGAAGATAACAATATGTACCACTGGGGGTTATGAAGCTGGTCTTTGGCTCATCTTCCTTCTTCATCCAGATTTGGTGATAGCCTGAATAACAATCTAGCAGACTCATGAGCTCTGACAAAGCTGTTGCGTCCACTAGAGAGTCTATTCTTGGTAATGGGAACTCATCCTTTGGACAAGCCTTATTCAGATCAGTAAAATCAATGCACATTCTCCATTTGCCAATGGCCTTTTTTACCATAACAGTGTTGGCTAGCCACTCTGGGTATTTCACTTCTCTAATGACACCAGCACTGAGAAGTCTTTTTACTTCGTTCCAAGCACCTTCGGCTTTATCGTCAGACATTTTCCGAAGCTTTTGTTTCCTGGGTCGGAAGGATGGATCAACATTGAGTGAATGCTCGATGATGTCCCTATTGACACCACAGAGATCGTTGGCTGACCATGCAAAAACATCTTTGTTGTTGAATAAAAACCTTATCAAGGTTTTCTCCTGCTCTTCAGATAATTGGGATCCCAGCAATACTTTCTGCTCTGCTATGTCTTCACACAGAAGCATGGGCTTCGGCTGATCAGCCGAAGCAGCCTTCTCTCTTCTATACTTATACTGTTCACAAGCTTCGGCTTCATCTATATTGTGGATTGCTTTTGAGTCTGTCTAATTTCCTTCAGCTTTTCTGGCAGCTTCCTGACTTCCATGAATAGCAATGGGCCCTTGATCCGAAGGTATCTTCATGCATAAATATGCTGGATGAAGAATTGCTTTGAATGCATTGAGTGTTCCATGACCAATGATTGCATTGTAAGGATATTCCATGTCAACGATATCAAACACAACCTGTTCAGTTCTTGTATTATGGACAAATTCGAAGGTCACTGGCATTGTGATCTTGCCAAGCGCTACAATCTGCCTTCCTCCGAAACCACAGACAGGGTGTGTGGCATCATGGATCGTATCCTCTGGCTCTTGCATCTGTCTGAAGGCCTTAGCAAATATGATATCCGCTGCACTGCCTGTATCGACCAAAACATTATGGACTAGAAATCCCTTGATGACACAAGATATGACCATAGCATCATTGTGAGGGTAATCCTTGAGCTGAAGGTCCTCTTGGGAGAAGGTAATTGGGATGTGAGACCATTTTGACTTGATGAAGGGTCCCTGCACCCCAACATGCTGCACCCTTCTCTGTGCTTCCTTCTTGTGCTTCTTGTTAGCCGACTCTGAACTTGAGCCGCCTGTTATTGGGAGCACAAGCTTTGTAGCCGAAAGTGCTTCAGCTTGGTTGTTGAACGAAGCCATCAGCTCAACAGTGGAAGTGAGTTCACCGGAGGTGGGCGCCAATGTTGGGGACTTGTTCTCAAATGCTATGAATTAAGAACAAGGCAACACAGAAAAGGTTAATGGTTAATGCCCTTCGTCCTTCGAAGCATTATCTCCCTCAGGATATAATGATCTTTAGACGAAGGTTATGAAGGGCGTACCTTCATCATCATAGTATATATATTGACGAAAAGAGAAGCATATGGGACATGAGGAATAACACAAATGATCATATGATATCATTAATACTTTTTCATTGTATCTTTATGAACGAACATGAACAATATTGAATTACATTTATACCTTCGGCTCAACAGAAGGCAAAAAGTCCAAGCGTGACGCGCGAGCAAATACAAATCAGCGTGAACAGTACAGGAGTACTGTTCATCTATTTATAGGCACAGGACACAGCCTGTAAGAAATTACATTCATGCCCTTTACAACTGCTTACAATCACAATACAAGCTATTACAGGTCGATTAGTCATTTCATCTCTAAGTCGGTTCACTCCTTCGTCTTGGGACACGTGACTATGCCGAAACTTTATAAATGATAGCTTCGGCACTGCTTTTTGAGAGGATCTGCCGAAGGTGCTTCTTCTTACAGGATCTTCGGCGACGAAGCATACCCCCAACACCCCCATTGTCGCCAATATGCGGCTGCACCACGTGCTAATCGATGGAGGGGCTGGCCCCTCAGCCTCCAGTGCCAAAGCACCAAAGGTGCAGCCAACCGAAGCAGACGGCGGGCCCGCGAAGACCATCCAGGTTGGTGCAGACCCATCCCGGACCACCCGCATCGCGGGAAATCTGGGAGAGAAATAGGAACTTGCGCTCGTCACCTTCCTCCGGGCAAATGCCGACGTGTTCGCTTGGGAGCCATTGAAAGGGAAATAGGGTCAAACCTTTTCCATATGAATTTTGGTGGTTGAATTGCCCAACACAAATTATTGGACTAACTAGTTTGCTCTAGATTATGAGTTCTACAGGTGCCAAAGGTTCACAACAAACCAATACAAAGTCCAAGAAAGGGTTCAAATAAAAGGAGCAAATTTAAACCGAAGGCAGCCCTGGTCTGGCGCACCGGACTGTCCGGTGCACCAGGGAATCCAACTCCAAACTTGCCAGTCTCAGGAATTTGGGAGGCCGCTCCGCTATAATTCACCGAACTGTCCGGTGTAGCACCGGACTGTTCAGTGTGCCAGCGGAGCAACGACTACTTCGCGCCAACGGTCGTCTGCGAAGGCATTAAATGCGCTACAGTGCGCGCCTGCGCGCGCAGAAGTCAGAGCAGGCGTCAGAAGGTGCACCGGACAGTCTACAGGACCTGTCCGGTGCACCACCGGACTATCCGGTGGCCCCATAAGTCAGAGGTCCAACTGTCGAACCCTAACGGTTGGGTGACGTGGCTGGCGCACTGGACAGTGTCCGGTGGCGCACCGGACTGTCCGGTGCGACCGGCGACAGAAGCCATCCCCAACGGCCATTTTGGTGGTTGGGGCTATAAATACCCCCAACCACCCCACATTTATTGCATCCAAGTTTTCAGCATTCACACCTCATAGAAGAGCTATAGCATTCAATACAAGACATAAACAAAGTGATCAAATCCTCTCCCAAGTCCGGAATCACTCCAAACAAATTAGTGACTAGAGAGAGAGACATTTGTGTTCTTTTGAGCTCTTGCGCTTGGATTGCTTTTCTTCTTCCTCATTCTTGTTTCCGCAAACACTTGTAATCAAAACAAGAGACACCAATTGTGTGGTGGTCCTTGTAGTGGACTTAGTGTCCCATTTGATTGAGAAGAGAAGCTCACTCGGTCTAAGTGTCCGTTTGAGAGAGGGAAAGGGTTGAAAGAGACCCGGTCTTTGTGACCACCTCAACGGGGAGTAGGTTTGCAAGAACCGAACCTCAGTAAAACAAATCACCGTGCCATCCTTTCTTATTTGCTTGTGATTTGGTTTCGCCCTCTCTTTCGGACTCGTCTATATTTCTAACGCTAACCCTGGCTTGTAGTTGTGCTTAAGTTTGTAATTTTCAGATTCTGCCTATTCACCCCCCCTCTAGGCGACTTTCAATTGGTATTGGAGCCTGGTGCTTCATTAGAGCCTAACTGCTCAAAGTGATGTCGGGAGAACACGCCAAGAAGAAGATGGTGACCGGCGACAAGCCCGTTACAAGCCACGGGAAGGCTCCATCGGGAGAGTCCCGCAACAAAGGGAAGGAGAAGGAATCCCCTTCACACAAGTCGCATCAGAGTGGCGAAAAGAAAAAGAAGATGAGGAAGGTGGTCTACTATGAGACCGACTCTTCATCGCCATCCACCTCCGGCTCCGACGCGCCGTCCGTAACTTCTAAGCGCCATGAGTGCAAGAAGTTTAGTAAGATTCCCCTACACTACCCTCGCATTTCTAAACGTACTCCATTACTTTCCGTTCCATTAGGCAAACCACCGGTTTTTGACGGTGAAGATTATAACATGTGGAGTGAGAAAATGAGGCATCATCTAACCTCACTCCACACTAGTATTTGAAATGTTATTGAGTTTGGTGTACAGGTACCATCCGTTGGGGATGAAGACTATGATTCGGACGAAGTTGCCCAAATCTGGCACTTTAACTCACAAGCCACCATAATACTCCTCGCCTCTCTAAGTCGAGAGGAGTATAACAAGGTGCAAGGATTGAAGAGCGCCAAAGAGATTTGGGACGTACTCAAAACGGCGCACGAAGGAGATGAGGTGACCAAGATCACCAAGAGGGAGACGATCGAGGGGGAGCTCGGTCGATTCATGCTTCACCAAGGGGAGGAGCCACAAGCGATGTACAACCGGCTCAAGACCTTGGTGAACCAAGTGCGCAACCTCAAGAGCACAAAGTGGGATGACCATGAAATGGTCAAGGTTATTCTTAGATCACTCGTATTTCTTAACCCCACTCAAGTTCAATTAATTCGTGGTGATCCAAGATATAAACTAATGTCTCCCGAGGAAGTGATAGGCAAATTTATGAGCTTTGAACTAATGATCAAAGGCTCCAAAAAGATCATCGAGCAAGGCACATCCTCCTCCGTACCCGAAGCACAACCCGTTGCATTCAAAGCAACAGAGGATAAGAAAGAAGATTCTACTCCAAGTAGAATCCCCATCGACGCCTCCAAGCTCGACAATGAGGAGATGGCACTCATCATCAAGAGCTTCTGCCAAATCCTCAAACAAAGGAAGGGGAATGATTACAAGCCCCGTTCCAAGAAGGTTTGCTACAAGTGTGGTAAGCCCGGTCATTTTATTGCAAAATGTCCATTATCTAGTGTTAGTGACAGGGGCAACGACAAGAAGGGAAAGAGGAGAGAAAAGAAGAGGTACTACAAGAAGAAGGGCATGATGCCCATGTTTGCCGGGAGTGGGACTCCGACGAGAGCTCCACCGACTCCTCCTCCGACGAGGACACCGCCAACATCGCCGTCAACAAAGGGCTCCTCTTCCCCAACGTCGGCCACAAATGCCTCATGGCAAAGGACGACAAAAAGAAGAAGGTAAAATCAATATCCTCAACTAAATATGCTACATCCAGCGATGAGGCTAATTCTAGTGATGATGAGGATGACTTGTTTACTCTTTTTGCCAACTTAAACATGCAACAAAAGGAAAAATTAAATGAATTGATTAGCACTATTCATGATAAGGATGAACTCTTGGATAGCCAAGAGGACTTCCTAATTAAAGAAAACAAAAAGCATGTTAAGGTGAAAAATGCTTATGCTCTAGAAGTAGAAAAATGTGAAAAATTAACTAGTGAGCTAAGCACTTGCCATGATATTATTTCCAACCTTAGAAATGAGAATGCCAATTTAATTGCTAAGGTTGGGAAGCTTGATGTTTGTGATGATTCAATTGTTAATCTTAGAAATGATAATGCCAATTTAATTACTAAGATTGATCAATTGAATACCTCTCTTGCTAGCCTTAGGAATGAGAATGAAAAATTGATTGCTAAGGCTAAGGAACTAGATGTTTGCAATGCTTCTATTTCCAATCCTAGAGATGAGAATGATATTTTGCATGCTAAGATTGTTGAATTTAATACTTGCAAACCCTCTACATCTTCCGTTGAGCATGTTACTATTTGCACTAGATGTAGAGATGTTAATGTTGATGCTATTCATGATCACTTAGCCTTAATTAAACAACAAAATGATCACATAGCTCAACTTAGTGCCAAAATTAATGAGCATGACTTAGAAAATGAAAATTTTAAATTTGCTAGAAGCATGCTCTATAGTGGGAGACGCCCTGGTATTAAGGATGGCATTGGCTTCCAGCAGGGAGACAATGTCAAGCTTAATGCCCCACCTAAAAGATTGTCTAATTTTGTTAAGGGCAAGGCTCCCATGGTCCAGGATAACGAGGGTTACATTTTATACCCTGCCGGTTATCCGAACACAAAATTAGGAGAATTCACTCTAGGAAGTCTCACTCTGGCCCTAATCATGCTTTTATGTATAAAGTGAGGCATCTAGTTCTAGGCAACCAACCCATGCTAATTTGCCTAAGAAGAAAACTCCTAAAGCATCAAATGATCATAATGTTTCATTCAAAACTTTTGATGCATCTTATGTGCTAACTAACAAATCCGGCAAGGTAGTTGCCAAGTATGTTGGGGGCAAACACAAGGGATCAAAGACTTGTGTTTGGGTACCCAAAGTTCTTGTATCTAATGTCAAAGGACCCAAAACTGTTTGGGTACCTAAAATCAAGAACTAAATTTGTTTTGTAGGTTTATGCATCCGGGGGCTCAAGTTGGATCATTGACAGCGGGTGCACAAACCATATGACTGAGGAGAAAAGAATGTTCTCCTCCTACGAGAAAAACCAAGATCCCCAACGAGCTATCACATTCGGGGATGGAAATCAAGGTTTGGTCAAAGGATTGGGTAAAATTGCTATATCACCTGACCATTCCATTTCCAATGTTTTTCTTATAGATTCTTTAGATTACAACTTGCTTTCTGTTTCTCAATTATGTAAAATGGGTTACAACTGTCTTTTTATGGATACAGGTGTTACTGTCTTTAGAAAAAGTGATGATTCAGTAGCTTTTAAGGAAGTATTAGAGGGTCAACTGTACTTAGTTGATTTCAATAGAGCTGAACTCAATACTTGCTTAATTGCTAAGACTAACATGGGTTGGCTCTGGCATCGCCGACTAGCCCATGTTGGGATAAAGAATCTTCACAAGCTTCTAAAGGGAGAGCACATTTTGGGACTAACAAATGTTCATTTTGAGAAAGACAGGATTTGTAGCGCATGCCAAGCAGGGAAGCAAGTTGGCGTTCATCATCCACATAAGAACATCATGACAACTGACAGGCCACTCGAGCTCCTCCACATGGACCTATTCAACCCGATAGCTTACATAAGCATCGGCGGGAGTAAGTACTGTCTAGTTATTATGGATGATTATTCTCGCTTCACTTGGGTATTCTTTTTGCAGGAAAAATCTCAAACCCAAGAAACTTTGAAAGGATTCTTGAGACGGGCTCAAAATGAGTTCGGCTTGAGGATCAAGAAAATTAGAAGCGACAACGGGATGGAGTTCAAGAACTCACAAATAGAAGGCTTTCTTGAGGAGGAGGGCATCAAGCATGAGTTCTCTTCTCCCTACATGCCACAACAAAATGGTGTAGTGGAGAGGAAGAATAGAACTCTATTGGACATGGCAAGGACCATGCTTGATGAGTACAAGACTTCGGATCGGTTTTGGGCTGAGGCGGTCAACACCGCTTGCTACGCCATCAACCGGTTGTATCTACACCGAATCCTCAAGAAGACATCCTACGAACTCCTCACCGGTAAAAAGCTCAAAGTTTCATATTTTAGAGTCTTTGGTAGCAAATGCTTTATTCTTGTTAAAAGAGGTAGAAAAACCAAATTTGCTCCTAAGGCTGTAGAAGGCTTTTTACTAGGATATGATTCAAACACAAGGGCATATAGAGTCTTTAACAAGTCCACTGGACTAGTTGAAGTTTCTTGTGACATTGTGTTTGATGAGACTAACGGCTCTCAAGTAGAGCAAGTTGATCTTGATGAATTAGATGATGAAGAGGCTCCGTGCGTCGCGCTAAGGAACATGTCCATTAGGGATGTGTGTCCTAAGGAATCCAAAGAGCCCATTCAAGCACAAGATCAACCATCTTCCTCCATGCAAGCATCTCCACTAACTCAAGAAGAGGATGAGGCTCAAGATGATGAAGAAGATCAAGAAGATGAGCCACCTCAAGAAGATGGCAATGATCAAGGGGGGATACAAATGATCAAGACAAGGAAGATGAGCAAAATCAAAGGCTGCCACACCCAAGAGTCCACCAAGAAATTCAACGAGATCACCCCGTGAACACCATCCTAGGAGATATTCATAAGGGGGTAACTACTCGATCTCGTGTTGCTCATTTTTGTGAACACTACTCGTTTGTTTCCTCTATTGAGCCACACAGGGTAGAGGAAGAATTCAAGATTCGGATTGGGTGCTGGCAATGCAAGAGGAGCTCAACAACTTCAAGAGGAATGAGGTATGGCATTTAGTTCCACGTCCTAACCAAAATGTTGTAGGAACCAAGTGGGCCTTCCGCAACAAACAAGATGAGCATGGTGTGGTGACAAGGAACAAGGCACGACTTGTGGCCAAAGGGTATTCACAAGTCGAAGGTTTGGATTTTGGAGAAACCTATGCACCCATAGCTAGGCTTGAGTCAATTCGAATATTACTTGCCTATGCTACTCACCATGACTTTAAGCTTTACCAAATGGACGTGAAGAGTGCCTTCCTCAACGGACCTATCAAGGTAGAGGTCTATGTTGAGCAACCTCCCGGCTTTGAATATAGTGAGTATCCTAACCATGTTTACAAACTCTCTAAGGCGCTTTATGGGCTCAAGCAAGCCCCAAGAGCATGGTATGAATGCCTAAGAGATTTTCTTATCACTAATGGCTTCAAAGTCGGAAAGGCCGATCCTACTTTATTCACTAAAACCATTGAGAATGATTTGTTTGTATGCCAAATTTATGTTGATGATATCATATTTGGGTCTACTAACAAATCTATTTGTGAAGAGTTTAGTAGGATCATGATTCAAAAATTCGAGATGTCTATGATGGGGGAGTTGAAGTATTTCTTAGGATTTCAAGTCAAGCAACTCCAAGAGGGCATCTTCATTAGCCAAACGAAGTACATTCAAGATATACTCACTAAGTTTGGAATGAAGGATGCCAAGCCCATCAAGACACCCATGGGAACCAATGGGCATCTCGACCTCGACACGGGAGGTAAATCCATAGATCAAAAGGTATACCGGTCGATGATAGGTTCTTTACTCTATTTATGTGCATCTCGACCGAACATTATGCTTTCCGTATGCATGTGTGCAAGGTTCCAAGCCGACCCTAAAAAAGTTCACCTTAGGGCCGTGAAGCGAATCTTGAGATATTTAGTTCACACACCTAAGTTTGGTCTTTGGTACCCCAAGGGATCCTCATTTGATTTATTAGGATATTTTGATGCTGATTGGGCAGGGTGTAAGATTAATAGGAAGAGCACATCAGGGACTTGTCAGTTTCTGGGAAGATCCCTGGTGTCTTGGGCTTCAAAGAAACAAAACTCAGTAGCTCTTTCTACCGCCGAAGCCGAGTACATTGCCGCAGGCCATTGTTGCGCGCAATTGCTTTGGATGAGGCAAACCCTTAGGGACTATGGCTACAAATTTAGCAAAGTCCCTCTCCTATGTGATAATGAGAGTGCAATCCGCATGGCGGATAATCCTGTTGAACACAGCCGCACTAAGAACATAGCCATTCGGTATCACTTTCTGAGAGATCACCAACAAAAGGGGGATATCGAGATAGCCTACATAAACACCAAAGATCAATTGGCCGATATCTTTACCAAGCCTTTAGATGAGCAATCTTTTACCAAACTTAGGAATGTGCTAAATATTCTTGATTCTAGGAATTTTGATTGATTCTTTGCACACATAGCTCATTTTATACCTTTGATCATATCTCTTTTATGTCTATGACTAATGTGTTTTCAAGTGTCATCTTATGCTTAGTCATAGATATTGAAAGGGAAATGGAGTATTCGGCAAAGAAGGCGCTTCCACTCAACTCCAATTGTATTTGCCGGTACTCCGCATCGTTCTCCACTTTGGTATAATCTTCACTCATATTTTTGTGTTTGCCAAAGGGGGAGATAGTTTAAGAAAGGGCTTATATCTCACTCACAAGTATCCGTTTTTGGCGATTCATGCCAAAGGGGGAGAAAGCATGAGCCCAAAGCAAAAGGACCGCACCACCACCGAATTTTTTTAAAAATGAAGATTTTAAATTGATATCTTATTGTGTTCAAAAGGGGGAGAAAGTAGTATCTTCAAAACTTGCAAAACCCTCTTGAACACTAAAAGGAGAATTTTATTTAGGGGGATTTTTGTTTAAGTCAAAGGAAGAGCATTTGAGACAGGGGGAGAGAATTTCAAATCTTGAAAATGCTTCTTTTAATCTTATTCATGTACCTTTGACTTTTTGCAAAATGTTTTGAAAAGAATTTTATAAAGGATTTGCAAAAACAAAACTTGTGGTGCAAATGTGGTCCAAAATTTTAAATAAGAAGAAAAACCATCCATGCACATCTATTGAGATAAGTATATTGGTTTCAATTCCAAGTAACCTTTGCACTTACTTTATGCAAACTAGTTCAATTCTGCACTTCTTTATTTGCTTTGGTTTGTGTTGGCATCAATCACCAAAAAGGGGGAGATTGAAAGGGAAATAGGGTTGAACCTTTTCCATATGAATTTTGGTGGTTGAATTGCCCAACACAAATTATTGGACTAACTAGTTTGCTCTAGATTATGAGTTCTACAGGTGCCAAAGGTTCACAACAAACCAATACAAAGTCCAAGAAAGGGTTCAAATAAAAGGAGCAAAGTTAAACCGAAGGCAGCCTTGGTCTGGTGCACCGGACTGTCCGGTGTGCCACCGGACAGTGTCCGGTGCATCAGGGAATCCAACTCCAAACTTGCCAGTCTCGGGAATTTGGGAGGCCGCTCCGCTATAATTCACTGGACTGTCCGGTGTAGCACTGGACTGTCCGGTGTGCCAGCGGAGCAACAGCTACTTCGCGCCAATGGTCGTCTGTGAAGGCATTAAATGCGCTACAGTGCGCGCCTGCGCGCGTAGAAGTCAGAGCAGGTGCCAGAAGGCGCACCGGACAGTCTACAGGACCTGTCCGGTGGCCCCATAAGTCAGAGGTCCAACGGTAGAACCCTAACGGTTGGATGACATGGCTGGCGCACCGGACAGTGTCCGGTGGCGCACTGGACTGTCCGATGTGACCGTCGACAGAAGCCATCCCCAACGACCATTTTGGTGGTTGGGGCTATAAATACCCCCAACCACCCCACATTCATTGCATCCAAGTTTTCAGCATTCACACCTCATACAAGAGCTATAGCATTCAACACAAGACACAAACAAAGTGATCAAATCCTCTCCCAAGTCCGGAATCACTCCAAACAAATTAGTGACTAGAGAGAGAGACATTTGTGTTCTTTTGAGCTCTTGCGCTTGGATTGCTTTTCTTCTTCCTCATTCTTGTTTCCGCAAACACTTGTAATCAAAACAAGAGACACCAATTGTGTGGTGGTCCTTGTAGTGGACTTAGTGTCCCATTTGATTGAGAAGAGAAGCTCACTCGGTCTAAGTGACCGTTTGAGAGAGGGAAAGGGTTGAAAGAGACCCGGTCTTTGTGACCACCTCAACGGGGAGTAGGTTTGCAAGAACCCAACCTCGGTAAAACAAATCATCGTGCCATCCTTTCTTATTTGCTTGTGATTTGGTTTGGCCCTCTCTTTCGGACTCGTCTATATTTCTAACGCTAACCCCGGCTTGTAGTTGTGCTTAAGTTTGTAATTTTCAGATTCCGCCTATTCACCCCCCTCTAGGCGACTTTCAGCCATCGCAGATGCCTGGGATCCCTAGGGAGGTGATTGGGCACCATCTGAAGATCTATCCGAACGCCAAGCCGGTAAGCCAAATGTGAAAGTCGCCTAGAGGGGGGTGAATAGGGCGAAACTGAAATTTACAAAGTTAATCACAACTACAAGCCGGGTTAGCGTTAGAAATATAATGCGAGTCCGAGAGAGGGCGTAAAAACAAATCGCAAGCGAATAAAGAAGTGAGACACAAGGATTTGTTTTACCGAGGTTCGGTTCTCTCAAACCTACTCCCCGTTGAGGTGGTCATAAAGACCGGGTCTCTTTCAACCCTTTCCCTCTCTCAAACGGTCCCTCCGACCGAGTGAGCTTCTCTTCTCAATCAAACGGGAACCAAACTTCCTCACAAGGACCACCACACAATTGGTGTCTCTTGCCTTGATTACAATTGAGATGATCGCAAGAAAGAATGAGAAAAAGAAGCAATCCAAGCGCAAGAGCTCAAATGAACACAACAATCACTCTCTCTAATCACTAAAGCTTTGAGTAGAATTGGGAGAGGATTTGATCTCTTTGATGTGTCTAGAATTGAATGCTAGAGCTCTTGTAAATAGTTGGAAGGTGGAAAACTTGGATGACTTGAATGTGGGGTGGTTGG
This sequence comes from Zea luxurians, assembly GCA_029449295.1. NCBI lineage: Eukaryota > Viridiplantae > Streptophyta > Magnoliopsida > Poales > Poaceae > Zea > Zea luxurians. The sequence goes on along the minus strand of JAOPSE010000010.1, from coordinate 33,151,213 downwards.
GGGTATTTATAACCCCAACCACCAAAAGTGGCCGTTGGAAGGCTGTCTGTCGCATGGCGCACCGGACAGTCCGGTCCGCCACCGGACACTGTCCGGTGCGCCAGCCACGTCAGCCGGCCGTTGGGTTCCGACCGTTGGAGCTCTGTCTTGTGGGCCCGCCTGGCTGTCCGGTGGTGCACCAGATAGGCCCTGTAGGCTGTCCGGTGTGCCACCCGCGCGTGCTCTGCTCCTCTGCGCGCGCTGGCGCGCATTTAATGCGTTGCAGTCGACCGTTGTGCGCGAAGTAGCCGTTGCTCCACTGTCACACCGGACAGTCCGGTGTGCACCGAACACTGTCCGGCGACTCACCGGACAGTCCGGTGAATTTTAGCGGAGCGGATTCCCGAAGCTGGCGAGTTCAGAGTCGCTCTCCCCTGAGGCACCGGACACTGTCCGGTGGTGCACCGGACAGTCCGGTGAATTATAGCGAAGCGCCTCTGAGATTTCTCGAAGGTGAAGAGGTCAGCTTGGAGTCCCCTAGTGTACCGGATACTGTCCAGTGGCACACCGGACAGTCCGGTGCGCCAGACCAGGGCAGCCTTTGGTTGTCCCTTGCTCTCTTTGTTTGAACCCATTCTTGGTCTCTTTATTGACTTTTTGTGAACCTTTGGCACCTGAAGAACTTATAGACTAGAGCAAACTAGTTAGTCCAATTATTTGTGTTGGGCAATTCAACCACCAAAATCAATTAGGAAATAGGTGTAAGCCTAATTCCCTTTCAATCTCCCCCTTTTTGGTGATTGATGCCAACACAAACCACAGCAAGTATAGAAGTGCATAATTGAACTAGTTTGCATATTTGTAAGTGCAAAGATTACTTAGAATTGAGCCAATAGAAATTCATAAGATATGCATGGATTGTTTCTTTATAATTTTAACATTTTGGACCACGCTTGCACCACATGTTTTGTTTTTGCAAATTCTTTTGTAAAATCTTTTCAAGGACATTTTGCAACTAGTCAAAGGTAAATGAATAAGATTTTTGAGAAGCATTTATAAGATTTGAAAATTTCTCCCCTGTTTCAAATGCTTTTCCTTTGACTAAACAAAACTCCCCCTTAATAAAATCTTCCTCTTAGTGTTCAAGAGGGTTTTAAGATATCAATTTTGAAAATACTACTTTCTCCCCCTTTTGAACACAATGAGATACCAATTTGAAAATCATAAGTTTAAAAATTAGGTGGTGGTGTGGTCCTTTTGCTTTGGGCTCATACTCTCTCCCGCTTTGGCATGAATCGCCAAAAACGGAATCATTAGAGCCCTTTAGAACTACTTTCTCCCCCTTTGGCAAACAAATAATATGAGTGAAGATTATACCAAAAGACGGAGAGATGCTCAGAGCGACGGCGAAGGGTGAGTGATGGAGTGGAGTGGAAGCCTTTGTCTTCGCTGAAGACTCCATTTCCCTTTCAATCTATGACTTAGCATGAAATACACTTGAAAAACACATTAGTCATAACAAAGAAGGATATATGACCAAAAGTATATTTATGAGCTATGTATGCAAGACATTAAAAAGAAATTCCGAGAATCAAGAATATTTAGCTCATGCCTAAGTTTGTTAAAAGTTTGTTCATCTAATGGCTTGGTAAAGATATCGGCTAATTGATCTTTAGTGTTAATGTATGCAATCTCAATATCTCCCTTTTTTTGGTGATCCCTTAAGAAGTGATACCAAATGGCTATGTGTTTAGTGCGGCTATGCTCAACGGGATTATCCGCCATGCGGATTGCACTCTCATTATCACATAGAAGAGGAACTTTGGTTAATTTGTAACCATAGTCCCTAAGGGTTTGCCTCATCCAAAGCAGTTGCGCGCAACAATGGCCTGCAACAATGTACTCGGCTTCGGCAGTAGAAAGAGCTACAGAATTTTGCTTCTTTGAAGCCCAAGACACCAAGGATCTTCCCAAGAACTGGCAAGTCCCCGATGTGCTCTTTCTATTAATTTTACAACCCGCCCAATCGACATCCGAATAACCAATTAAATCAAATGTGGATCCCCTAGGATACCAAAGCCCAAACTTAGGAGTATAAGCCAAATATCTCAAGATTCGTTTTATGGCCGTAAGGTGAGCTTCCTTAGGGTCGGCTTGGAATCTTGCACACATGCATACGGAAAGCATAATGTTTGGTCGAGATGCACATAAATAGAGTAATGAACCTATCATCGACCGGTATACCTTTTGATCTACGGATTTACCTTCCGTGTCGAGGTCGAGATGCCCATTTGTTCCCATGGGTGTCTTGATGGGCTTGGCATCCTTCATCCCAAACTTGTTTAGAATATCTTGAGTATACTTCGTTTGGCTAATGAAGGTGCCCTCTTGGAGTTGCTTTACTTGAAATCCTAAGAAATACTTCAACTCCCCCATCATTGACATCTCGAATTTCTGTGTCATGATCCTACTAAATTCTTCACATGTAGATTCGTTAGTAGACCCAAATATAATATCATCAACATAAATTTGGCATACAAACAAATCATTGTCAAGAGTTTTAGTGAATAGAGTAGGATCAGTCTTTCCGACTTTGAAGCCATTAGCAATAAGGAAATCTCTTAAGCATTCATACCATGCTCTTGGGGCTTCCTTGAGCCCATAAAGCACCTTAGAGAGCTTATAAACATAGTTAGGGTACTCACTATCTTCAAAGCCGGGAGGTTGCTCAACATAGACCTCTTCCTTGATTGGTCCATTGAGGAAGGCACTCTTCACGTCCATTTGGTAAAGCTTAAAGCCATGGTAAGTAGCATAGGCTAATAATATACGAATTGACTCAAGCCTAGCTACGGGTGCATAGGTTTCACCGAAATCCAAACCTTCGACTCGGGAGTATCCCTTGGCCACAAGTCGAGCTTTGTTCCTTGTCACCACATCATGCTCATCTTGTTTGTTGCGGAAGACCCACTTGGTTCCTACAACATTTTGGTTAGGACGTGGAACTAAATGCCATACCTCATTCCTCGTGAAGTTGTTGAGCTCCTCTTGCATCGCCACCACCCAATCCGAATCTTGGAGTGCTTCCTCTACCCTGTGTGGCTCAATAGAGGAAACAAAAGAGTAATGCTCACAAAAATGTGCAACACGAGATCTAGTGGTTACCCCCTTATGAATGTCGCCGAGGATGGTGTCGACGGGGTGATCTCGTTGGATTGCTTGGTGGACTCTTGGGTGTGGTGGCCTTGGTTCTTCATCCTCCTTGTCTTGATCATTTGCATCTCCCCCTTGATCATTGCCGACATCTTGAGGTAGCTCATCTCTTTGATCTTCTCCTTCATCAACTTGAGCCTCATCCTTATTTGGAGTTGTTGGAGATGCTTGCGTGGAGGAGGATGGTTGATCTTGTGCATTTGGAGGCTCTTCGGAGTCCTTAGGACACACATCCCCAATGGACATGTTCCTTAGCGTGACGCATGGAGCCTCTTCATCACCTATCTCATCAAGATCAACTTGCTCTACTTGAGAGCCGTTAGTTTCATCAAACACAACGTCACAAGAAACTTCAACTAGTCCTGAGGACTTGTTAAAGACTCTATATGCCCTTGTGTTTGAATCATATCCTAGTAAAAAGCCTTCTACGGTCTTAGGAGCAAATTTAGATTTTCTACCTCTTTTAACAAGAATAAAGCATTTGCTACCAAAGACTCTAAAATATGAAATATTGGGCTTTTTACCGGTTAGGAGTTCATATGATGTCTTCTTGAGGATTCGGTGTAGATACAACCGGTTGATGGCGTAGCAGGCGGTGTTGACCGCCTCCGCCCAAAACCGATCCGAAGTCTTGTACTCATCAAGCATGGTTCTTGCCATGTCCAGTAGAGTTCTATTCTTCCTCTCCACTACACCATTTTGTTGTGGCGTGTAGGGAGAAGAGAACTCATGCTTGATGCCCTCCTCCTCAAGGAAGCCTTCGATTTGAGAGTTCTTGAACTCCGTCCCATTGTCGCTTCTTATTTTCTTGATCCTTAAGCCGAACTCATTTTGAGCCCGTCTCAAGAATCCCTTTAAGGTCTCTTGGGTTTGAGATTTTTCCTGCAAAAAGAATACCCAAGTGAAGCGAGAATAATCATCCATAATAACTAGACAGTACTTACTCCCGCCGATGCTTATGTAAGCGATTGGGCCGAATAGGTCCATGTGTAGGAGCTCCAGTGGCCTGTCAGTCGTCATGATGTTCTTATGCGGATGATGAACACCAACTTGCTTCCCTACTTGGCATGCGCTACAAATCTTGTCTTTCTCAAAATGAACATTTGTTAATCCTAAAATGTGCTCTCCCTTTAGAAGTTTATGAAGATTCTTCATTCCAACATGGGCTAGTCGGCGGTGCCAGAGCCAACCCATGTTAGTCTTAGCAATTAAGCAAGTGTCGAGTTCAGCTCTATCAAAATCTACCAAGTATAGCTGACCCTCTAACACTCTCTTAAATGCTATTGAATCATCACTCCTTCTAAAGACAGTGACACCTACATCAGTAAATAGACAGTTGTAGCCCATTTGACATAATTGGGATACGGAAAGCAAATTGTAATCTAAAGAATCTACAAGAAAAACATTGGAAATGGAATGGTCAGGTGAAATAGCAATTTTACCCAAACCTTTGACCAAACCTTGATTTCTATCCCCGAATGTGATAGCTCGTTGGGGATCTTGATTTTTCTCATAGGAGGAGAACATCTTCTTCTCCCCGGTCATGTGGTTTGTGCACCCGCTGTCGATTATCCAACTTGAGCCCCCGGATGCATAAACCTACAAAACAATTTTAGTTCTTGACTTTAGGTACCCAAACGGTTTTGGGTCCTTTAGCATTAGAAACAAGAACTTTGGGTACCCAAACACAAGTCTTTGCTCCCTTGTGTTTGCCCCCAACAAACTTGGCAACTACCTTGCCAGATTTGTTAGTTAAAACATAAGATGCATCAAAAGTTTTAAATGAAATGCTAGGTTCATTTGATGCACTAGGAGTTTTCTTCTTAGGCAACTTAGCACGGGTTGGTTGCCTAGAGCTAGATGTCTCACCCTTATACTTAAAAGCATGATTAGGGCCAGAGTGAGACTTCCTAGAATGAATTCTCCTAATTTTATGCTCGGGATAACCGGCAGGGTACAAAATGTAACCCTCGTTATCCTGAGGCATGGGAGCCTTGCCCTTAACAAAGTTGGATAATTTCTTAGGAGGGGCATTAAGTTTGACATTGTCTCCCCTTTGGAAGCCAATGCCATCCTTGATGCCTGGGCGTCTCCCACTATAGAGCATACTATGAGCAAATTTAAATTTTTCATTTTCAAGTTCATGCTCGACAATTTTAGCATCTAATTTTGCTATATGATCATTTTGTTGTTTAATTAAAGCCATATGATTATGAATAGCATCAATATCAACATCTCTACATCTAGTGCAAATAGAAACATGCTCAACGGTAGATGTAGAGGGTTTGCAAGATTTTAATTCTACAACCTTAGCATGCAATATATCATTTTCACTTCTAAGGTTAGAAATAGTAACATTGCAAACATCAAAATCTTTAGCCTTAGCAATCAATTTTTCATTTTCATTTCTAAGGCTAGCAAGAGAATCATTCAATTCTTCAATCTTAGCAAGTAAATCAACATTATCATCTCTAAGATTGGGAATTGAAACATTACAAACATCAGAATCAACCTTAGCAATAAGTTTAGCATTTTCATTTCTAAGGTTGGCAATAATATCATGGCAAGTGCTTAGCTCACTAGACAATTTTTCACATTTTTCAACTTCTAGAGTGTAAGCATTTTTAACCTTAACATGCTTTTTGTTTTCCTTGATTAGGAAGTCCTCTTGGGAGTCCAAGAGTTCATCCTTTTCATGGATGGCACTAACTAATTCATTTAATTTTTCTTTTTGTTGCATGTTTAGGTTGGCAAAAAGGGTACGCAAATTTTCCTCCTCATCACTAGCATTATCATCACTAGAGGACTCATATTTAGTGGAGGATTTGGATTTAACCTTCTTCTTTTTGCCGTCCTTTGCCATGAGGCACTTGTGGCCGATGTTGGGGAAGAGGAGTCCCTTGGTGACGGCGATGTTGGCGGCGTCCTCGTCGAAGGAGGAGTCGGTGGAGCTCTCGTCGGAGTCCCACTCACGGCACACATGGGCATCGCCGCCCTTCTTCTTGTAGTACCTCTTCTTTTCCTTTCTTCTCCCCTTCTTGTCGTCGCCCCTGTCACTGTCACTAGAAATAGGACATTTGGCAATAAAGTGACCAGGCTTACCACACTTGTAGCAAACCTTCTTGGAGCGGGACTTGTAATCCTTCCCCCTCCTTTGCTTGAGGATTTGGCGGAAGCTCTTGATGATGAGCGCCATTTCCTCATTATCGAGCTTAGAGGCGACGATTGGTTGTCTACTTGATGTAGACTCCTCCTTCTTCTCCTCCGTCGCCTTGAATGCAACCGGTTGTGCTTCGGGCGCGGAGGGGCCATCAAGCTCGATGATCTTCTTTGAGCCTTTGATCATCAACTCAAAGCTCACAAAATTACCTATTACTTCCTCGGGGGTCATTTGTGTATATCTAGGATTACCTCGAATTAATTGAACTTGCGTAGGATTAAGAAATATGAGGGATCTTAGAATAACCTTGACCATCTCATGGTCATCCTATTTTGTGCTCCCGAGGTTGCGCACTTGATTCACCAAGGTCTTCAAGCGGTTATACATGGCTTGAGGGTCCTCGCCTTGGTTGAGTCGAAACCGACCGAGCTCCCCCTCGATCGTCTCCCGCTTGGTGATTTTGGTCACCTCGTCTCCTTCGTGCGCGGTCTTGAGTACGTCCCAAATTTCCTTCGCACTTTTTAACCCTTGCACCTTATTATACTCCTCTCGACTTAGAGAGGCGAGGAGTATAGTGGTGGCTTGGGAGTTAAAGTGGTGGATTTGGGCTACCTCGTCCGAGTCGTAGTCTTCATCCCCCACGGATGGTACCTGTACACCAAACTCAACAACATTCCAAATGCTTGTGTGGAGTGAGGTTAGATGATGCCTCATTTTATCACTCCACATATTATAGTCTTCACCGTCAAAAACCGGTGGTTTGCCTAATGGAACGGAGAGTAAAGGAGTACGCTTTGAAATACGGGGGTAGCGTAGGGGGATCTTACTATACTTCTTGTGCTCATGGCGCTTAGAAGTTACGGACGGTGCGTCGGAGCCGGAGGTTGATGGTGATGAAGAGTCGGTCTCGTAGTAGACCACTTTCCTCATCTTCTTGTGCTTGTCGCCTCTCCGATGCGACTTATGGGAAGAAGATTTCTTCTCCTTCCCTTTCCCCTTGTTGCGGGACTCTTCCGATGAAGCTTTCCCGTGGCTTGTAGTGGGCTTGTCGCCGGTCTCCATCTCCCTCTTGGCGTGATCTCCCGACATCACTTCGAGCGGTTAGGCTCTAATGAAGCACCGGGCTCCGATACCAATTGAAAGTCGCCTAGAGGGGGGTGAATAGGGCGAAACTGAAATTTACAAAGTTAATCACAACTACAAGCCGGGTTAGCGTTAGAAATATAATGCGAGTCCGAGAGAGGGCGTAAAAACAAATCGCAAGCGAATAAAGAAGTGAGACACAAGGATTTGTGTTGGGGCGAAGGCAAAGACGCCACCCTTCGCTCGGGGCTTTCGCCGTAAACGTCGGCCCAACGGAGACAAGACAATGGGCAGGGACACCCTTCGCCCCATACGACATCGGACGAAGACCCATGGCGAGGTCATCCCACCGGGCGGCCTCGTCCAGCGCGGAGGCCCATGTGAGATCCGGCCCATTGTGACAGGCCCTGCGTGGCCGCTGCGTGTTACGGGCCTAATTTATAAAGGCGTCCCTGTAATTACGGTCTGTAACCCCGCTTTATGGGAATATTCCGGGGATAACCTAGGCGTCTGAGGGCACATGCGTCCTTAACACGGGACGCTGGGCACCCGGACACCTATAAATACCCCCGCACAGTGCCCTTGAGAGGCTGGTTGAACAGTGCTTTTGCCATCACGCGTTAAACTCTGTTTGTGCTATCATTCCCCCCCTGTTGGATCAACTTGCGCCCGTGTGCAAGTTCCAACATTTGGCGCCCACCGTTCGTGCTACGAAAAAACCACCCGCGATGGCGCCCAAGAAAGCTAGCTCGAAGGCTGACGAGGCTGCGAAGGCAGCACTACTGGCTGCAAGGAAGGGCAAGGCCCTCGCACTCACCCACTCCACTCACCAAGAGGCTGCTGAAGACGACACCCTCCGCACCTGCGGCCCTAAAGGACAACCACAGCCTCCCCCAGGCTTCGCCCAACCGGAAGGCGCGGACCTCACCGAGGACGGTGAGGTCCTCGACTTCGCTCCACCGGAAGGCGCGGACCTCACTGAGGACGGCGAAGTCCTTGGCGTTTCAGTGGAAGAACAGCTACAGCTGCGCGCACTGCGCCTCAAGAACCGCAATCTCCAGAGGCAAAAAGAGATACTGGAGGCCAAGCGCCAGCGCGTGTCTGCTTTAGCCAAGGTGCGGCAAATGATACGCGACAGGACCTCGAGCGGGAGATCACGCTGATGCAGCGCGAAGGCCACCTCGGCCTGCAACATGGGCCACCCCTACAACACCGCGCACAAGTGGAAGACACACGTGAAGGCCACCACGGCCTGCAGCATGAGGCACCCCTGCAGCAGCGCGCGCAGGCGGAAGACCCGTACTTCCCCCGGCGCGACTACGCCTTCCCAGCTGCCGCGCCTTTTCAAGGGGTCAACTACCTCGACGAGCGAAGTCCCCTGGCACCACATCTGCAAGTGACACCCTGGCCTGCCAACTTCTGGGCAGGGACCTATCCCAAGTATAACGGCAGCACGGACCCTGCACAGTATGAGTTATCAGGTCGCTGTTGCATCTTTCGGAGGGGACGACGCCACAATGGCCAAGTCTTTCATCATCGCCCTCGAAGGCCCAGCTCTCACCTGGTTCACCAGGTTGCCCCCGCTATCCATTGACTCCTGGAGAAGCCTAAGGGACAAATTCCTGCTCAACTTCCAAGGGTACCACCCAGACACAGACGCCTTGGCCGAGCTCTCACTCTGCAAGCAGCTGGAAAGAGAGACTCTGTGGGAATATTACCGCAAGTTTCTAACACTCAAGTCACAGCTGCCCTCAGTTGATGACCAGATCGCCATTCACTATGCCATCAGTGGCCTTCGCGCCGGCGTCCTTTACAGTCATTGCATCAGGGACCCGCCCAAGAACCTTTAGGAGTTATATCAACTATTTGAAAAATACGCCAAATCCGAAGAGCTCCACCAGCGCAAGGTTGAGTCCCAGAGGAAGCCCAAAGATGCTCCACAGTCCAGCCGCACGTGGACGAGGACTCCGCAGCCAGACTCCGGCCGAGACGGCCGTAACCAGCAGCAGGTGCACAACATCGCCAGCCAGCACCCCGCTGGTGATTCCCCTCGCCGCCAGGAGTATCCCCCCTAGGGCCGCAGAGGTGGAACTCGCGGTAGGGGCCAGGGACACGCGCAGCCGCTGCGCTGATTCTACTGTCTCTTCCACGGCGAAGACTGCGCCCACCAAACAAAAGACTGCCCAGAAACGAAGGCCACCAGAGACAGGATGGCATGGGCGCAACCAGCCGACAACCCAAGGGTCGTCGCACACACTTATCAACAACACCCTCCACCATACATCCACGCCCCCGCTCCGCATCCACCGCACCACGCTTACCAACACCATCAGGAAGTACAAATCGTACCTCCCCCACCCCCGCCTCCACACCAGCAACAACAAAACATCCCCCACCCCCACGCCCCCAAGCAAGAAGACTTCGCCGATCAGCCGTATCGTGGAGTCATCCATATGATCACTGGTGGGTCCAGTGTCGACTTCGACACCAAGCGACAAAAGTGGGACCACTACTGCATCATCAACCACGTCGCCATCACCGGTCCAGTCGTGCAGACGAAGTGGTCCCATGTACCGCTAACTTTCGACGCCCGAGACGTCGACCTCCGCAGCGCCCCCCACGTCGACGCCATGGTCATCAACTGCAGTGTGGCAGGCTGGGACCTCCACAAAGTCCTCGTTGATAATGGCAGCCAGACAGACATCATATTCCTCCATGCCTTCGACCGCATGGGCATAAGCCACAGCTTGCTCAAGCCTTCGGACAATCCACTATACGGCTTCGGCGGCAAGGGCACTTTTCCTATCGGCAAAATAGAGTTGCCTCTCTCCTTCGGTGTAGCGCCCAATGCCCGAAGTGAGCAAATAACCTTCGACATCGTCGACATGGTGTATCCGTACAACGCTATCATGGGTCGGGGCTCCATCAACAAGTTTGAGGCAGCCATTCACGGATTGTACCTATGCATGAAGATACCAGGTCCGTTGGGCGCCATCTCGGTCTACGGCAATCAGCAGACCGCGCGCAACATAGAGCGGGACTTCGTCCCCGGGCAAAGAAATGTCCACTGCCTCACGGCCCAGCGCGAAGTCCCAGCGCCCGCCGGCTCAACTGAAAAACAGCACAAGGCGCAGCTGCAAAGCAACGACGGGACCAAGACTGTCCCCCTCGACCTAGCCACACCCAAGCAAACAGTCACGATCAGCGAAGACCTCACCTCGCATGATGAGGAAAAGCTCCTGTGCTGCTTATCCAAAAACAAGGACGTCTTAGCTTGGTCAGCCCTCGACCTGGTCGGGGTCAGCCGGTCCATAATTGAGCACAGCCTGGGCATCGACCCCTCGGTAAGACCGAAAAAACAACGTCTTCGCAAAATGTCCGACGAGAAGACAGAAGCCGCAAAAGCAGAGGTACACCGCCTCCTGGAAGCCAAATTTATCGAGCCAGTGGCTTACCCCACGTGGCTCTCCAATGTGGTAATGGTGCAGAAAAAGAGCGGCAAGTGGCGAATGTGCATAGACTTCACCAGCCTCAATAAGGCCTGCCCAAAGGACAACTTCCCTTTGCCCAGGATCGACAAAATAGTCGATAGCGCGGCCGGGTGCGAGGTCATGTCACTCCTCGACTGTTTCTCTGGTTATCATCAAATATACATGAAGGAGGAGGACAAGGCCAGCACCAGCTTCATCACACCCTTCGGCACATATTGCTTTATCAGAATGCCAGAGGGACTCAAAAACGCCGGGTCCACCTTCTCCCGGCTCACCAAAACAGTGCTCGAAGGGCAAGTCGGCAGAAACGTATTCACATACGTGGACGACATCGTCGTCGCCAGCAGGAATAAAGAGGACCATCTTGCAGACCTCGCCGAGACATTCGCGAACATGCGGGACGCCCGGCTTCGCCTCAAGCCCGATAAATGCGTCTTCGGGGTCCGCCAGGGGAAAATATTGGGTTATCTGGTATCGCACCGCGGCATCGAGGCCAACCCAACTAAAATCCAGGCCATCATCAACATGGCGCCCCCGCAGTCAGCCAGAGAGGTCCAGCGTCTAACGGGCAGATTGGCCGCCCTTAACAGATTCATTTCCAAGTCTGCTGAGCGGAGTCTTCCCTTCCTCAAAACACTCTGCGGCGCAAAAGACTTCGATTGGGGACCAGAGCAGGCGGCGGCCTTCGCCTCACTAAAGCAGTACATGATGGAATTGGCCGTCCTTACGAGCCCTGACTCTTCGCTACCACTGTTGCTCTACGTCGCGGCTTCACCGCACGCGGTCAGTGCGGCACTAGTTCAGGAGCAGACAGTAGAGGGCGTAATCAGGCAGTGCCCAGTATATTATGTCTCCGAGGTGCTCACACCATCAAAGTGTAACATGACGGAGCTCGAAAAGGTTGCATATGCAGTCGTTATGTCTTCGCGCAAATTGCGCCACTACTTTGAAGCATTCAAGGTCCACGTCACCTCAGATAGGGGACTCGGCGAATTATTCAGAAACCCGGAGGCATCGGTACGGATTGCCAAGTGGGCGGCCGAACTCTCCGGCTACCACATCACTTTTGAGCCTAGGACTGCGATCAAGTCACAAGTTTTAGCAGACTTCGTTGTCGACTGGACCGGGCCAATAACACAGCCAGGGCCGTCCGAAGAGAAGGTTTGGACAATACACTGCGACGGCGCTTGGTGCCATGCGGGGGCAGGCGCTGCTGCAGTCATCACCTCACCCGCCGGGATCAAGCACAGATACGCGGCATGCTTAAGCTTCGCCCTGGAATCTGACAGATGCACAAACAACATTGCAGAATACGAAGCCGTCATCCTCGGCCTCCGCAAGTTAAGAGCCCTCGGCGTCACCACCTGCATAGTCCAAACAGACTCCAGGGTAGTCGCCGGCCAAGTCAAAAAGGACTATGCAGCAAAGGACCCCGCACTTATGCAGTACCTCGTGGCCATCCGAATCCTCGAGAAACAATTCAAGGGATTCACTATGCAGCATGTGGACCGGGCCAAGAATGAAGAAGCTGACGCACTGGCCAAGGCGGCCGCCAGGGGTGAAGCCCTCCCCTCCGACGTGTTCTATCACGTCATCGGCACACCAGCCGTCCGCAGCCCCGAAGGGCTCCAAATAACCAACGACAGCGAGGGGCAGCGCATGATCAACCTTATCATGACCGAAGACTGGCGGGCGCCAATAACCCTGTACCTGCAAGGGTTCTATCACCCAGTCGACAGCAACGAGGCCAAGCGCCTCCACCACAGAAGCCGGGACTTCGCATTGATCGAGGGCCAACTGTACAAAAAGGGGGTCAGCCAGCCGATGCTTAAGTGCGTCACCGAGACCAAGGGCGTTCAAATCCTGCGCGAAGTCCACAGGGGGACCTGCGGCTCCCACGCAGGCCCCAGGGCCCTGGCGGCAAAGGTGATACGACAAGGCTTCTACTGGCCTGCCATTATCTGCGCCGCGAATCGGGTTGTCAGATCCTGCGAAGCCTGTCAGAAATTTTCCCCACGCTCGGGGCGCCCCTCGCAGTTCACGAAGCTGATCGCCCACACGTGGCCCCTACAGCGCTGGGGCCTAGACATCGTCGGGCCCCTGCCCACGGCTCAGGGGAACCTTAAGTTCACCTTCGTAGCCGTTGAATACTTCAATAAATGGATTGAAGCGAGGGCAGTATCCACCATCACATCGAAGACGGCCCAGAAATTCTTCTGGCAAAATATTGTCTGCCGTTTCGGAGTACCATCCGAACTCACCGTCGACAACGGCAAGCAGTTCGACAATCAAGATTTCAAAGACTTCTGTTTCTCCATCGGCACCAAGCATGCCTTCGCCTCCGTGTACCACCCCCAGTCCAACGGAGTCGTGGAGCGCGCCAACGGAAAAATTTTCACAGCCGTCAAGAAAATGCTCCTTGACGACAAAAAAGGCAAGTGGCCCGACCTGTTACCCGAAGTGGTCTGGGCACTGAATACAACCGAATGCAGGGCGACTGGGTTTACCCCCTTTCGCCTATTATACGGGTCGGAGGCCATGACCCCACAAGAGATAAAGCATGGGTCGCCTCGGACAGCCGCGTCGGCCGTCCCAGACGTAGATGAGCCAACTTCGAAGGATCTCATCGACGGAGACCGCGTCTTCGCCCTGCAGGCCCTGGACAAATACCAAGCCCAGACCAAAGCATGGCGTGACCAGGCAGTCATCCCAAGGGAATTCAGCAAAGGGGACCTCGTCCTCATCCGAACAGCTCGAACGGAGTCCAGAGGCAAGCTGGAGCCCATGTGGGAGGGCCCTTACATTGTCAAGTCGAAGGCCTCCCCCAGCGCATACAGGCTTGCAACACCAAACGGCGAAGACTTAGAGCATTCCTGGAACATTGATAATCTGCGCAAATTTTTTGTTTGACTCATCAGGGCCAGCCCGCCCTTGTAATTTGTAAAAACAATTTTGTTCTGGCCCGCACTCTTTTCCTCCTGGGGGGTGAGGTTTTTAACGAGGCGGAGTCATGTAATATACAAGAGAAAAAACCCCCGCAAAATCCATGTCGAAAAAAGACCGCATCAACGGCCTTCGACATTCGACTAATACAAAGTCACCGCGAGGCCCGGCAGCAGCAGCCCTCGTGTGCGACAAATCCACGCAGAAGTCGCCTAAGGGTGCAGCCGGACTAGCACAACAAGTGCGAAAAATCGAAGTCTTCCGCGAAGACTATCCGCGCAGAAGTCGCCTAAGGGTGCAGCCGGACTAGCGCAATAAGTGTGAAAAATTCTAATTTGCCGCGAACACTATCCCCGCAGAAGTCGCCTCAGGGTGCAGCAGGGACGACGCGTCAAGACCAACGAACCAATTACAATGGTACAGCCGCACGAAGCCTAACAAGTGCAAAAACGGCTACACCAAACTATCTGCTCAAAGGCCGACTACATGCACACCAGACCAACATAACAAACACGCCAGACCAAGCACTTAACGCCTTCGCAAACATAGCCAGGTGTGCGAAGGCACACAACCTCATCATACAAGCCATTACTCATGTACAAGCGAGGGCATCGCACTCTACATCGGTTCGACCTTCGGAATAATTCCCATCTCCCTATAGTTAAATAACATTATCCTAAGCTCCTCACCCGCAAAAAGGCTTCGCAACTCCCCCTCACCGGCACTCACAGCAGCCGGCAAGGACAACAGTTCCTGCCTGCCAGCCCCACTCACGCGAAGCCGACCGGCGTCCACTCCGCTCACTCTACGCTTCGCAACCGCCCTTCGCCGCCTACGCCTAGTGCTCGGACCAGACACATCAGCATCCACAGCTTGCGACGAAGCCTCCGCCACTGCTATATCCAAGGCCGCAAAGTAGTCCAAGTCCTCATCCGACGACTCTTCGGTCCATTCAACAGAGCTCCCAGAGTCACCGAATTCGGAAAATTTAGACGCAGACTCATCCGATTTATTCCCATCATCCACGGTCGAAGCCGCCCAAAAATTAGCAGTAGTGGTTGCGTGCGCAGGCCCAAAATCTTGAACCTGTGCAACAACCAAGGTTCAGCAACAATATCCAAAATTTCCTAACTACCCACACCCACTAGGCCACCTGCGAAGACCCAGCCGTCGCGGGAGCCTCCGCCGTCGCCTCCGCAGCCTCCGCTGTCGCCTCCGCAGCCTCCGCCATAGGATCCTCAGCCTTCGGTGCAGCAGTTGTCGATGGGTCTCCGCCGGCCGCAGTGGCTGCAGGGGCTTCGGGAACGCCTTCGGCGGTCTCCGGGGGCGGCTCCGGAGCGGCCTCGGGCACAGCCGCCGCCGGGTTCGGCTCCGGGTCAGGCAGCACGCTGTTCAAAGCCCCAAAGTCATCCACCCTCTCGCCACGCGCCGCCTGAGACACAGCACACAGACTCAGCAAACCCACATTTAACCCAAATTAAACAAACACCAAACAAAAGCCAAGCATTACCTGACTCCTCGCCGTCTCAGCCCGCTCCCTGACCACCTCTCGACCGTGGGGGCCCCACATCCGGTCGTAGAGGGCTCCGGCGGATTCCTTCACTACGGGGTCCTCAACCTTGTAGGTATCACGCTCCAAATCCTCATCAGCTTGGTCGAAGACCTCGTAGTGCCGGCACCCTTCGCGAGAGAGCGCGTTCATCGCCCCCTCGCAGGTGACCAGAGAAGCATAAGACATAAACCCCTCCACGATGGTGGGGAGCGCCTGTAGCTCCTCCTGCACCCACTCAAGGCAGCGAAGTCCGGGCTCTCGGTCCGGCACTTCAAACTCACCGGTCCGCGCGCCCAGTTCACGGTATGAATCCATGAGCTGTTTGCGCGTCCGCTCAGCCTCCGTGCGCGCCGAGGCCTCGGCCCTTTCCACACGGCTCTGCAGCGCGTTGAGCCGCTCCTCTAGCTGCTCGGCGCGCTGCCTGGCGAGGCTGCCCTCCGCCCGCGCCAAGTTGGCCTCCGCCTGCGCAGCCTGCGCCTTGGCGAGGGCCTCAGTAGCCTCCTCCCTCTCCGCCGCCAGTTGGCGCCGGAGGTCAGCCTTCTCCCCCTCCAGCATAGCCACCTTGTCCGCCAGCTTGCGGCACTTACTGTCGGCGGCCGACTTTTCCCAGACGGCGTCAGCGTGTTGCGTCCGAAGTCTCTCGACTTCGGTAGACACAACTGCCGTCAGGGCCCCCGACGCCGCGCGGTTTGCGAAGTTAGCCGCCTACAAGACACAAGACCACAGTCCCGGCGAAGCCGGTTAAAAAAACCGAACCGAGGTCTAGCTCAACGGACCTGACTTAGCGCCTCCTTCATCTCCTCCAGCCGGCGGGACATGGCACCCGCCTCGTCCCTGACGGCAGTGAGCGCCGGTATCTCGCCACCGGCACAAAGTGCACTGCCCTTCGCCCTTGGCACCACGGCAGCCGCCGCGGCCGCCGCGCTAGGCGGAACAACAAGAAGTTGGTCTTCGTCCGACCCTGCGACGCATCAACAAATTAAAAAAAACCTCGAGCCAACGACTTACCAACAAGATAATCCTCCACACAAATGTTGGTGGCGAAGTCAGCAACGTGCTTGCCAGGGGGCGGCAACCCTCGAGCCGCCTTCGCAGCCTCCGGCAACCCGCCGGACGAAGGGGCAGCCTTCGCTGACTTGGGCCCACCGGTCGCAGCCGCCTTCGCAGCGTCCGGCACCCTACTGGACGCAGGGACGGCCGACTTAGCCGCCAGCAGCGGCTGGCCTCCGCCGGGGGCAGTAGCCTTCGCGGCCCCCCGCTGCCTCTTCGGCCTGGCTTCATGCAGCCTGACGACCGCCTGGCGCTTCTGTGCAGCTCCCTGGCGATCCTTGTCCATCACTGCCGACACAACAGCAGCAATATTCCGCCCGTAAGGAAACACTTTCCAAGCACGAACCATGCGAGATGTAAAAAAGTTTTCACCGGCCGCGCGGGGGACAGGAACATTCTTAGGCCACCAACCCCCGGTAACCCTCAGCATCCGCGCCGAAGACTCCCGGAGCTCGGGCGAAGACATCCTTCCCCCCGGGGCCTCGCATGTCCTCATCAATTCTCTAGCAAAACCATCAGAAACCCCAAGTCCTCCCACAGCAGTACCTAATTTCCTCTTCTTAGAGGACGGGGCGGCCGCCAGCGCGGGGTCGTCTCCAGACTCCACCACCGGTTTCTTCCCGCGACGTTCCACATCGTCTTGGCCGGGATAACCGCCATACGGCAGACGATTCAACTCAAAGACCCTGTTCAAGCGGTCATTTGACCCTCGAATGTCCCAGCTGCGCTGGCCCTCTGTCCTAGGCACATATCGACCCACGATCTGCACCGCCCCATCCTCAGCCTCGCGCACAAAGGCGTCCGGATCGCGACCCTGCAGATCCAGCGTGAAGGCAGGACTTCGCACCAGCTTCCCACCGTGGGAAGGCATCTAGCGAGGGCACACTTTGCCCAGCGCCCAACCATGCGCCAAAGGCCACACCCCGAACGCCACAAACTCCTCAACCAAATCGCGCCCGCTGCTCAAGCCCGCGGCGCACCGAAGGGCCCCTTCGTCTGCATCCTCATCTGCCACTTCAAAAGGCGGGTATGCTGAGTAAAAATGTGAGCACATCTCGGACACGGGTAGCCCCGGATGGTCTTCGGCTGTACCCTCCGCGACGTAGAACCAAAAATCCTACCAATTGCCCCACTTGTTGCGGGCGCAGGGAACCAACTCAACTACCTGCATCGTGGTCTTGCCGGTCTTCGGCGTAAATGTACAGGACCCAAACTGGGCAACCTCACTTCCAATCATCCTCTTCTGCCAGTGCAGGCAATAATACTTTGCGAAGACTTCGACTGATGGCTGTCCGCCGTACGAAGTCGTCGCCCAGACATACTTCGACAGAGCCACCACGGCGTTCGGAGTCAGCTGATGGATCTGAACATTGAATCTGCGTAGGACTTCTCCAACAAATCGGTGCGCAGGCAGGCGGAGACCAGCGGCAAAGAACGCCTCGAACACAACCAAATCGCCTTCCGGCTCGGGGACTTCCTCCGTCCCTGGGACACGGGCGACCCCGCCGCCAAAATAACCAAGCCGCTGCATATCCTGCACGCGGGCCGACGACATCCGCGACACACCAAAATCCACAGTATCGCCGGTGCGCAACTCCTCCGCCGCCACAGAACTCAGTGTTTCCTCAGACGACGCGTCGGCCGGCGGCGAGGCAGCAGCAGAAGAAGAAGAGGTCGGCATCGCTACGTACCGTCGGTGGCGGCGGGCGGTCTGCTTCACTCGAGCCAGATCTCCGGCGAACAAAGAGCAAGGAGAGCAGACGAGTAGCAGAGACGGTGGAGAAAGCGGCTAGGGTTTTCACGGAGCGCGGAAGAGTAAATTTCAAAACGCGCCGCCCCCCGCCCCCTTTTATACACAGGGCGCGGCGCTTCGGGAAACCCGCAGTCCCACAGTACGGCGTCAATCAACGGTCATGTCAAAAACCCCCGCGGAACCACTTCGAGTGAGGGCAGCGTCTCCGCCATCTAGCAACGTCTTCGACACCAGATGACTTAGTCGAACTGGTCCCTCGGAGGGAAAATGTTGGGGCGAAGGCAAAGACGCCACCCTTCACTCGGGGCCTTTGCCGTAAACGCCAGCCCAACGGAGACAAGACAATGGGCAGGGACACCCTTCGCCCCATACGACATCGGACGAAGACCCGTGGCGAGGTCATCCCACCGGGCGGCCTCGTCCAGCGCGGAGGCCCATGTGAGATCCGGCCCATTGTGACAGGCCCTGCGTGGCCGCTGCGTGTTACGGGCCTAATTTATAAAGGCGTCCCTGTAATTACGGTCTGTAACCCCGCTTTATGGGAATATTCCGGGGATAACCTAGGCGTCTGAGGGCACATGTGTCCTTAACACGGGACGCTGGGCACCCGGACACCTATAAATACCCCCGCATAGTGCCCTTGAGAGGCTGGTTGAACAGTGCTTTTGCCATCACGCGTTAAACTCTGTTTGTGCTATCATTCCCCCCCTGTTGGATCAACTTGCACCCGTGTGCAAGTTCCAACAATTTGTTTTACCGAGGTTCGGTTCTCTCAAACCTACTCCCCGTTGAGGTGGTCACAAAGACCGGGTCTCTTTCAACCCTATCCCTCTCTCAAACGGTCCCTCCGACCGAGTGAGCTTCTCTTCTCAATCAAACGGGAACCAAACTTCCCCGCAAGGACCACCACACAATTGGTGTCTCTTGCCTTGATTACAATTGAGATGATCGCAAGAAAGAATGAGAAAAAGAAGCAATCCAAGCGCAAGAGCTCAAATGAACACAGCAATCACTCTCTCTAATCACTAAAGCTTTGAGTGGAATTGGGAGAGGATTTGATCTCTTTGGTGTGTCTAGAATTGAATGCTAGAGCTCTTGTAAGTAGTTGGAAGGTGGAACACTTGGATGACTTGAATGTGGGGTGGTTGGGGGTATTTATAACCCCAACCACCAAAAGTGGTCGTTGGAAGGCTGTCTGTCGCATGGCGCACCGGACAGTCCGGTGCGCCACCGGACACTGTCCGGTGCGCCAGCCACATCAGCTGGCCGTTGGGTTCCGACCGTTGGAGCTCTGTCTTGTGGGCCCGCCTAGCTGTTCGGTGGTGCACCGGACAGGCCGTGTAGGCTGTCCGGTGTGCCACCCGCGCGTGCTCTGCTCCTCTGCGCGCGCTGGCGCGCATTTAATGCGTTGCAGTCGACCGTTGTGCGCGAAGTAGCCGTTGCTCCGCTGTCACACCGGACAGTCCGGTGAATTTTAGCGGAGCGGATTCCCGAAGTTGGCGAGTTCAGAGTCGCTCTCCCCTGAGGCACCGGACACTGTCCGGTGGTGCACCGGACAGTCCGATGAATTATAGCGAAGCGCCTCTGAGATTTCCCGAAGGTGAAGAGGTCAGCTTGGAGTCCCCTGGTGCACCGGACACTGTCCGGTGGCACACCGGACAGTCCGGTGCACCAGACTAGGGCAGCCTTCGGTTGTCCCTTGCTCTCTTTGTTTGAAACCATTCTTGGTCTCTTTATTGACTTTTTGTGAACCTTTGGCACCTGAAGAACTTGTAGACTAGAGCAAACTAGTTAGTCCAATTATTTGTGTTGGGCAATTCAACCACTAAAATCAATTAGGAAATAGGTGTAAGCCTAATTGCCTTTCAAAAAGCCTCGGAGACAGTCCGTGGAACGACAGGACTTCATCCATGAGGAGGTTCGGAAGCTGTTGCACGCCGGCTTCATTGAAGAGGTTCATCACCCCGTGTGGCTGGCCAACCCAGTCATCGTGCCAAAAGAAAACGGGAAACTCTGGATGTGCATCGACTACACCAGCCTGAATAAGGCATGCCCCAAGAACCCATATCCACTTCCACGTATAGATCAAATCGTGGACTCTACCTTGGGGTGCGATTTTTTGTCTTTCCTGGATGCCTACTCCGGTTTTCATCAAATCCGGATGTCTAGGGATGATAGGAAGCACACCACTTTTGTAACGGTAGATGGGCTGTACTGTTATGTTGTGATGCCTTATGGTCTAAAAAATGCCCTACCGACATTTGTTCGGGCGATGAGTAAGACCTTTGGGGACCTGATCCGGGACAAGGTGGAGGTTTACGTCGATGACATCATGGTCAAGACTAGAAGGGGGTCGACTGTAGTAGAAGATCTGACCCTGGTTTTTGACAAGCTGCGGGCAACCCGCACCAAAGTAAACCCGCAGAAATGCATCTTCGGCGTCTCCGCAGGAAAGCTGCTAGGTTTCCTGGTTTCATACCGGGGCATTGAAGCTAACCCAGAAAAAATCAAGGCTATCGAGGTAATGAGGCCTCCCACTCGTGTCAAGGACATCCAGAAACTTGCGGGATCTCTGGCTGCCCTTAGCCGCTTCATTTCGAGGTTGGCTAAGGGAGCACTGCCCTTCTTCAAGCTCCTGCAAAAATCTGACCCCTTTACGTGGACCGAAGAGGCGGAGCAAGCCTTCCGAGAATTAAAGCAGCACCTAACTTCCCTGCCGATCCTGGTCGCTCTAGAGCCAGGGGAACCGCTGTACCTGTACATTGTGGCGGCTGCGGAAGCAGTGAGCATGGTGTTAGTCGCCGAAAGGGTGACACTAGAAGGACAGGGACCTGAGAACTTAGAACCAGCGTCGGGCGCCTAGACTGTCCAGAAGCCGGTTTATTACGTCAGCGAGGTCCTCCATGAAGCGAAGGTCAGGTACCTCGAGACACACAAGCTCCTCTATGTTGTCCTGGTTGCGTCTAGGAAGTTGCGTCACTACTTCTAGGCGCACAGAGTTGTGGTGGTGACCTCCTTTCCATTGAGAGCCATCCTCCACAACTCAAACGCCACTAGCAACATCGCCAAATGGGCAGCAGAGCTCGCTGAGTTCCAGCTGGATTTTCAGCCCCACCACGCTATCAAAAGTCAGGTCCTGGCCGACTTCATCGTGGAGTGGACTCCACCCCCATGCGCCCCTGGGGGCCCGGACCCCGATCCGGGCCCCACACCTACGGAGCGCAGGGGTTCGGTCTTCACCGAGTCCCACTGGACGCTCTTCTTCGACGGGTCCGCCCGCCAACAGGGTGCTAGCGCAGGAGTTGTCCTCGTCGGCCCAGACGGGGACCAACTGAAGTATGTGGTATGCCTTGAGTTCAAAGCCACCAACAACATGGCAAAGTATGAGGCGCTGATCTTCGGCCTATCTGTGGCCCTATCCATGGGGGTTCGCTAGCTCCTCGTGAAGGGGGACTCTCAGCTAATCATCAAGCAGGCCCGCGGGGAGTGTAGCTGCAATGAGCCCAGACTCGCAGCTTACCTCCTCCATGTAAAGAAGCTAGAGAAGGATTTTGCAGCCCTGGAACTACAACATGTTCCCCGGGCCGACAACTCAGCGGCAGATGACCTCTCCCAGAGAGCATCAACTCGATCACCTGTGCCCGAGGGCGCCTTCGAAAGGCGGTTGCTGAGACCCACCGTCCAGCCTGCCGAACTAGGCGAGGGGGGCGAGACCGGCACCTCGAAGCCAGCGGTCCCGGTGGCGTCCCAGGACCCACCGAAGGCTGTGTATGCACTGGGGGGCTTCACCGACCCCCTAGCACCACAATCGACAACTCAGAGTGGTCCTGATGCATGGATCTCTGAGATCCGGGACTACCTGAAGGAAAATATCCTTCCTGAAGACCATGTCTCCGCAGAGCGCATAGTATGGTTGGCTAAACGGTACACGACGGTAGAAGGGGATCTCTACCGTCGTGGCGCCAATGGTATTCTTATGCGGTGCATCACCCAGGAGGAGGGCTGTGAGTTGCTCATGAAGATCCATGGAGGGGAGTGTGGAAGTCATTCTTCATCCCACACACTGGTCGGTAAGGCCTTCCGGCATGGTTTTTACTAGCCGACTGCCCTACAGGATGCGGCTGAGCTAGTAAAGTCTTGTGAAGCGTGCTAGTACCACGCAAAGCAGATACACACACCAGCTCAGGCTCTACAAATGATTCCGCCCTCCTGGCCATTCGCCGTATGGGGGGTGGATATCCTGGGACTGTTTCCCAGGGCCGTCGGCGGCTACCGGTACCTCTTTGTCGCCATCGACAAGTTCACCAAGTGGCCAGAGGCCACCCCTATGGTCAACATCACCCAGGGTGCTGCTGTCGCCTTCCTCAAGTCGATCATCTGTAGATTTGGGGTCCCAAGTCGTATCATTACAGACAACGGACCCAGTTTATGAGTCGGATCTTTCAGGAATATTGCGAGGGCATCGGCACCTAGCTCTGCTTTGCATCCGTGCCTCACCCTAGGAGTAACGAACAGGCGGAGAGGGCAAATGCAGAGATTCTCAGGGGGCTCAAGACGCGCACCTATGACTGCTTAAAAAAGCATGGCACAAATTGGGTCAGTGAGCTCCCATCCGTGTTGTGGGGGAACCGGACCATGCCCAGCCGAGCCACCGGGGAGACCCCATTCTTCCCGGCGTACGGGGCTGAAGCTTGCCTTCCTCCGGAAATCATTATGGGCTCCCCGCGGGTCCAGTCTTTTGATGAGTCTGCGCAGGAACAGCTACGGCGTGAAGATGTGGACTTCATTGACGAGCACAGGTGGCAAGCAGCAATCCGAAATGCACGATACAACCAAGCGCTCAGGCGTTATGTAACACCCTGAATTTGGGGGTATAAAATTTCTTTGCTCATATTCACAAATTCAGGTGTTACTTCTCTTTTCTCATCCTTCCCCAATCTTCTCTTTCTCATTTCTATAGGAGAAAAGTGGTTATTTTATTTGTAACTATAGTCTATTAGCTCAAACTCCAAGGGAGTATGAATTGTTGCATCATGTTGAACCCTAGATTTCACTTTTGTTTGGTGCATAATTCTCAAAAGGTCTAATTTGAATTTGTGGCTTATTTGAATTTGAATCAAAAAGAGAAAATAAAAAGAAAAGGGAAAACAATTGCTGGAATAAAAGAAAAAGGGAAAAAAGCCCAAACCCCCGCCCCCCTCGGCCTTTCGGCCCAATCCCGCGCGCCCGCTTCCCCCCGCTCTCTCTGCCCTGGCGGGCCCGCCCGTCAGCGCAACCGCCCCCGCGCCCGCTTCCCTCTCTCTCTGCTCGCGGGCCCGGCCTGTCAGCCCCGCCTTCCCCGCGCCCGCGTTCGCTTTCCCCTCTCTCTCTGCTCGCGGGCCCGAGCTGTCAGCTCCTCCGTCCCCGCGTAACCGCCGCCGCGCGTGCCGCGGACTCCGCGCCCACGTCGCGCGTGGAGCTCGCCCCCACCTCGCCTCGGTCACTTGAGCCCAGAACCTCGCTCGCCTTCTCCCCCTCCCTCATTTGCGCACCTGCAGACCCCTCTCTCGCCTCCCCCTCGCTGCGCGCACGCCAAAGCGCCGCCGCCATTAAACCGCCGCCGTCCCGAGCTCGTTCCTCCGTCGCCGTTGGAGCCCCGCCGTGCCCTCTGCCACGGTGAGCTTCGCCCCGACGTCCGCAACCCGGGACGCGCCCCAATTTTCCCTCTCCTTCCCCGAATTCCTCTGCCCGCGCTCACCCGCCGTTCGCTGCGCAGCCGCCGGGGTCCGCCACCGTCGACCCGGGCCGTCGTCGCGCCATTGCCGCCACCAAGGAGTCCCCGGAGTTCGCCTTGAGGTAAGGAACCTCCCCTGCCCTCTCCCTTCCCCTCTACTGCACTCTGACGCGTTTAATTGCTCGCCGGAGTCCCTTAACGCCGCCGCCGAGCCGCTTCGCCGTGAACCGCCCCCCCTCCGGTGTCCCTGTCCCGACCTAGTCCCCACCAAAAGGTTCCCCGCGCCCTCCCCAACCTCCCCGGCCATTCAGATCGCCCCAAGGACCCGCAGGGCCCCCGCGCCCCTCGTCTCCGGCGAGCTCCTCCGCCGCGGGGACGGGCGCCGCCGCCTCAGCTGGCTGGGGAAGGAGACAGAAGCCAGCCGCCCCATCCCCGCCGTCCATCTCAGATCGGATGGCCCTATTTTAAATAGGCCGAGTCCAATCCTAGCCGTCCGCCTAAGATCCAACGGCCCAGAGCCGTTTCCCCCGCGCCCCGCCTCCCTGCCAACTAGGCCCCGCCTGTCAGCCCGCCCGCGCCCCGCTCTGCCGCCCGACCCCGCCTGTCAGTCGCCCGCGCCCGCGCTCGCTCTGCCCGCCCGGCCCCGCCTGTCAGCCGCTCACGCCGCCGCGCGCTCGCGCGCCCGCCCGCGATCTAATCTCGGGCGTTGATCTGAGATCCAACGGCCGTAGAAGCCCGATACCCCTTCGCCCGCGCAAATTCTTAAAGAGACCCCCGGTTTTCTGTAAATTGACCCTCCGTCCCTGGATCTTCGCAGTTAGGTCCTCGGACCTTTTATTTAATCCAAAATAAGTATTTAAGGCATATTTTTAATCCCTAATCTTGTAAAATTCATAACTTTGTCATATGAACTCCAACTTAGGTGCTTCAAATTGCAAAATGTTCATAATATTATTATCTATCTATTTATGCAATGTTTCCCTGCTGTTTCCATGTCCCAATTAATGGTTAATCATTAGGATAGGATTAAGGTTATTGGAACCTTATTTGAGATAAATAAAAGATAGTAGACTTTAATAAAAGTTGAAGCACTTAAGTTTATGGACTTAAACACCTAAGTTTAGGAACTTAAAACCATGTAATGATTTAACCCCACCACTGACTTAAACCTGAGTAGTGGATAATGAATCCTTTTGTATAGTCCTCTACCCTAGACCTAGAGAATACCAGAGTGCCTATCCCTTTTCTATTATGAACTTGTGATCTCTCTGCTGCATATGTTTGGTATATTATTTTTGTTTGTTATTTCCCAAGTGCATAGTGTGAATGATTACTTTACGTAGACAACGAGCAGTCTGTGTTTCCCGAGGGAGTTGCAGAGGAAGTTCCTGATCAACAGTTTGGTGAAGGCAAGTGTCCTCTGACCCATTATGTCCTATTCACTTATAACTTACTATCCCGCATTACTTACTTGAAACCTAAGGATTGACTAGCTTTACACTTTACTTTATCCTTGATGACCTTATGGGCTATTATGGTTAGCATTCTGCTACTGCCTTAACTTAATCAACGAACATGATGTGACTATTTATGATACTGTTATCCTGATGATGTTGATGATCTTGTGATACTCTAGGGGGCTCAGGCTGTTTCCTGAGTACCTCTCCGTAAGGACCTGTTCGTTGAGAGACCACCCGGGATAACAGTGCAACCATGAGGGTGAAATGGGGTGCCCTTAGCTAATTAATTAGAGGAACTAGAGGTGTAGTTGCTTCGCCGTCGTGCCGTCAATGGGGTCCAGGCACAGTGCTTGCTCTGCTGAGGCTGAGTGCCGAGGTTCTTTCGTTTTGCTTTTGTTAGTCACTCTCCTGCGGGGAGGAGTACTGTGTTTATCAAACTGGAGAAACCTAACGGGCAGCTACGATCTCTAGGGAATCTTTGTAACAGCTACGTAGTGATACCCTGCCGGGCCACCTAGGTAGTGGTCAATGGAGAGTAGCTCTCTCCGGGTAGAAAGGGCATCATGACTCGTGGGTAAAGTGTGCGACCTCTGCAGAGGGTAGTGAAACTGATATATCAGCCATGCTCACGGTTAAGAGCAGCCTTGGGATCCTCTTTGATTAGAGATACAGATGGTTCGAGATACAAGGATTATGTTATGGTTTTGGTTCGAATATGATGATGTTGTTCCTCGATGAGGAAATGGTTCATGGGTTGGTTAATGCTAAAATCTGGCTTCTACTAATGATAAATACCTGTCCAACTAAAAGCAACTGCTTGAGCCTAACCCCACATAAAGCTAGTCCACTTCAGCCAAACGGGACATTTGCTGAGTACGTTGATGTGTACTCATCCTTGCTTTACCACCAAACACCAGGTTGTCCGCATTGTAACCACTGCTCCGGAGAAGGCGAAGTCGTGGAAGGAGACTTCCAGGAGTTCCAAGACTACGACGAATTCTAGGTGTGGGTTGGCGGCAACCCCCAGTCAGCTGCCTGTGAAGGCCTTACCTTTACTGCGTTTCGCTAGCACTTTGATTTAGCTGTTAAGTCGATGACTATGTGGATGTCTATGACTCTGTGATGTAATTAAGTTATTACTTTCTTAAGTTATTATTCGAGCAATGTGCATTGATGTTCATTTATGTAATCGCTGTGTACGTGAGTTCTGATCCTGGCACGTACATGGTTCGCATTCGGTTTACCTTCAAAACCGGGTGTGACACGTTACCACCAACAGTTCGTGCATAGTAGGAATCTTGAGGCCGGGGACCTGGTCCTAAGGCGAATACTGAACCGAGAAGGGCTCCATAAGCTCTCTCCTAGCTGGGAAGGACCCTTCAAAGTGACAGAAATATGCCGCCCAGATGTGTCCGCCTCGCCACAGCTAACGGAGTACCTCTTCCCAATCCTTGGAACATAGAGCATCTCCATAAGTTTTTCCCATAAAAACAGAATTGGGGGTTCGGTCTCTTTCCCTGTAACCAAGAAGTGCATTTATATGCGCCAGCCCGGAGAGGTCCGCCCTCAATAAACCTGGTCTGTTAGCCTACACTCGTGTATATCCAGTTATAAGGAAGGGGTCCGACCCACAAAACTGTTTTTATGTTGATTTTATTCCTAAAGTTTGCGACCATTACTACTATCTCACCACCCATGTAGTTTTCTTCCCTGGCTGGTATAGCGACATCCGAATTGAGTAGCCAGACCCAGAAACCAGACGATGGGGTGGTTTGGGGCCATGAAGTTGCTTGGTATGGTCAAGTACCATAAGCCTACACGCCCCATCGCCCTGCAGCCGGTCCTGTTGCGTGAATCAAAGGATAAGAAATACCAGTTGGCGGACCCTATGGGTGTGCTACTAAAAATACCTAGCCAAGACTGTGTGCAGGTCGGGTCCCAGTTAGGGTTGCCCCTTAAGGGTCACGACACCAGTTCCTCCTTAAGAATCCTGGCATCCAGCCCCGACACGTCGAGGCCATATCCCAGGGGGGCCAAGTACCAGGGAAGAAGTTGGTAACAATGCACACAGCAAAGGAAAGGTGGCGTGCAGATAAGTTGTAATATTGCCCGATAAGTAGTACCTAAAGAGTATCTTACAAAGTCAAAGATATATTACAACCCGCTTCCCAGCAAGACCCTTGTTTTTCTCCACGCAGGCCTGGCTACTCATTGTCAGTAGGATCCCGCTGGAAGCGCCCGACCACCTCGTCCACAACGTCCTGCACGCCCTCCCGGGCAGCATCTTCAATATCGGCCACTGGACCCACGATGACTAGCCCTAAGGAGACAGCGGGGTCGTGGCTCCGGAAGCATGTCAAGACGTATTCTATTGCCGACCGGCAAAGTCTGCTGCCCTCGGCCTCCAAGCAGGTGCCAAGAATCTGATCCAGACATCGAAGGCGGTCAGTGACGGAATCCAGTACCCGGAGCACGTCGGAGATGGACGGCGGCCGCACCAGCGCCGGGATGGGGCTCACCCCCAACGGCACTAACACCGTGCTTGCCTCGCCAGCCCAGGCGGCGATGCGCTGGGCCCTGGCGTGTTGCTCAGCCCAGAGGTCGTCGAGTGTCTTCCTCATCACCTCCACTGCCCGGGGGCCGAAGGCCGTTTGCGTCGCCTGAGCAACTTGCGCTGCCTGGAACTGGCAAACCTGCTCCTCCAGAGCCCGCACTTTCCCCTCCAAACGCTCCCTTTTCTCCTCTGCCTCGAGCTCAAGCTCATCCAGCAGCTTGTTCTGCCTTGCCCACATCTCCTCCCTGAAGGCGAGGTCCTCCTGCCAGGTGAGATCAGTTGCCCGTTTCGCCAGGGAAGCTTCCCTCGCCTTGAGGCTTTCCTCGGCGCGAGCAATGTTGCTGGCCCTATTGGCGAGTTCCTGCTACAGCTTCTGCAGCTTCGCCTCAGCCGCAGCCTGCTTGTCCCGCTGTTTCTCCAGCACCGTATTATAAGCTTTTAGCTTATCATGGAGCGCTGTGACGACCTCCTTCCTTTGGTCTAAGCGTACTTCCTTCTTGGCCAAGCTTTTCTCCTTCTAGGTCACCTCTTCCTCTCGGTTAGACACCTTCCGGATGTCCTCCTTGAAGTCCTCGCGCTCCTGCTCAAACTCGACCCGCTCTGAGGCAATTGGCAGGACACCGCCTTAGTGCGCTCCTCCAGTTGGGTGCACCAGTCGCCAAGGCGCTGGTGCTCGATCTCGAGCGCCTCCCACTCCCGCCGGATAGCCACCTCGGTTTCCCGGAGAGCTTGGTGAGTGCGGGACAACACCTAGGGGAGGGGAGTCAACGTTGCTTCAGGTTCGATACCAGATTGGGGCGGTCGCCCAAGGATAACCTCCGGAGCCTCTAGAGTTGGCGGCGGGACAGAGCTGGACGTGCCTCCCACGCCTAGCACCAACGGTGCATCCGACGGTATCGCCGCCTCTGGGTCTGCAATAGCTGTTGGCAACATTGCCACCTCGGGACCCCCCAGCTGGAACTTGGGAACCCGAAGGCGTCGCCTCGACGGTGACAGGCGAATCCTAGGGGTCCGACGGCGCCACCGCAGCACCAGCGTCACCCTGCATGGTGGAGGCAAACACAACGGGAACCTCTTCGACCACTACCAATGGTGGGCTTGGCACCGACGCTGATGAGGCTGTGGCAGCCGCTGACGGATCACCGACGACGTCCCCAGCAGATGTATGCTGCTGGGAACCAGACCCACCGGCGGGCATGGCGATCGAAGGGGGACGAGCGTCCACAGAAGCCGAAGAAGGGGGGCCCTAACAGGCAAAGGACGGGTCAAGACCTGTCGATGTAAAAGCTACGCTCGGAATTTGGCATTTGGGAGAGCCTAGGCTTACTTGGGACCGTGAACCCTCTAGTGGCCTTGGAAGCGGGGCGCCCGTTGTCGTTGCTGCTGCTGCTACTGCCGTCCCTGCTGTTGTTGTTGCTGCTGCCCCTGCGGTGACGGCGGTCGGTCTGACATAGGCGACGGTGGTGGTGGTGTTGAATCCGAAGGAGGTGGCGGCGGAGGGCTCACGTCCCTCTGCCCGTCGTGGACCCGAGGTTCGGCCTCCTTAGCCCCACCAGCTGTCTTCTAACGCTTTTGGGGGGAGTCCAAATCGAGGGGTAGGTCCGAGACAAAGGACCCATCGGCATGACGCAGTCGGTGTCGCCTTACTTCCTCCGACCTCCCGGCAGCGTCCGGAGTGGAGGAGCTGCATGCAGGCCCCTTGCCCTTGTCCGAGGAACTAGGGCCCGCAGGAGGGACTCTGGGGGCCACATCAGCAGGCTGAGGGCCTCCTACTAGTGCACCGGGAATATGGATCCCCTGGTGGGGGTCCCGGCCGCCGGTCTGGCGGACCGCCACACCACTCTCATCAAGGGTCGGTAGTCGGGCCAGTACCGCTGACCGCAACCCTGGGTTGTCGCAGAGCGGCGAAATGCCCTAGGGAGGTATCAAGGATTCAGGGATAAAAGCCTCACCAGTGATCCCCCTCACCAAAATTTCCAACTGCTCCTAGGTCAGGTCAGTCCCAGGCCCGCGCTGGATCCTGCCAATGTCGCTGGGGCCGGTAAACCAGCAACACAGACGTGGCCTCCCCTGTAGTGGCATGATTCGGTGCTTTAGGAAATCGCCGAGTACGTGCATTGAGGTCAGGCCACCAACTGCCAGTTCCTTAATCCTATCCAGGATGGGCTCGAACTCTGGCACGAGGCATGTTTTTCCCTCCACTGCTTCCGGCCGAGTCTGGGCCCGTCGCTCGGAAGGGCAAGGCGGTCGCTGACCTCAGCACTGGCGATCACCCAGTCGTGTCGCCAGTTCTCCCACCTCGCGCCGCCAAGGGAGGCGATGTAGGTCACTGTTGGATCTAACCTTATCTGGAAGTAGTAGGCCCCAAGGTGGTCTTTGCCCTTCCCAGACCTCACCAGCACAAAAAACTGGAGAAAAAGGGAAGTGCAAGCTGCCACTCCCACAAACATCTCACAGAAATGGACAAAGATGGCCACTTGGAGGATGGAGTGGGGCGTGAGGTGCTAGAGTTGGAGTCCGAACTCCTCCAGCAGCAGCAGGAAGAACGGCGAAATCGGCAGCGCCAACCCGCAGAAGAGATAGGAGACGAAGAGCACAAACTCCCCGGCGGCAAGATCGCCAAGGGGAGTAGTGCCGGCCCGAATCCTCCTGGCGAACGCAGGCGAGCCCCATCCGAGTAGGTGGCGCACCGAGTCGAGCGCCTCCTCGGTCTGGTAATGATCGGGGCGAACCAGCATGGCCATGGCAACCATGGCGGCGGAAAACTGAGGAGCACGAACGCGGAGAGGCGTGGAAGGCTCGGAGGCGAAAGGGCGGAGCAGTTGGGGAAAATGCGAAAGCAAAACCACTGCGCTCGGAAAACCCCTCCTTCAAGAGATGGCTCCCCGCGCACCCTGGAAAAATCCTCCTGGCGCATACCTAGCGCCCGAACATCTCAGTCGCTGACAGAGGGGCTCGGACCCGTAAGTCACGTGGCTGAGGCACTGGTCTCCATGCGCAGGAGGAGCAAACCGCCACGCACGCTCCCACGTCGCCTCGGGGCCGCTGCCGGAAGATATTCTTAACATAGGCGGGGCCAACAGGGCGCCCCACGCACGCGGGGCACGGCCAAACCGCCATGCGTGGGGGCCACACGCCAGTCTGCCGCGAAGACGGGCACGACGATTGGAGTGACCAGTAGCAAACTGACAGCATGCACACGCTGGGTTAGAACGGCGCGCGCTAAAAAGATGCCCCGATCCCCGGTCGTGTAGAGCTTATGCCGGATACAGGTTATGGCCCCACCTGTAGGCTCGCGCCCTCCCCTGAGGTGGGCCCAGGGGCCACTGTCGGTACCTTGAAACAGGGGTACCCCTTATTACAAGGTAAAGATGCTGTGCCGACGGGAAAGTCTCTAGTTGCGCGGTAAGTGGCTCACCGTCGTGCAATATCAGCCGCCTTGGGGTCGCCACGTGGCCAAGTGAAAGGACGTGCTCCGGATACATGCAGTGGGTCGGGACCTGCTACGTGGAAAGCACTGGACCCCAAGGCGTGACGGGCGGACCTCCGAGAAATATCCTAGACCCTTCTGAGTGGGGTCCGGATAGATCACCACTGGGTCCCGGGATTCTGGGACAGGGGATACTCGGACCCTGCCCTGGAAGGGGTCCGGTGCTGGCACATGTCCGGGGCTTGCACCGCGCTCCCTGCTTAGGCAGAGACCCGCTGCTGCCGCGTGGCTTGTGGCTCATGACATAAGCCACCGGGTAGAGTCTGACGTCGGGCCACTGAAGCCGCGCAGTCTCTGCATTTATTGCAGAGAGGACGCGCCGCCTGCCACCATGCTAACGGGCGGCGCGTCCTCCCAGCATTTAATGTGTCCTGTCCAATCCACTGGCAGACGGCGTCAGGGTATCCAGTGGGCGGCACGCCTGACCGGTCTGTTGGCAAACAGTGCGCCCGTGCCGAGCGGCGCACTGTTCTCATCATCATCCCTTCTACAAGAAGCCTCCCCTGCACGCCGAGGATACGCAGATCTCGGGTGTTAGGGCACTAGAAGATCGCCCCAGCAGCAAACATTTGTGGCTCCAAGTGCTATATTCGTTATGTCCCTGGGCCCGCATGTCGGGGCTCAGTACCTTTGTGCATGCCCCCTTCATCTATAAAAGGGGAGGCATGCGGCGTTACAGAGGGATCCAATCTTAGGCTCACTCAGACACTCACAAGTTCATACAAACTCTCAAGCAATACATCACACAGTGGAGTAGGGTATTACGCTCCGGCGGCCCGAACCACTCTAAACCCTCGCGTGTTCTTGTGTTCATCCCACCAGTCTCGTAACAAGCAAAACGCTTAGGCCCTCCTCTTCTTAGGATTTAGGGCGGGTGCAATCAGCCACCCGGCCGGAGAGATTTCCTCTCCGACAGTTCTCTATGGGCCTATTAAGGTAATCAGCATCTTTGGGTGATCCTATTGAGTTAGCAACTCAAGTTAGAACAAGAGAATTTGAAGTAGAAGAATGTCATTAACATGTTAGAAAAATGGAAGGTGTTGGTCCTAATCTTGATGTAAGCAGTATAACGACCCTCTTCTAAGCTTATGATAAAATTATCCTTATCTTAAAGAGTGTCACTAATGTCCAAAGGGAGTATTTACATGAGTGTGATCTGGCTTAGAAATAAACTTAGTCAACCAAAATAACAGAACTTATTTTATTTTTGCATCCCATGGGATGCACGGACAGACAACCAAACAGCCGCAAGGCTATCGCAGGTTGCATAGCAGGCCAGCGTCAGCCCCCTCGTCCCGTTGAGATAATTGAATTTTTGCTACTCATAATGTTATTTTCTTGTTATAATTATTATTGTGCCTATAAATTATGGATCCAGCTGAATCTATAAAATATGGTCTGATGATAATTTTACAAATCTATTTATTGCTGATGTTAAATATCATAATCTCTCCGTCCCCTTCGTCCTACTCTCTCGGCTCCTCGCAGTCGCTCACTGCGTGCGCGAAAAGCAGCAGCAGCTCCAGCCGTCGCCGTCTCCACTCTCCAGTCTCCACCACCGCTCCGCGCGCGCCGGATCGAGGGAGGGCAGGCGGACGAGGAGGAGAGATGAGTCTCTTCGGGCTTGGACGGTGAGCGCTCGCGCGATCTCGATCATACACATGCTTCTTCGTTCTACTCCCTTTGCCTTTTACCCCCTCGTCCCTGGCTTGGCGCCCGTTGCTTCGTGACGTCGGGATCCAGGCCCGTTGCTGATAGAATTGAGATCTCTCGCGAGGGGGATCGGGGAATTCCTCTGTTTGATCCGCTGCTCTAGCTGGGTGGGTGCGCCGGTGTGGCTCTCTTCTGACGGCCCTATTTAGTATTCTGCGTTCAGCAGTCACGGCTGCTCCGTCATGCTAGTGCCACTGTGGCAAGTCCTACCCGCGCTGCTCAACCCTGGTTTCTCCACCTTGATTTTGGGTTTCTCTCAACGGTTTTTTATACGGTTTTTTTTTATCCTTCTGTTCTATAGCACTAGAAGTTCTGTTCTATAGCACTAGAAGATAAAACTGACCAAAATTTTTTTATACAACACCAGAATCCAGATCATCGGAAAAATTAACTATTTGCCACTATTTTCATGTGAGTGGTAAATAAAATGGCACGATTAAAGGATTTTTGTAAGGATTACAAATAGTTAAAAGCCCCCAGATCATGCTGGGAGCTCGGCGGGCTGAGCCTTCTGTTTACTCGTTATTGAGGAATTCGGCTGGTTTCAGCTCCTGATGCAGCAATCATCCTGATCAGTGTTTTTTGTTCTTCTGGCAGAAACCAGAAGACATTCCGCCCCAAGAAGAGCGCTCCATCAGGTAGTAAGGTAACAATTTCGGCATCCCAGTTCGCTCCATAAGTACTACTAGTTATTTGGTACCAGCAACAGCGCTGCCTTTACCTGTGCCATTGTTTGGGGTGCCACACAGCATGCGATGTGAGTTTCATGTGTGGTGGCCGTTGCCTTGGTGCTCTGGGCCATCGATCAAAATTTGATATGTCAAGTTGATCATGCATCAGAGCCTGGCTAATCAGTATTGTTGCAACCGGTAGGAACATTACTGAA
This sequence comes from Zea luxurians, assembly GCA_029449295.1. Classification (NCBI taxonomy): domain Eukaryota; kingdom Viridiplantae; phylum Streptophyta; class Magnoliopsida; order Poales; family Poaceae; genus Zea; species Zea luxurians. Next base: position 33,117,173 of record JAOPSE010000010.1, on the reverse strand, counting down.
TATGCGAGCAATGTATCAGGTGTCAGTTTGTTGCAATCTCTAGTGATTCCTTTGGCCATGCTACATCAGGATTTTAATCCGTTTTCACTGAAAAGTATGCCATAGATCTAGTCGAATGAGTCTGTTTAGTAACTTTGGGTTAACTTCAGGAGTATGAATTGGTGAGATTTTATCAGAATGTTCCAGAAGTAGGCAAACTTTACGTTGTCTGTTTCGGCTTTAGTCTTTCTGTTTCGACTATGTCCAGAACTAAAGGATATCTTGCTCGATTGACATTTTTGTTTGCTATCGCCAAGAGCTATGTTTATCGCTGAACATATGTTAACATAAGTGGCACATCAGTGTTGTTGTATTGCTTTATTCTTCCATCTATTCCAAGACACTCTGTACGAAACATTTTGAATCACTGGTAATGGGATTCCCTTTTTGGTTATCACGTGCCAAGTAATTCCATTGCATAAACACTTTCGGTGAAAGGTCTAATAAATGTTGTTGTGCCACATCTATGGCGGTAGTATTCATATAGCAGCTTTGTGAAACTATGCAGGATGCTTATAAACATTTAGTGGTTTTAATCAAAGACTTGTAGCAGTTATTTCTATCAAATTCAATCTTCAATACATGTCATGGCTCTTAAATCACCTGTGATGAGCAAATCTTCAGATATTGCATGTTTCATTTGCAACATGCATAAACACGAATACTGTGTCATAATTACATTGTGAATAATGTGATGCATAATTTTACCTTTTCTTATGTCTGCAGGGAGCACAGCTCCGAAAGCACATAGATGCCACTCTCGGCAGTGGAAACCTTAGGGAAGCTGTGAGGTTGCCTCCTGGAGAGGATATCAATGAATGGCTTGCGGTGAATAGTAATGTTCTTCCCTTCTGTTTACAGTTTTCATATAACTTGGTTATTCCATTGAAGCTAACATGTTTGTTTTGCTTTGCAGCTGTGGATTTCTTTAACCAAGTTAATATGCTGTATGGCACACTCACAGAATTTTGCACACCTGAGAGCTGTCCGACAATGACAGCTGGCCCAAAGTAAGCCTTTACAAGTTTACATACATCCCATTCCTCTGTTTTGTGAAAATACAAATTGGTGAAAAATTATCCAAAAAGTTCATCGATGACTAGTTTATTTGCACAATTTGTAATTTTGCATACGGTGAACTGTTTCACCAAGGCTGCTATTTAATGATGACTCTTAGAGGCTAAGGTTGTGTCAGCAGAGCGTGCATATGGTAGTGCAAAACACTATTTTGCACTGTATATGACACTATTTACAGAGTGAAGTTTGAAATAGGAGGTGAGATAGGGAATAGAATAGGAAAGCTGATGGAGGTAGCCTAAGGGTCAGTTTGGTTCAACTGTAGATTCTTGAAAATCTAATTCTATTTGTGAGCTGTGAGAAAGTTGTTGTGAGTTGACAATTATGAAAAACTAAAATTTGTTTGGTTGAAACAACCGTCAATTATAGATTCGATAAGATCATGACAACTTATAACATGGATGAAAAATTCTGGGGTAGGAGGTCATTCTGAATTAAACTAGAGGAATCTATAGATTTTTAGGAATCTATTCCGTTGTTGTAGCCATTTGGTTGGGATTCCATATTTTTGGCAGCGAATCTGGTTCAGTAAGCTGAACCAAACAGAACAAGTGTGTATCCTTGCTAAGTGCTATTTGCTATTGTAGTTTGTCTCCTTGCTAACTAGCAACTCATTTTCAGCCTTCACTGGGGTGATGGTGTGTCGTATGTGTCTGTGTTGTGTGTGTTTTGTGGGTGAGAGTGTGTGTTCTGTTTGTCCCAGGCTTTAGGCCTTTTTCCCTCTACTTTAATTTAATGATACGCAGCCCTCCTGCGTATTCGAGAATTTTTTTTCAGCCTTCACAGTGACATGATATCAACAATCTTCAAGAAACAATTAATCTGTTTCTCTAGAAGCTATGCATGCCTATAATTGTGAGGATGTCAAAGCAGAGGAATATGATGATGTACTAGCTCAAAAGTTCAATATTAGTATACCTAAAAAATGTATGCCTCATGGTTACCATTTCTTAATTTGGTCAGATGGGCTACGGTACCGCTGTGTATGGGTGGGGCAGAGGTCAGGAGTTTTCTCAACGTACGTGAGAAGGTCTTCTTAATATAATGCTAGGGGTTGTCTTACACCTTGCAAGTGGAGTTTTTTTTTAATTGCGTTTGCACTTTCTTACAAGGCCATGCTCATTTAGTCATTTTCACATGCTGTTCTATTGTATTTTGAATCTTGATAATGGATAGTCAAGGCTATGCCTCTTTTTGAGAGAAGAAAATTTCCAAAAAGGACTTGTGGCCATGCCTTTTGTGGTGGCAAGCATTTAACAAGTTAGTATTTTGTCATATAACTCCAGCTGTTATAAATCGGTGCCCATAATCCTGTGATGCATATTCTTGGGAATCCAGTTTATATTTAGATCACATCATGACAGAACAAGCATGAGGTTTATGCAGGTACGAGTACAGATGGGCTGATGGTGTGCAGATAAAGAAACCCATAGAGGTATCAGCACCAAAATATGTGGAGTATCTGATGGATTGGATTGAAGGCCAGCTTGATGATGAATCCATATTTCCTCAAAAACTTGGTATGTTGCTTTTTATTATGGATTTGTAGAGCTCTACCTGACATCGAATGCAATCTAGCATGTTATCTGATTTGGATTTCGTTTCCCCTCTATCAAGGCACACCATTTCCACCGAACTTCAAGGAAGTAGTAAATACAATATTCAAGCGCTTGTTTCGGGTCTATGCCCATACCTACCACTCTCATTTCCAGAAGATTGTTAGCCTTAAAGAGGAGGCCCATCTCAATACCTGTTTCAAGCACTTCATTCTGTTTACAAATGTAGGTCCCACATGATTCATGACAATTGCTTTTTATACAACGCAATTACAAATCTACATTCTTGTCCAGAAAAAAGATGGCAACAGTTAACATTCTTTGGTGTTTGGGCTGCAGGAGTTTGGCCTGATTGACAAGAAGGAGCTGGCTCCACTTCAGGAGCTCATCGAATCCATCATCGTTCCTTACTGAGAACACAAACTGAGAACACGGTTTGCTGAACTTGGATACAGAGCTCTTAACGCTGATGCTGTGAAAATTATTCTATTTATGGCAGCACTTTACTGCATAGAGCTTATTGTTCCCGTTATTAGACACAAGGACATGTCACATATGCGTGTATCTGTGTTGTTTCTTCCTGATCATGCTGACCATGTAAGTACTGTCATATCAGCTATAGAACGGCGATGATAATGTACTGCAGAAAGAAAAAAACACGATAAAGCTGAGTTGGGGCTATCCATTGCATATTGGCACGTATCGAGTATAGAACAGATCTGCTTCTCTTTCTTCTTACAAACAGAATTAACTTGTTATTTTAATGGAATGAAATAAATATTCACGCTTTCTGACATAGAATCCCCTAGAAGGGTTAGATATATAGAATATGTATTCACGCTTTCTGACATAGAATCCCCTAGAAGGGTTAGGGCTTTTTTGGAATGCAGGATTGTGAGAACATAGGAATAGGAAAAATATAGGAATTCTATAGGAATGTATATGGAAAACAGAGGATTGAAAAACACAGAAAAAATGTGAAAGCAAGTCTTTGGATGAAGCGTAGGAAACTTATAGGATTAGGAATTCATAATTCTTCTTAGATTAGATTAGCAGTCACAAAACGATGCTTTGGATGAATCATAGGAAAGTATAGCAGCAACAAAGTACTGATTTTCCTCGATCCTACGCGACAGGAATTGAAAAAAGAGGTCCAAGCCAATGTTTTATTTCCTGCGTTTTCCCTACAAAATCAGCCATATGAGAAACTTTCCTTCACTTTTCCTTTGCTTCGTTCCTGCAATCCAAAGACATGAGTAGGATTTTTTCCTACGGGAATTGGAATCCTACACTTTTCCTCTAAAATTCCTTCAATCCAAAGGGGCCCTTAGATATATAGAATATGTATGGATAGTCCTTTCCAATGCGATAAAATAAAACGACATCATGTCTATTTTTCGTGTATCTGTATTGAATGCACACGGTTCTCTAGTTTCTAGTTGGGCTCGTTCGATGGCTTTATACGAATTAGTGGTTTTGAATTTTGATCCTTCTGATCCTGTTTTGGATCCAATGTAGACAAGGCATGTTCGTCCATCCCCTTCATGACTCGTTTAGGAAACAACCCAATGAAACTGCAACAGAACACACGAAAGAAATGCCATGTATGCAGTTATTTTAATTTTGCCCTCCCCAAAGTCAAACTGCTCCAATTTTGATCAAGTTTATAGGCAAATATTTTATACGCAAAAGCAAATAAATGTGGCTCAAACGATTTAATGTACTAGATGTTTGATCCAGTTTTGTATAAATTTGGCCTAACTTAGTACAAACTTAATTCGTCCTCTGGGCAGTATTCAGCAGTACTAGAACAATCCAATGAAACTGCAACAGAAGAACACACGAAAGAAATGCCATGCTGCTGGAAGACATGCCATTTCTGCTCTGATCACAAATAACACACCAGACATGACATGAAGGTTCATCATGTGGATACTAGAGGCAACACAACACGTGACAGGCACAGATGGTACTACTACTGGTGCCACTGCTACCACGAGATGCGGTAGACGGGAGCAGAACGGATGGACGCGACACCGCATCTCCAACACAGAGCTAGTACTGAACACTGATGGAGCATGTCGGCGAAACGCGGGGAAGGAATGTGCATCCCGCCAGTAGCCTAGACGCGGCCCTCCCAGAGGCAGGGCTGTTCGTCGGCGCAGAGGGCGAGGAGCGCCGGCGGCGGTGCGAGGTCGAGCGAGGCGGCGCGGCGCCACCGCTGGGCGCGGGTGACGCCGAGGCATGGCCCGTAGCGCGTGTCCATGTCGAACTCGCGGCCCGCCCTCTCCCGCTGCTCCGCCTCCACCTCCTCCTGCTGGCGGCTGCCGGCACCGTGATCTGCGGTGACGAGAGACGAATCAAAATCGAATCAATCGGTCGATCCGCCGGTACTGCCGCGGAAGCGAACAGCGATGGGGGGATTCGGACCGGGATCAGTACCTGGGGCTGGGTGGACGTTGGTGGCGAGCGCGGCCTTCTTGTGGTGGTGCGCCGCCGCCTTCTTGGAGACGCCGCCAGTGGGCTTGGTAGTGGCGGCGGCGGCGGCGGCGGCGTGCGTCTTCTGCTGACGGAAGAAGGACTTCATGTCGCCTCCGCCGCCCCTCGTCATGGGCTCCGGCGATCTCTCTCCTGCGGAGCTGCTGGTGGCGCTGGGTTGACCGTTGAAGAGGATGGGAATGGGTTGGAATGCGGCAGCAGAGGAGTGGGGCTTGGTGGATTTGGATTGAGGGGGTGTTTGGTTGCCCCTGCTAAAGTTTAGCCCGGGTCACATCAAGCGTTTGACTTTCAAATAGGAGTATGAAATATAGACCCAACCAACTGGACTAGATTCGTCTCGTCTTTTAATCTTCGGCTGACAAATTAGTTTTATAATCCGACTACATTTAATACCCGGAACGGAGGTTCAAACATTCGATGTGATAGGGGCTAAAGTTTAGTTTGGGGTAACCAAACACCCCCTGAGAGGAGGTTGCTGTTTATTTATATATGAGGGTGGCTGCACCCGATGGTCCTGCGGCCGTTGTGAGAGGCGATTCGAATTTTTTTGAACTTTCAAATTGGCGGTCGTGCGTCGTGCGAGTTCCTTCTTCGAGAATCTACTTCCATCGGGCCAGCCATTCGTCCGTCGTGGCTCCAAAGTGGGCCCACCTGCTGGCTGCTGCAGCGTCACATGGTAATACTTTATGAGAAAATTCTCTCATTGCCACCAAAACCTAAGGGGGTGTTTGGTTTGCCCCTGCTAAAATTTAGCCCCTATCACATCGAATGTTTGAACCTCCGTTCGGGGTATTAAATGTAGTCGGATTATAAAACTAATTTCTCAGCCGAAGATTAAAAAGTGAGACGAATCTAGTACAGCTGGTTGGGTCTATATTTCATACTCCTACTTGAAAGTAAAACGCTTGATGTGACCCGGGCTAAACTTTAGTCCACAGAACCAAACACCCCCTAAATCGATCTCTTTGTATGCCATTAAAAATTATGAGCTCCCCTGATCAAAAAAAAATTATGAGCTCCCTTCAATACCATCAATTTAGATTTTAATAGCTCCTTGTAGCGCTCAGCGCTCAAACAACTAGAACACCTCGGCGATGATAGTGCCCGCCATCGCCACCATGTCAGTCAGCAGACAACGACACGGCCTCCGAGGTAGCATACCGCGTGAACTCGGTATCCAGCGCCGGTTGTATGTACCATGGCGGGTCTCATGACTGGAAGAGCAATGCCCGCCCGTGGAGGCACCCACGAGAGGCCGCCGGTGCGGAACAGCTCCGCCCGCACGCTGGGTAGTGCTCAGGCTGGGTTCGACCACGATCAGGGTGGTTGGTCACCCCACTGTAGCACGAACCCGCTGCACTACGTGCGAACCGCACCAGCTGCAGCGCGCGACAACGCAAGGTCCTGCTGGAACGGCATCGCGATGCAGCCCAGCGACTCAGCGAGCGGTCGGCGTCGGCGAAGTCGACGTCCACTAGCCTTACCGCAGTGTGTGCCACCACGAGCTCCGCGCCGGCGTTGTCGCAGGCGATCTCGGGCACGCCTGTGTCAGTGTTGGCGACGACACGACCGACGAAGGGGAAGAAGAAGTGGGCGTGCTGCCAACATTGCGGACGACACCTCCATCGTAGACGATCACGTTCCAGGCGACACGGTCCCTGGCGGTCATCCGATCAAACACCCTGCGCGTGTTGGTGGGGCTGCGACACTTGAAACACATGTCGGCGAGCTGTGCGTGGACGACGCGGCCCGTGGCGAGGTCGGCAGGAACATATATGTTAGCTTTTGACAAGTGGGCCCATACGAACGAGTAACGGTATCAAATGGTAACCGTGACGGCGATGGCATTAAAGGGACTCAATCTAAATCGATGGTTTCCAAGGAAGCTTATAATTTGTAATGGCACACAGAGGATTCATATATGTTTTGATGGCATTGAGGGAATTTGCTCAATACTTTTTGTTCGGCCTCAAGCAGATCCAAGCAGTACAACTAAAGCTATAACAGACCAGTTAGGCTATCTCCGGTAGATCTCTATCTCATCCTCTGTTACATCTCTTATTTTAAACTTCACACTGAAACGATATTAAACAGTGTTATCTACAATTTCGTGTTCCCTATTTTATGTGATCCACTGGAGACAGTCTTAAAGGGGCGCACATAGGTAATACAGTGGATCCGACCGGGAAGGTAAAAAGAATAACCATTTTCATACGTGTCTCAGTGACAGAGCAGCCACCCTAATACCACTACCATTTGGTATAAACACAAAAGTTTAAATGGCTTTACACTCACAATCACTACAAGAAAACGTCAAAGGAGTGTCAGTTAATTAAAGAGTGTCGGGGCCGACACTCTTAATCGAAGTAAAAGTGTGGGTTTTGCTTCACCGACACTCTTAATTTAAGAGTGTCGGGGTCCCGATGAAACCGACGCTTTTAATTTAAGAGTGTGGGTTTTTCCACACCGACACTCTTATGGATGTGACCCTAAATTCCCCAATCCTATTCTACAGCCGCCGCGCTTCTTTTCTCATTTCTCCCGCCTGCTCTCCGTCCATCGACCAGCGGCGTGCGGCGTGTGGGACGGGCGGCGCTCGCCAAGCAGTGCCGGGCGGGCGGCCTCGCCAACGCGCGCGCCTCCGAGCAGCGCCGGGCGGGCGGCCGAGCCGCGCCGGGCGGGCGACCGAGCCAAGGAGCGTGCTCGCCTCCAAGTAGCGCTCGGTGCTCGGCTGTGCAGCGAGAACGGCGCAGCGGGCGCTCGCCGTTCGGCAAGGGTGGCCTCCGGGACAGCGTCAGCGGGGCCGGGGCACAGCACAGGAGCCCACCGCCGGCTGGCTGCTCAAGCCCATCTACCGTCGGCGCCGAGGGAGGTAAACATCTCAAATTCCCCATCTCCACTTTCTGATATGGTAACAGGTGATGCCCCTATCGAGTGCTTCATAGACTTAATGTTGTTGTCAAATTAGAGTCAGTTTAATTTCTTCCAGTGCGAGTGTTAATTTGGTTAAATTGTCCTGGACCAGAAAATGCGTATCTACCAGCCTCTATTCATAATGCTTGGTTTCCTAGTCTCTGAAAATATCGAGCCTATCCTGTTTTTATGCATCAAATTCACAATCCTCTGCCACAAGAAAATTTGAATTAGGTGGTTGTGGATTTGCTCGTGCTGCTTACCATTAATGCCACTATTGTGCTGCTTGTGATCTGCTCTATTCTTTTGGGGGTTTGACCTGTAACAAGCTATGGGATTGTTCCATATATCTTTTCGGAATCACGAACCAAATAATAGCCGCAGGACTAGTGTGTGAGTTTCAATCGCAGTTCAGTAACCAATCTTTATAATTAAATCATGTTGTACCAACAATGACATATAATAAGTCCTCTGTGTTAAATCTCCTGCTCCATCTTGTGTGTATTCTTTATATGTTTTCATGGTCATGTAGTTTCAAGAAATTACTTTTGAGGACGCCGGGCAGCAGCCTCACCTAGCCGGACGCCGGGCGGCCTCGCCGAGCTCCAAGCTCCAGGCGTGGCGCAGTGCCTCACCGAGCCAAGCATTCTTCAAATCCGTGTGCAGTTCTTGTTAAGGTATTTAGTTCACACTGATTTTTAATATTTAGATCAAATTCGCGTGCAGTTCTTGTTAAGGTATTTAGTTCAAATCCGCCGAGCCAAGCATTCTTCAAATCCGCGTGCAGTACTTGTTAACGTTTTGTCCTGTTGTGTTCAACGAATCCTGCATACCCAAAAACATATGTATCAATAGACACTAATTATATGTCAAAATTATTAAATAAATAAATAATGTATCAATAGACACTAATTATATGTCAAAATTATTTAATAAACACTAATTATATGTTAATAGTCTTAATCTTAAGTACATTATTTTTTTGTTTGAAAAATATATAGCATGAGTGGCTTTTTCGTACCTAAGTGTATATATGTTTTTTCTTTAGCTTTGAATATGAGTGACGATCGAAGAAGGGCGATGTACGATGGATTCGACAGTGTCACTCATGGTCACTCTGATGCATGGTTGAGAGTTGCAGATGAATTTGTGGCACTCGCATTTGTTGGTGATGCTCGTTTAGCGAGGTGCCCGTGTATAAAATGTCGGAACTTGGTTCGGTTGAAAAAAGTGGAGCTCTCGTATCATATTTTCAAACATGGCTTTATGCCAAACTATCTGGTATGGCATGAGCATGGAGAGGTGGACCATACTATTGAATCGGATGGGGACCAGGATATAGACCGAATGGAAGAGATGTTGGATGATATTAGGAATGAGTACCCAGATCTACAGAATAATCAAGCTTTTCCAGAGGATGTGAGAGAGTTCTACAAGCTTCTTGAAGCCTCAGAGGCTAAAGTGCATGAAGGAACCAATGTGAGCGTACTGCAGGTGGTAACACGTCTCATGGCGATGAAGTCAAAGTACACCTTCTCCAACAAATGTTACAACGATATTGTGAAACTGATTATTGATATCAGCCCACCGAATCATAACATGCCGAAAGACTTGTACCATTGCAAGAAGCTCGTAGCTGGTCTTGGCATGAACTACCAAAAGATTGATGCTTGCGAGGACAATTGCATGTTGTTCTGGAAGGAGCATGAAAATACCACACATTGCATCCACTGCAGTAAGTCAAGATATGCAGTGGTGCTAGATGAGGATGGAAACGAGGTTACGACAAAGGTGCCGATCAAGCAACTCCGGTACATGCCTATCACTCCACGGCTTAAGCGTCTCTTTCTAAATCAAGAGACAGCAAAGCAAATGAGGTGGCATAAAGAAGGGGATCGTCAGGGCCAAGATCCGGATGTCATGGTGCATCCCTCAGATGGCGAGGCCTGGCAGGCTCTCGACCGTTTTGATCCAGAATTTGCAAGAGACCCTAGGAGTGTTCGTCTTGGTTTGTCGACGGATGGATTCACTCCTTACTCCAATAATTCCACTTCTTACTCATGTTGGCCAGTTTTTATGATGCCCTACAATCTCCCTCCTAACAAATGCATGAAAGAAGAGGTCATGTTTCTTGCCCTTATTGTTCCAGGTCCGAAGGATCCTGTAACAAAAATCAATGTATTTATGGAACCGTTGATCGAAGAACTAAAAATGTTGTGGCAGGGGGTTGAGGCATATGATAGTCATCTGAAATGTTGTTTTACTCTACGCGCAGCATATCTATGGTCAATTCATGATCTGCTAGCATATGGCATTTTTTCTGGTTGGTGTGTCCACGACATACTGCGTTGTCCGATATGTATGGGTGACTCACAAGCATATAGGTTAGAACATGGTAAGAAGGAAACATTTTTTGATGTTCACCGACGCCTCCTTCCCTATAATCATCCTTTTAGAAAGGATACAAAGTCATTTCGAAAAGGCAAGAGGGTTAGAGATGGGCCACCGAAGCGACAAACTGGTGAAAATATCATGAGACAACATCGTGACCTAAAACCGGGTGTAGGAGGTCGATTTCAAGGGTATGGTAAAGAACACAATTGGACGCACATCTCGTTTATCTGGGAGCTACCTTATACGAAGGCATTGCTGTTACCACATAATATAGATTTGATGCACCAAGAACGTAATGTTGCGGAAAGCATCATAAGCATGTGCTTCGACTTCACCGGTCAAACCAAAGATAACATGAATGCAAGAAGAGACTTAGCTGAACTTTGTGATCGTCCGCACCTTGAGCTTAGAAAAAATCCAAGTGGATCTGAGAGTCGGGCACAAGCTCCTTATTGTCTGAAACGGCAAGAGCGAGAAGAGATATTTCAATGGTTGAAAAAGCTGAGGTTCCCAGATCGCTATGCGGCTAATATAAAACGGGCAGTTAACCTCGACACTGGTAAACTCGTTGGGTTGAAGAGTCATGACTATCACATTTTGATTGAAAGACTAGTGCCGGTAATGTTTCGTGGATACTTCAGTCCCGATGTGTGGAAGATATTTGCAGAACTCAGTTATTTTTATAAGCAGATATGTGCTAAGGAAATCTCAAAGAAATTGATGTTGAGGTTTGAGAAGGAAATCGTTGTCCTTGTATGTAAGATGGAAAAAGTATTCCCACCTGGATTTTTTAATTGTATGCAACATTTGCTTGTGCATCTACCTTGGGAAGCGTTGGTAGGAGGACCTGCACAGTTCAGGTGGATGTATAGTCAAGAAAGAGAATTGAAAAAACTCAGAGGAATGGTGCGGAATAAGGCAAGGGTTGAGGGGTGTATTGCAGAGGCGTTCGCAGCCAGAGAGATCACATTATTCTCAAGCAAGTATTTTTCAGACACAAACAACGTGAATGCGCAAACGACACGGTACCATGTTGCCGAGCAAGCTCCAATCACTGATCTAAGTGCTTTTAAGTGGGACGGTAAAGGTGTCGGAGCTTACACATCACATCTTGTGGGAACGATAGAGCGTAACAAGACCCTGCTTTTTTTGTATGTCAATATGCCAGAACTTCATCCTTATTTCCAAATCTTTGATAGCATATATAAACCCAACAAACAACTTACTCAAAAGCAGTTGGATGACCTACGTCTGAAAGGGTTACACGGTGGCCCGTCCTTCGTGCAGTGGTTCCACGAGCATGTAATTTCCTCCATGCCCATCTTTTTTTCGAACTTAAGTTCAGATGTTACATAGTATTTATTTTTATCCGTTCCTCATTTTTGTAGTGTAAGAAACCTGAAGCCAGTGTCTCCAAAGACTTGCTACAAATATCACATGGTCAATTGACCGCAAGAAAATTTGATCGCTATGATATTAATGGATACCGTTTTCGAACAGCAAAACTAGAAGCGAGACGTCCACTTGCAGCTACAACAAACAGCGGAGTTGTAGCAAGTTCGTATAGCGACGATGGACAATTGGAGGACTATTATGGTATTGTTCAAGACATAACCGAGTATACATTTGGAGGTCACAAACCTTTGAGACTTGTGACGTTTGATTGTATATGGTTTGATCCACAAGTTGGCACACGAGTTGATGAATTCGGGATGGTGGAGGTAAAGCACGCATCAAGGTATAAAGGCAATGAGTACAACAATATCATCCTGGCACATCAAGCGCATCAGGTGTACTATTTGAGTTATCCTCATAAAAGTTTTAAAACCTGGTGGGTTGCATATAAAGTTAATCCAGAGGTTCACCCTTACCGATATCAAAACTACAATTTAAGCACCAATGATGATGATGAAGATGATGATGTTGTCTTCCAAGAAGTCGGTGATCAAGCAGACGATAGCGACAATGATAGTATTGTATCCGAAGGGGCAGGACTAAATGAGTTAGCTTCTCTTACCGTAGAGTTAATGGAGGAACCAATTTCATCAAATTCAAAACGTCAAAGGTTGGAAGAAACAGTTCTTGAAACACAACAATGGGTTGAACAACTTAATACACGTGTCGCCGAAGAGGACTCTGATGCCGACGATTTTTGATACATAATTCGTAGATGTAATGGCACACTCTTGTTTTTGTTTATTTAATATGCATTACTTTGTGAAAAATTTATACATACTTACTATTTTGTGAATTATTGCAGATGTTCAGGATGGATTCGTCTGGTAGGAGATCCAGATCACGAAGGTCGAGGGGTTCCAGTGGTGCTCCTAACATGTTTGAGGTACTTGTTTTTTTCTTAGTTTAGTTACTGGGGCCAGCTAGCAATCTAAAATTGTTTACATTTCAGGGCACCACAACAAGCAGAAGCAGGCAAGAGCAGTTGCTTGCCTCCCTAGAGCAGATGCGGGGTAGCAGCGGACCCTCCAATACAGAAGGGACTACTTCGCGTGCAGCTGATTTAGTGGCACCTACTATGGCACCTACTGCGGAGGCAGCTGTGGACGCGGAGGCAGCTGTGGACACGGAGGCTGAGGAAGCTGCCGCAGAACTAGACGATGGAGAGGAGACTTCGGGAGCAGACGCTTCTACAGAGGAGGCTGCCACACAGGCTCCGCCACGGCGTGCCATCAGGTATTCTTATTGTTGAGTTGAAGTTTTATTGTCAAGTTGAAGTTTTAAGTAAATGATTTTCTTTGTTAAATAACAAACTTTCATTTGTAGGTATCGTCGGTCCCTCACATTGAAGCCTTCTAAACCCTTCGATCAACGGAGGGTTATTGAACCGAAAGGCACCAGGGCGTGGAAGGAGGTTAGTTGGGACGGAACAGGGCATCGCACACCAATCCTCACAGAGTTGGGGATTTGTTTGCGATTCGCCTACCCGGCGATGGTGACAGAGGGCGGTCAAGAGATAGCTGCTCATTACTGGGCTCATTGGGATCTCAAGCCGTACGTGAACGACGGGACACACACAAGCAAAGTGTGGGATTTGTTTTGGGTAAGTCCCTTGTGATATTCAAATTGAATTCAGATTTTGCATTTGTAAGTCTCTGGTGATCTTCAAATTTGCAGGGCCAATTTCGCGTGTGCGACCCCTATACCTTGGATGATTCATATGTGCGTGAGGTATTCAATGGCTTAGCAGATAGAGCTGTAAAGGGTATGATGTATAAAGCACGATTGAGGGCCGTCACGGTGTACCAAAAGCGTCAGGGGAACTATTGTGACGCGAATATGGCAAAGGAAATTCACCTGACGGCTCAGCAGTACAAAGAGAGTGAGGTGGATTGGTTGAGCCACCATTCGGATGCTTGGGCGTGGATGTGCGAGTATTGGGCTTCTGAGGAGTTCTTGGCCATATCTAATAGAAATCGTATGAATCGGTTGAGCAAGCCAGGGGTCCACTTCTTCGGGGCAGATGGACACGTTGGCAAGGCTGCACGTATGGTATGTGTCAAATTGCCTGGTCAATTGTTAATTGCATAGACTTGTCTAGACTTTTTAATCATGTGTTGCAGGCGGCTCGAAATGGAGTGGAGCCTACTTTGCTTCAAGTCTTCGTCGAGGGACACAAGGGTCCCGATCCGAATCATCCGGAAATACTGAATGACAGTAATGCGACAGAGAAACTGGTAAGTATGAAAATCGACTCTAAGATGAACATGATATGCCTTTGTTGTGACTTGGATGGTTTTTTCATAGGCTCGCTACATTGACAACGTGAGAGAAAAAAATGGTCCAGACGCGGATTGGCTCACTGGTGAGTTCGATACGGAGGCGGCTTATAAGGCTGGTGGAGGCGTACCACATGGGAGGTATATGCGCTTGTCACATTGTTACTGTTTAGTCATGTCTTGTCATTTACTACATATATATATATGATACTCTTACAGGTTAGCAATTGGTGACGGTGTTGTCCCCCGTCGGAGTTACACTAGACGGTCCAATTTCTCAGCTGGGTCGAATCGACCCCGACGACCATCTGCACGTGAAGGAGAGCTGCTTGAGAAGATGACTCAGATGGAGGAGAGTATGGCGCAATATAAGCAACAAGTGCAGCAACAGATGCAACAAAGGCAAAATTGGATGCTACATCAGGTATCATTTTTTTGTTATTTCGTTGTTTCTCAAGTCCGATTAACTGAAAAACTGATGAATAATCTATTTGCAGATGTATGGAGGTGCCGGAACTCAGTTCGGCATGCCGCCTTTTCAACAACCCCCTATCATCACACATCCGGTGTCTGGACAATCATCGGACCGCTCCACTGCAGCGGCAGATGGATCACAGGTACAATCCTCTACTAAACATCATTTGTCTGATAATCATTGGTTGCTTGCTCTCTGTCTTTCTACATGTTTGCTTGTACATGATCTATTTTAAACTTTTGTCATTCACATGATCTATAGTTACTTTTATTGTTGATCACCGTAACTTCTTAATCATAAACAAGAGTGTGTCTTCTGTTTCAGGGTTCTGCAACTTCTGTCCAAGACCAATTGATGCCATTGGGTGTGATAGGAGGGCAAATGATGCCGTGGGCACCTCGCCAGCCAGGCATTTGGCCACTGATGCAAACACAGATGCCACCGCCGATGCCGTGGGGATTTCCTCCTCGTGGGCAGTCACAATCACCAGGATTGCCCTCACACTCACCAGGATCAGTACGTTAAGTTGATATCCTTTGCATCTCTATTTGCTTCGTTGTTTAAGCAGTTACTAGAAAACATGCATGTATATGTTGCAGTCTATGTATATGTTTAATTAGTTACTCGGTAAACTAACAAATGTTTGTTTCTTTTAAAGGGTTCGGGCTCACATCATGCTAGTCCGCCTCCGGATCAGAGCACGTTTATGGACTTATTGATGAACACAAGTGGCGGCGGCTCCAATGACCCACCAACGGAATGAATTAATATGGAGGCTTGTGTGGAACTTACTATGATTGCGTTCTGTATGGACTTTAACTTGTTTTAGATGGATTTGAACTTCTTTCGTATGGACTTGAACTTGTATGAATATTGAATATGGTGCTTGTGTTATGTTATGTTGAATATGGTGCTTGTGTTGTGATATATTGAATGTTGTGCTTATATTGTGCTGTTATGGAGGCTTCCCATCCGGGGAGGGAGAAAAATAAAATTGGATATTAAAAAAAATTATTCATTAAGAGTGTCGGCCCCCACACTCTTATATGCGCCCAGGTAGCTTGCTGGTCGTGCGCGCAGTAAGAGTGACGGTCGCGTTACTGGCCGACACTTTTAACATAAGAGTGTCGGTTGCGTGTTGAACCGACACTTTTAACATAAGAGCGTCGGTCCCCACACTTCTATACGAATAAGAGCGTCCATTTTAGAGTGACGGCTAAGAGTGTCGGTCAACCGACACTCTTATACTTAGTGTCGGCTTATTTCAGTAAGAGTGTGGGGTTTTGGCCGACACTCCTTGCCTTTTTTCTTGTAGTGAATTTGGATGGCCAGTAGTAGAACCACTGATGGCAGCCAGAAGACCAAATGTCCGATCCGGCTTGAATGGCATCTTCCTGTTGGAGGCAGCAGTTTAGCCATTAGCTAATTTTATCTGGCGACATCCAAAAACCCTCGCCTAATAGTCTAGGTAACTATTAGTTGCACACTCAACTACCGATTAGTTAACTAGCTAGTTTAACCTAATTAAAAGCAGCTAATGATTAGTCAAATACTTGTTAGTCAATTAATTCCACTAGCAAAATTTAGTCAGCTAACTATTAGTTCTACTTGATCTAAGTTCTTTCGCTTCGGGTTTTTAAATTAGATTCATCAGTGAACTAAAGCTAGACGTTGATAAAACTTCTCATGGCAGAGACAAAGATGAGAGAAATTGGTATTTTCAGTTTTAACTAGAGAACTGTGCATGTGAGAGGAGCTAAAAATAACCTGTTCTATCCGGACCTATTTTGTAGGAGAAATCGGTTTTACGAAGCTAGAGCAGATGGTATATTTATCGTTGGTACAACCACAATAAAGAGATGTTTAGTTTTTAGAGACTACTTTGTAGTCTTTAGTCCCTAGATTGCCAAACACAGGAACTAAATAGAGATAATCACTCTTTTAGTATCCGTGTTTGACAATTTAGGGGCTAAAATGAGAACACTATCAATTAGTCCCTAGAAACCAAACACCCTCTAAATATGACCTTTTAGTTTGTTTTAGCGCCTATGTGAGGGACTGGAGACTAAAGCTCTTCAGTTCCTATTTTAGTCCTCATGTTTGGTAAAAAAGAGACTAACTCAAACTAAAAACTAGATACTAATATTTAGTCTCTCTAACCAAACATGACCTAACAAAGTACTAGAGAAATACATAGATTTAGAAAAATAATGAGAGATAGGCTAAATGCAAGCTAGATCATGAGTGCTCATATGGTAACATGCACACAAATGATTTTTAGAGGTTTAGGTCATAAATGTGTAATATCATATGTCCTTTTTACAATGGATGAATTTATGACATCAGAGATTACATGCTCTGATGTTGTCCAAACTAGAGGACCAACTAGTGTTCCCCCTTTACCTTAGTTTCAGTGAGAGTACGAGTCTAAGTCCCAAATACGTAAAAATCTTGATAAGTAAGGCCAAGTATCAGAACCCCACCCTAAGATTAGTCTGAAAATGAATGTAGTCTACATTGCTCTTCTCCTTCCTTTTATAGCACAAAGAGAAAGCTACATCTCTACGTGAATAGTGGATCCTATCTAGCATAGGTCCAACTACGATTTGGTCATTGCACATTTTTTAGCATATCATGTTATAGTGGCTGGTAGGCATGCCCACGCTGTTGAGTATGACCTACTGATAGACAATGTAGTAGTTTGTACTTTGTAATACCTTCAGGTATGACTGCCACCACATGGTGGCTACAGTGACAACTACACCTCCATATTATGCATAGTGATGCTGGGTCACCTGCACCATGGACTAGTGTGCCCTTTGATCGCAACCTCGTCCATCACACTGAATATGATGGACGAGAGCCTTATATCAATTGCCAGGCACCACATAGCTAACTTGGTATGAGTCGCACACGACACTAGGGTTGTACTGCCCTGGGTGGT
This sequence comes from Zea luxurians, assembly GCA_029449295.1. Classification (NCBI taxonomy): domain Eukaryota; kingdom Viridiplantae; phylum Streptophyta; class Magnoliopsida; order Poales; family Poaceae; genus Zea; species Zea luxurians. The sequence continues at coordinate 33,099,542 of JAOPSE010000010.1, read as the reverse complement.
CCTTCTGGGGTCATCCTGCCCAAGGCCATTCTCTCGGGGGCCAGGGTTGTCCTTCCACCAGGGCATCATTTCAGGGTTGTTCTACTCAAGGCCATCACACAACATTAGGGCCATATTGTTTGGGGGCTTCTTGCCCTATGGGCATTTTGGAGAGTTGGGGGACCCAACGTTAGTGCCCCCAATCCTATAGGGCCTTAGGACCTATCGTCTTATGGGTTTGGCCTCCAAGCAACAAGACCCTAGCGATGCCAATGTGACACCAACCAGACCCATGATGAGCCTCTCTTCTATTGATGGGATCTTTAAAGGCGTATTTCTAGTATCCTCGTGGTATGCCTTTCCCATTGTAGGCGTACAGAGGCCATCATATGAGGACCATTCTTCTTGCAAACGCCTAATAGAGTGGGTCCATTATATGTTTGGGGTTAAATGTGAGCTTCAATGTCTATTAGCATAGGGAGGTTATGCAATGTTGGGGGCCTACTTTACCAAAAATCCTCAAAACACTTACCTTCGACACAAGCAAATGTGTTTTCAGGCATATAGCAAAGGATGGACGAAGATGGCCTTCGGCCAATGTAGCCTACAAAGAAGTTTCAGTTGAATACATGTGTGACGAAGGTGTGAGTCGAGGTCTCCAATTTCGGCATGGAAAAGGCTTCGCGCATAAAGCGACGAAGGGGAAGAAGTCGAAGACTTGTGCAACAAGAAAGAAAGCGAAAAGACTATGATGTCCTTGCAATATTTGTAAATCATAATTGTAAACTTTGTGGGCATGCTTGTATTTTCATACAGAGTTATACCTCTCCCCTATAAATAAGTGAATAGTACCATGCATAAATTTACCTTTCGAGGGCCTCAAGCTTCATTTCGCTTAGCCTTCAAAGTATCTTCGAGTTGTCCCATGTGTAAAGTCAAAGGTACACTTGTAAATTTATATCATATGGAGAAATATGGAATGAAAAAAATGCTAAGGCATATGAGATGAGTAACATGCTTCGTTCTTCATTACTCTTAAAACAATATAGCTTCGTATACATTCTCTCGTCATTCCTTCTTCCTTTAGTTACCCTTCAGAAAAGAGGTAATTAAAGGGAGAAGTTCACAATATTCTAACTTGTGTTGCCTTGTTTTTGATATCATGTAGTAATCAAAAGCAAGTGACCAACATGCAACAACCAGTAGGCCCTAGCAAAGCCATAATTCATAATCAAAGTATGCAACTATAGCTAGAATGATCTAAATAGACTTAAGAATCGCTACCGACAAGAATGTCTCATCATAGTTACCCCCTAGAACTTTTCAAAAACCCTTTGCAACAAGTCGAGCCTTATAGATGTGAACATTTTAGTCTATATCTTTCTTCTTTTAGATCCATTTGCACTCGAACTAGTAAAAGTGAAAGGGAAATGGGCTTAAAGCCATTTCTATATTGGTTTAGTCTTTGATGACCATCACAACATTATGAACTAACTAGTTTGCTAAGTGAATGATTGCATGTTCATAAGAATGAAATTGAAGAATTCAACATGAACTACAGCTCAAAACAAGGCTAGAAAGGGCATAACTTGGAAAAGATTAACTATAAATGATTCATGTGTTTGGATAAGTTCTAAATGCCCTTATGATGTATTTAAGCGTTTTAGAGGAATTGAAAAGATCAGACTTTGGAAAAGTTGCATTGGAGCTTATTTGAGCTAGAATTGGAATCTAAGTTGGATAATTAATAAGATGAAGAAATATGACTTAGACTAGTTGGACAGACTCTAGATATGTTTGTCTAAGTTATATGAATGCTCAAGAAGGCAACCAAATGAAGACAACAAATAAAAACCTAGAAAGGACTTAATTAAGTGTGCTGCTCTACAGCGCACCAAACTAGTCCAGTGGGTCACCGGACTGGTTACTCAGAGAGGGCTTATTCTGGGCTTGTGTGGGATGGTGCATCGAACCAGTCCGGTGGTGTACCATACCACTTATATATAGAGGTTGTTTTGAAGAGCAAAAGACCATGGCACACCCGACTTGATCCGGTGAGCACCAGACCTATTAGAGTTCAACGGCTGACTTTGGGATCCAACAACTAGCTGACGTGGTAGCACACATGGTAGGGTTCAATGGTGCACTTAACCGCTCCGGTGCCACTAACAAGATAGCTTTCCAACAAAATGGTCATTGGAATACTAGATTTATAGGAGTTCAATGGTGCACCAGACCTGCACTATAGAAGGTTCGGTGCACACGGAGAAATTGCAGAATTTGCCATTAAATCCTTAAGGCTATTTGGGTGGTTGGGGGCTATAAATACACCCCATCTAGCCCGTTAAATACACAAGACCTGATCATTTATTCCTACATTCAATAGCAACACTTTAAGTGACCAAAGCCTCCCAAGTGCCATAATAGTGAGAATTGAGCAAGCAATAGCCATTCTTATGAGAATTGTGATAGTGCCTTACGAGAGTGACTTAGAGGAGTGTGTGTGATGTGATATTGTGCTCTTGTGCTTGGAGTTTTGACTCCCATCCATTGTAAAGGCTAGCGAGAGGCTTTGGCATGTGAAGTACCTCACGGAGACATAGGTCTCTCAATCGAGAAAAGCGAGAGGACTCAAGCTTGATCTTTGAAATCACTTGAGAGGGTTGAAAGAGACTCGATTCCCATTCTAATCATTGTGTTGCTCCCAAGTTTAATCCACATTCATTGTGAACACTTTGCAAGAAGAACTCATCTCCCTATGTTCGATTATGTTACTTATTGACGTCTAATTGGGGATCAAGTTTTGTTATAAGTGATTAAATTTTAAGTTTCGCATATTCACCCTCTAGGCAACTTTCAAAAAATATCCCCATTACCCTTTTCATGAATTTAAATTTGAGCCATGTTTTTTTCACAATTGAGTGTGATAACGAATTGCAGTGCAAGAGGCGGAAGCAAGGAAGAAAAAATAATGGACATTTGAAGTCATCCTCATCATACCTATCACACAAATCTAGCAAGCTAGGGTTTAGGAGAATTACGAGAACCAACATCACATGTATGCGTAGTAGGAACCCTAAGGCTGTCTCTAGCAGTTTTTCTATCCCGTCTCCTATTTCAAATTCTACACTATAAACAGTGTACTCTATAGTGCAACATTTTTTTGCACGACTATATACACGGTCTACTGGAGATGGCCTAAGCAATGGAAGAGTTGGAACGGTGCACTTACATCGTGGTGGATACCAAGGAAAGGAGGTAGAGTTCACCGTGGAGGATGCAGAGACGCCGACCAAAGTGGAGAGCCGACATAGAGCGAGTTTTTTGCTATTATAATATTGGTTTTGTGGGGCTTCTCTCCTTTAGCACTCTCAATTTGATCTTCTCTGTAATAGTATTTATAAGTTAATTTATACTTCAAAATAGTACTCTAACCTCTTTTAATCATTTTCTTTTTTATTTCTCACCATTGACCATACTTCATCTCTCTATTTTTCTTCTCTCCTTGCTTCCCATCGTCGGCTCGACTCCTCTCTCTCTTCTCGCATACAGCATCGCACCAACGGCACAAAAAAAACATTGTAGCAGCACGCCGACGTTGCTGGATGGTGACCGTGCGGCTAACTGCCACCCCTTGCTACAATCTGAACCACCAGACACAAGATAGCAGAGTTGCTCAATGTCTTGCACTCCTACGTCTTTGCCTGGATTTTTTGTGTTTCTGTTATTTGTATAGTTGCGAGGGTAACGATAGGGTCAACTTATGTGCTGAGAAATAAAAAAATGATTGAAAATAGTTAGAATACTATTCTAAAGGATAAATCAACTTGTAGATACTATTACAGAGAAGACTAAAATGAGAGTATTAAAAGAGAGAAGCCTATTGAAATCAGTACTATAATAACAAACAACTCACATAGAGCACGGTGTCTGAGGTAGAGTAGTGGCGTCGAGCCACTGAGATCAAAAGGTGAAGCGGCATCACCACTACGACACTACAGTTATTAGTATAGATATGCAAACAAGCTGGACTAGCGGTGTATTTGACCTGTCATAACATACTATCTACCGTTCATAACATAACATGATATACACAACATGTATTTGACCTGTCAAGAGCACAGTCCCACCCATGTTGTGCCATTAACCACCGAATAACATAGATATGGCACAACGTGAATTCCCCAATTCCGAAGGAAATTTGAGTAGACCGGCTTCTTCGGATTTCCGTGTTAATTTCCATTGGAACAGAAAAATCTGATGACAATTTCTGTTTCTTCAAAAATACGAGAGAGAGAAAGAGAGAGAAAACATCAAGAACTGTGCAGGCCAGCCACCGCTGGTCAGCCTTGGCGCCCCACTAGGGGTGGAAATTTGGCTCGGGCTCGGTGAGGCTCGGCTCGGCTCGAGCCGGCTCGCGAGCCAAAACGAGCCCGAGCCGAGCCTGATTTTGTAGCTCGCCAGAACTGCGAGCCGAGCCGAGCCGGCTCGGTCCAGCTCGCGAGCCGGCTCGCGAGCCGAGTTAACAACGTCAAGTATACTATTATACCATATTATTGTTATGTTTTGAACTATTTTATTGAATTTCTTGAACTTGATATGTGATACACTTATATTGTAGTCTAAAAATATATTATACATAATTTTTTTATCTTATATATAATAAAAAATATATAATTTATACTCTAAACGTGATTTAGTGTGAGGCTCGCGAGCCATTACCGAGCCGAGCCGAGCCTCTAGGTCGGGCTCGCAAAATGACCGAGCCAAGCCTGGCTCGGCTCGCAACTACACCGAGCCACGTCGAGCCGAGCCGAGCCGAGCTCGGCTCGGCTCGTTTCCAGCCCCCACCAGCCCACGAATCGAAGAAAAGGCACACGAGTGGGACTGTGGGAAGACGAGGCCACAAGGCGCCTGGACGACGAGCCCGATGGGCGTCGTGTGGTCGGCGTGCCGCGTGGAGGCAGCGCGATCTTTTTGCTGCCGCCCTGGTCGATCTCGTGGCGAATGCACGACCGCAGCAGCAACGACGAGCCCAGCGGAAAGCGACGAGGGACAGCCACAATATCTTCCGCACACCAATGGGCAATGGCCTCGCGCCTTCTCGCTCCCCGCACCCTATCCTCTCCTCTCCGCTCCCTTCCCGGCTGCGAGCAATGCTCCTACCTGGTTACCTCCATGCCGCGCGCGGTAACACCTCCGTCAGTCCCCGCCTGCTCGTAGTAAAACACTAGCGGACCAGCAAGCGCCTCTCTCTCTCTCTCTCTCTCTCTCTCTCATCGCCTCGTCAGCCCCTCTCTCTCCCGGCGTGGGGTGGCCATATATAGCTTCGCCGCCTCCACTTGTCTTCTTTGTTTCACCACCAGTTCAGTTCAGTTTCTCGCCGCCGGCTTGCTAGTTGCTACTGCGCGCACTTCAGCTGCCTGCTGTTGTACTTGTACCGCGGACTCTACCTCATCATTCGCCTTGCTGCCTCCGCCGCCTAGGTCGCGCAGGTTCGGTGAACGGGACGCCATGACCGCGACGCCGGCGGTGATCGGGCTGAGCGCCCGCGGCAACCGCCTCCTGGCCACCTCATACGGTTCCGCCGAGCTCGCTCCCCCGGACGCGTACCCGTCGCGGCAGTTCGCCGCTGCAGCGCCCAAGCTCACCGTCGTGGCGCACCGCGCCTCCGCCTCCGCCTCCTCCCCGGCCAACATCGGGGGCGCCGGCCACGCGCGCGCGCACGCCATCCGGGCGCTCAGGAACCACTCCGCGCCGGCGCTGGCCCCGCCTCCTCCGGCTGACCCGGCTCCGGAGCTGGACTCCAAGTTCGAGTTCGAATTCGAGTCCTCGCTGGAGGCCATCGTGCTGCTGCAGCGCTCCATGCTCGAGAAGCAGTGGGAGCTGCCCTTTGAGGACGACATCTCCTCCACGGAGGACGAGGACGAGAGGTCCACGGTGGTGGTGGCGCGCTCGGGCGTGTCGGCGCGGCAGCGGCGGATGAGCGGGCGCCGGCGGGGCGCTGTCGTTGGCCGGAAGAGCGTCACCGTCAGCCCGGAGATGATGCAGAGCCGGAACCGCATCTACCTCCGGGGCACCGTCAGCAAGGACCTCCTCACGCACAAGCAGGTCGTCCAGCTCTCTAGGAAGATCAAGGACGGTATCTGGCTTCAGCACCAAAGATCCAAGTAAAATCCCAGTTCAAAATGCACCGTCGTCCTCAGCATTAGAAATTTGACAGCGTATCTCACAAAAACCAGAGCGTTTGCTTGCTTAATTGCATTGTTAACATAAGCTACATGTCACATTGAATGAGCCGGCCGGAAATTGATACGCATATTTATCATACCATGAACCACTTAAAAAAAATACTCACTCACTAAGCTGAAATGTATGCGCATATTACAAGTTTTCATTGTTTTTTTTTCTTCTTCAAAACTAAGCTGATCCCCCCGTTGCCCCCAACCAATTTCGAGTTCAGGCTGAAGGAGAAACTGGGCAATGAGCCGTCATACAAGCAGCTGGCGCAATCGCTGCGGATACCAGCTCCTGAGCTGCGAGCGAGGATGCGCGAGTCGTTTCTTGCGAGGGAGATGCTGGCGATGAGCAACACCCGTCTGGTGATATCCATTGCCCAGAAGTACGACAACCTCGGCGTCGAGCTGCCAGACCTTATTCAGGTGATGGCATAAGATGTGTCTGTCAGTTGATTTGTATGTTACTCCCTCCCGTTCTTTTTTATTTGCCACATTTTAGTTCAAAAATGAACTAGCCGGCGACAAATATTCAAGAACGGAGGAGGTAGTACACACTGTAAATTAGTGTACCTCTGAAATTGTTGAAATGCAATGTGTTCATCGCATGCTGCAGGGTGGCCTGATAGGGCTGCTCCGTGGGATCGAGAAGTTTGATGCCTCAAGGGGGTTTAGGATCTCCACCTACGTGTATTGGTGGATCCGTCAGGTTAGAGCAGATTTTCTTGCCCTGCAGCAGTATGGACCTGATCAGATGACAACTGATCTTTCGTTCAAAGATGACAGCTGAATTGAGCCTTCCGTTCATTTGCTCGTAACCAGGGGGTTTCAAGAGCATTGGCCGACAACTCGAGATCGTTCAGGCTCCCTACTTATTTGCACGAGAGGCTGGTAGCCATTCGCGGCGCAAAGTACGCGTTAGAAGACCAAGGAATTGCTCCGACAATAGAGGTAGGGCGAGGCTATACCGTTCAAGTTTTTTTTTGGCCACTTCTTTCTGTCCCAGCCATCCAACTGCGTAGTATTTCAAGACGCAATTTTTCCGATCTGTTGTCTCGATGATATGGCTCTTCTTTCAGTTAGTTTCCTATCGATTTCAGTCCTAATCAAATAACAGAGAGTTCTGAAACGTTCTGATGTTCTTGTATCACCTTGCTTCTGGCAAAATCCTCTCAGAACATAGCGGAGTCGCTCAACATATCGGAGAAGAAAGTGCACAACGCTACAGAGGTAAAAACAACTCAATCTTGCATGGTAGAATTTCTTCTGGTTTGGCATCTCTGCCATTCTCAAAAGCATTCGCATCACATACGCAGGCCGTGCACAAGGTTATTTCACTGGATCAGCAGGCGTTCCCCTCCTTAAACGGCCTACCTGGGGACACACTCCACAGTGTAAGGCAGCAGAGACATATGAAGCGTTCTATCTTTCTGACCTGGGGTATGCCAGAAACTGACCCTGTTCCTCTTCCCCTCATGTTTTCAGTACATAGAGGATCAGAACGTCGCAAACGATCCGTGGCACGGATTCGAGGAAATGTATCTCAAGGTATGCACAATAATATAATGTTCTTCCGAAGAGAACACTAATGCGTGCTGATTTCTTGTGATGACCGATATGCCATTAGTATCAAACAACTGTTATAGCTTGCAATCTGTTGTTTGGTACGATACATGGCGAGTTCACCGTTTTATTGGCAAAGCAGCTGTTTCCGGTAGTGCCTTCTATAACACCTCCACGCCTGTTTTAACATAGATACTCTGTTGATGCCAGGAGGAAGTTAATGCTCTTATAAATTCAACTCTCAACGAGCGCGAGAGGGACATCATTCGGTTATACCATGGCATAGGAAAGCAGTGCCATACATGGGAGGACATTAGCAGACAGTAAGTGTTTAGTCTTCTTGCATTGTCTGGACTGACAAAGAGCAGCCCATCTATGCATATACATATATAGCTGTACTCATAACCAATTCTGTTTGAGATTGGGTTGCATGTACAGTCTGCCCATACCTTGAGCACAACCATGAGAACTTGCAGAGATTTTTTTCCCCGAATCTTGATGTTCTAATTATGGCGTGGAAACTATGTTATGCAGATTCGGGTTGTCGAGGGAGCGCGTGAGGCAGGTAGGGCTCGTTGCGATGGAGAAGCTGAAGCATGCTGCAAGGAGGGAACATTTGGATGCGTTGCTTGAGGAGTATTGAGTGAGATGTTCTTCACTTGAGTCGGTTAATTCCACCGTTGCAGTGGTTGTATATACTCGGAAGGAAACATAGGGGGGCAGGCACATCATCCTTGAAAGGCTTCACTGCCACTCACTCACTCTGCAGATAACTATACATGTACATCTGTGACGATCAGTAGGCATGCATAGTTAAAGCATCTGTGGCTGCAAAATCGTCAAGGCGATCCAACAAAAGGAGAACCTTTTTTTTTGGTCTTGGAAGCTTTACAAAGTGTGATGTGGTATGTATATGCATATGTAATGTATCAGTAGAGCAATAACGTTTATGTCCTGTATTTGTATTCTTGTCCAGTTACATAGAAGGAAAAATGATTACAACTGCAGACAATTTGTCTTTCACGTACGTGTCTGAAATGTCTTTTTAGATAAAGGAAAACATGCCTAATTTATGCTAGCAAATAAATCTCATAAGACATTTCTGAATAGTCTGGAACTCTGGATAGAGTTGATTGAGTGTGTATGGCCCGGTTGCCTGAATTTGGTTAAGGCAATCCTGCAAGAATATACACGTGATGCTACTTTTTAGGCCTTTTTTTAACATAAGTACGTAGCTTGCACGCATTTCATTAGTAGTTTGCACACATTTCATTAGGGCTTGTTTGTTTTGCTCTTAATCCATATGGATTGAGTGAGTTTAAATTCCAAACAAGTCAAAATCTTTTATATTTTTTTCAAGCTCATCCAATCTATATAGGATAGTAATAACCGAACAAGACATTAGGAGGAAAAAAAAGATTACAATAATAGTGCAGTGGATTGATGTTTCAGAAAGCAAATCACATAACTAGAGCGACATTGTCACATGGCCCAAATACCTAGAGCGCGTGGTCGTGGAGGGCGCATATCATGGGAGCAACATGATCCTACTAGAGCAGATGGTCTCCCATTTTGACGAGATCGACGCCGCGTAATCGCTGAAGACTTTGACGCCGACCGAAGCGATGAGGAGCTAGACAACATTGAAGAGCACGTCCGTCCTCATGCTCGGTCGACCGCGAGCCAGGTCTACGTGAAGTTGCTCCTGACCGGCCCTTGGAGTCTAGAATCGTCCGCCGGCGATCCGTCTGCCCATGTTTAGTCAGCACTTATTTTAATGTCTTGTAATAAACTCTCGAATGATCTGATGGTGCTTTGTGTGCGATATTGTTTCTGTCATGAACTTTGTGCCATCTTTTTTTTCCTTACACTACCAGAATCGACGGCTCGGTAAAGCCTTAAAAACACTCGGTAAAGTTTTTGTCGAGTGTCGCACTCGGCAAAGAGGACACACAGTGCATCGACAAAGCCGTCTTTGCCGAGTACTTTTTCACGGGCACTCGGCAAAGTGGTTTGCCGAGTGTCAGAGAACACTCGACAAAGAAAAGCAGCCGTTACGGAGCCGGGTGTCAGAGAACACTCGGCAAAGAAAAGCAGCCGTTAGATTTCTACGCATAGTGTGTCACAGCTTTCTCGAAACTTTCTCAAATTTTTATCACAGACTCTATATATGATATCATGACACGTGGACAAGTTTCATGATTTTCTGACTTTGTTTGTGTTTTATGCAATTTTTAAACACGTGGATGGCAAGTTCACGGACATGTTTAGTGAGCATGTTGCTCGAAGTTTCCGGTCTGCTCCTGAAATCGGTCGTAACTTGTGCTAAGTAGCATGGATATCATTTTTGTATGCACGGTTTTTCAAGTTTCGAGTGACCTGCAGTTCAAATCTGAATTTTCCAAAGAAATTCAATTAAACGAACTAAATCTACTACCTATTGAAAACTCTGTTATAATTGTCCCGAAATGGTACATGTAGATCTACATAGTGTAGGAACATACCACAAAAAGTTTAGTTGCCAAAATTAAAAAAATAAAAATATGTTTTGCCGAGTGTCCAAAGAAGACACTCGGTAAAGAGGGCTTTGTCGAGTGCCAGATATTTGGCCCTCGGCAAAAAAGTCTCTTTGCCGAGTGTCGACCTTAGGCCCTCGGCAAAGGCTGACGACCGTCAACTTTAGAACAGCCACTGACGGCCCTTTGCCGAGAGTCATCTTTGCCGAGTGTCTGCCACTCGGCAAACGCGTCTTTGCCGAGAGTTTTTCTGTACCGAGTGTCCTGCACTCGGTAAACCAGCTCGTTACCGAGAATAGGACTTTGCCGAGTGCGGCTCTCGACAAAGGCTGCTTTGCCGAGTGCCGAAAAAAGCACTCGGCAAAGAGGCTGGCACTCGGTAAAGGCACGGATTCCGGTAGTGTTAGGTTCTAGTTCTCGCGATCGGTCACCCTGGGTGCACCGTAGTCGTGGCCATTGAGGCCTTCTGGTGTGGGTATTTCTGGGATGAATTGGGGCGCCTTTTTTTAAGAGGCACGTGGCAACGGGGTGTGCGTTTTGCGTGAGTGGGGAGTGGTGCCTGCTCCTCAGCCCCTAGTAGACCGTGGCGACTTGGTCGTCATGTTCTGTAATCGAGAGTGGGATTGGAAGGAAAGGAGCTTGCACCCAGTCGGTTTGGTGAAGATTGTCTCTTCAAATCAAAATTAAATTGAGCAACAATACGTTTATCATCACCAATAATAGTATAATCGGTTGAAAATGTAATCACATTAACATCCATACCTAGGTGCTCGGACGAGGCTCCATAGTCAACCTGGTCCTCTTCTATTAAGTCGTCCACATCTATGTTGTCCTCATCCATAGATGCCGGCGGGTCGTTGGAGGCTTCCTGGTGAGGTGAGAACGGTCCGGACTCAGGGTCGGATGGTCCGCGCTTGGTTCGGATGCTCTGGCTGCTGGAGTTGGACTGTCCGCGGTACCTGCAGGGGACTGCATATCTGCTATTTTTTTTCTATTTTTGTGGCTGCTTGAATTGCTTCGACGACCTTTGGCTTCCACCACTTTTATGGTGATGGGTACTGTGGATGTGTATCATTGAATATTTTTTCTACCTCATTTTCCTTGCTTTCCTTCGCTCTTAGGCGCTGTAATTTGTATTTTTGGGAACGAGTCAACCCCAATGGACACCATCGAGGCATGTAGTATTTCGGGTCAGATGTCTTACTAGTTGCTCTTATGTCCTTTTCTTTATTTATTTTGGCCGATTTCCCAAAAATCATTGGCCCTTCGTTATTCCCTTGTATGACGACATCTACTGTGCCTATTTTAATGATATCTCCATTTGTAGTTCTTTTGGCATGGTAGGTGCGCTCCTGGATATTTTTTCTCCATGCCCCCATCCAGATTGGTCGACCTTTACGGATGAGTAGTCCGGCATCCTTGTTAGAACTGTGCCTGGTGACCAGATTGAGGCGAACTCAATCAGTCTTGCACTGGTGGTGCCAACCTGTCAAATACAAAAGTTTGGGGTGCCCCCAAGTGGGTATTATGGCATCCTATATAGATACGGTGGCATGCCCCACATCTGATTTGGGGCATATGGTGGTGGTGGGTGTGCATAATGACATGGCACAAGCAGATGGGGGTGGAGGTGTCCGTGTAGTTATGTTGGGAATTAAATGGATATCGTGATGGGCTGACTCCTTCGATTGGCGAGATGACCCAATCGGTCTTACCTATCGCTCCTGGGTAGGTGAGCGAGGTCACTTTGCTGGCCGATTACTGGGATAGGCCCTCTTTTTTATATATTTGGATAATAATTTATCAAAGGTTGGGCCACCTTTGACCAGCTGACAAAATGCTTTGAATGTATTCCATCTTCCACATACCTATTTCTGGTCGTTATGACTTGAAGGTACATGGACGTCGCTGTCCTAGGCGTTGCCTGGACCATCCACGCCTATGTGCTAGACTGTCCGTGATGCGTAGAGTAGGGGGCTGCGCCTAGCTACCCGCCTGCGCTAGCCCCTAGCATTGGAGGTCGTGATGGTGATCTTCAATGTCTCCCCTCCATCTGGGGTCTTCTCCGCAACCACTCTCCTGTAGGAAATTTTGGTATTTTCATCGGCATCCCATGGGTCGCTGATAATGATCTTCTTGCCTTTGCTCTTATCAGCCACATTAGACCGATACAAGACTTTTTTATCGTCAAAACTGATCATGTTGATCAGAAAGGGGTTCTGTGTCCACCTACATTTCTTGAAATTTCAATCGGCCCTCGTTAATGGCCGATTGGACTTGTTGTTGAAAGACATTACAATCATTAGTGACATGAGTGAATGAATTATGCCATTTGCAATAAGCACGACGTTTAAGCTCGTCGGCGGATGTAATAGTATGATTTATTTTAATGTTGCCACTTTTAAATAATTCATCAAATATTTTGTTACATTTGCCAACATTAAATGTAAATTTAACCCCTTCTTGCTGTTTCTTTTGAACTGACTGCAGAGAGGAACAAACTAGAGATTTGGTCTGCTTTGGCCAAACCATCTCAGTGGCGTACACTTCTTGCGGCTCGTCATATGAGCTACTCCGGTCATAATCTACTATATGGACGTTGTGACGAACCGTTTTAGCAGTATCTTTGCTTCGGATTTTGCAAGCCAAAGCCCTCTAGTGTAATTGAACTAGCGTAAAAATTGAATGCCTTCTAATCTTTCTTTTAAATAATATCGCATTCCATTGAAAGCTAATCCTGCTAGCTATTTTTCTACAAGGTGAATTTGGAAGCATTAGTTTCTTGTGTCTCGGAATCTCCAGATGTAGTCATTAACCGATTCGTTCTTCCCCTGCCACAGAGCTACTATGTCTACTAGGTCTAACTCATAACCACTGGAGAAAAAATTATCATGAATTTGTTGCTCTAACCCCCACGAAAAATAAAGTTAGGAGGCAGCGTGGCATACCAAGAGAATGCAGTCCTAGTTAGAGACAATGAAAATAAATGGACGCAGAATGCCTCTGTACCATCCAATTCTTCTAACTGTGCTAGGAATTGACCTATGTGCTCATGCGTGCTCTTACCCTGGTCACCCAAAAATCTTAAAAATTTGGGTATTCTTGTTCCCTAGGGATATGGATTATAGTCTAAGCGGCTATCATAGGGTTTCTGATACGATTGTCACTATGGACCATGCTAACTCTGAGCTTATCTCGGAACACCCTAGCTATTTCCTCCCTTACTATGTTAATGACGGACGGTGGTACTCTACCGGCCCTCTGGTTTATCAATGATGTGGGTGTTTGGGTAATATGTTGCCTTCTTGCCCACAAATTTGGATTTATTGGGCATTAATGCTTGCCCTTGGTGGCTCATATGGATGGTCATCACTTTTCGGTTTCCTTGGGGGGGCCAAAAAGTACTCGCCCCCTTGCATGTGTGGTGCCATATCATGGTGCTGAGGCGCCATGGGGTGTAACGGGAGATTTGGTTGAGACAGGTGTAAAGATGGGTGATAGTGAGTAACATCACATTCTGCATATCCACCTTAAATTTTGCCTAGGCCTCCTTGATCAGCTGTTCTTTGTGCTCCTCGAATTCCTGCCGATCTTCAGCCGAAAGAGTCTCCATAGTCGGTTCGATGATGTTGCTGGGAGAGACATCGTAATGACCTTTTGGGCCAACCATTGAGGGCTAATCTGATAGATCTTCACGCCTTGTGCCCATCAGAGTCGCCAAAAAGTGTGTTGGCGCCGATCTAGGAGCCAATCACTGCGAGGTGTACCGGCAGCGGTTCTCTCTACGACAGCGTGGATGGTCCGTGACCTATGGCATGAGCGGGTTCTTCTCCGTGCTAAAGCCGGGTGGTCCGCGCCTGGTGGCCGGACGATCCGCGTGTGCGCTGAGGCGACGACGGCGTTCGAGTCTCAGAGCTAGACCGTCCGGCCGTGCCCAGTGCCACAAATGGTGCTCAACAACGGGACTTCAACTTCTCCCACTTATTAACAACCTGATTCCATACTTACAAGGAAGCACTCAGGTACCTCTTTCCGCTTAGTTCTTTCTGAAGGTCTTGCAATGCCTTGTTCACTATTCGCGTGATTGGTTGCAAGGCTCCCGCACGCCGGCCTCCCGCGTGCCTGGCTCACCAGCGATGCCCGCTCGCCACTTCTCCACACGTGCAAGAGGATGGTGGAAAAAGCATAGGATGCATGAGTGTACGTAGGCCGGCATCCTCATATACATGGAACCAATCACGATCTCATGTCCGGTCAAAGTATGCAGGGAGGCTTGTTGTCTCTGTACAAGTAACCAATCACGTGGTATATTTCTCTGTGCTACTGCAGATGCTTTTGCAATACTACCCACATTGAAATCCTCTGACACACAATACCACTTCCGACCCAGAACTGAAAATGCTTCTCTACTTCAGGGTCATTGCTGCCCAGCCTCGGCCCACCTAATCCAACGATAGGGATAACAAGGAGATGGACCAGCATTGCTAGCATGATCAAGGAATGTAATACCCAAAAATGTATACAAAGAATATATAGTTCATCTCCTTATTTTGTGTGCCATATTTTCATCATAAAAGAGCATACCTATAATTAAGAGTGATGAATTAAAACAAATAATACTAAAATGGAATATGCATCATGATGAGGTTTTATTTTGTGTGCATTTTATGATGAAATAAAAATAATGTAAAAAATATGTAAAATATCCAAATGGGGATTTAAATCCTAAAGGAAACTCTAGAATTGAGAAAAAGAGAAGAAAACACTATACAAATAGGATAAAATAAAAATATAAATGAACTAAAATTCAATTCACATTATTAAAATATAGACATTTAACCTGAATTTGAACTTCACACACATAGATTCAAATTGGAAATTTAAATTTTAAAGAGAAGAGAGGAGAGAAGAAAAGAAAAGATAAAAGAAAAAGGAGAAGAAAGTCTTATTGGGCCTCGATATACGTTTTGGTCCATCTACAGAAACGCGCGTGCGGCCCATTATTCCGCCAACACGCCCGCCACTGCGCACCGATAAGTGGGCCAGCCCGCGCATCCACTCACCCCTCACCCTCTCACTAGCTCTCGGGCCCGCGTGTCAGCACATCCCTCCCACGCGCACGCTATGCTTGTGTCTCCCTGACTGTGGGCCCGGTGGGACTGACTGCTCCCCTTCAACGGAACCCGGCCATGGCGGAGCGAGCGGCGGGGATCTCGGAGCTGTTGTGCGACCTCGTTAGTCACGCCCTTATATGATGCGACCAACCCTCGGACCGCCTCCGCTCAACCCATTGCCAACCATCACACCGGAAATTGAGGGTCGTCGTTGGGAAGGTGAAGTTGCGCTGCTGCCGCGGAATCCACACCTCAGGGTCATTCTGGTGTCCTACGTGGCGTCTGTCGAGTTAGCTGGGTCCGATGATTGGCGCCACGGAGGAATTGGATCGGGAGAACCAATGGAGACGAGTTAATTGCTCGTAAGAGCCACCAGTCCACCGCGAACCCGCTTGGCACCACGGCCAACCCACACCCGAGCGCCAAATCCCGGTGAGCACATCCCCAAAAGCTTTGTCCTAATTTTCTTTGCGCGTAGCTCTTCTCGGGTGGGACTTCGGGGCACCGACTCGTGGCAATTGTGCTCGGCGACGATGCATCGCCGTGGATTAGGGAAACACTGTCGCCATTAGGGTGGAAACGTGTGTAGACAATGACACCGGACCGTTGGATGACCGCGGGGCGACTGTGATCAGATCGCAGAATACCGAGTCGCTAGGATGATCTGAAGCGTTCGTTTCGGATCAAACGCATACGCTTCGATCTAAGTTCATAAACCCCGGCCCGTTGATCTTTGATCTAGTGGTCTCAATGGCATACCGGTTCGTCGTGGGTGGGATCTAATTCGCGTCGTCCGCGCGAGATCCAGCGGCCAGAACATGCCCATATCACTTCAGTTTGCCACTTTGCAGAAAAACCCTTAAGCTTTTGGGAAATGAACCCGTGGTCCACTGCTGGGTTGGACTGAGTCTCGGGAATATTTGTAGAATAACCCCTGCGCTTCACATTATTTGGCGTCCAGTCCAGAGAAATAGAAAACTAAGAAAAATCAATTAGAAAATGATTTTTAGTATTAAATTAATTGCAGAAACTTGTATAATCATAGAAAATTCATATGAACTCCAAATTGATACATTCCAGTTTCTAAAATTTTGTAATATTATTGTTTATCACCCAGAGTCTCTGTTTTGTCATGAAAATAGTAAGAAAATTAATTTCCCACTTAATCATATATCAAGCACAGAAAACCTTTAGAAATTCATAATTTAAAATCCATAACTCTAAAATTAATGATTCCTGTTCTTAGGTTCTTATTTTACTGTGTAGATTTTTATTGTATATTTTGTTTACATGTTTGGTGTGATGTTAATTTTCTCTATATATAACTGTGCTTATTTGTATTGTGGCGAGTAGAAGAGCCTGTGACTGAGGATCCTGGTGCCCAGCAGATAGAAGTTGCTGAGCAGGAGCTCATTGAAGGCAAGTTGCGCCCTTGACCACTTTTATTACCCAATAATGTTCTTTAATACCAATTATTCATGCATAGGTTTAATTTTGATGGGACCCAATAGATCACCCTAGACTGTTTATCTCTTTACCTTGATATCCCTGAATCACATGGGTAGTTTTTCTATTGCTTCACATGGTTTTGGGTTAATATTTCATTATATCCATGTTCCAATTATTTTGTTATTCTATTTATGTTCATGTCAAGATCATTATCTTTAATTAGAACATGGAGCTTAACTTGAGAAACACGTCCCACCACATGGGAGGAATAGGACCCCTTGGCTAACTAATTATGAAAGCTAGTGGAAGACTACCTTACCCGAAAGTGGCAAGGACAGTAGGGGAGTTGCATGCAAGGAGGTTCTCGGGTTGATTTTGCTGCGATGGCGGTCAGACGGGGGATTCTTGCAAGTAGTCTTCCCATAAATTGTAGCGGGTTTTCGGAAGCTAGTGGAACTTTGTAAAGGCCTCGTAGTGTTGCCCTACCTCGCTTCCTTGGTAGAGGTGTATGGGAGTCGCGATCCCTTGGCAGATGGGTAACATGACTTGTGGGTACAGGGTACAACCTCTACATAGTGTAAAACTGGTATACTAGTCGAGCTCACGGTCATGAGCAGCTCATGACTCTCGCATGATTAATTTATGGAACTTAAATTCAATTTGTCATTTGCATTGCATGGGATTATTTATTAATTTTGTTCTATTATTCTTATTATGATTTGGTATTTACTTACATTTAGTAATTGCTAATAAAATTTTGACCAAATTATTAAAAGCAATGCCAGCTTTAACCCCTATTGTTGATCAGCCTTACACATCACATGAACTCCCACCTTTGGTGAGTTCATGCCCACTGGTTTGCCCACAACTTGTTGAGCTATGATCATGTGTGAGCTCACCCTTGCTGTCTCACACCCCCCACAGGAGAAGAACAGGTGGTTCAAGAGGAGCCACACAACGAGGACTTTGATCTAATCTAGGGGGCGTCTCCCAGTTGACTTATTGGTTCCAAGGATGGATTTAGTTCATTTTATATTTATCTTTTATTTTTGTAAAACTTCCGCTATGTAATAAGTACTCTAATGTTATTGTGACATTTATCTCTATACACTCTGTTATTATATATGTTGTCTTCTTTGGCGCATGTATGAGATGCACCCGGCTTTGCCTTTAAAACCGAGTGTGACAGAAGTGGTATCAGAGGAAATTTTGACTGTAGGACGAAACCTACATAGAAATGGACAAAACCCTTACCTACTCACCTTACTCTGATTCATTCTATACTTATCTTATCTTGATCATGTCTCACCATTTGCTGTCATACTCTGATTATTCTTCATAGATGTGGAGTTTGTTGGAAATAACATCCATGTGGTTAGGGATTTTCCGGATGTCTTTCCAGAGGAGTTACCATGGATGCCACCAGATAGGGATGTTGAGTTTGTCATTGATCTCTTACCTGGGACTGCTCCTATTTCTAAATGGCCATACATGATGTCCGTAGAAGAATTAAAAGAACTTAAGAAACAGTTAACAGAGTTACAGGAGGCTAGGTACATTCGTCCGAGTTCCTCACCTTGGGGAGCGTCGATTCTGTTTGTACAGAAGAAGGATGGATCACAACGAATGTGTGTGGATTATAGATCCCTTAATGATGTTACTGTGAAGAACAAGTATCCGTTACCCCACATTGAGGATTTATTTGATCAGATGAGAGGTGCTAGGGTATTCTCGAAGATTGATCTCCGATCGGGTTATCACCAAATGAAGATTAGGCCTTCTGATATTCCCAAGATGGCTTTCTCGACCCGATATGGTTTATATGAGTTCACAGTCATGTCATTTGGACTAACTAATGCACCAACCTATTTTATGAATCTGATGAATAAGGTGTTTGTGGAGTATCCGGGCAGATTCGTCGTGGTATTCATCGATGATATTCTTATTTATTCCAAGAGTGATACCAATCATGAGGAACATCTGAGATTGGTGCTACAGAAGTTACGAGATAATCAACTCTATGCCAAGTATAGCAAATGCGAGTTCTAGATTGACGAGGTGCCATTCCTTGGACATATCAATTCTAATGGAGGGATATCAGTAGATCCTGCTAAAGTCAAGGAGATTATGGCGTGGAACGTACCCACTACAGTTACTGAGATCCGAAGTTTCTTGGGACTTGCAGGATACTATCGGAGATTTATTGAAGAATTTTCTAAGATTGCTAAGCCTATGACCTCACTTCTGGAGAAGGGAAGAGAGTTTAAGTGGGACGAGAAGTGCCAAGATAGCTTTGATCAATTAAAGATGAGGTTGATGTCGTCCCCAGTGTTGGTTATGCCAGATCTATAGAAGGGATTTGACATCTATTGTGATGCATGCGGCCAATGCTTGGGATGTGTGCTTATGCAAGAAGAACATGTGATTGCCTACGCGTCTCGTCAGTTGCGGAAACATGAGTTGAACTATCCCACTCATGACTTAGAACTGGGAGCCGTAGTGCATGCGCTTAAGATTTGGAGACATTACATTATGGGAACTAAGTGCCAAGTGTACACGGATCATAAGAGTTTGAAGTATATATTCACTCAGAAGGATCTCAACCTTAAGCAACGCCGATGGTTGGAGCTCATAAAGGATTATGATTTGGAGATTCATTACCATCTGGGCAAGGCGAATCTGGTTGCAGATGCCTTGAGTCGAAAAGAACACGTTCATTCAGCTATTGTTGCCCAGCTACCCGAGGAGATTGTTGATGATTTCAGGAGGCTCAACCTGGGAATTGTTACACATACTGAAGGAGTTACTATTGATGTGGAACCTACCTTGGAGCAAGAAATCCATAAAGGTCAGGTTGGTGATGCTAAGATACAAGAGATCAAGGATCTCATTACTGAAGGTAGAGGTATAGAATTCATGGAGGATGAGCAAGGCACCGTATGGTTCAAGGACAGGATATGTGTTCCTGAGATTGATAGCCTTTGTGAGACTATATTGAAGGAAGCCCATGATTCTGATTACTCTATCCACCCTGGTAGCACCAAGATGTATCAGGATTTGAAGCAGAAATACTAGTGGTATGGATTGAAGAGAGATGTGGCTACACATGTGGCTATGTGTGATGTGTGTCAAAGAGTCAAAGCTGAACATCAAAGGCCAGCCGGATTATTGCACCCATTGAAGATACCCAAGTGGAAGTGGGAAGAAATTGGCATGGATTTCGTTACTGGATTGCCTCGCACCCTGAAAAGATATGATTCTATATGGGTTATTGTGGATGGATTGACTAAAGTAGCTGTTGGGGACTTGTTCTCAAATGCTATGAGTTAAGAACAAGGCAACACGAAATGTTAATGATTAAAGCCCTTCGTCCTCCGAAGCATTATCTACCTTAGGATATAATGATCTTCAGACGAAGGTCATGAAGGACGTACCTTCATCATCGCAATATATATTAATGAAAGAAGAAGCATATGAAACATGAGAGACAACATGAATAATTATACAACATCTTTAATATATCTTTATTAAATCATCATAAATGAATATGAACAATATTGAATTACATTTGTACCTTCGGCTTGACAGAAGGCAAAAGTCCAAGCGTGACGCGTGAATGAATACAAGTCAGCGTGAACAGTACGGGGGTACTGTTCATCTATTTATAGGCACAGGGCGCAGCCTGTGTAAAATTACATTTATGCCCTTTATGTTTACTATTGACTTAAGGACAATTCAACGAGGACTAGATAGCCTTTTCCCCTTTAGGTCGGTTCCTTTTCCTGCCGCTGAGCCGAAGCTCCCCTGCGTGTAGCTTCGGAGCTGCATCAATCTTTGTCTCGACCATGCTTCTCATATTATGTACAGTTTTATTCCGAGTTCGAAGGTACCTGTACATATATTACACTTGGGAAACATTGTTAAATCATGTTTTTGAGGACCTTCGGGAGACGAAGGCCCCCAAAAGTAGCCCCTCGCAGTATTAATTTGTTATAACAACGAATTCAGACTGCGACATGAACGAAGGCCTTAAGCCGAAGGTCCAAAAAACACCTTCCCTTTGCTAGAATAGCAATAGTCAATGACAGATGGGGTCCACCAAGTTGCAAAGCACTGGGCGTATAAATATGAACTCACACCGGTAGCATTTGATACACTGTTTCTGCCATTTGCATTATTTTCTCAAACTTTTAGTTCTTGCTCACTAGTTGTCGCTAGATTTTCAAGTTTTTTGAGCTTCGGTTTAAAGACGCGTTTGCACCATGTCTGGGGAAAAAATGACCGAGGAAGCGAAGTTGACTGAGGAGACAAAGCTGTTTGAAGAGAAGAAGGTTGCGGATCCTTACATTACTGGATTTGTTGAGTCCATGGCAAAAACAAATACAGAGAAAATTACTAAGGAGATCATGGAGGGTTTATCCAAAGATTCTGATGACAGCGATAGTTATGACGTGGAAAGTGGGGATGAAGACTTTGAGGATCGGCCGTGGCGCCCAAGCCATACTATCTTCGGAAAATCGACTATCAAGGAAAGTCATGTTGATGCCATGAGGGGGAGATATTTTCACGATATGTCTATTATTAGAGTTGGAGGAGACAGTACTGGACCTGCTCTGGAGGAAAACGAAGTTGTTATATACCAAAGCTTCTTATAGGCGGGTCTTCGATTTCCGTTGAGCAAGTTTGTGGTTGAAGTGTTGAAGATATATCAGATCTTCCTTCATCAGATTACCCCCGAAGCTATAATTAGAATGGAGATTTTTGTCTAGGCTGTAAGAAGTCAGGAACTAGAGCCAAGCGCGAAGTGCTTCTGCAGTATGCACGAGCTTTTATATGAGACGAAGGCTATTGGCAAAGAACAATACCACAACAACTTCGGTTGTTATGGATTTATTGCTCGCCCTAATGCAAGCCACCCGGTGCCAACATTCCGGAAAAGATGGCCCGGAGCCTAGATGGAGGAGTGGTTTTATGTTAAAAATGACTTAAAGGCAAGGGAAGACATTAAAGAAATCATTCAGCGACCCATCTAGTCTCGCTTTGGCCTCCGAAGGCCAAAGGTAGAAATTGATGGCAATGTCGAAGCATGTCAGAGGGCTTTCAGCACTATGTGTGCCTTCATTGGCACAAGGGATTTGATTCAAAAGCATATATCCTTCAGGGTATGACCACTTGTGGAGAGCTGGGATATGCCGAAAAAGACCACCGCCGACTCTAGTGAGGGTGGTCTGGTCCGACTGAAGTATACCTTCAGATTTAGGGAGAAGTTTGATGAGCCAAACGACGACTGGCTGAAGTGTATTGAAGCTACGAGTGATGAGCTACTTGGAGCATACTCCAAGGCCAAAGATAATGCTCTATCCATAGCCTTTGGAGGTCGGGGCAAGAAAAGATTAAACAGGGTATTTGACGCTATTGGCTTCGTATACCCTGACTAGCATTACCCGCTATGAGGGCAAGGGAAGAAAAGAAAAGCCACCGCTTCGGCCACCATTGGTGTGCCAGGTGAGCCGAAAAGTAAGAAAATAAAGGTTCTGACCCATCGACCGCGATATATTGAACCAGCCATAGTGACTGAACTTGGCGAAGGGGCCTCTTCAACTGCCAAAGCAAGACAAGCTGCTCCAATTGCAAAGAGCATTGAAGAGCCAACTGTAGTGCCGAAGATGCCTACAGTCGGGCCCGCCGAAGCTGAAGATGATAAGGCCGAAGAGCCACAAGTGGAAAACGCGATAAAAAAGTCAATAATCCTGAGCCCTCCAACAGAGGCAAAACTGCCTAAGGTGCAAAAGACTTCTGCCACGACTCCCAAGTGGAGGAGGATGGCCAACGTGCTGGATGCTGTGCTGGAGACTACAAAGGCCTTGAGCCCTGCACCTACAAAGAAAATTGCTAAAGCTGCCAAAGCGCAAGTCGAAGCCGAAACTCGGCAAGCAGAAGCCGAAGCTACGAAAGCTCAAGCTGAAGCCGAAGCTGGGCCTTCAGCGCCCGTCGCAGCGAAGCCTACCGCGCTTAAGGAAAAAAACGACAGGGCAGATTGACCCTGAAAAGATCAAGAATCCTGCTCCCGAAGCTCTGATCGAAAATGTTGACTACGTCATTCAACACGCTTCGGGGAAGAAATTGTCCGACGAAGAATTTCTGGAAGCTAGACATTATGCGCGAAAGTTGAAATATCCGAAGGGAGCTTTAGTGTTTAACGACACTAATGATGATGACTTCTTATACTGTCTTCCAGGCAATAAAGAAATATTCGTTTGCCGGGAGATAGGTAAGAGCATGGGATTCCCGAAGGCCTTTCGATTTTGTCAAAGGATGATCTTGCTGACAGCCTAGCATACAACAACATAAAGGTACATAAATTATCTTTGAAGCTAGAAAATGAAGTATTATTGCCATGCTCAACTCTTCTTCTTTACAGGGCTTAATTCTTAGTAATGCCTTGAGGGCGTAGAAGAACGTCGAAGACGAAGGCTATACAATAGCTCTTAACAACCTTTGGTCCGAAGTGATTGAACTAAGAAACGAAGGCCTAGAGAAAGATAAGATTTTGATTTCATTGGTAAACAAAGTAAAAGAAGACAAAGCTAATTATAAAGCTCAGGCCAAAGCTCAGAAAACCGAAATTGAAGATCTTCGGAAACAGCTGGCCAAAGCTAAAGAGAATTGCGCGCTCGCAGAGGCTAACCGAGAGATCAGCGAGTACTGGAAAAATTATCTAGAGAAAAATGTTAAAGAACTTCGCGAATCCAAGGAAAGATGCTTTGAGAAATCCTTCGATTGCGTGAAGAAATTAAAAACTAGCTTCGCCAAAGTGGGTGCCTATTCTGCTGAAGAAAACTTCGTACGAGGCGACCCCGAGTGTGTCGTTGAATGGATAAGTGGAGAAGTCGAAGCCTTCGAAGAAATTTTAAGTGATTGTGGGGATGTTTGTGCGTTTTCCAGTGCGTGGGGGATCTCAGCCATCTTGGAGAAGGCCGGGTGTGATCACGTTAAGACCATGGCCCAGGCCGAAGCTGCCTTCTCCGTAGATGATTCGAAGGATCCTTCAGCCGAAGCAACTTTAATTGGCAGGAAATTTTATAACGATGTCTGGGTGAACGGTGGCCGAGAGCTAGCCCAAGAAATTATAAAAAGAGTGAAAAAGACACCCACGATGCCAGAGCAGAAGCAAAGCGAGCTGAAGAAGCTGCAGAACGTGAAAGGCGCATAAATATTATTTTTTGGCTTTTTAGCTTCGGTGCTTGCTTTGTGGCTTCAAACTAATCAATTTTTCCTATTTCAGCTGATCTACCTCCGCCGTCGGATCCATACGATCCCCTAGCTGATCCAAAAATGAAGGAGGTGCTGGACATCATAAACATGGCTGAATCCATTGTCGACGAAGTCGTCAACAAATTACTAAACGAAGTTGCAGAGAAAGTCCTTAAAGAGGAATAGGTTTTATTGTAATAAGCATTTTGAAAAACTTGATGTATACAACAAATGAAGGAAGATTAGTCTTCTATTGTAACAAAACTATGTAATATTTGAAGTGTGTAATATTGAATTGAATATGTAAATTATTGCAGTTTATTTCTTTGCGATGCATAAAATTTACACACATACCGTTTTTGAGCCTTCGGCGAAAAAACACCTTCCCTTCTTTTCATGCTTCGTAAAGAAAGAGATCCATGCTTCATAAAGAGAGATATCCCTTCTTATGACAAGGCTGATAAAACTGTATTTCCTGAAGCTTACTTGGTGCCTTAGCACTTTTTCATTCTGACGAAGCATTTGCCGAAGATTGGCTTCGTATTCGATTCTTGTGCCATTAGTGCAATATAATGTATGATGTAATGTTATGCGAAATGATGTGATGGTATAATGCAAAATGATGAGGATGCCGAAGACACACACCCAGACACCCACACTGGAACACAAGCTCTGCATCCCCTTAGGAACGACTTTTGAGCTTCTTCACCTTCTATTTCGGTGATATAAGTTCTGCATCCCCTTAGGAACGTCTTTTGAACTTCTTCGCCTTCTATTTCGGCGGTATAAGTTCTGCATCCCCTTAGGAACAACTTTTGAACTTCTTCGCCTTATATTTCGGCGGTATTTGGCTCTGCATTCCCTTTGGAACGACTTTTGAGAAGAAAACTTATGCTGCGCTCCCTTAGGAACGACTTTTTGTAGCTTCAGCAATTCGGGCTCTGCATTCCCTTAGGAACGACTTTTGAGCACATAACTTACACTGCGCTCCCTTAGGAACGACTTTTTTGTAACTTCGACAATTTTGGCTCTGCATTCCCTTAGGAACGACTTTTGAGCTTCGTAAATCTGTGAAGAAGATATATTTCATTCTGATAGAAGCAAAATCATTACAAGGAATTAAAACTAAATTTACATTGCTTGTTCCTTATTAAAAAGCAAAATGACATAGAACATAAAAGTATTTCAGAAGCAGGATATTGCTCAGTATATGTGCTTCGATTCTGGTATAGTACTATTGACTGTACGAGCTTCGGATTCCTCCCTGAATTCACGTTGTTGTTAGGAGTGCTGGCGCCCTTCTGGCTGCTGGCTTCGGGAATAAGTAGGTTGCAGTAGTGGTGGCGGTGGGAGCTGAGGCCAAGAAGCCTGTGAATGGCTAGCCGAAGCAACAGAAGCTGCAGGTTGGTTGCCCACATATTCTGGTATGTAGGGAGAGTGGCACAAAGCAGCAGTATGTAGGACTTGCTTCGGCTGATTCTGTCGAGCTTCTGCTTCGACAATCTCTTTTTGCTTCAGAATAGTGATCTGGCACGTTCTTGTAGTGTGGCCTTTGTTCTCACCACAGAATAAGCAATAAAATTTTCTGGGTTGATCCCCATATCTTCCTCCGAAGCCCCTGGCGCCTCTGCCCCTTGGAGTTGGTGGCCTGAAGGAGCTTTGCTGCTGTTCAGAAGACTGTGAGGTGTTATGTGGCCTCTGAAGCTGGCTTCCTTTGTCATCATTCTGACTGGAGCTGTGGATTGATTTGACATGCCTAGGGTGGATTCTCCCTCCGAAGCCCCTAGTCATCTCAGAAAATCTGTAAGCTTCCTCCCTTCTTTGTCGGAAGTCATTGTCAGCCCGGATGTACTCATCCATTTTTTGAATCAGCTTTTTCAAAGTTTGAGGGGGTTTCCTGGCAAAGTATTGGGCTGTAGGTCCTGGCCGAAGACCCTTAATCATGGCCTCAATGACAATTTAATTAGGCACTATGGGCGCTTGTGCTCTCAGTCTCAAGAACCTTCGGACATACGCCTGAAGGTATTCCTCATGGTCTTGTGTACACTGGAACAATGCCTGAGCTGTGACTGGCTTCATCTGAAAGCCTTGAAAACTGGTAACCAGCATGTCCTTGAGCTTCTGCCATGACGTGATTGTCCCTAGCCGAAGAGAGGAGTACCATGTCTGAGCCACGTTTCGGACTGCCATGACGAAGGACTTTGCCATGACAGCTGTGTTGCCTCCATATGAGGATATTGTTGCCTCATAGCTCATCAAGAATTGCTTTGGGTCTGAATGCCCATCATACATGGGTAGCTGAGGTGGCTTGTAGGATTGTGGCCATGGGATTGCCTGCAATTCTGCTGCCAGAGGAGAAGCTCATCAAAAGTAAAGCTACCATGATTAAAATCATCGTACCACTCTTCTTCGTTGAATGAGCCCTCTTGACGAAGCTCCCTGTGTTGAGGCCTTCGGTCATGATCATCTTGAGTAAGATGACACACTTCCTCAGTAGCTTCGTCGATCTTCTTCTGAAGGTCGGCCAGTCGAGCCATCTTCTCCTTTTTCCTTTGCACCTGCTGGTGAATGATTTCTAGGTCCCTGATCTCCTGGTCCAACTCCTCCTCCTGAAGTATTGGACTGGTGGCCTTTCTCTTTTGGCTTCTGGCCTCTCGGAGAAAGAGAGTCTCCTGGTTTGTGTCCAGTGGCTGCAGTGCAGCCCCTGGCGCTGTTATCTTCTTCGGAGGCATGATGAAGGTTGATGCTTTGCCGAAGATTGTGGAAGTGAGTACACCGGAGGTGGGCGCCAATGTTGGGGACTTGTTCTCAAATGCTATAAGTTAAGAACAAGGCAACACAAAATGTTAATGATTAAAGCCCTTCGTCCTCCAAAGCATTATCTCCCTTAGGATATAATGATCTTCAGACGAAGGTCATGAAGGACGTACCTTCATCATCGTAGTATATATTAATGAAAGAAGAAGCATATGAAACATGAGAGACAACATGAATAATTATACAACATCTTTAATATATCTTCATTAAATCATCATAAATGAATATGAACAATATTGAATTACATTTGTACCTTCGGCTTGACAGAAGGCAAAAGTCCAAGCGTGACGCGCAAATGAATACAAGTCAGCGTGAACAGTACGGGGGTACTGTTCATCTATTTATAGGCACAGGGCGCAGCCTGTGTAAAATTACATTTATGCCCTTTATGTTTACTATTGACTTAAGGACAATTCAACGAGGACTACATAGCCTTTTCCCCTTTAGGTCGGTTCCTTTTCCTGCCGCTGAGCCGAAGCTCCCCTGCGTGTAGCTTCAGAGCTGCATCAATCTTCGTCTCGACCATGCTTCTCATATTATGTACAGTTTTATTCCAAGTCCAAAGGTACCTGTACATATATTACACTTGGGAAACATTGTTAAATCATGTTTTTGAGGACCTTCGGGAGACAAAGGCCCCCAACAGTAGCCCACTTCATTCTTGTCAAGACTACTTATAAAGGCTCTCAGCTTGCAGAGTTATATATGGCTCGGATTGTGTGTTTACATGGAGTACCAAAGAAGATCGTGTCTGATCGAGGTTCACAGTTTACCTCAAGATTTCTAGAGAAGCTTTATGAGAATATGAATATGAAGTTGAATTTTAGTACGACTTATCACCCTCAGACTGATGGACAGACTGAAGGACTAATTAGGTGTTGGAAGACATGTTGAGATCTTGTGCCCTTCAGCATGGAGGAAGTTGGGATAAAAGTCTACCATATGCTGAGTTCTCATATAATAATATTTATCAGGTCAGTCTGAAGATGTCACCATTCGAGGCTTTGTATGGCAAGAAGTGCAGGACTCCTCTATACTGGGATCACATTGGAGAAAGATAGTTCTTTGGGCCTGAGCTTATTCAAGAGGCAGAAGAACAAGTCCGTATAATCAGGGAGAACTTGAGGGTAGCTCAGACCAGGCAAAAGAGCTACGCTGATAATAGAAGACGACCACTGGAATTTGAGGAAGGAGATCATGTGTACCTCAGGGTGTCACCACTTCATGGAATAAGGAGATTCAAAGTCAAGGGCAAATTGTCCCCTCGCTTTATTGGACCTTTCAGAATCTTTAGGCGAGTTGGGGAGATGGCATACCAACTCGAGCTACCTAATAATCTATCTGATGTGCATAATGTATTCCACGTGTCTCAACTTATGAAGTGTCTTCATGTCCCTAAGGAACAGTTACCAATGGAGGAGCTCAGTGTTTAGGGAGATTTGACTTATACGGAATATCCTACCAAGATTCTTGACACTTTGACTCGAGTTTCAAGAAATAAGGTGATAAAAATGTGCAAAGTGCAATGGAGTCACCATGGAGAAGATGAAGCTACTTGGGAGAGAGAAGAAGAGCTTCGCATAGATTTTCCCCATCTTTTCCCTAGTCCTTCCTAAATCTCGAGGACGAGATTCTTTTTAAGGGGGGTAGGATTTGTAATACCCAAAAATGTGTACAAAGAATATATAGTTGATCTCCTTATTTTGTGTGCCATATTTTCATCATAAAAGAGCATACCTATAATTAAGAGTGATGAATTAAAACAAATAATACTAAAATGGAATATGCATCATGCTGAGGTTTTATTTTGTGTGCATTTTATGATGATATAAAAATAATGTAATAAAGAAATATGTAAAATATCCAAATGGGGATTTAAATCCTAAAGGAAACTCTAGAATTGAGAAAAAGAGAAGAAAACACTATACAAATAGGATAAAATAAAAATATAAATGAACTAAAATTCAGTTCATATTGTTATGTAAATATAGACATTTAACCTGAATTTGAACTTCACACACATAGATTCAAATTTTAAATTTAAATTTAAAAGAGAAGAGAGGAGAGAATAAAATAAAAGATAAAAGAAAAAGGAGAAGAAAGTCTAATTGGGCCTCATTATACGTTTTGGCCCATCTACAGAAACGCGCGCGCGACCCATTATTCCGCCTACATGCCCACCGCTGCGCGCCGACAAGGGGGCCAGCCCGCGCAACCACTCACCCCTCACCCTCTCACAGGCTCTCGGGCCCGCGTGTCAGCACATCCCTCCCACGCGCACTCTATGCTGGTGTCTCCCTAACTGTGGGCCCGGTGGGACTGACTTCTCCCCTTCAACGGAACCCGGCCATGGCAGAGCGAGCGCTGGGGATCTCGGAGCTGTTACACGACCTCGTCAGTCAGACCCTTATATGATGCGCCCAACCCTCAGACCACCTCCGCTCAACCGATTGCCAACCATCACACCGGGAATTGGGGGTCGTCGTTGGGAAAGTGAAGTTGCGTCCCCGCCGCAGAATCCACACCTCGGGGTCGTTCCGGTGTCCTACGTGGTGTCTGTCGAGTTAGCTGGGTCCGGTGATTGGCGCTACAGAGGAATTGGATCGGGAGAACATGTGGAGACGAGTTAATTGCTCGCCGGAGCCACCAGTCCGTCACGAACCCGCCTGGCACCGCGACCAACCCTCACCTGAGCGCCAAATCCCGGTGAGCACATCCCCAAAAGCTCCATCCTAATTTTCTTTGTGCGTAGCACCTCTCGGGTGGAACTTCGGGGCACCGGCTCGCGGCAAATGTGATCGGCGGTGATGCACCGTCGTGGATTAGGGAAACACCGTCGCCATTGGGGGGGAAACGTGTGTAGACGATGACGCCGGACCGTTGGATGACCGCGGGACGACTGTGATCAGATCGCAGAATACCGAGTCGCTAGGATGATCTGAAGCGTTCGTTTCGGATCGAACGCATACGCTTCGATCTAAGTTAATAAACCTGAGGCCGTTGATCTTTGATCTAGTGGTCTCAATGGCATACCGGTTCATCGCGGGTGGGATGTAATCCGCGCCGTCCGCGCGAGATCCAACGGCCAGAACATGACGATATCACTTCAGTTTGCCACTTTGCAGAAAAACCCTTAAGCTTTTGGGAAATGAACCTGCGGTCCACTGCGGGGTTGGATTGAGTCTCGAGAATATTTGTAGAATAACCCCTGCGCTTCATAGTATTTGGCGCCCAGTCCAGAGAAATAGAAAACTAAGAAAAATCAATTAGAAAATGATGTTTAGTATTAAATTAATTGCATAAACTTGTATAAATCATAGAAAATTCATATGAACTCCAAATTGATCCATTCCAGTTTCTAATATTATTGTTTATCACCTAGAGTCTCTGTTTTGACATAAAAACAGTAAGAAAATTAATTTCCCACTTAATCATATATCAAGCACATAAAACCTTTGGAAATTCATAATTTAAAATCCATAACTCCAAAATTAATGATTCCTGTTCCTAGGTTCTTATTTTAATGTGTAGATTTTTATTGTATATTTTGTTTACATATGTGGTGTGATGTTAATTTTCTCTATATACTGTGCTTATTTGTATTGTGGCGAGTAGAAGAGCCTGTGACTGAGGATCCTGGTGCCCAGCAGATAGAAGTTGCTGAGTAGGAGCTCATTGAAGGCAAGTTGTGCCCTTGACCACTTTTATTACCCAATAATGTTCTTTAATACCACTTATTCATGCATAGGTTTAATTTTTATGGGACCCAATAGGTCACCCTAGACTGTTTATCTCTTTACCTTGTTATCCTTGAATCACATGGGTAGTTTTGCTGTTGCTTCACATGGTTTTGGGTTAATATTTCATTATATCCATGTTCTAATTATTCTGTTACTCTATTTATGTTCATGTCAAGATCATTATCTTTAATTGGAACATGGAGCTTAACTTGAGAAACACGTGCCACCACAAGGGAGGAATGGGACCCCTTGGCTAACTAATTAGGAAAGCTAGTGGAAGACTACCTTACCCGAAAGGGGCAAGGGCAGTAGGGGAGTTGTATGTAAGGAGGTTCTCGGGTTGATTTTGCTGCGATGGCGGTCAAACGGGGGATTCTTGCAAGTGCTCTTCCATAAACTGTAGTGGGTTTTCGGAAGCTAGTGGAACTTTGTAAAGGCCTCGTAGTGTTGCCCTACCTCGCTTCCTTGGTAGAGGTGTATGGGAGTCACGATCCCTTGGCAGATGGGTAACATGACTTGTGAGTACAGGGTACAACCTCTGCAGAGTGTAAAACTGGTATACTAGCCGAGCTCACGGTCATGAGCAGCTCATGACTCTCGCATGATTAATTTATGGAACTTAAATTCAATTTGTCATTTGCATTGCATGGGATTATTTATTAATTTTGTTCTATTATTCTTATTATGGTTTGGTATTTACTTACATTTAATAATTGCTAATAAAAGTTTGACCAACTTATTAAAAGCAATGCTCAGCTTTAACCCCTATTGTTGATCAGCCTTACACATCACATTAACTCCCACCTTTGGTGAGTTCATGCCCACTGGTTTCCCCACAACTTGTTGAGCTATGATCATGTGTGAGCTCATCCTTGCTGTCTCATCCCCCACAGGAGAAGAACAGGTGGTTCAAGAGGAGCCACACAACGAGGAGTTTGATCTGATCTAGGCGGCGTCTCCTAGTTGACTTATTGGCGCCAAGGATGGATTTAGTTCGTTTTATATTTATCTTTTATTTTTTAAGACTTCCGCTATGTAATAAGTACTCTGATGTTATTGTGACATTTATCTCTATACACTCTGTTGTTATATATGTTTCTTCTTTGGCGCATGTATGAGATGCACCCGGCTTTGCCTTTAAAACTGGGTGTGATAGGTAATGTCGTCACAATCTTGTTTTTATTCTCTTCAATTCTGGATCTGCAATCATGACGGTGCAGCTTTCACGATGGTCCCGTAGCGGCTCGTTTCCTGTGACTGAAACCAAAAGACATTCATTCATTGGTGCCCCTCCTTTTCTTGGTTTCAAAGCACCTCTCATACTTGGAACTTGTCGAAGACATCATCTGCTTCATAGGATGTTGGATAAGATTATTTGACACTT
This sequence comes from Zea luxurians, assembly GCA_029449295.1. Classification (NCBI taxonomy): domain Eukaryota; kingdom Viridiplantae; phylum Streptophyta; class Magnoliopsida; order Poales; family Poaceae; genus Zea; species Zea luxurians. Next base: position 33,067,490 of record JAOPSE010000010.1, on the reverse strand, counting down.
TCTCTATCTCCATTGCCATACAAATAGGCCCTCTTGTATCCTGTCTCCTCTCAAAAGCAGCTTGCCTAAGCAACTTATCCTGACTAGCCAAAGAAGCCTTCAACTCTTCTATCTCAGCGACAAGATCATCAGTGGAAGGTAGTACCTCAGAAGTAGTGTCGTCGCTGATGTCTTTGTCATCGCTGGTGCTGACCGCGTCCTCACCAAGTACCATGGTGCAGAAGCCTCCTGCGGTGTCGGCGATGAAGCACAGCTTGTCCTCGACCCGCCACTCAGTCTCCTCGTTGCTCAAGTAAGATACAACATCGTCGGAGTCATGGTCGAGGTCGCTGAGGGAGGCGAGGAAGGCACACTCCTTGACATTTGCCTTCTGAAGGTACTTATTCTTGAGCGCCTCCTTGTTGAATCCTCCCTTGGACTTGTACTTGCCGGAGGAGTACTTGCCCTTGCGCCGACCAGAGTGATGGTAGCGCAGGTCAGACTCTTATTTGCCCTTCTTGGGGCAGCTGGCAACGAAGTGGTCGGGATTGCCACAATTGTAGCATTCGTCCTTGGACCTACCACGCCACCGACTCATACGGTTGTTGTGGAACCACGTGAACCGGCTGGCCACAATTGCCAACTCCTCATCGCCAAGGCTCTCCACCTTCTCCTCTATAATAGACAACAAAGAAGATAGAGCAAACATAGCAGGAGAGGAGTTAGAAGTAGAACCACCTCCAGAGACCAGGGCCATGGTGGGTGCACCAGGGTTGTCAATCTTGGCCCGAGTCTGGTGGTCAATCTTTGTGGACTTGAGCTTGCTGAAGAGCTTGTCCACGGTGAGAGTCTCGAAGTTGGGCGACTCGATGATCGCCGAGACCTTCACCTCTCGAACCCTCCGATCTAGAGCATGTAGTCATTTTAGCGCTCTCTCATGATCACTATAGGGTAACTGTGCCTTGTTGGCACGCATCTTGTTCATAATTGACTGGAACCTGGAGAACATAGAATCAATGGTCTCTCTAGCTAATTGTGTGAAGTTCTCGTACTCTCGCCGGTACGTCTCAAACTGTCTGGTCTTCACATTATCATTGCCCTCATGAAATCTTTCTAGAGTAGACCAGATCTGATGAGCCATAGTTAGATGTCCAACTTGCTCAAACTCACCAAGCGAGAGACACGAGAACAAAGCTTTTCGAGCTTTGTTGTTCGAATCATGGAACTTCATTTGAATTGGAGTGATCCGGTCACTTGTAGCATCGAAATTCGCATCGAGGCAAATTTCTCGAACCCAGTAACTGATGCTCTGAAGATACGCAGACATGTGAATCTTTCAGTATGGGTAATTGGTCCCATGAAAGAACGGAGGTTTGCCAACACCTCGTTCCATGTCGGCTACATTGATTTCGAACCAATTAGGGAAGGAAAATCCTTAACCGGCTTTGATACCAATTGTAGGACAGATAAGGCGACTAGAAGTGGGGGGGGGGGCTGAATGAGAGCCAATCAGATTTTGCTTCCAAACACTAAAAATGAACACTTCACTTCAATTGAGATGAAGCAAGTGCTCAAACCATGAACACATCAGCTAACGAGTGATCTTATGATTAAAAAATGTTCCTAATAGTCACAAGAAACCAGCAAAACAAACGGATTGCAAATCGGACACCAAAAAGTCCAAAACGGCCCAATACAGTATCGTCAACAAACGCTGTTTTCAGCAGTATGAAATTCTCTTCTTGATTTCAAAACTGAACCAAACGAACTCCAATAGAGATGAAATTTTACACACACCTGAGCAAATATGTTTCCAAGATCTCCTCAAATTTTGAGCTCAATCGGACTTGTGAATCACCCGTAGATTTAAAAATACAGCCATAAATCAGGGTTTTGTTAGGGTTTTCTAGAACGAGTTCAAACTGAGTTTTTTTCTTAAATCGTGACCAAAATCTGCAACAACTAGGTGTATGCAGTGGTCCGAAGTGTGAAACTCACCACAAGTCAATCCCCAAACCAAATCCTCTCAAAGGAATCAAGGGTTTTTCACCAACAACACAAGATCGAGGATAAGGAGAAACCAATAATATAAAACTTCAGAAATTCCAGCAAGGGTACAAACTGAGATTTGAAGCCAAAGAGCCCTGTGTACCGGACCGGTGACCCTTCCTTTGATTAAACTTGAAAATCAAGAACACAGTCGAAGTACAAAATCGCTGTGGAACCCTCGGCTCAACTGATGTCTACCTAGAGAGAAAACTAGGAGCTCTATAATGAGTGCTCTAAATAAATGGTAGCCAAGATATGCTGAACTAATCAGCCCTCCTATACATTTATAGAGGGTTATTCTCACTTCCTAAACTACTACTATTTACATAGAGCCTATCCACTCCACTGGGGGCGAAATGGAGCAACTCCTAGGTTTTCGATCCGACGGCCACATCCTTCACACGGAGTTGCTTCGCCTTGATGCACCCTTCGCGATCACACCGTGTGCCACCACCGGTTACCTCCAGAATATAAACGTTTTCGGACAAAAATAAAAATCTTAGCGAGTGTCAAAAAGGCACTCGTCAAACTATCTCTTTGACGAGTGCCACGGTAAAACACTCAACAAAATTACGGTAGCTCACGGTCAGCAAAAGCATTTTTACCAGGTGTCTATCTCTGCCGAGAGGACGACACTCAGAATACTGCCTCCTTACCGATAGCCTTTTGCTTTATTTTGCTCTCGGCAAGATTATATGCACTCGGCAAAGATCGCGTATTTGATAGTGCACTTGTCCTCGACGTCTGTGACGCCGTTCCTGAGTTGCCTGTAGGGGAGGGAGTCCTACTGGAGGTCGTCGTCAGATAGCAGATCCTGGTAGACCAACATGGTGCCACCGGGCCGGTTCTCGTAACCTTAGCTCCGTCGCTTGTGTGGATGAAGGCGGCACAACGAGCGAGGATGATGCTATCTATTACATAAAACACAAATGCCCACATCACATCAAACACCTCTGCCAACTCACATGGATGTGCAACTCCGATGGACGTGGTTCGAGTTCACTCTAATAACCCACACGATACATGCCATATGCAAACACACGTGCTCGCTCCTAGAGGCCAAATCTGCTCACATATAGGTAGACTACACGTAGACATTATTAAGCGCCATGTCTGAAGAAAAAATTATAGCCACGGCTATGAATGTTTTGGTCATGCGTGTCCACCGATTTGTATTTCTCCAACTCTCACTTTTAGAGCCTTATGAAAGCCAACAAAGATGAGTGCAAAGAAAATAACTATTCACAGCTGGGCCAGAAGTTGTTGCTTTCAGCAGGAGGGCTGCCAAATTTATAGCCACGCTTCACGCTTGCTGCGAAACTGAAGATGCATGCGGCATGCTCATTATTGCCCAATCATGGAGGAGCAGGCACGCCGGCCAGCCGCAGGAGGTTTCTGTTACACCTGACCTTCATGCCAATTGTCTCCCTCTTGTCTTTTTTGGCGTGCTGAACGACAGATGCACCTCTCACTTTCAATTTCAGAGGACAACCCTAGTACCCTAGCCGTGCTTGTACCGGTAAAATCCTTTTTTCGTGAGGGAACAACTGAAAAACACGAAAGTCGATGTTTGTGAAATTCCTTTCTTCCAAATAGTTCCATGCTTATGCTCTTTCAGGAATCCTTCTCATCCAAAGTTAATCAGGAAATACGTGACCATGTCAGCAATTAGGGGTGGAAACGAGTCTAACTCGGCTCGGCTTGGTCAAGTAACTAGCCGAGTTCGGCTTGGCTCGCTCCTTGGCGAGTCTAAAAAGTTGGCTTGACTTGGCTCACCGCAATCGCGCTGAGCCAATGAGTCTAGCCATATGCGTGAAATCGTTCTCCAAAATATAATATAAAATCTAAAAAATAATTAAAGTAACCTATTTTAGATTAGTAAAGTAAAAATATTACTAATATAATATAATATAATATAGAAAATAGGTTAATTTTGTAAGTAATCTAAAAAAACATAGACTAATCATCTATTTAGTACCTATAATATATGCTAATTAGGATTTTATGTAACAAATTATTGTTGGATCAAGCCACGATACAATTCACGAGTTGAGCTGGCTCGCTTTTTTTTCGAGCCAGAAAAACTGGCTCAGCTCGGACTCGTTCTAAGCATCAAGCCGCTCCGAGTTGAGCCGAGCCATCACGAGCCCGATCCGGCTCGTTGAGCTCGAGCTTTTTTCCAGCCCTATCAGCAATAGCAAAGTTGAAATCTTAACCGGAAAAAGCAATGGTGACTGGATTACCCACGTGGCAACTGAAGGGTGAAAGGGAAATATATTCTAGGGGAAAATCAAATGATTACTGCATTTCTTTAATTCTATGCTTTTTTGTGCAGATGGGTTAGAGCTAGTGATTCATGGATGCATCGCGCATGAGAACATTAAACAACTATGAATCTTTGATCATTATCCCGCCACGCAATGCCACGGCCTCGCGGCGGCATGCGCGTGTGAAGTGTTAACCCTTTTCTTAACTATTTAAGGTAGACAATCAAGGTTCAACCATATAAACTGTGTTATTATCCCATCAACTTTCTAGATGGTACTAAATCATAACACATATTTTATTTAATATGAGTTTTAGAATTATTAAATATTTATATGGATTGTTGGAGCGAAGGCAGAAACGCCACCCTTCGCCCGAAGTCTCCACCGCTTAGCCCCTGCCCTGACAGACAAAGCAGGCAGGGACGCCCTTCGCTTGTCGGCACCAGAGACAACACGGAGACCCTTCGCTCGATTCGGCACCAGACGAAGGCCTGCGGCGACGCCTCCCCACGGCGCGGCCTCGGTCAGTTCCGAGGCCCACATGAGATCTGGCCCATTGTAACGGGCCCTGCGTGGCCGCATTTGTGTTACGGGCCTAATTTGTAAAGGCGTACTTGTAATTACAGCTTGTAACCCCGCTTTATGGGAATATTCTGGGGATAAACTAGGTACCTGAGGGCACATGCGTCCTTAACGCAGGGCGCCGTGCACTCGGATACCTATAAATACCCCCGCACAGTGCCCGTGAGAGGCTAGATTAACAGAGCTTTTGCCATCACGCGCGAGTGCCCTGTTGCCATCTCCATTCACTCGTGTTGGATCTCCTTGCTGTCGAGAGACAGTCCCAACATTTGGCGCCCACCGTTCGTGCTACGAGACAACCACCCGCGATGGCACCCAAGAGAGCTAACCCGAAGGCTGACGAGGCTGCGAAGGCAGCACTGCTCGCCGCAAGAAAGGGCAAGGCCCTCGCCCTCACCCAATCCACCCACCAAGAGGCCACTGAAGACGACACCCTCCGCACCTGCGACCCTGAGGGACAACCCTCAGGCTTCGCACCTCCCTCAGGCTTCGCACCTCCCCCAGGCTTCGCACCTCCCTCAGGCTTCGCACCACCGGAGGGCACGGACCTCGCCGAGGACGGTGAGGTCCTCGGCATCTCCGCAGAAGAACAGTTACAGCTGCGCGCTCTGCGCCTCAAGAACCGCAACCTCCAGAGGCAGAAGGAGATATTGGAGGCCAAGCGCCAGCGTGTGTCCGCACTCGCCAAAGTGCGGCAGATGATACGCGACGAAGAGCACAAGGCCCAGGAACTCGAGCGGGAGATCGCGCTGATGCAGCGCGAAGGCCACCTCGGCCCGCAGCACGAGTCATCCCTCCAGCAGCGCGCACAAAACGAAGACACGCGCGAAGGCCACCCCGGCCTGCAGCATGAGCCACCCCTGCAACACCGCGCGCAACCGGAGGACCCGCGTTTACCCCAGCGCGACTTCACTTTCCCGCACGCCGCGCCATTCCAAGGGGTCAATTATCTCGATGAGCGAAGTCCCCTGGCGCCTCACCTGCAAGTGACGCCGTGGCCAGCTAACTTCCGGGCTGGGACCTACCCCAAGTACAACGGCAGCACCGACCCGGCTCAATACATAATGAGTTACCAGGTCGCCGTCGCATCGTCCGGGGGGGACGACGCCACAATGGCGAAGTCCTTCATCATCGCCCTCGAGGGCCCCGCGCTCACCTGGTTCACCAGGTTGCCTCCGCTGTCCATCGATTCCTGGAGAAGTCTCCGGGACAAGTTCCTCCTCAACTTCCAAGGGTACCGCCCGGACACCGACGCCCTGGCCGAGCTCTCGCTCTGCAAGCAGCTAGAGAGGGAGACCCTGAGGGAATATTACCGCAAATTCCTCACACTCAAGTCACAGCTACCCTCAGTCGATGACCAGATTGCCATCCACTATGCTATCAGTGGTCTTCGCGCTGGCGTCCTTTACAGCCACTGCATCAGAGACCCGCCGAAGAACCTCCAAGAGTTGTACCAGCTGTTTGAAAAGTATGCCAGATCCGAGGAGCTCCACCAGCGCAAGATTGAGTCCCAGCGGAAGCCAAAAGACGCTCCACAGTCCAGCCGCACGTGGACAAGAACTCCGCAACCAGACTCCGGTCGAGATGGCCGCGGTCAGCCGCAAGTGCACAACATTGCCAACCAGCAGCCGGCCGCTGACCCCCTTCGCCGCCAGGAATATCCCCCCCAGGGCCGCGGAAGTGGAACTCGCGGCAGGGGCCGAGGGCGTGCGCAGCCACCCCCTCCACCGCGCCGATTTTACTGCCTTTTCCATGGCGAAGACTGCGCCCACCCAACCAAAGACTGCCCCGAAGTGAAGGCCACCAGAGACAGAATGGCGAGGGCGCAGCCAGCCGACAACCCCAGAATTGTCGCGCATAACTACCAGCCACCCCCTCCACCATATATCCACGCTCCCGCCCCGCATCCACCGCACCACGCTTACCAACATCATCAGGAAGTACAAATCGTACATCCTCCGCCTCCACCACCACACCAGCAACAACAAAACATCCCCAACGCCCCAAAGCAGGAGGACTTCGCCGATCAACCTTATCGCGGAGTCATTCATATGATAACTGGGGGGTCCAGCACCGACTTCGACACCAAGCGGCAGAAGCGGGACCACTACCGCAGCATAAACCATGTAGCCGTCACGGGCCCAGTTGTACAGACAAAGTGGTCCCACGTACCGCTCACCTTCGACGCACGGGACGTCGATTTGCGCAGCGCCCCCCACTGCGATGCCATGGTCATCAATTGCAGCGTGGCAGGCTGGGACCTACACAAGGTCCTCGTTGACAACGGCAGCCAGGCAGACATCATCTTCCTCCACGCCTTCGATCGCATGGGCATCAGCCACAGCCTGCTTAAGCCTTCGGACAACCCGTTGTATGGCTTCGGCGGCAAAGGCACCTTCCCCGTCGGCAAAATAGAGTTGCCCCTCTCCTTCGGTGTAGCACCCAATGCCCGAAGTGAGCAAGTGACCTTTGACATTGTGGATATGGTATATCCATACAACGCCATCATGGGACGGGGCTCCATCAATAAGTTTGAAGCTGCCATCCACGGACTGTATTTGTGCATGAAGATACCAGGCCCGCTAGGCGTAATTACAGTCCGCGGTGACCAGCAAACAGCGCGCAACATAGAGTGGGACTTCGTGCCCGGGCAGAGGAACGTGCACTGTCTCACGACACAGTGCGAGGTCCCTGCGCCCGCCAGCCCAACTGACAAGCAGCACGACAGGGCTCAGTTGCAGAGTCAGGATGGGACCAAGATTGTTCCCCTCGATCAGGCCACGCCCAAGCAGACAGTCACTATCAGCGAAGACCTAACTTCGCATGAAGAAGAGAAGCTCCTCTGCTGCCTGGCCAGGAATAAAGATGTCTTCGCCTGGTCCGCCCTCGACCTGGTCGGAGTCAGCCGATCCATAATCGAGCACAGTTTGGGAATCGACCCCTCGGTGCGACCAAGAAAGCAAAAGCTTCGCAAAATGTCCGATGAAAAGACAGAGGCCGCCAAGGCGGAGGTGCACCGCCTCCTAGAGGCTAAATTCATTGATCCAGTGGCTTACCCCACATGGCTCTCCAATGTTGTAATGGTGCAGAAAAAAGCGGGAAATGGCGGATGTGCATAGACTTCACCTGTCTCAATAAGGCCTGCCCAAAAGACAATTTCCCGTTGCCACGGATTGACAAAATAGTCAATAGCGCGGCCGGATGCGAGGTCCTGTCTCTCCTCGACTGCTTCTCCGGCTATCACCAGATATACATGAAGGAGGAAGACAAGGCCAGCACCAGCTTTATAACACCCTTCGGCACTTATTGCTTCGTCAGAATGCTGGAGGGTCTCAAGAATGCCGGGTCCACCTTCTCCAGACTCACCAAAACAGTACTCGAAGGGCAGGTCGGCAGAAATATATTTACATATGTGGACGACATCGTCGTCGCCAGCAAAAATAAGGAGGACCATCTCGCCGACCTGGCCGAGACATTCGCAAACATGCGAGACGCACGACTCCGCTTAAACCCGGAAAAGTGCGTTTTCGGTGTTCGCCAGGGCAAGATATTGGGCTACCTGGTGTCGCACCGCGGCATCGAGGCCAACCCAACCAAGATCCAGGCCATCATCGACATGTCGCCTCCGCAGTCCACCAGGGATGTCCAGCGTCTGACAGGCAGATTGGCCGCTCTCAACAGATTCATTTCCAGGTCGGCCGAGCGAAGTCTTCCTTTCCTCAAAACTCTCCGCGGCGCAAAAGACTTTGCTTGGGGGCCGGAGCAAGCAGCGGCCTTCGCCTCATTAAAACAGTACTTAACGGAGCTGGCCACCCTCACGAGCCCCGACTCCTCGCTCCCCTTATTGCTCTATGTCGCGGCTTCGCCGCACGCGGTCAGCGCGGCACTAGTGCAGGAGCAGACAGTCGAAGGCGCTGTCAGACAGTGCCCTGTTTATTACGTCTCCGAGGTCCTGACACCGTCCAAATGCAACATGACAGAGCTGGAGAAGATCGCCTACGCAGTCGTTATGTCCTCGCGCAAGCTGCGCCATTATTTTGAAGCATTCAAGGTCCGCGTCACCTCAGACAGGGGGCTCGGCGGACTGTTTAGAAACCCGGAGGCATCGGTGAGGATCGCCAAGTGGGCAGCCGAACTCTCCGGCTACCACATCAGCTTCGAGCCCAGGACAGCCATCAAATCACAAGTCCTGGCAGACTTCGTCGTCGACTGGACCGGGCCAGTAACACAGCCGGACCCGACCACAGAGAAGGTCTGGACGATCCACTGCGACGGCGCATGGTGCCATGCGGGGGCAGGCGTCGCCGCAATCATAACCTCACCAGTCGGGGTCAAGCACAGATATGCAGCACGACTCAGCTTCAATCTGGACTCCGACAGATGCACAAATAATATAGCAGAGTACGAAGCAGTTATCCTCGGCCTCCGCAAGCTAAGGGCCCTCGGAGTCACCACTTGCATCATCAAAACAGACTCCAAGGTAGTTGCCGGCCAGGTCGAAAAAGACTATGCAGCCAAGGACCCCGCACTCATGCAATACCTCGCGGCCATCCGAAGTCTCGAGAGGCAGTTCAAGGGGTTCACCGTGCAGCATGTGGATCGGGCCAAGAACGAGGAGGCCGACGCATTGGCCAAGGCCGCGGCCAGGGGCGACACTCTGCCCTCCGACGTGTTCTTCCACGTCATCGGCACACCAGCAGTCCGGAGCCCCGAAGGGCTCCAAATAACCAATGACAGCGAGGGCCACCGTACAGTCAACCTCATCATGACCGAAGACTGGCGCGCACCCATAACCCTGTTCCTGCAGGGGTATTATCACCCAGCCGACATCAGTGAGGCCAAGCGCCTCAGACATCGAAGCCGAGACTTCGCTCTGATTGAAGGCCAACTCTATAAAAAAGGGGTCAGTCAACCAATGCTTAAGTGCGTCACCGAGGCCGAAGGCATGCAGATTCTACGTGAAGTCCACAGTGGCACGTGCGGCTCGCACGCGGGGCCGAGGGCCCTAGCTGCTAAGGTGATCCGCCAGGGTTTTTACTGGCCCGCAATGATTTGCGCTGCGAATCGGGTCACTCGGTCCTGCGAAGCCTGCCAGAAGTTCTCTCCTCGGTCAGGTGGCCCTTCGCAGTATACAAAGCTGATCGCCCACACATGGCCTCTCCAGCGCTGGGGTCTCGACATTGTTGGACCCTTGCCCACCGCTCAGGGGAACCTTAAGTTCGCCTTCGTCGCGGTCGAGTACTTCACCAAATGGATCGAGGCACGGGCTGTCTCCACAATAACATCAAAGACTGCCCAAAAATTCTTCTGGCAGAACATCGTTTGCCGCTTCGGAGTACCGTCCGAATTAACAGTCGACAACGGCAAGCAGTTTGATAACCAAGGCTTCAAGGATTTTTGTTTCTCCATTGGCACCAAGCTTGCCTTCGCCTCAGTCTATCATCCGCAGTCCAACGGGGTCGTGGAGCGCGCCAACGGAAAAATCTTCACAGCTATCAAAAAAATGCTCCTCGATGAAAAAAAGGGCAGATGGAGCGATTTTTTACCCGAGGCAGTCTGGGCACTAAACACGACTGAGTGCAGGGCGACCGGATTCACTCCCTTCCGTCTTTTATACGGATCGGAGGCCATGACCCCGCAAGAAATAAAGTACGGGTCCCCGCGAACAGTCCCGTCGGCCGTCCCAGATGTGGACGAACCAACTTCAAAGGATCTCATCGACGGAGACCGTGTCTTCGCCCTACAGACCCTGAACAAGTATCAAGCCCAGACCAAAGCATGGCGCGACCATTCAGTCACCCCGAGGGAGTTCAGCGAGGGGGACCTCGTACTCATTCGGACAGCTCGAACGGAGTCCAAGGGCAAGCTGGAGCCCAGGTGGGAGGGCCCTTTCATCGTCAAGACAAAAGCTTCCCCCGGCGCTTACAGGCTCACAACGCCAACCGGCGAGGACCTGGAGCACTCCTGGAACATTGACAACCTCCGCAAATTTTTTGTTTGATTCCTCAGGGCCATCTTCGCCCTTGTAATTCGCAAAAACATTCTTGCACCGGCCCGCACTCTTTTCCTCCCGGGGGGTGAGGTTTTTAACGAGGCGGAGCCATGTAACATATGCGTAAAAAATCCCCCGCAAAAAGACATGCGTCGAAAAAGACCGCGATGACGGTCTTCGACATTCGACCACCACGAGGTCACCGCGAGGCTAAGCGCTAGCTACCCTCGCGTGCGACAAATCCGCGCAAAAGTCGCCTAAGGGTGCAGCCGGATTAGCACAACAAGTGCGAAAAAAAAATCCAAGTCTATCGCGAAGACTATCCACGCAAAAGTCGCCTAAGGGTGCAGCCGGATTAGCACAACAAGTGCGAAAAAAAATCTAAGTCTATCGCGAAGACTATCCGCGCAAAAGTCGCCTAAGGGTGCAGCCGGATTAGCACAACAAGTGCGAAAAAAAATCCAAGTCTATCGCGAAGACTATCCGCGCAAAAGTCGCCTAAGGGTGCAGCCGGATTAGCACAACAAGTGCGAAAAAAAATCCAAGTCTATCGCGAAGACTATCCGCGCAAAAGTCGCCTAAGGGTGCAGCCGGATTAGCACAACAAGTGCGAAAAAAATCCAAGTCTATCGCGAAGACTATCCGCGCAAAAGTCGCCTAAGGGTGCAGCCGGATTAGCACAACAAGTGCGAAAAAAATCTAAGTCTATCGCGAAGACTATCCGCGCAAAAGTCGCCTAAGGGTGCAGCCGGACTAGCACAACAAGTGCGAAAAAAAAAAATCTAAGTCTATCGCGAAGACTATCCGCGCAAAAGTCGCCTAAGGGTGCAGCCGGATTAGCACAACAAGTGCGAAAAAAAATCTAAGTCTATCGCGAAGACTATCCGCGCAAAAGTCGCCTAAGGGTGCAGCCGGATTAGCACAACAAGTGCGAAAAAAAATCTAAGTCTATCGCGAAGACTATCCGCGCAAAAGTCGCCTAAGGGTGCAGCCGGATTAGCACAACAGGTGCGGAAAAAATCTGAGTCTATCGCGAAGGCTATCCGTGCAGAAGTCGCTTAAAAGTGCGGCCGGATCAGCGCAACAAGTGCGAAAAAACCGAAGACTATCTGTGCAGAAGACACCTAAGGGTACACCTGGACTAGCACAACAACGGCCGAAACGACAAAATCAAACCATCCACACCAAGACCAACTATAATCAAGCCAACACAGCGCAGCAAAACAAATCAGTAAGTACAAAACGCCTTCGCACACACACATGCACGCGAGGGCACACAATTCCACCATACAAGCCTCGACGTACACAAGCGAGGGCACCACACTCTACATCGGCTCAACCTTAGGAATAATTCCCATCTCCCTATAATTAAATAGCATTATCCTGAGCTCCTCACCCGCAAAAAGCCTTCGCAGTTCCCCTTCACCTACACCCTCGGCGGTCGGCAGGGACAACAGTTCCTGCCGACCAGCCCCACTCACACGAAGCAGAGCCCGCTCCTCCGCGCTAACCCTACGTTTTGCAACCGCCCTTCGTCGACGGCGCCCAGTGCTAGGGCCTGGCACGTCCGACGCGCCCGCGGCGTGTGGCGAAGCCTCCGCCGCAGCCACGTCTAAAGCCGCAAAATAATCCAAATCCTCTTCCGACGACTCCTCAGTCCACTCAACCGAGCTCCCGGAGTCAGCAAAGTCAAAAAACTCAGATGCAGACCCACTATATTGATTACCACCTTCCGCGGTCGAGGCCGCCAAAAACTCAGTAGCAGTGGTTGCGTGCGCAGGCCCAAAATCTTGAACCTGCGCAGCAACCAAAGTTCAGTACAACATCTAAAATTCCCTAACCCTAAACAACCACTACGCCACCTGCGAGGGCCCTGACGCCGCGGGTGCCTCCGCCGTTGTCTCCGCCGCCACTTCCGCCATTGTTTCCACCGCCTCCGCCGTCGGATCTTCGACGGTCGGCGCAGCTGCTGCGAGGGCATCGGGAGCGCCTTCGGCCACCTTCAGGAGCAGGTCTTCCACTGTCGCAGCAGATGTGGGGGCGCCTGGTGCGTCCTCCATGGTCTCCGGGGTCGGCTCCGGGTCGGGCAGGGCGTCGTTCAGTGCTCCGAAGTCGTCCACCCGCTCGCCTCGCTCCGCCTAAAACAAAACATACAAAAAGTCAGCAAACACACGCACAGACCACATTCAGCAAACGCAGAACAAACGACAACGTTACCTGAGCCCTCGCAGCCTCGGCCCGCTCCCTGACCACTTCACCACCATACAGACCCCACATCCGGTCATAGAGGGTGCCGACGGACTCCTTCACCACGGGGTCTTCGACCTTATAGATGTCTCGCCCAAAATCTTCATCTGCCTGGTCGAAGGCCTCATAGTGCCGGCACCCTTCGCGAGAGAGTGCGTTCATTGCCCCCTCGCAGGTGACCAGGGAGGCGAACGACATTAATCCACCCAAGACAGTGGGGAGCTCCTGCAGCTCCTCTTGCACCCATTCCAAGCAGCGAAGCCCGGCCTCTCGCTCCGGCACCACGAAGTCACCGGTCCGCGCACCCAGCTCGCGGTATGTGGCCATAAGCTGTGTGCGCGTCCGTTCGGCCTCCGTTCGCGCTGCGGCTTCGGCCCCCTTCGCGCGGCTCTCCAGAGCGGTGAGCCGCCCCCGCAGGTCTTCGGCGAGATCCTTGGCAAGATTGGCCTCCGCCCGTGCCAGCCCAGCCTCCGCCTGCGCGGCCCGCTCCTTGGCGACGGCCTCGTTGGCCTCCCTCCTCTCCCCCGCCAGCTGGCGCCGGAGGTCAGCCTTTTCCTCCTCCAGTCAGCGCAGGGTCACGCCTCCAGTCTCCACCGCCGGCTTCTTCCCACGGCGGTCCGCTTCGTCTTGACCAGGGTAGCCGTCGTACGACAATTGATTTAACTCGAAGACCCTGTTCAAACGTTCATTTGACCCGCGAATATCAAAGCTGCGCTGGCCTTCCGTCCTCGCCACGTACCGCCCCACGAGCCGCACCGCCAAGTCCTCCGCATCACGCACAAAGGCGGCCGGGTCACGGTTTCGCAAGTTCAGTGCAAAGGCAGGACTTCACACCACCCTTCCTCCGTGAAAAGGCATCTGACGAGGGCACACTTCGCCCAGCGTCCAGCCGTGCGCCAAGGGCCAGACCCCGTACGCCACAAACTCTTCAACTAAATCACGACCACTGCTCTGGCCAGCGGCACACCGAAGGGCCCCTTCGTCTGCATCCTCTTCTGCCACTTCAAAAGGCGGATACGCAGAGTAATAGTGAGAGCACATCTCAGACACGGGGAGTCCTTCATGGCCTTCGACAGTAGCCTCAGCAACGTAAAACCAAAATTCATTCCAATTGCCCCACTTGTTGCGGGCGCACGGAACCAACTCCACTACTGGCATTGTGGTCTTGCCGGTCTTCGGCGTGAATGTACACGACCCAAACTGGGCAACTCCGTCCTCAATCACCCTCTTCTGCCAATGCAAGCAGTAATTCTTCGCAAAAACTCCAACCGACGGCTGTCCGTCGTACGAAGTCGTCGCCCAGACATACTTCGCCAGCGCCACCACGGCGTTCGGTGTCAGCTGATGAATCTGAACATTGAATCTACGCAGGACTTCGCCAACAAACCGGTGCGCAGGCAAGCGGAGACCGGCGACGAAGAACGCCTCGAAAACAACCAACTCACCCTCCGGCTCGGGGACTTCCTCCGTCCCCGGAGCACGAGCGACTCCGCCGCCAAAGTAGCCCAAGCGCCGCATTTCTTCGACGCGGGCCGACGTCATCCATGACACACCAAAATCAACAGAGTCGCCGGCGCGCAGCTCCTCCACCATCACGCTACTCCTCGGAAAACCCGCAGTCCAACAGTACGATGTCCATCAACGGTCACATCAAAAACCCCCGCGGAACCACTTCGAGCGAGGGCAGCGTCTCCGCCATCTAGCGACGTCTTCGGCACCAGGTGACTTTGTCGAACTGGTCCCTCGGAGGGCAAATGTTGGAGCGAAGGCAGAAACGCCACCCTTCGCCCGAAGTCTCCACCGCTTAGCCCCTGCCCTGACAGACAAAGCAGGCAGGGACGCCCTTCGCTTGTCAGCACCAGAGACAACACGGAGACCCTTCGCTCGATTCGGCACCAGACGAAGGCCTGCGGCGACGCCTCCCCACGGCGCGGCCTCGGTCAGTTCCGAGGCCCACATGAGATCTGGCCCATTGTAACGGGCCCTGCGTGGCCGCGTTTGTGTTACAGGCCTAATTTGTAAAGGCGTACTTGTAATTACAGCTTGTAACCCCGCTTTATGGGAATATTATGGGGATAAACTAGGTACCTGAGGGCACATGCGTCCTTAACGCAGGGCGCCGTGCACTCGGATACCTATAAATACCCCCGCACAGTGCCCGTGAGAGGCTAGATTAACAGAGCTTTTGCCATCACGCGCGAGTGCCCTGTTGCCATCTCCATTCACTCGTGTTGGATCTCCTTGCTGTCGAGAGACAGTCCCAACATGGATCACGTCCATAAAATTACTAACACTACTTACCCTAGAGATTAACTACATGAGTGAAGGTGAGAAATTGAAGAAAAAACGAGCTGATTCAGTAGCCACGTTTGCTGCCTTGAATTGAATCTATGAGTTTGTATTGCTCCAACTCTCGGTGGTCTGCCTCAACTAGCCAAGACAGTGAGCACTGAGCAGGGTCAGGGGCGAAGGTACATGCACCAGAGAGGGTGCATATGCACTCATGAAAATTTGCAAAATCAGTGATTTAGACTGGATTTTCATCTTACATGTGCCACCTATAAATCATTACTATATATCCCAAAGCATTTACACCATTCTGTGATTCAGTCTAGCTTCGCCACTGATGAGGGTAAAGTAAGTGAAACTGCAATTGTGGAGTTGTTACTTTAAGCTACAAGCATTCATTACAACTGCCTACATCACCGATAGCACGATGTGTAAATACTGACTCAAATGCCTTTAGTTGACCAGAAGTCCCCCCAAACATGTTGTCATGTCATAATGAAATGGGGAGTTGTTTTGTCTCCCCCCTCAACATTTCACCAAGGTCATGGGCAGAATCAGCAGGAAATTTGGTTGTATAATAGCATGCCATCTGCAATAACTTTTAAATAAATTTGGTAGTATTTGAAAGTAATTTTTTTACTGCTGTTGATATTCATATATCAAGCAATTTCGACAAATTTGAATAAAGTATAACAAAAAACATTGATCAACTAAAACCAACAATAATTCTCTAGTTGTCACAATAATATTGTATGTGAACGCTAACTACGGCACTTGATCCTTATCCATTGTATGGATGCAGTGGCGAAGGACAAAAGAAATATAAGGTATGGTATTATAACTAGTAGCTACTAGAAAAAAGGAAACAAAATTGAGCAAATGACGCAAGAATCGAACATTGTAGTAGCAGGTAGAAAAAAGGGGAAATGACGCATCGTACCCAAGACGTGCTAATTGAAACACCACAACCACTACAATAGATATAATTTTATTCTAACAGTAGAAGATATAATGTAGAAAACCCTAACACTCTAACACTCGAGTGGGGTTGGGTATTGTATTAATAGCTAGACTCGGTAGTTGGTTCAGACACATTACATTAAGGGCAAGAGGGTAAATACACAGGAGACAATCAAAACCCTAACGAGTACTCTAACATATAAGACTATCAAAAGTTTAGGTATGATAGCTGCCATACTTGCACAACAACACTGTGCACGATTTTCGGCGGCCACTGTTATTTTCGGCGGCTAAGGGATGGCCACCGAAAATAACGGCTGATTTTCGTCGGCCTAGTGTAGGCCGCAGAAAATAATGTAATTTTCGGCGGCCATGGCAGAGGCCGCCGAAAATAACATAATTTTCGGCGGCTACTGACACAGCCGCCGAAAATTACGTTATTTTCGGTGGCCTCTGCCATGGCCGCCGAAAATTGCGTGTTTAAAACTGTCAGCCGACCTTTCTCTTTTCTCTTCCTCTTTCTCCCGACCGCGCCTGCGTCTCTGTCTTTGCCGCGCCGCCGTTCACCGCCGCCTCCTCGCGCCGCTCCTCCCGGCTGGGCCCGCGCCGCCGCTGTCGACCGGCCCCGTGCTACCGTGCCGCGCCCTCCCCCGCGCCGCGCCCCTGTGCATGGGCGCGCGCCCGACCGCTGGCGCCCCAACCGACGCCGCCGCCACCCCAAAGCCGCCGCCACCGCCCCGAGCCGCCGTCGACTGCCGTTCAAAGCTCCGTGCTGCCCCCGTCGACCGCCGCCGTGCAATCGACTCCGCCGTCGTCGCCGTTGAAAGCCCCGATCGTTAGGTATTTTTTTGCGTTATTTATTCAATATTTTCGGCGGTCGTTGTTTAATTGCCGCCGAAATTAATATATATTTGTGATTGTGTATGTTTAATTAGTTGTGCGATTAATATTATTGTTTAATTTGATTTCATTAATGTGTTAGTGGTATATGTATTTTAGTAATTAGAGGTATATATATTGTATTTAGCCATTAATTTCATATTAAAATGTGGTACTATTATATTATTAATTTTAATAGAAATGATATTGGTACGTAGAATAATTGCATTATTAGTGTATGTGGTACTTAATTTGATTTAATTAATATTATATCATTCTTTGTTTTATATATAAATAATATTATTTAGTGGCAGCGAGGTTATGCTGCCAAAATTATTGTGGGTCCTGGTAGCTTGCTGTGGTTTAGAATCTATCCTTGCCTATACATATAGGACCGATACACTTGATGAAATTGAATAATGGTTTCACGATATGGTTCGGTTTAACACTCTCAGGCATGGCTGAAGACCGTGCATGGATGTACAATGGCTGGAGTAGGAATGGACGTCATTCTGATGAGTGGGTAGCCAAGACCAAAGATTTTGTGGACCACGTATTCGCCTTGTCCTTAACCGGCACTGTCAGATGCCCTTGTAGGCGGCACGAAAACAGTATATTTCTTAATAAGGAAAGAGTTAGCATAGATCTTTGTCAGTTTGGATTTATGCCTGGATATGAGGTGTGCGAACATCATGGTGAGGTAGTACCCAACCGGAATGTAGAAGAGGAGGAGAACAATGATTGGGCTGGCGATGATGCGATGCATGAGATGCTAGATTCGCTACGTCTAGAATTCAACCTAAGCTCCAAGGATCCTGCCACACCAGAGGTTTCCAGATTTTTTAAACTACTAAAAGACTCTGAAGAGCCATTGCATGAACACACAGATATGAGTATACTCGCTTTTGTGACTCGGCTCATGGCCATTAAGTCCAAGTACTTTTTCTCGAACAATTGTTACAATGAGATTTTAAAGTTATTAGGAGATGTGCTCCCAAAGCCCAATAAGTTGCCTAAAGACATGTATCAATCAAAGACAATTATCAAAGGTCTCGGTATGGATTATGAGAAGATTGATGTGTGCAAAAATAATTGTATGCTTTTCATGAAGGAGCATGCGGAAGAGAAAAAATGTCTGAAATGTGGACAATTTAGATTTGTGGAAGTTGTTAATGATGAGGGTGAGAAAGTGATGACAGATGTTGCACATAAGCAGCTCCGCTACTTGCCACTAACTCCTCGAGTGAAACGGATGTTTCTATCTAAAAAAAACCGCTATGCACATGCGATGGCACAAAGAAGGTGTCCGTGATAACGATGACCTAATCGTGCACCCTTCAGATGGGGATGCATGGAAGGCTCTCGACATGTTTGATCCCGAGTTTGCAGCTGATCCGAGGAATGTTCGAATCGGCCTTGCGACCGATGGCTTCACACCTTTTGGTCAAATGGCATCATCATACTCATGTTGGCCCATCTTTGTTATTCCATACAACCTTCCACCTTCTCTTTGTATGAAATATGAATTTATATTTCTTTGCTTAATCATTCCTGGCCCAGACTATCCTGGAAAGAACCTCAATGTCATGTTAAAACCCTTGATTGAAGAGTTGAAGGAGCTTTGGAAAGGTGTTGAAGCATACGATGTTTTTACAAAACAGATATTCAAACTTCGAGTTGCGTATTTGTGGTCGGTGCATGACTTCATGGCGTATGCTATTTTTACCGGTTGGAGTACACATGGTAGATTGACGTGTCCATATTGCGGTTCAGATACAGATTTCTTCCGTCTTGCTCATGGTGGAAAGATCACTTACTTCGATTGTCATCGACGCTGGTTGCCCAGGAAACACCCCTTTAGGAGCGATAAGAAAAACTTTATAAAGAACACTGTGGTCACCAAAGGTCCGCCTAAACGTCTTAACGCGGCAGAAATATATGCTCAGCTGAACAACCTTGTCCTAAATGAAAAGGGGGACAAGTACGAAGGATTCGGAGTGGACCACAACTGGACACATATATGTGGTCTCTAGGAGCTCCCTTATATGTCGTCATTGATTCTTGTGCACAACATTGATGTCATGCACCAAGAAAGTAATTTTGCTGAAGCCCTCATACACACCTGCATGCATTTTGAAAAAACAAAGGACAATCTGAAAGCTCGAAGAGATCTAGCAATGCTTTGTGACCGACCAACCCAAGTGCTCAATGACAACGGTAAGCCGCCACGTGCCTTGTTCTGTCTTACCTCTAAAGACAAGATCGAGGTAATGAGATGGATGAAAAAAATTAAATTTCCTGATGGTTATGCTGCGGGCTTGAAAAGATCTGTGAATTTGAAAACGGGAAAACTAACTGGGTTAAAGAGCCATGACTTCCATATATTAATGGAGAGGATTATCCCTGTCATGTTTCGTGGTTATATGCCCGACGCCATGTGGCAAGCAATAGCTGAGCTAAGTTATTTCTACAGGCAGATCTGTGCCAAAGAAATAAGTAAAAATATGATGGAGAAGTTGGAGAAACAAATACCAGTGTTGTTATGCAAGCTAGAAAAAATATTCCCACCTAGATTCTTCAATCCGATGGAGCATCTACTTATTCACATTCCATATGAGGCAAAGGTTGGTGGACCTGTACAATATAGGTGGATGTATCACATTGAACGTGCACTCAAAAACCTGCGAGGCATGGTTCGAAATAAGGCTAGAGTAGAAGGATGCATCGCTGAAGCTTTTTTGCTAAAGGAGGTTTCATACTTCACGAGTGTGTATTTCGCAGAGGAACATAATGTCTATGCTGCTACCATGCGATACAATGTCGATGAGGAACCTCCTGTCAGTGATCTCAACATTTTCCAATGGAGAGGCACAAGTACTAGTAAGGGCACGTTCTACCACCTTAGCATGGATGAAAGAATGTCCGCATTGCTATACATGTACTCTAATATGGAAGAGATGGAGCCATATTTCATGTAAGTCTTTATTTTACCCCTTAATTTCTTTACCAAAGGAGCCATATTTAATTACTTATTTGTCGTACAATAAGTTCGACGAGGAAAATTGGACTTATTCCCATCAGCCTACAAGCAAACAACTAGATACTATGCGACGACATGGGAGGTAAGGAAGACCTAATTTTGTTGACTGGTTTCGCGAGCATGTAAACTCTTTATATTCCTTACTTTCATGTCATTTAGACTTTTACGCGAGGTAGTCATTTTAACTGTATATTATTTGCAGTGCACAAAGACTCCTAACATACACGAGGACTTGAGACAGCTATCTTATGGGACGGTCACTTGCAGAACATTTGGTCGATACGATGTGAATGGCTTTCGTTTTTGTTCAGACCAATTTGAAAAGTCTTGTCCTCGTGCAGCCACACGTAACACTAGAGTTCTGACTAGGGCACTCGATGCACTCGGAAGAGAAACTAATTATTATGGCATCATTCAAAACATCCTAGAGTTTAATTTTGCAGGGAACAAACCTTTGAAATTAGTATTCTTTCTATGTGATTGGTTTGACAGCACTAATGGGATTAGACAAAGTCAATATGGTATAACTGAAGTAAAGCACAAGGAACGACTTCGAGGCCATGATAATTTTATCCTTGCACACCAGTGCGAGCAGGTCTACTATATGTCGTACCCAAATCCGAAGTTTGAAGCATGGTGGGTAGTTCATAAGGTGAACCCTAGGGAACGTTTACATACTCCTTGCACTGCTAGTTATCAATTCGAAGACGAACAGGCCGATGATGTTTATCAAGAAGAAGAATTGCCAACTACTTTTACTATCGATGAGGGTGTTGCACTGAACTCACTAGTCGGAGACCATAACGATGTCACTACTGATGAGTGTGTTGCACCGAAACGAAAACGAAATCCAAGGAACAAAAAAGCCACATTGCGAGCTTTGGATCGAAGAAGAGTCCTTGATCGTGATTCTGATGAATTTTGATGTGTAATGCAAAATTTCATAGTATGTGATGTATTATTTGATTTTTTATTAGTTCACTTAATTTAATGGAGCTAATACATTTAATGTTTTTCTATTGAACAGGATGAGTGGTAGGAAACCAAAGCGCACTGCTAGGGGGTTTCTTAATGCGGCTAGCAGGATACTCCCTGGTGTGCGTTCCCTTTTCCAAGGGAGTTCTTCTAGCCAGAGCAGACAGGAGGCGTTGCTGAGACACGCTCGGCCAGAACTACGTGATACACCAATCGCTCTACAACGGAGTACCGATGTAAATGTTTATGTAATTGATCTTATTTGTCAGTCACTTATGTAATTGATCTTATGTAAATGTTTATGTAAATTTTTACGTGTCTCTATTTCATGTCCATAGGAAGAGGAGGACGACGAGGAGGAGGTGCAACACCATGAGGAGGAGGACGAGCAGGCCCATGAGGAGGAGGAGGTGTAGGCCCATGAGGAGGACGAGGTGGGCATAGATGCTGAGGCGGATGACGATACCACCGAGGCTCCTGTCGTTCGACGAAGGGGCACTCGGAAGGGCCACTTTGTCCTACCTCCGTCAGCGCCTGCACAATCTGAAGCTCGAGTACTGATCATCCCGGTTGGTGATAGGTACTCACGTTTGGCCACTTTGTTCTTACTTATTTGTTTATTTTACACTATATATATGACATGACTTTCTTTTTTTTGTCATGCAGCCAATGGGAAGACACGTCATTTGACGGTCGAGGTCACCATAGACAGGTTAATCAAGTCTTAGGTAACCTCTGTCGTCTACATAACCCAGGAATTGTCACCGACCCGAAAGGTGTGGTGGTTCCTTGCACTAGCTGGTCGCACTTCGCACTAGCTCCACATGCTACATATGGAACAGCTCAAGGCGCCGTCAAGCACGACTTTTGGGTAATTTTTTCAAACTAAAATTTATTAGTTGTTTCAACCTAACATTTATTAGTTGTTTTTGAAATAATTTTATTTTCGATGTTGGACAGAGACGCTATCGTGTGGAACCTGAAGCTCAAGAGCATGCAGACCGAGTATTAGAGAACAATGCGAAGAAGGTGTGCAGGGATGCATTTTCCAATGCTTGTCTACAGGTTGTGAACGCGTACATGAAGCACCGAGGTCATTCTATCAACAACTTTTGACAATATTCAGATGTCTACTTGACTGTAGACCAGTACATGGAGGTAAAAATCTAATTTAACAGCTCATTTAGATGTGAATGTAATTTTGAGCTAACACTTTATATGTAGGTAACTCTTCCATGGATGGAACATCGGCCGCAGGCTTACAAGGCTTTGTGTGAGATATGGGCTTCGCCCGAGTGGATTGAGAAGTCAAACAGAAATCGACATAGGCAGCGCCATCAGCAGGACGAGGACGATGATGAGGTCGTAGTCAACCATACCTATGGGGCTGATGGACACATTCGGTTGGCTAAGCGAATGGTGAGTATGTAGTATTCTGTTTTACTCAGAAATGAAACCGGATTGAACTCATATATTTGCAGGAGGCTCAAACTGGAGTTGTCCCGAGCCCAATCCATGTTTATAGGAGAGGGCATCGAGCGAAAAACAGTGAAATCTCCGACGAGCTGTGTAGTCAAGCGGCCGTTGAGCGTATGGTTAGTTGTTGTTAGGATTAATGTTTTCTTGCCATATAGCTATAAATTACATGTGTGCTGAACCTTCATATTGTATTGCAGGAGACATACGGGCAGGAGATGGTTAGGAAGTATGGAGAAGACTACGATTGGCGAGGAGCACCTACCATCGACGCTGAAGTTGTGCATTCACTTGGAGGCAAGGAGCACGGACGGTATGAACTTGTGACTCTTTTCAATAATATTGGAACTATGACCGAATAGCTAATTTTCTTGTTTTTCAAGATATTCTATGTTTACCGGTGTTATCGATTCGACGGAGTTGCGTTCTCGTGGCGGCTCTTCGTCGCAAGCGGGCTGTGGTAGTAGCAGCCGTAGTCGCCGCTCTGTATCTAGCATGGAGGAAGCTATGAGGGAGCAGCAAGAAAAGTTTCGTGAAGAGCTGCGGCAACAACAAATGACATTTCTCCAACAGCAATCAGAGTACATGGCTGCTTACAACGCACAGGCGCAACAAGCAATGAACGTGAGTGTCTTATTTATTCTCAACACGCTCGATATTGGTTCTATAACTAATATATTATATTTGCAACAGTCTTGGTTTCCACAGCAGGCACAACAGCAACCATTTGTTTTCCCTCAGTTTCAGCCGCCGATGCCTCAGTGAGGATTACATGCTCCACCACCTCCACCTCCACCTCAGGTGCTTCAATTTAGTTAAGACTTGTCGTTTGTATCAACCTAATTTCAAATCTTTACTAAACTTGATTTTGTAGGGATCCGGGGTCATGGGCCACAACACGCCACCACCGGTCATACCAGCACCAGGAGGAGCTTATGCAGGGGAGGGAGCTTATGCAGGAGAGGTTAGTTTGAGAAATAATTTGTATGAATAGTCGTTATACATGTAACCAATGTTGTTATTAATGTCTTCTTTTTTCTTTAGGATCCAAACCCGTTACACGACTTCGTCAACCAGTTCTTGGCTTCTGGAGGTAGTGGACACAACTCCAACGACCCCAATATGTGATTAAGTTAGCATTGTGCCGCACTGTGTGTTGTAATGAACTATTTGTGGATTTTATGTTTGTATGGATTATCTGTGGACTTTATATTTGTATGGACTCAAGTTTTATGTTGTGAACTCAAATATGAATTTTCTGTTATTGTATGAAATTTCTGTTATTGTATGAATTTTGTATAAATTTTCTGTTATTTTTCGCATTTTTCAATTTTTTTCTCTGAAATTACTAATTTTCGGTGGCCCCCCTGGCCGCCGAAAATAAGAGTACTATTTTCGGCAGTTTCAATTTTTGGCGGCTAACTGCGTGACCGCCGAAAATAAGGCTATATTTTCGGCGGCCAGGGAGCCAGCCGCCGAAAATAACTTATTTTCGGCGGCCAGGCCCCGACCGCCGAAAATATATTCTTATTTTCGGCCGGTTTTTTTGGCGGCCAGACGCCGCCGAAAATAAGCCCTTTGCCACCGAAAATAGCTTATTTTCGGCGGCAAAGGGCTTATTTTCAGCGGCGTCTGGCCGCCGAAAATGCCTGTAGCTCTTGTAGTGTTGGCCATACTGTGTCCTCTGCCACTGTATGGATATGATGTGGTTTGGTTTCCTCTAATAATCCACATGCTATATGTAAAGACACATGCCCGCTTTTGCAGCCAATGCGATCTGCTCATAAATCATTACTTTGTACATATGCACTCACGAAAATTTGCAAAATCAGCGATTTAGACTGGATTTTCATAATACATGCACCACCTATAAATCATTACTTTGTATCTCTAAAGCATTTGCACCCTTCTGTGATTCACAATAGCTTCGCCACTAAGCAGGGTAAAGTAAGTGAAGCTGCAACTGTGCAATTGTGGAGTTGTTACTTTAAGCTACAAGCATTCATTACAAATGCCTACATCTCTTATAGTACAATGTGTAAATACTGACTCAAATGCCTTTCGTTGACCAGAAGTCCCCCGAAACATGTTGTCATGTCATAATGAAATGGGGAGTTGTTTTGTTTCCCCCCTCAACATTTCACCAAGGTCATGGGCAGAATCAGCAGGCAATTTAGTTGTATAATAAGTAGGCCATCTGCAATAAATTTTAAATAAATTTGGTAGTATTTGAAACTAATTTTTTACTGTTGTTGATATTCATATATCAAGCAATTTCGACAAATTTGTTTAAAGTATAACAAGAAAATTGATGAATTGAAACCAACCATAATTCTCTAGTTGTCACAATAATATCATATGTAAACGCTAACTACGACACTTGATCCTTATCCATTGTATGGTTGCAGTGGCGAAGGACAAAAGAAATATAAGGTATGATAATATAACTAATAGCTACTAGAAAAAAAGAAACAAAATTGAGGAAATGGTGCATGCTGGAATCAAACATTGTAGTAGCTGGTAGAAAAATGGGGAAATGACGCACACTATAGGAATCGTACCCAAGACATGCTAATTGAAACACCACAACCACTGCAATAGACATGGTTTTATTCTAACATAGAAGATATAATGTGGGAAACCCTAACCCTTGAGTAGGGTTGGGCGGTGTTGTATTGATACACTCGATAGTTGGGCCAGGCCCATTACAATAAGTGCGAGAGGGTAAATACACAGGAGACAATCAAAAACATAACGAGTACTCTAACATATAAGACTATCAAAGGTTTAGGTATGCCAACTACCAAAGCTTCCATACTTAGCCCTACTGTGTCTTTCGCCACTGTATGGATGTGATGTGGTTTCGGTTTTTCCTCTAATAATCCACATGCTATATGTAAAGATACATGTCCGCTTTTACGGCCAATGAGATCTGCTCATATTCGTAGACAGCTTATAGTGCGCATAGACATCAAGCACCATGTCTGAAGGTGTTGCAGAAAAAACGAGTCGATTCACTTCAAGGACCACAAGTCTTTGGTCATGATTCTGCACCAGTTGTATTTCTCTAGGA
This sequence comes from Zea luxurians, assembly GCA_029449295.1. Classification (NCBI taxonomy): domain Eukaryota; kingdom Viridiplantae; phylum Streptophyta; class Magnoliopsida; order Poales; family Poaceae; genus Zea; species Zea luxurians. Next base: position 33,041,682 of record JAOPSE010000010.1, on the reverse strand, counting down.
GCCCTCGTGAAAACCAACAAATATGAGTGCAAAGGAAATAACTATCCACAGCTGGGACTGGGAGAGAAGCTGTTGCTTTCAGCAGGAGGGCAGCCAAATTTATAGCCACTCTTGATGCTTGTTGCGGTCTTGCGGAACTGAAGATGCATGCTGCTCATTGCACAATCATGGAGCAGGGAGGCAGGCCGGCCGGCTGGCAGCAGGAGATTTCTGTTACACCTGACCTTCATGCCAATTGTTCCCCTCTTGTCTTTTTTGGCGTGCTGAACAGATGCACCTCTCGCTTTCAATTTCTGAGAGGACGACCCTAATACCGGTAAAATACAATGGTCTACACCTTTTTCTTTTCGTGGGCAGCAACTGAAGTATTGCAGGATTGGACGATAGTACAACATAAACCTTAAATTCAAGACTTTATTCCATACGTATTTCGAAAATGGCAGTTCCATGCTTATGCTCCTTCAGGAGTCCTTCCCATCCAAAGTTAGGAAATACGGGACCATGTCAGCAATAGCGAAGTTGAAATCTTAACCGGAAAAGCAGCGGTGACTGGATTACACACGTGGTAACTGAAGGGTGAAAGGAAAAAAAACTATTCTAGGGGAAAATCAAATGATTAGTGCATTTCTTTAATTCTATGTTTTTTTTTCGTACAGATGGGTTAGAGCAGATGGTTCACGGACGCATCGGGCATGCGAACACTAAGGGGGTATTTGGTTTGAAGAAACAATCCATTCTAAATAAGATGATGCATCATAAGTTTATTCTATAAATTTATTGGAATGAACACATTTACCATATTATTACTAATTATTAGTCTATAAGTAATTAAAAGATGATGGATCAACTCATTACATTCCACAAACCAGACAAGAAAGTGAGGAGTGAGAAGATGATGAACTACCCATTTCTCAAACCAAACACGTTGTAAATAACTATGAATCTTTGATTAGCTTGAGACCCGCCCAAAAAACTGTTGTAGGGCATCATGTACAAGCCCGAACCCTTTGCATGGTACTGCAAGCAAAAAAAAAAAACAGCCGAAGATAGAACTCAAGACACCTATTTTATATGCCCCGAGCATATTCAACCCATTTAATATGGGGTCTCATGAGGAGTCTTTATAGGACTAACTAAAAAAAGTACAAGAGATAAACTTTTCGGTAAGAGCTCGTCTCTATATGACTCTCTATACATATTATCTCTTAACTATATTTATGATCTAGGGGCTCATAGTTGTATGCAGTCTCTTAGCTATCCCATATATATGAAAAACGATCCAAGAGCTCAGGATTGTACATGCACTTAGATCGCTAGCCCATCAACCCGTGCTACATAATGGCCTAAATTTCTGTGTTGTATGAGTACTAGGGGCCTTGAAAGTCACGTAGAGGGGGTAAATAGGAGAAACCTAAAATTTAACACTCAAAACAAAACTTTGATTCCCGATTAAGCGTTAGCACGGGAAGTAATAAGATCAGAGTGGGGAGAGCTTTAGAATAGAAGAGGGAGAACATAAATCACAAATAAAGACACATAAAAGACACAAGTGATTTGGTTTACTAAGGTTCGGTTCCAAAGAACCTACGCTCTAGTTGAGGTGTCCCAAAGGATGGGGTCTCTTTCAACCCTCTCGAGTGATCCTAAAGATCAAACTTGAGGCCTCTTTTCTCAAATTATTAAGAGACCTAAATCTCCCGCAAGGTACTCCACAATGTTGGAGACTCTTGCTAGCCTTTACAATCTCAATGGAAGTCAAAACTCCATGCTCAAGAGCACAACACACACTCCTCTAGAATACTCTTACATAGGGCACTACCTCAATTTACTAATCTCTGTAGTGAGGCACTTGTATGGCTTTGATCTCTTAGAGGTGTTGCTTTCAATGTTGAAATGAATGCTCTAGCTCTTGTATTTAATGAGACTAAAAGGATTGCTTGGATGCAACGCGAGGCTGGTTGGGGTGTATTTATAGCCCTCAACCAAAGATATAGTTGTTATGCCCTTTCTTCTGTTTCTACGCACTCGCGAATGCTCCATGGCCTATGTCCAGACAGTTCGTGCCTCTCACAACGATAGGATCTGATAGCTCAGTTGATATAATTGACAGATCAATGACTATATCTTTCCTTGGTGATGTCATGCGGACGGTCCATCCTTGATCTCGGATGGTCTGGGCCTAGCGCTAAAAGTTATTTCTTCAACTTATCACCTTCAGGTTGAATAAATATTGAATAGGGAGACGATCTGCAAATTATAGTTGGATGGTCCGTACTTGGTGACGGGCGGTGCTTGACTTGGATCCGGACAGTCCATAAATGTGTGAATCAACACAGTTCCCGTCCAGTATCTAAAAAGTGTACCGCAGACGGTCTACCCTTGGTGTCGGATGGTCTGCGACCCTATCATTTTTTAGACTTTGAGTTTTGTCAATCTTTCAACCATCTTTTGTTATCTTATGGACATGTGATCATATGCTTAGCAAACTAGTTAGTTAATCTGGTTGTGATGGTCATCACTCATCAAGCACCAAAACAATTATAGAAATGGATTTAAGGCCCATTTCCATTTTAGGCCTATTTGGTTCGCTGCATAACTTGCCACACTCTACCTAACTTTTTTTTTGTCTAAAATTAGTTCTTCAATTCGAGCGACTAACCTTAGGAAAAGTGTGGCATGGTTAGGCGCGAACCAAACAAGTTCAGAACTTTTGGATAAATTTAGTAATACAACTAACCAAAATTCATTATTTTTAGTCTCTCACTTCATTTTTAATAAAATACTCATTTAGATGCTACATAAGCTCTACTTAATTGTGACAAATTACTGTTTACTCTATGTATTTTTCATGTTTTACATTCCACGCCTCTATGATTTTAATTTGTATTTAGCTGAAACCTTAGCTCTTGTTGCATCATTGTGACATCATGGTCTAACCAATAGGCCCAAGTGCACAAACGATATTCACCCTATGACGAGGACATGATACCTACAGATAGAACTATTGATTATAAAATGAGTTTGTTTCTACATTTGCATAATGATAAAACTAAGAAACCGCTTGCTATCTATTGTAGTTGTTTTAAATATGCTTAGGATTAATGATAATTATTAAAAACATATAGGTACTTAGAGGTTTTAATGATTAATGATGATACAATATTATTATGACTTATGTGTATTTTATAGAGACAAAATAAGTTACCTTGTGAGAGTTGTGAGTGCCCACTTGAGGATTGAGCTGAATCCTTAGGCTGATAATGCTGCCCCTTAGGCTATTTATCTTCGTGCTGCCTTGAGCTCTGAATGCTTCGAACATGCCTTCGATTAAACATGCCGCCAAAACTTCTGGACATTTCTGAATATCGTTGTGCTTCCAGTTGACACCGTCGAAAATCAATATCTTCCCTAATGTTCTTGTCCATCTTCTGAAGCAACTTCTCTAAGGACTAAGAGGGCTTCCTTATGAAATACTGAGCTGTCGGACCTAGACGAAGCCCCTTAACCATTGCTTCAACAACAATGTTATCAGGTCTGCTTAGTGCCTAAGCCCGAAGACGAAGGAACCTTTGGACATGTGCCTGAAGGTAGTCATTTAGAACATGAGTGTATTGGAACAAAGCTTGAGCAATTACTGGTTTGGTTTGGAAACCCGAAAGAATAACAAATCCTTGAGTTTTTGTCATGGTGGAATGGATCCTAGTCGAAGGGAAGAGTACCATTTTATACCACATTTTTTACTACCATAACAAAAGACTTGGCCATATCTATTGTGTTACCTCCCTACGAATATATGGTTGCTTCATAGCTCATTAAAAATTGCTTCTGATCTGATAGACCATCTTACATTGGGAGTTGTGGTGGCATGTATACGGTTGGCCATGGTGCAGCTTGAAGATCTACTGCCAGGAGAGATGCCTTATCACAGATAAAGGCATCATAGTTGTAACCTTCAGGATGAAGGTCCCTTACATCATATTGATGTTGATTTCCCTTTGCTCATCTCATCTTGCCATGCATTGTAAGCCTTCAGATGTTTCATCAATCGCTGCTGTAGCTGGGCAACCCGAAGCATCTTTTCCTTTTGAGGTTTGACTTGTTCTTAGATGACTTCTAAGTTCTCGATTTCTTGGTCGTTGTCATCTTGTGGTGGTGGGTCTGTGGTCTTTCTCTTGTCACCATTTGGTCATGGACTCCAGAGGGTTGGACTCCAGAGTCTTCTAGAGCAACAACCCTAGTCCTCTTTGGAGGCATGATGTGTTATCACGATTGATCGTGAGCTCAGATAAAAAATATTTTCCACCTTTTATGAGGCTTTAACATTAGGATAATTGCACGCTTGGTTGCAATGGAGACAACACACTGTCATGTCATAACTCATTAGGGGCGAGAGTGGGTACGCAAATCAAATACATCGAAGACAAACTAGTGTAGCAAGTTGTTTTTCCCTTCCTCAACATTTGACCAAGGTTATGCATGAGCAGTTTGAGGCAATTTGGTTGTATAATAAATAGTTTGTATATATATGAATCTTTCTAAACCAACTTCTAGTATTTGAAATTCATTTGACAGTTGTTGATGTCCATGCATCAAACAATTCTGACATATTTGATTAAGGTATAACAATAAAATTGATAAACTGAAACCAACCATAATATTTAAGTCTCATCCTAAAATTTTTTTAGAATGGAGAATATATTTTTGTTCGGTTTTAAATTCAATCTTAGACAATTTTTTTTCTAGAAACGATGATTTCATCCGCGACAGCTAGTTGTGGCTATAATAGAAATACACCACTATATAGATAATACTCAATATATTTAATTGATATCGCCGCGCCTAGTAGAGAAAAGTCGTTTTAGCGACACCATATAGACGAACATCACAGTTGCATAAAATTTGTTAACGATTTCTGGAAGAATTACTCTTGAAGGCGGAAGATGTCAAGAATGTTAACAAACTCTTTTGTGCCATCAACTGGTTTATCTAGGCTCGTGAGACGAATTGACACCAATATCCACTTCAATAGGTACTTGGACGACCCACACGACTATGACATGATGATCGACGTCATTATCTCATAGAGAGTACAGCAGGAGCTGGTCGCTAGAGAGCATATCGTAGAAGACCCTCTCAACATCCCTAATTCTCTAGCTTATGAGGACGAGTAAGAGAATAGATATGCTGCATCGAGCGACAATGTACCAACATATTACATAAAACACAAGCGACCATACCAAATCCAACGCATGTGACAACTCTCTCATGGATCTGGTTTCAGTTCCCTCTAATAATCCACAATTGAAATAACACATGCCATATAAGCACAGGCTCGCTTCTATAGCCAATGCAATCTGGACTACTCGCATAGACATTACACCCTTTGTCTCAGAAAAAAAAAACAGACCGATTCACTACAATGACAACGAGTGTTTGGTCATGCTTGTCTACCGGTTTGTATTTCTCCAGCTCTCACTTTTAGTGCTAATTTGAGAACCTCGTGAATACCAACAAAGATGAGTGCAAAGGAAATAACTATCCACAGCTGGGAGAGATGCTGTTGCTTTCAGTAAAAGGGCAGCCAAATTTATAGCCGCGCTTGACGCTTGGTGCGGAACTGAAGATGCACGCTTGCCCAATCATGGAGCAGGCAGGCCCAATCATGTTTCTGTTACAGCTGTCCTTCATGCTAATTGCACCCTCTTGTCTTTGGCGTGCTGAACAGATGCACCTCTTCTTCCAAATGGCTGGCTTTCTCTTACTTTAATCCTTTTAATCCTATGTACAGATGGGGATACGAGTCATGATTGTTGGAACTTGCTCTCAGTTGCAAGGGGATCCAACAAGGGTGAACGGTGATGTCAACATGGCACTCGCGCTAGATGGCAAAAGCTCTGTTAATCTGGCCTCTCACGGGCACTGTGCAAGGGTATTTATAGGTACCTGAGTGCGCAGCACCTTGAGCTAAGGACGCATGTGCCCTCAGGTACCTAGGTTATCCCTAGAATATTCCCATAAAGCGGGGTTACAGACCGTAATTACAGGAATGCTTTTACAGATTAGGCCCGTAACACACGACGGCCAAGCGGGGCCCGTTACAACGGGCCGGATTGCACGTGGGCCTCCGAGCTGGACGAGGCCGCACCGTGGGATGCCCTTCGTCGCCAGTCTTCGTCTGGTGCGGAAGAAGCGAAGGGTGTCCCTGCCTGTTTTGTTTATGTTAGTTCAGCTGCTGCAGCGAAGGCTTCGAGCGAAGGGTGGCGCCTTTGCCTTCGCCCCAACATTTGCCCTCCGAGGGACCAGTTCGACAAAGTCACCTGGTGCCGAAGACGTCATTAGATGGCGGAGACGCTGCCCTCGCTCGAAGTGGTTCCGCGGGGGGTTTTTGATATGACCATTGATTGACGGCGTACTGTTGGATTGCGGGTTTCCCGAAGCGTCGCACCCTGTTGGATTGCGGGTTTCCCGAAGAGCCGCGCCCTGTCTATAAAAGGGGGCGGGGGTCGGCGCTTTTTGAACTTCACCTTCCACGCTCCGCGAAAACCCTAGCCGCCCTTTCCGCCGTCTTGCTGCTCGTCTGCCCGCCGTGCTCTTGTTCGCCGGAGATCTGGCTCGAGTGAAGCAGACCGCCCGCCGCCGCCGACGGTACGTAGCGATGCCGTCCTCGTCTTCTTCCGCTGCCGCTACACCGCCGGCCGTTCCCTCGCCGCCGGCCGCCGCCTCGTCTGAGGAGACGCTGAGTAGTTTAATGGCGGAGGAGTTGCGCGCCGGCGATTCTGTTGATTTTGGCGTATCGCGGATGTCGTCGGCCCGCGTGCAAGATATGCAGCGGTTGGGTTACTTCGGCGGCGGAGTTGGCCGAGTCCTGGGGACGGAGGAAGTCCCCGAGCCAGAGGGCGAGTTGGTCGTTTTCGAGGCGTTCTTCGCCGCCGGACTCCGCTTGCCTGCGCACTGATTTGTTGGCGAAGTCCTGCACAGGTTCAACGTTCAAATACATCAGCTGACACCGAATGCCATAGTGGCTCTGTCGAAGTATGTCTGGGCGACGACTTCGTACGGCGGACAGCCATCGGTGGAAGTTTTTGCGAAGTATTATTGTTTGCATTGGCAGAAGAGGATGATTGGAGGCGAAGTTGCTCAGTTTGGATCCTGCACATTCACGCCGAAGACCGGCAAAACCACGATGCAGGTAGTCGAGTTGGTTCCTTGCGCCCGCAACAAGTGGGGCAACTGGAATGAATTTTGGTTTTACGTCGCTGAGGGTACCGTCGAAGGCCATGAGGGACTCCCCGTGTCCGCGATGTGTTCTCATTTTTACTCAGCGTACCCGCCCTTTGAAGTGGCGGAGGACGATGAGGACGAAGGGGCTCTTCGGTGCGCCGCCGGCCTGAGCAGTGGGCGCGACTTGGTTAAAGAATTTGTGGCGTACGGGGTGTGGCCATTGGCGCATGGCTGGGCGTTGGGCGAAGTATGCCCTCGCCAGATGCCTTCTCATGGTGGAAGGGTGGTGCGGAGTCCCGCCTTCGCCATGAAACTGCAAAACCGCGATCCGGCCGCCGTTGTGCGTGAGGCGGAGGATGGGGCGGTGCGGCTTGTTGGACGCTACGTGCCGAGGACAGAGGGCCAGCACAGCTGGGATATCCGCGGGTCGAATGACCGCTTGAACAGGGTTTTTGAATTAAATCAATTGCCAATATGACGGCTACCCTGGTCAAGACGATGTGGACCGCCGTGGGAAGAAACCGGCGGTGGAGACCGGAGACGACCCTGAGCCGGCGGCCGCCCCATCCTCTAAAAAGAGAAAATTAGGTACTGCTATGGGAGGACTTGGGGCTTCTAATCGTTTTGCTAGAGAGTTGATGTGGACGTGCGCGGCCCCGGGGGAAAGGATGTCTTCGCCCGAGCTCCGGGAGTCTTCGGCTCGGATGCTGAGGGTTACCGGGGGTTGTTGGCCTAGGAATGTTCCTGTCCCCCGCGCGGCTGGCGAGGATTTTTTTACATCTCGCATGGTTCGTGAATGGAGGGTATTTCCTTACGGGCGGAATATTGCTGCTGTTGTGTCAGCAGTGATGGACAAGGGTCGCCAGGGAGCTGCACAAAAGCGCTAGGCGGCTGTCAGGCTCGTTGAAGCCAGGCCTAAGAGGCAGCGGGGGGCTGCGAAGGCTACGGCCCCCGGCGGAGGCCGGCCGCCGCTGGCGGCGAAGTCGGGCGTCCCTGCATCTAACAAGGCGCCGGAGGCAGCGGCAGGCGCCGGAGGCTCGAAGTCGGCGAAGGCGGTGCCGCCGTCCAGTGGAGTGGCGGAGGTCGCGAAGGCGGCCCGAGCGTTGCCGTTGGCGGGCAAACGTGTCGCCGACTTCGCCACCGATATTAGTGTGGACGACTATCTCGGTGGTAAGTCGTTGGCTTTATTTATTTTTTTTATTGGTTCGTTGGTACGTTGCAGGGTTGGGCGAAGGCCAACTTGCTATGGTTGCGCCTGGCGCGGCGACCACGACGGCCGCCGCAGTGCCGAAGGCGAAGGGCGGGGCTCTTAGCGCCGGAGGCGAGGCGTCGGCCCTCGCGGTTGTCATGGATGAGGCGGGCGCTGCATCCCGCCGGCTGACGGAGGTGACGGAGGCGCTACGTCAGGTCCGCTGAGTTGGACTTCGTCCCCCCCTTTTTTTTCCGGCTTGCTGGGGCCGCGGTCTTACGATTGCTCTGCAGGTGGCTGACTTCGCCAGCCGCACTGCGTCGGGGGCCCTCACGGCAGCTGTGGCTGCTGAAGTCGAAAGACTTCGGACACAACATGCTGACGCCGTCCGTGAAAAATCGGCCGCCGACAGCAAGTGTCGCAAGCTGGCGGACAAGGTGGCCACACTGGAGGACGAGAAGGCCGCCCTCCGGCGCCAGCTGGTGGGGGGAAAGGAGGGAGGCCAACGAGGCCCTTGTCAAGGCGCAGGCTGCGCAGGCGGAGGCCAACCTGGCACGGGCGGAGGGCAATCTTGCCAGGGAGCGCGCCGAGCAGCTGCAGGAGCGGCTCACCGCCCTATAGAGCCGCGTGAAGGGGGCCGAGGCCACGGCACGAGCGGAGGCAGAGCGGACGTGCCAACTGCTTGTAGATACGTACCGTGGCCTGGGCGCGGGGACCGGTGAATTCGAAGTGCCGGACCGAGAGCCCGGACTTCGGTGCCTGGAGTGGGTACAGGAGGAGCTGCAGGCGCTCCCCACTGTCGTGGAGGGGTTTATGGCGTATGCCTCCCTGGTCACCTGCGAGGGGGCGATGAACGCGCTCTCCCGCGAAGGGTGCCGGCACTTCGAGGTCTTCGACCAAGTCGAAGAAGATTTTGAGCAAGATATCTTCAAGGTTGAGGACCCCGTAGTGAAGGAATCCGCCGGAGCTATCTTCGACCGGCTGTGGGGTCCACACGGTCGCGAGGTGGTCAGGGAGCGCGCCGAGACGGCGAGGGCTCAGGTAACGTTTTCGCTTGTTTGGTATTTGTTGGACGTGGGCTGTGTGTGTGTTTGATGAATTTTGTGTGTTTTGGCTTAGGCGGCGCGTGGCGAGAGGGTCGACGACTTCGGGGCGCTGAACAGCATGCAGACTGACCTGGAGTCGACCCCGGCGGAGGCCGTGTCTGGGGTCACCCTGGAGCCGACCCCGGACGCATCCGCTGCGGCCGGCGAAGACCTGCCCCCAGAGGTCGCCGAAGGCGCGCCTGATGCTTCTGCAGCTGCAGCGCCGAGTGCTGAAGATTCCGCAGCGGTAGCGACGGAGATAACAGCGGGAGCAACGGCAGAGCCAACGGCGGAGGCTCCCGCAACGTCAGGGCCGTCGCAGGTGGCGTAGTGGGTGTGGAGGGTTGGGGAAATTTGTACATGTTACTGAATTTTGGTTGCTGCGCAGGTTCAAGATTTTGGGCCTGCGCACACAACCGCTACTACTAAATTTTTGGCGGCTTCGACCGCGGAAGATGGTAATGAATGTGGTGGGTCTGCATCTGAGTTTTTTGATTGTGCTGACTCTGGGAGCTCGATTGAGTGGACTGAGGAGTCATCAGAGGACTTGGACTACTTCGCGGCCTTGGATGTGGCTGCGGCGGAGGCTTCGCCGCACGCCGCGGACGCAGGAGATGTGCCAGGTCCTAGCACCGGGCGACGGCGACGAAGGGCAGTTGCGAAACGTAGAGTTAGTGGGGCGGAGGGGGCTCGACTTTGTGTGAGTGGGGCTGGCCGGCAGGAACTGTTGTCTTTGCCGGCCGCCGAGAATACAGGTGAAGGGGAACTGCGAAGTCTTTTTGCGGGTGTGGAGCTTAGGATAATGTTATTTAATTATAGGGAGATGGGAATTATTCCTAAGGTTGAGCCGATGTAGAGTGTGGTGCCCTCGCTTGTATATGTAGAGGCTTGTATGATGAAATTGTGTGCCCTCGCTTGCACATGTGTGCGAAGGCGTTTTGTACTTTGTCTGGTTTGTGTTGTTGTGCTGTGTTGGTGTGATTAAAGTTGGTCTTGGCGTGGACGGTTTGATGTTGTTGTTTCTGCCTTTGTTGTGCTAGTCCGGTTGCACCCTTAGGTGTCTTCTGTACGGACAGTCTGTGCGGTAGGCTTCGGTTTTTTCACACTTGTTGTGCTAGTCCGGCTGCACCATTGGGCGACTTCTACGCGGATAATCTTCGCGATAGACTTCAATTTTTTCGCACTTATTGTGCTAATCCGGCTGCACCCTTAGGCGACTTTTGCGCGGATAGTCTTCGCGATAGACTTCGGTTTTTTCGCACTTGTTGTGCTAATCCGGCTGCACCCTTAGGCGATTTCCGCGTGGATAGTCTTTGCGATAGACTTCGATATTTTCGCACTTGTTGTGCTAATCCGGCTGCACCCTTGGGCGACTTCTGCGCGGATAGTCTTCGCGATAGACTTCGGTTTTTTTCGCACTTGTTGTGCTAATCCGGCTGCACCCTTGGGCGACTTCTGCGCGGATAGTCTTCGCGATAGACTTCGGTTTTTTCGCACTTGTTGTGCTAATCCGGCTGCACCCTTGGGCGACTTCTGCGCGGATAGTCTTCGCGATAGACTTCAGTTTTTTCGCACTTGTTGTGCTAATCCGGCTGCACCCTTGGGCGACTTCTGCGCGGATTTGTCACACGCGAGGGTGGCTAGCGCTTAGCCTCGCGGTGACCTCGTGTTGGTCGAATGTCGAAGACCGTCGTCGCGGTCTTTTTCGACGCATGTCTTTGCGGGGGATTTTTCACACATATATTACATGGCTCCGCCTCGTTAAAAACCTCACCCCCCGGGAGGAAAAGAGTGCGGGCCGGTACAAGATTGTTTTTGCGAATTACAAGGGCGAAGACAGCCCTGAGGAATCAAACAAAAAATTTGCGGAGGTTGTCGATGTTCCAGGAGTGCTCCAGGTCCTCGCCGTTTGGCGTTGTGAGCCTGTAAGCGTTGGGGGAAGCTTTTGTCTTGACTATGAAGGGGCCCTCCCACCTGGGCTCTAGCTTGCCCTTGGACTCCGTCCGAGCTGTTCGAACGAGTACGAGGTCCCCCTCGCTGAACTCCCTCGGGATGACTGAGTGGTCGCGCCATGCTTTGGTCTGGGCTTGGTATTTGTTCAGGGCCTGTAGGGCGAAGACTCGGTCTCCGTCGATGAGATCCTTCGAAGTTGGCTCGTCCACATCAGGGACGGCTGACGGAACTGTTCGCGGGGACCCGTGCTTTATTTCCTGCGGGGTCATGGCCTCCGATCTGTATAGAAGGCGGAAGGGAGTAAACCCGGTCGCCCTGCACTCAGTCGTGTTTAGTGCCCAGACTGCCTCAGGTAACAAATCGGTCCATCTGCCCTTTTTTTCATCAAGGAGCATTTTCTTGATAGCTGTGAAGATTTTCCCATTGGCGCGCTCCACGACCCCGTTGGACTGCGGATGATAGACTGAGGCGAAGGCGAGCTTGGTGCCAATGGAGAAACAAAAATCCTTGAAGTCTTGGTTGTCAAACTGCTTGCCGTTGTCGACTGTTAGTTCGGACGGTACTCCGAAGCGGCAAACGATGTTCTGCCAGAAGAATTTTTGGGCAGTCTTTGATGTTATTGTAGAAACAGCCCGCGCCTTGATCCATTTGGTGAAGTACTCGACTGCGACGAAGGCGAACATAAGGTTCCCCTGAGCGGTGGGCAGGGGTCCGACAATGTCGAGGCCCCAGCGCTGGAGAGGCCATGTATGGGCGATCAGCTTTGTATACTGCGAGGGGCCGCCTGACTGAGGAGAAAACTTCTGGCAGGCTTCGCAGGACCGTGTGACCCGATTTGCGGCGCAGATCATTGCGGGCCAGTAAAAGCCCTGGCGGATCACCTTAGCAGCTAGGGCCCTCGGCCCTGCGTGTGATCCGCACATGCCACTGTGGACTTCACGTAGAATCTGCATGCCTTCGGCTTCGGTGACGCACTTAAGCATTGGCTGACTGACCCCTTTTTTGTAGAGTTGGCCTTCGATCAGTGCGAAGTCTCGGCTTCGATGTCTGAGACGCTTGGCCTCACTGATGTCGGCTGGATGATAATACCCCTGCAGGAACAGGGTTATGGGTGCCCGCCAGTCTTCGGTCATGATAAGGTTGACTGTGCGGTGGCCCTCGCTGTCATTGGTTATTTGGAGCCCTTCGGGGCTCCGGACTGCTGGCGTGCCGATGACATGAAAGAATACGTCGAAGGGCAGAGTTTTGCCCCTGGCGGCGGCCTTGGCCAATGCGTCGGCCTCCTCATTCTTGGCCCGATCCACATGCTGCAAGGTGAACCCCTTGAACTGCCTCTCGAGACTTCGGATGGCCGCGAGGTACTGCATGAGCGCGGGGTCCTTGGCTGCATAGTCTTTCTCGACTTGGCCGACAACTACCTTGGAGTCTGTTTTGATGATGCAGGTAGTGACTCCGAGGGCCCTTAGCTTGCGGAGGCCGAGGATGACTGCTTCGTATTCTGCTATATTATTTGTGCATCTGTCGAATTCCAGATTGAAGCTGAGTCGTGCTGCATATCTGTGCTTGACCCCGACTGGTGAGGTGATGACTGCAGCGACGCCTGCCCCCGCATGGCACCAAGCGCCGTCGCAATGGATCGTCCAAGTCTTCTCTGCGGACGGATCTGGCTGTGTTGTTGGCCCAGTCCAGTCGACGACGAAGTCTGCCAGGACTTGAGACTTGATAGCTGTTCTGGGCTCGAAGCGGATGTGGTAGCCAGAGAGTTCGGCCGCCCACTTGGCAATCCTCACCGACGCCTCCGGGTTTCTGAATAATTCGTCGAGCCCCCTGTTTGAGGTGACTCGGACCTTGAATGCTTCGAAGTAATGGCGCAGTTTGCGCGATGACATGACGACTGCGTAGGCAATCTTCTCCAGCTCTGTCATGTTGCACTTGGACGGTGTCAGCACTTCGGAGACATAATACACGGGGCACTGCCGGACCACGCCCTCGACAGTTTGCTCCTGCACTAGAGCCGCGCTGACCGCGTGTGGCGAAGCCGCGACGTAGAGCAGCAGGGGGAGCGAGGGGTCGGGGCTGGTAAGGACGGCCAACTCTGTCAGGTACTGTTTTAATGAGGCAAAGGCCGCCGACTGCTCTGGTCCCCAGGCGAAGTCTTTTGCACCACGGAGTGTCTTGAGGAAGGGGAGACTTCGCTCGGCGGACCTGGAGATGAATCTGTTGAGAGCGGCCAATCTGCCTGTCAGGCGCTGGACGTCCCTGACGGACTGCGGAGGCGTCATGTCCAAGATGGCCTGAATCTTGGTTGGGTTGGCCTCGATGCCACGGTGTGATACCAGGTAGCCCAATATTTTGCCTTGGCGAACGCCGAAGACGCACTTTTCCGGGTTTAGGCGGAGTTGTGCGTCTCGCATGTTCACGAATGTTTCGGCGAGGTGGTCCTCCTTGCTCTTGCTGGCGACGACGATGTCGTCTACATATGTGAATATGTTTCTGCCAACCTGCCCTTCGAGCACTGTTTTGGTAAGCCTGGAGAAGGTGGACCCGGCGTTCTTGAGTCCCTCCGGCATTCTGATGAAGCAATATGTGCCGAAGGGTGTTATAAAGCTGGTGCTGGCCTTGTCTTCTTCCTTCATGTATATCTGGTGGTAACCGGAGAAGCAATCGAGGAGGGACATGACCTCGCATCCGGCCGCGCTATCGACTATTTTGTCGATTCGCGGCAACGGGAAATTGTCCTTTGGGCAGGCTTTATTGAGACTGGTGAAGTCGATGCACATTCGCCACTTCCCGCTCTTTTTCTGCACCATCACGACATTGGAGAGCCATGTGGGGTAAGCCATTGGCTCGATGAATTTGGCCTCCAGGAGGCGGTGCACCTCTGCCTTGGCGGCCTCCGTCTTTTCGTCGGACATCTTGCGAAGCCGCTGCTTTTTTGGCCGTACCGAAGGGTCGATTCCCAGACTGTGCTCAATTATTGAACGGCTGACCCCGACCAGATCGAGGGCCGACCAGGCGAAGACATCTTTGTTCTTGGACAGGCAGCAGAGGAGCTTTTCTTCTTCATGCGAAGTAAGGTCTTCGCTGATAATGACTGTCTGCCTGGGCGTGGCCTGGTCGAGGGGGAAAGTCTTGGTCCCGTCGTTGCTCTGCAGCTGTGCCTTGTCGTGTTGCTTATTGGTTGGGCTGGCAGGCGCGGGGTCCTCGCGTTGGGCCGTGAGGCAGTGCACGTTTCTTTGACCGGGCACGAAGTCCCGCTCTATGTTACGCGCAGTCTGTTGATTGCCAAAGACTTTGATGACGCCTAACGGACCTGGTATCTTCATACATAGGTACAGTCCGTGAATGGCTGCTTCAAACTTATTGATGGAGCCCCGGCCCATGATGGCATTGTAAGGATATACCATGTCCACAATGTCAAAGGTTATTTGCTCGCTTCGGGCATTGGGTGCTACACCGAAGGAGAGAGGCAGCTCTATTTTGCCGACGGGGAAGGTGCCCTTGCCGCCGAAGCCATACAACGGGTTGTCCGAAGGCTTAAGCAGGCTGTGGCTTATGCCCATGCGATCGCAGGCGTGGAGGAAGATGATGTCCGCCTGACTGCCGTTGTCAACGAGGACCTTGTGCAGGTCCCAGCCTGCCACGCTGCAATTGATAACCATGGCGTCGCAGTGGGGGGGCGCTGCGCAAGTCGACGTCCCGTGCGTCGAAGGTTAGCGGTATGTGGGACCACTTTGTCTGCACGACTGGGCCCGTGACGGCGACATGGTTGATGCTGCGGTAGTGGTCCCGCTTCTGCCGCTTGGTGTCGAAGTCGGTGCTGGACCCCCCAGTTATCATGTGGATGACTCCGCGATATGGTTGATCGGCGAAGTCTTCCTGCTTTGGGGCATGGGGGATGTTTTGATGTTGCTGGTGTGGTGGTGGGGGTGGAGGAGGTACGATTTGTACTTCCTGATGGTGTTGGTAAGCGTGGTGCGGTGGATGCGGGGCGGGAGCGTGGATATATGGTGGAGGGGGTTGCTGGTAATTGTGCGCGACAATTCTGGGGTTGTCGGCTGGCTGCGCCCGAGCCATTCTGTCTTTGGTAGCCTTCGTTTCGGGGCAGTCTTTGGTTTGGTGGGCGCAGTCTTCGCCATGGAAGAGGCAGTAGAATCGGCGCGGCGGCTGCGCACGCCCTCGGCCCCTGCCACGAGTGCCGTTTCCGCGGCCCTGGGGGGGATATTCCTGGCGACGAGGGGGGTCAGCAGCGGGATGCTGGTTGGCGATGTTGTGCACTTGCTGCTGATTGCGGCCGTCTCGACCGGAGTCTGGCTGCGGAGTCCTTGTCCACGTGCGGCTGGACTGTGGAGCATCTTTTGGCTTCCTTTGGGACTCAATCTTGCGCTGGTGGAGCTCTTCGGATCTGGCGCACTTTTCAAACAGCTGATATAACTCTTGGAGGTTCTTTGGTGGATCTCTGATGCAGTGGCTGTAAAGGACGCCGGCGCGAAGGCCACTGATAGCATAGTGGATGGCAATCTGGTCATCGACTGAGGGCAGCTGTGACTTGAGTGTTAGAAATTTGCGGTAATACTCCCTCAGGGTCTCCTTTTCTAGCTGCTTGCAGAGCGAAAGTTCGGCCAGGGCGTCGGTATCTGGGCGGTACCCTTGGAAGTTGAGCAGGAACTTGTCCCGGAGACTTCTCCAGGAATCAATGGACAGCGGAGGCAACCTGGTGAACCAGGTGAGTGCGGGGCCCTCGAGGGCAATGATGAAAGACTTCGCCATTGTGGCGTCGTCCCCCCCGGACGATGCAACGGCGACCTGATAACTCATTATGTATTGAGCCGGGTCGGTGCTGCCGTTGTACTTGGGATAGGTCCCTGCCCGGAAGTTAGCCGGCCACGGCGTCACTTGCAGGTGTGGCGCCAGGGGACTTCGCTCATCGAGATAGTTGACCCCTTGGAATGGCGCGGCGTGCGGGAAGGTGTGGTCGCGTTGGGGGAAACGCGGGTCCTCCGGTTGCGCGCGGTGTTGCAGGGGTGGCCCATGGTGCAGGCCGGGGTGGCCTTCGCGCGTGTCTTCGAGTTGTGCGCGCTGCTGGAGGGGTGACTCGTGCTGCAGGCCGAGGTGGCCTTCGCGCTGCATCAGCTCAATCTCCCGCTCGAGTTCCTGGGCCTTGTGCTCTTCGTCGCGTATCATTTGTCGCACTTTGGTTAGTGCGGACACACGCTGGCGCTTGGCCTCCAGTATCTCCTTTTGCCTCTGGAGATTGCGGTTCTTGAGGCGCAGGGCGCGCAGCTGTAGCTGTTCTTCTGCTGAGACGCCGAGGATTTCACCGTCCTCGGCGAGGTCCGCGCCCTCCGGTGGTGCGAAGCCTAAGGGTGGCTGCGGTTGTCCCTCGGGGTCGCAGGTGCGGAGGGTGTCGTCTTCGCATGCGCGAGGGACATCGTCTTCAGTGGCCTCTTGGTGGGTGGATTGGGTGAGGGCGAGGGCCTTGCCCTTTCTTACGGCGAGCAGTGCTGCCTTCGCAGCCTCGTCAGCCTTCGGGTTAGCTCTCTTGGGTGCCATCGTGGGTGGTTTTCTCGTAGCACGAACGGTGGGCGCCAAATGTTGGAACTTGCTCTCAGTTGCAAGGGGATCCAACAAGGGTGAACGGTGATGTCAACAGGGCACTCGCGCTAGATGGCAAAAGCTCTGTTAATCTGGCCTCTCACGGGCACTGTGCAAGGGTATTTATAGGTACCTGAGTGCGCAGCACCTTGAGCTAAGGACACATGTGCCCTCAGGTACCTAGGTTATCCCTAGAATATTCCCATAAAGCGGGGTTACAGACCGTAATTACAGGAATGCTTTTACAGATTAGGCCCGTAACACACGGCGGCCAAGCGGGGCCCGTTACAACGGGCCGGATTGCACGTGGGCCTCCGAGCTGGACGAGGCCACACCGTGGGATGCCCTTCGTCGCCAGTCTTCGTCTGGTGCGGAAGAAGCGAAGGGTGTCCCTGCCTGTTTTGTTTCTGTTAGTTCAGCTGCTGCAGCGAAGGCTTCGAGCGAAGGGTGGCGCCTTTGCCTTCGCCCCAACAATTATTGACTCCAAAAACATATGCAAACATATTTAATCAACAAAATACACAAGTTTTATGTTTTATACTTATAAATGAAAACCGTAGAAACGTAAGAACACTTTGCTAGTATTCGGAAAATGGCAGTTCCATGCTTATGCTCCTTCCACACAAACTTAGGAAATACCGGACCATGTCGGCAATAGCTAAGTTGAAATATTAACCGGAGAAGTGGTGACTGGATTACACGTGGCAAAAGAAGGGTGAAAGGAAAAATGTCTTAGGAGAAAATCAAATGATTAGGACTAGTTTGACAACTCCATTTATCCAAAAGATTCTTATTTTTCTAAGAGAAAATAAACTAATTTTACTTGAGAAAACCAAACTAGTCCTTTAGTACATTTATTTAAATTCTATGTTTTTTGGCAGAGACCCACGTGGCAACAATGAATCTTTGGTTAGCTTAAGACCGGCAAAAAAAATCACTGTTTAGATCGCTAGCCCATCAACTCGTGCTACAACATGGCCTAAATATTTGTGTTGTATGAGTATTAGAAATTTTGGATAAATTTAGTAATACAACTAATCAAATTTCATTAATTTTAGCCTCACTTCATTTTGCAATTAAATACTTATTTAGATACTACATAAGATCTACTTGGTTGTGACAAATTACTATTTACTCTATGAATGTAATTTTCATGTTTTACATTCCACGCCTTCATGAATTTTCAATTTATATATAGCCGAAACCTTAGCTCTTGTTTTATCATTTTGTGACATCATGGTCTAACCGGTAGGCCTAGGTGCACAAACGATATTCACCCTATGATGAGAAGTAAGTTTGTTCATGCATATGTATAATGATAAAACTAAGAAATTGCGTACTACATAATATTGGTATCTCAAATGAGCTTAGGAACAATGATAATGATTGAAGTATCTAGGTCCTCAGTGATTTTGGTGGTTAATGATGATACAAAATCCCTACTACTAACTAAGTACCTAGAATGGGCGCCCTCGATACCACGGCTACGCCCCAGGCTTCGCTCCCCCGCGATGCCACGCGAAGCCACACTGGGGCGCACCCACGCCCCCGACTCCGCTCTCCCGCTACCCCGCCTCGGCGCCGCTCCACTAGCCTCCACCTCCACGCGCCCCATCCGCCCGCATCCATCGACGCTCGCACGACAACCTCGCCCCCGCGACCGCATCGTCACCCCCAGCCCACAATCTCATCCATCCGCACGAGAACAATCGGTCGCGTGCCTCCAATCTCCTCCATCCACGCCATTCCATCAAACATAGAAATCCAAATCGAAACTGCAATCACCTTCCATCGTCGATTCCCACCTTCCATCGTCGATGGACACTGTTGGGGGCCTTCGACTTTCGAAGGTCCTCAAAAATATGATTTGACAATGTTTTCCAAGTATGTGAACAGATATCTTCGGAATTGGACCACGAGTATACAGGAATCTGGTCAAGACGAAGCTTGAATAGGACGGAAGGCGATCATAACGAAGGATAAAATGATCACGAAGCTATGCGCAGAAAAAGCTTCGGCATGACAGCAGAAAAGGGGAACCGACTTATATGGTGAAAAGACAAATTGGACCTCGAAGAATCACTATAGAATTATTGATAAATGCGAAGGGCATTAATGTAATTTTCCACGGGCTGCGCCCTGTGCCTATAAATAGATGAACAGTATTCCCGTACTGTTCATGCTGATCTGGCATCTGCTTTTCGCATCACGCCTGTATCTTTAATTTCCAACAATCCAAAGGTACATTTATAATTTGTTATTATGACTCTGATAATACAAAATAGAAATAAATTGATGATAATATTTGTGTTATTGCTTGTATTACATGTATGTATTCTCCTTCATCATATGTTGGACTTACGAAGGTCTTTTCCCTCTTAACCTTCGTCTGAAATTCATTATATCCGAAGGGATATAATGTCTTGAAGGACGAAGGATTTTAATATTTAACATTTTTTATGTTGCCTTGTTCTTGACTCTTAGCATTTGAGAACAAGCCACCAACATTGGCGCCCACCTCCGGTGAACTAACGTCCATTTTTTAAGTTTTGAACATCTTCAGCAAGCATCACCTTCGTCATGCCGCCGAGGAAAGCTTCAGCCGCAGGGGCTGCTACTCTGCAGCCGTTGGATCCCAATCAGGATGTCCTTTCTCTCAGGGAGGCCTGAAGCCAGAAGAGGAAGGCCACCAGTCCAACGCCTCCAGAGGACGACTTGGATCAAGAAATCCAAAATTTGGAGATGCTCCACCAACAGGTCCAACGGAAGAAGGAAAAGATGGCTCGTCTAGCTGATCTACAAAGGCAGATAGACGAAGCCTCTGAAGAGCTTCGACATCTTGCTCAAGATAACCAGAATCAAAGGCCTCCGTGTAGAGAGCTTCATCAAGAGGGCTTCTACAACGAGGGCGACTGGTATGAAGATTTCCATCATGGAAATTTTGCTTTTGATGATACTTCTCCCCTGTCAACAGAACTGCAGGCTACACCTTGGCCACAGTCTTACAAGCCACCTCAGCTCCCCATGTACGACGGTCATTCAGACCCGAAGCAATTCTTGATGAGCTATGAAGCAACCATATCTTCATATGGTGGCAACACGACGGTCATGGCAAAGTCTTTCGTCATGGCTATTAGGAGTGTTGCACAAACCTGGTACTCCTCTCTTCGGCCAGGGACAATCACTTCATGGCAAAAGTTAAAGGACATGTTGATAACTAGCTTCCAAGGGTTTTAAACAAAGCCAGTTACTGCCCAAGCTTTATTCCAGTGCACCCAGGACCACGAAGAATATCTTCAGGCGTATGTCCGAAGGTTCCTGCGTCTGAGGGCATAGGCACCAACAGTGCCCAATTAAATTGTCATTGAGGCCATGATCAAGGGGCTTCGGCCGGGACCTTCAGCTCAGTACTTTGCCAGAAAGCCTCCTCAAACTTTGGAGAAGCTGCTCCAGAAGATGGACGAGTATATTCGAGCTGACAATGATTTTCGCCAAAGAAGGGAGGAAGCATTCAGGTTCTCTGAAATGACCAGGGGCTTCGGAGGAAGATTCCATCCAAGGCATGTCAGGTCAATTCACAATTCTACTCAAAGTGATGACAAAGGGAATCAAAAGCAAAGGCCACAGTGCTCCTCGCAAGCTTCGGGGCAACATCAAAGCTCTTTCCGGCCGCCAGCGCCAAGGGGCAGAGGCGCCAGGGGCTTCGGGGGAAGATTTGGAGATCAACCAAGAAAAATTTACTGCCTATTCTGTGGTGAAGGCAAGGGCCATACCACCAGGATGTGCCATGTTACCATCCAGAAGCAAAAGGAGCTAGCAGAAGCTGCAGCGCAATAGAGGCAGCCGAAGCAGGTCATGCATACTGCTTCGTACCATTCGCCTTACATTCCAGAATATGTAGGCAATCACCCTGCAGCTTCTGTTGCTTCGGCAAGTCAATCCCAAGCATCTTGGCAACAGCCTCCACCGCCACCACCAATGCAACGAGGTCAGCAGCCAGAAGGGAGTCAGCACGCTCACCTTCAGCGAGACTTCAGAGAGGAGTCCGAAGCTCGCACAGTCAATAGCACTGTGCCGGAGTCGAAGCATATTTACTGACAAATATCCTACCTCGTCAGCAGACTTTCACATTTTCGCATTTCAGTCTTACTTTCTTTTTAATAAGGAACAATTATGGGAAGTTTAAGTGCTTTTTATCGTATTTTAATCTCTTGTAACAGTTTTGTTCTTTGCCATATTAAAAAAATATATATATGTCTCCTCCATAGGCTTAAGTTGTCGAAACATAAGAATTTATGGGGGCAAGAAGGACCTTCAAATTATAAAAAAATTGTTCTAAAGAATACAGTGCAATTTCTTCGAAGCAGCAAAAGTCGTTCCTAAGGGAGCGCAGTGTAAGTTTTCCGCAAAAAAAGTCGTTCCTAAGGGAGCGCAGTGTAAGTTTTCTGCTCAAAAGTCGTTCCGAAGGGAATGCAGAGCTTACAGCGAAAAATAAACGCTGATTCCGCTGAAAGTAAAAGGCGAAGAAGCTCCTAAGGGAGGCTTACAGCGAAAAATAAACGCTGATTCCGCTGAAAGTAAAAGGCGAAGAAGCTCCTAAGGGAGGCTTACAGCGAAAAATAAACGCTGATTCCGTTGAAGTAAAAGACGAAGAAGCTCCTAAGGGAGGCTTACGCTGAAAAATAAATGTCGACCTTCGACAAATATCATTTTGCATAACATCACATCATTACATGATTTGCATAGCATAACATCATACATCATAGTGCATCAACAACGCAAGAAGGGGTGCTTCAATATTGATATTCGAAGATCGTTTTGAAGAAATAGTGGCACGGCACAAACAATGGCCATGGAAGGGTTATATCTTCGTCAAACTCTGAGATGGAAAGATCTATTGCTCATTGATTTTACCAGGGTTGGTTACTGATTTTATGAGACCACGGATATTATTTACGAAGCATGAAAAGAAGGGAAGGTGTTTTTTCGCCGAAGGCTCAAAAACGGTATGTGTATAATGTTTCATGCATCGCAAAGAATAGAACTATAAACATCTAATAAATTACACCTTAAGTTCCACAATATTACACATGATTCTCAGCAAACATTACATTCTGAATGTTTTTGCAACAGCATCTAATCTTCCCTTAAGACTACTTCTGCAGCTTCGTTTAAAAGCTGATCAACAACTCTATCCATGATGGCTTCGACCATTTGTCTAATTTCGTCATCCCCCTTCGTGTGGGGGCCCGTAGGTGACTCAGTAGGTTCTAAGGGAAGAGTAGATACGGATTTATTACTATTACAAACCCTGAACAAGTTCGAAGTCAAAAATTACAACAAAGAGACAAAAACCACTAGTTAATACCTATTCGCCCTTCGGGCTCTGCGCTTTTCTCAGCAGCCTCTGCTACTTTTCTAGCATCATGGATGCCTTTTTCGCTTTTTTGAATAATCTCTTGGGCCATTTCCCGGCCACCATTATCCCAGATGTCGGTGAAAAATTTTCCACCAACCATGCTAGCTTCGGCCGAGGGGTCTTTTATGTCTTCGGAGGATAAGGCAGCTTCGGATTGTGCTAAAGTTTTCACATGCTCGCAGCCTTTCCTCTCCAAAATAGTAGCAATCCCCCTGGCACCTGAAAAAGCACATATGTCTCCGCGGCTATTCAAAATTTCCTCAAAAGCCTCGGCTTCATGATTGATCCATTCAATCGGGCCCTCGGGGTTCCCCCTTGTGAAGTTTTCCTCGCTCGAGAATGCGCCAACGCTGGCGAAGCTAGTTTTTATTTTCTTAATGCATTCTATAGATTTGTCATAGCACCTTTTCTTGGATGCACGAAGCTCTTCAACGTTTCCTTCTAAATGATTTGCCCACTGGTCGCTAAGTTCTCGTTTCATTTCTTCAAGTATGCGTTCTTCTTTAGCTCGGGCCAACTGTCTCCGAAGACCCTCGATTTCTTGCTTTTGAGCTTCGACTTGAGCTTTAGAAGTGGCTTCGTCTTCCTTTATCTTATCCACCAATGTAAGCAGAATTTTGTCTTTTTCCAAGGCTTCGTTTCTTAGCTTGATAACCTCTGTCCGAAGGTTATTGAGAGCAATAGTGCAGCTTTCGTCTTCAGCATTCTTTTGTGCCCTTAAGGCATTGCTGAGTATCAAGCCCTATACAAAGGAATGAATGGATTAAAAAAAATTATTACCTTCAGACTATTGTATGCAAGGCTATTTGCAAGATCGTCCTTCGTCATGGCGCAGAGGCCAGCTTCGAGCTTCGGGAACCCCATACTTCTAGCCATCTCCCGGTAGACGGATAATTCCTTGTTATCTGGGAGGCAGTATAAGAAGTCGTCTTCGTCTGTACCATTGAATACTAAGGCCCCTTTTGGATACCTCAATTCTTGGGCATAGTGATTAGCTTCAAAAATCTCTTCTTCAGATAATCTTTTTCCCGAAGCATGTCGAACAATATAATCGAGGGCTTTGGAGGATGCTTCGGGGGCAACAGTGCCAGTTTCTTCAACTAAAATCGGCTCTGCCTTTTTTGTTTCTTCGGCTTCCAAGGATTTTACTTTGGTGGGTTCTGAAGGCTCAGCTTTAGTCTCAGATTGTTGTTTTGGAGCTTCGGCAACAAGGACTTCAGTACGCACTTCGGGAGTTTCAACAATTTTCTTCGGGGTTGTGCTTGAATACTTAATTTTCTCCAAAACATCTAGCACATTAACCATCCTTTTTCTTTTCGGGGTCACCGCTGGACCCTTTTGGTTTTTTGCTGCCTCAATTTTTGCTGAAGAACTCAAAGTTTCTGATGTTTTTGTTTCTTCAGTCCTCGGTTTTTCTGTTTTTTCTGCTGATGGTGCTTCAACCATTTCTTCGATTTTTGGCACTGGAGGTGCTTCTTTAGCTTCGGTGGCCGAAGAGGTCTCACCAATAAATTCAGGCACTGTGGCAGGTTCAATATAACGTGGCCGGTGTGTGAGAACCTTTACCTTTTTTCTCTTCGGCGCTGGCTCGCTAGGAGTAGCTGAGGCAATTTCCTTTGTAGAAGAAGTATTCTTTCTTTTTTGACGCCGCGCTGGGTAATGGTAGTCGGGGTAGACAAACCCAATTGCATCAAATACTCGGTTAAGTCTCTTCTTCTTTCGGCCTCCGAAGGCCGCTGATAATGCAGTATCTTCGGCCTTCGAGTATACCCCAAGCAATTCGTCACTTATGGCCTCAATACTTTTTAACCAGTCATCATCTGGCTCAACAAACTTATCTCCGTATTTGAATGTGTATTTTAGCCTAACTAGTCCACCTTCATCAGTCTCTTTAACGGTTTCCTCCGGCATTTCCCACTTTTCCACAAGTGGCCATACTCTGAAAGCAATGTGTTCTTGGACCAAATCCCTTGTTCCAATAAAAGAACAAACAACGCCGAAGGCTCTCTGGCATTCTTCGGCTGCTTCATTCATTTCTACCTTCGGCTTCAGGAGGCCGAAGCATTGCCAGATAGGGCGCATAATGGTACCCTTGATATCTTCATGTGATTTCAAGTCATTTTTCACATAAAACCATTCCGTCATCCAGTCGCCGGGCCACCTCTTTCGAAAAGTTGGCACAGGGCAGCTTGACCCAGTCCGAGCGCCGAAGCTGTAGCAGCCAAAGTTGTTGTGATACTGCTCTTTGCCCCAGGGTTTTGTTTCATACAATAGCTCATGTATGTTACAGAAGCTTTTTGCGTTAGGTTCCAAACCTTGGCTCCTCACGGCCCACACAAAGATGTTCATCCTTATGATTGCTTCGGGGGTAAGTTGGTGAAGGTAGATTTCAAATATCTTCAGTACTTCCACGACAAAACTGCTCAAGGGAAATCGTAATCCAGCTTTTAAGAAGCTTCGGAATATCACGACCTCATTTTCCTCGGGAGTCGGGCAAGTCTTCTCTCCTTCGTCAGCCCTCACAACAGACAAGTCCCGAAAATATCTGCCTCTCATATTGACAATATGATTTTCCTTAATACTGGATTTACCAAAAACAGCATGGCTTGGTCGCCAGGGCCGATCTTCGGAATCTTCACCACCACTATCCACATCGTAGCTTTCACTGTCGCCAGTATCTTCAGATAAACCCTCCAAAATCTCCCTGGTAATTTTCTCTGTATTAGTCTTTGACATTGATTCAAGAAAACCCAGATGCATCTCCTCAGAAAGGCTTAGCTTTGAAGCACCAACAGCTTTCTTATCTTCAGACATCTTCGCAAATGCTGACAAAATGCACTCGAAACCGAAGCTTAAAAATTTAAAACCAAGCAAGTACTGTTGCGCGCAGGCTAAAGGTTGGGTGAGTAAAAGCAGTTGGCAAGGGAGCGTACCAAATAACCTGGCAGTGAGCTCTTATTTATACACCTAGTGCGTTGAAAACTGGAGGGTCCCGCTTGTCAAAGACTGTTGCTATTCTAGCAAAGGGAAGGTGTTTTTTTCGGACCTTCGGCTTAAAGCCTTCGTCCATATCGCAATATGAATTTATCATTCCAGTAAATTAATATTGCGAGGGGCTACTGTTGGGGGCCTTCGGCTTTTGAAGGTCCTCAAAAATATGATTTGACAATGTTTTCCAAGTATGTGAACAGATATCTTCGGAATTGGACCACGAGTATACAGGAATCTGGTCAAGACGAAGCTGAGTTGGCTAGGTGGTCTGAGTAGCACTCCTCAGGTCCTGGGTTCGACTCCCCGTGGGAGCGAATTTCAGGCTGTGGTTAAAAAAATCCCCTCGTCTGTCCCATGCCAAAGCACAGGTCTAAGGCTCAGCCCCGGTCGTGGTCGTTCTCACATGGGCTTTGATGCCGCTGTGTATGGGTGGGGCAGGGGTTCGGGGGTTTTCTCGACCTGTGTGAGAAGGTCTTCTTCTTAATTCAATGCCCGGGGGCTGTCTTACCCCTCGCAGGTCGAGTTTTCATATGTTGGACTTACGAAGGTCTTTTCCCTCTTAACCTTCGTCTGAAATTCATTATATCCGAAGGGATATAATGTCTTGAAGGACGAAGGATTTTAATATTTAACACTTTTTATGTTGCCTTGTTCTTGACTCTTAGCATTTGAGAACAAGCCACCAACAGACACATTCCACCGACGGCGAGTGAATGGGAACCATCCTTGGCACCCTTGACGACATCAACTGATATTAAAGAACACGTCCAAGTCGAGGCCGCCACCCCATTCCCATCATCTTCGACGCTCGTGTTCTGTTCGCTGCTCGTGACGACCCCCTTTCCTCTTCAACCGCTTCGTCACCGGTGAGTTCTCTGCTTCGTACCGTCACGAGCGCATGCGCTGCTCGTGTTCATTGTTTATATAGTCGTGTACTCGTGTCACGGGAGCAAAATAGGAGCATACACTTGTAGTACACAGTATACCCCTAGTTACTGATTATTTACTTTATATTATACTGTTTGCATGAATTTGAGATCTGCCATGAAACTAGATGGTGCATTCATCTGGATTTCAGCATGTGAGTTCTTTTTTTCAGTCAAAGTATCTAGAGTTGCTGGCCATAAGAAATTTGTAAGTATTAATTTGTGGCTTACATCGTGTGATGCATCCTGATCATGTCGCAGGTCTAGCTTTAACTGTCAAAATATTAGGTGAATGTAAGCTGTCCATTTTTTAGTTTGTTCCTGCAGCTGGTACTTCCATTTTCAGTATTATATAGCAGACATGGGGCTAGAAGCCCTGGAGTATAAATTGGTTTGGTGTACATGGTTGGACTTTGGAAAGGATTTGTTCTATACATAAACTTGCCCCTTGAATTGTAGTCAATAATTTAGGGTGAAACCATTCAGGTATATTTCTTTTGGGTCATACTTTTTTATTACATAATGGAGACCAGTCCAACTTCACCTCTTTTGGAGGATTAGCCAACACACAGAACGTTTTTACATGAACTAACCACACTACTAGTCACACATTGAGGGACAAACCTCCCAAAACACACTGTAAAGACCACAATTTGATAAACAAATAAATCTCACACACATAGACAGAACTATGAAGCAATTCGATTTGTAAACCTCCATCCATGTTGCGCAAAAATCCGAAGAGCTGCGGACTCCAACCGACGACAAGCTTCCTTTATTTAGATACCCCATCTTGTTTATGAAGATTAGCCCACGTCCGAAATCAATGTGTCGCCCTGAAGAGAACCTACAAATAGGTTAACATGGATTTATTGTCAAAAACTAAATCATTTCTACTTATCTAGATAGCCCAGCATATAGCGAAATAATCAAATGTTTAGTTTTTGAAGGCATCCCAAAAATCAAGTTCCCAAAAGCGTGTCTAACTGACCTCAGAGGACTCAAACCCACACTCCAAAAAACTAATCACCACATGAACTGAGCATAGTGACAATCAATAAACAAGTGTTGAATTGTTTCATCAGAGTGACAAAAGGCACACTTTTTGTTTCCTTGCCAGTTACACCTAAGAAGATCATCTTTTAAAACCAGCCCTCTAATTAAATACCACATAAAGATCTTTATCTTTAGTGGAACCTTTGTAACACCCTGAATTTGGGGTATAAAATTTCTTCTCTAATATCCACCAAATTCAGGTGTTACCTCTCTTCTCCTCTCTCCCATTTCTTTTTTTCTATTTCCTATAGTAGAGGAGTGGTTATTCTATTTGGAAATGTAATTATACTCTAGTAGGCAAAACTCTATGAGAGTATGAAATGTTGCATCATGTTGAACCCCAAACTTTATTTTTGTGTGATGCATATGCTTGAGATGTGTTTTTTTGAATTTGTGGCTCATTTGCATTTGAATTCAAAGGATATAATAAAAAAAATAAAAATAGAATTCAAAATAAAAAGAAAAAGGAAAAGAGCCTGCTACCCCTTCTCCCCTCGGCCTTTCGGCCCAACTGGCCCATTTCCCCCTCCCACGCACCCGCTCCCCCCCTCTCCACCAGGTGGCCAGCCTTGTCGGCGCTGTCACCCTCAACCCCCACGCGCGCCCAATCCCTCTGCCTTGTGGGCCCCGCTTGCCAGTCGCCCCACGCGCACAACCACCGTGCCCTGGAGCCGCTCTGTGGACCCTGCTCGTCAATGGGAGTGCGGGAGTTTAAACCCACGTGGCCCCGCCTGTTAGCCTCACTCTTGCCTCCCCCCCCCCGTGAAACTACCCCTCCACCCGGCCTGCACGCACGCCGCGGAAGGCGGCCCACGTCGCACGCTCCTCACGCAACTGCCACTGCCCCGGCTCCTTTTGAGCCCCGCGCACACCCGCCCCCTTCCCCTGCCCCATTTCTCTTGACCGCAGCCTACCTAACGTAGAACCGCTGACGCTCCAAGCTCGCCGGTTATGCGCGCCCACCGAGCCACCCATGCACTAGAGCCCCACGACGAGGCCGCCCCGCTGTCCCTACCCGAGGACCGCCACTGTCGACCAAAGCCCCACCCCGGTCGAGCTGCACCTGAGTTAAGCCGCCGACTGATCTGTCTTTTCTCTGTACCCCGTTCTCTCTTCTCTATTGTGCAGCCGCCGGTGAAGGCCGACAACGACATTGTGCGCGTCGTGCTAGGGTCCTCCGATCGACCGCCACCACCCCATGTCCCCTTTTTTTTCCCTCAAGCGCCTCCAGCCCCGGCCATGGCGCCTACACCATGCACGCGCTGGAGGTACACGGCAAACCTGACATCCAAGGCTCATTGTAAGCCTCCCTACACTGCCCCCTCCTTCCCCCTCTCTGGGTCGCCGATAGGTGGACCCTGCCCGTCCGGGCGGCACCCGCATTTCACCACACCCGCGTCTGTCCTAGGCCGCTGACCAGCAGGCCCGGTCCCACCGTGGTCCCCCTCTATCAGCCTGCCGCGCGCCTTGCTGCTCGCCCGAGCCACTAGCCTGTGGGCCTTACGCGTCAGCACTGCGCCCTTGCTCTTGGGCCCCACCTGTCAGTCGCCCGCACCTTGCGCGCCCATCCCACCAATCTAATCTCGGCCATTGGTCTGAGATCCAACGGCCGAGGAAACCTGATACCCCTTTGCGTGACACTTTTATTAAAGAGGCCCTCATTTTTCTGAGAATAAACCCGTCGTCCCTGTGTGTTTCACCTGGGTCTCTAGGATCTTGCAGAGAGGCCCTCAGACTCTTATTTAATCAGGAAAGTGGTACTTAAAAATGAGTTTTAAATTCCAAAACTTGTAAATTTCATAACTTTGTCATATGAACTCCAAATTGGGTGCTTGAAATTGCAAAATGTTCATCATGTTTTTGTCTACCTATTAAAATAATGTTCATCTACTATTTTCAGATCCCAATTTATAGTTTATCTCTAGTTTAGAGTTGATGTTATTAGAATCCTAATGGAAATAAAATGAAGGTAGGAAGCTCTAATAAATGTTCAAATACTTAAGTTTATAGACCTAACACTAACTAATGAGTAATCCATCCCTGAACTAACTAAATTTGAACAAGTGTTATAACAAGATAGACTTGGTTAGAGAATAATAAACCACTTGGCATAGTGACCTACCCCAAACTTATGAAACACCTTATGATCTTTACCTTTCTATGGAACCTGTGTTTACTCTATTGCATAAGTTTGGTGTATTGTTCTTTTGTTATTCCCCAAGTGTGTTGAATGAATGATTGCTTTGCGTAGACAACGAGCAGTCCATGATTCCCGAGGGAGTTATAGGAGAAGTCCCTGAGCAACAACTTGGTGAAGGCAAGTGTCCTCTGACCCATTATGTCCTACTTACTTTATAATTCACTGTCCCGCATACCATGATCAACTTAAGGATTGACTAGTTTTCTGTTTATCCTGTCCTTGAATTACCTTTTTGGGTTGAGCTATTATGGTTAACATCATGCTAGTGCTTTATTTTAACCAATGAACATGATGATAATACTTTATGATACGATGATGTTATTCTAGATATGATGATGAACTTGTGGAACTAAAGGGGGCTCAGGTTGTTTCTTGAGTACCTCTCCGTAAGGACCTGTTCGTTGGATGACCACCGAGAAAATAGTACAACCATGAGGGTGGTATGGGACGCCCTTAGCTGATTAAATAGAGGAACTTGAGGTGTAGTTGGCTTTGCCGTTGTGCTGTCAATGGGGTTCGAGCACAATACTAATTGCTCTATCGAGTCTGGATGCCGAGGTTCATTCGTTTTGCTTTTATTAGTCACCCCTCCAGCGGGGAGTGGTATTGTGTTTATCAAACTGGAGAAACCTAACGAGCGTCTATGACCTCTAGGGAATCTTTATAAAGGCTATGTAGTGGAACCTTGCCGACTCACCTTGGGAGTCTTTAAGGGTCTCTACAACCCGAGGCAAAAAGGGATCACGACTCATGGGTAAAGTGTGCGACCTCTGCAGAGGTTAGAAGATGGTATATCAGTCGTGCTCACAGTTATGAGCAATCCTAAGAGCTCCTTTGATTAGAGATACTCTAGATTCATTTAAGATGGTGGTTTAATGATGATGATTATAATTATGGATCCTTTTGAATTTCCTCTCTGAGGAAGTACTCTTTTGGGATAATAACTTGGGGTTATTTCTAAAACTTGGCTTCTACTAACAATAAATACCTGACGAACTAAAAGCAACTGCTTGAGCTTCACCCCACATATAGCTAGTCCACTTTAGCCAAACGAGACATTTGCTGAGTACGTTGATGTGTACTCACCCTTTCTTAAACACCAAACACCAGGTTGTCCCTATTGCAACCATTGCTCAGGAGATGATGAAGGCAACACGGAGGACTTTGAGGAGTTTTAGGACTTTGAAGAGTTCTAAACTAGATTAACAACAAACTCCCAGTCAGCTGCCTATGAAGGCCTTATCTTACTACGTTTCGTTTAGCACTTTGATTTCTGTTTAAGTTAATGACCATGTGCATGTTTTGGACATCATGATGTAATAAAGTACTACTTCTTTATGCTATTATTCAAGCACTGTGCGATGAAGTTCAGTTATGTAATCGCTGTGTATGTGATTTTTTTATCTTGGCACGTACATGGTTCGAATTCGGTTTGCCTTCCAAAATCGGGTGTGACAACCTTATAAACAATAGTGTTTTATTATAAAACACGTGATTATTGTTAAGAAGTGCTCTATACATTGACTTGACAGAGAACTAACCTGACATAGATAAATCCCATTTGAACATATCATTCTCCCCGCATAACTCAACCTGAGCTACTCTGATTACCAAAAGATGCCATAACCTCATATTTTCACCCACCGATCTCTTAAAAGAAACATTTAGTGGAACCATTCCGAAGACCGATGCTACTGTAGCATTCTTTTGGCGCACTATATTAAACAATGATTGATATTAAGTCATTAGAGGTTGATTCCCCACCAGCGGTCCTCCCAAAACCTAATCTGAGTCCTGTTTTTCAAGATAAAGGAACCTAAATTTAGGAAGGTGTCCTTCACTTTCATCAAACCTGCCAAAAATGGGAGTCACCTGGTTTTGAGGTTACTTTTGTGAGCGTATATCTACTCAGGTATTTTTCCTAAGCAAAGATTGCCACAAACCATTCTCATTCAATAATTTAAAAGCCATTTACTTAGTAGATACTTGTTTTGGACGTCTATATTCTGAATACCTAAACCCTCTAGTTCTTATGGCTGGCAAAGAATTTCCCATTTAGCAAGCCTATATTTGTTTTTGTGATCATTACCTTGCCAAAAGAACTGGGATCTAAAGTAGTCTATTTTTTCTAGGACTCCCCTTGGGACCTCGAAAAAAGACATCATGAACACTATCAAACTAGTTAGAACCGAATTTATTAGAACTAGACGACCACCAATCGACCACATTTTCCCTTTTGAGCTACTTAATTTATTTTCAATTTTTGTCTTCCACCATTTTCCAATCATTATTGATTAATTTCCTGAAATGCATCGAGATTCCAAGATACTTTAAAGTGTATACCCCTTTTTTGCAACCAAAAAGGCTAAGATAAATGTTTTCCTTATTCTCCGCCCAGCCAAAACAAAACAAATCACTCTTATGATAGTTAATCTTTAAACCTGACACTTATTCAAAGGCTAACAATAAAAGCTTTAAGTTTGATGCCTTGGCCAAGTCATTATCTAGAAACAACAAGGCATCATCTGCATATTGCAGAATGGATAAACCACCATTAACCAGGTGCAGGATAAGACCTTCAAATTGGCCATGATTTTTTGCCTTGTTAACTAGTCTAGCCAACATATGCACTACTATGTTAAACAAAATCAGAGAAACGGGGTCCCCTTGTCTCAAGCCTTTGTAAGTCTGAAAATTTGCTCCTATCTAGTCATTCACTTTGATTCCAAGATGACCCCTTGTCATGATAGAATTAATCAAATTACACCACTCGCTGGAAAATCCCTTCATACGCAGAGTCTATTGCACAAAAGCCAAGTTCACTTCATCATAGGCTTTTTCAAAGTTAATTTTAAAAATGACCCCACTTTGTTTCTTTCGATGGAGCTTGTGGATCATTTGGTGTAAAACAATCACCCCTCCATAATATTCTGTCCAGGAATGAAAGCGGTTTGAGTGGGAACAATTAACAGTTTGAATCTGATAGCTTCTTCTGAGTCATGTTTCTTATGCCTGATTAACTCGTTTAAATAGCTACTGCAAATCAAGCTTCTTCTAGTCATGTTTCTTTTGGGTCCATAAATACTTGTCGGAAGATGTCAACCAAAGGTTGCTAAACTTTCAATTCTAGATATCAATAGAACCTGAACTTACAGTTCGTGCTTTATTCCCTTGTCATAGAA
Source organism: Zea luxurians (assembly GCA_029449295.1). Lineage (NCBI taxonomy): Eukaryota > Viridiplantae > Streptophyta > Magnoliopsida > Poales > Poaceae > Zea > Zea luxurians. The sequence continues at coordinate 33,008,865 of JAOPSE010000010.1, read as the reverse complement.
GAATGATGGAATAGTTAATTCCTTTTGATAACATATTTAGTTCGCTATACACTATACATGTTAAAGGGAACATCGTTGTTGATAGAACCTTTTATTTGGTGAATTGCTAATTATGATATTACTAAATCATGGTATTGCCTAAACACTATAAAAAATACTTTACTTTTAAATAGGTCCTTATTCGTTCTCTATGACCTCAAGGTATGTGAATGATTTAACAAATAGCGTTGCATAGATCATGAATAAAAGGTTGCAATGTGGTGCCGGTGTTTGTAGGATATTTTCATGATATGCCTGAAGTTTTTGCAACCCTGTCTTGCATATATTTCTTTAAGAAGTAAGGATTAAAAAGGTACAAATAACTCTACAACTAATTCTAGGATTATTTACAATGGAAGAAAACTATATGTGTAACTTTCCTTCTTGAATTGTCTATGGTTTTTCTGGGTAACTTTTTCGTTTTTGACGATCGTTGTGTTGTCGAACACTTGCTTCGTGCTATCGAGTGATTGCATATGGATGTCTCCATAACTTCATTTTTTCCCTGCTATCCTACAGTTGCTGCAATTGAAGCGGGTTAAGACATAGCATTGGCAAAGAAAGAGTCACTTATTGCAGGTATCTACTTTTTATTATTATATACATGTCATATTGTTAGTTTGGGAAAGATACCTTTGGGGTAGTATGTTGCACCTAGATAAATGAGCGATTTATCACTGATGAACTATGTGGTGTTTGATACAACTTGTAATATCTGCACTAATTGAGTTGTCCTTATCTTCAGTTGCTCCTATGTTTTTCTACCATTGGTTAAACATAACTTGTATATGGCTTGTGTGAATTTGCCTACAACATTTCTTTAATAACTGAAGCATTTCATGATGTTTGATACATCTTGTAGTAACTGCACTGATTGAGTTGCCCTTAGATTCTGTTGCACCAATTCTTCTATAGGTTTTCATAAGTGGCTGAACTGATCTCTTCTTTGAGCAATTCTTCTATTGGTTTTCTTCTGTTGTGTAGGGTTATAATCTTAAAGATCCCCAGGTTATTTTGTAGTTGTATGAATTGATCTCTTCTTATTTGTTGCCTAACTGTATAAATAGAACATCATCGAAAGGAGCTTGAAGCGGCACACACGAAAGAATCTATAGAAACGAGTATATGAATTCCTCTAGGTAACAACAAGCTTCTATTTTTTAGATTTTCTTGTACTTTTCATGAACTTCTCAGGTTTCTTTGTGGTCTCAAAATCAAAATAATTCAAAAGTGTCTATAATGTAATAGTTCACAACACCTATTGAAGGAGGTCACAACACATCAAGTATCTCTTTTTTGCCTCCTTGCAATTTTCATGTGGGGTCGTTGCCATTGGCAGGGGCTGTTGTTCTTCTTCTCTCAATGTTGTATCTGTTAGACATATGTAGATCATTCCATGTCTAAGTGATCTCCTTAAATCTTCTCTAGAGTTTTTACCCGGAAATCCAATTAATCTAGTCAATTGTGAACACAACCATAACCATCGTAGCAAAATTGTTTGAATAAATTGTGATCACTATATTTATGCAACCCATTTGGTTTGTTGATGATATTTGTGATATGCTATTTAATCCTTTTTCATATTATTGTCTGTATTTACAATGATTCTATTATCGATACTAGAAGATCAATGGCACCATGTATAGTTAGCCAAAATAGGACGGTTATGGTCCTACCTACCTTCCCTTCAGAGTCTTCGTACGTACACATTTCACTTGTCACACCTATATGCGTGGAAAATCTAATCTGAAGTGACTATTTCATGTAGTTTCGTGTTATTTGATGATGTTGACGATATTGGCTTACCAAAAGTAAAGAGTGTCGTTGCGAAAATAGTTGTTAAGTTTCCTAGTCATCATGATAGCCAACATTTCATTCTACAGGACATCACCGTGAGTCACTTCATCAAACATTAAAATAAAGTCAATATAGCCACGTATTTCTTTGACTTATATGATCTGTCTAGGGATAAAAAATTGAAGCAATTTCATACCACGATAATGTCCAACGATTTGACGCCTTACTCCAAACAAGGATCTACATATACATTGTATGCAGTGGCGTTTTGTGTAAACTAGGGGGTGTGGCAATTTCGGAATTTTAGACATAGGCTAGAATTGACATTGGTAACACATACTATTGTGGAGCCATTCAACATGCCAATTCAGTTCTCTCCATACCCAAAACATCTTATGCCATGTCATGAGATCGTCCAACAACCTCAAAAGACGTTTGTAGGTAACTCCCCGTCTTTCTATATGGATTATACTTATACCGATTTCACCCTATAAATTATTCAAATTTAACTAATCACATGTGAATGGCTCAGATGTAATTGGAATAGTTATTCATTTAACGCCATTAGAGCACATCAGTGGAAGGTCGTATAGAGAGACCATACTAATGGATTCCAGGTCATTGATTCATAACTACATTTTTTAAACATTGAACATTTGTTAGTTTTTATTCAAACAATAAAAGCTTTATGTATAGGTGGGATGACCTGTTGCAAAGAAATGCTCTACGGTGGGTGTTAGCTAGAGATAACAAGAGCATAATTAATGGGACTATGCTCCATCGTAACAAGCTACACGGTAATTTCTCATGAACCTAAAATCTTTCAACATGTACTCAATTTTCATGCTTATTAATAATTCTAAATTCTATACCATAACAGTAGGATGCTTGCAAACCTCGGACCATAGCACCGTTCATTTTGATCTAGATCATCACACTACACATCGGCTGTAGAGTGTGTGGTTCTTGCAATAATTTAAAAATTATAATTTAATTAAGTAACTATGTTCTTACAAGTCATTTACTAAATTAAAGCAATTCGATGCTCCTTGGTCCAAAATCCGAAGACTTATTTAATCAACAGATTTCTAGAGAGCAGACATGCTTATTTGGCAACAATGATATCAGGTTCAAACGTGTCTTAGCTTATTATAGTGGGGATTTGATAATTATGTATCAAATCAACAGTCACAATGATTTGTATTTTTCCAACTACGTATCAAATAAAAATCATAGCTTTGCTATTCATAAATATGTGTCATTGTTATCATCCCTTGCCCATACATTCAAATATAACTAGAAAATTGTTACAAAATATGGAGGCGAACAAAAACATTACATATAAATAGAAAAGGGATTGCAATAGTTTGGAAGACGGAACGACTAATTAAACTAATCACATGTGAATGCATCATTATAATACACTTGAACGCAAAAATGATTTGAACTATGCATTGTAACAAAAAGAGAGTACTTCTTTTTCTTCTCAACTATAAATTGTAAATACGAAAAAAGAACACATCAGACACTGATAGTTTTGGCTGACTTTAAACCTGTTTGTTATGTTACAACAGTATGTGAAATTTGGTGTGTTTGAGAACTATATAAATCATATAAAACTATGTGACAACAACAGATAGATTTCTTGTAAAAAATGTGTGTAAACTCATGCCTGATGACAATAGACAGAGGATTGTTTGTGAAAACTAACTAAACCAGTCCATTGTCCCTAGCAGATTTTCTTTAGTGAAAATGGAGAACCAACATAAACAGATCTGATGGGGCATAATGCTAGTCGTACACCATTCACAAACATTTCAAACACGAGGTAAAAGTTAGTACACACATGTCGATTAATGATTGAAACATAATAAGTAGGGGAATACTAATACACAAAGTTACATTATAGGTGATCAAAATGAATCAAACTTGTTTGGATCAATGCTAAGGAATGTAAGACGCAAAGGGATAAGAAAAGATATGCCACGATGTCCGTTGAAAACATAAGAGACAAAGGGAACACTAATACTCTGATGACGAGCAATTTCATCCAATCTCCTTTGGATGGCGAGCAAACGTTCACTGTGTCATATAACAAGATCACCAGAGGAAGGCCAGATGTTCTTGTTGAAATGACCGCTTGCATAGTAGAACCTTCAATTAGCTATGTAGTAGACTCTTGCCATTTGGCAAATGATTTAGAAATGGATTATGTTCTAGTAACGGACAGTGGCACAAATGCTAATGATGTGAAAGAGAAGATGAACTTACCAAACATTGCAGATTCCGTCCTGGATCATGTTGACAGTGCTTATGTGGTTGATCAACAGCAACATATTCCACATGCCCTCCCACCTCTGAAAATGTTTGCCAGGAGATGAAAACTACAACAAGATGTCTAGCACACATTCATGCCAAGTTTATTAGACCAAGTCTGTTTTGTTGAGTTAATTTTTATAGGATCACCTATTCACCCCCTATTCTAGGTGCTCTCAGTGATCATCATGTTTTATATATGCGTCATGATGTTGTTTTTGTTCCTTGCACTATGATTGCTTCATAGTGGTTCTTATGCTCATAGTAGGAGTAGACCTAGGCACAGTATATCTCATGTTGCTTCTCACTTGCCTAAGAATAGGAATGCATCTCATGGTCCTTCTATTCTATTTTGTACTATTGATGCTTCATGTGTAATTTATTATAAGAATGATAAAATTGTTGCTACCAATGTGGTACCGAAATGCAAGAGAGGTAATACTTGCATTTGGGTCCCAAAATATTATCTAACAAACCTAAAAGGACCCAACACAAGTTGGGGACCTAAACCCCAAGCATAAATTCCTTGCAGGTTTATGCATCTAGGGGCTCAAGCTGGATCATTGATAGCGGATGCACAAACCACATGACGGGGGAGAAAAAGATGTTCACCTCTTACGTCAAGCATAAGGACTCCCATGACACAATTATCTTTAGAGATGAGAACCAAGGCAAGGTAAAGAGGATAGGTAAAATAGCGATTACTACCGAGCACTCCATTTCTAATGTCTTTTTGGGAGAATCACTTGGATATAATTTACTTTCTGTCAGCCAGTAATGTCATATGGGATATAATTGTCTATTTACAAATGCTGATGTAACTGTCTTTAGAAGAAGTGATGGTTCATTAGCATTTAAAGGTGTATCTGATGGCAAGCTTTACTTAGTAGATTTTACTAAAGAGAATGCCAATCTAGATGCATGTTTACTTGCTAAGACTAACATGGGCTAGCTCTGGCATCGCCATCTAGCACATGTTGGTATGAAGAACCTTCATAAGCTTCTAAAGGGAGACATATGTTAGGACTAACCAATGTCTATTTTGAGGTAGATAGACCTTGTGCAACCTACCAAACAGGGAAACAAGTGGGAACAACTCATCCAAGCAAGAATGTGATGACAACGTCAAGATTGTTGGAGCTTCTTCATATGGATCTCTTCGGACCCGTTGCTTATCTTAGCATCGGGGGGAGTAAGTATGGTCTTGTTATTGTTGATGACTATTCTCGCTTCACTTGGGTATTCTTTTTATGGGATAAATCTAAAACCCAAGAAACCCTCAAGCACTTCTTAAGGCGGGCTCAAAATGAGTTTGTGCTAAAGGTGAAAAAGATAAGAAGCGATGATAGATTGAAATTCAAGAATCTTCAAGTGGAGAAATATCTTGAGGAGGATGGCATCAAGCATGAGTTCTCCACTCCTTACACTCCACAGTAAAATGGTGTAGTGGAGAGAAAGAACCAGACGCTCATGGATATGGCAAGAACGCTGCTGGGAGAATACAACATGCCAGAGCGGTTTTGGTCGAAAGCCGTGAATATGGCTTGGCATACCATAAACTGCCTCTACCTTCATCGCATCCTCAAGAAGATGGCATATGAGCCTCTAATCAATAACAAACCTAGTGTTTCTTATTTTCATTTATTTAGGAGCAAATGCTACATCATGGCTCTCAAAGTTGTTGAAGGGTTTTTACTTGGTTATGATTCAAATACAAAGGCATATAGGGTCTTCAACAAATCTCTGGGTCTAGTTCAAGTCACTAGTGATGTTGTATTTGATGAGACTCATGGCTCTCCAAGAGAGCATGTTGATCTTGATGAAATGAGGTTCTAATGGCTGCAATGAGGACTATGGCGATAGGCGATGTGCAACCACAGGAACACCAAGTACAAGATCAACCCTCTTCTTCAACGATGGTGCATTCCCCAACTCAAGAATTGGAACATGCACCTCAAGACGACGGGCGCCTGAGGGTGCCTCGGGATGACGACTGTCGCTCGAGGGTGTCTCAGGTGCCCGAGGGCTTACCTCAAGATGATGAACGCCCAAGGGTGTCTCGGGTGCCCGAGGGCAAGGATCAAGGGGAGAACGAGAACAAGACAAGAAGGAGGAAGAAGACGTACCACATGCACCTCCAATCCATGTCTAAGCAAATATTCAAAAGGATCATCTAGTGGATCAAATCCGTGGTGACATCATCAAGGGAGTTACTACTCGATCACGTATTGCTAATTTTTGTGAGCACTACTCCTTTGTTTCTTCTATTGAGCCTTTCAGGGTAGAAGAAGCCTTGCAGGATCGAGATTGGGTGTTGGCCATGAAGGAGGAGTTAAGCAACTTCAAGAGAAATGAAGTATGGAGTTTGGGGCCACGTCCTAAACAAAATGTTGTTGGAACCAAGCGGGTCTTTCGCAACAAACAAGACGAGTATGGGGTGGTGACAAGAAACAAGGCGAGACTTGCGGCAAAAGAATATGCCCAAGTCGTAGGTTTGAATTTTGAGGAGACTTTTGCTCCTATAGCTAGGCTTGAGTCTATTTGCATACTATTAGCCTATGCTGCTCACCATTCTGTTAAGCTCTATCAAATGGACGTGAAGAGCGACTTCCTCAATGGGTTAATTGTTGGAATCTGCCCATCAAGACAGGTTGATCCAACAGGAAATTGGGAAGAGAGTTTGTAATGCTAACACGGGATGTCAAAAGCCACATTAATCACCCCGTGCTTGGGCAAAGTACAGGGGTATTTATAGGTGCTCGAGGGGCTACCTGTCCCTGTCAAAGACATTTAGACCCTCGAGTATCTAGTTTATCCCCAGAATATTCCCACGAGGGGGTTACAGGCAGTCATTATAGTATACTTTATTACAGACATGACCCAATTCACACATGTCCACACGGGGCCCAACTTTGTGGGCCGAACCGTACATGGGCCTCTCTCCGTGGTGAGGGAGCGGGAGGTCCCGAGGTCTTCGGCGGGGCCTTCGTCTTGTCTCGTCGGAGCGAAGGGGGTCGAACGGGCCTCCGTCTGGTCCACGCCCTTGGCCTATCCGGCGGGACTTGCGGGCGCGGTCTTCATCTGTGCAATGCGAGGTGGAAGTCATGGAGTGAAGGGTGGCATGTTCGCCTTCGTCCCAACATTTGCCCTTCGAGGGACCAGTTCGACTAAGTCAGCTGGTGCCGAAGACCATCGTGAGATGGTGAAGACGCTGCCCTCGCTCGAAGTGGTCCCGCGGGGGTTTTTGAAATGTGACTGTTGATGGACGTGTTACTGTTGGACTGCAGGTTTCCCGAGGCATCGCGTCGCGCCTATAAAAAGCCGACCTTGGCCGAGATCATTTCCTGCTTGCATTTGCGCTGTAGAAACCCTACCTTCTATCAGTTGCTCGCCTGCCCTCCTTGCTCGCTCCACGCCGGAAATCTGGCCCGCATCAAGCAGACCGCGCGCCGCCGCCGACGGTACGTTGCAATGTCTTCCTCCTTGTCTGCTGTGAGTGCATCGTCATCCGCGCCATCATCCAAGGAGACCTTGAGTGATTTGGTGGTGATTGAGTTGCAGCCTGGTCACACTGTGGAATTTGGTACGTCGAGGATTTTCTCGGGCCACGTGCTAGAGATGCAGCGGCTTGGTTACTTTGGTAACGGTGTCGGGCAGGCCCGGGTGCGGAGGAAATCCCCGAGCCTGAAGGCGAGTTGATAGTTTTTGAGGCCTTTTTTGCTGCCACTCTTTGCCTCCCAACACATCGGTTCATGGTGGAGGTGTTGCGACGATTTGAGGTCCAAGTCCACCAGCTGACGTCGAACGTAGTCGTAGCTCTTGCGAAGTATGTCTGGGCAGTTACCTCCTACGGTGGGCAGCCATCTGTGGAGGTCTTCACCAAGAATTATTGCCTGCATTGGCAGAAGATGAAGATAGAGAATAAAATAGCTCATCGATGTCGGGGATGACTGATTGGTTTGTTCGGGGGGGGGGTCTGTGCTTTAATTATTGTGGTGTCATTGCCTCAGATCTGTACATCAGGCGGAATGGTGTGAACCTAGTTGCTCGGCATTCTATCGTGTTCAGCGCCCATATGACTTTGGGTAATTGGTCTGTCCATTTGCCCTTTTTGTCGTCGAGGAGCCCTTTCTTGATAGCGCTGAAGATCTTGTCGTTGGCGCGTTCGACGACACCGTTGGATTGTGCGTGGTAGATGGAGGCGAACACTGCCTTGGTGCCGATAGAACTGCAAAATTTCTGAAAATCCTGGTTGTCGAACTGTTTGCCATTGTCAACTGCTAGCTCGGATGGGACTCCGAACCAGTAGACGATGTTTTGCCAGAAGAATTTTTGCGTGGTCTTCGCTGTTATCGTGGAGAGTGCCCTACCTTCGATCCATTTGGTAAAATATTCGACGGTGATGAAGTGAATATTAGGTTCCCTTGTGCCATAGGCAGTGGCCCAACAATGTCTAGCCCCCATCGCTGAAGTGGCTAGGTGTGTGAGATGAGCTTGGTAAACTGCGAAGGGGCGCTTGAGCGAGGGGAGAATTTTTGGCATGCTTCACAAGACCTGGCGACTCGGTTGGCCGTGCATATAATCGCGGGCCAATAGAATCCCTGACGAATCACCTTAGCAGCGAGGGCCCTGGGTCCTGAGTGTGACCCGCAGGTTCCGCCGTGGACTTCATGCAGGATCTCTAGGCCTTCGGTTTCGGTTATGCATTTCAGCATAGGCTGGCTGATGCCCTTTTTGTATAGTTGGCCCTCGACTATTGTGAAGTCCCTGCTCTGTGTTTCAGCCTTTTGGCCTCGTTGCGATCGGATGGATGGTAATGGCCTTGGAGGTATAGTGTTATTGGGGCCCGTCAGTCTTCGGCCATTATGAGGTTGACGATTCGGTGGCCATCGGTGTCTTGCATTATCTGTAAGCCTTCAGGATTACGGATGGCTGGTGTGCCGATGACATGGTAAAACACGTCGGAGGGCAGGGCCTCGCCCTAGGCTGCTGCTTTGGCCAATGCACCGGCCTCTTCGTTCTTGCTTCGCTCGACATGTTGAAGGGTGAAACCCTTGAATTATTTTTTGAGGCCGTGGACAGCGGTGAGGTATTGCATCAGCACAAGCTCTTTTGCTGAGTACTCCTTGTCGATCTGACCAGCGATGACCTTGGAATCTGTTCTGATGATGCATGTGGTGACGCCGAGGGCCCGTAGTTTGCGGAGACCCAGGATGACGGCTTCGTATTCTGCTATGTTGTTGGTGCACCTGTCAGACTCTAGAGCAAAGCTGAGGCACGCGGTGTATCTGTACTTTTCCCTGGCGGGTGATGTGATAACCGTTGCGGCGCCTGCCCCCGTGTGGCACCATGTGCCATCACAGTGGATGGTCCAAATTGTTTCTGAGTGCTCTTGCTGCTGCCTCACCCTGGTCCTGTCCAGTCGACGATGAAGTCTGCTAAGACTTGCGACTTGATTGCTGTTCTAGACTCAAAAATAATGTTGTAGCCGGACAGTTCTGCTGCCCATTTTGCAATTCTTGTGGATGCCTCCGGGTTCCTGAATAATTCTCCCAGACCCCTGTCCGAGGTAACCCGTACTTTGAATGTCTCGAAGTAGTGTCGTAGCTTGCGGGAAGCCATGACCACTGCATATGAGATTTTCTCGAGCTCGGTCATGTTGCCTTTGAACACTGGGCATTGTTGGTTTTTGCCATCTCTGTCCTGCTCTTGGACTAATGCTGCGCTGACTGCACAGTGTGAGGCCGCGATGTAGAGAAGCAGCAGAAGCGAAGGGTCAGGACTTGTCAGGGTTGCTAAGTCGGATAAGTGTTGTTTCAGCGACTCGAAGGCCGCTGCCTGCTCTGGACCCCAAACGAAGTCTTTTGCCCCATGCAACGTTTTGAGGAAGGGCAGGCTTCGCTCGGCGGACTTGGAGATGAATCTGATCAGGGCCGCCATTCTTCCTATAAGTCGCTGGACGTCTTTGGTGGACTGTGGAGGTTCCATGTTCATAATTGCTTGGATCTTGGTTGGGTTGGCTTCGATTCCTCAGTGCGATACCAGGTAACCAAGTATTTTCCCCTGGCGTACCCTGAAGACACACTTCTCTGGGTTGAGTCGGAGTCTTGCGTCGCGCATGTTGGCGAATGTCTCGGCGAGGTCGGCCAAGTGGTCTTCTTTGCTTTTGCTCGCAACGACAATGTCGTCTACATAAGTAAAGATGTTATGGCCTACTTGATTTTCAAGGACCTTCTTGGTGAGGCGAGAGAAGGTTGAGTCGGCGTTCTTGAGTCCCTCAGGCATCCGTACGAAACAGTACGTGCCGAAGGGTGTGATGAAGCTTGTACTTGGCTTGTCCTCCTCTTGCATGTAAATCTGGTGGTAGCTCGAGATGCAATCTAGGAGGGACATGGCTTCGCAGCCTGCTACGCTGTCGACAATTTTGTCGATTCGTGGCAGAGGGAAATTGTCCTTGGGGCACGCCTTATTGAGGCTCGTGAAGTCGATGCACATGTGCCATTTGCCGCTCTTCTTCTGTACCATGACAACGTTGGCGAGCCATGTCGGATAAGCAATTGGTTCGACGAATTTGGCTTCCAACAGGCGGTGCACATCGGCCTTGGCTGCCTCTGTTTTCTCATCGGACATTTTCTGCAGCCGCTGCTTTTTTGGGCGCACCGAGGGGTCGATGCCCAGTCTGTGTTCGATGATGGAGCGGCTGACCCCGACTAGATCAAGGGCGGACCAGGCGAAGACAGGAAAGGAGTTTTTCCTGGTCTTGCGATGTCAGGTCTTCGCTGGTTATGACTGTTTGCTTTGGCGTTGCTGGGTCAAGGGGTACTGCCTTCGTCCTGTCGTTACTTTGGAGCTGGGCGTTGACTTTTTTAACTTTGACTGGGCGCTTGCTCTCGAAGCCTTCACGCTCTGACGTGAGGCAGTGTACGTTTCATTGCCCTGGCACGAAGTCTCTTTCGATATTGTGCGATGTCTGCTGATCGCTGTAGACAGTGATCACACCCTGTGTGCCTGGGATTTTCATGCAGAGGTAGAGCCCATGAATGGTCGCCTCAAGCTTGTTGATCGAGCCACACTGTAATACCCAAAAATGTAAAATGGAAACATAGTTGGATTACATACATGTTCTTACATCTATTTATTATCACATGTGAACAAACACCCCAAAAGTCATTAATTAACTAATGACACCAAAAATAATACATGCATCATGCTGGATTTTATTTGTGTGTGCATTTAATAGCAACAAAAATAATAATTATAGAAGGACATTGGTATCCACATTGAATTGAGACCCAATCTACAATTCTAGGATTTGAGAAAAGAGAATAAATATTATACAAAAGAGATAAAATAAAAATATAAAATAACTAGATTTGGTTCATATGGTTATTTAAATTTAACCTAAGTATGAACTCCACAAACATGAACTCAAATGTGAAATCTAAATTTGAAAAGGAAGGAAAGAGAAAGAGAAAGATAAAGAAAAGAAAAGAGAATAAAAAAGGGAAAAAAGGCAAAAGCTGCGCTTAGGCCCACTCCACCTCGGCCGGCCCACTTACCCGCACGGCCCAGTTTCTCCTCCCCGCGCGCGGTCACTCTGACGGGCGGGACCCCCCTTTGGCAGACGCTCGCTCTCACACGTGTGGCTGCTCCGCGGGGCCAACCAGGCAGTCCCTCAACTCCGGCGTATCTCCGTCTTCCTCACGCACTACCACCTCCGCGCATGCCGCAGTGAACCGGAAGCTCCGGGCTTCCGTTGCAGCCGCCCCGTTCTTTCCCTCGCCTACAAATACCGGACCCCATGACCTCGCCCCTCGTTCTCCCTTTTTTATACTACCTCCGCTCCACACCATTCATTGTGCCGCCGCATCCCACGCGGAGAAGTGGAACCCGCTGCCAGAGAACTCGTCCGCGCCGTGCATACCAGCCTCTACGCACAGTCGAGGGTGTGCGTCGGGGGCCAGGGTAGCCGACTGTGTCCCCAATTCGAACTGCGCACCGCTCAGGCTCAAGGAATTCCTCACCGGAGGCCAAAGCTAGGCGGAATCGCCCTCCTCAGTGGTCCGAGCACGTCACATCATCACCATCGGTGAGAAACAGTTAGCCGCACTCGATTTTGTCTGCTCATCGTTTGGCGCGTAATAGGTTAGAGGTAGCGTCCCGGGGTGTCGTATGGGTCATCTCCGGCCATGGTCGCCGCCGTATAGGCGGGCGGTGCGGCCGTGCGCTGGTTTCCCGAATGGGGGTGAATGTGAGCTGTCGGATTTTGGATGTATGGCGTAGATTAGAGTTAGCGTACCGCTTCGGCTTGGGTTTGTCTCAGCCGTCAGATCGTCGATGTGGGGACAGATTGGATCGGGCGCGTTTTAAATCCTAACCCTTGGTCTTTGATCCGAGGGACCGGATCGCGTACCGCTTCATGATGTGATAGATCTAATCGCACTCGTCGGGTTTTGATCAGGCGGCCAGAGTTATCCCGTACCCCTTCACCATGCCTATTTTGTTAAAAAGCCCATGCAGAATACAGAAACTAACCCGCCGTCCCGAGCACTGTTGCCTGTGTCTTGGAATTCTTACCCCGAGACCCTGTGTTGTCTGGATATTGTGCACCCAGTCCAGAGAAATAGAAAACCTAAGAAAAATCAAATGGAAAATGATTTTTAGTATTAAATTAACTGTAGAAACTTGCTAAATTCATAGAAAATTCATGTTAAGTCTAAATTGATCCATTCCAGTTTCTAAAATTTTGTAAGATTATTGTTTATCACCTAGAGTCTCTGTCTTGACATGAAAACAGTAATAACATTAATTTCTCAATTAATCATTATACCAAGCACATAAAATCTTTAGGAAATCATAACTTAAAATCCATAAGTCCAAAATTAATGATTCATGTTCCTAGAATCTTATTTTAATGTGTAGATTATTATTATATATTTTGTTTACATGCTTGGTGTGATGTTAATTTTCTCTATATATTGTGCTTGTTTGTATTATGGCGAGTAGAGGAACCAGTGGCTGAGGATCCTGGTGCCCATCAGATAGAAGTTGCGTGTCCCTGAAAAACAGCTACTAATGGAAGAGCTCAGTGTTCAGGGTGATTTGACTTATACGGAACATCCGATCAAGATTCTTGATACTTTGACTAGAGTTACAAGAAATAAGGTGATAAAGATGTGCAAAGTGCAATGGAGTCATCATGGAGAAGATGAGGCTACATGGGAGAGAGAAGAAGAGTTTCGCATAGATTTTCCCCATCTTTTCCCTAGTCCTTCCTAAATCTCGAGCACGAGATTCTTGTTAAAGGGGGTAGGATTTGTAATACCCAAAAATGTAAAATGGAAACATAGTTGGATTACATACATGTTCTTACATCTATTTATTATCACATGTGAACAAACACCCCAAAAGTCATTAATTAACTAATGACACCAAAAATAATACATGCATCATGCTGGATTTTATTTGTGTGTGCATTTAATGGGAACAAAAATAATAATTATAGAAGGACATTGGTATCCACATTGAATTGAGACCCAATCTACAATTCTAGGATTTGAGAAAAGAGAAGAAATACTATACAAAAGAGATAAAATAAAAATATAAAATAACTAGATTTGGTTCATATGGTTATTTAAATTTAACCTAAGTATGAACTCCACAAACATAAACTCAATTTTGAAATCTAAATTTGAAAAGGAAGGAAAGAGAAAGAAAAGAGAATCAAAAAGGGAAAAAGGCAAAAGCTGCGCTCAGGCCCACTCCACCTCGGCCGGCCCACTTACCCGCACGGCCTAGCTTCTCCACCCCGCGCGTGGTCACTCTGACGGGCGGGACCCCCCTTGGCAGACGCTCGCTCTCACACATGTGGCTTCTCCGCGGGGCCCACCAGGCAGTCCCTCAACTCCCACGTATCTCCATCTTCCTCTCGCACTACCACCTCTGCGCATGCCGCAGTGAACCGGAAGCTTCGAGCTTCCGTTGCAGCCGCCTCGTTCTTTCCCTCGCCTACAAATACCAGACCCCATGACCTTGCCCCTCGTGCTCCCTTTTTTTCCGCTACCTCCGCTCCACATCATTCACTGTGCCGCAGCGTCCCACACGGAGAAGTGGAACCCGCCGCCGAAGAACTCGTCCGCGCCGTGCATAACAGCCTCTACGCGCGGTTGAGGGTGTGCGCCGGGGGGCCATGGTAGCCGACTGTGTCCCGAATTCGAACTGCGCACCGCTCGGGCTCAAGGAATTCCACGCCGGAGGCCAAAGATGGGCTGAATCGCCCTCCTCCGTGGTCCGAGCGTGTCACATCGTCACCATCGGCGAGATTCAGTTAGCTGCACTCGATTTTGTCTACTCATCGTTTGGCGCGAAATAGGTTAGAGGTAGCGTCTCAGGGTGTCGTACAGGTCATCTCTGGCCATCGTCGCCGCCGTATAGACAGGCGGCGCCGCCGTGCGCTGGTTTCCTAAAGGGGGGTGAATGTGAGCCATCGGATTTTGGATGTATGGCGTAGATTAGAGTTAGTGTACCACTTCGGCAGGGTTTGTTTCAGCCATCGGATCTTCGATGTGGGAACGGATTGGATCGAGCGCATTTTAAATCCTAACCCTTGGTCTTTGATCTGAGGGACTGGATCGCGTGCCGCTTCATGATGTGATAGATCTAATCGCACCCGTCGGGTTTTGATCGGGCGGCCAGAGTTATCCAGTACCCCTTCACCATGCCTATTTTGTTAAAAAGCCCCTGCAGAATACAGAAACTAACCCGCCGTCCCGAGCACTGTTGCCTGTGTCTTGGAATTCTTACCCCGAGACCCCTGTGTTGTCTGGATATCGTGCGCCCAGTCCAGAGAAATAGAAAACCAAAGATAAATTAATTGTAAAATGATTTTTAGTATTAAATTAATTGTAGAAACTTGCTAAATTCATAGAAAATTCACGTTAAGTCCAAATTGATCCATTCCAGTTTTTAAAATTTTGTAAGATTACTGTTTATCACCTAGAGTCTCTGTCTTGACATGAAAACAGTAATAACTTTAATTTCTCAATTAATCATTATACCAACCACATAAAATCTTTAGGAAATCATAACTTAAAATCCATAACTCCAAAATTAATGATTCATGTTCCTAGAATCTTCTTTTAATGTGTAGATTATTATTATGTATTTTGTTTACATGCTTGGTGTGATGTTAATTTTCTCTATATATTGTGCTTGTTTGTATTGTGGCGAGTAGAGGAACCAGTGGCTGAGGATCCTAGTGCCCAGCAGATAGAAGTTGCTAAGCAGGAGCTCATTGAAGGCAAGTTGTGCCCTTGACCACTTTTTACCCAATAATGTTCTTTATTATCACTTATACATGCATAGGTTTAATTTTGATAGGACCCAATAGGTCACCCTAGTCTGTTTATCATTTTTCCCTTGTTTACCCCTGAATCATTTGGGTAGTTATGCTATTGCTTTACCTGGGTTTGGGTTAAATATTTCATTATATCCATGTTCCAATTATTCTATTATTTTATTTATGTTCATGTCAAGATCATTATCTTTAATTGGAATATGGAGCTTAACTTGAGAAACACGTGCCACCATAAGGGAGGAATGGGACCCCTTAGCTAACTAATTAGGAAAGCTAGTGGAAGACTACCTTACCCGAAAGGGGCAAGGGTAGTAGGGGAGTTGCATGCAGGGAGGTTCTCGGGTTGATTTTGCTGCGTTGGCGGTCAGACGAGGGATTCTTGCAAGTGCTCTTCCCATAAACTGTAGCGGGTTTTCGGAAGCTAGTGGGAACTTTGTAAAGGCCTTGTAGTGGATCCCTAGCCATTCACCTCGGTAGTGTCTAAGGGTCTAGCTAACCCTGGCAACATGGGATACACGACTTGTGGGTATAGGGTACAACCTCTGCAGAGTATAAAACTGGTATACTAGCCGAGCTCACGGTCATGAGCAGCTCATGACTCTCGCATGATTAATTTATGGAACTTAAATTAAATTTGACATTTGCATTGCATGGGATTATTTATTAATTTTGTTCCATTATTTATTACGGTTTGGTATTTACTTACACTTAGTAATAGCTAATAAAATTTGACCAACTTATGAAAAGCAATGCTCAACTTCAACCTTTATCTTGTTGATTAGCCTTACACTTCACATGAACTCCTACCTTTGGTGAGTTCATGCCACATTATTCCCCACAACTTGTTGAGCGATGAACATGTGTGAGCTCACCCTTGCTGTCTCACACCCCCCCATAGGAGAAGAACGAGTGGTTCGCGAGGAGCCACACAATGAGGAGTTTGATCTGATCTAGGTGGCATCACCCAGTTGACTTATTGGCGCCAAGGATGGATCTTAGTTCATTTTAAGTTTATCTTTTATTTTGTAAGACTTCCGCGATGTAATAAGTGAAGGATTACGGGGAGGCTACGCTAGCGCAAAACAAAATTTTCAACCCCATAAAACCAAGAACTACTGCGGTTATAGGTCATGGAATTACCACTAGACGCGCAGAGCAGCGGAAGACGTCTCGATGTAGACGAACGTGTCGAGCAGTGCTGTGCAGTCGTCGGCGTCCTTCACGTCCTCGCACGGTTCGTCCTAGTGCTCTAGATGCAGCACCTCCGAGGTATCCACACGTACAGGGAGGAAGCGCCGCGTACCGAACTGCTAGGTTCGCGACGGCGGCTTAGCGAGGGCGAGAGGCGAGCGGCTACTCGTTTGCTAGTGGCGAATTAGGGTTAGCCTAACCGCGCCCCCGCCCCTCATTATATAGGCGTTATGGTGGGCTTCTGACACCGAGGCCCATCAGTAACCCTAAAGCCCAGTCTAATTTTGGATCTAATCCGAGTTAGGCTTCCTTCCCCTTAAGTGTGTGACCCTATAGGTTCACGTACAAATAGACATAGCCCGAGTACTCTTACTTGGCCCAATAATTGACAGCGGCCTCTAGCAAGACATGTCAACTCCTATGTGCACGTAAAGGTCATATCAGACGAACCATTGCAACATTACGTACATGTTGTTCCCTTTGTCTCACGATATTTGGTCTGGCTCTAAGCTAACCTCTCTTTCTCGATACTGTGAATTGGAATCCTTTCAATGGTTAACTCTTAACCCTAGCACGGCCATGCATTTCTTGATCCAATCACTCGAGGGGCCCAGAGATATCTCTCTCACAAAGAGAGGGACAAATTCCATCTTGACTGACCATGCCTCACAGCATGCTTCCTGACAAACCCAAAACTACCTTTATAACTACCTAGTTACGGAATAGCGTTTGATAGTCCCTAAGTAAGTCAATTCACATCTTGAGAACATGCGACAATCTCAGGTCTAAGGATACAGTATTCATGTTGCAAAAAGAGAACTATATTACAATATCTCACGTTGGGTCGGTCCAGCCTCATGTCATATATGCGCCCACATTATTAGTTTAACATCTCCATGTTCATGACTTGTGAAATGTAGTCATCAACTAATACATGTGCTAGTCATCGACTCTGACTAGGGACATCATTTAGAATAACCATATAAGTAAAGAATCTCACAAACAATTCACATAATTGCTAATCAATACAAGGTGCCTTCCATGGATATTCAATTAAGCAATATATATATCATGGATACAAAGAAATATGCTCATCTCTATGATTATCTCTAGGGCATATTTCTAACAGTCTCCCACTTGCACTAGAGTTAATCTAGAAGATATCTAATACCCATAGATCTCATGTGTGCCTCATGCTTACGTTGTGGAAGAGGTTTTGTCAAAGGATCAACAACATTCAAATCCGTATGTATTTTGCATATCTTTATCTTACCCCGCCTAACGAATTCTCGTATGAGGTGAAACTTCCGCAATACGTGTTTGCTTTTCTGGTGGTTCCTTGGCTCCTTAGCTTGCACAATAGCCCCATTGTTGTCACAGTAGAGGTTCAATGGACTAGATGCATTAGGAAACACACCAAGCTCGATGAGAAACTTCCTTATCCAAACACCTTCCTTCGCAGATTCAGAAGCTGCAATGTACTCGGCTTCTGTTGTAGAATCAGTCACAGTCTCCTGTTTGGAACTCTTACAACTAACAGCACCACCATTTATTGTGAACACAAAACCTGATTGCGATTTTAACTCGTCTGGGTCAATTTGGAAGCCAGCATCGGTGTAACCAGTTACAACGAGCTCCTCCTTACAACCATATACTAGGAACATATCTTTAGTCCTTCTTAAGTACTTAAGAATGCCTTTTACTGCTGTCCAGTGACCCTCACCTGGATCAGCCTGGTACCTACTCGTAGCACTTATAGCGTATGAAACATCTGGGCGTGTACTTATCATGGCATACATGATTGATCCAATTGTTGAGGCGTATGGTACCTTACTCATGCGCTCTCGCTCATTAGCCATCGCAGGACATTGCATCTGGCTAAGGTGTATACCATGTGACATAGGTAAGAACCCTTTCTTGGACTGTTCCATGTTGAACCGTTTCAAAACCATGTCAATGTACGTATCTTGACTTAATCATATAAGCCTCTTCGACCTATCTCTATAGATCCTTATGCCCAAAATATATGCTGCTTCCCCTAAGTCCTTCATAGAAAAACTCTTTTTCAATGAAGCCTTGACGGACTCCAGCATAGGAATGTCATTCCCAATCAATAATATGTCATCCACATACAAGATCAGAAATACAACAGCGCTCCCACTTTCCTTCTTGTAAACACAAGCTTCTTCTTCATTCTGATGAAAACCAAACCCTTTGACCACTTCATCAAAACGAATGTTCCAACTCCGAGATGCTTGCTTCAACCCATAAATGGATTTCTGAAGTTTGCATATCTTTCCAGCATTGATCGGATCGACAAAACCCTCGGGCTGTATCATATACACGTCCTCATCTAGGTTTCCATTAAGGAAAGCTGTTTTGACATCCATCTGCCAAATCTCATAGTCGAAATATGCGGCAATAGCTAGAATGATCCGAATAGATTTAAGCATCGCTACTGGCGAGAATGTCTCGTCATAGTCAACTCCTTGAACTTGTCGAAAACCCTTTGCAACAAGTCGAGCCTTATAGATGTGAACATTTCCATCCATGTCTTTCTTCTTCTTATAGATCCATTTGCATTCTATGGGTCTAACACCATCAGGCGGGTCAACCAAGTTCCAAACTTGATTTTCTCCCATGGAATCTATCTCGGATCTTATGGCGACTTGCCATTTCTCGGAATCTGGGTCCATCATCGCTTCTGCATATGTTGCAGGTTCGTCGTTGTCTAACAACAACACTTCCCCATTGCCCAACAATAGCACTTCTCCTCGTGCCTCGCGAAGCCTTGCTGATCTTCGTGGTTGTGGTGGTGATTCTCTTGCCATAGACGTCTCAACTTGTTCTGTTACATTAGCATCACTTGTTGAATCTTGTCCCACTGGCTCATCCTGAACTTCTTCAAGATACACCTTTTGTTTACTTTTCTCTCTTTTGAGAAACTCTTTCTCTAAGAACACACCGTTCCGGGCGACAAACACTTTGCCCTCTGACCGGTGGTAAAAGTAATATCCTAAAGTTTCCTTTGGATATCCCACGAACATGCACTTGTCCGATTTTGGAGTGAGTTTATCCGACTGAAGTGGCTTGACGTAAACCTCACAACCCCAAATCTTCAGAAAAGACAAACTGGGAGTCTTCCCAGTCCACATCTCATATGGTGTCTTAACTATGGACTTAGACGGTACCCTATTTAGTGTGAAAGCTGCTGTTTCTAGAGCGTATCCCCAAAACGACAAAGGTAGGTCCGACTGGCTCATCATTGATCGAACCATATCCAATAAAGTCTGATTACGTCGCTCAGACACGCCATTCCTCTGAGGCGTTCCAGGCGGCGTAAGCTGTGGAACAATTCCACAACTCCTTAGATGATTGCTAAACTCATGACTCAAATATTCACCTCCACGATCCGATCGCAGTGCTTTAATTTTCTTGCCACGCTGATTTTCTACTTCATTCTGAAACTCTTTGAACTTTTCTAAGGATTCAGACTTGTGTTTCATTAAGTAGACATACCCATATCTACTAAAATCATCAGTGAAGGTTATGAAGTATTGGAATCCTCCCCTAGCTGTCGTACTCATTGGTCCGCACACATCAGTATGTATGAGTTCCAATAAATCTAATGTCCTCTCCGGTAAACCCGTGAAGGGCGCCTTGGTCATCTTACCAAGTAAGCAAGCTTCACATGTCTCGTATGATTCAAAATAAAACGAAGTTAAAAGCCCATCAGAATGAAGCTTCTTCATGCGATTCTCACTTATATGACCCAAACGACAGTGCCACATGTAGGTAGGACTTAAATCATTAGGCCGAGGCCTTTTAGCACTAATATTACAGATAGGTGCATCATCAAGATTTAAAATGAATAACCCATTCATAATGGATGCAAAAGCCACAAACATGTCATTCTTAGAGATCACACAACCAATGTTTTCACTCGCAAATGAATAACCATCCTTCATCAAACATGAAGGAGACATAATGTTTCGACTCATACTAGGAACTAGATAACAATTATTTAACTCCAAAATAAATCCTGATGGGAGGTGGAGTTGCATCGTCCCGACGGTCAACGCAGCAACTCTTGCATTATTGCCTACCCTGAAAATCAACTTCTCCTCTTTTCACGCTTCTACTTCTTATCATTCCCAGCATCGAATTGCAAATATGGGCAACCGATCCGGTATCAAATACCCAAGAATTAATATAAGAATCAGCAAGAAAAATTTATGTAATGTGAATAACAAGTGTACCTACTGCGGCTGTACCCTTACCGCCGCGATCCTTAATAGAGGCCAAGTACTGCTTGCAATTCCTTTTCCAGTGACCAAGTTCTTTGCAATAAAAGCACTCTGCATCTGCAGCTGGTCTAGCCTTGGGCTTTTGATTTGGCTTGGATACTGTATCCTTTGCCTTGCCCTTCTTCTTTTGAGATTTACCCTTCTTCTTAAAGTTGGGTTTGTTTTGGACCGCCATCACATGGCCGCTGCTGCCAGCGCTTTTCTTTATGTCCCCCTCTACTGTTTTCAACATGCCACATAGTTCATTGAGGCCCCTCTCCGCCCCATGCATATGGTAATTCGTAATGAAGTTTCCATAGCTGGGCAGAAGAGATGCCAAAATGAAGTCAGTGGCCAACTCTTGGCTAATTGGGAAGCCTAGCTTCTCCAACCTCTGACTGTAACCAACCATTTTGATTACGTGTGGCCCAACTGCTGCGCCTTCTGCTAGCTTGCATTCTAGAAAGGCTTTGGACACATTGAACCTTTCAGTCCTAGCCTGAGTCTGGAACATATCCTTGAGTGCCACGATCATATCGTGCGCCTCATGGTTTGTCTCAAACTGCATCTGTAGCTCAGGCTCCATGCAAGCAAGCATTAGGCAACTCACTTCAAGATTAGCATCCATTGCTTTCTTGTAAGCGGTTTTAGCTGCAGCAGTTGTATTTTCACCAGGATCCTCTGGTAGTGGGGTGTCTAGAACATCTTCCTTTTTTTCAGCCCTGAGAACAATTCTCAGGTTACGGATCCAATCCGTATAGTTTGTTCCATTTAACTTATCCTTTTCAAGAATTGATCGCAAAGTAAATGTTGGTGTGCTAGGTGCCATTTATCTACAACAAAATAATGCAAAATACTAAGACAAAAATATCCATGACAGAGTAAATCATATTAAACATTTAATAGTCTACTCCCACTAAAATCAATATCCCTCGATTGATACTTAGTGATTCAGAATCCACAACTAACAAGTCTACTAGTGAGCTTTAGCATCACCGCTAGAAGACAAGGTAGATCGGTAAGCAACTCCTTGCTAATCATATCATATATATGACTTTTGTTGTTGGGTGACATCTCTATGTCTCGGCTCCCAACCTTATGCCCCAAAGTCCTTAATCATTAAGCTGACTTTGTTTAAGTTAACCAACCCTTTCTGCAGTTCGTATCCGATACAAACCTATCTAGTCAAGGAAAACTGGTGGCACCCTAATTTCATAGACCCACCACCAATTGTACAAGACTTATGATAGTGCAAGGTTTGGAGAGGCATTTAAGCTTAAACATTTATTAGGGATCGTCCTACTTATATCATCACACGCAAGGACATATATGCAATATGAACAAGTAGAACATTAAGAATGGCATTCACACAACAGTTGTGATTCGGTATGGCTTGCTGTCACATGGTGATCCCCATCTCCAATAATTTGTCCATCACGATGATCTCCATCTCCATGATATAGGTATGCCATCCTTCAGGTGATGAGTCCTTCAAGACCTATCTAACGTATGCTGGTAAACAAATTACATATACGCTTTGGATCATCACATGTTGACACGCAGGTCATTACATTAAATTTGGACAATACATGTGGCTCCAGCCGTATTGCCCTGGTCACGACACGCAGGTCATGAATAATTCATTAATATGCATCATATACACACAATAGCCATACCGATCACAAGATGCCCTGCAAAAACAGGTTAGACAAACACGTTTCTATATGTTCGCCACTACAGCAGATAGCCCCCGGGTCTCAAGGCAGCACCCTGAAAACCTCACAGGATTCCATGCATCGTATGTATGGAAATTCCACTGAAAATCTCATGCGGCTGATCAAATCAACCCAAATCCGAGACTTTCGACCCGAAGAAGATTACACTCATGACGTCGATCTGTTACGTCAATCTGCTGGTTGTGTACGCAGTTAGCCCTAATGGTGATTCCAGCCGGTAGGGGCAAGTCGCACACTTAACAGAGAAGGACGAACTAATCTCTTCAGTCATATCCGATGTAATCTACTTCAACCCATTATAACCAATTGATCTAATCAAACCGTGCATCAAGTAGATCCATCTCATGAACCTAGATCCAGACCTAAAACTATGCAGAACCTGGCTCTGATACCACTGAAGGATTACGGGGAGGCTACGCTAGCGCAAAACAAAATTTTCAACCCCATAAAACCAAGAACTACTGCGGTTATAGGTCATGGAATTACCACTAGACGCGCAGAGCAGCGGAAGACGTCTCGATGTAGACGAACGCGTCGAGCAGTGCTGTGCAGTCGTCGGAGTCCTTCACGTCCTCGCACGGTTCGTCCTAGTGCTCCAGATGCAGCACCTCCGAGGTATCCACACGTACAGGGAGGAAGCGCCGCGTACCGAACTGCTAGGTTCGCGACGGCGGCTTAGCGAGGGTGAGAGGCGAGCGGCTACTCAGTTTGCTAGTGGCGAATTAGGGTTAGCCTAACCGCGCCCCCACCCCTCATTATATAGGCGTTATGGTGGGCTTCTGACATCGAGACCCATCAGTAACCCTAAAGCCCAGTCTAATTTCGGATCTAATCCGAGGGCTTCCTTCCCCTTAAGTGTGTGACCCTATAGGTTCACGTACAAATAGACATAGCCCGAGTACTCTTACTTGGCCCAATAATTGACAGCGGCCTCTAGCAAGACATGTCAACTCCTATGCGCACGTAAAGATCATATCAGACGAACCATTGCAACATTACGTACATGTTGTTCCCTTTGTCTCACGATATTTGGTCTGGCTCTAAGCTGACCTCTCTTTCTCGATACTGTGAATTGGAATCCTTTCAATGGTTAACTCTTAACCCTAGCACGGCCATGCATTTCTTGATCCAATCACTCGAGGGGCCCAGAGATATCTCTCTCACAAAGAGAGGGACAAATTCCATCTTGACTGACCATGCCTCACAGCATGCTTCCTGACAAACCCAAAACTACCTTTATAACTACCCAGTTATGGAATAGCGTTTGATAGTCCCTAAGTAAGTCAATTCACATCTTGAGAACATGCGACAATCTCAGGTCTAAGGATACAGTATTCATGTTGCAAAAAGAGAACTATATTACAATATCTCACGTTGGGTCGGTCCAGCCTCATGTCATACATGCGCCTACATTATTAGTTTAACATCTCCATGTTCATGACTTGTGAAATGTAGTCATCAACTAATACATGTGCTAGTCATCGACTCTGACTAGGGACATCATTTAGAATAACCATATAAGTAAAGAATCTCACAAACAATTCACATAATTGCTAATCAATACAAGGTGCCTTCCATGGATATTCAATTAAGCAATATATATATCATGGATACAAAGAAATATGCTCATCTCTATGATTATCTCTAGGGCATATTTCTAACAATAAGTACTCTGATGATATTGTGACATTTATCTCTATACACTCTATTATTATATATGTTGTCTTCTTTGGCGCATGTATGAGATGCACCTGGTTTTGTTCCTTAGATCCGGGTGTGACACACGCCTCACTATGGCGTTGTATGGGTAGACCATGTCGACGATGTCGAACGTGACCTGCTCACTTCGCGCGTTTTGGGCGCTACTCCAAATGACAGGGGGAGCTATATCTTGCCGACAGGGAAAGTGCCCTTGCCGCCGAATCCGTAGAGGGGATTATCTATAGGCTTGAGGAGGCTGTGGCTGATTCCCATATGATCGAAGGCGTGCAGAAAAATGATGTTGGCCTGAATGCTGTTGTCGACCAGTACTTTGTGTAGATCCCAGCCTGCTACCCTGCAGTTGATCACCATGGCGTCTGCGTGTGGAGCGCTGCACAGGTCGACATCTCTGGCGTCGAAGGTGAGCGATACATTGGACCACTTTGTTTGCACCACTGGGCCAGTGAGAGCGACGTGGTTGACACTTCGGTAGTGGTCCTTCTTCTGTTGCTTTGTGTCGAAGTCCACGCTGGATCCCCCTAGTGATCGTGTGGATGACTCCACGATAAGGTGGCTCAGTGAAGTCTTCTTGTTTGGGTGCTTGCGGTGGGTGGTTGTGGTGTGGAGGATTTGGGTGGTGCGGAGGCGGTGGTGGTAGAACCTACACCTCTTGGTGGTGCTGGTAAGCATGGTTGGGTTGATGCTGGATTTTCTTGTTGTGGTAGGGTTGTTGTTGGTGGTAAGTGTGCGCGATGACCCGCTGGTTGTCGGCTAGTTGAGCTCTGGACATTCTGTCCTTGGTTGCCTTAGTCTCTAGACAATCCCTTGTGGGATGCGCGCAGTCTTCGTCATGAAACAAGTAATAGAATCTTCGCGGTTGCTGTGTTCGTCCTCGACCTCTTCCTCTTGCGCCGCCGCAACGACCTTGAGGGGGGTATTCCTGACGACGAGTGGCCTCTCCGGCTGGGTGTTGATTGGCTATGGTGTGCACCTGTTGATGATTGCGATTGTCCCTGCCGGAGTCTGACTGTGGTGGCCGGGTCCAAGTTCCGCTGGACTGCGGAGGGTCCTTGGGCTTCCTCTGAGATTCAACCTTGCATTGATGAATCTCCTTGGACCTATCATACTTCTTAAACAGTTGGTATAGCTCCTGTAGGTTCTTGGGTGGATCCCTGATGCAATGACTGTACAGGACGCCCGCCCGGAGACCACTGATGGTGTAGTGGATTGCTATGTGGTTGTCAACTAATGGCAGTTGCGATTTGAGCATCAGGAATTTTCTATAATATTCGCGAAGGGTTTCCTTTTCGTGCTGCTTGCAGTGGTATAACTCGGCCAGGGCGTCTATGTCCGGTCGGTACCCTTGAAAGTTGAGCAGGAAGTTGTCGCGAAGCCCTTTCTAGGACTCGATGGATAGTGGTGGTAACCTGGTGTACCAAGTCAAGGTCAGGGCCTTCGAGTGCGATGATGAAGGACTTGGCCATGGTGGCATCGTCCCCTTCGGATGATGCGATGGTGACCTGGTAGCTCATGATGTACTAAGCTGGGTCAGTGCTGCCGTTGTATTTGGGGTAGGTACCGGCCCTGAAGTTGGCGGGCCAGGGTGATGCTTGGAGCTGTGGAGCCAGAGGACTTCGCTCGTCGAGATAGTTGATCCCCTGGAAAGCGGCAGCTGGTGGAATGAAGGGGCCGCACTGTGGTTGGAATGGGTCTCCGGCTTGAATGTATTGCTGGAGAGGCGCTAGCGGTGCGAGGGGTCCGCGCTGCAGGTTGTATTGGCCTTCGCCTTGCATGAGCGTGATCTCTTGCTCTAGCTCTCGAGCTCTCTGCTCCTCATCTTGTATCATCTGACGCACCTTGGCTTGCATGGTGACTCGTTGGCACTTGGCTTCGAGGATTTCTTTCTGCTTCTGCAGGTGGTTGTTTTTTATGTGCAAAGCTCGTAGCTTTAGCTGGTCTTCGGCTGAGATGCTGATGACTTCTCTGTCGTCTATGGTGTCTTCGCCCTCTGGCGGAGCGAAGCCTGGTGGTGGTTCTTGTGGTGCGCCCTCGAAACTGCAGGTGCGCATAGTGCCGTCGGGGGTGGGGTGATCCTGGCGCTGTCTCTTGCTGTTGACAGCGTCGTCTTCGAAGGCCTCTTGGGGGGTGGTGTCCGTGAGGGCCTTGCCTTTCTTCTCCGCCAGTAGTGCTGCCTTCGCTGCGTCGTCAATAGATGCGGTAGCCTTCGAAGTTTCTCTCTTGGGGGCCATCACAGGTTGTTTTTTCGTCGCTCGAATGGTGGGCACCAAATGTTGGAACCTGCCCATCAAGACAGGTTGATCCAACAAGAAATTGGGAAGAGAGTTTGTAATGCTAACACGGGATGTCAAAAGCCACGTTAATCACCCCGTGCTTGGGCACAGTACTAGGGTATTTATAGGTGCTCGAGGGGCTACCTGTCCCTGCCAAGACATTTAGACCCTCGAATACCTAGTTTATCCCCAGAATATTCCCACGAAGGGGGTTATAGACAGTCATTACAGTATACTTTATTACAGACATGGCCCAATTCACACATGTCCACGCGGGGCCTAGCTTTGTGGGCCGAACCGTGCATGGGCCTCTCTCCGTGGTGAGGGAGCGGGAGGTCCCGGGGTCTTTGGCGGGGCCTTCGTCTTGCCTCGTCGGAGCGAAGGGGGTCGAATGGGCCTCCGTCTGGTCCACGCCCTTGGCCTATCCAGCGGGACTTGCGGGCACGGTCTTCCTCTGTGCAATGCGAGGTGGAAGTCGTGGAGCGAAGGATGGTGTGTCCGCCTTCATCCCAACATTAATCAAGGAGGAGGTGTACATGGAGCAACACCTAGCTTCAATGATGACAAGTATCCCAACCATGTGTATAAGCTCCCTAAGGCACTCTATGGACTTGAGCAAGCCCCAAGGGCATGGTATGAATGCCTTAGAGATCTCCTTATTTCTAATTCTTTCAAGGTCGGGAAAGCTGATTGTTGGTCCTTGTTCTTGAATACTTTGTCTTAGCAGAAGGTGAAAATGTGAGAGTGACACGAGAGCGATTACAATCCAGCCTGAACAGTATAGGGGTACTGTTCATCTATTTATAGGCACGAGACACAGCCTGGACAAAATTACATCCGTGTCCCTGTTAACTAATTATAATCATAATGCAAACTATTAAGTACTATATAGTCTTTTCCTCTTTAAGTCGGTATCATCCTTCGCCCTTATCACAATACTAAGCCGAAGCTCTTTCAGTCATAGCTTCGGCTTTCGTTCGCATCATCTTTGGCTTATATCTTCATGTCACACCTGCCTTTGTACTGTCTTGCTGAAGGTGTTTTTGCCTTGAGGACCTTCGACGAAGGAGAAGACCCCCAACAGTAGCCCCTTCGCGGTGCTAGATCTTTTTTGTAATGAACTCGATCCACGAAAAACACGAAGGCTTCAGAATGCCGAAGGTCCGAAAAACACCTTCCCTGAGCTCGTTGTCGAGAAACGATTATAATATTTTGGACGCCGGACGGTCCACCCTCAGCCAGTGCGAGCAGTGTGGCGGTTTGCCTTCTCCCCTGTAGCACTATATAAACAGACGGGTTGGTGAGGAGTTACCACAGCATCCATCGCCATTGCACTATTGTGCTGTTAAAATTTACTACCATTGCCGAAGCTTTCTGGATTGCATTTTCGAGCAACCGCTTCGTCACTGGTTATTAGCTTCGCCTTAGAAAAAGCATAAACGCAAATGTCCAGAGTTCGATCCACCGCCAGGGTGTCTCGTGAGGGGGACGTGTAA
Source organism: Zea luxurians (assembly GCA_029449295.1). Taxonomy (NCBI): domain Eukaryota; kingdom Viridiplantae; phylum Streptophyta; class Magnoliopsida; order Poales; family Poaceae; genus Zea; species Zea luxurians. The sequence continues at coordinate 32,980,656 of JAOPSE010000010.1, read as the reverse complement.
CACCCTGAATTTGGGGGTATAAAATTTCTTTCTTATTATCATCCAAATTCAGGTGTTACTCTTCTCTATCTCACTCTAGTTTCTCTCTCTAGTTTCTCTCCCCCTATTCCTCTTTTGATTAGGGTTAGTTTAATTAGTGAGGGATTATTTATTTTGTTTTGCCCAAAACATATGAGTCATGAAATGTTGCATCATATTGAGCCTAAATATTCTTTGAATTGTTGCACATGTTTGATTTGGTTTGAATTTGAAACTTGATTTGAATTTGAATTGAAAACCCTAGAGAAAATAAATAGAAAAGCAATTAGAAATTCCTTGGAAAATATAAAACCCATTTCAGCCCAGTCGGCCCACTAAGCCCAGCCTGCGCGCCCGCGCCCGCATGCCCTTAGTGCCTGACAGGCGGGCCCCGCCTGTCGGCGCTATTCCTTTTCCCCGTGCCCGCTCTCTCTCTGTCCCGCCGAGCCCACTTGTAAGTCATCCCCAACCTCCCACCCACGATCCCCCGCCGTGGACGCACCCACGATCGCGCGTTCTCCGGCAATGTCCTCGCGCCTGCATCCCTTTTGAGCCCCGTGCCCTGCTCGCCCACCTCCCCTCGCTCATTTCCACCCCCAGCCAACCCCCTCGCTCTCTCTCTCGCTCTGCGCGCTGTGAACAGTGAACTCCACCACCGCTCACCGTCGGCCGCTGTCCGTTCTGCGATCACCGTGGCGCCCGCGCCCCATCCTTTGCCTCGGTGAGTTCCGCCTCGCCGTTAGCTGCTCGGGACACCCTTCGGTGTGCCCTCCCCCCTCTGGTTTTCCCGGTCCGCGCTCACCGGAGCAGTTCTTGCGCAGCCGGAGCCCCACCGCCGTCGACCTGAGGTTCCACCGCACCTTCGCCGTCCTCCACGCGCTCCGGAGTTGGGGTTGCTTGGCCATTCTGGTTTACTTTAGTGGCAAACCCCCAATCAATGAACATAAACTAACCAGAGGCAAACCCCCAGTCAATCGGGGTTGCTTGGCCATTTTGGGTTAATCATGGTTAGTTTATGCTATTGCTTTAACTTAATCAATGAACATGATGTAATTATTTATGATACGATGATGTTATCCCGATGAGGTTCTAGTGATTACTTTAGGGGGCTCAGGCTGTTTCCTGAGTACCTCTCCGTAAGGACCTGTTTGGCGTGTGACAACCCGGGATAACAGTGCAACCATGAGGGTGGAATGGGACGCCCTTAGCTGATTAATTAGAGGAACCAAGGGAGTAGTTGGCTTCGCCGTAGGGCCGTCAATGGGGTCCGAGCACAGTACTTGCTCTGCCGAGGCTGGTTGCAGAAGTTCTTTGATTTGGTTTTGTTAGTCACCCTTCATTTGGGGAGATGTACTGTGTTTATCATACTGGAGAAACCTAACTGGCGACTATGACCTCTGGGAAATCTTTGTAAAGGCTACATAGTGAGACCCTGCTAGGTCACCTTGGTAGTGATCAATGGGGAGGCTAGAACCATGGGCAGAATGGGAATCACGGCTTGTGGGTAAAGTGTGCGACCTCTGCAGAGGGTTAGAAACTGGTATATCAGTCGTGCTCACGGTTATGAGCAGCCTTGGGGTCCTCTTTGATTAGAAGAACTTTGGTTACTTTTATGAGGATGATTAGCAATGATGATTATAACTCTGATCTCTATTATTTCCTCTTGGAGGGAGTACTCCTGGGTAATAACTAGGTTTATTACTAAAACTTGGCCTAATTTATAGCAATAAAACTTGACTAACTAAAAGCAACCGCTTAACCTTAAACTCCACATATAGCTAGTCCACTTTAGCCAAACGGGACATTTGCTGAGTATGTTGATGTGTACTCACCCTTGCTTTACAAACCACCCCACCCTAGGTTGTCCCCACTGTACTCAGTGCTCAGGAGGAGATGTTGGTAACATGGAGGACTTTGAGGAGTTCTAGGACTACGACGAGTTCTAGTTTACTTTAGTGGCAAACCCCTAGTCAACTACTTGTGTAGGCTTATCTTCTACGTTTCGTTTCTCCGCGCTTTGATATTAATGTTAAAGACTATGGATATGTATTAGACTTTGTGGATGTCTTGGACATCTTGATGTAATCTAAGTACCTTTCCGCTATTTTCTTTGAGCATTGTGTGATGATGTCCAATTATGTAATCGCTGTGTACGTGAGTTCTGATCCTGGCACGTACATGGTTCGCATTCAGTTTGCCTTCCAAAACCGGGTGTGACAGAATGAAGCCGAAGCTGCCGAAACGGCGCCCAGATCAGAAGTAATGAAGCGATCAGGTCTAGTTGTACCAGGGGAAATTACTGACGAAGGTGCTTCGAATGTTGAAGCTAGACAAACTGTGGTTGAGGGTGAAAGTGACAATGAGAACGAAGAGGACTACAACATTCTTAATCTGACAAAACCTAGTCACCTTGAATTTGAAAAATCTACTGTAATAGAAGATGACATGACTATGATGAAAAAACTGGGCTATTTTGGGAAGTCTGAGAGCAAGCTTGTTCGATTTGCTGGGGAAGAGATAACTCAGGAGCCGAGGGATGACGAAGTTATCGTCTTTAAGAGCTTCTTCAGAGCAGGGCTTCGGTTCCCGCTAAATGACATGATTGGGGAGGTTCTAAAGAACTTTGAAATATACCTTCATCAGCTGACCCCCAATGCTATTGTTAGACTTAGTGTCTACATATGGGCTCTCCAAAGCCAAGGAATGGATGCGAATGATGAAGCTTTCTGCCGGGTGCACGAACTCCACTACCAGACGAAGCCTATAGTAGATGGCCTTCACAGGAACTTTGGCTGCTACAATTTTGCATATCAGAAGGATACGAAGGCCCCGGTTATTGGCTATCGTATCAAGTGGCCGACTGGATGGACCAATGAATGGTTTTACATGAAAGCGGATGAGAAGAAGAGGGAAAAGCTAATGAGCATGGTTATGAGTCCGTTAAAGTTGAACTTCGGTATGATCCGACCCTTATGCAATATGCAATTGCGATTACCCTGTCAGCTAGCTGGAGTAGAATTTAGAGTGGCAGCCGAGCACATCAGTACTAGAGACTTAGTGCAAGAGTATTTATCAAACAGAACATATCTGACTTCTAATAGTTGGGGAATGCCGAAGAGAAAAGAAGTGGAAAAAAAGCATGAACTTGTACGGCTCCCTTATCGCTTTAAGTTCGAGAAACAATTCAAAAAGCCTTGCAAAGAATGGCTAGATATGATTGAGACCATGTGCAACGAAATACTTGGGAATTATACGAAGAAAGAAGATCAGTTGATGATTGCAGCCTTCGGTACCCGGCAGAAACGAAGATTGAACCGGATAATGGACGCCTTGAACTTCGAATACCCTGACTATGAAAAGCTTGACAAAGGGGGCGAATAGGGTAAAAAGGAAACGGGTTGTGAGCATCCTGAATAGGCAGGCTGCCCGGCTGATAAAATAAGATGAATTTTTTTTCAAGAAAACGAAAATAGCTCCTAAGCCGAAGGCAACACCTTCTAAAAAATGAAAGCTCGATATAACTTCCTCTGCTGTGCCGAAGGTGGGTGAGACAGACGAAGCTCCTTCAACACCCTCCGTTGTCGAAGTAGCAGAAATTTTAAAGGTAATGAGTGATTCCCTGCCGATCAAGCTGCTAAGTCCTCTGGGACCAAAAATGACGAATTTTTTACAGAAGAAAGAGCAACCTTCGGCTGCTAAGGAGAAGGTGGAAGGGCAAAAGAAACGAAGAATAATCAACGTGATGCAAGCCATTGAGCGAACACCGCCTACAGCCTTAGCGAGCAAAATGGTGACTGCTGCAAATGCCGAAGCCGAAGCTGTTGCCGATGCTGCAAAACTCGTAACCACAATGCCAGGAATTGACAAGCTTATATCAGATATGGTTGCAGAAGAGACAGTTGTGGCTGTGGAGGAAAACAAGGCCACAGTTCCTGATACAGGAAAAAAGTTGTTAGTACTACATCTGGAGAGAAGGATTTTGACCTTCGGCACCTGGGTGGCCAGGAACTATCCGAGGCAGGCAAGGAGGAGCTAAAAGAATATGGAATATCTTGCGGCTATCAGCTGGGATCTATGCTCTTCGGCGGGGTTGCCGAAGAAATTTTGGGATGTATTCGCGACCACGCTGGGGCAAAAATAATCGGCACGCTGTCTAAGAGTGTTGGTTTCCCGAAGCTAGAGCCTGACATTAGTGGTTAAAATGCTAAATTAAGTGAGGAACTTCTCAATGCTACAAGCAGCCGAAGGTTCCCTTGCGAAAGTACAAGCTAAAATGCTAAATTAAGTGAGGAACTTCTCAATGCTCAAACAATTTTAAAGGAAAAAACAGAGCGCTTCGAAGCAAGAAAGAAAAGAACTGCAAGCAAAATTCGAAGCCAAAGCTGAGAAGAATATGAAGCTGCAGGAATCACTGAAAGACCTTCGGAATAAGTGCTCGGATTTCGCCACCCACTGCGTGCATCGATTAAAAGAAATATTCAACTCGGTTGGGGCTAGCTCTGAAGAAATTACCCCTTCGGCTGAAGATATACCCAAAGCCTTTGAGCGTATTGAAAATGAAGTTGATGCGCTCGACGAAGTTATAACTAGGCACGGAGATTTCTGTGCTCTGTTAGCTTCTCGTGGCACGGCTGCTACATTTTTGAAGGCCAGATGCATGCATGCAAAAATAGTGAACAAGCCAAACTTCAGCCTATCACCATCAGACTTAGTCAATATTTCTGGTGAGGCCCGAAGCATTGGAAATAGATTTATTACTCAAATTTGGGCTAAAGGCGAGCAGGAGTTAGCTGGAGACAAAGCTCGGAAATTGCTTAACTCGGTATGAAACTTGTACCTATCTTTTACCTTGATTTTTCTATATTACACTTGCATTTACCTTATACCATTATCTGTCTGCAGGATGGTGGCGCCGAAGATCAGTAAGCCGAAGCGTGTTCCGAAGGTTGCTGGGCTGAAGCTTCTTTTTGTGACTTCCTGTATAAAGCTTAGGATCTCTTTGCATTATTTTTGCAAAAGATTGTAATTGAGAGCTGAACACAACATTGTACATATTTGTCCATACCTTGTAATATAATTTTACCTTTCTATCCATGTATAAATTGCTTTGTTGCGGACGAAACCCACAGTTACAGCTTTTGAGCCGAAGGCGAAAAACACCTTCCCTTCTTTTCGTGCACATCGAAGCATTTTTTTTCATTTGTACAAAGTGCCTCTGTATTCGACTTGTGTGAGACGAAGCTTCTTTGTATTCAATGAAGCATTTTGTCACCAAAGCCAGGCAACTCTTTCTTTCATGTCATGATAATGATGATCCTACAAATGTCTAATGAATGTTTGTATGAATGCAAAGAATGATGCGATGACGTATGCAAATGTATGACCCGAACACACACGAAACCACACCCAGACTCTGCATCCCCTTAGGAACGACTTTTGAGTCTCTTCACCTTCTATTTCAGTGGCATTTAAGCTCTACATTCCCTTAGGAACGTCTTTTGAGCTTCTTCACCTTCTATTTCGGTGGTATTTTGGCTCTGCATTTCCCTAGGAATGACTTTTAAGCTTCGGAACTTACTCTGCGCTCCCTTAGGAACGACTTTTGTAGCTTCGTCACCTTCGAAGTGATTGCAGCTCTGCATTCCCTTAGGGATGACTTTTGAGCTTTTCCCTGTTCTTTTTGCACTCGATGGTGCGGATTCTGATATTACATGTTACATTTTTTGGGGGAATTTGGCCCTTGTATTGCATAGGGCTAAACAAAAAATGAAAATTACAAAGTATGGCCCTGTTAAAAACCTTTCTCCCCTCCAGAAAGAAAAAGGGTGCCATAGAAAAAAATAAAAAGATTACATCAATTACACATAATATCGCCAAAGCTCATCTGCATTCCAAGACCTGGGTATGTCGTTGTTGTCCATATCCTTCAGTCTATAAGAGCCGGGTCTTGATGAAGATACTACTAGAAAAGGACCTTCCCACTTCAGCTGCAGCTTCCCCACTGTATCTGGGTTAGCTATCCTTCGAAGCACCAGATGGCCTGGTTTGATATTTTTCAATCAAACTTTTCTATCGCGCCATTTTATTGCTTCGGCCTGGTACTTAATGTGCTCTATGGCCTAAAGTGTGGTCCCTTCTATGGTGTCTTTTGTTATTTGGCAATCAGCTTCATCCTCCGTCGAAGCTTTGGTTCTTATTGATCTTGTTCTTGCTTTTTCCGGTGTTATTGCTTCGTCACCGAATAAGAGCTTGAATGGAGTAAAACCTATTGACCTTGAGACAGCAGTGTTGTGGTTCCACACCACCTTTATTAGTTCATCTAGCCATTTTCCTATGGGCTGATTGAAGATTGACTTCATTATTCCTGTTATTATAATTCCATTTGCTCTTTCTACTAATCCATTTGATTCCGGATGCCTTACTGACGCGAAGTGTATTTTTGTACCAATCTGGTCAAAAAAACCTTGAACTTTTCAGCATCAAATTGAGTTTTGTTATCGACTGTAATAACCTTCGGCACACCAAAGCGACAGGAAATATTTTGCCAGAAAAACTTCTGGACTGTGGCCGATGTTATTGTAGCTAGGGGTTTAGCTTCGATCCACTTTGAGAAATATTCCACTGCTATTACAAGATATTTCAAGTTTCCTTGTGCAGGTGGAAGCGGTCCTAACAAATTTAGGCCTCATTTCTGTAATGGCCAAGTAGGTTGGATCAGTTGTGTCAGAAACGAAGGTTGTTTCTGGTCTTTGGCACACTTCTGACAGTTTTCACATTTCTGGACCAAGTCCGCTGCATCCAACGCTGCCTTCAGCCAATAAAACCCTTGTCTAAAAACCTTTCCCAGTAAAGGCCTGGACCCAATGTGGGCTCCACACAGTCCTGCATGTATCTCCTTCATTAATTCCTGTCCTTCATTTCTGGACAGGCATTTGAGCAACGGGGAACAAACTCCATGCTTGTATAACTCCCCTTCAATTATTACATAAGGTCTTGTTCTTGCTTCCATTCTCTTATTATAAGCTTCGTCATCTGAGAGATAGTTGCCCTGAAGAAAGGATATTATTTCGGTCCTCCAATCTTCACTATGCACAGGTGAGATTGTGAGCACTGCTCTTTCCATGAGCTCGATTGATGGTGCTTTTATTGTTTCAAAAAATACTTCCAAAGGCAAAGGGAGCCCCTGTGCCGCTGATTTAGCTAATAAATCTGCATGCTCATTCTCTCCCATTGGGATATTTTTTATAGAAAAACCTTCGAAAGAAGCTTCCAATCTTCGGACTGCATCCAAATACTTTTCAAGCTTCGGATCTCTTGCCTTGCTACTCTTATCCACATGGCCTGAAATAACTTGCGAATCAGTTTTAAGGATTGCTCTTCTTATTCCCATTGCCTTTAGCTTCTGAAGCCCTAAAAGAAGAGCTTCGTACTCATCAATATTATTTGTACAGCTGAAATCTAACTTTATTGCATAACATGTTCTGACTTTAGAGGGTGCGACTAGGACAATAGCTGCTCCTGTACCGAAGGCCCCCCAAGATCCATCGCTAAATATTGTCCAAGCTTCGACGTCTTTTGTTGCTTCTTCATCCTGAGCCCCTGGCGTCCAATCAGCAATGAAGTCAGCTAACGCTTAGGATTGAATTGAGGATCTGTGCACGTAATCAATGGTGAATTCGTTAAGTTCTGCGACCCATTTTTCAATCCTTCGTATAGCTTCTATGTTCCTCATTATGTCCTTTAGGGGTTGCGATGAAGGCACTATTATGTGATATGCTTGAAAGTAATGCTGAAGCTTCCTGGAGGCCATCAATACAGCATACAGTACCTTCTCCAATTCTATGTAATTTTTCTTTGAAGGGCTGAGTACTTCAGAGACGAAGTATAATGGTGCTTGCTTTTTTACCTGACCCTCTTGTTTCTCTTGTACAAGTGCTGCACTAACCGCAGCATGGGAAGCGGCCACATATAGAAGTAACGGAGCTCCTGATGAAGGTGGGGTTAGAGTTGTCAGATCTATCAAATATTGCTTCAGCTCTTCGAAGGCTTTCTATTGAGCTAGACCCCATTGGAAGACTTCGGCTGATTTCAGTATTTAAAATAAAGGTAAATTCCTCTCTGCTGATCTTGAAATGAATCTGTTTAACGATGACAGCCTTCCTGCCAACCGTTGAGCCCCCTTCTTTAAATTTGGTGGTTCCATCCGAAGGATAGCTTCGATTTTACTTGGGTTAGCTTCGATGCCTTTTGTTGATACCAGACAACCAAGAAAGTTGCCCTTCTTCACTCTGAAGACACATTTTTCTGGATTTAACTTGAGACTAGCTTGTCTGAAATTGGCAAACATCTCTTGCAAATCGGCAACATGATTTTCTTGCTTTATGCTTTTTACTATGATGTCATCAACATATGTCAGCACATTCCTACCAATTTGAGAGTGAAGAACCTTGGCAGTCATTCTGCTGAAGCTTCCACCCGCATTCTTGAGCCCCTCAGGCATCCGAAGGTAACAATAGGTACCACTAGGAGTTATGAAGCTTGTCTTTGGCTCATCCTTACTTCTTCATCCAAATTTGATGATAACCTGAGTAGCAGTCCAGTAAACTCATAAGTTCTGAAGAAGCTGCTGCATCTACAAGGGAATCTATTCTTGGTAGTGGGAATTCGTCCTTCAGACATGCCTTGTTGAGATCTGTGAAATCAATGCACATTCTCCATTTTCCATTAGCTTTTTCACCATGACAGTGTTGGCCAGCCACTCTGGGTATGTTACTTCTCTGATAACACCGGCACTTAGAAGTATCTTCACTTCATTTCGTGCACCTTCGGCTTTAACATCAGACATTTTGCGAAGCCTCTACTTTCTTGGTCTGAAGGACGGGTCCACATTAAGTGAATGTTCAATGATGTCTCTATTGACACCACAGAGATCATTAGCTATCCAAGCAAAGACATCTTTGTTGTTGAACAAGAATCTTAGTAAAGTCTTTTCCTGTTCATCAGATAGCTGAGATCCCAGCAATACTTTTTGCTCTGCTATGTCTTCACACAAGAGCATAGGCTTCGGCTGATCTGCTGAAGCAGCCTTCTCTCTTTTGTGCTTATACTGCTGATAAGCTTCGACTTCATATATATTATGAATAGGCTTCGAATCCTTCCAACTCTCTTCAACCCTCCTAGCAGCTTCTTGACTCCTGTGTACAACAATGGACCCTTGTTCCGAAGGTATCTTCATGCTTAGATATGTTGGATAAAGTATTGCTTCAAAGGCATTAAGTGTCCCTCGACTAATGATTGCATTGTATGGATACTCCATGTCAACAATGTCAAAGACAACATGTTCCGTTCTTGTGTTGTGAACATAGCCGAAGGTAACGGGCATTGTTATCTTGCCAAGTGCCACAATCTGTCTTCCTCCGAAGCCACAAAGAGGGTGTGTTGCATCGTGTATCTTGTCCTCTGGCTCTTGCATTTGCCTGAAAGCCTTTGCAAAGATGATATCCGCTGCACTTGCCTGTGTCTATCAGGACATTATGGACCAGAAATCCCTTGATGACACAAGATATGACCATTGCATCATTGTGAGGATAATCCTTGAGCTGAAGGTCTTCTTGAGAAAAGGTAATTGGAATGTGAGACCACTTGAACTTGATGAAGGGTCCTTGCACCCCAACATGTTGTACTCTTCTCTGTGCTTCTTTCTTCTGCTTCTTGTTAGCTGGTTCAGAACTTGAGCCGCCTGTGATTGGGAGCACCAGCTTCGTGGCCGAGGGTGCTACAACTTGGTTGTTTTGCGAAGCCATCGTCGCAACTGTGGAAGTGAGTTCACCGGAGGTGGGACGCCAATGTTGGTCCTTGTTCTTGAATACTTCGTCTTAGCAGAAGGTGAAAATGTGAGAGTGACACGAGGGCGATTATAATCCAGCCTGAACAGTACAGGGGTACTGTTCATCTATTTATAGGCACGAGACACAGCTCGGACAAATTACATCCATGTCCCTGTTAACTAATTATAATCATAATGCAAACTATTAAGGACTATATAGTCTTTTCCTCTTTAAGTCGGTATCGTCCTTTGCCCTTATCACAATACTAAGTCGAAGCTCTTTCAGTCATAGCTTCGGCTTTCGTTCGCATCATCTTCGGCTTATATCTTCATGTCACACCTGCCTTTGTACTGTCTTGCTGAAGGTGTTTTTGCCTTGAGGACCTTCGGCGAAGGAGAAGACCCCCAACACTGATCCTACTCTTTTCACTAAGACTTGCAATGGTGATTTGTTTATATGCCAAATATATGTCGATAACATAATATATGGTTCTACTAATTAAAAGTCATGTGAGGAGTTTAGCAGGGTGATGATACAGAAATTTGAGATGTTCATGATGTGAGAGTTGACTTACTTTCTCGGATTTCAAGTGAAGCAACTCAAGGAAGGGGCATTTCTCTCTCAAACGAAGTACACACAAGATATCCTAAAGAAGTTTAAGATGCAGGACGTTAAGCCTGCTAAGACGCCAATGAGAACTAACGGACATCTGGACATCAAAACGGGTGGTAAGTCCGTAGATCAAAAGGTATACCAGTCTATGATAGGATCCTTGCTTTATCTTTGTGCAAGTAGACCGGATATTATGCTTTTTATTTGTATATGTGCTAGATTTCAATCTGACTCCAAGGAATGTCACCTTGTGGCTATGAAGCGCATTCGGTGGATATTTAGTTCATACGCCTTACATCGGGCTCTAGTATCCTAAGGGGTCTACATTTGACTTGATTGGATATTCAGACTTTGAGTATGTCGAGTGCAAGGTTGAAAGGAAGAGCACTTTAGGGACTTGTTAGTTACTAGGAAGGTCTCTAGTGTCTTGGAGCTCAAAGAAACAAACATATGTTGCCCTATCCACCACCAAGGCCGATTATGTTGTCGCAGGTCAGTGTTGTGCACAACTACTTTGGATGAGGCAAACACTCCGAAACTTTCTCTACAATTTGAGCAAAGTCCCACTCCTATGTGATAATGAGAGTACAATCCGCTTGGTGGATAATCCTGTTGAACACAGCCGCGCAAAGCACATAGACATCTGACATCACTTTTTGAGAGACCGCCAGCAAAGGGGAGATATAAATGTTTGCCATGTTAGCACCGATCACCAACTAGCTAATATCTTTACCAAGCCTTTAGATGAGAAAAGGTTTTGTAAGCTGCGTAGTGAGCTAAATGTCTTAGATTCACAGAACTTGGATTGATTTATAGCATACATGTACTTTTATGCCTTTGGTCATGTCATATTAAGCTTAATTATCATTATTGCTTATATTGGTGCTCAATTTGTAGAATGTCAACCTCGGACCTCATAAGTCTTTGTGCAAATAATGCATATGTTTAGGGGGAGGATATGCTACAACTTGACCCTTTGAAACTAATATGTTTGCTTAAGTGATTTTGGTGTAGTCTCAAAGGTAGATTGAAAGGGAATTATGGACTTGGACAAAGGAAAAGGCTTCCACTGCATAACGATATCAATGTACCTTGTTCAGGTTGCCCTTGGTGTTCATTGCCTTCTTGCTCTTTGTAACACCCTAAATCCATCAATTGCAAACAACTTAGTTTATATTATTAATTTCTAGTAGAAAGATAAATATTTACGTTTTTAAATAATGAATTTGGTGATAGTAACAAATTAAACAATTTATGAATAAATTAAATTTATCAGGTGTTTGATGCATTCATGTCAAGTATATGTTTTGTTTGACTCGATTTTCAAATCAAAATTGTGGATTTAATTTTGTGAGACAAACCTCATTCTATAAATACTAATGAATTTTCAAGATTATATTTTTGGATAATATGCATTTTGATATGTTAATAATTCTTGTTTGTAAGTATTTGAAAAGGTTTTATGTTCTTTGATATATCTCTTTTGTGAGGCCTATTTAGTTAATGGAATCTTTTCCTAAAATAATCTATTTAAGAAAACTATGTATTTCATTTACGTTAATATTATTGTACATATTTATTATAATTTTTCAGATATTCATACATATTTATATATACATACATCTGTTTTAAAATAAAAAAAATTATTTAAAAATTCACAAATATCCTATTTTTTATTTAATTTATTATTTTTAAGACCATTTTATTTAACCAATAGATTTGCCCTAAAATAATTTATTGGATATTTTATTTATTTAAATATTATTTTCGAATTTATTATTATTATTTAAATATTTAAACATATATTATATGTATATTTATATATATATTCTATTAAAAAAAAGAAAAAAAAAGACAAAAGCTCACGAGATGTATGCACCCTCGCTCTGCCAGCGATCCAGCCGGCCTTCACGTTCATCTCTCTCTCTCCTCCGTTCAACGCCAGGTGGGTCATTCCACCTGTTCATCTCTTCTCCTCCCCGTTCTCCCTCAGGTTAGAGTGAAAACAAGACCGATATATCTGGATATAGGGTCATTTCATATCTATACTATACTTAAAGCATCAGTTTCAACGGTCGTCATGCGTTATTTTTTTACAAATAACCCCTCACAGCTATTTCAAATTAATCCGCTGCACATCTATAGATGCCAAACGACGCCCGACACGGGCTAGATGCATGCGGGCCACAACTATGGCACAGGCACGTCATGCCGGTCTGCTAACTGTGTCGGGCCAGCCCGTTAGCCCGTCGATCCATTTAATTAAATCTGCATAAAATGTTAAAAAACAGTGCAGGAGGTGGGATTCGAACCCATGCCCTGTTGGAAGAAGGGCGGGAGACACTGGGTGAAACTATATAACCAGTAGAACATCACGCTAATATGTTTTTAATATTGAATATAAATTGTATAGGTATTTACATTTTTTTGTAAAATAAAAAATAATCGTGTCGGATCGGGCCAGCACTACGGGCCGAGGCTACAGCCAAGCACGGCACGACGTTCTTTGCTCTTGCAAGCATTAGGTCGTTTCTGAGACCACATTGGCGCAATGGACTACATGGTGTTTGAGGTTGCTGAATTGGATGGAGCAGCAACGATTTGTCACACTAACAGCAAAATGAAAGGTTATTTGTTGGTTTTAAACGTTACTAATTGCTACGAAGTAGTGTAATTTATATGGAGCGCATTCAATTTTTATTGATGCCTGACTTTAGCAATTACTCTATATTTTGATCTATCTTTTTTATAAGTTTGACTTCATGGGACTTATTTTATAAACTTGATCTCACAAACTTTCTCTTATTTGGTTTCTGTATGATGAAATTATGTTATTTTATAATCTTTGTTCATTTAGTCAATCGTTGTGAACTATTTTCTAATCGCTCACTTCATTGGCCGTGTTGTACCAAGACATATTTGCATAGAGTAAACAATTAGCCAAATCAAAAAATATATTATACAGATAGCGGAGACAATCAATAAAAAATCTTGAATTTTTTTATGGATAGTTTACGTGGGTATTGTTGTAAGCCGTCGCAACGCACGGGCAACCGACTAGTTCTACCTTTAATATATTTCTCTCGGGTACGAGACCTGATACGAGTAGTTAAAATTCGGGACGGATACAGAACGGGACCGGATAATAATACGGGCGGGTAAGAAATAGATATCGGGTATTACTTATCGGATAGTTCATCTTGATAGTTTTGATTGTCCAGCGGTCCAACAAACAAATTTTAGGGTCACAACTACATTATAGAACCAATAACACAATTTTTTTAAAAAAATCGACAACGTATCTTCTCTTTCATATGGTTGTTGAGGTATTTCTTTCAAAAACGAATCACATACATGATTTGGGTAGTCACACCACCATGACAATGATCTTTGGTGTATTTAGGTACCTTTCTTTATTTTATTGTTCACTATATCCTAACGACCCGTTAGGCTATTTATTTAAGGTGAGAAAAGTTGTTGGGTTTTTTGGCTCTCTTTTTTTAGATTAGATTATTTGGGAATGAATCATTAGAAACCCTAATCCAATATGTATACAACAATGAAGCCTCACCACATCACGATTTGGGGGCATAATGGCAAATGTCGTAATGTCCTAATGGGCCGACCAGTAGGGAGCAGGCCAGCAAGCCTGTGACGCTTGCCGCGCGCGCACACTAGACTAGCTGAGACGCAAACACAGTGACTTGCCAGTTTGCCACTTCATTCCGGGTACCCGCCCGTATTGTACCCGTATCCTACGTGGAATTTTCGGATACTTATCGGGTATTGGTGATTCCGTATCCTACCGGTATCCGGTGATCACTATCCGGGTAAGACCCGTATTCGTCCCGACAAAAAAATTACCTGTATCCATATCCGAAAAGCTGTCCTGTTTTCATACCCGTATCTGGTACCCGTCCCAGGTACCCATCCTGTTTTCATCCCTATCTCAGGTTGACACAGCGCCGCCACCGTTTCCTCTCTGAAGCGCAACCGCCGACTCCTCGACTCCTCGTCACCTCTTCGCTTGCTCCAGTGGAGGAGCCCCACAGATGTTGCTCCCCTTCCCCTCCGCCCTCCACTGATGCCGTGACCTCTTCCCCTCCCCTTCTCTCACTCGCAACAGCACCTCCGCCACCATAACGGTTGCTGCTTCCCGAATGATTAAAGCAGCGCTTAACCCGTCATCAAAGGAGCGTAAATCTAGCCTAAATACCTCCCTTTCCTCTTCCCCATTTACTCTCCTCTCTGTAACTCCCGCCATCAATGGCCTTGAATCCGTCGGCCGCCTCTTCCTCTCCTCATGGCGCCCTCTCCTCTCTGTCTCTCCCCCCTAGCGCCTATAAAAGGTACACAAGTTCTCTCTTCCTACCCTACCCAAGCTCTCACTTCACATCATTTCTCTCTCACACTCGCCTCATCGCCTGCGCCACGCACTCGCCGGAGCCTACCAAGCTGCGTCGAGCCCCGCCAAGCCTTCGGTCGTGCTCACCCGAGCCCCTGCTGTCCGTGCTGCACTGAGCCTGCCTGTCTCGTACACTTTGGCCGAGCCTCCCTCATCCTCCTCGGTCGAGCCTATGCAGTTCGCCTGGCCCGAGCCTTTGTTGTCCACCTCACCCGAGCCTTTGTCGTTCGCCTCGCCCGAGCCTTTGTCGTCCAGCCTCGTCCGAGCTCTATTGTCTACACTTCGCCCGAGCTCCGTCATTCCGATTCGACCGAGCCTCTACCGCTCTCGGACGAATCGCTTTCGACCGCCTCGCCCAAGCTCCGTCGTTCCGATTCGCCCGAGCCACTACCGCTCTCGACCGAGTCTCTCTCGACCGCCTCGCCCGAGCTCCGTCATTCCGATTTTCCTGAGCCTCTGCCGCACTCAGTTGAGACGCTCTCGACCGCCTCGCCTGAGCTCCGACGTTCCGATTTGCCCGAGCCTCTGCCGCACTTGGCCGAGTCGCTCTCGACCTCCGCTTCGGCCGAGCCATCCTCGTTCGTTCCGGCCGAGCCCCGCCGTTGTCGACTCGCTCGAACACGCCATTGCGCTGTAAGAAATTCCTCAATATAAATAAATATTTTGTAGCTCAAATTAAATATATATATATATGTATTATTAACTTCATAATCATGCGTTAAGCATATAGAAATATGTTTTTACAACCATTATTGTGTGCCTGCAAATTAAATATGTTTATAATCAATTCACGTGTGGATTTCCTAAATAAGTAGTAAGAGAAAAGAGTAGGTCGCCTTTTTAGTAATGACAACATTTAGATAAATAATTACATGATTATCTTTGCATAAAGTGTGATTTAGACATTAATCAAAGTCTTATATATTTCTGTGTAACATAGATATTCATAGTAAGGAAGAATATAATTTTATAATAATGTTAAAATGACTTAATTAGGTGCTCATACTTTCATAATAAAGAAAATGATAGTTTATATTGTTAAACATAGTTTTCTTACTAATTAGACAATTGTTTCTAATTTAAAATGACTCAGTTGCTTTCTAGGCATGATTAATCTGTCCATCAAATCGAGTCCATTTTATTTACACCACTTAGTTTTCCTAAAGAGTAAAATAATGTAATTAATATTCATGTTGTTTTCATAATTAAAATGTTAGTGTATACATTGACCTTGAATATATCTTTCTTAATAATAATTTAGGTCATTTGTTTTATAAATGAAAATAAAGATAATTATTTGTTTCATTATATTTCCACAGAAAACATGTTTAGGCTTATATATTAGCTTCTCATAAATTAATGTTTAATAATGTGTTTCATAACTCAATAACCTTAGATATATACATATATCTTTTCCAAAAGGTTAAAAAGGTTTAATAATGTTATAATGTGTTTTTATCTTATTACGATGCTGTTAATCTTAGGAATATCACATATGACTTTTATAAAAGCTAAATTGGTAAACTTAATATTTGTATAGTTATAACTAAGATACTTTCAATATCTCTACTACTTATTAAGGCTGCAAGAGTAGTCTGCTATTCAGTGTTTTACCACCATTCCCTGTTCTGCCATTCCTTGTTCTGCCTTTCCCATTCCCTACTCCCCACACAGCCCATTCCCATGTTCTGTCATTTTCTATTTTGCCTTTCCCATTTCCCCCTCCCCGCAAAGCCCATTCACATTCTCATTCCCGCGTACAGCCCACGTCTAGCTAAAATTCAAAAATACAAATGACCCCAAGGGGATTCGAACCCGCGACATCTCAGACAAATGTGAGCAGTAGCTACCGCTACACCACATGTGTGTTTATGTCTATATCTATGACAGGAAAAATAACTACTACATCTCTCCCCAAGCCTACCCTACTACCCTTGCACAATGCGTAGTAGTAGATAAGTATCACCGAGATTCTTGAATTATATTTTTAGATGGAATGAGTAGTATTTATAGAAGAGCCTTGCATGCAATTTCTTTTGTTTGAATAATGTTTTCAACTTAAATTTCTTTTTTGCATGCGTGGCATTTATTCTCCATAATATTTTTTCATGGATCTGACTTGTGAGTCATTTTCATAAACCAACGCCAAGGATGAATCCATGTTTCTTGCTTGGAAACCCCGAACAAACACCACTAACAGGAGGCACTCACGTTGGCATCGCTCATCGACGACGAGAAGAAGCATGACGACTGCCAGTTCGACCTCTGAAAGTAGTCCTACGTGGCCGCATGAGCCGCTGCATATGACAAGCTCCGACGCAGCCACCGCTTGGAATCGGTCCAGAGCGACTGCACCGCGTTGTCCATCATCAAGCAGGGGGCCTCATAGTTGTTGCCAATGTCCACGACTCTCGGGTTGTTCTGGGCACCGCATCCAACAACGGCACCATCACGCTATCCAGCTCATCGTCCATCTGAAGCCCAACCTGCCATGTAAGTCGCTACTGACTGGCCATAAATTCTTGTGCGCTCGGACGACGGTCGTTGCTGATGTTGTGTGAGTGTCCTCGAACATGATGGATGTTGAGGAATAGCGCATCTGGTGGTGCAATGGTCTGTGTACTACCTTGCTGATGAACCTGAGGTGCACTTCGTCTAACAGCCTAGCCAAGAGTCATCGGCACTCGACATGTCACGCGCGTTCGACGACTACTATATCATGGACTGTGGCGTCATCTAGGCACCGAAGGTGACACAGAGGAGGACCGACAGCAATGATCAGTTCGTCATCCTCCCCACCGTCGGGGTAGCTTTTTGTGCTGGTCTGTCTTTAATTCGCTTCGCAAACACACGCAATTGCTTTTTTTGTTTGAGCAAGTGCGTATGGTGGTACGTGCCTGATGACTGACGATGTACGAGGGAACTTCTTCTGGCAGGCATGGGGCATGCTCACCAATGATGAGACCATGAAAATCGTGGCATATATTGAAGTCGGCATGATACTGATGGTTGTAATGTAGTGGTGAAACAACTAGATTAAAACAACAAAATTTATGTATGACTAGTGTTGGCGTTTCGACCCCAGGGGGTCCCTGGACCGACGAGTAAATTGTCGCTGCGTGCCCCAGCCCAGACGGGTCGGTGCGAGACAGGTCACAAAGGGGGGAGAACAGCGAGGGGAAACCACGTGGCCTTTGTGTTGTCCTGCGCCCAGGGCGGCTGGATGCGCTTGCAGTAGGGGGTTACAAGCGTTCGCGCGGGAGCGAGAGCGAGAGAGAGAGAGAGAGAGCGAGAGCCTTATGTGCCGGCTTGTTCTCCCGTGCGGCCAACCTCTTCGTACGAGAGCCCTGGACCTTCCTTTTATAGTCAGTAAGGAGAGGGCCTAGGTGTACAATGGGGGTGTAGCAATGTGCTAACGTGTCTAGCAGAGAGGAGCTAGAGCCCTAAGTACATGTCATCGTGGCAGTCAGAGAGGTTTTGGCATCCTGTTCATGTGATGTCGTGGTCGTCGGAGGAGCGCTGGAGACCTGCGGAAGTACAGCTGTCGGGGCTGTCGGGTCCATGTTGACGTCTCCTTGCTGACATAAGAGGCTGGAGCTACCGCCATAATGGAGCATGCGAGGTGTCATCATTACTTGTTTACCGGGGCGAGCCAGATGGGACACCGGTCTTGTTTCCCGTAGCCTGAGCTAGCTAGGGGTAGGGTAATGATGGCCCTCCTGGCGACGTGGCTGGTCCGAACCCGAGTTGGGGCGAGGTGGCGATTCCTCCGAGGTCGAGGTTGAGTCCGAGCCCTGGGGTCGGGCGAGGCAGAGTCCGTCGTCTTCCAGAGCCGAGGCCGAGTCCGAGCCCTAGGTCGGGCGAGGCGGAGTTCGTCGTCTTCTGGAGCCGAGGCCGAGTCTGAGCCCTGGGGTCGGGCGAGGCGGAGTCCGTCGTCTTCCAGAGCCGAGGCCGAGTCCGAGCACTGGGTCGGGCGAGGCGGAGTTCGTCGTCTTCCAGAGTCGAGGCCGAGTCCGAGCCCTGGGTCGGGCGAGGCGGAGTTCGTCGTCTTCCGGAGTCGAGGCCGAGATGGGGGTCGAGCCCTGGGGTCGGGCGAGGCGGAGCTTCCTATGTCGCCCGAGGCTGGACTTAGCCTGCTATCGACCTTACTCTGGCGAGTGGCACGACAGTCGGAGCGGGGCAGGCGGCGTTGTACTCCTGTCTGGTCGGTCAGTGGAGCGGCGAAGTGACTACGGTCACTTCGGCTCTGTCAACTGGAGCGTGCGTCAGGATAAGATGTCAGGCGATCCTTGCATTAAATGCTCCTGCGATACGGTCGGTTGGCGTGGTGATCTGGCCAAGGTTGCTTCTCTGCGAAGATTGGGCCTCAGGCGAGCCGAAGGCATGTCCGTTGCTTGAGGGGGCCCTCAGGCGAGACGTGAATCCTCCGGGGTCGGCTGCCTTTGCCCGAGGCTGGGCTCGGGCGAGGCGAGATCGTGTCCCTTGAGTGGACTGAGCCTTGACCTTAATCGCGCCCATCAGGCCTTTGCAGCTTTATGCTGATGGGGGTTACCAGCTGAGATTAGGAGTCTTGGGGGTACCCCTAATTATGGTCCCCGATAGTAGCCCCCGAGCCTCGAAGGGAGTGTTGGCACTCGCTTGGAGGCTTTTGTCGCACTTTTTTGCAAGGGGACTGGCCTTTCTCGTTTGCATTTTGTTCCGGTGGGTGCGCGCGAGCGCACCCGCCGGGTGTAGCCCCCGAGGCCTCGGAGGAGTGTTTTGACTCCTTCGAGGTCTTAGTGCCTTTCGTGATGGCTTGGCCGGTTTTGTTGTTCCCTCATGTGAGCTGGCCATAGCCTGGGTGCATAGTCGAGTTCCAAGTTCTCGGGCTGGTATGTTGACACTGTCAATGGTTTGGCCGGAGCCGGGTTTGCGAGAGCAGCCCCTGAGCCTTCACACAGAGCGAGAGGACGGTCAAGGATAGACTCGGCTTTTTTCATACTGCCCCTACGTCACCTTTCCGCAAGGAGGAGGGGGGGAAAGCGCCATGCTGCCCTCGGAGGGCGCCAAACATGGTGTCTCTAGTGAGTTGCTAGCGGGTAATCCGAGTGGACGCCCGTGCCCCATTCGTTAGGGTTCGGCTAGTGGCCCGGAGGCGCGCTCCAAAAGTACCTGTGGGTGATTCACCGGACCGGTCCCCTTTTGACGAGGTCCGAGGGCTCGATGCCTCCCTCTGGTGGGATTCCGTTACGAAAATCGCTCCCGCTGGTCTCGGAAATGTCCTAGGGTAGCCTCGGGAGCGTAGCCCGAGCCTTGGTTATGTATCGAACGTACCCTAGGGTCATCCCTCTCTACTGCATTCTCTGAGGCGGCTGTCGAACCCTTCGGGGGCCAGCCTACGAACCCCTGATCAGTAGTGGGCGCGGAGCCTGAGTAGCCTGAGGCGGCTGTTCAACCCTTCCGAGGGGCCAGCCTTCGAACCTCTGACCAGTAGTGGGCGTGGAGCCCGAGTGCTCTGAGGCGGACTGTCGAACCCTTCCGAGGGGCCAGCCTTCGAACCTCTGATCAGTAGGGGGGCTCGGGGCCCGTTTCCTTCATGGAGAAGGATCCCTTTCGGAGTATCCCCTTTCCCGGTCCCTGTGGCAAGAGAGAGAAAGAGGAAGTGGAAAAGAATACGAAATCGAATGTCGTGGCGTACCTTTTTGACGCGGTCATTATGGCGGAGGTGAAGCGTCGCCTGCTTTGCCTGCCAAAGGTGTCGCCTGCCCTGTCGCAGAGTTAATGTGACAGGGACAAGTGGTTCGCAGGGCAGCCGTTGTGCGTGCGTGAGCCATTTCGAGGAACGGGCGTCTCGCTTCTGAGTTTTGAATCTCGCGGTGGGTTCGGGCGAAGTGTTGAACGGGTCTTGCCTGGGCCTTTATATATTTGGGAATAGGGACCTGGTGACGGTTCTTTACTCCACTGCTTGCCTCCCACTTAGGTTTTCGCAACCTGAGGGAATTGCTAGAGAAAGGAAACCGTGCACCTTTTCCTCTCCGCCGCCACCTCTTCTGCTTGGTGATGGCCGAGCGGGTGACCGTTGTTTCGCCGCGCGACCCGTGGCCTTTCTCCACCGTCACGGTAGATGATCTGGAGGCCCTTGTTGCCGATGGTTTGCTTCGCCCTCTCTCCTGGTGACTCACAGCCGGAGTGGATGGCCCCTCCGAGCGGAGCCACCCTGTCCCCGCCGCCGGGGTATGTGCTAAGCTCGTCTCTTTTCACGAGCGGGGGTTCGGAGTGCCGGCAAGCCGTTTTATGCGGGCGATTCTGCATGTCTACGGGGTGGAGCTGCACAATCTCAGCCCCAACTCCATCTCGCAAGCAGCCATCTTCGCAGCGATTTGCGAAGGATATTTGGGGATTGCCCCCCATTAGGACCGGTGGGCCCATCTTTTCTCCGTGGAGCTTTTTGCCTCGACGACGGGGGAGAGAAGAGTTCGCATGGCGGTGCGTTCCGGCGGCTGCATCCTTCAGTTGAGGCAGGCGCGGGCGCAGCAGTACATCCCTGCCATCCTCGCGTCTTCGAACAAAGGGTGGCAGCACCGGTGGTTTTATCTCCGAAATGACGACAGGGAGGCTCCCGTCGTTTTCTCACCGAGTGGTTACCGCCGCCGGCGATAACTGGCCCTACGGGGCCCCGCACTGAGAGATAGAAGAATCTCCAGCCCCTTTTGAAGGCCTTGGAGGAGCTGCGAAAAGGAGGGCTCACCGCCGCGGGGGTGGTTGCCGCCATTCATCGCCAGGAGGGTGCTCCCCTTGGCGGAGCGGTGGCTGTCCGCTTTGGGAGATGACGCCGGGGGTCGACTTGGAGAGTTCGCAGATGTCCTCGGACCCCCTTCCCGCCGACGACCTCCACAGGCGGGTGGCCGGCACGATGGGGAAGTTAGACGCCAGCGCCTTTTCCCAGCTCTCGATGCGTCCCGATCGTGGGTGCGTGTCCCTGGTGAGTGTCCGCTCCTTCTTCCTTCTCGTGTCGGGTTGCCCTCGGTTCTCACAGCCGAGACTTTTCGCCCAGTCTCCAAGAGGTGGGGTCTCACAAGCCTTCCCTGCCACCGGTCCCAGAGGACGCGGTGGACCGAGCTGCGTGGAGGGTCAGCCGCAGAGAAGAGGAAGGAGAAGAAGGACGCGAAGAAGGCTCGGGCCCGCGAGCGAATGCGGGCTCGGGATGCCTTGGAAAGGCTTCGTCGTTGGCAGGAGAGGGATGGGCTCCCGAGGGAGCCGTCGCCGGAGATGCCTGACGATGACGATGACGACGATGATGACGAAGACGACGATATGGCCAGCCCGCCTTGGCCTCAGCCCGGATCTGAGGCTGGGCCAGGGGTCATCGAACCAGCCCCCTGAGTGGGCTGGTGCTGTCGATATCCGGGGCGGGGGCATCAGGGTCTCGGCCCGAAGAACAGGGGCAGGTCGAGGGGTTTTTTGACCCTTCGACCCAGGTAGATGAGGTGACCCCGGGGATTCAGGTCGTCCCGCCTGAGGCCCCAGAGCCATTGTCCGTGCCAGGCGGTAGAGGAGGCCGATCCTCAGGTCGCCGCGTCCGCGCCTAGGCGGACAGTTCCTTCGGCGCCCCGGGCGCCAGAGGCGGGGAAGGCACCGAAGCCGGCAGTGGCGCAAGCCTCGGCGGTGCCCACCGGGGCCGAGGCTCGAGGGGCCTCCCCGCAGGAGCGATTGATCGTGGCCCGGAGTGGGTGAGTATCTGAGGACACTCCTGTCCCGGCGCCTTCTTCGTGTGTCCTGATCCCGCTTTTTCCCTTTCTTCCCAGCAAGCGGAGGCATGGTTAAACCAGTCTGGCTCCCCGAAAAGCCCTTAAGACGGCGCCAGCTGGTGCCGCATCAGGCCTCGGCGGCCGGCTGGCCTCTGCACAAGGTGTCCCTGATCAGGAGGTTCAGTCGGCACAAGTTGCTGTGGGGCAAGCTCCCGAGGCCGACTCCTCCGTCGAGGCGACCGTCGAGCCAGGGGAGACTACTGGTGCGGCTACAAGCCTCGAGCCCACCAGACGCGCTGCCGGCGCTGGCACCTGGCTTCTGCCGAGGTGGTTGCCAGTTCTGGCCGTGGAGCCACCTGTCGCCGCCAATGCTGAGATGGCCGAGGCGTCGCTACTTGATGCCTTGGAGGAGGGGGGCGCAGAACCGCGACCCGTCCTGGGGGGCGGCAACCTCGTCCCCGCGCGGCGCAGCCCCGACGGGCGGCGTCAGTCGCTCTAGGTTCTAGACCAGTGGGGCTTCGGATCCCCTCTTCGTTCTTGACGATGAGCGAGAGGAGCAGTCTTGGGATGGGCTTCGTGAGTGCGCCGAGGCGACGGTGGGGTCGCTTCGGTCGACCTTGGAGGTCCTTTGCAGGGACGTTCCCAAGATCCTCCAGGTAATGATTTCAAGCATACCTTTCACGTGACCAAGGCATTCTTCATGACGCCCAGCTTCCTTTCCTCAGGATCTGACGAATCTGAGCGCCGCCAAGTCGTCGTTTATCTGCCGCGAGGCCGACGTCTGGGGTTCGCTGCGGTCCCTGAGGGCCACGCTTGCCGGGGCAACCGAGCGCCTCTCCCAACGGAGCGCCGAGGTGGCGGACCTTCGGTTGCTCTGTGTCGATCTGGGAGCAGAGGCAGCGGCGGCACGTGCAGAGGCGCAGCGGCAGCAGTTGGAGCTTGGCCAGGTCATCGGCGAGCGGGACCAATCTCGTGGCCGGGCCGCCGAGGCTGAAAGTCGGGTTGAGGCTCTTGGAGTCCAGTTAGCCGAGGTGTCTGCTCAGGCCGGAGCCCTTGCGGCAGACCTAGCCGTGGCCCAAGCCGTATCCTCGGAGCAGTGTGCCCGAGCCGAAGGTATGTCTTGGCTGTTTTAAGATTTTGATTCAGCTTCGTTCCTCAGCCCGTGTTTGAAGTCTTCTGCTCTGGCTGTTTTCAGAGCTCGAGTCTGCCCTCAATGAGTCCACCAAGGCACTTGCCCAGGCGGCCGAGCAGAGGGAGGCCGACCACACGGCCATGTCCGAGGCCATCTCGGCCTTCTGCTGGGTCTTTGGTTTCGACGACGTCCCCTCGGGAAGCTCCCTTCAGAGTCGCCTGCAGGCCTTGGGTGACCACGCGCGCGGCAGACTTCGCGAGGCGCTACATCACGGCGTCAGGAGGGCCTTCGCCGTGCTCGCTTCCCACTACGACATGGACCTAGAGCGGGTCAGCGAGGGGTATTGTCTTCCCGACGAAGATGAAGCTGCCCTGGCCGAAATCCAGAGGCTTGACGCGGCTGCCGTGGGCCCAAGCGCGGTGCTGGAGACCACCTTCGAAGCAGAGATCCTCCTGCTTGCGCCGCCGTCCGAGGCCGGGGCGGATCTCACCGAGGGTGGAGGCGAAGCCGTGGGAGCGGCTCCTTCTCCGGGCGACGCCTGATTCTGCCGGAGCAGTTTATTTTGAATGCACATGTGTCTTTTGCGACCGCTGAGGCCCGAACTCTTTATCATCGCAATATAATGTTGTGTCTCTTCTCCTCCTGTTTTGCGTATCCTGGACTCGTTCGTCAGTAGCAGGATTGCTTGCCCAAGTAAGAGTTATTTTTCGCGGTAGGCGACGAGTGAGGTATCCGTATCCCAGAGGCGTAGGAATCCCTCGGCTCGGTCGGCCTTGCCACTTACATGCACTCTTATTCGTTTCTTGGGGTCCTGTTACTGATATAGCCGGGAGACACGAAAGTCGTTTTGATGGAAGATTTTGACGTAGAGGGGGTTCGCCTCTTCTAGCCCCCGAGGGAGGGTCGGGCTTTGCTGAGGCAAGGCCGACCCTTCCTTGATGGTTAGACTTCATATGTAAACGAGGTATATGAATGGCTTGAAAACATCTTAAGGGTAGAAGCGGCGTAGCTGTCGGATGTTACAAGCGTTGCTGTAGACCTCGCCTTGACTGTTGGCCAGCTTGTATGTACCGGGCTTCAAAACCTTGGCGATGATGAATGGCCCTTCCCAGGGAGGCAGTGAGCTTGTGCCGCCCTCGGGCGTCTTATCGTAGTCGAAGCACCAAGTCGCCCACCTGGAGGTCTCAGGATCGAACCTCTCGGGCGTGGTAGCGTCACAGGGACTGCTGATACCGCGCCGAGTGTAGTAAGGCCACGTCCCGAGCCTCTTCCAGCTGGTCCAGTGAGTCTTCTCGGTTGGTCTGGTTGCGTTGGTCGTCGTAGGCCCTCGTCCTTGGGGAACCGTATTCTAAGTCTGTGGGCAAGATGGCCTCGGCCCCGTAGACTAGAAAGAACGGCATGAAACCCGTGGCTCGACTTGGCGTCGTCCTCAGGCTCCAGACCACCAAGGGGAGTTCCTTCATCCATCGCCTGCCGAACATGTGGAGGTCGTTTTAGATCCTCGGCTTGAGTCCTTGCAGAATCATGCCGTTGGCACGCTCTACCTGCCCATTCGTCATAAGGTGAGCCACGGCGGCCCAGTCCACCCGGATGTGGTGATCCTCGCAGAAGTCCAGGAACTTCCTGCCGGTGAACTGGGTGCCGTTGTCGGTGATGATGGAGTTCGGGACCCCAAAGCGTTGGATGATGTTGGTGAAGAACGCCACCGCCTGTTTGGACCTGATGCTGTTTAGGGGTCAGACCTCGATCCACTTGGAGAATTTGTCGATGGCGACCAGTAGGTGCGTGTAGCCCCCGGGTGCCTTCTGCAAGGGGCCGACGAGGTCCAGACTCAACACGGCAAACGGCTAGGTGATGGGTATTGTTTGCAGAGCCTAAGCGGGTAGGTGCGTCTGCCTTGCGTAGAACTTACATCCTTGGCAGGTGCAGACAATTCTAGTAGCGTCGGCCACCGCGGTCGGCCAATAGAAACCTTATCGGAAAGCGTTTCCAACAAGGGCTCGAGGCGCTGCGTGGTGACCGCAAGCCCCCGAGTGTATTTCTTGTAAGAGCTCCTGGCCTTCGGCGATGGATATGCATCGCTGGAGGATGCTGGAGGGGCTGCAGTGGTAGAGCTCCTTCCCTTCACCCAGCAAGACGAATGACTTGGCGCGCCGCGCCAGTCGCCGAGCTTCGGCTCGGTCGAGGGGCAGCTCTCCTCGGTGGAGATATTGCAGGTACGGGGCCTGCCAGTCTCGATCAGGCGGGACCTCATTCCGCTCTCCCTCGACGCACAGTGCCTCACCCTCGGGGTCCAAGGGTGCCTCGGTTTGAGCCGAGGGCGCCTCGGGCCGAGCCGAGGGTGCCTCGGGCTGAACCGAGGGTGCCTCGGGCTGAGGCGAGGGTGCCTTGGGCCGAGCCGAGGGTGCCTCGGGCTGAACCAAGGGTGCCTCGGGCTCGGTCGTGTCGCTGGTCTTGACCGAGGGTTGATGTAGGTCTCGGGAGAAGACGTCCGGGGGAACCATTGTCTGCCACGAAGCTATCTTCGCCAGCTCATCCGCAGTCTCGTTGTACCATCGGGCGACGTGGTTGACCTCGAGCCCGTAGAACTTGTCTTCCAGGCGCCGAACCTCGTTGCAGTAAGCTTCCATCTTCGGGTCGCGGCAGTGGGAGTTCTTCATGACTTGGTTGATGACAAGCTGCGAGTCACTGCGAGCGTCGAGGCGTCGGACCCCTAGCTCGATGGCGATGCGCAACCCGTTGACCAGAGCCTCGTACTCAGCCATGTTGTTGGACGCCGGGAAATAAAGGTGCAACACGTAGCGGAGGTGCTTCCCAAGGGGCGAGATGAAGAGCAGGCCCGCGCCTGCCCCTGTTTTCATCAGCGACCCATCGAAAAACATGGTCCAGAGTTCCGGTTGAATCGAAGCTGTCGGAAGCTGGGTGTCGACCCATTCAGCCACAAAGTCTGCCAAGACTTGGGACTTGATGGCCTTCCGAGGGGCGAACGAGATTGTCTCGCCCATGATTTCCACCACCCACTTTGCAATCCTACCCGAGGCCTCTCGGCACTGGATGATCTCCCCGAGGGGGAAGGATGACACCACAGTTACCGGATGAGACTCGAAGTAGTGTCGCAACTTTCGCCGCGTCAGAATTACCACATACAGTAGCTTCTGAATTTGTGGGTAGCGGATCTTGGTCTCGGACAGTACCTCACTGATGAAGTAGACCGACCTCTGGACGGGCAATGCATGCCCTTCTTCTCGTCTCTCAACCATGATCGCGGCGCTGACCACCTGAGTGGTAGCGGCGATGTAGATCAAGAGGGCTTCTCCGGCAGCGGGGGGCACCAGGATGGGTGCGTTCGTAAGGAGCGCTTTCAGGTTCCCGAGGGCTTCCTCGGCCTCGAGGGTCCAAGTGAAGCACTCGGTCTTTCTTAAGAGGCGGTACAGAGGTAGGCCTCTTTCGCCGAGGCGCGAGATGAAACGGCTCAGAGCCGCAAGGCATCCCATGACCTTATGTACGCCTTTCAAGTCCTTGATGGGCCCCATGTTGGTGATGGCCGCGATTTTTTCCGGGTTAGCCTCGATGCCCCGCTCGGAGACGATGAACCCCAAGAGCATGCCTCGGGGGACTCCGAAGACACACTTCTCGGGATTGAGTTTTACGCCTTTCGCCTTGAGACACCTGAATGTCGTTTCAAGGTCGGAGAGGAGGTCAGAGGCTCTACTCGTCTTGACTACGATGTCATCAACGTAAGCCTCGACTGTTCGACCAATGTGCTCTCCGAACACGTGGTTCATGCACCTTTGGTATGTCGCACCCGCATTCCTCAAACCAAATGGCATAGTAACGTAGCAGTACATGCCAAAAGGTGTGATGAAAGAAGTCGCGAGCTGGTCGGACTCTTTCATCCTAATTTGGTGATACCCTAAGTAGGCATCGAGGAACGACAGGGTTTCGCACCCAGTAGTGGAATCCACGATTTGATCGGTATGAGGCAGAGGGTAGGGAACCTTCGGACATGCTTTGTTTAGACCAGTGTAGTCTACACACATCCACCATTTCCCTCCTTTCTTTCTCACAAGCATAGGGTTGGCAAGCCATTCGGGATGGAATACCTCTTTGATGAACCCAGCGGCCATCAACTTGTGGATCTCCTCGCCTATGGCTCTGCGCTTTTCTTCGTCGAATCAGCGCAGAGGCTGCTTCATGGGTCGGGCTCCAGCTCGGATATCCAGTGAGTGCTCGGCGACTTCCCTCGGTATGCCCGGCATGTCCGAGGGACTCCATGCAAAAACCTCGACGTTCGCGCAAAGAAAGTCGATGAGCACTGCTTCCTATTTGGGGTCGAGCTCGGAGCCGATCCGGATCTGCTTGGAGGTGTCGTTGCTGGGGTCGAGAGGGACGGATTTAACCGCCTTTGCCGGCGTGGCGCTTCGCATCTGGAACCTCCTTGGGGAGGCTTTCCATGTCGGCGATGAGGGCCTCGGATTCGGCGAGGGCCTCGGCGTACTCCACGCACTCCACGTCGCATTCGTACGCGTGTCGGTACGTGGGGCCGACGGTGATGACCCCGTTGGGGCCCGGTATCTTGAGCTTGAGGTAGGTGTAGTTGGGGACGGCCATGAACTTGGCGTAACATGGTCTCCCCAGCACTGCGTGGTAGGTTCCTCGGAACCCGACCACGTCGAACGTGAGGGTTTCCCTTCGGAAGTTGGAGGGAGTCCCGAAGCAGACAGGCAGATCAAGTTGTCCGAGGGGTTGGACGCGTTTCCTGGGGATGATCCCGTGAAAAGGCGTCGCGCCTGCCTGGATCGAGGACAGATCGATCTGCAGGAGCCCGAGGGTCTCAGCGTAGATGATGTTGAGGCTGCTGCCTCCGTCCATGAGGACCTTGGTGAGCCTAACGTTGCCGATGACGGGGTTTACAACGAGCGGATACTTCCCCGGGCTCGGCCCGCGGTCGGGGTGGTCGCCTTGGTCGAAGGTGATGGGCTTGTCGGACCAGTCTAGGTAGACCGGCGCTGCCACCTTTACCAAGCAGACCTCCCGACGTTCTTGCTTGCGGCGCCGGGCTGAGGCATTCGCCACTCGCCCACCGTAGATCATGAAGCAGTCGTGGACCTCGGGAAACTTCTCTGCCTTGTGGTCCTCCTTCTTGTCGTTGTTGTGGGCCCTGCCACCTTCCGCCGGTGGCCTGGCCTTATGAAAGTGGCGCCGAAGCATGACGCACTCCTCAAGGGTGTGCTTGACGGGCCCCTGATGATAGGGGCACGGCTCCTTGAGCATCTTGTCGAAGAGATTGGCACCTCCAGGAGGTTTCCAAGGGTTCTTGTACTCAGCGGCGGCAACAAGGTCCGCGTCGGTGGCGTCGCGTTTCGCTTGCGACTTCTTCTTGTTCTTCTTCTTGGTGTCGCGCCGAGCGGACGGCTCAGGGACATCTTCCAGCTGGCGGCCCTGGGGCTGCTTGTCCTTCCGGAAGATGGCCTCAACCGCCTCCTGGCCGGAGACGAACTTGGTGGCGATGTCCATCAGCTCGCTCACCCTGGTGGGGGTCTTGCGACCTAGCTTGCTCACCAGGTCGCGGCAGGTGGTGCCGGCGAGGAACGCGCCGATGACATCGGAATCAGTGATGTTGGGCAGCTCGGTGCTGCTTCGAGAATCGCCGGATGTAGTCCCGGAGAGACTCTCCGGGCTACTGGTGGCAGCTTCGGAGATCCCAGGAGTTCCTAGGGCGCACGTACGTGCCCTGAAAGTTGCCGGCGAAGGCTTGGACCAGGTCGTCCCAGTTGGAGATCTGCCCCGGAGGCAGATGCTCCAGCCAGGCTCGAGCGGTGTCGGAGAGGAATAGGGGGAGGTTGCGGATGATGAGGTTGTCATCGTCCGTTCCACCTAGCTAGCAGGCCAGTCGGTAGTCCGCGAGCCACAGTTCCGGCCTTGTCTCCCCTGAGTACTTTGTGATGGTAGTCGGGGTTCGGAACTGGGTCGGGAACGGTGCCCGTCGTATGGCCCGGCTGAAAGCCTGTGGACCGGGTGGTTCGGGCGAGGGGCTCCGATCCTCCCCGCTGTTGTAGCGTCCCCCACGCCTGGGGTGGTAGCCTCGGCGCACCCTTTCGTCGAGGTGGGCTCGATGGTTGCGGTGGTGGTGCTCGTTGCCGAGGCGACCTAGGGCCGCAGGCGCCGTGTTGCGCGTGCACCCGGTGTGGATCGAGGCTTCTCGCAAGAATCCGGAAGTCACGACGCGATGCTCCGGGGGGTATCCCTGCCTTCGGGAGGCAGAGCTTTCGGCCCGTCGGACCGCGGCATCTTCCAGGAGGTTCTTGAGCTCTCCCTGGATACACCGCCCCTCGGTGGTGGAGGGTTCCGGCATCGCTCGGAGTAGTATCGCAGCTGCAGCCAGGTTCTGGCCGACCCCACTGGAAACCGGGGGCAGCCTTGGCTTGGTATCGTCGGCGATGTGGTGCTGAACATCCTGGGCCAGGTGACGCGCTTCTCCGGCCGGAGCTCGGCTTGCCCACTCCTATCCGAGGTTCAGCCGAGGCTGCACAAGTGTTCCTGCCTCCTCGTCGAGCCTGGCCTGCATCTCGTGGATTTGCTCGAGCTGTGCGTCCTAACCCCCCGCAGGGACTGGGACCACAGCTAGCTCCCAAAGGATGTCAACGCGAGGTGCAGGCCTAGGGGGATCGCCGTTCTCCGGCATACCAAGATGGTTACCTTCGCCAAGACCCCCTAGATCGACGTGGAAACATTCGCGACTTGGGCCATAGCCCTCGTCGCCGAGGCTGTGGCTACCATCGGAACAATCGGAGAGGCAGTAGTCACATGCGGTCATGAAGTCCCGCATGGCACTGGGGTTACCAAGTCCGGAGAAATCCCAACCAGAGTCGGGCTCGTCATCTTCCTCGGAACCCAAGGGCCCGTAGGTCGAGACGGCCGTCAGTCTGTCCTAGGGTGACCGCACATGGTACCCCGGAGGGTTTGGACATGCCTTTGCAAAAGCCTCCACCGAAGCGGGGTCGCTTGGTGGATCGAAGCTAAATCTGAAAGGCATGGGATGGGAAACGGACGGTACCTCTTGATCGACGGGTGGTGACGAAGTCGCGTCAGGGGCGGACTGCACCGTTGTCTCAAGTACGAGGGCGATGCCCAGCAAGCCCTTCGCGAGCGTGCTGGCGTCATCCGTCAGCTCGATGTTGGCGTGTTGTGGGGAAACGGCGCTCGTCTTCGTCTCCGACACGAGGTCAACGCCCGGCGTGTCCCCCCGCTGGGGCGCCGGCGCCGTCGTCTCGCTCGACAGTCGACGAGGTGTCGCCCCCTACTTGGCCATGCCTGCCCCGCCTCCTCCTCTGTCGGCGGGGGAGGGGACGGGATAGAACTGAATGTTGCTCTTCCGCCCCGTGGGGAAGACGTCGTCGATTCCGCCGCCGGCGAGCGGGCTGACGACCGCCATTGTCGTCGTCGCGTGGCGAAATGAGGAGTACCATGTCGTAGCTGCCGTCGAGAGACATGAACTCGAGACTCCCGAAACGGAGCGTCGTCCCGGGTTGGAAAGGTTGCTGGGGACTACCCATCTGGAGCTTGACGGGAAGCTGTTCGTCAATACGCAGCAGGCCCCTACCTGGCGCGCCAACTGTCGGCGTTTCGACCCCGGGGGGTCCCTGGACCGACGAGTAAATTGTCGCTGCGTGCCCCAGCCCAGATGGGTCAGCGCGAGAGGGACACAAAGGGGGGAGAACAGTGAGGGGAAACCGCGGCCTTCGTGTTGTCCTGCGCCTAGGGCGGCTGGATGCGCTTGCAGTAGGGGGTTACAAGCGTTCGCGTGGGAGCGAGAGCGAGAGAGAGAGAGCGAGAGCCTTATGCGTCGGCCCGTTCTCCCGCGCGGCCTACCTCTCTGTACGAGAGCCCTGGACCTTCCTTTTATAGTCGTAAGGAGAGGGCCCAGGTGTACAATGGGGGGTGTAGCAATGTGCTAACGTGTCTAGTAGAGGAGCTAGAGCCCTAAGTACATGTCGTTGTGGCAGTCGGAGAGGTTTTGGCATCCTGTTCATGTGATGTCGTGGTCGTCGGAGGAGCACTGGAGCCCTGCGGAAGTACAGCTGTCGGGGCTGTCGGGTCCGCGCTGACGTCTCCTTGCTGACATAAGAGGCTGGGAGCTGCCGCCGTCATGGAGCATGCGAGGTGTCATCATTACTTGTTTACCGGGGCGAGCAGATGGGACACCGGTCTTGTTCCCCGTAACCTGAGCTAGCTAGGGGTAGGGTAATGATGGCCCTCCTGGCGACGTGGCTGGTCCGAACCCGAGTTGGGGCGAGGTGGCGATTCCTCCGAGGTCGAGGTTGAGTCCGAGCCCTGGGGTCGGGCGAGGCGGAGTCCGTCGTCTTCCAGAGCCGAGGCCGAGTCCGAGCCCTGGGTCGGGCGAGGCGGAGTTCGTCGTCTTCCGGAGCCGAGGCCGAGTCCGAGCCCTGGGGTCGGGCGAGGCGGAGTCCGTCGTCTTCCAGAGCCGAGGCCGAGTTCGAGCCCTGGGTCGGGCGAGGCAGAGTTCGTCGTCTTCCAGAGCCGAGGCCGAGTCCGAGCCCTGGGTCGGGCGAGGCAGAGTTCGTCGTCTTCCGGAGCCGAGGCCGAGACGGGGGCCGAGCCCTGGGGTCGGGCGAGGCGGAGCTTCCTATGTCGCCCGAGGCTGGACTTAGCCGCTGTCGACCTTACTCTGGCGAGTGGCACGGCAGTCGGAGCGGGGCAGGCGGCGCTGTACTCCTGTCTGGTTGGTTAGTGGAGCGGCGAAGTGACTGCGGTCACTTTGGCTCTGTCGACTGGAGCGCGCGTCAGGATAAGATGTCAGGCGATCCTTGCATTAAATGCTCCTGCGATACGGTCGGTTGGCGTGGCGATCTGGCCAAGGTTGCTTCTCTGCGAAGACTGGGCCTCGGGCGAGCCGAAGGCATGTTCGTTGCTTGAGGGGGCCCTCGGGCGAGACGTGAATCCTCCGGGGTCGGCTGCCTTTGCCCAAGGCTGGGCTCGGGCAAGGCGAGATCGTGTCCCTTGAGTGGACTGAGCCTTGACCTTAATCGCGCCCATCAGGCCTTTGCAGCTTTGTGCTGATGGGGGTTACCAGCTGAGATTAGGAGTCTTGGGGGTACCCCTAATTATGGTCCCCGACAACTAGAATCACAAATAGATTATGAAACATTTTCTCATAACAGTATAACACACATTTTGTATATAAGTTACCGTGGTATTATATGTCCCCGTTGCAACGCATGGGCACTCACCTAGTTAGGTCTTGTGAACCGAACATTTTTCAAAAGAGCGCCTTTTGTTATAACCACTACTTGTGACGTTTTGAAAAGCAAATGCTCTTCTAGTTATGTTTTCTTTTAGCTTTTTCTATGGTGAATGTGGTATGTTGTTGAGTGGTGTTTGTTTCTTCTTGTTTGCTTGTGTGATATTCAGTAATTGATCTAGTAGCTGAGAATCAAGATCCATTTTTGAAGAAGAACCGCAAGTTTTCTATAAGCAAGGCAAGTGGACTTCTCCCCTTGCATATTCTATCTGATCCCATACAATGCATTTAATAAAGTTTACTTTTGGATAATGTGCATAATTTGATGGGTTGCTTTTTCAAATACACCTAACATTTCCAACCTTATTCCTTGATCAAACCTGGGTATTGTAATTTACTTTAGTAGCTATGCTATTGCTACAACTTTAACTTTATGCTGGTACTCCTGCTGATGATATTAATGTTCCAAATGGTAAGTTTACATTATTGTTGTTAATCCAATGATTAAGCAAGATCATATTGTGTTAATTGGAACATGGAGTAACCACCCAGGAAAATAGTGCAACCACGAGTGCTATTATGGCCTTGGATTTGGTAATTAGCTTGATGTGCTTAGTGCTTAGCAACCTTACCTAAAATATGGGCAAGAGGGGACGGTTTTTGGTGCTTCTCTTTTAGGGTGCGCCCGGGGTTGTCACCATCCCGACTCAAAACCTTAGCGGGTTGTTTCGTATTAAGTGTATTTGTGAAAGCCTCATAATGAATCCCTAGTCATTCACCTCGGAAGTGAATACAGGACTTGCAAACCCAGGTTAATGGGGATACACGACTTGTGGGTAAAGTTGTACCACCTCTGCAGAGTGTAAAACAGATATATCAGTCGTGCCCACAGTTACGAGCAGCTTGGACCCTCACATGATAATTGAACTTAAAGATGGAAAATAAATCATGGTCCTTTTGGTTCAAGTGGTTCTGAGCTTATGTTGGTGATATATTTATGTTGATGATATATATATGCTAAAGATTATTGCTTATGCTTAAATGGGGTTGGTATATACTTATACCTAGTAATCAGGTGTTGATAATAAAATGTTGACCAACTAAAATGCTAACCACGATAAACTTTAGCCTTACCTTGTTAACCTTGCATTTTCACCCCACTTGCTGAGCCCCAACCATAAGTGAGCTCACCCTTCCTTAATTTTGATCAGATGTTTGTAGATGAAGATTTTGATGGTGAACTCCATGGATGCTAGTCTAGTGATACCCCCAGTCATCTTCTTGTGGAAGGATGTCCATGTTTCGCTGTACTTTGATGAATAAAGGTTAAGACATTATGTTTGTTTGAAGTGTAATATGTTAATATAATCTTTATTTACGCTTTTATGAATTGTTCTTTTGATATTTTACACTTGTGACGTCAACATATGTGTGGAAATAGGTCCTGGAACACATATGTTATGCATTCGGCCCTTAAAACAGGGTGTGACAGAAATGATGTCAAAGCAATGTGACCGTAGGTCGCTAGATTAGTTCGAAATGGAAAGTCGAGTCAGTCTTTCAAAACTAACTTATTTGTCTCCATAAAAACTTATTTTATATCAAAACTTGTCTCATTTATCTTCAACTCTTCTAGTCTAATTTTTGGTGTATCAGAAGTCTCTACAAAAAGCACTGCATAGTTTGCTAGAAGAAACCCTTTCAAAGCTATTGAAGATGCCCTTTTCTCTGTCTCATCCTCACCCCGCAAAAAGTTTTGTTATGGATTCCCTGGATCTATTACCAGACTTTTTGGTTAGGTTGATAGGATAGTTCTTTAGTATTAAGTTTTTTGACTAGATCGGTAAGGACGATGTTAAATTATATTATAGTGGTTTTCTAATCCATAATCATGTTATATAACTCTTGTGTTCTTCTACTCTTGTTTCTTCTTATGAATTGCCATCCTTGCGCAATATCTACCTTGATATATTGAACTCTTTGCCCTCTGCTTGATAATGCCTCTCTATTTCGTCTCCTTGATAAAACATTCTTCCTAACTCACTTCATAATCCTTGGTTATATCATTTATCCTCACTTCACCAAATCAGGGTTTTCTTATTTCATTCTTGGACATCAACAATAATGTCTTGTCCTTGTCTAACTCATTGCTATTTTTGATCTGATTCCTTGATTTTATAATCTCTCTTTCTTATTCCTAACCTTTCAAAAAAAGAACTATGATAAAACCATTGTCCTTAGAAGACGTCTATCTTTTGGTTGATAGAGTAACATCAAGTTTTGTTGTGTTGGTGTGCTTAAGTTCTTGTTTGTTGTCTTTGTGACCGTGTTTGATTTGCTTCTTTGTAATGTTTGTTGGTGTATTGTGTGACTTCTGTCCATAATGGCATCAGTTTACTAGGTAAAACCATAAGTAGTTGGGTTTTCCCTTCTCTCTATACCCTTACTTTGCTCAATCTCTTCCTCGTCTTCCTTCTCATACCCAAATAAGAGAATCAAATCAGGCTCAGTTGTTTAAGATGCTGACACCCGATCAGCCATCATCTGTCGTCAGTCAAACAAAGTTGACCCACAAAGAACTCAAAGCAAGAGGTGTTTGCTACTACTGTACGAACGAAGGACATATTATTCGTCGATGGCCTAAGAAGCGTCTTGATTGACTAGAGAAGAAGATTGCAAAGTAGGACCCAAGCTATAATCCAGAAGATCAACCGGTTTATAAGTACGATGATGAAGGTCACCTGATTAGTATATATTGTGGAATGAAGAAACAATAAGTTCCTTACATTTAGAAGAGTTAAGTGTGAACCAAGAACTTATGAGTAACCATATATCACCTTTGTTTTCTTGCTAGCCTTCTTAACCTCAAGGACGAGATTCTTTTTAAGGGGTTAGATTTTGTAAACCCTAAATCCGTCAATTGAAAACAACTTAGTTTATATTATTAATTTCTAGTAGAAATAAAAATATTTAGGTTTTTAAATAATGAATTTGGTGATAGTAACAAATTAAACAATTTATGAATAAATTTAATTTATCAAGTGTTTGATGCATTCATGCCGGAGCATATATTTTGTTTGATTTGCATTTTAAATCCAGTTCTTGGATTTGATTTTGTGAGAAAGATCTCATTTTATGAAGTATTAACGAATTATAATGATAATATTTTTGGAATGTTCATTTTATTATGTTAAAAAAATTATTTAAATGATTCACAAATATCCTATTTTTATTTAATTTATTATTTTTGAAGACCATTTTATTTAACAATAGATTCGCCCTAAAATAATTTATCGATTATTTTATTTATGTAAATATTAATTTTCAAATTTATTATTACTTTAAAATATTTAAACATATATTATATGTATATTTTTATATATTCTATTAAAAAATAAAAGAAAAAAGACAAAAGTGTTAAGAAAATTGTAACATTTCATATGATCAACTCAAGGAGTGCCTGCCAACGGACACACCCATTGACATTGCACACCTACACATGTATATATATAAGGATATTCCCTAAAATAAAAATAACTGTCATTCTGTCTCTGTCACTTCTCTCTGAACTCGTTACCACTGAATTCCAGCACGTTATCAACACTGCTCGCACGTTATCAACACTGCTCGCGAGAATAAAGAGAAAGAGAAGGGATCGCTCGCAGAAGAAGAAACAAGTAAATCGTCGACCCCTTCACCGGTCCTGGATGAACGAGATATGAATCAATTAGCTTTGGAACATGTCAAGAACAAAAAATAGGTATGTTTTTCTTGTTCTGGATGATGCGAAAAACCTCCGCGTTGCACGGGACATCTGGACCGGCGGCTTGCCAGCAGCGTAATCACGCACTAATCGAGACACTAGAACCCGCGCCAGCGCCACGGGGTTGAGCGCCGTCGCGTAGGAGTTCACGCGCCCGCGCGCTGGTGAGGCCACATGCCGTGCAGAGGGGCCTCGCCCTCTCGCTGTCAGGGTTGCGTAGCCGACGCCGTTGGTGCTTGGTCGGGGGTCCTACGCCGCCGAGGCCATTACGCCCGGGACCGTGCCAGGGCCAAGGCCTGCGTACCCGCGGCGTCGTGGCCGACGCACGGCCGTGACCGGACCACGCTAGAGGGTCGTGGCCTCTTGCGTTGGCCAGGGTCGCCCGTGATCGGAGCTCCTGCCGCCGGAGATGCACCCGATCCGCCAGGGCTGGTGGTCGCCGCGCCGAAGGGTCCCACACGCACACGTCGTTGGGGCCTGCGTCGCCAACCCGCCCCGAGGCCGCGCCCTTTCCGCGACTGCGCCTGCGCCCGGCCAGGGTTGCGCGCCCGAGCCTGGACAGCAACCACGCCGCCGTCAGGGGTGACTGCACCGACGCCGGGGGTCCCGCACCCACGCGCTGCACGCGGGCGCGGCCCCCGCGGGGGGCCGCACCACATGCTGTTGGGCTACCGCGACCGCGCTGCAGGGCCTTGCCTGCGCGCGCTGGACGGGCCGCCGTGCCCCGCGCCGCCGGGGCTGAGGGTGCCACGCCTAGGCCGCCGGGGCAAGACAACCGCCGCCGGTTTGGATGTGAGAGGCGGTTAGGGTTTTCCTAACCCTAACCACCAGCTTTAATGGACCCCTTTTTAGCTCCTAAATGGGCGATTTTGTCTGACGGGACAGCATGGGGCCATTTCCACAGATTGGGCTCACAATTTTATCATTTTCTGTAATACTCAAAATTGTATAAAAGGAATATGTAGAGGATTTCCTCATTTTATGTGCCTTATTTGCATCATGAAAAGAGCACACATAAAATTAAGAGTGATTAAATTTAACCAATGACACTAAAATAAAAGAAAGTGCATCATATTGGAGTTTTGTTTGTGCATCAAGTAATGTTCACAATAATATTAATAAAAACATAATAATTGACTTGAGATGAAGTTTAAGTCCTAACCTGAGAATTAGGGTTTGAAAGAGAGGAGGAAGGAAAAGGTACTATACAGTACAAAAAAATATATAATTCATAAGCACATAAATTCATTCCATAATGATTTATTCAAATCATATACCTAGAAGTTTGAGTACAAGATTCACCACAAATTTGAAATTCAAATTGGATTTGAAGATGAAGAAAAAGAAAATAGAAAGAAAAAGAGGAAAACTGTGTTGGGCTCAAAGTGGCTGGCTCGGCCCACCAACGAATACCACGCGGCCATCTTCCACAGAAGCGTGCCGACATGCGGGCCCGGCGAGTCTGTCTCATGCGCGTTCTCCGCGTCGCTGCCGCAGCGGGCCCATCTGTCTTCCACGCTCTCTTCTCATGGGCGTTTGTCTGGGTCGCTGCCGTCCGGGCCCACCTGACAGGTACGACTTCCCCACGAACAACCACACCGCGTCCAGCGGCGGCGTGGGCGGGGATCTCGCGTGACCGGTGCATCTCGCCCGGCTGCGGACTCTGCTGCGTGGGTTTACAAGTACCTTTCCTGCGCCCCGTTTTCTCATCTCCTTCATCTCGATAGCTCAGCACCCCGACCTCGATACATTCTCGTCGCCGCCAGGGTAGTTTCGGGCCGCCACGTGCGCTGTCGGCGTTCGCTGTGATCTAGAGTACACGGAGGGCACCGCTGGGATTCTCGGAGACGCGTGAACTCTCGGCGTGCGAATCACGGGTGCGTGGGCCGTCGAACACTGGGGATTGCTCGCCGGAGTCCAGTATTCGTCTCGGACTGCACCTTGTCGTGGACAGGTGTCTGCGGATTGCCTCCCTTTCCGGTGAGCCCCCATGCGCCTCCGCACTCTCCTGCTCCTCGAAATAGTGTAGGTATCGCTTTGGTTGGGTCAGTATTTGGCCGGGTTGAGAGAACGCCGGTGAAGTCGTCGCCTCGGCCGCGTCCGCAGGGCACGCTCGTCGGGGGAGGGAGACGATGAACCGCAGCCGTTGGATCTGACGCGTGCGACCGAGATTAGCTGACCCAGCGTCCCCTTGCGCGCAGCTGATCTGGGTCGTTGATGGCGCGATCTGCGGTGTAGATTCAAGGGCGTGTACTAGGTTAGGTCAGAGTAGTGTGGAGCGTTCGATTTCGATCGGACGGGCAGGGAACTAATCGGGATTCATTAAATCCTGCACGCTGGAATCAGATCGGACGGCTAGGATAGATCGGTACCCCTTCGGCTCTAGATTCTTGCTAAAGAGACCCTAGGGTTAAAAGATATCAACCCGCCGTCCCAGTTTGACCGTGGCTGAGTCTTAGCATATTTTGCGAGAGGCCCCTGAACTTTCTGAAAATTGACGCCTAGTCCAGAGAACAAATAAAACCAGAGAAATGAATTTAAAAATGGATTTTTAGTATTAATTAAATGCCAGAATTTGTATAATCCATAGAAAATTCATGTTAACTCCAAATGGAACCATTCCAGTTCCTAAAATTTTGTAATGTTATTCTCTATCATTTAGTGTCTCTGTTTTGACATGAAAACAGTTAGAAAATTAATTTATCATTTAATCCCATTTCAAGCACATTAAATCTTAGAAAGTTCATAACTTGAAATCTATAACTCCAAATTTAGTGATTCCAGTTCCTATGATCTCATTTTAATGTGTAGATTTTTACTGTATATTTTATTTACATGTTTGATGTGATGTTAAGTTATGCTATACTACGTACGTATTGTGTTGATGCGAGTAGACGAGCAAGCCACTGTGGATTCTGAGGTTCAGCAAGTAGAAGTAGCTGAGTAGGAGCTCATTGAAGGCAAGTTGTGCCCTTGATCACTTACTTTTCCCAGCCATGTTCTTATTAATTTTAATGATCTTCATAGGTTAATTTTGATGGTATCCTTTAGGTTACCCCAGTTTTGGTTATCTTTATACCTTGTTCACCCCTGAAATATTTTTGGGTAGTACCTGCTATTGCTTTATGTGGATTGGGTATGGAGATACAACATTCATGATTACTTTTTTATTATCTTGTTATTATTACTATTCATGTTAAGATCATTAAATTAATGGGAACATGGAGCGACCACCCGGGAAAACAGTGCTACCACAAGGGTTTAATGGGACGCCCTTGGCTGATTAACTAGGAAAGCTAGTGGAGGTCTTCCTTACCCTAAAGGGGCAAGGGCAGTAGGGGAGTGGTCAGTGTAGGGAGGTCCTTGGTTGATTTTGCTGCGATGGCGGTCAGGCAAGAACCCTGCACTGGAGCTTCCTATAAACTGTAGTGGGATTTCTGAAGCTAGTGGAACTTTGTAAAGGCCTCGTAGTGTTACCCTGCCTCGCCTCCTCGGTAGAGGTGTATGGGATTGGCCGTCTCTTGGCAGATGGGTAACATGACTTGTGGGTAAAGATGCGCAACCTCTGCAGAGTGTAAAACTAGTATACTAGCCGTGCTCACGGTCATGAGCGGCTCGGACCCTCACATGATTAATTATGGAACTTAAATTAAATTTGACATTTGCATCACACTTGGGATTATTTTACTATTACTTTTCTTTATTATTATTAAGGTTTGGTATTTACTTACACTTAGTAATTGCTAATAAAATTTTGACCAACTTATAAAAGCAATGCTCAGCCTCAGCCTTTATTTCATTGATCAGCCTTACACTACATGAACTCCCACCTTTGGTGAGTTCATGTCACATTATTCCCCACGACTTGTTGAGCTATGAACGTATGTGAGCTCACTCTTGCTGTCTCACACCCCCCACAGGAGAAGAACAGGTGGTCGAAGAGGAGCCACCTAACACTGAGGCATTCGACTTGATCTAGGTGGCGTTTCTCAGTTGGCATTGGCGCCGACGATCCTTAGTTCGTTTTATATTTATTCTTTTACTTTGTAATAAGTCTTCCGCTATGTAATAAGTACTCTGATGTTTTGTGACATTTATCCCTATACACTCTGTTATTATATATGTTGTCTTCTTTGGCGCATGTATGAGATGACCCCGGCTTTGTCCTTTAAAACCGGGTGTTACAGAAGTGGTATTAGAGGAAATGTTGACTGTAGGACGAAACCTAGATAGAAATGGACAAAACCCTTACCTACTTACCTTATTCTGATTCATTCTATACTTACCTTACTCTGATTCTTTCTATACTTAACTTGATCCTGTCTCACCTTCTACTGTTCTACTCTGATCATTCTTACCTGTTCTACTCTGAGACAAGATGGATTTCACACCTTGGAATCCTACGTTTATGACCTTCTTAGGAGATAGGAGGCCTAAGACAAAAAAATTAAAATTATTTTCTCTATTAAAAATATTGATTGATTGTTCTGATGATCAATGCCTAATTTGCTTCCTTGATTGATTGAAATAGTATAGACGGGCATCTTAGCATGTACCACTATAAAGTAATGAATTAGCTTTAGTAGGCGACACACTTAGCTAATAAATCCCCCAAAGTAACATGCTTTGTAATTACATGCCTTGTCTACAATCCTTTCTTTCGTACCCTGTGCTCCTAACCCAGATGGGCTACCCCTATAGTGTTAGAAGAGAGCACTATAGACGTGATCCTTGGTATGT
The DNA here is from genome assembly GCA_029449295.1 of Zea luxurians. NCBI lineage: Eukaryota > Viridiplantae > Streptophyta > Magnoliopsida > Poales > Poaceae > Zea > Zea luxurians. Next base: position 32,939,170 of record JAOPSE010000010.1, on the reverse strand, counting down.
CATGGTTAAGAAAGGCTAAGGCAGTTTATTCACTGTGCTAAAGGAACCATAGAACTCACCAGTTCCAAAGGAGAAAGATTTGAAGTTGGAATTACAGTAACTACCGCCACCAGACTAGCGACATTCTTAGTAGATGGGAAGTTTGTTGGTGTCAACATCCATGTGGTTAGAGATTTTTCGGATGTCTTCCCAGAAGAGTTACTAAGGATGCCACCATACAGGGAAGATGAGTTCGTCATTGATCCCTTACCTGGGACTGCCCTTATTTCTAAACGGCCATACAGGACGTCCGTAGAAGAACTAAAGGAACTTAAGAAGCAATTAACAGAGTTACAAGAGGCTAGGTACATTCATTCGAGTTCCTCACCTTGGGGAGCACCGGTGTTATTCGTACAGAAGAAGGATGGATCGCAAGGGATGAGTGTGGATTATAGGACCCTTAATGATGTTACTGTGAAGAACAAGTATCTGTTACCCCGCATTGAGGATTTATTTGATCAGATGAGAGGTGCAAGGGTATTCTCGAACATTGATCTCCGATCGGGATACCATCAGATGAAGATTAGACCATCAGATATTCCTAAGACGGCTTTCTCAACCCGATATGGATTATATGAGTTTACTGTTATGCCATTTGGATTAACCAATGCACCGGCTTATTTCATGAATTTGATGAACAAGGTGTTTATGGAGTACTTGGACAGATTCGTCGTGGTGTTTATCGACGATATTCTTATCTATTCTAAGAATGAAAGTGATCATGAACAACATCTAAGGTTGGTGCTACAGAAGTTACGAGATAATCAACTCTATGCTAAGTTCAGCAAGTGCGAGTTTTGGATTGACAAGGTGCCATTCCTTGGACATATTATTTCTAATGGAGGAATAGCAGTGGATCCTGCTAAAGTGAAGGAGATAATGGAGTGGAGAGTGCCCACTACAGTTACTGAGATTCGGAGTTTCTTGGGGCTTGCAGGATACTATCGGAGATTTATTGAAGGGTTCTCTAAGATTGCCAAGCCTATGACCTCGCTTTTGGAGAAAGGAAGAGAATTCAAGTGGGATGAGAAATGCCAAGAGAGCTTTGATCAACTGAAGGAGAGGTTGGTGTCGCCACCAGTATTGGTTATGCCAGATCTACAGAAGGGATTTGACATTTATTGTGATGCATGTGGCCAAGGACTTGGATGTGTGCTCATGCAAGAAGGACATTGTTGGAAACCAAAATGATCGTGCGGACGGTCCGGCCCGGAGGCCGGACGGTCCGCGGTCCGGACCGTCCGCGGTGGTGGCGCGGATGGTCCGCGCGTGCGCAGAGTCAGTTAGGGTTCCTAGTTTCTCGTGGGATTTGTTACCTAAAACCGCGGGATTAACTCAGAAATCAGTTGGAAGCGGATCCAGACCTCCCCCTTTATATAGATGAAGGGCTACGGCCGATTGAACCCCCAACAATCGATCAAATCAAGTCTATTACTCGTTTTTACCTTATGCATTAGGAGTAGTTCTAGTCTAGTTCTAGTTTAGCCCGAGTTTAGTGTTCCAATCCCCAAATTCTCCGCCTCTCTTCGACTCTACATCGATTAGAGGAGTCTAGGTCGGCCTGCCGAGCCTAGACAACCCCTAGGATCTCTCCTCCCCTACGGGGTCCCTCCCGGGAGCGAGATCCAGGCGCCGCCGGCGATCCTCTGCCGCCCCTGCGCACGTGCGGACCGTCCGGCCCCAGGGCGCGGACCGTCCGGCCATCAGGAAGGGAACCCGGGCTCCTGTACCAGGTCGCAGACCGTCTAGCCCTATGCCGCGGACCATCCGCGCCTGACCAGAGAGCACCTCCGCCTCACGCCAGGTCGCGGACCGTCCGGCCCTGTGCCGCGGACCGTCCGCGCCTGGCCAGAGAGCACTGCCGCTGGTTCTTTTTAGTGATTGACGCCTCCAAAAAGGTGTCAACATACTTTTTGGCGACTCCGCTGGGGATTAGGTGTCTAGATCTGCTAAAAATCGGCCCATAAATGGCCGGTTCTAAGGATCACACCAAGATCTCCACTACCAATATCATCAAGCCGGCCATGGAGGCGCTCCCGGCTGATGACCAAAGGCCCTTTGAAGACCTCGTAATGCGCGATGAGAAGGAGGTGATGCGGCAATGGAACGAACAACGCGACAAGGAAGAGGCGGAACTGCTGCATAAACTCTCTGAACGGCGCAAGGAGGCGGCGGACAAGTACTTGTCACACTTCACGGTAGATCGCCACCAGAAGATCGTCCGTCAAGGGGAGATCGATATGGAATCTCTCCTACCTCCACTTCTGGGTCCCGCTGTAAGTACTCCAGACCTATCTCTTACGACTTTCATGGATCAATGAGGAGATCAGTTAAAGCAATATGTAGATGAATCTATTAAAATGCATTTACGTGCATACGAGAAATCAGCTGCTCCTAACTTTCCATCGCGAGAGTCTAATACAGTGCCACCCATGTCAAACACATCGGCTATAAACGGGTCACCCTTGACCCAGCCATCATATGGTATGCCGATGCACGCTTTCGTGTCACCATCACAGCCGCAACCACTAGGCACGCGGCAGGTACTGGACGTGACCAGACCGTCCGAGCATCATCTTAGACAGTCTGGTTATACCGCGGACCGTCCGGCGTATTTCGCCGGACCGTCCGACCAGATGCAGGCCCGCACACAAAACACTCAGGTCGCACCATACATGGCCGGACCATCAGGGTACAACCCTGAACACTTTGGCCCCATCATGGACCGTCCGGTGCATCACGCTGGACCATCCGGATATGTTGCAGACCGTCCGCCATCTTACATCGGACCGTCCGGATATGGCATGAACCGACCGACGTATTACGCTGGACCATCCGACTCCACACGAGTCCATGCGCAGACTGCCCAAGTCGCGCCATATATGGCCGATCCGTCCGGGTACAGCCCTGGACCACTCGGCCCGATCACGGACCGTCCAGTTCTTTATGACAGACGGTCTGGGTACGAGACTACCCATGTAGCACCATATACGGCTGGACAATCTGGATATACCTTCGGACCATTTGGCCAGGTCGCGGACCATCCGGCCTCTTACGCCGGACCGTCCGGATATGCATACGCAGAGCCGAGAGCTGCGCAATACGCACAGTTTCCGCATTCATCGCAGCAACATTATGGTGCCCCACCAGTAACACATTATAATCATGCCATACCACCTCATGGACATAGGGCTGAATACTGTTCGGCCACAAGAGAGCCTGAGAGGTATAGGGCAGGAGTTGGTGACATTAATAGGACACCTAGCGCACACCTCAAACATCCCTGGGAGGAAACCCGACAGAGTGATGTCAGGCAACCTGAGATTTCCACCCACAAACTCAATGGATGGTCGCCAGATATGGCGGAGAGGATCAGAGACGAGGTAGTCGGGATGTTCAGGGACAAACTCGGTGTTAGTTTGTCAGGTACAGGGCAATCGTATCGGAAGCCTTATAGCCACCGATTCGACACCGTGCCATATCCACAGGGAACTAGAATACCAGACTTCTCTAAGTTTTCTGGTGAAGGTGGGAAAAGCACACACGAACATATTAGCCAATTCATAGCACACTTAGGAGAATTGGCTGATGGGGAAGCCTACCGCGTTCGTTTATTTTCGTTGTCCCTTACTGATACTGCATTTGCATGGTACGCAGCTTTGCCACCAAACTCTATTAACTCTTGGGAAGAATTAGAGCAGAAATTTCATGAACACTTCTTCTCAGGAGAACATGAATTAGAATTTGCTGACTTAGCCTCAGTCCGACAGGGGCCTGAGGAATCGGTTAATGACTATATCCGGAGATTCCGGGACACTAGAAACCGATGCTTTCAGATTCATGTCGCAGAAAAACAACTAACAGGGCTAGCTTTCAATGGGTTGCGACCCTACTTAAAAGAAAAATTAGATGGCACCCAATTCTTTTCGCTAGTGCACTTGCACCAGCGGGCTATGACATGTGAAAGCCGAAGTAAGGAAACATCAAAATCGGCTAGCCATAAGATGCATCTAGTGGGATACGATAACTCGGACGATGAATCCACGGATGTATACACAGCCGAACTGGTTTGGCCAGGGCAGGCTAAACCTTCAACGTGTTCTGCTTTACAGTCGATTCGAAAGAATCGACAAGAAGAAGTTAAGTTTACGTTTAATGTTGCCAAATGCGATAAAATATTTGACGAGTTACTGAAAAACGACAATATTAAATTAACTCATACTATTCCTCCTCCTGATGAATTAAAGAGGCGTGCTTATTGTAAGTGGCATAATTCCTTTTCTCATGCCACCAATGATTGTAATGTTTTTCGTCGACAGATACAATCGGCCATAAATGAGGGTCGATTGGCTTTTCAGGAGATGCAAGTAGACACACAACCCTTTCATGTTAATACAATAGAGCTCACATGCAAAAAGGTCTTGGTTCGGCCCGAAATGGCCGATAAAGGCAAAGGCAAGGGCATCGTCATTGGCGATCCCCGCATGTCAGATATATCACAAAAGGAGATTGCTCGAAAGGCTTCGGACGAGAAGGCTAAAAAGTCCGAAGACACTGGGGGGCAGGCACAGTTAATGAACCAAACACATCAGCCTAGCCCGAGCATCGTAGATGGTCCGGCACCTACGTGCGGACGATCCGGTGCTCAGACAAACGGTCCGGCTAACTCAGCCGGACAGTCCCCCTATGACCAAAGGCGTCAACCTCTACACAAAGCAAGGAAAAAGACGCAAGGTCAAAGCACATATAATCGGCTGATCAAAGCCGATCCTACTTTTGATCAGTTGCTCTCCAAAAATGCTAGCAAAAAGACTGTTCCACGTGATCGGTCAACAAAGAAACCCCGGCCACCTGCTAAAACAAAACAGTTAAACAAAATGGCCCGAAAGGCGACACAACAAGCATCGCCAATTCATTCTATGAGACCAGGGTACTTTCCACCTATTTACTCATCGTCGGTATATTATCTTGTTCAAACATGGAATGGCACGATGATGAATCCATGGTACATGTATAGTCCCTTCGTCTATCCAGACTGGGGGGCACCTCCATTCTATTCCTTTTGATCCATTGATCAAATGGTCATGGCCGAGAAAGATACAATCCGAAACGGCCTTTATATTGGTGCTTTATTGAATAATCTCCATATCGAAAAGCCGGTGACTTACATCAGGTTTAGTTCATATGCTTTTGGTTCATCAACCTTCACCAAAAGGCAGGGGGGCATATGTTGGAAACCAAAATGATCGTGCGGACTGTTGGGGCCATGCTTCGGTGCGCCGAAGGTCTTACACGAAGAAGCAGCTTCGGCTGAAGTTGTTCCCAGGAGATGGCCGAAGGTTCCTTTTCATGGAGCTTCGGCATTACAAACCGACATAGAGATAGAATGACCTTTTTATCCATAGAGGTCTGAGTCAATGTTGTAAACTTTTGTAAGGGGCATAATTGTAATTTGTCACAGGCTGTGACCTGTGTCTATAAATAGATGAACAGTACCCCTGTACTGTTCACGCGAACTTGACATTTGCTTTCGCATCACACCTGTACTTTTGCCTTCCTCAGGACCGAAGGTACATTTGTAATTTGAAGTCATTTATATTCATTCATGATAATAAAAAGGGAGATGATTCTATGATAATATTTAAATGTTTATTTTATACCTCATGATTTATATGAATGCTTCGTCCCTTGTTATTATGCTCACGAAGGTACGTCCTTCGTAACCTTCGTCCGAAATTCTTTATGTCCTGAAGGGATATAATGTTTTGGAGGACGAAGGACTTTAACACTTAACATTTTCTATGTTGCCTTGTTCTTAATTCTTAGCATTTGAGAACAAGCCCCCAACATTGGCGCCCACCTCCGGTGAACTCACTTCCACTTCTCTGAGCTGATGGCTTCGTTCAACAATCAAGCTGGAGCTGCTTCGGCTTCGAAGCTGGTGCTCCCGATAACAGGCGGTTCTTGCTCAGAGCCGGCTAACAAGAAGCAGAAGAAGGAGGCTCAGAGAAGGGTGCAGCATGTTGGAGTGCAGGGACCCTTCATCAAGTCAAAATGGTCCCACATTCCAATTACTTTCTCTCAGGAAGATCTTCAGCTTAAGGATTATCCTCACAATGATGCCATGGTTATCTCTTGTGTGATCAAAGGATTTCTGGTCCACAATGTCTTAGTTGATACAGGCAGTGCAGCTGATATTATATTTGCTAAAGCCTTCAGACAAATGCAAGAGCCAGAAGACAAGATTCATGATGCTACGCACCCTCTTTGTGGCTTCGGAGGGCGGCAGATTGTAGCACTTGGGAAGATTACCATGCCGGTAACCTTCGGATTTGTTAACAACACAAGGACTGAGCAAATTGTGTTTGATATTGTTGACATGGAGTATCCTTACAATGCTATCATTGGTCGCGGTACTCTTAATGCCTTCGAAGCAATTCTTCACCCAGCTTATCTCTGCATGAAGATACCTTCGGACCAAGGGCCTATTGCTATTCATGGAAGCCAGGAAGCTGCTAGAAGGGCCGAAGGAAGCTGGACTGACTCCAAAGCAATCCATAACATAGATGGAGCTGAAGCTTGTGAACAGTACAAATTCAGAAGGGAGAAAGCAGCTTCAGCAGATCAGCCGAAGCCCATGCTATTGTGTGAGGACATATCAGAGCAGAAGGTGCTGTTGGGCTCGCAATTATCTGAAGACCAGGAGAAAACCTTGATAAGGTTTTTATTCAACAACAAAGATGTTTTTGCATGGTCAGCTAATGATCTCTGTGGAGTAAATCGGGATGTTATTGAACATTCGCTCAATGTTGACCCATCCTTCAGACCCCGAAAGCAGAGGCTTCGGAAAATGTCGGATGACAAGGCCGAAGGGGCTCGCAATGAAGTAAAAAGACTCCTCAGTGCAGGAGTTATCAGAGAAGTAAAGTATCCAGAGTGGCTAGCTAACACTGTTATGGTGAAGAAGGCCAATGGCAAGTGGAGAATGTGTATCGATTTCACAGATCTCAACAAGGCTTGTCCGAAGGATGAATTCCCACTGCCAAGGATAGACTCTTTAGTCGATGCAGCAGCATCTTCAGAGCTCATGAGTCTCCTGGACTGCTACTCAGGCTATCATCAAATCTGGATGAAGAAGGAAGATGAGCCGAAGACTAGCTTCATAACCCCAAGTGGCACATATTGCTATCTTCGGATGCCTGAGGGGCTCAAAAATGCTGGAGGAAGTTTCAGCAGAATGACAGCGAAGGTCCTCCAGTCTCAGATAGGCAGAAATGTGTTGACTTATGTCGATGACATCATTGTAAAAAGCACGAAGCAGGAAAATCATATTGCTGATCTGCAGGAAACCTTCGCCAGTTTCAGACAAGCTGGTCTGAAGCTGAATCCAGAAAAATGTGTCTTCGGAGTAAAGAAGGGGAAATTTCTTGGATGCTTGGTTTCAACAAAGGGAATCGAAGCTAATCCAAATAAAATCGAAGCTATACTTCGAATGGAGCCACCAACCACAAGAAAGGGGGCCCAAAGATTGACAGGAAGGCTGGCATCTCTCAACAGATTTATATCCAGATCAGCAGAAAGAAATTTACCATTCTTCGAGGTGCTGAAGTCAGCTGAAGTCTTTCAATGGGGCCCAAGTCAACAAAAAGCCTTCGAAGAGCTGAAGCAATACTTGATAGATCTAACAACATTAACTCCACCAACGCCAGGGGCTCCTCTGTTGTTATATGTGGCAGCTCCGCGCTCAGCAGTAAGTGCGGCACTTGTCCAGGAGAAGTTTGATGGCCAAGTCAAGAAGCAGGTCCCAGTATATTTTGTATCTGAAGTCCTTAGTGTATCAAAGAAAAATTATACAGAGCTGGAGAAGGTATTGTATGCCGTTTTAATGGCATCCAGGAAGCTTCGGCATTATTTTCAGGCATACAACATTATTGTTCCTTCTTCGCAGCCGTTGAAGGATATCATGAGAAATAGAGAAGCTACTGGACGGATTGGAAAATGGGCTGCAGAGCTCAATGAATTTTACATTGATTATGTGCATAGATCCTCGATCCAGTCTCAAGCATTGGCAGATTTCATCGCCGACTGGACGCCAGGGGCTCAGGATGAAGAAGCAAATAAAGATGCCGAAGTGTGGACAGTGTTTTGTGATGGCTCTTGGGGAACCTTTGGAGCAGGTGCAGCTGCTGTGTTGGTCTCACCATCCAAGGTTAAAACTTGTTATGCAGCAAGACTTGACTTCAGCTGTACAAACAATATTACTGAGTACGAAGCCCTGCTCCTGGGCCTTCGGAAATTAAAGGCAATGGGAATCAGAAGGGCGATTCTTAAAACTGATTCCCAGGTTGTTTCGGGTCATATTGACAAAAGTTGCAAGGCTAAAGATCCGAAGCTTGAAAAATATCTAGACACGGTCCGAAGGATCGAAGCCTCCTTCGAAGGATTTTCTGTCAAGAATATCCCTCGAGGACAAAATGAGCATGCTGATTTGCTAGCCAAGTCTGCAGCACAGGGGCTGCCGTTACCTTCGGATGTGTTCTTCGAAACAATAAAGGCACCTTCAGTGGAGCTCCTTGAAAGAGCAGTCCTCAACATATCTCCTGTTTACAGCGAAGATTGGAGAACTGAAATAATCTCTTACCTTCAGGGTAAGTTCCTTTCAGATGACGAAGCTTACAATAAAAGAATAGAGGCAAGAGCTCGTCCGTATGTCATGATAGAAGGGGAATTATACAAACATGGAGTTTGCGCCCCGCTGCTCAAATGCTTGTCTAGAACCGAAGGTATAGAGTTAATGAAAGAAATACATGCAGGCCTGTGTGGATCCCACATCGGATCTAGGCCGTTACTTGGAAAAGTTTTCCGCCAAGGGTTTTATTGGCCGAAGGCAGCTTCGGATGCAGCGGAGTTAGTTCAAAAGTGCGAAGGTTGTCAGAAATGTGCAAGAGATCAAAAGCAACCTTCGTCTTTGACACAGCTGATACAACCCATCTGGCCATTGCAAAGGTGGGGCCTTGACTTGTTGGGTCCATTACCACCGGCTCAAGGGAATCTAAAATATGTTATAGTGGCTGTGGAGTATTTTTCCAAGTGGATTGAGGCGAAGCCATTAGCCACAATAACTTCGGCCACTGTCCAAAAGTTTTTCTGGCAGAATATTGTTTGTCGCTTCGGGGTACCGAAGGCCATCACTGTAGATAATGGAACGCAGTTCGACTCCGAAGCTTTCAGAAATTTTTGTGATCAAATTGGAACGAAGATCCATTTTGCATCAGTCAGGCATCCGGAGTCGAATGGGCTCGTTGAAAGGGCCAACGGCATTATAATGACAGGAATAATGAAGTTAATCTTCAATCAACCCAGGGGAAAGTGGCCAGATCAGTTAACCAAAGTGGTGTGGAGCCACAATACAACAACATCAAGGTCTACAGGCTTTACTCCATTCAAATTATTATTCGGTGACGAAGCAATAACTCCGGAAGAAGCTAAAGCTGGATCAATAAGAGTAGTAGCTTCGGCAGAATCAGGTCCTGAAGATGCTTGTCTTGTGGAAAAAGATGCCTTAGAAGGGATCAGGCTTCAAGCCGTGGAGAATATTAATAAATACCAGGCTGAAACAGTCAAATGGCGAGATAGAAAGGTCCGGCTAAAAAATATTGAGCCGGGACACTTGGTGCTTCGGAGAGTGGCCAACCCAGACACAGTGGGCAAATTACAGTTGAAATGGGAAGGACCTTTCTTAGTAGTATCTTTGTCAAGGCCTGGTTCGTACAGATTAAAGGACATGGACGGCAACGAAATTCCAAGATCTTGGAATGCGGATGAGCTTCGGCGATATTATGTATAACTTGATGTAACTTTTTATGTTTTTCTTTTCTTTTTCATGGCACCCTTTTCCTTACTAAAGGGGGAGAAAGGTTTTTAATGGGGCCATCATATGTAATTTCCTTTTTAGTTTTATAAGAGCAAAATCCCCCAAAGAATGTAAATGTAAAAGCTGAGAACGCACCATCGAGTGCCGAAACTGAAAAAGAGAAGAAGCTCCAAAGACGTCCCTAAGGGGATGCAGAGCTCACAGCGAAAAGTCAACGCTGATTCCGCCGAAAGTAAAAGGCGAAGAAGCTCCAAAGACGTCCCTGAGGGGATGCAGAGCTTACAGCGAAAAGTCAACGCTGATACCGCCTAAGTAAAAGGCGAAGAAGCTCCAAAGTCGTTCCTAAGGGAATGCAGAGCTGATGTGTGGTTGTTTCTAAGGAAATAATGGCTGAGAGTGTGGCTTCGGACATATGTTTTGGACATTCATTCGCACATTACATTACATCATAGCATTTGCATTCATAAGCATTCATTCATAGCATTTGTGTTCCTAAGTGGTTGCTTCGGCAAAAAGAAGAAGTGGTCTTTTATGCTTCGTTGTGTACGAAAAGAAGGGAAGGTGTTTTTTCGCCTTCGGCTCAAAATACTAATTTCGTCCACATCAAAGCGCCTCAATAGAAGGGTAAGAATATATTACAAGGTATGTACAAAGTTCCTTGAGAACAGTTTAATTGTATTTACAAAAGTTGTTACAAAAGTCTCCTGAGTTTTTTCTATAGTATACTCCTACTGATCTTCACTAAGCTTCAGCTTCGGCGACATATTTTAAGCATCATCTTCAGCTTCGTCATCCTACATGAATCAAGGTATCGCGAGTAAAAATCAAGTGTGAAGGAGAAGGTAAGTACAAAATATGATTTCTTACTGGATCAAGATGACTTCGAGATTCGTCTCCAGCCTTCTCTCGCCCGCCTTTTGTCCATATCATTTTTATAAATCTATTTGAGATGCTTCGGGCGAGGTCAGGAATATCGTCCAGAATTGATGGAGACAGGGTGAAGTTGGGCCTGTTGACGATTTTTCCATGCTCACAGCCGGCCTTCAGGAATGCTGCAGCGGTACCCCGAGAAGCTACCCAGGCACAGAAGTCACCGTGCCCGGCTATAACTTCGTCAAGTTCTTCAATTTCAGCTTCAATATGATCGAAGGCTTTTGGTAAATTTTCAGCTGAAGGGTTAAACTTCCCGCTGCTGGCTCCAACTGAGTAAAAGACCTTTTTTAATTGTTCAATACAGTTATTGCTAAATTTCAAGCACTTATCTTGAAGGCTTGTTAATGATTTCTTCAAGTCTGAGTTGGTCTGGACTTCGGCTTCAAGTTTCGAATTAAGCTCTAGCTTCTCCTGTTCAAATTGTTTTGATTGGCAGATAAGCTTCGAATTCAATTCTGATACTTTAGCTTCAGTCTCTGCCAGCAAGCCTTCGGTTGATTGGAGTTCGAAGTCTTTCTTTTCAATAATAGCTGATTGTTCTTTTATCTTGCTCTCTAAATTTTCAATTATAGCTTCGTGTTTTTTATCTTCTAAATCTTGCTGCATCTTCAAAGCTTTGCTTAGTAGCATGCTCTGCAAATAAATAACCTTCGTCAGGAATATTTCCATTATTAAAAACAATAGAAGTCAGAGAGAAAGTTGTTTACCTTGAAATTGGAATAAAATAAGCTGCCGACGATATGTTGTCGTCGGTAGCGGCTGATATCTATCTCTAGCTTCGGAAAACCGATACTCTTTGATAGAGTACCGATGACCTTAGCTCCAGTTTGGTCTCGGATGCAGCCTAGTTTTTCATCATCCACACCTCCGAAAAGAAGAGCTCCTGGCCTATATCCGCAAGATTTGGCATAGTCTTTAAGCTCTTCTATTTCGTCCTTCGACAGTTTTTGCCCAACTAAATTTTGAAATGTGTAGGCTTCGTCGTCCGAAGTGTCTTCGGCTATTTCTTTCCCCTTCCCAGGCACTGTGGCCATGGTTTCTTCAGCAGCGGTGGCAGCTTCTTCTGCAGCCATGTCTTGCAAAATTTTGTTGATGTCCTCAATGGTAGTTTCTAAGTTCACATCTTCGGCTGTAGCGGCTTTGGTAGCCGCGACCTCCGAAGGTGCGACTTCGACGTTTGTTGTGCCCTCAACAGCTGGTGTTTTCTGAATTGACGCCCTCGGTGGCGTCTTGTCGATAACTTCAGTCACTGCAATAATTCTTTGTCTTTTTGTTTTTGTTATCTTCTTCGATTTTTCGGGTTCCTCCACCTTTCGAAAAAGCTTCGTCAGTTGAGGCCTTAATGGACTTAGCTTCGTGGGCAGGGTTTCAGTCATTACCTTTAAGATTTCCTCCACGTCGCTGGTAGAAGGTGGTGCGGGGGTCCCCTCTTCATCGGATAGTTTTCGCTTTGGAGTTGATATTTTTCTCTTCTTGGGAATTTTCTTCTCTTTTGGTGGTTTTTCTTCATCCTTGTTCAAAGCTTCGGCCACTCTTTTCCTTTTTTGGCCTTCAGCACCCTTGTTCAGCCGTTCATAGTCAGGGTACTCGAAGCCCAGGGCGTCAAGCACTCGGTTCAGCCTTCGCTTCGGACGGGTGCCGAAGGCCGCGGTCATCAGTTGATCTTCTTTTTTGGAATAATTCCCAAGAATTTCATTGCACATCACCTCAACTGTGTCCAGCCACTCTTGGCAAGGCTTTTTAAAGTATTTCTTGAATTTGAAGTGATAAGGAAGCCGGACAAGTTCCCCCTTCTTCTTCTCTCCCTCTAGCTTTGGCATTTCCCATTCTTTCAGAGTAGGGAAGACTCTGAACGCCAAGAATTCTTGAACCAGATCCCTGGTACCGATATGCTCTGAAATAATTTCAAACTCACCCAGTGCAGCCCAGGTGGGACCCTCCAATTTCATGTGGCATCGCGGCCTTGTTTCTCCAAAGATTAAATCAAGAGGGCTTTGTACCAATTTTTCTTCGTCTTCGTCAACTTTCACATAAAACCACTCAGATTTCCAGCCTGCTGGCCATTTGCTTCGGTAGCTGATAACAGGACACTTTGTTGTCTTCCGGTAGGCAAAATTGTAGCAACCGAAGTTATCATGTAGCCCATCTTTTCTGGCCTTTGTTTGGTAATGTAACTCATGAACTCGACAAAAACTGTCGGCAAACGGTTCCACAGCTTGGCTTCGAAGGGCCCAGATATAAACGTTAAGCCTAACGATAGCGTTAGGAGTCAATTGATGAAAGTAAATACCAAACTTTTTCAATACATCTGCAATAATTCCATGAAGAGGGAATCTCAGCCCAGCTTTTAAAAAGCTCTTGAAAATGACAATCTCGTCCTTCTCTGGCTTCGGGGTAGTTTCTTCTCCCCCGAAGCGAAGTAGCTTCTTCTGATTTTCACTAAAATAACCTGCTTTCACCATCTTGGAAAGATCAGCCTTTGAAACAGTCGATTTCCCGAAGTCCAAGTGACTGGGCTTGCTGGGCATGGCAATGCGATAGTCATCTTCGGGATCAGTTTCTTCAATGTTCTCTTCTTCCCCTTCGGCAATTGTTGGGTCTGCTTCAGCAGCGGGCATTTCTTCCGCAGTCACCAGTCCGGAACGCTGCATTGCTTCGGAGATGGGCACAGTATTCGAACCTTCGGCTTCGTCTCCTTCACGTTCAACTCTGGCAGTAGATCGCACTCTGGCCATATGATTCTGAGTTTGGGGAAGTTAGATACTTTTTTCTTTTTCCTTTTCTCCCTTAGCTTTTCTTTCTGACGAAGCAGACTTCGAGATGGACCTTCGTTCGATTCTGAGAATCAAGCTTTGGCTATAGTTAAAAATTTTGGCAGCAAAACAGTGCAAATAGCAATGAATGCTGTGGTAACTTCACACCTACTCGTCTGTTTATATAGTGCTGCAGGTAAGAAGGCGAAGCGGCAGGATTTTTACACCAGGCGGGCAGTCACTTGTACTCGCTGCGCAGTGGACCGCAAAGATCAAACAGTAACTCTGCAAGGTGGGACCGACACGAGCTCGGGAATTGAATCGTTTCTCGGCAACGAGCTCAGGGAAGGTGTTTTTTGGACCTTCGGCTTCCCGAAGCTTAAGAGGCATTTTTCACGGATCAAGCTCGTTACGAAAAACGATCTAGCACCGCGAAAGGGGCTACTGTTGGGGCCATGCTTCGGTGCGCCGAAGGTCTTACACGAAGAAGCAGCTTCGGCTGAAGTTGTTCCCAGGAGATGGCCGAAGGTTCCTTTTCATGGAGCTTCGGCATTACAAACCGACATAGAGATAGAATGACCTTTTTATCCATAGAGGTCTGAGTCAATGTTGTAAACTTTTGTAAGGGGCATAATTGTAATTCGTCACAGGCTGTGACCTGTGTCTATAAATAGATGAACAGTACCCCTGTACTGTTCACGCGAACTTGACATTTGCTTTCGCATCACACCTGTACTTTTGCCTTCCTCAGGACCGAAGGTACATTTGTAATTTGAAGTCATTTATATTCATTCATGATAATAAAAAGGGAGATGATTCTATGATAATATTTAAATGTTTATTTTATACCTCATGATTTATATGAATGCTTCGTCCCTTGTTATTATGCTCACGAAGGTACGTCCTTCGTAACCTTCGTCCGAAATTCTTTATATCCTGAAGGGATATAATGTTTTGGAGGACGAAGGACTTTAACACTTAACATTTTCTATGTTGCCTTGTTCTTAATTCTTAGCATTTGAGAACAAGCCCCCAACACGGACGGTCCGCGGTCCGGACCGTCCGCGGTGGTGGCGCGGACGGTCCGCGCGTGCGCAGAGTCAGTTAGGGTTCCTAGTTTCTCGTGGGATTTGTTACCTAAAACCGCGGGATTAACTCGGAAATCAGTTGGAAGCGGATCCAGACCTCCCCCTTTATATAGATGAAGGGCTACGGCCGATTGAACCCCCAACAATCGATCAAATCAAGTCTATTACTCGTTTTTACCTTATGCATTAGGAGTAGTTCTAGTCTAGTTCTAGTTTAGCCCTAGTTTAGTGTTCCAATCCCCAAATTCTCCGCCTCTCTTCGACTCTACATCGATTAGAGGAGTCTAGGTCGGCCTGCCGAGCCTAGACAACCCCTAGGATCTCTCCTCCCCGACGGGGTCCCTCCCGGGAGCGAGATCCTAGGGCCGCCGGCGATACTCCGCCGCCCCTGCGCACGTGCGGACCGTCCGGCCTCAGGGCGCGGACCATCCGGCCGTCAGGCAGGGAACCCGGGCTCCTGTACCAGGTCGCGGACCGTCCGGCCCTGTGCCGCGGACCGTCCGTGCCTGACCAGAGAGCACCTCCGCCTCACGCCAGGTCGCGGACCGTCTGGCCCTGTGCCGTGGACCGTCCGCGCCTGGCCAGAGAGCACCGCCGCTAGTTCTTTTTAGTGATTGGCGCCTCCAAAAAGGTGTCAACATACTTTTTGCAAAGTATGTTGGTGCCTTTTTGGGGCGTCAATCACTCAACAAGAACCAGCGGCGGTGCTCTGTGGTCAGGCGCGGACTGTCCGCGGCACAGGGCCGGACGGTCCGCGACCTGGGACGAGGCGGGGTGCTCTCTGGTCATGCGCGGACGGTCCGCGGCACAGGGCCGGACGGTCCGCAACCTGGCGCGAGGCTAGGGTTTCCTGCCTGATGGCCGGACGGTCCGTGCCCTAGGGCCAAACGGTCTGTGACCTGGCGACAGGGTCGTCTTCCTCCTTGCTGGAATCTAGATCTCGTCCCCTGGGGGGAAAAGATCTTAAGGTGCTCCGGGTCGACAGGTCACCCGGGGTGTCCCCAGACGACGTGGAGTCGCCTAGGAATTAAGAGATCAATTCGAGGAAGAGATCTTGGATGGACAACTAGATCTTGCCCCCCGGGAGGGGTGAGATCCTAGGGTCGTTTTGGGATCGGCAGGCCACCCAAGACGGATCTAGACGACGTAGAGTCGAATAGGGGTGAAGGTGGATATGTGGAAGACTACAACTAGAACTATGCTACATCTACTCCTAGGGCAAGAAAAGTAAATAAGGTAATTGGTTCGATTGGAATGTGTTCGGGGGTTCTCAATCGGCTGTACCCCTTTATATTTATAGGGGAGGAGGTCTGGACCTTTTCCTAAGAGATAGCCAACAAACTCCCGCGTGATTAGATGGATAACCACGCACGAGATAAGGATAAACATTCGAGTTTAATCTAATCTCGGGATATGCGGACCGTCCGGGCCCAAGGGCCGGACCGTCCGCTCATTTTGGTGTCCAACAGACATGTGATTGCCTATGCATCTCGTCAGTTGCGGAAGCATGAACTGAACTACCCCACCCATGACTTGGAACTGGCTGCCGTTGTGCCAAGTATATACGGATCATAAGAGTTTGAAGTACATATTCACTCAGAAGGATCTCAACCTTAGGCGACGCCGTTGGTTGGAGCTCATTAAGGATTATGATTTGGAGATTCACTATCACCTAGGCAAGGCAAATTTGGTCGCAGATGCCTTGAGTCGGAAGGAGCATGTTCACTCCGCTTTCGTTGTCCAGTTACCTCATGAATTAGCAAAAGAGTTTGAGAGACTCAACCTGGGAATTGTTACACATACGGAAGGAGTTACTATTGAATTGTAACCTACCTTGGAGCAAGAAATTCGTAAAGGTCAGTTTGGTGATGCTAAAATCTAGGAGATAAAGGATCTGATAACAGAGGGTAGAGGCCCGGAGTTCACGGAGGATGAGCAAGGCACGATATGGTTCAAGAATCGGATCTGTGTTCCCGATATTGATAGTCTTCGGGAAACTATATTGAAGGAGGCACATGATTCAGTTTATTCTATCCACCCTAGTAGCACTAAGATGTATCAGGATTTGAAGCAAAAGTATTGATGGTATGGACTAAAGAGAGATGTGGCTGCACATGTGGCTATGTGCGATGTGTGCCAAAGAGTTAAGGCTGAACACCAGAGGCCAGCCGGACTACTGCATCCACTGAAGATACCTGAGTGGAAATGGGAAGAAATTGGCATGGACTTCATTGTTGGATTACCCCGCACGTCTGCTGGATATGATTCTATATGGGTGATTGTAGACAGGCTAACTAAAGTAGCTCACTTTATTCCAGTAAAGACCACGTATTTAGGAGCCAAGTTGGCAGAGTTGTACATGGCACGGATTGTCTGTCTGCATGGTGTGCCAAAGAAGATTGTATCAGACCGGGGATCACAGTTTACCTCTCGGTATTGGAAGAAGTTGCACGAGTCATTGGATACGAGATTGAATTTTAGTTCGGCTTACCATCCCCAGACTGATGGGCAGACAGAGAGGACTAACCAAGTGTTAGAAGATATGTTAAGAGCTTGTGCCCTTAAGCATGGTGGTAGTTGGGATAAGAGTTTGCCTTATGCGGAGTTTTCTTATAATAATAGCTATCAGGCCAGTTTGAAGATGTCACCATTTGAAGCTTTATATGGCAGGAAGTGCAGGACTCCACTGTATTGGGATCAAACTGGTGAAAGGCAGTTGTTTGGACCTGAGATTATACAAGAAGCGGAGGAACAAGTCCAGCAAATAAGGGAGAATTTGAGAACTGCACAATCCAGGCAGAAAAGTTATGCTGATACCCGGAGAAGACTGCTAGAGTTTAAAGAGGGAGATTATGTCTATTTGAAGGTGTCACCACTCCGGGGTATGAGAAGATTCAAAGTTAAAGGAAAGTTGTCCCCTCGCTTTATTGGACCCTTCTTAATCTTAAAGCGAGTGGGAGAGGTTGCATATCAATTGGAGTTACTGGATCATCTTGCGGATGTTCATGACGTATTTCATGTATCTCAGCTGAAGAAATGTCTCAGGGTACCTGAGGAGCAGTTACCAATGGAGGACCTTAGTGTTCAAGAAGATTTGACTTATGCTGAGTACCCCATCAAGATTCTGGATACAATGACTCGTGTCACGAGGAATAAGGTTATAAAGATGTGCAAAGTCCAATGGAGTCACCACGGTGAGGATGAAGCAACTTGGGAAAGAGAAGAAGAGCTTGGCATAGATTTTCCCCACCTTTTCCCTAGATCTTTTTAAATCTCGAGGACGAGATTATTTTTAAGGGGGTAGGATTTGTAATACTCAAAATTGTATAAAAGGAATATGTAGAGGATTTCCTCATTTTATGTGCCTTATTTGCATCATGAAAAGATCACACATAAAATTAAGAGTGATTAAATTTAACCAATGACACTAAAATAAAAGAAAGTGCATCATATTGGAGTTTTGTTTGTGCATCAAGTAATGTTCACAATAATATTACTAAAAACATAATAATTGACTTGAGATGAAGTTTAAGTCCTAACCTGAGAATTAGGGTTTGAAAGAGAGGAGGAAGGAAAAGGTACTATACAGTACAAAAAAATAATATAATTCATCAGCACATAAATTCATTCCATAATGATTTATTCAAATCATATACCTAGAAGTTTGAGTACAAGATTCACCACAAATTTGAAATTCAAATTGGATTTGAAGATGAAGAAAAAGAAAATAGAAAGAAAAAGAGGAAAACTGTGTTGGGCTCAAAGTGGCTGGCTCGGCCCACCAACGAATACCACGCGGCCATCTTCTTCCACAGAAGCGTGCCAACATGCGGGCCCGGCGAGTCTGTCTCATGCTCGTTCTCCGCGTCGCTGCCGCAGCGGGCCCATCTGTCTTCCACGCTCTCTTCTCATGGGCGTTTGTCTGGGTCGCTGCCGTCCGGGCCCACCTGACAGGTACGACTTCCCCACGAACAACCACACCGCGTCCAGCGGCGGCGCGGGCGGGGATCTCGCGTGACCGGTGCATCTCGCCCGGCTGCGGACTCTGTTGCGTGGGTTTACAAGTACCTTTCTTGCGCCCCATTTTCTCATCTCCTTCATCTCGATAGCTCAGCACCCCGACCTCGATACATTCTCGTCGCCGCCAGGGTAGTTTCGGGCCGCCGCGTGCGCTGTCGGCGTCCGCTGTGATCTAGAGTACACGGAGGGCACCGCTGGGATTCTCGGAGACGCGTGAACTCTCGGCGTGCGAATCACGGGTGCGCGGGCCGTCGAACACTGGGGATTGCTCGCCGGAGTCCAGTATTCGTCCCGGACCGCACCTTGTCGTGGACAGGTGTCTGTGGATTGCCTCCCTTTCCGGTGAGCCCCCATGCGCCTCCGCACTCTCCTGCTCCTCGAAATAGTGTAGGTATCGCTTTGGTTGGGTCAGTATTTGGCCGGGTTGAGAGAACGCCGGTGAAGTCGTTGCCTCGGCCGCGTCCGCAAGGCACGCTGGTCGGGGGAGGGTGACGATGAACCGCAGCCGTTGGATCTGACGCGTGCGACCGAGATTAGCTGACCCAGCGTCCCCTTACGCGCAGCTGATCTGGGTCGTTGATGGCGTGATCTGCGGTGTAGATTCAAGGGCGTGTACTGGGTTAGGTCAGAGTAGTGTGGAGCGTTCGATTTTGATCGGACGAGCAGGGAACGAATCGGGATTCATTAAATCCTGCGCGCTGGAATCAGATCGGACGGCTAGGATAGATCGGTACCCCTTCGGCTCTGGATTCTTGCTAAAGAGACCCTGGGGTTAAAAGATATCAACCCACCGTCCCAGTTTGACCGTGGCTGAGTCTTAGCATATTTTGCTAGAGGCCCCTGAACTTTCTGAAAATTGACACCTAGTCCAGAGAACAAATAAAACCAGAGAAATGAATTTAAAAATGGATTTTTAGTATTAATTAAATGCCAGAATTTATATAATCCATAGAAAATTCATGTTAACTCCAAATGGAACCATTCTAGTTCCTAAAATTTTGTAATGTTATTCTCTATCATTTAGTGTCTCTGTTTTGACATGAAAACAGTTAGAAAATTAATTTATCATTTAATCCCATTTCAAGCACATTAAATCTTAGAAAATTCATAACTTGAAATCTATAACTCCAAATTTAGTGATTCCAGTTCCTATGATCTCATTTTAATGTGTAGATTTTTACTGTATATTTTATTTACATGTTTGATGTGATGTTAATTTATGCTATACTACGTATGTATTGTGTTGATGCGAGTAGACGAGCAAGCCACTGTGGATTCTGAGGTTCAGCAAGTACAAGTAGCTGAGCAGGAGCTCATTGAAGTCAAGTTGTGCCCTTGATCACTTACTTTTCCCAGCCATGTTCTTCTTAATTTTAATGATCTGCATAGGTTAATTTTGATGGGATCCTTTAGGTTACCCCAGTTTTGGTTATCTTTATACCTTGTTCACCCCTGAAATATTTTTGGGTAGTACCTGCTATTGCTTTATGTGGATTGGGTATGAAGATACAACATTCATGATTACTCTTTTATTATCTTGTTATTATTACTATTCATGTTAAGATCATTAAATTAATGGGAACATGGAGCGACCACCCGGTAAACCAGTGCTACCACAAGGGTTTAATGGGACGCCCTTGGCTGATTAACTAGGAAAGCTAGTGGAGGTCTTCCTTACCCGAAAGGGGCAAGGGCAGTAGGGGAGTGGTCAGTGTAGAGAGATCCTTGGTTGATTTTGCTGCGATGGCGGTCAGGCAAGAACCCTGCACTGGAGCTTCCTATAAACTGTAGCGGGATTTCTGAGGCTAGTGGAACTTTGTAAAGGCCTCATAGTGTTACCCTGCCTCGCCTCCTCGGTAGAGGTGTATGGGATTGGCCGTCTCTTGGCAGATGGGTAACATGACTTGTGGATAAAGATGCGCAACCTCTGCAGAGTGTAAAACTAGTATACTAGCCGTGCTCACGGTCATGAGCGGTTCGGACCCTCACATGATTAATTATGGAACTTAAATTTAATTTGACATTTGCATCGCACTTGGGATTATTTTACTATTACTTGTCTTTATTATTATTAAGGTTTGGTATTTACTTACACTTAGTAATTGCTAATAAAATTTTGACCAACTTATAAAAGCAATGCTCAGCCTTAGCCTTTATTTCATTGATCAGCCTTACACTACATGAACTCCCACCTTTGGTGATTTCATGTCACATTATTCCCCACGACTTGTTGAGCTATGAACGTATGTGAGCTCACTCTTGCTGTCTCACACCCCCCCACAGGAGAAGAACAGGTGGTCGAAGAGGAGCCGCCTAACACTGAGGCATTCGACTTGATCTAGGTGGCGTTTCTCAGTTGGCATTGGCGCCGACGATCCTTAGTTCGTTTTATATTTATTCTTTTACTTTGTAATAAGTCTTCCGCTATGTAATAAGTACTCTGATGTTTTGTGACATTTATCTCTATACACTCTGTTATTATATATGTTGTCTTCTTTGGCGCATGTATGAGATGCACCCGGCTTTGTCCTTTAAAATCGGGTGTTACATTTTCATCTTCTATTTTTTTAATTTCAGTCAGCAGAACTATGTATTTGTACAAATTAATGACTTTATCATTGTTTGTGCGTCTAAATTTGAATATTTAGACTCCTGACGATATATGTAATTGTACATATTTTTCTATTTTATTATAAAAAATACAGACTTGTTAGTGAATTATATTTTCTATTTATATTTATAATCACATATTCTTGACTTGCTTTTGTTTTTGCATTCTTTTATGTTTGCATGGAATAGCACATTAATAAGTCAAAACATAATGATCTTCATGAAAAATAAGGTTGTAATTTTGGGAAAACATAGGGTGATGGAGATCTAAGCAGTGGCTGCGCTAAATTCTTTATAGAATTTAGTAGCCCAGAGATCGTGCTTTAGGTCGCATTTGAAATGTCTATCACTATGAGGTCTACATCTTTCGAGATGATAACCTATAAGTGCTAACCCAAAAAGATTACGGACCACGCAGGCGTCGCGGGCCATGGAGCTAGACTGGACACTGCGGTCATGCTGGCAACTCAAAGAATTCATTCAATCAAGTTTGACTTAATTAAATGATGAATTCTTGCAAAATATGATGCATATCTTCAATTTGGGATTATTTTTAACACATGATGGAGATATAGGCTTTGGCTGCAATAAGTTCTTGGAATTTATTTGCCCTAAGACCAAGTTTTTAGACAGCAAAAGGTTATTTTTCCATCAGTAAAAGGTCTATATCATATGATGATGATGATTACCTACATGTGTTTTTCCATGTAGATATGTAGGAGATGTAAAGTTGGTTATTCACTTTTATGGTGATTACCATTTTATTTTTGAAATTTTGGTTAAGGACAGAGTAGTGGAGTCCTAAGCATTGGCTACAGTATGTTCTTTGAATATATCAGCCCTGAGACCATGCTTTTAGGCAGCAAAAGTTTTGCCCACTGCTGGAGATCTAAACATTGTTTTATTACATGGAGATTATCTACTTTGTGTCCACCAATTTTCAGAAATCTTTGGTACACTGTATGTGCTACCTAGAATTCTCCAACATATGAAGATATGATATATTGCGGAAATGTTACAACATCATGCAATAAATGGTTATGCCATTTCAAGGATAATTCCTTATAGAGTTTGATGAACTCGCCTAAAGCTTAATTATCCTCAATGTTTATTGGATATGTTCATTGAATATCAAGATCATTTTTGCATAATATGGGGATTCACTTCTTCACTTTGGAGGAAGTGTGATGCTCTCTTTCTCTTACGGTTCTTATGAAAAGAACTTATGTGCTTTTGCGGTTTGATGTGCTAGCGTAAAATGAATAGCAAAGTAAATCATATGACATGTGGACTTATGAGTATGTGTCTACATTATGTTGTAGACTAAAACTTTGTATTCATATATTTTGCTTGAAGTTGAATTGTTGCATACTATCAGCATTATTCTCCATTTATTCCAAACACATAATGAATAATATGGTGAACTTCTTTTGAAGGCTCATCATTAAAGCCAATGTTTTTGTGGCACCTCTCTTGTGAGGTTCATAGTGTTTAGAATAATGTTGAGAACAACATGTGGTTCACTGGATTGACACAATTATCAATCCACGAACCCCGCTGATCAATGCAAATACAACAAGAAGCAAATATACAAGCATGTTTGAAAGAGAAGGGCAATGAGTATGACAAACTCGTTTGTCATTACACTATACATGATGTAGTGTGGTATGTCCAAGCATCTAATCTTGTATATTAAATCCCTAATAGATGCAAACTACTCATGAAAGCTAAGATATGAAGTATAATTCAATCTTCCATCTAACCTGATAACAGTGGTTTGTTGTGTAAATCGTGATTTGGACTAAATCACGTAACAACACTTCTATTTCTGAGAGAAGATCACTTTGTTAGATGATTTTCTTTTGAGTACTATTCAAATGATGCATGAGATTTGTTATAATCTCATTATTATTAATATCATATTTATTGATGTTATGATATGTTCAAACTCATATGAATTTAAGTTAAACAAACTCATCGATTGGAGTTGATCACTCATGTGATTTGAGTTGAATAAGCTCATGGATTAGAGTTGAACGAACTCATCAAGGGAGTTGAAGACTCATTGATTTGAGTTGTGTAAACTTGTACGGGGATTCTTCTAATTGAGGAACAAACATGCAATGTAGAGAATTGAACCACAAACTCTATAAGTGGGGAAACAAAATATTATCATATTCCTTTGAAAAGAGAAAAGAATATTTTAAGAATCGCTTCGTGCGATATCATAATATGTTATTATCATGTCCCCTTTGGTAATGGAAGTATCAAGGATGTGTTGATATATCCTAATTTTATCTTACCAAATTATAGAGATAGACATAAAATTTCTATCATGGGTAAACAAAAGGTGATAGTGATGGATATTGCATGTGTTTTTCAGAAACATTTCTTATGCATTGTATTCTACATACATCCTCTCGTATAATGTGTTGCATTTATTGAACTTTTCATGTGATGAAACTTACCATGCTGGGTATGATTGAATTGATCATCCCATTGTTGGGATGAAATGAAAAGTTATGGACAATTCTATTGATCATGTTTTTCCCATAAGATGGATATTTGATAAGTATCATCGGGAATAATATTTTAAGTCCCTCTTATCTTAAAATCTGATCTGAATTGGGTAAGTTCTTTTGAAATGGTTCAAAAAAAATTAGATCGTTAATGACCATCAGTAATGAATTGTCACTTCCAACTAGTTATGGTTGGTGTTAGGAAGTTTTTGCATGCTCCTGACTTATGATTAACTGCATGTACTATATGTTCTAGTTCCCCTATGGTTTTAGTATTTGGGAATCCATGAAAGATTTCCCATGCGTACATTGGGTATGTTCCCAATCTCACCACCGCAGCGTACATATATGGGCCCAGAAAGCTAGGGATCTATGTGAGAATTCATTTTCTGTCGATCATTAAGTATTTAGAATCTCTTTATGAGAATCTATTTATGGCCCGTATGCTAGCTTGAATCATGAGCTTTTTCAAGCATTAGGGGGAGATTTCAAGTACCAAAAATAATGCCAGGAAGTTATAAGGAATGCGGTAAGCATTCAGGCTCAGGATCACGTACTAAAACTAAACCTTTGGGTTTGAATGATTTGCAAGAAGTTGCAAATTGACTGCCATGTGCATTTACTACGAGGTGTCACTCAAATTAATCCTATGTGGAAGTGCCAGAAAGAGTGGTTAAATGGAACACCACTAAACTCCCTATTCCAATCATATTGTGAATAAGAGGGGGAGAAGTATGGTCACAAATTGGGATTAAGATGCTTGCAAGCAGCTGAAGGCTAGGCCTTTTGAGATAGTAAATGCAAACCATCTATTCGATGGTAACCAACCGAGTGTTGGTGGACACCTAGAGGATATGGATTATCCTGTGAATGGAAGACATTCACAACCTAGCTCAGTGCGCACTGATGAGGCTAGTTATTAGAAGCCCTTGATTCTCGTTTTGGGATTTCACGAGGATTCATAAGGGTACATGAGAAAATGACTTCATGTCAATTGGAGAATTGT
Source organism: Zea luxurians (assembly GCA_029449295.1). NCBI lineage: Eukaryota > Viridiplantae > Streptophyta > Magnoliopsida > Poales > Poaceae > Zea > Zea luxurians. Next base: position 32,914,328 of record JAOPSE010000010.1, on the reverse strand, counting down.
GTTCTTTAAAAGCTACAAGTGTTGACACATACATCTCAATAATTGTATATGCGCTCCAAGTGATCCAAAAGACTATGGCCATAGCAGAGCATGAGTATGCTCAAACTGGATCTTGTTGAGTGATACAATATTACAGAGATAGCCTTGCTCACCGAAAATAAGTGTTGAATTATTTCCACTTCAAGGTATCTTACTGTGGATACAAGATTGTTTTCATGGACTTGGAAACGATGAGGTGATGAGAAAGCATGGTGAGTAGCAACTGGGTTTATACGCAAACCCAAGCATTTTTAATGCTATAATTTCTCTTCTACTGTGAGCAGTAAAATTCCGATACAATAATATGAGCAGTAAATCATCTATCTGTGCAATTGATAGATGTAGTGACAACATATGCATATGTGGTCACTGAATTATGGTATTTGTGGAGTCTTGAAGGATTCCAAATACATAATCACCAATCTCAAATTTGCAATGATTGGAAAGTCTTTGTGATTTAGAGCATCCCGATCAAATATGGTACATTTGACCTAGTAAATCCTTCCTTCCGAAGGGATACACGAAGAAAGGTATGTTCAGTGTAAATCTATGCAGCATATTTCTAAACATACATTACTTATCGACGAAGTTCAAGATAGAGGATATGAATTGAAAGAGATTTTCAATTCAAAATAAATTATCTTGAGTATCTTAGATACAAAGTTGTCTATATTCAACATATATTGAAAAAATTCAATATGAGGGAATCATTGTTATTTGATTTCTTTGGATCATGAGATGTGTTATTGTATATTGCAAGATCGTTCGACTGGATATTGCTTTGCAATGATTTGCTAGCTAACGGCACATGAGATCGAGTTATGCTCTCTAAGAGTACTCATGATCTGGTTATGGTTGGATATACTGATCTTGGATATCTATAGAATATCCCTAGGTACAAGATCAATGACATACTTCAAATAAGTTGGACCTACTGTTTGATACATGTCGATCAACAAAGATTAATGGTCACTTACACTAATCATTCTGTAGCACACTTCATGGGATTGTACAAAATAATATACTACATACTAAGGGTACGTGGTGGTCATGATTTTATATCACTTACTTTGTGTTGTTTAGATGAAAAACAAGTTACGAACTAAGTCTCTACCTTACTCCACATTTTAAATGTGTTTGTGAGCAAGTATGGGGATGGCTTAGTGATTTGCAAAGATCAGGGGGAGTTTCCTCTTGATAAGAAGAACTTGTTTTCATATCATGTTGTACTCTTTTCTTTGCATGAGTTTTCCCCTATTTAGGTTTCTCATTCAAAGTTTTAAACGAGGCTACATCAACACAAGGTCTATGTTGTATCAACTATTTTTCCCATAGAGGTTTTCGAGGATGATACATTATGACATAGCTATTGTTGTATTTGATCTAGGTTATGAGTTTATCTCCCTAGAGTTCAAATGGATCAATAATAGAGTATGACTACTCTCCTTATTTTTCTCATTGGGGTTTTAAGGAGACTCGGTTCATATGTTGATTTCTTAGATTTTCTGACTAGATTATCTTGGAGAAATATTAGCCTGAGTTATATGTCTCATCATTTATTTTCCCCACGGGGATTTTTGAGATGATGGCTATACACATATTATTGTTCTTTGGGCTAGAGGTCCATTGGAGAACAATGTCATACCATGGTTCAATTGAACCATCGACCATTATCTATAAGTATAATTGAGCTTGTGTTGTTCAGATGGAAACATCTTATATCAGGAGCAACATTAATAAACTTATTGCTCCTAAATTATATTATCCCCATGAACTTCAGGAAAATGGAGATATAAACATCTTGCAAACAAAGTCTTGTGATAATCTTGCTGATCTATTCACAAAATCTCTACCATACTCCACGTTTCAAAAATATGTTGAGGGGATTGGTTTTAGAAGACTTAAGTGATTGCAAGAATCAGGGGGAGTAATTCTCCGTGATATTTGACCTGTTTTGAACCATCATACCACACTCTTTTCTTTGTATGAGTTTTTCCTTGTTGAGGTTTTCTCATCCAAAGTTTTTAATGAGGTAATATCAACTAAGTTATATGCTTCATCATTGATTTTTCCCCATGGGGGTTTTTAGGAATGATGATTACAGGCATATTTTATTTTGGAGTTCTATATGAGTTTTACTCATGATCCAAAAGCATTGTGCACTCCTTATTTTTCCCATAGGGATTTTGAGGAGATAACATCTTGATGAATAGATGATCAAATGACGTTGGATTGATCAAGGGGGAGTGTTAAGAAAATTGTAACATTTCATATGATCAACCCAAGGGGTGCCTTCCAAGGGACACACCCATTGACATTGCACCCCTACACATGTATATATATAAGGATATTCCCTGCAATAAAGATAAATGTCATTCTGTCTCTGTCACTTCTCTCTGAACTCGTTACCACTGAATTCCAACAAAAAGCTCACGAGATGCATGCACGCTCGCTCTGCCAGCTAGGCCCATGCCAGCGATCCAGCCGACCTTCACGTTCATCTCTCCCTCTCCTTCATTCAACCGGCTCCCAAGTGGGCCCATCCACATGTTCATCTCTTCTCTTCCCCATTCTCTCTGAGGTTGATACAGCGCCGCCACCGTTTCGTCTCTGAAGCGCCACCACCGACTCCTCGACTCCTCGTCACCTCTTCGTCTGCTGCAGTGGAGGAACCCCATGGATGCATCTTCCCCTTCCCCTTCGCCCTCCACTGATGCCGTGACCTCTTCCCCTCCCCTTCTCCCACTCACAACAGCACCTCCGCCACCATAACGGTTGCTGCTTCCTGAATGATTAAAGCAACGCTTAACCAGCCATCAAAGGAGCGTTAATCTAGCCTTAATACCTTCCTTTCCTCTTCCCCATTTACTCTCATCTCTGTAACTCTCGCCATCAATTGCCTTGAAGTCGTCGGCCGCCTCTTCCTCTCCTCCTGGCGCCCTCTCCTCTCCGTCTCTCCCCCGTGGAGCCTATAAAAGGCAGACAAGTTCTCTCTTCCTCCTCTGCCCAAGCTCTCACTTCACATCATCTCTCTCTCACTCGCCTCATCGCCTGCGCCACCCACTCACCGGAGCCCGCGAAGTCGCGGCGAGCCCCACCGAGCCCTCGGTCGCGCTCAACCGAGCCCCTACTGTCCGTGCCGCACCAAGCTTGCCTGTCTCGTACACTTCGGTCGAGCCTCCCTCGTCCGCCTCGGCCGAGCCTTTGCCGTCCACCTCGCCCGAGCTCTATTATCTACACTTCGCCCGAGCTCCGTCATTCCGATTTGCCCAAGCCTCTGCCGCTCTCGGCCGAGTCGCTCTCGACCGCCTCGCCCGAGCTTCGTCGTACCGATTCGCCCGAGCCTCTGCTGCTCTCGGTCGAGTCGCTCCCGACCGCCTCGCCCGAGCTCTGTCGTTTCGATTCGCTTGAGCCTCTTCCGCACTCGACCGAGTCGCTCTCGACCGCCCCGCCCAAGCTATCCTCGTCCGCTTCGGCCGAGCCATCCTCATACGTCCCGGTTGAGCCCCGCCGTTCTCGACTTGCCCGAGCACGCCGTCGCGTTGTAAGAAATTCCTCAATATAAATAAATATTTCTAGCTTAAATTAAATATAGATATGTATTATTAACTTCATAATCATGTGCTGAGCATATAGAAATATCTTTTTTCAACCATTATTGTGTGCCTGCAAATTAAATATGTTTATAATCAATTCACGTGTGGATTTCCTAAATAAGTAGTAAGAGAAAAGAGTAGGTCACCTTTTTAGTAATGAAAACATTTAGATAAATAATTACATGATTATCTTTGCATAAAGTGTGATTTAGACATTAATCAAAGTCTTATATATTTCTGTGCAACATAGATATTCACATTAAGGAAGAATGGAATTTTATAATAATGTTAAAATGACTTATTTAGGTGCTCATACTTTCATAATAAAGAAAATGATAGTTTATATTGTTAAACATAGTTTTCTTACTAATTAGACAATTGTTTCTAATTTAAAATGACTCATTTGCTTTCTAGGCATGATTAATCTGTCCATCAAATCGAGTCCATATTATTAACACCACTTAGTTTTCCTAAAGAGTAAAATAATGTAATTAATATTCATGTTGTTTTTATAATTAAAATGTTAGTGTATACATTGACCTTGAATATAGCTTTCTTAATAATAATTTAGGCCATCTATTTTATAAATAAAAATAAAGATAATTATTTGTTTCATTATATTTCCACATAAAACATGTTTAGGCTTATATATTAACTTCTCATAAATTAATGTTTAATAATGTGTTTCATAACTCAATAACCTTAGACATATGCACATATCTTTTCCAAAAGGTTAAAAAGGTTTAATAATGTTATAATGTGTTTTTTATCATATTACGAACCATTAATCTTAGGAATATCACATATGACTTTTATAAAAGCTAAATTGGTAAACTTAATATTTGTATATTTATAACTAATATACTTTCAATATTAGCTCTTATGAACCAAACATTTTTCAAAAGAGCGCCTTTTGTTATAACCACTACTTGTGATGTTTTGAAAAGCAAATGCTCTTCTAGTTATGTTTTCTTTTAGCTTTTTCTATGGTGAATGTGGTATGTTGTTGAGTGGTGTATGTTTCTTCTTGTTTGCTTGTGTGATATTTAGTAATTGATCTAGTAGCTGAGAATCAAGATTCATTTCTGAAGAAGAATCGCAATTTTTCTATAAGCAAGGCAAGTGGACTTATCCCCCTGCATATTTTGTATGATCTCATACAATGCATTTAATAAAGTTTACTTTTGGATAAGTGCATAATTTGATGTGTTACCTTTTCTAATACACCTAACCTTTCCAACCTTATTCCTTGATCAAACCTAGGTATTGTACTTTACTTTAGTAGCTATGCTATTGCTACAACTTTAACTTTATGCCGATACTCTGGTTGATGATATTAATGTTCTAAATGGTAAGTTTAAATTATTGTTGTTAATCCAATGATTAAGCAAGATCATATTATGTTAATTGGAACATGGAGTGACCACTCAGGAAAACAGTGCAACCACAAGTGTTATTATGGCTCTGGCTTTGGTAATTAGCTTGATGTGCCTATTATGGCCCTAGCCATTCACCTCGGAAGTGAATACGAGACATGCAAACCCGGGCTAGAGGGGATAGACGGCTTGTGGGTAAAGTTGTACCACCTCTGTGGAGTGGAAAACTGATATATCTGTCGTGCTCACGGTTACGAGCAACCTGGATCCTCACATGATAATTGAACTTAAAGATGAAAAATAAATCGTGGTTCTTTTTTTGGTTCAAGTGGTTCTGAGCTTATGCTGGTGATATATTTATGTTGATGATATATATGTTGTAGATTATTGCTTATGCTTAAACGGGGTTGGTATATACTTATACCTAGTAATCATGTGTTGATAATAAAATGTTGACCAACTAAAATTCTAACCGCGATAAACTTTAGCCTTACCTTATTAACCTTGCATTTTCACCCCACTTGCTGAGCCCCGACCATAAGTGAGCTCACCCTTGCTTAATTTTGATCAGAAGTTTGTAGATGAAGATTTTGATGGTGAACTCCATGGATGCTAGTCTAGTGATACCCCCAGTCATCTTCCCGTGGAAGGATGTCCATGTTTCCCTGTACTTTGATGAATAAAGGTTAAGACATTATGTCTGTTGGAAGTGTAATATGTTAATATAATCTTTATTTACGCTTTTATGCATTGTTCTTTTGATATATTACACTTGTGACATCAACGTATGTGTGGAAATAGATCCTGGCACATATATGCTATGCATTTGGTTTTGTCCTTAAAATCGGGTGTGACACTCTTAAATTCGCAATTTTTGGTGAGGCAATGAGGTTTCTGGCCACGAGTTTCTTTTTTGTGCTTAATGCCAAAGGGAAAAATTTAAGACCAAAGCAACTAGATCAACTGCCACTTATGCATTTCAAAAAGTACTATGTTTTGAACTTGTCTTTTTTATCAAAACCCTCTTAACAGATCAAAACCCTCTTAACATCAAGATGAGCCCTCTAATTCCAAAACTACTCTCTTGTGGGGGAGAAATATTTATTATGGGATAAGGGGAGCTTTTGGCTTCTTAATCAAAACTATCATGAAAAATGGTTTGATTTGCAAAACCGAAGTGTTTTGACTTAGAAGTAAGAAAATGAATTTGTTTTGCGAAATAAACCAAGTAGTGGCAAAATGATCCAAATATGTCAAATCATATACTTATTTTATCGGTGGTTGAGTTGACTTCAATTTGCAAAAGTTGGCTTATATTTGGTTATGATAGTACTTTCAAGTTGCTTTTGGTGTGTTGGCATGAATCACCAAAAAGGGAGGGACTGAAAGGGAAATGTGCCCCTAGGACATTTCCAGTTGTTTTGGTGATTAAATGCTCAACACATTACTAAGAACTAACACTACTCTTATGAGCATGAGCACATGTGTTTAGAAAGCAAATTGAAGCAAAGGTATGTTTATAGCACTTAGTCATTTGTTTTAGGTGCTAACAATGTTCATCTAAGTGCTAGGAAACTTCTCAAGTCAAGCCAAAATGTGGTGAAGAAGGTTGGCTAAGTACGACCAAACTTGGGCCAGTCTCGGCCTCACAGGACAGTAACTCGGGACGTGCTCGAGCGAGTTAGAACTATGCTCGGGCGACTCAGAGATGCGCTCGGGCAATTCGTGTGTGGCTCGGGCAAGACAAAGATGCTCTCAGGTGAATCGTGTCTGGCTCGGGCGAGTCAAAAATGCGCTCGGGCGACTTGAGGACTACGCTTGGGCGAGGACTGCACGCGGGCGAGTCGTGATTGTGCTCAGGTGAACCATGATTGTCTTCCATTCGAGGATGGCCTCTGGTGAGCCAGGACCATGTCTCTTGCCGAGGTTGGCCTTGGGTAAGTCATGACTACCTCGGGCGTGACCTGACTGCCTCGGGCGAGACCGCGTTGGGTGAGTTGCTACCTCGAGCGCGTTGCTTCCTCGAGTGCGTTGTGGCCTCGGACGAGTTGTGGCCTCAGGTGAGTCGTGTACGGTGTTCCATGCGACCGAAGGCACACAACGGTCGGCTCAGCCAATGAAGTAAACAGATCGCTGGTTGTTCAATCCGGTGCAAGTAAATAGGGAAGGTTGATCGCTTCCCAAATGAACATCCAACGACTCCTAGGATCTTTGGGGCTATAAAAGGGACCCCTAGGCGCATGGAGCAGATATCTTTGCAACACACCGAGACAAACACTAGAGCTTACAACATACTCCAAGACTTCGATCATGCCTTGGTTCGTTTGAGAGAGATCTGAGCACGTTTTGAGTTGAGACTCTGTTGGTTTTCTTTCGTGCACTCTCTTCTTCACTTGTGTGTGTGGTCTTGCTGCATTTGTGCTTTTGTGTGTGTTGCTTCTCCCTCCCTTACTCTTGCTCGTGATTGTAATCATTCTGTGTAAGGTGTGAGAGACTCCAACTTGTGGAGATTCCTCACAAACAAAAATAAACTATAAGGAAGACAACCGTGGTACTCAAGTTTGATCGCTGGATCACTTGGAAGGGGTTGAGTGCAATCATCATCCATTGGGACTCCACAACGTAGAGTTAAGCCTCGACTGAACCACGAGATTAATTTCTGTGTCTCATTGTCTACTTTCTTTCATTGAGATTTTGTTCTTCCGAGCTTTCCAGTTCACTTTAATTATTGCTCTAGTTTCAAATATTGTGAGAGCAATTAAGTGAAGAGATCCTCCTTCTATTCGTAATTGAACTTGTTTTAGATTTCACAAACCCCATTTATAGACCAAGTTTTTTGTTTTTAGTTAAAGTTTTTGTAAGATCACCTATTCACCCACCCCTCTCTAGTTGCTCTCAACTAGTACAATGCCATTGCATTACGACGATACACAAATTATTCGATAAACTATTAGTGCACAACGTGCCTTAAGAACATGCTTCAGTTTTCACTAGCATCATCTGCATTTAATAAGAATGTAACACAGTTTAATAGCTATAAGAGATAAATATATGTGAATTGCTTATTTTCTTTTCTTTTCCAAATAATTAGCTTCTTTTCATTTTTCCAAATAACTAGGGTCTAGTACATACACAAACACTCATACAAAAGAGTGGCTGCTGCGTGGCCCAAGGGGAGGAGGGAGGTGTGACACATGGGTTGCTTGAGTCGCTTGTGCTGGCCCATTACATGGGGGAGACAGAGTTTTAAATTCAATCTTAGACAGTTTTTTAGAAACACTTTGACTTTAACCACGACAGTTGTTGTTGTGACTATAACAAGAAGACAATAGTACATAGATAATACCCAACATTTGATCTCGCCACCCATATCATGATAAAAGAAAAATCGGATTAGTTGCACCATTGTTGTAATAGGAGAACTCCACAGTCATATCGTCATTCATGCTATCACCAACAAAGAATTGAATAGTATTGAGTTTGATAAGAATAAACTAATAGATTTTTTGATATATTTTTTAATGTAAGCCACAAACGATTTCTCATCAAATGGGGTTGCTACTGAAGGCGTAAGGTGTCAACAAAGTCAACAATATGTATGTTGTGTGCCAATATTCACATCAACATGTACTTGGACGGCCCACTTGTCATTGACCTCCAAGAATGTCGTTTTTAAGTTCACAATTTCCTTCAACCCAGCAGAACAGATCTTGATAGACCAACATGTCGTCGGGTTGATACTAGCAAGACTAGCTTACTCGCTCGTGGGGACGAAGGAGACGAGATAGGAGGTGGCGCAGTGAGACAGAATGGAGCAACATATTACATAATACACAAGTGCACACATCAAAGCTAACAACTTTTGCAAACTCTTATGGATGTGGTTTGAGTTTCCTCTAATAGCCCACAATTCATAAAACATGCCATATGTTAAGACCCATAGACATTTAGCATCGTGCTTGAAGAAAAACTTGGTTATGCAGTTTGTAATTCTCCAACTCTTAGTTTCAGTGCCTGATTCGAGAGATTCATGAAATAACTATCCACACCTAGGAGATAAGTTGTTGATTTCAGCAGGAGGGCAGGAAAATTTATAGCCACGCTTGACGCTTGCTGCGGAACTGAAGATGCATGCAGGCATGCAGCTAGCATGCTCGTTGCCCAATCATGGAGCAGACAGGCCGGCCGGCAGCAGGTTGTTTCTGTTACACCAGCCCTTCATGCCAATTGCTCCCCTATTGTCTTTGGCATGCTGAACAGATGCACCTCTCGCTTACAATTTCAGAGTAACCTTTTACTGCCCTAGCCGTGCATGCACCTCTCGCTTTCAATAATTCAATTTCAGGGAGAGAATAACCCCTAGTACCCTAGCCGTCCTTGCACCAATAAAATATGGTACCATGGCCTAAATATAGGTCTGGTCACAAAACTCGTAACTTGAAACATGAACCTAGAATATTCTAACCCGAAATACCAGAACTCGAATTTCGTTCGAAAATTTCGGATGACAACTTATAAAACCCAAACTTATTTAAGGTAATATGGGTACCATAATCGGGTACCCGAAATACCTGAAGTACTTGAACTTTCATGTGTTATGTACTCGTGTCATTGTTAATTATTAATTTGTGTATCTATAATTATGTGTAAGTGTGTATGGCTTGTAAACTTGTGATTGTAGTGTGCTTTTTACGTGCATGGATATCTTTATTCAAACTATGTTTTTGTACTAATTTAATAGTGTGCTTGTGTTTTATGAAGCTGATACAATAGTCCGAGAAGTTCTGGAATACCCAAACTCGAAATTCCGGGTACCTGAATTTTCAATATTGTAAAACCTATTGTACTTTCGAGTTTCGATTCTCAAGATCTAAAATTTAAATTACCCGAATGATCCAATCCAAAAAAATTCAGGTAACCCGAACGCCGCCTTTACCTACATAACCATTTTTTCATGGGGGGGCAGCTGAAGTTTTGCAGGATTGGACGATAGTACAAAGTAAACCCTTAACTTTAAGACTCTAAGCCCAGTTTGATAAACACATAAATTTTGCAGTGTGTGTTTTAGGGTTGGTTTGGAAGCACAACAATTTTTTTTTAAAATGGTTTCTATCTCTAATTTTTAAAACTGGTTTATAGAAAAAAAAAATTTGGTGTTCATGTTTGGAACTTGGATTTTAAAATTAGTTTCTAGCTTTTTTGATACGCAAAGACAAATCTATCCTTGCTCTATTTTAAAAATAATTGATTCAATTATTTGCTTTACTTTTCTATTCTCTACTGCCAATTTTAAGTATAACTTGAACTCATATTTTTGAATTCAAATAATTTCGATAATAATCAAACATTTAAATCAAGTAGAGTGGACATCGAGGAGATCGCATGCATAGGTCTAGGAGTGATGGAAATCATCGTAAATTTACCAAACTAATTAAGGGAACTAGACAATTTGTCGAATAAAAACTAGTTTTTGCTAGAAAAGTCTAGATTCTTGAATTCTTAGAAATTGGGTCCAATTTTTTAAAAAAAATAAACATAAACTAGCATGTTTGATAACACCCTAGTTTCTATAAACTAGTTTCTTAAAAAATGGTGCTTCCAAACAGGCCCTTAATTAGAAGTGTGGAAATGTTGTGAAATTTCTTTCTTCCTGTTGACACCTTTTTGGAGGCGCCAAACACTTCAAAAGAACCAGTGGCGGTGCTCTCTGGTCAGGCGCAGACGGTCCGCGGCACAGGGCCGGACGGTCCGCGACCTGGCGCGAGGCGGCGGTGCTCTCTGGTCAGGCGCGGACGGTCCTCGGCACAGGGCCGGACGGTCCGCGACCTGGTGCAGGAGCTCAGGTTCCCTGCCTGACGGCCGGACGGTCCGCGCCCTAGGGCCGGATGGTCCGCGCGTACGCAGGGGCGGCGGAAGATCGCCGGCGGCGCCTGGATCTCGCTCCTGGGAGGGAACCCGTCAGTGAGGAGAGATCCTAGGAGTTGTCTAGGCTCGGGTAGACCGACCTAGACTCCTCTAATCGACGTAGAGTCGAAGAGAAGCGGAAGATTTGGAGATTGGGAGACTAAACCTAAACTAGACTAGAACTACTCCTAGGATAAAATGCGAAATAGAAGTTGTATTGATTCGATTGATTCATTACAAATCGGCCGTAGACCTCTCTATTTATAGAGGAGGGGGACTGGACCCTTTACACAACTGATTCCGAGCTAATTCCGCGAATATAGCTAACAACCGTAGCACAAAACTCGGAACCCTAAACTGCTCTGCGCATGCGCGGACCGTCCGGCCCACAGGCGCGGACAGTCCGGACCGCGGACCGTCCGGCCTCAGGGCCGGACTGTCCACCAGCTCAAAATGGCGCTCAACATATGCCCCCCTGCCTTTTGGTGGAGCTGAGCAAACCAAAAGCAACTAACTCGATGTGATTACATCGATTCTCTTAGGCATCTTGCCACATACTAGGATGGTACTGTTTGAGGAAACGCCCATTCAAAGCCTTAGGCAAATCCTTGCCTTGTAATGTTTGTAGCAAATAGGCGTTGCTAGACATTACCTGTTTTACTTTATAAGGACCCTCCCAGCTTGACGACCATTTCCCGAACTTCCGGTCTGTATTCCTTAGAGGCAGAATGGTCTTCCACACCAGGTCCCCTACTTGAAATGATTTTTTTTACCTTCTTGTTGTAGGCCCTGGCTACCATGATCTTGTCCTTTTCTATTGCTCCCAAAGCTATCATCCTCTTGTCGGTCACCTCATCAATATTATCCATCATTGAATTATAATAATCAGTAGCAGTTAGATCATTTTGTCTGGCGAACCTGACAGCATTCAAACTTATTTCCACAGGCAACACTGCTTCCTGCCCATAGACAAGCTCAAAAGGAGATACTTTAGTAGCCCTATGTTTAGATATTCTATGAGCCCATAAAGCTTCAGACAAAATCTTATGCCAATGTTTAGGATTATCAGATATCTTCTTTTTTATCAAATTAATCAATGTCCTATTACTAGACTCGGCCTGTCCATTGGCCTGAGCATAATATGGAGATGAATTAAGTAGCTTAATTCTGTATGATTCAGCAAATTCACGTACCTCCTTTGACATAAAAGAAGTACCTTGATCTGTAGTCAAGGTCTGGGGAATGCCGAATCTATGAATAATATGCTCAGTTATGAACTCAATTACCTCCTTGTGCGTCATGTTCTTCAGAGCAACGGCTTCAGTCCATTTGGTGAAATAGTCAGTGGCAACTAACACGAACCGATGCCCCCTTGATGATGAAGGATGAATTTCTCCAATAAAGTCTAATCCCCATCCTCTGAAAGGCCAAGGCTTGATGATAGGATGTAATTCAGCTACAGGGACCAACTGTAGGTCGCCGAATTTTTGACACACCTGGCAACCCTTGTAGTACTTGAAACAATCAGCTATCATGTTAGGCCAATAAAAACCAGACCTTCGCAACAGCCATTTCATCTTTGGAGCCGATTGGTGGGTACCACAAATTCCTTCATGTACTTCGGCCATGGCCAATATAGCATCATCTGGGCCAAGCACTTAAGCAGGACATCTGTCGGCGTTTCGAGACCGGGGGGTCCCCGAGCCGACGAGTGAGTGTGCCGCGTGCCCCAGCCCAGATGGGTCGAGCGCGTGGGCGAGCGCGAAGGGGGGAGAGCGAGGTGGCCGGAGCCGGGTCGTGAGGGAGGCGGAGATCCCGCGGCCTTCGTGTTCGTCCCGCGCCCAGGTCGGGTGCGCTTGCAGTAGGGGGTTACAAGTGTCCGCGCGGGTGAGGGGAGCGAGCGGCCCCAAGAGAGCGCCTGCCCCTGCCCTCGTTCCCGCGAGGCCAACCTTCTCTAAGAAGGCCCTGGTCCTTCCTTTTATAGGCGCAAGGAGAGGATCCAGGTGTACAATGGGGGTGCAGCAGAGTGCTATGTGTCTAGCGGGGGAGAGCTAGCGCCCTGGGTACATGCCAATGTGGCAGCCGGAGAGAACTTGGCACCCAGCCGGTGTGGTGTCGTGGCCGTCGGAGGAGTAACGGAGCCTGGTGGAGGGACAGCTGTTGGAACAGTTGGGCTCTTGCTGACGTCTCCCTGCTTCCGTAAGGGAGTCGAGAGCCGCCGTCGTCATGGGTCTAGCGGGGCGCCATTATTGCCTATCTGGCGGAGCTAGCCGGATGGGACGTCGGTCTTGTTCTCTGCAACCCAAGTCGGCTCGGGGCAGGGTGATGATGGCGCTTCCTGTTGACATGGCGGACTTGTGCCCTAGGTCGGGCGACGTGGAGGCTCCTCCGAGGCCGAGGTCGAGTCTGTCTTCCATGGCCGAGGCCGAGCCCGAGCTCCTGGGTCGGGCGAGGCGGAGGTCGTTCGGCAGAGGCCAGGGCGGAGTCCGAGCCCTGGGTCGGGCGAAGCGGAGTTCGTCGTCTTCCGGGGCCTTAGCCCGAGTCCGAGCCCTGGGTCGGGCGGAGCGGAGTTCGCCGTCTTCCGGGGCCTTAGCCCAAGTCCGAGCCCTGGGTCGGGCGGAGCGGAGTTCGCCGTCTTCCGGGGCCTTAGCCCGAGTCCGAGCCCTGGGTCGGGCGGAGCGGAGTTCGCCGTCTTCCGGGGCCTTAGCCCGAGTCCGAGCCCTGGGTCGGGCGGAGCTTCCTATGGCGCCTTTGGCAAAGCCTGGCCGCCCGTCAGTCTCACTCTTTGCGTTAAATGCCCCAGTGACTTGGTCGGTCGGCGCGGTGATTTAGTCAGGGTTGCTTCTTAACGAAGGCAAGGCCTCGGGCGAGCCGGAGATGCGTCTGCCGTAAAAAAGGGGGCCTCGGGCGAGACGGAAACACCTCAGGGTCGGCTGCCCTTGCCCGAGGCTAGGCTCGGGCGTGGCGTGATCGAGTCGCTCGTATGGACCGATCCCTGACTTAATCAAACCCATTAGGCCTCTGCAGCTTTATGCTGATGGGGGTTACCAGCTGAGAATTAGGCGTCTTGAGGGTACCCCTAATTATGGTCCCCGACAGTAGCCCCCGAGCCTCGAAGGGAGTGTTAGCACTCGCTTGGAGGCTTCCGTCGCACTTTTTTGCAAGGGGACCAGCCTTTCTCGGTTGCACTTTGTTCCGGTGGGTGCGCGCGAGCGCACCCGCCGGGTGTAGCCCCCGAGGCCTCGGAGGAGTGGTTTCACTCCTTCGAGGTCTTAATGCCTTGCGTAATGCTTCGGCTGGTCTGGCGGTTCCCTCATGCGAACAGGCCGTAGCCCGGGTGCACTGTCGGGGTCCAAGTTCTCGGGCTGGTATGTTGACGCTGTCAACGGTTTGGCCGGAGCCGAGTTTGCGAGAGCAGCCCCCGAGCCTCCGCACAGGGCGAGAGGACGATCAGGGACAGACTCGGCTTTTTTACATACGCCCCTACGTCGCCTTTCCGCAAGGAGGAGGGGGGACAGCGCCATGTTACCCTCGATGGGCACCGAACATGGCGTCTCCTGTGAGCTGCAAGCGGGTAATCCGAGTGGACGTCCGTGCCCCGTTCGTTGGGGGTCGGCTAGGGGCCCGGAGGCACGCCCAAAAGTACCTGCGGGTGATCTGCCGGACCCGGTCCCCTAGCGACGGGGTCCGAGGGCTCGTTGCCTCCCTCCGATGGGATTCCGTTACAGGATCGTTCCCGCTGGTCTCGGAAATGTCCTAGGGTACCTCGGGAGCGCAGCCCGAGCCTTGGTTATGTATCGAACGTACCCCTGGTCATCCCTCGCTCGGTGTCTGAGGCGACTGTGAACCCTTCGGAGGGCCAGCCTTCGAACCCCTGATCAGTAATGGGTGTGGAGCCCGAGTAGCCTGAGGCGGTCGTGGAACCTTTCGGGAGGCCGACCTTCGAACCCCTGACCAGTAGTGGGTGTCGGGCCCACGCGATCTGAGGCGGCTGTTGAACCCTTCGGGGGGCCAGCCTTCGAACCCCTGATCAGTAAGGAGGCTCGGAGCCTAGTTCCTTCACGGGGAAGGATCCCTTTGGGGGTATCCCCTTTCCCGGTCCCTGTTGCAAGAGATAGAGAAAGAGGAAAAAGGGAAAAAGGATACGAATTTGAACGACGTGGCGTACCTTTTTTGGTGTGGTCGTTTTGGCGAAGGCGAAGCGTCGCCAGCTGCTCCTGCCAGAAGCGTCGCCTGTCTAGCCGCGGAGTTAATGCGTCGGGGCGAGTAGTTGGCGAGGCTGCCGTTGCGCGTGCGCGATCTGTTCGAGGAACGGGTCACGGGCGCGTCGTCTTCACACCGTGAGAGGGGGTTCTCTCGCTGCCTCCGGATGGGACGTGAGCTTGGCTGACGGCGTGACCGCTGCTCCCGTGCGCCTGCCACCGTCATTACTGCCGGCCCACTTTTGACCGCGTTTGACCGCTGCGTCCGGCTGGCGCTGCTGGGTCGCGCGCTAGGTCGCCTCGGGTCGCGGTATCGGTTCCGCAATCGAGGAGGTGCGGCGGTGGCGCAAGTGGTACAGTGGCTTGCATGCAGCATCCGGCGCGCCGGTTGCGCGACGCGTGGGCTTGAGCCTCCGTGCTGGCCTGTCAGGAGTCGGAGAGGCGCGTCCACTTGGCGCGGTTGCATGCCGCCCGCATGGCTGCCCGCCCCTTTCGCCCGTTGGTCTGGGCAAAAGTGGAGGGTCACTTGTAACCGCTGGGTGGTTGCGCGCGCCGTGCGCGGCGGTTCGGCTTCTTCTGCTCGGAGCCGGTCTGCATGACATGTGGGTCCCAGCCCCCGCGCCGCAGGGGAGGGCTTTGGAGGCGTGTTGGAGAAGACTCAGCCCGTGACGGCTGGGGGCGCAAGCAGGGAGAGTCGCCTTTAAAAGGAGGGCGACCCCTTTCGTAAGGCGACCATGTCTTCTCCCTCCCTTATGCATCGTGTTTTTCCACCTTTCAAGCCCCCGGATGGGGGAAACCGCCGTCTCCTCGCCTCATCGTCGGAGGACACAACTCCGTGGGAGCGGGTACCTTTCAGCCATCGTTCGGCTTCAAGGATTTTCATCACACAGCCCGGCCGCTTCCCCTCGCTGGGGGTCACCCAAGACGGCGACCACCAGCCCCTGGATGGGGAGGAGCAAACTGGGCTGTGGTCTTTGCCCCGCCCCTAGCTGGTCTTCATCATCCCCGCTGGGACGGGGCCCGGGCCACGCCGGCGCCCTGCCCCCTGCGTGGGTCGGCCGACCGCCTCCTCTTCCAGCTTCTGGTGGTGGAGACCATCCTCCAGTTCTGCGGAGGAGACGTCCTCCAGTCATGCTGGGGGAGGCGGGCTGTTGCTGTCCAGCTAGGATGCAACATCCCGTCCTCTTCCTCGCTTGCATGGCGAGGACAGGAGTGAGGACCTGCCGATGCGCCTTGGGGCGACCCGCGTTTGCTGGTGATTCACCCAGAGCTTGTCGCTCCACGGGCTTCCCTGGCGGGGAGGTTGTCCGTACCCGCGGGGACGGAACCGGAGTTCCGTTTGTAATGGCACTTCGAATGCCGGGCTTTTTGTTCATTTCGGCTTTCGGGGCCTGAACATGTATGTAACGTTGGCGCAGAGCCGTATTTTTTCCTCATTTCCGAGCACTAAGACTCGTCTGCTGATTGTCTGATCCGCTTCACCAAGCATGAGTCGCCCCGTGTCAAGGTGACGAGTGAGGTATCCGTATCCCGGAGGCGTAGGAGTCCCTCGGCTCGGTCGGCCCTGCTGTCCGAGGCTCCTCTAGCTTAGTTAAAGAGACCCCTCGGCCGCTCTTCGACGAGCCGAGGCTAGGGGTAGCGATATCAGCATGAGCAGAGGCGGAGTTGGCTTTGAAAATGAAACCTGTTTGGCCGGAGCCTAGCCGAGTTGTCCGCTGGCAGGATCGACGCCGGAGTTGGTCAGCCGAGGCTTCGGACCGGGCTGGTGCCTTCGGAAGGTGGTTGGCCGAGGCCCCGGAGGTGGCCGGCCGAGCCGCCCGCTCGGGCCGAATCCCGGAGAAGTCCCTGACAGCGATCGCTTGGGCGTGGTGATGACGTCGTCCTTCGGAGCGGAGACCCTCGGACCGCGTTGCCGTTCGAGGCTAGGTCGGGCCTCGCCGAAGGTGCCGTTGATGCCGAGGGTGTTGCCGCCCCCTTCCAGCGTCAAGACCCGAGCCTGCAGGATCAGATTGTCTTGTAGCGTGGGCCTTGTGCGGCCGTCGAGGCCAGAACACATACCCTTGCTGTGTTGTAAAGCTGCGTCTCTTTTCCTCTTGTTTCGAGCATCTGGACTTTTTGTCGGTAACAGGGATGTTAGTGCGAGCGAGAGTTGCTTCTCGCGGAAGGTGATGAGTGAGGTATCCGTATCCCGGAGGCGTGGGAGTCCCTCGGCTCGGTCGGCCTTGCCGCTTACGCGTACTTTCACCCGTCCATGAGGCCCCGTCACCGACTTGGTCGAGAAGGCCCGAAAGATCACTTCGGCAGAAGGGCTTCCGAACGTAAAGACTTGTTCGATCCGTGGAGCCGCTTTATCCGAACGTGAGTCACTTATCGCAGAAGGTGATGAGTGAGGTATCCGTATCCCGGAGGCGTAGGAGTCCCTCGGCTCGGTCAGCCTTGACTGCTTACGCGTACCCCGTCGTTTCCGGGACCCACTTTTCGAAGTAGTCAAAAAGCACGAAAGACATTCTGGTAAAAGAGATTTTTTTTCGAGGAAAATTTTGACGCAGAGGGGGTTTCCCCCCTTTTAGCCCCCGAGGGAGGGTCGGGCTTTGCCGAGGCGAGGCCGACCCTTCCTTGTTGACTAAACTTTGCGCGGGTGCGAGGTATATGAACAACTTGGAAACATCTTAAGGGTAGAAGCGACGTAGCTGTTGGATGTTCCAAGCGTTGCCGTAGACCTCGCCTTGACTGTTGGCCAGCTTGTACGTTCTGGGCTTCAGAACTTTGGCGATGACGAACGGCCCCTCCCAGGGGGGCGTGAGCTTGTGCCTCCCTCGGGCGTCTTGCCGCAGCCGAAGCACCAGGTCGCCCACCTGGAGGTCTCGGGGTCGGACCCCTCGGGTGTGGTAGCGTCGCAGGGACTGCTGATACCGTGCCGAGTGTAGTAAGGCCTTGTCCCGAGCCTCTTCCAGCTGGTCCAGCGAGTCTTCTCGGCTAACTTGGTTGCTTTGATCGTCGTAGGCTCTCGTCCTCGGGGAGCCGTATTCCAGGTCCGTGGGCAAGACGGCCTCGGCCCCGTAGACCAGGAAGAACGGCGTAAAACCCGTGGCTCGGCTCGGCGTCGTCCTCAGGCTCCAGACCACCGAGGGGAGTTCCTTCATCCATCGCTTGCCGAACTTGTTGAGGTCATTGTAAATCCGAGGCTTGAGCCCTTGTAGAATCATGCCATTGGCGCGCTCTACTTGCCCATTCGACATGGGATGAGCTACGGCGGCCCAGTCTACCCGGATGTTGTGATCCTCGCAAAAATCCAAGAATTTTTTGCCGGTGAACTGGGTGCCGTTGTCGGTGATGATGGAGTTCGGGACCCCGAAGCGATGGATGATGTTGGTGAAGAACGCCACCGCCTGCTCGGACCTGATGCTGTTCAGGGGTCGGACCTCGATCCACTTGGAGAATTTGTCGATGGCGACCAGCAGGTGCGTGTAGCCCCCGGGCGCCTTCTGCAGAGGGCCGACGAGGTCCAGACCCCACACAGCGAAGGGCCAGGTGATGGGTATCGTCTGCAGAGCCTGAGCGGGCAGGTGGGTCTGCTTCGCATAGAATTGGCACCCCTCGCAGGCGCGGACAATTCTAGTGGCGTCAGCCACCGCCGTCGGCCAGTAGAAGCCTTGCCGGAAAGCATTCCCGACGAGGGTTCGAGGTGCTGCATGATGGCCGCAAGCCCCCGAGTGTATTTCCTGCAGGAGTTCCTGACCTTCGGCGATGGAGATGCATCGCTAGAGGATGCCCGAGGGGCTATGGTGGTAGAGCTCCTTCTCATCGCCCAACAAGACGAACGACTTGGCACGTCGCGCTACCCGCCGAGCCTCGGCTCGGTCGAGGGGCAGTTCTCCTTGGCGGAGATATTGCAGGTACGGGGTCTGCCATCTTGATCTGGCGTGACCCCGCTCCGCTCCTCCTCGATGCGCAGTGCTTCACCGTCGGGGGCCGAGGGTTCCTCGGGCTGAACCGAGGATGGCTCGGGCTGGGCCGAGGCCACCTCGGACGGGGCCGAGGGCGCCTCGGGCTCGGGCGTGTCGCCGATCTTGACGGAGGGTTGGTGCAGATCCCGGGAGAAGACGTCCGGGGGAACCGTCGTTCGCCCCGAGGCTATCTTTGCCAGCTCGTCCGCAGTCTCGTTGTAGCGCCGGGCGATGTGGTTAAGCTCGAGCCCGTAGAACTTGTCTTCCAGGCGCCGAACCTCATCACAGTAGGCCTCCATCTTCGGGTCGCGGCAGTGGGAGTTCTTCATGACTTGGTCGATGACGAGCTGCGAGTCGCCGCGTGCATCGAGGCGTCGGACCCCTAGCTCGATGGCGATTCGCAATCCGTTGATCAGAGCCTCGTACTCAGCCACATTGTTGGACGCCGGGAAATGGAGGCGGAGCACGTAGCGCAGGTGTTTCCCGAGGGGCGAGACGAAGAGCAGGCCCGCGCCGGCTCCCGTCTTCATCAGCGACCCGTCGAAAAACATGGTCCAAAGCTCCGGTTGGATCGGAGCCATCGGCAACTGGGTGTCGACCCATTCGGCTCCGAAGTCCGCCAGTACCTGGGACTTGATGGCCTCCCGAGGGGCGAACGAGATTGTCTCGCCCATGATTTCCACCACCCACTTTGCGATCCGTCCCGAGGCTTCTCGGCACTGGATGATCTCCCCCAGGGGGAAGGATGACACCACAGTCACCGGATGAGACTCGAAGTAATGTCGCAGCTTTCGCCTCGTCAGGATCACTGCATACAGTAGCTTCTGGACTTGTGGGTAGCGGATCTTGGTCTCGGACAGCACCTCGCTGACGAAGTAAACTGGCCTCTGAATGGGCAAAGCATGCCCCTCTTCCTGCCTTTCGACCACGATCGCGGCGCTGACCACCTGAGTGGTAGCGGCGACGTAGACCAAGAGGGCTTCTCCATCAGCTGGGGGTACCAAGACGGGCGCCTGGGTGAGGAGCGCCTTCAGGTTCCCGAGAGCTTCCTCGGCCTCGGGAGTCCAAGTGAAGCACTCGGCCTTCCTTAAGAGACGGTACAGGGGCAGGCCTCTTTCGCCGAGGCGTGAGATGAAACGGCTCAAGGCCGCGAGACATCCCATGACCCTCTGTACGCCTTTTAATTCCTTGATGGGCCCCATGTTTGTGATGGCTGCGATCTTCTCCGGGTTGGCTTCGATGCCCCGCTCGGAGACGATGAATCCCAGGAGCATGCCTCGGGGCACCCCGAAGACGCACTTCTCGGGATTGAGCTTGACGCCCTTCGCCTTGAGACACCGGAATGTCACTTCAAGGTCGGAGAGAAGGTCGGAGGCTTTCCTTGTCTTGACTACGATGTCATCGACGTAGGCCTCGACCGTGCGACCATTGTGTTCGCCGAACACATGGTTCATGCACCGCTGGTACGTTGCACCCGCGTTCCTCAAACCGAACGGCATGGTGACATAACAGTACATGCCGAAGGGCGTGATGAAAGAAGTCGCGAGCTGGTCGGACTCTTTCATCTTGATTTGATGATACCCTGAGTAGGCATCGAGGAAAGACAGGGTTTCGCACCCAGCAGTGGAGTCCACGATTTGATCGATGCGAGGTAGAGGGTAGGGGACCTTCGGACACGCTTTGTTGAGACCAGTGTAGTCTACACACATCTGCCATTTCCCCCCTTTCTTCCTCACAAGTACAGGGTTGGCAAGCCATTCGGGATGGAATACCTCTTTGATGAACCCTGCTGCCATCAGCTTGTGGATCTCCTCGCCTATCACCCTGCGCCTTTCCTCGTCGAATCGGCGCAGAGGCTGTCTGACCGGTCGGGCTCCGGCCCGAATATCCAGCGAGTGCTCGGCGACATCCCTCGGTATGCCGGGCATGTCCGAGGGACTCCACGCAAAGACGTCGGCGTTTGCGCGGAGAAAGTCGACGAGCACTGCTTCCTATTTGGGGTCGAGCCCGGAACCGATCCGGATCTGCTTGGAGGTGTCGCCACTGGGGTCGAGAGGGACGGCCTTAACCGTCTCCGCTGGCTCGAAGTTGCCGGCGTGTCGCTTCACGTCCGGCACCTCTCGGGAGAGGCTTTCCAGGTCGGCGATGAGGGCCTCGGACTCGGCGAGGGCCTCGGCGTACTCCACGCACTCCACATCGCATTCGAACGCGTGTTTGTACGTGGGGCCGACGGTGATGACCCCGTTGGGGCCCGGCATCTTGAGCTTCAGGTAGGTGTAGTTGGGGATGGCCATAAACTTCGCGTAGCATGGCCTTCCCAACACTGCGTGGTAGGTTCCTCGGAACCCAACCACCTCGAACGTCAAAGTCTCCCTTCGGAAGTTGGAGGGCGTTCCGAAGCAGACAGGAAGGTCGAGCTGTCCGAGGGGCTGGACGCGCTTCCCAGGAATGATCCCGTGGAAGGGCGCAGCGCCTGCTCGGACGGATGACAGATCGACGCACAGGAGCCTGAGGGTCTCGGCGTAGATGATATTGAGGCAGCTGCCCCCATCCATCAGGACCTTGGTGAGCCTGACGTCGCCGATGACGGGGTCGACGACGAGCGGGTACTTCCCCGGGCTCGGCACGTGGTCGGGGTGGTCATCTTGGTCGAAGGTGATGGGCTTGTCGGACCAGTCTAGGTAGACTGGCGCCGCCACCTTCACCGAGCAGACCTTCCGACGCTCTTGCTTACGATGCCGAGCCGAGGCATTCGCCGCATGCCCTCCGTAGATCATGAAGCAGTCGCGGACCTCGGGGAACTCTCCTGCTTGGTGATCTTCCTTTTTGTCGTCGTCTCGGGCCCTGCCACCCTCTGCGGGTGGCCCGGCCCGGTGGAAGTGGCGCCGAAGCATGACGCACTCCTCGAGGGTGTGCTTGACGGGCCCCTGATGGTAAGGGCACGTCTCCTTGAGCATCTTGTCGAAGAGGTTGGCACCTCCGGGGGGCTTCCGAGGGTTCTTGTATTCGGCGGCGGCGACAAGGTCCGTGCTGGCGGCGTCGCGTTTCGCTTGCGACTTCCTCCTGCCTTTCTTCTTGGCGCCGAGCGGAGTAGACGCCTCGGGAGCCTCTTCTGACGGGCGGCCCTGGGGCTGCTTGTCCTTTCGGAAGATGGCCTCGACCGCCTCCTGACCAGAGGCGAACTTGGTGGCGATGTCCATCAGCTCGCTCGCCCTGGTGGGGGTCTTGCGACCCAACTTGCTCACCAGGTCATGGCAGGTGGTGCCGGCAAGGAACGCGCTGATGACATCGGAGTCGGTGATGTTGGGCAGCTCGGTGCGCTGCTTCGAGAATCGCCGGATGTAGTCCCGAAGAGACTCTCCCGGCTGTTGCCGGCAGCTTCGGAGGTCCCAGGAATTCCCGGGGCGCACGTACGTGCCCTGGAAGTTGCCGGCGAAAGCTTGGACCAGATCCTCCCAGTTGGAAATCTGCCCCGGAGGCAGGTGCTCCAACCAAGCGCGAGCAGTGTCGGAGAGGAACAGGGGGAGGTTGCGGATGATGAGGTTGTCGTCGTCCGTTCCACCCAGTTGACAGGCCAGGCGGTAGTCTGCGAGCCACAATTCCGGTCTCGTTTCCCCCGAGTACTTTGTGATAGTAGTCGGGGGTCGGAATCGGGTCGGAAACGGCGCCCGCCGAATGGCCCGGCTGAAGACCTGCGGACCGGGTGGTTCGGGCGAGGGACTCCGATCCTCCCCGCTGTCGTAGCGTCCCCCACGCCTGGGGTGATAACCTCGGCGCACCCTTTCGTCGAGGCGGGCCCGACGGTCGCGATGAGGGTGCTCGTCGCCGAGGTGGCCTAGGGCCGCAGGCGCGGTGTTGCGCGTGCGCCCGGTGTAGACCGAGGCTTCCCGCATGAGTCGGGAAGTTGCGGCACGAGGTTCCGAGGGGTACCCCTGCCTTCGGGAGGCAGAGCTCTCGGCCCGCCGAGCCACAGCGCCTTCCAGGAGATGCTTGAGCTCTCCCTGGATTCGCCGACCCTCGGTGGTTGATGACTCCGGCATCGCGTGGAGGAGCATCGCTGCGGCTGCCAGGTCCTGACCGGTTCCACCGGATGCGGGTGGCGGTCTGTCCCTGGCATCGTTGGCGATGCGGTGCTGGAGACCCTAGGGCAGGTGACGTATTTCTCCGGCCGGGGGCTGGCCCGCCCATACCTGCCCGACGTCCCGGCGGATTGCCTCGAGCGCTCCTGCTCCCTCATCGAGCTCGGCCTGCGCCCCGCGGACTTGCTCGAGCTGTGGGCCGTGACCCCCCACCGGAATGGGGACCACAGCTAGCTCCCGCGGGATGTCGGCGCGAGGCGCTGGCCTTGGGAGATCACCATCCTCCGGCATGCCGAGACAGCTGCCTCCGGAGGGATCCCCTAGCTCGACGTGGAAACATTCGCGGCTCGGGCCGCAGTCCTCGTCGTCAAGGCTGCGGCCGCCGTCGGAACAGTCGGAGAGGCAGTAGTTGCATGCGGTCATGAAATACCTGGCGCGCCAACTGTCGGCGTTTCGAGACCGGGGGGTCCCCGAGCCGACGAGTGAGTGTGCCGCGTGCCCCAGCCCAGATGGGTCGAGCGCGTGGGCGAGCGCGAAGGGGGGAGAGCGAGGTGGCCGGAGCCGGGTCGTGAGGGAGGCGGAGATCCCGCGGCCTTCGTGTTCGTCCCGCGCCCAGGTCGGGTGCGCTTGCAGTAGGGGGTTACAAGCGTCCGCGCGGGTGAGGGGAGCGAGCGGCCCCAAGAGAGCGCCTGCCCCTGCCCTCGTTCCCGCGAGGCCAACCTTCTCTAAGAAGGCCCTGGTCCTTCCTTTTATAGGCGCAAGGAGAGGATCCAGGTGTACAATGGAGGTGCAGCAGAGTGCTACGTGTCTAGCGGGGGAGAGCTAGCGCCCTGGGTACATGCCAATGTGGCAGCCGGAGAGAACTTGGCACCCAGCCGGTGTGGTGTCGTGGCCGTCGGAGGAGTAACGGAGCCTGGTGGAGGGACAGCTGTTGGAACAGTTGGGCTCTTGCTGACGTCTCCCTGCTTCCGTAAGGGAGCCGAGAGCCGCCGTCGTCATGGGTCTAGCGGGGCGCCATTATTGCCTATCTGGCGGAGCTAGCCGGATGGGACGTCGGTCTTGTTCTCTGCGACCCAAGTCGGCTCGGGGCAGGGTGATGATGGCGCTTCCTGTTGACGTGGCGGACTTGTGCCCTAGGTCGGGCGACGTGGAGGCTCCTCCGAGGCCGAGGTCGAGTCTGTCTTCCATGGCCGAGGCCGAGCCCGAGCTCCTGGGTCGGGCGAGGCGGAGGTCGTTCGGCAGAGGCCAGGGCGGAGTCCGAGCCCTGGGTCGGGCGAAGCGGAGTTCGTCGTCTTCCGGGGCCTTAGCCCGAGTCCGAGCCCTGGGTCGGGCGGAGCGGAGTTCGCCGTCTTCCGGGGCCTTAGCCCGAGTCCGAGCCCTGGGTCGGGCGGAGCGGAGTTCGCCGTCTTCCGGGGCCTTAGCCCGAGTCCGAGCCCTGGGTCGGGCGGAGCTTCCTATGGCGCCTTTGGCAAAGCCTGGCCGCCCGTCAGTCTCACTCTTTGCGTTAAATGCCCCAGTGACTTGGTCGGTCGGCGCGGTGATTTAGTCAGGGTTGCTTCTTAACGAAGGCAAGGCCTCGGGCGAGCCGGAGATGCGTCTGCCGTAAAAAAGGGGGCCTCGGGCGAGACGGAAACACCTCAGGGTCGGCTGCCCTTGCCCGAGGCTAGGCTCGGGCGTGGCGTGATCGAGTCGCTCGTATGGACTGATCCCTGACTTAATCAAACCCATCAGGCCTCTGCAGCTTTATGCTGATGGGGGTTACCAGCTGAGAATTAGGCGGCTTGAGGGTACCCCTAATTATGGTCCCCGACAACATCGTTGACTGTTCGGCGGTAGAGTTCATCACTCATCAAGACATACTTGAAAGCTGTTCGCCGAATGTTTTTATCTGTCCTGATATTGGGTTTTCTTAAATAATTAAGTATAGGTGTCCTCCAATCACTTGCATCGGCTTCATTATCAGCCGAATCAATTAAGAGAACATTTCTGGTAACCCCGGACGGTCCGGCGTCTCGACGCGGACGGTCCGCGACCTGGGGAATCGGCCCTGCACTAGTTATCAGATTTTCAGTGTTGTGAAATCTCCCTCGCTTTATCCGATAACCTGATGCGTCTTGTGCCAAATTGTTAGCTCTATGATTCTCAACTCTAGAGATATGTCGAATACTGAATTCGTCAAAAGAATGAATTATACCCCAACATTTTTCAAGGTAACTATTTAGAGTACCATCAAAACATTGATATTCTTCTAACACTTGTTGGACAACCAGTTGAGAATCACCAAATACCTTCACATGTTTTACTCCCATACCATTTAAAAGTTCTAAGCCGAATAAGAGGGCCTCATATTCGGCTTGATTATTAGTGCAATAAGTTTTCAATCGGCTAGAGAAGTCGAAGGAGACATTACTTGGTGAAACAAGTACGATGTCAATTCCTTGCCCTTCATTACAAACCGATCCATCAAAATATAAAGTCCAAGGAGTAATAGTGAGGTATGACATGTCTAGTTTATGAATATCATTAATCCGATGTTCTATAATGAAATCCGCTACGACTTGGCCTTTCATAGATTTCAATGGTTTATAGGCCAAGTCATATTCTATGAGTGCATAAGCCCACTTACCAATTCTACCACTCATAATTGGGTTATGCAACATGTATTTGATCACATCGGCACCGGAAACAGTGCAATGACTAGACAGTAAATAACATCTACATTTGGTGCATGCATAAAACAAGCATAAGCATAACTTCTCAATAAAAGTGTACCTTGTTTCAGCATCCACCAACCTTCAGCTTAGATATGTCACCACATGCTCCTTCCCCTCAGTTTCTTGTGTCAGAATAGCCCCAATGACCTTATCTTCAGCTGCAATGTATAATCGGAATGGTACTCCTGCTCGTGGTGCTTTTAATATGGGAGCCGAAGCTAAATATTTTTTGATGAGATCAAATGCTTCTTGCTGTTCTGCCCCCCAAGCGAATTCGGCATCATTCTTAAGCCGAAGAATAGGGGTGAACGCATCAATCTTCTCGGCTAGGTTAGAAATAAACCTTCGTAAATAATTCACCTTACCGAGAAACTTCTGTACCTCGACGTTACAGGTCGGAGGTCCCACATTCCGAATAGACTTGATTCGGTCAGGGTCTATCTCTATACCATGTTCATGGATGACAAATCCTAAAAACTTACCAGCCGACACTCCAAAAGCACATTTACGTGGGTTCATTTTCAAACCATACCGACGCATTTTATCAAAGGCTTTGCGCAAATCAGCTATATGAGAACTAAACTCAGCCGATTTGACTACAATATCATCAATGTAAACTTCCACAGTGTTTCCTAACAATTCATGGAAGATCAAATTCATAGCCCTCTGATAAGTAGCACCAGCATTTTTCAGACCAAATGTCATGACAACCCACTCAAATAAACCAATGAAGCCTGGACATATAAAGGCCGTTTTAGACGCATCTTCTTCGGCCATGAAAATCTGATTATATCCGGCATTACCATCAAGGAAGCTAATAATTCTATTTCCTGATGCATTATTGATTAATGTGTTGGCTATGGGCATGGGATATTCATCTTTAGGAGTTGCTCTATTTAAATTGCGAAAATCAATGCATACTCTAAGCTTACCTGACTCCTTCTCCACCGGCACAATATTGGAGACCCACTCTGCGTATCTACACGGTCTGATAAAATCAGCTTCTAGCAGCCGGTGGATTTTGTCCTTAATGCATGGGAGAAGATCTAGACGAAATGTTCTAGCTCTCTGCTTGAAAGGTCTAAAACTATATTCAATAGGCAGCCGATGCTCTACGATCTCTCGGCTTAATCCAGGCATCTCAGTGTAATTCCAAGCAAAGCAATCTGAATATTCCTTCAATAGACCGATCATCTCATCTCTAGGATCGGTCTCCAGGGTCTTGTTTACAAAAGTCGGCCTAGGAGTTTTACCATCTCCTATGTCAATCTCCTCCAAAGGATCGGCCGATGTAAACCCCTGTCCTAGTTTATCAAGATCTCTGAATTCCTCTATCATGTCCCCCACAGAGGAATCAGATGATCTTTGTGTGATGGCGGACTTTCCGGTCTCGGGGACCGGATCATCCGTAATAGTGTCTTTTTGCTGCGGTAGATGTTCGGTCTTAAAGTCCGAACTGTTTTGTGACAGACCAGACCATCCGGCTTTGAGAGCCGAACTGTCCGTGATCAAAGACTCATGAACTTTGTGTGTATTCATCATTTAAACTTTATTTAGGATTTAGCCGATTCTCCATCGGCTCTAGCATTACCGGAATGAAACCTTTCTTATCTATACTTATGAACTGATAATCAGAAAAATCTACTCCTGTGAGACATGTAGCAGTCTCATAAGTCCAGAGTACAGGGGCATCGGCCACAGCGATGCAGGCCGATACATCAGCATGTACTTGTTCTATATCATCGCCTACCCATTGTATTAACATTTGATGTAATGTAGAAGGTATACATTGATTGGCATGAATCCAATCTCTGCCTAGAATTAAACTGTAATTTCCTTCTACATCAGCGACGAAGAATGCAGCAGCAAGGGTCTTAGTCCCGATGGTTAATTCAATGGACGTGACTCCCCTGGCTTTAATCGAACTATCCCCAACACCGCTGAGGGTCGTGTTGGTCTTGACAAGTTCGTCATCTTGTTTACCTAATTTTCTGTATAATGAATAAGGCATTAGATTTACAGCCGCCCCTCCATCTACCAACATCTTAGCAATCGGTATCCCATCAATGTGACCGCGCACGAAGAGCGGCTTTAAATGATTTACCGATTCCTTTGGTTTAATAAAGGCGGCTTCTTTAGGACCAAAATCGAATTGGGCAACAACAGGTTCATCGTCGCCGATAATAGTACAATCGGCAGAAAATGTAATAACATTTACATCCATACCTGGGCGTTCTGGAGAAGCCTCATAGTCGACCAAGTCTTCTCCCAGCAGGTCGTCTTCTTCCATTGATGTTGGCATGTCGTTGGAGGCTTCCTTGTGTGGTGCGTACGGTCCGGACTCTGGGGGCGGACGGTCCGCGCCTGGTGCAGATTGCCCAGTCTTGCTGGCCAGGCTACCTGCCATACCTACAGGGTGCTGTACAAGTGTTGTTTCATTTTCTATCTTTGTGGTCGTTTGTTTTTCTTCAACGGCTTTTGGTCTCCATTTCTTTTGCGGTGGCG
Source organism: Zea luxurians (assembly GCA_029449295.1). NCBI lineage: Eukaryota > Viridiplantae > Streptophyta > Magnoliopsida > Poales > Poaceae > Zea > Zea luxurians. The sequence continues at coordinate 32,885,966 of JAOPSE010000010.1, read as the reverse complement.
GGTACTGTGGATGTGTGTCATTGAATATCTTTTCCGCCTCCTTTTCCTGGTTTTCTTTTGCTCTTAGGCGTTGTAATTTTCTCTTTTGGGACCGTGTCAATCCAGCTGGGCACCATCGAGGCATGGAGTATTTTGGATCGGCTATTTTGATGGTAGCCGTATCTTCTTTTTTGGTTATGTTGGCCGATTCACCAAAAATCATCGGCCCTTTATTATCTTCTTGTACGACAACATCTGCAGTACCTATTTTGATCACGTCCTTCTTTGTTGTCCTTTCGGTTGCTGTAGGTACATGCCCCCTACCGGATTGGTCGGCCTTGGAGGCCGAGTAGTCCGGCAATCCTGTTGGGTCTGTGCCTGATGACCGGATTGAGCGGTGCTCAATCGGTCTTGTACTGGTGGTGTCAACCTGTCAAAAACAGATGTTTGGGGTGCCCCCCAAGCGGGGTACTGTGGCATCCCAAATGGATATGGTGGCATGCCCCACATTTGATTTGGGACATATGGTGGAGGTAAATATGTGTATGGATATGGCATAGGCGGATAAGGGGGTGGAGGTGCCCATGTTGGTATGTTAGGTCTCAATTGTACAGTATGACCTTTCATTTCTTCCGATTGGTGAGGTGGTCCAATCGGCCTGACCTGAGGTTGCTCATGAATGGGTGAGCGAGGTCGCTTTACTGGCCGGTCACTGGGGCCGGCCTTCTTTTTTATGTATTTAGACAATAATTGATCGAAAGTTGGGTCGGCTTTGACCAACCGACCAGCTGCCTTGAATGTATTTGTTTTCCACGTACCTATCTCTGGCCGTCGTGGCTTGAAAGTATGTGGCTGTTGCGAGTCTTGAGCATGGCCGGACCGTCCGCTGGTGTCCTTCGGACCATCCGGAGAAGCTTCGGACCGTCCGCGTCTGGATGGCGGACCGTCCGCGATGCGCAGAACGGGTTCTTGCGCCTGTCTCCCTGTCTGTGTTTGCCCCCCAGTACTGGAGGCTGTGATGGTCACTTTCATGGTCTCCCCTCCATCAGGAGTCTTCTCGGCCACCACTTTCCTGCAAGAAATTTTAATATTCCCATCAGTCTCTCCTGCATTGCCGATGATTATCTTTTTGCCTTTGCCTTCATCGGCTGCGTTTGGCCGAGTCAGGACTTTCTTGCCCTCGAAGTCGATCATGTTCATTGGAAAGGGCTCTGTATCCACCTGCATTTCCTGAAATTTCAATCGTCCCTCATTAATGGCCTATTGAATCTGTCGACGGAATACATTACAATCATTAGTGGCATGAGAAAATGAGTTATGCCACTTGCAGTATGCCCGACGTTTTAACTCGTCGACGGATGGAACAGTGTGATTTATTTTAATGTTGCCATTTTTGAGTAATTCATCAAATATTTTATCACACTTACCAACATTAAAAGTAAACTTAACCTCCTCTTGCCGTTTCTTTTGAACCGGCTGTAAGGAGGAACCGGCTGTAAGGAGGAACAAGCTGAAGATTTGGCCTGTTTTGGCCAAACCATTTCAGCAGCATATACTTCTGCTGATTCGTCATCTAAGCTACTTTGGTCGCATTCTACTATATGTACGTTGTGACGAATTGTTTTAGCAGTTTCTTTGCTTCGGCTTTCACAAGCCGAAGCTCTCTGGTGTAACTGTGCTAGTGTAAAAAATTGGATGCCTTCTAATCTTTCTTTTAAATAATATCGTAGACCATTAAAGGCTAATCCTGCTAGCTGTTTTTCTGCTAAATGAATTTGGAAGCATCGGTTTCTTGTATCTCGGAATCTCCGGATGTAATCATTAACCGATTCATCTTTTGCTTGTCGTAATGACACTAAATCTACCAAATCCAACTCATAGTCACCGGAGAAAAAATGATCATGAAATTTTTGTTCTAGATCCCCCCATGATGAAATGGAATTAGGAGGTAAAGTGGCATACCATGCAAACGCAGTTCCTGTTAAAGATAATGAAAATAAACGTACGCGAAATGCCTCTGTGTCGGCCAACTCTCCTAATTGTGCTAAAAATTGGCCTATGTGTTCACGTGTGTTCTTTCCTTGATCACCCGAAAATTTTGTGAATTTGGGTATCCTGGTTCCCTGTGGGTATGGGTGGTGATCAAATCGGCTGTCATAAGGTTTCCGATATGATTGCCCCCCAGGGACCATGCTTACTCCGAGCTTATCTCAGAACGCCCCGACTATTTCTTCCCTTACTATATCAATGGCAGCCGGTGCGAGACCACCGGCTCTCTGGTCAAACAAAGGTGGGGTTGGCTGGATATTAGCATGTTGTCTTTCCCCCCCATTGGTTTGAGTTACGTGGTGCATTTTCATTTGCCCTATATGGGTCATAGGTTTGATCCTTTCTTTCCGGCCTCCTGGGTGGGGCCGGAAAGCTTTCCTGGGCTCTAGATCTTGAATTAATGGGCTGGTGCATTGCATAGTGTGATGGGAAGTGTTGCTGGGACGGGTGAGGATTCAGGTAATAATCCTCCTCAAAAAGGTCATGCGTGGAATGTCCGGACGTTGGCCCGGACCGTCCGTCATTATACGCGGACCGTCCGTCGTTGTATGCGGACGGTCCGACTGGGTAGTTTAGATTTTGCGCCGTGTGTGGTGGCTCGGGCGCATATCTAGGTAACTCATTAAAAATAGGCCCGACTGTTGCTGGCCCGAACGGTCCGCGCTCACGTGCGGACGGTCCGGGCATGTGCAGATCGGCTGATTTGCTGCCGATTTGCGGTTGCTCAGGGTATGTGTCCATCGGCATCCCATAAAGGGGTTGTGACTGGTCGTGACAACCTGTAGCCGATGTATTACGCGTGTTACCCCCTAACTCAACCTCGTGCGAAGGAAAATTTGCGATATTAGATTTATCAAATGCACGTACTAGTCTCTTAAAATCGCTTTGCATACCCCCTATGATGTTCTGCATTTGTTCACGTTGCTCTTCTACATAATTTCTAAGAGATTGTAGCTCGTTGGTATTACTTACATTAGAGATATCTGGTGTTGGTTGGAGCGAAGCCGGATCTGTCACCCGATGTCGGACGACCTTGTTGTTCCTGTCCACTTTGAAGTTGGCCAAGAATTTTGCTTTTGCCTCCTGGATCATACGCTCCTTATGCTCCTCAAACTGGAGCTGTTCGTCAGCCGGCAAGGTTTCCCAAGTCGGCTCTATGATGTTGCTTGGGGAAATATCAGAGCTATCCCTTGAACCGGCCATTGAGGGCCGATTTGATGCGTCTATATTTGTCGTCCCCAGCAGAGTCACCAAAAAGTATGTTGACACCTTTTTGGAGGCGCCAAACACTTCAAAAGAACCAGTGGCGGTGCTCTCTGGTCAGGCGCGGACGGTCCGCGGCACAGGGCCAGACGGTCCGCGACCTACGCGAGGCGGCGGTGCTCTCTGGTCAGGCGCGGATGGTCCGCGGCACAGGGCCGGACGGTCCGCGACCTGGTGCAGGAGCTCAGGTTCCCTGCCTGACGGCCGGACGGTCCGCGCCCTAGGGCCGGACGGTCCGCGCGTACGCAGGGGCGGCGGAAGATCGCCGGCGGTGCTTGGATCTCGCTCCCGGGAGGGACCCCGTTGGGGAGGAGAGATCCTAGGAGTTGTCTAGGCTCGGGTAGACCAACCTAGACTCCTCTAATCGACGTAGAGTAAAAGAGAAGCGGAAGATTTGGGGATTGGGAGACTAAACCTAAACTAGACTAGAACTACTCCTAGGATAAAATGCGAAATAGAAGTTGTATTGATTCGATTGATTCATTACAAATCGGTCGTAGACCTCTCTATTTATAGAGGAGGGGGACTAGACCCTTTACACAACTGATTCCGAGCTAATTCCGCGAATATAGCTAACAACCGTAGCACAAAACTCGGAACCCTAAACTACTCTGCGCATGCGCGGACCGTCCGCCCCACAGGCGCGGACAGTCCGGACCTCGGACCGTCCGGCCTCAGGGCCGGACTGTCCGCCAGCTCAAAATGGCGCTCAACACTTCCAAATAGCAAGCTTTCTCTTACTTTATTCCATACTTATTTGGAAAATGTAAGTTTCATGCTTATGCTCCTTATCATCCAAAGTTAGGAAATATGAGTCCATGTCGGTAATAGCAAAGTTGAAATCTTAACTGGAGAAGTGGTGACTGGACACGTGGCAACCGAAGGGTGAAAGGAATGTCCTAGGAGAAAATCAAATGATTAGTGCATTCCTTTAATTCTATGCTTTTTCGTACAGATGGGTTAGAGCTAGTGATTCACGAATGCATCGGGCATGCGGACATTAAATAACTATGAATCCTTGATTAGGCTATTCGTAGTGGTGTCATACTAATTTAATACATGTCATGTATGACGAAAAGCTGATGTGGCATACGATTAAAGAGGAAAGAGAATAAAGCAGTATGTATCTCGATGGAGATACTACTCATGTATAAGATTATAAGCATTGAAATCTGAAATAAGCTAAATGGCCCATAATTCATACTCTTGGTGAGGACTATAAAACGAGATATGATACTATATATTAGGATAACTATATCCTCTACAATAACATATGATGTAACAACTTAAGATATTGTGACAAGAAGCAATAGGATGGGAAATAGCCTTAGCTTGAGACCCGCCCAAAATTTCGATGTGTACATCGCTAGCCCATCAACCCGTGCTACAACATGGCCCAAACTTTGTGTTGTAAGAGTATTAGAAATTTTGGGCAAATTTAGTAATACAACTAATCAAAATTCATTATTTTTAGTCTCTCACTTCATTTAGTAATTAAATACTCATTTAGATACTATATATAAGCTCTACTTGGTTGTGATAAATTACTATTTACTCTATGTAATTTTCATGTTTTACATTCCACGCCTTCATGAATGTTCAATTTGTATTAAGTTGAAACCTTAGCTCTTGCTGCATCGTTTTGTGACATCGTTGTCTAACTAGTAGTCCTTGGTGGACAAACCATAGTGACCTTAGAATAAGGACATGACACCTATAGATAGAACCATTCATTATAAAATGAGTTTGTTTCTACATTTGGTTAATGATAAAAGTAAGTAATTACTTTCTATCTAATATTAGTATTTTAAATATGCTTAGGAACAACGATAATGATTAAAAGCATCTAGGTCCGTAGAGATTTTGGTGAGTAATGACAATACAATAATATTGTGACTAACGTGTGTTTTAAAGAGACAATTTAAGTTAGTCCAAACTAATTCCTTTTTAAAACAGTACTAAATGTTCTTCGGTTTTCGTCCAAAAATTTTAGTTCTTGCCCAAACAACATTCTATCGGTTCTTAGTTAGTATTGGTACTAAAGTTCCCTCTATAAATTTGATCTTTGTCAAGCCTTTCTCATTCATGAGCCATGACATCACGCCACCACTAAGTGTAAGGACATCTTGTCGCCATGACATCACGCCACCACTAAGTGTAAGGACATCTTGTCATCACATGCAGCAATGATGTCTCGTCCCCTGGTAAGTACATCAGAAATCGAGGCTTTATTCTTATTGCATTATTCTTATGCATCTTTGGTATGTAGTTTACATTTTTACACACTAGTAAAATGATGTTTGTCCATGTTTTCCTTTTTTGTTTGTTGTTCAAAATGCTTGCATTGTTTACTTTAACAAGTACCTCAACTATTCTTGAGCTTAGCATTAAATTCTATTTTTTTGTATGTTTTTCATATGATTCATGCTAATATGGATCGTCATGAAATAGAGAAGAATTTAAATTATAAACTAGACCCTTAGACAGGAAATAAGAAAATATATCCAACTACTACCTAGCCTTGGGGCTAACTAGTTCTTTGTTGGATGAATATATTTTTTATTTCCTGAACTAAGGGCTAGTTGGCGGCTATGGCACCTTCACCCCGACCCTGACCAAGAGATGAAGTAGAAATTGAGACAAAAAAAGAAACTTGCTTGTACATTTGTACTTAAGGAAATGCACTACTCCCTTTGAATTTAATAAAGTGTCTCGATTTCAAAGAAAATAAAGGAAGTTCTTGTACATTTGGACATATGTCCTATATATTGGAAAGAACTATTATAAATATGTCTCTTTGAAAAGATCTTGCTTTTATATTTTTATGTACACATATTAATAATGTACATATACATTAAATATCCATCAATATCAATTTGTATATATACAAAATAAAAAATTCACTTTTAAACTAGTTCATTAAAAGAATCTACTAATTACTGTCGGGCTAGAACTTGTACTAAAGGCACATCTTTAGTACCAGTTCATGTCATGAACCCATACTAAAGAGGCAGAACCTATTTAGTATTGTTCTAACCAAGAACCGATACTAAAGTACCATTTTTAGTACCTAGCCATATAACTAGAACTAAAGGTTAACGTCACTAGTTGAGAATTCAGTACTATAGCTAGTTCTCAACTGGCACCGATTATGGTCTCTAGTAGTGTTAGGTATGAAACATTGGCTTCACTACTGGACACAGTTGCTTTGTCGAGTGCTTCAGACACTCGGCAAAGCCTGAAAAAACATTTGACGAACTCTTTGCCGAGTCTGAGTCGCAGCAAAGAAGAGTCGGCGAACTGTACATCGGTAAAGTTAACGACCGTCAACTATAGACGGCTACTGATGGTCCTTTGTCGAGCGTCGCATTTTGCCGAGAGTATGACACTCGGCAAATCCTCCTTTGCCAAGTGTCTTCCTATGCCAAGTGTTTCGTCCTCGGTAAACGAGGTTTGTGCCGAGAGTCTTAGGCCCGGTTTGTTTGAGCTTTTTTCAGCTTCTAGCCACCAAAAGCTGATGCGGATTGCCAAACGCCCTAGCTTTTTAGCCCGCTTCTATAAGAATCGCTTTGGTAAAAACCATCCAAAATCAACATGAACACAGAATGGGTCGAGCCATCACAATAGTAGGAATATGTCGCTTTCTAGATCTTGAACCCTTTGGACCACTTCATCTTCCTCCGCACGTAATCCCATGATGCTCAGATTCTTTCCACAACCAGATTCTCTCCACAGCCAGATTCTCTCCACAACCAGATTATCAAAAAAGCCGATCGCAAAAAAGCTAAACCAAATATGCCCTTAGTTCGCCAAGAATGGCACTAGGCAAAGAATGTTTTTTTGTCGAGTGCCCGATAAAATGCGCCACTCGCCAACGCGTCAAGCACTCGGCAAAGAGCCAGACTCTGGTAGTGCTTCGATATATTGTTAGATCTATTAGATCTTGGCAACAACTAATATGCAATCAGGTCTTATGTGCAAGCGTGCAAGCGAGGTTCCTGGTTCGTTAGAATATGATCCAACTATGTATCACGTTTAACACTTAAACCCTTCCACCAGCAGTTGGTGTAGATTTATAGAAAACCTCCTAACAAACCACAATCATGTCTACAATTAGATTATAATCTGATGGACCAAGATGCTCGCTTGCACGCTTGCATATAACGTTTGAATTGCATATTAGTTATTGTCTTAGCTTGTAACTACAGCCACTAGAATATGTAAAACATGAGTGATGAGTCCATGCCTCCGATATTGCATGAGAAAGTTGTTATAGGTACAAGCGCGGTATCAAGAAATGATCTGTGTGTGCACGTTACTACTATACGTTAGTGAAGTGGTGGCCGTGGCCTTCTACTCACTAGTTTATAAGAGGTGCTTAGGAAACAAACTAGCAGAGCTTCCGTAGTAGTTATGCAAATAGCTCCCTAAACCCTAAATTTAAGAAATTTTCAAGAAAACTTGTAACAGTTATGTAAAGTAAGTACCTAAGGATGTGTTTGGTTTAAGGTCAAAGTGGGATGGGGGATGACACCGTCCTCTCGATTTTTTTGATCACGCCACCACCAAAAACTACTCCGGTGTTTATCTCGTCCTTACGTGACTCTTATCTAAACACTATAGAAACTATGGTCGTCCTTCCCATCCCATCACGTACATCCAACCAAACACACCTTAAATTTACAAACTCCCTACAAAACCCTTATTGAGACTTCCGAAATTAACCTTGTCAAATCCATCGCGAAAAAGCCTAATCCCACCACTGTTCCACGTCGCTTGTGTGACCACAAATTTATCTTCACCGACTTAGAGCGCTCTCTAAAAAAAGAAAAACTCCGTGCAAACAACTTCCAACAGCCTCTTCATCAACTTCGCCATTGCATCTGGCTCGCCATCGTCTCCCCGTCGCTGGTCATTTTTGGCTAGCTCTCAGGACTCGCCATCTCCCAGCCGACGCGCTCTCCTGCCCTCCTGCTTCCTCCTGCACTCTCTCGCTTTGGTTCCCATGGCTGTGCCTGCGGCCTCCGGTTCTAGTTCTCGCAGCAGCACCCACGCCCTCCCGCTCTGGTGTTCGCGCCCTCGACCTCGCCTAGCGCCCTCCCCTGCTCGCTTGCCTCATCGTGCGTCGTCGTGGCATGGATGCTAGGTGCCGCTGCTTCTGCTGGCGTGGAAGACGAGGATCCACTGCTTTCGCCCAAGGGGCTCAACTACGAAGGTGCGTGCCGTGGCTGGGGTTCCGTGGGGCTCCCCGGACAAGTTTGTCGTCTCGCTGTGATGAGTGAGCTCTCCCCCGACGAACCCACCTTTCCATTACGGTTGCTTCTTGCTTGTTTCGTCCCTATAGCTTCACCACAGTGACATCACATTCCAGTTGAACTAGTTCAAAAATGGGATTGTCAATGATACCAGGGAAGATGAATCCGATGTTTGAACCGTTCAGTTGGCCCAGCTCCCATTTAGTTTAATCCAACTGTCACAGATGTGCTGTTATGGCTTCTTGAACACAGATTGTCTAGTTCGTTGAAGTGGAATGAAAACATAGTCCACATTCTTTTCTAGTTTGTTGAAGTGGACTGAACAACTTTGTGTCTGTATTATGTGCTTGAAATTGGCACCAAGTGTTGTGTTAGGGTGTCAGACCGATTCAGAACGATCATGCGTCATGTTCGTCGGCTACAGCAGATGAAAATTCATGAGCCAAAAAAAGAACCGTATGAGTTGGTTAGTTAAGATTTTTATAGGTCATCATCTATATTTGAAGAGTTTGTTGGATACACTCACATATTATGAACTTATCTATTTTTTTACGGCTCTCAATATTTTAAATTTAGCTAGGATTTATACCTAGTCTCTTGGAGTTGCTCTTAGACGTCTTAAATTTGCCACCGTCCGACAATCTCTTGTCCTGATAGATAAGGCTAGAGAAGAAAGAAAGCATCGTACGTAGAGAGGTGTTATTACCTTGGAGAATTATTTTGATGGAAGCCGCTTCAAGATCTGTAGTAGGTCATACGCCGTCGCACCGCTGGAAAGCTAGAAATGGTTGTTGATACACATTTATGTCGCTAGCCTAATTAAAAATAGAAGGCAGATCACTCTTTTTGTTGACTTGGATAACTTAAAAAATAGCAACCAATAAATAGAAAATCATTAGTCTTAAAGTGTTTTAGCAATTCCTAAACCTATAATTTAGAGAGCTAAATTTATGTAACTATTAAAGATGTATAGCTATAGATGGCTAAATGGGTCGTGCCTAATGGGTTGGCCTGAATTATGACCTATTTAATAGTGTCAGCCAGGCTTGGTATGAGAGTCGTGATGTGCTTGGGCCGCTGGCTCGGCCTGCAGTACCGACCCGTCCCGACAAGATTATATTTTTTATTTTAAAAAAATAATATACATATATTTAGATTTTATATTCACTATTTACAACAATCACACTCAAGTTCGGTTAGGTTTGGACTTCAGACAGATTAACAGGCCGGCCCGCACACTGATAGCAAGCCGGTGTGCCGTGCCTAGGTCACGACTGCGGCAGACGGGCTAGTCGAGCACGGCCCGATTAACTGTCAGGCCGGGCTGCCGAATTAGGCAACTACATGTGTGGCTGTGTCGACGCGGAATACTTGGGGATTGTACTGTAGTGTGCGGGTTAGTTGAATCTGCGACTGTACGTGATCTCATGATCTGTACCACCATTAACTATGGGCTTGTGTCTGCAGGGTCAAAAAACAGAGGAAGTTTTGTTAGGCCACACGCCAAAGTGCCGAATGGGTGGGGAAGATGTTAGGCTCCTTGCCGGAATACAGCGAGGATGAGCAATAGCTGTATTTTTCTTTTTCTTCCACGTACTCGCTCAGAGGCACCGGTATGCTTTTAGCCTGTTTGTTTGACTTTAATATGTACTAGCTTCTATTGCTTTTACACTATTTTATCTCTATGGATTGCAGCGGCAGCATTCCAGCTAGGTTTAATGCGAAAAGCGAACAGCCCCTCCACATGCAGTTGCAGCATTCTGAACAGCTAGGTTTAATTCGAAAAGCGAAAAGCCCCTCCACACTTAAAATATTAGTGTTGGTCACTTGTTCTCAAATAATGTGAATAAAAAACAAGGCAACACAATTGTTAATTATTAAGGACTTTCGTCTTCCGAAACATTATCTCCCCATGGATATAATGATAATCAGACGAAGGTCATGAAGGATATGCCTTCATCATTTAGTATGTGAACATGAATGCGAGAAGACGAAGACAGTAATTGCATCTCATTAATTCCTTCATATTTGCATTATATAAAACATGTATGAATATCAATAGAATTCATATTACATTGATACATTCGGCTTGCTCGAAGGTGAAGACGCGAGAGAGTGATCACAATTCTGCGTGAACAGTACGGTGTTACTGTTCATCTATTTATAGGCACAAGACGCAGCTCGGCTAAAATTACATTCATGACTCTCAACATTCATCTACAGACAACCTAGATTACCAAGGTCTATCTGGTCTTTTCTTCTTCTGCTTGACTTGAACCGAAGCTGATGGTAGCTTCGGCATTTAGCAATGTTGCTTCTACGTAAGGTCTTCGTCTTGAGAATCTTCGGCAGAGGAAGGGAAGATTTACGTATCATTTTGCCGAAGGTGTTTTTGTCTTGATGACCTTCAGCGGAGAAGAAGACCCCCAACAGTAGCCCTTCGGGGTGCTAGATCGCTTTTTCGTAACGAGCTCGGTCCGCAAAAAACATAAAGACTTCGGAATACCGAAGGTCCAAAAAACACATTCCCTGAGCTTGTTATCAAAAAACGATTAAAATATTCCGAGCGCTGGCCGGTCCATCGTTCAACCAGTATGCATGCTTTGGCGGTTCGCCTTCTTCTCCTGCAGGACTATATAAACAGTCAGGTTGGTGAGAAGTTACCACATCATTCATTGTCATTGCACTGTTGTGCTGTTGAAAATTTTAACCGAAGCCGAAGCTCTCTCCATTGTGCTTTCAAACAAGCGCTTCGTCACTTAAGATCAACTTCGTCTAAAAGAAACTAAACATTGAAATGTCCAGAGTAAGATCCACTGCCAAGGTGTCCCGTGGGGGAGACAAGACTGAAGTAACCGAGACAGCACCCATATCAGAAGTGATGAGGCGATCAGGTCTAGTTATGCAAGAGGGTGCTACTGCCGAAGGTACCTCCAACGCCGAAGCTGAACAAACTGTGGCTGAAGTTGGGAGTGACAACGAAAGTGAAGAGGACGATAGCATTCTGTGCCCAACCAAACCTAGTCATATTGAATTTGGAAAATCCACAGTAAAAGCAGAGGACCTGGTTGTGATGAAGAAGCTAGGTTATTTTGGAGAAAATGAAGATGGACTGATTCACTTTGCTAGAGAAGAAGTAATTCCAGAGCCGAAGGAAGATGAGGTTATTGTGTTTAAGAGCTTCTTCAGGGCAGGGCTTCGGTTCCCCTTTACGATATGATAGGGGAAGTTTTGAAGAGATTTGAGATATATCTCCATCAGCTGACCCCGAACGTTATTGTTAGGCTTAGTGTTTACATATGGGCTCTCTGAAGCCAAGGAAAAAGTGCCAATGCCGAAGGGTTCTGTCGCGTGTACGAACTTCATTATCAGACGAAGGCCAGAGCCGATGGTCTACACAAGAACTTTGAGTGCTATAATTTTACATACTGGAAGGATACCAAGGCCCCCGTGATTGGCTACCGCACTAAATGGCCGACTGGGTGGACTAATGAATGGTTTTACATGAAGGCTGATGAGAAGAAGAGGGAGAAGCTCATGACTATGGTAATGAGTCCCTTAAAGCTGAGCTTCGACATGACTCAACCTTTGTGCAATATGCAACTAGGGTCTCCCTACCAACTGGCCGAAGTGGAATTTAGGGTGGTGGCTGAGCACATTAGCACTAGGGACTTGGTGCAGGAATACTTAGTAAACAGAACTTTCCCAACCTCTAGTGGATGGGGAATGCCGAAGAAAAAAAGAAGAGGGAAGAAGTATGAACTTGTACGCCTTCCTTATCGGTTCAAATTCCAAAAATGATTCAGCAAACCATGCACTGAATGGTTGGAGCTGATAGAAACAATGTGCAACGAGATTCTCGGGAACTACACGAAGAAAGAAGATCAGCTGATGATTGCTGCCTTCGGCACCCGGCCAAAACGAAGGTTGAACCATGTAATGAATGCTCTTAACTTTGAGTATCCTCACTACGAAAGGCTTGATGAAGGGGCCGGAGGAGTTAAAAGAAAAATGGTTGTCAGTATTCTGGGTAGGCAAGCTATCTGGTCTATCAAGGAAGACCAAGAGACTTTGAAGGAGATAAAAACAGTGCCAGAGCCGAAGGTATCGGCTCCTAAAAAATGGAAGCTTGCCGAAAAATCCTCTGAGAAGATGAAGACGCAAGATGTTTCGAAACAAACTGCAAGCCCTTCGTCTTCTGCTGCGGAGGTCTCAGAAATATTGAAGGTAATGACTGAGTCCTTCCCATTCACACCGCTAAGTCCTCTGGGATTGGAACTGACGAGCCTCTTACAGAAAAAGGAAATCTCTTTGGCTGCTGATGGGAGAGACGAGGGCTAGAAGAAACGACGCATGATGAATATACTGCAAGCCATTGAGCAAACCCCGCCCCCAGCTTCGGCAAACAAAGCTGCTAAACCGACTGATGCCGAAGCTATCATTGCAGTCGAAGACAAAAATCTCACAACCACTATGTCCGAAATTGATAGACTTATATCAGACGTGGTTGCGGAGAAGAAGGTGGCTGCAGTAGTTTTAGACAAGGGAAAGAAGATTGAAGAAACCTTTTCAGAAGGAGTGAATTTCGACCTACGACACTTGGGTGGCCAACAGCTCTCTGAAGAGGACATATCGAAGCTGAAAGAATTTGCAATCTCCTGTGGCTACCAGCCAGGATCAATGCTCTTTGGAGGGGTCGACGAAGAAGTTGTGGGATGCATCCGCGACCGTGCCGATGCTAAAATTATAAGCACCCTATCTAAGAGCGTTGGATTCCCGAAGCTCGAAAAGGGCATCAGCTGCTACAGACATCAACACATCATAGGCAGCTTGTTTTATTCTAACTTCAAAACCTTTTTACAAGTTACCATTGATATTTCCATATTAGCTTAAGTATTCTAAATTTTAGTTTGTTTTTACTGAGTTTGTTACTAAGCAAAGCTTTGAAAATGCAACAAGATGATGAGGACAGAAAGAACGAAGTTATTGTCAAGGGTTTGGAGGATAAAATCAAAAAAACTTGAGGACTCTCTAAAAGAAAAAGACGAGTTGTTGTGCTTAGCCGAAGGATCGCTTGCCGAAGCGCAAGCTCAAAATAATAAATTGGGCAAAGAGCTGGCAGAGGCTCAGACACTTCTGGAAGAAAACTCCAGTCGATTCAACTATGAATCCGAAGCTTTAAAAATGACACTCAAGGTTTAGGCTTAGAAGAACATGAAGCTCAGCGGAGCGCTTAGAGCTCTTGAAGAGAGATGCTTAAACTTTACAAGCCAATGCACTGCTCGATTGAAAAGCTCAGCCAAGGAAGCTAGCCTTTCTGCTGAAGATGTCCCCAAGGCACTCGAATGCGTCGAGAAAGAGGTTGACGTCCTCGACGAAGTCATAACCGGCCATGGAGACTTCTGTGCGCTGGTGGCTTCTTGTGCTACGGCCGACGCTTTCATAAAAGCTGGGTGTAATCACGCAAGGGCTATCAACAGGTCGAATTTTAGCCTTTCATCATCGGACCTGGTTGATGTTCCAGCCGAAGCCCGAAGCATAGGGAACAGGTTCATAACTCAAATTTGGGCTAAGGGCGGACGCGAGTTGCTTGGAAACGAAGCCCGAAACCTGCTTAACAAAGTATATCTCTTTACTTTTAATCTTTTACCTTAAATTTTTCCTTACCAGATTCCTCATTACCCTGTTCTTCGTCATTCTTCAAGGTGATGGTGCCGAAGGTTAGTGAACCGAAGTTAGGTTCGAAGCTCTGAAGTAGTCTTTGTAGGATTCCCCTTGATTTCTATAGAAACACTTTGGAGATTCTTTTGCTCAAGAATTGTAATATTTTGACGAAGGATTGTAATTGAACTGCGAACAGAATTGTAAATATTTGTACATACCTTGTAATGTTTTTTTACCTTGCATTCATGTGCCTACTGCTTTGTTATGGACGAAACCAATGCTCGTAGCTTTTAAGCCGAAGGCGAAAAACACCTTCCCTTCTTTTCGTTCATGACAAAGCACCTCTTGAGTAAAATCAACGATCGAGTCTTATGAACAACGATATTTCATTTGAGCCGAAACATCTTTGTGTTTCCGAAGCTTTGTCTTATTGGAGGCAGAAGTCCTCGCTTTTCCTGTTAACTCTTTGTGCTTTATGTCATGATGATGAATATATGGATGTCTAATGTATGTTTGTATGAATGCAAAAGATGATGTGATGAAGTATGCAGATTTATGATGAAGGTAAAAACGCGCAAATACACACCTAGATTCTGCATCCCCTTAGGAATGACTTTGGAGTCTCTTCACTTTTTACTTAGGTGGTAATTCAGCTCTGCATTCTCTTGGGAATGACTTTGGAGCTAAGCTCTGCAACCCCTGAGGAACGACTTTGGAGCTTCTTCACCTTTTACTTAGGTGAAATTGAAGCTCTGCATTCCCTTGGGAACGACTTTGGAGGTTCTTCACCTTTCACTTAGGTGGTATTCTAGCTCTGCATTCCCTTAGGGATGACTTTGGAGCTTCTTCATACTTTTTTACACTCGATGGTGTAATCCCAGATCTTTACATTTTACATGTGGGGGAATTTGGCCCTTGAATTGCATAGGGCTGCTCAAAAATTGTAAATTACAACATATGGCCCCGTTAAAAACCTCTCTCCCCTCTTGAAAGGAAAAGGGTGCCATAGGGAAAAATAAGAAAATTACAAGATTTACACATAATATCTTCAGAGTTCATCGCATTTCATGACCTTGGAATGTCATTTACATCCATGTCTTGTAGCCTGTACGATCCAGGTCTTGACGAAGACACTACCAAGAAAGGACCCTCCCATTTGAGCTGAAGCTTTCCCACTGTATCTGGGTTGGCCACCCTCCGAAGCACCAAGTGCCCTGGTTTGATGTTTTTAGTCTTACCTTCCGATCTCGCTATTTAATTGTTTCAGCTTGATATTTATTGATGTGGTCTATAGCTTGGAGCATGGTCCCTTCTATGGTGTCTTTTGTTATTTTGCAATCCTCTTCATCTTATGCCGAAGCTAAGGTCCTTATTGAACCCGTTCTTGCTTCTTCCGGTGTTATTGCTTTGTCACCAAATAGAAGCTTGAATGGGGTAAATCATGTTGATCTTGAGACAACAGTGGTGTGGTTCCATACCACCTTTATCAACTCGTCTGGCCACTTTCCTCTAGGCTGATTGAAGATTGACTTCATTATCCTTGTTATTATGATTCCATTGGCTCGTTCTACCAATCCATTTGATTCCGGATGTCTCACTAATGCAAAATGTATTTTTGTACCAATTTGGTCACAAAAAAATTCGAATGTTTTGGCATCAAACTGAGTTCCATTATAACTGTGATGGCCTTCGACACACCAAAGTGACAAACAATATTTTGCCATAAAAACTTTTGAACTATGGCCAAAGTGATTGTAGCTAGAGGTTTAGCTTCAATCCACTTTGAGAAACATTCCACCGCTACTACAACATATTTTAAATTTCCTTGCGCTGGTGGAAGTGGGCCCAACAAATCTAGACCCCACCTTTGCTATGGCCAGGTGGGCTGAATTAGTTGAGTTAGAGACGAAGGTTGTTTCTGTCTGTGGCACACTTCTAGTAGTTTTCGCACTTTTGAACTAGATCTGCTGCATCAGAAGCTGCCTTCAGCCAATAAAATCCTTGCCTGAAAACCTTTCCCAGTAAAGGCCTGGACCAAATATGAGCTCTACACAGTTTTGTATGTATCTCCTTCATTAGCTCTTGACCTTCGGTTCTAGACAAACACTTTAGTAATGGAGAGTAGACTCCTTATTTATACAACTCTCCCTCTATGATTACATAGGGTCTTGTTCTAGCTTCCATTCTTTTGATGTAAGCTTCATCATCTGAAAGACAATTGTCTTGCAGGAAAGATACAATCTCAGTCCTCTAATCTTCACTGTGCACTGGCGAGATTGTAAGCACTGCTCGCTCCATGATCTTGACTGAAGGTGCTTTTATTGTTTCAAAAAATACTTCCGAAGGTAACAGAAGCCCATGTGCCGCTGACTTAGCTAATAAGTCTACATGTTAATTTTCTCCTGTTGGGATATTCTTTACAGAGAAACCTTCGAAAGAGGCTTCCATCCTTCGAATTGTGTCCAGATACTTCTCGAGCTTCGGCTCTCTTGCTTTACTGTTTTTGTCAACGTGACCCGAAATAACTTTTGAGTCAGATTTGAAGATTGCCCTTCTTATTCCCATTGCCTTAAGCTTTCGAAGCCCCAATAGAAGGGCTTCGTATTCCGCAATGTTATTTGTGCAGCTGAATTCTAGCCTTACTGCATAGCAGGTTCTGATCCTAGATGGTGAAATGAGAATGGCAGCTGCTCCTGCGGCGAAGGTTCCCCATGACCCATCACAAAACATTGTCCAAGCTTCATCATCTTTTATTCTTTCTTCGTCCTGAGCCCCTGTCGTCCAGTCAGCGATGAAATCTGCTAGTGCCTGAGACTGAATTGAAGATCTATGAACATAATCTATGGTAAATTCATTCAGCTCTGTAGCCCACTTCCCAACTCTTCCAGTGGCTTCTCTGTTTCTTATTATATCTTTGAGATGCTGAGAAGAAGGTACTATGATATGATATGATTGGAAATAATGCCGAAGCTTTCTAGAGGCCTTCAATACATCATATAGTACCTTCTCCAACTCCGTGTTGTTTTTCTTTGATGGACTAAGCACTTTAGAGACGAAGTATACTGGCACTTGCCTCTTTGCTTGGCCATCTTTCTTTTCTTGTACCAATGCTGCACTAACTTCAGCATGAGAAGCAGCTACATACAGCAACATTAGAGCTCCTCACAAAGGTGGGGTTAAAGTTGTCAGCTCTATCAAGTATTGTTTTAGATCTTCAAAAGCGTTTTGCTGAACTGGTCCCCACTGGAAGACTTTGGCTGACTTCAATACTTCAAAGAATGGCAAGTTTCTTTTTGCTGATCTTGAAATAAATCTGTTCAATGAAGCTAATCTTCCTGTCAGCCTTTGGACGCCTTTTCTTGACTTCGGTGGCTCCATCCGAAGTATTGCTTCTATTTTGCTTGGGTTTGCCTCAATTCCCTTAGTTGACACGAGACACCCAAGAAACTTTCCTTTCTTTACCCCCAAAACATATTTTTCTGGGTTATGTTTGAGACCTGCCTTTCTAAAATTGGTGAACGTTTCTTGTAAATCAGCTATGTGATTTTCTTGCTTGGTACTTTTAACTATGATATCATCAACATATGTTAGAACATTCCTGCCAATTTGCAAGTAAAGGACTTTAGCAGTCATTCTGTTGAAGCTTCCTCCAACATTCTTGAGCCCCTCAGGCATCCAAAGGTAGCAGTAAGTCCCACTAGGGGTTATGAAGCTTGTCTTAGGCTCGTCTTCTTTCTTCATCCAGATTTGATGATAGCCTGAATAGCAATCCAATACACTCCTGAGCTCTGAAGTAATTGCTGCATCCACAAGAGAATCTATTTTTGGCAATGGGAATTCATCCTTCGGACATGCCTTATTGAGATCTGCGAAATCAATGCACATTCTCCATTTTCCATTAGCTTTCTTCACCATCACAGTATTGGCCAGCTGTAGGAAACAGGTGACGCCTAAGAGGGGGGGTGAATTAGGACTTCTAAAACTTCTAAACTAGGCCACAATTAAATCCCTAGAGCAAAACCTATGCAAATAATCAAAACTAGAATGTGCAAACTAGGTTTTGTCTAAGTGTTGCTATCTCTACCGCAAAGGCTAAGTTTCAATCTACACTAAATAAGTATGACAATAAGATTGAAACTTAAATGCTTAATATAAATGCGGAATGTAAAGAGCTAAGTAGAGAAGCAAACTCTCGTGGATGACGCCGGTATTTTTACCGAGGTATCCGGAACCACGCAAGGTCCCGACTAATCCTCGTTGGTGCCCCTACGCAAAGGGAAGCCCACGCGAGGGCCAAGCACCACGGTCGAGTAACTCCATAGAGAGCCACGGGCCTTCTCCACGTGCAAGTGGTGCTCCGCTTCCGGCTCCTCTCGGACGCTCCCCGCCGTCTCCACTATCGAGCTTCCGGCCGAAACGCCGCGGGCCTCGTTCCCTCCGGTACACGGTGGCGGTCGTGACACAAACGCGGTTGTCACGGTCTCGCAAGACTCTCGCCCCACTCGGTACAATTACAACGACTCACGCAAGAGCCGAGGGGTTGTGAGGTTTATCTAAACTCACTCAACAATCTAGGGTTCACCTAGAGCAAGCGCTAAAGCGGTCTAACTAACCTAAGCACTTCGCAAAGCACCTACGCTAATCACCGAGTGATTCTATTAAGCACTTGGGTGTTTGAGCTCTTGGAAATGTGCACTATATGCCTTAGTATGTTGCTTGGGCTCTCACACTTGAGAATGGCCGGTTGGGGTGGTATTTATAGCCTCCACACCCCAAACTAGCCGTTGGACAGAAAGCAGCAGCTTTCTGTCGTCGGGTGCACCGGACAGTCCGGTGCACCACCGGACACTGCAAAGTAGATGTCCAGTGCACGCCACGTCAGCCGACCGTTGGCGCCTGTAGCAGTCGACCGTTGGATCCGACCGTTGCCGTCTGCCCGTTGGCACACCGGACAGTCCGGTGCTACAGCCAGAGAGCGCCTGTCTGCGGCCTCTCTGCGCAGACTGTCTGGTGCCTCACCGGACAGTCCGGTGCACACCGGACACCAATGTCCGGTGCGCCACCAGGCGCTGGCTGACAGCCCTTATCTTGGATTTCTTCGCTGATTTCTTCGGGCTTCTTTGTTCTTGAGTATTGGACTCCTATGTATCTTTTTATGTCTTCTTTTGAGGTATTGCATCCTCATTGCCTTGGTCCAATTCTCTTCACATCCTGTGAACTACAAACACAAACACTAGAAAACTTATTAGTTCACGGATTGTGTTGTTCATCAAACATCAAAACTCAATTAGCCAAATGGCCCGGGGTCCATTTTCCTTACAATCTCCCCCTTTTTGGTGATTGATGACAACACAACCAAAGCAAGCAAATAATACAAGTATTTGAATGAAAATATGCATTTTACTTGCTAAGATGCATGATTGTCCCCACAATGTGATATTATGGACTTAAGCCTCCCCCTAACTCCATAATTCACTTACTTCCTATTTTTGGACCAAATAACCAAAACCACTTGAAAAGCCATTTGTAGATATAAAATTTTAAATTGGTGGTGTTTGGTGTTTGATAAAGTTTTCATTGCTTGGTGGTGTTTGGTGTTTGATAAAGTTTTCATTGCTTTGGTCCCTAAACTTCTCCCCCTTTGGCATCAACCACCGAAAAGGAAGACATTAAAAGCATGTAGGAAGTAAATAACAGCTTGCCCTCAACAAGAATTTTATCAAATGATACCACTAGAAGGATATTAAAATAAACCATATGAATGATACCACTTGAAGGAGTCCTCAAAAGATTACTCCCCCTAAATGAGTTGTCTCTTTAGAAAGAAGTTTTCTCCCCCTTTATAGAGATGAAGAAATACTCCCCCTGACAGAGATCCTCTACTTAGGAAAAAGCATGTGAAAATTAGAGGTGCAAGACATGATTTGAAAAGACTGACTTCCCTTATGCATAGGTAACAGAATATGAGTTAACTACTTATGCATTTTTGGCAACACGGAAGCATATGATATGAAATATAGTCTAATCAAATATTGGAGAAGACATGTAAATGATACTGAATGTAGTCTCAAAAGATACCAATTGGAGATCAATGGCGAGCTTGAGAGACATGAGAGTTCTTGGAGATTTTGAAGTGGAAGATTGTTGTCTTTCTCCGGGGACCTTATTTTCCTTACAATGAGACTATCACATGAAATAGACTTGAAAAGGTGTTAGTCTCAAAGTGTTAGATTATAGAGTAACCTCCCCCTAAAGGTGTGCATACAAGTTTTGAATACTTGTAGGAGACATGCACTTTGATTTGATATCAAGAGGGGCAAATTATCCATAATCCAAACTTTGGCACATATAAGTTAAATGATACAACTTGTAGGAATCAAAGTTTTCAATTGATGCATCATTTACTATGGAGTAATATAAAAGCTATGTGCCGTGCTTAAATAAACATTTTAAGCCATGTAGGTTTGCTTAAGTATATGAATTAAAAACAAGCAATCCTACCATATGATTTACCTAGTATGCATGATTTTAAACAAAAGTACATAACAAATGTAATACTAGGCAAGAAAGGTAAACTAGATAAAAGATAAATAGATACGCATATCTAAAGACGAAGAATACAATAAAGCTAGTTACCTTAGTCATGGGTGGGAAATTTGGGTCCAAAATTTTCACTAACCCACTTGGCAATTAACTTGATCCAATATGATGTATCCCATGATATACATCCCAAATTTGCCAAGTCTCCAAATTTCCCGCTGCCTTTGGTCCACTCACTTCCCTTTCGGGATCCAAACTTTCTTGGTGCTTTTCATGGTTGAAATTATCTCCTTTGGCACCCAGATGCGTTTGGCCCCCTTTCCTTTGTTGGCTTGCTTGTTGGCCTTGATTGCTATCACCTTTCCGTTCTTTTTCTTCTTGATCAAATATGGTGTAGCATCCTTTTTGTTCACCTTTTTGATGTAGGTGTTGGAGATTTTGCTTGATGGCTTTAGCTTGAGCTTTTGTCTTTGTTTATCCTCGGTCATCGCCTTGCATTGGAAAGACTTGTGGCCTTCCTTGTGGCATAGCCTACAAATCACAGTTTCTCCCTCCATAGGCTTGTTCACTCCCGCAGTGGTGTTATCCTGTGGAGGTTGGATTTGTTTGGCTTTGCCTTTCTTGTCATACAAAGCCTTGCCAAGGCGAGCCACTTCTTGCTTTAATTGTTCATTTTCCTTTGCCACCTCATCCGAACATGTCTCTACAACAATATTCTCAACAACGACTTGGTTGCAGGGGTTAGAATCATCAATTAAATCAAAGCAGGAAGTAGAAGCATCTTTCTTAATTATTTCAGGTATTTCAACTAAAGATGCTGCTGGGGTGCTACCAATGTTTTCTAGCTTAGTAGTTAGCTCATTATTGTGTATGCTAAGAATTTCCATTTTCTCTAGCAAATTTTCAATAGCTTCTTGGGAGCTAGCTAACTTAGCCTTAAGTTTTTCATTCTTCTTAATAAGGTTGTCATCGGTAGCAGTGGATGGAGCACTAGATTCTAATAGCTCAATTTTAGTTGTTAGCTCACTATTTAAGTTTGCAAAAGTTTCAAATTTTTCTAGCAAACCTTTGTAATCATTTTGAGAGCTAACCAACTTACTTTTCAAAGTTTTAAGTTGAGCTTTTTGCTTAGTGCAAACATCCTGGAAAAATTCTACGGCTTCCGCAAGCTCATCTAGAGAGGGCTTTCCCTCCCCTTCATCATCATTCATCACTAGAGGATGGAATGCTTTTGTTACCTCTTGCCATAAGGCATTTGTGTGATGACCGTGATGATCGTGACGAGGACCGGTGGCTGTGCGTCCTTGGAGGTTCATCTTCACTTGAAGAATCATCCCAAGTTCTAACACTTGTTAGCGCCTTGCCTTTGCTCCTCTCCTTTTTGGGTTTGGCCATATTTGGACAGTTGTCCCTGAAGTGGCCCTTCTCCCCACATGCGAAGCATCCTCTCTTCCTTTGCTTTTTCCTGTCAATGTTAAAGAGAAGATCCTCGACCTGCAGGGGCACACCCATTAGATTAATCTTACGGATCATCCTCATTACCTTTCCGACGCGTCGGATTGTTTCTTCGTCCTCGGAGGATGATGTGCATGGTTGATTATCTTCATCATCATCACTTTCTTCTTCTTCCTCTTCTTCACTTGAGGAACTTGGAGTGGGAGCCTTCTTTTTGCCCTTCCTTTCATCACATGCAAAAGCATATGGCCTTGAGGAAGTTGGCTCCTCTCCCCGACTCATTTTTCGCGACATCTCAAAGGCCGCGATTTTCCCAATCACAATGGTCGGGGTCATGTTGCTCAAATCCTCCATGTTGTGAAGGATGGTGATGATGCTCCCATATCTTTGTTGTGGTAGCAGGGAGATAATCTTCCTCACAATGTCCGCATCACCTAGCTTATTAATGCCAATAGAATTGAGCTCATTGATAATTAGATTCAAACGAGAATACATGTCTCTAACAAGCTCATCATCTTTCATAGCAAAAGAATTATACTCATTTAAGACTAGGCAATGTTTTTGCTCACGGACATTGGATGTGCCGTCATGGAGCTCATGCAATTTTAGCCAAATCTCATTAGCAGTTTTCAGGGTAAATACTTGATTGAAAATATCCATGCTAAGAGATTCATACAAGCAATTTTTGGCTCTAGCATTTAAATGGATTTCTTTTTCCTCACTCGTGGTGGGTTTCTCGGGATTCTTGAGAGGTTTCATCCCGTCACGAGTGACTCTCCAAACACCTAGATCAACGGCCTCTAGGTAACAAGCCATTCTAGCACTATAATATGGGAAGTTAGTGCCGTCAAAGTGTGGTGGCCTATGGGTATCCATCCCTTCCTCTAAAAAGCGTTGGCTCTTTTAGCGGTGAAGCTAAAGCGTTTCAAATGAGCCAAATCGGGCTCTGATACCACTTGTAGGAAACAGGTGACGCCTAAGAGGGGGGGTGAATTAGGACTTCTAAAACTTTTACTAAACTAGGCCACAATTAAATCCCTAGAGCAAAACCTATGCAAATAATCAAAACTAGAATGTGCAAACTAGGTTTTGTCTAAGTGTTGCTATCTCTACCGCAAAGGCTAAGTTTCAATCTACACTAAATAAGTATGACAATAAGATTGAAACTTAAATGCTTAATATAAATGCGGAATGTAAAGAGCTAAGTAGAGAAGCAAACTCTCGTGGATGACGCCGGTATTTTTACCAAGGTATCCGAAACCACGCAAGGTCCCGACTAATCCTCGTTGGTGCCCCTACGCAAAGGGAAGCCCACGCGAGGGCCAAGCACCACGGTCGAGTAACTCCGTAGAGAGCCACGGGCCTTCTCCACGCGCAAGTGGTGCTCTGCTTCCGGCTCCTCTCGGACGCTGCCCGCCATCTCCACTATCGAGCTTCCGGCCAAAACGCCGCGGGCCTCGTTCCCTCCGGTACACGGTGGCGGCCGTGACACAAACGCGGTTGTCACGGTCTCGCAAGACTCTCGCCCCACTCGGTACAATTACAACGACTCACGCAAGAGCCGAGGAGTTGTGAGGTTTATCTAAACTCACTCAACAATCTAGGGTTCACCTAGAGCAAGCGCTAAAGCGGTCTAACTAACCTAAGCACTTCGCAAAGCACCTACGCTAATCACCGAGTGATTCTATTAAGCACTTGGGTGTTTGAGCTCTTGGAAATGTGCACTATATGCCTTAGTATGTTGCTTGGGCTCTCACACTTGAGAATGGCCGGTTGGGGTGGTATTTATAGCCTCCACACCCCAAACTAGTCGTTGGACAGAAAGCAGCAGCTTTCTGTCGTCGGGTGCACCGGACAGTCCGGTGCACCACCGGACACTGCACAGTAGATGTCCAGTGCACGCCACGTCAGCCGACCGTTGGCGCCTGTAGCAGTCGACCGTTGGATCCGACCGTTGCCGTCTGCCCGTTGGCACACCGGACAGTCCGGTGCTACAGCCAGAGAGCGCCTGTCTGCGGCCTCTCTGCGCAGACTGTCCGGTGCCTCACCGAACAGTCCGGTGCACACCGGACACCAATGTCCGGTGCGCCACCAGGCGCTGGCTGACAGCCCTTATCTTGGATTTCTTCGCTGATTTCTTCGGGCTTCTTTGTTCTTGAGTATTGGACTCCTATGTATCTTTTTATGTCTTCTTTTGAGGTGTTGCATCCTCATTGCCTTGGTCCAATTCTCTTCGCATCCTGTGAACTACAAACACAAACACTAGAAAACTTATTAGTTCACGGATTGTGTTGTTCATCAAACACCAAAACTCAATTAGCCAAATGGCCCGGGGTCCATTTTCCTTACACCAGCCACTCTGGGGATTTTACTTCTCTGATTACATTGGCACACAAAAGCCTTTTGACTTCGTTTCGTGCAGCTTTGGCTTTATCATCGGTCATTTTCCAAAGCTTATGATTTCTTGGCCTAATAGACGGATCTACATTAAGTGAATGTTTGATAACATCCCTGTTAACACCACACAGATCATTGGCTGACCAAGCAAAAACATCCTTGTTGAACAGGAACCTCAACAGAGTTCTTTCTTGCTCATCAGACAATTGAGATCCTAGCAATACCTTCTGCTCAGCTATATCTTCGCATAGCAGCATAGGCTTCGGTTGATCTGCTAAGGTAGCTTTATCTCTTTTGTGCTTATACTGTTGAGGGGCTTCAACTTCATCTATATTATGTATAGCCTTTGAATCTATCCAGTTCCATTCGGCCCTTCTAGTAGCCTCTTGACTCCCATGCACAGCTATGGGGCCTTGGTCTGATGGTATCTTCATGCATATATATGCTGGATGAAGTATTGCTTCAAAGGCATTTAATGTTCCTCGCCCAATGATTGCATTGTAAGTATACTCCATATCAACAATATCAAAGGCAACTTGCTTTGTCATTGTATTATGAACATAGCCGAAGGTAATCGGCATTGTTATCTTACCAAGTGCCACTATCTTCCTTCCTCCGAAGCCATAGAGGGGATGCGTTGCATCATGTATCTTATCATCTTGCTCTTGCATCTGCCTGAAGGCTTTTGCAAAGAAGATATCTGCTGTGCTGTCTGTATCTACAAGGACATTGTGAACCAAAAACCCTCTGATAATACAAGATATGACCATTGCATCATTATGGGGGTAGTCCTTGAGCTGAAGGTCCTCCTGAGAGAAGGTGATTGGAATGTGTGACCATTTGGATTTGATGAAGGGTCCTTGTAATCCAACATGTTGTACCCTTCTTTGTGTCTCATTTTCTGCTTCTTGTTAACTAGCTCAGAACTTGAGCCGCCCGTGATTGGGAGCATCAGCTTCGTAGCCGAAGGTGCCATGGCTTGAGCTCCTTGCGAAGCCATTGTCAGTGTCGTGGTCGGGAGTGAGTTCACCGGAGGTGGGCGTCAATGTTGGTCACTTGTTCTCAAATGCTGTGAATCAAGAACAAGGCAACACAATTGTTAATTATTAGGGACCTTTGTCTTCCGAAGCATTATCTCTCCATGGGTATGATGATCATCAGACGAAGGTCATGAAGGACAGACCTTCATCATTTAGTATGTGAACATGAATGCGAGAAGACGAAGACAATAATTGCATCTCATTAATTCCTTCATATTCGCATTCTATAAAACATGTATGAATATCAACATAATTCATATTACATTGATACCTTCGGCTTCCTCGAAGGTGAAGACGCGAGAGAGTGATTACAATTCAGCGTGAACAGTACGGTGTTACTGTTCATCTATTTATAGGCACGGGACGCAGCCCGGGTGAAATTACATTCATGACTCTCAACATTCATCTACAAACAAACTAGATTACCAAGGTCTATCTGGTCTTTTCTTCTTCTGCTTGACTTGGGTAGCTTCAACATTTAGCAATGTTGCTTCTACGTAAGGTCTTCGTCTTGAGAATCTTCGTCAGAGAAAGGGAAGACTTCTGTATCATTTTTCCGAAGGAGTTTTGTCTTGATGACCTTCAGCGGAGAAGAAGACCCCCAACTATTAGTACACTATAATAAAATACTTCCTACGTTCTAGTTTTAATTTATTTGATCTTTTTACTTTAGATTTGACCGATTTGTCTTATTCAAAAATTTCATAATTATTATTAATTTTTACTATAATATTATTTAACATATAATATATTTGAAGTCTGGCTTTGAATTTTCTATTTTTCGTAAAAAAAATAAATAGATGAGTAGTCAAATTTGGTAAAAAAAATCAAATAAATTATAAATTAGGACCGATGGAGTATAAGTTTTACTACAGCATGGACGTGCAGGAAACCCAACTTCCTGCTGCATATTTCATTTTAGAAAACTAAATAACTAGTTTGAAAAAAAAGATAATAGCGGCCACAGGAGTGCTTTATGCACAGTCGTACCTACCTGAGGAGCACATCTTTCAAGGTTAGATTCA
Source organism: Zea luxurians (assembly GCA_029449295.1). Lineage (NCBI taxonomy): Eukaryota > Viridiplantae > Streptophyta > Magnoliopsida > Poales > Poaceae > Zea > Zea luxurians. Next base: position 32,859,299 of record JAOPSE010000010.1, on the reverse strand, counting down.
CTGTAAAAAGCAGGTCCCCACTCCCCAATGTCTTTCTACACCGTAAAGTAAGGAATTTTATATAGTATTCTCTAGTATACTGGACTAAAAAAACTCTCACACGGCACCCAGAAAATCACAGAACCTAAGATCACGAATAAAATCGTATACATCCAAATCCAAGCATTTGTTAAGGTAAAAGTATCAACTGTAGGCTGTAGCAGATATTTGAAGTTGGATTAATGGATTTTCTATGTTTCTTTCCTCCGTGTGTCTCCTCTGAGGTTCTTTCCTTTTTGAATCTTTACTGATTTTCCTTCCTTTATATATATTGTTGGATATTTTAATACGTTCACAAAGTCACAGATTTGTTAGATGTGTAATCGTATGTTTATTTCTGTTTGGTAGGAGTATTTGGTGGTATTGATGCATTCTTATTATTGTCCAACCATTACAGAAAAATGAGGAATTTTCACGGCCGCCAAAATGATTTTCGTAGGGATAGTCTATGGAAATGAATCATTTTTCATCGGTTAAGGCCCCGTTTGGTTAGAGGGGCTAATCTTTAGTCCTAGTTTATAGTCCCGTTTAGTGTCTATTTTATCAAACGGAAGGACTAAAGTAAGGACTAATTGACTTTAGTCTCTAGTCACTCAGATGGGTGCTGAAAGAGACTAAAAAGCAATATTTACTCTAATTGCCCTTGCCTTGAAAACTGACGTGAAATATGAAAAGGGACATTTGGTCTTTATGTGTTGCATTTAATGTATTTAGAATCTGTTTAGTTCCCACAACCAAACAGAATAGAGACTAAAGTTTAGTTCTTAGGCTAAACTTTAGTCTATGACTAATAGAACAAAACGGGGCCTAAGACTTAGCCGATAAAAAATAAGGTCCCGTTTGGTTTGAGGGACTAAAGATTAGTTCATTTTAGTCTCATTTAGAGCTTCCCAAAAGTCTCTCCTAAATCAAGTTTTTTGGGAAAACATAAAAACGTGTCTCCAACAGTTCCCCTAAAATGCTCCCAACTTTTTCATAGCCCTTAAAACTCCCTCATTTGTAGCTACAAATGAGGGTTTTTTTTGTCATTCCAGAAACAATCTGCCGCTTTAAGGGATCTGTTGGAGAAAGGATTGAAATCTACCCCCACTAATTTTTTAGATGCCCCTTAAAACTGATTTTGAGGAATCATTTTCTAGGGAGCTCTTGGAGATGCATTTAGTCCATAAATTACCAAACGGTGGGACTAAAATAGGAACTAAATTGTTTTAGTCTGTAGTTCCTCAAGGGATGACTAAAAAAGACTAAACCATATAAATTTCACCTTTTGCCCCTTCTTTATTTTAGTTGCACTAAGAATGCTAAAGGATATTTTGATCCTCTTATAATTCATTTAATGTGTTTTGAATACTTTTAGTCCCTAGAACCAAATATAGTAGGGACTAAATTTTAGTCTCATAACTAAACTTTAGTCCCTGAACTAAAGTAACCAAACGGGCGCTAAAGCAACTTCCGTTGGCCTTGGCCACAACAAAGCTGTTGACAAAAAAAATTCTAACGGCTACACCGAAAGCTGATAAAAATAAGTAATACTCCCTTTGTTCTAAATTCAAATTTGTTTTAGGTTTTTTATGGATTCATTCAATAATTGTTGTACGTGTTTTGTATTTATGTCTAGATTTATCACCATCCATTTGAATATAGATATTAAAAGCAAGAACTAAAGCGAATACTAATTTAGGATGGAGGGAGCATCTGGTTACCATACCAAACATGCCAATAAAAGTTACTTATTTTTATTGGCTTTCCGTACAGTCATAAAAAAATAATTATTTTTTATCAGCAAAAGAAGAAAAGAGGACTCAACTTCAGTCGACAAACTTGAAGGAAGATAACTTTGAGAAGCTTATGGATGGATCTCATTTCTTCAACAAGGATAGTCGCAACAAGGCCTGATAATGTTTCTAGGTATGGGGGTTCACCGAAAAACTGCTGAAAGATCGGGCCCAAGCAAATTAGGAATAATAAATGAAATAACTCAGATGGTTGCCAAAAAATCTAGCAAACTCTCATTAATACGGGAGTTTATGGAAGTTATTACTATAAATAGCTAGACTTATGTTTCTTCTACTTACATATTCCAAGGTTACACAGATAATTGATTGACAACTTAGATGGACTAATAAGTATTTATGTTGAGATACACAGGTGATTAGTCCACAGGTACACTAGTGTGAGCTATTTGGGCCATGGTGGTGATGCGGCTTGGTGATATTGATATGCTCATCTAGTGTGATGAACTAGCTCATTGCATATGAAGACATGGCTTGGCTCCGATGGATTGAGTTGCTAGTGTGAAGGACATGTCAGAGTCTCATGTGTGAGGGACCGTGTGGTGGTGAAGCAAGGGCAAGGACTTGTCAGTGATGGACATAATGCAATGGTGAAGAGCAAGCTATGTTGAGATTGACGAAGCAATATGGCCATGTGATGACATGGAGATATCAAGACAAGTGTTGATCTGGGCTATTGATCATGTGCCTTAATGAATATGATGGAGCAACTTCATGCTTTGAACAAATGGTATAAAGTAGGATGGTTGGCTACACTTATGGATGACCATTATTCATTATTTGAGGAAATGGAATTGAATGCTCAAGGCAAAGGTAAAAGATGGTTTTTTGCTTTTGCCGGTCAAAAGGTGTTTAAAGAAGAATATTGACCGGATTAGTAGGCTATACAGTCGTACTATCTAGAGGGGTCAATAATGTCTTCTTGTCGAGATCCTTAGTGCCTCATAGAACATATAGTTGATGCATGTGCATGAGGGCTAACATCGCTTTGGTTTTTCAAATAAAAACTTATTCAAAAGCGATTTTTGAATATGGGCTGAATTGAGGTACTGCTGATCGTCCGGGCCAGCATGGCGGACCGTCTGCAAGTCTAACTTCAGGTGATGGGCAGAAAATTGGAGTTTCTGTGTTTCGCAAAGTTTTTGTACTATGGACCGTATGGTCCCAGGTGGTGGATCGTTCGCAGTTGAAAGACTGATGTTTGGACAGAACTCGGTAAGTTCTGTTTTGGTTTTCATTTTAGAACTACGGACCGTTCGGGGCCTGAGTGCGGACCTGAAAGGGAAATGTGCCCTTGGGCCATTTCCATAATGTTTTGGTGATTAAATGTCCAACACATAAGTGGGTAAGATATTATGTGCCAAACAAGCAAAAGGTGCAAACCATGTAACAAGGTACGTTTCTAGACTTAGTACATTGTTTTGAGTACTAACATATATTGTCTAAGTGCTAGAAACAGAGAAAAGAAGAAAATAAAAGAGATGCAAAAGACTTGGCTTGGTACAGCTAAGACTCAGCTCAGTCTGGCACACCGGACTGTCCGGTGGTGCACCGGACAGTGTCCGGTGCGCCAGGCTGAACTCCGGTGAACAGGCCGCTCTCGGGAAAATTTGGCGGCGTACGGCTATAATTCACCGGACTGTCCGGTGAGCCAACAGCCGCCAGCACAACAGTCGTCCGCGCAATCCGCGGGCGACGCGTGGCCCGCGCCAATGGTCGGCAGGGGGCACCGAACTGTCCAGTGTGCATCGGACAGTGTCCGGTGCACCAACTGCCACGGCGCTGCAACGGTCGTCTGCGCAAAATTAGGAAGGAGATCCGCACCGGACATGCTACAGGGACTGTCCGGTGCACCACCCGACAGAAGGCAACTTTGGCCTTCCTTGTTGGCCTCCAACGGCTCCTAGCTGCCTTGGCCTATAAAAGGGACCCCTAGGCGCATGGAGGAGTCACCCAAGCACACTCTAAGCATTCCAAGACTTCTAGTCCTCACTTTCACGCAATCGTTCATCGTTCTTGAGATTGGAGCACTTTTCGAGTTGTAAACTCCCCGCGCGTGTTGTGTGTGCTCACCTTCTCACTTGTGTGCGTGTTTGCGGTATGGATTTAATTCTAGTGTGCATTGCTCTTCCCAACTGTCAGGGACCATAATTAGGGGTACCCTCAAGGCCCCTAAATCTCAGCTGGTAACCCCCATCAGCACAAAGCTGCAAAGGCCTGATGGGTGTGATTAAGCCAAGGATCGGTCCATTCAAGGGACATGATCGTGCCTCGCCCGAGCCTAGCCTCGGGCAAGGGAAGCCGACCCCGGGGAACCTACGTCTCGCCCGAGGACCCCCCCCCTCCAGCAACGGGCACACTATCGGCTCGCCCGAGGCCCAGTCTTCACCGAGAAGCAACCTTGGCCACATCGCCACGCCGACCGACCAAATCGCAGGGGCATTTAATGCGAAGGTGGCCTGACACCTTTATCCTGACGCACGCCCTCCAGTCGACAGGGCCGAAGCGACCGCAGTCACTTCGCCGCTCTACTGACCGGTCTGATAAGAGGACAGCGCCGCCTGCGCCGCTTCGACTGCTGAGCCACCCGACAGAGTTAGGCTGACAGCAGCCAAGGCCGGCCTCGGGCGTCATAAGAAACTCCGCCTCGCCCAACCCTAGGGCTCGGACTCGGGCTCGGCCCCGGAAGATGGCGAACTCCGCTCCGCCCGACCCAGGGCTCGGACACGGGCTCAGCCCCGGAGGACGGCGAACTCCGCTCCGCCCGACCTAGGGCTCGGACTCGGGCTCAGCCCCAAAAGATGGCGAACTCCGCTCCGCCTGACCAAGGGCCCGGACTCAGGCTCGGCCCCGAAAGACGGCGAACTCCGCTCCGCCCGACCCAGGGCTCGGACACGGGCTCAGCCCCGGAAGACGGCGAACTCCGCTCCGCCCGACCCAGGGCTCGGACTCGGGCTCAGCCCCAGAAGACGACGAACTCCGCCTCGCCCGACCCCAGGGCTCGGACTCGGGCTCAGCCCCAGAACAAGACGGACTCCACTTCGCCCGACCCCAGGGCTCAGACTCAGCCCTGGCCTCAGCCGATGGTCTCCGCCTCGCCCGACCCAGGGGCTCGGACTCGACCACGGCCACGGAAGACAGACTCGACCTCGACCTCGGAGGAGCCTCCACCTCGCCTAGCCTAGGGCGCGGACCAACCACGTCGATAGGAGGCGCCATCATTACCCTACCCCGAGCTGACTCTGGCTACGGGGAACAAGACCGGTGTCCCATCTGGCTCGCTCTGCCAGATAGGCAATGATGGCGCCCCGCACACTCCGTGACGGCGGCGGCTCTCGGCCCCCTTACGGAAGCAAGAGGACGTCAGCAAGGACTCGACAGCCCCGACAGCTGCCCCTCTCGCTAGGCTCCAGCGCTCCTCCGACGGCCACGACACCACACGAACCGGGTGCCAAAACCCCTCCGGCTGCCACGATGGCATGTACTTAGGGCACTAGCTCTCCTTCGCTAGACACGTAGCACTCTGCTACACCCCCCATTGTACACCTGCATCCTCTCCTTACGCCTATAAAAGGAAAGACCAGGGCCCTCTTACAAAGGGTTGGCCCGCGCGGGGAAGGACGGGACGGCGCTCGCTCAAGGCCTCTCGCTCCCACTCCCGCGTGGACGCTTGTATCCCCCTACTGCAAGCGCACCCGACTCAGGCGCTGGGCTAACATGAAGGCCGCGGGATCCACACTCTCTTACGCTTGCCTCCCTCCGGCTACCTCCTTTCCCCCCTTCGCGTTCCGCCTTGCGTCGACCGATCTGGGCTAGGGCACGCGGTGATAATTCACTCGTCGGTCCAGGGACCCCCTGGGGTTCGAAACACCGACAGTTGGCGCGCCAGGTAGGGGTCTGCTGCGTGTTGACGAATAGCTTCCCGTCAAGCTCCAGATGGGCAGTCTCCAGCAACCTTTCCAGCCCGGGACGGTGCTCCGTTTCGGGAATCTCGAGTTCATGTCCCTCGACGACAGCTACGACATGATACTCCTTCCCCCGCCGCGCGACAGCGACAATGGCGGTCGACAACCCGCTCGCCGGCGGGGAAATCGACGACGCCTTCCCCATGAGGTGGAAGGACGACATTCGGGCTTGTCCCATCCCCTCCCCCGCCGACGGAGGAGGAGGCGGGGCAACCAAGGCCAAGCGGGAAGCGGCACCTCGTTGGCTGTCGAGCGAGTCGACGGCGCCGGCGCCCCAACAGAGGGCGCATCGGGCATCGATCTCGCGTCTGAGACGAAGACGAGCGCCGCCTCCCCGCAACACGCCGATCTCAAGCAAATGCACGACGCCAGCACGCTCACGAAGGACTTGCTGGGCGTCACCCTTGCACCGGAGACAACGGTGCAGTCAGTCCCAGACGCGACCTCGTCACCGACCGTCGACCGAAAGGTACCGACCGATTCCCATCTCGTGTCTTTTGGATTCGGCCTCGACCCACCAAGCGACTCCGCTTCGGTGAGCACTTTCATAGAGGCGAGTCCAAACCCTCTGGGGTATCGTGTGCGGTCACCCTAGGACCGACTGACGGCCGACTCGACCTACGAGTCCTCGGGGTCCGAGGAAGATGGCGAGCCCGACATCTGTTGGGATTTCTCCGGACTTGGTAACCCCAGTGCCGTGCGGGACTTCATGACCGCATGCGACTACTGCCTTTCCGACTGTTCCGACGGCAGCCGCGGCCTCGACAATGAGGACCACGGCCCAAGTCGTGAATGTTTCCACGTCGATCTAGGGGGTCCTGGCGAAGGCAACCATCTTGGTATGCCGGAAAACAGTGATCCCCAAGGCCCGCGCCTCGTGTTGACATCCTTCGGGAGCTAGTTGTGGTCCCCGTCCCGGCGGGGGGTGCTGACCCACAGCTCGAGCAAATCCGCGAGAGGCAGGCCAGGCTCGACGAGGGAGCAGGAACGCTTGTGCCGATCCGCCGGGACATCGGGCAGGAATGGGCGATCCAACCCCCGGCCGGAGAAGCGCGTCATCTCCCCCACGACATCCAGCACCGCATCGCCGACGACGTTAGGGTGGGGCCGCCGCTGGATTCCAGCGAAGTCGGCCAAAACCTGGCTGCAGCAGCAATGCTCCTCCGCGCGATGCAGGAGCCATCGACTACGGAAGGGCGACGTATCCAGGGAGAGCTCAGGAATCTCCTGGAGGACGCCACGGTCCGACGGGCCGAAAGCTCTGCCTCCCGAAGGCGGGGTTTCCCCTCGGGACATCGCGCCGCGACTTCCCGATTTACGCGGGAAGTCTCGGTCCACTCCGGGCGCACGCGCAACACAGCGCCTGCGGCCCCAGGTCCCCTCGGCAACGAGCGTCATCATCACAGCCGTCGGGCCCACCTCGACGATAGGGCGTGCCAAGGCTACCACCCCAGGCGTGGGGGACGCTACGACAGCGGGGAGGATCGGAGTCCTTCGCCCGAACCACCTGGTCCACAGGCTTTCAGCCGCACCATACGACGGGCACCGTTCCCGACCCGGTTCCGAACCCCGACTACTATCACAAAGTACTCGGGGGAGACGAGACCGGAACTGTGGCTCACGGACTATCGGCTGGCCTGCCAACTGGGTGGAACGGACGATGACAACCTCATCATCCGCAACCTCCCCCTATTCCTCTCTGACACCGCTCGAGCCTGGTTAGAGCACCTACCTCCGGGGCAGATCTCCAACTAGGACGACCTGGTCCAAGCCTTCGCCGACAATTTCCAGGGCACGTACGTGCACCCTGGGAACTCCTGGGATCTTCGAAGCTGCCGCCAGCAGCCGGGAGAGTCTCTCCGTGACTATATCCGGCGATTCTCGAAGCAGCGCACGGAGCTGCCCAACGTCACCGACTCAGATGTCATCGGCGCGTTCCTCGCCGGCACCACCTGCCGCGACCTGGTGAGCAAGCTGGGTCGCAAGACCCCCACCAGGGCGAGCGAGCTGATGGACATCGCCACCAAGTTCGCCTCTGGCCAGGAGGCGGTTGAGGCCATTTTCCAGAAGGACAAGCAGCCCCAGGGCCGCCCACCGGAAGATGCTCCCGAGGCGTCAACTCAGCGCGGCGCCAAGAAGAAGGGCAAGAAGAAGTCGCAAGCGAATCGCGACGCCGCCGACGTGGATCTTGTCGCCGCCGCCGAGCACAAGAACCCTCGGAAACCTCCCGGAGGTGCCAACCTCTTCGACAAGATGCTCAAGGAACCGTGCCCCTATCATCAGGGGCCCGTCAAGCACACCCTCAAGGAGTGTGCCATGCTTCGACGACACTTCCACAAGGCTGGGCCACCCGCGGAGGGTGGCAAGGCCCTCGACGACGCCAAGGAGGAAGATCACAAGGCAGGAGGGTTCCCCGAGATCCGCGACAGCTTCATGATCTACGGCGGGCAAGTGGCGAATGCCTCGGCTCGGCACCGCAAGCAAGAGCGCCGGGAGGTCTGCTCGGTAAAGGTGGTGGTGCCAGTCTACCTAGACTGGTCCGACAAGCCCATCACCTTCGACCGGGCCGACCATCCGGACTACGTGCCGAGCCCGGGGAGATACCCACTCGTTGTCGACCCCATCATCGGCAACGTCAGGTTCACCAAGGTCCTCATGGACGGAGGCAGCAGCCTCAACATCATCTACGCCGAGACCCTCGGGCTCCTGCGGATCGATCTGTCCTCGGTCCGGGCGGGCGCTGCACCTTTCCACGGGATCGTCCCCGGGAAGCGCGTTCAACCCCTCGGACAACTCGACCTACCCGTCTGCTTCGGGACGCCCTCCAACTTTTGAAAGGAGACCCTCACGTTCAAAGTGGTCGGGTTTCGAGGAACCTACCACGCAGTGCTGGGGAGGCCATGCTACGCCAAGTTCATGGTCGTCCCCAACTACACCTACCTCAAGCTCAAGATGTCGGGCCCCAACAGGGTCATCACCGTCGGGGCCACGTACCGACACGCATATGAATGCGATGTGGAGTGCGTGGAGTACGCCGAGGCCCTCGCCGAATCCGAGGCCCTCATCGCTGACCTGGAGAGCCTCTCTAGGGAGGCGCCCGACGTGAAGCGCCACGCCGGCAACTTCGAACCAGCGGAGACAGTCAAGTCCGTCCCTCTCGACCCCTGCAACGACGCCTCCAAGCAGATCCGGATCGGCTCCGAGCTCGACCCCAAATAGGAAGCAGTGCTCGTCGACTTTCTCCGTGCGAACGTCGACGTTTTCGCATGGAGTCCCTCGGACATGCCCGGCATACCGAGGGAAGTCGCCGAGCACTCTCTGGATATTCGAGCTGGGGCCCGACCCGTGAAGCAGCCTCTGCGCCAATTCGACGAAGAAAAGCGCAAAGCCATAGGCGAAGAGATCCACAAGCTACTGGCGGCAGGGTTCATCAAAGAGGTATTCCATCCCGAATGGCTTGACAGCCCTGTGCTAGTAAGAAAGAAAAAGGGGAAATGGCGGATGTGTGTAGACTACACTGGTCTAAACAAAGCATGTCCGAAGGTTCCCTACCCTCTGCCTCGCATCGATCAGATCGTGGATTCCACTGCTGGGTGCGAAACCCTGTCTTTCCTCGATGCCTACTCAGGGTATCACCAGATCAAGATGAAAGAGTCCGACCAGCTCGCGACTTCATTCATCACACCCTTCGGCATGTACTGCTATGTTACAATGTCGTTTGGTTTGAGGAATGCGGGGGCGACGTACCAGCGATGCATGAACCATGTGTTTGGCGAACACATCGGCCGAACGGTCAAGGCCTACGTCGATGACATCGTAGTCAAGACGAGGAAGGCCTCTGACCTCCTTTCCGACCTTGAAGCGACATTTCGATGTCTCAAGGCGAAAGGCGTGAAGCTTAATCCCGAAAAGTGTGTCTTCGGGGTCCCCCGAGGCATGCTCTTGGGGTTCATTGTCTCCGAGCGGGGCATCGAAGCCAACCCGGAGAAGATTGCAGCCATCACCAGCATGGGGCCAATCAAGGACTTGAAAGGCGTTCAGAGGGTTATGGGATGCCTCGCGGCTCTGAGCCGCTTCATCTCCCGCCTCGGCGAAAGAGGCCTGCCTCTGTACCGCCTCTTAAGGAAAGCTGAGTGCTTCACTTGGACTCCCGAGGCCGAGGAAGCCCTCGAGAACCTGAAGGCGCTCTTCATGAACGCGCCCGTCTTGGTGCCCTCCGCTGCCGGAGAAGCCCTCTTGATCTACGTCGCCGCGACCACCCAGGTGGTTAGCGCCGCGATCGTGGTTGAGAGACGAGAAGAAGGGCATGCACTGCCCGTCCAGAGGCCAGTCTACTTCATCAGTGAGGTACTGTCCGAGACCAAGATCCGCTACCCACAAATCCAGAAGCTGCTGTACGCGGTGATCCTGACACGGCGGAAGTTGCGACACTACTTCGAGTCTCATCCGATGACAGTGGTGTCATCCTTCCCCCTGGGAGAGATCATCCAGTCCCGAGAGGCTTTGGGTAGGATCACGAAGTGGGTGGTGGAGATCATGGGCGAGACGATCTCGTTCGCCCCCCGGAAGGCCATCAAGTCCCAGGTCCTGGCGAACTTCGTGGCTGAATGGGCCGACCCCCAACTCCCGACGGCTCCGATCCAACCAGAGCTTTGGACCATGTTTTTCGACGGGTCGCTAATGAAGACAGGGGCCGGCGCAGGCCTCCTCTTCGTCTCGCCCCTCGGGAAGCACCTACGCTACGTGCTACGCCTCCACTTCCCGGCGTCCAACAATGTGGCGGAGTACAAGGCTCTGGTAAACGGGTTGCGAATCGCCATCGAGCTAGGGGTCCGATGCCTCGACGCTCGTGGTGACTCGCAGCTCGTCATCGACCAAGTCATGAAGAACTCCCACTGCCGCGACCCAAAGATGGAAGCCTACTGCGATGAGGTTCGGTGCCTGGAAGACAAGTTCTACGGGCTCGAGCTCAACCACATCGCCCGACGCTACAACGAGACTGCGGACGAGCTAGCTAAAATAGCCTCGGGACGAACAACAGTTCCCCCGGACGTATTCTCCCGAGACCTGCATCAACCCTCCGTCAAGCTCGAGGACACGACCGAGCCCGAGGCGCCTTCGGCTCCGCCCGAGGCACCCTCGGCTCAGTCCGAGGTACCCTCGGCTCAGCCCGAGGTACCCTCGGCCCCCGAGGGTGAGGCACTGCGCGTCGAGGGGGAACCAAGCGAGGTCGCGCCAAATCAAAGCTGGCAGACCCCGTACCTGCAATATCTCCACCGAGGGGAGCTGCCCCTCGACCAAGCCGAAGCTCGGCGGTTGGCGCGGCGCGCCAAGTCTTTCGTCTTGCTGGGGGATGGGAAGGAGCTGTACCACCGCAGCCCCTCAGGCATCCTCCAGCGGTGTATTTCCATCGCCGAAGGCCAGCAGCTCTTGCAAGAGATACACTTGGGGGCTTGCGGCCATCACGCAGCACCTTGAACCCTCGTTGGAAACGCCTTCCGACAAGGATTCTACTGGCCGACGGCGGTGGCCGAAGCTACTAGAATTGTCCGCACCTGCGAAGGGTGTCAGTTCTACGCGAGGCAGACCCACCTGCCCGCTCAAGCTCTACAGACAATACCCATCACCTGGCCGTTTGCTGTGTGGGGTCTGGACCTCGTTGGCCCCTTGTAGAAGGCACCCGGGGGCTACACGCACCTGTTGGTCGCCATCGACAAATTCTCCAAGTGGATCGAGGTCCGACCCCTAAACAGCATCAGGTCCGAGCAGGCGGTGGCGTTCTTCACCAACATCATCCATCGCTTTGGGGTCCCGAACTCCATCATCACCGACAACGGTACCCAGTTCACCGGCAGAAAGTTCCTGGACTTCTGCGAGGATCACCACATCCGGGTGGACTGGGCTACCGTGGCTCACCCCATGACGAATGGGCAAGTGGAGCGGGCCAACGGCATGATCCTGCAAGGACTCAAGCCTCGGATCTACAACGACCTCAACAAGTTCGGCAAGCGGTGGATGAAGGAACTCCCCTCGGTGGTCTGGAGTCTGAGGACAACGCCGAGCCGAGCCACGGGCTTCACACCGTTCTTTCTAGTCTATGGGGCCGAGGCCATCTTGCCCACAGACCTAGAATACGGTTCCCCGAGGGCGAGGGCCTACAACAACCAAAGCAACCAAGCCAACCGAGAAGACTCACTAGACCAGCTGGAGGAGGCTCGGGACATGGCCTTACTACACTCGGCGCGGTACCAGCAGTCCCTGCGATGCTACCACGCCCGAGGGGTTAGGTCCCGAGACCTCCAGGTGGGCGACCTGGTGCTTCGGCTGCGATAAGACGCCCGAGGGCAGCACAAGCTCACGCCTCCCTGGGAAGGGCCGTTCGTCATCGCCAAGGTTCTGAAGCCCGGAACATAAAAGTTGGCCAACAGCCAAGGCGAGGTCTACAGCAACGCTTGGAACATCCAACAGCTACGTCGCTTCTACCCTTAAGATGTTTTCAAGTTGCTCGTAAACTTCGTTCACACACCAAGTCTGGTCGTCAAGGAAGGGTCAGCCTTGCCTCGGCAAAGCCCGACCCTCCCTCGGGGGCTAGAAGGGGGCAACCCCCTCTGCGTCAAATTTTTTTTTTCGAAAAGGACCCTTCTCCGTGAAGGAAACAGGCTCCGAGCCTCCCTACTGATCAGAGGTTCGATGGCTGGCCCCTCGGAGGGGTTCAACATCTGCCTCAGAGCACGTGGGCTCCACACCCACTACTGGTCAGAGGTTCGATGGCCGGCCCTTCGGAGGGTTCAACGGCCGCCTCAGGCCACTCGGGCTCCGCGCCCACTACTGATCAGGGGTTCGTAGGCTGGCCCTCGAAGGGTTCACAGTCGCCTCACACACAGAGCAAGGGATGACCATGGGTACGTTCGATACATAACCAAGGCTCGGGCTGCGCTCCCGAGGTACCCTAGGACATTTCCGAGACCAGCGGGAACGATCTTGTAACGGAATCCCATCAGAGGGAGGCATCGAGCCCTCGGACCCCATCGACAGGGGACCGGGTCCGGCAGATCACCCGTAGGTACTTTTGGGCGCGCCTCTGGGCCTCTAGCCGACCCGGCGACCCCTATCAAATGGGGCACGGACGTCCGCTCGGATTACCCGCCAGCAGCTCACCGGAGACACCATGTTCGGCGTCACCTGAGGGCAACATGGTGCTTTCCCCCCTCCTCCTTGCGGAAAGGCGACGCAGGGGCATATGTAAAAAAGTCGAGTCTGTCCCTGACCGTCCTCTCGCCCTGTGCAGAGGCTCGGGGGCTGCTCTCGCAAACCCGGCTCCGGCCAAACCGTTGACAGCGTCAACATACCAGCCCGAGAACTTGGGACCCGACCGTGCACTCGGGCTACGGCCAGCTCGCATGAGGTAACAACTAGACCAGCCGAAGTGTTGCGAAGCGCACTAAGACCTCGAAGGAGTAAAACTACTCCTCCGAGGCCTCGGGGGCTACACCCGGCGGGTGCGCTCGCATGCACCCACCGGAACAGAATGCAACAGAAAAGGGCTGGTCCCCTTGCAAAAAAGTGCGGCAAAAGCCTCCAAGCGAGTATTAGTACTCCCTTGGAGGCTCGGGGGCTACTGTCGGGGACCATAATTAGGGGTACCCTCAAGGCCCCTAAATCTCAGCTGGTAACCCCCATCTGCACAAAGCTGCAAAGGCCTGATGGGTGCGATTAAGCCAAGGATCAGTCCATTCAAGGGACATGATCGTGCCTCGCCCGAGCCTAGCCTCGGGCAAGGGAAGCCGACCCCGGGGAACCTACGTCTCGCCCGAGGACCCCCCTCCAGCAACGGGCACACTATCGGCTCGCCCGAGGCCCAGTCTTCACCGAGAAGCAACCTTGGCCACATCGCCACGCCGACCGACCAAATCGCAGGGGCATTTAATGCGAAGGTGGCCTGACACCTTTATCCTAACGCACGCCCTCCAGTCGACAGGGCCGAAGCGACCGCAGTCACTTCGCCGCTCTACTGACCGGTCTGACAAGAGGACAGCGTCGCCTGCGCCGCTTCGACTACTGAGCCACCCGACAGAGTTAGGCTGACAGCAGCCAAGGCCGGCCTCGGGCGTCATAAGAAACTCCGCCTTGCCCGACCCTAGGGCTCGGACTCGGGCTCGGCCCCGGAAGACGGCGAACTCCGCTCCGCCCGACCCAGGGCTCGGACACGGGCTCAGCCCCGGAAGACGGCGAACTCCGCTCCGCCCGACCTAGGGCTCGGACTCGGGCTCAGCCCCGAAAGACGGTGAACTCCGCTCCGCCCGACCCAGGGCCCGGACTCGGGCTCGGCCCCGGAAGACGGCGAACTCCGCTCTGCCCGACCCAGGGCTCGGACACGGGCTCAGCCCCGGAAGACGGTGAACTCCGCTCCGCCCGACCTAGGGCTCGGACTCGGGCTCAGCCCCAGAAGACGACGAACTCCGCCTCGCCCGACCCCAGGGCTCGGACTCGAGCTCAGCCCCGGAAGAAGACGGACTCCGCTTCGCCCGACCCAGGGCTCGGACTCAGCCCTGGCCTCAGCCGACGGTCTCCGCCTCGCCCGACCTAGGGGCTCGGACTCGACCACGGCCACGGAAGACAGACTCGACCTCGACCTCGGAGGAGCCTCCACCTTGCCCAGCCTAGGGCATGGACCGACCACGTCGATAGGCGGCGCCATCATTACCCTACCCCGAGCTGACTCAGGCTACGGGGAACAAGACCGGCGTCCCATCTGGCTCGCTCCGCCAGATAGGCAATGATGGCGCCCCGCACACTCCATGACGACGGCGGCTCTCGGCCCCCTTACGGAAGCAAGAGGAAGTCAGCAAGGACTCGATAGCCCCGACAGCTACCCCTCTCGCCAGGCTCCAGCGCTCCTCCGACGGCCACGACACCACACGAACCGAGTGCCAAAACCCCTCCGGCTGCCACGATGGCATGTACTTAGGGCACTAGCTCTCCTTCGCTAGACACGTAGCACTCTGCTACACCCCCCATTGTACACCTGGATCCTCTCCTTACGCCTATAAAAGGAAGGACCAGGGCCCTCTTACAGAGGGTTGGCCCGCGCGGGGAAGGACGGGACGACGATCGCTCAAGGCCTCTCGCTCCCACTCCCGCGTGGACGCTTGTATCCCCCTACTGCAAGTGCACCCGACTCAGGCGCTGGGCTAACACGAAGGCCGCGGGATCCACACTCTCTTACGCCTGCCTCCCTCCGGCTACCTCCTTTCCCCCCTTCGCGTTCCGCCTTGCGTCGACCCATCTAGGCTGGGGCACGCGGCGACAATTCACTCGTCGGTCCAGGGACCCCCCGGGGTTCGAAACACCGACACCAACCTTACTCTGTGCTTTCTTTGTGATCAATCTTGTAAGGGCGAGAGGCTCCAACTTGTGGAGATTCCTCGCAAACGGGAAGAAAACTATAAAGAAGAATATCGTGGTATTCAAGTTGATCATTGGATCACTTGAAAGGGGTTGAGTGCAACCCTCGTCCATTGGGACGCCACAACATGGAAGTAGGCAAGTGTTACTTGGCCGAACCACGGGATAAAATCGCGTGTCTCTTGTGTTGATCTCTTTGTGACTGTTTTGCCCACAAGAACTCGCTTATCAACTACTTAGTCGCACTAACATTTCTATAACCAAGTTTTGTGGCTATTTAGAGTTGAATTTTGCAGGATCACCTATTCACCCCCCCCCCCCCTCTAGTTGCTCTCAATTGGTATCAGAGCCGTTCTCTTCACGTAAGGGACTAATCGCCCGAAGAGATGGATCCTAAGGGAAAGGGGATGGTGGTCAACGACAAGGAGAAGGAGTCCCTCTTCAACGAGCTAAGGGACGACAAGCCCACTGACTCAGGCTCGAGTCATAAGAAGAAGGATGGGAAGAAGAAGAGGCACATCAAGAAGATCGTCTACTACGACAGCGATGAATCTTCTTCTTCACCAAGAGACGACGATGACAATGACTCGTCTAAAAAGAAACTGGTTAATTCAAATTATTCATTTGATTATTCTCGTATTCCATTCAATTCCAATGCTCATTTTCTTTCAATTCCACTTGGTAAACCTCCACACTTTGATGGAGAGGACTACTCTTTTTGGAGTCACAAAATGCGTAGTCACTTATTTTCTCTCCATCCTAGTATTTGGGAGATAGTTGAAAATGGAATGCACTTTGATAGTACAGATAACCCAGTATTTATTAATGAGAAAATTCATAAGAATGCACAAGCTACCACTGTTTTGCTAGCATCGTTGTGCAGGGACGAATACAACAAGGTGAGCGGCTTGCACAACACCAAGCAAATCTGGGACACCCTCAAAATATCACATGAGGGAAACGATGCCACCATGATCACCAAAATGGAGTTGGTGGAAGGCGAGCTGGGAAGGTTTGTGATGATTAGGGGAGAGGAGCCAACACAAACGTACAACAGGCTCAAGACCCTGGTCAACAGGATTAGGAGCTATGGAAGCACAAGATGGATGGATCATGATGTTGTCCGACTTATGCTCAGGTCTTTTACTGTTATTGACCCTCATCTTGTGAACCTTATCCGTGAAAATCCCAGGTACACAAAGATGACGCCCGAGGAGATCCTCGGAAAATTTGTGAGCGGGCGCATGATGGTCAAGGAGGCAAGGCATGTTGATGATGCATTAAACGGTCCAATGCCCATCTATGAGCCGCAGCCCGTTGCGCTCAAGGCAACAAGCAGCAGGGAGGCGCTACCAAGCAAGGTGGCACAAGTTGAGGCTGCCGGGGCTAAACGAAGATGAGATGGCTCTAATCATCAAGCGCTTCAAGACCGTGCTAAAAGGACGCAAGGAGTATCCCAACAAGAGTAAAGCAAAGGGAAAGCGGTCCTGTTTTAAATGCGGTAAGACTGAGCATTTTATAGCGCAATGCCCCGATAATAACAATGACCAGGAACAAGAAAAGCATGGGAAGAGGGAGAAGAAGAAGACTTACAAGAAGGCAAAGGGAGAGGCGCACCTTGGCAAAGAATGGGATTCGGACTGCTCCTCATCTGACTCAGATGATGAAGGACTGGCAGCCTCGGCCTTCAACAAATCTTCACTCTTCCCCAACGAACACCACACTTGCCTCATGGCCAAGGAGAAGAAGGTAAGTGTTCGAGACACTCCTAAGTATACTACTTCAAGCGATGATGATTCTAGAGATGATGAAATAGACTATACCAATTTATTTAAGGGGTTAGATAAAGCAAAAGTAGATAAATTAATGAGTTAATTGATGCTCTAAATGAAAAAGATAGATTGCTAGAGAAGCAAGAGGACATTCTATATGAAGAACATGACAAATTTGTTAGTGTACGAAAGTCTCTTGCTTTAGAAACTAAAAGAAATGAAATGTTATCCTCTGAATTGTCTGTGTGCCATGAATCAATCTCTAGTTTAAAGATGTTGAATAATGATTTAAATGCTAAGCTAGAGGTAGCCAATAAATCTAGTTCATGTGTAGAACATGTTGTAATTTGCAATAGATGCAAGGATTTTGATATTGATGCTTGTGATAAACATCTTGCGTCTATTACCAAATTGAATGATGAAGTGGCAAGTCTTAATGCTCAACTTAAGACTTGCAAGATTGATTTTGATAAGTTAAAATTTGCTAGGGATGCCTACACCGTTGGTAGACACCCCTCAATTAAGGATGGACTTGGCTTTCGAAAGGAAGCCAAAAACTTAACAAGCCAAAGGGCTCCCATTCCCAACAAGGAGAAAGGAAAGGCCCCTATGGCTAATAGCACTCAAAGGAATCATGCTTTCATGTATAATGATAGAAAATCTTCTAGGAATGCTCATTATAATAGGAGTTATGATCATGATGCCTTTAACTCACATGCTATGATTGCCTCTAGCTCTACTTTTGTACATGGTAGGCCTAGGAAAAGTAATGTTGTGCATCATGTGCCTAGGAGAGTATGTAATGAACCTACTACTATTTACCATGCTTGCAATACCTCTTTTGCTATCTTCTGTAAGAAAGAAAAAAGTAGTTGCTAGGAAGTTGGGATCCAAATGCAAGGGAGATAAGACTTGTATTTGGGTTCCAAAGGCTATTATGACTAACCTTGTAGGACCCAACAAGAGTTGGGTACCTAAAACCCAAGTGTAAATTTCCTTGCAGGTTTATGCATCCGAGGGCTCAAGCTGGATTATCGACAGTAGATGCACAAACCACATGACGGGGGAGAAGAAGATGTTCACCTCCTACATCAAGAATAAGGATTCCCAGGATACGATTATTTTTGGAGATGGGAACCAAGGCAAGGTTAAAGGTTTGGGAAAGATAGCCATCACAAGCGAGCACTCCATTTCAAATGTATTCTTAGTAGAGTCATTAGGGTATAATCTCCTGTCTGTAAGTCAATTGTGCCACATGGGCTACAATTGTTTGTTTACAAATGTTGATGTTTCTGTCTTTAGAAGGAGTGATGGTTCATTAGCATTTAAGGGTGTATTAGACGGCAAACTCTACTTAGTTGATTTTTCAAAAGAGGAGGCTGATCTAGATGCATGCTTAATAGCTAAGACTAGCATGGGCTGGCTGTGCAATCGCCGTCTAGCACATGTTGGGATGAAGAACCTTCTTAAACTTCTAAAGGGAGAACATGTGTTAGGACTAACCAATGTCTGCTTCAAAAAAGATAGACCTTGTGCAGCTTGTCAAGCAGGGAAACAGGTGGGAAGCACTCATCACAACAAGAATGTGATGACATCATCAAGACCACTGGAGTTACTACATATGGACCTCTTCGGACCCGTCGCCTACCTTAGCATCGGGGGAAGTAAGTATGGTCTAGTAATTGTTGATGATTTTTCCCGCTTCACTTGGGTGTTCTTTTTGCAGGATAAATCAGAAACCCAAGGGACCCTTAAGCGCTTTTTAAGGCAGGCTCAAAACGAATTTGAGCTCAAGGTGAAAAAGATAAGAAGCGACAACGGGTCCGAGTTCAAGAATCTACAAGTGGAGGAGTACCTTGAGGAAGAAGGCATCAAGCATGAGTTCTCCGCTCCCTACACACCTCAGCAAAATGGTGTGGTAGAGAGGAAGAACAAGACGCTTATCGACATGGCAAGGACGATGCTTGGAGAGTTCAAGACGCCTGAGCGGTTTTGGTCGGAAGCTGTGAACACAACTTGCCACGCCATAAACCGGCTCTACCTTCATTGCCTCCTCAAGAAGACCTCGTATGAACTTATTACCGGTAACAAACCCAACGTCTCATACTTTCGTGTATTTGGGAGCAAATGTTACATTCTAGTGAAGAAAGGTAGAAATTCCAAAATTGCTCCCAAGGCAGTAGAAGGGTTTTTACTAGGGTATGACTCAGATACAAGGGCGTATAGAGTCTTCAACAAATCATCGGGTTTGGTTGAAGTCTCTAGCGACGTTGTATTTGATGAGACTAATGGCTCTCCAAGAGAGCAAGTTGATTGATGATGTAGATGAAGATGATGCTCCAACGGCCGCAATACGTACCATGGTGATTGGAGATGTGCGACCACAGGAACAACAAGAGCAAGATCAACCTTCTTCCTCAACGATGGTGCATCCCTCAATTCAAGATGATGAACAGGTTCCTCAAGAAGAGGTGTGTGATCAAGGGGGAGCACAAGAAGAACCAGCTATGGAGGAAGAAGCACCATAGGCCCCTCCAACTCAAGTCCGAGCGACGATCCAACGGAATCACCCCGTTGACCAGATTCTGGGTGACATAAGCAAGGGAGTAACTACTCGCTCAAGATTAGCTAACTTTTGTGAGCATTACTCGTTTGTCTCTTCTATTGAGCCTTTCAGGGTAGAAGAGGCCTTGTAGGATCCGGACTGGGTGTTGGCCATGCAGGACGAGCTCAACAACTTCAAGAGAAACGAAGTTTGGAGCCTGGTGCCACGTCCAAAGCAAAACGTTGTGGGAACCAAGTGGGTGTTCCGCAATAAGCAAGACGAGCATGGGGTGGTGACAAGAAACAAGGCTCGACTTGTGGCAAAAGGTTATGCCCAAGTCGCAGGTTTGGATTTCGAGGAGACTTTTGCTCCTGTGGCTAGGCTAGAGTCTATTCGCATTCTATTAGCCTATGCCGCTCACCATTCTTTTAGGTTGTTTCAAATGGATGTGAAGAGCGCTATCCTCAACGGGCCAATCAAGGAGGAGGTGTACGTGGAACAACCCCCTGGCTTTGAGGATGATAGGTATCCCGACCACGTTTTTAAGCTCTCTAAGGCGCTTTATGGACTTAAGCAAGCCCCAAGAGCATGGTATGAATGCCTTAGAGATTTCTTAATTGCTAATGCTTTCAAGGTTGGGAAAGCCGATCCCACTCTTTTCACTAAGACTTGTGACGGTAACCTTTTTGTGTGCCAAATTTATGTCGATGACATAATATTTGGTTCTACTAATCAAAAGTCTTGTGAGGAGTTTAGCAGGGTGATGACACATAAATTTGAGATGTCGATGATGGGCGAGTTGACATACTTTCTTGGGTTCCAAGTGAGACAACTCAAGGACGACACCTTCCTCTCCCAAATGAAGTACACTCAAGATCTTCTCAATAGGTTTGGGATGAAGGACGCCAAGCCCGCAAAGACGCCGATGGGAACCGATGGGCATGTCGACCTCAACAAAGGAGGTAAGTTCGTTGATCAAAAGGCATACCGGTCTATGATAGGTTCCTTGCTTTATTTATGTGCTAGTAGACCGGATATTATGCTTAGCGTATGCATACCTTGTGGCCGTTAAGTGGATTCTTAGATATTTAGTTGCTACGCCTTGCTTTGGGATCTGGTATCCAAAGGGGTCTACCTTTGACTTGATTGGATATTCAGACTCCGATTATGCTGGATGCAAGGTTGATAGGAAGAGTACATCAGGGACATGCCAACTCCTAGGAAGGTCCCTGGTGTCTTGGAGTTCTAAGAAACAAACCTCTGTTGCCCTATCCACCGCTGAGGCCGAGTATGTTGCTACAGGACAGTGTTGCGCGCAACTACTTTGGATGAGGCAAACCCTCCGGGACTTTGGCTACAATCTGAGAAAAGTCCCACTCCTATGTGACAATGAGAGTGCAATCCGCATGGCGGATAATCCTGTTGAACACAGCCGCACTAAGCACATAGACATCCGGCATCACTTTTTGAGAGACCACCAGCAAAAGGGAGATATCAAAGTGTTCTATATTAGCACCGAGAACCAGCTAGCCGATATCTTTACCAAGCCTTTAAATGAGAAAACCTTTTGCAGGCTGCGAAGTGAGCTAAATGTCCTAGATTCGCGTAACTTGGATTGATTTATAGCATACATGTGTTTTATGCCTTTGATCAAGTTACTTCATGCATTTATGAGATTTGTTGTTTATTTATGGTGCTCAAGTTGTGCAAGGGATCCCCGGACCTCACAAGTCCATGTGTGAGTGATGCACATATTTAGAGGGAGAAGTGCTACAACTTGACCCTTTGAGACTAACATTTGTGTTTGAGTTTACTTAAT
This sequence comes from Zea luxurians, assembly GCA_029449295.1. Taxonomy (NCBI): domain Eukaryota; kingdom Viridiplantae; phylum Streptophyta; class Magnoliopsida; order Poales; family Poaceae; genus Zea; species Zea luxurians. The sequence goes on along the minus strand of JAOPSE010000010.1, from coordinate 32,837,961 downwards.
GTAGTCTCAAAGGTAAATTGAAAGGGAAAGGTGAACTTGGACCATGCAAAGACTTCCACTGCACTCCGGTATTAGTGTACTCACCTCCAAGTTCATTCTTATACTCTTATTGCCTTTTTTGCTCTTAATTGACATTTTTGGTGAGGCAATGGGGTTAAAGGGCCAATAATAATCCCGTTTTGGTGCTTAATGCCAAAGGGGGAGAAAACTTAGAGATAGGAAAATGAATTTGATTTGCAAAAACAAACCAAGTGGTGGCAAAGAATGATCCAAATATGCCAAATTAGAGTCAAAAACAATTTGGTCTTCAATTTGAATCGATGTTGCATGTTTTGCATTACTTTTTGATGTGTTGGCATAAATCACCAAAAAGGGGGAGATTGAAAGGGAAATGTGCCCTTGGGCCATTTCCATAATGTTTTTGTGATTAAATGTCCAACCCATAAGTGGGTAAGATATTATGTGCCAAACAAGCAAAAGGTGCAAACCATGTAACAAGGTACGTTTCTAGACTTAGTACATTGTTTTGAGTACGAACATATATTGTCTAAGTGCTAGAAACAGAGAAAAGAAGAAAAGAAAAGAGATACAAAAGACTTGGCTTGGTACAGCCAAGACTCAGCTCAGTCTGGCACACTGGACTGTCTGGTGGTGCACCGGACAGTGTTCGGTGCGCCAGGCTGAACTCCGGTGAATAGGCCACTCTCGGGAAAATTTGGTGGCGTACGACTATAATTCACTGGACTGTCCAGTGGTGCACCGAACTATCCGGTGAGCCAACGACCGCCAGCGCAACGGTCGGCCGCGCAATCCGCGGGCGACGCGTGGCCCGCGCCAACGGTCGGCAGGGGGCACCGGACTGTTCGGTGTGCACTGGACAGTGTCCGGTGCGCCAACTGCCATGGCGCTACAATGATCGTCTGTGCCAAATTAGGAAGGAGATCCGCACCGGACATGCTACAGGGACTGTCCGGTGGTGCACCGGACTATCCGGTGCACCACCCGATAGAAGGCAACTTTGGCCTTCCTTTTTGGCCTCCAACGGCTCCTAGCTGCCTTGGGGCTATAAAAGGGACCCCTATGCGCATGGATGAGTCACCCAAGCACACTCTAAGCATTTCAAGACTTCTAGTCCTCACTTTCACGCAATCGTTCATCACTCTTGAGATTGGAGCACTTTTCGAGTTGTAAACTCCCCGCGCGTGTTGTGTGTGCTCACCTTCTCACTTGTGTGCGTGTTTGCGGTGTGGATTTAATTCTAGTATGCGTTGCTCTTCCCAACCTTACTCCGTGCTTTCTTTGTGATCAATCTTGTAAGGGCGAGAGGCTCCAACTTGTGGAGATTCCTCACAAACGGGAAGAAAACTATAAAGAAGAATACCGTGGTATTCAAGTTGATCATTGGATCACTTGAAAGGGGTTGAGTGCAACCCTCGTCCATTGGGACGCCACAACGTGGAAGTAGGCAAGTGTTACTTGGCCAAACCACGGTATAAAATCGCGTGTCTCTTGTGTTGATCTCTTTGTGACTGTTTTGCCCACAAGAACTCGCTTATCAACTACTTAGTCGCACTGACATTTCTATAACCAAGTTTTGTGGCTATTTAGAGTTGAATTTTGCAGGATCACCAATTCACCCCCCTCTAGGTGCTCTCAGGACCATCCTCAGTACAAATATTTTGTATTGCGAACTATCCGGGGTCCATGTGCTGAACGTGCAGAGTCTACAAAAGTTCGGTTTGGCTCGGTTTTATGTATCGTGGATCGTCCGGTCTTGAGGGGCAGATTGTCTGCAAGTCATTTTTGGATGCTCTAACATTTTTATAGTCATTTATAACCGTTGAGATTCTTGCGCGAACGGTCCGGGCTTGGATTCTATATCGTTCGTGAGTGTCTAGAAAAATGGCAGTTGACCCATAACGGCTAGTTTTGGAGAGGGGGTTATATATACTTGTGTTGTCCAGGATGAATGGGTTGTTGAGGCTATTTGGAACACTTCTGAGCATATTGGATCCCCTCCTCTCCTCTCTCTCACTCATATTGGTTGGAACTGCATTCTAGTGAGATTGAGAGCCATCTAGTGCATTGGATCAAGTTGTTGACTTTGAGGCACTAGGGAGATCATCAAGTGAGGTCATTGGCTTGTTATTCTCACTCATATTCTGAATAGACCAATAATCATGGAAAGTAAAATGGTACAAGGATTGTTAACCATGAAATGATTTGGCAAATTTTTGGTACTACAAGTTGAAGACCAAGACCAAAGATGATTAAAATTGAGTTTATCATATAACAGATTGCATAATATTCTTTCTTACAATATGTCAATCTACATGCTCAAATTGTTTGTAAGTATTTATTGGCACATTTCAATTTGATTACTCTATTATTTACATGATCTAGACATAAAGAGAAAAATCTCGTGTTCATAAATGAATAAGGTGCTATGTAAGAAATCCGAATTCTTAAAGTAGTTATCAAAAGGGAAATTCTCTATATGACTAGAGTTGTGAGACTAATGCTTTTATCTAAGTGATTTGTGTAGTTTCACAACATGAGAATGAGCTTCTCAAATGGACTGTGCAAATTCAACGCATAAAGAAGAACAATCCAAAACTACGTGATGTATTCTCTCGTGTACATTTAGATTTATTTCTTCTACATTACATACTCACCATGATATGATTTAAATTTGCCTTTAAACTTAATCAATTTATCATGCTTTTTTAAGGTGTTAAATTTAGTATGGAAGCTTAAGGGAAATTAAATTCATATCATGAGGTTTCCTTGTTTTTGTAACCTACCTGCTTTATATCTTTCCAAAGGGTTACAAAAAAGGGAAACTATGCCTGTGTTAATATCTACATCTCTTTTTGAGCTTATTCATGAAAATCACTTAGAAGAGATTATGCTTGTTCAAATTTGTCACTCTTCAACTAAAAGTAAGAAAACAATTGCTAGAGGCAAAGCATATGGCTTGGAAGGCTAATCAAGGTGGTTATAAATGGAGCTTTATTGGTAGTGCTAGCTACTCGATTGATATAATCTAAAGATTGATCAAGAAAGAAAGCAAGCAACACATTCAAAAGCAAGCAAAGCAATCATGGTTGATTTCTCAAAAGTGGTTTGAAGTTGGGCATTCATATGATGAAACATCTAAATCGGTCCTTCCTACACACTTCATAACCATTTATTTTCAATCCAATTTTAATTTGATCTCAACATATGTTCATGATTATATATCTTATGTACAATCATGCAAATTACATATCTATGTTTGCAAACTAACACTTGATGCATCTATAAAGTTCATATATGAGCAATGATCCCATGCTGAAATTCAACTATTGAGAAATCAACAACCATTTTCAGCAGTGCAAGTTCTATGTCTTGGACTGTCTGGTCCCAAGCCTCGGACCATCGGACTCCAAGGTCACGGATCGTCCAACTTAGACTATGGACCATCCAAGGTACCAGGTCGCAAGATGTCCGGTCCATCACCGCAGACCGTCTACGTCAAGCAGCTTAGAACAAACTGAGAGTCTGCTGAATATTATGGATTTTCATATCCATTTCAAAGCTTCTCCCCTGCTCTATCTTATGCTCCAAGGGAGAAAAAGGTCCCTATCAAAGGGAAGAAATCTTGGAGGGATCTACCATTGTTTAGACCAATATCTCAACAAGTGGTATATTTGGTGCAAATCTATAGTTCACCAACATACAAGTGATATTGAAAGAATAATGCAAGCCAATAACAACCTTCAAATTGTGCAATTGGTCTCAAATGTCATACGAGTGAAGAATGGATTTCTTATTGATAATTAGTCTTCACCAAGCTATTCAATTGGACTTCACATTGCTATTGGAGAGTTAAATTGAAAGATTTTTTACTACCCTCTACTCCAACATAGCAAAGGTACCATTGTAATGTGCATGATCATATCATCCCCTACTAGTATGTAGTTAGTGCATATAGTACATACTTAATAAGATCATGCATATCAAATGAAAGATTTAAATTCATGTTCTACCACTATTGATTGTTTTGGTTGATTAAAATTAGTGGTAGCATATGAGTTTGTTCATGAGCTAAGTGAACCCATGTACTTGATCTATTCTGGATTGCAACAAGCTACAAGTACAACCTCGATAAGGTAACCACTTAATGTGTGTGAAAAAACTGAGAGGGTTCAAATCGGACTTGGAAGCTGAAGCATATCTATTGGTTCAAGTCGCATATTGAGAAGCTCATAAAGATGACTAGCGTTCAAGAAGAAGATAACAATGCAAATGGATATCAAATGGTATTCATGAAGTGGTGTCTAGATCAATCATGCAATTGGTATCCTACAAATGGTACAAGACTTCAAGTGATCCTCAATTTTAAGTTCACGCAAGTGAGTCTAGGAGTATATATATATATATATATATATATATATATATATATATATATATATATATATATATATATATATATATATATATATATATAGTGTCCATCAAAAATTTGACTGAGTACTTTCAAGTGGTATAATATTCACAAGTACGTTTCCATCTTCCCAGGGCCTTGGTATAACTCCTTTATGGTAATTAATGACAAAGGGGGAGAAGTTAGAACTAAGATATGCAAATGTGCAAGTTGGAAGAACAAAGAAATATGCACAAAAGAAAATTGGACATGAACTCAAGGGGAGCTATTGATCACTTGAGTTGGAATGAGCAAAAATAGAATAAGAGCAAAGTATAAGGGAATGAATTTATCTTGAACAAGAGATGCACACATGTAGGGGGAGCAAGCTTATGAATATATGTTTGTTGCATTTGATTGTGCATTACACTACTTGCTTGCATCACATTTGTCTTATTTTCTTACATACTTGTGTGCAAGTGTTTGCTAGAAATAAGACTTGGATGATAATTGTTTTAGCAATATTCACAAGCCTAGTCTTAGTGTGGCAAGGAGTAACTAGAACCTTATATATTATGTTGATCTCATGTGGTATCTAGTTTCACCTACTCCTAGCAAAATGATGCTAAGGATGCAATGAGAAGTGGTAAACACGCTACAAAGGTACATTTTTATCTTGTATACTTTAGCATCATTTAGTAGTGATAATGTCCCCAAATTTTCATATTTATGCATGTGTGTATGCTTGAAACCAAACCATCCAAGCACACATGTAGGGAAGGATATCACTACCAAACCGATTTTTATGGTGCTTATCCAAATCTTAACAAATGGGCTTTGGATAAGGAACATAAAAACCACACCAAACTAACAATTTACACTTGTGTGAAGAGCTAGCTTGAAAAAAGGAACGCTAAGGACATATCTTTGTAGAATAGTCATCAATTACCAAAAGGGGGAGATTGTGAGACCCTATTTGATTTTGGTAATTGATTGACAACTTAGGTGGACTAATAAGTGTTTATGTTGAGATACATAGGAGATACATAGGTGATTAGTCCATAGGTACACTAGTGTGAGCTATTTGGGCCATGGTGGTAATGTGGCTTGGTGATATTGATATGCTCATCTAGTGCGATGAAGGAGCGCATTGCATATGAAGACATGACATGATGTCATGTGGCTATATGGAGAAGATCAGGAGACATGGATTGGCTTTGATGGACCGAATTGCTAGTGTGAAGGGCAAGTTAGAGGCTCATGAGTGACGGACCGCGTGGCGATGAAGCAAGAGCAAGGACTTGGCATTGATGGACATAATGCAATGGTGAAGAGCAAGCTATGTTGAGATTGATGAAGCAATAAGGCCATGTGATGACATGGAGTGGATCATATCATTATAGAGATATCAAGCCAAGTGTTGATGTGGGCTATTGATCAAGTGGCTTAATGAAGATGATCGAGGAACTTCATGATATGAACAAATGGTATAAAGTAGGATGGTTGGCTACACTTATGGATGACCAATGTTCATCATTTGAGGAGATGGAATCGAATGGTCAAGGAAAAGGTAAAGGTAAAAGATAGGTTTTCTACTTTTATCGATCAAAAGGTGTTTAAAGAAGAATATTAATCGGGTTAGTAGGCTAGATAATCGTATTTTCAAGAGGGGTCAATAATGTCTTTTTGACGAGATCCTTAGTGCCTCATAGAACATATAATTGATGCATGCACATGAGGGCTAACTGAAAGTCGCCTAGAGGGGGGGTGAATAGGCGAAACCTGAAATTTATAAACTTTGAACACACTAAAGGCCGGGGTTAGCGTTAGAATTAAATTCAAGTTCGACAGATTGTTTCTCTTGCTAAAAGTTGCTCAAAGAATGCAGATGACATATGGGAGCGAACTCAAATCAATATTAGCAAGGAAACGTTAGAGAGAGGAAAGACGACAAACAAATCAAGCGAGAATCAAAGTGAGTAGACATGGTGATTTGTTTTACCGAGGTTTGGTTCCAAAGAACCTAGTCCCCATTGAGGAGGCCACAAAGGTCGAGTCTATTTCAACCCTTTCCCTCTCTCTCAAACGGTCAGTTAGACCGAGTGAGCCTTCCCTTAATCACACGAGTCACTTAGACCCTGTAAGGACCACCACACACTTGGTATCTCTTGCTTAGCTTTACAAATCACTTGAGAAAAGAAATGAGAAAGGAAGAAGGCAATCCAAGCGACAAGAGCAGCAAAAGAACACAAAACACCCTCTCTCAAGTCCCTAATGGAATTGAGTTGATTTGGAGGCTTGGAGAGGATTTGATCTATTGAATGTGTATTGGAGTGAAGTCTTTTGCTCTTGTAATGAATGGGACGTTCAAAAAACTTGAATGCCAATGAATGTGGTGGTTGGGGGGATTTATAGCCCCCAACCACTTTGTAGCCATTGGCAAGGGCTGCTGGCGATGGGCGCACCGGACAGTTCGGTGCGCCACCAGACAGTCACAGTGCACTGTCCGGTGCGCGCCACGTCAGCGCAACCGTTAGGGTTCGGAGCAGTTGACCGTTGGAGTTGTTTGTCTTCTAGCTGCATCGGACAGTCCGGTGCCCTCTCACTTCTGTGCTCTGACTCATGTCGCGGTACTGTAGCTCTACACAGTCGACCATTGGCGCGCAGGGAGCCGTTGCTCCGCTGGCTCACTGGACAGTCCAGTGGCACACCGGATAGTCCGGTGAATTATAGTGGAGTGCGCCTGGCAGAAACCCGAGAGTGGTTGCTTCGATTTAGCTCTAGCCTGGTGCACCAGACAGTGTCCGGTGCGCCAAAAATCAGCACACTCAAGTCCTTTTTGCTCCAAATTAATTGAGTCCCCTAACTAGATTCTTTCTTGGTTTGTGTTGAACCTTGTGCACCTGAGATAAATCACATCTAGCCAAACTAGTTAGTCCATATGGTTTGTGTTGGTCGTCAAGCACCAAAATCTTTTTATAGGAAATTGTTAACCCTATTTCCCTTTCAATCTCCCCATTTTTGGTGATTGATTCCAACACTAACCAAAGCAAATATGAAGTGTAGAAGTATAACTAGTTTGCAATTGAGATAGATGTGCATAGGTTACTTAGAATTAAACCAATTGAAAGACTTTAATCATATGACTAAGAATGAATGGATTGCTTTTTCTTTATTTAACATTTTGGACCACATTTGCACAACATGTTTGTTTTTGCAATTCTTCTGGAAAATCTTTTCAAAATCTTTTGCAAATAGTCAAAGGTATAGGAATAACATTGCAAGAAGCATTTTTAAGATTTTGAAATTTCTTCCCCTGTTTCAAATGTTTTCCTTTGACTAAATAAAAAAGCTCCCCCTGAATGAAATTCTCCCCTTAGCTTTCAAGAGGGTTTTGAAATAGATATGAAGTGAAATTATACCAATTGAAATTCTTTCATACTTCATGTGACGTTTTGAAGATGCCAATTTGAAAAACAATTTTGAAATATCAAATGAGATACCAATTGAGAAATTCACTTTGATTATATACCAATTGAAATACTTATTTTTGAAATTTTGAAATGGTGGTGCGGTCCTTTTTGAAATGGTGGTGCGGTCCTTTTTGCTTTGGGCTAAATACTTTCTCCCCCTTTGGCATTAATCGCCAAAAACGGAAAACTTGAGAGCCCTTTTGCAACTTTCTCCCCCTTTGGGGCCTAACACCTTCTCCCAAATGGTAATATAAATATGAGTGAAGGATCATACCATTGAGAGTGACATGAGTAGGTCGCTAGATTAGTTAGAAATGGAAAGTCGAGTCAGTCTTTCAAAACTAACTTATTTGTCTCCATAAAAACTTACTTTATATCAAAACTTGTCTCATTTTTCTTCAACTCTTCTAGTCTAATTTTTGGTGTATCATAAGGCTCTACAAAAAGCACTGCAAGATGATCAAGAAAGATTGTGGAACTTGAAGCATAGTTTGCTAGAAGAAACCCTTTCAAAGCTATTGAAGATGCCCTTTTCTCTATCTTATCCCCAACCCACAAGAAGTTTTGTTATGGATTCCCTGGATCTATTACCAGACTTCTTGGTTAGGTTGATAGGATAGTTCTTTAGTATTAAGTTTTTCGACTAGATCGGTAAGGACGATGTTATATTATATTATATTATAGTGGTTTTCTAATCCATAATCCTGCTATATAACTCTTGTGTTCTTTTACTCTTGTTTCTTCTTACAAATTGGCATCCTTGCGCAATATCTACCTTGATATATTGAACTCTTTACCCTCTCCTTGATAATGCCTCTCTATTTTGTCTCCTTGATAAAACATTTTTCCTAACTCACTTCATAATCCTTGGTTGTATCATTTATCCTCACTTCACCAAATCAGGGTTATCTAGGGTTGAAAACGGACGGAAAAAATCCCGTCCCGACCCGTACCGTTTTCTACATTTAACCCGACCGTTTCCGTATTTACGGAAAAATATGGAAACGGGACGGAAACGGGAGATGGCCTATTCCGTCCGTTTTTGCGGGATCCCGTTTTTTTCCGGATTGAACCCGTATTTATTCCGTATTTGACAAATATGGGACGAGCCTAATATGCATTAGTATATAAACTAAATCCTCGTGTATTTAGATGACAAATTATAGCACAATTGGCCATTGTAACCATCGGCTCTTTTCAAATGACAAGTGATCTAAAGTCTTAAACAACATCAGATGTAGCTAAATGTACACATTTAGCAACCAAACAACAATAGAATGTTGCCTCTCTATATCTATTTGTTTTATGTTATTATTCTGCCAATCAATCACTAGTCAAACATCAATAACATTTCTATTTGTATTAAATTATGAGTTTCCGTTAGTATTTCCATTTCCGTTCGTTTTCGCAATTCCGTTTATCCCGCTCCCGTTTCCGTTCCCGACTATTCCGGACCCGATCCCGTTTCCGATGATAAAATGTGGATACGGAAATGGGAGAGGGGGTTTTCCGTCCGTTTCCGTCTGTTTTCATCCCTACTTATTTCATTCTTGGACATCAACAATAATGTCTTGTCCTTGTCTAACTCATTGCTATTTTTGATCTGATTCCTTGATTTTATAATCTCTCTTTCTTATTCCTAACCTTTCAAAAAAGAACTATGATAAAACCATTGTCCTTAGAAAACGTCTCTCTTTTGGTTGATAGAGTAACATCAAGTTTTGTTGTGTTGGTATGCTTAAGTTCTTGTTTGTTGTCTTTGTGACCGTGTTTGATTTGTTTCTTTGAAATGTTTGTTGCTGTATTGTGTGACTTCTGTCCATAATGGCATTAGTTTACTAGGTAAAACCATAGGTAGTTGGGTTTTCTCTTCTCTTCTCTCTATACCCTAACATTGATCAATCTCTTCCCCATCTTCCTTCTCATACCCAAATAAGAGAATCAAATCAGGCTCAGTTGTTTAAGATGCTGACACCCGATCATCCATCATCCGTTGTCAGTCAAACAAAGTTGACCCATAAAGAACTCAAAGCAAGAGGTGCTTGCTACTACTGTAAGAACGAAGGACATATTATTCATCAATGCCCTAAGAAGCGTCTTGACTGACTAGAGAAGAAGATTGCAAAGTAAGACCCAAGCTATAATCTAGAAGATCAACCGGTTTATAAGTACGATGATGAAGGTCACCTGATTAGTATATATTATGGAATGAAGAAACAATAAGTTCCTTACATTTAGAAGAGTTAAGTGTGAATCAAGAACCTATGAGTAACCATATATCACCTTTGTTTTCTTTCTAGCCTTCCCTAATCTCAAGGACGAGATTCTTTTTAAGGGGTTAAATTTTGTAACACCCTAAATCCGTCAATTGAAAACAACTTAGTTTATATTATTAATTTCTAGTAGAAAGAAAAATATTTAGGTTTTTAAATAATGAATTTGGTGATAGTAATAAATTAAACAATTTATGAATAAATTAAATTTATAAAGTGTTTGATGCATTCATGCTAGAGCATATATTTTGTTTGATTTGAATTTTAAATCCAATTCTTGGATTTGATTTTGTGAGAAAGATCTCATTTTATGAAGTATTAACGAATTATAATGATAATATTTTTGGAATGTTCATTTTATTATGTTAAAAAATTATTTAAAAGATTCACAAATATCCTATTTTTTATTTAATTTATTTTTTGTGAAGACCATTTTATTTAACAATAGATTTGCCCTAAAATAATTTATCGAATCATCAACACAAGGGGTGCCTGGCAAGGGACACACCCATTGACATTGCACCCATAGACATGTATATATAATGATATTCCCTGCAATAAAGATAACTATCATTCTATCTCTATCACTTCTCTCTGAACTCGTTACCATTGAATTCCAACACGTTATCAGCACTGCTCGTGAGAGAAAAAAAGATAAAAGTGTTAAGAAAATTGTAACATTTCATATGATCAACCCAAGGTGTGTCTGCCAAGGGACACACCCATTGATATTGCACCCCTAGACATGTATATATAATGATATTCCCTGCAATAAAGATAACTTTCATTCTATCTCTATCACTTCTCTATGAACTCGTTACCACTGAATTCCAACATGTTATAACTCGTTACCACTGAATTCCAACATGTTATCAGCACTGCTCGTGAGAATAGAGATGAAGAGAAGGGATCGCTCGCAGAAAAAGAAACAAGTAAATTGCTGACCCCTTCACCGGTCCTGGATGAACGAGATATGCATCAATTAGCTTTGGAACATGTGAAGAACATAAATAAGGTATGTTTTTCATGTTCTGGATGATGCGAAAAACCTCCACGTCGCACGGGACATATGGACCGGCGGCTTGCCCAGCAGCGTACTCACGCACTGATCGAGACACTAGAACCCGCGCCAGGGCCGCGGGGTTGCACGTCGTCGCGCAAGAGTTCACGCATCCGCGCGTTGGTGGGGCTGCATGCCGTGTAGGGGGGGTTGCCTCGCCCTCTCGCTGTCAGGGTAGCGTAGTCGACGCCAGCTGTGCCTGGCCGGGGGTCCTACACCGCTGATGCCATTGCGCCCGGGCCCACGCCAGGGCCGAGGCCGGCGTACCCGCTCCGTCGTGGCCGACGTGCGCCCATGACCGGACCGCGCCAGAGGGTCGTGGCCGGCCGCGTTGGCTAGGGTCGCCCGTGACCGGAGCTCCTGCCACCGGAACCGCACCCGAGTCACCGGGGCTGGGGGCCACCGCGCCGAAGGGACCCGCCCGCACACGCCGATGGGGCCTACATCGCCAACCCACCCCGAGGTCGCGTCCTTGCCGCGGCTGCGCTTGTGCCCGGCCGGGGCTGCGCGTCCGAGCCTGGAAAGCAACTGCGCCGCCATCGGGGGTGCCTGAATCGACGTCGGGGCCGGCACCCAAGCGCTACACGGGGGCCGCACCACCAGGGGCGGACCTAGAACAAAATGAGAGTGGGGGCATACTTGTAAGGATGGGCACAAAAATACTAGAGCAGGGGCATCTAAGCGACGCTGAGCAGAGGACTTCATGGTGAAAATTTAGGCTCTACTACTTCTAAAGGAGAAATGAGCGGGGGCCTAGGCCCTCACTCGGGCCTATGTAGGTCCGCCCCTGCGCACCACACGCTGTCAGGCCACCGCGCACGCGCTGCAGGGGCTTGCCTGCGCGCGCTGGCCGGGACGCCGTGCCCTGTGCCGCCGGGGCAAGACAGCCGCCGCCAGTTTGGATGTGAGAGGCGGTTAGGGTTTTTCTAAAACTAACCACCAGCTTTAATAGACCCCTTTTCGTGGGCCAAATGGGCTATTTTGTCTGACTGGACAGCATGGGCCATTTCCACAGATTGGGCCCACGATTCTATCATTTTCATCTTCTATTTTTTTTAATTTCAGTCAGCAGAACTATGTATCTGTACAAATTAATGATTTTATTATTGTTCGTGCATCTAAATTTAAATAATTAGACTCCTGACGATATATGTAATTGTACATATTTGTTTGTTTTATTATGAAAAATACAGACTTGTTAGTGAATTTTATTTTCTATTTACTTTTATAATTCACATATTCTTGACTTGCTTTTGTTTTTGCATTCTTTTATGTTTGCATGGAAAACATAGAACATTAATAAGTCGAAACTTAATGGTCTTCATGCAAAATAAGGTTGCAACTTTGGGAAAAACATAGGGTGATGGAGACCTAAGCACTGGCTGCGCTAAATTTTTTATAGAATTTAGTAGCCCAGAGATCGTGCTTTAGACCGCATTTGAAATGCCTATCACTATGAGGTCTACATCTTTCGAGATGATAACCTATAAGTGCTAACCCAAAAAGATTATGGACCACGCATGCGTCGCGGGCCATGGAGCCAGACTAGACACTGCAGTCATGCTGGCAACTCAAAGAATTCTTTCAATCAAGTTCTACTTAATTATATGATGAATTCTTGCAAAATATGATGCATATCTTTAACTTGGGATTATTTTTAACACATGATGGAGATCTAGGCTTTGGCTGCAATAAGTTCTTGGAATTTATTTGCCCTAATACCAAGTTTTTAGACAGCAAAAGGTTATTTTCCCATCAGTAAAATGTCTACATCATATGATGATGATGATGATTACCTACATGTGTTTTTCCAAGTAGATATGTAGGAGATGTAAAGTTGGTTATTCACTTTTATGGTGATTACCATTTTATTTTTGAAATTTTGGTTAAGGACAGGGTAGTGGAGTCCTAAGCATTGGTTGCGGTATGTTCATTGAATATATCAGCCCTGAGACCATGCTTTTAGGCAGCAAAAGTTTTGCCCACTACTGGGAGATCTACTCCATTGTTTCATTACATGGAGATTATCTACTTTGTGTCCACCAATTTTCAAAAATACTTGGTATCCTATATGTGCTACCTGGAATTCTCCAACATATGAAGATATGATATATTGCGGAAATGTTACAAAATCATGCAATAAATGGTTATGCCATTTCAAGGATAATTCCTTATAGAGTTTGATGAACTTGCCTAAAGCTTAATTATCCTCAATGTTCATTGGATATGTTCATTGGATATCAAGATTATTTTTGCATAATACGGGGATTCACTTCTTCACTTTGGAGGAAGTGTGACGCTCTCTTTCTCTTACGATTCTTATGAAAAGAACATATGTGCTTTTGCGGTTTGATGTGCTAGCGCAAAATGAATAGCAAAGTAAATCATAAGACATGTGGACTTATGAGTATGTGTCTACATTATATTGTAGACTAAAACTTTGTATTCATATATTTTTCTTGAAGTTGAATTGTTGCATACTATCAGCATTATTCTCCATTTATTCCAAACACATAATGAATAATATGGTGCACTTCTTTTGAAGGCTCATCATTAAAGCCAATGTTTTTGTGGAACCTCTCTTGTGAGGTTCATAGTGTTTAGATAATGTTGAGAACAACATGTGGTTCTCTAGATTGACACTATTATCAATCCACGAACCTGGCTGATCAATGCAAATACAACAAGAAGCAAATATACAAGCATGTTTGAAAGAGAAGGGCATTGAGTATGACAAACTCGTTTGTCATTACACTATACATGATGTAGTGTGGTATGTCCAAGCATCTAATATTGTATATTAAATCCCTAATAGATGCAAACTACTCATGAAAGCTAAGATATGAAGTATAATTCAATCTTCCATCTGACCTGATAACAGTGGTTTGTTGTGTAAATCGTGATTTGGACTAAATCAAGTACACTTCTATTTCTAAGAGAAGATCACTTTGTTAGATGATTTGCTTTTGAGTACTATTCAAATGATGCATGAGATTTGGTATAATCTCATTATTATTGATATCATATTTATTGATGTTATGATATGTTCAAACTCATATGAATTTGAGTTAAACAAACTCATCGATTGGAGTTGATCACTCATGTGATTTGAGTTGAACAAGCTCATCGATTAGAGTTGAACGAACTCATCAAGGGGTTGAAGACTGATTCATTTGAGTTGTGTAAACTTGTACGAGGATTCTTCCAATTAACAAACATGCAATGTAGAGAATTGAACCACAAACTCTATAAGTGGGTGTTGGGGACTTGTTCTCAAGTGCTAAGAATTAAGAACAAGGCAACACAGAAAATGTTAAATATTAAGGTCCTTCGTCCTTTACTTCATTATATCCTTTCGGGATATAAGGAACTTCGGACGAAGGTTACGAAGGACGTACCTTCGTAAACATAATGACGGAGGATGAAATGTTCATATAAATCATGATATATAAGATAAACATTTAAACGTTAACATAGAATCATTTTCATTTTTACCAACATGAATGAATATAAATGATTTCAAATTACAGGTGTACCTTCGGTCTTGAGGAAGGCAAGAATACAAGTGTGATGCGAAGACAAAAAGCAGGTTCGCGTGAACAGTACAGAGGTACTGTTCATCTATTTATAGGCACAGGTCACAGCCTGTGACAAATTACAATTATGCCCCTTACAAAAGTTTACAACATTGACTCAGACCTATATGTATAAAAAGGTCATTCTATCTCTATGTCGGTTTGAAACGCCGAAGCTCCATGAAAAGGAACCTTCGGCCATCTCTTGGAGACGACTTCAGCCGAAGCTGCTTCTTCGTGTGAGACCTTCGGCGCACCGAAGCACGACCCCAACAGTAGCCCCTTTCGCGGTGCTAGATCGTTTTTCGTAACGAGCTTGACCCGTGAAAAAAGCCTCTTCAGCTTCGGGAAGCCGAAGGTCCAAAAAACACCTTCCCTGAGCTCGTTGCGGAGAAACGATCCGGCTTCCGAGCGCGTGCCAGGCCCACCTTGCAGAGTTACTGTTTGACCTTTGCGGTCCACTGCACAGCGAGTACAAGTGACTGCCCGCGTGGTGCAAAAATCCTGCCGCTTCGCCTTCTTACCTGCAGCACTATATAAACAAACGGGTAGGTGTGAAGTTACCACAGCATTCATTGCTATTTGCACTGTTTTGCTGCCAAAATTTTCCACCATAGCTGAAGCTTGAGTCTCAGAATCGAACGAAGGTCCATCTCGACGTCTGCTTCGTCAGAAAGAAGAGCTTCGGAGAAAAGAAAAAGGAAAAAAGTTTCTGACTTCCCCAAACTCAGAATCAAAATGGCGAGAGTACGATCTACTGCCAAAGTTGTACGTGAGGGAGACGAAGCCGAAGGTTCGGACACTGTGCCCATCTCCGAAGCGATGCAGCGTTCCGGTCTAGTGACTGCGGAAGAAATGCCTGCTGCCGAAGCAAACCCGACAACTGCCGAAGGAGAAGAAGAAAACATTGAAGGGACTGACCCCGAAGATGACTACCACATTGCTATGCCCAGCAAGCCCAGTCACCTGGATTTTGGGAAATCAACTGTTTCAAAAGCTGATCTTTCGAAGATGGTGAAAGCAGGTTATTTCAATGAAGATCAGAAGAAGCTACTCCGCTTCGGGGGAGAAGAAACCACCCCGAAGCCAGGGAAGGATGAGATTGTTATCTTCAAGAGCTTTTTAAAGGCTGGGCTTAGATTCCCTCTTCACAATATTATTGCGGAGATACTGAAGAAGTTTGGTATCTACTTTCATCAATTGACCCCTAACGCCATCGTTAGGCTCAATGTTTATATTTGGGCCCTCCGAAGCCAAGCTGTGGAACCGTTTGCCGACAGCTTCTGCCGAGTTCACGAATTGCATTACCAAACAAAGGCCAGAAAAGATGGGCTACATGATAATTTCGGTTGCTATAATTTTGCCTACCGGAAGACAACAAAGTGTCCTGTCATCAGCTACCGAAGCAAATGGCCAGCAGGCTGGAAATCTGAGTGGTTTTATGTAAAAGTTGACGAAGACAAAGAAAAATTAGTACAAAGCCCTCTGGATTTAATCTTCGGAGAGACAAGGCCACGATGCCGCATCGGCGATCTAGAAGGTCCCACCTGGGCTGCTCTGGGTGAATTTGAAATTATTTCAGAACATATTGGCACCAGGGATCTAGTTCAGGAGTTCTTGGCATTCAGAGTTTTCCCTACTCTAAAAGAGTGGGAAATGCCGAAGCTGAAGGGAGAGAAGAAGAAGGGGGAGCTTGTCCGGCTTCCTTATCACTTCAAGTTTAAAAAGTTCTTCAAAAAACCCTGCAAAGAGTGGTTAGAGACAGTTGAGGTAATGTGCAATGAAATCCTGGGGAACTACTCCAAAAAAGAGGATCAACTAATGACAGCGGCCTTCGGTGCCCGACCGAAGCGAAGGCTGAACCGAGTACTTGATGCCCTGGGCTTCGAGTACCCAGACTATGAGCAGTTGAACAAGGGTGCCGAGGGCCATAAAAGAAAAAGAGTAGCCGAAACTCTGATCAGGGATGAAGAAAGACCAGCAAAGGAGAAGAAAATTCCCAAGAAAAGAAAAATATCTACTCCGAAGCGCAAATCACCCGAAGAAGAGGGGTCCCCCACACCGCCTTCTACCAGCGACGTGGAGGAAATTTTAAAGGTAATGACTGAACCCATGCCCACGAAGCTAAGTCCATTAGGGCTCCAACTGACGAAGCTTTTTCAAAAGGTGGACGAGCCGGATCAGACGAAGATAAACAAACCCAAGCGGCAAAGAATTATTGCGGTAACTGAAGTTATCGACAAGACGCCGCCTAGGGCGTCGATTCAGAAAACGACAGCTGCTGAAGGTACAGCAATCGCCGAAGGCGCACCTTCGGAGGTCGCGGCTACCGAAGCCGCTACAGCCGAAGATACAAACTTAGAAACTACCATTGAGGACATTAACAAGATTTTGGAAGACATAGCTGCAGAAGAAGCTGGTGTTACTACTGAAAAAACCATGGCCACAGTGCCTGAGAAAGGAAAAGAAATAGCCGAAGACACTTCGGACGACGAAGCCTACTCCTTCCAGAATTTAATTGGGCAAAAACTGACGAAGGACGAAATAGAAGAACTCAAGGACTATGCCAAATCTTGCGGCTACAAGCCAGGAGCCCTTCTATTTGGAGGCATTGATGACGAAAAATTGGGCTGCATTCGAGACCAGACTGGAGCTAAGGTAATCGGTACTCTATCAAAGAGTATCGGTTTTCCGAAGCTAGAGACAGACATCAGCCGCTACCGACGACAACATATCGTCGGCAGCTTATTTTACTCCAACTTCAAGGTAAACGACCTTTTTTCTGATTTTTAATGCTGTTAATAATGAAAATGTTACCAACGTAAGTTGTTTCTGTGCAGAGCATGCTACTGAGCAAAGCTCTGAAGATGCAGCAAGATTTGGAGGACAAAAAACACGAAGCTATAATTGAGAACTTAGAAAACAAGATAAAAGAACAATCTGCCATCATTGAAAAGAAAGACTTCGAGCTCCAATCGACCGAAGGCTTACTGGCTGAGACTGAGGCTAAAGTATCAAAGTTGAATTCGAAGCTTATCAGTCAATCAAAACAATTCGATCAGGAGAAGCTAGAGCTTAACTCGAAGCTTGAAGCCGAAGTCCAGACCAACTCAGAGTTGAAGAAATCGTTAACAAGCCTTCAAGAGAAATGCTTGAAATTTGGCAATAATTGCATTGGACGATTAAAGAAGATATTTTACTCTGTTGGAGCCAGCAGCGGAAAATTTAACCCTTCAGTGGAAAATTTACCAGAGGTCTTCGATCACATTGAAGCTGAAATCGAAGAACTTGACGAAGTTATAGCCGGGCACGGCGACTTCTGTGCCTGGGTAGCTTCCCGGGGTACCGCTGCTGCATTCCTGAAGGCCGGCTGCGAGCATGGAAAGATTGTCAACAGGCCCAACTTCACCCTATCTCCATCAATCCTGGATGATATACCTGACCTCGCCCGAAGCATTTCAAATAGGTTTATAAAAATGATATGGACAAAAGGCGGGCGGGAGAAGGCTGGAGACGAAGCCCGAAGTCATCTTGAACCAGTAAGAAATGATACTTCGTACTTACCTTTTCCTTTGCACTTGATTTTTACTCACGATTCCTTGATTTATGTAGGATGACGAAGGTGAAGTTGATGCCTAAGATGTGTCGCCGAAGCTGTCGCCGAAGCTGAAGCTTAATGAAGATCAGTAGAAATGTACTATAGGAAAAAAACTTAGGATACTTTTGTAACAACTTTTGTAAATACATTTAAACTGTTCTCAAGGAACTTTGTACATACCTTGTAATATATTCTTACCCTTCGATTGAGGCGCTTTGATGTGGACGAAATCAGTATTTTGAGCCGAAGGCGAAAAAACACCTTCCCTTCTTTTCGTACACAACGAAGCATAAAAACAATTCTTCTTTTTGCCGAGCAATGAAGCTTTTCTCTTTTGTATACAACAAAGCATAAAAGCAATTCTTCTTTTTACCGAAGCTTCTCCTTTTTTGTACACAACATAGCATAACGAATCATAAAAAACCACTTGTCCGAAGCTTTTCTTTTACATAACGAATCATAAAAAACCACTTCTCCGAAGCTTTTCTTTTTGCCGAAGCAACCACTTAGGAACACAAATGCTATGAATGAATGCTTATGCATGCAAATGCCATGATGTAATGTAATGTGCGAATGAATGTCCGAAGTGTATGTCCGAAGCCACATTCTCAACCATTACTTCTTTAGAACCAACCACACACCAGCTCTGCATTCCCTTAGGAACGACTTTGGAGCATCTTTGCCTTTTACTTAGGCAGTATCAGCGTTGACTTTTCGCTGTAAGCTCTGCATCCCCTTAGGGACGTCTTTGGAGCTTCTTCGCCTTTTACTTAGGCGGAATCAGCGTTGACTTTTCGCTGTGAGCTCTGCATCCCCTCAGGGACGTCTTCGGAGCTTTTTCTCTTTTTCAGTTTCGGCACTCGATGGTGCGCTCTCAGTTTTTACATTTACATTCTTTGGGGGATTTTGCTCTTATAAATCTAAAAAGGAAAATTACATATGATGGCCCCATTAAAAACCTTTCTCCCCCTTTAGAAAGGAAAAGGGTGCCATGAAAAAGAAAAGAAAGAACATAAAAAATTACATCGAATTATACATAAAATCGCCGAAGCTCATCCGCATTCCAAGATCTTGGAATTTCATTGCCATCCATGTCCTTCAGTCTGTACGAACCAGGCCTTGACGAAGATGCTACTAAGAAAGGCCCTTCCCATTTCAATTGTAACTTGCCCACTGTATCTGGGTTGGCCACTCTCCGAAGCACCAAATGCCCTGGCTCAATATTTTTTAGCCGGACCTTTCTATCTCGCCATTTGATTGTTTCAGCTTGATATTTATTGATATTCTCCACGGCCTGAAGCCTGATCCCTTCTAGGGCATCTTTTTCCACAAGACAAGTATCTTCGGCACCTGGTTCTGCCGAAGCTACCACTCTTATTGATCCAGCTTTAGCTTCTTCTGGAGTTATTGCTTCGTCACCGAATAATAACTTGAATGGGGTAAAGCCTGTAGACCTTGATGTTGTTGTATTGTGGCTCCACACCACTTTGGTCAACTGATCTGGCCACTTTCCCCTTGGTTGATTAAAGATTAGCTTCATTATTCCTGTCATTATGATGCCGTTGGCCCTTTCAACAAGCCCATTCGACTCCGGATGCCTGACTGATGCAAAATGGATCTTCGTTCCAATTTGATCACAGAAATTTCTGAAAACTTCGGAGTCGAACTGCGTTCCATTATCTACAGTGATGGCCTTCGGTACTCCGAAGCGACAGACAATGTTCTGCCAGAAAAACTTTTGGACAGTGGCCGAAGTTATTGTGGCTAATGGCTTCGCCTCAATCCACTTGGAAAAATACTCCACAGCCACTATAACATATTTCAGATTGCCTTGAGCCGGTGGTAATGGACCCAGCAAATCGAGGCCCCACCTTTGCAATGGCCAGATGGGCTGTATCAGCTGTGTCAAAGACGAAGGTTGCTTTTGATCTCTTGCACATTTCTGACAACCTTCGCACTTTTGAACCAACTCCGCTGCATCCGAAGCTGCCTTCGGCCAATAAAACCCTTGGCGAAAAACTTTTCCAAGTAACGGCCTGGATCCGATGTGGGATCCACACAGGCCTGCATGTATTTCTTTCATCAATTCTATACCTTCGGCTCTAGATAAGCACTTGAGCAGCGGGGCACAAACTCCATGCTTGTATAATTCCCCTTCTATCATGATATATGGACGAGCTCTTGCCTCTATTCTTTTATTATAAGCTTCGTCATCTGATAAGAAGTTGCCCTGAAGGTAAGAAATTATTTCAGTTCTCCAATCTTCACTGTACACAGGAGAAATGTTAAGGACTGCTCTTTCAAGTAGCTCCACTGAAGGTGCCTTTATTGTTTCGAAAAACACATCCGAAGGTAACGGCAGCCCCTGTGCTGCAGACTTGGCCAACAAATCAGCATGCTCATTTTGTCCTCGAGGGATATTCTTAACAGAAAATCCTTCGAAGGAAGCTTCGATCCTTCGGACCGTGTCTAGGTATTTTTCAAGCTTCGGGTCTTTAGCCTTGCAACTTTTGTCAATATGACCCGAAACAACCTGGGAATCAGTTTTAAGAATCGCCCTTCTGATCCCCATTGCCTTTAGTTTCCGAAGACCCAGGAGCAAAGCTTCGTACTCAGCGATATTATTTGTGCAGCTGAAGTCAAGTCTTGCTGCATAGCAAGTTTTAACCTTGGACGGTGAGACCAAAACAGCAGCTGCACCTGCTCCAAAGGTTCCCCAAGAGCCATCACAAAACACTGTCCATGCTTCGGCATCTTTATTCACTTCTTCGTCCTGAGCCCCTGGCGTCCAGTCGGCAATGAAATCTGCCAATGCTTGAGACTGGATTGAGGATCTGTGCACATAATCAATGTAAAATTCATTGAGCTCCGCAGCCCATTTTCCAATCCGACCAGTAGCTTCTCTATTTCTCATGATATCCTTCAACGGCTGCGAAGAAGGAACAATGATATTGTATGCCTGAAAATAATGCCGAAGCTTCCTGGATGCCATTAAAACAGCATACAACACCTTCTCCAGCTCTGTGTAATTTTTCTTTGAGACACTAAGGACCTCAGATACAAAATATACTGGGACCTGCTGCTTGACTTGTCCATCAAACTTCTCCTGGACAAGTGCCGCACTTACTGCTGAGTGCGAAGCTGCCACATATAACAACAGAGGAGCCCCTGGCGTTGGTGGAGTTAATGTTGTGAGATCTATTAAGTATTGCTTCAGCTCTTCGAAGGCTTTTTGTTGACTTGGGCCCCATTGAAAGACTTCAGCTGACTTCAGCACCTCGAAGAATGGTAAGTTTCGTTCTGCTGATCTGGATATAAATCTGTTGAGAGATGCCAGCCTTCCTGTCAATCTTTGGGCCCCCTTTCTTGTGGTTGGTGGCTCCATTCGAAGTATAGCTTCGATTTTATTTGGGTTAGCTTCGATTCCCTTTGTTGAAACCAAGCATCCAAGAAATTTACCCTTCTTCACTCCGAAGACACATTTTTCTGGATTCAGCTTCAGACCAGCTTGTCTGAAGCTGGCGAAGGTCTCCTGCAGATCAGCAATATGATTTTCTTGCTTCGTGCTTTTTACAATGATGTCATCGACATAAGTCAGCACATTTCTGCCTATCTGAGATTGGAGAACCTTCGCAGTCATTCTGCTGAAACTCCCTCCAGCATTCTTGAGCCCCTCAGGCATCCGAAGATAACAATATGTACCACTTGGGGTTATGAAGCTAGTCTTCGGCTCATCTTCCTTCTTCATCCAGATTTGATGATAGCCTGAGTAGCAGTCCAGGAGACTCATGAGCTCCGAAGAAGCTGCTGTATCAACTAAAGAGTCTATCCTTGGCAGCGGGAATTCATCCTTCGGACAAGCCTTGTTGAGATCTGTGAAATCAATACACATTCTCCACTTGCCATTGGCCTTCTTCACCATAACAGTGTTAGCTAGCCACTCTGGATACTTCACTTCTCTGATAACTCCTGCACTGAGAAGTCTTTTTACTTCATTGCGAGCCCCTTCGGCCTTGTCATCAGACATTTTCCGAAGCCTCTGCTTTCGGGGTCTGAAGGATGGGTCAACATTGAGCGAATGTTCGATAACATCCCGATTCACTCCACAGAGATCATTGGCCGACCATGCAAAAACATCTTTGTTGTTGAATAAAAACCTTATCAAGGTTTTCTCCTGGTCTTCAGATAATTGCGAGCCCAATAGCACCTTTTGCTCTGCTATGTCTTCACACAATAACATGGGCTTCGGCTGGTCTGCTGAAGCTGCCTTCTCCCTCCTGAATTTGTACTGTTCACAAGCTTCAGCTCCATCTATGTTGTGGATTGCCTTGGAGTCAGTCCAGCTTCCTTCAGCCCTTCTAGCAGCTTCCTGGCTTCCATGAATAGCAATAGGCCCTTGGTCCGAAGGTATCTTCATGCAGAGATAAGCTGGGTGAAGAATTGCTTCGAAAGCATTAAGAGTTCCGCGACTAATGATAGCATTGTAAGGATATTCCATGTCAACAATATCAAACACAATTTGCTCAGTCCTTGTGTTGTTAACAAATCCGAAGGTTACTGGCATGGTAATCTTCCCAAGTGCTACAATCTGCCGCCCTCCGAAGCCACAAAGAGGGTGTGTAGCATCATGAATCTTGTCTTCAGGCTCTTGCATTTGTCTGAAGGCTTTAGCAAATATAATGTCAGCTGCACTGCCTGTATCAACTAGGACATTGTGGACCAGAAATCCTTTGATCACGCAAGAAATAACCATGGCATCATTGTGAGGATAATCCTTAAGCTGAAGGTCTTCCTGAGAGAAGGTAATTGGAATATGAGACCATTTTGACTTGATGAAGGGTCCCTGCACTCCAACATGCTGCACCCTTCTCTGAGCCTCCTTTTTCTGCTTCTTGTTAGCCGGCTCTGAGCAAGAACCGCCTGTTATCGGGAGCACCAGCTTCGAAGCCGAAGCAGCTCCAGCTTGATTGTTGAACGAAGCCATCAGCTCAGAAAAGTGGAAGTGAGTTCACCGGAGGTGGGCGCCAATGTTGGGGACTTGTTCTCAAGTGCTAAGAATTAAGAACAAGGCAACACAGAAAATGTTAAATATTAAGGTCCTTCGTCCTTTACTTCATTATATCCTTTCGGGATATAAGGAACTTCGGACGAAGGTTACGAAGGACGTACCTTCGTAAACATAATGACGGAGGATGAAATGTTCATATAAATCATGATATATAAGATAAACATTTAAACGTTAACATAGAATCATTTTCATTTTTACCAACATGAATGAATATAAATGATTTCAAATTACAGGTGTACCTTCGGTCTTGAGGAAGGCGAGAATACAAGTGTGATGCGAAGACAAAAAGCAGGTTCGCGTGAACAGTACAGAGGTACTGTTCATCTATTTATAGGCACAGGTCACAGCCTGTGACAAATTACAATTATGCCCCTTACAAAAGTTTACAACATTGACTCAGACCTATATGTATAAAAAGGTCATTCTATCTCTATGTCGGTTTGAAACGCCGAAGCTCCATGAAAAGGAACCTTTGGCCATCTCTTGGAGACGACTTCAGCCGAAGCTGCTTCTTCGTGTGAGACCTTCGGCGCACCGAAGCACGACCCCAACAGTGGGGAAACAAAATATTATCATATTCCTTTGAAAAGAGGAAAGAATATTTTAATAATCGCTTCGTGCGATATCATGATATGTTATTATCATGTCCCCTTTGGTAATGGAAGTATCAAGGATGTGTTGATATATCCTAATTTTATCTTACCAAATTATAGAGATAGCCATAAAATTTCTATCATGGGTAAACAAAAGGTGATAGTGATGGATATTGCATGTGTTTTTCAGAAACATTTCTTATGGACTGTATTCTACATACATCCTCTCGTACAATGTGTTGCATTTGTTAAACTTTTCATGTGATGAAACTTACCATGCTGGGTATGATTGAATTGGTCATCCCATTGTTGGGAAAAAATGAAAAGTTATGGACAATTCTATTGGTCATGTTTTCCCCTAAGATAGATATTTCACGAGTATCATCGAGAATGGTATTTTTAAGTTCCTCTTATCTTAAAATATGATCTGAATTGGGTAAGTTCTTTTGAATTGATTAAAAAAATTCAGATCGTTAATGACCATCAGTAATGAATTGTCACTTCCAACTAGTTATGGTTGGTGTTAGAAAGTTTTTGCGCTCTCCTGACTTGTGATTAACTTCATGTGCTATATGTACTAGTTCCCCTATGGTTTTAGTATTTGGGAATCCATGAAAGATTTCCCATGCATACATTGGGTATGTTCCCAATCTCACCACCGCATCATACATATATGGGCACAGAAAGCTGGGGATCTATGTGAGAATTCATTCTTCGTCGATCATTAAGTATTTAGAATCTCTTTATGAGAATCTATTTATGGACCGTACGCTAGCTTGAATCATGAGATTTTTCAGTCATTAGGGGAGATTTCAAGTACCAAAAATAATGCCAGGAAGTTATAAGGAATGCGGTAAGCATTCAGGCTCAGGATCACGTACTAAAACTAAACCTTTGGGTTTGAATGATTTACAAGAAGTTGCAAATTGACTGCCATGTGCATTTACTATGAGGTGTCACTCAAATTAATCCTATGTGGAAGTGCCAGAAAGAGTGGTTAAATGTAACTCCACTAAACTCCCTACTGCAATCATATTGTGAATAAGAGGGGGAGAAGTATGGTCACAAATTGGGATTAAGATGCTTGCAAGCAGCTGAAGGTTAGGCCTTCTGAGATAGTAAATGCAAACCATCTTTTCGTTGGTAACCAACCGAGTGTTGGTAGACACCTAGAGGATATGGATTATCCTGTGAATGGAAGACATTCACAACCTAGCTCAATGCGCACTGATGAGGCTAGGTTATCAGAAGCCCTTGATTCTCGTTTTGGGATTTCATGAGGAATCATAAGGGTACATGAGAAAATGACTTCATGTCAATTGGAGAATTGTGTTCTTTAAAAGCTACAAGTGTCGACACATACATCTCAGCAATTGTATATGCGCTCCAAGTGATCCAAAAGACTATGGCCATAGCAGAGCATGAGTATGCTCAAACTAGATCTTGTTGAGTGATACAATGTTGCAGAGATAGCCTTGCTCACTGAAAATAAGCGTTGAATTATTTCCACTTCAAGGTATCTTACTATGGATACAAGTTTGTTTTCATGGACTTGGAAACAATGAGGTGGTGAGAAAGCATGGCGAGTAGCAACTGGGTTTATACGCAAACCCAAGCATTATTTTAATGATATAAATTCTCTTCTATCGTGAGTAGTAAAATTCTGATACAATGATATAGGCAGTAAAT
The DNA here is from genome assembly GCA_029449295.1 of Zea luxurians. Classification (NCBI taxonomy): domain Eukaryota; kingdom Viridiplantae; phylum Streptophyta; class Magnoliopsida; order Poales; family Poaceae; genus Zea; species Zea luxurians. The sequence goes on along the minus strand of JAOPSE010000010.1, from coordinate 32,812,224 downwards.
CATCTATCTGTGCAGTTGATAGATGTCGTGACAACATATGCATATGTGGTCACTGAATTATGGTATTTGTGGAGTCTTGAAGGATTCCAAATACATAATCACCAATCACAAATTTATAATGCTTGGAAAGTCTTCGCGATTTAGAGCATCCCGGTCAAATATGGTACATTCGACCTAGTGAATCCTTCCTTCCGAAGGGATACACGAAGAAAGGTATGTTCAGTGTGAATATGTGTAGCATATTTCTAAACATACATTACTTATCGACGGAGTTCAAGATAGAGGATATGAATTGAAAGAGATTTTCAATTCATAATAAATTATCTTGAGTATCTTAGATACAAAGTTGTCTATATCCAACATATATTGAAAAAATTAAATATGAGGGAATCATTGTTATTTGATTTCTTCGGATCATGAGATGTGCTATTTAATAGGTATAAGAGATAAATATATGTGAATTGCTTATTTTCTTTTCTTTTCCAAATAATTAGCTTATTTTCATTTTTCCAAATAACTAGGGGTCTAGTACATAAACAAACACTCATACAAAAGAGTGGGTGCTGCGTGGCCCAAGGGGAGGAGGGAGGTGCGACACATGGGTTGCTTGAGCCGCTTGTGCTGGCCCATTACATGGGGGAGAGAGAGTTTCAAATTCAATCTTAGACAGTTTTTTAGAAACACTTTGACTTTAACCACGATAATTGTTGTTGTGGCTATAACAAGAAGACAATAGTACATAGATAATACCCAACATTTGATCTCACCATGCCTAGCATGAGAAAAAAATCGGATTAGTTGCACCATTGTTGTAATAGGAGAACTCCACGGTCATATCATCATTCATGCTATCACCAACAAAGAATTGAAGGTTTTTGAGCTTGATAAGAATAAACTTAATGAGGTTTTTGATGTATTTTTAAATGTAAGCCACAAAAGATTTCTCGTCAAAAGGGGTTGCTCCTGAAGACATAAGGTGTCAACAAAGTCAACAATCTGTATGTAGTGTGACAATATTCACATCAACATATCCTTGGACGACCCACTAGCCATTGACCTCCGATAATGTCGTCCTTAAGTTTCCAATTGCCTTCGACCCACCAGAACAGATTCTGTTAGACCAACATGTCGTCGTCGTCGGACCGGTACTACCAAGACTACTCGCTCGTGTGGACGAAGGAGACATATATACGAGATAGGAGGTGGCACACTGAGCGATAATGGAGCAACATATTAAATAAAACAGAAGCGCACACAACAAAGTCAATACTTCTGCAAACTCTCATGGATGTGGTTTGAGTTCCCTCTAATAGCCCACAATTCATAGCACATACCATATGCTAAGACGCATAGACATTAAAGCATGGTGCCTAGAGAAAACTTGGTTATGCAGTTTGTATTCTCCAACTCTCACTTTCAGTGCCTGATTTGAGAGACTCATGAAATAACTATCCACGGCTGTGAGAGAAGTTGTTGCTTTCAGCAAGATGGCAGAAAAATTTATAGCCACGCTTGACGCTTGCTGCTTGATGCGGAACTAAAGATGCATGCAGGCATGCAGCATGCCCGTTGCCCAATCATGACAGGCCGGCCGGCAGCAAGTTGTTTCTGTTACACCAGCCCTTCATGCCAATTGCTCCCCTATTGTCTTTGGCATGCTGAACAGATGCACCTCTCGCTTACAATTTCAGAGTAACCTTTTACTGCCCTAGCCGTGCATGCACCTCTCGCTTTCAATAATTCAATTTCAGGGAGAGAATAAACCCAAGTACCCTAGCCGTCCTTGCACCAATAAAATATGGTACAATGGCTTAAATATAGGTCTGGTCACAAAACTCGTAACTCGAAACCCGAACCCAGAATATCCGAATCCAAAATATCCAGAACTCAAATTTCGTTTAGAAATTTCGGATGGCAACTTATAAAATCCAAACTTATTTCAGGTAATACGGGTACCATAATCGGGTACCCAAAATATTCAAAGTGCTCGAACTTTCATGTGTCATGTACTCGTGTTATTGTTAATTATTAATTTATACATCTATAATTATGTGTAAGTGTGTATGGCTTGTGAACTTGTGATTATAGATAGCATGTGTTTTTTACGTGCATAAATATCTTTATTCAAACTATGTTTTTGTACTAGTTTAATAGTGTGATTGTGTTTTATGAAGCTGATACAATAGTTCGGATAGTTCTGGAATACCCGAACTCGAAATTCCGGGTACCTGAATTTTCAGTATTGTAAAACCCGTTGTAATTTCGGGTTTCAATTTTCAAGATCTAAAATTTAAATTATCCGAATGACCCAATCCAAAATTTTCGGGTAACCCGAACACCTGCCTTAACCTACATAACCATTTTTCATGGGGGCGGCTGAAGTTTTGCAGGATTGGACCATAGTACAAAGTAAACCACTAGTACAAAGAAGCTCTATAGTGACGGTTGTAAACCTATTTTCACTGGCGTTTTTTAGAACCGTCGGTGCTAGGGGCCAGCAAAAATCATCATTTTTACAGGCGGGTAACTGAGGACCGCCAGTGAAAATCGATTTCCACTGGTTGTTTTCTTAATAAACCCGCCAGTGGAAATCGATTTCCACTGGCGGTCGACGTAATAAATCCGCTAGTAAAAATTATTTTCAGAAACATTAAACGAGTTTTAAAAATAGCAAAAAATTATTTCAGGAGAGGATTCAGCCCACCCCCACCGGCCCGTCTCCGTCGAAGTCGCAAGTCGCGGCATTTTTCGCGCAAAATTCGTGCGCTACGCGGTTGTTAGGAAACGAACCGTCGACCTCACTCTCGTGCGTACCCTCCACTACCACTGCGCCTATGCATGTTTTGTGTCTAGTTTATAGTTTTTTGTCCACATATTACAACCATTTGACTGTAAATTGCTTGTTTGAGACCGTAAACGAATTTAAATAAAAAAATTTCAACTACAAAGTTGAATAACTTTTAAAGTTCAATAACTTTCATTTTGACACTTTTTCATCCGAGATAGTTTACAAAATTTGAATTTTAAATTTGACATACTTAGATTTAATTTTTGAGAACCGAAATGAGTTCAAATAAAAAAGTTGTCAACTACAAAGTTTCATTACTTTTAGATATCTGTAACTTTTATTTTAGTGGTTTTGTCATACGAGATCTTTTGAAAAACTCGAAAAATTAAGGATAAAAATGATTTCTAGTGGTAGTTTCTTAAGAAAACCGCCACTAGAAATCATGGATTTTTACAGGCGGTTTTCTTAAGGAACCGCTTGTAGAAATACGATTTTTAGTGGCAGTTTTCTTAAGGAATCGCCACTAAAAATAGCACAGACGGTTGATAACCGAATCTGTCTGTAAAAATATATCATCCCGCAGGCTTTGAACCTTTTTGTACTAGTGCCCCCTTAACTTTAAGACTCTAAGCCTGGTTTGGTAAACACATAAGTTTTGCAATGTGTGTTTTATGGTTTGTTTGGAAGCACAACAATTTTTTAAAAAAACTGGTTTCCATCTCTAATTTTTAAAACTGGTTTATAGAAGAAAAAAATTGGGTGTTCATGTTTGGAACTCGGATTTTAAAATTAGTTTCTAGCTTTTTCGATACGCAAAGACAAATCTATCCTTGCTCTATTTTAAAAATAATTGATTCAATTATTTCCTTCACTTTTCTCTTCTCTACTGCCAATTTTAAGTATAACTTGAACTCATATTTTTGAATTCAAATAATTTCGATAATAATTAAACATTTAAATCAAGCATAGTAGACATCGAGGGGATCACATGCATAGGCCTAGGAGTGATGGAAATCATCGTAATTTTTACCAAACTAACTAAGGAAAGTACACAATTTATCGAATAAAAACTAGTTTTAGCTAGGAAAGTCTAGATTCTTGAATTCTTAGAAATTGGGGTCCAATTTTTAAAAATTGAAACATAAACTAGCATGTTTGAAAACACCCTAGTTTCTATAAACCAGTTTCTTAAAAAATGGTGCTTCCAAACAGACCCTTAATTAGAAGTGTGGAAATGTTGTGAAATTTCTTTCTTCCAAATAGCAAGCTTTCTCTTACTTTATTCCATACTTATTTGGAAAATGTAAGTTCCATGCTTATGCTCCTTATCATCCAAAGTTAGGAAATATGAGTCCATGTCGGTAATAGAAAAGTTGAAATCTTAACTCGAGAAGTGGTGATTGGACACGTGGCAACTGAAGGGTGAAAGGAAAAAATGTCCTAGGAGGAAAAAATGTCCTAGGAGAAAGTCAAATAATTAGTGCATTCCTTTAATTCTATGCTTTTTCGTATGATGAGTTAGAGCTGGTGATTCACGAACGCATCGGGCATGCGAACATTAAATAACTATGAATCCTTGATTAAGCTATTCGTAGTGGTGTCATACTAATTTAATACATGTTATGTATGACGAAAAGCTGATGTGGCATAAGATTAAAGAGGAAAGAGAATAAAGCAGTATCTCGAGGGAGATACTACCCAGGTATAAGATTATTAGATGAGTGTCCGTGCGTTGCAACGGAAACACATAATACCACGGTACTATTATGAGAAAAGGTTTCTTAATACATTTATGATCCTATCTATACATAAATTTTGTTATTTTAATTTAGTTGTTTCACCACTATATTGCTTAAACACAACCCAGAACCCAGATCCATTTGTCTTCCAGAGCAAAACCAAAAGGACACGATTTGAATATTTCTACAAAAAATGATGGATCATGCCATTGCTAAAAATTACAGCATATTTAGTGCCTAGTCAAAAGCAGACTGCTTTAAAAAAAGAATGAGCAATAGCATTTACAAAGCTCAAGAGTACAACAAGAACAACAATAAAATATCAGTAACAAATAAATAGCAAATAATGGACAATTAATCAATCTAAGTAATAGATAGGCAATGATCACTTTATATCGGGGGCTAGCCAACACAACCCAGGAAACATAGAAACACATTTGCCCAAGGTATGGGGACCGAGGCGCGGCTGCCATGGATTGGTCGTGGCAGCCATGGATGGAAGCTTTGTTGGCGAGATTCGCGGCGGAGATTTGCGGCCATGGATGCAAGCCCAGCGCGTGGAGAAAGGCAGAAAGGCAGAACCGTGCACCAATTTCTCTGTGGATACCTACGTTAGTTACATAAGTAGTAGTAGAGATTAAAAGAGTATCTACCAGCAATAACCATCAGTTCCTGCCACAAAGGGAGATATTTTCTTAGCTGCTATAATTTTTCTAAATGAAAATTGTACGGATGGAGAACAGCTACACAGCCACAGGTAAATTTTGTAAAGATAGGATTGCCAACTTGTTAGCAGCATCATGGACCATATTATAAATAGAATATAACAAAAGGTAGAGCGTACCATATAATAATTTACAATAATGTTTTTTTATAATATGTGGACATAATAATATTTTATTCAACATGTTCACCTTCTGCATCTAAATAACAAAATAATACTGAAATCACATGAAACAAATATAAGCTAAAAACTGGAAATTAGCTATTTGCCTATTTTAGAAATATGTGGTGTGGAATTTTGTAGGCCATTCTTTATGCCAAACAATATTAGTATAACTGAAACAATGCTAACGCAATATTGACCATGACATAGGACAAGCATGGTGCACTTCATATTGCAGGTGCACTTCATATGAATACAACAGGAAATAAAAATGGGGACACAAGAGAAGCTAAAATGATTTCTGCTTACGGAGTATAGGAATATAAGATCACAAGCTGCTACCTGCAAAAGTACCCTCGAACTGTCTCTTCCTTTATGTTGGTGGGGTAACAAGCATCAACAATCATCCTTCCCAGCCATTCCTCTTTTTAATAGGAACAATGTTCCAAGCATGAGGTGTATAGTCAAGATGGCCCCTCACAAGCTCACAAGGAATTGGAGGATCCGGCCGGTCACACAAATACTGCAAATCATACAGTTGCTGTGTTCAAACTTTAAAAATGCAAATACATAATGTCAAAGTACAAATATGGAACGGAAGCTGGTACATATAACAAGAATCAGGAGAACTATCTTCATTAGGTCAGCTCGGTGCCTACAAACACCTAATTGCAGTGAACCTATAGGTATAATACCTGAATTCCTTCTTCCTTTGATGAGATGTATTGACCTATTACACAAACCAGCAAAATCAAAGTGCCCAGAAAGATTTTGGTCTGCTTAGCTTCAATGTTGTCGCCCAAGTTCCCAGCAGAACAAGTACAAACAAAAGGTTGCTCCTTCCTCAAGCTAACAATAGCTCTACGTGTTCTCCCAACCACCAAAGCAGTCAAAAACAAACAAAGCGAGAACAAAGGGAGCGCAAAGGGAGGAAGAAGGGGACGCGCTTCGGGAGCAAAGGGAGGAAGAAGGGGATCTGAAAGCAGGGATCTCAGACTTGAGAGCACACGACAGGTTGGTGCCGTCTTCGCTAACCGAGGCGGTTGAATCTCTGCGCCATGCCCCTGCTACAATTGCTTGTCGCCATCTCCCTCAACGTCGTTGCCACCACCTCGCCCAAGCACGGTGGGGAGTTCGGGCATGGGCGCGGCGTGCGGGCTCGGACTAGCGCTGTACACCATGAGCTCCGTCCTCGTCTTCGCCACGTGGACGTTGGTCGGCTTGGTGCCGTGCCAGGACCTGGCGTCCGCGGCCACCGGCCCCCCGTCGCGCCGCCGAAGCAGGCGCAGTGGGCGGCGCTTATGTCCGCGCTCCAGGAGCGGATCGTGCAAGGAAAGGGGGAGCGGGGGCACGGTGAAGCTGTGGTGGACGCCCACGTTAGAGACTTATGAAGTAGTAGAGATTATGATTGTCGGAATACTAAAATAAGCAAAGAATTGAACCATTAAGAAAAAAATACCTTCTCCGGCTGCAATAAGGGACAAAGCATGTGCAGGAGACAAGATGACTTCTTTTATGCCATCGACCAGTGTTCCCTGGTAATAAACAACCAATGTACTGTCAAAACCATCATATGCCAGTTACATTCAGAAATTTCAACTTATGTGTTAGTTCCCATTAAATCAGTTTGAGATTCTATTTAAATTCATATTTGAGACACTCTCACAATTTAAGGTTGTTGCATGTATATACTTTAGATGCTAATAAAAAATATTCCAAACCTGAAGATCCTCCTTATTCTATAAGTTCTGACCTGAAGGATTAAGATCATTTACAACCTATAAAACAGAAGAATCATATGAAATTCAGTTGATAACTTTATGAACGACAGTTATAATAGTCAGTGAGTGCAATTCAGGATGTTATTGCGATGTGCACCTCCTGCATGACCAGATCACGAGCAACCTTCATGGAGTTCTTGCCCACCATCCCGGTGAGGAGGTGCTAAGAGCCAAGGTTAGATGTTAATGATGACCATGGTGTTCATGAAGTCCAACGTCCTGTCTTGCCCATCCATCAGCGTACCGTCGTTGAGGACCTAGAGCAGGGTGTTGAACATGGCGACATGGGCCTTCTCTACCTCATCAAAGAGGATCACGCTGTACGGCCTCCTCACTTGTTCAGTCAGCTACCCACCCTCTTCACGGCTGATGTAGCTTCAGTCATAGGTAAAAAAATTCCAGCCCATGTCAGAACACGAGTCCATCTGATAACATAGTTAAAATACAACATATAGCAAGTGTTTAAGGAGAACTATAGTTGGGACAAAGACAGTATAATTTTCACTCGTGTTTGATTGTCGTAGAGTGCTGTAGGACAAGCACAAAATCTATAGAATTTTACAGCATACCTAGAGCTATGATCTTGAGAAGATAGCCACTGCCTCGGAAGCATCAATCACACAGTCACCTTTGTGAGTGGTGTTGCTGGCTGGTAATCTACTATGAAATTGGCTAACACACTATAGAGCATGACATGTCTGAATATAGAGCACTAACACAATAACACACCATGAAATTGTCTAGCAAGATCTGTGACATTATATGAACTTAGGAACTAACATAGTCATCTTTGTGCCGTATAAAATTTTGGACCATAACTACAAGATCACACAGTCACCGATTAAGTAACCCAAACGTAGGATATAGACAGAGCAAGGGTACCTCTACTTTAATGGCCTTGGTCCTCCAGAAGATAGATTTTAGAGGATAAATAGAAACTGAAACACTAACATTAAAAGTTAGGCTATAGGTCTACCAAGGGAAACACTAACAGGCTAATTACAAGTGGTGTCTGCACCTAAGGGGTGGTAAGGATAAATAGAAACTGAAACGTACTACAAGCATGTTTTTCAATTTATGATTATGATTTGCCTATCAATAGTGTATGGAGATAGGTAACAAATATATATATATATATATAACACACATAAATAATTTTTTCTTGGTATGATAACATGTCGGCAACTATAACATTTAAAAAACACAATTTTCTGGACTGAATTACCTATGCAGTCAGCATGGTCTTGAAAAGATAGCCAGAGCTCTGATCTTAACAATTTTACTAATGAAGTGGCTACCAATGCACCTAGCATGGCCAGAGCTATGATCTTGCTAACTCAGAGACATACTGATAGAGCTATGATCTCCAGAAGATAGCCACCTCAAGCAACCAAGGATTACTGACACATTGATTTTTTCTGTGAATGGTGCGCCTGGCTGGTAATGTAAATGACAGTTCTGAATATAGAGCACTAACACACTATGAAATTGGTTAGAGCAGTATGAAATTGGTTAGAGCATAATTCGAATTAGTAAGATCTGTGACATTATATGAACTTAGGAACTAACAAAGCCATCTTCAAGTAAAACATAGATCCTTGTGCCATATAAAATTTTGAAGCATAACTACAAGATCACAATCATCGTTTAAGTAACATGATGATACCAAAAATAGGATTAAAAGGATGACTGACCCATAACCATCTCAAGCAACAAAGGATTAGGCATGGATTCACGGCACCAGATTAGGCATGGATTCACGGCACGCCACACCACCACCACGCAACACTTGAAACTCGAATTGAAAGCGGGAGAAGAAGGGGTGACGTCACCTTCGGAGCAGCGGCCTTTAGGGATGGACGACGCAGAGGACGGCACGACAAGATGGTAAGATGTTTGAATTGTAAACTATTGCAGTGTCAGCACTAAAAAATACTTATATGCAGCCTTATATCAGCAAGGACAACACATTCATCTTGATTGTGGCATCATCAATCAGGAAATGAAAATGTTATGCAAGCAAGATGCAGTCATCACACCTCACCCCCAAGTCCCCCTGCAGCTTGCAGGCCATGATGTCTATAGTAGTCCACAAGGTTAAAGAATAAACCCATTACCCCTACAAGCAAGCAAAGACAGAGCAACATTCAAATATCACAATTTGAGGACTGAAAAAACACCCTGGCAGAACATTAATAGTAGTATTGCACACACTTAGACCATGAACTTTATTTGCACAAATGAGCTATCACTGGCCATGAAGCATTTCATTTTTGTATTTGAGTATAATGTTACTATACTGAAAAATACAGCTAAATAAACATAAATATCTAGATGCATTTCCAAAAATACATGATGAACTGATGTATTATCAACACCATGTCTATGTTCCTTGGACAACAAGAACAAAGCCTTTTTAGTCCCAATGAAGTTGGGTAGGCTAGAGTTGGAACCATAAAGAAGCCACAAAAATATTCAAATCAGCTAAAGCAAACAATTAGTGGAGAACTACTATAATGAGATATGATTAGTAAGGTTCCCTAGCTCCTTTGGAAGCGTTCCAGATAGCTGATTTGTAGACATATATCTTGCAAAAATTTCGGGAAAAATTGTGGTCAAGACAAAGAAGTAGCTAGTAAATTAGGCACAACAAAGATTTGATATATGATTATTACATGTACTGCATGGGATATTTCCCAATGAACGAAGGCATTGGGACATAAATATGTAGATGCATTTCCAAAAATACATGATGAACTGATGTATTATCAACACCATGTCTATGTTCCTTGGACAACAAGAACAAAGCCTTTTTAGTCCCAATGAAGTTGGGTAGACTAGAGTTGGAACCATAAAGAAGCCACAAAAATACTCAAATTAGCTAAAGTAAACAATTAGTGGAGAACTACTATAATGAGATATGATTAGTAAGGTTCCCCATCTCCTTTGGAAGCGTTACAGATAGCTAATTTGTAGACAGATATCTTGCAAAAATTTAGGGAAAAATTGTGGTCAAGACAAAGAAGTAGCTAGTAAATTAGGCACAACAAAGATTTGATATATGATTATTACATGTACTGTATGGGATATTTCCCAATGAACGAAGGCATGAGACCTGTCAAATAATTCTGCATTAGGTTACTGAAACATCATCAAAGCTACCAGACCAGTTAGCCAGATAAAAAATACCAGTGTTAACTGATTCTTGGTAGACAAAGGGCATCACTGTGAATAATTGTTCAGATTCATTTATTCAGAAAAACTAAAAAAGAATATATGCAAGTCAGATGCCATACAAGTTACTAAGATATGTGATTGTCCCAACCACTGCACCCTGAATGGCTAAATCAAACTAGCACAAGTATGAACTATTAACATTTAGTTGACTCGTGATGAAGATCACAATTGAAGCATCCATTTTATCATAGGTAAACTTACTTGTGGATGAAGGTCACAACTTCCCAACTCCTTCACGACTAATGTAACTGATCACCATCTGCGGTCTAAAAAACGAAATAGTTTAGGACAACAAGAAATTTTATAACAAGCTTACTAAGTTTACAACACAACAACATGGTGAACAAAGACAACCTCATTGTTAATTCTATTTGAATGAAGAACCAAATGAAGGCACGGTGGGCGGTTTGGTGAGAGGGAGCCGCTGTTGAGGTCGCCTGAGCTAGGTCGCTGCCAGCAGGTGGGGGTGCATGCATCCTCTCAATCATCTTATAGCCTTAAAAATTAAGAACACCAAATAAAATTGTAATGACATGCTTCCTGCAGCTGCTTACAAAAACTGAAGTGTGCATCATGCATGAAGAAGGCCAGTATCAAAGACAGTAATTGGCAGAGAAAACTGTGTTCTCAATTCTCATAATTATAAAACCAAATTTAATAGTTTGCCAATTTAATAAAAATTATAGGTGAGTGCCCGTGCGTTGCAACAGGAACATATAATACCTGTTGGGAAATCTATGCATAAGAATCGGAACACTCAGTGATAGGGTACAATTGCATATAGTGAAAATCTAGTGAGAGAGTGTTCATCTCACTAAGTTATTAAGAAAGTAAAATAAAAAACATAAGCATAAATTACAGACTTATAAAATCATGCACAACATATCCATGCATTTTTTCGATTGGACTGCACTAAAACACTAACAAACAGAGGTAAGGAGGCCCAAACATAAAAAAATATTTCAGCAATAATAATTTGCTTGAGTAGCTATACACTTCGTGGAGGCCCTAAGATCAATCCAACATATGCAGTACCCTCCCTAAAGTTCTCATTGTACCTAAATTAAAAGTTCCACCCAAACAATTGTTCCCTGCATGACTTGAGAGTGAACACAAGTTCAAATTGAGAATGCCGAGTTAGGGGCCTATTTTATATAGTTTTATGGCAATGTATTTGGGCATATAAATAAAGCAAAACAAGATGTATTTGAGTAACAAATAAAATATAATAGTTTTAGCTCTTAGAAAAATTACCTCTGAAAAACTCCTCCAATATATAGCATTTTCTTGCCAGAATAGACCTCATAATTTTGGGTTTCTTATCGAAAAACCATCACGGTCACTGAGATAAAGAAACAAGTCCCTCTGGTCACGATCACTGAGCAAATGGACCAATGAGACAATGGCACCAGAAATCTAGAGCGACGACAAGTGAAGTATTACACATGCTAAGCAATGAATGAGGCGGAACTCAGAAAACATGGGCACACATAGTAAAGAGGTTGTAACTATTGAAAAACAAATATCCAAAGACAGTAGGTACATATACACTTGCAATTAGATTAGATCCAAATACACATAACCAAAGACTGTAGTCTTTCTATTTTTCTCATTTGTTTGAATCCCTATGGCAGGTTGTTTGTTGTCTATTTTTTTCTAATCATGGATATTTTCTTCCATTCTGTTCAGCCAACCTTGGTATTAGAAAACTTTATACCACTTAATCCTTAGTATGCATATTTTGTTGGGTAATGTATCTTGCTGCTAAATACAAGTAGTCATGTAACTTGGTTGGCAATTATTTTAGAACTACAATGAAATCTGAAAAGTGCATGAAAAGTACAAGAAAATCTAAAAAAGATAAGGTTATTGTTACCTAGGAGAATTTAGTTAGTCGTTGAAAGGGAATTAGGCTTACACCTAGTCCCTAATTAATTTTGGTGGTTGAATTGCCAAACACAAATAATTGGACTAACTAGTTTGCTCTAGTGTATAAGTTATACAGGTGCCAAAGGTTCACACTTAGCCAATAAAAAGACCAAGTATTGGGTTCAACAAAAGAGCAAAGGGACAACCGAAGGCACCTCTGGTCTGGCGCACCGGACTGTCCGGTGTGCACCAGAGGACTCCAGCGCAAACTCGTCGCCTTCGGAAAAATCCAGAGGCAACTCCACTATAATTCACAGGACTGTCCGGTGTACACCGGACAATGTCCGGTGCTCCAAGGAAGAGCGGCCTCAGGAACTCGCCAGCTTCGGGAAACTGCAACGGTTGCTCCACTATAATTCACCGGACATGTCCGGTGTACACCGGACTGTCCGGTCTAACTGCGGGGCAACGGCTACTTCGTGCCAACAGTCACCTGCAACAACAATTAATGCGTGCCAGAGCACGCAAAAGTCAGGCACGCGCGTAGTGGCGCACCGGACACTCTACAGTACCTGTCCGGTGCGCCACCGGACATCCAGGCGGGCCCAGAAGACAGTGCTCCAACGGTCGGAACCCAACGGCTTTGGTGACGTGGCTGGAGCACCGGACATGTCCGGTGTGCACCGGACTGTCCGGTGCACCATGCGACAGACAGCCCCACCAAACGGCTAGTTTGGTGGTTGGGGCTATAAATACCCCCAACCACCCCACATTCAAGTCATCCAAGTTTTCCCACTTCAACTACTTACAAGAGCTCTAGCATTCAATTCTAGACACACCAAAGTGATCAAATCCTCTCCAAACTCCACACAACGCCCTAGTGATTAGTGAGAGAGATTTGCTTGTGTTCTTTCGAGCTCTTGCGCTTGGATTGCTTTCTTCCTTCTTTGATTCTTCATTGCGATCAAACTCACTTGTAATTGAGGCAAGAGACACCAATCTTGTGGTGGTCCTTGTGGGAACTTTGTGTTCCAAGTATTTGAAAAGAGAAGCTCACTCGGTCCGAGGGACCGTTTGAGAGAAGGAAAGGGTTGAAAAAAACCCGGCCTTTGTGGCCTCCTCAACGGGGAGTAGGTTTGCGAGATCCGAACCTCGGTAAAACAAATTATTGTGTCTCACTCCGCATTTGCTCACGATTTGTTTTGCGCCCTCTCTCTCGGACTCGTGTTTATTTCTACCGCTAACCCATCTCGTAGTTGTGTTTATATTTGTAAATTTCAGTTTCGCCCTATTCACCCCCCTCTAGGCGACTTTCAATTGGTATCAAAGCCCGGTGCTTCATTAGAGCCTAACCGCTCGAAGTGATGTCGGGAGATCACACCAAGAGGGAGATGGAGACCGGCGACAAGCCGACTATGAGTCACGGGAGCACTTCATCGGAAGAGTCCCGCGGGAAGAAGTCTTCTTCACACCACAAAGAGAAGAAGGAGAAATCTTCTTCCCACAAGTCGCATCGGAGAGGCAACAAGCACAAGAGGATGAGGAAAGTGGTCTACTATGAGACCGACACTTCATCAACATCGACCTCCGGCTCCGATGCGTCGTCCGTAACTTCTAAGCGCCAAGAGCGCAAGAAGTATAGTAAGATCCCTCTACGCTACCCCCGCATTTCTAAACATACACCTTTACTTTCCGTCCCTTTAGGCAAACCACCAACATTTGATGGTGAAGATTATGCTAGGTGGAGTGATATGATGCGATATCACCTAACCTCACTCCACAAAAGTATATGGGATGTTGTTGAGTTTGGTGTACAGGTACCATCCGTAGGGGATGAAGACTATGATACGGATGAAGTGGCCCAAATCGAGCACTTCAACTCCCAAGCCACAACCATACTCCTCGCCTCTCTAAGTAGAGAGGAATATAACAAGGTGCAAGGGTTGAAGAGTGCGAAGGAGATTTGGGACCTACTCAAGACCACGCACGAGGGTGATGAACTCACCAAGATCACCAAGCGGGAAACGATCGAGGGGGAGCTCGGTCGTTTTCGTCTTCGCCAAGGGGAGGAGCCACAAGATATGTACAACCGGCTCAAAACCTTGGTGAACCAAGTGCGCAACCTAGGGAGCAAGAAGTGGGACGACCACGAGGTGGTTAAGGTTATTCTAAGATCTCTCATTTTCCTTAACCCCACTCAAGTTCAATTAATTCGTGGTAATCCTAGATACACACTAATGACTCCCGAGGAAGTAATCGGGAATTTTGTGAGCTTTGAGTATATGATCAAGGGCTCGAAGAAAATCAACGAGCTAGATGATCCCTCCACATCCGCGGCACAACCGGTCGCATTCAAGGCGACGGAGGAGAAGAAGGAGGAGTCTACACCAAGTAGACAACCTATCGACGCCTCAAAGCTCGACAATGAGGAAATGGCGCTCGTCATCAAGAGCTTTCGCCAAATCCTCAAACAAAGGAGGGGGAAAGACTACAAACCCCGCTCCAAGAAAGTGTGCTACAAATGTGGTAAGCCCGGTCATTTTATTGCAAAATGTCCTATATCTAGTGACAGTGACAGGGGCGACGACAAGAAGGGAAAGAGGAGAGAAAAGAAGAGGTACTACAAGAAGAAGGGCGGCGATGCCCATGTTTGCCGGGAATGGGACTCGGACGAGAGCTCCACCGACTCCTCCTCCGACGAGGACGCCGCCAACATCGCCGTCACCAAGGGACTCCTCTTCCCCAACGTCGGCCACAAGTGCCTCATGGCAAAGGACGGCAAAAGGAAGAAGGTTAAATCTAAATCCTCCACTAAATATGAATCCTCTAGTGATGATAATGCTAGTGATGAGGAGAATAATTTGCGTACCCTTTTTGCCGACCTAAACATGCAACAAAAGGAAAAACTAAATGAGCTAATTAGTGCCATCCATGAAAAGGATGATCTCTTGGACTCCCAAGAGGACTTTCTAATCAAGGAAAATAAGAAGCATGTTAAGGTTAAGAATGCTTACGCTCTTGAAGTTGAAAAATGTGAAAAATTGTCTAGTGAGCTAAGCACTTGCCATGAGACCATTGACAACCTTAGAAATGAGAATGCTAATTTGTTGGCTAAGGTTGATTCACATGTTTGTAATATTTCAATTTCCAATCCTAGAAATGATAATGTTGATTTACTTGCTAGGATTGATGAATTGAATATCTCTCTTGCTAGCCTTAGAAATGAGAATGAGAAATTGATTGCTAAGGCTAAAGATTTTGATGTTTGCAATGTTACAATTTCCGATCTTAGAGATAAAAATGATATATTACATGCTAAGATTGTTGAACTTAATACTTGCAAACCCTCTACATCTACCGTTGAGCATATGTCTATTTGTGATAGATGTAGAGATGTTGATATCAATGCTATTCATGATCACATGGTCTTAATTAAACAACAAAATGATCATATAGCAAAATTAGATGCTAAAATTGCCGAGCATAACTTAGAAAATGAAAATTTTAAATTAGCTAGAAGTATGCTCTATAATGGGAGACGCCCTGGCATCAAGGATGGCATTGGCTACCAAAGGGGAGACAATGTCAAACTTAGTGCCCCTCCTAAAAGATTGTCTAATTTTGTTAAGGGCAAGGCTCCCATGCCTCAGGATAACGAGGGTTACATTTTGTACCCTGCCGGTTATCCCGAGAGCAAGATTAGGAAATTCACTCTAGGAAGTCTCACTCTGGCCCTAACCATGCTTTTATGTATAAGGGTGAGACATCTAGCTCTAGGCAACCAACCCGTGCCAAGTTGCCTAAGAAGAAAACTCCTAATGCATCAAATGATCATAACATTTCATTTAAAACTTTTGATGCATCTTATGTTTTAACTAACAAATCCGGCAAGGTAGTTGCCAAAATTGTTGGGGGCAAACACAAGGGTTCCAAGACTTGTGTTTGGGTACCCAAAGTTCTTGTATCTAATGCCAAAGGACCCAAAACCGTTTGGGTACCTAAAGTCAAGAACTAAACTTGTTTTGTAGGTTTATGCATCCGGGGGCTCAAGTTGGATCATCGACAGCGGGTGCATAAACCACATGACAGGGGAGAAAAAGATGTTCTCCTCCTACGAGAAAAACCAAGATCCCCAACGAGCTATCACATTCGGGGATGGAAACCAAGGTTTGGTCAAAGGTTTGGGTAAAATTGCTATATCTCCTGACCATTCCATTTCCAATGTTTTCCTTGTAGATTCTTTAGATTACAATTTGCTTTCCGTATCTCAATTATGTCAAATGGGCTACAACTGTCTATTCACTAATGTAGGTGTCACTGTCTTTAGAAGAAGTGATGATTCAATAGCTTTTAAGGGAGTGTTAGAGGGTCAGCTATACTTGGTAGATTTTGATAGAGCTGAACTCGACACTTGCTTAATTGCTAAGACTAACATGGGTTGGCTCTGGCACCGCCGACTAGCCCATGTTGGAATGAAGAATCTTCATAAGCTTCTAAAGGGAGACACATTTTAGGACTAACAAATGTTCATTTTGAGAAAGATAGGATTTGTAGCGCATGCCAGGCCGGGAAGCAAGTTGGCACTCATCATCCACACAAGAACATCATGACAAGTGACAGGCCACTGGAGCTCCTTCACATGGATTTATTCGGCCCGATCGCTTACATAAGCATCGGCGGGAGTAAGTACTGTCTAGTTATTGTGGATGATTATTCTCGCTTCACTTGGGTGTTCTTTTTGCAGGAAAAATCCCATACCCAAGAGACCTTAAAAGGATTCTTGAGACGGGCTCAAAATGAGTTCGGCTTAAGGATCAAGAAAATTAGAAGCGACAACGGGACGGAGTTCAAGAACTCTCAAATTGAAGGCTTCCTTGAGGAGGAGGGCATCAAGCATGAGTTATCTTCTCCCTACACCCCACAACAAAATGGTGTAGTGGAGAGGAAGAATCGAACTCTATTAGACATGGCAAGAACCATGCTTGATGAGTACAAGACACCGGATCGGTTTTGGGCCGAGGCGGTCAACACCGCCTGCTACGCCATCAACCGGTTATATCTACACTGAATCCTCAAGAAGACATCCTATGAACTTCTAACCGGTAAAAAGCCCAATATTTCATATTTTAGACTTTTTGGTAGCAAATGCTTTATTCTTGTTAAGAGAGGTAGAAAATCTAAATTTGCTCCTAAAACTGTAGAAGGCTTTTTACTAGGATATGACTCAAACACAAGGGCATATAGAGTCTTTAACAAGTCCTCAGGACTTGTTGAAGTTTCTTGTGACGTTGTGTTTGATGAAACTAATGGCTCTCAAGTAGAGCAAGTTGATCTTGATGAGATAGGTGAAGAACAGGCTCCGTGCATCGCGCTAAGGAACATGTCCATTGGGGATGTGTGCCCTAAGGAATCCGAAGAGCCTCCAAATGCACAAGATCAGCCATCCTCCTCCACGCAAGCATCTCCACCAACCCAAAATGAGGACGAGGCTCAAGTTGATAAAGAGGAAGAACAAAATGATGAGCCACCTCAAGATGACGGCAATGATCAAGGGGGAGATGCAAATGATGAAGAGAAGGAGGATGAAGAACCAAGGCCGCCACACCCAAGAGTCCACCAAGCAATTCAACGAGATCACCCCGTCGACACCATCCTCGGCGATATTCATAAGGGGGTAACCACTAGATCTCGTGTTGCACATTTTTGTGAGCATTACTCTTTTGTTTCCTCTATTGAGCCACACAGGGTAGAGGAAGCACTACAAGATTCGGATTGGGTGATGGCGATGCAAGAGGAGCTCAACAACTTCACTAGGAATGAGGTATGGCATTTAGTTCCACGTCCTAATCAAAATGTTATAGGAACCAAGTGGGTCTTCCGCAACAAGCAAGACGAGCATGGTGTGGTGACAAGGAACAAAGCTCGACTTGTGGCCAAGGGATACTCCCAAGTCGAAGGTTTGGATTTTGGTGAAACCTATGCACTCGTAGCTAGGCTTGAGTCCATTCGTATATTATTAGCCTATGCTACTTACCATGGCTTCAAGCTTTACCAAATGGACGTGAAGAGTGCCTTCCTCAATGGACCAATCAAGGAGGAGGTCTATGTTGAGCAACCTCCCGGCTTTGAAGACAGTGAGTATCCTAACCATGTCTATAGGCTCTCTAAGGCGCTTTATGGGCTCAAGCAAGCCCCAAGAACATGGTATGAATGCCTTAGAGATTTCCTTATTGCTAATGGCTTCAAAGTCGGCAAGGCCGATCCTACTTTATTCACTAAAACTCTTGACAATGATTTGTTTGTATGCCAAATTTATGTTGATGATATTATATTTGGGTCTACTAACGAATCTACATGTGAAGAATTTAGTAGGATCATGACACAAAAATTCGAGATGTCTATGATGGGGGAGTTGAAGTATTTTCTAGGATTCCAAGTCAAGCAACTCCAAGAGGGCACCTTCATTTGCCAAACGAAGTACACTCAAGACATTCTAACCAAGTTTGGAATGAAGGATGCCAAGCCCATCAAGACACCCATGGGAACAAATGGGCATCTCGACCTCGACACGGGAGGTAAATCCGTCGATCAAAAGGTATACCGGTCGATGATTGGTTCATTGCTTTATTTATGTGCATCTCGACCGGACATTATGCTTTCCGTTTGCATGTGTGCAAGATTCCAAGCCGACCCTAAGGAATCACACCTTACGGCCGTAAAACGAATCTTGAGATATTTGGCTTACACTCCTAAGTTTGGGCTTTGGTACCCTCGAGGATCCACATTTGATTTGATTGGTTATTCGGATGCCGATTGGGTGGGGTGTAAAATCAATAGGAAGAGCACATCGGGGACTTGCCAGTTCTTGGGAAGATCCTTGGTGTCTTGGGCTTCAAAGAAGCAAAATTCGGTCGCTCTTTCTACCGCCGAAGCCGAGTACATTGCCGCAGGCCATTGTTGCGCGCAGTTACTTTGGATGAGGCAAACCCTGCGGGACTATGGTTACAAATTAACCAAAGTTCCTCTTCTATGTGATAATGAGAGTGCAATCCGCATGGCGGATAATCCCGTTGAGCATAGCCGCACTAAACACATAGCCATTCGGTATCATTTTCTTAGGGATCACCAACAAAAGGGGGATATCGAGATTGCATACATTAATACTAAAGATCAATTAGCTGATATCTTTACCAAGCCACTAGATGAACAAACTTTTACCAAACTTAGGCATGAGCTCAATATTCTTGATTCTAGGAATTTCTTTTGCTAAACTTGCACACATAGCTCACGAGTATACCTTTGATCATGTCTCTTTGATATATACTATGACTAATGAGTTTTCAAGTGTATTTCAAACCAAGTCATAGGTATATTGAAAGGGAATTGGAGTCTTCGGCGAAGACAAAGGCTTCCACTCCACTCTACTACTTATCCTTCGCCGTCGCTCCGCTTCACTCTCCGTCTTTGGTATAATCCTCACTCATATGCTTTATTTGCCAAAGGGGAGATAGTAGTTAGACGAGGGCTTATATCTCACTCAAAGTATCCGTTTTTGGCGATTCATGCCAAAGGGGGAGAAAGTATGAGCCCAAAGCAAAAGGACCGCACCACCACCCTAATTTTAAAATTAATGATTTTCAATTGGTAAATTTCAAATTGGTATCTCTTTGTGTTCTAAAGGGGGAGAAAGTAGTATTTTCAAAATTGATATCTTAAAACCCTCTTGAACACTAAGATGAGAATTTATTTGAGGGGGAGTTTTGTTTAGTCAAAGGAAAAGCATTTCAAACAAGGGGAGAAAATTTCAAAACTTGAAAATGCTTAACAAAAGCTTATTCATTTACCTTTGACTATCTTGCAAAAGGACTTTGAAAAGAATTTACAAAAAGAATTTGCAAAAACAAAACATGTGGTGCAAGCGTGGTCCAAAATGTTAATAATAAAGAAACAATCCATGCATATCTAGTAAGTATTTATATTGGCTCAATTCCAAGCAACCTTTGCACTTACATTATGCAAACTAGTTCAATTATGCACTTTTATATTTGCTTTGGTTTGTGTTGGCATCAATCACCAAAAAGGGGGAGATTGAAAGGGAATTAGGCTTACACCTAGTCCCTAATTAATTTTGGTGGTTGAATTGCCAAACACAAATAATTGGACTAACTAGTTTGCTCTAGTGTATAAGTTATACAGGTGCCAAAGGTTCACACTTAGCCAATAAAAAGACCAAGTATTGGGTTCAACAAAAGAGCAAAGGGACAACCGAAGGCACCTCTGGTCACCAGAGGACTCCAGCGCAAACTCGTCGCCTTCGGGAAAATCCAGAGGCAACTCCACTATAATTCACCGGACTGTCCGGTGTACACCGGACAGTGTCCGGTGCTCCAAGGAAGAGCGGCCTCAGGAACTCGCCAGCTTCGGGAAACTGCAACGGCTGCTCCGCTATAATTCACCGGACATGTCCGGTGTACACCGGACTGTCCGGTGTAACTGCGGGGCAACGGCTACTTCGCGCCAACGGTCACATGCAACAGCAATTAATGCGCGCCAGAGCGCGCAGAAGTCAGGCACGCACGTAGTGGCGCACCGGACACTCTACAGTACCTGTCCGGTGCGCCACTGGACATCCAGGCGGGCCTAGAAGACAGTGCTCCAACGGTCGGAACCCAACGGCTTTGGTGACGTGGCTGGCGCACCGGACATGTCTGGTGTGCACCGGACTGTCCGGTGCACCATGCGACAGACAGCCCCACCAAACGGCTAGTTTGGTGGTTGGGGCTATAAATACCCCCAACCACCCCACATTCAAGTCATCCAAGTTTTCCCACTTCAACTACTTACAAGAGCTCTAGCATTCAATTCTAGACACACCAAAGTGATCAAATCCTCTCCAAACTCCACACAACGCCCTAGTGATTAGTGAGAGAGATTTGCTTGTGTTCTTTCGAGCTCTTGCGCTTGGATTGCTTTCTTCCTTCTTTGATTCTTCATTGCGATCAAACTCACTTGTAATTGAGGCAAGAGACACCAATCTTGTGGTGGTCCTTGTGGGAACTTTGTGTTCCAAGTATTTGAAAAGAGAAGCTCACTCGATCCGAGGGACCGTTTGAGAGAAGGAAAGGGTTGAAAAAAACCCGGCCTTTGTGGCCTCCTCAACGGGGAGTAGGTTTGCGAGAACCAAACCTCGGTAAAACAAATCATTGTGTCTCACTCCGCATTTGCTCACGATTTGTTTTGCGCCCTCTCTCTCGGACTCGTGTTTATTTCTAACGCTAACCCATCTCGTAGTTGTGTTTATATTTGTAAATTTCAGTTTCGCCCTATTCACCCCCCCTCTAGGCGACTTTCAGTCGTTTCTACAGATCCTTTCGCCACGGAGCTTCAAGTTCCTTTGTCGATGTTCTCTCTATATAGTTGGACAACAAATACAAAGACATTCAGTAAATACTCTATTCATATCAACATGCATGCATGCTAACTGCTTCAACCAATGCCAGCTTAGGCAAAACACGCATGATCACTTCAGTTCACCTGATGAATATTTTTGGTACAGATCAGATGGTAGGTACCTATCATCTATGTCTCTGTGTGAGCCTCTGCCTATGTTCACAGATTGTTTCTGATTCCCTAAGTTTGTCCTATAGATAATTTCTCTACTTGCTCTGTGGAATTTACCTTGTGAAAGAATTTATCCACAAATTTCCCTAAGCACGTAAAGTTACAATATTGCTGGTTAATAACATTTTCGAACTATTACAACAGGTAAGCAATATACTTGTTTACTGTCAGTTGAACCAATGTAGACAACCAAGTAATTCTGACTAATGTTCATCAACTTTAGAAGTAAGTTCTGACTATGCATGTTCTCAAATAATGCCCTTCAATTCTTTAAGGGTTAATTCTTCTAAATATGCTAATAATTCTGACTATGCATATTCTATTAATGCAGACAACCAAGTTCGTCCTCTCATCTTTTCCTTGCCTGGCTAATGTTCATGAGCTTTAGGAGTTTTGATAGTCTATACAAATGTATGTCCTGGTTAGTGCCATGAACACTACCCCGATTCATATATGTTTTTCATAAAGTACTTCAAACTACACAAACAATTTCGTACATGAGAGTACATATATCGTTTTAAATGGTTGTGGCTGGAGTTACCTCAGAGTTTAGGGTTTAGGGCAATTAGCAGCGATTGTTTTTCACTCTAATGAAATACTTGGTAACAAGCCGTCTCTCTTAGCTGTATATTTGATTCTGAATGTTTGAAGTCATTGATATAATCGTTGCTATTTGAACTTAGATTTCAGAGGCCAAATAATTCTGGTATCTGCGGAGTTGGGCAAGTGCCTTAATCTAGTTTTGGGACTGGTTTCACCCATGACATTTTCATTTTTTTAGAAGATAGAGCCTCTCTGCAAAAGATAGTGGTATGGTTTGTATCAATTACCCCTTGTTTAGATCCTAATCAGATGGGAGCCACCACCAACATTGGATAAGTACTCTTTATAGTTAATTGTTTTATAAGTACTCTCTGTATATGTTTTATACTAACTTTTAACTATCGTAGCAACGCACGGGCACATACCTAGTAATTATTTATTTCTTAGTCAAATCAAGAGATGCATCTTTCTAAAATAGGATATTCCAGAATATACTTAATAATTTTGCCTGTCCAAAAATAATGTGATCATATTTACCTGAAGAACAACAATAAGGTTCCGAAACAGTCCTATCGATCGTTTTAGTGAGCCGTTGTAGTAGTTGATTTACTTACTTGAAGACCCTCTTCGGTTGCATCTACCGCAACAATTCTGTAAAAACACATGAATATACAAAATATGAAAGGTCATGAGTTATTTCTTCCTTTGCTAGAAAAAGGCCAAACAGTTACAAGGTGAGAAAGAATTTTCTACAACACATGAAAATTCTCTCATAAATATATGTAGCACAGTCCACAAATGCATAAGCAATGTGATTCAACAATTGTGTGGAGCAAGTAAATTAGCTGGACAAAATACTGAAACAGGGTTAACAGAAATAAGCTACTGGAAGCAAATGGCTTTCAGTGTCACATTTTTTGCCCCATAAATTTGTTTTCCCTCTCAGCAAGTTTCAGAATCTGGAGACGAAAACAAGCAGCTGACCTCCACGATGGTTGTTGTCTGCGCGAACTGCAGCGGCCTCGACGACGACGTAGAAGACCTTGTGCATGCTGTCCCGCAACGTCAGGACCACGTAGTACAACACCGGTGCCCTGCAATCAAAGAAACACTAAATCAAACCGAGACACGACCAACAGAGCAAGAGGCGGAAGACCCATCCAAGAAGAAGAGAGCACACAGCGGGGCACAGACCATCCGAAGAAGACACAAACAACTAGCGTACGTGGATCTAGAGCTGGTCGATCATGGCGGCCATCCACATTTTGTCCTCCTCGGGGAGACCGTCTAGGTCGCCGAGCATGCTCTTGTCCATAGCCGCCGTCGTGGATCTAGCACCTAAATAACTGCTAGCCACAGCTCGGCCTCCCACCGTGGCGTCACACCTGAGCTGAACGAGGCCGCTACCCAGGCTACAACGTAGGAGTATGACCCCGGGAGGTGGTGACCCCTTACATAGTTCCCGCCGCCGCCACCCTAGCAGGCACAACCGAGGAGGAGCAGGACCCAACAAGCCCATCGGCCTGGAGGGGCGCTGGGGTTGGACGGGATCGACGAGGACGGAGGTGTTTGTGCGAACGTGAAGGCGGCACAACGGGTGATGGGGGAGATGAGGAAAGAGGAGTGGTCGAGAGTGGAGGCACAGATCGCGTTGATGATGAATAAATGTGTGGCGAAAATGGAGTATTTGTTCTGCGAGGAAACGCGAAGGGTGGGATTGCGGGTGGGGAAACGCGTAGCTCAGCGCGAGAGGGGCGGGGACGCAAAGCTCGGCCGACCGAGATCCTCAAATGCCGGGGAGGAGAGCGGGACTGGAGATTGGCAAGGCTCATGGCGAGGAGATCAAGCTGGAGGTGGGCGTGGAGCTCGGCTGGCCGAGATCGTCGCGGCGAGGAGGGTGGAAGTTGCAGAGCGCATCGAGGATGGGGAAGGGCTGGTAGGCGAGGGGGAGAGCGATGTGGGGATCGTGGGAGGTTGTGCGTTGGTGGAGGGAGCGCGCATCGGAAGGGGGAGGAACTCCACGGCATATCGGACGATCGAGATAGCTAGATGGCAGAACGGCAGAACGACAGAACAGAGAGAGGCAGACTACCCTTACATACTTAATAAGTAGTAGAGATAAGCATTGAAATATGAAATAATCTAAATGGCCCATAATTCATACTCTTGGTGAGGACTATAAAACAACATATGATACTATATATTAGGATAACTATATCCTCTACAATAACATATGATGTGACAACTTCAGATATTGTGACAAGAAGCAATAGGATGGGAAATAGCCTTAGCTTGAGACCCGCCCAAAATTTCGATGTGTACATCGCTAGCCCATCAACCCGTGCTACAACATGGCCCAAACTTTGTGTTGTAAGAGTATTAGAAATTTTGGGCAAATTTAGTAATACAACTAATCAAAATTCATTATTTTTAGTTTCTCACTTCATTTAGTAATTAAATACTCATTTAGATACTATATATAAGCTCTACTTGGTTGTGATAAATTACTATTTACTCTATGTAATTTTCATTTTTTTTTACATTCCACGCCTTCATGAATGTTCAATTTGTATTAAGTTGAAACCTTAGCAATTGCTGCATCGTTTTGTGACATCGTTGTCTAACTAGTAGTCCTTGGTGGACAAACAATAGTGACCTTAGAATAAGGACATGACACCTATAGATAGAACCATTCATTATAAAATGACTTTGTTTCTATATTTGGTTAATGATAAAAGTAAGTAATTACTTTCTATCTAATATTAGTATTTTAAATATGCTTAGGAACAACGATAATGATTAAAATCATCTAGGTCCGTAAAGATTCTGGTGAGTAATGACAATACAATAATATTGTGACTAACGTGTGTTTTAAAGAGACAATTTAAGTTAGTCCAAACTGATTCCTTTTTAAAACAGTACTAAATGTTCTTGGGTTTTCGTCCAAAACTTTTAGTTCTTGCCCAAACAACATTCTATCGGTTCTTAGTTAGTATTGGTACTAAAGTTCCCTCTATAAATTTGAACTTTGTCAAGCCTTTCTCATTCATGAGCCATGACATCACACCACCACTAAGTGTAAGGACATCTTGTCATCACATGCAGCAATGATGTCCCGTCCCCCGGTAAGTACATCAGAAACCGAGACTTTGTTCTTATTGCATTATTCTTATGCATCTTTGGTATGTAGTTTACATTTTTACACACTAGTAAAATGATGTTTGTCCATGTTTTCCTTTTTTGTTTGTTGTTCAAAATGCTTGCATTGTTTACTTTAACAAGTACATCAACTATTCTTGAGCTCAGCATTAAATTCTATTTTTTGTTTGTATGTTTTTCATATGAATCATGTTAATATGGATCGTCATGAAATAGAGAAGAATTTAAATTATAAACTAGCCCCTTAGACAGGAAATAAGAAAATATATCCAACTACTACCTAGCCTTGGGGCTAACTAGTTCTTTGTTGGATGAATATATTTTTTATTTCCTGAACTAAGGGCTAGTTGGCGGCTATGGCACCTTCACCCCCGACCCTGACCAAGAGATGAAGTAGAAATTGAGACAAAAAAGGAATTGAGACAAAAAAAAGAAACTTGCTTGTACATTTGTACTTAAGGAAATGCACTACTCCCTTTGAATTTAATAAAGTGTCTCAATTTCAAAGAAAATAAAGGAAGTTCTTGTACATTTGGACATATGTCCTATATATTGGAAAGAACTATTATAAATATCTCTTTGGAAAGATCTTGCTTTTACATTTTTATGTACACATATTAATAATGTACATATACATTAAATATCCATCAATATCAATTTGTATATATACAAAATAAAAAATTCACTT
The DNA here is from genome assembly GCA_029449295.1 of Zea luxurians. Lineage (NCBI taxonomy): Eukaryota > Viridiplantae > Streptophyta > Magnoliopsida > Poales > Poaceae > Zea > Zea luxurians. The sequence continues at coordinate 32,785,913 of JAOPSE010000010.1, read as the reverse complement.
TTAAACTAGTTCATTAAAAGAATCTACTGATTACTGTCGGGCTAGAACTTGTACTAAATGCACATCTTTAGTACCATTTCATGTCATGAACCCATACTAAAGAGGCAGAACCTATTTAGTACTATTCTAACCAAGAACCGATACTAAAGTACTATTTTTAGTACCTAGCCATATAACTAGAACTAAAGGTTAACGTCACTAGTTGAGAATTCAGTACTATAGCTAGTTCTCAACTGGCACCGATTATGGTCTCTAGTAGAGTTAGGTATGAAACATTGGCTTCACTATCGGACCCAATTGCTATGTCGAGTGCTTCAGACACTCGGCAAAGCCTGGAAAATATTTGACGAACTCTTTGCCGAGTCTGAGTCTCAACAAAGAAGACTCGGCGAACTGTACATCGGTAAAGTTAACGACCGTCAACTATAGACGGCTACTGATAGTCATTTGTCGAGCGTCGCATTTTGCCGAGAGTATGACACTCGGCAAAACCTCCTATGCCAAGTGTCTTCCTATGCCAAGTGTTTCATCCTCGGTAAACGAGGTTTGTGCTGAGAGTCTTAGGCCCGGTTTGTTTGAGCTTTTTTCAGCTTTCGGCCACCAAAAGATGATGCGGATTGCCAAACGCCCTAGCTTTTTAGCCCGCTTCTATAAGAATCGCTTTGGTAAAAACCATCCAAAATCAACATGAACACAGAATCGGTCGAGCCATCACAATAGTAGGAATCCGTCGCTTTCTAGATCTTGAACCCTTTGGACCACTTCATCTTCCTCCGCACGTAATCCCATGATGCTCAGATTCTTTCCACAACCAGATTCTCTCCACAGCCAAATTCTCTCCACAATTAGATTATCAAAAAAGCCGATCGCAAAAAAGCTAAACCAAATATGCCCTTAGTTAGCCAAGAATGGCACTAGGCAAAGAATGTTTTTTGTCAAGTGCCCGATAAAATGCACTCGCCAAAGCGTCAAGCACTCGGCAAAGAGCCAGACTCTGGTAGTGCTTCGATATATTGTTAGATCTATTAGATCTTGGCAACAACTAATATGCAATCAGGTTTTATATGCAAGCGTGCAAGCGAGGTTCCTGGTTCGTTAGAATATAATCAAGTATGTATCACGTTTAACACTTAAACCCTTCCACCAGCAGCTCCTGTAGATCTATAGAAAACCTCCTAACAAACCACAATCATGTCTACAATTAGATTATAATCTGACGGACCAAGATGCTCGCTTGCACGCTTGCATATAAGATCTGATTGCATATTAGTTATTGTCTTAGCGTGTAACTACAGCCACTAGAATATGTAAAACATGAGTGATGAGTCCATGCATCCGATATTGCATGAGAAAGTTGTTATAGGTACAAGCGCGGTATCAAGAAACGATCTGTGTGTGCACGTTACTACTATACATTAGTGAAGTAGTGGTCGTGGCCTTCTACTCACTAATTTATAAGAGGTGCTTAGGAAACAAACTAGCATAGCTTCCGTAGTAGTTATATATGCAAATAGCTCTCTAAACCCTAAATCTCTGCTAACTATTAAGGGGGCAGTGTAGACTGCCCCCGCTCCTACCCGCACGCGCTAAGTCCCGCCCCGCAACGGCCGCACGCCCCGCGCGCCCACGCGCCCCCAGACGCCGCCGCGAAACCACCGCTCCGGCACACCCGCGCCGCGAAACCACCGCTCCTGCAACGCCCGCGCCAGCGAATCCCACACGCCCGCAACGGCCGCAGCCGCCGCACGACCCGCTGTCCGCCGCTTCCCCAATGCCCGCAAAGGCCGCCCGCGCCAGCGAAAACCCCACGCCGTCCCCGCTCAAGTGAGGTTCGGAGCTCAGAGCCTTGCGATCTCTCGGCTGCGCGCGCGCAAGATGGTGAGATTGGCGCTGTGATTTCCATTTATTCTTGGTTGCGAGGATCTATGGCCTTCTGTCTGTGTTTGAATCTTGGGGTTTAAGTTCTGTTTTAGTGGGAAGATCACGTATCTGATGGGCTGCGGTCTGCGATTCCCCTTTGTGATGAGTTGTTTGATTACTTACTCATCCTGATCCCTGTTCTTATGCTTAATGCCTCGCTCGGATCCCTTTTAGACATATTTTGTTGGAAGCTCCCCTTGTATCCTTACTTGTTCTGTTTCCCTTGCTTGTTGTGTGTGATCTGAGCTTCAATTCGGGGGCTGAGACTAGCGCGCTTATGACTTTGTTAACCACACGCCTTATTACTTGTTCTCCCGAGGTGCGCGGATCTGCCTGGCCCTCGGATCTGGCCTCGCCGCCCCTCTCCCCTTCCCCCACTCGCTTCGCCGCAATGCCGCGCCGTGAGCTCCACTGCTCGCTCCGCTCGGGTTTGCCAGCATGCAATGCCGCCCGCCGGTCGGAGAAATCTGAGCTTTCTGGGCTAGAAATTTTCGTACCGTTTTTTTCGCTTGCTTGGATCCTCCCCTGCCTATGTGGGATCGATTTTGCTGCAATGCTGCGGAGAGATCTCGCGTCGAGTCCTCTGGTTGCTTGGGTTTCAGCATGGATTCGAGTTTTTGTTTTGCTTGGCCTGAATTGCGTTACCTTAGTGTATGTATTTGCTCCATTGCGCGTTTTGAATCTCTTCCATTTCCGTGTCTGTTTTTTTTAAACCATATTATGTCTGCTCCCTCTATATTTTCATTTTGTAACCTTTTTTTAAAAAAATAAATCTATTTAAAGATATACTTTTTTATTAATATTTTCTATAAATCTAGGTAAGTTCGATAAAGCGTCACAGGCACGAGCTTCAAGCCTTCAATGCGTCTCTGCTGTGGCTTCAGCTTGTTTTCGATTTCGAGCAATGCAGGCTTAAACGTGCCATAATGGCATACAGTCTGTGTGCTTGCTATATTTTGCTGCTTGGTTTGCGTTGGCGTTTCTGCATAACTAGAATTAGAAAAGCCTCTTTTCCATCAAAAAAGAATTAGAAAAGCTACCCTGTTTCGGCTGAAACCTATTTTTGTTACTTCGCACATTGGCATGCTATAGTTTCCCACTTCTAGGCTATCTCCTTGGCTTGTTCTGCTCTTAACCTGACCGTGTTTCCGTCATTTTGCCCATCTGCTTCTCTATTTCACCTCAGTTTTACATGCTCTGGAACATAATGCAGGGTGCTGCTTCGTCATATGCCCCTCAAGGGAGGAAGCTGACAAGGCGGTGAATGCCTACCACAACAAGCAAACGCTCTCTGGGGTATGCGAGCATACTACTAATCTTGTCCTCACAACACAGTTCCATTGCAAACAAAGAACAAACAACATCAACCAACACAGTTGCAGCAGGCCTCACAACAAATATATGGAGCAAGTAATCCTGGTGCCCAGGCTTACCCTCGGTCAATCACTGGTTCTCTTAGATCACCGAGTCCTGTTCCAGAAACACAGCCATCCATGCATGCTCCTGGAATGGCTCCTGCAAAAATCGTTCCTCCTACTCATCCAATGATGCAGCACAATGCAATTGCATAGCAAATGCATCAAAACAGGGAATTGAAAACTAACGCTCCCCCTCCAAATGCTAATATGAAGCAAAATTCTGAATCTGTTGGCAAAGTACGCATGGCTGGCACAGGAAATTCTTCAGCTAAAGGAAAGCAGGTGAATCCATCTAATATATCATTTGATCTCTCTTTGAAATGACACATGCTAATACATCTAAATGTCACATGGTTCAGTTGATTTAAGTATCTTTAAATAATGTGAGGCATCAAGTACTTTCCATTTATGCAGTTTGTATTATTTATAATACTCTATTTTTTTTCTCTCGCAGTCTCGCTAGCAATTTATTTCATTTAATTCCACATTAAACAGAATAGAGAGTTAAAATGCATTTTTGAGTGAGTTTTTTTGTTGATTGAATAGAAGGTTGGTCATTGACTCACGTTGGACCACTTTGATAGCATTAGCATCTTTGGCACAATCAACGTTTGTTGACTTCATTACGCTACAAAAATTCATGCAAAGGATTGCGGCAGGTCGGAGGGGGAGGGGGCACTTACTTCCTTGGGATGCAAGGAGTAGGGGTGAGACGCGTAGCGCGAGCCTCCAGGTCGGGCTGCACGGCGGCGTCGCGGCCGATCCGCTCCGAGACGTGAAGACCCACCGAGGCCACGTCGGGGTCGATAGCCTCGTCCTCTCCCCACGCTATGGTCGGAGCGTTGCGGGGGAGGAAGGATTCGATGTCGGGAGGGTGGGCGAGGATTGCGATGAGCGGGCGGGCGGATCGCGGCGGGCGAGCTGGCGGGCGTAGGGAGGCGGGGGCAGTCTACATTAGAGTCTTAATAGTTAGTAAAGATAATTTCTTGTGGGTCTGCTACTGTTCATCAGAATACAAACAACGGAATGTGGCCTCCAAAACAGAGTATGTGCAAGCCATTGCCCCTGTTTGTTTTGGCTTTTCGCAGCTTCTGGCCACCAAAAGCTGCTGTGGACTGCCAAACACTCAGCTTTTCAGCCAGCTTCTATAAAATTCGTTTCGGTAAAAACTATTCAAAATCAACATAAACATATAATCGGTTGAGTCGTCGCAATAGTAGTATTCCGTCATTTTATAGATCCTGAGCCCCATGTATGCCAGACCTCCTAATGGACTACCCCCGCACGTTCTGAAGCTCAAAATTGGAATTTAATAGGGTGAGTGGAGTACGTTTGGTTCAAACATACATTTCAGTTACATAATATAAATTTGACGTTTTGTTCTCTTATGTCTTTGTGTGTAGGATGCAAAGATTCTTCGAAGGAACTTTGTAATTGATCTATTAAGTTACGAGGAGAATTCATGCCGCTATGCCATCCCTCCAAACATACAACAACGACTAATCAATATCGCTAAAAAAGATTAGATTTATGTACGGTTGTCGACATATTTGGCTATTATTAAAAATTGTAAGACATCACAATTTTAATTGAGGTTGCATCAATAAACAGGTTGATGTAGACCAATATGGTTTGTGTGTGGTTTACATGTTTTAAATATAAATATATGTGGGCAGCTAGCACATCTAAATGTCAAACAAATCCCTTTTGATCTTTGAGCTTACAAGTTTCTACGATAACAAAGTAATTTGATTACCAAGCAACTACTAACTTTATGTATGCCAGACCTCTGAACTGAATGTTGTTTAGTCTTTTGTGCGCATTGAGATATTAAGTTTATACAATTTGTATGCATATATTCTACTATATCTGATTACATGTTCATGTCATACATCTTAGGACCTGGCAATCTATTTTGACCTGTATTGCTCTTCTTGTTTATAGGCACATGATGTTTCGGCGATTTTCAATTTTAATGAGAATTGTACACCAGAATTTTTGACGCCTTACCTGGATGGAATCGTGAATAAATTACTTGTTCTTCAGGTACGCAATTACTTGTGTTGAATTAGGTTTCAGGTTGCTTCAAATATATTTGTTATCATGGTTAGTAAACAATGCTAACTGCTCATGTTCATATTCTAAAATGGCAAGCAAATGGTGCATGGGGAGCATTGACAGCTCTAGCGTCAGTAGCAGATTCATCACAGGCGTTGTTCACTTGGGAGTTTTATGCATAGTGGATCTCTGTTATTGTGCATCATGGCCTCATGGGGTTGTCGTATTGTTGTTGCGCTTTCTAACTTACTCATAATAACAACTTTATATATCATTTACATTGTTTTTTTGTTTGTCTATCTAATCATAACTGCAATAACTTTATTGTTGTCCATTGGCTGCGGGGCCGCCATGCCTCCAGTGGTGCTGCCCGACAAGGAGGCTGGGTATTTGGGGGATTATTGGCGAAGCATCATGGCTCCCGACGAAGCAGGGGCTGCGACTAGCGCGCTGGACGTTGCTGGGGGCGACCTGATGCTGGCGGTGGCTGCTGCCTAGGGGCAGCGACAGAGCTCATGATCGTCGAGATCTTTGATACCAGATTGGTAGGAGCCATGTTCCCTATACCGATGATATGTTTCCGTTGCAACGCACGGGCATCCACCTAGTTTAATAAATTTTCAAGAAAACTCTTAACAGTTATGTAAGGTAAGTATCTAAGGATGTATTTGGTTCGAGGTCAAAGTGGGATGGAGCGAGAACGACACCGTCCCTCGATTTTTTGGGATCACACCGCCACCAAAAACTACTCCGGTGTTTATCTCGTCCCCTACGTGACTCTTTTCCAAACACTATATAAACTGTGGCCGCCCCTTCCCATTCCACCATGTACGTTCAACCAAACACACCTTAAATTTACAAACCCCCTACAAAACCTTTTTGAGACTCCCGAAATTAACGTTGTTGTCAAGTCCATCGCGAAAAAGCCTAATCCCACCACTGTTCCACGTCGCCTGTGTGACCACAAATTCATCTTCACCGACTTAGACGTCTTAATTTTGCCAACGTCAGACAATCTCTTGTCCTCATGGATAAGGCTAGAGAAGAAACAAAGCATCGTACGTAGAGAGGTGTTATTACCTTGGAGAACAATTTTGATGGAAGCCGCTTCAAAGATCTGTAGTAGGTCATACGCCGTCGCCACCGCTGGAAAAGCTAGAAATGGTTGTTGATACACATTTATGTCGCTAGCCTAATTAAAAATAGAAGACAGATCACTCTTTTTGTTGACTTGGATAACTTAAAAAACTAGCAACCAATAAATAGAAAATCATTAGTCTTAAAGTGTTTTAGCAATTTCTAAACCTATAATTTAGAGAGCTAAATTTACATAACTATTAAAGATGTGTGGCTATAGATGACCAAATGGGTCGTGCCTAACGGACTGACCCGAAGCACGGCCAATTTAATAGTGTCGGGCCGGGCCCAGCAGAGAGTCGTACTGTGCTTGGGCTACGGGCTCGGTCCGCAGTGCCAACCCGTCACAACACGATTATATTTTTTTATTTTACAAAATAGTATACATATATTTAGATTTTATATTCACTATTTACAACAACCACATTCGAGTTCGGTTAGCTTTGAAAAAATTAACAGACCGATCCACACACTGCTAGCAAGCCGGCGTGTCGTGCCTAGATCCTGGCTACGGCACGCGGGCCAGTTGAGCACGGCCCGATTAACTGTCAGGCCGGGCTGCCGGTTTGGGCAACTACATGTGTGGCCGCGTGGACGCGGAATACTTGGGGATTGTACTGTAGTGTGCCGGTTAGTTGAATCTGCGACTGTACGTGATCTCTTGATCTGTACCACCATTAACTATGGGCTTGTGTCTGCAGGGTCAAAAAAACAGAGGAAGTTTTGTTAGGCCACACGCCAAAGTGCCGAATGGGTGGGGAAGATGGCTCTTGCCGGAATAGGGACCTTGACTAATACAGCCAGGATGAGCAATAGCTGTATTTTTCTTTTTCTTCCACGTACTCGCTCAGAGGCACCGATATGCTCTTCCGCCTGTTTAATTGTCTGTACTGTACCAGTTTCTACTGCTTCTACACTGTTTTGTCTATATAGATTACAGATACATCATTCTAAACAGCTGGTTTTAATCCGAAAAACGAACAACCCCTCCACACTTAAAATATTAGTACACTATAATAAAATGCTCCCTACCTTCTAGTTTTAATTTATTTGATCTTTTTATTTTAGATTTGACCGATTCGTCTTATTCAAAAAATTTATAATTATTATTAATTTTTACTATAATATTATTTAGCATATAATATATTTGAAGGCTAACTTTAAATTTTCCATTTTTTAAAACAATTAAATACATAAGTAGATCAAATTTGATAAAAAATTAAATAAATTATAAATTAGGACGGAGGAAATATAAGTTTTACTACAGCATGGACGTGCAGGAAACCCACCTTCCTGCTGCATATTTCATTTTAGGAAACTAAATAACTAGTTTGAAAAAAAAAGGATAATAGCGGCCACAGGAGTGCTTCATGCACAATCGCACCTACCGGAGGAGCACATCTTTCAAGGTTGGATTCACTGTAAAAAGCAGGTCCCCAATGTCTTTCTACACCGTAAAGTAAGGAATTTTATATAGTATTCTCTAGTATACTGGACTAAAAAAACTCTCACACGGCACCCAGAATCACAGAACCTAAGATCACGAATAAAATCGTATACATCCAAATCCAAGCATTTGTTAAGGTAAAAGTATCAACTGTAGGCTGTAGCAGACATTTGAAGTTGGATTAATGGATTTTCTATGTTCCTTTCCTCCGTGTCTCCTCTGAGGTTCTTTCCTTTTTGAACCTTTCCTGATTTTCCTCCCTTTATATATATTGTTGGATATTTTAACACATTCACAAAGTCACAGATTTGTAGATGTGTAATCGTATGTTTATTTCTGTTTGGTAGGAGTATTTGGTGGCACTGGCATGGATGCCTTCTTATTGTTGTCCAACCATTACAGAAAAATGAGGAATTTTCACGGCCGCCAAAATGATTTTCGTAGGGATAGTCTATGGAAATTAATCAATTTTCATCGATTAAGACTTAGCCGATAAAAAATAAAGCAACTTCCGTTGGCCACAACAAAGCTGTTGACAAAAAATAAAATTTATTTCTAACGGCTACACAGAGCGCTGATAAAAATAAGTAAAACTCATTTTGTCTTAAATTAAAATTCGTTTTAGGTTTTTATGGATTCATCCAATAATTGTTGTACAGTGTTTTGTATGTGTTTTATATATGTGTCTAGATTTATCACCATCTATTTGAATATAGATATAAAAAGCAAGAGCTAAAACGAATACTAATTTAGGATGGAGGGAGCATCTGGTTACCATATCAAAAATACCAATAAAAGTTACTTATTTTCATTGGCTTTCTGTACATTCATAAAAAATAAGTATTTTTTATCAGCAAAGGAAGAAAAGAGGACTCAACGTCAGTCGACAAACTTGAAGGAAGATAACTTTCAGAAGCTTATGGATGGACCTCATTTCTTCTACAAGGATAGTCGCAATAGGCCCGATAATGTTTCTTCTAGCTATGGGGTTCACCCAAAAACTGCTAAAAGACTAGGCCCAAGCAAATCAAGAATAATAAATGAAATAACTCAGATGGTTGCAAAAAAATCTAGCAAACTCTCATTAGTACGAGAGTGTATCGAAGCTATTACTATAAATAGCTAGACTTATGATCATTCTACTTACATATTCCAAGATTACACATGTAATTGATTCACAAATTAGGTGGACTAATAAGTGTTTATGTTGAGATACACAGGTGATTAGTCCACAGTATACTAGTGTGAGCTATTTGGGCTATGACGGTGACGCGGCTTGGTGATATTGATATGCTCATCTAGTGTGATGAACTAGCTCATTGCATATGAAGACATGGCTTGGCTTCGATGGACCGAGTTGCTAATGTGAAGGACAAGTCAGAGGCTCATGTATGAGGGACCTGTGGCGGTGAAGCAAGAGCAAGGACTTGGCACTAATGGACATAATGCAATGGTGAAGAGCAATCTATGTTGAGATTGATGAAGAAATAAGGTCATGTGATGACATGGCGTGTATCATATCATTATAGAGATATCAAGCCAAGTGTTGATCTAGGCTATTGATGAAGTGGCTTAATGAAGATAATGGAGGAACTTCATGCTATGAACAAATGGTATAAAGTAGTATGGTTGGCTAGACTTATGAATAACCATTATTCATCATTTGAGGAGATGGAATTGAATGCTCAAGGCAAAGGTAAAACATGGGGTTTTTTGCTTTTGCCTCTCAAAAGGTGTTTAAAGAAGAATATTGACTGGATTAGTAAGCTAGATAGACGTACTTTCTAGAGGGGTCAATAATGTCTTCTAGACGAGATCCTTAGTGCTTCATAGAACATATAGTTGATGCATGTGCATGAGGGCTAACAACGCTTTGGTTTTTCAAATAAAAAATTATTCAAAAGCGATTTCCGAATATGGGCTGAATTGAGGTACTGTGGACCGTTCGGGCCAGCATGGCGGACCATTTGCAGGTATAACTTGAGGTGATGGGAAGAAACTTGGAGTTTCTGTGTTTCGAAGTTTTTGTACTACGGACCATCTGGTCCCAGGTGGTGTACCGTCCATACTTGAAGGACTGGTGTTTGGACAGAACTCGGTAAGTTCTATTTTGGTTTTCATTTTTGATCTATGGACCGTCCAGGGCCTGAGTGTGGACCGTCCTCAGTACAAATATTTTGAACGTGCAGAGTCAGCAAAACTTCGGTTTAGCTCGGTTTTATGTATTGCGGATTGTCCGGCCTTGAGGGGCAGACCGTACGCAAGTCATTTTTGGATGCCCTAACATTTTTATAGCCGTTTATAGCCGTTGGGATTCTTGCACTGATGGTCCGGGCTTGGATCGCAGACCATCCGTGAGTGTGCAGAAAAATGGCAGTTGGCCCATAACGACTAGTTTTGGAGAGGGTACTATATATACTTGTGTTGCCCAGGATGAATGGGTTGTTGAGGCTATTTGGAACACTTGTGAGAATATTGGAGCCCCTCCTCTCCTCTCTCTCACTCATATTGGTTGGAACTGCATTCTAGTGAGATTGAGAGCCATCTAGTGCATTGCATCAAGTTGTTGATTTTTGAGGCACTAGGGAGATCATCAAGTGAGGTCATTGGCTTGTTATTCTCACTCGTATTCTGAATTGACCAATAATCATGGAAAGTAAAAGGGTACAAGGATTGTTAATTGTGAAATGGTTTGGCACATTTTTGGTACTCCAAGTTGAAGATCAAGACCAAAGATGATTAAAATTGAGTTTATCATATAACATGTTGCATAATATTTTTTTCTTACAATATTTCAATCTAGATGCTCAAATTGTTTGTAAGTATTTCTTGGCGCATTTCAATTTGATTACTCTATTATTGCCATGATCTAGACATAAAGAGAAAAATCTTGTGTTCATAAATGAATAAGGTGCTATGTAAGAAATCTGAATTCTTAAAGCACTTATCAAAAGCAAAATTCTCTATATGACTAGAGTTGTGAGACTAATGCCTTTATCTAAGTTATTTGTGTAGTTTCACAACATGAGAATGAGTTTCTCAAATGGACTGTGAAAATTCATCACATAAAGAAGAACAATCCAAAACTATGTGATGTATTCTCTCGTGTATATTTGGATTTATTTCTTCTACATTAGATACTCACCATGATATGATTTAAATTTGCCTTTGAACTTAATCAATTTATCATGCTTGTTTAAGGTATTAAATTAAGTATGGAAGCTTAAGAGAAATTAAGTTCATATCATGAGGTTTCCTTGTTTTTGTAACCTACATGCTTTATATCTTTCCAAAGGGTTACAAAAAGGGAAACTATGCTTCTCTTACTATCTACATCTCTTTTTTAGCTTATTCATGAAAATCACTGAAAAGAGATTACGCTTGTTCAAATTTGTCACTCTTCAACTAAAAGTAAGAAAACAATTGCTAGAGGCAAAGCATGTGGCTTGGAAGGCTAATCAAGGTGGTTATAAATGGAGCTTTATCGGTAGTGCTACTCGATTGAAATAACCTAAAGATTAATCAAGAAAGAAAGAAAGCAACACATTCAAAAGCAAACAACGCAGTCGTGGTTGATTTCTCAAAAGTGGTTTGAAGTTGGACATTCATATGATGAAACATCTAAATTGGTCCTTCCTACACACTCCATAACCATTTATTTGAGTATTTTCAATCCAATTTCAGTTTCATCTCAACTTATGTTCATGATTATATGTCTTATGTACATTCATGCAAATTACATATCTATGTTTGCAAACTAACACTTGATGTAGCCATAAAGTTCATAAATGAGCAATGAACCCATTCTGAAATTCAACTATTGAGAAATCAACAACCATTTTGTGCAGTGCAAGTTCTAGGTCTTGGACAGTTCGGTCCCAAGCCTCGGACCATCCGGACTCCTAGGTCATGGACCGTCTGACTCTGACTATGGACTATCCAAGGTACCACGTCGTGAACTGTCCGGTCCATCACCGCAAACCGTCCGCGTCAAGCAGTCTAGAACAAATTGAGAGTTTGCTGAATATTATAGAGTTTCATATCCATTTCAAAGCTTCTCTCCTGCTCTATCTTATGCTCCAAGGGATAAAAAGGTCCCTATCAAAGGGAAGAATCTTGGGGGATCTACCATTGTTTAGACCAATATCTCAACAAGTGGTATATTTGGTGCAAATCTATAGTTCACCCACATACAAGTCATATTGAAAGAATAATGCAAGCCAATAACAACCTTCAAATTGTGTAATTGGTCTTAAATGGGTTCTCAAATGTCATACGAGTGAAGAATGGACTTCTTATTGATAATTGGTCTTCACCAAGCTATTCAATTGCACTTCACATTGCTACTAGAGAATTAAATTGAAAGATTTTTACTACCCTCTACTCCAACATAACAAAGGTATCATTGTAATTTGCATGATCATATCATCCCCTACTAGTATGTAGTTAGTGCATATAGTACATACTTAATATGATCATGCATATCAAGTGAAAGATTTAAATTCATGTTGATTATGTTGATATTGTTATGTTGGTTGATTAAAACTAGTGGTAGCATATGAGTTTGTTCATGAGCTAAGTGAACCCATGTACTTGATCTATTCTAGATTGCCACAAGCTACAAGTACAACCTCGATAAGATAATCACTTAATGTGTGTGAAAAAGCTTAGAGAGGGTTCAAACCGGACTTGGAAGCTGAAGCATATCTATTGGTTCGAGTCGCATATTGAGAAGCTCATAAAGATGACTAGTGTTCAAGAAGATAACAATGCAAATGGATATCAAATGGTATTCATAAGGGTTTTTAAGCTGGTGCCCTCGGTTTTGCTGGTGTCCTTATTTTTACCCTTAGTCGTGTTTTTTGCTCAGTTTTGCCCTTCTGTTCTATAGCACTGGAAGGGCAAAACTAAGCAGAAAACACGACTAAGGGTAAAAATGAGGACACCATCAAAACCGAGGGCACCACCTTAAAAACCCTATTCATAAAGTGGTGTCTAGATCAATCATACAATTGGTATCCTACAAATGGTACAAGACTTCAAGTGATCCTCAATTTTAAGTGATCAACAACTCAAGAGAGCAACTCTCACCTATAATAAGTTCATGCAAGTGGCGTCTAGGATTTTATCATATATATATGGTGTCCATAAAAAAATTGGCTGAGTACTTTCAAGTGGTATAATATTCACAAGTATGTTTCCATCTTCTCGGAGCCTTCGTATAACAATTAATGACAAAGGGGGAGAAGTTAGAACAAAGATATGCAAATGTGCAAGTTGGAAGAACAAAGAAATATGCACAAGAGAAAATTGGACATGAACTCAGGGGGAGCTATTGATCAATTGAGTTGGAATGAGCACAAATGGATCAAGAGCAAAGTATAAGGGGGTGAATTTTTCTTGAACAAGAGATGCACAAACTTAGGGGGAGCAAGCTTATGAATATATGTTTGTTGCATTTGATTGTGCATTACATTGCTTGCTTGCATCACATTTGTCTTATTTTCTTACATACTTATGTGCAAGTGTTTGCTAGAAATAAGACTTGGATGATAATTGTTTTAGCAATATTCACAAGCCTAGTCTTAGTGTGGCAAGGAGTAACTAGAACCTTATTTATTATGTTGATCTCATGTGGTATCTAGTTTCACCTATTTCTAGCAAAATGATGCTAAGGATGCGATGAAAAGTGGTAAACATGCTACAAAGTTACATTTTTATCTTGTATACTTTAGCATCATTTAGTAGTGATAATGTCCCCCAAAATTTCATATCTATGCATGTGCGTATGCTTCAAACCAAACCATCCAAGCACACAAGTAGGGGATGATATCACTACCAAACCGGTTTTATGGTGCTTATCCAAATCTTAACAAATGAGCTTAATGTTGGATAAGGAACATAAAAACCACACCAAACTAACAATTTACACTTGTGTGAAGAGCTTGCTTGAAAAAAGGAATGAAAATGACATATCTTTGTAGAATAGTCATCAATTACTAAAAAGTGAGAGATTGTGAGACCCTATTTGGTTTTGGAAATTGATTGACAACTTAGGTGGACTAATAAGTGTTTATATTGAGATACACAAGTGATTAGTCCATAGGTACACTAGTGTGAGCTATTTGGGCCATGGTGGTGATGTGGCTTGGTGATATCGATATGCTCATCTAGTGTGATGAAGGAGCTCATTACATGTGAAGACATGAAATGATGTCATGTGGCTATATGGAGAAGATCAAGAGACATGGCTTGGCCTTGATGGACCGAGTTGCTAGTTTGAAGGGCAAGTCAGAGGCTCATGTGTGACGGACCGCGTGGCGGTGAAGCAAGAGCAAGGACTTGGCACCGATGAACATAATGCAATGGTGAAGAGCAAGATATATTGAGATTGATGAAGCAATAAGGCCAAGTGATGACATGGAGTGGATCATATCATTATAGAGATATCAAGCCAAGTGTTGATGTGGGCTATTGATCAAGTGGCTTAATGAAGATTATGGAGGAACTTCATGCTATGAACAAATTATATAAAGTAGGATGGTTGGCTACACTTATGGATGACCATTGTTCGTCATTTGAGGAGATGGAATTGAATGCTCAAGGCAAAGGTAAAATATAGGTTTTTTGCTTTTGCCGGTCAAAAGGTGTTCAAAGAAGAATATTAACCAGATTAGTAGGCTAGATAGCCGTATTATCAAGAGGGGTCAATAATGTATTTTTGATGAGATCCTTAGTGCCTCATAGAATATATAGTTGATGCGTGTGCATGAGGGCTAACAACGTTTTGTTTTTTCAAACAAAAACTTATTCAAAAGCTATCAATTCTATATCAATATAGATGATCAAGTAACTTCACATAAGGTCATCTCCTATTTTATTTCGTAGATGTGTTTTGATAAGTTTTGTAGCTAAAAGGCTCTCTTAGTTGTTGTAGTTGAGACTCGACGGGTAACCATTAATGTTAATAATACGTAAACCATTTGATACATGAAACTTTTACAGAATTTGACAAGGCTTTTATCAAATCAGCAAGTGATCCTAATGTATTTGGCTCTAGTTGGTTGTATACTAAAGGTGAAGCACCAAATTTGTCGTGCACACATCAACTATATGGTGGCAACTTTGAGCTGAAATTCATCAATTTTATTATTAGCAACGAATTTGATACTTCAGAAATACGACAAATTTTTACTTTATAGAGAAATTTATCCATGTTTCATAAACAATATGTGATGGTTAGGGGGGCAAGGCCCTTGCCCTGCCCCCCTTAGCTCCGCCTATGGATGTACATGTACCTGCAGTGTATGTATTGTAGCACTACAACCGAATTCCCGACGTAGGAATTTCTGAACAAGCTCGTGTTTGAATAATTGGGTGTTTTCACAGGCATGTGGGCCCTGTTTCTCTATTATTACTATTATTATTATTGTTGTTGTTGTTATTGTTACTACCGGTACAATTGCTACCGCTATCCTTCATGAGCATGATCAACCAATTGTTCCTATGATTTGATTCTACATAATTTTTATTTCACGGCTGGAACAATTGTGTTCGAGATGACATTTTAGCTATGAATCTGACTCAAACATAATCATCTTAGGGAGATACTATATCCTAGTCCTAGATGCTACTTATTTTATAGCTCACCTTCTACAACACGCACACACCTGTCTCGGGCGTCTAATTCTGATGCAATGATGAGAGAAAAATGGTGAAAACTACTCAATTAGTTGACACGCTAAACAATAATGTTTGAGCCCTAGCTTCTTTAGGTATTGAACATGATAGGGCACCAGTAGAGCTATCTAAGACAATGTGCAACATTTTATCTTAAATTTTGCCCCCCACATCCCAATACCATACCACGTTAGTATTATCTCTCCTATATCACTTCCATTTGCAACGGTTTCCCCTTAATCATAACCTTTCATCCAATATGCACAAATAAAATAATTTTCATTTGGTTGTCGTACACCATCCATCTCCTCCTTCTCGGTTTTCCCCACCATCTCCTATGAACAAAAGCAAGATAGTGTGCCCTCTCAAATAAGGGGATAGAGAACATCCCTCTAGCTTAGGGGGTAGGTATATAGGCAGGCAATACATCATATAGAGGTGTCATGTTCAAGGGGAGAGGGTGGTCACACCGAAAGTGTTGTTGATAGCCTAAAGATAAGACGAACTCTACACCACCTAAGCCTAACCCACTAGCTAGCGCATGCCAGAGCCCTTGGTCGAGATGCCTTCTTCGACCGAGCTCCCAAAGGCCCCGAGGGTGCAGTACAGGCTTCCACGACATCTTCTAGGGTGTCTCTGGCCACACCCACTTTGTCAGACCCTGTTTGGTTTTGGTAATTAATAGACAACTTAGGTGTACTAATGAGTGTTTATGTTGAGATACACAGGTGATTAGTCCATAGATACACTAGTGCGAGCTATTTGAGCCATGGTGGTGATGTGGCTTAGTGATATTGATATGCTCAACTAGTGTGATGAAGGAGTTCATTGCATATGAAGACATGACATGATGTCATGTGGCTATATGGAGAATATAAAGAGACATGGCTTGGCTTTGATGGATTGAGTTGCTAGTGTGAAGGGCAAGCCAGAGGCTCATGTGTGAGGGACTGCGTGGCGGTGAAGCAAGAGCAAGGAATTGGCACCGATGGACATAATGCAATGGTCAAGAGCAAGCTATGTTAAGATGGATACACTAAGAAGGCCATGTGATGACATGGAGTGGATCATATCATTATAGAGATATCAAGCCAATTGTTGATCTAGGCTATTGATCAAGTGGCTTGATGATGATGATGGAGGAACTTCATGCTATAGACAAATGGTGAAATGTAGCATGGTTGGTTACACTTATGGATGACCATTGTTCATCATTTGAGGAGATGGAATTGAATGCTCAAGGCAAAGGTAAAATATAGGTTTTTTTGCTTTTGCCAGTCAAAAGGTGTTCAAAGAAGAATATTAACCGGATTAGTAGGCTAGATAGTCTTATTATCAAGAGGCGTCAATAATGTCTTTTTGACGAGATCCTTAGTGCCTCATAGAACATACAGTTGATGCATGTGCATGAGGGCTAATAACGTTTTGGTTTTTCAAACAAAAACTTATTCAAAAGCGATTTTGAATATGGGCTGAATTGAGGTACTGCGGACCATCCGCATATCTAACCTGAGGTGATGGATAGAAACTTGGAGTTTCTGTGTTTCGTGAAGTTTTTGTACTGTGGACCGTCTGGTCCCAGGTGGTGGACCATCCCCAGTTGAAGGACTAGTGTTTGGACAGAACTCGGGAAGTTTTGTTTTGGTTTTTATTTTTGAATTGCGGACCGTCCTCAGTACAAATATTTTGTATTGCGGACGTTCGCAGTAAAATTTTAGCAAACATGCAGAGTCGACAAAACTTTGATTTGGCTTGGTTTTATGTATCGCGGATCGTCCGGCCTTAAGGGGCAAACAGTCTGCAAGTCATTTTTGGATGCTTTGACATTTTTATTGCCGTTGGGATTCTTGCAGGAACAGTCTGGGCTTGGATCGCTAACCGTCCGCGAGTGCGCAGAAAAAGGGCAGTCGGCTCATAACGGCTAGTTTTGGAGAGGGGGCTATATATACTTGTGTTGCCTAGGATGAATGGGTTGTTGAGGCTATTTGGAACAGTTGTGAGCATATTGGAGCCCATCCTCTCCTCTCTCTCACTCATATGGTTGGGATTGCATTCTAGTGAGATTGAGCGCCATCTAGTGCATTGCATCAAGTTGTTGATTTTTGAGGCACTACGGAGATCATCAAGTGAGGTCATTGGCTTGTTACTCTTAGAGGTTGTCGCCTCCTATACGGCTTGGTGGTGGTTCCCTGTGAGCTCTTCAACGAAGTTTGTGAAGAGGCTACGGTGGTGATTTTGAGAGGCGATGTGCTTGCCTCGCCGGAGGGGTGAAAAGCAACTCTAGTGAAATCGAGGTTTGGGAGATTCATTGACCAGCCGAGCTAATGAGATCAATCGAAGTATTGATAGAGGAGCGGTTGGGTGCTTTGAATCCACCTCAACGTGGACTAGGGGTGATCGGCAAGTCATTGACACCATGGGAAAAAATCATTGTGTCAACTCTCATCATCTCCCCGTTGGTTTGCAACTTTCTTCACTAGCTTGTATTTACTCTTGTATATTTAGTCATACTTGTTATAAAATAGTTGCTCTCTTATTGTTAGCATGTGTAGCTAATTCATTTTTCTTAGCTTATGTAGCTAAGTGGTTGTTTCTCTCTAGTTGTGCTTGTGTAGTGCAATAGTGAGTTGGGCTAGTAGTGTTTGTGCTTTCTGCGCTTTGCTTACTAGTATGTTTAGGAGCTCTCGGTGTACTTAGAATTATAGTTGCATAGGTCTGTATGACCTTGATAACTAGACTTGTGTAGCAGAGCTCTTTATCTAGCTTGGTACCTTAGTTGCTTCTATTAGGATCTTTTGTAAGGTGTTTGTTATAGTTAGAGGTGTCACACCCGGATTTAAAGGATAAAGCCGGGTGCGTCTCATATGTGCGCCAAGGAAGAACATCACATATAATGACATAGTGTATAGAGATAAATGTCATAAATAGCATAAATGTAATTATTACATAGCGGAAGTCTTACAAAAATAAACAATAATAATAAAGCGAACTAAAATATTATTTCCCTGGTGCCACAAAGCTGACTGGGAGATGCCACCTAGATCAACTTGTAGGCTTCATTGTAGGGCGGCTCCTCTTCGACCACCTGCTCTTCACCTGTGGGGGGTTTATATATCACAAGAGTGAGCTTACAAAAGATCATAGCTCAACAAGTTGTGATGTGCATGAATGTGCATGAACTCACTAAAGGTGGGAGCTCATGTGAAGTGTAAGGCTGATCAATAAATAAGGGTTAAAGCTAAGCATTGCTTTTATAAGTTGGTCAAATTTTATTAGCAGTTACTAAATGTAAGTAAATACCAAACCATAGTAATAGTAAATCAAAATATTAATAAATCCCAATGCGATGCAAATGACAAATTGAATTTAATTCCATAAATTAATCATGTGAGTGTCCGAGCCGCTCATGACCGTGAGCACGACTAGTATACCAGTTTTACACTCTGCAGACGTTGCGCATCTTTACCCACAACTCATGTTACCCATTTGCCACGGGGTTGATCGGATCCCATACACCTCTACCAAGGAAGCGAGACAGGGTACCACTATGAGGCCTTTACAAAGTTCCACTAGCTTTAGAAAACCCGCTACAGTATCTAGGAAGCTCCAATGCAGGGATCCCTCGCCTGACCGCCATCGCAGCAAAATCAACCAAACGACCTCCCTACACTGACCACTCCCCTACTTCCCTTGCCCCTATCAGATAGGGTAGTCCTCCACTAGCTTTCCTAGTTAGTCAACCAAGGGCGTCCCATACCACCCTTGTGGTAGCACTGTTTTCCCAGGTGGTTCTCCATGTTACAATTAACATAATGATCTTATCATGAATAGTAAATAATAAACTGGTAATAAAAGTGTGATCATGAATAATGTATATCTCCATACCCAAAACCACATAAAGCAATAGCAGGTACTACCCAAAAATTCATTGGTAAAACAAGGTATAAAGATAGCCAAACTAGGGTAACCTATTGGGTCCCATCAAAATTAACCAATGCATATCATTATGATTAGTAAGAACGTGACTGGGTAAAAAGAGGTGATCAAGGGCACAACTTACCTTCAACGAGCTCCTGCTTAGCAGTCTCCACCTATTGAACCTCTGGATCCTCAGTAGCTTGCTCGTCTACTCGCAACAATACAAACAAACATAGTATAGCAAAAATTATCATCACACCAAGCAATAGAACATAATGCATGATAATATTCTATGTTGCATAAAGAGATCGTAGGAACAAGAATCACTAAATTCGGAACTACTGTTCTCTAGTTATGAATTTCTGAAGTTATTTAGTACCTAGAATAGAGTAATTCAAGTAACTAATTTTAATTCAAGTTTCATGATTAAACAGAGCTACTAATTGATAGACAATATTATTACAAAATTAATGCCACTAGAATGGGTCAATTTAGAGCTAAAATGAATTAAATATGATTTATACAAATTTTTGGAATTATTTTTGTAAAAATATATTTCTATAATCATTTCTCTAATTTTCTCTATTCTGTACTGTGTGCTAATTACTAAAAAGCTCTGGGGCCAATCTATAAGAATTCCTTAGACTCAGTCATCCACCAGGATGGACCGCGGGTTGATTACATAAAAGTGGGAGGTTCTAATTGTAAAGGCGCACGGGCGAAACAGTATGCGTGATTTTGAAACGTCTGATCAAAACGAACGGTCACGATTAAATCGCTGCCGCCCGAACCGTTACACGACGTACACCGCCTGATCCACGATTACTGGTTGAGATCAACACTCTCCATGATCGACTCAGATTCGACCGAGAGCGAATCTGCGGCCCGGATTTAAAACCGCGATTTCTCCCCTTGATCCATCCGATCCAAATCGGACGGCCATCATACTATGGTTGAACTGGTATGTGGCTTTTAATCGTAGTCGATGGTCGTGTGATCTATGGCCACCGACGATTCGGGTGAATCGGTACGCGATGCAGAATCACAGTCGTCAGTTTTTTTGATCAATGGCCATCACGTTATCTTTCTCCTCAAATCCAACACCGACGCAGCGACGCCACCCTTCGCTCGCACTGTGGCACCATTTATGAGCCACCGTGATTACGCGCACTACCTCCCTAACCTCTAAGTGGCCATTTACATCATGTACTGCTGGGCAAATCAAAACAGGGAGGCCATAACTCACCGAGGATGGCGTGCATAGGAATCTGGTCTACCATGATCTGCAGCTTCACCGCGATGTTGTTGCTCTAGCGAGCAATTCACCACCAGTCATCCCTCAAAAACGCCCGAGAAGACCCTACATAGATTCCCGCAAACACGACGAAGCCTCGACCCTCTCGCTTAGGTCCCTACACCGGTGTGGACGTGGAACCATGGCGGCAGCCCCACGACGCGCTCTTTTTCTCTTAGCGGCGCAGCACGGTACTCGGCGGGTGAGAGTCTCGAAGGTAGGAGGAAAGGGTCGGCCAGGGTTCTTAGTACCCATATAGGCGCGAGGTGGCCGAGGTGGGGCAGCAACTTCCCTAAATTCGATGGCGAGCTTCCGCCATCATCGAGCGAGGTCGTTGAAGGGGAACGAGTCCCCTTGACCCCACCCATCAGTCTCAGCGCAGAGAAAAAGATCCTGCAACATGGGGCCCGGTTGCCAACTTAACAGAGGACATCCATGGCGACCCGAGTGAGGATGGCATGTGGGCCCGGTTTGTTGGTGCTACTCCCCCACGATCCCGTGTGCGCGGACGACACTGCCCAATGGGTCCCACAAGTAAGGTGCATGCCCGCTTGAGGAGCGCCTGACGAGCGGGTCCCGCCTGTCGGCGCGGACTTGTTGTGCATTAGTTGGGCCGCGCACGGGAATTGGTAGGATGGGCCGAGCATGCCAAATTTGGTCCAAGCGCAGATTGACTATTTCTTTTCCTTTTCTTTTTATACATTTTCTCCAAATTCTAGAATTTAAATTAGGTCTAACCCCTAACTTTCATTATTGATGTATCCTTATTAATACTATGATTATTAATCAATGCACAAACAAAACTCCAATATGATGCATGGCTTTTCTTTATGTGTTTTAGTAAATAATTATTCTCTTTTAATTATGTTTAGTCACCTGTCTCAAGAAGTAAATGGAAAATCACATAAGGAGATCAATTCTTTTATAAGTTTTATAATTTGGGTATTATAAATCCTACCCCCTTACAAAGAATCTCATCCTCAAGATTAGGATGGACTAGGAAAGAGGTGGGGAAATCTACGCGTAGTTCTTCTTCTATTTCCTAAGTAGCTTCATCTTCTCCATGATGACTCCATTGCACTTTGCACATATTTATCACTTTACTCCTTGTGACACGAGTTAAGGTATCAAGAATCTTGATAGGATACTCCGTATAAGTCAAATCATCTTAAACACTAAGGTCCTCCATAGGTAGCTGCTCTTCGAGTATCCTGAGGCACTTCTTCAGTTGAGACACGTGGAAGACATCATGTACATCCGCAAGATGATTGGGTAGTTCCAGTTGGTAGGCAACCTCTGAGAGCACCTAGAGGGGGGGTGAATATGTGATCTTGTAAAACTTAAACTTAAGCCACCAAAAACTTAATTAGGCGTTAGCACAATAATGCCAAGTGGCTAGAGAGGAGTCTCAACAAAACACAATAACCATAAAGATATCAACACAGAGATGGCACAGTGGTTTATCCCATGGTTCGGCCAAGACCAACGCTTGTCTACTCCACGTTGTGGCGTCCCAACGGACGAGGGTTGCAATCAACCCCTCTCAAGCGGTCCAAAGACCCACTTGAATACCACGGTGTTTTGCTTTGCTTTTCTTTATCCCGCTTGCGAGGAATCTCCACAACTTGGAGTCTCTCGCCCTTACACTTGAAGTTCACAAAGAAGCACGGAGTAAGGGAGGGATGAGCAACTAACACAAGACACAAAGATCACAGCAAATACGCACACACAAGACCCAGACTTGAGCTCAAGAGACTATCACGAGTTTCTCACTAGAACGGAGCTCAAATCACTAAGAATGTCGAACAAGTGCGCAAGAACGAAGTGTGAGTGATCAACTATGCTCAAAAAATGCTTGGTTGTCTTCTCCAAGCGCCAAGGGGTCCCTTTTATAGCCCCAAGGCAGCTAGGAGCCGTTGAGAGCATTGTTGGAAGGCAATTCTTGCCTTCTGTCGACTGGCGCACCGGACAGTCCGGTGCGGATCTCCTTCCTTATTTGGCGAAGCCGACCGTTGGAGTTTGAGAGCCGTTGGCGCACCGGACACTGTCCGGTGCACACCTGACAGTCCGGTGCCTCCTTCTAGCCGTTGGCTCGGCCACGTGTCCCACGCAGATCGCGCGGCCGACCGTTGGCCCGGCCGACCGTTGGCTCACCGGACAGTCCGGTGCACCTTCTTGTAATTCTTCTTCTTTTCCCTTTTGTTCCCTTTTTCCTGGTCACTATCATTATCGGGACAGTTAGCAATAAAATGACCAATCTTACCACATTTGAAGCATGAGCGCTTCCCCTTTGTCTTGGCCTTGCTTGGCTATCCCTTGCGACCCTTTAGCGCCGTCTTGAAGCGCTTGATGATGAGGGCCATCTCTTCATCATTGAGCCCTGCCGCCTCAACTTGCGCCACCTTGCTAGGTAGCGCCTCCTTGCTTCTCGTTGCCTTGAGAGCAACGGGTTGAGGCTCATTGATTGGACCATTCAACGCGTCGTCCACGTATCTCGCCTCCTTGATCATCATTCGCCCACTTACGAACTTCCCAAGAACTTCTTCGGGCGACATCTTGGTGTACCTAGGATTTTCACGAATATTGTTCACCAGATGTGGATCAAGTACAGTAAAGGACCTTAGCATTAGGCGGACGACGTCGTGGTCCGTCCATCGCGTGCTTCCGTAGCTCCTTATTTTGTTGATAAGGGTCTTGAGCCGGTTGTACGTTTGGGTTTGCTCCTTGCCCCTTATCATGGCGAATCTCCCAAGTTCGCCTTCCACCAACTCCATTTTGGTGAGCATGGTGACGTCGTTCCCCTCATGAGAGATCTTGAGGGTGTCCCAGATCTGCTTGGCATTGTCCAAGCCGCTCACCTTATTGTATTCATCCATGCACAATGAAGCTAGAAGAACAATAGTCGCTTGTGCATTTTTGTGGATTTGCTCGTTAATGAACATGGGACTATCAGTACTATCAAATTTCATTCCACTCTCAACTATCTCCCATATGCTCAGATGGAGAGAGAACAAGTGACCACGCATTTTGTGACTCCAAAATCCGTAGTCCTCTCCATCAAAGTGAGGAGGTTTGCCAAGTGGAATGGAGAGCAAATGAGCATTTGTACTTTGCGGAATACGAGAGTAATCGAAAGAAAAGTTCGAATTGACCGTTTTCCGTTTCTCGTAGTCGTAGTCGTCCTTTTGGGAAGAAGTGGACTCGTCGCTGTCGTCGTAGTAGATGATCTCCTTGATGCGCCTTGTCTTCTTCTTCCCATCTTTCCATTTATGGCCCGAGCCCGAGTCGGTAGGCTTGTCATCCTTCGGCTCGTTGATGAAGGACACCTTCTCCTTATCGTTGATCACTATTCCCTTCCCCTTAGGATCCATCTCTTCGGGTGATTAGTCCCTTCGTGAAGAGAATGGCTCTGATACCAATTGAGAGCACCTAGAGGGGGGTGAATAGGTGATCCTGTAAAACTTAAACTTAAGCCACCAAAAACTTGATTAGGCGTTAGCACAATAATGCCAAGTGGCTAGAGAGGAGTCTCAACAAAACACAATAACCACAAAGATATCAACACAGAGATGGCACAGTGGTTTATCCCGTGGTTCGGCCAAGACCAACGCTTGCCTACTCCACGTTGTGGCGTCCCAACGGACGAGGGTTGCAATCAACCCCTCTCAAGCGGTCCAAAGACCCACTTGAATACCACGGTGTTTTGCTTTGCTTTTCTTTATCCCGCTTGCGAGGAATCTCCACAACTTGGAGTCTCTCGCCCTTACACTTGAAGTTCACAAAGAAGCACGGAGTAAGGGAGGGATGAGCAACTCACACAAGACACAAAGATCACAGCAAATACGCACACACAAGACCCAGACTTGAGCTCAAGAGACTATCACGAGTTTCTCACTAGAACGGAGCTCAAATCACTAAGAATGTCGAACAAGTGCGCAAGAACGAAGTGTGAGTGATCAACTATGCTCAAAGAATGCTTGGTTGTCTTCTCCATGCGCCAAGGGGTCCCTTTTATAGCCCCAAGGCAGCTAGGAGCCGTTGAGAGCATTGTTGGAAGGCAATTCTTGCCTTCTGTCGACTGGCGCACCGGACAGTCCGATGCACCACCGGACACTGTCCGGTGCGGATCTCCTTCCTTATTTGGCGAAGCCGACCGTTGGAGTTTGAGAGCCGTTGGCGCACCGGACACTGTCCGGTGCACACCAGACAGTCCGGTGCCTCCTTCTAGCCGTTGGCTCGGCCACGTGTCCCACGCAGATCGCGCGGCCGACCGTTGGCCCGGCCGACCGTTGGCTCACCGGACAGTCCGGTGCACCACCGGACAGTCCGATGATTTTTAGTCGTACGCCGTTAATCAACTCCCGAGAGCGACGAGTTCGCCTGTGAACGACTCACTGGACAGTCCGGTGCACCACCGGACAGTCCGGTGATTTATAGTCGTACACCGCCGTCGAAGTCCCGAGAGCAGCAAGTTCGCCAGAGTCAGCCTGGCGCACCGGACACTGTCCGGTGCTCCACCGGACAGTCCGGTGCACCCAGACTGAGCAGACTTTGGCTGAACAAAGCCATCTCTTTTCCAACTCGATTTTTCCTTTACTTTTGATTTGCACTTTGTCCACCACTTTGCATAGATTAACACAAAAGCACTTGTGTTGGCACTCAATCACCAAAATACTTAGAAATGGCCCAAGGGCACATTTCCCTTTCAATCTCCCCCTTTTTGGTGATTTATGCCAACACAACATAAAGCAACTAGAACAAGTGCAATATCAATGCAAATGAAAACTCAAAAATTGTTTTGATTCAAATTTGGCATATATGGATCACTCTTTGCCACCACTTGGTTTTGTTTTTGCAAATCAACCTCAAATTTCTATCTCTAAGTCAAACACACTTGTTAAGACATAAAGAGAATCGTTCCAAGAGAAATTGATTCAAGATTTCAAAAACTCCCCCTTTTTCCCATGATCGACTATTTTCCCACAAGAGTCCAACTTTTGACAAAGGAGACAACAAGAGAGTTTTGACAAACCAAAAGCTCTATTCTACTATTTTCAAAATTTCTCAAGTGGTAGCTGATCCATTTATTGCTTTGGCCTTTATTTTCTCCCCCTTTGGCATCAAGCACCAAAACGGGATCAATCTTGGCCCTTGAACCCCATTGCCTCACCAAAATATTCAAATAAGTATACAAAGGCAATAAGAGTACATGAGATGAACTTGGAATATGTTACCCTCTCATCGGAGTGCAGTGGAAGTCTTTCATGGTCCAAGTCCACCTTTCCCTTTCAAACCTCCTTTGAGACCAAATCAAGCAAACTCAAGCACACAGTTAGTCTCAAAGGGTCAAGTTGTAGCACATCTCCCCCTAAATATGTGCATCACTTGCAAAAGGACTTGTGAGGTCCGGGGAGTGCTTATACAACTTGAGCACCACAAGTAAACAACAAAATGCATAAGGAACATGATCAAGGCATAAACACATGTATGCTATAAATCAATCCAAGTTCCGCGAATCTAAGACATTTAGCTCACTACGCAGCCTGCAAAAGGTCCTCTCATCTAGAGGTTTGGTAAAGATATCGGCTAGCTGGTTCTCGGTGCTAACATAAAACACTTCGATATCTCCCTTTTGCTAGTGGTCTCTCAAAAAGTGATGCCAGATGTCAATGTGCTTTGTGTGGCTGTGCTCAACAGGATTTTCCGCTATTCGGATAGCACTCTCATTATCACATAGGAGTGGGACTTTGCTCAGATTGTAGCCAAAGTCCCGGAGGGTTTGTCTCATCCAAAGTAGTTGCGCGCAACACTGTCCTGCGGCAACATACTCGGCCTCAGCGGTGGATAGGGCAACAGAAGTTTAATTCTTAGAGTTCCATGACACCAGGGACCTTCCTAAGAAATGGCACGTCCCCGATGTACTCTTCCTATCGACCTTACATCCGGCATAGTCGGAATCTGAATATCCAATCAAGTCAAAGTTAGACCCCTTTGGATACCAGATCCCGAAGCAAGGCGTAGCAACTAAATATCTAAGAATTCGCTTCACGGCCACTAAGTGACACTCCCTTGGATTGGATTGAAATCTAGCACACATGCATACGCTAAGCATAATATCCGGTCTACTAGCACATAAATAAGGTAAAGACCCTATCATTGACCGGTATGCCTTTTGATCAACGGACTTACCTCCTTTGTTGAGGTCGGTGTGTCCGTTGGTTCCCATCGGAGTCTTTGCGGGCTTGGCGTCCTTCATCCCAAACCGCTTTAGCAAGTCTTGCGTGTACTTCGTTTGGGAGATGAAGGTGCCGTCCTTGAGTTGCTTCACTTGGAACCCAAGGAAGTAGTTCAACTCGCCCATCATCGACATCTCGAATTTCTGCGTCATCACCCTGCTAAACTCTTCACAAGACTTTTGATTAGTAGAACCAAATATTATGTCATCGACATAAATTTGGCACACAAAAAGATCACCATCGCAAGTCTTAGTAAAAAGAGTTGGATTGGCTTTCCCAACCTTAAAATTATTAGCAATTAAAAAGTCTCTAAGGCATTCATACCATGCTCTTGGGGCTTGCTTAAGTCCATAGAGCGCCTTAGAGAGCTTACATACGTGGTCGGGGTACCGTTCATCCTCGAAGCCAGGGGGTTGCTCCACGTACACCTCCTCCTTGATTGGCCCGTTGAGGAAAGCACTCTTCACATCCATTTGGAACAACCTGAAAGAATTGTGAGCGGCATATGCTAGCAAAATACGAATTGATTCTAGCCTAGCCACAGGAGCGAAAGTCTCCTCAAAGTCCAAACCTGCGACTTGGGCATAACCTTTTACCACAAGTCGAGCCTTGTTCCTTGTCACCACCCCGTGCTCGTCCTGTTTGTTGCGGAACACCCACTTGGTTCCCACAACATTTTGCTTAGGACGAGGCACCAATGTCCAAACTTCATTACGCTTGAAGTTGTTGAGCTCCTCCTGCATGGCCAATACCTAGTCCGGATCTAGCAAGGCCTCTTCAACCCTGAAAGGCTCAATAGAAGAGACAAAGGAGTAATGCTCACAAAAATTAACTAATCTAGAACGAGTAGTTACTCCCTTGCTAATATCACCCAAAATTTGGTCGACGGGATGATTCCTTTGAATCGTCGCTCGAACTTGGGTTGGAGGTGCCGGTTGTGCTTCTTCCTCTTCAACTTGGACATCCTGTGCTCCCCCTTGATCACACGCCTCTACTTGAGGTACCTGTTCGTCATCTTGGGTTGGAGGATGCACCATTGTTGAGGAAGAAGGTTGATCTTGCTCCTTGAGTTCCTGTGGTCGCACATCTCCAATCGCCATGGTGCGTATTGCGGCCGTCGGAACGTCTTCTTCATCTACATCATCAAGATCAACAACTTGCTCTCTTGGAGAGCCATTAGTCTCATCAAATACAACGTCGCTAGAGACTTCAACCAAACCCGATGATTTGTTGAAGACCCTATATGCCTTTGTATTTGAGTCATAACCTAATAAAAACCCCTCTACAGCTTTGGGAGCAAATTTAGAATTCCTACCCTTCTTCACTAGAATGTAGCATTTACTCCCAAAAACTCGAAAATACGAAACATTGGGTTTGTTACTGGTTAGTAGCTCATACGAAGTCTTCTTGAGGAGGCGGTGAAGGTAGACCCGGTTGATGGCGTGGCAAGCCGTGTTCACGGCTTCCGACCAAAAGCGCTCGGGGGTCTTGAACTCTCCAAGCATCGTCCTCGCCATATCGATGAGTGTCCTGTTCTTCCTCTCTACCACACCATTTTGCTATGGTGTGTAGGGAGCGGAGAACTCATGCTTGATCCCCTCCTCCTCAAGGAACTCCTCCACTTGAAGGTTCTTGAACTCGGACCCGTTGTCGCTCCTTATCTTCTTCACCTTGAGCTCAAACTCATTTTGAGCTCTCCTGAGGAAGCGCTTGAGGGTCCCTTGGGTTTCAGATTTATCCTGCAAAAAGAATACCCAAGTGAAGCGAGAAAAATCATCAACTATAACAAGACCATACTTACTTCCTCCTATGCTTAGATAGGCGACGGGTCCGAAGAGGTCCATATGAAGCATCTCCAAGGGTCTTGATGTGGTCATCACATTTTTGGTGTGATGAGAGCTTCCCACCTGTTTCCCTACTTGACAAGCTGCACAAGGTCTATCTTTTTCGAAATGCACGTTAGTTAGACCTATCACGTGTTCTCCCTTTAGAAGCTTGTGAAGGTTCTTCATCCCCACATGTGCTAAGCGGCGATGCCACAGCCAGCCCATGCAAGTCTTAGCATTTAAGCATGCATCTAGACCGGCCTCTTCTTTTGCAAAATCAACCAAATAAAGTTTGCCGTCTAGTACACCCTTAAAAGCTAGTGAACCATCACACCTTCTAAAGACAGACACATCTACATTTGTGAATAAACAATTATATCCCATTTTGCATAATTGACTCACAGACAGCAAGTTATATCCAAGCGGCTCAACTAAGAACACATTAGAAATAGAGTGCTCGGACGAAATAGCAATTTTACCTAACCCTTTCACCTTGCCTTGGTTCCCATCACCGAATATAATTGAATCTTGGGAATCCTTGTTCTTGACGTAGGAAGAGAACATCCTCTTCTCCCCCGTCATGTGGTTTGTGCATCCGCTGTCAATAATCCAGCTTGAGCCCCCGGATGCATAAACCTGCAAGGCAAATTTAGGCTTGGGTCTTAGGTACCCAACTCTTGTTGGGTCCTACAAGGTTAGTGAAAGGGAATTAGGCTTACACCTACTTCTAAATTGATTTTGGTGGTTGAATTGCCCAACACAAATAATTGGACTAACTAGTTTGCTCTAGATTATATGTTCTACAGGTGTCAAAGGTTCATCTACAACTATACTAAATCGACTGTCCGGAATACCGTAGATTATTCCGGACAGGAGAAGCTTTTTGGAAAAACAGGCCAAGCGCGGACCGTCCGGGCCCTTGCGGCGGACCGTCCGCGACACAAGGATAACCCTCGGACAGAACCAATGCAAAAATCCGAGTCTGCACTATGGACCGTCCGGAGGATAAGCGCGGACCGTCTGAACCCTCGCTCGGACCGTCCGGCCTCAGGCGCGGACCGTCCGGTAGGCAAGGATCCGAAAAACCCGAAGGTGACGGGTTCGGAAGAATGAATTATAGCGGCCTCGCGGACCGTCCGGGGTGCACGACCAGACCGTCCGTGACTGGGTCTGTCTGACATCTGACGATGCATTAAATGCAATATAGCCGTTGATATAGCCGTTACTGCTGACCGTTGCATTTTCAGCCGTTGATCTACAGGGGTGGACCGTCCGGACCTGGCGGGCGGACCGTCCGCGCTCAGCAGAATGGAGTAACGGCTAGGAAGTGGTTGGTGGCTATAAATACAACCCCAACCACCTCCACTTATAACATCCAAGCATTCCAACCTTCAACATTCAATACAAGAGCTAGCAATCCATTCCAAGACACATTCAAAGCCTCTATCTCTCCAAGTTTCACAATTGAGAAAAGAGATCATTAGTGATTAGTGACTTGAGAGAGAAAGTGATCCGTGTGTTATTTGTCGCTCTTGTCGCTTGGTTTTTGCAATCGTGCTTTCTTTCAATTTTCATTGCGATCAAACTCACTTGTAATTGAGGCAAGAGACACCAATCTTGTGGTGGTCCTTGTGGGAACTTTGTGTTCCAAGCATTTGAGAAGAGAAAGCTCACTCGGTCTAAGGGACCGTTTGAGAGAGGGAAAGGGTTGAAAGAGACCCGGCCTTTGTGGCCTCCTCAACGGGGAGTAGGTTTGAGAGAACCGAACCTCGGTAAAACAAATCTGCGTGTCTCACTTCATTATTCATTTGCGATTTGTTTTGCGCCCTCTCTCGCGGACTCTATTATATTTCTAACGCTAACCCGGCTTGTAGTTGTGTTTATTTTTGAGAATTTCAGTTTCGCCCTATTCACCCCCCCTCTAGGCGACTTTCAATTGGTATCAGAGCCCGGTGCTTCATTAGAGCCTAACCGCTCGAAGTGATGTCGGGAGATCACACCAAGAGGGAGATGGAGACCGGCGACAAGCCCACTACGAGCCAAGGGAGCACTTCATCGGAAGAGTCCCGCACCAAGAGGAGGGAGAAGAAGAAGGACTCCTCCAAACGGAAGGAGAAAAGATCCTCTTCTTCTCACCACAAGGAGAAGAAGGAGAAATCTTCTTCCCACAAGTCGCATCGGAAAGGCGACAAGCACAAAAGGATGAGGAAGGTGGTCTACTACGAGACCGACACTTCATCAACATCCACCTCCGGCTCCGATGCGCCGTCCGTAACTTCTAAGCGCCAAGAGCGCAAGAAGTTTAGTAAGATCCCCTTACACTATCCCCGTACACCTAGACATACTCCATTACTTTCCGTTCCATTAGGCAAACCGCCAACTTTTGATGGCGAAGATTACGCTAGGTGGAGTGATTTAATGAAATTTCATCTAACCTCACTCCACAAAAGTATATGGAATGTTGTTGAGTTTGGAGCACAGGTACCATCAATAGGAGATGAGGATTATGATACGGACGAAGTGGCCCAAATCGAGCACTTCAACTCCCAAGCCACAACCATTCTCCTCGCCTCTCTAAGCAAGGAGGAATACAACAAAGTGCAAGGGTTGAAGAATGCAAAGGAGATTTGGGACCTACTCAAGACGGCGCACGAGGGTGATGAACTCACCAAGATCACCAAGCGGGAAACAATCGAGGGGGAGCTCGGTCGCTTCCGTCTTCGCCAAGGGGAGGAGCCACAAGATATGTACAACCGGCTCAAAACCTTGGTGAATCAAGTGCGCAACCTCGGGAGCAAAAAGTGGGACGACCATGAGGTAGTTAAGGTTATTTTAAGAGCTCTTATTTTCCTTAACCCTACTCAAGTTCAATTAGTTCATGGTAATCCTAGATATCCACTAATGACCCCCGAGGAAGTTATCGGAAATTTTGTGAGCTTTGAATGTATGATCAAGGGCTCAAAGAAGATCAACGAGCTTGATGATCCCTCCACGTCCGAGGCGCAACCAGTGGCCTTCAAGGCAACGGAAGAGAAGAAGGAGGAGTCTACACCAAGTAGACAACCAATTGACGCCTCCAAGCTCGACAATGAGGAGATGGCTTTAATCATCAAAAGCTTTCGCCAAATCCTCAAGCAACGGAGGGGGAAGGACTACAAACCCCGCTCCAAGAAAGTGTGCTACAAATGTGGTAAGCCCGGTCATTTTATTGCAAAATGTCCTATGTCTAGTGACAGTGACAGGGGCGATGACAAGAAGGGAAAGAGGAGAGAAAAGAAGAAGTACTACAAGAAGAAGGGCGGCGATGCCCATGTTTGCCGGGAATGGGACTCCGACGAGAGCTCCACCGAGTCCTCCTCCGACGAGGACGTCGCCAACATCACCGTCACCAAGGGACTCCTCTTCCCCAACGTCGGCCACAAGTGCCTCATGGCAAAGGACGGCAAAAGGAAGAAGGTTAAATCTAAATCCTTCACTAAATATGAATCTTCTAGTGATGATAATGCTAGTGGTGAGGAAGAC
Source organism: Zea luxurians (assembly GCA_029449295.1). NCBI lineage: Eukaryota > Viridiplantae > Streptophyta > Magnoliopsida > Poales > Poaceae > Zea > Zea luxurians. The sequence goes on along the minus strand of JAOPSE010000010.1, from coordinate 32,753,457 downwards.
AATTTGCATAACCTTTTTGCCAACCTTAACATGGAACAAAAAGAAAAATTAAATGAGCTAATAAGTGCTATCCATGAAAAGGATGATCTCTTGGACTCCCAAGAGGATTTCCTAATCAAGGAAAACAAGAAACATGTTAAGGTTAAAAACGCTTATGCTCTAGAGGTAGAAAAATGTGAAAAATTGTCTAGTGAGCTAAGCACTTGCCATGAGACCATTAACAACCTTAGAAATGAAAATGCTAGATTAATTGCTAAGGTTGATTCTCATGTTTGTATTGATTCAATTCCCAATCTTAGAAATAATAATGATGATTTGCTTGCTAAGATTAAGGAATTGAATGAGTCTCTTGCTAGCCTTAGAGTAGAAAATGAAAATTTGATTGCTAAGGCTAAAAATTTTGATGTTTGCAATACTATTATTTCCGACCTTAGAACTAAGAATGATATGTTACATGCTAAGGTTGTAGAACTAAAATCTTGCAAACCCTCTACATCTAATGTTGAGCATGTTTCTATTTGTACTAGATGTAGAGATGTTGATATCAATGCTATTCATGATCACATGGCTTTAATTAAACAACAAAATGATCATATAGCATTATTAGATGCAAAAATTGCCGAGCATAACTTAGAAAATGAAAAGTTTAAATTTGCTAGAAGTATGCTTTATAATGGGAGACGCCCTGGCATCAAGGATGGCATTGGCTTCCAAAGGGGAGACAATGTCAAACTTAATGCCTCTCCTAAGAACTTGTCTAACTTTGTTAAGGGCAAGGCTCCCATGCCTCAGGATAACGAGGGTTACATTTTGTACCCTGCCGGTTATCCCGAGAGCAAAATTAGGAGAACTCATTCTAGGAAGTCTCACTCTGGCCCTAACTATGCTTTCATGTATAAGGGTGAGACATCTAGCTCTAGGCAACCAACCCGTGCCAAGTTGCCTAGAAAGAAAACTCCTAATGCATCAAATGATCATACTATTTCATTCAAAACTTTTGATGCATCATATGTGCTTACTAACAAATCCGGCAAGGTAGTTGCCAAGTTTGTTGGGGGCAAACACAAGGGCTCCAAGACTTGTGTTTGGGTACCCAAGGTTCTTGTTTCTAATGCTAAAGGACCCAAAACCGTTTGGGTACCTAAAGTCAAGAACTAAAATTGTTTTAAAGGTTTATGCATCCGGGGGTTTAAGTTGGATACTCGACAGCGGGTGCACAAACCACATGACAGGGGAGAAAAAGATGTTCTCCTCATATGAGAAAAACCAAGATCCCCAACGAGCTATCACATTCGGGGATGGAAATCAAGGTTTGGTCAAAGGATTGGGTAAAATTGCTATATCACCTGACCATACTATTTCCAATGTTTTTCTTGTAGATTCTTTAGATTACAATTTGCTTTCCGTATCCCAATTATGTCAAATGGGCTACAACTGTCTATTTACTGATATAGGTGTTACTGTCTTTAGAAGAAGTGATGATTCAATAGCATTTAAGGGAGTGTTAGAGGGTCAGCTATACTTGGTAGATTTTGATAGAGCTGAACTCGACACTTGCTTGGTTGCTAAGACTAACTTGGGTTGGCTCTGGCACCGCCGACTAGCCCATGTTGGAATGAAGAATCTTCACAAGCTTCTAAAGGGAGAACACATTTTAGGACTAACCAATGTTCATTTTGAGAAAGACAGGATTTGTAGCGCATGCCAAGCCGGGAAGCAAGTTGGCACTCATCATCCACACAAGAACATCATGACTAGTGACAGGCCACTGGAGCTCCTACACATGGACCTATTCGGCCCGATCGCTTACATAAGCATCGGCGGGAGTAAGTACTGTCTAGTTATTGTGGATGATTATTCTCGCTTCACTTGGGTGTTCTTTTTGCAGGAAAAATCTCATACCCAAGAGACCTTAAAGGGATTCTTGAGACGAGCTCAAAATGAGTTCGGCTTAAGGATCAAGAAAATTAGAAGCGACAACGGAACGGAGTTCAAGAACTCACAAATAGAAGGCTTCCTTGAGGAGGAGGGCATCAAGCATGAGTTCTCTTCTCCCTACACTCCACAACAAAATGGTGTAGTGGAGAGGAAGAATCGAACTCTTTTGGACATGGCAAGAACCATGCTTGATGAATACAAGACACCGGATCGGTTTTGGGCCGAGGCGGTCAACACCGCCTGCTACGCCATCAACCGGTTATATCTACACCGAATCCTCAAGAAGACATCCTATGAACTCCTAACCGGTAAAAAGCCCAATATTTCATATTTTAGAGTTTTTGGTAGCAAATGCTTTATTCTTGTTAAGAGAGGTCGAAAGTCTAAATTTGCTCCTAAAACTGTAGAAGGCTTTTTACTAGGATATGACTCAAACACAAGGGCATATAGAGTCTTTAACAAGTCCTCAGTACTTGTTGAAGTTTCTTGTGACGTTGTGTTTGATGAGACTAACGGCTCTCAAGTAGAGCAAGTTGATCTTGATGAGATAGGTGAAGAATAGGCTCCATGCATAGCGCTAAGGAACATGTCCATTGGGGATGTGTGTCCTAAGGAATCCGAAGAGCCTCCACATGCACAAGATCAACCATCCTCCTCCACGCAAGCATCTCCACCAACCCAAAATGAGGACGAGGCTCAAGTTGATAAAGATGAAGAACACAATGATGAGTCACCTCAAGACGACAGCAATGATCAAGGGGGAGACGCAAATGATGAAGACAAGAAGGATGAACAACCAAGGCCGCCACACCCAAGAGTCCACCAAGCAATACAATGAGATCACCCCGTCGACACCATCCTCGGCGACATTCATAAGGGGGTAACCACTCGATCTCGTGTTGCACATTTTTGTGAGCATTACTCTTTTGTTTCCTCTATTGAGCCACACAGGGTAGAGGAAGCACTACAAGATTCAGATTGGGTGATGGCGATGCAAGAGGAGCTCAACAATTTCACGAGGAACGAGGTATGGTATTTGGTTCCACGTCCTAACCAAAATGTTGTAGGAACCAAGTGGGTCTTCCGCAACAAGCAAGACGAGCATGGTGTGGTGACAAGGAACAAAGCTCGACTCGTGGCCAAGGGGTATTCACAAGTCGAAGGTTTGGATTTTGGTGAAACCTATGCACCAGTAGCTAGGCTTGAGTCAATTCGTATATTATTAGCCTATGCTACTTACCATGGCTTCAAGCTCTACCAAATGGACGTGAAGAGTGCCTTCCTCAACGGACCAATCAAGGAGGAGGTCTATGTTGAGCAACCTCCCGGCTTTGAAGATAGTAAGTATCCTAACCATGTCTATAGGCTCTCTAAGGCGCTTTATGGGCTTAAGCAAGCCCCAAGAGCATGGTATGAATGCCTTAGAGATTTCCTTATTGCTAATGGCTTCAAAGTCGGCAAGGCCGATCCTACTTTGTTCACTAAAACTCTTGACAATGATTTGTTCGTATGCCAAATTTATGTTGATGATATTATATTTGGGTCTACTAACGAATCTACATGTGAAGAATTTAGTAGGATCATGACAAAGAAATTCGAGATGTCGATGATGGGGGAGTTGAAATATTTCTTAGGATTTCAAGTCAAGCAACTCCAAGAGGGCACTTTCATTAGCCAAACGAAGTATACTCAAGACATTCTAAGCAAGTTTGGAATGAAGGATGCCAAGCCCATCAAGACTCCCATGGGAACAAATGGACATCTCGACCTCGACACGGGAGGTAAGTCCGTGGATCAAAAGGTATACCGGTCGATGATTGGTTCATTGCTTTATTTATGTGCATCTCGACCGGACATTATGCTATCCATTTGCATGTGTGCAAGATTCCAAGCCGACCCTAAGGAATCACACCTTACGGCCGTAAAACGAATCTTGAGATACTTGGCTTATACTCCTAAGTTTGGGCTTTGGTACCCTCGGGGATCCACATTTGATTTGATTGGTTATTCGGATGCCGATTGGGCGGGGTGTAAGATTAATAGGAAGAGCACATCGGGGACTTGCCAGTTCTTGGGAAGATCCTTGGTGTCATGGGCTTCAAAGAAGCAAAATTCGGTCGCTCTTTCTACCGCCGAAGCCGAGTATATTGCCGCAGGCCATTGTTGCGCGCAATTGCTTTGGATGAGGCAAACCCTGCGGGACTATGGTTACAAACTAACCAAAGTGCATAGCGGATAATGAGAGTGCAATCCGCATGGCGGATAATCCCGTTGAGCATAGCCGCACTAAACACATAGCCATTCGGTATCATTTTCTTAGGGATCACCAACAAAAGGGGGATATCGAGATTTCATACATTAACACTAAAGATCAATTAGCCGATATCTTTACCAAGCCTCTTGATGAACAAACTTTTACCAAACTTAGGCATGAGCTCAATATTCTTGATTCTAGGAACTTCTTTTGCTAAACTTGCACACATAGCTCATAAATATACCTTTGATCATGTCTCTTTTATATATGCTATGACTAATGTGTTTTCAAGTGTATTTCAAACCAAGTCATAGGTATATTGAAAGGGAATTGGAGTCTTCGGCGAAGACAAAGGCTTCCACTCCACTCTACTACTCATCCTTCGCCGTCTCTCCGCATCACTCTCCATCTTTGGTATAATCTTTACTCATATGTGTTATTTATGACCAAAGGGGGAGAAAGTACTTACAAGGGCTTATATCTCACTCAAAGTATCCGCTTTTGGCGATTCATGCCAAAGGGGGAGAAAGTATGAGCCCAAAGCAAAAGGACCGCACCACCACCCTAAATTTTAAAATTAATGGTTTTCAATTGGAAAATCTCAATTGGTATCTCTTTGTGTTCTAAAGGGGGAGCAAGTAGTATCTTCAAAACTTAATATTTCAAAACCCTCTTGAACACTAAGAGGAGAATTTATTTGAGGGGGAGTTTTGTTTAGTCAAAGGAAAAGCATTTGAAACAAAGGGGAGAAAATTTTAAACTTGAAAATGCTTTGCAAAAATCTTATTTCATCTACCTTTGACTATATTGCAAAAGGACTTTGAAAAGGATTTACAAAAAGAATTTGCAAAAACAAAACATGTGGTGCAAGTGTGGTCCAAAATGTTAAAAATAAAGAAACAATCCATCTACATCTAGTAAGTAACATTTATTGGCTCAATTCCAAGCAACCTTTGCACTTACATTATGCAAATTGGTTCAATTATGCACTTTTATATTTGCTTTGGTTTGTGTTGGCATCAATCACCAAAAAGGGGGAGATTGAAAGGGAATTAGGCTTACACCTACTTCTAAATTGATTTTGGTGGTTGAATTGCCCAACACAAATAATTGGAGTAACTAGTTTGCTCTAGATTATATGTTCTACATGTGTCAAAGGTTCATCTACAACTATACTAAATCGACTGTCTGGAATACCGTAGATTATTCCGGACAGGAGAAGCTTTTTGGAAAAACAGGCCAAGCGCGGACCGTCCGGGCCCTTGCGGCGGACCATCCGCGACACAAGGATGACCCTCGGACAGAACTAATGCAAAAATCCGAGTCTGCACTATGGACCGTCTGGAGGATAAGCGCGGACCGTCTGAACCCTCGCTCGGACCGTCCGGCCTCAGGCGCGGACCGTCCGGTAGGCAAGGATCCGAAAAACCCGAAGGTGACGGGTTCGGAAGAATGAATTATAGCGGCCTCGCGGACCGTCCGGGGTGCACGACCGGACCGTCCGCGACTGGGTCTGTCTGACATCTGACGATGCATTAAATGCAATATAGCCGTTGATATAGCCGTTACTGCTGACCGTTGCATTTTCAGCCGTTGATCTACAGGGGCGGACCGTCCGGACCTGGCGGGCGGACTGTCCGCGCTCAGCAGAATGGAGTAACGGCTAGGAAGTGGTTGGTGGCTATAAATACAACCCCAACCACCTCCATTTATAACATCCAAGCATTCCAACCTTCAACATTCAATACAAGAGCTAGCAATCCATTCCAAGACACATTCAAAGCCTCTATCTCTCCAAGTTTCACAATTGAGAAAAGAGATCATTAGTGATTAGTGACTTGAGAGAGAAAGTGATCCGTGTGTTATTTGTCGCTCTTGTCGCTTGGTTTTTGCAATCGTGCTTTCTTTCAATTTTCATTGCGATCAAACTCACTTGTAATTGAGGCAAGAGACACCAATCTTGTGGTGGTCCTTGTGGGAACTTTGTGTTCCAAGCATTTGAGAAGAGAAAGCTCACTCGGTCTAAGGGACCGTTTGAGAGAGGGAAAGGGTTGAAAGAGACCCGACCTTTGTGGCCTCCTCAACGGGGAGTAGGTTTGAGAGAACCGAACCTCGGTAAAACAAATCCGCGTGTCTCACTTCATTATTCGTTTGCGATTTGTTTTGCGCCCTCTCTCGCGGACTCTATTATATTTCTAACGCTTACCCAGCTTGTAGTTGTGTTTATTTTTGAGAATTTCAGTTTCGCCCTATTCACCCCCCCTCTAGGCGACTTTCAGTTAGTCACAATGGTCTTAGGGACCCAGATGCAAGTTTTATCTCCCTTGCATCTTGCCCCTAACTTCCTAGCAATCACCTTCTTATTCTTTCTACAAATGGCAAATGAAGCATTGCAAGCATGATATATTGTAGAAGGTTCATTACTTTTCCTAGGAACATTAACAACATTTCTCCTAGGCATATGATGAACAACATTTCTCCTAGACATATCTCTACCATGCATATAGGAAGAACTAGAAGCAAACATGGCATGAGAATCAAAAGCATCATAACTTCTATAGGCATTCCTAGAATGTCTCCTATCATGATACATAAAAGCATGGTTCTTTTTAGTACTACTAGCCATAGGGGCCTTCCCTTTCTCCTTGGCGGAGATGGGAGCCTTATGGCTTGTTAAGTCCTTGGCTTCCCTCTTAAAGCCAAGTCCATCCTTAATTGAGGGGTGTCTACCAATCGTGTAGGCATCCCTTGCAAATTTTAGCTTGTCAAATTCATTCTTGATAGTCTTAAGTTGGGCATTAAGACTAGCCACTTCATCATTTAATTTAGAAATGCAAACTAGGTGTTCACTACAAGCATCAACATTAAAATCTTTGCACCTATTGCAAATAATAACATGTTCTACACAAGAGTTAGATTTACTTGCTACTTCTAGTTTAGCATTTAAATTATCATTAACACCTTTTAAAGTAGAAATGGTTTCATGACAAGTAGATAGTTCACTAGAAAGCATTTCATTTCTTTTAATTTCTAAAGCAAGGGATTTTTTAGCCTCTACAAACTTATCATGTTCTTCGTACAAAAGATCCTCTTGCTTTTCTAATAATTTATTCTTATCATTTAAAGCATCAATCAATTCATTGATTTTATCAATTTTATTTCTATCTAAACCTTTAAATAAACTAGAATAGTCTATTTCATCGTCATCACTAGACTCCTCATCACTTGAAGAAGTATAAGTGGTATTCCGAGTGCATACCTTCTTCTCCTTCGCCATGAGGCACGTGTGATGCTCATTTGGGAAGAGGGATGACTTGTTGAAGGCGGTGGCGGCGAGTCCTTCATTGTCGGAGTCGGAAGAGGAGCAATCCAAATCCCACTCCTTTTCGAGATGTGCCTCGCCCTTGGCCTTCTTGTAATTCTTCTTCTTTTCCCTTTTGTTCCCTTTTTCCTCGTCACTATCATTATCGAGACAGTTAGCAATAAAATGACCAATCTTACCACATTTGAAGCATGAGCACTTCCCCATTGTCTTGGTCTTGCTTGGCTGTCCCTTGCGACCCTTTAGCGCCGTCTTGAAGCGCTTGATGATGAGGGCCATCTCTTCATCATTGAGCCCTACCGCCTCAACTTGCGCCACCTTGCTAGGTAGCGCCTCCTTGCTTCTCGTTGCCTTGAGAGCAACGGGTTGAGGCTCATTGATTGGACCATTCAACGCGTCGTCCACGTATCTCGCCTCCTTGATCATCATTCGCCCGCTTACGAACTTCCCAAGAACTTCTTCGGGCGACATCTTGGTGTACCTAGGATTTTCACGAATATTGTTCACCAGATGTGGATCAAGTACAGTAAAGAACCTTAGCATTAGGTGGACGACGTCGTGGTCCGTCCATCGCGTGCTTCCGTAGCTCCTTATTTTGTTGATAAGGGTCTTGAGCCGGTTGTACGTTTGGGTTTGCTCCTCGCCCCTTATCATCGCGAATCTCCCAAGTTCGCCTTCCACCAACTCCATTTTGGTGAGCATGGTGACGTCGTTCCCCTCATGAGAGATCTTGAGGGTGTCCCAGATCTGCTTGGCATTGTCCAAGCCGCTCACCTTATTGTATTCATCCCTGCACAATGAAGCTAGAAGAACAATAGTCGCTTGTGCATTTTTGTGGATTTGCTCGTTAATGAACATGGGACTATCAGTACTATCAAATTTCATTCCACTCTCAACTATCTCCCATATGCTCAGATGGAGAGAGAACAAGTGACTACGCATTTTGTGACTCCAAAATCCGTAGTCCTCTCCATCAAAGTGAGGAGGTTTGCCAAGTGGAATGGAGAGCAAATGAGCATTTGTACTTTGCAGAATACGAGAGTAATCGAAAGAAAAGTTCGAATTGACCGTTTTCCGTTTCTCGTAGTCGTAGTCGTCCTTTTGGGAAGAAGTGGACTCGTCGCTGTCGTCGTAGTAGACGATCTCCTTGATGCGCCTTGTCTTCTTCTTCCCATCTTTCCGTTTATGGCCCGAGCCCAAGTCGGTAGGCTTGTCATCCTTCGGCTCATTGACGAAGGACTCCTTCTCCTTATCGTTGATCACGATTCCCTTCAGCTTAGGATCCATCTCTTCGGGCGATTAGTCCCTTCGTGAAGAGAATGGCTCTGATACCAATTGAGAGCACCTAGAGGGGGGATGAATAGGTGATCCTGTAAAACTTAAACTTAAGCCACCAAAAACTTGATTAGGCGTTAGCACAATAATGCCAAGTGGCTAGAGAGGAGTCTCAACAAAACACAATAACCACAAAGATATCAACACAGAGATGGCACGGAGTAAGGGAGGGATGAGCAACTCACACAAGACACAAAGATCACAGCAAATACGTACACACAAGACCCAGACTTGAGCTCAAGAGACTATCATGAGTTTCTCACTAGAACGGAGCTCAAATCACTAAGAATGTCGAACAAGTGCGCAAGAACGAAGTGTGAGTGATCAACTATGCTCAAAGAATGCTTGGTTGTCTTCTCCATGCGCCAAGGGGTCCCTTTTATAGCCCCAAGGCAGCTAGGAGCCGTTGAGAGCATTGTTGGAAGGAAATTCTTGCCTTCTGTCGACTGGCGCACGAGACAGTCCGGTGCACCACCGGACACTGTCCGGTGCGGATCTCCTTCCTTATTTGGCGAAGCCGACCATTGGAGTTTGAGAGCCGTTGGCGCACCGGACACTGTCCGGTGCACACCGGACAGTCCGGTGCCTCCTTCTAGCCATTGGCTCGGCCACGTGTCCCGCGTAGATCGCGCGGCCGACCGTTGGCCCGGCCGACCGTTGGCTCACCTTACAGTCCAGTGCACCTCCGGGCAGTCCGGTGATTTTTAGCCGTACGCCGTTAATCAATTCCCGAGAGCGACGAGTTCGCCTGTGAACGGCTCACCGGACAGTCCGGTGCACCACCGGACAGTCCGGTGATTTATAGCCGTACACCGCCGTCGAAGTCCCGAGAGCAGCAAGTTCGCCAGAGTCAGCCTGGCGCATCGGACACTGTCCGGTGCACCCAGACTGAGCAGACTTTGGCTGAACAAAGCCATCTCTTTTCCAACTCGATTTTTCCTTTACTTTTGATTTGCAATTTGGCCACCACTTTGCATAGATTAACACAAAAGCACTTGTGTTGGCACTCAATCACCAAAATACTTAGAAATGGCCCAAGGGCACATTTCCCTTTCAACCTCTCCCACTCGCTTTAGGATTAAGAAGGGTCCAATAAAGCGAGGAGGCAACTTCCCTTTTACTTTAAATCTCCTCATACCCCGGATCGGTGACACCTTCAGATACACGTGATCACCCTCCTTAAACTCTAGCAGTCTTCTCTGGGTATCCGCATAACTTTTATGCCTTGACTGGCCGTTCTCAAGTTCTTCCTTATCAATCGAACTTGTTCTTCTGCCTCCTGTATAATCGCTGGTCCAAAGAACTGCATTTCACCGTTTGATCCCAATATAAAGGAGTCCTTCATTTTCTGCCATATAGAGCTTCAAACTGGGACATCTTCAAACTGGCCTGTAAGCTATTATTGTAAGAGAACTCTGCATACGGTAAGCTCTTATCCTAGCTGCCACCATGTTTAAGAGCACAAGCTCTTAGCATATCCTCCAGTACTTGGTTGGTCCTCTCGGTCTGCCCATTAGTTTGAGGATGGTAGGCTAAGCTAAAATTCAACTGTGTATCCAAGCACTCGTGCAACTTCTGCCAAAACCGGGACGTGAACTGTGATCCTCGGTCTGACACGATCTTCTTAGGCACTCCATGTAGACAAACTATTCGAGCCATATACAACTCTGCTAGCTTGGCTCCCGTGTAATTAGTCCTCACAGAAATGAAGTGAGCTACCTTTGGTAGCCTGTCCATAATCACCCAAATAGAGTCATACCCTGCAGGAGTGCGGGGTAGACCAACAATGAAATCCATGTCAATTTATTCCCATTTCCACTTGGGTATCTTAAGCGGGTGAAGTAATCCAGCAGGTCTGTGATGCTCGGCTTTTACCCTCTGGCAAACATCACATTCCGCCACATGTGCAGCAACATCCCTTTTTAGGCCATACCACCAATACTTTTGCTTCAAATCCTGGTACATCTTTGTACTACCCGGATGGATGGAATAAGCTGAATCATGTGCTTCCTTCAATATTGTTGGGGGCCTTTGGCTTCCGAAGGTCCTCAAAAACATGATTTAACAAAGTTTCTAGAGTATAATGCATGAACAGGTATCTTCGGACTTGAGTTAAAACCACAGTGTGAAGAAGCACAAAAGGAATACGAAGGATGGTGCGGAGCCGAAGCTGTGCGCAGAAGAGCTTCGGCATGATAGCAGAAAAGGAAACCGACTTAAAGATGAAAAGGCTATTTAGACCTTGACAGGTTACTATAGAGTTATTAGCAAATGTAGAGGGCATGGGTGTAATTTTACATGGGCTGCGTCACGTGCCTATAAATAGATGAACAGTGCTCCCGTACTGTTCACGCTGACTTAGCATTTGCTTTTGTGTCACGCTTGTATCTTTACCTTCATTCAAGCCGAAGGTACACTTGTAACTTAATATCATTTCTATTTTTTCATAGTAATAAAATAGAAATGAGTTAATAATAAGATATGACTGTTCATGTTATCTTTTGTTTTTTACGTGATTCTTTCTTCAATATTGTATATTGTGACTTACGAAGGTATGTCCTTCATAACCTTCATCCGAGAATCATTATATCCCAAGGGAAATAATGTTCTGAAGGACGAAGGACCTTAACGTTTAACGTTCTCTGTGTTGCCTTGTTCTTAATTCATAGCATTTGAGAACAAGTCCCCAACATTGGCGCCCACCTCCGGTGAACCCTTTTCGACCACCTTCGGTAAGCATCGACCTTCATCATGCCGCCAAAGAAAGCTTCAGCGACAAGGGCTGCCGCTCTGCAGCCGCTGGACCGGAACTAGGAGACCTTTTCTCTTCGAGAGGCCCGAAGCCAGAAGAGGAAGGCCACCAGTCCAACGCCCCAGGAGGACGAGTTGGACCAGGAGATCAGGAATATGGAAATGCTCCATCAGCAAGTGCAAAGGAAGAAGGAAAAGATGGCTCGGCTAGCTGACCTACAAAGGCAGATTGACGAAGCCACAGAAGAAGTTCGTCATCTTGCCCAAGATGAGCAAAATCGAAGGCCCCAGCACAGAGAGCTTCACCAAGAGGGCTTCTTCAATGAGGATGACTGGTATGAGGATTTCCATCATGGAAATTTTGCTTTTGATGATGCTTCTCCTCTGTCAACAGAACTGCAGGCTACACCTTGGCCCCTGTCTTACAAGCCACCCTAGCTCCCCATGTATGACGAACACTCAGACCCGAAGCAGTTTCTGATGAGCTACGAAGCAACCATATCTTCGTATGGTGGCAATACTGCAGTCATGGCGAAGTCTTTTGTCATGGCAGTCAAGAATGTTGCACAAACTTGGTACTCCTCTCTTTGGCCAGGAACAATCACATCATGGCAGAAGCTGAAGGACATGCTGATCACCAGTTTCCAAGGGTTTCAGACAAAGCCAGTCACCGCTCAAGCTTTGTTCCAGTGCACACAAGATCACGAAGAATACCTTCAGGCGTATGTCCGAAGGTTCTTGCGTCTGAGAGCACAAGCGCCAACAGTGCCCAATGAAATCATCATTGAGGCCATGATTAAGGGGCTTCGGCCAGGACCTACGGCCCAATACTTTGCCAGGAAGCCCCCTCAGACCCTGGAGAAACTGCTTCAGAAAATAGATGAATACATCCACGCTGATAATGACTTTCGTCAGAGAAGGGAAGAAGCTTACAGGTTCTCCGAAATGACCAGGGGCTTCGAAGGGAGAGTCCACCCAAGGCACGTCAGATCAATCCAATCTACTCAGAATGACGACAAAGGAAATCAGCAACAGAGGCCGCAATATTCCTCGTAGTCTTCGGGGCAGCAACAAAGTTACCCTCAGCTGCCAACTCCAAGGGGCAGAGGCGCCAGGGGCTTCGGAGGGAGGTTTGGGGATCAGCCCAGGAAAATTTATTGCCTATTCTACGATGAGGACAAGGGACATACTACAAGAATATGCCATGTCACCATTCAAAAATAGAAGGAGATAGCAGAAGCAGCAGCCCAACAGAACCAGCCGAAGCAGGTCATGCACACTGCTTCGTATCACTCACCATACATACCAGAGTATGTGGATAACCATTCTGCAGCTGCTGTTGCTTCGGCTAGCCAACCACAAGCATCTTGGCAATAGCCTCCACCTCCACCACCAATACAACCCGCATATTCCCGAGGCCAGCAGCCAGAAGGGAGCCAGCATAATCACCAACAGCGGGACTTCAGGGAGGAGTCCGAAGCTCGCACAGTCAACAGTACTGTACCAGAATCGAAGCACATCTACTAGGAGATATCCTACCTCTAAAGCAGTTATTGCATTCGTCATCATTTTCTTTTTAATAAGGAACAATCATTGAAAGCCTAAGTTTTTCTTGACATTTTCAATTTCTTGTAATAGCTTCGTTTTTGTCATAGTGAAAATATATCTTCTCCACAGACTTACGGAGTCCAAAAGTTGTCGAAGCATGAAAATTCGTTCTTAAGAGAACTTGTGGCTACAAAAAATATCTCCGAAGCTACAAAAAGTCGTACTATGGAACGCAGCGTAAGCTTGCCGAAGCTACAAAAAGTCGTTCCTAAGGGAGCGCAGCGTAAGTTTTCTGCTCAAAAGTCATTCCAAAGGGAATGCAGAGCTTACAACGAAAAATAAACGCTGATTCCGCCAAAATATAAGGTGAAGCGCGAAAAGTCAACACGAATACCGCCGAAATAGAAGGCGAAGAAGTTCAAAAGACGTTCCTAAGGGGATGCAGAACTTACAGCGAAAAGTCAATGCTGATACACCGAAAAATAAGCGGTGAAGCCGAAAAATAAATGGCAAAGTAATTGTGTATTCCACTGAGGGAATGTGTGTGTATCTTCGGCTCGAATATCATTTTGCATAGCATAACATCATCACATCATTCGCATAGCATAACATTATACATCATATTGCATCAATGGCACAAGAAGGGGATACAATATAGATCTTCGGAAACTGCTTCGAAGAAGTTGTGCCAAGGCACAAAATGATTTGAAGAACAGCTTCATCAGCTCTAATGTGGAAGGAGATCTATTGCTCACGAAGCTTAATGTTTTTATGGAATATGGATATTCTTCACAAAGCATGAAAAGAAGGGAAGGTGTTTTTTCGCCGAAGGCTCAAAAACGGTATGTACATAAAGTTTCATGCATCGTAAAGAATTGCGTCACAAATAGATTATATATTACATTCAAGACTACAGGATGTTACACACTTTGTTCAGCAAATATTACATTCCAAATGTTTTCACAATAACAGCTATTCTTCTTTTAAAACTGCTTCCGTAGCTTCGTTTAGTAGTTGAGTAATAGCTTCATCCATAATAGCTTCGGCCACTTTAGTAATTTCATCTTCTTTCTTTGCTTCGGGATCGGCCAATGACTCGACGGGCTCTAGGGCAGGAGATAGTGTGGCTGCGAGATAAAACGTAAATAAGTTCGAAGTCGCAAGAATAAAACATAAAGTTAAAAGCAATTAGGCAATACCTATCCGCCTTTCGAGTTCTGCAGCCTTTTTGGCTGCCTGTGCTGCTTCTCTTGCAACGTGAGAATCTTTTTCGCTCTTTTTTATTATCTCGTGGGCCATTCCTCGGCCACCATTCTCCCAGATGTCAGTAAAGAATTTTCCGCCGACTTCGTTTGCTTCAGCTGAGGGGTCCTTCGTATCATCAATAGACAAAGTAGTTTCGGCTTGGGCCAAAGCTTTTACATGCTCGCAGCCTGACTTCTCTAAAATAGCCGCAATACCTCTAGCACCTAAGAAGGCGCAGACATCCCCATGACCGCTCAAAATTTCCTCAAAAGCTTCAGCCTCGATGCTGATCTAGTCAATTGGGCCCTCAGGATCGCCTCTAACGAAGTTATCCTCGCTGGAGAATGCGCCAACATTGGCGAAGCTAGTTTTTATTTTTTCCACACATTCTATGGATTTTTCATAACATTTTTCTTTCAAAGAGCGAAGTTCTACAACCGTTTTCTCCCAATAGTTTTTCTAGTAGTCACTGGCGTCTCGGTCAGCTTCGGCGATAGCACATTTTAATTTTGCTTCAGCCAGCTGTTTCCGAAGACCCTCAATTTCGCATTTCTGAGCTTCAGCTTGGGCTTTGGAAGTAGCTTCGTCTTCTTTTAATTTATTCAACAATGAGTTTAATATTTTATCTTTTTCAATACCTTCGTTCCTTAGTTCAATTACTTCGGAACGAAGGTTGTTCAAAGCTATAGTACATCCTTCGTCTTCAGCACTTTTTTGCGCCCTGAGGGCGTTGTTAAGAATAAGGCCCTGCAAAAAGAGTGCGGTATTAAGTATAAGTAAATGAAAAATTTTGTTTTCAAGTACAAAAATCTCATTCTCTCACCTTTAAACTATTGTATGCTAAGCTGTCGGCCAATTCATCTTTTGACAGCACCAAGAGCCCTCTTCTAGTGTCGGGAATTCGAAGCTCCTGCTCATCTCCGGGCAGACAGAAATCTCTTTGTTGTCCGGGAGACAATACAAGAAGTCTTCTTCTCTACTGCCATTGAATATCAACGCCCCTTTCAGATATTTCAGTCTCTGGGCATAACATTGGGCTTCTCGCTTCTCTTCTGCAGATAACCTCTTTCCTGAAGCATGTCGTACAACATAATCGAGAGCTTTGGAAGATGCTTCGGGAATAGGAATGGCAGTTTTTTCAGACAGAATTTCTTCTGTAGCCTCTTTTTCTGTTTCTTCTTCTCCAATTTCCAAGGATTTCTCCTTGGCGGGCTCTGAGGGCCCAGCTTCGTTTTCGGCTTGGCTCTTGGCAGCTTCGGCTTCGGATAGTTTTGCCTCAATTTGGGTTTTCGAAGCTTCGACAGTCTTCTTTGCAGTAGAGCTTGAAGTTTTTATTGTTTCTAGCACATCTAGTACGTTCACCATCCTCTTCCTCTTGGGAGTCATTGTAAGATCCTTTTGTGCCTTCGGCATTGTCACCTCTGCCGAAGGGCTTATAACTTCTAATGTCTTTGTTTTCTCGACCCCTATCTCTTCAATACTAGTGGCCTCTGGCTCATCTGATTTGGCTGATGATGCCTTCGGCATTGCAGCCGGCTCTTCAGTTTTCTGTGTAATCGCACGTTCTTTGACTTCGGTCGCCGAAGATGTTTCACCGCCAAATTCGAGCACTATGGCCAGTTCGATGAAGCGCGTGAAATTTCCCTTTTAACCCGGGAACAGGATCTGGATGTCGCCTAGAGGGGGGTGAATAGGCGAATAAAACTTATTACTTTAAAACTTAAATTCTTACTCTACTCGAAGACTTAGTACGCAGTGGAGTGAGAAGATTCTTCGAGTAGGTTGCAGCGGAATAGAAAATCCTGTCTCAAAATGTCCTGCACTTCAAATAAAGCTTATACCACAGATAAGTATTGAAGTGCAGATATAAAGACGAGTAAGACAGAGAGTCAGGATACAATACAGAACAGAGCACACAGACGCAAGGATTTATCCTGAGGTTCGGTCAAGCCTGAAATGCTTGCCTAGTCCTCATTGGAGTTAGCCACGCCTGGGCTTGGAGTCTATTTCAACTCCTTCCTCCGTTTGCTCAGATCTGTCAGTTAGACAGATAGAGCCTTCCACTATGTTGAGTTTGTTACAACGAAACCGCGGCTGCTTACAATCTTCTTGGCAGCACCCCGACAGAGTAACGATACGCTCAAGACCTTGCTCTAGCTCTTAGCAGCACTTCTCCTTTCTCTAAAGGCTTATAGCTGTGCCTTCTACACAAACTATAGAGTTACACACAAGAGGGAGAGTGAGAAATGATTTGAGTGAAGTCTACACTTGTTGGCTGCGCTTGTACACTGCTTGAGGCGCCTAGGGGTCCCTTTTATAGGCACAAGGGGCCTAGGAGCCGTTGGAAGCAATCCAGGAAGGCAAATCTTGCCTTCTGTCGGGTGGCACACCGGATAGTCCGGTGCACACCGAACACTGTCCGGTGCCCGATTTCTTTCCTTCTATGGCGAAGCTGACCGTTGGCAGTCTTGGAGCCGTTGGCGCACCGGACATGTCCGGTGCACACCGGACAGTCCGGTGCCTCCATCTAGCCGTTGGCTCGGCCACGTGTCCCACGCAGATTGCGCGGCCGACCGTTGGCCCGGCCGACCGTTGGCTCACCGGACAGTCCGGTGTCACACCGGACAGTCCGGTGAATTATAGCCGTACGTCGCCGGTGAGTTCTCGAGAGCGGCCAGTTCGCTCGAGCCAGCCCGGCACCACCGGACACTGTCCGGTGCACCACCGGACAGTCCGGTGTGCCAGACTGAGCTGAGTCTTGGCTGTACACAGCCACGCCATTTGCACCTCTTTCCTTTTCTTCTTCTTTCTGTTTCTAACACTTAGACAAGTATATTAGTCCACAAAACCAATGTATTAAGTCTAGAAACATACCTTCTCTTAATTATTACATCTATAGCATTTGTCATGCTTGAGCTTTGATGTTGGACTCATAAATCATCAAGTCAACTTGACTTGATCTAGATTGACATTTCTTAGCTCCAACATCCTACAAAGGTCACATAGAACATCTACAAACATAGGAACAACCCAAACAAAAGATCAAGGTGAACTTAGCTCTTTTGGGCTGCTTCCAGTTCTGGTTTTGACACTTGTTCTCCTTCTAGTGACCTTGATCTCCTTCTTAGAGCTTGATCTTGAGCCTTATGACTTACACCACATAACTGTAGCTGTTACCTCATTGGCTGTAAGTCACGTCCTTATGTAGTGATCCTTGGTGTGTTATAGCTCTTCTCAACTCGATCACCCTTGACTTTGCAAGCCTTCTTCTTCACCCTTGGCTTTGGGTTCCTCAGCCTCCTTGACCTTCTCCCGTGCACTTGGTACCTCGAAGCTTCTCTTGCCTCCATCCTTGGCTTGATCAGTTGTCTCCGAGCTACGCACCCGAGTCTCACTTTATGCAATGTCCATCTTACTTGTGATGTCCATTATGTATCCATAATCCAGTTCTTGGACCATCACATTTGTTCTCTTGTGTTGAACCCTGTTAGCTTTACCTTAGGCACCTGTTCAACACTTAGTACACTTGTTAGTCCTTTAATTGAGTTGTCATCCAAACACCAAAACTCACAAGAGAGCTTTCAATCTCCCCCTATTTGGTGATTGATGGCAACACAATTAAAGCTTACATAAGAATAAGATTAGAAGCACAAATTTTGAATTCTAAGTCTATAGAATGCTCCCCCTAAATATGTGCTTACTTCAAAAACATTATTTTTGGCCTCAGACGCCAATATGCACATACTTAGGCAATTTGAAGCATTACTACACCTTAGCACTTTTTAGGATGCATTGTGTCAAGAATCAAACCATGATGCTATAACACACAAATGCACATAATCAGAGTTAAACATCATTCAAATTAGTGGATATATCACAGGAATATCAACCTACCACTATTCACTTTTAAGATACCAATTTCCAATTTAAAGCAATCTTAAAGCACCTTTAACCACTTGACTATCTATTACACTATAGAAGCCAAATAATAATTCATCGCGGTGGAAACACTAGTCCAAATGATGCAACACATATAATACTGCAAGAAGCATATGAATAACACATCAGCCCTTAGGATAAGCTTTCCTCTCAGGTTGAGATAAGCTTTAATACACAAATTCTCCCCCTTTGACATCAAACACCAAAAACCATACTCAAGCAAGAACATAGGATGATGTCAAGGGACAGCAGGGTGTTAAGGAGGAAAAACAACTATCAAACTCCCCCTTACTTATTGAACATATGCAAAAAGATTAATACTTCCTTTTGTACCATGTTGTAGTGTACTTCCCATCTTGAAAGTATTTAATCTCTCGAGAGCTTCTCCACACTTGTGCCTGATTCTTTCTCCTAACTTTTTCTTGTTGCTAAGACACCAAACTTAGAACAAGTTATAGTATTGGGCACAAGAAGAAACTTCCATTCTAATGATTATTAAAAGATGTCAATTGAAGTAGACTATCATGGCTACTAATTGAAAGATACCAATTGCAAAAGTTCATTTATTATCATAGCTCCATGATATTTAAGAATAAGCATCTATTATCACCAGATATTATAGAGCATGAGCAATCTAAAAATATGCACTTACTCACGACTTAAGATACCAATTTCTTGACTTATAGAGGTACCCAAGTCCTGATTGCTCCATTTCTTGCTTATCTTCTCTTTTCCACCTAGAGACTATACAAGATTGCTCAAGAAACAGTTAGTCTCAAAAGACACAAGTTATGTGTGCTCCCCTCAAGTTGTGCATCAAGTATTTGAATGACTTGCACTTTGCACATTCTAGCTTCCTTAGAACTAGAGGCGATCACAACATACCTTGGTCAAGGCATACTCTATCACTTTCATCACACAAAGATGCCAATTTGAATATCAAATGAAAAACCACTTAACACCAATTGAAGGCTAAATGAAAGGTTGACTAAATACAACAATGCATGCCTCAGTGGCACCTAAGCCAATTGAATACTCACAGGAAGTATAACATTTACACGCAACTTAGACATGCTTCATACTTAACTATCATTGCATCACATATACTTATTGAAAAACAACATGATCATGTCTAAGCACATCATAGTTAAGAAGGTTCTTTAGGTACACCAAAAGAAACAACATTTTAAGGCAAAAGTCTCCTAAGCCACGATACTACCAATGAAATGCAAGAACACAGCTATGATCACTATCAATGGAACTTCAAGATAGTCAATAAAATTGCACAGTTCCATTTTACATACCTTTGCCTTTATGAGAGCACTTGTTGTCACCAATTCAGGGCTCCTTTTGCTTACGCACCTCATAGCTTAAAAGGGCATGACATGGATTTGAAATTCACATAGTACCAAACTAGGGTAATCATGTGAACATGGACTAAACAAATTGTCATAATTGCACATAGCATGACTTACAAAAAGTTACAGGTTTATCCATATACACCAAGAGAGTTAATCGTTGTGGATATAACAAATGAAATAGCTACCCATGAATGATTCAAAAGATATATCCTATATAGCACCAGTCATGATTAAACAAACATCATTATGATTCATTTAACACAGGCAATCATAAAGCATAACTACTCCAAAGACAGGTAGCACAACAAGCCAACTTAAGAGCAATACTAAATTGCAATTATGTACTTAAAATACATGGGTACCGTCCTTTGGAGAGCAAGTTGTAGATTCTCATCAAAGTCCTTTACTTGATTCACCAATAATGATTAAGGACCTATACACCTTATTTCACTTGAGATGAACATGGGATTAGTGTCTCACAATAATTCAACCTTGGGTCAATAAACACCAAAACAATTAACAGCTTAAGCATAGAGTTTTAGATAACCGTCTTAAGCTCTCCCATGGTCTCCAGTCCATCTCAAGGCACCTGCATGGTCTAGTTAGCACAGTTTGGTTCCCATCTCGGGATGGGTCCATAATGATCATCTAAATGTGCCTTTGGTACCCAAATTGCCTTTGTGCTAGTTCTAGGTGATCTCGTTATAGATCTAGCACATGTATATGATTTGGGTCTCCTACGCGAATAAAATTGAGACAAATTCACTTGCTTAGGAATCTTACCTTTATAACATACCTTGGATAGATGACCCTGCTCACCACACTTGTAGCAGAAGCGTCGCTCAACCTGACATGACGCTTGTTGTGTGTCATTTTCCTTGGTGAGGGTCACCTTGGAGGATGCACATCCTTGATTCTTCATGACCGGACATGAAGTGATCGTGTGGTCCTTATTGTTGCATCCAAAACAACTCCTTGTCCCTTCATTCTTGTCTTTGTACAGACAAGACGCGATGAGGTGGCCTAACTTCTTGCACTTGAAACACCTCCTTTTTCCTTTTCCCTTTTTGTACTTGAATGACATGGAGAGAAGGTCAGTGCAAGCAACATGATTAATTGAATCTTTACCTTTTTCCAAGCTCATGTTGATTTCTTCATCTTTAGGAACATTTTTCTTATTGAGCTTGACACTTGCTGCAGTTTTTCCTTTCTCAAGCTTCTTCACCACGCGCCTGTGGATATCTTGAGAGAGTTGAGCAATGTGTCTTCTCCTCAGTTGTCTTTGCTTCTTGTTCCCACACAATTTCTTTTGTGACTTTGCAGCTTGATGCTTATTCAAACATTGGCTTTCTTTTGAACAACAGGGGTTAGCACATGGTGATGAATTATCTAAATGTGTACCTGTGCAAGAATGAAGTTCACATGAATTTAAGTTCGTAATTACGACCTCATGAGCAACTTCAAGCATGATATGTCTATCCAAGAGATTATCATGATAACAAGACAATAAGTCATATTTTTCAGTAAGAGCAAGGTTATCATGACTTAACAATTCTACTTGATTCCTAAGCATAGAATCTTCAATTTTAAGTTGAGCAGCATTAGATAATACATCATGATTATTTCTTTGCTCAAATAAAATCGATTCATACCGTTGGACCAAATTCCCATGAGAGTACTTTAGCTCCTCATGTTCTTTGGTCATCTTCTCCAGGCTATCGTTGGTTTTGATGAGGGACTCCTCTAGCCTGAGAAGCGTCTCGCCTTGTTCCTTGTTCCTTCTCAACAATTTAATCAAGAGAGCTTTGTCCACTTTGTTGAGATGGTTGTAGAAACGGCGAATCTCCTCTTCTTCCACATCATCGGTCTCATTTTCCCTGTCATTAATGTTAGTGGAAACAGTATAGGAAAATGTACCTTGTGATGATGAAGATTCATTCTCGCTATCATCCTCATATTCCTCCTCATCATGGCTTTTGTCTCCACCGTTATTGTTAGCAATAAAACACTTATAATTAGTGGAGACCAAACTTGTCGACGAGGTAGATTCATCGTTGGGTGTCCATCGTTCTTGATCTTCTCCCTTTGAATGGTTAGCATCACAAGCAATATAGGGAGTAGAAGTAGTACAATTTGCCACAAAATATTTTACTTTAATTCTATTCCATAAATCATGAGCATCAACAAACAAATCATTATCACTACTCATGATGGCAAAATAGGCACTTCTAGAAAGAGAGTCAACTAAGATGTTGCAAGCATGGTGATTCAGAGATAAACATCTTAGTTCTTCATTAGAAGGATTTTTACTAAAATCAGAGGGAAAAATACTTCTACTAAAGACCTGTCTCAAATCAGGATCAATACTCATGAAAGCATTATAAATAGAAACAGACCAGGACTTGTAATTAGAACCATCGCCTAAGAGAAGTTCTACAGTTACCTCTTGTGACGACATCTTTATCTCCGGATGGCTAAGCCCACACTGGAGAGGCCTAGCTCCGATACCAATTGAAAGTTCCCTTTTAACCCGGGAACAGGATCTGGATGTCGCCTAGAGGGGGGTGAATAGGCGAATAAAACTTATTACTTTAAAACATAAATTCTTACTCTACTCGAAGACTTAGTACGCAGTGGAGTGAGAAGACTCTTCGAGTAGGTTGCAGCGGAATAGAAAATCCTGTCTCAAAATGTCCTGCACTTCAAATAAAGCTTATACCACAGATAAGTATTGAAGTGCAGATATAAAGACGAGTAAGACAGAGAGTCAGGATACAATACAGAACAGAGCACACAGACGCAAGGATTTATCCCGAGGTTCGGCCAAGCCTGAAATGCTTGCCTAGTCCTCGTTGGAGTTAGCCACACCTAGGCTTGGAGTCTATTTCAACTCCTTCCTCCGTTTGCTCAGATCTGTCAGTCAGACAGATAGAGCCTTCCACTATGTTGAGTTTGTTACAATGAAACCGCGGCTGCTTACAATCTTCTTGGCAGCACCCCGGTAGAGTAACGATAGGCTCAAGACCTTGCTCTAGCTCTTAGCAGCACTTCTCCTTTCTCTAAAGGCTTATAGCTGTGCCTTCTACACAAACTATAGTGTTACACACAAGAGGGAGAGTGAGAAATGATTCGAGTGAAGTCTACACTTGTTGGCTGCGCTTGTACACTGCTTGAGGCGCCTAGGGGTCCCTTTTATAGGCACAAGGGGCCTAGGAGCCGTTGGAAGCAATCCAGGAAGGCAAATCTTGCCTTCTGTCGGGTGGCACACCGGACAGTCCGGTGCACACCGGACACTGTCCGGTGCCCGATTTCTTTCCTTCTATGGCGAAGCCGACCGTTGGCAATCTTGGAGCCGTTGGCGCACCGGACATGTCCGGTGCACACCGGACAGTCCGGTGCTTCCATCTAGCTGTTGGCTCGGCCACGTGTCCCGCGCAGATTGCGCGGCCGACCGTTGGCCCGGCCGACCGTTGGCTCACCGGACAGTCCGGTGCACACCGGACAGTCCGGTGAATTATAGCCGTATGTCGCCGATGAATTCCCGAGAGCGGCCAGTTCGCTCGAGCCAGCCCGGCACCACCGGACACTGTCCGGTGCACCACCGGACAGTCCGGTGTGCCAGACTGAGCTGAGTCTTGGCTGTACACAGCCACGCCATTTGCACCTCTTTCCTTTTCTTCTTCTTTCTGTTTCTAACACTTAGACAAGTATATTAGTCCACAAAACCAATGTACTAAGTCTAGAAACATACCTTCTCTTAATTATTACATCTATAGCATTTGTCATGCTTGAGCTTTGATGTTGGACTCATAAATCATCAAGTCAACTTGACTTGATCTAGATTGACATTTCTTAGCTCCAACATCCTACAAAGGTCACATAGAACATCTACAAACATAGGAACAACCCAAACAAAAGATCAAGGTGAACTTAGCTCTTTTGGGCTGCTTCCAGTTCTGGTTTTGACACTTGTTCTCCTTCTAGTGACCTTGATCTCCTTCTTAGAGCTTGATCTTGAGCCTTATGACTTACACCACATAACTATAGCTATTACCTCATTGGCTATAAGTCACGTCCTTATGTAGTGATCCTTGGTGTGTTATAGCTCTTCTCAACTCGATCACCCTTGACTTTGCAAGCCTTCTTCTTCACCCTTGGCTTTGGGTTCCTCAGCCTCCTTGACCTTCTCCCGTGCACTTGGTACCTCGAAGCTTCTCTTGCCTCCATCCTTGGCTTGATCAGTTGTCTCCGAGCTACGCACCCGAGTCTCACTTTATGCAATGTCCATCTTACTTGTGATGTCCATTATGTATCCATAATCCAGTTCTTGGACCATCACATTTGTTCTCTTGTGTTGAACCCTGTTAGCTTTACCTTAGGCACCTGTTCAACACTTAGTACACTTGTTAGTCCTTTAATTGAGTTGTCATCCAAACACCAAAACTCACAAGAGAGCTTTCAGCGTGGTCGGTGAGTAAGGACTTTCACCTTTTTTCTCTTCGGCGCGGGCTCGCTTGGAGCAGCTGAAGCATCGTCTTTCCTAGAAGTTGCATTTTTTTCTTTTTTGCACCCGCGACAGGTAACGGTAGTCAGGGTACATGAACCCAATAGCATCAAAAACTCTATTTAGTCTCTTCTTTTTCCGGCCTCCGAAGGCCGTAGATAGCGTATTGTCTTCCGCTTTGGAGTACAGCCTAAGCAGCTCATAACTTGTAGCTTCAACGCTTTTCAGCCAGTCGTTGTCTGGCTCGATAAACTGGTCTCTAAACCTGAAGGTATATTTTAGTCGAACCAAACCACCTTCGTGGGGATTGCTGATGGTTTCTTTTGGCATCTCCCAGTTGGCTACCAATGGCCATATCCTGTAGGCCACGTGCTCTTGAATTAAGTCTCTCGTCCCGATGAAAGAGCAGACTAAGCCGAAGGCCTTGCGACATTCTTCGGCCGCTTCGTCAATTTCTACCTTCGGTTTTCGGAGGCCGAAGCGTTGCCAGATAGGGCGCATGATGATCCCTTTAATATCCTCTCGTGCCTTTAAATCATTTTTCACATAGAACCATTCTTTAATCCAGTCTCCGGGCCATCTTTTCCGAAAGGTTGGCACGGGGCAGCTTGACCCAGAGTGAGCAACGAAGCTATAGCAGCCAAAATTGTTATCATACTGCTCTTTACCCTAGGGCTTTGTCTCATATAACAGTTCGTGCATACTGCAGAAACTTTTTGCTTTTGGCTCCAAGCCCTGACTCCTCATAGCCCATACGAAGATCCCCATTCTTATGATTGCTTCGGGCGTAATTTGATGAAGGTAAACCTGGTATATCTTCAGAACTTCTACCACAAAACTGCTTAGGGGGAACCGAAGCCCATACTTGAAGAAGCTTCGGAAGATCACGACTTCGTTCTCTTCGGGAGCAGGAGAAGTCTTGTCTCCGTTGTCAGCCCTCACGATAGACACATCTCGAAAGTATCTTCCCCTCATATTGTCGAGATGACTCTGTTTAATAGTTGATTTTTCGAAAACTGTATGACTTGGTCGCCAGGGTCGATCTTTGGAGTCTTCGCCACCGCTTTCCACATCATAATTGTCACTATCACCGGTGTCCTCAGATAAACCTTCTAAAATCTCCTTTGTAATTTTCTCTGTATTTGTCTTTTCTATTGATTCAAGAAAGCCAAGATTCTTCTCCTCAGAAAGGCTCAGCTTCATTTTAGCAACAACTTTTTTATCTTGAGACATCTTCGGAAATGCTGAAAAAGTGCTCTCAAAGCCGAAGCTTAAAAAATTTAAAAAGCCAAGCAAATGTCGGTGCGCAACAGCTAAAAAATTGAGTAAGCAAGAGCAGATGGCAAGGAAGCGTGCCAAATGAGCTCGTGGTGTGCTCTTATTTATACGCCTAGTGCGTTGAAAATTGGAAGGCCCCGCTTGTCAGTGATTGTTGCTATTCTAGCAAAGGGAAGGTGTTTTTTCGGACCTTCGGCTTAAGGCCTTCGTCCATATCGCAATCTGAATTTATCATTCTAACAAATTAATATTGCGAGGGGCTACTGTTGGGGGCCTTTGGCTTCCGAAGGTCCTCAAAAACATGATTTAACAAAGTTTCTGGAGTATAATGCATGAATAGGTATCTTCGGACTTGAGTTAAAACCACAGTGTGAAGAAGCACAAAAGGGATACGAAGGATGGCGCGGAGCCGAAGCTGTGCGCAGAAGAGCTTCGGCATGATAGCAGAAAAGGAAACCGACTTAAAGATGAAAAGGCTATTTAGACCTCGACGGGTTACTATAGAGTTATTAGCAAATGTAGAGGGCATGGGTGTAATTTTACATGGGCTGCGTCCCGTGCCTATAAATAGATGAACAGTGCTCCCGTACTGTTCACGCTGACTTGGCATTTGCTTTTGTGTCACGCTTGTATCTTTACCTTCATTCAAGCCGAAGGTACACTTGTAACTTAATATCATTTCTATTTTTCCATAGTAATAAAATAGAAATGAGTTAATAATAAGATATGACTGTTCATGTTATCTTTTGTTTTTTACGTGATTCTTTCTTCAGTATTGTATATTGTGACTTACGAAGGTATGTCCTTCATAATCTTCGTCCGAGAATCATTATATCCCAAGGGAAATAATGTTCCGAAGGACGAAGGACCTTAACGTTTAACGTTCTCTGTGTTGCCTTGTTCTTAATTCATAGCATTTGAGAACAAGTCCCCAACAAATATGGTTTCACGAATACTGTTGATCTCAGGAACACAAATCCGGTTCTTGAACCATATCATGCTCTGCTCGTCCTCCATGAAGTCCGGGCCTCTACCTTCAGTTATTAGATCCTTGATCTCCTAAATTTTAGCATCACTGATCTAGCCCTTACGTATTTCCTGTTCCAAGGTATGCTCTACCTCTATGGTAATTCCTTCAGTATGAGCAACTATCCCCAGATTGAGCTTCTCAAAATCTTCTACTAACTCTTCAGGTAACTGAATGACAATAGCTGCATGGACATGCTCCTTCTGACTCAAGGCATCCGCAACCAGATTCGCCTTGTCCGGATGATAATGAATTTCCATGTCATAGTCCTTGATGATCTCCAACCAACGGCGTTGCCTAAGGTTGACATCCTTCTAAGTGAAGATGTACTTTAGGCTCTTGTGATCAGTATAGACTTGGCACTTAGTCCCCATAATATAATGTCTCCATATCTTGAGCGTGTGCACTACGACTGCCAGTTCTAAGTCATGAGTGGGGTAATTCAACTCATGTTTACGCAACTGGCAAGACGCTTAAGCAATGACATGTCCTTCTTACATAAGCACACACCCCAAGCCCTGGCGACTTGCATCACAATATATATCAAAACTCTTCTATAGATCTGACATAATCAACACTGGAGATGACATTAACTTAAACCTCAACTGGTTGAAACTCTCTTGGCATTCCCAATTCACTTAAACTCCTTTCCCTTCTCTAATAATGAGGTCATAGGCTTTGCAATCTTAGAAAATCCCTCAATGAATCGTCGGTAATATCCTGCGAGTCCCAAGAAAATCCGGACCTCCGTAACTGAACTTGGTATCTTCCAACCAACTATCACTGTTACTTTAGCCGGATCCACTGAAATTCCACCTTTAGAAATAATATGTCCAAGGAATGGTACTTCATCAAGCCAGAACTCACACTTGGTAAATTTGCCATAGAGTTGATTATCCCGTAACTTCTGTAAAACACCATCCACAGATGTTCCTCATGATCACTATCATTCTTGGGATATATGAGAATTTCGTCGATGAATATCACAACGAATCTATCGAGATACTCCATGAACACCTTGTTCATCAGATTCATGAAGTAGGCTGGTGCATTGGTTAAGCCAAACGACATGACTGTGAATTCATATAGACCGTATCGGGTAGAGAAAGTCGTCTTGGGAATATAAGATGGTCTAATCTTCATTTGATGGTAGCCCGACCTGAGGTCAATCTTAGAGAACACCCTAGCACCTCTCTTCTGATCAAATAATTCTTCAATATGAGGTAACGGGTACTTGTTCTTAATGGTGACATCATTAAGTGATCTATAGTCCACACACATCCGTTGCGAACCATCCTTCTTCTGTACAAACAGTATCGGTGCTCCCCAAGGTGAGGAACTTGGACGAATGTACCTCGCTTCTTGCAACTCTATTAATTGTTTCTTAAGTTCTTTTAACTCTTCCACTGACATCCTATATGGCCTTTTTGAAATGGGAGCAGTACCATGTAAGAGATCAATGACGAATTTGACTTCCCTATATGGTGGCATTCCGGGTAACTCTTCAGGAAAGACGTCAGGAAAGTCTCTAACAACTCGGATGTTTCTACCCACGAATTTTCCATCTACTAGAAATATGGCAGGTCTGGTAGAGGCGGTTATGGTAATTTCAACTTCAAAATCTTTCCCCTTTGGAACTGGTGAGTTCTATGATTCCCTTAGCACAGTGTATAACTGCCTTTGCTTTCCTTAACCAAGACATCCCAAGTATTAGATCTATACTGCTTTCTTCTAGTACTACAGGTGTAGATCAGAATTCCCTTCCCATGATTATCAGTGTTAATCTTTGTGTCATATAGTTTGCTTCAACAGGCCCTTTAGGTGTAATTACTACCATTGGTGTTTTCATATTTTGAAGTGGCAATTCATTGGTGGTGGCAAATCAAGCAGAAATAAACGAATGCGTAGCTCCATAATCAAATAATAATGTTGCTGGAATTGCATTAATGTAAAACATACCGATAGTGATGTCCGCACCGTCAGCAGTGGCCTCGGCACTGACTTGGTTAACCCTGGCAATGCTGAATCCCTTGCCAGGAGTATGTTGCTTATTCGAAGCTGATGTGCTGGAATTCCCCACCAGACAAGCATTTGCATAGTGCCCAACCTAACTGCACTTGAAGCATGTAGGGCCTGCCTTCTGTCCTATAAGCCTCACCGGGGTGCCAGTGGGGGCAGCCTGACGAGTGTGGGGTGTCTATGGAGTCCCCTGTGGAGCGTACTGAGCTAGGCGCAGTCCTCCTCCTGGACGAGCTAGTGTACCCAGGCGCGGCACGTAGCGAGGACGAATACTGCTGCTACCCTGCCCCTGGGTAATGGCCTTCTTCTTCATGTCTCCCAGTTGAACACGCTTGTGTTCAATTGCTAGAGCTTTATCAAGCAGCCTCTGAAATGATGGGAATGTATGAGCAACCAGTGCATACTGTAGTGGCCCATTGAGTCCTTCTATGAAGTGCTCTTGCTTTCTCTCATCATCAACCACCTCATCAGGAGCATACCGTGATAGCTGAATGAATTTGTCACGATACTCACTAACTGACATGTTGCCCTGTTTGATCGATAGAAATTCCTTCTTTTTGATCTTCATCAGTCCAGCAGGTATGTGGTAGTTTCTGAACTGTGTGGCGAACTCCGCCCAAGTAATAGTGTTAGCAGCGTCGTGGGCAGCAACATAAGAATCCCACCAATTAGCATCAGGACCAGTCAGGCGACCAGAAGCATATAGAACCTTCTCCCGGTCCGAGCATTGGGCAATTTTTAGCATCTTCTCTACTAATTTCAATCAGTCATCGATGTGCAGAGGATATGGGGAGCTAGCGAAGGTAGGCGACTTGTGGCTCATAAATTCCCGGTGCTTGTCCGGGGGTGGAAGTAGTGGTGGCGGTGGTGGCAATGGGGCTTCTGCTGTCGCCAAATCCTCTCCTGATGCATCTCCTCTCGCATATCTTGCCTTTCCTCGTGCATCTCTTGGCATTCATGTCGCATCTGCGCATGCATATCTGCCATAGTATCAGCTATCTGTTGCATCATCTGCATCTGGGCTGCAACTATTGGATCAGTTCCGGCTGGTGGAGGATTTGGAGGATCCATCTCTGCTTGTTTTTGTTGTCTAAGTACCCTCCGGTTGTGTCGGTTGGCGGGTAGATCAATTACTCCTCCCTTCTTGGTATTGACCATCTAGGTTAGAAATACATGGTAAGATATAATTGTAGAATAGACGAGTAATTATGGGGCAGAATCTTTT
The DNA here is from genome assembly GCA_029449295.1 of Zea luxurians. Lineage (NCBI taxonomy): Eukaryota > Viridiplantae > Streptophyta > Magnoliopsida > Poales > Poaceae > Zea > Zea luxurians. The sequence goes on along the minus strand of JAOPSE010000010.1, from coordinate 32,723,711 downwards.
GGGGGTTTTATTAGCTAAGTAGATTAGTGTGTCACCTACTCATACTAATTACCTTATGGTGGTACATGCTAGAATGCCCTGCTATACTGATTCAATCAATCAAAGAAGCAAATCAAGCATTTACCATAAGAACAAGCATCCAATTACTTTAAGTAGAGAAAATAATTTTAATTTTGTCTTGGGTCTCCTATCTCTTTAGAGGGTCATGGGTGTAGGATTCCAAAGTGTGAAATCCTCCTTGTCTTAGAATAGAAAAGATAAGAGTAATCAGAGTAGAATGGTAGAAGGTGAGACAGGATCAAGATAAGTATAGAAAGAATCAGAGTAAGGTAAGTAGGTAAGGGTTTTGTCCAGGTCTATCTAGGTTTCGTCCTACAGTCAACATTTCCTCTGATACCACTTCTGTCACACACGGATTTGAAGGATAAAGCTGGGTGCATCTCATATGTGCGCCAAGGAAGAACATCACATATAATGACATATTGTATAGAGATAAATGTCATAAATACCATAAATGTAATTATTACATAGCGTAAATCTTACAAAAATAAACAATAATAATAAAGTGAACTAAAATATTATTTCCCTCGCGCCACAAAGCTGACTGAGAGACGCCACTTAGATCAACTCGTAGGCTTCATTGTAGGGCGGCTCCTCTTCAACCACCTGCTCCTTCACCTATGGGGGGTTTATATATCGCAAGAGTGAGCTCACAAAAGATCATAGCTCAACAAGTTGTGGGGATAATGTGCATGAACTCACCAAAGGTGGGAGCTCATGTGAACTATAAGGCTGATCAATAAATAAGGGTTAAAGCTGAGCATTGCTTTTATAAGTTGGTCAAATTTTATTAGCAGTTACTAAATGTAAGTAAATACCAAACCATAGTAATAGTAAATCAAAATATTAATAAATCCCAATGCGATGCAAATGGTAAATTAAATTTAATTCCATAAATTAATCATGTGAGTGTCCGAGCCGCTCATGACCGTGAGCACGGCTAGTATACCAGTTTTACACTCTCTAGAGGTTGTGCATCTTTACCCACAAGTCGTGTTACCCATTTGCCACGGGGTTGATCGAACCCCATACACCTCTACCAAGGAAGCGAGGCAGGGTACCACTACAAGGCCTTTACAAAGTTCCACTAGCTTCAAAAAACCCGCTACAGTTTCTAGGAAGCTCCAATGCAGGGATCCCTCGCCTGACCGCCATCGCAGCAAAATCAACCAAACGACCTCCCTACACTGACCACTCCCCTACTGCCCTTGCCCCTATCGGGTAAGATAGTCCTCTACTAGCTTTCCTACTTAGTCAGCCAAGGGCATCTCATACCACCGTTGTGGTAGCACTATTTTCCCGGGTGGTTCTCCATGTTCCTTTTAACATAATGATCTTATCATGAATAGTTAATAATGAACTGATAATAAAAGTGTGATCATGAATAATGTATATCTCCATACCCAAAACCACATAAAGCAATAGCAGGTACTACCCAAAAATTCAGTGGTAAAACAAGGTATAAATATAGCCAAACTAGGGTAACCTATTGGGTTCCATCAAAATTAACCTATGCAGATCATTATGATTAATAAGAAAATGACTAGGTAAAAGGAGGTATTAAGGGCACAACTTGCCTTCAACGAGCTCCTACTCAGCAGTCTCCACCTGCTAAACCCCTGGATCCTCAGTAGCTTGCTCATCTACTCGCAACAATACAAACAAACATAGTATAGCAAAAAATATCATCACACCAAGCAACAGAACAGAATGCATGATAATATTCTACGCTGCGTAAAGAGATCGTAGGAACAAGAATCACTAAATTCGGAATTACGGTTCTCTAGTTATGAATTTCTGAAGTTATTTAGCACCGAGAATAGAGTAATTCAAGTAATTAATTTTAATTCAAGTTTCATGATTAAATAGAGCTACTAATTGATAGACAATATTATTACAAAATTAATGCCACTGGAATGGATCAATTTGGAGCTAAAACTAATTAAATATAATTTATACAAGTTTTTGGAATTATTTTTGTATTAAAAATCCATTTCTATAATCATTTCTCTAATTTTCTCTATTCTGTACTGTGCGCTAATTACCAAAAAGCTCCACGGCCAAACTATAAGAATTCCTTAGACTCAGTCATCCACCAGGACGGATCGCGGGTTGATTACATAAAAGTGGGAGGTTCTAATTGTAAAGGCACGTGACCAAAACAGTACGTGTGATTTCGGACCATATGATCAAAACAAACGGTGACGATTAAATCGTTGTCACCCGAATCGTTACGTGACATACGCCGTCCGATCCATGATTACTGGTTGAGATCAACACTCACCGTGATCGGCCTAGATTCGACCGAGAGCGGATCTGCGGCCCGGATTTAAAACCATGATTTCACCCCCCCCCCCCGATCCATCTGATCCAAATCGGACGGCCATCATCCTATGGTTGAACCGGTATGTGGCTTTTAATCGTAGCTGATGGTCATGTGATCTATGGACACCGACGATTCGGGTGAATCAGTACGCGATGCAGAATCACAGCCGTCCGATTTTTTATCAACGGCCATCGGGTTATCTTTCTCCTCAAACCCAACGGCGGCCCGCACGGCGGCGCCATTTATGAGCCACCGTGATTACGCGTGCTACCGCCCTAACCTCTAAGTAGCCATTTGCATCATGTAGTGTTGGGCAAATCGAAACGGGGAAGCCATAACTCACCGAGGATGGTGTGCACAGGAGTCCGGTCTACCGCGATCTATGGCTTCACCGTGATGTTGTTGCTCCGGCGAGCAATTTTCCACCAGCCGTTCCTCAAAAACGCCCGGGAAGACCCGCGCAGATTCTCGCGAACGCGACGAAGCCCCGACCCTCTCGCTTAGGTCCCTACACCGGTGTGGACGCGGCACCACGGTGGCAGCCCCACGGCACGCTCTTTTTCTCTTAGCGGCACAACACGGTACTCGGCGGGTGAGAGTCTCGTAGGTAGGAGGAAATGGTCGGCTAGGGTTCTTAGTACCCCATATAGGCGTGAGGTGGCCGAGGTGGGGCACCAACTTCCCCGAATTCGACGATGAGGTCGTTGAAGGGGAACAAGTCCGCCCGACCCCACCCATCAGTCTCAGCGCAGAGAAAAAGATCCTCCAACGCGGGGCCCGGTTGCCAGCTTCCTAGAGGACATCCACGGCGACCCGTGTGAGGATGGCGCGTGGGCCCCGTTTGTCGCGCTACTCCCCCACAATCCAGTGCACTTAGACAACACTACCCAATGGGTCCCACAAGTCAGGTGCGTGCCCGCGTGAGGAGCGCCCGACGAGCGGGTCCCGCCTGTCGGCGCGGACTTGTTGTGCGTTAATTGGGCCGCGCGGGGGAATAAATAGGATGGGCCAAGCATGCCAAATTTGGTCCAAGCGCACATTGACTATTTCTTTCCCATTTCTTTTTATACATTTTCTCCAAATTCTAGAATTTAAATTAGGTCTAACCCCTAACTTTCATTATTGATGTATCCTTATTAATACTATGATTATTAATCAATGCACAAACAAAACTCCAATATGATGCATGACTTTTCTTTTTGTGTTTTAGTAAATAATTATTCTCTTTAAATTATGTTTAGTCACATGTCTCAAGAAGTAAATGGCAAATCACATAAGGAGATCAATTCTTTTATAAGTTTTATAATTTGGGTATTACAAGAGGTGTGTAGTCTTGGCTATACCAAAGAGTATAAATTCCGCATTTATTGGAGTTAGCCAACATAATTAGTTTTAGAAAGGACTATTCACCCCCCTCTAGTCCTCCATCTCGACCCTACACCATCTCCAATTGATGATGATCCTTAACCAAGTCAATATGGGCAACCATATGAATCCCATAGCGGACTACAAAGTCCTGATATTCATCATCAAATACGGGAAGATTTACTTCACACAACACTTCTTCAATGTATGGATTTGAACTGAAGCAATGAATGTCAAACTACAAAACTTAAAGAGTGATTAACCCTTTGAAGAAAATTACCTCTTGATTTTGTGGTTGGATCGGTCGATGCGACCAAGTACTGGGTAGCTAAGGGCCTGGTCGATGCAACCAAGAGCTCGACTGATGTAATTATGGCTGTTGCGGCAACAATAGTGGTAGTAGTGTAGGGTCGAGATGGTGGACTAGAGGGGGATGAATAGTCCTTTCTAAAACTAATTACGTTGGCTAACACAAATAAATGCGGAATTAATACTATTCTGTCTAGCCAAGACTGCACCCCTCTAACTATAACAAACTCCTTACAAAAGATCTTAATTGAAGCAACTAAGGTGCCAAGCTAGTGAAAGAGCTCTCCTACACAAGTCTAATTAGCAAGGTCATACAAACCTATACAAATATAATTCTAAGCACACCGAGTGCTCCTAAACATACTAGCAAGCAAAGCACACAAAGCACAACTCACCGGTTGCATTACACAAGCACAACTAGAGAGAAATAACTACTTAGCTACACAAGCTAAGCAAAATGGAATAGCTACACAAACTAACAACAAGTGAGCAACTATTTTATAACAAGTATGACTAGAAATACAAGAGCAACAAATACTCACTAGCATAAGTATATGAACAAGTAAATACAAGCTAGTGAGGAAAGTTGCAAACCAACGTGGAGATGATGACACTTGACACAATGATTTTTCTCGTGATGTCGATGACTTGTCGATCACCCCTAGTCCACGTTGAGGTGGATTCAAAGCACCCAACAGCTCCTCTATCAAGACTCTGCTTGATCTCTTGTGCTCGATTGGTCAATGAATCTCCCAAACCTCGATTCCACTAGAATTGCTTTTCACCGCTCTAGCGAGGCAAGCACAACGCCTCCCACAATCACCATCACGACCTCTTGTTGAAGAGCTCACGGGGAACCACCACCACCAAACTGTCTAGGAGGCAGCAACCTCCAAGAGTAACAAGCCAATTGACCTCGCTTGATGATCTCCCTAGTGCCTAAAAGATCAACAACTTGATGCAATGCACTAGATGGCTCTCAATCTCACTAGAATGCAATACCAACCAATATGAGTGAGATAGGAGAGAGAGGAGGGGCTCCAATATGCTCACAAGTGTTCCAAATAGCCTCAACAACATTCTCAATCTCGGGCACACAAGTATATATAGCCCTCTCTCCAAAACTAGCCGTTATGGGCCAACTACCCCTTTTGTGCGCACTCGCGGACGGTCTGCGATCCAAGCCCGGACCGTCCGCACGAGAATCCCAATGGCTATAAAAATGTTAGAGCATCCAAAAAGACTTGTGGATGGTCTGCCCCTCAATGCCGGACGATCCACGATACATAAAACCGATGCAAACTGAAGTTCTGCTAACTCTGCGTGTTTGTTGAAATTTGTACTGCGGACGGTCCGCACTTGGGCCGCAGACGGCCCGCAATACAAAATATTTGTACTAATGACGGTTCGCACTCAGGCCCCAGATGGTCTGCAGTTCAAAAATGAAAACCAAAACATAACTTCCCGAGTTCTGTCCAAACACCAGTCCTTCAAATGTGGGTGCTCCGCCACCTCAGACCAGCGGTCCTTAGTACAAAAACCTCACGAAACACAGAAACTCCATGTTTGTATCCATCACCTCAAGTTAGACCCATGGACGGTCCGCCATACTGGCCCGGACGGTCTACAGTAGCTCAATTCAGCCCACATTCAAAACACGTTTTTGAATAAGTTTTTCTTTCATGAAACAAAGCATTGTAAACCCTCATGCAAATGCACCAACTATATGAGCAATGAGGCACTAAAGACATGTCAAGTAAGATAATTGACCCCTCTTGGTAGTATGGCCATCTAGCCTACTAACCCGGTCAATTATCAACCTCTAAGCACCTCTTGACCGATAAAACAAAAACCTATTGTTATACCTTTGCCTTGAGTATTCAATTCCATCTCCTCAAATGATGAACAATGGTCATCCATAAGTGTAACCAACCATGCTACCTTTTACCATTTGTCTATAGCATGAAGTTCCTCCATCATCATCATCAAGCCACTTGATCAATAGCCTAGATCAACAATTGGCTTGATATCTCTATAATGATATGATCCACGCCATGTCATCACATGGCCTTCTTAGTATATCCATCTCAACATAGCTTGCTCTTGACCATTGCATTATGTCCATCGGTGCCAATTCCTTGCTCTTGCTTCACCGCCACGTAGTCCCTCACACATGAGCCTCTGGCTTGCCCTTCACACTAGCAACTCAATTCATCAAAGCCAAGCCATGTCTCTTGATCTTCTCCATATAGCCACATGACACCATGTCATGTCTACATATGCAATGAACTCCTTCATCACACTAGTTGAGCATATCAATATCACCAAGCCACATCACCACCATGGCTCAAATAGCTCGCACTAGTGTATCTGTGGACTAATCACCTATGTATCTCAACATAAACACTCATTAGTCCACATAAGTTGTCTATTAATTACCAAAACCAAATAGGGTCTGACAAGTGGGTGTGGCCAGAGACACCCTAGAAGATGTTGTGGAAGCTTGTAGTGCACCCTCGGGGCCTTTGGGAGCCTCGGTCGAAGAAGGCATCTCGGCCAAGGGCTCTAGCATGCGCTAGCTAGTGGGTTAGGCTTAGGTGGTGTAGAGTTTGTCTTATCTTTAGGCTATCAACAACACTTTCGTTGTGACCACCCTCTCCCCTTGAACATGACACCTCTATATGATGTATTGCTTTCCTCTATACCTGTCCCCCTAAGCTAGAGGGATGTTCTCTATCCCTTATTTGAGAGGGCACACTATCTTGCATTTGTTCATAAGAGATGGCGGGGAAAGCCGAGAAGGAGGTGGTGGATGGTGTACGACGACCAAATGAAAATTATTTTATTTGTGCATATTGGATGAAGGGTTATGATTAAGGGGAAACCGTTGCTAATGGAAGTGATATAGGAGGAGAGATAATACCGACGTGGTATGATATTGGAATGTGGGGGCAAAATTTAAGATCAAATGTTGCACATTGTCTTAGGTAGCTCTACTGGTGCCCTATCATGTTCAATACCTAAAGAAGCTAGGGTTCGAACATTATTGTTTAGTGTGTCAACTAATTGAGTAGTTTTCACCATTTTTCACTCATCATTGCATCGGAATCGGACGCTCGAGACAGGTGTGTGCGTGGTGTAGAAGGTGAGCTATAAAATAAGTAACATTATTGTGTAGAAGGTGTTTGAGTCAGATTCATAGCTAAAATGTCATCTCGAACACAATCGTTTCGGCCGTGAAATAAAAATTATGTACAATCAAATCATAGGAACAGATGGCCGATCGTGCTCATGAAGGATAGCGGTAGCAATTGTATCGGTAGTAACAATAACAATAATAACAACAACGACAACAATAGTAATAATAGAGAAATAGGGCCCACATGCCTGTGAAAACACCCAATTACTCAAACACGAGCTTATTCAGAAATTCCTACGTCGAGAATCCGGTTGTAGTGCTACAATACATACAGTGCAGGTACATGTACATCCATACAGTCAGGGGCGGAGCTAAGGGACGGGGTAGGGGCCTTGCCCCCCTAACCATATCATATTGTTTATGAAACATGGATAAATTTCTCTATAAAGTAAAAATTTGTCGTATTCTGAAGCATCAAATTCGTTGCTAATAATAAAATTGACGAATTTCAACTCAAAGTTGCCAGGATAGTTGATGTGTGCACGACAAATTTGGTGCTTCACCTTTAGTATACAACCAACTAGAGCCAAATACATTATGATCACTTGCTGATTTGATAAAAGCCTTGCCAAATTGTGTAAAATTTTCATGTATCAAATGGTTTATGATTATTAAGATTAATGGTCACCCTTCAAGTCTCAACTACAACAACTAAGAGAGCAGTGGCGGAGCCAGCTCGCAATGGGAGCCTGGGCACGACTATTACGGTTGTTTTTAAAGACTTGAATAGAATCAAAAGATAGTGTCTAGGTAGTCTTCGTTTGTTTTCAACCAAATCGCTGCTCGGAAACACTTGCTCCTCTCGCTACAATTTGGAAGTTGTCAGTCCCCTTCTAGTCCTCGCGTGCCGCTTCTGCGAGTCCTTGCAAGTCGCCGCTCACAGGCTGTATGGTTATGAAATGGCTACAACGACAGCAAACAGCGAGGAGCTACAGGCTCATCTCTCTTCAGATTAACTAGAAGCACCGCGCTTTTTGAAAGGCCTCGTGCTCTCATTCACCGTGGCCAATGGCGGAGCCCGGGCACGTGCCCCGGCTAGCCGGGTCGTGGCTCCGCCACGGTAAGAGAGTCTTTTAGCTACAAAACTTATCAAAACACATCTATGAAATAAAATAGAAGATGATTTAATGTAAAGTTAATTGATCATCTATATTGATATAGAATTAATAGTTATGACCAACTCTTGTAATATAATCGAAGCTTTTGATTTGGCCAATCAACATAGAAACAAATTATTTTAATCTCGATTAAAGTTACTTAATATACAATTACATGATGCAAGTCTTTTTTATTAATTTGTTATATATGTTAAACCTAAATTAGTATATGTGTATATATTCTAAGATATTATTTTCACCTTTTATTTTTTAATGAATTACTCGCCCCTTCTATATCATAATCCTGGGCTCCTTGCCGCCCCTGCATACAGTGCGAAAATGCGAGCGGACTAGTTGACTGACCTCGCCGGAGTGGGTCGCCGTCGTTCCAGGCTGTCGGAAAGCGAGGCCGCAAGTGGGGGCACGGTGCGCTCCAGCTGGCTCTCATTCCGCTGCCGTCATCTCTCATCCCGTGCGACACTCCGCAGCGTCCATCAACTCAACATCATCAGCTCGCGTTGCGTGCTCGGCCCGCCTAATCCTCTTTCTTTAGCTCAAGACCGGCGACTAAATTTGGCGCCAGCCGGCAGCAGGGGGTATAAGTAGTCGCCGCCGCCGTCTTCCTCGCACCTCCCCGCTCCGCTCTCCCTTGTCGAGTTCTCAGCACCGGCCGATCCCTCCTCCTCCGCCTCCCTCGGTTCGGCCTCTGGCCTGCGCACCATGAACTCTTGCTTCCGGGGCCTCTGGAGAGCCATGGCTGGGGCTTTGCAGCCGCCGTGCCGCCTCGGAGCTGCCGCGTGTAGCTTGCTCGCTAAGCAGCAGCTATAGTAGCTGAGCGAGTGCGTCCATCGATCGGAGTCCACCTCGGTCTCCCTTTGCGATTTGGCGTCGTGTACTCGTGTTCTTGAGCGTGGGGCAAGGGGCAGAGCAACAAGGAGACACTTCATCTTCTTTTTCAAGCAAATAAGAAAGGTAAATTTCAGCCCAATTCAGTTCTATATGTTTAAGTTCCTCTCCGTTGCTCCTGAAGACCTGAACAGAACTTTTTAAATTTGGCGTCTATCTTGCTATCTACATACATACAGTTCTATGTCTCCTTTCAGACATAGAAGCATGCGTGTATGTGCATATACATATATGTATGATGTATCTACTACTATACTAGTATCAATTTCTTGTGTTAAGCATCTACTCTTGATCACTGGTACTTTTTTATTTGTAACTTGGGAGTGGACGAGTGATTGAATGAACGAGCCAGGAGATTCGGGGGGTCTGGGCTTTTGCTTCATTTTGTTCTAGAAAAGCAAAGCAATCATAGGGATGGAAAGAGGAAGGAGAAAAGAAAGGAAGAAGAAAGAGGGGAGCACATGCAGACGGCTGACTGACCGCGTTGTTGCCAGCGCAACACAAACACATCTCTTCTTCCTCGTCTGACCGGGACTCGCACACGCTTTGCTTTTGTTCTGGTCCTCCTTTCCATGGTGGTTCTGGTCTCTTTTTATCTCCCCCCCTGCCTTTTGTCCTTTGAGGATCAAAAGGTCTGCGATTCCAACAAATCCTCCAACCAAGCAATAAAGTTTTGGACGAAAAAAACAAAGATGTAATGAACTCAGACCAGCTTTGTTTGATTGTTTCCACTCTATTTCTCCCCCAATTTGGCACCTCAATTATGGAGCTATGGCCTCTGCTGGTTCTTCCTATCTAGAGTTGATTTACAAATGGATGAGATAGAAGAGCTAGAAGTAAAGAATTCATCTTTTTTTTTGCTGACCTATACATGCGACATGGGGGTGAATTAATAACTGAACGAACACAAGACAAGAAAGAAACCGATGAATCCATTCGCTGTTCCTAAATCTTGATCCGTCACGCTCACGCCCGGCCATGGAACTGAGGTCAGAAGACTAGCCATTAGACAATACAGAGGGCACGGCGGTCAGAAGAACAAGAACTTGGACTTGGAGCTGCATCTGAAGGGGAGCACGGTGCCGTTGGGCCAGAAGAAGCGGAGTTGGCACGCCAGGCGTGTCCACTGGTCGATGCCGACGATCCCTGCGACCTTCCATCGCGTCCGGGCCTCCCCCTCCACCCGGAACGGCACCACACCGTCGCGGAGCGCGGCCTCCATGGCGGCGCTGCCGGCGTCGCCCAGCGGGGCGCCCTGCGCGCGCGCCACGTACGCCAGCGGGAGGACGCCCCTGGCGGGCACGCGGAACGGGTCGGCGCGGAGCACCGCCAGCGTCGCGTCGGCGAACGCGAGGCGGCACTCGAGGCGCGAGAAGTAGGCCGCCGAGTGCGCGTTGCCGTTGCGGGCCTCCACCCGGACCGTGAGCTGCACGTCGTCCAGCGCCCCCGTCTGCCCGTACACCAGCGCGTTCAGGCTCGCCGCCCGCACCGCCATGTACGGCGCGCGGGGCTGCAGCAGCAGCACCACCACAAGGACGGCCACGGCACCTAGCAGCACCACGACCGCCAGCACCGTGAACAGCACCACCACCGCCCACTCTGCCGCGCCCGACCGGTGCCTCCTGAAGCTGTACCGCCGCGGACGCTGAGGCTCCTCCTCCTCGCGCCCCCTCCACGTCTGCCATTCCGCCAGCTGGAGAGCGCCGCGGCGGCCGGGGCTCTCCTGCTCACGGGCGCGCGGGTCATGGGCCGCGTGGCTGCCGCCGCCGCCAGGGGGCTCGATTCTGGTGGACGACATGGGAGGCTACAGCGATGGCCAGCAGCATGCCAGCATCAAGGAGAGAGGCGAGCTCAGGGCGGGGGGCGGGGCCGATATAGTGTAGCTAGCTTGCCTTGGGCGCGGTGCTGTGCGGCGTGGCGGCCGCCTTACGTGGGCGCTCGGCGAGTGGCGGCGACGTGGCCGTTGCCCAGCGCAGGAGGAGTTCGTTCGCGCTGTAGCGGGCAAAGGTTTGGTATCTCCTCTCCGCAAGTCCGCTTGTACGAGTACGGCACAGAAAGCATCGGCGCCCATCGGCCGGACCGGAGGAAGCTTTGGGCATCGGTTACTTAAAGAAATGGAAGCAAGGGAGCACGCTGCGCTTAGGCTACCTCACTGACAGCCACTGCCATGGCTGCCCTCCTCCGCTTCCCTTCCAGGGGCGATCAAATCAAACCACCAGTTTAATCATGGGTATCCCGCTCGTGGGAAGATGCCTTTGGCAGCCTGAACTTTTTATTAGAAATCGCAACGCAATGCAGCTTCGCATTGCACCGCGATCGAGCTGGAATGCTAATGACGTTTTCGACTGCTGCCATCATTGCAAAAGCACCCGATGCCTTTCGCTTTTCTGTTGCTCTGTTTGTTTAATCGACTTGGTCTTACTCTTGGTGGTGTTAACAATGCCTTTCGTAGTGCTTTTGCAACAGTACCTGTCAAAGGGAGAATATGCTGGGATTAGCATTCGCCTTTGTGGTATAAAATCTTGTGCAGGTTCGCTAAGGTTAGCCTAAATTCTAATAGAAAGCTTAAGGGCGTGTTTGATATTACTCAAGAGCAAAATTCTAAGGAGAAACTAACAGTCTGCTAAACACTCTAAGTTTATAGTTACAAACTCTAGGAAGTTTTTAGAGTTACGTTACAAATGTTTGGAGTATCTTTTTGCTGTTCCAAAATCTCTAAAAAGATAACTAGATATGAAATTTGGAGTTATTTATCTGTCATTGCTACTTGTTATAAAAAATCAATCTAAACTTTAGAGTAGACTTGCTCCATAGAGCCGTCATGCCAAATACACCCTAAGTATCTTCTAGATACGGCCGAGCATGTTTTTTTCCTCTCCAAAAAAATACGTTAGTTTTGCCCTGATAGTTAGACCTGGTTAGACTAGAGTTGGATTATAAATATGTGAAATAGACACTTGGTTTTCTTTCCTCTTGAGCCCACTTTTGGGGAGGCAGACGGTCCGGCATCTAGGCAGAACGGTTATGACGGTCTACGGTGGTGGTGTGGATGGTCCGCGCGTGCACAGAATTAGTTATGGTTCTAATTTTCTTGCGAGATTTGTTAGCTAAATCTGCGAGATTAACATACGAACCGACTTATAACAGGTCTTGACCTCCCATTTATATAGATGAAGGGCTACAACCGATTGAACCCCACAGTCGATCAAATCAAATCTACTTAACGTTTTTACCTTATGCATTAGGAGTAGTTTTAGTTTAGCCCTATTTTAGCCACCCTCTACCTCAAATCTTCAACTCTCTTCGGCTCTACGTCGACTAGAGGCGTCTTTGGTGGCCTACTGACGCCAAGACACACCATAGGATCTCTTCTCTCCGACGGGATCCCTCTCGGGAGGCGAGATCTAAGTTTGCTGCGAAGAAGAAGACCTCATGCGCCATCGCGGACCGTCCGAGCCCTAGACGTGGATTGTCCGGACATACGCGGAGGAAGAGTCGTTCCTGCGCCAGGTCGCGAACCATCCGGCCATGTGCCATGGACCTTCCATGTCTCTGCAGAGAGTACCGTCAGACGGTCCGTTTCAGTATTTGACGCCCAGATCAGCGCCAACACATTACCCCCGTATTTGCTTCTTTGCATTTGCATATGGTTTCAAGAACCCACAACATTGATCTGCGGATGGACTATGTCTTGAAGAACCTGCAGGGCTGTAGGAGATAGGCGTGTCAATATTTCTACCTGTGGCACACCCGCTTAATTAACAAAAGCGAAAGTGCACGAGTGCTGCTTTTTTCTAAGGCGCGGATGTAATCGAAGATCCGGAGTTCCAAACTTTCGTTAGCTAACAAAGGCATGTTTGCTAGAGCTTTTTCTTGTTAAAAAAATACTACCTCTGTTTTCGAATATTTATCGTCGGCTAGTTTATTTTTAAACTAAAATACGTCAAATAAAAAAGAATATAGGGAGTAGTTTATTTAAGAAGCCAGTGAAAAAGCAGCTTTTACTTATTTTCTTATTTTAGCTTATTTTGAAAAGTAGTTGGACTGATAAACTGGTGTGGAAGCCTATTGTTTGCTATAGTTTCTACATAAATTTGTGAAAAGATGTGAAATAAAATATATCAAACAGAGCCAATAACATGTAGGCTATATCATGCATATTTTGAGATTGTTTGGTTAGCGTCGTAGTTTGTCATATTAAACCTTTGGTAAATTTTTTCTGTCATAGAAAGTTTGGCAACAGAAATTGTTGGTCACTTGTTCTCAAATGCTGTAGATCAAGAACAAGGCAACATAATTGTTAATTATTACGGACCTTCGTCTTCTGAAACAGTATCTCCCAAAGGGTATAATGCTCATCAGACGAAGGTTAAGAAGGACATACATTCATCATCCAATATGTGAATAGGGATGCGAAAAGACAAATATGATAACTGCATCTTATTAATTCATTTATATTTGTATTCCATAAAGCATGTAATAATACCAACAATATACAATGATACCTTCGGCTTACTCGAAGGTGTAAATGTGAGAGAGTGAATACAATCCAGCATGAACAGTATGGGGTTACTGTTCATCTATTTATAGGCACGGGACACAACCTGAGTGAAATTACATCTATACCTTTGAACGTTTATTTACAAGCAACTAAAACTAATAAGATCTATTTTTTACTTCTTTGCTTGGTCCGAGCCGAAGCTATTGAGCTTTGGCATTCTGCAACGTTGATTGTACATAAGGTCTTCGTCTTGAGAAGCTTAGCCGAGATTGATGATAGCTTCGACAGGCCTTTGTATTACCTTACCGAAGGTGTTTTTTGTCTTGAGGACCTTCGGTGAAGAAGAAGACCTCCAACAGAAATAAGATGTTGTTTGGGTCTCTATAGAGAAGTTGCATACTGCACAAAATCTAACACAAATTATTATCAACTTATGTTTGGATTGTAAGATTGTGGCACAAAATCTAATACAAAATTTAAAACCTATTTGGATAAAATAAGATTCTAGAATAAGATTCTAAGAACGAGGTATGAACCAAACACCATCTAGGTTTATAAAGTGTGGGGGCAAAGTGCTAAAAAGTATGGTATGACGTGGTTGTGTCAGCGAGCTATAAAAAATTATAACATGACTAACATATGACATATCATATTGTGGTCACGAACAGGGATGGATCTTAAACATCCAAATTATATAAAAAATAATATTTTAACGTAGATGTGTATAGAATTTGTTGCTAATTTTTAGTGATATTGTTAAGGATATTATTGAGGATAAGAATATTTTTTGTATATTATTTTCTCTCCACAATGAAAAAGGTAAAAAAATATGAATCAGAATTGTATCCGTATTTAAATTTTATATCAAATATTTAAATATATATATATATAGAACGAATTTAAGATTTACTCTTTATGAATCTTAATAAACTCAATGCTAAAAACAAGAATATAAATTTACATAACAAATTTTATATCCTATTTGTTCGCAATCGAAGAAATAAGACAAAAAAGTTAACATCCGAATAAGTTTTCAGATCCATCTCTAGTCACTAATCAAACACATATTTTATCACTGGATTTATATTTGAAAGTGTTTTCGTAAGACTAAGGGGTGTTTAAATGTACTAGAATTAATAGTTAGCTGTTAAAATTATCTAAAGACATTCAAACAGTTTAGCTAATAGTTCAGTTGTTAGCTACTTTTGGCAAATTAGATACTAGTTAATAGTTATCTAGATATTTATTAGCTAGCTAATTTCACTATCAATTTTTTAGTTAATTAACTATTAGCTCTAGTATATTCAAACATCCTCTAAAATATTGATCTAACGCTTGTGGGCAGTATAATATATGAGAAACTAATGTTTAAAAGGTATCACTTAGTCGTGCTTGTGGCTTCAATTTCTCTCGGCTATCTTGGCTTCTGTTATTTGAAAACGGAATAGCCATCTTACGGCTCGTTTGGTGGATATGGGAATAAAGAGAATAGGGAAATCTTTTCTTATTTAAAATTGAATAACAAAGTGACCTCCCCATAGATCCCCTTCGTATCTGTGTTCACCGGATCAGTTGTGATTGCTCACCCCTCTCTCCTTTCCCGCGATTTGTTCATTGATATATAAAATCTGACGGCATGGACATTCCAAAATTTCACCAGCAGCAACGGCAATGGAGGGAGCTGGTCTGCAGTGACACTGTGACAGTGACACGAGCCATGGATCCCGAGCCATTCGTGCGGCTCTCGGTTGGGCAGCTCGGTCTGAAGCTCCCCGGCGGGAACGCTAGCAAGGCGGCCGGCCGGCTCTGCGACTGCGAGATCCGGCTGGGCGGGTTCCCGGTGCAGACCGCTCCGGTGCCGCTGGTCCACTCCCCGGCGTTCAACCTCGACCCGTTCACCAACGCGGCGGTTTTCTCCCTCGAGGAATCCGACCTCAAGGCACTGGCGGCGCCGGGGTGCTTCCGGGCCCCGCGGTCGTCGTGCCTTGAGGTCGCGGTGTACTACCTGGCCCGCTTCGGCGCTTCACGCTGTGGTGTCCTCGCCTGCGGGAGGAAGCGGCTGGTTGGCGTGTTCAGGGTGGAGCTCGCGTCGTCGGAATGGCGGGACGGCAAGCCCGTGCTGCTGCACCATGGGTGGGCGGGCATCGGCAAGGGGGCGGCCAGGCCGGAGCTCCACCTCAGGGTGAAGCTGGAGGCTGACCCCCGCTACATCTTCCAATTTGACGACGAGATCGCGCTCAACCCGCAGGTTGTCCAGCTCCATGGCAGCATCCGGCAGCCCGTGTTCAGCTGCAAGTTCATCCGCGACAGGCGGTGAGTGTCTCGCTCGCGATCAATCACATTGCAATTGCACTTGCACGCATGCATCAAGTTCATCTCAATGCTTGTGCATGCATGCAGGCAATCTCAGAGTGACCCGTTGGGCGGCGGGCAGTACTGGTCGAGCTCCAGCAGCGAGGAGCAGGACATGGAGATGGTGAGGCGGGAGAGGAAGGCCTGGAAGGTGGTGATCCACGACCTGTCCGGCTCGGCCGTTGCCGCGGCGTTCATGGCCACCCCGTTTGTGCCGGCGCCGGGCGGGGACACGGTGGCACGGTCCAACCCGGGCGCCTGGCTCATCGTGCGCGCCGACACCACGGGGTCCTCGGACAGCTGGCAGCCGTGGGGCCGGCTGGAGGCGTGGCGCGAGGCGGCGGCGGCGAGCAGCGGCAAGGACACGGTGCGCCTGCGGCTGCACCTGCTCCCGGACCGCCACGACGACTGCGTGCTCGTGTCGGAGGCGCCCCTGAGCAGCGACAAGGGCGGGGAGTTCTTCATCGACATGGACAGGCAGGCGCCCTCCGCCACGGCGGCGGAGCACTGCGCGGCGAGCCTGGGCGCCGCGTGCGCCGGCGGCGGCTTCGTCATGAGCTGCAGGGTGGAGGGGGAGGCGAGGAGCAGCAGGCCGTTCGTGCAGCTCGCCATGCGGCATGTCACGTGCATGGAGGACGCCGCCATGTTCGTCGCGCTCGCCGCGGCCGTCGACCTCAGCGTCAAGGCGTGCCGCCCGTTCCGCAGGAAACCGAACAAGAAGGCCGCCTCGCCGTCGCCCGACCATCTCGAGCTCGACACCTAGGAACGCAGAACATGAAGGCCCCGCCGACTAGCACCCATGGCCGCCCATGGATCCATCTAACTCGACCTGTAAATTCACTTAATTTCAAGAGCTGGACTGAATCGTTTGCCACAATCAAAACTCTGTTGTTTGACTGGCCTCAGCAGTTAGTACATGTTTGGAAGTAAATTAATTTTACAGTCATAATTTATAGAAATCTAATAGTACTTCGCAATGATCTTGCCATGTAAGAGCACACAATCATATTTGATAGCCATAAAACAATAATATTAAAATGAACATATAATCTATATATCATATATTAAACCGATAAAACAAATATTACATTTAATTTAACCAAAATACTGAGAAATGTATGAGTTGAAAATGAGTTCGACCTTTTTTATAGTTCGCTCGGTCGCTCGTATTAAAATGAACATATAATCCACATATCATATATTAAACTGATAAGATAAATATTACACTTTAATTTAGCCAAAAGACTAAGAAATGTATGAATTGAAAAGGAGTTTGACCTTTTTTAATAGTTCGCTTGGTCGCTCGTACTCCATTAAGTAGCGAGGTGGTATTATATGGAAGCATTGCGCTGCCAGAGGATTCTTGTCGTGTTGAGCTTAAGTGGTTTCTTATGGCTTATCTGTGGTGCAGCAGCCTATTAGATCCATTGTTAGACGAGAATAGGGGAATATGAATAGACCTACGCGCTTTATAAGTGACGACCGGCACATCAAACTGGTGCTTTAAAGGAGTAGAAAAAATGTTTAGTTGTATTTCTAAAAAAATATTTTTGACATCATTGTATTCTAAAATAAAGTAAAATATTTAAGATGCATATTTTTTAATATTATAATTTTGACTTTTATCTGAAGTTTTTATAAATATGGTTAGTTTTTATCTGAATACTATCCCATCCGTTCCAAAATATATCCGTTTTACCTCTTTCTTTTTATGTCCATATTTAAATGAATGATAATAAATCTAAATATGTATATAAATACATACATCATGTATCATATGAATTCATGTATCATATGAATCGATTAATTATTTAAAATGAATTTTAATTTAGTAGGGGGTATGATTTATAAGTAGAGGCGGTTGGTTTGCTATGGCTTATTACAACCCACGCCATACCAGCCCATCAAACTAAGAAGTGCCCGCTCCTTTGCTTTGTCAGCCCAGCCCATGCACAAGCAGATGCCTCCCTCTTCTTCCCACACATCTAGTCGGTGCCGTGCCGCCCATTTCCCCTCCACAATTCGTGGCTCCACGCTCCGGCCTCCAGGGCCCAGATCTCCGGGTTCCGATACTCCATAGGACGCGGCTCCGACTGCGCGTACGCCGTGCGGCCTGGGTGTCACCCCACGCACCTCCGCATTCTGCAGCCCCCTCGCGGCCCCGCTCGACGGCCCGTCAGCGCGACGGCACGAGCGCGGAGCGCCCACCGCGGCGCAGCGATCGTTTTTTTTATTCTCACCTTTTAGTTTAAAAATAAAAAGAACAAATATTCAAGAACAAAAATAGTATCTAGTAGTGTATCATAACCGTGCACATGACTCAGCCATGTGGTTGGTCGCACTCGCACCCGTGTCGAGATGCCAGAGCGCATCATCAGTGTTGCCTGTGCCGTCTTCTTCAACATCGACGTACACGTCACTGGCACCGTCAGGTTCCACGGTGGATATCTCGTCAACATCGAAGGACGTGGCACAATGAGCATTTTTATATCACAATAATGAACCCAAAAAATTCCAACGGCTTAGTCCTACACCGCGTCGGACATAGACTACTTATGTCTAATAGCAAATGTCCGATGACAGTCATCGACAATATACTCTGTTAACGATTGTGACAACGTTCAGTGGACCCAACACATGTTATGTGTGATGGTCTGCATGCTAGCTATCAGATATTAATTTACTAATGTTCGACGACCACAGCTAGGCCGTATGACATAATGAATTCCAGGGAGATCAAAATTCTCTTTGTTTTTTTGTTCATTCCCACAATATACATTATTATAGCCTAATTATTCAGTTTTCACAACCATTACATATTCACAACCACATACATCCACAACCACAAACACATGCACATGTATTTTCACGTCCACAACACACATTTTGTCGACAAAGCGACATTCACAACCACAAGCACATATCTCACATCTTATTCACATGTCACAAAGGTCCGCACATCGAACTTAGTCGATCCACATTCACATAGTTCCAAATCCATTCAAATGTCATAATAAACTACTAAGTTCCAAAAGTGCATTGGAATCGAATCCTAAGTAATTAGGCCTACTAGTCCTCACTTGGTTGGTTAGAGTTGTGGTCACTTCCTCCGGCTAGACTTTGGGTGGTGAAAAGGTTGTTCACCTACGAAGTCATGAACTCATCTTGGCGAAATGCCTCTTCAGGTGTTGTAATCGAAGCATGAGGTGTCTAGAAGGTCTGTAACACAAAATCCTATATATTAAACACTAAGTTTTTCATTTCTATCACACACGCATATATGTACGTATGAACAAATGAATACTCGACCAGGACGAACCAAAGGTAAAAGTGGCAGAGGCGATGGAGGTGGCAGTCTCACCACATATTGTACAATTCTTACCATTTATGGTCTCTTTCCAAAAAAACATACATTTATTGTCACGAACATAATTTTTATCGTTGTGCATATCGAGACCTGAGAGCAACTTTTTGGACTGGTACATGTCCTTGGGCATCTTGTGATTCTTCATAAGTACATCACTGCTCAAGTGTCACACCCGGGTTTTAGGGACCCGGGCACGAACATAAACACCAGGTGTGCTGGAACAAAGTCTCACACATATGATGAATCATGGTACAGAAATGAATGTTCCAACTTTACTATAATAGGAGTTATATACAAAATAAATAAATAATTACATCGTAAGGAGACAATGATCCAGCAACCCAAAGTTGACTGGGAGACGACGACCTAGACCTCTCACGAACACAACACAGCATCCTCCATGCGCCTCATCATGTGGTACCTGTTCTTGACCTGTGTGGGGGTGTGAGACGTCAAGAGTGAGCTCACATACGTTCATAGCTCAACAAGTTGTGGTGAATAATGTGCATGAACTCATCAAAGGTGGGAGCTCATGTGAAGTGTAAGGCTTACCAAAGATGATAGTTAAAGCTGAGCATTGCTTTTAAAGTTGGTCAAAATTTTACTAGCAATTACTAAATATAAGTAAATACCAAACCATAATAATAGAACAAAATTAATAATAAATCCTATGCAATGCAAATGACAAATTGAATTTAGTTCCATAATTTAATCATGCGAGAGTCCTAAGTTGCTCATGACCGCGAGCACGGCTAGTATACCAGTTTTACACTCTGCAGAGGTTGTACCCTGTACCCACAAGTCGTGTATCCCATGTCGCCAGGGTTAGCTATACCCTTAGACACTACCGAGGTGAATGGCTAGGGATCCACTACGAGGCCTTTACAAAGTTCCATTAGCTTCCGAAAACCCGCTACAGTTTCTAGAAAGAGCAATATAGGAATCCCTCGTCTGACCGCCATCGCAGAAAAATCAACCCGAGAACCTCCCTACATGCCTACTCCCCTACTACCCTTGCCCTTTCGGATAAGGTAGTCTTCCACTAGCTTTCCTAATTAGTCAGCCAAGGGCATCCCATTCCACCCTTTGTGGTGGCACGTGTTTCTCAAGTTAAGCTCCATGTTCCAATTAAATGTAATGATCTTGACATGAACATAAATAAAATAATAGAATAATTGGAACATGGACATAAAGTAATATTAATCCCAAAACCATATAGAGCAATAGCAAAACTACCCAAATGATTCAGGGGTGAACAAGGTAAAAAGGTAACCAAACTAGGGTGACCTATTGGGTCCCATCAAAATTAAACATATGCATGAATAAATGATTACAAAGAACATTATTGGGTAATAAAAGTGATCAAGGCCACAACTTGCCTGGGACTTGAGATTCCAGGTACCAGGATGATCTTCAGGTGACTCGTGACCTCACTGCTAGTCGTAGCAATACAAACAAACATGGTATAGACAAAATTAACATCACACCAAACATAAGAACAAACTGCATAGTAATAATCTACACGTTGCTACGAGATCGTGGGAACGAGAATCACTAAGATCGGATCTACGATTAAGGAGTTAATCTATTAAACATAGGCTAGACAAATTTCTAATAATCAAAGTGTGGGGTGTGATAAATGTTAGTGCATACTGTTCAGATGATATTATTATGAATCTAACGCAATTTGAACGGATCAAATCGGAGTTACGATTCTCTTGTTATGAATTTCTGGAGTTATTTACTACCTAGAATAGAGTAATTCAAGTGAATAATTTTAAATCGAGTTTCATGGCTAAATAAAGGTACTAGGTGATAAACAATATCTAAACAAAATTAATGCCACTAGAATGGATCAATTTGGAGCTAAAATGGATTTAATATGAATTATACAAGTTTTTGGATTTATTTTTGTATTAAAAATCAATTTCTATAATTAATTATCTATTTTCATTGCTCTCAGGACTGCACGCTAAATACTGGAAAGTCCAGGGGCGTTAACACAAAAAGTCCGCAGACTCGGAGTTCTCTGCCGTGGACTGCGGGTTGAATCTTAAATACTACGGGGGCTCTTTTATAAATCCGCAGATGTTGGGGACTTGTTCTCAAAGGCTATGAGTTAAGAACAAGGCAACATAAAAATGTTAAGTGTTAAAGTCCTTCGTCCTTCGGAACATTATGTCCCTTCGGGAGATAATGCTTTTCGGACGAAGGTCATAAGAGACATACCTTCGTAAACATAATAAGTAATGACGAAGGATTCATATAAGGCATGAAATATAATGTAAACACCATCATAGAATCATTTCTATTTTATTAACATGGAAAAATAGAAATGATTTCAAATTACAAATGTACCTTCGGTCTTGAGAGAAGGTAAAAAGTACAAGCGTGACGCAAAAGCAGATGCCAAGTCAGCGTGAACAGTACGGGAGTACTGTTCATCTATTTATAGACGCGGGACGCAGCCCACGTAAAATTACATCCATGTCCATTACATTTGTTAACGGCTTATGGAAATCTGTCGAGGCCCACATAGTCTTTTCATCTTTAAGTCGGTTCCCCTTTCCGCTATCGCGACGAAGCTTCCCTGCACACAGCTTCGGCTGTGCACCGTCCTTCGTAGAACTTGGTAATCAGCTCGTCCTTCGTCTGGCTCAGGCTTCGTCCTGACTGTGCTTTATGTTCATACTTCTGAGTCTGAAGATACCTGTTCACATAATCCACTTGGAAAACATTGTCAAATCATGTTTTTGAGGACCTTCGGAGGACGAAGGCCCCCAACAGCAGAGGCCAAAGGGTTATGGAGAATCCCCAATCATCCGATCCCCAATCGACGCTCCGGATTAGATTCGCTCAGATCCAAACCGGTACGCACTGCCATCCCTCAGATCTCGATCTAATGGCCATGAGTTCAATACTCCGCGATCTAATCTCATATGCCCATCCACGATCGGACAGCGCACACTACATCGCCCCACGCTCTAATCTTGACCCTTGGTCTGAGATGAACGGCTAAGAGGGCTTCTCCCACCTCGCGACCAAGGCCGAGCAGAGGCGCCCCAAACTCACGCCGGTGAGCACACCGGAGTACCCCGATTCGGCATTCCCAGGCCCGACTATCCATGTGGTAGGGTGCTAAATAATGCGGACATCATGGACAAGCAACTGAAAAGGAGCTCACCATGGGTGACGCGTGCAAGGAGCTTCAATCACGACACAGGGCAGCCCGCGGCGGCGTGATTACTCCGGTGAGAAATTGGTGTTCCCTAGCTTACTCCCGAGTCCGACTACAAGCCCTCCGAGCGCGCTAAGGTTTGCGTGTTCCCCCAATGCATTCGGTCGAAGGCCTACGGCCTCCCTGGCGAGTTCTTCCATGGCGGGAGATCCCGCTTCTCTCCCTCCTCACCGGCAACAAGAGATTTGGGCTACCCCTTTGTCGAGTCACGAAGAGTGGGGAGGTGTAGCATTTATAGCCAGCTCAGCGCGCCACCAAGCGCGCGAAGGCAATTACGCCAATAGAATTTCACCGGACTTCGCGGCGGTGCCGAGTCCATCGATTGCGATCTTCACGGGGAAGACGGACCCGACAGTGTGGACTCGTAGGTTAATAGCACACGCACCCGCCGAAACGCTGAGATAGTGGGTCCCAGAAGTCAAACGCACAGCGTGGTTGCTTGCATGTGTGACTGCCAGGCGGGGGTCCCACATGCCAGGGTAAGGAGAGGGTTGGCACCCAAGAGCGCACGCGGTACCGGCACTGACGGGAACAGTCCGCTCGGCAGTGGGGGATGGATAGGCGTGGGTCACATTGAGATTGACAAGTGGGGCCCGTGTTCCAGTGACCGCTCCCGGAGGAGAGCTGGGTTGTGCGCGAGAAGGGGATGGCTTACTAGGCCACACAACTAGGATTTGGCCCAGCCGAGGTAACATATTTCTTTCTCTTTTCTTTTCCTTTCACTTTTATTTTCTATTTCATTTCAAATTCAAATCTAATTTGAGCTTCACGTATCTTAATTCACACACTAAAATACAACGTGATACAAAATATATATTTTGTTTTACTATTATTATTCTATTCTTTTAAGCAAATGCTCAAAAACATATAGGAATAATTCACATTATATTAATTTTTAGGAATATATCATTTTTTAATGTGTGCTAGAATTAAAAGTTATTCAAACAAATATTATTTATTTAGTTAGGATAATTTTGATATAAAATCTTCACCATGATTTATTTTTGCTTCGAGATTATTTTTAGGGAGTGCTCTAGTTATAAATTTACAATAGATAGATTGAAAGTGTTTCCTTTAATTATTGTTCCATAGTTTCGACTTGAACTATAGTTTCAAGATTTGGATCTAAGTTTTAAACTACCAAGTTGTTGATATTACTATTCATTTACTTTAGGAGAATACACTTTAAAAAAATAAGAAACTCAATTATTAAAGGGTATTTTAACTCAAATATTTTTGGAGGAACTTCTATGAATCCCAAAATAGAATTTTGGGTGCTACAAATTCTACTTTTCAAACTTAACCTTGTCTCAAAATTTTGAGTACAAAGGTAAAAATGCAACAACTCCATCATGAGGTGCATATATCTATATCTATTTATTTTGTTATTTGGCTAGCTTAATTCTATTCAATTAGACATTCACAAGCATGGGAATCCCAATATTATCCAAAGGTTTCAAAAATCCCTAAAACACTATCTTAAATATATTCATTTATTAATTTCATCATTATTATTATTTTTTCTACCAATTTTGGGCTTTACATGAAGTTCACAAGCTCCTTGTAGCAGTTGTTTGAGAATGCAAACTTGGACTTAATAGCCATAAGCCGAGTCACAAAAACAAGGACGATCACTTTTGTGTGCTCGTGCAACGACTCTGAGAGCACCTAGAGGTGGGGGTGAATAGGTGATCCTGTAAAAACTTAAAACTTATAGCCACAAAACTTGGTTAAGTGTTAGAGAGGTAATTCCTAGTGACTATAAAGCGAGCTCTTGCGAATACCAACAATCACACAAAAAGCAATCACAAGAGACACGTGATTTATCCCATGGTTCGACAAGTATAACACTTGTCTACCTCCACGTTGTGGCGTCCCAATGGACGAGAGTTGCACTCAACTCCTCTCAAGTGATCCAATGATCAACTTGAATACCACAGTGTTCTTCTTTCTTTACTTTTTCCCGTTTGCGAGGAATCTCCACAACTTGGAGTCTCTCGCCCTTACAATAAGGATCAAAGTGAAAGCACTAGAGCAAGGGAGGGAAGCAACACACACAAATCCACAGCAATACGCACACACACAGTCAAGATTTGAGCTCGAATGAATCGCAACAAGTTCACCACTAGAACAAAGCTCAAATCACTAAGAATGTCAATCGAGTGCGCAAAGATGGAGTGTGAGAGATTAAGATTGCTCAAAGTATGCTTGGTGTGCTCCTTCATGCACCTAGGGGTCCCTTTTATAGCCCCAAGGCAGCTAGGAGCCGTTGGAAGCAATCAAGGAAGGCAATTCTTGCCTTCTGTCGGGTGGCACACCGGACAGTCCGGTGCACCACCGGACACCCACTGTTCACTGTCCGGTGTAGATTGCTTTCCGAAATTGGCGCAGCCGACCGCTGTAGAAATGGAGCTGTTGGCGCACCAGACACTGTTCGGTGCACACCGGACAGTCCGGTGCCCCCTGCCGACCGTTGGCGCGCCCACGCTTCACGCGCGGATTCCGCGGCCGACCGTTGGCTCACCGGACAGTCTGGTGCACCACCAGACAGTCCGGTGATTTTTAGCCGTACGCTGTTGACTGTTTCCCGAGAGCGGCGACTTCGCCGCAGATGACTCACCAGACAGTCCGGTGCACCACCGGACAGTCCGGTGATTTATAGCCGTACGCCACCGTCAAGACCCGAGAGTAGGCTGTTCATCGGGACTGGTCCTGGCACACCGAACACTGTCCGATGCGCCACCGGACAGTCCGGTGCACCCAGACCGAGCAACCTTTTGGTTGTACATAGCCAACTTTTCTCCAAAACGATTTCTCATGTTTCTAGCACTTAGACATAATTCATTAGTCTTCAAAACAAAGTACTAAGTCTAGAAACATACCTTTAATCTTGATTTGCACTTCTTGAGTCTTTGGCACAAATATCACTCAAAGCATTTTTGTGTGGAGCACTTAATCACCAAAATCTTATAGAAATGGCCCAAGGACACATTTCCCTTTCAATCTCCCCCTTTTTGGTGATTTATGCCAACACAACAAAAAGCAACTAAAGAAGTGCAACATCAATGCAAATGAGAACAAAAGTTTGTTCTTGATTCAAATTTGGCATATTTGGATCATTCTTTGCCACCACTTGGTTTGTTTTTGCAAATCAAACTCAAATTCCTATCTCTAAGTCAAATTCACTTGTTGAGGCATAGAGAGAGGTATTCCAAGATAAATTGATCAAAGATTCAAAAACTCCCCCTTTTTCCCATAATCAAACATTCTCCCCACAAGAGTAGTTTGACAAAACAAAAGCTCTAACTCTACTATTTTCAAAATTCTCAAGTGGTAGCTGATCCATTTCTTGCTTTGGCCTTAATTTCTCCCCCTTTGGCATCAAGCACCAAAACAGGATCATTTTTGGCCATTAAAACCTCATTGCCTCACCAAAAACTTCAATTAAGAGTAGAAAGGCAATAAGAGCACGGAGATGAACTTGGAGTAAATTACCCTCTCACCGAAGTGCAATGGAAGTCTTGCATGGTCCAAGTTCACCTTTTCCCTTTCAATCCTCCTTTGAGACAAATTTAAGAAAACTCAAGCACACGGTTAGTCTCAAAGGGTCAAGTTGTAGCATTTCTCCCCCTAAGTATGTGCATCATTCACACATGGACTTGTGAGGTCCGGGGATCCCTTGCACAACTTGAGCACCATAAATAAGCAATAAAATGCATAATGGAACATGATCAAAGGCATAAAACACATGTATGCTATAGATCAATCCACGTTCCGCGAATCTAAGACATTTAGCTCACTACGCAGCCTGCAAAAGGTCTTCTCATCTAAAGGTTTGGTAAAGATATCGGCTAGCTGGTTCTCGGTGCTAACATAAAACACTTTGATATCTCCCTTTTGCTGGTGGTCTCTCAAAAAGTGATGCCGGATGTCTATGTGCTTTGTGCGGCTGTGTTCAACAGAATTGTCCTCCATGCGGATTGCACTCTCATTGTCACATAGGAGTGGGACTTTGCTCAGATTGTAGCCAAAGTCCCGGAGGGTTTGCCTCATCCAAAGTAGTTGCGCGCAACACTGTCCTGCGGCAACATACTCGGCCTCAACGGTGGATAGGGCAACGGAAGTTTGTTTCTTAGAACTCCACGACACCAGGGACCTTCCTAAGAATTGGCACGTCCCTGATGTACTCTTCCTATCGACCTTACATCCAGCATAATCGGAGTCTGAATATCCAATTATGTCAAAGGTAGACCCCTTTGGATACCAGATCCCGAAGCAAGGCGTAGCAACTAAATATCTAAGAATTCGCTTAACGGCCACAAGGTGACACTCCCTTGGCCTTGGGTCGGATTGAAATCTAGCACACATGCATACGCTAAGCATAATATCCGGTCTACTAGCACATAAATAAAG
Source organism: Zea luxurians (assembly GCA_029449295.1). Classification (NCBI taxonomy): domain Eukaryota; kingdom Viridiplantae; phylum Streptophyta; class Magnoliopsida; order Poales; family Poaceae; genus Zea; species Zea luxurians. Next base: position 32,696,578 of record JAOPSE010000010.1, on the reverse strand, counting down.
TAAAGACCCTATCATAGACCGGTATGCCTTTTGATCAACGGACTTACCTCCTTTGTTGAGGTCGACATGTCCGTCGGTTCCCATTGGAGTCTTTGCGGGCTTGGCATCCTTCATCCCAAACCGCTTGAGCAAGTCTTGCGTGTACTTCGTTTGAGAGATGAAGGTGCCTTCCTTGAGTTGCTTCACTTGGAACCCAAGGAAGTAGTTCAACTCGCCCATCATCGACATCTCGAATTTCTAAGTCATCACCCTGCTAAACTCTTCACAAGACTTTTGGTTAGTAGAACCAAATATTATGTCATCGACATAAATTTAGCACACAAATAGATCACCATCACAAGTCTTAGTAAAAAGAGTTGGATCGGCTTTCCCAACCTTGAAAGAATTAGCAATTAGAAAATCTCTAAGGCATTCATACCATGCTCTTGGGGCTTGCTTAAGTCTATAGAGCGCCTTAGAGAGCTTACACACGTGGTCGGGGTACCGTTCATCCTCAAAGCCAGGGGGTTGCTCCACATACACCTCCTCCTTGATTGGCCCGTTGAGGAAAGCGCTCTTCACGTCCATTTGGAACAACCTGAAAGAATGGTGAGCGGCATAGGCTAACAAAATATGAATCGACTCTAGCCTAGCCACAGGAGCAAAAGTCTCCTCAAAGTCCAAACCTGCGACTTGGGCATAACCTTTTGCCACAAGTCGAGCCTTGTTCCTTGTCACCACCTCGTGCTCGTCCTTTTTGTTGCGGAACACCCACTTTGTTCCCACAACGTTTTGCTTGGGATGTAGCACCAGTGACCAAACTTCATTTCGCTTGAAGTTGTTGAGCTCTTCCTGCATGGCCAACACCCAGTCCGGATCTAGCAAGGCCTCTTCTACCCTGAAAGGCTCAATAGAAGAGACAAAAGAGTAATGCTCACAAAAATTAGCTAATCTAGAGCGAGTGGTTACTCCCTTGCTAATATCACCCAATATTTGGTCGACGGGATGATTCCTTTGAATTGTCGCTCGAACTTGAGTTGGAGGGGCCCGTGGTACTTCTTCCTCCTCAACTTGGTCTTCTTGTGCTCCCCCTTGATCACACGCCTCCTCTTGAGGAACCTGTTCATCATCTTGAGTTGGGGGTGCACCATTGTTGAGGAAGAGGGTTGATCTTGCACTTGGTGTTCTTGTGGTCGCACATCTTCAATCGCCATGGTGCGAATTGCGTCCGTTGGAACATCATCCTCATCTATATCATCAAGATCAACTTGCTCTCTCGGAGAGCCATTAGTTTCATCAAATACAACGTCGCTAGAGACTTCAACCAAACCCAATGATTTGTTGAAGACCCTATACGCCTTTGTATTTGAGTCATAACCTAGTAAAAACCCTTCTACAGCTTTGGGAGCAAATTTTGAATTCCTACCTTTCTTCACTAGAATGTAGCATTTACTCCCAAATACACGAAAATATGAAACGTTGGGTTTGTTACCGGTTAGAAGCTCGTATGACGTCTTCTTGAGGAGGCGATGGAGGTAGACCTGGTTTATGGCGTGGCAAGCTGTGTTCACAGCTTCCGACCAAAACCGCTCGGGCGTATTGAATTCTCCAAGCATCGTCCTCACCATGTCTATAAGCGTCCTGTTCTTCCTCTCTACCACACCGTTTTGCTGTGGTGTGTAGGGAGCGGAGAACTCGTGCTTGATTCCTTCCTCCTCAAGGTACTCCTCTACTTGAAGATTCTTAAATTCGGACCCGTTGTCGCTTCTGATCTTTTTCACCTTGAGCTCAAATTCATTTTGAGCTCGCCTTAGAAAGCGCTTGAGGGTCCCTTGGGTTTCTGATTTATCCTGCAAAAAGAATACCCAAGTGAAGCGGGAAAAATCATCATCAACAACAAGACCATACTTACTTCCCCCGATGCTAAGGTAGGCGACGGGTCCGAAGAGGTCCATATGCAGTAGCTCCAGAGGTCTTGATGCAGTCATCACATTCTTGTTGTGATGAGCGCTTCCCACCTGTTTACCTGCTTGACAAGCTGCACAAGGTCTATCTTTTTCGAAATACACATTTGTTAGACCTAACACATGTTCTCCCTTCAGAAGTTTGTGAAGGTTCTTCATCCCAACATGTGCTAGACGGCGATGCCACAGCCAGCCCATGCTAGTCTTAGTAATTAAGCATGCATCTAGACTGGCCTCCTCCTTCGAAAAATCAACTAAATAGAGTTTGCCGTCTAGTACACCCTTAAAGGCTAATGAACCATCACTCCTTCTAAAGACAGACACATCTATATTTGTAAATAAACAATTGTAACCCATATTACATAATTGACTAACGGACAACAAGTTATACCCGAGCGATTCTACTAAAAACACATTAGAAATGGAATGCTCGGATGAAATAGCTATCTTTCCTAGACCTTTAACCTTGCCTTGATTCCCATCACCGAATATGATTGAGTCTTGGGAATCTTTATTCTTGACGTAGGAGGTGAACATCTTCTTCTCCCCTGTCATGTGGTTTGTGCATCCGCTGTCGATAATCCAGCTTGAGCCCCCGGATGCATAAACCTGCAAAGCAAATTAGGCTTGGGTTTTAGGTACCCAACTCTTGTTGGGTCCTACAAGGTTAGTTATGATAGCCTTAGGGACCCAAATGCAAGTCTTGTCTCCCTTGCATTTGGCCCCACCTTTTTAGCAACCACCTTTTTATTTTTGCATGAAAGAACAAAATCAGTGTTGCAGGCATGAAAAACAATAGCAGATTTATTTTGCATTTTCTTAGGTACATGATGAACAACATTGTTCCTACGCATATTTCTACCATGCACAAAGGAAGAACTTGAACCAATCATGACATGTGAATCATAAGCATTAAAACTCCTATTATGATGAGCATTCCTAGAAAATTTTCTATCATAAATAAATGCATGATTCTTTTGACTACTACTAGCCATAGGAGCCTTCCCTTTTTCCTTGTTGAAAATGGGAGTCCTTTGGCTTGTTAAGTTCTTGGCTTCCCTCTTGAAGCCAAGCCCATCCTTAATTGAGGGGTGTCTACCAACAGTGTAGGCATCCCTTGCAAATTTTAGTTTATCAAAATCATTTTTGCTAGTCTTAAGTTGGGCATTAAGACTAGCCACTTCATCATTTAATCTAGTAATAGAAATTAAATGTTCACTACAAGCATCAATATTAAAATCCTTACACCTATTACAAATCACAACATGCTCTACACAAGATTTATTTGCTACTTCTAGCTTAGCATTTAAATCATCATTAATATTTCTTAAGCTAGCCACAGTCTCATGACAAGTAGACAATTCACAAGAAAGCATTTCATTCCTTTTAACTTCTAAAGCAAGAGACTTATGCACACTTACAAATTTATCATGCTCTTCATATAAAAGATCCTCTTGCTTTTCTAAAAGTTTATTATTTTCATTTAGAGCATCAATCAATTCATTGATCTTTTCTATTTTTGCTCTATCTAATCCTTTAAACAGGCTAGTGTAATCAATTTCATCATCACTAGAAGTAGAGTACTTAGGAGTTTCTCTAGTGTTTACCTTCTTTTCCTTTGCCATTAGACAAGTATGGCGCTCGTTGGAGAAGAGCGACGACTTGTTGAAGGCCGAGGCGGCAAGTCCTTCGTCGTCAGAGTCGGACGACGAACAATCCGAGTCCCACTCTTTGCCGAGGTGCGCCTCGCCCTTCACCTTCTTGTAGGCCTTCTTCTTTTCCCTCTTCCCACTTTTCTCTTGTTCCTGGTCATTAGTATTGTCGGGACAATTTGCTATAAAATGACCATACTTACCACACTTGAAGCAGGAGCGCTTTCCCTTCGTCTTGCCCTTGTTGGGATGCTCCTTGCGACCTTTTAGCGCCATCTTGAAGCGCTTGATGATGAGGGCCATTTCTTCCTCGTTAAGCCCGGCCGCCTCAATTTGCGCCACCTTGCTAGGTAGCGCCTCCCTGCTACTTGTTGCTTTGAGAGCAACGGTTTGAGGCTCGTGGATCGGCATTGGGCCATTTAGCGCCTCATCAACATATCTCGCCTCCTTGATCATCATTCGCCTGCTTACAAACTTCCCAAGTATTTCCTCGGGCGTCATCTTGGTATACCTAGGATTTTCACGAATAGAGTTTACAAGATGAGGATCAAGGACAGTGAAGGATCTTAGCATAAGCCGGACGACGTCGTGGTCTATCCATCTCGTGCTTCCATAGCTCCTTATTTTGTTGACCAGGGTCTTGAGCCTGTTGTACATTTGGGTTGGCTCCTCCCCCCTGATCATTGCGAACCTTCCCAGTTCGCCCTCCACCAATTCCATCTTGGTGATCATGGTGACATCATTTCCCTCATGCGAGATCTTGAGGGTGTCCCAAATCTGCTTGGCGTTATCCAAGCCGCTCACCTTATGGTACTCTTCCCTGCACAAGGATGCTAATAGAACAGTAGTAGCTTGTGCATTTTTGTGAATTTGTTCATTGATAAACATGGGATTATCCGTGCTATCAAATTGCATTCCATTCTCTACTATCTCCCATATACTTGGATGAAGAGAGAACAAATGACTACGCATTTTGTGACTCCAAAATCCATAGTCCTCTCCATAAAAGTGTGGAGGTTTACCAAGAGGAATGGAAAGCAAATGAGCATTAGAATTATGCGGAATACGAGAATAATCAAAAGAAAAGTTTGAGTTGACCGTTTTCTTTTTCTCGTCGTAGTCGTCGTCTCTTTGGGAAGAAGAGGACTCGTCGCTATCGTAGTAGACGATCTTCTTGATACGCCTCTTCTTCTTCCCGTCCTTCTTCTTATGACTCGAGCCAGAGTCAGTAGGTTTGCCGTCCCTTGGCTCGTTGAAGATGGACTCCTTCTCTTTATCGTTGACCACCATCCCCTTTCCCTTAGGATCCATCTCTTCGGGCGATTAGTCCCTTTCGTGAAGAGAATGGCTCTGATACCAATTGAGAGCACCTAGAGGGGGGGGTGAATAGGTGATCCTGTAAAAACTTAAAACTTATAGCCACAAAACTTGGTTAAGTGTTAGAGAGGTAATTCCTAGTGACTATAAAGCGAGCTCTTGCGAATACCAACAATCACACAAAAAGCAATCACAAGAGACACATGATTTATCCCGTGGTTCGACAAGTACAACACTTGTCTACCTCCACGTTGTGGCGTCCCAATGGACGAGAGTTGCACTCAACTCCTCTCAAGTGATCCAATGATCAACTTGAATACCGCAGTGTTCTTCTTTCTTTACTCTTTCCCGTTTGCGAGGAATCTCCACAACTTGGAGTCTCTCGCCCTTACAATAAGGATCAAAGTGAAAGAACTAGAGTAAGGGAGGGAAGCAACACACACAAATCCATAGCAATACGCACACACACAGTCAAGATTTGAGCTCGAATGAATCGCAACAAGTTCACCACTAGAACAAAGCTCAAATCACTAAGAATGTCAATCGAGTGCGCAAAGATGGAGTGTGAGAGATTAAGATTGTTCAAAGTATGCTTGGTGTGCTCCTTCATACGCCTAGAGGTCCCTTTTATAGCCCCAAGGCAGCTAGGAGCCGTTGGAAGCAATCCAGGAAGACAATTCTTGCCTTCTGTCGGGTGGCGCACCGGACAGTCCGGTGCACCACCGGACACCCACTGTTCACTGTCCGGTGTAGATTGCTTTCCTAAATTGGCGTAGCCGACCGCTGTAGAAATGGAGCTGTTGGCGCACCGGACAGTCCGGTGCCCCCTGCCGACCGTTGGCGCGCCCATGCTTCATGCGCGGATTCCGTGGCCGACCGTTGGCTCACCGGACAGTCCGGTGCACCACCGGACAGTCCGGTGATTTTTAGCCGCACGCTGTTGACTGTTTCCTGAGAGCGGCGACTTCGCCACAGATGACTCACCGGACAGTCCGGTGCACCACCGGACAGTCCGGTGATTTATAGCTGTACGCCGCCGTCGAGACCCGAGAGTAGGCTGTTCATCGGGACTGGTCCTGGCACACCGGACACTGTCCGGTGCGCCCCGACCGAGCAGCCTTTTGGCTGTACATAGCCATCTTTTCTCCAAAACGATTTCTCCTGTTTCTAGTACTTAGACATAATTCATTAGTCTTCAAAACAAAGTACTAAGTCTAGAAACATACCTTTAATCTTGATTTGTACTTCTTGAGTCTTTGGCACAAATATCACTCAAAGCATTTTTGTGTGGAGCACTTAATCACCAAAATCTTATAGAAATGGCCCAAGGACACATTTCCCTTTCAGACTCTTCGAAAGCCTTAGGGAGCTCGAAGAACTTCAGAACCTCAAGCGTATGAGAATCCTCAAAATCCGAGACTTGAGGGGAGATTCTCATATTCGATGGGTAGAAACTCATATAGTACATCGTCAAACATTTCTTCTATCCTATCGTAGCCCCCTTCTTCATTTGACTGAACTTTTGATACAATACGAGGAGGTGGGTCCTCTTGTGGTGCATCCACACCTCATACCCTGGCATATAACCTTTCTTACAAAGATATATCGACATAGCTCTCTTGTCAAGGAAATAAATGTTCCGACACTTGTTACAAGGGCACCTAACGTCGGTTTCGGTCACCGACCTAGCAAAAGCACGGTAGAGAAAAGCATCGGTCTTTGCAACCCACTCATTTGATAGATCCCATCTCTTCTTCCAACCTTCATACATCCATCGATGATCCTCCACCATATTAGATACGAAACATTAACTTAGTTAAGTAATGCACGAACCATCGGTTATTACGAAAAATCATGCCCGTACATCTATAGGAAAGGATAGGTCATACACCCATCTGGTAGTGCTCGACGGAGCCCGTATTTATAACAGGGCATGAGCTCGAGCAAAATTTCACCAGTATAACCCTGTCGTTCAGCATTTATACGCTTAAAAATGGTGCAACGGAGAACATAGGAGTTATGCTACTGAAACTATGCACGAGCACATGCCTTGTCATAAATATGGGTTCTATCGGTCACTCCAAGGTTGTTAAATAAAGGGACAATTTCGGCCTAACACACCTTACACGCCATTACAAAACATGTGACACATAGTTTTCGTTTGTTAACACTACGACTTAGACATTTCTGCTAGAAGTATCGTTATGTATTACATAATAAATTTACTTTCATACTATAATTATAATAAAGCTAACAATGCACGTGTCCTATTACATAATTTGTGTCATAAATTATAACACAAAAAATTATACTAAATAACAAAATCATGATAATAAATAATTTTAAACAGCCATATTTCTGACGGTTTAACCATTATCCTCAGTATTTATAACTTTAAATTATCTCAGCATCTTTCGATGGACTAAAATAATTTAATCAAAATGTATAATTAAATTATGACTATCGGAAATAACTAACATTAAACCATTTACATTATACAAATCAATCCTTCCTGCACAAATTAACATTATTCAATTAATGCATACATAAATTTTAACGAAAAATAACTCACTTGAACGGAGGTAGACGTGGTTGAACTCATGGGCAGAAGGTGGAGGCTACATAGACATGTCCAAATGGGCCGGCCTGACAGTGAGCCCGTGACCGGCACGGTCGTGGCCCATCACAAGCATGACCTAGTCCGACTAGAAGCGTGCCCGGGCTGGTCTGGCTCAATAACCGTGTCGGGCTTGGGCCGGCTGTTTGGCCCTTGCAGGCACGGGCCCAGCACGGTAACGGCCCGCTTGAGGGACTGATTGTGTAATGGTTAGTCTATTTTTAGCTACAATAATGATGATTCTGTTATTATATGAGAGCATTCTGAATTGTGATATGTGTTTATATGTGTATCTGAAATTTTTTATCTGAGTATGTATTTAAAATTATAAATATAATTAATTGAATCTAAAATAAATTTGAATATTACCTTTAAATTCTGAATTTTGGAGTGTTTTTTACGGGTCCGGGCCCGACCGGCACGATGGGTCCGTTGTGCCTACGGCCCGACACGACCCGTGTAAGAATAACCGTGCCGGGCCTAGGCCACGTAAGCCGGCCCGTGGGCTGACCCGACACGATACTGAACCGTGTCAAGTTTGGACTGGTGCCCCTCGTGCCAGGTCCAGCACGACCGTTGGACATGTATAAGGCTACAACATGCTATGCGTGGGCACGAACGACAACGTGGACTGCGGGGGCTCGGTGCGGGCTCCCTGCAGAGGGTCGACGACGGTGCTCGGCGTGGAGGCATGACAGCGGGCACGAGCACGGTGTGTCTGTTGACTCTCGTCGTGGGCAGTGACAACATGGAGGCAGCACACTCGGCGTGGGCCGGTGGCGGTGTGCGTGGGCACGGGGTGGCGGAGGCACAACGGTGGTGTTGGGCGCCAAAAAGAGCACCGGACGGTCCGATCCTGAGGCCAGACGGTCCGCGGTCCGGATGGTCCGCGCCTGTGGGCCGAACGGTCCGCGTGCGCAGAACAGATTAGGGTTCCGAGTTTCTTGCTTTGTATGTTGACGAAAATCACGGGATTAGCTTTGGATTTTGTTGGTAACGGGTCCAGCCCCCTCCTTTATAAAAACAGAGGAATACGACCGATTTAATGAATCAATCGAACCCTCAATCAATACAATTTACATTTATTCTTAGGAGTAGTTCTAGTCTAGTTATAGCTTAGTCTTCCAATCCCCAAATTCTCCGCTTCTCTTTGACTCTACGTCGATTAGAGAAGTCTAGGTCGGCCTGCCGAGCCTAGACAACTTCTAGGATCTCTCCTCCTCGACGGGGTCCCTCCCGGGAGCGAGATCCAGGCGCCGCCGGTGACTTCCGCCGCCCTTGCGCACGAGCGGACCGTCCGGCCCCAGTGCGTGGACCGTCCGACCGTCAGGCAAGAAACCCTAGCCCTGCACTAGGTCACGGACCGTCCGCCCCTGTGCAGAGAGCACCACTACGGTTCTTGTGTAGTGATTGGCGCCTGAAAAAGGTGTCAACATACTTTTTGGCGACTCCGCTAGGGAGGATTTTAGATAGACCTATCGAGATTGGCCCTCAATGGCTGGTTCAAAAGATAGCTCTGAAGTTTCCACCAGCAATATCATCACGCCGACATGGGAAACCTTACCGGCTGAAGAGCAGCTCCTGTTCGAGGAGCGCCAGGAGCAGCTGATCCGAGAAGCAAAGCCGAAATTCCTGGCCGACTTCAAGGTGGACAGGAACAACAAAGTCGTTCGCAATAGGCGACAGATCTGGCTTCGCTCCGACCTATTACGATTACCCCCAATGTAAGTAGCGCCAATGAACTCCAATCTCTTAAAACTTACATAGACGAACAGCGAGAGCAGATGCAACGTATCGTACGGGATATACAAAATGATCATAAAAGGCTAGTGCGTGTGCTTGATAAGTCTACTATTGCAAATCTTTCTTCGGACGAGGTTAAACTGAGGGAATACACACGTAATTCATCAGCTATAGGTTGTCACGACCAGTCACAACCCCTTTATGGGATGTCGATAGATATGTACCTTGGGCAACAATAGCCTCCCATGCACATTGGCGATAAATTTGCCGATCTGCGCATGTCCGGACCGTCCGCACGTGAGCGTGGACCGTCCGGGCCAGCGGCGGCCGATCCTATTTTTAGAAGCGAATTACCGAGGCCTACACCCAAGCCGCCACATACCGTGCAAACCCTAGATAACCCATTCGGACCATCCGCTTATGGCGTCAGACAGTTCGAATATAATGTCGGACGGTCCAGCCACATGGCCGAACACTCCGCACACGGAGCCGGACGGTCCGCGTATTTAACCGGACAGTCCGGCACAGAGTTTTTTGAGGAGGATGGATATCCAACTCTGTATCTGTCCCAGCTAGACTCCCCATCTCACCATACGACACACCAGCACTATAATATAATCTACCAAACACGTGAGAGTGAGTTCTTTCTGGCCCCCAGAAGGCCAGAAAGGAATGGCCAGTCCTATGAGCCTCATATGGCATGTATTAACGCGCCGCAAAACCCAAACCAATGGGGAGGAAAACAACATACCAACATCCAAACAAACTCACCCATATTGGACCAAAGAGCTGGTGGGAAATACGCGCCGCAAAACCCAAACCAATGGGGAGGAAAACAACATACCAACATCCAAACAAACTCACCCATATTGGACCAAAGAGCCGGTGGTTTCCCACCGGCTGCCATCGATATAGTAAGAGAGGAAATAGCTGGGGCGTTCCGAGATAAGCTCGGAGTTAGTATAGTCCCCGGGGGACAGTCATATTAGAGACCTTATAATAGCCAGTTTGACCGTCTCCCATACCCATAGGGGACCAGAATACTCGAATTCACAAAGTTTTCGGGTGACCAAGGAAAGAGCACGCGTGAGCACATAGACCAGTTCTTAGCACAGTTAGGAGAATTGGCCGACACCGAAGCATTCTGTGTACGTTTATTTTCATTATCTTTAACAGGGACTGCATTCACATGGTATGCCACGCTCTCTCCTAATTCCATTTTGTCATGGGGAGACTTAGAACAAAAATTTCATGAACATTTCTTCTCTGGCGATTATGAGCTAGATTTAGTAGACTTAGTGGCCCTACGACAAGAAAAGGATGAATTGGTTAGTGATTACATCCAGAGATTCCGGGATACGAGAAATCGATGCTTTCAAATTCATTTTACAGATAAACAACCGGCGGGAATAGCCTTTGATGGATTGCGCTATTATTTAAAAGAGAAATTAGAAGGCATCCAGTTCTTTACGCTAGCACAATTACATCAGAGAGCTTTGGCTTGTGAAAACCGAAGCAAAGAACTAGTCAAAACGGTTCATCATAATGTCCATATAGTAGAACACAATCTAAGTAGTTCGGACGATGAACCAAAGGAAGTTTATACTGCCGAAATAGTTTGCTCGAGCAGGCCAAATCTTCGGTTTGCTCCTCCTTGTAGTCAGTTGAGAAGAAACGACAGGAGGAGGTTAAGTTTACATTTAATGTCGGCAAATGTGATAAGATATTTAATGAATTACTAAAAAAATGGTAACATTAAGATCGATTATACCGTTCCACCCACCGACGAACTAAAGCGTCACGCATATTGCAAGTGGCACAACTCATTTTCCCATGCCACTAATGATTGTAATGTGTTTCGATGACAAATCCAATCGGCCATTAACGAGGGACGATTGAAATTTCAGGAGGACATGGAGCCCTTCCCAATGAATGTGATCGACTTTAATGGAAAAAAGGTCCTAATTCGGCCCAGCACAACCGATAAGGGCAAAGACAAAGAAGTCATCATCGGCAACGCACGGGAGGCCAATGGAAACAACAAAATCTCTTGTAGGAAAGTGGTGGCCGAGAAGACTCCTAATGGAGGGGAGACACTAAAGGTGACCATCACAACCTTCGGCACTGGAGGGCAAGCGTAGACAAGGGGACATGCGCGAGAACCCATACTACGCATCACGGACAGTCCGGTGCCCAGGCGCGGACGGTCCATAACATCACCGGATGGTCCACAGCATTCCAGCGGACGGTCCGGCAACGCCGAGGAGCCACGGCGACCACGTACCTTCAAACCACGACGACCAGAAATAGGTACGTGGAAAACTAACACGTTCAAGGCTGCTGGTTAGTTAGTCAAATCCAACCCGACCTTTGATCAATTATTGTCTAAATATGTGAAAAGAAGGCCGGCCCCAGTGACCGGCCACCAAAGCGGCCTCGCTTACCCACCTAGGAGCGACAGTAGGTTAGGCAGATTGGACCACCTCACCAATCGGAAAGGACGGGAGGTCATAATGTCCAACTAAGACCTAACGTACATGCATGGACACCTCCACTCCCATACACACCTATGTCATATCATTATACATACATACCACCACCACCATATATCCCGAATCAGATGTGGGGTATGCCATCATATCCTTTCGGGACATCACAATACTCCGCTTGGGGGGCACCCCAGTCATCTGCCTTTGATAGGTTGACGCCTCCAGTACAAGACCGATTGAGAGCCCCTCAATCTGGTCCACGAGCATAGGCCCAGCAAGATTGCCGAACCACTCGGCCCCAAAGACTGACTAATCCGGCAGGGGGGCATATAGCTACGACCTCCAACAGTACGATAAAAGGGGACGTCATCGAAATAGGAACAACAGATGTCATCGTACAACAAAATAACGAAGGGTCGATAATTTTTGGTAAATCAGCCAACACAAACAAAAAAGAAGGTACGACTGTCAACAAAACGGCCGATTCAAAATACTCCATGCCCCGATGGTGCCCATCGGGATTGATGCGACCGCAAAAGCGAAAATTACAGCGCCTAAGAGCAAAGGAGAACCAGGAAAAGGAGGCGGAAAAAATATTCAATGACACGCATCCGCAGTATCTGCCACCACAAAAGAGATGGAGACCAAAGGCCATTGAGGAAAATCAAACGACCACAAAGGCAGAAAATAAAACAACAACTGTGCAATTCTTTGCAGGTATGGCAGACAGTGCGGCTATAAAGACCAGACCAATCGTACAGGGCGCGGACCGTACAACCCCTGAGGCCGGATCGTCCGCACTACACCAGGACACTTCCAACGATGTACCGATACCCATGGAGGAAGACGACCTGCAAGGAGAAGACCTAGTTGACTACGGAGCTACGCCAGAACACGTAGAAAATTAGGAAAGCAAGATGACAAATTGGTTAGGACCAGTACGACACTCGGCGATGTTGGGACTGACAATCCGATCAAAGCTAAACGGGTCACGTTCGTTGAGTTAACCATCAGGACCAAGACCCTTGCGTACTATCCTTGTAGGTGGCAAGATGCCTAAGAAAACTGATGTGATCGCATCGAGTTAGTTGCTTTTGGTTCGCTCAGCTCCACCAAAAGGCAGGGGGCATATGTTGAGTACCAAATTGAGCATCAGACGGTCCGCGCCTGTGGGCCGGAAGGTCCGCGCGCGCGCATAATAGATTAGGGTCCGAGTTTCTTGCTATGTTTGTTGGCGAAATTCGTGGGATTAACTCGGGAGATCAGTTTGTAACGGGTCCAGCCCCCCTCCTCTATAAATATAGAGGATTACGACTGATTAGAATCAATTAATCGAATCAATAACACTTTTATCTCGCATTTATTTCCTATACAATTAGGAGTAGTTCTAGTCTAGTTCTAGTTTAGCCTCTCAATCCCCAAATTCTCCGCTTCTCTTTGATTCTACGTCGATTAGAGGAGTCTAGGTCGGCCTGCTGAGCCTAGACAACTCCTAGGATCTCTCCTTCCCGACGGGGTCCCTCCCGGGAGCGAGATCCAGGCGCAGCCGGTGACTTCTGCTGCCCCTGCACACGCGCGGACCATCTAGCCCCAGTGCGTGGACCATCCGACCGTCAGGCAGGAAACCCTAGCCCTACGCCAGGTCGCGGACCGTCTGGCCCCTAGCCGCAGACCGTCTGCCCCTATGCAGAGAGCACCACCACGGTTCTTGTGTAGGGATTGGCGCCCGAAAAAGGTGTCAACAGTCATCCTGCATTCATGTTCCTAATCAAGATAACAGTCGCATCTTCCACTATTATTATATTTTCTGTGTGTCATCTATCAATTTTTCAGTGGTTGCTATGGCTAACGCCCTTAGCTTGAACCTTTGTTTTTCGAGTGAGAATTTGGTTAGGCTTTCAGTGACCAATAACTTCAGCTTTGAAGCCCATAACTTTATTGCAGTGGCGTATCTGTGTATTAAAAGAAATTGAAGCTGCCTGCAGATGATATTTTTGTAGTGTTGAGGCATCAAACATCTAGACATACATGTGTATGGATTTCGGTTCACATTTGCCAATGATGTCTTCTCTTGTTTCTGTGTTGACAGGATGCTAGCACCGAAAGTGCTCAGCAGCAGTGGCATGCCATATCTCAAGCAGGGGTGGATCCACATAGGGGCAAAGGGGGCCGTGGCCCCCCCTTAATTTTTAGTACATCTTATACTTCATGTTCATTTACTGTTAAGTATAGAAAAAAAATAAAAGTTTTAGGTATATCAAACTAGTTTTGTCCTAGACATTCTAGTCGGGATTGGTCCAATCCTCCTAGCTCTTGTTCTCCTTCTCGATCCAGTTCTTGCATCTACCAGTTTGATCTCATTCTTCCTAACGACACCCGAACTAATCTACCTTGATGCCCTGTTCCCAACGCTGCCTGCTGTCATCTTCCTAACATGTGTTGTCGTCCGACCTCGACCCCTTCCTGACGCCCCACCTTGCTCGTCCTTGTTGCAACGTCGGCCCATCCAGCAAGCCCGATCTCGCTCGTCGCGAAGATGCGACCCATCGCCCACAGACGGTGAGCTTAGCAAACCAGGGAGTGTTGACTCTCTATGAGAGAGGTCGCCTGACCCCGCATCCTTCCCAATGGCCCCACTCTTATAGCTTAGCAAATCAGCGAGCATTATTAATTTTATCATACGGTCTTTTTGCCCCCCCCCCTGAGTTCTAGTTCTGCGTTAGCCACTGATGTCAAGTCGGCAGCAGGCTGCTGAAAGAAGAGAGAGCTTTCTGTTCACTCGAGTTTCTTTGAGACCCTTCTGTTCGCGAGGGAGTTCCAGAAGATCCTGTCAGCATGGACTTTGGCATATATATGCTTTCAGCAGTTGGAGGTCACTCTTTGCGGTGTGCCATGCATCTTGTCAGTGTACACAATTTTTTTAACAGTGCCCAACAAGTAAAAAAGACGAGTAGAGTCCATCGAACAGAGGCCATGTCTATGGTTTTAGAAACCCGCTGAGCCTACAGTGGGCTCACCTTTGTATGAGCATAAGATGCTGAAGTATAGCGTCGATCAATAAAATCTAGTGGAAAAGATCGAAATGTAAAGTAATTGATCACAATAAGAGTTTCACCAAAGACCCTTTTATGGGTGCTATCCTAGAGTTTGAGACATTTCATGTTCAATGTAACACCAGTGTAAAGGACAAGTGAAATATAGATCAACTCATGGCACAGTGTGTCCAAAAGGAGGAAAAGGTTGAAGAGTCAAATAAGTAACTCTACCAATCTTCCCAAACTAAATATCCTCAAACAGAACAAGGACTCTAAGAAAAGGTTCCAGAATAAGATCAAGCATGATCACCAGGCTTCTACAAGCAACAGTCAGGCAGTTTCATGGTTCCCCATGACACCTGCCTCTATTGCAAGAAGACAGGGCATTAGAATAGTAAGTGCCCAGAATTCTTAGAGCACCTTCTAGTGAATGTGATTTTGTTCAAGCCAAAGGCTCCTAAACGTTCGACAAACAGTTATAATGGTTAATGGAAATGAAGCACACACTGAACTTCAGTTTTGAGATTAGACGATCAGCACATCCACTGTCACTTCGATGACAGACAGTGACAGACATTGTATGTTATTCAGTTTGATAATAAAGATGTTGGTCTTGTCATCCGACTAGACATGCTTTATTTATCTTCGTATAGTGATGTTATTAACGTCTTAGATACACCAGAAAACGATCCAGTCAACAATGGCAGAAAAAGAAAACGAAGTGATGGAGACACCTCGTCGACATTATGGAACTATCGTTTGGGTCATATTTCGATGGAGAGATAAAAGTGTCTCATTAAGAAAGACATTCTCCATCTCTTAGACTTTACAAATTTAAAGCAATGCAGACATTACGTTAATGGTAAATTTGCTAAAGAATGCAACTACCTATAAGAATGGAGCCACTTCATTCTCTTTCGCTCATAACCAAACACACCAACACCATTAGTCTTGGAATGAGGTGGAACACCGCATCCAACAGCTCAGTTGGTGGTGTACATGTGCGCCGAATGTTGGAACGAGCCTTCACATTGGTTGTGCTCCAGTGTTACTCCACAAACGCTGTAATTCCTGCACTGTCAGTCAGTTCCTTCCTCTCACTATTTCGGTAGCTGCGCGCATGGCTCCTAAAGTATATGCTGTCTTCTCTTGTTCCTGTTTGACAGGATGCTAGCACCGAAAGTGCTCAGCAGCTGCTGCATGCTATATCTCAAGTCGGCAGCAGCAGGCTGCTGAAAGAAGGAGAGAGAGAGAGAGAGCTTTCTGTTCAGTCGAGTTTCTTTGAGACCCTTCTTTTCGCGAGGGAGTTCCCGATCGAAGATCCTGTCAGCATGGACTTTGGCATATATATGCTTTCAGTAGCTGGAGGTCACTATTTGCAGTGTGCCATGCATCTTGCTTGTCAGTGTACACACAGTTTTTTTTAACAGTGCCCAGCAAGTAGAAAAGACGAGTAGAGTCCATCGAACAGAGGCACTGTCTCTCTCTCAATGCAAGCAGCGACACATGTCTTCACAGTTGACAGCAGGGTCCGATTCGGTGGCCGGATCTCGTAGGGCGCTGTGTTGGACATGCACGCATGTGATCCCTCCGGGTCCGGGGGCGAGAAGAAGCTGAGTTGGACCGTTCTGGAAGAGCTCGACACGCATGCACACATGACGACGCAACATGGTCAGTGTACAGTGGATGAGCACACACAGCCACGCACAGAGACAGAGGGAGAAAGAGAAGGAGCACCACTCGATCACTGGACCAGCGTGCCCCCAAGATCCGTCGAGATAGAAAGCAACACACATGTGCACGTTCACGGCGCACGCAGACAGGGGCAGGATCCGGCCCGAGAAGCGTGTGTGCAGCGTCGTCGACGGCTGTCGTCGGTGTGCTGACCACTGTGCCGCCTTACCTGGGAACAGAGAGACACGGCCGGCCGGGCCGGGCGGGAGGACCATCGTCCTGCTTTCCTCTCCATCAAGGAATGCGCGCAAAGTGGGCGTGACCACCACTGATCATCAGAGGCATGCATGTGCATCCTGCTGACTGCGATCTGCAGGCTCGTATCGTACTACGTGCTCGCTTGGCCGTCATTGCCCCGGGTGTGCGGTGTGCCGTGTGCGTCCAGAAAAGAGAGAGAAAGGGAAGTTGTTTGGTTTGGTGGCTGGCTGGCATGCAGTCGTGCGTGCGTGCGGGTGCGAGTGTCATGCGTGCGTGCGTGCATGCTCGGAATGGGAGCTTTCAGCTAGCAAGCCATGGCCGAGACAGAGACGTGTCCTTACTTAGCTGCGTGCGTCCATCTGCTCCCGTCGCCATCCCGCCTGCTTGATCATCCCCACCAGGCTCGCCGCGCGGCCGCGACAGGGACGGCAGGCATGTGCTCTTTGCGTTGTCGCCGGCGTGGAGCATATGTGTGGCCGAACCGATAGAGCACTTGGCTGCCCCGCCATTGGCCGCCGCGCGGGGCCGAGCCGAGCGAGAGCGCGCGCATGCCTGTCTGGGTTTCTTTATCAAATTAAACCTCCCTAGAGCTTCTGCATCATGTGCTGGCTTTTGCGTTGCTGCTGAGTTCATCACCCAGCTGCGTGCTTCAGGAGCAGGACACATACATGGCCGCTGCATGTAGCTTGCTTACTTCCCTTCCCCTTCCCCTTCCCCTCCTCCCCAATTACCACTCCAATGCCAAACTTTTCCTTATCCTGCCGCTGGATCGACCATTCGGCGTGCATGCATCGCTTGGATAATATTGTAAACTAGCTGCTGCATGCTAGCTGTTGCATCATATCCCCGCCCTAGCTTTGCTCCTCCATCGAACAGCTCAGAGTTCTCTTTGCTCTTCTTTCAATTCTATACTATAGGAGAGCCGGACCAGTAGCTAGCTAGCTAGTCATGGTCTTCTTTAACTGAAGTGAACAACCAAAAATTAAAGTGATCTGGTAGGCAACATGGCCGAATTTTTTATATTTTGGTCTTTTCTCGTAAAAAAAATCACGTTTGGACCCTAAAAAATTTTAATGTCATTTTTGGACCCTTCGCTCGGCGCCATAGCCTACGGTGCCGAGGTAACATAGCTCGGCGCCATAAGCTATGGCGCCGAGGTACGTGCTACGCTGGCACAACTCGGACGTCGTGGCACCGACGTGGCACCGAGCTCGGCGCCAAGATCTATGGCGCCGAGCTCGGATATATAATCAGTGTAGCTCAGTCAGTAGAACACAAGGTTCTTAATCTTGTGGTCTTGGGTTCAAGTCTCATGGTGGATGTTTAATTTTTTTTTGTCTTTGTCACTGATTTTTTTATCCAGATTTTTCGGTTATGTCGCTGATTTGTCCGTCCAGATTTTTTTTATTTTTGTGACTGATTTGTTTATTTATTCAGATATTTTTTTTGTTTTTTTGACTGATTTGCCTCTTTCTACCGTACTGAATAAATGCCATCAGATTTATCATACAATGCATCTTCGTAACATATCAAATCAGCGTTATAAATATTTGTTTACGGATAGAATTAGGAGATCAGGGAAAGGCAGAAGGGTCTCCGTCGAGTATTTTTTTTCTTGTAGACTAGGCCGAGTGTTTTTTTTCTTACAACACGGCACAAAGAGAAAAGTGGAAATCAGAAAAGGAAAAAAAAAGCATGAAATGGTAGCAGAGTATGCATTGCCAGGTTGGGTCTCAGTCGGTCCGTCCAGTCTCCAGATGCATACGAGATGCTCTATTCACGAACAGACTCGCTCATCACTCGTCATCAGTGATCAGCTGGGCTCATCACTCGTCGCTTAACTGAAGAAAAAAAATTGACGAAGTTGGGCTCATTGAATTGAACTCCCTTGGATTTGAAGCAAACCCAACAGAGAAATTTACTAGCAAATAAAAGTCCTTATTTGATACATGACACAGTGTGACACGGTACATGCACACACGATCGAGTTCCAAGCTAGCTAGGACTAGGTACGATCGAGCGAATAGGACGCTTAGACTGGTCTACGCCTCCAGCTAGCAAAGGCTGTAAACTAACCCACCGTTTAGCCGCTGATCTGGTCTACGCCCCTAGGTTTGGCAACGAACAGTAGATGGTACGTACACTCCACCGTACCCTCTCCGATGATTGTCTTGGGGAAAAAAATTCTAGACGAGAAATAAATTTGGACGGACAAATCAATAAAAAATCAGTGATAAAAACAGAAAAATTGAACATCTACCGTGGGGCTTGAACCCAAGACCACAAGATCAAGAGCTTTGTGCTCTACCAACTGAGTTACAAAGGCTTTGTGATTATTTATCCGAGCTCGGCGCCATAGATCTTGGCGCTGAGCTCGGTGCCACGATGTCCGAGTTGTGCCAACATAGCACGTACCTCGGCGCCATAGCTTATGGCGCCGAGCTGTGTTACCTCGGCGCCATAAGGCGCCGAGCAAAGGGTCTAAAAATGACATTAAAATTTTATAGGATCTAAACGTGATTTTTTTTCGAGAAAGGGCCAAAATACAAAAAATTCGGCCAACATGGCGAAAAGCGAATTCGCCTAGCTCCCCTTAAATTGACATCACATCGATTTCCTTCTTCTGGAGGCTCATCACCAACTTTTGAATGGCATCTTTTGCTCATATGTCATGTCATATGTACATACGTATAGATAAAATCAGCTCGTGGGGATGAGCAGATCGGATGGTGATATATATATATATATATATATATATATATATATATATATATATATATATATATATATATATATATATATATATATCTCGATGAGTAAAGGCAAAGCCGCTGCTAGCTGCCGCGGTTTAGAGATCAGCACGCGTAGGAGTGCGATGCAACTTGCCTAGCTAGTTGGCATATATTGGGCCTTGATCACTATTCAAACTATTCCCAGAACTAATAAGCTCCTTGCTGCTTCCTGCAAATGATTTCGTCACCCATGTATATATAATGCGTTCTCGATCGTGTGACAGTGCTGTCTTGTCAACAGCAAGTACATGTTATAAAAACGTTTGATAGATACACTTGAGGTAATTGGATTTTTGCCACTCATAATGTTGTCTTCTTGTTATAATTACCACTGTGTCTATGAATTGTAGGTCCAGCTGAGTCTATGAAATGTGGGTCTGATGGTAATTTTACAAACTTGTTTCTTGCTGATGGCAAATATCAGAATCTCTCCTCATTATGCGGCCAAATCAAGTTCTGGACGACAGTGTTTTTTTTTCTATTGTGTTGTTGTGTTGCGTCGTTGTAGCAGCTTCACACCATCCATCACTGGTTCCGACTCCCAATCCCAAGTGCCTTTGGAAGGCAGTGGCACTTGTTCCCAGCTAGCTTGGCTACAAGAGAGCAAGGGAGGAGGCGCCATGGGCTAACGTACGGCTAATTAACCCAGCTACTAATAAACTCCAAAGGCGAATTAGGAAAGCATGTGGCGCGCGTCATGTCCTCTCGTGCTCTCATTCAACCACACCACACATGTCATCTCGAATTCTCGATAGGATCAAGCAGTTACAACTTTTAGAAAAAAAAGACATGATCATGTTAGGCGCTGGTTCCAGCGGCGGTAAGCAAGACCGTCTTTTTCTTGCAATTTTGTCTTTTTCGGATTTTATTTTCACAAATACATCCTTTATAGTTTCAATTCAGAAAATAGATCCTTAGGTCGGCGCCGTCACTATTGGCACCGACCTAACACTTGTCGACGCCAAAGCAATTGGCGTGATCGTGTACTTGACGTGGCACGGTGACGTGGTTGTAGGTCAGCACCATGGATCTTGGTGGCGACCTAAGGGCCCATGATGACGTGGTTGTGGGATTGGCGCCATAGATCTTGGCGCCGATCCCCTATATATCGGTTGACACAGGTCTTTCTCTTCCTCTATCTTCCATTCACCACCGCCTGTCCGCTCTGTCACGCCCTCCACCGTCGGCGCCATCCTCCTCGTGCCCCCGCCCGCCCGCGCACCGCCGCTGGTGCCCTCCTCTGCCGCCCGCCCACGCACCACCGTCGGCGCCCTCCTCCACGCGCCCCCACCCACCCTCCTCCACCGTCCGTCCTCCCGCGCCGACGCCCTCCTCCTCTGCGCGCCCGCCCACGCCCTCCTCCACCATCCGTCCTCCCGCGGCCGCCCTCCTCCTTCGCGCGGCCCCGCTCGCCTCCTCCGCGTGGCCTCGCTCGTCCGTCCTCCCGTCCGTCCGCCACCCGGTCTCCACCGCCGCAGGCGGCCTCCTCCGTCGGCTGCCCTTTGTCACCGGTAATTAAGATAATAAACTTATTGAATTTAGGTAATAAACTTATTTAATGTACTTATTGAATTGCCAGCTTTGTTGATTGGCCGGTAAAAGAAATTAGTGACACTATTGTTTTAGCCCGTCAAGTCCATAACTATGTTTATATTATTGAAAAGAAGGTGCTTGCTTCCAGACCAACTCTGCTAATATTATTGAAAAGAAATTAGTGCCACTATTGTTTTAGCTCGTCAAGTCCATAACTATGGTCATATTATTCTATTAAAGATGCCTAGCTGTCAATTTTCTATTATGTTTTCAAAAGATCGACATCGATGTATATCTATTTATGTTTATATGCTACTAATTAGACTACTCATAGTTTCATAACCGCTTAGCACACCCACTTGCATGTATCACGTTGATCTTTTTTTCTCCACATCTCTCTAGCCAGCTAAGCGATTCTTTATGAGGATAAAAACTATTGGCCCAAACACTATTAATTAATGAAACACGTTCCAGAAAAAATGGTCCATAATAAGAGAGAATGAAAAGGCCATCATATAGATTGTTGGGGGCCTTTTCCTTTCGAAGGTCCTCAAAAATATAATTAATAACCATTTCTTTTCAGCATAAGCTATAACAGAAAGTTTTGTCTACAGGAGATAAGCCTCTTTCTTATGACGAAGGACGACACACATGATGAAGATAGACCTAAAGAAGATAAAAATAAACGCCGAAGCTATTACCAGACGGAAAAGTTTCGGCTCGCAACAAAGCAGAGGAATGTTGAGAATGGCCTAAGGAGGAAAAGACTACTTAGTCATTTTTAATTTGAATTACGGTCATGTGTAAACATTAAGGGCATAAATGTACTTTTGCTCGGGCTACGTCCCGTGCCTCTAAATAGCCTCTAAATAGATGAACAGTAACACCGTACTGTTCACGCTGGATTGTACTTTTACTCTCTTGCATCCCCGCCTTCGAGCAAGCCAAATGTATCAATGTAATATTAACATCATTGATATTCTTATATGTTTCATGGAATAAAATAATAAATGAATTATTAATATACTGTTATCATGTTTATTCCTTTTATTTTATGTTTACTTATTGAATGATGAAGGTATGTCCTTCTAGACCTTTGTCTGATGAGCATTATAGCCATGGGGAGATAATGCTTCGGAGGACGAAGGTCTCTTACAATTAACAATTATGTTGCCTTGTTCTTGACTTACAGTATTTGAGAACAAGTGACCAACATTGGCGTCCACCTCCGGTGAACCCACTTCCAAAACCTTCGGCAAGCATTCACCTTCGACATGTCGCCGAAGAAGGCAACGGTGCCAGGGGCTGCCCTACAGCCAGTGGACACAAATCAGGACGCACTCTCCTTGCGAGAGGCCAGGAGCCAAAAGAGAAAGGCCACCAGCCTAACTCTTCAGGAGGAGCAGCTTGATCAGGAAATCAGGGATTTAGAAGCAATCCATTAGCAAGTACGAAGGAAAAAGGAGAAGATGATCTGGCTGGCTGATCTTCAGAAGAAGATTGACGACGTAGCTGAGGAGATACGCCATCTTACTCAAGATGACCAGGACCGAAGCCCTCAGCACAGGGAGCTTCGTCAGAAGAGCTCATTCAACGAAGATGATGGTACGAGGACTTTCATCATGGTAACTTTACTTTCGATGATGCTTCTCCTCTGGCAGCAAAATTGTAGGCTACCCTGTGGCCACAATCCTACAAGCCACCACAGTTGCCCATGTATGATGGACACTCGGATCCAAAGCAATTTCTGATGAGCTACGAGGCAACAATATCCTCGTTTGGGGGCAATGCTGCTGTCATGGCAAAATCCTTCGTCATGGCAGTCAGAAGCGTGGCCCAGACATGGTATTCCTCCCTTCGGCTAGGGACAATCACATCATGGCAGAAATCTCAAGGATATGCTAGTCACTAGCTTCTAATGCTTTCAAACGAAGCCAGTCACTGCTTAGGCTTTGTTTCAATGCACGCAAGACCATGAGGAGTACCTTTAGGCGTATGTCCGAAGATTCCTGCGTTTGAGAGCACAAGCGCCTACAGTGCCCAATGAAATTGTTGTTGAGGCCATGATCAAAGGGCTTCGGCCAGGACCTACAACCCAATATTTTGCTAGGAAGCCCCCACAAACCCTGGAGAAGCTCCTTCAGAAGATGGATGAGTACATCCGGGCCGATAATGATTTTCGCCAAAGAAGGGAGGAAGCATACATGTTTTCTGAAATGACCAGGGGCTTCGGAGGAAGACTTCATCCCAGGCATGTCAGGTCAATCCATAACTCCAATGCCAACGATGAAAGGGCCAATAATGCTCAGAGTAGCCATCATAGCTCACAGTCTTCAAGCATGCAA
Source organism: Zea luxurians (assembly GCA_029449295.1). Taxonomy (NCBI): domain Eukaryota; kingdom Viridiplantae; phylum Streptophyta; class Magnoliopsida; order Poales; family Poaceae; genus Zea; species Zea luxurians. The sequence goes on along the minus strand of JAOPSE010000010.1, from coordinate 32,673,180 downwards.
CAGACTTCTTACAGACCACCAGCTCCAAGAGGAAGAGGAGGAAGAAGTTTCAGTGGAGGAAGGTTTGGTAATCAACCTAGGAAGTTCTACTGCCTCTTTTGTGGCGAGGACAAGGGCCACACAACAAGGACATGCTAGGTCACAATCTAGAAGCAAAAGGAAATTGCTGAAGCCGAGGCATGGCAGAATCAGCCGAAGCAAGTCCTCCATACTACTTTGTGCTACTCTCCATACATCCTAGAATATGTAGGCAACCAACAGCCTACGGCTTCTGCAGCTTCAGCAAGTCACTCCCAAACCTCCCGGGCTCAATTACCACCACCCCCACCAATGGCGCCTGCCCCAAACCATGATCAGCAGCCAGAAGGGCACCTTCGGCCTTAACAACAACGCAACCTTCGGGAGCAGTCTAAAGCTCGCACAGTTAATAGCACTGTGCCCAAATCCAGGCACATCTACTGAAGATGACACATTGTTTTGGCCAAAGGAAAGCACTATGTGTTCCATTTCTACTATTTTCTGCTTTCATATTTCTGTTGTAAAAGACAATACAGGAAGGTTTAACCTTCAACTGGATGTAATAAACCTGTGGTTACACCATCGACTGCGACAAAACCAAGTTCCGAAGCTCCAAAGACGTTCCTAAGGGAGCGCAGAGTAAGTTCCAATAGCTCAAAAGTCGTTCCTAAGGGAGCGCAGAGTAAGTTCCGAAGCTTAAAAGTCGTTCCTAATGGAATGCAGAGCTAAGATGCCACTTAAGTAAAAGGTGAAGAAGCTCAAAAGTCGTTCCTAAGGGAATGCAGAGCTAAGATGCCACCTAAGTAAAAAGTGAAGAAGCTCAAAAGTCGTTCCTAAGGGGATGTAGAGCTTAGCTCCAAAGTCGTTCCTAAGGAAATGTAGAGCTGAAATACCACCTAAGTAAAAGGTGAAGAGACTCCAAAGTCGTTCATAAGGGGATGCGAAGTTTGGATGTGTGTTCATGTGGGTTTTTTTATCTTTGGCATAAACATCATTTTGCATCATACCATCATATCACATCGCATCATACATCATTTTGCATCAGCAAAAAACCGTGGAGAAGAAGGGAAATTGCTTCTTCAAAAATACTTATCGAATCACAAAAGAATGTTCTAAAGCACAACATGTACCTTCGGCAAACATATTGTACTACACGAGGCCAACCTTCGTCAACAGTGGCATAAGGAAAATTCTCTTTGTGAAGCATGAAAAGAAGGGAAGGTGTTTTTTTGCTAAAGGCTCAAAAACGATACATACGTATATTTCATGCATCACAAAGAGATATATTACATTAATGTACATACAATTACTTGATGTTTATTCCGTACATATGGCGGCAACCATACACAAACATTACACTTTCCAACACACAAGAATTTAATCTTCCTTTAGTATTTTTTCAGTAGCTTCATGTAATAGTCTGTCGACGACTTCGTCAATGACTTTGTTAGCAATCTTCATTATATCCAAAGCTTCTTTCATAACTGGGTCAGCCTCGGGGTTGTACGGCTCTGGTGGTTGTGAAAGGCCGGCTGCAATAAAGAATATGATGGTGAATTTCGAAGCTAGAAACGAACAGCGAAGCAAAAACTTTAAAAGTACCTATAATCATGGCACGCTCAGCAGCTTCTTCAGCACGTTTAGCCTCCTCTCGAGTGTCGTGAGATTCTTTCTCATTCTTTTTAATGACTTTGTCAGCCATCTCATGACCGCCCTTCATCCAAACATCAGAGTAAAACCTTTCGTCTAGTAAAGAAGCTTTGGCCGAGGGATCCTTGGTGTCGCCAGCTGAGAAAATTTATTCTAGCTAGGCTGCGACCTTAACTTGTTCACAACCAACCTTTTCTAAAATTGCCGCAATTCCTCGTGCACCGGCGAATGCACAGAAATCCCCTCGATCGCCGAGTATTTCATCAAAAGCTTCAGCTTCTTCGCCAATCCATTGGATAACTCCTTCGGGATCACCGCGAATAAATTTTTGTTCCGAAGAGTATGCTCCCACCTTTGCAAAGCTATCTTGCAGTTTCTTCGCACATTCTATGGATAGCATCTCTCCTTGGAATCTCGAAGCTCCTCAACATTCTTTTGCACCCTGGATCTTTCCATTTCACTTATTTTTTGCTTAGCCTTTGCAACTTCAAAATTTTCATTCATTTCTGCAAGTTCTTTCTTCAAATCTTCGACTTCAACTTTATGGGCTTCGTCTTGAGCATTAAGCTTGGCTTCACAAGTTTTTAGCTTGTCCACTAAGGAAAATAGTATCTTATCTTTTTCAAGAGCTTCGTTCCTTAATGTGATGACCTCTGATCGAAGATTTCCAAGAGCTATCTGGCAGCTCTCGTCATCTGCTTCCTTTTGAGCTTTTAAAGCTTTGCTTAGAATTAATCCCTAAAAACAAATATATGTGAGAACATAACGATAGTAAGAAAACCTATAAACATAGTTTATTTTACAACAAAAGTATATATACCTTCAAACTATTATAAGCAAGGCTATCACAAGATCATCCTTTGACATTGCAGATAGACCGAGCTCAAGCTTCGGGAATCCCATGTTCCTCAATCCTCATCATCTCCCGGCAAATAGATATCTCTTTATTGTCCGGAAGGCAATACATAAAGTCATCTTCATCAGTGCCGCTGTATACCAAGGATCCTTGTTGATACTTTAGATCCCTGGCATATTGTCTAGTTTCGACAATCTATTCTTCCGACAATTGCTTCCCTGAACCATGTCGCACGATAAAATCTAGCTCTTCGGTAGGTGCTTCGGGAGCAGGAGATTTAAGTTTCTCAGGGACATTTTCTTTTTCCTTGATTAAAGGAGCAGTCCCCGAAGGATGTACTTCGGTGGGAGCTGAGGGTCCAGCTTCAGAAGTAGCCCGCACCATACCAGCTTCGTCAAATTTCTTTAAGGCTTCGCCCTCTATGTCAGGTGCTGAAGCAGGAGTTTGTACCTTCACAGATTCCATGACAGTGTCTAGTATGCTAGCCATTCTCCTCCTTGGAGTTGCTGCAAGAATCTTTGATGCTCTCGGTAGCTCCGTCTCTCGCAACAGACTCAAAGCCTTCGGTTGCTCCGATGCCATCTTCAGTTCTGGCTCTCTGGTCGATTCTGTCCCAGCTTCGGCAGGAGCGGAGCGACTTGGCTCAGATACGAAAGAAGACCCCCTCAATAGCCCTCGACACTTCGACCATTTCAATGCGCTTGGGGCGGTGTGTTAAAACCTTAACTTTTTTTGGCTTCGGCGTGCTAGAAATCGCCGAAGGAGCGGTTTTTCTTTTCTTTCCTTGCTTTCGTGAAGGATAACAATAATCTGGGTATACAAACTCGATGACATCAAAAACACTATTCAATCTCTTTTTGCCTTGACCCCCGAAGGCTGTTGTCATAGCATCATCTTCAGCCTTTGAGTAGGCACCAAGCATTTCATCACTAGTTGCTTCGATGGCATCTAGCCAGTCATCATTCGGCTCATTGAATTGATTCATGTACCTGAAGGTGTACTTTAGGTAAACTAGACCGCCTTGGCTAGATCCAGCAGTAGCTTCCTTCGGCATCTCCCACCCAATTGCGAGTGGCCACACCCTATAAGCGATATGCTCCTGTACTAAGTCCCTTGTGCCTATATAAGTACATACTGTATCAAAGGCCATTTGGCATGCTTGTATGTTGTTCCCAAGGGCAGTGTGTGGGGGACAGATATCCCCCGGGTCCACTAAAAGAGTAAAAGACCTCACGAAAGGCCCAAGGGCCCAATAAATCGTGAGGCCATTCTTTCGTGGGCCTGGGGAAGAATAATCAGCTGTAACACCCGGTTTTAAGGGACAAAGCCGGGTGCATCTCATACATGCGCCAAAGAAGACAACATATATAATAACAGAGTGTGTAGAGATAAATGTCACAATAATCAGAGTATTAATTACATAGCGGAAGTCTTACAAAATAAAAGATAAATATAGCAGGATCTAAAATCCCTCCTTGGCACGAGAAAGTCAACTGGGAGACGCCACCTAGATCGAATCGAACTCCTCGATGTGTGGCTCCACTTGAACCACCTGTTCTTCTCCTGTGGGGGGGGTGTGAGACAGCAAGGGTGAGCTCACACATGTTCATCGCTCAACAAGTTGTGGGGAATAATGTGACATGAACTCACCAAAGGTGGGAGCTCATGAAGTGTAAGGCTTATCAACGAAAATGGTTAAAGCTGAGCATTGCTTTTAATGTTGGTCAAACTTTTATTAGCAATTACTAGATGTAAGTAAATACCAAACCATAATAAATAATAGAACAAAATTAATAAATAATCCCATGCAAATGCATATGACAAATTGAGTTTAGGTTCCATAAATTAATCATGTGAGGGTCCGAGCCGCTCATGACCGTGAGCACGGCTAGTATACTAGTTTTACACTCTGTAGAGGTTGCGCATCTTTACCCACAAGCCGTGTTACCCATCTGCCAAGGGGTCATGAATCCCATACACCTCTACCAAGGAAGCGAGGCAGGGTAACACTACGAGGCCTTTACAAAGTTCCACTAGCTTCAGAAATCCCGCTACAGTTTATAGGAAGCTCCAATGCAGGGTTCTTGCCTGACCGCCATCGCAGCAAAGTCAACCCAAGGACCTCCCTACACTGACCACTCCCTTACTGCCCTTGCCCCTTTCGGGTAAGGAAGACCTCCACTAGCTTTCCTAGTTAATCAGCCAAGGGCGTCCCATTAAACCCTTGTGGTAGCACTGTTTTCCCGGGTGGTCGCTCCATGTTCCAATTAATATAATGATCTTATCATGAACATAAATAACATAACAGAATAATTGGAACATGGATGTAATGAAATATTAATCCCAAAACCATATAGAGCAATAGCATAACTACCCAAGTGATTCAGGGATAAACAAGGTAAAAGGATAAACAGTCTAGGATGACCTATTGGGTCCCATCAAAATTAAACCTATGCATTGAATAGTGATAATAAAGAATATTATTGGGTAAATGAAAGTGATCAAGGGCACAACTTGCCTGGCACTTGAGATTCCAATTACCAGGGTGATTCTTCAGATCCTCGAAACCTCGCGCTAGTCGTAGCAATACAAACATACATGGTATAGACAAAATTAACATCACACCAATCATAAGAACACACTGCATAATAATGATCTACGCGTTGCTACGAGATCGCGGGAACGAGAACCACTAAAATCGGAGTTACGGTTAAGGAGTTGTGATTTACGAGAGATCTGCGTGATTAAAATATTAAACTATTTTATAAATTGGTTAATATAAATCATATGAGAGGTTATTCTATAGATAATTATCTCAACTTTAATTTAAGTTATAAATTGACTATAGATCAACTTCTAGTAGATTATAATGATAAGCAGATTAACAAGAGTAATCAACATAGGTTAAATAGAAAACTAATTATAAAAGAGTGAGACATGGTCTAATCAATATTGTTACTGCGTAGTAAATATTTATACGAGACTAACGCAACTTGAACGGATCAAATCGGAGTTAAAACGGAGGAGCTATGAATTTCCTAAGGGTTTATGTATTTGGTATAAGATTAATTAGGAAATAAATTTTTAAATTGGTTTTCATGTCAAAACAGTGGAACTTTATGATGAACAATAATATTACAAAGTTATTGGAACTGGAATGGATCAATTTGAAGTTCATATGAATTTTCTAGGGTTTAAACAAGTTTCTGCAATTATTTATATATTAAAAATCAATTTCCCTAATTATTCCTTTATTTTTAATTCACTCTGGACTGCGCGCCCAATATTTGAAAATGCAGGGGCTAATCTATAAAACTTCGGCAGACATAGACCTACCCCGCGGTGGACGGCGGGTTGAATCTATATTATTTCAAGGACTCTTACGCAAAACGCCCAGCCGAAGGGGTATCCCCGGATCCTAGCCGTCCGATCCACAGCAGACGCACCAGATTAGATTTAGGCAAGTTACTCATCTGCGCTCACCCCCGACCGTCGGATCCTAGATCAACGGATGAAGGATGCTTCTGCCCCGATCTGACCTAGACCGTTCATTACTCAATCGACGCCACAGATCTATTCTCGCGAATCGGTACACAGTCGTCTAATCTCCACTGTAGGAGACGATCCAACGGCCAGGAGGCCACCTTCTTTCCTCTATCCTTTCTTCTACCCTGGGCACCCTCTCTCCTCACTGCGACCCGAGCGGTGGAGCCCGTCGGAGCAACAGCCCCTCCCCCATGGCGGCGCAGTGCACAACCCGGCAGGAGACTTCACCGTCGTAGGCCTCACCAATCCCCCGACGCACCGAACCCGACCCGAGTCGATTGCGGTGAGTTCCACCCTGGATCGTGGTATTTGTGGCGCAGACCACCATGGTCCACGACCATGGAGTCGCTGGTGGTGATGTATGGCCGCTCGGCTCACCGGAATTCGAGCATAGCACGGCTACGTACTAGAGAATGCGATGACAGACACGAACTAGGGGGAATTGCTCACCGATTAGTAATGATGCGCGGAGTCTGGTTCTCGACGTGGGACGGCGCCAGGTCGGGTGGCTTGCTCCAACGACAAATTGCCGACGGTGTGAAGGTCGATTTCCCCTTCGCCACACACACGAGCGCACGCCTGGTGGTGCGACGAAGCCTCCGGCCCGATCCCAAGACTTCGACGGTGATTAACTCATGGACCAGCGGTGGCGGCCGACTGACCCACAACTACGACTATGGTTCTCACCCGGCGAGCACGAGAAAGGGCCCAGGGTACGGGAATTGACTTATACGCAGCAGGGCGGCTCGCGTGGAAGCGGTTAGCTCAGCTCGATTTGCGGGCGGAGGTAGTTGGGGAGATCCAGCATCTCCGGCGGAGGACTCGGTCAACGCGATCCGGTTGCGCATACATCCATCAGCTGGAGGAGGACAGCCCTTACAAACGGGGCCCGCGTGTCCGAGAAACCAGTGCAGGCGCGCGCATGGCGGATGTGTGAGGCTGAATGGTGGGGCCCACGCGTCTGCGTGAGGGAGGGATGCATCTGCAAGGGGGCCGCATGGCAGGAGTCCGGGCGTGGAGTTGGGCCGCGGAGAGGAGTTTTAGCCCAAGTGCAGGGATTTGTTTTCTTCTTTTCTTTTCCTATTTTCTATTTTGATTTACAAATTTCAAATCCCAATCCGAGTTAAGGTTTCAAAATTCAAATTTAATGCGCAATCAAAATCTCCATCATAAATGCGAGATTTAAATTTATTTATTTATTTCTTGAATGCCTCTGGATATGCGTTTAGTAAAGGAGATATTTACCCAATAACAAATCTTTATCAAGAGTTAAAAATAAATAGTACTTGAAGGGAAATAATCCATTCTAACAAATCGAAACTTTTTTTTATCTATTTCTTACAAACTGAATTTATGTTCCTATTTTATTTTACCCGACAGTTTTTTTTAAAAAAAGATCCATAGTATACTTATTCATTAGGACACTTTCTTTTGATTTCTTTTACTAATCCCAAAAATCCAAATTATGGGTGCTACATCAGCAGAGCAGGTTGACACGAGGCCGGATCGGTGTAAACCTGGACGGTCCACAATGTCGAGCGAGCGATCGCAACAGAGATCCGACTTTCCCGCGCTGGAGCTCTCATGCAACGGAGCCACGCGAGGATAGGTCGACAGAATCATAGGGAGATATACTCGAGCAGTTCACTATCTTTTAGGCGCATGTTGTTATCATATCCACATGTATTGCTCCACGGTCGAATATTTAAGGCCTAGGGGGCACCCCATCAAATCAATCGATACTATTACTTAGCCACCCACATCAACTCTCTGCACTCTCAATTCAGAGAGCTCTCTTGTAATATTGCCCACCAAGCATACTCACCAGGACGTAGGGTGTTACGCATCTCTAAGCGGCCCGAACCTGTAAATCTTGTCCACTGTCCCTCGTGCAATCGGCACGAACCATTTTGCTACAGTTGTCGACACCGTCCTACTCCTAAAAACACCTTGAGGGGCAACCCCGGGTGTGCGGTCGGACCCAAAACACCGACAGCTGGCGCGCCAGGTAGGGGGTGTGTCGACGATCCAAGCTAGCTCAATGGCCGTCACCTTCTACAGCGAGATCACCCTGCGTCCCGGATCCGTATTCTGCTTCGGAACAATCTCATTCGTAGCGGATGAAGAGGGAACTCTACACCGCATTGCGGATCCGCCAGAAAAGAAGTCTCCTCCAACAAACTCCAAAAATGCCAGAGAAGCGCAACCTCCAGCTCTCCGGAAAAAGATCGTCTCCGGAAAATCGGGAACCGAGGGCCCGCTGACCCGGAGAACTCCACTGTCTACTTCCCCGACAAAAGAATGGACACAGATCACGAGGAAGAAGGAGACCAAGGGGAAGCAAGTCGTTCTTTCCGTTCCTCCGCCCTCAAATGAGAACGGAAAGAAAGTCGTCGCGACGACAGTACCATTCTACCCCGACATCCTCTTCATCGGGAGAGTGGAGTCGCCTACCGTCTCCGACGACGAGCCGACCGCACCCGGAGAAGAACCGCCTCAACGAGAATCCCGCCGACGGAGGAACCGGCGCAGGAACATTCGACGACATCACGCGGCCAGAGAACGGGATCCGGAGCAGCCTGTCTCGCGAGACGAGGTCTCGGAGATAGGAGAGACTCCGGAAGAACGTGTCTTCAGAGAACGAAGGAACTCCCGACGACGTGATCGCCGCCGGGCTCAGGAGCAAGCCAAGCAAGATGCAAGGCAACGCCGGGAGAATCCATTCTTCGGGCGCAACCTGAATCCCGACTTCGCCCGAGCCATGAATACGCCGAGTGAAGTCGGAGGAGTGCTAGCTCGGATAGCTGACGGACTCCCTCGGACTCCAGACGCCGAGGGCTATCGACGCCTGCTCACCCAGGCGACCAACCATCTTCTACCTCTCGCTCACCCGCCGAACGATTTGCGGCACGCCATCAACAGTCGCCGGGACGCGCGGAGTTCTATCAACGCTTCGCGCGAACGACGGCATGAGAATGAGATACGCCGCCGGGAGGAATACGACAGGGATCATGGCATCCCCACTCGGAGCCAAGCCACCAGAACCGAATCAACGACGGCCTTGACTGGTGGAACTGCCCGGGGACGGTCGAGGAACCACGACAACTACTCCCCTCCCCGGGACAGACATCATCACCGACGACAGGAGGACACATGCGGAGTGTCAGCTCTTACTCCGCGCCTTAGGGCCATCCAATGGCCTCCCAACTTCAAGGTATCCAATGTCGACAAATATGAACCTAAGCAAGATCCAGGGGGTTGGCTAGCCGTCTACACCACCGCTGCTCGAGCTGCCGGGGCGTCCGAAGACGTGATGACCGCATACATACCCATTGTCCTTGGGCAAGACGCGCTGCAATGGCTGCGACATCTACCCCGACACTACATCGACGACTGGAGCGACTTCAGTCGGCGCTTCACTGCTAATTTTCAGTCCCTCTCCGACAAACCGACGCAACCATGGGACCTCAAATCCATCAAGCGCCGGGGGGATGAAACTCTCCGATCGTACCTCAAAAGGTTCCAAACCATGAGAAACCGTATCCCTGAAGTCACGGAGGCGGTCGTGATCGCGGACTTCTACAGAGGATCCAATGACCCGGCTTTCGTCCGAGCTATACTACAGAAGGCGCCAACTACCTCCGAGGAGCTGTTCTGGGAAGCCGACCTCTACATCACCGCCGACGAGCGGGCCCAGGACCTCATCGGAGGAGCAAAGCCCGCACTGACAGCACCACGACGCGACGCGAACCAGCAACCCGACAAACGATGGGAGAAGAGGCCTCGCGAAGAAGTACACGCCGCCGGACCACCTGCCTCTCGCGCCCGAGGAGGACCTCGAGGAGGCGAACGCACGCTGGACGACATCCTCGACGCCCAATGCCCGTACCACAAGGGCATGCGCCACACTCTTCGTAACTGCCGGGACTTCAAGCATTCCGTCGGACACGGCCGACCCTTCCAACCTCTACCTCCTCCTCCGCCGAGGGGAGGACCAGATGAACCACGACAACCCCATTAGCAGGAGGAGGGAGGAGGAGGAGGAGCTTTCCCACGCGTCGACAGGGAGGTCAACGTCATTTTTGGCGGACATGGGTCGCAGGAGAACAAAAGACAATAAAAGCTCAACGACCGCCAGATACTGGTGGCGATCACCGGTCCTCCCGCCCCATACCGGTGGTCGGAACACCCGATCACTTTCACTCGGGAGGATCAATGGCTCAACTTCGACCACCCAGGCAAATACCCGCTCCTCGTCGATCCGGTGATCCGAGAGAGCCGGGTAAAGAAGGTGCTAGTGGACGGGGGGAGCAGCATCAACGTCACCTTCCCCCGGACACTCCGAGGCTTGGGAGTTCACCTCAAAGAACTCCATGAGTCAGACACTCCCTTCTTTGGCATCGTGCCAACTGAGGGAGAATACCCATTGGGTCACATCTACATGCCTGTCACCTTCGGGACTCTGGAAAACTACAGAACCGAGTTCCTGATGTTCGAAGTGGCGAACTTCGACTGCGAGTACAACGCAATCATCGGGAGGCCGGGACTGGCAAAATTCATGGTCATTCCGCATTACACGTACATGATATTGAAGATGCCAGGACCGCAAGGGATCATAACTGTGCGTGCTGACCTCCAAGGCGCCGCGGAATGTTTCCGAGTGGCCATCCAGGCGGCCCTCATTGCCAAACCGTCGGCGACTTCTTCGACCCAGGCAAACTCTAAGCCTGAGGAGGATCACACAGCACCGGCGAAGGAAGCTCAAGCCGTGACCTCTATGCGGCCGACTGAAGAAACTAAACGGATCAATCTGGGGTTTGCTGATGAATGTAAGACTGCCATCATCAGCTCTAGCCTAGGTGATAAATAGGAAAGCGCGCTCGTCCAGTTTCTGCAAGACAACCGAGATATATTCGCGTGGCAACCTGCGGATATGCCGGGAGTCTCGAGAGAACTGGCCGAGCACAAACTGAAGGTCTATCCACAAGCAAGGCCGATCCGACAGAAACTACGTCGTTTTACACCTGACAAGAGAGAGGCCATTCGTGCTGAGATGGCCCGCTTGGTCGCGGCCGGGTTCATTAGAGAAGTGTTACATCCCGAGTGGTTAGCCAACCCTGTTCTTGTACTCAAAAAGAATAAAGTGGATTGGCGCATGTGTGTTGATTATACTGATCTCAACAAACACTGTTCGAAGGATCCCTTCGGGCTCCCGAGGATAGATCAGGTGGTGGACTCCACCGCTGGATGTTCTGTGCTATCTTTCCTGGATTGCTATTCCGGATACCACCAGATTAGTTTGGCAAAGGAAGATGAAGAAAAAACAGCATTCATTACTCCATTTGGTGCTTTCTGTTATACCTCCATGCCGTTTGGCCTCAAAAACACTGGAGCAACCTACCAGAGAGCCATTCAAACATGCTTAGCCGATCACTGGGGCAAGCGTGTGGAGGCCTACGTGGATGATGTGGTTATCAAAACAGAGAACTCAGAAAACTTCATCGAAGACTTACAACTGGTTTTCAACAGTCTGAGGCGGTATAGATGGAAGCTTAATCCCGAGAAATGTGTTTTCGGGGTACCGGCAGGAAAGTTACTCGGGTTTATTGTCAGCAACCGGGGAATTGAAGCTAATCCAGATAAGATTGAAGCCATCATGAAGATGGAAGCACCTCGATCACAAAAGAAGGTTCAGCGACTTACTGGATGTATGGCAGCTCTGAGCAGATTTATATCCAGGCTGGGGGAGAAAGGTCTACCGTTTTACAAGCTACTCAAAAAGGTGGATAAGTTTCAGTGGACTTCAGAGGCACAGGAAGCTCTAGATGCACTGAAGAAATTCTTGACAACACCACCAGTACTGAAACCACCACAACGAGCCACGTCAACCCAACCGGCTGAAGATCTGTTGCTATATATCTCTTGCACGACTCATGTGGTAAGCACCGTGTTGGTAGTCGAGCGAGCAGAAGAAGGACATGCCTACCCCGTGCAACATCCAGTTTATTTCATCAGCGAAGTTCTGGGTCCATCGAAGAAAAAATATCCTCAAGTGCAGAAGCTATTATATGCAGTACTTCTGACTGCCCGCAAGCTGCGTCACTACTTTGATGATCACAAAGTCATAGTAGTCACCGGCTTTCCGATAGGGGATATTCTTCACAACAAGGAAGCAATTGGCCGAATAGCTAAGTGGGCCTGTGAACTGGGGTCTCATAACATCGAATTTCGACCTCGTACTGCCATAAAATCTCAAGCATTGGTTGACTTCGTTTCAGAATGGACTGAACAACAAATACCAGAGAACCCAGAAACGGCAGAAGTATGGAAGATGTATTTTGATGGCTCACTGAAGCTGCAGGGAGCAGGAGCAGGAATTCTCTTCACCGCACCTGGAGGCGAGCACCTCAAATATGCCCTCCAGTTGCTGTTTCCAGCCTCTAACAATGCAGCCGAGTATGCTAAACATTGCCATATCATTGGGCATCAAAAGATTAATGGTATACGGAGATTCTCTGGTGGTCATAAGTCAGATAAACAAGGAATGGGACTATTCAAAGGATTCAATGGGAAAATACTGCACTGCCATCCGGAAACTAGAAGATAAGTTTGAAGGTCTAGAATTTCATCATGTGGAAAGAGATCGAAACACGGCAGCTGATGTATTGTCAAAGTTAGGATCCAGCCAAACTCAGGTTCCACCCGGAGTCTTCATGCAAGAAATACTATAGCCGAGTATCTCAATGGATCAAACAGAAGAATGCAACATTATAGATCAACCCGAATCAGACTCTGATGACTGGAGAAGGTCGATCATTAAGTATATAAAGAATGAGGAAGAACCAGACGACAAGAACTCGGCAGAGCGCATTGCCAGACAGTCGGCTCACTATACACTCATTGGGGAGACCTTGTACAGAAGGGGTGCATCAGGCGTCCTCATGAAATGCATTCTCCCGTCCACTGGGAAGCAACTTCTGGAGGAGGTCCATGCTGGGCAATGTGGAATACATGCAGCCTCCAGAACACTAGTCGGGAAGGTCTTCAGGTCAGGATTCTATTGGCCAACAGCAAAGAATGATGCAGCCGAGTTAGTTCAGAGGTGCGAAGCTTGCCAATACTTGTCAAAACAACAACATCTGCCAGCACAGCAACTGCAGACCATACCAGTAACTTGGCCTTTCGCATGCTGGGGACTGGATATGATTGGACCTTTCAAGAAAGCTCAAGGGGGATACACTCATGTATTGGTAGCAATCGACAAATTCACTAAATGGATAGAATTCAAGCCCATCGCTTCTTTAACCTCTGCTAAGGCCGTGGAATTCATACAAGACATAATATTCAGATTCGGGATACCAAACAGCATCATAACTGACTTAGGATCCAACTTCACAAGTTCAGAGTTCTTCGTCTTCTGCGAGCAAAAGAGCATTCAGATCAAGTATGCGTCTGTAGCACATCCAAGGGCCAACGGGCAAGTTGAGCGAGCCAACGGGATGATACTGGAGGCACTCAGGAAAAAGGTCTTCGACAAGAATGAAAAGTTCGCAGGAAAGTGGATAAGGGAATTGCCCTATGTCGTTTGGAGCCTAAGAACCCAACCCAGCCGAGCTTTGCATGGAAACACTCCTTTCTTCATGGTCTATGGGTCAGAGGCAGTGCTGCCCGCCGATCTCAAGTTCGGGGCGCCAAGGTTGATCTTCGAAAACATAGCAGAAGTTGAAGCCACTAGGCTGGAGGACATTGATGTACTTGAAGAAGAACGGCTAAATGCGGTAATCCAATCAGCACGGTATCAGCAGACTCTAAGGCGCTATCACGACAAGGCTGTGCGCCAACGATCCTTCTCAATAGGAGATCTCGTCCTCCGCCGAATTCTAACGGGGGAAGGACGGCACAAGTTATCGCCCTTATGGGAAGGACCCTTCATGGTAGCAGAAGTCACTCGGCCCGGATCGTATCGTCTCACTCAGATGGATGGCACAGAAGTCGGGAACTCCTGGAACATAGAACACCTCAGAAAGTTCTATCCCTAGCTGTATTTCAAAAACTGCTGGGACGACGATATACTCTGTAAAGTGGAAATATGTCGTCAATAAAAAAGAAGTTTCAAAGATACTCAGTTCGTTTACGATTGACTTGCATTCTTACTTAACTCGGGGTGACCACTATGCCCTACTAACGGAGCAATCGACTTAAGTCGGCAGCGACTTAAGGCGGTGCAACATGCTCATGCTTACTTAACTCAGGGTGACCACTATGCCCTACTAACGGAGCAATCGACTTAAGTCGGCAGCGACTTAAGGCGGTGCAACATGCTCACGCTTACTTAACTCGGGGTGACCACTATGCCCTACTAACGGAGCAATCGACTTAAGTCGGCAGCGACTTAAGGCGGTGCAACATGCTCACGCTTACTTAACTCAGGGTGACCACTATGCCCTACTAACGGAGCAATCGACTTAAGTCGGCAGCGACTTAAGGCGGTGCAACATGCTCACGCTTACTTAACTCGGGGTGACCACTATGCCCTACTAACGGAGCAATCGACTTAAGTCGGCAGCGACTTAAGGCGGTGCAACATGCTCACGCTTACTCAACTCGGGGTGACCACTATGCCCTACTAATGGAGCAATCGGCTAAAGTCAGTGGCGACTTAAGCCGGTGCAACATGCTCATGCCTATGCAATTCAGGGTGACCACTACGCCCTATTAACAAAAATAATCGACTTAAGTCAGCAGCGACTTAAGGCGATCTGACGTAATTATGATTACTCATACATGGATGACTTCTATATCCCGCAGACAAATTTCATAATCATCGCGCGTCATTTCACCACTGCAAATCTACGAACTGATGAATTCTGAGACAATAATAGAGTAATTATATCATTCGAATGCTGAACTGATGTCCTCTAACAAATACTCAATCATGCTAACCGCGCGCTCAAAGCATGCAAAATGTTTCTCTATTTCGCAATGTCTTTCTCAGGAGCGACCGACGAAGAAGGGCGACTCGAGGAATCAGGGGCAGCATTCACATCAGCCCTTATGTCTTCAGGAACAACCACGCCGGGTCTCCTCATCAAGATTCGTCCTGCCCGAATAGCCTTGTCCATGGCTCTGTCGCGCTGAGCTTTGAGAGTAACAGAAGTTTCTTCGGCAACTTTAGCAGCCAGTCGAGCAGTTTCTAACTCCTGGACAAGGGATTTTTTGGAAGCTCGGAGTTCTTTGATGGTAGCATCCTTTGCTGATATCAACTGCTTGAGGCGGGTCACTTCGTCCGCAGATTCCTGCAGCTTGCAGCGTTGATTGTCCAATTCCTCCATTGTAAAGCGGTGACTCCTCTCCAAGATGGTCAGCGAGTTGCTAGAATCACGATACAATCTGTCAAGACTGTCACGAGAGGCAGCGAGGATACGCTTTTCTTCCTGCGAGCAAAAATCAACTCCTTCAAAAACCAAGCAGGTAATAGGAACACAACAAGGCAAAGCACAGTTTTGTAAATTACCTTTTCAGAATCGAGCTGAGCATGAAGAGAAGAACTCAGTGCATTGGCGTCATCCAAAGCAGCAGAGACTTGACCCAGTTCAGTTTGGCTCTGAGAGTACTTCTCCTCGAAGTCAGCACACTGCTGGACCAATTCAGCCTGATCTCGGGAATGTTTTTCCTCAAGAGTTGAAATCCACCGAGTCATTCCTAGCAAGAGATAATCAAACAAAACGGGGTCAGAAGGTAAAGCAGTCCACAGTGAAGGCAAAGAGAAGCAAAAAGGCACTAACCAGCGTTGGTTGCCTCCAATTCAGAGACGCGATGTTGAAGTGACACTGGATTCCAACATGCGAGAGACGAAGCTACTTCTGGGACGGAAGCACCCTGTAGCCTCAGCTGGCTAGCCATCCCGTCCACCAAAGCCTGATGAGGAAAACAGATGAGTGTAATGACAGCAGTTCATACAATGTGAAAACCAAGCTGAAATACATCACAGTACCTAGAGGTTGGAAAAGAACGAAGGGATCCCCAAATCAAGAGAGATCAGTTGATAATCAGGCGTGAGGCCACCACCCGAAGCAGCTTGCAACAAACCGGTAGGAATCAGCTCGGTGCCTTCAACAGAGCCAAACACTCGATCAGCGGGGACGCTGCCCTCTAAAGCGACTCCCTGGTCCACGGTTTGGGCTACCACCATACAGCCAGAGTGTGGAGGAGATCCCGCATGAACGTCCATGGAAGTACAGGAAGGAGACCCTGCTCGGGCACCCTCGGGGGCTGGGTCATAGTTTGCACTGCCCAATTGAGCCGGATCATCCCCGGCAGCACCCTCGGGGGCTGGGCAGTGGCACACACTCTTCACCCGAGCCAAGTCATCCCTGGCGACATCCTCGGGGGCTGGGCATGTGTCAGCACCATTCTTGAGGTCCAAGCTCTCTGCAGTAACCACCTCTAAGGTTGACGGGCCCTCAGTTACTTCCATAGGACCAGGACGATCCAAGTCAGTCTCCCGACCCTCGAGATCACGCTCTAAGGTCGACGAGGCACGGGATGACCTCAACCCAGCATCAAGCATGTCAGCGCAAGCCTCCATTGCACCATCATCCACTGGCTCCGATAACAAGTCCTCTGGGACCATATCCTCAAGAGTCTGATCAAAGTTGACCAGTGACAGTTCTTGCAGACCAATGAGGGCAGACAAAGCAGGAGAGGGAACTCCACTACTTTCACCGCTGGCAATGAACTGCCGACTGTTTTTCCGAGTCAAAGGAATCTCATTTTCTTCCTCCTCGTCATCCACATTGGCAACACAAGCAGCACCCCCATTGGGGTCGGCAACATATGGGGCACCCCCATTGGGATCAGCAGCGGATTGGGTACACCCATTGGGGTCAGCATCAGTAAGTCCAGTCGCGGGCACTTCTTCAGTAGCAGGAACCGAGGTACCAGCGTCTTGATCAAAACTGGATACTCGCCGGAGGCATCTTCTTTTCTTCTTCTGCTCATCAGCAGAAGGATCAGGCTGATTGGCTCGGCAAGGGCGCCTCCGGCGAGTACTGACAGGCTTCTGAACATCCAAAGTCGTATCTGTGGGGGATAGATGTCCCCCGGGTCCACTAAAGGAGTAAAAGACCTCACGAAAGGCCCAAGGGCCCAATAAATCGTAAGGTCATTCTTTCGTGGGCCTGGGGAGAAACAACCAACAAAGCAGAGCGACGTGAGACCAGATTGGTGCAAACCCGGACGGCCCACAACGTCGAGCGAGTAAATCGCAACAGAGACTCGACTTTCCCGCGCTAAAGCCCCCATGCAATGGAGCCATGCGAGGATAAGTCGGCAAGGGTTACGTAGGGATAAACTCAAGAGGTTCACTACCTTTTAGCTACTTGTTGTTATCATATCCACGTGTACTGCCCCACGGTCGAGTATATAAGGCCTAGGGGGCACCCCTTCAGAACGATCGACCCTTTACTTAGCTACCCACATCAACTCTCTGTATTCTCGATCCAGAGAGCTCTCTTGTAACCACATCCACCAAGCATACTCATCAGGACGTAGGGTGTTATGCATCTCTAAGCGGCCCGAACCTGTAAAACTTGTCCACTGTCCCTCGTGCGATCAGCGCGAACCATTTTGCTATAGTTGTCGACACCGTCCTACTCCTAAAACACCTTGAGGGGCAACCCCGGGTGTGCGGTCGGGCCCAAAACACCGACAGCTGGCGCGCCAGGTAGGGGGTGTGTTGATAATCCAAGCTAGCTCAATGGCCGTCACCTTCTACAGCAAGATCACCCTGCGTCCCGGATCCGTGTTCTGCTTCGGAACAATCTCATTTGTAGCGGATAAAGAAGGAATTCTGCACCGTATCGCGGATCCGCCGGAAAAGAAGTCTCCCCCAACAAACTCCGAAAATACCGGAGAAGCACAACCTCCAGCTCTCCGGATGAGGATCGTCTCCGGAAAGCCGGGGGCCGAGGGCTCGATGACCCGGAGAACCCCGCTGCCTACTTCTCCGACAAAAGAATGGACACAGATCGTAAGAAAGAAGGTAACCGGGGAGAAGCAAGTTGCTCTTTCCGTCCCTCATGCCTCAAAGGGGGACGGGAAGAAGGTCACCACGACAGCAGCACCATTCTACCCCAACGTCCTCTTCATCGGGAGAGCGGAGTCGCATATCGTCTCCGACGACGAGCCGACTATACCTGGGGAAGAACCGCCTCAACGAGAGTCCCGTCGACGGAGGAACCGGCGCAGGAACATTCGACGACATCACGCAGCCGGAGAGCGGAATCTAGAACAGCCTGTCTCGCGAGACGAGGTCTCGGAGGTAGGAGAAACCCCGGAAGAACGCGTCTTTAGAGAATGAAGGAACTCCCGACGACGTGATCGCCGACGAGCTCAGGAACAGGCTGAGCAAGATGCAAGGCAGCGTCGGGAGAATCCATTCTTTGGGCGCAACCTGAACCCCGACTTCGCCCGAGCTATGAACACGCCGAGCGAAGTCGGAGGGGTACTAGCTCGGATAGCTGAGGGACTTCCACGGACTCCTGACGCCGATGGCTACCGACGGCTGTTCACCCAGGCGGCCAACCATCTTCTACCGCTTGCTCACCCGCCGAATGATCTACGACACGCCATCAACAGTCGCCGAGACGCGCGAAGCTCCATCAATGCTTCACGCGAGCGGCGGCATGAGAACGAGATTCGCCGTCGGGAGGAGTATGATCGGGATCACGGCATCTCGACTCAGAGCCAAGCTACCAGAACTGAGTCGGCAACGGCCTCAACTAGCGGAATCACTCGGGGGCGGTCGAGGAACCACAATCACAACTCCCCTCCCCGGGACAGACATCGTCCCCGACGACAGGAGGACACATGCGGAGTGTCCGCTCTTACTCCGCGCCTTAGGGCCATCCAATGGCCTCCCAACTTCAAGGTATCCAATGTTGACAAATATGAACCTAAGCAGGATCCATGGGGCTGGCTAGCCGTCTACACCACCGCTGCTCGAGCTGCCGGGGCGTCCGAAGACGTGATGACCACGTACTTACCCATTGTCCTCGGGCAAGACGCGCTGCAATGGCTGCGACATCTACCCCGACACTGCATCGACGTCTGGGGCGACTTCAGTCGACGCTTCACCGCCAACTTCCAGTCCTTCTCCGACAAGCCGGCGCAACCGTGGGACCTCAAATCCATCAAGCGTCGGGGGGACGAGACTCTCCGGTCGTACCTCAAAAGGTTTCAGACCATGAGAAATCGTATCCCTGAGGTCACGGAGGCGGCCGTGATTGAGGACTTCTACAGAGGCTCCAATGACTCGGTTTTCGTCCGAGCCATACTACAGAGGGCACCGACTACCTCCGAGGAGCTGTTCCGGGAAGCCGACCTCTACATCACCACCGACGAGCGAGCCCAGGACCTCATCGGAGGAGCAAAGCCCGCACCGACAGCACCACGACGCGACACGAACCAGCAACCCGACAAGCGATGGGAGAAGAGGCCTCGCGAAGAAGTGCACGCTGCCGGACCACCTGCCTCTCGCGCCCGAGGAGGACCTCGTGGAGGCGAACGCACGTTGGACGACATCCTCGACGCCCAGTGCCCGTACCACAAGGACATGCGCCACACTCTTCGTAACTGCCGAGACTTCAAGCATTCCGTCGGACACGGCCGACCTTTCCAACCTCTACCTCCTCCTCCGCCTAGGGGAGGACCAGATGAACCACGACAACCCCATCGGCAGGAGGAGGGAGGAGGAGGAGCTTTCCCACGCGTTGACAGGGAGGTCAACGTCATCTTCGGTGGACACGGGTCACAGGAGAACAGAAGACAGCAAAAGCTCAACGATCGCCAGATACTGGTGGCGACCACCGGCCCTCCCGCCCCATACCGGTGGTCGGAGCACCCGATCACCTTCACTCGGGCAGATCAATGGCTCAACTTCGACCATCCGGGCAAATACCCGCTTCTCATCGATCCGGTGATCCGAGAGAGCCGGGTGAAGAAGGTGTTAGTGGACGGGGGGAGCAGCATCAACGTCACCTTCCCCCGGACAATCCAAGGCTTGGGAGTTCACCTCAAAGAGCTCCACGAGTCGGACACTCCTTTCTTCGGCATCGTGCCGACGGAAGGGGAATACCCGCTAGGCCACATCTACATGCCAGTCACCTTCGGAACTCCGAGAACTACAGAACCGAGTTCCTAAGGTTTGAAGTGGCGAACTTCGACTGCGGGTACAACGCCATCATCGGGAGGCCTGGATTGGCCAAGTTCATGGCCATTCCGCATTACACATACATGATACTGAAGATGCCAGGACCGCAAGGGATCATAACTGTGCGTGCCGACTTCCAAGGCGCCGCAGAGTGTTTCCGAGTGGCTATTAAAGCAGCCCTCAACGCCAAGCCATCGACGGCTCCCTCCACACTGGCGAACTCTAAGCCTGAGGAGGACCTCGCAGTACCGGCGAGCGAAGCTCAGACCGCGACCTCTATGCGGCCGACTGAAGAAACCAAGAGAATCAACCTGGGGTTCGCTGATGAGCGCAAGACGGCCATCATCAGCTCCAGCTTGGATGACAAATAGGAAAGCGCGCTCGTCCGGTTTCTGCAAGATAACCGAGATGTATTCGCATGGCAACCTGCGGATATGCCGGGAGTCCCAAGAGAACTGGCCGAGCACAAACTGAAGGTTTATCCCCAGGCAAGGCCGATTCGGCAAAAACTACGTCGTTTCACGCCTGACAAGAGAGAGGCCATTCGCACTGAGTTAGCTCGCTTGGTCGCAGCTGGATTCATTAGAGAAGTATTACATCCCGAGTGGTTAGCCAACCCTGTTCTTGTACTCAAAAAGAATAAAGTGGATTGGCGCATGTGTGTTGATTATACTGATCTCAACAAACACTGTCCGAAGGATCCTTTTGGGCTCCCGAGGATAGATCAGGTGGTGGACTCCACCGCTGGATGTTCTATGCTGTCTTTCCTGGATTGCTATTCTGGATACCATCAGATTAGTCTGGCAAAGGAAGATGAAGAAAAAAACGGCATTCATTACTCCGTTTGGTGCTTTCTGTTATACCTCCATGCCGTTCGGCCTCAAAAACGCCGGAGCAACTTACCAGAGAGCCATTCAAACATGCTTAGCCGATCACTGGGGCAAGCGTGTGGAAGCCTATGTGGATGATGTGGTAATCAAAACACAGGACTCAAAAGACTTCATCGAAGTCTTGCAACTGGTTTTCAACAGTCTGAGGCGGTATAGATGGAAGCTTAATCCCGAGAAATGTGTTTTCGGGGTACCAGCCGGAAAGTTGCTCGGGTTTATTGTCAGCCACCGGGGAATTGAGGCTAATCCAGATAAGATTGAAGCTATCATGAAGATGGAAGCACCTCGATCGCAGAAGAAGGTTCAGCGGCTTACTGGATGTATGGCAGCTCTAAGCAGATTTATATCCAGGCTGGGAGAAAAAGGTCTGCCATTTTACAAGTTACTCAAAAAGGTGGATAAGTTTCAATGGACTTCAGAAGCGCAAGAAGCTCTAGACGCTCTGAAAAAATTCTTGACAACACCACCAGTACTGAAACCACCTCGGCGAGCCACGTCAACTCAACCAGCTGAAGATTTGCTACTGTATATCTCCTGCACGACTCACGTGGTAAGCACCGCGTTAGTAGTCGAGCGAGTAGAAGAAGGACATGCCTATCCAATACAACATCCTGTCTACTTCATTAGTGAAGTCCTAGGCCCCTCGAAGAAAAAGTACCCTCAAGTTCAGAAGCTATTGTACGCGGTACTTCTAACTGCCCGCAAGCTGCGTCACTACTTTGACGACCACAAAGTCATAGTAGTTACAAGTTTTCCAATAGGGGATATTCTTCACAACAAGGAAGCCATCGGTCGAATAGCCAAGTGGGCCTGTGAGCTGGGATCTCATGACATCGAGTTCCGACCTCGCACTGCCATCAAAACTCAAGCATTGGTTGATTTCGTATCAGAATGGACTGAACAGCAAGTACCAGACAATCCGGAGACTACAGAAGTATGGCGAATGTATTTTGATGGCTCACTGAAGCTGCAGGGAGCAGGAGCAGGGATTCTCTTCACGGCGCCTGGAGGCGAACACCTCAAATACGCCCTCCAGTTGCTATTCCCAGCCTCCAACAATGCAGCCGAGTATGAAGCTTTGATCCATGGATTGAACATTGCCATATCGTTGGGCGTCAAAAGATTAATGGTATACGGAGATTCTCTGGTAGTCATCAGCCAGATAAACAAGGAGTGGGATTTCTCAAGCGATTCAATGGGAAAATACTGCACCGCCGTCCGGAAACTGGAAGATAAATTCGAGGGTCTGGAATTTCATCATGTAGAAAGAGATCGGAACACAACAGCCGATGTACTGTCCAAGCTAGGGTCCAGTCGAACTCAGGTCCCACCCGGGGTTTTCGTGCAAGAAATTCTGCAGCCAAGTATCTCAATGGATCAAACAGAAGAGTGCAACATCATAGATCAACCCGAGTCAGACCCTGATGACTGGAGAAGGCCGATCATTAAGTATATAAAGAATGAAGAAGAACCAGACGACAAAAATTGGCAGAGCGCATTGCAAGACAGTCGACTCACTATACACTTATTGGGGAGACATTATACAGAAGGGGAGCATCAGGCGTCTTCATGAAGTGCATTCTCCCATCCACTGGGAAGCAACTTCTGGAGGAAGTCCATGCTGGGCAATGTGGAATACATGCAGCCTCCAGAACACTAGTGGGGAAGGTCTTCAGGTCAGGATTCTATTGGCCAACAGCAAAGAACGATGCAGCCGAGTTAGTTCAGAGGTGCGAAGCCTGCCAATACTTGTCAAGGCAACAACACATGCCAGCACAGTAACTGCAGACCATACCAGTAACTTGGCCTTTTGCATGCTGGGGACTGGATATGATTGGACCTTTCAAGAAAGCTCAAGGGGGATACACTCACGTATTGGTAGCAATTGACAAGTTCACTAAATGGATAGAATTCAAGCCCATTGCCTCCATAACCTCTGCTAAGGCCGTGGAATTCATACAAGACATAATATTCAGATTCGGGATACCAAACAGCATCATAACTGATTTAGGATCCAACTTCACAAGTTCAGAATTCTTTGACTTCTGCGAGCAAAAGAGCATTCAGATCAAGTATGCATCTGTAGCCCATCCAAGAGCCAACGGGCAAGTTGAGCGAGCCAACGGGATGATATTGGATGCACTCAGGAAAAAGATCTTCGATAAGAATGAAAAATTCGCAGGAAAGTGGATAAGGGAATTACCCTATGTTGTTTGGAGCCTAAGAACCCAACCTAGCCGAGCTTTGCATGGAAACACTCCTTTCTTCATGGTCTATGGGTCGGAGGCAGTGCTACCTGCTGATCTCAAGTTTGGGGCGCCAAGGCTGATCTTTGAAAGCATAGCAGAAGCTGAGACCACCAGGCTGGAGGACATAGATGTACTCGAGGAAGAATGGTTAAACGCAGTAATCCAATCAGCAAGGTACCAGCAGACTCTAAGGCGCTATCACGACAAGGCTGTGCGACAACGATTCTTCTCAGTAGGAGATCTCGTCCTCCGCCGAATTCTAACGGGAGAGGGACGACACAAGTTATCACCCTTATGGGAAGGACCCTTCGTGGTGGCAGAAGTCACTCGGCCCGGATCGTATCGCCTCACTCAGATGGATGGCACAGAAGTTGGGAACTCCTGGAACATAGAACATCTCAGAAAGTTTTATCCCTAGCTGTACCTCAAAACTGCTGGGATGATGATGATGTACTCTGTAAAGTGGAGATATATCATCAATAAAAAAGAGGTCTCAAGGATACTCAATTCATTTACGATTGACTTGCATTATTACTTAATTCAGGGTGGCCACTATGCCCTGCTAACGGAGCAATCGACTTAAGTCGGCAACGACTTAAGGCGGTGCAACATGCTCATGCTTACTTAACTCAGGGTGACCACTATGCCCTGCTAACGGAGCAATCGACTTAAGTCGGCAATGACTTAAGGCGGTGCAACATGCTCACGCTTACTTAACTCAGGGTGACCACTATGCCCTGCTAACGGAGCAATCGACTTAAGTCGGCAACGACTTAAGGCGGTGCAACATGCTCATGCTTACTTAACTCAGGGTGACCACTATGCCCTGCTAACGGAGCAATCGACTTAAGTCGGCAACGACTTAAGGCGGTGCAACATGCTCACGCTTACTTAACTTAGGGTGACCACTATGCCCTACGAACGCAGCGATCGACTTAAGTTGGCAGCAACTTAAGACCGGTGCAACATGCTCGCGCCTATATAATTCAGGGGATGACTTCCATATCCCGCAAACAAATTTCATAATCATCATGTGTCATTATTGCCAACTCATTAACTAATAAACTCTGATACAATGAGAGAGTAATTATGTCATTCGAATGGTAAACTGGTGTCCTCTAACAAATACTCGATCATGCAAACCGCGTGCTTGGAGCACGCAAAATGTTTTTCTATTTTGCAACGTCTTTCTCAGGAGCGACCGACGAAGAAGGGCGACTCGAGGAATCAGGGGCGGCGTTCACGTCAGCCCTTATGTCTTCAGGAACAACTATGCCGGGTCTCCTCATCAAGATTCGTCCCACCCGAATAGCCTTGTCCAGGGCTTTGTCGCGTTGGGCCTTGAGAGTAACAGAAGTTTCTTCAGCAGTTTTAGCAGCCAGTCGAGCGCTCTCTAACTCCTGGGCAATGGATTTTTTTGGAAGCTCGGAGCCCTTTGATAGTAGCATCCTTCGCTGATATCAACTGCTTAAGCCGGGTTACCTCCTCCATGGATTCCTGCAGCCTACGACGTTGGAGGTCTAATTCTTCCATGGTGAAGCG
This sequence comes from Zea luxurians, assembly GCA_029449295.1. NCBI lineage: Eukaryota > Viridiplantae > Streptophyta > Magnoliopsida > Poales > Poaceae > Zea > Zea luxurians. The sequence continues at coordinate 32,648,217 of JAOPSE010000010.1, read as the reverse complement.
ATGACTTCTTTCCAAGATAGTCAGCGAATTGCTAGAATCTCGATACAACCTGTCAAGATTATCACGAGAAGCAGCAAGGATACGCTTTTCTTCCTGCAAGCACAAGTCAGTTCCTTCAAAAAACCAAGCAAGTAATAGGAGCACAGCAAGGCAAAGCACAGTTTCGTATATCACCTTTTCAGAGTCGAGCTGAGCATGAAGAGAAGAACTCAGTGCATTGGCATCATCTAAGGCAGCGGAGACCTGACTCAGCTCAATCTGACTTTGAGAGTACTTTTCCTCAAAATCAGTGCATCACTGGGCCAATTCAGCCTGATCTCGAGAATGCTTTTCCTCAAGAATTGCAATCTGCCGAGTCATTCCTAGCAACAGGTAATCAAACAAAACGAGGTCAGAAGGTAAAACAGTCCACAACAAAGGCGAAGAAAAGAAGAAGGGCACTAACCAGCGTTAGTTGCCTCCAACTCGGATACACGACGATGAAGTGACACTGGATTCCAACACGTAAGAGACGAAGCCACTTCTGGGACGGAAGCACCCTGCGATCTCAGCTGGCTAGCCATCCCATCCACCAAAACCTGATGAGAAGAAACAGATGAGTATAATGACAAAAGTTCATGCAATGTAAGGATCAAGTTAAAAAACAGCACAGTACCTGGAGGTTGGAAAAGAACGAAGGGATCCCCAAATCAGGAGAAATCAGCTGATAACCAGGCACAAGGCCACCACCCGAAGCAGCTTGCAACGGACCAGTAGGAATCAGCTCAGCGCCTTCAACAGAGCCGAACGCCCGATCAGCGGGGACGCTGCCCTCTAAAGCGACCCCCTGGTCCAAAGTTTGGGCTACCACCATGCAGCCAGAGTGTGGAGGTGATCCCGCGTGAACGTCCATGGAAGTGCAGGAAGGAGACCTTGCTTGGGCACCCTCGGGGGCTGGGTCATAGTTGGCACTGCCCACTTGAGCCGGATCATCCCCGGCAGCACCCTCGGGGGCTAGGCAGTGGCTTACACTCTTCACCCAAGCTAAGCCATCCCCGGCGACATCCTCGGGGGCTGGGCATGTGTCAGCACCATTCTTGAGGTCCAGACTCTCCGCAGTAACCACCTCTAAGGTTGACGGGCCTTCAGCCACTTCCATGGAACCAGGACAATCCAAGTTAGCATCCCGACCTTCGAGATCGCGCTCTAAGGTCGACGAGGCACGGGATGACCTCAACCCAGCATCAGGCACGGCAGTGCAAGCCTCCATCGCATCATCATCCACAGGCTCTGATAACAAGTCCTCTGGGACCATATCCTCAAGAGTTTGATCAAAGTTGGCCAGGGACAGTTCTTGCAGACCAATGAGGGCAGACAAAGCAGGAGAGGGAACTCCACTACTTTCACCACTGGCGAGGAATTGCCGACTGTTCTTCCGAGTCAGAGGGACCTCATTCTCTTCCTCCCTGTCGTCTTCATCAGCAACACAGGTAACACCCCCATTGGGATCAGCAACAGATGGAGTACACCCATTGGGATCAACAACAGACATACCACACCCATTGGGGTCAGCATCAATAAATTCAGGCACGGGAACCTCCTCAGCAGCAGGAACCGAGGGACCAGTGCCCCGATCCAAACTAGATACTTGCCGAAGACGTCTCTTTTTCTTTTTCTGCTCATCAGCAGAAAGATCAGTTTGATTGGCTCGGCAAGGACGCCTCGGGCGAACACGGACAGGTCTCTGAACATCCAAGGTTGTACCAGCTTCTGGGAGAGGTGCCACCGCCAATGTCCCAGCAGGAGTAGCATCAGAAGAATCTTCAGCTAGCATATCAAGCATAGCACTTATTTCTGCATCATTAGGATCCAAAGGCACCTCAAAATGGATTTGTCGTTCGTCATCAGGAATCTCCCCAAGCGAGGCAACCAAAGCACTGACTTCTTCATCAGAGGGTCGCGTTCTAAGGCCCAAATTGCCATCAGTCGCAGGTGGATTTGACACGAAAAGAGTGAAGACTTTGGCAGGAGGCAAATTCCAGGCCGAGTACGCCACTGGAGCACCAACATTGGACACCTTGCCCCTGAGAATCATTTCCAGTCGGCTCACCAAGTCTGCAGAAGGGATTCTCCTGTTAGTAACCCGAGTTGAGTCGGCTAGCCCTCGATACAGATAAGCTGGGTGGACCCTATCTTTCAGTGGCTGAATGTTCTTGAAAACGAAGTCAGCAACCACAGCTTCAGCAGTCAGACCTCTCTCTTTCAGCAGTCCAACTTCAGCTAGCAACACACCTGCTTCAGCTACCTCCTCATCTGTAGGAGACTCGGTCCAGCTTGGGGTGCGAACGTCTGGCTGTCTTCCCGACCGGGGGGGAGAGAATTTCCATAATTATCAACTATGAACCACTCTAGACGCCATCCCTTAATGCTGTCTTTAAGGGGAATCTCAAGATATTCAGTCTTCCGTCCCCGGCGCATCTCCAAACTGGCACCCCCGACCAACTGATGTTGTCCCCCGGCCATCCCAGGGCGACAATGATACAGGTATTTCCATAAGCCGAAATGCGGCAGCACGCCAAGAAAGGCTTCGCATAAGTGAACGAAGATGGAGATTTGCAGAATTGAGTTAGGGTTCAGATGGGTCAGGTTAATGTGGTAGAAATCAAGGAGACCACGGAAAAAGGGAGAGATGGGAAGGCCAAGGCCGCGGAGAAGAAAAGGAGCGTAAACTACAGACTCGTGGGTATCCTCTGTCGGGACAGTAGTCCCGTGGCAAATCCGCCAAGAACAGAGTTCCCGCGGAGGAAGAACCCCGATGGACACGAGGTGGAGGAGTTCAGCTTCGGAAATGATGGACATGTGGTTACCCGCAAAAGGCAACTGGCTGTTGGGATCGATTGGAGGAATCACCACAGCGGACGAGCTCGCGATTTTCCTCTTGGGCGCCATCTCGATTCTACCAGTGAGCAGATTGGAGGCGAGCGGCAGAGAGGATTCGGAAGCGGGAATGCAAGAACTAGGGCACGGAAAGCAAAGGCGGCTAAAAGCGCAGCTCTTATGGGATATTCTCGAGCCAGATACCGTTTCAAAAAGTGCCCAGTCATCACCCGGCGGTTATTTCCAAAACCCCAGCATGCCACGTGGTCATTCGGCAGTTATTTCCAAAAAGCCGAGGGGCCACCTCATCACTCGGTTACCATCCTCAAAATAGCTCATGCGGCCTGCTATCACTCGGCGTTACCTCTAAAACGCTGGTCTCGTGTTCAATCGCTCGGCATTACCTCTAAAATGCCGACGTCGACCTGCTCTCACTCGGCGTTGACTCTAAAACGCTGATTTCATATTCAGTCGCTCGGCATTACCTCTAAAGTGCCGACGTCACCATCCAGTCACTCGGCGTTGCCTCTAAAACGCTGATCTCGCGTTCAATCGCTCGGCATTACTTCTAAAATGCCGACGGCGACCTTCAATCACTCGGCGTTGCCTCTAAAACGCTGATCTTGTGTTCAATCGCTCGGCATTACTTCTAAAATGCCGACGTTGACCTTCAATCACTCGGCGTTGCCTCTAAAACGCTGATCTCGTGTTCAATCGCTCGGCATTACTTCTAAAATGCCGACGTTGACCTTCAATCACTCGACGTTGCCTCTAAAACGCTGATCTCGTGTTCAATCGCTCGGCATTACTTCTAAAATGCCGACGGCGACCTTTAATCACTTGGCGTTGCCTCTAAAACGCTGATCTCGTGTTCAATCGCTCGGCATTACTTCCAAAATGCCGACGGCGACCTTCAATCACTAGGCGTTGCCTCTAAAAACGCTGATCTCATGTTCAATCGCTCGGCATTACTTCTAAGATGCCGACGTCGACCTTCAATCACTCGGCATTGCCTCTAAGACGCTGGTATAGCGTTCAGTCGCTCGGCATTACTTCTAAAACGTCGATACAGACTACAAGATTACTTGGCAGCTACTTCTGGAAGCGTCAGTATGATGTCCAAGTTATTCGTCTACTGTCTCAAAAGAATCAGTTTTATAATCAAGCAAAGCAAGTCATCAAGAAGAAGCCAACGTCGTTCTTTCATTAAGGGAAGACAGTAAGCTTACAAATCAACTCTTTGCGAGTTGATGCTTCCCTACTATTACTACATTACATTACTACTACTACTATACTACGCTATACTACTCTACATTACTACTACATTATTCTAACTACACTATACTAATATCTAAAGACCAGTGGCGTTTAGCCACTGGCCTTGCTGCTGCTGCCGCCGCCGCCGCCCTTGGTGCTGCCCTTGCTGCTGCCGCCCTTGGTGCTGCCCCTGCTGCCGCCGCCGTCACCGTCCCTGCCGCCGTCGCCGCTGCCCCTGCCACTGCCGCTGCCGTCGCCGTCGCCGCCGTCGTCGCCGTTGTCGTCGTCGTCGTCCTCGTCCTCGCCGCCGCCGTCCGAGTCCTCCTCATCCGAGGAGTACTCCGACTCATCCGAGCCCTCGAGCCCGGAGCGCTCGATGGCCCGGATGTATGTCCACACTTCCGCGGCTATCCCCTGGGAGTCGTCCGAGTCATCAGACGACGCTGGGGGAGAGACGGGAGCCGGAGATCCCTCGGACTCGGAGGAGAACTCCTCCTCCGAGTATTCCGAGTCACCGAAATCCTCCGATGGAGGAGTCGGTTCGCGCTTGCGCTTGTTGCTCTTGCCCATGGCGGAAGCAGACGGGAGAGAAGAGAAGGAAGCAGTAAAGAACAGCGAAGAGATGTGAAAAGAACCAGAGGGGCAACAGCGTTATTTATAGAGGGGAAAGGCAACCGCTCACCTCCAACCGCGGTCACTGAACAGTCGCAAAGCATTCAATAAGCACTTCCACCGGTCTGGAGACACGTCAGGCGGCTGACGCCGTTTCTTGCAACACTACACCCATTGGGACTCCAGTCAACAGCGCAAAGGATATGATTACACTCGCCGTCCCATCACATTACTACTCAGAAGCAGCCGACTAAAACACTCAGCGTACCAAGCCGTCCCTTGCCCACACCCATTGGGGGGGACGCCCAGGAATTATCAGTATATTTTTCAAAATGGTCACATCTGTGCAGGGCATGCAGTGAATGCCTCAAGACAAAAATGAGATATCAGCGAGAGTTAGAGGGAAGCCAAATATAGCCAGTAGAGTGCAAAATATGGTCGACGGACACGACTTGAAGACTAGACAGAGAACGTCCATCAAATGTCCAATCAGTCACAGAGCAAATAAATTACACTACCTAGCAAGATATGGATGGATTGCGAACTAGGCTGCAAAAGACAAAATACGTGCTGAGCTCTGAAGCATAATATCGATGACATAGCGCGGATGACATCATGCCAACTTTTTTACAGGCAGAAAGGATAATCTTCAGCAAAGGGACATAAAAAGAAGACCTTCAAGTGAATTGTTCTCAAAAATCCACTCGAAGCTCGGGGGCTACACCCATTGGGTGCACCTCCGGTGCACCCCATGGATTATCATTCCAAGTTGAGGTAGAGCCGATTTCTAAAGCGTGGGACCAGATTAAAGAAGCTAACCCTCAACCAAAATGAAGGAACACAAATGGAAATAACCCATACTGAAGACCTTCGAGTAGATTATTTTCTAAAATCTACTCGAAGCTCGGGGGCTACACCCATTGGGTGCACCTCCGGTGCACTCAATGAAGTCCAGAATCCTACAAATTGGAATGCCGACCTCTAAGGCACAAACTCGAAACTGAGCTTCAGTCAAATGAGTGATCGGAGCAAGAGAAGACAGCAGGAAATCATTTTTCTTCAAAACACCTGCAAGTTGGACCTGGGATCTTTGGGCTGATTACCTCTAAATTAACCCAAAGATCGGGGGCTTGTGGGGGATAGATGTCCCCCGGGTCCACTAAAGGAGTAAAAGACCTCACGAAAGGCCCAAGGGCCCAATAAATCGTAAGGTCATTCTTTCGTGGGCCTGGGGAGAAACAACCAACAAAGCAGAGCGACGTGAGACCAGATTGGTGCAAACCCGGACGGCCCACAACGTCGAGCGAGTAAATCGCAACAGAGACCCGACTTTCCCGCGCTAAAGCCCCCATGCAATGGAGCCATGCGAGGATAAGTCGGCAAGGGTTACGTAGGGATAAACTCAAGAGGTTCACTACCTTTTAGCTACTTGTTGTTATCATATCCACGTGTACTGCCCTACGGTCGAGTATATAAGGCCTTGGGGGCACCCCTTCAGAACGATCGACCCTTTACTTAGCTACCCACATCAACTCTCTGTATTCTCGATCCAGAGAGCTCTCTTGTAACCACATCCACCAAGCATACTCATCAGGACGTAGGGTGTTACACATCTCTAAGCGGCCCGAACCTGTAAAACTTGTCCACTGTCCCTCGTGCGATCAGCGCGAACCATTTTGCTACAGTTGTCGACACCGTCCTACTCCTAAAACACCTTGAGGGGCAACCCCGGGTGTGCGGTCGGGCCCAAAACACCGACAGTATCAGCCTCTGGGAGGGGCGCCACTACCAACGCCCCAGCAGGAGCAGCATCGGATGAATCCTCAGCTAGCAAATCAAGCATAGCGCTTATTTCTGCATCACTAGGGTTCAGGAACACCTCAAAATGGACCTGCCGTTCGTCATCAGGAATCTCCCCAAGCGAGGCAACCAAAGCACTAACTTCTTCAGTAGAGGGTCGCACTCTAAGGCCCAAACTGCCATCAGTAATAGGTGGATTCGACACAAAAAGGGTGAAGGCTTTGGGAGGAGGCAGGTTCCAGGCCGAGTATGCCACTGGAGCACCAACATTTGACACTTTACCACTAAGGATCATCTCTAGTCGACTCACCAAGTCTGCAGAGGGAATTCTTCTGTTAGTAACCCGAGTTGAGTCGGCTAGCCCTCGATACAGATAAGCTGGGTAAGCCTTGTCTTTCAATGGCTGAATATTCTTGAAAACAAAATCAGTAACCACAACTTCAGCAGTCAGACCCCTCTCTTTCAGCAGTCCAACTTCAGCTAGCAACACACCTGCCTTAGCTACTTCCTGATCTGTGAGAGACTCGGTCCAGCTTGGGGTGCGAACGTTCGGCTGTCTTCCCGACCGGGAGGGGAGAGAATTCCCATAATTCTCAACTATAAACCATTCCAGGCGCCATCCCTTAATACTGTCCTTGAGAGGGATCTCGAGATATTCAGTTTTCCTCCCGCGGTGCATCTCCAAGCTGGCACCCCCGACCAACTGATGTTGTCCCCCGGCCATCCCAGGGCGACAATGATACAAGTATTTCCACAGACCGAAATGCGGCAGCACGCCAAGAAAGGCCTCGCATAAATGAACGAAAATGGAGATTTGCAGAATTGAATTGGGATTCAAATGGGTCAAGTTAATATGGTAGAAATCAAGGAGGCCACGGAAAAAGGGAGAGATGGGAAGGCCAAGGCCGGGGAGAAGGAAAGGGGCGTAAACAACGGACTCATGGGTATCCTCTGTCGGAACAGTAAACCCATGGCAAATCCGCCAAGAACAGAGTTCTCGCGGAGGAAGAACCCCGATGGATACGAGGTGGAGAAGTTCAGTTTCAGAAATGACGGACATGTGATTACCTGCGAAAGGCAACTGGCTGTTGGGGTCGATTGGAGGAATCACCGCAGCAGACGAGCTCGAGGTCTTCCTCTTGGGTGCCATCTCGATTCTACCAGCGAGCAGGGTGGGAGGTGAATGGCAGAGAGGATTCGGAAGCGGGAAAGCAAGAACTAGGGCACGGAAAGCAAAGGCGGCTAAAAGTGCAGCACTTATGGGATATTCTCGAGTCAGATACCGTTTCAAAAAGTGCCCAGTCATCACCCGGCGGTTATTTCCAAAACCCCAGCATGCCACGTGGTCACCCGGCGGTTATCTCCAGAACACCGGTGCGCCACCTCATCACTCGGTCATCATCCTCTAAGTGGCTCGCGCGGCCTGCTATCAGTCGGCGCTACCTCCAAAACGCCGATTTCGTGTTCAATCGCTCAGCATTACTTCTAAAACGCCGACGTCACCCTCCAGTCACTCGGCGTTACCTCTAAAACGCTGCTATCATATTCAATCACTCGGTGTTGCCTCTAAAAAGCTGATATAGTGATCAGTTGCTCGGCGTTGCCTCTAAAACGCCGACATCACCCTCCAGTCACTCGGCGTTACCTCTAAAACGCTGCTATCGTATTCAATCACTCGGCATTGCCTCTAAAAAGCTGATATAGTGATCAGTTGCTCGGCGTTGCCTCTAAAATGCCGACATCACCCTCCAGTCACTCGGCGTTGCCTCTAAAATGCTGATATTGTATTCAATCGCTCGGCAGTTATCTCTAAAACTCCGATATTGTGTTCGATCACTCAACAGTTACTCTAAAAAGCGCCAACACCATCTACAAAGTTACTCGGCGGCTATTCCTAAAAGCATCAGTTTGATGCCCGAGTTATTCATTTACTGTCTCAAAGGAATCAGTTTCACAAACGAGCAAGACAAGTCATAAAGGAGAAGACAACATCATTCTTTCATTAGAAGGGAAGATAACGCACTTACAAATCAACTCTTTACGAGTTGATATTTCCCTACTACTACTACATTACATTACTACTACTACTACTACACTACGCTATACTATTCTACATTACTACTATATTATTCTAACTATACTATACTAATATCTAAAAAACCAGTGGCATCTAGCCACTGGCCCTGTTGCTGCCGCCGCCGCTGCCGCCCCTGGTGCTGCCCCTGCTGCTGCCGCCCCGGTTGCTGCCCCTGCTGCCGCCGCCGTCACCGTCCTTGCTGCCACCGCCGCTGCCCCTGCCGCTGCCGCTGCCGTCACCGTCACCGCCGCCATCATCGTCGTCGTCGCCGTCGTCGTCGTCGTCGTCCTCGTCCTCGCCGCCGCCGTCCGAGTCCTCCTCATCCGAGGAGTACTCCGACCCATCCGAGCCCTCGAGCCCAGAGCGCTCGATGGCCCGGATGTACGACCAGACCTCCGCCGCGAGCCCCTGGGAGTCGTCTGAGTCGTCAGACGACTCACGCAGGGGGACGGGAGCCGGAGACCCCTTAGACCCAGAGGAGAACTCCTCCTCTGAGTACTCCGAGTCACCAAACTCCTCCGATGGAGGAGTTGGCTCACGCTTGCGCTTGTTGTTCTTGCCCATGGTGGAAGCAGAAGGGAGAGAAGAGAGGGAAGCAGCAGAAGAACAGCGAAGAGATGTGAAAAAGCCAGAGAGACAACGACGTTATTTATAGAAGGAGAAGGCAACCGCTCACCTCCAACCGCGGTCACTGAACAGTCGCAAAGCATTCAATAAGCACTTCAACCCGTCTGAAGACACGTCAGGCGGCTGACGCCGTTTCACGCAACACAACACCCATTGGGACTCCAGTCAACAGCGCGGAGGATATGATTACACCCGCCGTCACATCACATTACTACTCAGAAGCAGCCGGCTAAAACACTCAGCGTACCAAACCGTCCCTTGCCCACACCCATTGGGGGGGGACGCCCAGGAATTATCAGTATATTTTTCAAAATGGTCACATCTGTGCAGGGCACGCAGTGAATACCTCAAGACAAAAATGAGATATCAGTGAGGATTAGAGGAAAGCCAAATATAGCCAGTGAAGTACAAAATATGGTCGACAGAAGCGACTTGAAGACTAGACAGAGAATGTCCATCAAATGTCCAATCAGTCACAGAGCAAATAAATTACACTACCTAGCAAGATATGGATGGATTGCGAACTCGGCTGCAAAAGACAAAATACATGCTGACCTCTGAAGCATAATATTGATGACATAGTGCGGATGACATCATGCCGATTTTTTACAAGCAGAAAGGATAATCTTTAGCAAAAAGACACAAAAGGAAGACCTTCGAGTGGATTATCCTCAAAAATCCACTTGAAGGTCGGGGGGTACACCCATTGGGTGCACCTCCGGTGCACCCCATGAATCATCATTCCAAGCCAAGATAGTGCCGACTCCTAACGCATGGGACAAGATTAAAGACAAATCTGGCACTCAACCGAAATGCATGAGTAAAAATGGGAATAATTTTTGGTGAAGACCTTCGAGTAGATTATTTTCTAAAAATCTACTCGAAGCTCGGGGGCTACACCCATTGGGTGCACCTCCGGTGCACCCAATGAAGTTTAGGGTCCTGCAAAGCGAAATGCCGACCTCTAAGGCACGGGTACAAAATAAAGCTTCGGTTTGTGAAGGATCAAAAGCAGGAGGAAACAGTAAGAAGTCGTTCTCTTCAAATGACCTGCAAGCTGGACCTGGGATCTTTGGGCTGATTACTTCTAAATTAACCCAAAGATCGGGGGCTTGTGGGGGACAGATATCCCCCGGGTCCACTAAAAGAGTAAAAGACCTCACGAAAGGCCCAAGGGCCCAATAAATCATGAGGCCATTCTTTCGTGGGCCTGGGGAAGAATAATCAGCAGAGCAGGTTGACACGAGGCCGGATCGGTGTAAACCTGGATGGTCCACAATGTCGAGCGAGCGATCGCAACAGAGATCCGACTTTCCCGCGCTGGAGCTCTCATGCAACGGAGCCACGCGGGGATAGGTCGGCAGAATCATAGGGAGATAGACTCGAGCAGTTCACTATCTTTTAGGCGCATGTTGTTATCATATCCACATGTATTGCTCCACGGTCGAATATATAAGGCCTAGGGGGCACCCCTTCAAATCAATCGATACTATTACTTAGCCACCCACATCAACTCTCCGCACTCTCAATTCAGAGAGCTCTCTTGTAATATTGCCCACCAAGCATACTCACCAGGACGTAGGGTGTTACGCATCTCTAAGCGGCCCGAACCTGTAAATCTTGTCCACTGTCCCTCGTGCAATCGGCACGAACCATTTTGCTACAGTTGTCGACACCGTCCTACTCCTAAAAACACCTTGAGGGGCAACCCCGGGTGTGCGGTCGGACCCAAAACACCGACACAGTGGATGGCCTCCTAATGCCGAAATGAGACCAGATAGGGCGTTGAATAATCCCCTTAATATCTTTCCTTTCATCCAGGTCGTTCTTCACATAGAACCACTCTTGCATCCAGGCCCTAGGCCATCTCTTCCGAAATGTCAGAACTAGGTAGCTCACCTCAGAGCGAGGCACGAAGCTGTAGCAACTGAAGTTGTTGTGATATTGCTTCTTTCCAGTAGCCTTCGTCTCATAGGACAGCTCGTGCATGTTGTAGAAGCATTTTGCATTTGGTTCTAGGCCCTGGCTCTTCATGACCCAAATAAAGATCCCCATCTTGATAATAGCTTCGGGGGTAAGCTGATGAAAGTAAATTTTGAAAGTCCTTAAAACTTCGACTAGCAATTTATCCAAAGGGAACCGAAGCCCTGCCTTCATGAAGCTTCTATAAACCACCACCTCGTCAACTTTGGGCAGAGGGACATTACTTTCCCCTCCAGCCCTCACAATAGAGATATCACAGAAGTACCTTCCCCTCATAGCATCAATTTGCCCTTGCTAGGACATTTTGCTTAAGAGACCTCAGACTTTCTAGGAAATAACCCGCGGTCCACTGCGGGAGTAGACTGAGTCTAGGATATTTTTTCATGTTAGCCCCTGCATTTCTTTTTAATTGAGGCGCAGTCCAGTGAATAAGAAAAAACAGAGAAATTGAATTAGAAATTGAATGTTTAATATAAAAACAATTCCTAAAACTTGTTTAATTCATATAAAATTCATATTGAGTCCAAATTAACCCATTCCTGTTCCTATAATTTTATAATAATGTTGTGTATCACATAGTGTCTCTGTTTTGATATGAAAACCATATTAAAAAGTATATTTTAATTACTCGTGTATCAAATACATAAAACCCTTGGAAATTCATAACTTCTTTGTTTTAATTCCGATTTGAACTGTTCTAGTTGCGTTAGCTTCGTATGAATATTTACTACACAGTAAAAACATTAATTATACCATATTGCATAATTTTATAGTTAGATATTTATTTATCCTATGCCTACTAGATTAGCTCTGCTAAATCAAAACTAACCCGACCATAAGTATAATGTGGTTAAAACATGAGCTCTAGTCAAGTATAATCTAGATTAAAGTTGAATTGGTTATTTCGAGTATATTTTCTCATATGATGTACAATAATCAGTCTATAATTTAATATCCCAACCACGTAGATCCTCCATAGATCATAACTTCTTAACCATGACTCCGATCTTAGTAGTTCTCGATCCCACGATCTCGTAGCAACGCGTAGATCATTGTTATATATTTTGTTATTATGTTTGGTGTGATGTTAATTTTGTCTATACCATATCTGTTTGTATTGCTTTGACTAGTAGTGAGGTCACGAGGATCTGAAGAATCATCCTGGTACCTGGACTCTCAAGTGCCAGGCAAGTTGTGCCCTTGATCCACTTTTGTTACCCAATAATATTCTTTATTATCATTATTCAATGCATAGGTTTAATTTTTGATGGGACCTAATAGGTCACCCTAGTCTGATTATCTTTTACCTTGTTTACCCCTGAATCACTTGGGTAGTTTTGCTATTGCATTATATGGTTTTGGGTTAATATTTCATTATATCCATGTTCCAATTATTATGTTATTTTATTTATGTTCATGTCAAGATCATTATATTTTTAATTGGAACATGGAGCTTAACTTGAGAAACATGTGCCACCACAAGGGAGGAATGGGACCCCATGGCTAACTAATTAGGAAAGCTAGTGGAAGACTACCTTACCCGAAAGGGGCAAGGGTAGTAGGGGAGTTGCATGCAAGGAGGTTCTCGGGTTGATTTTGCTGCGATGGCGGTCAGACGGGGGATTCTTGCAAGTGCTCTTCCCATAAACTATAGCCGGTTTTCAAAAGCTAGTGGAACTTTGTAAAGGCCTCGTAGTGGATCCCAAGCCATTCACCTCGGTAGTGTCTAAGGGCCTTGCAAACCGTAGCGATATGGGAAACACGACTTGTGGGTAAAGGGTATGTCGGAGAGGAAATCTCCAGCCGGGTGGCGGAGTGCACCCACCCTAAATCCTAAGATGAGGAGGGGACTAAGCGTTCTGCTTGTTGTGAGACTTTGGGGATGAACATAAGAACACGCAAGAGTTTAGAGTGGTTTGGGTCGCTGGAGCGTAATACCCTACTCCACTGTGTGTTGTATTGCTTGTGAGCTTGAGTTGTGTATTGGATGACTTCGGTCTGAGAGTCTGAGTGAGTGTAATGTAGTGTGCCCTCCCTTTTATAGTTCAAGGGGGCACATACAAGGATACTGAGCCCTGACATGTGGGCCCAAGGACAAAACAGGTGTAGTACTTGGAGCCATTCATCCAGTGCAATCTCCTCGTGCCCTGATATCTACAATGTTCGTAGCATTGGCTTGTAGCAGAAGTTTCCCTAGCAACGTATAAGTCAAGATGACCACGACGCGTGCATGGTGGTATGGGCGTATGCCCGCTGTCTGATTAGACAGGCACACCACCTGTAGGGTGGCCTGGTCGTCGCCTGCTAGAGGAGCAGAGAGAGGATGCAGTAAATGCTGAGCCGTCACCTCGCCTGCCAGCAGAGTGGATAGGGTGCATTGAATGTTGTGATGGCAAATTGCCTGTTAGGCGGTGGGCATCCTCCGCATTAAATACTGAGATAGCGTAGCATGCGATGTGCGGCGTGACCCGCAGTGCGTAGTCCTTACGTCAAGCTCTGCCCACCGGCTTACGTCATGGGCAGAAGGCCACATGGCAGCATCGGGTCTCTGCCTAGGCAGGGAGCTGTGCCGTACATGATGGGGTCCAGACACGTGCCAGTGCCGGACCCCTGCCTGACCTTTGGCTAGGGCTTAAGCATTTTTCGTCCTGGTGCACCGGGACCCGCTGTGAGCGGTCCGGACCCCTTGTGAAGGGATCTGGTTCCCACCTTAGGGGGGCCCAGTATGCATATGTGGAGGTCTCGGACCTCCCCTAGGAGTCCTGTCCACAAACATAGGCGCACTCCCATGGGGGTCCGGACTTACTGCAGATGCCCAGGGGTATTCCAGCATGATGGACATGTGGCGGTCCCGTACCCACCCTAGTGGTGAGGTCGGGCGCCGCTGTGGGCTCTGAGCAACCGCCCTTGGTTGTGTTGAGGCACGCCTTAGTCACAGACATAGCCCTACTACCATGTGGCTAAGAGGTAGCCGCACGGGAACTACGCCTTGACACAGTAGTAGGGGGTACCCTTGATCCAGGGTACCGACAGTGGCCCCGGGGCCCACCTCAGGGGTGTATACAAGCCTGTAGGTGGGGCCAAAGCTTGTATCTTGCGTCAACTTGGTATGACTAGCGACTGGGGCACCTCCTCTGCGCGCCCTGCATTAACTTGGCATGCTCCCGCTACCAGCTCACCATTGGTCACATCAACCAGCGCGCCTGTTCCCGCGACTGACTGACCCGTGATCTTCACGCTCGATTGCTTTTACTAGGCCATGTGCGGGGCGCCTCGATACCGCTGCATATGGTTTTGAAACTTCATCTTCCCTGTCTTCCGTGGTGGCCTTGAGAAGGCACGGTACTGGTGCGAGTGGCGGTTCGACTTCTCACAACTGGTGGCGTGCTCCTCACACGGCGGTTCGCCTTCTCCTCACACGTTGGCCGACGTCCGAGGAGTATGACTCCTGGACCCAGGCCCCCGTGCTAGAAGCTTGATCGCTGCCCTTGGGGGAGATGAAGAGGCGTGGCGAACCATTCCCCTCACGATGGTTCGCCTTCTGCGTACCAGGAGGCCGATGCGCCAGCCGTATGACTTGTGGGGTCAGGCGCTCGTATCATAGGCTGGGTGCTCCGGTGTGCGTCATGGGGGGGGGGCTGCTCGTGGCCTTTCAGGGCATGGTCAGAGGAATCTACCTTTAAAAAGGGGTTCATCCCTTGGGTAGCAGCCATGTCTTGGTTCTCTTCCTCTCGCCGCGCCCCTTCGCCTTCGAGGTTTCGCTCTGCACCACCGCAGTTGCCATGGCCTTGCTAGTTCACCCCAAGCGCCTTTAGGCCGAGTGGATGCTTGTCCTAGAGCGCCGCTTGTCTAGATGGGGCGCGCCGATGTTCGGTGGAAGGGTCCGCGCCAGTGTCTTCCCTCTCGGCGATTTCGCCGCTGGGGAGCTCGCGCTCTTCGTTTCCTGTGCGATGGCGCTGCCGATCTCGCCTTCTTCTTGCTGTTGCTGGAGGAGCACAATCTCATGGGGGCTAGCGCCCTTCCGCCATCGCTCAGCTTCAAAAATTTTCATCATGCAGCCGGGCTGCGGTCTCCCACCAGTGGTCATCTACAAGGATGATACCAGCCTTGTGTTGGAGAGAAGCGAGCCGAGCTGCGGCCTCCCCTCTGCCCTCAGCTTCAAGGATGTTGATCATCCTCACTAGGGTGGAAGGCGAGCCGAGTTGGGGTCCTGCCTTCCGCATGGGCTGGTGACCCGCTTCTTCCTCCAGCATTTGGAGGAGAAGGATGTTCACTAGCCTTGCGGAGGAGGCGAACTTCGGCTACACGGTGCCAGCCGGCCCACAAGTGCCACCAGCCGCCGGGCTTCCTGCCCCTTGGCTTGGATGGTCTTGTCCTCACTCCCATAGGAGGGCGGGAGCGAGGACCTCTTCGCCATGGTGAGTGCGTTGAGGTGGTCGCTGCCACTGGCGAGCTGCTGGTGCAAAGGTGGTCGCCGCCACTGGCCAGACCACCAGCGCCGCCAGCCGTCGTGCACCTAACTCTTTGGCTTCAATGGCCTCGTTGTCACCCCCCGCAGGAAGACGGGGGTGAGGGCCTCTCTGCTTTGGCGCACACGTTGAGGTGGCCACCGTTGTTGGCAAGTCGCTCGGGAGAATTCCGTGAGGACAGCGTCCGCGAGCTTCCAGCGTGATCCTGTTGGCGTTGAGTAGTTTACACCTGTAGAAATGGAGCTAGGGCTCCGCTTGAAGGCAGATGTAATAATTTTTACTTTTGTAATGTACTTTTTGAGTACTATTTATCAAGTAGTATTAGCACTTATCTGTGTACCACCTATCCCTGCTGTGTGTGATGTTGTCAACTCCTCCCTGGTACTTGGCCCCCCTGGGATGCAAGTTCGATGTGTCGAGGTTGGATACTAGCGTACCTGAAAGAGTTGGCAACAACCCCCAGGAGGCAGCCCTGACCGGGACCTAGGCCTGTACACAGCTTCAGCTAGGAAGTGTTAGTAGCACACTCGTAGGATTCCCCGTCTGACATTAGCCATCCTTTGATGCATGCTCGGGACCTGCAGTATTTAGTCTAGGAGGCCAAGTTGCGTGTCTAGACCCCCTGGATCGCGGCTCTAGATACTAGGGCTCTCGCCGCAGAGTGGTGGGGCGTGCAGGCTTACGGTACGGGACCAGGCTAAACGGCTGCTCAGCCCCGGACCACCCCTGGAGACGAGTGTCCATTCTCTGGAGCCGGACCCCAGGTTGTCGGACCCACAGAACTATAGCTCCAAATACTAAGGTACTCGTCACGAAGTGGTGGACTATGCAGGCTTACCGTACGGGGCCAGGCTAAGCGGCTACACTGATCCAGACCACCCCATGGAACGAGCCTCCGTTCTCTAGAACCGGCCCCCAGGCTATTGGACCTCCTAGCTTTCGTAAGGGGGTCCTAATCTGCAAGCCTGGCTGTTCAATCCGGGTGTCATCATGTCAGGACAGACGGGAACCGTACGCGTGGGTTAGATAAAAAAATACCCGGAAACTACAGGATAAAGCTGTGGAGCAGGAAGTTAAAGTTATCACAGAAGCAGATTTGAGGGGGTAAATCTCCTTTTTATAATTCAACATGCACGGGTGTAAACCAACACGCCGGGTTTATAAGGGTGGACCTTACCGAGCTGGCGTACGCGTATGCGTGGCCTGACTACAAAAGAAGAAAGACTTAACCCCTCGGACTTGCTTCTATGGGCAGAACTTACATAGATGCTCCAGAGGTTCTGGAGAGATACTCCTTTAGTTATAGCAAAGCGGGCACCCCCCGGGCTGGCATGTTTCCGTCACCTTGAAGGGTTCCTCCCAGCTGGGGGAGAGATTGCGGATCCCTTCTTGGTTCGGTATTCACCGTAGGACTAGGTCCTGATCCTAGGCTCTCTACTATGCACGAACTGTTGGTCGCAGTGTATGGGCGCCGGGCTATAAAGTGCATTTTGGGTTGCCGCTTGACATCTAAGCTTGCCGATGGAGTCCTCGCCCTTGCGCTGGAATTGCCCCTGCATAGGTTCATTAAAAGGTTGGACCCATGAGGAGTCTAGAAGGGTTTTCGAGGGAAGGCAAGCTTTGGCCCCGCAGACTAGGGAGTATGGGGCCCCCTGGTGGCCCGTCTAGTTGTCGTCACCGAAGTTGGAGCCTCCAGTGAAAACATCCTTCAGGACCCCTTCAGGTGACTGATACCGAAGGTCCGGTTCAGCCACGACCACCTGATCGTCGTTAATCCTTTCCTTGCCAGGTCGGTGACGAGGTGGGGAGCCATCCCCGGAAGACTGCTCGCGTCGCGCGCTGACGCGTTTCGTGAGGTCGATGATCTCGCGACACTCCACGGCGCTGTGGCGACCGTTGGGGTGCACAGGGCATGAGCCGCTGTTACCCTTCTGTGGTCGTGGGCGTTTGTTGCGGTCGCCCTGGCCCCTAGTCGCAGCTGCAACAACCAGAGCTGCGGAGCGCGACTTCTCATGGCCGCGGTTCTTTTTCTTCTTCTTTTTGCCGTCCTGAGCGACAGCACCCGAGGCACCCGTCTGGGCGGCCCCGGTCTGTGGCGCCGAGTGCCACGCGTGGCCCTCAGCGGCCCTGGCACACTTGTCGGCCAAAGCGAAGAGAGTGGAGACAGTTTCGACGTCGTGCGTGGCCAGCTTCTCCAACATCTTTTCATCACGCACTCTCTGCGTGGAGGTATAGTACCCCGCACCTTGGTGAAGCGGGAGATAAATGTCCAGAGGGTTTCCCCGGCCTCCTGCCTCACTGCGTGGAGGTGGGCCTCCACACCGTGTTGTTGGTAGGCGCTGGCAAAGTTCACTGTGAACCGTGCGCAGAGCTCTTCCCAGGAGTACACTGATCCTGGGGCAAGGTTCATAAGCCAAGTCCGGGCGGGCCCAGACAAGGCGACATGAAAATAAGTCGCCATCACAGCGGTGTTTCCACTTGCTGCTGTGATAGCCGTGACGTACACCTATAGGAATTCCGACGGGTTTGACGTACCGTCGTACTTTTCCGGCAAGTGCGGCCGGAACTTGGCTGGCCAGGACGCCGCACGGAGATGATCTGCGAGATCGGCGTAGCCCATGCCAGCCAATGGGACACCCGCCTGGGACCGGGCGCCCACTGGGGTTTGCGGTGCTACCGCAGTGAAGTCTTTATTGAGGTTACGACCCTCGATGTTGTGCCGGCACTCTCGCATCCTCTCTAGTGAGACGCGGACATCTTCACCCGCACGCCTACGGTTGAGTTCTGCCAGCAGGTCATTAGACCTTTCTCGAGAGACTGGAGCATCTTCCGCCGCATGCCGGCGGCTGAGCTCTACCCTCAGGTCCTCAGTCGGCGCTGCCCTCACTGAGGGTGAGTGCGCAAATGTCGACGCCTCATGTTGGCGCCGGGATGACCGCTGCCTCGACCTGGTCGAGCCGGAGTGCGCCATGCCAAGCAGCCGGTCAATGTCTTCATGCCACTGCCTCATGGCCCCCAGTGAGGCCATCGAGCTTGGGGGATGGCGCAGCAACTCCCTGGCTGCCAACAACGCCTCGGAGCTGTCCTGGGTAGAGTCCAGGATGTCTGTGTAGCTGTATGCTGCTGCGCAACGTGCACAACAACAGTGCCTAGCACTGGGCGGTTAGCAACCAGTGGCGTGGAATAAGCAACTTCTTCCTCCACTAGGAAATCCACTGAAGTCTCGGCGCGGTGCTCAACGATTTGCACCATCATGCTGAGCAAGTAAACAAGCTAAAACCTCAAGCTTAGCCCCCTACCTGGCACGCCAAATGTCGGAGAGGAAATCTCCAACCAGGTGGCAGAGTGCACCCGCCCTAAATCCTAAGATGAGGAGGGGGCCTAAGCGTTCTGCTTGTAGTGAGACTTTGGGGATGAACACAAGAACACGCAAGAGTTTAGAGTGGTTCGGGCCGCCGGAGCTTAATACCCTACTCCACTGTGTGTTGTATTGCTTGTGAGCTTGAGTTGTGTATTGGATGACTTCGGTCTGAGAGTCTGAGTGAGTGTAATGTAGTGTGCCCTCCCTTTAATAGTTCAAAGGGGGCACATACAAGGATACTGAGCCCCGACATGTGGGCCCAGGGACAAAACGGGTGTAGTACTTGGAGCCATTCATCCAGTGCAATCTCCTCGTGCCCTAATATCTGCGATCTCTGTAGCATTGGCTTGCTGCAGAAGTTTCCCTGGCAACGTGTAAGTCATGATGACCACGGTGCGTGCGCGGTGGTATGGGCGTATGCCCGCTGTCTGATTGGACAGGCATGCCGCCTGTAGGGTGGCCTAGTCGTCGCCTTCTAGAGGAGCAGAGAGAGGATGCAGTAAATGCCGAGCCGTCACCTCGCCTGCCAGCGGAGTGGACGGGGTGCATTGAATGCTGTGATGGCACATCGCCTGTCAGGCGGTGGGCATCATCCGCATTAAATATTGAGATAGCGTAGCATGCGATGTGCGGCGCGACCCGCGGTGCGTAGTCCTTACGTTAGGCTCTGCCCCCTGGCTTACATCACGGGTAGAAGGCCACGTGGCAGCATCGGGTCTCCGCCTGGGCGGGGAGCTGAGCCGTACATGATGGGGTCCAAACACATGCTAGCGCGGGACCCCTGCCTAACCTTTGGCCAGAGCTTAAGCATTTTCTGTCCTGGTGCACTAGGACCCCGCCGTGCATGGTCCGGACCCCTTGCGAAAGGATCTGGTTCCCACCTTAGGGGGGCCTAGTATGCATACGTGGAGGTCTTGGACCTCCCCTGGGAGTCCTGTCCGCAAACTTAGGCGCACTCCCATGGGGGTCCGGACTTACTGCAGATGCCCAGGGGTATTCCACCATGATGGACACGTGGCGGTCCCGGACTCACCCTAGTGGTGAGGCCGGGCGCCGCTGTGGGCTCTGAGCAACTGCCCTTGGTTGTGCTGAGGCACGCCTTAGTCACAGACATAGCCCTACTACCATGTGGCTAAGAGGTAGCCGCACGGGAACTGCGCCTTGACACAGTAGTAGGGGGTACCCTTGATCTAGGGTACCGACAGGGTACAACCTCTGCAGAGTGTAAAACTAGTATACTAGCCAAGCTCACGGTCATGAGCAGCTCAGGACTCTCGCATGATTAAATATGGAACTTAAATTCAATTTGTCATTTGCACTTGCATGGGATTATTATTAATTTTGTTCTATTATTTGCTATGGTTTGGTATTTACTTACATTTAGTAATTGCTAATAAAATTTGACCAACTTATTAAAAGCAATGCTCAGCTTTAACCCCTATTATTGATCAGCCTTATACATCACATGAAATCCCAACTTTGGTGGGTTCATGCCACATTATTCCCCACAACTTGTTGAGCTATGATCATGTGTGAGCTCACCCTTGCTGTCTCACACCCCCACAGGAGAAGAACATGTGGTTCAAGAGGAGCCACACAACGAGGAGTTCGATTCGATCTAGGTGGCGTCTCCCAATTGACTTTCTGGTGCCAAGGATGGATTTTAGATCCTTTCATATTTATCTTTTATTTTGTAAGACTTTCGCTATGTAATAAGTACTCTGATTATATTGTGACATTTATCTCTATACACTCTGTTATTATATATGTTGTCTTCTTTGGCGCATGTATGAGATATAACCGGCTTTGTCCCTTAAATCCGGGTGTGACAGAGAAGTAATAAACTCTGTCGTTTCCTTCAAGAATATAGAAGTAGATAGACTCTCACTAGCTGCTAAATCTTCCTCTTCGGTTACATCCATAGTCTTATAAGATGATGTAGATGATGATCTAGATGCAAAACTCTCCCTAATAAACATGTTACACCATCTAATTTTAGTTTACTATGAAGGGAGTTTTTTTGGAATACCAGAGGTATGAGAGACTTGGCTAAAAATAATTATATTTCCTCTTTAACAAGAGAACAACTTATTGATTTTTTGGCAATCATGGAAAGAGGTAGGGATTCTTTCTCTAAATCTATCTTAAGACATCGAAGTGGTGGCGTAGACTTTCTATGGCACACTATGCCACCAAGGGGTAGATATGGGGGTATGATTTTAGGTGTTAACCCTATCATTTTTTATATTGGAGCTATAGACAAGGTATATTTTTACACAAATTTTCTTTTAAGAAATAAATCAGAGTATCGCTATGCTTTGCGTGGGCCCTTTTATGATGTCTACGGCTCGACTCAGGATGATTTAAAGTATGTTTTCTTAGCAGAGATGGCCAACTCGTGCAGTGTAGAATATCACTCTTTCATTGTAGGGGGGACTTCAATATCATGAGAAGACCAAAGGTCAAAAACAATGCTAATTTCAATACTTGTTGGCCTAATTTGTTCAATGCGGTTGTTGAGCATCTAGAATTAAAGAGATAGAAATGTTGGGTCGATAATTTACTTGAGCAAATAATATAGACCCACCAACATTAGAGAAGTTAGATATACTTCTTATGAGTTCTGAATGAGAATTAAAATAACCTAAAGTTACATTAGAGGCCCTCAACAAATCTCGTTTTGACCACACTCCGCTGTTACTCAATGGCAGGGTGGCTTCACATTACGGTAATCATGTTTTATTTAAGTTTGAACTAGGATGGCTCATTAGAGATGAATTTCATGATATGATCGCTTCAGTATGGCAACAAGAAATAAGGGATCATACTACAATGGAAAAATGACAGAATGAAATTAGATTCCTTCATCGACACCTACTAGGTTGGGCCAAGAACATAGCTGGAACCATTAAAATGGAAAAATCTCAATTCACTCATATGCTTTATGAGTTGGATAAAAAGAAGAAACTACTCGCTTATCACCTAATGAGTTAGCTCTTAATTTTTTCTTAATGAAAAACTTGCTACCATTTTGAGGGAAGAGGAAATCCGCATGTTCTAGCGGGTGAAAGTGAAACATATATTGGAGGGAGATGATAACACAAAGTACTTCCAATTAGTGGCAAATGGTAAAAACCGAAAACAAAGAATATATAGTCTCAAAGATGATAATGGGGTCTGCATAGAAGAAGAGGGGCTAAAAATTCACATTACTAATTATTACAAAGGAGATCTTTGGGAAACCCGCACAAAACTTTATTCAAATGGATGAATCTTCTACTCATGATATCAATCAGGTTTCTGAGGGAGAAAATAATATTTTAACTGCACCCTTCTCTGTAGAAGAGGTTTGTGAAGTTGTTTTTAATATGGAACATAATAAAGCTCCTAGACCAGATGGATTCCCAGCTGAGTTTTATCAAGTTTTCTAGAAAGTCATAAAAATGATTTCATGACACTGTTCATGGATTTCCACAATAATATTCTCTCGGTGCATAGTCTAAACTTTGGGATCATTACACTAATTCCTAAGAAGGGTAATGCTATCAAAATTCAAGAGTATCAACCAATTTGTTTGCTAAATGTGAGTTTCAAGATAATTACTAAAGTTCTCACAAGTAGAATTGGTATGGTCACAGACATGATTATTAGACCTTCATAGACAACTTTTTTGCCTAGACGAAACAATCTCAAAGGGGTTATTGTGCTTCATGAGACAATGCATGAATTACATAGAAAAATTAGGGGGCATAATCTTAAGGTTAGACTTTTAAAAATATGATAAAGTTCAATGGGATTTTGTCCAGCAAGCAATGTGTGTGAAAGGTTTCTCACCTAAATAGTGCACTTGGATTCAAACTACAGTATCTGGAGGGCACGTCCGTGTGAAGTTCAATGATGAGAGAAGTCCTTTTTTAGTACACACAAAGGACTATGACAGGGAGATGCCCTCTCACCGATCCTTTTTAATGTTGTTGTGGATAAGTGGGCAATTCTTTTTTCGAGAGCCCAAGAAGCTGGTCAATTTCAGGGGCTAGTGCCTCAGTTGGTAGATGGAGGTCTATCCATACTCCAATATGCAGATGTCATGGTAGTTTTATGGATCACAACTTAGAACATGATCGTAATGTGAAATTACTTTTGACCACATTTGAACAAATGTAAGATATAAAAATTAACTTTCATAAAAGCGAACTTTTTTGTTATGGGTTGGCTAAGGAATGCGAATACCATTATACACATATTTTTGGATGTGGTATTGGCTTGATGCCTTTTAGATACCTCGGTATTCCTATGACACATCGTAGGTTGAGAAATAGTGAGTGGCATTGTGTCATTGATAGGTTCGAGAAAATACTTAGTAACTGGAAAGGAAAATTTCTATCCTTGAGAGGACGCTTAGTGCTTATCAATTCGATTTTATGCAACCTTCCTATTTTCATGATATCTTTCTTTGAGATACCAGCGGGGGTGCGATAGAAATTGGATGTTATTCGATCCAGATTCTTTTGGCAAGGATACTTTCACAAAAAGAAATATAGACTCGTGAAGTGGAAGATTAGTTGTCAACCAAAGGAGCTAGGTGACCTAGGGGTTGCTAACCTAGTTACCAAAAATATTTTCTTACTCAGTAAATGGTTGTTTAAACTTCTTAATGGAAATGGAGTTTGGCAGCAAATTCTCAAAAACAAGTATTTAGGAACCAAAGCGCTTACTCAAGTGTCACGGCGATCAGGATATTCTCAATTCTGGTCTGGCCTCATGAAGGTTAAAGGTGATTTTTTGAGATGGGGTCAATTCCAAGTAGATGGACAATCCATCAGGTTTTGAAAAGATAGAAGGTTCATAAATAGACCTCTAAAAATCACTATCCAAATCTTTTTAACATTGTGAGAAATAAGATGGCTTTAGTTGTCGATTTATTACCTGGTGTCATCCTCAACTTGTCTTTCCGCAGACCAATAGTGGGGGTAAAACTAGATGAGTGGCAGAATTTATCACTTTTGTTGGCCAAAATTAATTTGGGCTCTATGAGAGACAAATTTCATTGGGAGGTGGTGTGGGGGACAGATATCCCCCGGGTCCACTGGAAGGATAATAGACCTCATGAAAGGCCCAAGGGTCCAATAAGTCCTAAGGTCATCCCTTCGTGGGCCTAGGGAGGAACGGCTAGTGAAGCAGATCGACATAAGGCTGGGTCGGAACAAGCTCAGACGACCCAATGATCTCGAGCGAGCAATCACAACAGAGACCCGATCTTCCCGCGCTGAAGGCCCGTACAACAAACCGAGTGAAGATGAGTCGGCGGAACTATAGGAAGATAGACTCAATCGGTTTACTATTTCATAGGTGCACGTGATTATCATATCTGCATGTATTGCCCCACGGTCGAGTATATAAGGCCTAGGGGGCACCCCTTCAAAAAAGATGGAACCCACCACTTAGCCATCCACCCCAACTTCATACGCATTAGAGAATCACCTTGTAACCCCCCGTATACAACACTCTCGCCAGGACGTAGGGTATTACGCACTTCAAAGCGGCCCGAACCTGTAAATCATTGTCTGCCGTCTCTCGTGCAACTAGCACGAACCATTGAACTACAGTTGACAACACCGTCCTACTCCTAAAAGCACCTTGAGGGGCAACCCCAGGTGTGTGGTCGGATCCAAAACATTGACAACTGGCACGCCAGGTAGGGGGTGTGTCGTCAATCCAAGCTAGTTCAATGGCCGTCACTTTCCTGCACAAGATCATCTTCCGCCCCAGGTCCAAGTTCCGCTTCGGAACCATCTCAGCTGTAGCAGATGAGGAGGGAACTCTGCATCGCATTGCAGACCCAACGGAGAGAAGATCTTCCTCAAAAATCTCCGTGGAAATCGGGGAAAAGCAGGAAAAGGCGCAACCTCCAATGCTCCGAAAAAGGATCGCTTCCGGCAGGACAGAGGCTCGAGGCCCACCAACTCGGAAAACTCCATTGTCTACCTCTCCGACGGAAGAATGGACACAAATCACAAAAAGAAAGAAACAAATAAAATCAGGAGGAAGCAA
The DNA here is from genome assembly GCA_029449295.1 of Zea luxurians. NCBI lineage: Eukaryota > Viridiplantae > Streptophyta > Magnoliopsida > Poales > Poaceae > Zea > Zea luxurians. Next base: position 32,623,124 of record JAOPSE010000010.1, on the reverse strand, counting down.
GTTGTTCTTTCTGCGCCTCCGCCCTCAAAGGAGAGCAAAAAGAAGATCGTCACGACAGCTACGCCATTCTACCCTGACGTCCTCTTCATCAGGAGAGCGGAGTCGCCCCCCATCTCCGACGACGAGCCGACCGTACCCAGAGAGGAACCTCCTCAGCGGGAATCCCGCCGACGGAGGAACCGATGCCGAAATATCCGGAGACATCACGAGGCCGGAGAGCGGGACCCGGAGCAGCCTGTGTCGCGAGACGAGGCCTCAGAGATGGGAGAAACCCCGGAAGAGCGTGTCTTCCGCGAAAGGAGGAATTCCCGACGACGTGATCGCCGGCGACCTCAAGAACAGGCCGAACGGGAAACTAAGCAGCGTCGGGAAAATCCTCTCTTCGGGCACAACCTGAACCCTGACTTCGCCCGAGCCTTAAACACGCCAAGTGAAGTCGGCGGAGTACTGGCTCGGATAGCCGACGGTCTCCCTCGGACTCCCAATGCCGAGGGCTACCGGCGACTGTTCACCCGAGCAGCCAACCACCTTCTACCTCTCGCGCATCCGTCGAATGATCTACGACATACCATCAACAGTCGGCGGGACGCACGGAGCTCCATCAACGCTTCACGCGAACGACGACATGAGAGCGAGATCCGTCGCCGGGAAGAATACGACAGGGATCACGGCATCCCAACCCGGAGTCAGGCCACCAGGACCGAGTCGGCAACGGCTTCAACTGGCGGCACCACCTGGGGACGGTCGAAGCACCATAACAACCACACCCCTCCCTGGGACAGACATTATCCTCGATGACAGGAAGACACGTGCGGAGTGTCGGCACTTACTCCGCGCCTCAGAGCCATTCAATGGCCTCCTAACTTCAAGGTATCCAACGTTGACAAATATGAACCTAAGCAGGATCCGGGAGGCTGGCTGGCCGTCTACACTACCGCCGCCTAGGCCACCGGGGCAACCGAGGACGTGATGACCGCGCACTTGCCCATCGTCCTCGGGCAAGATGCACTACAATGGCTGCGACACCTACCGCGACACTGCATCGATGACTGGAGTGATTTCAGTCGACGCTTTATCGCCAACTTCCAGTCCCTCTCCGACAAGCCGGCACAACCATGGGACCTAAAATCCATCAAGCGCCGGGGGGACGAAACTCTCAGGTCATACCTCAAAAGGTTCCAGACCATGAGAAATCATATCCCCGAAGTCACAGAGGCAGCAGTAATCGAAGACTCCTACAGAGGCTCCGATGACGCGGCCTTCGTCCGCGCCATATTACAGAAAGCGCCAACTACCTCCGAGCAGCTATTCAGGGAAGCGGACCTTTACATCACCGCCGACGAGTGGGCTCGGTACCTCATCGAAGGAGCGAAGCCAGCACCGGCAGCACCACGACGCGACACGAACCAGCAGCCTGACAAGCGTTGGGAAAAGAGGCCTCGCGAAGAAGTTCACGCCGCCGGACCACCCGCCTCTCACGCCCGAGGAGGACCTCGTGGAGGCGAAAGCACGCTGGACGACATCCTCGACGCCCAGTGCCCATACCACAAGGACATGCGCCACACCCTTCAGAACTGCCAGGACTTCAAGCACTCCGTTGGGCACGGCCGACCTTTCCAGCCTCTACCTCCTCCTCCGCCGCGGGGAGGACCAGAACCGCGAAAACCCCAACAACAGAAGGGGGGAGGAGGTGGAGCCTTCCCGCGCATCGACGGAGAGGTCAACGTCATCTTCAGCGGACATGGATCACAGGAGAACAAGAGACAACAAAAACTCAATGATCGCCAAATATTGGTAGCGACCACTGGTCCTCCCGCTCCGTACCGATGGTCAGAGCACCCGATCACTTTCACCCGGGCAGATCAGTGGCTCAACTTCGACCACCCAGGCAAATACCCGCTCCTCGTCGATCCGGTGATCCGAGAGAGCCGGGTGAAGAAGGTACTAGTGGACGGGGGGAGCAGCATCAACGTCACCTTCCCCCAGACGCTTCAAGGCTTGGGAGTTCACCTCAAAGAGCTCCACGAGTCCGATACTCCTTTCTTCAGCATCGTGCCGACCGAAGGAGAATACCCGCTGGGCCACATCTACATGCCGGTCACCTTCGGAACTCCGGAGAACTATAGAACCGAGTTCCTGAGGTTCGAAGTGGCGAACTTCGACTGCGGGTACAACGCCATCATCGGGAGGCCTGGATTGGCAAAATTCATGGCCATTCCCCATTACACCTACATGATACTGAAGATGCCAGGGCCGCAGGGGATCATAACTGTGCGCGCTGACTTCCAAGGCGCCGCAGAATGTTTCCGAATGGCCATCCAAGCGGCCCTCACCACCAAACCGTCGACGACTTCTTCTATGCAGGCAAACTCTAAGCCTGAGGAAGACCTCGCGGTACCTGCGAACGAGGCTCAAGCTGCGACCTCTATGCGGCCGACTGAAGAAACTAAAAGGATCAACCTCGGGTTCGCTGATGAATGCAAGACTGCCATCATCAGCTCCAGCCTGGATGACAAATAGGAAAACGCGCTCGTCCGGTTCCTGCAAGATAACTGAGATGTATTCGCATGGCAACCTGTGGATATGCCGGGAGTCCCGAGAGAACTGGCCGAGCACAAACTGAAGGTCTACCCCCAGGCGAGGCCGATTCGGCAAAAATTACATCGTTTCACGCCCGACAAGAGAGAGGCCATTCGCGCCGAGCTGGCTCGCTTGGTCGCGGTTGGGTTTATTAGAGAAGTATTACATCCCGAGTGGCTGGCTAACCCTGTTCTTGTACTCAAAAAGAATAAGGTGGATTGGCGCATGTGCGTCGACTATACAGATCTCAACAAACACTGTCCAAAGGATCCCTTTGGGCTCCCTAGGATAGATCAGGTGGTAGATTCCAACGCTGGATGTTCTATGCTGTCCTTCCTGGATTGCTACTCTGGATATCACCAGATTAGCCTGGTGAAAGAGGATGAGGAAAAAATGGCGTTCATCACTCCATTCGGTGCTTTCTGCTATACCTCCATGTCGTTCGGCCTCAAGAACGCTGGAGCGACTTATCAGAGAGCTATTCAAACATGCTTAGCCGATCACTGGGGCAAGCGTGTGGAAGCGTATGTGGATGAAGTGGTAATCAAAACAGAAAATTCGGAAAATTTCATCGAAGATCTACAACTGGTTTTCAACAGTCTACGGCGATATTGATAGAAGCTTAATCCCGAGAAATGTGTCTTCGGAGTACCAGCAGGGAAGTTACTTGGGTTCATTGTCAGCCACCGAGGAATCGAGGCCAACCCAGAAAAGATCGAGGCTATTATGAGGATGGAGGCACCACGGTCGCAGAAGAAAGTGCAAAGACTCACAGGATGCATGGCGGCTTTGAGCTGATTCATATCAAGGCTGGGAGAAAAAGGCTTGCCATTTTATAAGTTGCTCAAGAAGGTGGACAAATTTCAATGGACTTCAGAAGCACAGGAGGCTCTAGAGGCACTGAAAAAATTCTTGACAACACCACCAGTGCTGAAACCGCCGCGCCGAGCCACGCCGACTCAACCAGCTGAAGATTTACTGCTATATATCTCTTGCACGACTCACGTGGTGAGCACCGCGTTGGTAGTCGAGCGAGCAGAAGAAGGACATGCTTATCCAGTGCAGCATCCTGTTTATTTCATCAGCGAAGTTCTGGGTCCCTCGAAGAAAAAATACCCTCAAGTTCAAAAACTATTGTATGCAGTACTTCTAACTGCACGCAAGCTCCGTCACTACTTCGACGACCACAAAGTCGTAGTAGTTACCGGTTTTCCAATAGGGGACATTCTTCACAACAAAGAAGCCATCGGAAGAATAGCCAAATGGGCCTGCGAGCTGGGATCTCACGACATTGAATTTCGACCTCGCACTGCCATCAAAACTCAAGCACTGGTTGACTTTGTATCGGAGTGGACCGAACAACAAGTACCAGATAACCCAGAAACTGCAGAAGTATGGTGAATGTATTTCGATGGCTCATTAAAGCTGCAGGGAGCAGGCGCAGGGATCCTCTTTACTGCACCCGGAGGCGAACACCTCAGATATGCCCTACAGTTGCTATTTCTAGCCTCTAACAATGCAGCAGAATATGAAGCTCTGATTCACGAACTGAACATTGCTATATCATTGGGCATCAAAAGATTGATGGTATACGGAAATTCTATGGTAGTGATAAGTCAGATAAACAAAGAATGGGATTGCTCGAACGATTCCATGGGAAAATACTGCACCGCCGTCCGGAAATTAGAAGATAAATTTGAAGGTCTGGAATTTCACCATGTGGAGAGAGATCGAAACACGGCGGCTGACATGTTGTCCAAGCTAGGATCCAGTCGGACTCAGGTCCCGCCTGGAGTCTTTGTCCAAGAGATATTACACCCAAGCATCTCACCGGGTCAGGCAGAAGAATGCAATACTTTGAGCCAACCAGAGTCAGATTCTGACGACTGGAGGAGGCCGATCATCAGGTATATAAAAAATGAGGAGGAGCCAGACGACAAGAATGCAGCCGAGCGCATCGCAAGGCAATCGGCTCACTATACACTCATTGGGGAAACACTATACAGAAGGGGTGCATCAGGAGTCCTCATGAAATGCATTCTCTCAACTACTGGAAAGCAACTTCTAGACGAGGTCCATGCTGGGCAGTGCGGAGTGCACGTAGCGTCCAGAACCCTAGTTGGGAAGGTCTTCAGGTAAGGTTTCTATTGGCCAACAGCAAAGAATGACGCAGCCGAGTTAGTCCAGAGGTGCGAAGCCTACCAGTACCTGTCAAAACAGCAGCATCTACCGGCACAGCAACTACAAACGATACCCATAACTTGGCCGTTCGCGTGTTGGGGACTGGACATGATTGGGCCTTTCAAGAAAGCTCAGGGAGGATACACTCATGTGCTGGTGGCTATCGACAAATTCACTAAATGGATAGAGTTCAAACCCATTGCTTCCTTAACTTCAGCCAAGGCGGTGGAGTTCATACAAGACATAATATTCAGATTTGGAATACCGAATAGTATCATAACTGACTTGGGATCCAACTTCACAAGTTCAGAGTTCTTTGATTTCTGCGAGTAGAAAAGCATTCAGATCAAATACGCTTCGGTGGCACACCCAAGAGCCAACGGGCAGGTTGAAAGAGCTAATGGGATGATATTGGAGGCCCTCAGGAAAAAAGTCTTCGATAAGAATGAAAAGTTTGCAGGGAAATGGATAAGGGAGTTGCCCTACGTTGTTTGGAGCTTAAGAACTCAACCCAGTCGAGCTCTGCATGGAAATACCCCTTTCTTCATGGTCTATGGTTCAGAGGTTGTGCTACCTGCTGATCTCAAGTTTGGGGCGCCAAGTCTGATCTTCAAAAACATAGCAGAAGCCGAGGCTACTAGGCTGGAGGATGTTGATGTACTCGAAGAAGAACGGCTGAACACGGTAATTCAATCAGCACGGTACCAGCAAACCCTGAGGCGCTATCACGATAAGACCATGAGACATCGATCCTTCGCAGTGGGAGATCTCGTCCTCCGCCGAATTCTAACGGGGGAGGGGCGGCACAAGTTGTCACCTTTATGGGAAGGACCGTTCATAGTAGCAGAAGTCACTCGGCCGGGATCATATCGTCTCACTCAGATGGATGGCACGGAAATCAGGAACTCATGGAACATAGAACACCTCAGGAAGTTTTACCCCTAGCTGTATTCCAAAAGCTATTGGGACGACAATGTACTCTGTAAACTAGGAAACATATCATCAATAAGAAGACTTCGAGAGCGCTCAAATTGTTCATTATCGATCTGCATTCTTACTTAACTCAGGGTGACCACTATGCCCTGCTAACGGAGCAATCGGCTTAAGTCGGCAACGACTTAAGGCGGTGCAACATGCTTGCGCTTACTTAACTCAGGGTGACCACTATGCCCTGCTAACAGAGCAATCGACTTAAGTCGGCAACGACTTAAGGCGGTACAACATGCTCGTGCTTACTTAACTCAGGGTGACCACTCTGCCCTGCTAACGGAGCAATCGGCTTAAGTCGGCAACGACTTAAGGCGATGCAACATGCTCGCGCTTACTTAACTCAGGGTGACCACTATGCCCTACTAACGGAGCAATCGGCTTAAGTCGACAACAACTTAAGGTGGTGCAACAGGCTCGCGCTTACTTAACTTAGGGTGACCACTGTGCCCTGCTAACGGAGCAATCGGCTTAAGTCGGCAACGACTTAAGGCAGTGCAACATGCTCGCGCTTACTTAACTCAGGGTGACCACTATGCCCTGCTAGCGGAGCAATCGGCTTAAGTCGGCAACGACTTAAGGCGGTGCAACATGCTCACGCTTGCTTAACTCAAGGTGGCCACTAATCCACATTAACAGAGCGATTGGTTTGAGCTAATACTAACTTGAAGTGGCACAACGTACTCAACGCGCACACGGTTACTCATCCAGGGGCGGCCTCTATGACCCATAAAGAGGTCTCAAAACCATTACGCTACATTTTACCTCTACAAATGTAGATACTGTTGAATTCTAAAACAATAGGAGAATAATAGTAGCATTCAGTACTAAAAGGTGTCCTCTAACAAAACATCCGAGCACATTAACCATGCGCTTGAAGCATGCAATGTTTTTCTACTTTTCGACATTTTTCTCAGGAGCAACTGACGAAGAAGGGCGACTCGAGGAATCGGGAGCAGCGTTCACATCCGCCACTATGTCGTCTGGGACAATCACACCAGGTCTCCTCATCAGAATCCGCCCCACGCGAATAGCTTTATCCATAGCTTTATCGCGCTGGGCCCTCAAAGTAGCGGAAGTCTCTTCAGCAACCTTGACAGCCAATTGAGCGGTCTCTAGCTCCTGGGCGACAGATTTCTTAGAAACACACAGATTCTTGATGACAACATCCTTGGCCGATATCAACTCCCTGAGGCGAATCACATCATCTAAGGATTCCTGCAGCTTATAACGAAGATTGTCTAACTCCTCCCTGGTGAAGCGATGACTCCCTTCCAAGATGGTCAGCGAGTTGCTAGAATCACGATATAGCCTGTCAAGATTGTCACGAGAAGTGGCAAGGGCACGTTTTTCTTCCTGCAAGCAAGAATCAGCTTTTTCAAACGTCAAGCAGGCAATAAAGGCACAACAAAACGAAACCTAGATTCACAGGTCACCTTCTCAGAGTCAAGCTGAGCGCGGAGAGTAGAGTTTAGCGTGTTGGCGTCATTCAGAGAAGCAGAGACCTGGGCCAGTTCTGTCTGACTTTGGGAATACTTTTCCTCAAGATCAGAACACCGCCGGACCAGTTCAGCTTGGTCTTCAGCGTTTTTCCTCAAGGGCAGAATACTGCCGAGTCATATCTAGCGAGAAGCAGTCAAGCAAGGTGTTAAAATAAGAAGCAGTTTGATAAGGTAGCCAGAAGGAAGCACAAGAGCACTGACCAGCATTCGCCGCCTCTAAGTCAGAAACACGCTGCTGAAGCAGCACCGGATTCCAACGTGCCAGAGACAAAGCTCCTTCCAGAACAGAAGCACCCTGCGACCTCAGCCGACTAGACATCTCATCGACCAACGCCTGGCATTAAAAAGCAGACGAGCATGAGAATAATTACCTGCTTGGGTAAAAGTCAGATCAGAAGAAACCAAAATACCTGAAAGTTGGAGAAGAAGGAAGCGACTCCCAAGTCGTGAGAGATCAACTGATGGCTCGGCAAAGGATCACCACTCGGAGCAACTTGCAACGATCCAGCAGGAACCAATTCAGTGACATCGGCAGAACCCAAAGCCTTGTCATCAGGTACGCTCGCCTCTAAAGCGACCCCCTGACCAAAGGTTTGGGCTGTTACCACGCAACCAGAGTGTGGAGGAGAGGACCCTACGTGAACATCCATGGAGGCGCAAGAGGGGGAACCCGCTCGGACACCCTCAGGGGCTGGATCATGGCTTGCACTACCCATCCGAGCCGGATCATCTCCGGCAACACCCTCGGGGGCTGGGTAGTAGCTGGCACTATCCATTTGAGCCGGATCATCTCCGGCAGCACCCTCGGGGGCTGGGTAAATGCTGGCACCGTCATTGTGGGTCGAGTTCTCTGTAGCAGCCACTTCTAAGGCTGAGGGTCCCTCGATCACTCCCATGGGAGGAGGGAAATCCAAACCAGCCTCCTGACCCTCAAGACTGCGCTCCAAGGTCGATGAGGCGCGGGACGCTGCCCGGGAGGATCCCAACCCGGCGTCGAGCACATCAACACAAACATCCATGGCGCCACCATCTGCCGGTTCTGATAGCAAATCTTCTGGAATCATGTCCTCAAGAGTCTGATCGAAGTTAGCCAGAGATAATTCTTGCAGTCCAATGAGGGCAGACAAGGCTGGGGAGGCAACACCGCTACTTTCCCCACTGGCAGTGTAACGGCGGCTGTTTTTCCGAATCAGGGGGATTTCATCTTCTTCTTCACCGTTATCATCAGCAAGACGGACAGTACACCCATTGGGTTCAGCGTCAGACGGGCTATGCACATTGGGTTCAGCTTTAGTAAATTTAGGCACTGGCACTTCCTTAGCAACAGGAGCAGAAGGACCGGCACCTTGATCCAAGCTAGACACCTGACGAAGGCGTCTCTTCTTCTTTTTCTCCCCCTCAGCAGGAAAGGAGGCTTGGTCAACTCGGTGAGAACGTTTTGGACGAACATTGACAGGCTTCTGGGCGTCCAAGGCTTTGTCAGCTTCAGGGATGGGCACCACCGCCAATGTTTCAGCAGGAGCGGCATCAGAAGAATCCCCAGCCAACATATCCAGCATGGCACCTATCTCTGCATCACTAGGATCCAAAGGCACTTCAAAGTGGACCTGTCATTCATCATCAGGAATTTCTCCAAGCGAAGCAACCAAAGCACTAACTTCTTCGGCAGAGGGTCGCACTCTAAGGCCCAAACCGCCATCAGCAGAAGGAGGATTTGACATGAAATAAGTAAAGGCTTTGGAAGGAGGCAGGTTCTAGGCCAAGTACGCAACAGGGGCGCCAATGTTTGATACCTTGCCTCTAAGTATCATTTCAAGCCGGCTCACCAAGTCCACAGCAGGAATTCTTCTGTTGGTGACCCGGGTTGAGTCGGCTAGACCTCGATACAGATAGGTCGGGTATGCCCTGTCCTTCAACGGCTGAATATTCTTGAAGACAAAGTCAGTTACCACAGCCTCGGTAGTCAGACCCCTCCCCTTCAGCAATCCAACTTCAGCTAGCAAAGCCCCTGCTTCAGCCACCTCCTGGTCTGTGGGGGACTCGGTCCAACTCGGAGTACGAACATCCGATTGTCTCCCTGATCGAGGTGGGAGGGAATTCCCATGATTTTCCACGATAAACCACTCCAAGCGCCATCCTTTGATGCTGTCTTTGAGTGGAATGTCAAGATAATCAGTTTTCCTCCCGCGGCGCATCTCCAAGCTCGCGCCCCCTACCAGTTGGTGCTGACCTCCGGCCATCCCAGGGCGACCGTGATACAAATATTTCCACAGGCCAAAATGCGGCAGAACACCAAGAAAAGCCTCACATAAATGAACAAAGATAGAGATTTGCAGAATGGAATTGGGGTTCAGATGGGTCAAATTCAGGTGATAGAAATCAAGGAGACCGCGGAAAAAGGGAGAAATAGGAAGAGCAAGACCGCGGAGGAGGAATGGAACATAAATAACAAATTCATGGGTGTCTTCTGTTGGAACAGTGACCCCACAGCAGATCCGCCAGGAACAGAGTTCTTTCGAAGGAAGAACCCCGATGGACACAAGATGGAGAAGGTCAGACTCAGAAACAACAGACATATGGTTACCTGCGAAAGGCAACTAACTGTTGGGGTCGATGGGGGGAATGACAGCAGTGGACGAACTCGAAGCTTTCCGCTTAGGCGCCATCTCAACCTCGCCGGCGAGCAGAGCGGAAGCAGAATTGCAAATCGATAGAGAGGATCTAGAAGCAGGAAAGCAAGAACTAGGGCACGGAATGTGGAGACACGGAACAGTGCAGTACATATAGGGTTTTCCCAGGCTAGATGCCGTTTCCAAAAGGTGCCCAGTCAGCACCTAGCGGTTATTTCTAAAATCGCTGGCATGCCACGTCATCACTCAGCTGCTATTTCTAAAAAAGCCGGCGTGCCATGTCATCACTCGGCCACTGATTCCAAAACGGTTAACGCGGCCCAAATTGACTCAGCCATGGTTTCTAAAAACGCTGACTTCACTCGGCCGTTACTTCTAAAACGCCGACGACGCCATCAGTCACTCGGCCGTTGCCTCTAAAACGCCGACGTTGCCATCAGTCACTCAGCCGTTGCCTCTAAAACGCCGACGTTGCCATCAGTCACTCGGCTGTTACTTCTAAAACCGCCGACGTCACCGTCAGTCGCTCGGCTGTTACTTCTAAAACGCCGACGACGCCATCAGTCACTCGGCCGTTGCCTCTAAAACACCGACACTACCGTCAGTCACTCGGTTGTTATTTCCATAACGCCGGTACCAACAGTAACCACTCGGCCGTTAATTCTAAAAACACCAGCATGGCCCCGCCATCATTCGGACACTATTTCAGAAACGCCAATGTCGTCTATAATAACTTGGCCACTGTTTCTAAGACACTATCGTCGCAGGAATCAAAGAAGTTAACACAGGGAAAGACCATATCCTTCTTCATGAAAGGGAAGTTACAGGACTTGCAAATCAACTCATTATGAGTTGATACTTCCCTACTACTACTACTACTACTACTACATTACCTTACACTATTCTATACTACTACTACTACTACTACTACTACTACTACTACTACTACTACTACTACTACTACTACTACTACTACTACTACTACTACTACTACTACTACTACTACTACTACTACGTTATTTCACTAATATTATTTCTACTACTAATCTATACTAATATCTAAAAACCAGTGGCATTTAGCCACTGGCCTAGTTGCTGCCCCTGCTGCTGCCCCTGCCGCCGCCGTGGCTGCCCTCGCCGCTACCGCTGCCGTCGCCGCCGTCACCGTCGCCTTCGTCGTCGTCGCTGCCTCCGCCATCGCCGCCGCTGCCCTCCTCGGACGAGTCCGAGGAGTCCTCCTCGTCGGAGGAGTGCTCCGACTCATCCGAGCCCTCGAGCCTGGCACGCTCGACGGCCCGGATGTAGGTCCAGACCTCCGCGACAATCCTCTGGGAGTCGTCTGAATCATCAGACGACGCCGGGGGAGAGGCGGGGGCCGGAGACCCCTCGGACTCGGAGGAGAACTCCTCCTCCGAGTACTCCGAGTCGCCAAAGTCCTCCGAGGGAGGAGTCGGCTCACGCTTGCGCTTATCACCGGAGCGTGGTGAGGAACTGCTACCCTTTTTACTCTTGCCCATGGTGGAAAGGAAGGAGGAAGAAGAAAGCAAGCAGCAGAGAGCAGTAAGAGATGTGAAAATGCCGGGGAAGCAAGAACACTATTTATAGAAGAAGGAGGCAACCGCTCACCTCCTACCACGGCTACTGAACAGTCGCAAAAATTCAATATGCAATTCAAACCATCTGAAGACACGTGAGGAGGCTGACGCCGTTTCACGCAACACAACACCCATTGGGACTCCAGTCAACTGCACGGGCGATATGATTACACCCACGGTCACATCAAGTTACTACTCAGAGACAGTTTGCTAAAACACTCGGTGTACCAAGCCGTCCCTTGCCTACACCCATTGGGGGGGACGCCCAGGCAATACCAGTATATTTTTCAAAACTGTCACATCCGCGCAGCACATGCAATGAACACTTCAAGACAAAAGTGAGATATCAACAAGGATCAAAGGAAAGCCAAATATAGCCAACAAGGTACAAGTCTAATCGACAGAAGCATTGAAGCAAGAAGTAATAACAAAGACTAGCCAAGGGTCACCTGTCGAACGTCCAATCAGTCACAGATCAAATAAATAGCACTGCCTAGCAAGATATGAGCAGATCACGAACTCAGTCTCAAAGACAAAATATACGCCGATCTCTAAAGCATAATATCAATAACATAGTGTTGACCTCCAAGGCGTCTGGCAAAAAGGGAAGATGATCACTATAAAAAGGCATAAAATGAAGATCTTCGAGTGCATTATTTTCAAAAATCCACTCAAAGCTCGGGGCTACACCCATTGGATGCACCTTCGGCGCACCCAACGAATTATTATCTCGGATCAAGACAATGCTGACCTCTAAAGCATAGGGTAAGATCAATGCAAGGTTAACCTCCGAAAAAATACAAGTGGAAGATGAAGGTGACTTCTGATAATACTCAAAGTGAAGACCTTTGAGTGGATTAGTTTCAAAAATCCACTCGAAGCTCGGGGGCTAAGTACGAAGTCCTGCAAGACGAAGTGCTGACCTCCGAAGCAAAAGTCTGAGACAGAACACCAATTTTCAAGTGATGAAAGCAAAAGGAGACAGTAAGAAATCGTTTTTACCAGATTACCCAGAAAGTACTTCCTGTTACAAACAAAGACCGCAAGCTGGATTTAGGATCTCTGGGCCGATTATTTCAAAATCAGCCCAAAGATCGGGGGCTTGTGGGGGACAGATATCCCCCGGGTCCACTGGAAGGATAAAAGACCTCACGAAAGGCCCAAGGGTCCAATAAGTCGTAAGGTGAAAGGGAAATGTGCCCTTGGGCCATTTCTAAGTATTTTGGTGATTTAGTGTCCAACACAAGTGCCTAAGTGTAAAAAGGTGGACAAAGTACAAATCAAGAATTAAGGTATGTTTCTCAGACTTAGTACATTGTTTTATGGACTAGTGTATTGTGTCTAAGTGCTGGAAACAGGAAAAATCCAATTGGAAATGTCTTGGCTCGAGCAGCCAAAAATCTGCTGAGTCTGCAAGCATCGGACTGTCCGGTGGTGCACCGGACAGTGTCCGGTGGTGCACCGGACAGTGTCCGGTGTGTCAGGCTGGCTCGAGCGAAGTGGCTGCTCTCGGGAATTCACCGGCGACGTACGGCTAAAATTCACCGGACTGTCCGGTGTGCACCGGACTGTCCGGTGAGCCAACGGTCGGCCGGGCCAACGGTCGGCCGCGCAATCTGCGCGGGACACGTGGCCGAGCCAACGGCTAGAAGACGGCACCGGACTGTCCGGTGTGCACCGGACATGTCCGGTGCGCCAACGGCTCTCAGGCTGCCAACGGTCGGCTTCGCTATTTAAGGAAGGAAATCGGGCACCGGACAGTGTCCGGTGTGCACCGGACTGTCCGGTGCCCCCGATGACAGAAGGCAAGAATGGCTTTCCAAACTTGTGCTCAACGGCTCCTAGCTGCCTTGGGGCTATAAAAGGGACCCCTAGGCGCATGGAGGAGTACACCAAGCATCCTTTGAGCATCATTGATCACTCACACTTCATTCTTGCGCACTTGTTCGACATTCTAGTGATTTGAGCTCCGTTCTAGTGTGCTAGTCTCTTGAGCTCAAATCTGGGTTTTGCGTGTGCGTATTCGCTGTGATCTTTGTGTCGTGTGTGAGTTGCTAATCCCTCCCTTGCTCTGTGATTCTTCGTGAACATCTTGAGTAAGGGCGAGAGGCTCCAAGCTGTGGAGATTCCTCGCAAACGGGATTAAGAGAAGCAAAGCAACACCGTGGTATTCAAGTTGGTCTTTGGACCGCTTGAGAGGGGTTGATTGCAACCCTCGTCCGTTGGGACGCCACAACGTGGAGTAGGCAAGCGTTGGTCTTGGCCGAACCACGGGATAACCACTGTGCCATCTCTGTGATTGATATCTCTTGGTTATTGTGTTGTGTTGAGATCCTTCTCTAGCCACTTGGCATATTACTGTGCTAACAAGTAACCAAGTTTTGTGGCTTAAGTTTTTGAAGTGTTACAGGATCACCTATTCACCCCCCCCCTCTAGGTGCTCTCAATTGTTATCAGAGCCGTTCTCTTCAAGAAAGGGACTAACCGCCTGAAGAGATGGATCCTAAAGGCAAGGGGATGGTGATCAACGACAAGGAGAAGGAGTCCTTCGTCAACGAGCCCAATGATGACAGGCCCACCGACTCAGGCTCGGGCCACAAAAGAAAAGACGGGAGGAAGAAGAAGACAAGGCGCATCAAGGAAATTGTCTACTACGACAGCGACGAATCTTCCTCCTCCCAAAAGGACGACGACGTCTACGATAGACGAAAGACGGTTAACTCAAACTTTTCTTTCGATTATTCGCACATCCCGCATAGTTCAAATGCTCAATTGCTCCCCATTCCACTTGGCAAGCCCCCTCACTTTGATGGAGAGGATTACGGATTTTGGAGCCACAAAATGCGTACTCACCTGTTTTCTCTCCATCCAAGCATTTGGGAGATTGTGGAAAGTGGAATGAAATTTGATAGCTCGGATAGCCCTATGTTTATTAATGAACAGATTCATAAAAATGCACAAGCTACTACTGTGTTGCTAGCCTCTTTGTGCAGGGACGAGTATCACAAGGTGAGCGGCTTGGACAATGCCAAGCAGATCTGGGACACCCTCAAGATCTCTCATGAGGGAAACGACGTCACCTTGCTCACCAAAATGGAGTTGGTGGAGGGCGAGCTTGGACGGTTCGCGATGATAAGGGGCGAGGAGCCGACACAAACATACAACCGGCTCAAGACCCTTATCAACAAAATAAGCAGCTAAGGGAGCACGCGATGGACGGACCACGACGTCGTCCGCCTAATGCTAAGGTCATTTACCGTTCTTGATCCTCATTTGGTGAACAATATACGTGAAAATCCCAGGTACACCAAGATGTCGCCCGAAGAAGTTCTTGGGAAGTTCGTAAGCGGGCGAATGATGATCAAGGAGGCAAGATACGTGGACGACGCGTTGAACGGTCCTAGTCATGAGCCTCAACCCATTGCTCTCAAGGCAACAAGGAGCAAGGAGGTGCTACCAAGCAAGGTGGCACAAGTTGAGGCGGCCGGACTCAATGATGAGGAGATGGCCCTCATCATTAAGCGCTTCAAGACGGCGCTTAAAGGTCGCAAGGGGCAGCCAAGCAAGACCAAAGCCAAGGGGAAGCGCTCATGCTTCAAATGCGGTAAGCTTGGTCATTTTATTGCTAACTGTCCCGATAATGATAGTGATCAGGACCAAGGGAACAAGAGGGAGAAAAAGAAGCATTACAAGAAGGCCAAGGGCGAGGCACATATCGGAAAGGAGTGGGATTCGGATTGTTCCTCCTCCGACTCTGACAATGAAGGACTCGCCGCCACCGCCTTCAACAAGTCATCCCTCTTCCCAACGAGCGTCACACTTGCCTCATGGCAAGAGAGAAGAAAGTAAGCACTCATACTAGTACTTATGCTTCTTCGAGTGAAGATGAGTCTAGTGATGATGATGAGATAGATTACTCATGCTTATTCAAGGGATTAGATAGAACCAAGGTAGACAAAATTAATGAATTAATTGATGCCTTGAATGACAAGAGTATGCTTTTAGAAAAACAAGAGGATTTGTTGTATGAAGAACATGACAAATTTGTAGAAGCACAGAAATCTCTTGCTCTAGAAATTAAGAGGAATGAAATGCTCTCTAGTGAATTATCTTCTTGTCATGAAACTATTGCTAAGTTAAAAAGTTTTAATGATGATTTAAATGCTAAACTAGAAGTAGCTAGTAAATCTAATTCTTGTGTAGAAATTGTTGAAACTTGTAATAGGTGTAAAGATTTTGACATTGATGCTTGTAGTGATCATTTAGTTTCAATTTCCAAATTAAATGATGAATTAGCTAGTCTTAATGCCCAACTTAAGACTAGCAAGAATGAATTTGACAAGCTAAAATTTGCAAGGGATGCCTACACGATTGGTAGACACCCCTCAATTAAGGATGGACTTGGCTACAAGAGGGAAGCCAAGAACTTGACAAGCCATAAGGCTCCCATCTCCGCCAAGGAGAAAGGGAAGGCCCCTATGGCTAGTAGTGTGCAAAAGAACCATGCCTTTATGTACTATGATAGAAGACAACCTAGAAATGCTTATAGGAGTTGTAATGTATATAATGCCTTTGATTCTCATGCCATGGTTGCTTCTAGTTCTTCTTATGTGCATGATAGGAATGTTGGTAGGAGAAATGTTATTCATAATATGCCTAGGAGAAATGTCGTTAATGTTCCTAGGAAAGTTAATGAACCTTCTACAATATATCATGCTTTAAATGCTTCTTTTGCTATTTGTAGAAAGGATAGGAAGATAGTTGCTAGAAAATTAGGGGCAAGATGCAAGGGAGACAAAACTTGCATTTGGGTCCCTAAGGATATTTGTGCTAACCTTGCAGGACCCAACATGAGTTGGGTACCTAAGACCCAAGCCTAAATTTGCCTTGCAGGTTTATGCATCCGGGGGTTCAAGCTGGATTATTGACAGCGGATGCACAAACCATATGACGGGGGAGAAGAAGATGTTCACCTCCTACGTCAAGAATAAAGATTCCCAAGATTCAATAATTTTCGGTGATGGGAATCAAGGCAAGGTAAAAGGGTTAGGTAAAATTGCAATCTCAAATGAGCACTCTATCTCTAATGTGTTTTTAGTAGAGTCTCTTGGATATAATTTGCTATCTGTCAGTCAATTATGCAATATGGGATATAACTGTTTGTTTACAAATGTAGATGTGTCTGTCTTTAGAAGATGTGATGGTTCACTAGCTTTTAAGGGTGTACTAGACAGCAAGCTTTACTTAGTTGATTTTGCAAAAGAAGAGGCCGGTCTAGATGCATGCTTAATGGCTAAGACTTGCATGGGCTGGCTGTGGCATCGCCGCTTAGCACATGTGGGGATGAAGAACCTCCACAAGCTTATAAAGGGAGAACACGTGATAGGTCTAACCAATGTTCATTTCGAAAAAGATAGACCTTGTGCAGCTCGTCAAGCAGGGAAATAGGTGGGAGGCTCTCATCACACCAAAAATGTGATGACAACATCAAGACCCCTGGAGCTGCTACATATGGACCTCTTCGGACCCGTCGCCTATCTGAGCATAGGAGGAAGTAAGTATGGTCTAGTTATTGTTGATGACTTTTCCCGCTTCACTTGGGTGTTCTTTTTGCAGGATAAGTCTGAAACCCAAGGGACCCTCAAGCGCTTCCTAAGGAGAGCTCAAAATGAGTTTGAGCTCAAGGTGAAGAAGATAAGGAGCGACAACGGGTCCGAATTCAAGAACCTTCAAGTGGAGGAGTTTCTTGAGGAGGAGGGGATCAAGCACGAGTTCTCCGCTCCCAACACACCTCAGCAAAATGGTGTGGTAGAGAGGAAGAACAGGACGCTCATAGATATGGCGAGGACTATGCTTGGAGAATTCAAGACCCCCGAGTGCTTTTGGTCGGAAGCCGTGAACACGGCTTGCCACGCCATCAACAGGGTCTACCTTCACCGCCTCCTCAAGAAGACGTCGTATGAGCTGCTAACCGGTAACAAACCTAATGTATCGTATTTTCGTGTTTTTGGGAGTAAATGCTACATTCTAGTGAAGAAGGGTAGGAATTCCAAATTTGCTCCCAAAGCCGTAGAAGGATTTTTATTAGGTTATGATTCAAATACAAAGGCGTATAGGGTCTTCAACAAATCATCGGGTTTGGTTGAAGTCTCTAGCGAAGTTGTATTTGATGAGACTAATGGCTCTCCAAGAGAGCAAGTTGTTGATCTTGATGATGTAGATGAAGAAGACGTTCCAAACGGCCGCGATACGCACCATGGCGATTGGAGATGTACGGCCTCAGGAACATTTGGAGCAAGATCAACCGTCTTCCTCAACTATGGTGCATCCCCCAACCCAAGATGACGAACAGGTACCTCAAGTGGAGGCACATGATCAAGGGGGAGCATAGGATGTTCAAGAGGAAGAAGCACCTCAGGCACCTCCAACCCAAGTTCGAGCGACAATTCAAAGGGATCATCCCGTCGACCAGATATTGGGTGATATTAGCAAGGGAGTAACTACTCGCTCAAGATTAGTTAATTTTTGTGAGCATTACTCTTTTGTCTCTTCTATTGAGCCTCTCAGGGTAGAAGAGGCCTTGCTAGATCCGGACTGGGTGTTGGCCATGCAGGAGGAACTCAACAACTTCAAGCGCAACGAAGTTTGGACACTGGTGCCTCGTCCCAAGCAAAATGTTGTGGGAACCAAGTGGGTGTTCCGCAACAAACAGGACGAGCACGGGGTGGTGACGAGGAACAAGGCTCGACTTGTGGCAAAAGGTTATGCCCAAGTCGCAGGTTTAGACTTTGAGGAGACTTTTGCTCCTGTGGCTAGGCTAGAATCAATTCGTATCTTGCTAGCATATGCCGCTCACCATTCTTTCAGGTTGTACCAAATGGATGTGAAGAGCGCTTTCCTCAACGGGCCGATCAAGGAGGAGGTGTACGTGGAGCAGCCCCCTGGCTTCGAGGATGAACGGTACCCCGACCACGTGTGTAAGCTCTCTAAGGCGCTCTATGGACTTAAGCAAGCCCCAAGAGCATGGTATGAATGCCTTAGAGACTTTTTAATTGCTAATGCTTTCAAGGTTGGGAAAGCCGATCCAACTCTTTTTACTAAGACTTGCGATGGTGATCTTTTTGTGTGCCAAATTTATGTCGACGACATAATATTTGGTTCTACTAACCAAAAGTCTTGTGAAGAGTTTAGCAGGGTGATGACGCAGAAATTCGAGATGTCGATGATGGGCGAGTTGACCTACTTCCTTGGGTTCCAAGTGAAGCAACTCAAGGACGGCACCTTCATCTCCCAAACGAAGTACACACAAGATTTGCTAAAGAGGTTTGGGATGAAGGACGCCAAGCCCGCAAAGACGCCGATGGGAACCGACGGACACACCGACCTCAACAAAGGAGGTAAGTCCGTTGATCAAAAAGCATACCGGTCCATGATAGGTTCTTTGCTTTATTTATGTGCTAGTAGACTGGATATTATGCTTAGCGTATGCATGTGTGCTAGATTTCAATCCGATCCGAAGGAGTGTCACTTAGTGGCTGTGAAGCAAATTCTTCGATATTTAGTCGCTACGCCTTGCTTCGGGATCTGGTATCCAAAGGGGTCTAACTTTGACTTGATTAGGTACTCAGATTCTGACTATGCTGGATGTAAGGTCGATAGGAAGAGTACATCGGGGACGTGCCAATTCTTAGGAAGGTCCCTGGTGTCATGGAACTCTAAGAAACAAACCTCCGTTGCCCTATCCACCGCTGAGGCCGAGTATGTTGCCGCAGGACAGTGTTGCGCGCAACTACTTTGGATGAGGCAAACCCTCAGGGACTTTGGCTACAATCTGAGCAAAGTCCCACTCCTATGTGATAATGAGAGTGCTATTCGAATAGCGGAAAATCCTGTTGAGCATAGCCGCACAAAGCACATTGACATCCGGCATCATTTTTTGAGAGACCACCAGCAAAAGGGGGATATCGAAGTGTTTCATGTTAGCACCGAGAACCAGCTAGCCGATATCTTTACCAAGCCTCTAGATGAGAAGACCTTTTGCAGGCTGCGTAGTGAGCTCAATATCTTAGATTCGCGGAATTTGGATTGAAATGTAGCATACAGGTGTTTATGCTTTTGATTATGTTCATTCTGCATATTGTTGCTTATTGTGGTGCTCAAGTTGTACAAACACTCCCTGGACCTCACAAGTCCTATTTGCAAGTGATGCACATATTTAGGGGGAGCTGTGCTACAACTTGACCCTTTGTGGCTAACCATGTATTTGAGTTTGTTGTTTTAGTCTCTAAGGAAAATTGAAAGGGAAAAGGTGGACTTGGACCATGCGAGACTTCCACTGCACTCCGATGAAAAGAGTAACTCTTCCAAGTTCATCGTTATACTCTTATTGCCTATTTGCTCTTAGTTGAAGATTTTGGTGAGGCAATGGGGTTTAAGGGCCAAGATTGATCCCGTTTTGGTGCTTGATGCCAAAGGGGGAGAAAATAAAGGCCAAAGCGTTAAATGGATGCTTGAGAGCTTTTGAAAATAGTAGAATAGAGCTTTTGGTTTGCCAAAACTCTTTTGTTGTCTCTCTTGTCAAAAGTTGGCTTCTTGTGGGGAGAAGTATTGATTATGGGAAAAAGGGGGAGTTTTTGAAATCTTAAATCAATTTCTCTTAGAATGACTCTCTTTATGTCTTAACATGTGTGTTTGACTTAGAGATAGAAATTTGAGTTTGATTTGCAAAAACAAACCAAGTGGTGGCATAGAGTGATCCATATATGTCAAAATTGAATCAAAACAATTTTGAGTTCTTATTTGATTTGATTTTGTACTTGTTCTACTTGCTTTATGTTGTGTTGGCATAAATCACCAAAAAGGGGGAGATTGAAAGGGAAATGTGCCCTTGGGCCATTTCTAAGTATTTTGGTGATTTAGTGTCCAACACAAGTGCCTAAGTGTAAAAAGGTGGACAAAGTACAAATCAAGAATTAAGGTATGTTTCTCAGACTTAGTACATTGTTTTATGGACTAATGTATTGTGTCTAAGTGCTGGAAACAGGAAAAATCCAATTGGAAATGTCTTGGCTCGAGCAGCCAAAAATCTGCTGAGTCTGCAAGCATCGGACTGTCCGGTGGTGCACCGGACAGTGTCCGGTGTGTCAGGCTGGCTCGAGCGAAGTGGCTGCTCTCGGGAATTCACCGGCGACGTACGGCTAAAATTCACCGGACTGTCCGGTGTGCACCGGACTGTCCGGTGAGCCAACGGTCGACCGGGCTGTAACACCCCTGGTGTTACTATAACTAAAACTTGAGCATGGCATCATGAGCATGGGCATTGCATATGTTTGACACACCTAGAGTGCATTCACTAGGCAAAAATTTCAAACAAGTTGTATTGTTTTAAAGTTTTACAAATAGGACCCTGGTTAAAGAACTTAACCCTAACTAGTGGTTAAAAGGGGTAAAGCTTAACCCAAGTTGAGAAAAACTTTAGGGCTTGTGAGAAAAGTCATAAAATATCCCCAAACACTAAGTTGAATCACATTTATACCCCTGGAATACTAGAAACCTTAGGGCTTGTTCGTTTCACCGTTTATCCATGTGGATTGGGTGGTATTGAGTCGGTTTAAATCCACAACAAGTCAAAATACATCCCAATACATTGCAATACACCCCAATCCACATGGAATTGGAATAACCGAACAAAGCCTTAATTGGAACCCTGGGAAACCCTAAAACTAAACCTTAGGGGCCTAAGTGCAAAATTAGTCCACTTTTGGACTAAAGTGCAAAAACCAAGTCAAACAAGTGTTTCAAGTCAATTGGATCACAAAAATGTGGACTTGAAAGCAAAACCCTAAGTTTTGGACCTAAATGCAAAATAGACCTCATATGAGTTTATTCTATGTCTGAAAGTTAGTAAATGGGCTCAACTTTGGAGCCTTGTATCTTTCAGAATATAGAGTTTTTGCCCTAGGTCACCACATCAAAGTTGAAGACCAATAGTAGGAGAACAACTTTGCTAAAGGGTGCAAGCATAGTTGTTATGAGAAATTTGGAGAAAAACCCAGTCTAAAACTGGCTGTCAGGCTGTTTAATCTGAAGTTCAGTTCAGCAGGTGACTGACATCAACTTCTAGCTCAGATTCAAGCATGATCTAGTGCTCCAATGTGATCAAGTCCTATAGTTGAGTTGTAGCTGGTATGTAGCACTACAACTTTGGTACAGAGACCGGGACTTGTTGTCACATGAAATCTGGAGAAAAAGGGCTCTAAACTCACTCGGTCAGAAGCTCTGATGAACACATGGCCATGGTACAGTGACCGAGCAGATAAGATCGCCAGCAGGACCTCCCTCGCCGTCGACGACTCCCTCCGCCGCGATTCGTGCTGTGGTCACGGTGATGTGTGTCCGAGCTGATCCGTTAACGTTCATGCCACGTCGCCGTGGATAGGTCCGGCCGGTAAAACAATTCCGACCACCGTACATGCGCCGTCGCAGTGGAAAACGATAGGAACGCCG
This sequence comes from Zea luxurians, assembly GCA_029449295.1. NCBI lineage: Eukaryota > Viridiplantae > Streptophyta > Magnoliopsida > Poales > Poaceae > Zea > Zea luxurians. Next base: position 32,601,143 of record JAOPSE010000010.1, on the reverse strand, counting down.
GTGACCGCCGCTTCCCGGCCTTATGCCGCGTGTCCAAGCCTTTCCACCGCGTCGCCATGACTCTCTCTACCCGTCCCATCACCACCGGGGAGCTTGCCACGGCAGTAGCCACGAATTCACCGCACCTGCGTTCTTCCCTATCTCCGGCCGCCGCTCATCTTCATCCAAATTGAGCACCACCGCCCGCGAACACTATAAATTGAGGGCAGGGCTAGTTACGCCATGAAATTGTGAAGCTATCGCACCCGCTCCCACACCCGATTGTCCACCAGCTCGCCTGAATTTTGCACTTCCCCCAAATCGGTTCTCCGCCGCCGTAGAAGTGAACTCGCCGTCGCCAGCCCAACTCCGGTCAGTACCCACCCGTTGCTTCCTCGTTTAAGCATTCTCATGCCTCAGTGATGCTTCCCGACCCCTTCAATTGAACTAGACCGGCGCACATCGCCGGGAACACGATCACTTCGCCGCTTTGCTCTCGGTCACCGTGGCCGGAGCTCCCTGATCCACTAATAGCGCAATTAAGTTAGGGGAAGTAGTTAGGCTAACCCCAATTCCATGTCCACCGCTCGGAGAGCTCAGTCGCTGCCCAAATCGGCCGGTCTGCTTGCTCGCCAGAGCGCGGCCGCGTTGAGCACCGTCGAGGACCTCGTGTTGTGAATTGACAAGAATCCAGGGACCTTTTCGTGAACTGTCAGCGACTCTGTGAAATAGTAAAAGAACTCATTTCCAGTTAACTAAAAACCCGAGGGCCTCTGCGCAAAGTCGCCTCGCGGGCGCGGGCGCGCGCGCGAATCCGCCCGGGCTTGGGCCGGCTGGACCAGAAGCGGCCCAGTACTGTTTAAGAGTTTTTCCTTTTCTTTTTCAGCAGAACTTTGAAAAACTGTAGAAAATAGTAGAAAAATCCTAAAATTATGAGACCAATTTTCCTAGGCTTGTTATTTTCCATAGTATTTAATAAAAATAGTTTTATGATTTTTAGTTTGAACAGGGAATTTTAGGGTATTTAAAATGGCCTACACTATTGATTCTGGATTTTTAGAGAGTAAATAATAAGTCCAAAATTTCCCAAACTTTTTATGTGAGCTTATCACATTATTTAGAAGCCATGGGTAGAGTTTGGTTTGATTTGGACCTTGTTTGATCACTAAACCCAAAACCACCCCCCTGCTCCATGAACTCCTTTACTGACTCCGGAAACCCTAGGTTCTCGGAGTACCGTGAAGGAAAGTTGTACTCAAGACATAAATAACAAGTTTATACTATCTTTGCATCCTCATTAGCATTCCATGACATCCATCCTTATGTATGTATATGGTTATATTAGAGCAAGAAGAAGAAGAAGAAGTTTTTGAAGAAGGGATACCACCCCCCTCTGATCCTCAAGCGGATAACTGCTTTTATTTTGATATCTGTGGATCCGAGCAGGACACCTCTGATAACAAAGGCAAGCCCCGGTGCATTTGCCACCTTCCTTGATGTCTCTAAAATATTTCTCACTTACTTGCTGCATTAGGTGATAGGAGTTGATTGATTAAACAATTCCTGCATTGCCTTCCTTGATTTTGATTACCCTCCTTGAAATCCTGTTTTTACAAAAAGGTTTTACTTTGCTTAGTATTGCTTTAGAAAAACAAAAGGATTTGTTTTACAAAAGATGTTTGGCAAAGTGGGAGGGATGTTTTTGAAAATAAAACTTGATGGTGGATCCATCACGGCCGTGATGGATTCAACATCGGAAAAGATGTACCTCTGTCAGGTACCAAACTTTGGGTTTGAAATGAGTAAGCTAAGACCGGGCGGGTGACTTGCACGAGAAGAGAGTCTCGGTGTAGTGTCTCCGTCTGGGTCGATTAAGGACCTTGTCGATGTAGGCTTGATGATCGAGGACCCTTTAACTGGTCACATGCCTCGTCATGGGTAAGCCTTGCCTCGGGCAGACTAAGGCCGGAATAAGATAACACGAAATGGGAGTGGAGCGGTGGCGAGAGTAGCGTGTACCCTCCGTGGCAAGAGGCTGGACGGTGGTGTATCTGTGCTCTCGGTTTGCGTGAACCTGATCCGGTCTTAAGAACCTCGGTGGCGGGTTGACATATGCAAGGGTTAAGTGCTACATATGTCGTGTGATTGGAGATCCTCAGCTGAGTATAATCGATTCGGATCGCCGTACCTTCGCGGTTATGAAGACTTGGTCACTGCCCTACACGTAGCATTCCACTAAAGATGATGGGTTTTTAGTTAAGAAATTGGCTAGTGCAGGACCAGTGATTGAACTAGGGTAGAAAGAACTCTAGTGCAGGTAATTTTACCTAACTTGACAAATAAAATTGGATTTTTAAGGATCCACTTTAGTAAGCATTTCTGCAAAACAGAGTCTTTGACTATTGAGAAGCCTTACCTTGACTCCCATATATCCAGCATACCCTTGAGAGTCTTTTCCTTAGTCGGGTAAGACTTGCTGAGTAATTCCATACTCAGGGTTTATCCCTTTGTTGTTTTTAGGTGGGGAAGTAGCAGACTTTTGCTGCTTCTGTGCTAAGGTGGTTCCCAAGGGAGAAAACCAAGACTGAAGTGCGGGAGGACTCGGTCCTCCATCTAGAATCTTTTGTTATAGTCTTTCGGGAGAAGTTTGTGTCTCCCTGGTTTGTATAATTATTACTTTTATGCACTCACTTTTAGAACTGGTCTGTAATAACTTAACTTGAGCTTACTTTGGAAATAAATGTAAGATTATGTAAATCGCTTCCGCATTTCTTTATCTCCGATGATCTGTAATGTCTGCAAGACGGGTGAAACGTTCCTGGTGAAGTAAGGAAAGATACCGAGCTTGTCAAGTAACTTAGGAACATCTACAGGGTGTCTGATGTCTGTTAGACAAGGACAACTGTAGGTGGGCCTGATTACTTGGGAGGTTCCGTCACAACTGGTATCGGAGCGTAGCCCTTCTTTGCAGATATTAAGGCATCTTCAAAAAGATTTTCAAAAGTCTTACCTAAAGATTCTTTTCTCTTCTTACCTAAGTATTCTGAAGAGTTTATCTTAAAGACCAGATAGGAAGAGTGCAATGTATAGAAGGTTGAATCAACCAAGGTTGATTCTGTACTTACTCATGCATCATGCTAAGAATTATACTAATAAATTTCCCCTTTAGAAAATGCCGCCGCGCACAAGAAAGACCGCACGTAAGTCGACTGGACCACTTGGAGTGCCTCGACATCAACTTGCTCCGCGAGATGTAGATAGTAGTAGCGGGAGCAATGATCCTATAGGGGATCTGGAAGCAGAAGTAAGCAGGCTCCAATTGGAACTCCGCCGCAGGACAGCTATATGGATTGGAGATGGTGACCGTATAAATGAGTTACGAAGAGACGTTCGCCATCTACAAGACCAGCTGGCCGATCGGGATTTGGCACTCGATTGGGCTGTTCAATCTCGTTCATTGGCATGGGCCAAGGAGGCAAGGGCTCAGGCCCGAGTGAAAGAACTCAGCACAGCTGTCGACAACCTGCAGGTTTACTGCAATACATTACATGAGGAAGTCCATGTGCTCTACTCGCAACTACACCCTAGTGAGCCTACACCCCCTGCTGAGGCGGAAGCCGGACCCTCTCACGTTGCGGGACGCGCGTTGGGTGGGGAATTAGACCTGTATGAACCCCCTCCTTCTTTGAGGTTGGTTGACGTCTGGACTCCCACACCTGATGATGAAGCCGCCAAAAGCAATGGAAAACAGGACTAGTGGTGTAATAAGAGTAGAGTAGTGTATTGTAGGATGTACGGTTGTATAATAGGTTAAACTTTTGTAAAATGGGTAATGTATCCTGTTGTGTAATATCGAGTCTGTACCAATACTTTTTACAGTAATGTAAAACGGAAGGTTTTCTTTGGCACATTATGTTTATTCAAATGTTTTTGCCTCAGATGCCGACCCGGACTCGCGGACAGGATGCAGCTGGAACATCCGGGGGTCGGGATGCTACCCCGAATCCACCTCCCGTTCCACCCACGCTTGCCGAGGCAATCGCTGCCTTGGTAAATGCTACAGCCGACAATACCCGCTTCCTGAGGGAGATGGCGGGTCAGCAACAGCTTCAGCAACAAGCCGGAAGAGGATTTCAACAGGGTCCCCGTGAGACCACTTATCTGGATTTCTCGGAGACTCGTCCGCCTCTCTTCGTCAAAGCAGAAGATCCGCTTGAAGCCGACGAATGGATAAGGGTCATTGAACAGAAATTTGGCCTTCTACGTTGTTCGGAAACCCAGAAGCCGTTGTTTGCGGCTCAGCAACTTCGAGGCCCTGCCAGTACTTGGTGGGGGAACTTTGTGGCCATCCAGCCGGACAACCATCAAATTACATGGAATGAATTCAAAGCAGCATTCCGCGAGCATTATATTCCTGAGGGAGTGCTGCACATGAAGCAAGAAGAGTTCATGAAATTGAAACAAGGGGGAGATACTGTGAACCAGTATCTCAATAAGTTCAATCACCTGTCCCAGTACGCAATTGATCAGGTGAATACAGATTTGAAAAAGAAGAATTGTTTTATGAGAGGTCTGAACGACCGGATGCAGCGGAAAATGGCTGCATGTATTGATCTTACTTATGGAAAGGCTATCAGCACAGCCTTATCTGTGGAGGCCAAATATGCAAATTCTGGGAAAAGTAAGGGATTCAGTGGTGATCGGCCTAATCAGGGCCCGGTAAAGAGGCAACGGTTTATTCTCCGGCCCTCTAACCAGAACCGTTCAAGTGCACCATCTTTCCCTTTCAAGCAGCCCATAATTATTCGTCCCAACAAAGCTCCCACTGTCCAAAGTCAGCCGGGTGCCCCAGGCACTCGATTCCCTGCACTGCCAAGTTCTTCAACTGGATGTTTTAACTGTGGCAAATCTGGGCACTTTATTAAAGATTGTCCCTATCCTCGGCAAAATCAGGCTAATAATCAGCAAGGATCGGGAAATTCAGCTCCAGGCAAGGGAAGTACTTCGGGCAAGAATACCAAGAAAACGGGGCGAGTATATTATACGCAAGTGGCTACCACACCGGAGGGAGAGCCGGTGATGATGGGTACGTTCCCTGTGGCCAGTCACCCTGCAATAATTCTTTTTGATTCTGGTGCTTCGCATACCTTTATTAGCAAGACATTTGTGGAGCAACATCACATTACATGTCATGAATCAAAAGAGGGATTTAAAATTCATTCACCTGGGGGACATATTTTTACTAAAGAAGTGGCCTATGGAGTGCCAGTAACTATGGCCGAACGGAACTTTCCTGCTAATATGATTGTTCTAAGAGGCCAGGATATAGATGTAATTTTGGGGATGAATTGGTTAACTCAACACAAGGCAATTCTCAACACTGAACTCAGAACCGTCAGGTTGAGTTATAATCAAGAAGAAATTCTCCTGTCTCTCCCCAAAACCAATCCAGCCAAAGCTTCTGCTAGAGTCTTTGAAGCCATTGTACCGGAGATCAAGAACATTCCGGTAGTATGTGAGTTTCTAGATGTATTTCCGGAAGATTTGCCTGGACTACCCCCTGAAAGAGATGTAGAATTTGTAATTGAGCTAAAGCCCGGTACGGCTCCCATCTCCCGAAGATCGTACCGTATGCCCCCTAATGAGTTAGCAGAATTGAAGATTCAATTACAAGATCTGCTGAATAAAGGATTTATCCGGCCAAGCTCGTCCCCGTGGGGTTGTCCCGCCATCTTTGTGAAGAAGAAGGATCAAACCTTGCGAATGTGTGTGGACTATCGGCCCCTGAATGAGGTCACCATCAAAAATAAGTACCCTCTTCCAAGGATCGACATTTTATTTGATCAACTGACTGGGGCGAGGGTGTTTTCCAAAATTGATCTCAGGTCGGGCTATCATCAAATCCGTATTCGACCCGAGGATATACCGAAGACCGCATTTACTACGCGGTATGGATTGTTTGAGTATCTAGTAATGTCTTTCGGGCTCACAAATGCTCCTGCCCACTTCACCTATTTGATGAACTCGGTGTTCATGCCCGAGTTAGACAAGTTCGTGGTGGTCTTCATCGATGATATTTTGATATATTCTAAAAATGAAGAGGAGCATGCTCAGCACTTACGGATTGTATTGACGCGCCTAAGGGAACATCAGCTGTATGCCAAGTTCAGCAAGTGCGCGTTCTGGCTGGAGGAAATTCAATTTCTGGGGCACGTATTATCAGCCAAGGGAATTGCGGTAGACCCTAGCAAGGTCAAGTATATTCTGGAATGGAAACCTCCAACGACTGTTCACCAAGTTCGGAGTTTTCTTGGACTAGCAGGATACTATCGCAGATTTATACCTGATTTTTCGAAGCTTGTGAAGCCAATCACAAGTTTATTGAAGAATGATACTAAGTTCAATTGGTCTTCTAAATGTAATGAAGCCTTTGAGGAATTGAAGACACTATTGACCACTGCTCCGGTATTGGCTCAACCGGACATCACTAAGCCTTTTGATGTATATTGTGATGCGTCAGGCAGTGGACTCGGCTGTGTGCTAATGCAAGAAGGCCGAGTAATTGCGTATGCTTCAAGGCAATTACGCCGTCACGAAGAGCATTATCCAACACATGATTTAGAGCTAGCTGCTGTGGTTCATGCCCTGAAAATATGGCGTCACTATCTGCTGGGAAATATCTGCCACATATATACAGATCATAAGAGTTTGAAGTATATATTTACCCAGTCAGAGTTAAATATGAGGCAAAGACGATGGCTTGAGCTCATTAAAGATTATGAACTGGAAATCCATTATCACCCAGGCAAGGCCAATGTGGTGGCAGATGCATTGAGTCGCAAGACTTCCTGCCACTGTCTTATGGTAAAGACCTCCGACAACACTTTGTGTCAAGAAATGGAGAAATTAAACCTGGGGATAATCCAGCAAGGGACTCTGAATCAACTAAAGCTTGAGTCAACCATGTTGCAAAGGATAATTGATGCTCAAAAGGATAATCTGGGCATGAAGCACATACGAGAGAAGATCAGGGCTGGAACAGCCCAATGTTTCAAGGAAGATGATCAAGGTGTGTTATGGTTCCAAAACCGCATAGTAGTGCCGAAGAATGAAGAACTCCGCCAGCAAATCTTTGATGAAGCGCATCTTAGTCGCTATTCCATTCATCCGGGAAGCACTAAGATGTACCAAGATTTAAAGCAACATTACTGGTGGACGAAGATGAAGATTGAAATTGCACGCTATGTGGCTAAGTGCGACACTTGCAGACGTGTCAAAGCCATACACATGAAAACTGCTGGTCCATTACAATCTTTGCCAATCCCAACATGGAAATGGGAAGACATCAGCATGGACTTCATCGTGGGACTGCCCAGGACCGCAAAAGGATATGACTCTATTTGGGTTATCATTGATCGACTCACAAAGATCGCCCACTTCCTCCCTGTCAAAGTAAAATATCCTGTCATTACCTATGCGGAGTTATACATTGCCCGTATTCTCAGTTTGCATGGTGTTCCAAAGACCATAGTGTCGGATCGTGGACCTCAGTTCGTATCCAAATTTTGGGAAGAACTTCATAAATCCCTGGGAACTAAGTTACTCCACAGTTCGGCCTATCATCCTCAAACCAGTGGACAAACTGAGAGAGTGAACCAAATACTTGAAGATATGTTACGGGCATGTGTCCTGGATTTCTCACAAAAATGGGATGAATGTTTACCTTTGGCGGAGTTTTCATATAATAACAGTTATCAAGAAAGTATCCAGATGGCACCTTTTGAAGCTTTGTATGGGCGACGGTGTCGAACTCCGCTAAATTGGTCTGAACCTGGTGAAAGGTATTTCTTTAGGCCTGATATGGTAAAAGAAACCGAAGAAAAGGTTCAGAAAATAGTTCATAATATGAAGAAGGCACAGGCTCGTCAGAAAAGTTATGCAAACAAACGGCGAATGCCCTTATACTTCTTGGAAGGAGACTACGTCTACTTAAAGGTTTCACCAATGAAAGGCGTATCGCGTTTTGGGATTAAAGGAAAACTTGCACCCAGGTACATTGGTCCATTCCTGGTACTTGAGCAATGTGGACCAGTGGCATACCGACTTCAGCTCCCCGAAACATTGTCTGCCGTGCATAATGTGTTCCACGTGTCACAATTGAAGAAGTGTCTTCGGGTTCCCGATCGAACCGTTGAAGTGACTGATGTTGTCCTGGAACCAGATTTAACGTACTCGGAACATCCCATTCGAGTTCTGGATCAAAAGGACAGGGTTACCCGGAGAAAGACTCTCAAGTTTTATAAGATACAGTGGAACCAGCATTCGGAAGATGAGGCTACATGGGAGACCCAAGATTTCTTAGATAAGAATTTCCCAGGCTTTCTAGCCTCTTGTAAGTTGTAAAGTTTGTATAGCTATGTAATAAAGGAATAAACCCCCACACCACCCCTGCCTTGTACCAGAAATCAGGAAATTAAAACATGACACATTTCCTTTTCCATTACTCACCCTAGGACTTTAAATCTCGGGACGAGATTCTTTTATGGGGGGAAGGATGTAACACCCCTGGTGTTACTATAACTAAAACTTGAGCATGGCATCATGAGCATGGGCATTGCATATGTTTGACACACCTAGAGTGCATTCACTAGGCAAAAATTTCAAACAAGTTGTATTGTTTTAAAGTTTTACAAATAGGACCCTGGTTAAAGAACTTAACCCTAACTAGTGGTTAAAAGGGGTAAAGCTTAACCCAAGTTGAGAAAAACTTTAGGGCTTGTGAGAAAAGTCATAAAATATCCCCAAACACTAAGTTGAATCACATTTATACCCCTGGAATACTAGAAACCTTAATTGGAACCCTGGGAAACCCTAAAACTAAACCTTAGGGGCCTAAGTGCAAAATTAGTCCACTTTTGGACTAAAGTGCAAAAACCAAGTCAAACAAGTGTTTCAAGTCAATTGGATCACAAAAATGTGGACTTGAAAGCAAAACCCTAAGTTTTGGACCTAAATGCAAAATAGACCTCATATGAGTTTATTCTATGTCTGAAAGTTAGTAAATGGGCTCAACTTTGGAGCCTTGTATCTTTCAGAATATAGAGTTTTTGCCCTAGGTCACCACATCAAAGTTGAAGACCAATAGTAGGAGAACAACTTTGCTAAAGGGTGCAAGCATAGTTGTTATGAGAAATTTGGAGAAAAACCCAGTCTAAAACTGGCTGTCAGGCTGTTTAATCTGAAGTTCAGTTCAGCAGGTGACTGACATCAACTTCTAGCTCAGATTCAAGCATGATCCAGTGCTCCAATGTGATCAAGTCCTATAGTTGAGTTGTAGCTGGTATGTAGCACTACAACTTTGGTACAGAGACCGGGACTTGTTGTCACATGAAATCTGGAGAAAAAGGGCTCTAAACTCACTCGGTCAGAAGCTCTGATGAACACATGGCCATGGTACAGTGACCGAGCAGATAAGATCGCCAGCAGGACCTCCCTCGCCGTCGACGACTCCCTCTGCCGCGATTCGTGCTGTGGTCACGGTGATGTGTGTCCGAGCTGATCCGTTAACGTTCATGCCACGTCGCCGTGGATAGGTCCGGCCGGTAAAACAATTCCGACCACCGTACATGCGCCGTCGCAGTGGAAAACGATAGGAACGCCGGTGACCGCCGCTTCCCGGCCTTATGCCGCGTGTCCAAGCCTTTCCACCGCGTCGCCATGACTCCCTCTACCCGTCCCATCACCACCGGGGAGCTTGCCACGGCAGTAGCCACGAATTCACCGCACCTGCGTTCTTCCCTATCTCCGGCCGCCGCTCATCTTCATCCAAATTGAGCACCACCGCCCGCGAACACTATAAATTGAGGGCAGGGCTAGTTACGCCATGAAATTGTGAAGCTATCGCACCCGCTCCCACACCCGATTGTCCACCAGCTCGCCTGAATTTTGCACTTCCCCCAAATCGGTTCTCCGCCGCCGTAGAAGTGAACTCGCCGTCGCCAGCCCAACTCCGGTCAGTACCCACCCGTTGCTTCCTCGTTTAAGCATTCTCATGCCTCAGTGATGCTTCTCGACCCCTTCAATTGAATTAGACCGGCGCACATCGCCGGGAACACGATCACTTCGCCGCTTTGCTCTCGGTCACCGTGGCCGGAGCTCCCTGATCCACTAATAGCGCAATTAAGTTAGGGGAAGTAGTTAGGCTAACCCCAATTCCATGTCCACCGCTCGGAGAGCTCAGTCGCTGCCCAAATCGGCCGGTCTGCTTGCTCGCCGGAGCGCGGCCGCGTTGAGCACCGTCGAGGACCTCGTGTTGTGAATTGACAAGAATCCAGGGACCTTTTCGTGAACTGTCAGCGACTCTGTGAAATAGTAAAAGAACTCATTTCCAGTTAACTAAAAACCTGAGGGCCTCTGCGCAAAGTTGCCTCGCGGGCGCGGGCGCGCGCGCGAATCCGCCCGGGCTTGGGCCGGCTGGACCAGAAGCGGCCCAGTACTGTTTAAGAGTTTTTCCTTTTCTTTTTCAGCAGAACTTTGAAAACTGTAGAAAATAGTAGAAAAATCCTAAAATTATGAGACCAATTTTCCTAGGCTTGTTATTTTCCATAGTATTTAATAAAAATAGTTTTATGATTTTTAGTTTGAACAGGGAATTTTAGGGTATTTAAAATGGCCTACACTATTGATTCTGGATTTTTAGAGAGTAAATAATAAGTCCAAAATTTCCAAAACTTTTTATGTGAGCTTATCACATTATTTAGAAGCCATGGGTAGAGTTTGGTTTGATTTGGACCTTGTTTGATCACTAAACCCAAAACCACCCCCTTGCTCCATGAACTCCTTTACTGACTCCGGAAACCCTAGGTTCTCGGAGTATCGTGAAGGAAAGTTGTACTCAAGACATAAATAACAAGTTTATACTATCTTTGCATCCTCATGAGCATTCCATGACATCCATCCTTATGTATGTATATGGTTATATTAGAGCAAGAAGAAGAAGAAGAAGTTTTTGAAGAAGGGATACCACCCCCCTCTGATCCTCAAGCGGATAACTGCTTTTATTTTGATATCTGTGGATCCGAGCAGGACACCTCTGATAACAAAGGCAAGCCCCGGTGCATTTGCCACCTTCCTTGATGTCTCTAAAATATTTCTCACTTACTTGCTGCATTAGGTGATAGGAGTTGATTGATTAAACAATTCCTGCATTGCCTTCCTTGATTTTGATTACCCTCCTTGAAATCCTGTTTTTACAAAAAGGTTTTACTTTGCTTAGTATTGCTTTAGAAAAACAAAAGGATTTGTTTTACAAAAGATGTTTGGCAAAGTGGGAGGAATGTTTTTGAAAATAAAACTTGATGGTGGATCCATCACGGCCGTGATGGATTCAACATCGGAAAAGATGTACCTCTGTCAGGTACCAAACTTTGGGTTTGAAATGAGTAAGCTAAGACCAGGCGGGTGACTTGCACGAGAAGAGAGTCTCGGTGTAGTGTCTCCGTCTGGGTCGATTAAGGACCTTGTCGATGTAGGCTTGATGATCGAGGACCCTTTAACTGGTCACATGCCTCGTCATGGGTAAGCCTTGCCTCGGGCAGACTAAGGCCGGAATAAGATAACACGAAATGGGAGTGGAGCGGTGGCGAGAGTAGCGTGTACCCTCCGTGGCAAGAGGCTGGACGGTGGTGTATCTGTGCTCTCGGTTTGCGTGAACCTGATCCGGTCTTAAGAACCTCGGTGGCGGGTTGACATATGCAAGGGTTAAGTGCTACATATGTCGTGTGATTGGAGATCCTCAGCTGAGTATAATCGATTCGGATCGCCGTACCTTCGCGGTTATGAAGACTTGGTCACTGCCCTACACGTAGCATTCCACTAAAGATGATGGGTTTTTAGTTAAGAAATTGGCTAGTGCAGGACCAGTGATTGAACTAGGGTAGAAAGAACTCTAGTGCAGGTAATTTTACCTAACTTGACAAATAAAATTGGATTTTTAAGGATCCACTTTAGTAAGCATTTCTGCAAAACAGAGTCTTTGACTATTGAGAAGCCTTACCTTGACTCCCATATATCCAGCATACCCTTGAGAGTCTTTTCCTTAGTCGGGTAAGACTTGCTGAGTAATTCCATACTCAGGGTTTATCCCTTTGTTGTTTTTAGGTGGGGAAGTAGCAGACTTTTGCTGCTTCTGTGCTAAGGTGGTTCCCAAGGGAGAAAACCAAGACTGAAGTGCGGGAGGACTCGGTCCTCCATCTAGAATCTTTTGTTATAGTCTTTCAGGAGAAGTTTGTGTCTCCCTGGTTTGTATAATTATTACTTTTATGCACTCACTTTTAGAACTGGTCTGTAATAACTTAACTTGAGCTTACTTTGGAAATAAATGTAAGATTATGTAAATCGCTTCCGCATTTCTTTATCTCCGATGATCTGTAATGTCTGCAAGACGGGTGAAACATTCCTGGTGAAGTAAGGAAAGATACCGAGCTTGTCAAGTAACTTAGGAACATCTACAGGGTGTCTGATGTCTGTTAGACAAGGACAACTGTAGGTGGGCCTGATTACTTGGGAGGTTCCGTCACACGGGCCAACGGTCGGCCGCGCAATCTGCGCGGGACACGTGGCCGAGCCAACGGCTAGAAGACGGCACCGGACTGTCCGGTGTGCACCAGACATGTCCGGTGCGCCAACGGCTCTCAGGCTGCCAACGGTCGGCTTCGCTATTTAAGGAAGGAAATCGGGCACCGGACAGTGTCCGGTGTGCACCGAACTGTCCGGTGCCCCCGATGACAGAAGGCAAGAATGGCTTTCCAAACTTGTGCTCAACGGCTCCTAGCTGCCTTGGGGCTATAAAAGGGACCCCTAGGCGCATGGAGGAGTACACCAAGCATCCTTTGAGCATCATTGATCACTCACACTTCATTCTTGCGCACTTGTTCGACATTCTAGTGATTTGAGCTCCGTTCTAGTGTGCTAGTCTCTTGAGCTCAAATCTGGGTTTTGCGTGTGCGTATTCGCTGTGATCTTTGTGTCGTGTGTGAGTTGCTAATCCCTCCCTTGCTCTGTGATTCTTCGTGAACATCTTATGTAAGGGCGAGAGGCTCCAAGCTGTGGAGATTCCTCGCAAACGGGATTAAGAGAAGCAAAGCAACACCGTGGTATTCAAGTTGGTCTTTGGACCGCTTGAGAGGGGTTGATTGCAACCCTCGTCCGTTGGGACGCCACAACGTGGAGTAGGCAAGCGTTGGTCTTGGCCGAACCACGGGATAACCACTGTGCCATCTCTGTGATTGATATCTCTTGGTTATTGTGTTGTGTTGAGATCCTTCTCTAGCCACTTGGCATATTACTGTGCTAACAAGTAACCAAGTTTTGTGGCTTAAGTTTTTGAAGTGTTACAGGATCACCTATTCACCCCCCCTCTAGGTGCTCTCATAAGGTCATCCCTTCATGGGCCTGGGGAGAACGGCTAGTGAAGCAGATCGACATAAGGCTGGGTCGGAACAAGCTCAGATGGCCCAATGATCTCGAGCGAGCAATCACAACAGAGACCCGATCTTCCCGCGCTGAAGGCCCGTACAACAAACCGAGTGAAGATGAGTCGGCGGAACTATAGGAATATAGACTCAATCGGTTTACTATTTCTTAGGTGCACGTGATTATCATATCTGCATGTATTTGAGAGCACCTAGAGGGGGGGTGAATAGGTGATCCTGTAAAAACTTCAGACTTAAGCCACAAAAACTTGTTAAGTGTTAGCACGATTATTGCCAAGTGGCTAAGGTGAAGTCTCAACAAAAACACAATACCACAAGAGATCAAGCACAGAGGTGACACAGTGGTTTATCCCGTGGTTCGGCCAAGACCAACGCTTGCCTACTCCACGTTGTGGCGTCCCAACGGACGAGGGTTGCAATCAACCCCTCTCAAGCGGTCCAAAGACCCACTTGAATACCACGGTGTTTTGTTGTTCCTTTCACTATCCCGTTTGCAAGGAATCTCCACAAATTGGAGTCTCTTGCCCTTACAAGTATATGATCACAAATGAAACACAGAGTAAGGGAGGGAAGCAACACACACAAATCCACAGCGAAATGCGCACACACACGGCCAAGACTCGAGCTCACAAGAGTATCACAAAGTTCTCACTAGAACGGAGCTCGAATCACTTAGAATCACAAATGAAAGCGCAAAGACTAAGTGTGGATGATCAAGAATGCTCAAAGGTTGCTTGTGTATCTCCTCCATGCGCCTAGGGGCTCCTTTTATAGCCCCAAGGCAGCTAGGAGCCGTTGAGAGCAAATCCGGAAGGCCATCCTTGCCTTCTGTCGTCGGGGGCACCGGACAGTCCGGTGCACACCGGACACTGTCCGGTGCCCGATTTGTTTCCTTTACTGGCGCTGCCGACCGTTGCAGACCGTTGGAGATCTGGGAGCCGTTGGCGCACCGGACATGTCCGGTGCACACCGGACAGTCCGGTGCCGTCTTCCGACCGTTGGCTCCGCCACGTGTCCCGCGCGGATTGCGCGGCCGACCGTTGGCCCGGCCGACTGTTGGCTCACCGGACAGTCCGGTGCACACCGGACAGTCCGGTGAATTTTAGCCGTACGCCGTCGGCCAATTTCCCGAGAGCGGCCAGTTCGAGCCGAGTCAGCCTGGCGCACCGGACACTGTCCGGTGCACACCGGACAGTCCGGTGCTCCAGACCGAGCTGGGTCTTGGCAGCACACAGCCAAGTCTTTTCTCCTCTTCTCTCTTCTTCTTCTTTCTGTTTCTAACACTTAGACAAATGTATTAGTACACAAAACCAATGTACTAAGGCTTAGAAACATACCTTTACTTCATGATTTGTACCTTGTTCATAAATTCACAATTAAGCACATGTGTTGGCACTTAATCACCAAAATACTTAGAAATGGCCCAAGGGCACATTTCCCTTTCAATCTCCCCCTTTTTGGTGATTTATGCCAACACAACATAAAGCAACTAGAACAAGTGCAAACTCACTTCAAATAAAACTTAAATTTATTTTGAATCAATTTTGGCATATATGGATCATCCTTTGCCACCACTTGGTTTGTTTTTGCAAATCAAACTCAAATCTCTATCTCTAAGTTAAACACACATGTTGAAGCATAAAGAAAGTCATTCCAAAAGAGATTGATCAAAGATGTCAAAAACTCCCCCTTTTTCCCATAATTGCTACTTCTCCCCACAAGAAGCCAAAAGAGACAATAAAAGGTTTTTGACAAACCAAAAACTCTACTCTATTATTTTCAAATTTCTCAAGTGATAGCTGATCCATTTATTGCTTTGGCCTTTATTTTCTCCCCCTTTGGCATCAAGCACCAAAACGGGATCAATTTTGGCCCTTTAACCCCATTGCCTCACAAAATCTTCAATTAAGAGCAAATGGCAATAAGAGTTCATGAGATGAACTTGGAATAAGTTACCCCTCATCGGAGTGCAGTGGAAGTCTTTCATGGTCCAAGTCCACCTTTTCCCTTTCAATTCTCCTTTGTGACTAAAACAAGCAAACTCAAACATATGGTTAGTCTCAAAGGGTCAAGTTGTAACACATCTCCCCCTAAACATGTGCATCACTTTGCAACGGACTTGTGAGGTCCAGGGAGTGTTTGTACAACTTGAGCACCATGATAAGCAACAAGATGCAAAAAGGAACATGATCAAAGGCATAAATACAAGTATGCTATATTTCAATCCAAGTTCCGCGAATCTAAGACATTTAGCTCACTACGCAATCTGCAAAAGGTCTTCTCATCTAAAGCCTTGGTAAAGATATCGGCTAGCTGGTTCTCGGTGCTAACATAAAACACTTCGATATCTCCCTTTTGCTGGTGGTCTCTTAAAAAGTGATGCCGGATGTCAATGTGCTTTGTGCGGCTGTGCTCAACAGGATTTTCCGCTATTCGGATAGCACTCTCATTGTCACATAGGAGTGGGACTTTGCTCAGATTATAGCCAAAGTCCCTGAGTGTTTGCCTCATCCAAAGTAGTTGCGCGCAACACTGACCTGCGGCAACGTACTCGGCCTCAGCGGTGGATAGGGCAACGGAGGTTTGTTTCTTAGAGTTCCAAGACACCAGGGACCTTCCTAAGAATTGGCACGTCCCCGATGTACTCTTCCTATCGACCTTACATCCAGCATAGTCGGAATCTGAGTACCCAATCAAGTCAAAGTTAGACCCCTTTGGATACCAGATCCCGAAGCAAGGCGTAGCGACTAAATATCTAAGGATTCGCTTCACCGCCACCAAGTGACACTCCTTAGGATCGGATTGAAATCTAGCACACATGCATACGCTAAGCATAATATCCGGTCTACTAGCACATAAATAAAGTAAAGACCCTATCATTGACCGGTATGTGTCGGGGACCATAATTAGGGGTACCCTCAAGACGCCTAATTCTCAGCTGGTAACCCCCATCAGCATAAAGCTGCAAAGGCCTGATGGGTTTGATTAAGTCAGGGATCAGTCCACACGAGTGACTTGACCACGCCACGCCCGAGCCTAGCCTCGGGCGAGGGCAGCCGACCCTAAGATGACTCCGTCTCGCCTGAGGTCTCCTCTTTCACGGCAGGCGCATCCCCGGCTCGCCCTAGGCCCCGCCTCCGATAAGGAGAAACCCTGACTAAATCACCGCACCAACCGACCGAGTCACCAGGGCGTTTAACGCAAAAGGTAAGACCGACGGGCGGCCAGACTTCGCCAGTGGTGCCATAGGAGACTCCGCCCGACCCAGGGCTCGGACTCAGGCTAAGGCCTCGGAAGACGGCGAACTCCGCTCCGCCCGACCCAGGGCTCGGACTCAGGCTAAGGCCTCGGAAGACGGCGAACTCCGCTCCGCCCGACCCAGGGCTCGGACTCAGGCTAAGGCCTCGGAAGACGGCGACCTCCGCCTCGCCCGACCCAGGGCTCGGACTCCGCCTCGGCCTCTGCCGAATAATCTCCGCCTCGCCCGACCAGGGCTCGGACTCTGTCTCTGTCTTGCAGGACGGACTCGGCCATAGCCTCGGAGGAGCCTCCACGACGCCCGACCTAGGATACGAGACCACCACGTCAACAGGAAGCGTCATCATCACCCTGCCCCGAGCCGACTTGGGTCGCAGAGAACAAGACCGGCGTCCCATCTGGCCAGCTATGCCAGATAGGCCATGATGGCGCCCCGCTAGATCATGACGACGGCGGCCCCCAGCTCCCTTACGAAAGCAGGAGAACGTCAGCAAGGACCCAGCCACCTCGACAGCTGTCCCCCCGTCCGGCTCCGTTACTCCTCCAACAGCCACGACGCCACTCCAACAGGGTGCCACGATCTCTCTGGCCGCCACCTGGGCATGTACATAGGGCGCTAGCTCTCCCTCGCTAGACACGTAGCACCTTGCTACACCCCCGTCTTGTACACCTGGACCCTCTCCTTACGACTATAAAAGGAAGGGCCAGGGCCTTCTTAAAGGAGGTTGGCCTCACGGGGACGAAAGGCAGGGGCAGGCGCTCTCTCGGGGCCGCCCTCTCCCTTCACCTCGTGTGGACGCTTGTAACCCCCTACTGCAAGCGCACCCGACCTGG
This sequence comes from Zea luxurians, assembly GCA_029449295.1. Classification (NCBI taxonomy): domain Eukaryota; kingdom Viridiplantae; phylum Streptophyta; class Magnoliopsida; order Poales; family Poaceae; genus Zea; species Zea luxurians. Next base: position 32,583,579 of record JAOPSE010000010.1, on the reverse strand, counting down.
GCGCGGGACGAACACGAAGGCCATGGGAATTTCTCCGACTCCCTCGCGATCCGGCTCCGGCCACCAACCTCTCTCTCACTCCGTTCCCCCCTTTGCGCTCGCTCCACGCGCTCGACCCATCTGGGCTGGGGCACGCGGCACTCTCACTCGTCGGCTCGAGGACCCCCCGGTCTCGGAACGCCGACAGTTGGCGCGCCAGGTAGGGGCCCGCTGCGTGTTGACGATCGATTTCCCGTCAAGCTCCAGATGGGCAGTCTCCAACAACCTCTTCAACCCGGGACGGTGCTCCGTTTCGGGAACCTCGAGTTCATCTCGCTCGACGGCGACTACGACATGATACTCCTTCCACCGCCGCGCGACGGCGACATTGATGGCGGACAGCCCGCCCGCTGGCGGCGGAATCGACGACGTCTTTCCCGCGTAGGGGAAGGACAACTTTCGAGCTCGCCCCATCCTCTCCCTCGCCGTCGAAGGAGGAGGAGGCAGGGCAACCGGGGCCGAGCGGGAGGTCGCGCTCCGACGGCTGTCGGGCAAATCGACATCCCCGGCGCCTCGACGGAGGACACGCCAAGCGTCGCCCTCGCGTTCAAGGCAGACGCGAGCGCCATCCCCCCGCAACACGTCGACTCCGAGCAAGTGGACGACGCCAGCACGCTCACGGAAGGCCTGCAGGACGTCGCCCTCGGACCCAAGACGACGACGCGGTCAGCCCCCGACGCGACTTCATCGCTCCTCGTCGACAAAAAGGTATCGACTGCTACCCATCTTTCGTTATTTCGACTCGGCCTCAGCCCGCCTGGCGATCTCGCTTTGGCGGGCGCTCACATTGAGGCGAGTGCAACCTCTCTGGGGTTTCCTGTGCGGTCGCCTTGGGACCGATTGACGGGTGTCTCGACCTACGGACCCTCTGGGTCCGAGGAAGACGACGACCCCAGCATCTGCTGGGATTTCTCCGGATCTGGCGACCCTAGTGCCATGCGGGACTTCATGACCGCATGTGACTACTGCCTCTCCGACTGTTCCGACGGCAGCCGCAGCCTTGGCGACAAGGACTGCGGCCTGAGTCGCGAATGTTTCCACATCGAGCTAGGGGATCCCTCCGGAGGCGGCTGTCTCGGCATGCCGGAGGATGGTGATCCCCCTAGGCCAGCGCCTCGCGCTGACATCCCGCGGGAGCTAGCTGTGGTCCCCGCTTCGGCGGGAGGTCACGACCCACAGCTCGAGCAAGTCCGCGGGGCGCAGGCCGGGTTCGATGAAGGAGCAGGAGCGCTCGAGGCAATCCGTCAGAACATCGGGCAGGTATGGGCGAGCCAACCCCCGGCCGGAGGAATACGTCACTTGCCCCAAGGTCTCCAGCACCGCATCGCCAACGATGCCAGGGACAAACCGCCACCCGCATCCGGCGGGACTGGCCAGGACCTGGTCGCTGCAGCAATGCTCCTCCGCGCGATGCCGGAGTCATCAACCACCGAGGGACGGCGGATTCAGGGAGAACTCAGGCATCTCCTGGAAGGCGCTGCGGCCCGGCGGGCAGAGAGCTCTGCCTCTCGAAGGCAGGGATACACCCCGGATCCTCGTGCCGCGACTTCCCGACTCACGCGGGAAGCCTCGGTCTTCACCGGGCGCACGCGCAACACCGCGCCTGCGGCCCCGGGCCACCTCGGCGACGAGCACCCTCATCGTGACCGTCGGGCACGCCTCGACGAAAGGGTGCGCCGAGGCTACCACCCCAGGCGTGGGGGACGTTATGACAGCGGGGAGGATCGAAGTCCCTCGCCCGAACCACCCGGTCCGCAGGTCTTTAGCCGAGCCATTCGGCGGGCGCCGTTTCCGCCCCGATTCCGACCCCCGACTACTATCACGAAGTACTCGGGGGAGACGAGACCGGAATTGTGGCTTGCAGACTACCGCCTGGCCTGTCAGCTGGGTGGGACGGACGATGACAACCTCATCATCCGAAACCTCCCCCTATTTCTCTCCGACACCGCTCGTGCCTGGTTGGAGCACCTGCCCCCGGGGCAGATTTCCAACTGGGAGGATCTGGTCCAGGCCTTCGCCGGGAACTTCCAGGGCACGTACGTGCGCCCCGGGAATTCCTGGGACCTCCGAAGCTGTCGGCAATTGCCGGGAGAGTCCCTTCGGGACTACATCCGGCGGTTCTCGAAGCAGCGCACCGAGCTGCCCAACATCACCGACTCCGATGTCATCGGCGCGTTCCTCGCCGGCACCACCTGCCGCGACCTGGTGAGCAAGTTGGGTCGCAAGACCCCCACCAGGGCGAGCGAGCTGATGGACATCGCTACCAAGTTCGCCTCCGGCCAGGAGGCGGTAGAGGCCATCTTCCGAAAGGACAAGCAGCCCCAGGGCCGCCCGTCGGAAGATGCTCCCGAGGCGTCTGCTCCGCGCGGCGCCAAGAAGAAAGGCAGGAGGAAGTCGCAAGCGAAACGCGACGTTCCCGATGCTGACCTTGTCGCCGCCGCCGAGCGCAAGAACCCTCGGAAACCCCCCGGAGGTGCAAACCTCTTCGACAAGGCACTCAAGGAGACGTGCCCCTACCATCAGGGGCCCGTCAAACACACCCTCGAAGAGTGCGTCATGCTTCGGCGTCACTTCCATCGGGCCGGGCCACCCGCCGGGGGTGGCAAGGCTCACGACGACGAAAAAAGGGAGGATCACCAAGCAGGAGAGTTCCCCGAGGTCCGCGACTGCTTCATGATCTACGGAGGGCATGTGGCGAATGCCTCGGCTCGACATCGTAAGCAGGAGCGTCGGGAGGTCTGCTCGGTGAAGGTGGCGGCGCCAGTCTACCTAGACTGGTCCGACAAGCCCATCACCTTCGACCAGGACGACCACCCCGACCACGTGCCGAGTCCGGGGAAGTACCCGCTCGTCGTCGATCCTGTCATTGGCGACGTCAGGCTCACCAAGGTCCTGATGGATGGGGGCAGCTGCCTCAACATCATCTACGCCGAGACTCTCAAGCTCCTGCGCGTCGACTTGTCGTCCGTCCGAGCAGGCGCTGCGCCCTTCCACGGGATCATTCCCGGGAAGCGCGTCCAGCCCCTCGGACAGCTCGACCTCCCTGTCTGCTTCGGAACACCCTCCAACTTCCGAAGGGAGACTTTGACGTTCGAGGTGGTCGGGTTCCGAGGGACCTACCACGCGGTGTTGGGAAGGCCATGCTACGCGAAGTTCATGGCCATCCCCAACTACACCTACCTGAAGCTCAAGATGCCGGGCCCCAACGGGGTCATCACCGTCGGCCCCACGTACAAACACGCATTCGAATGCGATGTGGAGTGCGTGGAGTACGCCGAGGCCCTCGCCGAGTCCGAGGCCCTCATTGCCGACCTAGAAAGCCTCTCCCGAGAGGTGCCGGATGTGAAGCGGCATGCCGGCAACTTCGAGCCAGCAGAGACGGTTAAGGCCGTCCCTCTCGACCCCAGTGGCGACGCCTCCAAGCAGATCCGGATCGGTTCGGGGCTCGACCCCAAATAGGAGGCAGGGCTCGTCGACTTTCTCCGCGCAAACGCCGACGTTTTCGCGTGGAGTCCCTCGGACATGCCCGGCATACCGAGGGAAGTCGCCGAGCACTCGCTGGATATTCGGGCCGGGGCCCGACCGGTCAGACAGCCTCTGCGCCGATTCGACGAGGAAAGGCGCAGAGTGATAGGCGAGGAGGTCCACAAGCTGATGGCAGCGGGGTTCATCAAAGAGGTATTCCATCCCGAATGGCTTGCCAACCCTGTACTTGTGAGGAAAAAAGGGGGGAAGTGGCGGATGTGTGTAGACTACACTGGCCTCAACAAAGCATGTCCAAAGGTCCCCTACCCTCTACCTCGCATCGACCAAATTGTGGACTCCACAGCAGGGTGCGAAACCCTGTCTTTTCTCGATGCCTACTCAGGGTATCATCAAATCAAGATGAAAGAGTCCGACCAGCTCGCGACTTCTTTCATCACGCCCTTCGGCATGTACTGTTATGTCACAATGCCGTTCGGGTTGAGGAACGCGGGTGCAACGTACCAGCGGTGCATGAACCATGTGTTCGACGAACACATTGGTCGCACGGTCGAGGCCTACGTCGACGACATCGTGGTCAAGACGAGGAAAGCCTCCGACCTTCTCTCCGACCTCGGACTGACATTCCGGTGTCTCAAGGCGAAGGGCGTCAAGCTCAATCCCGAGAAGTGCGTCTTCGGGGTGCCCCGGGGCATGCTCTTGGGGTTCATCGTCTCCGAGCGGGGCATCGAAGCCAATCCGGAGAAGATCGCAGCAATCACAAACATGGGACCTGTCAAGGACTTAAAAGGCGTACAGAGGGTCATGGGATGCCTCGCGGCCTTGAGCCGCTTCATCTCGCGCCTCGGCGAAAGAGGCCTGCCCCTGTACCGCCTCTTAAGGAAGGCCGAATGCTTCACTTGGACTCCCGAGGCCGAGGAAGCCCTCGGGAGCCTGAAGGCACTCCTCACACAGGCGCCCATCTTGGTACCCCCAACTGATGGAGAGACCCTCCTGGTCTACGTCGCCGCAACCACTCAGGTGGTCAGCGCCGCGATCGTGGTCGAAAGGCAGGAAGAGGGGCATGCTTTGCCCATTCAGAGGCCAGTTTACTTCGTCAGCGAAGTGCTGTCCGAGACCAAGACCCGCTACCCACAAGTCCAGAAGCTGCTATACGCTGTGGTCCTGACGAGGCGAAAGTTGCGACATTACTTCGAGTCCCATCCGGTGACTGTGGTGTCATCCTTCCCCCTGGGGGAGATCATCCAGTGCCGGGAAGCCTCGGGACGGATCGCAAAGTGGGCGGTGGAAATCATGGGCGAGGCGATCTCGTTCGCCCCTCGGAAGGCCATCAAGTCCCAGGCACTGGCGGATTTCGTAGCCGAATGGGTCGATACCCAGTTACCAACGGCTCCGATCCAACCAGAACTCTGGACCATGTTTTTCGACGGGTCGCTGATGAAGACGGGAGCTGGCGCGGGCCTGCTTTTCGTCTCGCCCCTCGGAAAACACCTGCGCTACGTGCTTCGCCTCCATTTCCCGGCGTCTAACAATGTAGCTGAGTACGAGGCTCTGATCAACGGGTTGCGAATCGCCATCGAGCTAGGGGTTCGACGCCTCGATGCACGCGGCGACTCGCAGCTCGTCATCGACCAAGTCATGAAGAATTCCCTCTGCCGCGACCCGAAGATGGAGGCATACTGCGAAGAGGTTCGACGCCTGGAGGACAAGTTCTACGGGCTCGAACTTAACCACATCGCCCGACGCTATAACGAGACTGCGGACGAGCTGGCGAAGATAGCCTCGGGGCGGACAACGGTTCCCCCGGACGTCTTCGCCCGGGATCTGCACCAACCCTCCGTCAAGATAGGCGACGCGCCCGAACCCGAGGCACCCTCGGCCTCGTCCGAGGTGACCTCGGCTCAGCCCGAGCCGTCCTCGGCTCAATCCAAGGAACCCTCGGGGCCCGAGCGCGAAGCGCTGCACGTCGAGGAGGAGCAGAACGGGGTCGTGCCAGATCAAGATTGGAGGACCCCGTACCTGCAATATCTCCGCCGAGGAGAGCTGCCCCTCGACCAAACTGAGGCTCGGCGGGTAACACGACGAGCAAAATCGTTCGTCCTGCTGGGCGACGAGAAGGAGCTCTACCACCGCAGCCCCTCGGGCATCCTCCAGCGATGCATCACCATCGCCGAGGGTCAGGACCTCCTGCAGGAAATACACTCGGGGGCTTGCGGTCATCATGCAGCACCTCGAACCCTCGTCGGGAATGCTTTCCGCCAAGGCTTCTACTGGCCAACGGCGGCGGCTGACGCCACTAGAATTGTCCGCGCCTGCGAAGGGTGCCAATTCTATGCGAAGCAGACCCACCTGCCCGCTCAGGCTCTGCAGACGATACCCATCACCTGGCCCTTCGCTGTGTGGGGTCTGGACCTCGTCGGCCCACTGCAGAAGGCACCCGGGGGCTACACTCACCTGCTGGTCGCCATCGACAAATTCTCCAAGTGGATCGAGGTCCGACCCCTAAGCAGCATCAGGTCCGAGCAGGCGGTGGCATTCTTCACCAACATCATCCATCGCTTCGGGGTCCCGAACTCCATCATCACCGACAATGGCACCCAGTTCACCGGCAAAAAATTCTTGGATTTTTGCGACGATCACAACATCCGGGTGGACTGGGCCGCCGTAGCTCACCCCATGTCGAATGGGCAAGTGGAACGTGCCAATGGCATGATTCTACGGGGGCTTAAGCCTCGGATTTATAACAGTCTCAACAAGTTCGGCAAGCGATGGATGAAGGAACTCCCCTCGGTGGTCTGGAGCCTGAGGACGACTCCAAGCCGAGCCACGGGTTTCACGCCGTTCTTCCTGGTCTACGGGGCCGAGGCGATCCTGCCCACGGACCTGGAATACGGTTCCCCGAGGACGAGGGCTTACGACGAAGAAAGCAACCAAGCCAGCCGAGAAGACTCGCTGGACCAGCTGGACGAGGCTCGGGACAGGGCCCTACTACACTCAGCGCGGTATCAGCAGTCCCTGCGACGCTACCACGCCCGAGGGGTCCGACCCTGAGATCTCCAGGTGGGCGATCTGGTGCTTCGGCTGCGGCAGGACGCCCGAGGGAGGCATAAGCTAACGCCCCCCTGGGAGGGGCCGTTCATCATCGCCAAAGTTCTGAAGCCCGGAACTTACAAGCTGGCCAACAGTCAAGGCGAGGTCTACGGCAACGCTTGGAACATCCAACAGCTACGTCGCTTCTATCCTTAAGAATGTTTCCGAGTTGTTCTTATACCCCGTACCCACGCGAAGTTTAGTCAACAAGGAAGGGTCGGCCTCGCCTCAGCGGAGCCCGACCCTCCCTCGGGGGCTAAAAGGGGGTTAACCCCCTCTGCGTCAAAATTTTCCTCGAGCAAAAAACCTCTTTTACCAGAACATCTTTCGTGCTTTTTGACTACTTCGAAAAGTGGGTCCTAGAAACGACGGGGTACACGTAAGCAGCCAAGGCCAACCGAGCCGAGGGACTCCTACGCCTCCGGGATACGGATACCTCACTCGTCACCTTCTGTGATAAGTAACTCGCGTTCGGATAAAGTGACTCCGCGGATCGAATGAGTCTTTACGTACGGAGGCTCTTCTGTTGAAGCAGGTTCTTCGAGCCTTCTCGACCGAGTCGGTGACAGGGCCTCATGGATGGGTAAAAGTACGCGTAAGCGGCGAGGCCGACCGAGCCGAGGGACTCCCACGCCTCCGGGATACGGATACCTCACTCATCACCTCCCGCGAGAAGCAACTCTTGCTCGCACTAACATCCCTGCTACCGACAAAAAGTCCAGATACTCGAAGCAAGAGGAAAAGAGACACAGCTTTATAACGCGACAAGGGTGTGTGTTCTGGCCTCAACGGCCGCACAAGGCCCACGCTACAGAACGACTTGACCCTGCAGGCGCGGACCTCGGCGCTGGAAGAGGGTGACGACACCCTCGGCATCAGCAGCACCTTCGGCAAGACCCGACCTGGCCTCGGGTGGCCACGCGGTCCGAAGGCCTCCGCTCCAAAGGACGACGTCGACACCGTGCTCGAGCCATCTCCGCCAGAGGCTTCCCCGAGAATCCGGCCCAAGCGGACGGCTCGGCCGGCCACCTCCGGGGCCTCGGCCGACCCCTTCCGAGGGCGCCAGCTCGGTCCGAGGCCTCGGCCAATCAACTCCGGCGCCGAGCCTGCCAGCAGACGACCCAGCTGGGCTCCGGCCAACCAGGTTCCATTTCCGAGCCAACAACGCCTCTGCTTGTGCTGATATCGCTACCCCTGGCCTCGGCTCGTCGAAGAGCGACCGAGGGGTCTTTTTAACCAAGCTAGAAGAGCCTCGGACAACAGGTCCGACCGAGCCGAGGGATTCCTACGCCTCCGGGATACGGATACCTCACTCGTCACCTGGACACGGGGCGACTCATGCTTGGTGAAGCGATTCAGACAATCGATAGGCAAGTCTTATTGCTCAGAAATGAGGAAAAAACACGGCTCTGTGCCGGAGTTACATACATGTTCAGGCCCCGAAAGCCGAAATGAACAAAAAACCCGGCACTCGGAGTGCCACTACAGGCGGAACTCCGGTTCCCCCCCCGCAGGTACGAACAACCCCACTCGATAGGGGCGGGCCTGCGGGGCAGCGGAAAGACTCTCACCCCTCGAGGACGAGAGCCAGCCATTCAGGCCGGGAGACGGAGACCCAGGGCTACTGACGGAGTCGGCAATCTCATCAGTAGAGAAGCCAGTTCCGTCCGCCGGCGCCTCGGGACCCCCCACTCCCGGCATGGCTAGAGGAAGTCTCCGAGATGCTGGAGGATGCCGCTCTCACCCCGGGAACACGGGGAAGAAGAGGGCAACCGACCCACACGAAGACAGCCCCCTGGCTCGCCTCGTCCTCCCTCTTGGCCTGGTGATGAAAATCCTTGAGGCCGAGGGAGGGGCAGAGACCGCAGCCCGGCTCGCTTTCCCCCACCATCAAGCCGGAGGTCGCCTTCTCGGGCGATCGCCGGTGGAGGGGTGCAGCCGGGCCGCATATGAAAATCCTTGAAGCCGAACGATGGCTGAAAGGTACCAACTCCCACGGGGTTGCGTTCCTCCAACGATGGAGCGAAAAGACGGCGGTTCCCCCCATCCGGGGACCTGGAAGATGGAGAGACACAATGCATAAGGGAGAAAGGAGACATGGTCGCCTCACAAAGAGGGTCGCCCTCCTTTTAAAGGCAACTCCCCCTGCTAGCGCCCTCAACCGTCATGGGCTGAGTCTTCTCCAACGCGCCTCCAAGGCCCTTCCCCGCGGCGCGGGGGCTGGGGCCCGCCTGTCATGCAGACCAGCTCCAAGCAGAGGGAGCCAAACCGCCGCGCACGACGCACGCAACCGCCCAGCGGTTACAAGTAACCCTCCCCTTTTGCCCAGACCAACGGGCAAAGGGGGCGAGCGGCCATGCAAGCGGCATGCAACCACGCCAAGTGGACGCGCCTCCCCGACTCCTGACAGGCCAGCGCGACGGCTCAAGACCACGCGTCGTTCAACTGGCGCGCCAGGCGCTGCATGCGAACCGCTGCGCCTCTCGCTCCACCACCGCACCTCCTCGATTGCGGAACCGATACCGCGACTCGAGGCCGCCCAGCCTGCGATCCAGCGGCGCCAGCCTGGCGCAGCGGTCAAACGCGGTCAAAAATGGGCCGGCAGTAATGACGGTGGCAGGCGTGTGAGGGCAGCGGTTACGCCATCGGCCAGGCTCACGTCCCATCCGGGGGCAGCAAGAGAACCCTTCTCACGGCATGAAGACGACGCGTCCGTGACCCGTACCTCGAACGGCCCGCGCGCGCACAACGGCGACCTCGCCAACTACTCACCCCAGCGCATTAACTCCACTGCGAAATAGGTGACGTTTCTGGCAGGGGCAGCTGGCGGCGCTTCGCCTCCGCCAAAAACGGCCACGCCGAGAAAGGTACGCCACGAAGTTCAATTTCGAATCCCTTTTTCCCTTTTCCTTCTTTCTCTATCTCTTGCAACAGGGACCGAGAAGGGGGATAACCCCAAAGGGATCCTTCCCCGTGAAGGAACTAGGCCCCGAGCCTCCCTACTGATCAGGGGTTCGAAGGCTGGCCCCCCGAAGGGTTCAACAGCCGCCTCAGATCGCGTGGGCCCGACACCCACTACTGGTCAGGGGTTCGAAGGTCGGCCCCCGAAAGGTTCCATGACCGCCTCAGGCTACTAGGGCTCCGTGCCCCCTACTGATCAGGGGTTCGAAGGCTGGCCTGTCGAAGGGTTCACAGCCGCCTCAGACGCCGAGCGAGGGATGACCAGGGGTACGTTCGATACATAACCAAGGCTCGGGCTGCGCTCCCGAGGTACCCTAGGACATTTCCGAGACCAGCGGGAACGACTCTGTAACGGAATCCCATCGGAGGGAGGCAACGAGCCCTCGGACCCCGTCGCTAGGGGACCGGGTCCGGCAGATCACCCGCAGGTACTTTTGGGCGTGCCTCCGGGCCCCTAGCCGACCCCTAACGAACGGGGCACGGACGTCCACTCGGATTACCCGATCGCAGCTCACCGGAGACACCATGTTCGGTGCCCATCGAGGGTAACATGGCGCACTCCCCCCCCTCCTCCTTGCGGAAAGGCGACGTAGGGGCGTATATAAAAAGTCGAGTCTGTCCCTGATCGTCCTCTCGCTCCGTGCGAAGGCTCGGGGGCTGCTCTCGCAAACCCGGCTCCGGCCGAACCGTTGACAGCGTCAACATACCAGCCCGAGAACTTGGGCCCCGACAGTGCACCTGGGTTACGCCCTGCTCGCATGAGGAAACCGCTAGTCACGCCGAAGCATTGCGCAAGGCATTAAGACCTCGAAGGAGTGAAACCACTCCTCCGAGGCCTCGGGGGCTACACCCGGCGGGTGCGCTCGCGCGCACCCACCGGAACAAGGTACCTCCGAGAAAGGCTGGTCCCCTTGCAAAAAAGTGCGATGCAAGCCTCCAAGCGAGTGTTAACACTCTCTTCGAGGCTCGAGGGCTACTGTCGGGGACCATAATTAGGGGTACCCTCAAGACGCCTAATTCTCAGCTGGTAACCCCCATCAGCATAAAGCTGCAAAGGCCTGATGGGTTTGATTAAGTCAGGGATCAGTCCACACGAGTGACTTGACCACGCCACGCCCGAGCCTAGCCTCGGGCGAGGGCAGCCGACCCTAAGATGACTCCGTCTCGCCTGAGGTCTCCTCTTTCACGGCAGGCGCATCCCCGGCTCGCCCTAGGCCCCGCCTCCGATAAGGAGAAACCCTGACTAAATCACCGCACCAACCGACCGAGTCACCAGGGCGTTTAACGCAAAAGGTAAGACCGACGGGCGGCCAGACTTCGCCAGTGGTGCCATAGGAGACTCCGCCCGACCTAGGGCTCGGACTCAGGCTAAGGCCTCGGAAGACGGCGAACTCCGCTCCGCCCGACCCAGGGCTCGGACTCAGGCTAAGGCCTCGGAAGACGGCGAACTCCGCTCCGCCCGACCCAGGGCTCGGACTCAGGCTAAGGCCTCGGAAGACGGCGACCTCCGCCTCGCCCGACCCAGGGCTCGGACTCCGCCTCGGCCTCTGCCGAATAATCTCCGCCTCGCCCGACCAGGGCTCGGACTCTGTCTCTGTCTTGCAGGACGGACTCGGCCATAGCCTCGGAGGAGCCTCCACGACGCCCGACCTAGGATACGAGACCACCACGTCAACAGGAAGCGTCATCATCACCCTGCCCCGAGCCGACTTGGGTCGCAGAGAACAAGACCGGCGTCCCATCTGGCCAGCTATGCCAGATAGGCCATGATGGCGCCCCGCTAGATCATGACGACGGCGGCCCCCAGCTCCCTTACGAAAGCAGGAGAACGTCAGCAAGGACCCAGCCACCTCGACAGCTGTCCCCCCGTCCGGCTCCGTTACTCCTCCAACAGCCACGACGCCACTCCAACAGGGTGCCACGATCTCTCTGGCCGCCACCTGGGCATGTACATAGGGCGCTAGCTCTCCCTCGCTAGACACGTAGCACCTTGCTACACCCCCGTCTTGTACACCTGGACCCTCTCCTTACGACTATAAAAGGAAGGGCCAGGGCCTTCTTAAAGGAGGTTGGCCTCACGGGGACGAAAGGCAGGGGCAGGCGCTCTCTCGGGGCCGCCCTCTCCCTTCACCTCGTGTGGACGCTTGTAACCCCCTACTGCAAGCGCACCCGACCTGGGCGCGGGACGAACACGAAGGCCGTGGGAATTTCTCCGACTCCCTCGCGATCCGGCTCCGGCCACCGACTTCTCTCTCACTCCGTTCCCCCCTTTGCGCTCGCTCCACGCGCTCGACCCATCTGGGCTGGGGCACGCGGCACTCTCACTCGTCGGCTCGAGGACCCCCCGGTCTCGGAACGCCGACAGTATGCTTTTTGATCAACGAACTTACCTCCTTTGTTGAGGTCGGTGTGTCCGTCGGTTCCCATCGGAGTCTTTGCGGGCTTGGCGTCCTTCATCCCAAACCGCTTTAGCAGATCTTGCGTGTACTTCGTTTGGGAGATGAAGGTGCCGTCCTTGAGTTGCTTCACTTGGAACCCAAGGAAGTAGTTCAACTCGCCCATCATCGACATCTCGAATTTCTGCGTCATCACCCTGCTAAACTCTTCACAAGACTTTTGGTTAGTAGAACCAAATATTATGTCATCGACATAAATTTGGCACACAAACAGATCACCATCACAAGTCTTAGTGAAAAGAGTTGGATCGGCTTTCCCAACCTTGAAAGCATTAGCAATTAAGAAATCTCTAAGGCATTCATACCATGCTCTTGGGGCTTGTTTAAGTCCATAGAGCGCCTTAGAGAGCTTACACACGTGGTCGGGGTACCGCTCATCCTCGAAGCCAGGGGGTTGCTCCACGTACACCTCCTCCTTTATTGGCCCGTTGAGGAAAGCGCTCTTCACATCCATTTGGTACAACCTGAAAGAATGGTGAGCGGCATATGCTAGCAAGATACGAATTGATTCTAGCCTAGCCACAGGAGCAAAAGTCTCCTCAAAGTCCAAACCTGCGACTTGGGCATAACCTTTTGCCACAAGTCGAGCCTTGTTCCTCGTCACCACCCCGTGCTCGTCCTATTTGTTGCGGAAAACCCACTTGGTTCCCACAACATTTTGCTTGGGACGAGGCACCAGCGTCCAAACTTCATTGCGCTTGAAGTTGTTGAGTTCCTCCTGCATGGCCAATACCCAATCCGGATCTAGCAAGGCCTCCTCTACCCTGAAAGGCTCAATAGAAGAGACAAAGGAGTAATGCTCACAAAAATTAACTAATCGAGATCGAGTAGTTACTCCCTTGCTAATATCACCCAGAATTTGGTCGACGGGATGATTCCTTTGAATCATCGCTCGAACTTGGGTTGGAGGTGCCGGTTGCGCTTCTTCCTCCATCACATGATCATCTTGTGCTCCCCCTTGATCACACGCCTCCTTTTGATGAACCTGTTCATCGTCTTGAGTTGGGGGATGCACCGTTGTTGAGGAAGGAGGTTGATTTCGTTCATCTTGTTCCTGTGGCCGAATGTCTCCAATCGCCATGGTTCGTATAGCGGCCGTCGGAACATCTTCTTCATCTACATCATCACAATCAACAACTTGCTCTCTTGGAGAGCCATTAGTCTTATCAAATACAACGTCGCTAGAGACTTCAACCAAACCCGATGATTTGTTGAAGACCCTATACGCCTTTGTATTTGAATCATAACCTAATAAAAACCCTTCTACAGCTTTGGGAGCAAACTTAGAATTTCTACCCTTCTTCACTAGAATGTAGCACTTGCTCCCAAAAACACGAAAGTAAGATACATTGGGTTTGTTACCGGTTAGTAGCTCATATGACGTCTTTTTGAGGAGGCGATGAAGGTAGACCCTGTTGATGGCGTGGCAAGCCGTGTTCACGGCTTCCGACCAAAAGCACTCGGGGGTCTTGAACTCACCAAGCATCGTCCTCGCCATGTCGATTAGCGTCCTGTTCTTCCTCTCTACCACACCATTTTGCTGAGGTGTGTAGGGAGCGGAGAACTCGTGCTTGATCCCTTCCTCCTCAAGAAACTCCTCCACTTGAAGGTTCTTGAACTCGGACCCGTTGTCGCTCCTTATCTTCTTCACCTTGAGCTCAAACTCATTTTGAGCTCTCCTGAGGAAGCGCTTGAGGGTCCCTTGAGTTTCAGACTTATCCTGCAAAAAGAACACCCAAGTGAAGCGGGAAAAGTCATCAACAATAACTAGACCATACTTACTTCCTCCTATGCTTAGATAGGCGACGGGTCCGAAGAGGTCCATATGCAGCAGCTCCAGAGGTCTTGACGTGGTCATCACATTCTTGCTGTGATGTGCTCCTCCCACTTGTTTACCTGCCTGACAAGCTGCACAAGGTCTATCTTTTTCGAAATAAACATTTGTCAGACCTATCACGTGTTCTCCCTTTAGAAGCTTGTGGAGGTTCTTCATCCCCACATGTGCTAAGCGGCGATGCCACAGCCAGCCCATGCAAGTCTTAGCCATTAAGCATGCATCTAGACCGGCCTCTTCTTTTGCAAAATCAACTAAGTAAAGCTTGTCGTCTAGTACACCCTTAAAAGCTAGTGAACCATCACATCTTCTAAAGACAGACACATCTACATTAGTAAAAAGGCAATTGTATCCCATGTTGCATAGTTGACTAACAGATAGCAAGTTGTAACCAAGAGACTCAACTAGAAACACATTTGAAATTGAGTGCTCATTAGAAATTGCAATTTTACCTAACCCTTTTACCTTGCCTTGATTCCCATCACCGAATATAATTGAATCTTGGGAATCCTTATTTTTGACGTAGGAGGTGAACATCTTCTTCTCCCCCGTCATATGGTTTGTGCATCCGCTGTCGATAATCCAGCTTGAACCCCCGGATGCATAAACCTGCAAGGCAAATTTAGGCTTGGGTCTTAGGTACCCAACTCATGTTGGGTCCTGCAAGGTTAGCACAAATGTCCTTAGGGACCCAAATGCAAGTCCTGTCTCCCTTGCATTTTGCCCCTAACTTCCTAGCAACTATTTTCCTATCCTTTCTACAAATAGCAAAGGAAGTGTTTAAAGCACAATAAATTATAGAAGGTTCATTCGCTACTTTCCTAGGAGCATGAATAACATTCTTTCTAGGCACATGAGCAATATTTCTCCTAGGCATATGTGCAATATTTCTCCTACACATATCTCTATCATGCTTATAAGAAGAACTAGAAGTAAACATGGCATGAGAATCATAAACATGTGAATCAAAATCATTATAAGCATTTCTAGCATTTCTCCTATCATTATACATAAAGGCATGGTTCTTTTTCGCACTACTAGCCGTAGGGGCCTTTCCCTTCTCCTTGACGAAGATGGGAGCCTTATGGCTTGTTAAGTTCTTGGCTTCCCTCTTGAAGCCAAGCCCATCCTTAATTGAGGGGTGTCTACCAACAGTGTAGGCATCCCTTGCAAATTTTATTTTATCAACTTCACTCTTGCTAGTCTTAAGTTGGGCATTAAGACTAGCTAATTCATCACTTAGTTTGGAAATTGAAACTAAGTGTTCACTACAGGCATTAACATCAAAATCCTTACACCTAGTGCAAATTGTAACATTTTCAACACAGGAATTTGATTTACTAGCTACTTCTAGTTTAGTACTTAAATCATTATTAACACTTTGTAAAGTAGAAATGGTTTCATGACAAGTAGATAGTTCATAAGAAAGCATTTCATTTCTTTTCACTTCTAAAGCATATGATTTTTGTGCCTCTACAAATTTATCATGTTCATCATACAATAAATCCTCTTGCTTTTCTAAAAGCCTATCCTTTTCATTCAATGCATCAATCAATTCATTGATCTTATCTATCTTAGATCTATCTAAGCCCTTGAACAAGCATGAATAATCTATGTCATCATCATCACTAGATTCATTATCACTAGAAGAAGCATAAGTGGAGTCTTGAGTACTCACCTTCTTCTCCCTTGCCATAAGGCATGTGAGACGCTCGTTGGGGAAGAGGGAAGACTTGTTGAAGGCAGTAGCAGCGAGTCCTTCATTGTCGGAGTCGGAGGAGGAGCAATCCGAGTCCCACTCCTTTCCTAGATGCGCCTCACCCTTTGCCTTCTTGTATTGCTTCTTCTTCTCTCTTTTGTTCCCCTTTTCCTGGTCACTTTCATTATTGGGACAGTTAGCGATAAAATGACCAAGCTTACCGCACTTGAAGCATGAGCGCTTCCCCTTTGTCTTGGTCTTGCTTGGCTGCCCCTTGCGACCATTTAGCGCCATCTTGAATCTCTTGATGATGAGAGCCATCTCTTCATCATTGAGTCCGGCCGCCTCAATCTGTGCCACCTTGCTGGGTAGCGCCTCCTTGCTTCGTGTTGCCTTGAGAGCAAGGGGTTGCGGCTCGTTGATCGGACCATTCAAGGCGTCGTCCACATACCTCGCCTCCTTGATCATCATTCGCCCGCTAACAAATTTCCCAAGAACTTCTTCGGGCGACATCTTGGTGTACCTGGGATTTTCACGTATATTGTTTACCAAATGAGGATCAAGAACGGTAAATGACCTGAGCATTAGGCGGACGACGTCGTGGTCCGTCCATCGTGTGCTTCCGTAGCTCCTTATCTTGTTGATAAGGGTCTTGAGCCGGTTGTATGTTTGCGTCGGCTCCTCGCCCCTTATCATTGCGAATCGTCCAAGCTCACCCTCCACCAACTCCATCTTGGTGAGCAAGGTGACGTCGTTCCCCTCATGAGAAATCTTGAGGGTGTCCCAGATTTGCTTGGCGTTATCCAAGCCGCTCACTTTATGGTATTCATCCCTGCACAAGGAAGCTAGAAGGACAGTAGTAGCTTGTGCATTCTTATGAATTTGTTCATTAATGAACATGGGACTATCCGAACTATCAAAGTGCATTCCACTCTCTACAATCTCCCATATAGTAGGATGGAGAGAGAATAGGTGACTACGCATTTTGTGGCTCCAAAATCCGTAGTCCTCTCCATCAAAGTGTGGGGGCTTGCCGAGTGGAATGGAGAGCAAATGAGAATGTGAACTTTGCGGAATACGAGAGTAATCAAAAGAAAAGTTCGAATTAACCGGTTTCCTTCTCTCGTAGTCGTTGTGGTCCTCGTCCTTTTGGGAGGAAGTAGATTCATCGCTGTCGTCGTAGTAGACGATCTCCTTGATGCGCTTTGTCTTCTTCTTCTTCCCTTCCTTCCGTCTATGGCCCGAGCCGGAGTCGGTAGGCTTGTCGTCCTTCGGCTCGTTGACGAAGGTCTCCTTCTCTTTGTCGTTGATCACTATACCCTTCCCCTTAGGATCCATCTCTTCGGGCGGTTAGTCCCTTTGTGAAGAGAACGGCTCTGATACCAATTGAGAGCACCTAGAGGGGGGGGGGGTGAATAGGTGATCCTGTAAAAACTTCAGACTTAAGCCACAAAAACTTGTTAAGTGTTAGCACGATTATTGCCAAGTGGCTAAGGTGAAGTCTCAACAAAAACACAATACCACAAGAGATCAAGCACAGAGGTGACACAGTGGTTTATCCCGTGGTTCGGCCAAGACCAACGCTTGCCTACTCCACGTTGTGGCGTCCCAACGGACGAGGGTTGCAATCAACCCCTCTCAAGCGGTCCAAAGACCCACTTGAATACCACGGTGTTTTGTTGTTCCTTTCACTATCCCGTTTGCAAGGAATCTCCACAAATTGGAGTCTCTTGCCCTTACAAGTATATGATCACAAATGAAACACAGAGTAAGGGAGGGAAGCAACACACACAAATCCACAGCGAAATGCGCACACACACGGCCAAGACTCGAGCTCACAAGAGTATCACAAAGTTCTCACTAGAACGGAGCTCGAATCACTTAGAATCACAAATGAAAGCGCAAAGACTAAGTGTGGATGATCAAGAATGCTCAAAGGTTGCTTGTGTATCTCCTCCATGCGCCTAGGGGCTCCTTTTATAGCCCCAAGGCAGCTAGGAGCCGTTGAGAGCAAATCCGGAAGGCCATCCTTGCCTTCTGTCGTCGGGGGCACCGGACAGTCCGGTGCACACCGGACACTGTCCGGTGCCCGATTTGTTTCCTTTACTGGCGCTGCCGACCGTTGCAGACCGTTGGAGATCTGGGAGCCGTTGGCGCACCGGACATGTCCGGTGCACACCGGACAGTCCGGTGCCGTCTTCCGACCGTTGGCTCCGCCACGTGTCCCGCGCGGATTGCGCGGCCGACCGTTGGCCCGGCCGACTGTTGGCTCACCGGACAGTCCGGTGCACACCGGACAGTCCGGTGAATTTTAGCCGTACGCCGTCGGCCAATTTCCCGAGAGCGGCCAGTTCGAGCCGAGTCAGCCTGGCGCACCGGACACTGTCCGGTGCACACCGGACAGTCCGGTGCTCCAGACCGAGCTGGGTCTTGGCAGCACACAGCCAAGTCTTTTCTCCTCTTCTCTCTTCTTCTTCTTTCTGTTTCTAACACTTAGACAAATGTATTAGTACACAAAACCAATGTACTAAGGCTTAGAAACATACCTTTACTTCATGATTTGTACCTTGTTCATAAATTCACAATTAAGCACATGTGTTGGCACTTAATCACCAAAATACTTAGAAATGGCCCAAGGGCACATTTCCCTTTCAGTATTGCCCCACGGTCGAGTATATAAGGCATAGGGGGCACCCCTTCAAAAAAGATGGAACCCACCACTTAGCCATCCACCCCAGCTTCATACGCATTAGAGAATCACCTTGTAACCCTCCGTATACAACACTCTCGCCAGGACGTAGGGTATTACGCACTTCAAAGCGGCCCGAACCTGTAAATCATTGTCTGCCGTCTCTCGTGCAACTAGCACGAACCATTGAACTACAGTTGACAACACCGTCCTACTCCTAAAAGCACCTTGAGGGGCAACCCCGGGTGTGCGGTCGGACCCAAAACACCGACAGGTGGGGGGCTCAAGGTGATGGTCTTTTCTCCATCCAGTCTGTTTACTTTATTTTAATGAATAACCCAACTCAAAATCGTAACAATTTGCTTTGAAAACTAAAACTCCCACTCAAAATTAAAATTTTCTTGTGCTATCTAAGGAGAGGAGTGACTCTAACAAAAGATAACCTAGTGAAACGAAGGTGGAAGGGAAGTTTGAAGTGCAGTTTTTGTAATTAAAATGTTCTGCACCTTTTTTATTGTTTTCTTGCTAGAAATATATGGAGAACCATTTTCTTTGCCTTCCATATAGACATGCCCTATATTATTAACCATATTATAGAGGTTTGGGAATCTAACAAAGGAGCTGCACATAAAAAGAAACTTTTGATTGGAGTTGTAGGAATGTTTTGGTCCATTTGGTTATGTGACATCGTTTTTAATCACAAATCAGTACTGTCAATTCTGCAGATTATTTTCATATATAGAAACATATGGGCTCCGATTTTGGAGACTGCCGCAGAAGGAAGAATCACACCAAAAAGTCCTCAGCATTTGTCAATACTTGGAGGCGGTGGCCATGGACATATTCACAAGTTATGGATAATGATCCAATCCAATACTAGAATTGTCAATACTTGGAGGTGGTGGCCATGGACATATTCACAAGTTATGGATAATGATCCAATCCAATACTAGAATTGTAGCTGTTTAATTTATTTATGATTTTAAACAGATAGTTTTTTTTATATTTTTATAGTAGTTTGTGGAGTTGTAACCTCTAATTGTAAGGCTATATGCCTATATGCATGAAAGTGTAAAAGGCTGGAATTTATTTATATTATCAAAAAAAGCTAGCTTTCTCTCTCCCGTCCCCAATGCGATGGCCTCATCTGGCTCATATCCCTAGGAGCTCGTGCGTTGCAGCCTGACCCCTGGTGCGCGGCGCGTGGGCGGCAGATCCGGCGCCACTCTACCAGCGCCTCTGCTTTGCGGCCGCGCGGCCTCGTTGACATCAGCTTCGTCTTCTTTGTGCGGGTCGCGGAGGACGATGCGGTGGCAGACCCTGGAGTAGCGTCTAGCGAGCACAAATCCATCACTGCCAGTTGTAGAACTGGCATATTGCTCGTTCCAATTAGTACGCTATGGATATATATCATATATATATATATATATATATATATATATATAGCTCATCACTAATCATTCCTAAATACATGGGTTAAAGAGAAGCAGGAGGCAAAAACTTTTGTGGCACTAACTAGATCGCACAAATCTGAAAGATCCTCCTTTGCGGATTTTAAAAGAGGCCCGGGGGTGTGTGGGTGTTGTGTTTTCTCTTCTTGTTTTCTTGCATGGTGGGGGCCGGGCAATATTGCATTACGTTGGAGATTTCTTCACATTCGTTTGGAAAAGAAAACAAATTAAGGGTCTACTACTGGTTACCATTTCTTGTCCTGAACAAACTGTGACGGATTTCGTGTTAATGTCTAGAATACAGTTTTAATTTGGAAACGGTTTTTAGGTTCCTAAATAATATTTGGTGAAAAGATTGTTGGCAGAAGTATAGCGCCAGCGCCTTATATTTAGTTGACGACAGGTTAAAAGGCACAACGTTGTGTGCGTGACTGTTCACAGTTGCAAAGAGCTACCTTAACCATCAATTGAGACATGGGCCTACAAAGTAATAATCCGCCGTCCAAAAATCCAACCTGCACACGTACTGCAGACATGGGCCACGGGGCAAAATCACAATTACAAATCAAGGGTAATTATGATTTTGCCCCGCTGTTTTTTCACATCATCAAGCTCCTCTAACGGAACAGGTCCAAACTTGTTCTTTGTTTTAAAAAAGAGGCCTGGAATCACAAAGTTGAATTTTGGGGATAAAATCATAATTGCACTTCCATCCCGTGATAGAAAAACACAATAGCCCCAAACCGAAATAAGGTATTCCAAATTAAATTATCGTTTCCTTTTACAAACTTTGCTAATATAAGCATGAACAGCATATATAATGCATTCTATTTCAATACAATTTTTAAAAGTCACAATATTCTATATTTCAGGGTGTAGAGTATATTATGCAAGACATAGATAAACTCTAATCAAGATATACAAGAGATCATGTTGTAATCAGTTAGGAAACATACCACAACCGACTAGGTAAGTTTTTGAATCCTTTAACCCTACCTAAGGTCGTCATATATATATATATATATATATATATATATATATATATATATATATATATATATATATATATATATATATATATATATATATATATATATAGACGTGGCTAGGGAATCCTAGTTCAAGGGATCATTTACATCTTCATCACAATATTATCTCATTGCAAGGGCATAAACCTATATAAAACTATTGCATCTTTTGATACTATCAAGCAATAGGACATGCATGCATATAGCCTTAAAACATATTATCGGTGACAAAACACTAATGATTCGTGTGGTAGGTAGGGGAGAGTGCACTTATATACAACATAACAAGCTCGATTTGGCTCTCATCGGTGCTAACAACACCATCTTCTCCCCTAGCTAGTTTCTTTATTTCTGGTGACTTAGTCTCGACAATATCCTCTCCCAAGGGTAGATGTTTGCTTTGATGACTAATGGAATAGATCTTTCATTGCGACAATTGATCTTATACAATAGGGCATTGATTACCTTGTTATTATGGGTGCTTGGACTATTAAGAAGCATAAAAATAGGTTTGTCGCTAGCTTTGGAGGATTCACATTATGGTTTGGCTAGAGCATGAGGTGTTAGTTTTATCCTTGCCCTTACGCACTAGTAGAGAACTAACCTTTAGTTTGAGACTTTAGTCTTGGTAACATTGAGCCTCAGACTAATGCGAGCATTAGTCTTAGGTCCAATAGCTAGCTCTACAAGTAGACCTAGGTGGGCTTTTAGTTCCGGTTATTGGCTTTAACTAGGACTAAAGGGTGTGTGTGAGCACTTGGAGAAATCCATATACCTAGATACTACCAAGCTGCATTTAATGGTCTCACTATAAGAGATTATCATGGGACCTAGCTACTTGGACCAATACTCGCATGGCTCCATGCCTCAAGGACCTACCCTAGCTTTAGCTAAGGCATATGATTAAATCTCAAGGAAGCTTGGTCTTGGGGCACTCCGAAGAAATGACATACACACCATCATATCTTTCTAAGAGCAACCAAGGGTCCAAGGGCCCTTGAAGTCCTGAGGTACTCCAAAGTTCGGGGCACCCCCACACTTATGGGACCATTCTCTAGGGATGGTTTAAGACTCAGGGTCCATGAGACCTCATGGCGTCTATGTCTAGAACAAATTTATGAGGGCCCTTGCCATAGAGCTAGTACATAAGAGAATGGTCTAAGTTTCCAGGCCCTTGGAAGTTCATGTCAAATTTAAGTGATTGGACCTTCATGCCTTGGTGCACTCATAAAGGCAGAAGCTCTTAGTTGCACAAGACATCTAATATGTGAAGTGAAATATTACAACCTAACAGGCACATTATTACCATGACTTAGACATCAAGGTGCTCGATACCACTATTTTCTATGTGCATTGACCCTCTAGCCATGTGTGTGCATGCTAGTGTACCATAAAGTATTACCAGGTATAGATTGCTACATCAGATACCAACTACGTTGTACCCAATGACATGGACCTCGATATCCATCGAAGCAATATAACATACCTGCCCCTATAGTAGGTATGACAGTCACTCAAGAAAGACATTGTCGACATTATGCCACGACCAAAGGCATGACTCTATGTATGGCTCTAAGATTAAGATAAAATCAGGATTGTTAGGTATTGGTTTGCCCAGATCATCATCCAACTAACATGTAAACTCTTTCCTCTTGCTCTATAAAAAGGGAGAATAAGGTAATGATTAAGGGGATAATACATGATTATATACTCTTAGATAGTGGTTCACCAATGTATGAGATTTTCTTCTATATCAAACACACAAACAACATTTGAGGGCAAGCAGAAAAGTGATTTAGGAACTCATAGGATAGGACTCCCACTTTAACTAATTAGAAAGGAAGAGCTAGAGGCCATTGTTGGTCACTCGTTTTTATCACTAGATAGGTATCAAAAACAAGGCAACACAAGTTGATAATTTAAAGGGGCTTTTCCCTTCAATTATCTTTCCCGAAGGTTTATTGAAAGGAGAAGATGAATGAATGTGATAAGAGAACAATGACAGTAGTATGTAAATCAAGAAGAGTCAGCCAAGTCACTCATTTGGATATGCACACATTGTATTCTATCTTTTTCTTTGCAATAAATTGAATGATTACAAGTATACCTTCAGCTTTATAAAAAACTGCTCGAAGGTAGTTTCGGAGGCTAAGCAATACGAAGCTCCTGTCTCTCAAAAATGTCATTTATGCATGGCAGTATTCCTCTATTTATAGGGGAAAGGTACAACTTCGTATGAAATTACAAGTATTTCTACAAAGTTTACATGTATGATTTACAAGTATTACAGGGAAATATTGTATTTCTTACTTCTTCTTTCTTACTACGCAAGACTTCTGGCTCTTTCCCTTCCTTACTTCGTAGACCAAGGCCTTCATCGACGAAGCAGTTGACTTTGGCTCATGCCTTCGCAACATCAATGTTCACACGAAGCTCCACATCTTCTCTTTTATGGTCTACAATTTACTCTTGACGAAAGCTTGCTTCATTGTCTCTCTGTGTTCTACCTAAAACACATTCACTCAATCTGAAGGTGAGGTGTTTTGAGGATCTTCGGCAAAATAGGCCCTAGTAGTAGCCCCTTGCAAAATGAGTTCGTTTTTTCATAACGAGCTTAGGTCACAAAAAACATATTTGGGAGGCCTTATGCCGAAGGTCCGTAAAACACCTTCCCGAAGCTCGTTATGGAAAGGACAAAAGCAAGCACTTCAGTATGAATAGAAGCATGTTTGCGGTCCACTGGATAGCGAGAAGGTGAAAATGCAGTTCCCCCATGCACAAACTTTTTCATGATTGGCGCCTCTTCACGCTTGTTTGTTAGTATGAATGCGGGAGATCGCATGGAGGTAGGGTTACATTTATTGCCTCCACCTACTCGTTGCTGGTTTTTTCTATGACTCGAAAGCTCTTCGTGCAATTCCGTTCCTTAGAGCTAGCTTTAGATAAAATTTCTTTGGGTAGATCCTCCTACTGAGATGGCTAGAATTCGCACCATTGCTAGGGTAACCACCCCCACCAGTTTGGAAGCTTTCTAGAGGGATGAGAATGCTTCGGATACTACACCGAGTTCTACCGCTCCGATATCTGAAGTGATTGTAACACCCCAGGTGTTACTTAGGATTTCCACTAAGGACTACATAAGGAAAGCCCATCATCACATGTGACTCAACTTGAGTGAAGAACTTCAAACTTGGAAATCAAGATCCTAAATAAGTGCAACCCATCTTAGATGTCATGCCTTGGCTTACCATGCATAGAAGGGAGAGAAATTTGCCCAAAACCATCATGCAAACCCCTTTAGACAATTGGGCACTATAAGTAAGTATGACCAAAAGGTTGTGAAAACCACATGATCATGACTTGGGCCATTTATAAAAGTTGTAGTACACTTAATACCCTACGAATAATAGTAAGAAAGTAACCCCAAAAATATTTCAGAAAAACCCCAAAAGGTTCACCAAAGGGTTGAGCGTAAAAGAAAAATCAGGATTTTTCTAAGTCCAAAACCAGCCCTTTTTCAAATATCAAACATGTTCACCCTCATTCAAACTTCAAAATCACTTGACCCAATTGACAAAGTGGCGCCAAAATACCTCTAGAATACCCTGGAGAAAGTTGAACCCCACCCTAAGTCGTTTGACACAACTTGGCATGGCTTTTGTCCCGATTTGGACAGCTAGGACAGAGGCAAATTCTCACCCCTATCTCTGCCTACCCTAACCGTATCTTGGCTTGGGACTCACATCAAAAGGGTAGGATATGGTGCAGGGAAGAGATCGTACCCAGTGGTTTTGCCAAGATCTTCACGCTAAGGTGCTCCAATCGGCCGTTGAACCATGGCAAAAGCAAACACACACGTGTTCGACACGAGCTGACCCTTGGGGGCGCGCTCAAAGCACGCCCGTGCACGAACCCCCATGCACCCGCGGCCGCCCGTGACCATGCCCGCGCCACGGCTATAAAGCCCGCCCCAGCGCCCGACTATCTTCACCATTGCATCCTCTGTCCCACGCCGAACTCCCCGGAGCTCGCCCATAGCTCCGGTGACCTCTCCGCGACCCGCCAGAGCCGCCCGAGGACAACCATCGTGGCCAAACCATTTTCCACCCTCCTCCGCTCGATCTAGGCCCCTAGGTAGCTTCTCTAGGAGGCCGTGAAGCTTGCCAGAGCTTGAACCAGGGACCCCCGCCACCAGAAAGGCACAATCGCGCTCACCGGAGTTCGAAACCCCGTCGGCGCACGCGGACCGGGTGAGTCTCTACGCCATTTTCCGATTCACTGCGCACATAGCCTCTACGTCATCCCGTGGAGCTCATCGTGCCTTTTAATTGAACTAGATCGCCGTGGTTAGGCCAGAGCTCTCGCCGCCGACGAGTTCACCCGCCTGCGCGCGTGGACCGGCCGATTTCGGCCACCACCGCCTCGAGCCGTACATCGTTGTGACCGCCAGGACCTCCCGGAGCCAACCCCGCCCCTCACCGGACCTCTCCCGCCGCCGGTAAGCCGCGCCGTCCTTTTCCTTTTCGCGGTTACTGTATGCATAAGGGGAGGGACCGCGGGGAAGAAGAAGAAAAGGGCAGGGGGTTTTGTGCGCTGTCAGCGACTCAGGGGAATAGTAGCGTAAGGGTATAACTGAAAGGGTTAGTTTAGGAAGAACCTAGGGTCTTCGGTGCAAATGGGTTTTCGAGGAAACCTTTTTAAATATTCTGATTTAAATCAAAGAAGAACTTGAAAAATTCATAACTTCAGTTTGGTTTACCCAAATCGAGTCAAACCAATTTTGCCAGATCCTAAATAAGGTAAACTACTTAGAAAAAATATAAAACCCCTGAGTGTTACAGAAAACCTTAAAGTTTTGAATTAAATGATTAACTGGTCAAAACCTAAAAGAAATAAGGAAAAATAGCTACACTATTAGACTGGGGTTAAGAAAATTTAGAGAAGTACTTAACCACTTCTTAACCTATTTAAAAATAATAAACCCCTCTGTACACCCCATTAAGGTAGAGTTTGCCATTTAAATCACTTTTTGCTCCAAGTTAAAGAAAATAAAAATTGTAGTTTAAATAAAGAACCAGGGAGCACCCACATTTTTGTTAGCCTTCTTATTCAGTATAGTTCACTAGAAAATTTTATTATACCCTTGTTTAGTACAGAAGGAATGAAATACCTTTTATTTCAAGAAAACAAGAAAAACTTAGAAAAACTCTAGAAAAATAACCCTAAGGAGAAAACATCCCAAACCTTGGGATAACTAATGTTTTGCTATTATGAACATAGAAAAATTATGAGTTCTGTTGTTTGATATTTTTCAAATAATAAGTTAGTGGTAAGTGTCCTTTAAGCATTAAACTTTAGAAAATCATAACGAAATAACCACTAAGTAGCCCTCTGTGATTTTTGGCACAGAAGCATGTTATTACCTATAGATACCAGTAAAAATGACTATTAGAACAGAACCCACCCCTAGATAAGAGTTATAGTGCAAAGTGACCCCTTTTGCCCCAACTTTTGTATTTTTTTCCAGGGATTATTCTAATTATTCTGGACCTCCAATTTATGGGACAGACTACAGTGACCAATAGTAAACCACTGTAATTTTTACAGAATTTTTGGAAAAATTTAAATCACTGTTGTAGTTCAAACCCACCCTAAAATCATGAATAGAAACACTACACCGTGACACATTATTGCCGGCAGACTATCTGATGGTAATATACCTATATAGCGTCACACAGTCTGTTGGCAATGAGTTTTCCCGACAGATAATGTGTGTCGCTAAAAGTCGTGTCGGCAATAATGTTTACCGACAGACATATGAATACCGACTACCTATCTATCGGTAATGTGTTTGTTATTGCCGACAGACAGGTCTTTGCCGTCGCACATATTCTGGACGACGTAATTACTGTATCGACAACAAGTCTGTCGCTAAAAGTCTATATGGCGACAGATTGTTTGTCGTTGTTCTTTGTGTCCGGTAAAAAAATATATGCATACAAATATATATATTCTAAATGAAACAATTAATAAACTGGTTACAATACACACTTCGAGGCAACTTGAATAATATGTAGCTCAGAATATAAGAAATTTGATTACTAAAAGAGATAGATCCATGACTTTAGAGTCCCCGCATACATTTGTTTGGAACACAATTTGCCTGATGAACTTATAAATATAAGTAGTATACATGTTTTCTAAATTCCGAAGTGACCTTTCAGTTCTATTACATACAGAAGTCTCTAGATTTATCTAATAAACTAAAATCTCTCCAACAGTTGGGTGTTACCAACGGCCACCGTACCATGCATGCGAATAATATTTTCTCACGCACTTCAAGAATCAACTCCGATCATTTGTGCTTCCAGCACCTTTTCCTGCACCAGATGTGAACAAAGTTTTCAGAGCTAAGAAAAAATAAGATAGCATATAAAGTGACACAGTAGGTAAATCTGAACTTTTATAAACTGTAAATCTGAATTCATGTGAACATATTCCTGTTGTGGCCGCATGAATTTTCAGCCCAGGTTCAGCTTGTTCCTGTATCCTCCTATTTCCGGTTTTCTTCTCCCTTTTCTTCTATTTTTTTCTTACTTTTCAATTTTGAATGCTGAATGCTGAATGTGCAGAAACTACATGTTCAAACATGGGGATCAGTATGACCAAATATCACATACAGAGGTCTACACATTCAGATGTCTAGATGATTGGCCACATGAAAAAAACT
This sequence comes from Zea luxurians, assembly GCA_029449295.1. Classification (NCBI taxonomy): domain Eukaryota; kingdom Viridiplantae; phylum Streptophyta; class Magnoliopsida; order Poales; family Poaceae; genus Zea; species Zea luxurians. Next base: position 32,556,119 of record JAOPSE010000010.1, on the reverse strand, counting down.
ATACGTTCAGAGGTCTACACGTTGGCTGTTAGTGCTTTGAGTAATCTGAAATTTGAGTAATATCTATACAGGTTATGAGCTAACGAAGGTCACAATCCTCCGTTACTAATTTGAACTTTGAGTAATCTGAACACTATTGGCTGAAAATGAAGGGACAATGTTGACTGAAAATTTCTGTACGGAAAATGCTTAAATTTTTGTATGACAGCTTCGGTTTCATGAAGGGAATATATGATATGTATGCCATGCATGCTTCAATTTCTATAAGGAAAATGCTGGCTGAAAATTTATGGAGTGTTTATATGTATTCAAAGTTTCAAATATCAAAAACTGCTAGCTGAAAACAGAGAAATACCAAAACAGATTCCCAGCTGTTGAAGTGCAAATGCATTTTCTTGAGCAGGAATACTAGTCAAGCTATAGTTAACAGGCTTCAGATACCAAAACAGATTCCCAGCTGTTGAGCCTGGTCAGCGTGATTATCTAGCACAGAAGGTGAAGGTTGATGGGATCATGGGAACCAGAGTTCACCAATCCGATCCAGTGGAGCATGCTAGTGAAAGCCCAAAACAGTCAGAGTGTTAATAGCTATGGCAGCTCAAAGGGATTGGGAGTTACACCACATGGTTGTGAAGTCTGCTTTTCTAAATGGAGAACTAATAGAGGAGGTTTATGTAAATCAACAACCAGGTTTCACCAGCCAAGACACTGTGAAAAGAGTGCTCAAGTTGAAAAAGCCCTTGTATGGCCTCAAACAGGCCCCAAGAGCCTGGAATGCCAGGCTTGATATGGAACTTACCAAGCTGGGATTCAGAAGGAGCACAGAAGAACATGCAGTGTATAGAAAGGGGATTGGTGGATCACTGCTGCTAGTAGGTGTATATGTGGATGATCTCATAATTTGTGGGCCTAATACAAGAGATGTCTCTGTGTTCAAGCAGCAGATGAAGAAAAGTTTCAGTATGAGTGATCTGGGACTTCTGAGTTATTATCTTGGAATTGAGGTAAAGCAAAAACCAGGAGAAATCAAAATCTGCCAGAGTGCTTATGCTAAGAAGATACTTGAAATTTGTGGAATGAAGGGATGCAACCCTGCAGACACACCTATGGAGCAACTATTGATGCTACCAAGTTCAGAAGTATTGTGGGCAGTCTGAGATATCTAGTTAATACAAGGCCTGATCTTGCTTTTTCAGTGCAAATGGTGAGCAGGTTTATGGAGAATCCAAATGCAGAACATTGGAGTGCTATCAAACGAATTATCAGATTTGTAGCTGGCACATTCCAGTATGGCTGTAAGTATGTCAAGGGAGCTGAAATTGATCTTCTGGGTTTTTCAGACAGTGATCATGGTGGGGACCTTGAGAAGAGAAAGAGCACCACAAGTGTTGTTTTCTTTCTAGGCAAAAACATTATCACCTGGTCATCTCGAAAGCAGAGGGTAGTATCATTGTCCTCTTGTGAATCAGAATATATAGCAGCAGCCACGACAGCCTGTTAGGGAGTGTGGCTGAGCAGACTTATAGGGGATCTGTTGGGCACTGAAGTGAAGAAATTCAACCTCCGAATTGACAACAGATCTGCTCAACAGCTGAGTAAAAATCCAGTTTATCATGAGAGGAGTAAGCAGATTGATACAAGATATCACTACATCAGGGAGTGTGTTAGCGATGGGAGACTGGAAATCAGTCATGTGAGTTCTGAAGAACAGCTGGCATATACTAACAAAACCACTGGGAAGGATCCGTTTTGCAGAGCTAAGGAGGCAGCTAGGCATCATTAGAATTGAAGATTGACAAGATTAAGGGGGTGAATGTTAAGTTAGCAGCATCCAGTCTGTAATCGTGTAAATGTTTATCAGCATGTAGGTGTGCATTAGTTAGCTTGTTTATGGCTTAATCATATTTGTAATAGTGCGTAGAATCATGGGCATGCAGGAGATTGCACTCTGCGCGCCATGACCGCGTCAAGGGCCACTTCTCCGTCATGCAGCCCAATTGAATCATGGACAGACAAAACAGAAACACTGATTCTTGCATAATGCACATGTCCATGAGAGCTCATCCCACACGGTCCAAGAGAGCATCGAGGCAAACTTGAGCTTGGTCAGCGTGATTATCTAGCAGAAGGTGAAGGTTGATGGGATAATGGGAACCAGAGTTCACCAATCCGATCCAGTGGAGCATGCTAGTGAAAGCCCAAAACTGTGATTCTATTCTATTCTATTATGATGGACAAATGAATCATGGTGTGAGCCCATTACTCAAATTGCACATTTTCCCATTGTCTTACAGATATATGGATAGGCAGAGAGAGGTCTGATATGGTTTTTGCTTATCCCTTTCCTTAGTTTCCCTTAGAAGTTATGTGCCTTTAATCTGTGGTTATGATTAATACACAACTATATATGAAGAAAATATACGAAGTAAGATTACAAAGTTCAAAAATAATAGCTAGTTCCATTAGAAGCAAATATTTACCTGCTGCTGTAGAACCTTGGTTCAACGTTGATTTTTTGTTACGACCCATCTAAAAATATAGAACATTAGAAGCTTGTTCTATTAATTACATAAATAAAATACAAGGTTGTAGTATATTACCTTGTTTGTTGGCCATGCAACGGGCATAAAAAGAGCATCCCCCATACTCTCTACACCTAAGTATGGTCGTGGCAGAGTACTTTCCCTTTTTAGCACGCGAGTCACAAAAACCTGTGTGAACTCCCTTCCAAGAGGAACATCTCCCACCTTAGTGGTTGGGTCGGTTGAGATAATATTTGCTTTTGCAACAGGAACTTCTGATCTCATCATAGAATATAATATCACTTCTTTACCAACCTAATAAAATATGCGAAGTAAGATTACAAAGTTCAAATAATGAAACATAAATATGAAGTGATAGATGAGAAAATTACAGGATTATCATCTGCATTTTGAGATGATCCATGATTTCTTTGAGGTACCATTGTTGCAATGTCTCGCCTGCGACTTTGCTCTTCAATAGTATTAACATCTTCACGATTCCTTAGACGACCCACATTGCTTGCAACTCGCCTAGTAAGTTGCAAGTCATCTTCAACCATATTTTGTTAATGGTTATTACCATTGTAATCATGTGCCACCTCATCTGAACGATGCACCCTTGAGTTCTAAAGAAAATAAAAAGGGAAAAAGTGTTAGTGAGATAAAGGAAACAAGCCTAATTAATTAACATGATAGACGCCGAACTGCTCGATATATGCTACACTGACTAAACATATGCAATATTATATCACCTGTCGAGAATTAGACCCATGTTGTGATGGGCTTTCTATATGTTGCACCCCTTGAGCTGCTACCATCATTTGATAAATTTGATCCATTTTTTCTTTCATTTGATTCATATCCTGTCTTAAGGCTCTAACCTCTTGCTCAGACAGACTGCGAGCTTGCAATGCCATTTGAAGCTTTGTTGATATTTTCATTTGAGTTCCAGGGGTGCCTACATCTTGTGGAGTTGGTCCTAAGCCTAAACCACGAATACGACCTCTTGGTTCTTTCTCTCCAAAAACATGTGCATATAAATCACCATCTTCAATACTTTTGTCCTTCAGTTCTGGGTTCTAGCAACAGCTTCTTCAAATTTATTCTTAAGAGGACCACACATATATTATATTTTGTTCACTTATATTTTAATTATTACATAAATCAAAAATATGTGTGTACTCACAATGAATATTTCTGCTCCAGGTAGAGGCACAATATCCCCTTCTTTGTTCTTACGCGTGTGTGTTCTAACATATATTTCATCTCTTCTCGCAGGGCGTCCTTGTTGCTCGGCCTATAAGAAAAAATGATTTGGTCCAGTAATTGACTAGATTTTTCATAAATTAAACTAATGATTATACAAACTAGTGATTATAATTTTTTTACCAGTTCATGCCCCACACGAGCATAACTCTTGCTGCCAGCTGCATGCGACATAGTCAGCTTTGAACGGTTATCTTTACCTCTGTTTGTACGAACCTACAACATACATATGAATCTATCAAAACAATAATACAAATTCATTCATACAATAGTTTAATGAAGGTTTATATCTCAAAAAAGAATTCAAAACAAATCAGCATGTACCTCGGCTTCTGGAGACATCCAATAAGTTATCAACCACTCCCAATCAGATTCTTTCACCCTTTCATCCCTTTTAGCAATAAGCTCTTCAAAACTCAATGTTTCATCAAAATATTTGTTCTTTAGGTCAGCCTTAAACTCTCTCCACTTTTTTGCTACAGATGTTATAACATAATCTATACCAGATTCATCCACTTCATAGTATTTCTGTTTCAACAAAAATGTAGTTGATTACCAAATCTACTGACAATAGGCTAAGACAAATTATCTCACTAAATCAGATTACCTTCACTTTTGTCCATAACTCAAACTTCTTTTTAGAATCAACTAGTCTCCAATCCTCACAAGAAACAGGGATATTTTTCCTCACCAAAGTTCCTATGAAATTACCAAACTCTTTGCTGTTCCTACCAACTGGTTGTCCATATTCATTAAGGGTAATGCAGATTTTAGGCCCACCACTACTTGAATATATGTTCTTCTTCAAGGTTGGGCCCCTTCCTTTCCTTATATTTTGATGCCCAATAGGTTGCTCTGCTTATTACAGGAGATAAAACAGATGAAAACCTTTGTTCATAACTATTTCAAAATTGCTACAATAAATTTAAAGTTTGTTTGATTTTTACCTTCATCATTGATGGGATTTACAGATTCTTCATAACTATTTTCAGATTCTTCATCAACAATATCCCTTTCAGTCCTTGATCGCAAAGTAGGTCCATTAGTTGAAGCTGCTAATGTCCTTGTCTACACTCAAAGAAATGAAAACATTAAAACTTAAGGTTCAGAAATTAAAGCAGTCAACCAATTGCCAGTGAAGTACGTAGCAGAAATTTCAAGCAGTAATATAGCTGTAATATAATATAGCTGTAGCATGACAGCAATACACTATAGCTGTCTAGCAGGACAACAGTAATACTATATTGCAGGACAGCAATACACTATAGCTGTAACAATAACACAGTATAACTGTACAAGCAATCAAAATCAAGCTTTGAACTGAACTGTGAAGACTTTGAAGAAGTCGGAACTCTGAACAGACTTTGAACTGTCAACTGTATAAGCAATAAAAAATGGAGTATGACTGCATGTTCGAAACTGGACAGAGGGAGTACCAGATAATACACTGATCAGACTTTGAAGCTTTTCTTGACCCTTAGGCAATGACCAAAACTGGACAGAGGGAGTACCAGATAAATGCACTATCAAGTATCAACACATATTTCATCTTGGGTCTAATTAAACTTGATGTTCTACATGTTGTGTATTTTTCTACATAATTGGTCAAAGTTAGATAAGCATTTTGATCTATGTGACTGTTATAATTTATACATAATGACAGTTCCTCTGATTAATTCCCTATACGCTTGCACTTTTCTTTTCAAATGCTCTTTGCTGAACAAGTGTTTCTTTTCTATTTACTGTCAGCACAAGATCTCTGTGTCCAGCTCTGCAAAATTACTGGAATGGAACCTTCATTGAACTCGCTGCCTGGGTATCTGCTTGTGAACTATCTGCAAAATTATTGCTTGTGAAGTATAAGTATTATGAACCTTCATTGAACATCGTACCCTTCCATTCAGCTAAATAGGTCATATTTAGTACAGACTCCATTTAGCTAAGTCGACTGGGACAGAAGAATGTATCTGCAGAAGATAAATGAGGCACTGATACATTTAGCTGCAGATACATCAGTGCCACACTTTCCTGTCGTGATCAGCGACTAGGACTTGCTCCTGTCGTGATATACCACGAATACGACCTCTTTTGTAGTTATGAATGAAATACTGAATGCTAAAATGATGATGGCACTATTGTTGCGGCTGTACATTAAGCCTGCTATTGTGTCTTAGGAAAGTGTGGCACTGATGTATCTGCAGTAGAACATGTGGGTGTTGGCTATCGCGTGTGATACATTGAGTCCTGATCATCGGGCTTCTAGGTTATTTGTGGATACCATCAGTTATTTGTGGATAGCATCAGTTATTTGTTCTTGTTTGTATTGGAAAGTAAAACTAGGATTTCAACCCTAGGCCAGGCACACATGAGAAGAGTCTTGCCACCTGACTACCTGAGTCCTCATTCAGTTTATCATTGAGAGACCGTGATAAAGTTTTTGCTTTTTGGTTGCTATGATGTTTGCTGAGTTGCAAACCTTTTCTCTTTTTATCCCTTTTCATATGGATCACTTTTCTTCCCAACTTATTTTTCTTTCATTAATTTTATTTGTTTTAGGACACGAGCAAGAAGTCGCCAATGGAACTGATCAACGAGGTACCTCCAATCAAGGTTGATGGTCGCATTGCCGTCTGTGAAGGGGGTAGGCACCAAAGCTGAATATGCATACTCTATTTTGTTTTGCACATTCTCAAACTGATGACCATATCATACATCTTATGTAAAACTGACTTACCCTTATGCTTGCTGCATCGTTTCAGCTTCTGAAGGTGTTGGACTTGGCCACCCAATCGAGTGCATCTGCCTTGATCTGGAGGCACCTAATGTGTGCAAGTACTGTGGTCTCTGTTATGTTCAAGTTCACCATCACTAAATTGGGAAGATACTGCTGTCTACCGCTGCAGAAGCTGAGTTGACCTTATCTCTACCCCAAACCCCCAAGGGAACTAGCAGGGAGAAGAGATCTTTTCTGCACCCCAACTATGATCCAAGGTTCAGTTAACTGAATTAGTTCAACATGTGGTAGAGAGGAGCTATTAAGTGCCAGCAGTGCATGGCTGACCCACACGGCAAACATGCACACATATCTCTCCAGCTCATGATTCAACACAAATATCCCTTTTGTCCAGTTTTGAAGATAGTAAACCAAACAGACGTGGTCTCCACTTGTGGATAGGTTTCAGACCCTTCTAATTTCAGATATTTGAAGCTTTAATTCTATCCTTACCCCCACAGACGTCTTCAGTTATCCCCAACCCCACTGGTCAACAGCAACAATCATTTATTAGTGCATTAGGATATTATTCCAGGTTGCAGGCCAAAACTGAATTTGTTCTTGCTCATACTGTCAAGGGACCAACAGATAAGTATTCACTGCCCACAAAACAGTCCAAAAACCTGGGTATTTTCAATAGAGAGTAAGGCTTATAGACCTCAGTTAGGCACATCGACTCTATCTCAATTTATACTAACATATGAAGTAGAACATGGAGATAGGGACCTACTTCAGAATCCTACATCAACACTGATCACTTGCCCCAGCCCTGCTGCCCCATTGCACACCTCCCTGTTTAAGCCTTTGGACCTCACAATTTTATATGGCAACAGGCCAATCTCCCTTTTCTAAAGTTATTCTCTAAACATAGTTCTATCAGGTTGGTTCAACAATCCCAGGTCGAAATTACCCAGAACAGAAATTGCATGGGCTCAAACTGACACCAGACACTGCAAATTCAGTTTTCAGGCAGCTAAATGAAATTCAGTCTCTGCAACTGAGAGTCCATCTTTGGGCAGTCTTTACACCACTTTGTGTGTGTGGTCAAGCCCAACTCACTTAAAGGAAGTTGTTATATAACACATGGTCTTCAAACTTACTACAGAAACTTCGGTTTAAAACCACCTAGAACAGACACTACACAGCTCCAAAACTGCACTAAAAATATTGATTTGAGACTTTTAGTTCTGAATAAACTAAGTCACCAACCACCTGACAGTCAAATTTTGAGCAACTGTTACTCCAATTTGCTCGTGGATAACAAGTCTGCAATAGAATTAAGTAAAAATCCGGTATATCACGACCGGAGCAAGTCCTAGTTCTAGTTCCTTCTATAATTCTAGTTCCTTCTACAAGAAAGAAAATTCTAGTTCCGCATGTATTGAGATAGATTGTGGTACTATTAAATTAAATGTAAAAAACATGAACTTATTAAATAGGGAAATACATTAACCTTATGTTTCTTATTGGCTCGATGTGATCCATTTGCTTCTTCATTAACCATAGTACTAGGTACATGGAGATTAAGAGATCTCATCCTCTTCAAATTTTCTTTTATGTTGGCAGCCCTTTGTAGTTCATATTCATTGACCTCCGTTTCTTTACCCATTCCTCTTCCTCTTACAAACTTTCCTCCTGAATCAAGACATAAAGAGATTACAATCAAGATTCAAGACAAAGAGATTACAACGTAAAATGAAACATTTTTGCGTAGACAGATATAAACATATCTTACTTGCTAGGTTGGTTTTCGGCAATCATTATTCCATCTATATCAGTCCTAACACAACTACCACCAATAGATACATTAACTTGTGTGTGTGCATCCAAATCTGGCAAGAAAGAACCTATTTCTGTACTATTGTCTAGCCTTTCTTCCATATCATACATGTCACGTTGTTTTGACTTCAAAACAGTAAACCAATCAGCATCAATAGGATCTTGCACATAGTAAACTTGAGTTGCCTGAGATGCAAAAATAAATGGCTCATCTAATTCCTTGTCACCGGTATTGAATAAATGCTTGAAGTTGACCATTGTCACCCCAAACTTGTCTATTTTGACCCATTTGTCTCGTACTCGGTTATCAATCCAATCACATTTGAACAATACTATTTTTCCCTGGTGATGGTAGTTCAGCTCAAGAATGTCTTTTATAACACCATAATAAGTTTTGCTCATTGATACTGGGTTATTATTGTTTGTCCCATCAAAACTTGTTGCATGTGCAACTAGGGCTACACCACTACACTGCACTGACCTACCCACATCATAAGAATGTGTATGGAAATTTATCCCATTTATAGAATAACTATCATAAGAATGTGCAACCATGTTAGGCTCCTTAGCTAATATTGTTATCTCCTCAGGTACTTCCTCACTCGTTGTTTCCACCTGATGATATTGAAGATTGTTATTGCACTAAAAAAATAATGTGGAACTATACTCTATATAAACATTTTCCTAGATACTTACGTGTGACTTAAACCACTCGTGAAAAGTCTCATAGTGTAAATGACTGATTGCTCTTTGATTTTGATGACCAGCAGAGTAAAGGTATTCTATATGTTTACTAAACAAACATTATAATTTAGTAATCATGAAATAAATGGATGATATTGATTATAAAATATAATGTTCAACTTACTTCAAGTAAGGCTCTATATGGTCATAGTTGAACAAGACATATCTATGTGCTTGAAGCCATGTTTTGTGGTCTAATGTGACACTACGCTTACCAACCAATCCACGACCTATGTTATGGAAGAAAGGGGTGGTATTGATTAAATCAACATTCAAGCCATCATCATTTCTTTTTTTCCGGTTAAATCTAGTTTCACCATGTAAATAGCGAGAACAGAATGTGAGACTCTCATCAAATAGATAACTTTCTGCAATTGACCCCTCTGGGTGATTCCTAGTGCGAACATGGCCCTTACATCTCATTAAAAACCTATAAAGGAGAAATGGCATATATGTTAAACCTTCCTTTGAGTAAAACTAAGTTTAATTTATTGCTAAAATATATTAAAATTTACCTCTCCACTGGTTACATATTACGAAATTGAACAGGGCCAGCAATTCTGACTTGAGTAGGGAGATGAACCATTAAGTGTACCATAATATCAAAAAACGATGGCAAGAATATAGTCTCAAGAATGCTTAGAGTCTCAGCTATTTCTGACTCTAGCTTATGCATATCGCTTATACGAATAACTGGCGAATAGATTTGCTTGAAAAAATTGCTCACACGAATCAGTGCAGCACTAACTATTTCTGGTAAAATCCTTCTCACAGCAAGTGGGAGTAAATACTGTATCAAAACATGGTTATCATGGCTCTTTAGCGCAACAAGCTTCTTCTCCTTCACATCCACATTATTTCTTATATCTGATGCATATCCATCTGGAAATTTTACTCCTTTCAGTACCTCACAAAATAACGTCTTCTCAGACGCACTCATTGTATATGATGCTGGTGGTAAATATAACTTGTCACCCACTGGAATAGGATGAAGCTCAGTTCAAATGCCTAGGGACTGAAGATCCAAACGATATTTCAAGTTATCCTTGGACTTTCGTTGAATGCCTAGGAGGGTGTTGACAATGTTATCACACACATTCTTCTCGATATGCATGACATCTAAATTATGTCGTAACATTAAATCCTTCCAATATGGAAGCCTAAAAAAATAGACCTCCTTTTCCATATGATAGTAGGCTCCCCTTCCTTCTTTTTTGCTTTCTTTTTATGTTGGCAACCTTTCCCATGCACTGTGTGCATATTCTCTGTTTGTAATAAAACTTCATCTCCAGAAAGTGGTCTAGGCGCTGGCCTGTCCTCAACTTTACCATCAAAGGAATCTAGATCAAATCTATATGGATGGTTTGGGTCCAGGAATCTACGGTGTCCCATATAACAATTTTTTGTACCTTGTTTCAATCGTAGAGAACATGTATATGAGTGGCATTCAATACATGCTACTTCACCTGATGTAGTACATGCTGCAATGTACCCTAGGCCTGGATAATCAGATATGGTCCATATTATTGCAGCACGTAATTGAAAATACTCATGCTTTGCAGAATCGTATGTTCTCACCCCTTCAACAAACATATCTAGTAGATCATCAATTAGTGGCTCAAAATAAACATCTATATCACTACCAGGAGATCTACGGCCCGGAATCAGCAATGAGATAATGAAATTTGTTTGCTTCATACACAACCATGGTGCAAAGTTATATGGGATGAGAATAACAGGCCAAATGCTATAGCTAACATTCATGGACCTAAACGAATTAAAACCATCTGTAGATAAAGCAAGTCAAATGTTGCGACTGTCAGAAGCAAACACTGGGTGCTTTTGGTCAAAATCCTTCCAGAGAGGTGAATCTGCAGGATGCCTTAGTAATCCATCTTGTATACGCTCCTCATCATGCCACCTCATGTCACTTGCTGTCTTAGATGATAGAAATAACCTCTGAAGCCTTCTTTTTATTGGAAAATAGCGAAGAACTTTGCATGGAACCTTGTGTACACGTTTTCCATTTAAACTTGTCCTTTTTGATTTCCAGCGTGACCTTTCACATGTGGGACATGCATCACAATTAGCATACTCCTTCCTAAACAAAATGCAATCATTTTCACATGCATCAATTTTGATATACCCGAGTCCTAGACACTTAATTACTTTCTTTGCTTCATTGAAATTTTTTGGCAATGCCAAGCCATCAGGGAAAGCCTCCATTAGTAGATCTAGTAGCATATCAAAACTTTTATCTGTCCACCCTCCAAGCAATTTCAAGTGAAGAATTCTTATTAAGAAATGCAACTTTGAGAACTTCTTACACCCTGGGTATAGCTCTTGGGCATTATCTATCACTAACTGATTGATGGCTTCTAAATCTACATCAGTTTCATCTTGTCGGCGTTCCGAGACCGGGGGGTCCCTGAGCCGACGAGTGAATGTCGCCGCGTGCCCCAGCCCAGATGGGTCGAGCGCGAGGGCGAGCGCGAAGGGGGGAGAGCAAAGGCGGCCGGAGACCGGCGTAAGAGAGGTGGGAATCCCGCGGCTTTCGTGTTCGTCCCGCGCCCAGGTCGGGTGCGCTTGCTATAGGGGGTTACAAGCGTCCACGCGGGAGAGGGAGCGAGCGGCCTCCAGCGAGCGCCTGTCTCGTCCTCGTCCCCGCGTGGCCAACCCTCTCTAAGAGGGCCCTGGTCCTTCCTTTTATAGGCGCAAGGAGAGGATCCAGGTGTACAATGGGAGGGTGTAGCAGAGTGCTACGTGTCTAGCGAAGGAGAGCTAGCGCCCTAAGTACATGCCGTTGTGGCAGCCGGAGAGATTTTGGCACCCAGCTGGTGTGATGTCGTGGCCGTCGGAGGAGCGATGGAGCCTGGCGGAGGGACAGCTGTCGGAGCGGTTGAATCCTTGCTGACGTCCTCTTGCTTCCGTAAGGGGCTGAGAGCCGCCGTCGTCACAGAGTATACAGGGCGCCATCATTGCCTATCTGGCGGAGCGAGCCAGATGGGACGCCGGTCTTGTTCCCTGCGGCCCGAGTCAGCTCGGGGTAGGGTGATGATGGCGCCTCCTGTTGACGTGGCTGATCTGCGCCCTAGGTTGGGCGATGTGGAAGCTCCTCCGAAGCCGAGGTCGAGTCTGTCTTCCGTGGCCGAGGTCGGGTCCGAGCCCCAAATTCGGGCGAGGCGGAGATCACCGGCTGGTGCCGGGGCGGAGTCCGAGCCCTGGGGTCGGGCGAAGCGGAGTTCGTCGTCTTCTGGGGCCGAGCCCAAGTCCGAGCCCTAGGTCGGGTGAGGCGGATATCATCGTCTTTTGGGACTTAGCCCGAGTCCGAGCCCTGGGTTGGGCGGAGTTCGCCGTCTTCTAGGACTTAGCCCGAGTCCGAGCCCTGGGTCAGGCGAGGCGGAGATCGTCGTCTTCTGGGACTTAGCCCGAGTCTGAGCCCTGGGTCGGGCGGAGTTCGTCGTCTTCTGGGACTTAGCCCGAGTCCGAGCCCTGGGTCGGGCGGAGTTCGCCGTCTTCTGGGACTTAGCCCGAGTCCGAGCCCTGGGTCGGGCGAAGTTCGTCGTCTTCCGGGACCTAGCCCGAGTCCGAGCCCTGGGTTGGGCGGAGCGGAGTTCGCCGTCTTCCAGGACTTAGCCCGAGTCCGAGCCCTGGGGTCGGGCGAAGCGGAGCTTCCCATGGTGCCTTCGGCAGGGCTTGACTGCCTGTCAGTCTCACTCTGTCAAGTGGCACCGCAGTCGGAGTGGCGCAGGCGGCGCTGTCCTTCTGTCAGGCTGGTTAGTGGAGCGGCGAAGTGACGGCGGTCACTTCGGCTCTGCTGGCTAAGGGGCGCGCGTCAGGATAAAGGTGTCAGGCCACCTTTGCATTAAATGCTCCTGCGATTTGGTCGGTCGGTGCGGCGATTTGGTCAGGGTTGCTTCTTGGCGAAGGCAGGGCCTCAGGCGAGCCGGGAATATGTTCGCCGCTGAAGGGGGGCCTCGGGCGAGACGGAAATCCTCCGGGGTCGGCTGCCCTTGTCCGAGGCTAGGCTCGGGCGTGGCGTGATCGAGTCCCTCGAATGGACTGATCCCTGACTTAATCGCACCCATCAGGCCTTTGCAGCTTTGTGCTGATGGGGGTTACCAGCTGAGAATTAGGAGCCTTGAGGATACCCCTAATTATGGTCCCCGACAGTAGCCCCCGAGCCTCGAAGGGAGTGTTTGCACTCACTTGGAGGCTTTCGTCGCACTTTTTTGCAAGGGGACCAGCCTTTCTCGGTTGCATTTTGTTCCAGTGGGTGCGCGCGAGCGCACCCGCCGGGTGTAGCCCCCGAGGCCTCGGAGGAGTGGTTTCACTCCTTCGAGGTCTTAATGCCTCGCGTAATGCTTCGGCTGGTCTGGTCGTTCCCTCATGCGAGCTGGCCGTAGCCCAGGTGTACGGTCGGGTCCCAAGTTCTCGGGCTGGTATGTTGACGCTGTCAACGGTTCGGCCGGAGCCGGGTTTGCGAGAGAAGCCCTCGAGCCTCTGCATAGAGCGAGAGGGCGGTCAGGGGCAGACTCGACTTTTTTACATACGCCCCTGCATCGCCTTTCCGCAAGGAGGAGGGGGGAAAGCGCCATGTTGCCCTCGATGGGCGCCAAACATGGTGTCTCCGATGAGCTGCAAGCGGGTAATCCGAGTGGACGTCCGTGCCCCATTCGTTAGGGGTCGGCTAGGGGCCCAGAGGCACGCCCAAAAGTACCTGCGGGTGATCTACCGGACCCGGTCCCCTGGCGACGGGGTCTGAGGGCTTGATGCCTCCCTCTGATGGGATTCTGTTACAAGATCGTTCCCACTGGTCTCGGAAATGTCCTAGGGTACCTCGGGAGCGCAGCCCGAGCCTTGGTTATGTATCGAACGTACCCATGGTCATCCCTCGCTCGGTGTCTGAGGCGGCTGTGAACCCTTCGGGGGCCAGCCTTCGAACCCCTGATCAGTAATGGGCGCGGAGCCCGAGTAGCCTGAGGCGGCCGTGGAACCCTTTCGAGGGGCCGGCCTTCGAACCTCTTACCAGTAGTGGGTGTAGGGCCCACGCGATCTGAGGCGGCTGTCGAACCCTTCCGGGGGGCCAGCCTTCGAACCTCTGATCAGTAGGGGGGCTCGGAGCCTGGTTCGTTCTCGGGGAAGGATCCTTTTCGGGGTATCCCCCTTTCCCGGTCCCTGTTGCAAGAGAGAGAAAGAGGAAAAAAGGAAAAGGATATGAAATCGAACGACGCGGCGTACCTTTTTTGACGCGGTCATTATGGCGAAGGTGAAGCGTCGCCCGCTTCTCCTGCCAGAGGCACCGCCTGTCCCGCCACGGAGTTAATGCGACAGGGCGAGTGGTTGGCGGGGCGGCCGTTGTGCGTGCGCGAGCCGTTCGAGGAACGGGTCACGGGCGCGTTGTCTTCACGCCGTGAGAGAGGGTTCTCTCGCTGCCCCGGACGGGACGTGAGCTTGGTTGATGACGTGACCGCTGCTCCTGCCTGCCAGCCACCGCCATTACTACCGGCCCATTCTTGGCCGCATTGACCGTCGCGCCAGGCCAATGCCGCTGGGTCGTGCACTGGGCCGCCTCGAGTCGCGGCATTGGTTCCGCAGTCGAGGAGGCACGGTGGTGGCGCAAGTGGCGGTGCAGTTGTATGCACGAAGCATTCGGCGCGCCGGTTGCATGACGCGCGGGCCTGGGCCTCCATGCCGGGCGTGTTGGGAGTCGGAGAAGTGCGCCCACTTGGCGCGGTTGCATGCCGCCTGCATGGCTGCCCACCCTTTCGCCCGATGGATGATGTTGGTGAAGAACGCCACCGCCTGCTCGGACCTGATGCTGTTCAGGGGTCGGACCTCGATCCACTTGGAGAATTTGTCGATGGCGACCAGCAGGTGCGTGTAGCCCCCGGGTGCCTTCTGCAAGGGGCCGACGAGATCCAGACCCCACACAGCAAAAGGCCAGGTGATGGGTATCGTCTGCAGGGCCTGAGCGGGCAGGTGGGTCTGCCTTGCGTAGAACTGACACCCTTCACAGGTGCGGACAATTCTAGTGGCGTCGACCACCGCCGTCGGCCAGTAAAAGCCTTGCCGGAAAGCATTCCCAACAAGGGCTCGAGGCGCTGCGTGATGGCCGCAAGCCCCCGAGTGTATCTCTCGCAAGAGTTCCTGACCTTCGGCGATGGAGATGCATCGCTGGAGGATGCCAGAGGGGCTGCGGTGGTAGAGCTCCTTCTCATCACCCAGCAAGACGAACGACTTGGCGCGCCGCGCCACCCGTCGAGCCTCGGCTCGGTCGAGGGGTAGCTCTCCTAGGCGGAGATATTGCAGGTACGTGGTCTGCCAGTTTTGATTAGGCGTGACCCCGCTTTGCTCCCCCTCGACGTGCAGCGTCTCGCCCTCGGGGGCCGAGGGTACCTCGGGTTGAACCGAGGATACCTCGGGCCGAGCCGAGGGTGCCTCAGAATGATCCGAGGGTACCTCGGGCTGGGCCGAGGGTGCCTCGGGCTCGGGCGTGTCATCGACCTTGACGGAGGGTTGATGCATCCCGGGAGAAGACGTCCGGGGGAACCGTCGTTCGCCCCGAGGCTATTTTAGCCAGCTCGTCCGCAGTCTCGTTGTAGCGCCGAGCGATGTGGTTGAGCTCGAGCCCGTAGAACTTGTCTTCCAGGCGCCGAACCTCATCGCAGTAGGCCTCCATCTTCGGGTCGCGGCAGTGGGAGTTCTTCATGACTTGGTCGATGACGAGCTGTGAGTCACCGCGAGCGTCGAGGCGTCGGACCCCTAGCTCGATGGCGATCCGCAACCCGTTGACCAGAGCTTCGTACTCAGCCTCATTGTTGGATGCCGGGAAATGGAGGCGTAGCACGTAGCGTAGGTGCTTCCCGAGGGGCGAGATGAAGAGTAGGTCTGCGCCGGCTCCTGTCTTCATCAGCGACCCGTCGAAGAACATGGTCCAGAGCTCCGGTTGGGTCGGAGCCGTCAGTAGCTGGGTGTCGACCCATTCAGCTACGAAGTCCGCCAAGACCTGGGACTTGATGGCCTTCCGAGGAGCGAACGAGATTGTCTCGCCCATGATTTCCACCGCCCACTTTGCAATCCTACCCGAGGCCTCTCGGCACTGGATGATCTCCCCCAGGGGGAAGGATGACACCACAGTTACCGGATGAGACTCGAAGTAGTGTCGCAGCTTCCGCCGCGTTAGGATCACCGCGTACAGCAGCTTCTGAACTTGTGGGTAGCGGATCTTGGTTTCGGACAGTACCTCGCTGACGAAGTAGACTGGCCTCTGAACGGGCAATGCATGCCCCTCTTCTTGCCTCTCGACCACAATCGCGGCGCTAACCACCTGAGTGGTCGCGGCGACGTAGACCAGGAGGGCTTCTCCGGCAGCTGGGGGCACCAAGATATGCGCCTTTGTGAGGAGTGCCTTCAGGTTCCCGAGGGCTTCCTCGGCCTCAGGGGTCCAAGTGAAGCACTCGGCCTTCCTTAAGAGGCGGTACAGAGGTAGACCTCTTTCGCCGAGGCGTGAGATGAAACGGCTCAGAGCCACGAGGCATCCCATGACCCTCTGTACGCCTTTCAAGTCCTTGATGGGCCCCATGCTGGTGATGGCTGTGATCTTCTCCGGGTTGGCTTCGATGCCCCGCTCGGAGACGATGAATCCCAAGAGCATGCCTCGGGGTACCCCGAAAACACACTTTTTGGGATTGAGCTTGACGCCTTTCGCCTTGAGACATCGGAATGTCGCTTCAAGGTCGGAAAGAAGGTCGGAGGCTTTCCTCGTCTTGACTACAATGTCATCGACGTAGGCCTCGACCGTGCGGCCAATGTGTTCGCCGAACACATGGTTCATGCACCGCTGGTACGTCGCGCCTGCATTCCTCAAGCCGAACGGCATGGTGACATAGCAGTACATGCCGAAGGGTGTGATGAAAGAAGTCGCGAGCTGGTCAGACTCCTTCATCCTGATTTGATGATACCCTGAGTAGGCATCGAGGAAAGACAGGGTTTCGCACCCAGCAGTGGAATCCACGATTTGGTCGATGCGAGGCAGAGGGTAGGGAACCTTCGGACATGCTTTGTTGAGACCAGTGTAGTCTACACACATCCGCCATTTCCCCCCTTTCTTTCTCACAAGCACAGGGTTGGCAAGCCATTCGGGATGGAATACCTCTTTGATGAACCCTGCCTCCATTAGCTTGTGGATCTCCTCGCCTATGGCTCTGCGCTTCTCCTCGTCGAATCGGCGCAGTGGCTGCTTGACAGGTCGGGCTCTGGCTCGGATGTCCAGCGAGTGCTCGGCGACATCCCTCGGTATGCCGGGCATGTCCGAGGGACTCCACGCGAAGACGTCGGCGTTCACGTGGAGAAAGTCGACGAGCACCGCTTCCTATTTGGGATCGAGCCCGGAGCCGATCCGGATCTGCTTGGAGGCGTCGCCGCTGGGGTCGAGGGGGATGGACTTAACCGTCTCCGCTGGCTCAAAGTTGCCGGCATGACGCTTCACGTCTAGCACCTCCTTAGAGAGGCTCTCCAGGTCAGCGATGAGGGCCTCGGACTCGGCAAGGGCCTCGGCGTACTCCACGCACTCCACATCGCATTCGAACGCGTGTTTGTACGTGGGGCTGACGGTGATGACCCCGTTGGGGCCCTGCATCTTGAGCTTCAGGTAGGTGTAGTTGGGGACGGCCATGAACTTCGCGTAGCATGGCCTCCCCAGTACCGCGTGGTAGGTTCCTCGGAACCCAACCACCTCGAACGTCAGGGTCTCCCTTCGGAAGTTGGAGGGTGTTCCGAAGCAGACGGGAAGGTCGAGCCGTCCGAGGGGCTGGACGCGCTTCCTGGGAATGATCCCATGGAAGGGCGCAGCGCCTGCCCGGATGGAGGACAGATCGACACGCAGGAGCCCGAGGGTGTCGGCGTAGATGATGTTGAGGCTGCTGCCTCCGTCCATGAGGACCTTGGTGAGCCTGACATCGCCGATGACGGGGTCGACGACGAGCGGGTATTTCCCCGGGCTCGGCACATGGTCGGGGTGATCGTCTCGGTCGAAGGTGATGGGCTTGTCGGACCAGTCTAGATAGACTGGCGCCGCCACCTTCACCGAGCAGACCTCCTGGCGCTCTTGCTTGCGGTGCCGAGCCAAGGCGTTCGCCGCTTGCCCACCATAGATCATGAAGCAGTTGCGGACCTCGGGGAACTCTCCTGCCTGGTGATCTTCCTTCTTGTCATCGTCGCGGGCCTTGCCACCCTCCGCGGGTGGCCCGGCCCTGTGGAAGTGGCGCTGGAGCATGACGCACTCCTCAAGGGTGTGCTTGACGGGCCCCTGGTGATAGGGGCACGGCTCCTTGAGCATCTTGTCGAAGAGGTTGGCACCTCCGGGGGGCTTCCGAGGGTTCTTGTTCTCGGCGGCGGCGACAAGGTCCGCGTCGGCGGCGTCGTGTTTCGCTTGCGACTTCTTCTTGCCCTTCTTCTTGGCGCCGCGCTGAGTTGACGCCTCGGGAGTATCTTCCGATGGGCGGCCCTGGGGCTGCTTGTCCTTTCGGAAGATAGCCTCGACCGCCTCCTGGCCGGAGGCGAACTTGGTGGTGATGTCCATCAGCTCACTCGCCCTGGTGGGGGTCTTGCGACCCAGCTTGCTCACCAGGTCGCGGCAGGTGGTGCCAGCGAGGAACGCGCCGATGACATCCGAGTCGGTAATGTTGGGCAGCTCGGTGCGCTGCTTCGAGAATCGCCAGATGTAGTCTCGGAGAGACTCTCCCGGCTACTGTCGGCAGCTTCGGAGGTCCCAGGAATTCCCGGGGCGCACATACGTGCCCTGGAAATTGCCGGCGAAAGCTTGGACTAGTTCGTCCCAGTTGGAGATCTGCCCCGGAGGTAGGTGCTCCAACCAGGCGCGAGCGGTGTCGGAGAGGAACAGGGGGAGGTTGCGGATGATGAGGTTGTCATCGTCCGTTCCACCCAGTTGGCAGGCCAGACGGTAGTCCGCGAGCCACAGTTCCGGTCTCGTCTCCCCTGAGTACTTTTGTGATAGTAGTCGGGGGTCGGAACCGGGTCGGGAACGGCGCCCGTCGGATGGCTCGGCTGAAGGCTTGCGGACCGGGTGGTTCGGGCGAGGGACTCCGATCCTCCCCGCTGTCGTAGCGTCCCCCACGCCTAGGGTGGTAGCCTCGGCGCACCCTCTCATCGAGGTGGGCCCGACGGTCGCGGTGATGGTGCTCGTTGCCGAGGCGACCCGGGGCCGCATGCGTGGTGTTGCGCGTGCGCCCGGTGTAGACCGAGGCTTCCCGCATGAATCGGGTAGTCGCGGCATGAGGTTCCGAGGGGTACCCCTGCCTTCGGGAGGCGGAGCTCTCAGCCCGTCGGACCGCGGCGCCTTCTAGGAGATTCTTGAGCTCTCCCTGGATTCGCCGCCCCTCGGTGGTTGATGGCTCCGGCATCGCACGAAGAAGCATTGCTGCTGCCGCCAGGTTCTGGCCGACCCCACTGGATGCGGGTGGTGGCCTGACCCTGACGTCGTCTGTGATGCGGTGCTGGAAGCCCTAGGGTAGATGATGTATTTCTCCGGCCGGAGGTTGGCCCGCCCATGCCTGCCCGACGTCCCGACGGATCGGCTCAAGCGCTCCTGCTCCCTCGTCGAGCTTGGCCTGCACCCCGCGGATTTGCTCGAGCTGTGGGTCATGGCCCCCCGCCTGAACGGGGACCACAGCCAGCTCCTGTGGGATGTCAACGCGAGGCACCGGCCTAGGGAGGTCACCGTCCTCCAGCATGCCGAGATGGTTGCCTTCAGAGGGACCCCCTAGATCAACGTGGAAGCATTCGTGACTTGGGCCGCAGTCCTCGTCGCCGAGGCTACGGCTACCGTCGGAACAGTCGGAAAGGCAGTAGTCGCATGCGGTCATGAAGTCCCGCATGGCACTAGGGTTGCCAAGTCCAGAGAAATCCCAACAGATGCTGGGTTCGCCGTCTTCCTCGGACCCAGAGGGCCCGTAGGTCGAGACGTCCGTCAGCCGGTCCCAAGGTGACCGCATACGAAACCCTAGAGGGTTTTGACTCGCCTCTACAAGAGTGCCCGCCAAAGCGGGGCCGCTAGGCGGGTCGAGGCTGAATCCGAAAGACGTGGGATGGGAATTGGTCAGTACCTTTTGGTCGACGGGCGGCGATGAGGTCACGTCGGGGACTGACTGCGCCGTCGTCTCAGGTACGAGGGTGACGTCCAGCAAGCTTTTCGCGAGCGTTCTGGCGTCGTCCGCTTGCTCAGGATTGGCGTGTCGCGGGGGGACGGCGCTCTCCTTCGTCTCAAACGCGAGGTCGACGCCTGGTGCGCCCCCCGTTGGGGCGCTGGGGCCGTCGACTCGCTCGACAACCGACGAGGCGCTGTCTCCTGCTTGGCCTTGGTTGCCCCGCCTTCTCCTCCGTCGGCGGGGGAGAGGACGGGGCGAGCTCGAAGGTTGTTCTTCCACCATGCGGGGAAGACGTCGCCGATTCCGCCGCCGGCAGGCGGGTTGTCGGCCGCCACTGTCGTTGTCGCACGACGATGGAAGGAGTATCACGTCGTAGCTGCCGTCGAGGGACATGAACTCAAGACTCCCGAAACGGAGCACCGTCCTGGGTTGGAGAGGTTGCTGGAGACTGCCCATCTAGAGCTTGACGGGAAGCTGTTCGTCAACACGCAGCAGGCCCCTACCTGGCGCACCAACTGTCGGCGTTCCGAGACCGGGGGGTCCCTGAGCCGACGAGTGAATGTCGCCGCGTGCCCCAGCCCAGATGGGTCGAGCGCGAGGGCGAGCGCGAAGGGGGGAGAGCAAAGGCGGCCGGAGACCGGCGTAAGAGAGGTGGGAATCCCGCGGCCTTCGTGTTCGTCCCGCGCCCAGGTCGGGTGCGCTTGCAGTAGGGGGTTACAAGTGTCCACGCGGGAGAGGGAGCGAGCGGCCTCCAGCGAGCGCCTGTCTCATCCTCGTCCCCGCGCGGCCAACCCTCTCTAAGAGGGCCCTGGTCCTTCCTTTTATAGGCGCAAGGAGAGGATCCAGGTGTACAATGGGGGGGTGTAGCAGAGTGCTACGTGTCTAGCGAAGGAGAGCTAGCGCCCTAAGTACATGCCGTTGTGGCAGCCGGAGAGATTTTGGCACCCAGCTGGTGTGATGTCGTGGCCGTCGGAGGAGCGATGGAGCCTGGCGGAGGGACAGCTGTCGGAGCGGTTGAATCCTTGCTGACGTCCTCTTGCTTCCGTAAGGGGGCTGAGAGCCGCCGTCGTCACAGAGTATACAGGGCGCCATCATTGCCTATCTGGCGGAGCGAGCCAGATGGGACGCCGGTCTTGTTCCCTGCGGCCTGAGTTAGCTCGGGGTAGGGTGATGATGGCGCCTCCTGTTGACGTGGCTGATCTGCGCCCTAGGTTGGGCGATGTGGAAGCTCCTCCGAAGCCGAGGTCGAGTCTGTCTTCCGTGGCCGAGGTCGGGTCCGAGCCCCAGGTTCGGGCGAGGCAGAGATCGCCGGCTGGTGCCGGGGCGGAGTCCGAGCCCTGGGGTCGGGCGAAGCGGAGTTCGTCATCTTCTGGGGCCGAGCCCAAGTCTGAGCCCTGGGTCGGGCGAGGCGGAGATCGTCGTCTTCTGGGACTTAGCCCGAGTCCGAGCCCTGGGTCCGGCGGAGTTCGCCGTCTTCTGGGACTTAGCCCGAGTCCGAGCCCTAGGTCGGGCGAGGCGGAGATCGTCGTCTTCTGGGACTTAGCCCGAGTCCGAGCCCTGGGTCGGGCGGAGTTCGTCGTCTTCTGGGACTTAGCCCGAGTCTGAGCCCTGGGTCGGGAAGAGTTCGCCGTCTTCTGGGACTTAGCCCGAGTCCGAGCCCTGGGTCGGGCGGAGTTCGTCGTCTTCCGGGACATAGCCCGAGTCCGAGCCCTGGGTCGGGCGGAGTGGAGTTCGCCGTCTTCCGGGACTTAGCCCGAGTCCGAGCCCTGGGGTCGGGCGAAGCAGAGCTTCCCATGGTGCCTTCGGCAGGGCCTGACTGCCTGTCAGTCTCACTCTGTCAAGTGGCACCACAGTCGGAGTGGCGCAGGCGGCGCTGTCCTTCTGTCAGGCCGGTCAGTGGAGCGGCGAAGTGACGGCGGTCACTTCGGCTCTGTCGGCTGGGGGGCGCGCGTCAGGATAAAGGTGTCAGGCCACCTTTGCATTAAATGCTCCTGCGATTTGGTCGGTCGGTGCGGCGATTTGGTCAGGGTTGCTTCTTGGCGAAGGCAGGGCCTCGGGCGAGTCGGGAATATGTTCGCCGCTGAAGGGGGGCCTCGGGCGAGACGGAAATCCTCCGGGGTCGGCTGCCCTTATCCGAGGCTAGGCTCGGGCGAGGCGTGATCGAGTCCCTCGAATGGACTGATCCCTGACTTAATCGCACCCATCAGGCCTTTGCAGCTTTGTGCTGATGGGGGTTACCAGCTGAGAATTAGGAGCCTTGAGGGTACCCCTAATTATGGTCCCCGACACATCTGAACCATCAGATACTTCAAAATCCCCTTTATCATCTAGTCCACCAGCCATGTCTTGAACCAAATTGGCTATGTCATCTTCATCTGAATTGTTTGCAGCCTCTATATCACTATAGTCATGACTATTAATAGGCATAGAGTCTGTTTCTCCATGATAAGTCCACCTTTTGTATCCCTCTTGAAAGCCATCACATATCAAGTGCGCACGAACTTCATTTTCATCTTTCCATAGAGAATTAACACATTTTCTACAAGGACATAGAATTCTATTTCCACCTATAGAATTGCTAAACGCAAACTCAATAAATCCAGCTACCCCATCTATGTAGACCTTCGTGTGCCTATAAATATTGGGTACAAAAACGATATGTTGGTCAAAGGTGATTACTACAAAATAATGGTTTATAGAACATTGTTAGAAATATACCTAGGTTCATTCATCCACCTTTTATCCATGTTGTACCTTAAAAGATAATAAGATGAAATGTACCCTTCCTAGTTTCAAAGTAGAGGTGTAAAAAGGGGAATCATTACAAGTATCAAAGATAAAAGCTGAACTAATGATCGTCTAATTATTTTATAGCAAAATTTACTAACTACAAGTTTGCAACACATA
Organism: Zea luxurians; assembly: GCA_029449295.1. Classification (NCBI taxonomy): domain Eukaryota; kingdom Viridiplantae; phylum Streptophyta; class Magnoliopsida; order Poales; family Poaceae; genus Zea; species Zea luxurians. The sequence continues at coordinate 32,532,960 of JAOPSE010000010.1, read as the reverse complement.
CCTCTACTAGGTTTGGTTTTAGCATTGTTTTTTCACTTGTCCATTCATTTTGTTTCATCTTCATTATTTAGTATTAATAATCTTCAGAAATCCATTGTGCTTTAAAAACTCATGTCAAATAAATGATAACCAATAAATTAAAAAATCAACAACGAAAAAATGACTTTCGGGTTTCCTAGTAGAGTCATGTCGTGGGGCCATGATATATAGAATTAGGAAGTCAAGAACTGCTGAAATGGTGAGCTGTAGGCTGACGCCTTGGGTTGAAAACTAGAAAACTACAAGCTGATGAGCAGAGAATTGCAGGAGCCAGAAGGCCAGCAGCAGGCGAGCAAGCAGTAGCCTGCAGGCGGCTAATGCCTAAGGCACATAGCACGAGCAAGCAGTAGCCTACAGCATAATGTTGTGATCTCATCGCCCTCACCACAACCCCCTAACTGTTTGGGAATAGAAGCACTGACAAAAGAGTCAAATCGTTTGTTTCCTAATCTTGCTCAAGTTGCCTAATCGTCGTGATCACATGAGCATATGCATTATTGGTTTACTTTATCCAAGGGTTGTTCATTGATTTCAACAATTCATGTTACTAGTAGCGCACAAGAACAGGGCCTCGTCCAGGTAACGAACGATTTGTTTAGGTGTCCATCTTCTTTCTTGCATCTAGCACCTATGGCTACTGAAACGAACTTGCATCAAATGTCCATGGCTATTGATTAGTTTGTGCCAGAGAATGATTTTGGTAGAGATCTGCGGCAGAGCCAAGGTATGGCAAACCGAGTACCCCCGCCACTACCCATCAACAACAAAGATTGCACAAAAATTAAAACCCATAATTCAAAGCAGCTCGAAGTCATCCTCATCGGCAATGTCGTCCTCACCAGCAGCCCGCCCGCCTGCACCACGCCGTGCAGGCCTTCCCGCCCGTGCCGACCTGCTTGCCCACGCCGGCCTGCTCGCCCGCGCCGGCCTCCCCTTCTCAATCGCCGCCGTTATGCTGTTAGGTCTCGGACACACGCGACAGCGCGCCGTCCTGCTCGCCCTTCTTTATCGCCGCCGCCTGCTTGCCCGCGCCAGCCTCGCCCGCCTGCTCGCCCGCGCGTGACTCAATCGCGCCGTGGCCTGTGCTCGCCCGCGCGTGACTCAATCGCGCCGCTGCCTGTGCTCGCCCGCGCGTGAACTCAATCGCGCCGCCACCCTGCTCGCCCGCGCGCGCGCTATCTAGGTCGACGTGACTCGGCTCGGGACGCAAGCGCGCGTGAAACTGGGCAATAATATGTTCGAATCCAATCCTGGCCTATACGTACGTACTTAATTAGTGACACGACGACGCTCGTTGTTAAACTAGCAACGACGTATATCCTCTCTCTTTTTTTGACTGTCAACGGCGTATATATCCTTTAGTTTGTATCTCCGAGAGTTGATCAACGACCAGATTTTTGAACTTGTTGTGCAGGATATATTAATAAAAAAATTAGTCGCTTAGGTTATTTATGATGATGAAACCTGCTAGCTCGTTCAATTATCTAGGACTTATAGTTATGCCTTTGACGTGGATGTTCAGTTTTTAGGTTTGTTTTATGAATTAATACATTTTTTTCCTTCGTTGTATAAGCGACGTGTGCTCCTTAACTGTCCATGGTGCCTTCGTCAACTTAAATACATGTTCACCATTTCAAAATGTGTTCATAGAGACAGGTGTGTCTACGTCTATTATTTGATTCATAAAAACAAAAATCAAATCCTTCATCTATCAAAAGATCAGTTTCCTTTTCTTTTCTTCTTCTTGTGGGCTAGCTCTATATATTATACGTATACAGTAATGTATGGCCTCTTCCGACAGGACGGACAGAGCGAGGCCACAATAAAAATTAAAACCAATTTAATTTAATTTGCTATATATTTAGAATCGTGACATCCATTTACCGACAAACGATTTGATGCTACTTTTTCCCGACAGACTTTGCGCCACGTATAATCTGTTTTACCGACAGATGGACTGCCATAATAGCTCGACATTATTGCTGACAGATTTGTTGACTCCAATACAATAACTACCGACAGATAGTGTGATGGGAATATTTTGTGACAGACTGTCTGTCGCAAAACGTCTATTTTTACCGTCAGTTGTTTGACGCTAAAAGTGTGTCATGGTGTAGTGAAAAAGAAAAGGGGAATTTAATGGTGGAGACTGATGATACCCTAACCAAACCCCTTGAGTGTCTACTAAAACATCTAAGGGGCAATCCAAGTCTAATCCATTATGATTATCTCTAGGCAAAACCTCAAACCTAAATTGATAAGCATAAACCCCTAAGAGCCTTTTATAACAAGGAAACCCTAAGTTATTAACTAACTTGGTTTTTCTTCACTAGGCATAATTGTTAATAAATTTTACATATCACAGCATGCATATATCTTATTCATTGCATTCGATAGATTGCAACCTAGCGGACGGAGAGTACATCCTCGTGCCGGAGCAAGGAGTTGCTCAGGAGGTAGCCCCGGATCCAGCACCAGAGCCTGCCCCAGAGGATCTGCCTGCCCCAGCTTTGGAAGGCAAGCCCCGGTTTATGCATAACCGTTTATATATGCTATTTTACTATACTTATTGTTTGTAGGCTTGTATTGTGCACTTAAGTGTAGGAGTTATTTGGAACCTTAGCTGCATGAACTCATGATTCCTTTTGAGATGGATACTAGTATGCTAGGTCGAGTAGCTGCTTACTAATTAGGATCTCGGTAGAAGTCGAGTGATTTTTTAGCACTCGCGCGAGGTCAGGAATTGGTTGTATCCACGTTCATAGCATAATGATGTTGGTCTGTGGACAACAATCCATGGGGATTGATTGTCTATGAGGTGGAAATTGGAATAAGGATTAAGGTGTGGTACCGTGAGTCAAGCGTTTGAACGTACTAAACATATGCCGAGAAATATGGTAAATCGGTAAACCTAGTACCGGATTGAACCTGCCCACAGACATATCCCCTCACGCAACCTGAGACGTGGTCTCCCATTCCGGTTATGGTGGGTACAAGTGCGGTCACTGCACGACGGCAGTCGGGGTCAGTGAGGCATTGTACGCCAAGGCGATGAGCCCTGATCTGTTGCCAGGGAATCGATGGAGACGGTTGATGTGTGTGAGGACGGAGTGCCTCACCACGTCGTGTGTTTAGGTTTACCTTGCAAGGTTTAAAAACTCGATTCGAATCGTCTGCTTCTCGCAGCTAATGAGACTGCTTGATCCATGCTGCTACATTGAGTAACAAGTGGAAATGTGATGTTTGGCAAAAGATATTTGATTGCTAACTTGCTTGATACCATGATTGAGTAGATAGTACACAATTAGTCTTAAGAGAGTCACACTAAAACTTGAAAAAGCTAAAACTTGATTTATAGACTCAGCTAGAGCTTTTGGCAAACCAAACCCCTCAGCCAAACAGCTGCATGTCTAGAGGTAGAGGAGTAGACTCCTCGCACCGAGTAAGTCTAGCTGAGTATTAGTATACTCAGCCTTGCTTGTGGCATAATTTTACAGGTTCTCTGGAGGACATGGTTGCTGGAGTGACTTGGCCGTCCATCTTGCCACCGGGTTGGACAGTCGAGTGGGACCCTATCTCGGCAGAGGAGGAGCATGAGGAGTGATGGGACATGCTTCCCCATCTCTCTGTTTATTTATCGCTAGTTTTATTCCGCTGCATTCCGAACAATGATGACTACTTTTGCTAAACTTCGATGATGATGTAATAAATTTAATACTCAATGTATGGTTTTATGCTTTATTGTATTTGCTCTTTGCCTCACCATCGAGTGAGTACGTGGTACTTGATCCTGTTAGTGGCCTCGTCGGACTAGATCCGAGGGACTGACGTGTTATTCCTATTTAAGTGTGGTCTAGCCTCTAAGGCGGGACTTAGGCACTTAAGTTGGAATAATTCGGGCGGTTCCGCCACACCTGGTATCAGAGCTCGTACCACCACAGAGGAATCAATAAGCTATAAATATCATCCTTTTCCAAAGTAAAACTTGGTAGAAACAAATGTTGGATAGATCGTAGGACGATCAGGATAGACCTAGGACGTGAAGCCTTAGGATGATAGAGGGGTAGCTAGGTGGCTAATTAAGTAAGCCCTACAGGCTACTATAAGTGATGGGAGTTCCTTCCTATTCCCTCTAAGTTGATGTGAGGTCGTTTAGGACGAACATGCATGCATCCTTAATTAAATTATTTAATAAGTGGGTAAGAACTTTAGTACATAATGGTGACAAATTAAGTACCCCCAGTACCATTGTCGTAGTTATAGACACGCTGAGTTGCGATCCCTTTTCATTTTAAAATTCTTTTTCTTTTACTTACGCTTAACCATACACACATGACTTCTCACGGATCCTCGGACGAAGGGAATGCACAGTCCCACACTGATGGGCTTGCACGAGAGGGTTTCCCCTGTATCTTGTGGGAGGTACTTTAGGGAGCTGGTTACACGACGCCTCCCCAGTACGCGGTGCGGCTATTCGAGAAGCACCGAGTGCCCCGCTGTAGGGTGAGGATGACCCTGGAGCCTCATCCCCTGCAGCCAGGTTGGCGTTCGCTGGACTCTAAGTCTTTTGGATACAGGGCTGAGGATACTATCGAGGCGATTGCTCTTCACAGACTGACCACCTTCTGTGGATTCCACCCCTTGGAGCTGTCCACTCACCCCATTGGTTTGTTCCCCGCGGAGAAGGAGGACGACCCAATCTAGAAGGACCGAGTGGAGCATGCCAAGGATATCTGGGCTATCTACCCAGGTCAGACTGCTCACTTGACGGTGCGGTGCATGAATGCCATGTATCGTCTGCAAGTGATGCATGGAGAAGCAATGTCCCATCTGATGGCATTGTTGGAGGCGACCAAGATCACTTTGGATAACAGAGAGGAACTTGTGATTGACTTGTCCACTGAGATGGTGGAAAAAGACCTACAAGTGGAGCAGTTGTCAGATGAGATCCACGAGCTTGAGGAGCTAGTGGGAACCAGGGAGAACACCATCGAGGTTCTCGAGGATCAGCTTATCAATACTCAGCAGCAGCTTGCGGAGGCTAACCAGCATCTGGATATGTACCACCAGGAGATCCAGGACATGGAAGCTAACGAGGATGTCGACATCGAGGGAGGAGAGGAGCCTGCCTCTAGTTTGGACACTGCTGGCTCAGGGAGACCACCTTCCCCCGAGTCGAGCGTTGCCTCGTTTGCTCACTAGGTCGCAGAGATATGGTTAGAAGTCTGTGACGGTAGAACTCCTCGAGGCTAGTTTAGCTTTTGCACCCTTAGGGTACTAGGCTAGTTAGAGTTGAGTCTTTTGAGTTATTGATGTAATCATGGCAAACTCTTTTGGAAATTTGGGTGATGAACGATGTCAGCTTTAATTTAAGAAGAAAAGTTTATGCCATGTGGAATCTTTTATAATTATGCAAAAATATATAGGTTTTACCCCTGTGACTCTTTCACCATGATATAACTTTAGGCCTCGGATATATAATATTGAGAATATGCATAAATTTTCAAATGGCAGGAAGAGCGCGTCGTGGACCGAATGAGCGCATTCCTCCACCACCGCCACCGCCTCCTACTCTGCAGGAGCTGATGGCTCAGCAGAACGAGATCTTGCGACAGTTAGCTCAGAGACAGCCACCACCTCAGCATTATGGTGGTGGTGATCATCAGCGTCACCCCGTAGCAGCCACTTATCAGGAGTTCCTCAGTACCCAACCACCGTTGTTCACCAGGGCCGAGGACCCACTTGATGCTGATGTATGGCTGAGGGTAGTGGAATCCAAATTCCCCCTACTCCATGGAGTTTGTTCAGAGGTAACTAAGGTCAGGTTCGCCACCCAGCAGCTTCGCGGACCCGCGCGGACATGGTGGGATCATTTCCTTGCTATGCAGCCAGCTGACCATGAGGTGGAATGGAGGGAGTTCAAGACAGCTTTCAAGGGGCATCATATACCAGCAGGCATTATGGACCGCAAGCTCAATGAGTTTCTGGCACTCACTCAGGGAAATAGGACAGTGTTACAGTATGCTCAGGCCTTCAATGACCTATGCCAGTATGCCGGATATCATGCAGACACCGACGAGAAGAAGAGGGACAGGTTCAGAAGGGGGCTCAGCACTAAGCTCTGCGACCGTCTCAACACAGTCAGGGCCAACAGCTATAATGAGTTAGTTAACATGGCCATTTCTCAGGAGGACTATATCACAGCTCATCAGGCAGAGAAAAAGAGGAAGACCCCTGTGGAAGGACCTTCAGCTCAGCCACAACGCTTCAGGATCGTGTCTAACATTTAGAATAGGGGACCTTAGCAGCAGCAAGGACGTTGGGTGATCCGACCACAGCAGCAGCAGCAGGCACCCAACCGCACCCAGTTTCCAGTTCAGAGGAACAATCAGCCACAGCAGCAGCAGTACCGTCAAACCAATGACAACAGGTGTTTCACTTGTGGTAACACTGGGCACTATGCCAAGAATTGCCCCAGAAATTAGCAGAGGCAGGGACAGAATGCCAACCAGAATCAAGGCAAGAGACAGAAGGTGCAAGTAAGACAAGGCAAACTGAACTTCACCACCATGGCTGACATTCCAGAGGGAGCACCCGTCATGACTGGTATCTTTTCAGTTTTGAATTATCCTGCAATTATTCTTTTTGATTCTGGTGCATCACATAGTTTTATCAGTGCAAAATTTAGTGCCAAATGTCAATTACCTTTCTATCACACCCATGGGGGTATCACAATCTCAACACCAGGAGGCAGGGTTGCCACCTATCAAATCAACAAGAATGTGCCTATAAAGTTTGGTAGTTTGATAATCAAAACCAGCCTCCTCATTTTGGGTTTGGATAGCGTGGATGTCATATTGGGAACTGACTGGTTAACCAAACATCAGGCAGTGATTGATATTGCAGCAAGGGCCATTGAAGTGCACTCGCCTACCTGTGGTGAAACCACATTATATCTGCCCGATCAGGGTTGTACCCATTCCTGTGCCTTCATTATGATAGAATCCCCGATTGAGAGGATCCCAGTGGTCTGTGACTACCCAGATGTTTTTCCTGACGAATTGCCAGGAATGCCACCCGATAGAGACATAGAGTTCGCAATTGAATTGCAACCCGGAACTGCACCTATATCCAAGAGACCATATAGGATGCCTCCAGCAGAGTTAGTAGAGTTGAAAAAGCAGTTGCAAGAATTGTTGGACAAGGGATTTATTCGCCCAAGTACTTCACCCTGGGGATGTCCAGCCTTATTTGTGAAGAAGAAAGACGAGAGTTTGGGAATGTGTGTCGATTACCGCCCTCTCAATGCGATGACCATCAAGAACAAATACCCACTGCCCCGTATTGATGTTTTGTTTGATCAGTTGGTAGGAGCCAAAGTGTTCTCCAAGATAGACCTTCGCTCGGGCTACCATCAGATCAAGATCCGTGCCAGCGATATTCCCAAGACGGCTTTCTCTACCAGATATGGGCTCTATGAATTTTTGGTGATGTCTTTTGGGCTGACCAATGCCCCGGCTTATTTCATGTACCTGATGAACTCAGTGTTCATGCCAGAGCTGGACAGATTTGTGGTGGTTTTCATTGATGACATTCTGGTGTATTCCAAGAATGAAGCCGAGCACACTAAGCATTTGCATAACGTACTTCAGAGACTGCGTGACCATCAGTTGTATGCTAAATTGTCCAAATGTGAATTCTGGCTGAAGGAAATAAAATTTTTGGGTCACACAATTTCTCAGGATGGGATATCAGTTTATCCTGAGAAGGTACAAGAAGTAATGAATTGGAAACCTCCTACTACAGTGCGGCAGATTCGGAGCTTTCTGGGATTGGCAGGGTATTATCGACGATTTATTCCGGATTTCTTCAGAATTGCCAAGCCAATGACAGAACTGTTGAAGAAGGGAGTCAAGTATGAATGGAGCCAGAAATGTGAGGATGCCTTTCATACACTAAGGCAGCATTTGACAACAGCACCAGTGCTAGCTCAACCTGACAACACCAAACCATTTGAAGTTTATTGCGATGCTTCCGGTACTGGATTGGGATGTGTCTTAGTGCAGGACAATAGAGTCATTGCTTATGCCTCCCGAGCACTCAGACCCCATGAGTAGAACTACCCCACACATGACCTGGAGTTAGCAGCTGTAGTTCATGCTCTCAAGATTTGGAGACATTACTTGATGGGAGCTCACTGTAATATTTACACTGATCATAAGAGTCTCAAATACATATTCACCCAGGCTGATCTTAATATGAGGCAGAGAAGATGGTTAGAGCTAATCAAGGACTATGATTTGGAGGTGCATTACCATCCTGGCAAGGCCAATGTTGTGGCAGATGCCTTGAGCAGGAAAGCCTAGTGTAATTGTATGAACGTGGATGCAAGAGTCACCACCCTATGTGATGAGCTATGCAAGTTGAACCTAGAAGTCATTTCCTCAGGTGCCTTGAGTTATATTTCAGTGGAGCCCACCCTACATGAGCAGATAGTCATGGCACAGATTGGTGACAAGGGTGTTCAAGTAATTAAGGAAATGATCAAACTAAAGGTGGACAAATACAAATGCTTTCGTCAGGACAGCAAAGGAATTCTATGGTTTGGAGACCGACTGGTTGTTTCTAAGAACCCCGAACTCAGAAAGAAGATATTGGATGAAGCTCACCTATCCAAATTCTCCATGCACCCCGGCAGCAACAAGATGTATCATGATCTCAGGTCCTTGCATTGGTGGACCAGAATGAAGAGGGAAATTGCTAAGTATATAGCTGAGTGCGACACTTGCCAGAGAATCAAGGCCAGTCATTTGAAGGGAGCAGGCACCTTGCAGCCCCTCCCCATACCGTCTTGGAAGTGGGAGGACATTTGCATGGACTTCATTATGGGATTGCCCAATACCTCCCGACACCATGATTCTATTTGGGTCATTGTGGACAGGTTGACCAAGACAGCTCATTTCTTGCCAGTACATACCACCCATAGGACGGAGAAGTATGCAGAAATTTATATTGACCAGATAGTTCGATTGCATGGAATACCAAGGACTATAGTATCTGACAGAGGAGCACCATTCGTGGCACGTTTTTGGGAGCAATTGCAAGAATCACTTGGGACTCATGTAATAAGAAGCTCCGCATACCATCCTCAAACAGATGGTCAGACAGAAAGGGTGAATCAGATTCTGGAAGACATGTTAAGGGCACGTCCGCTACACTATGGAAAGGATTGGGACAAGTGTCTTTCTTTGGCAGAGTTCTCTTATAACAACAGTTACCAATCCAGTTTGAAGATGGCACCTTTTGAGGCCTTGTATGGGAGAAGGTGTAGGACACCGCTAAATTGGTCTCAAGCAGGAGAGAGGGAAATTTTTGGACCAGACTTGGTACTCGAAGCAGAGGAAAAGGTCAGAGTTATTAAGAGGAACCTAGAAGCTGCTCAGGCCAGGCAAAAGAGCTATCATGACAAGAGAAGGAAACCTCTACAGTTTGAAGTGGGAGATCATGTTTACCTTAAGGTGTCACCCACCAAAGGTGTTCATAGGTTTGGAATCAAGGGCAAGTTAGCTCCTCGCTACATTGGACCCTACAAGATCAAAGCAAATTGTGGACCTGTGGCATATCAATTGAAGTTGCCACCCCATATGTCAGCAGTTCATGATGTGTTCCACGTATCTCAGCTGCGAAAGTGTGTCCGCTTACCCACGGAAGTTCTACCTGAACTAGAATTGGAGATAGAACAAGACTTATCCTATCAAGAGCACCCCGTCAAGGTATTGGATCAAAAGGACAGATCAAAACGGGCAAGGTCGATCAGAATGTATAAGGTTCAGTGGAGTCATCACTCAGTGAAAGAAGCTACATGGGAGACCGAGGATTTTCTACGTTCTCGCTTCCCCGACTTTCTGCCCAAAGGAGTCGGTACGTAATCCAAAACCCCACCCCACCTGCCCTTTGAATCTAAATATAAGAAGAACTTAGATGTTAAAGGTATAGTAAGCTTTGAAAATAACGTGAGAAGGGCTTCCTTCTGAAGTTGCAAAGAGGATGACATTCGAAGAGCAGTTGACTAGAGAAACTTGGACAAAGGAAGAAGCAACACACCAGCACACCTTCATGGCACCCCTCCAAGGGACTCTACCTAAATCTTGGGACGAGATTCCTTTAAGGGGGGAGGGCTGTAACACCCTAGGTGTTACTTAGGATTTCCACTAAGGACTACATAAGGAAAGCCCATCATCACATGTGACTCAACTTGAGTGAAGAACTTCAAACTTGGAAATCAAGATCCTAAATAAGTGCAACCCATCTTAGATGTCATGCCTTGGCTTACCATGCATAGAAGGGAGAGAAATTTGCCCAAAACCATGATGCAAACCCCTTTAGACAATTGGGCACTATAAGTAAGTATGACCAAAAGGTTGTAAAAACCACATGATCATGACTTGGGCCATTTATAAAAGTTGTAGTACACTTAATACCCTACAAATAATAGTAAGAAAGTAACCCCAAAAATATTACAGAAAAACCCCAAAAGGTTCACCAAAGGGTTGAGCATAAAAGAAAAATCAGGATTTTTCTAAGTCCAAAACCAACCCTTTTTCAAAGATCAAACATGTTCACCCTCATTCAAACTTCAAAATCACTTGACCCAATTGACAAAGTGGCGCCAAAATACCTCTAGAATACCCTAGAGAAAGTTGAACCCCACCCTAAGTCGTTTGACACGACTTGGCATGGCTTTTGTCCCGGTTTGGACAGCTAGGACAGAGGCAACTTCTCACCCCTATCTCTCCCTACCCTAACCGTATCTTGGCTTGGGACTCACATCAAAAGGGTAGGATATGGTGCAGGGAAGAGATCGTACCCAGTGGTTTTGCCAAGATCTTCACGCTAAGGTGCTCCAATCGGTCGTTGAACCATGGCAGAAGCAAACACACACGTGTTCGACGCGAGCTAACCCTCGGGGGTGCGCTCAGAGCACGCCCGTGCGCGAACCCCCGCGCACCCACGGCCGCCCGTGACCACGCTCGTGCCACGGCTATAAAGCCCGCCCCAGCGCCCGGCTATCTTCACCGTTGCATCCTCTGTCCCACGCCGAACTCCCCGGAGCTCGCCTATCACACCCGGTTCCAGGGGGTAGAACCGAGCGCATACCATATGTGTGCCAGGATCCATTTCCACACATATGTTGACGTCACAAGTGTAATATATCAAAAGACAATGCAATAAAGGCATAAAGAGAGTATAAAACTTTATTACATCATCTGAAACATTGTGTCTTAAACAAGTATCACATTAAAGTTAAGCGGAAATAAACAACTGGGCAATCTTCCACAGGAAGTTGACCGGCGCATCGTTAGACTTAGAATTCCTCGTCGATAAATTCTCCATCAAAGTCTCCAGCATCACCCTCTGATCAAAATATTAGCAAGGGTGAGCTCACTTATGGTCGGGGCTCAGCAAGTGGGGGAAAAATTAATGCAGGTATAACAAGGTGAGGCTAAGGTTGAGCAGTAAGCATTTTAGTTGGTCAACATTTTATTATCAACACCTGTCTTACTAATAAGAGTGAATCCCAAATATCCCAATTAAACAAAGGAATATGAATATAACAAAAACACTTAAGTGAAACCACTTAAGCAAATTATTGGTAGATCATCAGATCTCAAATTAATTCCATCTTCAAGTTCAATTATCATGTGAGGAGTCCAGGTCGCTCATAACCGGGAGCACGGCTGATATAGCAGTTTTACACTCTGCAGAGGTGGTACAACTTTACCCACAAGCCATGTATCCCATCTAGCCCGGGTTGATCGGACCCTTAGCCACTGTCGAGGTGAATGGCTAGGGATCCATTATGAGGTTTTCACAAAATACACTTAATACGAAGCAACCCGCTAAGGTTTCTAAGACGATGGTGGTGGCCCCCTGGGTGAAGTACCTTAGCCAAGAATACGACCCCATGTTAACGCGGGCTGCCAGCACCTACCGCTCCCCCTCTTGCCCATCTTTCAGGTAAGGTTGCTAGGCACTAAGCATATAGAGCTAATTACCAAAGCCAGAGCCATGATAGCACTCGTGGTTGCACTGTTATCCTGGGTGGTCACTCCATGTTCCATTTAATTTGTAATAAAGTTATCTTAACCATCGGGTTAATGTCATAATTGCCAATTAATATTTTTGGAACATTAAAACCAATTAATGAGTGACATTAAGAAATCATTAAGTTGAGCGGTAGCATAAATTTTGCACAGCTTAATTATTTCCCCAGGTTAAACAAGGAATACAGGTAGTAAATCTAGGAAATCCTTAATTAGGTGAAACCCATCAAATTATGCAGTATATCAAAAGTAAACATTATTAAATGCAATGACTGGGTACAAAAAGAGTATGCAGAGGGAGAATCCACTTGCCTTGCCCAAAAGCGTCTTGCGGGTCGTCCCCGAACGAGTTCGGATTCTCTACCACACAGCCCGCTTCTATTATAGTCGCACATCGCACATACAAAAATAAAGTATACACCCATAAATAAACATGCGCCATTACATAATCATAAACCATTTCATGCACATTAACACGTCGCACTAATCACATTTTAATTACGTACTAATCGCGTAAATACTTATGAATTCAATTATAGCTATTAATGTGAATCCTAATGGTGATTTTAGGGGTGGGTGTAATAAATATAATTTTAACTAATATTAATTTATTTTAACACCATCAATGAAATTAAATAATACTTATTATCTTTTAATACTAATAAATAAATTAATACCTTTTATTCCTTCTAACTCAAATTAGTTAGTATAGCAAAAAATGAATTTAATAATATTAATATTCTAAAAATCTACATAAACTACTAATTGAACATTTTCTAACACAAGCGAGGTTATTTGACATAAACTAGTACTCTAACAATTTTAAGTTCTAAATCTGTGAACATGTTTATTTGACTAGCAAAAACCTATTTTGCCATCTACCAATGATATTTTCTCCTCTCTTTATAAAAAATATGCTAATAAAATAATTAGATAAATCATCTAAAATCCTATATTATTCAAATGACATGAGTTCTATACCATTTTCTAATCCATCAAAAATGCACCTATAATTCTCCAAATAGTTTCTAGAATTTATCGTGACCAAAATTGACTATAATTTCTTATCTAGTATTTTTATCACCAACGTGTGACTATTAAATCTACGTCATATTTCTCTAAACCAAAATCAACGCGTCGATTACATGAAATAACACGGTGCACGCATATTTCTAACAAATTATGGAGCGCACACAAATACATAAATCGGAATCACATGTGTTCATATTACAACAAACAAACTATACAACACATGAATCGAATCGAAAGCACTTTATAAAATACATAAAATAAATTTGGGTCGTCATCAACCTCGGGTTCGTGCGTGTGACGGGGATGGATCGACGGGTTTCGGCCGGACGGAGAGCGGGGCTCGACTACGGACAGTGAGTACGTGGCTCCGGCGAACTCCGGCGACGAACGGCAAACTCCGGCGACGAACGGCAACGAACGGCAACGACACTAGCGATGAGCGAGGAGTGCTAAAGGGAAAGGCAAATTCAAGTAGGCAGGAATGGGGAGGCTCTGCTGTTCCCTTTTATAGAGAGAGGGAGGGGAGAGGAGAGGTCACTGGCGTCATCAAAGAGACTGTCAATGGTGCTGCTGTTACTGTACGTAATGGAGAGGAGGAATGAGGGGAGGAAGAAACGGTAGAATCAATCTCCATTAACACAAGAAATGGACGACAGTTTCTACAATCGTGTGCGTGCAGGGCGCGGCATCGGTCGAGTTCGCGCTTGGTGCAGAGTGGCTCGCCCGCGGTGGAGCCGACCGCCTGGGCGCAGCGGCATCGCGCGCGGAGAGGTCGGGCATGGGCGCGCGCTCGACGCGGCAGGGAGCAGGCGCGGCCTGCGCGCGCGCGCGTGGGCAGAGCGCGACAAGGCGCGCGGGTCGGCGCTTGGGCGGCTGCGCGCTCGGTGGGGCGCGCTCGGCTGGGGCACGCTCGGCTGGGTGGGCTGAGAGAGAACGGCGTGAGAGAGAGAGAGAAGTGAGGGAGAGAGAGAGAGGTGAGGGAGAGAGAGAAGTGAGGGAGAGAGAGGGCTGTAGGGGCGGCGGCGGCTGGAGAGCTGGAGAGAGCAGGCGCGTGGGAGCTAGGGTTAGGAATATGGGCCCTGGTGGGCCGGCCGGCTGGGTGGTTTTAGGTTTTTTTTCTTTTTTTTTAAATTCCGAAATTTATTTTTAAAGAACTCTAAAAATCATAAAAAAATTACCAAAAATATCTATAAATGGAGTACTTGATTTTAGATTAATAATTACTATAATACTTAATTATTATTTAATTACTAGTACTTCTTTTTAAAATGGATTGATATTTAAACATCCGATAAGAAATCAAATGCATGCAAAGAAAACGATGCAAATAAATAATTTAAACACTAAAAAAAATCATTACCCTGATGAATATAATATCTAAATTTGTTATTTTAATTGATGGCTTTTATGATGTTACAAACCTACCCCTCTTAAAAAGAATCTCGTCCTCGAGATTAAGAAACTTCCGAGAATAACTGGGGGAATTCTGCTCTGAGTTCATCTTCTCTTTCCCAAGTGGCCTCATCTTCCGAATGATGACTCCACTGAACTTTGCACATGTTAATGACTTTACTCCGCGTAATTCTGTGAGATGTTTCCAAAATTCCGACTGGATACTCCGAATAAGTCAAATCCTCATTAACATTCAGTTCTTCCATGGGTAGCTGTTCCTCTGGTACTCTCAAGCACTTCTTGAGTTGTGATACGTGAAATACGTCATGCACATCTGATAATCTATTGGGTAGCTCTAACCGATAGGCTACTTCGCCTTTTCTTTCCAAAATCTTGAATGGGCCAATATAGCGAGGTGATAATTTTCCTTTAACCTTAAACCTTTTCATTCCTCTCATCGGTGAAACTTTAAGGTAGACAAAGTCTCCTACCTCAAACATCAATTCTCTTCTTCTATTATCAGCATAGCTCTTCTGTCTTGACTGTGCTGTCTTCAAATTTTCTCTGATAATTTGCACTTGCTTTTCCGCCTCTTGGAGAATCTCTGGACCAAATACTTGACTTTCTCCAGTCTGATTCCAATAAAGCGGTGTTCTACACTTCCGTCCGTAGAGTGCTTCAAATGGTGCCATTTTGAGACTTGCTTGATAACTATTGTTGTACGAAAATTCTGCATAAGGCAAGCTTTTATCCCAGCTTCTACCATTCTTTAGAGCGCAAGCTCTTAGCATATCTTCCAACACTTGGTTTGTTCTTTCCGTTTGCCCATCCGTTTGAGGATGATAAGCTGAACTAAAGTTTAGCTTGGTATTCATGGACTCATGAAGTCTTTTCCAAAAGCGCGAGGTAAACTGGGTTCCTCGGTCTGATACGATCTTCTTCGGTACTCCATGCAGACAAACAATCCTCGACATGTACAACTCTGCTAACTGGGCTCCTGAGTAGGTTATCTTCACAGGTATAAAGTGTGCTACTTTAGTTAACCTGTTTATTATGACCCATATTGAATCATAGCCATCTCGAGTACGGGGTAGTCCAACTATGAAATCCATACTGATTTCTTCCCATTTCCATTCCGGTACCTTGAGAGGTTGTAGCAATCCTGCTGGTCTTTGGTGTTCAGCTTTAACTCGTTGACACACGTCACACAATGCAACATGAGTAGCAACATCTCTTTTCAATCCGTACCACCAATACTTTTCTTTAAGGTCCTGGTACATCTTGGTACTTCCAGGGTGAATAGAGTAAGCTGAATCATGAGCTTCTCTCAAAATAAGTTGGCGTAAGTGCTCGATTTCCGGTACGCAGATTCTCTTCTTAAACCATATTGTGCCTTGTTCATCTTCCGTGAAATCTGGGGCTTTTCCCAAACTAATCAAAGTTTTAATTTCCTTAATCTTCTCATCGGACTCTTGTCCTTTACGAATCTCTTCTTCCAAAGTAGATTCGACTTCCATCACTGTTGCTTCTACATTATTGAGCAATCCAAGGTTGAGTCGTTCCATTTCCCAGCACAATTCTTGTGACATCAAATGAGTAGTGATGTTGTTCACTTGACCCTTACGGCTCAAAGCGTCAGCTACTACATTTGCCTTTCCGGGGTGATATTGTATCTCCAAATCATAGTCCTTAATCAACTCAAGCCATCTTCTCTGTCTGAGGTTGAGTTCCTTCTGAGTGAATATATATTTCAAACTTTTGTGATCCGTGAAGATTTTGCACTTGTTTCCAATCATATAGTGCCTCCAAATCTTCAAAGCATGCACTACGGCAGCTAGTTCCAAATCATGCGTAGGATAATTCTTCTCATGTTTCCTCAACTGTCTTGAAGCATAAGCAATCACTTTTCCCTCTTGCATTAGCACACATCCAAGTCCAAGGTGTGATGCATCACAATACACATCAAATCCCTTGTGGATGTCTGGCATTACCAGTATTGGTGCAGTGGTTAACCTCTTCTTGAGTTCTTCAAAACAATTCCGGCAAGCTTCATCCCATTTGAACTCTTTGCCTTTCTCCAGTAGTGAGGTAAGAGGCTTCACTAACTTGGAGAAACCTTCAATAAATCTTCTATAGTATCCTACCAATCCAAGAAAACTTCTGATCTTGGACGCATCCTTTGGTGGCTTCCAATCTAGTATCTCACTTATCTTTCCTGGGTCCACTTTAATTCCACCATCGGTAACGATATGCCCTAAGAAAGCAACTTCCTTCAACCAAAAATCACACTTCGAGAACTTTGCATATAATTGGTTGTCACGAAGCTTTTGTAGGACTAGCCTTAGATGATCTTCGTGTGTTTCTTCATTCAGAGAATATATCAGTATGTTGTCAATGAATACGACCACAAACTGATCCAGAAATTCCATGAATACTTTATTCATCAAGTTCATAAAGTATGCTGGTGCATTAGTCAGTCCAAACGACATGACCAAAAATTCATATAATCCATATCGCGTCGTGAAGGCTGTCTTCGGTACATCTTCTGCTCGAATCTTTAACTGATGATATCCCGATCTCAGATCTATCTTCGAGAATATCTTAGCTCCCTTCATTTGATCGAATAAATCTTCAATCCGAGGTAGTGGGTATTTATTCTTGATGGTTACTTCATTCAAACTTCTATAATCCACACACATTCTCCTCGAACCATCCTTCTTGTTCACAAATAGCACTGGGGCTCCCCAAGGGGATGAACTTGGGCGAATGAAACCTTTTCTAGTAATTCTTCTATTTGTTTCTTCAGTTCTACTAAATCTTTGACATCCATTCTATATGGTCTTTTCGAGATAGGTGCGGTTCCGGGTACTAATTCAATAGAAAATTCTATATCACGGTCAGGTGGCATACCTGGTAATTCCTCCGGAAATACGTCTGGGTATTCGCACACTACTTTGATATTTTCCAAGGGCTTTTCTTCCAAGTGATTGATCACTGTCTTCCCTTTTTCATCTGTTGACTTGTCTATGTTGACTTGGATTCTTTCACCTTGAGGACTTGTCAACATAATTGTTCCATTGGCACACCATATCACTCCATCACAACTTTTCAACCAGTTGCAACCAAGAATCACATCAATCCCGTTGGATCCTAGGACCACTGGGTCGACTGTAAAATCTATTCCTTGAATCTTGATATTAACATGAGGGCATGAGTGTGTGGCCTTCATGTCACCTCCCGGTGAACTAATGTGTAATATCCTCTTCAGAGGGTACTTAGGTATGTCATGTTTTTCCACGAATGACTCAGTTATAAATGAATGTGATGCTCCAGAGTCAAATAAAACTGATGCAGGTATGGAGTTAACAAGGAACATACCATACACTATGTCGGCATCCTCAGGCACTGATTCCGCAGTGACGTGATTGACCCTTCCTCGGCTCTGGTTCTGTGGAGTCTTGTTTTGAGCAGATCCACGAGCGGGGGTGTTCTGGTCGTTCCTCTGAGTATTGCTCCTTTGGGGTGTTTGCTGGTTGCGCCTTGGGCAATTGTTGGCATAGTGGCCTAGCTCACCGCACTTGAAGCATCCATTGGGTTGGACAGGTGCGTTGTTCCTGGCCTGCGTGTTGTTGGTGGCACCTTGACGGTTCTGTGAATTTCCACCAGACCTCTGGTTGGTCTGGGGGTTGCTCCTTTGTTGATTCTGATTCTGATTATTTCTATGGCTTTGCTGTCCAGAGCGTTGCACTTGATAATTATTTCCACCCTGATTTCCAGAGCGGAACTGCGAACCTTGAGCATTATTCGGACGAGTGTTCCTGCTGGACTGACCTTGGAATTTTCTCTTATGGTCAGATAGCTCCTTCCTTTTGCTTTCAAGGCCAATTGCCTTGTTTAGGAGTGTCTGGAAGTTGGGGAATGTGTGACTCTGAATTTGATAGTTCAGAGGTCCAATCAACCCTTCCAGGAAACGCTCTTGGCGCTTCTCATCAGTGTCCACTTCCTCAGGGGCATAACGTGAAAGCTGAGTGAAGCGATCACGATACTCACTGACAGACATATTCCCTTGAGTAAGGGAAAGGAACTCCTTCTTCTTTAGCTTCATGATTCCAGAGGGGATGTGGTGAGCACGGAAGTTCTCTTGGAACTCCTGCCAGGTTATTGTATCAGCATTGGGATGTGCCGCTGTGAAGGCATCCCACCAATCGGACGCAGCTCCCTCGAGTCTTCCCGAGGCGTACAAGACCTTCTCCCGGTCATTGCATTGAGTTATGTCCAGCTTCTTTCCAATAACTTTGAGCCAGTCATCGGCATCCAGGGGATCAACCGCATGAGAGAATGTCGGCGGGTGATGACTCATGAAGTCCCGGTGTTTATCTCTGGCCGGGGGTGCATACTGCTGCTGCTGGGGTTGCTGATTCTGTTGGTTCTGTTGTAATTGCTGAACCACAGCAGTGAGTCCTTGCAGAATCTGCATTTGGGCGGCGATGAACTGCTCCATGTTGGGTTAGGTGGTGGCAGTGGTGGTGGTGCTTGTTGTCCACGCTGGTTCCGGTTGTTAGGTCCTTGACGTTGGTTCACCATCTGATTTGTTAGGAAGTGAAGTCCTTAGAAAAGTGAGGAGTAGAAAAGATTCTAGAGGGAAAATAGCTTAAGTTTTACAAATTTTATATGTTCTTATGGCCATCATTCCATAAGACCATAGCACTCAAACAAAGATTCAAATCAAACATTTCAACCAATCACCATCACATGGTTGTTATTTATTAATATAAAAACTTAAAGATAGTTTCATCGTCTAACGCGAAGTATAACTTATTACATCATAGTCAAAAAAAAACTTAAAGCAGCCTAGTGACTGATCCGGGCTCTCCATAGCGCAGCCTCTTGCAGGGAGGAGACAACGCCACGGCGGGGACCTGAGCTTCTGGCGGATTCAGTCCTTGCAGTTGGGCTTCCAGGGCTGCAATCCTGGCGTGGGCATTCTCCAGCTCCAAGTGCACACTGTAGAGGTCCAGAGTGGCACTGTCCAGGTCGGTGTTGAGACCGGCCACTACACCAGCTAGGGTGTTGAGGCGATCCTCACCAGGCTCACCTGGGACAATGTTGGTCTGGTTCTCTCCACGTAGGCGCTGAGGTAGATGCCTGAACCTTGTGTTCTGCAGCTGCTGCCGGTAGGTGTGGCTAAGCGACCACAGGGTCTGATGGGCAGCGTCGCTGACAGAGGCAGCGTAGGTGGACAGCGGTATCAGGGACTCATGAGCAGACAGAGTCCTGAATCCCCTGTCACCTGCATCCATCACCCTGACATGGATGCGGGTGATGTAATAGCAAGCCCGGGGAGGCACGCTCACTCGCCTCGTCTCGTACAGGGGGCGGACGTAGGCTCCTAGCTCATGCAGCACCTCCTGCAGCAGGTTGGGGAAGTGCCCCGTCTCGAACATTGATGTGTAATGTTCGACAACTGGACCAATCCCCATGAAGTGGTCCTGCTGGGCGTAGTCAGCCTCCTGGTTGACGTGCTCATCCTCTCCATCGTCGTCGTTGTCATCCTCGTCATCGCCGTCTCCGGAGTCGTCGGGGTCATCGCCTCCAGGTGCAGGATCTTGGAAGGCTGGTGCCGACAATGCTGACGTCGATGACCCAGCTGCGAAGGCCAAGGACTCGGCCAACGGGGTGGGGGTCGGCAGCTGCTCCTCCGAGCTGTCCTCCAGGTTGATCACGTTCTCCACTCGGACGGGAGGGAGATTCGCTGGAGCTTCCTCGACTACCACTGGGTAGACCGGGATCTGCCGAGGCTGAGGGGCGTAGTTGGTATTGACGCGAGTGGTTTGGAGAGTGCGAACCATCTACAAGAGAAGAGTCAACTTAGTTGAATTTCAAACAGGTAAGACTGATAAAGGAATTTATAGGAATGAAATTAGCAGTTTTGAACAACTAGGCTTTCCATTTCTAACTAATCTAACGACCTAGGGTCAGCAAAGCTTTGATACCACTTCTGTCACACCCGGTTCCAGGGGGTAGAACCGAGCGCATACCATATGTGTGCCAGGATCCATTTCCACACATATGTTGACGTCACAAGTGTAATATATCAAAAGACAATGCAATAAAGGCGTAAAGAGAGTATAAAACTTTATTACATCATCTGAAACATTGTGTCTTAAACAAGTATCACATCAAAGTTAAGCGGAAATAAACAACTGGGCAATCTTCCACAGGAAGTTGACCGGCGCATCGTTAGACTTAGAATTCCTCGTCGATAAATTCTCCATCAAAGTCTCCAGCATCACCCTCTGATCAAAATATTAGCAAGGGTGAGCTCACTTATGGTCGGGGCTCAGCAAGTGGGGGAAAAATTAATGCAGGTATAACAAGGTGAGGCTAAGGTTGAGCAGTAAGCATTTTAGTTGGTCAACATTTTATTATCAACACCTGTCTTACTAATAAGAGTGAATCCCAAATATCCCAATTAAACAAAGGAATATGAATATAACAAAAACACTTAAGTGAAACCACTTAAGCAAATTATTGGCAGATCATCGGATCTCAAATTAATTCCATCTTCAAGTTCAATTATCATGTGAGGAGTCCAGGTCGCTCATAACCGGGAGCACGACTGATATATCAGTTTTACACTCTGCAGAGGTGGTACAACTTTACCCACAAGCCATGTATCCCATCTAGCCCGGGTTGATCGGACCCTTAGACACTGCCGAGGTGAATGGCTAGGGATCCATTATGAGGTTTTCACAAAATACACTTAATAAGAAGCAACCCGCTAAGGTTTCTAAGACGATGGTGGTGGCCCCCTGGGTGAAGTACCTTAGCCAAGAATACGACCCCATGTTAACGTGGGCTGCCAGCACCTACCGCTTCCCCTCTTGCCCATCTTTCAGGTAAGGTTGCTAGGCACTAAGCATATAGAGCTAATTACCAAAGCCAGAGCCATGATAGCACTCGTGGTTGCACTGATCAAAATATTAGCAAGGGTGAGCTCACTTATGGTCGGGGCTCAGCAAGTGGGGGAAAAATTAATGCAGGTATAACAAGGTGAGGCTAAGGTTGAGCAGTAAGCATTTTAGTTGGTCAACATTTTATTATCAACACCTGTCTTACTAATAAGAGTGAATCCCAAATATCCCAATTAAACAAAGGAATATGAATATAACAAAAACACTTAAGTGAAACCACTTAAGCAAATTATTGGTAGATCATCGGATCTCAAATTAATTCCATCTTCAAGTTCAATTATCATGTGAGGAGTCAAGGTCGCTCATAACCGGGAGCACGGCTGATATATCAGTTTTACACTCTGCAGAGGTGGTACAACTTTACCCACAAGCCATGTATCCCATCTAGCCCGGGTTGATCGGACCCTTAGACACTGCCGAGGTGAATGGCTAGGGATCCATTATGAGGTTTTCACAAAATACACTTAATACGAAGCAACCCGCTAAGGTTTCTAAGACGATGGTGGTGGCCCCCTGGGTGAAGTACCTTAGCCAAGAATACGACCCCATGTTAACGTGGGCTGCCAGCACCTACCGCTCCCCCTCTTGCCCATCTTTCAGGTAAGGTTGCTAGGCACTAAGCATATAGAGCTAATTACTAAAGCCAGAGCCATGATAGCACTCGTGGTTGCACTGTTATCCTGGGTGGTCACTCTATGTTCCAATTAATTTGTAATAAAGTTATCTTAACCATCGGGTTAATGTCATAATTGCCAATTAATATTTTTGGAACATTAAAACCAATTAATGAGTGACATTAAGAAATCATTAAGTTGAGCGGTAGCATAAATTTTGCACAGCTTAATTATTTCTCCAGGTTAAACAAGGAATACAGGTAGTAAATCTAGGAAATCCTTAATTAGGTGAAACCCATCAAATTATGCAGTATATCAAAAGTAAACATTATTAAATGCAATGACTGGGTACAAAAAGAGTATGCAGAGGGAGAATCCACTTGCCTTGCCTAAAAGCGTCTTGCGGGTCGTCCCCGAACGAGTTCGGATTCTCTACCACACAGTCCGCTTCTATTATAGTCGCACATCGCACATACAAAAATAAAGTATACACCCATAAATAAACATGCACCATTACATAATCATAAACCATTTCATGCACATTAACACGTCGCACTAATCACATTTTAATTACGTACTAATCGCGTAAATACTTATGAATTCAATTATAGCTATTAATGTGAATCCTAATGGTGATTTTAGGGGTGGGTGTAATAACTATAATTTTAACTAATTTTAATTTATTTTAACACCATCAATGAAATTAAATAATACTTATTATCTTTTAATACTAATAAATAAATTAATACCTTTTATTCCTTCTAACTCAAATTAGTTAGTATAGCAAAAAATGAATTTAATAATATTAATATTCTAAAAATCTACATAAACTACTAATTGAACATTTTCTAACACAAGCGAGGTTATTTGACATAAACTAGTACTCTAACAATTTTAAGTTCTAAATTTGTGAACATGTTTATTTGACTAGCAAAACCCTATTTTGCCATCTACCAATGATATTTTCTCCTCTCTTTATAAAAAAATATGCTAATAAAATAATTAGATAAATCATCTAAAATCCTATATTATTCAAATGACATGAGTTCTATACCATTTTCTAATCCATCAAAAATGCACCTATAATTTTCCAAATAGTTTCTAGAATTTATCGTGACCAAAATTGACTATAATTTCTTATCTAGTATTTTTATCACCAACGTGTGACTATTAAATCTACGTCATATTTCTCTAAACTAAAATCAACGCGTCGATTACATGAAATAACACGGTGCACGCATATTTCTAACAAATTCCGTAGCGCACACAAATACATAAATCGGAATCACATGTGTTCATATTACAACAAACAAACTATACAACACATGAATCGAATCGAAAGCACTTTATAAAATACATAAAATAAATTTGGGTCGTCATCAACCTCGGGTTCGTGTGTGTGACGGGGATGGATCGACGGGTTTCGGCCGGACGGAGAGCGGGGCTCGACTACGGACAGTGAGTACGTGGCTCCGGCGAACTCCGGCGACGAACGACAAACTCCGGCGACGAACGGCAACGAACGGCAACGACACTAGCGATGAGCGAGGAGTGCTAAAGGGAGAGGTAAATTCGAGTAGGCAGGAATGGGGAGGCTCTGCTGTTCCCTTTTATAGAGAGAGGGAGGGGAGAGGAGAGGTCACTGGCGTCATCAAAGAGACTGTCAATGGTGCTGCTGTTACTGTACGTAATGGAGAGGAGGAATGAGGGGAGGAAGAAACGATAGAATCAATCTCCATTAACACAAGAAACAGACGACAATTTCTACAATCGTGTGCGTGCAGGGCGCGGCATCGGTCGAGTTCGCGCTTGGTGCAGAGTGGCTCGCCCGCGGTGGAGCCGACCGCCTGGGCGCAGTGGCATCGCGCGCGGAGAGGCCGGGCATGGGCGCGCGCTCGACGCGGCAGGGAGCAGGCACGGCCTGCGCGCGCGCGCGCGTGGGCAGAGCGCGGCAAGGCGAGCGGGTCGGCGCTTGGGCGGCTGCGCGCTCGGTGGGGCGCGCTCGGCTGGGGCACGCTCGGCTGGGTGGGCTAAGAGAGAACGGCGTGAGAGAGAGAGAGAAGTGAGGGAGAGAGAGAGAGGTGAGGGAGAGAGAGAAGTGAGGGAGAGAGAGGGCTGTAGGGGCAGCGGCGGCTGGAGAGCTGGAGAGAGCAGGCGCGTGGGAGCTAGGGTTAGGAATATGGGCCCTGGTGGGCCGGCCGGCTGGGTGGTTTTAGTTTTTTTTTCTTTTTTTTAAATTCCGAAATTTATTTTTAAAGAACTCTAAAAATCATAAAAAAATTACCAAAAATATCTATAAATGGAGTACTTGATTTTAGATTAATAATTACTATAATACTTAATTATTATTTAATTACTAGTACTTCTTTTTAAAATGGATTGATATTTAAACATCCGATAAGAAATCAAATGCATGCAAAGAAAACGATGCAAATAAATAATTTAAACACTAAAAAAAATCATTACCCTGATTAATATAATATCTAAATTTGTTATTTTAATTGATGGCTTTTATGGTGTTACATCGCCCATAGCTCCGGCGACCTCTCCGCGACCCGCCAGAGCCGCCCGAGGACAACCACCGTGGCCAAACCATTTTCCACCCTCCTCCGCTCGATCCAGGCCCCTAGGTAGCTTCCCTAGGAGGCCGTGAAGCTTGCTAGAGCTTGAACCAGGGACCCCCGCCACCGGAAAGGCACAATCACGCTCACCGGAGTTCGGAACTCCGCCGGCACACGCGGACCGGGTGAGTCTCTATGCCATTTTTCCGATTCATTGCGCACATAGCCTCTACGTCATCCCGTGGAGCTCATCGTGCCTTTTAATTGAACTAGATCGCCGTGGTTAGGCTGGAGCTCTCGCCACCGATGAGTTCACCCGCCTGCGCGTGTGGACCGGCCGATTTCTGCCACCACCGCCGTCGAGCCGTACATCGCTGTGACCGCCAGGACCTCCCGGAGCCAACCCCACCCCTCGCCGGACCTCTCCCGCCGCCGGTAAGCCACGCCGTCCTTTTCCTTTCCGCGATTACTGTATGCATAAGGGGAGGGACCGCGGGGAAGAAGAAGAAGAAAAGGGCAGGGGGTTTTGTGCGCTATCAGCGACTCAGGGGAATAGTAGCGTAGGGGTATAACTGAAAGGGTTAGTTTAGGAAGAACCTAGGGTCTTCGGTGCAAATGGGTTTTCCAGGAAACCTTTTTAAATATTCTGATTTAAATCAAAGAAGAACTTGAAAAATTCATAACTTCAGTTTGGTCTACCCAAATCGAGTCAAACCAATTTTGCCAGATCCTAAATGAGGTAAACTACTTAGAAAAAATATAAAACCCCTGAGTGTTACAGAAAACCTTAAAGTTTTGAATTAAATGATTAACTGGTCAAAAGCTAAAAGAAATAAGGAAAAATAGCTACACTATTAGACTTGAGTTAAGAAAATTTAGAGAAGTATTTAACCACTTCCTAACCTGTTCAAAAATAATAAACCCCTCTGTACACCCCATTAAGGTAGAGTTTGCCATTTAAATCACTTTTTGCTCCAAGTTAAAGAAAATAAAAAAGGTAGTTTAAATAAAGAACCAGGGAGCACCCACATTTTTGTTAGCCTTCTTATTCAGTATAGTTCACTAGAAAATTTTATTATACCCTTGTTTAGTACAGAAGGAATGAAATACCTTTTATTTCAAGAAAACAAGGAAAACTTAGAAAAACCCTAGAAAAATAACCCTGAGGAGAAAACACCCCAAACCTTGGGATAACTAATGTTTTGCTATTATGAACATAGAAAAATTATGAATTCTGTTGTTTAATATTTTTCAAATAATAAGTTAGTGGTAAGTGTCCTTTAAGCATTAAACTTTAGAAAATCATAACCAAATAACCACTAAGTAGCCCTCTGTGATTTTTGGCACAGAAGCATGTTATTACCTATAGATACCAGTAAAAATGACTATTACAACAGAACCCACCCCTAGATAAGAGTTGTAGTGCAAAGTGACCCCTTTTGTCCCAACTTTTGTATTTTTGTCCAGGGATTATTCTAATTATTCTGGACCTCCAATTTATGGGACAGACTACAGTGACCAATAGTAAACCACTGTAATTTTTACAGAATTTTTGGAAAAATTTGAATCACTGTTGTAGTTCAAACCCACCCTAAAATCATGAATAGAAAAAGAAAAAGGGAATTTTATGGTGGAGACTGATGATACCCTAACCAAACCCCTTGAGTGTCTACTAAAACATCTAAGGGGCAATCCAAGTCTAATCCATTATGATTATCTCTAGGCAAAACCTCAAACCTAAATTGATAAGCATAAACCCCTAAGAGCCTTTTATAACAAAGAAACCCTAAGTTATTAACTAACTTGGTTTTTCTTCACTAGGCATAATTGTTAATAAATTTTACATATCACAGCATGCATATATCTTATTCATTACATTCGATAGATTGCAACCTAGCGGACAGAGAGTACATCCTCGTGCCGGAGCAAGGAGTTGCTCAGGCGGTAGCCCCGGATCCAGCACCAGAGCCTGCCCCAGAGGATCTGCCTGCCCCAGCTTTGGAAGGCAAGCCCTGGTTTATGCATAACCGTTTATATATGCTATTTTACTACACTTATTGTTTGTAGGCTTGTATTGTGCACTTAAGTGTAGGAGTTATTGTCACACCCGGATTTAAAGGACAAAGCTGGGTGCATCTCATACATGCGCCAAAGAAGACAACATATATAATAACAGAGTGTATAGAGATAAATGTCACAAAACATCAGAGTATTTATTACATAGCGGAAGACTTATTACAAAATAAAAGAATAAATATAAAATAAACTAAGGATCGTTGGCGCCAATGTCAACTGAGAAACGCCACCTAGATCAAGTCGAATGCCTCAGTGTTAGGCGGCTCCTCTTCGACCACCTGTTCTTCTCCTGTGGGGGGGTGTGAGACAGCAAGAGTGAGCTCACATACGTTCATGGCTCAACAAGTCGTGGGGAATAATGTGGCACGAACTCACCAAAGGTGGGAGTTCATGAAGTGTAAGGCTGATCAATGAAATAAAGGCTGAAGCTGAGCATCGCTTTTATAAGTTGGTCAAAATTTATTAGCAATTACTAAGTGTAAGTAAATACCAAACCTTAATAATAATAAAGGAAAGTAATAATAAAATAATCCCAAATGTGATGCAGATGTCAAATTAAATTTAAGTTCTATAAATTAATCATGTGAGGGCCCGAGCCGCTCTTGACCGTGAGCACGGCTAGTATACTAGTTTTACACTCTGCAGAGGTTGCGCATCTTTACCCACAAGTCATGTTACCCATCTGCCAAGAGACGGCCAATCCCATACACCTCTACCGAGGAGGCGAGGCAGGGTAACACTACGAGGCCTTTACAAAGTTCCACTAGCTTCAGAAATCCCGCTACAGTTTATAGGAAGCTCCAGTGCAGGAATCCCTCGCCTGACCGCCATCGCAGCAAAATCAACCCAAGGACCTCCCTACACTGACCACTCCCCTACTGCCCTTGCCCCTTTCGGGTAAGGAAGACCTCCACTAGCTTTCCTAGTTAATCAGCCAAGGGCGTCCCATTAAACCCTTGTGGTAGCACTGTTTTCCCGGGTGGTCGCTCCATGTTCCCATTAATTTAATGATCTTAACATGAATAGTAATAATAACAAGATAATAACAGAATAATCATGAATAGTGTATCTCCATACCCAATCCACATAAAGCAATAGCAGGTACTACCCAAAAATATTTCAGGGGTGAACAAGGTATAAAGATAACCAAAACTGGGGTAACCTAAAGGATCCCATCAAAATTAACCTATGCAGATCATTAAAATTAATAAGAACATGGCTGGGAAAAGTAAGTGATCAAGGGCACAACTTGCCTTCAATGAGCTCCTACTCAGCTACCTCTACTTGTTGAACCTCAGATTCCACAGTGGCTTGCTCGTCTACTCGCATCAACACAATACATACATAGTATAGCATAAATAAACATCACATCAAACATGTAAACAAAATATACAGTAATAAACTAGACATTAAAATGAGATCATAGGAACTGGAATCATTAAATTTGGAGTTATAGATTTCAAGTTATGAATTTCCTAAGATTTCATGCTTGAAATAGGATTAAATGATAAATTAATTTTCTTAATGCTTTCATGTCAAAACAGAGACACTAAATGATATAGAATATTATTACAAAATTTTAGAAATTGGAATGGTTCAATTTGGAGCTAAAATGAATTTTCTATGCAATAAACAAGTTTTAGGGATTCTTTTTATATTAAAAATCAATTTCTGTATTTATTTACCTATTTTATATGTTCTCTGGACTGGGCCACATTTCCTAGAAAGCTCAGGAGCCCTAGCGTAAGTTTACTGAGACTCAGGGAATAGGGTCCATGGAGTGCGGGTTCTATTCTCTAAAACTGTAAGGGTTCTTTAATAAAAATGTGTCGCGAAGGGGTATCCTTAGATGTGGGCCGTTGGATTAGATCCGAACGGCATAGATGAATCTATCATCATACCGAACCCGCATGCTACGCTAGCCGTTGGATCCGAATTCAGCGCGCAAGATTAAATCTGTACTAAAGCGAACCGGTATTCAATCACGCTGGTTGGATCTGGGATCAACGGTTCCGATTTAATGAGTCCAAGTACGAGTAGCCACCATCCGATCCCGATCGGACGGTCGACGCGTAATCTGAACGAACCGGTAAGCGCGATCTAATCAGAGCCGTTCCTTAGAAATCTGACGGTCGCGCGCCTTTCTTCCCCAATCGCCCAGCTAACCCGACCGCGCCACCCCGGCCCTACGGCGGCGCGCCCGCCAGAGTTGCAATTCCGGCAACCGCGAGCCTCGGTTCTACCATGGATATGCCTTACTCGATGCGGACAACACGACGAACAAGATGAGGGAGGGTTCTCACCTTGAGCTATGGCGGTAGCGGTCCAGCCACGCGAAGGCGACGATCCGCGGCGGAAATCGAACTACGGCGAGCGATTCCGACCGCACCGATCGTCCGTAGCCACCGCGCCTTTCCTCGCCACATCAGCCACGGCGCCCGCGACCACCCAGAGCTTCCACGAAACAGATGGGGACGAGGAACGCCGATTCCGAGCGGTGACTAGATCTTGCGTCACGCTATAGTTGAGACAGTCGACGGCGGGGTGTTGTGGGGGCGAGAAGCTTAAGGGAGGTGCGCGAGATGGCCCCTAGAACCCGGTACTTAACCACGCGCGGTCAATCGCAACGGAACGCGAGCTTTGCGCCGGCGACGTGCCCGCCATGCTCGGCCTTCCATTGAGGACGGTACTGCGCTCTAGGGCCCACCCGCCAGTGAGGGATAGATGGTGTACGCGGCGCGGCATGGACTGACGTACGGGGCCTGCACGGTCAGCTGCCGAGTGGCTAGCGCGCGGAGTTAGAGGCTGGCCTTCGGGCCCCACATGTCGGCGTGAGCGAGTACGCAGAGATTGGGCTGGCGCGCGGAAAGGAGTAGTGGGCCGAACTCGAGATCAGGGCCCAGCTAGGTCGGTTTTTGTTTTATTCTTTTCCTTTCTATTTCTTTTCTTCTCTATTTCTAAGTTTAATTTGAATCCGAATTTTAAATTCAAAGTTGTTCCAAATTTATTTTCCATCATATTGTGAAATTAAGAATACCAACTTTGGAAACATAACTATATTATTTATATCATTCCTCCTCTTCTCATTTTCAAAAACCCTAATTTCAAATTTAGGGTTTAATTCAACTTCTAGTATTTATTTTCTTATTATGCTTATTATTATTATTATTTAATGCACAAACATATAAACTCCAACATGATGCATATATTTTTTTCATCGTTTGTTTTAATTCAACTCTAAATTTTATGTATGCTCTTTTTATGATGCAAATGAGGCACATCAAATAAGGAAATCACTATATATTTCTTGTACACAATTTTGAGTATTACAGTTATTTGGAACCTTAGCTGCATGAACTCAGGATTCCTTTTGAGATGGATACTAGTATGCTAGGTCGAGTAGTTGCTTACTAATTAGGATCTCGGTAGAAGTCGAGTGATTTTCTAGCACTCGCACGAGGTCAGAAATTGGTTGTATCCACGTTCATAGCATAATGATGTTGGTCTGTGGACAACAATCCATAGGGATTGATTGTCCACAAGGTGGAAATTGGAATAAGGATTAAGGTGCGGTACCGTGAGTCAATCATTTGAACGTACTAAACATATGCCGAGAAATATGGTAAATCGGTAAACCTAGTACCAGATTGAACCTGCCCGCAGACATATCCCCTCACGCGACCTGAGACGTGGTCTCCCATTCCGGTTATGGTGGGTACAAGTGCGGTCACTGCACGACGGCAGTCGGGGTCAGTGAGGCATTGTACGCCAAGGCGGTGAGCCCTAATCTGTTGCCAGGGAATCGATGGGGACGGTTGATGTGTGTGGGGATGGAGTGCCTCGCCACGTCGTGTGTTTAGGTTTACCTTGCAAGGTTTAAAAACTCAATTCGAATCGTCTGCTTCTCGCAGCTAATGAGACTGCTTGATCCATGCTGCTACATTGAGTAACAAGTGGAAATGTGATGTTTGGCAAAAGATATTTGATTGCTAACTTGCTTGATACCATGATTGAGTAGATAGTACACAATTAGTCTTAAGAGAGTCACACTAAAACTTGAAAAAGCTAAAACTTGATTTATAGACTTTGCTAGTGCTTTTGGCAAACCAAACCCCTCAGCTAAACAGCTGCATGTCTAGAGGTAGAGGAGTAGACTCCTCGCACCGGGTAAGTCTAGCTGAGTATTAGTATACTCAGCCCTGCTTGTGGCATAATTTTACAGGTTCTCTGGAGGACATGGTTGCTGGAGTGACTTGGCCGACAATCTTGCCACCGGGTTGGACAGTCGAGTGGGACCCTACCTCGGCAGAGGAGGAGCATGAGGAGTGATGGGACAAGCTTCCCCATCTCTTTGTTTATTTATCGCTAGTTTTATTCCTCTGCATTCCGAACAATGATGACTACTTTTGCTAAACTCCGATGATGATGTAATAAATTTAATACTCCTCAATGTATGGTTTTATGCTTTATTGTATTTGCTCTGTGCCTCACCATCGAGTGAGTACATGGTACTTGATCCTGTTAGTGGCCTCGTCGGACTAGATCCGAGGGACTGACGTGTTATTTCTATTTAAGTGTGGTCTAGCCTCTAAGGTGGGACTTAGGCACTGAAGTTGGAATAATTCGGGCAGTTCCGCCATAGTGATGAAGGCTTTGTCAGCATTGAAATTCAAGAGTAGCTCAAAGGTTACCGAAGAGGGACATGAAGATAGGCCATTAAACCAAGCTTTATTGAGATGGGTCAGTCTATTCTGAAGGAGAAGGTCTTTAAGAACATGAAAGAGCTTGGCTACTTCCGAGACAAGGGCAACCCTAAAGCTAAAGAGCAAGGAGGTTGTTGTTTTTAGAAGCTTCTTCTGAGTCTACCTTTGGTTGCCAATGTACTGGATGATAGCAAATGTTTTACGAAGGTATCAGATTTACATGCATCAACTGATGCCAAATGCCATAGTCAGGCTGGTCGTTTTCATCTGGGTGGCAAGAAGCCAAGGGACTCATACCGATGCTGATGCTTTTTTAAGAGTGTGTGACCTGCACTATCTGACCAAAGCCAGGGCTTTAGATAAGCTGCACAATAACTTATGTGCTATACCTTTGCTTATCAAAAGGATACAATCACTCCAGTCCTTGCATATCAAACAAAATGGTATGGGGACTGGACGAAGGAATGGTTTTATGCTAAGGTTAATTTTGAGCATTGTGTAGACTTCGAGGGTATGTTGATGAGTCCATTAGAGATTAGCTTTGGCCTGAAGAGACCAAAGTTCGGAATGGGTGAAGCTGCTGAGACATGTTATAAGGCTTTCAACATTGGTTCTGAGAAGATTGGCTCTCGAGATTTTATATAGGAATTTCTTGCTTACAACATCTTCCCTACCCGCATCGGGTGGAAGTCGCCTAAGGAGGTGAAATCCAAGGGAGGAGAGCTTGTTACCTTGGCCTTTGAATTCAAGGAGCAAGCTTAATTTAGAGCTCCTTCTTCGAGATGGATGCAACTTATTGAAAAGAATTGCAATGAAGTTGCTGAAAACTGTCTTTCCATGGAGCACGAAGTTATGTCAGCAACCTTCGAGGACTGAGGAAAATTAATGCTGAATAGGATCATGGACGCCATTAGGTTTGAATACCAAGATTACTCGAAGCCGGTGCCCATCACTGAAGTTGGAGAGAAAAGGAAAAACACAAAGGTGCCAGAGAAGAAGATCTCCAAGAAAGACAAACAAGCTAAGGCTAGTGATGATGAGGTGAAGCATGATGAAACCGAGAGTGACGAAGAGTCACCTTTGAAGAAGGCCACCCCTCCGAAGAAAAAGAAAGCTAGAATTGCTAAGATGAAGATGAAGAGAGCAACCATTCAAGAGTAAGGGAAATGAAGTGCTTCTACTTCATCGCTAGGTTGTACTCATATTCTTGAGGTAATGACTCGACCTCTGCCCTTTTGCACTTCAAGTCCACTGGGACTAGAGCAGACTAGCCTGTTGCTGACTGTGAAGGGCACAGGAAAAGGTGGTGAAAGTCGCATAGAGGGGGGTGAATAGGCGAAACCTGAAATTTACAAACTTTGAACACACACTATGCCCGGGGTTAGTGTTAGAATTAATTCAGAGTGCAGAAGATAGTTCTGCTTGCTAAGAGTTGCTCAATCAATGCGGATAACCTTGGGAGCAAACTCAAATCAATATGAGCAAGGAAACTTTTAGAGTGAGAGGAAAGGGGAAACAAATCGAGTGGAGATCAACACAAATGAACACGGTGATTTGTTTACTGAGGTTTGGTTCCAAAGAACCTAGTCCTCATTGAGGAGGCCATAAAGGTCGGGTCTATTCCAACCCTTTCCATTTCTCAATCGGTCACACAAACCGGTCGAGTGCTTCTCCTTAATCACTTGGGTCACTAAGACCCCGCAAGGATCACCACACACTTAGGTGTCTCTTGCTAGATTTACAAAGCAGTTAAGAAGTTTAGAGTGAGAAGAAAAAAGCAATCCAAGCAACAAAAGAAACACTAAACACCCTCTCTCAAGTCATTAAGCAATTGAGTTGATTTTGAGGATTGGAGAGGATTTGTTCTTTTGAGTGTGTCTTGGAGTGTAGACTTTTGCTCTTGTATTGAATGTGAAGGTCTGAAAACTTCGATGGCTTGAATGGTGGTGGTTGGAGGGTATTTATAGCCCTAACTACTATTCCAGCCGTTGCTGTCGATGGGCACACCGGACAGTCCGGTGGTGCACCGGACATGACACTGTTCATTGTCCAGTGTGTGCCACATCAGCAGACCGTTGGGGTTTAGAGAAGTTGACCGTTGAAGTCCTCTGTTCTCTTGCGACACCGGACAGTCCGGTGCGTTCTGACTTCGCAGTTCTGACTTCTGACTTGCGCACTGTTCACAGTTCATCTGACATCGCAGTCGACCGTTGGGCACAGTTGACCATTGCTCCGTTGGCTCACCGGACATGTCCGATGTACACAAGACAGTGCAGCGAATTATAGCGGAATGACTCTAGGAAAAACCCGAGAGCGGCCAGTTCGTGGGGGTGCTCGGCCTAGGCACCGGACAGTGTCTGGTGCGCCACTTGCAGCATCCATGCTTGTCTTTGCTCCAAACTTTGTAGAGGGCCCCAACTTATTTTCTTTGTGGGTTTATGTTTAACTTTATGCACCTAATATAAATGACAACTAGGAAAACTAGTTAGTCTACATGGTTTGTGATGGACGTCAACCACCAAAATCGATTATAGGAAATGTTTTAGGCTCATTTCCCTTTCAATCTCCCCCTTTTTGGTGATCGATGCCAACACAAACCAAAGCAAATATAAAGTGTAGAAATGTAACCAGTTTGCAATTTGACAGTTGTGCATAAGTTACTTCGAATTTAAACCAACTTAAAGAATTTCTAAGTATATATGATTGCTTTCTTTTAGTTTAACATTTTGGACCACATTTGCACCACTTGGGTTGTTTTTACAAATCTTTTGTAAAAGTCTTTTCAAAGTCTTTTGCAAATAGCCAATGGTATAAGAATATGATTTCAAAAGGCATTTTCAAGATTTTGAAAATTTCTCCACCTGTTTCAAATGCTTTCCTTTGACTGAGTAAAAGCTCCCCCCTAAAGAAGTTCTCCCCTTAGCTGTCAAGAGGGTTTTTGCAATTGAAATAATTTCTTCCCCTTTGTGAAATAGTTTTTGAAAAACAGGATGGTGGTGCGTTCCTTTTGCTTTGGGTCTATTACTTTCTCCCCCTTTGGCATTAAGCGCCAAAAACGAAGAAACTTGAGAGGCCTAATACTTTCTCCCTCATTGGATATGAATGAAAGTACATAAGGAGGGCAAAGGATAAACGATACCGACAGAGTTGAGTGGAAGCCTTGCCTTTGCCGAATACTCCATTTCCCTTTCAATCTAAGTCTAATCATAGAGATACTCATGTAAGCACATTAGTCTTACCTTTGGCACAAGAAGAATAAGAAATATGCATTTGTACCAAATGAAAGAGACATGATCAAAGGCATATAAATGAGCAATGTGTGCAATGTTTCAATCAAAGTTCTAAGAATCTAAGATGTTTAGCTCATTCCTAAGCTTACTAAAAGTCTTTTCATCTAGGGGCTTGGTAAAGATATCGGCTAATTGGTTGTGGGTGCTAACATAAGCAATTTCGATATCCCCCTTTTGTTGGTGATCGATCTCTCAAAAAGTGATATCGTATGTCTATGTGCTTTGTGCGGCTATGTTCAGCGGGATTATCTGCCATGCGGATTGTGCTCTCATTATCACATAGGAGAGGGACATTGCTCAACTTGTAGCTATAGTCCCTAAGAGTTTGCCTCATGCAAAGTAATTGTGCACAACAATGTCCTACAGCAATATACTCGGCTTCGGCACTGGATATAGCTACTGAGTTTTGTTTCTTTGAAGCCCAAGACACTAGGGATCTTCCTAGAAACTGACAAGTCCCTGATGTGCTCTTCCTGTCAATTTTACATCCAGCATAATCGTCATCGGAATACCCAATTAAATCAAAGGTATATCCCTTGGGCACCATAGCCCAAACTTATGAGTGTAAACTAAATATCTCATGATTCTTTTTATGGCCCTAAGGTGAACTTCCTTAGGATTTGCCTAGTACCTTGCACACATGCATACGGAAAGCATAATATCTGGTCGTGAAGCACATAAATAGAGTAACGAGCCTATCATCGATCGGTATACCTTTTGATCTATGGATTTACCTCCCGTGTCGAGGTCGAGATGCCCATTTGTTCCCATGGGTGTCTTGATAGGTTTGGCATTCTTCATTCCAAACTTCTTGTGTATGTCTTGAATATACTTAGTTTGGCACATGAAGGTGCCTTCTTGGAGTTGCTTGATTTGAAATCCAAGGAAATACTTCAACTGCCCCATCATAGACATCTCGAAGTTCTGTATCATGATCCTACTAAACTCTTCACAAGATGACTTGTTAGTAGACCCAAATATAATATCATCAACATAAATTTGGCATATAAACAAGTCTTTAGCAATTGTTTTAGTGAAGAGAGTTGGGTCAGATTTTCCAACTTTGAAGCCATTAGTGATAAGAAAGTCTCTCAGGCATTCATACTATGCTCTTGGGGCTTGCTTGAGCCCATAAAGCGCCTTTGAGAGCTTATAAACATGAGAAGGATACTCACTATCTTCAAAGCTGGGAGGTTGCTCACATATATCTCTTCCTTGATAGGGCCATTGAGGAAGGCACTCTTCACGTCCATTTGATATAACTTAAAGCCATGGTAAGTAGCATAGGCAAGTAATATACGAATTGTCTCAAGCCTAGCTATGGGTGCATAGGTGTCGGGGACCATAATTAGGGGTACCCTCAAGACTCCTAAATCTCAGCTGGTAACCCCCATCAGCACAAAGCTGCAAAGACCTGATGGGTGCGATTAAGTCAAGGATCGGTCCATTCAAGGGACGCGATCGTGCCTCGCCCGAGCCCAGCCTCGGGCAAGGGCAGCCGACCCCGGAGGACCTACGTCTCGCCCGAGGACCCCCCTCCAGCAACGGACACACTATTGGCTCGCCCGAGGCCCAGTCTTCACTAAGAAGCAACCTTGGCCATATCGCCACGCCAACCGACCAAATCGCAGGGGCATTTAATGCAAAGGTGGCCTGACACCTTTATCCTGACGCACGCCCTCCAGTCGACAGAGCCGAAGTGACCGCAATCACTTCGCCGCTCTACTGACCGGTCTGACAAGAGGACAGCGCCGCCTGCACCGCTCTGACTGCTGAGCCACCCGACAGAGTGAGGCTGACAGCAGCCAAGACCGGCCTCGGGCGTCATAGGAAACTCCGCCTCGCCCGACCCTAGGGCTCGGACATGGGCTCAGCCTCGGAAGACGACGAACTCCGCTTCGCCCGACCCTAGGGCTCGGACACGGGCTCAGCCCCAGAAGACAACGAACTCCGCTTCGCCCGACCCCAGGGCTCGGAAACGGGCTTAGCCCTGGAAGACGACGAACTCCGCTTCGCCCGACCCTAGGGCTCGGACTCGGGCTCGGCCCCGGAAGACGACGAACTCCGCCCGACCCCAGGGCTCGGACTCCGCCCTGGCCTCAGCCGACGGTCTCCGCCTCGTCCGACCCGGGGGCTCGGACTCGACCTCGACCTTGGAAGACAGACTCGACCTCGACCTCGGAGGAGCCTCCACCTCGCCCAACCTAGGGCGCGGACCAACCACGTCGACAAGAAAGCGCCATCATTACCCTACCCCAAGCTGACTCAGGCTACGGGGAACAAGACCGGCGTCCCATCCGGCTCGCTCCACTATACGAGTAATGATGGCGCCCCGCATGCCCTGTGACGACGGCGGCTCTCAGCCCCCTTACGGAAGCAAGAGGACGTCAGCAAGGACTCGACAGCCCCGACAGCTGTCCTTCCGCCAGGCTCCAGCACAACTCCGACGGCCATGACACCACACGAACTGGGTGCCAAAACCTCTCCGGCTGCCATGATGGCATGTACATAGGGCACTAGCTCTCCCCCGCTAGACACGTTAGCACACTGCTACACCCCCATTGTACACCTGGATCCTCTCCTTACGCCTATAAAAGGGGGGACCAGGGCCCTCTTACGGAGGGTTGGCCGCGCGGGGAAGGACGGGACGGCGCTCGCGCAAGGCCGCTCGCTCCCTCCCGCGTGGACGCTTGTAACCCCCTACTGCAAGCGCACCCGACCTGGGCGCGGGGCTAACACGAAGGCCGTGGGTTCCACCTCCCACGCCTGTCTCCCTCCGGCTGCTTCTCCCCCCTTCGCGTTCCGCCTCGCGTCGACCCATCTGGGCTGGGGCACGCGGTGACAATTCACTCTTCGGTCCAGGGACCTCCCCGGGTTTCGAAACACCGACAGTTGGCGCACCAGGTAGGGGCCTGCTGCGTGTTGACGAACAGCTTCCCATCAAGCTCCAGATGGGCAGTCTCCAGCAACCTCTCCAGCCCGGGACGGTGCTCCGTTTCGGGAGTCTTGAGTTCATGTCCCTCGACGGCAGCTACGACATGATACTCCTTCCCCGCCGCGCGACAGCGACAATGGCGGTCGACAATCCGCCAGCCGGCGGGGAAATCGACGACGCCTTCCCCACATGGTGGAAGGACGACATTCGGGCTTGTCCCGTCCCCTCCCCCGCCGACGGAGGAGGAGGCGGGGCAACCAAGGCCAAGCAGGAGGCGGCACCTCGATGGCTGTCGAGCGAGTCGACGGCACCGGCGCCCCAACAGGGAGCGCGTCGGGCATCGACCTCGCGTCTGAGACGAAGACGAGCGCCATCTCCCCGCAACACGCCAACCTCAACCAAACCGACGACGCCAGCACGCTCGCGAAGGACTTGCTGGGTGTCACCCTTGTACCTGAGACGACGGTGCAGTCAGTCCCTGACGCGACTTCATCACCGCCCGTTGACCAAAAGGTACCGACCGATTCCCGTCTCGCGTCTTTTGGATTCGGCCTCGACCCACCAAGCGACTCCGCTTCGGTGGACACTCTCATAGAGGCGAGTCCAAACCCTCTGGGGTATCGTGTGCGGTCACCCTGGGACCAGCTGACGGCCGGCTCGACCTACGGGCCCTCGGGGTCCGAGGAAGATGGCGAGCCCGACCTCTGTTGGATTTCTCCGGACTTGGTAACCCCAGTGCCGTGCGGGACTTCATGACCGCATGTGACTACTGCCTTTCCGACGGTTCCGACGGTAGCCGCAGCCCCGACGACGAGGACTGCGGCCCAAGTCGTGAATGTTTCCACGTCGATCTAGGGGGTCGCGGTGAAGGCAACCATCTTGGTATGCCGGAGAACGGTGATCCCCCTAGGCCCGTGCCTCGCGTTGACATCCTTCGGGAGCTAGCTGTGGTCCCCGTCCCGGTGGGGGGTCCTGACCCACAGCTCGAGCAAATCCGCGAGAGACAGGCCAGGCTCGACGAGGGAGCAGGAACGCTTGTGCCGATCCGCCGGGACATCGGGCAGGAATGGGCGGGCCAACCTCTGGCCGGAGAAGCACATCATCTCCCCCAGGGCATCCAGCACCGCATCACCGACGACGTCAGGGTAAGGCCACCACCGGATTCCAGTGGAGTCGGCCAGAACCTGGCTGCAGCGGTGATACTTCTCCGCGCGATGCCGGGGCCATCAACCACCGAGGGGCGGCGTATCCAGGGAGAGCTCAAGAATCTCCTGGAGGACGCCGCGGTCCGACGGACCGAAAGCTCCGCCTCCCGAAGGCAGGGGTACCCCTCGGAACATCACGCCGCGACTTCCCAATTCATGCGGGAAGCCTCGGTCCATACCGGGCACACGCGCAACACAGCGCCTGCGGCCTCGGGTCGCCTCGGCAACGAGCACCATCATCACTGCCGTCGGGCCCACCTCGACGAGAGGGTGCGCTGAGGCTACCACCCCAGGCGTGGGGGACGCTATGACAGCGGGGAGGATCGGAGCCCTTCGCCCGAACCACCCGGT
The DNA here is from genome assembly GCA_029449295.1 of Zea luxurians. Taxonomy (NCBI): domain Eukaryota; kingdom Viridiplantae; phylum Streptophyta; class Magnoliopsida; order Poales; family Poaceae; genus Zea; species Zea luxurians. The sequence goes on along the minus strand of JAOPSE010000010.1, from coordinate 32,493,684 downwards.
CCGCAGGCTTTCAGCCGCGCCATACGACGGGCACCGTTCCCGACCCGGTTCCAAACCCTGACTACTATCATGAAGTACTCGGGGGAGACGAGACCGGAACTGTGGCTCGCGGACTATCGGCTAGCCTGCCAACTGGGTGGGACGGACGATGACAATCTCATCATCCGCAGCCTCCCCCTGTTTCTCTCCGACACCGCACGAGCCTGGCTGGAGCACCTGCCCCCGGGGCAGATCTCCAACTGGGACGACCTAGTCCAAGCCTTCGCCGGCAATTTCCAAGGCACATACCTGCGCCCTTGGAACTCCTGGGATCTCCGAAGCTGCCGCCAGCAGCCGGGAGAGTCTCTCCGGGACTACACCGGCGATTCTCGAAGCAGCGCACCGAGCTGCCCAACGTCACCGATTCGGATGTCATCGGCGCGTTCCTCGCCGGCACCACCTGCCGCGACCTGGTGAGCAAGCTGGGTCGCAAGACCCCCACCAGGGCGAGCGAGCTGATGGACATCGCCACCAAGTTCGCCTCTGGCCAGGAGGCGGTCGAGGACATCTTCCGGAAGGACAAGCAGCCCCAGGGCCGCCCGCCGGAAGATGCTCCCGAGGCGTCAACTCAGCGCGGCACCAAGAAGAAAGGCAAGAAGAAGTCGCAAGCGAAACGCGACGCCGCCGACGCGGACCTTGTCGCCGCCGCCAAGTACAAGAACCCTCGGAAACCTCCGGGAGGTGCCAACCTCTTCGACAAGATGCTCAAGGAGTCGTGCCCTTATCATCAGGGGCCCGTCAAGCACACCCTTGAGGAGTGTGCCATGCTTCGACGACACTTCCACAAGGCCGGGCCACCCGCGGAAGGTGGCAAGGCTCTCGACGACGCTAAGAAGGAAGATCACAAGGCAGGAGAGTTCCTCGAGGTCCGCGACTGCTTCATGATCTACGGCGGGCAAGTGGCGAACGCCTCGGCTCGGCACCGCAAGCAAGAGCGTCGGGAGGTGTGCTCGGTAAAGGTGGCGGCGCCAGTCTACCTAGACTGGTCCGACAAGCCCATCACCTTCGATCAGGCCGACCATCCCGACTACGTGCCGAGCCCGGGGAGATACCCACTCGTTGTCGACCCCATCATCGGCAACGTCAGGCTCACCAAGGTCCTCATGGACGGAGGCAGCAGCCTCAACATCATCTACGCCGAGACCCTCGGGCTCCTGCGGATCGATCTGTCCTCGGTCCGGACGGGCGCTGCGCCTTTCCATGGGATCATCCCCAAGAAGCGCGTCCAACCCCTCGGACAACTCGATCTACCCGTCTGCTTTGGGACGCCCTCCAACTTTCGAAGGGAGACCCTCACGTTCGAAGTGGTCGGGTTTCAAGGAACCTACCACGCAGTGTTGGGGAGGCCATGCTACGCCAAGTTCATGGCCGTCCCCAACTACACCTACCTCAAGCTCAAGATGCCGGGCCCCAACGGGGTCATCACCGTCAGGCCCACGTACCGACACGCGTACGAATGCAACGTGGAGTGCGTGGAGTACGCCGAGGCCCTCGCCGAGTCCGAGGCCCTCATGGTCGACCTGGAGAGCCTCTCTAGGGAGGCGCCCGATGTGAAGCGCCACGCCGGCAACTTCGAGCCAGCGGAGACGGTTAAGTCCGTCCCTCTCGACCCCTGCAACGACGCCTCCAAGCAGATACGGATCGGCTCTGAGCTCGACCCCAAATAGGAAGCAGTGCTCGTCGACTTTCTCCGTGCAAACGCCGACGTTTTCGCGTGGAGTCCCTCGGACATGCCCGGCATACCGAGGGAAGTCGCCGAGCACTCGCTGGATATTCGAGCTGGAGCCCGACCCGTGAAGCAACCTCTGCGCCGATTCGACGAAGAAAAGCACAGAGCCATAGGCGAGGAGATCCACAAGCTAATGGAGGCGGGGTTCATCAAAGAGGTATTCCATCCCGAATGGCTTGCCAACCCTGTGCTTGTGAGAAAGAAAGGGGGAAATGGCGGATGTGTGTAGACTACACTGGTCTAAACAAAGCATGTCCGAAGGTTCCCTACCCTCTGCCTCGCATCGATCAAATCGTGGATTCCACTGCTGGGTGCGAAACCCTGTCTTTCCTCGATGCCTACTTAGGGTATCACCAGATCAGGATGAAAGAGTCCAACCAGCTCGCGACTTCTTTCATCACACCCTTCGGCATGTACTGCTATGTTACCATGCCGTTTGGTTTGAGGAATGCGGGTGCGACGTACCAGCGATGCATGAACCATGTGTTCGGCGAACACATTGGCTGAACGGTCGAGGCCTACGTCGATGACATCGTAGTCAAGACGAGGAAGGCCTCCGACCTCCTTTCCGACCTTGAAGTGACATTCCGATGTCTCAAGGCGAAAGGCGTGAAGCTCAATCCCGAAAAGTGTGTCTTCGGGGTCCCCCGAGGCATGCTCTTGGGGTTCATCGTCTCCGAGCGGGGCATCGAGGCCAACCCGGAGAAGATCGCTGCCATCACCAGCATGGGGCCCATCAAGGACTTGAAAGGCGTACAGAGGGTCATGGGATGCCTCGCGGCTCTGAGCCGTTTCATCTCGCGCCTCGACGAAAGAGGCCTGCCTCTGTACCGCCTCTTAAGGAAGGCCGAGTGCTTCGCTTGGACTCTTGAGGCCGAGGAAGCCCTCGGGAACCTGAAGGAGCTCCTCACGAACGCGCCCATCTTGGTGCCCCCCGCTGACGGAGAAGCCCTCTTGATCTACGTTGCCGCGACCACTCAGGTGGTTAGCACCGCGATTGTGGTCGAGAGACGAGAAGAGGGGCATGCATTGCCCGTCCAGAGGCCAGTCTACTTCATCAGTGAGGTACTGTCCGAGACCAAGATCCGCTACCCCCAAATTCAGAAGCTGCTGTACGCGGTGATCCTGACGCGGCAGAAGTTGCGACACTACTTCGAGTCTCATCCGATAACTGTTGTGTCATCCTTCCCCCTGGGGGAGATCATCCAGTCCCGAGAGGCCTCGGGTAGAATTGCAAAGTGGGCGGTGGAGATCATGGGCGAGACGATCTCATTCGCCCCTCGGAAGGCCATCAAGTCCCAGGTCTTGGCGGACTTCGTGGCTGAGTGGGTCGACACCCAGCTCCCAATAGCTCCGATCCAACCAGAGCTCTGGACCATGTTTTTCGACGGGTCGCTGATGAAGACGGGGGCCGGCGCGGGCCTGCTCTTCATCTCGCCCCTCGGGAAGCACCTACGCTACGTGCTACGCCTCCACTTCCCGGTGTCCAACAACGTGGCTGAGTACGAGGCTCTGGTAAACGGGTTGCGAATCGCCATCGATCTAGGGGTCCAACGCCTCGACGCTCGCGGTGACTCGCAGCTCGTCATCGACCAAGTCATGAAGAACTCCCACTGCCACGACCCGAAGATGGAGGCCTACTGCGATGAGGTTCGGCGCCTGGAGGACAAGTTCTACGGGCTCGAGCTCAACCACATCGCCCGACGCTACAACGAGACTGCGGACGAGCTGGCTAAAATAGCCTCGGGGCGGACAACAGTTCCCTCGGACATATTCTCCCGAGACCTGCATCAACCCTCCGTCAAGACCGACGACACGCCCGAGCCCGAGAAGGCCTCGGCCCAGCCCGAGGCACCCTCGGCACAGTCCGAGGTACCCTCGGCTCAGTCCGAGTTACCCTCGGCTCGGCCCGAGGTACCCTCGGCCCCCGAGGGTGAGGCACTGCGCGTCGAGGGGGAGCAGAGCGAGGTCACGCCTAATCAAAACTGGCAGACCCCGTACCTGCAATATCTCCACAGAGGGGAGCTACCCCTCGACCAAGCCGAAGCTCGGCGGTTGGCTCGGCGCGCCAAGTCGTTCGTCTTGCTGGGAGATAAGAAGGAGCTCTACCACCGCAGCCCCTCGGTTGTCCTCCAGCGATGCATTTCCATCGCCGAAGGCCAGGAGCTCTTACAAGAGATACACTCGGGGGCTTGCGGTCATCACGCAGCACCTCGAGCCCTTGTTGGAAACGCCTTCCGACAAGGTTTCTACTGGCCGACGGCGGTGGCCGACGCCACTAGAATCGTCCGCACCTGCTAAGGGTGTCAGTTCTACGCGAGGCAGACCCACCTGCCCGCTCAGGCTCTGCAAACCATACCCATCACCTGGTCGTTTGCTGTGTGGGGTCTGGACCTAGTCGGCCCCTTGCAGAAGGCACCCGGGGGCTACACGCACCAGTTGGTCGCCATCGACAAATTCTCCAAGTGGATCGAGGTCTGACCCCTAAACAGCATCAGGTCCGAACAGGCGGTGGCGTTCTTCACCAACATCATCCATCGCTTTGGGGTCCCAAACTCCATCATCACCGACAACGGCACCCAGTTCACCGGCAGAAAGTTCCTGGACTTTTGCGAGGATCACCACATCTGGGTGGACTGGGCCGCCGTGGCTCACCCCATGACGAATGGGCAGGTAGAACATGCCAACGACATGATTATGCAAGGACTCAAGCCTCGGATCTACAACGACCTCAACAAGTTCGGCAAGCGGTGGATGAAGGAACTCCCCTCGGTGGTCTGGAGTCTGAGGACAACGCCGAGCCGAGCCATGGGCTTCACACCGTTCTTTCTAGTCTATGGGGCCGAGGCCATCTTGCCCACAGACTTAGAATACGGTTCCCCGAGGACGAGGGCCTACGCCGACCAAAGCAATCGAGCCAATCGAGAAGACTCACTGGACCAGCTGGAGGAGGCTCATGACATGGCCTTACTACACTCGGCGCGGTACCAGCAGTCCCTGCGACGCTACCACGCCCGAGGGGTTCGGTCTCGAGACCTCCAGGAGGGCGACCTGGTGCTTTGGCTGCGACAAGACGCCCGAGGGCGGCACAAGCTCACGCCTCCCTGGGAAGGGCCGTTCGTCATCGCCAAGGTTCTGAAGCCCGGAACATACAAGCTGGCCAACAGCCAAGGCGAGGTCTACAGCAACGCTTGCAACATCCAACAGCTACGTCGCTTCTACCCTTAAGATGCTTTCAAGTTGTTCGTATACCTCGTTCACACACAAAGTCTGGTCATCAAGGAAGGGTCAGCCTTGCCTCAGCAAAGCCCGACCCTCCCTCGGGGGCTAGAAGGGGGAACCCCCTCTGCGTCGAAATTTTCCTCGAAAAAAGAAAAAAAATCTTTTCTGCCAGAATGCCTTTCGTGCTTTTCGACCACTTCGAAAGTGGATCCTGAAAACGACGGAGTACACGTAAGCAGCCAAGGCTGACCGAGCCGAGGGACTCCTACGCCTTCGGGATACGGATACCTCACTCATCACCTTCTGCGATAAGTAACTCGCGCTCGGATAAGTGATTCCGCGGACCGGACAAGTCTTCACGCTCGAAAGCTCCTCTGCCGAAATGATTTTTCGGGCCTTCTCGACTGCGTCGGTGACAGAACCCTATGGACGAGTAAGAGTGCGCGTAAGCGGCAAGGCCGACCGAGCCGAGGGATTCCAACGCCTCCAGGATACGGATACCTCACTCATCACCTTCCGTGAAAAGCAACTCTCGCCCGCACAAACAATTCTGTTACCGACAAATAAGTCCGGATACTCGAAATAAGAGGAAAAGGGACACAACTTTACAACACGATGACAGTGTGTTTGGGCCTCGGCGGCCACAGAGAACATGCACACGCTACAAGACAACCCGATCCTACAGGCTCGGACATCGACAGTTGAAGGGGGCGGCGGCACCCTCGGCATCAACTACACCTTTGACGGGGTCTGACCTAGCCTCGGACGGCGACGCGGTCGGAGGATCCCCACTCTGAAGGACGATATCGGCACCACACCCGGGCCATCGCCGCCAGGGTCTTCTCCAAGAATCCGGCTCGAGCAGACGGCTCGGCTGGCCACCCCGAGGCCTCGGCCAACTGCCCCCTGAAGACATCAGCCCGGCTTGTGGCCTCGGCAACTCGACTCCGGCGTCGGTCCCACCAAAGGACGACCCGGCCAGGCCTCGGCCGATCAGGTCTTCTTTTCTAGCCAACTCTGCCTCTGTCTGTGCTGACACCGCTACCTCCGGCTTCGGCTCACCGGAGGGCGGCCGAGGGGTTCCTTTAACCAAGCAAGAGGAGCCTCGGACAAGCAAGGCCGACCGAGCCGAGGGACTCCTACGCCTCCGGGATACGGATACCTCACTCGTCACCTTTGCACGAGGCGACTCACGCTCGGTGAAGCGGTTCAGATAGCCAACAGGCGAGTCTTAGTGCTCGAAATAAAGAAAAAACACGGCTCTGCACCGAAAAGTACATACATGTTCAGGCCTTGACAGCCGCAATGAACAAGACACTAGCACTCCAAGTGCCATTACAAACGGAACTCCGGTTCCATCTCCGCAGGTACGAACAACCCCACACGATTGGGGGGCCTGCGGAGCAACAGAAGACCGACAAACGGCCCTTCGTCGCTCGCCCCAGCAGCGGCGACGACAACGACTTCTGCTCTGGAGGACCGAACAGCAGCAGCGATGACCTCAGGGCGGATGCTGCTGCCATGAGGCCCTCGCCCATGCCCCCAACTCGAGAGGCAAGGACGGGCAGAAGGCCGTAGAGTTGGAGGTCAGTCCGTGGGCGGCACCGACTAGCTCGCCGACGGAGGAACCTCTTCCGGCTGCCGTGGCGGAAGGCGGCGCCGGGAGCAGCTCCGAAGCCACTCGGCTCAGAGGGTCGGGTACACGGTAGCTGCCAACGCCACGGACGGCGAACGCCCTTCCCTCCGATCACTGAGGGAAGGAGCGGGCCACCGCCCGCGCAGGGACCGACCCCAACTCGGCACACTCCCCTCCCCAGCACTGATGATGAACATCCTTGAAGCTGAGGGAGGGGCAGATGCCGCAGCCCGGTTCGCTTCTCCCCTCCATCAAGCTGGAGGTCACCGTCTTGGGTGACCACCGGTGAGGGGATGCAGCCGGGCTGCCTGATGAAAATCCTTGAAGCCAAACGATGGCTGAAAGGTACCAACTTCCACGAAGTTGCGTTCCTCCGACGACAAGACGGAAGAATTGCGGGCGTCCCCCCATCCGGGGGCTCGGAAGGTGGAAAGACACGATGCATAAGGGGAGCGCGAAGACATGGTTGCCCTCCAAGGGGGTAGCCCTCCTTTTAAAGGCAACTCTCCCCACTTGCGTCCTGAGCCGTTGCGGGCTGAGTCTTCTCCAACACGCTCCAAGGTTCTCCCCCTTACGGCGCGGGGGCTGGGTCCCACGCGTCATGCAAGCCGGTCTAGGGCAGAAGAAGCCAAACCGCCACGCGCGGTGCGTGCAACCGCCCGGCGGTTACAAGCACTCCTCCACTTTCGCCCAGACCAGCGGGTGAAAGGGCGGACAGCCATGCAGGCGGCATGCAACCGTGCCAAGTGGGAGCGCCCCTTCGACTTCCAACGCACCCAGCATGGAGGCCCAGGCCCACACGTCATGCAATCGGCGCGCCAGTTGCTACGTGCGAGCAGCTGCACCGCCACTCGCGCCACTGCCGCGCCTCCTCGACTGCGGAGCCAATACCACGACTCGAGCTGACCCTGCGTATGACCCAGCAGTGCCAGCCAGGCGCGACGGTCAAGTACGGTCAAGAATGGGCCGGTAGTAATGGTGGTGGCAGGCGGGCAGGAGCAGCGGTCACGTCGTCAGCCAAGCTTACGTCCCATCCAGGGGCAGCGAGGGAACCCTCTCTCACGGCGTGAAGACGGCGCGCCCGTGATCCGTTCTTCGAACGGCTCGCACACGCGCAACGACCGCCTCGCGAACCACTCGCCCCGTCGCATTAACTCCACGGCGGGACAGGCGGCGCCTCAGGCAGGAGAAGCAAGCGACGCCTCGCCTTCGGCATAATGACCGTGTCGAAAAAGGTACGCCACATCATTCGATTTCGTATCCTTTTCCTTTTCCTCTTTCTCTCTCTTACAACAGGGACCGGGAAAGGGGGATACCCCGAAAAGGATCCTTCCCCATGAAGGAAACAGGCCCCGAGCCTCCCTACTGATCAGAGGTTCAAAGGCTGGCCCCTCGGAGGGGTTCAACGACCGCCTCAGAGCGATTGGGTTCTGCGCCCACTACAGGTCAGAGGTTCGATGGCCAGCCCCTCGGAAGGGTTCAACGGCCGCCTCAGGCCACTCGGGCTCCGCGCCCACTACTGATCAGGGGTTCGTAGGCTGGCCCTCGAAGGGTTCACAGTCGCCTCAGACACAGAGCGAGGGATGACCCTGGGTACGTTCGATACATAACCAAGGCTCGGGCTATGCTCCCGAGGTACCCTAGGACATTTCCGATCTTGTAACGGAATCCCATCAGAGGGAGGCATCGAGCCCTCGGACCCCGTCAAAGGGGACCGGGTCCGGCAGATCACCTGCAGGTACTTTTGGAGCGCGCCTCCGGGCCTCTAGCCGACCCCTAGCAAATGGGGCACGGGTGTCCGCTCGGATTACCCGCCAGCAGCTCACCGGAGACACCATGTTCGGCGCCCTCCGAGGGCAACATGGCGCTTTCCCCCCTCCTTGTGGAAAGGCGACGCAGGGGCGTATGTAAAAAAAGTCGAGTCTGTCCTTGACCGTCCTCTCGCCCTGTGCAGAGGCTCGGGGCTGCTCTCGCAAACCCGGCTTCGGCCACACCATTGATAGCGTCAACATACCAGCCCGAGAACTTGGGACCCGACCGTGCACCTGGGCTACGGCCAGCTCGCATGAGGGAACAACTAGACCAGCCGAAGTGTTGCGAAACTCACTAAAACCTCGAAGGAGTAAAACTAGTCCTCCGAGGCCTCAGGGGCTACACCTGGCGGGTGCGCTCGCGCGCACCCACCGGAACAAAATCCAACCAAAAAAAAGGCTGGTCCCCTTGCAAAAAAGTGCGACAAAAGCCTCCAAACGAGTATTAACACTCCCTTCGAGGCTCGGGGGCTACTGTCGGGGATCATAATTAGGGGTACCCTCAAGACTCCTAAATCTCAGCTGGTAACCCCCATCAGCACAAAGCTGCAAAGGCCTGATGGGTGCGATTAAGTCAAGGATCGGTCCATTCAAGGGACGCGATCGTGCCTCGCCCGAGCCCAGCCTCGGGCAAGGGCTGCCGACCCCGGAGGACCTACGTCTCGCTCGAGGACCCCCCTCCAGCAACGGACACACTATCGGCTCGCCCGAGGCCCAGTCTTCACCGAGAAGCAACCTTGGCCATATCGCCATGCCAACCGACCAAATCACAGGGGCATTTAATGCAAAGGTGGCCTGACACCTTTATCCTGACACACGCCCTCCAGTCGACAGAGCCGAAGTGACCGCAGTCACTTCGCCGCTCTACTGACCGGTCTGACAAGAGGACAGCGCCGCCTGCGCCGCTCCGACTGCTGAGCCACCCGACAGAGTGAGGCTGACAGCAGCCAAGACCAGCCTCGGGCGTCATAGGAAACTCCGCCTCGCCCCACCCTAGGGCTCGGACACGGGCTCAGCCCCGGAATACGACGAACTCCGCTTCGCCCGACCCCAGGGCTCGGACACGGGCTCAGCCCCGGAAGACGATGAACTCCGCTTCGCCCGACCCCAGGGCTCGGACTCGGGCTCGGCCCCAGAAGACGACGAACTCCGCCCGACCCTAGGGCTCAGACTCCGCCCTGGCCTCAGCCGACGGTCTCCGCCTCGTCCGACCCGGGGGCTCGGACTCGACCTCGACCTTGGAAGACAGACTCGACCTCGACCTCGGAGGAGCCTCCACCTCGCCCAACCTAGGGCGCGGACCGACCACGTCGACAAGAGAGTGCCATCATTACCCTACCCCAAGCTGACTCAGGCTACGGGGAACAAGACCGGCGTCCCATCCGTCTCGCTGTAATGATGGCGCCCCGCATGCCCTGTGACGACGGTGGCTCTCAGCCCCCTTACGGAAGCAAGAGGACGTCAGCAAGGACTCGACAGCCCCGACAGCTGTCCTTCCGCCAGGCTCCAGCACTCCTCCGACGGCCACGACACCACACGAACTGGGTGCCAAAACCTCTCCGGCTGCCACGATGACATGTACTTAGGGCACTAGCTCTCCCCCGCTAGACACGTTAGCACACTGCTACACCCCCATTGTACACCTGGATCCTCTCCTTACGCCTATAAAAGTGGGGACCAGGGCCCTCTTACGGAGGGTTGGCCGCGCGGGGAAGGACGGGACGGCGCTCGCGCAAGGCCGCTCGCTCCCTCCCGCATGGACGCTTGTAACCCCCTACTGCAAGCGCACCCGACCTGGGCGCGGGGCTAACACGAAGGCCGCGGGTTCCACCTCCTACGCCTGTCTCCCTCCGGCTGCTTCTCCCCCCTTCGCGTTCCGCCTCGCGTCGACCCATCTAGGCTGGGGCACGCGGCGACAATTCACTCGTCGGTCCAGGGACCCCCCGGGTTTCGAAACACCGACAATAGGTTTCATCGAAATCCAAACATTCGACTTGTGAATATCCCTTGGCAAGAAGTCGGGCTTTGTTCCTAGTCACCACACCATGCTCATCTTGTTTGTTGTGTAATACCCATTTGGTATCTACAACATTTTGGTTAGGACGTGGAACTACATGACATACCTCATTCCTCGTGAAGTTGTTGAGCTCCTCTTGCATTGCCACCACCCAGTTCAGATCTCTAAGTGCATCCTCTATCCTGTAGGGCTCAAAAGAAGACACAAAAGAGTAATGTTCACAAAAATGAGCAAATCGAGATCTAGTGGTTACCCCCTTGTGGATGTCACCAAGTATGGAGTTGACGGGGTGATCTCTTTGAATTGCTTGGTGGACCCTTGGGTGCGATGGTCTTAGATCTTGAATTTCTTGATCATCTTCCTTGTCATGATCATCTTCATCTCCCCCTTGATCAATGTCCTCCTCTTGAGGTGGCTCATCGTCTTGAACTTCATCCTCTTCTTCTTGAGCCATTTCCTTATCTTGAGTTGGTGGAGATGCTTGTATGGAAGATGATGGTTGATCTTGTGCTTGTGGAGGCTCTTTAGATTCTTTTGGACACACATCCCCAATGGACATGTTCCTTAGTGCAACGCACGGGGCCTCTTCTTCATCTAGTTCATCAAGATCAACTTGCTCCACTTGGGAGCCATTAGTCTCATCAAACATAATGTCACAAGAACCTTCAACTAATCTAGTGGATTTGTTGAAGACTCTATATGCCCTTGTGTTTGAGTCATAACCAAGTAAAAAGCTTTCTACTGCTTTAACAGCAAATTTAGAATTTCTACCTCTCTTAATAAGAATAAAACATTTGCTCCCAAAAACTCTAAAATAAGAAACATTGGGATTTTTACTGGTGAGGAGTTCATACGATGTTTTCTTAAGGATTTGGTGAAGGTAGAGTCGGTTGATGGAGTAGCAAGCAGTGTTAATTGCTTCTGCCCAAAACCGATCTAGAGTCTTGCACTCATCAAGCATGATCCTTGCCGTATCCAAAAGATTTCTATTCTTCCTCTCCACTACACTATTTTGTTGAGGTGTGTAGGGAGAAGAGAACTCATGCTTGATGCCCTCCTCCTCAAGAAATCCTTCAATTTGAGAGTTCTTGAACTCTGTTGCATTCTCGCTTCTAATCTTTTTGATTGTCAATCCAAACTCATTTTGAGACCGTCTCAAGAATTTCTTTAAGGTATCTTGGGTTTGAGATTTTTCTTGCAAAAAAAAACCCAAGTGAAGCGAGAATAATCATCCACAATCACAAGATAATACTTACTCCCACCGATGCTTATGTAAGCGATCAGGACAAATAGATCCATGTGGAGTAGTTCAAGCGGCATGTCGGTCATCATGATATTCTTGTGTGGATGATGAGCTCCAACTTGCTTCCCTGCTTGACTTGCGCTACAAATCCTGTCTTTCTCAAAATGAACATTTGTTAATTCTAAAATGTGCTCTCCCTTTAAAAGCTTGTGAAGATTTTTCATCCCAACATGAGCAAGTCAGCGAAGCCAGAGCCAACCTGTAATACTCAAAAGTGCAATAATGAGAATAGAGATAATCTCAGTAATTTGTGTCCTCTACTTATCATCACATGTGATCAACCCTAGTTATAAGTGGATAATTAACACAAAGAACACATAGATAACCTGTGCATCATGCTGGAGTTTATTTGATTGTGCATTGGTGGATAATAAAAAAAAATAAATGCATCAATAGCAATGTAATAATGTGCCCATGACATCCAAACCCTAAATTGAAAACAAAACCATGAAAATGGAGAAGGGAAGGAATAAATATTGTACAATGCCAAATAAATAAATTCCTCTCAATCTTTGGGCATGTTAAAATTACACTTATAATTTGATAATAAACATGACACCAGTTTGAATTCAAGATAGAAACTCAAATTGAACTTGAAAATAAGAAAGAAAAGGAAAATCAGAAAAAAATTATCCATCACCAAATAAAATTTCTTAAAAAATAAATTAATTTACCCTATGTCACATTCAAGTGGGATATTTAACTTGGAGACAAGTTTGCTATGGAATTCGAAATCAAATTAAAATTGGAGTTTGAATTGAAAAAAAAAGAGAAAAGAAAATAGAAAAATAAAATGGAAAAAGATAAAAAAACCTCACCTGGGCCGGCTTACCATATTTCAGCCCACCAGGGGAAGCCATTCCGCGCGGCCCAGTCGCGATATCCCCACGCGCGCGCCCAACGGTCACTGACATGTCGGGCCCGTGCACCAGAGGCCGCAAGCCACGCCCCCGCGACCATTAACTCACTGCGCCCGGGGACCCGCTGTCAGCCGCTCCATCCCTTCGCTCTGCTCGCGCGTGCCTCGCCGACTCGTGGGCCCAAGCTGTCGGGCTCGTTCCCTCTACCGAAACCGCGCGCAACCACCGCCGCGATTTCCCCGGTGTTGACCGAGCTGGTTCAACGGCCTCCCTGCTCCCTCGGACATCCTTTGCCGCACATAAGAACGCCGCCCGGAGGTTCTCTGGTCGCAAGCACCGGCCCCAGTAGAGAGAAGCGGAGAGAGAGAGAGAGACGAGGATTTCCGCCGCCGTGGTTTCGTGACGACGACGCCGGAACGGTCGGGATTGTTGGTTCGGGTGCTTCTACGCGACCTCCGGTGCGTGCTCTCGGCCTCGGTTGGCGCGATTGGGGTGCTGCGCGCCGGCAATTTCTCGTCGGACTTCGACCTCGACCGCACCGCATGGCCAGAGCCTCCCGCGTGGGATTTGTCGGTGAGTCCTTGACCATTTTATTCGCATTGTTCTCCTCTATGCGTAGTGCTGCTCGTGTTCAAGCTTGGGGGGCCGGAATGGCATGCGGCCGCTTCGCCGGCCATGGCGCCACCGCGGGAGCACTGGCGCCGCCGTGCGTGGTTGTTCGGTGGGGTTGTAGCTGAGGAAAAGAGTCGCGGCCGTGGGATTGCAAACGAATGGTTGTGATTAGATGTGGGGATAACCATTCGCGGTAGTAGACGGTGACCGCAGATCTTCGATCGGATGGTTCCCAGGCGATCTCGCTATTTAAAACCATAGTCGTAGGATCTTGATCCGATGGTCAGTGCGGCGTACTAGTTCGTGGGAGTAGAGATCTAATCCGGGCCCCTGATTTCCGATCGGACGGCCAGAACGGCCCGATACCCCTTCGGCCTGTAAGTTTTGCATATGAGTCCTCAGGTTCTTAAACAATTAACCCGCCATCCATATTAGGGGTGATCTGAGTCATAGGATTTCTTGCGCAGTGACCCCTGAGCTTTCTGGGATTCGGGGCCCAGTCCAGAGGACAAATAAAACCAGAGAAATGCATTTAAAAATGAATTCTTAGTATTAATTAAATGCCAGAATTTGTTTAATTCATAGAAAATTCATGTTAACTCCAAATTGAACCATTCTAGTTTCTAAAATTTTGTAATAATGTTCTCTATCACCCTGTATCTCTGTTTTGACATGAAAACAGTAAGAAAAATTATTTATCATTTAATCTTATTTTAATCACATTAAACCTTAGGAAATTCATAACTTGAAACCTATAACTCCAAATTTAGTGATTCCAGTTCCTATGATTTCATTTTAATGTGTAGATTTTTACTGTATATTTTATTCATTTGTTTGGTGTGATGTTGATTTTGGCTATACTATGTATGTATTGTGTTGATGCGAGTAGACGAGCAAGCCACTGTGGAAACTGAGGTTCAACAAGTAGAAGTAGCTGAGCAGGAGCTCATTGAAGGCAAGTTGTGCCCTTGATCACTTACTTTTCCCAGCCATGTTCTTATTAATTTTAATGATCTGCATAGGTTAATTTTGATGGGAGCCTTTATGTTACCCCAGTTTTGATTACCTCTACACCTTGTTCACCCCTGAAATATTTTTGGGTAGTACTTGCTATTGCTTTATGTGGATTGGGTATGGAGATACACTATTCATGATTATTCTGTTATTATCTTGTTATTATTGCTGTTCATGTTAAGATCATTAAATTAATGGGAACATGGAGCCACCACCCGGGAAAACAGTGCTACCACAAGGGTTTAATGGGACGCCCTTGGCTGATTAACTAGGAAAGCTAGTGGATGGCTACCTTACCCGAAAGGGGCAAGGGCAGTAGGGGAGTGGTCAGTGTAGGGAGGTCCTTGTTTGATTTTGCTGCGATGGCGGTCGGCAAGAACCCTGCACTGGAGCTTCCTATAAACTGTAGCGGGTAGTCTGAAGCTAGTGGAACTTTGTAAAGGCCTCGTAGTGTTACCATGCCTCGCTTCCTTGGTAGAGGTGTATGGGATTCATGACCCCTTGGCAGATGGGTAACACGGCTTGTGGGTAAAGATGCGCAACCTCTGCAGAGTGTAAAACTAGTATACTAGCCGTGCTCACGGTCCAAAGCGGCTCGGACCCTCACATGATTAATTATGGAACTTAAATTCAATTTGACATTTGCATCGCATTTGGGATTATTTTACTATTACTGTTCTTTATTATTATTAAGGTTGGTATTTACTTACACTTAGTAGTTGCTAATAAAATTTTGACCAACTTATAAAAGCAATGCTCAGCCTTAGCCTTTATTTCATTGATTAGCCTTACACTTTATGGACTCCCACCTTTGGTGAGTTCATGCCACATTATTCCCCACGACTTGTTGAGCTATGAACGTATGTGAGCTCACTCTTGCTGTCTCACCCCCCCCCCACAGGAGAAGAACAGGTGGTCGAAGAGGAGCCGCCTAACACTGAGGAGTTCGATCTGATCTAGGTGGCGTTTCTCAGTCGACATTGGCGCCGACGATCCTTAGTTCGTTTTATATTTATCTTTATTTTGTAATAAGACTTCCGCTATGTAATAAGTACTCTGATGTTTTATGACATTTATCTCTATACACTCTGTTATTATATATGTTGTCTTCTTGGCGCATGTATGAGATGCACCTGGCTTTGTTCCTTAAAGCCGGGTGTTACAGAAGTGGTATCAGAGGAAATGTTGACTGTAGGACAAAACCTAGATAGAAATGGAAAGACCATTACCTACTTATCTTACTTTGATTCTTTCTACACTTATCTTGATCCTGTCTCACCTTCTACTATTCTACTCTGATCATTCTTACCTTTTCTACTCTTGGACAAGATGGATTTCACACCTTGGAATCCCTACCCCTATGATATTTTTAAGGGATAGGAAGCCTAAGACAAAATTAAAACTATTTTCTATATTTAAAAATGTTGTTTGATTGTTATGATGAAAAATGTCTGATTTGCTTCTTTGATTGATTGAGATATTATATATATATGGACATCTTAGTATGTGCCAGCGTAAGGTAATGAATTAGCTATGGTAGGTAAAACATTAATCTGCTTAGCTAATAAATCCCCCAATTTAACATGATTCGTAATTACTGCCTTGTCTACTGCTTTCTCTTACCTTATGTATCTAACTCAGATGGTCAATACCAGGAGGGGTGGTGGAATTGATTTGCCTCCTAACCAACACACTCGAAGGATATATAGACAACCTCAGCCACAGCCTGCAGAGATGAATCCTCCTAATCCTCCACCGGGCGAAGTTGATCCACTGGTTGCTGCTCAGATGGCGGTGATGCAGCAAATGGCAGACACTATGGCTGATATGCGTGCCCAGATGCAGCAAGAACGCCAGGAAATGCGTCAGGAAAGAGAAGATATACGCCAGGAGTTGCGCCAGGAGAGAGATGAGATACGCCAAGAAAGGAGGGCGCAACAACAGCAGCTGCAACAACAACTTCAACAACAGCAACAAGTGTGTAGGAAACGGGTGACGCCTAAGAGGGGGGGGGTGAATTAGGACTTCTAAAACTTTTACTAAACTAGGCCACAATTAAATCCCTAGAGCAAAACTTATGCAAATAATCAAAACTAGAATGTGCAAAGAAGGTTTTGTCTAAGTGTTGCTATCTCTACCGCAAAGGCTAAGTTTCAATCTACACTAAATAAGTATGACTACAAGATTGAAACTTAAATGCTTAATATAAATGCAAAGGCTAAGTTTCAATCTACCGCAAAGGAGATTTTGCTTGATGGCTTTTGCTTGAGCTTTTGCCTTTGTTTATCCCCGGTCATCGCCTTGCATTGGAAAGACTTGTGGCCTTCCTTGTGGCATAGCCTACAAATCACAATTTCTCCCTCTACAGGCTTGTTCACTCCCGCAGTGGTGTTATCCTGTGGAGGTCGGATTTGTTTGGCTTTGCCTTTCTTGTCATACAAAGCCTTGCCAAGGCGAGCCACTTCTTGCTTTAATTGTTCATTTTCCTTTGCAACCTCATCCGAACATGTCTCTACAACAATATTCTCAACAACGACTTGGTTGCAGGGGTTAGAATCATCAATTAAATCAAAGCAGGAAGTAGAAGCATCTTTCTTAATTATTTCAGGTATTTCAACTAAAGATGCTGCTGGGGTGCTACCAATGTTTTCTAGCTTAGTAGTTAGCTCATTATTGTGTATGCTAAGAATTTCCATTTTCTCTAGCAAATTTTCAATAGCTTCTTGGGAGCTAGCTAACTTAGCCTTAAGTTTTTCATTCTTTTTAATGAGGCTATCATCGGTAGCAGTGGATGGAGCACTAGATTCTAATAGCTCAATTTTAGTTGACAGCTCACTATTTAAGTTTGCAAAAGTTTCAAATTTTTCTAGCAAACCTTTGTAATCATTTTGAGAGCTAACCAACTTATTTTTCAAAGTTTTAAGTTGAGCTTTTTGCTTAGTGCAAACATCCTGGAAAAATTTTACGGCTTCCGCAAGCTCATCTAGAGAGGGCTTTCCCTCACCTTCATCATCACTACTACTTTCATCACTAGAGGATGGAATGCTTTTGTTACCTCTTGCCATAAGGCATTTGTGTGATGACCGTGATGATCGTGACGAGGACCGGTGGCTGCGCGTCCTTGGAGGTTCATCTTCACTTGAAGAATCATCCCAAGTTCTAACACTTGTTAGCGCCTTGCCTTTGCTCCTCTCCTTTTTGGGCTTGGCCATATTTGGACAGTTGTCCCTGAAGTGGCCCTTCTCCCCACATGCGAAGCATCCTCTCTTCCTTTGCTTTTTCCTGTCAATGTTAAAGAGAAGATCCTCGACCTGCAGGGGCACACCCATTAGATTAATCTTGCGGATCATCCTCATTACCTTTCCGACGCGTCGGATTGTTTCTTTGTCCTCGGAGGATGATGTGCACGGTTGATTATCTTCATCATCATCACTTTCTTCTTCTTCTTCCTCTTCTTTACTTGAGGAACTTGGAGTGGGAGCCTTCTTTTTGCCCTTCCTTTCATCACATGCAAAAGCATATGGTCTTGAGGAAGTTGGCTCCTCTCCCCGACTCATTTTTCGCGACATCTCAAAGGCCGCGATTTTCCCAATCACAATGGTCGGGGTCATGTTGCTCAAATCCTCCATGTTGTGAAGGATGGTGATGATGCTCCCATATCTTTGTTGTGGTAGCAGGGAGATAATCTTCCTCACAATGTCCGCATCACCTAGCTTATTAATGCCAATAGAATTGAGCTCATTGATAATTAGATTCAAACGAGAATACATGTCTCTAACAAGCTCATCATCTTTCATGGCAAAAGAATTATACTCATTTAAGACTAGGCAATGTTTTTGCTCACGGACATTGGATGTGCCGTCATGGAGCTCATGCAATTTTAGCCAAATCTCATTAGCAGTTTTCAAGGTAAATACTTGATTAAAAATATCCATGCTAAGAGATTCATACAAGCAATTTTTGGCTCTAGCATTTAAATGAATTTCTTTTTCCTCACTCGTGGTGGGTTTCTCGGGATTCTTGAGGGGTTTCATCCCGTCACGAGTGACTCTCCAAACACCTAGATCAACGGCCTCTAGGTAACAAGCCATTCTAGCACTATAATATGGGAAGTTAGTGCCGTCGAAGTGTGGTGGCCTATGGGTATCCATCCCTTCCTCTAAAAAGCGTCGGCTCTTTTAGCGGTGAAGCTAAAGCGTTTCAAATGAGCCAAACCGGGCTCCGATACCACTTGTAGGAAACGGGTGACGCCTAAGAGGGGGGGTGAATTAGGACTTCTAAAACTTTTACTAAACTAGGCCACAATTAAATCCCTAGAGCAAAACTTATGCAAATAATCAAAACTAGAATGTGCAAAGAAGGTTTTGTCTAAGTGTTGCTATCTCTACCGCAAAGGCTAAGTTTCAATCTACACTAAATAAGTATGACTACAAGATTGAAACTTAAATGCTTAATATAAATGCGGAATGTAAAGAGCTAAGTAGAGAAGCAAACTCTCATGGATGACGCCGGTATTTTTACCGAGGTATCCGGAACCACGCAAGGTCCCGACTAATCCTCGTTGGTGCCCCTACGCAAAGGGAAGCCCACGCGAGGGCCAAGCACCACGGTCGAGTAACTCCGTAGAGAGCCGCGGGCCTTCTCCACGCGCAAGTGGTGCTCCGCTTCCGGCTCCTCTCGGACGCTCCCTGCCGTTTCCACTATCGAGCTTCCGGCCGAAACGCCGCGGGCCTCGTTCCCTCCGGTACACGGTGGCGGCCGTGACACAAACGCGGTTGTCACGGTCTCGCAAGACTCTTGCCCCACTCGGTACAATTACAACGACTCACGCAAGAGCCGAGGGGTTGTGTGGTTTTACAAAACTCACTCAACTAACTAGGGTTCACCTAGAGCAAGCGCTAAAGCGGTCTAACTAACCTAAGCACTTCGCAAAGCACCTACGCTAATCACCGAGTGATTCTATTAAGCACTTGGGTGTTTGAGCTCTTGGAAATATGCACTATATGTATTGGTATGTTGCTTGGGCTCTCACACATGAGAATGGCCGGTTGGGGTGGTATTTATAGCCTCCACACCCCAAACTAGCCGTTGGACAGAAAGCAGCAGCTTTCTGTCGTTGGGTGCACCGGACAGTCCGGTGCACCACCGGACACTGCACAGTAGATGTCCGGTGCACGCCACGTCAGCCGACCGTTGGCGCCTGTAGCAGTCGACCGTTGGATCCGACCGTTGCCGTCTGCCCGTTGGCACACCGGACAGTTCGGTGCTACAGCCAGAGAGCGCCTGCCTGCGGCCTCCCTGCGCAGACTGTCCGGTGCCTCACCGGACACCAATGTCCGGTGCGCCACCAGGCGCTGGCTGATAGCCCTCATCTTGGATTTCTTCGCTGATTTCTTCGGGCTTCTTTGTTCTTGAGTATTGGACTCCTATGCATCTTTTTATGTCTTCTTTTGAGGTGTTGCATCCTCATTGCCTTGGTCCAATTCTCTAAGCATCCTGTGAACTACAAACACAAACACTACAAAACTTATTAGTTCACGGATTGTGTTGTTCATCAAACACCAAAACTCAATTAGCCAAATGGCCCGGGGTCCATTTTCCTTACAATCTCCCCCTTTTTGGTGATTGATGACAACACAACCAAAGCAAGCAAATAATACAAGTATTTGAATGAAAATATGCAATCTACTTGCTAAGATGCATGATTGTCCCCATAATGTGAGATTATGGACTTAAGCCTCCCCCTAACTCCATAATTCACTTACTTCCTATTTTAGACCAAGATGCAAAAACCACTTGAAAGATCAAAATTTTAATTTGGTGGTGTTTGGTGTTTGATAACATTTTCATTGCTTTGGTCCCTACAACTTCTCCCCCTTTGGCATCAACCACCGAAAAGGAAGACATTAAAAGCATATAGGAATCAAATAAGACTTGCCCTCAAAAAGGATTTGTAAAATAATACCAATTGAAACACCAAATTGATACTCCCCCTAAATGAGTGTTCTCCTTTAGAAAGAATTTTCTCCCCCTGTAGAGACAAAGAAATACTCCCCCCTGATAGAGATCTTCTACTTAGGAAAAAGCATGTGAGAAATGGAGGTGCAAGTCATGATTTGAATAGACTAACTTCCCTTATGCATAGGTAACAAAATATGAGTTAACAATATATGCATTTATAGCAACATGGGAAGTATAAGATATGAAATATAGTCTAATCAAATAATGGAGAAGACATGTAAATGTTACTAAGTGTAGTCTCAAAGATACCAATTGAAAGTCAATTGCGGACCAATTGAATACCAATGGCAGGCTTGCAGACATAAGAATTCTTGTAGATTTGCAGTGGAAGCTTGTTGTCTTTCTCCGGGGACTTCATTTTCCTTACAATGAGACTACTACATGAAATAGACTTGAAAACAGGTATTAGTCTCAAAGACTTAGATTATAGAGTAACCTCCCCCTGGATTTGTGCATACAAGTTTTGAATACTTGTAGGAGACATGCACTTTGATTTGATATCAAGAGGGGAAAATTATCTATAATCCGAACTTTGGCACATATAAGTTAAATGATACAACTTGTAGAATATGAGTGTTTTACCTGTAGCATTTAAAATTATTAATTGATGTATCATTTACTATGGAGTGATAAAGAAGCTATGTGTCGTGCTTAAATACACATTTTAAACCGTGTAGGTTTGCTTAAGTGTATGAATTGAAAACAAGCAGTCCTACCATGTGATTTACCTAGTATGCATGCGTTTAAGAAGAAGTAAGTACAAATTGTAATACTAGGCATGAGAGGTAAAACTAGATACAAGAAAATAGATACGCATATCTAAAAATAAGGAATACAATAAATCTAGTTACCTTAGTCATGGGTGGGGAAATTTGGGTCCAAAGTATCTACTAACCCTCTTGGCAATAAACTTGATCCAATGTGATGTATCCCATGATATACATCCTAACTTTGCCAAGTCTCCAAATTTCCCGTAGACCTTTGGTCCACTCACATCCCTTTCGGGATCCAAACCTTCTTGGTGCTTTTCATGGTTGAAATTATCTCTTTTGGCACCCAGATGCATTTGGCCCCTTTTCCTTTGTTGGCTTGCTTGTTGGCCTTGATTGCTATCACCTTTCCATTCTTTTTCTTCTTGATCAAATATGGTGTAGCATCCTTTTTGTTCACCTTTTTGATGTAGGTGTTGGAGATTTTGCTTGATGGCTTTTGCTTGAGCTTTTGCCTTTGTTTATCCCCGGTCATCGCCTTGCATTGGAAAGACTTGTGGCCTTCCTTGTGGCATAGCCTACAAATCACAATTTCTCCCTCTACAGGCTTGTTCACTCCCGCAGTGGTGTTATCCTGTGGAGGTCGGATTTGTTTGGCTTTGCCTTTCTTGTCATACAAAGCCTTGCCAAGGCGAGCCACTTCTTGCTTTAATTGTTCATTTTCCTTTGCAACCTCATCCGAACATGTCTCTACAACAATATTCTCAACAACGACTTGGTTGCAGGGGTTAGAATCATCAATTAAATCAAAGCAGGAAGTAGAAGCATCTTTCTTAATTATTTCAGGTATTTCAACTAAAGATGCTGCTGGGGTGCTACCAATGTTTTCTAGCTTAGTAGTTAGCTCATTATTGTGTATGCTAAGAATTTCCATTTTCTCTAGCAAATTTTCAATAGCTTCTTGGGAGCTAGCTAACTTAGCCTTAAGTTTTTCATTCTTTTTAATGAGGCTATCATCGGTAGCAGTGGATGGAGCACTAGATTCTAATAGCTCAATTTTAGTTGATAGCTCACTATTTAAGTTTGCAAAAGTTTCAAATTTTTCTAGCAAACCTTTGTAATCATTTTGAGAGCTAACCAACTTATTTTTCAAAGTTTTAAGTTGAGCTTTTTGCTTAGTGCAAACATCCTGGAAAAATTTTACGGCTTCCGCAAGCTCATCTAGAGAGGGCTTTCCCTCACCTTCATCATCACTACTACTTTCATCACTAGAGGATGGAATGCTTTTGTTACCTCTTGCCATAAGGCATTTGTGTGATGACCGTGATGATCGTGACGAGGACCGGTGGCTGCGCGTCCTTGGAGGTTCATCTTCACTTGAAGAATCATCCCAAGTTCTAACACTTGTTAGCGCCTTGCCTTTGCTCCTCTCCTTTTTGGGCTTGGCCATATTTGGACAGTTCCCTGAAGTGGCCCTTCTCCCCACATGCGAAGCATCCTCTCTTCCTTTGCTTTTTCCTGTCAATGTTAAAGAGAAGATCCTCGACCTGCAGGGGCACACCCATTAGATTAATCTTGCGGATCATCCTCATTACCTTTCCGACGCGTCGGATTGTTTCTTTGTCCTCGGAGGATGATGTGCACGGTTGATTATCTTCATCATCATCACTTTCTTCTTCTTCTTCCTCTTCTTTACTTGAGGAACTTGGAGTGGGAGCCTTCTTTTTGCCCTTCCTTTCATCACATGCAAAAGCATATGGTCTTGAGGAAGTTGGCTCCTCTCCCCGACTCATTTTTCGCGACATCTCAAAGGCCGCGATTTTCCCAATCACAATGGTCGGGGTCATGTTGCTCAAATCCTCCATGTTGTGAAGGATGGTGATGATGCTCCCATATCTTTGTTGTGGTAGCAGGGAGATAATCTTCCTCACAATGTCCGCATCACCTAGCTTATTAATGCCAATAGAATTGAGCTCATTGATAATTAGATTCAAACGAGAATACATGTCTCTAACAAGCTCATCATCTTTCATGGCAAAAGAATTATACTCATTTAAGACTAGGCAATGTTTTTGCTCACGGACATTGGATGTGCCGTCATGGAGCTCATGCAATTTTAGCCAAATCTCATTAGCAGTTTTCAAGGTAAATACTTGATTAAAAATATCCATGCTAAGAGATTCATACAAGCAATTTTTGGCTCTAGCATTTAAATGAATTTCTTTTTCCTCACTCGTGGTGGGTTTCTCGGGATTCTTGAGGGGTTTCATCCCGTCACGAGTGACTCTCCAAACACCTAGATCAACGGCCTCTAGGTAACAAGCCATTCTAGCACTATAATATGGGAAGTTAGTGCCGTCGAAGTGTGGTGGCCTATGGGTATCCATCCCTTCCTCTAAAAAGCGTCGGCTCTTTTAGCGGTGAAGCTAAAGCGTTTCAAATGAGCCAAACCGGGCTCCGATACCACTTGTAGGAAACGGGTGACGCCTAAGAGGGGGGGGGTGAATTAGGACTTCTAAAACTTTTACTAAACTAGGCCACAATTAAATCCCTAGAGCAAAACTTATGCAAATAATCAAAACTAGAATGTGCAAAGAAGGTTTTGTCTAAGTGTTGCTATCTCTACCGCAAAGGCTAAGTTTCAATCTACACTAAATAAGTATGACTACAAGATTGAAACTTAAATGCTTAATATAAATGCGGAATGTAAAGAGCTAAGTAGAGAAGCAAACTCTCGTGGATGACGCCGGTATTTTTACCGAGGTATCCGGAACCACGCAAGGTCCCGACTAATCCTCGTTGGTGCCCCTACGCAAAGGGAAGCCCACGCGAGGGCCAAGCACCACGGTCGAGTAACTCCGTAGAGAGCCGCGGGCCTTCTCCACGCGCAAGTGGTGCTCCGCTTCCGGCTCCTCTCGGACGCTCCCCGCCGTTTCCACTATCGAGCTTCCGGCCGAAACGCCGCGGGCCTCGTTCCCTCCGGTACACGGTGGCGGCCGTGACACAAACGCGGTTGTCACGGTCTCGCAAGACTCTTGCCCCACTCGGTACAATTACAACGACTCACGCAAGAGCCGAGGGGTTGTGTGGTTTTACAAAACTCACTCAACTAACTAGGGTTCACCTAGAGCAAGCGCTAAAGCGGTCTAACTAACCTAAGCACTTCGCAAAGCACCTACGCTAATCACCGAGTGATTCTATTAAGCACTTGGGTGTTTGAGCTCTTGGAAATATGCACTATATGTATTGGTATGTTGCTTGGGCTCTCACACATGAGAATGGCCGGTTGGGGTGGTATTTATAGCCTCCACACCCCAAACTAGCCGTTGGACAGAAAGCAGCAGCTTTCTGTCGTCGGGTGCACCGGACAGTCCGTTGCACCACCGGACACTGCACAGTAGATGTCCGGTGCACGCCACGTCAGCCGACCGTTGGCGCCTGTAGCAGTCGACCGTTGGATCCGACCGTTGCCGTCTGCCCGTTGGCACACCGGACAGTCCGGTGCTACAGCCAGAGAGCGCCTGCCTGCGGCCTCTCTGCGTAGACTGTCCGGTGCCTCACCGGACAGTCCGGTGCACACCAGACACCAATGTCCGGTGCGCCACCAGGCGCTGGCTGATAGCCCTCATCTTGGATTTCTTCGCTGATTTCTTCGGGCTTCTTTGTTCTTGAGTATTGGACTCCTATGCATCTTTTTATGTCTTCTTTTGAGGTGTTGCATCCTCATTGCCTTGGTCCAATTCTCTTCGCATCCTGTGAACTACAAACACAAACACTAGAAAACTTATTAGTTCACGGATTGTGTTGTTCATCAAACACCAAAACTCAATTAGCCAAATGGCCCGGGGTCCATTTTCCTTACAAAGTGCCATTGCCTCCACCACCACCACCAGTTCCACCTCGTGATAAGCACCGAGAGTTCATGAGTCATAAGCCACCTACATTTGCAAGTTCGCCAGATCCACTTGATGCAGATGATTGGCTGAAAGCAATTGAGAAGATGCTCAACATTGCACAATGCACTGACCGGGAGAAGGTTTTATATGCTTCTGGACGTCTGACGGGTCCTGCTGCCGACTGGTGGGATTCTTATACTGTTGCCCATGATGCTGCTGATACTATTACTTGGGCAGAGTTCAGTACACAATTCAGGAACTACCATATTCCAGCCGGTATGATCAAGATCAAGAAGAAGGAGTTTCTGTCATTAAAGCAAGGCAACATGTCAGTCAGCGAGTACAGAGATAAATTCATTCAGTTGTCGAGATATGCTCCAGAGGAAGTTGCTAAGGATGAGAGGAAGCAGGAGCACTTTATTGAAGGACTTAATGGACCCTTGCAGTATGCACTGGTTGCACACACCTTTCCATCATTTCAGAGGCTACTGGATAAGGCTCTTGCTATTGAACACAAGCGTGTTCAACTGGGTGATTTGAAGAGGAAGGCTATCTCACAGGGACAGGGTAGCAGCAGTGTTCGTCCTCGATACAGTTCACCACAGGGTACACCGACTCGACCGGGAGGACCACACCCAGTTCAGCAATCACCACTGAGGACTCCACCTCCTCGACAGGCTACTCCCACTGGCACCCCGACGAAGTTTGTAGGACAGAGTCCAGGCACTACGTGCTTCAAGTGTGGGAAGACTGGTCATTATGCAAATGTCTGCCCACAGAGGATGGCTACTACTCCAGCTCAGAACAAGCAACAGACCCCTGGCAAGGGATATTCTATAGCCAGGGTGAATCAAGTCAGCGTTGATGATACTCCTGATGGTGGGGACCTCGTAATTGGTATGTTTTATGTTAATACGATTCCTGCAACCATATTATTTGATTCTGATGCTACACATTCATTCATGTCTGCTAGATATGCCAACACAAATGAAATACCACTACTAAATATGAGAAAACCCATGATAGTAATTACACCTAAAGGGCCTGTTGAGGCGAATCAAATGACACGTAGATTGACCTTGACCATTATGGGTAGAGAATTTGGAGCAACTGCTATCATATTAGAGTCAAGCAGTATAGATTTGATCCTTGGTATGTCATGGCTAAGAAAAGCAAAGGCCGTTATAGCATGTGGTAGAGGTACCGTAGAGCTCACTACCACTAAAGGAGAAAGATTTCAAGTTAATATTGCAGTAACCTCCTCATCCATGCGTGCAATGTTCTTTATGCCTGAGGAGTTTGTTGGTGACAACATCCGGGTGGTTAGAGATTTTCCGGATGTCTTTCCAGAGGAGTTACCAGGGATGCCACCTGATAGAGAAGTTGAGTTTATTATTGATCTCCTACCTGGAACCGCCCCTATTTCTAAACAGCCATATAGAATGTCCGTAGAAGAGTTGAAGGAGCTTAAGAAGCAGTTAACTGAGTTACAAGAGGCGGGGTATATTCGTCCGAGTTCCTCACCTTGGGGAGCACCGGTGTTATTTGTGCAGAAGAAGGATGGATCGCAACGGATGTGTGTGGATTATAGATCTCTTAATGATGTTACGGTGAAGAACAAGTATCCGTTGCCCCGTATTGAGGATTTATTTGATCAGATGCGAGGTGCTAGAGTATTCTCGAAGATTGATCTCCGATCTGGTTACCATCAGATGAGGATTAGACCATCGGATATTCCCAAGACGGCTTTCTCGACTCGATATGGATTATATGAGTTTACTGTTATGTCATTTGGACTAACCAATGCACCAGCTTACTTCATGAATTTGATGAATAAGGTGTTTATGGAGTATTTGGACAGATTCGTCGTGGTATTCATCGATGATATTCTTATCTATTCTAAGAATGAAAGTGATCATGAACAACATCTAAGGTTGGTGCTACAGAAGTTACGAGATAATCAACTCTATGCTAAGTTCAGCAAGTGCGAGTTTTGGATTGACAAGGTGCCATTCCTTGGTCATATTATTTCTAATGGAGGAATAGCTGTGGATCCTGCTAAAGTAAAGGAGATAATGGAGTGGAGAGTGCCCACTACAGTTACTGAGATTCGGAGTTTCTTGGGACTCGCAGGATATTATCGGAGATTCATTGAAGGGTTCTCTAAGATTGCCAAACCTATGACCTCACTTTTGGAGAAAGGAAGAGAATTTAAGTGGGATGAGAAATGCCAAGAGAGTTTTGATCAATTGAAGGAGAGATTGATGTCACCTCCAGTACTGATTATGCCAGATCTGCAGAAGGGATTTGACATTTATTGTGATGCATGTGGCCAAGGACTTGGATGTGTGCTCATGCAAGATGGACATGTGATTGCCTATGCATCTCGTCAGTTGAGGAAGCATGAACTTAACTACCCCACTCATGACTTGGAACTTGCTGCCGTTGTGCATGCGCTTAAGATTTGGAGACACTACATTATGGGAACTAAGTGCCAAGTATATACGGATCATAAGAGTTTGAAGTACATATTCACTCAGAAGGATCTCAACCTTAGGCAACGCCGTTGGTTGGAGCTCATTAAGGATTATGATTTGGAGATTCACTATCACCCAGGCAAGGCAAATTTGGTTGCAGATGCCTTGAGTCGGAAGGAGCATGTTCACTCCGCTTTTGTTGTCTAGCTACCTGATGAATTAGCAAAAGATTTTGAGAGACTCAACCTGGGAATTGTTACACATACGGAAGGAGTGACTATTGAATTGGAACCTACCTTGGAGCAAGAAATTCGTAAAGGTCAGGTTGGTGATGCTAAGATTCAGGAGATCAAGGATCTGATAACAGAGGGTAGAGGCCCGGAATTCACAGAGGATGAGCAAGGCACGATATGGTTCAAGAATCGGATCTGTGTTCCCGACATTGATAGTCTTCGGGAAACTATATTGAAGGAAGCACATGATTCAATTTATTCTATCCACCCTGGGAGCACTAAGATGTATCAGGATTTGAAGCAAAAGTATTGGTGGTATGGTTTAAAGAGAGATGTGGCTGCACATGTGGCTATGTGCGATGTATGCCAAAGAGTTAAGGCTGAACACCAGAGGCCAGCCGGACTATTGCACCCACTGAAGATACCGGAGTGGAAATGGGAAGAGATTGGCATGGACTTCATTGCTGGATTACCCCGCACGTCTGCTGGATATGATTCTATATGGGTAATTGTGGACAGGCTAACTAAAGTAGCCCACTTTATTCCAGTGAAGACCACGTATTCAGGGGCCAAGTTGGCAGAGTTGTACATGGCACGGATTGTCTGCCTGCATGGTGTGCCAAAGAAAATCGTGTCGGACCGGGGATCACAGTTTACTTCTCGGTATTGGAAGAAGTTGCACGAGTCATTGGATACGAGATTGAATTTTAGTTCGGCTTACCATCCCCAGACTGATGGGCAGACTGAGAGGACTAACCAAGTACTGGAAGATATGTTAAGAGCTTGTGCTCTTAAGCATGGTGGAAGTTGGGATAAGAGTCTACCGTATGCGGAGTTCTCATATAATAATAGCTATCAGGCCAGCTTGAAGATGTCACCGTTTGAGGCTTTGTATGGCAGAAAGTGCAGGACTCCACTGTATTGGGATCAAACTGGTGAAAGACAGTTGTTTGGGCCTGAGATTATACAGGAAGCAGAGGAACAAGTTCAGCAAATAAGGGAGAGTTTGAGAACTGCACAATCCAGGCAGAAAAGCTATGCTGATACCCGGAGAAGACTACTTGAGTTTAAGGAGGGAGATTATGTTTATTTGAAGGTGTCACCACTCCGGGGTATGAGAAGATTCAAAGTCAAAGGAAAGTTGTCCCCTCGCTTTATTGGACCCTTCTTAATCTTAAAGCGAGTTGGAGAGGTTGCATATCAGTTGGAGTTACTGGATCGTCTTGCGGATGTTCATGATGTCTTTCATGTATCTCAGCTGAAGAAATGTCTCAGGGTGCCTGAAGAACAATTACCAATGGAAGACCTTAATGTTCAAGAGGACTTGACTTATGCTGAGTACCCCATCAAGATTTTGGATACTCTGACTCGAGTTATGAGGAATAAGGTTATAAAGATGTGCAAAGTGCAATGGAGTCACCACGGTGAAGACGAAGCAACTTGGGAAAGAGAAGAAGAGCTTCGCATAGATTTTCCCCACCTTTTCCCTAGATCTCCTTAAATCTCGAGGACGAGATTATTTTTAAGGGGGGTAGGATTTGTAATACTCAAAAGTGCAATAATGAGAATAGAGATAATCTCAGTAATTTGTGTCCTCTACTTATCATCACATGTGATCAACCCTAGTTATAAGTGGATAATTAACACAAAGAACACATAGATAACCTGTGCATCATGCTGGAGTTTATTTGATTGTGCATTGGTGGATAATAAAAAAATAAATGCATCAATAGCAATGTAATAATGTGCCCATGACATCCAAACCCTAAATTGAAAACAAAACCATGAAAATGGAGAAGGGAAGGAATAAATATTGTACAATGCCAAATAAATAAATTCCTCTCAATCTTTGGGCATGTTAAAATTACACTTATAATTTGATAATAAACTTGACACCAGTTTGAATTCAAGATAGAAACTCAAATTGAACTTGAAAATAAGAAAGAAAAGGAAAATCAGAAAAAAATTATCCATCACCAAATAAAATTTCTTAAAAAAATAAATTAATTTACCCTATGTCACATTCAAGTGGGATATTTAACTTGGAGACAAGTTTGCTATGGAATTCGAAATTAAATTCAAATTGGAGTTTGAATTGAAAAAAAAGAGAAAAGAAAATAGAAAAATAAAATGGAAAAAGATAAAAAAACCTCACCTGGGCCGGCTTACCATATTTCAGCCCATCAGGGGAAGCCATTCCGCGCGGCCCAGTCGCGATATCCCCACGCGCGCGCCCAACGGTCACTGACATGTCGGGCCCGTGCACCAGAGGCCGCAAGCCACGCCCCCGCGACCATTAACTCACTGCGCCCGGGGACCCGCTGTCAGCCGCTCCATCCCTTCGCTCTGCTCGCGCGTGCCTCGCCGACTCGTGGGCCCAAGCTGTCGGGCTCGTTCCCTCTACCGAAACCGCGCGCAACCACCGCCGCGATTTCCCCGGTGTTGACCGAGCTGGTTCAACGGCCTCCCTGCTCCCTCGGACATCCTTTGCCGCACATAAGAACGCCGCACGGAGGTTCTCTGGTCGCAAGCACCGACCCCAGTAGAGAGAAGCGGAGAGAGAGAGAGACGAGGATTTCCGCCGCCGTGGTTTCGTGACGACGACGCCGGAACGGTCGGGATTGTTGGTTCGGGTGCTTCTACGCGACCTCCGGTGCGTGCTCTCGGCCTCGGTTGGCGCGATTGGGGTGCTGCGCGCCGGCAATTTCTCATTGGACTTCGACCTCGACCGCACCGCGTGTCCAGAGCCTCCCGCGTGGGATTTGTCGGTGAGTCCTTGACCATTTTATTCGCATTGTTCTCCTCTATGCGTAGTGCTGCTCGTGTTCAAGCTTGGGGGGCCGGAATGGCATGCGGCCGCTTCGCCGGCCATGGCGCCACCGCGGGAGCACTGGCGCCGCCGTGCGTGGTTGTTCGGTGGGGTTGTAGCTGAGGAAAGGAGTCGCGGCCGTGGGATTGCAAACGAACGGTTGTGATTAGATGTGGGGATAACCATTCGCGGTAGTAGACGGTGACCGCAGATCTTCGATCGGATGGTTCCCAGGCGATCTCGCTATTTAAAACCATAGTCGTAGGATCTTGATCCGATGGTCAGTGCGGCGTACTAGTTCGTGGGAGTAGAGATCTAATCCGGGCCCCTGATTTCCGATCGGACGGCCAGAACGGCCCGATACCCCTTCGGCCTGTAAGTTTTGCATATGAGTCCTCAGGTTCTTAAACAATTAACCCGCCATCCATATTAGGGGTGATCTGAGTCATAGGATTTCTTGCGCAGTGACCCCTGAGCTTTCTGGGATTCGGGGCCCAGTCCAGAGGACAAATAAAACCAGAGAAATGCATTTAAAAATGAATTCTTAGTATTAATTAAATGCCAGAATTTGTTTAATTCATAGAAAATTCATGTTAATTCCAAATTGAACCATTCTAGTTTCTAAAATTTTGTAATAATGTTCTCTATCACCCTGTATCTCTGTTTTGACATGAAAACAGTAAGAAAAATTATTTATCATTTAATCTTATTTTAATCACATTAAACCTTAGGAAATTCATAACTTGAAACCTATAACTCCAAATTTAGTGATTCCAGTTCCTATGATTTCATTTTAATGTGTAGATTTTTACTGTATATTTTATTCATTTGTTTGGTGTGATGTTGATTTTGGCTATACTATGTATGTATTGTGTTGATGCGAGTAGACGAGCAAGCCACTGTGGAAACTGAGGTTCAACAAGTAGAAGTAGCTGAGCAGGAGCTCATTGAAGGCAAGTTGTGCCCTTGATCACTTACTTTTCCCAGCCATGTTCTTATTAATTTTAATGATCTGCATAGGTTAATTTTGATGGGAGCCTTTATGTTACCCCAGTTTTGATTACCTCTACACCTTGTTCACCCCTGAAATATTTTTGGGTAGTACTTGCTATTGCTTTATGTGGATTGGGTATGGAGATACACTATTCATGATTATTCTGTTATTATATTGTTATTATTGCTGTTCATGTTAAGATCATTAAATTAATGGGAACATGGAGCGACCACCCGGGAAAACAGTGCTACCACAAGGGTTTAATGGGACGCCCTTGGCTGATTAACTAGGAAAGCTAGTGGAGGGCTACCTTACCCGAAAGGGGCAAGGGCAGTAGGGGAGTGGTCAGTGTAGGGAGGTCCTTGTTTGATTTTGCTGCGATGGCGGTCGGCAAGAACCCTGCACTGGAGCTTCCTATAAACTGTAGCGGGTAGTCTGAAGCTAGTGGAACTTTGTAAAGGCCTCGTAGTGTTACCCTGCCTCGCTTCCTTGGTAGAGGTGTATGGGATTCATGACCCCTTGGCAGATGGGTAACACGGCTTGTGGGTAATGATGCGCAACCTCTGCAGAGTGTAAAACTAGTATACTAGCCGTGCTCACGGTCAAGAGCGGCTCGGACCCTCACATGATTAATTATGGAACTTAAATTCAATTTGACATTTGCATCGCATTTGGGATTATTTTACTATTACTGTTCTTTATTATTATTAAGGTTGGTATTTACTTACACTTAGTAGTTGCTAATAAAATTTTGACCAACTTATAAAAGCAATGCTCAGCCTTAGCCTTTATTTCATTGATTAGCCTTACACTTTATGGACTCCCACCTTTGGTGAGTTCATGCCACATTATTCCCCACGACTTGTTGAGCTATGAACGTATGTGAGCTCACTCTTGCTGTCTCACACCCCCCCACAGGAGAAGAATAGGTGGTCGAAGAGGAGCCGCCGAACACTGAGGAGTTCGATCTGATCTAGGTGGCGTTTCTCAGTCGACATTGGCGCCGACGATCCTTAGTTCGTTTTATATTTATCTTTATTTTGTAATAAGACTTCCGCTATGTAATAAGTACTCTGATGTTTTATGACATTTATCTCTATACACTCTGTTATTATATATGTTGTCTTCTTGGCGCATGTATGAGATGCACCTGGCTTTGTTCCTTAAAGCCGGAAGTTACACAACCCATATTAGTCTTAGCAATTAAGCAAGTGTCCAGTTCAGCATTGTTATCATTAAAATCAACTAAATATAGCTGACCATCTAACACTCCATTAAAAGCTACTGAATCATCATTTCTTTTAAAGACAGTAACACCAACATCAGTAAAAAGACAGTTGTAGCCCATTTTACATAATTAAGAGACTGAAAGCAAGTTGTAATCTAAAAAATCTACAAGAAAAACATTGGAAATGGAATGGTCAGGAGTTATGGTAATTTTACCCAAACCTTTGACCAATCCTTGATTTCCATCCCCGAATGTAATTGCTCTTTGGGAATCATTATTTTTCTCATATGACAAGAACATCCTTTTCTCCCCTATCATGTGGTTTGTGCACCCGCTATCGATTATCCAACTTGTCCCACCGGATACATAAACCTATAAAACAAATTTAGGCCTTGTTCTTAGGTACCCAAATGGTCTTAGGTCCTTTCACATTAGAAACAAGCACCTTGGATACCCAAACAAAAGTCTTTGGGCTCTCGTGTTTGCCCCCAACATATTTGGCAAATACTTTGCGTGATTTGTTAGTTAGCACAAAAGATGCATCAAAGGTCTTAAATGAAATGCTATGTTCATTTGATGCATTGACAATTTTCTTTTTAGACATTTTGATGTGAGTTGAATGCCTAGAGCTAGAAGCCTCATTACTATACATGTAAGCATGATGAGAAACAGTATGAGATTTTCTAGCATGAATTTTCCTAATTTTGTGCTCAGGATAGTTCTCGGGATATAAAATGTAACCCTCTCTATCCTGAACCATGGGAGCCTTACCTTTAACAAAATTAGATAGTCTGTTTTTGGGGGCATTAAGTTTGATGTTGCTTTGGATCCCTTGTTGGAAGCCAATGACATCCTTAATGCCAGGGCATCTCCCATTATAAAGCATGCTTCGAGCAAATTTAATTTTTTTCATTTTCTAACTCATGCTCGGTAATTTTTGCATTTAATTTAGCTATGTGATTATTTTATTCTTTAATCATAGCAAGATGATCATTCGTAGCATCAATATTAACATCTCTACATCTAGTGCAAATGGTGACATGTTCAACAGTAGATGTAGAAATGTTGCAAGCATTCAATTCTTCTATCTTAGCATTTAAACTAGCATTTTCAGTTCTAAGACAGGAAATTGAATCATTGCAAATATCAAGCTCTTTAGATAAATTTTCACATTTTTCTACCTCTAGAGCATAAGTATTTTTTAACTTAACACATTTTTTATTCTTAACGAGCAAGCCCTCTTGGCTTTCCAAGATATCATCCTTCTCGTTAATGGTTTCTATTAATTCATTTATCCTTTTCTTTTGGTGTAAGGCCCAAAATTTGTATATATAAAACAAAAATAATAATAATAAAATAAGTATATGAAGAAATAAAATAGTAAATTTGGATATCTCAAATTATACTTAAATATTGTAAATTGAGGACTGAATTGTGAAAACCAATAATTACATTAGAAAAAAAGTAGTAGAAAGGTTTTCAATTCAACTAAATGACTATTCATTTCATTAAATGATGCACTACATGCATTTTATACTTATGAATATGTGGTGAAATATTTTAATAAAGAGTCATAATTTAAACTTGGGACCTCAAAGTATAAATGAAAATAAAATGGAAAATAGGAAAGAAAAGAATATTATACAACACCAAAATAAAAATATAAATAAATAAATTCATCTCATTTTTGGGTATGTTCAAATTGCACTTTTAATTTGGTAGTAAATTTGACACAAGAATTGAATTTAAATTTGAAATGGAAATATGAATTTGGAAAGTAAGAAAAGAGATTAGGAAATAAATAAAAAAAGAAAGGGGGAGAGAAAACTAGATGGGCTCAAGACTGCGCTTTTGACCCACCCAACCCCCTTGGTTGCGCGACCCAGTTTTGCTGTGGGCGCCGACACCTGGGCTCCACCCGTCAGACCCTACGCCACGCCTGATTCCTCCTTCCATCACTAGTCCACGGGCCCGCTCGTCACTTAACTACTCCCACGCGCGCGGACTCGTGCGTCTCTCTGGTGCGTGGACCCCGCTCGGCCAACGTCCCTTGTGTCCAGCTTTGGGTCTCTGTCAGGTGGGTCTCATGGGGCAGCTCTATCTTCTTCCTCTATCAACCACCTCCGCATGGCACGCCGCTCACTCTGGATCCGCCGTGACCTGGTCATGGGATATCCCTTCGCCTGGACCCTACCTTGGCTTCAGAGTATAAAAAACTGAACCTGCAGCACCCTTGTGGACCATCGCGCCTCCTGGCTACCCTTACACAAACCCATGCCATTACCGTGAGTGCCGAACGTGGAACCATGCGGAGGATCCGCCGCCATCGATTGCACCCACACGCTGTTGACGTGGTGTAACACCCGGATTTTAGGGGTCCAAAACCCGGGCGTAACATAAATCACCAGGTATGCTGGGACCAAGTCTCATACATATGATGTAATCAGTGGCACAGGATCGAATGTCACATCTTTATATATAACAGGAGTTCTATACAAAATAAATGATTACATTATAAGGAGACAACGGTCCAAGCAACCCAAAGTTGACTGGGAGACGACGGACCTAGATCCTCTCACGAACTCATCAGCAGCATCCTCCATGAGCATCATCCTGCAGTACCTGATTCTTGACCTGTGGGTGTATGTGAGACAGCAAGAGTGAGCTCACATACGTTCATCGCTCAACAAGTTGTGGGGAATAATGTGCATGAACTCGCCAAAGGTGGGAGCTCACGTGAAGTGTAAGGCTTACCAAAGAAGATGGTTAGAGCTGAGCATTGCTTTTAAAGTTGGTCAAAATTTTATTAGCAGTTACTAAGTATAAGTAAATACCAGCCCAAGTTAAATAGTAGAACAAAAGTAACAACTTCACCCTGCGATGCAATGCATATGACAAATTGAATTTAGTTCCATAGATTAATCATGTGAGTGTCCGAGCTGCTCATGACCGTGAGCACGGCTAGTATACCAGTTTTACACTCTGCAGAGGTTGCGCATCTTTACCCACAAGTCGTGTATCCCATGTCGCCAGGGTTTGCAAGGCCCTTAGACACTACCGAGGTGAATGGCTAGGGATCCACTACGAGGCCTTTACAAAGTTCCACTAGCTTCCGAAAACCCGCTACAGTTTATAGGAAGTTCCAATGCAGGAATCCCTTGCAGGACCGCCATCGCAGCAAAATCCTCCCGAGGGCCTCCCTACACTGACCACTCCCCTACTGCCCTTGCCCCTTTCGGGTAAGGTAGTCTTCCACTAGCTTTCCTAATTAATCAGCCAAGGGGTCCCATTCCTCCCTTGTGGTAGCACTGTTTTCCCGGGTGGTCTCTCCATGTTCCAATTAACATAATGATCTTATCATGAACAATAAATAACAATTGATAACAAAAGGTATAATCATGAATAGTGTAATCCTTCATACCCAAAACCACATATAGCACTAGCAAGTACTACCCAGAAAGTTCAGTGGTAAACAAGGTATAAAGATAGACAAACTAGGGTAACCTATTGGGTCCCATCAAAATTAACCTATGCAGATCATTATGATTAATTAGAACATGAGTGGGTAAAAGAAGTGATCAAGGGCACAACTTGCCTGGGCCTTGAGATTCCAGGTACCAGGAATGATCTTCAGATGACTCGTGACCTCACTGCTAGTCGTAGCAATACAACAAACATTGTATAGGCAAAATTAACATTACACCAAACATAAGTACAAACTGAATAATAATAATCTACGCGTTGCTACGAGATCGTAGGAACAAGAATCACTAAATTTGGAGTTATAGTTATTTAGTTATGAATTTCCGAGGTTATTAAGCACCTAGAACAGATTAATTCAAATGAACAATTTTGCTTCAAGTTTCATGGCTAAACAAGTGTTACTAGTTGATATACAATATTAAAATAAAATTTATTGCAACTGGAATGGGTCAAAAAGGAGCTAAAATGAATTAGTTATGAATTAAATAAGTTTCTGATTTATTTTAACACTAAAAATCATTTTCTAAATCATTTTCTATGATTTTCCTATCCACTGGACTGCGCCTCAATTAAACAGAAGCGTAGGGGTCAACGCGTAAGTATTCTCAAGACTCAGAGCGCCCCTGGTAAGGACGGCGGGTTGAATCCGAGAAAACCCAGGGTTTCTTTTATAAAACATACCCGCGAAGGGGTATCGTGAGATCTGAGCCCTCCGATCAAAATCGGACGCCCCAGATTAGATCGTGCTTTACATGGAACGGTATGCAATATGAGCCCTTGGATCCGAGATCAGCGGTTGTGGTTTAATGAAACGAGATCGAATCTGGGTCACTGGATCCTGATCGAACGGCGCAAATCCACCCCACCGAACCGGTATCGCCCTTTTAATCCTAGCCGCAAGATCATCGATCCACGGTCGAAAGCCCCCCACACATCCTTCTAATCTTACCCGTACATGGCCCGATCAACGGCCCAAGGCTCATCTTCTACACCCGACCGAGCCAGCCGGTGGCGCGCCCAATCTACGGCGGCGCCATGGCCGCGGATTCGCTAAACCGCCAAACCGAGCCCGAAACTCCCTCTCATTGCCCTCTACACGATGCGCGTACAAACACAAAGCCCCCGGGGAGGTACTCACCGGGATATAGAGGCGAGGAAGAGGCTGCCCACGGGATGGCGCGATTTCCATCGTCGGTGACACACCGATGAGCAATCCCACATGCACCAACCCCCCGATTTGCCCCACCGAGACCACGGACGGTTTCACCACGTACCCGCGATACTCCACTGGCCCGACAACGCGCCCAGATCGGCAGTGAGGGCGAGTTCCCAGGGCGGCGGTAATCCTTTCTTGCTCTCTCTCTTCTTCGTTTGCCTCTCTGTTCGAGCTGGTAACTGCGGCGACCAGCACTTATATAGCCCAGAGCTCCGAGATCATGGGGTAACACCAGGCCGAGCATCGCGGAGTTTGTTGGGGCCGAATCACGGAGTTCGCGCGTCGGCGCTGGGATCCAGTTTCTGTTGGCGAAAATCGTGGGGGAAGAACACCCTGACATCCGGTCCCACAAGCCAGCGAAGGCAGAGGCGCGCACGTGTTTTGGTCGCTGACGCAAGGGGCCCACATGCCAGTGCAAAGAGAACGCAACGCTGCAGTGAGACTGACCGAGAAGGCCCACCTGTCGGCGCAAACAGCAGTTGGGTCACGCGGGGCAAGCTGGTGGGCCGAAATGAGTAGAGGTCGGCCCATGTGGCTTTTATTCTTTTTTTCTTTTTATTTTCTATTTTCTTTTCTCCATTTTCAAATCCAATTTGAGTTCAAGTTTAAATTCAAACTTTGTGAATAACTTGTCCTCAGTTTGAATGGTATAATTTAATAATATAAGTGTGAAGGATGTTTATTCTGATTTTTTATTTTATTTTATGTAGTATTTTTCTTAGTTCTTCCCTTCTCTTAATTCAAACCCTAATTTCCTAAAGCATTATGATACTTTGTTTATATTTTTTTTCCTACTAATTTTGGGTCTTACAAATCCTACCCCCCTTAAAAATAATCTCGTCCTCGAGATTTAGTAATAAAAGGGATGTATACTCATATTGTTCTCGGAACATATGCACAAACAAAGAAATCTCTGCATGAGGTATAATTCTTTAACAAGACATAGGGTCAATAGACCTTACTATTATCACTAAAATAATAAAATACTAACTAATAGCTAAACTAATATTTAGGTCTTACAAATAGTAAAATATATATATATATATGTATCTATATCTATGTTTTATCTCTATTCTTGTTGTTCGTTGACTTCTTCACCGACTACTTCATCTCCCACTGGCTCTTCTTCTTGAATTTCAAGTTCACCGGGTTCAGCTTCTACTTCTGCATGATGGGCATATCCCCGGTTGATAGATAGGGGCTGACTCTTTCCTGCCGAGGCTTGTCCTTGCTTCATCGGAGCCGGTGTAGTGTAGGCAGCTCTGTTGGGACAGTAGTTGGCGTAGTGTCCCGGTTGTCCACACTTGAAGCATGTCCTGATGGCGGTTGTGTTTGGAGCAACGGTTCCTACTGGAGTGCTTGCTTTCGGAGGAGCAGTTGGTGTCTGTTGAGTTTGTTGTCCGGAATTGCCACTAGCTGGTGTATTGGGAGTGGTAGTATAGCAAGGACGGGAACTACTTCCAGCCTGCCCTTGGTTGACAGCCTTTCTTTTCTCTCCAAATATACTCCTCTTGTTTTCTACAGCAATAGCTTTGTCAAGTAGCCTTTGAAAGGATGGGAATGTGTGCGATACCAGTTGATATTGCAAGGGTCCAATCAAACCGTCCAGAAAAAGCTCCTGCTTTTGCTCATCATCTTCTACATCTCTAGGAGCATATCGAGATAACTGGATGAATTTGTCCCTGTATTCGCTCACGGACATATTTCCTTGCTTGAGGGATAGAAACTCCTTCCTCTTAATCTTCATGAGTCCAGCAGGAATATGGTAATTCCTGAATTGTGTGGAGAATTCTGCCCAGGTAATTGTATCGGCAGCAGCATGAGCAGCGCAGTACGCATCCCACCAATCCGCAGCGGGACCAGCAAGACGACCTGATGCATAGAGTACTTTCTCTCTATCCGAGCACTGAGCTATGTTGAGCATCTTCTCTATGGACTTTAACCAGTCATCTGCTTGCAGCGGATCTGCGGAGTTGGAGAAGGTTGGTGGTTTGTGGCTCATGAATTCCCGGTGCTTGTCCCGGGGTGGAACTGGTGGTGGAGGTGGAGGCAATGGCACTTGTTGTTGTTGCTGCTGTTGTTGAAGTTGTTGTTGCAGCTGCTGTTGTTGTACCCTTCTCTCCTGGCGTATCTCTTCCCGCTCTTGGCGCATTTCCCGACGTGCATCCTCTCTTTCCTGATGCATTTCTTGGCGTTCTTGCTGCATTTGGGTGCGCATATCTGCCATAGTGTCCGCCATTTGCTGCATCATTCTCATTTGAGCTGCGACTAGTGGATCAACTCCGCCTGGTGGAGGATTAGGAGGATTCATCTCTGCTGGCTGTGGTTGGGGTTGTCGATTAGCAGGTAAATCAATTCCACCACCCCGCCTGGTATTGACCATCTAAGTTAGAAGCATATGGTAAGATAGCTTTGCAAGGGAATCATTTAGTAAACAGAATGAATAAGCTAATGGTTGGTGATGTACTGAAACTTCTTTGGTAGGGCTGGGCCAGGTATTCTATGTCAAGACTAGGGCAATTAGTTGTACGAGGTGAAGGTCCAAAGGTAAGATAGAATATGTCAAGATGAGATAGATAC
This sequence comes from Zea luxurians, assembly GCA_029449295.1. NCBI lineage: Eukaryota > Viridiplantae > Streptophyta > Magnoliopsida > Poales > Poaceae > Zea > Zea luxurians. Next base: position 32,453,794 of record JAOPSE010000010.1, on the reverse strand, counting down.
GGAATACTAGTTACCTCTTTAATGGGGATATTCTAGATTGTCTAGTTATTTTATAAATACTATCCTTTATGCCTAGATGTATATGCAGATGTAATTGTGGACATTACTCCACAACCCATCACACTCAAACAAAGATCCAAATCAGACAGATATCATAAGAACAAACATTCAAATATATAGACACTTATAAAAATAGTTTTGTTTTTGTTCCTAGGATTAGGTCTCCTATTCCTAAAGTCACTTTAGGCACATGATTTCAAAGTGTGAAATCCACATTTGTCTTTAGAATGAAAAGGTAAGAGTAATCAGAGTAAAGCGGAAATAGATGAGAAAAGATTGAGATAAGTTTAGAATAGCAAAGGTAAGTAAGTATTGGTTGTCCAGTTCTATCTAGGTTTCGTCCTACAGTCAACATTGCTCTGATACCACTTCTGTAACACCCGGATTTTAGGGGTCCAAAACCCGGGCGCGAACATAATCACCAGGTGTGCTGGGACCAAGTCTCACACATATGATGTATCAGTGGCACAGGATCGAATGTCACATCTTTATATATAACAGGAGTTCTATACAAAATAAATGATTACATTATAAGGAGACAACGGTCCAGCAACCCAAAGTTGACTGGGAGACGACGGCCTAGATCCTCTCACGAACTCATCACAGCATCCTCCATGAGCATCATCCTGCAGGTACCTGATCTTGACCTGTGGTGTATGTGAGACAGCAAGAGTGAGCTCACATACGTTCATCGCTCAACAAGTTGTGGGGAATAATGTGCATGAACTCGCCAAAGGTGGGAGCTCACGTGAAGTGTAAGGCTTACCAAAGAAGATGGTTAGAGCTGAGCATTGCTTTTAAAGTTGGTCAAAATTTTATTAGCAGTTACTAAGTATAAAGTAAATACCAAGCCCAATTAAATAGTAGGAACAAAAGTAACAACTTCACCCTGCGATGCAATGCATATGACAAATTGAATTTAGTTCCATAGATTAATCATGTGAGTGTCCGAGCTGCTCATGACCGTGAGCACGGCTAGTATACCAGTTTTACACTCTGCAGAGGTTGCGCATCTTTACCCACAAGTCGTGTATCCCATTGTCGCCAGGGTTTGCAAGGCCCTTAGACACTACCGAGGTGAATGGCTAGGGATCCACTACGAGGCCTTTTACAAAGTTCCACTAGCTTCCGAAAACCCGCTACAGTTTATAGGAAGTTCCAATGCAGGAATCCCTTGCAGGACCGCCATCGCAGCAAAATCCTCCCGAGGGCCTCCCTACACTGACCACTCCCCTACTGCCCTTGCCCCTTTCGGGTAAGGTAGTCTTCCACTAGCTTTCCTAATTAATCAGCCAAGGGGTCCCATTCCTCCCTTGTGGTAGCACTGTTTTCCCGGGTGGTCTCTCCATGTTCCAATTAACATAATGATCTTATCATGAACAGTAATAATAACAATTGATAACTAAAAGTGTATAATCATGAATAGTGTAATCTTCATACCCAAAACCACATATAGCACTAGCAAGTACTACCCAGAAAGTTCAGTGGTAAACAAGGTATAAAGATAGACAAACTAGGGTAACCTATTGGGTCCCATCAAAATTAACCTATGCAGATCATTATGATTAATTAGAACATGAGTGGGTAAAAGAAGTGATCAAGGGCACAACTTGCCTGGGCCTTGAGATTCCAGGTACCAGGATGATCTTCAGATGACTCGTGACCTCACTGCTAGTCGTAGCAATACAACAAACATTGTATAGGCAAAATTAACATTACACCAAACATAAGTACAAACTGAATAATAATAATCTACGCGTTGCTACGAGATCGTAGGAACAAGAATCACTAAATTTGGAGTTATAGTTATTTAGTTATGAATTTCCTGAGGTTATTAAGCACCTAGAACAGATTAATTCAAATGAACAATTTTGCTTCAAGTTTCATGGCTAAACAAGTGTTACTAGTTGATATACAATATTAAAATAAAATTATTGCAACTGGAATGGGTCAAAAAGGAGCTAAAATGAATTAGTTATGAATTAAATAAGTTTCTGATTTATTTTAACACTAAAAATCATTTTCTAAATCATTTTCTATGATTTTCCTATCCACTGGACTGCGCCTCAATTAAACAGAAGCGTAGGGGTCAACGCGTAAGTATTCTCAAGACTCAGAGCGCCCCTGGTAAGGACGGCGGGTTGAATCCGAGAAAACCCAGGGTTTCTTTTATAAAACATACCCGCGAAGGGGTATCGTGAGATCTGAGCCCTCCGATCAAAATCGGACGCCCCAGATTAGATCGTGCTTTACATGGAACGGTATGCAATATGAGCCCTTGGATCCGAGATCAGCGGTTGTGGTTTAATGAAACGAGATCGAATCTGGGTCACTGGGATCCTGATCGAACGGCGCAAATCCACCCCACCGAACCGGTATCGCCCTTTTAATCCTAGCCGCAAGATCATCGATCCACGGTCGAAAGCCCCCCACACATCCTTCTAATCTTACCCGTACATGGCCCGATCAACGGCCCAAGGCTCATCTTCTACACCCGACCGAGCCAGCCGGTGGCGCGCCCAATCTACGGCGGCGCCATGGCCGCGGATTCGCTAAACCGCCAAACCGAGCCCGAAACTCCCTCTCATTGCCCTCTACACGATGCGCGTACAAACACAAAGCCCCCGGGGAGGTACTCACCGGATATAGAGGCGAGGAAGAGGCTGCCCACGGGATGGCGCGATTTCCATCGTCGGTGACACACCGATGAGCAATCCCACATGCACCAACCCCCCCGATTTGCCCCACCGAGACCACGGACGGTTTCACCACGTACCCGCGATACTCCACGGCCCGACAACGCGCCCAGATCGGCAGTGAGGGCGAGTTCCCAGGGCGGCGGCTAATCCTTTCTTGCTCTCTCTCTTCTTCGTTTGCCTCTCTGTTCGAGCTGGTAACTGCGGCGACCAGCACTTATATAGCCCAGAGCTCCGAGATCATGGGGTAACACCAGGCCGAGCATCGCGGAGTTTGTTGGGGCCGAATCACGGAGTTCGCGCGTCGGCGCTGGGATCCAGTTTCTGTTGGCGAAAATCGTGGGGGAAGAACACCCTGACATCCGGTCCCACAAGCCAGCGAAGGCAGAGGCGCGCACGTGTTTTGGTCGCTGACGCAAGGGGCCCACATGCCAGTGCAAAGAGAACGCAACGCTGCAGTGAGACTGACCGAGAAGGCCCACCTGTCGGCGCAAACAGCAGTTGGGTCACGCGGGGCAAGCTGGTGGGCCGAAATGAGTAGAGGTCGGCCCATGTGGCTTTTATTCTTTTTTTCTTTTTATTTTCTATTTTCTTTTCTCCATTTTCAAATCCAATTTGAGTTCAAGTTTAAATTCAAACTTTGTGAATAACTTGTCCTCAGTTTGAATGGTATAATTTAATAATATAAGTGTGAAGGATGTTTATTCTGATTTTTATTTTATTTTATGTAGTATTTTTCTTAGTTCTTCCCTTCTCTTAATTCAAACCCTAATTTCTAAAGCATTATGATACTTTGTTTATATTTTTTTTTCCTACTAATTTTGGGTCTTACACGTGGTTCGTGTGCCGTGGCCCGGAGCTTCTCCAAGTCTTCACGAAGGCGCTCGTGGACATCTGGGGCGTGATCAGCTGTCGTGCGGAGGCAATTTCTCACCGAAACACCTACGCTGCCGTGGTGCCGCACCTCACCGAGTACTGGCTCCGTCATGGCGCGATTCATGGTAATAATGCTTCCATCAGGTTCATTGCACTGTGAGCATCGTATAGAACGTATCTGGTTTGCCATTTTGTGCCGGGACGGCCTTGGGCCATGCGCGACGAAGACGCCGTCGTAGGGCTCTATCCAGCGTCGCCATGTCCTCACGCTGGGGGTAGAAGACGGCTTCTCGCCGTTGGATCATGTTGAACGGCTTAGATTAGAGCGTAGCGTACCCTTTCGGCCAAAGCTGATCTTGGCCATTAAGTGTTGATCCAACGGCTGGGGCTCCGTACCAGTCCATGCGTGCAGCTAGTCTAATCTGGTCGGCCGAATTCTGATCAGACGGCCAGCGACTGTTCTTATCCCTTCAGCCATGTAATCTTGCATAAGAAACTCTGTCTTTATTAGAAATAAACCCGCAGTCCACAGATCCTATTCACTGAGTCTAGGAAATTTTACCCCAAAGACCCTGCAATTCTCTTTTTTTATGCGCGTAGTCCAGAAGTCAGTAAAAAGGAATAAATGATTAAGGAAAAATGATTTTTAGTATGAAATTAATTGCAGAAACTTGTAAAATTCCTAGAAAATTTATTTGAAGTCCAAATTGATCCATTCCAGTTTCTATAATTTTGTAAAATTATTGTTTATCACCTAGTGTCTCTGTTTTGACATGAAAACAATATTAAAATTTATCTCTTAATTAATCTCGTATCAAATACGTAAAACCTTCGAAAATTCATAACTCCTCCATTTTAATTCTGAATTGATCCGCTCAAGTTGCGTTAGCCTCGTATAAATATTTACTACGCAGTAGAAACATTGATTATATGATATCCCATACTTTTATAATTAGGTAACTAATTTGATTAATCTATGTTTCTGGATTAGCTTATTCTAATAGTAATATAGTACCATGATCTTATGGTTAACTTTGGCCTAAAAGATGAATTATAAGCAAGTAATGACCTAGATTAAAGTTGAGTTAATTATTTATAAGGTATTCTCTCATATGATGTACACTGATCAATTTATAATGGATAAATTACATATATCTCCCATAAATCATAACTCAATAACTATGACTCTGATCTTAGTAGTTCTCGATCCCTCGATCTCGTAGCTTCGCATAGATCATTATTATTCAGTTTGTTCTTATGATTGGTGTGATGTTAATTTTGTCTATACCATGTTTGTTTGTATTGCTACGACTACCGTGAGGTCACGAGAATCTGAGGATCATCTTGGTACCTGGAATCTCGAGTCCCAGGCAAGTTGTGCCCTTGATCACATTTATTGACCCAATAATATTCTTTATAATCATTTATTCCTCCATAGGTTTAATTTTGATGGGACCCAATAGGTCACCCTAGTCTGATTATCTTTTACCTTGTTTACCCCTGAATCATTTGGTTAGTTTTGCTATTGCTTTATATGGTTTTGGGTTAACATTTCATTGTATCCATGTTCCAATTATTCTGTTATGTTATTTATGTTCATGTCAATATCACTAATTTTAATTGGAACATGGAGCTTAACTTGAGAAACACGTGCCACCACAAGGGTGGAATGGGACGCCCTTGACTGACTAATTAGGAAAGCTAGTGGAAGACTACCTTACCCGAAAGGGGCAAGGGCAATAGGGGAGTTGCATGCAGGGAGGTTCTCGGTTGATTTTGCTGCGATGGCGGTCAGACGAGGGATTCTTGCAAGTGCTCTTCCCATAAACTGTAGCGGGATTTCGGAAGCTAGTGGAACTTTGTAAAGGCCTCGTAGTGTTACCCTGCCTCGCTTCCTTGGTAGAGATGTATGGGATTCATGACCCCTTGGCAGATGGGTAACATGACTTGTGGGTACAGGGTATAACCTCTGCAGAGTGTAAAACTGGTATACTAGCCAAGCTCACGGTCAAGAGCAGCTCAGGACTCTCACATGATTAAAATATGGAACTAAATTCAATTTGTCATTTGCATTGCATGGGATTATTTATTAATTTTGTTCTATTATTATTATGGTTTGGTATCTACTTATACTTAATAATTGCTAATAAAATTTTGACCAACTTTAAAAGCAATGCTCAACTTTAACCATTCTCTTTGGTAAGCCTTACACTTCATGAGCTCCCACCTTTAGTGAGTTCATGCACATTATTCCCCACAACTTGTTAAGCGATGAACATGTGTGAGCTCACCCTTGTTGTTTCACACCCCCCCCACAGGAGAAGAACAGGTGGTTCAAGAGGAGCCACACAACGAGGAGTTCGATTTGATCTAGGTGGCGTCTCTCAGTTGACTTTATGGTGCCAAGGATGGACTTTAGTTCATTTTACAATTATCTTTTATTTTGTAAGACTTCTGCTATGTAATAAGTACTCTGATTATATTGTGACATTTATCTCTATACACTCTGTTATTATATGTGTGGTCTTCTTTGGCGCATGTATGAGATGCACCCGGCTTTATCCCTTAAATCGGGGTGTGACATTTGGTCCTTGGTAAGGTTAGCAAAAAGAGAAGTTAAATCATCATTATCATCACTAGAGCTACCCTCATCATCGGAAGTAGTGTATTTGGGGGTATCTCTAGAATGTACCTTCTTCTTGTTGCCCTTAGCCATGAGGCATTTGTGGTCGACGTTGGGGAAGAGAAGGCCCTTGTTGATGGCAATGTTGGCGGCATCCTCATCGGAGGAGGAATCGGTGGAGCTCTCGTCGGAGTCCCATTCCCACCCCATATGTGCCTCATCACCCTTCTTCTTGTAGTATTTCTTCTTCTCCATCTTCTTCTTCCCTTTGTTGTCGTCATCCCTGTCACTGTCACTTGTATATGGACATTTAGCAATAAAGTGACCGAACTTACCACACCTATAGCACACCCTCATGGAACGTGGTTTGTAGTCCTTCCCGTTCCTTTGCTTGAGGATTTGTTGAAAGCTCTTGATGATAAGAGCCATCTCCTTGTTGTCGATCTTGGAGGCGTCATTGCTAGTCTACTTGGTGTAGACTCTTCCTTCTTCTCTTCCATTGCTTTGAATACATCAGGTTGCACCTCGAGTGTGGAGGTAGTGCCTTGCTCCAAGTTGATAATATGTTTGGAGTCTTTGGTCATTAATTCAAAGCTCACAAACTTGCCAATTACTTCCTCAGGGGACATTTGTTTGTATCTAGGATCTCCATGAATTAATTGAACTTGAGTGGGATTATGAAAAACAAGAGATCTTAGAATAACCTTGACCATTTTATGGTCATCCCACTTGGTGCTCCCGAGGTTGCGCACTTGGTTGACCATCGTCTTGAGCCGGTTATACATTGCTTGTGGCTCCTCTCCTTTGTTGAGGACGAATCGACCGAGTTCTCCCTCGCTCATTTCGAGCTTGGTGATCTTGGTCACTTTGTCCCCTTCATGCGCCGTTTTGAGGACGTCCTAAATTTCTTTGGCATTTTTCAACCCTTGCACCTTATTATACTCCTCTCAACACAAGGAGACTAGGAGTATAGAATTTGCTTGGGAATTAAAATGCTTTATTTGGGTAGCCTCATTGAAGTTGTAGTCCTCGTCGCCCACCTGTGGTGCCTGTGCTCCAAATTCAACAATGTCCCATATGCTTTCGTGGAGTGAGGTTAGATGGTGCCTCATTTTATCACTCCACATACAATAATCTTCACCATCAAAGTATGGTGGTTTGCCTAGGGGTACAGAAAGTAGAGGAGCGCGTTTTGGAATGCGAGGATAGCGTAGAGACATCTTACTATACTTCTTGCGCTCTTAGCGCTTTGAAGTAGTAGACTCGGCGCCGGATGTGGAAGGTGATGAAGAGTCGGTCTCGTAGTAGACCACCTTCTTCATTTTCTTTTTCTTCTTGTCACCCTTCCTATGTGACTTGATAGAGGAAGCGGATTCCTCATTGTGCTTATCGCTGGCCTCCTTTGACGGAGTCCGTTCATTGTTCTTCCTTCCTGAGCCTTCGGGCTTTTTGCCGGTGACCATCTCCCTCTTGGCGTGTTCCCCCGACATCACTTCGAGTTGTTAGACTCTAATGAAGCACTGGGCTCTGATACCAATTGAAAGTCGCCTAGAGAGGGGTGAATAGGCGAAACCTGAAATTTAAAAAATTTGAACACATACTATGCCTAGGGTTAGTGTTAGAATTAATTAGGAGTGCGGAAGATAGTTTTCCATGCTAAGAGTTGCTCAATCAATGCGAATAACCTTAGGAGCAAACTCAAATCAATATGAGCAAGGGAACTTTTAGAAAGAGAGGAATGGGGAAACAAATCGAGTGGAGATCAACACAAATGAACATGGTGATTTGTTTACAGAGGTTCGGTTCCAAAGAACCTAGTCCTCATTGAGAAGGCCACAAAGGCTAGGCCTATTCCAACCCTTTGCCTCTCACAATCGGTCACACAGACCGGTCAAGTACTTCTCCTTAATCACTTGGGTCACTAAGACTCCGCAAGGATCAACACACACTTAGGTGTCTCTTGCTAGCTTTACAAAGCACTTAAGAAGTTTAGAGTGAGAAGGAAAAACAATCCAAGCAACAAAAGCAACAAAAGAAACACTAAACACCCTCTCTCAAGTCATTAAGCAATTGAGTTGATTTTGAGGCTTGGAGAGGATTTGATCTTTTGGGTGTGTCTTGGAGTGTAGACTTTTGCTCTTGTATTGAATGTGAAGGGCTGAAAACTTGGATGGCTGGAATGGTGGTGGTTGGGGGTATTTATAGCCCCAACCACTATTCCAGTTGTTGTTGTCGATGGGCACACTAGATAGTCCGGTGGTGCACCGGACATGACACTGTTCATTGTCTGGTGCGTGCCACGTCTGCAAACCATTGGGGTTTGGAGTGGTTGACCGTTGAAGTCCTTTGTCTTCTTGTGGCATCGAATAGTCTAGTGCATTCTGACTTTGTAGTTCTGACTTCTTACTTGCACACTGTTCACTGTTCATCTGACATCGCAGTCGACCATTGGGTGCAGTTAACCGTTGCTTCGTTGGCTCACCGGACATGTCCGGTGCACACCGAACAGTCCAGTGAATTATAGCGGAGTGACTCTCGGAAAAACCCGAGAACGACCATTTCGTGGGGGTGCTCAACCTGGGCACAGGACAGTGTCCGGTGCGCCATTGGCAGCACCCATGCTTGTCTTTGCTCCAAACTTTGTAGAGTTCCCCAAGTTATTCTCTTTGTGGGTTTATGTTGAACTTTATGCACCTGAGATAAATGACAACTAGGCAAACTAGTTAGTCTACGTGGTTTGTGATGGACGTCAACCACCAAAATCGATTATAGGAAATGTTTTAGGCTAATTTCCCTTTCAGGTGGGCAAGCTTCGACAGCCGCGGAAGTAGAGGAATCCCCGTCAGAAGAGGAGAGCCCCTGAATTGAGTCCTTTATGGAGGCAGTTTTTGGGGCTGAGTCGCTAGAGGAAAATATGATGGAAAAAATGCTGAAGGTGGCGGATGTTTAGGGCCTGAAAAGGGGGGCGGATAGCCAAGTATTGCACTTCAAGTAGATACTAGTGGACCCGCCTAATCCTACTACGAGAAGTTGAGTGGGGATATTGATTTCTTAGTGAAGCACTTTGGTGGGGGTCAGCTGAGTGAGGAAAATGCCTCAGAGCTGAAGGAGCAAGCCGAAGCAATGGGCTATAGCCTTGGGACCATGGTTTTTGGTGGAGGGGAGGATGTCTTGGCTTGTGTGCCAAATGCTAGCGAAGGCAAAATTGTTAGGAATATAGCCTGAAGCATCGGGTTTCTAGAGATTGAGACATCACTGAGTCTAACTTAAAATGGAAGCTTTCACAAAGCTTGGATTTCACAAGCATCAAGATAAAATGCCTTTTCTTTTCTATATATCTTCGGAGAAAGAACTATGGGGTGACTAACCCTTTCTTCCTTCGTGATTTTCGCGCAGAGCCACATGCTTAGCAAGGCTCTATCAATTCAATAGGAGAACGAAGATGTCGAAAATGAAGGTCATAACCTCCGAGAATCCTTAGAGAAAAAGGACAATGAAATTATATCTTTGAAAGAAGGCTTAGCCAAGGCTAAGAAGAAGAATGATGAAGTAGAAGGATCCCACAAAAAGGATGTGTTAAAATTCAAGCGACAAGATTACACTATTTGTGAACTTCGTGTTGACCTTGAAAAGGTGAAAGAAAACATTATTGTGAACAAGGAAGAAAATGCAAAGATTTTGGAGACCTTGAGGCACCTTCGGGACAATTGCTTTGGGATTGCCTCCCGATGTTGCGATTATCTAAAGAAGATTTTATCCTCTATTGGTGCTTCTTCGGGAGGGAACACATATGCCAGTGGGGATCCGAGGAGGCACTAACTTCGGCAGAAAAAGAATTGGAAGAGTGTAACACCCCTGGTGTTACTGTCACTAAAACTTGAGCATAACATCATAAGCATTGGCATTTCATATGTTTGACACACCTAGAGTGCATTCACTAGGCAAAAATTTCAAACAAGTTGTATTGATATGACCTTTTGCAAATAAAACCTTGGAGTAGGAAACTGAACCCTAGACTGGGTTTAATAGAGCAAACAAGGCCTAAACAAGAGAAAACATAAAAATTCAATTGAAAAAGCCATAAATTGTCACCATGGATGAACTCAAGTGGGATCAAAACCCTAAGAGTGCATGAAACCCTAATTGGAACCCTAGAAAGCTCTAAACCTAAACCATAGGGGGCTAAGTGCAAAATGAGTGCACTTTTGGGTTAAAGTGCAAAAATCATAATAATAAGGTGTCTTAAGTCATATGGTTCACAATTATGAAGATTTGCAACTTAAACCCTAGGTTTTGGGCCTATTTGCAAAAACACCATTTTTGTAACCATATGGCTAAATCTGAATTTCAGAAAATAGGTTCAACTTTGGGGCCTTGTAACTTTCAAACAAAAGGGATTTTCCCTAGGTCACCACAACAATTTTGTAGGTTTATCAAAGGTGAACAACTTTGTTTAAGTAGTTAAACATTGTTGTTATGAAGAATTTGGAGATAAATACACCCAAAGTTAGCCTTTCAGGCTGTTTGAAATCTGAATTTGGACTGCCAGTGTAATACCCAAAATTGTAAAACATAATATAAGAGTGGATCTTCTTGTTTGTTTTGCCATCCAATCCTCATTTCATGGGGATAATAATATTTAAGGAAATTAAATAAGACACCTTCATATAAAAGTATACTAATTGAGTCTAGAATTTGAAGTTAACCCAAATGTACAATTTTGGAAATTGGGATTTAGCCTTAAATTTAAATTCGGATTTGAAAATAAGAAAGAGAGAAATATTCTAAAATACAAAACAAAAACTTATCAAATTCAAACTATGTTCAAACTGAACATTTAAGGTGAAGATAAATGTGCCATGAAAACTTAAATTGGAATTAGTTCCTTGGATTTGGAATTTAAAACTGAAAAGAAAAAGAAATAGAGAAAAGGAAAAGAAAGGAAATTAAAAGAACCACCAGCGCTCGTGGGCTGATTTCTAATCCGGCCCAACTCACCCCTGTCTGTGCCAGCCCATCTGCTACTCCTCCTTTGCATTTTCTGTTGGGACACTTCCATGCGGGGCCCGCTCGTCGGAATCACCCTCCAGCCGCTTCACTTGCGTCTGTTTCATTGACGTATGGGCCCCAATCGACAGGGTTGTCTCCTACCTCTACTCCGAGATGAATGCAACAGCCGCACGAACGCCATGGATCCCGCGCGTGGACCAAGTCCGTCGCTCGCACAACGGCATCGCCGCTTTCCCTCGCTCGCTCACGGGCTGCGCTGGTGGGACCGCTTCTCAGCTGCTCAGCGCGCCACGCCTGGTCAAAGATGGATGGGGCCCCGGTGTCAGCTTCGTCTCCATTGGAGCGAACCTCTGCATCCCTCGCCGGTCCGCTCGGAGTTGCAACTGAATCCTTATCCGCCACCGGGAACCGCGGATCTAGGCCCCGCGCACGCCCGGACTCTCCCCGCCCCTATAAACCGGCCACGACCCCCTCCTCTCATCTGTCTGTGCCAAAACCGAGTGCATCACGTGAGCTGAGAGGTGAAGAGAGAGAATAATAGACGTCGTCGCTGTCGATCTCGCCCCGCACCATGTCTTGGGGTTCAGCTTGCGGTCAGGGAGCATAACCGTGTAGAAGGATAAGGCGCGGTCCTCGGGGAATCCTTGATGGCGTCCTCTGTCGGTGCGTGGGGGTTGGCTTGGGCCCATTGGCGACCTCGCACTGAACTGCTTGTGGTGGTGGATGGCGTGATGGAGCACTGGGGTGGCAGAATTTCATCGCCGACGACTCGAAATCACACCTCCCCGTGAGTCGGAGTCTCTGTGCAGCGGCCCCTGGTATGGTTACTAAAAGGGAAATGTGCCCTTGGGCCATTTCTAAGTATTTTGGTGATTGAGTGCCAACACAAGTGCTTTTGTGTTAATCTATGCAAAGTGGTAGACAAAGTGCAAATCAAGTCAAAAGGTATGTTTCTAGACTTAGTACATTGTTTTATGGACTAATGTATTGTGTCTAAGTGCTGGAAACAGGAAAGATTGAATTGGAAATGAGATGGCTCTGTTCAGCCAAAGTCAGCTCGGTCTGGGTGCACCGGACTGTCCGGTGGTGCACCGGACAGTGTCCGGTGTGCCAGGCTGACTCTGGTGAACTTGCTACTCTCGCACTTCGACGGCGGTGTACGGCTATAAATCACCGGACTGTCCGGTGGTGCACCGGACTGTCCGGTGAGCCGTTCACAGGCGAACTCGTCGCTCTCGGGAGTTGATTAACGGCGTATGGCTATAATTCACCGGACTGTCTGGTGTGCACCGGACTGTCCGGTGAGCCAACAGTCATCCGGGGCAACGGTCGGCCGAGGATTCCGCGTGTGACGCGTGGCCGAGCCAACGGTCACATTGGTGCACCGGACTGTCCGGTGTGCACCGGACAGTGTCCGGTGCGCCAACGGCTCTCAGACTCGAACAGTCGGCTTCACCAAATAAGGAAGGATATCTGCACCGGACAGTGTCTGGTGGTGCACCGGACTGTCCGGTGCGCCAGTCGACAGAAGGCAAGATCTGCCTTCCAGGAATGTTCTCAACGGCTCCTAGCTGCCTTGGGGCTATAAAAGGGACCCCTAGGCGCATGGAGGAGCACACCAAGTATACTCAAAGCATTCCTAAGCACCAAGACTTCGATTCCACGCATTTGTTTCTTCGTGCTAGCATCTAGAGCTCTTGTTGAGTTGTGAACTCGTCGGGTTGTGTTGCGAGCTCTTGTTGCGATTTGTGTGCGTGTTGACATTCTGATTTTGTGTCTTGTGTGCGTTGCTCATCCCTCCCTTACTTCGTGCTTCTTTGTGAACTTCAAGTGTAAGGGCGAGAGGCTCCAAGTTGTGGAGATTCCTCGCGAACGGGATTAAGAAAAGCAAAGCAAAACACCGTGGTATTCAAGTGAGTCTTTGGACCGCTTGAGAGGGGTTGATTGCAATCCTCGTCCGTTGGGACGCCACAACATGGAGTAGGCAAGCGTTGGTCTTGGCCGAAACACGGGATAACCACCGTGCCATCTCTATGATTGATATCTTTGTGGTTATTGTGTTTTGTTGAGACTCCTCTCTAGCCACTTGGCAATTATTGTGCTAACGCTTAACCAAGTTTTTGTGGCTTAAGTTTCAAGTTATTCAGGATCACCTATTCACCCCCCCTCTAGGTGCTCTCAGTTACCCTCTACCGCATCGCGTTCGTTTCCACACCGTTTTGCGCATACCGATGTCGGGATTGGGGTCCGGGGTCGCCAGAACCCGTGGCTCCGGCGAAACTCCATCGTGAGCAGCGGCGGCGCTACTGTTCTACGTCACAAAATGGCGGGTGCCTGGTGGGCCATTGGATCATGGGTGGACGGCCACGATTAGATACTGTGCATACCCCTTGCCGCGTTAAATCGTGACCACCGATCTGTAGATCAAGGGCTTGGGTTGGATCTGGGCGTGGGGTGTTGCGGTCCATAGATCTCGGATCCAAGGGCCTGAAGTGCGTACCGCATCATTAATAGCTGTGACTTAATCCAAGCCATCCATATCTGATCGGGTGGCTGAGAGAGGTCCGTACCCCTTCGCCGTGTCGCATTTGTTAGAAAGACCCTCTGTTTTCCAGAAACCAACCCGCAATCCATAGTGCTATTCTCTATGTCTTAGGAGAATTACTCCGAGGCCCCTGTGCTCATCTGAAATTAATGCGCAGTCCAATCAGTGAATAACACTTATAAAACCATTTAGAAAATAATTTATAATGTAAAAATAATGTTTAGAACTGGGTTAATTCATAGAAAATTCATATTAGGTCCAAATTGACCCATTTCAGTTTCTATAATTTTGTAGTATTATTGTTTATGACCTAGTGTTTCTGATTTGACATGAAAACTATGTTAAAATTAATCTCTTAATTAATCTTGTATCAAATACATAAAACCTTAGGAAATTCATAATTTCTCCGTTTTAATTCCGAATTGACTCGTTCAAGTTGCGTTAGTCTCGTATAAATATTTACTATGCAATAACAACATTGATTATACCATGTCTCATTATTTTATAATTAGATCTTTATTCAATCTATGTTGGTTAGTCTTGTTAATCTACTTATCATTATAATTTAATAGAATAAATCTATGGTCAATTTATAACTTAGATTAAAGTTGAGATATTTATTTATAGAATAATCTCTTATATGATTTGTATTAACCAATTTATAATATAGTTTAATATTTTAATCACATAGATCTTCCATAAAATCATAACTCGGTGACCGTCACTCCGATCTTAGTAGTTCTAGATCCCGCGATCCCGTAGCGATGTGTAGATTATTATTATTCTGTTTGTACTTATGTTTGGTGTGATGTTAATTTTGTCTATATCATGTTTGTTTGTATTGCTACGACTATCAGTGGGGTCACGAGGATCTGAAGATCACCCTGGTAACTGGATCTCAAGTGCCAGGCAAGTTGTGCCCTTGATTCACTTTTGTTTACCCAATAATGTTCTTTATAATCATTTACCATGCATAGGTTTAATTTTGATGGGACCCAATAGGTTTTCCTAATCTGTTTATCCATTTTACCTTGTGTACCCCTGAATCATATGGGTAGTTATGCTATTGCTTTACATGGTTTTGGGTTAATATTTCATTTTATCCATGTTCCAGTTATTATGTTATTTATTTATGTTCATGACAAGATCATTATATTATTGTTAATTGGAACATGGAGCTTAACTTGAGAAACACGTGCCACCACAAGGGAGGAATGGGACCCCTTGGCTAACTAATTAGGAAAGCTAGTGGAAGACTACCTTACCCGAAAGGGGCAAGGTCAATAGGAGAGTTGCATGCAAGGAGGTTCTCGGGTTGATTTTGCTGCGATGGCGGTCAGACGGGGGATTCTTGCAAGTGCTCTTCCCATAACTGTAGCGGGTTTTCGGAAGCTAGTGGAACTTTGTAAAGGCCTCGTAGTGGATCCCTAGCCATTCACCTCGGTAGTGTCTAAGGGCCTAGCTAACCCTGGCGACATGGAAAACACGACTTGTGGGTAAAGAGTACAACCTCTACAGAGTGTAAAACTGGTATACTAGCCGAGCTCACGGTCATGAGTAGCTCAGGACTCTCCGATGATTAAATTATGGAACCTAAACTCAATTTGTCATTTGCATTTGCATGGGATTTGTTATTAATTTTGTTCTATTATTTTATTATGGTTTGGTATTCACTTACACTTAGTAATTGCTAATAAAATTTTGACCAACTTTAAAAGCAATGCTCAGCTTTAACCCCTATCATTGATCAGCCTTACACCTCACATGAACTCCCACCTTTGGTGAGTTCATGCCACATTATTCCCCACAACTTGTTGAGCGATGAACATGTGTGAGCTCACCCTTGCTGTCTCACACCCCCCCACAGGAGAAGAACAGGTGGTTCAAGTGGAGCCACACAACGAGGAGTTCAATTCGATCTAGGTGGCATTTCTCAGTTGACATTGGTGCCAATGACGATCCTTAGTTCGTTTGATACTTATATTTTATTTTGTAAGTCTTCCGCTATGTAATAAATACTCTGATTATTGTGACATTTATCTCTATACACTCTGTTATTATATATGTTGTCTTCTTTGGCGCATGTATGAGATGCACCTGGCTATGTCCCTTAAAGCCGGGTGTGACAGAAGTGGTATCAGAGGAAATGTTGACTGTAGGATGAAACCTAGATACAAATGGACAAAACCCTTACCTACTTACCTTACTCTGATTCATTCTATACTTACCTTATCTTGATCCTGTCTCACCTTTTGCGGTCATACTCTGATTACTCTTATCTTTTCAACTCTAAGATAAGATGGATTTCACACCTTGGAATCCTACATTTAAGACCTTTTTAAGGGATAGGAGACCTAAGACAAAATTAAAACTATTTTCTCTATTTAAAAAATGTTGGTTGATTGTTCTGATGATAAATGCTTGATTTGCTTCTTTGATTGATTGAAACATTATAGTTGGGCATCTTAGCATGTACCACCATAAGGTAATGTATTGGCGTTAGCGGATAACACACTAATCTACTTAGCTAATAAATCCCCCGTAGTAACATTCCTCGTAATTACTCGCCTTGTCTACAATTCTTGCTTTCTTACCCTGTGTTTCTAACCTAGATGGGCTACCCCTATACTGTTAGAAGAGGGCAGTATAGACTTGATCCTTGGTATGTCATGGTTAAGAAAGGCAAATGCAGTATATACACTGTGCTAAGGGACCCGTAGAACTCACCAATTCCAAAGGAGAAAGATTAGAAGTTGAAATTGCAGTAACTACCACCATCAGACTAGCGGCATTCTTAGTAGATGAGAAGTTTGTGGGTGACAGCATCCGAGCAGTTAGGGATTTTCCGGATGTCTTTCCAGAGGAATTACCAGAGATGCCACCAGAGAGGGAAGTTGAGTTCATCATTAATCTCTTACCTAGGACTGCCCCTATTTCTAAACGGCCATACAGGATGTCCATAGAAGAACCAAAGGAACTTAAGAAGCAATTAACGAAATTACAAGAGGCTAGATACATTCATCCAAATTCTTCACCTTGTGGAGCGCCGGTTCTATTTATACAGAAGAAAGAAGGATCACAAGGGATGTGCGTGGATTATAGGACCCTTAATGATGTCACTGTGAAGAACAAGTATCCATTACCCCGCATTGAGGATTTATTTGATTAGATGAGAGGTGCAAGGGTATTCTCGAAGATTGATCTCCGATCGGGTTACCATCAAATGGAGATTAGGCCATCAGATATTCCCAAGACGGATTTCTCGACCCGGTATGGTTGATATGAGTTCACCGTTATGTTATTTGGACTAACTAATGCACCAGCCTATTTTATGGATCTGAAGAATAAGGTGTTCATGATTTGGACAGATTCGTCATGGTTTTCATTGAGGAACATGAGGAACATCTGAGATTGGTGTTATAGAAGCTACGAGACAATTAACTCTACGCCAAGTATAGCAAATGCGAGTTTTAGATTGGCAAGGTGCCCTTCCTTGGACATATCATTTCTAATGGAGGGATATTAGTGGATCCTGCTAAAGTCAAGGAGATAGTGGCGTGGAGCATACCCACTACAGTTACGGAGATTCAGAGTTTTTTTAGGACTTGCAGGATATTATCGGAGGTTTATTGAAGGATTCTATATGATTGCCAAGCCTATGACATCGCTTCTGGAGAAGGGAAGAGAGTTTAAGAGGGATGAGAAATGTCAAGATAGCTTTGACCAACTAAAGAAGAGATTGATGTCACCACTAGTGTTGGTTATGCCAGATCTACAGAAGGGATTTGACATTTATTGTGATGCATGTGGCCAAGGCTTGGGATGTGTGCTCATGCAAGAAGGACATGTGATCGCCTACACGTCTCGTCAGTTGCGGAAACACGAGTTGAACTACCCAACTCATGACTTAGAACTGACAGCTGTTGTGCATGCGCTTAAGATTTGGAGACATTATATTATGGAAACCAAGTGTCAAGTATACACGGATCATAAGAGTTTGAAGTATATACTCACTCAGAAGGACCGCAACTTTAGGCAACACCGTTGGTTGGAGCTTATTAAGGATTATGATATGGAGATTCACTATCACCCGGGCAAGGCAAATTTGGTTGCAGATGCCTTGAGTCGAAAGGAGCATGTTCATTCAGCTGTTGTTGCCCAGCTACTTGATGAGATTGTTGAGGATTTTAGGAGACTTAACCTGGGGATAGTTGCTCACACTGAAGGAGTTACTATTGACATGGAATCTACTTTGGAGCAAGAAATCCACAAAGGACAGATTGGTGATGCTAGGATACAAGAGATCAAGGATCTTATTACTGAAGGTAGAGGACCGGAATTCATGGAGGATGAGCAAGGTACCATATGGTTCAAGGACAGGATATGTGTTCCTGATATTGGAAGCCTTTGTGAGACTATTTTAAAGGAGGCCCATGACTCGGATTATTCTACTCATCCTGGGAGTACCAAGATGTATCAGGATTTGAAGCAGAAGTGCTGGTGGTGTGGACTGAAGAGAGATGTGGCTGCACATGTGGCTATGAGCGATGTGTGTCAAAAAGTTAAGGCCGAACACCAAAGACCAGCTGGACTATTATACCCATTAAAGATACCTGACTGGTAGTGGGAAGAGATTGGTAAGGACTTCATTACCAGATTGTCTCGCACCTCGAAAGGATATGATTCTATATGGGTCATTATGGATAGATTGACCAAAGTGGCTCATTTCATCCCAGTCAAGCCTACTTTTGAGGTATCTCAATTGGTAGAGTGATATATGGCTCGGATTGTGTCTCTACACGGTGTACCGAAGAAGATCGTTTTGGATAGAGGATCACAGTTTACCTCCAGATTTTGGAAAAGTTTTCATGAGAATATGGATACGAAGTCGAATTTTAGTTCGGCCTACCATCCTCAGACTAATGGACAGATTGAAAGGACTAATCAAGTATTGGAGGACATGTTGAGAGCTTGTGCCCTTCAGCATGGTAGTAGTTGGGACAAGAGTCTACCTTATGCTGAGTTCTCATATAATAATAGTTACCAGGCCAGTCTGAAGATGTCACCGTTCGAGACTGTGTATGATAGGAAATGCAGGACTCCTCTATTTTGGACCAGACTAGAGGAAGACAGTTCTTTGGGCCTGAACTTATTCAAGAGGTAGAAAATCAAGTCAGTATAATCAAGGAGAACTTGAGGGTAGCTCAGACTAGGCAAAAGAGCTACGCTGATAATAGAAGAAAACCACTAGAGTTTGAAGAAGGTGATCATGTGTACTTCAAGGTGTCACCACTTCGTGGAATGAGGAGATTTAAAGTTAACGGCAAATTGTCCCCCTGCTATATTGGACCATTCTTGATCTTTAGGCGAGTTGGGGAGATGGCATACCAACTCGAGTTACCTGATAGTCTATCGGATGTGCATAATGTGTTCCACATATCTCAACTGAGGAAGTGTCTCCATGTCCCTGAGGAACAGTTACCGATGGAAGAGCTCAGTGTTCAGGGTGATTTGACTTATACAGAGTACCCGATCAAGATTCTGGATACACTGACTCGTGTCACGAGGAATAAGGTTATAAAGATGTGCAAAGTGCAATGGAGTCACCACGGAGAAGATGAAGCAACGTGGGAAAGAGAAGAAGAGCTTCTCATAGATTTTCTCCATCTTTTCCCTCGTTCCTCCTAAATCTCAAGGACGAGATTCTTGTTAAGGGGGGTAGGATTTTTAATACCCAAAATTGTAAAACATAATATAAGAGTGGATCTTCTTGTTTGTTTTGCCATCCAATCCTCATTTCATGGGGATAATAATATTTAAGGAAATTAAATAAGACACCTTCATATAAAAGTATACTAATTGAGTCTAGAATTTGAAGTTAACCCAAATGTACAATTTTGGAAATTGGGATTTAGCCTTAAATTTAAATTCAGATTTGAAAATAAGAAAGAGAGAAATATTCTAAAATACAAAACAAAAACTTATAAAATTCAAACTATGTTCAAACTGAACATTTAAGGTGAAGATAAATGTGCCATGAAAACTTAAATTGGAATTAGGTCCTTGGATTTGGAATTTAAAACTGAAAAGAAAAAGAAATAGAGAAAAGGAAAAGAAAGGAAATTAAAAGAACCACCAGCGCTCGTGGGCAGATTTCCAATCCGGCCCAACTCACCCCTGTCTGCGCCAGCCCATCTGCTACTCCTCCTTTGCATTTTCTGTTGGGACACTTCCATGCGGGGCCCGCTCGTCGGAATCACCCTCCAGCCGCTTCACTTGCGTCTGTTTCATTGACGTATGGGCCCCAATCGATAGGGTTGTCTCCTACCTCTACTCCGAGACGACCGCAACAGCCGCACGAACGCCATGGATCCCGCGCGTGGACCAAGTCCGTCGCTCGCACAACAGCATCGCCGCTTTCCCTCGCTCGCTCATGGGCTGCGCTGGTGGGACCGCTTCTCAGCTGCTCAGCGCGCCACGCCTGGTCAAAGATGGATGGGGCCCCGGTGTCAGCTTCATCTCCATTGGAGCGAACCTCCGCATCCCTCGCCGGTCCGCTCGGAGTTGCAACTGAATCCTTATCCGCCGCCGGGAACCGCGGACCTAGGCCCCGCGCACGCCCGGGCTCTCCCCGCCCCTATAAACCGGCCGCGATCCCCTCCTCTCATCTGTCTGTGCCAAAGCCGAGTGCATCGCATGAGCTGAGAGGTGAAGAGAGAGAATAATAGACGCCGTCGCTGTCGATCTCGCCCCGCACCATGTCTTGGGGTTCAGCTTGCGGTCAGGGAGCATAACCGTGTAGAAGGATAAGGCACGTCCCTCGGGGAATCCTTCATGGCGTCCTCTGTCGGTGCGTGGGGGTTGGCTTGGGCCCATTGGCGACCTCGCACTGAACTGCTTGTGGTGGTGGATGGCGTGATGGAGCACTAGGGTGGCAGAATTTCATCACCGGCGACTCGAAATCACACCTCCCCATGAGTCGGAGTCTCTGTGCAGTGGCCCCTGGTATGGTTACCCTCTATCGCATCGCGTTCATTTCCACACCGTTTTGCGCCTACCGATGTCGGGATTGGGGTCCGGGGTCGCCAGAACCCGCGGCTCCGGCAAAACTCCGTCGTGAGCATCGGCGACGCTACTGTTCTACATCACAAAATGGCGGGTGCCTAGTGGGCCGTTGGATCATGGGTGGACGACCACGATTAGATACTGCGCATACCCCTTGCCGCGTTAAATCGTGACCACCGATCTGTAGATCAAGGGCTTGGGTTGGATCTAGGCGTGGGGTGTTGCGGTCCATGGATCTCGGATCCAAGGCCCTGAAGTGCGTACCGCTTCATTAATAGCTGTGACTTAATCCAAGCCGTCCATATCTGATCGGGTAGCTGAGAGAGGTCCGTACCCCTTCGTCGTGTCGCATTTGTTAGAAAGACCCTCTGTTTTTCAGAAACCAACCCGCAATCCATAGTGCTATTCTCTATGTCTTAGGAGAATTACTCCGATGCCCCTGTGCTTATCTGAAATTAATGCGTAGTCCAGTAAGTGAATAACACTTATAAAACCATTTAGAAAATAATTTATAATGTAAAAATAATGTTTAGAACTGGGTTAATTCATAGAAAATTCATATTAGGTCCAAATTGACCCATTTCAGTTTCTATAATTTTGTAGTATTATTGTTTATGACCTAGTGTTTCTGATTTGACATGAAAACTATGTTAAAATTAATCTTGTATCAAATACATAAAACCTTAGGAAATTCATAATTTCTCCGTTTTAATTTCGAATTGACCCGTTCAAGTTGTGTTAGTCTCGTATAAATATTTACTATGCAATAACAATATTGATTATACCATGTCTCATTATTTATAATTAGATCTTTATTCAAACTATGTTGGTTAGTCTTGTTAATCTACTTATCATTATAATTTAATAGAATAAATCTATGGTCAATTTATAACTTAGATTAAAGTTGAGATATTTATTTATAGAATAACCTCTTATATGATTTGTATTAACCAATTTATAATATAGTTTAATATTTTAATCACATAGATCTTCCATAAAATCATAACTCGGTGACCGTCACTCCGATCTTAGTAGTTCTCGATCCCGCGATCCCGTAGCGACGTGTAGATTATTATTATTCAGTTTGTATTTATGTTTGGTGTGATGTTAATTTTGTCTATATCATGTTTGTTTGTATTGCTACGACTATCAGTGGGGTCACGAGGATCTGAAGATCACCCTGGTAACTGGATCTCAAGTGCCAGGCAAGTTGTGCCCTTGATTCACTTTTGTTTACCCAATAATGTTCTTTATAATCATTTACCATGCATAGGTTTAATTTTGATGGGACCCAATAGGTTTTCCTAGTCTGTTTATCCATTTTACCTTGTGTACCCCTGAATCATATGGGTAGTTATGCTATTATTACATGGTTTTGGGTTAATATTTCATTATATCCATGTTCCAGTTATTATGTTATTTATTTATGTTCATGACAAAATCATTATATTATTGTTAATTGGAACATGGAGCTTAACTTGAGAAACACGTGCCACCACAAGGGAGGAATGGGACCCCTTGGCTAACTAATTAGGAAAGCTAGTGGAAGACTACCTTACCCGAAAGGGGCAAGGGCAGTAGGGGAGTTGCATGCAAGGAGGTTCTCGGGTTGATTTTGCTGCGATGGCGGTCAGACGGGGGATTCTTGCAAGTGCTCTTCCCATAAACTGTAGCGGGTTTTCAGAAGCTAGTGGAACTTTGTAAAGGCCTCGTTGTGGATCCCTAGCCATTCACCTCGGTAGTGTCTAAGGGCCTAGCTAACCCTGGCGACATGGGAAACACGACTTGTGGGTAAAGGGTACAACCTCTGCAGAGTATAAAACTGGTATACTAGCCGAGCTCATGGTCATGAGCAGCTCAGGACTCTCCGATGATTAAATTATGCAACCTAAACTCAATTTGTCATTTGCATTTGCATGGGATTTGTTATTAATTTTGTTCTATTATTTTATTATGGTTTGGTATTCACTTACGCTTAGTAATTGCTAATAAAATTTTGACTAACTTTAAAAGCAATGCTCAGCTTTAACCCCTATCATTGATCAGCCTTACACCTCACATGAACTCCCACCTTTGGTGAGTTCATGCCACATTATTCCCCACAACTTGTTGAGCGATGAACATGTGTGAGCTCACCCTTGCTGTCTCACACCCCCCCACAGGAGAAGAACAGGTGGTTCAAGTGGAGCCACGCAGCGAGGAGTTCAATTCGATCTAGGTGGCGTTTCTCAGTTGACATTGACGCCAATGACGATCCTTAGTTCGTTTGATACTTATATTTTATTTTGTAAGTCTTCCGCTATGTAATAAATACTCTAATTATTGTGACATTTATCTCTGTACAATCTGTTATTATATATGTTGTCTTCTTTGGCGCATGTATGAGATGCACCTGGCTATGTCCCTTAAAGCCGGGTGTGACAGCCAGTGGGTTTGAGCAAACTTTGAGCTCGATTCTAAGCATGATCTAGTAATAATTTGTTTTGGAATACTATAACAAAGATGAAGATGGTATGTTGGGCTACAACTTTGCTGCAGAGCCTTGGATAGGTTGCCAAGTGAAATTGGGAGAAATTTGAGCTTCAAGTTGCTCTGTCAGGTCGATTGAAGATGGATGCCATTGCACAGTGATCTGAATAAGATCAGATCGACAGCTCAATCCTTCGCCACCGACGACCGCCGTGCACGGATTCGCGTTTTTGGCCGCCGTGATTCGTGCTGATCGATTGGATAGCGCTCGAGGTCACGTAAATATCGTCGCCATGGATAACTCCGGCTAGTAAACAATTCTGGCCACCGTATCGCACTCACCACGGCGGATTTGGATAAGCTCGCCGGCGACAGCCGCCTCACAGCTTGGCGCCACGTGCCCTGGCACCTTCACCGCGTCACCGTGACCCGCTGTAATCCTCTGTCCATCGCCGGGGAGATGGCCACGGTAACCGGACACTAATCGCGCGCCAGTAACTCCTTGTCCCTCCGGCCGCCGCGCGTCGTCATTCAAATTCCCGGCCACCGCTCTTGCTTACTATAAATTGAGGCCACCATGAGCTCCGTAGGACCATCACGCACCCAGCCACCAAGTATTGCCCTCAATCGATCGCTAGTGAGCTCCAATTTTGAACTTCCCCCAATTCAGTTTTCGCCACCGCAGACACCCTCACCGCGGCCAGTCTACTCCAGGTTAGTTCAAGCTTCTTAGTTGTTTGTTCTAGCACCCTCACACGCTGTTTCTCTGATTGTCTACGCTATCACCGTGGCTAGAGCAAGTTAGGTAACCACTAGTGAAATTACTTGAGGGAAAACTCTGGTTTTGGTCTGAATTAGGTTTAAACCAAAGTAGAACATCGGTCATTGCCTGAATCGCCTGGTACAAGCTCACCGGAGCTCTGTCCCGCACGGTTCACCGTCGTGGATCGAGCGATGTAAAGAAATAGAAGTCCAGGGTCCTTTCTGCAAGTGTCAGTGACTCAGGTCAATAGTAGTTAGGGTTCTTAACCAGTTATTCAAGTCTTCGGGGACCTCTGTGTAAACCTTCCAAGGGCGCGTGCGCGGGCGTGTTTCTGCTGCGAGTGGGCCGATTTGGACTGCTTTCAGCCCAGTACTATTCACTATTTTTCTTTTTCTTTTCCTACCAGAGCTAAAACAATTCTAGAAAACTGTAGAAAAATGGTAAAAATACCAAACCAATTTTGCTAGGTTCCTAATTTCCTATAGAATTTAATAAAATTAGTTTCTTGATTTTTAGTCCAAATAGGGAATTATAGAGTATTTAAAACAGCTTAAAACCATGTTTTTGGATTTTTAGAAAATAGATAATAATTCGAAAAATCCCCAAACTTTTTAGGTAACCCCTAACTATTATTTAGAAGCCTTGGGTAGATTTTGATATGATTTGGACCTTATTTGATATTTAGAACCCACAACCCTACCCCTGCCCTGTGAACTTCACTAATGACTCCGGAAACTCTAAGTTCTCGGAGATCCGTGAAGGAAAATTGTATTCAAGGCTTTAGATAATAAACTTTTATTATGTTTGCACTCTCATGAGCATTACATGGGCATTCATTATTATGTATGGTTATATTTAGAAAACAAAGAAGAAGTAGAAGAAGAGAAGACTCCACCACCACCTGAGGAACATCAGGCAGGCAACTGCTTTTTATTTTGACATATGTGGAACTGAGCCTGATTCACCTGTGAAACAAGGCAAGCCCCGATGCATTTGCCACCTCCTTGTTACTTTTAAAACTCTTTCTCACTTACTTGATGCATTAGGTGATAGGAGTTGTGTCCTAAACTATTGTTGCATCTCCTTGCTTGGATTACTTCCTAATCCCTATTTTACAAAAAGTTTTCTTATGCTTAGCTTTGCTTTAGATAAACAAAATGTTTTGTTTTCTCAAAAATGATGTTGCAAAGTGGGTGGGCTGTTTTCGAAAATAAAACTTGATGGTGGATCCACCATGGCCATGATGGGTTCAACATCGGAAAAGATGTACCTCTGCCAGGTACCAAACTTTAGGTTTGAAATGATTAAGCTGAGACCGGGCGGGTGACTTGCACGAGAAGAGAGTTTCGGTGTAGTGTCTCTGTCATAGTCGATTAAGGACCGTCTCAATGTAGGCTTACTGACCGAGGACCCTTTAACTGGTCACATGCCTCGTCATGGGTTAGCTTTGCCTCGGGCAGACTAATACCAGAATAAGATACCACACAATGGGAGTGGAGAGATGGCGAGAGTAGTGTGTACCCTCCGTGGCAAGAGGCTGGACGGTGGTGTATCTGTGCTCTCGGTTGCCGTGAACCTGATCTGGTCTTAAGAACCCCGGTGGCGAGTTGACATATGCAAGGGTTAAGTGCTACATATGTCATGTGATTGGAGATCCTTAGCTGAGTATAATCGATTCGGATCACCGTACCTTCGCGGTTATGAAGACTTGGTCACTGCCCTATACGTAGAACTCTAGTAAAGATGAAGGGTTATTAAGAAATTGGCCAGTGCAGGTCAATTGATTGAACTAGGGTAGAAAGAACTCTAGATACAAGTAATCTTACTTAATCTGACAAATAAAACTGGAATTTTAAGGATCCACTTTTAGTAAGCATTTCTTCAAATAGAGTCTTGGTTATTGTTAAGCCTTACCTTGACTCCCTTAAAGCCAGCATACCCTTGAGAGTCTTTTCTTTAGTCGGGTAAGACTTGCTGAGTAATTCCATACTCAGGGTTTTATTCCCTGTTGTTTTTAGGTGAAGAAGTGATAAACTTTTGTTGCTTCTCTTCAAAGGTGGTACCAAAGGAAGAGCACCAGGAGTAAAGCTACGGGAGGAAAGGATCCTCCATAAAAATTTTGTTTAAAACTTATCGGGAGGGGTTTTTGCCTTCCATGGTTTGTAATAATAATACTCTGCACTCGTATATTATGCTCTGGTCTGTAAATATTTAACTTTGTCTTACTTTTAAATAAAGGTAAATTTACATAACTGCTTCCGCATTTCGTATCTCCGATGCTTGTAATGTCTGTGTGACAGGTAAAACGCTCTTGGGAAGGTAAGGAATTTAGATACCGAACTTGTCAAGTGATTCTGGAGCACCTGCAAGGTTGTTTGAGGTTCGTTGGACAAAGACAACTGTAGGTGGGCCTAATGACTTGGGAGGTTCCGTCACAGCTGGTATCGGAGCGAAGCCCATCTCTGCAGAAGTTATGAGGCATCTTCAAAAGGAATTTTCTAAAGACTTACCTAGAAAATTTCTTTCTTTCTTATCTAGCTTCCCTCTGAAGTACTTATTTAAACACCAGATATAGAGTGCAATGTATAGAAGGTGTGAATCGACTAAGGTTGATTCTGTAATTACACATGCATCATGCTAAAAACTATGCTAATAAGATTTTTCCCCCTTAAGAAATGCCACCCCGCACAAGAAAGACTGCGCGCAAGTCAACTGGGCCAATCGGTGTACCCTGTCATCAACTTGCCCCGCGGCATGGAGATAGCAGTAGTGGTAGTAACGATCCAATTGGGGATCTGGAAGCCCAAGTGGATCAGCTTCAAACAGAACTTCATCGCAGGAACGACATATGGGTCGTGGATGGCGAAAGAATAAATGAATTAAGAGCCGACATCCGCTACCTGCAAGATTAGCTCGCGGAACGAGATCTAACGCTCGACTGGGCGGTTAACTCTCATTCGCTTGCCTGGGCTAAGGAGGCAAAAGCTTGAGCCCGCGTGGAGGAGCTTAGCTCAGCCGTAGATAACTTGCAGGTTTATTGTAATACCTTACATGAAGAAGTTCATGTATTGTATTCTCAACTGCACCCCAATGTACCTACGGATCCTGTCGGGACAGAAGCCAGACCTTCTGGGACAGCGGGAGAAGCCCTTGGTGGTGAACTGGACTTGTTCAGGCCCCCTCCCTCAATGAAGTTGGTAGATGAATGGTCTCCTACTCCCAACAGCGAGGCTACTAAGAGTGACAAGAAGCAAGAATAGTATAGTATAGAAGTAGTAGTAATGTGTAATAGGTAATGTAATCCTGTTGTAAAATTCGAGTCTATAACATTACCCTTTTTAGTAATGTAAAATGGATGGTTTTCTTTGGCATATTATATTCTTTTCAATGTTTGTTGCCTCAGATGCCTTCCAAGACTCGTTCTCAGGATGGAGCAGGGACCTCCAGTGAGAGGGAAGCAACACCAAACCCACCTCCAGTACCTCCCACGCTAGTCGAGGCCATCGCTGCCTTGGTTAACACTACCGCAGACAATACCCGCTTCCTGCGGGAGATGGCAGGTCAACAATTACAACAACAAGGTGGGCGGGCATATCCGCAAGGCCCCGTGAAACATCCTGCCTGGATTTCTCTGAGATGCGCCCTCTGTTGTTTGTCAAAGCAAAGGACCCTCTAGAAGCAGATGAATGGATCCGCGTCATTGAACAGAAGTTCGGGCTCCTTCGGTGTTCAGAAATTCAGAAGCCCCTATTCGCAGGACAACAATTGCGTGGCCCTGCCAGCACTTGGTGGGGAAATTTTATAGCCATTCAACCGGCTGGTCATCAAGTAACTTGGGATGAGTTCAAGTTGGCCTTCAGAGAGCACTATATACTTGAAGGAGTTCTCCACATCAAGCAGGAAGAGTTCATAAAGTTGAAACAAGGCGGAGATACTGTCACCCAGTATCTCAATAAATTCAATCACTTGTCCCAATATGCAATCGATCAAGTCAACACAGATATAAAGAAGAGGAATTGTTCATGAAAGGCTTGAATGATCGAATGCAAAGAAAGATGGCCACCTGCATCGACCTTACTTACGAAAGGGTTGTCAGCACAGCACTGTCAGTTGAAGCTAAATATGCAGGATCCAGAAAATCCAAGGGTTACGGAGGCGACAGACCCATTCAGGGGTGTGACGGAACCTCCCAAGTCATTAGGTCCACCTACAGTTGTCCTTGTCCTACGGACCTCAGACAACCCTGTAGGTGCCCCTGAATCACTTGACAAGTTCGGTATCTGCTTTTCTTATCTTTCCCAAGAGCGTTTCACCCGTCACGCAGACATTACAGAACATCGGAGATGTGGAAGCGATTACATAAGCTTACATTTATTTAAAAGTAAGACAAAGTTATATATTACAGACCAAGATATACTTAGTTGAGTGCAGAGTATTAATATTACAAAACCAAGGGAGGCAAAAACCGCTCCCGATAAGTTTTTAAACAAAAGTTCTTATGGAGGACCTCTTCCTCCCGCAGCTTTACTCTTGCTTTTCTTCTTTTGGAATCACCTTGGAACAGAAACAACAAAAGTTTGTTGCTTCCTCACCTAAAAACAATAGGGAATAAAACCCTGAGTATGGAATTACTCAGCAAGACTTACCCGACTAAAGAAAAGACTCTCAAGGGTATGCTGGCTTAAGGGGGTCAAGTAAGGCTTATCAATATGCAATGACTCTGTTTGCAGAAATGCTTACTAAAGTGGATCCTTAAAATCCAATTTTATTTTGTCAGGTTAAGTAAGATTACCTGCACTAGAGTTTTTCTATCCTAGTTCAAACACTTGACCTGCACTAGCCAATTTCTTTATCAACCCATCATCTTCACTGGAGTTCTACGTGTAAGTCAGTGACCAAGTCTTCATAACCACGAAGGTACGGCGATCCGAATCGATTATACTCAGCTGAGGATCTCCAATCACACACATATGTAGCACTTAACCCTTGCATATGTCAACCCACCACCGGGGTTCTTAAGACCAGATCAGGTTCACGTCAACCGAGAGCATAGATACACTACCGTCCAGCCTCTTGCCACGGAGGGTACACGCTACTCTCACCACCACTCCACGCCCATTACGTGTTATCTTATTCTGGCCTTAGTCTGCCCGAGGCAAGGCTTACCCATGACGAGGCATGTGACCAGTTAAAGGGTCCTCGGTCAGCAGGCCTACATCGAGACGGTCCTTAATCGACTCAGACGGAGACACTACACCGAGACTCTCTTCTCGTGCAAGTCACCCGCCCGGTCTCAGCTTACTCATTTCAAACATAAAGCTTGGTACCTGGCAGAGGTACATCTTTTCCGATGTTGAACCCATCACGGCCATGATGGATCCACCATCAAGTTTTGTTTTCAAAAACATCCCACCCACTTTTGCCATATCATCTTTTGTAAAACATTTTGTTTTTCTAAAGCAAGGCTAAGCATAGTAAAAACTTTTTATAAAAAGGGATTCAAAGGAAGGTAATCAAATACAAGGAAGGTAATGCAGGAATTGTTTTATCAATCAATTCCTATCACCTAATGCATCAATTAAGTGAGAAAGATTTTAAAAGAGTCAAGGAGGTGGCAAATGCACCGGGGCTTGCCTTCATTTATAGGTGAGTTAGGCACGGATCCACAGATGTCAAAGTAAAAACAATGCCCTGCTTGAGGTTCCGCAGGTGGTGGTGGTGAAGTCTTCTCCTCTTCTGCTTCAACCTCTTCCTTGTTTTCTAGATTTAACCATATATATGTATATAAGAATGAATGCCATGTAATGCTCATGAGAGTGCAAGGATAATAAGAATTTATTATCTAAAGTTCTTGAATACAATTTTCCTTCACGGAACTCCGAGAACCTAGGGTTTCTGGAGTAAGCAGTGAAGTTCAAATAGCACGGGGTGGGGGTTTTGGGTTCTAATTACCAAACAAGGTCCAAATCAAACCAAATTCTACCCAAAGCTTCTAAATAATGTTTTGAGTTCATATAAAAAGTTTGGGCATTTTTGGAATTATTATTGCTTTTCTAAAAATCTAGAAGCAATACTTTAGGCTATTTTAAATGACCCAAAATTCCATATTCATCCTAAAAATCATAAAACTATTTTTATTAAATTCTATGGAAAATAAGGAATCTAGGAAAATTGGTTTGACATTTTTAGGATTTTTCTACCATTTTCTATCAATTTCTAAAGTTGGACAGAAAAAGAAAAGAGAAAAGATGAAATAGTGTTGGGTCAAATCCGGTCCAGGCGGCCCAACAATGGGCAGAAACGCGCCCGCGCCCATGAGGCAGGTTTGCACAGAGGCCCTCACAGCTTTAGATATTCGTTAAGAACCCCTGGCTACTGTTCAACGTCTCAATGACAGTTACAAAAACACCCCCGCGCTTCTATCCATTCTCGGTTTGAAGTCCACGGCGGCGAACCGCGCTGGGAGCTGAGCTCCGGCGAGCTGGACTGGCCGAAGGGAGCCAAGACTGACGGCCCCGAACGGCTGACACCGAATTGGACCTCCCCTGAACATTTCCCCAACTTAATTTCATGGTTGGTGATCTGCCTAGCTCTGCCCGCGAGGACAGTGAACGGCGCGGGCATGTGCTTGTGTTCCCAGTGATTGGTGGGTCCTAGTTCAATTCGGTGGTTCGGCAAGCATCACGGGGTTATAAGAATACTCAAACGAGGGAGCAGCAGGTGTGGGCTGACCTGAATCACGCTAGCCGCGGTGAGGCAAAACCGAGCGAGTTTTTAAGCGTTTTGGGGAGAATCCGAAATTAGTGCTCTCTGGTGGGGGGTTTGGGATGCAGGTGGGTGCAGTAGCTACTGGAATTCATGGCAAAGCCGAGAGGGGGCTCAATTTATAGATCCCATTGACGATGGTGTCCAATTTTGCAAGGTTATGCTGGCGGCCGGAGGGAAACAGGGATACTGGAGCATGGGATGGGTGGCTTTTACCGTGGCGCTTCCTCCAGTGATCACCGGTTAAGGAGCTACAGCGGTTACCGGTGAGCTGGTGCGGCTAGGGACGACGTGGTGGAAAGCTTGGAGCGCGGCACAGCCACAGTAAAGCACGGCAACTCCGGTGACGGCCATGAGGCCACGTCGCCGGTGAAAAGGGGCAAGGGACAGCAAGCCCACGGTAGCTCATACATATCCGCGAAGAGATCTTTACCCGGTGAACAAAATCCATACGCCCGTGGCACGAATCCCGGTGAAGAGGTCACCGAGCATCCTGCGCTGGTGGTCTGATCCTCATCAGGTCACTGTACCATGGTGAATTTCATTCAGATGAACCTGACAGTCAATCTTTGAGCTCGATTTTCTCTCAAACTCATATAGCAACTAATCCGAGACTCTGCAGCAAAGTTGTAGAGCTACACACCAACTACAATATTGTCATAGCAATCCTAAGCAAAATCTTGCTTGATCATGCCTGAATTCCTGCCCAAAGTCCCTGTGGTTGCACTATTAGTCTGAAATTCAGACTTTTTCTGACTGATAGCCACACTTTAGACTTAATTATCTCCCATTTCTTCATAACAACCTTGCTTACACTCTTAAGAAAAATTGTTCTCCTTTGATAGGTCTACAAATTTGATGTGGTGACCTAGGGCAAAAACCCTAGAATTTGCAAGTTACAAAGCTCCAAAGTTGAGCCAAACTACTGATTTTAGACTTAGGCATTTGAGAAGAAATGTGGCTTTTTTGCATATAAGCTCAAAACTTAGTGTTTAACTTGCAATTTCACATATTTGTGATCCATTTGACTTAAGATGCCTTATTTAACATGGTTTTTACACTTTAGTCCAAAAGTGGACTAATTTTGCATTTAACCCCTTAGGGTTTGGTTTTAGGGTTTTCTAGGGTCCCTATTTGGGTTTTTGGTATCTCAGGGGTGTAGATGCCATGTAGGTCCATTTTTGATAACATTTTATGATTATTTTACTTAATCTTTATGGTTTTCTCTTATTGAGTCCTATTTTACCCCTCAGATTCCTATTTAGGGTTAAGTACCCTACACTAGGGTCTTATTTGCAAAATGCCATATCAATACAACTTGTTTGAATTTTTTTGCCTAGTGAATGCACTCTAGGTGTGTCAAACATATGCAAATGCCAATGCTCATGATGTTATGCTCAAATTTTAGTAAAGTAACACCAGGAGTGTTACATCCTTCCCCCCATAAAAGAATCTCGTCCCGAGATTAAAAGTCTTAGGTAAGTAGTGGAAAAGGAAATGCTTCACATTTTTATTCCCTGAGTTTTGGTACAAGGCAGGGGTGGGTTTGGGGCTCACTCCTTTATTACAATAATTTTATATACTTTACAATTTACATGAGGCTAAAAAGCCTGGGAAATTTTTATCTAAGAAATCTTGAGTTTTCCAAGTAGCCTCATCTTCGGAATGTTGGTTCCACTGTATCTTGTAAAACTTGAGAGGTTTTCTTCGAGTAACCCTGTCCTTTTGATCCAAGACTCGAATAGGGTGCTCAGAATATGTCAAGTCTGGCTCCAGGACAACATCTGTTACTTCAATAGTTCGATCTGGAACCCGAAGACACTTCTTTAGTTGAGACACGTGGAACACATTATGTACAGCAGACAAGGTTTCAGGTAGTTGAAGTCAATACGCCACTAGCCCATATCTTTCAAGAATGAGGAAATGACCAATATATCGTGGTGCAAGCTTTCCTTTAACCCCAAAACGTGATACGCCCTTCATTGGCGAAACCTTTAGGTAGACATAGTCTCCTTCAAGAAAATATAAGGGCATTCGTCGTTTGTCTACATAACTCTTTTGACGAGCTTGAGCCTTCTTCAAATTATGAATTATTCTCTGAACCTTTTCTTTGGTCTCTTTTACCATATCGGGCCTGAAGAAGTACCTTTCACCAGGTTTAGACCGATTTAGCGGAGTACGACATCGTCGTCCATATAAAGCTTCAAAGGGTGCCATCTTGATGCTTTCTTGATAGCTATTATTATATGAAAACTCCGCTAATGGTAAACATTCATCCCATTTTTGTGGAAACTCCAGAACACATGCTCGCAACATATCTTCAAGTATCTGATTGACCCTCTCAGTCTGCCCACTTGTTTGAGGATGATAGGCCGAACTATGGAGCAATTTAGTACCCAGGGAGTTATGAAGTGCCTCCCAAAACTTGGCTACAAATTGAGGTCCACGGTCCGACACTATAGTCTTTGGAACACCATGCAGACTAAGAATACGAGCAATGTACAATTTGGCATAGACAGTAACTGGGTGATCTGTCTTGACTGGCAGAAAATGAGCAATTATCGTAAGCCGATCGATTATAACCCAGATAGAGTCATATCCCTTTGCGGTTCTGGGCAATCCCACAATAAAGTCCATACTTATATCTTCCCATTTCCATGTTGGTATTGGTAAAGATTGTAATAGACCGGCAACTTTCAGGTGTATGGCCTTAACACGTTTACAAGTGTCACATCTAGCCACATAGCGTGCAATTTCAATTTTCATCTTCGTCCACCAATAATGCTGTTTCAGATCTTGATACATCTTAGTGCTTCCAGGATGAATAGAATAGCGACTAAGATGGGCTTCATCTAGAATTTGTTGGCGGACTTCGTCATTTTTCGGCACCACTATGCGGTTGCGGAACCATACCACACCTTGATTGTCTTCTCGGAAGCAATTGGCTTTTCCAGCCCTTATCTTCTCACGTATATGTTTTATACCCTCATCATTTTTCTGTGCTTCAATTATCCTTTGTAAGATGACTGACTCCAGCTTCAAGTGATTTGAAGTCCCATGCTGAATTATTCCCAGGTTCAAATTCTCCATCTCCTGGCATAATGTAATGTCAGAAGTCCTCAGGGTTAAACAATGGCAGGAGACTTTGCGACTGAGTGCATCTGCCACCACATTTGCTTTGCCTGGGTGATAATGGAACTCTAGTTCATAATCCTTGATTAGCTCGAGCCATATCCTTTGTCTCATATTGAGTTCAGACTAGGTAAAAATGTATTTCAAACTTTTGTGGTATGTATAAATATGACAGACATTTCCCAGTAGATAATGACGCCAGATCTTCAGGGCATGAACCACTGCAGCTAGCTCCAAATCATGAGTGGGATAATGCTCCTCATGCCGGCGTAACTGCCTTGAAGCATATGCGATTACTCGGCCCTCTTGCATTAATATGCAGCCGAGCCAGCTGCCTAATGCGTCACAATACACATCAAAGGGCTTATTAATGTCCAATTGAGCCAATACCGGAGCAGTGGTTAATAATGTCTTTAATTTCTCAAAAGCTTCATTACACTTTAAAGACCAATTGAATTTAGTCTCATTCTTCAATAGACTTGTGATTGGTTTCACAAGCTTGGAAAAATCTGGTATAAATCGGCGGTAATAACCAGCTAGTCCAAGGAAACTTCGGACTTGATGAACATTGGTTGGGGGTTTCCACTCCAAAATATCCTTGACCTTGCTGGGATCTACCACAATCCCCCTGGCAGATAGCACATGTTCCAAAAATTGAATTTCTTCCAGCCAAAACGCGCATTTACTGAACTTGGCATATAATTGATGTTCTCTCAAGCGCTTTAATACGACCCATAAATGTTGAGCATGCTCCTCTTCATTCTTTGAATATATCAAAATATCATCTATGAAGACCACCACAAAATTGTCCAACTCGGGCATGAATACTGAGTTCATCAGATAAATGAAGTGGGCAGGAGCATTCGTCAGATAAGTAAATGCGGTCTTTGGTATATCCTCGGGCCGAATACGGATCTAATGGTAGCCCGACCTGAGATCAATTTTGGAGAATACCCTTGCTCCAGTCAGTTGATCAAATAAAATATCAATTCGTGGAAGAGGATACTTGTTCTTGATAGTGACCTCATTCAGGGGTCGATAATCCACGCACATCCGTAAGGTTTGATCCTTCTTCTTGACGAATATGGCTGGACAACCCCATGGTGATGAGCTTGGCCAGATGAATCCTTTCTCTAGTAGATCTTGTAATTGAATCTTCAGTTCTGCCAGCACATTTGGAGGCATTCGGTATGATCATCTAGAAATGGGAGTCGTACCGGGCTTTAACTCAATTACAAACTCTACATCTCTTTCGGGAGGCAATCCAGGCAAATCCTCTGAAAAGACATCTGGGAACTCGCATACTACCGGAATATCCTTGATCTCTGGTATAATGGCTTCATAAACTCTGCCAGTAGTTTTGGTTGGAATGGGGATAGACAAAAGAATTTCCTCTTGATTATGACTCAACCTGATGGTTCTTTGATCACTGTTGAGGGTTGCTTTATGTCGGGCCAACCAATTCATGCCCAAAATCACATCTATGTCTTGGCCTTTCAGAACAATCATATTAGTAGGAAAGTCCCGTCCGGCCAATGTTACGGGCACTTAGAAAGCCACTTCCCTAGTAAAGATTTGTCCCCCAGGTGACTGAATTTTAAACCCTTCTTTTGATTCATAGTATGGAATGCAATGTTGCTCCACAAATTTCTTGCTGATGAATGTATGTGAAGCACCGGAATCAAAAAGAATAATTGCGGGGCGATTGGCCACAAGGAACGTACCCATCATTACTGGTTCACCGTCCGGGGTGGTGGCCACTTGAGTGTAATAAATTCGTCCCGTCTTCTTTGTATTCTTGCCCGCATTTCCCTTAGCTTGAGAAGAATTCCGAGTACCTTGTTGATTGTTTGCGTGATTCTGCTTTAGGTAAGGGCAATCCTTAATAAAATGCCCAGATTTTCCGCAATTGAAACAACCTGTTGACGAACTGGGAAGGGCCGGGAAACGAGTGCCAGGGGCACTCGGGTGACTTGTTGTAGTGGAGGCAGCATTGGGATGGATGAACACTGGTTGTTTGAATGGGAAGGAGGGTGGGCGTGCTAAAGAACGACCCTGATTAAAAGGCCGGATAACTAACCATTGCCTTTTCTCGGGGCCCTGATTAGGCATGTTACCTCCACTGCCCTTGGTTTTTCCAGAACTTGTATATTTAGATTCGACTGCCAGCGCTGTGCTGACAACCCTTCCGTATGTGAGGTCGATGCAGGTAGCCATTTTCCTTTGCATCCAATCATTTAAACCCCTCATGAAACAGTTCTTTTTCTTTATGTCGGTGTTGACTTGGTCAATTGCATACTGAGACAAGTGATTAAATTTATTGAAATACTGGGTGACAGTATCTCCGCCTTGCTTCAACTTCATGAATTCCTCCTATTTCATGTGGAGTACTCCTTCTAGTATGTAATGCTCTCTGAAGGCTATCTTAAATTCATCCCAGGTAATCTGATGATTGGCCGGCTGAACGGCCACAAAGTTCCCCCACCAAGTGCTGGCAGGGCCACGCAATTGCTGAGCTGCGAACAGGGGCTTCTGAGTTTCAGAACATCGAAGATGTCCAAATTTCTGCTCAATGACGCAGATCCATTCGTCCGCCTCTAAAGGGTCTTCTGCCTTGACGAACAACGGTGGACGCGTTTCGGAGAAGTCCAAATAAGATGTCTCACGGGGACCTTGCGGATAGCCCCGCCCTCCTTGTTGTTGAAGTTGCTGACCTGCCATCTCCCGTAGGAAATGGGTATTATCTGCTGTAGCATTTACCAAGGCGGCGATAGCCTCGGCAAGTGTGGGAGGGACTGGAGGTGGGTTTGGTGTTGCCTCCCTCCCACGAGAGGTACTAGCCCCATCCTGCGCACGAGCCCGGGAAGGCATCTGTGGCAACAAACATTTGAAAACAATATGATATGCCAAAGAAAACCATCCATTTTACATTACTAAAAAGAGTAATGTTACAGACTCGAATTTTTACAACAGGATTACACCACTTATTATACATCACTACTATTTCTACTATTATACTATACTATTCTACTCCTGCTTCCCGTTGCTCCCGGTAGCCTCATTGTCGGGTGTAGGAGACCACTCATCGACCAACTTCATAGAGGGAGGGGCCTGAAAAGGTCCAATTCACCACCAAAAGCTTCTCCCGCTACATGAGAAGGTCCGGCTTCTGTCCCGATAGAATCTGCAGGCACATTGGGGTGCAAATGTGAATACAGTACATGAACTTCTTCATGTAGAGTATTGCAATAAGCCTGCAGGTTATCGATAGCTAAGCTAAGCTCTTCTACTCTGGCTCAAGCTTTTGCCTCCTTAGCCCAGGCAATCGAATGAGACTTAACCGCCCAGCCGAGTGCTAAGTCTCGATTTGCGAGCTGATCTTGCAAGCGGCGGATGTCGCTTCTTAATTCATTAATTCTATCGCCATCCGCAACCCAGATGTCAGTCCTGCGTCGGAGTTCTGTTTGAAGCCGATTCACTTGCGCTTCAAGATCCCCGATTGGATCATTACTCCCACTACTGCTATCCTCGTGTCTTGGGGCAAGTTGATGACGTGGCACACCAATTAGGCCAGTATGCTTTTGCGCAGTTTTCCTCGTGCGCGGCGGCATTTTTCTAAGGGGGGAAATCTTATCAAGATAGTTCTTAGCATGATGCTTGTGTAATTATAGAATCAACCTTGGTTGATTCACACCTTCTATACATTACACTCCTCCTATCTGGTCTTTCATATAAACTCTTCAGAAATAATAGGTAAGAAGGGAAGAAATTTTTCTAGATAAGTCTTTAGAAAATTCTTTTGAAGATGCCTCATAATATCTGCAGAGAAAGGCTTTGCTCCGATACCAGCTGTGACGGAACCTCCCAAGTCATTAGGCCCACCTACAGTTGTCCTTGTCCTACGGACCTCAGACAACCCTGTAGGTGCCCGTGAATCACTTGACAAGTTTGGTGTCTGCTTTTCTTATCTTTCCCAAGAGCGTTTCACCCGTCACACAGACATTATAGAACATCGGAGATGCGGAAGTGATTACATAAGCATACATTTATTTAAAAGTAAGACAAAGTTATATATTACAGACCAGGATATACTTAGTTGAGTGCAGAGTATTAATATTACAGAACCAAGGGAGGCAAAACCCCTCCCGATAAGTTTTTAAACAAAAGTTCTTATGGAGGAACTCTTCCTCCCGCAGCTTTACTCTTGCTTTTCTTCTTTTGGAACCACCTTGGAACAGAAACAACAGAAGTTTGTTGCTTCCTCACCTAAAAACAATAGGGAATAAAACCTTGAGTATTGAATTACTCAGCAAGACTTACCCGACTAAAGAAAAGACTCTCAAGGGTATGCTGGCTTAAGGGGGTCAAGGTAAGGCTTATGAATATTCAATGACTCTGTTTGCAGAAATGCTTACTAAAGTGGATCCTTAAAATCCAATTTTATTTTGTCAGGTTAAGTAAGATTACCTGCACTAGAGTTCTTTCAATCCTAGTTCAAACACTTGACCTGCACTAGCCAATTTCTTTATCAACCCATCATCTTCACTGGAGTTCTACGTGTAAGTCAGTGACCAAGTCTTCATAACCGCAAAGGTACGGCGATCCGAATCGATTATACTCAGCTGAGGATCTCCGATCACACGACATATGTAGCACTTAACCTTTGCATATGTCAACCCGCGACCGGGGTTCTTAAGACCAGATCAGGTTCACGTCAACCGAGAGCACAGATACAGCAACGTCCAGCCTCTTGCCATGGAGGGTACACGCTACTCTCGCCACCGCTCCATGCCCATTGCGTGTTATCTTATTCTGGCCTTAGTCTGCCTGAGGCAAGGCTTACTCATGACGAGGCATGTGACCAGTTAAAGGGTCCTCGGTCAGCAGGCCTACATCGAGACGGTCCTTAATCGACTCAGACGGAGACACTACACCGAGACTCTCTTCTCGTGCAAGTCACCCGCCCGGTCTCAGCTTACTCATTTCAAATCCAAAGCTTGGTACCTAGCAGAGGTACATCTTTTCCGATGTTGAACCCATCACGGCCATGATGGATCCACCATCAAGTTTTGTTTTCAAAAACATCCCACCCACTTTTGCCATATCATCTTTTGTAAAACATTTTGTTTTTCTAAAGCAAGGCTAAGCATAGTAAAAACTTTTTACAAAACAGGGATTCAAAGGAAGGTAATCAAATACAAGGAAGGTAATGCAGGAATTGTTTTATCAATCAATTCCTATCACCTAATGCATCAATTAAGTGAGAAAGATTTTAAAAGAGTCAAGGAGGTGGCAAATGCACCGAGGCTTGCCTTTGTTTATAGGTGAGTCAGGCACGGATCCACAGATGTCAAAGTAAAAACAATTCCCTGCCTGAAGTTCCGCAGGTGGTGGTGGTCAAGTCTTCTCCTCTTCTGCTTCAACCTCTTCCTCGTTTTCTAGATTTAACCATATATATGTATATAAGAATGAATGCCATGTAATGCTCATGAGAGTGCAAGGATAATAAGAATTTATTATCTAAAGTTCTTGAATACAATTTTCCTTCACGGAACTCCGAGAACCTAGGGTTTCCGAAGTCAACAGTGAAGTTCAAAGAGCAGGGGGTGGGGGTTTTGGGTTCTAATTATCAAACAAGGTCCAAATCAAACCAAATTCTACCCAAAGCTTCTAAATAATGTTTTGAGTTCATATAAAAAGTTTGGGCATTTTTTGAATTATTATTGCTTTTCTAAAAATCCAGAAGCAATACTTTAGGCTATTTTAAATGACCCAAAATTCCATATTTATCCTAAAAATCATAAAACTATTTTTATTAAATACTATGGAAAATAAGGAATCTAGGAAAATTGGTTTGACATTTTTAGGATTTTTCTACCATTTTCTATCAATTTCTAAAGTTGGACAGAAAAAGAAAAGAGAAAAGATGAAATAGTGTTGGGCCAAATCCGGTCCAGGCGGCCCAACAATGGGCAGAAACGCGCCCGCGCCCACAGGGCAGGTTTGCACACAGGCCCTCACATCTTTAGATATTCGTTAAGAACCCCTGGCTACTGTTCAACGTCTCACTGACAGTTACAAAAACACCCCCGCGCTTCTATCCATTCTCGGTTTGAAGTCCACGGCGGCGAACCGTGCTGTGAGCCGAGCTCCGGCGAGCTGGACTGGCCGGAGGGAGCCAAGACTGGCGGCCCTGAATGGCTGACACCGAATTGGACCTCCCCTGAACATTTCCCCCAACTTAATTTCATGGTTGGTGATCTTCCTAGCTCTGCCCGCGAGGACAGTGAACGGCACGGGCATGTGCTCGTGTTCCCAGTGATTGGTGGGCTCCTAGTTCAATTCGGTGGT
Organism: Zea luxurians; assembly: GCA_029449295.1. NCBI lineage: Eukaryota > Viridiplantae > Streptophyta > Magnoliopsida > Poales > Poaceae > Zea > Zea luxurians. The sequence continues at coordinate 32,413,439 of JAOPSE010000010.1, read as the reverse complement.
TCGGCAAGCATCACGGGGTTATGAGAATACTCAAATGAGGGAGCAGCAGGTGTGGGCTGACCTGAATCACGCTGGCCGCGGTGAGGCAAAACCGAGCGAGTTCTTAAGCATTTTGGGGAGAATCCGAAATTAGTGCTCTCTGGTGGGGGGTTTGGGATGCAGGTGGGTGCAGTAGCTGCTGGAATTCATGGCAAAGCCGAGAGGGGGCTCAATTTATAGATCCCATCGACGGTGGTGTCCAATTTTGCAAGGTTGTGCTGGTGACCGGAGGGAAACAGGGATACTGGAGCATGGGATGGGTGGCTTTTACCATGGCGCTTCCTCCAGTGATCACCGGTTAAGGAGCTACGGCGGTTACCAGTGAGCTGGTGCGGCTAGGGACGACGTGGTGGAAAGCTTGGAGCGTGGCACAGCCATAGTAAAGCACGGCAACTCTGGTGACGGCCATGAGGCCACGTCGCCGGTGAAAAGGGGCAGGGGACAGCGAGCCCACGGTAGCTCATACATATCCGCGAAGAGATCTTTACCCGGTGAACAAAATCCATAAGCCCGTGGCACGAATCCCGGCGAAGAGGTCGCCAGCGGTGAGCATCCTGCGCTGGCGGTCTGATCCTCATCAGGTCACTGTACCATGGTGAATTTCATTCAGATGAACCTGACAGTCAATCTTTGAGCTCGATTTTCTCTCAAACTCATATAGCAACTAATCCGAGACTCTACAGCAAAGTGGTAGAGCTACACACCAACTACAATATTGTCATAGCAATCCTAAGCAAATTCTTGCTTGATCATGCCTGAATTCCTGCCCAAAGTCCCTGTGGTTGCACTATTAGTCTGAAATTCAGACTTTTTTTGACTGACAGCCAGACTTTAGACTTAATTATCTCCCATTTCTTCATAACAACCTTGCTTACACTCTTAAGCAAAATTGTTCTCCTTTGATAGGTCTACAAATTTTATGTGGTGACCTAGGGCAAAAACCCTAGAATTTGCAAGTTACAAAGCTCCAAAGTTGAGCCAAACTACTGATTTTAGACTTAGGCATTTGAGAAGAAATGTGGCTTTTTTGCATATAAGCCCAAAACTTAGGGTTTAACTTGCAATTTCACATATTTGTGATCCATTTGACTTAAGATGCCTTATTTAACATGGTTTTTACACTTTAGTCCAAAAGTGGACTAATTTTGCATTTAACCCCCTAGGGTTTGGTTTTAGGGTTTTCTAGGGTCCCTATTTGGGTTTTTGGTATCTCAGGGGTGTAGATGCCATGTAGGTCCATTTTTGATAACATTTTATGATTATTTTACTTAATCTTTATGGTTTTCTCTTATTGGGTCCTATTTTACCCCTCAGATTCCTATTTAGGGTTAAGTACCCTACACTAGGGTCTTATTTGCAAAATGCCATATCAATACAACTTGTTTGAATTTTTTTGCCTAGTGAATGCACTCTAGGTGTGTCAAACATATGCAAATGCCAATGCTCATGATGTTATGCTCAAATTTTAGTAACAGTAACACCAGGGGTGTTACAAGGGGTCTCAGAAAAGGCAAAGGTTGGTAATCCGACCTTTCAATCCGAATCGCTCTTCCCCACGTCCACCCTCCTACCCTTTCATGCAATCGGTCTTTATTCGCCTCGTCACTGCCCCCACTCCAACAAGTCAGCCGGGTGCCCCTAGCACTCGTTTCCCTGTCCTCTCCAGCTCTTTGACTGGCTGTTTCAACGGTGGGAAGTCCGGACATTTTATTAAGGACTGTCCATATCAAAAGCAGAATCGCTCAAGTAATCAGCAAAGTTATGGGAATTCCGCGCAAGGGAAGGGAAATGCGGCAAACAATACCGCGGGCAAAAATACAAGGAAAACGGGACGAATTTATTATACTCAAGTGGCCACAACACCGGACGGCGAACCGGTTATGATGGGTACGTTTCTAGTGGCCAATCACCCTGCAATTATTCTTTTTGATTCTGGTGCTTCACATACATTCATAAGCAAGAGATTTGTGTAGCAACATTGCATTCCATGCCATGAATCAAGGGAAGGGTTTAAAATTCATTCACCTGGGGGACAAATATTCACTAAAGAAGTGGCTTTCCAAGTGCCCGTAACCTTGGCTGGACGGGACTTTTCTACTAATATGATTGTTCTGAAAGGCCAAGACATAGATGTAATTCTGGGCATGAATTGGTTAGCCCAACAGAAAGCTATTCTCAATACTGAATTGAGAACTATCAAATTGAATTATGGCCAACAAGAGGTTCTCTTGACTATCCCCATAGCCATTCTCGCTAAACCATTTGGCAGTGTATATGAAGCCATCATACCGGAGATCAAAGATGTTCCGGTAGTATGTGAGTTCCCAGATGTTTTTCCAGAAGATTTGCCCGGATTGCCTCCAGAAAGTGAAGTTGAATTTGTGATTGAGTTGAAGCCTGGTACGACCCCTATTTCTAGAAGGTCATACCGAATGCCTCCAAATGAGCTGGCAGAACTCAAGACCCAATTACAAGATCTACTAGAGAAGGGATTCATCCGGCCAAGCTCGTCACCATGGGGTTGTCCAGCCATCTTCGTCAAGAAGAAGGATCAAACGATACGGATGTGTGTAGATTATAGACCCCTTAATGAGGTTACTATCAAAAATAAGTACCCTCTTCCACGGATTGACATTCTGTTTGATCAACTGACTGGAGCGTGGGTATTCTCCAAGATTGACCTCAGATCGGGCTATCATCAGATCTGTATCTGGCCCAAAGATATACCGAAGACTGCATTCACTACGCGATATGGTTTATTTGAATATCTGGTTATGTCCTTCGGACTGACAAATGCTCCTGCCCACTTCACCTATCTTAAGAACTCGGTATTCATGCCCGAGCTAGATAAGTTTGTAGTGGTATTCATTGATGATATCTTAATATATTCCAAGAATGAAGAGGAGCATGCTCTGCATTTACGGATCGTGTTGACGCGCTTAAGAGAACACCAATTATATGCTAAGTTCAGTAAGTGTGCATTCTGGCTGGAAGAAATCCAATTTCTGGGACATGTATTATCTGCCAAGGGGATTGCGGTGGATCCTAGCAAAGTTAAGGTTATTTTAGAGTGGAAACCCCCAACCACTGTACATCAAGTCCGAAGTTTCCTTGGACTAGCTGGCTACTACTGCCGAATCATACCAGATTTTTCCAAGCTTGTGAAACCAATCACAAGTTTATTGAAGAATGATACTAAATTTAATTGGTCTTCAAAGTGTAATGAAGCCTTTGAACGACTGAAGGTATTATTAACCACTGCTACGGTACTGGCTCAACCGGATATTGAGAAGCCCTTTGATGTGTATTGTGACGCATCAGGTAGTGGTCTCGGCTGTATATTAATGCAAGAAGGCCGAGTAATAGCTTATGCTTCAAGGCAGTTACGCCGACATGAGGAACATTACCCAACTCATGATCTGGAGCTAGCTACGGTGGTTCATGCCCTAAAGATATGGCGTCATTATCTGCTGGGTAATATCTGTCACATTTACACAAATCATAAAAGCTTGAAGTATATATTCACCTAGACAGAACTTAATATGAGACAAAGGCGATGGCTCGAGCTTATTAAGGATTATGAACTAGAGATTCATTATCACCCAGGCAAAGCTAATGTAGTGGTAGATGCCTTGAGTCATAAGACTTTTTGTCATTGTCTTACAATGGAGACTTCTGACATTACGTTATGCCAAGAAATGGAGAATTTGAATCTGGGAATAATCCAACATGGAACCTTAAATCAACTAAAGCTGGAGTCAGTCCTTTTACAAAGGATAATGGATGCTCAAAAGGATAATGAGGGTATGAAGCACATTCATGAGAAGATAGAGGTCGGAAAAGCCAAGTGCTTTAGGAAAGACGATCAAGGCATTGTATGGTTCAACAACCGCATAGTTGTGCCAAAGAATGAAGAGATCCGCCAGCAAATATTAGATGAAGCACATCTTAGTCACTATTCTATTTATCCCGGAAGCACTAAGATGTATCATGATCTAAAACAACATTATTGGTGGACAAAGATGAAGATTGAAATCGCACGCTATGTGGTAAGATGTGACACTTGCAGACGTGTCAAGGCCATACACTTGAAAGCTGCCGATCCATTACAACCTTTACCTATCCCTACATGGAAATGGGAGGATATCAGTATGGATTTTATTGTGGGGTTACCCCAAACAGCAAAAGGGTATGATTCTATTTGGGTTATCATTGATCGACTTACAAAGATCGCCCACTTCCTTCCTGTCAGGGTAAAGTATACAGTGGCCACCTATGCAGAATTATACATTGCCCGTGTTCTCAGTTTGCATGGTGTCCCAAAAACGATAGTGTCGGATCATGGACCTCAATTCGTGTCCAAATTTTGGGAAGAACTTCACAAAGCACTGGATACTAAGTTGCTCCATAGTTCGGCCTATCATCATCAAACTAGTGGGCAGACTGAAAGGGTGAATCAAATACTTGAAGACATGCTACGGGCTTGTGCTTTGGAATTTCCACATAAATGGGATGATTGTTTACCATTAGTGGAGTTCTCATACAATAATAGCTATCAAGAAAGTATCAAGATGGCACCCTTTGATGCTTTGTATGGGCGACGGTGTCGTACTCCGTTAAATTGGTCTGAACCTAGTGAAAGGAGTTTCTTCAGGCCAGATATGATAAAAGAGGCCGAAGAAAAAGTTCAGCGAATAATTCATAATTTGAAGAAAGCCCAAGCTCGATAGAAAAGTTATGCCAACAAGCGACGAATGCCCTTGTATTTTCTGGTGGGAGATTATATCTATCTGAAAGTCTCCCCAATGAAGGGTGTAACAGGTTTCGGGGTAAAAGGGAAGCTTGCACCACGATACATTGGTCCTTTTCCAATTCTTGAAAGGTATGGATCAGTGGCATACAGACTTCAGCTACCCGAAACGTTGTCTGCTATACATAATGTGTTTCACGTGTCTCAACTGAAGAAATGTCTTCGGGTTCCTGATCGAACCATTGAAGTGACGGATGTTGTCCTAGAACCCGACTTAACATATTCGGAGCATCCTATTCAAGTCTTGGATCAAAAGGACAGAATTACCCGAAGGAAAACTCTCAGGTTTTACAAGATACAGTGGAACCAACATTCAGAAGATGAGGCTACGTGGGAGACTCAAGACTTTTTAGAAAAGAATTTCCCAGGCTTTCTAGCCTCATGTAAGTTGTGATATGTATATAATTATTGTAATGAAGGAGTAAGCCCCAAACCACCCCTGCCTTGTACCAGAAATAAGGAAATAAGAATGTGAAGCATTTCCTTTTCCATTACATACCCTAGGACTTTTAATCTCGGGACGAGATTCTTTTATGGGGGGAAGGATGTAACACCCCTGGTGTTACTGTCACTAAAACTTGAGCATAACATCATAAGCATTGGCATTTCATATGTTTGACACACCTAGAGTGCATTCACTAGGCAAAAATTTCAAACAAGTTGTATTGATATGACCTTTTGCAAATAAAACCTTGGAGTAGGAAACTAAACCCTAGATTGTGTTTAATAGAGCAAACAAGGCCTAAACAAGAGAAAACTTAAAAATTCAATTGAAAAATCCATAAAATGTCACCATGGATAAACTCAATTGGGATCAAAACCCTAAGAGTGCATGAAACCCTAATTGGAACCCTGGAAAGCCTTAAACCTAAACCCTAGGGGGCTAAGTGCAAAATGAGTGCACTTTTGGGTTAAAGTGCAAAAATCATAATAATAAGGTGTCTTAAGTCATATGGTTCACAATTATGAAGATTTGCAACTTAAACCCTAGGTTTTGGGCCTATTTGCAAAAACACCATTTTTGTAACCATATGGCTAAGTCTGAATTTCAGAAAATAGGTTCAACTTTGGGGCCTTGTAACTTTCAAACAAAAGGGATTTTGCCCTAGGTCACCACAACAATTTTGTAGATCTATCAAAGGTGAACAACTTTGTTTAAGGAGTTAAACATTGTTGTTATGAAGAATTTGGAGATAAATACACCCAAAGTTAGCCTTTCAGGCTGTTTGAAATCTGAATTTGGACTGCCAGTGGGTTTGAGCAAACTTTGAGCTCGATTCTAAGCATGATCTAGTCAGAATTTGTTTTGGAATACTATAACAAAGATGAAGATGGTATGTTGGGCTACAACTTTGCTACAGAGCCTTGGATAGGTTGCCAAGTGAAATTGGGAGAAAATTGAGCTTCAAGTCGCTCTGTCAGGTCGACTGAAGATGGATGCCATTGTACAGTGATCTGAATAAGATCAGACCGACAGCTCAATCCTTCGCCACCGACGACCACCGCGCACGGATTCGCGTTTTTGGTCGCCGTTATTCGTGCTGACCGATTGGATAGCGCTCAAGGCCACGTAAATATCGTCGCCATGGATAACTCCGGCCAGTACACAATTCCGGCCACCGTACCGCACTCACCAGATTTGGATAAGCTCGTCGGGGACAGCCTTCTCACGGCTTGGCGCCACGTGCCCTGGCACCTTCACCGCATCACCGTGACCCGCTGTAATCCTCTGTCCATCGCCGGGGAGATGGCCACGGTAACTGGACATTAATCGCGCTCTAGTAACTCCTTGTCCCTCCGGCCGCGGCGCGTCATCATTCAAATTCCCGGCCACCACTCTTGCTTACTATAAATTGAAGCCACCATGAGCTCCGTAGGATCATCGCGCACCCAGCCACCAAGTATTGCCCTCAATCGATCGCCAGTGAGCTCCAATTTTGAACTTCCTCCTATTCGGTTTTCGCCACCGCAGACACCCTCACCGCGGCTAGTCTACTCCAGGTTAGTTCAAGTTTCTCAGTTGTTTGTTCTAGCATCCTTAGGTTCTCCTCAAGCTCCTCGACCCCTCGGATTGAACTAGACCATCATGGATGGCCGGGAACACACTGTTTCTCTGATTGTCTCCGCTGTCACCGTGGCCAGAGCAAGTTAGGTAACCATTAGTGAAATTACTTGAGGGAAAACTCTGGTTATGGTCTGAATTAGGTTTAAACCAAAGTAGAACACCGGTCGTTGCCTGAATCGCCCGGTACAAGCTCACCGAAGCTCTGTCCCGCACGGTTCACCGTCGTGGATCGAGCGGTGTAAAGAAATAGAAGTCCAGGGTCCTTTCTGCAAGTGTAAGTGACTCAGGTCGATAGTAGTTAGGTTCTTAACTAGTTATTCAAGTCTTCGGGGACCTCTGTGTAAACCTGCCAAGGGTGTGCGCGCGGGCGCGTTTCTGCTGGGAGTGGGCCGATTTGGACTGCTTTTCAGCCCAGTACTATTCACTATTTTTCTTTTTCTTTTCCTACCAGAGCTAAAACAATTCTAGGAAATTGTAGAAAAATGGTAAAAATACCAAACCAATTTTGCTAGGTTCCTAATTTCCTATAGAATTTAATAAAAATAGTTTCTTGATTTATAGTCCAAATAGGGAATTATAGAGTATTTAAAATAGCTTAAAACCATGTTTCTGGATTTTTAGAAAATAGATAATAATTCCAAAAATACCCAAACTTTTTAGGTATCCCCTAACTATTATTTAGAAGCCTTGGGTAGATTTTGATATGATTTGGACCTTGTTTGATATTTATAACCCACAACCCTACCCCCTGCCCTGTGAACTTCACTAATGACTCCAGAAACTCTAAGTTCTCGGAGATCCGTGAAGGAAAATTGTATTCAAGACTTTAGATAATAAACTTTTATTATCTTTGCACTCTCATGAGCATTACATGGGCATTCATTATTATGTATGGTTATATTTAGAAAACGAAGAAGTAGAAGTAGAGAAGACTCCACCACCACCACCAGAGGAACATCAGGCAGGCAACTGCTTTTATTTTGACATCTGTGGAACTGAGCCTGATTCACCTGTGAAACAAGGCGAGCCCTGGTGCATTTGCCACCTCCTTGTTACTTTTAAAACTCTTTCTCACTTACTTGATGCATTAGGTGATAGGAGTTGTGTGCTAAACTATTGTTGCATCTCCTTCCTTGTATTACTTCCTAATCCCTGTTTTACAAAAAGTTTTCTTATGCTTAGCTTTGCTTTAGATAAACAAAATGTTTTGTTTTCTCAAAAATGATGTTGCAAAGTGGGTGTGCTGTTTTCGAAAATAAAACTTGATGGTGGATCCACCATGGCCATGATGGGTTCAACATCGGAAAAGATGTACCTCTGCCAGGTACCAAACTTTGGGTTTGAAATGATTAAGCTGAGACCGGGCGGGTGACTTGCACGAGAAGAGAGTCTCGATGTAGTGTCTCCGTCTGATTCGATTAAGGACCGTCTCGATGTAGGCTTGCTGACCGAGGACCCTTTAACTAGTCACATGCCTCGTCATGGGTAAGCTTTGCCTCGGGCAGACTAATACCAGAATAAGATACCACACAATGGGAGTGGAGAGATGGCGAGAGTAGCGTGTACCCTCCGTGGGAAGAGGCTGGACGGCGGTGTATCTGTGCTCTCGGTTGGCGTGAACCTGATCTGGTCTTAAGAACCCTGGTGGCGAGTTGACATATGCAAGGGTTAAGTGCTACATATGTCGTGTGATTGGAGATCCTCAGCTGAGTATAATCGATTCGGATCGCCGTACCTTTGCGGTTATGAAGACTTGGTCACTGCCTTATACGTAGAACTCCAGTAAAGATGAAGGGTTATTAAGAAATTGGCCAGTGCAGGTCAAGTGATTGAACTAGGGTAGAAAGAACTCTAGATACAGGTAATCTTACTTAATCTGACAAATAAAACTAGAATTTTAAGGATCCACTTTTAGTAAGCATTTCTGCAAACAGAGTCTTGGTTATTGTTAAGCCTTACCTTGACTCCCTTAAAGCCAGCATACCCTTGAGAGTCTTTTCTTTAGTCGGGTAAGACTTGTTGAGTAATTCCATACTCAGGGTTTTATTCCCTGTTGTTTTTAGGTGAAGAAGCAATAAACTTTTGTTGCTTCTGTTCAAAGGTGGTACCAAAGGAAGAGCACGAGGAGTAAAGCTACGGGAGGAAAGGATCCTCCATAAAACTTTTGTTTAAAACTTATCGGGAGGGGTTTTTGCCTCCCATGATTTGTAATAATAATACTCTGCACTCGTATATTATGCTCTGGTCTGTAAATATTTAACTTTGTCTTACTTTTAAATAAAGGTAAATTTACATAACTGCTTTCGCATTTCGTATCTCCGACGCTTGTAATGTCTGCGTGACGGGTAAAACGCTCTTGGGAAGGTAAGGAATTCAGATACCGAACTTGTCAAGTGATTCAGGAGCACCTGTAGGGTTGTCTGAGGTCCGTTGGACAAAGACAACTGTAGGTGAGCCTAATGACTTGGGAGGTTCCGTCACAGAGAGCTCAAAGGGGTTATCAATGCCCGAGGTGATTACTGCATAATGATAGAATCTCGAGGCATGTCATCTACACTAGAGAAGGCATGTTGCGAGCAAATTAGAACAATCAGAAGGACCAACTTCCAAATGGATATTGAAGACATAAAGAAGCCTTCGAAGGAGGTGTTGAATGCCACGAAGTGATTCTTTGTAGAGATATGGGACAAAGGCGGACGACATCTAGCCGCTTCTGCAGCGAAATCTTACACCAAGAAGGTTTGACTCTAGGACTTCTGCTTTTAAAGCTTTCTTGTTATAGTCTTCCATACCAGTTACTTGGTCTGTTCTTTTCCTTTCAGAGGAAGGATGTGAAGAAGAAGGCACATAAGTGAAAAAGGAAGACTGAAGCTTAACTACTAAAGCGTTTCTTCTAGATTATAGGACTATTGTCGAAGGGAATTTTTTGTAAATGAATATTTATGTAACAAACATATTGCTGGCATATGATATTATTTACTTTTTGATGCTTTAATCTTGAATGCTTTGTTGTGTATGAAACCAAAACATGCTGGTTTTTTGAGCCAAAGGCAAAAAACACCTTCCCTTCTTTTCATGCAGAAAAAAGCCAATGAGGGTTGAACTTAGCTTAGTTATATCGAATCTTATTAGTTGCTTCTTTTTAATTACAAATATTGTTTTCTGCATTGCACTTGCTAGAAATAATTTCAAAGTTGTTTGGCACCCTTGCCTTAGTGACTTGGCCTTTATAATTGCATTCCCTTGGGAATGAATTCAGAGTCTGGCTAAGCTCTGCATTCCCTTAGGAACGACTTTGGAGCTTTTCACCTTTACTAGGTGATTATACTTGAACTCTACATTCGCTTAGGAATGACTTCAGAGATTTTTCACCTTTACTAGGTGATTATACTTGAGCTTTGCATTCCCTTAGAAATGACTTATGAGCCTTTTCACCTTTACTAGGTGATTATACATGAGCTTTGCATTCCCTTAGGAACAACTTTAGAGCTTTTTCACCTTTACTAGGTGATTTTGATCTTACCTCCATGTTGTAAGCTTCGGTATCTGCTTTCACGCCATACTTGGGGAGAATGCGCCTTTATTGATTTTAGCCATCTTGTGAGATATTACAATCTTGGCCTCGTTAAAAAACCTTACCCCTTGTAAGGAAAAAGGGTGTCGAAGCTTGAGGAGAAAAGATGTGATGAAACTAAACATAATATCTCTAAAGCTCATCAGCATTCCCGGACCTTGGGATTTCGCTCCCCTCCATATCTCTTACCATGTATGATCCTGGTTTGTTTGAAGTTGAGACCAGAAAAGGGCCTTCCCACTTCGTTTGCAGCTTTCCTGCTGTATCTGGGTTGGCAAACATTGGAGCACCAAGTGACCTAGTATTATAATCTTGAGTTTCACTTTTCTTTCTTGCTATCTTATTCTCACAATCCTCATCTTCGGCCGAAGCCATGACTTTTGTCGATTCTAGTTTAACTTCTTCTTGGGTTACTGCTTTGTCTCCAAAAAGAAGTTTGAACGGTGTGAATCCTGTGGACCTTGACACCTAAGTGTTATAATTTCATACAACTTTGATAATCTCTTCTGTTCACTTTCCCTTCGACAATCCAACCAAGGATTTTGTGATTCCCAAGAGAATTATGCCATTTGCCCTTTCAATCAATCCATTGGATTTTGGATGTCTGACCGAAGCAAAGTGCACACTTGTTCCCACTTGAGTGCAGAATGTTCTGAATGCTTCGGAGTCAAACTCGGTGCCATTGTCGAAAATAAGGCACTTTGGGTGTGAACACAAGGTTGACTTGTCCCTTGTGGTTCGGGTTGATGATGAGTGATTGTCAACAGGTAGCACTCTGGGTAGTCAGTGGGCTAACCAGAGTGTGAGATTATGCTTGTGCAACCATGTTGGTCGACTTGTGGTGTGCAGGTGTGGAGCACAGGAACGGTGGTCGATGGCTGAGGTGAAGGTCATGCGGGCTCGTGCTGATGGACCGGGAGCGGTGAAGGGCAAGTGTTGGGTCTTGACTGATGAATCAGAGCAGCCATGTGACCTACCATGGTTGCTGACACCTGGGACACGCATTTGTGCGAGGACGTGGTGGAGTGGACCGTGTTGCCGGCGTGGTCGAGGACTAACGGGACATGCGTCTGATCGTGGAGGACATGCACGAGGTGCGGTGCTCACGGCAGGTTTGGTGGTTTGGGCCTCAAAACCACTCAGTGCTATGGATGCCTGGTTTTGCTGAGTTTGGGTCTCAAAACTTGGAAGTGGCAGTGTCGGAGGGAACCGGTGGCGGCACGCGGCGTGATCGCGGAGGGTGCGTCAAGGCAAAGCAATTCCGTGTGAAGGACGTTGCCGTTGGATCAAAAACCTAGGAGTTGGTCCATTTCACCTCCGGTGGAGTGGATAGGCTCTATGTAAATAGGGGTACTTTAGGAAGTGAGAATAACCCTCTATAAATAGAGGGGAGGGCTGGTTGGTTCAGTATCCCTTGGCTGCCATTTGTTTTGAGAATTCATTCTAGAGCTCCTAGTTTTCTCTCTAGGTAGACACCAGTTGAGCCGAGGGTTCCGCAGTGATTTTATACTTCGTCTGTATTCTTGATTTTCAAGTTTAATTAGAGGAAGGGTCGCCGGTCCGGCCCACAGGGTTTTTTGGCTTCAAATCTCAGTTTGTACCCTTGCTGAAATTTCTGAAGTTTTATAGTTTTGGTTTCTCCTTTTCCCCATTCCTGTGTTGTTGGTGAAAACCCTTTGATTTCTTTGAGAGAATTTGGTTTGGGGATTGATTGGTGGTGAGTTGCACTCTTCGGATGTAACACCCTGAATTTGGGGGTATAAATTTTTTTCTCTAATATCCATCAAATTCAGGTGTTACCTTTATCCTCCTCTTCCTTTTTGCTCTTTTCTTTTCATTTCAATGTAGTAGAAGCTATTTGGATGTCGTGTATTAATAAAACCCTAAGGGTACGATGGTTGTTGCATCATACTAGAATGCATTTATTTTTCTATTTGGCATATTGTTGCGATATGTATTCATTTAATTTGTAGCTCTATCTATGTATAAATATGATTAGAGAGAATAGAAACAAAAGAAAGAGAGAAAATAAAATAAATAAATAAATAAATAAATAAATAAATAAAAAGGAAATCAGCCCTCTCCTTCAGCCTTTCAGCCTACTCGCGGCCCGCTCCCGCGCGGCCTGCCTAGCGCGCAGCAGCCTCGACCACGCCCCCGCTGCCCTAGCACACTACACGCGTGCCCAGCCACCTAGCATTGCCGCCGCTCGCGCCTGCATGCCCGTCCACGCACGTCGCGCTCGCCCAGCCACACCGTTCGCCCAGCACGCAGGCGCGCTCCCCGCCGCGCCATAGCTGCTGTCGCTCGGGCCCACCGGTCAGCTTGACCTTCTCCAACCACCAACCCACGCTGGACGCCCACGTCGCCCTCACCTCCAGCCTGCCCCGTGCGGCACTCGCCCACGACGCCGAGGAACCCGCCCCCACTTCGCTCAGTTCTTAAGCCCAAGAACAACTTCCTGCAGCGCAGTCGCATAGCAGCCGGTGAAGGCCCTCGCTGCCCTCACCTTGCTGCCGCGGCCAATCCTCTCCCCCTGCGCGCGCTCACGGTGCCGGACCAGGAAATCGTCGTAGCTCGCTCCCTTCTCTGCCCGTTGAACTTCATTGTCTTCTCTGGTGAGCTCGCTTGTTCTTCCTCTGTTTACCTTCACATTGTTCTCATGTGAATGTCGTCATGGAGAGGGTCGTGCGCGTGCCATCGCGCCTCACGGCCCTGCGCTGTGCAGCGCCAATCCCTGTGCTGGCACTTACCGCCTACCGCGTTGCTCGCCTTCAGCACCGGCGCGCGTGCCCTGCTCCCTAGCCGTGGCTCTCCAGCGAGCCCCTGTGCAACCCTGTCCATCCGCCGTCGTTAGCCCTGCTCACCGGCGAGCCATCGATGCCGCTCCTGGCCAACGCTTTCCGTCCTGCATGCAACATGCAAAGGTGTTTCGCATGCGACATCCAATCTCCAACCTCCACACGATCGGCTGTGAGCCCCATCCGCATGCACATCGCATGCAACCCGAAAGCGAAAACACCCCCGCGTTGCGCATTTGGAAAATGTCTTCCATCACATGCATGGCCATGTGGCAATTTTCTATTAGTCATTGGCTGCGAGGGATCCTTTGTGGCTACCCTCCTTGTGGTCCTAGTTGTGGCCATTTTCCAACTAATAGAATCATGCCACGTCGTCGTCGTTAATCCACGATTAATATTTGATTACTTTTGAGTTATAAACCTAATTTATTCCGTTCTATTCGCCATAGATTCGTATTAGCGTAGTATACCTGTTAATACTAATGTTTCACCATTAAACATGTTTTTATATAATTAATTAAATGTTAGCTGAATTAATGTTGTTAAATTAGCTCTCTAATCAAACCTAATTAGTAGCTTTTAACTTGCCCCTTTTAAATAAATGCTGACAAGGTCAGTACTAAATTGGACGTTTTTGTTTAATAATTGTATAGTATAAACACTACATCTATTTAATGATTTTTGGGCCCGAGCGGCGGGGAGCGCGCCTGCGTGCTGGGCGAACGGCGCAGCTGCGCGAGCGCGACGTGCGCGGACGGGCATGCAGGCGCGAGCGGCGGTGGCGCTAGGTGGCTCGGCGCGCGCGCAGCGTGCTAGGGCAGCAGGGGCGTGGGTGAGGCTGCTGCGCGCTCGGCAGGCCGCGCGGGAGCGGGCCGCGAGTAGGCTGAAAGGCTGAAGGAGAGGGCTGATTTCCTTTTTTATTTATTTATTTATTTTATTTTCTCTCTTTCTTTTGTTTCTATTCTCTCTAATCATATTTATACATAGAAAGAGCTACAAATTAAATGAATACATATCGCAACAATATGCCAAATAGAAAAATAAATGCATTCCAGTATGATGCAACAACCATCGTACCCTTAGGGTTTTATTAATACACGACATCCAAATAGCTCCTACTACATTGAAATGAAAAGAAAAGAACAAAAAGGAAAGAGGAGGATAAAGGTAACACCTGAATTTGATGGATATTAGAGAAAAAAATTTATACCCCCAAATTCAGGGTGTTACAAATCTAACCCCCTTAACAGAATCTCATCCTCGAGATTCAAGAAGAGGCTAGCAAGAAAATGAGATTGGTTCATTAGCCTTTCATAGCTTCTTTTAACCCAGCTTTAACTCCGCTGGCTTGACTTGTGGATTGGTTGCCTTGACCTATAGATGCCTGAGACTGATTGATGCAATTCTTGAGGATCTTCCGGACCTGTGGGTTAGGACCCACACACGCTTTCGCTGCGCCACTTTGATCTTGTTGGTTGATGTTGATCGCATTGTCTTCATTGGGGTTAGCGGCTAACCCCCTTAACAGGAGCGTCGATATGCACTTGATGAAGATGATGCCGACTCCGATCTTGACTGATTAAGAGAGGTTGTAGGATGCCAACCAGACAGGTGCAAGAGGGAAGGGTACAGATAGAAAAGGCAAGTATAGATGGATTAAAGAGAGAAAAGAGAGAGCACCCAGCTACCTAACTCTATGGCACTCACCTAGTAAACTGATGTCATTGCGGACCAGGGGCCACAACACATCAACACTCATCACGAAAAAGCAAATCAGTCATAACACAAAGACACACAGCACAAGCATACAACAACAAACATATCGTGGCTACACGTTAATGTTAACTAGATGGTGGTCTTTCCTTACAAAGGGGAAACTACTCTAAGGCCATCGAAAGGCAAGGGGAATGATAAGGCATGCACGATAGGGGCATGAGCATAATAAAGGATGAAGCTAAAGCAAGGATTAAAACTGACAGGGAGAGAATGCAACCAAGGTCAGGTTAGGTAAAACACCATTCTCAAATCGAGATGGGAAGGATGATATTTCAAAAGGTAGGCATAAGATAAGTATCATGGAATGATTTAGAGATTACAAAGGTACATGAGGTAACAAGGAAAAGCACACCAGAAGATCGAGTTAAAACAACACTTGCAACACGATAGAGGAATAGGGAACGAACAAGAGCGGGGAGGGGTAAGACAACATTCTTGAACTGAAACGGGAGAGGGGGCTTTAAAATACGGGTACATGATAGGCATTAAGGTAAAGATCAAGGAATGACAAGGGTTAAGGTGATAACAGACAAACAAACATGAAGTGGTGTATTTTAGACAAAACTTGCAAGGCGTCAAAGAAGGGGAAGCAATCAATGGTGAAGTGGGTGAGGCATTACCCTCGAACAGGGACAGAAAAGAGGAGGCTTTAAAATGTAGGTTCAAAGTAAGCGTGTAAGGGTATGGATATTAAGGTGATAACGGACAAGAATGTAAGAGAGGAGATAAATGGGCATAAGAACAGAGGATATAAGTACCACAAAGGATGGAGTTAAAATAGGACCTGCAAATGGAAAAGAAAAGGGTCCATCCAAGGGCCAGATAGGTAAACTGCCACTCTCAAATGAGGTGGGGGAGAGGAGATTTTTTTAAAAGAGCAGGAATAAAGATGAGTATCAAGGCAAGGTCGATGGACGACAAGGTGAGGGTGATAGCAAATAAAAACACATCAAAGGATGGTATTAAGACAAAACTTGTAAGGCGACAAGGAGTGAAAAAGAAATCAAGGAAGAGATGGGTAACTCACAACTCTCAAATTGGGTTGAAGGAAAGGGGAGACTTTTAAAGGACAGGTTCAAGGTGAGCATTTAGGTAGAAGACCTCAATATCGCAAGGGACAAAGGTGATAACAGACAAGGGTATGAGAGAAAAGATTAAGACATTGAAGAGTCAGTGGTATGAGTTCAACAAAGTTACATCAAGGCTTACACGTGGTAAAGAAGAAGATATTGCCAAGGGTGAGATAAGTAAAACACCGCTCTCAAATTGAGATAGGAGACCAGAGATTTTAGATAACGGTCATAATGTAATTACAAAGGTATGGTCGAGGGATGGGAAAGGTAAAGGTGATAACAAACAAAAGTAGGCAAAGGATGGAGTTAAAAACTCGCAAGCGACAAAGAAGATGATACGTCCAAGAGAAAAATAGGTAAAACATACAACTCTCAGATTGAGATGGAAAAGATGGGATTTTAAAGGGCCGGAATAAGATAAACATCAAAGTAAGATATAGAGGTGATAAGGGCAAGGGTGATAATGATGAAAAGCATAATCCATGGACAGAGTTAAGGCAAGACACGCAAAGTGACGAGGTGGAGAAAACAATCAAGGATAAGATAAGTTAGGTTCCGACGGAAGAGTTGAAGTAAAAATTCATTACCGAGGGAAGTTACAAGGAATTAACGAGATCACCAAGGATGTGCGAAATAAAATGAATGCTCAGGGATCATCGAGAAACAAGGGTGGTCAAGGGCATGTAAAATGAAATATCTTAAACAGACATTGGGATATAAAGGTAAGCATAAAAAGATGAGAGTATGAAAGATTTCAAGGAGATGAGCATACTAATACCAAGAGACAAGAAATTGCCGAAAGATAGTGACTTAACAACAGAAGATGAAAGGGTCTCAAAAGACAGGAAGATCATGGACATATAAACTGAAATGTTTAAGTAGGTAGTAGAAATTTAGAGGCAAGTATTTGAAACAAGAGTATTAAAGAATTCAGGGATATGAGTATGTTAATATCAAAGGACTAGAGTTCGCCAGATGGTAGCAACTTAATGATGGAAGAGGAAAGAATCCCAAAAGACAAAAAGGCTATGGTTAGGGTCATCTACAAATATGTCGCAAGCACAAGAGTGAGATCAGATCTAATGGATTGAGAGAAGTATATACCATACTAGAATAAAATACTTTTGGCAAGGGGGCATATAGAAGCACAACATAGAATTAGTCGAGGTGACTAATATTTTGAAACAACATCAAGGATGGGGTGAAGTAAAAGTCAATAAGTCCTTAAAACAGCCAATGCTACTCTAGGTCAATGGTCCTACAGTCAGCACGGCTTTGATACCACTTATGTCACACCCGGTTTTAGAAGGTAAACCGAATGCGAACCATGTACGTACCAGGGTCTTCGATCTCGCAGAACTCGAAGAGTTCGATCACTTGGTCGCCAAAGCTTGACCGTCGATTCCCCAAAGCTCCGAAACGAATTGCGATCTAATTGCAACGCAAAGCGAAGACGAACAGGCACAAGCAAACAAACATATACATATGCATAAGAACATTACACCATACAAGATAAAATGTTATAAAAGACATGCAACATAAAATAGAGCTCGACGCGACGGTCACACGAGGGAAAGAAACGTCGAACTCGAAGCTACGATTGAGAGATTAGCACGTTATCGCTAAACAAGAATTAACTATAACTTTTAGTTCAACATTATCAAACATAAATATTATACATCAGTTAGTTTGATTAATCGGCTACACTAACAAATGTCAGTTAATTAAATAATTTAATTAAAACAGAGATTCTAAGCGAGATGGATTTATGATGAATGAAACAGCACGACCGCGTGCAAACGACGCACGGACACGCGTGACTTAGCACGCTGACAACACACGAAACAGCGCGCGCGACGAGTGCGAACACGCACGAACCAGCACGCGACCACGAGCACATCACGCACGAACAACGCGCAGACAGCACGTGAACGACGCGCGAAGCAGCGCGACGAGCGAAAGGCACGCGATTCAGCGCGCAGCAACACGCGAGAATCGCTATCAGATATTGTGTTTATACTAAATAAATATTAATTCAAAAACATTTGTGTAGATATAATCCTATTAACATATATAAATAAAGCGCGACTAAAACTATAAAATAGTTTAAGTAAACTACTGCTTTAATAACTCGGATAAATAAATAATCAACTAATTAATTAAAACGTGTATCGCGACGAAATAATGTTACTAACATGAGTGATTATAAGCGAATGATTTAATCTCGCGCTCGGATAACGTGCGATACACGTGAACAGTGCACGGCAAGGCGCACGATACAAGCGTGGGAACAGCACTGCGGCACACGCGAATGACACAAGAAAAATCATTAAATAGATGTAGTGTTTATACTATACAATTATTAAACAAAAACATCCAATTTAGTACTGACCCTATCAGCATTTATTTAAAAGGGGCAAGTTAAAAGCTACTAATTAGGTTTGATTAGAGAGCTAATTTAACAACATTAATTCAGCTAACATTTAATTAATTATATAAAAATATGTTTAATGGTGAAACATTAGTATTAACAGGTATACTACGCTAATACGAATCTATCACGAATAGAACGGAATAAATTAGGTTTATAACTCAAAAGTAATCAAATATTAATCGTGGATTAACGACGACGACGTGGCACGATTCTATTAGTTGGAAAATGGCCACAACTAGGACCACAAGGAGGGTAGCCACAAAGGATCCCTCATAGCCAATGACTAATAGAAAATTGCCACATGGCCATGCATGTGATGGAAGACATTTTCCAAATGCGCAAGGCGGGGGTGTTTTCGCTTTCAGGTTGCATGCGATGTGCATGCGGATGGGGCTCACAAGCCGATCGTGTGGAGGTTGGAGATTGGATGTCGCATGCGAAACACCTTTGCATGTTGCATGCAGGACGGAAAGCGTTGGCCAGGAGCGGCATCGATGGCTCGCCGGTGAGCGGGGCTAACGGTGGCGGATGGACAGGGTTGCATAGGGGCTCGCTGGAGAGCCACGGCTAGGGAGCAGGGCACACGCGCCGGTGCTGAAGGCGAGCAACGCGGTAGGCGGCAAGTGCCAGCACAGGGATTGGCGCTGCACAGCGCAGGGCCGTGAGGCGCGACGGCACGCGCAAGACCCTCTCCATGACGACATTCACATGAGAACACAGTGAAGGTAAACAGAGGAAGAACAAGCGAGCTCACCAGAGAAGACGATGAAGTTCAACGGGCAGAGAAGGGAGCGAGCTACGACGATTTCCTGGTCCGGCACCGTGAGCGCGCGCAGGGGGAGAGGATTGGCCGCGGCAGCAAGGTGAGGGCAGCGAGGGCCTTCACCGGCTGCTATGTGACTGCGCTGCAGGAAGTTGTTCTTGGGCTTAAGAACTGAGCGAAATGGGGGCTGGTTCCTCGGCGTCGTGGGCGAGTGCCGCACGGGGCAGGCTGGAGGTGAGGGCGACGTGGGCGTCCAGCGTGGGTTGGCGGTTGGAGAAGGTCAAGCTGACCGGTGGGCCCGAGCGGCAGCAGCTATGGCGCGGCGGGGAGCGCGCCTGCGTGCTGGGCGAATGGCGTGGCTGGGCGAGCGTGAAAGTTCCCTTTGACCCGGGAACAGGATCTGGATGTCGCCTAGAGGGGGCGTGAATAGGCGAATAAAACTTATCAATTTAAAACTTAAATTCTTACTCTACTCGAAGACTTTGTACGCAGTGGAATGAGAAGATCCTTCGAGTAGGTTGCAGCGGAATCGGAGATCCTGTCTCAATATGTCCTGCACTTCAAATAAAGCTTATAACACAGATAAGTGCTGAAGTGCAGATATAAAAGCAAGTAAGACAGAGACTCAGGATACAATACAGAACAGAGCACACAAACGCAAGGATTTATCCCGAGGTTCGGCCAAGCCTGAAATGCTTGCCTAGTCCTCGTTGGAGTTAGCCACACCTGGACTTGGAGTCTATTTCAACTCCTTCCTCCGTTTGCTCAGATGTGTCAGTATGACAGATAGAGCCTTTCACTATTGAGATGGGTTACAACAACACTGTGGCTGCTTACAAACTTCTCAGCAGCACCTCGGTAGAGTAACGATACGCTCAAGACCTTGCTCTAGCTCTAAGCAGCACTTCTCCTCTCTCTAAAGGCTTATAGTTGTGCCTTCTACACAAACTTATAGAGTTACACACAAGAGGGAGAGTGAGAATTGATTCGAGTGATGTCTACACTTGTTGGCTGCGCTTGTCTGTTGCTTGAGGCACCTAGGGGTCCCTTTTATAGGCACAAGGGGCCTAGGAGCCGTTGGAAGCAATCCAGGAAGGCAAATCTTGCCTTCTGTCGGGTGGCGCACCGGACAGTCCGGTGCACCACCGGACACTGTCCGGTGCCTGATCTCCTTCCATAAATGGAGCAGTCGACCGTTGCAGTCCTGGAGCCGTTGGCGCACCGGACACTGTCTGGTGCACACCGGACAGTCCGGTGCCCCCATTTGACCGTTGGCTCGGCCACGCGTCACGCGCAGATCACGCGGCCGACCGTTGCCCAAGCCGACCGTTGGCTCACCGGACAGTCCGGTGCACCACCGGACAGTCCGGTGAATTATAGCCGTACGTCGCCAGACTCCTCCCGAGAGCGGCCTGTTCACCGGGGTTCAACCTGGCGCACCGGACACTGTCCGGTGCACCACCGGACAGTCCGGTGTGCCAGACTGAGCTGAGTCTTGGCTGTACACAGCCAAGCCATTTGCACCTCTTTCCTTTTCTTCTTCCTTCTGTTTCTAACACTTAGACAAGTATATTGGTACACAAAAACCAATGTACTAAGTCTAGAAACATACCTTCTCTTAATTATTACATCTATAGCATTTGTCATGCTTGAGCTTTGATGTTGGACTCATAAATCATCAAGTCAACTTGACTTGATCTAGATTGACATTTCTTAGCTCCAACATCCTGCAAAGGTCACATAGAACATCTCCAAACATAGGAACAACCCGAACTAAAGATTAAGGTGAACTTAGCTCTTTTGGGCTGCTTCCAGTTCTGGTTTTGACACTTGTTCTCCTTCTAGTGACCTTGATCTCCTTCTTAGAGCTTGATCTTGAGCCTTATGACTTACACCACATAACTGTAGCTGTTACCTCATTGGTTGTAAGTCACGTCCTTATGTAGTGATCCTTGATGTGTCATAGCTGTTCTCAACTCGATCACCCTTGACTTTGCAAGCCTTCTTCTTCACCCTTGGCTTTGGGTTCCTCAGCCTCCTTGACCTTCTCCCATGCACTTGGTACCTCGAAGCTCTTCTTGCCTCCGTCCTTGGCTTGATCAGTTGTCTCCGAGCTACGCACCCGAGTTTCACATTATGCAATGTCCATCTTACTTGTGATGTCCATTATGTATCCATAATCCAGTTCTTGGACAATCACATTTGTTCACTTGTGTTGAACCCTGTTAGCTCTACCTTAAGCACCTGTTCAACACTTAGTACACTGTTAGTCCTTTAATTGAGTTGTCATCCAAACACCAAAACTCACAAGAGAGCTTTCAATCTCCCCCTTTTTGGTGATTGATGGCAACACAATTAAAGCTTACATAAGAATAAGATTTGAAGCACAAATTTTCAATTCTAAGTTTAGAGAATGCTCCCCCTAAATATGTGCTTACTTCAAAAACATAATCTTGACCTCAGACACCAATTTGCACATACTTAGGCAATTCGAAACATTTCTACACCTTAGCACTTTTTAGGATGCATTGTGTCAAGAAACAAACCATGATGCTATAACACACAAATGCACATAATCAAAGTTAAACACCATTCAAATTAGTGGATATATCACAGGAATATCAACCTACCACTATTCACCATTAAGATACCAATTTAAACTAAGATACCAATTTAAAGCAATCTTAAAGCACCTTTAATCTTAAAGCACCATTAACCACATGACTATCTATTACACTATAGAAGCCAAATAATAATTCATCGCGGCGGAAACACTAGTCCATATGATGCAACACATATAATACTGCAAGAAGCATATGAATAACACACTAGCAAAGCTTAAACTAACACATCACCCCTTAGGATAAGCTTTCCTCTCAGGTTGAGATAAGCTTTAATACACAAATTCTCCCCCTTTGACATCAAACACAAAAAAACCATACTCAAGCAAGAACATAGGATGATGTCAAGGGACAGCAGGGTGTTTAAGGAGGAAAAACGACTATCAAAACTCCCCCTTACTTATTGAACATATGCACTATCACGTTTAGGTAAGATACATATATGCAAAAAGATTAATACTTCCTTTTGTATCTTTACCATGTTGTAGTGTACTTCCCATCTTGAAAGTATTTAATCTCTCGAGAGCTTCTCCACACTTGTGCCTGATTCTTTATCCTAACTTTTTCTTGTTGCTAAGACACCAACTCATGACTTGAGATACCAATTTCTTGACTTACAGAGGTACCCAAGTCCTGATTGCTCCATTTCTTGCTTATCTTCTCTTTCCACCTAGAGACTATACAAGATTTCTCAAGAAACAGTTAGTCTCAAAAGACACAAGTTATGTGTGCTCCCCCTCAAGTTGTGCATCAAGTATTTGAATGACTTGCACTTTGCACATTCTAGCTTCCTTAGAACTAGAGGGGATCACAACATACCTTGGTCAAGGCATACTTTATCACTTTCATCACACAAAGATGCCAATTTGAATATCAAATGAAAAACCACTTAACACCAATTGAAGGCTAAATGAAAGGTTGACTAAATACAACAATGCATGCCTCAGTGGCACCTAAGCCAATTGAATACTCACAGGAAGTATAACATTTACACGCAACTTAGACATGCTTCATACTTAACTATCATTGCATCACATATACTAATTGAAAAACAACATGATCATGTCTAAGCACATCATAGTTAAGAAGGTTCTTTAGGTACACCAACAGAAACAACATTTTAAGGCATAAGTCTCCTAAGCCACGATACTACCAATGAAATGCAAGAACACAACTATGATCACTATCAATGGAACTTCAAGATATTCAATAAAGTTGCACAGTTCCATTTTCCATACCTTAGCCTTTATGAGAGCACTTGTTATCACCAATTCAGGGCTCCTTTTGCTCATGCACCTCATAGCTCAAAAGGGCACGACATGGATTTGAAATTCACACAGTACCAAACTAGGGTAATCATGTGAACATGGACTAAACAAAATGTCATAATTGCACATAGCATGACTTACAAAAAGTTACAGGTTTATCCATATACACCAAGAGAGTTAATCATTGTGGATATAACAAATGAAAGAGCTACCCATGAATGATTCAAAAGATATATCCTATATAGCACCAGTCATGATTAAACAAATATCATTATGATTCATTTAACACAGGCAATCATAAAGCATCACTACTCCAAAGACAGGTAGCACAACAAGCCAACTTAAGAGCAATACTAAATTGCAATTATGTACTTAAAATACACGGGTACCATCCTTTGGAGAGCAAGTTGTAGATTCTCATTGAAGTCCTTTACTTGATTCACCAATAATGATTCAGGACCTATACACCTTATTTCACTTGAGATGAACATGGGATTAGTGTTTCACAATAATTCAACCTTGGGTCAATAAACACCAAAACAATTAATAGCTTAAGCATAGAGTTTTAGATAACCGTCTTAAGCTCTCCCATGGTCTCCAGTCCATCTCAAGGCACCTGCATGGTCTAGTTAGCATAGTTTGGTACCCATCTTGGGATGGGTACATAATGATCATCTAAATGTGCCTTTGGTACCCAAATTGCCTTTGTGCTAGTTCTAGGTGATCTCATTATAGATCTAGCACAAGTGTATGATTTGGGTCTCCTACGCGAATAAGATTGACACAAATTCACTTGTTTAGGAATCTTACCTTTATAACATACCTTGGATAGATGACCCTGCTCACCACACTTGTAGCAGAAGCGTCGCTCAACCTGACATGACGCTTGCTGTGTGTCATTTTCCTTGGTGAGGGTCACCTTGGAGGATGCACATCCTTGATTCTTCATGACCGGACATGAAGTGATCGTGTGGTCCTTATTGTTGCATCCAAAACAACTCCTTGTCCCTTCATTCTTGTCTTTGTACGGACAAGATACGATGAGGTGGCCTAACTTCTTGCACTTGAAACACCTCCTTTTTCCTTTTCCCTTTTTGTACTTGAATGACATGGAGAGAAGGTCAGTGCAAACAACATGATTAATTGAATCTTTACCTTTTTTCAAGCTCATGTTGATTTCTTCATCTTTAGGAACATTTTTCTTATTGAGCTTGACACTTGCTGCAGTTTTTCCTTTCTCAAGCTTCTTCACCACGCGCCCGTGGATATCTTGAGAGAGTTGAGCAATGTGTCTTCTCCTCAGTTGTCTTTGCTTCTTGTTCCCACACAATTTCTTTTGTGACCCTGCAGCTTGATGCTTATTCAAACATTGGCTTTCTTTTGAACAACAGGGGTTAGCACATGGTGATGAATTATCTAAATGTGTACTTGTGCAAGAATGAAGTTCACATGAATTTAAGTTCGTAATTACGACCTCATGAGCAACTTCAAGCATGATATGTCTATCCAAGAGATTATCATGATAACAAGACAATAAGTCATATTTTTCAGTAAGAGCAAGGTTATCATGACTTAACAATTCTACTTGATTCCTAAACATAGAATCTTCAATTTTAAGTTGAGCAGCATTAGATAATACATCATGATTATTTCTTTGCTCAATTAAAATCGATTCATACCGTTGGACCAAATTCCCATGAGAGTACTTTAGCTCCTCATGTTCTTTGGTCATCTTCTCCAGGCTGTCGTTGATTTTGATGAGAGTCTCCTCTAGCCTGAGAAGCGTCTCGCCTTGTTCC
Source organism: Zea luxurians (assembly GCA_029449295.1). Classification (NCBI taxonomy): domain Eukaryota; kingdom Viridiplantae; phylum Streptophyta; class Magnoliopsida; order Poales; family Poaceae; genus Zea; species Zea luxurians. Next base: position 32,388,416 of record JAOPSE010000010.1, on the reverse strand, counting down.
TTGTTTCTTCTCAACAACTTAACCAAGAGAGCTTTGTCCGCTTTGTTGAGATGGTTGTAGAAACGGCGAATCTCCTCTTCTTCCACATCATCGGTCTCATTTTCCCTGTCATTAATGTCAGTGGAAGCAATATAGGAAAAAGTACCTTGTGATGATGAAGATTCATCCTCGCAATCATCCTCATATTCCTTCTCATCATGGCTTTCGTCTCCACCGTCATTGTTAGCAATAAAACATTTATCACTAGTGGAGAACAAACCTGTCGACGAGGTGGATTCATCGTTTGGGTGCCATCGTTCTTGTTCTTCTCCCTTTGAATGGTTAGTATCACAAGTAATATAGGGAGTAGGAGCATCACAGTTTGCCACAAAATATTTTTCTTTAATCCTATTCCATAAATCATGAGCATCAACAAATAGATCACTATCACTACTCATGATGGCAAAATAGGCACCTCTAGATAGAGAATCAACTAAGATGTTGCATGCATGGTGATTTAGAGTTAGACATCTTAGTTCTTCATTGGAAGGATTTTTACTAATATTAGAGGGAAAAATACTACTACTAAAGACCTGTCTCAAATCAGGATCAACACTCATAAAAGCACTATAAATAGAGACAGACCAAGACTTGTAATTAGAGCCATCGCCTAAAAGAAGTTCTACAGTTACCTCTTGTGACGACATCGTCATCTCCGGACGGCTAAGCCCACACTGGAGAGGCCTAGCTCCGATACCAATTGAAAGTTCTCTTTGACCCGGGAACAGGATCTGGATGTCGCCTAGAGGGGGGGTGAAAATAGGCGAATAAAACTTATCAATTTAAAACTTAAATTCTTACTCTACTCGAAGACTTCGTACGCAGTGGAATGAGAAGATCCTTCGAGTAGGTTGCAGCGGAATCGGAGATCCTGTCTCAATATGTCCTGCACTTCAAATAAAGCTTATACCACAGATAAGTGCTGAAGTGCAGATATAAAAGCGAGTAAGACAGAGAGTCAGGATACAATACAGAACAGAGCACACAGACGCAAGGATTTATCCCGAGGTTCGGCCAAGCCTGAAATGCTTGCCTAGTCCTCGTTGGAGTTAGCCACACCTGGGCTTGGAGTCTATTTCAACTCCTTCCTCCGTTTGCTCAGATCTGTCAGTATGACAGATAGAGCCTTTCACTATTGAGATGGGTTACAACAACACCGTGGCTGCTTACAAACTTCTCAGCAGCACCTCGGTAGAGTAAAGATACGCTCAAGACCTTGCTCTAGCTCTAAGCAGCACTTCTCCTCTCTCTAAAGGCTTATAGTTGTGCCTTCTACACAAACTTATAGAGTTACACACAAGAGGGAGAGTGAGAATTGATTCGAGTGATGTATACACTTGTTGGCTGCGCTTGTCTGTTGCTTGAGGCGCCTAGGGGTCCCTTTTATAGGCACAAGGGGCCTAGGAGCCGTTGGAAGCAATCCAGGAAGGCAAATCTTGCCTTCTGTCGGGTGGCGCACCGGACAGTCCGGTGCACCACCGGACACTGTCCGGTGCCTGATCTCCTTCTATAAATGGAGCAGTCGACCGTTGCAGTCCTGGAGCCGTTGGCGCACCAGACACTGTCCGGTGCACACCGGACAGTCCGGTGCCCCCATTTGACCGTTGGCTCGGCCACGCGTCACGCGCAGATCACGCGGCCGACCGTTGCCCAAGCCGACCGTTGGCTCACCGGACAGTCCGGTGCACCACCGGACAGTCCGGTAAATTATAGACGTATGTCGCCAGACTCCTCCCGAGAGCGGCCTGTTCACCGGGGTTCAACCTGGCGCACCGGACACTGTCCGGTGCACCACCGGACACTGACCGGTGCACCACCGGACAGTCCGGTGTGCCAGAATGAGCTGAGTCTTGGCTGTACACAGCCAAGCCATTTGCACCTCTTTCCTTTTCTTCTTCCTTCTGTTTCTAACACTTAGACAAGTATATTAGTACACAAAAACCAATGTACTAAGTCTAGAAACATACCTTCTCTTAATTATTACATCTATAGCATTTGTCATGCTTGAGCTTTGATGTTGGACTCATAAATCATCAAGTCAACTTGACTTGATCTAGATTGACATTTCTTAGCTCCAACATCCTGCAAAGGTCACATAGAACATCTCCAAACATAGGAACAACCCGAACTAAAGATTAAGGTGAACTTAGCTCTTTTGGGCTACTTCCAGTTCTGGTTTTGACACTTGTTCTCCTTCTAGTGACCTTGATCTCCTTCTTAGAGCTTGATCTTGAGCCTTATGACTTACACCACATAACTGTAGCTGTTACCTCATTGGCTGTAAGTCACGTCCTTATGTAGTGATCCTTGATGTGCCATAGCTGTTCTCAACTCGATCACCCTTGACTTTGCAAGCCTTCTTCTTCACCCTTGGCTTTGGGTTCCTCAGCCTCCTTGACCTTCTCCCGTGCACTTGGTACCTCGAAGCTCTTCTTGCCTCTGTCCTTGACTTGATCAGTTGTCTCCGAGCTACGCACCCGAGTTTCACATTATGCAATGTCCATCTTACTTGTGATGTCCATTATGTATCCATAATCCAGTTCTTGGACAATCACATTTGTTCACTTGTGTTGAACCCTGTTAGCTCTACCTTAAGCACCTGTTCAACACTTAGTACACTGTTAGTCCTTTAATTGAGTTGCCATCCAAACACCAAAACTCACAAGAGAGCTTTCAGAGCGTGACGTGCGCGGACGGGCATGCAGGCGCGAGCGGCGGCGACGCTAGGTGGCTGGGCGCGCGCGCAGCGTGCTAAGGCAGCGGGGGCGTGGGCGAGGCTGCTGCGCGCTAGGTAGGCCGCGCGGGAGCGGGCCGCGAGTAGGCTGAAAGGCTGAAGGTTAGGGCTGATTTCCTTTTTATTTATTTATTTATTTATTTTATTTTCTCTCTTTCTTTTGTTTCTATTCTCTCTAATCATATTTATACATAGAAAGAGCTACAAATTAAATGAATACATATCGCAACAATATGCCAAATAGAAAAATAAATGCATTCTAGTATGATGCAACAACCATTGTACCCTTAGGGTTTTATTAATACACGACATCCAAATAGCTCCTACTACACTGAAATGAAAAGAAAAGAGCAAAAAGGAAGAGGAGGATAAAGGTAACACCTGAATTTGATGGATATTAGAGAAAAAAATTTATACCCCCAAATTCAGGGTGTTACAAATCTAACCCCCTTATCAGAATCTCATCCTCGAGATTCAAGAAGAGGCTAGCAAGAAAATGAGATTGGTTCATTAGCCTTTCATAGCTTCTTCTAACCCAGCTTTAACTCCGCTGGCTTGACTTGTGGATTGGTTGCCTTGACCTGTAGATGCCTGAGACTGATTGATGCAATTCTTGAGGATCTTCCGGACCTGTGGGTTAGGACCCACACACGCTTTCACTGCGCCACTTTGATCTTGTTGGTTGATGTTGATCGCATTTTCTTCATTGGGGTTAGCGGCTAACCCCCTTAACAGGAGCGTCGATATGCACTTGATGAAGATGATGCCGACTCCGATCTTGACTGATTAAGAGAGGTTGTAGGATGCCAACCAAACAGGTGCAAAAGGGAAGGGTACAGATAGAAAAGGCAAGTATAGATGGATTAAAGAGAGAAAAGAGAGAGCACCCAGCTACCTAACTCTATGGCACTCACCTAGTAAACTGATGTCATTGCGGACCAGGGGCCACAACACATCAACACTCATCACGAAAAAGCAAATCAGTCATAACACAAAGACACACAGCACAAGCATACAACAACAAACATATCGTGGCTACACGTTAATGTTAACTAGATGGTGGTCTTTCCTTACAAAGGGGAAACTACTCTAAGGCCATCGAAAGGCAAGGGGAATGATAAGGCATGCACGATAGGGGCATGAGCATAATAAAGGATGAAGCTAAAGCAAGGATTAAAACTGACAGGGAGAGAATGCAACCAAGGTCAGGATAGGTAAAACACCATTCTCAAATCGAGATGGGAAGGATGATATTTCAAAAGGTAGGCATAAGATAAGTATCATGGAATGATTTAGAGATTACAAAGGTACATGAGGTAACAAGGAAAAGCACACCAGAAGATCGAGTTAAAACAACACTTGCAACACGATAGAGGAATAGGGAACGAACAAGAGCGGGGAGGGGTAAGACAACATTCTTGAACTGAAACGGGAGAGGGGGCTTTAAAATACGGGTACATGATAGGCATCAAGGTAAAGATCAAGGAATGACAAGGGTTAAGGTGATAACAGACAAACAAACATGAAGTGGTGTATTTCAGACAAAACATGCAAGGCGTCAAAGAAGGGGAAGCAATCAATGGTGAAGTGGGTGAGGCATTACCCTCGAACAGGGACAGAAAAGAGGAGGCTTTAAAATGTAGGTTCAAAGTAAGCGTGTAAGGGTATGGATATTAAGGTGATAACGGACAAGAATGTAAGAGAGGAGATAAATGGGCATAAGAACAGAGGATATAAGTACCACAAAGGATGGAGTTAAAATAGGACCTGCAAATGGAAAAGAAAAGGGTCCATCCAAGGGCCAGATAGGTAAACTGCCACTCTCAAATGAGGTGGGGGAGAGGAGATTTTTTTAAAAGAGTAGGAATAAAGATGAGTATCAAGGCAAGGTCGATGGACGACAAGGTGAGGGTGATAGCAAATAAAAACACATCAAAGGATGGTATTAAGACAAAACTTGTAAGGCGACAAGGAGTGAAAAAGAAATCAAGGAAGAGATGGGTAACTCATAGCTCTCAAACTGGGTTGAAGGAAAGGGGAGACTTTTAAAGGACAGGTTCAAGGTGAGCATTTAGGTAGAAGACCTCAATATCGCAAGGGTCAAAGGTGATAACAGACAAGGGTATGAGAGAAAAGATTAAGACATTGAAGAGTCAGTGGTATGAGTTCAACAAAGTTACATCAAGGCTTACACGCGGTAAAGAAGAAGATATTGCCAAGGGTTAGATAAGTAAAACACCGCTCTCAAATTGAGATAGGAGACCAGAGATTTTAGATAACGGTCATAATGTAATCACAAAGGTATGGTCGAGGGATGGGAAAGGTAAAGGTGATAACAAACAAAAGTAGGCAAAGGATGGAGTTAAAAACTCGCAAGCGACAAAGAAGATGATACGTCCAAGAGAAAAATAGGTAAAACATACAACTCTCAGATTGAGATGGAAAAGATGGGATTTTAAAGGGCCGGAATAAGATAAACATCAAAGTAAGATATAGAGGTGATAAGGGCAAGGGTGATAATGATGAAAAGCATAATCCATGGACAGTGTTAAGGCAAGACACGCAAAGTGACGAGGTGGAGAAAACAATCAAGGATAAGATAAGTGAGGTTCCGACGGAAGAGTTGAAGTAAAAATTCATTACCGAGGTAAGTTACAAGGAATTAACGAGATCACCAAGGATGTGCGAAATAAAATGAATGCTCATGGATCATCGAGAAACAAGGGTGGTCAAGGGCATGTAAAATGAAATATCTTAAACAGACATTGGGATATAAAGGTAAGCATAAAAAGATGAGAGTATGAAAGATTTCAACGAGATGAGCATACTAATACCAAGAGACAAGAAATTGCCGAAAGATAGTGACTTAACAACAAAAGATGAAAGGGTCTCAAAAGACAAGAAGATCATGGACATATAAACTGAAATGTTTAAGTAGGTAGTAGAAATTTAGAGGCAAGTATTTGAAACAAGAGTATTAAAGAATTCAGGAATATGACTATGTTAATATCAAAGGACTAGAGTTCGCCAGATGGTAGCAACTTAATGATGGAAGAGGAAAGAATCCCAAAAGACAAAAAAGGCTATGGTTAGGGTCATCTACAAATATGTCGCAAGCACAAGAGTGAGATCAGATCTAATGGATTGAGAGAAGTATATACCATACTAGAATAAAATACTTTTGGCAAGGGGGCATATAGAAGCACAACATAGAATTAGTCGAGGTGACTAATATTTTGAAACAGCATCAAGGATGGGGTAAAGTAAAAGTCAATAAGTCCTTAAAACGGCCAATGCTACTCTAGGTCAATGGTCCTACAGTCAGCACGGCTTTGATACCACTTATCTCACACCTGGTTTTAGAAGGTAAACCGAATGCGAACCATGTACGTACCAGGATCAGCAATTCACGTATACAGCGATTACATAAATGACTCATCATAGCACAATGCTTCAAATTACAATAAAGAGTAAGTAATAATATTACAGACTAGAGCCATTTACATAATATAAATCAAAGTACACAGATTCGAAACGTAGCCAACGTAAACAACCCACCACAGGCAGCTGATTGGGGGAGGTCGCTAGCCTAATCCTTGAACTCGTTGAAGTCCTCGAACTCCTGGAGATCCGCCTCGACGCCTTCTTCTTTACCTGAGCATAGATTGCACCAAAGGCAACCTAGTGTTTTGTGAAAGCAAGGGTGAGTACACATCAACGTACTCAGCAAATGTCCTGTTTGGCTGAAGTGGACTAGCTTTATGTGGGGTTAAGTCGAGCAGTTGCTTTTAGTTGGTCAGGTTATTATTACTAGTAGAAAGCCAGGTTTTAGCATTAACCCAAGTTATTAACCCAAAGTACCCTTTCCAAACGGAAAGAATACCACTTACCATTACCATAAGCATAATCATAACCATCCTCCTCATCATCATTTGTAGACAAACCATCTCTGATCAAGTATCTCTAATCAATGGAGCTCCCTTGGCCGCTCATAACCACGAGCACGGCTGATATATCAGTTTTCAAACACTCTGCAGAGGTTGCGCACTTTACCCACAAGTCGTGATTCCCTCTTGCCTCGGGCCGATCAAACCCTTAAACACTACCAAGGTGAATAGGCAGGGTCTCACTACGTAGCCTTTACAAAGATTCCCCGAGGCTGTAGCCGCCCGTTAGGTTTCCTAAATGCACCGCACTCCTCCCCAAGGGGCGAACCAACCTTGGCAGAGCGAGCCGCATACACCGAGCCCCATTAACGGCACGACGGCGAAGCGAACTACACCCCGGTTCCTCTAATTATTCAGCTAAGGACATCTCATTCACCCTCATGGTTGCACTGTTTTCCCGGACGGTCATCCAACGAACAGGTCCTTACGGAGAGGCACTCGAGAAACCGCTCGAGCCCCCTAAAGTATCACCAGTCCAACATCATAATCATAATGGCAACGTCGTATCATAAGTGTTCACATCATGTTCATTGATTAAAGTAAAGCAATAGCATGAATCTAACCATAGTAGCACAAAAAGGTAATCAAGGACCAGGTAGATAGAAAGCTAGTCAATCCTTAGGTTGTTCATAGTATGCGGGACAGTGAATTATAAAGTAAATGGGACATAATGGGTCAGAGGACACTTGCCTTCACCAAATAGATGCTCAGGGTCTTCGATCTCGCAGAACTCGAAGAGTTCGATCACTTGGTCGCCAAAGCTTGACCGTCGATTCCCCAAAGCTCCGAAACGAATCGCGATCTAATTGCAACGCAAAGCGAAGACGAAGAGGCACAAGCAAACAAACATATACATATGCATAAGAACATTACACCATACAAGATAAAATGTTATAAAAGACATGCAACATAAAATAGAGCTCGACGCGACGGTCACACGAGGGAAAGAAACGTCGAACTCGAAGCTACGATTGAGAGATTAGCACGTTATCGCTAAACAAGAATTAACTATAACTTTTAGTTCAACATTATCAAACATAAATATTATACATCAGTCAGTTTGATTAATCGGCTACACTAACAAATGTCAGTTAATTAAATAATTTAATTAAAACAGAGATTCTAAGCGAGATGGATTTATGATGAATGAAACAGCACGACCGCGTGCAAACGACGCATGGACACGCGTGACTTAGCACGCTGACGACACACGAAACAGCGCGCGCGACGAGTGCGAACGCGCACGAACCAGCACGCGACCACGAGCACATCACGCACGAACAACGCGCAGACAGCACGTGAACGACGCGCGAAGCAGCGCGACGAGCGAAAGGCACGCGATTCAGCGCGCAGCAACACGCGAGAATCGCTATCAGATACTGTGTTTATACTAAATAAATATTAATTCAAAAACATTTGTGTAGATATAATCCTATTAACATATATAAATAAAGCGCGACTAAAACTATAAAATAGTTTAAGTAAACTACTGCTTTCGGATAAATAAATAATCAACTAATTAATTAAAACGCGTATCGCGACGAAATAATGTTACTAACATGACTGATTATAAGCGAATGATTTAATCTCGCGCTCGGATAACATGCGATACACGTGAACAGTGCACGGCAAGGCGCACGATACAAACGTGGGAACAGCACTGCGGCACGCGCGAATGACACAAGAAAATCATTAAATAGATGTAGTGTTTATACTATACAATTATTAAACAAAAACATCCAATTTAGTACTGACCCTATCAGCATTTATTTAAAAGGGGCAAGTTAAAAGCTACTAATTAGGTTTGATTAGAGAGCTAATTTAACAACATTAATTCAGCTAACATTTAATTAATTATATAAAAACATGTTTAATGGTGAAACATTAGTATTAACAGGTATACTACGCTAATACGAATCTATCGCTAATAGAACGGAATAAATTAGGTTTATAACTCAAAAGTAATCAAATATTAATCTTCGATTAACGACGACGACGTGGCACGATTCTATTAGTTGGAAAATGGCCACAACCAGGACCACAAGGAGGGTAGCCACAAAGGATCCCTCACAGCCAATGACTAATAGAAAATTGCCACATGGCCATGCATGTGATGGAAGACATTTTCCAAATGCGCAACGTGGGGGTGTTTTCGCTTTCGGGTTGCATGCGATGTGCATGCAGATGGGGCTCACAAGCCGATCGTGTGGAGGTTGGAGATTGGATGTCGCATGCGAAACACCTTTGCATGTTGCATGCAGGACGGAAAGCGTTGGCCAGGAGCGGCATCGATGGCTCGCCGGTGAGTGCGGCTAACGGCGGCGGATGGACAAGGTTGCATATGGGCTCGCTGGAGAGCCACGACTAGGGAGCAGGGCACGCGCGCCGATGCTGAAGGAGAGCAACGCGGTAGGCGGCAAGTGCCAGCACAGGGATTGGCGCTGCACAGCGCAGGGCCGTGAGGCGCGACAGCACGCGCAAGACCCTCTCCATGACGACATTCACATGAGAACACAGTGAAGGTAAACAGAGGAAGAACAAGCGAGCTCACCAGAGAAGACGATGAAGTTCAACGGGCAGAGAAGGGAGCGAGCTACGACGATTTCGTGGTCCGACACCGTGAGCGCGCGCAGGGGGAGAGGATTGGCCGCGGCAGCAAGGTGAGGGCAGCGAGGGGCTTCACCGGCTGCTATGCGACTGTGCTGCAGGAAGTTGTTCTTAGGCTTAAGAACTGAGCGAAGTGGGGGCGGGTTCCTCGGCGTCGTGGGCGAGTGCCGCACGGGGCAGGCTGGAGGTGAGGGCGACGTGGGCGTCCAGCGTGGGTTGGCGGTTAGAGAAGGTCAAGCTGACCGGTGGGCCCGAGCGGCAGCAGCTATGGCGCGGCAGGGAGCGCGCGTGCGTGCTGGGCGAACGGCGTGGCTGGGCGAGCGCGACGTGCGCGGACGGGCATGCAGGCGCGAGCGACGGCGACGCTAGGTGGCTGGGCGCGCGCGCAGCGTGCTAGGGCAGCGGGGGCGTGGGCGAGGCTGCTGCGCGCTAGGTAGGCCGCGCAGGTGCGGGCCGCGAGTAGGCTGAAAGGCTGAAGGAGAGGGCTGATTTCCTTTTTATTTATTTATTTTATTTTCTCTCTTTCTTTTGTTTCTATTCTCTCTAATCATATTTATACATAGAAAGAGCTACAAATTAAATGAATACATATCGCAACAATATGCCAAATAGAAAAATAAATGCATTCCAGTATGATGCAACAACCATCGTACCCTTAGGGTTTTATTAATACACGACATCCAAATAGCTCCTACTACATTGAAATGAAAAGAAAAGAGCAAAAAGGAAGAGGAGGATAAAGGTAACACCTGAATTTGATGGATATTAGAGAAAAAAATTTATACCCCCAAATTCAGGGTGTTACACTTACCGGTCCTACAATTGGTTTGAAATCCACGTAGGTGACATGGAATGAGGTAATGGCAAACCTCCGTTCTTCGATGGGACCAATTACTCGTACTGGAAGATTTGCATGTCTACGTATCTTCAAAGCATCAGTTAACGGGTTTGGGAAATTTGCCTCGATGTGATTTTTGATGCTACAAGTGACTAGATCACTCTAATTCAAATGGAGTTCCATGATTCGAACAACAAAGCTCGAAACGCTTTGTTCTCGTGTCTCTCGCTTGGTGAGTTTGAGCGAGTTGGACATCTCACTACGGCTCATCAGATCTGGTCTACCCTCGAGAGATTCCATGAGGGCAACGATCATGTAAAGACCAGACTGTTTGAGATGTACAGGCTAGAGTACGAGAACTTCACACAATTGGCTAGAGAGACCATTGATTCCATGTTCTCCAGGTTCCAGTCAATTGTGAACAAGATGCGTGCCAACGAGGCACAGCTACCCTATAGTGATCATGAGAGAGCGCTGAAATTACTACATGCTCTAGATCAGAGGGTTTGGGAGGTGAAGGTCTCAGTGATCATCGAGTTGCCCAACTACGAGACTCTCACCGTGGATGAGCTCTTCAGCAAGCTCAAGTCCACAGAGATTGACCACCAGACTCGAGCCAAGATTGAGAACCCTAGTGCACCCACCATGGCTCTGGTCTCTGGAGGTGGTTCTACTTCTATCTCCTCACCTGTTATGTTTGCTCTATCTTCTTTGTTGTCTATTACAGAGGAGCAGGTGGAGAGCCTTAGGGATGAGGAGCTAGCACTTGTGGCTAGTCGGTTCACGTGGTTCCACAACAACCATATGAGCCGGCAGCGTGGCGAGTCCAAGGACGGATGCTACAACTGTGGCGATCCCGACCACTTCATTGCCAGCTGCCCCAAGAAGGGCAAATCAGAGTATGGCCCACGCGACCATCACTCTGGTTGGCGCAAGGACAAGTACTCCTCCGACAAGTACAAGTCTAAGGGAGGATTCAACAAGGTGGCGCTCAAGAAGAAGTACCTTCATAAGGCAAAGATCAAGAAGTGTGCCTTCCTTGCCTCCCTCAGCAACCTCGACCACAACTCCGACGATGTTATATCTTCCTCGAGGGACGAGTTGACTGAGAGGCGGGTCAAGGACAAGCTGAACGGGCTGTGCTTCATCGCAGACACCACAGGAGGCTTCTGCACCATGGCACTTGGTGAGGACGCGGTTGGCACCAGCGACGACAAAGACATCAGCGACGACACTACTTCTAAGGTACTACCTTCCGCCGATGATCTCGCCGCTGAGATAGAAGAGTTGAACGCTGCTTTGGCTAGTCAAGATAAGTTGCTTAGGCAGGCTGCTCATGAGAGGAGAGACTTTAGATCCAAGTACGAGAGCACACTTAGGGAACTTGAGTCTGCTAGAGCTTCAGTTGAGGTGTCCGACGAGACTGAATGTGATGAGTGCGCTCTACACATGTCGAACATCACCACTTTGCAGACCAAGTACTCCAACTTGCTAGATGAGTGTGACGAGTTGAGATCTAGGTCTATCCTGTTGGGTGCGTGTACCATTTGTCCTGGCTTGCAGTCTGAGCTAGCAGAGAGAGACACTAGGATAGCTTTGCTTGAGAAGGCTAGCTCAGTGAGTGCCCCTGCACCTACGCAGTGTGCACTTTGTGAGGGTTTGCAATCTGCCCTTGAGTCCTGCAGACACGACAAGACAAGAATCGAGGAAGAAAACACATACCTTCGATCTATCTTGAGTTGGGTGTCATGTAGTGAGCCCTAGTTGGGCATGATGGTCAGTCAGTTCAAGAGAGGAACTGGTGGACCGGGGTTAGGCTTTGCTACTAAGGATGGGAGTGTCGCTCGCTTTGGGAAGGTTGGTGAGTGCAGTGGTTTGACACCTTCAGAGAAACCTTCATCCACTCCCAAGCTTATCAAAACCACCTCTGCTAAGCCTGTCACCCCTGTGAGAGATAGTGTGATTGATGAACCTATGAGAGATCCTCCTCAGAAAGAAGTGTGGCTTCCAAAACCTAACCATCTTAGGAACACACTTGACACCTTTCCTGACATCTCTAGCGATCTCGTTCCTAGAGCCCCTCAACCATCCGAAAAGAAAGCCCCCTTCCACAAACAAAATCCACCCAAGAGAGAGGTGAGGTACCATTGTTAATATTGTGAGAGGGATGGGCATCTAGCTTCTTTTTGCTTTAGGAGGAAGAGAGATGAGCGGTGGGTTTCTGAGTCGAACAGGAAGGACATGAACCGCCCCTCTCATGGTGTTCATGCTCAGCCTGTTCAGAGACGTCCTAGGAAGCCTAGAGGTGTTTTGCCTCTTACCGCTAGGACTTAGGCAGTGAGACCACGTGGTGGTCATGCCCAACGGGATGCTGGTCGTGTATCATATGGCCAAGGATCATGTGACAGAGGTTTTGGTTCATACTTCCCCAGCGGACCACAATTTCCTTCTTGTGGTGATCGCTTCCCTTCGGGATCGAGGATGCTTGTTGTTTTCCCTAACACTTTTCAGGGGCAAATGCCACAACACTGGTATTCTTCATAGTTTACTTACCCCAGTGTTGTGCCATTTGCTCACCCCGTGTCTTACTATTGATGCAGGACGGAGGCCTGGAGAACACGTGGCTCATGAATTCCGATTGTTCGCGCCACATGAACGGAACCTCAAAATGGTTCTCCAGCCTTGACCCCATGATTGGTAAGGAATACATCACATTTGGGGATAAGTCAAGAGGTAAGGTTGTTTCTCGTGGCACCATTCGGGTGAACGAGAGCTTTATTCTCAAGGATGTTGCTTTGGTCTCGAATCTGCTTTCAGTTCGCAACTCCTTGAGGATGACTATGAAGTGCGTTTTAAAAAAGGCTTGTCTCGAGTTTTGGATGCCCGTGGGGATCTTATTTGCCAGATTTCCCCTTTTAGTCGAGTTTTCAGTGCTGATTTTTCACATTCTTCTGGCCCTTCTCGATGTTTGTTGGCAGGATCTTCCTCTTCTCTTTGGAAGTGGCATAGGAGGCTAGGTCACTTGAGCTTTGATCTTTTGTGTCGTTTGAGCTCACTTGACCTCATCTAAGGATTGCCTAAATTAAAATTTGAGAAAGATCTTGTCTGTCACCCTTGTCGTCATGGCAAAATGATTGACGCTTCCCATTCCCCGGTCACTAAGGTGATTACCTCGCATCCTGGCGAATTGCTTCATATGGACACTGTTGGTCCAGCCAGGGTTTGCTCTTTTAGAGGGAAATGGTATGTGCTTGTGGTTGTCGACGACTTCTATCGCTACTCTTGGGTGTTCTTTATGATGATGAAGGATGAGGCTTTTACTCATGCTCGAGATTTGATTCTTCGGTTGCAAAATGAGTTTCCTAAAAATGCCATGTGAGCTATACGCAGTGACAATGGCACAAAATTTAAAAATACGCAATTTGCAACCTTTTGTGCTTCTTTGGGACTTGAGCATCAGTTTTCCTCTCCGTATGTGCCCCAGCAGAATGGTATTGTTGAACGCAAAAATCGAACCCTTGTTGAGATGGCCAGGATGATGCTTGATGAGCATAGGACTCCTAGGCGTTTTTGGGCCAAAGCGATCAACATTGCTTGCCATGTGTCCAATCGCATCTTTCTTCGGGCTTTTCTGAACAAAACTTCTTATGAGCTGCGATTTGGACGACCACCCAAGGTTAGTCATTTCAGGGTATTTGGCTATAGATGCTTTGTGCTAAAACAAGGTAATCTGGACAAGTTTGAGTCCTGGTCCTCTGATGGAGTTTTTCTGGGTTATGCATTACATTCTCATGCTTATCGTGTTCTTAACCTAGAGACTAACCGCATTATGGAGACTTGTAAGGTTACATTCGATGAGACTGCACCTTGTCCATCCCCTGTCTTTGAGCCTGCAGGTCCAGATCAGATGGGACAGACCATCTTTATGGAGGAGGAGCACGACGACGCCGATTGGGTTGCTCTCGAGCCAACTCCACCAGCCGCCCCAGTCGAGCCTGCTTCCACTACAACGGCTGATGGACCCAACCCCACTCCTTCCCCTACTTGAGGTCCGCTCGAGCCAGCTCCTGCTGAGACTAGAGGAGTTGAAGCTACTATTGAGGGGAGGCCACTTCCTCAAGGGAGGCTCCACAGCATTCAGCGCTGTCACCCACCTCAGTAGATGATCAGGGAGCTTCATGAGCGAGTCACTCGCTCTAGGTCACATCACATTTCTCATTTTGCTCACTCAGCTTTTGTTGCTACTTTTGGGCCCCGAGATGTTGGACATGCTTTATCTGATCCTAACTAGGTTAATGCTATGCATGAGGAGCTTGAAAATTTTGAAAGAAATCAGGTTTGGGTTTTGGTGCCACCTCCTTCTAACTGCCATCCCATCGGTACAAAATGGGTTTTCAAAAACAAACAAAGTGAGGATGGTTTGGTAGTGAGAAACAAGGCGAGGTTGGTTGCCCAAGGGTATTGCCAAAAAGAGGGAATTGATTATGAGACCTTTGCCCCTGTTGCCCATTTAGAGGCCATTAGGATCCTTTTAGCCTTTGCTGCTTCAAAGGGTTTTAAGCTTTTTCAAATGGATGTCAAAAGTGCCTTTTTAAATGGGTATATAGAGGAAGAGGTATATGTTAGTCAGCCCCCTGGTTTTGAGAGTTCCAAGTTTCCAAACCACGTTTTTAAACTCCAAAAAGCTTTGTATTGTTTGAAACAAGCCCCTAGAGCCTGGTATGAGCGTTTGAAATCTTTTCTACTTTCTAAGGGTTTTAAAATGGGCTCTGTGGACAAAACTCTTTTTCTCCTCAAGCATAATAATGACACCCTTTTAGTCCAGATTTACGTGGATGATATCACCTTTGGTGGTTCTTCTAATGCTCTTGTGTCCAGATTTTTAGATCTTATGAGCAGGGAATTTGAGATGAGCATGATGGGCGAGCTGAATTTCTTTCTTGGGTTGCAAATCAAGCATACTCAAGACGGGACCTTTGTACATCAAGGCAAGTATACAAAGGACGTCCTGAAGAAGTTCGACATGGGCGAGGGCAAGCCTCTTTTGACGCCCATGTCCATCTCGACGACACTTGACACTGATGAGGATGGCGAACCCGTGGACCAGAAGGAGTACAGGAGCATGATTGGCTCTCTCCTGTACTTGACTGCGATGAGGCCGGACATACACTTTGCAGTATGTTTGTGCGCTCGTTTCCAGGCTTCCCCACGCACAACTCATAGAACGGTTGTGAAACGGATTATGAGGTACCTACGTTTCACTCCTGAGTTTGGTTTGTGGTACTCCTTATCATCTGTTCTGTCCTTATGCGGTTATTCTAATGCTGACTTTGCGGGTTGCCTTTTGGAGCGCAAGTCTACTTCTGGGACTTGTCAGTTTTTGGGTACTTCGTTGGTTTCATGGTCTTCTCTAAAACTGTCTAGTGTTGCCCTGTCTACCACAGAGGTCGAGTATATTGCTGCCGCTAGCTGTTGTTCGCGGTTACTTTGGATGATGGCTACCTTATGGGACTTTGACTTGGATTTTCATCGTGTGCCTCTGCTTTGTGATAGCACGAGTGCCATAAGTGTTGCCAAGAATCCTGTGCTACATTCGAGGACCAAGCACATTGATGTTCGCTTTCACTTTCTTCGTGATCATTATGAGAAAGGCGACATTGAATTGCGCTATATTGATACCACTCGCCAGCTTGCAGACATTTTGACCAAACCCCTTGATCAAAAAACTTTTGTTCATTTGCGAGGGGAATTGGGTGTTTGTTTCCCTTTTTATTAGAGGGATCCCTTTTTGTCTTTTCTTCTTATTTTCTGCTTTCACTTTCTTTTGTATTATATCTGCATGTCATATTGAGCTTCACTTGTATAACTGCTAGAATGTGATTCTATTCCTAGTAGTATGTTCTTTGTGTACAAAATAATGCTATGGCATGCTTAGGCTCTTTTTGCTCATATTGATACAATATTGTTGAGCTAAGTTGTTTTCATAATTGTGAACTTGACTATTACTTGCTCAATCTAAAATTGTTCACCATTAAGATTGGCACCTAGCATATGTAGCATGTGTTGAAATCCTTTTTGCTATTACTAGTATGCTAGGTGGCTATGTCTCATGCCTTGAGTCATTCACTTGTCTTGATTTATTCATATCGTGCTAAAGATTTAAAATCAATATAAGTGATAATTAGAAAGATCGAGAAGGGTTTGTATTTGTCACCACATCACTGTATCAAGACTGCTTCCATTTGCACTTTTGGATGAACTTGAGCAGTGTAGTGAACGATCGAAACCGGTGTTTTTAGCTTCTGATTGCTTGTCTGCATAAGCTACACCCGGTTCAAAAGTCAGACAAAGACAATGCTTACAACCTCTCGCACTCACATGCTTTTCAATGAAATTTGGAATCCGCTGCGAAATCCAATAAATCTTGAAAAATTCAAATGGTATCTATTTCAGATATGTTTCTAGCATGATGAGTGATCACTATTTAGGGTAGTTCACCTTATTCACTTGTGACTGGCACTTAGTTGATTTCCTGCTTACTATATGCTTAGTGTTGTCTTTGTTGTGAACATCTCTTTGAAATGCTTAAAACTGAATCAAAATACTTACACTTCACATATCTTGTGCATATGCCCAGTTTGAGCATCTGCTAGCACGTGCATTTATTGCTGCACACTTAGCACAGCACCACTTAGAGCATTTTTTACACTCTAGCTGGTATACTCCTGACGCTCATGCATTCATACTCTTTGTTGCATTTTTGTTTTTTTCTTAGGGGAGGTTCTCCTGTCAAGGGGGAGTTTTTCTTTCTACCCCTGTCTGTGCTTGATGAGTTCACTTATCAACAAGGGGGAGAGATTTTGAGATTTCCTGTTTTCTCTATCTAGGGGGAGAATTTTGTCTTCCGGGCTTCCTCTCATTCAAGAGGGCTAGATATGTTATTTGGAGCTATTGCTAGTTGTGTTGAGCCGTTTGCCTCCTTTTGGAGGAACTAGCTTTGATTTTAGCTTTTGTGTTGATCTTATGCTCTGAATTGGTTTTTTATGCTCTGATAAAGCCTTTTGTGCTCCGATGAGATTTTGGCTTCTGGCTAGTGGTGTTGAACCCTGCTTTTGCCTCTTATTGAGGGCTAGCCTTTTTTGCTTGGTCGTGTTGAGCCGTTGCCCATTTCTTTGGGGACCAAGTTATGCTTACTCTAAATGACTTGTCTAGCTTTTATCTGGCTTATGGTCATTTGAGTGAGTTTCTCTTTTTTCTTCCTCTTTCTGTTTACATATGCTCAAATGGTGGTGTTGACAATGCACTCATCAAGGGGGAGATTGTGAACACAAGGTTGACTTGTCCCTTATGGTTCGGGTTGATGATGAGTGATTGTCAACGGGTAGCACTCTGGGGTAGTCAGTGGACTAACCAGAGTGTGAGATTATGCTTGTGCAACCATGTTGGTCGACTTGTGGTGTGCAGGTGTGGAGCACCAGAACGGTGGTCGATGGCTGAGGTGAAGGTCATGTAGGCTCATGCTGATGGACCGGGAGCAGTGAAGGGCGAGTGCTGGGTCTTGACTGATGAATCAGAGCAGCCAGGTGACCAACCATGGTGGCTGACACCTAGAACACGCACTTGTGCGAGGAAGTGGTGGAGTGGACCGTGTTGCCGGCGTGGTCGAGGACTAGCGGGACATGCGTCTGATCATGGAGGATGTGCACGAGGTGTGGTGCTCATGGCAGGTTTGGTGGTTTGGGCCTCAAAACCACTCAGCGCTACGGATGTCTGGTTTTGCAGAATTTGGGCCTCAAAACTCGGCGGTGGCGGTTCCGGAGGGAACCGGTGGCGGCATGCGGCGTGATCGCGGAGGGTGCGTCAAGGCGAAGCAACTCCGTGTGAAGAACATGGCTGTCGGATCAAAAACCTAGGAGTTGGTCCATTTTGCCCCCGGTGGAGTGGATAGGATCTATGTAAATAGAGGTACTTTAGGAAGTGAGAATAATCGTCTATAAGTAGAGGGGAGGGCTGGTTGGTTCAGTATCCCTTGGCTGTCATTTGTTTTGAGAATTCATTCTAGAGCTCCTAGTTTTCTCTCTAGGTAGACATCAGTTGAGCCGAGAGTTCTGCAGTGATTTTGTACTTCGACTGTGTTCTTGATTTTCAAGTTTAATCAAAGGAAGGGTTGCCGGTCTGGCCCACAGGGGTTTTTGGCTTCAAATCTCAGTTTGTACCCTTGCTGAAATTTCTGAAGTTTTATAGTTTTGGTTTCTCCTTTTCCCCATTCTTGTGTTGTTGGTGAAAACCCTTTGATTCCTTTGAGAGGATTTGGTTTGGGGATTGATTGGTGGTGAGTTGCACTCTTCGGACCACTGCATACACCTAGTTATTGTAGATTTTGGTCACGATTTGAGAAAAACTCAGTTTGAACTCGTTCTAGAAAACCCCAACAAAACCCTAATTTCTGCTGTATTTTTAAATCTACGGGTGAGTCACAAGTCAGATTGAGCTCAAAATTTGGGGAGACCTTGGAAACGTATTTGCTCAGGTGTGTGTAGAATTTCATATCAATCGAAGTTCATTTATTTCAGTTTTGAACTCAAGAATAGAATTTCGTACTGCTGAAAACAACACTTGTTGGCGATACTGTATTGGACCGTTTTGGAATTTTTTGTGTCTGATTTGCGATCCAATTTGAACGTTTTGTAATCATGAGATCACTCGTTCGCTGATGTGTTTATTGTTTGAGCACTTGCTTCATCTTAATTGAAGCAAAGTGTTAATTTTCAGTGTTTGGAGACAAAAATCCGATTGGCTCCCATTCACCCCCCTCTGGTCGCCTTACCGGTCCTACATTGGGACTCTAAAGCGGTAGATGATACTTTGCTAGAAGTATTTCTGGATTGTTGCTGAAGTTATTGTAGCTAAATATATTGATTCGATCCATTTGGAGAAGTACTTAACTACTACCATGGCGTAATTCAAATTTCCTTGCGCCGCTGGCACTGGACTAATTATATCCATTCCCCATATTAGTAGAGGCCATGATTGTTGTATTAACTGAGTCAATGATGAAGGTATCTTCTGGTCTCTTGCACACCTTTGAGAGTTGTCATATTTTTGCATGAACTCTGTTGTGTCTAAAGCTGCCTTCATCCAATAAAAACCTTGACAATTTTTTCCCCAACAGAGCTCTAGGACCTATGTGTGATCCACATATGCTAGAGTGAATTTCTCTTATCAGCTCTTGACCTTCGGCTTTGGAGATTCACTTAAGCAAAGGTGTCCAGACACCTTCCTTATACAACTCCTCTTCTATTAACTTGTACGGCCTTGTTCTAGCATGCATCCTTTTAACATACACTTCGTCATCAGCTGGATGGGTTCCCTGAAGGAAAGTTATGATCTTCGTTCTCCAATCCTCATTGTATGTGGGAAATACTGTTAAAATGGCTCTCTCCATCAATTCTCCTAAAGGTGCTTTTAATATCTCGAAGAACACTTCGGGGGGGGGCAAGGGGAGCCCTTGAGCCACATTCTTGGCTAGTATATCAGCATGTTCATTACCTAGCCTCAGGATATTCTTCAAAGAGAAACCTTTAAATGAGGCCTCCATTCTTCGTACCATATCAATATACTTTTCTAAGGCTGGGCTCTTTGCTTTGCTCGTTTTATCAACATGGCATGTAATGACTTGGGAGTCAGACTTGATAACTTCTACTTTTACACCCATTGCTTTAAGCTTACTTAGGCCTAGCAACAAATCTTCATATTCTACAATGTTGTTTGTACATTGAAATTGCAACATGGCTGCAAATGAACTTTTCACTTTTGAAGGTGAGATTACAAGGACAACAGCGCCAGCTCTGAAGGATCCGCATGAGCCATCACAAAATATTGTCCACACGGCTTCTAATGAGGTAGCTTCATCCAATAGGCTAGGAGTCCAGTTAGCAATGAAATCTACAAATGCCTGAGATTGGATAGCTGATATATGAACAAAATCAATAACAAACTCATTGAGCTCGGCAGCCCATTTTCCAATCCGCCCCGAAATTTCCCTATTTTTTATGATGCCCTTCAAGGATTGTGAAGAAGGCACAATGATATTGTAAGACTGGAAATAGTGTCGAAGCTTCCTGAGGCCATTAGGACTGAGTACAAGACCTTTTCCATCTCTCTGTAATTTTTTGGTGGGCCTAAGACTTTGGAAATGAAATATGCTAGCATTTGCTTTTTGACCCATTCTTCCACCTTCTCCTGGACCAGAGATGCACTACAGTGCATTGCGAAGTCAAAGTAGCCTAGAGGGGGGGTGAATAGGCTACACCTGAAAATTTTCACTAAAAACTTCGAGATAGGTTAAATTAAAGTTGCACTGGTGCAAACCGGTTCAGTCGATTTTGATTACAACTGAACAAGTTTGAACCTGCTCAACTTAAATTAGATAATCTATTGAACAAATATGAAGTAGTGAACAATATAGCTAAAGACTTGCCATACACAAAATCTACTAGAATGAATAATATGAACCAACCACCGAATATAAAGCGCTTAACAAGAACACACAAGAACACGCAATATAACCCGAGGTTCGGCAACCACCACAAAGGTGTCCTACTCCTCGTTGAGGAACCCACAAAGGGCCGGGTCTTTTCCAACCCTAATCCTCCACAAGCCGACCACAAAGGTCAAGGCAATCTCTTCTCAAATCAGCTCAAAGAGTGGGTGATACAAACTTCTTGGGGTCGTCCACAAATTTGGAGACTCCCAAGCAACCTCTAACCGTCAAGGAACACGAGGTTCCAAGAGTAACAAATCCGCACAAGGTTAAGTTTGCAACGAGCTCAAGAACAAAGAGAAAGGGAGAATCGAGATGAAATTGACAGTGAGTTCGATCGAGTTCACCTCACACCAAGGGTCCTTCAAATGATTGAAGGAGATGTGATTGCGGGTGTGAAAGGTGAAATGAATGCGCTTGTTTGAAGGTTGGTCAGCCAAGAATTCATGGGAGAGGCAGGAGTTAATGAGAGAGAGAGTGTGAGGGGGTATATAAAGGATCCCCCAAAAGCTGGCAGCCGTTGGGAGAAAAAGAGTAAAAACCGGTTGAACCGGTTTTCAGACCGGTTGAGCCGGTTTCTACCAGGGGGATCCCGGTCCACTGAGCTACTCAGCCGGAGACTCAACCGGTTTCAAAACTGGCTGAGTAAGGAAAAAATTCGGCTCAACCGGTTTTAGAAAAATATCTGTTGCGACTTTTCTGACAGCTCTGACTGTCAGACAGGTCAGAGCAGAGGTGGCAGGTGAACAGTACCAAAACCGGTTGAACCGGTTTTGGGGGCTGAAACCAAATTTTGAGTATTTTGAAGAGAACAAAAGTGGAGTCTTTGTGGGAAGTAAAATTTGTTTTTCTCAAGGGCATTCATGATCTGGAAAAATGTTCTCCAAGATGTTTTCAAAAGATTTTGAACTTGGCTCATTGCACAACTTACTTAACCGTCGCGGATCCCTCTTAATTGCACGGTGATTCCTATGACTCAAGAATTATAAATTTAGCACCGCCGTTGTTTCTAAGCACTTGGAGCACGCCTTTTGATGTGGAATTTTAAATCCGCTGTGCTTTATACTTTTATGCTCGTAAGATCTGTGCTTCTCCTGTCTGTAGAATTTCTGTGTACATACTAGGAGCAAACTTGTTAGAATCTTAGTTTCTTTTGTCATTAATCACCAAAACCCTCAATTAGGGTTGATTGCACTTACAATCTCCCCCTTTTTGGTGATTGATGCCAAAACAAACTGGAATAGAAATAAGAATTAAAAGTTACAAGTCATTGCGACATAAAATCTTTTGTGTATGTGTAGCTCCCCCTAAATATGTGCATGAGTTTTGCAAAATTAACATTGACTTGACATGTCAATTTGCAACATATTTAGAGAGAGAACAATCAACGCCATACACAAAACAATGAGGTATGAAACATAATTAGATAGAGAGAGTAAAAATTACACATTCAGGCTCATTAATGCATAACATGTGATATGAAAAATTCTACTGCTATTACAATAATGAGAACTCATCTCATCACATCATAAAAGTGTTTATGGCTTAGAAGCATGCATGCATCATAAATAGTTATTACAGACCGATTGTTCATTACAAAAATAAAGGGTACTGCATAAAGGGTACTGCCATAATAAACCTTCTCCCCCTTTTTGGCAACAAGAACTAAAAAGAGAGAGAGACGCCAGTCCAATGATCACCAGTTGGGAGGAGGATGATGAGGAGCAAAGAGGTGGTGCGCCAGGTCAGAGGCAAAGTGTTCCTCCCCAGACTGAGGAGCACTGCCAGAAGGATCCTGGGGCGGAGGATAAGAGGACGATTGGCCCGGATCCCCGTGATACGGAGGCGGGACAAACTGCTCACGATCATCAAAATAAGCTTCTTCTTCTTCGTCGACGTCATCTGCTATCGAAAAAGGCACCCCGTATGCCTGCTGGTACCACTCGTTGATCTCCGGAGGAGGAGGATGGAGAGGTACATCAGGAGAGCGGGGGCGAAGGGAGTACCCAAAGAGGAAGCTTGACGACGTAGGTTGTCGTCAGTCTCCCGCTGACGTCGAGCCACCTCATGGACATCCGCAGCAATGTTCCGGCACATGGAGAAGAATGCCGCAAACCCGTGGGCCAAGCGGGCACCCATCCCTCGGCCACGACCTCGACCACGACCACGACCACGTGGCATGGGAGATCCGCGGCCAGGGGAGGGACGCGAGACACCGGTAGCAGCAGCAGTAGGACCAGCAGACGGACCTGCAGATGTATGAGCACGAGAGCTGGAGGGGGCTTTCCTGAGGCGCCTTGCTGGATTGTTGGGATCAATCCAGAAAGGGGTATAGGACTGATGTCTTGTACCTTTGTCAAATCTAAACTGGGTCACAACCTCAATCATCTTCATGATAAATGGAGCATGAAGACACCCCTTCAATGGAAAGCAGGCGGCATGAATGATTTCCTGCCAAATCATATCAAAGACATTTATACTCTCTGAGCTGCTGGGTTTCATGAAAGAGAGCAAGACCTTGCTCTCTCCAAGAATGTTCATCTGATTACCCCCTTTTGGAATGAGGGTCATCCTGTAGAGGGAGTTGATGTATCGATAATACTTATGCATGTTTGTAGACTCCCAATACTTCCCAGACTCAGAAAGATGAAGGTCTTTGGCTTCATCTCTAGTAGGCTGCCGGAAATCATGTATCTTGATCTTGTCGCCAGAGATATCATTGTCAGAAAAACCAAGAATGTGAGCAAACCTACGGTAGCTCACCTTATACCAACTACCTTCAATGAAGAAGTTCAGATAAGGGTAGTTGTATGGGCTCTCCTCGTCAGCTAGCTTGATCCACAAAGTTGAGTAGAATTGGGCAATCACTTCATCATTCCAATCATATTGGAATGTCATGATACTCTTCATCTTTTTCCTTTCACAGGCCCTCAATGCATGTGTCATCTCTGGGTCCCCAATGGCCTCACAACCTTCCCAGTTGATATAGCGTTGAAGCAGAATAGGTTGATGCTTCTTGGGGAGGATCACAGAATTATAAAAATCCACGTGATGAAGCGTCCAAAAGCGGTTTCCATCAATCCTGGCATCGCGAATGCGCAATGCTGGAAACGGAGATCCTGAAGGAGAGCAGAACCGCCACTGGCAGTGAAATCAGTTACTGGCTCATTGCCAGCACGCCGAGCCTCTGCCCGGTGGAGGACCAAACCACGAATCACAGGGGCGTGGGCCGGCGGCAGATCAATTTCATCATCCTTCCCGCCTTCATCATCACTCGTAGCCTCCCACGCCTGCGGATTCGCCGCGGGTCGGGACCGACCGGAAGGATTCCGGGTTGTCCGACCGCGAGCACTTTGAGACCCGGAGGCCTCAGCACCTTGCATGACACTTCCGCTTCCTCGCCCACGCTTGGATCGAGAGCGTGGGGGAGTATCTCCATGTATTTCTTGGTCATCCGAGGAGTCGGATTCAACCACGGACGGGTTCCTCCGACGCACCATTCTAAGAAACAAAAATAGAACCTATGATGAGCAAGGATCAAACACGTTTGAGTAGAAACGCATAAGATATTGAGCATGCACTTCAACCGTTCATATGAGCGGTTCAACTACAACGAACAATATCAAATCGCTAAACTCTAACAATGTTTGTGACAAATGAAGATAATCTAAGTGTTGCAATCCCTTAAACTAAAATGTACCCAACGAATGATACATTAGATAATCAAGAACGCGTAGGATCGAGTACAAGGAAATGAAATAGGGCAATACCTCGATCCGGAGATTTAGTCAAGAAATCCCAATGAGATTGAGGAAGATGATGGAGAACGCTGGGATGAACGGATCTCCAACAACTCTTCCAAAGATGAGAGGGCACAAGTGAGTTTTTTAGAGTGGAGTGTGAAGGAGAGAGAGAGAGAAGAGTGGGCGGCGGCGGCTGGAAAATGAAACTGAGAAGAAGAGAAGAGGAGAGAGGGAGAGAAATAAAAGGGGGGAGCCGGCCGGTCAGAATACAGAAAACCGGTTCAACCGGTTCAAAAACCGGTTCAACCGGTTTCTGGTCAAACTGTGCAGTAAAAGCGCGCAGAAAAAGGTGTTGACTGCGCGAAAATTCTGGCAGTCTGACAGCACAGACTGCAAAAAAACTGACAGCGCAGACTGCGCGCAGACTGACGGCGCGAAGGCCAAAACCGGTTCAACCGGTTTTTATACCGGTTCAACCGGTTTCCACCAGGGGAAAACCGGTTGAGTGGCCTACTCAGCCGGTTTACTCAACCAGTTTCCAGATATTGCCCAGAAGGGCTATAATAGCACTTAGCAAATATGACATGAGTGATTTTAATGATAAAAATGTTATTTCTCATTTCATATTGCTCAAACAATCAATTTACATCCATCAAATTTGATCAAAATTTTAGTTATTAAGACACGTTTCGAGAATCCAAGATATTTAGCTCACTCCTAAGAAAACAAAACCTAGTCTCATCAAGGGGTTTTGTGAAGATATCGGCTAGTTGATTTTCGGTGCTCACATGAAACAATTCGATATCTCCTTTGGCTTCGTGGTCTCTCAAGAAATGGTGTCTAATGTCAATATATTTAGTTCTAGAGTGTTGCACCGGATTGTTTGCAAGTTTTATGGCACTCTCATTGTCACACAAAAGTGGAATTTTGTTAAACTCACAACCAAAATCTCTAAGGGTTTGCTTCATCCATAACAACTGTGCACAACATGCCCCAGCTGCTATGTACTCAGCTTCTGCAGTGGAAAGTGCAACACAATTTTGTTTCTTGGAACTCCATGACACTAAGGACCGCCCAAGGAATTGGCAAGTCCCAGTAGTGCTTTTTCGATTTACTTTGCAACCGGCATAATCTGAGTCAGAATAGCCAAGCAAATCGAAAAGGGAGCCTTTGGGATACCATAATCCTAGGTTTTGGGTGTGGACTAAGTATCTTAGAATTCTCTTAACGGCTACAAGATGGCAATCTTTAGGGTTTGCTTGAAAACGTGCACACATGCAAACACTCAACATTATATCAGGTCTAGATGCACATAAGTAAAGCAGTGATCCTATCATTGATCTATATAATTTTTGATCTACAGGTTTACCTTCCTCATTTAGGTCGAGATGTCCATTTGATGACATTGGAGTCTTGGCGTGTTTTGCTTTTTCCATGCCAAACTTCTTGAGCATATCTTGTGTATATTTGGTTTGGCATAGAAAAGTACCTTCCTTGAGCTGTTTGACTTGAAATCCCAGGAAGTATTTAAGCTCGCCCATCATAGACATCTCAAACCTGTTCGTCATTACTTTGCTAAACTCTTCACAAAATTTTTCATTAGTACTACCAAATATAATGTCATCAACATATATTTGGCACACAAATAATTCATTGTCAACTTTTCGAGTAAATAAAGTAGAGTCAGCTTTTCCTATTGTAAACCCATTCTTAATTAAAAAATCTTTAAGACAGTCATACCAAGCTCTAGGGGCTTGTTTAAGCCCGTAGAGTGCCTTGTGAAGTAGATAAACATGATTTGGCTTCCTTGGGTCTTCAAAGCCCGGCGGTTGCTCCACATAGACCCTCTCTTGTAGTGGACCATTTAGAAACGCGCTCTTGACGTCCATTTGATATAACTTGAAATTATGGTTAGTAGCATAGGCAATTAATATTCTTATTGACTCTAACCTTGCTACCGGCGCATATGTTTCACCAAAATCAAGTCCTTCCACTTGAGTGTAGCCTTGAGCAACCAACCGTGCTTTATTCCTTGTAACCATGCCATGTTCATCTTGTTTGTTCCTAAAGACCCATTTTGTCCCAATCACATTTTGCTTGGGTCTTGGAACCAAGGACCAGACTTCATTCCAGGTGAAGTTGTTCAACTCCTCTTGCATGGTGATTATCCAATCCGGATCACCCAACGCTTCTTCAACCTTAAGTGGCTCAAGAGAGGAAACAAACGAGTAAAATTCACAAAAATTTGCTAAACGAGATCGAGTTGTTACCCCTCTCCTAATGCTACCCAAGATGTTGTCCACCGGATGATCTCTTTGAATAGTGTGATGAACTCGAGGATGAGGCACTGATGATTGTCTTTGAATTTGTTCCTCCTCATCATCTACTTGATCAATAGCCACTTCACCATCAATGCTTTCATGTTCATCTTCTACCACCGTTGACATCCTTTGGGGTTGATGATTTTCTTCAAGATTTGGATGACTTGAGGTTGATGGGTTTGCTTGGGTGGAGGATTTGTCACCCACCAGTCCACCACCTTTGCACCCACATCAAAAACCTCATTGGTCATCCATAAAGTTCCTTCATCATCATCCTTCTCTTGAGGTCTTACCTCACCTATTGCAAGTCTCTTTATAGCCTCACAAGGTGGTTCTTCATTTCCTGCAGTGCCATTAGAAACGTGCCCTTGCGAGCCATTAGACTCATCAAATGTCACGTCTATCGCTATTTCAACAAGACCGGTGGTATTGTTGAAAACGTGATATCCATGCGCATTTGATGCATAACCAGGCAAGAAACCCTCGTCCACTCTAGGAGCAAACTTTGAGCTCTTGACTTTCTTGTTAAGAATAAAACATTTACAACCAAATACTCTAAAATAATCAACTTTAGGTTTGTTACCAGTGAGAAGTTCATAAGCTGTCTTCTTGTAGATCTTATGAAGATAGAGACGGTTGATTGCATGACAGGCAGTGTTGACCGCCTCTGCCCAAAAGTTGTCAGGTGTCTTGTACTCATCTAACATAGTTCTAGCAGCTTCAATTAGAGTTTTATTCTTTCTTTCCACAACACCATTTTGTTGTGGAGTGTAAGGAACCGAAAACTCATGTTTGATTCCTTCTTCACCTAAGAATTCTTCAACACCTGTGTTCTTGAATTCTGTCCCATTATCACTCCTCACTTTCTTGATTTTGAGCTCAAACTCATTTTGAGCCCTTCTCATGAATTTCTTCAAGGTTTCTTGAGTTTCACCTTTATCACTTAAAAAGAAAACCCAAGTGAAACGAGAATAATCATCAACAATGACTAAACCATACTTACTACCACCAATGCTGATGTAAGCCACAGGTCCGAAGAGGTCCATGTGAAGAAGCTCCAGTGGCCTTTTTGTTGTAACCACATTCTTTGATTGATGTGGGACTCCATGTTGCTTTCCTGCTTGGCATGCGCCACAAACCCTATCTTTCTCAAACACAACATTTGTTAGTCCAATGATGTGACCATCCTTTTGAAGTTTGGCCAAGTTCCTCATGCCAACATGAGCTAGCCGGCGATGCCAAAGCCAACCCCTGTCAGATTTTGCCACTAAACAAGTCTCAGGCGTCACTCTACTTGTTGTGAAATCAACAAGATAGAGTTTGCCCTTCAAGCGACCTGTAAAGGCAACAGAGGAATCCTCCCTTCTAAGGATCTTCACATCCACATCAGAAAATAAGCAATTATAACCCATTCCACAAAGTTGTGAAACGGACATCAAATTGTAGCTTAAAGAATCTACCAATAAAACATTTGAAAGTGATTGTTGGTCAGAGATAGGAATTTTACCAATACCAATCATCTTACTCTTGCCACTATCTCCAAACACAATTTCTTGTGTTTCTTGAGTCAGTTGCAAGGAGTGGAACATGTCTTTCTCCCCGGTCATGTGATTTGTGCATCCACTGTCAAGCACCCAACTTGACCCACCAGAGGAGTAGACCTGCAAAACAAATTTAGGCTATGCTTTTAGGTACCCAAATCGATTTGGGTCCTGCAGTGTTAGTTATAGCCTTGGGTACCCACACACTTCTTTTCATGACTTTTCTTTTAGTGTAGGCACCCACATATTTCACAACCAATTTCCCTAAATCCCAAGTCAACATATAATCACAAAGATAAGAGTGGGAAATGGGAGCATTAAATTTTTGTCCACTTGAGGATTCCACTTCCTTTATCTTACTCTTTGTGGAACTCAAGTTTACCTTTACCTGAGGTGACTTGTCATTTGAGGAGTGAATCCTCCCCAAGGCATCATATAGGGTGGTTCCCTCTATGAACTTGGGGGATCTCCACCCCTTATGCACTGTGCTAGGGTTTTCCTTGGATGAGTTGAACCCAAGCCCCCTTCTTCCATTGTTGGGCTTAAGGGACTTGTACTTGGGTTCAACTTTCTTTAACCCATCATTGCTAGAGCATCTTTTCAAAATTCCTTTGACCTTCACTTGTGGGCTATTCTTCCTTGCATGGTTAGTTAGACAACAAGAAGCATGATATTTGGCACAATGTTTGCAAGAATTATCATTTGAGGAGCTAGACTTAGATTCAATTACTAAAGATGAGGCATTGATGTTCTTGCAATTTTCAAGTTGCACTTGAAGTTCTTGATTTTGAACATTCAAGCTTAACATGCTTGTTTCAAGTGCATTCTTTTCATTTGCAAGATTAGCTATAGAGGTTTTCATATTAATTACTTCTTTATCTTTATTCTCTATAGTTATCTTGACTAAAGAGACTTCCTTAGTCAAGACATCTAGCATTTCATCTTTATTGTGAATCAACTCTTGAAGCTCTAGGTTTCTTTCCTTTTCAAGGATAAGCAAGTCTTCTTGAGCATCAAGAGTTGCTTTTCTTTTATCTAGCTTCTCCATTAATTTGGTGATAACATTGTATCCATTCAAGCCAAATTCTTTAATCATTTTATTTTTCATGGCAATTTGATCATCATCATCATCATTTGGAAAATCATTACTAAATAAGGTTAACTTATCTCCCTTTGCCATGAGGCAAGTTGGAGTGTAGGAGTCGTCTTGTAGGTTGGTGAAGAGTTGCGCGCTTGATGTAGATTGGATGGCCACATTTGCCACCACTTCCTCTTCCTCGGAGCTAGAACTCTCTTCATCGGAGTTCCATTCTTCACCAATATGGGCTTGACCATATTTCTTCTTCTTGAAGTATCCCTTGGTCTTGCCTCCCTTTTTAAACTTGTCCTTCTTGTATTCCTTCTTGACTTCTTGTTCCTTCTTGTTAGGACAATCCGCTAAGAAATGACCGGTTTGGCCACATTCATAGCATGCCCTCTTCTTTACTTTCCTTTGGAACTTGTCATTCTTCCTTACAAATTTCTTGAATGTTTTGATGAACATAGCTGTGTCTTCATCACTTGAGCTATCTTCATCACTTGAGGTCTCGACCACTTTCTTTGCTTTGTGGTCTTTGTTCTTTTTGGGGTTGTCTTGTTCATTTGTGATCAAAGCATGAGAGTCTCTTGTCTTGATGGGGGCTTCTTCGGACTCGTGTTGTTGAATTTTTGCAAATAATTGATGAGGCGTCATATCCTCATAGTCATCACGATCCCTTATCATCCTTGCAAGACTCTTATCCTTTTCTTTATAAGCTCTCATGAATAATCTTGTGACCTTGGAGTCACTCCAATCTTCACTCCCAAGTACTCTTATTTTGTTGACCAACACCATCAACCGATCAAAGAGTGATTGAAGCGACTCACCCTTTATCCAATCATATCTTGCAAGCTCACTTTCCAAAGCTTCAACTCTATGTCTCTTAGCTTTGGGATCTCCTTCATGTGACATTTTAAGAATATTCCAAATGTCACGGGCATCTTCTCTTCCTTGAACTTTCCGGTATTCTTCCGGACAAAGACTTCCTTTAATTATGCTCACTGCTTGAGCATTGCGATGAATCTCTTGCATCATTTCTGGAGTCATCTCTTCTCCTTGGGCAGGCTTATACATACCTACATTAACAATCTCCCAAAGACTAGGATGTACACCGATTAAATGCGACTTCATCTTATCGGCCCACTCGTCATAGTTCAACTCACTAAGAGTTGGTAACTTTCCAAGTGGGGCGGAAGAGAAGTTGGGAATAAAATTTCTAGAGTAATCGAATTGAACTTTACTAAACTCGTTACCTTTGCTTTTGGTAGATGATTCTTCGGTGTTGAGACTTACCTTGCTCAACACCTTCGACACCAAAAGATCCACTAGGTCGTCATTGTAATCAAATTTTCCTTTACCTTTGTCTTCTTCGGCCTTTCTTCTTGATTCTTCTTCTTCGGCCTTTTTCTTAGCATCTTCCTCTTTCATCTTGAGGAACATCCTCTCGGCGATCTTCATGGCGAGGTCGAGGACCTTGGGGTCCACTTCCTCACCGGAGGATGTGACAGGAATATCCTCAAGGATAGGATCCACATGGTCCCGTTGAGTAGACATAATCGCTTCCTCACGCGGTTAAGCGTAAAATGAGGTACGAGGCTCTGATACCAATTGAAAGTAGCCTAGAGGGGGGTGAATAGGCTACACCTAAAAATTTTCACTAAAAACTTCGAGATAGGTTAAATTAAAGTTGCACTGGTGCAAACCGGTTCAGTCGATTTTGATTACAACTGAACAAGTTTGAACCTGCTCAACTTAAATTAGATAATCTATTGAACAAATACGAAGTAGTGAAGAATATAGCTAAAGACTTGCCCTACACAAAATCTACTAGAATGAATAATATGAACCAACCACCGAATATAAAGCGCTTAACAAGACCACACAAGAACACGCAATATAACCCGAGGTTCGGCAACCACCACAAAGGTGTCCTACTCCTCGTTGAGGAACCCACAAAGGGCCGGGTCTTTTCCAACCCTAATCCTCCACAAACCGACCACAAAGGTCAAGGCAATCTCTTCTCAAATCAGCTCAAAGAGCGGGAGATACAAACTTCTTGGGATCGTCCACAAATTTGGAGACTCCCAAGCAACCTCTAACCGTCAAGGAACACGAGGTTCCAAGAGTAACAAATCCGCACAAGGTTAAGTCTGCAACGAGCTCAAGAACAAAGAGAAAGGGAGAATCGAGATGAACTTGACAGCGAGTTCGATCGAGTTCACCTCACACCAAGGGTCCTTCAAATGATTGAAGGAGATGTGATTGCGGGTGTGAAAGGTGAAATAAATGCGCTTGTTTGAAGGTTCGTCAGCCAAGAATTCGTGGGAGAGGCAGGAGTTAATGAGAGAGAGAGTGTGAGGGGGTATATAAAGGATCCCCCAAAAGCTGGCAGCCGTTGGGAGAAAAAGAGTAAAAACCGGTTGAACCGGTTTTCAGACCGGTTGAACCGGTTTCTACCAGGGGGATCCCGGTCCACTGAGCTACTCAGCCGGAGACTCAACCGGTTTCAAAACCGGCTGAGTAAGGAAAAAATTCGGCTCAACCGGTATTAGAAAAATATCTGCTGCGACTTTTCTGACAGCTCTGACTGTCAGACAGGTCAGAGCAGAGGTGGCAGGTGAATAGTACCAAAACCGGTTGAACAGGTTTCAGGACCGGTTGAACCGGTTTTGGGGGCTGAAACCAAATTTTGAGTATTTTGAAGAGAACAAAAGTGGAGTCTTTGTGGGAAGTAAAATTTGTTTTTCTCAAGGGCATTCATGATCTGGAAAAATGTTCTCCAAGATGTTTTCAAAAGATTTTGAACTTGGCTCATTGCACAACTTACTTAACCGTCGCGGATCCCTCTTAATTGCACGGTGATTCCTATGACTCAAGAATTATAAATTTAGCACCGCCGTTGTTCCTAAGCACTTGGAGCACGCCTTTTGATGTGGAATTTTAAATCCGCTGTGCTTTATACTTTTATGCTCGTAAGATCTGTGCTTCTCCTGTCTGTAGAATTTTTGTGTACGTACTAGGAGCAAACTTGTTAGAATCTTAGTTTCTTTTGTCATTAATCACCAAAACCCTCAATTAGGGTTGATTGCACTAATTACACGAAGCTAATACATAGAACAACAGATGAGCCCCTAACGATGGTGGGGAGAGAATTGTTAACTAAATCAAATATTGTTTCAACTTTTTGAAGGCTTGTTGTTAGGCTACTCCCCATTGAAACACTTCGAAGAAGGGAAAGCTTCGTTCTAGAGATCTTGAGGTGAATGTTTTCAAAAAGGCAAGCCTCCCTACTAACTTTTGATCCCTTTTCTTGACTTTGGCGGCTCCAATCGAAGTATGGCCTCTATTTTATATGGGTTTGCTTCAATTCCTTTTGTCGGTACAAGAAAACCAAGGAACTTACCCTTTTTACTCCAAATACGCATTTTTAGGGTTTAGCTTCTGGCCTGCCCTTCGGAAGTTGGCGAAGGTCTCTTGGACATCTAAGATATGACTCTGCTGCTTCATGCTTCTTACAATGGTATCATCAACATAAGTCAAAACATTTCTACCATGTTGTGTGCTCAACACCTTGGTTGTCATTCTGCTGAAGCTTCCACCAGCATTCTTAAGCCCCTCAAGCATCCGAAGATAGCAATATGTGCCACTTGGGGTTATGAAGCTAGTCTTCGACTCATCCTCCTTCTTCATCCAAATATGATGATAACCTAAGTAGTAGTCAAGCAGACTCATGAGCTCCAAATTAGTTACTGCATCCACGAGGGAATCCATTCTTGGCAAAGAAAATTCATCCTTCAGGCATGCCTTGTTGAGGTCTGTGAAATTTATGCACATCCTCCATTTTCCATTGGATTTCTTGACCATGGTTGTATTAACCAACCACTCTGGGTATGCAACTTCTCTTATGACTCTAGCATTGGGTAGTTTCTTGACTTTGTCCTTTGCACCTTCAGCCTTGTCTTCAAACATTTTATGGAGCTTTTGCTTTCTTGGCCTGATGCTTGGGTCAACATTCAAACCATGTTCTATGATACTTCTGTTGACCCACATAGGTCATTTGCTGACTAATCAAAGACATCCTTGTTGTGAAATAAGAATCTTTTGAGATCTGATTCTTGCTTCGAAGGGGGCTGGTTGCCAAAGAAAACCTTTTGATCGGTCACATCTTCACAAAGCAAAATTGGCTTCGACTGTTCTATCGAAGATGCTTTCTCTTTGATTTGCTTTTCTGATGCTTGAGCTTGTGTTTTAGCTTCATCAATATTGTATACAATTTTGGGTTCTTGCAAGTTCCCTTCTGCTCTTCTTGTGGCCTCTTGACTGCCATACACTGATATGGCCCCTTGGTTGCTCGGTATCTTCATGTAGAGGTATGTTGAATGCAAAATTGCTTCGAAGATATTGAGTGTTCTTTTTCCGATAATTGCATTCTATGGTAATTCCATGTCAACTATCTTAAAGACAACTTCTTTTGTCCTCGTGTTGTTGACATAGCCAAAGGTGATGGACATAGCCAACTTTCCAAGGTCCAACACTTGTTGTCCTCCAAAGCCACGGAGGGGATAGGTTGAGTCCTGGATCTTGTACTCTGGCTCCTGCATTTGTTTAAGGCCTTCGCAAATATGATATATGTTGCACTGCCCGTGTCAACCAGAACATTGTGAACCACGAAGCCATGACATATCTATGTGGGTAATCTTTAAGACGAAGATCTTCTTGAGAAAATGTGATGGGAATATCAGACCACTTGGTTTTGATGTAGGGTCCTTGGACACCCACATGTTGCACCCTTCTTTTGGGCTTCTTTTCTTTGCTTTTTATTGCTAGGTTCGAAGCTCGAGCCCCCAGTGATAGGGAGCACAAGCTTCTTCATCTTGGTGACGAAGCCTGATGGTTATCCATGTTCTTCGTCGTTGTGTAGTTTGTTGTGGTCGTGAAATCACTGGAGGTGGTGCCAATGTTGGTCACTCGGTTTTGACCACTGGATAGGTATCAAAAACAAGGGAACACAAGTTAATAATTTAAAGGCTTTTCCCTTTAATTAACTCTCTCCCAAAGGTCAATTAAAAGGAGAAGATGAATGAATGCGATAAGAGAACAATGACAATAGTATGTAAATCGAGAAGAGTAAGTCAAGTCACTCATCTAGATATGCACACAATGCATTCTATCTTTTTCCTTGAAATATATTGAATGGTTACAAGTATACCTTCAGCTTTACAAACAACTGCTCGAAGGTAGTTTCAGATGCTAAGTAGTACAAAGCTCCTGGCTCTCAAAAAGGTCATTTATGCATGACACTTTTCCTCTACTTATAGGGGAGAGGTAAAACTCCATATGAAATTACAAGTATGCCCACGAAGTTTACACATATATATGGTTTACAAGTATTACATGGCAATATTGTCTTTCTTCCTTCTTCTTTCTTGTTGCGCAAGACTTCTGGCTCTTTCCCTTCCTTACTTCATAGGCCAAGGCATTTCTTGATGAAGTAGTTGACTTCGGCTCATGCCTTCGCAGCATCAATGTCCACACGAAGCTCCACATCTTCTCTTTTCTGGTTTGCAGGTGACTCTTGACGAAAGCTTGCTTCATTGTCACTTCGTGTTCTACCTGAAACACATTCACTCAACAGTCATGGTGCTCGTTGATTCATGAAAGTAGGATCTTCGGGAAAGTAGGACCCCCAACATTCATGTTGCTCAGTTGATTCATGATCTTGTAATTTTCTTCACCTTTCTATTCATCAATTAATGTGTAGCAAGAATACATAGTGTATTATGCACACAATAGATCGAACATCTCTAAAATGTCTACATTGTATTAAGGGTTTAATAAAGTACTGTTCAAGCAAAATAGCTATGTTAGGATATTAATTGACTGGAAAGAAAATATTTTCCTTTATTTTAACTCAAGAAAGAAAATACACGAACGATGCTAGTTGATGGCCAAAATTGGTACTAGAGAGTTCTCCTTAGTAAGGTTTTTGTCGCCAACCGACACTAAAGGGTTCGAAGCTTTAAAGTATGAGTTCATGTTGTCAACTGATACTAAAGTAGGGGCAGAGCCAAGGGGTCGGGGCAGGGGCCTTGGCCCCTCTAACCCTTCCATGTTGTTTATATATTTATACACATACAATATAAAATATGGTATTTTCTTTGGTCAAAATAAATTTCTATATCTAAGTAAAAATTTATCGTATTTTTGAAGCATCAAATTCTTCGCTAATAATAAAATCAATGAATTTTCGCCTAAAGTTGTCACCGGATAGTTACTGTGTGCACGACGAATTTGGTGCTTTACCTTGAGTAAAGAACCATCTAGAGCTAAATACATTATGATCACTTTGATTTGATGAAAAGCCTTGTCAAATTGTGTAAAAGTTCCATGTATCAAATGGTTTATGGATTATTAAGATTAATGGTGATCCTTTCATTCTTAATTGCAACCATTAATACAACAATTTAGCTACAAAACCTATCAAAACATATCTACAAAATAAATCTCACTCTATTATCAACTAGTACTAAAGTGAACTCCCTTAACTTCTTAGTACCAGTTTTTAACACCAATCAGTACGTACTATACTTGTAACCACATCTATTATCAACCATTACTAAATCTCACCCTAGTATCGATTCTAGTTCAACCAGGACAAATGTTAGGGGTCCAAAGCCCCTTTTCTGTACTAGAGTGCATGGTCAACACTTCCTCTAATATATAAGATGAGTAGATTAGTTGTAACAGATGTCATATGAAATGTCGGTCCGGGGCATTGATGCAAATCTATGAAAATGAACAAAACAAGCATATCAGGTGTGAACTTTTTCTGTTGTAGCTAGGACCTTAATTTCTTGAGCAACTGAGAATGAGGCTAGAGCATATATAAACAGCTTTAATTTATCTATATATAGAGTTAAGATGGCTAACTTCTTCCGGGATTCGAGGCCAGGATTAATCTCCACCATTCGAAGTGGGATTCCGGAGAATCCATCATCCTGCGCACTTCCTTGCATGCCTTCAGATAACTTAGTTTAAGTACGGATCTCCTGCTAGTTAATTAATTAATTAAGAAGTGACTATTTTTTTGGTGTTGGCATCCATTAAATTGACACTCACTTTACCACTTTTCTCACGGTATATTTATCTTTCGGTTGCCTACGCAATATATTATTTCGTCATTCGATTAGCTAGTGCGGCATATTAGTTGAGCATAGATGCCATAACCAGATTGGTAATTATTCACCACTGTTGAAAAAAATGTTTGCAGAGCTATCTCATTTATTGTACTTGACACCTAATAAGAGCCCACTTCTTTGAATTCTATCCGATTTAGTGACTGTACTCTCCTGCCGTCTCACAAGTCAATAAAAAAAGAGAATAATGCATGCATATTACCAATTTGACTGTCGTTTGTTTGTAAACACATTCCCGATGTTGTATTTGGGAGGTGGTAGTGTCATTATTTTTTTGAAGTACGTACCATCACAACAGTAAAACATTAAATGCATTGGTTTTATTATAACTAGTTGATGTCAATGGATGATATTTAATTACAACTAGTTTTTTTCCTTAGCACTCGAATGAATGTAAAGGAAAAAAAACTAGTTGATGAGTTCTGTCAAGTTTCTGATACAAAAATGGCATTGATGAGTTAATTTGTAGCAAAGCTTGCTATGTGAAAAATACACAATATAATACTGACGACATGGGCAAAGCTGATAGGATCGGACCGTGATGGTGGCTATCAACTGATTGTTAGGCGAGATTTTGATCTACTTATGTAGTATTTATCATATGATTGCTATTAAAGTTTAGCGCGGAAAGTTTGATTGTGAACGGGGTAATAAGTAGTGGGAGTCATAATTTGTCCTAGGATACAACAAGAGGTCCAGATCTCGTCCCATTACTTACCAGGGAAAGGACAGGATCCGACGTCCAACAAAATGAAGATTTTATCTAGTGCTTGCTTTCGCCTTTCATATGCTCATAATGTCTACATTATAGGTTAGAAAAAGACCCACTCCAGGTGTACTAACACTTTTACATCACTTCACACATATATATACATGCACAATCCACTACCAATAACAAATGGATTATTTTTTTAAGGGAGGGGGGGGGGAGTTGATTGATAATCATAAGGAAAATATGTATATTGGCATTCATAAAACTGAACTTCCAGGACAATTCTGCAGAAGTTGCCAAAGAGGTAAATTTGAAGCTAATCAATGTTTTCTGTCGTTTATCATTATTCATGTATTTAGGTCAAACATCAGGATGGAACCTGCTGAGACTGTCTTGTTGTATCAAACTCCTCCGTTGAATTTCAATATATTTCCAGGCATGGAATCTCTCTCCCTCCTCGTAGTTTGCTTTTAAAAAAATGAACTTCCACGCACAGATCAAGTATATATATGCATGCATGGCTTGTTTTTTGGCACAGCTCTAGCTCCAAAGTACAGACTAAATTAATGTGATCATTCAAATACTTGTATGTAGTTTGAACTCTAAAAGATATTTATCGTCTCTCGTTAGCTCTAGATCCATAATTTCTTGAAGCTACATATACCCATCTCTACAGGGTTCTGCCAAGCACGGTACGTATATATATATACTGGAGGTACCTGTGGTGAAATATTTAGTTCATGTCAAATCATCCTTAATAGTAGCTCGCATATGTAATACCTTCATATGTACGAGCTTCAGGAAAAGCTAATTAGTGCAAAGGTTTTTAAGTACATTTTGAGAGACTGATACATATTCTTATTTAAACATAGTATTTTCCATATATATATAAGAACGTAACCAATAGTTTGTGTTACATATATATATAATAATGCAAATCATCCCATGAAAAATACTTATTTATCTGTCCCTTTCATAAAGGTTCCTGAACATATCTGCTGATGAGAGTGGTATTGAGAAGTGTAAAACTGTAAATAATGCAGCGTCACAACTTTTGTCGGCCACACAGCAATATTATTATATATATGACGCATTTCCACAGCTCCGCCTCTTGTTCTCATGTGGAAAGGATGGTTAATATATATACATGCCTTGATGCTAACGCAAGAAATAGATTCGAAAAGTTGTCCTAATCGCTCAGCCGAATTAGGCTATTGGCTACTTGCTTTCTTGTAGATGCTTAGGGCAGCCGGCGTCTCAGCGTTTTATTCAGCTCTCTAGCTAAAGCTATGCATGCGCGCCTAGCTAGACCCAGGATTGATGCCTCTCTAGTCTTCGTGTGATTCCATGATCTGTAAATCAAAGCAGAATGAAAGTGATGCCGCCATAAAGTTTCGACTGGTGCAAAAACGACAGCACAAATATATATTAATCTTAAGTTTGGCGATATGTGCGTACGCGTGTTGAGAGAGAGAGAGAATACTAGCTGTTTTGCCGTGTAGGGGTTTTAGCTAATTCATAATCAGTTTTGTTTCGCATACATGGACTAATTGTCTGATCTTGTGAATATAGGTTGTAGGCCAGTGCGACCTATAGATTATTGGCCAATAAAGTCAACACTAGACACCCATTAACCTAGCTCATCGCGCTAGCCCTAGTCTCGTTGTTTATGGAAGCTAACTAAAGATTAGTCCATCCATTTTAGTATTATTTAGTTCCTAAATTGCCAAACGGTAGGACTAAATTGTTTTAGTCTCTAGTCGCTCAAGGGGCGACTAAAAGGAACTAAATCATATAAATTTCACTTTTTACCCCTCCTTTAATTCAGTTGCACTAATGGCGTAAGAATGCTAATGGTTATTTTAGTCCTCTTGTGATTCATTTAATATGTTTTGAATATTTTTAGTTCTTAGAACCAAACATAGTAGGAAGTAATTAAATTTTAGTCTCTGGACTAAAGTAACCAAACGGGACCTAAATTAGATAAATTCAGTGGTAGTTTATTTGTGAAACACATCCAAGTCTCTACCGAAAACAGCTTCTTTGCTGAGTGTCTGAAGCACTCGTTAAAGCCTAGAAAACACTCGGCGAAGGCTTTGCCGCAAAGAAGGCTCGGTAAAATATACATCAATAACAGCTTCTTTGCCGAGTACTTTTTATCGAACACTCGAGAAAGACTTTGCCGAGTGTCCACTGTACTGACTCTCGACAAAGAAGCTCCTCGTGAATCCCTTTACCAGTTCCTTTGTCGAGGGTATTAGGTGGTACTCGGCAAAGGCGTCATCTTGCCGAGTGCCCGACTGACTAGCACTCGGCAAAGGGATCACCAGCGGACTCCTTTGTCAGTTCCTTTGCCGAGTGCATTACGAGGCACTCGGTAAAGGTTGCTTCTTTATCGAGTGTCAAGATCACAGCACTCGGCAAACAAGCTTTAACTGTGACTAGTATACTTTCTTTGCAGAGACCTTAACACCAGCCCTTTTCTCTCTCACCGTTTGGCTGCTAGCTGCTGCCGCCCGTCTTGCTTGCATGCACAAAAGGAGGGACTACGACTGGCTGTGATCAGAGAGAGCACATGGACGGAGTAGATGAGTAGTTGAATTCTCCTCGTTCGTTCCCCTGGCCTTTCTAGCTCTCAAAACACACACGGGCATGCATCCCACAACCGTAAAGGTCCTTCACACACACAACAGGCAGG
Source organism: Zea luxurians (assembly GCA_029449295.1). Taxonomy (NCBI): domain Eukaryota; kingdom Viridiplantae; phylum Streptophyta; class Magnoliopsida; order Poales; family Poaceae; genus Zea; species Zea luxurians. The sequence goes on along the minus strand of JAOPSE010000010.1, from coordinate 32,348,419 downwards.
GGCCGCGCCTTGCCTTTTGTTGTTTGTGAAACTCAGACACACACATATATATGCCTATGTTTGTTTCAGCTTTTTGGAGCTTCTGGCCACCAAAAGCTGCTGCGGACTGACAAACGCTCAGCTTTTCAGTCAGCTCACTAGTACAATTTGGCTCTATACAAGCGGTAGCCTTTTTACATCACAGGCGGTTCGGTTAGAAAACCGCCTGTGATGTCCCAGGCGGTTCAGTATGCCTGTGATGTAATAGTATCATAAGCGGTTTTTGTTTAGGACCGCCTGTGGTGCTCTATCCTTTTCACAAGCGGACCCTAAGACAAAACCGCCTGTGATTGTAAAAATATGAAAATACAATTTAAATATGAAAATAATTTTAATTTTTAACAGAAATATGCAAATACAATTTAAATGAATTAATATTTAATTTTTAACAATAATATGCAAATACAATTTAAATGAATTATAATAGCACACATAGATAACTAGAGAGATTTTAAATTAATTGGCAACCACAATTCATAGTCGATCATACATGATAACAAATACAATTTGGTTCATACAATTTTTCATGAACTACCATTTTTCCGCATGTATGGCTTTAAGTTCTTATCAATTTTCTTTTCCACACGCTTGATTCTCTCTGGACCGTTAAAGACGAACATCTCTTCATACTTATTGTATTCCTCATCTTGGTCTCCCACATTCTCAACTCCAACAATTTTTTGCTTTCCAGAAATAACTACATGCATCTTCTCATCTGCTGGATCGAGTACATAGAACACTTGTGCAACACATTCGGTGAGAACCCACGGGTCATCTTTATATCCTACTTTCTTTAAGTCTACCAGTGTGAGTCCGAAGTTATCCACTATCACCCCCACGGGATGTTGTACCCATTGGCACTTAAATAAGGGTATTTTCATGCTTGGGCCATAATCAAGTTCCCATATTTCCTCTATGAATCCAAAATATGTGGTCTTCTGTCCATGTAGGTCAAAAGCATCGATACGAACACCGCTATTTTGTGCAACACTTTTCATGTCTTTTGATTTAGTGTAGAATGTGTACCCATTGATGTCATATGCTTGCCATGATGTCACAAAACACGATGGCCCAGAAGCCAAATTCTTCATTGTTTTCTCTTCCAAAGAGTCTCCGAATGGGATGTTTTTGTCCATTAACCATTCGCTAAAACGATGTTTGTGCTCCCTCATGATCCAGTCCTCTGTGTGGTTCTGATTTTCTTTACGAAGCTCATCCAGGTGTTCCTCTATGTAAGGCTCGGCTATCGTGAGATATTGTAGTACACTACCATGAGCACAATGTACTAGCTTGTAATCCTCAACGCGAAAAGTTTTCTTGTCCATTCTCCCTCTCCCACATAGTTTACCCTCATGTTTAGGTACAGGCACACCTATCATTGTTCCGTCACTGATGTAATCTATACAGCTCTCAATCACTTCTTCTGTAGTGTATCCCTCCATGATTGAACCCTCTGGGTGAGCGCGATTTCGCACATAACCTTTTAATACTCCCAGGTATCGCTCCAACTGAAACATATGATGTAAATATAGTGGCCCTAATATTTTTATCTGATCCACGAGATGTATGATTAGGTGTACTTGCATATCAAAAAATGATGGAGGAAAACACATTTCAAGCTTGCACATAGTCTCGATGATGTATGCCTTTAGATAGTCCAAGTCTTCTAAAGCTATTACTTTTTGTGAAACCGCATTGAAAAAGTAACATAAGCGTGTGATGACAACTTTGACATGCTCTGTTTCGAGGGCTCTTACCGCAATTGGGAGGAACACCGTCATCATCACATGGCAGTCATGAGAGTTGTAGCCAAATAGAGACAAGTCCTTCATCCTGACTAGTCTGCTGATATTGGATGAGAAACATGTGGGCACTTTGACCCCACGCAAACATTTGCAAATCTTTGTTCTCTCCTCAACTGACAAGTTGTAGCTAGCTGGGGGGAGGTAAGGCTTCCCTTTGCCACTATCCACTGGATGAAGTTTCGGTCTGATTTGAAGATCTACTAGATCATTGCGTGATTTGAGTCCGTCTTTTGTCTTACTCGGCATGCCCAGCAAGGTTCCAATGATGTTGTCAAAAACATTTTTTGTTACATGCATCAAATCAATGCTGTGGCAAATTTCCATATCCTTCCAGTACGGGAGGTACTTGAAAAAAATTGATTGCTTCTTGAAAGTTGTGTAAGTTGAAGGGTCAGTTCTCTTTCTCTTTTCTCCTTTGTTTTTTCCCTTTCCGAATACAACATGAATGTTCTTTACAATTTCAAAAACAAGTTTCCCACTATAAGGCTTTGGTGCACCTTCACTTTCCAGTTGATTGTTAAATTCCGCTTTCATCTTTTGATACTTATGTTGCTTCATCAAGAACCGTCTGTGTCCCATGAACACCAACTTCTTGGATGATTTAAGGTACATGGAAGCAGTTCCATCGACGCACACTACACAACCATTCTTTTCTTTAGTCTTTTGCCCTGATAGTGTGGCGCCACCGGGAGAATCATGGATGGTAACAAATATAATTGCTCTTAAGTTGAAATACTCATGGACCGCCTGTAATCTGTGTTTTTCACAGGCGGTTTTTGATTGACCGCCTGTGATGTTGTTTTACATCACAGGCGGTGCACCACAAGCGGTTCCTGGAACCGCCTGTGTAGTGGCGAACCAGACCGCCTGTACAGAGGTGTGCTGTAGTAGTGGCTTCTATAAAATTTGTTTGGATAAAAACCATTTAAAATCAACATAAACACATAATCGGTTGAGTCGTTGCAATAGTAGGAATCCGTCACTTTCTAGATCCTGAGTCCTATGGACACCTTTATTTTCCTCCGCACGTAATCCTAATAATACATAGATTCTCTACACAGCCAGATTCTCCCCACAGCCAGATTCTCAGAAAAGCTGGTCAGAAAAAAGTTGAACCAAACAGGCCCTATATCTTATCACCAACAATGTTCTCTGCTGCATGCATATATATATATATATATATATATATATATATGTACTGCGATACTTGCACAAGTGTGTACGTACGTGTGCGCGCCAGTAGTGGTGGGCAGCATGTGCCTTCCATGCATGCATGCATACTAGCTTGATAGCTTCTCTTGGCATATATGCTAATATATATATATATATATAGGGTAGAGGTAATGGAAGCCCTGGGCTTCCGTTAGTGGGCGAAGCCCCAGCCAGGGAGACCGAACGGGTCGCGTTAGGTCCACTGGACGCCAGCCTGCGCCATTTATGCAAAGGATAACCACGTATCCCGCCTTACACGCGACATGCAATTACGCAAGCATAAATTTGTGTACAAATATGCATAACTCATGCATAAATGGAATCTTTGCATGCCAGGAATCGCGCGCACGATCAGGTCACGTTCAGCCCACTGGACGTCAGCTTGCGTCAGCCATGCATAGGATAGCCACGTATCCCGGCTGAGACGCGACATGCGATATACGCACGCATAAATATATGTACAAATGTGCATAACTCATGCATAAATAGAATCTTTTATGCCACGAATCACGGGAACGAATATTTACATGTGCTTGCCGGTTACGACTGCATAACGCTGTGATACATGATAGCGTAAACCATGCAAACATTTAAAATCTCCCACCGGTTTTGAGATAAGGAAAGACGTGCTCTTCGTGCGCGTAAATAAAGGCGCAGTTACGGGAGAAAACAAATACGCACACATAAATATATGTAGTAATGTGCATAAATCATGCATAGAAGGGATATTTTGTACCTTGACTCACGGAAACGAATATTACCATGTGCACACCGTTTACGACTGCATAACGATGTGTAACATGATAGCATAAACCATGCATTATATAAATCTTGACCAGTTTGATATAAGGAAATACGTGCTGCATAATCGCGTAAATAAAGGGACAGTTACGGTTCGAGGAGCATTAGTAGAAGGAAATAAATTTTAATTTACAGCCGCAGTTCGCGGGTTCTGCTCAGGCGGATTCCAGCGTAAAACGTGAGCTAAAACATCGTAAATGAGTATGAAATTTAGCGTAAATCATATATCTGTTTTGTAACAGCAAACGAAGCCCAAAATTACGGCGTGAAAATCGCGTGCACCCAATCGTGCGCGGGTTCTGGCTAGGGCAGATTCCGGCGTAAAACATGAGCTAAAACATCGTAAATGAATACGAAATTTAGCGTAAATCCTATATTGGCTAAAACAGCGTAGATTGATCACGTTCGATCGTGCACGGATTTTGGCTTGGTCAAATTTTAGCGTAAAACGTGAACCAAACAGCGTAAATGGGTACAAATTTTATCGTACATCATCAATACAGAGGGCACGGCGGTCAGAAGAACAAGAACTTGGACTTGGAGATGCATCTGAAGGGGAGTACGGTGCCGTTGGGCCAGAAGAAGCGGAGCTGGCACGCCAGGCGCGTCCACTGGTCGACGCCGATGATCCCCGCGACCTTCCATCGCATCCGGGCCTCCCCATCCACCCGGAACGGCACCACGCCGTCGTGGAGCGCGGCCTCCATGGCGGCGCTGCCGGCGTCGCCCAGCGGGGCGCCCTGCGCGCGCGCCACGTACGCCAGCGGGAGGACGCCCCCGGCGGGCACACGGAACGGGTAGGCGCAGAGCACCGCCAGCCCGCCTGCATCGCCACGTACGACACGCGGGGCTGCAGCAGCACCACCACCACAAGGACGGCCACGGCGCCCAGCAGCACCACGACCGCAAGCACCATGAACAGCACCACCGCCGCCCACTCCGCCGCGCCCGACCGGTGCCTCCTGAAGCTGTACCGCCGCGGACGCTGAGGCTCCTCCTCGCGCCCCCTCCACGACCGCCAATCCGCCGGCTGGAGAGCGCCGCGGCGGCCGGGGCTCTCCTGCTCACGAGCGCCTCCTCGCACGCCCGATGGAACCGCCGCCGCCGCTAAAACCTAATCTCTGGCGGCGTGGGGGGTGTTTTTATAGTGACGGCGTGGGCCCGATTCACGTAATATGCGCAGACTATATTTGCATAAACTGATACACACATCAGCATAACTTGTATTATAATTTAGCGTAAGCACAGGTAGGTACAATAAGCCCAGGGCTCCGGTGCGGTCTGCACACCTGGTCAGGGCTTCCTGTAGTTAAATAGAGCCCAGGGCTCTAAATACTATATATATATATATATATATATATATATATATATATATATATATATATATATATATATATATATATATATATATATAGCTAGTTAGGGCTGCCTATATACGTACAACAACCACCGCGTACATATGCATATCAAAGGACACACGCGTACATATGCTTCCCTTGCTGGCTTGCTGCTGCTACCAGCAGCTAGCTTATTATATTCCATGCATGCATGCATATCAAGGGCATTCATTCATGCATGGTGTGTGTCAACAAAGGCAGACGACGACGATGCCCTGCGGCTAACACGGGTCGTCCAATTAACAAGCGTAGTAGACACACACGTACGTTAGAACGAATATAAAAGATGCATGCAGCTACGACCCTGTCTCTAGGTCCAAGCTTTCAGTCCAACCAACGCTCCTTTTAATCGTTGAGAAAGTCGGTATTCTCGCGCGCGGAATTATTGTCCCCCCTCCCCCTACTACTATGTTCTTCGCGACACCCAAAAGGAATCGCTATAGCTAAAGCTCAGTCAATATATGCCAAGCGTAACACACACACACACACATTATTATTCTCTTCATCTGTGTTAGTTAGATCGATCCAACTAGTAGGCCTCATTAATTGTTCGGTTATTCCTATGCCTTCATGGATTAAAAGGGATTGGAAAAAAAAATTATGAATGATTTTGACTTGCTATGGATTGAAATCCTCCCGATCCCTTCTAATCCACATGGATTTTGATGAAATCGAGCATATGCTCTAATTTAAAGTGTTGGTTGGTTCACATATTTGTAACGTAACCGATAGCGCTAATTTAAACATGCATGTTTGTTTAAGTTCAACGATATCATGCTAGAAACTGATACCGGCTTACCGTTGGTACTCGAGTGTGAATCATTACCATTGCCACTTACGTTACATTTCGTGAACCAGACAACACCTAATTAATTATCGTTCTCATGTTTCCGGACGCAATAATGCCTGTGCTAGTCTTCGAGGAATATAATGGAATTAATCATCAGATCCTTATTAGGTTTCAGCATCAGCAGCTATAGCTAGCCAGATATCTATGTGTACGTGTGCACTCACACTAGCTTTCCATTAACGCCGATTAGTGCATATATTCGTGTTGCATGGGATCCTCGATCCAAAGGTCATCAGGATTGGATGGCCTGACCAATGCTATATGGATGTAGGGGGGTCGATCTCGATCACACGCCCATAAAGGGCATGCAATTGTAACCAATGCAAATCTGGATCAAGTTGTTGACACCTTTTTGGACGACAATCACTATAATGAGAACCGGCGGCAGTGCTCTCTGCAAAGACGCGGACGGTCCGCGGCAAGAGGCCGAACGGTTCGCGACCTGGCGCAGGGCTCGGGTTTCATGCCTGACGTGCCGGACGGTCCACGCGTGCGAAGGGGCGGCGGAGTTCACCGGTGGCGCCTAGATCTCGCTCCCGGGAGGGACCCCGTCGGGGAGTAGAGATCCTAGGTGTTGTCTAGGCTCGGCAGGATGACCTAGACTCCTCTGATCGACGTAGAGTCGAGGAGAAGCGGAGAATTTGGAGATTGGAAGACTAAACTAGAACTATACTAGAACTACTCCTAAATGGACAAGATAAAATGTGAATTGTATTGATTGTAGGTTCGATTGTTGATGATTAATCGGTCGTATTCCTCTGTATTTATAGATGAGGGGGGCTGGACCCATTACAAACAAATTCTCCGAGCTAATTCCACGAATCTAGCCAACAACTATAGCAAGAAACTCGGAACCCTTATTGGCTCTGCGCGTGCGGACCATCCGGACCACCGGTGCGGACCGTCCGGCCGCTCATTTTGGTGCTCAACATATGCCTTTTGCCTTTTGGTGAAGCTGAGCGAACCAAAAGCAACTAACTCGATGTGATCACATCGGTTTTCTTAAGCATCTTGCCACATACTAGGATGGTACTGCTTGAGGAAACGCCATTCAAAGCTTTGGGCAAATCTTTGCCTTGTAATGTTTGCAATAATAGGCGTTACCAGATATTACCTGTGTTGCTTTGTATGGACCCTCCCAGCTTGGCGACCACTTCCCAAACTTTCAGTCTTTGTTTCTTAGAGGCAAGATGGTCTTCCACACCAGATCCTCTACCTGAAACGATTTAGCTTTGACTTTCTTGTTGTAGGCCTTGGCTACCATGATCTTGTCCTTTTCTATTTCTCCTAAGGCTACCACTCTTTTATCGGTCACCTCATCAATATTGTCCATCATCAAATTATAATAATCATGGACAGTTAAGTCATTTTGCCTAGCGATCCTGACAACATTTAAACTTATCTCCATGGGTAAAACTACTTCCTGCCCATAGACAAGCTCAAATGGAGAAACTTTAGTAGCACGGTGTTTAGATATTTTGTGAGCCCACAAAGCTTCGGACAAAATCTTATGCCAATGTTTAGGATTATCAGATATCTTCTTTTTTATCAAGTTAATCAATGTTCTATTACTAGACTCGGTCTGTCCATTGGCCTAAGCATAATACGAAGATGAATTAAGCAATTTAATTCTATATAATTTAGCAAACTCATGTATCTCCTTTGATATAAAAGAAGCCCTTGATCTGTAGTCAAAGTCTAGGGAATGTCGAATCTATGAATAATATGTTCTATTATGAACTCAATTACCTCCCTGTGTGTCATGTTCTTGAGAGCAATGGCTTCAGTTCATTTGGTAAAGTAGTCAGTGGCAACTAACACGAACTGATGCCCCTTTGATGATGAAGGATGAACCTCTCCTATAAAGTCCAATCCTCATCCTCTGAAAGGCCAAGGTTTAATGAGAGGATGTAACTCGGCTGCGGGGACCAACTGTAGGTCGCCGAATTTCTGACATACCTGACATCCTTTATAGTACTTGAAACAATCAGCTATCATGTTGGGCCAATAGAATCTAGATCTTCGCAATAACCATTTCATCTTTGGAGCCGACTGATGGGTGCCACAAATCCCCTCATGTACTTCGGCCATAGATAATATAGCATCACTAGGGCCCAAGCATTTAAGCAGGATGTCATCAACCATTCGGCGATATAGTTCATTACTCATTAAAACATACTTGAAGGTTGTGCGCCGCACATTCTTACTTGTCCTAAACTGGGATTTCGTAGGTAGTCAATTATGGGTGTCCTCCAGTTAGTTTCATCGGCTTTGTTATTAGCCGACTCTATTAGGAGGACTCCTCTAATTACCCTAGACGGTCTGGAGCCTGCACATGGATGGTTCACGGCCTGGAGAACTGGCCCTGCACTGGTTATCAGATTTTTGGTAATGTGAAATTTCCCTTGCTTTATCCGATAACCTGATGCATCCTGTGCCAAATCGTTAGTTCTGTGATTCTCAACTCTAGAAATATGTCGAATGTTGAATTCGTCAAAGAAATTAATTATGTCCCAACATTTTTCAAGGTAACCATTCAGAGTACCATCAAAATATTGATGTTCTCCCAACACCTGTTGGACAACCAATTGAGAATCACCGAGTGCCTTCACATGTTTTACCCCCATACCACTTAAAAGCTCCAAGCCGAAGAAAAGGATATCATATTTGGGTTGTTAGTGCAATAAGTTTTCAATCGGCTAGAGAAGTCGAAGGAGACATTTCTTGGTGAAACAAGCACAATGTCAATTCCTTGTCCTTCATTGCAAACCGATCCATCAAAATAAAAGTCTAGGGAGTAACAGTGAGGTATGATATGTCTAATTTATGAGTATCATCAATCTGATGCTCTACAATAAAATCTGCTACGACCTGGCCTTTCATAGATCTCAATGGTTCATAGGCCAAGTCATATTCTATGAGTGCATAAGCCCATTTACCAATTCTACCACTCATAATCGAGTTTTGCAACATGTATTTGATCACATCGGTTTGACCGGAAACAGTGCAACGACTAGACAGTAAATAACATCTACACTTGGTGCATGCATAAAACAAGCATAAGCATAACTTCTCTATGAAAGTGTACCTCATTTCAGCATCCACTAGCCTCTGACTTAGATAGGTCACCACATGCTCCTTTCCTCCGGTCTCTTGCGTCAGAACAGCCCCAATAACCTTATCTTCAGTTGCAATGTACAATCTGAACGGTACTCCTACTTGTGGTGCTTTTAACACGGGAGCCGAAGATAAATATTTTCTTATGAGATCAAAGGCTTCTTGTTGTTCTGCCCCTAGGTGAATTCAGCATTATTTTTAAGCCAAATGATATGGGTGAAGGCATCAATCTTCCTGGCTAGGTTAGAAATAAACCTCCACAAATAATTTATCTTGTCGAGGAACTTCTGCATTTCGACCTTACAGGTCGGAGGTCCCACATTCCGAATGGATTTAATTCAGTCAGGGTCTATCTCTATACCATGTTCATGAATGATGAATCCTAAGAACTTACCAGCCGATACTCTAAAAGCACATTTATGTGGGTTCGTTTTCAGAACATACCGACGCATTTTATCAAAGGCTTTGCGCAAATCAGTTATATGAGAACTAAACTCAGCCGATTTGACTACAATATCATCAATGTAGACTTCCACAGTATTTCCCAACAGCTCGTGAAAGATCAAATTCATAGCCCTCTGATAGGTAGCGCCAGCATTTTTCAGACCAAATGTCATAACAACCCACAAAAATAAACCAATGAAGCCTGGACATATAAAGGCCGTTTTAGACGCATCTTCTTCGGCTATGAAAATCTGATTATATCTGGCATTACCATCAAGAAAGCTAATAACTCTATTTCCTTATGCATTATTGATCAATGTGTTGGCTATGGGCATGGGATATTCATCTTTATGAGTTGTTCTATTCAAATTGCAAAAATCAATGCATACTCTGAGCTTACCTGATTCTTTCTTCTCCACCAGCACAATATTGGAGACCCACTCTGCATATCTGCAAGGTCTAATAAAATTAGCTTCTAGCAGCCGGTGAATTTCGTCCTTTATTTGTGGAAGTAGATCTAGACGAAATGTTCTAGCTTTTTGCTTGAAAGGTCTGAAACTTAATAGGCAGCCGATGTTCTACTATCTCTCAGCTTAATCATGGCATCTCAGTGTTATTTCAAGCAAAGCAATCAGAATATTCTTTCAATAGACCAAACATTTTATCTCTAGGATCGGTCTCCAGGGTTTTGTTCACAAAAGTCAGCCTTGGAGTTTTACCATCTCCTATATCGATCTCCTCCAAAGGATCGGCCCGATGTAAACCTCTGACCTAATTTTTCGAGATCTCTGAATTTCTCTATTATGTCTCCCACAGAGGAATTAGATGATCTCCGTGTGACGGTGAACCGTCCGGTCTCGAGAGCCGGCCCATCTGCGACACTGGTTTTATATTATGACGGTCGCTCAGCCTTAAAAGCCGAACTGTTCTACGACATACCAGACCGTCCGACCTTAGAGGCCGGACCATCCGCGACCATGGACTCATTCATTCTATGTGTACTCATCATTTAAACTTTATTTAGGATTTAGCTGTTTCTTCATCGGCTCTAGCATTATAGGAATGAAACCTTTTTTGTCTATACTTATGAATTGATAATCAGAAAAATCTACTCCTGTGAGACACGTAGCAGTCTCATAGGTCCAAAGTACTGGGGCATCTGCCACAGCGATATAGGCCGATGCATCAGCATGCACTTGTTCTACATCATTGCCTACCCACTGCAATAACATTTGATGTAACGTAGAAGGTACATGAAAGGGAAATAGGCTTACACCTTTTCCTAATTAATTTTGGTGGTTGAATTGCCCAACACAAATAATTGGACTAACTAGTTTGCTCTAGATTATAAGTTTTACAGGTGCCAAAGGTTCACAATAGACCAATAAAATGACCAAGAAAGGGTTCAAAAAAAGAGAGCCAAAGACAACCGAAGTGTGCCCTGGTCTGGCGCACCGGACTGTCCGGTGTGCCACCAGATAGTGTCCGGTGCACCATCGGACAGTGTCCGGTGCACCAGGGAACTCAACTCCAAACTCGTCACCTTCGGGAAAATCAGAGGGCGCTCCGCTATAATTCACCGAACTGTCTGGTGAGGCACCAGACAGTGTCCGGTGGCGCACCGGACTGTCCGATGTGCCAGCGGAGCAACGGCTACTTGAAAGGGAAATGTGCCCTTGGGCCATTTCTAAGTATTTTGGTGATTGAGTGCCAACACAAGTGCTTTTATGCTAATCTATGCAAAATGGTGGACAAGATGCAAATCATGTCAAAAGGTATGTTTCTAGACTTAGTACATTGTTTTTATGGACTAATGTATTGTGTCTAAGTGCTGGAAATAGGAAAAGTTGAATTGGAAATGAGATGGCTTTGTTCAGCCAAAGTCTGCTCAGTCTGGGTGCACCGGACAGTGTCCGGTGCGCCAGGCTGACTTGGGCAAACAGGCTGCTCTCGGGACTTCGACGGCGGTGTACGGCTATAATTCACCGGTCTGTCCGGTGGTGCACCGGACTGTCCGGTGAGCCATTCACAGGCGAACTCGTCGCTCTCAGTAAACCATCAACGGCGTACGGCTAAAATTCACCGGACTGTCCGGTGGTTCACCGGACTGTCCGGTGAGTCAACGGTCAGCCGGGGCAACGGTCGGCCGAGGATTCCGCGCGTGACGCGTGGCCGAGCCAACGGTCACATTGGTGCACCGGACTGTCCGGTGTGCACCGGACAGTGTCTGTTGCGCCAATGGCTCTCAGACTCCAACGGTCGGCTTCGCCAAATAAGGAAGGATATCTGCACCGGACAGTGTCCGGTGGTGCACCGGACTGTCCGGTGCGCCAGTCGACAGAAGGCAAGATCTGCCTTCCAGGATTGTTCTCAACGGCTCCTAGCTGCCTTGGGGCTATAAAAGGGACCCCTAGGCGCATGGAGGAGCACACCAATCATTCTTTGAGCAATCTTGATCACTCACACTTCATTCTTGCGCACTCGTTCGACATTCTAGTGATTTAAGCTCCGTTCTAGTGTGCTAGTCTTTTGAGCTTAACTCTGGGTATTGTGTGTGCGTATTTGCTGTGATCTTTGTGTCTTATGTGAGTTGCTAATCCCTCCCTTGCTCTGTGCGTCTTTGTGATATTCAAGTGTAAGGGCGAGAGGCTCCAAGTTGTGGAGATTCCTCGCAAACGGGATTAAGAAAAGCAAGCAAAACACCGTGGTATTCAAGTGGGTCTTTGGACCGCTTGAGAGGGGTTGATTGCAACCCTCGTCCGTTGGGACGCCACAACGTGGAGTAGGCAAGCGTTGGTCTTGGCCGAACCATGGGATAACCACCATGCCATCTCTGTGATTGATCTCTTGTGGTTATTGTGTTTTGTTGAGACTCCTCTCTAGCCACTTGGCAATTATTGTTCTAACGCTTAACCAAGTTTTTGTGGCTTAAGTTTTCAAGTTTCACAGGATCACCTATTCACCCCGCCCCCTCTAGGTGCTCTCAATTGGTATCGGAGTCGTTCTCTTCACAAAGGGACTAATCTCCCGAAGAGATGGATCCTAAGGGGAAGGGAATCGTGATCAACGATAAAGAGAAGGAGTCCATCGTCAACGAGCCAAAGGATGACAAGCCTACCGACTCGGGCTCGGGTCACAGACGCAAAGATGGGAAGAAGAAGAAAACGAGACGCATCAAGGAGATCGTCTACTACGACGACAGCGATGAGTCTACTTCTTCTCACAAGGACGACGACCACAACGACTACGAGAGAAGGAAACCGGTTAATTCGAACTTTTCTTTTGACTACTCTCGTATTCCGCAAAGTACAAATACTCATTTGCTCTCCATTCCACTTGGCAAACCTCCTCACTTTGATGGAGAGGACTACGGATTTTGGAGCCACAAAATGCGTAGTCACCTGTTCTCTCTCCATCCGAGCATATGGGAGATTGTGGAAAGTGGAATGAAGTTTGATAGCTCGGATAGTCCTATTTTTATTAATGAACAGATTCATAGAAATGCACAAGCTACTACTGTGTTGTTAGCCTCCTTGTGCAGGGACGAGTACCATAAGGTGAGCGACTTGGACAATGCCAAGCAAATCTGGGACACCCTCAAGATCTCTCATGAGGGGAATGACGTCACCTTACTCACCAAGATGGAGTTGGTGGAGGGAGAGCTTGGACGATTTGCGATGATAAGGGGCGAGGAGCCAACCCAAACATACAACCGGCTCAAGACCCTTATCAACAAAATAAGGAGCTACGGAAGCACGCGATGGACGGACCACGACGTCGTCCGCCTAATGCTAAGGTCCTTTACCGTTCTTGATCCACATTTGGTGAATAATATTCGTGAGAATCCTAGGTACACCAAAATGTCGCCCGAAGAAGTCCTTGGAAAATTCGTAAGCGGGCGAATGATGATCAAGGAGGCGAGGTACGTGGACGACGCACTGAATGGTCCAATCAATGAGCCTCAACCCGTTGCTCTTAAGGCAACAAGAAGCAAGGAGGCGTTACCTAGCAAGGTGGCGCAAGTTGAGGCGGCAGGGCTAAATGATGAAGAGATGGCCCTCATCATCAAGCGCTTCAAGTGGCGCTTAAGGGTTGCAAGGGACAGCCAAGCAAGACCAAGACAAAGGGGAAGCGCTCATGCTTCAAATGTGGTAATCTTGGTCATTTTATTACTAACTGTCCCGATAATGATAGTGACCAGGAAAAAGGGAACAAGAGGGAGAAGAAGAAGAATTACAAGAAGGCCAAGGGCGAGGCACACATCGGAAAAGAGTGGGATTCAGATTGCTCCTCCTCCAACTCCGACAATGAAGGACTCGCCGCCACTGCCTTCAACAAGTCATCCCTCTTCCCCAACGAGCATCACACATGCCTCATGGCGAAGGAGAAGAAGGTATGTACTCGAGACAGTACTACTTATGATTCTTCTAGTGATGATGAGTCTAACGATGAGGAAATAGATTACTCTAGCTTGTTCAAGGGATTGGATAGAAATAAAATTGATAAAATCAATGAATTGATTGATGCCTTGAATGAGAAAGATAGACTTTTAGAAAAGCAAGAGGATTTGTTGTATGAAGAACATGATAAATTTGTAGAGGCACAAAAATCCTATGCTTTAGAAGTTAAAAGAAATGAAATGCTTTCTTATGAACTATCTACTTGTCATGAAACCATTTCTACTTTAAAAGGTGTTAACAATGATTTAAATGCTAAATTAGAAGTAGCAAATAAACCTAATTCTTGTGTAGAACATGTTATGATTTGCACTAGGTGTAAAGATTTTGATATTGATGCTTGTAGTGAACACCTAGTTTCAATTTCTAAATTAAATGATGAATTGGCTAGTCTTAATGCCCAACTTAAGACTAGCAAAAGTGATCTCGATAAGCTAAAATTTGCAAGGGATGCCTACACGATTGGTAGACACCCCTCAATTAAGGATGGACTTGGCTTCAAGAGGGAAGCCAAGGACTTAACAAGCCATAAGGCTCCCATCTCCACCAAGGATAAAGGGAAGGCCCCTATGGCTGGTAGTGCTAAAAAGAACCATGCTTTTATGTATCATGACAGGAGACAATCTAGAAATGCTTATAAGAGTTATAATGCATATGATGCTTTTGATTCTCATGCCATGTTTGCTTCTAGCTCTTCCTACGTGCATGATAGAAATGTTTGTAGGAGAAATGTTGTTCATAATATGCCTAGGAGAAATGTTGTCAATGTTCCTAGGAAAGTTAATGAACCTTCTATAATATATCATGCTTGCAATGCTTCTTTTGCCATTTATAGAAAGAATAAGAAGGTGATTGCTAGGAAGCTAGGGGCCAAATGTAAGGGAGATAAAACTTGCATTTGGGTCCCTAAGACAATTGTAACTAACCTTGTAGGACCCAACAAGAGTTGGGTACCTAAGACCCAAGCCTAAATTTGCCTTGCAGGTTTATGCATTCGGGGGTTCAAGCTGGATTATCGACAGCGGATGCACAAACCACATGACGGGGGAAAAGAGGATGTTCTCTTCCTACGTCAAGAATAAGGATCCCCAAGATTCAATAATATTCGGTGATGGGAACCAAGGCAAGGTAAAAGGGTTAGGTAAAATTGCTATTTCATCCGAGCACTCTATTTCTAATGTGTTTTTAGTTGAGTCGCTTGGATATAATTTGTTATCTGTTAGTCAATTATGCAATATGGGATATAATTGTCTATTCACAAATGTAGATGTGTCTGTATTTAGAAGATGTGATGGTTCACTAGCGTTTAAGGGTGTACTAGATGGCAAACTTTATTTGGTTGATTTTGCAAAAGAAGAGGCCGGTCTAGATGCATGCTTAATGGCTAAGACTTGCATGGGCTGGTTGTGGCATCGCCGCTTAGCACATGTGGGGATGAAGAACCTCCATAAGCTTCTAAAGGGAGAACACGTGATAGGTCTAACCAATGTACATTTCGAAAAAGATAGACCTTGTGCAGCTTGTCAAGCAGGGAAACAGGTGGGAGGCTCTCATCACACCAAAAATGTGATGACCACATCAAGACCCTTGGAGATGCTTCATATGGACCTCTTCGGACCCGTCGCCTATCTAAGCATAGGAGGAAGTAAGTATGGTCTTGTTATAGTTGATGATTTTTCCCGCTTCACTTGGGTATTCTTTTTGCAGGATAAATCTGAAACCCAAGGGATCCTCAAGCGCTTCCTCAGGAGAGCTCAAAATGAGTTTGAGCTCAAGGTGAAGAAGATAAGAAGCGACAACGGGTCCGAATTCAAGAATCTTCAAGTGGAGGAGTTCCTTGAGGAGGAGGGGATCAAGCACGAGTTCTCCGCTCCCTACACACCTCAGCAAAATGGTGTGGTAGAGAGGAAGAACAGGACGCTCATCGATATGGCAAGGACTATGCTTAGAGAGTTCAAGACCCCCGAGCGCTTTTGGTCGGAAGCCGTGAACACGGCTTGCCACGCCATCAACCGAGTCTACCTTCACCGCCTCCTCAAGAAGACTTCATATGAGCTGCTAACCGGTAACAAACCCAATGTGTCTTATTTTCGTGTATTTGGGAGCAAGTGTTATATTCTTGTGAAGAAAGGTAGAACTTCTAAATTTGCTCCCAAAGCTGTAGAAGGGTTTTTATTAGGTTATGACTCAAATACAAAGGCGTATAGGGTCTTCAACAAATCATCGGGTTTGGTTGAAGTCTCTAGCGACGTTGTATTTGATGAGACTAATGGCTCTCTAAGAGAGCAAGTTGTTGATCTTGATGATATAGATGAAGATGTTCCAACGGCCGTAATGCGACCACAGGAACAATTGGAGCAAGATCAACCATCTTCCTCAACTACGGTGCATCCCCCAACTCAAGACGATGAACAGGTTCATCATGAGGAGGCGCGTGATCAAGGGGGAGCACAGGATGTTCAAGTTGAAGAGGAAGAAGCACCTCAGGCACCTCCAACCCAAGTTCGAGCGACGATTCAAAGGGATCATCCCGTCGACCAAATATTGGGTGATATTAGCAAGGGAGTAACTACTCGTTCAAGATTAGTTAATTTTTGTGAGCATTACTCTTTTGTCTCTTCTATTGAGCCTTTCAGGGTAGAAGAGGCCTTGCTAGATCCAGACTGGGTGTTGGCCATGCAGGAAGAACTCAACAATTTCAAGCGCAATGAAGTTTGGACACTGGTGCCTCGTCCCAAGCAAAATGTTGTGGGAACCAAATGGGTGTTTCGCAACAAACAGGACGAGCACGGGGTGGTGACGAGGAACAAGGCTCGACTTGTGGCAAAAGGTTATGCCCAAGTCGCAGGTTTGGACTTTGAGGAGACGTTCGCTCCTGTGGCTAGGCTAGAATCAATTCGTATTTTGCTAGCATATGTCGCTCACCATTCTTTCAGGTTGTACCAAATGGATGTGAAGAGCGCTTTCCTCAACGGGCCGATCAAAGAGGAGGTGTACGTGGAGCAACCCCCTGGCTTCGAGGATGAACGGTACCCCGACCACGTGTGTAAGCTCTCTAAGGCGCTCTATGGACTTAAGCAAGCCCCAAGAGCATGGTATGAATGCCTTAGAGACTTTTTAATTGCTAATGCTTTCAAGGTTGGGAAAGCCGATCCAACTCTTTTCACTAAGACTTGCGATGGTGATCTTTTTGTGTGCCAAATTTATGTCGATGACATAATATTTGGTTCTACTAACCAAAAGTCTTATGAAGAGTTTAGTAGGGTGATGACGCAGAAATTCGAGATGTCAATGATGGGCGAGTTGAACTACTTCCTTGGGTTCCAAGTGAAGCAACTCAAGGACAACACTTTCATCTCCCAAACAAAGTACACGCAAGACTTGCTAAAGCGGTTTGGGATGAAGGACGCCAAGCCCGCAAAGACTCCGATGGGAACCGACGGACACACCAACCTCAACAAAGGAGGTAAGTCCGTTGATCAAAAGGCATACCGGTCTATGATAGGGTCTTTACTTTATTTGTGTGCTAGTAGACCGGATATTATGCTTAGCGTATGTATGTGTGCTAGATTTCAATCCGATCCTAAGGAGTGTCACTTATTGGCTGTGAAGCGAATTCTTCGATATTTAGTTGCTACGCCTTGCTTCGGGATCTGGTATCCAAAGGGGTCTAACTTTGACTTGATTGGATACTCAGATTTCGACTATGCTGGATGTAAGGTCGATAGGAAGAGTACATCAGGGACGTGCCAATTCTTAGGAAGGTCCCTGGTGTCGTGGAACTCTAAGAAACAAACTTCCGTTGCCCTATCCACCGCTGAGGCCGAGTACGTTGCCGCAGGACAGTGTTGTGTGCAACTACTTTGGATGAGGCAAACCCTACGGGACTTTGGCTACAATCTGAGCAAAGTCCCACTCCTATGTGATAATGAGAGTGTTATCCGAATAGCGGAAAATCCTGTTGAGCACAGCCGCACAAAGCACATTGACATCCGGCATCACTTTTTGAGAGACCACCAGCAAAAGGGAGATATCGAAGTGTTTCATGTTAGCACCGAGAACCAGCTAGCCGATATCTTCACTAAGCCTTTATATGAAAAGACCTTTTGCAGGCTGCGTAGTGAGCTAAATGTCCTAGATTCGCGGAACTTGGATTGATTTATAGCATACATGTGTTTATGCCTTTGATCATGTTCCTTCTGCATTTGTTGCTTATGTATGGTGCTCAAGTTGTACAAACACTCCCTGGACCTCACAAGTCCTTTTGCAAGTGATGCACATATTTAGGGGGAGCTGTGCTACAACTTGACCCTTTGAGACTAACCGTGTGCTTGAGTTTGCTTGTTTTAGTCTCAAAGGAGATTTGAAAGAGAAAAGGTGGACTTGGACCATGAAAGACTTCCACTGCACTCCGATGAGAGGGTAATTTATTCCAAGTTCATCTACTCTTATTGCCTTTGTATTCTTATTTGAAGATTTTGGTGAGGCAATGGGGTTAAAGGGCCAAGATTGATCCCGTTTTGGTGCTTGATGCCAAAGGGGGAGAAAATAAAGGCCAAAGCAATAGATGGATCAGCTACCACTTGAGAAATTTTTGAAAATAGTAGATTAGAGCTTTTGGTTTGTCAAAACTCTTTTATTGTCTCTTTTGTCAAAAGTTGGCCTCTTGTGGGGAGAAGTGTTGATTATGGGAAAAAGGGGGAGTTTTTGAGATTCTTGATCAATCTCTTTGGATTACCTCTCTTTATGTCTCTACAAGTGGATTTGACTTAGAGATAGGAATTTGAGTTTGATTTGCAAAAACAAACCAAGTGGTGGCAAAGAGTGATCCATATATCTCAAAATTGAATCAAAACAATTTTGAGTGTTCATTTGCATTGTTATTGCACTTGTTCTAGTTGCCTTATGTTGTGTTGGCATAAATCACCAAAAAGGGGGAGATTGAAAGGGAAATGTGCCCTTGGGCCATTTCTAAGTATTTTGGTGATTGAGTGCCAACACAAGTGCTTTTATGCTAATCTATGCAAAATGGTGGACAAGATGCAAATCATGTCAAAAGGTATGTTTCTAGACTTAGTACATTGTTTTTATGGACTAATGTATTGTGTCTAAGTGCTGGAAACAGGAAAAGTTGAATCAGAAATGAGATGGCTTTGTTCAGCCAAAGTCTGCTCAGTCTGGGTGCACCGGACTGTCCGGTGGTGCACCGGACAGTGTCTGGTGCGCCAGGCTGACTTGGGCAAACAGGCTGCTCTCGGGACTTCGACGGCGGTGTACGGCTATAATTCACCGGTCTGTCCGGTGGTGCACCGGACTGTCCGGTGAGCCGTTCACAGGCGAACTCGTCGCTCTCGGAAAACCATCAACGGCGTACGGCTAAAATTCACCGGTCTGTCCGGTGGTTCACCGGACTGTCCGGTGAGTCAACGGTCAGCCGGGGCAACGGTCGGCCGAGGATTCCGCGCGTGACGCGTGGCCGAGCCAACGGTCACATTGGTGCACCGGACTGTCCGGTGTGCACCGCACAGTGTCCGGTGCGCCAACGGCTCTCAGACTCCAACGGTCGGCTTCGCCAAATAAGGAAGGATATCTGCACCGGACAGTGTCCGGTGGTGCACCGGACTGTCCGGTGCGCCAGTCGACAGAAGGCAAGATCTGCCTTCCAGGATTGTTCTCAACGGCTCCTAGCTGCCTTGGGGCTATAAAAGGGACCCCTAGGCGCATGGAGGAGCACACCAAGCATTCTTTGAGCAATCTTGATCACTCACACTTCATTCTTGCGCACTCGTTCGACATTCTAGTGATTTAAGCTCCGTTCTAGTGTGCTAGTCTTTTGAGCTTAAGTCTGGGTATTGTGTGTGCGTATTTGATGTGATCTTTGTGTCTTGTGTGAGTTGCTAATCCCTCCCTTGCTCTGTGCGTCTTTGTGATATTCAAGTGTAAGGGCGAGAGGCTCCAAGTTGTGGAGATTCCTCGCAAACGGGATTAAGAAAAGCAAGCAAAACATCGTGGTATTCAAGTGGGTCTTTGGACCGCTTGAGAGGGGTTGATTGCAACCCTCGTCCGTTGGGACGCCACAACGTGGAGTAGGCAAGCGTTGGTCTTGGCCGAACCACGGGATAACCACCGTGCCATCTCTGTGATTGATCTCTTGTGGTTATTGTGTTTTGTTGAGACTCCTCTCTAGCCACTTGGCAATTATTGTGCTAACGCTTAACCAAGTTTTTGTGGCTTAAGTTTTCAAGTTTCACAGGATCACCTATTCACCCCCCCCCCCTCTAGGTGCTCTCACTACTTCAGCGCCAACGGTCGACTGCAACCGCATTCAATGCGCTACAGTGCGCGCCAGAGTCAGAGCAGCGTCAGAAGACGCACCGGACAGTCCACAGTACTTGTCTGGTGCACCACCGGACAGCTAGAAGACCCCACCTGTTAGAGCTCCAACGGTCGAACCCTAACGGCCGGGTGACGTGGCTGGCGCATCGGATAGTGTCCGGTGGTGCACCGGACTGTCCGGTGGTGCACCGGACTGTCCGGTGCGCCCGTCGACAGCAGCCTCCACCAAACGGCTAGTTTGGTGGTTGGGGCTATAAATACCCCAACCACCCCACCATTCATTGCGTCCAAGTTCTCCACCTTCCAACACATTACAAGAGCTATATCATTCAATTCTAGACACAACCAAAGAGATCAAATCCTCTCCCAAGTCCGGAATCACTCCAAATCAAATAGTGACTAGAGAGAGCGACATTTGTGTTCATTTGAGCTCTTGCGCTTGGATTGCTTCTTTTCTTTCTCATTCTTTCTTGTGATTCACTCAATTGTAACCAAGGCAAGAGACACCAATTGTGTGGTGGTCCTTGCAGGGACTTAGTGTCCCGTGTGATTGAGAAGAGAAGCTCACTCGGTCTAAGTGACCGTTTGAGAGAGGGAAAGGGTTGAAAGAGACCCGGTCTTTGTGACCACCTCAACGGGGAGTAGGTTTGCAAGAACCGAACCTCGGTAAAACAAATCCTTGTGTCTCACTCTTTATTTGCTTGCGATTTGTTTTTACCCTCTCTCTCGGACTCGCCTATATTTCTAACGCTAACCTAGCTTGTAGTTGTGATTAACTTTGTAAATTTCAGTTTCGCCCTATTCACCCCCCCTCTACGCGACTTTCAATTGGTATCGGAGCCCGGTGCTTCATTAGAGCCTAACCGCTCGAAGTGATGTCGGGAGATCACGCCAAGAAGGAGATGGTGACCGGCGACAAGCCCGCTACAAGCCACGGGAAGGCTCTATCGGGAGAGTCCCGCAACAAAGGGAAGGAGAAGGAATCCTCTTCCCTCAAGTCGCATCGGAGTGGCGACAAGAAAAAGAAGATGAGGAAAGTGGTCTACTACGAGACTGATTCTTCATCGCCATCCACCTCCGGCTCCGACGCGCCATCCATAACTTCTAAGCGCCATGAGCGCAAGAAGTATAGTAAGATTCCCCTACGCTACCCTCGCATTTCAAAGCGTACTCCTTTACTTTCCGTTCCACTAGGAAAACCACCGGTTTTTTACAGTGAAGATTACAATATGTGGAGTGACAAAATGAGGCATCATCTAACCTCACTCCACACAAGCATTTGGAACGTTGTTGAGTTTGGTGTACAGGTACCATCCGTACGGGATGAAGACTATGATTCGGACGAAGTGGCCAAATCCACCACTTCAACTCCCAAGCCACTACTATACTCCTCGCCTCTCTAAGTCGAGAGGAGTATAATAAGGTGCAAGGGTTGAAGAGCGCAAAGGAAATTTGGGACGTGCTCAAGACCACGCACAAAGGAGACGAGGTGACCAAGATCACCAAGCGGGAGACGATCGAGGGGGAGCTCGGTCGCTTCATGCTTCACCAAGGAGAGGATCCGCAAGCCATGTACAACTGCTTAAAGACCTTGGTGAACCAAGTGCGCAACCTCGGGAGCACCAAATGGGATGACCATGAGATGGTCAAGGTTATTCTAAGATCCCTCGTTTTTCTTAACCCTACGCAAGTTCAATTAATTCGAGGTGATCCTAGATACAAGCTAATGTCTCCCGAGGAAGTCATAGGGAAGTTTGTGAGCTTTGAGCTAATGATTAAAGGCTTAAAGAAAATCATCGAGCAAGGCACCTCCTCCACGCCCGAAGCACAACCCGTCGCATTCAAGGCAACGGAGGAGAAAAAGGAAGAGTCTACATCAAGTAGGCTCCCCATCGACGCCTCAAAGCTCGACAATGAGGAGATGGCTTTAATCATCAAAAGCTTTCGACAAATCCTCAAGCAAAGGAGGGGGAAGGACTACAAGCCCCGCTCCAAGAAGGTTTGCTACAAGTGTGGTAAGCCCGGTCCACTTTATAGCAAAATGTCCTATTTCTAGTGACAGTGACAGCGGCAACGACAAGAAGGGGAGAAGAAAGGAGAAGAAGAGATACTACAAGAAGAAGGGCGGTGATGCCCATGTTTGCCGGGAGTGGGACTCCGACGAGAGCTCCACCGACTCCTCCTCCGACGAGGACGCCGCCAACGTCATCGTCAACAAGGGACTCCTCTTCCCCAACGTCGACCACAAGTGCCTCATGGCAAAGGACGGCAAAAAGAAGAAGGTTAAATCTAAATCCTCCACTAAATATGCCACCTCTAGTGATGAGGCTAATTCTAGTGATGATGAGGATGATTTGTTTACTCTTTTTGCAAATCTTAACATGCAACAAAAAGAGAAGTTAAATGAATTGATTAGCACCATTCATGATAAGGATGAACTCTTGGATAGCCAAGAGGACTTCCTAATTAATGAAAATAAGAAGCATGTTAAGGTTAAGAATGCTTATGCTCTAGAGATGGAAAAATGTGAAAAATTAACTAGTGAGCTAAGCACTTGCCATGATGTTATTGCCAACCTTAGAAATGAAAATGCTAGATTAATTGCTAAGGTTGATTCAAATGTTTGTGATGATTCATATGCCAATCTTAGAAATGATCATGCTATTTCTATTGCTAAGATTGAAAAATTAAATGTCTCTCTTGCTAGCCTTAGAAGTGAAAATGAAAAATTAATTGCTAAGGCCAATGAATTAAATGTTTCCAATGCTTCCATTTCCAATCTTAGAGATGAAAATGCCATATTACATGCTAAGATTGTTGAATTAAATTCTTGCAAATCCTCTACATCTACCGTTGAGCATGTTTCCATTTGCACTAGATGTAGAGATGTTGACATTGATGCTATTCATGATCACATGGCTTTAATTAAACAACAAAATGATCATATAGCAAAATTAGATGCTAAAATTGCCGAGCATGAGCTAGAAAATGAAAAATATAAATTTGCTCGTAGTATGCTTTATAGTGGGAGACGCCCTGGCATCAAGGATGGCATTGGCTTCCAAAAGGGAGACAATGTCAAACTTAATGCCCCTCCTAAAAGATTATCTAACTTTGTTAAGGGCAAGGCTCCCATGCCTCAGGATAACGAGGGTTGCATTTTGTACCCTGCCGGTTATCCCGAGCATAAGATTAGGAGAATTCATTCTAGGAAGTCCCACTCTGGCCCTAATCATGCTTTTATGTATAAGAGTGAGACATCTAGTTCTAGGCAATCAACTCGTGCTAAATTGCCTAAGAAGAAAACTCCTAGTGCATCAAATGAACCTAGCATTTCATTTAAAACTTTTGATGCATCTTATGTTTTGACTAACAAATCTGGCAAAGTAGTTGCCAAGTATGTTGGGGACAAACATAAGGGATCAAAGACTTGTGTTTGGGTACCCAAAGTTCTTGTATCTAAAGTCAAAGGACCCAAAATTGTTTGGGTACCTAAAATCAAGAACTAAATTTGTTTTATAGGTTTATGCATCCGGGGGCTCAAGTTGGATCATCGATAGCGGGTGCACAAACCACATGACTGGGGAGAAAAGAATGTTCTCCTCCTATGAGAAAAACAAAGATCCCCAACGAGCTATCACATTCGGGGATGGAAATCAAGGTTTGGTCAAAGGATTGGGTAAAATTGCTATATCACCTGACCATTCTATTTCCAATGTTTTTCTTGTAGATTCTTTAGATTACAACTTGCTTTCTGTTTCCCAATTATGTAAAATGGGTTACAACTGTCTTTTCACGGATACAAGTGTTACTGTCTTTAGAAGAAGTGATGATTCAGTAGCTTTTAAGGGAGTGTTAGAGGGTCAGCTATACTTAGTTGATTTCAATAGAGCTGAACTCGACACTTGCTTAATTGCTAAGACTAACATGGGTTGGCTCTGGTATTGCCGACTAGCCCATGTTGGGATGAAGAATCTTTACAAGCTTCTAAAGGGAGAGCACATTTTGGGACTAACAAATGTGCATTTTGAGAAAGACAGTATCTGTAGCGCATGCCAAGCAAGGAAGCAAGTTGGTGTTCATCATCCACATAAGAACATCTTGACGACTGACAGGCCACTCGAGCTCCTCCACATGGACCTATTCGGCCCGATCGCTTACATAAGCATCGGCGGGAGTAAGTACTGTCTTGTAATTGTGGATGACTATTCTCGCTTCACTTGGGTATTCTTTTTACAGGAAAAATCTCAAACCCAAGAGACCTTAAAGGGATTCTTGAGACGAGCTCAAAATGAGTTTGGCTTAAGGATCAAGAAAATTAGAAGTGATAATGGGACAGAGTTCAAGAATTCACAAATAGAAGGCTTCCTTGAGGAGGAGGGAATCAAGCATGAGTTCTCTTCTCCCTACACGCCACAACAAAATGGTGTAGTGGAGAGGAAGAATAGAACTCTATTGGATATGGCAAGGACCATGCTTGATGAGTACAAGACTTCGGATCGGTTTTGGGCCGAGGCGGTCAACACCGCTTGCTACGCCATCAACCGGTTGTATCTACACCGAATCCTCAAGAAGACATTATATGAACTCCTAACCGGTAAAAAGCCAAATGTTTCATATTTTAGAGTCTTTGGTAGCAAATGTTTTATTCTTGTTAAAAGAGGTAGAAAGTCCAAATTTGCTCCTAAGGCTGTAGAAGGCTTTTTACTAGGATATGATTCAAACACAAGGGCATATAGAGTCTTTAACAAGTCCACTGGACTAGTTGAAGTTTCTTGTGACATTGTGTTTGATGAGACTAACGGCTCTCAAGTAGAGCAAGTTGATCTTGATGAATTAGATGATGAAGAGGCTCCGTGCGTCGCGCTAAGGAACATGTCCATTGGGGATGTGTGTCCTAAGGAATCCGAAGAACCCATTCAAGCACAAGATCAACCATCCTCCTCCATGCAAGCATCTCCACCAACTCAAGATGAGGATGAGGCTCAAGATGATGAAGAAGAAGATCAAGAAGATGAGCCACCTCAAGGCGATGGTAATGATCAAGGGGGAGATGCAAATGATCAAGACAAGGAGGATGAGCAAGTTCCAAGGCCGCCACACCCAAGAGTCCACCAAGCAATCCAACGAGATCACCCCGTGAACACCATCCTCGGCGACATTCATAAGGGGTAACCACTAGATCTCGTGTTTGTAACGCCCCGAATTTTTGCAGTTGAATTTTTTCTTTTCTTTACTCGCCAAAATTCGGGCGTTACCTTTTCTTTTTCTTTTTCCCTCGCTAAACCTTGACCTTTTCCAAAGTTAGCGGGATTCGGTTTGGAATTCCCGTGTAAGAAAAACTCTAAAATACTTGTGTTGTTTGATGCACCATGTCGAACCATGCATTTTTCGATTTGCTTTGAAAGTGCAACTGCATTCATGTGGAAAGATCGGATTTCGAAAAGCAGGAAATAATCTTTCTCTCTCTTTCTCTCTCTTTCTCTCTCCTCTTTCTCTCTCTCTCCCGCGCCCTGGGCTGACCCCGGCCGGCCCAGCCGCCCCTGGCGCCCCCTCTTGGGCCCAAAGATGGCCCAACCGCCCCCCCACCCTTTTTTTTCCCCCAAAACCCTCTCCCTCTCCCTCATTCTCTCCCTCCTCTCTCTAGCGCCGCCGCCCCACCTCCCTGCCCTAGCCGCCGCCGCTGCCCCGACCCTGGCCGCGCGCCCTCGCCGTCGGCCACCCCCCTCGCCGGTGAGCCCCCTCCCCCTCCTCCCTCTCCTCCCTCCCCTCTCCTCTCCCCACCCCCGCGCGCCCCCTGGCCGCGCCGGCCGCCGCCCCCAGCCCCGCCGTGGCCCCTGGCCGCCCCGGCCGGCCGCAGCCGCGCCCCGGCCCGCCCCCTGCTCGGCCCCAGCCGGCCGCTGCCGCCCCCCAGCCCGCGCCCGGCCGCCCGCCTGGCCCCCTGGCCGCGCCCCCTGCGCGGGGCCGGTTCAGCCGCCTGGCCGCCGGTTCAACCGGCCGGCTCAGCCGCCCGGCCCCAGCTCGGCCGCCCTCCCCCGCGCGCCCGCCCAGCTCGGCCGCCCAGCCCAGGGCCGGTTCAACCGCCCCTAGGGCCGGTTCAACCGCCCCCCCTCTGTTTTTTTATTTTTTTTATTTTATTTTATTTACTTTCTGTGATCATAATTACTTTATTTTAGGTAGACTGATCATTGTTCATGCTATGGAAAATAGGAAGTTTAATTTAAAATCCCGTTATGCGGTTGATTCACGTAGTTAATTGTTTATCCCGTGCAATGTTGATCAACTAAAAATGATTAGGTTCCCATTAGTATATATATAACATAATTCTTTTGTTAGGAAACAATTGTAACTAATCATTAGTGCATAAACTTTAAACCCCTGCGAGATCTTTCCCGTTTCTTTCTAACCATAACAAATGCGATATGGAATGTCATACTTGATGCATATTCACTTTATTTGTTCCCTTGTATGGTGTACTGTTCTTTTGTATTAAATATGTGGATGGATGTATGTATGTTTGCGCTCGCATAGAGAACGATCCGGTCGAAGAGCCCGAGGAATTCGCAGGAGGAGCCCCTGAGCAGCAGTCGGTTGGTGGAGGCAAGTGTCCTTTGACCTATCTTTGTCCTATTCATTCTTTAATTCACCTCCCGCATTACATATTTATACCTAAGGATTGACTAGCTTTTGTTATCCATGTCCTTGTTTACCTATTTGGGTCGGATTATTACTGCTTAGTTTGATGCTATTGCTCAACTCTAATCAATGAACATGATGTGATTATCTATGATACGCTGTTTTCCCTTCTTATTTATGATCATACTTGTGGCATTTAAGGGGACTCGAGCGGTTTCTCGAGTGCCTCTCCGTAAGGACCTGTTCAATGGATGACCGCCCGGGAAAACAGTGCAACCATGAGGGTGGAATGGGACGCCCTTAGCTGAATAATTGGAGGAACCGGGGTGTAGTTCGCTTAGCCGTTGTGCCGTCAATGGGGCTCGGTGTATGCGGCTCGCTCTGCCAAGGTTGATTTGTCCCTTGGGGAGGAGTGCGGTACATTTAGGAAACCTAACGGGCGGCTACAGCCCCGGGGAATCTTTGTAAAGGCTACGTAGTGAGACCCTGCCTATTCACCTTGGTAGTGTTTAAGGGTTTGATCAGCCCGAGGCAAGTGGGAATCACGGCTTGTGGGTAAAGTGCGCAACCTCTGCAGAGTGTTATGAAACTGATATATCAGCCGTGCTCGCGGTTATGAGCGGCCAAGGGAGCTCCAGAGATTAGTGATACTTGATCAGAGACATTTTGGTACAGGTGGCAATGAGATTGATGGTTCTGATTATGATTATGGTGCTGGTAAGTGGTATTCTTTCCGTTTGGAAAGGATACATTGGGCTAATAACTTGGGTTAATGTTAAAACCTGGCTCTCTATTAGTAAGTAATAACCTGACCAACTAAAAGCAACTGCTTGACTTATCCCCACATAAAGCTAGTCCACTACAGCCAAACAGGATGCTTGCTGAGTATGTTGATGTGTACTCACCCTTGCTCTACACACCAAACCCCCCCCCCAGGTTGTCAGCATTGCAACCACTGCTCAGGAGAAGATGAAGCTGTGGAAGGAGACTTCCAGGAGTTCCAAGACTACGACGAGTTCTAGGCGTGGGTTAGCGGCAACCCCCAGTCGGCTGCCTGTGAAGGCCATGTTATCTACGTTTCTTTTCCGC
Source organism: Zea luxurians (assembly GCA_029449295.1). NCBI lineage: Eukaryota > Viridiplantae > Streptophyta > Magnoliopsida > Poales > Poaceae > Zea > Zea luxurians. The sequence goes on along the minus strand of JAOPSE010000010.1, from coordinate 32,320,236 downwards.
ACTTTGATTTATTGTAAGAACTATATGGACGTCTCAGACGTATGATGTAATCGACTATTATTTCCCTTTTAATACTATTTGAGCATTGTGTGATGATGTCCATGTTATGTAACTGCTGTGTACGTGAATAACTGATCCTGGCACGTACATGGTTCGCATTCGGTTTGCCTTCTAAAAACCGGGTGTGACAGTGTTGCACATTTTTGTAAGCATTACTCCTTTGTTTCCTCTATTGAGCCACACAGGGTAGAGGAAGCACTCCAAGATTCGGATTGGGTGATGGCGATGCAAGAGGAGCTCAACAACTTCACGAGGAATGAGGTATGGCATTTAGTTCCACATCCTAACCAAAATGTTGTAGGAACCAAGTGGGTCTTCGACAACAAACAAGACGAGCATGGTGTGGTGACAAGGAACAAAGCCCGACTTGTGGCCAAGGGATACTCACAAGTCGAAGGTTTGGATTTCGGTGAAACCTATGCACCCATAGCTAGGCTTGAGTCAATTCGCATTTTACTTGCCTATGCTACTTACCATGGCTTCAAGCTTTATCAAATGGATGTGAAAAGTGCCTTCCTCAATGGACCTATCAAGGAAGAGGTCTATGTTGAGCAACCTCCCGGCTTTGAAGACAGTGAGTACCCTAACCTTGTTTATAGACTCTCTAAGGCGCTTTATGGGCTCAAGCAAGCCCCAAGAGCATGGTATGAATGCCTAAGAGATTTTCTTATTGCTAATGGCTTCAAAGTCGGAAAAGCCGATCCTACACTCTTTACTAAAACACTTGCAAATGATTTGTTCGTATGCCAAATTTATGTTGATGATATCATATTTGGGTCTACTAACGAATCTACATGTGAAGAGTTTAGTAGGATCATGACTGAAAAATTCGAGATGTCAATGATGGGGGAGTTGAAGTATTTCTTAGGATTTCAAGTGAAGCAACTCCAAGAGGGCACCTTCATTAGCCAAACGAAGTACATTCAAGACAATCTAACCAAGTTTGGGATGAAGGACACCAAGCCCATCAAGACACCCATGGGAACTAATGGGCATCTCGACCTCGACACAGGAGGTAAATCCGTAGATCAAAAGGTATACTGGTCGATGATAGGTTCCTTACTCTATTTATGTGCTTCACGACCGGATATTATGCTTTTTGTATGCATGTATGCAAGATTCCAAGCCGATCCTAAGGAAGCTCACCTTAGGGCCGTAAAACGAATCTTGAGATATTTAGTTTATACTCCTAAGTTTGGCCTTTGGTATCCCAGGGGATCCACATTTGATTTAATTGGTTATTCCGATGCCAATTGGGCAGGGTGCAAAATTAATAGAAGGAGCACATCGGGGACTTGCCAGTTCTTGGGAAGATCTCTGGTGTCTTGGGCTTCAAAGAAGCAAAATTCTGTGGCTCTTTCAACCGCCGAAGCCGAGTATATTGCCGCAGGCCATTGTTGCGCGCAATTGCTTTGGATAAGGCAAACCCTTAGGGACTATGGTTACAAATTAACCAAAGTTCCTCTTCTATGTGATAATGAGAGTGCAATCCGCATGGCGGATAATCCCATTGAGCATAGCCGCACTAAACACAACCATTCGGTATCATTTTCTAAGAGATCACCAACAAAAGGGGGACATCGAGATTGCATATGTTAGCACCAAAGAACAATTAGCCGATATCTTTACCAAGCCATTAGATGAACAAACCTTTACCAAACTTAGGCATGAGCTAAATATTCTTGATTCTAGGAATTTTTATTGATGTTTTGCACACATAGCTCATATATATACCTTTGATCATCTCTTTCATGTGCTATGACTAATGTGTTCTTTCAAGTCCATTTCATGCTAAGTCATAGATTGAAAGGGAAAAGAAGTCTTCGGCGAAGACAAGGCTTCCACTCCGCTCCATCGAATCATTCATCCTTCGCCGTCGCTCCGCACTAACTCTCCAACTTTGGTATAATCTTCACTTCTTTACTTCCATCCAAAGGGGGAGAGAGTAGTTTAAAAGGGCTTATATTTCACTCGAGCATCCGTTTTTGGCGATTCATGCCAAAGGGGGAGAGAGTATTAGCCCAAAGCAAAAGGACCGCACCACCAACAATTTCTAAAAATGTAGTCTTTTAATTGGTGTTAAAAGAAGTTTTTCAATTAGTATCTTATTTTGATATAATTTCAAATTGGTATACCCTCTTCAAAATTAATATCTAAAACCCTCTTGAACACTAAGAGGAGGATTTCATTAAGGGGGAGTTTTGTTTAGTCAAAGGAAAATCATTTGAAACAGGGGGAGAAAATTTCAAAACTTGAAAATGCTTCTCAAAATCTTATTCATTTACCTTTGACTATTTGCAAAAGAATTTTGAAAAGAATTTCCAAAACAATTTGGCAAAAACAAAACATGTGGTGCAAGCGTGGTCCAAAATGTTAATAAAAAGAAAAGCCATCCATGCGCATCTAGTAAGTAATATTTATTGGTTTCATTCCAAGCAACCTTTGCACTTACATTATGCAAACTAGTTCAATTCTGTACTTCCATGTTTGCTTTGGTTTGTGTTGGCATCAATCACCAAAAAGGGGGAGATTGAAAGGGAAATAGGCTTACACATTTTCCTAATTAATTTTGGTGGTTGAATTGCCCAACACAAATAATTGGACTAACTAGTTTGCTCTAGATTATAAGTTTTACAGGTGCCAAAGGTTCACAATAGACCAATAAAATGACCAAGAAAGGGTTCAAACAAAGAGAGCCAAAGACAACCGAAGTGTGCCCTGGTCTGGCGCATCGGACTGTCCGATGTGCCACCGGACAGTGTCTGGTGCACCAGGGAACTCAGCTCCAAACTCGTCACCTTCGGGAAAATCAGAGGACGCTCCGCTATAATTCACCGGACTGTCCGGTGAGGCACCGGACAGTGTCCGGTGGCGCACCGGACTGTCCGGTGTGCCAGCGGAGCAACGGCTACTTCAGCGCCAACGGTCGACTACAACTGCATTCAATGCGCTACAGTGCGCGCCAGAGTCAGAGCAGCGTTAGAAGACGCACTGGACAGTCCACAGTACTTGTCCGGTGCACCACCGGACAGCTAGAAGACCCCACCTGTCAGAGCTCCAACGGTCGAACCCTAACGGTCGGGTGACATGGCTGGCGCACCGGACAGTGTCCGGTGGCGCACCGGACTGTCCGGTGCGCCCGTCGACAGCAGCCTCCACCAAACAGCTAGTTTGGTGGTTGGGGCTATAAATACCCCAACCACCCCACCATTCATTGCATCCAAGTTCTCCACCTTCCAACACATTACAAGAGCTATAGCATTCAATTCTAGACACAACCAAAGAGATCAAATCCTCTCCCAAGTCCGGAATCACTCCAAATCAAATAGTGACTAGAGAGAGCGACATTTGTGTTCATTTGAGCTGTTGCGCTTGGATTGCTTCTTTTCTTTCTCATTCTTTCTTGTGATTCACTCAATTGTAACCAAGGCAAGAGACACCAATTGTGTGGTGGTCCTTGTGGGGACTTAGTGTCCCGTGTGATTGAGAAGAGAAGCTCACTCGATCTAAGTGACCGTTTGAGAGAGGGAAAGGGTTGAAAGAGACCCGGTCTTTGTGACCACCTCAACGGGGAGTAGGTTTGCAAGAACCGAACCTCGGTAAAACAAATCCTTGTGTCTCACTCTTTATTTGCTTGTGATTTGTTTTTACCCTCTCTCTCGGACTCGCTTATATTTCTAACGCTAACCCGGCTTGTAGTTGTGATTAACTTTGTAAATTTCAGTTTCGCCCTATTCACCCCCCCCCCTCTAGGCGACTTTCAGTACGCATTGATTTGCATGGATCCAATCTCTGCCTAGGATTAGACAGTAATTTCCTTCTACATCAGCAACGAAGAATGCAGCATCAAGGGTCTTAGTCTCGATGGTTAATTCAACGGACATGACTCCCTTGGCTTTGATCGAACTATCTGTTCCAACGACGTGGAGGGTCATGTTGGTCTTGACAAGTTCGTCATCTTGTTTACCTAATTTTATGTATAATGAATAAGGCATTAGATTTACGCCCCCCCCCCCCCCCCCCCCCCGTCTACCAACATTTTAGCAATCGATATCCCATTAATGTGACCGCGTACGAAGAGCGGTTTTAAATGATTTACTGATTCCTTTGGTTTAGTGACGGCGGCCTCTTTAGGACCAAAGTCGAACTGAGCAACGACAGGTTCATCGTTGCCGACGATAGTACAATCGGTGGAAAATGTAATGACATTTATGTCCATACCTGGGTGCTCTGGAGAAGCTTCGTAGTCGACCAGGTCTTCTCCCAGTAGGTTGTCCTCCTCCATGGGCGTCGGCACGTCATTGGAGGTGTTCTGGTGTAGCGCGGATGGTCCAGACTCATGGGTCGGTCCATCCATGCCCTATGCAGATGGTCCGGCCTTTCTAGCCGTGCTGTCCGCCATTCCTGTAGAGTGTTGCATAATTGTTGTTTTATCTTCCATTTTTGTGATCGTTTGCTTTTCCTCAACGGTCTTTGGTCTCCATTTCTTTTGTGGTGGAAGGTACTATGGATGTGTGTCATTGAATATCTTTTTGCCTCCTTTTCTTGCTTCTCTTTCGCTCTTAGGCGCTGTAATTTTCGCTTTTGCGATCGTGTCAATCCCGATGGGCACCATCGAGGCATGGAGTATTTTGGATCGGTTGTTTTAACGTCAGTCGTATCTTCTCTTTTGCTTGTGTTGGCCAATTCACCAAAAATCATCGGCCCTTCATTATCTTTCTGTACGACAACATCTGTTGTGCCTATTTTGATAATGTCCTTTTTTGTCGTTCTCTTGGTTGCTGTAGATATATGCCCCCCTACCTGATTGGTCGGCCTTTGCGACCGAGTGGTCCGGCAATCTTGCTGAGCTTGTGCCTGGTGATCGGATCGAGTGGTGCTCAATTGATCTTGTACTAGAGGTGTCAACCTGTTGAATATAGATGTTTGGGGTGCCCCCCAAGCGGGGTACTGTGGCATCCCAAATGGATATGGTGGCATGCTCCACATTTGATTCGGGGCATATGGTGGTGCTATGTATGTATATTGGTATGGCATAGGTAGATATGGGGGTGGAGGTGTCCATGTAGGTATGTTAGGCCTTAACTGGACAATATGACCTTCCGTCTCTTCCGATCGGTGAGATGGTCCAATTGGTCTTATCTGCTGTCGCTCCTGAGTGGGTGAGCGAGGTCGCTTCACTGGCCGGTCACTTGGGCCGGCCTTCTTTTTTACATATTTGGATAATAACTGATCAAAAGTCAGGCCAGATTTGACCAGCCAACCAACTGCCTTAAATGTATTAGTCTTCCACGTACCTATCTCTGGTCGTCGTGGTTTGAAGGTACACTGTTGTTGTGGGTCTTGGATGTTGTCGGACTGTCCGCTAGAATTCCGCTGACCGCGCGGCATAATTATGGGCCGTCCGCGCCTGGGCGTCAGACAGTTCGAGATATGCAGTACGGGTTCCTACACCCACCCCTTGGTCTGCGCTTGCCCCCAGTGCCGGAGGTCACGATGGTCACCTTAAGGGTCTCCCCTCCATCAGGAGTCTTCTCAGCCACCACTTTCCTCCAAGAAATTTTATTATTCTCATCGGCCTCCCACACGTCGCCGATGATTATCTCTTTGCATTTGCCCTTATCGGCTGCGCTCGGTCAAATTAGGACCCTTTTTCCCTCGAAATCGATCACATTTACCGGGAAGGGCTCTGTATCCACCTGTATTTCCTGAAATTTCAATCGTCCCTTGTTAATGGCCAAATGAATTTATCGTCGAAACACATTACAATCATTAGTGGCATGAGAAAATGAGTTATGCCACTTGAAGTATGCATGGCGTTTTAGTTCGTCGGCGGATGGAACAATATGATTTAATTTAATGTTGCATTTTTTAGTAATTCATCAAATATTTTGTCACATTTGCCAACATTAAATGTAAACTTAACCTCTTCTTGTCGTTTCTTTTGAATCGGCTGTAAGAAGAACAAGCCGAAGATTTGGCCTGCTTTGGCCAAACTATTTCAGCCGTGTATACTTCTGTTGATTCGTCATCCGAGCTTCTTTGGTCGCACTCTACTATATGCACGTTGTGACGAATTGTTTTAGCAGTTTCTTTGCTTCGGCTTTCACAAGCCAAAGCTCTTTGATGTAATTGTGCTAGCGTAAAAAACCGGATACCTTCTAATCTTTCATTTAAATAATATCACAGTCTATTAAAGGCTAATCCTGCTAGCTGTTTTTCTACTAAATGAATTTGAAAGCATCGGTTTCTTGTATCTCGGAACCTCCGGATGTATTCATTAACCGATTCGTCTTTCCCTTGTCGCAGGGCTACTAGGTCTACCAAATCTAACTCATACTCAACCGAAAAGAAGTGATCGTGGAATTTTTGTTCTAAATCCCCCCAATGACAAAATAGAATTAGGGGGTAATATGGCGTACCATGCGAATGTCGTTCCTGTTAAAGATAACGAAAATAAACGCACGTGGAACGCCTCTGTGTCAGCCAATTCTCCTAATTGTGCTAGAAACTGGCCTATGTGTTCACGTGTGCTTTTCCCTTGGTCACTCGAAAATTTTGCGAATTCGGGTATCCTAGTTCCCTATGGGTATGGGTGGTGGTCAAATCGGCTGTCATAAGGTCTCCGATATGACTGCCCCCCAGGGACCATGCTTACTGTGAGCTTATCTCGAAACGCCCCAGCTATTTCTTCCCTTACTATGTCAATAGCAGCCGGTGGGAGACCACCGGCTCTTTATCCCATCATAGGTGAGGTTGTTTGGATACTAGTTCATTGTCTTCCCCCCATTGGTTTGAGTTATGTGGTGTATTACTATTTGCCCTATATGGTTCATAGGATTGACCGTTCCTTTCCGACCTTCTAGGCGGGGCCAGAAAGTACTCGCCCCATGGGCTTGGGATTCTGTATTAATGGGCTGGTGTATTGTATAGTGTGATGGGAAGTGTTGCTAGGACGGGCGAGGATTTAGGTAACAATCTTCATCAAACAACCCTGTGCCGGACTGTCCGGTCGGATACGTGGATCGTTCGGTCGGCTGTGCAGACCGTCCGTGATCATATGCAGACGATCTGTCTGGGTGGTTTAGGGCTTGTGTAACATGTGGCGGCTCAGACGCATATCTTGGTAACTCATTGAAAATGGGCCCGGTCGTTGCTGGCCCGAACGGTCCGCGCTCACGTGCGGACGATCCGGTCATGTCCAGATCGGCTAATTTATTGCCGATGTGCGTAGGAGGTGGTGATTGCTTAGGGTATGTGTCCATCGGCATCCAATAAAGGGGTTGTGATTGGTCGTGACAATCTGCAGCCGATGAATTATGCGTGTTTCCCCAAATTCAACCTCGTGCGAATGAAATTTGGAAACAGTAGCTTTAACATACGCACGCACTAGTCTTTTATAATCCTTTTATATACCCCCCTACGATATGTTGCATTTGCTCTCGTTGTTCATCTATGTAAGCTTTAAAAGATTGGAGCTCGTTGGTGTTACTTACATTGGGGGTATCTGTCGTGGGTCGGAGCGAAGCTAGATCAGTCGCTAGTTGTCGAACGACCTTGTTGTTCCTATCCACCTTAAAGTTGGCCAAGAACTTCGCCTTTGCTTCTTGGATCAGCTGCTCCTTGTGCTCCTCGAATTGGAGCTGTTCATCAGCCGGCAAGGATTCCCAAGTCGGCTCTGTGATATTGCTAGGGGAGACGTTAGAGTTATCCCTTGAACCGGCCATTACGACCGATCTGATAGGTTTATATGTGTTGTCCCCAGCGAAGTCGCCAAAAAGTGTGTTGACACCTTTTCGGGCGCTAATCACTATAATGAGAACCGGCGGCAGTGATCTCTGCACAGGCGTGGACGGTCCGTGGCCAGGGGCCGGACGGTCCGCGTCATGGCGCAGGGCTCGGGTTCCCTGCCTGACGTGCCGGACGATCTGCGCCCTAGGGCCGGACGGTCCACGCGTGCGCAGGGGTGGCGGAGTTCACCGGCGGCGCCTGGATCTCGCTCCCGGGAGGGACCCCGTCGGGGAGTAGAGATCCTAGATGTTGTTTAGGCTCGGTAGGCCGACCTAGACTCCTCTGATCGACGTAGAGTCGAGGAGAAGCAGATAATTTGGAGATTGGAAAACTAAACTAAAACTAGACTAGAACTATTACTAAATGTACAAGATAAAATGCGAATTGTATTGATTGTAGGTTCGATTGTTGATGATTAATCGGTTGTATTCCTCTGTATTTATAGAGGAGGGGGGCTGGACCCGTTACAAACAAATTCCTCAAGCTAATTCCGCGAATCTAGCCAACAACTATAGCAACAAACTCAGAACCCTAATTGGCTCGGCGCGCTCGCGGACCGTCTGGTCCACCAGTGCGGACCGTCTGGACCGCGGACCGTCCGACCGCTTATTTTGGTGCTCAACACGAGTGTGTGAGAAATGGGGACTAGGCATGCAATTTTAAACTACCTCGGATGAAAAAACCACCAAAATAAAAGTTTTGGGTCTTGAAAATATAATGAAACTTTGTAATTGATAATTTTTTTATTTAAAATCATCTTATCATTGAAAAATTCGTGTGAAGTTTTTAAATTTGAAATTCAAATTTTGTAAATGGCCTCGGATGTAGAAACTATCAAAATAGAACTTGTAGATCTTGAAAAGTTATGCAACTTTATAGTTGGTCACATTTTCAAATGAATTCATATAGTATCTCAAATAATCAAATTACTCTCGGTTTGTTATTGTACATCAGGAATGAAAACATAATATAGACATAATTGATGTAGTAGTGTAGTGGTAGAGGAGGGTATACGCGAGAGAGAGGTTGTGAGTTCGAATCTCGCCATTCACAAAACATGTAAATTTAATTCAAAATAATAGTGAAAATGGTAGGGTGATGAGTATGGTATAATGGGGTAGTGTTTCGAGAGTTGTTCCCATAATTTAAAAAATGGTTTGCTGCTTTTTGGGGTTTTTTGACGAGTGTCCGAAAAAAGTACTTAGTAAATAACATTTTGCCAATAAAATGTTTACCGAATATTCTTTGCCGAGTGTATGAGATACTTGGCAAAGAACGCGAGTCCTGTAGTGTATATCCCTATCTTCTCTCTTCCACGACCACCGAGCCTATGGTGTCCTCGCAAGCAAGTTACAGTGATGCCACAACAGAGATCATCTGGCTTCAGGTTCTTCTTCGCGAAATTGGCATTTTTTCTTCCACGACCACCGAGCCTATGGTGTGACAACATAAGCGCTACATATCTCATGGCAAAACCAGTTTTTCATCGTCGCATGAAGCATGTGGAGATTGATTATTATTTTGTCCGAGAGGGTGTTGCCATGAAACAGCTTGAGGTTTGTGCCATATCGTCGAAGGATCAAGTGGCCGACATTATGACAAAGGCGCTTCCTACTTTGGCATTCAAGCATTTCAGAAACAATCTGAACTTATTTCCACGGCGTCCAGATTGAGGGGGGTATTAGATGAAAACACGGTCTATTCCTAGATTAGAGAGAGCTACGTCTCTCTACCGTGATTCACGGTGGGTCAGTTGTGGATTACGATCCTATCCATGTATATCTCTATCTTCTCTCTTCTTTGTAACCGCGTATATCAGCAATATATAAACACCGGTTGTGACCCTAGAGGGCATCCAGCCAAGCCAATTAACATCGTTGATACAAAATAGTCAACTCGTAACAGCGATATCTTCAAAAATATATAGGTGATGTGATGCTGTTCTTGGTGTCCAAAGAAAGACATTTGAGTCGGCTACAACTTTATTCATTCATATATATAGGCACAACAATCATTCAAGTCTCTAAGATGCCTAAACATATATAATGATGAACAAGGACGACGACACTGCTCAGTCTAACTGAAAAAATTCAGAACGTTAGACGAATTTGATTTATTCTGAGGGTTATATTATTACTCCACGGAACCCTATCGGCCAAAGTAGCGCTTTAATCCATGCATAAAACACGGCCAAAATCAGTGGATTAATATTTGGCATCTCACCTAAGCTAACTAGGAAAACCTTAGCGAGCACGTACGACCAAGAAACATCTGGCGATCAAGGTTAGCTAGCAGGTACAGGTAGGCCCTAGCTAGGTTCTACCATATACACAGTGCCAGCCCAGCTTAAGTATTATTGGGCCATATAGCTAGCTAGCAGCTGAGGTAGAACGTCTTTCTGCGAGTTTCTGTAGCGGTCCTGGGTGTTAGTTACAGGTGCTGATCATGCTGTGCTGGTCCATGTCCATCCGTCCATAGATCATGGACATGACATATATTCTTGTGCTCCTCCGGCCGGCCCGGGTGGATTGATGCATGATGAGGAGGAACTAACACACAAGTGCAAGCTTAGCTAGCAGATCGGCACCGATGCATCGCCATCGGGCCATCATACCATGTATTCCGCACTCTTATATATAATATAATGGTCCCCAAGTTGCATGTTTTGATATGCGAAAGGGACTCACGCGAGCAATTGCATGCATGCTCAGTGGACGAGTGGAGCACATCCAGCTGAGCTGAGCTGAGCTGAGTTGAGAGAGAAGTTCCTGCAGGGCATATATCTGAGGCGCAACAAATGTACGTCAGTTGATGCTGGAACAACATCACATGATTGATATGAGAGAGAGAGAGAGAGATAGAGAGAGAGAGGATGCAAAATTCAAGTACCTTCAATTGCCTCTCTCTCTCTCTCTCTCTCACTAGATTCTGAATTGTAGTAGTTGAGTCTGTCTGCCCCCCTCCTACTCATGACCATCACCCATCCCATACACACGGTGTGCCCACCCAATAAACTGGCTCTCAAAGCACAAAACCATCATCATCCCCGGACAAGAAATATCCTCCAATGGAGGCTAGATTGCAGGCGCTACATTACAACAGGAGCGACGAGACGCGCGTCTGAATTTCAGCTCATTAGTCTACAATATCTCGGGCTAGCTAGCTCATCACCACATGCATGGCACCCACAACTCCATCAGAGACGTACGACCGACCGAGTTTCAGGAGGTCTCCAGCTGCTCGATCAGTTTCTGCTCAGTACTCCTTACAAAAACAAAATAAAAAATAAAACCACTTCGCAGATCTCCAGATATATATATACACATATATACACCTGCCCTGCTTTGAGAAGATCGATATAGTTTTCGCTTAGTAAAGCTAGCAGCAGTCTTTATGTTTAGTCACTGCTAAACTTTGCGAGCCCACACACACACACACACGCCATGATCACTGTGGCCGCCAAAGCGGGGCAGAGGAATAAAGCATGCAAATGAATGAATGGCAGCTGCTGGGGAAAAACTGAACAAGTACACCACCATACTTTTTTCCATGTCATGCAAAGGGCAGCCCAAGCCCCCAACAGCTGATTTGGTGTGTGTACTACACTACACTCACTACACTGCACCAAGCTTTGAGGCAGCTAGCTAGCTGGCTGGCTGGTTTCAGTCCTCAGATGCATCATTGCCTTGCCCCTGCACATGGTTATGCAAAAGGTGCTGTGGTAGCCCATGAAACAAAACAGCTGATCTACCACATATCTCAGCTTGGCAGCCTTTACAAAATCTGTTTGCTGCTAGTGCTTGCCGTGGCCCTGCTGCTGCACACTGCAGTGTAGTAGGCAATCAAGAGAGGGGGGGGGGGGGGGGGGGGGGGGGAAGAAGAAGTTCGTATTAGAAAGGCAAACAAAGGAAAAGGAAAGGAGAAACAAAGATAGAAATGATCCAAGGAGAGGTGAGGGGAAAAGGGGGCTAGCTGTAGTGGCAGTAGCATAATTTCAGATGACAAATTTGACGTGAGTGGCACAGATTCACCAGCTCCCTCTGGACAAAAAAACCGATGGCATTTGGCGCCTAAAGCCTTGGAGCAAGAAGACAGGCTACTGCACTGTCTGGATGCGCTCTCTCTCCTCTAAATGCCGTTTCTTGTCAGTAAATACCTTGGATGCAGTTAGCTACAACAGGTCGCACTAACACCTAGTAGTCCCAGTGTGTAATGAATCGGTAATTTGGATTTGATCTGCATGATTTGCAGCTCGCTTTCTGCTGCAAGTAAAGGTACGCGCTGGGTCGACACTTGTCCCCGCAAGTAGCCAAAGTTTTGGGCTTTATTGCTAATGTGACATCACTTCCCAAAGGAAGATCTTGCTTCAAGATCTCTCTATTTCTCAGCTCGTTCGGCACAGTAGTAGTATGAATTTTTCTAGCAAGAAATCAATCACATAAATGATGTATGCTATCATGACGATGTTTTCTATTTTGGTTTTTTTTTTATTTGTGTCACTAGAATTTTTGATGATCGGTGAACTAACATTACTATTCATATATTCTGAAGCACGCCATTATAATTCTCACATACGCTGAAATATGCCAACGATCTACACCAGCCATATGATTGGGCCCGCTTATAGACTTACTTGGCATATGATGAATCATATCCCCCCATCTTCTGTTCACACTACAAATGGTGCGGTGTCTTCTTGGTCTTCTCCTCTTTGTCACTCTCCCTCTCTCATCTAACTAGAACCATAATGCGGCAGCGGTGGTGGTAACTTGGATAGTGAGGAACTCGATCGATGGCAGCGCAAGAGACTAAGATGATGGCAAGTGATGCGGCGAAAGTGGGCCCATCCAAGGAAGAAGACCAGTGGCCCATTGTGGACCTTGACTTCAAAGTGTACACTTCTTTGCTAGGTAGAAGAGGAGGCCGACCACAGGGCCGGTCCTGACATTTTGGGAGCCCTAAGCAAAAATTTATATAGAGGCCCCGTGTGTATATATATATATATATATATATATATATATATATATATATATATATATATATATATATATATATATATATATATATATATCATCTACACATCTACTAAACATATATCAGTAAAAAAACTTCATATAACTTACTGTAATATAGAATATTATACATTACTGTTTGTAAAATAACATTGGCTGAAATAATAAAAACTTACTTTTCACTTCTCATCTTATAAATTTTTTTCTAACATTTTTTGATACAAAATCATCGATTATACTATTGATATCGATATCATTCAATAGCTTCTTCTCGATGCATAAAGACGCCAAACCATTCAACCTTTCTTGACTCATTGCTGATCTTAAATAATTCAATTTAGAAACTTCAATTTTGAGAAGCTTCTTTCAACAGATGCAACAGTAACATGCACGGTAAATAATATTCTATAAGCAATAAAGGCATTAGGATAACAATCACATATCTGATATGCTAAAAATCTTCATAGCAGACATTGTGTCATTAGGTAAAATAAACTTTAGAATATTCAATTTAGAAATCAAATCATTTAACTCAACATCACATGTACCATCATGAGTGAAAGTGTTTGCAAATTTAGTGCAACACTCTTCAAGTTCTCTATCATTTAGTGACCTTAGTGTGCTTGAGCTCAATAAAAACCCAAATATACCTTTAAACATGGAGAGTTCTTCAAATATGGTCCTCAAAGAAGTGCTCGCATGTCAACTAATACCAAAAAATAGTTGACTTCAAAAGCTCTCTCATTTTCTAGAATTTCTTCATGGCACCTACTTTCATCAAATTGTTTCTTTCTCACCGCTTTATGCTTTACTGGAAATGATGCATTTACACCAATATCATTTGCAATATCTTTAGTAATGGTTACCCGCGAGCAACGACTAGGGATTTTGAGAATAAAATAAATGTATATCGTACATATATATAAGAGTATATATCTATTTGTGCCGGATTGGGGGCCCTACTGACTTGGGGGGCCTTGAGCGGCGGCATACCCTGCCTACCCTCAGGGCCGGGCCTGGCCGACCAATGATTGTTAGAATTGTTGGAATCTACTGGCGCTCACACACTCACGGGAATGCCAAGAACAGAGATAGACAGAGATGAATAGTAGCTGGACACAAGACAATGGACACAGAAACTTGGCGCACACACACCTGCAGCGCACGGACGCTGTGTTTTCTATTTCCTTGCCGTAGTTTGCAACTGAGCAGTACATGAGCCTTTATAGACTAATCATACAGAGAGCTACAAACTCCACCCGTCCACTACCTAGCCTTTCATGCCATGAGTCGCATGACTCATTTTGATTTGCATGCAAGCAACCTCCTCACACACACGAACAAGTCACCAGCACACGTGCTAGCTTCTCGGCCACTCCTTCCAGCATGCAGACGCACACGCTCTAGCGGTACTGCCGCGCGCACGACGCGCACGTCACGGCCTCCCTCTTGACCGGCTCTCGACGCTCTCATCTACATGCATGCAGTTTGTCCAAGCACCGTACACGGCGAGCTACATACTCGATCTAACACACGCACACAACGCATGAACACATACTCGGTCACCATGCACGAACACAATGCCGGATTTATTCCTAACAAGAATTAGGGGGTGCCTAGAGAAGAAAGCCACCAAGAAGAAAGTTAGGTGCAAGAGATGTGGTGATTAATAATAATAATAATAATAATAATAATAATAATAATAATAATAATAATAATAATAATAATAATAATAATAATAATAAGAAGAAGAAGAAGAAGAAGAAGAAGAAGAAGAAGAAGAAGAAGAATATGCCCATCAAGAAGAATAAGAAGAAGAAGAAGAAGAATATGCCCATCAAGAAGTTGAAGATGAAAACAGCTAGTCCACCAATAACTCTTCTTAGAAGCATCAGGCAGCTGGTCTTTGATAGACAACCAATTTAGTGGCTAGCTTTTACGCAAATGCAATGATTAAGTAATGCTTTCTGTGGTCAACCTTTGAACTTCTGCGGCCACCTTGTGTGTGGCATTTAAACTTGCCAAATTGGTCAACTTTTGTAATGATTAATAAAATGTTATTGCAGGAATTTCATACATAATGCATGTCAAATTATTTCATCCATTCATTTACTCAACACGTTTCATTACATTGTCATTGCTCAAATTCACATAACAAACACACAAATTCAAGAGAAATATACCCATTCATTCATTACACTTACGATGCATTACCATCCCTTATGCACTTGAGCAACAACACCTAGCCATACACTAACAAGGACACCTACTAGAACAAATACATCCAACACAATCTACATTTTCCTATTACCGAAATCCTACCTTGCTCACTAATTAGAGTGGGATCACCAATTGCAACTTCAGTTTCCAAAGTTCAGTGGCAATATTGTCTAGTATTTGCTTCACCTCACCAAGTTGTTGCTTCAAACCACCACTACAATCTCTACCTACTAAATCAAGTGGCATTTTCCACTACGTTGGTTGCACATTCTTTTGGTCCACTTAATGCACATAGGTCTTGTACTAGTCCTTAGAACAGATCCATCCACACATTGTTGTACACCCTACTAACCCAAATTCTATCAAATTGAAATCAGATCCAAAAGATCTAGTAAACACTGCAAACCAAACCTTTTCGTTGTGGGGGCACTTGACGAACAACTCATTCATTGTGGTCACTTGCTTGCTCTAGATTCAGATACGTGGAACATGGCAATCAGGGTAGTCCAATAGGTGGTACTATCCCCTTCTGCTACCACCACAAGTGGAGCTTGAGCTCATATCACCTCCCATGGACAAGCCCACTTGCATCATGTCATTCATAGTCGTCTTAGTCTTGTGCGACGTTGCCGAGTTCATTGCCACCACCGCCATGTTAAGGTTCTAGTTGGGTGAGAGAGAGGGAGAGTGAGGAGAAGACATGAAAGTCACAACACCATTTGTAATGCCAATAAAATACAGGAGGAACGATCCATCATATGCTATGGAAGCCTGCAAGGCAGCCCAACTGTTAGGACCAAGATGGATAGAGGGGGTGAATATCCTTCGAAAATTATTGTACAAAAAATTATAATAAAGACTATACCCAAGGTTTGAATATGGGAAAGCATTCACTTGCTCTACTTCTAATTTACTCTGAGTTATCTACTAACCAAACTAGTAGCTTGTACAAGAATTATAAATAACTAATCAAGCAACTCACTTAGCAAGAGATAAAACTTAAATAGATACTACATAAGGCTAGATAGGCTAGTATGATATAGCAAGTAAATGTAAAAGGTTAGTTTAAAGACAAAACTACATGGGAAAAAGGTGAAACAAGAATTATCCCTGAGGTTTGGTTACTTGCTGGCAACCCATGTCCTCATTATGGCAAGTCTAAGCTAGATGATTCATGTGCTAATTAGCATCACTTGTGAACCCCATAATAAGAGCGTAAGAATCAATCTAGAGAGGTACTCCAAAAGGCTATGATTATATTATAGTTGCTCTTTGTAAATCTCCCATGAGGAATGAGCTCAAGGGCTGGTCTTAATGATGATCAAAGTGGATGACAATCTTCAATGGCCGCGCAATAATCCCACAAACTCTAGGCCATCTAGGTGACAACAATCACTAAGTGTAACATGGGTGTAATTGTCACACCCGGATTTAAGGGACAAATCCGGGTGCATCTCATATGTGCGCCAAGGAAGAACAACACACATAATAACATAGTGCATAGAGATAAATGTCATAAATATCATAAATGTACTTATTACATAGCGGAAGACTTACAAAAATAAATGATAAAGTAAAGCGAACTAATTATTATTCCCTGGCGCCACAAAGCTGACTGGGAGACGCCACCTAGATCAAATCAAATGCCTCAGTGTTAGGCGGCTCCTCTTCGACCACCTGTTCTTCTCCTGTGGGGGGGTGTGAGACAGCAAGAGTGAGCTCACATACGTTCATAGCTCAACAAGTCGTGGGGAATAATGTGGCATGAACTCACCAAAGATGGGAGTTCATAAAGTGTAAGGTTGGTCAATGAAATAGAGGCTGAAGCTAAGCATTGCTTTTATAAGTTGGTCAAAATTTTATTAGAAATTACTAAGTGTAAGTAAATACCAAACCTTAATGATAATAAAGAAAGTAATAGTAAAATAATCCCAAGTGCGATGCAAATGTCAAATTAAATTTAAGTTCCATAAATTAATCATGTGAGGGTCCGAGCCGCTCATGACCGTGAGCACGGCTAATATACCAGTTTTACACTCTGCAGAGGTTGCGCATCTTTACCCATAAGTCATGTTACCCATCTGCCAAGAGATGGTCAATCCCATACACCTCTACCGAGGAGGCGAGGCAGGGTAACACTACGAGGCCTTTATAAAGTTTTACTAGCTTTAGAAATCCCGCTACAGTTTATAGGAAGTTCCAGTGCAGGAATCCCTCGCCTGACCGCCATCGCAGCAAAATCAACCTAAGGACCTCTCTACACTGACCACTTCCCTACTGCCCTTGCCCCTTTCGGGTAAGGAAGACCTCCACTAGCTTTCCTAGTTAATCAGCCAAGGGTGTCCCATTAAACCCTTGTGGTAGCACTGTTTTCCTGGGTGGTCGCTCCATGTTCCCATTAATTTAATAATCTTAACATGGACAGTAATAATAAAAAGATAATAAAATAATAATCATGAATAGTGTATCTCCATACCCAAATCCACATAAAGCAATAGCAGGTACTACCCAAAAATATTTCAGTGGTGAACAAGGTATAAAGATAACCAAAACTGGGGTGACCTAAAGGATCCCATCAAAATTAACCTATGCAGATCATTAGAATTAATAAGAACATGGCTGGAAAAAAGTAAGTGATCAAGGGCACAACTTGCCTTCAATGAGCTCCTGCTCAACTACTTCTACTTGTTGAACCTCAGAATCCACAGTGGCTTGCTCGTCTACTCGCATCAACACAATACATACATAGTATAGCAAAAATTAACATTGCACCAAATATGTGAATAAAATACGCAACAAAATTTTGCACATTAAAATAAGAACCTAGGAACAGGAATCATAAATTTTAGAGTTATAGATTTTAAGTTATGAATTTCCTAAGATTTAATGTGCTTGAGATAGGATTAAATGATAAATTAATTTTCTTACTATTTTCATGCTAAAACAGAGACACTAGATGGTAAACAATAATATTATAAAATTTTAGAAATTGGAATGGGTCGATTTGGACTAAAAATGAATTTTCTATGCATTTTACAAGTTTCTAGATTTGTTTTTGTATTAAAAACGAATTTCTAATATTATTTCTCTATTTTTAATCCACTCTGGACTGGGCGCCAATTTTCAGAAAGTCTAGGGGCCTAAACCAAAGTTTTCTACGACTCAGTGAATAATTAGAATGGACCACGGGTTCTAATCTGCAATTCCAGAGGGGCTCTTTATACAAAAGTGCACCGCGAAGGGGTATGGTGTGCTCACAGCCGTCCGATCTTAAACGGAGCGCCCAGATTAAATTCAATCATACGCGAAACGGTACGCTACGACAAGCGTTGGATGAGAGATCTACGACTGAGTTTGTATGCGCGAAAGGGGTAGGAATGCAAGCGATCTGGATCGCCCATAGAAGAATCAACGGCGCGAAATCTCCCAAATTCCCGGATCTAATTGTGGTCGTCCACTAAGGAATCCAACGGCAAACGCGGAGCGCCCAAATCCTCCTCTAGCACTGACCGACGGCAACCCCAAACGCGGTGGTGCCCCCGCCGGAGCTCACGCCTCGCCCAATTCGTGCCTATTTCCTCGTGCTAGCAGCCTCAAAATATGGAGTAGGGTATGGTAGGGTACGACGAAGGTGTCTCACCACTGAACGACGCACTGGCAGGCCGAATCGTGGAGCTTGCGGTCGGTAATGGACTCCCAGTCGACAGCGGGCAACCCCGGAGCTGTTGACGACGGAATCCAAGCGGCCCGACCACCACTGCTACACCCCAAGGCAAGAATCAGTCCAAGGACACCACCGCAGGCACTGAGTCGATGGCTGAAAGTAGCCTAGAGGGGGGGTGAATAGGCTACACCTGAAAATTTTCACTAAAACTTCGAAATAGGTTAAATTAAAGTTGCACAGGTGCAAACTGGTTCAGTCGATTTTAATCACAACTGAACAAGTTTGAACCTGCTCAACTTAAATTTGATAATCTATTTAACAAGTGTGAAGTAGTGAATAATATAGCTAAAGATTTGCCCTACACAAAAACTACTTAAATAAATAATATGAGCCAACCACTGAATATAAAGCGCTTGACAAGAACACACAAGAACACGCGATATAACCCGAGGTTCGGCAACCACAACAAAGGTGTCCTACTCCTCGTTGAGGAACCCACAAAGGGCCGGGTCTTTTCCAACCCTAATCCTCCACAAGCCGACCACAAAGGTCAAGACAATCTCTTCTCAAATCTGCTCAAGGAGCGGGTGATACAAACTTCTTGGGGTCGTCCACAAATTTGGAGACTCCCAAGCAACCTCTAACCGTCAAGGAACACGAGGTTCCAAGAGTAACAAATCCGCACACGGTTAAGTTTGCAACGAGCTCAAGAACAAGAGAATGGGAGAATCGAGATGAAATTGACAGCGAGTTCGATCGAGTTCACCTCACACCAAGGGTCCTTCAAATGATTGAAGGAGATGCGATTGCGGGTGTGAAAGGTGAAATGAATGCTCTTGTTTGAAGGTTGGTCAGCCAAGAATTCGTGGGAAAGGTGAAGTAAATGAGAGAGAGAGTGTGAGGGGGTATATAAAGGATCCCCCAAAAGCTGGCAGCCGTTGGGAGAAAATGGGCAAAAACCGGTTGAACCGGTTTCTAAACCGGTTGAACCGGTTTCTACCAGGGGGATCCCGGTCCACTGGGCTACTCAGCCGGACACTCGACCGGTTTCAAAACCGGCTGAGTAGGGACAAAATTTGGCTCAACCGGTTTCTGAAAAATATCTGCTGCGACTTTTTCTGACAGCTCTGACTGTCAGATAGGTCAGAGCAGAGGTGGCAGGTGAACAGTACCGAAACCGGTTGAACCGGTTTCAGGACCGGTTGAACCGGTTTTGGGGGCTGAACCCAAACTTTGAGAATTTTGAAGAGAACAAAAGGGGAGACTTTGTGGGAAGTAAAATTTGTTTTTCTCAAGAGCATTCATGATCTGGGAAAATGATCTCCAAGGAGTTTTCAAAAGATTTTGAACTTGGCTCGTTTCACAACTTACTTAACCGTCGCGGATCCCTCTTAATTGTACGGCGATTCCAATGACTCAAGAATTATAAATTTTGCACTGCCGTTGTTTCTTGGCACTTGGAGCACGCCATTTGATGTGGAATTTTAAATCCGCTGTGCTTTATACTTTTGTGCTCATAAGATCTGTGCTTCTCCTGTCTGTAGAAATACTGTGTACATACTAGGAGCAAACTTGTTAGAATCTTAGTTTGTTTTGTCATTAATCACCAAAACCCTCAATTAGGGTTGATTGCACTTACAATCTCCCCATTTTTGGTGATTGATGCCAAAACAAACTAGAATGGAAATAAGAATTAAAAGTTACAAGTACTTGCGATATAATATCTTTTGTGTATGTGTAGCTCCCCCTAAATATGTGCATGAGTTTTGCGATATTAACATTGACTTGATATGTCAATTTGCAACATATTTAGAGAGAGAGAACAATCAACACCATACACAAAAATGATGAGGTATGAAACATAAATGAATAGAAAGAGTAAAAGCACATTTAAGCTCATTATTGCATAGCATATGATATGAAAAAAAGTTCTACAGCTATTACAATAATGAGAGCTCGTCTCATCACATCATAAAAGTGTTTATGGCATTCAAGCCATGCATGCATCAAATAGTTATTACAGACCAAGTGTTCATTACAAAAATAGGGGTACTGCATAATAACCTTTCTCCCCCTTTTTGGCATAAGAACCAAAAAGAGAGAGAGAATCGCCAATCCAATGATCACCAGTGAGGAGGAGGATGATGAGGAGCGAAGAAGTGGTGCGCCAGGTCAGAGGCAAAGTGTTCCTCTCCAGACTGGGCCGGAGGAGGAGCACTGCCCGAAGGGTCCTGGGGCGGAGGATAAGAGGACGATTGGCCCGGATCCCCGTGATACGAGGGCGGGACAAACTGCTCTGGATCATCAAAATAAGTCTCTTCTTCTTCGATGTCATCAGCTGTTGAAAAAGGTACCCCATATGCCTGCTGGTACCACTCGTTGACATCTGGAGGAGGAGGGTGGAGAGGTACATCAGGAGAGCGGGGGGCGAAGGGAGTACCCAAAGCAGAAGCTTGACGACGTAGGTTGTCGTCGGTCTCCCGCTGACGTCGAGCCACCTCATGGACGTCTGCAGCAATATTTCGGCACATGGAGAAGAAAGTCGCAAACCCGTGGGCCAAGCGGGCACCCATCCCACGGCCACGACCTCGACCACGACCACGACCACGTGGTGTGGGAGATCCGCGGCCAGGGGAAGAGCGCGAGGCACCAGCAGCAGCACCAGCACCAGCAGACGGACCCGCAGATGCATGACCACGAGAACTGGAGGGGGCTTTCCGGAGGCGCCCAGCTGGATTGTTGGGATCAATCCAGAAAGGGGTGTATGACTGATGTCGGGTACCCTTGTCAAATCTGAACTGGGTCACGACCTCAATCATCTTCATAATGAATGGAGCATGAAGACACCCCTTCAAAGGAAAGCAGGCGGCATGAATAATTTCCTGCCATATCATGTCAAAGACATTAATCCTTTCTGAGCTGTTTGGTTTCATAAAAGAGAGCAGGACCTTGCTCTCCCCAAGGATGTTCATCTGATTTCCCCCTTTTGGAATGAGGGTCATCCTGCAGAGGGAGTTGATATAACGATAATACTTATGAATGTTGGTCGACTCCCAATACTTTCCAGACTCAGACAGATGAAGATCCTTGGCTTCATCTCTTGTGGGCTGCCGGAAATCATGAATCTTGATCTTGTCTCCAGATATATCATCGTCAGAAAAGCCAAGAATGTGAGCAAATCGACAATAGCTCACCTTGTACCAACTACCTTCAATGAAGAAGTTCAGATAGGGGTAGTTGTAATGACTCTCCTCGTCAGCAAGCTTTATCCAGAGAGTGGAGTAGAATTGAGCAATCACTTCATCATTCCAATCATATTGGAATGTCATGATATTCTTCATTTGTTTCCTTTCACAGGCCCTCAGTGCCTGTGACATTTCTGGATCCCCAATGGCTTCACAACCTTCCCAGTTAATATATCGTTGATGCAGGATAGGTTGATGCTTCTTGGGGAGAATGACGGAATTATAGAAATCCACGTGGTGAAGAGTCCAAAAGCGATTTCCATCGATCCTGGCATCGCGAATACGCAATACAGGATTTTGGAAACGAAGATCCTGGAGAAGAGCATAGCCTCCACTAGCAGTGAAGTCAGTGACTGGCTCATTGCCAGCACGCCGAGCCTCTGCCCGGTGGAGGACCAAACCGCGAATCACAGGAGCGTGGGCCGGGGGAAGATCAACTTCATCGTCCTTCCCGCCATCATCATCACTTGCAGGCTCCCACGCCTGCAGATTCGTCGCAGGTCGAGACCGTCCGGAAGGATTCCGAGATGTCCGACCGCGAGCACTTTGAGACCTGGAGGCCTCAGCACCCGGCATGACATTGCCGCTTCCGCGCCCTCGCTTGGATCGAGAGCGAGGAGGAGAATCTCCATGGATTTCCTGGTCGTCCGAGGAGTCGGATTCGACCACCGACGGGTTCCTTCGACGCACCATTCTAAGAAATAAAAAATAGAACCTATGATGAGCAAGGATCAAACATGTTTGAGTAGAAACGCATAAGATATTGATCATGTACTTCAACCGTTCATATGAGCGGTTCAACTACAACGAATAATATCAAATCGCTAATCTCTAACAATGTTTGTGACAAATGAAGATAGTCTAAGTGTTGCAATCACTTAAACTAAAATGTACCCAACGAATGATACAATAGATAATCAAGAACGCGTAGGATCGAGTACAAGGAAATAACATAGGGCAATACCTCGATCCGGAGATTGGGTCAAAAAAAAACTCCCAACGAGATGAAGGAAGATGGTGGAAACACGCCGGGAAGAACGGATCTCCAACAACTCTTCCAAAAGAGTGAGGGCTCGAGAGAGTTTATGGAGTGGAGTGTGAAGGTGTGAGAGGAGGAAGAGGGCGGCGGCGGCTGTAAAAAAACGAGACTGCGAAGGGAAGAGGAGAGAGGGAGAGATATAAAAAGGAGAGGAGTCGGCCGCCAGAAAACCGAAAACTGGTTCAACCGGTTCCAAAACCGGTTCAACCGGTTTCGGGTCAAACTGCGCAGTAAAAGCGCGCAGAAAACGGTGTTGACTGCGCGAAAATCCTGGCAGTCTGACAGCACAGACTGCAAAACTGACAGCGCAGACTGCGCAGCTGACTGACGGCGCGACGGCCAAAACCGGTTCAACCGGTTTTTATACCGGTTCAACCGGTTTCCACCAGGGAGAAACCGGTTGAGTGGCCTACTCAGCCAGTTTACTCAACCAGTTTCCAGATATTGCCCGGAAGGGCTGTAATAGCACTTAGCAAATATGACATGAGATATTTTAAAGATAAAAAAGATATTTCTCATTCATATTGCTCAAACAATCAATTTTCAACCATCAAGTTTGATCAAAATTTTAGTTATTAAGACACGTTTCGAGAATCCAAGATATTTAGCTCACTCCTAAGAAAACAAAACCTAGTCTCATCAAGGGGTTTTGTGAAGATATCGGCTAGTTGATTTTCGGTGCTCACATGAAATATTTCGATATCTCCTTTGGCTTCGTGGTCTCTCAAGAAATGGTGTCTGATGTCAATATGTTTAGTTCTAGAGTGTTGCACTGGATTGTTTGCAAGTTTTATGGCACTCTCATTGTCACACAGAAGTGGAATTTTGTTAAACTCACAACCAAAATCTCTAAGGGTTTGCTTCATCCATAACAACTGTGCACAACATGCCCCAGCTGCTATGTATTCAGCTTCTGCAGTGGAAAGTGCAACACAATTTTGTTTTTTGGAACTCCATGACACTAAGGACCGCCCAAGAAATTGGCAAGTCCCAGTAGTGCTTTTTCGATCTACTTTGCAACCGGCATAATCTGAGTCAGAGTAGCCAAGCAAATCGAAAAGGGAGCCTTTAGGATACCATAATCTTAGGTTTTGGGTTGGACTAAGTATCTTAGAATTCTCTTAACGGCTACAAGATGACAATCTTTAGGATTTGCTTGAAAACGTGCACACATGCAAACACTCAACATTATATCAGGTCTAGATGCACATAAGTAAAGCAGTGATCCTATCATTGATCTATATAATTTTTGATCTACAGGTTTACCTTCCTCATTTAGGTCGAGATGTCCATTTGATGACATTGGAGTCTTGGCGTGCTTTGCTTTTTCCATGCCAAACTTCTTGAGCATATCTTGAGTATAGTTAGTTTGGCATAGAAATGTACCTTCCTTGAGTTGTTTGACTTGAAATCCCAGGAAGTATTTAAGCTCGCCCATCATAGACATCTCAAACCTGTTCGTCATCACTTTGCTAAACTCTTCACAAAAATTTTCATTAGTACTACCAAATATAATGTCATCAACATATATTTGGCACACAAATAATTCATCATCAACTTTTCGAGTAAATAAAGTAGAGTCAGCTTTTCCTATTGTAAACCCATTTTTAATTAAAAAATCTTTAAGACAGTCATACCAAGCTCTAGGGGCTTGTTTAAGCCCGTAGAGTGCCTTGTGAAGAAGATAAACATGATTTGGCTTCTTTGGGTCTTCAAAGCCCGGTGGTTGCTCCACATATACTCTTTCTTGTAGTGGTCCATTTAGAAAAGCGCTCTTGACATCCATTTGATATAGCTTGAAATCATGGTTAGTAGCATAGGCAATTAATATTCTAATTGATTCTAACCTTGCTACCGGCGCATATGTTTCACCAAAATCAAGTCCTTCCACTTGAGTATAGCCTTGGGCAACCAACCGTGCCTTGTTTCTTGTAACCACGCCATTTTCATCTTGCTTGTTCCTAAAGACCCATTTAGTACCAATCACATTTTGTTTGGGTCTTTGGACTAAGGACCAGACTTCATTCCTAGTGAAGTTGTTCAACTCCTCTTGCATGGCAATTATCCAATCCGGATCACCCAATGCTTCTTCAACCTTAAGTGGCTCAAGAGAGGAAACAAACGAGTAAAATTCACAAAAATTAGCTAAACGAGATCGAGTTGTTACCCCTCTCCTGATGCTACCCAGGATGTTGTCCACTGGATGATCCCTTTGAATTGTTTGATGGACTCTTGGATGAGGCACTGATGGATGTCTTTGTATTTGCTCCTCCTCATCAATTGCTTGATCAAGAGGCACTTCACCATCAATACTTTCTTGTTCATCTTCTACCACTGTTGGCATCCTTTGATGATTTTCTTCGTGGCTTGGATGACTTGAGGTTGATGGGTTTGCTTGGGTGGACACTTTGTCACTCACCACCCTTGCACCCACATCAACTACCTCATTGGTCATCCATAAGGTTCCTTCTTCATCATCCCTTTCTTGAGGTCTCACCTCACCTATTGCAAGTTTCTTTATGGCCTCACAAGGTAGTTCTTCATTTCCTGCAGTGTCATTAGAAACATGCCCTTGCGAGCCATTAGACTCATCAAATGTCACGTCTATCGCTATTTCAACAAGACCGGTGGTATTGTTGAAAACACGATATCCATGCGCATTTGATGCATAACCAAGCAAGAAGCCCTCGTCCACTCTAGGAGCAAACTTTGAGCTCTTGACTTTCTTGTTAAGAATAAAACATTTACAACCAAATACTCTAAAATAATCAACTTTAGGTTTGTTACCAGTGAGAAGCTCATAAGCAGTCTTTTTGTAGATCTTATGAAGATAGAGACGGTTGATTGCATGACAGGCGGTGTTGACCGCCTCTGCCCAGAAGTTGTCAGGTGTCTTGTATTCATCCAACATGGTTCTTGCAGCTTCAATTAGGGTTCGGTTCTTTCTTTCCACGACACCATTTTGTTGTGGAGTGTAAGGCACCGAGAACTCATGTTTGATTCCCTCTTCTCCTAAGAATTCTTCAACACCTGTGTTCTTGAATTCCGTCCCATTATCGCTTCTCACTTTCTTGATTTTGAGCTCAAATTCATTTTGAGCTCTCCTCATGAATTTCCTCAAAATTTCTTGAGTTTCACCTTTGTCACTTAAAAAGAAAACCCAGGTGAATCGAGAAAAATCATCAACAATAACTAAACCATACTTACTACCACCAATGCTAATGTAGGCCACCGGTCCGAAGAGGTCCATGTGAAGAAGCTCCAATGGCCTCTTTGTTGTGACCACATTCTTTGATTGATGTGGGACTCCATGTTGTTTTCCTGCTTGGTATGCGCCACAAACCCTATCTTTCTCAAATACAACATTTGTTAGTCCAATGATGTGATTATCCTTTTGAAGTTTGGCCAAATTCCTCATACCGACATGGGCTAGCCGGCGATGCCATAGCCAACCCTTGTCGGATTTTGCCACTAAACAAGTCTCAGGCGTCATTTTGCTTGTTGTGAAATCAACAAGATAAAGCTTGCCCTTCAAGCGACCGGAAAGGCAACTGAGGAGTCCTCCCTTCTAAGGATCTTCACATCCACATCCGAAAATAGGCAATTATAACCCATTCCACAAAGTTGTGAAACGGACAACAAATTATAGCTTAAAGAATCTACTAATAAAACATTTGAAAGTGATTGTTGGTCAGAGATAGGAATTTTACCAATACCAATCACCTTACTCTTGCCACTATCTCCGAACACAATTTCTTGTGCTTCTTGAGTTAGTTGCAATGTATGAAACATGTCTTTCTCCCCGGTCATGTGATTTGTACATCCACTGTCAAGCACCCAACTTGACCCACCAGAGGAGTAGACCTGCAAAACAAGTTTTAGGCTATGCTCTTAGGTACCCAAATTGAATTGGGTCCTACAGTGTTAGTTATAGCCTTGGGTACCCACACACTTCTTTTCATAACTTTTCGTTTAGTGTAGGCACCCACATATTTCACAATCAATTTCCCTGAATCCCAAGTCAACATATAATCACAAAGATATGAATGGGAAATGGGAGCATTAGATTTTTGTCTACTTGAGGATCCCACTTCCTTCATCTTACTCTTTGTGGAACTCAAGTTAACCTTTACCTGAGGTGACTTGTCATTTGAGGAGTGAATCCTCCCCAAGGCATCATATAGGGTGGTTCCCTCTATGAACTTGGGGGATCTCCACCCCTTATGCACTGTGCTAGGGTTTTCCTTGGATGAGTTGAACCCAAGCCCCCTTCTTCCATTGTTGGGCTTTAGGGACTTGTACTTGGGTTCAATTCTCTTTAACCCATCATTGCTAGAGCATCTTTTCAAAATTTCTTTGACCTTCACCTGTGGGCTATTCTTCCTTGCATGGTTAGTTAGACAACAAGAAGCATGATATTTGGTACAATGTTTGCAAGAATTATCATTTGAGATAGACTTAGATTCAAATATTAAACATGAGGCATTGATATTCTTGCAATTTTCAAGTTGCACTTGAAGTTCTTGATTTTGAACATTCAAGCTTAACATGCTTGATTCAAGTGCATTCTTTTCATTTGCAAGATTATCTATAGAGTTTTTCATGTTAATTACTTCTTTATCTTTATTGTGAATCAACTCTTGAAGCTCTAGGTTTCTTTCCTTTTCAAGGATAAGCAAGTCTTCTTGAGCATCAAGAGTTGCTTTTCTTTTATCTAGCTTTTCCATTAATTTGGTGATAACATTGTATCCATTTAAGCCAAATTCTTTAATCATTTTATTTTTCATGGCAATTTGATCATCATCATCATCATTTGAAAAATCATCACTAAATAAAGTTACCTTGTCTCCCTTTGCCATGAGGCAAGTTGGAGTGTAGGAGTCGTCTTGTAGATTGGTGAAGAGTTGCGCGCTTGATGTAGATTGGATGGCCACATTTGCCACCACTTCCTCTTCCTCGGAGCTAGAACTCTCTTCATCGGAGTTCCATTCTTCACCAATATGAGCTTGACCATACTTCTTCTTCTTCGGCCTTTTTCTTAGCATCTTCCTCTTTCATCTTGAGGAACATCCTCTCGGCAATCTTCATGGCGAGGTCGAGGACCTTGGGGTCCACTTCCTCACCGGAGGATGTGACGGGAATATCCTCGAGGATAGGATCCACATGGTCCCGTTGAGTAGACATAATCGCTTCCTCACGCGGTTAAGCGTAAAATGAGGAACCTGGCTCTGATACCAATTGAAAGTAGCCTAGAGGGGGGTGAATAGGCTACACCTGAAAATTTTCACTAAAACTTCGAAATAGGTTAAATTAAAGTTGCACAGGTGCAAACCGGTTCAGTCGATTTTAATCACAACTGAACAAGTTTGAACCCGCTCAACTTAAATTTGATAATCTATTTAACAAGTGCGAAGTAGTGAATAATATAGCTAAAGATTTGCCCTACACAAAAACTACTTAAATGAATAATATGAGCCAACCACTGAATATAAAGCGCTTGACAAGAACACACAAGAACACGCGATATAACCCGAGGTTCGGCAACCACCACAAAGGTGTCCTACTCCTCGTTGAGGAACCCACAAAGGGCCGGGTCTTTTCCAACCCTAATCCTCCACAAGCCGACCACAAAGGTCAAGACAATCTCTTCTCAAATCTGCTCAAGGAGCGGGTGATACAAACTTCTTGGGGTCGTCCACAAATTTGGAGACTCCCAAGCAACCTCTAACCGTCAAGGAACACGAGGTTCCAAGAGTAACAAATCCGCACACGGTTAAGTTTGCAACGAGCTCAAGAACAAGAGAATGGGAGAATCGAGATGAAATTGACAGCGAGTTCGATCGAGTTCACCTCACACCAAGGGTCCTTCAAATGATTGAAGGAGATGCGATTGCGGGTGTGAAAGGTGAAATGAATGCTCTTGTTTGAAGGTTGGTCAGCCAAGAATTCGTGGGAAAGGCGAAGTAAATGAGAGAGAGAGTGTGAGGGGGTATATAAAGGATCCCCCAAAAGCTGGCAGCCGTTGGGAGAAAATGGGCAAAAACCGGTTGAACCGGTTTCTAAACCGGTTGAACCGGTTTCTACCAGGGGGATCCCGGTCCACTGGGCTACTCAGCCGGACACTCGACCGGTTTCAAAACCGGCTGAGTAGGGACAAAATTCGGCTCAACCGGTTTCTGAAAAATATCTGCTGCGACTTTTTCTGACAGCTCTGACTGTCAGATAGGTCAGAGCAGAGGTGGCAGGTGAACAGTACCGAAACCGGTTGAACCGGTTTCAGGACCGGTTGAACCGGTTTTGGGGGCTGAACCCAAACTTTGAGAATTTTGAAGAGAACAAAAGGGGAGACTTTGTGGGAAGTAAAATTTGTTTTTCTCAAGAGCATTCATGATCTGGGAAAATGATCTCCAAGGAGTTTTCAAAAGATTTTGAACTTGGCTCGTTTCACAACTTACTTAACTGTCGCGGATCCCTCTTAATTGTACGGCGATTTCAATGACTCAAGAATTATAAATTTTGCACCGCCGTTGTTTCTTGGCACTTGGAGCACGCCATTTGATGTGGAATTTTAAATCCGCTGTGCTTTATACTTTTGTGCTCGTAAGATCTATGCTTCTCCTGTCTGTAGAAATACTGTGTACATACTAGGAGCAAACTTGTTAGAATCTTAGTTTGTTTTGTCATTAATCACCAAAACCCTCAATTAGGGTTGATTGCACTTACAATGGCAAACAGCAGCTTCTCTGCGGCGGCTCCGGTTCTTCACCACCCTCCGCGCGATGCCACAGGTGGGAGACTATTGCGTGAATGACAGGGCGAGTAGTGAATCCAGGGAGGACGTGCATAGTTATAGGCCCCGTAGACCCGGAAACCCCCACCAGATCGTGGATACACGCGATGAATTCGGAGTTCCGCTGCGGCGCACGCGTGATTCTACCGGAGGTAGGTGACGACTTATGGGTCCCAGGCGGCAGGGAACGTGCGCGGGGTGAGTGCAACAGACAGCTGGGCCCCACGGGTTGGCATCGTGCTTGCACTGGCCGCGCGAGAGGTTTCTCAGGTGGGCCAAATTGGCATCCGCGGCCCAGGTTAGCTTTTATTTTATTTCTTTTTTTTTCCTTTTTCTGATTTGTTTTTCCATTTTATTCTTAATTCATTTGAATTCAAATTTTGAATTTAACTCAGTTGCTAATTCAAATTCGTGTTAACCATGCAATTTGGTCATACCCACAGATGTTGAATCTATTTAATTATAATATTATTTTGTATTAAATAATATTTCCTTCTTTCTTCCATTTTCATGGTTTTATTTTCAAGTTAGAGTTTAAATTCTATGGATTCATTGATATGCTATTAATGACACATTTATTTTATTAAACACAAATGCAAAATCAAGTAAAAACTCAGCATGAGGCAAGTTTTGTTGGGTATCTTTTGTCATTTATTTATTTGTTCAATTGTGATGTTCACATGAAATGAGAAACATAGATAACACATATAGATATAAAGTAATATAATTTCTCTTTCTAGACTTTTCTTACAAAGTGGGTATTACAAATCCTACCCCCCTTAAAAATAATCTCGTCCTCGAGATTTAAGAAGATCTAGGGAAAAGGTAGGGAAAATCTATGCGAAGCTCTTCTTCTCTTTCCCATATAGCTTCATCTTCACCATGGTGACTCCATTGCACCTTGCACATCTTTATCACCTTATTTCTTGTAACTCGAGTCAATGTATCAAGAATCTTGGTGGGGTACTCAGCATAAGTCAGATCATCTTGAACACTAAGGTCCTCCATTGGTAACTGTCTTTAGGTACCCTGAGACATTTCTTTAGCTGAGATACATGAAAGACATCTTGAACATCCGAAAGATGATCCAGTAACTCCAATTGATATGCCACCTCTCCCACTCGCTTCAAGATTAAGAAGGGTCCAATAAAGCGAGGGGACAACATTCCTTTGACTTTAAATCTTCTCATACCCCTGAGTGGTGACACCTTCAAATAGACATAATCACCTTCTTTAAACTCTAGCTGTCTTCTCCGAGTATCAGCATAGCTTTTCTGCCTTGACTGTGCAGTTCTCAAATTCTCCCTTATTTGCTGGACTTGTTCTTCTGCTTCTTGTATAATCTCAGGCCCAAACAACTGCCTTTCACCAGTTTGATCCCAATACAGTGGAGTCCTGCACTTTCTGCCATATAAAGCCTCAAACGGTGACATCTTTAAACTGGCCTGATAGTTATTATTATATGAGAACTCCGCATACGGTAGACTCTTATCCCAACTACCACCATGCTTAAGGGCACAAGCTCTTAACATATCTTCCAGTACTTGGTTGGTCCTCTCAGTCTGCCCATTAGTCTAGGGATGGTAAGCCAAACTAAAATTAAATCTTGTATCCAAGGACTCGTGCAACTTCTTCCAATACCGGGAGGTAAACTATGATCCTCGGTCGGACACAATCTTCTTTGGCACACCATGTAAGCATACAATCTGTGCCATGTACAACTCTGCTAACTTGGCTCCTGAATACGTGGTCTTCACTGGAATAAAGTGGGCCACTTTGGTTAGCCTATCCACAATCACCCATATAGAATCATATCCAGCGGACGTGCGGGGTAATCCAACAATGAAGTACATGCCAATCTCTTCCCATTTCCACTCAGGTATCTTCAGTGGATGCAGTAGTCTGGCTGGCCTCTGGTGTTCAGCCTTAATTCTTTGGCACACATCACACATAGCCACATGTGCAGCCACATCTCTCTTCAATCCATACCACCAATATTTTTGCTTCAAATCCTGATACATCTTAGTACTCCCGGGGTGGATAGAATAAACTGAGTCATGTGCCTCCTTCAATATGGTTTCATGAAGACTATCGATATCAGGAACACAAATCCGATTCTTGAACCATACCGTGCCTTGCTCATCTTCTGTGAATTCTGGGCCTCTACCCTCTATTATCAGATCCTTGATCTCCTGGATTTTGGCATCACCAATCTGACCTTTACGAATTTCTTGCTCCAAGGTAGGTTCCAATTCTATGGTAACCCCTTCCGTATGTATAACAATCCCCAGGTTGAGCCTCTCAAAATCTTTTGCTAATTCATCGGGTAGCTGGACAACAATAGCGGAATGAACGTGCTCCTTTCGACTCAAGGCATCTGCAACCAAATTTGCCTTGCCTGGGTGATAGTGAATTTCCAAATCATAATCTTTAATAAGCTCCAACCAACGGTGTTGCCTAAGGTTGAGATCCTTCTGAGTGAATATGTACTTCAAACTCTTATGATCCGTGTATACTTGGCACTTAGTTCCCATAATGTAATATCTCCAAATCTTAAGTGCATGCACAACTGCTGCCAGCTCTAAGTCATGAGTGGGGTAGTTCAATTCGTGTTTCCGCAACTGACGAGACGCATAGACGATCACATGCCCTTCTTGCATGAGCACACATCCTAATCCTTGGCCACATGCATCACAATAAATGTCAAATCCCTTCTGTAGATCTGGCATAATCAACACTGGTGGTGACATCAATCTCTTCTTCAATTGATCAAAGCTGTCTTGGCATTTCTCATCCCACTTGAATTCTCTTCCTTTCTCTAGAAGCGAGGTCATAGGCTTGGCAATCTTAGAAGATCCTTCAATAAATCTCTGATAATATCCTGCAAGTCCCAAGAAACTCCGAATCTCAGTAACTGTAGTGGGCACTCTCCACTCCATTATCTCCTTCACTTTAGCAGGATCCACTGCTATTCCTCCATTAGAAATAATATGTCCAAGGAATGGCACCTTGTCAATCCAAAACTCGCACTTGCTAAACTTGGCGTAGAGTTGATTATCTCGTAGCTTCTGTAGCACCAACCTCAGATGCTCTTCATGATCACTTTCACTCTTAGAATAGATAAGAATATCGTCGATGAACACCACAACGAATCTGTCCAAATACAACATAAACACCTTATGCATCAAATTCATAAAATAAGCTGGTGCATTGGTTAATCCAAACGACATAACAGTGAACTCATATAATCCATATCGGGTTGAGAAAGTCGTCTTAGGAATATCCGATGGTCTAATCTTCATTTGATGGTATCCCGATCGGAGATCAATCTTCGAGAATACCCTGGCTCCTCTCATCTGATCAAACAAATCCTCAATACGGGGTAATGGATACTTGTTCTTCACAGTGACATCATTAAGTGATCTATAGTCCACACACATCCGTTGCGATCCATCCTTCTTCTGTACAAATAGCATCGGTGCTCCCCATGGTGAGGAACTCGAACGAATGTACCCCGCCTCCTGTAACTCTGTTAATTGCTTCTTAAGTTCCTTTAGTTCTTCTACAGCCATCCTGTATGGTCGTTTAGAAATAGGGGCAGTCCCAGGTAAGAGATCAATGACAAACTCAACTTCCCTATCTGGTGGCATCCCTGGTAACTCCTCTGGAAAGACATCCAGAAAATCTCTAACCACCCGGATGTTGTCACCAACAAACTCCTCCGCTATAAAGTATATCGCCCATTTGGAAGCGGTGGTTACTGCAATTTGAACTTGAAATGTTTCTCCTTTAGGACTAGTGAGCTCTATAGTACCCCTACCACATGCTATAATGGCCTTTGCCTTTCTTAACCATGACATACCAAGGATCAGATCTATACTGCTGGACTCTAATATTATAGCAGTAGCTCCAAATTCTCTTCCCATAATAGTTAATGTCAATCTACGTGTCATTTGATTTGCCTCAATAGGCCCTTTAGGTGTGATTACTATCATTGGTTTTCTCATATTTAGCAGTGGTATCTCATTTGTGTTGGCATATCGAGCAGACATGAATGAATGTGTAGCACCAGAATCAAATAATATTGTTGCAGGAATTGCATTAATGTAAAACATACCGAGTACGATGTTAGCACCATCAAGAGTATCATCAATGCTGACTTGATTAACTCTGGCTATAGAATATCCCTTGCCAGGAGTCTGTTGCTTGTTCTTAGCTGGTGTACCAGAATTCCCCATCGGACAAGCATTAGCATAGTGCCCAATCTGACTGCACTTGAAGCATGTAGGGCCGGTCTTTTGTCCTGTAGGCCTCGTTGGGGTGCCAGTGGGAGTAGCCTGACGAGTAGGAGGTGTCCGTGGAGACCCCTGTGGAGCATACTGAACTGGGCGTGGTCCTCCTGGTTGGGTCGGTGTACCCTATGGCGAAACGTAGCAGGGACGAACACTGCTGCTACCCTGTCCCTGTGAGATAGCCTTCCTCTTCAAATCACCCAGTTGAACACGCTTGTGTTCAATAGCAAGAGCCTTATCCAGTAGCCTCTGAAATGATGGAAATGTGTGTGCAACCAGTGCATATTATAGGGGTCCATTAAGTCCTTCAATAAAATGCTCCTGCTTTCTCTCATCCTCAGCAACTTCCTCCGGAGCATATCTCGACAGCTGAATAAATTTATCTCTATACTCGCTGACCGACATGTTGCCTTGCTTTAATGACAGAAACTCCTTCTTCTTGATCTTTATCAATCCAACTGGAATATGGTAGTTTCTGAACTGTGTACTGAATTCCGCCCAAGTAATAGTATCAGCAGCATCATGGGCAGCAGTATAAGAATCCCACTAGTCAGCAGCAGGACCTGTCAGACGACCTGAGGCATAAAGAACTTTCTCCCGATCTGAGCATTGGGTGATGTTGAGCATCTTTTCAATTGACTTCAACCAATCATCTGCTTCAAGTGGATCCGGCGAACTAGCGAAGGTCGGTGGCTTATGGCTCATAAACTCCCGGTGCTTATCACGAGGTGGAACTGGTGGTGGTGGTGGAGGCAATGGTACTTGTTGTTGTTGTTGTTGTTGCTGAAATTGCTGCTGCAGCTGCTGTTGCGCCCTTCTCTCCTGGCGTATCTCTTCTCTCTCCTAGCGCAACTCCTGGCGTATCTCTTCTCTTTCCTGACGCATCTCCTGGCGTTCCTGCTGCATTTGTGCCTGCATATCTGCCATAGTGTCCGCCATTTGCTGCATCATCCTCATCTGAGCAGTAATCAGTGGGTCAACTCCGCCTGGTGGAGGATTAGGAGGATTCATATCTACTGGTTGTGGCTGGGGTTGTCTATATATCTACCGAGTGTGTCGATTAGGAGGCAAATCAATCCCACCACCCCTCCTGGTATTGACCATCTGAGTTAGATACATATGGTAAGAGAGAGTAGTAGACAAGGCAGTAATTACGAATCATGTTACTTTGGGGGATTTATTAGCTAAGCAGATTAATGTTTTACCTACCCTAGCTAATTCATTACCTTATAGTGGCACATGCTAAGATGTCCATATATAATATCTCAATCAATCAAAGAAGCAAATCAGACATTTATCATCAGAACAATCAAACAACAATTTTAAATAGAGAAAATAGTTTTGATTTGGTCTTAAGCCTCTTATCTCTTAAAAATGTCATAGGGGTAGGGGTTCCAAGGTGTGAAATCCGACTTGTCTTAGAATAGAGAAGGTAAGAATGATCAGAGTAGAACAGTAGAAGGTGAGACAGGATCAAGATAAGTATAGAAAGAATCAGAGTAAGGTAAGTGTAGAATGAATCAGAGTAAGGTAAGTATGTAAGGGTTTGTCCATTTCTATCTAGGTTTCGTCCTACAGTCAACATTTCCTCTGATACCACTTCTGTCACACTCGGATTTAAGGGACAAATCCGGGTGCATCTCATATGTGTGCCAAGGAAGAACAACACACATAATAACATAGTGCATAGAAATAAATGTCATAAATATCATAAATGTACTTATTACATAGCGGAGGACTTACAAAAATAAATGATAAAGTAAAGCGAACTAATTATTATTCACTGGCGCCACAAAGCTGACTGGGAGACGCCACCTAGATCAAGTCAAACGCCTCAGTGTTAGGCGGCTCCTCTTTGACCACCTGTTCTTCTCCTATGGGGGGTGTGAGACAGCAAGAGTGAGCTCACATACGTTCATAGCTCAACAAGTCGTAGGGAATAATGTGGCATGAACTCACCAAAGATGGGAGTTTATTAAGTGTAAGGCTGATCAATGAAATAGAGGCTGAAGCTGAGCATTGCTTTTATAAGTTGGTCAAAATTTTATTAGCAATTACTAAGTGTAAGTAAATAACAAACCTTAATGATAATAAAGAAAGTAATAGTAAAATAATCCCAAGTGCGATGCAAATGTCAAATTAAATTTAAGTTCCATAAAATAATCATGTGAGGGTCCGAACCGCTCATGACCGTGAGCACGGCTAGTATACCAGTTTTACACTCTGTAGAGGTTGCGCATCTTTACCCACAAGTCATGTTACCCATCTGCCAAGAGATGGCCAATCCCATACACCTCTACCGAGGAGGCGAGACAGGGTAACACTACGAGGCCTTTACAAAGTTCCACTAGCTTCAGAAATCCCGCTACAGTTTATAGGAAGCTCCAGTGTAGGAATCCCTCGCCTGACCGCCATCGCAGCAAAATCA
This sequence comes from Zea luxurians, assembly GCA_029449295.1. Lineage (NCBI taxonomy): Eukaryota > Viridiplantae > Streptophyta > Magnoliopsida > Poales > Poaceae > Zea > Zea luxurians. The sequence continues at coordinate 32,283,695 of JAOPSE010000010.1, read as the reverse complement.
ACCCAAGGACCTCCCTACACTGACCACTCCCCTACTGCCCTTGCCCCTTTCGGGTAAGGAAGACCTCCACTAGCTTTCCTAGTAAATCAGCCAAGGGCGTCCCATTAAACCCTTGTGGTAGCACTGTTTTCCCGGGTGGTCGCTCCATGTTCCCATTAATTTAATGATCTTAACATAGACAGTAATAATAAAAAGATAATAAAAGAATAATCATGAATAGTGTATCTTCATACCCAAATCCACATAAAGCAATAGCAGGTACTACCCAAAAATATTTCAGTGGTGAACAAGGTATAAAGATAACCAAAACTAGGGTGACCTAAAAGATCCCATCAAAATTAACCTATGCAGATCATTAGAATTAATAAGAACATGGCTGGGAAAAAGTAAGTGATCAAGGGCACAACTTGCCTTCAATGAGCTCCTGCTCAGCTACTTCTACTTGTTGAACCTCAGAATCCACAGTGGCTTGCTCGTCTACTCGCATCAACACAATACATACATAGTATAGCAAAAATTAATATTGCATCAAACATGTGAATAAAATACACAATAAAATTTTGCACATTAAAATAAGAACCTAGGAACAGGAATCATAATTTTTAGAGTTATAGATTTTAAGTTATGAATTTCCTAAGATTTAATGTGCTTGAGATAGGATTAAATGATAAATTAATTTTCTTACTATTTTCATGCTAAAACAGAGACACTAGATGGTAAACAATAATATTATAAAATTTTAGAAATTGGAATGGGTCGATTTGGACTAAAAATGAATTTTCTATGCATTTATAAGTTTCTAGATTTGTTTTTGTATTAAAAACAAATTTGTAATATTATTTCGCTATTTTTAATCCACTCTGGACTGGGCACCAATTTACAGAAAGTCCAGGGGCCTAAACCGAAGTTTTCTATGACTCAGTGAATAATTAGAATGGACCGCGGGTTCTAATCTGCAATTCCAGAGGGGCTCTTTATGCAAAAGTGCACCGCGAAGGGGTACAGTGTGCTCACAGCCGTCCGATCTTAAACGGAGCGCCCAGATTAAATCCAATCATACGAGAAACGGTACGCTACGACAAGCGTTGGATGAGAGATCTACGGCTGAGTTTGTATGCGCGAAAGGGGTATGAATGCAAGCGATCTAGATCGCCCATAGAAGAATCAACGACGCGAAATCTCCCAATTCTCAGATCTAATCGTGGCCGTCCACTAAGGAATCCAACGGCAAACGCGGAGCGCCCAAATCCTCCTTCAGCACTGACCGACGGCGACCCCAAACGCGGTGGCGCCCCCGCTGGAGCTCACGCCTCGCCCAATTCGTGCCTATTTCCTCGTGCTAGCGGCCTCAAAATATAGAGTAGGGTACGGCGGGGTACGACGAAGGTGTCTCACCACTGAACGACGCACTGGCAGGCCGAATCGTGGAGCTTGCGGTCGGTAATGGACTCCAAGTCGACGGCGGGCAACCCCGGAGCTGTTGACGGTGGAATCCAAGCGACCCGACCACCACTGCTACACCCCAAGGCCAGAATCAGTCCAAGGACACCACCGCAGGCACTGAGTCGACAGCAAATAGCGGCTTCTCTGCGGCAGCTCCGGTTCTTCACCACCCTCCACGCAACGCCACAGGTGGGAGACTATTGCGTGAATGACAGGGCGAGTAGTGAATCCAGGGAGGACGAGCATAGTTATAGGCCCCGTAGACCTAGAAACCCCCACCCGATCGTGGATACACGCGACGAATTCGGAGTTCCGCTGCGGCGCACGCGCGATTCTACCGGAGGTAGGTGACGACTTGTGGGTCCCACGCGGCAGGGAACGCGCGCGGGGTGAGTGCAACAGACAGCTAGGCCCCACGGGTCGGCGCCGTGCTTGCACTGGCCGCGCGAGAGGTTTCTCATGTGGGCCAAATTGGCATCCGCGGCCCAGGTGAGCTTTTATTTTATTTCTTTTTTTCCTTTTTCTGATTTGTTTTTCCATTTTATTCTTAATTCATTTGAATTCAAATTTTTGCTAATTCAAATTTGTGTTAACCATGCAATTTGGTCATACCCACAGATGCTGAAGTTATTTAATTATAATATTATTTTGTATTAAATAATATTTCCTTCTTTCTTCTATTTTCATGGTTTTATTTTCAAGTTATAGTTTAAATTCTATGGATCCATTGATATGCTATTAATGACACATTTATTTTATTAAACACAAATGCAAAATCAAGTAAAAACTCAGCATGAGGCAAGTTTTGTTAGGTATCTTTTGTCATTTATTTATTTGTTCAATTGTGGTGTTCACATGAAATAAGAAACGTAGATAACACATATAGATATAAAGTAATATAATTTCTCTTTCTAGACTTTTCTTACAAAGTGGGTATTACAGTAATCAACATAAGTCAACCAACTAGAGATACAAGATGCATGACTTCAATGCAACGCACTAGGAGTGCTCCAATATTACCCATTTACCCATGTGATGAACTACAAGTTGCAAGTAAGTGGGGTGTGTTTTTTCTATCCTCAAGAGGTGTATGCATGTGTTAGTGGTTGAGGATACCGTCCAAGGCCGATCAAGGGGTCTATTTAAAACCCTATAAAGAAATATAATTGTTACCTCTTGAAACACAAAATTTAAGAGCATCACACATGTCTGGTGCATAGCTGGTCCCTGCAACAAACACGTCCGGTGCCTTTCTAATGACTATATCTCGAATGGCTACAAACTAGTTGTAGGATCAAGGATACCGACTAGAGAGGGTGAATAGTCGATTTCAACTAAAATTAAATACACTTGCAAATTTAATTAGAATAACAAAAGAATTATATCCTCTAGCCTATGTTGAGGTAAATTTGGTTTAAGGTTAGGGTTTAAGGACCTCTCGGTGGGATACGAGATGGTTCTGCCTCCTAGCCCAAACAGTCCATAGATCAGAATTTAGCCCCATTTTAAAAAATACTTTTGAAAATATTTTCATTTGCAATTTCGAAAGTGTTATTAGTCCTCATGCACATGCAACATCTATATGCTTTATGAGGCACTAAGTTTCGTCAAGTAAACATTATTGACTCCTCTTGATAGTACGGCTATCTAGCCTACTAACCCAGTCAATTTACTTCTTTAATCACCTTTTTACTGGTGAAAGTAAAAACATATCCATTACCTTTGCCTTGAGCTGTTGCACAATCTATACCAAAGTCTCCAAGATTTTTAATATAGTTCAACCATCAATGGTCCAACTTGCATTCTTATTTTCTCAAAGAATTCATTAGTCCATATAAAATTATTATTAATTATCAAAACACCACTTAGAGGCCTAGATGCTTCACACTAGTTAGGTGTTCAGTGAATTCACTGGACACACCACCTGACACATCCGATGAGTATTTTGCCACTTCGCCCACTTCACACAATCATGTGTGCTTTGCCACTTATGTCTCTTTCTAGCTACTTGCTAATTTTTAAATCACACATGAAAGTTCCAACCGCCGTAAATAATAAAATTTGGGCTAGTTTGGGAGTCCAAAAATCGGAGGGGATTGGAGGGTCTAAGGTTGCGTTTGGTTGTGGAGTCAAATAGAATAGAGTGGCTCCATTCTGGTATTTGAGAATAAAAATGTTCTATCCAACATTTGGCAAGAAGAATAGAACCACTTCATTTTTTGTTTGGTTGAAGAGTAGAATAGAGCGGAGCCGTTCCATTCTTTGTTTGCTTCGAGAGCCGTATGAGTGTAGAGGGGAGGAGAGGGAGAAGAGCGCTCACATCCGGGAGAGCGCTCACATCTGGTCGTTTTTGTGGAGCGAGAGCGTCCCAACTATTTATAGTAAATTTTTATATGAAGATTCAAGAGCCGCTCCACTCTTATTTTGTTGGAAAACCAAACATCGAGAAAATTGGAATGGAGCCACTCTATTCTTCCCCACTCCTTAACCAAACACACCCTAAAATCCCTCCTTATTCAAATTGAATAAGGAGAGAATTTTATCCCCTTGAATCCCCTCGGGTTTTATGGCTCTCAAACTAGTCCTAATCAAGAAAAATAACCTACACATATTTGTGGCCATCTCAACAATGTGAGGTTCAAAACTCAGGTAAACATATATGCACCCTAGACTATGCTTTGCCGGCTCGATCAGTTTTAGCCAAGAGTCATTAGTGTTTGGTAATTACTAGTAGTGCACAAAGTAGGTACAGTAAATGGATAATATTATGTAATATTAGGCAACCTCAACTATATATCTGAGATGGCATCCAATAATAAAAAGGCGAGTAGACATAGGGGGTGTTTGGTTTATAGAGACTAATCTTTAGTCCCATCATTTTATTCCATTTTAGTATATAAATTGTCAAATATAGAAAACTAAAATAGAGTTTTAGTTTCTATATTTGGCAATTTTGAACTAAAATGGAATAAAATATAGGGACTAAAAATTAGTCCCTAAAAACCAAACACCCCTATACCAATCAAGTATCTGAGACGGCATCCAATAAAGTCCGTGTCCTATGTACGCATCAAAATGTATAATCTGTACAAGTGTGGGAACTGCAACCCGTATTCAAGAATTAACTGAGAAATGGTCTGGAAGAGATGCATCACAAATAAATAGAGAAGTGTGGGAAACACTAGCAAAAGACTAGGACTCTGTTTGGGATTAGATTCAGCTTCAGAAAATTTGATAAAGTTGATAGAGGAGATCATTAGGTGCTTTAAAAAATCGTGAAATTTGAACGATAAACCTTTAGAAGACATTAAATAAATCATTTTGTTTATTATTTAAAATAAAAATATGTTTAAAACTACCACATTGATATTATAAACTACAGCTTGCAATGGAGCTGGAACCTAGCCATCCCAAACACCCCACGAGTCCAGTCCTAACATTTTGAAAACGAGTGTTTAGATCTCCTTATGTCATCCTCCACAATCACACCACTAAATCCACTAAAATTTACTCATTAATGGGTCGCAACGTAACGCCACAAAGGCTAACGCATGCCAACAAACAATTGATGTTTCAATCTCGTTTAGTGTAAAAGGGCCGGTTAAGCTCTCACGATAGAAGACAAATGTTGATAATTGCTAAGGCTATCACTTTCCTAACGTATCTCTTATTTTAAAATGTACTCTGTAAACACTGTTATATATAAAGCAAAATAGTGTTCTCGATCATATGTACATCTGTTGGCCACAGCCTTACATCTTTTTTTTTTAGTTTGCCAGTATGTTCCCCTAGGTACTCTTTGTATCTCGAATTCTCGGCCCAGTCATTTTTTTTTACAAAGAGAGAGCTGTAGATTATTGCAAATTTCTTTTCACCACAGACAACGCGAATCGTCCAGTAGAATATAGAATTACTGGCATGGAACTTGTCTTATTAAATTCTTACTCTAAACCACCGTCGAACTATTATTACTCCTACTTTATAGTACACTATGTAACTAGAAATAGAATAGTATGGGGACCGAACAGCAAAATGTCAAAGAGAGTTGCACAGTTAGGTTTATAAGTTGCATACATCAAACAGTTCCGTAGGGATGGATCCAAATATTTATTCAGATATTTTTTTATCTTTTTTTTCGATTGCGAACAAATAAGATATAGAGTTTGGTATGCAAATTTATATTCTTATTTTTAGCATTGAGCTCATTAAGATTCATAAAAAGATAAATCCTAAATTCGTTCTATTTCTTTTTAAATAATTGATATAAAATATGGATAAGGATCAGATTTGGATGTTTTTTCACCTTTTCATTATAGGGAAAAATAATACACAAAAAATCATACAAAATTTTATTCTTGTCTTTCATAATATTTTTAACGATATGACTAAAGATTAGCACCAGATTCTATGCATATCCATGTTAAAATATTAAATTCATAATATAATTCGGATGTTTACCTACCAGTTGAATCCAAAATTTTAAACTGATAGAAAGAGATTATTGCAACTCGCGCATATTATACTTCAGCACTCTCCCTCATGTTAGAGTCGTGATCTCTGAATCTAACACCGTATTAAGTTGCGTGCACCAACCAGTTTAACCCAAAAGCTTAGGTGTATAGGAAGAGATGAACAATTCACTTATATTATATCTCGATAGGATTTCTTCCAAGCCTGACCACGGCACTGAGACCTCCAAGTAGATTTCCGATTGTAAAACGAGGTGCCCATAATCCATCAAAGAAACATGAATGAATGAATGAATGAATGAGCAGTGAGCACCACCATGCAGAGACCAGTTATCTTCCATTATCAACGGGAAAAAAGAGAGAAAGGGATATGTTATCTACTGAATATCCGGCAGCACCCACACACACCCATCATCCATCCATCCACCTCCCAGAGACAAAACCTACACTAACAACCACCAAACCAGTAAACCCCTCTTTTTCCAATAACTACCATCTGTAACTGGATATACATATAATACATAGTATAGAGCTAGTGCGGCATAGCTCTCTAGTATGGTGGTGAAGACGTGAAGTGACACGATGCTATCCGAATTCCCACATCACACCACACAATTAATTTGTTAATATAAGCTGCAATTCTGCACTGATGGTCGCACTGGCACTTGTGTGTAACTAACTGGGATGCCATATGCCCTGGCAATAGAGAGAAAAAAAAATAGAGTGGCAGAAACAAGTGTTGTTCCGTCCGCTGGCCCGGCCCACTGGGTAGGCCCTGCCCACCCAAAGCCCCGGCCACCAGCCTCCTATGATAAATACCTTGCCATGAGCGAGGCAGCAGCTCACTCCAGAACTACAACTACGCCTGCTGGACAAGCCTAAACCGAGCAGTGCGTGCTCATCGTTCAAGTAGAGCACGGAGCTAGAGAGTGTAGCTAGCACGCACAGAAGCAAAACAAAACTGCCATGCTCTCACACCTACACCAGGTGTTGTAAGCCTGTGAAGTGAGGTGACACAGGCCGGGAGAAGAGCGAGCGAGCGAGAGAGAGAGAGAGAGCGGAGAAAAGATACACGGATAGCTAGATCGACATGCCGCCTGAGCTGGAGCACCATGAGCAGCAGACAGCCGGAGGTGGTGGCCACCGAGCGCCTCCTCCTCCCCCGAACAGCATGCCCACCTTTAGTAGCAGCACTCCCTCTTCTACTTGTGTTTCTGCCACCACCAACCCCTCTGGCGGCGCCGGCGCCGTCCATCCCACCACCTCCAGCCCGGCGTCGTCGGCTTCCGCCCGCCCTGCCGTCAACTCATTCCCTCTCGTCCTAAAGGTATTTAATTTGATAAGTAGTATATATGTGTGTGCGTATGCGTACGTTGCGTCTTGTTTCCTTGATAATGTACATCGTGTGTGGAGATCGAGTAGGGCATGGTGTGTGTCATGGTGACGAGACGTGTGCATGCACGTCATGCGTACGTGTTGGTGATGTCTTGCTTGTGCAGTTCGAGGAGGTGGCGTACAAGGTGAAGCTCGGGAAGCCGACGACGACGACGGCCGGATGGTGCGAAAAGCTGTCGGCGGCCGCGGCGAGCATGGCGGTCGGCGGCGGAAGGAAGAAGAAGGCCACCGCGGCGGCGGCGGCTGGGTCGTCGCCGTCGTCTCCGGCAGCGTTGCGGGAGAAGACGAGGACCATCATCAGCGGCATGTCCGGGGTGGTGCGGCCGGGCGAGATGCTGGCTATGCTGGGCCCGTCGGGGAGCGGCAAGACGACGCTGCTGACGGCGCTGGGCGGGCGGCACGGCGGCGGCGGGCGCGCGCTGCTGTCCGGCAAGATCACGTACAACGGGCAGCCCTTCTCGGGCGGGGTGCGGCGGCGCACGGGGTTCGTGACGCAGCACGACGTGCTGTACCCGCACCTGACGGTGGCGGAGACGCTGTGGTACGCGGCGGCGCTGCGGCTGCCGCGGGCGCTGGGCGCGGGCGAGAAGCGCGCGCGGGCGGAGGCGGTGGCGCGGGACCTGGGCCTGGGCAAGGTGGCCGGCAGCATGGTGGGCGGGGTGCGCGGCGTGCGGGGGCTGTCGGGCGGCGAGCGCAAGCGCGTCAGCATCGGGCTGGAGGTGCTGGTGGACCCGAGCCTGCTGCTGCTGGACGAGCCCACGTCGGGGCTGGACTCCACCACGGCCGCCCGCATCGTGGCCACGCTCCGCCGGATGGCGGCCGAAGGCGGGCGCACCGTCGTGGTCACCATCCACCAGCCGTCGTCGCGGCTTTACCACATGTTCGACAAGGTGCTGCTGCTGTCCGCCGACGGCCGCCCCATCTACTACGGCCGCGCCGCCGACGCGCTCTCCTACTTCGCCTCCGTCGGCTTCGCGTCGCCGCTCTCCCTCAACCCCGCCGACCTCATGCTCGACCTCGCCAACGGTACGCCCGCCATGCGACATCACATGCATGCAACCCACCACTCGACTGCCGCTGCCGCGCATAAAATTCCTCTCTGTCTCTATCTATACCTTTTTTTTTGTCACGATGATGCCTTCCAATTCATAGAGCACATTGCCATGTGCCATTCCATTCCTTGCGGTGACGTCAGCCGTTCTCCTTTGATAGTACTAGCTAGCTACCTAGAAGGCGACGGGGGGAGCGACAAACACACTCGGCACTAGTTCCCGGTATATAGTAGGCCATCGAAAAACTTTCCATTGGACAACCCTACCGTGTGGCAAAGGACGCTTGCCATTGCTGATCTGCTCACATCTACATTTTTATCCAAAAGTGTTGCAGTATAATATTATAAAATAAAATATGGGTCATCAGTAGTATTAAGTTTCATGCACCAACCAGTTTAACTTAAAAGCTTAAATTGATAGGAAGATGTAGACAATTTACTTATATTATATTCCAACACTTTTTCTCACATCGAGGCTATTTTGGGTCTCTGACATGGAATAGAACGAGCAACAATTATTTTATTTAATTGTGTTAACTAGGATTTGAACTCGTGACCTCTGACTCAGATATCATATTAAGTTGCATGCATCAATTATTTTAACCCAAAAGCTTAAGCTAATAGTAGAATGTGAGCAATTCACTTATATTAGAGCAACTCCAATAGTTCTCTAAATAACTCTCTAAATCTTAAATTTAAGAAGTGAACAGAAAAATGCTTCTCCAATGGTTCTCTAAATAGACTTGCTAAATTTACTTAGTTGCTATTCAACTCTATTTACTCTCCACATTTAGCAACTCGGTAGGAACTCCCTAAATACAGTTGACGTCAATTTCTTCACACTAGCGTGATTATTTTTACCTTTCCCATACAGTGAGATAGCCAGTTATAACACACTCTTTTTTCATTTTCTAGCATAATGAGGTAGCTAGGTCAAACACGTATGACGCAAGTTTCTCCTTCACCGTCGAATCTAACTTTCTCATAGGTTGCGTCACCGGACCACCACTCATCCATAATTCATATCGACCGACCTTTTTTCTTCCACCCTCATATCCTCTGCTCTCAACCTTATTATCAGGCAGATCTCATAGGGACAGGGCCGCTAAAACTAGATTCAAAATCGAACTACTCCCTAAATATGAGCAACTATTGGAGACTAAGTTATTTTTTACTTCCAATAGCTATTTAGCAACTTGCTAAATATGATTTTAGCAAGCTATTTTTTAGAGAACTACTGCAGTTGCTCTTATATTCCAACGATCAAAATCCTCATTTGAAGTCCCACATGGTGAAATTTTTAGGTAATGTTTAGGGCTAGTTTGGGAACACTAATTTCCCATGGGATTTTCATTTTCCCAAGGGAAATTAGTTCATTTTCCCTTGGGAAAATGAAAATCCTATGGGAAATTAGTGTTCCCAAACTAGCCCTTAATAAAAAAAAGGAAGGGAATCGGGTCCGTTCGGCAGTAGTTGTTCAGTTAACCACCAGCTCGATGCGGAAAAAAAAGCTATAGGATGGAACAAAATAAAGCGCACACGGGATCTGAAGAAAAAAACATAAAGAAATGAGCACATAGACATGAAGGGGGCGTGAGCGCGCGGCACAAACTGATGTGCCGAGATCGTGTTCTTGATACGGTGCGCGCATGCAGACGGTCTCCTGGCCCATCGGGGGGGTCCCCTGGGGAGAGCGATGGTTCATTTTCCCACTCTCTCTTTTTCCCTTTGATTCTATCTGCGTCGTGATCTGATGAGCATGCATCACCATCCTCGTCTTCGTTAGTAACAACTAGCAGATAATTACATGGATTTGAAGAATTGATAATCTCACAAAAACAAAAAACGATATCCATTCTCTACACTGTTTATAGAGGCCTGGTGCAAGCATGCAATCAAGCGATCTGGTGCATCCGATCTAAATCTAATGGTAACTGTTATTTTATATTTAACCCCTTCCACCTGAAACCTAGTGTCTATTTTACATTTAACCACTTCCATATGAAACCGTTGGATCTATACTGAATGCTCTGGATAGTTTGATTGCACGTTTACACCAAAATGAGTGATTGCACAGGATATGTATACATGTGAGAAGGAAAATTAGGGGCTGTTTGGGAGGGCTCTCGAGCAGCTCCAGCTCTGGCTCCTTGCCTGAGCCCTCCCAAACAAGATGCCAAAAACAGCTCCGCCTCAGGAGCAGGAGCCAATTCGGGGACAGGAGCCGGAGCACAGAAAAATGGCTCCAAGCTGCTCCGCAACGTATTCTCTAGCCTGACGCTCGTCGGACGGCATGGACGGAAAGCACACAGGCGAGAGCACGCTGGTGGGGAGCAGCAATCATCTATCTGGTTGCTAACCTCTCTGCTTCTCGCTGTTCTCATGCGGCGGCATGCATGGAGGTCGAGGTGGGCTCATTCTCGTGTAGTTCCTCGGTGACTTCGCTAGCTGCTTCACTCATCTCCCCACTTGCCCAGTCCTCGCAATCCCCTTGCTCATCTCGCTTTGCTCGTTTCCCAACTATTTGATTTCTCGTTCGATTCACACAGCACGCCTGCAAGGTATTTGTGCAAATGTCTAACACACTCATAAATAGAACGTATTGAAAGAGCCATTTTGCCAAATGTTTTGCAAACAAAACAGTGGCTCCTGAGAGAGAGCTGCTCTTACACACGAGCCGGAGTTGGAGCTATTTTTAAAGGAGCCGGAGCTCTACCAAACAGGCCCTTAAAGTGTGGTCAAGAGAGCAGCAGACACGGGCAACGGCAATGATGGGTTGGGGACCGGTAGAGGGAGACACGGAGAGGGACACACTGCTCCGCCCACTGGCCACTGCCAATCATGGATCCATCCGCCGCTCCCATCACTCGCTCTCGCGCGCGTTCCAATCTTGATTTCTTCTTTTTTTTTCGCGCGCGCACGGCGATGGCCCCAGCAATCCCGGTGAACAACGGCGGACACTTGTCGCCCTCGTGGAGCTAGCACTGTGCTGACGCGCTGTGCGTGCAGGTATCGCGCCGCAGACGACGAGCGGCGACGGGATGGCGGCGCTGCTGGCCGGCGGCGAGGGCGAGCAGAAGGAGGTGCGCGGCAGGCTGGCCGCGGCGTACGAGCGGCTCATTGCGCCGGCGGTGAAGCTGGACGTCTGCGCCCGGGAGGCGACGCCCGGCGGGCAGCAGGCGCCGTCGCGGCGCGCGTCGGAGTGGACGACGGGGTGGTGGACGCAGTTCGCGGTGCTGGTGCAGCGCGGGCTCAAGGAGCGGCGTCACGAGTCGTTCAACAAGCTGCGCGTGTTCCAGGTGCTGAGCGTGGCGGCGCTGGCGGGGCTGCTGTGGTGGCGCACGCCGGCGTCGCACCTGCAGGACCGGACGGCGCTCGTCTTCTTCTTCTCCGTCTTCTGGGGCTTCTTCCCGCTCTACAACGCCGTGTTCACGTTCCCGCTGGAGCGGCCCATGCTGCTCAAGGAGCGGGCCTCGGGGATGTACCGCCTGTCCTCCTACGTGGCGTCGCGCGCCGCCACCGACCTGCCCATGGAGCTGGGCCTGCCAACGGCGTTCGTGCTCATCCTCTACTGGATGGGCGGGCTGGACCCGCGCCCGGGGCCCTTCCTGCTCTCGCTCGCCGTCGTGCTCTACAGCGTGCTGGTGGCGCAGAGCCTCGGGCTCGCCATCGGAGCCGTGCTCATGGACGTCAAGCAGGGAACCACGCTGGCCTCCGTCATCACCATGGTCTTCCTCATCGCCGGCGGCTACTACGTGCAGCACATCCCGCCCTTCGTCGCCTGGCTCAGGTGGCTCAACTACAGCTTCTACTGCTACCGCCTCCTGCTCGGCATCCAGTTCCCCGACGGCGGAGGGTACTACGACTGCGGCCACGGCGCGCTCTGCCCCGTCGCCGAGTTCCCGGCCATCAAGGCCGTCGGGCTCAACAACCACTGGGTCGACGCCTGCGTCATGGCGCTCATGCTCGTCGGCTACCGCGTCGTCGCGTACATTGCGCTCGACCGCCTCAAGCCCAGGTGAAACAAGAGAAGAGAAGGAAGCAATTAGTTTAGTGCTCTATGCATAATACAACCAGAGGGGATGAAATGAATACGATACAAACCTGCAGCAGCTGAGCTCTCTGTTTTACTCCATTCACAAGGGTTTCCAGAACTCGTATACTTTCCCTTCGGCTCCCACCCAGCTTCCCACAGCCATCGCCGAATCTCATTCTCCGGAAGAAAAGCTCGCGTCGAACAGAACCGAAGCTCTGGTCTCTGGTGCGGTGGTGCCCTACCCACCATGGCCATGCCTTGCAGCTCTCAAACAGTGTTACGGCAGGACACGAAGAGACAGTGTAACAGAAATAGATTTTCTTTCCGTACAGGAGAATGTCTATATGCTATTCTTCTGTAACCGAAACATATGCTGCTAGCTGCTATGCTCTTCTCAACTCCCAGTGATACCACGGCATCTCCTTGACATAATATGACTATAGATCTTGGGTCGATCTGCAGGACACAAGCTTCGATCTGTCGTTGTTCCGTTCCCATTTCCCTCCTTCCTACAAACTGCTTCACCATCAGAGCGTACAGAGGATCGATGGGCTAGGTGGCCTTTAAATTTTACACTATAAAACGTAAGAATCGGATCCGATTAGGATCAGATACTATTTTAAGACACTAATAATTTATGAACATACATTTAGATTACGGTAACACCTTCGAACACTGTTATAACTGAGCTGGCCCATACGGCACAAGTGCAGGACTGGAGGAGACAAGTCCAAGTCCAAGTCCAGACTCCATTCAAACTGTCTTCCGTCTTCCTTTTCGCGGCCCAACTAAACCGAGACGGGCCCGCTTCATCGACCCTTGCGTTGTACTTGGACCGAGTCGCCATTCCCGTTCGCCGCCTACACAACTACAAATACCCCGCCCCGGCCGCCACGCTTGGTTTGGCTTTGGCCACACCGCCGCCGAATCTGTCCCCGTTGGCCGCTATTGCCAGTTGCCAGCACCACCACCACTGACCAAGCACCTTCTCTTCCCCCGTGCTCCGAACCGCGTCAGGACTCAGGACGCCCGCCCCGATGGCGAGAGCGGCGGCGCCGTCCAGTCGTCCGCCGAGCGCCATGGCTGCTGCTGCTGCCGTGGCGACGGCGGCGTCCGCAGCAGCGTCGCTCGTCCCCCAGCGCCGCGCGACCGCCCGCGGCGCCTCCTCGCGGTCCCAGCCTCACCAGCACCGCCGCGCCGCGCTGCCCGTCGTCGCGCCGGCACGGCCAAAGCGGGCGTCGTGCGCGTGCTCGCCCACCACGCACCCGGGCTCCTTCCGCTGCGCCCTGCACAGGGGGGGCCAAGGCCAAGGACAAGGCCCGCTCCCGGCCTCGGCCTCGGCGGCGCTGGTGTCCAGCAGGCTCAGCGCCCCGCGGCGCGCGTCCATGGCCAACCCGCTGGTGCGCATCGCCGCGGTGGAGGGCGGCGACCACATCAGGCGCGCGCTGGCGGCGCTCGTGCGCCCGACTCCCTCGCAGACGCGCCGCCGCGCCGACGCCTTCCGCCCCACGCCCAGCCGCCTCTCCGCCATGTCCTCGACGGCGGCGGCGGCACCGTGACAGCAGCGTCAGCACCGAGACCTCGTCGTCGGATCGCTCGCGGTTGCAGCAACGTTGCCGCGACAGTTTTGTTGGCCACGTTTTTTTTTTGTTTGATTCGTCGATTTTTTTTTCCCTTCCCACTTGTCTCTGCAGAGCGAGGAACTGCAATTGTACATGTACGTTACAAATTTTGCGGGTTAATGTTCGTTTGGGTATTGGCCATCATCAGCCTTTTAATGGTCCGTTTACAACCATTTTAGATTAAAATACAAAACGGTATTCAAATTTGGCATGCCATAATTTGGTACTTGAAACTTTGACCATCATCCGTCTTATTTGGGTGCTCGGAGCCTCGGACTGAGAAAACCACTGAAACGGGTTCTATTACTCAGTCGTCTTTGTAAAACTGTTGAAAATCAAATTCGCTCAAATCGGGCGTCGATATAACGTGTCACGTTGGAGCATATCGATGGAAGTTTGGAAACTTAAATGACACAGCGTGCTATGTTCGAGGATCTAAGCGACTCTAGCGTGGCACACGCGCGTCCACAGCTGGTCCTGATTTTAGATGGTGTAGATAGTCTGTCAAGTTCCAACACATGTTTTTTTTTCTGGATTTTCTGAGTTCGGCAACCTAAACGACACAGCGTTCTAAGTTTGATGAACACTAATGTATTTTACTCACCATCTTACATCAATTCACATACTTTTACCCCCCGAACAGATTGATTGTGAAGACCAGAACGACCGTTTTGGTAGTTTGGGAAACAGAATAACACGGCAGCGTAAATTCGAGTTCAACTTTGAAGCCAAGCACCTGAATATATTTTTTTCAGTTACTCGCACTGACTTTTAATTCGCGACAGGTGCGAACGACCGACGACGATTGGAATCACGCTTGGTTTCTTGGGGGAGGAGTTGCTCTCGTCGTCGTCGCGTTGCCTGCCTCCAAGGACAGCGACAGCGACAGCGACAGCGAGTCAACGAGCTAGGCCCCAGTGGCAGGTGCAGCCGCCTTCCTTTGTCTTTGTTTCCGTTTCCGGTGTGTGTGAACTGTGAAGCCTCGGAGATTCGGGTCCTTGCCGTTAGAGAAACCAGAACCCAGGGGCAGCGGCAGCGCGGCGCAGGCGACCCGTTCGCGCGGACCAAGAAACGGACTTCCCGCCGCGTTTCAGACAACGGGAGATACCAAATTCAAGCTTCGTTGACCTGGATCCGACACTGCTTGCTTGGGCTGTTCCCAGTGGAAGGTTCCATATCGCTGTTTCCAAAAAAGGATTTTTGGTTTTCCAGGAACTGATTTTTAGGCCCTGTTCCAATCTTGCGAGATAAACTTTAGCAGTTTTTTTTAGCTACTTTTAGCCATTTGTAATCTAAACAGGAGAGCTAATGGTGGTAATTGAAGCTAAACTTTAGCAATTCAATTCATATAGCTAAAGTTTAGCAGGAAGCTAAAGTTTATTTCGTGAGATTGAAACGGGGCCTTAGGGCTTGTTCCAATCTCGCGAGATAAACTTTAGCAGCTTTTTTTAGCTAATTTTAGTCATTTATAATCTAAACAGGAGAGCTAATGGTGGTAATTGAAACTAAACTTTAGCACTTCAATTCATATAGCTAAAATTTAGCAGGAAGCTAAAGTTTATCCCATGAGATTGAAACGGGCCTTTAGTCACTCTATTTTATTCTATCTTAGTCTCTAAATAGTTAAATACAGAAACTAAGGCCCCGTTTCAATCTCATGGGATAAACTTTAGCTTCCTACTAAACTTTAGCTATATAAATTGAAGTGCTAAAGTTTAGCTTCAATTACCACCATTAGCTCTCCTGTTTAGATTACAAATGGCTAAAAGTAGCTAAAAAAAAGCTGCTAAAGTTTATCTCGCGAGATTGGAACAGGGCCTAAAACTCTATTTTAGTTTCTGTATTTGGTAATTTATAGATTAAAATAGAATAATATGGAGGTACTAAAAGTTTGTCTCTATAAACCAAACACCCCCTTATTAGTCTCTATCATAGTACCACACCAAACACACCAAATATTTGGATCCTAGTAGAAATATTAAATATACTCTACTAATTATCAAACTAATTACGCAAATGAGAACTACAGCCACAAGACATATATCTATTAAGCCTAATTAGTCCATGATTCGCTCATATGATCCTACAATAAATAATCGCTAATCATGTATTAATTATGCTTAATAAATTTGTCCCATCATTTAGTCTTTATCTATGTAATTAGTTTTATAATTAGATGATGTTTAATAATCATAATATACATTCAAACATTCAATGTGATACGGACTAAACTTAAGTATTGGTGTTTACAAAATGTATGTGGTAGGGGGTGTTCAAATGATGAATAAAACAGTCTATGTGATGTATTGTTCTATTTTATTACACCCTCCTTCCAAAAAATGTAACTATCATTTTTTAACCTAACCAATTTAAAGTTTAACAACAATTGTACAAAAGATTAATAATGTTTAATATACAAAATAAATGTATTTAGATTAATTACAGATATATTTTTTAGTAAACTTAGCTGGAGAAATAGATATTGATATTATTTACTATAAATTGGGCAAACTTGTCATCACATCCCATAGTTACATTTTGTTGAAGTGGAGAGAGTAGTTCATAAGCGACACGTGTAAGAGGCAAGTTGTATTAGAAATAGTGTACAAATGATTTTAGTAGTTTGAGTAAAATGCATGAGCGCTTATTAAACTCGACTCGTGCTAGTGCCATTTAGGTATTCGAACTCCCACGATGCATTTTCAAGTACCCGAACATGTTTTAGGTGTCATTTAGGTTCAAAACTATCAAAATATTAATTTTAGGTCCTTGAACTTGTCATGATATGTTATCTAGGTCAAAACAAGCTCTAATGATCCCACATGTTGATCATTGTCACTCTATCTACACACTTTTCCTCTCTCTCTCTCTCTCTCTCTCTCTCCTAGGTCCATCTCCATGATCTCTGCCTCCATGTTTTTGAATCTAGTGTGGAAACACATCATAGTCATCAAATCACCATCTCCAACCCTTGTCTTTGTCATCATCTGTATCAAAAGCCATGACATCATTGGTAGTAATGGTAGCAACACTAAAGCTAGTGGTCCTTAGGTGGTAGAGGTAGGTGAATGATTGGTTTGCTAATAAGCACCTGATCTAGAATGATGTACGGATCCAACTATTTGTGTGATGTAGTTTTGTGATATGGAGTAGATTGGATCTATTTAGATCCAAGTGATGAACTAAGGCAAGTTTAGGGACCTAGATGACATACAGAGACAAGCCTCGTGACCTAAAAATAATTTCAAAAGTTTGGGACTTAGACAACATACAAAAACAAGTTTAAGGACCTAAAATGTATTTTAAGATTTTGAGACCTAAATTACACTCCAGAACAAGTTTGTGAACCACTCATGTATTTTACTCAATTGTTTCATCTACACAAATGTATTCCATCTCTCTCGTCATTAATCACTTGCCAAGTGACTTGACATTGTATTTAATTAGATTAAAATCCACATTGAAAATGACATTAGTGCTCCTGTTATGTCATGATGCACAACTTCTTTGTGTGTTTGAAATTTAAGCATAGAGACCAGAGAAATAAAAAAACACAAGAAATTAGCCACCCTGCAATTAGGCATATGACCTTAGCTTCTCCCAAGGAAAGCAGCCACAATGTCGAGTATAACAATGTGAATTTGAGTAAGGTCTCCAAAATAAAATCTCAACAAAAACCCTAAGGAAGTATTTGAAAGTCGCCTAGAGGGGGTGGATAGGCGAAAACTAAAATTTGCAAGCTTTAAGCACACTTCAAGCCGGGGTTAGCGTTAGAATAAAAGTTAAGTCCGGGAGAGAGGGGAAAACAAATCAAACAAGAAAATAAAGAGCATGACACAGTGATTTGTTTTACCGAGGTTCGGTTCCAAAGAACCTAGTCCCTGTTGAGGTGGTCACAAAGATCGGGTCTCTTTCAACCCTTTCCCTCTCTCAAATGGTCACTTAGACCGAGTGAGCTTTCTTCCTTGATTTCCCAGGTCACTTAGACCCCGCAAGGACCACCACACAATTGGTGTCTCTTGCTTCGCTTACAAGGCTTTGAGAGTAAGAATGAGAGAAAGAAGAAAGCCAACCAAGCAACAAGAGCAACAAAGAACACAAGACGATCTTCTCACAAGTCCTAAAACACTAGAGTTGAATTGTGGACTTTGATTGGATCGGAGGCTTTGATTTGTGTCTTGGAGTGTTGTATTTTGCTCTTGTATTGAATGAGGAGTAGTGAATGCTTGGATGGTTGGAGTGGATGTGGTTGGGGGTATTTATAGCCCCCAACCACCAATTCAACCGTTGGGGTAGGCTGCTGTCGATGGGCGCACCGGACAGTCCGGTGCGCCACCGGACACTGTCCGGTACGCCAGCCACGTCACCCAACCGTTAGGGTTCTGACGGTTTCGACCGTTGGAGCTTTGTCTTCATGTGGCACCGGATAGGTACTGTGCACAGTCCGGTGCGCCTCTGGCGGCTGCTCTGACTTCTACGCGCACTGTTCTTCACTGTTCACGCTGCAGGCGACCGTTGGAGTCGACCGTTGCGCTGGCGAGCCATTGCTCCGCTGGCACACCGGACAGTCCGGTGAATTATAACGGAGCGGTGCTTCTGAAACCCGAAGGTGGCAAGTTTGAAGTTGTACGGCCCTGGGCACCGGACACTGTCCGGTGCGCCAGACCAGGGTTCTCTTTGGTTTCTTTTGCTCCTTTCTTTTTGAACCCTAACTTGATCTTTTTATTGGTTTGTGTTGAACCTTTAGCACCTGTAGAATATATAATCTAGAGCAAACTAGTTAGTCCAATTATTTTTGTTGGGCATTCAACCACCAAAATCATTTATAGGAAAAGGTTAAACCGTATTTCCCTTTCAATCTCCCCCTTTTGGGTGATTGATGCCAACACAAACCAAAGCAAATATGTAAGTGTAGAATTGAACTAGTTTGCATAAGGTAAGTGCAAAGGTTGCTTGGAATTAAACCAATTTTTAACTTCTACTAGATATGCATGGTTTGTTTCTTTTATTTAACATTTTGGACCACGCTTGCACCACATGTTTTGTTTTTGCAAATTCTTTTGGAAAATCTTTCCAAAGTCTTTTTGCAAATAGTCAAAGGTATATGAATAAGATTTCGAGAAGCATTTTCAAGATTTTAATTTTTCTCCCCCTGTTTCAAATGCTTTTCCTTTGACTTAAACAAAACTCCCCCTGAATAAAATTCTCCTCTTAGTCTTCAAGAAGGTTTTAATAGATATCAATTTGAAAAATACTAACCAATTGAAAACATACCAATTTCAAATATGTCAAATAAAAGTTTTTATCATAAGATACCAATTGAAGAGACAAACATAAATCATTATTTCGAAAATTTTTGAAGGTTGGTGTTACGGTGCGGTCCTTTTGCTTTGGGCTAATATTCTCTCCCCCTTTGGCATTAATTGCCAAAAACGGAGACTTTGTGAGCCCTTTTACTTTCTCTCCCATTGGTATAAGTAAATATGAGTGAAGATTATACCAATCGAAGAGTGGTGTGGAGTGACGGCTTAGGGTGAATGATACCGATAGAGTAGAGTGGAAGCCTTGTCTTCACCGAAGACTCCATTTTCCTTTCAATCTACGACTTAGCATAGAATGCCCTTGAAAACACATTAGTCGTAGACATAAAAGAGATATGATAAAAGGTATATAAATGAGCTATGTATGCAATGTTTCAATCAAAAATTTCAGGAATTAAGTATATTTAACTCATTCCTAAGTTTGGTAAAGGTTTTCTCATCTAATGGTTTGATAAAGATATCGGCTAGTTGTTCTTTGGTGCTAACATAAGCTATCTCGATATCCCCCCCTTTGTTGGTGATCCCTCAAAAAGTGATACCAAATGTCTATGTGCTTAGTGTGGTTGTGTTCAACGGGATTATCCGCCATGCGGATTGCACTCTCATTGTCACATAGGAGAGGGACTTTGCTCAATTTGTAGCCATAGTCCCTAAGGGTTTGCCTCATCCAAAGTAATTGCGCACAACAATGTCCTGCGACAATGTACTGGGCTTCAGCGGTAGAAAGAGCTACTGAATTTTGTTTCTTTGAAGCCCAAGACACCAGGGATCTCCCCAGAAATTGACAAGTCCCTGATGTGCTATTTCTATCAATTTTACACCCTGCCCAATCAGCATCTGAATATCCTATTAAATCAGATGTGGATCCCTTGGGTACCAAAGTCCAAACTTAGGAGTGTAAACTAAATATCTCATGATTCTTTTCATGGCCCTAAGGTGAACTTCCTTAGGATTGGCTTGGAACCTTGCACACATGCATACGGAAAGCATAATATCTGGTCGAGATGCACATAAATAGAGTAAAGATCCTATCATCGACCGGTATACCTTTTGATCTACGGATTTACCTCCCGTGTCAAGGTCGAGATGCCCATTTGTTCCCATGGGTGTCTTGATGGGCTTGGCATCCTTCATTCCAAACTTGTTGAGTATGTCTTGAATATACTTGGTTTGGCTGATGAAGGTGCCTTCTTGGAGTTGCTTAACTTGAAATCCTAGGAAATACTTCAACTCCCCCATCATAGACATCTCGAATTTTTGAATCATGATCCTACTAAACTCTTCACATGTAGATTTGTTAGTAGACCTAAATATGATATCATCAACATAAATTTGGCATACAAACAAATCTTTTGCAATAGTTTTAGTAAAAAGTGTAGGATCGGCTTTACCGACTTTGAAGCCATTAGTGATAAGAAAATCTCTTAGGCATTCATACCATGCTCTTGGGGCTTGTTTAAGTCCATAAAGCGCCTTTGAGAGTTTATAAACATGGTTAGGGTACTCACTATCTTCAAAGCCGGGAGGTTGCTCAACATAGACCTCTTCCTTGATTGGTCCATTGAGGAAAGCACTTTTCACGTCCATTTGGTAAAGCTTAAAGCTATGGTGAGTAGCATAGGCAAGTAATATACGAATTGACTCAAGCCTAGCTACGGGTGCATAGGTTTCACCAAAATCCAAACCTTCGACTTGTGAATATCCCTTGGCTACAAGTCGGGCTTTGTTCCTTGTCACCACACCATGCTCATCTTGCTTGTTGCGGAATACCCACTTGGTTCCTACAACATTTTGGTTAGGAGGTGGAACAAGATGCCATACCTCATTCCTCGTGAAGTTGTTGAGCTCCTCTTGCATTGCCAGTACCCAATCCGAGTCTCTTAGTGCATCCTCCACCCTGTATGGCTCAATAGAGGACACAAAAGAGTAATGTTCACAAAAATGAGCGACTCGAGATCGAGTTGTTACCCCCTTATGAATATCGCCGAGGATGGAGTTCACGGGGTGATCTCTTTGTATCGCTTGGTGGACTCTTGGGTGAGGCTGCCTTTGACCCTGTATCTCTTGATCACCTTCCTTATCTTGATCAACTTCATCTCCCCCTTGACCATTATCCTCCTCTTGAGGTAGCTCATCTTCTTGATCCTCATATTCATTGTCTTGAGCCTGATCCTCATCTTGAGTTGGTGGAGACGTGTAACGCCCTGAATTTGGGGGTAGACTTTTTTTCTTCTTTTCTCTCACCAAATTTGGGCGTTATTCTCTTTTCTCTTCCTATTTTGCTCCTTCTTCCTAATTTCAAACCAGTATAGTGACAGGTGTCCGTGTCGTGTATGAACAAAACCTAAGTGTCATGGGTGTTGCATCATGCCGAAGCACATTTCTTTGTCTGATGTTGCGTGTTCGTCTCGTTCCGTCTCAGTTTTCGGTTCGCGATTGGAGTTTGTTTGATGGTCGTGCGTGTCGTGGGTTTCGACCCGCGAAGTGGCTCGGCCCCAACCCAACCCAACCCAGCTCAGCCCAGCCCGGCCCGATCCGGTCCGGCCCGGCCCTGCGCGCCCCTGGCGCCCACACCCCCCCATGCGCCCCCTCCTCTCCTCTCTCTCTCATTTGGATTTCCCGCGGACCAACCTTGAAAGGGAAATGTGCCCTTGGGCCATTTCTAAGTATTTTGGTGATTGAGTGCCAACGCAAGTGCTTCTGTGCTAATCTATGCAAAGTGCAAATCATGTCAAAAGGTATGTTTCTAGACTTAGTACATTGTTTTATGGACTAATGTATTGTGTCTAAGTGCTGGAAACAGGAAAAATTGAATTAGAAATGAGATGGCTTTGTTCAGCCAAAGTCTGCTCGGTCTGGGTGCACCGGACTGTCCGGTGGTGCACCGGACAGTGTCTGGTGCGCCAGACTGGCTCTGGCGAATAGGCTGCTCTCGGGACTTCGACGGCGGTGTACGGCTAAAATTCACCGGTCTGTCCGGTGGTGCACCGGACTGTCCGGTGAGCCGTTCACAGGCGAACTCGTCGCTCTCGGGAGATGATTAACGGCGTACGGCTAAAATTCACCGGTCTGTCCGGTGGCGCACCGGACTGTCCGGTGAGTCAACAGTCAGCCGGGGCAACGGTCGACCGAGGATTCCGCTCGTGACGCGTGGCCGAGCCAACTGTCACATTGGTGCACCGGACTGTCCGGTGTGCACCGGACAGTGTCCGGTGCGCCAACGGCTCTCAGACTCCAACGGTCGGCTTCGCCAAATAAGGAAGGATATCTGCACCGGACAGTGTCCGGTGGTGCACCGGACTGTCCGGTGCGCCAGTCGACAGAAGGCAAGATCTGCCTTCCAGGATTGCTCTCAACGGCTCCTAGCTGCCTTGGGGCTATAAAAGGGACCCCTAGGCGCATGGAGGAGTACACCAAGCATTCCTTGAGCACTCTAGATCACTCACACTCCGTTCTTGCGCACTTGTTCGACATTCTAGTGATTTGAGCTCCGTTCTAGTGTGCTAGTCTTTTGAGCTTAAGTCTGGGTCTTGTGTGTGTATTCGCTGTGATCTTAGTGCCTGGTGTGAGTTGCTAATCCCTCCCTTGCTCTGTGCTTCTTTGTGAACTTCAAGTGTAAGGGCGAGAGGCTCCAAGTTGTGGAGATTCCTCGCAAACGGGATTAAGAAAAGCAAGCAAAACACCGTGGTATTCAAGTGGGTCTTTGGACCACTTGAGAGGGGTTGATTGCAACCCTCGTCCGTTGGGACGCCACAACGTGGAGTAGGCAAGCGTTGGTCTTGGCCAAACCACGGGATAACCACCGTGCCATCTCTGTGATTGATCTCTTGTGGTTATTGTGTTTTGTAGAGACTCCTCTCTAGCCACTTGGCGATTATTGTGCTAAAGCTTAACCAAGTTTTTGTGGCTTAAGTTTCAAGTTTTACAGGATCACCTATTCACCCCCCCTCTAGGTGCTCTCAATTGGTATCGGAGCCGTTCTCTTCACAAAGGGACTAATCGCCCGAAGAGATGGATCCTAAGGGGAAGGGAATCGTGATCAACGATAAAGAGAAGGAGTCCTTCGTCAACGAGCCGAAGGATGACAAGCCTAACGACTTGGGCTCAGGCCACAGATGCAAAGATGGAAAGAAGAAGAAGACGAGACGCATCAAGGAGATCGTCTACTACGACGACAGTGATGAGTCCACTTCTTCCCATAAGGACAACAACGACCATGACTACGACAAACGAAAGACGGTTAACTCAAACTTTTGTTTCGATTATTCGCGTATTCCTCAAAGTTCAAATTCACATTTGCTCTCCATTCCTCTCGGCAAGCATCCACACTTTGATGGGGAGGACTACGGATTTTGGAGCCACAAAATGTGTAGTCACCTGTTCTCTCTCCATCCAAGCATATGGGAGATTGTTGAGAATGGAATGAAATTTGATAGCTCGGATAGTCCTATTTTTATTAATGAACAGATTCATAGAAATGCACAAGCTACTACTGTGTTGTTAGCCTCCTTGTGCAGGGACGAGTACCATAAGGTGAGCGGCTTGGACAATGCCAAGCAAATCTGGGACACCCTCAAGATCTCTCATGAGGGGAATGACGTCACCTTGCTCACCAAGATGGAGTTGGTAGAAGGCGAGCTCGGAAGATTTGCGATGATAAGGGGCGAGGAGCCAACCCAAACATACAACCGGCTCAAGACCCTTATCCACAAAATAAGGAGCTACGGAAGCACGCGATGGACGGACCACGACATCGTTCGACTAATGCTAAGGTCCTTTACCGTTCTTGATCCTCATTTGGTGAATAATATTCGTGAGAATCCCAGGTACACCAAAATGTCGCCCGAAGAAGTCCTTGGAAAATTCGTAAGCGGGCAAATGATGATCAAGGAGGCGAGGTACGTGGACGACGCACTAAATGGTCCAATCAATGAGCCTCAACCCGTTGCTCTCAAGGCAACGAGAAGCAAGGAGGCGTTACCTAGCAAGGTGGCGCAAGTTGAGGCGGCAGGGCTAAATGATGAAGAGATGGCCCTCATCATCAAGCACTTCAAGACGGCGCTTAAAAGTCGCAAGGGACAGCCAAGCAAGACCAAGTCAAAAGGAAGCGCTCATGCTTCAAATGTGGTAAGCTTGGTCATTTTATTGCTAACTGTCCCGATAATGATAGTGACCAGGAAAAAGGAAACAAGAGGGAGAAGAAGAAGAATTACAAGAAGGCCAAGGGCGAGGCACATATCGGAAAGGAGTGGGATTCGGATTGCTCCTCCTCCGACTCCGACAATGAAGGACTCGCCGCCACTGCCTTCAACAAGTCATCCCTCTTCCCCAACGAGCATCACACATGCCTCATGGCAAAGGAGAAGACGGTATGTACTCGGGATACCACTTATGCTTCTTCAAGTGATGATTCTAGTGATGACGATGAGATAGACTATTCTAGTTTATTTAAAGGTTTGGATAGAATTAAAATTGGCAAAATTAATGAGTTAATTGATGCCTTGAATGAAAAGGATAGACTTTTAGAAAAGCAAGAGGATTTGTTGTATGAAGAACATGATAAATTTGTAGAGGCACAAAAAGCTCATGCTTTAGAAGTTAAAAGAAATGAAATGCTTTCTTATGAACTATCTACTTGTCATGAAACCATTGCTACTTTAAAAGGTGTTAATGATGATTTAAATGCTAAACTAAAAGTAGCTAGTAAATCTAACTCTTGTGTAGAACATGTTTGCACTAGGTGTAAAGATCTTAACGTTGATACTAGTAGTGAACACCTAGAGCGCATTTCTAAATTAAATGATGAAGTAGCTAGTCTTAATGCCCAACTTAAGACTAGCAAGAGTGAATTTGACAAACTAAAATTTGCAAGGGATGCCTACACAATTGGTAGACACCCCTCAATTAAGGATGGTCTTGGCTTCAAGAGGGAAGTCAAGAACTTAACAAGCCATAAGGCTCCCATCTCCGCCAAGGAGAAAGGGAAGGCCCCTATGGCTAGTAGTGTGCAAAAGAACCATGCCTTTATGTACCATGATAGGAGACAATCTAGAAATACTCATAGGAGTTGTAATGCGTATGATGCTTTTGATTCTCATGCCATGTTTGCTTCTAGTTCTTCCTATGTGCATGATAGAAATGTTGGTAGGAGAAATGTTATTCATAATATGCCTAGGAGAAATGTTGTTAATAAGAAAGTTAATGAACCTTCTACAATATATCATGCTTGCAATGCTTCTTTTGCCATTTATAGAAAGAATAAGAAGGTGATTGCTAGGAAATTAGGGGCAAGATGCAAGGGAGATAAAACTTGCATTTGGGTCCCTAAGACAATTGTGACTAACCTTGTAGGACCCAACAAGAGTTGGGTACCTAAGACCCAAGCCTAAATTTGCCTTGCAGGTTTATGCATCCGGGGGTTCAAGCTGGATTATAGACAGTGGATGCACAAACCACATGACGGGGGAAAAGAGGATGTTCTCTTCCTACGTCAAGAACAAGGATTCCTAAGATTCAATAATATTCGGTGATGGGAACCAAGGCAAGGTAAAAGGGTTAGGAAAAATTGCTATTTCATCTGAGCACTCTATTTCTAATGTGTTTTTAGTTGAGTCGCTTGGATATAATTTGTTATCTGTTAGTCAATTATGCAAAATGGGATATAATTGTCTATTTACAAATGTAGATGTGTCTGTCTTTAGAAGATGTGATGGTTCACTAGCTTTTAAGGGTGTACTAGACGACAAACTTTATTTGGTTGATTTTGCAAAAGAAGAGGCCGGTCTAGATGCATGCTTAATTGCTAAGACTTGCATGGGCTGGCTGTGGCATCGCCGCTTAGCACATGTGGGGATGAAGAACCTCCACAAGCTTCTAAAGGGAGAACACGTGATAGGTCTAACTAATGTACATTTCGAAAAGGATAGACCTTGTGCAGCTTGTCAAGCAGGGAAACAGGTGGGAGGCTCTCATCACACCAAAAATGTGATGACCACATCAAGACCCTTGGAGATGCTTCATATGGACCTCTTCGGACCCGTCGCCTATTTAAGTATAGGAGGAAGTAAGTATGGTCTTGTTGTAGTTGATGATTTTTCCCGCTTCACTTGGGTATTCTTTTTGCAGGATAAATCTGAAACCCAAGGGACCCTCAAGCGCTTCCTCAGGAGAGCTCAAAATGAGTTTGAGCTCAAGGTGAAGAAGATAAGGAGCGACAACGGGTCCGAATTCAAGAATCTTCAAGTGGAGGAGTTCCTTGAGGAGGAGGGGATCAAGCACGAGTTCTCCGCTCCCTACACACCTCAGCAAAATGGTGTGGTAGAGAGGAAGAACAGGACGCTCATCGATATGGCGAGGACAATGCTTGGAGAGTTCAAGACCCCCGAGCATTTTTGGTCGGAAGCCGTGAACACGGCTTGCCACGCCATCAACAGGGTCTATCTTCACCGACTCCTCAAGAAGACTTCATATGAGCTGCTAACTGGTAACAAACCCAATGTGTCTTATTTTCGTGTATTTGGGAGCAAGTGTTATATTCTTGTGAAGAAAGGTAGAACTTCTAAATTTGCTCCCAAAGCTATAGAAGGGTTTTTATTAGGTTATGACTCAAATACAAAGGCGTATAGGGTCTTCAACAAATCATCGGGTTTGGTTGAAGTCTCTAGCGACGTTGTATTTGATGAGACTAATGGCTCTCCAAGAGAGCAAGTTGTTGATCTTGATGATGTAGATGAAGAAGACGTTCCAACGGCTGCGATACACACCATGGCGATTGGAGATGTGCGGCCTCAGGAACAATTGGAGCAAGATCAACCGTCTTCCTCAACAATGGTGCATCCCCCAACCCAAGATGACGAACAGGTACCTCAAGTGGAGGCGCATGATCAAGGGGGAGCACAGGATGTTCAAGTTGAAGAGGAAGAAGCACCTCAGGCACCTCCAACCCAAGTTCGAGCGATGATTCAAAGGAATCATCCCATCGACCAAATTTTGGGTGATATTAGCAAGGGAGTAACTACTCGTTCAAGATTAGTTAATTTTTGTGAGCATTACTCCTTTGTCTCTTCTATTGAGCCTTTCAGGGTAGAAGAGGCCTTGCTAGATCCGGACTAGGTGTTGGCCATGCAGGAGGAACTCAACAACTTCAAGCGCAATGAAGTTTGGACACTGGTGCCTCGTCCCAAACAAAATGTTGTGGGAACCAAATGGGTGTTCCGCAACAAACAGGACGAGCACGGGGTGGTGACGAGGAACAAGGCTCGACTTGTGGCAAAAGGTTATGCCCAAGTCATAGGTTTGGACTTTGAGGAGACGTTTGCTCCTGTGGCTAGGCTAGAATCAATTCGTATTTTGCTAGCATATGCCGCTCACCATTCTTTCAGGTTGTACCAAATGGATGTGAAGAGCGCTTTCCTCAACGGGCCGATCAAGGAGGAGGTGTACGTGGAGCAACCCCCTGGCTTTGAGGATGAACGGTACCCCGACCATGTGTGTAAGCTCTCTAAGGCGCTCTATGGACTTAAGCAAGCCCCAAGAGCATGGTATGAATGCCTTAGAGATTTTCTAATTGCTAATGCTTTCAAGGTTGGGAAAGCCGATCCAACTCTTTTCACTAAGACTTGCGATGGTGATCTTTTTGTGTGCCAAATTTATGTCGATGACATAATATTTGGTTCTACTAACCAAAGGTCTTGTGAAGAGTTTAGCAGGGTGATGACGCAAAAATTCGAGATGTCGATGATGGGCGAGTTGAACTACTTCCTTGGGTTCCAAGTGAAGCAACTCAAGGACGGCACTTTCATCTCCCAAACGAAGTACACGCAAGACTTGCTAAAGCGGTTTGGGATGAAGGACGCCAAGCCCGCAAAGACTCCGATGGGAACCGACGGACACACCGACCTCAACAAAGGAGGTAAGTCCGTTGATAAAAAAGCATAACAGTTCATGATAGGTTCTTTGCTTTATTTATGTGCTAGTAGACCGGATATTATGCTTAGCGAATGCATGTGTGCTAGATTTCAATCCAATCCTAAGGAGTGCCACTTAGTGGCTGTGAAGCGAATTCTTCGATATTTAGTCGCTACGCCTTGCTTCGGGATCTCGTATCCAAAGGGGTCTAACTTTGACTTGATTGGATACTCAGATTCCGACTATGCTGGATGTAAGGTCGATAGGAAGAGTACATCGGGGACGTGCCAATTCTTAGGAAGGTCCCTGGTGTCGTGGAACTCTAAGAAACAAACTTCCGTTGCCCTATCCACCGCTGAGGCCGAGTACGTTGCCGCAGGACAGTGTTATGCGCAACTACTTTGGATGAGGCAAACCCTCCAGGACTTTGGCTACAATCTGAGCAAAGTCCCACTCCTATGTGACAATGAGAGTGCTATCCGAATAGCGGAAAATCCTGTTGAGCACAACCGCACAAAGCACATTGACATCCAACATCACTTTTTGAGAGACCACCAGCAAAAGGGAGATATCGAAGTGTTTCATGTTAGCACCGAGAACCAGCTAGCCGATATCTTCACTAAGTCTTTAGATGAAAAGACCTTTTGCAGGCTGCGTAGTGAGCTAAATATCCTAGATTCGCAGAACTTGGATTGATTTATAGCATACATGTGTTTATGCCTTTGTTCATGTTCCTTATGCATTTTGTTGCTTACTTGTGGTGCTCAAGTTGTACAAACACTCCCTGGACCTCACAAGTCCTTTTTGCAAGTGATGCACATATTTAGGGGGAGCTGTGCTACAACTTGACCCTTTGAGACTAACCGTTTGCTTGAGTTTGCTTGATTTAGTCTCAAAGGAGGTTTGAAAGGGAAAAGGTGGACTTGGACCATGAAAGACTTCCACTGCACTCCGATGAGAGGGTAACTTATTCCAAGTTCATCTCATGTCCTCTTATTGCCTTTGTATACTTATTTGAAGATTTTGGTGAGGCAATGGGGTTCTAGGGCCAAGATTGATCCCGTTTTGGTGCTTGATGCCAAAGGGGGAGAAAATAAAGGCCAAAGCAATAGATGGATCAGCTACCACTTGAGAAATATTGAAAATAGTAGAATAGAGCTTTTGGTTTGTCAAAACTCTTTTATTGTCTCTTTTGTCAAAAGTTGGCCTCTTGTGGGGAGAAGTGTTGATTATGGGAAAAATGGGGATTGTCTCTTTTGTCAAAAGTTGGCCTCTTGTGGGGAGAAGTGTTGATTATGGGAAAAAGGGGGAGTTTTTGAAATCCTTGATCAATTTCTGTTGGAATACCTCTCTTTATGTCTCTACATGTGGATTTGACTTAGAGATAGTAATTTGAGTTTGATTTGCAAAAACAAACCAAGTGGTGGCAAAGTATGATCCATATATGTCAAAATTGAATCAAAACAATTTTGAGTATTCATTTGCATTGATATTGCACTTGTTCTAGTTGCTTTATGTTGTGTTGGCAGAAATCACCAAAAAGGGGGAGATTGAAAGAAAATGTGCCCTTGGGCCATTTCTAAGTATTTTGGTGATTGAGTGCCAACGCAAGTGCTTCTGTGCTAATCTATGCAAAGTGCAAATCATGTCAAAAGGTATGTTTCTAGACTTAGTACATTGTTTTATGGACTAATGTATTGTGTCTAAGTGCTGGAAACAGGAAAAATTGAATTAGAAATGAGATGGCTTTGTTCAGCCAAAGTCTGCTCGGTCTGGGTTCACCGGACAGTGTCCGGTGCGCCAGACTGGCTCTGGCGAATAGGCTGCTCTCGGGACTTCGACGGCGGTGTACGGCTAAAATTCACCGGTCTGTCCGGTGGTGCACCGGACTGTCCGGTGAGCCGTTCACAGGCGAACTCGTCGCTCTCGGGAGATGATTAACGGCGTACGGCTAAAATTCACCGGTCTGTCCGGTGGCGCACCGGACTGTCCGGTGAGTCAACAGTCAGCCGAGGCAACGGTCGACCGAGGATTCCGCGCGTGACGCGTGGCCGAGCCAACGGTCACATTGGTGCACCGGACTGTCCGGTGTGCACCGGACAGTGTCTGGTGCGCCAACGGCTCTCAGACTCCAACGGTCGGCTTCGCCAAATAAGGAAGGATATATGCACCGGACAGTGTCCGGTGGTGCACCGGACTGTCCGGTGCGCCAGTCGACAGAAGGCAAGATCTACCTTCCAGGATTGCTCTCAACGGCTCCTAGCTGCCTTGGGGCTATAAAAGGGACCCCTAGGCGCATGGAGGAGTACACCAAGCATTCCTTGAGCACTCTAGATCACTCACACTCCATTCTTGCGCACTTGTTCGACATTCTAGTGATTTGAGCTCCGTTCTAGTGTGCTAGTCTTTTGAGCTTAAGTCTGGGTCTTGTGTGTGTGTATTCGCTGTGATCTTAGTGTCTGGTGTGAGTTGCTAATCCCTCCCTTGCTCTGTGCTTCTTTGTGAACTTCAAGTGTAAGGGAGAGAGGCTCCAAGTTGTGGAGATTCCTCGCAAACGGGATTAAGAAAAGCAAGCAAAACACCGTGGTATTCAAGTGTGTCTTTGGACCACTTGAGAAAGGTTGATTGCAACCCTCGTCCGTTGGGACGCCACAACGTGGAGTAGGCAAGCGTTGGTCTTGGCCGAACCACGGGATAACCACCGTGCCATCTCTGTGATTGATCTCTTGTGGTTATTGTGTTTTGTAGAGACTCCTCTCTAGCCACTTGGCGATTATTGTGCTAACGCTTAACCAAGTTTTTGTGGCTTAAGTTTCAAGTTTTACAGGATCACCTATTCACCCCCCTCTAGGTGCTCTCAAACCTCCCTCTCCCTCTTCCACCTCTCTCTCCCCGTGGTGCCCTAGGGATTGGAGACGGCGATCACAAGAATTTGGACCCCGAGGTGAGCTCCCCTCCCCTTCCCTTCTCCTCTATCTCCCTCTCCCTCCCCTTCTCTTCCCTGCGTGCGCCCCCCCTCTCTCTCTCCCCTGCGCGCGTGCCCCTGCCCGCAGCGGCGCCTGCCCCCTGCCACTCCCCCGGCGCGGCGGCGCCTGCCCCCTGCCC
This sequence comes from Zea luxurians, assembly GCA_029449295.1. Classification (NCBI taxonomy): domain Eukaryota; kingdom Viridiplantae; phylum Streptophyta; class Magnoliopsida; order Poales; family Poaceae; genus Zea; species Zea luxurians. Next base: position 32,252,346 of record JAOPSE010000010.1, on the reverse strand, counting down.
CTCCCCCGCGCGGCGGCACCCGCCTCGGCCTCCCCCGCAGCGGCGCCCGCCCTGGCCTCCCCCGCGGTGGCGCTCGCCCCCACGCCCTGGCCCCGTGCGCGGCAGCGCCCGCCCCGGCCCCGGCCCCGTGCGTGGCGGCGCCCGCCCCTGCCCCCTCCCCGCGACGGCGCCCCCGGCCCCGGCGTGGTCCGCCCACCCTTGCCCCCGGCGCGGCGTCCCCGGCCCCTGCCCCCAGCGCGGCCCCGGCCCCCGGCGAGGCCCCTGCCCCCGGCGCGCAGCCCCCTGCGCGTGGCCTCGGCCCCCTGCGCGCGGCGTCCCAGCCCCCGGCGTGACTCGCGTGGCCTCGTTTATCCCCTAACACGTTCCCGCGTGCGCAAACCCACGCGCGCGGTGATTATTTCTGGTTTGTAGTTGATTTCAATCTCCGTTAGTTAGCGTGCTGCGTCGCACGCCTCGTCGCGCGACGATTCAATTCAAGTTCGTATTTATCAACGTGTTGCGTCACGCGCTTCGTCGCGCGACAATTCAATTTAAATTTGTGTTTATTAATGTGTTGTGTCGCGCGCTTCGTTGCGCGATGATTCTTTTAGTTTATATTTATCAAAGTGTTGTGTCGCGCGCTTCGTCGCGCGACGATCTATTTTAATTTCAGGTTGTTTAAGGTGTGATGTTGCGCGTCCAGACGCGCGACATTCCACTTTAAACTCAGCTCTGTTGGAGTATGTCGTCGTGCGCTTCGTCGCGCGATGCTTAACGTCTCTTTATAATTAGTGCAAGTGTCTCGTTGTGCGCTCTGTCGCGCAGCGAGTCGTTTACTTCTTAATGCAATCTAAATGTCGTGTCGTATGTCTCGACGTGCGACCACTCCCTTTCATTCATCTTCAATTGTTTATAATGATTAAATATGGAACTTGATTTTACTTTATGCCAAACGTAGTGTCCAAATTAATTCCCTTCTATTAAGAGAGTAGTTTAATTGATAATCATGTAACATGATCGTTTCTCGACTGTCTGTTCCTCTTTCTCTCTTAACCGTAATCGCGAGCCCACGTGGAACGTCTGTTTACTTACTGCATTCTATTGTATGGTGTATTGTTATTTTGTATTAAATATGTGGATGTATGTATGTTTGCGCTCGCATAGAGAACGATCCGGTCGGAGAGCCCGAAGAACTCGCAGGAGAAGCCCCTGAGCAGCAGTCAGTTGGTGGAGGCAAGTGTCCCTTGACCTATCTCTGTCCTATACATACTTTAATTCACCTCCCACATTACACATTAATACCTAAGGATTTACTAGCTTTTGTTATTCATGTCCTTGTTTACCTATTTGGGTTGGATTATTATTGCTTAGTCTTATGCTATTGCTCAACTCTAATCAATGAACATGATGAGAATTATCTATGATACACTGTTTTCCCTCTTATTTATGATATCATACTTGTGGCATTTAAGGGGACTCGAGCGGTTTCTCGAGTGCCTCTCCGTAAGGACCTGTTCGTTGGATGACCGCCCGGGAAAATAGTGCAACCATGAGGGTGGAGTGGGACACCCTTAGCTGAATAATTAGAGGAACTGGGGTGTAGTTCGCTTAGCCGTCGTGCCGTCAATGGGGCTCGGTGTATGCGGCTCGCTCTGCCAAGGTTGATTTGTCCCTTGGGGAGGAGTGCGGTACATTTAGGAAACCTAACGGGCGGCTACAGCCCCGGGGAATCTTTGTAAAGGCTACGTAGTGAGACCCTGCCTACTCACCTTGGGAGTGTTCAAGGGTCCGTACAACCCAAGGCAAAAAGGGGATCACGGCTCATGGGTAAAGTGCGCAACCTCTGCAGAGTGTTATGAAACTGATATATCAGCCGTGCTCGCGGTTATGAGCGGCCAAGGGAGCTCCAGTGATTAGTGGTACTTGATCAGAGATGTTCGGATTGTAGGTGGCAATGAGATTGATGGTTCTTGGTTTTGACTCTGGTAATGGTAAGTGGTACTCTTTCCGTTTGGAAAGGAGTACGTTTGGGTTAATAACGTGGGTTAAATCTAAAACTTGGCTTTCTCTACTAGTAATAATAATCTGACCAACTAAAAGCAATTGCTTGACTTACCCCCACATAAAGCTAGTCCACTACAGCCAAACAGGACGCTTGCTGAGTATGTTGATGTGTACTCACCCTTGCTCTACACACCAACCCCCCCAGGTTGTCCGCATTGCAATCACTGCTCAGGAGAAGATGAAGCCATGGAAGGAGACTTCCAGGAGTTCCAAGACTACGATGAGTTCTAGGTGTGGGTTAGCGGCAACCCCCAGTCGGCTACCTGTGAAGACTGCATTTATCTACGTTTCTTTTCCGCACTTTGATTTATTGTAAAGACTATGTAGATGTCTCAGACATATGATGTAATCAACTACTATTTCCCTTTTTAATACTATTTGAGCACTGTGTGATGATGTCCATGTTATGTAACTGCTGTGTACGTGAATTGCTGATCCTGGCACGTACATGGTTCGCATTCGGTTTGCCTTCTAAAACCGGGTGTGACATAGGTGGTATCAAAGCCGTGCTGACTGTAGGACCGCTAACCTAGAGTAGAATGGTCGTTCTAAGGATTATAGACCTCTGTCCTTGCCTTGACTTTGGCATCCTTTCAAAAGTTGGTCATATCGACCAAACCTATGTTCTACTATATATTATACCTTGCTGAAAATTGTGTTTTATTCTAATCCTTCATTTATTTATGGTTCATTACTTGCTGGTCATACTAGTTCGGTTCTCACTCTTTTGTTTGCGGTGTCTTTTGTAGATGGCTCGTCTTAGACACACTGCACGGAAGTCTGTCATCCCCTTCTTACCCTCCCGCCTCGTGGAGCGTCCGCTTCGCCGTCCCATGGCCGGTCAGTCCAGTCATTTGGAGAGGCTGCACCACCGCCTGCATGAGGCGCAGGAGCGTCGACGACAGGAGCAGCAGGGCTCTTCTTTCTTGCTCCAGCAGGAGATAGAGTCTGTAAGGAGCTGCTCCCCTATGCTCCCCCTGGAGGCGCCCCCTGCACCACCACTGAGCGCCCCAGCCCCTGGAGTAGCTGTTGGAGGAGACCCAGACAACGGAGGTGGCGACGACAGCTCGAGCCACGACACCGACTTTTCTGCTGACCAGGAGCCAGAAGGATGGGTTGCTCGACCCATCACTCGCGACGCTGCTCGTGGGTGCCACTTCCACGATGCGCTCGACACCTTGCTACGTCGGGCACTTGACCGGCGTACTTGGTTCATCGAGTATCGCTGTGTGGTCTACCAGCATAGTCGCGGGGTCTACCCGGACCGCTGGGAGGCGACCTGCTTGGTGCACTGTCCGGAGAACAGTCTCTGGGGTGCTGAGGTCTGCTCAGAGCACTATTCCATCTCTGAGCGAGACTCAGCTGAGGCGGCCATGCAAGATGTCGCACGGCGTGCGCTTTCGCACTACTGCTCAGTGCTCGGTGGGGTAGCTGACGGTCTCAACCTGAAGTATTACCCTCGCCGTCCATCTGGCAGCACAGGAGGCGTGATTGTTTCACCTGTCAGTGAGGACAATCCTAGGTTGAGCAGCACAGTCAACCTAGCCGCCGTGCTAAACACGGAGCTGGACCATGCATTAGATGAGCTGAGTAGGGCTCGTGCTGAGATCGCCCAGCTGTAGGCTGAGCGCGCGGAACGTCGTCACCTGGACGATGGTTCCCCCGCTCCCATCAGGACTCAGCACCCGTACCGCTCACCTCGGCGTGGGCACCAGTCTTATGGCAACCCCGACTGCAAGACCAAGATAAATTTAGAACCATAGATTGTTAGAGTCGGATCTTGTAATTAATACGAAGATATATACATAGAAGCTATAGTCTTAGCATTAGTCTCGCTCTTAGTTAGTCTTAGTTAGACAGGGTAGTTTGCTATATCCTGTGCATTTATGTTTGTCATGATGAACTATGTTTGATCTGGATCTTTGTAATGATTGTCACTAGGACGTGGGTATCCCCTGCATCTTGGTTTACCTGTTATATGTTAATGAAGTTAGCTGTCTAGTTGGGAAACCTTTTATTCCACTTTCCTCGTTATCTGAGAAGCTGTGTTGGTCTGTGTTGGAGATCAGTGAAGATGTTCATCTGTTCAGTGTTGTGGAGAATTCTATACTCTTTTCTTATGCTGCAAGATTTGCAAGGTTAGTTCTGATGTGTGGTTGCATTCTGCAGATGTCAGAAAACAGGCGCAGAGGAGGAAGGCGTGCTCAGCAGGAGCCGGTAGCTCAGCAGGATGAGGCACCCCAGCAGCAGCAGCTGCCGCCCCCGCCCCCGATGTCCATCGAGCAGATGTTCCTGATGCAGACTCAGGCAGTTCAAGCCATCAGTCAGACTCTGGCTGCCATTCAGTAGCAGCAGCAACAGCCACCACCTCAGCCTCAGATGCCCAGGGACAAGCGTGCTGAATTCATGAGAGGTCATCCCCCAACGTTTGCTCACTCTTCTGACCCCATGGATGCTGAAGACTGACTGCACACTATGGAGCAAGAGTTGCATACCGCTCAGTGTGATGACAGGGAGAAAGTCCTGTATGGTCCCCGTCTGTTGAGAGGAGCAGCCCAGTCATGGTGGGAGTCTTATCTTGCCACCCATGCCAACCCCGACACCATCACCTGGGAAGAGTTCAGAGGTAGCTTTCGTCAGTACCATGTTCCCGCAGGTCTGATGATAGTGAAGGAGGAGGAGTTCCTGGCTCTTAAGCAAGGGTCATCGTCTGTCAGTGAGTATCGGGACAGGTTTCTGCAGTTGTCTCGCTATGCTCCTGAAGATGTCAACACCGACGCCAAGAGACAGTATCGTTTCCTGAGAGGCTTGGTTGACCCTCTGCAGTATCAGCTGATGAATCATACTTTCCCGACATTCCAGCACCTGATTGATAGAGCAATCATGACAGAGAGGAAGCGTAAGGAGATAGAGGATCGTAAGCGCAAGATCAGTGGACCCCAGCCTGGAAGCAGCAACCGTCCTCGTTTCTCAGGCAATCAACCTCAGTAGTTCAGGTAGAACCAGCGTCCACCTCAGCAGCAGCAGTTTCAAAGGCAGTTTTCTCAGCATCAGCATCAGAATCGCCAGAATAATCAGTCAGGAGGAGGTCAGTTTCAGAGGCAGAATCAGCAGGCACCTCGTCTTCCTACCCCAGCAAACCAGCAGAATAGTCAGGCAGCACCAGCTCAGGTTGGAAACAGAGCATGTTTCCACTGTGGAGAGAAGGGCCATTGGGTGATGCAGTGTCCGAAGAAGGCAGCCCAGCAGCAATCAGGCCCCAATGCCCCAGCAAAGCAGAATGTGTCTCAGCCTGGAGCAGGCAACCGCTCTCAGCCACGCTATAATCATGGGAGACTGAACCACTTGGAGGCTGAAGCAGTTCAGGAGACCCCCGGCATGATAGTAGGTATGTTCCCAGTCGACTCCCATATTGCAGAAGTGTTATTTGACACTGGAGCAACACATTCTTTCATTACTGCATCATGGGTAGAAGCACATAACCTTCCAATTACTACTATGTCAACCCCCATTCAAATTGACTCAGCCGGTGGTAGAATTCGAGCCGATAGCATTTGTTTGAATGTAAGTGTGGACATAAGGGGGATAGTGTTTCCCGCTAATCTCATAGTAATGGGTACTCAGGGAATAGATGTCATCCTAGGGATGAATTGGCTAGATAAGTATCAGACAGTTATCAGTTGTGATAAGAGAACAATCAAGTTAATGTCCCCACTTGGAGAGGAAGTGGTGACGGAGTTAGTCCCGCCTGAGCCAAAGAAAGGAAGTTGTTATCAGATGGCTGTCAATAGCAGTGAAGCAGACCCAATTGAGAGTATCAGGGTTGTGTCTGAGTTCCCAGACGTGTTTCCAAAGGACCTACCAGGTATGCCACCAGAGCAGAAAGTTGAATTTGCTATGGAACTTCTTCCTAGAACCGCCCCCATCTTCAAGAGAGCTTACAGAATATCTGGACCAGAGTTGGTTGAGCTTAAGAAGCAGATCGATGAGTTGTCAGAGAAAGGTTACATCCAGCCAAGCACCTCGCCTTGGGCTGCCCCTGTCCTATTTGTGGAAAAGAAAGATGGCACCAAAAGGATGTGTATCGATTATCGAGCTCTGAATGAGGTCACAATCAAGAACAAGTACCCTTTGCCCAGAATAGAAGATCTGTTCGACCAGTTTAGAGGAGCCAGTGTGTTCTCCAAGATAGATCTAAGGTCGGGATATCATCAGCTCAGGATTCGACCTTCAGACATTCCGAAGACGGCATTCATTACCAAGTATGGGTTGTATGAGTTCACTGTGATGTCTTTCGGTCTAACCAATGCATCGGCCTTCTTTATGAATCTGATGAACAGTGTATTCATGGATTATCTTGATAAGTTTGTGGTGGTATTCATTGATGACATTCTGATTTACTCTCAAAGCGAAGAAGAGCCTGCAAGTCATTTGAGGATGGTATTGCAGAGATTGCGAGAGCACCAGTTGTATGCAAAGTTGAGCAAGTGTGAGTTCTGGATCAGTGAAGTCCTGTTCTTGGGTCATATAATCAACAAAGAAGGATTGGATGTCGATCCGAAGAAAGTGGTAGACATTCTGGACTGGAAAGCGCCAACAGATGCTCGAGGAATCAAGAGCTTCATTGGAATGGCCGGATATTATTGACGGTTCATTGAAGGGTTTTCGAGGATTGCGAAACCAATGACAGCGTTGCTAGGCAACAAGGTTGAGTTCAAGTGGACCCAGAAATGTCAAGAGGCCTTCGAAGCGCTGAAAGAGAAGTTGACTACAGCGTCTGTCTTAGTCTTGCCTGATGTGCACAAGCCCTTCTCGGTGTATTGCGATGCTTGTTACACCGGTTTGGGATGCGTGTTGATGCAAGAGGGAAGAGTTGTGGCTTACTCGTCCCGGCAGCTGAAGGTTCATGAGCAGAATTACCCAATTCATGACCTAGAGTTGGCAACAGTGGTTCACGCATTGAAGACATGGAGGCACTACCTGTATGGACAGAAATGTGATGTCTACACAGACCATAAGAGTCTGAAGTACATAGTCAGAGCTGAACATGAGGCAAAGAAGATGGTTAGAGTTGATCAAAGACTATGAGTTGGAGATCCATTACCATCCAGGCAAAGCGAACATAGTGGCAGATGCTTTGAGCAGGAAGAGTCAGATCAATCTGATGGTCGCTCATCCGATGCCTTATGAGTTGGCCAAAGAGTTTGACAGGTTGAGTCTTGGATTTCTGAACAACACGCGAGGAGTCACAATTGAGTTGGAACCTACCCTAGAGCGAGAAATCAAAGAAGTGCAGAAAAATGATGAGAAGATCAGTGAGATCCGGCGACTGATTCTAGATGGCAGAGGCAAAGATTTTCGGGAAGGTGCAGAAGGTGTGATATGGTTCAAAGACCGCTTATGTGTTCCCAATGTCCAATCTATTCGAGAATTGATCCTCAAGGAAGCTCATGGGACAGCCTATTCGATTCACCCTGGTAGTGAGAAGATGTATCAAGATCTGAAGAAGAAATTCTGGTGGTACGGAATGAAGAGGGAAATCGTAGAGCATGTGGCTATGTGTGATAGTTGTCGGTGGATCAAGGCGGAGCACCAGAGACCAGCTGGATTGTTGCAACCGTTGCAAATTCCTCAGTGGAAATGGGATGAAATCGGTATGGATTTCATAGTCGGATTGCCTCGCACTCGAGCCGGCTACGATTCCATTTGGGTAGTGGTGGACCGCTTAACCAAGTCAGCCCACTTCATACCTGTCAATACCAACTATAGCAATGCAGTATTGGCAGAGTTGTACATGTCTCGGGTTGTTTGTCTTCATGGTGTGCCAAAGAGGATAGTGTCAGACAGAGGAACGCAGTTCACCTCTCATTTCTAGCAGCAGTTGCATGAAGCCTTGGGCACACATCTGAATTTCAATTCAGCTTATCATCCATAGACAAATGGTCAGACCGAAAGGACCAATCAAATCCTTGAAGACATGTTGAGAGCATGTGCGTTGCAAGATCAGTCCGGATGGGACAAGCGATTGCCTTATGCAGAGTTCTCCTATAACAACAGTTACCAGGTCAGCTTGAAGATGTCACCATTTCAGGCGCTTTATGGGAGGAGTTGCAGAACTCCGTTGCAATGGGATCATCCTGGAGAAAAGCAAGTGTTTGGGCCAGACATTTTGCTTGAAGCTGAAGAGAACATCAAGATGGTCCGAGAAAATATGAAGATAGCGCAATCAAGGCAGCGAAGCTATGCAGATACCAGAAGAAGAGAGCTGAGTTTCGAAGTCGGAGATTTTGTCTATCTGAAAGTGTCACCGATCAGAGGAGTCAGAAGATTCGGAGTCAAAGGCAAGCTAGCACCCCACTACATCGGTCCGTACCAGATTCTCGCAAGGCGTGGAGAAGTGGCCTATCAGCTCAGCCTACCAGAAAATATGTCTGCTGTGCATGATGTCTTTCATGTGTCTCAATTGAAGAAGTGCTTGCGTGTGCCAGAGGAGCAGTTGCCAGTTGAAGGTCTTGAAGTTCAGGAGGACTTGACCTACGTTGAGAAGCCAACGCAAATCCTTGAGACCGCAGACAGAGTCACCCGAAGGAAGACCATCAGAATGTGCAAAGTCAGATGGAATCATCATTCAGAGGAAGAATCAACCTGGGAGCGTGAAGAAGATCTGATGGCTAAATACCCTGAGCTCTTTGCTAGCCAACCCTGAATCTCGAGGGCGAGATTCTTTTAAGGGGGATAGGTTTGTAATGCCCTGAATTTGGCGGTAGACTTTTTTTCTTCTTTTCTCTCACCAAATTCGGGCGTTATTCTCTTTTCTCTTCCTGTTTCGCTCCTTCTTCCTAATTTCAAACCAGTATAGTGACAGGTGTCCGTGTCGTGTATGAACAAAACCTAAGTGTCATGGGTGTTGCATCATGCCGAAGCACATTTCTTTGTCTGATGTTGCGTGTTCGTCTCGTTCTGTCTCGGTTTTTGGTTCGCGATTGGAGTTTGTTTGATGGTCATGCGTGACGTGGGTTTCGACCCGTGAAGTGGCTCGGTCCCAACCCAACCCAGCCCGGCCCGGTCCGGCCCGGCCCTGCGCGCCCTTGGCGCCCACACCCCCCATGTGCCCCCTCCTCTCCTCTCTCTCTCATTTGGATTTCCCGCGCAGCAACCTCCCTCTCCCTCCTCCACCTCTCTCTCCCCGTGGTGCCCTAGGGATTGGAGACGGCGATCACCGGAATTTGGACCCCGAGGTGAGCTCCCCTCCCCTTCCCTTCTCCTCTCTCTCCCTGTCCCTCCCCTTCTCTTCCCTGTGCGCGCCCCCCTCTCTCTCTCCCCTACACGCGTGCCCCTGCCCGCGGCGGCGCCTGCCCCCTGCCCCTCCCCCGGCGCGGCGGCGCCCGCCCCCTGCCCCTCCCCCGCGCGGCGGCGCCCGCCCCGGCCTCCCCCGCAGCGGCGCTCGCCCCCCCCGCCTCGGCCCCGTGCGCGGCAGCGCCCGCCCCCCGGCGCGGCGGCGCCCGCCCCCGTCCCGGCCCCATGCGCGGCGGCCCCCCCGCCTTAGCCCCGCGGTGGCGCCCGCCCCTGCCCCCTCCCCGCGGCGGTGCCCCCGGCCCCGGCGTGGTCCGCCCACCCTTGCCCCCGGCGCGGTGTTCGGCCCCCGGCGCGGCCCCGGCCCCCGGCGTGGCCCCTGCCCCCGGCGCGCAGCCCCCTGCGCGCGGCCTCGGCCCCCTGCGCGCGGCGTCCCAGCCCCCGGCGTGACTCGCGTGGGCTCGTTTACCCCCTAACGCGTTCCCGCGTGCGCAAACCCACGCGCGCAGTAATTATTTCTGGTTTGTAGTTGATTTCAAACTCCGTTAGTTAGTGTGCTGCGTCGCGCGCCTCGTCGCGCGACGATTCAATTCAAGTTCATATTTATCAACGTGTTGCGTCGCGCGCTTCGTCGCGCGACAATTCAATTTAAATTTGTGTTTATTAATGTGCTGCGTCGCGCGCTTCGTCGCGCGACGATTCTTTTAGTTTATATTTATCAAAGTGTTGTGTCGCGCGCTTCGTCGCGCGACGATCTATTTTAATTTCAGGTTATTTAAGGTGCGATGTCGCGCGTCCAGACGCGCGACGTTCCACTTTAAACTCAGCTCTGTTGGAGTATGTCGTCGTGCGCTTCGTCGCGCGATGCTTAACGTCTCTTTATAATTAGTGCAAGTGTCTCGTTGTGCGCTCTATCGCGCAGCGAGTCGTTTACTTCTTAATGCAATCTAAATGTCGTGTCGTACGTCTTGACGTGCGGCCACTCCCCTTCATTCATCTTCAATTGTTTATAATGATTAAATGTGGAACTTGACTTTACTTTATGCCAAACGTAGTGTCCAAATTAATTCCCTTCTATTAAGCGAGTAGTTTAATTGATAATCATGTAACGTGATCGTTTCTCGACAATCTGTTCCTCTTTCTCTCTTAACCGTAATCGCGAGTCCGCGTGGAACGTCTGTTTACTTACTGCATTCTATTGTATGGTGTACTGTTCTTTTGTATTAAATATGTGGATGTATGTATGTTTGCGCTCGCATAGAGAACGATCCGGTCGGAGAGCCCGAAGAACTCACAGGAGAAGCTGAAAGGGAAATGTGCCCTTGGGCCATTTCTAAGTATTTTGGTGATTGAGTGCCAACACAAGTGCTTTTGTGTTAATCAATGCAAAGTGGTGGACAAAGTGCAAATCAAGTCAAAAGGTATGTTTCTAGAATTAGTACATTGTTTAATGGACTAATGTATTGTGTCTAAGTGCTGGAAACAGGAGAAATCGAATTGGAAAAGAGATGGCTTTGTTCAGCCAAAGTCTGCTCAGTCTGGGTGCACCGGACAGTGTCCGGTGCGCCAGGCTGGCTCTGGCGAACTTGCTGCTCTTGGGACTTCGACGGCGGTGTACGGTATAAATCACCGGACTGTTCGGTGATGCACCGGACTGTCCGGTGAGCCGTTCACAGGCGAAGTCGTCGGTCTCGGGAAGCCATCAACAGCGTACGGCTATAATTCACCGGACTGTCTGGTGGTGCACCGGACTGTCCGGTGAGCCAACGGTCAGCTGGGGCAATGGTCGGCTGAGGATTCCGCGCATGACGCGTGGCCGAGCCAACGGTCACAAGGGGGCACTGGACTGTCCGGTGTGCACCGAACAGTGTCCAATGCGCCAACGGCTCTGAATCTCCAACGGTCAGCTTCACCAAGTAAGGAAACAAATCCGCACCGGACAATGTCCGGTGGTGCACCGGACTGTCCGGTGCGCCAGTCGACAGAAGACAAGAATTGCCTTCCTACAATGCTCTCAACGGCTCCTAGCTGCCTTGGGGCTATAAAAGGGACCCCTTGGCGCATAGAGAAGATATCCAAGCATTCTTTGAGCATAGTTGATCACTCACACTTCGTTCTTGCGCACTTGTTCGACATTCTTAGTGATTTGAGCTCCGTTCTAGTGAGAAACTCGTGATAGTCTCTTGAGCTCAAGTCTGGGTCTTGTGTGTGCATATTTGCTGTGATCTTTGTGTCTTGTGTGAGTTGCTCATCCCTCCCTTACTCCGTGCTTCTTTGTGGCCATCAAAGTGTAAGGGCGAGAGACTCCAAGTTGTGGAGATTCCTCGCAAACGGGATATAGAAAAGCAAAGCAAAACACCGTGGTATTCAAGTGGGTCTTTGGACCGCTTGAGAGGGGTTGATTGCAGGCCTCGTCCGTTGGGACGCCACAACGTGGAGTAGGCAAGCGTTGGTCTTGGCCGAACCACGGGATAAACCACTGTGCCATCTCTGTGTTGATCTCTTGTGGTTATTGTGTTTTGTTAAGACTCCTCTCTAGCCACTTGGCATTACTGTGCTAACTCCTAATCAAGTTTTTGTGGCTATAAGTTTGTAAGTTTTACAGGATCACCTATTCACCCTCCCTCTAGGTGCTCTCAATTGGTATCAGAGCCGTTCTCTTCACAAAGGGACTAATCGCCCGAAGAGATGGATCCTAAGGGCAAGGGGATTGTGATCAATGATAAGGAGAAGGAGTCCTTCGTCAACGAGCTGAAGGATGACAAGCCTACCGACTCGGGCTCGGGCCACAAACGAAAAGACGGGAAGAAGAAGACAAGACGCATCAAGGAGATCGTCTACTACGACGACAGCGACGAGTCCACTTCTTCCCAAAAGGACAACGACAACAACGACTACGACAAAAGAAAGACGGTTAACTCAAACTTCTCTTTCGATTATTCGCGTATTCCGCATAACTCAAATACACATTTGCTTTCCATTCCTCTTGGCAAACCTCCACACTTTGATGGGGAGGACTACGGATTTTGGAGTCACAAAATGTGTAGTCACTTGTTCTCTCTCCATCCAAGCATATGGGAGATTGTAGAGAGTGGAATGAAATTTGATAGCTCGGATAGTCCCATGTTTATAAATGAACAAATTCATAAAAATGCACAAGCTACTACTGTCCTTTTAACATCTTTGTGTAGGGAAGAGTACAATAAGGTGAGCGGCTTGGACAATGCCAAGCAGATCTGGGACACCCTCAGGATCTCACATGAGGGGAATGACGTCACCATGCTCACCAAAATGGAGTTGGTGGAAGGCGAACTCGGGAGATTCGCGATGATAAGGGGCGAGGAGCCAACCCAAACGTACAACCGGCTCAAGACCCTTGTCAACAAAATAAGGAGCTACGGAAGCACGCGATGGACGGACCACGACGTCGTTCGCCTAATGTTAAGGTCCTTTACTGTACTTGATCCACATCTGGTGAACAATATTCGTGAAAATCCTAGGTACACCAAGATGTCGCCCGAAGAAGTTCTTGGGAAGTTCGTAAGCGGGCGAATGATGATCAAGGAGGCGAGATACGTGGACGACGCGTTGAATGGTCCAATCAATGAGCCTCAACCCGTTGCTCTCAAGGCAACGAGGAGCAAGGAGGCGCTACCTAGCAAGGTGGCGCAAGTTGAGGCGGCAGGGCTCAATGATGAAGAGATGGCCCTCATCATCAAGCGCTTCAAGACGGCGCTGAAGGGTCGCAAGGGGCAGCCAAGCAAGACCAAGACAAAGGGGAAGCGCTCATGCTTCAAATGTGGTAAGATTGGTCATTTTATCGCTAACTGTCCCGATAATGATAGTGACCAGGAACAAGGGAACAAGAGGGAGAAGAAGAAGGCATACAAGAAGGCTAAGGGCGAGGCACATGTTGGCAAGGAGTGGGACTCGGATTGTTCGTCATCCGACTCCGACAATGAAGGACTCGCCGCCACCGCCTTCAACAAGTCATCCCTCTTCCCCAACGAGCGTCACACATGCCTCATGGCAAAGGAGAAGAAGGTATGTGCTCGAGACAATACTACTTATGCTTCTTCAAGTGAGGATGAGTCTAGTGATGATGATGAAATAGATTATTCTTGTTTATTCAAGGGTCTAGATAGAACCAAGGTTAATAAGATTAACGAATTAATTGATGTCTTGAATGATAAGAATAGATTATTAGAGAAGCAAGAGGATCTTTTATATGAAGAACATGATAAGTTTGTAGAGGCTCAAAAATCCCTTGCTTTAGAAATCAAGAGGAATGAAATGCTTTCTTGTGAACTATCTACTTGCCATGAGACAATTTCTAGTTTAAAAGATGTTAACAATGATTTAAATGCTAAACTAGAAGTAGCAAATAGATCTAACTCTTGTGTAGAACATGTTGTGATTTGCACTAGGTGTAAAGATTTTAATGTTGATGCTTTTAGTGAACACCTAGTGTCTATTGCAAAGTTAAATGATGAACTAGCTAGTCTTAATGCCCAACTTAAGACTAGCAAGAGTGAATTCGATAAGGTAAAATTTGCAAGGGATGCCTACACGATTGGTAGACACCCCTCAATTAAGGATGGACTTGGCTTCAAGAGGGAAGCCAAGAACTTAACAAGCCATAAGGCTCCCATCTCCGCCAAGGAGAAAGGGAAGGCCCCTATGGCTAGTAGTGCTAAAAAGAACCATGTTTTCATGTATCATGATAGGAGACATTCTAGGAATGCCTATAGAAGTTATGATGCTTTTGATTCTCATGCCATGTTTGCTTCTAGTTCTTCCTATATGCATGGTAGAGATATGTCTAGGAGAAATGTTGTTCATCATATGCCTAGAAGAAATGTTGTTAATGTTCCTAGGAAAATTAATGAACCTTCAACAATATATCATGCTTGCAATGCTTCATTTACCATTTGTAGGAAGGATAAGAAGGTAATTGCTAGGAAATTAGGGGCAAGATGCAAGGGAGATAAAACTTGCGTTTGGGTCCCTAAGACCATTGTGACTAACCTTGTAGGACCCAACAAGAGTTGGGTACCTAAGACCCAAGCCTAAATTTGCCTTGCAGGTTTATGCATCCGGGGGTTCAAGCTGGATTATCGACAGCGGATGCACAAACCACATGACGGGGGAGAAGAAGATGTTCACCTCCTACGTCAAGAACAATGATTCCCAAGACTCAATCATATTCGGTGATGGGAACCAAGGCAAGGTAAAAGGGTTAGGGAAGATTGCTATTTCATCCGAGCACTCTATTTCTAATGTGTTTTTAGTTGAGTCGCTTGGATATAATCTGTTATCCGTTAGTCAACTTTGTAAAATGGGATATAATTGTTTATTCACAAATGTAGATGTGTCTGTCTTTAGAAGGTGTGATGGTTCACTAGCTTTTAAGGGTGTACTAGACGACAAACTTTATTTAGTTGATTTTGCAAAAGAGGAGGCCGGTCTAGATGCATGCTTAATTGCTAAGACTTGCATGGGCTGGCTGTGGCATCGCCGTTTAGCACATGTGGGGATGAAGAACCTTCACAAGCTTCTAAAGGGAGAACACGTGATAGGTCTAACTAATGTGCATTTCGAAAAAGATAGACCTTGTGCAGCTTGTCAAGCAGGCAAACAGGTGGGAAGCTCTCATCACACCAAAAATGTAATGACCACATCAAGACCTTTGGAGATGCTTCATATGGACCTCTTCGGACCCGTCGCCTATCTAAGTATAGGAGGAAGTAAGTATGGTCTTGTTATAGTTGATGATTTTTCCTGCTTCACTTGGGTATTCTTTTTGCAGGATAAATCTGAAACCCAAGGGACCCTCAAGCGCTTCCTAAGGAGAGCTCAAAATGAGTTTGAGCTCAAGGTGAAAAAGATAAGGAGCGACAACGGGTCCGAGTTCAAGAACCTTCAAGTGGAGGTGTATCTTGAGGAGGAAGGGATCAAGCACGAGTTCTCCGCTCCCTACACACCACAACAAAATGGTGTGGTAGAGAGGAAGAACAGGACGCTCATCGATATGGCGAGGACGATGCTTGGAGAGTTCAAGACTCCCGAGTGCTTTTGGTCGGAAGCCGTGAACACGACTTGTCACGCCATCAACCGGGTGTATCTTCATTGCCTCCTCAAGAAGACTTCGTATGAGCTTCTAACCGGTAACAAACCCAATGTTTCGTATTTCCGAGTTTTTGGGAGTAAATGCTACATTCTAGTGAAGAAGGGTAGGAATTCTAAATTTGCTCCCAAAGCTGTAGAAGGGTTTTTGTTAGGTTATGACTCAAATACAAAGGTGTATAGGGTCTTCAACAAATCATCGGGTTTGGTTGAAGTCTCTAGCGATGTTGTATTTGATGAGACTAATGGCTCTCCAAGAGAGCAAGTTGTTGATCTTGATGATGTAGATGAAGAAGACATTCCAACGGCCGTGATACGCACCATGGCGATTGGAGATGTGCGGCCTTAGGAACAAAAAGAGCAAGATCAACCTTCTTCCTCAACGATGGTGAATCCCCCAACCCAAGATGACGAACAGGTACCTCAAGTGGAGGCGCGTGATCAAGGGGGAGCACAGGATGTCCAAGTTGAAGAGGAAGAAGCACCTCAGGCACCTCCAACCCAAGTTCGAGCGACGATTCAAAGGAATCATCCCGTCGACCAAATTTTGGGTGATATTAGCAAGGGAGTAACTACTCGCTCTAGATTGGTGAATTTTTGTGAGCATTACTCTTTTGTCTCTTCTATTGAGCCTTTCAGGGTAGAAGAGGCCTTGCTAGATCCGGACTGGGTGTTGGCCATGCAGGAGGAGCTCAATAATTTCAAGAGGAATGAAGTTTGGACACTGGTGCCTCGTCCCAAGCAAAACGTTGTGGGAACCAAGTGGGTGTTCCGTAACAAACAGGACGAGCACGGGGTGGTGACGAGGAACAAGGCTCGACTTGTGGCAAAAGGTTATGCCCAAGTCGCATGTTTGGACTTTGAGGAGACTTTCGCTCCTGTGGCTAGGCTAGAATCAATTCGTATTTTGCTAGCATATGCCGCTCACCATTCTTTCAGGTTGTTCCAAATGGATGTGAAGAGCGCTTTCCTCAACGGGCCAATCAAGGAGGAGGTGTACGTGGAGCAACCCCCTGGCTTCAAGGATGAACGGTACCCCGACCACGTGTGTAAGCTCTCTAAGGCGCTCTATGGACTTAAGCAAGCCCCAAGAGCATGGTATGAATGCCTTAGAGACTTTTTAATTGCTAATGTTTTCAAGGTTGGGAAAGCCGATCCAACTCTTTTCACTAAGACTTGCGATGGTGATCTTTTTGTGTGCCAAATTTATGTCGATGACATAATATTTGGTTCTACTAACCAAAAGTCTTGTGAAGAGTTTAGCAAGGTGATGACGTAGAAATTCGAGATGTCGATGATGGGCGAGTTGAACTACTTCCTTGGGTTCCAAGTGAAGCAACTCAAGGATGGAACCTTCATCTCCCAAACGAAGTACACACAAGACTTGCTAAAACGGTTTGGGATGAAGGACGCTAAGCCCGCATAGACTCCGATGGGAACCGACGGACACACCAACCTCAACAAAGGAGGTAAGTCCGTCGATCAAAAGGCATACCGGTCAATGATAGGGTCTTTACTTTATTTATGTGCTAGTAGACCGGATATTATGCTTAGCGTATGCATGTGTGCTAGATTTCAATCTGATCCAAGGGAGTGTCACTTAGTGGCCGTGAAGCGAATTCTTAGATACTTAGTCGCTACGCCTCGCTTCGGGATCTGGTATCCAAAGGGGTCTACCTTTGACTTGATTGGATATTCAGATTCCGACTATGCTGGATGTAAGGTCGATAGGAAGAGTACATCGGGGACGTGCCAATTCTTAGGAAGGTCCCTGGTGTCGTGGAACTCTAAGAAACAAACTTCCGTTGCCCTATCCACCGCTGAGGTCGAGTATGTTGCCGCAAGACATTGTTGCGCGCAACTACTTTGGATGAGGCAAACCCTCCGGGACTTTGGCTACAATCTGAGCAAAGTCCCACTCTATGTGACAATGAGAGTGCTATCCGCATAGCGGAAAATCCTGTTGAGCACAGCCGCACAAAGCACATTGACATCCGGCATCACTTTTTGAGAGACCACCAGCAAAAGGGAGATATCGAAGTGTTCTATATTAGCACCGAGAACCAGCTAGCCGATATATTTACCAAGCCTTTAGATGAGAAGACCTTTTGCAGGCTGTGTAGTGAGCTAAATGTCTTAGATTCGTGGAACTTGGATTGATTTATAGCATACTTGTGTTTATGCCTTTGATCATGTTCCTTATGCATTTTGTTGTTTACTTATGGTGCTCAAGTTGTACAAGTACTCCCCGGACCTCACAAGTCCATTTGCAAGTGATGCACATATTTAGGGGGAGATGTGCTACAACTTGACCCTTTGAGACTAACCATGTGTTTGAGTTTTCTTCATTTAGTCTCAAAGGAGGTTTGAAAGGGAAAAGGTGGACTTGGACCATGAAAGACTTCCACTGCACTCCGATGAGAGGGTAACTAATTCCAAGTTCATCTCATGTACTCTTATTGCCTCTGTATTCTTATTTGAAGACTTTGGTGAGGCAATGGGGTTCTGGGGCCAAGATTGATCCCGTTTTGGTGCTTGATGCCAAAGGGGGAGAAAATAAGGCCAAAGCAATAAATGGATCAACTACCACTTGAGAATTTTGAAAAGAATAGAATAGAGCTTTTGTTTTGTCAAAATACTCTTATTGGCTCTTTTTGTCAAAAGTTGGTCTCTTGTGGGGAGAATGGTTGATTATGGGAAATAGGGGGAGTTTTTGATACTATGATCAATTTCTATTGGAACAACTCTCTTTATGTCTCTACAAGTGTGTTTGACTTAGAGATAGGAAATTGAGGTTGATTTGCAAAAACAAACCAAGTGGTGGCAAAGAATGATCCATATATGCCAAATTTGAATCAAAACAATTTTGAGTTTTCATTTGCATTGATATTGCACTTGTTCTAGTTGCTTTATGTTGTGTTGGCATAAATCACCAAAAAGGGGGAGATTGAAAAGGAAATGTGCCCTTGGGCCATTTCTAAGTATTTTGGTGATTGAGTGCCAACACAAGTGCTTTTGTGTTAATCTATGCAAAGTGGTGGACAAAGTGCAAATCAAGTCAAAAGGTATGTTTCTAGACTTAGTACATTGTTTAATGGACTAATGTATTGTGTCTAAGTGCTGGAAACAGGAGAAATCGAATTGGAAAAGAGATGGCTTTGTTCAGCCAAAGTCTGCTCAGTCTGGGTGCACCGGACTGTCCGGTGGTGCACCGGACAGTGTCCGGTGCGCCAGGCTGGCTCTAGCGAACTTGCTGCTCTCGGGACTTCGACGGTAGTGTACGGTATAAATCACCGGACTGTCCGGTGATGCACCGGACTGTCCGGTGAGCCGTTCACAGACGAAGTCGTCGGTCTCGGGAAGCCATCAACGGCGTACGACTATAATTCACCGGACTGTCCGGTGGTGCACCGGACTGTCCGGTGAGCCAACGTGTGTCACCCCAGTGTCACCTAGGGTTTCTCTCAAAGTGCCAAACCAGGAACCATCATTTTATGTGAACCAAAGTAAGCATGAGCATCAAATTAACTTAAGTAAGAAGGAATTCACCAAGCATATGCTTAAAAGTATCATGATCAAAACAATTGAGACCTTTAAGAAGGCAAGAATGTGTAACCCTAATAAAAACCCTAAGTAAGCCCCATGAGCAAAATTCAAGAGAATAAGGAAAAGGGTATGAAAAATTTAAAATTATGACTTGAGCCAATTATGAAAATTAAAGTATATTTAATAAGCAACAAGAAAGGTTGAGAAAGCTTAGCCAAAATAACTCAAATAAATCCCCAAATCAGCCCTTGAACTATGAACTCTTGGAGCTGAATTTCTGAAATTCAGACCTCTTTCCAAAGATCAACTGCGTTCTCTGTTTTTCGAAACTCAAAGCCAGGAGATCCAAATATCAAAGTTGTGCCAAATTCCCTTGAACACGCCCTGGAAAAGTTTGAACTCAAACCAAATTCATTTGACACGGTTTTGGCGCAGTTTGACCTCGGGACCAGGCATTCTGATACTGGCACCTTGGTGACGCTACAACTCCCTGTCCCTAGCCTAAAACCACGCGACGTCCATACACAAAAGACAAAGCTTGGTCAGGTGAACAAATCCTTCACAGCGATCTTGCCCAAATTCGCGAAGATTTGCACCCAATCGACGCTTGAACATGGGCAGAGGCAACGGGAACACGTGTTCGACCGTGGCTGACACCCCCGGTTCACGCCCGTTCGCGCACCGCGCCTCCCAGTGCACGCCCGCGCGCGCTCGTCAGTCCACGACCACCCGTGCACCGTGCCGTGCCTATAAAGCCTTCCCAGGCGCGCCCCACTTCGCCCCGCACTCACCAGCACCGGTCGACCACCTTCCCTTAGCTCCGGCGAGCTCAATTCCGCCCGCCATTGCCGCCAGAGCTTCGGCCGCCGTGGCCAGCCCACTCCAACCACCCTCGAGTCGAGCTAGTGCTTCGGCTAGCTCCACTAGTAGCCCGTGAAGCTCACCAAGCCCTCGAACCAGGCCGGACTTCACCGGAGGCCCGAGATCGACCTC
Source organism: Zea luxurians (assembly GCA_029449295.1). Taxonomy (NCBI): domain Eukaryota; kingdom Viridiplantae; phylum Streptophyta; class Magnoliopsida; order Poales; family Poaceae; genus Zea; species Zea luxurians. The sequence continues at coordinate 32,232,345 of JAOPSE010000010.1, read as the reverse complement.
ATCGGACTTCGGTCTTCCGCCGCCGCGCGTGGACCAAGCTAACCAGTGAGTCTCCGACCAATTCCTTGCACCCATATCTTCTCTAGCACCCCGTGAACCTCTCTGACCCATCCAATTGCTCTATCTCGCTGTGACCAGGCCGGACTCCTCGCCGCCGACGAGCATCCCCGCTTGCGCGCGTGGACCGACCGACTCCGGCCATCTCCGACGGCGACCCGCACCTCGTTGTGATCCCCGAGACCTCCCCTACGTCCTCGACCACTTCACCGGAGCCATCTCGCCGCCGGTAAGCCCCTCCGCCCTTTCTTCCGCCGCGGTTACTGTCTAAGTTAGAAGAAGGACCTCGGGTTAGGATTTGTAGAACCCGAGGGGTTTTCTGTAACGTCAGTGACTCATGTGAATAGTAGCCTAAGGACTGACCCGCAAGGAAAACTTAAAAACCCGCCAGGGACCCCAGTGCAAAGTGGATTTCCATTAAACCAATTCTGTTAATCTTTTTAAAATGACCAGAGAACTTAGAAAACCCATAACTTGATGAATTCTTCATAAAAAGTTGTCAAACTAATTTTGTTAGCTCCTGAATATTATGAACTATCATTCAAAAATGATAAACCCTATACTTTCTGTTCTAAATTTTAGAGTTTAAAATTAAAAACAGAAGCTTACCAAACCTAGTTTAATTAAGGAAAATTAGTTTTTCTTCTGTGCTGAACTTGAGAAAATTTGTAGATGTTCAAACCTCATTTAGACACTGTTTAAAAATAGTAGGAACCCCAGCATTGGAAAATATGATGTAGTTATTCATTTAAAACTATTCTGCCCAAAACTTAGGAAAAACCAGAAAGGCATTAGAAATTGGCGAACAGTGAGTAAAATTATTTTTCCTAGTTTGCTTATGTAGCAGAGAACCTAGGAAAAATACAGAGACTATTAGTTCAGACCAGTTTTAAATTAAAATGTTTTATTTAGCCTCATTTGGACTGAAAATCAATTATTAGAGTAGCAAAATTATAACCAAAATGAGTAATAAAAATCTAGTGGACTTACAACCACCAGAGCCCCACTACAAAAATAAAGAACACCTCAGCCCAACTTTTTAAGTAAGGAAGATAAATATAAAGTGATAATAAGGCATTTTCCAAATAAATCTTGAACAACCCCTAATGATGTGATAATGGGCAACCAAATATTAGCTAAATCCATAGTAAGGTAAACCACCAGAGAAAAATGCAAACCCATGAAAAGGAAGCAAACTCATACCTATTGCTAGTATTTTATGAGAAAGGCTATTTAATTCAAATAATGCATAACACCCCTTCCCTTAAGCAAAAAGAGGTAAAATCTCAGAATGATTGCTCTTGCACAAAATAATAACCAGGAAAAATAAGAGCTCTGTTGTTTGATGTTTTTCAAGTATAGTGGTAGTAGAAAGCACCCATTTGGCTAGAAACTTGAGAAAACCATAGAAAATTTATTAAAAGTTATTAATGACTAGAAATTTGTATCAAGTCATGTTATAACACCTAAAGGCCAGCAAAAATAAGTTTTGGAGAATTACCCACTGTTAAATAATAGTTGTAGTTCAAAGCACCCCTTCTGCCCTAGAATTTAATAATTTTGTCCAGAGAAAACTATTCACTTTCTAATCCCCAAATTTTGAGACAGAGAAACATACACCAGTTCCAAGCCACTGTAATTTTTGCAGAATTTTTATAATTTTATAAAAGCAACTTGTAGTTCAAACCCACTCCCAAACATTAAAGAGAATAAAAGAAAAGGAAAGAAGAAATAAACCCCACTCCAATAAATCTAACTTGAAGTACTTACCAATTCTCCCTAAGACCTAAAAGGAATTCAGTGGAACCCCAAAAATAAACCTACCACTTACCATAGATAAAGTTGACCCAATTCTACCAAGTATACCACCCAAGGGTCTTACATAAGTAAAGTTGACTTTGTTTAAACTCAAGAAGATCATACACCTTCAAGTTGTAATTTCTAAAAGCACATGTCATATCATGCATATATCTTACGCATTGCATTTGTTAGACTGTAATCTTGCCAACGGAGAGTACGTGCTCATCCCCGAGCAAGGACCTGTCCAAGAGGAGGACCAGGAGCAGGCTTCGGAGGCTGCCATTGAGGATCTCCCCGCAGCCCCAGCAATTGAAGGCAAGCCCCGGTTTTATGCATAACCGTATTATTATATGCTACTTTACTACACTTAATGCTTGTAGGACTGTAATGTGCACTTAAGTGTAGGAGTTGCTTGAAACCTCTAGTTGCATGAACTTAGGATTCCTTTTTGAGATGAATACTAGTATGCTAGGTCGAGTAGCTGCTTGCTAATCAGGATCTCGGTAGAAGTCGAGTGATTTTTCTAGCACTCGCGCGGGGATATATGTTGATCTATGGACTTGGATCTAGGGAGGATGCCTTGTCCATGAGACGGGAAAAAGAATTGAGGATTAATGTGTGGATACCTGAGTCAAGCTTTTGAACGTACTAAGCACATGCCAGGAAAAATGGTAACCGGTAAACCTAGTACCTGTTTGAAGCCGGGCGCGGACTTTATCCCTCATGCGACCTGAGACTGGGTCTCCCATGCTAGTTATGGTGGGTACAAGTGCGGTCACTGCACGGCGGCAGCCGGGGTCAGTGGAGCATTGTATGCCAAGGCGGTGAGGCCTGGACGCGAACGGGGAATCGATGGGGACGGTTGTCATGTGTGGGGTCGGAATACCCTGACACGTCGTGTGTTTAGGTTTACCTTGCAAGGTTAAAACTCGATTCGAATCGTCTGCTTCTCGCAGCTAATGAGACTGCTTGACCCCTTGTACTACATCGAGTAAGAAGTGAAATGTGGTTGCATGAGATAACTTGTTGATTGAACTAAATGCTTGTTACCATGTATGCTTAGAAGGAGCAAATCTAGTTAAGTTAATGATGATAGAATCTAAAAAGCTAAAAATTGATCTTAGAAACAGCTAGTGCTTTTGGCAAACTAAACCCCTCAGCCAAACAGCTGCATAGTCTAGAGGTAGAGGAGTAGACTCCTCACACCGGTTAAGTCTAGCTGAGTATTAGTATACTCAGCCTTGCTTGTGGCACAATTTTTGCAGGTACCATTCAGGATATGGTTGATGGTGTGACTTGGCCTACCACCCTGCCACCGGGTTGGACGGTCGAGTGGGATGTTGCTCCAGCAGGAGAGGAGCACGAGGAGTAGTGGGCTAGGCCTTGCCCAATTCCTCGATACCGACGACATCGATTATCCGCTGCACTTTATTTTGTGAACTCTTATTTGCTACTCAAAAACTCCGATTTATGTAATAACTCAGTACTTAATTTGAGGTTTCCTGTTTTATTGTATTTCTTCTGTGACTCACCTTCGAGTGAGATTGTGGAATTTGATCCTGGTTAAGTGGCTCTATCAGACTAGATCTGAGGGACTGACGGGTTATTCCGATTTAAGTGTGTTACGGCCCCTGAGGCGTGACTTAGGCACTTAAGCTGGAATAATTCGGGTGGTTCCACCACACAACGGTCAGCCAGGGCAACGATCGGCCGAGGATTCCGCGCGTGACGCGTGGCCGAGCCAACGGTCACAAGGGGGCACCGGACTGTCCGGTGTGCACCGGACAGTGTCCGGTGCGCCAACGGCTCTGAATCTCCAACGGTCGGCTTCGCCAAGTAAGGAAACAAATCCGCACCGGACAGTGTCCGGTGGTGCACCGGACTGTCCGGTGCGCCAGTCGACAAAAGGCAAGAATTGCCTTCCTACAATGCTCTCAACGGCTCCTAGCTGCCTTGGGGCTATAAAAGGGACCCCTTGGCGCATGGAGAAGATATCCAAGCATTCTTTGAGCATAGTTGATCACTCACACTTCGTTCTTGCGCACTTGTTCGACATTCTTAGTGATTTGAGCTCTGTTCTAGTGAGAAACTCGTGATAGTCTCTTGAGCTCAAGTCTGGGTCTTGTGTGTGCGTATTTGCTGTGATCTTTGTGTCTTGTGTGAGTTGCTCATCCCTCCCTTACTCCGTGCTTCTTTGTGATCATCAAAGTGTAAGGGCGAGAGACTCCAAGTTGTGGATATTCCTCGCAAACGGGATATAGAAAAGCAAAGCAAAACACCGTGGTATTCAAGTGGGTCTTTGGACCGCTTGAGAGGGGTTGATTGCAACCCTCGTCCGTTGGGACGCCACAACGTGGAGTAGGCAAGCGTTGGTCTTGGCCGAACCATGGGATAAACCATTGTGCCATCTCTGTGTTGATCTCTTGTGGTTATTGTGTTTTGTTAAGACTCCTCTCTAGCCACTTGGCATTACTGTGCTAACTCCTAATCAAGTTTTTGTGGCTATAAGTTTGTAAGTTTTACAGGATCACCTATTCACCACCCTTCTAGGTGCTCTCAGAAGCCCCTGAGCAGCAGTCGGTTGGTGGAGGCAAGTGTCCCTTGACCTATCTCTGTCCTATACATACTTTAATTCACCTCCCGCATTGCACATTAATACCTAAGGATTTACTAGCTTTTGTTATTCATGTCCTTGTTTACCTATTTGGGTTGGATTATTATTGCTTAGTCTTATGCTATTGCTCAACTCTAATCAATGAACATGATGAGAATTATCTATGATACGCTGTTTTCCCTCTTATTTATGATATCATACTTGTGGCATTTAAGGGGACTCGAGCGGTTTCTCGAGTGCCTCTCCGTAAGGACCTGTTCGTTGGATGACCGCCCGAGAAAACAGTGCAACCATGAGGGTGGAGTGGGACGCCCTTAGCTGAATAATTAGAGGAATCAGGGTGTAGTTCGCTTAGCCATCGTGCCGTCAATGGGGCTCGGTGTATGCGGCTCGCTCTTCCAAGGTTGATTTGTCCCTTGGGGAGGAGTGCGGTACATTTAGGAAACCTAATGGGTGGCTACAGCCCCGGGGAATCTTTGTAAAGGCTACGTAGTGAGACCCTGCCTACTCACCTTGGGAGTGTTCAAGGGTCCATACAACCCGAGGCAAAAAGGGGATCACGGCTCATGGGTAAAGTGCACAACCTCTGCAGAGTGTTATGAAACTGATATATCAGCCGTGCTTGCGGTTATGAGTGGCCAAGGGAGCTCCAGTGATTAGTGGTACTTGATCAGAGATGTTTGGATTGCAGGTGGCAATGAGATTGATGGTTCTTGGTTTTGACTCTGGTAATGGTAAGTGGTACTCTTTCCGTTTGGAAAGGAGTACGTTTGGGTTAATAACGTGGGTTAAATCTAAAACTTGGCTTTCTCTACTAGTAATAATAATCTGACCAACTAAAAGCAACTGCTTGACTTACCCCCACATAAAGCTAGTCCACTACAGCCAAACAGGACGCTTGCTGAGTATGTTGATGTGTACTCACCCTTGCTCTACACACCAAACCCCCCCCCCCCCCCCAGGTTGTCCGCATTGCAATAACTGCTCAGGAGAAGATGAAGCCGTGGAAGGAGACTTCCAGGAGTTCCAAGACTACGACGAGTTCTAGGTGTTGGTTAGTGGCAACCCCCAGTCGGCTGCCTGTGAAGACCGCATTTATCTACGTTTCTTTTCCGCACTTTGATTTATTGTAAAGACTATGTGGATGTCTCAGACATATGATGTAATTGACTACTATTTCCCTTTTTAATACTATTTGAGCACTGTGTGATGATATCCATGTTATGTAACTGCTGTGTACGTGAATTGCTGATCTTGGCACGTACATGGTTCGCATTCGGTTTGCCTTCTAAAACCGGGTGTGACAAGACGCTTGCATGGAAGATGATGGTTGATCTTGTGCTTGTGGAGGCTCTTCGGATTCCTTAGGACACACATCCCCAATGTACATGTTCCTTAGCGCGAAGCATGGAGCCTCTTCATCATCTAGTTCATCAAGATCAACTTGCTCCACTTGGGAGCCATTAGTTTCATCAAACACAATGTCACAAGAAACCTCAACTAATCCAGTGGATTTGTTGAAGACTCTATATGCCCTTGTGTTTGAGTCATAACCAAGTAAAAAGCCTTCTACAGCCTTAGGAGCAAATTTAGAATTTCTACCTCTTTTAACAAGAATAAAACATTTGCTACCAAAGACTCTAAAATATGAAACATTGGGCTTTTTACCGGTCATGACTTCATATGATGTCTTCTTGAGGATTCGGTGAAGGTAGAGCCAATTGATGGAGTAGCAAGCAGTGTTGATTGCTTCCGCCCAAAACCGGTCCGATGTCTTGTACTCATCAAGCATGGTTCTTGCCATGTCCAGTAGAGTTCTATTCTTCCTCTCCACTACACCATTTTGTTGAGGTGTGTAGGGAGAGGAGAACTCATGCTTGATGCCCTCCTCCTCAAGAAAGCCTTCTATTTGTGAGTTCTTAAACTCCATCCCGTTGTCGCTTCTTATCTTCTTGATCCTTAATCCGAACTCGTTTTGAGCCCGTCTCAAGAATCCCTTTAAGGTCTCTTGGGTCTGAGATTTTTCCTATAAAAAGAATACCCAAGTGAAGCGAGAATAGTCATGCACAATTACAAGACAATACTTACTCCCGCTGATGCTTATGTAAGCCATCGGGTGGAATAAATCCATGTGGAGTAGCTCAAGCGGCCTGTCGGTCGTCATGATGTTCTTGTGTGGATGGTGGGTACCAACTTGCTTCCCTGCTTGACATGCGCTACAGACCCTAACTTTCTCAAAATGAACATTTGTTAGTCCCAAAATGTGTTCTCCCTTTAGAAGTTTGTGAAGATTCTTCATTTCAACATGGGCTAATCGGCGATGCCAGAGCCAACCCATATTAGTCTTAGCAATTAAGCAAGTATCGAGTTCAGCTCTATTAAAATCAACTAAGTATAGCTGACCCTCTAATACTCCCTTAAATGCTACTGAATCATCACTTCTTCTAAAGACAATAACACCTATATCTGTAAAAAGACAGTTGTAGCCCATTTTGCATAATTGAGAAACAGAAAGCAAGTTATAATCTAAAGAATCTACAAGAAAAACATTGGAAATAGAATGGTCTGGAGATATAGCGATTTTACCAAGTCCTTTGACCAAACCATGATTTCCATCCCTGAATGTGATAGCTCTTTGGGGATCTTCGTTTTTCTCGTAGGAGGAGAACATCTTTTTCTCCCCTGTCATGTGGTTTGTGCATCCGCTATCAATGATCCAACTTGAGCCCCCGGATGCATAAACCTGCAAAACAGTTTTAGGCCTTGTTCTTAGGTACCCAAACGGTCTTGGGTCCTTTCACATTAGAAACAAGCACCTTGGGTACCCAAAGACAAGTCTTGGAGCCCTTGTGTTTGCCCCCAACATATTTGGCAACTATTTTTCCTGATTTGTTAGTAAGCACATAAGATGCTTTAAAAGTTTTAAATGAAATGTTAGGTTCATTTGATGAAGTAGGAGTTTTCTTTTTAGGCAATTTAACATGGGTTGATTGCCTAGAGCTAGATGCCTCATTCTTGTACATAAAAGCATGATGGGAAACAGAATGAGACTTCCTAGCATGAATTCTCCTAATCTTGTGCTCAGGATAACCAGCAGGATATAAGATGTAACCCTCGTTATCCTGAGCCATAGGAGCTTTGCCCTTAATAAAGCTAGACAATTTCTTAGGGGCATTAATTTTGACATTGCTTCCTTGTTGGAAACCAATGCCATCCTTAATACCAGGGCGTCTCCCACTATAGAGCATGCTTCTAGCAAATTTAAAATTTTTCATTTTCAATTTCATGCTCATTGATTTTAGCAGTTAGTTGAGCTATATGATCATTTTGTTGTTTAATTAAAGCTAGGTGATCATGGATAGCATCAACATTAATGTCTCTACATCTAGTACAAATAGCAACATGTTCAACATTAGATGTAGAGGGTTTGCAAGCATTTAATTCATGAATCTTAGCATGTAAAATAGTATTCTCATTTCTAAGATTGGAAATAGAAATATTGCAAACATTCAAGTGTTTAGCCTTTGAAATTAAACTAGCATTTTCAAATTTAAGGCTAGAAATTGACTCATTCAATTTATCAATCTTAGCAATTAAACTAGCATTATCATTTTTAAGATTGGTGATTGAATCATCACAAGCATTTAACTTCTCAACCTTAGCAAATAAATTAGCGTTCTCAGTTCTAAGGTTGGAAGCAGTGTCATGGCAAATGCTAAGCTCCTTAGTCAAATTTTCATTCTTCTCTACTTTCTGAGCATAAGCATTTTTCACCTTAACATGCTTTTTGTTTTCTTTAATAAGAAATTCCTCTTGGCTATCCAAGAGTTCATCCTTCTCATGAATAGCACCTATCAATTCATTTAATTTTTCTTTTTGTTGCATGTTAAGGTAAGCAAAAAGGCTAAGCAAGTTATCTTCGTCATCACTAGAGCTACCCTCATCACTAGATGTTGTATATTTAGTGGAGGCTCTAGATTTTACCTTCTTTCTTTTGCCGTCCTTTGCCATGAGGCACTTGTGGCCGACGTTGGGGAAGAGAAGTCCCTTGTTGACGGTGATGTTGGTGGCGTCCTCGTCGGAGGAGGAGTCGGTGGAGCTCTCATCGGAGTCCCATTCCCGACATACGTGGGCATCACCACCCTTCTTCTTGTAGTACTTCTTCTCCTTCTTCCTCCCCTTCTTGTCGTTATCCCTATCACTATCACTAGACATAGGGCATTTAGCGATAAAATGACCAAGTTTACCACACTTGTAGCACACCTTTTGGAGCGGGGTTTGTAGTCCTTCTCCCTCCTTTGCTTGAGGATTTGACGGAAGCTCTTGATGATGAGCGTCATCTCCTCATTGTCGAGCTTGGAGGCATCGATGGGGAGCCTACTTGATGTAGACTCTTCTTTCTTTTCCTCTGTCGCTTTGAATGCGACGGGTTGCACCTCGAGTGTGGAGGTGCCGCCTTGCTCGATGATTTGTTTGGAGCCTTTGATCATCAACTCAAAGCTCACAAACTTTCCTATCACTTCCTCGGGAGACATTAGCTTATATCTAGGATCACCACATATTAATTGAACTTGAGTAGGATTACGAAATACGAGTGATCTAAGAATAACCTTGACCATTTCCTGGTCATCCCATTTTGTGCTCCCGAGATTGCGCACTTGATTAACCAAGGTCTTGAGCTGGTTGTACATGGCTTGTGGCTCCTCCCCTTGGCTGAGGACGAATCGACCGAGCTCCCCTCGATCATCTCCCGCTTGGTGATCTTGGTTACCTCATCTCCCTTGTGCGTGGTCTTGAGTACGTCCCAAATCTCCTTGGCACTCTTCAACCCTTGCACCTTATTATACTCCTCTCGACATAGAGAGGCGAGGAGTATAGCAGTGGCTTGGGAGTTGAAGTGCCGGATTTGGGCGACCTCGTCCGAATCATATCCTTCATCCCCCACAGATGGTACCTGCGCTCCAAACTCAAAATATCCCATATGCTTGCGTGGAGTGAGGTTAGGTGATGCCTCATTTTATCACTCCACATACAATAATCTTCACCATCAAAAACCGGTGGTTTGCCTAATGGGACGGAAAGTAAAGGAGTGCGTTTGGAAATACGGGGATAGCGTAGGGGATCTTACTAAACTTCTTGCGCTCATGGCGCTTAGAAGTGACGGACGGCGCGTCGGAGCTGGAGGTGGAGGGCGACAAAGAGTCGGTCTTGTAGTAGACCACTTTCTTCATTTTCTTCTTCTTATCACCACTCCAGTGCGACTTGACTCGAGGAGGTGATTCCTCCCTTCCTTTGGCGCCGGACTCCCTTGATGGAGCCTTCCTGTGGCTTGTGGCCGTTTCCATCTCCCTCTTGGCGGATCCTCCTGACATTACTTCGAGTGGTTAGACTCTAATAAAGTACCGGGCTTTGATACCAATTGAAAGTCGCCTAGAGGGGGGGTGGATAGGCGAAAACTGAAATTTGCAAACTTTAAGCACACTTCAAGCCGGGGTTTGCGTTAAAATAAAAGTTAAGTCCGGAAGAGAGGGGAAAACAAATTGTCGGGGACCATAATTAGGGGTACCCTCAAGACGCCTAATTCTCAGCTGGTAACCCCCATCAGCATAAAGCTGCAGAGGCCTGATGGGTTTGATTAAGTCAGGGATCAGTCCATACGAGCGACTCGATCACGCCACACCCGAGCCTAGCCTCGGGCAAGGGCAGCCGACCCTAAGGTGTTTCCGTCTCGCCCGAGGCCCCCTTTTTACGGCAGACGCATCTCCGGCTCGCCCGAGGCCTTGCCTTCGTTGAGAAGCAACCCTGACTAAATCACCGCGCCGACCGACCAAGTCACTGGGGCATTTGACGCAAAGAGTGGGACTGCCGGGCGGCCAGGCTTGGCCAAAAGCGCCATAGGAAGCTCCGCCCGACCCAGGGCTCGGACTCGGGCTAAGGCCTCGGAAGACGGCGAACTCCGCTCCGCCCGACCCAGGGCTCGGACTCGGGCTAAGGCCCCGGAAGACGGCGAACTCCGCTCCGCCCGACCCAGGGCTCGGACTCGGGCTAAGGCCCCGGAAGACGGCGAACTCCGCTCCGCCCGACCCAGGGCTCAGACTCGGGCTAAGGCCCCGGAAGACAACGAACTCCACTTCGCCCGACCCAGGGCTCGGACTCCGCCCCGACCTCTGCCGAACGACCTCCGCCTCGCCCGACCCAGGGGCTCGGGCTCGGCCTCGGCCATGCAGGACAGACTCGACCTCGGCTTCGGAGGAGCCCCCACGTCGCCCGACCTAGGGCACGAGTCCACCACGTCGACAAGGAGCGCCATCATCACCCTACCCCGAGCCGACTCGGGCCGCAGAGAACAGGACCGATGTCCCATCTGGCTGGCTCCGCCAGATAGGCAATGATGGCGCCCCGCTGGATCCATGACGACGGAAGCTCTCAGCTCCCTTACGGAAGCAGGGGGACGTCAGCAAGGGCCCAACCACTCCGACAGCTGTCCCTCCGCCCGGCTCCATTGCTTCTCCGACAGCCACGACGCCACACTAGCTGGGTGCCAAGATCTCTCCGGCTGCCACCTTGGCATGTACTTAGGGCACTAGCTCTCCCCCGCTAGACACGTAGCACCTTGCTACACCCCCATTTGTACACCTGGATCCTCTCCTTACGCCTATAAAAGGAAGGACCAGGGCCTTCTTAGAGAAGGTTGGCCTCGCGGGAACGAAGGGCAGGGGCAGGCGCTCTCTTGGGGCCGCTCGCTCCCCTCACCCGCGCGGACGCTTGTAACCCCCTACTGCAAGCGCACCCGACCTGGGCGCGGGACGAACACGAAGGCCGCGGGATCTCCGACTCCCTCACGACCCGGCTCCGGCCACCTCGCTCTCGCTCTCTCCCCCCTTCGCGCTCGCCCACGCGCTCGACCCATCTGGGCTGGGGCACGCGGCACACTCACTCGTCGGCTCGGGGACCCCCCGGTCTCGAAACGCCGACAGTTGGCGCGCCAGGTAGGGGCCTGCTGCGTGTTGACGAGTAGTTTCCCGTCAAGCTCCAGATGGGCAGTCTCCAACGACCTCTTCAACCCGGGACGGTGCTCCGTTTCGGGAGCCTCGTGTTCATGTCTTTCGACGGCAACTACGACATGATACTCCTTCCACCGCCGCGCGACAGCGACAATGGTGGCGGACAGCCCGCCCGCCGGCGGCGGAATCGACGACGTCTTTCCCGCGTGGGGGAAGGACAACTTTCGAGCTCGCCCCATCCTCTCCCTCGCCATCGGAGGAGGAGGCGGGGCAACCAGGGCCGAGCGGGAGGCTGCGCTCAGCCGGCTGTCGAGCAAATCGACATCCCCAGCGCCCCAATGGAGGACGCGTCGGGCATCACCCACGTGTTTGAGGCGAAGGCGAGCGCCGTCCCCCCGCGACACGCCGACCCCGAGCAAGTGGACGACGCCAGCGCGCTCACGGAGGGCCTGCAGGACGTCGCCCTCGCACCCAGGACGACGGCGCGATCAGCCCCCGATGTGACTTCGTCGCTCCTCGTCGACCAAAAGGTACCGGCTGATTCCCATCCTTCGTCATTTCGACTCGGCCTCAACCCGCCTAGCGACCTCGCTTTGGCGGGCGCTCACATTGAGGCGAGTGCAACCTCTCTGGGGTTTCGTGTGCGGTCGCCTTGGGACCGATTGACGGACGTCTCGACCTACGGGCCCTCTGGGTCCGAGGAAGATGACGATCCCAGCATCTGCTGGGATTTCTCTGGATCTGGCAACTCCAGTGCCATGCAGGATTTCATGACCGCATGCAACTACTGCCTCTCCGACTGTTCCGACGGCAGCCGCAGCCTTGACGACAAGGACTGCGGCCCGAGCCGCGAATGTTTCCACGTCGAGCTAGGCGATCCCTCCGGAGGCAGCTGTCTCGGCATGCCAGAGGATGGTGATCCCCCTAGGCCAGCGCCTCGCACCGACATCCCGCGGGAGCTAGCTGTGGTCCCCGTTCCGGCGGGGGGTCACGACCCACAGCTCGAGCAAGTCCGCGGGGCGCGGGCCGGGCTCGATGAGGGAGCAGGAGCGCTCGAGGCAATCCGCCGGGACGTCGGGCAGGTATGGGCGGGCCAGCCCCCGGCCGGAGAAATACGTCACCTGCCCCAAGGTCTCCAGCACCGCATCGCCAACGATGCCAGGGACAGACCGCCACCCGCATCCGGCGGAACCGGTCAGGACCTGGCAGCCGCAGCGATGCTCCTCCGTGCGATGCCGGAGTCATCAACCACCGAGGGTCGGCGAATCCAAGGAGAGCTCAAGCATCTCCTGGAAGGTGCTGCGGCCCGGCGGGCCGAGAGCTCTGCCTCCCGAAGGCAGGGGTACCCCTCGGAACCTCGTGCCGCGACTTCCCGACTCATGCGGGAAGCCTCGGTCTACACCGGGCGCACGCGCAACACCGCGCCTGCGGCCCCGGGCCACCTCGGCGACGAGCACCCTCATCGCGACCGTCGGGCCCGCCTCGACGAAAGGGTGCGCCGAGGCTATCACCCCAGGCGTGGGGGACGCTACGACAGCGGGGAGGATCGGAGTCCCTCGCCCGAACCACCCGGTCCGCAGGTCTTCAGCCGGGCCATTCGGCGGGCGCCGTTTCCGCCCCGATTCCGACCCCCGACTACTATCACAAAGTACTCGGGGGAAACGAGACCGGAATTGTGGCTCGCGGACTACCGCCTGGCCTGTCAACTGGGTGGGACGGACGACGACAACCTCATCATCCGCAACCTCCCCCTGTTCCTCTCCGACACTGCTCGCGCTTGGTTGGAGCACCTGCCTCCGGGGCAGATTTCCAACTGGGAGGATCTGGTCCAAGCCTTCGCCGGCAACTTTCAGGGCACGTACGTGCGCCCCGGGAATTCCTGGGACCTCCGAAGCTGCCGGCAACAGCCGGGAGAGTCCCTTCGGGACTACATCCGGCGATTCTCGAAGCAGCGCACCGAGCTGCCCAACATCACCGACTCCGATGTCATCGGCGCATTCCTCGCCGGCACCACCTGCCGTGACCTGGTGAGCAAGTTGGGTCGCAAGACCCCCACCAGGGCGAGCGAGCTGATGGACATCGCCACCAAGTTCGCCTCTGGTCAGGAGGCGGTCGAGGCCATCTTCCGAAAGGACAAGCAGCCCCAGGGCCGCCCGTCGGAAGATGCTCCCGAGGCGTCTACTCCGCTCGGCGCCAAGAAGAAAGGCAGGAGGAAGTCGCAAGCGAAACGCGACGCCGCCAGCACGGACCTTGTCGCCGCCACCGAATACAAGAACCCTCGGAAGCCCCCCGGAGGCGCCAACCTCTTCGACAAGGCACTCAAGGAGACGTGCCCCTACCATCAGGGGCCCGTCAAGCACACCCTCGAGGAGTGCGTCATGCTTCGGCGCCACTTCCACCGGGCCGGGCCACCCGCAGAGGGTGGCAGGGCCCGCGACGACGGCAAAAAGGAAGATCACCAAGCAGGAGAGTTCCCCGAGGTCCGCGACTGCTTCATGATCTACGGAGGGCATGCGGCGAATGCCTCGGCTCGGCATCGTAAGCAGGAGCGTCGGGAGGTCTGCTCGGTGAAGGTGGCGGCGCCAGTCTACCTAGACTGGTCCGACAAGCCCATCACCTTCGACCAGGATGACCACCCCGACCACGTGCCGAGCCCAGGGAAGTACCCGCTCGTCGTCGATCCCGTCATCGGCGACGTCAGGCTCACCAAGGTCCTGATGGATGGGGGCAGCTGCCTCAATATCATCTACGCTGAGACCCTCAGGCTCCTGCGCGTCGATCTGTCATCCGTCCGAGCAGGCGCTACGCCCTTCCACGGGATCATTCCCGGGAAGCGCGTCCAGCCCCTCGGACAGCTCGACCTTCCTGTCTGCTTCGGAACACCCTCCAACTTCCGAAGGGAGACTTTGACGTTCGAGGTGGTCGGGTTCCAAGGAACCTACCACGCAGTGTTGGGAAGGCCATGCTACGCGAAGTTCATGGCCATCCCCAACTACACCTACCTGAAGCTCAAGATGCCGGGCCCCAACGGGGTCATCACCGTCGGCCCCACGTACAAACACGCATTCGAATGCGATGTGGAGTGCGTGGAGTACGCCGAGGCCCTCGCCGAGTCCGAGGCCCTCATTGCCGACCTGGAAAGCCTCTCCTGAGAGGTGCCGGACGTGAAGCGACATGCCGGAAACTTCGAGCCAGCGGAGACGGTTAAGGCCGTCCCCCTCGACCCCAGTGGCAACACCTCCAAGCAGATCCGGATCAGTTCCGGGCTCGACCCCAAATAGGAAATAGTACTCGTCGACTTTCCCCGCGCAAATGCCGACATTTTTGCGTGGGGTCCCTCGGACATGCCTGGCATACCGAGGGATGTCACCGAGCACTCGCCGGATATTCGGGCAGGAGCCCGACTCGTCAAACGGCCTCTGCACGGACGACGCTCGGGGGCTACGCCCTTCCCCCACTCACACACGAGAATCAGTCATCAAGGAAGGGTCGGCCTCGCCCCGGCGGAGCCCGACCCTCCCTCGGGGGCTAAAAAGGGGGAACCCCTCTCGTCGAGTTTGGATGCGCCTCTCCGCGTCAAAAAAATTCTTTTTTCGATCAAGAAGGGGTTTTTTGCGTTCTCCCGGATGCGTCAGAAGCAGGGTCCCGAGGAGCGAACTTGGGTACAAATAAGTGGCAAGACCGACTGAGCCGAGGAACACCTATGCCTCCGGGCTAGGGACACCTCACTCATCGCCTGCCACGAAAAAGGACCCAGCTCGGGAAATCACCCTGTTGTTGACAAGTCGGGCCAGGCGCGCAAATTGAAACAGAAAAGAGTATGACTTCACGCAAGAGAAGTAAAGTGTCCAGGCCTCGGTGGCCGCGTCAAATCGCTCATCCAACAGAAATTGTCCCAACAAAAATCAGGCGTCGCCTTGGGAAGGCGCCGCGCCCTCAGCTCCACCCCCGCCGTCGGTAAGGTCCACCTCCGCTTCCAGCGGCGGCACAGGAGGAAGAATCTCCGCTTCGAAGATGGTCGCCAGCGCCGCGCTCGGACCCGCAGCGACCGCGTCGAGCCGCTGAACTTCCGCCAGGGCCGCCTCGTCTTCGTCAGGAAGGCAATACCCCTTGCTGACCCGCTCCAGGTCCACGACGTAATGGGAAGCGAGCACGGCGAAGGCCCGCCTGACGCCGTGGTGTAGCGCCCCGCGGACTTTACCGCGCGCGTAACCACCTAGGGCTTGAAGACGGCTTTGGGGGGAGCTTCCTGAAGGGACGTCGCCGGGACCAAGGGTCCGATAGACATCCGAGACGGCCTCGGACATGGCCGCGAGATCGGCCTCCCTCTGCTCAGCAGCCCCGGCGAGCGCCTCGGCGAGCGCTTTGGCAGACTCGTCGAGGGCAGACTCGAGCTCTGCGAACAACCAGAAGAAAGACCTCAAACACAAGCGGAAGAAACGAACAAGAACGAGAACCGAGGACGGTCGAAGCATACCTCCGGCTCGGACGCGCTGCTCCGAGGCCGCGACTTGGGCTCCGGCCAGGTCGGCCGCGAGGGTCTTGGCCCGGCTTTCGGCCTCGGCAGCCTGACCCCGGGATTGGTCCCGCTCCTCGGCAACCTGGACGAGCTCCGACCGCTGCCGTAGCGCCTCCGTGCGCGCCGCCGCCGCCTCGGCCCTCAGGTCGGCGCAGAGCAACTGGAGGTCCGCTATCTTAGCGTCCTGCTGAGAAAGGCGCGTGGTAGCCCCGGCGAGCGAAGTCCTCAGGGACCGCAGCGAGCCCCAGACGTCGGCCTCGCGGCGGATGAACGACGACTTGGCGGCGCTCCGGTCCGTCAGATCCTGGAAAGGAAAACAAGGCATCACGACGGACGCCTCGCTCGCAGAAGGGAGAAGGTATGCCTGAAACCATTACCTGGAGGATTTTGGGGACGTCCCCGCAGAGAACCTCCAGCGACGATCGGAGCGACCCCACCGTTGCTTCCGCACGCTTGCGGAGCTCATCCCAGGACTGGTCCTCCTGTTCGTCGTCAAGAACGAAGATAGGGTCCGAAGCCTCGCGGGTCCAGAATCGGAGCAACTGGCCTCGGGCCTCGGGGCTCCGCCGCACTGCGACAAGGCTGCCGCCCGCCTGGATGAGCTGCGCGTCCACGCCCACCTCTTCCGAGGCCCTGGGCGCCGACGCTGTGGCCGACTCAACGTCGGCAGCAACCATATGCTCTCCGACTGGGACGGTGCCAACTGCGGTGGCGGCAGGCGCCGGCATGGCCGACACGGCAGGCGGGCTCGAAACCGCGTCGGCGCCGGCCGCCTCCCCGATCACGATGGCCGCCTCGGCAGAGGAGCCCGCCTCGGGGACCTGCTCCCCCGGGACATGCGACGCCTGAGCCCCATGCGGCAAAGCGCCCTGCGAAAGGGTCGGCTGAGCGGCGGGGCCCGGGATGGCGCCAGGCGCCTGGACCGACGCCGTCTTAAGGGCCTTCCGGGGCGCCAGGTCAGTAGGGCCATGGCTCCGCTTGCTGGAAAAAAGAAGAAAGGGAAAATCACGGCCAAGACGTATGAATGAAGCGCCGGGATGGAGACATTCCAAGGTACTTACCCGCTCCGGGCCATGATCCACTGTGCCTGGGGGGAGGTCTCTTGGCTCCCGCTCCCTGGAACCACCGCCGAGGTCCGCCTCGCCGACAGCCCTGGCACCGCCCTCGCCTTGGGCGCCCCTGACGCCCGGGAGGCGGACTGCCCAGGCGCCGCCATGGCAACCTGAGGACCGCTCCCCCGCGCTGCCGGCGCGGGGGACGACTCTCGAGGGACGAACCCCTCGGCCCGGCTCCCTGGAGTCGCGTCAGCTCCTCCAGCCGAGGGGTCAAGTACCCTCTCGGGTTGCCCCCGCCCCTCAGGTCGGGGATCCGGCGTCTCGGCCCCAGGAACCGACGACATCGGCCCGCTCGGGGGCTGACTCGACAGCTCCCGGCCACACCCCAAGCTGGGGCTGAGGCCGAGACGGGCGGCCATGTCGTCCTCCTCCTCTTCATCATCGTCGTCGTTGTCGTCGGATGTCTCCGGCGACAGCTCCCTGGGGAGTCCTTCCCTCTCCTGCTGGCGACGGCGTTTCTCCAGGGCATCCCGAGCCCGCCTCCGCTTGCGGGCCCGGGCCTTCTCCGCGTCCTTTTTCTTTTTCTCCTCCTCCGCGGCGACCCGCCGCGCTGCCCGACCCACCGCGTCCTCCGGGACCCGCGGCAAGGAGGGTTTGTGCCGCCCCACCTCCTAAAAAGGGGGGGAGGGGGAAGGAAACCCAATCGTGAGAACCAGGAGCAATCTGGTATATGAGGAAGGAAGGGGCGAACACTCACCAGAGCGACGCACCCCTGGTCGGGGCGCATTCGAGGCTGGGAGAAGGCGTGGGGGTCCGGCTTCCCCATCGCGGCCGACACCCGCCATTGGAGGGCGTCATGGGGAAGAGGATCAGGGGACATCCGTGACCCCTCCCAGTCGGCCTCCAGGGTCATCTCCCAAAGCGACAGCCACCGTTCCGCCAGGGGGAGCACCCTCCGATGGTGGATGGCGGCGACCACTCCCGCGGCGGTGAGTCCTTCCTCCCGCAACGCCTTCAGGGCCTGGAGAAGAGGTTCGAGGTTCTTCTGCCTCTCGTGTGGAGTCCCGTGGCGCCAGGCGTCGGGAGCGGCGGTGACAACCCACTGAGAGAACGGCGGGAGCGACTCTCCGTCATTCCGGAGGTAGAACCACCGGCGCTGCCAACCCTTGTTTGAGGATGCGAGGACGACAGGGATATACTGCGACGACCGCGACTGCCTCAACAAAAGGGTGCAGCCGCCGGCCCGCACCGTTGCGCGGACCTTCCTCTCTCCCGTCGGCGAGGCAAAAAGCTCGGCGAAGAAGAGATGGGTCCACAAATCCTAATGGGGGGCGATCCCCAAATACCCCTCGCACACCGCTACGAAAATAGCGGCCTGCGAGATGGAGTTGGGGGTGAGGTTGTGCAACTCCACCCCGTAATGGAACAGGATGGCCCGCATAAAGCGGCTCGTCGGCACACCAAATCCCCGCTCATGGAAGGAGATGAAGCTCACGACGTACCCCGGCGGAGGGGATGGAGTGACTCCACCCGCGGGAGGAATCCATTCCGGCCGCTGCTCATCGGTGAGAGGGCGGAGCAAACCCTCGCCGACGAGGTCCTCCAAATCACCCGCCGTCACCGTGGAGAAGGGCCACGGGTCGTGCGGTGGGATGATGGTCACCCGGTCAGCCATCGCCGAAGCAGAAAGGGTGGCGGCGCGAAGGACAGGGGAGGGCGGTTTTCTTTTCCCTGGCTAGATCTCTCAGACTGCGAAAAACCTAAGAGGGAGACAAGAAGTGGAGTCGAGAACCGTCACCGGACCCACTCCGGGGTATATAAAGACCAAGGTGACGACGGTTCCAACGTACCGCCCGAACCGGACGCGGGGTTCAAAAAACGCAAAGCAAAACAGTCGTTCCTCGAACGGCTCGCGCACGCAACGGCAGCCTCACCGACCGCTCGCCCCGGCGCATTAACTCCGCGGCTCGACGGGCAGCGCTTCTAGCAGAAGCAGCTGGCGACGTTTCGCCTTCGCCAAAACGGCCACACCAAAAAAGGTACGCCACGTCGTTCAATTTCGTATCCTTTTTTCCCTTTTCCTTCTTTCTCTATCTCTTGCAACAGGGACCGGGAAAGGGGATACCCCCAAAGGGATCCTTCCCCGTGAAGGAACTAGGCTCCGAGCCTCCTTACTGATCAGGGGTTCGAAGGCTGGCCCCCCGAAGGGTTCAACAGCCGCCTCAGATCGCGTGGGCCCGACACCCACTACTGGTCAGGGGTTCGAAGGTCGGCCCCCCGAAAGGTCCCACGACCGCCTCAGGCTACTCGGGCTCCGCGCCCCTTACTGATCAGGGGTTCGAAGGCTGGCCCCCCGAAGGGTTCACAGTCGCCTCAGACACCGAGCGAGGGATGACCAGGGGTACGTTCGATACATAACCAAGGCTCGGGCTGCGCTCCCGAGGTACCCTAGGACATTTCCGAGACCAGCGGGAACGACTCTGTAACGGAATCCCATCGGAGGGAGGCAACGAGCCCTCGGACCCCGTCGCCAGGGGACCGGGTCCGGCAGATCACCCGCAGGTACTTTTGGGCGTGCCTCCGGGCCCCTAGCCGACCCCCAACGAACGGGGCACGGACGTCCACTCGGATTACCCGATTGCAGCTCACCGGAGACACCATGTTCGGTGCCCATCGAGGGTAACATGGCGCTCTCCCCCCCTCCTCCTTGCGGAAAGGCGACGTAGGGGCGTATGTAAAAAAGCCGAGTCTGTCCCTGATCGTCCTCTCGCTCCGTGCGGAGGCTCGGGGGCTGCTCTCGCAAACCCGGCTCCGGCCGAACCGTTGACAGCGTCAACATACCAGCCCGAGAACTTGGGCCCCGACAGTGCACCCGGGCTACGGCCTGTTCGCATGAGGGAACCACCAGACCGGCTGAAGCATTACGCAAGGCATTAAGACCTCGAAGGAGTGAAACCACTCCTCCGAGGCCTCGGGGGCTACACCCGGCGGGTGCGCTCGCGCGCACCCACCGGAACAAAGAGCAACCGAGAAAGGCTGGTCCCCTTGCAAAAAAGTGCGACGAAAGCCTCCAAGCGAGTGTTAACACTCCCTTCGAGGCTCGGGGGCTACTGTCGGGGACCATAATTAGGGGTACCCTCAAGACGCCTAATTCTCAGCTGGTAACCCCCATCAGCATAAAGCTGCAGAGGCCTGATGGGTTTGATTAAGTCAGGGATCAGTCCATACGAGCGACTCGATCACGCCACACCCGAGCCTAGCCTCGGGCAAGGGCAGCCGACCCTGAGGTGTTTCCGTCTCGCCCGAGGCCCCCTTTTTACGGTAGACGCATCTCCGGCTCGCCCGAGGCCTTGCCTTCGTTGAGAAGCAACCCTGACTAAATCACCGCGCCGACCGACCAAGTCACTGGGGCATTTGACGCAAAGAGTGGGACTGCCGAGCGGCCAGGCTTGGCCAAAAGCGCCATAGGAAGCTCCGCCCGACCCAGGGCTCGGACTCGGGCTAAGGCCCCGGAAGACGGCGAACTCCGCTCCGCCCGACCCAGGGCTCGGACTCGGGCTAAGGCCCCGGAAGACGGCGAACTCCGCTCCGCCCGACCCAGGGCTCGGACTCGGGCTAAGGCCCCGGAAGACAACGAACTCCACTTCGCCCGACCCAGGGCTCGGACTCCGCCCCGACCTCTGCCGAACGACCTCCGCCTCGCCCGACCCAGGGGCTCGGGCTCGGCCTCGGCCATGCAGGACAGACTCGACCTCGGCTTCGGAGGAGCCCCCACGTCGCCCGACCTAGGGCACGAGTCCGCCACGTCGACAAGGAGCGCCATCATCACCCTACCCCGAGCCGACTCGGGCCGCAGAGAACAGGACCGATGTCCCATCTGGCTGGCTCCGCCAGATAGGCAATGATGGCGCCCCGCTGGATCCATGACGACGGCAGCTCTCAGCTCCCTTACGGAAGCAGGGGGACGTCAGCAAGGGCCCAACCACTCCGACAGCTGTCCCTCCGCCCGGCTCCATTGCTTCTCCGACAGCCACGACGCCACACAAGCTGGGTGCCAAGATCTCTCCGGCTGCCACCTTGGCATGTACTTAGGGCACTAGCTCTCCCCCGCTAGACACGTAGCACCTTGCTACACCCCCATTTGTACACCTGGATCCTCTCCTTACGCCTATAAAAGGAAGGACCAGGGCCTTCTTAGAGAAGGTTGGCCTCGCGGGAACGAAGGGCAGGGGCAGGCGCTCTCTTGGGGCCGCTCGCTCCCCTCACCCGCGCGGACGCTTGTAACCCCCTACTGCAAGCTCACCCGACCTGGGCGCGGGACGAACACGAAGGCCGCGGGATCTCCGACTCCCTCACGACCCGGCTCCGGCCACCTCGCTCTCGCTCTCTCCCCCCTTCGCGCTCGCCCACGCGCTCGACCCATCTGGGCTGGGGCACGCGGCACACTCACTCGTCGGCTCGGGGACCCCCCGGTCTCGAAACGCCGACACAAATCAACCAAGAAAATAAATAGGATGACACAGTGATATGTTTTACCGAGGTTCGGTTCCAAAGAACCTAGTCCCCGTTGAGGTGGTCACAAAGACCGGGTCTCTTTCAACCCTTTCCCTCTCTCAAACGGTCACTTAGACCGAGTGAGCTTTCTTCCTTGATTTCCCGGGTCACTTAGACCCCTCAAGGGCCACCACACAATTGGTGTCTCTTGCTTCGCTTACAAGGCTTTGAGAGTAAGAATGAGAGAAAGAAGAAAGCCAACCAAGCAACAAGAGCAACAAAGAACACAAGACGATCTTCTCACAAGTCCTAAAATACTAGAGTTGAATTGTGGACTTTGATTGGATCGGAGGCTTTGATTTGTGTCTTGGAGTGTTGTATTTTGCTCTTGTATTGAATGAGGAGTAGTGAATGCTTGGATGGTTGGAGTGGAGGTGGTTGGAGGTATTTATAGCCCCCAACCACCAATTCAACTGTTGGGGTAGGCTGCTGTCGATGGGCGCACCGGACAGTCTGGTGCACCACCAGACACTGTCCAGTGCGCCAGCCACGTCACCCAACCGTTAGGGTTATGACGGTTTCGACCGTTGGAGCTTGTCTTCATGTGGCACCGGACAGTCTGGTGCGCACCGGACTGGTACTATGCACTATCTGGTGCGCCTCTGGCGGCTGCTCTGACTTCTACGTGCATTGTTCTTCACTGTTCACGCTGCAGGCGACCATTGGAGTCGACCGTTGCGCTGGCGAGCCGTTGCTCAGCTGGTGCACCGGACAGTCCGGTGGCACACCAAACAGTCCTGTGAATTATAGCGGAGCGGTGCTTCTGAAACCTGAAGGTGGAAAGTTTGAAGTCGTACGGCCCTGGGCACCGAACAATCTGGTGCACCAGACCAGGGTTCTCTTCGGTTTCTTTTGCTCCTTTCTTTTTGAACCCTAACTTGATCTTTTTTTGGTTTGTGTTGAACCTTTAGCACCTGTAGAATATATAATCTAGAGCAAACTAGTTAGTCCAATTATTTGTGTTGGGCATTCAACCACCAAAATCATTTATAGGAAAAGGTTAAACCCTATTTCCCCTTCAGTATTCATGATGCCCCCTTAAAAACATGGCCAACACTATCGTCAAGTTGTGGCAACAAAAGACCTCCAAGGGGCTCCCTTTGCATTGTGGCACCAAAGTTGAGTCGAGGTTATGTTGTAAGTTCACCATGCCCAAATGATGACCTATGTAGAGATACAAAGAGTTAACACTAATGATTCAAAACTGCACTCTTCCTAACCATGGAGAATGATCCTCAAAGAAAAAACCAATCCCGTAGAATGAACCAGCGTGAAAACTTCTGCATGGATGGTGGCAGTTGGTGGAAAGAGGCATCTTGAGCAACACCAACAACAATGAACTCAGGCCCACAACAATGACTACACCACTGCTAGATCAAGAAGAGAAAAGCTGAGTTTCTTGGAGCACCAAATGGCGAAGCCATAAAGGATACCCCAACCCCACAAGCATGACCACACAAGCACATACTGAGAGTGTAGGATCTAGGACACTAGCTAGAGGGGGTGAATAGACGGTTTTGACTAAAATCAATGACATAGAGAAATTTAATCAATACGACAAGAGATATAAATTTCCTAGCTACAGCAAATAAGCAACTTATAGGAGACAATAATAGCAATGTTAGAAACGAATACTAATTCACTAATCACAAGACATCTAAAGGAAAACAAATAATAGGGCTATAGAGAGACACCAGTTTTTTTCCATGGTATCGGTGATTTGTCAATCACCCCAAATCCACGTTGAGGTGGACTCCAAGTTCACACTTGAGAGCACCTAGAGGGGGGTGAATAGATGATCTTGTAAAAATCAACATTAAATAGCACAAACTTGGTTTATGAAATGTTAGTGAAATCAAAACCAAGGTGCAATGTCTAGAGAGAGATGGCTTCTTCACTTAATTTGCTCTTTACAAAGTGAGTATTAAACTTAGAGCAATTATCAAGTGAGTGGAAGATCACACAAGAATAAACACAGGTGACACAACGATTTTTATGCCATGGTTCGACCAAGTATAACACTTGCCTACTTCCACGTTGTGGCGTCCCAATGGACGAGGGTTGCACTCAACCCCTTTAAAGCGATCCAATGATCTACTTGAATGACATAGTTTTCTTCCTTATAGTCGATGTTTCCCTTGTGACGAATCTCCACAAGTTGGAGTCTCTCACCCTTACAAAGTTGATCACAATGAAAACCACAAGAGTAAGGGAGGGAAAGAAACACACGCAAAAGCTAGAATCACAGCAATGTCACGCACACAAGTCAAGATACGAGCACACAAAACACAACGCAATAAGTTCACAACTCAACAAGTGCTCAAATCTCAATCACAATGATCCGGATGCGTGCTTGCGGAGTCTAGGCGTCTTAGGATGTTCAATGGAGGCTTAGTGTGTTACTCCATGCGCCTAGGAGTCCCTTTTATGGCCCTAAGGCAGCTAGAAGCCGTTGGATCTCCATTTGGTAGGCAATTCTTGCCTTTTGTCGGTTGGCGCACCGGACAGTCCGGTGCACCACCGGACATGAACAGTGCCCGATTTCTTTCCTTTTCTGGTGAAGCCGACCGTTTAGCCTTTGGTCCCCTTGGCACACCGGACACTGTCCGGTGCACAACAGACAGTCCGGTGCGGTCTTGTGACCGTTGGCTCTGGCCACGTGTCGCCCGCTGATCGTGCTGCCGTCCATTGGCGTGGGTGCTGTTGGCCCACCGGACAGTCCGGTGCACCGCACGCTGGTGCCAAACTTCTTCAATCCAATCTCATTTGACTTGACAAGATTCCTAGCACTTAGAGAAATATATTAGTACCAAAAACAATTCACTAAGGCTAGAGTCATACCTTGATTCTTGATTTGCATCTATTTAGCACTTAGCATATATTAACCAAAATAATATGTGTTGGGCATCTAATCACCAAAACATTTATAGAAATGGCCCAAGGGCACATTTCCCTTTCAATCTCCCCCTTTTGGTGATTTATGCCAACACATCAAAAGAAACTCAAAATGCAACCAACATTTTCAAAGAGAAGCTAAAGAGTGCAAATTGAAGACTAATTATCTCACTTAGGATTTGGCATATTTGGATCACTTTTGCCACCACTTGGTTTATTTTTCACAAAACAAATTCTTTTTCCTATCTCTATATCAAAAACACTTGTTTTGGCGAATCGAGAGATCTTTCAGGAGTAATTTTGATCAAATATCACAAACTCCCCCCTTTCCCATAATGAAACTTCTCCCCCATAAGAGAACAATTTTGCAATAAGAGGGTTTTGGTCAAACACAAAGATTCTAACTCTATAATTTTTGAAATTCACAAGTGGTTGGCTGATCCATTTGCTTTGGCCATAATTTCTCCCCCTTTGGCATTAAGCACCAAAACAGGAGACCTTTTTGCCCCTATAACCCCATTGCCTCACCAAAATGTCAAATAAGAGCAAAAAGGCAATGTGAACATAAGTGCGAACTTGGGACAAGATACATTAATACCAGAATGCAGTGGAAGTCCTTTCTTTGTCCAAGTTCACTTTTCCCTTTCAATATACCTTTTAGACTATTTCAAGAGTACTCAAAAACCAAGTTAGTCTCAAGGGGGTCAAGTTGTAGCACATCCTCCCCCTAAACATGTGCATCATTTGCATATGGACTTGTGAGGTCTGGGGATGACTTGTACAACTTGAGCCCCAAAAATAAGCAATTAAAGACATTAATGCTTAAGGTAACATGATCAAAGGCATATAACACATGTATGCTATAGATCAATCCAAGTTATGCGAATCTAAGACATTTAGCTCACTATGCAACCTGCAAAACCTTTTCTCATCTAAAGGCTTGGTGAAGATATTGGCTAGCTGGTTCTCGGTACTAATATGGTAAATATCGATATCTCCCCTTTGCTGGTGGTCTCTCAAAAAGTGATGCTGAATGTCTATGTCGGCTGTGTTCAACAGGATTATCCGCCAAGCGGATTGCACTCTCATTATCACATAGGAATGGGACTTTGCTCAGATTGTAGCCAAAGTCCCGGAGGGTTTGCCTCATCCAAAATAGTTGTGCGCAACACTGTCCTGCGGCAACATACTCGGCCTCAGCGGTGGATAGGGCAACGAAAGTTTGTTTCTTAGAGCTCCACGACACCTTTCCAGAAACTGACAAGTCCCTGATGTACTCTTCCTATTAACATTGCACCCGGTATAGTCGGAATCTGAGTATCCGATTAAGTCAAAGGTAGACCCCTTTGGATACCAGATCCTGAAGCAAGGCGTGGAAACCAAATATCTAAGAATTCGCTTAACGGCCACAAGGTGATACTCCTTAGGGTTGGATTGAAATTTAGCACACATGCATACACTTAGCATAATGTAACACCCTGAATTTGGGGGTATAAAATTTCTTTTCTAATATCCACCAAATTCAGGTGTAACCCTCTCATTTCCTTGCTTTTCTTCTCTTTTTTTCTAAATAGTGGAGAGTTATTATATATAAGTGTTAATCTTAGTAAAATAAAATCCTAGACAAATATTTGATTGTTGCATTCATGTCGTTGCATAGTGCTTACGAGTGTAAAGGTTTTCAGAACATATCGAATTATCTTGTGTATGTATCCAGAAATTTTCAGAAACCTTCTTCGAATATTAAATATGAATTTTAGATTTTTATAATATTATTTTTTAATCCCTAAACTTTAGTATTTTGCAAAAATGGAAATACTCCAAAACCTTGATGTGTAAATATATTTCTCACTTCTCCTCGTCGAGCTCGTTTAACGTCTTGTGTCCTTTTCGTGGGATCATTAAACCATCTCATCCCATGAACAGCGCGATGCTCACATCTACCCCTTCGTCTATCCCGTCGTCTACCCTCATGTCTCGCCTTGCCGCGCAACGTCCCCTATGCGCGCAACCACCTTCGCTGCTCGATCACGACGCAATCTGCGACAAATTTGACAACCGCCTTCAGCATCCTCTCTTTTCTATAAATACATCTCTAGCCATCTCATAACCCCGTGACTTCCTCCATAGATCTAGATCCCGCAGCGCAGGTGTCCCTTCCACACGGTTCTTCTCTGCAACACACTACCAACGCAGGTGAGCCCTCTCCTCCTCTCTCCCTCCCTCTACCTCCCCTGGCCGCGGTCCCCTCGCCCCCTCGTTTTCTCCCCTGCACGTCCGCTAGTCGGCGCGGCGGCCAGCCTGTGCGGGCCAGCAGCACACCAAGGCGCCCTCCTCCCTGCGCACGGCGCGGCAGCGCGGCCAAGAGGCCATGGCGCGTGGCCTGGAGCCTGGCGTGCAGGCCCCGATGGCACCCTTGCCCAGCCCCTCTCTCTCCTTCTCCCCCTCCCTCCTTCTCTTTCTCCGGCCGTCGTGCCGTGCCTTCCCCCTGGCCGCCATGCCTTCTTTCCCCCTCGCTGTGCGCGCGACCGTCTCGGTCAGTCCCGTCGAGCCTGCCCTAGGCCAGCGCGGCCACCACTTTCTCCCCCCACGGCCGACCAACCTCCCTGCGTGAACGAGCCCAACAGAGAATAGAGGAAAGATATGCTAGCCACATTTGATCCCACTCTCTTTGACCAGTTGTGGCTGAGATCCATGTGGCCCTTCGTGTGGCTTTGCTTTGACTAATAGAATCGCGCCACGTAGTTTAAATTCAAGAAATGCTAGTTATTCAATATAAATTGCGTCGTAAACCCATCACGACTCGTTCCAGTCGCGTTAACTTTGTAACAACATCAATTTCGTATAGTCACATTATTTTGGTATGTCACAAGTCTCAAGTAATTAATTATTTGTTCATTCGATCGTGGTTAGAGAACGACTCTTCAATTAAAACTAATTTATAGTTCTAACTTGCGCTTTACAAATACTCGTTAATTTGATTAATGCCAACTCAAATATTTTTACATTAATTAATCAAATATTTTATATTAATACTCGCTTAGTGTATGCACGTCATCTATTTAGATATTTTTTGTATATCGTGCATGCTGTTCCGCGCGCGATGGCGTGCTGTTTTGCGCACGTCCCCGCACGTTGTCTTCGCGTGTCGTGCGTGCGGATCGTACGCATCCCCACGCATTGTCCGCGCGCTAAGTCGTGTGTGTCCGCGCGTCGCGCACATCGTTTTTGCACGTCATGCATCGTTAATTCGTCTCGCTTAGAATCGCTCATATTAGTAACGTATTTTATCATGTCGCAAGTTCTAATTGTTTAATTAGTTGTTCATTCGACACTTATTTAAATAAAATGACCTTCTAATTAAAATTAGTTTATAGTTTTTAACTCGCACCTTTATAAATAAATATTAACTCGATGAACACCAACTTAAACAATTTTCAGTCAATAATTGTTTAGTATAATCACATTATCTGTTAGCGATTTCACGCGTCGTCGCGTGCCATTCTCGTGTGTCACACACCTTGCCGCACGTCGTTCGCGCGTATCTCGCATGTCGATCACGTGTGTCGCACGACATGTGCGCGTGATAATAAATTGTTTTCGCTTATAAGCACTCATGTTAGTAACGCTAATTCGTCAGGTCATATGTTAGATAATTAACTTAAGGTTCGCTCGACTAATATTTATTAGATTAATATTTCAATTAGATTAAATATGTAGTGTTCAACTGCTCTTTTATAATAAATATTAACATGACCAGTATTAACTTAACAGCTTTGTAATTATTTAATATTTGTTTAGTATAAATACGTCACCTATTTAGTTTTCCTCGTCTATCGCGCGTGTTGTCCCGCACGCGGTGGCAAGCTGGTTTGCGTGTCGTTCGCGTCCGTCGCGCACACTGTCTCGTGCGGCGTTCGTGTGCTATGTCGCGCGCGTCTACGCGTCGTCTGCACGCTGTTGTATTGTTTCGCGCATCGTAAATTCGCCTCGCTCAGAATCTCTCGCTTTAATTAAATAGTAGTTATAATTTATATTTGATAACACCGAATTAAATGTCCTAGTTCATATTCGTTTAGCATAAACGCGATACTTGTTGACCGTAGCTCCGACTGACGCGTTTCTTTCCCTCGTGTGGCTGTAGAAGCGAGCTCTATTTTATTCTGCACGTTTTTATAATTTTTTATCTTGTATGGTGTAATGTTGTTATGCATATATATGTTTCTTTGCTTATACTGGTTCATCTTCGCTTCGCGTTGCGATTAGATCGCGATTTGTTTCCGCACTTCGAGAAATCGATGGTCAAGCGTTGGCGACCAAGTGATCTGGTTTTTCGAGTTCTGCAAGTTGAAGACCCTGAGCATCTATTTGGTGAAGGCATGTGTCCTCTAACCCATTATGTCCCATTTACTTTATAATTCATCAACCCGCATACCATGATCAACCTAAGGATTGACTAGCTTTGTATTTACCTTTTCCTTGATTACCTTTTGGGTTACTATGGTTAGCTTCATGCTATTGTTTTACTTTAATCAATGAACATAATGTGAACACTTATGATATGATGTTGTCATTATGATTATGATGTTGGACTGGTGATTCTTTAGGGGGGCTCGAGCGGTTTCTCGAGTGCCTCTCCATAAGGACCTGTTCGTTGGATGATGGCCCAGGAAAACAGTGCAACCATGAGGGTGGTATGGGACGCCCTTGGCTAAGTAATTATGGAAGTCTTATGTTGGGTGCTGGTTTTGGTCATTGGGGAACGGAGGCATCTGTTATGGCTCCTATATTCTCGCTCAGGGATTTTGGTACGGGCATCGTCCCACGACTTTCCCTGAGGGCGGAGGTATAGGTTTTGGTACGCCAGATGGTCTCTATGGCATATGGTGGCATCTGTTATGGCTCCTATAATCTCGCTCAGGGATTTTGGTACAGGCATCGTCCCACGGCTTTCCCTGAGGGCGGAGGTGTAGGTTTGGTATGCCAGATGGTCGCTATGCAATGGCCATTTCCAACATTCACGTAGTGAGGACCCTAGGGAAAGGCCACGTAGTGAAACCTTGCCTACTCACCTTGGAAGTGTTTAAGGGTTCGTACAACCCGAGGCAAAAAGGGATCACGGCTCATGGGTAAAGTGTGCAACCTCTGCAGAGTGTTATGAAACTGATATATCAGTCGTGCTCGCGGTTATGAGCCGCCAAGGGAGCTCCATTGATTAGAGACACATTGAATCAGGCTACTTTGTTTACAGATGATGATGAGGATAATGTTGGTCTCTATTGTGATTATGATTATTGTTATGGTTTCTATTATTCTTTCCATTTGGAAAGAGTACTTTTGGGTTAACAACTAGGGTTAATGTTAAAACCTGGCTCTCTACTATTAATAATTACCTGACCAACTAAAAGCAACTACTTCACCTTAACCCCACATAAAGACAGTCCACCTCAACCAAACGGGACATTTGTTGAGTACGTTGATGTGTACTCACCCTTGCTTTCACAAAACACCAGGTTGCCTTTGGTGCAATCTATGCTTAGGTAAAGAAGAAGGCGTCAAGGCGGATCTGCAGGAGTTCCAGGACGTCGACGAGTTCGAGGATTAGGCTAGCGACCTCCCCTAGTCAGCTGCCTGTGTTGGGTTGTTTACGTTGGCTACATTTCTATTATGTGCACTTTGATTTATATTATTGTCGGGGACCATAATTAGGGGTACCCTCATGGCTCCTAATTCTCAGCTGGTAACCCCCATCAGCACAAAGCTGTAAAGGCCTGATGGGTGCGATCAAGTCAGGGATCAGTCCATTCGAGGGACTCAATCACGCCTCGCCCGAGCCTAGCCTCGGACAAGGGCAGCTGACCCCGGAGGATCTCCGCCTCGCCCGAGGCCCCCCTCCAGCGGCGAACACGTTCCCGGCTCGCCCGAGGCCCTGTTTTCGCCAAGAAGCAACCCCGACCAAATCGCAGGAGCATTTAATGCAAAGGTGGCCTGACACCTTTATCCTGACGCGCGCCCCTCAGCTGACGGAGCCGAAGTGACCGCCGTCACTTCACCGCTCCACTGACCGGTCTGTCAGAAAGACAGCGTCGCCTGCGCCGCTTCGACTGCGGTGCCACTTGACAGAATGAGGCTGACAGGCAGTCAGGCCCGGCCGCACGCACCATAGGAAACTCCGCTCCGCCTGACCCAGGGCTCGGACTCGGGCTAAGCCCCGGAAGACGGCGAACTCCGCTCCGCCCGACCCAGGGCTCGGACTCGGGCTAAGCCCCGGAAGACGGCAAACTCCGCTCTGCCCGACCCAGGGCTCGGACTTGGGCTCAGCCCCGGAAGACGGCGAACTCCGCTCCGCCTGACCCAGGGCTCGGACTCGGGCTAAGCCCCGGAAGACGGCGAACTCCGCTCTGCCCGACCCAGGGCTCGGACTTGGGCTCAGCTCCAGAAGACGACGAACTCCGCTTCGCCCGACCCCAGGACTCAAATTCCGCCCTGGCCTCAGCCAACGGCCTCCGCCTCGCCCGACCTAGGGGCTCGGACTCGGCCTCGGCCATGGAAGACGGGCTCGACCTCGACCTCGGAGGAGCCTCCACATCACCCAACCTAGGGCGCGGACCGACCACGTCAACAGAAGGCGCCATCATTACCCTACTCCAGGCTGACTCAGGCTACGGGGAACAAGACCGGCGTCCCATCTGGCTCGCTCCGCTAGATAGGCGATGATGGCGCCCCGCACGCTCCCTGACGATGGCGGCTCTCGGCCCCCTTACGGAAGCAAGAGGACGTCAGCAAGGACTCGACGGCCCCGACAGCTGTCCCTCCGCCAGGCTCTAGCGCTCCTCCGACGGCCACGACATCACACAAACCGGGCGCCAAAATCTCTCCGGCCGCCACAATGGCGTGTACTTTGTAACACCCGGATTTTAGGGATCCAAAACCCGGGGTTAACATAAACACCAGGTATGCTGGGACCAAGTCTCAAACATATGATGTATAGTGGCACAGGATCGAATGTCACATCTTTATACATAACAGGAGTTCCATACAAAATAAATAATTACATTAATAGGAGACAACAGTCCAGCAACCCAAAGTTGACTGGGAGACGACGACCTAGACCTCTCACGAACTCATCACATCATCCTCCATGAGCATCATCCTGCAGTACCTGGTCTTGACCTGTGGTGTATGTGAGACAGCAAGAGTGAGCTCACATACGTTCATCGCTCAACAAGTTGTGGGGAATAATGTGCATGAACTTGCCAAAGATGGGAGCTCATAAAGTGTAAGGCTTACCAAAGAAGATGGTTTAGAGCTGAGCATTGCTTTTAAAGTTGGTCAAAATTTTATTAGCAATTACTAAGTATAAGTAAATACCAAACCCAATTAAGTAATAGATCAAAAGTAACAACACCACCTGCAATGCAATGCATATGACAAATTGAATTTAGTTCCATAAATTAATCATGTGAGTGTCCGAGCTGCTCATGACCGTGAGCACGGCTAGTATACCAGTTTTACACTCTGCAGAGGTTGCGCATCTTTACCCACAAGCCGTGTTACCCATCTGCCAAGGGGTCATGAATCCCATACACCTCTACCAAGGAAGTGAGGCAGGGTAGCACTACGAGGCCTTTACAAAGTTCCACTAGCTTCCGAAAACCCGCTACAGTTTATAGGAAGATCCAGTACAGGAATCCCTTGCAGGACCGCCATCGCAGCAAAATCCTCCCGAGGGCACTTCCCGCACTGACCTCTCCCCTACTGCCCTTGCCCCTTTCGGGTAAGGTAGTCTTCCACTAGCTTTCCTAGTTAATCAGCCAAGGGCATCCCATACTACCCTTGTGGTAGCACTGTTTTCCCGGGTGGTTCTCCATGTTCCAATTAACATAATGATCTTAACATGAACCATAAATAACAACTGATAACACAAGTATAATCATGAATAGTAATGTGTATCTCCATACCCAAAACCACATATAGCACTAGCAAGTACTACCCAGAAAGATCAGTGGTAAACAAGGTATAAAGATAATCAAACTAGGTAACCTGTTGGGTCCCATCAAAATTAACCTATGCAGATCATTATGATTAATCAGAACATGGCTGGGTAAAAAGAAGTGATCAAGGGCACAACTTGCCTGGGCCTTGAGAATCCAGGTACCAGGATGATTCTTCAGATGACTCGTGACCTTGCACTAGTCGTAGCAATACAAACAAACAGTGTATAGGCAAAATTAACATTACACCAAACATATATGCCAAAATACATATTAATAATCTACATATTAAAATAAAACCACAGGAAAAAGAATTATTAATTTTGGAGTTGTAGATTTTAAGTTATGAATTTTCAAAGGTTATATGTGCTTATTACAAGATTAGTTAAGATAACAATTTAAATGTGACTTTTATGTAAAACCAGTGGCACTAATTGATAAACAATAATATTACAAAATTATAGGAAGTGGAATGGATTAATTTGGAGTTCATATGCATTTTCTATGAATTATATAAATTCTAGGAATTATTTTTATATTAAAAACTCATTTCCTAATTAATTTTCCTGATTTTATAACTCTCTGGACTGGGCCTCAATTTCATAAAACCGCAGGGGGCTCGGTGTAATATTTCTAAGACTCAGCGCATAGTCAGACTGGACGGCGGGTTGGTATCTAAATACTTCGGGGGCTCTTTAATAAAAGCGCCAGCGCGAAAGGGTATCGGATGGCCTGAGCCGTTCAGATTACAACCGACGGCCGAGATTTTATAACCAGCTACACACTCCACCAACGCTCGGATCACGATCCTGTGATCCACAGAGCGCCACGCCCCCCCCTAGCTCAGATCCGTCCGATGCCAAATCTACGCGCCCGATTTAATTACCGCGAAGGGGTAAGGGGCGATCTAATCCTAGCCGTCCAGAACAGATCGGACGGCCGATACCTATCTCCCCTAACCTGGCCCAACTCCGGTAGCCACGCGAGGTCACCGCGGCGGCGCGCCATGGCCGGAGTTTCCTAACTTCTTGCCCAGATGCTAAGTGCTCGATTCCTTGGTGTTACACGTAGAGGGGGTTAAGGGAAATCTGATGGTGGGCTTTTTACCTTGGTTTGATGCGGCGTCGACTCTGCCCACGGAAGAAGGCGGACGCGCGGCGGTGCCCCTGCTCCGACGAGCGATTCACGGAGCCCCAGCGCACCAACTTGCTCGGGACGGCCACCAACACGCGCGGTGAACGCAGGCGATCCCCCACGACCACAAGATGAATCCCCGGGCGTCGTCAAGGAGGGGATCACCGGTGGCGGCGGACTCCTCACTTTTTACACAGCGATGACTTCGTGATTTCACGCCTTGGTGCCCGGTTTGGAGGATTGAAGGGGGCAGGGGAAACATGTAGGTCTTTTATCCCCCCAGAGTCCGAGCGAGGAGGAGGCGGTGACCGATGGGGTCGGCCCGAGATCGACGCGGCGAAGATTCCGGCGCGAGTTCGTTCGCGTGAGGAAGAGGAATCCGACAGTGGGTCCCGCGCGTCGGAGACACAGGGCGGAATCGAGCGTGAGCGCAGGGCGTCTGGCCAGGCGGGCCCGCGTGGCAGTGTCATCCGCACGGTGTAAACGGCGTAAATGAGAGGCTGAGCAGTGGGCCCGGGCTGTCGGCGCCGGATGAAGCGCGAGAGGATGAGAGGCTGACGTGAGGGCCCCGCATGTCAGCGAAACAGACGAGAGGGTGTGCGCGGGAGTGAAGTTGGGCCGCGCGGGTTGGATTGTGATAACGGGCCGAATTCCGGGTAGCCGGCCCAGGTAAGGTCCTTCTTCTTTTTCTTTTTATTTTGCATTTTCTTTTCTCTATTTTCAAATCCAATTTGAATTCAAACTTGACTCAAACCTTGTGAATAACTTGTCTTCAGTTTGAAAGGTATAATTTATTAATGTAAGTGTGAAGGATAATTATTTTATTTTATGTAATATTTTTCTTAGTTCTTCCCTTCTCTTTCTCTCATTTCCCTTTTCTTTCCTATTTTAAATTTTAAATTCAAATTTAAACTCAAGTTTGTGACTAGTTCATTTGCAAACCATATCTGTGTAAAAACATATTTTATATATCCCTTTATTTATTTTAGTTCTTTTAGACAAGTTTTCAATCATATAGTAGAGAATAATCCATACCTTATTAGTTCTAGGGAAATCAAATTTGTATTGTAAACTTATATCTATTAAGAAATAGTTAACCCTAATTCTTTCACATATCCTAACCCAAAAGGCAATTTAGATTATCTAAGTATCTTTAATTATGTATTTTTAACTTATTCATGAGTGAAAACTCCTAAATTATGATTATCTTTAAGGAAAGGTGTTTTGATTTAAAATCTTTGAGAATTTTTCCTTGACTTCACAAGATTGAACTTTAGGGTGTTACAAATCCTACCCCCCTTAAAAATAATCTCGCCCTCGAGATTTGTAAGAAAAGGGATGTATGCTCATATTGTTCTCGGAACATATGCACAAACAAAGAAATCTCAGCATGAGGTATAATTCCTTAACAAAGCATAGGGTCAATAGACCTTATCATTTCTTCTAAAATATTATCATATCATCTACTAACTAAAGTAACACCTAGATCTTACAAATTATCATAATTTATATCTATGTAGCTTGGTGAAGCTGGTGGTGGTGGTGGAGGTTGTTGTGGTTGTCGTCTCTCCAACCGTGCTTGCCTTATTTCTTGGCGGGCCTGACGTATTTCCTCGCGTTGTTGTCTTATCTGATTCTGCATCTCGGTCACCATGTCTGTTAACTGTTGTATTACCAGTCTTTGGGTAGCAACCACTTGATTGAGGTCAACAGGTGGAGGATTTGGAGGATTCATTTTCTGTTTGTTGTTACGTGATAATCTTTCCTTTCCTGGTATTGACCATGAAAGTTAGAAGCATATGGTAATAGTTTTGCAAAGGAAATTATTCAATAAGCGGAAGGAATAAGCTAGTAGCTGGTTATACCCTAAAGATTCTTTGGTAGGGCTTAATCTTTGTTTTATGTCCAGATTGGGGTGACCAATCATATAAGGTGAATATCCAAGGGTAAGATAGAATCAGTCAAGATGAGAGATATATATGGGTGTGATGGACTACAGGATGTAGGTTAAAAGTTTGTTTGTTATTAGGTGGGAATAGAAAGGTTATACTATTCATGATGGCTCTATTGGTTGGAACAGATCTCATGCATGTGGCTGAGTGGGTTTTAAGGCACTAGTTTATTTTTAAGTGCATGAGGGGTATGGACTTCTTGTACCAGCATTAAGTAACTTACTCTAGATTAGATCATAATAGATTAGATGGAATCCATATTAGGTTGGTATGACTAGATTAAACTAGTTTAGGTTAAATAGATCTACTAGGGTAGGATAAATATTATTTAGAATCTTTAGATTTATTAGGACCAGATAAAATCTTTTTCAGGTAAGATGAATCTATTAAGGTAATAGAATATCCTTTAAGATAAGATGGATCTATTACACAAGATTGAATCTAGGTTAGATTGGTATGACTAGTTTGACTAAATAAGATCTAATTAAGTTGCACTAGATCATGGGTGTTTAATCTAGGGTGGATAAGCATGCTTATTAGGATAAGATGAATCTTTTGAGGTCAGTTAGATCTATTAGGTTGAGATAAAATCTTTTCAAGATAAGATGAGTATCTGTTAAGATGAGATGGATCTATTAAGATAGGGAAGAATCTTTTAAGATAAGATGAATTGGTTAGAATGAGATCTTTTTAGGATAGGATAAATCTCTTATGCTAGATATGTTCCAATGGGGACAATCTAGTTTGTTTAGTTATTTTATAAATATATTTTTATACCTATGCAGATGCAATTGTGGACATTACTCCACAACCCATCACATTCAATCAAAGATCCAAATCAAACAAGTATCATAAGAACAATCATTCAAATACATAGTCACTTATAAAAATAGTTTTGTTTTTGTTCCTAGGATTAGGTCTCCTATTCCTAAAGGTCATTTTAGGCACAGGATTTCAAAGTGTGAAATCCACATTTGTCTTTAGAATGAAAAGGTAGGAATAATCAGAGTGAAGCGGAAATGGATGAGAAAAAGATTAAGATAAGTTTAGAAAAGAATCAGAGTAAGGTAAGTAAAGGATGGTTGTCCAGTTCTATCTAGGTTTCGTCCTACAGTCAACATTCCTCTGATACCACTTCTGTAACACCCGGATTTTAGGGATCCAAAACCCGGGGTTAACATAAACACCAGGTATGCTGGGACCAAGTCTCAAACATATGATGTATAGTGGCACAGGATCGAATGTCACATCTTTATACATAACAGGAGTTCCATACAAAATAAATAATTACATTAATAGGAGACAACAGTCCAGCAACCCAAAGTTGACTGGGAGACGACGACCTAGACCTCTCACGAACTCATCACATCATCCTCCATGAGCATCATCCTGCAGTACCTGGTCTTGACCTGTGGTGTATGTGAGACAGCAAGAGTGAGCTCACATACGTTCATCGCTCAACAAGTTGTGGGGAATAATGTGCATGAACTTGCCAAAGATGGGAGCTCATAAAGTGTAAGGCTTACCAAAGAAGATGGTTTAGAGCTGAGCATTGCTTTTAAAGTTGGTCAAAATTTTATTAGCAATTACTAAGTATAAGTAAATACCAAACCCAATTAAGTAATAGATCAAAAGTAACAACACCACCTGCAATGCAATGCATATGACAAATTGAATTTAGTTCCATAAATTAATCATGTGAGTGTCCGAGCTGCTCATGACCGTGAGCACGGCTAGTATACCAGTTTTACACTCTGCAGAGGTTGCGCATCTTTACCCACAAGCCGTGTTACCCATCTGCCAAGGGGTCATGAATCCCATACACCTCTACCAAGGAAGTGAGGCAGGGTAGCACTACGAGGCCTTTACAAAGTTCCACTAGCTTCCGAAAACCCGCTACAGTTTATAGGAAGATCCAGTACAGGAATCCCTTGCAGGACCGCCATCGCAGCAAAATCCTCCCGAGGGCACTTCCCGCACTGACCTCTCCCCTACTGCCCTTGCCCCTTTCGGGTAAGGTAGTCTTCCACTAGCTTTCCTAGTTAATCAGCCAAGGGCATCCCATACTACCCTTGTGGTAGCACTGTTTTCCCGGGTGGTTCTCCATGTTCCAATTAACATAATGATCTTAACATGAACCATAAATAACAACTGATAACACAAGTATAATCATGAATAGTAATGTGTATCTCCATACCCAAAACCACATATAGCACTAGCAAGTACTACCCAGAAAGATCAGTGGTAAACAAGGTATAAAGATAATCAAACTAGGTAACCTGTTGGGTCCCATCAAAATTAACCTATGCAGATCATTATGATTAATCAGAACATGGCTGGGTAAAAAGAAGTGATCAAGGGCACAACTTGCCTGGGCCTTGAGAATCCAGGTACCAGGATGATTCTTCAGATGACTCGTGACCTTGCACTAGTCGTAGCAATACAAACAAACAGTGTATAGGCAAAATTAACATTACACCAAACATATATGCCAAAATACATATTAATAATCTACATATTAAAATAAAACCACAGGAAAAAGAATTATTAATTTTGGAGTTGTAGATTTTAAGTTATGAATTTTCAAAGGTTATATGTGCTTATTACAAGATTAGTTAAGATAACAATTTAAATGTGACTTTTATGTAAAACCAGTGGCACTAATTGATAAACAATAATATTACAAAATTATAGGAAGTGGAATGGATTAATTTGGAGTTCATATGCATTTTCTATGAATTATATAAATTCTAGGAATTATTTTTATATTAAAAACTCATTTCCTAATTAATTTTCCTGATTTTATAACTCTCTGGACTGGGCCTCAATTTCATAAAACCGCAGGGGGCTCGGTGTAATATTTCTAAGACTCAGCGCATAGTCAGACTGGACGGCGGGTTGGTATCTAAATACTTCGGGGGCTCTTTAATAAAAGCGCCAGCGCGAAAGGGTATCGGATGGCCTGAGCCGTTCAGATTACAACCGACGGCCGAGATTTTATAACCAGCTACACACTCCACCAACGCTCGGATCACGATCCTGTGATCCACAGAGCGCCACGCCCCCCCCTAGCTCAGATCCGTCCGATGCCAAATCTACGCGCCCGATTTAATTACCGCGAAGGGGTAAGGGGCGATCTAATCCTAGCCGTCCAGAACAGATCGGACGGCCGATACCTATCTCCCCTAACCTGGCCCAACTCCGGTAGCCACGCGAGGTCACCGCGGCGGCGCGCCATGGCCGGAGTTTCCTAACTTCTTGCCCAGATGCTAAGTGCTCGATTCCTTGGTGTTACACGTAGAGGGGGTTAAGGGAAATCTGATGGTGGGCTTTTTACCTTGGTTTGATGCGGCGTCGACTCTGCCCACGGAAGAAGGCGGACGCGCGGCGGTGCCCCTGCTCCGACGAGCGATTCACGGAGCCCCAGCGCACCAACTTGCTCGGGACGGCCACCAACACGCGCGGTGAACGCAGGCGATCCCCCACGACCACAAGATGAATCCCCGGGCGTCGTCAAGGAGGGGATCACCGGTGGCGGCGGACTCCTCACTTTTTACACGGCGATGACTTCGTGATTTCACGCCTTGGTGCCCGGTTTGGAGGATTGAAGGGGGCAGGGGAAACATGTAGGTCTTTTATCCCCCCAGAGTCCGAGCGAGGAGGAGGCGGTGACCGATGGGGTCGGCCCGAGATCGACGCGGCGAAGATTCCGGCGCGAGTTCGTTCGCGTGAGGAAGAGGAATCCGACAGTGGGTCCCGCGCGTCGGAGACACAGGGCGGAATCGAGCGTGAGCGCAGGGCGTCTGGCCAGGCGGGCCCGCGTGGCAGTGTCATCCGCACGGTGTAAACGGCGTAAATGAGAGGCTGAGCAGTGGGCCCGGGCTGTCGGCGCCGGATGAAGCGCGAGAGGATGAGAGGCTGACGTGAGGGCCCCGCATGTCAGCGAAACAGACGAGAGGGTGTGCGCGGGAGTGAAGTTGGGCCGCGCGGGTTGGATTGTGATAACGGGCCGAATTCCGGGTAGCCGGCCCAGGTAAGGTCCTTCTTCTTTTTCTTTTTATTTTGCATTTTCTTTTCTCTATTTTCAAATCCAATTTGAATTCAAACTTGACTCAAACCTTGTGAATAACTTGTCTTCAGTTTGAAAGGTATAATTTATTAATGTAAGTGTGAAGGATAATTATTTTATTTTATGTAATATTTTTCTTAGTTCTTCCCTTCTCTTTCTCTCATTTCCCTTTTCTTTCCTATTTTAAATTTTAAATTCAAATTTAAACTCAAGTTTGTGACTAGTTCATTTGCAAACCATATCTGTGTAAAAACATATTTTATATATCCCTTTATTTATTTTAGTTCTTTTAGACAAGTTTTCAATCATATAGTAGAGAATAATCCATACCTTATTAGTTCTAGGGAAATCAAATTTGTATTGTAAACTTATATCTATTAAGAAATAGTTAACCCTAATTCTTTCACATATCCTAACCCAAAAGGCAATTTAGATTATCTAAGTATCTTTAATTATGTATTTTTAACTTATTCATGAGTGAAAACTCCTAAATTATGATTATCTTTAAGGAAAGGTGTTTTGATTTAAAATCTTTGAGAATTTTTCCTTGACTTCACAAGATTGAACTTTAGGGTGTTACATACTTAGGGCACTAGCTCTCCTCCGCTAGACACGTAGCACTCTGCTACACCTCCCATTGTACACCTGGATCCCCTCCTTGCGCCTATAAAAGGAAGGACCAGGGCCCTCTTAGGGAGGGTTGGCCGCGCGGGGACGAGGACGAGACGGGCGCTCGCGTAAGGCCGCTCGCTCCTTCCCCCGTGTGGACGCTTGTAACCCCCTACTGCAAGCGCACCCGACCTGGGCGCGGGACGAACACGAAGGCCGCGGGATTTCCACCTCTCTCACGCCCATCTCCGGCCACCTTGCTTTCCCCCCTTCGTGTTCGGCCTCGCGTCGACCCATCTGGGCTGGGGCACGCGGCGACACTTCACTCGTCGGCTCAGGGACCCCCCGGTCTCGAAACGCCGACAGTTGGCGCGCCAGGTAGGGGCCTGCTGCGTGTTGACGAACAGCTTCCCGTCAAGCTCCAGATGGGTAGTCTCCAGCAACCTCTCCGGCCCGGGATGGTGCTCCGTTTCGGGAACCTTGAGTTCATGTCCCTCGACGGCAGCTACGACATGATACTCTTTCCACCACCGGGCGACAGCGACAGTGGCGGCCGACAGTCCGCCCGCCGGCGGCGGGATCGACGACATCTTCCCCGCGTGGTGGAAGAACAACCTTCGAGCGCGCCCCGTCTTCTTCCCCGTCGACGGAGGAGGAGGAGGCGGGCCAACCAAGGCCAAGCAGGAGGCGGCGCCTTGTCAGCCATCGAGCGAGTCGACAACGCCAGCACTCCAACGGGAGGCGCGCCGGGCATCGGCCTCGCGCTTAAGACAAAGACGAGCGCTGTCCCCACGCGACACGTCAATCCCGAGCAAACGGACGACGCCAGCACGCTCGCGAAAGGCTTGCTGGGTGTCGCCCTCGTACCTGAGACGACGGTGCAGTCAGCCCCCGACATGACCTCATCACCGCCCGTCGACCAAGAGGTACCGACTGATTCCCATCCCACGCCTCTCGGATTTAGCCTCGACCCGCCTAGCGGCTCCGCTTTGGTGGACGCTTTCGTAGAGGCGAATCCGAACCCTCTGGGATCTCGTATGCGGTCGCCTTGGGACCGGTTGACGGACGTCTCGACCTACGGGCCCTCTGGGTCTGAGGAAGACGACGAGCCCAGCGTCTGTTGGGATTTCTCCGGACTTGGCAACCCTAGTGCCATGCGGGGCTTCATGACCGCATGCGACTGCTGCCTTTCCGACTGTTCCGACGGTAGCCGTAGCCTCGGCGACGAGGACTGCGGCCCGAGCCGCGAATGTTTCCATATCGATCTAAGGGGTCCCTCCGAAGGCAACCATCTCGGCATGCCGGAGGATGGTGACCTCCCTAGGCCGGTGCCTCGCGTTGACATCCTGCGGGAGCTAGCTGTGGTCCCCGTTCCGGCGGGGGGTCACGACCCACAACTCGAGCAAATCCGCGGGGTGCAGGCCAGGCTCGACGAGGGAGCAGGAGCGCTTGAGCCAATCCGCCGGGACGTCGGGCAGGCATGGGTGGGCCAACCTCCGGCCGGAGAAATGCGTCATCTACCCCAGGGTTTCCAGCACCGCATCGCCGACGATGTCAGGGTCAGGCCGCCACCCGCATCCAGTGGGGTCGGCCAGAACCTGGCTGCAGCAGCAATGCTCCTCCACGCGATGCCGGAGCCATCAACCACCGAGGGGCGGCGAATCCAGGGAGAGCTCAAGGATCTCCTGGAGGGCGTCGCGGTCCGGCGGGCCGAGAGCTCCGCCTCCCGAAGGCAGGGGTACCCCTCGGAACATCATGCAGCGACTTCCCGATTCATGCGGGAAGCCTCGGTCTACACCGGGCGCACGCGCAACACAGCGCCTGTGGCCCCGGGTCGCCTCGGCAACGAGCACCAACACCGCGATCATCGGGCCCACCTCGACGAGAGGGTGCGCCGAGGCTACCACCCCAGGCATGGGGGACGCTACGACAGCGGGGAGGATCGGAGTCCCTCGCCCGAACCACCCGGTCCGCAGGCCTTCAGCCGAGCCATACGACGGGCACCGTTCCCAACCCGGTTCCGACCCCGACTACTATCACAAAGTACTCGGGGGAGACGAGACCGGAACTGTGGCTTGCGGACTACCGTCTGGCCTGCCAACTGGGTGGAACGGACGATGACAACCTCATCATCCGCAACCTCCCCCTGTTCCTCTCCAACACCGCTCGCGCCTGGTTGGAGCACCTGCCTCCGGGGCAGATCTCCAACTGGGACGACCTAGTCCAAGCTTTCGCCGGCAATTTCCAGGGCACGTACGTGCGCCCCGGGAACTCCTGGGACCTCCGAAGCTGTCGGCAACAGCCGGGAGAGTCTCTCCGGGACTACATCCGGCGATTCTCGAAGCAGCGCACCGAGCTGCCCAACATCACCGACTCGGATGTCATCGGCGCATTCCTCGCCGGCACCACCTGCCGTGACCTGGTGAGCAAGCTGGGTCGCAAGACCCCCACCAGGGCGAGCGAGCTGATGGACATCGCCACCAAGTTCGCCTCCGGCCAGGAGGCGGTCGAGGCCATCTTCCGGAAAGACAAGCAGCCCCAGGGCCACCCATCGGAAGATGCCCCCGAGGCGTCAGCTCAGCGCGGCGCCAGGAAGAAGGGCAAGAAGAAGTCGCAAGCGAAACGCGACGCCGCCGACGCGGACCTTATCGCCGCCGCCGAGCACAAGAACCCTCAGAAACCCCCCGGAGGTCCCAACCTCTTCGACAAGATGCTCAAGGAGTCGTGCCCCTTTCACCAGGGGCCCGTCAAGCACACCCTTGAGGAGTGCGTCATGCTTCGGCGCCACTTCCACAGGGCCGGGCCACCCGCGGAGGGTGGCAGGGCCCGCGACAACGACAAGAAGGAAGATCACTAGGCAGGAGAGTTCCCCGAGGTCCGCGACTGCTTCATGATCTACGGCGGGCAAGCGGCGAACGCCTCGGCTCGGCACCGCAAGCAAGAGCGCCGGGAGGTCTGTTCAGTGAAGGTGGCGGCGCCAGTCTACCTAGACTGGTCCGACAAGCCCATCACCTTCGACCAAGCCGACCACCCTGACCATGTGCCGAGCCCGGGGAAATACCCGCTCGTTGTCGACC
The DNA here is from genome assembly GCA_029449295.1 of Zea luxurians. Classification (NCBI taxonomy): domain Eukaryota; kingdom Viridiplantae; phylum Streptophyta; class Magnoliopsida; order Poales; family Poaceae; genus Zea; species Zea luxurians. The sequence continues at coordinate 32,189,012 of JAOPSE010000010.1, read as the reverse complement.
CCGTCATCGGCGACGTCAGGCTCACCAAGGTCCTCATGGACAGAGGCAGCAGCCTCAACATCATCTACGCCGAGACCCTTGGGCTTCTGCGTATTGATCTGTCCTCGGTCTGGGCGGGCGCTGCGCCTTTCCATGGGATCATCCCTGGGAAGCGCGTCCAGCCCCTCGGACAACTCGATCTTCCCGTCTGCTTCGGAACACCCTCCAATTTCCGAAGGGAGACCCTGACGTTCGAGGTGGTTGGGTTCCGAGGAACCTACCACGCGGTATTGGGGAGGCCCTGCTACGCGAAGTTCATGGCCGTCCCCAACTACACCTACCTCAAGCTCAAGATGCCGGGACCCAACGGGGTCATCACCGTCGGCCCCACGTACAAACACGCGTTCGAATGCGACGTGGAGTGCGTGGAGTACGCTGAGGCCCTCGCCGAGTCCGAGGCCCTCATCGCCGACCTAGAGAGCCTCTCTAAGGAGGTGCCAGACGTGAAGTGTCATGCCGGCAACTTCGAGCCAGCGGAGACGGTTAAGTCCGTCCCCCTCGACCCCAGCAGCGACGCCTCCAAGCAAGTCCGGATCGGCTCCGGGCTCGATCCCAAATAGGAAGCAGTGCTCGTCGACTTTCTCCATGTGAACGCCGACGTCTTCGCGTGGAGTCCCTCGGACATGCCCGGCATACCGAGGGATGTCGCCGAGCACTCGCTGGACATCCGGGCCGGAGCCCGACCCGTCAAGCAGCCTCTGCGCCGATTCGACGAGGAGAAGCGCAGAGCCATAGGCGAGGAGATCCACAAGCTAATGGAGGCAGGGTTCATCAAAGAGGTATTCCATCCCGAATGGCTTGCCAACCCTGTGCTTGTGAGAAAGAAAGGGGGGAAATGGAAGATGTGTGTAGACTACACTAGTCTGAACAAAGCATGTCCGAAGGTTCCCTACCCTCTGCCTCACATCGATCAGATCGTGGATTCCACTGCTGGGTGCGAGACCCTATCTTTCCTCGATGCCTACTTAGGGTATCACCAAATCAGGATGAAAGAGTCTGACCAGCTCACGACTTCTTTCATCACACCCTTCGGCATGTACTGCTATGTCACCATGCCGTTCGGCTTGAGGAATGCGGGCGCGACGTACCAGCGGTGCATGAACCATGTGTTCGGCGAGCACATTGGCCGCATGGTCGAGGCCTACGTCGATGACATCGTAGTCAAGACGAGGAAAGCCTCCGACCTCCTTTCCGACCTTGAAGTGACACTCTGATGTCTCAAGGCAAAAGGCGTCAAGCTCAATCCCGAAAAGTGTGTCTTCGGGGTGCCCCGAGGCATGCTCTTGGGGTTCATCGTCTCCGAGCGGGGCATCGAAGCCAACCCGGAGAAGATCGCAGCCATCACCAGCATGGGGCCCATTGAGGACTTGAAAGGCATACAGAGGGTCATGGGATGTCTCGCGGCTCTGAGCCGTTTCATCTCACGCCTCGGCGAAAGAGGTCTACCCCTGTACCGCCTCTTAAGGAAGGCCGAGCGCTTCACTTGGACCCCTGAGGCCGAGGAAGCCCTCGGGAACCTGAAGGCGCTCCTCACGAAGGCGCCTATCCTGGTGCCCCCAGCTGCCGGAGAAGCCCTCTTGGTCTACGTCGCTGCGACCACTCAGGTGGTTAGCGCCGCGATTGTGGTCGAGAGGCAAGAAGAGGGGCATGCATTGCCCGTTCAGAGGCCAGTCTACTTCATCAGTGAGGTACTGTCCGAGACCAAGATCTGCTACCCACAAATCCAGAAGCTGCTGTACGCGGTGATCCTGACGCGGCGGAAGTTGCGACACTACTTCGAGTCTCATCCGGTGACGGTGGTGTCATCCTTCCCCCTGGGAGAGATCATCCACTCCCGAGAGGCTTCGGGTAGGATCGCGAAGTGGGCAGTGGAGATCATGGGCGAGACGATCTCGTTCGCCCCCCGGAAGGCCATCAAGTCCTAGGTCCTGGCGGACTTCGTGGCTGAATGGGCCGACACCCAGCTCCCAACGGCTCCGATCCAACCGGAGCTTTGGACCATGTTTTTTGACGGGTCGCTGATGAAGACAGGGGCCAGTGCAGGCCTCGTCTTCGTCTCGCCCCTCGGGAAGCACCTACGCTACGTGCTACGCCTCCACTTCCCGACGTCCAACAATGTGGCGGAGTACGAGGCTCTGGTAAACGGGTTGCGAATCGCCATCGAGCTAGGGGTCCGACGCCTCGACGCTTGCGGTGACTCGTAGCTCGTCATCGACCAAGTCATGAAGAACTCCCACTGTCGTGACCCGAAGATGGAAGCCTACTGCGATGAGGTTCGGCGCCTGGAAGACAAGTTCTACGGGCTCGAGCTCAACCACATCGCCCGACGCTACAACGAGACTGCGGACGAGCTGGCTAAAATAGCCTCGGGACGAACAACAGTTCCCCCGGACGTGTTCTCCCGAGACCTGCATCAACCCTCCGTCAAGCTCGAGGACACGCCCGAGCCCGAGGCACCTTCGGCTCCGCCCGAGGCACCCTTGGCTCAGTCCGAGGTACCCTCGGCCCGGTCCGAGGTACCCTCGGCCCGGTCCGAGGTACCCTCGGCTCAGCCCGAGGTACCCTCGGCCCCCGAGGGCGAGACGCTGCGCGTCGAGGGGGAGCAAAGCAGGGTCACGCCTGATCAAAACTGGCGGACCCCGTACCTGCAATATCTCCACCAAGGAGAGCTACCCCTTGACCGAGCCGAAGCTCGGCGGTTGGCGCGGCGCGCCAAGTCGTTCGTCTTGCTGGGAGAAGGGAAGGAGCTCCACCACCGCACCCCGAGCCCTCGTTGGAGACACCCGGGGGCTACACGCACCCCTGGGAAGGGCCGCTTGTCATCGCCAAAGTTCTGAAGCCCGGAACAAACGGACTGGCCGACAGTCAAGGCGAGATCTGCACCAACACTTCGGACGTCTAGCAGCTACGTCGCCTCTACCCTTAAGCTGCTTTCAAGTCGTTCGCTTACCTTGCCCCCACGCAAGTTTTTAGTCATTAAGGAAGGGTCAGCCTTGCCTCGGCAGAGCCCGACCCTCCCTCGGGGGCTAAAAAGGGGAAACCCCTTTGCGTCAATTTTTTCAATCGAAAAGGCGTTGATGTTCCCCCGGCTATGTCGGAAGCAGGACCCCAAGGAGCGAATGCGAGTGCATGTAAGTGGCAAGGTTGACTGAGCCGAGGGACTCCTACGCCTCTGGGTTACGGACACCTCACTCGTCACCCGCCACGAGAAGTGACCCCTACTTGGGGAAGCCACCTTGCTACTAACAAGCGGGGCCGGACACGCAAAGTGAAAGGGAAAGGAGCGCGACTTCATGCAACGGTGATAAAGTGTTCAGGCCTCAGCGGCCGCAGAAAGACACACGTGCATCCAACAGAAAATGTTCCAACAGAGTTAGGCGTCGCCACGGGAAGGAGCCGCGCCGTCGGCTTCGTCCCCACCCTCGGCAAAGTCCATCCCGGCTTCGGACGACGGCGCAGGCGGGAGGATCTCTGCTTCGAAGGTGGTCGCCAGCACCGAGCTCGGACCCACGGTGGCCGCATCGAGCCTCCGGACTTCTGCCAGGGCGGCTTCATCTTCGTCAGGAAGGCAATACCCCTCGCTGACCCGCTCCAGGTCCACGACGTAGTGGGAAGCGAGCACGGCGAAGGCCCGCCTGACGCCGTGGTGTAGCGCCTCGCGGAGTCTGCCGCGCACATGATTGCCCAAGGCCTGCAGGCGACTTTGAGGGGAGCTTCCTGAGGGAACGTCGCTGGAGCCAAGGACCCGGCAGAAGTCCGAGACGGCCTCGAACATGGCCACGTGGTGGGCCTCCCTCTGCTTGGCCGCCCCGGCAAGCGCCTTGGCGGACTCATCAAGGGCGGACTCGAGTTCTGCGAACAGCCAGAACGAAAGATCTCAAACACAAGCGGAGGAAACAAGCTGAAAACAAAAACCGAAAGTGGCCAAGGCGTACCTCCGGCTCGGGCACGCTGCTCCGAGGCTGCGACCTGGGCTACGGCTAGGTCGGCTGCAAGGGCTCTAGCCCGGCTTTCGGCCTCGGCAGCCCGGCCCCGAGATTGGTTCCACTCATCGACGATCCGGTCGAACTCCGACTGCTGTCGTTGCACTTCTGCGCGCGCCGCTGCCGCCTCCGCGCGTGCCGCTGCCGCCTCGGCTCTCAGATCGGTGCAGAGCAACCGAAGGTCCGCCGCCTCGGCGCCCTGCCGAGAGAGGCGCGCAGTAGCCCCGGCGAGCGAGGTCCTCAGGGATCGCAGCGAGCCCCAGACATCGACCTCGTGGTGGATGAACGACGACTTGGCGGCGCTTAGATCCGTCAGATCCTGAGGAAAGGAAGCGGGGCGTTACGAAAGATGCCTTGGCCACAAAAAAGAAAAGGTATGCCTGAAACCGTTACCTGGAGGATTTTGGGGACGTCCCTGCAGAAAACCTCCAGCGACGACCGGAGCGACCCCACCGTTGCTTCAGCACACTCGCGGAGCTTTTCCCAGGACTGCTCCTGCCGCTCATCGTCGAGAACGAAGAAGGGATCTGAGGCCTCGCGGGTCCAGAACCGGAGCAACTGGCGCTGACCCTCGGAGCCCCGTCGCACAGCGACAAGGCTGCCGCCCGGCGGGACGGATCACATCTTCACGCCCCCTCCTCCGAGGCACCAAGCGCCGACGCCTCGGCCGTCTCAGCGTTGGCAGCGACAGGTCGCTCCCCTACTATGACGGCAGCGGCTTCAGTAGCAGCAGGTGCCGGCACCGCCAGCACGTCCGGTGGGGTCTGGGCCATGTCCGCGTCAGCCACCTCCCCTAGCATGATGGCCGCCTTGGCAGAAGAACCGGCCTCGGGAACTCGTTCCACGGCGACTGGCGCCGCCTGAGCCCCCTGCTGTGGAGCGCCTTGCGAGAAGGTCAGCTAAACGGCGAGGCCCGGAGCGGCGCTGGTTGCGGAAGCCGACGCCGTCTTAAGGGCCTTTCGGGGAGCCAGATCGGTCAGGCCATGGCTCCGCTTGCTGAGGAGAAAAGAAAAATCACGGTCGGGACATGCGAATGGAAAGCCGGGACAAAGACGCTCCAAGATACTTACCCGCTCCGGGCCATGATCAACCGTGCCTGAGGGGAGGTCTCTCGGATCTCGACCCCCGAAGCCGCCACCGAGGTCCGCTTCGCCGACTGCATCGGCACCACCCTTGCTTTGGGCGCTTCGGATGCCCAGGAGGCGGGCTGCCCAGCCACCACCACGGCGGCCTGAGGGTCGCTCTCCTGCGCTACCTGTCGGGGACCATAATTAGGGGTACCCTCAAGGCTCCTAATTCTCAGCTGGTAACCCCCATCAGCACAAAGCTGCAAAGGCCTGATGGGTGCGATTAAGTCAGGGACCAGTCCATTCAAGGGACTCGATCACGCCTCACCCGAGCCTAGCCTCGGACAAGGGCAGCCGACCCCGGAGGATTTCCGTCTCGCCCGAGGCCCCCCTTCAGCGGCGAACATGTTTCCGGCTCGCCCGAGGCCCTGCCTTCGCCAAGAAGCAACCCTAACCAAATCGCCGCACCGACCGACCAAATCGCAGGAGCATTTAATGCAAAGGTGGCCTGACACCTTTATCCTGACGCACGCCCCCCAGCCGGCAGAGCCGAAGTGACCGCCGTCACTTCGCCGCTCCACTGGCCGGCCTGACAGAAGGACAGCGCCGCCTGCGCCACTCCGACTGCGGTGCCACTTGACAGAGTGAAACTGACAGGCAGTCAGGCCCAGCCAAAGGCACCATAGGAAGCTCCGCTCCGCCCGACCCAGGGCTCAGACTCGGGCTAAGTCCCGGAAGACGGCGAACTCCGCCCGACCCAGGGCTCGGACTCGGGCTAAGTCCCAGAAGACGGCGAACTCCGCCCGACCCAGGGCTCGGACTCTGGCTAAGTCCCGGAAGACGGCGAACTCTGCCCGACCCAGGGCCCGGACTCGGGCTAAGTCCCGGAAGACGGCGAACTCCGCCCGACCCAGGGCTCGGACTCGGGCTAAATCCCAGAAGACGGCGAACTCCGCCCGACCCAGGGCTCGGACTCAGGCCAAGTCCCAGAAGACGATGATCTCCGCCTCGCCCGACCCAGGGCTCGGACTTGGGCTCAGCCCCAGAAGACGACGAACTCCGCTTCGCCCGACCCCAGGGCTCGGACTCCGCCCCAGCACCAGCCGGCGATCTCCGCCTCGCCCGAACCTGGGGCTCGGACCCGACCTCGGCCATGGAAGACGGACTCGACCTCGGCTTCGGAGGAGCTTCCACATCGCCCAACCTAGGGCGTAGACCAGCCACGTCAACAGGAGGCGCCATCATCACCCTACCCCGAGCTGACTCGGGCCGTAGGGAACAAGACCGGCGTCCCATTTGGCTCGCCCCGCCAGATAGGCAATGATGGCGCCCTGCATACTCTGTGACGACGGCGGCTCTCAGCCCCCTTACGGAAGCAAGAGGACGTCAGCAAGGATTCAACCGCTCCGACAGCTGTCCCTCCGCCAGGCTCCATCGCTCCTCCGACGGCCACGACATCACACCAGCTGGGTGCCAAAATCTCTCCGGCTGCCACAACGGCATGTACTCAGGGCGCCTGCTCTCCTCCGCTAGACACGTAGCACTCTGCTACACCCCCCATTGTACACCTGGATCCTCTCCTTGCGCCTATAAAAGGGAGGACCAGGGCCCTCTTAGAGAAGGTTGGCCGCGCGGGGACGAGGACGAGACACGCGCTCGCTTGGAGCCACTCGCTCCCTCTCCCGCGTGGACGCTTGTAACCCCCTACTGCAAGCGCACCCGACCTGGGCGCGGGACGAACACGAAGGCCGCGGGATTCCCACCTCTCTCACGCCGGTCTCCGGCCGCCTCGCTCTCCCCCCTTCGCGCTCGCCCTCGCGCTCGACCCATCTGGGCTGGGGCACGCGGCGACATTCACTCGTCGGCTCAGGGACCCCCCGGTCTCGGAACGCCGACAGTTGGCGTGCCAGGTAGGGGCCTGCTGTGTGTTGACGAACAGCTTCCCGTCAAGCTCCAGATGGGCAGTCTCCAGCAACCTCTCCAACCTGGGACGATGCTACGTTTCGGGAGTCTTGAGTTCATGTCCCTCGACGGCAGCTACGACATGATACTCCTTCCACCGCCGTGCGACAACAACAGTGGCGGCCGACAACCCGCCCGCCGGCGGCGGAATCGGCGACGTCTTCCCCGCATGGTGGAAGAACAATCTTCGAGCTCACCCCGTCCTCTCCCCCACCGGCGGAGGAGGAGGCGGGGGAACCAAGGCCAAGCAGGAGACAGCGCCTCGTCGGTTGTCGAGCGAGTCGACGGCCCCAGCGCCCCAACGGGGGGCGCACCGGGTGTTGACCTCGCGTTTGAGACGAATGCGAGCGCCGTCTCCCCGCGACACGCCAATCCCGAGCAAGCGGACGACGCCAGCACACTCGCGAAAAGCTTGCTGGACGTCACCCTCGTACCTGAGACGACGGCGCAGTCAGTCCCCGACGTGACCTTATCGCCGCCCGTCGACCAAAAGGTACCGATCGATTCCCATCCCACGTCTTTCGGATTCAGCCTCAACCCGTCTAGCGACTTCGCTTTGGCGGGCGCTCTCGTAGAGGCAAGTCCAGACCCTCTGGGGTTTCGTATGCGGTCACCTTGGGACCGGCTGATGGACGTCTCGACCTACGGGCCTTCTAGGTCCGAGGAAGACGACGAGCCCAGCATCTGTTGGGATTTCTCTGGACTTGGCAACCCCGGTGCCATGCGGGACTTCATGACCGCATGCGACTACTGCCTTTCCGACTGTTCCGACGGTAGCCGTAGCCTCGGCGACGAGGACCGCGGCCCATGTCGCGAATGCTTCCACGTCGATCTAGGGGGTCCCCCCGAAGGCAACCATCTCGGCATGCCGGAGGACGGTGACCTCCCTAGGCCGGTGCCTCGCGTTGACATCCCACGGGAGCTAGCTGTGGTCCCCGTTCAGGCGGGGGGTCATGGCCCACTGCTCGAGCAAATCCGCGGGGTGCAGGCCAGGCTCGACGAGGGAGCAGGAGCGCTTGAGCCGATCCGTCGGGACGTCGGGCAGGCATGGGCGGGCCAACCTCCGGCCGGAGAAATATGTCAACTACCCCAGGGCTTCCAGCACCGCATCACCGACGATGTTAGGGTCAGGCCACCACCCGCTTCCAGTGGGGTCGGCCAGAACCTGGCGGCAGCAGCAATGCTTCTTCGCGCGATGCCGGAGCCATCAACCACCGAGGGGCGGCGAATCCAGGGAGAGCTCAAGAATCTCCTGGAAGGCGCCGCGATCCGACGGGCCGAGAGCTCCGCCTCCCGAAGGCAGGGGTACTCCTCGGAACCTCATGCTGCGACTTCCCGATTCATGCGGGAAGCCTCGGTCTACACCGGGCGCACGCGCAACACAGCGCTGAAAGGGAAATGTGCCCTTGGGCCATTTCTAAGTATTTTGGTGATTGAGTGCCAACACATGTGCTTAATTGTGAATTTATGTACATGGATGAACAAGGTGCAAATCATGAAGTAAAGGTATGTTTCTAAGCCTTAGTACATTGGTTTTGTGTACTAATATATTTGTCTAAGTGTTAGAAACAGAAAGAAGAAGAAAAGAGAAGAGGAGAAAATGACTTGGTTGTGTGCAGCCAAGACTCAGCTCAGTCTGGAGCACCGGACTGTCCGGTGTGCACCGGACAGTGTCCGGTGCGCCAGGCTGGCTCGGAGCGAACTGGCCGCTCTCGGGAATTCGCCGACGGCGTACGGCTAAAATTCACCGGACTGTCCGGTGTGCACCGGACTGTCCGGTGAGCCAACGGTCGGCCAGGGCCAACGGTCGGCCGCGCAATCCGCGCGGGACACGTGGCCGAGCCAACGGTCGGAAGACGGCACCAGACTGTCCGGTGTGCACCGGACATGTCCGGTGCGCCAACGGCTCCAGATCTTCCAACGGTCGGCAACGGTCGGAAGCGCCAGTTATGGAAACAAATCGGGCACCGGACAGTGTCCGGTGTGCACCGGACTGTCCGGTGCCCCCGACGACAGAAGGCAAGGATGGCCTTCTGGATTTGCTCTCAACGGCTCCTAGCTGCCTTGGGGCTATAAAAGGAGCCCCTAGGCGCATGGAGGAGACACACAAGCAACCTTTGAGTATTCTTGATCATCCACACTCAGTCTCTGCGCATTTGTTTGTCATTCTAAGTGTTTCGAGCTCAGTTCTAGTGAGAACTTTGTGATACTCTTGTGAGCTCGATTCTTGGTCGTGTGTGTGCGCGTTTCGCTGTGGATTTGTGTGTGTTGCTTCCCTCCCTTACTCTGTGCTTCTTTGTGATCATATACTTGTAAGGGCAAGAGACTCCAATTTGTGGAGATTCCTTGCAAACGGGATAGTGAAAGGCAAAACAAAACACCGTGGTATTCAAGTGGGTCTTTGGACCGCTTGAGAGGGGTTGATTGCAACCCTCGTCCGTTGGGACGCCACAACGTGGAGTAGGCAAGCGTTGGTCTTGGCCGAACCACGGGATAAACCACTGTGTCACCTCTGTGCTTGATCTCTTGTGGTATTGTGTTTTGTTGAGACTTCACCTTAGCCACTTGGCAATAATCGTGCTAACACTTAACAAGTTTTTGTGGCTTAAGTTTGAAGTTTTTACAGGATCACCTATTCACCCCCCCTCTAGGTGCTCACAATTGGTATCAGAGCCGTTCTCTTCACAAAGGGACTAACCACCCGAAGAGATGGATCCTAAGGGGAAGGGTATCGTGATCAACGACAAAGAGAAGGAATCCTTCGTCAACGAGCCGAAGGACGACAAGCCTACCGACTCCGGCTCGGGTCATAGACGGAAGGAAGGGAAGAAGAAGAAGACAAGGCGCATCAAGGAGATCGTCTACTACGACAGCGATGAGTCTACTTCTTCCCAAAAGGACGAAGACCACAACGACTACGAGAGAAGAAAACCGGTTAATTCGAACTTTTCTTTTGATTACTCTCGTATTCCGCAAAGTTCACATTCACATTTGCTCTCCATTCCACTCGGCAAGCCCCCACACTTTGATGGAGAGGACTACGGATTTTGGAGCCACAAAATGCGTAGTCACCTATTCTCTCTCCATCCTAGTATATGGGAGATTGTAGAGAGTGGAATGCACTTTGATAGTTCGGATAGTCCCATGTTCATTAATGAACAAATTCATAAGAATGCACAAGCTACTACTGTTCTTCTAGCTTCCTTGTGCAGGGATGAATACCATAAAGTGAGCGGCTTGGATAACGCCAAGCAAATCTGGGACACCCTCAAGATTTCTCATGAGGGGAACGACGTCACCTTGCTCACCAAGATGGAGTTGGTGGAGGGTGAGCTTGGACGGTTCGCAATGATAAGGGGCGAGGAGCCGACGCAAACATACAACCGGCTCAAGACCCTTATCAACAAGATAAGGAGCTACGGAAGCACACGATGGACGGACCACGACGTCGTCCGCCTAATGCTCAGGTCATTTACCGTTCTTGATCCTCATTTGGTGAACAATATACGTTAAAATCCCAGGTACACCAAGATGTCGCCCGAAGAAGTTCTTGGGAAATTTGTTAGCGGGCGAATGATGATCAAGGAGGCGAGGTATGTGGACGACGCCTTGAATGGTCCGATCAACGAGCCGCAACCCCTTGCTCTCAAGGCAACACGAAGCAAGGAGGCGCTACCTAGCAAGGTGGCACAGGTTGAGGCGGCCGGACTCAATGATGAAGAGATGGCTCTCATCATCAAGAGATTCAAGACGGCGCTAAATGGTCGCAAGGGGCAGCCAAGCAAGACCAAGACAAAGGGAAGCGCTCATGCTTCAAATGCGGTAAGCTTGGTCATTTTATCGCTAACTGTCCCAATAATGAAAGTGACCAGGAAAAGGGGAACAAAAGAGAGAAGAAGAAGCAATACAAGAAGGCAAAGGGCGAGGCACATCTAGGAAAGGAGTGGGACTCGGATTGCTCCTCCTCCGACTCCGACAATGAAGGACTCGCTGCCACTGCCTTCAACAAGTCTTCCCTCTTCCCCAACGAGCGTCTCACATGCCTTATGGCAAGGGAGAAGAAGGTGAGTACTCAAGACTCCACTTATGCTTCTTCTAGTGATAATGAATCTAGTGATGATGATGACATAGATTATTCATGCTTGTTCAAGGGCTTAGATAGATCTAAGATAGATAAAATCAATGAATTGATTGATGCATTGAATGAAAAGGATAGGCTTTTAGAAAAGCAGGAGGATTTATTGTATGATGAACATGATAAATTTGTAGAGGCACAAAAATCATATGCTTTAGAAGTAAAAAGAAATGAAATGCTTTCTTATGAACTATCTACTTGTCATGAAACCATTTCTACTTTACAAAGTGTTAATAATGATTTAAGTGCTAAACTAGAAGTAGCTAGTAAATCAAATTCCTGTGTTGAAAATGTTACAATTTGCACTAGGTGTAAGGATTTTGATGTTAATGCCTGTAGTGAACACTTAGTTTCAATTTCCAAACTAAGTGATGAATTGGCTAGTCTTAATGCACAACTTAAGACTAGCAAAAGTGAATTTGACAAGTTAAAATTTGCAAGGGATGCCTATACAATTGGAAGACATCCCTCAATTAAGGATGGGCTTGGCTTCAAGAGGGAAGCCAAGAACTTAACAAGCCATAAGGCTCCCATCTTCGTCAAGGAGAAGGGGAAGGCCCCTATGGCTAGTAGTGCGAAAAAGAACCATGCCTTTATGTATAATGATAGGAGAAATGCTAGAAATGCTTATAATGATTTTGATTCACATGTTTATGATTCTCATGCCATGTTTGCTTCTAATTCTTCTTATAAGCATGATAGAGATATGCGTAGGAGAAATATTGTACATATGCCTAGGAGAAATATTGCTCATGTGCCTAGAAAGAATGTTATTCATGCTCCTAGGAAAGTAGTGAATGAACCTTCTATAATTTATTGTGCTTTAAACACTTCCTTTGCTATTTGTAGAAAGGATAGGAAAATAGTTGCTAGGAAGTTGGGGGCAAAATGCAAGGGAGACAGGACTTGCATTTGGGTCCCTAAGGACATTTGTGCTAACCTTGCAGGACCCAACATGAGTTGGGTACCTAAGACCCAAGCCTAAATTTGCCTTGCAGGTTTATGCATCCGGGGGTTCAAGCTGGATTATCGACAGCGGATGCACAAACCATATGACGGGGGAGAAGAAGATGTTCACCTCCTACGTCAAAAATAAGGATTCCCAAGATTCAATTATATTCGGTGATGGGAATCAAGGCAAGGTAAAAGGGTTAGGTAAAATTGCAATTTCTAATGAGCACTCAATTTCAAATGTGTTTTTAGTTGAGTCTCTTGGTTACAATTTGCTATCTGTTAGTCAACTATGCAACATGGGATATAATTGCCTTTTTACTAATGTAGATGTGTCTGTCTTTAGAAGATGTGATGGTTCACTAGCTTTTAAGGGTGTACTAGACGGCAAGCTTTACTTAGTTGATTTTGCAAAAGAAGAGGCCGGTCTAGATGCATGCTTAATGGCTAAGACTTGCATGGGCTGGCTGTGGCATCGCCGCTTAGCACATGTGGGGATGAAGAACCTCCACAAGCTTCTAAAGGGAGAACACGTGATAGGTCTAACAAATGTTTATTTCGAAAAAGATAGACCTTGTGCAGCTTGTCAGGCAGGTAAACAAGTGGGAGGAGCACATCACAGCAAGAATGTGATGACCACGTCAAGACCTCTGGAGCTGCTGCATATGGACCTCTTCGGACCCGTCGCCTATCTAAGCATAGGAGGGAGTAAGTATGGATTAGTTATTGTTGATGACTTTTCCCGCTTCACTTGGGTGTTCTTCTTGCAGGATAAGTCTGAAACCCAAGGGACCCTCAAGCGCTTCCTCAGGAGAGCTCAAAATGAGTTTGAGCTCAAGGTGAAGAAGATAAGGAGCGACAACGGGTCCGAGTTCAAGAACCTTCAAGTGGAGGAGTTTCTTGAGGAGGAAGGGATCAAGCACGAGTTCTCCGCTCCCTACACACCTCAACAAAATGGTGTGGTAGAGAGGAAGAACAGGACGCTAATCGATATGGCGAGGACGATGCTGGGAGAGTTCAAGACCCCCGAGTGCTTTTGGTCGGAAGCTGTGAACACGGCTTGCCACGCCATCAACAGGGTCTATCTTCATCGCCTCCTCAAGAAGACGTCATATGAGCTACTAACCGGTAACAAACCCAATGTATCTTACTTTCGTGTTTTTGGGAGCAAGTGCTACATTCTAGTGAAGAAGGGTAGAAATTCTAAGTTTGCTCCCAAAGCTGTAGAAGGGTTTTTATTAGGTTATGATTCAAATACAAGGGCGTATAGGGTCTTCAACAAATCATCGGGTTTGGTTGAAGTCTCTAGCGACGTTGTATTTGATGAGTCTAATGGCTCTCCAAGAGAGCAAGTTGTTGATTGTGATGATGTAGATGAAGAAGATGTTCCAACGGCCGCTATACGAACCATGGCGATTGGAGACGTTCGGCCACAGGAACAAGATGAACCAGGTCAACCTTCTTCCTCAACAACGGTGCATCCCCCAACTCAAGACGACGAACAGGTTCATCAAAAGGAGGCGTGTGATCAAGGGGGAGCACAAGATGATCATGTGACGGAGGAAGAAGCGCAACCAGCACCTCCAACCCAAGTTCGAGCGATGATTCAAAGGGATCATTCAGTCGACCAAATTCTGGGTGACATTAGCAAGGGAGTAACTACTCGATCTCGATTAGTTAATTTTTGTGAACATTACTCTTTTGTCTCCTCTATTGAGCCTTTCAGGGTAGAGGAGGCCTTGCTAGATCCGGATTGGGTGTTGGCCATGCAGGAGGAACTTAACAACTTCAAGCGCAATGAAGTTTGGACGCTGGTGCCTCGTCCCAAGCAAAATGTTGTGGGAACCAAGTGGGTGTTCCACAACAAACAGGACGAGCACAGGGTGGTGACGAGGAACAAGGCTCGACTTGTGGCAAAAGGTTATGCCCAAGTCGCAGGTTTGGACTTTGAGGAGACTTTTGCTCCTGTGGCTAGGCTAGAATCAATTCGTATCTTGCTAGCATATGCCGCTCACCATTCTTTCAGGTTGTACCAAATGGATGTGAAGAGCGCTTTCCTCAACGGGCCAATAAAGGAGGAGGTGTACGTGGAGCAACCCCCTGGCTTCGAGGATGAACGGTACCCCGACCACGTGTGTAAGCTCTCTAAGGCGCTCTATGGACTTAAACAAGCCCCAAGAGCATGGTATGAATGCCTTAGAGATTTCTTAATTGCTAATGCTTTCAAAGTTGGGAAAGCCGATCCAACTCTTTTCACTAAGACTTGTGATGGTGATTTGTTTGTATGCCAAATTTATGTCGATGACATAATATTTGGTTCTACTAATCAAAAGTCTTGTGAAGAGTTTAGCAGGGTGATGACGCAGAAATTCGAGATGTCGATGATGGGCGAGTTGAACTACTTCCTTGGGTTCCAAGTGAAGCAACTCAAGGACGGCACCTTCATCTCCCAAACGAAGTACACGCAAGATCTGCTAAAGCGGTTTGGGATGAAGGACGCCAAGCCCGCAAAGACGCCGATGGGAACCGACGGACACACCGACCTCAACAAAGGAGGTAAGTCCGTTGATCAAAAAGCATACCGGTCAATGATAGGTTCTTTGCTTTATTTATGTGCTAGTAGACCGGATATTATGCTTAGCGTATGCATGTGTGCTAGATTTCAATCCGATCCTAAGGAGTGTCACTTGGTGGCGGTGAAGCGAATTCTTAGATATTTAATCGCTACGCCTTGCTTCGGGATCTGGTATCCAAAGGGGTCTAACTTTGACTTGATTGGGTACTCAGATTCCGACTATGCTGGATGTAAGGTTGATAGGAAGAGTACATCGGGGACGTGCCAATTCTTAGGAAGGTCCCTGGTGTCATGGAACTCTAAGAAACAAACCTCCGTTGCCCTATCCACCGCTGAGGCCGAGTATGTTGCCGCAGGACAGTGTTGTGCGCAACTACTTTGGATGAGGCAAACCCTCAGGGACTTTGGCTACAATCTGAGCAAAGTCCCACTCCTATGTGACAATGAGAGTGCTATCCGAATAGCGGAAAATCCTGTTGAGCACAGCCGCACAAAGCACATTGACATCCGGCATCACTTTTTGAGAGACCACCAGCAAAAGGGAGATATCGAAGTGTTTTATGTTAGCACCGAGAACCAGCTAGCCGATATCTTTACCAAGCCTTTAGATGAGAAGACCTTTTACAGGCTGCATAGTGAGCTAAATGTCTTAGATTCGCGGAACTTGGATTGAATTGTAGCATACATGTATTTATGCTTTTGATCATGTTCCTTTTTGCATCTTGTTGCTTATCATGGTGCTCAAGTTGTACAAACACTCCCTGGACCTCACAAGTCCGTTGCAAAGTGATGCACATGTTTAGGGGGAGATGTGTTACAACTTGACCCTTTGAGACTAACCATATGCTTGAGTTTACTTGTTTTAGTCTCGAAGGAGAATTGAAAGGGAAAAGGTGGACTTGGATCATGCAAGACTTCCACTGCACTCCGATGAGAGGGTAACTTATTCCAAGTCCATCTCATGAACTCTTATTGCCATTGGCTCAAAATTGAAGATTTTGGTGAGGCAATGGGGTTAAAGGGCCAAGATTGATCCCGTTTTGGTGCTTGATGCCAAAGGGGGAGAAAATAAAGGCCAAAGCGATAAATGGATCAGCTACCACTTGAGAAATTTGAAAATAGTAGAGTAGAGTTTTTGGTTTGTCAAAACTCTTTTATTGTCTCTTTTGGCTTCTTGTGGGGAGAAGTAGTAATTATGGGAAAAAGGGGGAGTTTTTGACATCTTTAATCAATCTCTCTTGAAATGACTCTCTTTTTGCTTCAACATGTGTGTTTGACTTAGAGATAGAGATTTGAGTTTGATTTGCAAAAACAAACCAAGTGGTGGCATAGAGTGATCCATATATGTCAAAATTGAACCAAAATAATTTGAGTTCTTATTTGAAGTGTTGTTGTACTTGTTCTACTTGCTTTATGTTGTGTTGGCATAAATCACCAAAAAGGGGGAGATTGAAAGGGAAATGTGCCCTTGGGCCATTTCTAAGTATTTTGGTGATTGAGTGCCAACACATGTGCTTAATTGTGAATTTATGTACATGGATGAACAAGGTGCAAATCATGAAGTAAAGGTATGTTTCTAAGCCTTAGTACATTGGTTTTGTGTACTAATATATTTGTCTAAGTGTTAGAAACAGAAAGAAGAAGAAAAGAGAAGAGGAGAAAATGACTTGGTTGTGTGCAGCCAAGACTCAGCTCAGTCTGGAGCACCGGACTGTCCGGTGTGCACCGGACAGTGTCCGGTGCGCCAGGCTGGCTCGGAGCAAACTGGCCGCTCTCGGGAATTCGCCGACGGCGTACGGCTAAAATTCACCGGACTGTCCGGTGTGCACCGGACTGTCCGGTGAGCCAACGGTCGGCCAGGGCCAACGGTCGGCCGCGCAATCCGCGCGGGACACGTGGCCGAGCCAACGGTCGGAAGACGGCACCGGACTGTCCGGTGTGCACCGGACATGTCCGGTGCGCCAACGGCTCCAGATCTTCCAACGGTCGGCAACGGTCGGAAGCGCCAGTTATGGAAACAAATCGGGCACCGGACAGTGTCCGGTGTGCACCGGACTGTCCGGTGCCCCCGACGACAGAAGGCAAGGATGGCCTTCCGGATTTGCTCTCAATGGCTCCTAGCTGCCTTGGGGCTATAAAAGGAGCCCCTAGGCGCATGGAGGAGACACACAAGCAACCTTTGAGTATTCTTGATCATCCACACTCAGTCTCTGCGCATTTGTTTGTCATTCTAAGTGTTTCGAGCTCAGTTCTAGTGAGAACTTTGTGATACTCTTGTGAGCTCGATTCTTGGTCGTGTGTGTGCGCGTTTCGCTGTGGATTTGTGTGTGTTGCTTCCCTCCCTTACTCTGTGCTTCTTTGTGATCATATACTTGTAAGGGCAAGAGACTCCAATTTGTGGAGATTCCTTGCAAACGGGATAGTGAAAGGCAAAACAAAACACCGTGGTATTCAAGTGGGTCTTTGGACCGCTTGAGAGGGGTTGATTGCAACCCTCGTCCGTTGGGACGCCACAACGTGGAGTAGGCAAGCGTTGGTCTTGGCCGAACCACGGGATAAACCACTGTGTCACCTCTGTGCTTGATCTCTTGTGGTATTGTGTTTTGTTGAGACTTCACCTTAGCCACTTGGCAATAATCGTGCTAACACTTAACAAGTTTTTGTGGCTTAAGTTTGAAGTTTTTACAGGATCACCTATTCACCCCCCCCCTCTAGGTGCTCACAAGCGCCTGCGGCCCCGGGTCGCCTCGGCAACGAGCACCGTCACCGCGACCGACGGGCCCACCTCGACGAGAGGGTGCGCCGAGGCTACCACCCCAGGCGTGGGGGACGCTACGACAGCGGGGAGGATCGGAGTCCCTCGCCCGAACCACCCGGTCCGCAAGCCTTCAGCCGAGCCATCCGACGGGTGCTGTTCCCGACCCGGTTCCGACCCCCGACTACTATCACAAAGTACTCGGGGGAGACGAGACCAGAACTGTGGCTCGCGGACTACCGTCTGGCCTGCCAACTGGGTGGAACAGACGATGACGACCTCATCATCCGCAACCTCCCCCTGTTCCTCTCCGACTCCGCTCGCGCCTGGTTGGAGCACCTGCCTCCGGGGCAGATCTCCAACTGGGGCGACCTAGTCCAAGCTTTCGCCGGCAATTTCCAGGGCACGTATGTGCGCCCCAGGAATTCCTGGGACCTCCGAAGCTGCCGACAGCAGCCGGGAGAGTCTCTCCGAGACTACATCCGGCGATTCTCGAAGCAGCGCACCGAGCTGCCCAACATCACCTACTCGGATGTCATCGGCGCGTTCCTCGCTGGCACCACCTGCCGCGACCTGGTGAGCAAGCTAGGCCGCAAGACCCCCACCAGGGCGAGCGAGCTGATGGACATCGCCACCAAGTTCGCCTCCGGCCAGGAGGCGGTCGAGGCTATCTTCCGAAAGGACAAGCAGCCCCAGGGCCGCCCATCGGAAGATACTCCCGAGGCGTCAACTCAGCGCGGCGCCAAGAAGAAGGGCAAGAAGAAGTCGCAAGCGAAACGCGACGCCACCGACGCGGACCTTGTCGCCGCCGCCGAGTACAAGAACCCTCGGAAGCCCCCCGGAGGTGCCAACCTCTTCGACAAGATGCTCAAGGAGCCGTGCCCCTATCACCAGGGACCCGTCAGGCACACCCTTGAGGAGTGCGTCATGCTTCGGCGCCACTTCCACAGGGCCGGGCCACCCGCGGAGGGTGGCAAGGCCCGCGACGACGACAAGAAGGAAGATCACCAGACAGGAGAGTTCCCCGAGGTCCGCGACTGCTTCATGATCTATGGTGGGCAAGCGGCGAACGCCTCGGCTCGGCACCGCAACCAAGAGCGCCGGGAGGTCTGCTCGGTCAAGGTGGAGGCGCCAGTCTATCTAGACTGGTCCGACAAGCCCATCACCTTTGACCGAGACGATCACCCCGACCATGTGCCGAGCCCGGGGAAATACCCGTCGTCGTCGACCCCGTCATCGGCGATGTCAGGCTCACCAAGGTCCTCATGGACAGAGGCAGCAGCCTCAACATCATCTACGCCGAGACCCTCGGGCTTCTGCGTATCGATCTGTCCTCTGTCCGGGCAGGCGTTGCGCCCTTCCATGGGATCATTCCCGGGAAGCGCGTCCAACCCCTCGGATAGCTCGACCTTCCCGTCTGCTTCGGAACACCCTCCAACTTCCGAAGGGAGACCCTGACGTTCGAGGTGGCCGGGTTCCGAGGAACCTACCACGCGGTACTGGGGAGGCCATGCTACGCGAAGTTCATGGTCGTCCCCAACTACACCTACCTGAAGCTCAAGATGCCGGGCCCCAACGGGGTCATCACCGTCGGCCCTACGTACAAACACGCGTTCGAATGCGACGTGGAGTGCGTGGAGTACGCCGAGGCCCTCGCCGAGTCCGAGGCCCTCATCGCCGACCTGGAGAGCCTCTCTAAGGATGTGCCAGACGTGAAGCGTCATGCTGGCAACTTTGAGCCAGAGGAGACGGTTAAGTCCGTCCCCCTCGACCCCAGAGGCGACACTTTCAAGCAGATCCGAATCGGCTCCGGGTTCGATCCCAAATAGGAAGCAGTGCTCGTCGACTTTCTCCGCGCGAACGCCGACTTCTTCGCGTGGAGTCCCTCGGACATGCCTGGCATACCGAGGGATGTCGCCGAGCACTCGCTGGACATCCGAGCCGGAGCCCGACCCGTCAAGCAGCCGCTGCGCCGATTCGACGAGGAGAAGCGCAGAGCCATAGGCGAGGAGATCCACAAGCTAATGGCGGCAGGGTTCATAAAAGAGGTATTCCATCCCGAATGGCTTGCCAACCCTATGCTTGTGAGAAAGAAAGGGGGGAAATGGTGGATGTGTGTAGACTACACTGGTCTCAACAAAGCATGTCCGAAGGTTCCCTACCCTCTGCCTCGCATCGACCAAATCGTGGATTCCACTGCTGGGTGCGAAACCCTGTCTTTCCTCGATGCCTACTCAGGGTATCATCAAATCAGGCTGAAAGAGTCCGACCAGCTCGCGACTTCTTTCATCACACCCTTCGGCATGTACTGCTATGTCACCATGCCGTTCTGCTTGAGGAATGCGGGCGCGACGTACCAGCGGTGCATGAACCATGTGTTCGGCGAACACATTGGCCGCACGGTCGAGGCCTACGTCGATGACATCGTAGTCAAGACGAGGAAAGCCTCCGACCTCCTTTCCGACCTTGAAACGACATTCCGATGTCTCAAGGCGAAAGGCGTCAAGCTCAATCCCGAAAAGTGTGTTTTCGGAGTACCCCGAGGCATGCTCTTGGGGTTCATCGTCTCCGAGCGGGGCATCGAAGCCAACCCGGAGAAGATCGCAGCTATCACCAGCATGGGGCCCATCAAGGACTTGAAAGGCGTACAGAGGGTCATGGGATGCCTCGCGGCTATGAGCCGCTTCATCTCACGCCTCGGCGAAAGAGGTCTACCTCTGTACCGCCTCTTAAGGAAGGCCGAGTTCTTCACTTGGACCCCTGAGGCCGAGGAAGCCCTCGGGAACCTGAAGGCGCTCCTCACAAAGGCGCCTATCTTGGTGCCCCCAGCTGCCGGAGAAGCCCTCCTAGTATACATCGCCGCGACCACTCAGGTGGTTAGCGCCGCGATTGTGGTCGAGAGGCAAGAAGAGGGGCATGCGTTGCCCGTTCAGAGGCCAGTCTACTTCGTCAGTGAGGTACTGTCCGAAACCAAGACCCGCTACCCACAAGTTTAGAAGCTGCTGTATGCGGTGATCCTGACGCGATGGAAGCTGCAACACTACTTCGAGTCTCATCCGGTAACTGTGGTGTCATCCTTCCCCTTGGGGGAGATCATCCAGTGCCGAGAGGCCTCGGGTAGGATTGCAAAGTGAGCGGTGGAAATCATTGGCGAGACGATCTCGTTCGCTCCTCGGAAGGCCATCAAGTCCCAGGTCTTGGCGGACTTCGTAGCTGAATGGGTCGACACTCAGCTACCGACGGCTCCGATCCAACCGGAGCTCTGGACCATGTTCTTCGATGGGTCGCTGATGAAGACAGGAGCCGGCGTAGGCCTACTCTTTGTCTCGCCCCTCGGGAAGCACCTACGCTACGTGCTATGCCTCCATTTCCCGGCATCCAACAATGTGGCTGAGTACGAAGCTCTAGTCAACGGGTTGCGGATCGCCATCGAGCTAGGGGTCCGACGCCTCGATGCTCGCGGTGACTCGCAGCTCGTCATTGACCAAGTCATGAAGAACTCCCACTGCCGCGACCCGAAGATGGAGGCCTACTGCGATGAAGTTCGGCGCCTGGAAGACAAGTTCTACGGGCTCGAGCTCAGCCACATCGCTCGGCGCTACAACAAGACTGCGGACGAACTGGCTAAAATAGCCTCGGGGCGAACGACGGATCCCCCGGACGTCTTCTCCCGGGATCTGCATCAACCCTCCGTCAAGATCGACGACACGCCCGAGCCCGAGGCACCCTCGGCCCAGCCCGAGGCACCCTCGGATCATCCCGAGGCACCCTCGGCTCGGTCCGAGGCATCCTCGACTCAACCCGAGGTGCCCTTGGCCCCCGAGGGCGAGGCGCTGCACGTCGAGGGGGAGCAAAGCGGGGTCACGCCTGATCAGAACTGGCGGACCCCGTACCTGCAATATCTCCACCGAGGAGAACTACCCTCCGACCGAGCCGAAGCTCGGCAGGTGGCGCGGCGCGCCAAGTCGTTCGTCTTGCTGGGTGATGAGAAGGAGCTCTACCACCACAGCCCCTCCGGCATCCTCCAGCGATGCATCTCCATCGCCGAAGGTCAGGAACTCCTGCGAGAGATACACTCGGGGGCTTGCGGCCATCACGCAGCGCCTCGAGCCCTTGTCGGGAATGCTTTCCGGCAAGGCTTCTACTGGCTGACGGCGGTGGCCGACACCATTAGAATTGTCCGCACCTGCGAAGGGTGCCAGTTCTACGCAAGGCAGACCCACCTGCCCGCTTAGGCTCTACAGACGATACCCATCACCTGGCCTTTTGCTGTGTGGGGTCTGGACCTCGTCGGCCCCTTGCAGAAGGAACCCGGGGGCTACACGCACCTGTTGGTCGCCATCAACAAATTCTCCAAGTGGATCGAGGTCCGACCCCTGAACAGCATCAGGTCCGAGCAGGCGGTGGCGTTCTTCACCAACATCATCCATCGCTTCGGGGTCCCGAACTCCATCATCACCGACAACGGCACCCAGTTCACCGGCAGAAAGTTCCTGGACTTCTGCGAGGATCATCACATCCGGGTGGACTGGGCCGCCGTGGCTCACCCCATGTCAAATGGGCAAGTAGAGCGTGCCAACGGCATGATTCTACAAGGGCTCAAGCCTCGGATCTACAACGACCTCAACAAGTTTGGCAAGCGATGGATGAAGGAACTCCCCTCGGTGGTCTGGAGTCTGAGGACAACGCCAAGCCGAGCCACGGGCTTCACGCCGTTCTTCCTAGTCTACGGGGCCGAGGCCGTCTTGCCCACAGACCTGGAATTCGGCTCCCCAAGGGAGAGGGCCTACACCGACCAAAGCAACCAAACTAGCCGAGAAGACTCGCTGGACCAGCTGGAGGAGGCCCGGGACAGGGCCTTACTACACTCGGCGCGGTACCAGCAGTCCCTGCGACGCTACCACGACCGAGGGGTCCGGTCTCGAGACCTCCAAGTGGGCGACCTGGTGCTTCGGCTGCGACAGGACGCCCGAGGGCGGCACAAGCTCACACCCCCCTGGGAGGGGCCGTTCGTCATCGCCAAAGTTCTGAAGCCCGGAACGTACAAGCTGGCCAACAGTCAAGGCGAGATCTACGGCAACGCTTGGAACATCCAACATCTACGTCGCTTCTACCCTTAAGATGTTTTCAAGTTGTTCATATATCTCGCGCCCAGCAAAAGTTTAGTCGTCAAGGAAGGGTCGGCCTCGCCTCGGCAAAGCCCGACCCTCCCTCGGGGGCTAAAAGGGGGGAACCCCCTCTGCGTCGAAATTTTCCTCGAAAAAAGGTCTTTTCTGCCAGAAGGTCTTTCGGGCTGTTTGACTACTTCGAAAGTGGGTCCTGAAAACGACGGAGTACACGTAAGCAGCCAAGGCTGACCGAGCCGAGGGACTCCTACGCCTCCGGGATACGGATACCTCACTCATCACCTTCTGCGATAAGTAACTCACGTTCGGATAAGTGATCCCGCGGACCGAACAAGTCTTCACGGTCGGAAGCTCTTCTGCCGAAGCGATTTCTCGAGCCTTCTCGACTGCGTCGGGAACAGAGCCCCATGGACGGGTAAGAGTGCGCATAAGCGGCAGGGCTGACCGAGCCGAGGGACTCCTACGCCTCCGGGATACGGATACCTCACTCGTCACCTTCCGCGAGAAGCAACTCTCGCTCGCACAAATATTTCTGTTACCAACAAAAGGGTCCAGATACTCGAAACAAGAGGAAAGGAGACGCGGCTTTACAACACGGCGAGGGTGTGTTTTGGCCTCGGCGGCCGCAGGGAACACACACTACAAGACAATCCGATCCTGCAGGCTCGGATCTTGACGGCTGAAGGGAGCAGCAGCACCCTCGGCATCGACGACACCTTCGGTGAAGTCCGACCTAGCCTCGGACGGCGACGCGGTCCGAAGATCTCCACTCTGAAGGACGACGTCATCGCCATGCCCGGGCCATCGCTACCAGGGTCTTCTCGGGAATCCGGCCCGAGCAGGCGGCTCGGCCGGTCACACCGGGGCCTCGGCCAGCTGTCCTCCAAGGACATCAGCCTGACCCGAGGCCTCGGCTAGTCAATTCCGGCGTCGGTCCCGCTAACGGACGACCCGGCCAGGCTCCGGCCAACCAGGTTTTTCTTTTCGAGCCAACTCTGCCTCTGTTCATGTTGACGCCGCTACCCCTGGCCTCGGCTCGTCGAAAAGCGGCCGAGGGGTTCCTTTAATTAAGCTAGAGAAGCCTCGGACAATAGGGTTGACCGAGCCGAGGGACTCCTACACCTCCGGGATACGGATACCTCACTCGTCACCTTTACACGGGGCGACTCACGCTTGGTGAAGCAGTTCAGACAACCAACAGGCGAGTCTTAGTGCTCGAAAATAAGGGAAAAACACGGCTCCGTACCGAATATACATACATGTTCAGGCCCCGACAGCCACAATGAACAAAAATACTGGCATCCAAGGTGCCATTACAAACAGAACTCCGGTTCCACCTCCGCAGGTACGAACAACCCCACTCGACGGGGGAGAGGCCTGCGGAGCAACAGAAGACCGACGAACGGCTTGTCGTCGCTCGCCCCAGCAGCGGCGACGACGACGACTTCTGCTCCGGGGGTCCGAACAGCAGCAGCGATGACCTCAGGGTGGATGCTGCTGTCAGGAGGCCCCCGCCCGTGCCCAAACTCGAGAGGCAAGGACGGGCAGAAGGCCGTAGAGTTGGAGGTCGGTCCGTGGGTGGCGCCGGCAAACTCGTCGGTGGCGGAACCTCTTCCAGCTGCCGTGGCGGGAGGCGGCACCGGGAGCGGCTCCGAAGCCGCTCGGCTCAGAGAGCCGGGCACGGTGCAGCTGTCAGCGCCACGGACAACTCCCGCCCTTCCCCCCGATCACTGAGGGAAGGAGCGGGCCACCGCCCACGCAGGGGCCGACCCCAACTCGGCACACTCCCCTCCCCAGCACTAGTGATGAAAATCCTTGAGG
Organism: Zea luxurians; assembly: GCA_029449295.1. NCBI lineage: Eukaryota > Viridiplantae > Streptophyta > Magnoliopsida > Poales > Poaceae > Zea > Zea luxurians. The sequence continues at coordinate 32,164,598 of JAOPSE010000010.1, read as the reverse complement.
CTGAGGGAGGGGCAGAGGCCGCGGCCCGGCTCGCTTTCCCCCACCATCAAACTGGAGGTCACCATCTTGGGTGACCGCCAGTGGAGGGGTGCAGCCGGGCTGCGTGATGAAAATCCTTGAAGCCGAACGATGGCTGAAAGGTGCCAACTCCCACGGAGTTGTGTTCCCCCAACGACGAGGCGGAAAGACGGCGGATCTCCCCCATCCGGGGGCTTGGAAGGTGGAAAGACACGATGCATAAGGGAGCGCGAAGACATGGTCTCCTTCCAAGGGGGTCACCCTCCTTTTAAAGGCGGATCTCCCTACTTGCGTCCCCAGCCGTCACGGGCTGAGTCTTCTACAACACACTCCAAGGTCCTCCCCTACGGCGCGGGGGCTGGGTCCCACACGTCATGCAAGCCGACTCAGAGCAGAAGAAGCCAAACCGCCGCGCACGGTGCGTACAACCGCCCAGCGGTTACAAGCGACCCTCCACTTTTGCCCAGACCAGCGGGCGAAAGGGCGGGCAGCCGTGCAGGCGGCATGCAACCGCGCCAAGTGGGCGCACTTCTCCGACTCCCAACACTCCCGGCACGGAGGCCCAGGCTCACGCGTCATGCAATCGGTGCGCCGGTTGCTACGTGTGAGTAACTGCATCGCCACCTGCGGCACCACCGCGCCTCCTCGACTACGGAACCAATACCGCGATTCGAGGCCACCCAGCGCACGACCCAGCGGCTCCAGCCTGGCGCGACGATCAATACGGCCGAAGATGGGCCGGCAGTAATGGCGGTGGCAGGCGGGCAGGTGCAGCGGTGACGTCGTCAGCCAAGCTTACGTCCCATCCGGGGGCAGCAAGAGAACCCTCTCTCACGGCGTGAAGGCAACGCGCCCGTGACCCGTTCCTCGAACGGCTCACGCATGCGCAACGGCTACCCTGCGAACCACTCGCCCTGTCGCATCAACTCCGTGGCGGGACACGCGGCGCCTCTGGCAGGAGAAGCGAGCGACGCTTCGCCTTCGGCATAATGACCGCGTCAAAAAAAAGGTACGCCGTATCGTTCGATTTCGTATCCTTTTCCGTTTTTCCTCTTTCTCTCTCTTGCAACAGGGACCGGGAAAGGGAGATACCCCGAAAAGGATCCTTCCCCGAGAAGGAACCAGGCTCCGAGCCCCCTACTGATCAGAGGTTCGAAGGCTGGCCCCTCGGACTCGGGCTAAGTCCCGGAAGACGGCGAACTCCGCCCGACCCAGGGCTCGGACTCGGGCTAAGTCCCGGAAGACGGCGAACTCCGCCCGACCCAGGGCCCGGACTCGAGCTAAGTCCCTGAAGATGGCGAACTCCGCCCGACCCAGGGCTCGGACTCGGGCTAAATCCCGGAAGACGGCGAACTCCGCCCGACCCAGGGCTCGGACTCGGGCCAAGTCCCAGAAGACGACGATCTCCGCCTCGCCCGACCCAGGGCTCGGACTTGGGCTCAACCCCAGAAGACGACGAACTCCGCTTCGCCCGACCCCAGGGCTCGGACTCCGCCCCGGCACCAGCCGGCGATCTCCGCCTCGCCCGAACCTGGGGCTCGGACCCGACCTCGGCCACGGAAGACGGACTCGACCTCGGCTTCGAAGGAGCTTCCACGTCGCCCAACCTAGGGCGTAGACCAGCCACGTCAACAGGAGGCGCCATCATCACCCTACCCCGAGCTGACTCGGGCCACAGGGAACAAGACCGGCGTCCCATCTGGCTCGCCCCGCCAGATAGGCAATGATGGCGCCCTGCATACTCTGTGACGACGGCGGCTCTCAGCCCCCTTACGGAAGCAAGAGGACGTCAGCAAGGATTCAACCGCTCCGACAGTTGTCCCTCCGCCAGGCTCCATCGCTCCTCCGACGGCCACGACATCACACCAGCTGGGTGCCAAAATCTCTCCGGCTGCCACAACGGCATGTACTCAGGGCGCTAGCTCTCCTCCGCTAGACACGTAGCACTCTGCTACACTCCCCATTGTACACCTGGATTCTCTCCTTGCGCCTATAAAAGGGAGGACCAGGGCCCTCTTAGAGAAGGTTGGCCGCGCGGGGACGAGGACGAGACACGCGCTCGCTTGGAGCTGCTCGCTCCCTCTCCCGCGTGGACGCTTGTAACCCCCTACTGCAAGCGCACCCGACCTGGGCGCGGGACGAACACGAAGGCCACGGGATTCCCACCTCTCTCACGCCGGTCTCCGGCCGCCTCGCTCTCCCCCCTTCGTGCTCGCCCTCGCGCTCGACCCATCTGGGCTGGGGCACGCGGCGACATTCACTCGTCGGCTCAGGGACCCCCCGGTCTCGGAACGCCGACACTACCGGCGCGGGCAACGGCTCTCGGGGAACAGACGCCTCGACCTGGCTCCCCGGGGTCGCCTCAACTCCCCCAGTCGAGGAGTCAGGCACCCTCTCGGTCTGCCCCCGCTCTTCGGGCCGGGACCTCGGCGTCCCGACTCTGGGGACTGACTGCATCAGCCCACTTGGGGGCTGGCTTGATGGCTCCTGGCCTAACCTCAAGCCAGGGCTGAAGCCGAGGCGGGCAGCCATGTCGTCTTCCTCGTCATCATCTTCATCATCGTCGTCATCATCAGGCGTTTCCGGTGACGGCTCCCTCGGGAGCCCCTCCCTCTCCTGCCGACGACGGAGCTTTTCCAAGGCGTCCCGAGCCCGCATCTGCTCGCGGGCCTGGGTCTTCTCCGCGTCCTTCTTTTTCTTCTTCTCCTTCGCGGCAACCCGACCGTGGCAGGGAAGGCTTGTGCCGCCCCACCTCCTGAGGACAGATGGAAATCCCGACCGTAAGAACCAGGGACAACCCGATGCAAGAGGGAGGAAGGAGTGGACACTCACCAGAGTCATGCACCCTTGGTCAGGGCGCATCAAAGGCTGGGAGAAGGCGCTGAGGTCCGGTTTCCCCAACGCGACGGCCACCCGCCCGTGGAGAACATCGAAGGGAAGGGGGTCCGAGGACATCCGCGAGCCCTCCAAGTCAGCCTCCGGTGTCATCTCCCAGAGCGGCAACCGTCGCTCCGCCAAGGGAAGCACCCTCCGGCGGTGGATGGCGGCAATCACTCCCGCGGCGGTGAGTCCCCCTTTCCGCAACGCCTCCAAAGCCTTGAGAAGGGGTTTGAGGTTCTTCTGTCTTTCGTGTGGGGTCCCGTGGCGCCAAGCATCGGCGGCGACGGTGACTACCCGCTGGGAAAACGGCGGGAGCAACTCGCCGTCATTCCGGAGGTAGAACCACCGGCGCTGCCACCCTTTGTTCGAGGACACAAGGGTGGCAGGAATGTACAGCGAGGCCCGCGACTGCCTCAGCTGAAGGATGCAGCCGCCGGCCCGCACTGCCGTGCGGACCTTTCTCTCCCCCGTCGGTGAAGCGAAAAGCTCCGCGAAAAAGAGATGAGTCCACAAGTCCCAGTGGGGGGCGATCCCCAAGTACCCCTCGCACACCGCTATGAAGATGGCGGCCTGCGAGATAGAGTTGGGGCTAAGGTTGTGCAACTCCACCCCGTAGTGGTGCAGGATCGCCCGCATAAAGCGGCTCGCCGGCACACCAAATCTGCGCTCGTGGAAGGAGACGAAGCTCACGATGTACCTCGGCGGTGGGGACGGAGCGGCTCTGCTCACAGGGGGAATCCATTCCGGCCGCCTCTCATCAGAGAGAGGGCAAAGCAAACCCTCAGCAACAAGATCCTCCAGATTGCCCATCGTCACTGTGGAGAAAGGCCATGGGTCGCGCGGCGAGATGATGGTCACCCGGTCGGCCATCACCGAGCAGAAGGGGTGGCGGCGCGAAGGACAGGGTGGGCGGTTTCCTTTTCTCTGGCTAAGTCTCTCGGGTTGCGAAAACCTAAGAGGGAAGCAGGAAGCGGAGCAAAGAACCATCGCTAGACCCTCCCCCGAGTATATAAAGGCCAAGGCGAGACTGGTTCAACGTTCCGCCTAGACCGGCCGCGGGATTCAAAAACACGAAGCGAAATGGTCGTTCCTCGAACGGCTCGCGCACGTGCAACGGCTGCCCCGCGAACCACTGGCAGGAGAAACGAGCGACGCTTCGCCTTCGCCATAATGACCATGTCAAAAAAGGTACGCTGCGTCATTCGATTTCGTATCCCTTTTCCTTTTTTCCTCTTTCTCTCTCTTGCAACAGGGACCGGGAAAGGGGGATACCCCGGAAGGGATCCTTCCCTGTGAAGGAACCAGGCTCCGAGCCTCCCTACTGATCAGAGGTTCGAAGGCTGGCCCCTCGAAAGGGTTAAACAGCCGCCTCAGAGCACGTGGGCTCCACACCCACTACTGGTCAGAGGTTCGAAGGCCGGCCCCTCGGAAGGGTTCAACGGCCACCTTAGGCTACTCGGGCTCTGCGCCCACTACTGATCAGGGGTTCGAAGGCTGGCCCCCGAAGGGTTCACAGCCGCCTCAGACACAGAGCGAGGGATGACCATGGGTACGTTCGATACATAACCAAGCCTCGGGCTGCACTCCCGAGGTACCCTAGGACATTTACGAGACCAACGGGAACGATCTTGTAACGGAACCCATTAGAGGGAGGCATCGAGCCCTCGGACCCCGTCGCCAGGGGACTGGGTCCGGCAGATCACCCGTAGGTACTTTTGGGCGCGCCTCTGGGCCTCTAGCCGACCCCTAACGAATGGGGCACGGACGTCCGCTCGGATCACCCACCTGCAGCTCACCGGAGACACCATGTTCGGCGCCCACCGAGGGCAACATGGCGCTCTCCCCCCCTCCTCCTTGCGGAAAGGCGACGCAGGGGCGTATGTAAAAAAGTCGAGTCTGTCCCTGATCGCCCTCTCGCCCTATGCAGAGGCTCGGGGGCTGCTCTCGCAAACCCGGCTCCGGCCAAACCGTTGACAGCATCAACATACCAGCCCGAGAACTTGGGACCCGACCGTACACCCGGGCTACGGCCAGCTCGCATGAGGGAACGACCAGACCAGCCGAAGCATTGCGCACGGCGTTAAGACCTCGGAGGAGTCAAACCACTCCTCCGAGGCCTCGGGGGCTACACCCGGCGGGTGCGCTCGCGCGCACCCACCGGAACAAAACGCAACCGAGAAAGGCTGGTCCCCTTGCAAAAAAGTGCGACGAAAGCCTCCAAGCGAGTGCTAACACTCCCTTCGAGGCTCGGGGGCTACTATCGAGGACCATAATTAGGGGTACCCTCAAGGCTCCTAATTCTCAACTGGTAACCCCCATCATCACAAAGCTACAAAGGCCTGATGGGTGCGATCAAGTCAGGGATCAGTCCATTCGAGGGACTCGATCACGCCTCGCCCGAGCCTAGCCTCGGACAAGGGCAGCCGACCCCGGAGGATCTCCGCCTCGCCCGAGGCCCCCCTCCAGCGGCGAACACGTTCCCGGCTCGCCCGAGGCCCTGTCTTCGCCAAGAAGCAACCCCGACCAAATCGCAGGAGCATTTAATGCAAAGGTGGCCTGACACCTTTATCCTGACGCGCGCCCCTCAGCTGACGGAGCCGAAGTGACCGCCGTCACTTCGCCGCTCCACTGACCGGTCTGTCAGAAAGACAGCGCCGCCTGCGCCACTCCGACTGCGGTGCCACTTGACAGAATGAGGCTGATAGGTAGTCAGGCCCGGCCGCACGCACCATAGGAAACTCCGCTCCGCCCGACCCAGGGCTCGGACTCGGGCTAAGCCCCGGAAGACGGCAAACTCCGCTCCGCCCGACCCAGGGCTCGGACTCGGGCTAAGCCCCGGAAGACGGCGAACTCCGCTCCGCCCGACCCAGGGCTCGGACTTGGGCTTAGCCCCGGAAGACGGCGAACTCCGCTCTGCCCGACCCAGGGCTCGGACTCGGGCTAAGCCCCGGAAGACGGCGAACTCCGCTCCGCCCGACCCAGGGCTCGGACTTGGGCTCAGCTCCAGAAGACGACGAACTCCGCTTCGCCCGACCCCAGGACTCAAATTCTGCCCTGGCCTTAGCCAACGGCCTCCGCCTCGCCCGACATAGGGGCTCGGACTCGGCCTCGGCCACGGAAGATGGACTCGACCTCGACCTCGGAGGAGCCTCCACATCGCCCAACCTAGGGCGCGGACCGGCCACGTCAACAGAAGGCGCCATCGTTACCCTACTCCAGGCTGACTCAGGCTACGGGGAACAAGACCGGCGTCCCATCTGGCTCGCTCCGCCAGATAGGCGATGATGGCGCCCCGCACGCTCCCTGACGATGGCGGCTCTCGGCCCCCTTACGGAAGCAAGAGGACGTCAGCAAGGACTCGACGGCCCCGACAGCTGTCCCTCCGCCAGGCTCCAACGCTCCTCCGACGGCCACGACATCACACAAACCGGGCGCCAAAATCTCTCCGGCCGCCACATGGCGTGTACTTAGGGCACTAGCTCTCCTCCGCTAGACACGTAGCACTCTGCTACACCTCCCATTGTACACCTGGATCCCCTCCTTGCGCCTATAAAAGGAAGGACCAGGGCCCTCTTAGGGAGGGTTGGCCGCGCGGGGACGAGGACGAGACGGGCGCTCGCGTAAGGCCGCTCGCTCCTTCCCCCGTGTGGACGCTTGTAACCCCCTACTGCAAGCGCACCCGACCTAGGCGCGGGACGAACACGAAGGCCGCGGGATTTCCACCTCTCTCACGCCCATCTCCGGCCACCTCGCTTTCGCCCCTTCGCGTTCGGCCTCGCGTCGACCCATCTGGGCTGGGGCACGCGGCGACACTTCACTCGTCGGCTCAGGGACCCCCCGGTCTCGAAACGCCGACAATTATGTAAATAACTCTAGTCTTTAATATTATTTACTCTTTAATGTTATTCGAAGCATTGTGCTATGATGAGTCATTTATGTAATCGCTGTGTACGTGAATTTCTGATCCTGGCATGTACATGGTTCGCATTCGGTTTACCTTCGAAAACCAGGTGTGACACATAATATCCGGTCTACTAGCGCAAAGATAAAGCAAAGATCATGTTGGGGACTTGTTCTCAAATGCTATGAGTTAAGAACAAGGCCCTTCGTCCTTCGAAGCATTATTTCCCTCGGGATATAATGATCTTCAGACGAAGGTCATGAAGACATACCTTCATTCTTGCAATATATGTTAATTAAAGAAGAGGCATATGAAATATAAGAGACAACATAAACAATCATATCACATTATTAATTCATCTTCATTATATTATCATGGAAAGATAGAAACAATATTGAATTACAAATGTACCTTCGGCTTGACAGAAGGTAAAAGTACAAGCGTGATGCACAAGCAAGTACCCGTCAGCGTGAACAGTATGGGGGTACTGTTCATCTATTTATAGGCACAGGACACAGCCTGTGAGAAATTACATTCATGCCCTTCATATTTACTATTGACTTATGGACAACTACATGAGGACTAAATAGCCTTTTCCCCTTTAAGTCGGTTCCTTTTTCCGCCATTTAGCCGAAGCTTCCTTGTACATATCTTTAGGATTGATTCGACCTTCGTCCCGATCATGCTTTCCATATTATATGTGCTTTTGACCCGAGTCCGAAGGTACCTGTTCATATGTCACACTTGGAAAACATTGTTAAATCACGTTTTTGAGGACCTTCGGAAGACGAAGGCCCCCAACAGTAGCCCCTCACAGCATTAATTTGTTAAGATAACGAATTCAGACTATGACATGGACGAAGGCCCTAAGCCGAAGGTCCGAAAAACACCTTCCCTTTGCTAGAATAGCAACAGTCAATGACAAATGGGGCCCTCCAATTTGAGGCGTGTTGAGCGTATAAATAAGAACTCACACCAACCACATTTGATATGCTGCTTATGCCATTTGCTTTATTTTCTCAATTTCATAGCTCTTGCTCACTAACGCTTGCTAGTTTTTCAAACTTTCTGAGCTTCGGTTAAAAAGACGTATTTTTGTCATTTCTGAAGGAGAAATGTCTCAAGACAAGAAGGTTGCTGCTGAGACGAAGCTGACTAAAGAGGAGAAGCTTTTCGAGGAGAAGAAGGCTGTGAATCCTTACATTGCTGGATTTATCAAATCAATGACAAAAACAAATACAGAGAAGATTACTAAGGAAATACTAGAAGACCTGTCTGAAGATACTGGTGACAGTGATAGTTATGATGCTGAAAGCGGGGGAGAAGATTCTGAGGACCGGCCCTGGAGGCCAAGACATACAATTTTTGGGAAATCAACAATTAAACAGAGTCATCTTGACAATATGAGAGGAAGGTACTTTTGGGACATGTCTATTGTGAGAGCTGGTGGAGACAACAACGTCCCTGCCCCCGAGGAAAACGAAGTTGTGATTTACCGAAGCTTCTTCAAAGCTGGGCTTCGGTTCCCACTGAGCAGGTTTTTGGTTGAAGTGCTGAAAATATATCAGATCTTCCTTCATCAGCTCACTCCCGAAGCCATTATTAGGATGGGGATTTTTGTCTAGGCTGTAAGAAGCCAAGGGTTGGAGCCAAGCGTAAAATGCTTTTGCAGTATGCACGAGCTTGTATATGAGATGAAGGCCATGGGCAAAGAACAATATCATAACAATTTTGGCTGTTATGGGTTTATTGCTTGCCCCAACGCAAGCCACCCGGTGCCAACATTCCGGAAAAGGTGGCCTGGAGCTTGGATGGAGGAATGGTTTTACGTGAAGAATGATTTGGGAGCAAGGGAAGATATTAAGGAAGTCATTATGCGTCCCATTTGGTCCCGCTTCGGCCTCCGAAGGCCGAAGGTTGAAATTGATGACGCTGCGGAAGCGTGTCAGAAGGCCTTCAGCATTGTTTGCTTCTTCATTGGTACAAGAGATTTAATTCAAAAGCATATAGCATTCAGAGTATGGCTGCTTGTAGAGAGCTAGGAAATACCGAAGGAGACCATCACCAAGTCTAGCGAAGGTGAACTGGTCCAGCTGAAGTATACATTTATGTATGGGGATAAGTTCGATGAACCAAACGATGACTGGCTGAAATGCATCGAAGCTACAAGTGATGAACTGCTTGGAGTATATTCCAAGGCAGAGGATAATGCACTATCCGCGGCCTTCGGAGGTCGGGGAAAGAAGAGATTGAACAGAGTTTTTGATGCCATTGGCTTCGTTTACCCCGACTACCGCTACCCGCTGTGAGGACAAGGGAAAAAGAGGAAAGCTGCTACTTCAGCCACCCCAGACGAACCTGTGCCGAAGGGAAAAAAGTTGAAGGTCCTAACTCACCAGCCGTGATACATCGAACCGGTCGAGATACCTGAATTTGGCGAAGGGACTTCCTCGGCTGCCAAAACAAAAGAAACTATTGCTCCCATGCAGAGGACTGAAGAGCTGGCTATAATGCCGAAGGTACTTTCAGTCAAGGTGGTTGAAACAAAGGTTGATAAGGCTGAAAGGCCAGAAATTGAAGTAATACCAAAAGTGCCAGAGGTTTTGAGCCCTCCAGAAAAGGTAACAGTACCGAAGGTACAAATGGGTTCTGTTGTGACTCCTAAGAGGAGGAGAATGGTAAATGTATTGGATGTGCTAGAAACAACCGAAACCTTGAATTCTGCTCCTACCAGAAAAATTGTCGAAGCTTCTAAGTCGCAACCCGAAGCTGAAACAAAACAGGCAAAAGTCGAAGCTACAATAATTTAAACTGAAGCCCAAGATGAGCCTTCAGAGCCCGCTGAGAAAAAGCCTGCGGAAATTGAAGAAAAGGCAACGAAAGAAAAGGCCACAGAGCAAATTTTGCCTGAAAAGGTTGCAACTCCTACTCCCGAAGCTTTAAAAGAGAGCATTGATTAAATCATTCGGCATGCTTCGGGAAAAGGACTTTCTCAAGAAGAAATACGAGAAGCCCAACATTATGCCCAAAAATTGAAATATCCGAAGAGGCATTAGTTTTTAATGGTAGTGGGGAAGAAGATTTTCTGTACTGTCTCCCGGATAATAAAGAGATATCCGTTTGCCGGGAGATAGGTAGAAGCATCAGATTCCCGAAGCTAGAAGATGGCCTTTCAATATTATCAAAGGATGAGCTCGCTGACAGTTTGGCGTATAATAGCATAAAGGTATAAAAGCTAATTTTGTATTTTGAAAACGAAATATTTTATTTGTTTATGCTTAACTCCGTCCTCCTCTTTGCAGGGCTTAATTCTTAGCAACGCGCTGAGGGCTCAGAAAAACATTGAAGACGAAGGATATACGATGGCTCTAAACAACCTTCGTTCAGAGGTAATTGAACTTAGAAATGAAGGTCTTGAGAAAGACAAAATCTTAATTTCATTGGTAAACAAAGTGAAAGAAGATGAAGCTAATTTCAAAGCTCAAGCTGAAATTCAAAAGAATGAGATCGAAGACCTTCGGAAACAGTTGGCCGAAGCCAAAGAAAAATGTGGCCTCGCAGAGGCCAACCGAGATATTAGTGAATATTGGAAAAACTATTTAGAAAAAACAGTTGAAGAACTTCGCGCATCCAAAGAAAGAAGCTTCGAAAAATCCCTAGGTTGCGTGGAGAAGATAAAAGCTAGCTTCGCCAACGTGGGCGCCCATTCCAACGAAGATAACTTTATACGAGGCGACCCTGAAGATGTTATCGAATGGATAAGCGGAGAGGCCGAAGCTTTTGAAGAAATTTTAAGTGATAGCGGGGATGTCTGCGCATTCTCCGGTGCAAGAGGAATTGCAGCCATCCTAGAGAAGACAGGTTGCGATCATGTCAAAACCCTAGCCCAGGCCAAAGCTGCCTTCTCCGTGGATGTCACGAAGGATCCCTCAGCCGAAGCAAGTTTATTGGGCGAAAAATTTTATACTGATGTGTGGGAAAATGGTGGCCGAGAAATGGCTCATGAAATTATGAAGAAAAGTGAAAAAGACATCCATGAGGCCCGAGCCGAAGCAAAGCGAGCTGAAGAAGCTGCTGAACGCGAAAAACGTATAGGTATTGTTTTGTGACCCTTAGCTTCGGCATTTGTTTTATGACTTCGAACTAATTAACTTTTCCTATTGTAGCCGAATTATCTCCGCGACCAGAACCATTTGATCCCCTGGCCGACCCAAAAACAAAGGAAGCACTGGAAACTATTAATATAGCCGAATCTATTGTTGACGAAGTCGTTAACAAATTGCTTAACGAAGTTGTGGAGAAGGTCCTGAAGGAAGACTAGTAGTTATTGTGAAAACATTTTTAGACGATCAATGTAACATTTGCTGGACTAAGTCTGTAATATTTGATGTGTATAGTTTTGAATCTAATATGTAAACTATTTGCAATTTGCTTCTTTGCGATGCATGAAACTTTTATATACATACCGTTTTTGAGCCTTCGGCGAAAAAACACCTTCCCTTCTTTTCATGCTTCGTAAAGAAAAAGATCCATGTTTCGTGAAAATATCCATGCTTCATAAGAACATCCAAGCTTCGTAAAAACATCCATGCTTCGTAAACAAGGGATCCCTTCTTTGGCAAAAGAGCTGATGAAGCTGTATTTCTCAGCTTACTTTGTGCCTTAGCACATTTTCATTTTTTATAAAGCAATCTCCGAAAGTCGACTTAGTATTCAATTCGTGTCATCGATGCAATATGATGTATGATGTGATGCTATGCGGGATGATGTGATGATATGATGCGAAGGTGAAAGGGAAATGTGCCCTTGGGCCATTTCTAGTATAGTTTTGGTGATTAAGTGCCCAACACATATTGAGTGAGTAATTATGTGCCAAATGATGGATGAAGTGCAAATCAACAAGAAGGTATGATTCTAGACTTAGTACATTGTTTTTTATGTACTAATATATTTGTCTAAGTGCTGGAATCAGAGAAAAGAGAAGAAGAAAAGAACTTGGCTCGAAGCAGCCAAGACTCAGCTTAGTCTGGCACACCGGACTGTTCGGTGGTGCACCGGACAGTGTCCGGTGTGCCAGGCTGGCGTCTGGCGAACTGGCTACTCTCGGGAATTCGTCGGTGGCGTACGGCTATAATTCACCGGACTGTCTGGTGGTGCACCGGACTGTCCGGTGAGCCAACGTCTGCCATCACAATGGTCGGTCGCCGAATCCGCGGGCGACGCGTGGCCCGCTCCAATGGTTGGCAGGAGGCACCAGACTGTCCGGTGCGCCAACGGCTATAATTCTGCAATGGTCGACTGTGCCATTTTAGGAAGGCGATCTGCACCGGACCATGTACAGTGCCTGTCCGGTGCGCCACCCGACAGAAGGCAAGAATTGCCTTCCCAGATTGCCTCCAATGGCTCCTAGCTGCCTTGGGGCTATAAAAGGGACCCCTAGGCGCATGGAGGAGAAACACCAAGCATTCTTTGATCATCTCTAAGCACCAAGACTCCATTCTCGCGCATTTGATTCTTTGTGATAGTGACTTGAGCTCTAGTTGAGTAGAGAACTCCTCGCATTGTGTTGTGAGCTCAAGTTGTGGCTTGTGTGTGTGTTTGTGCTCGTGCTTTGAGTCTTGTGTGTGTTGCTCTCCCCTCCCTTACTTCCGTGCTTCTTTGTGATCATCAATTGTAAGGGCGAGAGGCTCCAAGTTGTGGAGATTCCTCGTAAACGAGAGATAGTAAAAGAAAGGAAAACACCGTGGTATTCAAGTTGATCATTGGATCACTTGAAAGGGGTTGAGTGCAACCCTCGTCCATTGGGCGCCACAACATGGAGTAGGCAAGTGTTATACTTGGCTGAACCACGGGATAAACCACCGTGTCTCTTGTGCTTGTTTTCTTCATGACCATTGTGTTTCACAAGAGCTTGGTCCTTAGCCACTTGATTCTATTGAGCTAACACTTAACCAAGTTTTGTGGCTACAAGTATTTGATTTTACAGGATCACCTATTCACCCCCCCTCTAGGTGCTCTCAGAAGGATGATGCTAATGCTGAAGGCACACACCCACACTGGAAACACAATCTCTGCATTCCCTTAGGAACAACTGAAGTCTCTTTGCCGTTTATTTTTCGGCATCACCGCTTATTTTTTGGTGTAAGTTCTGCATCCCCTTAGGAACGTCTTTTTAACTTCTTCGCCTTCTATTTCGGCGGTATAAGTTCTGCATCCCCTTAGGAACGCCTTTTGAACTTCTTCGCCTTATATTTCGGCGGTATTTGGCTCTGCATTCCCTTTGGAACGACTTTTGAGCAGAAAACTTACACTATGCTCCCTTAGGAATGACTTTTTGTAGCTTCCGCAAAACTTACACTGCGCTCCCTTAGGAACGACTTTTTGTAGTTTCGGCGATTTTTAGCTCTGCATTCCCTTAGAAACGACTTTTGAGCTTCGGCAGCTTTTTGAGCTTCGTAAATCTATGAAGAAGATATATTTCATTCTGATAGAAGCAAAACTATTACAAGGAATTAAAACTAGTGTTTGCATTAATTGTTCCTTATTGAAAAACAAAATGAAGTAGAACAAAAAAGTATTTCGAGGGTAGGATATCACTCAATAAATGTGTTTTGATTCTGGCACAGTACTGTTGACTGTGCGAGCTTCAGATTCCTCCCTATACTCCCGTTGCTGTTGGGTGTGCTGGCGCCCTTCTGGCTGCTGGCTTCGGGAATAGGTCGGTTGTAGTGGTGGCGAGGGTGGGAGTTGTGGCCAAGAAGCCTGTGAATGGCTAGCCGAAGCAACAGAAACTGCAGGATGATTGCCCACATACTCTGGTATGTAGGGAGAGTGGCACGAAGCAGTGTGCAAGACCTGCTTCGACTGATTCTGCCGAGCTTCGGCTTCTGCTATCTCCTTTTGCTTCTGAATGGTGATTCGGCACATTCTTGCAGTATGGCCCTTGTCCTCACCACAAAATAAGTAGTAGATCTTTCTAGGCTGATCCCCAAATCTTCCTCCAAAGCCCCTGGCGCCTTTGCCCCTTGGAGCTGATGGCCTAAAAGAGCTTTGCTGTTGCACCGAAGATTGTGAGGTGTATTTGACCTCTGAGGCTGACTTCCTTTGTCGTCACTCTGAGTGGAGTTATGGATTGACCTGACATGCCTCGGGTGGATTCTTCCTCCGAAGCCCCTGGTCATTTCCGAGAATCTGTAAGCTTCCTCCCTTCTTGGGCGGAAATCATTGTCAGCTCGGATGTACTCATCCATCTTCTGAAGCAGCTTCTCCAGAGTTTGTGGGGGCTTCCTGGCGAAGTATTGAGCCGTAGGTCCTGGCTAAAGACCCTTAATCATGGCCTCAGTGACAATTTCATTGGGCACTGTGGGCGCTTGTGCCCTCAATCGCAAGAACCTCCAGACATATGCCTGGAGGTACTCCTCATGGTCTTGCGTGCATTGGAACAGGGCCTGAGCTGTGACTGGCTTCGTCTGAAAGCCTTGGAAACTGGTCACCAGCATGTCCTTGAGCTTCTGCCACAATGTAATTGTCCCTGGTCGAAGGGAAGAATACCAAGTCTGGGCCACGTTCTAGACTACCATGATGAAGGACTTAGCCATGACAGCCGCATTGCCTCCGTATGAGGATATTGTTGCCTCATAACTCATCAGAAATTGTTTTGGGTCTGAATGCCCATCATACATTGGTAACTGAGGTGGCTTGTAAGATTGTGGCCATGGGATAGCCTGCAGTTCTGCTGCCAAGGGAGAAGCATCATCAAAAGTAAAGGTATCATGATTAAAATCATCATACCATCCATCTTCGTTGAATAAGCCTTCCTGACGAAGCTCCCTGTGTTGGGGCCTTCGGTCTTGTTCATCTTGAGCGAGATGACGTACTTTCTCAGTAGCCTCATCGATCTTTCTTTGAAGATCGGCCAGCCGAGCCATCTTCTCCTTCTTCCTTTGTACTTGTTGATGGATGATTTCCATGTCCCTGATCTCTTGGTCCAAGTCCTCCTCCTGGAGTGTTGGACTAGTGGCCTTTCTCTTCTGGCTTCGAGCATCTCGGAGAGAGAGAGTCTCCTGATTTGGGTCCAATGGCTGCAGCGCAGCAGCCCCTGGCGCTGAAACTTTCTTCGGTGGCATGACGAAGGTCAGTGCTTGCCGAAGGTGGTCGAATGAGTTCACCGGAGGTGGGCGCCAATGTTGGGGACTTGTTCTCAAATGCTATGAGTTAAGAACAAGGCAACACAAAATATTAAAGGTTAATGCCCTTCGTCCTTCGAAGCATTATTTCCCTCGGGATATAATGATCTTCAGACGAAGGTCATGAAGGACATACCTTCATTCTTGCAATATATGTTAATTAAAGAAGAGGCATATGAAATATAAGAGACAACATAAACAATCATATCACATTATTAATTCATTTTCATTATATTATCATGGAAAGATAGAAACAATATTGAATTACAAATGTACCTTCGGCTTGACAGAAGGTAAAAGTACAAGCGTGATGCACAAGCAAGTACCCGTCAGTGTGAACAGTACGGGGGTACTGTTCATCTATTTATAGGCACGGGATGCAGCCTGTGAGAAATTACATTCATGCCCTTCATATTTACTATTGACTTATGGACAACTACATGAGGACTAAATAGCCTTTTCCTCTTTAAGTCGGTTCCTTTTTCTGCCATTTAGCCGAAGCTTCCTTGTACATTACTTCGGGATTGATTCGACCTTCGTCCCGATCATGCTTTCCATATTATATGTGCTTTTGACCCGAGTCCGAAGGTACCTGTTCATATGTCACACTTGGAAAACATTGTTAAATCACGTTTTTGAGGACCTTCGGAGGACGAAGGCCCCCAATAGATCCTATCATAGACCGGTATGCCTTTTGATCAACGGACTTACCTCTTTTATTGAGGTCCAGATGTCCGTCTGTTCCCATCGGTGTCTTTGCGGGCTTTGCATCCTTAATTCCCAAACCTCTTGAGCAAATCTTGAGTGTACTTTGTTTGGGAGATGAAGGTTCCTTCCTTGAGTTGCTTCACTTGGAATCCAAGGAATTAGTTCAACTCGCCCATCATTGACATCTCGAATTTTTGCATCATCACCATGTTAAACTCCTCACAAGACTTTTGATTAGTAGTGTGGCGGAACCGCCCGAATTATTCCAACTTAAGTGCCTAAGTCCCGCCTTAGAGGCTAGACCACACTTAAATGGGAATAACCCGTCAATCCCTCGGATCTAGTCCGACGAGGCCACTGACAGGATCAAGTACCACAGTCTCACTCGATGGTGAGTCACAGAGCAAATACAATAAACCATAAAACCATACATTAAGGAGTATTAAATTATTACATCATCATCGGAGTTTTTGCAAAAGTAGCCATTACTGTTCGAAGTGCAGCGGAATGAAACTAACGATAAATAAACAGAGAGATGGGGAAGCCTGTCCCATCACTCCTCATGCTCCTCCTCTGCCGAGGTGGGGTCCCACTCGACAGTCCAACCTGGTGGCAAGATGAACGGCCAAGTCACTCCAGCAACCATATCCTCTAAAGAACCTGTAAAATTATGCCACAAGCAAGGCTGAGTATACTAATACTCAGCTAGACTTACCCGGTGTGAGGGGTCTACCCCTCTACCTCTAGACATGCAGCTGTTTGGCTGTGGGGTTTGGTTGCCAAAAGCACTAGCTGAGTTTATAAATCAAGTTTTAGCTTTGTCAAGTTTTAGTGTGACTCTCTTAAGACTAGAGGTGTACTATCTACTCATTCATGGTAGCAAGCAATTTAACAATCAACATCTTTGTCACAACATCACATTTCCGCTTGTTACTCAATGCAGTACAATGGATCAAGCAGTCTCATTAGCTGCGAGAAGCAGACGATTCGAATCGAGTTTTTAAACCTTGCAAGGTAAACCTAAACACATGACGTGGCGAGGCACTCCGTCCCCACACACATCAACCGTCCCCATCGATTCCCTAGCAACAGAAAGGGGCTCACCGCCTTGGCGTACAATGCCTCACTGACCCCGACTGCCGTCGTGCAGTGACCGCACTTGTACACACCATAACCAGAATGGGAGACCACGTCTCAGGTCGCGTGAGGAGGGCAATCTGCGGGCAGGTTCACTCAGGTACTAGGCTTACCGATTTACCATATTTCTCGGCATGTGCTTAGTACGTTCAAACGCTTGACACAGGTATCCGCACGTTAATCCTTATTCCAATTTCATCTCGTATACCACGCATCCCCATGGATCCGTGTCCACAGACCAATCATCAGTATGATATGAAAGTGGGTACAACTAATTCCTGACCTCGCACGAGTGCTAGAAAAATCACTCGACATCTACCGAGATCCCAACTTAGCAAGCAGCTACTCGACCTAGCATACTAGTATCCATCTCAAAAAGGATTCCTGAGTTCATGCAACTAGGGTTTCAATCAACTCCTACACTTAAGTGCACAATACAAGCCTACAAACATTAAGTGTAGTAAAATAATATATAGAACAGGTTATGCATAAACCGGGGCTTGCCTTCCAAAGCTGGGGCAGGCAGATCCTCTGGGCAGGCTCTGGTGCTGGATCCGGGGTCACCTCCTGAGCAACACCTTGCTCCGGCACGAGGACGTACTCTCCGTCAGTGAGGTTGCAGTCTATCGAATGCAATGAATAAGAATATGCATGTTATGATTATGCATGATTTAACAACATTATGCTAAAGGAAGAAGAACTAAGTTAGTTAGCAACTTAGGGTTTCTTGGTCATACGTGGCTTTTAGTGGTTTATGCTTATCACTCTAGGTTTAGGTGTTGTGGAGAATAAGCATAGTGGATTTGTATTTTTCCCTTACATATTTCAGTGGGCAAATTAAAAAGGGTTTTGCTAGTTGGGTTAGGGTGACACAAGTTTCCATTATCAATTTCCCCCTTTTTCAATTCTAATTATGAATTCTAGTCTGGGTTGAACTACAACAGTGGTTTAACTTCTTCCAAAAATCCTATAAAAATTACAGTGAGTTACTAGTTGTTACTGCAATTTGTCCTATAAATTTGAGGTGGTTATTGATTCAGATACTACTTGTGCAAAATTAACAAGGATAAGTTTTATAAGGGCACCTTACACTGTAGCTATGATTTAATTGAGGTTTTTGTACCAAATTTTATTTTTGTCCAGACACATAGGTGATATTAGGCCTTTGTGTTAAAAATCACAGAAAAAGTCATACTGGATATTTAGTTGTGAATTTCTAAAGTTTTATGCCAAAAAGGTGCTTATAACTAACTTGTTATTTGAAAAAATATCAAACAACAGATTTAATATTTTTCCTATGTTCATAATAATAAATCATTAGTTATCCCAAGGTTTGGGGTGTTTTCTCCTTGGGGTTATTTTCTAGGGTTTTTCTAAGTTTTCCTTGTTTTCTTAAAATAAAAGGTATCCCAACTATTTTGTACTAAACCAGAGTATAAGAAATTTTTCTAGTGAACTATACTGAGTAGGTAGACTAACAAAAATATGGGTGCTCCCTAGTGCCTTATTAAACCTTCATTAATGTTTTCTTTAACTTTAGGCTAAAAAGGGTTTAAAGGGTAAACTCTATCTTAACTGGGTGTACAGAGGGGTTTATTATTTTTAAACAGGTTAGGAAGTAATTAGGTACTTCTCTAATTTTTCTTAGCCTCAGTCTAATAGTGCAACTATTTTTCCTCCTATTATTTAGCTTTTGGCCAAATTAATATTTAAATCAGAACCTTAAAGTTTTCTGTAACACTTAGGGGTTTGTTTTATTTTTCTCAAGTAGTTTACATTATTTAAGATCTGGCAAAATTGGTTTGACTTGATTTGGGTGAATAAAACAGAAGATATGAATTATTCAAGTTCTGTTTGAATTTAAATCAGGTTAAATAAAAGGTTTCCTGGAAAAACCACTTTGCACCGAAGTCCTCGGGTTCTTTCCAAACTAATCCTCTCAGTTATATCCCTGCGCTACTATTCCCCTGAGTCACTGACAATGCGCAAAACCCCCTAGTCTTTTCTTCTTCTTCCCCGCAGTCCCTCCCTAGGTTTAAATAGTACCCGCAGAAATGAAAAGGGCGGCGCGGCTTACCAGCGGTGAGAGAGGTTCGGCGAGGGGCAGGGTTGGCTCCGGGAGGTCCTGGCAGTCACAGCGAGGTACGGCTCGACGGCGGTGGTGGCCGGAATCGTCCGGTCCACGTGCGCAGGCGGGTGATCTCGTCGACGGCGGGTGTTCCGGCTAAACCACGGCGATCTAGTTCAATCAAATGGCACGATGAGCTCCACGGGGTGAGGTAGAGGCTATGTGCACAAGGAATCGACGAATGGTGCAGAGGATTACCCGGTCTACGTTTACCGGCGGTCGGGCGAAGTCCGGCGATCGTGGACTGGCTTCTCCGGCGAAGCAAACTCCGATTCCTTGCTCGGGGAGCTTCACCGAGGCGTGCACAGTCTATTCCAAGGGTTGGACGGGGTTGGGAAGGGCTCTGTTGGCCGGTCTACGGTGGCAGGGGCTCGGGTGGCCGCGCGCACGCCGCGCACGGGGCAAACGCCGGTGGTTTTGGGCTCCGGTGAGGTCGAGCGTGCGCGGAGGAGTAGGGTCGACGCCTGAGGGTGATTTATAGGTGCGAGCGCGAGGAGGGGACGCGGGCGCGGCCTGGCGTGGCGCGGGGCGCGCGGGGGCGGGCGCGGGCGTGCTCTGGCGCGCGCAGAGCGCATCGAACACGTGGAGGTGTTCTTCTGCCCATGTTCAAAAGCTTGCTGAGATCGCATACGTGCGAATCTTGGCAAAAATCCGGCGTAGACCTCTCCCTGGCACCTATGGCTATCTCTTGTATGTGAGTTCCAAGGGAAGATAAGCCCTAGGTCAGAAGATATGCGGACGCCAAATCTGGCTTGTCTCCCTGTCCGCTGCGCGACAAAAATGATGCCAAGACATGTCAAACGTCAAGGGCTCGGTCTCAACTTTTTCCAGGGGGTGCCCTAGGTGGTATGCCACATTTTTGGTATAGAACTTAGGTGGTTTTGGTGCCATCTTCAAGGTGAACACGATGGATCTTTAGATTAGGTGTAGATTTTGACTTAGAGAGAATTAGAGAGCTCTAGCTCTTTCTCTACTTAAAGAATGGATTTGGGGTTTCTTAAGGGGTCTTTTTGCAATGTTTCCTCTCCATATTTGTTGATTAATATGTTACTTAGCTTTTGCCAAAGGTTAGGTCATGATTTGCACATTTGCTTAATCTCTCCCCCCTTCAACCATGGTTTTAGGAGATAGGGGTTCAAGAGAGGTCCAGGGTTTACTCCCTTCTTGCCCAAGGTGGTAAGTGCACAAAAGCTTGAGTAATGCTTTTAGGTCACTAACATTCTTGGTTAATACATGGTCTCCAAGATTCTTATGCTCCTCTCCTTAAGTTTCTTCCACATGTGATGACAGTCAGTAGTGCATAGAGGTGCCATAGCCATGGTAACACTTGGGGTGTTACAGCCCTCCCCCCTTAAAGGAATCTCGTCCCGAGATTTTAGGTAGAGTCCTCAGGAGGTTGCCATGAAGGTGTGCTGGTGTGTGGTTTCTGCTTTTCTTTAAGTTTCTCTAGTTAACTGTTCTTCGAATGTTATCCTCTTTGCAACTTCAGAAGGAAGTCCTTTTGGAGTCATTTTTAGAGCTTATACTGCCTTAAACATCTAAGTTTTTCTTATAATTAGATTCAAAGGGCAGGTGGGGGTGGGGTTTTGGATTACGTACCGACTCTTTTGGGCAAAAAGTCGGGAAAGCGAGAACGTAGAAAATCCTCAGTCTCCCGCGTAGCTTCTTCTACTGAATGGTGACTCCACTGAACCTTATGCATTATGATCGACTTGGTCCGCGTTGATCTCTCCTTTTGATCCAGCACTTTGACGGGTGTAACACCCCTGGTGTTACTGTAACTAAAACTTGAGCATGACATCATAAGCATTGGCATTGCATATGTTTGACACACCTAGAGTGCATTCACTAGGCAAAAATTTCAAACAAGTTGTATTGCTTAAGTGTTTTTGCAAATAGAACCCTGGATAGGAAACCTAACCCTAAATAGGGATTAAAGGGGTAAGACCTAACAAAGATGAGAAAACCTAAAGGCTTTAGGGTAATAGTTATAAATATCCCCAAAAACAAAGTTGAATCACATTTATACCCCTGGGATACCAGAAACCCTAATTGGAACCCTGGAAAACCCTAAAACCAAACCCTAGGGACCTATGTGCAAAATTAGTCCACTTTTGGACTAAAGTGCAAAAACCAAGTTAAATAGGTATCTTAAGTCATTTGGGTCACAAATATGTGAATTTACAAGCCAAACCCTAAGTTTTGGACTCATTTGCAAAAAGGACCCCAATTTTGATTCCTATGCTAAGTCTGAAATCAGGGTTATAGGCCCAACTTTGGGGCTGTGTAGCTTTCAAAATATTGGGAATTTATATTAGGTCACCACATCAAAGTTGAAGACCAAACATAGGAGAACAACTTTGCTTAAGAAGGAAAGCATAGTTGTTAAGAGAAATTTAGAGATAATTGAGCCTGAAGTTGGACTGTCAGACTGCCTGAGGTCTGAAATTCAGAATAACAGTGTTATGAGAAGAACTTTGAGCTCGATTGTGAATGGGATCCAGTGACTTTTTGTGGGAGCACATTGTAGCAAAGTTATAGATGGATTATAGCTCTACAACTTTACTACAGAAAGTTGGCTTAGGTTTCACATAAAAATTTGAGAAAACTGGGCTCCAACTTGGTCTGTCAGTTAGGCTGTCCACTGAAGCTGGCACACTGTTCAGTGTCATCTGAAATATCACGCCGTGGATCAGGATCACCCCCCCCCCCCCCCCCCCCCGCCGGTGATAAGAACGCCACCGCGGCGTGACCGGTCGTCGGTGGCCGCGGTAAATATCCTCGGCGTCGTGGCAAAAGGTTACCGAGGTGGCGAACTCCGGTTAAACGGCGACCCCGTGCCCTCACTGGAAACCGCCGCGCGGAAAGCTTGCCAGCGCATCCGTAGTCCGCGCTTCTTCCCAACTCCGGTCGATGGCCTATAAATTGAGCTCGGACTCCGCTTCTTCTCCCCATTACGCACCCTAGTGCTTAAGCAATTAACTCCATTTCGCCAGAGAACTTGCGCAGCCCCAATTCCCTCTCTTCTTCGTTCTTGCTCTGCCGTGAAGAACTTCTTCGTAGCCAGCGTTCCTCTGGTCGGTAACTCTCAAATTGCTCCCTGTTTTAGTTAATCTTTGCTCTCCTATCGCCCCTAGATGTGGCAATTTAGAGTCTGGCCGAAGCTCCTCACCGGAACGCACCTGTGCGCTGTCAAACACCGCCGTGACCCCCCCCCCACCGTCGACCCGTTCTTCGGGTCTTGTTCTGCCCAAACCGAAGCATGTCCAGGGACCCTAGTGAACCCGTAAACCTTTACCTAGCCTCAATTTAGCCATCCCCGCCGTTGTCCGATCGGAACATGTTCACCCTCTTGTCCATCCGCTCTGCCACCGTGGCCAGGACATTATAGTGTACCTTTAGTGAAATTGATGGAGGGGAAATGGTCGGGGTGGATCTAATTGTGTTCCGGTCGCTTGAGAGCTCCAGTCGCGGTGCCATCTGGCCGGAATAGGCTCACCGGAGCGCGGCGAGGGCTGATTCCTCGTCGTGGACTTGGCTCTGCAAAAGGATAGAATGTGGAGGACCTTAGTGCAAACCGTCAGCGACTCACTAAAACAGTAGAAGAACTCGTTCGCAGTTAGACAAAACCGCGGGGGTCTCTGTGCAAAGTCGCCGGGCGCGAGCGCGCGGGCGCACTTTTCCCCCGGACTGGGCCGTTTGGGCTGAAACCAGCCCATTACTGTTACACTCTTTTCTTTTTTTCTTTTTTAGTGAAGCTTTAGAAATATGTAGAAAAATGTAGAAAAATGGTAAAATTGTGAAACCAATTTTCCTAGGTTTCTTATTTTCCCTAGAATTTAACAAAAATAGTTTGGTGATTTTTAGGTTAAATAAGGAATTTTAAGGCATTTAAAGTAGTTAAAAGTAATAGTTTTGGATTTTTAAAAGATAAGTTGTAATCCCAAAAATGCTCAAAATTTTTATATGAGCTCCTCATATTATTTAGAAGCCTTGGGTAGAGTTTGGGTTGATTTGGACTTTGTTTGATCACCAAACCCCAAAACACCCCCCCTGCCCTATGAACTCCTTTACTAACTCCGGAAACCCTAAGTTCTCGGAGTACCGTGAAGGAAAATTGTATTCAAGACTTAGATAATAAATCTTTATTATCTTCGCACTCTCATGAGCATCCCATGGCATCCATTCTTATACATTTGTATGGTTATGATTAGAACGTGAAGAAGAAGTAGAAGTCACCAAGAAAGGACACCACCACCCTCGGATTCTCAAGCAGGCAACTGCTTCTACTTTGATATTTGCGGATCCGAGCCAGACTCACCTGTTAACAAAGGCAAGCCCCGGTGCATGCAACCCCTTTCCTTGTGTTTTTAAATACTTTTCGCACATCTTAAGTCAAGTGAAATGTGCATTAAGTTCATAGGAATTGCTTGGAACCTTTTGATGCATTGCTTTCCTTGATATCCACACCTTTATGGATACTTCTGGTGAAGTATCAAAATTGTTTTACAAAAATGCTTAGCCCTGCTTAGGTCTTGTGGATAGAGGTTGTCTTTTGCTGTACTGCCTAGCTCAGGGGTTATCCTGAGGAAAGATGACTTCTACCTGCAAGAATATTTTCTTTTGGAGCAATGGTGGGATCTTACTGCAAAGTTCCCTGTGATGCTCTTTTCATCCTAAGGAACAGAAACAATCCTAAGGATGGAAGTACTTAAATCGAGACTTGGGTTAGGAACAGGTGATGTTCTACCCAGGTTAATTAAGGATTGAACGTGTATGTAGGTGTGCTGATCGAGGACCCTTTAACTGGTCACATGCCTCGTCATGGGTAAGCCTTGCCTCGGGCAGACTAAGGCCAGAATAAGATAACACGAAATGGGCGTGGAGCGGTGGCGGGAGTAGCGTGTACCCACCGTGGCAAGAGGCTGGACGGTGGTGTATCTATGCTCTCGGTTTGCGTGAACCTGATCTGGTCTTAAGAACCCCGGTGGCGGGTTGACATATGCAAGGGTTAAGTGCTACATATGTCGTGTGATTGGAGATCCTCAGCTGAGTATAATCGATTCGGATCGCCGTACCTTCGCGGTTATGAAGACTTGATCACTTCCCTGCAACCTAGAGTCAGGATGTGAACAGTTTGGATAAAAATGATGTTGTACTGATGAAATGATGAAATTAGACTAGAGGCAAACAAGAGTCTATTAATACTTAACATGGCATTAAAAGATTGAAAGTAAGGACTCACCTTAGTAAGCTATTTCTGCAAAAGTATCTAAGTTGATTCTTGCTAAAGCCTCTCCTTGATTCCCATTTATCCAGCATACCCTTGAGAGTCTTTTCCTTAGTCGGGTAAGACTTGCTGAGTAATTCCATACTCAGGGTTTATCCCCTTGTTGTTTTTAGGTGAGGAAGCAGCAGAGTTCTGTTGCTTCTGTACCAAGGTGGTTCCTAATGAAGATAAGCAAGAATGAAGTGCGGGAGGAAAGGATCCTCCATTAAGACTTTTTGTGTGATAGCTGTCGGGGAGAGTTTTTACCTCCTTTGGTATGTGTAATAATAATACTCTGCACTCGTTATATATTCCTGGTCTGTAATAAACAACGTGATCTTACTTTTTAATAAATGTAAGCTTATGTAATCGCTTCCGCATTTCTTTATCTCCGATGTTCTGTAATGTCTACATGACGGGTGAGACGTTCCTAGTAAGGTAAGGAAAGATACCGAGCTTGTCAAGTAGTTCAGGGGCACCTATAGGGTTGTCTGAGGTCCGTTGGACAAGGACAACTGTAGGTGGGCCTAATTACTTGGGAGGTTCCATCACAGCTGGTATCGGAGCGTAGCCCTTCTTGACAGATATTATGTGGCATCTTCAAAAGGATTTTCTTAGACTTATCTAGAAAATTGCTTCTCTTCTTACCTAAGTATTTCTGAAGAGTTTATTTCAAGGACCAGATAGGAAGAGTGCAATGTATAGAAGGTTGAATCGACTAAGGTTGATTCTGTACTTATTCATGCATCATGCTAAGAATTATACTACTAAATTTCCCCCTTAGCAAATGCCGCCACGTACAAGGAAAACGGCACGTAAGCATACTGGACCCATTGGTGTGCCTCGGCATCAACTTGCCCCACGAGAGCAAGAGCAAGACAGCAGTAGCGGGAGCAACGATCCTATTGGTGATCTCGAAGCTCGCGTGAATCAACTCCAAGCGGAGTTACAACGCAGGACTAATCTATGGGTTGCAGACGGTGACCGAATCAATGATTTAAGAAGTTACATCCACACCCTGCAAGATCAACTAGCTGACCGAGATTTGGCACTTGATTGGGCAGTGCAGTCTCGTTCGGTAGCTTTAGCTAAGGAAGCGAAGGCTCGAGCACGAGTCAACGAACTTAGCGTTGCTATTGACAACTTGCAGGTATATTGCAATACTTTACATGAAGAAGTTCATGTACTGTATTCGCAATTACACCCAAATGTCCCTGCGGATCCCGTCAGGTCTGAAGCCGGAACCTCGCACACTGCGGGCGAAGCGCTTGGTGGCGAGTTAGACCTTTTTAGGCCCCCTCCTTCTTTGAGGCTGGTCGACGTATGGTCTCCCACCCCTGACGATGAAGCTACCAAGAATAAGCAGGAGTGAACCCCCACACCACCACTGCCTTGTACCAGAAATAAGGAAATAAAAAATGTGACACATTTCCTTTTCCATTACTCACCCTAGGACTTTAAATCTCGGGACGAGATTCTTTTATGGGGGGAAGGATGTAACACCCCTGGTGTTACTGTAACTAAAACTTGAGCATGACATCATAAGCATTGGCATTGCATATGTTTGACACACCTAGAGTGCATTCACTAGGCAAAAATTTCAAACAAGTTGTATTGCTTAAGTGTTTTTGCAAATAGAACCCTGGATAGGAAACCTAACCCTAAATAGGGATTAAAGGGGTAAGACCTAACAAAGATGAGAAAACCTAAAGGCTTTAGGGTAATAGTTATAAATATCCCCAAAAACAAAGTTGAATCACATTTATACCCCTGGGATACCAGAAACCCTAATTGGAACCCTGGAAAACCCTAAAACCAAACCCTAGGGACCTATGTGCAAAATTAGTCCACTTTTGGACTAAAGTGCAAAAACCAAGTTAAATAGGTATCTTAAGTCATTTGGGTCACAAATATGTGAATTTACAAGCCAAACCCTAAGTTTTGGACTCATTTGCAAAAAGGACCCCAATTTTGATTCCTATGCTAAGTCTGAAATCAGGGTTATAGGCCCAACTTTGGGGCTGTGTAGCTTTCAAAATATTGGGAATTTATATTAGGTCACCACATCAAAGTTGAAGACCAAACATAGGAGAACAACTTTGCTTAAGAAGGAAAGCATAGTTGTTAAGAGAAATTTAGAGATAATTGAGCCTGAAGTTGGACTGTCAGACTGCCTGAGGTCTGAAATTCAGAATAACAGTGTTATGAGAAGAACTTTGAGCTCGATTGTGAATGGGATCCAGTGACTTTTTGTGGGAGCACATTGTAGCAAAGTTATAGATGGATTATAGCTCTACAACTTTACTACAGAAAGTTGGCTTAGGTTTCACATAAAAATTTGAGAAAACTGGGCTCCAACTTGGTCTGTCAGTTAGGCTGTCCACTGAAGCTGGCACACTGTTCATTGTCATCTGAAATATCACGCCGTGGATCAGGATCACCCCCCCCCCCCCCCGCCGGCGATAAGAACGCCACCGCGGCGTGACCGGTCGTCGGTGGCCGCGGTAAATATCCTCGGCGTCGTGGCAAAAGGTTACCGAGGTGCCGAACTCCGGTTAAACGGCGACCCTGTGCCCTCACCGGAAACCGCCGCGCGGAAAGCTTGCCAGCGCATCCGTAGTCCGCACTTCTTCTCCAACTCCGGTCGACGGCCTATAAATTGAGCTCGGACTCCGCTTCTTCTCCCCATTACGCACCCCAGTGCTTAAGCAATTAACTCCATTTCGCCAGAGAACTTGCGCAGCCCCAATTCCCTCTCTTCTTCGTTCTTGCTCCGCCGTGAAGAACTTCTTCGTAGCCAGCGTTCCTCTGGTCGGTAACTCTCAAATTGCTCTCTGTTTTAGTTAATCTTTGCTCTCCTATCGCCCCTAGATGTGGCAATTTAGAGTCTGGCCGAAGCTCCTCACCAGAACGCACCTGTGCGCTGTCAAACACCGCCGTGACCCCCCCCCCACCGTTGACCCGTTCTTCGGGTCTTGTTCTGCCCAAACCGAAGCATGTCCAGGGACCCTAGTGAACCTGTAAACCTTTACCTAGCCTCAATTTAGCCATCCCCGCCGTTGTCCGATCGGAACATGTTCACCCTCTTGTCCATCCGCTCTGCCACCGTGGCCAGGACATTATAGTGTACCTTTAGTGAAATTGATGGAGGGGAAATGGTCGGGGTGGATCTAATTGTGTTCCTGTCGCTTGAGAGCTCCAGTCGTGGTGCCATCTGGCCGGAATAGGCTCACCGGAGCGCGGCGAGGGCTGATTCCTCGTCGTGGACTTGGCTCTGCAAAAGGATAGAATGTGGAGGACCTTAGTGCAAACCGTCAGCGACTCACTGAAACAGTAGAAGAACTCGTTTGCAGTTAGACAAAACTGCGGGGGTCTCTGTGCAAAGTCGCCGGGCGCGGGCGCGTGCGAGCGCACTTTTCCCCCGGACTGGGCCGTTTGGGCTGAAACCAGCCCATTAATGTTACACTCTTTTCTTTTTTTTCTTTTGCAGTGAAGCTTTAGAAATATGTATAAAAATGTAGAAAATGGTAAAATTGTGAAACCAATTTTCCTAGGTTTCTTATTTTCCCTAGAATTTAATAAAAATAGTTTGGTGATTTTTAGGTTAAATAAGGAATTTTAAGGCATTTAAAGTAGTTAAAAGTAATAGTTTTGGATTTTTAAAAGATAAGTTGTAATCCCAAAAATGCTCAAAATTTTTATATGAGCTCCTCATATTATTTAGAAGCCTTGGGTAGAGTTTGGGTTGATTTGGACTTTGTTTGATCACCAAACCCCAAAACACCCTCCCCCTGCCCAATGAACTCCTTTACTGACTCCGGAAACCCTATGTTCTCGGAGTACCGTGAAGGAAAATTGTATTCAAGACTTAGATAATAAATCTTTATTATCTTCGCACTCTCATGAGCATCCCATGGCATCCATTCTTATACATTTGTATGGTTATGATTAGAACGTGAAGAAGTAGTAGAAGTCACCAAGAAAGGACACCACCACCCTCGGATTCTCAAGCAGGCAACTGCTTCTACTTTGATATTTGCGGATCCGAGCCAGACTCACCTGTTAACAAAGGCAAGCCCCGGTGCATGCAACCCCTTTCCTTGTGTTTTTAAATACTTTTCGCACATCTTAAGTCAAGTGAAATGTGCATTAAGTTCATAGGAATTGCTTGGAACCTTTTGATGCATTGCTTTCCTTGATATCCACACCTTTATGGATACTTCTGGTGAAGTATCAAAATTGTTTTACAAAAATGCTTAGCCCTGCTTAGGTCTTGTGGATAGAGGTTGTCTTTTGCTGTACTGCCTAGCTCAGGGGTTATCCTGAGGAAAGATGACTTCTACCTGCAAGAATATTTTCTTTTGGAGCAATGGTGGGATCTTACTGCAAAGTTCCCTGTGATGCTCTTTTCATCCTAAGGAACAGAAACAATCCTAAGGATGGAAGTACTTAAATCGAGACTTGGGTTAGGAACAGGTGATGTTCTACCCAGGTTAATTAAGGATTGAACGTGTATGTAGGCGTGCTGATCGAGGACCCTTTAACTGGTCACATGCCTCGTCATGGGTAAGCCTTGCCTCGGGCAGACTAAGGCCAGAATAAGATAACACGAAATGGGCGTGGAGCGGTGGCGGAAGTAGCGTGTACCCACCGTGGCAAGAGGCTGGACGGTGGTGTATCTGTGCTCTCGGTTTGCGTGAACCTGATCTGGTCTTAAGAACCCCGGTGGTGGGTTGACATATGCAAGGGTTAAGTGCTACATATGTCGTGTGATTGGAGATCCTCAGCTGAGTATAATCGATTCGGATCGCCGTACCTTCGCGGTTATGAAGACTTGATCACTTCCTTGCAACCTAGAGTCAGGATGTGAACAGTTTGGATAAAAATGATGTTGTACTGATGAAATGATGAAATTAGACTAGAGGCAAACAAGAGTCTATTAATACTTAACATGGCATTAAAAGATTGAAAGTAAGGACTCACCTTAGTAAGCTATTTCTACAAAAGTATCTAAGTTGATTCTTGCTAAAGCCTCTCCTTGATTCCCATTTATCCAGCATACCCTTGAGAGTCTTTTCCTTAGTCGGGTAAGACTTGCTGAGTAATTCCATACTTAGGGTTTATCCCCTTGTTGTTTTTAGGTGAGGAAGCAGCAGAGTTCTGTTGCTTCTATACCAAGGTGGTTCCTAATGAAGATAAGCAAGAATGAAGTGCGGGAGGAAAGGATCCTCCATTAAGACTTTTTGTGTGATAGCTGTCGGGGGGATTTTTTACCTCCTTTGGTATGTGTAATAATAATACTCTGCACTCGTTATATATTCCTGGTCTGTAATAAACAATGTGATCTTACTTTTTAATAAATGTAAGCTTATGTAATCGCTTCCGCATTTCTTTATCTCCGATGTTCTGTAATGTCTGCATGACGGGTGAGACGTTCCTGGTAAGGTAAGGAAAGATACCGAGCTTGTCAAGTAGTTCAGGGGCACCTATAGGGTTGTCTGAGGTCCGTTGGACAAGGACAACTGTAGGTGGGCCTAATTACTTGGGAGGTTCCGTCACAACGGGGTACTCTTGATAGGACAAGTCTGGTTCTATCTCAATGTCTGGTTCAGGTAGCACTTCAGTGGGTAGGCGGACACATTTCCGCAGCTGAGATACATGGAACACATTGTGAACTGCTGATATATGGGGTGGCAATTCCAATTGATATGCTACGGGTCCACAACTTGCTTTGATCTCATAGGGTCCAATGTAGCGAGGAGCTAACTTACCCTTGATTCCAAATCTCTGAACACCTTTAGTGGGTGACACCTTAAGATAAACATGGTCTCCCACTTCAAACTGTAGAGGCTTCCTTCTCTTGTCATGATAGCTCTTTTGCCTGGCCTGAGCAGCTTCTAGGTTCTTCTTTATAACTCTGACCTTTTCCTCTGCTTCAAGTACCAAGTCTGGTCCAAAAATTTCTCTCTCTCCGGCTTGTGACCAATTTAGCGGTGTCCTACACCTTCTCCCATATAAGGCCTCAAAA
The DNA here is from genome assembly GCA_029449295.1 of Zea luxurians. NCBI lineage: Eukaryota > Viridiplantae > Streptophyta > Magnoliopsida > Poales > Poaceae > Zea > Zea luxurians. The sequence goes on along the minus strand of JAOPSE010000010.1, from coordinate 32,134,343 downwards.
GGTGCCATCTTCAAACTGGACTGATAGCTGTTATTATAGGAGAATTCCGCCAAGGAAAGACACTTGTCCCAATTTTTACCATAGTGTAGCACACAGGCTCGCAACATGTCTTCGAGGATTTGATTTACTCTTTCTGTCTGGCCATCTGTTTGAGGATGGTATGCTGAGCTTCGTATTACCTGGGTCCCAAGTGATTCTTGTAGCTGCTCCCAAAAGCGTGCCACAAACAGTGCTCCTCTGTCAGATACAATGGTCTTCGGAATGCCATGCAAACGCACTATTTGATCAACATAGATCTCTGCATATTTCTCGGTCTTGTGGGTGGTATGCACTGGTAAGAAATGAGCGGTCTTGGTCAATCTGTCCACAATAACCCAAATGGAATCATGGTGCCGGGAGGTATTGGGCAATCCCACGATAAAATCCATGCAAATGTCCTCCCATTTCCAAGATGGTATGGGAAGGGGTTGCAAAGGGCCTGCTGTCTTCAAATGATTGGCAAGTGTCACACTTGGATATGTACTTGGAAATTTCCCTCTTCATTCTGGTCCACTAGTATAAGGATCTGAGATCATGATACATCTTTGTACTGCCCGGGTGCATGGAGAATTTTGAAAGGTGAGCTTCATCCAATATCTTCTTTCTAAGCTCAGGGTCCTTGGGAACAACCAATCGATCTCCAAACCATAGGATTCCTTTGCTGTCCTGCCGGAAGCATTTGTACTTTTCTGCTTTCTGCTTGATCATTTCCTTGATAACCTAAATACCCTTGTCTTCATTCTGTGCCCTGACTATTTGCTCTTGTAATGTGGGCTCCACCGAGATATAATTCAAGGCACCTGAAGAAACAACTTCCAGGTTTAGCTTGCACAACTCATCACACAGGGTGGTGACTCTTGCATCCATGCTCATACAATTGCACTGGGCCTTTCTGCACAAAGCATCTGCCACAACATTGGCTTTGCCAGGATGGTAATGCACCTCCAAATCATAGTCCTTGATTAGCTCTAACCATCTCCTCTGCCTCATATTAAGATCTGCTTGAGTGAAAATGTATTTGAGGCTCTTATGGTCAGTGTAAATGTTACAGTGAGCTCCCATCAGGTAATGTCTCCATATCTTGAGAGCATGAACCATAGCTACTAACTCCAGATCATGGCTGGGGTAGTTCTGCTCATGGGGTCTGAGTGCTCGGGAAGCATAAGCAATTACTCTGTTATCTTGCATTAAGACACATCCCAATCCAGTACCGGAAGCATCGCAATAAACTTCAAAGGGCTTGGTGTTATCAGGTTGAGCTAGCATTGGTGCTGTTGTCAAATGCTGCCTCAGTGTATGAAAGGCATCTTCACACTTCTGGCTCCAATTATACTTGACTCCCTTCTTCAATAGTTCGGTCATTGGCTTGGCAATTCTGGAGAAATCCGGAATGAATCGTCGATAATACCCTGCCAATCCCAGAAAACTCTGAATCTATCTCACTGTGGTAGGAGGTTTCCAATCCATTACTTCTTGTACCTTCTCAGGATCAACTGATATCCCATCCTGAGAAATTGTGTGACCCAAGAATATAATTTCCCTCAGCCAGAATTCACACTTAGACAACTTAGCATAAAGACGATGATCACGCAGTCGCTGAAGCACGATGTGCCGATGCTTAGCATGCTCATCTTCATTCTTGGAATAGACCAGGATATCATCAATGAAAACCACTACAAATTTGTCTAGCTCTGGCATGAATACTGAGTTCATCAGATACATGAAATAAGCCGGGGCATTGGTCAGCCCAAAAGACATCACCAAAATTCATAGAGCCCATATCGGGTAGAGAAAGCCGTCTTCGGAATATCACTAGCACGGATCTTGATCTGATGGTAGCCCGAGCGAAGGTCTATCTTGGAGAATACCTAGGCTCCCACCAACTGATCAAACAAAACATCGATGCGTGGCAGCGGGTATTTGTTCTTGATGGTCACCGCATTGAGAGGGTGGTAATCAACACACATTCTCAAACTCTCATCCTTTTTCTTCACAAATAGGGCCGGACATCCCCATGGTGAAGTACTTGGGCGAATGAACCCCTTGTCCAACAACTCTTGTAGTTGCTTTTTCAACTCTGCCAATTTCGCTGGAGGCATCCTATAAGGTCTCTTGGATATAGGAGCAGTCCCAGGCTGCAATTCAATCGCGAACTCGATGTCTTTGTCAGGTGGCATTCCTGGCAATTCGTCAGGAAAGACATCTGGGTAGTCACAGACTACTGGGAACCTCTCAACTGGGGACTCTATCAGAGTGAATGCATAAGAACGGGTGCAACCCTGGTCAGGCAAATATAAAGTAGTCTCGCCATAAGCAGGGGAGTGAATCTCAATGGCCCTTGCTGCAATATCCAATACTTCCTGATGCCTGGATAACCAATCCGTTCCCAATATGATGTCCACGCTATCCAATCCTAAGATGAGGAGGGTGGTTCTAATCACAAGACTACCAAATTTTATAGGCACTTGCCGGTTGATTTGATTAGTGGCAACCCTGCCTCCCGGTGTTGAAATTGTAACACCCCCGCTAGTGTAGTGAAAAGGTAATTGGCACTTGGCACTAAATTTGGCACTGATAAAACTGTGTGATGCACCCGAATCAAAAAGAATAATAGCAGGATAATTCAAAACTAAAAAGATACCAGTCATGACGGGTGCTCCCTCTAGAATATCAGCCATGGTAGTGAAGTTCAGCCTGCCTTGCTTCACTTGCACCTTCTGCCTCTTGCCTTGGTTCTGATTGGCATTCTGCCCCTGCCTCTGCTGGTTTCTGGGGCAATTCTTGGCATAATGCCCAGTGTTACCACAAGTGAAACACCTGTTGTCATTGGCCTGGCGGTATTGCTGCTGCTGTTGATTATTCCTCTGAGCTGGAAACTAGGTGCGGTTGGGTGCCTGCTGCTGCTGCTGTGGTCGGATCACCCAACGCCCTTGCTGCTGTTGAGGTCCTCTGTTCTGTGTGTCAGACACAATCCTGAAGCGCTGTGGCTGAGCTGAAGGTCCTGCCACAGGGGTCTTCCTCTTCTTCTCTGCCTGACGAGCAGTGATACAGTCTTCCTGGGAAATGGCCATGTTGACTAACTCATTATAGCTGTTGGCCCTGACGGTGTTGAGACGGTCACGGAGCTTAGTGCTGAGCCCCCTCCTGAACCTGTCCCTCTTCTTCTCGTTCGTGTCTGCATGATATCCGGCATACTGGCACAGGTCATTGAAGGCCTGAGCATACTGTAGCACTGTCCGGTTCCCTTGAGTGAGTGCCAGAAACTCGTTGAGCTTACGGTCCATAATGCCAGCTGGAATATGGTGTCCCCTGAAAGCTGCCTTGAACTCTCTCCAATCCACTTCATGGTCAACTGGTTGCATAGCAAGGTAGTGGTCCCACCATGTCCGCGCGGGTCCGCGAAGCTGCTGGGTGGCGAACCTGACCTTAGTCACTTCGGAACAAACTCCATTGAGTAGTGGGAATTTAGATTCCACTACCCTCAGCCATACATCAGCATCAAGTGGGTCCTCTGCCCTAGTGAACAACGATGGCTGAGTACTGAGGAACTCTTGGTAAGTAGCTACGGCCGGGTGACGCTGATGGTCACCACCACCATAGTGCTGAGGTGGCGGCTGACGCTGAGCTAGCTGTCTCAAGATCTCGTTCTGCTGAGCCATCAGCTCCTGCAGAGTAGGCAGTGGTGGCGGGGGTGGGGGAATGCGCTCATTCTGTCCACGACGCGCTCTTCCTGCCATCTGAAAAATCATGTATATTCTTAACATCACATTTCTGAGGTTCAAGGTTCAATTGTGGCGAAAGAGTCAATTGGGCAAAACCAATATATATTGCATAATCATAAAAGATTTCACATCGCCCATACTTTTCCCTTAAATTAAGACTGACAGCATTCACCAACCATGCTTCCAAAAGAGTTTATCATGATTACATCAATGGCCCAAAAGACTCAACTCTATCTAGCCTAGTACCCAAGGGGCGCAAAAGCTAAGCTAGCTTCGAGGAGTCCTACCATCACAGAGTTCTAACTCTATCCCTGCGACCTAGTGAGCGAACGAGGCAACACTCGACTCGGGGGAAGGTGGTCTCCCTGAGCCCGCAGTGTCCAAACTGGAGGCAGGCTCCTCTCCTCCCTCGATGTCGACATCCTCGTTGGCCTCCATGTCTTGGACCTCCTGGTGATGCATATACAGGTGCTCGTTAGCCTCGGCAAGCTGCTGTTGGGTGTTAATTAACTGATCCTCGAGAACCTCGATGGTGTTCTCCCTCGTCCCCACTAGCTCCTCAAGTTCGTGAATCTCATCTGACAACTGCTCCACTTGTAGGTCTTTTTCTACCATCTCAGTGGACAAGTCAACCACAAGCTCCTCTCTATTGTCCAAGGTGATCTTGGTTGCCTCCAATAATGCCATCAGATGGGACATTGCCTCACCACGCATCACTTGCAGACGATACAGGGCATTCATGCACCGCACCGTCAAGTGAGCAGTCTGGCCTGGGTAGATAGCCCAGATGTCCTTGGCATGCTCCACTCGGTCCTTCCACATTGGGTCGTCCTCCTTTTCAGCGGGGAACAAGCCAATGGGGTGAGTGGACAGCTCTAAGGGGTGGAATCCGCAGAAAGTGGTCAATCCATGAAGAGCAATTGCCTCGATCGTATCCTCAGCCCGGTATCCAAAGGACTCAGAGTTCAGCGAACGCCAGCCGGGCTGTAGGGGATGAGGCTCCAGGGTCATCCTCACCCTACAGCGGGGCACTCGGTGCTTCTCAAACTGCTGCACCGCGTACTGGGGAGGCGTCATGTAACCAGCTCCCTGAAGTACCTCCCACAAAATGCGGGGAAAACCCTCTCGTGCAAGTCCGTCAATGTGGGACAGTGCATTCCCTCCGTCTGAGGATCCGTGAGAAGTCATTTGTGTATGGTTAAGCATAAGTAAAAGAAAAAGAATTATAAAAAAAGGAATCACAACTCAGCCTCTCTCTCCAACTACAATAATGGTGCTGGGGTACTTAGTTGGTCATCACTTTGTATTAAAGTCCTTACCCAATTATCTATTAGTTTAATTAAGAATGTATGCATGCTCGTCTTGAACGGCCTCACATCAACGTAAAGGGAATAGGGAAGAACTCCCGTCCCTCATAGTAGCCTGTAGGGCTTAATCACTTAACCACCTAACTACCCTTCTATCATCCTAAGGCTTCCGTCCTAGGTCTATCCTGATCGTCATATGATCTATCCAACATTTGTTTCTATCAAGTTTTACTTTGGAAAAGGATGATATTTATAGTTTATTGATTCCTCTGTGGTGGTACAAGCTCCGATACCAGCTGTGGCGGAACCACCCGAATTATTCCAACTTAAGTGCCTAAGTCCCGCCTTAGAGGCTAGACCACACTTAAATGGGAATAACCCGTCAATCCCTCGGATCTAGTCCGATGAGGCCACTGACAGGATCAAGTACCACAGTCTCACTCGATGGTGAGTCATAGAGCAAATACAATAAAGCATAAAACCATACATTAAGGAGTATTAAATTATTACATCATCATCGGAGTTTTTGCAAAAGTAGCCATTACTGTTCGAAGTGCAGCGGAATGAAACTAACGATAAATAAACAGAGAGATGGGGAAGCATGTCCCATCACTCCTCATGCTCCTCCTCTGCCGAGGTGGGGTCCCACTCGACAGTCCAACCTGGTGGCAAGATGGACGGCCAAGTCACTCCAGCAACCATGTCCTCCAAAGAACCTATAAAATTATGCCACAAGCAAGGCTGAGTATACTAATACTCAGCTAGACTTACCTGGTGTGAGGGGTCTACCCCTCTACCTCTAGACATGCAGTTGTTTGGCTGTGGGGTTTGGTTGCCAAAAGCACTAGCTGAGTTTATAAATCAAGTTTTAGCTTTGTCAAGTTTTAGTGTGACTCTCTTAAGACTAGAGGTGTACTATCTACTCATTCATGGTAGCAAGCAATTTAACAATCAACATCTTTGTCACATCATCACATTTCCGCTTGTTACTCAATGCAGTACAATGGATCAAGCAGTCTCATTAGCTGCGAGAAGCAGACGATTCAAATCGAGTTTTTAAACCTTGCAAGATAAACCTAAACACACGACGTGGCGAGGCACTCCGTCCCCACACACATCAACCGTCCCCATCGATTCCCTGGCAACAGAAAGGGGCTCACCGCCTTGGCGTACAATGCCTCACTGACCCCGACTGCCGTCGTGCAGTGACCGCACTTGTACCCACCATAACCGGAATGGGAGACCACGTCTCAGGTCGCGTGAGGAGGGCAATCTGCGGGCAGGTTCACTTAGGTACTAGGCTTACCGATTTACCATATTTCTCGGCATGTGCTTAGTACGTTCAAACGCTTGACACAGGTATCCGCACGTTAATCCTTATTCCAATTTCATCTCGTAGACCATGCATCCCCATGGATCCGTGTCCACAGACCAATCATCAGTATGATATGAAAGTGGGTACAACTAATTCCTGACCTCACGCGAGTGCTAGAAAAATCACTCGACTTCTACCGAGATCCCTACTTAGCAAGCAGCTACTCGACCTAGCATACTAGTATCCATCTCAAAAAGGATTCCTGAGTTCATGCTACTAGGGTTTTAATCAACTCCTACACTTAAGTGCACAATACAAGCCTACAAACATTAAGTGTAGTAAAATAATATATAGAATAGGTTATGCATAAACCGGGGCTTGCCTTCCAAAGCTGGGGCAGGCAGATCCTCTGGGGCAGGCTCTGGTGCTGGATCCGGGGTCACCTCCTGAGCAACACCTTGCTCCGGCACGAGGACGTACTCTCTGTCAGCGAGGTTGCAGTCTATTCAATGCAATGAATAAGAATATGCATGTTACGATTATGCATGATTTAACAACATTATGCTAAAGGAAGAAGAACTAAGTTAGTTAGCAACTTAGGGTTTCTTGGTCATACGTGGCTTTTAGTGGCTTATGCTTATCACTCTAGGTTTAGTTGTTGTGGAGAATAAGCATAGTGGATTTGTATTTTTCCCTTACATATTTCAGTGGGCAAATTAAAAAGGGTTTTGCTAGTTGGGTTAGGGTGACACAAGTTTCCATTATCAATTTCCCCCTTTTTCAATTCTAATTATGAATTCTAGTGTGGGTTGAACTATAACAGTGGTTTAACTTCTTCCAAAAATCCTATAAAAATTACAGTGAGTTACTAGTTGTTACTGCAATTTGTCCTATAAATTTGAGGTGGTTATTGATTCAGATACTACTTGTGCAAAATTAACAAGGATAAGTTTTATATGGGCACCTTACACTATAGCTATGATTTAATTGAGGTTTCTGTACCAAATTTTATTTTTGTCCAGACACATAGGTGATATTAGGCTTTTTTGTTAAAAATCACAGAAAAAGTCATACTGGATATTTAGTTGTGAATTTCTAAAGTTTTATGCCAAAAAGGTGCTTATAACTAACTTGTTATTTGAAAAAATATCAAACAACAGATTTAATATTTTTCCTATGTTCATAATAACAAAACATTATTTATCCCAAGGTTTGGGGTGTTTTCTCCTTGGGGTTATTTTCTAGGGTTTTTCTAAGTTTTCCATGTTTTCTTAAAATAAAAGGTATCCCAACTATTTTGTACTAAACCAGAGTATAAGAAATTTTTCTAGTGAACTATACTGAGTAGGTAGACTAACAAAAATATGGGTGCTCCTTGGTGCCTTATTTAAACCTTCATTAATGTTTTCTTTAACTTTAGGCTAAAAGGGTTTAAAGGGTAAACTCTATCTTAACTGGGTGTACAGAGGGGTTTATTATTTTTAAACAGGTTAGGAAGTATTTAGGTACTTCTCCAATTTTTCTTAGCCTCAGTCTAATGTGCAACTATTTTTCCTCCTATTATTTAGCTTTTGGCCAAATTAATATTTAAATCAGAACCTTAAAGTTTTCTGTAACACTTAGGGGTTTTTTTATTTTTCTCAAGTAGTTTACATTATTTAAGATCTGGCAAAATTGGTTTGACTTGATTTGAGTGAATAAAACAGAAGATATGAATTATTCAAGTTCTGTTTGAATTTAAATCAGGTTAAATAAAAGGTTTCCTGGAAAAACCACTTTGCACCGAAGTCCTTGGGTTCTTTCCAAACTAATCCTCTCAGATATATCCCTGCGCTACTATTCCCCTGAGTCACTGACAATGCGCAAAACCCCCTAGTCTTTTCTTCTTCTTCCCCGCGGTCCCTCCCTAGGTTTAAACAGTACCCGCGGAAATGAAAAGGGCAGCGCGGCTTACCAGCGGCGAGAGAGGTCCGGCGAGGGGCGGGGTTGGCTCCAGGAGGTCCTGGCGGTCACAGCGAGGTACGGCTCGATGGCGATGGTGGCCGGAACCGTCCGGTCCACGTGCGCAGGCGGGTGATCTCGTCGGCGGCGGGTGTTCCGGCTAAACCACGGCGATCTAGTTCAATCAAATGGCTTGATGAGCTCCACGGGGTGACGTAGAGGCTATGTGCACAAGGAATCGACGAATGGAGCAGAGGATTACCCGGTCTACGTTTACCGGCGGTCGGGCGAAGTCCGGCGACCGTGGACTGGCTTCTCCGGTGAAGCAAACTCCGATTCCTTGCTCGGGGAGCTTCACCGAGGCGTGCACAGTCTATTCCAAGGGTTGGACGGGGTTGGGAAGGGCTCTGTTGGCCGGTCTACGGTGGCAGGGGCTCGGGTGGCCGCGGGCACGCCGCGCACGGGGCAAACGCCGGTGGTTTCGGGCTCCGGTGAGGTCGAGCGTGCGCGGAGGAGTACGGTCGACGCCTGAGGGTGATTTATAGGCGCGGGCGCGAGGAGAGGATGCGGGCGCGGCCTAGCGTGGCGCGGGGCGCGCGGGGGCAGGCGCGGGCGTGCTCTGGCGCGTGCAGAGCGCGTCGAACACGTGGAGGTGTTCTTCTGCCCATGTTCAAAAGCTTGCTGAGATCGCATACGTGCGAATCTTGGCAAAAATCCGGTGTAGACCTCTCCCTGGCACCTATGGCTATCTCTTGTATGTGAGTTCCAAGGGAAGATTAGCCCTAGGTCAGAAGATATGCGGACGCCAAATCTGGCTTGTCTCCCTGTTCGCTGCGCGACAAAAATGATGCCAAGACATGTCAAACTTCAAGGGCTCGATCTCAACTTTTTCCAGGGGGTGCCCTAGGTGGTATGCCACATTTTTGGTATAGAACTTAGGTGGTTTTGGTGCCATCTTCAAGGTGAACACGGTGGATCTTTAGATTAGGTGTAGATTTTGACTTAGAGAGAATTAGAGAGCTCTAGCTCTTTCTCTACTTAAAGAATGGATTTGGGGTTTCTTAAGGGGTCTTTTTGCAATGTTTCCTCTCCATATTTGTTGATTAATATGTTACTTAACTTTTGCCAAAGGTTAGGTCATGATTTGCACATTTGCTTAATCTCTCCCCCTTCAACCATGGTTTTAGGAGATAGGGGTTCAAGAGAGGTCCAGGGTTTACTCCCTTCTTGCCCAAGGTGGTAAGTGCACAAAAGCTTGAGTAATGCTTTTAGGTCACTAACATTCTTGGTTAATACATGGTCTCCAAGATTCTTATGCTCCTCTCCTTAAGTTTCTTCCACATGTGATGACATTCAGTAGTGCATAGAGGTGCCATAGCCATGGTAACACTTGGGGTGTTACAAGTAGAGCCAAATATAATGTCATCGACATATATTTAGCAAACAAAAAGATAGCCATTACAAGTCTTAGTAAAGAGAGTAGGATCAGCTTTCCCAACCTTGAAAGCATTGGAAATGAGGAAATCTCTAAGGCATTCATACCATGCTCTTGGGGCTTGCTTAAGTCCATAGAGCACCTTAGAGAGCTTGTAGTTGTTGTCGGGATACCTGTCATCCTCAAAGCTTGGGGGTTGATCCACATATACTTCCTCCTTGATTGGTCCATTAAGGAAGGCGCTCTTCACGTCCATTTGAAATAGCTTAAAAGAATGGTGAGCAGCATAGGCTAACAATATTCGAATTGATTCTAGCCTAGCTACAGGAGCAAAAGTCTCCTAAAAATCCAATCCTGCGACTTGGGTATAACCTTTTGCCACAAGTTGAGCCTTATTTCTTGTCACCACACCGTGTTCATCTTGCTTATTGCGGAACACCGACTTGGTTCCCACAACATTTTGCTTCGGACGTGGCATCAGGCTCCAAACTTCATTTCTCTTGAAGTTGTTGAGCTCTTCCTGCATGGCCAGCACCCAGTCCGGATCCTGCAAGGCTTCTTCTACCCTGAAAGGCTCAATAGAAGAAACAAACGAGTAATGCTCACAGAAATTAGCTAGACGTGAGCGAGTTGTTACTCCCTTGCTGATATCACCCAGAATTTGATCCACTGGATGATTTATTTGGATTATTGACCGAACTTGAGTTGGAGGAACTTGTGGAGCTTCTTACTCCTTATCCTGTTCTTCATGTGCTCCCCCTTGATCCAGCCCTTCATCTTGAGGTACTTGTTCCTCATCTTGAGTTGGGGGATGCACCATGTAGAGGAAAAAGGTTGATCTTGTTCTTGTGGTTCCTGTGGTCGCACATCACCTATCACCATTGTTCGTATTGCGGCCGTTAGAACCTCATCCTCATCTATATCATCAAGATCAACTTGCTCTCTTGGAGAGCCATTAGTTTCATCAAATACAACATCACTAGAGAATTCAACTAATCCTAATGATTTGTTGAAGACCCTATACGCTTTTGTATTTGAGTCATAACCTAGTAAAAACCCTTCTACAGCTTTGGGAGCAAACTTCGAATGCCTACCTTTCTTTACCAAGATGTAGCATTTTCTTCCAAATACACAAAAATAGGAAACATTGGGTTTGTTACCGGTTAGGAATTCGTATGCTGTCTTCTTGAGGAGGCGATGCAGATAAAGCCGGTTTATGGCATGGCAGGTTGTATTCACAGCTTCTAACCAAAAACGCTCAGGCGTCTTGTATTCTCCAAGCATAGTCCTTGCCATGTCAATTAGTGACCTATTCTTTCTTTCTACCACACCAATTTGTTGTGGTGTGTAGGGAGCGGAGTACTCGTGCTTGATGCCTTCCTCCTCAAGATATTCTTCGACTTGAAGGTTCTTGAACTCAGATCCATTATCACTCCTTATCTTTTTCACCTTTAGCTCAAATTCATTTTGAGCTCTCCTTAAGAAGCGCTTTAGGGTTCCTTGGGTCTCAGATTTATCCTGCAAAAAGAAAAACCAAGTGAAGCGAGAAAAATCATCTACAATAACAAGCCCATACTTACTTCCCCCGATGCTGAGATAAGCAACGGGCCCGAAGAGATCCATATGTAGGAGTTCCAGTGGTCTTGATGTTGTCATCACGTTCTTCCTTTGATGATTACTTCCCACTTGCTTCCCTGTTTGGCATGCTGCACAAGGTCTGTCTTTCTCAAAACAGACATCGGTTAGTCCTAACACATGTTCTCCCTTTAGAAGCTTATGAAGGTTCTTCATTCCAACATGTGCTAGACGGCGGTGCCAAAGCTAGCCCATATTAGTCTTAGCGATTAAGCATGCATCTAGATCAGCATTCTCTTTTGAGAAATCAACTAAGTAGAGCTTACCGTCTAATGCACCCTTAAAAGCTAATGAACCATCACTTCTTCTAAAGACAGATACATCAATATTTGTAAATAAGCAAATATAACCCATATGACATGATTGGCTTACAGACAATAAACTGTACCCGAGCGATTCTACTAGAAACACATTTGAAATTGAATGCTCGGTTGTGATGGCTATTTTGCCTAAGCCCTTAACCTTGCCTTGGTTCTCATCTCCAAAGATGATAGTGTCTTGGGAATCCTTGTTCTTAACGTAGGAGGTGAACATTTTCTTCTCCCCCGTCATGTGGTTTGTGCATCCGCTATCAATAATCTAGCTTGAGCCCCCGGATGCATAAACCTGCAAGGTAATTAAGCTTGGGTTTTAGGTACCCAACTCTTGTTGGGTCCTACAAGGTTAGTCACAACAGACTTTGGAACCTAGATGCAAGTTTTGTCCCTCTTGCACTTAGGTCCCAAGTTTCTAGCAACTACTTTATCATTTTTGCATAACAATACAAATGAAGCATCACATGTTTTATAAAGCATAGTTGGTCCAGTTGATGCTCTCCTAGGCGCATGAGAAGTAGCATGATGGCGCCTAGGCCTATTTCTACCATTAGCATATGAAGAGCTAGATGCAAACATGGCATGAGAATTAAATGTAGCATCATGACATACAGGAAAAACAACATGATTATGACACCTATCATGATGAGCAATACTAGTAACTCTCTTATCATAAAGATAGTGAGAGCACCTAGAGGGGGGGTGAATAGGTGATCCTGTAAAACTTGAAAAACTTAAGCCACAAAAACTTGGTTAAGCGTTAGCACAGTAAATGCCAAGTGGCTAGAGAGGAGTCAAAACACAATAACCACAAGAGATCGATCACAGAGATGGCACGGTGGTTATCCCGTGGTTCGGCCAAGACCAACGCTTGCCTACTCCACGTTGTGGCGTCCCAACGGACGAGGGTTGCAATCAACCCCTCTCAAGCGGTCCAAAGACCCACTTGAATACCACGGTGTTTTGTTTGCTTTTCTCAATCCCGTTTGCGAGGAATCTCCACAACTTGGAGCCTCTCGCCCTTACAATTGAAATTCACAAAGAAGCAGAGAGCAAGGGAGGGATTAGCAACGCACTCAAGACAAGAAATCACAGCAACACCACGCACACAAGTCACAACGAGAGCTCACAACACAACTCAATGAGTTCACCACTCAACTAGAGCTCTAATTGCTATCGCAAAGAATCAAAGGCGCGGAATCGATGTCTTGGTGCTTAGGAATGTTGTAGGAATGCTTGGTGTACTCCTCCATGCGCCTAGGGGTCCCTTTTATAGCCCCAAGGCAGCTAGGAGCCGTTGAGAGCATTCTAGGAAGACTGATCTTGCCTTCTGTCGACTGGCGCACCGGACAGTCCGGTGCACATCGGACACTGTCCGGTGCCCGATTTCTTTCCATAAATGGCGCAGTCGACCGTTGGCAGCCTGAGAGCCGTTGGCGCACCGGACATGTCCGGTGCACACCGGACAGTCCGGTGCCTTCTTCTAGCCGTTGGCTCGGCCACGTGTCCCGCGCAGATTGCGCGGCCGACCGTTGGCCCTGCCGACCGTTGGCTCACCGGACAGTCCTGTGCACACCGGACAGTCCGATGAACTATAGCCGTACGTCACCGGTGAATTCCCGAGAGCGACGAGTTCGCCTGTGAACGACCCACCGGACAGTCCGGTGAATTATAGCCGTACACCGCCATCGAAGTCCCGAGAGCAGCCTGGCACACCGGACACTGTCCGGTGCGCCACCGGACAGTCCGGTGCTCCAGACTGAGCAAAGTCTTGGCTGCTCGAGCCAAGGCATTTTCAATTGTATTTTTCCTGTTTCCAGCACTTAGACACAATACATTAGTCCATAAAACAATGTACTAAGTCTGAGAAACATACCTTTATCCTTGATTTGTACTTTGTCCACCTTTTTACACTTAGGCACTTGTGTTGGACACTAAATCACCAAAATACTTAGAAATGGCCCAAGGGCACATTTCCCTTTCAATCTCCCCCTTTTTGGTGATTTATGCCAACACAACATAAAGCAAGTAGAACAAGTACAAAATCAATTCAACTAAGAACTCAAAATTGTTTTGATTCAAATTTGACATATATGGATCACTCTATGCCACCACTTGGTTTGTTTTTGCAAATCAAACTCAAATTCCTATCTCTAAGTCAAATCTACTTGTAGAGACATAAAGAGAGGTTTTCCAAAGAAATTTGATCAAGGATTTCAAGAACTCCCCCTTTTTCCCATAATCAACACTTCTCCCCACAAGAGGCCAACTTTTGACATAAGAGACAATAAAAGAGTTTTGACAAACCAAAAGCTCTACTCTACTATTTTCAAAATCTCTCAAGTGGTAGCTGATCCATCTATTGCTTTGGCCTTTATTTTCTCCCCCTTTGGCATCAAGCACCAAAACGGGATCAATCTTGGCCCTTTAACCCCATTGCCTCACCAAAATCTTCAAATGAGAACACAAAGGCAATAAGAGGACATGAGATGAACTTGGAATAAGTTACCCTCTCATCGGAGTGCAGTGGAAGTCTTTCATGGTCCAAGTCCACCTTTTCCCTTTCAAACCTCCTTTGAGACTAAAACAAGCAAACTCAAGCATATGGTTAGTCTCAAAGGGTCAAGTTGTAGCACAGCTCCCCCTAAATATGTGCATCACTTGCAAAAGGACTTGTGAGGTCCAGGGAGTGTTTGTACAACTTGAGCACCATAGTAAGCAACAAAATGCATAAGGAACATGATCAAAGGCATAAACACATGTATGTTATAAATCAATCCAAGTTCCGCGAATCTAGTATATTTAGCTCACTACGCAGCCTGCAAAAGGTCTTTTCATCTAAAGGCTTAGTGAAGATATCGGCTAGCTGGTTCTTGGTGCTAACATGAAACACTTCGATATCTCCCTTTTGCTGGTGGTCTCTCAAAAAGTGATGTCGGATGTCAATGTGCTTTGTGCGGCTATGCTCAACAGGATTTTCCGCTATTCGGATAGCACTCTCATTGTCACATAGGAGTGGGACTTTGCTCAGATTGTAGCCAAAGTCCCGGAGGGTTTGCCTCATCCAAAGTAGTTGCGCACAACACTGTCCTGCGGCAACGTACTCGGCCTCAGCGGTGGATAGGGCAACGGAAGTTTGTTTCTTAGAGTTCCACGACACCAGGGACCTTCCTAAGAATTGGCACGTCCCCGATGTACTCTTCCTATCGACCTTACATCCAGCATAGTCGGAATCTGAATATCCAATCAAGTCAAAGTTAGACCCCTTTGGATACCAGATCCCGAAGCAAGGCGTAGCGACTAAATATCTAAGAATTCGCTTCACAGCCACTAAGTGACACTCCTTAGGATCGGATTGAAATCTAGCACACATGCATACGCTAAGCATAATATCCGGTCTACTAGCACATAAATAAAGCAAAGAACCTATCATGGACCGGTATGCTTTTTGATCAACGGACTTACCACCTTTGTTGAGGTCGGTGTGTCCGTCGGTTCCCATCGACGTCTTTGCGGGCTTGGCGTCCTTCATCCCAAACCACTTTAGCAAATCTTGCGTATACTTCGTTTGGGAGATGAAGGTGCCGTCCTTGAGTTGCTTCACTTGGAACCCAAGAAAGTAGTTCAACTCGCCCATCATCGACATCTCGAATTTCTGCGTCATCACCCTGCTAAACTCTTCACAAGACTTTTGGTTAGTAGAACCAAATATTATGTCATCGACATAAATTTGGCACACAAAAAGATCACCATCGCAAGTCTTAGTAAAAAGAGTTGGATCGGCTTTCCCAACCTTGAAAGCATTAGCAATTAAGAAGTCTCTAAGGCATTCATACCATGCTCTTGGGGCTTGCTTAAGTCCATAGAGCGCCTTAGAGAGCTTACACACGTGGTCGGGGTACCGTTCATCCTCGAAGCCAGGGGGTTGCTCCACATACACCTCCTCCTTGATCGGCCCGTTGAGGAAAGCGCTCTTGACATCCATTTGGTACAACCTGAAAGAATGGTGAGCGGCATATGCTAGCAAAATACGAATTGATTCTAGCCTAGCCACAGGAGCAAACGTCTCCTCAAAGTCCAAACCTGCGACTTGGGCATAACCTTTTGCCACAAGTCGAGCCTTGTTCCTTGTCACCACCCCGTGCTCGTCCTGTTTGTTGCGGAACACCCACTTGGTTCCCACAACATTTTGCTTGGGACGAGGCACCAGTGTCCAAACTTCATTGCGCTTGAAGTTGTTGAGTTCCTCCTGCATGGCCAACACCCAGTCCGGATCTAGCAAGGCCTCTTCTACCCTGAAAGGCTCAATAGAAGAGACAAAGGAGTAATGCTCACAAAAATTGACTAATCTTGAACGAGTAGTTACTCTCTTGCTAATATCACCCAAGATTTGGTCGACGGGATGATCCCTTTGGATCGTCGCTCGAACTTGGGTTGGAGGTGCCTGAGGTGCTTCTTCCTCTTCAATTTGAACATCCTGTGCTCCCCTTGATCATGCGCCTCCACTTGAGGTACCTGTTCGTCATCTTGGGTTGGAGGATGCACCATAGTTGAGGAAGACGGTTGATCTTGCTCCAATTGTTCCTGAGGCCGTACATCTCCAATTGCCATGGTGCGTATCGCGGCCGTTGGAACGTCTTCTTCATCTACATCATCAAGATCAACAACTTGCTCTCTTGGAGAGCCATTAGTTTCATCAAATACAACGTCGCTAGAGACTTCAACCAAACCCGATGATTTGTTGAAGACCCTATACGCCTTTGTATTTGAATCATAACCTAATAAAAACCCTTCTACAGCTTTGGGAGCAAATTTGGAATTCCTACCCTTCTTCACTAGAATGTAGCATTTACTCCCAAATACACGAAAGTACGATACATTGGGTTTGTTACCAGTTAGCAGCTCGTATGAAGTCTTCTTGAGGAGGCGGTGAAGGTACACCCTGTTGATGGCGTGGCAAGCCGTGTTCACGGCTTCCGACCAAAAACGCTCGGGGGTCTTGAACTCTCCAAGCATAGTCCTTGCCATATCAATGAGCGTCCTGTTCTTCCTCTCTACCACACCATTTTGCTGAGGTGTGTAGGGAGCGGAGAACTCGTGCTTGATCTCCTCCTCCTCAAGGAACTCCTCCACTTGAAGATTCTTGAATTCGGACCCGTTGTCGCTTCTTATCTTTTTCACCTTGAGCTCAAACTCATTTTGAGCTCTCCTGAGGAAGCGCTTGAGGGTCCCTTGGGTTTCAGACTTATCCTGCAAAAAGAACACCCAAGTGAAGCGGGAAAAGTCATCAACAATAACTAGACCATACTTACTTCCTCCTATGCTCAGATAGGCGACGGGTCCGAAGAGGTCCATATGCAGCAGCTCCAGAGGTCTTGAAGTGGTCATCACATTCTTGTTGTGATGTGCTCCTCCCACTTGTTTACCTGCTTGACAAGCTGCACAAGGTCTATCTTTTTCGAATTGCACGTTAGTCAAACCTATCACGTGTTCTCCCTTTAGAAGCTTGTGAAGGTTCTTCATCCCCACATGTGCTAAGCGGCGATGCCACAGCCAGCCCATGCTAGTCTTAGCAATTAAGCATGCATCTAGACCGGCCTCCTCTTTTGCAAAATCAACTAAATAAAGTTTGTCGTCTAGTACACCCTTAAAAGCTAGTGAACCATCACATCTTCTAAAGACAGACACATCTACATTTGTAAATAGACAATTATATCCCATATTACATAATTGACTGACAGATAGTAAATTATATCCAAGAGACTCAACTAAAAACACATTAGAGATAGAGTGCTCATTGGATATTGCAATCTTGCCTAAACCTTTCACCTTGCCTTGGTTCCCATCACCGAATATGATTGAATCTTGCGAATCCTTATTCTTGACGTAGGAGGTGAACATCTTCTTTTCCCCCGTCATATGGTTTGTGCATCCGCTGTCGATAATCCAGCTTGAACCCCCGGATGCATAAACCTGCAAGGCAAATTTAGGCTTGGGTCTTAGGTACCCAACTCTTGTTGGGTCCTACAAGGTTAGTCAAAATTGTCTTAGGGACCCAAATGCAAGTTTTATCACCCTTGCATTTTGCCCCTAATTTCCTAGCAACTATCTTCCTATCCTTTCTACAAATAGCAAAGGAAGCATTTAAAGCATGATAAGTTGTAGAGGGTCCATTCATAACTTTCCTAGGAACATGAACAATATTTTTTCTAGGCATATGATGAATAATTTTCCTAGGCATATCTCTACCATGCATATAGGAAGAACTGGGAGCAAACATAGCATAAGAATCATAGGCCTGTGAATCAAAAACATTACAACTCCTATGAGACTGTCTTCTATCATTGTACATAAAAGCATGATTCTTTTTAGTACTACTTGCCATAGGGGCCTTCCCTTTCTCCTTGGTGGAGATGGGAGCCTTATGGCTTGTTAAGTTCTTGGCTTCCCTCTTGAAGCCAAGCCCATCCTTAATTGAGGGGTGTCTACCAATCGTGTAGGCATCCCTAGCAAATTTTAGTTTATCAAAATCACTTTTGCTAGCCTTAAGTTGGGCATTAAGACTAGCCATTTCATCATTTAACTTTGCAATAGAAGCTATGTGTTCACTACAAGCATCAATATCAAAATCTTTACATCTATTGCAAATAACAACATTTTCTACACAAGTTGTTGATTTACTAGCTATTTCTAACTTAGCATTCAAATCATCATTAATGCTTCTTAAGCTAGAAATTGTCTCATGGAAAGAAGATAATTCACAAGAAAGCATTTCATTTCTCTTAACTTCTAAGGCATGAGATTTTTGAGCTTCTACAAATTTGTCATGTTCTTCATACAACAAGTCCTCTTGTTTTTCTAAAAGCCTATTTTTATCATTCAAGGCATCAATCAATTCGTTAATTTTATCTACCTTGGTTCTATCTAGGCCCTTAAATAAACATGAATAATCTATTTCATCCTCATCACTAGATTCGTCCTCACTTGAAGAAGCATAAGTAGAGTTTTGAGTACATACCTTCTTCTCCCTTGCCATAAGGCATGTGTGACGCTCGTTGGGGAAGAGGGATGACTTGTTGAAGGCGGTGGCGGCAAGTCCTTCATTGTCGGAGTCGGACGAGGAGCAATCCGAATCCCATTCCTTGCCAAGATGTGCCTCGCCCTTTGCCTTCTTATAGTTCTTCTTCTTCTCCCTCTTGTTCCCTTGATCCTGATCACTATCATTGTCGGGACAGTTAGCAATAAAATGACCAAGCTTACCACATTTGAAGCATGAGCGCTTCCCCTTGGCTTTGGTCTTGCTTGGCTGTCCCTTGCACCCCTTTAGCACCGTCTTGAATCTTTTGATGATGAGGGCCATCTCTTCATCATTAAGTACGGTCGCCTCAATTTGTGCCACCTTGCTAGGTAGCACCTCCTTGCTTCTTGTTGCCTTGAGAGCAAGGGGTTGAGGCTCGTTGATTGGACCATTTAATGCGTCGTCCACGTACCTTGCCTCCTTGATCATCATTCGCCCGCTTACGAATTTTCCAAGGACTTCTTCGGGCGACATTTTGGTGTACCTGGGATTCTCACGAATATTATTCACCAAATGAGGATCAAGAACGGTAAAGGACCTTAGCATCAATCGGACGACGTCGTGGTCCGTCCATCGCGTGCTTCCGTAGCTCCTTATTTTGTTGATAAGGGTCTTGAGCCGGTTGTATGTTTGTGTCGGCTCCTCGCCCCTTATCATAGCGAATCGTCCAAGCTCGCCCTCCACCAACTCCATCTTGGTGAGCAAGGTGACGTCGTTCCCCTCATGAGAAATCTTGAGGGTGTCCCAGATCTGCTTGGCATTGTCCAAGCCGCTCACTTTGTGATACTCGTCCCTGCACAAGGAGGCTAACAACGCAGTAGTGGCTTGTGCATTTCTATGAATTTGTTCATTAATAAAAATGGGACTATCCGAGCTATCAAACTTCATTCCGTTCTCAACAATCTCCCATATGCTTGGATGGAGAGAGAATAGGTGACTACGCATTTTGTGGCTCCAAAATCCGTAGTCCTCCCCATCAAAGTGTGGAGGCTTGCCGAGAGGAATGGAGAGCAAATGAGAATTTGAACTTTGAGGAATACGCGAATAATCGAAAGAAAAGTTTGAGTTAACCGTCTTTCGTTTGTCGTAGTCGTTGTCACGTTGTCCTTGTGGGAAGAAGTGGACTCATCACTGTCGTCGTAGTAGACGATCTCCTTAATGCGCCTTGTCTTCTTCTTCTTCCCATCTTTTCGTCTATGACCCGAGCCCGAGTCGGTAGGCTTGTCATCCTTTGGCTCATTGACGAAAGACTCCTTCTCTTTATCGTTGATCACGATACCCTTCCCCTTAGGATCCATCTCTTCGGGCGGTTAGTCCCTTTGTGAAGAGAACGGCTCGGATACCAATTGAGAGCACCTAGAGGGGGGTGAATAGGTGATCCTGTAAAACTTGAAAAACTTAAGCCACAAAAACTTGGTTAAGCGTTAGCACAGTAAATGCCAAGTGGCTAGAGAGGAGTCAAAACACAATAACCACAAGAGATCGATCACAGAGATGGCACGGTGGTTATCCCGTAGTTCGGTCAAGACCAACGCTTGCCTACTCCACGTTGTGGCGTCCCAATGGACGAGGGTTGCAATCAACCCCTTTCAAGCGGTCCAAAGACCCACTTGAATACCACGGTGTTTTGTTTGCTTTTGTCAATCCCGTTTGCGAGGAATCTCCACAACTTGGAGCCTCTCGCCCTTACAATTGAAATTCACAAAGAAGCACAGAGCAAGGGAGGGATTAGCAACGCACTCAAGACAAGAAATCATAGCAACACCACGCACACAAGTCGCAACGAGAGCTCACAACACAACTCAATGAGTTCACCACTCAACTAGAGCTCTAATTGCTATCGCAAAGAATCAAAGGCGCGGAATCGATGTCTTGGTGCTTAGGAATGTTGTAGGAATGCTTGGTGTACTCCTCCATGCGCCTAGGGGTCCCTTTTATAGCCCCAAGGCAGCTAGGAGCCGTTGAGAGCATTCTAGAAAGGCTGATCTTGCCTTCTGTCGACTGGCGCACCGGACAGTCCGGTGCACACCGGACACTGTTCGGTGCCTGATTTCTTTCCATAAATGGCGCAGTCGACCGTTGGCAGCCTGAGAGCCGTTGGCGCACCGGACATGTCCGGTGCACACCGGACAGTCCGGTGCCTTCTTCTAGCCGTTGGCTCGGCCACGTGTCCCGCGCAGATTGCGCGGCCGACCGTTGGCCCTGCCGACCGTTGGCTCACCGGACAGTCCGGTGCACACCGGACAGTCCGGTGAACTATAGCCGTACGTCACCGGTGAATTCCCGAGAGCGATGAGTTCGCCTATGAACGACCCACCGGATAGCCCGGTGCACCACCGGACAGTCCGGTGAATTATAGCCGTACACCGCCGTCGAAGTCCCGAGAGCAGCCTGTTCGCCAGAGCCAGCCTGGCACACCGGACACTGTCCGGTGCACCACCGGACAGTCCGGTGCTCCAGACTGAGCAAAGTCTTGGCTGCTCGAGCCAAGGCATTTTCAATTGTATTTTTCCTGTTTCCAGCACTTAGACACAATACATTAGTCCATAAAACAATGTACTAAGTCTGAGAAACATACCTTTATCCTTGATTTGTACTTTGTCCACCTTTTTACACTTAGGCACTTGTGTTGGACACTAAATCACCAAAATACTTAGAAATGGCCCAAGGGCACATTTCCCTTTCAGATAGGCATGGTTCTTTTTAGAGCTACTAGCCATGGGAACCTTCCCTTTCTCTTTGTTGAGATTGGAAGTCCTTTGGCTTGTTAAGTTCTTGGTTCCCTTTTGGAAAGTTCATCCTTAATTGAAGGGTGTCTACCAATAGTGTAGGCATCCCTAGCAAATTTTAATTTCTCATAATCATCCTTGCAAGTCTTAAGTTGAGCATTAAGACTTGCGACATCATTATTTAAATTAAGAATGGTAGAGACATGTTCATTGCAAGCATCAATATTAAAATCTTTACACCTATTGCAGATTTCAACATGCTCTATACTTGAACTAGCCACATTAAATTTTTCTAGCTTAGTATTTAAATCATCATTCAAAGTTTTGAGACTAGAAATTGAATCATGGCAGGTAGACAGCTCAGAAGACAATATTTCATTTTTCTTAATTTCTAGAGTAAGAGATTTTTGAACATTAATAAATTTATCATGTTTGTCATACATAATATCTTCTTGCTTTTCTAGCAACCTATCCTTTTCATTAAGAGCATCAATCAATTCAATTATTTTATCTACCTTAGTTCTATCTAGTCCTTTGAATAAATCACTATAATCTACTTCATCGTCAGAAGATTCATCATCACTAGAAGAAGTATACTTAGGTGTATCTCGTATATGTACCTTCTTCTCCTTAGCCATGAGGCACATGTGTCGTTCGTTGGGGAAGAGGGAGGACTTGTTGAAGGACGAGGCAGCTAGTCCTTCATCATCAGAGTCAGATGAAGAACAGTCGGAGTCCCATTCTTTTCCAATGTGCGCCTCGCCCTTCGCCTTCCTGTAGTTCTTCTTTCTTTCCTTCTTTCCTTTCTTTTCTTGTGCCTGGTCATTATCATTATCGGGACATTGTGCTATGAAATGACCAGACTTACTGCACTTGAAGCAGGAGCGCTTTCCCCTTGATTTGTTCTTGTTGGGATACTCCTTGTGTCCCTTCAAGGCAGTCTTGAAGCGCTTGATTATAAGTGACATTTCATCCTTGTTGAGCCCGGCAGCCTCCACTTGTGCTACCTTGCTAGGCAGCGCCTCCTTGCTGCTGGTTGCTTTAAGAGCAACGGGTTGCAACTCGTGGAGAGGAAGCGGTCCATTTAAAGCATCGTCCACATACCTCGCTTCTTTCACCATCATGACCCGCTTATGAATTTTCTGAGAATTTCCTCGGGCGTCATCTTGTTGTATCTGGGGTTCTCACGAATAAGATTTACAAGATGAGGATCAATAACGGTAAATGACCTTAGCATGAGTTGGACAACGTTATGATCCGTCCATCTTGTACTCCCATAGCTTTGAATCTTGTTGACAAGGGTCTTGAGCCTGTTGTAAGTTTGAGTTGGCTCCTCTCCCGTTATCATGGCGAACCTCCCCAGCTCGCCTTCCACCAATTCCATCTTGGTGATCATGGTGGCATCATTACCTTCATGAGAGATCTTGAGGGTATCCCATATTTGCTTGGCATTGTCCAAGCCGCTCACTTTGTTGTATTCATCCCTGCATAGAGATGCTAGCAAAACAGTAGTGGCTTGGGCATTTTTATGTATTTGCCCATTTATGAATACAGGATTATCAGTGATATCGAAATGCATTCCATTTTCAACAATTTCCCAAATACTAGGATGGAGGGAAAATAAGTGACTACACATTTTATGACTCCAAAATGAATAGTCCTCTCCATCAAAGTGTGGGGTTTTCCAAGTGGAATAGATAGTAAATGGGCATTTGAATTATAAGGGATGCGAGAATAATCAAAAGAATAGTTTTGATTAACCGTTTTCTTTTTCGACGAAGAGTCTTCGTCGGAGTCATCCCTTGGTGAAGAAGAGGAGTGTCGTTGTCGTAGTAGATGATCTTCTTTATGTGCCTCTTCTTTCCATCCCTCTTCTTGTGACTCGAGCCTGAGTCAGTGGGCTTGTCGTCTTTTGGCTCGTTGACGTAGAGGGTCTCCGTCTCCTTGTCGTTGATCACCATCCCCTTACCTTTAGGATCCATCTCTTCAGGCGGTTAGTCCCTTAATGAAGAGTATGGCTCTGATACCAATTGAGAGCACATAGAGGGGGGTGAATAAAAGATCTTGTAAAAATCAACACTAAATAGCACAAACTTGGTTTATGAAATGTTAGTGAAATCAAAACCATGGTGCAATGTCTAGAGAGAAAGAGATGGCTTCTTCACTTAATTTGCTCTTTACAAAGTGAGTATTAAACTTAGAGCAACTATCAAGTGAGTGGAAGATCGCACAAGAATAAACATAGGTCACACAACGATTTTTATGCCGTGGTTCGGCCAAGTATAACACTTGCCTACTTCCATGTTGTGGCGTCCCAATGGACGAGGGTTGCACTCAATCTCTTTCAAGCGATCCAATGATCTACTTGAATACCACGGTTTTCTTCCTTATAGTCGATGCTTCCCTTATGAGGAATATCCACAAGTTGGAGTCTCTCACCCTTACAAAGTTGATCACAATGAAAACCACAAGAGTATGGGAGGGAAAGAAACACACGCAAAAGCTAGAATCGCAGCAATGTCACGCACACAAGTCAAGATACGAGCACACAAAACACAGCGCAATAAGTTCACAACTTGACAAGTGCTCAAATCTCAATCGCAATGATCCAGATGCGTGCTTGTGGAGTCTAGACGTCTTAGGATGTTCAATGGAGGCTTGGTGTGTTGCTCCATGCGCCTAGGGGTTCCTTTTATAGCCCCAAGCTAGCTAGGAGTCGTTGGATCTCCATTTGGTAGGCAATTCTTGCCTTCTGTCGGTTGCCGCACCGGACAGTCCGGTGCACCACCGGACATGAACAATGCCCGATTTCTTTCCTTTTCTAGCGAAGCCGACCGTTGAGCCTTCGATCCCCTTGGCACACCGGACACTGTCCGGTGCACACCAGACAGTCCGATGCGGTCTTGTGACCGTTGGCTCTGGCCACGTGTCGCCCGCTGATCGTGCTGCCGACCGTTGGCGGGGGCGTTGTTGGCTCACCGGACAGTCTGGTGAATTTTAGCCACAGCGCCCTCGGCGATTTCCCGAGAGCAGCAAGTTTGCTGCTGGACTAGCCTATGCACCGGACACTGTCCGGTGCACACCGAACAGTCCGATGCACCACAGGCTGGTGCCAAACTTGTTCAATCCAATCTCTTTTGACTTGACAGGATTCCTAGCACTTAGAAAAATATATTAGTACCAAAAACAATTCACTAAGGCTAGAGTCATACCTTGATTCTTGATTTGCATCTCTTTATCACTTAGCACATATTAACCAAAATAATATGTGTTGGGCATCTAATCACCAAAACATTTATAGAAATGGCCCAATGGCACATTTCTCTTTCAACACTTGCTCCTCTATCAAGACGCGGCTTGATCTTTGAGCCAGGGGACAAGAAATCACTCAATACCTCGGTTCCACTAGCGTCGCCTTTACTGCTCCGACGAGGTAGGAGCGAACCCCTCACAATTATCACCACGGCTTTTCCATAATCTTCACGGAGAACTCGACGAATACACTACTAAGCCATCTAGGAGGCGGTTGTCTCCAAGAGTAACAAGTCTATGACGCTTGCTCGGTGTGCCACATAGTGCCTCAAGATCACCAAATGATGCAAATGCACTAGGAACACTCATTCACTCACAAGGATGCAATCTCAAGCAATGTGTGAGTGAGTGAGTAGGAAGATCATAAATGTGCTCAATGTGTGCTAGGAATGGCCAAGAGAGCTCTCACACTCGAGCATCACTTCTATTTATAGGTTCACAAACAATACTAGTTGTTATGTGCATGTAGCACATATTCTGTGCACATGCGTCCGGTCCGCGCCCTCTGGCCGTACAGTCCATCGCATCAGTAATGGCTATAAATGTCATTTGAATACTATCAAAGTTGTCAGAATAAGGCATGTTCGGATGGTCCACCGACCCTGGCCGGATGGTTCGAGACCTGGCAACTTAACGCACCCGAGCATTGACGAAGTGACTTTACACGGGCAGATTGTCTACCCTCCAAGGCCAGATGGTCCACGACTTGGAGTCAATACTATTCGAGCCAAACACCTGAATAGTCCATAGTATAAATGTCAAAAACCACACAGTCCTTGCCCAATTCTATTTTGGCACATGCGAATGGTCTGCATCCTCTAGCTAGACTGTCCGCACAAACACACAGGGACTTGTGCAAATCATATACATCTATGGTCAGGACTACGGATGGTCCGATGCCAAGGCCCGGACGGTCTGCAATATAATTACTTTGGACCATACCAAAGAAATTACATTTCTGACCTCTCTGAGTAGGTCGCCAGATGGTCCGACCACCTAGCCCGGACGGTCTGCGACATAGACATTTAGCTCAGTTTTAAACACACTTTTAAAAAGATTTTAATCCTCGAAATCAGAAGCGATGTTAGTCCTCATGCAAATGCAACATCTAAATGCTCTATGAGGCACTAGGTTTCACATAGATAATTGTCATCGACCCCTCCTAATAGTACGACTATCTAGCCTACTAATCAAATCAATTTCTTCTCTAAACACATGGTGACCAGTAAAAACAAAACATATGTTATACCTTTGCCTTCACCGGATTCACAACCAATGTTTTAAGTCTCCAAGACTTTCGATAAAGATCTTCTCCCTTTGGTCCAACCTGCATTCTTATTTCTCCAAGAATTGTTAGTCCATATATGGTTGTCATTAATTACCAAAACACCACTTAGGGTCCTCGATGATTCACAGAGCTACAAGTCATGACTCAAGAGACTACCCCCATAGCAGATCCAAAAGTGTTCTCTTGCCCTTATAATTCCTTTTTGACTAGTATGCAATAATCATTATTGCCCTTGTGAGCGGTCCTATGTCTTTCCCAACCCTACTCATTTGTGAAGTTAGCTCGGACAACTTCTTCCATGATGGAGAAGTAGGTGGAGATCCTATGAGTTGATGGTTGTTCATGGGTTCATGTGACCCACTTCAAAGACTTTGACACCAACAATGGCATATAGATTGAATCGCAAGTGCATGTATCCATGAGTACTTGAAGATATCAATTTCATGGGGAATATGAGTGTTCTATCTAAGAATCAAGTTTGTCCTATGATGGCAACAAGGGTTCAAGATAGATTGGATAGATATGAATTGTATGCTTATGATACTAGATAAACTAAGGTACACTAAGGACGTGTTTGGCATGGCTCCGCTCCAGTCCAGAGTAGCCCTACTTCAAAACTCTAGGTGGAGCAGCTCTGCTCCAGAGTTTAGATTGTTTTCTCATAACCAATGGCAGATAAATAACTCCAAACTTCATGTCTACGTTGTTTTTTTAGAGATTTCGGAGCAGGAAAAGAGGTACTCCAAAATTTTATATCACGCCTTTAAAAACTACATGGAGTTTGCAACTCTGGAGTTAGGATGTTTGATGGGCTCTAGTCAGCTCCTCCTTGGAGTTTAGCTCTAGAGCCATGTCAAGCACGCCCTAAGATTGTTCACTTCGGAACACTGACCCAGCTAAGGGTACCAAACAGCTTCAACCTAGGGTTTAAGAACCTACCCAACATGTCCAGCATTAAGTTTTCAATTTAAAATCATTTGGAACTAAGTTTTATTAATCAGTTGAAAAATATAAATTTTTTATTTCAAAATATAAGAAAGTTATATATCTACTTAGGACTATAAATAACTTTGAGTAAAAAACTTATAAGCTTAGAAATTGTAAATTGCATTGAGAACTACGAACTTTAGTATAAAACTTGTCGATATCCAAGGTTATTTAAAAAATTTTAGATTTCAAAACCTAAGTACTTAAAACATTTTCTATTCTTTGAACATTTAAGTAGAAAAACTAGTCAACCACAAAGTTATAGATCTTGTCAAGATCTACAACTTTGGTGCAAAGTTTGTATTCATCCAACTGCACAGAAAAGTGATGAATTAATTTTATACACTCTTTCTAGAGAGGTGCCTCTATCACACCTAATGCTAAGGATAAATTCAAATGCTAAATATACGTATACCGGAACAAGTTTCCATACATATAGTGACATTACTAGTGAATAATCAAAGTAATATGTATTAAATAAACTTATAATATTGTTTTAAATAAACACAAAGGTCTTACAAAAGAGCACAAGTGGAATCACTAAACTTGCAGGTAACCACCACTCCACAAGGTCAGTTTTGGATTTTGTATGCCAAGCACTTTTGAGAGACTTCTAGAAACTTCTTGAGATCTTCATAATTCTTTTGAGAAGAGGCATGGGGAATTATCAAGAGTTAAAACCCTAGTTTGGTTTCGGTGATTGAGTGCCAACCATATAGACTAATGCTTTCATTAAGTATGATTGGTTAGAGTCCACTTGATGGTGATTAATGAGGCATAGGAGGTGATGGAGATGGAGATCATGATCCCACACATACAAAGGTGTAGGGTTGCTATGGCAGATTAAAGGGAGGTGAATAATTCTTTTTAAAACTAATTACATTAGCTAACTAAAATAAATACAGAAAAAATAAAAGTATTCAATCTAGCCAAGACTACATTTTCCAATTTTGAGTTCTCTGACTCTTCTAAGTAACTCCAAAATGTTTCTACGGTCACTTAGAATTTATCCAAACACTCAAACCACTCAGAGTTTAATTCTTCCGAATTATGACCTTCTTTACTAAGCTTTGAGCTATTCTTACTTCAGTCTTCTATATTTATTCTTATGAAATTGTGACCATATACTTAACAACCCAGTTAGTTCATAATATTTTGATGGTCATCAAACACCAAAATCAATATAGAAATAGCTTAGAGTCAATTTCCCTTTCAATCTCTCACTTTTTGGTGATTGATGTCAACACAACCAAAGCAAATATTAAACGACTAATTTGTAAATTGTTTGTTAAAGAAAACATGTTCATAAGATACTGATTGAAGTTCAAAACTATGCTAAGCGTAAGTTTGTTATAAATTTAGCATTTTGGACCACTTTTGCAACCACTTTGCATTTTGATTTTGCGAACTCAAGACTTTCTCTCCTTTGAAAAATCCTTTTGCAAATCAAACATTTTTCTTCAGTGTTCTGTTTTGAAAATTTCTTCCCCTTTGTAAAGTAGTCTATGGCTCTTTGCCTACATTTCTTATTTTTGGCAAGAATATAAATTTTGAAATTACTTTAGCCAAACATTTTAAATGATGTTAGTCTCAATTTAAATTATAGACTTTCCTCACTTAAATATGTGCATATAAGTATGAATACTTGTTTAGCATATTCACTTGGACTTTTGAGACCCGAGAATGTTTTTCTATAATTTGAACCTTGATATATGCATAATATAGAAATTCAAAATTATACTAATTCATGATCAAAGACATAAAAAAGCCTAATATGCAATATTTCAATCCGTGTTTCGAGAATCAAGTATATTAAAAATAAAAAAAAACCACGCTGGTGCATATGTCTGTAAGGCTTGCAGACCTTAAATAGTATAGGGTGTTTGGTTTGTGATATAAAGTGGACCATCGTCATCTAACTCTAGTTTTTTTTTTCTAGAAAGAATAAGCAAGCTAAATTGTACAGCATGAGGAATGAGACGATTGAGACCATTCTAATAAATTTGATGAACAGATTTCGGCTGCCGCATATTTTGACAGACTTCCCATATGCATCATCAGAAGTTTCTAACTTGACAAAATCGAACACGTTCTGTACATCCAGTGAATATTCTTACACGCTGCAAAAGTGTGGCTTCCATCTGAACCATCAATTGAAAACCTGAGCAAACAGGAACATATAGCTGAGCTTTTTGCAAACAAGAAAAATGTGGGGACCAACTTCGGTACAGACTCAGTTTGAGTCTAATTTCTTCTCAGCTTCACTGATGACCTCTAGTTGTTCCAACAAAGCGGTGAGCTTTCTCATGTCCTCCTCCTGCACGCTCTGTGGAGCCTTCTCGCGATACCCAGAGGCGTCCATTTTCTGTGCCAGTGCATTTTGTAGCCTGCGTGTATGATAAGAGACATGTTACCGATAAGATTGAACAGCACTAAAACATGAGGATATTTACTGTCAAAAATAGACCTAAGAAGACAAGTGCACTTACTTTTGAATTTCATCTTTTTTCTTCCTTAGCTTTTCACGTTCAGCATCTGCATTTAAAGCTCCTTGGAGCTGAAGGTACACAGACAAGTCTTTGTTGACAACAGCAGTTGCACAATCGGCCGGAGTTTCATCACTCTCTGTCAGGATCTGAATAAATTCCAAAAACAGATCAGTGCTTTTGTTCAGGACCTTTTAACCCAGGTGGATTTTAATTTTTTTTCCTATCATAAGTAGGTAGCATATAAATACTACTCCCTAAATATATGACGTCGTTGACTTTTTCAAAAACTTTGACCACTCGTTTTATTCAAAAAAATATGAGTTATTATTTATTTTGTTGTGATTTGTTTTATCATTGGTTTGAGCATGACTTAAATTTTTACATTTTCAAATAAATATTTAAATAAAACGAATGGTCAAAGTTTTTGAAAAAAGTCAACGGTGTCATGTATTTGTGAACAGAGGTGGTAAAAGCCAAAGAAAGACATGAAGAAATGTTATTTGGGAAGAACTAATGGGTAATAATAGCTATTTGAGAGAAAGGGCCTCTCGCTGAGTTAGTTAGTTGGTCTGAGTAGCACTATTCAACTCCTCAGTTCGATGCTCGTAGGGTCAAATTTCAGGCTTGGTGGAAGTGGGTCTCTATGCAGATTTCTGGGATTGCGCCGAAGGGGATCGGCTCCTTAATAATCCTTGGAGCTTGGACATTGTGGAAGCACAGAAATAGAAGTCTTCGACAGATTTCCTCCTAATATGGGTGCTGCTATCTCCAAGTTCAGTCAGGAATTAGAGATGTGGATTTTGGCGGGAGCTAAGGATCTCTCCCTCCTTACTGCTCCCATTCCTGGCCTCCAGCTGTAGTTTGCTGCATTAGCTATAATGTTGGATGTTTTTATGTTTTGTTGTTCTCGGCTGCCATGAGTGGGTTGGCTTCAGACTTTTGTATTGGTCTATTTTAGACCCGTTTCTTCTTAATATATATGATGCGTAGTTCTCCTACACTTTCGAGAGAAAAAAATCCACTCGGCTGTCCCACGCAAAAGCACAGGTTTAAGGTCCAGCCTCGGCCACGATCATTTCTCACATGGGCTATGGGGCAGAGGTTTGGAGTTTTCTCGACCTACGTAAATAACCCCCCCCCCCCCCCCCCACCACCACCACCACCCTACCCACCCAAGTCGAATAGTAGCTATTTGAGGTCACAAGACTCCATTTACGTTTCAGCATAAATTCCAATCCATAAAGAATAAACTGATTGTAAATGATGAAAGGGAAAAGATATTTCCATAAAATAACACAGTCATACAGAAGTATAAGGCACAACCTTGAGATGTGATATGGAAGAAAGACACACGATTAGAGATTGATAGCATTGGATAGTAGCAGCGACCTCTTGGCCTCGGCAAAGTGCAAAAGCAGGCCGTCTATATAAAAAAAGAAAGTATCAGTAAGCCATTACTCCGTATTGCAAAAACAGATCGAAGAAGAATCAACCAAGAGAATACTAAACACAAAAGCAAAACAGATGGCAATATGCATACACGTACCTTTCATTTGAATCTGTTGGAGGCTTCAGAGACCTTATTTTGTTGACAGCATCCAAGACAA
The DNA here is from genome assembly GCA_029449295.1 of Zea luxurians. Lineage (NCBI taxonomy): Eukaryota > Viridiplantae > Streptophyta > Magnoliopsida > Poales > Poaceae > Zea > Zea luxurians. The sequence continues at coordinate 32,103,145 of JAOPSE010000010.1, read as the reverse complement.
TGTCCATTTCATTTTCAACCCCGCCATTACTCCATTCCTATTATAAAGAACCATATGTTCCCATGGGCAATAAGTAGTTAAGTACTCTTTCCTCAAATCATAATTGAATATTTCCTACAAAAACAATAGGACACAAGTATTACCTCAACAAGAGATGGATACTCTGAAATCATAATCGAATCTTTCCTCCTACTAGAATCTTTGGGCTGTGGAAGACGTTGCCAGAGCTCTTCTGTTACATAGGGCATGAACGGATGGAGCAGACGCAGACCTGTCTCCAGGCAAATCCACAGAGTATCTCTGGAGGCAGCTCTTGCTGATTCAAACTCTTGAGAATCGTTGAAGTAAGGTTTGATAGCTTCTATAAATACATCGCATAGCTCATACTGCCACCACGAGTATATAGCAGATGTTGCATCAGACAATTTGTATGCTTCTAAAGAAGTAACAGTTTTTCCAACAGCCTTGTTAAGCACTGAGAGTATCCACTTGCATATTGGTGGCATAAGAGACACATCAACAGTTGCCGGCAGAATGTAATCATCACCCAGTTTGCCCATCGCAAAACGAATGGCATTCCATAATTTGTTGCACCATTGTCTATATCCAACCACCCTCTTGATATCAAGATTTATCCTGTCAGACTGAAAGGGGGGGGGGGGGATTGCATAAAACCATGTATGGTACATTAAACATGAAAAAACTCAACTGGGTGCCATAAGAACCTGGGAGGTGTACGATATCAGTGCGAAGCGGAGCGCATCGGTACCACATTCTGCTATGCCATCAGGAAAATCCTTCGTCTTCCCATCTCTTGCAATGTTTAATTCATTTGGATCCAGATTGCCTTCTTCCAAACGTTTCAGAAGACCATCCAGTGACATGCCATTTATCACCTCAAGAGGGTCAACAACGTTACCAAGTGATTTTGACATCTTTCGGCCATGTGCATCCCGAATCATAGGATGTAAATAAACCTGAGAAGAGAACACATGGTTATTGATCATCGGAGAAGAGATGATTAGGAAATATACTAGACTAGGCTGTAGTGTTTTTTGTAGACGCACGATACATGGGTGACATGATAATTGAGGTGAAAAAAATAAAAGAATAATTTGCAGCAAGAAAAAATATGGTGGTTTCATGAATTTATAGACTGCAACAGAAATGACACCACGGTCTGCTAATGAATGATGTGAAGCATGTGAACAATATATGCTAAATATCAGTGTGGCCTGTAGAGATGAAGGGCAAACCAGTATATAATCTAAAATGGGCAGGTCCCTATTTCATCTAAATAAGGTCTATTAGCATGTGTCTCTTGATCAGAGTATAATGTTACATAAATTAACCACATGAAGGGATGTAAAAGGCAGTGATAGGATTTGAATAGAGTACCTCACATGAACAAATAGACTGCTAACGAAACGAAGAATGCTGCTATACCTTCTGAAATGGCACGTCACCACCAAGTTGCATTCCCATCATCACCATCCTTGCTACCCAAAAGAAGAGAATATCAAGTCCAGTTTCTAGTACCGATGTAGGGTAGAAAGCACGGAGGTCAGCGGTATCAGACGGCCAACCAAGTACTGTTAAGGGGAAAAGACCAGATGAAAACCATGTGTCCAGTACATCAGGGTCTTGATCTAGACGTAATTTCATTCCTACATACTTTTTCTGTGCCTCAAGTTTTGCATCGCTTTCATTTCTTGCGACTATCCAGCGGTCATTGTTAGAACCAAGGTTTTTATCCAGGTCATCTTCTAGTGTCACATACCATGCAGGTATACGATGACCCCACCAAAGTTGCCTTGAGACACACCAATCACGTATATTTTCAAGCCATCTGCAAAGATAGCAGTAATGGATAGGTCATTTATTCAGAGTTATCTCATTCATTTGACATGGTAATTACAAGTGACAACACATTGTATGTAATACCTGTACCAGTCTTGCTCATACTGCTGGGGGATAATTTCAATCTTTTTTGACCTTACAGCGTCAAGGCCTGCCTTGGCCATGGTGCTGCAATTAACAAACCACTGTGGTTTTATCATAGGTTCCACTACATCATTAGTTCTTGAACAAACACCCAAGCTCATTTCATTCTTCTTTGTGTCCTTATACAACCCCTTAATTACAAGAAAAAAATGTTACAATCAAACTCCGTATATAAAACAAGAAGGCAAAGACCAACGTCTTAAAAATGATGGAACTATAAAATAAGCTATCCATGATTTCCAGTGTGAAGGATATATGTAATACATGATATTCTAGAAAAATCATAATTATGGATAGCTAATTCCAACCTGAATACCTGATGCAATCGCAAGTTCGAATAGAATCAATATTTATTGAAACTAAATGATAAGTTGTTTCCAATACTAATGCTGAACTGAAAGTAAATCACGCTAGAATATAGACTAATGTGGCTCATACTGATTGTTTTCTTTGGACAACACATTACAAATAAATACATAAAACACGATTATGGCACATCAATCATGATATTTCACTATTGTCATTTTCACTTTGTTAGATTATGCACACAATTCCACACTGTAATGCATACATTCATAAAAAGTGATGGATAATCAGGTACTTTCAGATACTTTTTAATGAATAGTTAGGCAAATCCAGTAATGATACCTTTTCCTTCAGTGCCTCGATAACAGCAACTCTAGCGGTGAATCTTGGCATTCCATCGAATTGTGCACCTCCATTGCTATTTATTTTTCCATCATCTGTGAATATATTGATGAATTCAAGATTATGACACTTTCCAACCTCAAAGTCATTTGGATCATGAGCAGGAGTAATCTGCATAAAAAACAGCAAGGAACAATACAGTCTAAGATGATAGGTATGAGGAAGGTACAGGTAGGTACAATATAAGATGATAAAATAGAAGTCCTCAGCCACAGGTCTTACCTTGACAGCCCCAGTACCGAAAGTGGGATCAACTAACTCCGCGTCACAGATTATTTTGAGTTTTCGTCCATTGAAGGGGTGGACTGCATATCTTCAATGCAGATGCTTATACCTTTCATCCTCAGGGTGAACAGCTATTGCTGTATCGCCCAGCATTGTTTCTATTCTGGTGGTTGCTACAACAATCTCACCAAGTCCTTCCTCAAGAGGATAGGCAAAAGATATCAATACACCAAACTGTACAGGATTGGCATAACCAGGGACCTTTAACATAGTGTCTTCTTTAAGATCAATATGATCAACCTGACAAAAAAGTATTTTCCATCAGAAAATTATCTAATCATGCGTACAAAGGATCACAAAGTCTATCATAAATAATATAAAGTTCCATCAACCTCAATGTCAGAAATTGCAGTTCGAAGTGTGCAATCCCAATTCACAAGGCGATAATCTCTGAAAAAAATAAACAATTCAGAAGATGTGACAACTAGGTTGCCAACTGAAAAACAGGAACAGGTAAAGAATCGTAGAAAACTGAATTGTGGAATATTTCATTCTAACACTCAAATAAAAAGCGTGAGGAAACTGACCTATATATCAGGCTTTCCTTGTGTAACCTGACAAAAGCTTCAGTTACAGCTTTTGATCTTTGCTCATCCATTGTAAAAGCCTGGTGCCAAATTAGAAATGAAGTTACTATGTGTTAATATGCATGGTTCAAGCACAAGAAATATTTTCCCAAACTAAAATAAATAGGTATGTTACCTCACGGGACCAATCAAGTGAAGCCCCAAGCCGGCGCAATTGATTCAATATGGTACCACCATATTGATCTTTCCATTTGAGTACCTGTTTGTAAGATGACAAAGAAATGGAATAAGCAAACACCAAACCTAAAAATGATACATCAAGAGCAGAATTAAAGAATCAAAAAAGGCAGACAACACATTCATTTCAGAACATGATGTTACAGAACCAGAGACTGAGTCCATTGTTAATGGTAAAATAAGGGATAGAGAAACAGTTGGCCCACATATAATCATATGCCATGCAAAAGAAATACTTACTTCAGAAACAAATTTTTCACGCCCTATGTCCTATGCTCCACCCTTCAGTTGGGCAGTTACCCGGTCGACGGAGGACGGGTGGCCGGGCCCCCTGAAGGCGGCTGACCACTGGTGGGAGCGCTGTAGAGGGCCGAGGCAGGAGTGGGTGCCTCATTCGCCATGGTGAGCTCCTCGAGGAGAAGCTCGTTACGCACGGCGTGGAAGGTGGGGAAGGGCACACTCCTCTTGATGAGAGCCTTCAGGTGGCCGTAGCGGGGGCTGAGGCCACGCAGGAGGTTCAGCACCAGGGTACGATCGGCAACGGGCTCGCCGAGATCGCGGAGAGAGTCAGCCAGGCCCTTCATCTGGCGGCAGTACTCTCCCACGGAGAGGTCCCCCTGAGAGAACAGGTGAAACTGGGCGTCGAGGTGGAGTGCCCGCGCGTCCCGGTTCCCGAGGAACTGGTCCTCGAGAGCGAGCCACGCCTGACGAGCCGTGTCCGCCTGGTCGCGGATGATGTCCTGTAGCTCAACGGTGATGGTGCCGTGGAGCCACGAGAGGACGACACTGTCCATGAGGCACCAGGAGGGAGTCGGCGGAGCGTCGAGGTCGTCGAGGACGTGATCGGCGAGGGCATACCGCCGCAGTGTGAGGAGAACCTGTCCTCGCCAACGGGGGTAGTGGGAGGACGCCGGGTCCAACACCACGGACACGAGGGCCCGGATGTTGTGAAGTCCGGCGGCTTGAGCGTGGAGAGCACCGATGTGGTCGACGTCGAGGCCAGTGGCGGGGATGGCCTCAGGAGGCGCCGGGGGGTCCTCACGAGCGACCGGCGGGCGGCCGAGGAGGAGGCGCTGTGCGGTGGCCATCTGGGTGGTCAGAGCGGCGCCCAGGGCACGTTCGTGCTCCAGGGCGAGGGACGTGGCGCGCTCACGCTCCCGCGAGGCAGCCACAGCGGCCTGGATCGTAGCGATGGCGGCGACGAGTGAGTGGTTGTGCTCGGCGGGTACCGGCATGGTGGGAAACCCCGGCGGAGAGCCACGGCGCAGGGCCATGGGAGTGGCATCGCGGAGGGGCCCGAGGCCGTCGATGAACGGGGGGCTGCCACCAGTGCGCTCGCTGCGGGGGGCAGTGAGGCCGGGCAGGGGAGGTCCGGTGGCCGTGGGGGAGGCGAGGCCGGCGTGCAGGGACCCGGCCGCGCTCAGAGGGGCGGCGGTGAAGGCCAGGCGGGTGGCTGCGGCGGCCAGGCCCGCGCCAGGCGTGACGGCGGCCCGGCTGGTGGCCCCTGCGGCCAGGCCCGCGCCAGGCGCAGCAGCGGCGGCCGGGTCCGCGCTGGGTGCGACGGCGGCGGCGGGGTCCGCGCCGGGGGTCGGTGTAGCGGCAGTGGCCGTGTAGGGGAGGCGGCCGGCGTCCATGGAGCAGCAGGTCGGGGTCGGCGCGGATCCGGCGATGGGGAGCGTCGCATCGGGACGAAGCCGCACGGCTGCGCACGGCGCGGGCGAGGCAGCCCTGCAGGCGCTCCTCGGCGGTGCGTCGAGATGAAGCAGAGGGAAGAGAGGGAGGGGGGCCGGCGGCGGGAGGCTGGCCGGCGGCGGCTGGGAGGAAAGACCTAGACTGAAGATACCATGTTAGAATAGGAACCCATACCCTAATCAGGGGTTGGGAGTGGTATTAAATAGAGAGAGTAACTGGGCCAAGGCCCATTACACAGGGGTATATTGGTCATTACACAGGGAATAACACAAACCCTAGACGGGTAGTCTAACAGACGTAACCCAAGAGCGGGCGGGGCACAGCGAGGGGAATTTTTTAACCAAGCCCTAAATTCGCCCCCGAGGGAGATCGAATCCGGGACCTGGAAGTGCTACTTGGAAGCCTTAATCATTACACTAGAGGCCCTTTCGCATTTGTTCAAGAAAATAGAAGCAACAAAAAATGCTATGGACTATGCAATTAATGAATGAGCAATTGCTAAACAGTAATTTCAAATCCAAAAGTAAGAATTTGATTCAAAACATTATCTTAAAAGTTTCACAAATTAAAGAAAAAGGTTTTATTGACATGTCCCAACAACCTTGTTGAAGATTTTTCTTAATAGCAGTACATTGTTAATGATCATTGACAGCATGGGTCGATATATGTTTGTTCCACAATTTCAATGACAAATTCCATCTCCAAAAAACTCGGCCGGGGATGGAATGATAGCCCTCCTGGTATTATACTAAGAAAAGACCGAAACAATGGACGGCCCAGAAAATCTCCGAACCCTGGCCCCCCATCACTAACAGGTCGGCATCAACCTGTAACTGCCCAACTGAAGGGTGGAGCATAGGACATCGTAAGCCAAGAGCAGATGAGGCACAACGAGAGGATTTTTTTAACCAAGCGGGAAAATTCGCCCCCAAGGGAAAACGAACCCGGGACTTGGAGGTGCTACTCAGAAGCCTTTAACCACTAGTATAGAGGCCCTTTCGCCAAATTCCATCACCAGAAACTGCATGTTTCATCATATAAGCATCATCTGATAGTAAACAAATTCCTAAATGCAGACCTGTGTAGCAATGCCAGCATGGTCCACTCCAGGGACCCACAGAGCATTGTAGCCTGACATCCTACGCCAGCGTATCATAGCATCCTGCATTGGTCACAAAACCATTGTATAGCCAATATCTATACCGTTAACATGGCATAACGATCTCTGCAAACCAAAAAAGAAAAACAAACACCTCTATAGCCACTGTAAGTGCATGGCCGATGTGAAGAGCTCCAGTCACATTTGGAGGTGGCAAAACCTGAAAAGGAATAACTCAAGTCTTTGTTGGAAGCTAACCAGTGTTTGACAATATAAAAGAACTACAGCGATGTCAAAAGTTGCAGTATTCAAATCAGCTTCTAGCTTATTTTGCAACTGTTCAAGAGCATGAATCACTTACTATGACAAATGGTGGTTTTGTGCTTGCAGAATCTGCCCCAAAATATCCTGATGATTCCCACCAAGCATACCATCTGCATACAATAAAAGGAATCATGCAGTTGAGCCAGACATCTCCAGTGCTACGAATTATAAAATCAACAGATGCAAATAACTAATCAAGCATCTTACGATCTCTCAACTGCACTTGGACTGTATTGTTTGGCCATCTGAGGTGCGAGCAATTTCTTCCGCCCATTAGGAGTGTTTGGGTCTATGAAATCCTGTGGATTTTCATCCTCCACAGCTTTCTTCCTTTGTTTTCTCTCAGCCTTCTTTGTTCCGTCTGAGGTTGCTTGTGCCTAAGTCATATCCAGCAAGCATTTCAGCTACTAGACATCTGGATCATCTGCTCAGTCATATACAGATTTAGAGTACTATATTTGAACCTGGAGCCTAGCCGCCTCCTTTTGCTTTGCCTTAAGTTTTTTCTCTTCTTTCTCTTTTGCCTGAGAGCATAGCATTTAACCCATAAATGATTATAACATACACGATAACAAAACAGGCTGATCTCATAATTCAGATCATTGCTGACTCCGTGAAGTTACTGTTAAGTATTAACTAACTGCTGTTTTCAGGCCATCCAATCACCAATTAAACTGTCTGAGCCAAGTCGAAAGAATATATCTGGGAAACTAGTACAGAGAGCAATGCAAGACAGAATTTGATTGATACCTTTTGATCTTTTTTCAGCTTCCTTTCTAACTCTTTCTCATCAAGTTGCTGCATAACCAAAAAAAGTGAATATAATAAGTTGCTAAATTGAACAAAACAGAAATACAGTTCAGACTGCACAAAGGTGCCAAGTACCCTCGAAGGACCTTTTTCCATGAAACAAGTGTGGTGAGTGAGTACACGAACCTTCTCCTCAGCAACCTTCTCCGACCCCTGGGCGTCAGATTGCTGCACAAAACCACACCCAAATCAGTCCAAAAACATAGAGAATTAGAGAAAGGATCCCCACAAGTAGCAGCACCGGACGGGCGGGTTCGAGTGGCGCCCCCTTTCTTACTTTGTCCATGCTTCAGATCAAACCGGCGGATTGGCTCTTCTATGCGCCGCTGCCGTCGGCAGTAGGAAGGGTGTTCAAAAAGGAGCTCTTACGCGCTCGCTTAGGCGCGCCTCTACGCTGGGCGGAGGGTACCGCCTTGCCTAGTGGGGTAGACGGTACCGCGCAATCGACAAAAGGTAAGGATGCGTGGGGGCGACGCGGACGTCGGGAGGCGGTGCGGGAGGATGGAACACCGGGCGGAGGTCGCCGGTGTGGGAGGAGGAGCGGCGGACGGCAGCGGGCGCAAAGATTCTGAGACAGATGCCGGAGAGCTACAATCGACAAATGGCTTCATCTTTTTTTCTGACCAATTTTTTTAAGAATTTGGCTGTGGAGAAATTTCTGTATGAGAAGAATCTGTGTATCATGAATATTACGTGTGAATAAAGATGAAGTGATATAAAAAGTTCAAGATCTAGAAAGCTATGGATTTCTACTATCGTGATGACTCAACCGATTATGTGTTCATATTGATTTTGGATGGTTTTTACCAAAACGGTTCTTATAGAAGCGGACTGAAAAGCCGGGCATTTGGTAATCCGCGATAGCTTTTAGTGACCAGAAACTAAAAAAAAGCACAAACAAACAATGCCAAAGTATCGTTTGGATTGTCACGGTGATACGGTGAATGGGGCAGACTGGTATCCGCAGTTAGGTGTCCGGTGATTCTACACATCAAACGTTTGAACGGTAATTATAGATATCAAATATATTCTAATTATAAAAGTAATTATATAAATAAAAACTAAAAACGAGATAAACTTGTTAGATTTAATTAAGCTTGTATGGAGGCTGAACCTAACGTCGATGACCTCAATCGACCCTTTGTGAACTCACCCACAAACTAACTGTGACTGATTGCAGGACCAGACTAAACTGAAGGCATCGTCGGGCTCCGCAACACGGCCTTCGCTCTAGTCTCTACCAACCACCGTACAAAGATGAGAGCTTGACTCCAACTATGGCGGACAAGCGAAGGCCCAAACGTGAAGAACGAAGTCACGAACTTCGCCGCCCACGATGTCACGGAGGGCCCGGGTGGATTGCCCCAAGCCTGGTGCGAGGGGTCCCAAAAGGCGAAGCTCCACGGTAGCGAAGGCTCGGAAGAAAAGCCTGTATCGAGCCTGTCGGGTGTCATGATTAGGGGTACCCACATTATCCCTCTATAACGCACTCAGGAAAGGTTAAGACTTAACCCCCGAAGGAAAGAGGCCGAGTCACCTCCTTGCCCGAGGACCCTCCCCAAGGATCTCCCGCCTCATGCAAATCTCCGCCTCACCTGATGTCACCACCGCTCCATCCGTCTCGCCCGAGCCGATCTCAGGCAGATAGGACAAAGGCACCCAAAGACTGGCGGGGGACACTCGCATTTAATACAAACACCTACCCCGCGCAGAGGCACAGAAGCACAGTGACTACAAGACAGCGGTCATGTCCAGGCGCAGCAGCATGATTACACTCTCACCACTGTGCGTGCATGCCGCCTACCATCCCCTCGATGCGACATCTAATACAACTGGAGAAGCAGACTGGCCCTCTGGAGCAAATCTTCGCCTCGCTCGACACTGAGCTCGGCCTCGGGTGATGTCTCCGCCTCACCCGAGCTCGGCTTCGGCTACCTGTCACACCGCAAATCCCGCAGGCGGCCACTCTGCCAACTGTGGCACACGTCAGGGAAGGCTCAACCATCGTCTCGAGAAGACTTTCGTCTCGTCCGAGCAGGGCCCTGACCTCGATAATCACAGCAAAGGAATCACAACGTCACCCAGCACAGGGACGCTGACGCACCCCATAAGCAGGGTTTTTACCCATACCGAAGCCTTGTTACAACAACTATGGTATGGGCAACCCCTCCCCTGGGGGCTCAGGCGTACGACCAACCCCTCAGCCTCGACCTCGGCTCTTAGCAGGAAATCAGCGAGCACAAGTCAACACAGTGCACCATCATGTCACTCACAGGACACCAAGATATCTCCCCTGGGACTACGACGGCCCCCGGCTCAACAGCATACATCTCCTAGGTGTATAAATAGGGCAGTGGTAGTTCCTCCAAGACGCAGGCGAACACTCAGTAGTTTCCCTCCAAGTCTTTCGGTATTGGCACTTACCTCAATCAGTTTTAGGGACTTGGGGACTTCCCCTCTCCCGTTGTGCATGTAATTCCCACTGCAGGTATCCTGGTGCGAGTAATATAAGCCTCATCCCCGCTCTGCTGGAAGTAGGGCCTTGCATTGCCCGAACCAGGATAAATCGCTTGTGTCAACTCGCACACCATCTAGATTCTGGGCACGCGACATCATTTTCACTAGTTGGTTAGGACTTTTAGTCCGAACACCGACATTTGGCACGCCAGGTAGGGGTCTGTTGTGAAACACCTCCAGTTCCCGCAAAGACTCTAGATGGCAAGCTTTCATCACCCGCTCAGGCTCGGGATGGTGATTAGATTCGGGAGCCTATAGTTCATGTCACTCGGCATCGAGTACGACATGGTACTCCTCCCGTCTGTCCCTCTCGTGCGCCTGAGCACCCATCGCCGCCCTTCTCGTCGCAGGAGGCAAAGACAGAACAACCGCAAACGTGCCACCCATGGCGCATCGTGCCCTGGTGAAACCCCCGGGATGGCCGATGGCGTAAACTCCCTGTCAAGGGACCTAGCCAACATCAACATCGTGCCCGAAGCGCCGTCGGCGGCACCTGCATCGACTTTCCTAGTACCACCTCCTCCCGCATGGCAAGCACCAGCTTCCACGCGGTTGAGCGAGCAATACCAGCCACGCCAGACCTCCCACCCACGGGTCGGGTGGAGTCTGTCGTTCCTTGGCAAGACGCGACAAGGGTTGGGGGAGAACCGTCTGTGTTCAAATCTATTCCCTTTCAGCCAAGTTTCAACACCAGCTCCGACACCAGGATGTATGCTGGACTTCCTTTCCCCTCGAGGTGCTTGGACTCCAAGGAAGAGGATGGTCTGAGCTTTGGCTTGGACTTCTTCGAGCTACGGGATCCTAAGTCCATGCTGCAGTTCCTGTATGCATGCGACAAAATGCTTTCCGAGAGCTCGGAAGGTTACAAACTGGTGGGGAGGGTTGCGACCCAACCTGGGAATGCCTCCACATTCACTCAGAGATCCCCGACGAAGGAGATCACCTCAGCATGCCACGGGAGGGTGACCAGCCTCCCCCACGCGTTCAGGAAGCGGAGGAGCCAGGTGGATCCTAGACCCCTCCTGGAAGACACATGGCTCACCTCGAGCAGCTCCGAGAACTACATGACAAGCTTGGGGAGGAACAACAATGGTTGCAGCTGCTGTGGCAGGCACTAGAGAGGGAAGCCGTCAGCAAAACCCTCGGCGGAGGCACGCGCAAAGGCACTTGACATCCAGCGTCGCATCATGGAGGACGTCGATGCTGCCGCACCTCCCGCCCTTAACCGGGCCAGTCAAAGCCTCGCAGCAGCTGTGATCTTACTCCGCACCATGCTGGAGCCCTCTACCATCGAGGGACGTCGCATCCACGATGAACTTTGGGAGCTCCTGGAATGCGCCGTTGTCCAGCAGGCCGAGAGCTCGGCCTCTCGACTCCGAGAACCCGCCTCAAGTCACCAGGCAGGTCCCTCTCATTTCGAGAGGGAGGCCTCGGTTCACCCCGCGCCCACCAGAGAGAGGGCATCCACGGTGCGCGATCGTCTCCGAGACAACCGCCAACCTCTAGGTGTCCATGACCGTTTTGGCGGACGCGTTCGACACAACGAGACGTGCGGCTACTGCCCTTGGCGGAGCAGCCATTACGACAACTGGGAGGATTGGAGCCCCTCTCTCGAGCCGCCGGGTCCATAGGTCTTCAGTAAGACCATCCGAAGGGCACCGTTCCCCCCTCGGTTCCGAGCCCCGACTACTATCACTAAGTATTTAGGGGAAACAAAACCAGAGCTCTTGCTTGCCGACTACCGGCTAGCATGCCAGCTCGAGGGAAAGAATGATGACAACCTCATCATTCCTAACATCCCCCTCTTTCTGTCTGACTCCGCCCGAGCCTGGCTCGAGCACCTCCCGCCAGCACAAATCCATGACTGGGAAGACCGAGTCAGGGTCTTCGGAGGGAATTTCTAGGGCACATATGTCCGCCCATGAAACTCTTGTGATCTCCAAACTGCCGGCAGAAGCCTGACGAAAGCCTCCACGAGTACATTCACCGGTTTTCGAAGTAGCGCGCCGAGCTCCCCAACGTCACCGACTCCGACGTCATCGAGACATTCCTTGCTGGAACCTCCTGTCGGGACTTGGTCAGCAAGCTGGGTCGCAAGACCCTGACCAAGGCCAACGAATTGATGGACATTGCCACAAAGTTCACTTCGGGGCAGGAGGAGGTCGAAGCCCTCTTCCACAAGGACAAGGGCGACGGGAAGCAGAAGGAGGGCGCCCCCGAGGCGTCCACCCAACGAACCCGAAGAAGGGTAAGAAGAAGAAGACGCAACAGGGCCCACCTGAGGCCCTCGCCGTCGAGCTTGTCACCGCATCCGAGAAACGCAACCCCCGAGCCCCTCAAGGGGGCAGGTGTATTCGACAAAATGTTGAAGGAGTCGTGCCCTTACCATAAGGCGAATGTGACATGCTATGACGCTTTTACAACAAGCTCGACCTCTCTACAGAAGGAGGCAACAAGAAGGCTCCTAGCGATGGAGAGGACGATAAGGGTGATGGATTCCCCGACATGCACAATTGCTACATGTTTTTTGGGGGTGACACCATCAACCTTTCTTTGAGGCAGCGAAAGCAAGAGCGCCGGGAGGTTTTATCAGTTGAGGTGGCGACCCCAATCTACCTAGATTTGTCGGACCACACCATCACCTTCGACCGAGACGACTGTAACACTCCTGGTGTTACGATAACTAAAACGGTGGCATGTCATCATAAGCACTTGCATCATCTTGTTTGATATACCTAGAATGCATTCACTAGGTTAAACTTTTTCCATAGTGTTGCTTGAACCAAGTAGGTGATGGTCATCTCTTAAGAAAGTGACAAGATGGCTTAGAGTCTTAATTACTAAAGAACAGTTTTAGAACCTAGATCAATTCTACTTTGAAGTGTTAGTCAAGTGGAAGAAACACTTGAGGTATTGGATCAACTTTAAAACCTAAGTCGTGCCAAAGTGAAATAGTGTATAACCAAAGCAAACAACTACGCAACTAATGACACTTTGAACATGAGCTCTATAAACCAAAGTCAGATCTTAGGTCAAATGATACCTTTGCTTTTTGGCGAAAGGATCAAATTGGTGAAACACTTGAAGGATGTGAAGAACATTTAAAACCCTAAAACTAGCCCAAAAGAGGAATTCAAAATCTAGAAAGATTTAGCTAAAAGTCCATATACCAAAGTTGTAGAACTTGGAAAAGTGAACAAATTTCATATTTGGAGAATTCCAAGTTGTGTGGATAAATTTGGAGTAATTTGCAGAAATTCAGTTTTGGGTTCAAATGGGAACTTCTGAAATTAATATAAACTAGCCAACTTTGAACCCTTGTAAATTCTGACCTGTAAGCATTTTGAAGATGGTCTTTATAACAAATTTATATAGCTATATGAGGAGTATTAGTTTTGCTAAGTAACCTAGCTCTAAATCTATTTGGAACTTGGAGAAAAACTAGTCCAAAGTAGAGCTGTCAGAAATTGTAGATTTCAGACAGTAAAATTCAGATTCTGAATTTCTGCAATTGGAGCAAACTTTGGGCTATTGTAGTTTGGAATCCAAGAGGTTTTGGTTAATGGTCATTGTATCAAACTTGTAGAGGAACTATAGGAGTATAAATTTTATTAAGCAACTTGCCCCTAGAAATATTTGGAACCCAGGAAAAAGAGTGGTTCCAAGTGGTGCTGCTGTATTTCTGAATTTTCAGATTGGAAACAGTAACTGAAACTGAATTTCAGTGTTTTGATAGCAGTTTTGAAGCCTATTTGTGGCTACTCTATAAGGTTTTGGGCTGTGATGTTTGTAGAGGAAAGGAATACTATATGATTTTGAACAACTTTCTTAAAGGAGGATGGACATGATCCTATACAAAATGTGGAGAAAAACTTTCCCAAAGTTGGATTATCAGGTTTCTGATGACTTAGTTTATTCAGAACTGAAAGTCTGAAATCAGCATTTTTAGTGCAGTTTTGGAGCTGTGTAGTGCCTATTCTAGGTGGTTTTTGTCGGCGTTTCGAGACCGGGGGGTCCCTAAGCCGACGAGTGAGTGTGCCGCGTGCCCCAGTCCAGATGGGTCGAGCGCGTGGGCGAGCGCGAAGGGGGGAGAGCGAGGTGGCCGGAGCCGAGTCGTGAGGGAGGCGGAGATCCCGTGGCCTTCGTGTTCGTCCCGCGCCCAGGTCGGGTGCGCTTGCAGTAGGGGGTTACAAGCATCCACGCGGGTGAGGGAAGCGAGCGGCCCCAAGAGAGCGCCTGCCCCTGCCCTCGTTCCCGTGGGGCCAACCTTCTCTAAGAAGGCCCTGGTCCTTCCTTTTATAGGCGTAAGGAGAGGATCCAGGTGTACAATGGGGGTGCAGCAGAGTGCTACGTGTCTAGCGGGGGAGAGCTAGCGCCCTAGGTACATGCCAATGTGGCAGCCGGAGAGAACTTGGCACCCAGCTGGTGTGGTGTCGTGGCTGTCAGAGGAGTAACGGAGCCTGGTGGAGGGACAGCTGTCGGAGTGGTTGGGCCCTTGCTGACGTCCCCCTGCTTCCGTAAGGGAGCTGAGAGCCGTCGTCGTCATGGGTCTAGCGGGGCGCCATCATTGCCTATCTGGCGGAGCTAGCCAGATGGGATGTCGGTCCTGTTCTCTGCGGCCCGAGTCGGCTCGGGGTAGGGTGATGATGGCGCTTCCTGTTGACGTGGCGGACTTGTGCCCTAGGTCGGGCGACGTGGGGGCTCCTCCGAAGCCGAGGTCGAGTCTGTCCTGCATGGCCGAGGCCGAGCCCGAGCTCCTGGGTCGGGCGAGGCGGAGGTCGTTCGGGAGAGGCCAGGGCGGAGTCCGACCCCTGGGGTCGGGCGAGGCGGAGTTCGTCGTCTTCCGGGGCCTTAGCCCGAGTCCGAGCCCTAGGTCGGGCGGAGCGGAGTTCGCCATCTTCCGGGGCCTTAGCCCGAGTCCGAGCCCTGGGTCGGGCGGAGCGGAGTTCGCCGTCTTCCGGGGCCTTAGCCCGAGTCTGAGCCCTGGGTCGGGCGGAGCGGAGTTCGCCGTCTTCCGGGGCCTTAGCCCGAGTCCGAGCCCTGGGTCAGGCGGAGCTTCCTATGGCGCCTTTGGCAAGGCCTGGCTGCCTGTCCGTCTCACTCTTTGCGTTAAATGCCCCTGTGACTTGGTCGGTCGGCGCGGCGATTTAGTCAGGGTTGCTTCTTAACGAAGGCAAGGCCTCGGGCGAGCCGGAGATGCGTCTGCCGTAAAAAAGGGGGCCTCGGGCGAGACGGAAACACCTCAGGGTCGGCTGCCCTTGCCCGAGGCTAGGCTCGGGCGAGGCGTGATCGAGTCACTCGTATGGACTGATCCCTGACTTAATCGCACCCATCAGGCCTCTGCAGCTTTATGCTGATGGGGGTTACCAGCTGAGAATTAGGCGTCTTGAGGGTACCCCTAATTATGGTCCCCGACAGTAGCCCCCGAGCCTCGAAGGGAGTGTTAGCAATCGCTTGGAGGCTTTCGTCGCACTTTTTTGCAAGGGGACCAGCCTTTCTCGGTTGCATTTTATTCCGGTGGGTGCGCGCGAGCGCACCCGCCGGGTGTAGCCCCCGAGGCCTCGGAGGAGTGGTTTCACTCCTTCGAGGTCTTAATGCCTTGCGTAATGCTTCGGCTGGTCTGGTGGTTCCCTCATGCGAACTGGCCGTAGCCCGGGTGCACTGTCGGGGCCCAAGTTCTCGGGCTGGTATGTTGACGCTGTCAACGGTTTGGCCGGAGCCGGGTTTGCGAGAGCAGCCCCCGAGCCTCCGCACAGGGCGAGAGGGCGATCAGGGACAGACTCGGCTTTTTCACATACGCCCCTACGTCGCCTTTCCGCAAGGAGGAGGGGGGGAGAGCACCATGTTACCCTCGATGGGCATCGAACATGGTGTCTCCGGTGAGCTGCAAGCGGGTAATCCGAGTGGACGTCCGTGCCCCGTTCGTTGGGGGTCGGCTAGGGGCCCGGAGGCACGCCCAAAAGTACCTGCGGGTGATCTGCCGGACCCGGTCCCCTGGCGACGGGGTCCGAGGGCTCGATGCCTCCCTCCGATGGGATTCCGTTACAGGATCGTTCCCGCTGGTCTCGGAAATGTCCTAGGGTACCTCGGGAGCGCAGCCCGAGACTCGGCTATGTATCGAACGTACCCCTGGTCATCCCTCGCTCGGTGTCTGAGGCGACTGTGAACCCTTCGGGGGGCCAGCCTTCGAACCCCTGATCAGTAATGGGCGCGGAGCCCGAGTAGCCTAAGGCGGTCGTGGAACCTTTCGGGAGGCCGACCTTCGAACCTCTGACCAGTAGTGGGTGTCGGGCCCACGCGATCTGAGGCGGCTGTTGAACCCTTCGGGGGGCCAGCCTTCGAACCCCTGATCAGTAAGGAGGCTCGGAGCCTAGTTCCTTCACGGGGAAGGATCCCTTTAGGGGTATCCCCTTTCTCGGTCCCTGTTGCAAGAGATAGAGAAAGAGGAAAAAGGAAAAAGGATACGAAATTGAACGACGCGGCGTACCTTTTTTGGCGCGGTTGTTTTGGCGAAGGCGAAGCGTCGCCAGCTGCTCTTGCCAGAAGCGCCGCCTGTCCAGCCGCGGAGTTAATGCGACGGGGCGAGTAGTTGGCGAGGCTGCCGTTGCGCGTGCGCGAGCCGTTCGAGGAACGGGTCACGGGCGCGTCGTCTTCACGCCGTGAGAGGGGGTTCTCTCGCTGCCTCCGGATGGGACGTGAGCTTGGCTGACGGCGTGACCGCTGCTCCCGCGTGCCTGCCACCGTCATTACTGCCGGCCCACCTTTGGCCGCGTTGGCCACTGCGTCAGGCTGGCGCTGCTGGGTCGCGCGCTGGGTTGCCTCGAGTCGCGGCATTGGTTCCGCGATCGAGGAGGCACGGTGGTGGCACAGGCGGTACAGTCGTTTGCATGCAGCATCCGGCGCGCCGGTCGCGCGACGCGTGGGCCTGGGCCTCCGTGCTGGCGTGTCGGGAGTCGGAGAGGCGCGTCCACTTGGCGCGATTGCATGCCGCCTGCATGGCTACCCGCCCCTTTCGCCCGTTGGTCTGGGCAAAAGTGGAGGGTCACTCGTAACCGCTGGGCGGTTGCGTGCACCACGCGCGGCGGTTTGGCTTCTTCTGCTTGGAGCCGGTCTGCATGACATGCGGGACCCAGCCCCCGCGCCGCAGGGGAGGGCTTTGGAGCGTTGTTGGAGAAGACTCAGCCCGTGACGGTTGGGGGCGCAAGCAGGGAGAGTCGCCTTTAAAAGGAGGGCGACCCCTTCCGTAAGGCGACCATGTCTTCTTCCTCCCTGTTGCACCGTGTCTTTCCACCTTTCGAGCCCCCGGAGGTGGGAAACCGCCGTCTTTTCGCCTCATCGTTGGAGGAACGCAACTCCGTGAGAGTTGGTACCTTTCAGCCATCGTTCGGCTTCAAGGATTTTCATCATGCAGCCCGGCTGCACCCCTCCGCCGGCGGTCACCCAAGATGGTGACCTCCGGCTTGATGGTGGGGGAAAGCGAGCCGGGCTGCGGCCTCTGCCCCTTCCTCGGCCTCAAGGACTTTCATCACCAGGCCAAGATGGAGGACGAGGCGAGTCAGGGGGCTGCCTCCGTGTGGGTCGGTTGCCCTCTTCTTCCCCGGGCGTCTGGGGGAGAACGGCATCCTCCAGCTTCACGGAGACTTCCTCCAGCCATGCCGGGAGAGGCGGGTCGTCGTCACACAGTCAGGGCGCAGCGTCGCGTCCTCCGTCCGGACGACGATTGCGCCGCGCACCACGAGGGCAGTGCCCACGCCCTGGACGGCCCCAGCAAGGGCGAAGACCTGCCGGCGCGCTCCGAGGCGTCGGCGGACGGAGGTGGCTTCTCTACCGATGAGATTGCCAACTCCGTCAGTAGCCCTGGGTCTCCGTCTCCTGGCCTGAATGGCTGCCTCTCGTCCTCGGGGGGTGAAAGTCCTTCCGCCGCCCCGCAGGCCCGCCCCTATCGAGTGGGGTTGTTCGTACCTGCGGGGGGGAACCGGAGCTCCGTTTGTAATGGCACTTCGAATGCCAGGATTTTTTGTTCATTACGGCTTTTGGGGCCTGAACATGTATGTAACTTCGGCACGGAGCCGTGTTTTTTCCTCATTTCCGAGCACTAAGACTCGTCTGTTGACTATCTGAACCGCTTCACCAAGCATGAGTCGCCCCGTGTCAAGGTGACGAGTGAGGTATCCGTAACCCGGAGGCGTAGGAGTCCCTCGGCTCGGTCGGCCTTGCTGTCCGAGGTTCCTCTAGCTTGGTTAAAGAGACCCCTCGGCCGCTCTTCGACGAGCCGAGGCCAGGGGTAGCGATATCAGTATGAACAGAGGCGGAGTTGGCTCGAAAATGAAACCTGGTTGGCCGGAGCCTAGCCGGGTTGTCCGTTGGCAGGATCGTCGTCGGAGTTGATCAGCCGAGGCTTCGGACCGGGCTGGCGCCCTTGGAAGATGGTTGGCCGAGGCCCCGGAGGTGGCCGGCCGAGCCGCCTGCTCGGGCCGAATTCCCGGAGAAGTCCCTGGCAGCGATAGCCCGGGCGTGGTGATGACGTCGTCCTTCGGAGCGGAGAGCCTCGGACCCCGTCGCCGTCCGAGGCTAGGTCGGGCCTTGCTGAAGGCGCCGTCGATGCCGAGGGTGCTGCTGCCCTCTTCCGACGTCAAGACCCGAGCCTGCAGGACCAGATTGTCTTGTAGCGTGTGCCTCATGCGGCCGTCGAGGCCAGAACACACGCCCTCGCTGCGTTGTAAAGCTGCGTCTCTTTTCCTCTTGTTTCGAGTATCTGGACTCTTTGTCGGTAACAGGGATGTTTGTGCGAGCGAGAGTTGCTTCTCGCGGAAGGTGATGAGTGAGGTATCCGTATCCCGGAGGCGTGGGAGTCCCTCGGCTCGGTCGGCCTTGCCGCTTACGCGTACTTTCACCCGTCCATGAGGCCCTGTCACCGACTCGGTCGAGAAGGCTCGAAGGATCGCTTCGGCAGAAGGGCTTCCGAACGTAAAGACTTGTTCGATCCGTGGAGCCACTTTATCCGAACGCGAGTTACTTATCGCAGAAGGTGATGAGTGAGGTATCCGTATCCCGGAGGCGTAGGAGTCCCTCGGCTCGGTCAGCCTTGACTGCTTACGTGTACTCCGTCGTTTCCAGGACCCACTTTTCGAAGTAGTCAAAAAGCACGAAAGATATTCTGGTAAAAGAGATTTTTTTCGAGGAAAATTTTGACGCAGAGGGGGTTTCCCCCCTTTTAGCCCCCGAGGGAGGGTCGGGCTTTGCCGAGGCGAGGCCGACCCTTCCTTGTTGACTAAACTTTGCGTGGGTGCGAGGTATATGAACAACTTGGAAACATCTTAAGGGTAGAAGCGACGTAGCTGTTGGATGTTCCAAGTGTTGCCGTAGACCTCGCCTTGACTGTTGGCCAGCTTGTACGTTCCGGGCTTCAGAACTTTGGCGATGACGAATGGCCCCTCCCAGGGGGGGCGTGAGCTTGTGCCTCCCTCGGGCGTCTTGCCGCAGTCGAAGCACCAGGTCGCCCACCTGGAGGTCTCGGGGTCGGACCCCTCGGGCGTGGTAGCGTCGCAGGGACTGCTGATACCGCGTCGAGTGTAGTAAGGCCCTGTCCCGAGCCTCTTCCAGCTGGTCCAGCGAGTCTTCTCGGCTAGCTTGGTTGCTTTGATCGTCGTAGGCCCTCGTCCTTGGGGAGCCGTATTCCAGGTCAGTGGGCAAGACGGCCTCGGCCCCGTAGACCAGGAAGAACGGCGTGAAACCCGTGGCTCGGCTCGGCGTCGTCCTCAGGGTCCAGACCACCGAGGGGAGTTCCTTCATCCATCGCTTGCCGAACTTGTTGAGGTCGTTGTAAATCCGAGGCTTGAGCCCTTGTAGAATCATGCCATTGGCACGCTCTACTTGCCCATTCGACATGGGATGAGCTACGGCAGCCCAGTCCACCCGGATGTTGTGATCCTCGCAAAAATCCAAGAATTTTTTGCCGGTGAACTGGGTGCCGTTGTCGGTGATGATGGAGTTTGGGACCCCGAAGCGATGGATGATGTTGGTGAAGAACGCCACCGCCTGCTCGGACCTGATGCTGTTCAGGGGTCGGGCCTCGATCCACTTGGAGAATTTGTCGACGGCGACCAGCAGGTGCGTGTAGCCCCCGGGCGCCTTCTGCAGAGGGCCGATGAGGTCCAGACCCCACACAGCGAAGGGCCAGGTGATGGGTATCGTCTGCAGAGCCTGAGCGGGCAGGTGGGTCTGCTTCGCATAGAATTGACACCCTTCGCAGGTGCGGACAATTCTAGTGGCGTCAGCCACCGCCGTCGGCCAGTAGAAGCCTTGCCAGAAAGCGTTCCCGACGAGGGCTCGAGGCGCTGCATGATGGCCGCAAGCCCCCGAGTGTATCTCTTGCAGGAGTTCCTGACCTTCGGCGATGGAGATGCACCGCTGGAGGATGCCCGAGGGGCTGCGGTGGTAGAGCTCCTTCTCATCGCCCAGCAAGACGAACGACTTGGCGCGTCGCGCTACCCGCCGTGCCTCGACCTGGTCGAGGGGTAGCTCTCCTTGGCGGAGATATTGCAGGTACGGGGCCTGCCAATCTTGATCAGGCGTGACCCCGCTCCGCTCCTCCTCGATGCGCAGCGCCTCGCCCTCGGGAGCCGAGGGTTCCTCGGGCTGAACTGAGGACGGCTCGGGCTGGGCCGAGGTTACCTCGGACGGGGCCGAGGGCGCCTCGGGCTCGGGCGTGTCGCTGATCTTGACGGAGGGTTGGTGCAGATCCCGGGAGAAGACGTCCGGGGGAACCGTCGTTCGCCCCGAGGCTATCTTTGCCAGCTCGTCCGCAGTCTCGTTGTAGCGCCGGGCGATGTGGTTAAGCTCGAGCCCGTAGAACTTGTCTTCCAGGCGTCTAACCTCATCACAGTAGGCCTCCATCTTCGGGTCGCGGTAGTGGGAGTTCTTCATGACCTGGTCAATGACGAGCTGCGAGTCGCCGCGAGCGTCGAGGCGTCGGACCCCCAGCTCGATGGCGATTCGCAATCCGTTGATCAGAGCTTCGTACTCAGCCACATTATTGGACGCCGGGAAATGGAGGCGCAACACGTAGCGCAGGTGTTTCCCGAGGGGCGAGACGAAGAGCAGGCCCGCGCCGGCTCCCGTCTTCATCAGCGACCCGTCGAAAAACATGGTCCAGAGCTCCGGTTGGATCGGAGCCGTCGGCAACTGTGTGTCGACCCATTCGGCTACGAAGTCCGCCAGTACCTGGGACTTGATGGCCTTCCGAGGGGCGAATGAGATTGTCTCGCCCATGATTTCCACCGCCCACTTTGCGATCCGTCCCGAGGCCTCTCGGCACTGGATGATCTCCCCCAGGGGGAAGGATGACACCACAGTTACCGGATGAGACTCGAAGTAATGTCGCAACTTTCGCCTCGTCAGGATCACTGCATACAGCAGTTTCTGAACTTGTGGGTAGCGGATCTTGGTTTCGGACAGCACCTCGCTGACGAAGTAAACTGGCCTCTGAATGGGCAATGCATGCCCCTCTTCTTGCCTTTCGACCACGATCGCGGCGCTAACCACCTGAGTGGTAGCGGCGATGTAGACCAAGAGGGCTTCTCCATCAGCTGGGGGTACCAAGACGGGCGCCTGGGTGAGGAGCGCCTTCAGGTTCCCGAGAGCTTCCTCGGCCTCGGGGGTCCAAGTGAAGCACTCGGCCTTCCTTAAGAGACGGTACAGAGGCAGGCCTCTTTCGCCGAGGCGCGAGATGAAACGGCTCAAGGCCGCGAGACATCCCATGACCCTCTGTACGCCTTTTAAGTCCTTGATGGGCCCCATGCTGGTGATGGCTGCGATCTTCTCCGAGTTGGCTTCGATGCCCCGCTCGGAGACGATGAATCCCAGGAGCATGCCTCGGGGTACCCCGAAGACACACTTCTCGGGATTGAGCTTGACGTCCTTTGCCTTGAGACACCGAAATGTCACTTCAAGGTCGGAGAGAAGGTCGGAGGCTTTCCTTGTCTTGACTACGATGTCATCGACGTAGGCCTCGACCGTGCGACCGATGTGTTCGCCGAACACATGGTTCATGCACCGCTGGTACGTTGCACCCGCGTTCCTCAAACCGAACGGCATGGTGACATAGCAGTACATGCCGAAGGGCGTGATGAAAGAAGTCGCGAGCTGGTCGGACTCTTTCATCTTGATTTGATGATACCCTGAGTAGGCATCGAGGAAAGACAGGGTTTCGCACCCAGCAGTGGAATCCACGATTTGATCGATGCGAGGTAGAGGGTAGGGAACCTTCGGACATGCTTTGTTGAGACCAGTATAGTCTACACACATCCGCCATTTCCCCCCTTTCTTCCTCACAAGCACAGGGTTGGCAAGCCATTCGGGATGGAATACCTCTTTGATGAACCCTGCTGCCATTAGCTTGTGGATCTCCTCGCCTATCACCCTGCGCCTTTCCTCGTCGAATCGGCGCAGAGGCTGCCTGACCGGGCGGGCTCCGGCCCGAATATCCAGCGAGTGCTCGGCGACATCCCTCGGTATGCCGGGCATGTCCGAGGGACTCCACGCAAAGACGTCGGCGTTTGCGCGGAGAAAGTCGACGAGCACTGCTTCCTATTTGGGGTCGAGCCCGGAACCGATCCGGATCTGCTTGGAGGTGTCGCCACTGGGGTCGAGAGGGACGACCTTAACCGTCTCCGCTGGCTCGAAGTTGCCGGCGTGTCGCTTCACGTCCGGCACCTCTCGGGAGAGGTTTTCTAGGTCGGCGATGAGGGCCTCGGACTCGGCGAGGGCCTCGGCGTACTCCATGCACTCCACATCGCATTCGAACACGTGTTTGTACGTGGGGCCGACGGTGATGACCCCGTTGGGGCCCGGCATCTTGAGCTTCAGGTAGGTGTAGTTGGGGATGGCCATGAACTTCGCGTAGCATGGCCTCCCCAATACTGCGTGGTAGGTTCCTCGGAACCCGACCACCTCGAACGTCAAAGTCTCCCTTCGGAAGTTGGAGGGTGTTCCGAAGCAGACAGGAAGGTCGAGCCGTCCGAGGGGCTGGACGCGCTTCCCAGGAATGATCCCGTGGAAGGGCGCAGCGCCTGCTCGGACGGAGGACAAATCGACGCGCAGGAGCCTGAGGGTCTCGGCGTAGATGATATTGAGGCAGCTGCCCCCATCCATCAGGACCTTGGTGAGCCTGACGTCGCCGATGATGGGATCGACGACGAGCGGGTATTTCCCCGGGCTCGGCACGTGGTCGGGGTGGTCAGCTTGGTCGAAGGTGATGGGCTTGTCGGACCAGTCTAGGTAGACTGGCGCCGCCACCTTCACCGAGCAGACCTCCCGATGCTCTCGCTTGCGATGCCAAGCCGAGGCATTCGCCGCATGCCCTCCGCAGATCATGAAGCAGTCGCGGACCTCAGGGAACTCTCCTGCTTGGTGATCTTCCTTTTTGTCGTCGTCGCGGGCCCTGCCTGTGGCGGAACTGCCCGAATTATTCCGACTTAAGTGCCTAAGTCCGACCTTAGAGGCTAGACCACACTTAAATGGGAATAACCCGTCAATCCCTCGGATCTAGTCCGACACGGCCACTGACAGGATCAAGTACCACAGTCTCACTCGATGGTGAGTCACAGAGCAAATACAATAAAGCATAAAACCATGCATGGGAGAGTATTAAGTTATTACATCACCATTGTCATCATCGGAGTTTTCGCAAAAGTAACCATCATTGTTTTTGGAGTGCAGCGGAAAATAAACTAACGGTAAATAAATGGAGGGATGGGGAAGCCTGTCCCATCACTCCTCATGCTCCTCCTCAGCCGAGGCAGGGTCCCACTCGACAGTCCAACCCGGTGGCAGGGTGGATGGCCAAGTCACTCCAGCAACCATGTCTTCCAGAGAACCTGTAAAATTATGCCACAAGCAAGGCTGAGTATACTAATACTCAGCTAGACTTACCCGGTGTGAGGAGTCTATACCCCTCTACCTCTAGACATGCAGCTGTTTGGCTGTGGGGTTTGGTTGCCAAAAGCACTAGCTGAGTTTCTAAATCAAGATTTTAACTTAATCAAAATTAAGTGTGACTCTCTTAAGGCTAAAAGTGTACTATCTATTCATACATCGTAGCAAGCATTATTAGCAATCAATAGTTTGTATCATCTCAACCAGTTCCACTTGTTACTCAATGTAGCAGCATGGATCAAGCAGTCTCATTAGCTGCGAGAAGCAGACGATTCGAATCGAGTTTTTATCCTTGCAAGGTAAACCTAAACACACGACATGCAGGGGCACTCCGTCCCCACACACATCAACCGTCCCCATCGATTCCCCGTCAGCAGATCAGGTCTCACCGCCTTGGCGTACAATGCCTCACTGACCCCGACTGGCCGTCGTGCAGTGACCGCACTTGTACCCACCATAACCGGAATGGGAGACTACGTCTCAGGTCGCGTGAGGAGGTATGTCCACTGCCAGGTTCACTCAGGTACTAGGCTTACCAATTTACCATATTTCTCGGTATGTGTTTAGTACGTTCAAACGCTTGACTCACGGTACCACACCTTAGTCCTTAATCAACTTTTCATCCCGTGAACAACCAATCCCCATGGATTGTTGCCCACAAACCACATTAATATGATAGGAAAGTGGATACAACCAATTCCTAACCTCGCGCGAGTGCTAGAAAAATCACTCGACTTCTACCGAGATCCTACTTAATAAAGCAGCTACTCGACTTAGCATACTAGTATTCATCTCAATAGGATTCCTGAGATCATGCAACTAGGGTTTCAAACAATTCCTACACCTAAGTGCACAATCAATCCTACAATCATTAAGTGAAGTAAAATAGCATAATTAACAGGTTATGCATAAAACCGGGGCTTGCCTTCCAAAGCAGTGGCAGGCAGGTCCTCTGGTGCAGGCTCTGGTGCTGGGTCGGGGGCAACCTCCTGGGTAGCTCCTTGCTCCGGCACGAGGACGTACTCTCCGTCAGCAAGATTACAGTCTATCGAAATGCAATGAACATGTATGTCATGATTATGCAAAATTTAAGAACATTAAGCTACAGAATTTAAGTCAAGAATTAACTTAGGGCTTCTTGGCTACGAGGGTCTTCTAGTGGTATACATAGACTTATCACCCTTTTAGGTTTAGGCTTTCCCTTTAAAATAGCATATTGGATTTGTATTGCCTTTATAGATTTTAGTGGACAATTATAAAGGTCTTAGGGGGACCTTAAATTCCACCATCCATTTTCCTTTCTTAAGTCCTATCTAGGGTTTCTAGTAGGGGTTTTGAACTATGATGGTAGTTTAAAAATTTCCAAAAATTTTGTAAAAATTACAGTGGGTTGACACTGGCTATTTTAGCTTGTTTTAATAATTTGAGGCTTAAGGTACAAAAGCTAGGCTTTAAACAAAAATAACAATAGTTACACAAAATGGGCCACTTTACACTACAAGTCCTTTATTAAAGTGGTTTCTGACCTAATGGTTAATTTTGCTGGCCTCTAGTAGTGATAAAAAGCTCTGGTGCCAAAAATGACAGAGAGCTACATGATGGTTAATTAATGGTGCATTTCTAAACTTTGGTGCAAAAAGAGTGATTAGAACTAACTTGTTATTTGAAAAATATCAAACAACAAATTTCAGATTTTTCTTAAGTTCTTATTATCAACACATTAGTTATCCTAGGGTTTGGGGAGGTTTCACCTTAGGGGTATTTTTGTAGGTTTTTTCTAAGTTATCCCTATTTTCTTCATTAAAAAGGTATCTTGTTTATTTTACACTACAACAGGGTATGATATATTTTTCCAGTGAACTACATTGACTAAGTATCTCAACAAAAATAGGTGTGCCCTCTGGTTCATCATTTATAGCACTTTTTCTATTTTCCTTAAACTTAAGCATATTATAGAATAAGGGGTTAAAATTATCTTAATGTAATAGACAGAGAGGTTTAACATTTTTAACTAGGTTAGTGGGTGAATATAAACTTCTCCAAATTTTTCTAACCCTAGTTAAATAGTGCAACTATTTTTCTTGTTATTATGAAGTTTTTGGCCAAAACTGAAAATAAATCTGAACCTTATATTTTTCTCTAGTTCATATGGGGTTTTATATTTTTCTTAGACAGGTTACATTATTTAGAGTCTGGCAAAATTGGTTTGACTAAATTTGGACAATTTAAACAGAAGTTATGCATTTTCAAAGTTGCTGCCCAATTTAAAACAGATTTAATTAAGGTTTTCTGGAAAAACCAGTTTGCACCGAGACCCCCGGGGTTAAACTGATTCAACACTCGCAGATCTACCCTCGGGCCACTATTCATGTGAGTCTTGGGCTTTACACTTAACCCCCCAGGGTTTTCTTCCTCACACCCGCGGTCCTTCTTCTAAACCGAACAGTAGCCGTAGGAAAGAAAGGACGGCGCGGCTTACCGGCGGCGAGGGAGGTCCGGCGAAGGGTGGGGTCGGCTCGGGGAGGCTCTGGCGGTCACGTCGAGGTACGGCTCGTCGTCGGAGGTGGTCGGAGTCGCCCGGTCCACGAGCGCAGGCGGATGTGCTCGTCGGCGGCGAGTGTACCGGCCAAACTACGGCGAGCTGGTCCAATCCGACGGCACGGTGAGCATCACGGGGTCACACAGCGACGGTGTGCACAAGGAATCGAAGGGTGGTGGAGTGGTTTACCCGGTCCACGTGTTCCGGCGGGGTCGAGAGCTCCGGCGAGGGTGGACTGGCTGCTCCGGCGAAGGAAACTCCGATTCCTTGCTCGGGGAGTCTCGCAGAGGGGTGTACAATCTTCTCTGGGGGCTGGACGGGGCTGGAAATGGCTGGGCGGGCCGGTCGACGGTGGCAGGGGGACTGGGTGGCCGCGGACGGCTGCGCACGGGCCAACGACGGCGAAACAAACTCCGGCGAGGGTCGGGTGGGTGCGGACGGGTATGGTCGACGCTCGGGAGGGTTTTATAGGCGCGGGCGCAGACCAGGGCGCTGGCTTAGCCGTTTGGCGCGACGCGGGCGCGAGGGGCGCGCGCGGGCGTGCTCTGGCGTGCTCAGAGCGCGTCGAACACGTGGCGCTTTGCTTCTGCCCGTGTTCTTCGCTCTGCTGAGCGGCCAAGCGTACGAATCTCGCCATGTCGACTGTGAAAGATCTCTTCCCTGCACCTAGAGCTACCTATTTCATGTGAGTTCCAAGGGAGGATACGCCCTAGGTTAGGAGATAGACCGGCGCCAAGTTTGGTTTGTCTCACTGCCCACTCAGTGACAAAACTGATGTCAAGTGCTGTCAAACGTCCAAGTCTCGGCTTCAAATTTTTCCAGGGGGTGCCTTAAGTGGTATAGCACATTTTTGGTATAGAACCCAAGTGGTTTTGGCGCCATTTTCAAAGTGAACACGGCTGGTCTTTGAATTAGGGCTAAAATGTGACTTAGAGAGAAATAGAGAGCTCTAGCTCTCTCTCCACTTGGAGAATTGAAATGGGGTTTCTCCAGGGGCCTTTTTGCA
The DNA here is from genome assembly GCA_029449295.1 of Zea luxurians. Taxonomy (NCBI): domain Eukaryota; kingdom Viridiplantae; phylum Streptophyta; class Magnoliopsida; order Poales; family Poaceae; genus Zea; species Zea luxurians. The sequence continues at coordinate 32,075,462 of JAOPSE010000010.1, read as the reverse complement.
AAATTTCCCTCTCCAAAATGATGGTTATAATGTTGCTTAGGGTTTGGGTAAAGATTACACATGCTTTACCCACTTAATCACTTTCTTCCCCCCCTTTACTTAGGGTTTTGGAAGGTAGGGCTTTGGAGAGATCTAGGGTTCTTCTCCCCCCTATTGTCCAAGATAGTGAGTGTGCAAGGATTTAGGGTAATGTTTCTTATGTCATGGGCAACTTAATCAGCACATGAGCCCTAAGTTCTTATGTGCTGCCCTAAGCCTTGATCTTCTGTGATCACAGCTTCTAGTGCCAAAGTGGCTCTAGCCAGGGTAACACCTGGGTGTTACAGCCCTCCCCCCTTAAAGAAATCTCGTCCCGAGATTTAGGTAGAGTTCCTTGGAGGGGTGCTTGAAGGGGTGATGGTGGTGTTTCTCCTTTACATAAGTTTCTCTTGTTAACTGCTCTTCGAATGTCATCCTCTTTGCAACTTCAGAAGGAAGCCCTTCTTAAGTTAAATCCATAACTTAGACTATCCTTGTTATCTAAGTTTTTCTTATAATTGTATTCAAAGGGCAGGTGGGGGTGGGGTTTCGGGGTTACGTACCGGCTTCTTTGGGTAGAAAGTCGGGGAAGCGAGAGCGTAGAAAATCCTCCGTCTCCCATGTAGCTTCTTCCGCTGAATGATGACTCCACTGAACCTTATACATCTTGATTGACCTTGCCCGAGTTGATCTTTCCTTCTGATCCAATACCTTGACGGGGTACTCTTGGTAGGACAAGTCTGGTTCTATCTCAATGTCTGGTTCTGGTAGCACTTCAGTGGGTAGACGAACACATTTCCGCAGCTGAGATACATGGAACACATTGTGAACTGCTGACATATGGGGTGGTAATTCCAATTGGTAGGCTACGGGTCCACAACTTTCCTTGATCTTATAAGGTCCAATGTAGCGAGGGGCCAGCTTGCCCTTGATCCCAAATCTCTGGATACCCTTGGTTGGTGATACCTTAAGATAGACATGATCTCCCACCTCAAACTGCAGTGGCTTCCGTCTCTGGTCATGATAACTCCTTTGCCTGGCCTGAGCAGCTTCCAGGTTCTTCCTGATAACTCTAACCTTTCCCTCTGCTTCAATTACTAAATCTGGCCCAAATATTTCCCTTTCGCCTGCTTGAGACCAATTTAGCGGGGTTCTGCATCTTCTCCCATACAAAGCCTCGAAAGGTGCCATTTTCAGACTAGACTGATAGCTGTTATTGTAAGAAAACTCTGCCAAGGACAGACACTTGTCCCAGTCCTTTCCATAGTGTAGTGCACATGCTCTCAACATGTCTTCTAAAATCTGATTTACCCTTTCTGTCTGACCATCTGTTTGAGGGTGATATGCGGAGCTTCGGATTACATGGGTCCCAAGTGATTCCTGTAATTGCTCCCAAAATCGTGCCACAAAAGGTGCTCCTCGGTCAGAGACTATGGTCCTTGGTATCCCATGCAGACGAACTATCTGGTCGATGTAAATTTCCGCATATTTCTCCGTCCGGTAGGTAGTGTGCACTGGTAAGAAATGGGCCGTCTTGGTCAATCTGTCCACAATAACCCATATGGAGTCATGGTGCCGGGAGGTATTGGGTAATCCCACTATGAAATCCATGCAAATGTCCTCCCATTTCCAAGATGGTATGGGAAGGGGTTGCAAAGGGCCTGCTGCTTTCAGATGACTAGCTTTTACCCTCTGACAAGTGTCACATTCCGAAACGTACTTGGCAATTTCCCTCTTCATCCTGGTCCACCAATAAAGAGGTCTGAGGTCATGGTACATCTTGTTGCTACCCGGGTGCATGGAGAACTTAGAAAGGTGAGCTTCATCCAATATCTTCCTTCTGAGTTCTGGATTTTTGGGAACAACCAATCGATCTTCAAACCATAAAATTCCCTTGCTGTCCTGACGGAAACACTTGTATTTCTCGGCCTTTTGCTTGATCATATCCTTGATGATCTGAACACCCTTATCCCCGAACTGTGCCTGAGCTATTTGCTCTTGCAATGTGGGCTCCACTGCTATATATCCCAATTCACCGGAAGGAACAACTTCCAGGTTCAGTTTGCACAACTCATCACACAAGGTGGTGATTCTTGCATCCATGTTCATGCAATTACATTGGGCCTTTCGGCTCAAAGCATCTGCCACAACATTTGCCTTGCCAGGGTGGTAATGCACCTCCAAATCATAGTCCTTGATTAATTCCAGCCATCTCCTCTGCCTCATATTCAGATCTGCCTGAGTGAAAATGTACTTGAGGCTCTTGTGATCAGTGTAAATGTTACAGTGGGCTCCCATCAAGTAGTGTCTCCATATCTTGAGAGCATGAACTACTGCTGCCAACTCCAAATCATGTGTCGGGTAATTCTGCTCATGAGGTCTGAGGGCTCGGGAAGCATAAGCAATCACTCTGTTCTCTTGCATCAACACACAACCCAATCCGGTACCAGAAGCATCACAGTAAACCTCAAATGGCTTGGTGTTGTCGGGTTGAGCTAGCACTGGAGCTGTTGTCAAATGTTGCCTCAGGGTATGAAAAGCATCTTCACACTTTTGGCTCCACTCAAATTTGACTCCTTTCTTTAACAGTTCAGTCATTGGCTTGGCAATTCTAGAGAAATCCGGAATAAATCGTCGGTAATACCCTGCCAATCCCAGAAAACTCCTAATCTGCTTCACTGTAGTCGGGGGTTTCCAGTCCATCACTTCTTGCACCTTCTCAGGGTCAACTGATATCCCATCCTGAGAGATTGTGTGACCCAAGAATTTTATTTCCTTCAGCCAGAACTCACACTTGGACAACTTAGCATACAACTGATGGTCACGAAGCCTTTGAAGCACAATATGCAGATGCTCCGTGTGCTCATCTTCATTCTTGGAATAAACCAGAATGTCATCAATGAAGACAACCACAAACTTGTCCAGCTCTGGCATGAATACTGAGTTCATCAAGTACATGAAATAAGCCGGGGCATTGGTTAGCCCAAAAGACATCACCAAAAACTCATAGAGCCCATATCTGGTAGAGAAGGCCGTCTTGGGAATATCACTGGCACGGATCTTGATCTGATGGTAGCCCGAGCGAAGGTCTATCTTGGAGAATACCTTGGCTCCTACCAATTGATCAAACAGAACGTCAATGCGGGGTAACGGGTACTTGTTCTTGATAGTCACCGCATTGAGAGGGCGGTAGTCAACACACATCCTCAAACTCTCATCCTTCTTCTTCACGAACAAGGCGGGACATCCCCATGGCGAAGTGCTTGGACGAATAAATCCCTTGTCCAGCAATTCTTGCAGTTGCTTCTTCAATTCCGCCAACTCTGCGGGAGGCATCCTATAAGGTCTCTTGGAGATAGGAGCAGTCCCGGGTTGCAATTCAATGGCGAACTCAATATCCCGGTCAGGTGGCATTCCTGGCAATTCCTCCGGAAAGACATCGGGGTAGTCGCAGACTACTGGGACCTGCCTTACTGGAGATTCTGCCATAACAAGGGCACAAGACTGGGTACCACCCTGGTGGGGTAAATACAAAACAGTCTCGCCATAAACAGGGGAATGAATTTCAATGGCTCTGGCCGCAATGTCCAGTATTGCCTGATGTCTGGTCAACCAATCAGTCCCCAAGATGATATCCACACTATCCAGTCCCAAAATAAGAAGGTCAGTTTTAATTATCAAACTACCAAACTTTAGAGGTACCTTCATGCTGATTTGGTTAGTGGCAATCCTGCCTCCCGGGGTGGAAATGGTAATAGCCCCGTGGGTGTGGCAAAAAGGCAACTGGCACTTGACACTAAATTTGGCACTGACAAAACTATGCGATGCACCAGAATCAAAAAGAACAGTAGCAGGAAAATTTAAAACTGTAAAGATACCAGTCATGACGGGTGCCCCTTCTGGAATGTCAGCCATTGTAGTGAAGTTCAGCTTGCCCTGCCTCACTTGCACTTTCTGCCTCTTTCCCTGGTTCTGGTTGACATTCTGCCCCTGCCTCTGCTGATTCTTGGGGCAATTCTTGGCATAGTGTCCAGTACTGCCACAAGTGAAACACCGGTTATCATTAGCCTGGCGGTACTGCTGCTGCTGGTTGTTCCTCTGAACTGGGAATTGGGCACGGTTGGGTGCCTGCTGCTGCTGCTGCTGCTGGGGTGGCCTGATCACCCACCTTCCTTGCTGCTGCTGCTGGGGTCCCCTGCTCTGGGAGTCAGACACAATTCTGAAGCGCTGTGGCTGGGACGAGGGTCCGGCCACAGGGGTCTTCCTCTTCTTCTCCGCCTGCCGAGCTAAGATGCAGTCCTCCTGGGAGATGGCCATGTTGACCAACTCATTGTAACTGTTGGCCCTGACGGTGTTGAGACGGTCACGGAGCTTGGTGCTGAGCCCTCTCCTGAACCGGTCTCGCTTCTTCTCATCCGTATCTGCATGGTATCCGGCGTACTGACACAGATCGTTGAAGGCCTGGGCATACTGTAACACTGTCCTGCTGCCCTGAGTGAGTGCCAGAAACTCATTGAGCTTCCGGTCCATGATGCCAGCGGGAATATGATGCCCTCTGAAAGCGGCCTTGAACTCCCTCCACTCCACCTCTCTATCATCCGGCTGCATAGCCAGAAAATGGTCCCACCAAGTCCTTGCGGGTCCACGAAGCTGCTGTGTGGCGAACCTGACCTTGGTGACCTCCGAACAAGCCCCATGGAGCAATGGAAACTTGGATTCTACCACCCTCAACCACACATCTGCATCTAGTGGGTCCTCCGTCCTGGTAAACAATGGTGGCTGGGTGCTGAGAAACTCCTGGTAAGTAGCAGCGACGGGGTGACGCTGATGGTCTCCACCATACTGCTGAGGTGGTGGCTGCCGCTGAGCTAGCTGCCTCAGAATCTCATTCTGCTGGGCCATGAGCTCCTGCAGAGTGGGAGGCGGTGGCGGTGGAGGAACGTGCTCATTCTGTCCACGGCGCGCTCTCCCAGCCATCTGAAAAAGCCACATGGTTGCTTAATAACACATCCCCAAGCTTAAGGTTCGAACATGGTAGGGGAGTCAAAGTAATTGATAGATTCCAAATAAAACAATGAAAACATGATCCTTCCATCCGAATTTAAATTACCATCAGTCATCCCTAAACATCCAAAAGAGTTTTTGTTCCGGTTACATCAAGGATCAAAAGACTCAACTCTACCTAGCCTAGTACCCTAAGGGTGCAAAAGCTAAGCTAGCGGCGAGGAGTCCAACTATCACCAATTTCTAGCATTAGTCTGGCCTCTACTGAACGAACGAGGCGACGCTAGACTCGGGGGAAGGTGGTCTCCCTGAGCCAGCGGTGTCTACACTGGAGGCGGACTCGGCTCCTCCCTCGATGTCAACGTCCTCGTCAGCCTCCGCATCATGGATCTCTTGGTGATGCATGTCCAGATGCGCATTAGCCTCTGCTAACTGCTGCTGAGTGTTGAGGAGCTGATCCTCGAGGACCTCAATGGTATTCTCCCTGGTGCCCACCAGCTCTTCCAACTCATGAATCTCGTCAGTCAGCTGCTCCACCTGTAGATCCTTCTCCACCAGCTCCTGGGATAAGTCCACCACGAGCTCCTCCCTGTTATCCAGGGTGATCTTGGTGTCCTCCAGCAATGCCATCAGGTGGGACATGGCCTCCCCACGCATCACTTGCAGACGATACAGAGCATTCATGCATCGCACAGACAAGTGAGCGGTATGGCCTGGGTAGAGAGCCCAGATGTCCTTGGCATGCTCCACCCGGTCCTTCCACATCGGGTCGTCCTCCTTTTCCGCAGGGAACAACCCAATGGGGTGGGTAGCCAACTCCAAGGGGTGAAATCCACAGAAGGTGGTCAGTCCATGTAGAGCAATAGCCTCAATAGTGTCCTCAGCCCGGTATCCATAGGACTCGGAGTCCAGTGAACGCCAGCCTGGCTGCAGGGGATGAGGCTCCAAGGTCATCCTCACCCGGCAGCGGGGTACCCGGTGCTTCTCGAACTGCTGCACCGTGTACTGAGGGGGTGTCAAATATCCCGCCCCCTGAAGCACCTCCCACAAGATGCGGGGAAAACCCTCTCGTGCAAGTCCATCAGTGTGGGTCAGTGCATCTCCATCCTCGGAGGATCCGTGGGAAGTCATCTGTGCACGGTTAAGCGTAAGTAAAGAAAAAGAAGTACAAAAAGAACAAGGAAAACAAAACTCAACCTGCCTCTAGTTAAAAGAAAAAGGTATTGGGGACCTAGTTGGCTGCTATTTCACTTTTAAGTCCTTTTTACTTAGTCAATTATTTACTTAATTAAGAATGCATGCATGCACGTCCTGAACGACCTCACAAGAAAATAAAAGGAATAGGGAAGAACTCCCATCCTGTAAAAGTGGCCTGTAGGGCCTAGTCACTTAGCCACCTAGCTACCCTTTTATTATCCTAAGGCTTCACGTCCTAGGTCTATCCTGCTCGCCCTACTATCTATCCAACATTGTTTCTATCAAGTTTTACTTTTAGAAAAGGGATGGTATCCATGTTTTATTGGTTCCTCTGTGGTGGTACAAGCTCCGATACCAGCTGTGGCGGAACTGCCCGAATTATTCCGACTTAAGTGCCTAAGTCCGACCTTAGAGGCTAGACCACACTTAAATGGGAATAACCCGTCAATCCCTCGGATCTAGTCCGACACGGCCACTGACAGGATCAAGTACCACAGTCTCACTCGATGGTGAGTCACAGAGCAAATACAATAAAGCATAAAACCATGCATGGGAGAGTATTAAGTTATTACATCACCATTGTCATCATCGGAGTTTTCGCAAAAGTAACCATCATTGTTTTTGGAGTGCAGCGGAAAATAAACTAACGGTAAATAAATGGAGGGATGGGGAAGCCTGTCCCATCACTCCTCATGCTCCTCCTCAGCCGAGGCAGGGTCCCACTCGACAGTCCAACCCGGTGGCAGGGTGGATGGCCAAGTCACTCCAGCAACCATGTCTTCCAGAGAACCTGTAAAATTATGCCACAAGCAAGGCTGAGTATACTAATACTCAGCTAGACTTACCCGGTGTGAGGAGTCTATACCCCTCTACCTCTAGACATGCAGCTGTTTGGCTGTGGGGTTTGGTTGCCAAAAGCACTAGCTGAGTTTCTAAATCAAGATTTTAACTTAATCAAAATTAAGTGTGACTCTCTTAAGGCTAAAAGTGTACTATCTATTCATACATCGTAGCAAGCATTATTAGCAATCAACAGTTTGTATCATCTCAACCAGTTCCACTTGTTACTCAATGTAGCAGCATGGATCAAGCAGTCTCATTAGCTGCGAGAAGCAGACGATTCGAATCGAGTTTTTATCCTTGCAAGGTAAACCTAAACACACGACATGCAGGGGCACTCCGTCCCCACACACATCAACCGTCCCCATCGATTCCCCGTCAGCAGATCAGGTCTCACCGCCTTGGCGTACAATGCCTCACTGACCCCGACTGGCCGTCGTGCAGTGACCGCACTTGTACCCACCATAACCGGAATGGGAGACTACGTCTCAGGTCGCGTGAGGAGGTATGTCCACTGCCAGGTTCACTCAGGTACTAGGCTTACCAATTTACCATATTTCTCGGTATGTGTTTAGTACGTTCAAACGCTTGACTCACGGTACCACACCTTAGTCCTTAATCAACTTTTCATCCCGTGAACAACCAATCCCCATGGATTGTTGCCCACAAACCACATTAATATGATAGGAAAGTGGATACAACCAATTCCTAACCTCGCGCGAGTGCTAGAAAAATCACTCGACTTCTACCGAGATCCTACTTAATAAAGCAGCTACTCGACTTAGCATACTAGTATTCATCTCAATAGGATTCCTGAGATCATGCAACTAGGGTTTCAAACAATTCCTACACCTAAGTGCACAATCAATCCTACAATCATTAAGTGAAGTAAAATAGCATAATTAACAGGTTATGCATAAAACCGGGGCTTGCCTTCCAAAGCAGTGGCAGGCAGGTCCTCTGGTGCAGGCTCTGGTGCTGGGTCGGGGGCAACCTCCTGGGTAGCTCCTTGCTCCGGCACGAGGACGTACTCTCCGTCAGCAAGATTACAGTCTATCGAAATGCAATGAACATGTATGTCATGATTATGCAAAATTTAAGAACATTAAGCTACAGAATTTAAGTCAAGAATTAACTTAGGGCTTCTTGGCTACGAGGGTCTTCTAGTGGTATACATAGACTTATCACCCTTTTAGGTTTAGGCTTTCCCTTTAAAATAGCATATTGGATTTGTATTGCCTTTATAGATTTTAGTGGACAATTATAAAGGTCTTAGGGGGACCTTAAATTCCACCATCCATTTTCCTTTCTTAAGTCCTATCTAGGGTTTCTAGTAGGGGTTTTGAACTATGATGGTAGTTTAAAAATTTCCAAAAATTTTGTAAAAATTACAGTGGGTTGACACTGGCTATTTTAGCTTGTTTTAATAATTTGAGGCTTAAGGTACAAAAGCTAGGCTTTAAACAAAAATAACAATAGTTACACAAAATGGGCCACTTTACACTACAAGTCCTTTATTAAAGTGGTTTCTGACCTAATGGTTAATTTTGCTGGCCTCTAGTAGTGATAAAAAGCTCTGGTGCCAAAAATGACAGAGAGCTACATGATGGTTAATTAATGGTGCATTTCTAAACTTTGGTGCAAAAAGAGTGATTAGAACTAACTTGTTATTTGAAAAATATCAAACAACAGATTTCAGATTTTTCTTAAGTTCTTATTATCAACACATTAGTTATCCTAGGGTTTGGGGAGGTTTCACCTTAGGGGTATTTTTGTAGGTTTTTTCTAAGTTATCCCTATTTTCTTCATTAAAAAGGTATCTTGTTTATTTTACACTACAACAGGGTATGATATATTTTTCCAGTGAACTACATTGACTAAGTATCTCAACAAAAATAGGTGTGCCCTCTGGTTCATCATTTATAGCACTTTTTCTATTTTCCTTAAACTTAAGCATATTATAGAATAAGGGGTTAAAATTATCTTAATGTAATAGACAGAGAGGTTTAACATTTTTAACTAGGTTAGTGGGTGAATATAAACTTCTCCAAATTTTTCTAACCCTAGTTAAATAGTGCAACTATTTTTCTTGTTATTATGAAGTTTTTGGCCAAAACTGAAAATAAATCTGAACCTTATATTTTTCTCTAGTTCATATGGGGTTTTATATTTTTCTTAGACAGGTTACATTATTTAGAGTCTGGCAAAATTGGTTTGACTAAATTTGGACAATTTAAACAGAAGTTATGCATTTTCAAAGTTGCTGCCCAATTTAAAACAGATTTAATTAAGGTTTTCTGGAAAAACCAGTTTGCACCGAGACCCCCGGGGTTAAACTGATTCAACACTCGCAGATCTACCCTCGGGCCACTATTCATGTGAGTCTTGGGCTTTACACTTAACCCCCCAGGGTTTTCTTCCTCACACCCGCGGTCCTTCTTCTAAACCGAACAGTAGCCGTAGGAAAGAAAGGACGGCGCGGCTTACCGGCGGCGAGGGAGGTCCGGCGAAGGGTGGGGTCGGCTCGGGGAGACTCTGGCGGTCACGTCGAGGTACGGCTCGTCGTCGGAGGTGGTCGGAGTCGCCCGGTCCACGAGCGCAGGCGGATGTGCTCGTCGGCGGCGAGTGTACCGGCCAAACTACGGCGAGCTGGTCCAATCCGACGGCACGGTGAGCATCACGGGGTCACACAGCGACGGTGTGCACAAGGAATCGAAGGGTGGTGGAGTGGTTTACCCGGTCCACGTGTTCCGGCGGGGTCGAGAGCTCCGGCGAGGGTGGACTGGCTGCTCCGGCGAAGGAAACTCCGATTCCTTGCTCGGGGAGTCTCGCAGAGGGGTGTACAATCTTCTCTGGGGGCTGGACGGGGCTGGAAATGGCTGGGCGGGCCGGTCGACGGTGGCAGGGGGACTGGGTGGCCGCGGACGGCTGCGCACGGGCCAACGACGGCGAAACAAACTCCGGCGAGGGTCGGGTGGGTGCGGACGGGTATGGTCGACGCTCGGGAGGGTTTTATAGGCGCGGGCGCAGACCAGGGCGCTGGCTTAGCCGTTTGGCGCGACGCGGGCGCGAGGGGCGCGCGCGGGCGTGCTCTGGCGTGCTCAGAGCGCGTCGAACACGTGGCGCTTTGCTTCTGCCCGTGTTCTTCGCTCTGCTGAGCGGCCAAGCGTACGAATCTCGCCATGTCGACTGTGAAAGATCTCTTCCCTGCACCTAGAGCTACCTATTTCATGTGAGTTCCAAGGGAGGATACGCCCTAGGTTAGGAGATAGACCGGTGCCAAGTTTGGTTTGTCTCACTGCCCACTCAGTGACAAAACTGATGTCAAGTGCTGTCAAACGTCCAAGTCTCGGCTTCAAATTTTTCCAGGGGGTGCCTTAAGTGGTATAGCACATTTTTGGTATAGAACCCAAGTGGTTTTGGCGCCATTTTCAAAGTGAACACGGCTGGTCTTTGAATTAGGGCTAAAATGTGACTTAGAGAGAAATAGAGAGCTCTAGCTCTCTCTCCACTTGGAGAATTGAAATGGGGTTTCTCCAGGGGCCTTTTTGCAAAATTTCCCTCTCCAAAATGATGGTTATAATGTTGCTTAGGGTTTGGGTAAAGATTACACATGCTTTACCCACTTAATCACTTTCTTCCCCCCCTTTACTTAGGGTTTTGGAAGGTAGGGCTTTGGAGAGATTAGGGTTCTTCTCCCCCCCTATTGTCCAAGATAGTGAGTGTGCAAGGATTTAGGGTAATGTTTCTTATGTCATGGGCAACTTAATCAGCACATGAGCCCTAAGTTCTTATGTGCTGCCCTAAGCCTTGATCTTCTGTGATCACAGCTTCTAGTGCTAAAGTGGCTCTAGCCAGGGTAACACCTGGGTGTTACACTGCCACCCTCTGCGGGTGGCCCGGCCTTGTGGAAGTGGCGCCGAAGCATGACGCACTCCTCGAGGGTGTGCTTGACGGGCCCCTGATGGTAAGGGCACGTCTCCTTGAGCATCTTGTCGAAGAGGTTGGCACCTCCGGGGGGCTTCCGTGGGTTCTTGTACTCGGCGGCGGCGACAAGGTCTGCGTCGGCGGCGTCGCGTTTCGCTTGCGACTTCCTCCTGCCTTTCTTCTTGGCGCCGAGCGGAGTAGACGCCTCGGGAGCATCCTCCGACGGGTGGCCCTGGGGCTGCTTGTCCTTTCGGAAGATGGCCTCGACCGCCTCCTGGCCAGAGGCGAACTTGGTGGCGATGACCATCAGCTCGCTCGCCCTGGTGGGGGTCTTGCGACCCAACTTGCTCACCAGGTCACGGCAGGTGGTGCCGGCAAGGAACGCGCCGATGACATCGGAGTCGGTGATGTTGGGCAGCTCGGTGCGCTGCTTCGAGAATCGCCGGATGTAGTCCCGAAGAGACTCTCCCGGCTGTTGCCGGCAGCTTCGGAGGTCCCAAGAATTCCCGGGGCGCACGTACGTGCCCTGGAAGTTGCCGGCGAAAGCTTGGACCAAATCCTCCCAGTTGGAAATCTGCCCCGGAGGCAGGTGCTCCAACCAAGCGCGAGCAGTGTCGGAGAGGAACAGGGGGAGGTTGCGGATGATGAGGTTGTCGTTGTCCGTTCCACCCAGTTGACAGGCCAGGCGGTAGTCCGCGAGCCACAATTCCGGTCTTGTTTCCCCCGAGTACTTTGTGATAGTAGTCGGGGGTCGGAATCGGGCCGGAAACGGCGCCCGCCGAATGGCCCGGCTGAAGACCTGCGGACCGGGTGGTTCGGGCGAGGGACTCCGATCCTCCCCGCTGTCGTAGCGTCCCCCACGCCTGGGGTGATAGCCTCGGCGCACCCTTTCGTCGAGGCGGGCCCGACGGTCGCGATGAGGGTGCTCGTCGCCGAGGTGGCCCGGGGCCGCAGGCGCGGTGTTGCGCGTGCGCCCGGTGTAGACCGAGGCTTCCCGCATGAGTCGGGAAGTCGCGGCATGAGGTTCCGAGGGGTACCCCTGCCTTCGGGAGGCAGAGCTCTCGGCCCGACGGGCCGCAGCGCCTTCCAGGAGATGCTTGAGCTCTCCCTGGATTCGCCGGCCCTCGGTGGTTGATGACTCCGGCACTGCGCGGAGGAGCATCGCTGCGGCTGCCAGGTCCTGACCGGTCCCGCTGGATGCGGGTGGCGGCCTGTCCCTGGCATCATTGGCGATGCGGTGCTGGAGACCCTGGGGCAGGTGACGTATTTCTCCGGCCGGGGGCTGGCCCGCCCATACCTGCCCGATGTCCCGGCGGATCGACTCGAGCGCTCCTGCCCCCTCGTCGAGCCCGGCCTGCGCCCCGCGGACTTGCTCGAGCTGTGGGTCGTGACCCCCCGCCGGAACGGGGACCACAGCTAGCTCCCGCGGGATGTCGGCGCGAGGCACTGGCCTAGGGAGATCACCATCCTCCGGCATGCCAAGACGGTTGCCTCCGGAGGGATCCCCTAGCTCGACGTGGAAACATTCGCGGCTCGGGCCGCAGTCCTTGTCGTCAAGGCTGCGGCTGCCGTCGGAACAGTCGGAGAGGCAGTAGTTGCATGCGGTCATGAAGTCCCGCATGGCACTGGGGTTGCCAGATCCAGAGAAATCCCAGCAGATGCTGGGGTCGTCATCTTCCTCGGACCCAGAGGGCCCGTAGGTCGAGACGCCCGTCAATCGGTCCCAGGGCGACCGCACACGAAACCCAAGAGAGGTTGCACTCGCCTCAACGTGAGCGCCCGCCAGAGCGAGGTCGCTAGGCAGGTTGAGGTCGAGTCGAAATGACGAAGGATGGGAATCAGTCGGTACCTTTTGGTCGACGAGGAGAGACGAAGTCACATCGGGGACTGATCGCGCCGTCGTCTTGGGTTCGAGGGCGACGTCCTACAGGCCCTCCGTGAGCGTGCTGGCGTCGTCCACTTGCTCGGGGTTGGCGTGTTGCGGGGGGACGGCGCTCGCCTTCGCCTCAAACGCGAGGGTGACGCCCGACGCGTCCTCCGTTGGGGCGCTGGGGATGTCGATTCGCTCGACAACCGACGGAGCGCAGCCTCCCGCTCGGCCCTGGTTGCCCCGCCTCCTCCTCCGATGGCGAGGGAGAGGATGGGGCGAGCTCGAAGGTTGTTCTTCCCCCACGCGGGGAAGACGTCGTCGATTCCGCCGCCGGTGGGCGGGCTGTCGGCCACCATTGTCGCCGTCGCGCGGCGGTGGAAGGAGTATCATGTCGTAGCTGCCGTCGAAGGACATGAACTCGAGACTCCCGAAACGGAGCACCGTCCCGGGTTGGAGAGGTCGTTGGAGACTGCCCATCTGGAACTTGACGGGAAACTGCTCGTCAACACGCAGCAGGCCCCTACCTGGCGCGCCAACTGTCGGCGTTTCGAGACCGGGGGGTCCCTAAGCCGACGAGTGAGTGTGCCGCGTGCCCCAGCCCAGATGGGTCGAGCGCGTGGGTGAGCGCGAAGGGGGGAGAGCGAGGTGGCCGGAGCTGAGTCGTGAGGGAGGCGGAGATCCTGCGGCCTTCGTGTTCGTCCCGCGCCCAGGTCGGGTGCGCTTGCAGTAGGGGGTTACAAGCGTCCACGCGGGTGAGGGAAGCGAGCGGCCCCAAGAGAGCGCCTGCCCCTGCCCTCGTTCCCGCGGGGCCAACCTTCTCTAAGAAGGCCCTGGTCCTTCCTTTTATAGACGTAAGGAGAGGATCCAGGTGTACAATGGGGGTGCAGCAGAGTGCTACGTGTCTAGCGGGGGAGAGCTAGCGCCCTAGGTACATGCCAATGTGGCAGCCGGAGAGAACTTGGCACCCAGCTGGTGTGGTGTCGTGGCTGTCGGAGGAGTAACGGAGCCTGGTGGAGGGACAGCTGTCGGAGTGGTTGGGCCCTTGCTGACGTCCCCCTGCTTCCGTAAGGGAGCTGAGAGCCGCCGTCGTCATGGGTCTAGCGGGGCGCCATCATTGCCTATCTTGCGGAGCTAGCCAGATGGGACGTCGGTCCTGTTCTCTGCGGCCCGAGTCGGCTCGGGGTAGGGTGATGATGGCGCTTCCTATTGACGTGGCGGACTTGTGCCCTAGGTCGGGCGATGTGGGGGCTCCTTCGAAGCCGAGGTCGAGTCTGTCCTGCATGGCCGAGGCCGAGCCCGAGCTCCTGGGTCGGGCGAGGCGGAGGTCGTTCGGCAGAGGCCAGTGCGGAGTCCGACCCCTGGGGTCGGGCGAGGCGGAGTTCGTCGTCTTCCGGGGCCTTAGCCCGAGTCCGAGCCCTAGGTCGGGCGGAGCGGAGTTCGCCATCTTCCGGGGCCTTAGCCCGAGTCCGAGCCCTGGGTCGGGCGGAGCGGAGTTCGCCGTCTTCCGGGGCCTTAGCCCGAGTCCGAGCCCTGGGTCGGGCGGAGCGGAGTTCGCCGTCTTCCGGGGCCTTAGCCCGAGTCCGAGCCCTGGGTCGGGCGGAGCTTCCTATGGCACCTTTGGCAAGGCCTGGCTGCCTGTCCGTCTCACTCTTTGCGTTAAATGCCCCTGTGACTTGGTCGGTCGGCGCGGCGATTTAGTCAGGGTTGCTTCTTAACGAAGGCAAGGCCTCGGGCGAGCCGGAGATGCGTCTGCCGTAAAAAAGGGGGCCTCGGGCAAGACGGAAACACCTCAGGGTCGGCTGCCCTTGCCCGAGGCTAGGCTCGGGCGAGGCGTGATCGAGTCACTCGTATGGACTGATCCCTGACTTAATCGCACCCATCAGGCCTCTGCAGCTTTATGCTGATGGGGGTTACCAGCTGAGAATTAGGCGTCTTGAGGGTACCCCTAATTATGGTCCCCGACAGTTTTGAACCAAAGTTTCTGCAGTAAAGTTGAAGACCAGAGTACAGTGAACAAGTTTTATATATTGAGGTGGACTTGGTTCCACATAAATCTGGGAGAAAAAGCTGTTCCAAGGTGTGCAGTTTCAAATAATTGAAACCGAAAATTCAGTGCTTAGTGCCAAATTTGGAGCTCTGTTGTGGTTAATCTATATGGTGTTGGACTAAAGGTTCTATAGTAAAGTTGGAGAACAAATAAAGGTGCACAAGTTTCTGCAATGAATTGGTGCTACTGCTGTATATAATTGGGAGAAAATGGTGCTGCAAAACCCTTTATCAAACTCAGTATTGTGCTGTTTCAGAAGTCAGAAACTGAATTTTCAGTGTTTTGCTTAACTTTGGATTACCATAACTCTTGCTCTAAATATTTTCAGCCTGAGGTTGCTATACCAAGTTGGTAGAGCTATGTCTAGAGAATAACTTTGAGTAAGTGAGTTAGGTCTGTTGTTGAAGGGAATTGCGAGATACCAGGGGCTTAAATAGGAAGGTGTGCAGATGGGGCAGCAGTCTTAAGGCAGTTGAGTTCAGGGTTTTGTTTGAAAACTGAAGAAGATCACCCCTGCTGCTCTCACTCGTGTATGTTAATAAAGATGAGGGTGAAATATATCACCAAGGTCTAGAGAGCCCAGTTCCACTGTAAATATTCAGTTTGGAGTATATGGCAGCAGTGAGCAGTGGGTATTAATTACTTTTGTTTGCTGTCTGCACTTGAAGACAAAAGGGGATACTTGTGAGTATAGTTTGGGAAGGAAAAGAGAAGATTTTCATCCCTTTGCTGTGCTCCATTTCGTGCACTGTTGGGAGCCTGCATCTTCGCCGAAGGTCCTCTAAGTAGAAACACCTTCGAAAGATCGACATATAAGCAAACACAACGTGAAGGTACACGCCGAAGCTACGATCCAGGGAGCTTCGTCATAGTGACATGCCTTGAGACGAAGGGCTGCACCAACTTAAAGAGAAAAAGACCGACCAGTCCATGATAATTTGTATCATGATTGTAACTAGTCATCAAGGGCATAAATGTAATTTTGACCGGGCTGTGTCCCATGCCTATAAATAGGTGAACAGTACCCCGTACTGTTCACACCGACTTGTATTCACTTGCATGTCACACTTGGATCTTTGCCTTCTATCAAGCCGAAGGTATAAATGTAATTCAATATTGTTTATATTCATTCATAACGATACATTAATGATGTCATATGATTATTCATGATGCTTCTCATGTTTCATATACTCCTACTTTCATTATTATATACTGAGATGATGAAGGTATGTCCTTCATAACCTTCATCTGAAGATCATTATATCCTAAGGGAGATAATGCTTCGAAGGACGAAGGTCTTTAACCATTAATATTTTGTGTTGTCTTATTCTTAATTCATAGCATTTGAGAACAAGTCCCCAACATTGGCGCCCACCTCCGGTGAACTCACTTCCACTGTTGAGATGATGGCTTCATTCAACAACCAAGCTGCGGCACCTTCGGTTACGAAGCTGGTGCTCCCGATAACAGACAGTTCAAGTTCAGAGCCGGCTAACAAGAAGCAGAAGAAGGAAGCGCAGAGAAGGGTGCAGCATGTTGGGGTGCAGGGACCCTTCATCAAGTCCAAGTGGTCTCATATTCCAATCACCTTCTCCCAGGAGGACCTTCAGCTCAAAGATTACCCTCACAACGATGTTATGGTCATATCTTGTGTCATCAAGGGATTTCTGGTCCATAATATTCTGGTTGACACAGGCAGTGCAGTGGATATCATATTTGCTAAGGCCTTCAGACAGATGCAAGAGCTAGAGGACAAGATTCATGATACTACACACCCTCTCTGTGGCTTCGGAGGAAGGCAGATTGTCGCACTTGGTAAAATCACAATGTCAGTTACCTTCGGCTACGTCCACAACACAAGGATTGAACAGGTTGTCTTTGACATTGTCGACATAGAGTACCCCTATAATGCAATCATTGGTCAAGGGAGAAATTGGTTTTCTCTATATATGTGTGTATCTCTAGCTATCATCACATGTAACTACTCATGTTTAAAATGAGTAAATCTTTACTAAGACACAAATAAACCGTTGCATCATAATAGAATTTTTGTTTGTTTGTGCAATTAAAACAATAATAATATGGATAAAATATTATAATTAGTAGAAGATTTAGATTAAACCCTACTTATGAATTTGGGATTCACATGGAAAAGGAGAAAGAAATAAAAAAAATACAAAATAAATTCATAAGTAAGTAAATACCACACTAGTATTTTAAAGATGAATAATTAAACTGGGTGAAAATTCACCACAAATTTGAAATTCAAATGTGGATTCAAAAAAATAAGAAAGGGGAATAAAAGAAAAGAAAAAGGAAAAGAAATAAGAAGCCTGCGCTGGCACAGAATTCGGCCTGCTCGGCCCAGTGGTGTTTCCCTCTAGCGGCCCATTTAACCAACTCCCACGCTGCCATCCTCCTCTTACGCTGACACGCGGGGCCGGGTCGTCAGTTGGCGGCTTTGGATCCTGGAGCTTGACTCGCGTACAGGTGGGGCCATCGTGTCGGTGCCGGTCTTCCTCGCGGCTGAAGCGAAATCCGCGTCGCTGGTGAACGGAATCCGCCGAATCCGCCGCCGGAGATCTCGGGTTGGCCACCGCTCGGACCCCTACTCTTCGGATCATAAGTATCGACCATCGTGACCCCCCCTCGTCCATCCGCTGGTGCTCACAACCATCGCTCCACACCGTCATCCACCCTCGCGGCCAGCTGAAAACAATCGGGCCCGCCGCTGTCGGCTACGCGGACCACGGGCGCTGGGCAATCTGTGGAGCGTTCCAGCGCTGCATCGCGCCCCCTTGAGACTCTTGCCACCGCTAATTGCCTCATCGGTGTCGCGGCTCTTGCGCATTTGCTCGTCGGGCGGAGCACTCGCCGTCGCGCCGTGCAACACCATGGACCGGCCACCTCACTGCGAATTTCGGGTATGTACTTGGTCCCCTGTGTTCGCCTAGGTTCCAATCGGGGCTGGGATCACCCGATTTTGGTTTAGGCGAGGGAGGCTCGTCGACGATCTGCGCAGCCGCCGTGGCACTCCGTCGAGGCGTTCGGCTGACCGGCGTTAGGCGGGTGAGAGAAGACGAGTTCATGACCATAGATGACAGAAAGAACGGACCTGATTCTTTTGAGAATACCCCCTTTCACGCGTGGAATTTGGACCGTAGATGCGAGATCGTGTGATTGAAAGCAATCCTGGGTTTGATTGATCGCTGACCGTTAGATTGGGATCGGATGGGCCTAGTCGCATACCGATTTATAAAGCCTTCGATCTAATCGTGGCCCTTGATTCGCGATCTGACGGCCAGAAAGCTTGCATACCCTTTCGCATAGCTCATCTTGCATAAGAGCCCTTCCAGTATTGATAAATCAACCCGCCGTCCACACCAGGGATTTTCTGAGTCTTAGGAATTTTTACGCGCCAGCCCCTGCGCTTTCTGGAATTTGAGGCCCAATCCAGAGAACTTTGAAAATCAGAAATTGATATCAGAAATCAATTTTTAGTGCATAAATAAATGTTAAAACTTGTTTAATTCATGGTAAATGCATATGAACTCCAAATTGGTCCATTCCAGTTCCTAAATTTTTGTAATAATATTGTCTACCCATTAGTGCCTCTGTTCTGACATGACAAACACATTAAAATTATTCTTTCACTTAATCTTGTATTAAGCACATAAAACATTAGAAAATCCATAACTTAAGATCTATAACTCCAAATTTAATGATTCCAGTTCCTGTGATCTTATTTTAATGTCTAGTTTATTACTGTATATTTTATTTACATGGTTGGTGTAATGTTAATTCCTGCTATACTATGTATGTATTGTGTTGATGCGAGTAGACGAGCAAGCTACACAGGATTTTGAGGTTCAACAAGTAGAGACAGGTGAGCAGGAGCTCGTGGAAGGCAAGTTGTGCCCTTGATCACTTCTTTTACCCATTCATGTTCTTATTATTCATAATGATCTGCATAGGATAATTTTGCTGGGACCCAATAGGATGCCCTAGATTTTGACTATCTTTATACCTTGCTTCACCACTGGTTTTACTACTAAAGTTTTGGGTAGTACATGCTATTGCTTTATGTGGATTTGGGTAAAGAGATATTCATCACTCATTGTTATACTACTCATTGTTATCTGTTTTATTCTTCCTTGTTCATGTTAAGATCATTATGTTAATGGGAACATGGAGAACCACCCGGGAAAACAGTGCTACCACAAGGGTTTAATGGGACGCCCTTGGCTAATTAACTAGGAAAGCTAGGGGAGGGCTACCTTACCCGAAAGGGGCAAGGGCAATAGGGGAGTGGTCAGTGTAGGGAGGTCCTTGGTTGATTTTGCTGCGATGGCAGTCAGGCAAGAACCCTGCACTGGAGCTTCCTATAAACTGTAGCGGGTAGTCTGAAGCTAGTGGAACTTTGTAAAGGCCTCGTAGTGGTACCCTGCCTCGCTTCCTTGGTAGAGGTGTATGGAGTCTGATCAACTCCGTGGCAAATGGGTAACACGACTTGTGGGTAAAGATGCGCAACCTCTGCAGAGTGTAAAACTGGTATACTAGCCGTGCTCACGGTCATGATCGGCTCGGACACTCACATGATTAATATATGGAACTTAAACTTAACCTGTCATTTCATTGCATTTGGGATTATTTTATTATTACTTTTATTTATTATTACTATGGTTTGGTATTTACTTACACTTAGTAACTGCTAATAAAATTTTGACCAACTTATAAAAGCAATGCTCAGCTTCAGCCTTTATTTCATTGATCAGCCTTACACTTCATGAACTCCCACCTTTGGTGAGTTCATGCCACATTATTCCCCACGACTTGTTGAGCTATGAACGTATGTGAGCTCACTCTTGCTGTCTCACACCCCCCACAGGAGAGGAGCAGGTGGTCGAAGAGGAGCCGCCTAACACTGAGGAGTTCGATCTGATCTAGGTGGCGTTTCTCAGTCGACATTGGCGCCAACGATCCTTAGTTTGTTTTATATTTATTCTTTTATTTTGTAATAAGTCTTCCGCTATGTAATAAATACTCTGATGTTTTATGACATTTATCTCTATACACTCTGTTATTATATATGTTGTCTTCTTTGGCGCATGTATGAGATACACCCGGCTTTGTTCTTTAAAGCCCGGGTGTGACACACAGGCAGTGCAGTGGATATCATATTTGCTAAGGCCTTCAGACAGATGCAAGAGCTAGAGGACAAGATTCATGATACTACACACCCTCTCTGTGGCTTCGGAGGAAGGTAGATTGTCGCACTTGGTAAAATCACAATGTCAGTTACCTTCGGCTACGTCCACAACACAAGGATTGAACAGGTTGTCTTTGACATTGTCGACATAGAGTACCCCTATAATGCAATCATTGGTCAAGGGACACTTAATGCCTTCGAAGCAATACTTCATCTAGCATACTTATGCATGAAGATACCTTTGGAACAAGGGCCCGTTGCTGTCCATGGAAGTCAAGAAGCTGCTAGAAGGGCTAAAGGAAGTTGGACAGATTCAAAGGCAATACATAACATAGATGGAGCTGAAGCTTGTCAACAATACAAACACAAAAGAGAGAAAGCTGCTTCAGCAGACCAGCCGAAGCCTATGCTCCTATGCGAAGATATAGCAGAACAAAGTGTACTGTTGGGATCTCAGCTATCTGATGAGCAAGAGAAGACTTCGTTAAGATTTTTATTCAACAACAAAGATGTCTTTGCTTGGTCAGCCAATGATCTCTGTGGTGTCAACAGAGATGTTATTGAACATTCACTCAATGTGGATCCATCTTTCAGGCCAAGAAAACAAAGGCTTCGGAAGATGTCTGAAGACAAAGCTAAAGGTGCTCGGAACGAAGTAAAAAGACTTCTTAGTGCTGGTGTTATCAGAGAGGTGAAATACCCAGAATGGCTAGCCAACACTGTCATGGTGAGGAAGGCTAATGGTAAATGGAGAATGTGCATTGATTTCATAGACCTCAACAAGGCATGTCCAAAGGACGAGTTCCCATTGCCAAGAATAGACTCTCTTGTAGATGGAGCAGCTTCTTTAGAGCTCACGAGTCTATTGGATTGTTACTCAGGCTATCATCAAATTTGGATCAAGAAGGAAGACGAGCCGAAGACTAGCTTCATAACTCCTAGTGGCACCTATTGCTATCTTCGGATGACTGAAGGGCTCAAGAATGCTGGAGGAAGCTTCAGCAGAATGACAGCCAAAGTCCTTCATTCTCAAATAGGCAGGAATATACTGACCTATGTTGATGATATCATAGTGAAAAGCACGAAGCAAGAAAATCACATTGCTGATTTGCAAGAAACATTTGCCAATTTCAGGCAAGCTGACCTGAAATTAAATCCAGAAAAGTGTGTTTTTGGAGTGAAGAAGGGCAAGTTCCTTGGCTGTTTGGTATCAACGAAGAAAATTGAAGCCAATCCGAGCAAGATTGAAGCTATCCTTCGGATGGAACCACCAAATTCAAAAAAGGGGGCTCAACGATTGGCAGGAAGGCTTGCGTCATTGAATAGGTTCATATCAAGATCAGCAGAGAGGAATTTACCATTCTTTGAAATTCTAAAGTCAGCCGAAGTCTTTCAGTGGGGTCCGGCTCAGCAAAAGGCTTTTGAAGAATTAAAGCAATACTTGATAGATCTGACAGCTCTAACTCCACCTTCGCCAGGGGCTCCATTAGTCCTGTATGTAGCAGCTTCTCACTCTGCAGTTAGTGCGGCGCTTGTACAGGAGAAGCTAGATGGCCAAATCAAAAAGCAGGCCCAGTATACTTTGTCTCCGAAGTTCTAAGTTTATCAAAGAAAAACTATACAGAATTGGAGAAGGTGTTGTATGCTGTGTTAATGGCCTCCAAGAAGCTTCGGCATTATTTTCAAGCATATCACATAATTGTTCCTTCATCACAGCCTCTGAAGGACATAATGAGGAACAGAGAAGCTACTAGAAGGATTGGAAAATGGGCTGCGGAGCTTAACGAATTCAGTATTGACTATGTACATAGATCCTCAATTTAGTCTCAGGCGTTAGCAGACTTCATTGCTGATTGGACGCCAGGGGCTCAGGAAGAAGAAACAAATAAAGACGCCGAAGCTTGGACAATGTTCTGTGATGGTTCCTGGGGAACCTTCGGTGCAGGAGCGGCTGCTGTCCTAGTTGCGTCTTCTAAAGTCAGAACATGTTATGCAGCAAGGCTTGACTTCAGTTGTACACATAATATTGCTGAATACGAAGCTCTTCTTTTAGGGCTTCAGAAGTTAAAGGCAATGGAAATAAGAAGGGCAATCCTTAAAACTGACTCTCAAGTCATTTCTGGTCATGTCGACAAAAGTAGCAAGGCAAAAGATCCGAAGCTTGAAAAATATTTGGACACAGTTCGAAGGCTCGAAGCTTCTTTCGAAGGATTTTCTGTTAAGAATATTCCAAGAGCGGAAAATGAGCATGCTGATCTGTTAGCCAAGTCAGCGGCACAGGGGCTTTCTCTACCTTCGGAAGTATTTTTTGAAATAATAAAAGCACCTTCGACTGAACTCATGGAGAGAGTAGTGCTTACAATATCTCCTGTACATAGTGAAGATTGGAGGACTGAAATTATGTTTTTCCTCCAAGGTAATTGTCTTTCGGATGACGAAGTTTATAATAAGAGAATGGAAGCAAGGACAAGACCATATGTCATAATAGAAGGGGAATTGTACAAACATGGGGTCTGTTCTCCGCTCCTCAAATGTTTATCCAGAACCGAAGGTATAGAGTTAATGAAGGAGATATATGTAGGCCTGTGCGGATCTCATATTGGATCTAGGCCTCTACTGGGTAAAGTTTTTAGACAAGGATTTTATTAGCCGAAGGCAGCTTCGGACGCAGCAGAGCTGGTTCAAAAATGTGAAAATTGTCAAAAATGTGCAAGAGACCAGAAACAACCTTCATCTCTCACCCAGCTAATACAGCCTACTTGGCCATTGCAAAGATGGGACCTGGATTTGTTAGGCCCACTTCCACCAGTGCAAGGTAATTTGAAATATGTTGTGGTGGCTGTAGAATATTTTTCTAAGTAGACTGAAGCAAAGCCTTTGGCTACAATAACTTCGGTTACAGTCCAAAAATTCTTCTAGCAAAATATTGTTTGTTGCTTCGGCGTGCCAAAGGCTATAACTGTGGACAATGAAACAAAGTTTGATGCTGAAACGTTCAAAGATTTCTGTGACCAAATTGGCACAAAGATTTATTTTGCATCAGTAAGGCACCCAGAATCAAATGGACTGGTAGAAAGAGCAAATGGCATTATAATGACAGGAATAATGAAGCTAATCTTCAATCAATGGAAAATGGCCAGATGAGTTGATCAAAGTTGTATGGAGTCGTAACACAACTATGTCAAGATCAATAGGATTTACACCCTTCAAACTCTTATTTGGTGACGAAGCAATAACTCTAGAAGAAGCAAAGGCAGGGTCAATAAGAACAATAGCTCCGGCAGAAGACGAAGCTGATTGTCAAATAACAAAAGAGACTATAGAAGGGACCAGACTTCAGGCTATAGAGCACATCAATAAATATCAGGCTGAAACAATAAAATGGCGTGACAGAAAAGTTCGATTGAAAAATATCAAGCTAGGACATTTGGTACTTCGGAGAGTGGCATATCCAGACACAGTGGGAAAATTACAGCTGAAGTGGGAAGGTCCTTTTCTGGTTATCTTCGTCAAGGCCCGGTTCTTACAGATTGAAGGATATGGACGACAACGACATACCTAGATCTTGGAATGCGGATGAGCTTCGGCGATATTATGTGTAATTTGATGTAATCTTTTTTTATTTTTTCTATGGCACCCTTTTCCTTTCAAAAGGGGGAGAAAGGTTTTTAATGGGGCCATAGCTTGTAATTTTTCATTCTTATTTAGCCCCATGAGGGCCAAATCCCCTAAAAGATGTAACATGTAAAATCTGAGCCTACACCATCTAGTGCAAAAAGAGAAACAGGGAGAAGTTCAAAAGTCATCCCCAAGGGGATGCAAAGCATGACGAAGCTACAAAAGTTGTTCCTAAGGGAGCGCAACATAAGTTTTCTGCTCAAAAGTCGTTTCGAAGGGAATGCAGAGCCAAATACCGCTGAAATATAAGGCAAAAAAGTTCAAAAGTCGTTCCTAAGAGGATGCAGAACTTATACCGCCGAAATATAAGGCGAAGAAGTTCAAAAGTCGTTCCTAAGGGGTTGTAGAACTTATACCACGGAAATAGAAGGTGAAGAAGCTCAAAAGACATTCCTAAGGGGATGCAGAGCTTGAGACTCAAAAGACGTTCCTAAATGGATGCAGAGTCTGGGTGTGGCTTCGTGTGTGTGTGTTTGGACATTCATTTGCACGTTATGTTACATCATTCATTACATTTATACACATTCATGTAGACATTCGTAGGATCATCATCATCATCATAACATAAAACATAGACAACTACTTCAACTTTGATGGCAATGCTTCGATGAGCATAAAGAAGCAAAGATACGCTTCATTGTGTACAAAAAGAAGGGAAGGTGTTTTTCGCCTTCGGTTCAAAAGATACAAGTTTCATCCACATCAAAGCAATTCACACACGAATGGAAAGGTAAAAATATATTACAAGGTATGGACAAATTTACAGAGTAATGTTTGATTCCTAAATTACAATATCTTTTACAAAGATACTTCAAATATTTCTAAGCCTTGTTCAGCAGCTTCAGTAATCTTCGAGAAGAGCTTCGAACTATTGACCTTCAGCATCGTCATCCTGTACACGGCAACACAGTATAAGGTAAAAAGTAATTACAAGAGAGCAAGCAACAGGTATAAGTATCATATCGACTTAAGATGACTTCGTGCCTCGTCACTAGCTAAGTTCCACCCACCCTTCGTCCAAATCTGTGTTATAAATCTATTCCCAATACTTCGAGCTAGGCTAGGGATATCAACTAGGTCCGCTGGAGATAGACTGAAGTTCGGTCTGTTTACTATCTTTCCGTGCGTGCAACCTGCCTTCATAAAAGCTACAGCTGTGCCACGAGAAGCCAGCAGGGCACAGAAAGTCGCCATGCCCAGTTATTACTTCGTCAAGCGCCTCAACTTCGCTTTCAATATGCTCGAAGGTGCTTGGCAAGTCTTCAACCGAAGGTTCAAATTTTTCAGAGCTGGCTCCCACTTAGTTGAAGACCTGTCTTAGCCGTTGCACGCAGCGGTTGCCGAAGTTCAAGCATATATTCTGAAGCTCTTTTAAGGATTTTTGCATATTTGAACTTTTCTCAACTTCAGCTTTAAGCTTCGCATCAAAACTCTTCCTTTCTTGTTCTAAGCTTTCTGATTTGCGGAGGAGTTCATCGTTTAATCTAGCAATTTCGATTTGGGCTTCTGCCAATGATCCCTCCATTGTCTGAAGAAGGAAGTCGTTTTTCTCCAGAGAAGCTTCGTGATCTTTGATTTTCTTTTCTAGGCCCTCAATTATAATTTCATTCTTTTTATCCTCAAGATCTTGCTGCATCCTCAGTGCTTTGCTTAGTAGCATACTATTGGTGACTTGTTCTCAAATGCTATGAATCAAGAACAAGGCAACATAAAATGTTAAATATTAACGCCATTCGTCCTTCGAAACATTATTTCCCTTAGGATATAATGATCTTCAGACGAAGGTCAACCTTCGAATATCGAAGGTAAGATGGTAATAGAAGAATCGTGTAAAATACAAAAGATAACATAAACAATCATATAGCATTATAAATTCATCTCCATTATATTATCATGAGAAAATAAAAACGATATTGAATTACATTTGGTACCTTCGACTTGATAGGCAGCAAAGGTACGAGCGTAACGCAAAAGCAAATGCCAAGTCAGCGTGAACAGTACGTAGGTACTGTTCATCGATTTATAGGCATGGGACACAGCCCACGTGAAATTACATTCATGCCCTTTACATTTGCTAATGACTATAAGGTAACTCATCGGGGTCTAAATAGTCTTTTCCCCTTTAAGTCGGTTCCCTTTCCTGCTGTCATGCCGAAGCTCCCTTGCGCATTGCTTCGGCGCTGCATCAATCTTCGTATTGTTCGTTCTTCTCCCACTGTGGTTCTGATTCGAATCCGAAGGTACCTGTTCATGTATTACAACTCCGGAAACATTGTTAAATCATGTTTTTGAGGACCTTCGGAAGACGAAGGCCCCCAACAGTAGCCCCTCGCAAGGTTAATTTGTTAGAATAACGAATTCAGATTGCGATATGGATGAAGGCCCTAAGCCGAAGGTCCAAAAAAACACCTTCCCTTTGCTAGAATAGCAATAGTCAATGACAGACGGGGCCCTCCAACTTGGAGCGCGCTGGGCGTATAAATAAGAACTCACCCCGAGCACATTTGGTACGTTACTTGTCGCCTGCTTTGCTTTGCTCAATTTATTAGCTCTTGCTTACCAACAGTTGCTTAGTTTCTTAGATTTTCTAAGCTTCGTTTCTAAGGACACATTTTCGCTATTTCCGAAGAAGAGACGTCTCAAGACAAAAAAGTTGCTGCTGAGACGAAGCTGAGCGAGGAGGAGAAGCTCCTTGAGGAGAAGACTGCTGGATTTATTGAGTCAATTGCAAAAACAAACACGGAGAAGATAACTAAAGAGATATTAGAAGGCTTGTCTGAAGATACTGATGATAGTGACAGCTATATGTGGAGAGTGGAGGCGAAGACTCGGAAGATCGTCCTTGGCGACCAAGTCACACAGTCTTCGGGAAATCAACTATCAAACAGAGTCATCTTGATAATATGAGAGGAAGGTACTTTCGAGATATTTCTACTGTGAGGGCTGACGTAGACAGAGCCGTTCCTGCTCCTGAAGAAGACGAAGTTGTAATCTACCGAAGTTTCTTCAAAGCTGGACTTCGGTTCCCATTAAGCAGATTTGTGGTTGAAGTTTTAAAGATATATCAGATTTTCCTTCACCAGATCACTCCCGAAGCTATTATTAGAATGGGGATCTTCGTCTGGGCTGTGAGGAGTCAAGGTCTAGAGCCAAGCGCAAGATGTTTTTGCAGTATGCACGAGCTTTCGTATGAGACGATGCCTTGGGGTAAGGAACAATATCATAACAACTTTGGGTGCTATAGCTTTGTTGCTCGCTCTGGCACAAGCTACCCAGTGCCAACGTTCCGGAAGAGGTGGCCCAGGGCCTGGAAGGAAGAATGGTTTTACGTGAAAAATGATTTGAAAGCAAGAGAAGATATTAAAGAAATCATTATGCGACCCATCTGGTCATGCTTCGGCCTCCAGAAACCGAAGGTAGAAATTGATAAGGCAGCTGAAGCATGCCGAAGGGCCTTCAGTACAGTTTGTTCTTTTATCGGGACAAGAGATTTGGTTCAAGAACATATAGCCTACAGGATATGGCCACTGATAGACAGCTGGGAAATGCCAAAGGAAACCATCACTAACCCTAGCGAAGGTGGTTTGGTTCGATTGAAATATACTTTCAGGTTTGGAGACCAATTTATCGAACCAAACGATGACTGGCTGAAGTGTGTTGAAAATACTAGTGATGAACTACTTGGAGCATACTCCAAGTCTGAAGATAATGCAATATCTGCGGCCTTTGGGAGCCGAAAAAAGAAAAGGCTAAATAGAGTTTTTGATGCTATCGGATTTGTGCACCCTGACTATCGCTACCTGCCGCAGGGGCAGAAAAGAAAGGATGCAACTTCTAGGAAGGTTGCTGCTTTGGCTACCTCAAGCGAGCCCGCACCGAAGAGGAAAAAGTTGAAGGTCCTTACTCACCGACCGCGCTACATTGAATCGGCCATAGTGCCTGAATTTGGCGGTGAGACTTCTTCAGCTATTGAAGCCAAAGGACCTGCTCTTACACAGAGGATTGAAGAGCTGGCTGCAATGCTAAAGGCTGACAAAATTGAAGAGCCGAGAATCAGAGAGACGAAAACATTAGAAGTTCTAAGCCCTTCAGCAGGAGTGGAGGTGCCGAAGACACAAAAGGTCTAGCAGCAACCCCCAAGAGAAAAAGGATGGCTAGTGTACTAGATGTGCTGGAGACAATAAAAGCTTCAAGCTCTACTCTAGGGAAAATTGCTAAGGCTTCGAAGACGCAGATTGAAACCGAGGCAAAGGTAACCGAAGCCGAAGCTACAATGAGTCAGGTCGATGCCGAAGCTGGGCCTTCAGAGCCCGTCAAGGAGAAATCCTTGGAAACTGGAGAAAAGGCAGCAGGAGAAGAAGCTATAAAACAGATTTTGCTTGAAAAAGCGATCGCACCTTCTCCTGAAGCGTCTTCCGAAGTCCTTGATTATATTATTCGACACGCTTCGGGAAAAAGATTATCTGAAGAAGAAATTTTTGAAGCTAAACATTATGCCCGAGAACTGAAGTACCCGAAAGGGGCCTTAGTGTTTAATGGCACAGATGAAGATGACTTCTTGTATTGCCTCCCGGAGAACAAAGAATTATCTGTCTGCTGGGAGATGGCCAGAAGTATGGGGTTCCCGAAGCTTGAAGCTGGCCTCTGCGCCATGACGAGGGACGATCTTGCAGATAGCCTTGCATATAACAGTCTGAAGGTATAACAATTGTGTATTTGGAAGTTTATGAATTTTGAATTATTCTTTTGTTCTTATATTGACCCATTCATTTTTTCCATATAGGGTTTAATACTTAGCAACGCCTTAAGGGCGCAAAAGAATGCCGAAGACGAGAGTTGCACTATTGCTCTCAACAACCTTCGAACAGAGGTTATCAAGCTGAGGAACGAAGCTTTGGAAAAAGACAAAATTCTACTTACATTGGTGGAGAAAGTAAAGGGGGATGAAGCTAACTTGAAGCCTCAATTTGAAATCCAAAGGAATGAGATTGAAATCCTTCAAAAACAACTGGCCGAAGCCAAATTGAAATGTGCTATTGCCGAAGCTGACCGAGATGCCAGTGAGTACTGGAAAAATTATTTTGAAAAAACAGTTACAGAGCTTCGCTCATCGAAAGAAAGATGTTTTGAAAAATCTGTAGAATGCGTCAAAAAGATAAAAACTAGCTTCGCCAATGTGGGCGCATACTCAAGCGAAGACAACTTCATAAGAGGCGACCCTGAGGGCGTAGTTGAGTGGATCAGTAGCGAAGCCGAAGCTTTTGAAGAAATTCTGAGCGACCGCGGGGATGTCTGCGCGTTCTCCGGTGTGAGGGGAGTTGCAGCTATTTTGGAGAAAGCAGGGTGCGATCATGTTAAAACTTTGGCCCAGGCCGAAGCTGCTTTGTCTATTGATGATACGAAGGACCCCTTGGCCGAAGCAAGCTTAATAGGTGGAAAATTTTTCACTGATATTTGGGAAAATGGAGGCCAAGGGATGGCGCATGAAATAATGAAAAAGAGTGAAAAACACATTCATGATGCTCGAGAAGCAACAAAAGCAGCTGAAAAAGCTGTGGAACTTGAAAAGCGGATAGGTATTACTTAATGGCTTTTAACTTTATTGCTTATTTTTGTGATTTCGAACTAATTTATATCTTCTATTGCAGCTGAACTATCTCCTCGCCCAGAGCCCTTCGACCCACTGGCCGACCCAGAGACAAAGAAGACAGTAGAAATTATTAATATGGCCGAAGCTATTGTGGACGAAGTTGTCACAAAATTATTAACCGAAGCTACAGAAGAAGTCCTAAAGGAAGAAGAATAACTATTTGTAAAAACATTGCTAGAATTTTAATGTAACATTTGCTGGAACATGCTTGTAATATTCGGTGCTTGTAGGTTTTGAATGTAATATATGAATGGTTTTGCAATTCTTTTCTTTGCGATGCATGAAACTTTTATGTACAAACCGTTTTTGAGCCTTTGGCGAAAAAACACCTTCCCTTCTTTTCATGTTTCGTAAAGAAGAGCTTCTATGCTTCGTAAAAAATCCTCCAAGCGTCGCAAAAAATTAATGCTTCGTCAACAATAGATTTGTTCCTCCACATCAGAGCTAATGAAGCTGTATTTCTTCAAAACTTATTTTGTGCCTTAGCACAATTTTATTTTTTCGAAGCATTCTCCGAAGGTCAACATTGTATCCCCTTCTTGTGCCATTGATGCAATATGATGTATGATGTTATGTTATGCGAAATGATATGATGATGTTATGTTATGCAAAATGATATTTATGACGAAGACACACACTCACACCCCCATAGTGGAATACACAATCTCTTTGTCGCTTATTTTTCGGCTTCACCGCTTATTTTTCGGTGTATCAGCGCTGACTTTTCGCTGTAAGTTCTGCATTCCCTTAGGAACGTCTTTTGAACTTCTTCGCCTTCTATTTCGGCGGTATTCACGTTGACTTTTTGCGCTTCGCCTTATATTTCGACGGTATTTGGCTCTGCATTCCCTTTGGAATGACTTTTGAGCAGAAAACTTACACTGCGCTCCCTTAGGAACGACTTTTTGTATCTTCGGCAAACTTACGCTGCGTTCCTTATAACGACTTTTTGTATCTTCGGCAAACTTACGTTGCGTTCCTTAGAACGACTTTTTGTAGCTTCGGTGATACTTGTTATGTGATTTTTAGCCCTGCGTTCCCTTAGGAACTACTTTTGTGCTTCAGCGACTTTTTGGACTTCGTGAGTCTGTGGAGAAGATATATTTTGCTATGACAAGAACGAAGCTATTAAAGGAAATTGAAAATGACAAGAGAACTAGGTTTTCAATAATTGTTCCTTATTAAAAAATAAAATGACAATGAATATAAAACTGTTTCAGGGGTAGGATATCTCTCAATAGATATGCTTCGATTCTGGCACATTACTGTTGACTGTGTGAGCTTCAGACTCCTCCCTGAAATCTCGCTGCCGATGGGTCTGTTGGCTCCCTTCTGGCTGGTAGCCTCGTGAATACACAGGCTGTAGTGGTGGCGGAGGTGGAGGCTGTGGCCAAGATGCCTGTGGCTGACTAGCTGAAGCAATAGACGCTGCAGGATGGTTACCCACATACTCTGGTATGTAGGGTGAATGATACGAAGCAGTATGCATGACCTGCTTTGGCTGGTTCTGCTGAGCTGCGGCTTCTGCTATTTTCTTTTGTTTCTGAATGGTGACATGGCACATCCTTGTAGTATGGCCCTTGTCCTCACCATAGAATAAGCAATAAATTTTTCTAGGCTGATCCCCAAACCTTCCTCCGAAGCCCCTGGCGCCTCTGCCTCTTGGAGCTGGCGGTCGGAAAGAGCTTTGTTGTTGCCCCGAAGCGTGCGAGGAATACTGTGGCCTCTGTTGTTGACTTCCTCTGTCATCATTCTGGGTGGAGTGAATTGACCTGACATGTCTTGGGTGGATTCTTCCTCCGAAGCCCCTGGTCATCTCAGAGAACCTGTAGGCTTCCTCTCTTTCTTTGGCGAAAGTCATTGTCAGCCCGAATGTATTCATCCATCTTTTGAAGCAGCTTCTCCAAAGTCTATGGAGGCTTTCTAGCAAAATACTGGGTAGTAGGTCCTGGACGAAGCCCCTTAACCATGGCCTCAATGACAATTTCATTGGGCACTATAGGCGCTTGTGCTCTCAGGCGCAAGAACCTTCGGACGTATGCTTGAAGATACTCCTCATGATCTTGTGTACATTGAAAGAGAGCCTGAGCTATGACTGGCTTCGTCTGAAAGCCCTGGAAACTTGTCACCAGCATATCCTTAAGCTTCTGCCATGAAGTAATAGTTCCTGGCCGAAGAGAAGAATACCACGTTTGGGCCACATTTTTAACTGCCATGATGAAGGACTTGGCCATGACAGCTGCATTGCCTCCGTATGAAGATATAGTTGCTTCATAACTCATCAAAAACTGCTTCGGATCTGAATGTCCATCATACATGGGGAGCTGAGGTGGCTTGTATGATGGAGGCCATGGGATAGCCTGCAGTTTTACTGTCAAGGGAGAAGCACCGTCAAAGGTAAATGTATCATGATTAAAATCATCATACCATCCATCCTTGTTGAAGAAGCCTTCTTGGTGAAGCTCCCTATGTTGGGGCCTTCGCTCTTGTTCGTCTTGGGCAAGATGGCGTACATCTTCATTGGCTTCGTCAATCTGTATTTGAAGATCGGCTAGTCAAGCCATCTTCTCCTTCTTCCTTTGTACTTGTTGATGAAGCATCTCCATGTTTCTGATTTCTTGGTCCAACTCCTCCTCCTGGAGTGTTGGACTAGTGGCCTTCCTCTTCTGGCTTCGGGCCTCTCGAAGAGAAAGGGTCTCCTGGTTTGGGTCCAGTGGCTGCAGAGCGGCAGCCCCTGTCGCTGAAGCTTTCTTCGGTGGCATGACGAAGGTCAGTGCTTGCCGAAGGTGGTCGAAAAGATTCACCGGAGGTGGGCGCCAATGTTGGTGACTTGTTCTCAAATGCTATGAATTAAGAACAAGGCAACATAAAATGTTAAATATTAACGCCCTTCGTCCTTCGAAACCTTATTTCCTTTAGGATATAATGATCTTCAGACGAAGGTCGTGAAGGACATACCTTCGAATATCGAAGGTAAGATGGTAATAGAAAAATCGTGTAAAATACAAAAGATAACATAAACAATCATATAGCATTATAAATTCATCTCCATTATATTATCATGAGAAAATAAAAACGATATTGAATTACATTTGGTACCTTCGACTTGATAGGCAGCAAAGGTACGAGCGTAACGCAAAAGCAAATACCAAGTCAGCGTGAACAGTACGGGGGTACTGTTCATCTATATATAGGCATGGGACACAGCCCACGTGAAATTATATTCATGCCCTTTACATTTGCTAATGACTATAAGGTAATTCATCAGGGTCTAAATAGCCTTTTCCCCTTTAAGTCGGTACCCTTTCCTGCTGTCATGCCGAAGCTCCCTTGCGCGTTGCTTCGGCGCTGCATCAATCTTCGTATTGTTCGTGCTTCTCTCACTGTGGTTCTGATTCGAATCCGAAGGTACCTGTTCATGTATTACAACTCCGGAAACATTGTTAAATCATGTTTTAGAGGACCTTCGGAAGACGAAGGCCCCCAACACATACTCTGTACAAAATAGCCTTCATCAGAAATTTTTTGCTTCATCACAAAAATTAAAAAGATGAGGAAAAAAGCTTTACCTTAAAGTTGGAATAGAATAAGCTGCCGACGATATGCTGTCGCCAGTAACTGCTAATGTCAGCTTCAAGCTTCGGAAAACCAACACTCTTCGACAGAGTACTGATAATCTTCGCCCTTGTGCGGTCTTGAATACATCCTAAGGCTTCTTCATTAATTCTACCAAAGAGCACGGCTCCTAGCTGGTAGCCACAGGATGCAGCATACTCCTGCAGCTCCTCCTTCTCGGCCTTGGACAATTCTTGACCAACTAGATTTTGAAAGTTGAAGCCTTTTTCTTCCGAAGTGTCTTCGACAATTTCTTTCCCTTTCTCAGGCACAGCGGCCATGACTTCTTCTGTAGCTGCAGTAGTCTCCTCTGCGGCCATATCCAAGAGCACTTTATCAATAGCAGATAACATACTCTCCAGATTGGTAGCTTCGGTGGTTGTAGCTTTGGAAGAAGTATCTGTTTCGGCAGCTGGTGTCATCTTTGATGCTGAGGCCGGCGATGGCGTTTCCTCAATGGCTTGCATAACAGTAATAATTCTTCGCTTTTTAGGCCCAACCGCCTTTTTCGTTGCCGAAGGCTCGTCCTTCTTCTGTAAAAGCTTCGTCAGTTGCGGTCCCAGAGGACTTAGCAGCTTGATAGGTAAGGATTCAGTCATTACCTTTAAAATTTCTTCTACTTCGGTAGCAGAAGGCGTTGAAGGAGTTTCTTCTTCCACTTCAGTCACCTTCGGCTCTGGAGTTGAAGCTTTTCTCTTTTTTGACATTACCACTTTCGGCTCAGGACTGCATTTTAATTTCTTTGAAGATTTCTTGCATTCTTTCAGCATCCTAGCAGCTTGTCTGCCCAAAATGCTGACAACTATCTTCTTTTTTGCCCCTTTGGCACCTTTGTTGAGTCGCTCGTAATCAAGGTATTCAAAATTTAGAGCGTCAATTACCCGGTTCAATCTTCATTTCGGTCGGGTGCCGAAGGCTACAGTCATTAATTGATCTTCTTTTTTGGCATAATTGCCCAAAATTTCATTGTACATAGTCTCAATCATCTCCAGCCACTCTTGACAAGGCCCCTTGAACTGCTTCTCAAACTTAAAGCGATAAGGCAATCACACAAGCTCAAGTGTTTTCTTCATTCCCTTTAGCTTCGGCATGCTAAATTCACTTAACGTCGGAGACGTCCTGTTAGCCAAATATTCTTGAACTAGATCTCTAGTGCTGATCTGTTCAGCCACCACCCTGAATTCTGATACAGACAATTGGCATGTTGACCCTAGCTTCATGTTGCATAAAGGTTTGGTCATTCCGAAGCTCAAAGTCAGGGGGCACAAGACCATCGTCATCAGTTTCCCCTTTTC
This sequence comes from Zea luxurians, assembly GCA_029449295.1. Taxonomy (NCBI): domain Eukaryota; kingdom Viridiplantae; phylum Streptophyta; class Magnoliopsida; order Poales; family Poaceae; genus Zea; species Zea luxurians. Next base: position 32,041,112 of record JAOPSE010000010.1, on the reverse strand, counting down.
TTTTCATCGGTCTTGATATAAAACCATTCGCTCTTCCAGCCGGTTGGCCACTTGGTACGATAGCTGAGGACCGGAGCCTTAGTATCCTCGCGATACGCGAAGTTATAGCAGCTAAAATTTTCATGCAGCCCATCTGCTCTGGCCTTCGTTTGATAGTGCAACTCATGCACTCGGCAAAATGCTTCAGCATTTGGATCCATCCCTTGGCTTCAAAGGGCCCAGATGAAGAAGCTGAGCCTAACGATAGCGTTAGGGGTCAGCTGATGAAGATAAATTTCAAAATTCTTGAACCCTTCTCCTATCATCTTGTTAAGAGGGAACCGCAGTCCGTGATGAGGACATCCTCCACTATTACCTGTTGGCAAAGACGCAATTGGCCCAGTTGGCCCAATTGTAGTCGGACGACGATCGTGTGAGCCTCAGAATTATCCCACCTCGCTTAACTTGGGTGAAGGAAGCCACTTTAAAAGGGAGAGCCACCCTTCCCCCATTGGACTAGTCTTTTGGGGCGATTGGGACTTTCCCTGAGTTGGGTGTGCGTAATGAACTGTTGGGCTCCGGGCAACCCTAATTTGTTGGGCCTCGGCCAACCCCACCTGGGCTGGGTGTATCATCTGGTATCAGAGCTAGGGCCCATTTTAAGAAGGTGGGAATGATGAGGATATCCTCCACTATTACCCGTTGGCAAAGACGCAATTAGCCCAGTTGGCCCAATTGTAGTCGGACGGCGACCGTGTGAGCCTCAGAATTATCCCACCTCGCTTAACTTGGGAGGAGGAAGCCACTTTAAAAGGGAGAGCCACCCTTCCCCCATTGGACTAGTCTTTTGGGGCGATTGGGACTTTCCCAGAGTTGGGTGTGCGTAGTGAACTGTTGGGCTCCGGGCAACCCTAATTTGTTGGGCCTTGGCCAACCCCACTTGGGCTGGGTGTATCAGTCCGACTCTGAAAAAACTCTTGAAAACAATTACTTCATCATCTTTCGATGTTGGGGTGGTCTCTTCTCCGGCAAATCAGATCAATTTTCGTTAAGCTTCTCTGAAGTAACCTAGCTTCATCATCATGGGCACGTCAGCTTTAGACACAGTAGATTTCTAAAAATCCAAGTGGCTGGGTTTTGATGGGATCAGAATGCTATAATCTTCTTCTTCATCATCAACATTTTCTTCTTCAATATCAGCATGCTCAGCTTCGGCACCAGAAGTACCTTCATCAACGGTTCCCTCTATCACAACTAAGCCCGATTATCTCATGACTTCGGAAATCGGAGCTGTCTCGGTGGCCTCAGTCTCCTCTCCTTCACGAGTCACCCTCGCAGTCGAGCGTACTCTGGCCACCTAATGGATCTTTTGCAGTTTTTACGAAGCTGATGTTTTTATAGTTTTTTACGAAGCTCTCTCTTTTGACGAAGCTAATTCAAAATGATGGTTCGCTCGAGAATGCAGTGAAAAAGCTTCGGCTATGGTTAAATTTTTCAACAGCACAACAGTGCAATGGCAATGAATGTTGTGGTAACTTCACACCTACCCGTCTGTTTATATAGTGCTGCAGGTGGGAAGGTGAATCACCAAGTCGCCCGCACCCGCTGAACAGTCACCGGCACCCGCTAAACGGTGGACCACTCAGCACTTGGGAAGTGAATCACCAGATCGTTCGTACCCGCTGCGTGGTGGGCCACCTCGCCCTCAAAATATTTTAATCGTTTCTCGGCAATGAGCTCAAGGAAGGTGTTTTTCGGACCTTCGGCATTCCGAAGCCTTAGAGATTTTTCACGGATCAAGCTTATTACGAAAAACGATCTAGCACCGCGAAGGGGCTACTGTTGGGGGCCTGCTTCTTCGCCGAAGGTCCTCTAAGCAGAAACACCTTCGAAAGATCGGCATATAAGCAAACACAGCGCGAAGGTACACACCGAAGCTATGATCCAGGGAGCTTCGGCATAGTGACATGCCTTGAGACGAAGGGCTGCACCGACTTAAAGAGGAAAAGACCAATCAGTCCATGATAATTTGTGTCATGATTGCAACTAGTCATCAAGGGCATAAGTAATTTTGACCGGGCTGTGTCCCGTGCCTATAAATAGGTGAACAGTACCCCCGTACTGTTCACGCTGACTTGTATTCACTTGCACGTCACACTTGGATTTTTGCCTTCTATCAAGCCGAAGGTATAAATGTAGTTCAATATTGTTTATATTCATTCATAACGATACATTAATGATGTCAGATGATTATTCATGATGCTTCTCATGTTTCATATACTCCTACTTTCATTATTATATACTGAGATGATGAAGGTATGTCCTTCATAACCTTCGTCTGAAGATCATTATATCCTAAGGGAGATAATGCTTCGAAGGACGAAGGTCTTTAACCATTAATATTTTGTGTTGTCTTGTTCTTAATTCCTTAGAACTGAGATAAGCTTGGAGTGGGCAATAAAGAATCTAGAGACTCCTCTCCACTGCAGAAATGTCAACTTAGTACCCATTTGAGTCTATCCCTCAAGTAGAATAAATATTTGTTTTGTTTGCTAGCTGCAAAACTAGACAAAACTGATATTTGGGTTGAGTTGTGCTGATCCAAGAGGGTATTTGTGCATGGGAGCCAGGTGTGTTGACCCTGCAGCGCTGACATCCTGTGGACTTCTCTCCACTGTGTGTAAACAAGTGCAATAAACCACTACCCTAGTGTTCCAATCTCCTACTTAAGTCATGGTCCAATAGGCCCTACAGTCCTAGAGCTCGAGTGATCTCCTTGGCTCTTGTAGCCTATGTTTCCCCAGAGTTAATCCCCTCCCAGCCTGTTGGTCCATCTGTCCGGAGCTTGGAGTACCAGTCCCTAGGTGGTGACCATCGTCGGTGGTTAGTCCACCTCACTGTGACCAGGTAACTTCAAAGGTTTTCTCAGTCGAGTTGTGCATGTTTTATGCTCTGCATAAGATAGAGAAGCTCATATGATGGTGAACAAATCTCCTTAAGACAGTTTTGTTGGATGCTATATAAAAACTGGAGTAAAAGCTGTCTAAAGTTGGGCTATCAGGTTAGATGTGATTGAGTTGTTAAGTTCCTGAAATCTGTATTGCAGCACATGGTGCTCAGTTTAGAGCCCTTTAGGCATCAAACCATGGGGTTTTGGACTAAGAACTATTGAGAGCACCTAGAGGGGGGGGGTGAATTGGTGATCCTGAATAACTTGAAACTTAAGCCACAAAAACTTGGTTAAGCGTTAGCACAATAATCGCCAAGTGGCTAGAGAGGAGTCTCAACAAAACACAATAACCACAAAGATATCAATCACAGAGATGGCACGGTGGTTATCCCGTGGTTCGGCCAAGACCAACGCTTGCCTACTCCACGTTGTGGCGTCCCAACGGACGAGGGTTGCAATCAACCCCTCTCAAGCGGTCCAAAGACCCACTTGAATACCACGGTGTTTTGCTTTGCTTTTCTTAATCCCGTTCGCGAGGAATCTCCACAACTTGGAGCCTCTCGCCCTTACACTTGAAGTTCACAAAGAAGCACGGAGTAAGGGAGGGATGAGCAACGCACACAAGACACAAAATCAAAATGTCAACACGCACACAAATTGCAACAAGAGCTCGCAACACAACCCGACGAGTTCACAACTCAACAAGAGCTCTAGATGCTATCACGAAGAAACAAATGCGTGGAATCGAAGTCTTGGTGCTTAGGAATGCTTTGAGTATGCTTGTTGATCTCCTCCATGCGCCTAGGGGTCCCTTTTATAGCCCCAAGGCAGCTAGGAGCCGTTGAGAACATTCCTAGAAGGCAGATCTTGCCTTCTGTCGACTGGCGCACCGGACAGTCCGGTGCACCACCGGACACTGTCCGGTGCACATATCCTTCCATATTTGGCGAAGCCGACCGTTGGAGTCTGAGAGCCGTTGGCGCATCGGACACTGTCCGGTGCACACCGGACAGTCCGGTGCACCAATGTGACCGTTGGCTCGGCCACGCGTCACGCGCGGAATCCTCGGCCGACCGTTGCACCGGCTGACCGTTGGCTCACCGGACAGTCCGGTGCCTCATCGGACAGTCCGGTGAATTTTAGCCGTACGCCGTTAATCAACTCCCGAGAGCGACGAGTTCGCCTATGAACGGCTCACCGGACAGTCCGGTGCACCACCGGACAGTCCGGTGAATTATAGCCATACACCGCCGTCGAAGTCCCGAGAGCAGCAAGTTCGCCAGAGTCAGCCTGGCGCACCGGACACTGTCCGGTGCACCACCGGACAGTCCGGTGCACCCAGACCGAGCTGACTTTGGCTGAACAGAGCCATCTTATTTCCAATTCAATCTTTCCTGTTTCCAGCACTTAGACACAATACATTAGTCCATAAAACAATGTACTAAGTCTAGAAACATACCTTTTGACTTGATTTGCACTTTGTCCACCACATTGCATAGATCAACACAAAAGCACTTGCGTTGGCACTCAATCACCAAAATACTTAGAAATGGCCTAAGGGCACATTTCCCTTTCAATCACCCCCTTTTTGGTGATTTGTGCCAACACAACATAAAGCAACTAGAACAAGTGCAATATCAATGCAAATGAGAACTCAAAATTGTTTTGATTCATATTTGGCATATATGGATCACTCTTTGCCACCACTTGGTTTGTTTTTGCAAATCAAACTCAAATTCCTATCTCTAAGTCAAATTCACTTGTAGAGACACAAAGAGAGGTATTCCAAAGAGAATTGATCAAGGATTTCAAAAACTCCCCCTTTTTCCCATATTCAACACTTCTCCCCACAAGAGGCCAACTTTTGACAAAAGAGACAATAAAAGAGTTTTGACAAACCAAAAGCTCTAATCTACTATTTTCAAAATTAAAGAGACAATAAAAGAGTTTTGACAAACCAAAAGCTCTAATCTACTATTTTCAAAATTTCTCAAGTGGTAGCTGATCCATCTATTGCTTTGGCCTTTATTTTCTCCCCCTTTGGCATCAAGCACCAAAACGGGATCAATCTTGGCCCTTGAACCCCATTGCCACACCAAAATCTTCAAATAAGAATACAAAGGCAATAAGAGTACATGAGATGAACTTGGAATAAGTTACCCTCTCATCGGAGTGCAGTGGAAGTCTTTCATGGTCCAAGTCCACCTTTTCCCTTTCAAACCTCCTTTGAGACAAAAACAAGCAAACTCAAGCACACAGTTAGTCTCAAAGGGTCAAGTTGTAGCACATCTCCCCCTAAATATGTGCATCACTTGCAAGAGGACTTGTGAGGTCCAGGGAGTGTTTGTACAACTTGAGCACCACAAGTAAGCAACAAAATGCATAAGGAACATGATCAAAGGCATAAACACATGTATGCTATAAATCAATCCAAGTTCCGCGAATCTAGGACATTTAGCTCACTACGCAGCCTGCAAAAGGTCTTCTCATCTAAAGGCTTGGTAAAGATATCGGCTAGCTGGTTCTCGGTGCTAACATGAAACACTTTGATATCTCCCTTTTGCTGGTGGTCTCTCAAAAAGTGATGCCGGATGTCAATGTGCTTTGTGCGGCTGTGCTCAACAGGATTTTCCGCTATTCGGATAGCACTCTCATTATCACATAGGAGTGGGACTTTGCTCAGATTGTAGCCAAAGTCCTGGAGGGTTTGCCTCATCCAAAGTAGTTGCGCGCAACACTGTCCTGCGGCAACATACTCGGCCTCAGCGGTGGATAGGGCAACAGAAGTTTGTTTCTTAGAGTTCCACGACACCAGGGACCTTCCTAAGAATTGGCACGTCCCCAATGTACTCTTCCTATCGACCTTACATCCAGCATAGTCGGAATCTGAGTATCCAATCAAGTCAAAGTTAGACCCCTTTGGATACCAAATCCCGAAGCAAGGCGTAGCGACTAAATATCTAAGAATTCGCTTCACGGCCACCAAGTGACACTCCCTTGGATCGGATTGAAATCTAGCACACATGCATACGCTAAGCATAATATCCGGTCTACTAGCACATAAATAAAGCAAAGAACCTATCATTGACCGGTATGCTTTTTGATCAACGGGCTTACCTCCTTTCTTGAGGTCGGTGTGTCTGTCGGTTCCCATTGGCGTCTTTGCGGGCTTGGCGTCCTTCATCCCAAACCGCTTGAGCAAGTCTTGCGTGTACTTTGTTTGGGAGATGAAGGTGCCGTCCTTGAGTTGCTTCACTTGGAACCCAAGGAAGTAGTTCAACTCGCCCATCATCGACATCTCGAATTTCTGCATCATCACCCTGCTAAACTCTTCACAAGACTTTTGGATAGTAGAACCAAATATTATGTCATCGACATAAATTTGGCACACAAAAAGATCGCCATCGCAAGTCTTAGTGAAAAGAGTTGGATCAGCTTTCCCAACCTTGAAAGCATTACCAATTAGAAAGTCTCTAAGGCATTCATACCATGCTCTTGGGGCTTGCTTAAGTCCATAGAGCGCCTTAGAGAGCTTACACACGTGGTCGGGGTACCGTTCATCCTCGAAGCCAGGGGGTTGCTCTACGTACACCTCCTCCTTAATCAGCCCGTTGAGGAAAGCGCTCTTCACATCCATTTGGTACAACCAGAAAGAATGGTGAGCGACATATGCTAGCAAAATACGAATTGATTCTAGCCTAGCCACAGGAGCGAAAGTCTCCTCAAAGTCCAAACCTGCGACTTGGGCATAACCTTTTGCCACAAGTCGAGCCTTGTTCCTTGTCACCACCCCGTGCTCGTCCTGTTTGTTGCGGAACACCCACTTGGTTCCCACAACGTTTTGCTTGGGACGAGGCACCAGTGTCCAAACTTCATTACGCTTGAAGTTGTTTAGCTCCTCCTGCATGGCCAACACCCAGTCCGGATCTAGCAAGGCCTCTTCTACCCTGAAAGGCTCAATAGAAGAGACAAAGGAGTAATGCTCACAAAAATTAACTAATCTAGAACGAGTAGTTACTCCCTTGCTAATATCACCCAAAATTTGGTCGATGGGATGATTCCTTTGAATCGTCGCTCGAACTTGGGTTGGAGGTGCCTGAGGTGCTTCTTCCTCTTCAACTTGAACATCCTGTGCTCCCCCTTGATCATGCGCCTCCACTTGAGGTACCTGTTCGTCATCTTGGGTTGGAGGATGCACCATTGTTGAGGAAGAAGGTTGATCTTGCTCCTTTTGTTCCAGTGGCCTCACATCTCCAATCGCCATGGTGCGTATTGCGGCCGTTGGAACGTCTTCTTCATCTACATCATCAAGATCACCAACTTGCTCTCTTGGAGAGCCATTAGTCTCATCAAATACAACGTCGCTAGAGACTTCAACCAAACCCGATGATTTGTTGAAGACCCTATACGCCTTTGTATTTGAGTCATAACCTAATAAAAATCCTTCTACAGCTTTGGGAGCAAATTTAGAAGTTCTACCTTTCTTCACAAGAATATAACACTTGCTCCCAAATACACGAAAATAAGACACATTGGGTTTGTTACCAGTTAGCAGCTCATACGAAGTCTTTTTGAGGAGGCGGTGAAGGTAGACCCGGTTGATGGCGTGGCAAGCCGTGTTCACGGCTTCCGACCAAAAGCGCTCGGGGGTCTTGAACTCTCCAAGCATAGTCCTCGCCATATCAATGAGCGTCCTGTTCTTCCTCTCTACCGCACCATTTTGGTGTGGTGTGTAGGGAGCGGAGAACTCGTGCTTGATCCCTTCCTCCTCAAGGAACTCCTCCACTTGAAGGTTCTTGAACTCGGACCCATTGTCGCTCCTTATCTTCTTCACCTTGAGCTCAAACTCATTTTGAGCTCTCCTGAGGAAGCGCTTGAGGGTCCCTTGGGTTTCAGATTTGTCCTGCAAAAAGAATACCCAAGTGAAGCGGGAAAAATCATCAACTATAACAAGACCATACTTACTTCCTCCTATGCTTAGATAGGCGACGGGTCCGAAGAGGTCCATATGAAGCATCTCCAAGGGTCTTGATGTGGTCATCACATTTTTGGTGTGATGAGAGCTTCCAACCTGTTTCCCTGCTTGACAAGCTGCACAAGGTCTATCTTTTTCGAAATGCACATTAGTTAGACCTATCACGTGTTCTCCCTTTAGAAGCTTGTGGAGGTTCTTCATCCCCACATGTGCTAAGCGACGATGCCACAGCCAGCCCATGCAAGTCTTAGCAATTAAGCATGCATCTAGACCGGCCTCTTCTTTTGCAAAATCAACCAAATAAAGTTTGTCGTCTAGTACACCCTTAAAAGCTAGTGAACCATCACACCTTCTAAAGACAGACACATCTATATTTGTGAATAGACAATTATATCCCATATTGCATAATTGACTAACAGATAACAAATTATATCCAAGAGACTCAACTAAAAACACATTAGATATAGAGTGCTCGGATGAAATAGCAATTTTACCTAACCCTTTTACCTTGCCTTGGTTCCCATCACCGAATATTATTGAATCTTGGGAATCCTTGTTTTTGACGTAGGAGGTGAACATCTTCTTCTCCCCCGTCATATGGTTTGTGCATCCGCTGTCGATAATCCAGCTTGAACCCCCGGATGCATAACCCTGCAAGGCAAATTTAGGCTTGGGTCTTAGGTACCCAACTCTTGTTGGGTCCTACAAGGTTAGTCACAATTGTCTTAGGGACCCAAATGCAAGTCTTATCTCCCTTGCATTTTGCCCCTAACTTCCTAGCAATTACCTTCTTATTTTTTCTACAAATGGCAAATGAAGCATTGCAAGCATGATATATTGTAGAAGGTTCATTAACTTTCCTAGGAACATTAACAACATTTCTCATAGGCATATTATGAACAACATTTCTCCTAGCAACATTTCTATCATGCATAACATGGGAACTAGAAGCAGTCATAGCATGAAAATCAAAAGCATCATAACTCCTAAAGGCATTCTTAGAATGTCTCCTATCATGATACATGAAAGCATGGTTCTTTTGCACACTACTAGCCATAGGGGCCTTCCCTTTCTCCTTGGCGGAGGTGGAAACCTTATGGCTTGTTAAGTTCTTGGCTTCCCTCTTGAAGCCAAGTCCATCCTTAATTGAGGGGTGTCTACCAATCGTGTAGGCATCCCTTGCAAATTTTAGCTTGTCAAATTCACTTTTGCTAGTCTTAAGTTGGGCATTAAGACTAGCCAACTCATCATTCAATCTTGAAATTGAAACTAGGTGTTCACTACAAGCATCAATGTCAAAATCTTTACACCTATTGCAAATCCTAACATGTTCTACACAGGAGTTAGATTTACTTGCTACTTCTAGTTTAGCATTTAAATCATCATTTACACCTTTTAAAGAAGAAATGGTTTCATGACAAGTAGATAGTTCACAAGAAAGCATTTCATTCCTCTTAACCTCTAGAGCAAGTGAATTTTGTGCACTAACAAATTTATCATGCTCTTCATATAAAAGGTCTTCTTGTTTCTCTAAGAGTCTATCCTTTTCATTCAAGGTATCAATTAACTCATTAATTTTGCCAATTTTAATTCTATCTAAACCTTTAAATAAACTAGAATAGTCTATTTCATCGTCATCACTAGAATCATCATCACTTGAAGTAGTATAAGTGGTATCCCGAGTGCATACCTTCTTCTCCTTCGCCATGAGGCACGTGTGATGCTCGTTTGGGAAGAGGGATGACTTGTTGAAGGCGGTGGCGGCGAGTCCTTCATTGTCGGAGTCGGAAGAGGAGCAATCCGAATCCCACTCCTTTCCGATATGTGCCTCGCCCTTGGCCTTCTTGTAATTCTTTTTCTTCTCCCTTTTGTTCCCTTTTTCCTGGTCACTTTCATTATCGGGACAGTTAGCAATGAAATGACCAATCTTACCACATTTGAAGCATGAGCGCTTCCCCTTTGTCTTGGTCTTGCTTGGCTGTCCCTTGCGACCCTTTAGCGCCGTCTTGAAGCGCTTGATGATGAGGGCCATCTCTTCATCATTGAGCCCGGCCGCCTCAACTTGCGCCACCTTGCTAGGTAGCGCCTCCTTTCTCCTTGTTGCCTTGAGAGCAACGGGTTGAGGCTCATTGATTGGACCATTCATCGCATCGTCGACGTATCTCGCCTCCTTGATCATCATTCACCCGCTTACGAACTTTCCAAGGACTTCTTCGGGCGACATCTTGGTGTACCTAGGATTTTCACGAATATTGTTCACCAAATGTGGATCAAGTACAGTAAAGGACCTTAGCATTAGGCGGACGACGTCGTGGTCCGTCCATCGCGTGCTTCCGTAGCTCCTTATCTTGTTGATGAGGGTCTTGAGCCGGTTGTATGTTTGAGTTGGCTCCTCGCCCCTTATCATCGCAAATCTTCCTAGCTCGCCCTCCACCAACTCCATCTTGGTGAGCAAGGTGACATCGTTCCCCTCATGAGAGATCTTGAGGGTGTCCCAGATCTGCTTGGCATTGTCCAAGCCACTCACCTTATGGTACTCGTCCCTGCACAACGAGGCTAACAACACAGTAGTAGCTTGTGCATTTTTATGTATCTGTTCATTAATAAATATGGGACTATCCGAGCTATCAAATTTCATTCCATTCTCAACAATCTCCCATATGCTTGGATGGAGAGAGAACAAGTGACTACGCATTTTGTGACTCCAAAATCCGTAGTCCTCCCCATCAACATGTGGAGGTTTGCCAAGAGGAATGGAAAGCAAATGTGTATTTGAGCTATGCGGGATACGCGAATAATCGAAAGAAAAGTTTGAGTTAACCGTCTTTCATTTGTCGTAGTCGTTGTCGTCGTTGTCCTTTTGGGAAGAAGTAGACTCATCGCTGTCGTCGTAGTAGACGATCTCCTTGATGCGTCTCGTCTTCTTCTTCTTCCCATCTTTGCGTCTGTGGCCCGAGCCCAAATCGGTAGGCTTGTCATCCTTCGGCTCGTTGACGAAGGACTCCTTCTCCTTATCGTTGATCACGATTCCCTTCCCCTTAGGATCCATCTCTTCGGGCGATTAGTCCCTTTGTGAAGAGAACGACTCCGATACCAATTGAGAGCACCTAGAGGGGGGGGGTGAATAGGTGATCCTGAATAACTTGAAACTTAAGCCACAAAAACTTGGTTAAGCGTTAGCACAATAATCGCCAAGTGGCTAGAGAGGAGTCTCAACAAAACACAATAACCACAAAGATATCAATCACAGAGATGGCACGGTGGTTATCCTGTGGTTCGGCCAAGACCAACGCTTGCCTACTCCACGTTGTGGCGTCCCAACGGACGAGGGTTGCAATCAACCCCTCTCAAGCGGTCCAAAGACCCACTTGAATACCACGGTGTTTTGCTTTGCTTTTCTTAATCCCGTTCGCGAGGAATCTCCACAACTTGGAGCCTCTCGCCCTTACACTTGAAGTTCACAAAGAAGCACGGAGTAAGGGAGGGATGAGCAACGCACACAAGACACAAAGTCTGAGAGCCGTTGGCGCACCGGACACTGTCGGGTGCACACCGGACAGTCCGGTGCACCAATGTGACTGTTGGCTCGGCCACGCGTCACGCGCGGAATCCTCGGCCGACCGTTGCCCCGGCTGACCGTTGGCTCACCGGACAGTCCGGTGCCTCACCGGACAGTCCTGTGAATTTTAGCCGTACGCCGTTAATCAACTCCCGAGAGCGACGAGTTCGCCTGTGAACGGCTCACCGGACAGTCTGGTGCACCACCGGACAGTCCGGTGAATTATAGCCGTACACCGCCGTCGAAGTCCTGAGAGCAGCAAGTTCGCCAGAGTTAGCCTGCACCACCGGACACTGTCTGGTGCACCACCGGACAGTTCGGTGCACCCAGATCGAGCTGACTTTGGCTGAACAGAGCCATCTTATTTCCAATTCAATCTTTCCTGTTTCCAGCACTTAGACACAATACATTAGTGCATAAAACAATGTACTAAGTCTAGAAACATACCTTTTGACTTGATTTGCACTTTGTCCACCACATTGCATAGATCAACACAAAAGCACTTGCGTTGGCACTCAATCACCAAAATACTTAGAAATGGCCTAAGGGCACATTTCCCTTTCAACTATATAGAAAAGTTGGAGCCCATAGTACAGAGAATAAGTTTTATAAAGAGGTTTGGACTTGGTTCTACATAAAATTGGGAGCAAAACACTTCTAAACTTTCTTTGTCAGACAAAAGGTATGCACATTTAGTTGACTGTTCCTAAGCAACTTAGTGTGTTTCTACCCACATTTGGAGCTCTGTGGTAATTAATAAAACCAGAATTGGGTTAAGAGTTTTATAGAAAGTTGAAAGACCAAGTGTAGGAGAACCAGTTTTATACTAGTAGATTGGCTTGTTGCTGTATGGAATTTAGAGAAAAGCCTGTTGCAAAACTCTCTGTCAGACCTGGTAAGGTGCTGTTTCAGATCGAGGAACTATACTTTTTAGTGTTTTGCTCTAACTTTGGTGCACCATAGCTACTGTTCTAAGTATTTTCAGCTGTTATACCAAATAGGAAGGGCTATAGTAGGAGAGTAACATTTGTTAAGAAAGATTGGTTGGTTGTTGAGAAGAATTGTGAGATATCTGGGCCTGAACAAAGAAGAAAGCAAAAGGGAGCAGCAGTGTTAATGAACTAGATTCAGTTAACTAAAAACTGGAATTTCACTGTTGGTGTTCAGTTTGGAGCTCTTTGGTGATCAAATCATGGGGTTTTAGGTTAGGAGTGCTATAACAAAGTGAAATACCAAGGTAAGGCAAACAAGTTTCATGTGAATAGCTGGGTTTGTTACTGTGAGGAAATTGGGGAAAACCTATTGTAAAATTCTATGTCAGACTTGGCATAGAGTTGTTTTAGTTAAGCTGAAACTGGACTTTTCAGTAGATTTTGTTCTACTTCAGTGCATCATAGTCATTTCTCTGTGTATTTTCAGTCTTGGAGTATTATACCAAAGTGGAAGAGCAATACTTAGGGAATATATTTGGTTAGGTAAGTGGGGTCTCTTGTCATGTGAGCTTCTCAGATAAAAGGCATTGAACAGAGGGGAGAGGAATGGAGCAATGGAAGATGAATTCAGAGAACTGAAAACAGGTTCAGTGAATTGTGGCTGATTCTTGGACACTATAACTTGTAGTACATGTAGTTTGGATCCTTGCTTAAGGCATAAATGAAGTGCTTGGTTGGTTATGGAGGCAAGGTTTCCTAGTTTAGTTGGTGAATTGAGTTGTGATATTAGAGTATTTAGCTCTTTTAAGGTTTTGTTAGTTTTTGGTGTGCACCTTTAGAGAGGTGTAAGTCTTGTGATGCTTTTTAGTATTTTCTTTTCAAGTTGCATCAGCATAAGCATTAATGTTCATATCTTTACATGTAGAATTCCCAGAAGAAGATGAAATTCAAGAAGTAGTTTCTGAAGAGGAGTCTGCTTTAGTGCCTGCTCATCAAGTGATGGGAGCCATCTAACTGGGGTTTAATAGAGGGATTTAGACCTCCATCTCTGCAACAAAGGCAAGCCCCGGTGCATTCACCCCTTCCTTGTATTTTTTTAAAAAATACTTTTATACATTTAAGTCTAGTGAAATGTGCATTAAGTTTATAGGAATTGCTTGGAAACTATTTGATGCATTGACTACCTTGATATCCATTCCTGTTATAAATACTTCTTTGGAAGTATCAAATATTGTTTACAAAAATGCTTAGCCTTGCTTAGATCTTGTGGATAGAGGTTGTCTTTTGCAATAATGCCTAGCTCAGGGGTTATCCTGAGGAAGGATGGCTTCTATTTGCAAGAATATTTTCATTGGGAGCATGGTGGGATCTTACTGCAAAGTTCCCTATAATGCTCTTTTCATCCTTAGGAACACAAAACAATCCTAAGGGTGGAAGTACTTAACTCGGGACTTGGGCTAGGAACAGGTGATGCTCCACCCAGGTTAATTAAGGATTGGATGCATATGTAGGCTTGTATGACCAAGGACTATCTTAACTAGCCACATGCCCTGGATATGGGACAGGGTAAGCTTGAACCCGGCTATTCCATACATGAAAAGACAATTGCGCACTCGGAGTGGAGAGATGGCGAGAGTGGCACGTACCCTCCTGGCAAAGGACCGCCTAAAAGGGGTGGTGTGCTCTCGGGTGGCACGGACCTGTTCATGCAGTTGAGGATCCGTGGGAATGGTAGACATATGCAAGAGTTACGAGAAACATATGTCGTGTGGTTAGAGATCCTCAGCTGAGTAAATCGATTCGGATCGCCGTTATATCCCCGGACAGTGGAGACTTGATCGCTGCCCTGCAACCTAAGTCAGGATGTAAACATTATGAATAAAAATGATGTTGTATTGATGAGATGGTGAAATTATACTAGATGCAACCACAGTCTATTAATATTTAATCTGGCGTTAAAATATTGAAAGTAAGGACTCACTATAGGAAGCTATTTCTGCAAAAGTATCTGAATTGCTTCTTGCTAAAGCCTTTTCCTTGATTCCTATTTGACCATCATATCCTTGAGAGTCATTTTTCCTTAGTCGGGTAAGACTTGTGAAAGTACACTTCGTACTCAGGGTTTTCAAACCCATGTTGTTGTAGGTGATGAGGAGTACTCAAATTGTTCCTGTGGCTGGAGGGCTTTTCCAGTTCTGGAGGAGGATTAGTTAGGCTTGTGTATAAGCTTTGGAGGGTTCCTACCTTCTTGCTATTGTAATAAGTTATGCACTTTGAGTATATCAGGACTTGTAATAAATGTAACCTTCCTATGTAATAAACTTTAGTTTTAGAAATGAAAAGAATGTTTTATAAAGTCTTCCGCTCTTATCTCCGAAGTGTGTGTATCAAATGTGATTACTTTAATATGCATGAATGTGGGAGATCCTTGGGATGATGAGTTCAAGTTGTTGAACTCGTGGTAGCCTTGTTAAGTTACCTGGTACACGTGCATAGCCATCTGAGACCGTTAATGGCAAGGATTGGTGCATGTGGGCCCGGTAACTTGGGAGGGCTGTCACAATGACCACCCAGACTATATCCCAAACCCCAGAAGATACCCACTCATTATCGACACCATCGTCGGCAACACACGCCACACGAAGGTGGTCATGGATGGAGGCAGCAACCTCAACATCATCTATGTGGATACCTTGGAGCTCATGGGGGTCGAGCGATCCTAGATCCGGACTGGGGCCACACCATTCCACGGGATCAGTCGTTGCAAGAGGGTGCATCCCCTCGGGCAGATCGACCTGCCCGTCTGCTTCAGAACCCCCGCCAACTTCTGAAAGGAAGTTCTTACATTTGAAGTGGTGGGGTTCCGAAGCACCTATCACACCATGCTCGGGCAGCCATGCTATGCCAAGTTCATGGTTGTCCCAAACTACATGTACTTAAAGCTAAAGATGTTGGGGCCCGTAGGCATGATCACTGTCGGCCCAACATACCGACATGCCTACGAGTGCGACGTCGAATGCATGGAATACACCAAGGCGATCGTCAACTCCGAGGCGCTCATCGCCGACTTGGAGAACTTCCCCGGAGAGGTTCTCGACTCCAAGAAGCATGCCAGCAACTTTGAGCCAGCCAAAGCCACAAAGACCATCCCCTCGATCCCAGCGGCTCCGATGAGAAGGTGTTGTGGATTGGTTCCTAGCTCGAGCCCAAATAGGAAGCAGTGCTCGTCGACTTTCTGCGCGCAAATGCTAAAGTATTTGCGTGGAGTCCCTCGAACATGTCGAGCATACCGAGGGAGGTCGCCGAGCACTCCTTGGATGTCCAAGCCAACTTCAGATCGGTGAGACAGCACCTGCGTCGATTCAACGAGAAGAAGCACAGGGTCATCGGGGAGGAGATCCACAAGCTTTTGGCGGCCAGATTCATTAAGGAACTATTCCATCATGAGTGGTTAGCTAACCTGTACTAGTTAGGAAAAAGGGAGGGAAATGGAGGATGTGTGTTGACTATATTGGTTTGAATAAAGCATGTCCGAAAGTTCCTTACCCTCTTCCTCGAATTGATCAAATTGTATACCCCACCGTAGGATGTGAAACCCTTTCCTTCTTTGATGTGTACTCAGGCTACCACCAGATTCGGATGAAAGAGTCCGACTAGCTCGCGACTTATTTCATCACCCCACAGGGCATGTACTGCTACATGACCATGCCCTTCGGGTTGCGTAACGCAAGGGCCATGTATCAACATTGCATGAACCACGTGTTCGGTGACCACATAGGCTCAACGGTTGAGGCCTATGTTGATGATATAGTGGTCAAACCAGAAAGGCCGACAACCTCGTCGCTGACCTAGAAACCGCCTTCGCTTGCCTCCGAGCTAAGAGTGTTAGACTCAACCCCGAGAAGTGTGTCTTTGGGGCCCCTCGAGGTATGCTTCTGGGGTTCATACTCTTGGAACGAGGGATCGAGGCCAATCCGGAGAAAGTCACGGCGATCACAGGCATGGGGCCTATAAAAGATGTCAAGGGAATTCAGCGGGTCATGGGATGTCTCATGGCCCTAAGCTGCTTCATCTCGCGCCTCGGCGAGAAGGGTCTACCCCTGTATTGTCTCTTGAGGAAAACCGAGCGCCTCGCTTGGACGCTCAAAGCCAAAGAAGCCCTCGAGAACCTCAAGAAGCTCCTCTGTAACACACCCATCCTGATGCCTCCCTCCGAAGGGGAGCCCCTCTTACTCTATGTAGCCGTGACCACCTAGGTGGCCAACGCCGCAATCGTAGTTGAGAGAAAAGAGGAAGAACATGCCTTACAAGTTCAGAGGCATGTATACTTCATCAGCAAGGTACTATATGAGATGAAAGTATGCTACCAACAAGTCCAGAACCTGTTTTACGAGTGGTCCTAGCTCGACGGAAGTTACGTCACTACTTCAAGTCTCATCCAGTGATGGTGGTTTCATCCTTCCCTCTGGGGGAATCATCCAGAGCAGGGAAGCCTCGAGCAGGGTGGCCAAGTGGGCGGTCAAACTCATGGGAGAAACTCTCTCATTTGCCCCCAGAAAGGCCATCAAGTCCCAAATCTTTGTTGACTTTCTGGCCGAATGGACCGACACCCAGTTGCCTACGACTCCGATCCAGGCTGAGCTGTGGACTATGTACTTCGACGGGTCATTGATGAAAACTGGAGTAGGAGTAGGACTGCTTTTTATCTCACCCTCGATGTACATCTGATGTACGTCGTATGGCTCCATTTCGCCGCGTCCAACAATGTGGCTATGTATGAGGCCTTGATCAATGGTCTGCGCATCGCCATTGAACTAGGATTCAGGCGCCTCGACGTCCGAGGGGACTCCTAGCTCGTCATTGACCAAGTCATGAAAAATTCGAGCTGCCATGACGCAAGAATTGAAGCCTACTGCAAAGAAGTTCGGCGCCTCAGAGATAAGTTCTTCGGCCTAGAGCTCAACCATGTCACGTGACGGTACAACGAGGTAGCAGATGAACTAGCAAAGATCGCCTCGGGACGGACCACTGTCCCCCCGAGCGTCTTTTCTAAGGACATCTACAAACCCTTGGTAATACCCAAGGAGGCGCCTGAACCCGACCCCTGCAACGACACACCCCCAGCTAACAGGCCTGAGGCCATGGAGATCGACGACGACAGTGACAGGGCTGCCCCAGCTGTAGCCTGGAGGACGCCTTACCTAGAGTACCTCCTCCGAGGGGCGCTCCCTCTAAGGAAGGCCAAGGCCCAATGCCTCGCCCACCGAGCAAAAGCCTTCATGCTTATAGGAGAAGAGAATGAACTGTACTGACACAACCCTTCGGGAATCCTCCAGCAATGTATACCTATCGGCCAGGGGCGGGTAGGGATGGTAGTTGGACCCGTGGGTATGGATACCCGCGGGTTTTGTACCCGACGGATATGGATATGAGTAGAAAAACTCACCCGTGGGTCCTATCGGGTCGGATACCCGAAATACATCGGGTCGGGTATGGGTAAAATACTTTACCCACGGGTATCCAGTGGATACCCGAAATATCAATATACCTTTTTAAATGTGCTACATCCACTAAAAATGTGCTACATTCACTAGAAAAACTCACCAGCATGTGTTGTTGATTAATGAATATTAATTTGTGTTATGTTAACAGTCAACTGTAATGTAATCAAGACCAATGAGACATTGACAATGTTATGACTGTCAACTGTCATGAACTCATTAAGTTTTTATTCTCTGTACTCAAATTTAAATTTATTGGATGTGATAACTATGAGTTGAGATAATGTATCGACGTGTAGCCAAATATAATCATTCTTGTGTTGCATTGGTGCTTAGATGGAAACTAAAATATTTTATGCATTTATTATAACACTAACCAAATGTTATTTAGTCTACAATAACATATCCACTGGATACCCGATACCTGGTGTATACCCGATGGGCACGGGTACGGGTACAGTTTCTCGCCCAATTGACTTGGTGGGTACGGATATTTGTAGAAGTCTCGGGTACAATTTCGGGTTGGGTATTATTATACTCGAACAAAATCCGACCCGCTGCCATCCCTAGGGGCGGGAGCTATTGGGAGAATTCCACTCGGGGGCTTGTGGGCACCACGCAGCGCATCAAACCCTCATCGGCAATGCCTTCCAGCAAGGATTTTACTGGCCGACCGCGGTCGTCGATGCCACCAGGATCATGCGGTCTTGCCGAGGTTGTCAGTTCTATGCGAAACAGACGCATATGCGAGCCCAAGCCCTACAGATGATCCTGTTAACTTGGCCCTTTGCGGTGCGGGGATTATACCTTGTCTGTCCTCTGCAGATGGAACCCAGGGGCTTTACACACCTGATGGTCGCCATCGACAAATTCTCCAAGTGGATCGAAGTCTGACCCCTCACCAACATCAAATCCAAGCAGGTGGTAGCATTCTTCATGGACATCAACCATCGCTTTGGGGTCCCCAACTCTATTATCACAGACAACGACACCCAGTTCACAATAAAAAAGTTTCTTAGCTTCTACAGCGACCATCACATTCATGTGGACTGGTCAGCTGTGGCTCATTCGAGGTCAAACAAACAGGTAGAACGTGCTAATGGCATGATCCTATAGGGCCTCAAGTCGAGGATCTTCAATGATCTGAACAAGTTCGGCAAGCAGTGGCTCGCCGAACTCCCCTCAGTGATCTGGAGCTTGAGGACAACTCCGAGCCGAGCCATAGGATTTACACCGTTGTTCTTGGTCTATGGACCCAAGGCTGTCTTACCCATAGACCTAGAACATGGTTCCCCGAGGTTACAAGCATACAATGAACGTAATAATCAAATCAACCGTGAAGTCTCGCTCGATAAACTGGATGAAGCTCGGGATGTAGCACTCCTTCATTCGGCCAAATATGAACAGTCCCTTCAGCGCTACCACGAAAGGCGTGTCCGACCCCAAGGGTTCTAAGAGGGTGACCTTGTGCTTCGGTTACGACAAGACAATCGAGGGCGTCACAAGCTCACACCTCCCTAGGAAGGACCTTCATCATCGCCAAGGTTCTGAAGCTAGGGACGTACAAGCTCTGCAACGAGGAAGGAGAAGTCTACGACAACGTGTGGAACATAGAACAACTATGTCACTTTTATCCTTAGGCATACATGCCCAATTGTACTATGATTTTCATGATTAATAAAGAATAGCCTTCAAGGGAGGCTCGGCCTTGCTTTCAATACCGAGTCTCCCTCAGGGGCTAGTAGGGGGAACCCCTCCTCTGTGTTGTTTTTCCTTGCAGTTTTAAAACGAACACGTTTCATACCCTTGCCCTAGTTGTAATGCGAAAAGCTCTAAGAACAAGGGGCATCCCGACTAGGAAAGATAGCCGAGCCGCAGGAACACCTATGCCTTAGGGATATGGTTTCCTCACTCACTATTCCCTCCCTAAAGGGTAACTCTCGTTCTAACAGGGACACCGCAGTAAGATTAAGGCAACAGGCACAAAACCGTAGGAAAAATAACACAACAAACAACTTAAAATTGAAAACAAATAAGTTCTTGGCATAGTTTATACAAATTTCAAAAAACCCCGCAGGGCGATGACTAGGCCTATGTAGTTGGAGGAGGACCAGCAGGGGGTACGACAGCAGTCGGTGATAGGGGAGGCAGAACCACCTCAGCCTCGAAGTGGCGAGCCAGCGAAGACCCTTGCCCCTCGACAGCGTCAGTCAGCCTCCGCATCTCAGCATCGGCAAGCTCGGGCTCATCGGGGTGAACGTAGCCCTCACACAACCGCTCGAGATCGATCTCGTAGTGGGAGGCGACCACAGCCAACGCTCACTTCACCCCCAAGGTGGACGACATCGCGGAGTTCACCCCGTACGTAGCCACTCAGGGCTTGCATACAGCTCCGCGGAGGCCCACCCTAGGGGATGTTCACCACATCGAGGTCCCGAAGGAACTCTGCACCGTGTTCGACATCCCCTTCAACTCGGCCACCTTCCGCTCCACGGTCTGGGACAGCGTCCGAGAGGTCTGGGCTGCGGTCTCCAGTTCCTTCTCAAGGCCTGGAAGGAAGATGGAAGCATTAAGCCATGTCTAGGGAAAAGAGATCAGGACAAACGATACAAGACTTCTGCAAAATACCTCCTATCCGAGCCTTTAAGGCTCGGTCCTCGGACCGCTCGGCCTCTAGGTGCTTGGAGAGGGAGTCGACGCGGAAGAAAGCTTCGATGACCTGGCGCTGAGACTCGTCCCGCACCACCGCCACTGCCTGAAGGTTTCCCTTCAGCGAATGAAGATTGACTTGGCCATCGATCTCGTCATGACCTCCTGCAGAAGGATAAACTATCATCATTGCACCGCAAAGAGCAAAGAACTACTAACATAGGAAAGCAACACCCTTACCTGCGTCACCGCCCTCAGCTCCTCCCACATTTTCCGCTCCTCGGTGTCATCGTGGACAAAGTACGGGTTGCCCTCGGTAGACATCCATGTCCGGGTCGACCTTCCCCATATCGAGGGGTCTGGCGTGGTGCAAACAAGGTCACCACTACCCCCTGAGAGAGGAGGCTGGATAATGATCTTCTCGAACAACCCCTAGGTGGCTTCGAGGCACCGGCCTCCTCGGTGACCCCCGCCCCGAGCTTGGCGCAACTTTGAGGATATCGGTGATTGTGCGCAAGAGGTCGGAGACCGTGGGCGACGCTACATCGCCGTAGGATCACCCGCCTCTGCCTCCACCCCGGAGGAGACGGAGATGGCCTCCGTCGGTGACGCGGTGCGCGCGGGAACCACCTCGGCCGCAACGGTGCCATGCTCAACCGGCGTCCTAGGAGTGGGCTGGACCACCTCAGCGCCTTTCTGGGTGGTCTCCTGGGCAAAGTGGGGCGGGACAAAGCCCTTGTAGACGCCCCGGTGTAACACCCTGATTTTGGGGGTATAAAATTTCTTTCTAGTTATCACCCAAAATCATGTGTTACTCTTCCTTTTCTCACTCTAGGATTTCTCTCCCTCTAGATTCATTCTCCCTTTTTCCTTTTATATTAGGGATACCTTAAACTAGTGGAGGTTAATTATTTATTTTTTTCCAAAACCCTATGGGTCATGACATGTTGCATCATGCTGAGCTTAAAATATTCTTTGAAGTGTTGCACATGTTTGAATTTATTTGAATGTGAAACCTAGTTTGAGTTTGAGTTGAAAACCTTAGAGAAAATAAATAGAAAAGGCATTAGAAATTCCAGGAAAATAGGAAAAGCTAATTCGGCCCAAGGCAGCCCATTGAGCCCAGCGCGCATGCGTCCGCGCCCGCGCGCCCTCTCTGCCTGACAGGCGAGCCCCACCTGTCGGCGCAACCTCGAATGCCCACTCTCCCTCGCTCTCTCGCTGCCCAGTGGACCCAACCTGTCGGCGCCAGTTACTTCGCCCGTTCGCTCTTTCTCTCTATCTTGTGGGCCCGGATCGCCAGTCGTCGAGCCATTGCTCCCGTCTGTCCCCTTTTCTCTCTCTGCGTCGTGGGCCAGCCCTATTAGCTCCGCCCTCTCCGCGTGTCGCCGTGGACCGGCACATGCACACTCGCGCACGACGCCGGGTTTCTCGGCCGCGACGCCCACCCACGTGCCCAACTCTCTTCTTATAGCCCCGCTGGTGCCCCGTGCACACCCCTCACCTCATTTCGCACAACTTCACCCTCTCTCGCGCTCTGCCCTCGCCGCCAGCCGCTGCTGGAGATCCACGCCCGCGTTCCCAGCCATCCATCTCACCGAAGTCCGTGCCAAGCCTCCACGAGCTCCGCCCCGAGGTTAGACACCCGTCCTCGTGCCCAATTTCCCTTATTGCGCCCAGTGTTCGTCCAATTTCGCCTTCGCGGGTGCTCGGCCGCGGCGGTCCGCCGTGCTCGCGTGGTGGCCGGTCGATTTAGCCAAGTCTAGTTCACCGAAGTAGTTCCCTGTGTCACCCATGTCTCCGCTAAAGTTAGCCAAGGCCTTAGCGTGCCTTAAGTCCCCTCCCCGTGGCCGGAATCGCTCACCAGAGTTTCTCCGGCCCGCCCAAGACCTTCTCACCGCCGTTCTCCCCTCTCTGCCCGTGGATTTGTGGCCTCTTCCCCGCCATCGAGTTCGCCGTGGCGCCCTCTTCCCCTCTGCCCAACTCCGGCGACCCCGGAGCCACCCTAGCTCACGCTTGCCTCAACTCCGGCGACCTCACCGCCGCGGAGAGGTGCGGCGCCGCCCATAGCCGTCTGTTCCCCGGTCTGATTTCCCTCCGTCTGATCTTGATCGCATGGCTCGGACCGCGGGTACCGCTTCGCGCACGCGCACCTGACGCCCTGGCCTGCCTGTCTGTGCCACCCACAGCCGCTCATCCTTCCCTGTCTGATTTCCCCGTCCGATCTTGATCGAACGGCTCGGACCCCCTCGGACCCCCTTTGGACCCCCTTGGACCCCCCTCCGTCCGATCTTGATCGAACGGTTTGGACCCCCTCGGACCCCTACAGCCGCCTGTCAGCGCCCCAGTTCTCTGGCGTTGGACCCGCTCGGTCAGTGCGCTCTCCCCCTCTGTCACTGACACTCCCTGTCCCGCCTGTCAGCGCTCGCCCGCCCCCTCGCGCGCGCCCTTGGCCGCAGATCTAATCTCAGCCGTTGGTTTTAGATCTGACGGTTGGATTCACCCGATACCCCTTCGCGTGGTTGTTTTGCTTAAGAAACCCCCTAGTTTTAGGAAATCAACCCGCCGTCCTCTGTTTTAGCGCATAGGTCCCTGGTTTGTTTTAATTAGACCCCTGGACTTTTATTTAATCACAGATTTTGCCCTAATTTCATATTTCAAACCTCAAAACTTGTTTATTTCATATCTTTTTCATATGAACTCCAAATTTAGTGGTTCAAATTGCAGAATGTTCACCAAATTATGCTCTGTTCAAATAAAAATATGACCAACTGTAATCTGTACACTTTATTTTTTACACTTAGAATATAGAATTAAAGTATATGTTGATTTATTTATTTAATGAAATAAATAAAAGGAGAACCCTAGGAATAAAGTATATTCAATCTTGTGAGATTAGTGTTATGCATTACTTGGATTTATTTTTGGCTTAACCTCTAGGCCTTAATGACATAAATAGAATTAGGAATATAATTATGGATAATACTTAAAAGATAATCAAATTTCTAAATGAGAGTAGTTTATCTTATAATTCTAGCTTTCATTTGTTTTAATTACTACTTAACCTTTTGAGCTATGTTCCAAACATTTAGAGAGTAATCAATTCCCCAATTAGGATTAGTCCATTTTTATAACTTGACCTCATTCCTCTATACTTAGTACTGTACCTTCTTGAGTTGTGTGCCAATATTTGTACATGTGTGATGTGATGTTCATTTTTACCTTCCAAATGTATTGAATGTATGCTCGCTTTACTTAGACAACGAGCAGCTCATGGTTCCTGAGTGTGTTGCCGAAGATCCCTCTGAGCAACAACCTAGTGAAGGCAAGTGTCCTTAGACCTATCATGTCCTACTTTACTTTATAATTCACTGTCCCACATTACATCACTGAAACTTAAGGATTGACTAGTCTGTATTTACCCTACCCTTGTTTACCTTTTTGGGTTAATCATGGTTAGCTTATGCTATTGCTTAAACTTAATCAATTAACATGATGTGATCTTTTATGATATGATGATGTTATCCCAATGAGGTTCTTATGATTCTTTAGGGGGCTCAGGCTGTTTCCTGAGTGCCTCTCCGTAAGGATCTGTTTGGGGAGTGATAACCTGGGATAACAGTGCAACCATGAGGGTGGAATGGGACACCCTTAGCTGATTAATTAGAGGAACCAGAGGAGTAATTGGCTTTGCCGTAGGGCCATCAATGGGGTCTGGGCATAGTACTTGCTCTGCCGAGGTTGGTTGCAGAGGTTCTTTGATTTGGTTTTTGTTAGTCACCCTTTTTTTGGGGAGATGTACTGTGTTTATCAAACTGGAGAAACCTAATGGGCGGCTATGTCCTCTGGGAAATCTTTGTAAAGGCTACATAGTGAGACCCTGCTAGGTCACCTTGGTAGTGATCAATGGGGAGGCTAGAACCCCGGGCAGAATGGGAATCCCGGCTTGTGGGTAAAGTGTGCAACCTCTGCAGAGTGTTAGAAACTGGTATATTAGCCATGCTCGCGGTTATGAGCAGCCTTGGATCCTCTTCAATTAGAAGAACAATGGTTACTTTTATGATGATGATTAACAATGGTGATTATAATCCTGATCTCTGGTATTTCCTCTTGGAGGGAGAGCCTCTGGGTAATAACTGGGTTATTACTAAAATTTGGCTCTACTGATAATAATAAAACTTGACCAACTAAAAGCAACTACTTAACTTTAACTCCACATACAGCTAGTCCACTCTTAGCCAAACGGGATATTTGCTGAGTACGTTGATGTGTACTCACCCTTGCTTTACACACCACCCACTCCAGGTTGTCCCCACTGTACTCAGTACTCAGAAGGTGATGCTGGCAACATGGAAGATTTCGAGGAGTTTCAGGACTACGACGAGTTCTAGTTCTTTCTTAGTGGCAAACCCCCAGTCAGCTGCCTGTGTAGGCTTAGCATCTACATTTCGCATTTCCGCACTTTGATAGTTATGTTACAGACAATGATTATGTATTAGACTCTGTGGATGTCTCAGACATCTTGATGTAACTAAGTACCTTTCTGCTATTTAATTCAAGCATTGTGTGTTGATGTCCAATTATGTAATCGCTGTGTACGTGAGTTCTGATCCTAGCACGTACATGGTTCGCATTCAGTTTACCTTCCAAAATTGGGTGTGACATAAGTGGTATCAAAGCCTTGCTGACTATAGGACCGCTAACCTAGACTAGAATGATCGACCTAAGGACTATAGACCTCTACTCTTACCTTGACCTTAGTGTCTTTTCAAAAGTTGGCCATCTTCACCAACTCTATGTTATCTACTTATCTTAAAAAGTTTTGTCTCACTTTCCTTTCTGTTTACTTTCTGGTCTCATAGTTCTACTCTTACTCTTGTGCTTACGATGTCTTTGTAGATGGCTCGTCTTAGGTGTACTGCACGTAAGTCTTGATCCCCTTTTTGCCTTCTCAACTGGCGGAGCGTCCCCTGCGTCGCACGGTGTCAGGTTAGTCTAGCCACCTAGAGAGACTGCATCGTTGCCTGCACGAGGAGCAGGAGCGCCGACGCCAGGAACAGGAGCAGAAGCAGCAAGACTCTTCCCCCTTGCCCTAGCAGGAGGTGGAGTCTGAGAGGCCGCCTTCCCCTGCACCTCAGCCAGAGATGCCCCCTGCACCACCTCAGGGCATCCCGGCTGCTGGAGGAGACCCTGACGGAGACGGAGACGACAACGACACCGGTGGTAGTTCGAGCCACGGCACGGAGCTTTCGGAGGAGCCAGAGCTGGATGGATGGATCGCTAGACCCATCACTCGTGACGCCGCTCGCGGGTGTCACTTCCATGACGCTCTCGATACCCTGTTGCATCGAGCCTTCGACCGACACACATGGTCTATCGAGTACCGTTGTGTAGTCTACCAGCATCGTCGTGGGCTATACTTGGACCAGTGGGAGGCTACTTGCTTGGTGCGCTGTCCGGACGATGATCTTTGGGGTGCAGAAGCCTTCTAAGAGCACTATTCTATCACTGAGAGGGACACTGCCGAGGCAGCCATGCAAGATGCAGCACGACGTGCACTTTCTCAGTATTGCTCGTTGTTCAGTGGGGGTAGCTGATGGCCTTGACCTGAATTACTACCCTCGTCGTTTGACCGGCAATGCTGGAGGTGTGATTGTCTCGCCAGTTGGTGAGGGCAATCCCAAGCTAAGCAGCATGGTCAACTTGGTCGCCGTCCTCAACACATAGTTGGACCACGCCCTTGACGAGTTGGGCAAGGTTTGGGCGGAGGTTGCAGAATTGCGTGCTGAATGTGCGGCACGCCACTATCTTGATGGTGGTTCTCCCGCCCCTATTGGGATTCAGCACCCTTACCGTTCACCGCCTCATGGTCGCTTCGACTATGGTACCCCAGACTGCAGGACCCGCATAGATTTATATCCATAGATCGATGGAGTCGGAGTCTGTAATAATGCTCAATTCAGTGTCTTAGCCTAAGTCAGTTTTAGTTAGAGTTAGTTTGCTTATCTTATGTTGGATGCTTGTCATGATGAACATGTACTGAAGTTGGATCTTTGTAATGATTGTCACCAAGGTGTGGGTATCCCCTACAACTTGGTATAGTTATTAATAAAGTCAGTTATTTAGTTGGGTAATCCATTTATTTCCACATTTCCTCTTTATCTGAGAAGTTGTCAGTGAAGATGATCAATTGTTCAGTGTTGTGAAGATTTCCGTATATCTTTTCTTATGCTGAAAGACTGCACAGTAAGATCTGATATGTGTGTGATTCCTACAGATGTCTGAGAACAGGCGCAGAGATGCGAGGCGTGCTCAGCCAGAGCAGCAGGCACCCTAGGAGGAGGCAGCTCCACAGTAGCAATTGCCACCGCCACCCCCGATGACCATTGAGCAGATGTTCTTGATGCAGACCCAGGCAGTTCAGGCAATTGGTCAGACATTAGCAGCGATGCAGCAGGCTCAGCAGCAGCCACCACCACCTCAGCCTCCAGTGCAAGTCCAGATGCCTCAAGTGCCCAGGGACAAGAAGGCCAAATTCATGAGGGGCCATCCCCCTGTCTTTGCCCACTCTGTAGATCCTATGGACGCGGAAGATTGGTTGCGTACCGTGGAGCGTGAGTTGCACACTGCCCAGTGCAACGACCACGAGAAGGTGTTGTATGGTCCCCGATAGCTGAGGGGAGCAACACAGTCTTAGTGGGAGTCTTACCTCGCCACCCATGCCAACCCTGAAGCCATTACTTGGGAGGAGTTCAGGGACAATTTCCGTCGCTACCATGTGCCCGAGGGACTGATGATAGTGAGGTAGGAGGAGTTTCTCGCCCTGAAGCAAGGTCCCCTGTCCGTCAGTGAGTATAGGGACAAGTTTCTGCAGCTGTCGCGTTATGCCCCAGAGGATGTCAACACAGATGCCAATAGGCAGTACCGCTTTTTGAGAGGATTGGTTGATCCCCTCCATTATCAGTTGATGAACCACACTTTCCCCACCTTCCAGCATTTGATAGACAGTGCAATCATGACTGAAAGGAAGCGTCGGGAGATGGAGGATAGGAAGCGCAAGATCGGTGGACCTCAGGCCGGGAGTAGCAGTCGTCCCCGCTACTCAGGCAACTCACCCCAGCAATTCAAGCAAGGTCACCAGCACCAGCGTCAGCACCAGCACTAGCATCATCGTCAGTACCAGAGGCAGTTTCCTCAGCAGCAGCAGTACCGTCAGAGCAACCAACAAGGAGGAAATCAATACCAGCGTCAGAGCAACCAGACAGCTCGTCTTCCTGCCCCAACAACCAACCAGAATGGCCAAGCAGCCCCAGCACAAGTAGGAGGTCGTGCATGCTTCTACTGTGGAGAACAAAATCATTGGGCGAAGAATTGTCCAAAGAAAGCAGCCCTGCAACCGCCAGCAGTCAATGCCCCCGCAAGACAAGGAGCACCACAACAAACACCAGGAGTCCGTGGTCAGGCCTACAACCATGGAAAGGTGAATCACCTAGAGGCCAAAGCAATCCATGATGCTCAAGACGTGGCAGTAGGTATGTTTCCAGTCGAATCCTACCCAGTAAAAGTATTATTTGATACTGGTGCCACACATTCTTTTGTTTCTACATCTTGGGTAGAATCACATAACATTCCCATAGAACCAATGATCCCACCTTTGAGAGTTAATTCAGTTGGGGGAAAAGTTCAGTCTGATAGGATTTGTCCAAATCTAAGGATTGAAATAAGGGGGACAGCCTTCCCCGCTAGCCTAATAGTCATGGGAACTCAAGGGTTAGATGTCATCCTAGGGATGAATTGGCTGCACAGAAATCAAGCCACTGTCAGTTGTGACAAGAGAACAGTTAAGTTGGTGTCCCCATCCGGAAAGGAAGTAGTAACCAAGCTATACTTACCTGAACTAGAAGAAGGAGCCTATCACCATTTATCAGTAGATGACAAGGAGTCCAATCCGATTGAGGCAATTAGGATTGTGTCAGAATTCCCTGATGTATTCCCTGAAGAGTTACCAGGCATGCCACCTGAAAGGAAAGTTGAATTTGCCATAGAGCTTATCCTAGGCACCGCTCCTATTTCCAAGAGAGCTTATCGAGTGTCTGGACCAGAATTGGTGGAACTCAAGAAGCAGATTGATGAGTTGCTAGAGAAAGGTTACATCAGGCCAAGTACCTCACCTTGGGCAGCCCCAGTGTTATTTGTGGAGAAGAAGGATGGCACAAAGAGGATGTGCATCGATTATAGAGCTTTGAATGAAGTCATTGTCAAGAACAAGTACCCTTTGCCTCGAATTGAAGACCTATTTGATCAACTGAGAGGAGCTAGTGTGTTCTCAAAGATAGATCTGAGGTCAGGATACCATCAGCTCAGAATCCGACCTGCAGATATACCGAAGACAACATTCATCACCAAGTATGGACTATATGAGTTCATGGTTATGTCATTCGGATTGACGAATGCGCCAGCTTACTTCATGTACCTGATGAACAGTGTGTTCATGGATTACCTCGACAAATTCGTAGTGGTGTTCATTGATGACATTCTTATATATTCCCAGAATGAGCAAGAGCATGAGGAGCATTTGAGGAAAGTACTTTAGAGGCTACGAGATTGTCAGTTGTATGCCAAGCTTATCAAGTGCGAGTTCTGGATCAGCGAAGTTCTATTCTTGGGTCATATTATAAACCGAGATGAATTAGCTGTGGATCCAAAGAAGGTAGCAGCAATTCTAGACTGGAAATCACCGAAAGATGTTCGAGGAATCAAGAGCTTCATTGGAATGGTCGGTTATTATCGACGTTTCATTGAAGGTTTCTCCAAGATCGCCAGGCCAATGACAGCTGTCAGAGAGGAAATCTCCAGCCGGGTGGCGGAATGCACCCGCCCTAAATCCTTAGTTGAGGAGGGGCCTAAGCGTTTTGCCTGTTAGGTGGAAACGGGAAGAACACAAGAACACATAAGGATTTAGAGTGGTTCGGGCCGCCGGAGCGTAATACCCTACTCCACTGTGTGCTGTATTGAGCTTGAGAGCTTGTATGAACTTGTGAGTGTGAGAGTCTAAGTGAGTCTGAGTGAGCTTGCTTTTTTGTGCTTTTGTTGTAACGTTGTGTGCCTCCCCTATTATAGCTGAAGGGGGGCACGTACAAGGGTGCTGAGCCCCGACATGCGAGCCCAGGGACATAACGGATGTAATACTTGGAGCAACTAGTGCTGGTCGCCGGTGCAATCTCCTTGCGCCCTGATATCCGTAACCTGCGTAGTATCGGTATACAGCGGAAGCTTCACTGGCAACATACGAGTGATGACGAGTACAGTGTATGCTGCAGTACGGGTGTACTGACTGCCTCCGGAGCGGACGGGCACGCCGCCTGCAGGATGGCTTGGCCACCGTCCGTCAGCAGAGTAGACAGGGCGCATTAAATGCTGAGGCGGCACATCGCCTGCCAGGTGGCGCGTCTTATCCACGATAAATGCGGCGCCGCGCGGCCCAGAGGCCTTACGTCAGGCTCCCCCATGAGCTTACGTCACGGGCAAAAGGCCACATGGCAGCACCGGGCCTCCGCCTGAGTGGGGAGTGGGAGTGCTCGTGGTATGGGCCAGACACGTGTCAACGTCGGACCCTCGCTTGGCCTTGATTAAGGCCTGGGTATTCTTTGCCTTGGAATCCTGGGACCCTACTGTGAGTAGCCCAGACCCCTCCCGAGGGGTCCGGGACCCGTCCCAGGGGTCTGGTTTGTACCTGTGGAGGTCTTGAACCTCGCCCGGAGGTCAGGGCTGTGCATCCGGGGCTCCAGCATTTTCCCGTGGGGGTCTGGACCCACTGTCGCCACCTTGGAGTATATTGTCCTTCCTAGCCACGTGGTGGCCCTGGAGTTGTCCACGTGGTGGGGTCATGTGTTGTTCGCCACACAACTAAAGATAGCCGCATGGATACAACACCTTCCTACTGTAGTAACGGGTACCCCATTTCTAGGGTACTGACAGTGGCCCCCGGGCCCGCCTCAGGGGAGGATACGAGCCTGCAGGTGGGGCCAAAGTTGGATTGTCGATTGGTGTGCTGCTTCTGTGCGCTCGTTGGCATAATTACTGCCAGCCTGCCTTCGAACACGCCAACTGCCACGCCTGTCCCCGCGGCTGACTGACCCGTGACCTCCGCACTTGATGCTTTTGCTAGGCGACGCGTGGGGTGCCTCGATACCGCTGTATTGGTTTTGAAAATTTTTCTGTCTTCTGCGGCGGCCCCGAGGAGGCGCGATACTAGCGCGAGCGGTGGTTCGGCTTCTCTGCACCCAGGAACTAGCGCCCAAGGAGGATGACTCGTGGGCCCAGGCCCCCATGTCAGAGACTGGGATATTGGTTTCGGTGGAGGCGAAGAGGCGCACTACCACAGGCGGTGGCGTACTCCTCACGCGGCAGACTAGTCCACTGCTCTCGGCGGAGGTGAGGAGACGCACCACCGCAAGAGGTGGCGTGCTCCTCACGCGGCGGTTCGCCTTCTCTGCACACGGAGGCCGACGCCCAAGGAGTATGACTCGTGGGCCCGGGCCCCTATATCAGAGGCTGGGCCGCTGTTTTCGGTGGAGATGGAGAGGCGCATTACCACAGGCGGTGGCATGCTCCTCACGCGGCGCCTTCTCCGCACATGGAGACCGGCGCCCAAGGAGCATGACTCGTGGGCCCAGGAAGAGACGCACCATCGAGCCCCTATGCTAGAGGCTAGTCCGCTGCTTTCGGCGGAGGTGAAGAGGCGCACTACCACAGACGGTGGCATGCTCCTCACGCGGCGGTTCGCCTTCTCCGCACACGGAGGCCGACGCCCAAGGAGTATGACTCGTGGGCTCGGGCCCCCGTGTTAGAGGCTAGGTCGCTGTTTTCGGCGGAGGTGAAGAGACGCACCACCGCAGGCGGTGGCGTGCTCCTCACACGGCGGTTCGCCTTCTCTGCACACGGAGGCCAACGCCCAAGGAGTATGACTCGTGGGCCCGGGAAGAGACACACCACCAGGCCCCTGTGCTAGAGGCTGGGCCGCTGTTTTTGGCGGAGATGGAGAGGCGCATTACCGCAGATGGTGTCGTGCTCCTTACGTGGCGGTTCGCCTTCTCTGCACACGGAGGCTGATGCCCAAGGAGTATGACTCGTGGGCCCGGGCCCCCGTGCCAGAGGCTGGGTCACCTCGGTGCGCGTTGGGCGAGATCTTTTGCGGCGTTTTGGGGCGTTAGTGGGGGAAACCTTCTTTAAAAAGGAGATTCCCCCGAGTGTGGTAGCCATTCTCATTACTCACAGTGCCCTTTCGCTCTTGAGTTCTCCGCGCTCTTCTGCCGCCGTGGCCGCCATGGCCTTGCTAGACCCTCCTGAGCGTCTCCAGCCCTAGGTGGCACTCAACTTGGTGCGCAACCTGCTCGGATGGGTTGCGCCGGCGTACGTCGGAAGGATCTGTGTCGGCGCCTCTGCTCACGGCAACCTTACCACCGGGGAGTTCATGCTCTTTGTCTCCGACCTCCCTAGCGGTCTAGCGCTGCCGATTTCGTCTTTCTTTGTGCTGCTGCTGGAGGAGCTTGGCCTCCAACCTCAACACATTACGCCCTGCTCCATCCTTCAGGCGACCATCATCGCCTACCTCTGCAGGATGTCCGTGGGGGCGACACTCCATCCTGCTTCTTCCTCCAGCATTTGTGGGGAAGGATGTTCACCAGCCTCATGAAGGTGGACAGCGGGCTGAGCAGCGGCTCCATCCCTCGCGCCCCAACTCCTTGGGGTGGGAAGCGAGCCATGCTGCGGCTCCATCTCTTTGGCTTTGATGGCTTCGGTGCCGCCTCCAACGGTGACCACTGACCTGGCTGCTGAGGATGCCGCCCGGGGGGTCGTACAAGACCTCGTGCGCCGTGGAGGTGGTGGCTGCGTGCTTTCAACGCGACCCTACTAATGTCGAGTAGGTCATACCTATAGACATAAGGCTAGGGCCCCACTTGAAGGCGGATGTAATAACTTTGTTTTTGTAAGGTACTTTTTGAGTACTATTTATCGAGCAGTATTAGCACTTATCTGCATACTACTTGTTCCTGTTGTGTGTGGTGTTGCCGACTCCTTCCTGGTACCTAGCCCCCTGGGATGTAGGCTCGACGTGTCGAGATTGGATACCAGCATACCTATAAGAGTTGGGAACGGCCCCCAGGAGGCAGCCTCGACTGGGACCTGGACCTGAACACAGCTTCGGCTAGGGAGCGTTAGTAGTACACCCATAGGACCCATCGTCTGACATTAGCCATCCTTTGGTATATGCACGGGACCTGCAGGTTTAAGTCTGGGAGGCCAAGTTGTGTGTCCGGACCCCCTGGACCGTGGTTCCAAATACTAGGACACCCGTCGCAGAGTGGTGGAGCGTGCAGGCTTATAGTATGGGACCAGGCTAAGCGGCTACACAGCTCCGGACCACCCCAGGAGACAAGTATCCATTCTCTAGAGCCGGACCCCAGGTTGTCAGACCCACAGGACTATAGCTCCAAATACTAGGGTGCCCGTCACAGAGTGGTGGAGTGTGCAGGCTTTTGGGTACGGAACCAAGCTAAGCGGCCACACTGCTCTGGACCACCCCATGGAACGAGCTCCTGTTCTTTAGAACCAGCCCCTAGGCTACCGGACCCCCTGCTTTCGTAGAGGGGTCCTAAACTGTAGGCCTGGATACTCAATTCGGATGTCATCATGCCGAAATGGATGGGAACTATACGGGTGGGTTAGATAGAAAATAATATCCGGAAACTGCAGGATAAGGCCATAGAGGCAGGAGGATAAAACTGTCATAGGAGCACATTTGAGGGGTAAGTCTTCTCTTTATAACTCGACATGCATGGGTGCAGGCCAACAGGCCGGGTTTATGAGGGCGGACCTCACCGGGCTGGCGTACATGTATGCGCAACCTAGTTACAAAAGGAAGAAAAACTCAACCCCTCAGGCTTGCTCCTATGGACAAAACTTACAGAGATGCTCTAGGGGTTAGGAAGAGGTACTCCTTCAGTTATAGCGAGGTGGTCACCCTTAGGTCGGCATATTTTCGTCGCCTTGAAGGGTCCTTCCTAGCTGGGGGAGAGTTTGTGGAGCCCTTCTCGGTTCAGTACTCGCCTTAGGGTTAGGTCCCGACCCTGGGTTCCCACCTGCAATTGATGATAGAGTCCACGTCCCCACGCTGTAGCCGTTTCTGTATGGACCCATCAGAAGACTGGACCCGTGGGAGTCCAGAAGGGTTTCCGGGGGAAGGCAGGCTTCGACCCCGCAGACCGGGGAGTACGGGGTCCCCCCGGTGGCCCGTCTAGCTGCCGCCACCGGAGTAGGAGTCTCCAGTGATGACATCCTTCAGGACCCCCTCGGGTGACTGATACCCGAGGTCCCGTTCAGCCGCGGCCACCTTGCCGTCGTTGACCCTTTCCTTGCTAGGTCGGCGACGAGGTGGGGAGTTGTCCTTGGAAGAATGCTCGTGCCGCTCGCTGGCTCATTTCGCGAGGTTGATGATCTCACGACACTCCGCAACGCTGTGGCGACTGTTGGGGTGCATAGGGCATGAGCCGCTGTTACCCCTCTGCGGCCGTGGGCATTTGTTGTGGTTGTCCCGGCCCCTAGTCGGAGCTGCAACTACCAGCGCGGTAGACTGCAGCCTCTTGTGGCCGCGGCCCTTCTTCTTTTTCTTTTTACCGTCCCAGGGGACGGCACCCAAGCCACCCGTCTGGGCAACCCTGGTCTGTGGTGCCAAGTGCTACGCATGGCCCTCGGCAGCCCTTGCACACTTGTCGGCCAGAGCAAAAAGCGTGGTGACAGTCTCCACGTCATGCGTGGCCAACTTCTCCAGCATTTTTTCATCACGCACCCCCTGGCGGAAGGCGGTGATGATGGAAGCGTCGGAGATACGGGGTATAGTCCCTCATACCCTGGTGAAGCGGGAGATGAAGGCCCAGAGAGTTTCCCCGAGCTCCTGCCTCACTGCATGGAGGTGAGCCTCCACGCCATGCCGTTGATAAGCACTGGCGAAGTTCGATGCGAACCGCGCGTAGAGCTCTTCCCAGGAGTATATTGATCCTAGGGTAAGATTCATAAGCCAAGTCTGGGCAGGGCCAGCCAAGGCAACATGAAAATATGTTGCCATTACGGCGGTGTCTCCACCCGCTGCCGTAATGGCGGTGACGTACACCTGCAAGAATTCCGATGGGTTGGTCGTACCGTCGTACTTTTCTGGCAGGTGCGGCCAGAACTTGGGTGGCCAGGTCACCGCGCGGAGATGGTCCGCGAGCGTGGTATAGCCCACGCCAGCCAACGGGACACTCGCTTGGATCTGGACGCCCGCTAGGGTCTGCGGTGCTACCGCAGCAAAATCTTGATCGAGGTTGCGACCCTCGATGTTTTGCCGGCGCTCCCGTGCCCTCTCTAGGGAGACCCAGGCATCCTCTCCTGCACGCCTGCGGTTGAGTTCTGCCTGGAGGTAGTTGGTCTGTGCACCCCTCACCGAGGGTGAGCGTACAGACGCCGTCGCCTCGCGTTGGCGCTGGGATGACCGAGGCCTGGACCTGGTCGAGGTAGAATGTGCCATGCTGAGCAGCCGGTCGACGTCGTCACGCCACTGCTTCATGGCCCCTGATAAGGCCGTGGAGCTTGGAGGGTGGTGCAGCAACTCTCTGGCAGCGGACAACGCCCTGGGCGCTGCCCTTGAAGGAGTCCAGGATGCCTGTGCAGGCGTGTGCTGCCGCGCAGCGTGCACAGCAGCAGCCCCAGCCACAGGGCGGTTGGATACTCGTGGCGCGGAGGATGCATCTTCTTCCTCCACCACGAAATCCTCCGAAGTGTCGGCGCAGTGCTCAACGATTTGCACCATCATGTTGAGCAAGAAAAATAAGCAAAAACCTAAAGCCTAGCCCCTACCTGGCGCACCAAATGTCGGAGAGGAAATCTCCGGCCGGGTGGTGGAATGCACCCGCCCTAAATCCTTAGATGAGGAGGGGCCTAAGCGTTTTGCCTGTTAGGTGGAAACGGGAAGAACACAAGAACACACAAGGATTTAGAGTGGTTCGGGCCTCCGGAGCGTAATACCCTACTTCACTGTGTGCTGTATTGAGCTTGAGAGCTTGTATGAACTTGTGAGTGTGAGGGTCTAAGTGAGTCTGAGTGAGCTTGCTTTTTTGTGCTTTTGTTGTAACGTTGCGTGCCTCCCCTTTTATAGCTGAAGGGGGGCACATACAAGGGTGCTGAGCCCCGACATGCGGGCCCAGGGACATAACAGATGTAATACTTGGAGCAACTAGTGCTGGTCGCCGGTGCAATCTCCTTGCGCCCTGATATCCGTAGCCTGCGTAGTATCGGCGTGCAGCGGAAGCTTCACTGGCAACGTACGAGTGATGATGAGTACAATGTATGCCGCAGTACGGGCATACTGCATGCCTCCGGAGCGGACGGGCACGCCGCCTGCAGGATGGCTTGGCCACCGTCCGTCAGCAGAGTAGACAGGGCGCATTAAATGCTGAGGCGGCACATCGCCTGCCAGGTGGAGTAGACAGGGCGCATTAAATGCTAAGGTGACACATTGCCTGCCAGGCGGCGCGTCTTATCCACGATAAATGTGGCGCCGTGCGGCCCAGAGGCCTTACGCCAGGCTCCACCCGTGAGCTTACGTCACGGGCAGAAGGCCACGTGGCACCACTGGGCCTCCGCCTGAGCGGGGAGTGGGAGTGCTCGTGGTATGGTCCAGACACGTGTCAGCGCCGGACCCCCGCCTGGCCTTGATTAAGGCCTAGGTATTCTTTGCCTTGGAATCCCAAGACCCTACTGTGAGTAGCCCGGACCCCTCCCGAGGGGTCCAGGACCCGTCCCAGGGGTCTGGTTTGTACCTGTGGAGGTCTTGATCCTCGCCCGGAGGTCCGAGCTGTGCATCCGGGTCTCCGGCATTTTCCCGTGGGGGTCCAGACCCACTGTCGCCACCTTGGAGTATATTGTCCTTCCTAGCCACGTGGCGGCCCTGGAGTTGTCCACGTGGTGGGGTGATGTGTTGTTCGCCATGCGACTAAAGATAGCCGCATGGATACAACACCTTCCTACTGTAGTAACGGGTACCCAATTTCTAGGGTACTGACAACAGCCTTGCTGGCAAAGAAGGTTGAGTTCAAGTGGACCCCAGCAAGCCAGAAGTCCTTTGAGACATTGAAGGAGAAGTTAACAACGGCACCAGTACTGATTCTGCCAGATGTTCACAAGCCATTCTCAGTGTACTACGATGCTTCGTACACCGGACTGGGATGTGTGTTGATGCAGGAAGGAAGAGTAGTGGCATACTCGTCCTGATAGTTGAAGATTCATGAGAAGAACTATCCTACTCATGATCTGGAGTTAGCAGCCGTGGTTCATGCATTGAAGACCTGGAGACATTATCTTTATGGGCAGAAGTGTGATATCTACACGGACCACAAGAGCCTCAAGTACATATTCACTCAGTCAGAGTTAAACATGAGGCAGCAAAGATGGCTAGAGTTGATCAAAGATTATGAGTTGGAGATTCATTATCACCCAAGCAAAGCAAATGTAGTTGCAGATGCTCTTAGCAGGAAGAGTCAAGTCAATATGTTGGCCGCTCACCCGATGCCATATGAGCTAGCGAAGGAATTCGACAGGTTGAGTCTCGGATTTCTGAACAATACTCAAGGAGTGACAAATGAGTTGGAACCCACTCTAGAGCAAGACACCAGGAAGGGTCAGAAGGATGACAAGAAAATCAATGTGATCCGGTAGCTGATCATAGATGGAAAAGGCAAGGATTTCCGTGAAGATGAAGAAGGAGTGGTATGGTTCAAGGATAGATTGTGTGTTCCCGACATCAAATCGATCCGGGAACTGATTCTCAAGGAAGCCCATGAGATAGCATACTCTATACACCCCAGCAGTGAGAAGATGTACAAAGACCTGAAGAAAAGATTCTGGTGGTACAGTATGAAAAGAGAAATAGTAGAGTATGTGGCTGTATGTGATAGTTGTCATAGGATCAAGGCAGAACATCAGAGACCCGTAGGTTTGTTGCAGCCATTGCAGATTCCACAGTGGAAATGGGATGAGATTGGGATGGATTTTATAGTTGGTCCGCCCCGCACTCGAGCTGGATATGACTCCATCTGGGTAGTACTGGACCGTTTGACAAAGACGACCCATTTCATACCAGTCAAGACCACCTATAACAGTGCAGTGTTGGCAGAGTTATACATGTCTCGGATTGTGTGCTAACATGGTATTCCAAAGAAGATAATATCAGATAGAGGCACCTAGTTCACTTCTCACTTTTGGCAGCAGCTACATGAAGCCTTGGGCACACACTTGAAGTTTAGTTCAGCTTATCACCCGTAGACAGATGGTCAAACAGAGAGAACCAATCAGATTTTGGAGGATATGTTGAGAGCTTGTGCTTTGCAAGACCAGTTAGGATGGGACAAGAGATTACCATATGCAGATTTCTCTTTCAACAACAGCTACCAAGCCAGTCTGAAGATGTCACCATTTGAAGCGCTCTATGGGAGGAATTGTAGAACTCCATTGCATTGGGACCAACCTGGTGAAAGATAGGTGTTCGGTCCAGATGTTTTGCTTGAAGCCGAAGAGAATATAAGAATGGTCCGAGAGAATTTGAAGGCAGCGTAGTCCAGACAGCGAAGCTATGCTGACACCAGAAGAAGGGAACTCAGTTTTGAAGTGGGAGACTATGTCTACTTGAAGGTGTCACCCATCAGAGGAACCAAAAGGTTTGGAGTCAAAGGCAAGCTAGCACCTCGTTATATTGGGCCGTATCAGATTCAAGCAAGATGTAGAGAAGTGGCTTATCAACTCAGCTTACCAGTGAATCTGTCCGCTGTGCACGATGTGTTCCATGTGTCACAGTTGAAGAAATGCTTGAGAGTGCCAGAAGAGCAGTTGCCAGCAGAGGATCTTGAAGTTCAAGAAGATCTGACGTATATTGAGAAGCCAACTCAAATTCTGGAGACAGCAGATCGGGTTACTCGGAGAAGTACCATCAGGATGTGCAAAGTCAAATGGGGTCACCACTCAGAAGAAGAAGCAACCTGGGAAAGAGAAGATGATTTGAAAGCCAAGTACCCGAGCTCTTTTCTAGCCAGCCCTGAATCTCGAGGGCGAGATTCTTTTAAGGGGATAAGTCTGTAACACCCTGATTTTGGGGGTATAAAATTTCTTTCTAATTATCACCCAAAATCATGTGTTACTCTTCCTTTTCTCACTCTAGGATTTCTCTCCCTTTAGATTCATTCTCCCTTTTTCCTTTTGTATTAGGGATAGCTTAAACTAGTGGAGGTTAATTATTTATTTTTTCCAAAACCCTATGGGTCATGACATGTTGCATCATGCTGAGCTTAAAATATTCTTTGAAGTGTTGCACACGTTTGAATTTATTTGAATGTGAAACCTAGTTTGAGTTTGAGTTGAAAACCCTAGAGAAAATAAATAGAAAAGGCATTAGAAATTCCAAGAAAATAGGAAAAGCTAATTCGGCCCAAGGCAGCCCATTGAGCCTAGCCCGCGTGCGTCCGCGCTCGCACGCCCTCTCTGCCTAACAGGCGAGCCCCACCTATCGGCGCAACCCCGAACGCCCACTCTCCCTCGCTCTCTCGCTGCCTAGTGGACCCAACCTGTCGGCGCCATTTACTTCGCCCGTTCGCTCTCTCTCTGTCTCGTGGGCTTGGATCGCCAGTCGTCGAGCCATTGCTCCCGTGCGTCCCCTTTTCTCTCTCTACGCCGTGGGCCAGCCCTGTCAGCTCCGCCCTCTCCACACGTCGCCGTGGACCGACGCATGCGCACTCGCGCACGATGCCAGGTTTCTCGGCCACAATGCTCGCCCACGCGCCCAACTCTCTTCTTATAGCCCCGCTGGTGCCCTGCGCACACCCCTCACCTCATTTCGCACAGCTTCACCCTCTCTCGCGCTCTACCCTTGCTGCCAGCCGGAGACCTGCACCGGTGTTCCCGGCCATCCAGCTCGCCGGAGTTCGCGCCAAGCCTCCCTGAGCTCCGCCCCGAGGTGAGACACCCGTTGTTACACCCCTGGTGTTACTGCCACTAAAACTTGAGCATGACATCATAAGCATTGGCATATCATCTGTTTGTTACACCTAGAGTGTATTCACTAGGCAAAAATTTCAAATAAATTGTCTTGATGTGGCATTTCATGAGTAAAATCCTAGAGTAGGGTATTTAACCCTAAACTGGGCTCAAAAGAATAAACAAAGCCTAACTAAGAGAAAAATTCAAAACTTATTAGTAATGATCATAAAATGTCACCATTAATGAACATAAGTGATATCCAAACCCTAGAAGTACCAAAATTCCTAAATAGACCCTTGGAAAACCCTGGACTAAAACCCTAGGGGGTTATCTGTAAAAGTGTGCACATTTTGGACCTAAGTGCAAAAATCATGAAAAATAGGTTACCTTAGGTCATATGGTTCACATATTTGGAGATTTGCAAATGAAACCATAAGTTTTGGGTTTATTTGCAAAAAGGCCATTCTTGTGATCATATGGCTAAGTCTGAAAACAGTGGCATAGAGCTAACTTTATGGCTCTATAGATCCAAAAATACTAAGAATTTGCCTAGGGTCAACACATCAAGTTTGTAAAGCTACTAAAGGAGAACAACTTTGCTATGGGGATTAAGCCATGGTCACATGAAGAATTTGGAGTAAAAATGAGCCCAAAGATGGGTTGTCAGAGTGCCCTAAGTCTGAATTCAGACTGACAGTGTGATTGAGTAATCTTTGAGCTGGGATTCGAGCATGATCCAGTCATTGTTTGGCTATCATTGCTATAGCAAGAATGTAGCTGGATCGTCAGGCAACAACTATGTTATTGGTGGATTAGTAAGTTGCCACATGAAAAATTGAGATCCAGACCCTATAAAATGGTCTGTCAGACGCTCTGATGGTAACCACCATGGTACAATGACTGAACAAGATCACAAGTTCAGCCCCCCTCGCCGCCGGTGACCCTTTGCGCCGTGATTTGCGCCATCACCGCGATTCGTGCTCTCTGGTGAGGGGATAATCACGGTGGAGTAAAGATCTTGGCACTAGATAGGCTCGGGCTCAGTCGCGGATGAGTTTCACCGTACCCACTTGCTCGACAATTGGTCGGGAAAGACCTCGCCGCTGTTGACCGAGTTACCGCTGTGCGCCACGTGCTCAAGCGTTGTACCACGTCGTAGTGAATCACGTCTTGCATGCCCGGTGATCGCCGGAGAGCTGCCACAGTGAAAGCCACTAAGCTTGCGCGCCAGTAACCTTCTTCCCCTCCGACCGCCAGCGCGTCTTCGCGAAATTGGACACCACCACTGATGGAGCCTATAAATTGCTGCCCCCACCTACTCCGCTAAGTAATTGTGCACCCAGTAAACCAACCCTCACCTCAAATCGTGCACTAGAGCTCCCCAATTTGGGATTTCCCCCAAATCAACCAAGAACATCGAGCGGAGTGACCTCACCGTGGCCAACAAGTTTCAGGTCCGTTCATGTCCGCTGTCCTCCTATTTCAGCACCCTTACTTGCTCCTGATACTCGCTAACCCATCCGATTAAGCTAGGAGGCCCTAGATCACCGGGAACGCGTGCACTCATCCGATTGTTCACGCTGTCTCCGTAAACCAGTTGATGTAGAGTCTCATTGGTGAAATTGAGTGAGGGGAAATGATTAAGAGGGATCCAATTTGGTGTCTGCCGCACGGGGGCACCGGTCGTTGAGGGATCCGGCCGGTACAAGCTCACCGGAGCTCGGTTCCCTGCCGTTCGCCGTCGTGGACTGCGAGCTGTGAAGAGATAGAAGTGCAAGGGTTTATTCGCAAATGTCAGTGACCCAGTTAAATAGTGTCGAGGTCTGCTGCTCTGATTTTTGAACTGGTAGGGGCGTTTATGCAAAACTGACAGCGCGGGCGCGTTTCCGCCTGTAGATGGGCTGACTTGGGCCAGTTCCGGTCCAGAACTGTTCATGCTTTTTCCTTTTTCTTTTTCTGTCAGGGTTTAAGAATTTCTAGAAAATTTTAGAAAAATGCTAAAAATACCAGACCAATTTTGCTAGGCTCCTAATTTTTTATAGTATTTAATAAAAATAGTTTCATGATTTTTAATTCCAATAGGGAATTTTAGGACATTTAAAATAGCCAAAAACCCATACTTCTAGAATTTTAGTGAGTAATTTATAAACCCAAAATTCACCAAACTTTTTAAACAAGCTTTAAGTAATATTTAGAATACTTGGGTAAAGTTTGGTATGATTTGGACTATGTTTGGTACTCAGAACCCAAAACCCTAGTCCCCTGCCCTATGAACTTCACTATAGACTCCAAAAACCCTAGTTTCTCGGAGATCCGTGAAGGAAAGTTATATTCAAGACATTAGATGATAAACTTTTATTATCTTTGCATTTTCATGAGTATTACATGAGCATTCATGATTATATATGGCTATATCTAGAGAACGAGGAGGAAATAGAAGTTGAAGAAGCGAGGACTACACCACCACCACCTGAAGAACCTCAGGCAGGAAACTGC
The DNA here is from genome assembly GCA_029449295.1 of Zea luxurians. NCBI lineage: Eukaryota > Viridiplantae > Streptophyta > Magnoliopsida > Poales > Poaceae > Zea > Zea luxurians. The sequence goes on along the minus strand of JAOPSE010000010.1, from coordinate 31,999,009 downwards.
TTTTACTTTGATATCTATGGAGCAGAGCCTGACTCACCTATCACTCAAGGCAAGCCCCGGTGCATTTGCCACCTCCTTGCTATTTTAAAATCTTTCTCACTTACTTGATGCATTAGGTGATAGGAGTTGTGTGCTAAACCAGTTGCTGCATTTCCTTCCTTGGATTTGATCACTTCTCCTTAATCCTTGATTTACAAAAAGGTTTTTCTTATGCTTAGCTTTGCTCTAGAAAAACAAAATGTTTTGTTTTGACAAAGATGATGCTTCAAAGTGGGTGGGATGTTTTCAAAAATAAAACTTGATGGTGGATCCATCATGGCCATGATGGGTTCAACATCAGAAAAGATGTACCTCTGCCAGGTACCAAACTTTGGGTTTGAAATGATAAAGCTGAGACCGGGCGGGTGACTTGCACGAGAAGAGAGTCTCGGTGTAGTGTCTCCGTCTGAGTCGATTAAGGACCTTGTCGATGTAAGCTTGATGATCGAGGACCCTTTAACTGGTCACATGCCTCGTCATGGGTAAGCTTTGCCTCGGGCAGACTAATACCAGAATAAGATAACACGCAATGGGAGTGGAGAGATGGCGAGAGTAGCGTGTACCCTCCGTGGCAAGAGGCTGGACGGTGGTGTATCTGTACTCTCGGTTGGCGTGAACCTGATCTGGTCTTAAGAAAACCGGTGGCGAGTTGACATATGCAAGGGTTAAGTGCTACATATGTCGTGCGATTGGAGATCCTCAGCTGAGTATAATCGATTCGGATCGCCGTAACTTCACGGACATGAAGAATTGGTCACTAACTTACACGTAGCACTCCAGTGAATAAGAAGGGTTGTTAAGAAATTGGCTAGTATAGGTCAAGTGATTGAACTAGGGTAGAAAGAACTCTAGATGCAGGTAACTTTACTTAACCTGACAAGTAAAACTGGATTTTTAAGGATCCACTATTAGTAAGCATTTCTGCAAACAGAGTCTTTGATTATTGATAAACCTTACCTTGACTCCCTTAGAGCCAACATATCCTTGAGAGTCTTTTATTTTGACGAGTAAGACTTGCGAAAGTACATTTCATACTCAAGGCTTTGTCCCATGTTGTTTTAGGTGAAGAAGCAGCAAACTTTTGTTGCTTCTGTTCCAAGGTGGTACCTAAAGAAGAAAATCAAGACTGAAGCTGCGGGAGGAAGGGTCCTCCGTTAAGAAAAACTTTTTACTGTTTATCGGGAGGGGTTTTTGCCTCCTAGGTTATGTAATAATATACTCAGCACTCTTATATTTGTTCTAGTCTATAATAAATACTACTCTTTCTTACTTTTAAATAAAGTAAGGTATTGTAACTGCTTCCACAATTTCGTACCTCCGATGTGTTGTAATGTCTGTGTGAAGGGTGAAACGCTCTTGGGCAAGGTAAGGAATTCAGATATTGAACTTGTCAAGTGATTAGGTGCACCTGTAGGGTTGTCTGAGGTCCGTTGGACAAGAACAATTGTAGGTGGGCCTAATGATTTGGGAGGTTCTGTCACAGCTAGTATCGGAGCGAAGCCCATCTCTGCAGATGTTATGAGACATTTTCAAAAATAATTTTCAAAGACTTATCTAGAAAATTTCTTTCCTTCTTATCTAACTACCTTCTGGAATACCTACTTTAAAGACCAGATAGTAGAGTGCAATGTATAGAAGGTGGTGAATCAACTAAGGTTGATTCTGTAATTATGCATGCATCATGTTAAAAACTATACTAATAAGATTTTCCCTCTTATGGAGATATGCCGCCGCGCACAAGGAAAACCGCGTGCAAGTCTACCGGACCAATTGGCATGCCTCGCCATCAACTAGCCCCAAGGCATGAGGACAATAGTAGTGGTAGCAATGATCCAATCGGAGATCTGGAAGCTCAGGTAGAATAGCTTCGAACGGAGCTCCGTCATAGGAATGAAGTATGGGTCGAGGATGGTCAGCGAATAAACGAGCTAAGAACTGACATCTGACACCTGCAAGACCAACTTGCTGAACGAGATTTAGCGCTCGATTGGGCTGTTAACACACGTTCACTTGCTTGGGCCAAGGAAGCCAAAGCTCGAGCTCGTGTGGAGGAGCTTAGCACAGCCGTGGACAACTTGCAGGTTTACTGTAATACACTACATGAGGAAGTTCATGTATTGTATTCACAACTGCACCTTAACGTACCTGCGGATCCTGTCGGAATGGGAGCCGGACCTTCTGGAGCAGCGGGTGAAGCCCTTGGAGGGGAACTAGACCTTTTCAGGCCCCCTCCTTCAATGAATCTGGTGGATGAATGGCTCCTACACCCGACAGTGAAGCTACCAAAAGTGATAAGAAGCTAGAGTAGTGTAGTATAGGAGTAGTGATAATGTGTAATAGGTAATGTGATCCTGTTATAAATCCGAGTCTGTATCATTACCCTTTTAAGTGATGTAAAATGGATGGTTTGCTTTGGCATATTATATTTTCCAAATGTTCTTTGCCTCAGATGTCGTCCAGGACTTGTGGACAGGATGGTGCGGGAACCTCCCGTGGGAGGGAAGCTACTCCTAACCCGCCACCAGTACCCCCAACCTTGGCTGAGGCTATCGCTGCCTTAGTCAATGCAACAGTCGATAACACCCGCTTCCTGCGGGAAATGGCGGGACAACAATATCAGCAGCAAGGCGGGCGAGCATATCCGCAAGGATCCCGTGAAACTTCATATCTGGATTTTTTCGAAACGCGTCCCACGCTATTTGTCAAGGCTGAAGATCCTCTTGAAGCGGATGAGTGGATCCGAGTTATCGAACAAAAGTTTGGGCTTCTCCGATGTACGGAGACTCAAAAGCCCTTATTTGCGACGCAACAGTTGCGAGGCCCTGCCAGCACCTGGTGGGGAAATTATGTGGCTATCTAGCCTGCTGGTCATCAAATTACCTGGGACGATATCAAACTAGCTTTTTGGGAGCACTATATTCCTGAAGGAGTGCTCCATATGAAACAGGAAGAATTTATGAAGCTCAAACAAGGTGGAGATACTGTCACTTAGTATCTCAACAAATTCAACCACTTGTCCTAGTATGCCATCGATCAGGTCAACACTGATCTAAAGAAGAGAAATTGTTTTATGAGAGGCCTCAATGACCGGCTGCAGCAAAAAATGGCCACCTTCCTCGATTTATCTTATAGCAGGGCTGTCAACACGGCACTGGCAGTCGAAGCCAAATATGCAGGCCCAGGAAAATCGAAGGGCTATGGAGGTGACAGGCCCAACCAGGGGCCTGAGAAAAGACAAAGGTTGGTGATCCGACCTTTTAATCAGAATCGTTCTTCACCACGTCCACCCTCCTACCCTTTCAAACAACCTGTCTTTATCCGTCCTGCTACTGCCCCCACCTCAACAAATCTGCCGAGTGCCCCTGGTACTCGTTTCCCCGCCCTCCAAGCTCTTCAACAAGCTACTTTAATTGTGGAAAGTCCAGACATTTTATCAAGGACTGCCCATATCCGAAGCAGAACAGATCAAATAATCAGCAGAGTTCTGGGAGTTCTGCTCAAGGCAAGGGAAACCCGACGAATAATACAATGGGCAAGAATATGAAGAAAACTGGGCGGATTTATTGCACGCAAGTGGCCATGACACCGGAAGGAGAACCGGTCCTGATGGGTACGTTTCTCGTGGCCAATCACCCTGCAGTTATTCTTTTTGATTCTGGTGCTTCACATACATTCATAAGCAAGAAGTTTGTGGAGCAATATTGCATTCCATACAACGAATCAAGGGAAGGGTTTATAATTCATTCGCCTGAGGGACAAATATTCACTAAAGAAGTGGCTTTCCATGTGCCCATAACATTGGCTAAACGGGACTTTCCCACAAACATGATTGTTCTAAAAGGCCAAGATATAGATGTAATTCTGGGCATGAATTGGTTAGCCCAACACAAAGCTATCCTCAACACTGATCTGAGAACCATCAGGTTGAGTTATGGCCAAGAAGAGGTTCGCTTGTCCATCCCTGTAGCTATTCCAACTAAACCAACTGGCAGAGTATATGAAGCCATCATACCGGAGATCCAAGACATTCCGGTAGTATGTGAATTCTCGGACGTCTTTCCGGAAGATCTGCCTAGATTGCCTCCAGAAAGAGATGTAGAATTTGTGATTGAGTTGAAGCCCGGTACAGCTCCTATTTCTAGAAGGTCATACCGAATGCATCCGAACGAGTTGGCAGAACTCAAGACCCAATTACAAGATCTGCTAGAAAAAGGATTCATCCGACCAAGCTCTTCACCTTGGGGTTGTCCAGCCATCTTTGTCAAGAAGAAGGACCAAACACTTCGGATGTGCATGGATTATAGACCCCTTAATGAGGTCACAATAAAGAATAATTACCCTCTTCCCCGGATTGACATCCTATTTGATCAACTTACCGGAGCCCGGGTCTTTTCCAAGATTGACCTCAGGTCGAGTTACCATCAGATCCATATCCGACCCGAAGATATACCCAAGACCGCATTCACTACGCGGTATGGATTATTTGAATATATGGTTATGTCTTTCGGACTAACAAATGCTCCTGCCCACTTCACCTATCTTATGAACTCGATATTCATGCCCGAGTTGGATAAATTCGTGGTGGTGTTCATTGATGATATCTTGATATATTCCAAAAATGAAGAGGAGCATGCTCGACATTTGCGGATTGTATTAACGCGCTTAAGGGAGCACCAATTATATGCTAAATTTAGTAAATGCGCATTTTGGCTGGAGGAGATCCAATTTTTGGGACACGTGTTGTCTGCTAACGGGATTGCGGTGGATCCCAGCAAAGTCAAGGATATTTTGGAGTGGAAACCCCCAACCACTGTACATCAAGTCCGAAGTTTCCTTGGACTGGCTAGTTATTACCACCGATTTATTCCAGATTTTTCCAAGCTTGTGAAACCAATCACAAGTTTATTGAAGAATGATACCATTTTTAATTGGTCTTCAAAATGCAATGAAGCCTTTGAGCAGCTGAAAGTATTATTGACCACTGCTCTGGTATTAGCTCAGCCAGACATTGAAAAGCCCTTTGATGTGTATTGTGACGCATCAAGCAGTGGTCTAGGCTGTGTTTTAATGCAAGAGGGCCGAGTGATAGCTTATGCTTCAAGGCAGTTGCGCCGGCATGAGGAACATTATCCAACTCATGACCTAGAATTAGCTGCTGTGGTTCATGCCCTAAAAATATGGCGTCATTATCTGCTGGGGAATATCTATCATATTTATACAGATCATAAAAGCTTGAAGTATATCTTTACCCAGTCAGAACTGAATATGAGGCAGAGGAGATGGCTTGAGCTGATTAAAGATTATGAATTGGAGATTCATTATCACCCAGGCAAGGCTAATATAGTGGCAGATGCATTAAGTCGCAAGGCTTTCTGTCATTGTCTTACAATGAAGACTTCTGACATTACGTTATGCCAAGAAATGGAAAAGTTGAACCTGGGAATGATTCAACATGGAACTTCAAACCACTTAAAGCTTGAGTCAGTCCTCCTGCAAAGAATAATTGATGCACAAAGAAATAATGAGGGAATGAAACACATTCATCAGAAAATAGAGGCCGGTAAAGCCAACTGCTTCAGAAGAGATGATCAAGGTGTTGTATGGTTTAACAACTGTATAGTTGTGCCTAAGAATGATGAGATCCGCCAGCAAATTTTAGATGAAGCACATCTTAGTCGCTATTCTATTCATCCTGGAAGCACTAAGATGTATCATGATCTAAAACAGCATTATTGGTGGATGAAGATGAAGATTGAAATTGCACTCTATGTGGCGAGATGTGACACTTGCAGATGTGTCAAAGCCATACATATGAAAACTGCTGGACCAATACAATCTTTACCTATCCCTACATGGAAATGGGAGGATATAAGCATGGACTTTATTGTGGGATTGCTCAGGACAGCAAAAGGGTATGATTCTATTTGGGTTATAATTGATCAGCTTACGAAAATTGCTCATTTTCTGCCAGTCAAGACATATTACCCGGTCCTCACTTATGTCCAGCTATATATTGCTCGCATCCTCAGTTTGCACGGTGTTCCGAAGACAATAGTGTCGGATTGTGGACCTCAATTTGTATCCAAATTCTGGGAAGAACTTCACAAATCCTTGGATACTAAGTTACTCCACAGTTCGGCATATCATCCTCAAACTAGTGGGCAAACTGAGAGGGTAAATCAGATACTTGAAGATATGTTGTGAGCATGTGTTCTGGAATTCCCACAGAAATGGGATGATTGTTTACCATTAGCGGAGTTCTCATATAATAATAGCTACCAAGAGAGCATAAAAATGGCACCCTTTGAAGCTTTGTATGGCCGACAGTGTCGTACTCCGTTAAACTGGTCTGAACCAGGTGAAAGATATTTCTTCAGGCCTGATATGGTAAAGGAGATAGAAGAAATGGTGCGGCAAATAATTCATAATTTGAAAGAAGCCCAAGCTCGACAAAAGAGTTATGCAGACAAGCGACTAAAACCCTTGTACTTTCAAGTTGAAGATTATGTCTACCTGAAAGTCTCACCAATTAAGGGTGTATCACGTTTCGGGGTAAAAGGGAAGCTTGCACCCCGGTACATTGGTCCCTTCCTTGTGCTTGAACAATGTGGACCAGTGGCATACCGACTCCAGTTACCCGAGACCTTGTCTGCAGTGCATAATGTGTTCCACGTGTCTCAACTGAAGAAGTGTCTTCAGGTTCCCGATCGAACCATTAAAGTAACGGATGTTGCCTTAGAACCAGACTTGACATATTCAGAACAACCTATTTGAGTTTTGGATCAAAAGGACAGGATTACCCGAAGGAAAACTCTCAAGTTTTACAAGATACAATGGAACCAACACACGGAAGATGAAGCTACTTGGGAAACTCAAGACTTTTTAGATAAGAATTTCCTAGGCTTTTTAGCTTCATGTAAATTGTAAGATATGTACATTTGTTGTAGAAGAGAAATAAACCCCATACCACCCCTGCCTTGTACCAAAAATAAGGAAATAAAACTATGTCGCGTTTCCTTTTCCATTACTTGCTCTAGGACTTTTAATCTCGGGACGAGATTCTTTTATGGGGGGAAGGATGTAACACCCATGGTGTTACTGCCACTAAAACTTGAGCATGACATCATAAGCATTGGCATATCATGTGTTTGTTACACCTAGAGTGCATTCACTAGGCAAAAATTTCAAATAAATTGTCTTGATGTGGCATTTCATGAGTAAAACCCTAGAGTAGGGTATTTAACCCTAAACTAGGCTCAGAAGAATAAACAAAGCCTAACTAAGAGAAAACTTCAAAACTTATTAGTAATGATCATAAAATGTCACCATTAATGAACATAAGTGATATCCAAACCCTAGAAGTACCAAAAATCCTAAATAGACCCTTGGAAAACCCTGGACTAAAACCCTAGGGGGTTATCTGTAAAAGTGTGCACATTTGGGACCTAAGTGCAAAAATCATGAAAAATAGGTTACCTTAGGTCATATGGTTCACATATTTGGAGATTTGCAAATGAAACCATAAGTTTTGGGTTTATTTGCAAAAAGGCCATTCTTGTGATCATATGGCTAAGTCTGAAAACAGTGGCATAGAGCTAACTTTAGGGCTCTGTAGATCCAAAAATACTAAGAATTTGCCTAGGGTCAACACATCAAGTTTGTAAAGCTACTAAAGGAGAACAACTTTGCTATGGGGATTAAGCCTTGGTCACATGAAGAATTTGGAGTAAAATGAGCCCAAAGATGGGCTGTCAGACTGCCCTAAGTCTGAATTCAGACTGACAGTGTGATTGAGTAATCTTTGAGCTGGGATTCGAGCATGATCCAGTCATTGTTTGGCTATCATTGCTATAACAAGAATGTAGCTGGATCGTCAGGCAACAACTTTGTTACTGGTGGATTAGTAAGTTGCCACATGGAAAATTGAGATCCAGACCCTATAAAATGGTCTGTCAGACGCTCTGATGATAACCACCATGGTACAGTGACTGAACAAGATCACAAGTTTAGCCCCCCTCGCCGTCGGTGACCCTTTGCGCCATGATTTGTGCCATCGTCACGATTCGTGCTCTCTAGTGAGGGGATAATCACGGTGGAGTAAAGATCTTGGCACCAGATAGGCTCGGGCATGGTCGCGGATGAGTTTCATCGTACCCACTTGCTCGCCGATTGGTCGAGAAAGACCTCGCCGCTGTTGGCCGACTTAACGCTGTGCGCCACGTGCTCAAGTGTTGTACCACATCGCAGTGAATCACGTCTTGCATGCCCGGTGATCACCGGAGAGCTACCACGGTGAAAGCCACTAAGCTTGCGCGCCAGTAACCTTCTTCCCCTCCGGCCACCAGCGCGTCTTCGCGAAATTGGATGCCACCGCTGATGGAGCCTATAAATTGCTACCCCCGCCTACTCCGCTAAGTAATTGTGCACCCAGTAAACCAACCCTCACCTCAGATCATCCACTAGAGCTCCCCAATTTGGGATTTCCCCCAAATCAACCAAGAACACCGAGCAGAGTGACCTCACCGTGGCCAACAAGTTTCAGGTCCGTTCATGTCCGCTGTCCTCCTGTTTTAGCACCCTTACTTGCTCCTGGTACTCGCTAACCCATCCGATTAAGCTAGGAGGCCCTAGATCGTCGGGAACGCGTTCACTCATCTGATTGTTCACGCTGTCTCCGTAAACCAGTTGATGTAGAGTCTCATTGGTGAAATTGAGTGTGGGGAAATGATTAAGAGGGGTCCAATTTGGTGTCTGCCGCATGGGAGCACCGGTCGTTGCGGGATCCGACCGGTACAAGCTCACCGGAGCTCGGCTCCCCGCCGTTCGCCGTCCTGGACTGCGAGCTGTGAAGAGATAGAAGTGCAAGGGCTTATTCGCAAATGTCAGTGACCCAGTTAAATAGTGTCGAGGTCTGCTGCTCTGATTTTTGAACCGGTAGGGGCGTTTCTGCAAAACTGATAGCGCGGGCACGCACGGGCGCGTTTCCGCCTATAGATGGGCCGACTTGGGCCAGTTCCGGTCCAGAACTATTCATGCTTTTTCCTTTTTCTTTTTCTGTCAGGGTTTAAGAATTTCTAGAAAATTTTAGAAAAATGCTAAAAATACCAGACCAATTTTGCTAGGCTCCTAATTTTCTATAGTATTTAATAAAAATATTTTCATGATTTTTAATTCCAATATGGAATTTTAGGACATTTAAAATAGCCAAAATCCATACTTCTGGAATTTTAGAGAGTAATTTATAAATCCAAAATTCACCAAACTTTTTAAACAAGCTTTAAATAAAATTTAGAAGCCTTGGGTAAAGTTTGGTATGATTTGGACCATGTTTGGTACTTAGAACCCAAAACCCTAGTCCTCTGCCCTATGATCTTCACTATAGACTCCAAAAACCCTAGTTTCCCGGAGATCCATGAAGGAAAGTTATATTCAAGACATTAGATGATAAACTTTTATTATCTTTGCATTTTCATGAGCATTACATGAGCATTCATGATTATATATGGCTATATCTAGAGAATGAGGAGGAAATAGAAGTTGAAGAAGCGAGGACTACACCACCACCACCTGAAGAACCTCAGGTAGGAAACTGCTTTTACTTTGATATCTGTGGAGCAGAGCCTGACTCACCTATCACTCAAGGCAAGCCCCAATGCATTTGCCACCTCCTTGCTATTTTAAAATCTTTCTCACTTACTTGATGCATTAGGTGATAGGAGTTGTGTGCTAAACCAATTGCTGCATTTCCTTCCTTGGATTTGATCACTTCTCCTCAATCCCTGATTTACAAAAAGGTTTTTCTTATGCTTAGCTTTGCTCTAGAAAAACAAAATGTTATGTTTCGACAAAGATGATGCTTCAAAGTGGGTGGGATGTTTTTGAAAATAAAACTTGATGGTGGATCCATCATGGCCATGATGGGTTCAACATCGGAAAAGATGTACCTCTGCTAGGTACCAAACTTTGGATTTGAAATGATAAAGCTGAGACCGGGCGGGTGACTTGCACGAGAAGAGAGTCTCAGTGTAGTGTCTCCGTCTGAGTCAATTAAGGACCTTGTCGATGTAAGCTTGATGATCGAGGACCCTTTAACTGGTCACATGCCTCGTCATGGGTAAGCTTTGCCTCAGGCAGACTAATACCAGAATAAGATAACACACAATGGGAGTGGAGAGATGGCGAGAGTAGCGTGTACCCTCCGTGGCAAGAGGCTGGATGGTGGTGTATCTGTGCTCTTGGTTGGCATGAACCTGATCTGGTCTTAAGAAACCCGGTGGTGAGTTGACATATCCAAGGGTTAAGTGCTACATATGTCGTGTGATTGGAGATCCTCAGCTGAGTATAATCGATTCGGATCGCCATAACTTCGCGGACATGAAGACTTGGTCACTGACTTACACGTAGCACTCCAGTGAATAAGAAGGGTTGTTAAGAAATTGGCTAGTATAGGTCAAGTGATTGAACTAGGGTAGAAAGAACTCTAGATGCAGGTAACTTTACTTAACCTGACAAGTAAAACTGGATTTTTAAGGATCCACTATTAGTAAGCATTTCTGCAAATAGAGTCTTTGATTATTGATAAACCATATCTTGAATCCCTTAAAGCCAGCATATCCTTGAGAGTCTTTTATTTTGACGGGTAAGACATGCGAAAGTACATTTCATACTCAGGGCTTTGTCCCATGTTGTTTTAGGTGAAGAAGCAGCAAACTTTTGTTGCTTCTATTCCAAGGTGGTACCTAAAGAAGAAAATCAAGACTGAAGCTGCGGGAGGAAGGGTCCTCCATTAAGAAAAACTTTTTACTGTTTATCGGGAGGGGTTTTTGCCTCCTAGGTTATGTAATAATATATTCAGCACTCTTATATTTGTTCTGGTCTGTAATAAATACTACTCTTTCTTACTTTTAAATAAAGTAAGGTATTGTAACTGCTTCCGCAATTTTGTACCTCCGGTGTGTTGTAATGTCTACGTGAAGGGTGAAACGCTCTTGGGCAAGGTAAGGAATTCAGATACCGAACTTGTTAAGTGATTAGGTGCACCTGCAGGGTTGTCTGAGGTCCGTTGGACAAGGACAACTGTAGGTGGGCCTAATAATTTGGGAGGTTCTGTCACACCCGTCCCTGTGCCCAATTTCCCTTATTGCGCCCAGTGTTCGTCCAATTTCGCCTTCGCCGGTGCTTGGCCGCGGCGGTCCCCGTGCTCGTGCGTTGGCTGGCCGATTTAGCCTAGTCTAGTTCACCGGAGTAGTTCCCTGTGTCACCCCTGTCTCTGCTAAAGTTAGCCAAGGCCTTAGCACGCCTTAAGTCCCTTCCCCGTGGCCGAAATCGCTCACCGGAGTTTCTCCGACCCGCCCGAGACCTTCTCACCGCCGTTCTCCCCTCTCTGCCCGTGGATTCGTGGCCTCTTCCCTGCCATCGAGTTTGTCGTGGCGCCCTCTTCCCCTCTGCCCAACTCCGACGACCCCGGAGCCACCCTAGCTCGCGTCTGCCTCAACTCCGATGACCTCACCGCCACGGAGAGGAGCAGCACCGCCCGCAGCCGTCTGTTCCTCGGTCTGATTTCCCTCCGTCCGATCTTGATCGCACGGCTCAGACCGCGGGTACCGCTTCGCACACGCGCACCTGACGCCCTGGCTAGCCTGTCAGTGCCACCCGCAGCCGCTCATCCTTCCCGGTCTGATTTCCCCCGTCCGATCTTGATCGAATGGCTCAGACCCCCTCGGACCCCCTTCGGACCCCCCTCCGTCCAATCTTGATCGAACGGTTCAGACTCCCTCGGACCCCTGCAGCCACCTGTCAGCGCCCCAGTCCTCTGGCGCTGGACCCGCTCGGTCAGTGCGCTCGCCCCCTCTGTCACTAACACTCCCTGTCCCGCCTGTCAGCGCTCGCTCGCCCCCTCACGCGTGCCCTCGGCCGCAGATCTAATCTCAGCCGTTGGTTTTAGATCTGGCGGTTGGATTCACCCGATACCCCTTCGCGTGGCTGTTTTGCTTAAGAAACCCCCTGGTTTTAGGAAATCAACCCGTCGTCCTCTGTTTTAGCGCATAGGTCCCTGGTTTGTTTTAATTAGACCCTGGACTTTTATTTAATCACAGATTTTGCCCTAATTTCATATTCCAAACCTCAAAACTTGTTTATTTCATATCTTTTTCATATGAACTCCAAATTTAGTGGTTCAAATTGCAGAATGTTCACCAAATTATGCTCTGTTCAAATAAAAATATGACCAACTATAATTTGTACACTTTAATTTTTACACTTAGAATATAGAATTAAAGTATATGTTGATTTATTTATTTAATGAAATAAATAAAAGGAGAACCCTAGTAATAAAGTATATTAAATCTTGTGAGATTAGTGTTATGCATTACTTGGATTTATTTTTGGCTTAACCTCTAGGCCTTAATGACATAAATAGAATTAGGAGTGTAATTATGGATAATACTTAAAAGATAATCAAATTTCTAAATGAGAGTAGTTTATCTTATAATTCTAGCTTTCATTTGTTTTAATCACTACTTAACCTTTTGAGCTATGTTCCAAACATTTAGAGAGTAATCAATTCCCCAATTAGGATTAGTCCATTTTTATAACTTGACCTCATTCCTCTGTACTTAGTATTGTACCTTCTTGAGTTGTGTGCCAATATATGTACATGTGTGATGTGATGTTCATTTTTACCTTCTAAATGTTTTGAATGTATGCTCGCTTTACTTAGACAACGAGCAGCTCGTGGTTCCTGAGTGTGTTGCCGAAGATCCCTCTGAGCAACAACCTGGTGAAGGCAAGTGTCCTCAGACCTATCATGTCCTACTTTACTTTATAATTCACTGTCCCGCATTACATTACTAAAACTTAAGGATTGACTAGTCTGTATTTACCCTACCCTTGTTTACCTTTTTGGGTTAATCATGGTTAGCTTATGCTATTGCTTAAACTTAATCAATGAACATGATGTGATCTTTTATGATACGATGAGGTTATCCCGATGAGGTTTTTATGATTCTTTAGGGGGCTCAGGTTGTTTCCTGAGTGCCTCTCTGTAAGGACCTGTTTGGGGAGTAACAACCCGGGATAACAGTGCAACCATGAGGGTGGAATAGGACACCCTTAGCTGATTAATTAGAGGAACCAAAGGAGTAGTTGGCTTTGCTGTAGGGCCGTCAATGGGGTCCAGGCACAGTACTTGCTCTACCGAGGTTGGTTGCATAGGTTCTTTGATTTGGCTTTTGTTAGTCACCCTTCCTTTGGGGAGATGTACTGTGTTTATCAAGCTGGAGAAACCTAACGGGCGGCTATGTCCTCTGGGAAATCTTTGTAAAGGCTATGTAGTGAGACCCTGCTAGGTCACCTTGGTAGTGATCAATGGGGAGGCTAGAACCCCGGGCAGAATGGGAATCACAGCTTGTGGGTAAAGTGTGCAAGCTCTGCAGAGTGTTAGAAACTGGTATATCAACCGTGCTCGCGGTTATGAGCAGCCTTGGGATCCTCTTCAATTAGAAGAACAATGGTTACTTTTATGATGATGATTAACAATGGTGATTATAATCCTGATCTCTAGTATTACCTCTTGGAGGGAGAGCCTCTGAGTAATAACTGGGTTATTACTAAAATTTGGCTCTACTGATAATAATAAAACTTGACCAACTAAAAGCAACTACTTAACTTTAACTCCACATACAGCTAGTCCACTCTTAGCCAAATGGGACATTTGCTGAGTACGTTGATGTGTACTCACCCTTGCTTTACACACCACCCCACCCCAGGATGTCCCCACTGTACTCAGTACTCAGAAGGTGATGCTGGCAACATGGAAGATTTCGAGGAGTTTCAGGACTACGACGAGTTCTATTTCTTTCTTAGTGGCAAACCCCCAGTTAGCTGCCTGTGTAGGCTTAGCATCTATGTTTCGCATTTCCACACTTTGATAGTTATGTTAGAGACAATGATTATGTATTAGAGTCTGTCGATGTCTTAGACATCTTGATGTAACTAAGTACCTTTCCACTATTTAATTCAAGCATTGTGTGATAATGTCCAATTATGTAATCGCTGTGTACGTGAGTTCTAATCCTGGCACGTACATGGTTCGCATTCGGTTTACCTTCCAAAATCGGGTGTGACACCCGGCACCGCGCTTCACCTCCTTGGTGGTTGTGAAGGACAGCGCGTGGGCTCGGCGCTTGGTGCTGAGAACAAGACGACAGTCAGAAAAAAGAAACCTCGCGCACAAGATGTTTTCGTGCTTTGACAACTTACCCTGAGAGGGGCACATTGGCAGGTTTCGGCCTATGGCTCCTCGGTCCCTGACGCCCCGCCACGGACGTCGGCGACGGGGTGATATCCCTCTCTTCTGTGGGCCCTAGGGTAGGGGCCTAAGGCGGAACGATGGACGAGGCTACTATGAGCCTCGGAACGACTGCGTGGGGAGGGGTGATGGGCCCCTCCTCCGTATTCCCCGCAGCAGGCGATCGTTGAGGGATCCCGGGCTACACACCTGTAGGCGCCTCGACGGCTTCCTAGGGGAGGGGGGCAAGTTCCTCCTCCACGGTCATCGCCTCTTCTGCCTAAGAAGGGATGGGGGGTAGGTTCAGCTAACGCCCACACCCCGGACAGGGACGATGCTGGACCCTACACGGGTGGGGCCACATCGCCAAAGGGGCCTGCCGAGGCCGGTGCGGACCCGAGCCCGACCTCGGGGCTGAAGCCCATATGGACTTCCATCCCCTCCCCGTCATCGTCATCGTCGTCATCTACCTCCGTGCTGGGAGAGGCTTCAAGCGGTAGCCCCTCCCTCACCTACGCCCTACAGCGCTTTTCCAGTGCGTCATGGGTCAGCATCTTCTTGTGGGCCTGCTTCTTCTCCTCGTCCTTCTTCTTCTTCTCCTTGGCTGCCAGCCGACGCACCTCCCTGGCAGTTGTGTCTTTTGGAACCGGGGGTCGGTGTGACACTATAAAATCATTAAATAAAAATAATACAGTTAGTTTTGGTATTTATGGTAATGAATTTTCTTTTAAGTGTTTGTTATTTATTTGCATTTGGAATGATTTTTTATTTCTCATAATTGATTTTGGTTATTGAATAGCATTTCTTGTTAAATGAAAATCCTAATAAAATAATAATATAATTATTGGTCCAAAAATAAATATTTTAGTTATAAATAATTTTGTCTAAATTATTATGATTTTTTAATTATTTAAAAATATAGTTATTTATATTTTAATAGAAAAGAAAAAAGAGAAGAAAAAAACGAAACCCTAGCCGTCGCGCCCGAATTCAGCCCATTTGGCCCAACAGCGCCGCCGCCACCTATTCCCTCCCCTTCCTCTCATTGACGGGCGGGCCCCACCTTCCTCACTCCTTCCCCTGCTGTTCTCCTCCCCTTGCTCTCCCATCAGCGCCGCCAGGGAGCCCAAGGACCGATGCCGAGCACCTCGCCGCGACACCGATTGCGCGCCCACGCTGCGCTAACACACGCCCCCGTGCACCGCGCAGCTTCGACGCCGACCGCCCAGACCACCCGCCCCACGCTCGCTCAGACCGCGCCAACCGCGCCCCTTCGCATGCGCACCCGGCCAACTGCCGTGCAGCCGAGACCCACGACCCGTGCCCCTGCACTACACGTCGCCTGCCCAGACACAAGCCCGAGTGTCGCTACCCGAGCCCACGCGTGCCAGGAACCGCCAGAAGCAGCGCCCAGGCTCGCGCGCCACGCCATGCGCAGGACCGGCCCTGCACCGAAGCCTCGAGCCGACCGTTCTCCTCGCGTGTAATGGAGCTTGAATGCCACTGTTTCCCTGCCATTGATGGACGCCATTCATGGCAGCCTTGAAACCGACCGGCGACTCTCTCTCTCTCCCTTCCTTCTCTATAAATTGGACGTCGAGCCCTCTCCCTCTTCCTGCCCGAGCTCCCTCTCTCACTTCCTCCTTGTTCTCTCCCTAGCCGCCGGTGCTCACTGTCGCCGCCGTCCGTGGAGCCTCGCTGGAGCTCGTGCTCACCGTCCGCCTTCCCCGCTGGAGCTCCGTCTGCGCAGCACCTCGTCGGAGCCCCGTCCGACGTCAAGAACCTCTGCCCGCACGCGCAACAGCATCACTGCTCGCCGTCGTGCCTCGCCGGAGACGTGTCCAAACCCCGTCAAACCTCGTCGTTCCTTGCCCACCGAGCCCGTTCACCGTCGTTCGTTCATCCAAGGTGGAAAACAACCCCAAATGTTGATTTATGTTCTAAATCACGTTTTGAATTAATTTATAAATTTGTGAATTATCGTTGTAATATTATATTGATACGATTTGGCGAATTATGTGTATGATTTTAGAGATTTCGATGTATGCGTGTAGCCAAATCGAACCCCGCGACAATGTTTTAAATATGCGTATGATTTTATAATTCTAGAAATGAACACGATCACTATTCACTACCTCAGTTATTTTCATACTAGAAATGTTTATAATTAATTTCGCTTTTGTGTGTGGAACGACAATTGTTAGTAGTATGTTAAGTATAAACTTATTTGCATGAAGAAATAGAAGAAATACTAAGCCACGTATTTCTGGTCAAATAAAAATATAGATGTTACTGGTCATAATAAAAAGTATTCATAAGGATAGCACTTAATTACTTAGAATTAGTAAGATATTTATCTATGTCATAATAACCATGAATATGTTATTAAAAGTATTATTTAGTAATTTACAATTAGTTCTAGTATATTAATGTTAAAGGAATTAAATAAACAATTTTTAGTATACGTATAAATTCTATTTAAGGAGAAAATCGAAAGAATAGAATTTTATTATGTTAAAATGACTTAATTAGGCACCCATGCTTTCCTAATAAAGAAATTGATAGTTATATTAGTAAATATAGGTTTCATACTAAAGAATTAGAGAAATTGTTTCTAACTATAAAATGACCTTTTTAATAGACATCATGTTTTTGATTTAATAAGGTTCGTTATAGATGTTTAAGTATAGCCGTATTAAATAGAAACTTAAATGAATATGTAGACATATGTTTCTTAATAAAAATAGAAGATAAATATATGTCCAATTAATAGATTATCTATATTTTCTTAATTAAAAGATAACAAGGGTCAGTGCTTTTATAAACTAAAATGATAGTTTATACTTTTTCCTTTGTAATGATTTAGGTCATATGTTCCTAAACTGAAACTAAATATAATCAATAGATTATTTATATTTTCTCACAATTTAATAACTAGACTTACATTTCAATTTGTCCATAACTAGTAATGTAAGCGTGATTAATCCGTTCATCACATTGAATCCATATTATTTATATATATCTTAGTGGTCCCTAGAGGATAAAATAAAGAAAACTAGTGTTCATGTCCTTTTTATAATTAAAATGTTAGTTTACATATTTGTTTTGTATACAACTTTCTTAACAAAGAATACAGGACATGTACTTTCTAATAAAAATAAAATATAATTATTTGTTCATTTTCTCTTACATAAAAGTTCATTTAAGGCCCATAACCTAACTCGTCATAAATAGGTGTTTAATAATAATGACCTTTTCACATAAAATCTATTTAGACTTATATCTTAGTTTATCCCAAGTGAATGTTTAACAATGATTTATAAGATGTTCCATAATGCTTCTAAAATTAATAACGTGTTTTATAACGCATTAACCTTAAATTTATAACTTATATCTTTTCTAAAAGGTTAAAAAGGTTTAATATCATTATAACGTGTTTTATCGTCTTATAAATCATTAATCTTAGACATATCACATATGAAATTGAATAAAAGAGTAATTTGGTGAACCTAATATGTGTATATTTTAATTAAGATACTTTTAAGCTCATGTCTTGTTTTATAAAGTATAGATCACACATTTTTGAAAAGAATACCCTCTTATTATAACCATGACTTGCGACGTTTTTGAAAAGCGAACGTTCTTTTCGTTAGGCTTTCTTATAGCTTTACATATGGTGAATGTTGTATGTTATTGAGTGGTGTTTGTTCTTCTTGTTTGTTTGTGTGATATTCAGTGGTTGATCTAGTAGTTGAGAATCAAGATATATTCCGTGGAAGAACCTCGAGTTTTCAATAAGCAAGGCAAGTGGACTTCTCCCTCTGCATGCTCTGTTTGATCCCAAACAATACATTTAATAAAGTTTATTCTTTGATATATATGCATTATTTGATGGGTTACCTATTCAGATACACCTAACCTTTCCAACCTTATTCCTTGTTAACCTGGTTTTGATATAATCAAGTAGCTATGCTATTGCTACAACTTTAACTTTATGATGTTACTCTAACTGATGATATCAATGTTCCAAATGGTAAGTTACATTATTGTTGTTAATCCGACGATTAAGCAAGATCATATTGTGATAATTGGAACATGGAGTGACCACCCGGGAAAACAGTGCAACCACGAGTGCTATCATGGCTCTGGCTTTGGTAATTAGCTTTATATGCTTAGTGCTTGACAACCTTACCTGAAATATGGGCAAGAGGGGGAGCGGTAGGTGTTGGCAGCCCACGTTAACATGGGGACGTATTCTTGGCTAAGGTACCTCACCTAGGGGGCCTCCACCATCGTCTTTAGAAACCTTTGCGGGTTGCTTCGTATTAAGTGTATTTTGTGAAAGCCTCATAGTGGATCCCTAGCCACTCACCTCGAAAGTGTTTACGAGTTTTGGCCGACCTAGGCTAGAGGGGATACACCGCTTGTGGGTAAAGTTGTACCACCTCTGCAGAGTGTAAAATAGATATATCAGTCGTGCTCACGATTATGAGCAGCCTGGACTCCTCACATGATAATTGAACTTGAAGATGGAAATAAATCGAGATCCGATGATCTGCCAATGGTTTGCTTAAGTGGCTTCACTTAAGTGTTTTGATATACTCATATACTTTTGTTTAATGGGAATACTTGGGATTCACACTTATTAGTAAGATAGGTGTTGTTAATAAAATGTTGACCAACTAAAATGTTTACCGCTCAACCTTAGCCTCACCTTGTTACCTTGCATTAGTTTTTCCCCCACTTGCTGAGCCCCGACCATAAGTGAGCTCACCCTTGCTTAATTTTGATCAGAAGCTTGCAGATGAAGATATGATGCTGAACTCCATGGATGCTAGTCTAGTGATACCCCAGTCATCTTCCTGTGGATGGATGTCCTTGTTTCGCTATACTTTGATGAATAAAGGTTAAGACATATTGTCTGTTCGAACTGTAATATGTTAATATAATTGTTATTTACACTTTTATGCATTGTCCTTTTGATATATTACACTTGTGATGTCAACATATGTGTGGAAATAGATCTTGGCACACATATGCGATGCACCCGACTCTACCCATTGGAAACGGGTGTGACAGAAGTGGTATCAAAGCAATTTGACCGTAGGTCGCTAGATTAGTTAGAAATGGAAAGCCAAGTCAGTCTTTCAAAGCCTGATATATTGTCCTCCATAAAAACTTACTTTATATCAAAGCTTGTCTCTTTTATTTTCAACCCTTCTTGTCTGATTCTTCGTCTATCAGAAGGTTCTAATGAGAAGCATTGCAAGATGATCAAGCTAGGATTACGGAACTTGAAGCGAAGATTGCCACAAGAAACCCTTTCGAAGTTATCGACGATGCCCTATTCTCTGTCTTATCCCCACTCCACAAGAAGTTTTGTTATGGATCCCCTGGATCTGTTATTTGACTTCTTGGTTAAGTTGATAGGATTGTTCTTCGGTATTAAGATTTTTGACTAGATCGATAATGGCGTTATTGTATTATAGTGGTTTTCAAATCCCTAATATTACTATATAACCCTTGACTCCTTATACTTTTGATTTCTTGCTATTATATTGCCACCCTTGCGCAATATCTACCTTGATATACTGAATTCTTTGTCTCCCTACTACTTGATAATGCCTCTCTATTATTTTGTCTCCTTGATAATACTTTCTCCCTAACTCACTTCATTCTATCATTTATCCTCACTTTAATAGTTCATGGTTATCTTATTTCACTCTTGGCCACCAACAAATATGTCTTGTCTGACCCCTTGATAATTCTTACCTGACTACTTGACTTTATAATATCTTTCTTATTCCAAACCTTGTCTCACCTTTCGTTTTGGTTGAATGAGTATAATTGGATTGTGTTGTGCTGGTATGCTTGAGTTCATTGTCCTTTGTGTTCATGTTTGATTTGTTTTTTTTTTGAAATGATTGTTGGTGTATTGTGTGACTTTTGTCCACAATGGCATCAGTTAGCTAGGTAAAACCTTAGATAGTTGGGTTTTCTCTGCTCTCTATAATCTGTCTTTGCTCAACCCTTTCATCCCTTCCATTCTTCCATACCCATACAGATGTCAGAACTTGGAATGTCAACTACAAGTGATGTCACTAAGTGCAAATAATACATTGTGTTGGCAACTCCTCCAACTAAGTCTCAGATGGAACAATTCAAGAAGGTGCATACACAGTTTCTGCAAGCAACATCTCAAGTGGTAGCTAGACTCCAACAAGTTGATTTAGCAGAATTTATAGCACATGAGCAGACTATCGATAACCATATGACATCAACCACAACATCACCCTCGATAGTTGACTTAGAAAAGCTGTTACATGCACAAGCTCTTGTAATACAGAATGTATCGCAACTCACCTCCTCATACCAGCAAGTGTTGGCAAGTCGAAACGTCACTAGAAATGAAACAACGGATGAACAAAAGGATGCACACCAACAGACAAATGATCTTGGAACATGTTGTTGTGAGTACTATGGAATTCCTTGTCGCCAGATCAGTACAAACGAAAGTGAGACTACAAAACAGAAGAACCACATTTTGTTTTCGGGCATAAAAAGTTAATGGTCTCCCCAAGAACTGCTAATAGCAAATGCACTATCAAACGATGAATTGCCAGGTTTTCCAAAAAGGAAACATCACAAGGATGCCTAGCTCCAAAAAGAAGCACACGAGTGTTACATTGATGGATGGACTATCACCTGCATAGAGTTTCAGCCCCGTCGTCGCATCAGGTCCAAGAAACAAAAATGGAAGCATGGAAAAAGTCAAGAAATAACTTTAAGAAAAGCTTGTTATCTATGTGGACGTGAAGATCATTACCTTCGTAACTGTCCTGAGAAGATTTCACTACCAAACACCTCCGAGATAAAGCTATCTCAGTCTCCAGACATGGAATATGAACAAAAATGTACAAAAACTCCTATCAACATCGTGAAGAACAACAAAAGGAATAGGAAAATCTTTGGATACATGAGTAGTCCACCTCAACCACAAGCAAAAGCCCCGAAACACATGGATACCCAAACAGAAGAATCAAGCCAGACTCAGCTATATGAGATACATACACCCAATCATCCCTCATCCTCTGTTGGTCAAGCAAAGTTGACTCTCAAAGAACTCAAAGCAAGAGGTGCTTGCTACTATTGCAAAAATGAAGAACATCTTATTCGCGAATGCCCCAAGAAACGTCTAGACCAACTAAAGAAGAAGACGGTGAAGCATGGCATAAGCAATAATCTAGAAGATCAACCAGTTATAAGTACGATGATGAAGATCGCTTGATTAGCATTCAATGCGGAGTGAAGAAACAATAAGTCCCTTATATTTAGAGGAGTTCAATGAGAACTAAGAACTTACAAATAAATCATGTACCTCCCTTGCTTTCGTGCTAGCCTTTCTTAATCTCGAGGACGAGATTCTTTTTAAGAGGGGTAGATTTGTGACACTATAAAATCATCAAATAAAAATAATACATTTAGTTTTGGTATTTATGGTAATGAATTTTATTTTAAGTGTTTGTTATTTATTTGCATTTGGAATGATTTTTGATTTCTCATAATTGATTTTGGTTATTGAATAACATTTCTTGTTAAATGAAAATCCTAGTAAAATAATAATATAATTATTGGTCCAAAAATAAATATTTTAGTTATAAATAATTTTGTCTGAATTATTATGATTTTTTTGAATTATTTAAAAATATAGTTATTTATATTTTAATAGAAAAGAAAAAAAAGAGAAGAAAAAAACGAAACCCTAGCCGTCGCGGCCGAATTCGGCCCATTTGGCCCAACAGCGCCACCGCCACCTATTCCCCCCCCCCCCCCTTCCTCTCACTGACGGGCGGGCCCCACCTTCCTCTCCTTCCCCTGCTGTTCTCCTCCCCTTGCTCTCCCATCAGCGCCGCCAGGGAGCCCAAGGACCGATGCCGAGCACCTCACCGCGACACCGATTGCGCGCCCGCGCTGCGCCAACACACGCCCCCGTGCACCGCACAGCTTCGACGCCGACCGCCCAGACCACCCGCCCCACGCCCGCTCAGACCACGCCAACCGCGCCCCTTCGCATGCGCACCCGGCCGAGTGCCGTGCAGCCGAGACCCACGACCCGCGCCCCTGCACTACACGTCGCCTGCCCAGACGCAAGCCCGAGCGCCGCTGCCCGAGCCCACGCGTGCCAGGAACCGCCAGAAGCAGTGCCCAGACTCGCGCGCCACACTATGCGCAGGACCGACCCCGCACCGAAGCCTCGAGCCGACCGTTCTCCTCGCGTGTAATGGAGCTTGAATGCCGCCGTTTCCCTGCCATTGATGGACGCCATTCATGGCAGCCTTGAAACCGACCAGTGACTCTCTCTCTCCCTTCCTTCTCTATAAATTGGACGCCGAGCCCTTGTAACACCTCTGGTGTTACTGTTACTAAAACTAGAGCATAACATCATAAGCATTGGCATTGCGTATGTTTGACACACCTAGAGTGCATTCACTAGGTAAAAATTTCAAACAAGTTGTATTGTTTTGATGTTTTGCAAATAGAACCCTAGAATAGGAAACTTAACCCTAAATAGGGATTAAGAGGGTAAAACAAGACCCAAATTGAGAGAACCCTAAAGTTTAAGTAAAATAGTCATAAAATATTATTAGGAATGGGTTTAAGTTGCATTTACACCCCTGAGATACCAGAGACCCTAATTAAAACCCTGGAAAACCCTAAATCCAAACCCTAGGGGCCTATGTGCAAAAATAGTGCACATTTGGACTAAAGTGTGAAAACTACTATGTTAAAGCATATTAAGTCATATGGTTCACAAATATAGGGATTTGCAAGTGAAACCCTAAGTTTTGGGTTTATTTGCAAAAAGTACCAAGTGAACTCTATATTAACTAAGTCTGAAATCAGAGTTTTGGCTCAACTTTGGAGCTCTGTAGCTTTCAAATTTGTGAGAATTTGCCCTAGGTCACCACATCAAAATTGTAGACTTATCAAAGGAGAGCAACTTTGCTTAAGAGTGTAAGTATGGTTGTTAAGAAGAAATTGGAGAAAATCACACTTAAAGTCGAGCTGTCAGGTTGACTGATGACTGAAACTTGGTCTGACAGTGTAGTGAGTCAATCTTTGAACCCGGATTTAAACATGATCCAGTGCAAGTTTGGGCATGATCCCCATAACAAAATTGTAGCTGGAACATGGGACTATAAGTTTGACACAGAGAGTTGATCCGATTGTTACATGAAATCAGAAGAAAATCGGGCTTCAAATCGCTCTGTCAGGCCAGCTGAAGAGGGGTCCTATGGTACAGTACTGAAGAAGATCAGTTTCAATCGTTCACCGCTGACGACTCCCTCCGCCGCGATTCGTGTCACCGGCGTCGGGATTCGTGCCTAGGTGGTTGGATAGCATCGCGTGGTGAAAAATCTTCGCCGCCGTTGAGCTGGACACCACTCCGGCTAGCCGCCATACTTTTCCCCCTTGCTCACCAATCCCTCGGATAGGATTCTCACCGCCGTTGAGCCATCGCCGTCATCCGCCGCGTGTCCAGTCACTTTAACACGTCGCGGCTGACCACACTTCGCATGTCCGGTGATCGCCAGAGGCGCCGCCACGGTAAAAGTTGTGTGGCGCAACCACCAGTGACTCACCCAGTTTATACTGATCGTAATCCGCTGCTCAAATTCGCTGTGCTCACGGCCGATTGCTATAAATTGCAGCCACCATAAGCCCCGCAAGGTCATCACACACCTAGCCACCAAAAATCACTAGCAATCGTTCGTCAGTGAGCTTGAATT
The DNA here is from genome assembly GCA_029449295.1 of Zea luxurians. Taxonomy (NCBI): domain Eukaryota; kingdom Viridiplantae; phylum Streptophyta; class Magnoliopsida; order Poales; family Poaceae; genus Zea; species Zea luxurians. Next base: position 31,974,892 of record JAOPSE010000010.1, on the reverse strand, counting down.
TTAGTTTTTCCCCAAATCAAGTCTCCGCCACCGCGAAGAGCACCTCGCCGTGGCCAGCGCGATACAGGTTAGTTCATCCCTGCTGCTCTTGTGTTTGAGTGACCTTATATGCTCGTGATGCTTGTCGACCCATTTGATTGAACTAAACTACCACCAATCACTGGGAACACATTCATCTGTCCGCAACACCCTCGGTCACCGCGGCCAGAGCGAATCGGGTCACCATTTCTGAAATTAAGTTAGGGGAAGTGATCAGGAATGGTTCAATCCTATGTCCGCTACTCAGGAGCACCGGTCTTGGCTTCCTTCAGCCAGTCTAGCTCGCTAGAGCACGGCCCTGCACTGCTCGCCGTCGTGGATTTCAGTCGGTAAAGAATTAGAAACCTAGGGGTTTTTCTGTAAACTGTCAGTGACTCCCCGAAATAGTGCGCGGGTTTCTTCTCTGGTTATTCAAGGCGCCAGGGTCTTCGGTGCAAAATCTGCAGGCGCGCGGGCGCGCACGCGCGTTTCCTCTGGGCTTGGGCCGCGTGGGCTAGATTCAGCCCAGCACTGTTCCAACCTTTTCTTTTTCTTTTTCTATGAAGCTTTAGAAATCTATAGAAAATGGTAGAAAAATCTTAAAAATGTCAAACCAATTTTTCTAGATTCCTTATTTTTCATAGTATTTAATAAAAATAGTTTCATGATTTTTAGGTCAAATAAGGAATTTTGGAGAATTTAAAATAGCTTAAAACATTGGTTCTGGATTTTTAGAAAATAGATAATCATTCCAAAAATCCCCAAATTTTTTATATGAGCTCTACACATTATTTAAAAGCCTTGGGTAGAGTTTGGTTTGATTTGGACCTTGTTTGATAACTAGAACCCAAAACCCCCACCCCCTGCTCTTTGAACTTCACTATTGACTCCAGAAACCCTAAGTTCTCGGAGTTCCGTGAAGGAAAATTGTATTCAAGAACTTTAGATAATAAATTCTTATTATCTTTGCACTCTCATGAGCATTACATGGCATTCATTCTTATATACATATATGGTTAAATCTAGAAAACGAGGAAGAGGTTGAAGTAGAAGAGTAGAAGACTTCACCACCACCACCTGTGGAACCTCAGATAGGGAATTGTTTTTACTTTGACATCTGTGGATCCGTGCCTGACTCACCTATAAACGAAGGCAAGCCCCGGTGCATTTGCCACCTTCCTTGTGATTTAAAGATCTTTATCACTTGCTTATTGCATTAGGTGATAGGAGTTGATTGATAAAACAATTCCTGCATTACCTTCCTTGAGATTGATTACCTTCCTTGATCACCTGTTTTACAAAAGATTTTGATGCTTAGCCTTGCTTTAGAAAAACAAATGTTTTGTTTTTACCAAAGGTGATATGGCAAAAGTGGGTGGGATGTTTTTGAAAACAAAACTTGATGGTGGATCCATCATGGCCGTGATGGGTTCAACATCGGAAAAGATGTACCTCTGCCAGGTACCAAACTTTGGGTTGAAATGATTAAGCTGAGACCGGGTGGGTGACTTGCACGAGAAGAGAGTCTCAGTGTAGTGTCTCCGCCTGAGTCGATTAAGGACCATGTCGATGTAGGCTTGATGACCGAGGACCCTTTAACTGGTCACATGCCTCGTCATGGGTAAGCTTTGCCTCGTGCAGACTAAGGCCAGAATAAGATAACACGGAATGGGCGTGGAGCGGTGGCGAGAGTAGCGTGTACCCTCCGTGGCAAGAGGCTAGACGGTGGTGTATCTGTGCTCTCGGTTGGCGTGAACCTGATCTGGTCTTAAGAACCCCGGTGGCGGGTTGACATATGCAAGGGTTAAGTGCTACATATGTCGTGTGATCGGAGATCCTTAGCTGAGTATAATCGATTCGGATCGCCGTACCTTCACGGTTATGAAGACTTGGTCACTGACCTATACGTAGAACTCCAATAAAGATGAAAGGATTGTTAAGAAATGGGCTAGTACAGGTCAAGTGTGTGAACTAGGGTAGAAAGAACTCTAGATGCAGGTAATTTTACCTAACTTGACAATAAAACTGAATTTTTTAAGGATCCACTTTTAGTAAGCATTTCTGCAAAACAGAGTCCTTGATCATTGAGAAACCTTACCTTGACTCCCTTATAACCAGCATACCCTTGAGAGTCTTTTCTTTGGTCAGGTAAGACTTGCTGAGTAATTCCATACTCAGGGTTTTATTCCCTATTGTTTTTAGGTGAGGAAGCAACAAACTTTTGTTGTTTCTGTTCCAAGGTGGTTCCAAAAGAAGAAAAGCAAGAGTAAAGCTGCGGGAGGAAAGGTTCCTCCATAAAAACTTTTGTTTAAAGCTTATCGGGAGGGTTTTTTTGCCTCCCTTGGTATGTAATAATACTACTCCGCACTCATAGTTATATCCTGGTCTGTAATATATAACTTCGTCTTACTTTGAAATAAATGTAAGCTTATGTAATCGCTTCCGCATTCTCGTAACTCCGATGTTCTGTAATGTCTGCGTGACGGGTAAAACGCTCTTGGGAAAGGTAAGAAAAGTAGATACCGAACTTATCAAGTGATTCAGGGGCATCTGCAGGGTTGTCTGATGTCTGTTAGATAAGGACAACTGCAGGTGGACCTAATGAATTGGGAGGTTCCGTCATAGCCCTCTCCCTCTCCCTGCCCGAGCTCCCTCTCTCACTCCCTCCTCGTTCTCTCCCTAGCCGCCGGTGCTCACTGTCGCCGCCGTCCGTGGAGCCTCGCTGGAGCTCGTGCTCACCGTCCGCCTTCCCCGACGGAGCTCCGTCTGCGCAGCACCTCGTCGGAGCCCCGTCTGACGTCAAGAACCTCTGCCCGCACGCGCAGCAGCATCACTGCTCGCCGTCGTGCCTCGCTGTCGTGCCTCGCCGGAGACGTGTCCAAACCCCGTCAAACCTCGTCGTTCCTTGCCCACCGAGCCCGTTCACCGTCGTCCGTTCATCCAAGGTGGAAACCAACCCCAAATATTGATTTATGTTCTAAATCATGTTTTGAATTAATTTATAAATTTGTGAATTATCGTTGTAATATTATATTGATACGATTTGGCGAATTATGTGTATGATTTTAGAGATTTCGATGTATGCGTGTAGCCAAATCGAACCCCGCGACAATGTTTTAAATATGCGTATGATTTTATAATTCTAGAAATAAACACGATCACTATTCACTACCTCAGTGATTTTCATACTAGAAATGTTTATAATTAATTTCGCTTTTGTGTGTGGAACGACAATTGTTAGTAGCATGTTAAGTATAAACTTATTTGCATGAAGAAATAGAAGAAATACTAAGCCACATATTTCTGGTCAAATAAAAATATAGATGTTACTGGTCATAATAAAAAGTATTCATAAGGATAGCACTTAATTACTTAGAATTAGTAAGATATTTATCTAGATCATAATAACCATGAATATATTATTAAAAGTCTTATTTAGTAATTTACAATTAATTCTAGTATATTAATGTTAAAGGAATTAAATAAACAATTTTTAGTATACGTATAAATTCTATTTAAGGAGAAAATCGAAAGAATAGAATTTTATTATGTTAAAATGACTTAATTAGGCACCCATGCTTTCCTAATAAAGAAATTGATAGTTATATTGGTAAATATAGGTTTCTTACTAAAGAATTAGAGAAATTGTTTCTAACTATAAAATGACCTTTTTAATAGACATCATGTTTTTGATTTAATAAGGTTCGTTATAGATGTTTAAGTATAGCCGTATTAAATAGAAACTTAAATGAATATGTAGACATATGTTTCTTAATAAAAATAGAAGATAAATATATGTCCAATTAATAGATTATTTATATTTTCTTAATTAAAAGATAACAAGGGTCAGTGCTTTTATAAACTAAAATGATAGTTTATACTTTTTCCTTTGAAATGATTTAGGTCATATGTTCCTAAACTGAAACTAAATATAATCAATAGATTATTTATATTTTCTCACAATTTAATAACTAGACTTACATTTCAATTTGTCCATAACTAGTAATGTAAGCGTGATTAATCCGTTCATCACATTGAATCCATATTATTTATATATATCATTTAGTGGTCCCTAAAGGATAAAATAAAGAAAACTAGTGTTCATGTCCTTTTTATAATTAAAATGTTAGTTTACATATTTGTTTTGTATACAACTTTCTTAACAAAGAATACAGGACATGTACTTTCTAATAAAAATAAAATATAATTATTTGTTCATTTTCTCTTACATAAAAGTTCATTTAAGGCCCATAACCTAACTCGTCATAAATAGGTGTTTAATAATAATGACCTTTTCACATAAAATCTATTTAGACTTATATCTTAGTTTATCCCAAGTGAATGTTTAACAATGATTTATAAGATGTTCCATAATGCTTCTAAAATTAATAACGTGTTTTATAACGCATTAACCTTAAATTTATAACTTATATCTTTTCTAAAAGGTTAAAAAGGTTTAATATCATTATAACGTGTTTTATCGTCTTATAAATCCTTAATCTTAGACATATCACATATGACATTTTATAAAAGAGTAATTTGGTGAACCTAATATGTGTATATTTTAATTAAGATACTTTTAAGCTCATGTCTTGTTTTATAAAGTATAGATCACACATTTTTGAAAGGAATACCCTCTTATTATAACCATGACTTGCGACATTTTTGAAAAGCGAACGTTCTTTTCGTTAGGCTTTCTTTTAGCTTTACGTATGGTGAATGTTGTATGTTATTGAGTGGTGTTTGTTCTTCTTGTTTGTTTGTTTGTGTGATATTTAGTGGTTGATCTAGTAGTTGAGAATCAAGATATATTCCGTGGAAGAACCTCGAGTTTTCAATAAGCAAGGCAAGTGGACTTCTCCCTCTGCATGCTCTGTTTGATCCCAAACAATACATTTAATAAAGTTTATTCTTTGATATATATGCATCATTTGATGGGTTACCTATTCAGATACACCTAACCTTTCCAACCTTATTTCTTGTTAACCTGGATTTTGATATAATCAAGTAGCTATGCTATTGCTACAACTTTAACTTTATGATGTTACTCCAACTGATGATATCAATGTTCCAAATGGTAAGTTACATTATTGTTGTTAATCTGACGATTAAGCAAGATCATATTGTGATAATTGGAACATGGAGTGACCACCCGGAAAAACAGTGCAACCACGAGTGCTATCATGGCTCTGGCTTTGGTAATTAGCTTTATATGTTTAGTGTCTGACAACCTTACCTGAAATATGGGCAAGAGGGGGAGCAGTAGGTGTTGGCAGCCCACGTTAACATGGGGACGTATTCTTGGCTAAGGTACCTCACCCAGGGGGCCTCCACCATCGTCTTTAGAAACCTTAGCGGGTTGCTTCGTATTAAGTGTATTTTGTGAAAGCCTCATAGTGGATCCCTAGCCACTCACCTCGAAAGTGTTTACGAGTTTTGGCCGACCCAGGCAAGAGGGGATACACGGCTTGTGGGTAAAGTTGTACCACCTCTATAAAGTGTAAAACTGATATATCAGCCGTGCTCACGATTATGAGCAGCCTGGACTCCTCACATGATAATTGAACTTGAAGATGGAAATAAATCGAGATCCGATGATCTGCCAATGGTTTGCTTAAGTGGCTTCACTTAAGTGTTTTGATATACTCATATACTTTTGTTTAATGGGAATACTTGGGATTCACACTTATTAGTAAGATAGGTGTTGTTAATAAAATGTTGACCAACCAAAATGTTTACCGCTCAACCTTAGCCTCACCTTGTTACCTTGCATTAGTTTTTCCCCCACTTGCTGAGCCCCGACCATAAGTGAGCTCACCCTTGCTTAATTTTGATCAGAAGCTTGCAGATGAAGATATGATGCTGAACTCCATGGATGCTAGTCTAGTGATACCCCCGGTCATCTTCCTGTGGATGGATGTCCTTGTTTCGCTGTACTTTGATGAATAAAGGTTAAGACATATTGTCTGTTCGAAGTGTAATATGTTAATATAATTGTTATTTACGCTTTTATGCATTGTCCTTTTCATATATTACACTTCTGATATCAACATATGTGTCTAAATAGATCCTGGCACACATATGCGATGCACCCGACTCTGCCCATTGGAAACGGGTGTGACAGAAATGGTATCAAAGCAATGTGACCGTAGGTCGCTAGATTAGTTAGAAATGGAAAGCCCAGTCAGTCTTTCAAAGCCTGATATATTGTCCTCCATAAAAACTTACTTTATGTCAAAACTCGTCCCTTTTATTTTCAACCCTTCTTGTCTGATTCTTTGTCTATCAGAAGGTTCTAATGAGAAGCATTGCAAGATGATCAAGCTAGGATTACAGAACTTGAAGCGAAGATTGCCAGAAGAAACCCTTTCGAAGTTATCGACGATGCCCTATTCTCTGTCTTATCCCCACTCCGCAAGAAGTTTTGTTATGGATCCCCTGGATCTATTATTTGACTTCTTGGTTAAGTTGATAGGATTGTTCTTCGGTATTAAGATTTTTGACTAGATCGGTAATGGCGTTATTATATTATAGTGGTTTTCAAATCCCTAATATTACTATATAACCCTTGACTCCTTATACTTTTGTTTTCTTGCTATTATATTGCCACCCTTGTGCAATATCTACCTTGATATACTGAATTCTTTGTCTCCCTACTACTTGATAATGCCTCTCTATTATTTTGTCTCCTTGATAATACTTTCTCCCTAACTCACTTCATTCTATCATTTATCCTCACTTTAATAGTTCATGGTTATCTTATTTCACTCTTGGCCACCAACAAATATGTCTTGTCTGACCCCTTGATAATTCTTACCTGACTCCTTGACTTTATAATATCTTTCTTATTCCAAACCTTGTCTCACCTTTCGTTTTGGTTGAATGAGTAGAATTGGATTGTGTTGTGCTGGTATGCTTGAGTTCATTGTCCTTTGTGTTCATGTTTGATTTGTTTTTTTTTTGAAATGATTGTTGGTGTATTGTGTGACTTTTGTCCACAATGGCATCAGTTAGCTAGGTAAAACCTTAGATAGTTGGGTTTTCTCTGCTCTCTATATTCTGTCTTTGCTCAACCCTTTCATCCCTTCCATTCTTCCATACCCATACAGATGTCAGAACTTGGAATGTCAACTGCAAGTGATGTCACTAAGTGCAAAGAATACATTATGTTGGCAACTCCTCCAGCTAAGTCTCAGATGGAACAATTCAAGAAGGTGCATACACAGTTTCTGTAAGCAACATCTCAAGTGGTAGCTAGACTCCAACAAGTTGATTTAGCAGAATTTATAGCACATGAGCAGACTATCGATAACCATATGACATCAACCACAACATCACCCTCGATAGTTGACTTAGAAAAGCTGTTACATGCACAAGCTCTTGTAATACATAATGTATCGCAACTCACCTCCTCATACCAGCAAGTGTTGGCAAGTCGAAACGTCACTAGAAATGAAACAACGGATGAACAAAAGGATGCACACCAACAGACAAATGATCTTGGAACATGTTGTTGTTGTGAGTACTATGGAATTCCTTGTCGCCAGATCAGTACAAACGAAAGTGAAACTACAAAACAGAAGAACCAGATTTTGTTTTCGGGCATAAAAAGTTAATGGTCTCCCCAAGAACTGCTAATAGCAAATGCACTATCAAACGATGAATTGCCAGGTTTTCCAAAAAGGAAACATCACAAGGATGCCCAGCTCCAAAAAGAAGCACACGAGTGTTACATTGATGGATGGACTATCACATGCACAGAGTTTCAGCCCCGTCGTCGCATCAGGTCCAAGAAACAAAAATGGAAGCATGGAAAAAGTCAAGAAATAACTTCAAGAAAAGCTTGTTATCTATGTGGACGTCAAGATCATTACCTTCGTAACTGTCCTGAGAAGAGTTCACTACCAAACACCTCCGAGATAAAGCTATCTCAGTCTCCAGACATGGAATATGAACAAAAATGTACAAAAACTCCTATCAACATCGTGAAGAACAACAAAAGGAATAGGAAAATCTTTGGATACATGAGTAGTCCACCTCAACCACAAGCAAAAGCCCCAAAACACATGGATACCCAAACAGAAGAATCAAGCCAGACTCAGCTATATGAGATACATACACCCAATCATCCCTCATCCCCTGTTGGTCAAGCAAAGTTGACTCGCAAAGAACTCAAAGCAAGAGGTGCTTGCTACTATTGCAAAAATGAAGAACATCTTATTCGCGAATGCCCCAAGAAACGTCTAGACCAACTAAAGAAGAAGACGGTGAAGCATGGCATAAGCAATAATCTAGAAGATCAACCAGTTATAAGTACGATGATGAAGATCGCTTGATTAGCATTCAATGCGGAGTGAAGAAACAATAAGTCCCTTATATTTAGAGGACTTCAATGAGAACTAAGAACCTACAAATAAACCATGTACCTCCCTTGCTTTCGTGCTAGCCTTTCTTAATCTCGAGGACGAGATTCTTTTTAAGAGGGGTAGATTTGTGACACTATAAAATCATTAAATAAAAATAATACAGTTAGTTTTGGTATTTATGGTAATGAATTTTCTTTTAAGTGTTTGTTATTTATTTGCATTTGGAATGATTTTTGATTTCTCATAATTGATTTTGGTTATTGAATAGCATTTCTTGTTAAATGAAAATCCTAGTAAAATAATAATATAATTATTGGTCCAAAAATAAATATTTTAGTTATAAATAATTTTGTCTGAATTATTATGATTTTTTTGAATTATTTAAAAATATAGTTATTTATATTTTAATAGAAAAGAAAAAAAAAGAGAAGAAAAAAAACGAAACCCTAGCCGTCGCGACCAAATTCGGCCCATTTGGCCCAACAGCGCCGCCGCCACCTATTCCCTCCCCTTCCTCTCACTGACAGGCGGGCCCCACCTTCCTCTCTCCTTCCCCTGCTGTTCTCCTCCCCTTGCTCTCGTGCACCGCGCAGCTTCGACGCCGACCGCCCAGACCACCCGCCCCACGCCCGCTCAGACCACGCCAACCATGCCCCTTCGCATGCGCACCCGGCCGAGTGTCGTGCAGCCGAGACCCACGACCCGCTCCCCTGCACTACACGTCGTCTGCCCAGATGCAAGCCCGAGCGCCGCTGCCAGAGCCCACGCGTGCCAGGAACCGCCAGAAGCAGCGCCCAGACTCGCGCGCCACGCCGTGCGCAGGACCGACCCCGCACCGAAGCCTCGAGCCGACCGTTCTCCTCGCGTGTAATGGAGCTTGAATGCCGCCGTTTCCCTGCCATTGATGGACGCCATTCATGGCAGCCTTGAAACCGACCGGCGACTCTCTCTCTCTCCCTTCCTTCTCTATAAATTGGACGCCGAGCCCTCTCCCTCTCCCTGCCCGAGCTCCCTCTCTCACTCCCTCCTCGTTCTCTCCCTAGCCGCCGGTGCTCACTGTCGCCGTCGTAGCTATATATAAGGTTCAAGGTTGTGGTTGTAATTTTATACAGAGTTGTATACCATGTCGTTCCTATAAATAGAGAAACAATGCCCATGCACATGGCACGATTGCTCACGTACTCGCGTAGCACCGGTTAGCTCTGTATATGAAGTTGTATTAACTCCTACCTTTGGATTGCTATCTGGACCTCTGAAGGTATAACTATATTCATTTGTAATAAAAGAAAGATAATACAAGAAGCACAACAGTAAAGATTTTCTTTGATTGCACTTCTCCATTCTATTTCTTTTAGAATTATAATTATAATAACCTTGTTCCTTCAATTTATCTCTCAGATCGAGATAAATTGAAGAGAAAAAGTCACATATTTTTAATTATATTGCCTTGTTTTGATATGCCTCACAAATCAAAACAAATAGTAACCAACATCGTACACATTTATTTCTTTAACGGAAATAATGGTATTCCAAAGAATACCTGTAGTACCCGCTGGCGCAGCCCCTTATTGATCTATTCACCTGAATCTGGATACGCTTTTTTAGAGTTGTACAAATGCAATCACTTAGAGTTTGTTTGGAACCACCCAGTTTTTAAAAAATTAGTTTATAAAAAATACCAGTTTATAGGTGAATTTATAGAAATTGATTCACAATTTCTTAAAAACCAAGAAGCTAGCTTATTCTAACTAAAAAAATAAAAACTTGTTTTTTAATAGGTTGCTTTCAAACAGGCCTTTATCTACACTAGAAAAAATGGCATAAAATCAGGCAACCTATAAACAGTGAGTGTGAGTCCCAACGCATCATACCAGCTTAGCAAATACAGAAGCGATGCAACAGGCTATTTCTCAGTCCAATTTGAGTCACCGGGTTCCTCCGACCTGCGGCATCTGGAACACTGATCCGAACCATCGGGTACATGGGTACACGGAGCAAAAAGTCTGCATCGCCGTCATGAGCAGCAGCACGACGGCGGCGAGCAGCGTCAGGATCCGCCACGACCTGAACACGTACTTCTTCAGCAGCTTCTGCGCCCGCGCCGCCGCCCGCCGGTTCCGGTGCGCGTTCACCTCCCGAATCGCGGCGTCCAGCCGGGGCACCTTGCCCAGCCGCGTCGCCCGGCACATCCCGTTCCACATGTCGGCGGCCTCCTTGTCGCTCTTGAGGCGGTTCACCACCACGCCGCTCCGCCGGAGGATCTTCACGTCCTTGGGCGTGTCGATGATGCCGTTCATCAGCTCCGTGTACCGCGCCAGCACCAGCGGCCCGCGCACGGCCACGGCCTCGTAGGCCACCAGGTTGCGCAGGACCACCTCCGTGTTGCCGTCCAGCGTGATGATGGGCAGGCTCAGCGTCGCCGTCGCGGCGTCGAAGGAGATCCCCCCGACGCCCTCGGGCGCCGGCGCGAACCGGACGCCCCACCGCTCCAGGGTCGCCACCGACGGGATCATGATCTCCTGCGCCAGCGGCGAGTTGATGATGCCCCCCAGGTTGATGCCCTTGAGCTGCGCCTCCACGTCGGTGGACGCCATCAGCCTGCTCACCAGCGGCGCCACCGCCGACAGCAGCGGCACCTTGCGCATGATCTTCCACGGGAGGCTCGACGCCAGGCTCAGCGGCCGGGAGATGAGGTTCTTGCGGACGAACCGGACCGGCGCCACGTCGAGGCTGGACACCTGCATGCAAGCCTGCTTCACCTTGTCGTAGTCAGGCAGCTGCTGCGACGGGTCGAGCATGTCGATGGTGAACTCCTCGGGCACCATCGGCGGCGGCTCCCGGCCGCCGTCGCCGTCTCCGTCGAAGACCGTCGCGTCGGGCACGAGGAAGTGGTAGAGGAGCTCGAGCAGGTGCGCGTGCCTGGCGACGTCGGCGACTACCAGCTCGGCGGTGGTCTTGACGGGGGACACCTCCTTGATGAAGCGGTCGAGCAAGGTGTGCAGCGCGGCGGCGGCGGCCTGCTCGGCGTCGGGGTGGCGGAGCGCGAGCGCCTGGGAGAAGAGGAAGAGCGGGATCTGGTTCTCCAGCATCATGGCGTCGCGCACGGTGGCGTTGATCCAGTTGGTCGCCGAGGACACCATGTCGGTGACCTCGTCGCGGTGGTAGCTCTCGAGGAAGTCGAGGAGGAAGCACGTGTCGATGGCCATCATCCATGCCAGCGTTTGGTCGCTCAGCTCCAGGAACCTGTCGGTGGGTGCACAAATATTCAGTCACTAATGGGCCTGTAGTATTTGGTTTTTGCGACAACACACCAGCCCAACAAGCCGCTGAAGTGTGGAGCTTGTTTTAATATATGCCCATTTAGGTCAAAGGGCCTATAAAGCCTATATAATTTTTTTCTTTCAAAAACTTGTAAAGCTATCTTCAATCATTCCCTCTATCCAACTTCTCCTCAATATACTTTCTGTTATTTCTTTATACCCCTAAGACCCGTATGATTCTTGAATTCAATTCCACTCTAATAATTCTAATTTATAAATAAATTCATTAAGCTAATATAGTTTTATATAGAATTTACTTGTATACTGTTGTTGGTATATGTGAGAGATATTTTTATGCTACATTTTACTATAGGGGAGTGAGCCGGAGAGCGTGTTATAAGTTGAGAAGTAGAATGATAGCCTAGTGATACATAAAATCAATTTCCACACCTCTGAATTCGGGATAGACTTACAACTAAAATTGGGAAAATATCTAAACTTGGGAAAGTGGTGGAATGCCAAATTCCAAACTAAGGGTGTGTTTGGTTTGACTTTTGTCTTTGGCTTTGTCCCCCTAAAAGCCAGACCAAATGGATGGATCTAGAAAGCAGTTTTTTTTTCTTTCTAAAAGCCGATTTTCTTGTGCAAAACTGAAAGCACCTCTAGATCTGGTTTTAGCGGCTTTCAGATAAAACTGTGAAAATATATATGGAAGAATTTTTAGCGCCTTTTAGTCGTTTTACGAAACGTTTTTAGCTTTTTAGCAGTTCACAACCTACAACAGTTTTTTTCATAACTCACAACAATTTTTTTCACAGTCACAACCTAACCAAACATACCCTAAATAACCTACTCTATTAAATAAATTCTAATTCATTCAAAACGAAGAGATCTAAACGGCCTCTAAATTTTTTTCCTTGCATACAGTGTTTCTCCAACGATTCTCTCCATCTATCTCCCACTATACCAACTAACTTCCATAATTGAATTATTTATAATACTAGTACCATATACGTTAAATGACTGGACACAGTGACGAACACAGTGCATCCGGGGATAGAGCTCAAGGCATCTATGCAGGGAAAACTTCTCTCTCACGTTCGGGGACTCTATACTGGGAACCGTGGGACATAAAAAACGTGTGTTGTAGCAACAGGATGTGTGGCCATTCCGTGAACGTTGGAGAAAGTCTTAAGACCATCGCTCCAAAAACTTTCCTTGCAAAATGTTGACTATTAATATTATATCACCAACAACTTGTCAACTTCACTCAACGAGTAAGCTCATATAGGAAAGCCGGTAACACGTGCTCTTTTGTTTCGTTTCTAGGGGTAGGTACACCAAAACTTTGGCAGCGTCCGGCCTTGTTTTTCAACGCCAAAATTTTATCAAGAAATTCCATCAAAACGCATTAATGCCGTGTTTGGTTCCCAGGAATTGGGGAAAATATTAGAAAGTGAAGTACTTTGTAGATAATGAATGTAATGAAGAAGGGCGAGGAAGCTCACTGATATTAATGAATGCAATGAAGATCATTCTGAGCTTGCACCATATGGAAGAAATTAAAGTACATGATGCTATTGACATAGATCTATACTTGATGAATAGAGTGCACTAGTAGTCGTTCACTTGCACAATAAGTTGTTTGTTATGTACTAAATCATGGTACTGTGTTGCTATCATGTTGGCGAGTTGGTAAACTGTTTACTACCCTAGTATTTTAGAACCAATCAAACCTAGTAATTATCATGTTGTGTAGGTACCTAAAAAGTGGCTAAGTGGCTAATTGTGTTAGTGAAGTGTTAAACACTTCAATTACATGAATCATGAATTGTGTAATTTTACTATTCTCTTAGAGCCTTGGAAACATATTGCTCTTGAATAAATACATTTTTGGTCCTAAAACTTGTCGTGTTGTGTCATCTCGGTCCATAAACTTTCAAATTATGTCATTGAGAGCCTTATTCGTTGTTCGGGTTTCTCTTATATCCAAACGGGTCGTGATTTCACCATACGACCTAGAACTGCCATATGTACCCCACATGTCAGTCTAAGTATATATTTTCTCTCTCTTCTCTCGGTTCTCTCTCACCTTCCCGCTCCGGCCTAGAACTTGTTGATGTTGGTAATACTTCATGAGATACTTGAGACTTATGTTTGTGAGTGTTGGAGACTTACGTTTGTGAAACTTATTTGATGTGGTGACATTTGTGAGATATATAGTGTTTGTAATACATGTGTTGATTTTGTGATATATGTGATGTCAGTGGTATATATCTTTTGTTTGTTTGGATGTAATAATAAAAACAAATAAAAATGGGTTTTCTAATCACTTTGCCGAGTGTAACAGTCGTCAAAGAGGTACTTTGCCGAGTGTCATGACCGTAGCACTCGGTAAAGAAGGCACACCTGGGAACTGGTAAAGTTTCTTTACCGAGTGTTGTGGCCCCGGCACTCGGCAAAGAAGCACATTTTGCCGAGTGTCTCCTAGTGCACTCAATAAAGAGACTGGCAAAGGGGTCCACTGGTGCTCCCTTTGCCGAGAGCTAGTCCAGCAGGTACTCCGCAAAGAGGGAGACTTTGCCGAGTGCCTCCCGGAGCACTCTGCAAAGGGATTGGCAAAGGGGTCCACTAGAGCCCTCTTTGTCGAGCGCTAGTCCAACAGACACTCTGTAAAGGCTCCGTCACTGTCACTTGGCGCCGTCACGGCGACTTTCCTTTGCCGAGTATAAGGTGGCACTTGTCAAAGACTTTGCCTAGTGACCGACAAAAAGTACTCGCCAAAAAAACCATTATCGATGTACAGTTCGCCGAGACTTTTTTTGCCGAGAGTCACACTCGACAAATAGTTTCCCGAGTGTTTTCTAGGAGCACTCGACGAAGCAGTTGTGTGGTAGTGTTAGTTCTTAGCTTTTGGTCAAACAAAATTCAGGTTTAAGAGTCCAGAGCTGTCACTGCAGCAGGAAAAAAACGTGATGTTAGCCAGGCCAGCAATCATCTCGAGAGACTGGAGGGCCGCAGGACGCATTAGTCTAGGCCAGCAGTAGAGACTAGAGAGCACCGCGCAATGATTCGTCAACTGGAAGCAGAAGCAAGGAAAATTAGATCAAAGCGCATGGTGACGACGAGTGGACGTACGGCGTACACACGTACCTGTGGTAGGGCGCCCGAATCCTGTCCTGGGCCAGGAGCAGCTGCTGCACGAGGTGGTGGAACCTGCGGCCCCCGGCGAAGAGCTTCTCGGCGCGCTTGGCGGCGGCGAGCTTGTAGCGCTCCATGTCCCTGAGCTCGGGGCGGCTGGAGTGGTAGGGCCCCAGCGCGAAGTGCTGCGGCAGGTACGCCTCGGGGCGCGTGGCCCTGAGCACGCGCGGCACGTCCAGCACCTTGGCCGCCGCGCCCAGCGCCTCGGCGGCCTCCCGCTCCAGGCTCTGCCGCACCCGGCTCAGCCACCGCTCCTCGTCGAAGCGCAGCCCAGCGCCCGCAGCCGCCGACTGCACGAACCACGCCCGCGCCTGGAGCTCCGACAGCGCCATGCGTGGTGGCCGCCTAGCTAGCTAGCTCACGGCGGCGGCGGACGGGCGATCTGGATCTCGTTGTCGTTGGTCGTCGACTGCGGCTCTCGTGTGTTGGTCCGCTGGCTGAGCTCGCTGCTGTGCGGTGTGTGGTGTGCACCCGTTTGTTCGCTCCAAGTTGCTTCGTCTTCGATGGCCCTCTGGCTGCTTTCTATAGAGAAAATGGAGCAGCTGGCTGGTCAGGTCACGCCATGGGGTGCGATGAGCTGCTGCTATATACTACTATGGTGTGATGTTTAAGCGCAAGTGGGTGGTTACGCGCTGGTAAAAGGGATTAGTTTGTAGGCATGCGTGAAACGTGACTGGGGAATAATGCGATATAGTATAGTCGATGCGTGCGTAAAGGTAAAGCTGGTCGTCGTCGTCGAGTGAAGAAAGCTAGCGGGCGCGATGATGGAACTATACTATATTGTCATTGCAATGATGAACTTGTGGTAACTTGTCCAGAGTTTCCATTATGATGATGTGATCAATGCCTAATGAATATTACGTATCGTACTATACTATACTGTTGAGCTTAGCTAGCTAGCGCTAGGAGATGGGAGCATGCACACTGCCAAAACAGGCTTCGTGGATAGACACTGCAGACGTGGAGGGGGCGCCGGGGCCCGGCAGGGGATCATCGGCATTGCTATGGATTGACGGTCGATTAGAGCAAGTGGAGGTATAGATGCCCAAACGGGCGGCCCGGCCCGGCACGACACGGGGGCCCGTTAGGCACGATGGATAATCGGGCCGTGCCCGGCTGGCCCGCGTGCCGCAGCCGCGGCCCAGGCACGGCACGGCGGCCTGGTAGTCGTACCGGGCCGGCCCGTTAAACGGCCACGCTCTTCTATTAAATGAGGAAAAATAGCAAAAAACTGTGTCTGGGTGAGGAATTGAACCCGCACTAACCAGTAGAACTCGACTGCATTTGTTGTAAATATCGAATATAAAATGTAAATATATATATATATATTATATTTTGTAAAATAAAAAAACATATAATCGTGCCGGGCCGGACCGGCACTGCGGGCCGAGCCAGCGGCCAAGCACGGCACGGTTCTCGTGCCGGGCCCGGCCCGGCACTATTAAACGGGCCGTGCTTCGGGCCGGCCCGTTAGGCACGGCCCATTTGGCCATCTATAAGTGGAGGGCATGATGACGGCATGCCAAGGTCCCGCTCGGTCAAAAAAAGACGAATTCTCTACTCGTATGAAGAACCATTTTTCTCTAGTCCTTATATTTCTTTCTAATCAAATATATGGTCCACTATCGTCAAGTGACGTGGGATGTTATCTCATGGGTCATGAGAAAACACTTAAGTCCAATACGACATTATGCTGCATGTAGCATAGCACTCCTGTATAGTACCGCCTCAATAGCTAAAGGGAGGACGTGTTGTCGAGTTAGCTATAAAAAGGGCCAGCTATCCTTTATAACTCACAATTGTCTTGGTCTTTTGGCTAAGATAAAGTGCACTATCTACAATTTAATATCTAGTATATGGATCATGTCCACTTTAATTTAAAATTTATATTTTTTTTGGGGAGGGTCCACTTTAATTTTAACTTTATTTTTTGTGGGATGGTCCATCACACTGGCTTGCCACTAGACCATCGTGTATCGTATAATCGTTGCACCATACCATCAAATATAATTGATGTGTCATGGCAACTGTAGGAAACGGGTGACGCCTAAGAGGGGGGGTGAATTAGGACTTCTAAAACTTTTACTAAACTAGGCCACAATTAAATCCCTAGAGCAAAACCTATGCAAATAATCAAAACTAGAATGTGCAAACTAGGTTTTGTCTAAGTGTTGCTATCTCTACCGCAAAGACTAAGTTTCAATCTACACTAAATAAGTATGACAACAAGATTGAAACTTAAATGCTTAATATAAATGCGGAATGTAAAGAGCTAAGTAGAGAAGCAAACTCTCGTGGATGACGCCGGTATTTTTACCGAGGTATCCGGAACCACGCAAGGTCCCGACTAATCCTCGTTGGTGCCCCTACGCAAAGGGAAGCCCACGCGAGGGCCAAGCACCACGGTCGAGTAACTCTGTAGAGAGCCGCGGGCCTTCTCCACGCGCAAGTGGTGCTCCGCTTCCGACTCCTCTCGGACGCTCCCCGCCGTCTCCACTATCGAGCTTCCGGCCGAAACGCCGCGGGCCTCGTTCCCTCCGGTACACGGTGGCGGCCGTGACACAAACGCGGTTGTCACGGTCTCGCAAGACTCTCGCCCCACTCGGTACAATTACAACGGCTCGCGCAAGAGCCGAGGGGTTGTGTGGTTTTTCTAAACTCACTCAACTAACTAGGATTCACCTAGAGCAAGCGCTAAAGCGGTCTAACTAACCTAAGCACTTCGTAAAGCACCTACGCTAATCACCGAGTGATTCTATTAAGCACTTGGGTGTTTGAGCTCTTGGAAATATGCACTATGTGTATTGGTATGTTGCTTGGGCTCTCACACCTGAGAATGGCCGGTTGGGGTGGTATTTATAGACTCTACACCCCCAACTAGCCGTTGGACAGAAAGCAGCAGCTTTCTGTCGTCGGGTGCACCGGACAGTCCGGTGCACACCGGACACTGCACTGTAGCATGTCCGGTGCCGCCACGTCAGCCGACCGTTGGCGCCTGTAGCAGTCGACCGTTGGATCCGACCGTTGGATTCGACCGTTGCCGTCTGCCCGTTGGCACACCGGACAGTCCGGTGCACACCGGACAGTCCGGTGCTACAGCCAGAGAGCGCCTGTCTGCGGCCTCTCTGCGTAGACTGTCCGGTGCCTCACCGGACAGTCCGGTGCACACCGGACACTGATGTCCGGTGCGCCACCAGGCGCTGGCTGACAGCCCTCGCCTTGGATTTCTTCGCTGATTTCTTCGGGCTTCTTTGTTCTTGAGTATTGGACTCCTATGCATCTTTTTATGTCTTCTTTTGAGGTGTTGCATCCTCATTGCCTTGGTCCAATTCTCTTCGCATCCTGTGAACTACAAACACAAACACTAGAAAACTTATTAGTTCACGGATTGTGTTGTTCATCAAACACCAAAACTTAATTAGCCAAATGGCCCGGGGTCCATTTTCCTTACAATCTCCCCCTTTTTGGTGATTGATGACAACACAACCAAAGCAAGCAAATAATACAAGTATTTGAAAGAAAATATGCATTTTACTTGCTAGGATGCATGATTGTCCCCACAATGTGATATTATGGACTTAAGCCTCCCCCTAACTCCATAATTCACTTACTTCCTATTTTGGACCAAATAACCAAAACCACTGGAAAAACCATTTGTAGATATAAAATTTAAAATTGGTGGTGTTTGGTGTTTGATAAAGTTTTCATTGCTTTGGTCCCTAAACTTCTCCCCCTTTGGCATCAACCACCGAAAAGGAAGACATTAAAAGCATGTAGGAAGTAAATAAAAGCTTGCCCTCAACAAGAAATCTATCAAATGATACCACTAGAAGGATATTGAAATAAACCATATGAATGATACCACTCGAAGGAGTCCTCAAAAGATTACTCCCCCTAAATGAGTGTTCTCTTTAGAAAGAAGTTTCTCCCCCTTTTTAGAGATGAAGAAATACTCCCCCTGACAGAGATCCTCTACTTAGGAAAAAGCATGTGAAAATTAGAGGTGCAAGACATGATTTGAAAAGACTAACTTCCCTTATGCATAGGTAACAGAATATGAGTTAATTACTTATGCATTTTTGCAACATGGAAGCATATGATATGAAATATAGTCTAATCAAATATTGGAGAAGACATGTAAATGATACTGAATGTAGTCTCAAAAGATACCACTTGAAGATCAATGGCGAGCTTGAGAGACATGAGAGTTCTTGGAGATTTTGCAGTGGAAGATTGTTGTCTTTCTCCGGGGACTTCATTTTCCTTACAATGAGACTATCACATGAAATAGACTTGAAAAGGTGTTAGTCTCAAAGTGTTAGATTATAGAGTAACCTCCCCCTAAAGGTGTGCATACAAGTTTTGAATACTTGTAGGAGACATGCACCTTGATTTGATATCAAGAGGGGCAAATTATCCATAATCCAAACTTTGGCACATATAAGTTAAATGATACACTTGTAGAAATTATAAATTTTCAATAGATGCATCATTTACTATGGAGTGATATAGAAGCTATGTGCCGTGCTTAAATAAACATTTTAAGCCATGTAGGTTTGCTTAAGTATATGAATTAAAAACAAGCAATCCTACCATATGATTTACCTAGTATGCATGATTTTAAACAAAAGTTCATAACAAATGTAATACTAGGCAAGAAAGGTAAACTAGATAAAAGATAAATAGATACGCATATCTAAAAACGAGAAATATAATAAAACTAGTTACCTTAGTCATGGGTGGGAAATTTGGGTCCAAAATTTTCACTAACCCACTTGGCAATAAACTTGATCCAATATGATGTATCCCATGATATACATCCCAATTTAGCCAAGTCTCCAAATTTCCCGAAGACCTTCGGTCCACTCACTTCCCTTTCGGGATCCAAACCTTCTTGGTGCTTTTCAAGGCTGAAATTATCTCCTTTGGCACCCAGATACGTTTGGCCCCTTTTCCTTTGTTGCCTTGCTTGTTGGCCTTGATTGCTATCACCTTTCCGTTCTTTTTCTTCTTGATCAAATATGGTGTAGCATCCTTTTTGTTCACCTTTTTGATGTAGGTGTTGGGGATTTTGCTTGATGGCTTTTGCTTGAGCTTTTGCCTTTGTTTATCCCCGGTCATCGCCTTGCATTGGAAAGACTTGTGGCCTTCCTTGTGGCATAGCCTACAAATCACAGTTTCTCCCTCTACAGGCTTGTTCACTCCCGCAGTGGTGTTATCCTGTGGAGGTCGGATTTGTTTGGCTTTGCCTTTCTTGTCATACAAAGCCTTGCCAAGGCGAGCCACTTCTTGCTTTAATTGTTCATTTTCCTTTGCAACCTCATCCGTACATGTCTCTACAACAATATTCTCAACAACGACTTGGTTGCAGGGGTTAGAATCATCAATTAAATCAAAGCAGGAAGTAGAAGCATCTTTCTTAATTATTTCAGGCATTTCAATTAAAGATGCTGCTGGGGTGCTACCAATGTTTTCTAGCTTAGTAGTTAGCTCATTATTGTGTATGCTAAGAATTTCCATTTTCTCTAGCAAATTTTCAATAGCTTCTTGGGAGCTAGCTATCTTAGCCTTAAGTTTTTCATTCTTTTTAATAAGGCTATTATCGGTAGCAGTGGATGGAGCACTAGATTCTAATAGCTCAATTTTAGTTGACAGCTCACTATTTAAGTTTGCAAAAGTTTCAAATTTTTCTAGCAAACCTTTGTAATCATTTTGAGAGCTAATCAACTTATTTTTCAAAGTTTTAAGTTGAGCTTTTTGCTTAGTGCAAACATCCTGAAAAAATTTAACGGCTTCCGCAAGCTCTTCTAGAGAGGCCTTTCCCTCACCTTCATCATCACTACTGCTTTCATCACTAGAGGATGGAATGCTTTTGTTACCTCTTGCCATAAGGCATTTGTGTGATGACCGTGATGATCGTGACGAGGACCGGTGGCTGCGCATCCTTGGAGGTTCATCTTCACTTGAAGAATCATCCCAAGTTCTAACACTTGTTAGTGCCTGGCCTTTGCTCCTCTCCTTTTTGGGCTTGGCCATATTTGGACAGTTGTCCCTGAAGTGGCCCTTCTCCCCACATGCGAAGCATCCTCTCTTCCTTTGCTTTTTCCTGTCAATGTTAAAGAGAAGATCCTCGACCTGCAGGGGCACACCCATTAGATTAATCTTGCGGATCATCCTCATTACCTTTCCGACGCGTCGGATTGTTTCTTCGTCCTCGGAGGATGATGTGCATGGTTGATTATCTTCATCATCATCACTTCCTTCTTCTTCCTCTTCTTCACTTGAGGAACTTGGAGTGGGAGCCTTCTTTTTGCCCTTCCTTTCATCACATGCAAAAGCATATGGTCTTGAGGAAGCTGGCTCCTCTCCCCGACTCATTTTTCGCGACATCTCAAAGGCCGCGATTTTCCCAATCACAATGGTCGGGGTCATGTTGCTCAAATCCTCCATGTTGTGAAGGATGGTGATGATGCTCCCATATCTTTGTTGTGGTAGCAGGGAGATAATCTTCCTCACAATGTCCGCATCACCTAGCTTATTAATGCCAATAGAATTGAGCTCATTGATAATTAGATTCAAACGAGAATACATGTCTCTAACAAGCTCATCATCTTTCATGGCAAAAGAATTATACTCATTTAAGACTAGGCAATGTTTTTGCTCACGGACATTGGATGTGCCGTCATGGAGCTCATGCAATTTTAGCCAAATCTCATTAGCAGTTTTCAAGGTAAATACTTGATTAAAAATATCCATGCTAAGAGATTCATACAAGCAATTTTTGGCTCTAGCATTTAAATGAATTTCTTTTTCCTCACTCGTGGTGGGTTTCTCGGGATTCTTGAGGGGTTTCATCCCGTCACGAGTGACTCTCCAAACACCTAGATCAACGGCCTCTAGGTAACAAGCCATTCTAGCACTATAATATGGGAAGTTAGTGCCGTCGAAGTGTGGTGGCCTATGGGTATCCATCCCTTCCTCTAAAAAGCGTCGGCTCTTTTAGCGGTGAAGCTAAAGCGTTTCAAATGAGCCAAACCGGGCTTTGATACCACTTGTAGGAAACGGGTGACGCCTAAGAGGGGGGGGTGAATTAGGACTTCTAAAACTTTTACTAAACTAGGCCACAATTAAATCCCTAGAGCAAAACCTATGCAAATAATCAAAACTAGAATGTGCAAACTAGGTTTTGTCTAAGTGTTGCTATCTCTACCGCAAAGACTAAGTTTCAATCTACACTAAATAAGTATGACAACAAGATTGAAACTTAAATGCTTAATATAAATGCGGAATGTAAAGAGCTAAGTAGAGAAGCAAACTCTCGTGGATGACGCCGGTATTTTTACCGAGGTATCCGGAACCACGCAAGGTCCCGACTAATCCTCGTTGGTGCCCCTACGCAAAGGGAAGCCCACGCGAGGGCCAAGCACCACGGTCGAGTAACTCTGTAGAGAGCCGCGGGCCTTCTCCACGCGCAAGTGGTGCTCCGCTTCCGACTCCTCTCGGACGCTCCCCGCCGTCTCCACTATCGAGCTTCCGGCCGAAACGCCGCGGGCCTCGTTCCCTCCGGTACACGGTGGCGGCCGTGACACAAACGCGGTTGTCACGGTCTCGCAAGACTCTCGCCCCACTCGGTACAATTACAACGGCTCGCGCAAGAGCCGAGGGGTTGTGTGGTTTTTCTAAACTCACTCAACTAACTAGGATTCACCTAGAGCAAGCGCTAAAGCGGTCTAACTAACCTAAGCACTTCGTAAAGCACCTACGCTAATCACCGAGTGATTCTATTAAGCACTTGGGTGTTTGAGCTCTTGGAAATATGCACTATGTGTATTGGTATGTTGCTTGGGCTCTCACACCTGAGAATGGCCGGTTGGGGTGGTATTTATAGACTCTACACCCCCAACTAGCCGTTGGACAGAAAGCAGCAGCTTTCTGTCGTCGGGTGCACCGGACAGTCCGGTGCACACCGGACACTGCACTGTAGCATGTCCGGTGCCGCCACGTCAGCCGACCGTTGGCGCCTGTAGCAGTCGACCGTTGGATCCGACCGTTGGATTCGACCGTTGCCGTCTGCCCGTTGGCACACCGGACAGTCCGGTGCACACCGGACAGTCCGGTGCTACAGCCAGAGAGCGCCTGTCTGCGGCCTCTCTGCGTAGACTGTCCGGTGCCTCACCGGACAGTCCGGTGCACACCGGACACTGATGTCCGGTGCGCCACCAGGCGCTGGCTGACAGCCCTCGTCTTGGATTTCTTCGCTGATTTCTTCGGGCTTCTTTGTTCTTGAGTATTGGACTCCTATGCATCTTTTTATGTCTTCTTTTGAGGTGTTGCATCCTCATTGCCTTGGTCCAATTCTCTTCGCATCCTGTGAACTACAAACACAAACACTAGAAAACTTATTAGTTCACGGATTGTGTTGTTCATCAAACACCAAAACTTAATTAGCCAAATGGCCCGGGGTCCATTTTCCTTACAGCAACATATGTGCATTGTACTAGTAGAGCATTATTAGCCAGGGTTTCCACTGTTTCCACGATTTCCATCGTTGTCGTGCTCCTCCATATTTGAAAGATAAAACGCTAAAATTATGCACAAATAGGGATTCGAACGAGGGTTATTAGCTCCAAACCCATATCCACAGCCACCTAACTAACAGAACATATATGTCTTTTGTCACACCCGGTTTTGGAAGACAAACCGAATGCGAACCATGTACGTGCCAGGATCAGAACTCACGTACACAGCGATTACATAATTGGACATCATCACACAATGCTCAAAGTAAATAGCGGAAAAGTACTATAATTATATCAAGATGTCCAAGACATATATCCACAGAGTCTAATACATAGTCATAGTCTTCAACATTAATATCAAAGTGCGAAAATACGAAACGTAGAAGATAAGCCTACACAGGCAGTTGAC
Source organism: Zea luxurians (assembly GCA_029449295.1). Taxonomy (NCBI): domain Eukaryota; kingdom Viridiplantae; phylum Streptophyta; class Magnoliopsida; order Poales; family Poaceae; genus Zea; species Zea luxurians. Next base: position 31,951,119 of record JAOPSE010000010.1, on the reverse strand, counting down.
TAGGGGTTTGCCACTAAGATAAACTAGAACTCATCGTAGTCCTAAAACTCCTCAAAGTCCTCCGTGTTGCCAGCATCTCCTCCTGAGCACTGAGTACAGTGGGGACAACCTGGGGGGTGGTTTGTAAAGCAAGGGTGAGTACACATCAACGTACTCAGCAAATGTCCCGTTTGGCTAAAGTGGACTAGCTGTATGTGGAGTTAAGGTTAAGCAGTTGCTTTTAGTTGGTCAAGTTTTCATTACTATAAGTAGAGCCAAATTTTAGTAATAAACTCAGTTATTACCCAGAAGCACTTCCTCCGAGAGGAAATACCAGAGATCAAAACTATAACCATCATTGCTAACCATCATCATAAGAGTAACCAAAGTTCTTCTAATCAAAGAGGATCCTAAGGCTGCTCTTAACCGTGAGCACGACTGATATACCAGTTTCTAACACTCTGCAGAGGTCGCACACTTTACCCACAAGTCGTGATTCCCTTTCTGCCCGGGGTTTTAGCCTCCCCATTGAACACTACCAAGGTGACCTAGCAGGGTCTCACTACGTAGCCTTTACAAAGATTCCCAGAGGTCATAGTCGCTCGTTAGGTTTCTCTAGTTTGATAAACACAGTACATCTCGTCAAAGGAAGGGTGACTAACAAAACCAAATCGAGAACCTCTGCAACTAGCCTCGGCAGAGCAAGTATTGTGCCCGGACCCCATTGACGGCCCTACAGCGAAGCCAACTACTCCTCTGGTTCCTCTAATTAATCAGCTAAGGGCGTCCTATTCCACCCTCATGGTTGCACTGTTATCCCGGGTTATCACTCCCCAAACAGGTCCTTACGGAGAGGTACTCAAGAAATAGCCTGAGTCCCCTAAAGTAATCACAAGAACATCATCGGGATAACATCATCGTATCATAAGTATTCACATCATGTTCATTGATTAAGTTAAAGCAGTAGCATAATGCTAATCATGATAACCCAAAAGGTAAACAAGGATAAGATAAATACATGCTAGTCAATCCTTAAGTTTTCAATAATGTAATGCGGGATAGTGAATTATAAAGTTAAATAGGACATGATAGGTCTGAGCACACTTGCCTTCACCAGGTCGTTGCTCAGGAAGATCTTCGGCAACACACTCAGGAACCACAGACTGCTTGTTGTCTAAATAAAGCGATCATACATTCAATACATTTGGAAAGTGCAAATGAACAGCACATCAAATATGTACAAACATTGGAACACATCTCAAAAGGTATAGTATTAATTAAAGAAGAAGGAGATCAAATTATAAAATGAACTAATCTTAATTAGGAGTTGATTACTCTTTAAGTGTTATCCATTGAAAGTCGCCTAGAGGGGGGGTGAATAGGGCGAAACTGAAAATCTCAAAAATAACCACAACTACAAGTCGGGTTAGCGTTAGAAATATAATAGAGTCCGCGAGAGAGGGCGCAAAACAAATCGCAAGCGAATAATGAAGTGAGACACGCGGATTTGTTTTACCGAGGTTCGGTTCTCTCAAACCTACTCCCCGTTGAGGAGGCCACAAAGGCCGGGTCTCTTTCAACCCTTCCCTCTCTCAAACGGTCCCTCGGACCGAGTGAGCTTCTCTTTCTCAAATCACTTGGGAATCAAACTTCCCGCAAGGACCACCACACAATTGGTGTCTCTTGCCTCAATTACAAGTGAGTGTTTGATCACAAGAAAGAATGCCAAAGAAAAAGAAGCGATCCAAGCGCAAGAGCTCAAATGAACACTACAAATCACTCTCACTAGTCACTAGGGCTTTGTGTGGAGTTGGGAGAGGATTTGATCTCTTTTGGTGTCCTTTGGCATTAGAAACAAGAACTTTGGGTACCCAAACACAAGTTTTGGAGCCCTTGTGTTTGCCCCCAACAATCTTGGCAACTACCTTGCCGGATTTGTTAGTTAAAACATATGATGCATCAAAAGTTTTGAATGAAATAGCATGATCATTTGATGCATTAGGAGTTTTCTTTCTAGGCAACTTGGCACGGGTTGGTTGCCTAGAGCTAGATGTCTCACCCTTATACATAAAAGCATGGTTAGGGCCAGAGTGAGACTTCCTAGAATGAGTTCTCCTAATTTTGCTCTCAGGATAGCCGGCAGGGTACAAAATGTAACCCTCGTTATCCTGAGGCATGGGAGCCTTGCCCTTAACAAAGTTAGATAAATTCTTTGGAGGGGCATTAAGTTTGACATTGTCTCCCCTTTGGAAGCCAATGCCATCCTTGATGCCCGGGCGTCTCCCATTATAGAGCATACTTCTAGCAAATTTAAACTTCTCATTTTCTAAGTTATGCTCGGCAATTTTGGCGTCTAATAAGGCTATATGATCATTTTGTTGTTTAATTAAAGCCATGTGATCATGAATAGCATTGATATCAACATCTCTACATCTAGTACAAATAGAAACATGTTCAACATTAGATGTAGAGGGTTTGCAAGATTTTAGTTCTACAACCTTAGCATGTAACATATCATTCTTAGTTCTAAGGTCGGAAATAATAGTATTGCAAACATCAAAATTTTTAGCCTTAGCAATCAAATTTTCATTTTCTACTCTAAGGCTAGCAAGAGACTCATTCAATTCCTTAATCTTAGCAAGCAAATCATCATTATCATTTCTAAGATTGGGAATTGAATCAATACAAACATGAGAATCAACCTTAGCAATTAATCTAGCATTTTCATTTCTAAGGTTGTTAATGGTCTCATGGCAAGTGCTTAGCTCACTAGACAATTTTTCACATTTTTCTACCTCTAGAGCATAAGCGTTTTTAACCTTAACATGTTTCTTGTTTTCCTTGATTAGGAAATCCTCTTAGGAGTCCAAGAGATCATCCTTTTCATGGATAGCACTAATTAGCTCATTTAATTTTTCTTTTTGTTCCATGTTAAGGTTGGCAAAAAGGTTATGCAAATTGTCTTCCTCACCACTAGCATTATCATCACTAGAAGATTCATATTTAGTGGAGGATTTAGATTTAACCTTCTTCCTTTTGCCGTCCTTTGCCATGAGGCACTTGTGGCCGACGTTGGGGAAGAGGAGTCCCTTGGTGACGGCGATGTTGGCGGCGTCCTCGTCGGAGGAGGACTCGGTGGAGCTCTCGTCAGAGTCCCATTCCCGGCAAACATGGGCATCGCCGCCCTTCTTCTTGTAGTACTTCTTCTTTTCTCTCCTCTTTCCCTTCTTGTCGTCGCCCCTGTCACTGTCACTAGACATAGGACATTTTGCAATAAAATGATCGGGCTTACCACATTTGTAGCACACTTTCTTGGAGCGGGGTTTGTAGTCCTTCCCCCTCCGTTGCTTGAGGATTTGGCAAAAGCTTTTGATGATTAAAGCCATCTCCTCATTGTCGAGCTTGGAGGCGTCAATTGGTTGTCTACTTGGTGTAGACTCCTCCTTCTTCTCTTCCGTTGCCTTGAAGGCCACCGGTTGCGCCTCGGACGTGGAGGGATCATCAAGCTCGTTGATCTTCTTTGAGCCCTTGATCATACATTCAAAGCTCACAAAATTCCCGATAACTTCCTCGAGAGTCATTAGTGGGTATTTAGGATTTCCACGAATTAATTGAACTTGAGTGGGGTTAAGGAAAATGAGAGCTCTTAGAATAACCTTAACCACCTCGTGGTCGTCCCACTTTTTGCTTCCGAGGTTGCGCACTTGATTTACCAAGGTTTTGAGCCAGTTGTACATATCTTGTGGCTCCTCCCCTTGGCGAAGACGGAAGCGACCGAGCTCCCCCTCGATCGTTTCCCGCTTTGTGATCTTGGTGAGTTCATCACCCTCGTGCGCGGTCTTGAGTAGGTCCCAAATCTCCTTTGCATTTTTCAACCCTTGCACCTTGTTGTATTCCTCCTTGCTTAGAGAGGCGAGGAGTATGGTTGTAGCTTGAGAGTTGAAGTGCTCGATTTGGGCCACCTCATCCGTATCATAATCCTCATCCCCTATGGATGGTACCTGTGCTCCAAACTCAACAACATTCCATATACTTTTGTGGAGTGAGGTTAGATGAAATTTCATTAAATCACTCCACCTAGCATAATCTTCGCCATCAAAAGTTGGCGGTTTGCCTAATGGAACGGAAAGTAATGGAGTATGTCTAGGTGTATGAGGATAGTGTAAGGGGATCTTACTAAACTTCTTGCGCTCTTGGCGCTTAGAAGTTACGGACGGCGCATCGGAGTCGGAGGTCGATGTTGATGAAGTGTCGGTCTCGTAGTAGACCACCTTCCTCATCCTCTTGTGCTTGTCGCCTTTCTGATGCGACTTGTGAGAAGAAGATTTTTCCTTCTTCTCTTTGTGGTGAGAAGAGGAAGATCTTTTCTCCTTCCGTTTGGAGGAGTCCTTCTTCTTCTCCCTCCTCTTGGTGCGGGACTCTTCCGATGAAGTGCTCCCTTGGCTTGTAGTGGGCTTGTCGCCGGTCTCCATCTCCCTCTTGGTGTGATCTCTCGACATCACTTCGAGCGGTTAGGCTCTAATGAAGCACCGGGCTCTGATACCAATTGAAAGTCGCCTAGAGGGGGGGTGAATAGGGCGAAACTGAAAATCTCAAAAATAACCACAACTACAAGCCGGGTTAGCGTTAGAAATATAATAGAGTCCGCGAGAGAGGGCGCAAAACAAATCGCAAGCGAATAATGAAGTGAGACACGCGGATTTGTTTTACCGAGGTTCGGTTCTCTCAAACCTACTCCCCGTTGAGGAGGCCACAAAGGCCGGGTCTCTTTCAACCCTTCCCTCTCTCAAACGGTCCCTCGGACCGAGTGAGCTTCTCTTTCTCAAATCACTTGGGAATCAAACTTCCCGCAAGGACCACCACACAATTGGTGTCTCTTGCCTCAATTACAAGTGAGTGTTTGATCACAAGAAAGAATGCCAAAGAAAAAGAAGCGATCCAAGCGCAAGAGCTCAAATGAACACTACAAATCACTCTCACTAGTCACTAGGGCTTTGTGTGGAGTTGGGAGAGGATTTGATCTCTTTTGGTGTCCTTTGCAATGAATGCTAGCTCTTGTATAGTGGTTGGAAGCTGGAAAACTTGGATGCAATGAATGGTGGGTGGTTGGGGGTATTTATAGCCCCAACCACCAAACTAGCCGTTTGGTGAGGCTGTCTGTTCGATGGCGCACCGGACAGTCCGGTGCACACCGGACATGTCCGGTGCGACAGCCACGTCACCAAAGCCGTTGCAATTTGACCATTGGAGTTCTGACTTCTGGGCCCTCCTGGATGTCCGGTGCACACCGGACATGAACTGTAGATTGTCCGGTGCGCCTGCTCCCGCGTGCCTGACGACTGCGCGCTTCTGGCGCGCATTAAATGCGTCGCAGGTAGCCGTTGGCGCCGAAATAGCCGTTGCCCCGCTGTTACACCGCATAGTCCGGTGTACACCGGACATGTCCGGTGAATTATAGCGGAGCAGCCTTTGCGAATTCCCGAGACTGGCGTGTTCCTGAGCCGCGTCTCAAATGAGCACCGGACACTGTCCGGTGTACACCGGACAGTCCGGCGAATTTTAGAGCGCTGGCTCTGGAAAATTCCCGAGGGCGACGAGTTTGAGCTGAAGTCCTCTGGTGCACCGGACACTGTCCGGTGGCACACCGGACAGTCCGGTGCGCCAGACCAGAGGAGCCTTTGGTTGCTCCTTTGCCCTTTTGTTGAACCCAACACATGGTCATTTTATTGGCTAAGTGTGAACCTTTTGCACCTGTATAACTTATACACTAGAGCAAACTAGTTAGTCCAATATTTGTGTTGGGCAATTCAACCACCAAAATTATTTAGGGACTAGGTGTAAGCCTAATTCCCTTTCAATCTCCCCCTTTTTGGTGATTGATGCCAACACAAACCAAAGCAAATATAGAAGTGCATAATTGAACTAGTTTGCATAATGTAAGTGCAAAGGTTGCTTGGAATTGAGCCAATATAAATACTTACATGATGCGCATGGATTGTTTCTTTGTTTTTAACATATTGGACCATATTTGCACCACAAGTTTTGTTTTTGCAAACTCTTTTGTAAATTCTTTTCAAAGTCCTTTTGCAAGATAGTCAAAGGTAAATGAATAAGATTTTGCAAAGCATTTTCAAGTTTTGAAATTTTCTTCCTTTGTTCCAAATGCTTTTCCTTTGACTAAACAAAACTCCCCCTCAAATAAAGTCTCCTCTTAGTGTTCAAGAGGGTTTTTAAGACATCAATTTTGAAAATACTACTTGCTCCCCCTTTAGAGCACAAAGAGATACCAATTTTGAAATTTTTCATCCGATTGACAAACATTAGTTTTAAAATTAGGGTGGTGGTGCGGTCCTTTTGCTTTGGGCTCATACTTTCTCCCCCTTTGGCATGAATCGCCAAAAAACGGATACTTTGAGTGAGACATAAGCCCTTTCTTGTTAACTATTTTCTCCCCTTTGGCAAAATAAAACATATGAGTGAAGATTATACCAAAGACGGAGAGTGGAGCGGAGCGACGGCAAAGGATGAGTAGTAGAGTGGAGTGGAAGCCTTGTCTTCGCCGAAGACTCTAATTCCCTTTCAATATACCTATGACTTGGTTTGAAATACACTTGAAAACACATTAGTCATAGCATATATAAAAGAGACATGATCAAAGGTATATTTATGAGCTATGTGTGCAAATTAGCAAAAGAAATTCCTAGAATCAAGAATATTGAGCTCATGCCTAAGTTTGGTAAAAGTTTGTTCATCAAGAGGCTTGGTAAAGATATCGGCTAATTGATCTTTAGTGTTAATGTATGAAATCTCGATATCCCCCTTTTGTTGGTGATCCCGAAGAAAATGATACCAAATGGCTATGTGTTTAGTGCGGCTATGCTCAACGGGATTATCCGCCATGCGGATTGCACTCTCATTATCACATAGAAGAGGAACTTTGGTTAATTTGTAACCGTAGTCCCGCAGGGTTTGCCTCATCCAAAGCAATTGCGCGCAACAATGGCCTGCGGCAATATACTCGGCTTCGGCGGTAGAAAGAGCGACCGAATTTTGCTTCTTTGAAGCCCATGACACCAAGGATCTTCCCAAGAACTGGCAAGTCCCCGATGTGCTCTTCCTATTAATCTTACACCCCGCCCAATCGGCATCCGAATAACCAATCAAATCAAAAGTGGATCCCCGAGGGTACCAAAGCCCAAACTTAGGAGTATAAGCCAAATATCTCAAGATTCGTTTTACGGCCGTAAGGTGTGATTCCTTAGGGTCGGCTTGGAATCTTGCACACATGCATACGGAAAACATAATGTCCAGTCGAGATGCACATAAATAAAGCAATGAACCAATCATCGACCGGTATACCTTTTGATCCACGGACTTACCTCCCTTGTCGAGGTCGAGATGCCCATTTGTTCCCATGGGAGTCTTGATGGGCTTGGCATCCTTCATTCCAAACTTGCTTAGAATGTCTTGAGTATACTTTGTTTGGCAAATGAATGTGCCCTCTTGGAGTTGTTTGACTTGAAATCCTAGAAAATACTTCAACTCCCCCATCATAGACATCTCAAATTTCTGTGTCATGATCCTACTAAATTCTTCACATGTAGATTTGTTAGTAGACCCAAATATAATATCATCAACATAAATTTGGCATACAAACAAATCATTATCAAGTGTTTTGGTGAATAAAGTAGGATCGGCTTTGCCGACTTTGAAGCCATTTGCAATAAGGAAATCTCTAAGGCATTCATACCATGCTCTTGGGGCTTGCTTGAGCCCATAAAGCGCCTTAGAGAGCCTATAAACATGGTTAGGGTACTCACTGTCTTCAAAGCCGGGAGGTTGCTCAACATAGACCTCCTCCTTGATTGGTCCATTGAGGAAGGCACTCTTCACGTCCATTTGATAAAGCTTGAAGCCATGGTAAGTAGCATAGGCCAATAATATGCGAATTGACTCAAGCCTAGCTACGGGTGCATAGGTTTCACCAAAATCCAAACCTTCGACTTGTGAATACCCCTTGGCCACGAGTCGAGCTTTGTTCCTTGTCACCACACCATGCTCGTCTTGCTTGTTGCGGAAGACCCACTTGGTTCCTACAACATTTTGATTAGGACGTGGAACTAAATGCCATACCTCGTTCCTCGTGAAGTTGTTGAGCTCCTCTTGCATCGCCATCACCCAATCCGAATCTTGGAGCGCTTCCTCTACCCTGTGTGGCTCAATAGAGGAAACAAAAGAGTAATGCTCACAAAAATGTGCAACACGAGACCGAGTAGTTACCCCCTTATGAATATCGCCGAGGATGGTGTCGACGGGGTGATCTCGTTGTATTGCTTGGTGGACTCTTGGGTGTGGCGGCCTTGGATGTTCATCCTCCTTGTCTTCATCATTTGCGTCTCCCCCTTGATCATTGTCGTCGTCTTGAGGTGGCTCATCATTGTCTTCTTCATCTTTATCAACTTGAGCTTCGTCCTCATTTTGGGTTGGTGGAGATGCTTGCGTAGAGGAGGATGGTTGATCTTGTGCATGTGGAGGCTCTTCGGATTTCTTAGGACACACATCCCCAATGGACATGTTCCTTAGCGCTATGCATGGAGCCTGTTCTTCACCTATCTCATCAAGATCAACTTGCTCTACTTGAGAGCCGTTAGTCTCATCAAACACAACGTCACAAGAAACTTCAACAAGTCCTGAGGACTTGTTAAAGACCCTATATGCCCTTGTGTTTGAGTCATATCCTAGTAAAAAGCCTTCTACAGTTTTAGGAGCAAATTTAGATTTTCTACCTCTTTTGACAAGAATAAAACATTTGCTACCAAAAACTCTAAAATATGAAATATTGGGCTTTTTACCGGTTAGGAGTTCATAGGATGTCTCCTTGAGGATTCGGTGTAGATATAACCGGTTGATGGCGTAGCAGGCGGTGTTGACCGCCTCGGCCCAAAACCGATCCAGTGTCTTGTACTCATCAAGCATGGTTCTTGCCATGTCCAATAAAGTTCGATTCTTCCTCTCCACTACACCATTTTGTTGTGGGGTGTAGGGAGAAGAGAACTCATGCTTCATGCCCTCCTCCTCAAGGAAGCTTTCAATTTGAGAGTTCTTGAACTCCGTCCCATTGTCGCTTCTAATTTTCTTGATCCTTAATCCGAACTCATTTTGAGCCCGTCTCAAGAATCCCTTTAAGGTCTCTTGGGTATGAGATTTGTCCTGCAAAAAGAACACCCAAGTGAAGCGAGAATAATCATCCACAATAACTAGACAGTACTTACTCCCGCCGATGCTTATGTAAGCGATCGGGCCGAATAGGTCCATGTGTAGGAGCTCCAGTGGCCTGTCACTAGTCATGATGTTCTTGTGTGGATGATGAGTGCCAACTTGCTTCCTGGCTTGGCATGCGCTACAAATCCTGTCTTTCTCAAAATGAACATTGGTTAGTCCTAAAATGTGTTCTCCCTTTAGAAGCTTATGAAGATTCTTCATTCCAACATGGGCTAGTCGGCGGTGCCAGAGCCAACCCAAGTTAGTCTTAGCAACCAAGCAAGTGTCGAGTTCAGCTCTATCAAAATCTACCAAGTATAGCTGACCCTCTAACACTCCCTTAAATGCTATTGAATCATCACTTCTTCTAAAGACAGTAACACCTACATCAGTAAATAGACAGTTGTAGCCCATTTGACATAATTGGGATACGGAAAGCAAATTGTAATCTAAAGAATCTACAAGAAAAACATTGGAAATAGTATGGTCAGGTGATATAGCAATTTTACCCAATCCTTTGACCAAACCTTGATTTCCATCCCTGAATGTGATAGCTCGTTGGGGATCTTGGTTTTTCTCATATGAGGAGAACATCTTTTTCTCCCCTGTCATGTGGTTTGTGCACCCGCTGTCGAGTATCCAACTTGAGCCCCCGGATGCATAAACCTGCAAAACAATTTTAGTTCTTGACTTTAGGTACCCAAACGGTTTTGGGTCCTTTGGCATTAGAAACAAGAACTTTGGGTACCCAAACACAAGTTTTGGAGCCCTTGTGTTTGCCCCCAACAATCTTGGCAACTACCTTGCCGGATTTGTTAGTTAAAACATATGATGCATCAAAAGTTTTGAATGAAATAGCATGATCATTTGATGCATTAGGAGTTTTCTTTCTAGGCAACTTGGCACGGGTTGGTTGCCTAGAGCTAGATGTCTCACCCTTATACATAAAAGCATGGTTAGGGCCAGAGTGAGACTTCCTAGAATGAGTTCTCCTAATTTTGCTCTCAGGATAGCCGGCAGGGTACAAAATGTAACCCTCGTTATCCTGAGGCATGGGAGCCTTGCCCTTAACAAAGTTAGATAAATTCTTTGGAGGGGCATTAAGTTTGACATTGTCTCCCCTTTGGAAGCCAATGCCATCCTTGATGCCCGAGCGTCTCCCATTATAGAGCATACTTCTAGCAAATTTAAACTTCTCATTTTCTAAGTTATGCTCGGCAATTTTGGCGTCTAATAAGGCTATATGATCATTTTGTTGTTTAATTAAAGCCATGTGATCATGAATAGCATTGATATCAACATCTCTACATCTAGTACAAATAGAAACATGTTCAACATTAGATGTAGAGGGTTTGCAAGATTTTAGTTCTACAACCTTAGCATGTAACATATCATTCTTAGTTCTAAGGTCGGAAATAATAGTATTGCAAACATCAAAATTTTTAGCCTTAGCAATCAAATTTTCATTTTCTACTCTAAGGCTAGCAAGAGACTCATTCAATTCCTTAATCTTAGCAAGCAAATCATCATTATCATTTCTAAGATTGGGAATTGAATCAATACAAACATGAGAATCAACCTTAGCAATTAATCTAGCATTTTCATTTCTAAGGTTGTTAATGGTCTCATGGTAAGTGCTTAGCTCACTAGACAATTTTTCACATTTTTCTACCTCTAGAGCATAAGCGTTTTTAACCTTAACATGTTTCTTGTTTTCCTTGATTAGGAAATCCTCTTGGGAGTCCAAGAGATCATCCTTTTCATGGATAGCACTAATTAGCTCATTTAATTTTTCTTTTTGTTCCATGTTAAGGTTGGCAAAAAGGTTATGCAAATTGTCTTCCTCACCACTAGCATTATCATCACTAGAAGATTCATATTTAGTGGAGGATTTAGATTTAACCTTCTTCCTTTTGCCGTCCTTTGCCATGAGGCACTTGTGGCCGACGTTGGGGAAGAGGAGTCCCTTGGTGACGGCGATGTTGGCGGCGTCCTCGTCGGAGGAGGACTCGGTGGAGCTCTCGTCGGAGTCCCATTCCCGGCAAACATGGGCATCGCCGCCCTTCTTCTTGTAGTACTTCTTCTTTTCTCTCCTCTTTCCCTTCTTGTCGTCGCCCCTATCACTGTCACTAGACATAGGACATTTTGCAATAAAATGACCGGGCTTACCACATTTGTAGCACACTTTCTTGGAGCGGGGTTTGTAGTCCTTCCCCCTCCGTTGCTTGAGGATTTGGCGAAAGATTTTGATGATTAAAGCCATCTCCTCATTGTCGAGCTTGGAGGCGTCAATTGGTTGTCTACTTGGTGTAGACTCCTCCTTCTTCTCTTCCGTTGCCTTGAAGGCCACCGGTTGCGCCTCGGACGTGGAGGGATCATCAAGCTCGTTGATCTTCTTTGAGCCCTTGATCATACATTCAAAGCTCACAAAATTCCCGATAACTTCCTCGAGAGTCATTAGTGGGTATCTAGGATTACCACGAATTAATTGAACTTGAGTGGGGTTAAGGAAAATGAGAGCTCTTAGAATAACCTTAACCACCTCGTGGTCGTCCCACTTTTTGCTTCCGAGGTTGCGCACTTGATTTACCAAGGTTTTGAGCCGGTTGTACATATCTTGTGGCTCCTCCCCTTGGCGAAGACGGAAGCGACCGAGCTCCCCCTCGATCGTTTCCCGCTTTGTGATCTTGGTGAGTTCATCACCCTCGTGCGCGGTCTTGAGTAGGTCCCAAATCTCCTTTGCATTTTTCAACCCTTGCACCTTGTTGTATTCCTCCTTGCTTAGAGAGGCGAGGAGTATGGTTGTAGCTTGAGAGTTGAAGTGCTCGATTTGGGCCACCTCGTCCGTATCATAATCCTCATCCCCTATGGATGGTACCTGTGCTCCAAACTCAACAACATTCCATATACTTTTGTGGAGTGAGGTTAGATGAAATTTCATTAAATCACTCCACCTAGCATAATCTTCGCCATCAAAAGTTGGCGGTTTGCCTAATGGAACGGAAAGTAATGGAGTATGTCTAGGTGTATGAGGATAGTGTAAGGGGATGTTACTAAACTTCTTGCGCTCTTGGCGCTTAGAAGTTACGGACGGCGCATCGGAGTCGGAGGTCGATGTTGATGAAGTGTCGGTCTCGTAGTAGACCACCTTCCTCATCCTCTTGTGCTTGTCGCCTTTCCGATGCGACTTGTGAGAAGAAGATTTTTCCTTCTTCTCTTTGTGGTGAGAAGAGGAAGATCTTTTCTCCTTCCGTTTGGAGGAGTCCTTCTTCTTCTCCCTCCTCTTGGTGCGGGACTCTTCCGATGAAGTGCTCCCTTGGCTTGTAGTGGGCTTGTCGCCGGTCTCCATCTCCCTCTTGGTGTGATCTCCCGACATCACTTCGAGCGGTTAGGCTCTAATGAAGCACCGGGCTCTGATACCAATTGAAAGTCGCCTAGAGGGGGGGGTGAATAGGGCGAAACTGAAAATCTCAAAAATAACCACAACTACAAGCCGGGTTAGCGTTAGAAATATAATAGAGTCCGCGAGAGAGGGCGCAAAACAAATCGCAAGCGAATAATGAAGTGAGACACGCGGATTTGTTTTACCGAGGTTCGGTTCTCTCAAACCTACTCCTCGTTGAGGAGGCCACAAAGGCCGGGTCTCTTTCAACCCTTCCCTCTCTCAAACGGTCCCTCGGACCGAGTGAGCTTCTCTTTCTCAAATCACTTGGGAATCAAACTTCCCGCAAGGACCACCACACAATTGGTGTCTCTTGCCTCAATTACAAGTGAGTGTTTGATCACAAGAAAGAATGCCAAAGAAAAAGAAGCGATCCAAGCGCAAGAGCTCAAATGAACACTACAAATCACTCTCACTAGTCACTAGGGCTTTGTGTGGAGTTGGGAGAGGATTTGATCTCTTTTGGTGTCCTTTGCAATGAATGCTAGCTCTTGTATAGTGGTTGGAAGCTGGAAAACTTGGATGCAATGAATGGTGGGTGGTTGGGGGTATTTATAGCCCCAACCACCAAACTAGCCGTTTGGTGAGGCTGTCTGTTCGATGGCGCACCGGACATGTCCGGTGCGACAGCCACGTCACCAAAGCCGTTGCAATTTGACCGTTGGAGTTCTGACTTCTGGGCCCTCCTGGATGTCCGGTGCACACCGGACATGAACTGTAGATTGTCCGGTGCGCCTGCTCCCGCGTGCCTGACGACTGCGCGCTTCTGGCGCGCATTAAATGCGTCGCAGGTAGCCGTTGGCGCCGAAATAGCCGTTGCCCCGCTGTTACACCGGACAGTCCGGTGTACACCGGACATGTCCGGTGAATTATAGCGGAGCAGCCTTTGCGAATTCCCGAGACTAGCGAGTTCCTGAGCCGCGTCTCAAATGAGCACCGGACACTGTCCGGTGTACACCGGACAGTCCGGCGAATTTTAGAGCGCTGGCTCTGGAAAATTCCCGAGGGCGACGAGTTTGAGCTGAAGTCCTCTGGTGCACCGGACACTGTCCGGTGGCACACCGGACAGTCCGGTGCGCCAGACCAGAGGAGCCTTTGGTTGCTCCTTTGCCCTTTTGTTGAACCCAACACATGGTCATTTTATTGGCTAAGTGTGAACCTTTTGCACCTGTATAACTTATACACTAGAGCAAACTAGTTAGTCCAATATTTGTGTTGGGCAATTCAACCACCAAAATTATTTAGGGACTAGGTGTAAGCCTAATTCCCTTTCATCCATGATTACATAATCTGATACTATTCATTTTGTTGAGACCTAAAGGTTAAACCAGAGATTAATTCTTATCTTACACATTATTAAACTCACAAGATTAAACGTCCATTTACTCCTAGGGTTCTCCTTCTTATTTATTCTATTAAAGGAATAAATCTACATATACAATAATCTTATATTCTAGGTATAAAATCGAAGTGTACATGCTATAGATAAACATAATTTATTTGAACAGAGAATAATCTTATGAACATTTTGCAATTCGAACCACTAAATTTGGAGTTCATATGAAAAAGATATGAAACAAACTTTCCGAGTATAATCTTAGCTCTTGTTGGGATGCTCTTTGCGTCCTTTTAGCGCGGTCTTGAATCGCTTGATGATGAGGGTCATCTCATCTTCGTTTAGCCCGGCAGCTTCAACTTGCGCCACCTTGCTAGGTAGCGCCTCCCTGCTGCTGCTTGTTGCCTTGAGTGCAATGGGCTAGGGCTCATAGATGGGCATTGGGCCGTTCAATGCATCATCCACATATCTTGCTTCCTTGACCATCATACGCCCGCTAACAAACTTTTCGAGTATCTCTTCGGGAGTCATCTTTGTGTACCTGGGATTTTCACGTATGAGGTTCACAAGATGAGGGTCAATAACAGTGAAAGACATGAGCATAAGTCGGACGACGTCGTGGTCCGTCCATCTCGTGCTTCCATAGCTCCTGATTTTGTTGACCAGGGTCTTGAGCCTGTTGTAAGTTTGTGTTGGCTCCTCCCCCCTGATCATCGCGAACCTCCCCAGCTTGCCTTCCACCAACTCCATTTTGGTGATCATGGTGGCGTCGTTCCCCTCATGCGATATCTTGAGGGTGTCCCATATTTGCTTGGCGTTGTCCAAGCCGCTCACCTTGTTGTATTCATCCCTGCACAATGATGCTAACAAAACAGTGGTAGCTTGTGCATTCTTATGAATTTATTCGTTAATGAATACAGGGTTATCCGTACTATCAAATTGCATTCCATTCTCAACTATCTCCCAAATACTAGGGTGGAGAGAGAAAAGGTGACTACGCATTTTGTGACTCCAAAAAGCGTAGTCCTCTCCATCAAAGTGTGGAGGTTTACCAAGAGGAATAGAAAGCAAATGAGCATTGGAATTATAAGGAATATGAGAATAATCAAATGAAAATTTTGAATGAACCGGTTTCTTTTTCTCGTCGTCGTCGTCTCTTGGGGAAGAAGAAGACTCGTCGCTGTCGTAGTAGACGATCTTCTTGATGCGCCTCTTCTTCTTTTCGTCCTTCTTCTTATGACTCGAGCCAGAGTCAGTGGGCTTGTCATCCCCTGGCTCATTGAAGATGGACTCCTTCTCCTTATCGTTGACCACCATCCCCTTTCCCTTAGGATCCATCTCTTCGGGCGATTAGTCCCTTTCGTGAAGAGAACGGCTCTGATACCAATTGAGAGCACCTAGAGGGCGGGGGTGAATAGGTGATCCTGTAAAAATCAACACTAAATAGCCACAAAACTTGGTTAAGTGTTAGTACGGCTAAGTAGCGAGCTCTTGCGAACACACAAGTAATCACAGAAAAGCAATCACAAGAGACACAGTGTTTATCCCGTGGTTCGGCCAAGTATAACACTCGTCTACCTCCACGTTGTGGCGTCCCAATGGACGAGGGTTGCACTCAACCCCTTTCAAGTGATCCAATGATCAACTTGAATACCACGGCTTTTGTTTGCTTATCTCTTTTTCTCGTTTGCGAGGAATCTCCACAAGTTTGAGTCTCTCACCCTTACAACAAAGATCACAGTGAAAGCACTAGAGTAAGGGTGGGAAGCAACACACACAAACCCGCAGCAATACACACGCACACAAGCCAAGACTTGAGCTCAAAATGAAGCACAACGAGTTCATAGCTAGAACGGAGCTCAAATCACTAACACAGTCGATCAAGTACGCGGAGACGGAGTGTGGAAGACTTAGAATGCTTGAAGTATGCTTGGTTAACTCCTCCATGCGCCTAGGGGTCCCTTTTATAGCCCCAAGGCAGCTAGGAGCCATTGGAAGCATTCTTGGAAAGCAAATCTTGCCTTCTGTCGGGTGGCGCACCAGACAGTCCGGTGCGCCACCGGACAGTCCCTGTAGCTGTTCGGTGCGCGATCTCCTTCCTTTTCTGGCGCATCCGACCGTTGCAGATTCGTGGCAGTTGGCGCACTAGACACTGTCCGGTGCACACCGGACAGTCCGGTGCCCCCTGCCGACCGTTGGCGCTCCCACGCGTCGCGCGCGGATTGCGCGGCCGACCGTTGGCGCAGTCGACCGTTGGATCACCGGACAGTCCGATGCACCACCGGACAGTCCGGTGAATTTTAGCCGTACGCCGTTGAATGTTTCCCAAGAGCGACGACTTCACCGCGGACGACTCACCGGACAGTCCGGTGCACCACCGGATAGTCCGGTGATTTATAGTCGTACGCTGCCGTCGAGTCCCGAGAGTGGTCTGTTCACCGAGACTGGTCTGGCGCACCAGACAGGGTCCGGTGCACCACCGGACACTGTCCGGTGCACCACTGGACAGTTCGGTGCACCTAGACCGAGCAAGAGTTGGTTGTACACAGCCAACTCATTTCCAATCGCTTTTCTCCTGTTTCTAGCACTTAGATACAATACATTAGTATCCAAATCAATGTACTAAGTCTAGAAACGTACATTGTTGCATGATTTGCACTTCTTAAATCTTTGGTACAGTTTAACACTTAGAGAATATGTGTTGGGCACTTAATCACCAAAACACTTTAGAAATGGCCCAAGGGCACATTTCCTTTTCAATAATGCTTCAGAAGACGAATGTTCGTAATACTTGACAATTGTGTTACCTTGTTCTTGATTCACAACATTTGAGAACAGGTGACCAACAACTGGAACAGATCAAAAAGGAGTTAAAATGAATTTCCTATGAATTAAACAAGATTTTGGAATTATGTTTATACAAGAAAATCGATTTCATTGCATTTTCACTAATTAATAAGCTGATTGGGCTGCAGACATAATATTGTGAAAGCGCAAGGGCTAAATCATCAATTTCAGGACCTAGATCTAATTACTTTATAACTGCTGTGGATGGCTTGTTTATTTTTAAAAAGTCCAGAGACTCTTTTACAAAGTTGCACGACCGAAGGGGTATCGGGCGACAACAGCCGTCCGATTAGTTTCTACGGCCTAGATTAGATGGACGCGGGTCATGAATCGTTAAAATTCGATCGCCCCGAGACATCCCTACCCGATCCAACCGAGGCCATCGGATTGGCATCCAACGGTCACAATTTAATATGACGAAACGCTACACGTCGCATGATCTCAGCCGTTCATCACTTATCCTAAGGCACTGGTTCCATCTCCTACCTCTCGTACCGAACCCGACGGCGCGAGCAGTTTGCGCGACAGAGCTCGCCGATGAGCAACGCGCATGACACCGCTGAGGCCGAACCCTATGGATAACTAGCTCTACACGTCAAGGGGAGCAGGGGTGAGCACGATGGTCAAGGACTCACCAGCGCGAAAGACACGTCGGGGTCGGTCCACGATGCGGAGCGGAGGTGCAGCAGCGACGAGGTTCAACGAGGAATTCCAGGTGCTCGGACCGATCCCTGAGCTTGATACTTCACACACATGATCCACGCACGCTGCCGAACGCCCACGACCCAACCCTGGCCACCAATCGTCGGTGCAAGCACGGGGCACCGACGGTGGACGGTGGACCTCTTTCTCGGGCCTGCTTTCTCGGTCAATAGGGGTGAGAAGGCGAGGATGCGTCGGTACTTATGCAGGGGGAAAGTCCAGGCCATAGCTAGGATCTCGGAGCGCCTCCACGTTCAACGACCCGCTCCGCCGTCTTCACGTTCTGTTGTGCCGATGCGAGAGGATAGGGCTGACGAGCTGGCCCCGCACGACAGCGTCCGAGATCAACACACGCGCGTGGGGGTGATTCACCTGACCAGTGGGGACCACCATACAGCGACCTAGGCGAGAGCTCGTGTGCTCGGACGCAGCTGAGGCCGAGGAGTGGGCCTAGGCCGCCGACGTCGAGGAACGTGGATGTAGTGGGCCACGCGATTCGTGTGGAGTGGGCCGGCCAGTGGGAAAACGGCCCATGCGGCGTTTTAGGTTTTCCTGTTTCTTTTTCTTTTTTCTTTTCTTTTCCTTCTTATTTTTAAATCTCAAATTTGAATTCAAATTTTGTTGTGAATTTCACACTAGATCAAATGCACAAATCAAAATACCAGCATGAATAAGTATTTTCATTATTTTATATATATTCTTTCTAGTTATTAAGGAATTTATTAACTTGTATGTGTATATATTTATACATGCATGTGTCACATAGAAAGAAAAATTCCCATAAACATCAAATACTCTAACTCCTTTATTTACTATGATTTGTGTATTACAAAGAGCTTGGTAGTTTAAAACTGAGATTCAAATCTTGAAACTAAAGTTCAAGTTGAAACTACGGAAGAATAAGTAAAAGAAACACTTTCAATCTATTTATTATAACTTTATAATTAAAGCACTCCTTAGAAATATTTGAATAAAAAATAAATAAATCATGGTGAAGATTTTATATTAAATTTCTCCTAAACTAAATAAGTAATGTGTGAATTATTCTTTTATGAATTATGCATACAGAAGCATTTATTTGTGCACTTGCTCGCAAGGCCTATAAGCACTTCAAGCGCCTTGGGATTGAAAACTATGTCGTGGACAGGTGGTGTCTACCGCGACTCCAACCCCACAACATGGTAGGTGGTCAAAGAGCCCTTGGGGGCCTTCAACACTGATGTCATGTAGGATCGCTCCGTAAGAGAGCTCGAGAGGGCGATATAACTCGGGAGGAGCCATTGCGACAGACGGGAAGAACCGAAGAGGATGTGGCAACAACCAATGAAACTGGCAAGGGCGAGGCCTCATTCTTAAGCTAGGGCTCGGGTTCCATGAGAAGGAGTGTTGCACGACTTTATCTTTGTGGTCATGTCAGATGCCCATGTGGCACACATTCGTGCCATAGTGAGAGCACCTAGAGGGGGGGGGTGAATAGGTGATCCTGTAAAACTTGAACTTAATGTCACAAAAACTTGGTTAAGCGTTAGCACAGTATTGCCAAGTGGCTAGAGAAGAGGCTTAGCGCAACACAATAACCACAAGAGAATCAACACAGGTAGACACAGTGGTTTATCCCGTGGTTCGGCCAAGTACAACACTTGCCTACTTCCACGTTGTGGCGTCCCAACGGACGAGGGTTGCAATCAACCCCTCTCAAGCGGTCCAAAGACCCACTTGAATACCACAGTGTTTGCTTTTCTTTTCTATATCCCGTTCGCGAGGAATCTCCACAACTTGGAGTCTCTCGCCCTTACAAAGATGTTCACAAAGAAGCACGGAGTAAGGGAGGGATTAGCAACTCACACAATACACAAAGATCACAGCAAATACGCACACACAAGACCCAGACTTAAGCTCAAAAGACTAGCACACTAGAACGGAGCTCAAATCACTAGAATGTCGAACAAGTGCGCAAGAATGGAGTGTGAGTGATCAAGAGTGCTCAAGGAATGCTTGGTGTTCTCCTCCATGCGCCTAGGGGTCCCTTTTATAGCCCCAAGGCAGCTAGGAGCCGTTGAGAGCAATCCGGGAAGAAAATTCTTGCCTTCTGTCGCCTGGCACACCGGACAGTCCGGTGCACCACCGGACACTGTCCGGTGCGGATTTCTTTCCTTATTCGGCGAAGCCGACCGTTGGCGCCTTGGAGCCGTTGGCGCACCGGACACTATCCGGTGCACACCGGACAGTTCGGTGCCCCCTACTAGCCGTTGGCTCGGCCACGTGTCCCGCGCGGATCGCGCGGTCGACCGTTGGCCCAGCCGACCGTTGGCTCACCGGACAGTCCGGTGCACACCGGACAATTCGATGAATTATAGCCGTACGCCGTTAATTACTTCCCGAGAGTGACTAGTTCGCCTGAGTCAGCCTGGCGCACCGGACACTGTCCGGTGCACCACCAGACAGTCCGGTGCACCTAGACTGAGCAGAGTCTTGGCTGCTCGAGCCAAGACATTTCCAATTGTTCTTTTCCTATTTCCAGCACTTAGACACAATACATTAGTCACAAAAACAATGTACTAAGTCTGAGAAACATACTTTTATACTTGATTTGTACTTTGTCCACCATTTGACACTTAGGCACTTGTGTTGGACACTAAATCACCAAAACACTTAGAAATGGCCCAAGGGCACATTTCCCTTTCAATCTCCCCCTTTTTGGTGATTTATGCCAACACACCATAAAGCAAGTAGAACAAGTGCAAAATCACTTCAAATAAGAACTCAAAATTGTTTTGATTCAAATTTGACATATATGGATCATTCTTTGCCACCACTTGGTTTGTTTTTTGCAAATCAAACTCAATTTCCTATCTCTAAGTCAAACCCACATGTTGAAACATAAAGAGAGATATTTCACGAGAAATTGATCAAGGATTCAAAAATTCCCCCTTTTTCCCATGATTAAGCCTTCTCCCCACAAGAGACCAACTTTTGACAATAAGAGGCAAACAAGAGTATTTTGACAAACAAAAACTCTAACTCTACTATCTTCAAAATTCACAAGTGGCAGCTGATCCATTTATTGCTTTGGCCTTATTTTCTCCCCCTTTGGCATCAAGCACCAAAACGGGATCAATTTTGGCCCTTTAACCCCATTGCCTCACCAAAATCTTCAACTAAGAGTAAACAGGCAATAAGAGTATAGAGATGAACTTGGAATAAGTTACTCTTTCATCGAAGTGCAGTGGAAGTCTTGCATGATCCAAGTCCACCGTTTCCCTTTCAATCCACCTTCGAGACTAAATTAGGCAAACTCAAGCACACAATTAGTCTCAAAGAGTCAAGTTGTAGCACATCTCCCCCCTAAATTTGTGCATCACTTGCAAAGGACTTGTGAGGTCCGGGGAGTGCATGTACAACTTGAGCACCATAAATAAACAACACAACGCAAAAGGAACATGATAAACACATGTATGCTATAAATCAATCCAAGTTCCGCGAATCTAAGACATTGAGCTCACTACGCAACTTGCAAAAGGTCTGCTCATCTAAAGGCTTGGTAAAGATATCGGCTAGCTGGTTCTCGGAGCTAACATGAAACACTTCGATATCTCCCTTTTGCTGGTGGTCTCTCAAAAAGTGATGCCGGATGTCAATGTGCTTTGTGCGGCTGTGTTCAACAGGATTATCCGCCATGCGGATAGCACTCTCATTATCACATAGGAGTGGGACTTTGCTCAGATTATAGCCAAAGTCCCTGAGGGTTTGCCTCATCCACAGTAGTTGCGCGCAACACTGTCCTGCGGCAACGTACTCGGCCTCAGCGGTGGATAGGGCAACAGAAGTTTGTTTCTTAGAACTCCATGACACTAGGGACCTTCCTAAGAATTGGCACGTCCCCGATGTACTCTTCCTATCGACCTTACATCCAGCATAGTCGGAGTCTGAATATCCAATCAAGTCAAAGGTAGACCCCTTTGGATACCAGATCCCGAAACAAGGCGTAGCGACTAAATATCTAAGAATTCGCTTCACAGCCACTAAGTGACACTCCTTAGGATCGGATTGAAATCTAGCACACATGCATACGCTAAGCATAATATCCGGTCTACTAGCACATAAATAAAGTAAAGACCCTATCATAGACCGGTATGCTTTTTGATCAACGGACTTACCTCCTTTGTTGAGGTCGGTGTGTCCGTCGGTTCCCATCGGAGTCTTTGCGGGCTTGGCGTCCTTCATCCCAAACCTCTTGATCAAATCTTGTGTGTACTTCGTTTGGGAGATGAAGGTTCCATCCTTGAGTTGCCTCACTTGGAACCCAAGGAAGTAGCTTAACTCGCCCATCATCGACATTTCGAATTTCTGAGTCATCACTCTGCTAAACTCTTCACAAGACTTTTGGTTAGTAGAACCAAATGTTATGTCATCGACATAAATTTGGCACACAAAAAGATCACCATCACAAGTCTTAGTAAAAAGAGTTGGATCGGCTTTCCCAACCTTGAAAGCATTAGCAATTAAAAAGTCTCTAAGGCATTCATACCATGCTCTTGGGGCTTGCTTAAGTCCATAGAGCGCCTTAGAGAGCTTACACACGTGGTCGGGGTACCGTTCATCCTCGAAGCCAGGGGGTTGCTCCACATACACCTCCTCCTTGATTGGCCCGTTGAGGAAAGCGCTCTTCACATCCATTTGAAACAGCCTGAAAGAATGGTGAGTGGCATATGCTAGCAAGATACGAATGGACTCTAGCCTAGCCACAGGAGCAAAAGTCTCCTCAAAGTCCAAACCTGCGACTTGGGCATAACCTTTTGCCACAAGTCGTGCCTTGTTCCTTATCACCACTCCGTGCTCATCTTGTTTGTTGCGGAACACCCACTTGGTTCCCACAACATTTTGCTTGGGACGAGGCACCAGTGTCCAAACTTCATTTCTTTTAAAGTTGTTGAGCTCCTCTTGCATGGCCAACACCCAGTCCGGATCTAGCAAGGCCTCTTCTACCCTGAAAGGCTCAATAAAAGAGACAAAAGAGTAATGCTCACAAAAATTAACTAATCGAGATCGAGTAGTTACTCCCTTGCTAATATCACCCAAAATTTGGTCGACGGGGTGATCCCTTTGAATCATTGCTCGAACTTGGGTTGGAGGTGCCGGTTGTGCTTCTTCCTCCATTACATGATCATCTTGTGCTCCCCCTTGATCACACGCCTCCTGTTCATCATCTTGAGTTGGGGGTTGCACCATTGTTGAGGAAGAAGGTTGATCTTGCTCATCTTGTTCCTGTGGCCGCACATCTCCAATTGCCATGGTGCGTATTGTGGTCGTTGAAACTTCTTCTTCGTCTACATCATCAAAATCAACAACTTGCTCTCTTGGAGAGCCATTAGTCTCATCAAATACAACGTCGCTAGAGACTTCAACCAAACCCGATGATTTGTTGAAGACTCTATACGCCTTTGTATTTGAGTCATAACCTAACAAAAACCCTTCTACGGCTTTGGGAGCAAATTTGGAATTCCTACCCTTCTTCACTAGAATGTAGCATTTACTCCCAAAAACTCGAAAATACGAAACATTGAGTTTGTTACTGGTTAGTAGCTCATACGATGTCTTCTTGAGGAGACGATGAAGGTAGACCCTGTTGATGGCGTGGCAAGCCGTGTTCACGGCTTCCGACCAAAAGCGCTCGGGGGTCTTGAACTCTCCAAGCATCGTCCTCGCCATGTCTATAAGCGTCCTGTTCTTCCTCTCTACCACACCATTTTGCTGTGGTGTGTAGGGAGCGGAGA
The DNA here is from genome assembly GCA_029449295.1 of Zea luxurians. Lineage (NCBI taxonomy): Eukaryota > Viridiplantae > Streptophyta > Magnoliopsida > Poales > Poaceae > Zea > Zea luxurians. The sequence continues at coordinate 31,927,778 of JAOPSE010000010.1, read as the reverse complement.
ACTCGTGCTTGATACCTTCCTCCTCAAGGTACTCCTCCACTTGAAGGTTCTTGAACTCGGACCCATTATCGCTCCTTATCTTTTTCACCTTGAGCTCAAACTCGTTTTGAGCTCTCCTTAGGAAGCGCTTGAGGGTCCCTTGGGTTTCAGATTTATCCTGCAAAAAGAATACCCAAGTGAAGCAGGAAAAGTCATCAACTATAACAAGACCATACTTACTTCCTCCTATACTTAGATAGGCGACGGGTCCGAAGAGGTCCATTGAAGCATCTCCAATGGTCTTGATGTGGTCATCACATTTTTGGTGTGATGAGAGCTTCCCACCTGTTTGCCTGCTTTACAAGCTGCACAAGGTCTATCTTTTTCGAATTGCACATTAGTTAAACCTATCACGTGTTCTCCCTTTAGAAGCTTGTGAAGGTTCTTCATCCCCACATGTGCTAAGCGGCGATGCCACAGCCAGCCCATGCTAGTCTTAGCGATTAAGCATGCATCTAGACCGGCCTCCTCTTTTGCAAAATCAACTAAGTAAAGTTTACCGTCTAATACACCCTTAAAAGCTAGTGAACCATCACTTCTTCTAACGACAGACACATCTACATTTGTGAATAGACAATTATATCCCATATTGCATAATTGACTAACAGATAGCAAATTATATCCAAGAGACTCAACTAAAAACACATTAGATATAGAGTGCTCGGATGAAATAGCAATTTTACCTAACCCTTTTACCTTGCCTTGATTCCCATCACCGAATATTATTGAATCCTGGGAATCCTTGTTTTTGACGTAGGAGGTGAACATCTTCTTCTCCCCCGTCACATGGTTTGTGCATCCGCTGTCGATAATCCAGCTTGAACCCCTGGATGCATAAACCTGCAAGGCAAATTTAGGCTTGGGTCTTAGGTACCCAACTCTTGTTGGGTCCTACAAGGTTAGTCACAATTGTCTTAGGGACCCAAATGCAAGTTTTGTCTCCCTTGCATTTTGCCCCTAATTTTCTAGCAACTATCTTCCTATCCTTTCTACAAATAGCAAAGGAAGCATTTAAAGCATGATATATTGTAGAAGGTTCATTAACTTTCCTAGGACCATTAACAACATTTCTCCTAGGCATATGAACAAAATATCTCCTAGACATATCTTTACCATGCATATAGGAAGAACTAGAAGCAAACATGGCATGAGAGTCAAAAGCATCATAAGCATTACAACTCTTATAAGACTGTCTTCTATCATGGTACATAAAGGCATGGTTCTTTTTAGCACTACTAGCCGTAGGGGCCTTCCCTTTCTCCTTGGTGAGGATGGGAGCCTTATGGCTTGTTAAGTTCTTGGCTTCCCTCTTGAAACCAAGTCCATCCTTAATTGAGGGGTGTCTACCAATCGTGTAGGCATCCCTTGCAAATTTTAACTTATCAAATTCGCTTTTGCTAGTCTTAAGTTGGGCATTAAGACTAGCTACTTCATCATTCAATTTAGAAATTGAAACTAGGTGTTCACTACAAGCATCAACATTAAAATCTTTACACCTAGTGCAAACCACAACATGTTCTACACAAGATGTTGATTTATTAGCTATTTCTAACTTAGCATTCAAGTCATCGTTTATGCTTTTTAAACTAGAAATAGAGTCATGGCATGTAGACAATTCACACGAAAGCATTTCTTTCCTCTTTATTTCTAAAGCAAGGGATTTTTGAGCTTCTACAAACTTATCATGTTCATCATATAAGAGATCCTCTTGCTTTTCTAGCAATCTATTCTTATCATTTAAGGCATCAATCAATTCATTTATTTTATCCACCTTGGTTCTATCTATACCCTTGAATAAACATGAATAATCTATTTCATCATCGTCACTAGACTCATCCTCACTTGAAGAAGCATAAGTACTAGTGTTACGAGCGCTTACCTTCTTTTCCCTTGCCATGAGGCAAGTGTGATGCTCGTTGGGGAAGAGGGATAACTTGTTGAAGGCAGTGGCGGCGAGTCCCACTCCTTGCCAAGATGTGCCTCGCCTTTTGCCTTATTATAGTTCTTCTTCTTCTCCCTCTTGTTCCCTTGTTCCTGTCACTATCATTGTCGGGGCAATTAGCAATAAAATGACCAACCTTACCACATTTGAAGCATGAGTGTTTCCCCTTTGTCTTGGTCTTGCTTGGCTGCCCCTTGCGACCCTTTAGCGCCGTCTTGAAGCGCTTGATGATGAGGGCCATTTCTTCATCATTGAGCCCGGCCGCCTCAACTTGCGCCACCTTGCTAGGTAGCGCCTCCTTGCTCCTCGTTGCCTTGAGAGCAATGGGTTGAGGCTCATGGATTGGACCGTTCAACGCGTCGTCGACATATCTCGCCTCCTTGATCATCATTCGCCCGCTTACAAATTTCCCAAGAACTTCTTCGGGCGACATCTTGGTGTACCTAGGATTTTCACGGATATTGTTCACCAAATGTGGATCAAGTATAGTAAAGGACCTTAGCATTAGACGAATGATGTCGTGGTCCGTCCATCGTGTGCTTCCGTAGCTCCTTATCTTGTTGATGAGGGTCTTGAGCCGGTTGTATGTTTGGGTTGGCTCCTCTCCCCTGATCATTGCGAATCTTCCAAGCTCACCCTCCACCAACTCCATTTTGGTGAGTAAGGTGACGTCGTTCCCCTCATGTGAGATCCTGAGGGTGTCCCAGATCTGCTTAGCATTGTCCAAGCCGCTCACCTTATGATACTCTTCCCTGCACAAAGAGGCTAACAACACAGTAGTAGCTTATGCATTTCTATGAATCTGTTCATTAATAAACATAGGACTATCCGAGCTATCAAATTTCATTCCACTTTCCACAATCTCCCATATGCTCGGATGGAGAGAGAACAGGTGACTACGCATTTTGTGGCTCCAAAATCCGTAGTCCTCTCCATCAAAGTGAGGAGGTTTGCCAAGTGGAATGGAGAGCAAATGAGCATTTGTACTTTGCGGAATACGAGAGTAGTCAAAAGAAAAGTTCGAATTAACCGGTTTCCTTCTCTCGTAGTCATTGTCGTCGTTGTCCTTTTGGGAAGAAGTGGACTCATCGCTGTCGTCGTAGTAGACGATCTCCTTGATGCGTCTTGTCTTCTTCTTCTTCCCATCTTTGCGTTTGTGGCCCGAGCCCGAGTCGGTAGGCTTGTCATCCTTGGGCTCGTTGACGAATGACTCCTTCTCCTTGTCATTGATCACAATCCCCTTGCCCTTAGGATCCATCTCTTCGGGCGGTTAGTCCCTTTCTTGAAGAGAACGGCTCTGATACCAATTGAGAGCACCTAGAGGGGGGGGGGGTGAATAGGTGATCCTGTAAAACTTGAACTTAATGCCATAAAAACTTGGTTAAGCGTTAGCACAGTATTGCCAAGTGGCTAGAGAAGAGGCTTAGCGCAACACAATAACCACAAGAGAATCAACATAGGTAGACACAGTGGTTTATCCCGTGGTTCGGCCAAGTACAACACTTGCCTACTTCCACGTTGTGGCGTCCCAACGGACGAGGGTTGCAATCAACCCCTCTCAAGCGGTCTAAAGACCCACTTGAATACCACGGTGTTTGCTTTTCTTTTCTATATCTCGTTCGCGAGGAATCTCCACAACTTGGAGTCTCTCGCCCTTACAAAGATGTTCACAAAGAAGCACGGAGTAAGGGAGGGATTAGCAACTCACACAAGACACAAAGATCACAGCAAATACGCACACACAAGACCCAGACTTAAGCTCAAAAGACTAGCACACTAGAACGGAGCTCAAATCACTAGAATGTCGAACAAGTGCGCAAGAATGGAGTGTGAGTGATCAAGAGTGCTCAAGGAATGCTTGGTGTTCTCCTCCATGCGCCTAGGGGTTCCTTTTATAGCCCCAAGGCAGCTAGGAGCCGTTGAGAGCAATCCGGGAAGGCAATTCTTGCCTTCTGTCGCCTGGCGCACCGGATAGTCTGGTGCACCACCGGACACTGTCCGGTGCGGATTTCTTTCCTTATTCGGCGAAGCCGACCGTTGGCGCCTTGGAGCCGTTGGCGCACCGGACAGTCCGGTGCCCCCTACTAGCCGTTGGCTCGGCCACGTGTCCCGCGCGGATCGCGCGGCCGACCGTTGGCCCGACCGACCGTTGGCTCACCGGACAGTCCGGTGCACACCGGACAGTCCGGTGAATTATAGTCGTACGCCGTTAATTACTTACCGAGAGCGGCTAGTTCGCCTGAGTCAGCCTGGCGCACCGGACACTGTCCAGTGCACCACCGGACAGTCCGGTGCACCCAGACTGAGCAGAGTCTTGGCTGCTCGAGCCAAGACATTTCCAATTGTTCTTTTCCTATTTCCAGCACTTAGACACAATACATTAGTCACAAAAACAATGTACTAAGTCTGAGAAACATACCTTTATACTTGATTTGTACTTTGTCCACCATTTGACACTTAGGCACTTGTGTTGGACACTAAATCACCAAAACACTTAGAAATGGCCCAAGGGCACATTTCGCTTTCACATAGGTGGGTGGCTAGGGTAGAATCTTCGAGAAGAGCTGTCACACCGGGTTTTGGAAGGCAAACCGAATGCGAACCATGTACGTGCCAGGATCAGAAACTCACGTACACAACGATTACATAATTGGACATCATCACACATTGCTCAAAGTAAAATAGTGGAAAGGTACTTTATTACATCACGATGTCCAAGACGTCCATAGAGTCTATAACATGGTCATTAACATTATAAAAGTGCGGAAAAGCGAACGTAGGAGATATGGCCTGCACAAGAAGTTCACTGGGGTTTGCCACTAACATAAGTAGAACTCGTCGTAGTCCTGGAACTCCTCAAAGTCCTCCATGTTGCCTGCATCTCCTCCTGAGCACTGAATACAGTGGGGACAGCCTGGGGTGGGGTGGTTTTTAAAGCAAGAGTGAGTACACATCAACGTACTCAGCAAATGTCCCATTTGGCTAAAGTGGACTAGTTATATGTGGAGTTTAGATTAAGCAGTTGCTTTTAGTTGGTCAAGTATTTATTACTAATTGTACAGCCAAGTTTTAATAATAAACCTAGTTATTACCCAAAAGTACTCCCTCCAAGAGGAAATACCAGAGATCAGAGTTATAACCATTATTATTAACCATAATCATACAAGTATCCAAAGTTTTTCTAATCAAAGAGGATCCCAAGGCTGCTCTTAACCGTGAGCACGGCTGATATACCGGTTTCTAACACTCTACAGAGGTTACACACTTTACCCACGAGTCGTGATTCCCGTTCTGCCCGAAGATCATGACTCCCCATTGGTCAGTACCAAGGTGACCTGGCAGGGTCACACTACGTAGCCTTTACAAAGATTCCCCAGAGGTCATAGCCAGCCGTTAGGTTTCTCCAGTTTGATAAACACAGTACTTCTCCCCACAAGAAGGGTGACTAACAAAACCAAATCAAAGAACCTCGGCAACCAGTCTCGGCAGAGCAAGTACTATGCCAGGATCCCATTGACGGTCCTACGACGAAGCCAACTACACCTCAAGTTCCTCTAATTAATCAGCTAAGGGCGTCCCATTCTGCCCTCATGATTGTACTGTTATCTCGGGTGGTCACTCAATGAACAGGTCCTTATGGAGAGGTACCCAGGAAATAGCCTGAGTCCCCTAAAGTATCACAAGATCATCATCGGGATAACATCATCGTATCATAAATATTCACATCATATTTGTGACGGAACCTCCCAAGTTATTAGGAAGACCTACAATTGTCCTTGTCCAGCGGACTTCGGACAACCCTGTAGATGTACCTAATCACTCGACAAGTCCGGTATTTGTATCCTTCACCTTTCCCAAGAGCGTTTCATCCGTCACACAGACATTACAACACATCGGAGGAACGAATAAGTGGAAGCAATTACAGTAACTTAATTTACATTAAAATATAGAAAGAGTGTTATTATTACAGACCAGCGGTATATGAGTGCAGAAGTATCATTATTACAAACTCGGGAGGCAAAAACCCCTCCCGCTTAAAAGTAAAATGTTTTTAAAAGGAGGACAACATCCTCCCGGGACTTCACTCTTGAGATTCTTCCTTTGGCACCACCTTAGAGCAAAAGCAACAAAAGTTTGCTGCTTCCTCACCTACAACAACATGGGTTCAAAAACCCTGAGTACGAAGTGTACTTTCACAAGTCTTACCCGTCAAAATAAAAGACTCTCAAGGATATGCTGGTTTGAGGGAGTCAAGGTAAGGCTGAATCAAGAATCAAGACTCTGTTTACAAAAATGCTTACTAATAGTGGATCCTTAAAAATCCAGTTTTATTAGCAAGTTAAGTCATTACCTGAATCTAGAATTCTTTCTACCCTAGTTCAAGCACTTGGCCTACACTAGCCATCATTTTATCAACCCTTCTTGTTCACTGGAATGCTACGTGTAAGGCAGTGACCAAGTCTTCATATCCGAGAAGTAATGCGATCCGAATCGATTAATACCCAGCTGGGGATCTCCAATCACATGACATATGTAGCACTTAACCCTTGCATATGTCAACTCGCCACAGGGGTTCTTAAGACAAGATTAGGTTCACGCCAACCGAGAGCACAGATACACCACCGTCCAGCCTCTTGCCACGGAGGGTACACACTACTCTCGCCATCTCTCCACTCCCATTGCGTGCTATCTTATTCTAGTATTACTCTGCCCGAGGCAAAGCTTACCCATGATGAGGTATGTGACCAGTTAAAAGGTCCTCAATCATCAAGCCTACATCGAGACGGTCCTTAATCGACTCAGACAGAGACACTACACCAAGACTCTCTTCTCGTGCAAGTCACCCACCCGATCTCAGCTTTATCATTTCAAACCCAAAGTTTTGTACCTGTCAGAAGTACATCTTTTCCGATGTTGAACCCATCATGGCAATGATGGATCCACCATCAAGTTTTATTTTTGAAAACATCCCATCCCACTTGAAGCATCATATTTTGTCAAAACAAAACATTTTGTTTTTCTAGAGCAAGACTAAGCATCAGAAAAACCTTTTCATAAAAAAGGTGATCAAGGAAAGGTAATCAATCTTCCAAAGAAGGAAATGCATCAATTGTTTAGCACACATCTCCTATCACCTAATGCATCAAGCAAGTGAGAAAGGCTTTTAAATAGCAAGGAGGTGGCAAATGCACCGGGGCTTGCCTTGAGTTGTAGGAGAGTCGGGCTCTGCTCCACAAATATCAAAATATAAACATTTCCCGGTAGGTGGGTCTTCAGGTGGCGGTGGTGTAGCTCCTTCTTCTTCAACCACTACTTCTTTCTCGTTCTCTATATATAATCATATATAACCATGAATGCTTATGAAAATGCTATAATAGAAAAGGTTTATCAAGTTGTATCTTGAATACAATTTTCCTTCACGGTACTCTAGGAAACTAGGGTTTTTGAAGTCAGTATTTTATTTCATAGGGCACTTAGAAGATTAGGGTTTTGAGGTTTAGGTATCAAACATTGTCCAAATCATGTCTAACTTCACTCACGGGTTCTAAATACCATATTAGGCTTATCCAAAAAGTTTAGTGATTTTTGGAGTTATTAAATAATTTCTAAAATTCCAGAGGTATAGGTTTATGTGGGGGACAGACATCCCCCGGGTCCACTAAAAGAGTAAAAGACCTCACGAAAGGCCCAAGGGCCCAATAAATCGTGAGGCCATCCTTTCGTGGGCCTAGGGAAGAATAATCAGCAGAGCAGGTTGACACGAGGCCGGATCGGTGCAAACCTGGACGGTCCACAACGTCGAGCGAGCGACCACAACAGAGATCCGACTTTCCCGCGTTGGAGCCCCCATGCAACGGAGCCACGCGAGGATAGGTCGGCGGAACTATGGGGAGATAAACTCAAGCGAGTACCGATCCTTTAGCTACGCATTGTTATCATATCCACGTGTATTGCCCCACGGTCGAGTATATAAGGCCTAGGGGGCACCCCTTCAGATCAATCGACCCTATTACTAAGCCACCCACTTCAACTCTCTGCATTCTCGATTCAGAGAGCTCTCTTGTAACCTCATTCACCAAGCATACTCACCAGGACGTAGGGTGTTACGCATTTCTGAGCGGCCCGAACCTGTAAACACCATCCACTGTCCCTCGTGCAACTGGCACGAACCATTCTGCTACAGTCGTTGATACCGCCCTACTCCTAAAAACACCTTGAGGGGCAACCCCGGGTGTGCGGTCGGACCCAAAACACCGACAGCTGGCGCACCAGGTAGGGGGGTGTCAACGATCTAAGCTAGCTCAATGGCCGTCACCATCAACAGTAGGATCACCTTCCGTCCTGGATCCATGTTCTGCTTTGGAACGGTCTTATCCATAGCCGACGAAAAGGGAATTCTACACCGCGTTGCAGATCCGCCGGGAAGGAAGCCTCCTCCAACGAACTCCGAAAATACCGAGGAAGCATTACCCTCTGCTTTCTGAAAAAAGATCGCCATGACAGCTACGCCATTCTACCCCGACGTTCTCTTCATTGGAAGAGCAGAGTCACCTCCCGTCTCTGACGACGAACCGACCACGCCTGGGGAGGAACCACCTCAGCGGGAATCCCGGCGACGAAGAAATCGGCGCCGAAACATCCGGAGACATCACCAAGTCAGAGAACGGGATCTGGAGCAGCCCGTCTCGCGAGACGAGGTCTCGGAGATGGGAGAAACTCTGGAAGAACGCGTCTTCAGGGAACGAAGGAACTCCCGACGACGTGATCGTCGACGAGCTCAGGAACAAGCCGAGGAAGACGCGAGGCAACGCCGAGAAAATCCACTACTCGGCCGTAACCTGAACCCCGACTTCGCCCGAGCCATGAACACGCCGAGTGAAGTCGGAGGAGTGATAGCTCAGATAGCTGACGGACTCCCTCGGACTCCAGACGCCGAGGGCTATCGACGCCTGCTCACCCAGGCAGCCAACCATCTTCTACCTCTCGCTCACCCGCCGAACGACTTGCGGCACGCCATCAACAGTCGCCGGGACGCGCAGAGTTCTATCAACGCTTCGCGCGAACGACGGCATGAGAACGAGATACGCCGCCGGGAGGAATACGACAGGGATCATGGCATCCCTACTCGGAGTCAAGCTACCAGAACCGAATCAACGACGGCCTCGACTGGTGGAACTGCCCGGGGACGGTCGAGGAACCACAACAACTACTCCCCTCCCTGGGACAGACATCATCCCCGACGACAGGAGGACACATGTGGAGTGTCAGCCCTCACTCCACGCCTTAGGGCCATTCAATGGCCCCAAACTTCAAGGTATCCAATGTCGATAAATATGAACCTAAGCAGGACCCAGGAGGCTGGCTGGCCGTCTACACTACCGCCGCTCGAGCCACCGGAGCATCCGAAGACGTGATGACCGCGTACTTACCCATTGTCCTTGGGCAAGACGCGCTGCAATGGCTGCGACATCTACCCCGACACTGCATCGACGACTGGAGCGACTTCAGTCGATGCTTCACTGCCAATTTTCAGTCCCTCTCCGACAAACCGACGCAACCATGGGACCTCAAATCCATCAAGCGCCAGGGGGATGAAACTCTCCGATCGTACCTCAAGAGGTTCCAGACCATGAGAAATCGTATCCCTGAGGTCACGGAGGCAGCCGTGATCGAGGACTTCTACAGAGGATCCAATGACTCGGCCTTCGTCTGAGCCATACTACAGAAGGCACCAACTACCTCCGAGGAGCTGTTCCGGGAAGCCGACCTCTACATCACCGCCGACGAGCGAGCCCAGGACCTCACACCTCTACATCTACGGAGGAGCAAAGCCCGCACCGGCAGCACCACGACGCGACACGAACCAGCAACCTAACAAACGCTGGGAGAAGAGACCGCGCGAAGAGGTGCACGTCGCCGGACCACCTGCCTCTCGCGCCCGGGGAGGACCTCGTGGAGGTGAGCGCACGCTGGACGACATCCTCGACGCCCAGTGCCCGTACCACAAGGACATGCGCCACACTCTTCGGAACTGCCGGGACTTCAAGCATTCCGTTGGGCACGGCCGACCCTTCCAACCTCTACCCCCTCCTCCGCCGCGAGGAGGACCAGAAGAACCACGACAACCCCAGCAGCAGGAGGAGGGAGGAGGAGGAGCCTTCCCGCGCGTTGACAGGGAGGTCAACGTCATCTTCGGCGGACACGGATCGCAGGAGAACAAAAGACAACAAAAGCTCAACGATCGCCAGATACTGGTGGCGACCATCGGCCCTCCCCCCCCATACCGGTGGTCGGAGCACCTGATCACCTTCACTCGGGCGGATCAGTGGCTCAACTTCGACCATCCGGGCAAATACTCGCTCCTGGTCGATCCGGTGATCCGAGAGAGCCGGGTGAAGAAGGTGTTAGTGGATGGGGGGAGCAGCATCAACGTCACCTTTCCCCGGACACTCCGAGGCTTGGGAGTTCACCTCAAAGAACTCCACGAGTCAGACACTCCCTTCTTTGGCATCGTGCCAACTGAGGGAGAATACCCGTTGGGCCACATCTACATGCCTGTCACCTTCGGGACTCCGGAAAACTACAGAACCGAGTTCCTGAGGTTCGAAGTGGCGAACTTCGACTGCGGGTACAACACAATCATCGGGAGGCCGGGACTGGCAAAATTCATGGCCATTCCGCATTACACGTACATGATATTGAAGATGCCGGGACCGCAAGGGATCATAACTGTGCGTGCTGACCTCCAAGGCACCGCAGAATGTTTCCGAGTGGCCATCCAGGCGGCCCTCACTGCCAAACCGTCGGCGACTTCTTCGACTCAGGCAAACTCTAAGCCTGAGGAAGACCACACAGCACCGACGAAGGAAGCTCAAGCCATGACCACTATGCGGCCGACTGAAGAAACTAAAAGGATCAATCTGGGGTTCGCTGATGAACGCAAAACTGCTATCATCAGCTCTAGCCTGGATGATAAATAGGAAAGCGCGCTCGTCCATTTTCTGCAAGACAACCGAGATGTATTCGCATGGCAACCTGCGGATATGCCGGGAGTCCCGAGAGAGCTGGCCGAGCACAAACTGAAGGTCTATCCACAAGCAAGGCCGATCCGTTAGAAACTACGTCGTTTCACGCCCGACAAGAGAGAGGCCATTCGCGCTGAGCTGGCCCGCTTGGTCGCGGCTGGGTTCATTAGAGAAGTGTTACATCCCGAGTGGTTAGCCAACCCTGTTCTTGTACTCAAAAAGAATAAAGTGGATTAGCGCATGTGTGTTGATTATACTGATCTCAACAAACATTGTCCGAAGGATCCCTTCGGGCTCCCGAGGATAGATCAGGTGGTAGACTCCACCGCAGGATGTTCTGTGCTGTCTTTCTTGGATTGCTATTCGGGATACCATCAGATCAGCCTGGCAAAAGAAGACGAGGAAAAAACGGCGTTCATCACTCCGTTTGGTGCTTTCTGTTATACCTCCATGCCGTTCGGCCTCAAAAACGCCGGAGCGACTTATCAGAGAGCCATCCAAACATGCTTAGCCGATCACTGGGGCAAGCATGTGGAAGCCTACGTAGACGATGTGGTAATCAAAACAGAGAACTCAGAAAACTTCATCGAAGACTTGCAGCTGGTTTTCAACAGTCTACGGCGGTATCGGTGGAAGCTTAATCCCGAAAAATGTGTTTTTGGGGTACCAGCAGGGAAGCTACTCAGATTTATTGTCAGCCACCGGGGAATTGAAGCTAATCCAGAAAAGATTGAAGCTATCATGAAAATGGAGGCTCCACGATCACAAAAGAAGGTTCAACGACTTACCGGATGCATGGCAGCTCTGAGCAGATTTTTATCCAGGCTGGGAGAAAAAGGTTTACCATTTTACAAGCTACTCAAGAAGGTGGACAAGTTTCAGTGGACCTCAGAAGCGCTGGAAGCCTTGGATGCACTGAAAAAATTCTTGATAACCCCACCAGTACTGAAACCACCACGGCGAGCCACGTCAACTCAACCAGCTGAAGACCTGCTACTATATATCTCTTGCACGACTCACGTGGTAAGCACCGCGTTGGTAGTCGAGCGAGCAGAAGAAGGACACGCCTACCCTGTGCAACACCCCGTTTATTTCATCAGTGAAGTTCTGGGTCCCTCGAAGAAAAAGTATCCTCAAGTGCAGAAGCTATTATATGCGGTACTTCTAACTGCCCGCAAGCTGCGTCACTACTTTGATGACCACAAAGTCATAGTAGTCACCGGTTTTCCGATAGGAGATATTCTCCACAATAAGGAAGCCATTGGCCGAATATCCAAGTGGGCCTATGAACTGGGATCTCATGACATTGAATTTCGACCTCGTACTGCCATTAAGTCCCAAGCATTGGTTGACTTCGTATCAGAATGGACCGAACAACAAATACCAGAGAACCCGGAAACTGCAGAAGTATGGAGGATGTATTTTGATGGCTCGCTGAAGCTGCAAGGAGCAGGCGCAGGAATTCTCTTCATCGCGCCTAGAGGCGAACACCTCAAATATGCCCTCCAACTGTTATTTCCAGCCTCTAACAATGCAGCCGAGTATGAAGCTCTGATCCATGGACTAAACATCGCCATATCATTGGGCATCAAGAGATTAATGGTATACGGAGATTCTCTGGTGGTCATAAGTCAGATAAACAAGGAATGGGACTGTTCAAAGGATTCAATGGGAAAATACTGCACTGCCGTCCGGAAACTAGAAGAGAAATTTGAAGGTCTAGAATTTCATCATGTGGAGAGAGATCAAAACACGGCGGCTGATGTATTGTCAAAGTTAGGATCCAGCCGAACTCAGGTTCCACCCGGAGTCTTCGTGCAAGAAATACCACGACCGAGCATCTCAACAGATCAAGCAGAAGAATGTAATGCCGTGGATCAACCTGAGTCAGACCCGGATGACTGGAGAAGGCCGATCATCAGATATATAAAGAATGAAGAGGAACCAGATGACAAAAATGTAGCCGAACGCATCACCAGACAGTCAGCCCACTACACCCTCATTGGAGAAACATTATACAGAAGGGGTGCGTCAGGCGTCTTCATGAAGTGCATTCTCCCATCTACTGGGAAGCGACTTCTGGAGGAGGTCCATGCTGGGCAATGTGGAATACATGCAGCATCCAGAACACTAGTCGGGAAAGTTTTCAGGTCAGGATTCTATTGGCCAACAGCGAAGAATGATGCAGCCGAGTTAGTTCGGAGGTGCGAAGCTTGCCAATACTTGTCAAAACAACAACATCTACCAGCACAGCAACTGCAGACCATACCAATGACTTGGCCCTTCGCATGCTGGGGACTGGATATGATTGGACCTTTCAAGAAAGCTCAAGGAGGATACACTCATGTATTGGTGGCAATCGATAAATTCACTAAATGGATAGAGTTTAAGCCCATTGCCTCTTTGACCTCAGCTAAGGCCGTGGAATTCATACAAGACATAATATTCAGATTCGGGACACCAAACAGCATCATAACTGACCTAGGATCCAATTTCACAAGTTCAGAGTTCTTCGACTTCTGCGAGCAAAAAGGCATTCAGATCAAGTATGCTTCTGTAGCACACCCGAGAGCCAACGGGCAAGTTGAGCGAGCCAACGGGATGATACTGGAGGCGCTCAAGAAAAAGGTCTTCGATAAGAATGAAAAATTCGCAGGAAAATGGGTAAGGGAATTGCCCTATGTCGTCTGGAGCCTAAGAACCCAACCTAGCCGAGCTCTGCAGGGAAATACTCCTTTCTTCATGGTCTATGGGTCGGAGGCAGTGTTACCCGCTGATCTCAAATTCAGGGCGCCAAGGTTGATCTTCAAAAACATAGCAGAAGTCGAAGCCACTAGACTAGAAGACATTGATATACTCGAGGAAGAACGGCTGAATGCGGTAATCTAATCAGCACGGTACCAGCAGACTCTAAGGCGCTATCATGACAAGGCCGTGCGACAGCAATCCTTCTCAGTAGGAGATCTTGTCCTCCGCCGAATTCTAACAGGGGAGGGACGGCACAAGTTGTCACCCTTATGGGAAGGCCCCTTCGTGGTAGCAGAAATCACTCGGCCAGGATCATATCGTCTCACTCAGATGGATGGCACAGAAGTCGGGAACTCCTGGAACATAGAACACCTCAGGAAGTTTTATCCCTAGCTGTATTTCAAAAGCTATCGGGACGACGATGTATTCTGTAAAATGGAAATATGTCATCAATAAAGAAGGGCTTCAAAGATACTCAGTTTGTTCATGGTTGACTTGCATTCTTACTTAACTCGGGGTGACCACTATGCCCCGCTAACAGAGCGATCGGCTTAAGTTGGCAACAACTTAAGGCGGTGCAACATGCTCATGCTTACTTAACTCGGGGTGACCACTATGCCCTGCTAACGGAGCAATCGGCTTAAGTTAGCAACAACTTAAGGCGGTGCAACATGCTCACGCTTACTTGACTCGGGGTGACCACTATGCCCTGCTAACGGAGCAATCGGCTTAAGTCGGCAACGACTTAAGGCGGTGCAACATGCTCACGCTTACTTGACTCGGGGTGACCACTATGCCCTGCTAACGGAGCAATCGGCTTAAGTCGGCAACGACTTAAGGCGGTGCAACATGCTCACGCTTACTTGACTCGGGGTGACCACTATGCCCCGCTAACGGAGCAATCGGCTTAAGTCGGCAACGACTTAAGGTGGTGCAACATGCTCGCACCTACACAATTTAGGGTGACCACTACGCCCTATTAGCAGAAGCAATCGACTTAAGTCAGCGGCAACTTAAGGCGATTTGACAAGATCACAATTACTTATATAAGGATGGCTTCTATATCCCGCAAACAAATTTCAAAACCATCGCACATCATTTTACTACTACAAATTTATAAACTGGCGAATTCTGAAAGAATATGAAAATAACAATATCGTCCAAGTACTGAGATGACATCCTCTAACAAGTGCCTGATCATGCTAACCGTGCGTTCAAAGCACGCAAAGTTTTTCTCTATTTCGTGATATTTTTCTCAGGAGCAATCGACGAGGAAGGACGGCTCGAGGAATCAGGGGCAGCATTCACGTCCGCCCTTATGCCCTCGGGAACAACCACGCCGGGTCTCCTCATCAAGATTCGTCCCGCCCGAATAGCCTTGTCCATGGCTCTATCACGCTGGGCTCTGAGAGTAACAGAAGTTTCTTCGGCAACCTTGGCAGCTAGCTGAGCAGTTTCTAACTTTTGGGCAATGGATTTCTTGGAAACTCGGAGCTCTTTGATAGTAGCGTCCTTTGCTGATATCAACTGCTTGAGCCGGGTCACTTCATCCATGGATTCCTGCAGCTTACAACGTTGGTGGTCTAACTCTTCCATGGTGAAACGATGACCTCTCTCCAAGATAGTCAGCGAGTTGCTAGAATCACGATACAATCTTTCAAGATTGTCTCGAGAAGCAGCAAGGATACGTTTTTCTTCCTGCAAACAAAAGTCAACTCCCTCAAACACCAAGCAAGTAATGGCAGCACAACAAGGCAAAGCACAGTTTCATAAATCACCTTTTCAGAATTGAGTTGAGCATGAAGAGAAGAACTCAGTGCATTGGCGTCATCTAAGGCAGCGGAGACCTGACCCAGTTCAATCTGACTTTGAGAGTACTTTTCCTCAAAGTCAGTGCACCGCTGGGCCAATTCAGCCTGATCTCGGGAATGTTTTTCTTCAAGAGTGGAAATTTGCTGAGTCATACCTAGCAGGAGACAATCAAACAAAATAAGGGTCAGAATGTAAAGCAGTCTACAGTGAAGACAAAGAGAAGCAAAAAGGCACTAACCAGCGTTGGTCGCCTCCAATTCAGAGACACGATGTTGAAGTGACACTGGATTCCAACATGCAAGTGACGAAGCTACTTCTGGGATAGAAGCACCCTGTAACCTCAGCTGGCCAGCCATCCCATCCACCAAAGCCTGATGAGGAGAGCAGATGAATGTAATGACAGCAGTTCATGCAATGAAAAAAGCCAAGCTAAAATACATCACAGTACCTGGAGATTGGAAAAGAACGAAGAGATCCCCAAATCAGGAGAGATCAATTAATAACCGGGCGTAAGGCCACCACTCGAAGCAGCTTGCAACGAACCAGCAGGAATCAACTCGGTGCTATCAACAGAGCCCAACACTCGGTCGGTGGGGACGCTGCCCTCTAAAGCGACCTCCTGGTCCAAGGTTGGGGCTATCACCATGCCACTGGAACGTGGAGGCGACCCCGCATGAACGTCCACGGAAGTATAAGAGGGAGACCCCGCTCGGACATCCTCGGGGGCTGGGTCATAGTTTGCACTGCCCGCTTGAGCCGGATCATTCCCAGCAGCACCCTCGGGGGCTGGGCAGTGGCTTGCACTTCCCACCCGAACCAAGTCATCCCCGACAACATTCTCAGGGGCTGGGCACGTGTCAACACCACCCTTGGGATCCAAGCTCTCTGCGGTAGCCACCTCTAAGGCTGATGGGCCCTCAGTTACTTCCATGGGACCAGGACAATCCAAGTCAGTCTCCCGACCCTCGAGATCGTGCTCTAAGGTCGACGAGGCACGGGATGACCTCAACCCAGCATCAAGCACATCAGCACAAACCTCCATCACACCACCGCCTGCTGGCTCCGATAACAAATCCTCTGGAACCATATCCTCAAGAGTCTGATCAAAATTAGCCAAGGACAGTTCTTGCAGACACATGAGAGCAGATAAAGCAGGAGAAGGAACTCCACTACTTTCACCGCTGGCGATAAACTGCCGACTGTTTTTCCGAGTTAAAGGAACTTCATTTTCTTCCTCCTCGTCATCCACATTAGCAACGCAGGCGACACCCCCATTGGGATCAACAACAGATTGGGTACACCCATTGGGGTCAGCGTCAGTAAATTCAGTCACAGACACTTCTTCAGCATCAGGAACCGAGGTACCAACGTCCCGATCCAAACTGGGTACTCGCCGGAGGCGTCTCCTTTTCTTTTTCTGCTCATCAGCAGAAGGATCAGGTTGATTGGCTCGGCAAGGGCGCCTCGAGCGAGTACTGGCAGGCTTCTGAGCATTTAAAGTTATATCAGCCTCTGGGAGGGGCGCCACTACTAATGCCCCAGCAGGAGCAGCGTCAGAAGAATCTTCAGCCAGCAAATCAAGCATAGCATTTATCTCCGCATCACTAGGGTTCAGGGGCACCTCAAAATGGATCTGCCGTTCATCATCAGGAATCCCCCCGAGCGAGGCAATCAAGGCACTGACTTCTTCAGCAGAAGGCCGTACTCTAAGGCCCAAACTGCCATCAGTGACAGGAGGGTTCGACATGAAAAGAGTGAAGGCTTTAGGAGAAGGCAGGTTCCAGGCTAAGAACGCCACTGGGGCACCAACATTTGACACTTTGCCTCTAAGGATCATCTCAAGTCGGCTCACCAAGTCTGCAGAGGGAATTCTTCTGTTAGTGACCCGAGTTGAGTCGGCTAGGCCTCGATACAGATAAGCCGGATATGCCCTGTCTTTCAATGGCTGAATATTCTTGAAAACAAAGTCAACAACCACAGCTTCTACAGTCAAACCCCTTTCTTTCAGCAATCCAACTTCAGCAAGCAAAGCACCTGCCTCAGCTACCTCCTGATCTGTGGGAGACTCGGTCCAGCTGGGGGTGCGAACATCCGGCTGCCTTCCCGACCGGGGGGGGGAGAGAGTTTCCATAATTCTCAACTATGAACCACTTCAAGCGCCACCCTTTAATACTGTCTTTGAGAGGGATTTCGAGATACTCAGTCTTCCTCCCCCGGCGCATCTCCAAGCTAGCACCCCTAACCAATTGATGTTGTCCCCCGGCCATCCCAGGGCGACAGAGATACAAGTATTTCCACAACCCGAAATGTGGTAGCACACCAAGAAAGGCCTCGCATAAATGAACAAAAATAGAGATTTGCAGGATAGAATTGGGATTCAGATGGGTCAAGTTAAGATGGTAGAAATCAAGGAGGCCGCGGAAAAAGGGAGAAATGGGAAGGCCAAGACCGCGGAGAAGGAAAGGAGCATAAATCACGGACTCATGGGTATCCTCAGTTGGGACAGTAACCCCATGGCAAATCCGCCAAGAGTAGAGTTCCCTCGGAGGGAGAACCTCGATGGATACGAGGTGGAGAAATTCAGACTCTGAGATGACGGACATGTGGTTACCTGCGAAAGGCAACTGGCTGTTGGGGTCGATTGGAGGAATCACCACGGCGGACGAACTCGAGGTTTTCCTCTTGGGCGCCATCTCGATTCAACCGGCGAGCAGAGTAGGAGGCGAATTGCGGAGAGGATTTGGAAGCAAGAAAGCAAGAACTAGGGCACGGAAAGTGGAGGCGGCTAAAAGCGCAGCACTTATGGGATATTCCCGAGCCAGATACCGTTTCAAAAAGCACCCAGTCAGCACCCGGCAGTTATTTCCAAAACACCGGTGCGCCACATCATCACTCGGCTATTAACCTCAAAGTGGCCTACGTAGCCCACTATTGCTCGGCAGTTGACTCTAAAACTCTGACACAGTCGCTCGGCATTACATCTAAAATGCTGATGTCGCCCTCAAGTCACTCGGTGTTGCCTCTACAACGCCGACGTCGTCTTCAAGTCGCTCGGCAGTTGACTCTAAAACTCTGACACAGTCGCTCGGCATTACATCTAAAATGCTGATGTCACCCTCAAGTCACTCGGCGTTGCCTCTAAAACACCGACGTCGTCTTCAAGTCGCTCGGCAGTTAACTCTAAAACTCCGACATAGCGTTCAGTCACTCGGTAGTTGACTCTAAAACTCCGACACAGTCGCTCGGCATTACTTCTAAAATGCTGATGTCACCCTCAAGTCACTCGTCGTTGCCTCTAAAACGCTGACGTCGTCTTCAAGTCGCTCGGTAGTTAACTCTAAAACTCCGACATAGCGTTCAGTCACTCGGCAGTTATCTCTAAAAACTCGGACATCATCCACAAATCACTCGGCAACTACTTCTAAAAGCATCGATATGATGTCCGAGTTATTCACTTACAATTCCAAAGGAATTAACTTCACGAAAAAGGCGAGAAAAGGAATGATTCAAGAACTTTGAGTTAAAAGTGTCAACGAGCAATCATCACAGAAAAGCCAACACCATTTCTTCATTAAAGGGAAGATATCACACTTACAAATCAACTCATTATGAGTTGATACTTCCCTACTACTACTACTACTACTACTACTACTACTACTACTACTACTACTACTACTACTACTACTACTACTACTACTACTACTACTACTACTACTACTACTACTACTACTGCTACATTACATTATACTACTGCTAGACTACACTATACTACTCTACACTACTAAATACTACTACATTATTCTAACTATACTATACTAACATTTAAAGGACCAGTGGCATCTAGCCACTGGCCCTATTGCTGCCGCCGCTGCTGCTGCCCTTGCTGCCGCCGCCGTCACCGTCCTAGCCGCCGCTGCTGCCGCCCCTGCCACTGCCGTCACCGTCACCGTCGCCGCCGCCACCGCCTTCGTCGTCATCGCCGCCGTCCTCGTCCCCGCCGCCACCGTCCGAGTCCTCCTCATCCGAGGAGTACTCCGACTCATCCGAGCCCTCGAGCCCGGAGCGCTCGACGGCCCGGATGTACGTCCAGACCTCCGCCGCGAGCCCTTGAGAGTCGTCTGAGTCGTCAGACGACTCACGCAGGGGGATGGGAGCCGGAGACCCCTCGGACTCAGATGGAGGAGTTGGCTCGCGCTTGCGTTTCTTGCCCATGGCGGAAATGCGGGTAGAAGAAAGAAAACAGGCAGTGGAGAACAGCGAGAGATGTGAAAAAACCAGGCAGGCAAAGGCACTATTTATAGGAAAAGAAGGCAACCGCTCACCTCCAACTGTGGTCACTGAACAGTCACAAAGCATTCAATAAGCACTTCAACCCGTCTAAAGACACGTCAGGCGGTTGACGCCGTTTCACGCAACACAACACCCATTGGGACTCTAGTCAACAGCGTGGAGGATATGATTACACTCGCCGTCGCATCACATTACTACTCAGAAGCAGCCGGCTAAAACACTCAGTGTACCAAGCCATCCCTTGCCCACACCGATTGGGGGGGACGCCCAGGAATTATCAATATATTTTTCAAAACGGTCACATCTATGCAGGGCATGCAGTGAATGCCTCAAGGCAAAAATGAGATATCAGTGAGGATTAGAGGAAAGCCAAATATAGCCAGTGAAGTACAAAATATGGTCGACAGAAGCGACTTGAAGACTAGACAGAGAACATCCATCATATGTCCAATCAGGCGCAGGGTAAATAAATTACACTACTTAGCAAGATATGGATGGATTGCGAACTCGGCTGCAAAAGACAAAATACATGCTGACCTCTAAAGCATAATATTGATGACATAATGCGGATGACATCATGCTGGTTTTTTACAAGCAGAAAGGATAATCTTCAGCAAAAAGACACAAAAGGAAGACCTTCGAATGGATTATCCTCAAAAATCCACTTGAAGGTCGGGGGCTACACCCATTGGGTGCACCTTCGGTGCACCTCATGGATCATCATTCCGAGCCAAGATAGTGCCAACTTCTAAGGCATGGGACAAGATTAAAGACAAGGCTGGCACTCAACCAAAACGCCGGAGTAAAAATGGAAATAATTTCTGGTGAAGACCTTCGAGTAGATTATTTTCTAAAAATCTACTCAAAGCTCAGGGGCTACACCCATTGGGAGCACCTCCGGTGCACCCAATGAAGTTCAGGGTCCTGCAAAGCGAAATGCCAACCTCTAAGGCACGAGCACGAAACAAAGCTTCGGTTTGCGAGAGATCAAAAGCAGGAGGAAACAGTAAGAAGTCGTTCTCTTCAAATCGCCTGCAAGCTGGACCTAGGATCTTTGGGCTGATTACTTCTAAATTAACCCAAAGATCGGGGGCTTGTGGGGGACAGACATCCCCCGGGTCCACTAAAAGAGTAAAAGACCTCACGAAAGGCCCAAGGGCCCAATAAATCGTGAGGCCATCCTTTCGTGGGCCTAGGGAAGAATAATCAGCAGAGCAGGTTGACACGAGGCCGGATCGGTGCAAACCTGGACGGTCCACAACGTCGAGCGAGCGACCACAACAGAGATCCGACTTTCCCGCGCTGGAGCCCCCATGCAACGGAGCCACGCGAGGATAGGTCGGCGGAACTATGGGGAGATAAACTCAAGCGAGTACCGATCCTTTAGCTATGCATTGTTATCATATCCACGTGTATTGCCCCACGGTCGAGTATATAAGGCCTAGGGGCACCCCTTCAGATCAATCGACCCTATTACTAAGCCACCCACTTCAACTCTCTGCATTCTCGATTCAGAGAGCTCTCTTGTAACCTCATTCACCAAGCATACTCACCAGGACGTAGGGTGTTACGCATCTCTGAGCGGCCCGAACCTGTAAACACCGTCCACTGTCCCTCGTGCAACTGGCACGAACCATTCTGCTACAGTCGTTGTGTAACACCCGGTTTTAAGGAACAAAGCCGGGTGCATCTCATACATGCGCCAAAGAAGACAACATATATAATAACAGAGTGTATAGAGATAAATGTCATAAAACATCAGAGTATTTATTACATAGCGGAAGACTTATTACAAAGTAAAAGAATAAATGTAAAACGAACTAAGGATCGTCGGCGCCAATGTCGACTGAGAAACGCCACCTAGATCAAGTCGAATGCCTCAGTGTTAGGCGGCTCCTCTTCGACCACCTGTTCTTCTCCTGTGGGGGGGGGTGTGAGACAGCAAGAGTGAGCTCACATACGTTCATAGCTCAACAAGTCATGGGGAATAATGTGGCATGAACTCACCAAAGGTGGGAGTTCATGTAGTGTAAGGCTGATCAATGAAATAAAGGCTGAAGCTGAGCATTGCTTTTATAAGTTGGTCAAAATTTTATTAGCAATTACTAGGTGTAAGTAAATACCAAACCTTAATAATAATAAAGAAAAGTAATAGTAAAATAATCCCAAATGCGATGCAAATGTCAAATTAAATTTAAGTTCCATAATTAATCATGTGAGGGTCCGAGCCGCTCATGACCGTGAGCACGGCTAGTATACTAGTTTTACACTCTGCAGAGGTTGCGCATCTTTACCCACAAGTCATGTTACCCATCTGCCAAGAGACGGCCAATCCCATACACCTCTACCGAGGAGGCGAGGCAGGGTAACACTACGAGGCCTTTACAAAGTTCCACTAGCTTCAGAAATCCCGCTACAGTTTATAGGAAGCTCCAGTGCAGGGTTCTTGCCTGACCGCCATCGCAGCAAAATCAAACAAGGACCTCCCTACACTGACCACTCCCCTACTGCCCTTGCCCCTTTCGGGTAAGCAAGACCTCCACTAGCTTTCCTAGTTAATCAGCCAAGGGCGTCCCATTAAACCCTTGTGGTAGCACTGTTTTCCCGGGTGGTCGCTCCATGTTCCCATTAATTTAATGATCTTAACATGAACAGTAATAATAACAAGATAATAACAGAATAATCATGTGTAGTGTAACTCCATACCCAATCCACATAAAGCAATAGCAAGTACTACCTAAAAATATTTTAGGGGTGAACAAGGTATAGAGGTAATCAAAACTGGGGTAACATAAAGGCTCCCATCAAAATTAACCTATACAGATCATTAAAATTAATAAGAACATGACTGGGAAAAGTAAGTGATCAAGGGCACAACTTGCCTTCAATGAGCTCCTGCTCAGCTATCTCTACTTGTTGAACCTCAGAATCCACAGTGGCTTGCTCGTCTACTCGCATCAACACAATACATACATAGTATAGCATAAATTAACATCACATCAAATATGCAAATAAAATATACAGTAAAAATCTATGCATTAAAATGAGATCATAGGAACTGGAATCACTAGATTTGGAGTTATAGATTTCAAGTTATGAATTTCCTAAGGTTTAATGTGCTTGAAATGGGATTAAATGATAAATTAATTTTCTAACTGTTTTCATGTCAAAACAGAGACACTAAGTGGTAGAGAATAAAATTATAAAATTTTAGAAAGTGGAATGGATTAATTTGGAGTTAAAATGGATTTTATATGAATTATATAAGTTCCTAGGATTATTTTTGTATTCAAAATCAATTTCTAAACTTGTTTATTTGATTTCTCTGAGCTCTGGACAGCGCGCCAAATAATAAAAAGCTCGGGGTCTAACCTGTAAAACTTTCCCAGACTCAGATTACTGTTGCCGAGGATGGCGGGTTTATTTGACAAAAAGACACGGGCTCTTTAACAAAAAGTACCTGCGAAGGGGTACGGGAGATCCTCGGTCGCAGGATCCTACATCTACGGTTAAGATTAGATCTACGTTATTCTACACCAGCGCATGATTTTTAGCCCTCCGATGCCTAATCAACGGACCAGATCACAAACTGGCCGAGGCGCCCGACACCCGCCCGATCACGATCCGACGGCCCTCAATGCCCCCGCACCCAGACCTAATCCTAGCCGCAGATCGCACGATCGTCGGCACACGCTGCCCCTACCTTCCCTCGCCGCGCAGCTACGGCGGAGACGCCGCAAGAACACCAGTGGCAGCGCCATGGCCGGATCCCGCAATCCAAGGCCATAATGCACGAATCCCCAATCCAACAGATGCTAAACACAGAGAGGATCTTTGCGAACCCGAGGGAGGTGAGTTTACCGAGAATCGGGCGCACGGGCGAGCTGACCACGACACGAGGTGGCTTGACGGCGTTCCGCCCTCTCCGGCGAACTCCTACGGGACGCGCGGTCGACGATTCGGCACGCAGGCACCACGGAGGGTTACGCGCCCACTTGGTGTAGACCCCTGACACTGATCCGGTTCGACACCGGGGTCGTGGCCGAGAATCACCCGCAACGGTGACGGCAATCACGAACGACCTGCTCAAAAACCCTGTTCGCGAAACTCTTGGTTGGTGGCGGCGTTCGAACACTAGCGAGGGGAGGTGCCGCAGCTGCACGCCCTTTATTGCCGCGAAGAAGTGCTCGAGGTGGAGCAACGGAATCCCGCCATGCCCGCGGCGCCGAGCGCTTCGCGCGGACCGTTGCGAAGAAGAATGCGTTCTGACGAGCGGGTCCCACATGTCAGGGAGACAGAAAGCCCAGGCGCGCGCGAAATCTGTTGAGGGAGGTGGAAGAAGGGAGCGCGAGGGAGACGGTGGCTGACGAGCGGGCCCAGGTAGTCGGCACACACACGGGCACTGGCCGCGCGGTTGATTTCGGGGGTGGGCCGGATTGACGCGGAAACGGCCCATGAACCCTTTCATTCTTTTCTTTTTATGCTTCTAATTTCTTTCCTCTATTTCTAAGTTAAATTTGAACTTCGAATTTTGAATTCAAACTTGTGCCACATTAATATCTATTACTTCCGTGAAGTTAAAATACCAATTTTAAAGATATAATTATATTATTTTTATTTTTATATCATTTCTCTTCTCCTTATTTCCAAAACCCTAGTTTTAATTTAGGGTTTAAACTCCATTTTTTTAGTAATTATTATCTTATTATCATTAACATTATTATTTTATTTAATGCACAATCATATAAACTCCAACATGATGCATCTTTTTATCATTTGTGTGACTTAATCTGTGAATTTTGTGTATGCTCGTTTCATGATGCAAATAAGGCACATAAAGTTGAGAAGATCTCTCTATTATTCTTGGTATAAAATTCTGAGTATTACACGTTGATACCGCCCTACTCCTAAAAACACCTTGAGGGGCAACCCCGGGTGTGCGGTCGGACCCAAAACACCGACAGTTTAAGCCCTTTTAAATACTACATAATTTCTTGTTTGGACTAAAAATCCTAAAACTATTTTTATTAAATACTATAGAAATTTAGAAGTCCAACAAAATTGGTTTCATATTTTTATTATTTTTCTCGAATTCTTTATGGATTTCTAAATTTTCTCAGAAAAAGAAAAAGGAAAAGCTATCAACAGTACTGGGCTGACACCGGCCCACCTAGCCTAGGCCTGTGCAGAATCTGGGCGCGCCCGCGACCGCGCAGTTGGTTTTGCAGAAAGGCCCCTACCGGTTCAAAAATCAGAATAAAAGTCCTCGACACTATTTATGCGTCTCACTGACATTTACACTAAAGTCCTCTGTTTTCTATTTCTTCTCCAGAATAAACCCTGGCCACGACGCGCTTGCCGCCGACCACCTTGTTGCTCGGACTGGCCATGATCGGCATTGGCTGCCCAAATTAACAAATGGGCAAGCATTACTGACCCGAGGCGAACCTAGAACAAGCCTTAATTGAGTTAAAACGGCCCTGGATTGACCTGACCACGACGACGGTGAATACCGAATACAAATCAAAGTGTTTCGGTTGATTGAGTGTGGTCAAGCACAAAGGGTTGAGCCGATGAGTATCACGAGCATGTGTGGGTGCTAAAACATGACCAAGGAGAGTGGGAGCAGACCTGGGAATGGCTGGCCACGGAGCATGGAGAATTGGTGCTCGCCGGTGTCTGAGAAGGGGAACACGACGCTGCGACGAGCTCTGGTGGAATTAGGGGGTCACATTGAGGCTATACGGTCGCAAAGGGCTACTGATTCACCATGCACAACTAATTTGGGGAGCGGTGGAGGAGGCAGTGCGAATTTTGGCTTCAATCGAGGTCACTAGTGAAATGGTGAGTGCCTCGTCGTGGTTCATGGCGCTATTTATAGGCACGACGGTCCGGCTAACGATCAGCAGCCACGAAACACGTCGTTAACGCATGGCTACCACGTAAGGAAGAGGCACAGTGAGGTAAGGTGGTGGCGCGAGTGACACGGTGACAAAATACCGCGCCACGGCGAGCACCGGTGAAAAATCTTCGGCCAGGTTCCGGCTAGGCTCGCGGGACTGTGAATCATCCCGTAGTTATCTTGCCGCGGTCGTTCCTATCTCCACTTCACCTGCGCACATCCGAAACCACAGTAACCAGAGATCTTTTCCTTCTACAGGTATTTTCGGTTCTCTGATCTTCATTGTTTTACTGAACCGGCCTCCTTTCACCCTCTCTATCTCCTAATTCTTGTTAAGAACAGGGTGATCTTCATTAATAAAATTTGTTCACCAAACAACAGTGTTCAAGTTTACTATAGGATTCATGGATCAATTCTGCTTAGATTCTCAGATTTGGTGCTCCCAAATCGACTGCATCTCACTGAGACCATGGTGTTATAAATCTGGTTTTCAGTATTGCCCAGTTCGCATGGCTTGTTTCTGACAGAACAACTTCACACCACTAGTTATTTGATTTTTGTATAGCAACATAGTAAGTCAACTGTACCAAAGTTACTCCCCTACAAACCAGCTTTAACTTTGTTATAGAGGTTTTAGTTGAACACCCATTGAATCGAGCTCCACATGGTCCTAAAGTTGGTCCTATACAACTGATTTGTCTGAACATCACAGAGTCTTAGTCTGACAGCCAGACTTCAAACTTATTTATCTCTCATTTCTGTTCAACACTAGTGCTTGTTCACTTAATCAAATTTGTTCTCCTTACATAGCTCTACAAATTTGATATACTGACCATTAGCAAAATCCTCAAGAATCCTGAGATGTAGAGCTCCAAAGTCAGCCCTATTCAACTGATTTTGGACTTAGGCACATGAGAGGTATAGAGTGTCTTTTTGCAAATAAGCCCAAATCTCATAATTTGATTTGAAAATCCTCAAATGTGTGAAACATATGATTTGAGGTGCCCTAATACCTTGCACTTTGGTCCAAAATTGCACCAATTTTGCACTTAGCCCCTAGGGTTCCAATTTAGGGTTTTCCAGGGGTCTTTTCAGGGTTTTTGGCACTTTAGGGTTTGGATGCCACTCAAGTCCTTCCAAGAGGATATCTTAGGATCATTCCTCATATCTTTTAAAGTTTTCTCATGCGTGGGCTACCCTTATATCCATAAGCCCAGATTTAGGGTTAAGTACTTTGCACTAGAGTTAACCACACATCAAGTCATATCAGTAAAACATATTTGAAAAAAAATTTTACCTAGTGAATGCACTCTAGGTGTGACAAACACATGATATGCTAATGCTCAAGTTTTAGTGACAGTAACACCAGGGGTGTTACAATATTCGTTGATTAAGTTAAAGCATTAGCATAAATCTAACCATGATAACCCAAATGGTAAACAAGGATAAGGTAAATACAGACTAGTTTATCCTTATGTTTCAATAAAGTAAAGGACAGTGAATTATCAAGTAAGTAGGACATAATAGGTCAAAGGACACTTGCCTTCATCAGGTTGTTGCTTAGGAAGATCTTCGGCAACGCACTCAGGAACCATGGGCTGCTCGTTGTCTAAACAAAGCGATTATGCATTCAATACATTTGGATAAAGGCAAAAGAACAATACACCAAACGTATGCAATCAAGTGAACAAAAGTTCGATAGAGCAGTATAAACAAAAAAGGTAAACCTAGGTGCTAGGGTGAACTGGTACACTTAGAGATTTGTGATTCCCTAAATATTATCTATCTCCATGGATTACATAATTTAGTTCCACTAATTTTAGTTAGACACAAAATTATACCAGGGATAAATTCATACATGACATACTATTAATCTCACAAAGTCAAATACCTAAGTACCATTAGGGTTTTCCTTTTTATTTTCTTATTTCATAAACAAATTATTACATACACTAACCTATAGCTTAGGCATAAAATTAAAGTGCATAGACACTGAATGATCATAATTTATTTGGACATAAAATATTCCTATGAACATTTTGCAATTTGAATCACTTAAGTTGGAGT
This sequence comes from Zea luxurians, assembly GCA_029449295.1. Taxonomy (NCBI): domain Eukaryota; kingdom Viridiplantae; phylum Streptophyta; class Magnoliopsida; order Poales; family Poaceae; genus Zea; species Zea luxurians. The sequence goes on along the minus strand of JAOPSE010000010.1, from coordinate 31,899,952 downwards.
TCATATGCAAAAGATATGAAATAAACAAGTTTTGAAGTTTAAAATACAAAATTAGGCCTAAATCTATGATTAACTAAAAGGTCAAGGGTCTATCTGCAAGATTACAGGGGCCTACGCGCGAAACAGAGGGACAACGGATTTTTAACAAAAAACCACACGAAGGGGTATCGACTGATCTCGGCCGCACGATCGCAGATCAATGGCCAGGATTCGATCTGGGCGAGCGAGCGCGCGCACGTGGACATGAGAGCGGGCTGACCAACGGGCCAAGGATGTCAGCGACCCAAGTGCGAGGCGGACTGGCCGGCTGGGCCCAACTGCAGGGTGCGGGTGAGGGGGTGGATCCGAGCGGTCATATTCGAATCGGACGGTTAGGATTAGATCTGGTTTAATTGAAGTCTGGTCGTTAGATCAGAATTGGGCGGTTAGGATGGGCACCAGGGGCTTTACCTTCTCCGGTCATCCAGGGTGGAGCACTCCGCGGACACGGCGGTGCCGAAATCGGAGGCGAGGCATACCGGGGCTCCTAGGGCGCTAGGGGTTGGTCTGGGTAGCCGGAGAGGTTGGGGATGACTTGACAAGTATTATGGCGAGGTCGGGGTTGCCTGAACGGGGCTCAAGCGGTCAGACGACAGAGGGAGAGTCCTCGGAGGACTGGGGAATACTCCGGCGAGCAATCGCGCACAACTAAGGGTAGACCAGGGGAAATTAGGGGCGGGGTTAGGTCGGTTAACTTGAGGGAAGGCTCGGGGACTCACGAACGGTGGCTGGGGCACGACAAGGTCACGGGTCGACGGTGGCTGGGCAGAGAGAGAACCGGTGAGCGTGGACCGAGAGAAACAGAGGGGTGTCTTGGGTCGCGGGTGACGAGGCGAAGCTCACTGAGGCAACAGACACGACAAGGGCTCGATGACGACCGCAGAATGGGTGCGAGACTAGTGCGAACGGCGGCGAAGCTCCCTGGGTGCGTGCGCAGAGCGAGAGAGATGGCGAGGCTGCTCGGCTGAGGGCGCAACTGAGCAGGGGAGGGCGAGTGAGTGTGGGTGGGCTCTAGAAAAGGCTCGGGCGCTTGGGGGCGTGGCCGGGAAATGCGCAGTCGTGGGCGCATCCACAGTGGAGAGCATGGGCGATTCGGGGGGGACGGTTCCGACAGGCGGGGCCCATGGAACAGAGAGAGAGCGGGCGAGCGAACGGGCTTCAGCACTAACAAGCGAGGCCCGCAGAACAGAGAGAGCGAGCGCACGTGCGCGAAGGGAACCAGCGCCGACAGGCCGACCCCACCGGGCAGCGAGAGGGAGAGAGAGGGCGAGCTAGCTCGGCGCGGCGCCGATAGGGCGGGCCCCACATGGCGATGAGAGCGAGGAAGGGGGAAAGCGGACGCGCGCTAGCGGGCCAACTGGGCCGAAAGGCCGAAATAGGGGGAGCTGGATTTCTTCGATTTTCTTATTTATTTCCGAATTTCTAATTCATTTTCCTTTTATTTTCTCAAGTGAGCTCAATTCAAATTCAAACCATTCAAACATGTGCATCAATCAAAAGGATAATTTAGGCTCAGCATGATGCAACAATTCATGACTCACATTGTTTTGACAAAATAAATAATTTATCCCACACCTAATTAACTTAATTCTAATCAAAAGAAAGAGGGAGAGAGAGAGTCTAGAGAGAGACAAGAGGTAACACTTGAATTCGGTAGACATTTAGATAAGAAATTTTATACCCCAAATTCAGGGTGTTACAAGAGCGGGGCTTGCCCACAGGGTTAATCATACCGTTTTTCCTTATTTTTCGTGATTAGCGGTAAAGAGAAACCAATCCAAAACCAGAGAATTTGGAATTTCTCGATCGATTTGAGTTTCCATTTTTTAAAAAAAAAGAGATTCAAAGTGGTTTTTCTCAACCGAAATTTGTTGTTTCTCGAGCGAAATTTGGTGTTTCTCGCCAAAATCCGGTGTATAGATTTTCAAAATTTTAAAAACTAATTTTGGATTTATTGATCAAAAAAATCATGTTTCCCTACGAAACTCGTTGTTTTTAACAAAATGATGTGATGTTTTTCTAGGAAAATTTAAAAATATATATATCATAATACTAAAAAAATATCTAGTTTTATCATATTTTTCTGTTTTTATAAATTTTTAAAATTGTGAACAAAATTTATCGAAACTTGTTCAAAAACCATTTTCGGGTATTCAGTAGGAACGAGGAAATTTCACCAAAAACCTATGGTTCTCGACCGGGGAATTTAACATTGGTTGACTCTTCATATTAGAGTGTTGTGTTTGCCGGTGCATCTAGGTGGGGTCCATGGCTGCAGTGACACGGTGTCATCCAAGGCGTTGTGTGGCTTAGCGTGGGGGGCTATAGGTGTACATTTGTGTTGTGCCTAGTAGGCTGGCCCAAAGCACATAATTTCTGGCATGACCCAGATCTGGCACGACCCAACCGAATTGTGGGTTTGGGCCGGCATAGCCCAATATGTAGGTCGTGCTTGGGCCTCAAGTCAAGCCCACGGGCTGGCCTGACACGACCTATTTAACTAAGACCCATCGAGGCCCACTAAATATAAACTTAGTATCTAACTAAGGTCCGTCAAAGCCCACATGACCAGCACAATTTGGAGAATCTAGAGCTTCAATAGGCCTTCGAGAACCAATACCTAGATGGGGATAGTAAAAAGTGATGATGATCATTGTATATGTATTCTATATGGTTGTATAGTACTCAGTTAAACATTGAACAGAGAACTGACTATTATTTCTAAGCTAGTTGTAATATTTTTTCTTTCTGACCAAAGGTTTTTAATGTGCATCCACAAAACATCTTAGTTTTATTTTGGTCATATATATTCTATACTTTTTGTTTATGTATTAATGTTATATGTATATGGGCCGGTTTGGCACATTAAGACATTTTTGGGCTATTTGGACCGGCCTAGCATACATAACTAATTGTGGGCCGTGTCGTGGGCCGATGACAGGGCACACGTGATGGCACGACACGGCCCATAATTAAATATGTTCTTTTGTGTGCCGTGCCTTTGTGGGTCGTGCTTTTGTAGGCCCGTGCCGTGCCGGGCCAGACCGGCCCACATGTACATGTATATCGGGGGCTTCCTTGGCTTCCGACGAAAAGCAAAGCATCGAGAAACAAAAACAGAGGAGTTCACTAGTGAAGGGAAGAAGACGACATTGCTTCTGATAGAGAGGTGACAAAAGGGAAAATAAGGGAGCAATTTATGTGGCTGCCTAATGGGCCTAGCTAGAGATGGTTTCCGCTACGGTCTTGTGACATGCAAGGTGAGCATGTGAGTGGCAAGGGTGTGATGGCTTGACCCCTAGATGGATTGTGTGGGACGTAGAGGGAAAGTGGAGACAATTTCTCTTAGGCATCGACATACCTAGGGTTTCATAGGAGCAAAGGGGTGTGACCACTAGGCCTTATGTCCATGAATGGGGAAATAGATAGGAGGGGAGTTCGGCGTGAGAGAAGTTAGGGCTGATTTGGTGACCAGAGAATTAGAGGGGATCCATGGGGGAGGAATCCCCTTGCTATTCAACTTGTGGGCTAGACCCGTGGAAAGGGAAGGGTAGAAGGCTAGTTTGGGCCTGTTGGCTAGCTAAGAAGAGAAATGACCTTTTCTTTTCTTTTCTTTTCTCGGTGTTTCCGTGAAATAAACTCCAAAACAAAGCCGAGCACACTCATGTGAGTGGAACTATATGGGTGCACCAAATTTAATTATAAGACTTCGAATAAAGAAATGAGAGATAGAGTTAGGGTTTGAGTTTTAGGAATATTATAAAACATATGTAAGCGTTGGACATTGAATTCGAGTGCACCTAAATTCCCATGGTTTTAATTTATCTACAAAATATTTTATTTGAAAACATTTCTTGTCATGTTGTTGATTTGATCAACTCCATGTTAAGTGGTTCATTACAAAAGTTTTGAAGTCTTGATTTTAAAAAAAGGATGAGAAGTGGAATGTTGGCTTAAGTTTGACCTAAATTTTTTGTGCAACACACATGCAAACAAAAAAAAATAAAAATTGGTATTTTTATGTTACATAAAATTGGAATGTTATAATTATTGACCCACATCATAGAGGTGCAGACCATATATAGGACCTACACATTTGGATGTGCTCTTTCTAATTATAACTATTTCACTATTTTTTCCTCCATTACATGTTATTAGGCATGCATTGTAATCTTCAACTAATCATGTTCAAATTCGAAATTGATTTCTATGTTTATTGGTGCTACAAATGTTATAGTGTAATAAGGATATGAGTCAAGATTGAGTTCTGAAGACCATGCCAAGTAAAATTATGCATTATGTTTTGATATAGGTTAGAAGGAGTACTTTCTCTAGCCTACGTTAACATCTAGGTATTGTAATAGTTGAGATGGTGCCTCACTATAAAGATATCTAGGCTAATTATTCACAAAGAAACAAACATGGGCCAAAATGCCGTTACTCCTTATGTTGGGCTTGGTTGACAATTTTAAGCCTCGCACAAATTCGTCCCAACATAGCCCATAAGTGTAAGAAATACAAGAGGTGGAACATCATATTTTTGTATTGTTTATGTCCGTTGGATGTAAAAGTGGTTCAAGATGATGAACGGTTGATGTCTAGCTTTGTTCCCTATATTAGGAGGGGATTGGGTCTCCATCATCATCATCCTTTCCTCATCATGGTCCACTTTCCCCAATCCCACCGACCTTAAAATTTTGCCTCTAGACTCCATTCTCTTGCTTTTAGCCTTGGATCTTGTGCTGATCATGGAGTCCGATGAGTCTGCCTTCATCAACAACATGCTTGCACCACCCATGGCACCCGACAAGCGAACAAAGAGGTACTTTGCAAGCTCTAGCCATGGCCATATATTGTTTGAGCAAGATCTACTGGCTACTAGTTCTATGCAAGCCAGTGATGCTCAACTCATGGGAGACCCTCTCGAGGCGAGGTCCCTTGTGGCAAGCATAGGTATGACTCCAGCAGGTTTTGAAATGCCAGAGGGGGAAATTGTATCCCGTGGCTACCACGCTCTTGGTGGTACTCCAGTCGACATTGCTCCAGCTCCTCAGCCACAAATCGAAAGTAGCAACAAGCCAACGGCTTTCAAAGGACCATGGACCATGGAAGAGGATAGGTAAAGTTGTAAAATCAAACCTTTTACTCCCTTCTTATCTTTAACTTCTTAGTTGCATTCTTGATCTATTTATTTGCTTTCCAATCCATAGCATTTTGAGGGATATGGTAATGCATCATGGTGAAGGGAGGTGGTCCCTGGTAGCACAATCTTTGCCTGGCCGGATTGGCAAGCAGTGCCGTGAAAGATGGATCAATCATGTGGATCCCAACATCAAGGTCAAGTCCCTTCATCTCTTGTTTCTTAGTTTGCTTATATGTATGGCGTGTTCGATTCAATTTCTCGCTGCGGTTAAGCCGAGAAGATGGAAACCCCCAAAACGATGTGTCCACCGCGTGTCCCAGCGCCGCACTTGCCTACGAAAAGTGATATTTGAATTGCATAACGCATGCCGCTGCGCCGATCTCGTGTTTGCTCAGATACGACATCCTTCCGTTATTTGTAGAAATAAACATGGCCATAGTCTCTTAAATTTTAGTGGATTACTTAATACATAGGCTTATTTAGAAATTTCTATGAGCTTTATGCATGGACTATGTTGAATGTTTTATCTTACCATTCTAAAGGAGAGTTCTTTTAAAAAAAGGAATAGTTGTGGTGAAGCATTCCTTTGTTTTGTAATTAACATGGAGAATTTGTCATCAAAGCTACTAAATCACGCAAACATGCTTTTTAGCCATAGGAAACATGTTAAAAATGTTGAGTTGAATTGTTCAAGTGTTGGTTGGTCCTTTTGTTGAATATAAGCGTTGAATTGTGATGGAAAGGTTCATTATACCCTTGTGATTTTTACAATAATGGTATGATTGTAAAAATTAAGGTTGAATCAAAATAAGACTTTGTTGATATGAACAAAATGAACTCATGCCAAAATTTGATATTATAGAATCAATAAAATTGTATTTACCATATTTTTGTTGGGGCCTATTTGTGTACTATATGATTTAGACCCAAATTATTACCACTTAGATAATGCATTTATTTTCTAAACCTTATTTACTAATTCCTACAATTAGATCTCGATCTAATTGCCCACGTTATCCTGCACCGTTATTCAAACAAGTTGATTTTCTTTTCTCTCTCCCCTAGACTCCTAATTCTCTCATATCAATTCCAATGATTTTGTTTACCCTCAAGTTCCTTATTTTCCTTTTTCAAAACACAATGCATTTGTTATTTTGAAATTATCTGACCCCACATAAAGTATTCTACAACAGGTTTAAAATTTTGGATACAGCAGTTTCTGGTTTCTTCAATAGATTTATATTTTTCGATACAAATCTTTGTAGTCACACGTCAATATATAACCGTGCACAGGAAAATCCAAAAGTTGGGCACAAGAAACTTACGAATATTGTAACAATAACTTTATAGATACATATTCAAAAAAAAATACTATGGAACTTCTTGTCCTTAAATGAATTGAAGAAACGTTCCCCACGTGGGCCCAAATATTTACTCTTGTACTCTTGTGCCTTTCCATGTTGCAGAAGACATTGCCGCCGTCACTACCAATAAACAAATCAATTTTACACACATCCATGACTAAGACCCCGTTTGGTTCGAGGGACATTTTAGTCCCGTTTAGTCGATGAGACTAAAACAAGGACTAAACTGTTTGTCTCTAGTCACTCAAGAGGTGACTAAAAGTGATTAAACCATATTAATTTCACCCATTTCCCCTTCTTTGTTTCATTTGTACTAATGACGGAAGAATGCTAATAGATCTTTTGATCCTATTATGATTCATTTAATGTGTTTTCAATACTTTTAGTCCCTATAACAAAAAGGGTAGTAACTAAATTTTAGTCTTCTAACTAAACTTTAATCCTTGACTAAAGGAACCAAACGGGCCCTAACACCAACCATCACTGATTCTCCATCTCCCCATTTATTGGTTGCCCTTGCCAGTTGCCACCTTGCCACCAACATATCCCTTCTTATCCATTTTGTTTTTTTGGAGTTCTTTAGATCTCTTCCATGGATGGCAATCATGGAACATCCTAAAAAATGCCCAAAATGATAAGCCTAGCTTGGAAACCCACCATCTCTAATCTTTTTGTCAATTTGGTTGTTTTTTTTTCTATTTGACATGGCTGAGCAATTGAAAGCATGAATAGTTAGTATGTATATGCGTTGTCCATGTTTAGAAATGTTATGCTAAACATTCTTGCATATCATGTACTAACTTGTCACAGAAAAATGACATATGGACGGAGGAGGAGGACATAGTGCTTATCCAAGCCCACAAATCCTTTGGAAGCCACTGGTCAACAATAGCGAAGTTCCTCCCAGGCTGGCCAGAGAACGCCATCAAGAACCACTGGAACTCAACCAAGCGCAGCCTAGGCTCAAAACGCCGACTGAAGAAGAAGAAGAGCCAACAAGCGCCACCCGGGCAGCTCTCCGTCCTGGAGGAGTACATCCGGAGCCTGGAATCGGACTCCAGTTCGGCAGCACCACCGGCGGCAACGTCCCGACCAGTCATCGGTCGTCCGAGGAGGGCCATCCACACATCGGCGGTGCCTGAGATGGAACTGCACCTCAGTGCCCCCAATAACCAAGATGCACCGGTGCGCCACCAGCCCCGGGCCATCAGTCACGGCAATCCGATGCTTCCAGACCTGAACGTCAGCTATGATCCAGAGGAGACGTACTATATGGGGTACCCTATGTATGATCCCGCGGCGGCGCCGCAGCTACAGCTGGTTAGCCAAGAGCCCCGGCAAGCCACCTTCACTTGGCTCCCGTTTGGTGGACCTCGCATGGCGCTGAACGGAGAGCACGCATCTGGTCCGTCGTCGTACGACGTCGGTGGATCCTCCGGCAACGCCGGCTACTACAGTGAAGCAGGGCCAAGCAACGTCGGTGGCGGCGGTGGTGACCACCAAGCAGATGACGACACCACCAACAATGACGACCTTGACCTAGCGTCGAGGGAGTTCTTCATGCCCTCCTGTGACGAGGTGCGTCTTGGCTTGGCCAGGTTCAAGTGAGCTAGGCAGACCGGGGGCTCCGGCCGGTCGTTGCTTCGCTAGCTATTTTGCAAAATGGTAAGAGTATCTTGGTGTGCATGAGTGGCAGAACACTCGTACTTTATAATGATTTAGAACTCCTTTTGTGAGCCGTGGATTTTGTTTAAATGAACCCTGTCGTTGTTGTACAAGACTCTTTCAACATCTGCATGCATGAATTTCATGTTCCCTTTTGATTCTTGCTTTTATGTTGTGACACAAGTGTCGGAAGATTTCAAGCCCAAGCACTATATATATGCCGACATATGAGATACACCTATTTTGCGAAAAGGCCTTCAGCTGAGTTAGTTAGGTCATAATATAAGTAGCACTCTTTAAAGCTTGAACTACCCGCAGAAACGAATTTTATATTGAAAAAACCTCTGTTTCTCCCATGCCAAAACACATATAAAGTCTGGATGGATATTCGGGGGTTCGTTCTAGATATGCACGAGAATATTTTTTAATATAATGTTTGGAGGCTGTTCCACTCTCGCAGGTTAACCTTTTTTTAGATATGCTTCTTTTTATCCTTGATGAACCGTGTGGAGCACGTATTAGCATTTCCTCTCCACTAAGTAGCTAGATTGTCTTTGGCTTTTAAGGTACTTTTAGATATGCTTCTTTTTTTTAATATAGAAACTTTTGAAGCACACCTCGGAGTTATGCAAGTCTAATATAGGCCCTTGGTACAACAGCTGCTTGTTAGAAAAGCAACTTATTTTAGAAGCTAGTGAAAAGCCGTTTCAGCTTATTGTTTGTTTTTAGTTTATTCTGAGAAACCATTAGATTGATAACTTGGTGCAGAAGCCTACCGTTTAGTATAGATTCTGCTTAAATCTACGAAGAAGCTATAAATTGAACTATTGTTAGGTAGGTCACTACCGGAATCGGGCTCTTTGCCATCTGAAAAACACTCGGCAAAGAGAGCTCGGCGAACTGTACATCGGCAACGACTTGTTTGTCGAGTATCTTTTATCGAACACTCGAAAAAGATTTTGTCGAGCGTCACTCGGTACGCAGCAAAGAAAAGTCGCCGTCACAGTGACTGGTAACGGAGACGGCACCTTTGTCGAGCTACATGACACTTAACAAAGGTAATGGCAAAGCGATTATCTTTGCCGAGTGTCCGCCAGACTAGCACTCGGCAACGAGACCACCAGCGGGGCCCTTTGTCAGTTTCTTTGCCGAGTGCGATAGGAGGCACTCGGTGTCGGGGACCACAATTAGGGGTACCCCCAAGACTCCTAATCTCAGCTGGTAACCCCCATCAGCACAAAGCTGCAAAGGCCTGATGGGCGCAATTCAGGTCAAGGCTCCGTCCACTCAAGGGAGACGATCTCGCTTCGCCCGAGCCCAGTCTCGGGCAAAGACAACCGACCCAGGAGAATTCACGTCTCGCCCGAGGGTCCCCTCAAGCAACAGGCGCACCTTCGACTCGCCCGAGGCCTAGCTCGGGCAGGCTTCGCGGAGAAGCAACCTTGGCCAGATCGCCTCGCCAGCCGACCGGATCGCAGGAGCATTCAATGCAAAGATCGCCTGACACCTTATCCTGACGCGCGCTCTTCAGTCGACAGAGCCGAAGTGACCGCAGTCACTTCGTCGCTCCACTGACCGACCTGACAGGAAAACAGCGCCGCCTGCCCTGCTCTGACTGCTGTGCCACCCACCAGGGTGAGGCTGACAGCAGCCAAGTCCAACCTCGGGCGCCATAGGAAGCTCCGCCTCGCCCGACCCCAGGGCTTGGACCCAACCTCGACTCCGGAAGACGGTCTCCGCCTCGCCCGACCCCAGGGCTCGGACTCCACCTCGACCTCGGACGATGGACTCCGCCTCGCCCAACCCCAGGGCTCGGACTCCACCTCGACCTCGGAAGACGGTCTCCGCCTCGCCCGACCCCAGGGCTCGGACTCAACCTCGACACCGGAAGACGGTCTCCGCCTCGCCCGACCCTAGGGCTCGGACTCAACCTCGACTCCGGAAGACGGTCTCCGCCTCGCCCGACCCCAGGGCTCCGACTCAACCTCGACTCCGGAAGACGGTCTCCGCCTCGCCCGACCCCAGGGCTTGGACTCAACCTCGACTCCGGAAGACGGTCTCCGCCTCGCCCGACCCCAGGGCTCGGACTCAGCCTCGACCTCGGAGGAGTCACTGCCTCGCCCGACCTCGGGCTCGAACCGACCACGTCACAGGGGTGGCCATCATTACCCTACCCCTAGCTAGCTCAGGCTACGGGGAACAAGACCGGCGTCCCATCTGGCTCACCCCTGTAAAACAGGTAATGATGGCACCCCGCGTGCTCCATGACGACGGCGGCTCTCAGCCCCTTACGAAAGCAAGGAGACGTCAGCAAGAATCCGACAACCCCGACAGCTGTGCTTCCACAGGGCTCAAGCGCTCCTCCGACGGCCACGACATCACATGAACAGGGCAGCAACACCTCTCCAACAGCCACGTCGGCATGTACATAGGGCTCTGGCTCCTCTCTGCTAGACACGTTAGCACATTGCTACGCTCCCCGTTGTACACCTAGACCCTCTCCTTACATCTATAAAAGGAAGGTCCAGGGCCCTCGTACGAAAAGGTGGCTGCGCGGGAGAACGGGCCGACGCACAAGGCTCGCGCCCTCTCTCTCTCCCTCGCGAACGCTTGTAACCCCCTACTGCAAGCGCATCCGCCCTGGGCGCAGGACAACACGAGGCCGCGGTTTCCCCTTACTGTTTTCCCCCTTGTGTTCCGTCTCGCGCCGACCCATCTGGGCTGGGACACGCAGCGACAATTTACTCGTCGGTCCAGGGACCCCCCGAGGTCGAAACGCCGACAGTTGGTGCGCCAGGTAGGGGCCTACTGCGTGTTGACGAACAGCTTCCCGTCAAGCTCCAGATGGGCAGTCTCCAGCAACCTTTCCAGCCCAGGACGATGCTCCGTTTCGGGAGTCTTGAGTTCATGTCCCTCGACGACAGCTACGACACGATACTCCTTCCTCCGCCGCGCGACAACGACAATGGCGGCCGTCAGCCCGCCCGCTGGCGGCGGGATCGACGACGTCTTCCCCACGTGGCGGAGGAGCAACATCCGGGTCTGTCCCGTCACCTTCCCCGCCGACGGAGGAGGAGGCAGGGCAACCATGGCCAAGCAGGAGGCGGCACCTCGTCGGCTGTCGAGCGAGTCGACATCGCCGGTGCCCCAGTAGGAGACACGTCGGGCGTTGACCTCGCGTTTGAGACGAAGACGAGCGTCGTTTCCCCGCAACACGCCAACCTCAAGCAGACGGACGACGCCAGCACGCTCGCGAAGGACTTGCTGGGCGTTAGCCTCGTACCTGAGATAACGGTGCAGTCCGTCCCCGACGCGACTTCGTCACCATCTGTCGATCAAGAGGTACCGTCCGTTTTTCATCCTATGCCTTTTAGATTCAGCTTCGACCCACCAAGCAACCCCGCTTCGGTGGATGCTTTCATAAAGGCATATCCGAACCTTCCGGGGTATCATATGCGGTCAACCTGGGACCGACTAACGACCGTCTCGACCTACGGGCCCCCGGGTTCGGAGGAAGATGACGAGCCCGACTCTGGTTGGGATTTCTCCGGGCTCAATAACCCAGTGCCATGCGAGACTTCATGACTGCATGTGACTACTGCCTCTCCGATTGCTCCGATGGTAGCCACAGCCTCGGCGACAAGGACTGTGGCCCAAGTCGCGAATGTTTCCACGTCGATCTAGGGGGTCTCGATGAAGGCAACCACCTTGGTATGCTGGAGGACAGCGATCCCCCTAGGCCTGCGCCTCGCGTTGACATCCTTCGGGAGCTAGCTATGGTCCCAGTCCCTGCGGGGGGTCAGGACGCACAGCTCGAGCAAATCCACGAGATGCAGGCTAGGCTCGACGAGGAAGCAGGACTACTTGTGCAGCTCCGGCAAAACATCGGGCAGGAGTGGGCAGGTCGAGCACCGGCCGGAGAAGATCGTCATATGACCCAGGACGTCCAGCACCTCATTGACAACGATGCCAGGGCGAGGCTACCCCCGGCTTCCAGTGGGGTCGGCCAGAACCTGGCTGCAGTAGCAATACTACTCCGTGCAATGTTGGAACCATCCACCACCGAGGGGCGGCGTATCCAGGGAGAGCTCAAGAATCTCCTGGAGGATGCCGTGGTCCGACGGGCCAAAAGCTCTGCCTCCCGAAGGCAAGGATACCCCCCGGAGCATCGCGCCGCAACTTCCCGATTCATGCGGAAAGCCTCGGTCCACACCGGGCGCACGCGGAACACAGCGCCTGCGGCCCCGGGTCGCCTCGGCAACGAGCACCACCGCCGCGACCGTCGAGCCCACCTCAACGATAAGGTGCGCCGAGGCTACCACCCTAGGCGTGGGGGATGCTACGACAGCGGGGAGGATCGGAGCCCCTCGCCCGAACCACCCGGTCCGCAAGCTTTTAGCCGGGCCATACGACGGGCGCCGTTCCCGACCAGGTTCCGAACCCCGACTACCATCACCAAGTACTCGGGGGAGACAAGGCCGGAACTGTGGCTCGCGGACTACCGGCTGGCCTGCCAGCTGGGTGGAACGGACGATGACAACCTCATCCGCAACCTCCCCATGTTCCTCTCTGGCGCCGCCCGAGCCTGGCTGGAGCATCTGCCTCCCGCACAGATCTCCAACTGGGACGACCTGGTCAAAGCCTTTGCCGGCAACTTCTAGGGCACATACGTGCGCCCTGGGAACTCTTGGGATCTCTGAAGCTGCCGCCAGCAGCCGGGAGAATCCCTACGAGACTACATCTGACAATTTTTGAAGCAGCGCACCGAGCTGCCCAACATCACCGACTCGGATGTCATCGGCGCGTTCCTCGCCGGCACCACTTGCCGCGACCTGGTGAGCAAGCTGGGTCACAAGACTCCCACTAGGGCGAGCAAGCTGATGGACATCGCCACCAAGTTCGCCTCTGGTCAGGAGGCGGTCGAGGCCATCTTCCGAAAGGACAAGCAGCCTCAGGGGCGCCAGCCGGAAGACATCCCCGAGGCGTCCGCTCAGCGCGGCACCAAGAAGAAGGGCAAGAAGAAGTCGCAAGCGAAACGCGACGCCGCCGATGCAGACCTTGTCGCCGCCGCCGAGCACAGGAACCCTCGGAAGCCTCCCGGAGGCGTCAACCTGTTCGACAAGATGCTCAAGGAGTCGTGCCCCTATCATCAGGGTCCCGTCAAGCACACCCTTGAGGAGTGTGTCATGCTTCGGCTCTACTTCCACAAGGCCAGGCCCCGACGGAAGGTGTTAGAGCCCACAACAACGACAAGAAGGAGGATCACAAGGTAGAGGAGTTCCCCGAGGTCCACGACTGCTTCATGATCTATGGTGGGCAAGTGGCGAACACCTCGGCTTGGCACTGCAAGCAAGAGCGCCGGGAGGTCTGCTCGGTGAAGGTGGCGGTGCCAGTCTACCTAGACTGGTCCGACAAGCCCATCACCTTCGACCAGGGCGACCACCCCGACCGCGTGCCGAACCCGGGAAAGTACCCGCTCGTTGTCGATCCCATCATCGGCAACGTCAGGCTTACCAAGGTCCTCATGGACGAAGGCAGCAGCCTCAACATCATCTACGCCGAGACCCTCGGGCTCCTGCAGATCGATCTGTCCACGATCTGGGCCGGCGCGGCACCTTTTCATGGGATCATCCCCAGGAAGCACGTCCAACCCCTTGGGCAACTCGATTTGCCCGTCTGCTTCGGGACTCCCTCCAACTTCCGAAAGGAAACCCTCACGTACGAGGTGGTCGGGTTCCGAGGAACCTACCACGCAGTGCTGGGGAGACCATGCTACGCCAAGTTCATGGCTGTCCCCAACTACACCTACCTCAAGCTCAAGATGCCGGGCCCCAACGGGGTCATCACCGTCGGCTCCACGTACCGACACGCGTACGAATGCGACGTGGAGTGCGTGGAGTATGCCGAGGCCCTCGCCAAATCCGAGGCCCTCATCGCCGACCTGGAGAACCTCTCCAAGGAGGTGCCGGATGCAAAGCGCCATGCCGGCAACTTCGAGCCAGCTGAGACGGTTAAGTCCGTCCCTCTCGACCCCAGCAACGACGCCTCCAAGCAATACGGATCGGCTCCGAGCTCGACCCCAAATAGGAAGCAGTGCTCATTGACTTTCTCCGCGCGAACGCCGAGGTTTTTGCGTGGAGTCCCTCGGACATGCCTGGCATACCGAGGGATGTCACCGAGCACTCGCTGGATATCCGAGCTGGAGCCCGACCCGTGAAGCAGCCTCTGCGCCGATTCGATGAAGAAAAGCGCAGAGCCATAGGCGAGGAGATCCACAAGCTGATGGCTGCAGGGTTCATCAAAGAGGTATTCCATCCCGAATGGCTAGCCAGCCCTGTGCTTGTGAAGAAGAAAGGCGGGAAATGGCAGATGTGTGTAGACTATACTGGTCTAAACAAAGCATGTCCGAAGGTTCCCTACCCTCTGCCTCGCATCGATCAAATTGTGGATTCCACTGCTGGATGTGAAACACTATCGTTCCTCGATGCCTACTCAGGGTATCACCAAAATCAGGATGAAAGAGTCCGACCAGCTCGCGACTTCTTTCATCACACCCTTTGGCATGTACTGATACATTACTATGCCATTTAGTTTGAGAAATGCGGGTGCGACATACCAAAGGTGCATGAACCACGTGTTCGGAGAGCACATTGGTCGAACGGTCGAGGCTTACGTCGATGACATCGTAGTCAAGACGAGGAAAGCCTCCGACCTCCTCTCTGACCTTGAAACGACATTCAAGTGTCTCAAGGCGAAAGGCGTAAAACTCAATCCCAAGAAGTGTGTCTACAGAGTCCCCTGAGGCATGCTCCTGGGGTTCATCGTCTCCGAGCAGGGCATCGAGGCCAACCCGGAGAAAATCGTGGCCATCACCAACATGGGGCCCATCAAGGACTTGAAAGGAGTACAGAGGGTCATGGGATGCCTTGCGGCTCTGAGCCGTTTCATCTCGCACCTCGGCGAAAGAGGCCTACCTCTGTACTGCCTCTTAAGGAAGACCGAGTGCTTCACTTGGACCCCCGAGGCCGAGGAAGCCCTCGGGAACCTAAAGGCGCTCCTTACAAGCACGCCCATCTTGGTGCCCCCCGCCGCCGGAGAAGCCCTCTTGATCTACGTCGCCGCTACCACTCAGGTGGTCAGCGCCGCGATCGTGGTCGAGAGACGAGAAGAGGGGCACGCATTGCCCGTCCAGAGGCCGGTCTACTTCATCAGTGAGGTACTGTCCGAGACCAATATCCGCTACCCACAAATTCAGAAGCTACTGTACGCGGTAATTCTGACGCGGCGAAAGTTGCGACACTACTTCGAGTCTCATCCGGTGACTGTGGTGTCATCCTTCCCCCTGGGGGAGATCATCCCATGCCGAGAGGCCTCGGGTAGGATTGCAAAGTGGGCAGTGGAGATCATGGGCGAGACAATCTCGTTCGCCCCTCGGAAGGCCATCAAGTCCCAAGTCTTGGCGAACTTTGTGGCTGGATGGGTCGACACCCAGCTTCCAGCAGCTCCGATCCAACCGGAACTCTGGACCATGTTTTTCGATGGGTCGCTGATGAAGACAGGAGCGGGCGCAGGCCTGCTCTTCATCTCACCCCTCGGGAAGCACCTCCGCTACGTGCTGCGCCTCCATTTCCCGGCGTCCAACAACGTGGCCGAGTACGAGGCTCTGGTTAATGGGTTGCGCATCGCCATCGAGCTAGGGGTCCGGCGCCTCGACGCTCGGGGCGACTCGCAGCTTGTCATCGACCAAGTCATGAAGAACTCCCATTGCCGCGACCCAAAGATGGAAGCCTACTGCGATGAGGTTCGGCGCCTGGAGGACAAGTTCTACGGGCTCGAGCTCAACCACATCGCCCGACGATACAACGAGACTGCGGACGAGCTGGCTAAGATAGCCTCGGGGCGGACAACGGTTCCTTCGAACGTCTTCTCCCGAGACCTACATCAACCCTCTGTCAAGACCGACGACACGCCCGAGCCTAAGGAGGCCTCGGCTCAGCCCGAGGCACCCTCGGCCTAGCCCGAGGCACCCTCGACCCCCGAGGGTGAGGCACTGCGCGTCGAGGAAGAGCAGAATGGGGTCAAGCCTAATCGAAACTGGCAGACCCCATACCTGCAATATCTCCACCGAGGAGAGCAACCCCTCGACAGAGCCGAAGCTCGGCGACTGGCGCGGCGCGCCAAGTCGTTCATCTTGCTGGGTGACAGAAAGGAGCTCTACCACCGCAGCCCCTCAGGCATCCTCCAGCGATGCATATCCATCACCAAAGGTCAGGAGCTATTGCAAGAAATACACTCGGGGGCTTGCGGTCACCACGCAGCACCTCGGGCCCTCGTTGGAAACGCCTTCCGACAGGGTTTCTACTGGCCAACCGCGGTGGCCGACGCCACTAGGATTGTACGCACCTGCCAAGGGTGTCAATTCTACGCAAGGCAAACACACCTGCCTGCTCAGGCCCTGCAAACAATACCCATCACCTGGTTGTTTGTTGTGTGGGGTCTGGACCTCGTCGGTCCCTTGCAGAAGGCACCCGGGGGCTACACACACCTGCTGGTCGCCATCGACAAATTCTCCAAGTGGATCGAGGTCAGACCCCTAAACAACATTAGGTCCGAACAGACGGTGGCGTTCTTCACCCACATCATCCATCGCTTTGGGGTCCCGAACTCCATCATCACTGACAACGGCACCCAGTTCACTGGCAGAAAGTTCCTGGACTTCTGCGAGGACCACCACATTCGGGTGGACTGGGCCGCCGTAGCTCACCCCATGACGAATGGGCAGGTAGAGCGTGCCAACGACATGATTCTGCAAGGACTCAAGCCAAGGATCTACAACGACCTCAACAAGTTTGGTAGGCGATGGATGAAGGAACTCCCCTCGGTGGTCTAGAGTCTGAGGACGACACCAAGCCGAGCCACGGGCTTCACACCGTTCTTTCTAGTCTATGGGGTCGAGGCTATCTTGCCCACAGACTTAGAATACGGTTCCCCGAGGACGAAGGCGTACGACGACCGAAGCAACCGGACCAACCGAGAAGACTCATTGGACCAGCTGGAAGAGGCTCGAGACATGGTCTTACTACACTCAGCAAGGTATCAGCAGTCTCTGCGACGCTACCACACCCAAGGGGTTCGGTCCCGAGACCTCCAGGTGGGGGACTTGGTGCTTCGGCTACGACAAGACGCCCGAGGACGCCACAAGCTCACGCCTCCCTGGGAAGGGCCATTCATCATCGCCAAGATTTTGAAGCCCGGAACATACAAGCTGGCCAACAGTCAAGGCGAGGTCTACAACAACGCTTGGAACATCCAACAGCTATGTCGCTTCTACCCTTAAGATGTTTTCAAGTCGTTCATATACCTCGTTTACATACACAAATAAAGTCTAACCATCAAGGAAGGGTCAGCCTTGCCTCGGCAAAGCTCGACCCTCCCTCGGGGGCTAGAAGGGGGGAACCCCCTCTGCGTCAAAATTTTCCTCGGAAAAAGTCTTTCTGCCAGAACATCTTTCGTGCTTTTCGACTACTTCGATAGTGGGATCCTGAAAACGACGAAGTACACGTAAGCAGCAAGGCCGACCGAGCCGAGGGACTCCTATGCCTCCGAGATACGGATACCTCACTCATCACCTTCTGCGATAAGTAACTCACGCTCGGATAAGCGATTCCACTGGCCGAACAAGTCTTAACGCTGGAAAGCTTTTCTGCCGAAACGATTTTTCGTGCCTTCTCGACTATATCGATAACAGAATCCTACGGACGAGTAAGAGTACACGTAAGCGGCAAGGCCGACCGAGCCGAGGGACTCCTACGCCTCTGGGATACGGATACCTCACTCATCACCTTCCGCAATAAGTAACTCTCGCTCGGATAAACAATTCTATTACCGACGAACAAGTCCGGATACTCGAAACAAGGGGAAAGAAACATAGCTTTACAACACGACGACGGTATGTTTGGGCCTCGGCGGCCGTAAAAAACATACGCACACTACAGATAAATTGTTCCTGCAGGTTCAGACATCAATAGGGGGATCAGCAGTAGCACCCTCGGCATCAACTCCACCTTCGGTGGAATCCAACCCAGCCTCGGACGGCGACACGGTCGAAGGATCTCCACCTCGAAGAAAGATGTCAGCACCACGCCTGGGCCATCGTCGCCGGGGTCTCCTTTAGGAACCCGGCCCGAGCCGACGGCTCGACCGGCCGCTCCGTAGCCCCAGCCAGCTGTCCTCCGAGGACATCAGCCCGGCTCATGGCCTCGGCAACCCAACTCCGGCGTTGGTCCCGGCAGTGGATGGCCCAGCCAGGATCCGGCCGACGAAGTTTTCTTTTCGAGCCGACTCCGCCTCTGTCCGTGCTGACACCACAGCCTCCGGTTCCAGCTCATCGCAGAGCGGTTGAGGGTTTCTTTAACTGAGCAGGAGAAGCCTCGGGCGGCAAGGCCGACCGAGCCGAGGGACTCCTACGCCTTCGGGATACGGATACCTCACTCGTCACCTTCCGCACAGGGCAACTCACACTTGGTTAAGCGGTTCGGCTAGCCGACAGACGAGTCCTAGTGCTCGAAATGAGGAAGAAACACAATATTGTGCTCAAATACCTCGATGTTCAGGCCCCGACAGCCACAATGAACAGACACCGGCACTCAAGGTGCCATTACAAACGGAACTCCGGTTCCACTCCCGCAGGTACGAACAACCCCACACATTGGAAGGCCTGTGGGACGACAAAATCCTAGGTGGCTCGCCGCCGCCCACTCCGGCAGCAGCGACAACGACCTCTGCTCCGGGTGGCCAAACAACAGCAGCGATGACCTCAGGGCAGACGCTGCTGCGATAAGGCCCTCGCCCACGTTCCCACTCGAGGGGCAAGGACAAGCTATCAAAGCCAAAGAGCCGACGCCCGGAGCGCGGATGGCAGCGGCGATCTCGTCGGCGACGAGGACTTCTCAAGCCGCCACCACCTCAGCACCAACGACGGCAGCCGCCTGCCCGCCGACAGATCCCCACTCAAGTCCTCCCGGACGGGCGAGCACAGACCTCCGCGCGAAGGCGTCGTGCCGGAGCAAGGGCAGGACAGCCCAAGAACACGAACGCCACCCCAGCAGCGCACGACGTCTTGGGCGGTCCCCTGGTGCGCGCAGCGCAACAGCCGCCCGTATGGCGGGCAGATAGCCGCACTCCGCCCAGCGGTGGGAGGTGGCACCGGAAGCCGTGCCAGAGCCAGCGAACCAGGCATGCTGGAGCTAACGACGCTTGCGGCCGCTCGGTCCCGCGTTGTCAAAGTCCGCCCCTTCCACTAGGCTGGCGAGCGCCTTCTCCCCTGAATGCTGAAGGAGAAGGTGGCCCACGAACCCGTGCGGGAGGTAGAGCTCTGGCTCAGCTTGCCCTCCGCCCCAGCAAGGATGATGAAGATCCTTGAAGCTGAGGGTGGGGCAGAGGCCGCAGCCCGGCTTACTTCTCCCCACCATCAAACTGGTGGTCACCGTCTTGGGTGACCATCGGCAAGGGGATGCAGCCGGGCTGCCTGATGAAAATCCTTGAAGCCGAGCGATGGCTGAAAGGTACCAACTTCCGCGAAGTTGTGTTCCTCCAACGACAGCAAGACGAAAGCAGCGCGGGCGCTCCCCATCCGTGGGCTCGGAAGGTGGAAGGACGCGAAGCATGAGGGGAGTGCAAAGGCATGGCTGCCATCTAAGGGGGTCGCCCCCTTTTTAAAGGCGATTCTCCCCACTTGCGTCCTCAGCCGTCGCGGACTGAGTCTTCACCAACACGTTCCAAGGTCCTCCCCCTACGACACGGGGGCTGGGTCCCACGCGTCATGCGAGCTGGTCCAGGACAGAAGAAGCCAAACCGCCGCGCGTGGAGCGAGTAACTGCCCAGTGGTTACAAGCACTCCTCCACTTTCGCCCAGACCAGCGGGTGAAAGGGCGGACCGCCATGCAGGCGGCATGCAACTGCACCAAGGGGGCGCACCCTTTCGACTTCGACATGTCCAGCATGGAGGCCCAGGCTCACACGTCATGTAACCGGCACGCTGGTTACTACGTGCGAGAAGCTGCACCGCCACTTGCGCTAGTACCGCGCCTTCTCGATTGCGGAACCGAAGCCGCGACTCGAGGCGACCCTGCGCATGGCCCAACAGTGCCAACCAAGCACATCGAACACGAGGTAATCCGCCGCGAGAGAAGGCACGATGGTCAATATGGCCAAAAGTGGGCCGACAGTAATGGCGACGGTAGGCGGGCGGAAGCAGCAGTCAAATTGTTTGCCGGCTCACGTCCCCTCCTGGGACAGCGAGAGAACCCTCTCCCATGGCGTGAAGACGACGCACCCGTGTTCCGTTCCTCGAACGGCTCGCGCACGCACAACGGCTGCCCCGCGAACCACTCGTCCCGTCGCGTTAACTCTGCGGCAGGGCAAGCGACACCTTTGGCAGGCGAAGCGGGCGACGCTTCACCTCCGCCATGATCACCGTGTCAAAAAAGGTACGCCACGTCGTTCAATTTCGTATCCTTTTCCTCTTCCCCTTTCTCTCTCTTGCTACAGGGACCGGGAAAGGGGATACTCCGAAAGGGATCCTTCTCCGCGAAGGAAACGGGCCCCGAGCCCTCCTACTGATCAGAAGTTCGAAGGCTGGCCCCTCGGAAGGGTTCGACAGCCGCCTCAGAGCACTCGGGCTCCGCACCCACTACTGGTCAGAGGTTCGAAGACTGGCCCCTCGGAAGGGTTCGACAGCCGCCTCAGGCCACTCGGGCTCCGCGCCCACTACTGGTCAGGGGTTCGTAGGCTGGCCCCCGAAGGGTTCGACAGCCGCCTCAGAACACGCAGAGCGAGGGATGACTCTGGGTACGTCCGATACATGGCCAAGGCTCGGGCTACGCTCCCGAGGTACCCTAGGACATTTTCGAGACCAGCGGGAGCGATTCTGTAATGGAATCGCATCAGAGGGAGGCATCGAGCCCTCGGACCCTATCAAACAGGACCGGGTCCAACAAATCATCTGCAGGTACTTTTGGAGCGCGCCTCTGGGCCACTAGTCGACCCTTATCGAATGGGGCACGGATCACCCGTTAGCAACTCACTGGAGACACCATGTTCGGCGCCCTCCGAGGGCAACATGGCACTTTCCCCCCCCCTCCTCCTTGCGGAAAGGTGACGAAGGGGCATATGATAAAAGCCGAGTCAGTCCTTGACCGTCCTCTCGCTCTGTGCGGAGGCTCGGGGGCTGCTCTCGCAAACCCGACTCCGGCCAAACCGTTGACAGCGTCAACATACCAGCCCGAGAACTCGGAACCTGACTATGCACCCGGGCAACAACCAGTTCACATGAGGGAACAACCAGATCGGCCGAGGCGTCACGAAAAGCGCTAAGACCTCGGAGGAGTCAAACCACTCCTCCCAGGCCTCGGGGGCTACACCCGGCGGGTGCGCTCGTGTGCACCCACCGGAACAAAATGCAACCGAGAGAGGCCGGTCCCCTTGCAAAAAAGTGCGACAAAGCCTCCAAGCGAGTACCCACACTCCCTTTGAGGCCCGGGGGCTACTGTCGGGGACCATAATTAGGGGTACCCACAAGACTCCTAATCTCAGCTGGTAACCCCCATCAGCATAAAGCTGTAAAGGCCTGATGGGCGCAATTCAGGTCAAGGCTCCGTCCACTCAAGGGACACGATCTCGCTTCGCCCGAGCCTAGACTCGGGCAAAGACAGCCGACCCAAGAGAATTCACGTCTCGCCCGAGGGTCCCCTCAAGCAACGGGCGCACCTTCGACTCGCCAGAGGCCCAGCTCAGGCAGGCTTCGCGGAGAAGCAACCTTGGCCAGATCGCCTCGCCAGCCGACCGGATCGCAGGAGCATTCAATGCAAAGATCGCCTGACACCTTATCCTGACACGCGCTCTTCAGTCGACAGAGCCGAAGTGACCGCAGTCACTTCGCCGCTCCACTGACCGACCTGACTGGAAAACAGCGCCGCCTGCCCTGCTCCGATTGCTGTGCCACCCGCCAGGGTGAGGCTGACAGCAGCCAAGTCCAACCTCGGGCGCCATAGGAAGCTCCGCCTCGCCCGACCGCAGGGCTCGGACCAACCTCGACTCCAGAAGACGGTCTCCGCCTCGCCCGACCATAGGGCTCGGACTCCACCTCGACCTCGGACGATGGACTCCGCCTCGCCCGACCCCAGGGCTCGGACTCCACCTCGACCTCGGAAGACGGTCTCCGCCTCGCCCGACCCCAGGGCTCGGACTCAACCTCGACACCGGAAGACGGTATCCGCCTCGCCCGACCCCAGGGCTCGGACTCAACCTCGACTCCGGAAGACGGTCTCCGCCTCGCCCGACCCCAGGGCTCGGACTCAACCTCGACTCCAGAAGACGGTCTCCGCCTCACTCGACCCCAGGGCTCGGACTCAACCTCGACTCCGGAAGACGGTCTCCGCCTCGCCCGACCCCAGGGCTCGGACTCAGCCTCGACCTCGGAGGAGTCACTGCCTCGCCCGACCTCGGGCTCGGACCGACCACGTCACAGGGGGGCCATCATTACCCTACCCCTAGCTAGCTCAGGCTACGGGGAACAAGACCGGCGTCCCATCTGGCTCACCCCGGTAAAACAGGTAATGATGGCACCCCGCGTGCTCCATGACGACGGCGGCTCTCAGCCCCTTACGGATGCAAGGAGACGTAAGCAAGGATGCGACAGCCCCGACAGCTGTGCTTCCACAGGACTCAAGCGCTCCTCCGACGGCCACGACATCACATGAACAGGGCAGCAACACCTCTCCAACAACCATGTCGACATGTACTTAGGGCTCTGGCTCCTCTCTGCTAGACACGTTAGCACATTGCTACGCTCCCCGTTGTACACCTGGACCCTCTCCTTACATCTATAAAAGGAAGGTCCAGGGCCCTCGTACGAAAAGGTGGCCGCGCGGGAGAACGGGCCGACGCACAAGGCTCGCGCCCTCTCTCTCTCTCCCTCGCGAACGCTTGTAACCCCTACTGCAAGCGCATCCGTCCTGGGCGCAGGACAACACGAGGCCGCAGTTTCCCCTTACTGTTTTCCCCCTTGTGTTCCGTCTCGCGCCGACCCATCTGGGCTGGGACACGCAGCGACAATTTACTCGTCGGTCCAGGGATCCCCGCGGTCGAAACGCTGACACTCGGCAAAGCTTGCTTCTTTGCCGAGCGTTAGGGTCGTAGCACTTGGCAAAGAAACTTTATCGGTGCCCAGATATTCCTTTGCCAAACAGGATTCTAGTAGTGGGTGTGGATGCAAAGCCCCTAATTTTATCTTATTTTTGTAAAGTGGAAAGGTAACGTAGGATGACTGTGGAACTGTGTAAATGTTTTATATAGTAGAGATGTAGCGTTCAGTAATTTGGGGTCGGTGAGCGGTGAACCGTTTATCAACACTCAAACTCAACGAGAGGTGTAGCGCCGTCTCAACATCCGAAAACCTTCATATCTCCACATTGATCCTCAACTATACTTTTGTTCAACTGAAAACTATGTTTCAGTCTTAAAATTATTTAGATGGTCACTAGTACACAAAAGCTCTATACTGGCGATTGTAAACTTATTTGTACTAGCGTTTTTATAACCGCCAGTACTAAAGGCTAGTAGAAATAATTTTTCTATAGACGGGTAACTGAGAACAAACAGTGGAAATCGATTTCCACTGTAAAACCACCAGTGGAAATCGATTTTCACTTGCGGTCGAGATAATTAAACCGCCGGTGAAAATATTTTTTAAGAATCATAAAAATGAGTTTAAAAATAGCAAAAAAAATATATTTTTATTAGGAGGCAGACCCAGTGCCCGCCCGTATCCGTCGAACTCGTGGCATTTTTCGCGCATAATATGCGGCTACATGGCTAGTGGGAATCAAACCCACGACCTTTCCTCACGCATAACCCCTCTATCACTTCGCTTATCTCTTCCTTCGTGTTGCAGTTTTATTTCTCACGCATTATAACCAACTGAGTCTAAATTGATTGTTTGAGTTTGTAAACAAATTCAAACGAAAATGTTGTCAACTTCAAAGTTTCATAACTTTTGAAGTTCTACAACTTTTGTTTTGACACTTTTTCATCCGAGGTAAAATTTAAACCCCACCGCAGATTTTGAGTTCTTTTCTACTAGCGGATAAAAATAATTTAATTTTTTTTACCTAGCCCACGACCGGAGCTTATCTAACCATTGGCTACCATCAAATACTTTAATCCCAAAAACGCATTGCCATTGTCCTTCTCAAAATCATGTCCCAAAGCAACCTGCCCACAGCAGTCACGTGTGCTTGTTTGTCATATCTATCAATAAAGACACACACTCAAAGCACAAACTGTAGATGCTTTAAGGGATGTTTGGTTTTTAAACACTAATTTTTAGTAACTCTATTTTATTTCATTTTATTCCCACACATAAATCGGTGTTGCTATGTGCTTGAGACGACCGTTATGGATGTTTTTCCTTAACATTTTTTGATTTTTTTAAGATGTCCTTGTAGCTCAACTTAATTGTCGTGGTGTGGTGAACTTTGTGCTTTTACTTTTGTTTTGTGTCTTGGACATTATGTTAGGTTTAATTTTATACAAGTATATGTATCGTTGATATGCTTGAATATTAATAAATATTCCGAAGGAAATGTAGGTGGTACTCTGCTCAAGCGCACATAACAAGTAAAAAATATCTATATAAATTATACCCCATTCCAGCTAACATCAACTCGCTCTTAGCTCGGTGGCGTGTAAGAAGCTTTTTAATTAGACATATGGTTGTGGGCTGGATTCTTAGCTTAGCATATTATGCACCTTGCTTTTTCATCTGTCTAACTTTTATCTATCTATCAATCTATCATGTTTGTATACCTGCATGTTTATCTATTTCTCTATCTATCTATCTATCTCTTTCTATATCTCTATCTATATCTCTATCTATCTATCTATCTATCTATATGAGTGTATATCTATCTATACGCCTTCTATCTATCTATCTATCTATCTATCTATCTATCTATCTATCTATATGCACCTTCCTTTTTCATCTGTCTAACTTTTATCTATCTATCTATCTATCTATCTATCTATTATAGCATGTTTGTATATCTGCATGTTTATCTATTTCTCTATCTCTCTATCTCTCTATCTATCTATCTATCTATTTGTCTGTTTGTCTATCTACCTATCTATTTTTATATGTTATCTATCTATCTATCTATACTATACTATACTATACTATACTATACTATACTATACTATACTATACTATACTATACTATACTATACTATACTATACTATACTATACTATACTATACTATACTATACTATAGATTAAAATAGTTAAGGAATTGGAAAACTTCCTAAAACCTAATGCTTCCTATACACCACTTATCTTGTCCTTAACATATCTTTCTTAACCTCCATATTCAAAACCTCATGACAAATGGACCTGCCATGACTAAGTTAGAAACCGGCATGCTCTTGTTTGCTGGTAAAGCACTCAACTTGCATCTTTTTTAACACCCATGATTTCATTAACTTGCCCATGTGCCCATAGTAGTAACTCATGGGGATGATTACTAAGATTACCTTATGTATTGTATGACTATTTTCTATATCATTTATTTTCATTCGCCATGAATGTTAGATATATCCTTTAGAGATAATTGAATCGAACCCATAATTAGACTCTAATAGGATATGGTTCATGATTGTTTTAGTGTTTTGATGGTTGACAAGTGTTTATAGCCCATTAGTAACATCTATATAATAAGGCATAGAATATATAGGGTTGGTGAGAAATAATCTAGCCATCGCTACTATACTTGCAATTATTATTCATATGACTAGTGTCAGGCTATATTAACTCATTGTAAGGAAAATAAACCATATGGACCATTATGTTTGGATTGTGCTATTTGATGAACAACATGACCATTTGGACTATGTTATTTGCTGGTATACAAGGTATAGTTCAAATAGATGCAAGGTGGACACGGAATTAGGGAAAGATCAATACCTCAAGCAATATATTAGAAACCATGTTAAAGACCTATAAAACATTCCAAGAGTCTAATACACTAAGAATTAGAATCGTGAATGCAAAGACACAAATAAAAGTGAAGTCACCCAAGTTGAGACAAAGAGGTGTCTTGGAAGTGTCTCATGATTTTGCATCTACTCAAATTGAAATGCTTGAACTCTAACCTATATAACTTTTCATTAGCTTTTTCAAAAGGTCCAAGATCATAAAAATGAAGTTTGGAGCTCAATATTGTACTCAAAATAATAAAGTGAGTCGGCCTAGAAAAAACATGCGCTCCTATCTGTTGCATAGAGGAAATAATGGTGACCCCTATTGAAGCATCAGATAAGTCCAGTGCAAGTATCTGATGCTCCTAAAAAAGCATCATAATAGTTATTTTAAAGGTTGAATTATCAAAAATTCGATGTGATGTCTAGTGCTATCACCGAACATGTTTGGTGTATACATAGATTACAACTTTTGGCAACAACTATTTTTGGATATAGGACCTATAACTACCAACCAACTATCCATTTGCAGTGTGTGGGAGCTGAGAAACATACAAAAGAAGTTGGTGCTCCATTATAGTGCTCTCTACTTGCATAGAGATTAGTGATACACATAGTGATTAGAGTAGGTACTTAGGCTAGTTATAACACCGCTCATGTGCTTGCTCTAGGTTTAGGCCTAGTGTTTAGTGAGGTTTACATATCTCTTACCACTCCATGTTTGCATGCACCATTGTTGTACTTGGACAGGCTTGTAGTCTTGCAAGATCACATCAATTATGTTTGTTGTGTGACCACTACCATGTACCAGAGGGAATGAGACCCACAACAATTTTGTTGGAAGCTAGAGAGTGAAGATGATGGGGAGTGGTCTAGGAGAGACCCACTTGTGCGTGGTGGAGGACCAAGGGTTATCCATAGAGCTAGTCGACCAGGATCTTAGCCCTTGTGAGGGCCTCCAACAAGGACTATGGGAAGCATGAGATTCTCAATACAAGTGAGGTTGTTTTACAAAAGGAAGAAAAGATACAAGTGGTTAGATCCCAAGGTCCGGCCCACTCATAGTCATCTAACTTTTACTTCTCTAGCTCATCCTCCCATCGCACTTGGAGTCAGATCACGGTTCCTAGACCCAGCCTGGGCCACATGCTCTATGGTGCCATGGACAACCCTTGCAGTGCTCACCTCTTTCTCCTCCTTTGGCCCCTCAAAGATGGAGGTCCAGGGAGAGGCCTTCGTCCCAACCCTTGAGACAGGTGAGGGTGTATGAAGTCACCTTGAAGGCCACCACCCATCCATTAGACTCAAGGTGGGCCCTCACCTGGCCCTTGTACTAGTCCAATCGCTCGGCCATCCTACCAAGGACGTGGATACACTGTCCCAGTGTCAGCTCCATCACATTCTTGAATCTAGTGATGGATATTGCAGATTGCATTTGCTTGAAGCTTTCCATTGTCATCCTACCAAGGACGTGGATACACTATCCCAGTGTCAGCTCCATCACATTCTTTGATGGTATGCACCTTGGCCAATCTTGGAGATGAATTCAAAACAACCTTTCAGACGCATAACGGTCATCATGCGTCTGAATTGCTGTTTTGAACTCATCTCCCTCCTTGATCTTGATCTGATGATATCTAGATCTGTAGTCCAACTTTTTAAACACCTTAGCTCCACACAACTCATCCACAATCTCATCAAAATAGGTATATGATATCTGTTTTTTTACTGTATGGGCATTCAAGCATCTATAATCAACGCACATTCTCCACTCACCATCTTTCTTCTTAACTAGAATTACTGGTGAGGTAAAAGGACTTGAGCTATGTTGTATCACCCCACTTTCAAGCATCTCACAAATTTGTTTTTTCTATTTCATCCTTCTGCTAAGGAGTGTACCTATAAGGTCGAAGCCTAAAAGGTTGAGCTCCTGGTAGAAGAGGTATAGTGTGATCCACAACCCTAGGAGGAGGCAATCCTTCTGGAGTTTGGAATAAATCTTTGTATTCCTCAATCAGTTGAGCCATTTCAGCTGGTGGTTCCTTTAGTGAGTCATGATTTCCAATTCTCAACTCAAGAACTTGCTCCCACGCTTCATGTCTTGCTACCCCTCTGAATTGGACACTAGACAAGTGCTGACACTTCTGCATTTGTGGAAACACTCCCTGTAGGCGTACTATTTTTGCCCCATGCCTAAACTTCATCCTTTTACCAGCCCAGTGAACAAGCATCGGACTGTGACTCTCGAGCTAGTCCATTCTTAGTATAACATCATACCCACTCATTGGAAAAAACTTGAACTGGGTATGAAAAGTAATTTCTCCACAAAGCCACGCACGGTCAGGCACAAACTGCTCACTCCACAGACAACCCACATTAGCAACTTTAACTTGCACAAGTTTTGTCAGGTTTTGAACCCCCTTTACCAATCCAATCAGATGACTCTCCACAAAACTTGCGGAATTGCCCGAGTCAACCAAAATTAACAGTTGTTGGCACTGAACGGATGCCCAAAGCCAAATGGTCTTCTATCCTTCATTTCCAGTCACAGCAGCATTCCAAATGGATAATACCACTTCAACTTCTGAATCTTCAGCTTCACCCACAATTAACTGTGTCATTTTCTCCTCATCTTTAGTACTTGTCATCGCACATATCTCTTCCACAACATGCAGAGAGACTGAATTCGAACACTTATGGGCCTTCCCCCATTTTTTCCCAAACTTGAAACATGATCCTTTTCTCTTCTATAAGCTTTTAAGGCACTCAACTTGTTATCATCAGATTTGGTCGTGTTCAGCCGACAATCCATAGTCCACCTAGTCACCTTGCCGGTTGTGTTAACCATTCCAGCATTGGTTGTCATCATGTTCTTCATCTAAGCCTTTGAAAAACCACCCATCTCTGGTTTCTTATGCTCCCTTCATCCTGATTGCATCAACATGTCCTCCTATAACAGAGCAAAAGAGCAAGTAGTATCCAAGTCGTGTGGATGCTGAATAACAACGACAGCTCTAACTGCATCCTTAAGACCATTAACAAAGCGAGTCATGATCATAGCCAAAGTAAGTTGGGTCTCATGGGCTAATAGTTGGTGTAACAACACAAAAAATTGCTCTATATACTCACTAACACAATTTATCTGGTGGATATGATAAACATGCCTAATCAAAATATTGTGCTGATCTCGGCCGAACCGAGTATTCAAACTCGGGCAAAACTCTTCCCAACTCATCTCAACATCCTATTTTCGACTGATTGTAGCCAACATGTAGTTGGCCCCTCAAAGTGCATAATAGCCATCCTAATCCACATCTCTCTTACCACCACATAAAACTCAAAGTAGGTCTCAAACCTCTGTCGCCACAGTTTTGGGTTGGTGCCATCAAACATAGGATACATCACATTTGAAACTCCCGAACCTGAGTACTGTGATCAATTACCCATGGAAATACATCCTCTCAAACCCCACTGAAATTCACCAGTGTTTTGGAATTGATTCATACCTCCGATCGAAGTAGGTGTCTAGACCAGGTCGGTCCTGGCACCCAGCCTTCGGTAAGGATGGACAAATCGGTGGCGAAATTGCCCATGCACCGGTTCGACGGAAGGGATCTGCTGATGAGCGGAAAACGACACACCATCAGCGATCAGAATGCCTCCATGAACCGATCCGATCGGTAGTTTGGTTTCAGCCTTGCCCAACATGATTTGCATCGTCTTCACCACTTCTTGCATTCGTATGGTTGCTAAATGTGACAAGATATCTAATGCCACCAATGATTGTAATGTCTTCTGTAGGCAGATAAAATCGAGTATAAATGAAGGCTAGTTGTTTTCTAGGGAATGCAAATGGACAGACAATTGTTCCCCATCAATACACTTGAGATGAATGTAAAGAATGTCCTAATTTGATCAGATACGACCGATAAAGGAAAACGCAAGAACATTATCATTGGTGATCCTCACGCTGAATCCATCAGAAGGATTGGATACTCGAAAGGCTCCAAACAAGAAAGGGGTTGTAAGGACAACTAATAAGACCGGAGGCCTCAGGGGGCAAGCACGATCGGATACCCGGTCACGATCGCCTGTCCAGCGTGCACCGGACGGTGCGGGCACTAAGACTGGATGGTCCGAGAACGACTAGAGACACCAATGAACCCGAACCATGACCGCCTTGTCTAGAAAAGGTACATGGACACAACATACATCTAACGCATCTAGCCGGCTCCTTAGAGCCAGTCCTACTTTTGATCAGATTCTTGCTAAATATATGAAGAAGGTCATTCTACACAATCGACCAATAAAACAATCAAAGTCAAAGAGGTGATCTGTGCAAAGGCAAAGGTCGATCCAATCAACCCAAAAAGTGGAGCAACTAGTGTTGCCTGCTCATCTGTCTCTAGGGACGTCGTGGTACTTTCTAGTCTACTCATTGCCAATGTGTTGTCCTCTTCAAGCGTGGGATAATATGGCGATGAATTTGTATTACTTGCCCAATTTGTTTGCTTATTTGAGCTAGGTACACCACATGTTTTTACCTTTTCACATATTGATCAAATAGCCATGGCTGAAGAAGATACAATCCTAAATGACCTCTATGCCTTAGAGGTCTATTAAATGGCTATATTGTTTGATCACAAGAGTCGATGACTTGCATCAAGCTAGAGTTCGTATTTCGGGAACAAGGCAAGTTGCAGAATCTATTGTTTCCCAAAACAGGCTAGTAGTACAAGGTGTTTTTGATTCACCAAGCTCCTCCAAAAGGGAGGGATCATGTGTTGAGCACCATATTTGGCACCTAGACGGCCGGACGGTCCAGCCATGTGGCCTAGACGGTCAGCGGGCCAGACGGTCCATGGTTAGAATAACTCAGTCGAGAGTCCTTATCCCATGCGTGGTTATCCTAACAAACTCGTAGAAAACCATTGGATCTCGCCTAGGAACGGGTCCAGGCCTCCCCCTATATATATGAAGGGCTACAATTTATTGAGAAAACAAAATACAATCGAACCAATCTATCTATATTATCATGCCTTTGGAGTAGACATAGTGCAACTCTGGTTGTAGTTTGTCATTCTCAATCTTAACCTCTCTTTGACTCTACATCGTCTAGAGATGTCTTGGGTTATTTGCCGATGCCGAGACAACCCCAAGATCTTTCCTGTCTAACGGGATCCCTCCTAGGTTGTAGGGGTTGGGTTCTTTCCTCGGCTCTATGCGCACATCACGAACGGTCTGATGACCAACGCAAATGGTCCACCACCTCTCAGAGAGGTCCCTAAGGTCTCGTTCCCCACGAGCAAGATCTTGGGATCATTGGTATTTGGCCCAAAAAAGTGCCAACACTATTATCTAGAAATCAAAATCTTTAGAACCTGAATAAACCGAACCGAAAAACCCATATAGACCGATTGCCCAATTCTAAGCATGAATGCATCAACATGATTTTGTGCATGGTTCTTTTGAAAGATTTTTACCAAAACAAAAACCAGAGTGTTACAATCTCACTGTCGTCTATTGTGAATATTTATTTTATCTATTTCATACTATATACTACACTGGTGGCTAGCTAGGCCTAGGCATGACCCGAGCCCTAAAACAAATATGTGGTTTGAGCTATTTTTTGAGTACGAGATCTTATGTATACTAGATTTCATTCATTTTCTGTTATTTTGTAATGGTTGTGGGTACTACATTGTTATAGAGATTTGAACTCTCCTTTTAACTAAACATTTTACTTTGTCTAAAAACCATAATCATTTTTAAGTTATAAACAAATTTCTACATACTTCTTCAAAGTCATGTTGATTATAGAAAACAAATATGCATTTTTAACACATATTTTATTGTTTCTTATTTTCATCCAATAATTGTTACAAAGCTTGAAAATATGGCTACATATGGAAAGATATTGCTTGAGCAGGTACCCAATACATTTAATTAGTTGATGACACATTTCTAACTTCAATCTTTCCAACATTTCTTATTGTATCTTGAATAGCTGGCTTCTATAACCTAGTGAAAACAAGTAAAGTGGTTGTCACTCTATTCAACGTAACTGAAAGCGATTAGAGATTTTTATTGGAGTAAATAACTATGAAACAGGGGCTTTCACTCTTTAGTGTCTATAATTATAATACTAGATCCACAAAGAGTTTTGCTATCATATCTTGGATCTGTGCGAAAAAGTGAATGCATCCATTTCCTTGTACATGTAGACCGTTGTCCTTGTAAAATCAACAATTGTTTGTGTAATGAGCTTTGGTTGTTCTATTGGTGTAAGGTAGAGTTCCATCATATCCTTCCATGAGTCTTTAGTTAACTCTTTTATCTTCTCACATGCTTCATACATTGTTGTCCCATGCTTCAACATATAACATTGGACCGTAGACACATGTTGCCCCATGTTTTGTTCACTCTACAACATAAAACATCAATATGTTGAACAAGCGTTTTCAATGATTATATGCCTCCAATTAATGATATACATTCATTATTAGACTTAATATTTTTTTTATTTCTATCATGTGTTGTTTGGATACAACATTATATATTTGCACTGAAGTTAAATTAACTAAGATAATAAATTGGTGCAAATATTCACAAAACAAAAGGCTTGTCAAATTCTTAAATAGAAGGAAATACCTTTGTTGATGCAATATCATTCAAGAGTCGTGCAATAGTCATCAAAGACTTGACAAGTTCTGGATATGTCAAAAGCCACTCAAAATTTTCCTTTGATATGTTGTCGCCCATCCCAACAAATGAAGAACATGCTACTTGAAAGGCTCCCACATATGGTCCTGAATGTTCTAAGTGTTCATCGATGTAATTTTCATTACGCCATTTTATCTCTTGAGAGCTTCCTTGGATAAACAACTTTAACTGCATGTAACAAATTGAAGAGATAAGTGAATTCATGTTCTATGTTCACATAATTGTTAAGTCATGAGGATCCCATGAAGACAATAGTATGTAGTGAATACATATCTAAAATTCTGAAAGTTGTGAATCTAAGATAAGTTTTGAATTCTTCTGGTACAACATGTGAAAATAGGTCTCATCATCACCGCCGTCTCTTGCTACCAACCAACGGTGATAGGGGGGTTAAGTACTGGCTGTGATGGCATTTCTCTATTAGTGTGTGATCTAATCAAAACACATTTTGAAGGATATGTGTATGTTCTACTGAATTAGTGGTCATACTGGAAATCGAGTTTGATATTGTTATATAGTGATGAGGCATGACCATATTGAAAGGGAAATGTGCCCTTGGGCCATTTCTATAATGTTTTGGTGATTAAGTGTCCAACATATATTAAGTGAGTTGATTATGTGCCAAACAAGCAAGAAGTGCAAATCATGTAACAAGGTACATTTCTAGACTTAGTACATTGCTTTGAGTACTAACATATTTTGTCTAAGTGCTAGAAACAGAGAAAAGAAGAGGAGAAAAGAAATGCAGAAGACTTGGCTTGGTACAACAAAGACTCTGCTCAGTCTGGCACACCAGATTGTCCGGTGCGCTAGGCTGGCCTCCGGTGAACAGGCCGCTCTCGGGAAAATTTGACAGCGTACGGCTATAATTCACTGGACTGTCCGATGGTGCACCAGACTGTCCGGTGAGCCAACGGCCGCCAGTGCAACGGTCAGTCGCGCAATCTGCGGGCGACGCGTGGCCCGCACCAACGGTCGGCAGGGGGCACCGGACTGTCCCATGTGCACCGGACAGTGTCCGGTGCGCCAACTGCCACGAATCTGCAACGGTCGTCTACGCCAGAAAAGGAAGGAGATCCGCACCGGACTGTCTAAAGTGACTGTTCGGTGGCGCACCGGACTGTCCGGTGCGCCACCCGACAGAAGGCAACTTTGGCCTTCCTTGTTGGCCTCGATTGGCTCCTAGCTGCCTTAGGGCTATAAAAGGGACCCCTAAGCGCATGGAGGAGTCACCCAAGCATTCACTAAGCATTCTAAGTCTCCCACGCTCCGTCTCCGCGCACTTGATCGATTGTGTTAGTGATTTGAGCTCCGTTCTAAGTTGTGAACTCTTTGTGCTTCATTTTGAGCTCAAGTCTTGGCTTGTGTGCGTGTGTGTGTGTGTGCTGTGGATTTGTGTGTGTTGCTCCCCAACCTTACTCTTGTGCTTTCATTGTGATCTTTGTTGTAAGGGCGAGAGACTCCAACTTGTGGAGATTCCTCGCAAACGGGAAAAAGAGATAAGGAAGAAAAGCCGTGGTATTCAAGTTGATCATTGGATCACTTGAAAGGGGTTGAGTGCAACCCTCGTCCATTGGGACGCCACAACGTGGAAGTAGGCAAGTATTACTTGGTCGAACCACGGGATAAAAATGACATGTCTCTTGTGTGCTTTCTCTTTGATTGTCTGTGTTCACAAGAGCTTGTTTCAAGCTACTTAGCCGTTCTAAGTTTAATAACTAAGTTTTGTGGCTATTAGTGTTGAATTTTATAGGATCACCTATTCACCCCCCTCTAGGTGCTCTCAATTGGTATCAGAGCCGTTCTCTTCACGTAAGGGACTAATCGCCCGAAGAGATGGATCCTAAGGGAAAGGGGATGGTGGTCAACGACAAGGAGAAGGAGTCCCTCTTCAACGAACCAAGGGACGACAAGCCCACTGACTTTGGCTCGAGTCATAAGAAGAAGGACAGGAAGAAGAAGAGGCGCATCAAAAAGATCATCTACTACGACAACGATGAATCTTCTTCTTCACCAAGAGACGACGACGATGACGATTCTTCGTCAAAGAAAAAGATGGTTAATCAAAACTACTCCTTTGATTATTCCCACATTCCGTACAATTCAAATTCCCATTTACTTTCTATTCCTCTTGGAAAACCCCCACACTTTGATGGAGAGGATTACTCATTTTGGAGTCATAAAATGCGTAGTCATCTATTTTCTCTCCATCCTAGCATTTGAGAAATCGTGGAGAATGGAATGCATTTTGATAGTACGGATAATCCTGTGATGATTAATGAACAAATTCATAAGAATGCACAAGCTACCATTGTTTTGCTAGCATCTTTGTGCAGGGATGAATATAACAAGGTTAGCGGCTTGGACAACGCCAAGCAAATCTGGGATACCCTCAAGATCTCACATGAGGGAAATGATGCCACTATGATCACCAAGATGGAACTGGTGGAAGGCGAGCTAGGGAGGTTTGCCATGATCAGGGGAGAGGAGCCAACTCAAACATACAACAGGCTCAAGACCCTGGTCAACAAGATTAGGAGCTATGGAAGCACAAGATGGACGGACCACGACGTCGTCCGACTAATGCTAAGGTCATTTACCGTAATTGACCCCCACCTTGTCAACCTTATTCGTGAGAATCCCAGGTACACCAAGACGACGCCCGAGGAGATTCTTGGAAAGTTTGTGAGCAGGCGCATGATGGTGAAGGAGGCTCGATATGTGGACGATGCACTAAACGGTCCACTACCCATCTACGAGCCTCAACCTGTGGCTCTTAAGGCTACTAGCAGCAGGGTGGCACTGTTGGGGACTTGTTCTCAAATGCTAAGAGTTAAGAACAAGGCAACATAAAAAGTGTTAAGTGTTAAAGTCCTTCGTCCTCCGACATATTATGTCCCTTCGGGAAATAATGAATCTCGGACGAAGGTTACGAAAGACATACCTTCGTATATATGACAATAAATGACGAAGGTTTCGTATAAAGCATAAAATATAAAACAAACATTTAAATATTATGACAGAATCATTTCTATTTCATTATCATGGAAAAATAGAAATGATTTCAAATTACAAATGTACCTTCGGTCTTGAAGGAAGAGAAAAGTACAAGCGTGACGCAATAGCAAATGCCAAGTCAGCGTGAACAGTACGGGAGTACTGTTCATCTATTTATAGACGCGGGACACAGCCCACGTAAAATTACATTCATGTCCATTACATTTGCTAATGCCTTATGGAAATCTGACAAGGCCCAAGTAGTCTTTTCATCTTTAAGTCGGTTCCCCTCTCTGCTATCGCGACGAAGCTTCCCTACGTAAAGCTTCGGCTGTGGACCATCCTTCGTGGAGCTTGGTAATCACCCCGTCCTCCATTTTAATCCCCCTTCGTCTGGTTCAGGCTTCGTCCTGACCGTACTTCATGTTCATGATTCTGAGTCCGAAGATACCTGCTCACATAATCCACTTGGAAAACATTGTCAAATCATGTTTTTGAGGACCTTCGGAGGACGAAGGCCCCCAACAGTAGCCCCTCGCAATATTAATGATAAATTCAAATTGCGATATGGACGAAGGCCTTGAGCCGAAGGTCCGAAAAAACACCTTCCCTTTGCTAGAATAGCAACATTCACTGACAAGCGGGGTCTTTTAATTTTCAACGCCCTGGGGGTATAAATAAGATCATACCGCACACTTATTTGGTACGCACACTTGCCATCTGCTTCGGCCCACTAAATTTTTAGCTCTTGCGCATTAAGATTTGGTGATCTTTTTGATTTTGAAGCTTCGGACTTGAAAACAGTTTTTAGCGTTTCCGAAGATGTCTGAAGATAAGAAGGCTGGTCCCGAGATGAAGCTGAGTCTCTCTGAAGAGAAGAACCTGGGGTTTCTTATGGCAATGTCGAAGACCAATACAGAGAAGATTACTAAGGAGATTTTAGAAGGTTTATCTGAAGATACTGACGACAACGACAGCTACGATGTAGAAAGCGGCGAGGAAGAATCCGAAGATCGACCATGGCGGCCAAGTCACTCAGTTTTCGGAAAAACCACTATTAAGCAGAGCCATATTGATAATATGAGGAGGCGGTATTTTCGAGATATATCTATTGTGAGAGCTGACGCTGGAGAAAAGACTTCTCCCACCCCCGAAGAAGATGAAGTTGTAATCTTCCGAAGCTTTCTCAAGGCTGGGCTTCGATTCCCCCTGAGCAACTTTGTTGTTGAGGTACTGAAAACATTTCAAGTCTTCCTTCATCAACTTACTCCCGAAGCTATCATAAGAATGGGGATGTTTGTCTGGGCTGCGAGAAGCCAGGGCTTAGAACCAAATGCCAAAAGCTTTTGCAACATTCATGAGTTGATATATGAGACGAAGCCCTGGGGGAAAGAACAATATCACAACAACTTTGGTTGCTACAGCTTCGGCGCCCGCTCCGGATCAAGCTGCCCTGTGCCAACCTTTCGGAAGAGGTGGCCCGAAGCCTGGATGACAGAATGGTTCTATGTAAAGAATGACTTGACAGCGCAGGAAGACGTTAAGAGTATCATTTTGTGCCCCATTTGGCAACGCTTCGGACTACGAAAGCCAAAGGTTGAAATGGATGAAGCAGCCGAAGAATGCCAAAGAGCCTTCGGCGTAGTCTGCTCTTTTATTGGGACAAGGGATCTGGTCCAAGAGCACATTGCCTTCAGGGTATGGCCACTTGCAGGTGAGTGGAAAATGCCGAAGGAGACCATCAAAGAGTCCGACGAAGGCGGACTAGTCAGACTGAAATACTCATTCAAATACGGGGATAAGTTTGTTGAACCTGATGACGACTGGTTGAAAAGCATTGAAACATTAAGTGACGAATTGCTTGGGGCATATTCGAAGGCCGAGAACACTGCATTGTCAGCAGCCTTCGGAGGCCGGAAGAAGAAAAGGCTCAACCGGGTATTTGACGCAATCGGGTTTGTTTACCCTGACTATCACTATCCGGTATTGGGCCGCAAAAGAAAAAATACTTCTCCTGCGATAGAAGCTACGACGAGTGCCACTAGCGAGCCATCGCCGCAAAGGAAAAAGATGAAGGTGCTCACCCACCGAGCGCGTTTTATTGAGCCGGCCACATTGCCAAAATTTATTGGTGGAGTCTCTTTGGCCTCTGAAGCTACAGAACCAGCTCCAGTGCCGAAGATAGAAGAGAAAACTGAAGCACCTTCAGCCGAAGCAGAAAGACCGAAGATTGAGGAGCCAAAAATATCGGAAATCTTAAGTCCTTCAGCAAATGTCGAAACAATAAAAAATCAAAAGGTCCCGCTGGCGACTCCGAAAAGAAAAAGAATGGTGAACGTGTTAGACGTTTTGGAGACAATTAAGTCTTCAAGCACAACTCCAAAGGAGACTATTGAAGTTGCCGAAGTGTCTACCGAAGCTGTAGCTGCTGAAGCTTCGAAGCAACAACCTGAAGCCGAAGCTGGGCCTTCAGAGCCCACCAAGGAACAATCCTTGGAAACCAAGAAAATATCAGAACCAGTTTTGGTTGAAGTTGACACTGCTGCCCCCGAAGCTCCTTCTAGCGTATGCGATTACATCGTACGACATGCTTCGGGGAAGAAATTATCTGAAGAAGAAACTTACGAAGCCAACTACTATGCCAGAGAGCTAAAATATCCGAAGGGGGCAGTAGTGTTTAATGGGACAAATGAAGATGACTTCCTGTACTGCCTTCCTGATAATAAAGAACTATCTGTCTGCCGAGAGATGGCTAGAAGTATGGGGTTCCCGAAGCTCGAAGCTGGATTATATGCTATGACAAAGGAAGATCTCGCGGACAGTCTTGCATACAATAGCCTAAAGGTATGGGAATTAGACGCTTGAAAAATCTTTTCTAATACGTAATTCATTCTTTTATTCTTATATGGATTCTTTTTCGTATAGGGTTTAATCCTAAGCAACGCATTAAGAGCACAAAAGAGTGCCGAAGATGAAAGCTATGAAATTGCATTCAACAATTTACGTTCAGAAGTTATTAAACTGAGAAACGAAGCTCTAGAAAAAGATAAACTTCTGCTTACATTAGTAGACAAGATAAAAAAGGACGAAGCTGCTGCAAAGGTTCAGGCCGAAGCTCACAGACGCGAAATTAAAGATCTTCAGAAGCAATTGGCCCGGGCGAAAGAAGAACGTATAATTGAAGAAACAAGACGAGAATGCAGCGACCAATGGGCTGATCATCTAGAAGCAACCGTGGAAGAGCTTCGGTCTTCTAAGAAAAAATGCTACGAAAAATCCATGGTATGCGTAAAGAAAATTAAAACCAGCTTCGCCAGTGTGGGCGCTTTTTCCAGTGAAGAGAATTTCTCAAGAGGCAATCCCGAAGGTCCAATAGAATGGATTAGCCACGAAGCAGAGGCCTTCGAGGAAATCCTGAGTAGCCGCAGCGACATCTGCGCTTTTTCGGGCGCCAGGGGAGTTGCTACTGTCTTGGAGAAGAAAGGTTGTGAACATGTAAAATTTTTAGCTCAGTCCGAAGCTGCCTTATCCTCTGAAGACATCAAAGACCCCTCGGCCGAAGCAAGCATGGTTGGTGGCAAATTCTTTACTGATGTCTGGGACAACGGCGGCCGAGAAATGGCGCAAGAAATTATTCAAAGGAGTGAAAAAGGCATCCATGATGCTAGGAAAGTGGCAGAAGCCGCCGAAGGGCAAATAGGTATTAATTAGTCGATCTTATTGTGTTGTAATTTTTATTTCAAACTTTGCTCGCGGCTTGTAATAGTAATACAAAAATATTCTGTTTCCTCAGAACCTGTTGGATCGTCCATTGACCCTCACACAAAAGAGGATGACGAAGTCAAACAAATGGCCGAAGCTATCATGGATAAAGTTGTTGATCAACTTCTAAATGAGGCCGCCGAAGCAGTACTAAGGGAAGACTAAATGTTATTAGAAAAAACATTGGAAGTGTAAACTTTGTAATATTTTGTACATTTGAATGTAATATACAAGTCTCTTTTCATTATTCAATTCTTTACGATGCATGAAATTCTACATACATACCATTTTTGAGCCTTCGGCGAAAAAACACCT
Organism: Zea luxurians; assembly: GCA_029449295.1. Lineage (NCBI taxonomy): Eukaryota > Viridiplantae > Streptophyta > Magnoliopsida > Poales > Poaceae > Zea > Zea luxurians. Next base: position 31,859,913 of record JAOPSE010000010.1, on the reverse strand, counting down.
TCCCTTCTTTTCATGCTTCGTGAAGAAAACATTCTTCGTTAAAACTGTTCTGATAAATCACATCCATGCTTCGTGAAAACATTCTCCGAAGCTATTTTCCGAAGATTATCATTGTATTCCCTCGTGACTTTACGCAATTTGTTCTTTCTCAAAGCATCCTTTCGAAGGTTGATACTGTGTCCCCTTCTTTTGCCATATGCAACATGATGTATGATGCTTATGCTATGCAAAATGATGTGATGATGTTATGTTATGCAAATGATATTTGTTCCGAAGATACACACAAAATATATTTGTAAGCTCTGCATTCCCTTAGGAACGTCTTTGGAACTTCTTCGCCTTTTACTTAGGCGGTATAAGCTCTGCATTCCCTTAGGAACGTCTTTGGAGCTTCTTCGCCTTTTACTTAGGCGGTATCAGCGTTGACTTTTCGCTGTATGCTCTGCATTCCCTTAGGAACGTCTTTGGAGCAAAAAACTTACACTGCGCTCCCTTTGGAACGGCTTTTTGTAACTTCGGCAACTTACTCTGCGTTCCTTAGAACGACTTTTTGTTGCTTCGAAGGATTTTTAATGATTCGAAGGTCCTCCTTGTTACCGCAAATATTTAAGCTTCAGCAACTTAAGCCTGTGGAGAAGATAAATTTTCCTCATAACCAACCACGAAACTATTAAATGAAAACTGAAATGTTCTTTATTACACAGAAAATAGAACTTAAACAGAAAAGACTGTTATCAAAGTAGGATATCTGTCAATAAATGTGCTTCGATTCTGGCACAGTACTGTTGACTGTGCGAGCTTCAGATTGCTCTCTGAGATCCCTTTGGTGCGGAACATATTGGCTCCCTTCTGGCTGTTGGCCTTGTTGCAGCGGAGGTGGAGGCGGGGGCTGTTGCCATGAAGCTTGAGGTTGACTTGCCGAAGCTACGGAAACTGCAGGGTGGTTGCCCACATATTCCGGGATGTAAGGCTGATGGTACGAAGCAGTATGCATGACCTGCTTCGGCTGTCCCTGTTGCGCTGCAGCTTCTGCTAGCTCCTTTTGTTTCTGGATGGTGACATGGCACATCCTGGTGGTATGGCCCTTGTTCTCACCGCAGAATAAACAAAATGTCCTCCTTGGTTGATCTTCAAATCTCCCGCCGAAGCCCCTGGCGCCTCTGCCTCTTGGAGCTGGTGGCCGAAAGAAAGTTTGCTGTTGCCCCGAAGCCTGTGAGGAGCACTGCGCCCTGTTCTGCTGACTCCCCTTATCATCATTTTGAGTGTTGTGGATGGATCTGACATGCCTCGGATAGAATCTTCCCCCGAAGCCCCTGGTCATCTCAGAAAATCTGAAGGCTTCCTCCCTTCTTTGGCGAAAGTCATTATCAGCACGAATGTACTCGTCCATCTTTTGGAGCAGCTTCTCCAGAGTTTGAGGAGGCTTCCTAGCAAAGTATTGGGCTGCAGGTCCAGGACGAAGCCCCTTGATCATGGCTTCGATAACAATTTCATTGGGCACCGTTGGTGCCTGCGCCCTCAATCGCAAGAACCTTCTGACATACGCCTGAAGGTATTCTTCATGGTCCTGAGTGCACTGGAACAAGGCTTGAGCAGTGACCGGCTTCGTCTGAAATCCTTGAAAGCTGGTTAACAACATATCCTTCAGCTTCTGCCATGAGGTGATCGTTCCTGGTCGAAGGGAGGAATACCAGGTCTGAGCAACATTCCTGACGGCCATAACGAAAGACTTCACCATGACTGCAGCATTGCCCCCATACGAAGACACTGTTGCTTCGTAGCTCATCAAGAACTGCTTCGGGTCTGAGTGACCGTCGAACATGGGAAGCTGGGGTGGCTTATAGGATGGAGGCCAAGGTGTAGCCTGCAACTCAGCGGACAAAGGAGAAGCATCATCGAAAACAAAATTTCCCTGATGGAAATTGTCATACCAGTCATCTTCGTTGACGAAGCCCTCCTGATGAAGGTCTTTCTGCTGAGGCCTTCTGTTTTGCTCATCGTGAGCAAGATGGCGAACTTCCTCAGAGGCTTCGTCTATCTGCCTTTGCAACTCAGCTAACCGGGCCATCTTCTCCTTCTTCCTCTGCACCTGTTGATGTAGCATCTCCATATCCCTGATTTCTTGGTCTAGCTCTTCCTCCTGAAGCGTCGGGCTGACGGCCTTTCTCTTCTGGCTTCGGGCCTCCCGAAGAGAGACGGTCTCCTGGTTGTGGTCCAGCGGTTGCAGTGCTGCAGCCCCAGTCGCTGAAGCTTTCTTCGGCGCCATAGCGAAGGTCTATAGCTTCCGAAGGTGTTCAAAAAACTCGAAGTGGAAGTGAGTTCACCGGAGGTGGGCGCCAATGTTGGGGACTTGTTCTCAAATGCTAAGAGTTAAGAACAAGGCAACATAAAAAGTGTTAAGTGTTAAAGTCCTTCGTCCTCCGACATATTATGTCCCTTCGGGAAATAATGAATCTCGGACGAAGGTTACGAAAGACATACCTTCGTATATATGACAATAAATGACGAAGGTTTCGTATAAAGCATAAAATATAAAACAAACATTTAAATATTATGACAGAATCATTTCTATTTCATTATCATGGAAAAATAGAAATGATTTCAAATTACAAATGTACCTTCGGTCTTGAAGGAAGAGAAAAGTACAAGCGTGACGCAATAGCAAATGCCAAGTCAGCGTGAACAGTACGGGAGTACTGTTCATCTATTTATAGACACGGGACACAGCCCACGTAAAATTACATTCATGTCCATTACATTTGCTAATGCCTTATGGAAATCTGACAAGGCCCAAGTAGTCTTTTCATCTTTAAGTCGGTTCCCCTCTCTGCTATCGCGACGAAGCTTCCCTACGTACAGCTTCGGCTGTGGACCATCCTTCGTGGAGCTTGGTAATCACCCCGTCCTCCATTTTAATCCCCCTTCGTCTGGTTCAGGCTTCGTCCTGACCGTACTTCATGTTCATGATTCTGAGTCCGAAGATACCTGCTCACATAATCCACTTGGAAAACATTGTCAAATCATGTTTTTGAGGACCTTCGGAGGACGAAGGCCCCCAACAGGCACAAGTGGAGGCTGCTGGCCTCAACGAGGATGAGATGGCGCTTATCATCAAGCGCTTCAAGACCGCACTTAAAGGACGCAAGGAGTACCCCAACAAGAACAAAACAAGGGGAAAGCGCTCCTGCTTCAAATGCGGTAAGACTGGTCAATTTCCCGATAATGAGAATGACTAGGCATAAGAAAGACATGGCAAGAGTGAAAAGAAAAAGAACTACAAGAAGGCGAAGGGCGAGGCGCACCTCGGAAAGGAGTGGGACTCTGACTGCTCTTCATCCGACTCCGATGATGAGGGACTGGCCGCCTCAGCCTTCGACAAGTCTTCACTCTTCCCCAACGAATGCCATACGTGTTTCATGGCCAAGGATAAAAAGGTAAGCGTTCGAGATACCCCTAAGTATACTACTTCTAGTGATGATGATTCTAGTGATGATGAAGTAGATTATACTGATTTATTTAAGGGTTTAGATAGAACTAAAGTAGATAAAATCAATGAGTTAATTGATGCTTTAAATGAAAAAGATAGATTGCTAGAGAAGCAAGAGGATATTTTGTATGAAGAGCATGACAAATTTGTTAGTGTGCAAAAATCCCTTGCGTTAGAGATTAAAAGGAATGAAATGCTATCTTTTGAGATATGTGATTGTCATGAATCCATCTCTAGTTTAAAGATTTTGAATGATGATTTAAATGCTAAGCTAGAGGTAGCTAATAAATCTAGTTCATGTGTAGAACATGTTGTAATTTGCAATAGATGCAAGGATTTTGATATTAATGCTTGTAATGAACATCTTGCATCCATTACTAAATTAAATGATGAGGTGGCAAGTCTTAATGCTCAACTTAAGACTTGCAAGGTTGATTTTGATAAGTTAAAATTTGCTAGGGATGCCTACACCATTGGTAGACACCCCTCAATCAAGGATGGACTTGGCTTTCGAAAGGAAGCCAAGAACTTAACAAGCCAAAAGGCTCTCATTCTCAACAAGGAGAAAGGGAAGGCCCCTATGGCTAGTAGTACTCAAAGGAATCATGCTTTCATTTATAATGATAGAAAATTTTCTAGGAATGCTCATTATAATAGGAGTTATTATCATGATGCCTTTAATTCACATGCTATGATTGCCTCTAGCTCTACTTTTGTGCATGATAGGCCTAGGAAAAGTAATGTTGTGCATCATGTGCCTAGGAGAGTATGTAATGAACCTTCTACCATTTACCATGCTTGCAATACTTCATTTGCGCTCTTATGTAAACATGAAAAAGTAGTAGATAGAAAATTAGGATCCAAATGCAAGGGAGACAAGACTTGTATTTGGGTTCCAAAGGCTATTGTGACTAACCATGTAGGACCCAACAAGAGTTGGGTACCTAAAACCCAAGTGTAAATTGCCTTGCAGGTTTATGCATCCGGGAGCTCAAGCTGGATTATTGACAGCGGATGCACAAACCACATGACGGGGGAGAAGAAGATGTTCACCTCCTACGTCAAGAACAAGGATTCCCAGGATACGATTATTTTTGGAGATGGGAACCAAGGCAAGGTTAAAGGTTTGGGAAAGATAGCCATCACAAGCGAGCACTCTTTTTCAAATGTATTTCTAGTAAAATCATTAGGGTATAATCTCCTGTCTATAAGTCAATTGTGCCACATGGGTTACAATTGTTTGTTTACAAATGTTGATGTTTCTGTCTTTAGAAGGAGTGATGGTTCATTAGCATTTAAGGGTGTATTAGACGACAAACTCTACTTAGTTGATTTTTCGAAAGAGGAGGTCGATCTAGATGCATGCTTAATAGCTAAGACTAGCATGGGCTGGCTGTGGCATCGTCGTCTAGCACATGTTGGGACGAAGAACCTTCATAAACTTCTAAAGGGAGAACATGTGTTAGGACTAACCAATGTCTGCTTCGAAAAAGATAGACCTTGTGCAGCTTGTCAGGCAGGGAAACAGGTGGGAAACACTCATCATAGCAAGAATGTGATGACAACATCAAGACCACTGGAGCTTCTCCACATGGACCTCTTCGGACCCGTTGCTTATCTTAGCATCGGGGGAAGTAAGTATGGTTTAGTAGTTGTTGATGATGTTTCCCGCTTCACTTGGGTATTCTTTTTGCAGGATAAATCAGAAACCCAAGGGACCCTCAAGCGCTTTCTAAGGAGGGCTCAAAACGAATTTGAGCTCAAGGTGAATAAGATAAGAAGCGACAACGGGTCCGAGTTCAAGAACCTACAAGTTGAGGAGTATCTTGAGGAGGAAGGGGTCAAGCACGAGTTCTCCACTCCCTACATACCACAGCAAAACGGTGTGGTAGAAAGGAAGAACAGGACGCTCATCGACATGGCGAGGACGATGCTTGGAGAATTCAAGACGCTCGAGCGGTTCTGGTCGGAAGTTGTGAACACAGCTTGCCACGCCATAAATCGGCTCTATCTGCATCGTCTCCTTAAGAAGACCTCCTACGAACTCCTTACCGGTAACAAACCCAATGTCTCTTACTTTCATGTATTTGGGAGCAAATGCTACATTTTGGTGAAGAAAGGTAGACATTCCAAATTTGCTCCCAAAGCTGTAGAAGGGTTTTTTTACTAGGGTATGACTCAAATACAAGGCGTATAGAGTCTTCAACAAATCATCGGGTTTGGTTGAAGTCTCTAGCGACGTTGTATTTGATGAGACTAGTGGCTCTCCAAGAGAGCAAGTTGATCTTGATGACATAGATGAAGATGATGTTCCAACGGCCGCAATACGCACCATGGCGATTGGAGATGTGCGACCACAGGAACAACAAGAGCAAGATCAACCTTCTTCCTCAACAATGGTGCATCCCCCAACTCAAGGTGATGGACAGGTTCATCAAGAAGAGGCGTGTGATCAAGGGGAGCACAAGAAGAACAAGTTATGGAGGAAGAAGCACCACTGGCCCCTCCAACTCAAGTCCGAGCGACGATCCAAAGGAATCACCCTGTTGACCAGATTCTGGGTGACATAAGCAAGGGAGTAAAGACTCGCTCAAGATTAGCTAATTTCTATGAGCATTACTCGTTTATCTCTTCTATTGAGCCTTTCAGGGTAGAAGAGGCCTTGCAAGATCCGGACTGGGAGTTGGCCATGCAGGAAGAGCTCAACAACTTCAAGAGGAACAAAGTATGGAGACTTGTGCCACGTCCCAAGCAAAATGTTGTGGGAACCAAGTAGGTGTTCCGCAACAAGCAAGACGAGCACGGGGTGGTGACAAGAAACAAGGCTCGACTTGTGGCAAAAGGTTATGCCCAAGTCGCAGGTTTGGATTTCGAGGAGACTTTTGCTCCTGTGGCTCGGCTAGAGTCTATTCGAATATTATTAGCCTATGTCACTCACCACTCTTTTAGGTTGTTTCAAATGGATGTGAAGAGCGCTTTCCTTAACGGGTCAATCAAGGAGGAGGTGTATGTGGAACAACCCCCTGGCTTTGAAGGCGTATGCATGTGTGCTAGATTTCAATCCGACCCCAGGGAATGTCACCTTGTGGCCGTTAAGCGAATTCTTAGATATTTAGTTGCTACGCCTTGCTTCAGGATCTGGTATCCAAAGGGGTCTACCTTTGACTTGATTGGATATTCAGACTCCGATTATGCTGGATGCAAGGTTGATAGGAAGAGTACATCAGGGACGTGCCAATTCCTAGGAAGGTCCCTGGTGTCTTGGAGTTCAAAGAAACAAACCTCTGTTGCCCTATCCACCACTGAGGCCGAGTATGTTGCCACAGGACAGTGTTTGGCGCAACTACATTGGATGAGGCAAACCCTCCGGGACTTTGGCTACAATCTGAGCAAAGTCCCACTCCTATGTGACAATGAGAGTGCAATCCGCATGGTGGATAATCCTTTTGAACACAGCCGCACTAAGCACATAGACATCCGGCATCACTTTTTGAGAGACCACCAGCAAAAGGGAGATATCGAAGTGTTCCATATTAGCACCGAGAACCAGCTAGCCGATATCTTTACCAAGCCTTTAGATGAGAAAACCTTTTGCAGGCTACGTAGTGAGCTAAATGTCTTAGATTCGCGTAACTTGGATTGATCTATAGCATACATGTGTTTTATGCCTCTGATCATGTTACTTTATGCATTTATGTGATTTGTTTATGGTGCTCAAGTTGTGCAAGGGATCCCCGGACCCCACAAGTCCATGTGTGAATGATGCACATATTTAGGGGGCACCGGACTGTCCAGTGTGCACCGGACAGTGTCCGGTCCGCCAACTGCCACGAATCTGCAATGGTCGTCTGTGCCAGAAAAGGAAGGAGATCCGCATCGGACTATCTACAGTGACTGTCCGGTGGCGCACCGGACTATCCAGTGCGCCACCCGACAGAAGGCAACTTTGGCCTTCCTTGTTGGCCTCCAACGGCTCCTAGCTGCCTTGGGGCTATAAAAGGGACCCATAGGCGCATGGAGGAGTCACCCAAGCATTCACTAAGCATTCAAAGTCTCCCACGCTCCATCTCCGCGCACTTGATCGATTGTGTTAGTGATTTGAGCTCCGTTCTAAGTTGTGAACTCTTTGTGCTTCATTTTGAGCTCAAGTCTTGGCTTGTGTGCGTGTGTGTGTGCTGTGGATTTGTGTGTGTTGCTCCCCAACTTTACTCTTGTGCTTTCATTGTGATCTTTGTTGTAAGGGCGAGAGACTCCAACTTGTGGAGATTCATCGCAAACGGGAAAAAGAGATAAGGAAGAAAAGCTATGGTATTCAAGTTGATCATTGGATCACTTGAAAGGGGTTGAGTGCAACCCTCGTCCATTGGGATGCCACAACGTGGAAGTAGGCTAGTGTTACTTGGCCGAACCACAGGATAAAAATCACGTGTCTCTTGTGTGCTTTCTCTTTGATTGTCTGTGTTCACAAGAGCTCGTTTCAAGCTACTTAGCCATTCTAACTTTAATAACTAAGTTTTGTGGCTATTAGTGTTGAATTTTACAGGATCACCTATATATTCACCCCCCTCTAGGTGCTCTCACGTATGGGTGCCAACAAAGATGGAAAGCTTAGTCAACATGCATGTTTCGATATGGTTTGGAAATAACCAATATAGTCCTCTAGATGCACCATTGTAAAGAGGAATCCTAAGGTTTGTCCATAATGTAAAGAAGAGGCAAGGACAATACCGTATTAATCGTGACATGGGAAGAAGAAAATGAAAGAGATATCTAAGAGGCAGGTTACCCAAAGAATTGTCTTTGGATGAGAAGAGTGTAGATATCAAAATCAGAGTGTGTGATCCATGGCCTAGGCTACCAGCCCCCCTTTAACCACTATAATTTGCATGCATGTAGACATTTGCTCTCTATAAGTTAACTAGAACATGAATAACAAACACAAGACTTGACATTTCTTTGAGATAAAATGTCCGGAAGCTTCTGTTTGGTCCTAGTTCATCCTCACACGAATCAATTGTCTTCAATAAGTATAGATAGAAATCTTTCATGTATTCTGGAAGTAGCAGCTCTGCGACATTCTGCTCCCATCTGCATTTTAGAATCCACTGAAACCATAAGAGAATCATAGATAATACTTGGTTCTAAATAATTCAGCAAAAAAGAGAAGAAAGATACTCTGAATAAGCTAGATATTTTGGATAAAAACACAGAGGGGGCTGGTCTGACAGGTTAAGAAGTTGATTTGAAACAATTTCTTCAGAATAAGTTATCCCATATACTTAGAGAAGAAAAAATCAAGTGGTATCAAAGAGTGAAAACTAAGGAACTTCTTCAAGGCGATTCTAATACTAAATATTTCCACCTTGTGGCTAGTGGGAAACACAGGAAGTCTAGAATTCTCCAACTACAAGATGGTAATAACGTCATACATGGGGATGAGGCATTGAGGAAGCATATAACGTCCTATTACAAAAGGTAGTTTGGTCCACCGGTGGAAATAGATGTGGCTCTAGATGAGAGCCGTAGACAAGACAGACCTCAGGTCTCGGAAGAAGTGAAAGGGAAATGTGCCCTTGGGCCATTTCTATAATGTTTTGGTGATTAAATGCCCAACACGATTGATTAAGTTCTTATGTGCTAAATAAAAAGAGAAATACAAATCATATTACAAGGTATGTTTCTAGACTTAGTACATTGTTTTTGAATACTAATGTGTTTGTCTAAGTGCTAGAAACAGTGACAAAAGAAGGAGAAAAAAAATGGAAAAGAGTTGGCTTGGAGCAGCCAACTCCAGCTCGGCCTGGCACACCGAACTGTCCGGTGCCCCAGGCTGGCCAACGTTGAACCGGCTGCTCTAGGGAATCAACGGAGTTGTATGGCTATAAAGCATCGGACTGTCCGGTGGTGCACCGGACTGTCCGGTGAGCCAAATGCGCCAGCGGCCAATGGTCGTCCACGCGATCAACGCGCGACACGTGGCCAGCTCCAACGGTCGGCTGGATGCACCGGACTGTCCGGTGCGCCAACCAGCCCCGAGGAGCAACGGTCGGATGTGCTTGATATGGAAGGAGATCGTGCACCGGACATGAACAGTGGCTGTCTGGTGGTGCACCGGACTGTCCGGTGCACCACTCGACAGAAGGCAGGAATTGCCTTCCAAGTTGATCTCCAACGGCTCCTAGCTGCCTTGGGGCTATAAAAGAGACCCCTAGGTGCATGGAGGAGATAACCAAGTATTCTCTAAGCGTACTAAGGCATCCAGACTCCGCTCCCACGCTTTTGCTTCGTTGTGTTAGTGATTTGAGCTCCATTCGAGTTGTGAACTCCCTGTGTTGTCCTTTGAGCTCAAGTCTTCACTTGTGTGCGTGGTTGTGCTGCGTATTTGAGTCTTGTGTGTGTTACTCTCCAAACCTTACTCTTGTGCTTTCTTTGTGATCTCTATTGTAAGGGTGAGAGGCTCCAACTTGTGGAGATTCCTCGCAAACGGGAGAAAGACTATAAGGAAGTAAGCCGTGGTATTCAAGTTGATCATTGGATCGCTTGAAAGGGGTTGATTCCAACCCTCGTCCATTGGGACGCACAACGTGGAAGTAGGCAAGTGTTTACTTGGCTGAACCACGGGATAAAAATTGTGTGTCTCGTGTGTTGCTTCTTGTGACTGTTTTGTTTGCACGAGTGTGTTCTATAGCCACTTGATTTAACTAACACCTTAATAATCAAGTCTGTGGCTATTTAGTGTCTGATTTTATAGGATCACCTATTCATCCCCCCTCTAGGTGCTCTCAATTGGTATCAGAGCCCATCTAAGGGACTAACCTCCCGAAGAGATGGATCCTAAGGGAAAGGGGATGGTGGTCAACAACAAGGAGAAGGAGTCCCTCTTCAATGAGCCAAGGGATGACAAGCCCACTGACTCAGGCTCGAGTCATAAAAAGAGGGACGGGAAGAAGAAAAGACGCATCAAGAAGATCATCTACTACGACAGCGATGCATCTTCTTCTTCACCAAGGGACAACGACGACGACTCCTCGTCCAAGAAAAAGACGGTTAATCAAAACTATTCCTTTGATTATTCCCATATTCCGTATGATTCGAATGCCCATGTACTTTCTATTCCTCTTGGAAAAACCCCATACTTTGATGGAGAGTATTACTCATTTTGGAGCCATAAAATGTGTAGTCATCTATTTTCTCTCCATCCTAGCATCTGGGAAATTGTGGAAAATGGGATGCATTTTGATAGTACGGATAATCCTGTGATCATTAATGAACAAATTCATAAGAATGCCCAAGCCACTACTATTTTGCTAGCATCTCTGTGCAGGGATGAATATAACAAGGTTAGTGGCTTGGACAACGCCAAGCAAATCCGGGACACCCTCAAGATCTCGCATGAGGGAAATGATGCTACAATGATCACCAAGATGGAACTGGTGGAAGGCGAGCTGGGGAGATTCTCCATGATCAGGGGAGAAGAGCCAACACAAACCTACAACATGCTCAAGAACCTGGTCAACAAGATCTGAAGCTATGGAGATTCGCCATCTTGTGAATCTTATTCATGAAAATCCCAGGTACACCAAGATGACGCCTGAGGAGATACTCAGAAAATTTGTAAGAGGGCGTATGATGGTGAAAGAAGCTCGATATGTAGACGATGCACTAAACGGTCCACTACCCGTCTACGAACCACAACCTGTTGCTCTCAAAGCAACCAGCAGCAGGGAGGCGCTACCAAGCAAGGTGGCACAAGTGGAGGCTACCAGGCTCAATGAAGATGAGATGGCACTCATCATCAATTGCTTCAAGACCGCGCTAAAATGATGCAAGGAGTACCCCAACAAGAACAAAACAAGGGGAAAGCGCTCCTGCTTCAAATGTGGTAAGACTGGTAATTTCATAGCTCAATGCCCCGATAATGATAATGACCAGGAACAAGAAAGGCGTGGGAAGAAAGAGAAGAAGAAGAATTACAGGAAGATGAAGGGCGAGGCGCACCTTGGAAAGGAATGGGATTCTGACTGCTCTTCATCCGACTCCAACGATGAAGGATTGGCTGCCTCGGCCTTCGACAAGTCTTACATGTCTTATGGCTATGGAGAAGAAGGTACGCATTCGAGATACTCCTAAGTACTCTTCTTCTAGTGATGAGGAATCTTCTGATGATGAAGGAGATTACTCTGAGTTGTTTAAAGGTTTGGATAGAGCTAAGGTAGATAAAATAAATGAATTAATCGATGCTCTCAATGAAAAGGATAGACTGCTAGAAAAGCAAGAGGATATTTTATATGAGGAACATGACAGTTTGTTAGTGTTCAAAAATCCCTTGCTTTAGAAATTAAAAGAAATGAAGTGCTATCCTCTGAGTTGTCTGCGTGCCATGAATCTGTCTCTAGTTTAAATAATTTAAATGATGAATTAAATGCTAAGCTAGAGGAAGTTAACAAAACTAATTCTTGTGTAGAGCATGTTGTTATTTGTAATAGATGTAAGGATTTTGATGTTGATGCCTCTGATGAACATCTTGCTTCTATTACTAAATTAAATAATGAGGTGGCAAGTCTTAATGCTCAACTTAAGACTTGCAAGGTTGATTTTGATAAATTGAAATTTGCTAGGGATGCCTACACTGTTGGTAGACACCCTTCAATTAAGGATGGACTTGGTTTTCGAAAGGAAACCAAGAACTTAACAAGCCAAAGGACTCCTGTTCCCAACAAGGAGTAAGGGAAGGCCCCTATGGCGAGTAGTCCTCAAAAGAACCATGCTTTTATTTATGATAGGAAAATTGCTAGTCGTTCTCATTATAATAAGAGTTATGTTCATGCTGCTTATAATGACTCACATGCTATGTTTGCATCTAGTTCTACTTTTGTTCATGGTAGAAGTAGGCCTAGGAGAAATCATGTTGTGTCTCATGCTCCTAGGAGAATATGCAATGGACCTTCTACTGTTTATCATGCTTGCAATACTTCTTTTGTACTTTCATGTAAGAATGCAAAAGTAGTTGCTAGGAAGCTGGGATCCAAATGCAAGGGAGACAAGACTTGTATTTGGGTTCCAAAAGTTATTGTGACTAACCTTGTAGGACCCAACAAGAGTTGGGTACCTAAAACCCAAGCTTAAATTCCTTGCAGGTTTATGCATTTGGGGGCTCAAGCTGGATTATCGACAGCGGATGCACAAACCACATGACGGGGGAGAAGAAAATGTTCACCTCCTACGTCAAAAACAAGGATTCCTAGGATTCGATCATCTTTGGAGATGGGAACCAAGGCAAGGTCAAAGGATTGAGAAAGATAGCCATCACCTTTGAGTATTCTATCTCTAATGTATTTTTAGTTGAATCGCTCAGGTATAATTTGTTATCTGTAAGTCAATTATGTAACATGGGTTATAATTGTTTATTCACAAATGTAGATGTATCTGTCTTTAGAAGGAGGGATGGTTCATTAGCTTTTAAGGGTGTATTAGACGGCAAGCTCTACTTAGTTGATTTTTCAAAAGAGAATGCTAATCTAGATGCATGCTTAATCGCTAAGACTAATATGGGCTGGCTGTGGCATCGCTGTCTAGCACATGTTGGGATGAAGAACCTTCATAAGCTTCTAAAGGGAGATCATGTGTTAGGACTAACCGATGTCTGTTTTGAGAAAGACAGACCTTGTGCAGCGTGTTAGGCAGGGAAACAGGTGGGAACCACTCATCACGGCAAGAATGTGATGACAACATCAAGACCACTGGAGCTCCTTCACACGGATCTCTTTGGATCCGTTGCCTATCTAAGCATTGCAGGAAGTAAGTATGGTCTTGTAATTGTTGATGATTTTTCCCGCTTCACTTGGGTGTTCTTTTTACAGGATAAGTCAGAAACCCAAGGGACCTTAAAACGCTTCTTAAGGAGAGCTCAAAATGAGTTTGAGCTTAAAGTGAAAAAGATAAGGAGCGACAATGGGTCTGAGTTCAAGAATCTACAAGTTGAAGAGTTTCTTGAGGAGGAAGGCATCAAGCACGAGTTCTCCGCTGCCTACACACCACAGCAAAATGGTGTGGTAGAGAGGAAGAACAGGACGCTTATCATACATGGCGAGAACGATGCTTGGAGAGTTCAAGATGCCCGAGCGGTTTTGGTCGGAAGCTGTGAACACAGCCTGCCACGCCATAAACCGGCTCTATCTGCATCACCTCCTCAAGAAGACCTCCTACGAACTTCTTACTGGTAACAAACCCAATGTTTCTTACTTTCGTGTATTTGGGAGCAAATGCTACATTCTGGTGAAGAAAGGTAGACTCTAAATTTGCTCCCAAGGCTGTAGAATGGTTTTTACTAGGATAAGACTCAAATACAAAGGCGTATAGGGTCTTCAACAAATCATCGGGATTAGTTGAAGTCTCTAGCGATGTTGTATTTGATGAGACTAATGGCTCTCCAAGAGAGCAAGTTGATCTTGATGATATAGATGAAGAGGAAGTTCCGACGGCCGCAATGCGCACGATGGCGATAGGTGATGTGTGACCACAGGAACTTCAGGAAGAAGATCAGCCTTCTTACCCGACACTGGTGCATGCCCCAACTCAAGATGATGGACAGGTACCTCAAGAAGAAGGGCAGGATCCAGGGGGGAACACAGGAAGATGAGGTGATGGAGGAAGAAGCACCACGGGCCCCTCCAACTCAAGTCCGAGTGTCAACCCAAAGACATCACCCCGTCGATCAAATTCTAGGTGACATCAACAAGGGAGTAACTACTCGCTCACGATTAGCTAATTTTTGTGAGCATTACTCATTTGTCTCTTCTATTGAGCCTTTCAGGGTAGAAGAGGCCTTGCAGGATCCAGACTGGGTGTTGGCCATGCAGGAAGAGCTAAACAACTTCAAAAGAAATGAAGTCTGGAGCCTGGTGCCACATCCAAAGCAAAACGTTGTGGGAACCAAGTGGGTGTTCCGCAACAAGCAAGACGAGCACGGGGTGGTGATAAGAAACAAGGCTCGACTTGTGGCAAAAGGTTATGCCCAAGTCGCAGGTTTGGATTTCGAGGAGACTTTTGCTCCTATGGCTAGGTTAGAGTCAATTCGAATTTTATTAGCCTATGCCGCTCACCATTCCTTTACGCTATTCCAAATGGACGTAAAGAGCGCTTTCCTCAACGGGCCAATCAAGGAGGAGGTATACGTGGAACAACCCCCTGGCTTCGAGAATGACAGGTATCCCGATCATGTATATAAGCTCTCTAAGGCGCTCTATGGACTTAAGCAAGCCCCAAGAGCATGGTATGAATGTCTTAGAGATTTCCTAATTGCTAATGCTTTCAAGGTTGGGAAAGCTGATCCCACTCTCTTTACAAAGACTTGTGATGGTGACCTTTTTGTTTGCCAAATTTATGTCGATAACATAATATTTGGTTCTACTAATCAAAAGTCTTGTGAGGAGTTTAGCAGGGTGATGACGCAAAAGTTCGAGATGTCGATGATGGGCGAGTTGACCTACTTCCTTGCGTTCCAAGTGAAGCAACTCAAAGATGGCACTTTCATCTCCCAAACGAAGTACACTCAGGATCTCCTCAAGAGGTTTGGGATGAAGGACGCCAAGCCCACGAAGACACCAATGGGAACCGACAGGCATATTGACCTCAACAAAGGAGGTAAGTCTGTTGATCAAAAGCCATACCGGTCAATGATAGGGTCATTGCTTTATCTTTGTGCTAGTAGACTGGACATTATGCTTAGTGTATGCATGTGTGCTAGATATCAATCCGACCCCAAGGAGTGTCACCTTGTGACCGTTAAGCGAATTCTAAGGTATCTAGTTGCTACGCCTTGCTTCAGGATCTAGTATCCAAAGGGGTCTACCTTTGACTTAATTGGATATGCAGACTCCGACTATGCCGGGTGCAAGGTTGATAAGAAGAGTACATCAGGGACGTGCCAATTTCTAGGAAGGTAAATGGTGTCCTGGAGTTCCAAGAAACAGACATCTGTTGCCCTATCCACCGCTGAGGCCGAGTACGTTGCCGCAAGTCAGTGTTGTGTGCAACTACTTTGGATGAGGCAAACCTTCCGGGACTTTGGCTACAATCTGAGCAAAGTCCCACTCCTATGTGACAATGAGAGTGCAATCCGCTTGGCAGATAATCCTGTTGAACACATCCGCACTAAGCACATAGACATCCGGCATCACTTCCTGAGGGACCACCAGCAAAAGGGAGATATCGATATTTATCATATTAGCACCGAGAACTAGCTAGCCGATATCTTCACCAAGCCGTTGGATGAGAAAACATTTTGCAGGTTGCGTAGTGAGCTAAATGTCTTAGATTCGCGTAACTTGGATTGATCTATAGCATACATGTGTTCTATGACTTTGATCATGTTACTTTGTGCATTTAAATCAATTATTGGTTGTTTATGGTGCTCAAGTTGTACAAGTAATCCCTGGACCTCACAAGTCCATATGCAAATGATGCACATATTTAGGGGGAGATTTGCTACAACTTGACTCTCTGAGACTAACCTATTTGTTTAAGTACACCCGATGTAGTCTCAAAGGTACATTGAAAGGGAAAATGAACTTGGACGACACAAAGACTTCCACTGCACTCCGGTATTAGTGTATTTAATTCCAAGTTCATACTTATGCTCTCATTGCCTTTTTGCTCTTCATTGACATTTTTGCTGAGGCAATGGGGTTAAAAGGGCCAAGAATGATCCCGTTTTGGTGCTTAATGCCAAAGGGGGAGAAATTAAGGCCAAAGCAAAATGGATCAGCCAACCACTTGTGAATTTTGAAAATAAAGGAGTTAGAATTGGTTTTGTCAAAATACTCTTATTGCAAAATTTGGTCTCTTATGGGGGAGGATTTTGATTATGGGAAAATGGGGAGTTTTTCGGGCACTTGATCAATTTTACTCTTGGAATATCTCCCTTTGTGCCCAAGCAACCGTGTTTGACTTAGGGATAAGAAAATGAATTTGATTTGCAAAAACAAACCAAGTGGTGGCAAAGAATGATCCGAATATGCCAAATCCTAAGTAAAGAGAATGTGGTCTTCATTTGCATTGATGTTGCACTTCTTTTGTTGCTTTTTGATGTGTTGGCATGAATCACCAAAAAGGGGGAGATTGAAAGGGAAATGTGCCCTTGGTCCATTTCTATAATGTTTTGGTGATTAAATGCCTAACACGATTGATTAAGTTCTTATGTGCTAAATAAAGAGAGAAATACAAATCATATTACAAGGTATGTTTCTAGACTTAGTACATTGTTTTTTAATACTAATGTGTTTGTCTAAGTGCTAGAAACAGTTACAAAAGGAGAAAAGAAATAGAAAAGAGTTGGCTGTGTACAACCAACTCCAGCTTGGCCTGGCACACCGGACTGTCCGGTGCCATAGGCTGGCCGACGTTGACCGGCAGCACTCGGGAATCGACGGAGTTGTACGGCTATAAAGCACCGGACTGTCCGGTGAGCCAAATGCGCCAGCTGTGACGGAACCTCCCAAGTAATTAGGCCCACCTACAGTTGTCCTTGTCCCACGGACCTCAGACAACCCTATAGGTGCCCCTGAATCACTTGACAAGTTCGGTATCTGCTTTTCTTACCTTTCCTAAGAGCGTTTCACCCGTCACGCAGTCATTACAAGCATCGGAGTTACGAGAATGCGGAAGCAATTACATAAACTTACCTTTATTTCAAAGTAAGATAAAGTTGAATATTTACAGACCAGAATATATCCTAGGAGTGCAGAGTAATATTATTACATACCAAGGGAGGCAAAAACTCCTCCCATAAAGTTTTTAGACAAAAGTTCTAATGGAGGATCCTTTCCTCCCGCACTTCATTTAGGGTGTTCTTCCTTTGGTACCACCTTAGAACAGAAGCAACAAAAGTTTGTCGCTTCCTCACCTAAAAACAATAGGGAATAAAACCCTGAGTATGGAATTACTCAGCAAGTCTTACCCGACTAAAGAAAAGACTCTCAAGGGTATGCTGGTTATAAGAGAGTCAAGGTAAGGTTTCTCAATGATCAAAGACTCTGTTTTGCAGAAATGCTTACTAAAAGTGGATCCTTAAAAATCTAGTTTTATTTGTCAAGTTAAGTCAAATTACCTGCAACTAGACTTCTTTCTACCTAGTTCAAACACTTGACCTGTACTAGCCAATTTCTTAACAAATCCCTTCATCTTTACTAGAGTTCTACGTATAGGTCAGTGACCAAGTCTTCATAACCGCGAAGGTACGGCGATCCGAATCGATTATACTCTGCTGAGGATCTCCAATCACACGACATATGTAGCACTTAACCCTTGCATATGTCAACCCGCCACCGGGGTTCTTAAGACCAGATCAGGTTCACGCCAAATGAGAGCACAGATACACCACCGTCCAGCCTCTTGCCACGGAGGGTACACGCTACTCTCGCCACTGCTCCACGCCCATTCCGTGTTATCTTATTCTGGCCTTAGTCTGCTCGAGGCAAGGCTTACCCATGACGAGGCATGTGACCAGTTAAAGGGTCCTCGGTCATCAAGCCTACATCGACACGGTCCTTAATCAACTCAGACGAAGACACTACACCGAGACTCCTTTCTCGTGCAAGTCACCCGCCCGGTCTCAGCTTAATCATTTCAAACCCAAAGTTTGGTACCTGGCAGAGGTACATCTTTTCCGATGTTGAACCCATCACGGCCATGATGGATCCACCATCAAGTTTAATTTTCGAAAACATCCCACCCACTTTTGCCACATCATCTTTTGTAAAAAAACAAAACATTTTGTTTTTCTAAAGCAAGGCTAAGCATCAAAATTCTTTTGTAAAACGGGTGATCAAGGAAGGTAATCAAATTCAAGGAAGGTAATGCAGGAATTATTTTAGCAATCAACTCCTATCACCTAATGCATCAAACAAGTGAGAAAGATTTTAAAAGCATCAAGGAGGTGGCAAATGCACCGGGGCTTGCCTTCGTTTATAGGTGAGTCAGGCTTGGATCCGCAGATATCAAAGCAGAAACAATTTTCTGCCTGATGTTCCGAAGGTGGTGGTGGTGTCTTCTCTTCGGTTACTTCGACTTCTTCTTCGTTTTCTAACACTACAGGAATCCTAATGATTCCCGTCGGCCAGGGTAATTCCCGTCGGCCAGGGACAAAGCTGACGTGGATAACTTAACTCCCGTCGGCTAAAACTCAGCCGACGGGAGTTACGTTAACTCCCGTCGGCCAGAGCGTAAGCCGACGGTAGTTAAGTTAACTCCCGTCGGCCAGAGCGTTGGCCGACGTGAATTATGTAACTCCCGTCGGCCAGAGCGCAGGCCGACGGGGATTAGCCTTTTATGAGCGCGCGGTCACCCACGCGGAATCATTTTCCCTGTCTTCAACCCGAGCCGTCGCTTCTTCCTCAACCGCCGCCGCGCTGCGCCAAGCACCGCCGCCGTCTCTGCCCCGTGCGCCGCCGCCGCTGCCCCGTGCGCCGCCGCCCCTGCACCAAGCACCGCCGCCGCCCCTGCCCCGTGCGCCGCCGCCCCTGCCCCAAGCACCGCCGCCGTTCCTGCCTCGTCCGTCGCCGCCCCTGTCCCGTGCGCCGCCACCCCTGCCCCATCCACCGCCGCCGTCGCGCCTCCCCTACCGGCCCCGCGCCGCCCCTGCCGGACCCCGCCGCCCGACCGACGCCTCCCCCGTCGGCCTCCTCCACCGCCGCCCATCGCCCCGACCGGCTCTCCGAGCACCGCCGCAGCCCCAAGTGCGACGTCGCCTCCGATCGCCTCCCCGAGTGCCGCTGCCGGTCCCGACCGCCTCCCCGAGCGCCGTTGCCGCCTTGTCGTTGAGGTATACATCCTTAATTCTGAATACGAGTGTGATTATAATAGTTAAATATGTGTGTAGATGTTTATTTTCGTCGGTTTTTTTATGGCCGACGGGAGTTAACTTTCATGTGATTAGAGTTAGTTTAAAATTGTTAATTGTTTATTGATTAGATTTAACTTATAATATTAGGATGTTTGAAGGTTTCGATATTGATAAATTTGATGTTATTGTTAATAAATTTGATGTTCTGAAAATATTATTTAATTTAATGGATTTAATGTTGCAAATATTGTTTATTTTCGTCGGTTTTTATGGCCGACGGGAGTTAACTGTAATGCGATTACACTTTATTTAATATTGTTATTTGTTGCAAATTTAATGTTCTGAAAATGTTGCAAATATTGTTTATTTAAATTTGGATGTTGCATTATTGTTAATTAATGAATATCATGTTATTGTGTTGAATGTTATGTTATGTATATATATATATAGTTTTACTACTTACCTATAGATGTATGTGTGACGCGTGTAGAAACATGAATGTCTTACACGCACTCTTTACTCGTACACACAGCCGCAATAATGGGTGATAGACGTGATTGGATGTATGAAGGTTTCAAGAAGGGTGGGTGTCACACAAGTGAATGGTTTGCCAAGACGCAGATGTTTCTGGACCATGCAGCTGCTTTGTCACAAATAGATAATATTAGGTGTCCATGCAATAAATGTAGAAATATGACGAGCCACACTAAGAGGCAGGTCACACTACACCTGTGTTCGCATGGTTTCGTGCCAGGCTATAAGGTCTGGTATCTCCATGGTGAAGATGTTGAACGAGCAGCAGAAGTAGAAGTTGGTGACGGTGAAGATGATGTTGATAGGATGGACCAGATGCTTGAGGATCTGCAGCCTGAACTGGCACCAGATCATCATGATTCACCTACACCGGAGGTTCAGAAGTTCTTCAACCTACTCAAAGCGTCAGAAGAGCCTCTTCACGGGCACACTGACGTGACCGTACTGGAATTCGTGACCCGGCTGATGTCAATCAAGTCCAAGTTTGCATTCTCAATTAATTGTTACAAGGAGCTTGTGGATTTGATTAGCGAGGTTCTTCCTACGGGTCACAAGATGCCCAAAGACATGTACCAGTCCAAGAAATTGCTTGAAGGTCTTGGTATGGAGTATGAGAAGATTGATGTTTGCCAAGACAACTGTATGCTTTTTTGGAAGGAACATGACAGAGAACAGAAATGCTTAAAATGTGGGAAGTCGAGGTACGTGGAGCTTGTAAATGAAGATGGGGAGAAGGTGGTGACAAAGGTTGCACATAAACAGCTTCGGTACATGCCTCTCACTCCTAGAGTGAAACGTTTGTTTCTCTCGAGGAAGACCGCTATGCACATGAGGTGGCATAAAGATTGTACGGACAGACAAGATGGGTTAATGGTGCACCCGTCAGATGGTGATGCATGGAAGGCTCTTGACAAATTTGATCCAGATTTTGCCAGCGATGCAAGAAACGTTCGTATCGGCTTGGCAACTGATGGTTTCACGCCGTTCAATATGACCGCTGCGTCGTATTCATGTTGGCCTGTCATTGCCATACCGTACAACCTTCCACCTGCTCTTTGCATGAAATATGAGTTTATGTTCCTATGTCTTGTTATACCTGGGCCTGAGCATCCTGGCGTACGCCTCAATGTGATGCTTCAACCACTGATTGAAGAGTTAAAGAAGCTATGGCAAGGTGTGGAAGCCTATGACTGCTTCAAGAAGCAGAAATTCAATCTTCGTGTTGCATATCTGTTCTCGGTTCATGATTTTATGGCGTATGGTATTTTCTCTGGATGGAGCGTGCATGGTAGATTGACGTGTCCTTATTGTGCTAAAGATACAGATTGTTTTCTTCTTAGTGCTGGTGGCAAGATATGTTACTTTGATTGTCATAGATGTTTTCTACCCTTCAATCACCCCTTCAGAAGGCAGAGAAAGGAATTTAGGAAGGGCACCATCGTCACGAAGGGACCGCCCAAGCGACGTAGTGGGATAGAAATTACAGAAGAGCATATGAAACTTGTCCTAGACGAGAGTGGGAAAAGGTATCAAGGTTTTGGTGAGGAGCATAACTGGACTCACATATGTGGCTTGTGGGAGCTTCCTTATGCTAAGTCATTGATTTTGATGCACAACATCGACGTCATGCATCAAGAGAGTAACTTTTGCCAAGCCCTCATAAATACATGCATGGATTTCCCTGATAAAACGAAAGACAATGACAAGGCACGCATGGACTTAGCAGTGATATGTGATCGTCCAACCCTGGTGCTTAGAGAAAACGGAGGCAAACCAAAAGCTGACTATTGTCTGAAATCTAAGCAACGGAAAGAAGTGATGAAGTGGATGAAGGATATTAAATTCCCCGATGGTTATGCCGCTGGTTTTAGAAGATCTATGAACTTGAAGACAATGAAGATGAATGGACTGAAGAGCCATGACTTCCACATAATTATGGAGAGGCTCATGCCTGTAATGTTTCGTGGATACATTTCAGAAGCTGTGTGGAAAACGTTAGCTGAAGTTAGCTATTTCTACAAACAGTTGTGTGCTAAAGAAATCAGAAGAGATGTGATGGAACAGCTGGAGAAAGAGGCACCAGTGCTTTTGTGCAAATTGGAAAAAATATTTCCACCGGGTTTCTTCAATCCTATGCAGCATCTCTTTATACATCTTCCATATGAGGCTAAGGTCGGTGGTCCTGTTCAGTATAGGTGGATGTTTCATATAGAAAGAGCTTTAAAGAAGCTTAGAGCAATGGTGGGCAATAAGGCAAGAGTTGAAGGATGTATTGCGGAACAATTTAAACTTAAGGAGGTAGCACACTTCACAAGTTGTTATTTTGCAGAAGAACATAATGTATTTGCTTGAAAGAAAAGGTACCATGATGATGAACGAGAGATGCCTCCTTGTAGTGATCTTTCGATTTTTCAGACAAACGGCAAAGCAGTTGGTCCACCCAAGGCATATCACCTCAGTATGGAAGAACGGAAGTCTGCTTTACTGTACATGTTCACGAATATGCCTGAGGTGGAGAAATACTTTGTGTAAGACTTATTTTCTTAAACTGTTCATATGTGAATTAGTTTATGTTATCAAATATCTCATGTCACACAATAATATTCGACAGCGAGTTTGATGAACAAAACATGAGGTGTCTCGGTAGGCCAACAGCGAGAGACATAGACAAATTGCGACGCGATGGTATGCATGGGCGACCTAATTTCATTATGTGGCTTCGGGACCGTGTAAGTCTTAATTATGTGGGTCCGAGAGCTAATTTCAGTTAACTAATATTACAGAATTTGCTAATGCTTTGTGGCATGATTGACAGTTTGGGGAGGAAATGAATTTGAATGATGACTTACGTCAGTTATCTATTGGAAGCGTAACTGCCAAAAGCTATGGACGTTACGACGTTAATGGATATCGCTTTCGTTCAAGCATTTTCGAATCAAGTCATCCTATGGCCGCCACTCAAAATAGTGGAGTCGTTACTAGGGCAACCGACATGGAAGGACACGAAGCCTGCTATTACGGGAAAATCAAAAATATAATCAAGATTACATTTGCTGGAAATAAGCCTTTAGCGCTAGTTTTCTTTGAGTGTAAATGGTATGACCCGAAGTATTATAGGACCGAATTTGGGATGACACAGATCCAACCTGAGAAATTGCTTCAAGGACACGACACGTATATCCTTGCCCATCAAGCAGACCAAATTTATTTCTCGACATATCCATGCAAAAAGTTGTCTAAATGGAGGGTTGTGTACAATGTAAATCCCCGCGAACGCCTATACACTCCTGGTGAGGACGAATATCAAATTGGTCACCTTGAGCAGGTTGATGAGGTGTTTCAAGAAGAAGAGTTGCCAACTAGTTTTCATATTGATCCTGCACCGGCATTAGATTCACTAGTCGCAGACGTTAACGACTTAACTTTTCCCGAGAGGCGGAGAAGACAACCTGTTAGGAGAAAAGTTACATGGCGACCTCTGCATAGAAGAGAACAAATAGATCCTGATTTTGATGATATTTAACAAGTAAAGTTGTTTTGTTATTTCATTTGTTTATATTTTAAGTATTATCTCATTTTTGATGCACTAATGAATAATTTCTTATTTTTTATGCAGGATGCCGCCAAAATCAAAGAAGTCAGTGAAAGGGTTGTTCAAGGGCCTGGGCCTTTTTCAGGGCAGTTCTTCGAGCAGCAGCAGACGTCGAGAGCTGTTGAGCGCGGTACATGGAGATGAGGTAACATATCTTGTACAAATAAATTTATTTACATATTTACAAATAAATCTTGAGTTGTATGTACCAGGATGAGCAGCACACTGAGGAGCAGCACATTGAGGAGGAGCAGCACAATGAGGCTGAGCAACACAATGAGGAGGTGGAGCACAATGAGGAGGTGGAGCACAGGACATGGGACCAGGCCGCACAGTATCACCAGCCATGGGACCAGTGGGACCACCAGAGAGAGCAGCAACAGGCGTGGGACCAGTGGGGCCAACAGGGCGAACCGGCTGACAACCCGATGGATGATGGCTCGGGAGGCTCTTCAGCGACACGCACACGTCGCTCAAGAAAAAGCCACTCAGTAAAGCCTCGTCACGCGATAGAGCGAGAGGCTGATAGGACTTTAATCATGCCACATGGAGATCGGTGAGTGTAATATATTAACTTATCTCATATAACTATTATGTGTATTATTAATGTTTTTGTGTAATGCAGGAATTGGGAGGACCTGTCCTTCGACGGCAAGGGACACCACACTCAGGTTAACCTTACGTTGGGTTCTCTTTGCCGCCTTCACTACCCTGGTATAGTGAAGGTGTCAAACGGTGATACCGAGGATGAGGTGCTCGTCAGTACCTGGGATGAGTACAAGTTTAAAAAGGAACGAAACCACACTAACGGAGAGGATTACATGGGGCACGCTGAACGTGTCTTGCAAAACAATGCAAAGAAGCTGGTGAAGGATGCTATATACTATGCGAGAATTCAGGCTACAAACCTGTATTTTCAAAAGCATCCACAAGAAGCAGGCCCCTTGAATAAAAAGGAAGGGTCCTCAAAGATATATTTGACTGAGGATCAATATCGTGAGGTTAGTATTCAATTTGTTTTACCCTTTATATTTATTGTTGTGATTGATATAATATGTAACATTGTGTGTGTGCAGGTGATGGTTCCATGGATGGCGCCCGTGCCTGATGCGTACTATGCTTGGTGTCGATATTGGGCTTCCGAAGGCTTCTAGAAAGCGTCAGCGCATCACAGACAATGTCGAGGAACCAATCCTAACCACAAGTTTGGCGGTGACGACATGATACGAAAAGCTAAAAGAATGGTAAGTTTGATCTTTCTATGTCGATCAACAAATAATACGATTGCTTATGAATGTTTTTTGTTTATACAGGAAGCTACGAGTGGCCAAAAGCCTAGTGACATTGAGGTGTACCAGGAGGGCCACAAAGGACCAGACCCGAACAACCCTGACCAGCTCTGCAGCCAGACAGCCACGGATCGCTTGGTGAGTTTTGGCTCAAAAGTTCAAACGTTCAAAGTATATAAATTCCTGCATTTGTAAGGTTGTGAATGATGTATAGGCGGCATATGGGGAGGAGATGGTTCGTCGCCATGGCCCTGACTACGACTGGCGCCATGAACCGGTGGATCCCTCGGTGGTGTACGCAAGTGGTGGTGGCAAAGCGCATGGACGGTAAGCTCTAACTTATGAAATTATATGGTTGACACTAAATTGATTATGCAGTAATAACATTTTTTGAATCACTTATAGATACGCACTCTTCGACGGATTCATTGACTCGTCGTCGGTGAGATCTCAGAGGACGGGTTCATCTTCCCGTAGCTCATGCTCTCGTCGACCGAACGAGCAGGAGTTGGAGATTATGAGGATGCGTGAAGAGATGAGACAACAACGCGAATTTATGGAAGCTTGCAATGCTCATAATCAAGCGATGTATCAAGTGAGTACACATAATCCGAACTCTAAATTATTATATTTCAATACAACATCTTCAGTAGTAACACATATGTGTTTAACAGTTAATGCAGCAACAGGGCATGACATCAAATTTTCCACCGCCACCACAATGGAGCCAATTTGCAAACACACCAGTTCCACCACCACAGTTCACCACCCCTCCGACACATATACCTGCACCTGGAGATAGGGTACGTTTGATAACTCTCCATTAATTTATACACTTGTATACTTTTTGATATTTGCATTTAACGTGTTGATATTTGCTAACTTGCATAGGTTACGCCTGAAGCGGGTGGCAGTGGGTCTGATCCAGCAGTAGGGAC
This sequence comes from Zea luxurians, assembly GCA_029449295.1. NCBI lineage: Eukaryota > Viridiplantae > Streptophyta > Magnoliopsida > Poales > Poaceae > Zea > Zea luxurians. The sequence continues at coordinate 31,834,232 of JAOPSE010000010.1, read as the reverse complement.
TGGATTTGTTGACTCGCTCTTCGCGTTCCCTCCTCCTGGTGGTGAAGGCGGCAGCGGTCAAAGCTCTAACCACCCAAGTGGTGGTTATCTCTAAACACTTAAACTTATGTTTGAAATGTCGTACTCGTTGATAGATGTTATGTTCAATACTATGTCGTACTCGTTGTTTGATGTTGGTGGATGTTATGTTTGAATACTATGTCGTACACGTTGGTGGATGTTTTAATTATAAATGCACTATGTCTAAATGCATGTGTTTGTGGATGTCGTATCTCTACATGTGTTTGTAATGTGGCTGTTATATGTGATTATGTTTGATATATGTTATGTGTGCAGAAATAGTGACATAATTTAGTGCTGTTTTTGTAGCAGTATACAGTAATTCCCGTCGGCCCAGTTAATTCCCATCGGCTATGGTCGAACCGACGGGAATTAACTACTAACTCCCGTCGGCCCAGTTAATTCCCGTCGGCCACGTGGGGCCGACGGGAATTAATTAATAACTCCCGTCGGCCTCGGGAACCGACGGGAATTAATTAATAACTCCCGTCGGCCTAGGGAACCGACGGGAATTAACCTTAATTCCCGTCGGCCACTATATAGCCGACGGGAATTAATTATTCCCGTCAGCCACCGACGGGGACAACCTTATCCCCGACAGGGGACGCCCGTCGGCCTGAAACCGACGGAAATAAGCCCTAAACCGACGGGAATTAGTAATTCCCGTCGGTTTAGGACTTATTTCCGTCGGTTTCAGGCCGACGGGAATTAAGTGTTTTCCTGTAGTGTAAATATAACCATATAGGTATATATATAAGAATGAATGCCATGTAATGCTCATGAGAGTGCAAAGATAATAATAGTTTATTATCTAAAGTCTTGAATATAACTTTCCTTCACGGAACTCCGAGAACTTAGGGTTTCCGGAGTCAGTAAAGAAATTCAAAGGGCAGAGGGTAGGGTTTTGGGTTCTAATTATCAAACAAGGTCCAAATCAAACCAAATTCTACCCAAAGCTCCTAAATAATGTTTTAAGTTCATATAAAAGTTTGGGCATTTTTGGAATTGTTATCTATTTTCTAAAAATCCAGATGCAATGCTTTAGGCTATTTTAAATAACCCAAAATTCCCTAAATGCCCTAAAAATCATAAAACTATTTTTATTAAATTCTATGGAAAATTAGGAATCTAACAAAATTAGTCTTATATTTTTAGGATTTTTTTACATTTCTCTAGAATTTCTTGAACTCTGACAGAAAAAGAAAAAGAAAAGAGATGAACAGCCTTGGCTGATTCTGGCCCGAACCGGCCCAACTACAGCAGAAAAGTGGGTTCAATCACTGTTTTCTGGAGTCATTGACAATTTACACAGGAGTCCCCCAAGTTCTATTTCTTCACTGCCCGTGGTCCCCGACGGTGCACGGCGCGGCAGAGCTCCGGCGAGCATCTGGACCGGCCAAACGGAACAAGGACTGGTTCCAAACTTCGGCCGAAACCAAATCTGAGCCCGTATGAAGGTTTCCCCCAAATAAATTTCAAGAATGATTAACTGATTAGCTCTGGCCACGGCGATAGTGCGGTTGACCAAAAGAATAGCACGTTCCCGATGATCCATGGCAGTCTAGTTCAATTCGGTGGTTCGGCAAGCATCACGGGGTTATGAGAATACTCAAACGAGAAAGAGGGGAGGATGAACTGACCGGAGTTGTACTGGCCGCGGTGAGGTTGGTTTCACGGTGGCGGAAACCCGAATTGGGGAAAATCCAGAATTAGAGCTCGCTGGTGGAGGGTTTGGGGTGCAGGTAGGTGCAGAAGCTGCTTGATTACATGACGGAGCTGAGGGCGCGGTCAATTTATAGAGCCCGCAAGCTGTGGCCGCGAATTTGGGTGACGACGCGCGGCGGTCGGAGGGACAGGGAGTTACTGGCGTGCGTGAACTCGTGTCTACCGTCGTGGCGACTTCACCGGCGACGATTAGACGACCATAGAGGGTCACGGCGACGCGGTGGAAAGGTAGAGCCACGTGGCACAAGACCGGGAGACGGCTGTCGCCGGCGAGCTTATCTGCCCAAGCCGCAAAGCATGGGGGTACGGCGGTGAGTCACCGGAGTTATCTCCAGGTGCCTAGCTTTTACCTAGCGGCCTTATCGGGTCATTGGCGACGTGAATCACAACGGTGGTGGCGCGAATCGCGGCGAAGATCGGTCGTCGGTGGTGAACGGCTGAAACTAATCTTCTTCAGTACCGTACCATATGACCCTTCTTCAGTTCATCTGACAGAGCATTTTCAGGGCAACTTTTCTCCAAATTTTGCATGAGAACTTCATCAACCTTCTGTACCAAAGTTATAGCCCCATGTTCCAGCTACAATTTTGTTATGGGAATCATGCCCAAACTTGCAATGGATCACGTTTAAATCTGGGTTCAAAGATTGACCTACCACACTGTCACACCAAGTTTCAGTCATCAGTCAGCCTGACAGCCTGACTTTAAGTGGGATTATCTCCAAATTCTTCATAACAACCTTGCTTACACTCTTAAGCAAAATTGTTCTCCTTTGATAGGTCTACAAATCTGATGTGGTGCCCTAAGGTGAATTCTCACTATTTTGAAAGTTACACAGCTCCAAAGTTTTTTATTTTTTTGAGGAAACAGAGCTCCAAAGTTGAGCCAAATCTCTGAAAATCAGACTTAGCCATATGGTTACAAAAGTGGTGTTTATGCAAATAGGCCCAAAACCTAGGGTTCAAGTTGCAAACCCACATATTTGTGAACCAAATGACCCAAGATGCTTTAACTTCATAGTTTTTGCACTTTAGTCCAAAAGTGGACTAATTTTGCACATAACCCCCTAAGGTTTGGATTTAGGGTTTTCTAGGGTTTCAACTAGGGTTTTTGGTATCTCAAGGGTATGAATGTAATGTAGATTCATCTTTGGTAACATTTTGTGATTATTTCACTTAATCTTTGGGGTTTTCTCTATTTAGTCCCTGTTGTACCCTTATAATCCCCATTTAGGGTTAAGTACCCTACACTAGGGTCTTATTTGCAAAATGCTATAACAATACAACTTGTTTGAAATTTTTACCTAGTGAATGCATTCTAGGTGTATCAAACATATGCAATGCCAATGCTTATGATGTTATGCTCAAGTTTTAGTTACAGTAACACCAGGGGTGTTACATCCTTCCCCCCATAAAAGAATCTCGTCCCGAGATTAAAAGTCCTAGGGTATGTAATGGAAAAGGAAACGCATCACGTCTTTATTTCCTTACTCTTGGTACAAGGCAGGGGTGGTTTGGGACTCACTACTTTATTACAACATCTATACATGCTTTACAAATTACAAGAGGCTAAAAAGCCTGAGAAATTCTTATCTAAGAAGTCTTGAGTTTCCCATGTAGCCTCGTCTTCGGAATGTTGGTTCCACTGTATCTTATAAAACTTGAAAGTTTTTCTCCGGGTAATCCTGTCCTTCTGATCCAAGACTCGAATGGGTTGCTCGAAATATGTTAAGTCCGGTTCAAGGACAACATCTGTCACTTCAATGGTTCGATCGGGAACCCGAAGACACTTCTTCAATTGTGACACATGGAACACATTATGCACAGCAGACAAGGTTTTGGGTAATTGGAGTCGGTATGCCACTGGTTCACATTGCTCAAGTATAGGGAAAGGACCAATGTACCAGGGTGCAAGCTTCCCTTTAACCCCGAAACGTGATACCCCCTTCATCGGGGAGACCTTCAGATAAACATAATCTCCAATCAGAAAATACAAAGGCATTCGCCGTTTGTCCGCATAACTTTTCTGACGAGCTTGAGCTTTCTTCAAATTATGAATTATTTTCTGAACCTTTTCTTCGGTCTCTTTCACCATATCAGGCCTAAAGAAGTACCTTTCACCAGGTTCAGACCAATTTAGCGGAGTACGACATCGTCGTCCATATAAAGCTTCGAAGGGTGCCATCTTGATGCTTTCTTGATAGCTATTATTATATGAGAACTCCGCTAATGGCAAACATTCATCCCATTTTTGTGGGAATTCCAAAACACATGCCCGTAGCATATCTTCAAGTATTTGATTGACCCTCTCAGTCTGCCCACTTGTTTGCGGATGATAGGCTGAACTATGGAGAAATTTGGTACCCAGGGACTTATGAAGTTCTTTCCAGAATTTGGATACGAATTGAGGTCCACGATCCAACACTATAGTCTTCGGAACACCATGCAAACTGAGAATGTGAGCAATGTATAACTCCGCATAGGTAAGAACCGGGTAATATGTCTTGACTGGCAGAAAGTGAGAAATTTTCGTGAGCCGATCAACAATAACCCAAATAGAGTCATACCCCTTTGCGGTCCTGGGCAATCCCACAATAAAGTCCATACTTATATCTTCCCATTTCCATGTTGGGATAGGTAAAGATTGTAATGGACCGGTAGTCTTCATGTGTATGGCCTTGACACGTCTGCAAGTGTCACACCAAGCCACATAGCGTGCAATTTCAATTTTCATCTTCGTCCACCAGTAATGCTGTTTCAGATTTTGATACATCTTAGTGCTTCCGGGATGAATGGAATAGCGACTAAGATGTGCTTCATCCAGAATTTGTTGGCGGACCTCTTCATTCTTTGGCACAACTATGCAGTTGTTGAACCATACAACACCTTGATCGTCTTCTTTGAAACATTTGGCTTTTCCAGCCCTTATCTTCTCACGGATGTGTTTCATACCCTCATCATCTTTCTGTGCATCAATTATCCTTTGTAAGATGACTGACTCCAGCTTCAAATGATTTGAAGTCCCATGCTGAATCATTCCCAGGTTTAACTTCTCCATCTCTTGGCATAATGTAATGTCAGAAGTCTTCATTGTTAGACAATGGCAGGAAGCCTTGCGACTGAGTGCATCCGCCACTACATTTGCTTTGCCTGGGTGATAATGGATTTCTAATTCATAATCCTTGATCAGCTCAAGCCATCGCCTTTGTCTCATGTTCAACTCTGACTGGGTGAAGATATACTTCAAGCTTTTATGATCTGTATAAATGTGACAGATATTACTCAGCAGATAATGATGCCAGATCTTCAGAGCATGAACCACTGTAGCTAGCTCTAGATCATGAGTAGGATAATGCTCCTCATGTCGGCGCAACTGCCTTGAAGCATACGCTATTACTCGGCCTTCTTGCATTAACACACAGCTGAGACCACTGCCTGATGCGTCACAATACACATCAAAGGGCTTATTAATATCCGGTTGAGCCAATACCGGAGTAGTGGTTAATAATACCTTCAATTGTTCAAAAGCTTCATTACATTTTGAAGACCAATTGAATTTAGTATCATTCTTCAATAAACTTGTGATTGGCTTCACAAGCTTGGAAAAATCTGGTATAAATCGACGGTAATAATCAGCCAGTCCAAGGAAACTTCGGACTTGATGAACAGTGGTCAGGGGTTTCCACTCCAAAATGTCCTTGACTTTGCTGGGATCCACCGCAATCCCCCTGGCAAACAGCACATGTCCCAGGAATTGAATTTCTTCCAGCCAAAACGCGCATTTACTGAACTTGGCATATAACTGATGTTCTCTCAAGCGCGTTAACACGATCCGTAAGTGTTGGGCATGCTCCTCTTCATTCTTGGAATATATTAAAATATCATCTATGAAGACCACCACAAACTTGTACAACTCGGGCATGAATACCGAGTTCATCAAATAAGTGAAGTGGGCAGGAGCATTTGTCAGTCCGAAAGACATTACCAGGTATTCAAATAATCCATACCGCGTAGTGAATGCGGTCTTTGGTATATCCTCGGGCCGAATACGGATCTGATGATAGCCCGATCTGAGATCAATCTTGGAGAATACCCTCGCCCCAGTCAGTTGATCAAATAAAATGTCAATCCATGGAAGAGGGTACTTGTTCTTGATAGTGACCTCATTCAGGGGTCGATAATCCACACACATCCGTAAAGTTTGATCCTTCTTCTTGACGAATATGGCTGGACAACCACATGGCGACGAGCTTGGCCGGATGAATCCTTTCTCTAGTAGATCTTGTAATTGAATCTTCAGTTCTGCCAGCTCATTTGGAGGCATTCAGTATGATCTTCTAGATATGGGAGCCGTACCGGGCTTCAACTCAATTACAAACTCTACCTCTCTTTCAGGTGGCAATCCAGGCAAATCCTCTGGAAAGACATCTGGGAACTCACACACTACCGGAATATCCTTGATCTCCGGTATAATGGCTTCATAAACTCTGCAAGTAGTTTTGGATGTAATGGGGATGGACAAAAGAATTTCCTCTTGATTATTACTCAACCTGATGGTTCTCTGATCAGTGTTGAGGGTTGCTTTATGTCGGGCCAAACAATTCATGCCAAAATGACATCTATGTCTTGGCCTTTCAGAACAATCATATTAGTAGGAAAGTCCCGTCCGTCCAATGTTACGGGCACTTGATAGGCCACTTCTCTAGTAAATATTTGTCCCTCGGGTGAGTGAATTTTAAACCCTTCTTTTGATTCATGGTATGAAATGCAATGTTGCTCCACAAATTTCTTGCTGATGAATGTATGCGAAGCACCAGAATCAAAGAGAATAATTGCGGGATGATTGGCCACAAGGAACGTACCCATCATTACCAGTTCACCGTCTGGTGTGGTGGCCACTTGCATATAATATATGCGTCCCGTCTTCTTTGTATTTTTGCCCATAGTATTTCCCTTGGCTTGAGATGAATTCCCAGATCCTTGTTGCTCGTTTGAGCGATTTTGCTTCGGATAGGGGCAATCCTTAATAAAATGCCTAGACTTTCCGCAATTGAAGCATCCCGTTGACGAACTGGGAAGGGCAGGGAATCGAGTGCCTGGGGCACCCGGCTGACTTGTTGCAGTGGGGGCAGTATTGGGACGGATAAATACTGGTTGCTTAAAAGGGAAGGAGGGTGGACGAGAGAAAGAGCGATTCTTGTTGGAAGGCCGGATGACTAACCGTTGCCTTTTCACAGGGCCCTGACTAGGCCTGTCACCTCCAAAACCCTTGGATTTTCCGGCGCCTGCATACTTTGCTTCAACTGCCAATGCTGTACTGACAGCTCTTCCATAAGTAAGGTCGATGCAGGTTGCCATCTTTCTTTGCAGTCGATCATTCAAACCTCTCATAAAACAATTCTTCTTCTTCAAATCTGTGTTAACTTGATCGATTGCGTACTGGGATAAATGATTAAATTTATTGAGATACTGATTAACAGTATCCCCACCTTGCTTCAGCTTCATAAATTCCTCCTGTTTCAAGTGGAGGACTCCCTCAGGCACATAATGTTCTCTGAAGGCTAACTTGAATTCATCCTAGGTTACTTGATGACCAGCCGGTTGTACAGGAACAAAGTTTCCGCACCAGGTACTGGCAGGGCCACGCAATTGCTGTGCCGCGAATAGGGGCTTCTGAGTTTCAGAACAACGAAGAAGTCCAAATTTCTGCTCGATGACGCGGATCCATTCGTCCGCTTCTAAAGGGTCTTCCGCCTTAACAAACAACGGTGGGCGCGTCTCGGAGAAGTCCAAGTAAGAGGTTTCACGGGCGCCCTGTTGATAACCCCGCCCGCCTTGTTGTTGGAACTGTTGACCCGCCATCTCTCGCAGAAAACGGGTATTATCCGATGTCGCATTTACCAAGGCGGCGATAACCTCGGCAAGTGTGGGAGGGACTGGAGGTGGATTTGGCGTTGCCTCCCTCCCACGGGAGGTACTAGCCCTGTCCTGTGCACGAGTCCTAGAAGGCATCTGTGGCAACAAACATTTGGAAACAATATGTCATGCCAAAGAAAACCACCCATTTTACATTACTAAAAAGAGTAATGTTACAGACTCGAATTTTTACAACAGGATACACTACCTATTATATAATAACACTACCTATTATACAATACTCTACTTCTATTTCTACTATTACACCACTACTCCTGCTTCCGGTTGCTCCTGGCAGCCTCGTCGTCGGGCGTGGGAGACCATTCATCGACCAACCTCATAGAGGGAGGGGGCCTGAAAAGGTCCAACTCACCACCAAAAGCTTCTCCCGCTACGTGAGAGGGTCCGGCTTCCGTCCCAACAGGATCCGCAGGTTCACTAGGGTGCAATTGCGAATACAGTACATGAACTTCTTCATGTAAAGTATTGCAATAAGTCTGCAGGTCATCAATGGCCGAGTTGAGCTCTACTACTCGAGCTTGAGCTGTAGCCTCCTTGGCCTAGGCAAGCGAACGAGATTGAACTACCCAGTCGAGTGCTAAATCTCGGTCCAGGAGCTGATCTCGCAGTTGGCAGACATCACTTCTCAATTCATTAATTCTGTCGCCATCTGCGACCCATATATCAGTCCTGCGGTGGAGTTCCGCTTGGAGCCGATTCACTTGTGCTTCAAGATCCCCTATCGGATCATTACTGCCGCTACTGCTATCCTCATGTCTTGGGGCCAGTTGATGACATGACACACCAATTGGGCCAGTATGCTTGCGCGCAGTTCTCCTTGTGCGCGGCGGCATTTTTCTAAGGGGGGAAATTTTATTAGCATAGTTCTTAGCATGATGCATGTGTAATTACAGAATCAACCTTAGTTGATTCACACCTTCTATATGTTGCACTCTTACTATCTGGTCTTTAAGATAAACTCTTCAGAAATACTTAGGTAAAAAGGGAAGAGATTTTCTAGGTAAGTCTTTAGAAAATCCTTTTGAAGATGCCTCATAATATCTGCAGAGAAGGGCTTCGCTCCGATACTAACTGTGACGAAACCTCCCAAGTAATTAGGCCCACCTACAGTTGTCCTTGTCCCACGGACCTCAGACAACCCTGTAGGTGCCCCTGAATCACTTGACAAGTTCGATATCTGCTTTTCTTACCTTTCCCAAGAGCGTTTCACCCGTCACGCAGACATTACAAGCATCGGAGTTACGAGAATGCGGAAGCAATTACATAAACTTACCTTTATTTCAAAGTAAGATAAAGTTGAATATTTACAGACCAGAATATATCCTAGGAGTGCAGAGTAATATTATTACATACCAAGGGAGGCAAAAACTCCTCCCATAAAATTTTTAGACAAAAGTTCTAATGGAGGATCCTTTCCTCCCGCACTTCATTCCTAGCGTTCTTCCTTTGGTACCACCTTAGAACAGAAGCAACAAAAGTTTGTCGCTTCCTCACCTAAAAACAACAGGGAATAAAACCCTGAGTATGGAATTACTCAGCAAGTCTTACCCGACTAAAGAAAAGACTCTCAAGGGTATGCTAGTTATAAGGGAGTCAAGGTAAGGTTTCTCAATGATCAAAGACTCTGTTTTGCAGAAATGCTTACTAAAAGTGGATCCTTAAAAATCCAGTTTTATTTGTCAAGTTAAGTCAAATTACCTGCAACTAGAGTTCTTTCTACCTAGTTCAAACACTTGACATGTACTAGCCAATTTCTTAACAAATCCCTTCATCTTTACTAGAGTTCTACGTATTGGTCAGTGACCAAGTCTTCATAACCGCGAAGGTACGACGATCCGAATCGATTATACTCAGCTGAGGATCTCCAATGACACGACATATGTAGCACTTAACCCTTGCATATGTCAACCCGCCACCAGGGTTCTTAAGACCAGATCAGGTTCACGCCAACCGAGAGCACAGATACACCACCGTCCAGCCTCTTGCCACGGAGGGTACACGCTACTCTCGCCACCGCTCCACGCCCATTCCGTGTTATCTTATTCTGGCCTTAGTCTGCCCGAGGCAAGGCTTACCCATGACGAGGCATGTGACCAGTTAAAGGGTCCTCGGTCATCAAGCCAACATCGACACGGTCCTTAATCGACTCAGACGGAGACACTACACCGAGACTCCTTTCTTGTGCAAGTCACCCGCCCGGTCTCAGCTTAATCATTTCAAACCCAAAGTTTGGTACGTGGCAAAGGTACATCTTTTCCGATGTTGAACCCATCACGGCCATGATGGATCCACCATCAAGTTTTATTTTCGAAAACATCCCACCCACTTTTGCCACATCATCTTTTGTAAAAAAACAAAACATTTTGTTTTTCTAAAGCAAGGCTAGGCATCAAAATTCTTTTGTAAAACGAGTGATCAAGGAAGGTAATTAAATTCAAGGAAGGTAATACATGAATTGTTTTAGCAATCAACTCATATCACCTAATGCATCAAACAAGTGAGAAAGATTTTAAAAGCATCAAGGAGGTGGCAAATGCACCGGGGCTTGCCTTCGTTTATAGGTGAGTCAGGCTCGGATCCGCAGATATCAAAGTAGAAACAATTTCCTGCCTTATGTTCCGAAGGTGGTGGTGGTGTCTTCTCTTCGGTTACTTCGACTTCTTCTTCGTTTTCTAAATATAACCATATAGGTATATATATAAGAATGAATGCCATGTAATGCTCATGAGAGTGAAAATATAATAATAGTTTATTATCTAAAGTCTTTAATACAACTTTCCTTCACGGAACTCCGAGAACTTAGGGTTTCCGGAGTTAGTAAAGGAATTTAAAGGGCAGGGGGTTGGGGTTTTGGGTTCTAATTATCAAACAAGGTCCAAATCAAACCAAATTCTACCCAAAGCTCCTAAATAATGTTTTAAGTTCATATAAAAAGTTTGGGCATTTTTGGAATTGTTATCTATTTTCTAAAAATCTAGAAGCAATGCTTTAGGCTATTTTAAATAACCCAAAATTCCCTAATTGCCCTAAAAATCATAAAACTATTTGTATTAAATTCTATGGAAAATTAGGAATCTAACAAAATTGGTCTTATATTTTTAGGATTTTTCTACACTTCTCTAGAATTTCTTGAACTCTGATAGAAAAAGAAAAAGAAAAGAGATGAATAGTCCTGGGCTGATTCTGGCCCGAACCGGCCCAACTACAGCAGAAGCGCGCGCGCGCGCGCCCGCGCTGACTGCTTTGCGAAAAGGCTCTCGGTTTATTGGCTAACTCAAAGTGGGTTCAATCACTGTTTTCTGGAGTCACTGACAATTTACATAGGAGTCCCCCAAGTTCTATTTCTTCACTGCCCGTGGTCCCCGACGGTGCACGGCGCGGCAGAGCTCCGGCGAGCATCTGGACCGGCCAAACGGAACAAGGACTGTTTTCAAACTTCGGCCGAAACCAAATCCGAGCCTGTATGAAGGTTTTCCCCAAATAAATTTCAAGAATGATTAACTGATTAGCTCTGGCCACATCGACAGTGCGGTTGACCAAAAGAATAGCACGTTCCCGATGATCCCTGGTAGTCTAGTTCAATTCGGTGGTTCGGCAAGCATCACGGGGTTATGAGAATACTCAAACGAGAAAGAGGGGAGGATGAACTGACCGGAGTTGTACTGGCCGCGGTGAGGTTGGTTTCACGGTGGCGGAAACCCGAATTGGGGAAAATCCAGAATTAGAGCTTGCTGGTGGAGGGTTTGGGGTGCGGGTAGGTGCACAAGCTGCTTGATTACATGATGGAGCTGAGGGCGCGGTCAATTTATAGAGCCCGCAAGCGGTGGCCGCGAATTTGGGCGACGACGCGCGGCGGTCGGAGGGACAGGGAGTTACTGGCGCGCGTGAACTCGTGTCTACCGTCGTGGCGACTTCACCGGCGACGATTAGGCGTCCATAGAGGGTCACGGCGATGCGGTGGAAAGGTAGAGCCACGCGGCGCAAGACCGAGAGACGGCTATCGCCGGCGAGCTTATCTGCCCAAGCCACAAAGCACGGGGGTACGGCGGTGAGTCACTGGAGTTATCTCCAGGCGCCTAGCTTTTACCTGGCGGCCTTATCGGGTCATCGGCGACGTGAATCACAACGACGGTGGTACGAATCGCGGCGAAGATCGGTCGTCGGCGGTGAACGGCTGAAACTAATCTTCTTCAGTACTGTACCATAGGACCCTTCTTCAGTTCATCTGACAGAGCATTTTCAGGGCAACTTTTCTCCAGATTTTGCATGAGAACTTCATCAACCTTCTGTACCAAAGTTATAGCCCCATGTTCCAGCTACAATTTTGTTATGGGAATCATGCCCAAACTTGCACTGGATCACGTTTAAATCTGGGTTCAAAGATCGACCCACCACACTGTCAGACCAAGTTTCAGTCATCAGTCAGCCTGACTTTAAGTGGGATTATCTCCAAATTCTTCATAAAAACCTTGCTTACACTCTTAAGCAAAATTGTTCTCCTTTGATAGGTCTATAAATCTGATGTGGTGCCCTAAGGTGAATTCTCACTATTTTAAAAATTACACAGCTCCAAAGTTGAGCCAAATCTCTGAAAATCAGACTTAGCCATATGGTTACAAAAGTGGTGTTTATGCAAATAGGCCCAAAACCTAGGGTTCAAGTTGCAAACCCACATATTTGTGAACCAAATGACCCAAGATGCTTTAACTTCATAGTTTTTGCACTTTAGTCCAAAAGTGGACTAATTTTGCACATAACCCCCTAGGGTTTGGATTTAGGGTTTTTCAGGGTTTCAACTAGGGTTTTTGGTATCTCAAGGGTATGAATGTAATGTAGATTCATCTTTGGTAACATTTTGTGATTATTTCACTTAATCTTTGGGTTTTTCTCAATTTAGTCCCTGTTGTACCCTTCTAATCCCCATTTAGGGTTAAGTACCCTACATTAGGGTCTTATTTGCAAAATTCTATAACAATACAACTGTTTGAAATTTTTACCTAGTGAATGCATTCTAAGTGTATCAAACATATGCAATGCCAATGCTTATGTTGTTATGCTCAAGTTTTAGTTACAGTAACACCAGGGGTGTTACACCAGCGGCCAACGGTTGTCCGTGCGATCAACGCGCGACATGTGGCTAGCTCCAACGGTCGACTGGGTGCACTGGACTGTTCGGTGTGCACCGGACAGTGTCTGGTGTGCCAACCAGCCCTGAGGAGCAACGGTCAGATGCGTCTGATATGGAAGGAGATCACGCACCGGACATGAACAGTGGTTGTCCGGTGGTGCACCGGACTGTCCAGTGCACCACTCGACAGAAGGCAGGAATTGTCTTCCAAGTTGATCTCCAACGGCTCCTAGCTGCCTTGGGGCTATAAAAGAGACCCCTAGGCGCATGGAGGAGATAACCAAGCATACTAAAACATCCAGACTCCGCTCTCACGCATTTGCTTCGTTGTGTTAGTGATTTGAGCTCCATTCGAGTTGTGAACTCCCTGTGTTGTCCTTTGAGCTCAAGTCTTCACTTGTATGCGTGGTTGTGCTACGTATTGGAGTCTTGTGTGTGTTGCTCTCCTAACCTTACTCTTGTGCTTTCTTTGTGGTCTCTATCGCAAACGGGAGAAAGACTATAAGGAAGTAAGCCGTGGTATTCAAGTTGATCATTGGATCGCTTGAAAGGGGTTGATTGCGACCCTCGTCCATTGGGACGCCACAATGTGGAAGTAGGCAAGTGTTACTTGGTCGAACCACGAGATAAAAATCGCGTATCTCGTGTGTTGCTTCTTGTGACTTTTGTTTTGCACGAGTGTGTTCTATAGCCACTTGATTTAACTAACACCTTAATAATCAAGTGTGTGGCTATTTAGTGTTTGATTTTACAGGATCACATATTCACCCCCCCCTCTAGGTGCTCTCAAGAAGAAAACGACTTTTTGATTTCACCTTTTACTGAGGATGAAACTCGTAAGGCGCTATTCTAGATGGAGCATAATAAAGCTCCTAGTCCGGATGGATTCTCTGCGACTTTTACCAAGTGTTCTGGTCTACAATAAAAGATGATCTAGTTGCACTCTTCTAGGACTTTCATAGAGGTGACCTACCTCTGTATAGTCTAAGTTTTGGCACGATCATCCTTTTACCGAAATGCAGGGAGGCTGAGACGATTCAACAATATAGACCTATTTATTTACTCAATGTAAAGTTTTAAAATCTTTACAAAGGTGATGTCAAATAGGCTTTCTTCGGTTGCCTCGAAAGTAATTAGTCCAACCCAAATGACTTTCATCCCTGGCAGGAATATTATGGAGGGGTGGTAGTTGTGCATGTGACGATTCACGAACTTCATAGAAGAAAAAAGAGTGGGGTAATATTTAAAATTGATTTTGAAAAGGCATATGACAATGTTAAATGGAACTTTGTGCAGCAAACCTTACATATGAAAGGTTTCTCTACTACTTGGTGTTCATGGATTAGTTCGATTATGACAGGAGGTCATGTCGGCATTAAGGTAAACAATAGAATTGGGGCTTATTTTCAAACAAAAAAGGGATTAAGACAAGGGGATCCGTTGTCTCTCATTCTCTTTAATATAGTGGTAGACATGCTTAGTATCCTAATTAAAAGAGCAAAAGAGGAGGATCAAGTTGCAGGTTTGGTGCCTTACTTAGTGGAGGACTGTTTATCTATCTTGCAATATGCGGATGATATAGTCCTATTTTTGGAGCATGACGTGGACAAAGGAAAGAATATGAAATTGCTTCTCCTGGGTTTTGAGCAAGTATCAGGGCTAAAAATTAATTATCACAAAAGCGAGATTTTTTGCTTTGGTCAGGCTAACGAAGTAAAGGATCAATATCAGCAGTTGTTTGGATGCAGAAATGGGGATTATCCGTTTAAATATTTAGGGATACCAATGCATTATCGGAAGTTAAGGAATAGTGATTGGAAAATGATAGAGGCAAAATTTGAAAAGAAACTAAGCGGGTGGAAAGGGAAGCTTATGTCTGTTGGGGGCAGACTAGTCCTAATAAACTCAGTGCTTACCAGCTTAGTTATGTTTATGCTATCTTTCCTCGAGATGCCTAGAGGGGTTCTCGAGAGAATAGAATGCTTTCGTTCTAGGTTCTTTTGGCAAGGTGGGAATCATAAGAAGAAATACAGACTTGCTAGGTGGGATATCCTATGCCAACCTAAGGATCAAAGAGGGTTAGGAATTCAGAACATAGATGTTCAGAATAAATGCTTGCTAAGCAAATGGCTTTTTAATCTTATTAATGAGGACGGTATGTGGCAACAATTGTTGCGTAATAAATATCTAAAGAGATATCCTTTGTCGAAAGTGAAACATACGTCTGGTGATTCATATTTTTGGTCGGGGTTAATGAAAGTGAAGGATACCTTTCTTAACTTTGGAAATTTCATTCTTAAAAATGGAGAACAAATTAGGTTTTGGCAGGATATATGGATGGGTACTCAATCTTTTATGACTCGTTACCCGTCTCTTTATCACATTGTGAGACAGAAGAGTGCCACGGTTACTACAGTTTTGGGTACTGTGCCTTTAAACGTATCATTCCATAGAGCTCTAGTCGGTCAAAACCTCACGTTGTGGTATAACTTAGTGGCACGTATTTTACATGTTCAGTTGAATACTCATAGGGATACTTTTCAATGGGGATTAACTAAATTCGGGCAGTTTTCAGTTCAACATTGTATAGGAGTCTTATTAATAATGGGAAGGTGTTTCACCGTAAGGAAATTTGGAAACTTAAGCTGCCTCTCAAGATTAAAATATTTATGTGGTACTTGTTGAAAGGAGTTGTGCTGATTAAAGACAATTTAGCTAAACGCAACTTGCAGGGGAGCAGTAAATGTGGCTTCTGTATTTTGTGGATGAAACCAATCAGCATTTATTTATTGATTGTCATTATGCTCATTTTATGTGTTGGTTGATATCAATTTGTTTTGGCTTCCCGGGCCCTAAATCTGTTAAACATATCTTTGGGGGCTGGTTGGCTAGGGTGGAATTAAATACTAAGAATCTGATTATTACATGTGTCTTAGCATTGTGCTGGGCTATTTGGATAAGTAGAAATGATTTAGTATTTATTAAAGCACATATGTTTACTTATTTGCAGGTGCTATTTAGTGGTACTCACTGGCTCAGAATATGGGCGCAGCTGCAAAGAAGTGAAGATGCAGCGGATCTGTTAAGAAAAACTTGCCGACAGCTGGAGACGGTGGCCATGCAGTTTTTTTTGAAAGATCAGGAGGGGGAACCCCTACTGTAAAGATTTTATTAATAGTGTAAAATTACAACGCGACGTGTTTACAAGAGATCGAAATGAGCTGGGAAGGTCTAGTTAGGAAGCTAAGAAGAAGGATCAGAGGAGTACAAAAGTTATGTCTGCCACTGATCAAGCCAGTTCGGAATTGAGTTGTCATATTTCCCTCTCGCTCTGAGTACAACCAGCCGTAATTCCTTGATGAATTCATTCTTGCAGTGTTATACTAATGGGTCTTTGTTTTCAAATAGCCACTCATTTCGGCATTTTCAGATTCCATGTCATGAGTATAATAATCTCCATAAAAAAGGGACATTAAGTTGGTGCTTTAGGTTTGTCGAGGCCTCCTCCGGATGAGCAATTCTAGGAGGGGTTATGCCAATTGAATTCCAGCAGGCTTTTGCGAAATTGCGTCTAAGAAATAGGTGATAAAGAGTTTCCTCCCTTTGCCATATACAATTCTCACACGAATATGACTCCAGTGTCATGTTTTTTCTTCTCGGCATATTCCTGGTGTTCAGTCTGTTTTTAAGCCATAGCCAGTAGAAACTTTATGTTTTGGTTGGCATTTATTTTTCTATAGACACTTGTAAATAGTATGAACGTGTGTATGCCCCATTAGCCATGCAGCTTTTTGGCTTATAAGGGTTGGAGGTTTTCACACAGGATTGCGTTGGAATGAAACTTTTAATTTTTAAGTGTGCGTTGAGTCGGTAAGGAGTAGGGTAGCGTTTAAGCCTTGTAGACTATCTGTTTTGGCCTTCTTTTACAAGCAGTTGAAGTTGTTTCAAGTTGTGTGAACTTGGTTCTACCCTCGAAAGTTTGATCTATTGTCTAGAAAAACTCATGATCGAATAATGGACATTATCCATGGGACTCGATGGCGTTGGCGTATATGTGTGGGCATGTTCTGCTGGTAACTGTGCATATGGTTGAACTAGGGAGTATGAGAAAGATCCAATTAAAAGCTAGGTGGAAGAAATTTTACACTTTCTTACTAATTACTGAACTTTTCCCGCAATTTTTTCACCGTTTAGGCCGGATAGTCAACTCAATGTTTTGTACCACTCGTTGTTTTGACTTAGTCAACATGATGTGATCGTGCATGACACCATCTCAGCTGGTCAGGTGGACCACGATTCACGACACGAGGGCTAGCACTCCTATATGTATGGGAAGGTTCAGTGTACCTGTATATTGCTTCAGCAAGGAGCATGGCCTTCAGTTGTGCTGTAGGTGTCCATCATGTCATCTAATGGTGATCAAGGTTGTTGTCATCTTCGTAGCTATATGACTCGTGAAAGAGATACTGTGGTTCACAGCACGCGCCTGCCATCCAGAAATGACACTCTACGATCCTGTCTCGAATGAAACTCAAGTTCGTCTCAACATTAAGCTGCTTCCACCATCTGTCATGATATATTTTAATGTAAACACACATTAATTGAAACAATTGATGTTCTTTAGGCGAAACTCTGTAATTAAACTTATTGGTAAGAAATTTACAGTTCAAAATTTTGAATTAACTTGCAGTGTAACCTTTCCCAACTCCTCACTGTAAATGAGGTGAATAAGGTTGAAATTCAACTTTGCGAACTCTAGTAGGACGTCGTTTCGTCCAGCTTTTTTTTCGTATATCGGGATATAGTTTATCGTTTCCAGCATTCGAACCCTTCGGAAGAGAGGAGTTTGAAAGGTACACTACAGTAAAACATAGAAACTCCAACGGCTCTTTTATGTCCGATGGTCTCCTAGGGACCGTCGGACATAAGGTAATGCCCGACGGCACCGGGCAGGCGTCAGACATAACGTAATACGTCCTATGGCTGACAGAAGGATCGTCGGATATAACGTTATCTCCGACGGGTGTCAGATAAGTCGTCGGACATAACCTTATGTCCGACGGTCTTCTACGAGCCATCGGACATAAACAATTTTAACCACCAGCCCGCCCGCCCGTACCGTTTCATTCCATCTTCAATCCTGCAGTCGTCCATGAGCCGCCGCCGCCGCCAGGTGCCGCCCTGCGCCAACCAAGCCGCTGCCGGAGACCTCCCTCCCCGCCCCGACGCCGAGCCGCCCGAGCACGAGCCCGTGGCCGCCTCTGTGACCATCCCGACGCCACCGGAGCCACCCCAACGCAGCTCGCGCCCGCCCCAGCCTCTGCCCCCGCCACCAGCGCCCGCCCCGACCGGCGCTCGCTTCACCGGCTCTATATTGTTTGCTAGCAGTTATGTTTGGTTTGTTATGTCTGACGGCTTGAGTTAATTATGTAATTAAATTAGCTTATTTTAGTTTATTTAGTGGTGCCTATATAATTTAAACTTTTAATTTCCGAGGGTAATTATTAAGCCCTCGGAAATAAGATTATTTTATATGATTTAGGGTCTTGTGAAATAATTTTTCTAAAGTGATATTGTATTAGTATGGTTCATTAGTAATCATAACTAATAAAGTTAACGTCTCGTATCTAGTATAGAGGAGGATCGTCGATGGATGTATAAAGGTTGGAAGAAAAGATGTGCTCTATCAAGTGAGTGGATTGCCAAGACTGACGCGTTTCTCGACCATGCTTTTGCTGAGTCAGAGACTGGAACCGATGTTAGGTGCCCTTGTAGCAAGTGTCGAAACATTTATTTCCTTGATAGGAGGACTATGTCGATAAATCTTTGTAAGAACGGTTATATGCCAGGCTATGAGGTGTGGGTGCACCACGGTGAGGACCCACCTCCTCGTATTGTATCAGAAGTTCAGTCACATGGATGGAAGAGATGTTTGACGATGTACGCCATGAGCTTCTAACCGTCGATTCAGAGAACCCAGGTCAACCCACCGATTATGAGGATCCAGCTACACCTGAGGTTCAGAAGTTCATCGAGCTCCTTAAAGCCATCGAAGAGCCGTTGCATGAGCACACGAAAGTGACTGTTGGTCACTTGTTCTCGAATGCTATAGATCAAGAACAAGGCAACACAATTGTTAATGATTAAAGACTTTCCTCCTTCGAAGCATTATTTCTTTTTCGATATAATGATCTTTAGACGAATGTCATAAAGGACGTACCTTCATCATCTCAGTATATAAGTGTGAATATGAATATAAATATAAATAAGGATGTGAAAGAATATTAAATAATGGAAGATAATGATCAGATCCTCACAATGTATTTATATTTATATTCACATATAAGAATTAACATTAATAATATTTACAATACAATGGTACCTTCGGTTCGTCAGAAGGTGGGAATGCAATGATGACGCGAGAGAGAGATTACAATCGAGCGTGAATAGTACGGTGTTACTGTTCATCTATTTATAGGCACGGGACGCAGCTCGGATAAGATTACATCCATGCCCCTACCATTTACTTTTAATTATAATGCGAGTTAACAAGGACGAAGTAGTCTTTTCCCCTTTAGGTCGGTTTCGTCCTTCATCCTTGCTATCATACCAAGCCGAAGCTCCTTTTAGCCATAGCTTCGGCGTTCATCCATGTCACCTTCGGATTGTATCTTCGTATTACACACGCCTTTATCATGAGAGAACCTTCATCCCAAAACTGAAGCCTCCTGTAATAGACTATGTCATACTGAAAACATATGATTAGTTACGTTTTTGAGGACCTTCGGAGGAGGAAGGCCCCCCAACATTAGCCCCTCGCAGTATTAATTTGTTTCTTTGTAACAAATTTAGACTGCGACGCGAACGAAGGCATTTAGCCGAAGGTCCGAAAAAACACCTTCCCTTCGCTAGAATAGCGAAAGACACTGACACGTAGGACCCACCAAGTTGCGAGGCGCTGGGCATATAAAATAGGGACTCACATTAATAGAATTTGCTGCACCATTTTAGCTGCGTATACTGTGTTCATCGTTCTAAATTTTCTTGCTTTTCCGAGCTTTGATTGAATTGTGAGCTTCGGCAATCGTGCAACCGTTGTCTAAATGGCTGAAGAGAAGAAGATTGCTGACCCTGCGTTGGTCGGGTTTTATGAAGCTATGGAGAAGACAAATACAGAGAAGATTACCAATGAGATGCTGGCTGGATTATCTGAAGATTCCGGCGATAGTGAAAGTTTTGACTTAGAAAGTGGAAACGAAGGTGCTGAAGATCGGCCCTGGCGACAGAGTCATACCATCTTCGGGAAATCAACCATCAAACATAGTCAAATTGATGCAATGAAAGGAAGATACTTCCGCGATATTTCTATCGTGAGGGCTGGAGGAGATAACAATGCCCCTGCACCGAAGCAGACGAAGTTGTTGCCTACATGAGTTTTATGAAAGCAGGGCTTCGATTCCCCCTGGACAAATTTTTAGTTGAAGTTTTTAAGACTTTTGAAATTTACCTTTATCAGATCACCCCCGAAGCTATCATCAGAATGAGGATTTTTATTTGGGCCTTGAGAAGCCAGGGTTTAGAGCCGAATGCAAAATGCTTCTACAACATGCATGAGATGTCCTATGAGACGAAGGCTACTGGCAAAGAACAATATCATAATAATTTTGGTTATTACGGCTTCGTGCCTTGCTCTGATGTGAGCTATCCAGTCCCGACATTTCTGAAGAGGTAGCCAGGAGCCTGAATGCAAGGGTGTTTTTATGTGAAGAACGACTTAGTTGAAAGAGAAGATATAACGCCCTATCTAGTCTCGCTTCGGCATTAGGAGGCCAACCACTGCCCTTGGTAATGATATTCAAGCATGCCAGATGGCCTTTAATACCGTATGCACTTATATTGGCATAAGGGACTTAGTCCAGGAGCATATTGCTTATAGAGTGTGGCCTCTTGGAAGTGGCTGGGAGATGCCGAAGGAAACTGCTACCAGGTCCAGTCAAGGTGGCTTAGTTTATCTGAAATACACTGTCGGTACCCTGAAACTAGGGTACACCTTACTACTGTAGAAAGACGTAGTACCCGCAGGCCATAACTCGCCCCAGCCTCGGGCGACTACTCTGGACCAGCAACAGCGCCTGACCCCACCACATGGGCGGGTTTGGGGCCGCCACGTGTCCAGAGAGAGTGATATACTCCGAGGCGTCAACAGTGAGTCCGGACCCCCATGGGAAAGTGCCGGACCCCTAGATATACAGTCCAGACCTCTAAGACTGGTCCAGGACCCCCACGTGTACGGATCGGACCCCTAGAATCGGATCCAGACACCCCCATATGGGGTCCGGGCCGCCCACAGTAGGGTCTCAAGGTTCCAAGACAGAACACACCCGGGCCTTAATCAGGACCCAGGCGGGGGTCCGAAGCCGACACATGTCCAGACCTGGTCTGGTGGGATCCGGACCTACCCGCATACACTCCTGCTCCCCACTCAGGCAGAGACCCGATGCTGCCATGTGGCATACTGCGTGTGGCATAAGCCAACGGGCGGAACCTGGCATGACGCCTTAGGGCTACGCGCACCTTCGCATTCATTATGGATAAGACGTGCGCATGTCCATTCCGCTGACAGGCGGCGTGCTCAGTCCACGATACATGGGTCGTGCAGTTACTCATACATTACCATAGCGAGGGCAATGACTCACCATTACTCGTGCAGGTTACTGCCTATCAATGCTGCATGGACTGCAGTCATCATGACTCCCGCTGATTACTCATGTGTTACTCTGTTAGTATTAGTTATTCACATAATGTATTTCTTCCATTATGCTCCTGGGCCCGCATGTCGGGGCTCAGCATCCTTGTACGTGCCTTCCTTAAACTATAAAAGGGAAGGCACACAATGTTACAAGGGACGGACAGACTCAGACAGACGGACTCAGACGGACTCAAACACACACTCAATACAACTTACACACAGTGGAGGTAGGGTATTATGCTCCGGCGGCCTGAACCACTATAATCCCTCGAGTCTTCTTGTGTTCTTGCTCAATTCACCAAATAGGCAACCGCTTAGGCCCCCTCCTCATCTTAGGATTAGGGTGGGTGCATTACGCCACCCGGCCGGTGGATTTCCCCACCGACATTTGGCGCGCCAGGTAGGGGGTCTGGCTTTAGGTTTTTCGCCTGTTTTCCTGCTCGACACGATGGTTCAAATCGTCGAGCACCGCGACTTGGCTCCTGAGGACTTCCTTATGGAGGAAGGGGCAGCGTCTTCCGTGCCACGAGGTTCTTACCGCCCTGCGCCCGGCGCTGGTGCTATGCACGCTGCGCAGCAGCACACGCCCATGCAGACATCCAGGGCTCCGTCGAGGGCCGCTCCTGGTGGGGCATTGTCTGCAGCCAGGGAGTTGCTGCGTAACCCCCCAAGTTCCACGGCTTCACCGGGGGCCATGAGGTAGTGGCGTGACGATGTTGATCATCTCCTCGGCATGGCCCATCCTGGCTCTGCCAGGTCTAGGCCTCGATCATTCTGACGTCAATGAGAGATGTTGGCATCCATGCGCTCACCCTTAATGAGGGGTTCACAGACTGACGACCTCCGGGCAGAGCTCAACCGTAGGCATGCAGGTGAGGATGTTCGAGTCTCTCTGGAGGACGACCTGCGAGCAGAACTCAACCGCGGCGTGCGAGCGAGGATGCTCGAGTCTCTCTGGAGAGGGCGCGTTAGCGCTGCCAAAATTTTGAGGGATGCAACCTCGACCAAGACTTCACTACAAGGGATGTCCGAATCCAGGCGGGTGTCCCATTGGTCGGCGTGGGCTGCGCCGCGCTAGCGGATCATCTCCGCGCGGTGACTTGGCCACCCATGTTCCGGCCATACCTGCCGGAGAAGTACGACGGGACATCAAACCCGTCGAAATTCATGCAGGTCTACGTCACCGCCATTACGGAAGCTGGTGGAAACACTGCTGTATTGGCAAGCTACTTTCATGTAGCCTTGACCGGGCCAGCCCGGACCTGGCTCATGAACCTCACCCCGGGGTCGGTCTACTCCTGGGAAGAGCTCTGTGCGCGGTTTACAACAAACTTCGCCAATGCTTATCAGCAGCATGGTGTGGAGGCTCTCCTGGCTTTCATCTCCCGCTTCACCAAGGTACGTGGGACTATACCTCGCATCTCCAATGCCTCCATTGTAACTGCTTTCCGACAGGGGGTGCGTGATAAGAAGATGTTGGAGAAATTGGCGACGCATGATGTGGAAACCATCACTACACTCTTCACTCTAGCCGACAAATGTGCCAGAGCTGCTGAGGGTCGTGCATGGCACTCGTCGCCACAAACCGGAGTTACCCAGACGGGCGGCTCAGGTGTTGCCACCCAGGGCGGTGGCAAGAAGAAGAACCGCGGCCATGATAGGCCGGGACGAGCGCGAGCTGTGGCTGGGGGCCGGGACGAGCGCGAGCGCGGCAAGCGCCCACGACAACAGGGAAATGACAGTGGGTCATGTCCTGTCCACCCCAACAGTCGCCACAGTGCCTCGGAATGCTGAGAGATCCTAAAGCTCGCGAAGCGCACCAGCGAGCGGCGCGAGCAGACCTCCAGGGATGGCTCGTCGCCTCGGCGCTGGCCTGGCAAGGAGAAGGTCGACGAAGGTGACGTAGCCACGGGAGAACGGGACCTCGGGTATCAGGCCCCCGAGCAAGTCTTCAAGGACATCCTCACTAGAGACTCTGACTCCAGCGATGACAACGACCGTCGCAAGAAGGTGTACATGATGTACGGCGGAAGCTGGGAGCTCACCTCCCATAGGAACGTGAAGTCCCTGCACTAAGATGTCCTTTCGGTGACCCAGGGGTCCCGAAAGCAGCCCCACATCAACGGTGGTGGAGCACCACTATCTCCTTCGGGGCATCCGTCTGCCCCGAAAACATGGTAGGGGCTGGTATACTACCACTCATCACTGCCCCTGTCATCGCCAACAAGAAGCTGCATCATGTCCTGATTGATGGTGGGGCTGGTCTCAACGTCATCAGCCATGCTGCGTTCAAGCAGCTGCAGATCCTAGGATCCCGACTGGGACCCTCTCGCCCATTCTCTAGAGTGGGCCCTCAACCGGTGTATCCCCTTGGGAGCATCACACTCCCTGTTACATTTGGGACTGAGGAAAACTTCCGCACTGAGAACGTCTAGTTCGACGTTGCGGAGGTTAACCTCCCTTTTAATGCCATCATTGGCAGGCCGGCCCTGTACCGGTTCATGGCCATTGCCCATTACGGGTACTTGGTCCTTAAGATGCCATCCCTTGCTGGGGTCCTCACCGTGCGGGGCGACCGCCCCTCTGCGCTTGCAGCTTTCGAGAAGTTGCACACCCTGGCGGCAGAAGCCGCTCACCCCGATGACGGGGGGAGGGACCCCTCGACTTCCTGTACCAAGACGCCTGCCAAGGTGCCTAAGGTGCAACCATCTGGAGCAGACGACATCCCCGTGAAGACCATCCGGCTCAGCGAGGATTCCTTCAAGACCACTCGCATCGTGGGTGATCTGGAGGGGAAATAGGAAATCGCGCTCATCGCCTTCTTCCAGGCAAATGCCGACGTATTTGCATGGGAACCGTCGCAGATGCCTGGGATCCCAGGGAGTTGATCGAGCACCATCTGAAGATCCACCCCGACGCCAAATTGGTGAGTCAGAAGCCTCGGAGACAGTCCGTTGAGCGGTAGGATTTCATCCGTGAGGAGGTCCAGAAGCTGCTGGACGCTGGCTTCATCGAAGAGGTCCATCACCCAGTATGGGTGGCCAATCCAGTCATCGTTCCCAAGGCTAACGGGAAGCTTTGGATGTGCATCGACTACACCAACCTCAATAAGGCATGTCCCAAAGACCCATATCCACTCCCACGAATAGATCAAATCGTGGATTCCACCTTTGGGTGTGACCTCCTGTCCTTCCTAGATGCGTACTCTGGTTTCCATCAGATCCAGATGTCTAGGCAAGATAGGAAGCATACCACTTTTGTAACTGTGGATGGGCTTTACTGTTATGTTGTATTATCTTACGGTCTGGAAAACGCCTTGCCAACATTTGTACGGGCGATGAGTAAGACTTTTGGTGACCTGATTAGGGACAAGGTGGAGGTATACGTCGATGACATCGTGGTCAAGACTAAGAGAGGGTTGACCCTAGTGGAAGACTTAACCCTGGTTTTTGACAAGTTGTGGGCAACACGCACGAAGCTGAACCCGGACAAATGGGTCTTTGGTGTCTCTGCAGGGAAGTTGCTGGGATTCCTGGTTTCGCACCAGGGCATTGAAGCAAACCCAGAGAAGATCAAGGCAATTGAGACAATGAGGCCTCCGGCCCGCATCAAGGATGTCCAGAAGCTTGCGGGGTCACTGGCCTCTCTTAGCCGCTTCATCTCAAGACTGGCTGAGAGGGCGCTACCTTTCTTCAAGCTATTGCGAAAGTCCAGTCCATTCTCTTGGACTGAGGAGGCAAAACGAGCCTTTCAAGAGTTGAAACATCACATTGTGTCCCTACCAATACTGGTAGCTCCGGAGCCAGGGGAGCCGTTGTACTTATACGTTGCAGCGGCTACAAAGGCGGTGAGCATGGTGCTGGTTGTCGAAAGGACGGAACAACATCTCTAGGGGGTAAAAAAGTCCCCCTAGGAGAAGGAGGTGGTCCGACCACCACGATGTTGACGGAAGGACAAGAGTTTGA
Organism: Zea luxurians; assembly: GCA_029449295.1. Lineage (NCBI taxonomy): Eukaryota > Viridiplantae > Streptophyta > Magnoliopsida > Poales > Poaceae > Zea > Zea luxurians. Next base: position 31,808,669 of record JAOPSE010000010.1, on the reverse strand, counting down.
GGACTCGGGACCAACCGCGGGGGTTCGAACCATCCAGAAGCCAGTCTACTACGTCAGCGAAGTCCTCCATGAGGCGAAGGCCAGGTACCTTGAGACGCACAAGCTTATCTATGCTATACTTGTTGCGTCCAGGAAGTTGCACCACTATTTTCAGGCACATAGGGTTGTGGTGGTGACCTCTTTCCCGTTAAGGGCCATCCTCCACAACTCTAACTCCACAGGCAACATCGCCAAGTGGGCTGCGGAGCTTGCTGAGTTCCAACTGGACTTCCAACCTCGCCACGCTATCAAGAGCCAGGTTCTGGCTGACTTCATCGTGGAATGGACCCCTCCACCAAGAACTCCTAGGGGTCCAGATCCCGATTCGGACCCCACACCTGCGGAGTCCAGGGCTCCGGTCTTCATCAAGCCCCACTGGCCGCTCTTCTTCGATGGATCCGCCCGCCAACAGGCTGGCGGGGCTGGAGTGGTCCTCATCGACCCAAGCGGAGATCAAGTGAAGTACATGGTGCACCTTGAGTTCAAGGCCACCAACAACATGGCAGAATATGAAGCATTGATCTTCGGGTTGTTTGTGGCCCTATCCCTAGGGATCCGCTAGCTCCTAGTGAAGGGGACTCCCAGCTAATCATCAAGCAGGTCCGCGGAGAATGTAGCTGCAACGAGCCCTGGCTCGCAGCTTACCTCCTCCACGTAAGAAAGCTGGAGAAGGAATTCATTGCCCTGGAACTGTAACATGTTCCTCGGGCTAACAACTCAACAGCAGATGAACTCTCCACGAGGGCATCAACTTGGGCACCCATGCCCGAGGGTGTCTTCGAAAGACGACTGCGGAGACCTACCGCCCAGCCTGCCGAACTGGGCAAAGGGGGTGAGACTAGAACCTCAAAGCTAGCGGTCTCAGTGGCATACCATCTGCACAACCCACCAAGGATTGTGTGTGCTACAAAGGGTCCTGCCAACCTCTTAGCGCCATAGCCAGTTGCTCAGAGTGGTCCCGATGCATGGATCTCTGAGATCCGGGACTACGAGAAAGAAAATATCCTTCCTGAAGATCATGTGATCGCAGAGTGCATAGTGCGGTTGGCTAAGTGAGAGCACCTAGAGGGGGGGGTGAATAGGTGATCCTGTAAAACTTCAAAACTTAAGCCACAAAAACTTGTTAAGGGTTAGTACAGTTATCACCAAGTGGCTAGAGAGGAGTCAAAACACAATAACCACAACAAAACAATCACAGAGATGACACGTTGGTTATCCCGTGGTTCGGCCAAGTATAACACTTGCCTACTCCACGTTGTGGCGTCCCAATGGACGAGAGTTGCACTCAACTCCTCTCAAGTGATCCAATGATCAACTTGAATACCACAGTGTTCTTCTTTTCTTTGCTCTTTTCCCGTTTGCGAGGAATCTCCACAACTTGGAGTCTCTCGCCCTTACAATTGAGTTTCACAAAGAAGCACGGAGTAAGGGAGGGAAGCAACACACACAAATCCACAGCAAAATGCGCACACACACGGCCAAGACTCGAGCTCACAAGACTATCTCGAAGTTCTCACTAGAACGGAGCTCGAATCACTTAGAATCACAAACGAATGCGCAAAGAACGAGTGTGGATGATCAAGAATGCTCAAAGGTTGCTTGGTGTACTCCTCCATGCGCCTAGGGGTCTCTTTTATAGCCCCAAGGCAGCTAGGAGCCGTTGAGAGCAGAACAGGAAGGCTGATCTTGCCTTCTGTCGTCGGGTGCACCGGACAGTCCGGTGCACACCGGACACTGTCCGGTGCCCGATTTGTTTCCAAAACTGGCGCTTCCGACCGTTGCTGACTGCTGGAAGATCTGGAGCCGTTGGCGCACCGGACATGTCCGGTGCACACCGGACAGTCCGGTGTCGTCTTCCGACCGTTGGCTCGGCCACGTGTCCCGCGCGGATTGCGCGGCCGACCGTTGGCCCGGCCGACCGTTGGCTCACCGGACAGTCCGGTGCACACCGGACAGTCCGGTGAATTTTAGCCGTACGCCGTCGGCCAATTTCCCGAGAGCGGCCAGTTCGCGCCGTGTCAGTCTGGCGCACCGGACACTGTCCGGTGCACACCGGACAGTCCGGTGCTCCAGACCGAGCTGGGTCTTGGCAGCACACAGCCAAGTCTTTTCTCCTCTCTTCTTTTCCTCTACTTTCTGTTTCTAACACTTAGACAAGTATATTAGTATTCAAAACCAATGTACTAAGACTTAGAAACATACCTTTAATCTTGATTTGTACTTTGTCCACCATTTTACAATTAGGCACCTGTGTTGGGCACTAAATCACCAAAATACTTAGAAATGGCCCAAGGGCACATTTCCCTTTCAATCTCCCCCTTTTTGGTGATTTATGCCAACACAACATAAAGCAAGTAGAACAAGTACAAAAACACTTTAAATAATAACTCAAATTATTTTGATTCATTTTTGACATATATGGATCATCCTATGCCACCACTTGGTTTGTTTTTGCAAATCAAACTCAAATCTCTATCTCTAAGTCAAACACACATGTTGAAGCATAAAGAGAGTTATTCCAAAAGAGATTGATCAATGATTTCAAAAACTCCCCCTTTTTCCCATAATTACTACTTCTCCCCACAAGAAGCCAAATAAAAGAGTTTTGACAAACCAAAAGCTCTACTTTACTATTTTTAAATTTCTCAAGTGGTAGCTGATCCATTTATTGCTTTGGCCTTTATTTTCTCCCCCTTTGGCATGAAGCACCAAAACGGAATCAATCTTGGCCCTTTAACCCCATTGCCTCACCAAAATCTTCAATTACGAGCAAATGGCAATAAGAGTTCATGAGATGAACTTGGAATAAGTTACCCTCTCATCGGAGTGCAGTGGAAGTCTTTCATGGTCCAAGTCCACCTTTTCCCTTTCAATTCTCCTTCGAGACTAAATCAAGCAAACTCAAGCATATGGTTAGTCTCAAAGGGTCAAGTTGTAACACAGCTCCCCCTAAACATGTGCATCACTTTGCAACGGACTTGTGAGGTCCAGGGAGTGTTTGTACAACTTGAGCACCATAATAAGCAACAAAATGCAGAATGAACATGATCAAAGGCATAAACACATGTATGCTATAATTCAATCCAAGTTCCGTGAATCTAAGACATTTAGCTCACTACGCAACCTGCAAAAGGTCTTCTCATCTAGAGGTTTGGTAAAGATATCGGCTAGCTGGTTCTCGGTGCTAACATGAAACACTTCGATATCCCCCTTTTGCTGGTGGTCTCTCAAAAAGTGATGCCGGATGTCTATGTGCTTTGTGCGGCTGTGCTCAACAGGATTTTCCGCCATGCGGATAGCACTCTCATTATCACATAGGAGTGGGACTTTGCTCAGATTGTAGCCAAAGTCCCTGAGGGTTTGCCTCATCCAAAGTAGTTGCGCGCAACACTGTCCTGCGGCAACATACTCGGCCTCAGCGGTGGATAGGGCAACAGAGGTTTGTTTCTTAGATTTCCACGACACCAGGGACCTTCCTAAGAATTGGCACGTCCCCGATGTACTCTTCCTATCGACCTTACATCCAGCATAATCGGAGTCTGAGTATCCAATTAAGTCAAAGGTAGACCCCTTTGGATACCAGAGCCCGAGGCAAGGCGTAGCAACTAAATATCTAAGGATTCGCTTTACCGCCACTAAGTGGCATTCCTTAGGATCGGATTGAAATCTAGCACACATGCATACGCTAAGCATAATATCCGGTCTACTAGCACATAAGTAAAGTAATGACCCTATCATTGACCGGTATGCTTTTTGATCAACGGACTTACCACCTTTGTTGAGGTCGGTGTGCCCGTCGGTTCCCATCGGCGTCTTTGCGGGCTTGGCGTCCTTCATCCCAAACCGCTTTAGCAAATCTTGCGTGTACTTCGTTTGGGAGATGAAGGTGCCGTCCTTGAGTTGCTTCACTTGGAACCCAAGGAAGTAGTTCAACTCACCCATCATCGACATCTCGAATTTCTGCGTCATCACCCTGCTAAACTCTTCACAAGACTTTTTATTAGTAGACCCAAATATTATGTCATCGACATAAATTTGGCACACAAATAAATCACCATCACATGTCTTAGTGAAAAGAGTTGGATCAGCTTTCCCAACCTTGAAAGCATTAGCAATTAAAAAATCTCTAAGGCATTCATACCATGCTCTTGGGGCTTGCTTAAGTCCATAGAGCGCCTTAGAGAGCTTACACACATGGTCGGGGTACTGTTCATCCTCGAAGCCAGGGGGTTGCTCTACGTACACCTCCTCCTTGATTGGCCCGTTGAGGAAAGCGCTCTTCACATCCATTTGGTACAACCTGAAAGAATGGTGAGCGGCATATGCTAGCAAGATACGAATGGACTCTAGCCTAGCCACTGGAGCAAATGTCTCCTCAAAGTCCAAACCTGCGACTTGGGCATAACCTTTTGCCACAAGTCGAGCCTTGTTCCTTGTCACCACCCCGTGCTCGTCCTGTTTGTTGCGGAACACCCACTTGGTTCCCACGACATTTTGCTTGGGACGAGGCACCAGAGTCCAAACTTCATTGCGCTTGAAGTTGTTTAACTCCTCTTGCATGGCCAACACCCAGTCCGGGTCTAGCAAGGCCTCTTCTACCCTGAAAGGCTCAATAGAAGAGACAAAGGAGTAATGCTCACAGAAATTAACTAATCGAGATCGAGTAGTTACTCCCTTGCTAATGTCACCCAGAATTTGGTCGACGGGATGATCCCTTTGGATCATCGCTCGAACTTGGGTTGGAGGTACCGGTTGCGCTTCTTCCTCCATCACATGATCATCTTGTGCTCCCCCTTGATCACACGCCTCCTGTTGATGAACCTGTTCATCGTCTTGAGTTGGGGGATGCACCAAGGTTGAGGAAGAAGGTTGATCTTGTTCATCTTGTTCCTGTGGCCGCACTTCTCCAATCGCCATGGTTCGTATAGCGGCCGTCGGAACATCTTCTTCATCTACATCATCACAATCAACAGCTTGCTCTCTTGGAGAGCCATTAGTCTCATCAAATACAACGTCGCTAGAGACTTCAACCAAACCCGATGATTTGTTGAAGACTCTATACGCCTTTGTATTTGAGTCATAACCTAATAAAAACCCTTCTACAGCTTTGGGAGCAAACTTAGAATTTCTACCTTTCTTCACTAGAATGTAGCATTTGCTCCCAAATACACGAAAGTACGATACATTGGGTTTGTTACCGGTTAGCAGCTCATACGACGTCTTCTTGAGGAGGCGATGTAGGTAGACCCGGTTGATGGCGTGACAAGCCGTGTTCACGGCTTCCGACCAAAAACACTCGGGGGTCTTGAATTCTCCAAGCATTGTCCTCGCCATGTCGATTAGCGTCCTGTTCTTCCTCTCTACCACACCATTTTGTTGTGGTGTGTAGGGAGCGGAGAACTCATGCTTGATCCCTTCCTCCTCAAGGAACTCCTCCACTTGAAGGTTCTTGAACTCGGACCCGTTGTCGCTCCTTATCTTCTTCACCTTGAGCTCAAACTCATTTTGAGCTCTCCTGAGGAAGCGCTTTAGGGTCCCTTGGGTTTCAGACTTATCCTGCAAAAAGAACACCCAAGTGAAGCGGGAAAAGTCATCAACAATAACTAGACCATACTTACTTCCTCCTATACTCAGATAGGCGACGGGTCCGAAGAGGTCCATATGTAGCAGCTCCAGGGGTCTTGATGTTGTCATCACATTCTTGGTGTGATGAGAGCATCCCACCTGTTTCCCTGCTTGACAAGCTGCACAAGGTCTATCTTTTTCGAATTGAACGTTAGTCAAACCTATCACGTGTTCTCCCTTTAGAAGCTTGTGAAGGTTCTTCATCCCCACATGTGCTAAGCGGCGATGCCACAGCCAGCCCATGCTAGTCTTAGCTATTAAGCATGCATCTAGACCGGCCTCTTCTTTTGCAAAATCAACTAAATAAAGTTTGCCGTCTAATACACCCTTAAAAGCTAGTGAACCATCACTTCTTCTAAAGACAGACACATCTACATTTGTAAATAGACAGTTATACCCCATGTTGCATAATTGACTAACAGATAGCAAATTATATCCAAGAGATTCTACTAAAAACACATTAGAGATAGAGTGCTCATTAGAAATTGCAATTTTACCTAACCCTTTTACCTTGCCTTGATTCCCATCACCGAATATAATTGAATCTTGGGAATCTTTATTCTTGACGTAGGAGGTGAACATCTTCTTCTCCCCCGTCATATGGTTTGTGCATCCGCTATCAATAATCCAGCTTGAACCCCCGGATGCATAAACCTGCAAGGCAAATTTAGGCTTGGGTTTTAGGTACCCAACTCATGTTGGGTCCTACAAGGTTAGTGCAAATATCCTTAGGGACCCAAATGCAAGTTTTGTCTCCCTTGCATTTTGTCCCTAACTTCCTAGCAACAATTTTCTTATCCTTTCTACAAATAGCAAAGGAAGCATTTAAAGCACAATAAATTGTAGAAGGTTCATTCACTACTTTCCTAGGAGCATGAATAACATTCTTTCTAGGCACATGATGAATAGTATTTCTCCTAGACATATTTCTATTATTCACATAAGAAGAACTAGAAGCAAACATGTGATAAGAATCAAAATCATCATAAGCATTGTTACTTCTATAAGCATGTCTCCTATCATGATACAAAAAGGCATGGTTCTTTTTAGCACTACTTGCCATAGGGGCCTTCCCTTTCTCCTTGGCGGAGATGGGAGCCTTATGGCTGGTTAAGTTCTTGGTCTCTCTCTTGAAGCCAAGCCCATCCTTAATTGAGGGGTGTCTACCAACCGTGTAGGCATCCCTAGCAAATTTTAGTTTCTCAAAATCACTTTTGCTAGTCTTAAGTTGGGCATTAAGACTAGCTACCTCTTCATTTAATTTTGAAATGCAAGCTAGGTGTTCATTATAAGCATCAATGTTAATATCTTTACACCTAGTGCATGCTACAACATTTTCTACACAAGAATTAGATTTATTTGCTACTTCTAACTTAGCATTTAAATCATTGTTAACACCTTGTAGAGTAGAAATGGTTTCATGACAAGTAGATAGTTCATAAGAAAGCACTTCATTTCTTTTCACCTCTAAAGCATATGATTTTTGTGCCTCTACAAATTTATCATGTTCATCATACAATAAATCCTCCTGCTTTTCTAAAAGCCTATCCTTTTCATTCAATGCATCAATCAATTCATTGATTTTGTCTATCTTAGATCTATCTAAGCCGTTGAACAAGCATGAATAATCTATGTCATCATCATCACTAGACTCATTATCACTAGAAGAAGCATAAGTGGAGTCTTGAGTACTCACCTTCTTCTCCCTTGCCATAAGGCATGTGAGATGCTCGTTGGGGAAGAGGGAAGACTTGTTGAAGGCAGTGGCAGCGAGTCCTTCATTGTCGGAGTCGGAGGAGGAGCAATCCGAGTCCCACTCCTTTCCTAGATGTGCCTCGCCTTTTGCCTTCTTGTATTGCTTCTTCTTCTCTCTTTTGTTCCCCTTTTCCTGGTCACTTTCATTATCGGGGCAGTTAGCGATAAAATGACCAAGCTTACCGCACTTGAAGCATGAGCGCTTGCCCTTTGTCTTGGTCTTGCTTGGCTGCCCCTTGCGACCATTTAGCGTCGTCTTGAATCTCTTGATGATGAGAGCCATCTCTTCATCATTGAGTCCGGCCGCCTCAATCTGTGCCACCTTGCTGGGTAGCGCCTCCTTGCTTCGTGTTGCCTTGAGAGCAAGGGGTTGCGACTCGTTGATCGGACCATTCAAGGCGTCGTCCACATACCTTGCCTCCTTGATCATCATTCGCCCGCTAACAAATTTCCCAAGAACTTCTTCGGGCGACATCTTGGTGTACCTGGGATTTTCACGTATATTGTTCACCAAATGAGGATCAAGTACGGTAAATGACCTGAGCATTAGTCGGACGACGTCGTGGTCCGTCCACCGTGTGCTTCCATAGCTCCTTATCTTGTTGACAAGGAGCCGGTTGTATGTTTGGGTTGGCTCCTCCCCTCTTATCATAGCAAATCTCCCAAGTTCGCCTTCCACCAATTCCATTTTGGTGAGCATGGTGACGTCGTTGCCCTCGTGAGAGATCTTGAGGGTGTCCCATATCTGCTTGGCATTGTCCAAGCCGCTCACCTTATTGTACTCTTCCCTGCACAAAGATGCTAAGAGAACAGTAGTAGCTTGTGCATTTTTATGAATTTGTTCATTAATAAACATAGGGCTATCCGAGCTATCAAATTGCATTCCACTCTCTACAATCTCCCAGATGCTAGGATGGAGAGAGAACAAGTGAGTACGCATTTTGTGGCTCCAAAATCCGTAGTCCTCTCCATCAAAGTGAGGGGGCTTTCCAAGTGGAATGGGAAGCAAATGCGAATTTGAATTTTGCGGAATACGAGAGTAGTCAAAAGAAAAGTTCGAATTAACCGGTTTTCTTTTCTCGTAGTCGTTGTGGTCATCGTCCTTTTGGGAAGAAGAGGATTCGTCGCTGTCGTAGTAGACGATCTCCTTGATGCGCCTTGTCTTCTTCTTCTTCCCATCTTTGCGCTTGTGACTTGAGCCCAAGTCGGTAGACTTGTCATTCTTCGGCTCGTTGAAGATAGACTCCTTCTCGTTGTTGTCGACCACCATCCCCTTTCCCTTAGGATCCATCTCTTCGAGCGATTAGTCCCTTCTTGAAGAGAACGGCTCCGATACCAATTGAGAGCACCTAGAGGGGGGGGGGGGTGAATAGGTGATCCTGTAAAACTTCAAAACTTAAGCCACAAAAACTTGTTAAGGGTTAGTACAGTTATCACCAAGTGGCTAGAGAGGAGTCAAAACACAATAACCACAACAAAACAATCACAGAGATGACACGTTGGTTATCCCGTGGTTCGGCCAAGTATAACACTTACCTACTCCACGTTGTGGCGTCCCAATGGACGAGAGTTGCACTCAACTCCTCTCAAGTGATCCAATGATCAACTTGAATACCACAGTGTTCTTCTTTTCTTTGCTCTTTTCCCGTTTGCGAGGAATCTCCACAACTTGGAGTCTCTCGCCCTTACAATTGAGTTTCACAAAGAAGCACGGAGTAAGGGAGGGAAGCAACACACACAAATCCACAGCAAAATGCGCACACACACGGCCAAGACTCGAGCTCACAAGACTATCTCGAAGTTCTCACTAGAACGGAGCTCGAATCACTTAGAATCACAAACGAATGCGCAAAGAACGAGTGTGGATGATCAAGAATGCTCAAAGGTTGCTTGGTGTACTCCTCCATGCGCCTAGGGGTCTCTTTTATAGCCCCAAGGCAGCTAGGAGCCGTTGAGAGCAGAACAGGAAGGCTGATCTTGCCTTCTGTCGTCGGGTGCACCGGACAGTCCGGTGCACACCGGACACTGTCCGGTGCCCGATTTGTTTCCAAAACTGGCGCTTCCGACCGTTGCTGACTGCTGGAAGATCTGGAGCCGTTGGCGCACCGGACATGTCCGGTGCACACCGGACAGTCCGGTGTCGTCTTCCGACCGTTGGCTCGGCCACGTGTCCCGCGCGGATTGCGCGGCCGACCGTTGGCCCGGCCGACCGTTGGCTCACCGGACAGTCCAGTGCACACCGGACAGTCCGGTGAATTTTAGCCGTACGCCGTCGGCCAATTTCCCGAGAGCGGCCAGTTCGCGCCGTGTCAGTCTGGCGCACCGGACACTGTCCGGTGCACACCGGACAGTCCGGTGCTCCAGACCGAGCTGGGTCTTGGCAGCACACAGCCAAGTCTTTTCTCCTCTCTTCTTTTCCTCTACTTTCTGTTTCTAACACTTAGACAAGTATATTAGTATTCAAAACCAATGTACTAAGACTTAGAAACATACCTTTAATCTTGATTTGTACTTTGTCCACCATTTTACAATTAGGCACCTGTGTTGGGCACTAAATCACCAAAATACTTAGAAATGGCCCAAGGGCACATTTCCCTTTCACTAAGCGATACACGGTGGTAGAAGGGGATCTATACCGCTGTGGCACCAACAGCATTCTCATGTGGTGCATCACCCAGGAGGAGGGTCGTGAGCTACTTGCGGAGATCCATGGAGGGGAGTGCGGAAGTCATTCATCATCCCGCACACTGGTTGGTAAGGCCTTCCGGCATGGCTTCTACTGGCCAACTGCTCTCCAAGATGCAGCTGAGTTGGTAAAGTCTTGCAAAGCATGTCAATTCCATGCAAAGCATATACACACACCGGCTCAAGCTCTACAAATGATTCCACCCTCCAGGCCATTCGCTGTATGGGGGGTGGATATCCTGGGACCATTCCCCAGGGTTGTCGGTGGGTACCGTTTCCTCTTCGTCGCTATCAACAAATTCACAAAGTGGCCAGAGGCTACCCTTGTGGTCAGTATCACCCAAGGTGCTGCTGTTGCCTTCCTTAAGTCGATTGTCTGCACATTTGGGGTCCCAAGCCGTATCATTACAGACAACGAGACCTAGTTGAAAAGTCAGCTCTTCCAAGAGTATTGCGAGGGCATAGGCACCCAGCTCTGCTTTGCGTCTATGGCTCATCCCAAGAGCAATAGCCAAGCTGAGAGGGCAAACACAGAAATCCTCAGGGGACTCAAGACAGCACCTATGACTGCTTTAAAAAGCATGGTGCAAATTGGGTCAGCGAGCTTCCGTCCGTACTATGGGGGAACCGGACCACACCCAGCCGAGCTACCGGGGAGACCCTGTTCTTCCTGGCGAAGCCTGCCTTCCCCCAGAAATCATTATGGGCTCCCCACGAGTCCAGTCTTTCGATGAGTCTATGCAGGAACAGCTACAGCGTGAGGACGTGGACTTCATCGATGAACGCAGATGGCAAGCGACGATCTGAAATGCATGGTACAACCAGGCGCTCAGACGCTACCACCAACGGTTTGTGCATAGTAGGGAGCTCAGGGTCGGGGACCTAGTCCTAAGATGAGTACTGAACCGAGAAGGGATCCACAAACTCTCCTCCAGTTGGGAAGGACCCTTCAAGGTGATGAAAATATGCCGACCTGGGTGTGTCCGCCTTGCCACAACAGAAGGAGCGCCTCTTCCCAATCCCTGGAATATAGAGCATCTCCGTAAGTTCTATCCATAATAGCAAAACTAGGGGGTTGAGTTTTCTTCCTTTGTAACTAGGTTACGCATATGTGTACATCAATTCGGTGAGGCCCGCCCTCGTAAGCCCGTCTGTTGGTCTACACCAATGTATATCGAGTTATACGAAAAGGATTTACCCCCCTGGATGTGCTTTTGTGATGGTTTTATTCTACTTCGGTTTACATGCATTAATTTTTTATCTAACCCACCCATACAGTTTCCCACCCTTGCTGGTATGATGACATCCGAATTGAGTAGCTAGGCTTGCAGTTCACGACCCCTTTACTACTACAGGGGGTTCGGCAACCTGCGGACCAGTTCTAGAGAATGGGCGCTCGCCTCCTTGAGGGGTCCAGAGTTGTGTAGCCGCTTAGCATGGTTTCGTACCCTAAGCCTGCACGCTCCACCACTCTGCAACGGGCACCCTAGTATTTGGAACTGTGATCCTGTGGGTCCGGACATACGGCTTGGCTTCCCAAGCTAAAACCTACATGTTCTATTGCATGAATCAAAGGATGACAGGTACCAGACGATGGGTCCTATGGGTGTGCTCCTAACACTTCAAAGCCGAAGCCGTGTGCAGGTCCAGGTCCTAGTCCAGTAGTAGGTAGTCTCAAACTGTAGAGACTACCTCCTAGGGGTTGAACCACCAATTTTATCTTTGGTATACTGGTATCCAGCCTCGACACGTCGAGCCTACCTCCCAGGGGGGCCAAGTACCAAGGGGAAGTTGATGAGGCTACACACAGCAAGGATAAATAACATACAGATAAGTTTAAGTTCCAATGCTACCTCATTAGCGGTTCTTAGAATATCTTACAAAATCAAAAGTTATTACAGTCGCTTCCCAGCGGAACCCTTGCTTTGTCTCTACAGGTCGTCAGCAGGATCGCGCTGGAAGCGCTTGGCCACTAGCTCCACGACATCTTGTACACTCTCCCAGGCGGCGTCTTCTGTGGCGGCTACCGGACCAGCAATCACCGGCGCCAAGGATATGGCGGGGTCGTGACTCCGGAAGCACGTCAGGACGTATTCAACCACCGCCCAGCAGAGCTTGCCGCCCTCTACCTCTAGGCGGGCCCCGAGGATCTGATCCAGGCGCCGGAGGCGATCGGTGGCAGAGTCCAGCACCAGGAGCGCATCGGTGATCGACGCTGGCAGCTCCAACACTGGGATGGGGCTCATCCCCAGTGGCACCAGTGTCGTGCTGGCCTCGCCGGCCCACACGACAATACACTAGACCCCGGCGCGGTGCTCTGCCTGGAGATCTACAAGGGCCTTCCTGGTGGCCTCCATCGCCTGGGGACCCGGCGCCGCCTGCGTCGCGTTAAACTGGCGGATCTGCTCCTCCAGTTTCCTCTCCTTCTCCTCGGCTTCGAGCTCGTGCTCGGCCAGCAAAATAAGCCCCATCGGGTGAGCATTTCTTCCCTAAAGACGAGATCCGTCTCTCGCCTGGCGAGGTCCGTCTCCCGCCTGTCCAAGGACTGTTCCTTCGCCTTATGATTTTCCTCGGCGAGGGCGGCATCGCTGGCCTTGCCCTCAAGCTCCTGTTGCCATTTCTGCAGCCTCTCCACAGCCTTGACCTGCTGGGCCCACTGGGATTCCAGAGTCTGGTCCAGGGCGCTCAGCTTGGCCTGATACTCTGTTGTGAGGGCCTCCCGCTGGGTCACGACCTCCTCCCTCTTGGTCACCTTCTTCTCCATCTGGGATGCCTCCAGCTCCCTGGCGCACACCTTCTGGAGGTCCCTCTTGTACTCCTTGCAGTCCCGCTCGAGTTGGGACCGCTCGGAGATGAATTGTCGGGACGCCGCCCTGGTGCGCTCCTCCAGTTGGGTGCGCCAGTCACTGAGGCACTGGTGCTCAGCCTCAAGCTCCTCCCACTCCCACAAGATTGCTGCCCCAGTGTCACTAAGGACCTGGTGGGCACGGGACATCATGCGAGGGAGGGGGACTGGCGCTGCTTCTTGTTTGGCACCCGACCGGAGTCGACGCCCAAACACCACCTCCATCTCTTCTGGAGCAGGCGGGGGGTTGGAGCTGCACGCGCTCCCTGTGTCACCCCCAGTGTCGGGAGCGGGCGCAGATTCCTCAGCTGGGACGTCCTCCGCCGCTGCGACGCCACCCGACGCTGGTGCCGCTGCCGCCGGATCCCCGGCTAGGGCATGGGAAGCCGCTGGCTCTGTCTTGGTAGTAGCCGGGGGCGAACCGCCGGCACCACCCTTAGTAGATTCTTGCTGCTGAGAGCCAGACCCATCGGTGGGCCTAGTATCTTACGGAGGAGGCGTGACCTTGGGAGCAGAGGGGGAAGAAGCTCTGACAAACAGACGATGAGTTAAGACTTGTCGGCATGATGATTAGGCTCAAAGAAAAAGGGACTACATTTACTTGGGGCCCTTGACCTTCCAGTGACCCTAGAAGCGAGGTGATCGATGCTCCTACTGCTGCTGGTGGTGGTGCCCCTGGGGGTGATCACCCCCAGATAGAGGTGGTGGCGGCGAGACCGGAGGACTGACGCGCCTCTGCACGCCGTGGGCCTGGGAGCTAGCCTCCTCAGCCCCGCCTGCAGTCCTCTGGCGCTTCTGGGGGGCTCTAAAATGAGTGACCCATCAGCGCGACGTAGCCTGCGCCGCCTCTCCTCCTCCGACCCCCCGGAGCTACCTGGAGCGGAGGCACCACTTGCAGCCCCTTTGCCCTTGTCCAAGGGGCTGGGGGCCACGACGGGGTTGGCGCTGGGAGCTGCACCGGCGGGCTGGGGACCTCCAGCTGGTGCATTGGAGATCCGGATCCCGCGGTGGGGGTCTCGGCCTCCGGTCTGATGAACCGCCACGCCGCTGCCGTTAAGGGTCGGCAGCGTGGCCAAGATCGCCATCCTCAGGCCTAGGTCATCGCAGAGCGCAGGGATGCTCTGGGGGAGTATCAGGGACTCAGGGACAAAAGTTTCCCCAGTAATCCCTCCCACCAGGACTGCTAGCTCGTCCCAGGATAGATCGGTGCCCGGCCCGCGCTGGATCCTACCGATGTTGTTAGGGCCGGTGAACCAGCAGCATAGGCACGATCTCCTCTGCCGCGGCGCGATCCGGTGCTTCAGGAGATCGCCGACCACGTGCATCGATGTCAGGCCACCCGTAGCCAAGCCCTTGATCCTGTCCAATACGGGCAGGAACTCTGGCGAGAGGGACGGCTTGGTCCTCCACTGCTTGCGGTCGAGCGCTGGCCCATCGCTCGGCGGGACGAGGCGGTCGTTGGCCTCGGCGTTGGCAATCACCCAGTCGCTGCGCCAGTTTTCCCACCTCGCACTGCCATAGGTGGGGATGTAGACAATGGCTAGATCTGGCCTCGTCTGGAAATAGTAGGCACCGATGTGGTCCCTAGTCTTCCCGGACTTGACCAGCACGAAGAAGTAGCGGAAGAGGGAAGTACAGGGGGCCACACCTACGAACATCTCGCAGAGGTGGACAAAGATGGCTGCCTGGAGGATGGAGTGGGGGTGAGGTGTTGAAGCTGAAGCCCGAACTCCTCCAGCAGCAGCAGAAAGAAGGGCGAGATCGGCAGCGCCAACCCGCAGGAGATGTAGGAGGTGAACAGCACGAACTCCCCGGCGACGAGATCGCCAAGGGGGACAGCGTCGTCGTGGATTCTTCCGGCGAGCCCCGGCGTGCTCCACCCAAGCAGGCCGCGCACCAGGTTGAGCGCCTCTTCAGACTGAAAGCGGTCAGGATGACCAAGCGAAGCCATGGCGTGTGCGGCGGCGCGGGCGTGGAACGGAGGAGCACGAAGGCAAAGGGGCGCACGCGATTGGCAAAGAATGCGAAAAGGTAACTGCTGCACGCGAGGTGAATCCTTTTTCAAGGAAACCTGAGTCCTTGTTCTGGGAAACCCTTCCGCGCGCCCCTGAATCGCCGCAGGAAATCCCGCTCGACGGGCACCTAAGACCCAAGCATCCCAGTCTCTGACACGGGGGCCTAGGTCCACAAGTCATACAGGTTGTGCGCTAGATTTCAGGTGCGGAAAGAGCGAACCGCCGCACGCGATAGCACGCCGCCTTGCCTTGGGGCCGCTGCAGAAGACAAAGGGTTACCTTTGAAACCAATGCAGCGGCAACGAGGCACCCCGTGCGTGGTCCGACGAAACCACCAGGTGTGGGGGCCGTGGGCCAGTCAGCCATGGGAACAGATATGGCAGTTGACGTGACTGAAGGTGGATTGACAGCGGGCGCGTCAGCGGACGTGCTAAAACAGCGCGCCAATCACCAATCAGGCCATGATTGAAGCAAGGTGCAAGCTTTGGCCCCACCTGCAGGCACGCATCCTCCCCTGAGGCGCCCCCGGGGGCCACTTTCGGTACCCTGAAACTAGGGTACCCCTTACTACTGTATAAAGACACAGTACCCGCGCGACTATCTTTAGTCGCGTGGTAAAAGTGTTGTATGTGGGACCAGGCCATAACTCGGCCCAGCCTCGGGCGACTACTCTGGACCAGCAACAGCGTCTGACCCCACCACATGGGCGGGTCCAGGGCCGCCACGTGTCGAGAGTGATATACTCCGAGGCATCAACAGTGAGTCTGGACCCCCATAGGAAAGTGCTGGACCCTAGGTTATACAGTCCGGACCTCCAAGATTGGTCCAGGACCACCACGTGTACGGACCGGACCCCAAGAATGGGATCCGAACCCCCCCCCCCCCCCCGTATGGGGTCCGGGCCGCCCACAGTAGGGTCCCAAGGTTCCAAGACAGAACACACCCGGGCCTTAATCAGGACCCAGGCGGGGGTCCGGAGCTGACACATGTCCAGACCTAGTCTGGTGGGATCCGGACCAGCCCGCATACACTCCTGCTCCCCGCTCAGGTGGAGACCCGATGCTGCCAACGGGCGGAACCTGGCATGACGCCTCAGGGCTACGTGCACCTTCGCATTCATTACAGATAAGACGTGCGCCCATTCCGCTGACAGGCGGCGTGCTCAGTCCATGATACATGGGTCGTGCAGTTACTCACACGTTACCATAGTGAGGGCAATGACTCACCATTACTCGTGTGGGTTACTGCCTATCAATGCTGCATGGACTGCAATCATCATGACTCCCACTGATTACTCATGCGTTACTCTGTCAGCATTAGTTATTCACATAATGTATTTCTTCCATTATGCTCCTGGGCCTGCATGTCGGGGCTCAGCATCCTTGTATGTGCCTCCCTTAAACTATAAAAGGGAAGGCACACAACGTTACAAGGGACAGACGAACTCAGACGGACTCAAACACACACTCAATACAACTTACACACAGTGGAGGTAGGGTATTACGCTCTAGCGACCTGAACCACTATAATCCCCCGAGTCTTCTTGTGTTCTTGCTCAATTCACCAAACAGGCAACCGCTTAGGCCCCCTCCTCATCTTAGGATTAGGGCGGGTGCATTCCGCCACCCGGCCGGTGGATTTCCCCACCGACATACACCTTCAGGTACAGAGATCAATTCGATGAGCCAAACGATGACTGATTAGATTGTATTGAGGCAACTAGCGATGAGTTACTTGGTGCCTACACGAGGGCCAAAGACGATGCCATGACATTGAATAGAGTTTTTGACGTTATTAGCTTCGTATACCCGATGCCGACATATGGGATGTCGCCTCCGGACTTTGCATTGCCGATGCCAATGATGTCGCCTCCACCTCCGCCTCCGTCACAATTCCCTATGGTATGTACACATATGCGTGTGTGACATGTTCATAGATGCCTTATGTGTTAAAATGAAAAACTTAGTGGTTAATATTTCATGTGTGTGTGTTATAGGGATTTCAGGTATCACCTACTTCAGTTGCCGCACCTGGAGATAGGTCTGGTCAAGACGACGCAACGCATTCTTGGGTGAACAACCTTTTCAACACCTAGAGTCCAGCCGGAGGAAGTGGTTATAACTCGAACCAACTAGGTGATGGATATGAGTGATAGTTCATCAAATGTGTTTGATTTGGAACTATGTCAATGTTCATGTCAAAGACTATGTGTCGAACTATGTCAGTTTTTAATTTGGAACTATATGTTGATGTAAAAGACTTGTTGCAACTATTTGGGACTATATGTTTGCGAATGTGAGGTGATGTTAAATTTGTGAATGTGAATACTTATGTGAATTGATGTTTGTGAATGTGAATATGTGGTTGTATATGCAATCTGTGTACATGTGTATGCAATCTATGATTTTTTCTGTAAATTTCAGAAATTTATAAAAACAGTATTTTTTGCAATTGCTGAAATTCGTTATGTCCGACAACTTAGTTTAGGTCGTCGAACATAAGACCCTGTATTATGTCCAAAGGCCTACGCTAAGCCGTCGGACATAAGACCCTGTTATGTCCGACGACTTAGCTTAGGCCGTCAGACATAAGGGTTGTGGGCCCCGTCCGTGGTCGTTAAAACGGTTACCGAGAACAATCTCCGATGGCCTGACGTGGCCGTCGGAGTTACGTTATGTTATGTCCGATGGCTAAGGACCATTGGAGATAACACAGAACCGTCGGAAATAATCTATTTCCGACGGTTTCGTGCTTATGTCCGACGGCTTTGGCCATTGGAGATTTTATGTTTTACTATAGTGGTAAGATATACTTCATCTGCCATTGTTGATTCCAGTGGATGTAGTAAAGCTTCGAGTCGGCGTCTTGTGAACATAATGGCTTCATCAAGTACTTTCTCCCTATGGGTCCTAATGTACGCTGTGTTATATAAGCTCAAGAGACATTTTGTATTGTCCACCACGAAATTTCCATCCTTATCTTTGAAACTCGTAAAGACATCTGCAAAAAAATGAAGAGATGTTTTTTTCCGAAAGCACGACAAGAGAGTTGCCATGGTAAAATATATTATATAGAGAAATGAAAGAAAACCACATACAAAGAGGAGAAGACAATGCCCCACCCCAAACAAAAGCGCTAAAAGAGAAAAGATAAAAAAATCACGCAGACAAGAATTACACACACTATCCCTCAAAATGCTGCAGAAGATCTCTTTGATGAGGAGCGCAACTGACGAAACTGACTTTTCTGGAAAGTTCTTCTATTCCTCTCTTTCCGAATCTCCCACCAAAAATAGATCATGGGACCGACATAACCACTATGCTCATGTTGCACAACTTTAAGCCGAATCTTTCTCCACCAGTTATACAACGATCCTAGGCTATCCATGGCATGGAGAGCATTAAGATTGAACCAAAGGAGTAGAAGGTTCCAAACCTCCTTGGTGAACCCACAATCTTTGAAAAGATGGTCAATATTTTTCGGCTCTTGCCTACACAGCATGCAAATTGGGTCATGCAACCATCTCCTGCGCTACAAATTGTTAACCGTGAGAATTTTCGTGTGCAGCAAAATCCATGCAAAGAAACAACAATTAGGTTTTGTCTTTGCCCTCCAGATCGGCATGAGCCTAGCCTAGGTAGACTGCCCTGGAACTGGGCAAGGTAAGCGCTTTTGGTGGTATAGACGCCATTTGGAATCCACCACCAACTTATATTGTTCTCCCTGGTAGGATCTAGAACCACCTCACTAATGGCCTCCCAGAGACCCACAAACTCTATAATTTCTATGGGTGACTCCACTGACAGCACGTGGGAGACCCATTTGTTATCCTCGATAGCGCGCCTAACAGTGATCTTCTTTCGGTTGGTCTTCTCGAAGAGCGAAGGAGCTAAGGTGCGAGCCGAAGAGACCCTGGTCGAAGCGTGAAATAGGGCTCTATCAACCTTCGAACACGGGATATCCATCCCTAGCCCAAGCACGATATTTGTTCTTCCATTGAAACCATAACCACCATAAATGGAGTGCCCTTGCAAAACTTTCCAGGTCAAGAATGCCAAGCCCCCAGGGACAAAGATGAAAGTGGTAATCCGAACTGTTAGGACAAATTTAATATTTTAAAATAGATATGTATAAAATTTAATGTTGATCTTTTCTTATGTTATCAAGCACATTAGTACAAATATGAATACAATATTACATAAAATGTTTTATGTATTATTTGGTCCCTACAACACAAATAGTTGAAAAATTTACCGAATTTGTTTCCGAATCCATACCGAAGTTTATATCTATTATTTAAGAAAATATAGGATGAATTTAAGGTTTATCTTTTATGAATCTTTACTAGTTGGATGTTAAAAACAAGAGTACAAATTTGTATTGTAGATTTTATATCCTATTTATTCGCAATCAAAGAAAAACGACTAAAAAACTGATTACCGAATAAATACCGTTTCCGACCGTTTTCATCCCTACCCAGGGATTTAGGCCTAGCAGTAGAATTCCAATTTATTAGGCAAAGCCCGCCACAAAGTGTTTTCCGGTTCCTCCCCTTTCAGGAGAGCGTTGTTTTGGATAACAACTTCCCCTCACTAGTAGAAAAAGGCTCAACACCTGCGGGACGATATATTTTTACAGACGGATCCGGTTATCCACCGACTGTGCTATTTGTAGTGGCGGTTCCTTAAGAAAACCGCCACTAGAAATCATATTTCTACTGGCGGATCCTTAAGAAAACCGCCAGTAGAAATCCATGATTTGTAGTGGCGGTTTTCTTAAGGAACCGCCAGTAGAAATACGATTTCTAGTGGCGGTTTTCTTAAGGAACCGCCACTAGAAATCATTTTTATCCTTAATTTTTCGAGTTTTTCAAACGACCTCGTATGACAAAACCATCAAAATAAAAGTTGTAGATCTCTAAAAGTTATGAAACTTTGTAGTTGACAACTTTTTTATTTGAACTCATTTCGGTTCTCAAAAATTGAATCTAAGTATGTCAAATTTAAAATTCAAATTTTGCAAACTACCTCCGATGAAAAAAGTGTCAAAATAAAAGTTGTAGAACTTCAAAAGTTATTTATCTTTGTAGTTGACAACTTTTTTATTTGAATTCGTTTAGGGTCTCAAATAAGCAATTTACACTCAAATGGTTGTAATATGTGGAGAAAACAACTACAAACTAGACACAAAGCATGTCATAGACGGAGTGGTAGTGGAGGGTACGCGCGAGGGTGAGACAACCGCGTAGCGCGCGAAAAATGCCGCGACTTGCGACTTCGACGGAGACCTCGGGCCGTCGGGCAGGTGGGGTGGGCCTAATAAAAATAATTTTTTTACTATTTTTAAAATCTGTTTTATGTTTCCTGAAAACGATTTGCACTGCCGGTTTTATTACGTCGACCGCCGGTGAAAATCGATTGTCACTGGCGGTTTTATTACGTCGACCGCCAGTGAAAATCAATTTTCACTGGCGGTCTTCAGTTACCCGCCTGTAAAAATGATGATTTTTACTGGCCCCTAACACTGGCGGTTACGATAAACGCCACTAAAAATGGGTTTACGACCGCCAGTATAGATCTTCTCTGTACTAGTGCCTTCCATCGAGGCAACCTGGCCCGAATCTTATCAATCAGAGGTTGCACATCAATCCTGTAGAGATTTCCGATATGAAGGGGCAGGCCAAGATATTTTCCTAGGAAAATGGAAATTTTTCTAGGGAAGACTTGGATTAAGGCATCTGCCACACCCTGAAATCCGCTCCTTTCTCCCTTTGTGGGCAGTAGGCTCTATTTTGGGTGCAACTCAGAAAGTCGATATGCGTTACACCAGGAAAATGGGGGTGGTCCGTATTTTGGTGGCAGTGACCAGTGTGAATCACATTCCGGAGTCTGCAGAAATAGTAGTTGGTGAAGGGTTATATGAGATTTTCTTCAAAGTTGATAAGGTACTCAAAGATGGGAAGTGGGTCGATAATGATAACATGGGTAATCGAAATGGAGATGATAAGGGGCAAGGAGAGAATGATGACTATTCTGAGAAACATGAAAAAGATTTCTTTCAGTCGGAGGAGCTAGCAGAGGATACTGTTATGGAAGATAACTCACTGCCAAGCGATTCTAAGCATCCTCAGGATGGGGCTCCTCGTGATTTGGAATTGGTGCCTCAACCAGGCTGTCAACACCTTGATGGTTCGGTGGCTACTTTGGGTATGGAGTCAGATGGTTTGATCTCGGATAATCCGGCAGCCTTGATGGCACTTATTTCTTCTGGTGAATATCAGCAGGATGTCGATCTTTCATCTGGTGCTCTTGGTCAGTCACCAGATACTGATATCGATGCTGAAATTTCCAATATCCGGTTGGAGCTGAATCCAGGCAGCGATACCCTTACTGGCGTGGCGCTGTGTGAGGACGGGCTGCACTTGCCAGTGCTTGCTGCCAGTTCTCATTCTCAGGTGGAGATCATGCCTGTTGCTAGTTCAGTCGTCGATCTGGTTGTAGAAGACGTCTGGTCTCATCCAAAGGTTGGGATCGACGTGGATGGTAATCCTATTAAATATGCTGGTAATTTACTTAATCACCAGAATGTTTTAGCTGTTTCTCCTTCGTTACACAATATTCCCTGTCATGAATCTGTTTTCTCAGTTAATCCGTCTTTTGAAACAGATATTCAGGAGAGAGTCAGTCACCTGGGACATATTAATTCCTTCGCCGAGGTTCCTCGTTCGGTCCTCCAGGTATTATGTAAAGAATTTAATATTAAAGCCAACACGAAAAATGATTGTATGAGACAAGCTCTTTCTTTAATAGCTCAATCTGAGAATAAAGTTATGGTGGCATTACAGGACGCTCTTTCATCTTATTCTCTTTCTAAGGGAGGAAAGACTGAAAAAGTTATTCAAGGTAATTTCAGATTATGTGCGAAGAGGACTAATACAGATGAAGATATTTTGTCCAAAGCACAGCGCATGGCAGCTAAGCGTAATCTGGAATTCAGTGAGTCTTCCTTCATTTCTTTTGCCCCGGAAGTCATAATTTCAAATTGTGAAAAGATTGGGATTTCTCTTGGTAGTACTGAAAATCAAGTGTTACAATCTGTGGCTTCTATTAAAAATATCGAGGTCGATAGGTTAACGGTTGCTTCAAAACCCCCTTCTCTCCATAGCGTTAATCCTTTATTGGATGATGAGGAAGCTGAGGTAGATGTGGTGTTATCTCACATTTCGAATAGCTGGGAGGATGATTCTGGGTTGAGTGCTTTAGATCGATGCTGTGAGCTTACTGCTGCGCCGCGTAAAAAGAAATCGAATAAGGCTTTCTCAAAAGGTAAGGTTAATCGCCCTTCCAAGAAGCCAATCACACCCTCTAAAATTAGTTTTAAATGAAAGGGATTTTTTGGAATTGTAGAGGCCTAGGGGATTTGGCTAAACATAATTACTTATCGCATCTATCTCGAGAACATAGACTCGACTTTATTGCTCTCATGGAGACGGGTCGCAGCTCCTTCTCGGATTCTACTTTGAGAAATTTCTGCGGTGGTGCCGACTTTCTCTGGCATCTCATTTCACCTAGAGGAAGATCAGGGGGGATGTTGTTAGGGGTGAACCTAGGTGTTTATGACATTGGTGCTATTTATGAAGGGGATTTTTATTGCAAGTTCCGACTTCGAAACAAAAAGGATGGCTTCATTTGGGCCCTTTTTGCCGTTTATGGCCCAGCTCAAGATGATTTAAAGAACGATTTTTTAGCTGAAGTTGCAGGGGTGTGCGGTGCTGAAACACATCCTTTTATCATAGGGGGGGACTTTAATATTATGCGAAGAGCGGAAGACAAAAGTAATGAAAACTTCAGCTTTCGATGGCCTAATCTGTTTAATGCTATCATTGCGAATTTAGAATTACGAGAAATAGAAATGGTGGGACGACAATTTACTTGGGCAAATGGCTTGGTTCCACCCACTTTTGAAAAGCTTGATAGGGTTTTAATGAGCCCAGAGTGGGAACTTAAATTCCCTAATGTCTCAGTCCAGGCGCTTGACAGATCTCGGTCTGATCATACACCTTTATTACTGAATGGCAAGGCCCCCACGAGCCTGGGAAATTTCTCTGAGTTTAAATTTGAATTAGGATGGTTAACTAGAGAGGGATTCTTTGATTTGGTTTCTTCTATTTGGCAACAAGAACGTAGAGGAGAAACTGCCATACAGATATGGCAGAACAAGATAAGGTCCCTTCGGCAGTATTTAAGGGGATGGGCAAAGAACTCGACGGGGTTAATTAAAAAGGAGAAACAACAACTTTTAGAATTGATTGATGAACTCGATAAAAAGGCGGAGTTTACTTGCTTATCGCCTATCGAGTTGAACTCTAAAGCTTTTGCCAATGATAGGCTTGCCAGTATCTTGAGAGAGGAAGAAGTACGTCTCTTCCAGAGGGCCAAGGTCAAACATCTCCTCGAAGGTGACACTAATACAAAATATTTCCATTTAGTGGCTAACGGCAGGCACCGGAGGCAACGGATTTTTTCGTTGGAGGATGAGGATGGTGCATGCATAGCGGATGAGGAAGAACTTAAATCACATATAACGAGTTATTACAAGAATCTCTTTGGGAAGCCTGACATAACATTGGTTGATCTGGATGAATCCTTTATCCAAGACATTTCTCAAGTCTCTGATACTGAGAATGAAATTTTAACTGCTAATTTTACTATAGATGAAGTTAAAAAGGTGGTTTTTTCTTTGGAGCATAACAAAGCTCCTGGGCCGGATGGCTTTCCAGTAGAATTTTATCAAGCTTTTTGGGAAGTGATTAAGGATGATCTATTTGCGTTGTTTGTGGACTTTCATCAAAATTCCCTTTCGGTTCATAGCTTAAATTTTGGAGTAATTACTCTAATTCCAAAGAAGGATAACGCATTTAAAATCCAGGATTATAGGCCTATTTGCTTACTTAATGTCTCGTTCAAAATCATAACTAAAGTCCTTTCAAATAGAATAGGTCTTGTGGCTGATAGAATTGTCTGCCCTTCTCAGATAGCTTTTATGCGCGGTCGAAATATTCTTGAAGGGGTTATTATTCTTCATGAATCCATCCACGAATTACAGAGTAAAAAATTAGATGGAATTATTCTTAAGCTAGACTTCGAGAAGGCCTATGATAAAGTCAACTGGAAGTTTCTCCAACAAGCGATGCGTATGAAGGGTTTCTCTCCCTCCTGGTGTGCTTGGATCCATACAATAGTCTCTGGAGGCCATGTTAGAGTTAAAGTGAATGATGACGTAGGTCCTTTTTTTAGTACTTTTAAGGGCCTTCGTCAAGGGGACCCTTTGTCGCCAATATTATTCAATATTGTAGCTGATATGTTAGCAATTCTTTTCGCAAGGGCGAAAGAGGAAAATCAATTCAATGGAATTGTTCCGCATTTGATTCCGGAGGGTTTGTCTATCCTTCAGTATGCCGATGATACGGTGGTGTTCTTAGATCATAACCTAGAGCATGCTCGGAACATTAAACTTTTGTTGACACTTTTTGAGCAAATGTCAGGACTAAAAATTAATTTCCATAAAAGTGAGATATTTTGCTATGGGTTGGCTAAGGAATATGAATTGCAATACTCACACTTATTTGGTTGTGGAATTGGGACAACGCCTTTCAAATATCTCGGAATTCCTATGTCTCATCGAAGATTGAGAAATAGTGACTGGCAGGGGGTTATAGACCGGTTTGAAAAGAGGCTTAGTACTTGGAAGGCCAAATTTCTATCTTCGGGTGGACGGCTAGTCCTACTTAATTCTGTGTTAAGTAGCCTGCCAATCTTTATGATGTCGTTCTTTGAGATACCGGCAGGCGTCTTGAAGAAATTGGATGCTATTCGGTCTAGATTCTTTTGGCAGGGAGGAGGTAGTAAAAGGAAGTATAGGCTGGCCAGATGGAATATCGTTTGTCAACCCAAGGAGTTAGGGGGTTTAGGTGTCTCTAATCTAGCTGTAAAAAACACAAGCTTACTCAGCAAATGGCTCTTTAAATTACTCAATGAGGATGGGATGTGGCAACAATTACTTAAAAATAAATATCTAGGCGAGAAATCTCTTTCTCAAATATCTAGAAGACAGGGGGATTCTCAATTCTGGTCGGGTCTAATGAATATTAAGGACCAGTTCCTTAGAGGGGGGCACTTCAAAGTGGGGAATGGTCAAGCTACCAGATTCTGGAAGGACAAATGGGTAACCAGTCGACCTCTTAGTGAACAATTTCCGAATCTCTTTAATATAGTGCGTAACAAATCTGCCTTGGTTGCATTCGTTTTTTCTGATACGAACCTTAATTTGTCTTTTCGACGTACAATCATGGGGATTAAATTAGTTGAATGGCACAACATGCTAAACTTGCTAACTGATGTTACACTGTCTCTGTCTAGAGATAAATTTGTTTGGGACGGTCATAGGAATGGAATCTTCTCTGTCCAATCTATGTACCATTTGTTGATGAATATTCCCAACAACGAACAGAACAAGAAGCTTTGGAAACTTAAGCTCCCCTTGAAAATAAAAGTTTTTTTGTGGAATTTATGTCGTGGAGCAATCCTTACTAAAGATAATTTAGCCAAAAGGCGGTGGCATGGTAGCTTGACATGTTGCTTTTGCAATCGAAATGAAAGTATTCACCACCTCTTTTTTGACTGTTATATGGCCAAAAGCATATGGAGAATAATTTACTTTGCCTTAAAATTAGAAATGCCCGTTAGCATTAATCATATTATCGGGTCTTGGGGAACTAATAGGGGTCTGGGGTATAAAAAACTTTTACTCTCTGGAATAGCAGCTTTATTTTGGGCTATTTGGCTCAGTCGAAATGAGGTGGCTTTTAATCATAAACCAATTCCATCAATTATGCAGGTTATTTTCAGATGTACTCACTGGCTAAGATTCTGGAGACTGCTACAAAAGGAGGAATCGCAACAACAAATCCTCGTTGCTTCGCACGTTCTGGAAGTGGTGGCGATGGAAGTCTTCGCAAACCATGGATGGCGCTCAAATACAAGAATTGAGTATGGCTAGTGTTAGTCATAGTTTTATAATTTAGTTTCTTTGAGCTAGTATCACTATTCATGCAACAGTGCTTAATTGTAATAATCGACTTGTATTGGCTGTACGCATTATCATGCTAAAGCCGGAACTCTTGTTTCCATTATCAAAAAAAGGCACCTTATGGGGTAAATTTCCGTCTTCGTCATATTGAAGCTAAGCCCAGAGCAAGCAATGAACGCTTGTAACAAACTATTTAGGCCACGAAGGTCGGTCACTTCTGGGTTGGTAAAGATTCCAGCGTCATCGGTGTAGAGAGAACAGTGGATAGTGGTTGGTCATGGGATGACGCCCGACTTGAGAAGATTTGCTTTCACTGCTAATTCAATGATCCTTTGTAGCGGGTCAATGGCTAAAACAAACAGTATAGGCGATAGGGGATCACCTTGCCTAAGACCTCTTAGAAGAGATGTTGTTTTGTCTCTAGCTAGAAGTGTATACAGATTGAATTCAAAATATCAAAGTTTCTGTCAGACTAGGAGGATTTTGCAATTGTACTACCTCCATTTTTTTATTTGACGCTAGCTAGTTCAATATTACACTAACAAACGTCAAATAAAGAAACCGGAGGGAGTATATAATTTCAGTTTGCTTGCACATATAATATGTATTATCGGATTTTCAGCAGTTTATATATCGGTTCATCATTGCTGCTGACTTTGTAGTGGTTGGCGTCGATGCAATAGTGAACTGATATATAAACTGCTGAAAATCCGATAATATATATAACCATGTTTCCACAGAAGCAAGAAATGTGTCGGTTGTTTCCGCAGAAGATAAACAATAAATGTGTCAGTTGGTTACCTGATGAAACATAATAACCATGTTTCCGCAGAAGATAAAATCTCAGCGAGACTAAACACAGGTCTTTGTCATCGTAATCCGAACTGTGAACAAAGCTCAGCAGCTCACTGATCTCATCCTCGTAGTGGTTGTCCAGTACAAGCCTCTCTAGTGTGATTATAAGATCTAAAATACATTTTACCTGATTTGCAGCCTTCAGCATTTTCCGAACCTCTTCTTTTAACACTTGAGCTCTTTCTGTCATGTATCCATGCTGCATTGGGCAAGCAAGTGTTAGCCAGTTTCGTTTATCAGATTTTTTCAATGCACCTTTTGCTCTGATGGCAGCATTAGAGCTTGTTTGGTTTCATCAAAATCCATATGAATTAAAGGAAACTGGATGGGTTTTAATTTATAGCAAGTCAAAATCGTTCATAATTTTTTTCCAATCCCCTCTAGAAATAACCAAACAAGATCTCCTTTGGTGCAGTTGGCAGCTTGCAATTCACGAAAAAATCGCCCCACAGACTTGGGTGGAAGGTGGGATCCACTTGCAGCCTTCTTTGGTCTACAGCTTGATCTTTTGGTGGTCAATCGATGTTGCACTGCAACAGTACTTACAGGCGCTGTGCATGGACAAGCAGCAGTACTTTGGATTGGAATCTTACAGCTCTAGCATATGCATACGTTGAAAGCGGAATAGTCAGATGATGCATGCAGGCAAGAAGACAGCGACGGACGGCTCATGTACAGGTGCTATACAAGTCTGGCATGGCACTTCTGTTACTAGTTCTGCGTGAAAAACGTTGGGTCCAAGATGGGAGAATCGCGCTGCAGTCGGATCAATTTCTTTTTCTTGAAAATATTGCCGAGGAGCTATAGGATTTACATTACTGAAGAACAAGGACGGGTACTTGTATTTATTATATTCTTTTTAGAATACATAGGAGAACTACTACGCATCATTGCATTAAGATAGGGGAAAAAAAGGCTTATATAGCCTTACAGCCCTAAAACCACCAACACTACGGATTCTAGCTTACAAACAAGCCTGATATGAATTTAGAAACCGACCACCCCTTATCCTTTGTGTCTCGTATCTCTGTGTTCGCCCCCTCTACTCGGAGCCGACCCTCTCTTTTTATAGGTGTCGAGGACCATAATTAGGGGTACCCCTAAGACTCCTAAACTCGGCTGGTAATCACCATCAGCACAAAGCTGCAAAGACCAGATGGACGCAATACAGGTCAAGGCTCCGTCCACTCAAGGGACGTGATCTCGTCTCGCCCGAGCCCAACCTCGGGCAGGAACAGCAGACCCAGGTGGATTCACGCCTCGCCCGAGGGTCTCCTCAAGCAACGGGCACACCTTCCACTCGCCCGAGGCCCAGCTCGGGCAGGCTTCGCAGAGAAGCAACCTTGGCCAGATCGTCTCGCCAACCAACCGGATCGCAGGAGCATTCAATGCAAGGATCGCCTGACACCTTATCCTGACGCGTGTTCCACAGTCGACAGGGCCGAAGTGACCGCAGTCATTTCGCCCCTCCACTGACTGACCTGACAGGAAAACAGCGCCGCCTGCCCTACTCCGACTGCTGTGCCACCCGCCAGGGTGAGGCTGACAGCAGACAAGTCCAGCCTCGGGCGCCATAGGAAGCTCCGCCTCGCCCGACCCCTAGGCTCGGCCTCCGCCTCGACCTCGAAAGACGGTCTCCGTCTCGCCCGACCACAGGGCTCAGACTCAGCCTCGACCTCGGAGGAGTCACCGCCTCGCCCGACCTCGGGCTCGGACCGACCACGCAGCAGGGGGTACATCATTACCCTACCCCTAGCTAGCTCAGGCTACGGGGAACAAGACCGACGTCCCATCTGGCTCGCTCAGGTAAACAAGTAATGGCACCCCGCATGTTCCATGTCGACGGCGGTTCTCAGCCCCCTACGGAAGCAAGGAGACGTCAGCAAGGACCCGACAGCCCCGACAGCTGTGCTTCTACAGGGTTTAAGCGCTCCTCCGACGGCCACGACATCACATGAACAGGGCACCAACACCTCTCCGACAATCACGTCGGCATGTACATAGGGCTCTGGCTCCTCTCTGCTAGACACGTTAGCACTTTGCTACACCCCCATTGTACACCTGGGCCTTCTCCTTACGTCTATAAAAGGAAGGTCCAGGGCCCTCGTACGAGAAGGTGGCCGCGCGGGAGGACGGGCTGACGAACAGGCTCTCTCCCTCTCACGCGAACGCTTGTAACCCCCTACTGCAAGCGCATCCGCCGTGGGCGTAGGACAACACGAGCCGCGGTTCCCTTTCTTGTTCCCCCTTGTGTTCCGTCTTGCGCCGACCCATCTGGGCTGGGACACGCAGCGACAATTTACTCGTCGGTCCAGGGACCCCCCGGGGTCAAAACGCCGACAGTTGGCGCGCCAGGTAGGGGCCTGCTGCGTGTTGACGAACAGCTTCCCGTCAAGCTCCGGATGGGTAGTCTCCAGCAACCTCTCCAGCCGGGGACGATGCTCCATTTCGGGAGTCTCGAGTTCATGTCCCTCGACGGCAGCTACGACGTGGTACTCCTTCCTCCACCGCGCGACAACGACAATGGCGGCTGTCAGCCCGCCCGCCGGTGGCGGAATCGACGACGTCTTCCCCCCGTGGCGGAAGAGCAGCATCCGGGCCTGTCCCGTCACCTTCCCCGCCGTAGGAGGAGGAGGCGGGGCAACCACGGCCAAGCAGGAGGCGGCACCTCGTTGGCTGTCGAGCGAGTCGACGACGCCGGCGCCCCAACGGGGGACACGTCGGGCGTTGACCTCGCGTCTGAGATGAAGGCGAGCGTCGTTTCCCCGCAACACGCCAAACCCAAGCGGACGGATGACGCCAGCACGCTCCCGAAGGACTTGCTGGGCGTAAGCCTCGTACCCGAGATAACGGTGTTGTCCGTCCCCGACGCGACTTCGTCACCATCCATCAATCAAGAGGTATCGTCCGTTTTCCATCCTGTGCCTTTTAGATTCAGCTTCGACCCACCAAGCGACCCCGCTTCGGTGGACGCTTTCATAAACGCATATCCAAACCTTCCGGGGTACCATATGTGGTCAACCTGGGACCGACTGACGGTCGTCTCAACCTACGGGCCCCCGGGTTCCGAGGAAGATGACGACCCCAACTCTGGTTGGGATTTCTCCGTGCTCGGTAACCCCAGTGCCATGCGGGACTTCATGACCGCATGTGACTACTGCCTCTCCGATTGCTCCGATGGTAGCCACAGCCTCGGCGACGAGGACTGTGGCCCAAGTCGCGAATGTTTCCACGTCGATTTAGGGGGTCTCGACGAAGGCAACCACCTTGGTATGCCAGAGGACGGTGATCCCCCTAGGCCTGCGCCTCGCGTTGACATCCTTCGGGAGCTAGCTGTGGTCCCAGTCCCTGCGGGGGGTCAGGACACACAGCTCGAGCAAATCCGCGAGATGCAGGCCAGGCTCGACGAGGAAGCAGGACAACTTGTCCAGCTCCGGCAGAACATCGGGCAGGAGTGGGCAGGCCAAGCACTGGCCGAAGAAGCGCGCCATCTGCCCAGGACGTCCAGCACCGCATCACTGACGATGCCAGGGCAAGGCTGCCCCCGGTTTCCAGTGGGGTCGGCCAGAACCTGGCTGCAGCAGCAATACTACTTCGAGCGAAGCCGGAGCCATCCACCACCGAGGGGCGGCGTATCTAGGGAGAACTCAAGAATCTCCTGGAGGATGCCGCGGTCCGACGGGCCGAAAGCTCTGCCTCCTGAAGGCAGGGGTACCCCCCGGAGCATCGCGCCGCGACTTCCCGATTCATGCAGGAAGCCTCGGTCCACACTGGGCACACGCGGGACGCAACGCCTGCAGCCCCTGGTCGCCTCGGCCACGAGCACCACCGCCGCGACCGTCGAGCCCACCTCGACGAGAAGGTGCGCCAAGGCTACCACCCCAGGCGTGGGGGACGCTACGACAGCGGGGAGGATCGGAGTCCCTCGCCCGAACCACCCGGTCCGCAAGCTTTCAGCCGGGCCATACGACGGGCGCCGTTCCCGACCCGTTTCTGAGCCCCGACTACCATCACCAAGTACTCGGGGGAAACAAGGCCGGAATTGTGGCTCACGGACTACCGGCTGGCCTACCAGCTGGGTGGAACGAACGATGACAACCTCATCATCCGCAACCTCCCCCTGTTCCTCTCCGACGCCGCCCGAGCCTGGCTAGAGCATCTGCCTCCTGCGCAAATCTCCAACTGGGACGACCTGGTCAAAGCCTTCGCCGGCAACTTCCAGGGCACATACGTGCGCCCTGGGAACTCCTGGGATCTCCGAAGCTATCGCCAGTAGCCGGGAGAGTCCCTGCGGGACTACATCCGGCGATTTTCGAAGCAGCGCACCGAGATGCCCAACATCACCGACTCAGATGTCATTGGTGCGTTCCTCGCCGGCATCACTTGTCGCGACCTGGTGAGCAAGCTAGGTCGCAAGACCCCCACCAGGGCGAGCGAGCTGATGGACATCGCCACCAAGTTCGCCTCTGGCCAGGAGGCGGTCGAGGCCATCTTCTGGAAGGACAAGCAGCCTCAGGGGCGCCCGTAGGAAGATGTCCCCGAGGCGTCCGCCCAGCGCGACACAAAGAAGAAGGGCATGCATTGCTCGTCCAGAGGCCGGTCTACTTCATCAGTGAGGTACTGTCCGCGACCAAAATCCGCTACCTACAAATCCAGAAGATACTGTACGCGGTGATTCTGACGTGGTGAAAGTTGCGACACTACTTCGAGTCTCATCTGGTGACTATGGTGTCGTCTTTTCCCCTGGGGGAGATCATCCAGTGCCGAGAGGCCTCAGGTAGGATCACAAAGTGGGCGGTGGAGATCATGGGCGAGACAATCTCGTTCGCTCCTCGGAAGGCCATCAAGTCCCAAGTCTTGGCGGACTTCGTGGCTGAATGGGTCGACACCCAGCTTCCAGCAGCTCCGATCCAACCGGAACTCTGGACCATGTTTTTCGATGGGTCGCTGATGAAAACAGGAGCGGGCGCGGGCCTGCTCTTCATCTCACCCCTCGGAAAGCACCTCTTCATCTCATATACCTCGTTTCTCTTCACATACGCAAATAAAGTCTAACCATCAAGGAAGGGTCAGCCTTGTCTCGGCAAAGCCCGACCCTCCCTCGGGGGCTAGAAGGGGGGAACCCCCTCTGCGTCAAAATTTCCCTTGAAAAAAGTCTTCCACCAAAATGACTTTCGTGTTTCCCGATTATATTAGTAACAGAACCCCAAGAAACGAATAAGAGCGCATGTAAGCGGCAAGGCCGACCGAGCCGAGGAACTCCTACGCCTCCGGGATACAGATACCTCACTCGTCACCTACCACGAAAAATAACTCTTACTTGGGTAAGCGATTCTGCTACTGACGGACAAGTCCGGATACGCGGAACAGGAAGAAAAGAGACGCAACTTTATGTCACGATGACAAAGTGTTCAGGCCTCGGTGGCGCGAAAGACACATACATATTCAAAACAAACTGCTCCGGCAGAATCAGGCATCGCCCGGGGGAGGAGCGACACCCTCGGCTTCGTCTCCACCTTCGGCTCCGTCTCCACCCTCGGCGAGATCCACCCCGGCCTTGGACGGCGATGCAGGCGGAAGGATTTCCACCTCGAAGGAGGACGCCAACACGGCGCTTGGGCCCGTAGCGGCCGCGTCAAGCCTCTGAACTTCGGCCAGGGCAGCTTCATCTTCATCAGGAAGACAGTACCCCTCGCTGACCCGCTCCAGATCCACATCGTAGTGGGAAGCGAGCACGGCGAAGGCCCGCCTAACGTCGTGATGTAGCGCCTCGCGGAGTCTGCGGCGCACATGGCCGCCCAAGGCCTGCAGGCGACTCTGGGGGGAGCTTCTCGAGGGGACGTCGTCAAGACCGAAGACCTGGCAGAAGGCCGAGATAGCTTCGGACATGGCCACACGGTCGGCCTCTTCTGCTCAGCCGCCTGGGCAAGTGCCTTGGCGGACTCGTTGAGGGCAGACTCGAACTCTGCAAACGGCCAAAACAAAATTCTTCAAACACGAGTTGAAGAATGAAGCTGAATCAAACTCTCAAAGTAGCCAAGATATACCTTCGGCCCGGGCACGCTGCTCCGAGGCTGCGGCTTGGGCGGACTGAGCAGACCCGACGGCCACGGCCAGGTCCACCACAAGGGCTTCGGCCCGAGCAGACGCTTTGGCTAGCTGGCCTCCAAGGGCCTCAGCCCGGCTTTTAGCCTCGGCAGCCCGGCTCTGAGATTGGTCTCGCTCACCGATGACCTAGCCAAGCTCCAACTGCCACCGCTGCGCCTCGGCGCGTGCCGCCGCTGCCTCTGCCCCCAGCTCGTCACAGAGCAACCGAAGGTCCGCCGCCTCGGCGCTCCGTTGGGAGAGGTGCTCGGTAGCCTCGGCAAGCGCGGCCCTCAGGAACCGCAGCGAACCCCAGACGTCGGCCTCACGGCGGATGAACGACGACTTGGCGGTACTCAGATCCATCAAATCCTGAGGAAAAGAAGCAGGGCATCACAAAGAGTGCCCCGGTCACGTGAAAGGTATGCCTGAAATCCTTACCTGGAGGATCCTGGGAACGTTCCTGGCAAGGACCTCCATGGTCGACCGAAGCGACCCCATCGCTGCCTCGGCGCACTCGCGGAGCTCGTCCCGAGACTGCTCCTCCCGCTCATCGTCAAGAACGAAGAGGGGCTTCGAGGCACCACGGGTCCAGAACCGGAGTGCCTCCCCACGCCGCTCATTGGGACCGCGCCGCGCGAGGATGAGGTCGCGCTCCGCGGGACGGGCCGCGGTTTAGCGCCCCCCTTCTCCAAGGCGTCGGCACCCCCTGCGGTCGGCGCATCGGGTACCTCCTCGACTAAGGGGGCAGGCTTCCGATCACCGGCCTCGGGTAGCAGCGCCTCAGCCATCTCAGCATCGGCGGCGATGGATGGCTCCACGGGCAGAACGGCAACAGCCTCGGCAGAGGCTGGTGCCGGCGTCGGCAACACGTCAGGTGGTGTGAAGGCCGCGACCTCGCCAGCAGTCTCCCCCGGCACGACGGCCGCCTCAGTAGAGGGGTTAGCCTGAGGGGCTCGCCCCACGGCAACCCGAGACGCCTGAGCCCCCCGCTTTGGGGCATCTTGTGAGGAGGCCAGCCGACCGGCATAGCCCGATGTGGCACTGGCTGTAGAAGCCGACACCGTCTTGAGGACCTTCTGGGGAGCCAGACCTGTCGAGTCGTGCCTCCGTTTGCTAGGAGGAAAAGGAAAAGCAAGATCAGGACACACGAAGAAGGAGCCGGGACAGAGGTATCCTCAGATACTTACCCACTCCGGACCAAGGCCAATCGTGCCTGCGGGGAGGCCCCTCGGGCCTCGGCCCCCGCGAGCGCTGCCAAGGTTTGCCCTGCTGCCGGCTTCGGCACCATCCCCGCCTCGGGCGCCCGAGGCGCCGAAGGGACGGTCTGCCCAGGCGCAGTCACAACGACCTGAGGACCAACCTCCTGTGCGGCCGACACGGGCGACTGCTCTTAGGGGACAGGCGGGTCGGCCTGACTGCCCGGGGTCACCTCAACTACCTCGGCCAAGGGGTCAAGTACCCCCTCGGCCTGCCCCTGTTCTTCGGACCGGGACCCTGATGTCCCGGCCCCGGATACCGACGGCGCCAGCCCACTCGGGGGCTG
Source organism: Zea luxurians (assembly GCA_029449295.1). Lineage (NCBI taxonomy): Eukaryota > Viridiplantae > Streptophyta > Magnoliopsida > Poales > Poaceae > Zea > Zea luxurians. Next base: position 31,774,132 of record JAOPSE010000010.1, on the reverse strand, counting down.
GCTCGACGACCCTTGGCCCAGCCTCAGATCCGGGCTGAGGCCAAGGCGGGCCGCCATGTTGTCGTTTTCGTCATCATCATCGTCATCGTTGTCATTAGGCGTCTCCGGCGATGGCTCCCTCGGAAGCCCGTCCCTCTCCTGCTTCCGACGACGCCTCTCCAAGGCGTCCCGAGCCCGCATCCGCTCGCGAGCCCGAGCCTTTTTCACGTCCTTCTTCTCCTTCTTCTTCTCCGCGGCGACCCTCCGCGCGGCTCGGTCCACCGTGTTCTCCGGGACCGGTGGCAGAGAAGGCTTGTGAAACCCCAACTCCTGGAGACGAACGGAAATCTCGGCGGTGAGAACCAAGGGCAATCTGACACAAGAAAGAAGAAGGAGCGGACACTCACCAGGGATATGCACCCGCGCTCGGGACGCATCGAGGGCTGGGTAAGGGCGCCGGCATCCAACCGTGCCGGCTACCCGCCTGTGGAGGTCATCGGAGGGGAGGGGGACCGAGGACATCTGCGAACCCTCCAAGTCGACCCCCGGCGTCATCTCCGAAAGCAGTAGCCGCCGCTCCGTCAAGGGGAGCACCCTCCGGCGATGGATGGCGGCAACCACCCCCACGGTGGTGAGCCCTCCGTCTCGCAGCTCCTGCAAGGCCTCCAGAAGGGGCTGGAGATTCTTCTGTCTCTCGCGCGGGGCCCCATAGCGCCAGTTGCTATCGGCGGCAGTCACCACTCGTTGAGAAAACGATGGGAGCCTCCCATCGTCGTTCCGGAGGTAAAACCACCGGCGCTGCCACCCCTTGTTCGAAGACACAAGGATGGCAGGGATGTACTATTGCGCACGCGCCTGCCTCAACTGGAGGATGCAGCCACCGGCCCGCACCGCCATGCTTTTCCCCCGTCGTCGAAGCAAAAGGCTCCGCGGAGAAGAGATGGGTCCACAGATCCTAGTGGGGGTCAATCCCCAAAAACCCTTCGCAAACCGCCGCGAAGATGCCTGCTTGCGCGATAGAGTTGGGGTTGAGATTGTGCAGCTCGACCCCATAGAAATGCATAATCGCCCGCATGAAACGGCTTGCCGACACTCCGAACCCTCGCTCATGGAAAGAGACGAAACTCAGCACATACCACGACGGCGGGGACGGGGCGGCTCCGCTCGGAGGGACCATCCACTCCGGCTGCGGGTCACCGGAGAGGGGACGAAGCAAGCCATCGGCAACAAGGGCCTCCAGATCGTCCGCCGTGACGGTGGAGAAAGGCCACGGGTCGCGCGGCGGAACGATGGTTACCCGGTCGGCCATCACCAAGCGAAGGGGGTGGCGGCGGAGCAGACAAGGTGTGCGGTTTTCTTTCTCTGGCTATTCCCTCAGGTTGAGGAAACCAAAGCAGGAGGCGAGCAGCAGAGTAGAGAACCACCACCGGTCCCTCTTCCGAATATATAAAGGCCCTGGCAAGACCCGTTCAACACTTCGCCCGAACCCGCCGCGAAATTCAAAACTCGAAGGCGAAACGCCCGTTCCTCGAACAGCTCGCGCAATGACTGCCCCCTGAACCACTCGTCCCGTCGCATTAACTCCACGGCAGGGCAGGCGACACCTTTGGCAGGCGAAGCGGGCGACGCTTCACCTCCGCCATAATGACCGCGTCAAAAAAGGTGCGCCACACCGTTCAATTTCGTATCCTTTTCCTCTTCCCCTTTCTCTCTCTTGCTACAGGGACCGGGAAAGGGGATACTCCGAAAGGGATCCTTCTCTGCGAAGGAAGCGGGCCCCGAGCCCTCCTACTGATCAGGGGTTCGAAGGCTGGCCCCTCGGAAGGGTTCGACAGCCACCCCAGAGCACTCGGGCTCCGCGCCCACTATTGGTCAGAGGTTCGAAGGTTGGCCCCTCGGAAGGGTTCGACAGCAGCCTCATGCCACTCGGGCTCCACGCCCACTACTGATCTGGGGTTCGAAGGCTGGCCCCCCGAAGGGTTCGACAGCCGCCTCAGAACACGCAGAGCGAGGGATGACTCTGGGTACATCCGATACATGGCCGAGGCTCGGGCTACGCTCCCGAGGTACCCTAGGACATTTCCGAGACCAGCAGGAGCGATTCTGTAATGGAATCCAATCAGAGGGAGGCATCGAGCCCTTGGACCCTATCAAACGGGACCGGGTCTGGCAAATCACCTGCAGGTACTTTTGGAGCGTGCCTCTAGGCCACTAGCCGACCCTTATCGAACGGGGCACGGGCGTCCACTCGGATCACACGTTAGCAACTCACTGGAGACACCATGTTCGGCGCCCTCCGAGGGCAACATGGCGCTTTCCCCCCTCCTCCTTGCGGAAAGGCGACGAAGGGGCGTATGAAAAAAGCCGAGTCAGTCCTTGACCATACTCTCGCCCTGTGCAGAGGCTCAGAGGCTGCTCTCGCAAACCCGGCTCCGGCCAAACCGTTGACAGCGTCAACATACCAGCCCGAGAACTCGGAACCTGACTATGCACCCGGGCTACGACCAGTTCGCATGAGGGAACAATCAGACCGACCGAGGCATCACGAAAGGCATTAAGACCTCGAAGGAGTCAAACCACTCCTCCGAGGCCTCGGGGGCTACACCCGGCGGGTGCGCTCGCACGCACCCACCGGAACAAAGTGTAACTGAGGAAGGCCGATCCCCTTGCAAAAAAGTGCGACAAAGCTTCCAAGCGAGTACCAACACTCCCTTTGAGGCTCGGGGGCTACTGTCGGGGACCATAATTAGGGGTACCCCCAAGACTCCTAAACTCGGCTGGTAATCACCATCAGCACAAAGCTGCAAAGGCCTGATGGGCGCAATACAGGTCAAGGCTCCGTCCACTCAAGGGACGCGATCTCGCCTCGCCCGAGCCCAGCCTCGGGCAGGAACAACAGACCCAGGTGGATTCACGCCTCGCTCGAGGGCCTCCTCAAGCAACGGGCGCACCTTCCACTCGCTCGAGACCCAGCTCGGGCAGGCTTCGCGGAGAAGCAACCTTGGCCAGATCGCCTCGCCAACCGACCGGATCGCAGGAGCATTCAATGCAAGGATCGCTTGACACCTTATCTTGACGCGCGTTCCACAGTCGACAGGGCCGAAGTGACCGCAGTCACTTCGCCCCTCCACTAACTGACCTGACAAGAAAACAGCGCCGCCTGCCCTGCTCCGACTGCTGTGCCACCCGCCAGGGTGAGGCTGACAGCGGCCAAGTCCAGCCTCGGGCGCCATAGGAAGCTCCGCCTCGCCCGACCCCTGGGCTCGGCCTCCGCCTCGACCTCGGAAGACGGTCTCCGCCTCGCCCGACCCTAGGGCTCGGACTCAACCTCGTCCTCGGACGACGGTCTCCGCCTCGCCCGACCCCAGGGCTCGGACTCCACCTCAACCTCGGAAGACGGTCTCCGCCTCGCCCGACCCCAGGGCTCGGACTCCACCTCGACCTCGGAAGACGGTCTCCGCCTCGCCCGACCCCAGGGCTCGGACTTAGCCTCGACCTCGGAGGAGTCACCGCCTCGCCCGACCTCGGGCTCGGACCAACCACGCCGCAGGGGGGTACATCATTACCCTACCCCTAGCTAGCTCAGGCTACGGGGAACAAGATCAGCGTCCCATCTGGCTCACCCTGGTAAACAAGTAATGATGGCACCCCGCATGCTCCATGACGATGGCGGTTCTCAGCCCCCTACGGAAGCAAGGAGACGTCAGCAAGGACCCGACAGCCCCGACAGCTGTGCTTCTATAGGGTTTAAGCGCTCCTCCGACGGCCACGACATCACATGAACAGGGCACCAACACCTCTCCGACAGCCACGTCGGCATGTACATAGGGCTCTGGCTCCTCTCTGCTAGACACGTTAGCACTTTGCTACACCCCCCATTGTACACCTGGGCCTTCTCCTTACGTCTATAAAAGGAAGGTCCAGGGCCCTCGTATGAGAAGGTGGCCGCGCGGGAGGACGGGCTGACGAACAGGCTCTCTCCCTCTCACGCGAACGCTTGTAACCCCCTACTGCAAGCGCATCCGCCCTGGGCGCAGGACAACACGAGTCACGGTTCCCTTTCTTGTTCCCCCTTGTGTTCCGTCTCACGCCGACCCATCTGGGCTAGGACACGCAGCGACAATTTACTCGTCGGTCCAGGGACCCCCCGGGGTCGAAACACCGACAATAGGTGAAGAAGAAGAGGGTCAGTTACAAGTGGCTTTCATCGAAGGAGCTACTTAGCTTCACTATGATAGAACAAAGCGTTTTACCTCGATAAAATTGTGCTCGTCAGTACACGCCTCGGTCGTCTGTGCTTCTCTAGCCCGACTCTTTAAGACTGGTTGCGTGTGGGCGGTGAGGAGCTCCAGCGCCATCATTACTCTCATTGTACCACGCCAACCCCGAGCCATTGTATAGCCTAGGTCTCAACGTGGCTCGTCGTGTTGTAGGCCCTGTAGATTACCAAGGCATTGAGGCCTAGGCTTGATCGGTCATGAGTGGTCTGTATGCCTAGGGGCCCGTAGGTCATGGGTGGAAGGAGGACAGTCCTCGGGACTATCCAGGGGCAGGTTCTTCTAGGGTGGACTCTTCCCTCGTCCTTCTGTTGACTCGTGGGCCCTAGGGGCCCAAGGATTTTTTTTCTCCTACAGTAGCCCCCAAGGGGAGAGTTGGTGGCTTTTTCTAGGCCTGGCGGAGATTGCTTCGTCGCTGTTGGCATCTGTGTTCGGGGGGCAGGTGAGATTTGTGGGATCCATTTTCTATCGTTATTCTGAGGACGAGGTCGGGCTTCGCTCACCACGTGTCACATTTTCCTTGACCGTGTAGAATGGGCTACCCGTTGTTTCGCTTCCTTGTGTGCCCCTTTATAAGCGGGTGCTCCCGAGCATCGTCTTCTTCCTTGGCTGTCCCTTTCTTGGCAAGAAGAGGGTACTTTATTGTCATTTTGTCCTAGTGCCTTATGGATCCGAGCAAGCGATCTACGGATGTCCGCTCCCTAGTTTTAGGCCAGCGATAATGCTTGATCGAGTCAGGGTGTGTGCCCTTTTGATCTTTGTAACCCTCCTTTTCTCCCCTCATCGATTTACGTGTTCTTCACACTCATCTCCTCCCCTTAGGTCGACGATTTCAATGGGAACTCGTAGGGATCTCGGGTCGTCCTTTCGTCAAGATGGCCCTTCCGCCCCCTTGACGTTGACAGACTTGCAGGGGATTCTGGTCACCGCTCATGTGGCCCTTAAAGCTACTATCGACTAGACCTGATCATGGGCCACCCGACTCAACCAACTCGACCCAACCGATACAAAACCTAGCCCGACCCGACCCGATCAATGCAATGGGCGGGTACAGACCATAATTTTTTACCTGCAATAATTCACGGGTCGGGTATGGGCCGGGATTTTTTACCCAAAACTCGACCCAACCCGAAAAAACCTGACTCAAACCCAAAAAAACTGACCCAACACAAAAAAATCTGACTCGACACGTCAAACAGGGAGGCACAGTCCGACCTGACCTAACCTAACACTAGGCATGGGTCTGGTGCGGGCCATAATAAATGGCCCATGATCGGACCTTAACTCGACCCAACTCGACGTTTGAACAGGTCTACTGACGACGAGGTCACATGTCTTGACACGAGTTTAGTTGAGTCGGATCGTCGCGTCATTGGTAAGCAATGTTTCCTTCTTCTTTGATGATTTATCTAGGTTTTACCTACCCCTCTTTCGCATCTCACTTCATCAGAGCGGGAGTCGAAGATGTTGGGCCTTTGCGAGGGCGCTAATGGGGTCATTGGACTCATGCGGGCCTAGGGCGCCAGTCAGGTGGAGCGTCTCCTTGATGTGCTGAACCAGGTTTGTCAAGCCGTATGTCGTGACGCTTGTCATGGTGCTGCCGACGCCCTAGCCTTTGTTCAATTCAAGTCAGGCTACAAGCTACGTGACGTCATCAGCCTATCGGGAGATGTCGCTGGCGGCACCTGGAGAACGACTTTGGTGTAGCCACCGAGGCCGTAGTCAATCTTATTCCGTTGGAAGACATTATCAATGGTTCCCCTTAGCCAGGGTGCGATCTTAGGTTGACCCTTCCACAGTTGCGGGATTACTGGGGCACATTTTGGCTCTCAGTAAGCCTTGTAATGACTGGGCATCTTATGTCGTTTGCCTCATCTTGGTTGCATGGTGAAGACTTCCTTTCCTGTAGAATTTGGGGGCGGTTTGGGAGTGGATTTTGGTGTTCGCGTTTCAGGGCCCTATTTATTTTGGCTTATCGGTCTCTCGACCATGCCTTATTCGGTTGTTTTGGGGGTGGCTTGCGAGCCTTAGAAGTCTTTGCGAATCGTGGATGGCGCTCAAATACAATAATTGAGGGTGGCTAGTGTTATCCATAGCCATGTTATTTTGTTTCATTGACTTAGTTTCATTATTCAAACAACTGTTAACATGATTCAATAATTGTTATGTAATGGATGTACGTATTATAATGCTAAAGCCGGAACTCTTGTTTCCACTATACTAGTCGGTTACCCGTGCGTTGCGACGGCTCACAACAATGCCCATGTAAATTATCCACCAAAAAGATCTCAAGATTTTTTTATTGGTTGTCTCCACTCTTCGTATAATATTTTTTATGAACACACGGGTACCATAGGCAGCAAATCAGAGACTCCCATCCCTCGCCTCCCCCACTTCTAAGATTTCGTAGAGCAGGAGGGGAAGAGAAGAGGCGGGCATACCTGTTCGTTGCCGGAGAAGGACACGACGAAGACCTGGGCATCTGGAGGCGACATAGGTAGTATACCGCTAGATATATTGGGAGAGAGCACGCAAGCGGAGAAAGAAGCCTAGCCGGAGCAACTCCAAACCGAGAGGCACTCACACCAGACGTTAGTCTGAGAAGGGCGAGAGAATGCGAGTGTCTTCACAGCCCTGGACCCACCGAACCGACACAACACCACCACAAACTCCGTCGCATATGCCGACTGCTTTCACGCTACAGGCCTTAATTGTCCAATATCTCAGACCTGGACTCCTCGTCGCTAAGATAACATAAGCGTGGCAAGCGCCACCATGTCCTCCTCGACGGCACGCACAGAAAAATTCCAGGAGCATGATCGACTTGCCCCATACCCGCGTTGACGAGCGTCGGTCGGCTCGCGGCTGCGACCGTGGGCGGGGGCAGCAGGTTGGGGAGGAAGAACAGGGCGAAGGCTGGGAAGATGAACGGGACGTCCGACGACAGAGAAAATGATGGTGCGCGCATGATGTGAAATGTCCTCGTGAACGTGCAATAGCCACTACGCGAGTCGGTGTCGGGGGTGGTGTCAGACGAATACGAGGAGGAGGCGCCTACTCCTATGCCCTCTGCCAAGAATGGGTGGCACAGAGGTGGAGGTATGAGGGGAGAGAGAAAAGAAGTAGAATGGAGAACGAGGTGGTGGCAACTGAGGCGAGGACCATCATTATCGTGCGGTGGTATAGATGGCTAAATAGACCGTGTTTGGCGAGCCGACTCGAGGCACGACTCATTTAATAGTGTCTGGGTCAACCCGGCACGACCGTCGTGCAGTGCTTGGGTTGTAGCCTCGGCCAGTAGTGCTAACCCGGACCGGCACGATTATTTTTTTTATTTTACAAACAAATCATATATACATATGTACAATTTATATTAAATATTATAAACACCTGAGCATGATGTTCTACTGGTTAGACAACTTCGCCCAATGTCACACCCGGTTTTAAGGGACAAAGCCGGTGCATCTCATATATGCGCTAAAGAAGACAACACATACAATAACAGAGTGTATAGAGATAAATATCACAATAACATCAAAATACTTATTACATTGCGAAAGTCTTAAAAAATAAAAGATAAATATAAAACAAACTAAAGTCCATCCTTGGCGCCAATAAGTCAACTAGGAGACGCCACCTAGATCAGATCAAACTCCTCGTCGTGTGGCTCCTCTTGAACCACTAGTTCTTCTCCTGTGGGGGGGGGTGTGAGACAGCAAGGGTGAGCTCACACATGTTCATCGCTCAACAAGTTGTAGGGAATAATGTGGCATGAACTCACCAAAGGTGGGAGTTCATGTGATGTGTAAGGCTGATCAACAATAGAGGTTAAAGATGGGCATTACTTTTAATAAGTTGGTCAAATTTTATTAGCAATTACTAAATGTAAGTAAATACCAAACCATAATAAGAATAATAGAACAAAATTAATAAATAATCCCATGCAATGCAAATGACAAATTGAATTTAAGTTCCATATTTAATCATGCGAGAGTCCTGAGCTGCTCTTGACTGTGAGCTCGGCTAGTATACCAGATTTACACTCTGTAGAGGTTGTACCCAGTACCCACAAGTCGTGTATCCCATGTCTCCAGGGTTTGCAAGGCCCTTAGACACTACTGAGGTGAATGGCTAGGGATCCACTACAAGGCCTTTACAAAGTTCCACTAGCTTCCGAAAACCCGCTACAGTTTATGGGAAGAGCACTTGCAAGAATCCCTCGTTTGACCGCCATCGCAGCAAAATCAACCTGAGAACCTCCCTACATGCAAATCCCCTACTGCCCTTGCTCCTTTCGGGTAAGGTAGTGTTCCACTAGCTTTCCTAATTAGTCAGCCAATGACGTCCCATTCCACCCTTGTGGTGGCACGTGTTTCTCAAGTTAAGCTCCATGTCCCAATTAAAGATAATGATGATCTTGACATGAACATAAATAAAATAACAGAATAATTGGAACATGGATACAATGAAATATTAACCCAAAACTATGTAAAGCAATAGCATAACTACCCAAATGATTCAAGGGTAAACAAGGTAAAAAGGATAAACAGACTAGGGTGACCTATTGGGTCCCATCAAAATTAAACTTATGCATGAATAAGTGATATTAAAGAACATTATTGGGTAATAAAAGTGGTCAAGGGCACAACTTGCCTTCAACGAGCTCCTGCTCAACAACTTCTATCTACTGGGCACCAGGATCCTCAGCCACTGGCTCTTCTACTCGCCACAATACAAACAAGCACAGTATAAAGGAGAAATTAACATCACACCAAACATGTAACCAAAATACATAATAATAATCTACACATTAAAATAAGATCATAGGGACAGGAATCATTAATTTTGGAGTTATAGATTTTAAGTTATGAATTTCCAAAGGTTTCATGTGCTAAATACAAGATTAATTAGGAAATAAATTTTAATGTGCTTTCATGTCAAAACAGTGGTACTATTTCATAGACAATAATATTACAAAATTATAGAAATTGGAATGGATTAATTTGGACTTCATATGAATTTTCTATGAATTAAACCAATTCTAGCATTTATTTCTACATTAAAAATCCATTTCTATATTTATTTTCTGATTTTTCTAACTCTCTGGACTGGGCACCAATTACCAGAGAAGGCAGGGTCTCTAGCGTAAAAATCCCTAAGACTCAGCATACTGTTAAGCTAGACTGCAGGTTGAATCTAGTAAAGCTCAGGGACTTATAAGCAAATCTGACGCGACTGATGGTCTTCAGTGGATCGGCACCGTCCGATCCACAATGGATGGCTCAGATTAGATCACCAATTGGGGTGAAGCGGTACTCTGCACAGGCCACCGGACTGGAGATCTACGATTACGATTTAATGAACCGCGGATCCATTCCCCGCCACTGGATTCTAATCCTACGGTCGCTATATGCCTCGGGCGAATCGTTATTTGGCTTCTAATCTCGACCATCCAATGATGGATCTATGGTCGAGATCGCGCACATCAAACTGACGACGAGCACGGCGGCGGTGCTCTGATCACGCGGCAGATAGCTCGCCGGCGAGCGCACAATCCGGCCAACCACTACCCCATGCCCAAAATTAGACAGCGCTACACACTGAGAAGGACATGGCAAAGGTAAGAGTGGAGTTCTCACCAGCGATTATGGACTCGCGCGGACGTAACTACGGTGCGTGGCGGACCCGTGGCGGTGGTGAAGCACCGGTGAGCAATTACCGGCGACCCGAGCTCCAATAGCTCCAATCTAGGCCACGCACGAACACCGGCAACCTTGCAGGAGCTCCCTGGTCTGCTATCGTGACCACACCAGCGGCGTAGATGCGACACCACGACGGTGGCGGGTTTTCTCTGTGCGGCACGCGACGGCGCAAGAATTTGTGTGGAGTTGCAGCGGAGAAAAGGGAGCACGAGTGCACGCGCGTGTGGGAGCCTGGTATTTGAGGGCGTGATGGGGATCGGGGCGGCCGCAACGGAATCCCGGAGCTCGCGGCACGACCCAGTCTGTGTGGGGGAACACGGGTGACGCGCGGAGAAGACGGGCGTGCGGCGATTGAGGGACTGGCCGGTGGACCCGCATGGTCAGCCGCAAAGTGGCTAGCGCACGCGCGGTAAGCAGATTGGGCCGCGCGGTGGTTCCATCTGATGGGCCGAAATGTGCTAAGCCAGCCCAGGTGCCATGTTTTCCTTTTTTTCTTTTCTTTTTCCTAGTTTGTCTTCTTTTTATTTTGAATTTCCAAATTTGAATCTGAATCTTCTCATGAGTTTCACCTTTGAGTCAAGTGTACACATTAAAATTCTAGTATAGAAATAATATTTTATTTTTTATATTATTTTTACTCACACAAATTTTCTTCCCTTCCTTTTCTAAATTCTAGGATTTCTTTTAGATCTTGAATTCCACTTTGGACTTTACTATATTTCTATCTACATTATTTTTATATTGTCACAATATGCACACAAAATGAAATCTCAGCATGATGCATAGTTTAGTGGCATGCCTTTTATTAATTACTTGTTTTTAAAAGTGGTGTTCACATGTGATGGTGAATAGAGATGGCACACACATATAGATAAAGGAAAATTATTTCTCCTTTTATATTATCTTACAAATTGGGTATTACACCCAATGTCTTACACCCTTCTTCTATCAAGGTGTGGATTCAAACCCCACCTGTTGCACCGCTTTTTAATATTTTACACTGAGTTAATTTGGAATAAATGTAGGGATTGTTTTGTAAAAAGATGACGTAGGGCGACCGTTGAAACTGATGTTTTAAATATAGTAGAAAAAAAGGTGTTCAGCGGGATGACACCACCACACCAGGGCACATGTATCACTTAGGAGGAGACCAACCAAATAGTGCAAGGGCTTGAATGTGTGACGCCGAGAAGGGACCGCTAAAGTGTTTGGCAATATGTTGGCTCAAGTTGTGGTATGTGTGCCGGTGTGCCCACACTATACCCCTGTCACCTTCTGAGCTCATGAGCCACGAAATACACACATCAATGTTTTGAACAGGACAGGCTCCAGCTACGTACAGTGTTTTATACGTAACCGTGTGGAAACTCTCTGTGGTGTCTGCGTTTTATCAGTTTTTTTTAGAGAGAGACATCTGCCAAATTTAGGTGGCATCAAACATGTGTTCGAATGTTGACACAAGCCAAGTGAATAATGGTAATAACTTTGCCCTTCTTGTGGACCCGAGAAGGCTTCTCGGTCGGTCACATATCCTAAAATTAATTGCTCTAGGTCAAACACGCTTAACCCAAATATTTTTTTCGTGACAGGCTTCTGAAAAAAGATGCACCTTATTAGTATTAGTATTCTATTAATTTTATTAAGCCTTAGACTAAGATATCACACAATCCGCTTAGTCCATGATATCATAAGGAGGGATGCACACTTCACACATGATGCCGAACGACCGTCAAAACATGTGTTTTAAAAAAGTAGAGATAAATGAGAGACGTTGTAAATATATATACTAATTACTTAAAAATTAAAAATATAATTGTGCTTGAATAAATATCACCTTTAAGTCTTACTAAATGATATATATATATAGAAATCATAGCTAACTAGTAGTCGTATGACTTGTGACCTGCAACAAATAGTTCATATCCTTTCACTACGGGACTCATCCTTTTTGCCGAGTGTCTCAGACATTCAGCAAAGGCTATTTTGCACTCGACAAAGCCTTTGTCGAGTGTTACACTCGGCAAAGTTTACTCGACAAACATTTTATTGACAAAGGGTTGTTTGCCGAGTACTTTTTTCGGTCACTCGGTAAAGACTTTGCCGAGTGTCGAAAAACACTTGGCAAATTAAGAATCATAAATAAAACCCAAAAACCAGCAAAACAATTTTTAAATTAGGGGGACAACTCCCCAACCACCGTAACGGATCAGCTCTATCAATTTCACCATTCGCGCATACATAACCTCTTCTACCACTACACTACTATATCAATTGTGTTTATATTATATTTTCATTCCTTATATTTTATAACAAACCAAGAGTAATTTAATTATTTGAGGTACTAAATGAATTCAATTTAAAATGTTGTCAACTATAGAGTTACATAACTTTTCAATATCTACAACTTCTATTTTGGTAGTTTCTACATCCGAGACCGTTTACAAAATTTGAATTTTAAATTTGAAAACTTCAAACAAATTTTTCTATGATAAGATGATTTAAAATTAAAATATTATCAATTACAAAGTTTTATTACATTTAAAAACCTACAACTTTTACTTTGTTGGTTTTTCCATCCGAGGTAGTTTAAAAAATTCAAATTTTAAAATTCAAACATAGTTTTGCATGACAAGCTGATTTCAAACCAAAACGTTGTCAGCTACAAAGTTTCATAACACTTCAAGACCTATAGCTTTCATGCTGGTGATTTTTCCTTTCGAAGTTGTTTTCAAAATTCAAATTTAATTTTTTGTTTAAATTCAGACGTAGTTTTCGTTGACAAGATGACATCAAATGGAAAAGTTGTCAATTACAAAATTCTATAACTTTCCAAGATCTACAAAGTTTATTTTGGTTGTTTAGTCATTTGTTCATCCCACACATGATGGTTCTAACATTATTCACAAATCTTATACATCTTCCTTGTAATTTCATAAACTACGAGAGTGATACGAGAGTGATATAAGTTTTATGAACAAATTTATTTTTATTTTGTCATATGAAGATATAATTAAAATATAAAGTGTACATCTTAATGAGTTATACAAATTTGTAGTTAAAAACTTTTTCATTTGAATTAATTTACTGTTTTAAAATGTGATTTTGAAATTGTCTTTGTCTAGTGTAAAAAAAACACTCCGCAAAGAAGCTCTTTGCCGAGTGTTTTAATTTTGACACTCGGCAAAGAGCTCCTTTACCAAATGTTTTATATTACCGAGGGTTTTTTTTGTTTAGCACTCGATAAAAAGTTTATTTGCCGAGTGTCCGAAAAAAACACTCGACAAAACATTTGGCACTCGGCAAAGAGCCGAAATCCGGTAATACGGTAATGTTTAGTATTAATATTAACATTTAGGAATCTTCGTATTGAATATTTTAGCTCCCGCAAGATCTCAAATGAAAACTATTTTAACTATAGAGTTTTAGATCGATCTTATCAAAGCACTACATTTTTTGACATAAGTATGTCTCATCCAAGATAATTTTAAATTTTGAGTATCAAAATCTGATTAATTTCATAATTAATATTTAGGACCAAATGATTTCAGATGAAAAGCTTACCAATTATAATGCGATAGATCACGTTGAATACCACAACCTTAATATACACCGCGTTAGCATCTGGGCATTAACCGATCAGACCATTTGAAGGTGGTGGCCAGCCTGCCTCTAAAAATGAGTTTTGTAATAGTAGATTAGTAGCGTAAGGCGTTTGTATATATATAGTGAACAAATTAGTATGGAATAGAAAAAAAATCAAGACAAAACGATCAACATACCTGTAAATTAATTAGTTAAATATGAAGTAAATTCCTAAGAGATTCTAGGGCACAACTGTGTCTCTCTCTAGCAAAAACTAGTTTAATCAGTAGGCATGATGTCATATCCCAAATGGTTGTTCATTGCATAATGTGACTCCTAGAACTAACTAGCTTGAGCCTAAAGAAGCTCACACACAGCAATCTAGCTCAATTAGTTGTACACATGTGAGCATACATCACGTGCAATACACAATGGCAGTTCTGATTTAATTTGCAACTCCATTTTGTCTCAGCTAGGATAAATACTGGTGCCAGCCCATGCATCCTTATTGTTCTTCAGTGCGAAACCAACCATATACATATGGAGCGGAGCTTGTGGCGGCAATTCTCCCGTCTTGGACGGCCCAACGTTTTGCACGCAGAAGTAATAGTTGAGAGGAAGTACCAGACTTGTGTACATCAGCCGTCATTATCTTCTGCATGCATCACTATTTGACTGCTGGTCTCTGCTGCTTCATTGTGCACAGCGCCCTATAAGTACCTGGCGCAATGCAACACACTGAAACAATCAGAAGCTGTAGACGTACTACCAAAGATCGATCTCAAAACAAAGGCTAATACCATTACCAGCTAGAAGATGTCCCTGACGACGCCTGCAGTTTGCTCCGTCAACGATGTGCAGGGGCTGCTGCAAATGGATGCCACCGCCTTCCACCCAAGTCTGTGGGGCGATTTCTTCGTGAAGTACAAGCCTCCAACCGCGCCCAAGGTAATCAAAACACTGATAGATGAAAGGCATATCACACTGATATATAGATAGACGAAATAAACTGACTGGCTGATACTTGTGCAGCGTGGACACATGACGGAAAGAGCCGAGCTGTTAAAAGAAGAGGTTCGCAAAACGCTCAAGGCGGCTGCAAACCAGATAAAAAATGCTTTAGATCTTATAATCACACTGCAGAGGCTTGGGCTGGACCACCACTACGAGAATGAGATCAGCGAGCTGCTGCGCTTTGTCTACAGCAGTTCGGATTACGACGATAAAGACCTGTATGTAGTCTCCCTGAGGTTTTATCTTCTGCGGAAACATGGTCATTGTGTTTCATCAGGTAATACAGTCAAAATCCCGTAGAAGAAGCTTTGCTATTTTGCGTTCAATCACTACAACAGCTACAGTCAAAATCCGTGTCAGAAGCCGCCGAAAATAAGCTTATTTTCGGCGGACGGCCAGATCCAGCCGTCGAGAGTAAGCGGTTATTTTCGGCGGCTTCGACCTATGGGCACCGAAAATGAGTAGCGGTGCTGTTGTGAATCTGTGTTGTATACACTTCTAGCTAGCTAGAGATAATTAAAACAACACTTCTTCGTCTGATTTGATTTTCTTTGCAGATGTATTTACGAGTTTTAAAGACGAGGAAGGGAACTTCGTGGTGGATGATACGAAATGTCTCTTGAGCTTATACAATGCAGCGTACCTTAGGACTCACGGGGAGAAAGTACTCGACGAAGCCATTGCCTTCACCAGACGCCAGCTTGAAGCTTCATTATTAGATCCACTGGAACCAGCATTAGCAGATGAAGTACATCTCACCCTTCAAACCCCACTCTTCCGAAGGCTTAGGATACTGGAAGCAATAAACTATATCCCAATATATGGGAAAGAAGCTGGACGAAACGAGGCCATATTAGAGCTTGCAAAGCTGAATTTCAACCTTGCTCAGCTTATTTACTGTGAGGAGTTGAAAGAGGTTACACTGTAAGTTAATCCAGACTCTGATGAACTGTAAATCTCTTACCAATGAGTTTACAGAGTTTCGCCTAAACAACATCTCAGCTATATTGTTTCAATTAATTAAATTTACATGAATATATATCATGATCGACAGATGGTGGAAGCAGCTTAATGTTGAGACAAACTTGAGTTTCATTCGAGACAGAATCGTAGAATGTCATTTCTGGATGACAGGCGCGTGCTGTGAACCACAGTATTCTCTTTCACGGGTCATAGCTACGAAGATGACAGCCTTGATCACCGTATTAGATGACATGATGGACACCTACAGCACAACTGAGGAGGCCATGCTCCTTGCTGAAGCAATATACAGGTACGACGACAGTGAGCCTCCCTTAGCTTTCGGATGCATGATGCAATGCAGCCATTATGATTCTCTCTTATGGTACCAATGGATTATTGTAAAGTGCAGATGGGAAGAGAATGCCGCAGAACTACTTCCAAGATACATGAAAGATTTCTATCTCTACTTACTGAAGACAATTGATTCGTGTGGGGATGAACTAGGACCAAACAGAAGCTTCCGGACATTTTATCTCAAAGAGATGGCAAGTCTCGTGTTAAATTTTTTTTGATGATAAGTCTCGTGTTAATTTGTTCTTAATACGCTATATTTATTATAGAGAGCAAATGCGTGCGCGCAAATTATAGTGATTTTGATTTCCACACTCTCACATCCAAAGACAAATGTTTGAGTAACCTGTCTCTCTCAGCAGGCATCTCTTTCATTTTCTTCTTCCCATGTCAGGATTAGTACGCATGCCCTTCTTGCCCCTTGTATACACTATCGACAAATTAACCTTAGGATTCCTCTACATGCACAATGGTACATCTAGAGGCCTATATAGATTGGCTACTTTCAAATCATATCAAAACATGTTGCCCAAGCTTTTTATCATTCTTGGCACTAATCAGTGGCGGACCCAGGATTTGAGGACAGCCTAGGCAAGATTAAGTTGCTATCCTCTATGCCTGTGCTTGCTTGCTTCTCTCCATTGCCGTAGGATTAAGCGTATGGTGCTTGCTTGCTTCTCTCCATTGCCGTAGGCAAAGCAGCCCAGGCCACCGCCTGTGGTGCCTGGGTGGTGAGTCCGCCACTGGCACTAATAATATGGCCATGCCTCATCACTATGTAATAGTATCAATCTCGATTTCCAGTACGACCACTAATTAAGTGAAACATGCACATCTCCTTCAAAATATTGTTTGCATAGATCACACACTTATAGAGAAAAGTCATCGCAACCAGTACTTAGCAACTCTAAGAGACTCTCTATATTCTTCCCTCTATATAAATAAATAGTTTTGTAAAAAAATACCCTCCAACAGCTTATCTAATTAAATTGGCTATCCAAATATAGTCATCTTCTATTTCGCGTTTTTTCGCTAGTCAAATGTAGAAAACGTGAATGTCTCTCTAGAGTGCAAACAAGATATAGAAAGACTGTTGGAGATTGAAAAGATATAGGAAGTGATTTTTATGCAAATGACTCTGCATATGATAATTTAGATAGTGAAATCTAGAAAGACTCTTGTAGCTGCTCTTAACCCCCTAACACCCCTTGTTGGCATGCAGCACGAAATGACGGTGATAACATGAACCGACAGTGATGTATTACTGATAGTTTTATTAAAACGATAGTGAAAGTGCCATAGATAAAGACACATGTATTAGAAGAATTCTAAACTTATCTTACATTCACAACGACTTTTAGAATATTTGATATATTTTCACTAAACACTATTGTCTTTATGGAATCCTCATGACTTAACAATTATGTGAATATAGAATATGAATTCACTTATCTCTATGTTACATGCAGCTAAAGGTGTTAGTCCGAGGAAGCTCTCAAGAGATAAAATGGCGTAATGGAAATTACGTTCCAAAAACAATCAGTGAACACTTAGAACATTCAGGACTAACTGTGGGAGCCTTTCAAGTAGCATGTTCTTCATTTGTTGGGATGGGTGACAGCATAACTAAGGAAAGTTTTGAGTGGCTTTTGACATATCCAGAACTTGCCAAGTCTTTGATGAATATTGCACGACTCTTGAATGATACTGCATCAACAAAGGTATTTCCTTCTATTTTAAAAAATTGACTAGCCTTTTGTTTTGTGAATATTTTCCCCTATATGTTACCTTAGTAAATTTAACTTCAGCGCAAATATAAAATGTTGTAACCAAACTGCGCATGGTATAAATAAAAAAATATTAATTGTAATACTGAATGTATATCATTAATTAGAGGCATATAATTGTAGAACACACTTGTTGAATGTGTTGGTTTTTTATGTTTTAGCGTGAGCAAAATGCGGGGCAACATGTGTCCACGGTCCAATGTTATATGTTGAAGCATGGGACAACGATGGATGAAGCATGTGAGAAGATAAAAGAGTTAACTGAAGACTCATGGAAGGATATGATGGAACTCTATCTTACACCAACAGAACATCCAAAACTCATCGCACAAACAATCGGTGATTTTGCAAGGACAGCGGACTACATGTACAAGGAAACAGATGGATTTACTTTTTCACACACAATCAAAGATATGATAGCAAAACTCTTTGTGGATCCAATGTTATTATTCTAGACACTAAAGAGTGACAGCGACTGTCTCAACAGCTATTTACTCCATTTAAAATCTCCAATCGTTTCTAGACACCAGGTTATAGAAGTTACCTATTTAAGATACAATAAGAAATATTGGAAATACTGAAGTTAGAAATGTCTCATCAACTGATTAAATGTATTGTGTACCTATTCAAGCAATATTATGTCTCTGTTTCATCTGTTTTCAATCTTTGTAACAATTATTGGATGACAATAAGATACAATGAAAGATGTGTTAAAATGCCTATTTGTTGTGTATCATCAACATGACTTCCAAAAAAGTATGTAGAAATTTGTTTATAACTTAAAACACCATTTTGACGATATGGCTTCTAGAAAAGAAAAATTAGTAGCTAGAAGTAGAGTTCAGATCTTAGTAACTGGGAACTGAGAACGTGGTCATATTCCTTGTTCCGGGAACATGGAAACAATCTTGTTCCTACGAAGGAGCTGTAGTAGTCACAAGCAACCCCCGTAGAGATGACTGCCCCATATAGTTTACAGGAGCTGAGTTTGTGAGCCGCATTCTGCCAAGGACACCTCCTAACATCAGCTTTGTTGTTGAGACTCACATGGGCAAATAAGAGCAGAAGGAGCCACAAATTCTTTAGTGGCAGCAGCGGAGAGGCGAGGGACAGAAACTTGCCGTAGCGATGATCCCAGAACAGCGTGAACAGAAGCCCCCACGACACGCTTGTCTGTGCAGCGCGGGGTAGGCAGTAGCATGGGGACCATTTGAAGTCCAGCAGTCATGCCAGAGAGAATTTTGCAATCATAGCACCGCCAACGGCGGGCTTCAGAAACATGACACCGCCATCGCGGTAATTGCATTCGTGGCATTATAATCTTACCCACTTTGAACATATAGCATCGGATCCTCTTAATAGTCATTAGCTCATGTCACATTCTCCTAGTACCCTCGCGCCGTTACTCCCTCCCTGGGCGCCGTTACTCTCCGAGACGAGCGTTCGGCAACATGCTGTCTGGCCCGCTGCCAGGCTCTCTTGGCGGCCTAGCTGATTCGCTGTCTGGGAAGTTGCTCCGGGGGATCCAAATCCAATCGTGGAAGAAGCTGAGCGAGCTCAGCCTCGCGGACAATGGCTTCACCGGGTCTATACCGCCGGAGCTCGGTGACCTGTCGGTGCTCAACTACCTTGACCTCTCCGGCAACGAGCTCAGCGGCGAGGTGCCGATGCAGCTGGACAACCTGAACCTGAACCAGTTCAATGTGTCCAACAACCAGCTGCGTGGCCCGGAGACGTACCGCAGCAGCTACTTGGGCAACCCTGGGCTTTGCCTGGATGATGCGCTCCATCTTCATGTTTGCAGCTGCCATCCTGGTCGCCGGAGTGGCGTGGTTCTACTGGCGGTACCGGAGCTTCAGCAAATCGAAGCTGCGCGCGGACCGCTCGAAATGGACATTGACGTCTTTCCACAGGCTCTCATTCAGCGAGTACGAGATCCTTGATTGCCTGGACGAGGACAACGTGATTGGCAGCGGCGCGTCCGGGAAGGTGTACAAGGCCGTGCTGAGCAACAGCGAGGTGGTGGCGGTGAAGAAGCTGTGGAGCACGGCGGTGAAGAAGGAGGAGGGCTCTGCATCTGCATCTGCTGCCGACAACAGCTTTGAGGCGGAGGTGAGGACGCTGGGCAAGATTCGGCACAAGAACATTGTGAAGCTGTAGTGCTGTTGCAGCTGCCGGGACTGCAGGCTGCTGGTGTATGAGTACATGGCGAACGGCAGCCTGGGGGACGTGCTGCACAGCAGCAAGGCGGGGTTGCTGGACTGGGCGACGCAGTACAAGGTTGCGCTGGATGCGACGGAGGGGCTGTCCTACCTCCACCACGACTGCGTGCCGGCGATCGTCCACCGGGGAGAATTTTGCAATCAGACAACGGCAGAGGGACGGCGCCCAGGTAAGAAACGGCGCGAGGGCAAAACGGGAATGTGACATGAGCTAATGACCATTAAGAGAGTCCGATGCTATATGTTCAAAGTGGGTAGGATTATAATGTCACGAATGCAATTGCCGCGATGGCGGTGCCATGTTTCTGAAGCCCGCCGTTGGCGATATCATGATTGCAAAATTCTCCATGCCAGAAAGAAGTTGTCCGACCATCGCCAACTTCCAAGATGGTGATTAATCTGTAGTCAGGTGGCAAAAACGACGAAAAGAATCTAGGTGAGTCCTAGCCTAGCAGCTTCTCACGCCTCCAACAGTCCACCAAATTCCATCTGAAGCCATCGAGACCAGGCTGAGCTCTCAGCATCGTTTTTTAATAAAGGGATCTGATTTCCGCCTCTGCGGAGCCGCATAGAGCGTGTGTTATTACATTGTTTCATCTATTGGCTGATCTTTCAGAAACAAAATATATTACAAAGGACAAAGTCTATTATTATATTTCCATTCATATCTAGCAAAAACTTCCATAGCAATAATCTCGAGGGTACGGCTTACTGCCGAGATGTTCTCATTTGTCACGTCCTCATGCTACAGCAGCCTAACACTGCAACCAATATGTTTCCTGAAAATAGACTACATAAAAGATGTATATAGGACGTTGTCAAAATTAAATCATTCCGACATCACCATATAGCTCAGCAAAGGGCAGTCAACCCAACAAGAATAATATTCTTTTCTTTTGTAGCAACTCCTAAAAGCCAGTTTCCCAGCATGTGAATAATCGGCGTAGGTGTTGTCAAACCAGTAGCTATATTAACTACCCTCCAAATCGTTTTAGCGTGATAACAGTCAAAGAATAATAAGTGCTTAGTTGTTTCATTACAATTATAGAAACAACACTTTTATTATCTTTCCGATTGCGTTTCGCTAAATTATCCTTTGTGAGGATCACCCCATGTTGAAGGTACCAAAGGAAAATCTTAATTTTTAGTGGAACTTTCAAACCCCAAATGAGTTTTCGGTTTCTTGGGAGGTCTGCCAAATCTAATTTTCTTGGCAGAGTTAGACTAATTCTTTCTAGAAACATCATTTAAATCACTTAATACGTGATCAAAATGTTGTTCATGCGTGTCCTTATTTACATCACCACATACATGGCCAAGAATCGCATCAAGTCTTACCTCCTCCTCATCATCACTATAATTTGAAATGGTATGACCGATTTTATTTTCCTTTTTATTTTTATTCTCTAGTTTCTTCATTCCAGACATAAAAATTCTATCAATTTCTATGTTTTTGGTAGAAACAATGGACGAGCTAACAACATTATCGTCCCTACCCAGCAGGGAAATACCGATATTATTCATGTGTGGTGAGCTGGCAACTACCTTATGTTGTTTGCTGCATTGCTTCCTGCTGCTCTTCACACTCAGCCTCATAGGTGTGTCCTTCCACTGAAACCATGGTCTCCTTTGCCACAGCCCCTTGCTGCATCGGGGTGGTGCGTGGATCTGATTGGCTGAATGACCGATGTCCGTGAGACGGCCGCCTGCTGTTGTATCCTGTTGCGTTCTGCTTTCCTCCTGCTCCAGGCGTTCCTTATCTGTCTCCCCCTCCCCCACGGCCCCACCCACCGCGCAGTAGCTGCGGAAACAGCCCATGCTCCTCTTGCTGTCGCTTGCACCACATGTGCATCAGGCATGAGCACCTGTTCTTGCTCACAGATTGCTACCATTCCCATATCTGTAGTTTCCTGTATATCAAGTATCAGGTCCTGGTCATCTTCTAGTGCAACTTGGAGACTAATCTCGTCAAGCAAAGCTTCTACTGCCATGTCAACGGCACTGTCCACCAGCGCAACTTGCTCTGTTGGTGAGAGCTTCTTGAAACCGCCATGGTTGTCGATGCTTGACTTTCTTTCCATTTGTTTTTTTTTTCCTGGGATATTGTTGCTTTCCTTTTCTTT
Organism: Zea luxurians; assembly: GCA_029449295.1. Taxonomy (NCBI): domain Eukaryota; kingdom Viridiplantae; phylum Streptophyta; class Magnoliopsida; order Poales; family Poaceae; genus Zea; species Zea luxurians. The sequence goes on along the minus strand of JAOPSE010000010.1, from coordinate 31,752,132 downwards.
ACTGGTAGCATTTGGTGTTTCATCATTGAGGTCAGCATCTCTCATATTGTGATCCTCTCCTTCATAATTTAGATAATCATCCTCATCGAGGTTCTGATCCATGTCGCCTTCTCTGACGATCTCATCAGTGTTGTAAAATATCTCATACATGTAGTCATCATAAACAATATCTACATCATTAGGGATATCTTGACTCCTTCATTATTATCCGTTGGAATACGCCTTATAGCAACCATCCTCTGCAATTCCATTCCATCTGACAGTGGAAGAGGACTATATATGCATTTTCGCCATGAGGCCGAACCACCCAATCCCACTTGTCTGGTATCATGCGTGCTAGCTCTTGCTTTGTGTGGTGGCTTGCTTGGCTTGGCTACTGAGCTCTTCCTTGGAACCAGAATATTGAAAAACCCAAGACACCCTCCTGCCAGGCCACAAAATTGTGTTGTTGGCTTCGGACCATGGAGGAGTGGGCACTGATTTGTGAAGTGATCCTCCTCACAGATGACACAACACAGAATCTTCTATGATCGCTGGCCCTTTGCACTTGAGGACTCACCTTGATCTAGGTTCTTCCAATCAGCACCTGTTGGTTGCTTTGATGCCCCTGTTCGCCCACCAGATATACCTCGGCTCCCTATGGAGGCAGGTGGCGGCATGGAGTTGTTGAAGCCACGCCCTTCAGCAGCATGCCCACGACCTTCAGGACCACGGCCACGGTTGCGCTTGCGCCTGGATCCGCGACCACGCTGGTTGAAACGATTGAAGCTATAGTTCCTCATCATTTGCCTGCCTTCGCCTTCGTTGCCGGTTGGTCCCTGTCCCCTTGCGCAGCCGGGCGCCGGCCATATCTGCCGTCAGAAAGGAGCGGTGATCTCCAGAGATCGTGCCGTGCCTGGCCAGCAAGTGTGCTTAGGGTACGTCGATTGTTGATGGAGCCAAACAAGGCCAGTATTCAAGGACACTTTGGGCCGTGACTCAGCGAATGGACCCGACCCAGCCCAAAAACATCTGAATCCTGTTGGGGCGTAAAAACGGATCGTGATTCCTGGCTGTAGTGGCGGAGCTTGGTGGCCGTGAGACAACCTCAGGCGGCAAATGGACGGAGGACCGCTCTAGAGCTGAGTGGATGACATCACCGATAGACCTGGCTTGTGGCTTGTGTGGCTTCGGGGGAGGACCCTTCCAAAGGTTTGGATTTCCATGGCCAACGAACGCATGCAGCACGCTTGCATAGAGGTTGGCGAGCTGCTTTCCCCGGCGGGACATGCACCCACAGAAACCCATACCTGCCGGTCGATGTGGACATGTGGTCGGCGTCGCCTAGATCTTCACTCGACATCGCAATCACGGTAGAACCAGCATCGCTGGGTGTGATGGCCAAACTCATGATACCAAGCACTGATCACTGGAAATTTAGGGGATATTTGAATGCATTAAACCTAATAGTTAGATGGCTAAAAAATTGTTAGTGAAATTAGCTAGCTAATAAATAATTAGCTAACTATTAACTAATTTACTAAAAATAGTTAATAGTTGCTAGGGTGTTTGGAAGTCTATAACTAATTTTAGACACTAATTATTAGCTATAGTACATTCAAACACCCTCTTAGTCTTTTCTAGCCTAAAGAAAAGCACGCCGGCGTGCATCAAGGGCTTCGACAACCCCAAAGGGTAGTTGCAAGGCCATCATAGCATATACAGGAAGGCTATCCAGCACTACATTAACTGTGGCTGCTGCTCTGGGAGCCTGTCAAGGGGTATGGCTGAACATGCTGATTGCAGACATCACAGGAAGAGCTACTGAAAAGTTCAAGCTATTGGTAGATAATATGTGAACTATTGAGTTGAGTAAGAATCATGTATATCATGACAGAAGTAAGCATATCGATACTCGCTACCATTATATTTGAGACTGCATCACGAAGGAAGTGGTTGATGTAAGCCATGTTGGGACGGATGATCAGTTAGCCGATATTCTAACAAAGCCATTGGGCAGGGTTAAGTTTGTTGAATTGAGATCAAGACTAGGAGTCGTCCAAATCCATCAAGATTAAGGGGGTGAATTGTTAGTATGAATAAGTATGTCACTCTGTTTTCTCTGTAATCTCGTTGGAACTTTCAGTAATCTATTTTAGTTGGTTTAGTGGCGTAGATACGTGAGTGACAGGAGCACGCCCAGCTCATTTCGTGACTGTCGTGTGTGTCCACCCGTCGCCATGTCTCGTCTGCGCTGTGCACGTCTCCTAGCTTCGATAATGGAGATCATGGGGCGTTTCATGCGACGGGGTGGCCGGGCCTAGTGCCCGTGTAACCAGCTTTTAATCAGTCAAATAGAGTCCCAGAAAAGCTAAGACAGTTGCCCAGCCCAAAATCCTCTCACATCTGAGTTCGTCGAGTTACCTGTGTGAGTGTTGTGTTCTCAGCTCATCGCCGTCTGTCGTGGTGATCACGCACCGCGCATCGTCCGGGCGTCCTCGCTGTTCCATCATCGTCGATCCAAGAACCAGCCACGTCGGCATGATTCTAACAACTGGTATCAGAGCCGGTTGATGTACTACGGTGGATCCATAAGCCAGCTGCGACAACCATAGAGGAAGAAGTGCGTCATCCCGTGCCGGTCGTTGGAGAAGATGAGCGAGACACACCCGAGTGCCAGTGCTGAGTCGTCAGGCATCAAAGAGAGTTCCCTGGTATGGCCCATGTTCACTCGTTCCAATTATGCGGAATGGGCAATGTTGATGCAGATTAACTACGAAGCAACGGAGATTTGGGAGGTGATTGATCTAGGAACGATCGTCTAACGTTCCCAGGACAGGCAAGCCATGGGCGCGCTAATGAGGTCTGTCCCCAAGGAGATGTGGGGAACCCTAGGCGCCAAGAAGACTATCAAGGAGGCTTAGGAAATAGTCAAGACGATGAGGATCAAAGCTGATTGAGTGAAAGAGGTAAACGTCTAGAAACTTTTGAAGGAATTCGAAAATATTAAGTTCAACGAAGGTGAAAGTGTAGAGGATTTCGATATGAGAATCATCAATCTTGTCACCAATATCAAATCTCTCAGAGAAGTCATAGATGACACGAGAGTAGTGAAAAAGTTTCTGCATGTTGTACCTTCTCGTTTCAATCAGGTTGTTGTGTCAATTAAGGTGTTTTGCGACATGAGTTCACTCATTGTCGAAGATCTGGTTGGGAGACTCTGAGCTTCTGATTATCGCCTTGACAACAAGGTGGAATAGATTACTTACAAGGCCGTTAGTTTGTTTCTTGTTGAAGATGAGTGGTTGGAAAAACACAAACATTGTTTTCAGGGATCCTCTCAGAAGGAAGGCAATAGTGGAAGCGATGGTCAGTGGAAGCCCAAGATGCCACATCGTTCTGATGTGGGCAGTAGTGGCAGTTCCAACAAAGGCAAGCTCACATCCAAAGGAACTCCAAGGAGGAAAGGGAGATGTAAGAAGTGTGGCTTATATTGCCACTAGGCACAAAGATTGCAAGCGTCCGAAGAAAGAAGATAAGGAACAGAAACTACCTGAAGCAAATATGGCTAGGGGTGGTGTTGAACATGCAACACTCCTGTTTGCCCAAGTTCAGGAGACTTCAGGCGGCTCTACACTGTCTGTTCATCTCACTGAAGACAAAGTGGTGCATGTGATCTACCCAGATGATGTGTGGGTACTAGACATGGGAGCCAGCAATCATATGACTGGAACCAGGTCTGCATTGTCACACTTGAGTAATAATGTGAGAGGATCTGTGCGTTTTGGGGATGGTTTAACTGTTGAGATTTGTGGATTGGGCTCAGTGGTGATCAAGGGACATAATGATCATTGATCAACACAAGGTACTTACGGATGTTTATTACATTCCAAAACTCAAGAGCATAATAATTAGTCTTGGACAGTTGGAGGAGGCAGGATATGATATGAGATTCTTCGAAGGAAGATTGAAAGTGTTTGACTCTGAATACAACCTGCTGATGAGTGCTCCTACAACTGGCAACAGACTATGCACAGTGAAGTTGGGTGTTGATGCTCTTGTGTGTCCTCTGACAAAGAAAAATGATATGGCTTGGCAGTGGCATACAAGATTTGGGCACCTAAATTTTAGGGCCCTTCGAGACCAGGCTAGAATGGAGATGGTTTAAGGTTTGCCGTTCATAGATCGAGTGGAACAAGTTTGTGATGGGCGTACTCTGGGAAAACAACACAAAACTTCTTTCCCAAAGGCCTCTTCTTTCAGAGCAAAGAAAGGTTTGGACTTGTTCCATGCAGATTTATGTGGACATGTCAGACCACCAACAGTGGGTGGAAGGTCATATTTTCTACTAGTTGTAGATGATTTTAGTCGATACATGTGGATTGAGCTACTGAGATCCAAGGATGAAGCTTTGTTATTTCTGAAGAAGATCAAACAAAGAGCTAAAGTAGAACATGAGGGAAGACTGAAGGCCTTAAGGACAGATCAAGTTGGTGAATTCAATTCCATTTCATTCACTGTGTTCTGCAATGAAGAAGGTATTAAGCATTATACAACTGCTGCCTATTCTCCTCAACAAAATGGAGCATTTGTCACACTCGGATTTAAGGGCAAATCTAGGCGCGAATCAAATGTGTGCTAGGATCAAGGCACATATGATGACTCATGGTAAAGAAACGAATGTCACATATTTACTATATAATAGGAGTTCTGTACAAAATAGCTAGATAATTACATCATATGAAGACTACGATCCTCCGCAACCATAATTGACTAGGAGATGATGGCCTAGACCTCTCATGAACTCATCGCAGCATCATCCATGCTCCTTATCTTGTGGTACCTATCCTTGACCTGGGGGTGTGAGTACAGCAAGGGTGAGCTCACATACGTTCATCGCTCAACATGTTGTGGAGAATAATGTGCATGAGCTCACTTATGGTTGGAACTCATGTGAAGTGTAAGGCTTATCAAAGAAGATGGATAAAGCTAAGCATTGCTTTTAAAGTTGGTCAAAGTTGTATTAGCAGTTACTAAGTATAAGTAGATACCAACCCAATTAAATAATTGATCATAATTAATAATAAAACCCAAGCTAAGCATTGCTTTTAAAGTTGGTCAAAGTTGTATTAGTAGTTACTAAGTATAAGTAGATACCAACCCAATTAAATAATTGATCATAATTAATAATAAAACCCACAATGCAAAGCAAATGACATATTAAGTTGAATAAAACCCACAATTCAATGCTTGTAGAGCTCATTGTATGACACCAAAGGCGTATGTATGCTTATGAGCATATGGTGCAAGTGAAATTATCAAAAAATATTTATAGGGACTTAAAATAGTCTGAGGGCACTTCTCTGAAGAAATTTTTTTTGGAGATGTATCAGTTGAATATTCATCTAGTATTTTTGGAAAGGAGTTGAAGGGAATCGCTTGCGAAATATTTGTAGAATATTCTATGAGACTTTTGGAGAGAAATATAGGACACTATATTTTCTTTGTTGAGATCAACTCGCACACAGACTTTTAAAACAAAATTTTAAAATTCATTTTGAATTTAGAACAAGTTCAAAAAAATTCTTCTAGATTGAATTTTTGGGGTGCTACAATCATCCTCGCTTGAAGAAGGGGAAGCTTTGTCAGAGTCATGGTCAAGGCCACTGAGGTAGGCGAGGAAGGTTTGTTCCTTAATCTTAGCCTTATGGAGGTACTTTTGCTTGAGTGCCTTTTTGTTGAACGGTTGAACCTCTCCTTGGACTTGTGCTTGCCTGTAACACCTAAAACCATATTTTGGGAATTATAAAACTTTCTCCAAAAGATTAAGAATAAAGATGTCTCTCAATATGGGTTCCTCACTATTAAAGTTATTTTCCCCCTAAAAATAATGGTTGTCAACACAAAAATATTATTAGTCGAATGTAGAACATAAAACTTTTGAAAACTGAAATTTGAATTTGAAATTAACTATAATATAGAAAATTTGCAATTATTCATATGGGTGGATTATTTTTCTCTTCTTTCATGGAATATATACTAGCAATACTCAAAGGAATGAAATAATAAATAAACTTTGCATTCATGCTAGAGTTTTTGTTGCTGCATTTAAATGGAGTTTGAATTTTAAAACTAGATCTAAATTGAACTTGAAATTTGAATCTAGAAGCTAAAATGGAAAATGAAAGGAATAGAAGAAAAGAAAAGGAGAAACCCGTCCCTGGCGCTGGGCCGAAACAGCTGGCCCAACCAAGCCAGCGCCCCACTGATAGCCCATAAACCTCCTCTCTCTCGCGCATGCCCGTCACTAGCAGCCGGGCCCACCTGCTAGCCGCTCCCTCTGCCACATTCTTGCTCTCTCTGTCTGGTGGTCCCGGGTTGTCAGTCATCGTCCTCCCTGAATCGGGGCATCGCTCAACACATCACGCGAGGTGCGTGGGCCGTTGCGGTTGTCATTCTTCCTCCCCCTCTAATCCTTGCCCTACTCCACTATAAAGCTCGAGCTCGGCGATGCCTTGGCCAGCTAATACCACAACACTGAGGGCCAAGCAAGCCGAGGGAGGAGCGTGGGAAGATTCCACTGTCGTGAAACTCGCCCACGTTACCGCCCGGGATTCAACAAGTGGAACAGGGGGCTTCGCCAAGTGGTGTGGATAGCGCACCGAGCTTCGCCTGAAGGGATTGCAGGCTAGGGACCCATGATTTCTTGCCGGTGTTTCTCTGCCACCGCAGAACCGACCTTCAACGTGGGTGGCAGATTTTGCTGTGCGATGTCAGGTAAGAGGGCCCCACTGTCACACCCGATTTTGAAGGAAAACCGAATGCGAACCATGTACATGCCAGGATCAGAAATTCACGTACACAGCAATTACATAAATGACTCATCATAGCACAATGCTTCGAATAACAATAAAGAATAAGTAATAATATGAAAGACTAGAGTCATTTACATAATATGAAACAAAGTACATAGAATAGAAACGTAGCCAACGTAAATAAACCCACCACAGGCAGCTGACTAGGGGAGGTCGCTAGCCTAATCCTCGAACTCATCAAAGTTTTGGAACTCCTAGAGATCCACCTCGACGCCTTCTTCTTTACCTGAGCATAGATTGCACCAAAGGCAACCTGATGTTTTGTGAAAGCAAGGGTGAGTACAAATCAATGTACTCAGCAAATGTCCCGTTTGGATATGGTGGACTAGTTTTATGTGGAGTTTAGCTCAAGCAGATGCTTTTAGTTGGTCAGGTATTTATTATTAGTGGAAGCCAAGTTTTATAATATAACCAACCCGTGAACCATTTCTTCATTGAGGAAACATCATTATCATCATCGAACCAAAATCATAAATAGAACCATAACATCTTGAACCATCTCTATCTCTAATCAAAGAGGATCCCAAGGCCGCTCATAATCGTGAGCACAACTGATATATCAGTTTCTAACCCTCTGCAGAGGTTGCACACTTTACCCACAAGCTGTGATTCCTGTTCTGCCCGGAGATCATGACTCTCCATTGATCACTACCAAGGTGACCTAGCAGGGTCTCACTACGTAGCCTTTACAAAGATTTCCCAGAGGTCATAGCCACCCGTTAGGTTTCTCCAGTTTGATAAACATAGTACATCTCCCCAGAGGAAGGGTGACTAACAAAACCAAATCAAAGAACCTCTGCAACCAGCCTCGGCAGAGCAAGTACTGTGCCCGGACCCCATTGACGGCCCTACAACGAAGCCAAATACTCCTCTGGTTCCTCTAATTAATCAGCTAAGGACGTCCCATTCTACCCTCATGGTTGCACTGTTATCCCGGGTTGTCACTCCCCAAACCGGTCCTTACGGAGAGGTACTCAAGAAACAGCCTGAGTCCCCTAAAGTATCACAAGAACATCATCGGGATAACATCATCGTATAATAATATTCACCTCATGTTTATTGATTAAGTTTGAAGCAATAGCATAAGCTAACCATGATAACCCAAAAGGTAAACAAGGATAAGTAAATAGAAAGCTAGTCTATCCTTAGGTTTCAATTAAGTAATGCGGGACAGTGAATTATAAGTAGATAGGACATAATGGGTCAGAGGACACTTGCGTTCACCAAACAAATGCTTAGGGTCTTCAATCTCGTAGAACTCGAAGAACCAGATCACTTGGTCGCCAACTCTTGATCTTTGATTCCTCGAAGCGTGGAAACAAATCGCGATCTAATCGCAACGCGAAGAGAAGACGAACAAGCACAAGCAAACAAACATATATATGCATAAGAACATTACACCATACAAGATAAAATGTTATAAAAACATGCAGCATAAAATAGAGTTCGATTCAATGGTCACGCGAGGGAAAGAAACGCGACGGTCGAAGCTATAGTCGAGAGTTATCGCGTCCACACTAAACGAGTATTAATCATAACATCTAGTTTGATCTGATTATATTAATAAATATTTATTTAAAATAAAACTAGAGCTATCACACAATTTTAATTAGCTGGCCACGCTAACAATTCTTAGTTGAACCAGTAATTTAAATAATATCAGCGACTCTAAGCGGGACACGTTAGCGGAGCGAGACGAATTACGTAACGCGTGAAACAGCACGATCGCGTGCAAATAACGCGCGGACACGCGCGACACAGCATGCTGATGACACATGAAACAGCGTGCGCAACGAGCGCGAACGGCGCGCGAACAACACGCCACCACGTGCGGAACAGCACGCTCGACAGGCGAGAAAATTAAATAGGTGGCACGTTTATACTTAAACAAATATTAAATAAATAAAAGGTAGTTAAGTTGATATTTACCATGTTAATATTTATTATAAAAGCCCAAGTTGAACACTACACATTTAATCTAATTAGAATATTAATCTAATAAATATTAGTCGAGCGAGCCTTAAGTTAAGTGTCTAAAATATGAGACCTGACAAATTAACGTTACTAACATGAGTGCTCATAAGCGCAAACAATTTATTATCACGAGAAGACGTCGTGCGACCCACGTCATCGACACACGAGATATGTGCGAACGATGCGTAGCAAGGCGAGCGACATGTGTAAGTGGCACACGCGACGCACGCAAACGACGTGTGACAACGCGTGTGGACCGCACGCGTGACACGCGCGAATGACACGCGACAACACGAGAATAACGCCTGATCTATACGCACGAACAACACGGCAACGCCGAGCGCCACACGTGCGAACAGCGCGTAGACAGCACGCGACATGCTATTATGACCAGATTATAATTAGATGTACAAAACTATATTTCTAAGTTGATTTTTAATTAATATAAATTATTTACGTAGAACATTTTTGATAAATTGAATTAACAATCAGTCAACGATTAACAAGATCTCATTACTAATTATGAATGATTAAAGCGAAATAATTAACTAATGTATGCGGATTGCGTGCGCGACGTAGCGTGAATGGACGGTGACGACTCGCACAGACCGCGCACGCGAAAGGCAACAACGACACGTGCGAACGGCGCGAACACGCGCACGCGTAGGGGGGTAGACGGGGATAGACGAGGATAGACAGGAGTCGTCTAGAAGTAGACGAACGTCGTCTAGGGGGTAGACGGACGTTGTTGGGACCCTGACGATGCGCTGCGCGTACACGAAATAACGCGCACAACAGCGTGCGACACGTGCGAGTCAACACGACTACGCGCGCGAATAGCACGCTGACGCGCAAACGAGACCTACTACATAGATGTCGCCTCTATACTAGACAAGTATTAAATTTAAGACATTAGTGTAGTCATTAATCATACTATCATATATTTATAAAGCTTAAGTTAAAATAATTAATTAGTTATTTTAATAACTGAAAGGGAATTAGGCTTACACCTTCTTCCTAATTGATTTTAGTGGTTGAATTTTCCAACACCAAACATTTGGACTAATTAGTTTGCTCTAGTCTATAAGTTTTATAGATGCCAAAGGTTCACAACAAGCCAATAAAAAGACCAAAGATGAGTTCAAATAAAGAGAGCTAAAGACATCCCAAAGGCACCCTGGTTTGGCGCACCGGACTGTCCGGTGTGCCACCGGACTGTCCGGTGCACCAGGGAACTCGAAGCTGAACTTGCCACCTTCGGGAAAATGGGAGGCCGCTCCGCTATAATTCACCGGACTGTCCGGTGAAGCACCGGACAGTGTCCGGTGTCACGCCGGACTGTCCGGTGTGCCAGCGGAGCAACGGCTACTTCAGCGCCAACGGTCACCTGCAACGGCATTTAATGCGCGCCAGAGCGCGCAGAAGTCTGGCATGCGCGAGAAGGCGCACCGAACAGTCTACAGGACCTGTCCGGTGCACCACCGGACAGCCCAGAGGCCCCACCAGTCAGAGCTCCAACGGTCGAACCCAAACGGCCGCTGACGTGACTGGCGCACCGGACAGTGTCCGGTGGCGCACCGGATTGTCTGGTGCGCCATGCGACAGACAGCCTCCCAACGGCCACTTTTGGTGGTTGGGGCTATAAATACCCCAACCACCCCACCATTCATTGCATCCAAGTTTTTTCACCTTCCAACACATTACAAGAGCTATAGCATTCAATTCTAGACACACCCAAAAATAGATCAAATCCTCTCCCAAGTCCAGAATCACTCCAAATCAAATAGTGACTAGAGAGAGCGACATTTGTGTTCATTTGAGCTCTTGCACTTGGATTGCTTCTTTTCTTTCTCATTCTTTCTTGTGATCAACTCAATTGTAACCGAGGCAAGAGACACCAATTGTGTGGTGGTCCTTGCGGGGAATTTGTGTCCCGTTTGATTGAGAAGAGAAGCTCACTCGGTCTAAGTGACCGTTTGAGAGAGGGAAAGGGTTGAAAGAGACCTGATCTTTGTGACCACCTCAACGGGGAGTAGGTTTGCAAGAACCGAACCTCGGTAAAACAAATCCTTGTGTCTCACTCTTTATTTGCTCGCAATTTGTTTTTCACCCTCTCTCTCGGACTCGATTTTAATTCTAACGCTAACCTCGGCTTGTAGTTGTGCTTAAACTTTGTAAATTTCAGATTCGCCCTATTCACCCCCCTCTAGGTGACTTTCAATTGGTATCAGAGCCTAGTGCTTCATTAGAGCCTAACCGCTTGAAGTGATGTCGGGAGCATCCGCCAAGAGGGAGATCGGGACCGGCGAGAAGCCCGTTACAAGCCACGGGAAGGCTCCATCGGGAGAATCCCGCAACAAGGGGAAGGAGAAGGAATCCCCTTCACATAAGTCGCATCGGAGTGGCGAAAAGAAGAAGAAGATGAGGAAAGTGGTCTACTACAAGACCGACTCTTCATCGCCATCGACCTTCGGCTCCGATGCGCCGTCTGTAATTTCTAAGTGCCATGAGCGCAAGAAGTTTAGTAAGATTCCCCTACACTATCCTCGCATTTCTAAACGTACTCCATTACTTTCCGTTCCATTAGGCAAACCACCGTTTTTTGACGGTGAAGATTATAACATGTGGAGTGATAAAATGAGGCATCATCTAACCTCACTCCACACTAGCATTTGGAACGTTGTTGAGTTTGGTGTACAGGTACCATCCGTGGGGGATGAAGACTATGATTCGGACGAGGTCGCCCAAATCCGGCACTTCAATTCCCAAGCCACCACTATATCCTCGCTTCTCTAAGTCGAGAGGAGTATAACAAGGTGCAAGGATTGAAGAGCGCCAAGGAGATTTGGGACGTGCTAAAGACCGCGCATGAAGGAGACGAGGTGACCAAGATCACCAAGTGGGAGACGATCGAGGGGGAGCTCGGTCGCTTCCGGCTTCGCCAAGGGGAGGAGCCACAAGAAATGTATAACCGGCTCAAGACCTTGGTGAACCAAGTGCGCAACCTCGGGAGCAAAAAATGGGATGACCATGAAATGGTCAAGGTTATTCTTAGATCACTCGTTTTTCTTAACCCTACTCAAGTTCAATTAATACGTGGTGATCCTAGATACACACTAATGTCTCCCGAGGAAGTCATAGGAAAATTTGTGAGCTTTGAGGTAATGATCAAAGGCTCCAAAAAGATCATCGAGCAAGGCGACTCCTCCACACCCGAAGCACAGCCCGTTGCATTTAAAGCAACGGAGGAGAAGAAAGAAGATTCTACCCCAAGTAGAATCCCCATCGACGCCTCCAAGCTCGACAATGAGAAGATGGCGCTCATCATCAAGAGCTTCCGCCAAATCCTCAAGCAAAGGAGGGGGGAAGGACTACAAGCCCCGCTCCAAGAAAGTGTGCTACAAGTGTGGTAAGCCCGGTCATTTTATTGCAAAATGTCCACTATCTAGTGACAGTGACAGGGGCGACGACAAGAAGGGAAGAAGAAAGGAGAAGAAGAGGTATTACAAGAAGAAGGGCGGCGATGCCCATGTTTGCCGGGAGTGGGACTCCGACAAGAGCTCCATCGACTCCTCCTCCGACGAGGACGCCGCCAACATCGCCGTCAACAAAGGGCTCCTCTTCCCCAACGTCGGCCACAAGTGCCTCATGGCAAAGGACGGCAAAAAGAAGAAGGTAAAATCAAAATCCCCCACTAAATATGCAACTTCTAGTGATGAGGATAATTCTAGTGATGAGGAGGATAATTTGCGCACCCTTTTTGCCAACCTAAACATGCAACAAAAGGAAAAGTTAAATGAATTAATTAGTGCTATTCATGAGAAGGATGAACTCTTGGATTCCCAAGAGGACTTCCTAATTAAGGAAAATAAGAAGCATGTTAAGGTTAAGAATGCTTATGCTCTAGAAGTGGAAAAATATGAAAAATTATCTAGTGAGCTGAGCACATGCCATGATATTGTTACCAACCTTAGAAATGAGAATGCTAGATTAATTGCTAAGGTTGATTCAAATGTCTGTGATGATTCAATTTCCAATCTTAGAGATGATAATGTTAAGTTACTTGCTAAGATTGAAGAATTGAATGTTTCCCTTGCTAGTCTTAGGATTGAAAATGAAAAATTGATTGCTAAGGCTAAAGAATTAGATGTTTGCAATTCCGATCTTAGAGATAAGAATGATATTTTACGTGCTAAGATTGTTGAACTTAATTCTTGCAAACCCTCTACATCTACCATTGAGCATGTTACTATTTGCACTACATGTGGAGATGTTGATATTAATGCTATTCATAATCACATGACTTTAATTAAACAACAAAACGATCATATAGCAAAATTAGATGCTAAAATTGCCGAGCATGAGATAGATAATGAAAATTTTAAATTTGCTTGTAGCATGCTCTATAATGGGAGACACCCTAGCATCAAGGATGGCATTGGCTTCCAAAAGGGAGACAATGTCAAACTTAATGCTCCTCCTAAAATATTGTCTAATTTTGTTAAGGGCAAGGCTCCCATGCCTCAGGATAACGAGGGCTACATTTTGTACCCTGCCGGTTATCCCGAGCATAAGATTAGGAGAATTCACTCTAGGAAGTCTCACTCTGGTCCTAATCATGCTTTTATGTATAAGAGTGAGGCATCTAATTCTAGGCAATCCACTCATGCTAAATTGCCTAAAAAGAAAACACCTATTTCATCAAATGAGCATAATATTTCATTTAAGACTTTCGATGCATCCTATGTTTTAACTAACAAATCAGGCAAAGTAGTTGACAAGTATGATGGAGGCAAACACAAGGGGTAAAAGACTTGTGTTTGGGTACCCAAAGTTCTTGTATCTAATGTCAAAGGACCCAAAACCATTTGGGTACCTAAAATCAAGAACTAAATTTGTTTTGTAGGTTTATGCATCCGGGGGCTCAAGTTGGATCATTGACAGCGGGTGCACAAACCACATGACTGGGGAGAAAAAGATGTTCTCCTCCTATGTGAAAAACCAAGATCCCCAACGAGCTATCACATTCGGGGATGGAAATCAAGGTTTGGTCAAAGGATTGGGTAAAATAGCTATATCACCTGATCATTCTATTTCCAATGTTTTTCTTGTAGACTCTTTAGATTACAACTTGCTTTCTGTTTCTCAATTATGTAAAATGGGCTACAACTGTCTTTTTACGGATATAGGTGTTACTGTCTTTAGAAGAAGTGATGATTCAGTAGCTTTTAAGGGAGTATTAGAGGGTCAGCTATACTTAGTTGATTTCAATAGAGCTGAACTCAATACTTGCTTAATCGCTAAGACTAACATGGGTTGGCTCTGGCATCGCCGACTAGCCCATGTTGGAATGAAGAATCTTCACAAGCTTCTAAAGGGAGAGCACATTTTGGGACTAACAAATGTGCATTTTGAGAAAGACAGGATTTGTAGCGCATGCCAAGCAGGGAAGCAAGTTGGTGTTCATCATCCACACAAGAACATTATGACGACTGACAGACCACTCGAGCTCCTACACATGGATCTATTCGGCCCGATTGCTTACATAAGCATCGACGGGAGTAAGTACAGTCTAGTTATTGTGGATGACTATTCTCGCTTCAGTTGGTTATTCTTTTTACAGGAAAAATCTCAAACCCAAGAGACCTTAAAGGGATTCTTGAGACGGGCTCAAAATGAGTTCGGCTTGAGGATCAAGAAAATTAGAAGCGATAATGGGACGGAGTTCAAGAACTCTCAAATAGAAGGTTTCCTTGAGGAGGAGGGCATCAAGCATGAGTTCTCTTCTCCCTACACGCCACAACAAAATGGTGTAGTGGAGAGGAAGAATAGAACTCTATTGGACATGGCAAGAACCATGCTTGATGAGTACAAGACTTCGGATCAGTTTTGGGCCGAGGCGGTCAACACCGCGTGCTACGCCATCAACCGATTGTATCTACACAGAATCCTCAAGAAGACATCGTATGAACTCCTAACCAGTAAAAAGCCCAATGTTTCATATTTTAGAATCCTCAAGAAGACATCGTATGAACTCCTAACCGGTAAAAAGCCCAATGTTTCATATTTAAGAGTCTTTGGTAGCAAATGTTTAATTCTTGTTAAAAGAGGTAGAAAATCTAAATTTGCTCCTAAGGCTGTAGAAGGCTTTTTACTAGGATATGATTCAAACACAAGGGCATATAGAGTCTTTAACAAGTCCACTGGACTAGTTGAAGTTTCTTGTGACATTGTGTTTGATGAGACTAACGGCTCTCAAGTAGAGCAAGTTGATCTTGATGAATTAGATGATGAAGAGGCTCCGTGCATCGCGCTAAGGAACATGTCCATTGGGGATGTGTGTCCTAAGGAATCCGAAGAGCCCATTCAAGCACAAGATCAACCATCCTCCTCCATGCAAGCATCTCCACCAACTCAAAATGAGGAGGAGGCTCAAGATGATGAAGAAGAAGATCAAGAAGATGAGCCACCTCAAGACAACAGCAATGATCAAGGGAGAGATGCGAATGATCAAGACAAGGAGGATGAGCAAGTTCCAAGGCCGCCACACTCAAGAGTCCACCAAGTAATCCA
Organism: Zea luxurians; assembly: GCA_029449295.1. Classification (NCBI taxonomy): domain Eukaryota; kingdom Viridiplantae; phylum Streptophyta; class Magnoliopsida; order Poales; family Poaceae; genus Zea; species Zea luxurians. The sequence continues at coordinate 31,736,731 of JAOPSE010000010.1, read as the reverse complement.
ACGAGATCACCCTGTGAACACCATCCTCGGCGACATTCATAAGGGGGTAACTACTCGATCTCGTGTTGCTCATTTTTGTGAACATTACTCTTTTGTTTCCTCTATTAAGCCACACAGGGTAGAGGAAGCACTTCAAGATTTGGATTGGGTGATGGCGATGCAAGAGGAGCTCAACAACTTCACGAGGAATGAGGTATGGCATTTAGTTCCACGTCCTAACCAAATGTTGTAGGAACCAAGTGGGTCTTCTGCAACAAGCAAGATGAGCATGGTGTGGTGACAAGGAACAAAGCCCGACTTATGGCCAAGGAGTATTCACAAGTCAAAGGTTTGGATTTCGGTGAAACCTATGCACCCGTAGCTAGGCTAGAATCAATTCGCATTTTACTTGCCTATGCTACTTACCATGGCTTCAAGCTTTACCAAATGGACGTGAAGAGTGCCTTCCTCAATGGACCTATCAAGGAGGAGGTCTATGTTGAGCAACCTCCCGGCTTTGAAGATAGTGAGTACCCTAACTATGTATATAAACTCTCTAAGGTGCTTTATGGGCTCAAGCAAGCCCCAAGAGCATGGTATGAATGCCTAAGAGACTTTCTTATCGCTAATGGCTTCAAAGTCGGAAAAGTCGATCCTACTTTATTTACTAAAACTCTTGCAAATGATTTGTTTGTATGCCAAATTTATGTTGATGATATTATATTTGGGTCTACTAACGAATCTACATGTGAGGAATTTAGTAGGATCATGACACAAAAATTTGAGATGTCAATGATGGGGGAGTTGAATTACTTCTTAGGATTTCAAGTGAAGCAACACCAAGAGGGCACCTTCATTAGCCAAACGAAGTATATTCAAGACATTCTAAACAAGTTTGGGATGAAGGATGCCAAGCCCATCAAGACACCCATGGGAACCAATGGGCATCTCGACCTCGACATGGGAGGTAAATCCGTAGATCAAAAGGTATACCGGTCAATGATAGGTTCTTTACTCTATTTATGTGCTTCACGACCGGATATAATGCTTTCCGTATGCATGTGTGCAAGATTCCAAGCCGATCCTAAGGAAGCTCACCTTAGGGCCGTAAAACGAATCTTGAGATATTTAGTTTATACTCCTAAGTTTGGGCTTTGGTACCCTAGGGGATCCACATTTGATTTAATTGGTTATTCGGATGCCGATTGGGCGGGGTGTAAAATCAATAGAAAGAGCACATTGGGGACTTGCCAGTTCTTGGGAAGGTCTCTGGTGTCTTGGGCTTCAAAGAAGCAAAATTCCGTAGCTCTTTCTACCGTCGAAGACGAGTATATTGCCGCAGGCCATTGTTGCCCGCAATTGCATTGGATGAGGCAAACCCTCAGGGACTATGGTTACAAATTAACCAAAGTTCCTCTACTATGTGATAATGAGAGTGCAATCCGCATGGCGGATAATCCCGTTGGGCATAGCCGCACTAAACACATAGCCATTCGGTATCATTTCTTAAGGGATCACCAACAAAAGGGGGATATCGAGATTGCATATATTAACACCAAAGAACAATTAGCCGATATCTTTACCAAGCCACTAGATGAACAAACATTTACCAAACTTAGGCATGAGCTAAATATTCTTGATTCTCGAAATTTCTTTTGATGTTTTGCACACATAGCTTCTTAATATACCTTTGATCATATCTCCTTCATATGCTATGACTAATGAGTTTTCAAGTGTATTTCATGCTAAGTCATAGATTGAAAGGGAATTGGAGTCTACGGCGAAGACAAAGGCTTCCACTCCACTCCATCGAAATTACTCATCCTTCGCCGTCACTCCGCGCCGCTCTCCGTCTTTGGTATAATCTTCACTCATATTTTGTTTGCCAAAGTGGGAAAAGTAGTTATAAAAAGGGCTTATATTTCACTCTGTATTCATTTTTGGCTATTCATGCCAAAGGGGGAGAGAGTATTAGCCCAAAGCAAAAGGACCGCACCACCACCAATTTTCAAAATTTGAGTTAAGGAAAGATTTTTCAAATGGTGATTTTCCATGATGTTTTTCCAAATTGGTATCTTATTTTTGATAGAGATTCAAATTGGTACATCCTCTTCAAAACTAATAACCAAAACCCTCTTGAACACTAAGAGGAGGATTTTATTGAGGGGGAGTTTTGTTTAGTCAAAGGAAAAGCATCTGAAACAGGGGAGAATATTCAAATCTTGAAAATGCTTCCCAAAATTTTATTCATGTATCCTTTGACCATTTGCAAAAGGACTTTGAAAAGAATTTACAAAAGAATTTGCAAAAACAAAACATGTGGTGCAAGCGTGGTCCAAAATGTTAAAAATAAAGAAATCAATCCAAGCGCATCTTATAAAAAATTTATTGGTTCAATTCTTAGTAACCTTTGCACTTCGATTATGCAAACTAGTTCAATTATGCACTTCTATATTTGCTTTGGTTTGTGTTGGCATCAATCACCAAAAAGGGGGAGATTGAAAGGGAATTAGGATTACACCTTCTTCCTAATTGATTTTGGTGGTTGAATTGCCCAACACAAACATTTGGACTAACTAGTTTGCTCTAGTCTATAAGTTTTACAGATGCCAAAGGTTCACAACAAGCCAATAAAAAGACCAAAGATGGGTTCAAATAAAGAGAGCTAAAGACATCCCAAAGGCACCCTGGTCTGGCGCACCAGACTGTCCGGTATGCCACCGGACAGTGTCCGGTGCACCACCGGACAGTGTCCGGTGCACCAGGGAACTCGAAGTTGAACTTGCCACCTTCGGGAAAATGGGAGGCCGCTCCGCTATAATTCATCGGACTGTCCGGTGAAGCACCGGACTGTGTCCGGTGTCACGCCGGACTGTCCGGTGTGCCAGTGGAGCAATGGCTACTTCAGCGCCAACGGTCACCTGCAACGGCATTTAATGCGCGCCAGAGCGCGCAGAAGTCAGGAACGCGCAAGAAGGCGCACCGGACAGTCTACAGGACCTGTCTGGTGCACCACCGAACAGCCTAGAGGCCCCACCAGTCAGAGCTCCAACGGTCGAACCCTATCGGTCGGCTGACGTGGCTGACTGTCCGGTGCGCCATGCGACAGACAGCCTCCCAACGGCCACTTTTGGTGGTTGGGGCTATAAATACCCCAACCACCCCACCATTCATTGCATCCAAGTTTTTCCACCTTCCAACACATTACAAGAGCTATAGCATTCAATTCTAGACACACCCAAAAATAGATCAAATCCTCTCCCAAGTCCGGAATCACTCCAAATCAAATAGTGACTAGAGAGAGCGACATTTGTGTTCATTTGAGCTCTTGCACTTGGATTGCTTCTTTTCTTTCTAATTCTTTCTTGTGATCAACTCAATTGTAACCGAGGCAAGAGACACTAATTGTGTGGTGGTCCTTGCGGGGACTTTGTGTCCCATTTGATTGAGAAGAGAAGCTCACTCGGTCTAAGTGACCGTTTGGGAGAGGGAAAGGATTGAAAGAGACCCGGTCTTTGTGACCACCTCAACGGGGAGTAGATTTGCAAGAACCGAACCTCGGTAAAACAAATCCTTGTGTCTCACTCTTTATTTGCTCGCAATTTATTTTTCACTCTTACTCTCGGACTCGATTTTAATTCTAACGCTAACCCCGACTTGTAGTTGTGCTTAAACTTTGTAAATTTCAGATTCGTCCTATTCACCCCCCTCTAGGCGACTTTCAATAACTAACAGGTAATTAATTCATTAACTAAATAAACATGTGTTGCAATCAAACAATGTTCCTAATATGAAATTGACGCTGCTAGAGTTGACGTGACCGAACGAGTTACGCCGCATGAGACTTAGTACATTTAAACCTATAATGAACTTATAAACAACGTGATACACGGGTATTGTTAAATTATGTCGTATTCATACTAACTACGCGTTAAACACGATATTGAAGTTGGCGTACACACACTAACAGGCATCTACAAACACATAATTAAAATCATTAATTTGGTTCGATTGAATTGTTATTTTAATAATACACAACTAAACAAGTAATCATTTATTTAACGTGAATGATATGGCGAAATGATTTTACTAAAGCGCGCAAACAACAATTTATGCGAACGACGACGCGCACGGACAGCATGCGAACGACGCATGACGACACGTGCGACACCCCATGAATTACGTGTAAATCAGACGTGCTGCGCGCGGCTCGAATCATGCAGCAGCGTTGGAGTTTTGCATATGTTTCGGACGAGGGGCCTTACCACGGGCGAACGACGACGAACGACATGGGCTCGACGGACGACGGCGAGACGAGGCGAGGTATGACGGCGTGGACTGCTCTAGCACGAGGGCGGCAGGGGAGCCACAGGGGATTCGACAGCAGCTCGTCGGCCGGCAGGGACATGGGCTGGGAGGCTCACTAGGGCGTCGGCGAGCGTGCCGCGCCTATCCTGGGCACCGGGCCGCTGCGCAGCGCCCATGATGGCCGCGCCGGGCTGCCATGGCCGAGCCGGTCGCGCCCTGGCCGCCGCGTCGAGGCTCGCGCAACGCCGGGAGGAAGAGGAGGGGACGAGGGGACTGTAGCCAGGGGCTACTCACCGGAGGGCATAGGGGCAGGGGCGGCTTGGTGCTCCGATGAGGACGTGGGCAACGTTAGGGCGAACTCGCGACGGAAGCCGGACGCGAGGTGACGGCTGAGTAGATGAACAGTCAGGGAGCAGGCTCGCCGGGGCTGCGGATTGGGACGCGTGGCTCTGCGCTAAGGAAAGGAGTGAGCAAGTTCTTGGAAACCTCGTTGAATAGCCGAGTCGTGGGGGAAGTGGGTACCAAATCCATCGTGTCAGGAGTACGTGCAACTCAGTCTTGGCGGTTCGGAAGAGACAAACAGGGGATGGGGCTGAGTGGGCAAGGCCCACACATAGGCGGCGGCGCTCCAGCGCGTGCATGCCGTGGTCGCGTGAGCCACGCACCACATGAGGGGAAGAACGTGGGGGCACGCTGGACTGCTGCTGTGGCGAAGCGGACGCGGCTGGGATGCGCGGGGACGAGGTGGGCCGAGGCGCGAAGGCCACGGCACGTTGGGTGAGCGCGTGTGTAGGCGGCGGCGCTGGGAAGCGTGTGCGAGGGGCGGCGGCTAGGGCAGCGCGTGCTAGGGTTTGGGCGTGGCTGGGCTTCACGCGCGAGTGGGATGGGCCGCGGGCAGGCCGAGGAAAGGGAGGAGGGGAAGGAGCCGGCTGGGCCTGCGCGCGAGAGTGGGCCGAGGGGTGAGGCTGGGCCGGCTAAGAAGATTGGGGAAGCAAAGCCTTTTTCTATTTTCTTCCTTTTCTTTTTATTCTTATTCATAATTATACACAAGAAAGAGCTACGAAATAAATGGATACACACCAAGACAATACACTAAACAGAAAGCAAATGCACTCTAGCACGATGTGACAATCAAAGCACTCTTTAGGGTTTTACTTTACTAGGCTTACAAATCGATATAAAATAAAATAATTTTCTTCACTATTAGGAAAAAGAGAAAAGAAAAGTAGGGAAAAGAGAGAGTAACACCTGAATTTGATGTATATTAGGAAAGAAATTTTATACCCTTAAATTCAGGGTGTTACACCCACAATTACCTCACTACGTTATTCGCATCATGTAGAGCTTTTCCATTCAGGATTTGGGGCAGGAGTGAGCCGAGATGCTGTTCGCAGGCAATGTCTCGGGGCATCGCCATCGGGGGCACGTGAACGCTGCCATGGCTGGGCGCCGTAGGGAGGAAGAAGCACTATGGCCACCGATCTCAGAACTGACAGCCATGATTGAAGATCCCATACCCATTTGCTATTTAAGATCGGGACCATTGATTCGAATATGGAGGGATTCGAGTAGATCTCGACGTGGGCAATTTATAGCCATGGATCTTTGATCCAATGGCTATGAGTGATAGCCTTTTAATCTCAGTCGTCGATCATTGATCTGGTGGCTGTCGTTCGATACCGCTTCAAGAGAACCTATACCTAATCCTAGCCTTGGGAGTTTGATCAGAAGGCCCACATAATAAGATACCCCTTCGGCCAGGGAATCTTTCCAAAGAGCCCCTTGGTTTTGTTATAATAAACCCGTCATCCATACAGTGCGTGTTTCAGTACAAACATGTCCTGAAATTTGTGTTTTCGACCCTGAGCTTCTCAAGAATAGTGGCCGCAGCCTAGTGGTTAAATAAAATGAGTATATTAATATAGAAAATGGTTTTTATTATAAAAATAATTCTAGAAACTTGTTTAATTCATAAGTAATTCATTTTAACTTCTTTTTTTATCCATTCCAGTTGCATTAATCTCACATTAATATTGTTTATCATCTAGTAACCTTGTATTACCATGAAACCTATGGTAAAAATATTGTACCACCTTTGTTTTATAGTATACACTTAAACCTTCAAAAAATCATAACTTTATAACCGTAACTCTGAATTTAGTGGTTCTTGAACCTAGGATCTAATTATGATGTGTAGAACATTATTATACAGTTTGTTCTCATGTTTGATGTGATGTTAATTTTGTCTATGCTATGTTTGTTTGTATTGCAACGAATAGCAGTGAGGTTACGAGTCACTTGAAGACCAAGTTGGTACCTAAGAATCTCGAGTCTAAGGCAAGTTGTGCCCTTGATCACTTTTCTATTTACCTAATAATGCTCCTGTAATCACTGTGACATGCTCAGGTTAATTTGATGGGAACTAATAGGCTTCCCTAGCATTGTTTATCCCACACCTTGCAGACAAAAGAACCATTGGGTAGTTTTGCTATCTCTATACCTGGTTTTGGGAAATTAATGTTACATTATGATCATATTCCAATTCTGTTGTTGTTTTGATTACTATTCATGATAAGATCATTATGTTAATTAGAACATGTAGCGACCACCCAGGAAAATAGTGCTACCACAAGGGTGGTATGGGACGCCCTTGGCTAACTAATTAGGAAAGCTAGTGGAGGACTACCTTACCTGATGGGGCAAGGGCGGTAGAGGAGCTGCGTATAGGGAGGTTCTCGGGTTGATCATGTCGCGATGGCTTTTCGGATGAGGGATTCCTATATGGCCCTTCTCAGAAACTGTAGCGGGTTTTCTGAAGCTAGTGGAACTTTGTAAAGGCCTCGTAGTGGATCCCTGGCCATTCACCTCGGAAGTGTCTAAGGGCCTTGCAAACCTTGGCTAGACGAGATACACGACTTGTGGGTAAAGATGTGCAACCTCTATAGAGTGTAAAACTGGTATATCAGTCGTGCTCACAATCATGAGCAGCTTGGACCCTCACATGAGTAATTTATTGAATTAAACTTAATTTGTCATATGTATTGCATTGCAGGTTTATTATTAATTGTGATATCTTATTTATTTGGGTTCGTATCTACATATACTTAGCAACTGCTAATAAAACTTTGACCAACTTTAAAAGCAACGCTTAGCTTTAACCATCTCCTTTGGTAAGCCTTACACTTCACATGAGCTGCCACCTTTGGTGAGTTCATGCACATTATTCCCCATAATTTGTTGAGCGATGAACGTATGTGAGCTCACCCTTGTTGTACTCACATTCCCCCAGGTCAAGGACAAGTACCGCAATATTAAGAGCATGAAGGATGTCGTGATGAGATTCGTGAGAGGTTTAGGTCGTCCTCTCCTAGTCAACTATGGTTGCTGGATCTGTTGGAACTTGCTCTCCTGGGTGAGTTCATCCAACGGGAGGGAGAAAGCAATGTGAACAAGGTTTTAACTCAAGATGGCAATAGCTCTCTGTTCATCTGGCCTCTCGCAAGGGCACTGTGCGGGGGTATTTATAGGTATCTGAGTGCCCAGCGTCCTGAGTTAAGGACGCATGTGCCCTCAGGCGCCTAGGTTATCCCCGGAATATTCCCATAAAGCGGGGTTACAGACTGTAATTATAGGGAGACCTTTACAAATTAGGCCCGTAATGCACAGCGGCCACGCAGGGCCTGTTATAATGGGCCGGATCACTTGTGGGCCACCGTGTTGGACGAGGCCACGAGATGGGGCGGCCTCGTCACTAGCCTTCGTCCGGCGACGCGTGGGACGAAGGGTAAGTCTGCCAGTCGTCTTGTCTTCGTCGGTGTAGCGAAGCTGACGAAGGCATCGAGCGAAGGGTGGTGTCTTCACCTTCGCCCCAACATTTGCCCTCCGAGGGACCAGTTCGACTAAGGCATCTGGTGCCGAAGACGTCGCTAGATGGTGGAGACGCTGCCCTCGCTCGAAGTGGTTCCGCGGGGGTTTTTGACATGACCGTTGATTGACGCCGCACTGTTGGATTGCGGGTTTCCCGAAGCGTCGCGCCCTGTGTATATAAAGGGGGCGGGGGCGGCGCGGATTGGAAGTTACCTTTCTGCGCACCGTGAAAACCCTAGCCTCACTTTTAAACTGCTCGCTTGCTCGTCTGATCTCCTTGCACCTGCTCGTCGGAGAACTGGCCCGCGTGAAGCAGACCGCACGCAGCCGTCGACGGTACGTAGCCATGCTGTCTTCCTCCTCGTCTGCTGCGACCACGCCGACGGCCGGGGCGTCTTTTGAAGGTCTCTCGGGTACTATGGCGACGGTGGAGTTGCGACCGGGTGATACAGTGGAATTCGGTGTTTCCCGGATATCGTTGGCCCGCGTTCAAGATATGCAACGGTTGGGGTATTTTGGCGGCGGAGTTGGTCGGGTCCTGGGGGCGGAGGATGTCCCCGATCCCGAGGGCGAATTGGTTGTCTTTGAGGCGTTTTTCATCGCCGGACTTCGCCTGCCGGCGCATCGTTTTGTGTCGGAGGTTTTGCAGAAGTTCGAAGTCCAGGTTCATCAGTTGACACCAAACGTCGTGGTTGCATTGGTGAAGTATGTCTAGGCAACGACGTCATACGGCGGCCAGTCTTCGGTGGAGGTCTTCGCCAAGCAATATTGTCTGCACTGGCAGAAGAGAAAAATAGGACAGAATATTGCGCAATTTGGATCGTGCACTTTCACGATGAAGTCCGGGAAGACTTCGATGGAAGTCGTGGAGCTGGTCCCCTGTGCCTAGAACAAGTGGGGCAACTGGTGGGACTACTGGTTTTATGTTGCGGAGGCTGAAGTCGAAGACCACCCAGGGCTCCCTGCCGCTATTATGTGTTTGCATTATTATGTAGCGTACCCGTCGTTTGAAGTGGCGGAGGATGATGAAGATGAGAGGGCCCTTCGGATTGCTGCCCGCTCGAGTAGTGGGCGTTATCTAGTTGAGGAATTCATAGGGTATGGGGTGTGGCCTTTGGCACATGGATGGGCGCTGGGCGAAGTATGCCCTCGTGAGATGCCCTCCCTGGGTGGACGGAAGGTGCGGAGTCCGCGCTTTGCTTTGGATTTGCGAGGGCGGGATCCCGCCTCGGTTGTGCGTGAGGCGGAGGATGGGGCGATGAGAATTGTTGGGCGCTATGTGCCAAAGACGAAGGCCCAGCGGAGTTGGGATATACGTGGATCCAACGACCGCCTGAATAGGGTCTTTGAGTTGAATTGTTTGCCATATGGCGGCTACCCTGGGGAGGACGTCGTCGATCGCCGCGGGAAAAAACCAGCGGCTGTGACTGAGGATGACCCCGCGCCGGAGGCCGCCCCAGCCACTAAAAAGAGGAAGCTAGGTACTGCGGTGGGAGAACTGGGGGGTCTCCGATAGCTTTGCTATGGAGTTGATGGGAACATGCGCGGCCCCCGGGGGAAGGATGTCTTCGCCCAAGCTCCGGGAGTCTTCGGCGCGGATGCTGGAGGTTACTGGGGGTCGATGGCCCAAGGACGTTCCTATCCCCTGCGCGGCGGTGAAGACTTTTTTACGTCACATGGCTCGTGACTTGAGAGTGTTTCCTTACGGACGAAATATTGCTGCTGTTGTGTTGGCAGCGATAAACAAGGATCGCCAAGAAGCTGCGCAGAAGCGCCGGACGGTCATCAGGCTCCCCGAAGCTAGGCCGAAGAGGGCGCGAGGAACTGCGAAGGCTACCGCCCCCAGCGGTAGCCAGCCGACGCTGGCAGCGAAGCCGGCCGCCCTTGGGTCCAGCAAGGTGCCGGAGGGCGTGAAGGCGGCCAGTGCCGGCGGAACCAAGTCTGCCCCGGACAGAGTCGCAAAGGTCTGGGAATTGCCTTCGCCGGGGAAACACGTTGCCGACTTTGGCACAAATATTAGCGTGGACGATTATCTCGTTGGTAAGTTTTTTTAGTTTTTTTAACTAGTGATACATTGCAGGATCGGGCGAGGGGCAACTTGTTGTTGTTTTGCCTGCGGTGGCGACCACGGTGTCTGCCGCGGTGCCTGGGGTGAAGGGTAGCGTTGGCGGCGAGATTTCGGTGGTTACTGCCGTCAAGGACGAAGCGGGCACTATGTCCCGCCGGCTGAGGGAGGCGTCGCAGTAGCTGAGTCAAGTAAATTGAGCTGGACTTCGGTGTTTACCGCTTTCATGGGGATTGTGGTCTCATGTGTGTCTGTTAGGCGGCCGACTTCGCTGACCGCATGGCGTCGGGGGCCCTTACTGCGGATGTGTCTACCGAAGTCGAGAGACTTCGGGCGCAACATGCTGACGCCATCCGGGAAAAGTCGGATGCGGATAGCAAGTGCCGCAAGCTGGCGGAGAAGGTGGCCGCCCTGGAGGGCGAGAGGACGGACCTCCGGCGCCAGCTGGTGGAGGAGAGGAGGGAGGCCAACCAGGCCATCGCCAAGGCGCAGGTGGCGCAGTCGGAGGCCAAATTTGCGCGGGTGGAAGGGAGCCTCGCCAGCCAGCACGCCGAGGAATGGGAGGGGCGGTTCAACGCTCTGCAGGCCCGCATGGAGAGGGCCGAGGCCTCTACGCACTCGGAAGTTGAGCGGACGCGCAAACAGCTCGTGGACTCATACCGCGAGCTGGGCGCGCGGACTGCTGACTTCGAAGTTCCCGACTGAGAGGCGGGCCTTCGCTTCCTCGAGTGGCTGCAAGAGGAATTGTTGGTGCTCCCGACCATCGTGGAGGGATTCATGTCCTTTGCCTCCCTCGTCACCTGCGAGGGGGCGATGAACACGCTGTCCCGCGAGGGGTGTAGTCACTATGAGGTCTTTGACCTATCTGATGAAGATTTTGGGTGCGAGATTTTTAAGGTCGAAGACCCTGTGGTGAAGGACTCCGCAGGGGCCCTCTTTGACCGGATGTGGGGCCCCTTTGGTCGAGAGGCGGTTAGGGAGCGGTCTGACCAGGCGAGGGATCAGGTAAGGTTTGTCTTTTGTTAGTGTTGTTGAATGTGGGTATGCGTGGGCTTGCTGAATCGGTGTGCTGTGTTGTTGATGGCGCGTGCCGAGGTCATGGAGGACTTCGGACCCCTGAACAGCGCACAGCCCGAAGCGGAGGCTAACCCGATTGGGGCCAAGGCTGAAGTCGACCCGGCACCACTCCCGGAGACCGGTGAAGGCTCCCTCGCTGCCCCTGTGGCTACTGTGTCCGGTGGAGGCCCGCAGGCAGCCACTGTGCCGACGGTGGAAGATCCCCCGAAGGCAGCGACGGGGCAGGCAACGGAGGATCCCCCGAGGGCGGCTGGGTCTTCGCAGGTGGCTTAGTGGGTGTGGGGTAGCTAGAGAATTTTGTCTATGTTACTGAGCCTTGGTTGCTGCGCAGGTTTAGGATTTTGGGCCTGCGCATGCAACCGCTACTGCTAATTTTGTGGCGGCTTCGACCATGATCGCTGGAAATGAATCGGATGGGTCTGCGTCTAAGTTTTTTGATTTTGATGACTCTGTGAGTTTAGTTGAGTGGACGGAAGAGTCTTCGGATGAAGACTTGGATTACTTTGTGGCCTTGGATGTGGCTGCGGCGGAGGCTTCTCCGCATGTTACGAATGCCGAAGTTTTGCCTGGTCCGAATGCTGTGCGTAAGCGGCGAAGGGCGGTGGCGAAGCGTAGAGTGGGTGAAGTGGATGGTGGCCGGCTTCGTGTGGGCAGGGCTGGCAAGCGGGAATTGTTGTCCTCGCCGGTTGGGGCGAGTGTAGGTGAGGGGGAGTTGCGAAGTCTTTTTGAGGGTGAAGAGCTTAGGATAATGCTATTTAACTATAGGGAGATGGGAATCATTCCGAAGGTTGAACCTATGTAAGGTGTGGTGCCCTCGCTGTACATGTGTAACTATAGTTTTGTATGATGAGGCTGTGCGCCTTCGCGCCTCCGGCTATGTTCATAGGGGCGTTGCGCACTTGGTTTAGCACATTTATTATGTCGGTTTTTGCGCGGACAGTTTCTTAGTGTAGACTTTTGCACGGATAGTCTTTTGAGGAAGACTTCGCTTTTGCACAATTGTTGTGCTGGTCCGGCTGCACCCGTAGGCGACTTTTGCTCGGATAGTCTTTTGAGGAAGACTTCGATTTTGCGCACTTGTTGTGCTAATCCGGCTGCACCCTTAGGCGACTTTTGCACGGATAGTCTTTTGAGGAAGACTTTGATTTTGCGCACTTGTTGTGCTAATCCGGCTGCACCCTTAGGCGACTTTTGCTCGGATAGTCTTTTGAGGAAGACTTCGATTTTGCGCACTTGTTGTGCTAATCCGGCTGCACCCTTAGGCGACTTTTGCTCGGATAGTCTTTTGAGGAAGACTTCGATTTTGCGCACTTGTTGTGCTAATCCGGCTGCACTCTTAGGCGACTTTTGCGCGGATTGTCGCACGCGAGGGTAGCTAGCGGTGTCCCTCGCGGGTGACTTTGTATTGGTCGAATGTCGAAGACCGTCGATGCGGTCTTTTTTCGACGTAGATTTTTGCGGGGGATTTTTCGTTTGTATATTACATGGCTCCGCCTCGTTAAAAACCTCACCCCCCGGGAGGAAAAGAGTACAGGCCAGTAGAAACCTTGACGGATCACCTTTGTGGCTAGGGCCCTAGGCCCTGCGTGAGAGCCGCAAGTCCCACTGTGGACTTCGCGCAGGATTTGGACGCCTTCGGTCTCGGTGACACATTTAAGCATGGGTTGACTGACCCCCTTCTTGTAAAGCTGGCCTTCAATTAGCGCGAAGTCCCGGCTTCGATGTTTGAGGCACTTGGCCTCGTTGATGTCGGTTGGATGATAGTACCCCTATAGGAACAGGGTTATTGGTGCCCGCCAGTCTTCGATCATAATAAGGTTGACTATGCGGTGGCCTTCGCTGTCATTGGTTATTTGGAGCCCTTCGAGGCTGCAGACGGCTGGTGTGCCGATAACATGGTAGAACACGTCGAAGGGCAGGGACTCGCTTCTGGCGGCAGCCTTGGCCAATGCGTCGGCCTCCTCATTCTTGGCTCGGTCCACGTGCTGCAAGGTGAAACCTTTGAATTGCCTCTCGAGACTACGGATAGCCGCGAGGTACTGCATAAGTGCGGGGTCCTTTGCTGCATAGTCTTTCTCGACTTGGCCGGCGACTACCTTGGAGTCTGTTCTGATAATGCAGGTGGTGACACCAAGTGCCCTTAGTTTGCGAAGGCCAAGGATGACAGCTTCGTATTCTGCTATGTTGTTAGTGCATCTGTCAGACTCCAGAGCAAAGCTGAGGCGTGCCGTGTATCTGTGCTTGACCCCAGTGGGTGAGGTAATGACTGCAGCGGCGCCTGCCCCCGCATGGCACCATGCGCCGTCGCAATGGATTGTCCAAACCTTCTCTGCGGACGGGTCCGGCTGTGTTATTGGCCCAGTCCAGTCGACAACAAAGTCTGCCAGGACTTGTGACTTGATGGCTGTCCTAGGCTCGAATGTGATGTGGTAACCGGAGAGTTCGGCCACCCATTTGGCAGTCCGGACCGATGCCTCTGGGTTTCTGAATAATTCACCGAGTCCCCTATCTGAGGTGACCCGGACCTTGAATGCTTCAAAATAATGGCGCAATTTGCGCGAAGCCATAACAACTGCATAGGCGATTTTTTCCAGTTCCGTCATATTGCATTTTGATGTCGTAAGCACTTCGGAGACGTAGTAAACTAGACATTGCCTGACTATGCCCTCTCTGCTCTGCTCTTGAATCAGTGCTGTGCTGACCGCATGCGGCGAAGCTGCTATGTAGAGCAACAGGGGTAGCGAAGGGTCTAGGCTTGTAAGGATCGCCAACTCTGACAGGTACTGTTTTAATGAAGCGAAGGCCGCCGCCTGCTCTGGTCCCCATGCAAAGTCCTTTGCGCCACGGAGTGTTTTGAGGGAAGGGAGACTTCGCTCTGCGGATTTAGAGATGAATCTGTTGAGGGCGGCCAATCTATCGGTCAGTCGTTGGACGTCTCTGGCTGACTGTGGGGGTGTCATGTTGATGATTGCCTGAATCTTGGTTGGATTGGCTTCAATCCCACGGTGCAACACCAGGTAGCCCAAGATCTTCCCCTGGCGATGGCTCGATAAATTTGGCCTCAAGCAGGCGATGTACCTTGGCCTTGGCGGCTTCTGTCTTCTCATCAAACATTTTGTGGAGCCGCTATTTTTTCGGTCTCACCGAAGGGTCGATTCCCAAGCTATGCTCGATGATGGAGCGACTAACTCCGACCAGGTCGAGGGCGGACCAGGCGAAGACGTCTTTATTCTTGGACAAACAGCAGAGGAGTTTCTCCTTGTCATGCGAAGTGAGGTCTTCGCTGATGGTGACCATTTGCTTAGGTGTCGCCTTGTCAAGGGGGATGGTTTTGGTTCCGTCGTTGCTCAGCAGCTGTGCTTTGTCATTATCTTTGGCGGTTGGGCTGGCAGATTCGGGGACCTCGCGCTGGGCCGTGAGGCAGTGTACGTTCCTTTGCCCGGGAACGAAGTCTCTTTCTATGTTGCGCGCAGTCTGCTGGTTGCCGTAGACTGTGATGGTGCCTTGTGGACCTGGGATCTTCATGCACAGGTAGAGTCCATGAATGGCTGCCTCAAACTTGTTGATGGAGCCCCGACCCATTATGGCGTTGTACGAGTACACCATGTCGACGATGTCGAAGGTCACTTGCTCACTTTGGGCATTGGGTGCTACACCAAAGGAGAGAGGTAACTCTATTTTGCCGACGGGAAATGTGCCCTTGCTGCCGGAGCCATACAGTGGGATGTCCGAAGGCTTGAGCAGGCTGTGGCTTATGCCCATGCGGTCAAAGGCATGGAGGAAAATGATGTCTGCTTGGCTGCCATTGTCGACTAGGACTTTGTGCAGGTCCCAGCCCGCCACGCTGCAGTTGATAACCATGGCGTCGATGTGGGGGGCGCTGCGCAGATCGACGTCTTGGCGTCGAAGGTTAACGGCACATGGGACCACTTCGTCTATACGACTGGACCGGTGATGGCGACGTGGTTGATGCTGCGGTAGTGGTCCCGCTTCTGCTGCTTTGTGTCGAAGTCGGCGCTGGCCCCCCAGTGATCATGTGAATGACTCTGCGATATGGCTGATCGGCGAAGTCTTCTTGCTTTGGGGCTTGGGGGTAGTTGTGGTGGACGTTCTGCTATTGCTGGTGTGGGGTGGGGGTGGGGGTGGAACGATTTGTACCTCCTGGTGGTGTTGGTATGCGTGGTGCGGTGGGTGTGGAACGGGGTCGTGGTTGTATGGCTGAGGGGCTTGCTGGAATGTGTGCGCGACAACTCTAGGGTTGTCGGCTGGTTGCGCTCGTGCCATCCTGTCTCTAGTGGCTTTTGTTTCTAGGCAGTCTCTTGTAGGGTGGGCGTAGTCTTCGCCGTGGAACAGGCAGTAGAATCTGTGCGGCTGCGGCGCGCGTCCTCGGCCCCGACCACAAGTTCCATTGCCGCGGCCCTGGGGGGATACTCCTGGCGGCGAGGGGCCTCGCCAGCTGGGTTTTGGTGGCGATGTTGTGCACCTGCTGCTGATTGCGGCCGTCCTGACCGGAGTCTGCCTGCGAGGGCCTCGTCCACGTGCGGCTGGGCTGTGGAGTGTCTTTGGGTTTTCTCTAAGACTCGACTTTGCGCTGGTGGAGCTCTTCGGATCTGGCGTATTTTTCAAATAGCTGATACAGCTCCTGGAGGTTCTTGGGTGGATCCCGGATGCAGTGGCTGTAAAGGACGCTATCCCGAAGGCCACTGATGGCGTAGTGGATGGTGATCTGGTCATCAACCTAAGGCAGTTATGACTTGAGGGTCAGAAACTTGCGGTAGTATTCCCGCAGAGTCTCTTTTTCCAGCTGCTTGCAGAGTGAAAGTTCAGCCAAGGCGTCGGTATCTGGGCGGTACCCTTGGAAGTTGAGCAGGAATTTGTCCTAGAGACTTCTCTAGGAGTCGATGGACAACGGGGGCAACCTGGTGTACCAGGTGAGGGCTGGGCCTTCGAGGGCGATGATGAATGACTTGGCCATCGTGGCATCGTCCCCTCCGGAAGATGCAACGGCGACCTGATAACTCATGATGTACTGTGCTGGGTCAGTGCTGCCGTTGTACTTGGGATAGGTCCCTGCCCTGAAGTTGGCGAGCCATGGTGACACTTGCAGGTGTGGCGCCAGGGGAGTTCGCTCATCAAGGTAGTTGACACCTTGGAATGCCGCGGCATGCAGAAAGGCGTGGCCGCGCTGAGGGAAGTATAGGTCTTCGACTTGTGCGCGCCGTTGCGGGGGTGGGCCGTGTTGCAGGCCGAGGTGGCCTTCGCGCTGCATGAGCGCGATCTCTTGTTCGAGCTCCTGAGCCTTCTGCTCTTTGTCGCGTATCATCTGTCGCACCTTGGCTTGTGCAGACACACGTTGGCGCTTGGCCTCAAGTATCTCTTTTTGCTTCTGGAGATTGCGGTTCTTGATGCGCAAGGCGCGTAGCTGTAGCTGCTCTTCCGCTGAGACACCAATGACTTCGCCGTCCTCGATGACGTCTGCGCCCTCCGGTGGAGTGAAGCCTAGGGGAAGTTGTGGTTGTTCTCCAGAGCTGCAAGTGCGGAGGCTGCCTTCGGGAGTGGGTTGTTCATCGCGCTGCCTCTTGCTGAGAGTGTCGTCTTTGGTGGCCTCTTGGTGGGTGGTGTCGACGAGGGCGAGGGCCTTGCCCTTTTTCTCAGCCAGTAGTGCTGCCTTCACAGCCTCGTCAGCCTTCGAGCTAGCTCTCTTGGGTGCCATCGCGGGTGGTTTTTCCGTAGCACGAACGGTGGGCGCCAAATGTTGGAACTTGCTCTCCTGGGCGAGTTGATCCAATGGGAGGGAGAAAGCAATGTGAACAAGGTTTTAACTCGAGATGGCAACAGCTCTCTGTTCATCTGGCCTCTCGCAAGGGCACTGTACGGGGGTATTTATAGGTATCTGAGTGCCCAGCGTCCTGAGTTAAGGACGCATGTGCCCTCAGGCGCCTAGGTTATCCCCGGAATATTCCCATAAAGCGGGGTTACAGACTGTAATTACAGGGAGACCTTTACAAATTAGGCCCGTAATGCGCAGCGGCCACGCAGGGCCTGTTACAATGGGCCGGATCACTTGTGGGCCACCGTGTTGGACGAGTCCATGAGATGGGGCGGCCTCGTCACTGGCCTTCGTCCGGCGATGCGTGGGACGAAGGGTAAGTCTGCCAGTCGTCTTGTCTTCGTCGGTGCAGCGAAGCTAGCGAAGGCATCAAGCGAAGGGTGGCGTCTTCGCCTTCGCCCCAACAGGATCGTTGTTTTCGTATGATGTAATTATTTAGGTATTTTGTACATAAATTTTATTATATAGTAAAGATGTGACATTCGTTTCTGTACCATGAGTCATCGTATGTG
Source organism: Zea luxurians (assembly GCA_029449295.1). Taxonomy (NCBI): domain Eukaryota; kingdom Viridiplantae; phylum Streptophyta; class Magnoliopsida; order Poales; family Poaceae; genus Zea; species Zea luxurians. The sequence continues at coordinate 31,719,093 of JAOPSE010000010.1, read as the reverse complement.
TGAGACTTGATCCTAACACACATGTGAATCACGCCCGGGTTTGACCTCCTAAATCCGGGTGTGACATTGCTGAGGTTTACTCATGCTTTCCCTTGCACTGATCGGTGTGATGATAGCGCTTGCCAGCCTTTGGCTTTCCCTTCATCTAGGGAAGTTAGCGATAAAGTGGTTAGGGTCCCCATAGTTGAAGCATCCATCTTTGGCCCCACCACACTGCTGGTTCATGCGGTTGTTGTGAAACCACACAAACCAATTGAGAACAAGCACTAGCTTCTCACCCCCAAGACACTCAACCTGCTCCTCTAAAATAGATATCAAAAAGGACACAATAAATATAGAAGGTGAAGGGTTAGAGGAAGAACCATCACCGAAGACAATGGCTATGGTGGGTGCACTAGGGTTCTCAATCTTGGTCCTAGTCTAGGGGTCAATATTGGTGGACTTGAGCATGCTAGAAAGCTCATCCACAGTGACGGTCTCATAGTTGGGTGATTCTATGATCATTGAGACCTTTCACCTTCCAAACCTTCTGATCATAGACATGTAGTAACTTGAGCGCTCTCTTGTGATCATCATAGGGTAGTTGCGCCTTGTTTGCGCACATCTTGTTGATAATCGAGTGGAAGCAAAAAATATAAAATTGATAGTCTCTCTAATAAATTGCACAAAGTTCTCATTATCTTGACCTTACGTTCAAAGTGTCTGGTTTCACATGATCGTTACCCTCATGAAATTTCTTTAGGGCACTCTAGATCTCATGAGTCATACCCAAATGTCCAACTCTTTCAAATTCAGAGAGCGAAAGGCAAGAGAATAAAGCGTTCTAGGTCTTGTTGTTCGAGTTATTGTTCTCCACAAGAATCAGATGATTCAAACCTCATGGACCTCATTGGTGGTATCAAGGCAAAGTTCCCAGACCCACAAGCCAATGCTCTAAAGATATGTGACATGGAGATCTACTAGTACATGTAATTCATTTCATCGAAAATTTGTGGTTTGCCAACACCACATTCCAATATCGCCTTCTCAGGTCAAGAACTTGCTAAGGATGTATGATCCTTAAACCACTCTAATACCAATTGATGTATTGAATATGCAACCAAAGGGGTGAATGGGAGCCAATAAAAATTCCTTTGCTGATGCACCCTTGGCTTGATTCCTAAGGTTCAACCCAACCACCAAAGACATCAAAAGCTCAAAAATGGGTCAAATGTAGAACACCTTAATCGATTGTTGATTGAATGTTACAAACAAGTTCTTGGGATAATTATGGATCCATTAAACCAAAAAGAACTTGATTTGGACATCGAAAATCTAAGGGAAGACCAAACGGGAGACCTTTAGAGCAGAGCTATAGTGCCGCCTAAAAGTACGACAGTGACGCTGAAGCAAATTTGCTCCATTTGCCTTCAAACTTTGCGGACAACAAGAATAGAGGATGGAGAAGTGACTCGAAAAGTTTGAATACAAAAAGATTAAAACTTCAAACCTAGATCAGAAAACTCAAAAGTCAAATTGAGGTTTTGTCAAAAGTACAATTATGTTAGAAAAACTTGTCCACAAGTTGGATCAGCCCATACCATAGGTTGCAATGATTATAGGACAATTTCTAATCCAGAGATCAACCCCAAAGCACTTCCCAAACTTGCAAAGGAAAATGTCCACTTAAAACTCAAACAAGAAGAGTAGAGAAGAGAGGGAACAACAGAAGAATAAAAACCATCAGATTTTAGATGAATAAAAACCTAGAGGGAAAATAATGATTACAGCGAGGCTTCTTTAAAAGCACATGACCTTAGATGTCATAGGTTCTAATCATCTAAGGATCTCCTAACAAGATGAAGGTGAAAATAAATATTACATGTTAGATAGATGGCTGAAGGGTTCAGCCATCCCCTCCTATTTATAGAGATTAATTCCTCTTTCCTAAACTATCCCTAGAGCTTATCTACTCGACTTCGAGAAAAATCTACCAAATCTTGATGCTTTGATGTAACAGCCACATAATCTTCACGAAGTTAGTTCGCCTTGATGCATCCTCTGAAATGATGCCACATGCCACCTCTTATTTTCTTCGGAACCATGCCGCCATGTTTTGAAGCCAATCCTGATGAAACGAGTGAACTAATATAGGGTGGTTTTGAGGCTCAACCACCAAACCCCCCTGTGGGTAGTGTACTAGATCCATACTCGTCCCCCATGCCTTATACATGTGGCCCGTTAGTCCGCAACCGCATCGACAACATGATCCATTGTGCCATGTCCTTGCGCCTGTTGGTGTTCGTAGGTGTCAGCCACCATGACTAGCCACCTGACTTCTCTAGTTCTTTAGTCAAGGCCTAGTGCCCGTCCTTCACCACACCCAGTTTATCGGTATGAACCTACTTGACATTCATCTTCACTGTCGATCACTATATCCAGACTCCATGTGTGCGCAACACAAGCCAAGAGACGTGTTTGAAAGTGCATTCATCCCTTTTGTGAGTTTTGGTGATTTGGATAACAACACATTTGAAGGTCTAACGAGTTTGCTAAGTGTTGAACAGGAAATTCAACATGATGAACATACTTGAATAGTGTATAATGATCAGTGAACAAAGGTTTAACACGAGGTTAAATAACCAATGAGACAATGCAAATGGATATAATATGATCTCTATAGTGGTTTGAATATATGGACAAGACCTAAGAAATCACTACATACATATGATCAAAATAGAGGATGAAGTGATTAAGAGGATTGGTCAAGCTAAAGTGAATAAGATATGAGGAATCATGAATTGGCTTGACCATATTACTATCAGTCCATATATGCTTCTATGAGAATCAAACTAGAGCTTGATTAATCTTAACAGTTATATCTAGAAGACATTCAAGCAAGGTTCACAATATTGAAGTAATGATTCTCTCAATGGATGCTCAATATGATGTGACTCAAGAATGGCTTGATAGGGTGAAGGCCAAGCGATGGCTTGTGGATCGAGGTACCATGGCTAAAGTGAAGAAGAGAGTACTTGCACTAAGTCGATGAACTAATCAGCTATGAAGAGTTATAAGATGTTGATGCATCAGTAAGGTGACTTGAAGCCATGATTTGAATACATATATGGTGATATGGTACAAGTCACATGGTTTGATTTGTGTTTGCTTCAAAAGGTGAGAAAAATATGTTTGTGATCCTTATGAAGCAACGCCATGGAGAAATCACACATGAGACACCAATGACTCAAGGAGTTTACTTAATAATTTTATTTAATTTGAGTATAGGAATCGTTGTACTATAAAGGGGGATCCAAAAAGAAGGTTGGTGTTTGCCAAAGCTCAAGCCTCTATATTCAAAAGCTACTTTTTGAAAACCAAAAATCTCTTTAAAATTCTATGGTTGACCGCGGTTAGGTTTGAGAAACCTAGAGTGTTCTTGTTGAAAAGCAGCTGAACTTCTTAAACTGCAGCTGAGCTTTTCAGCTGAACTAAACTTCAGCTGAGTTGAGCTTCTTCAGCTGCAGCTGAGCTTTTCAGCTGAGCTGAACTTTAGATGTGTTGAGCTTTCTCAACTCCAGTTGAACTTCAACTTCAACTGGGGTCCAGACAAGTTCAACCGGGGTCCAGACAAGTTCAACCGGGGTCCAGAGAGGTTCAACCGGGGTCCAAGGAAAGTTCAACTAGGGTTTTTTTCTAGACCTCACTGGTCAAAACCAGTTGAACCGGCCCTAGGGGAGGTTCAACCGGTGTCAGGGTCACTTAACCGGTCTGACCTCCTGACTGGCAGACTGACTGCCAGTCTGACCCCTAGGCGGTTGAACCGGCCCTAGGGGCGGTTCAACCAGTGTCAGGACCTATTTTTGCAGTCTGACCTGCAGTCTGCCAGTCTGACTGGCAGACTGATTGTCAGCCTACCCTAGGCGGTTTGACCGGTCCTAGGGGTGGTTCAACCGGTCCTCCATAGCCAAAATCAGTCCAATGGCTAGTTTGGAGCCCCACCTATATATACTCATTCCTACATCTCTTCCCACACAAGAGCACAACCCAAACTCCATTTCTAACTTGAAGAACACCTCCCACTCTCTCCCACACATCTCTTGCCTCTCCCATTTCAAATCTTTGGAGAGAAATCTTTGAGTGAGTTTGAGAGCAGCGGTTTTTGTGCTTCATCTCCAAATCTCTCTTGCTCTTCTTCATTTGAGCTTTGGTACTACATCGAGTTCTTTGTGGATTCATTACTCTTGGAGCTTCTAGCTCCTAGACGACTAGGTGTCTCTTGTGAGTCTCCAAATCTTGTGGAAGACCACAAGAAAGTTTGTATTACCCACTCGTTTGAGTAAAGATTATTGTGTGGGCTTGACCTTTGTGGTCGATGAAGGGAGGATTAGTGTTGAAAGAGACCCGGCTCTTTGTGGGCGCCTCAACGAGGAAGTATGGCACCTTTTGTGGTGTGATCGAACCTCGGGATAAATCTTGTGTCTCTTGTGTTCTTGTTCATTGTGTTTGTTTGTGTTCTTCATTCTCTCACCCTTCCATGAAAGATTTGTTCATATCTTTTTGGTGTGTGGATTTTGAGAAGTGCCCTTATCAGATCTACTACTTTAAACCCTGTGGATTATCTAGAACATCTCATTTCCAAAGTTAACTGGGTAAATTTCAAGATCAATTCAGTTTTATATCTTATTCTTTAGTTGAGCTCCGGTTTTGACACCAGCTGAGCCGGTTTTACTCAATTTGTTTCTAGTTTTTGTTGAAAAAGTTTTAACTTGCCTATTCACCCCCTCTAGGCAACTTTCAGTGTTACACATACATACTCATACCTCGGTTAGTCCATATGACTCAACCTATGCCACTACTTTTGTTGACAATCATTCATTACAACCCGAACCACGAGGACAAATATCAACGTTATGTTCGCATCGACCATGGTGGCAGCTATGTGGCACACGGTAGGCGTGGGCGGCGGCACCGGAAATGGGTGTTGCGACAGTGGCAGACACATGTGCGAGAACCCGTGATAGCGACAACAAAAGATAAGGAGAAATGTCGCATGGGGGGTGTAAAACGTCTTGTCCCGTTGATTGTCAGCGATGGCTGACGAAAATTGGTTAATTTTCATGAACTTAGTTAAGAGTTCACAAAAATTATTTTGGGACGTGGAAGTTTCAGCTTTTCATGTTTCGTACATCAAGAAAATGTTAAGAACATAAATTAGTGTGAATCTTCAATATTTATATAACAAATATGGTCTAGTTTTGTTTGTAAAAATGTTAAGAACATACATTCCTGAAATCAGTTTAGCGATTAGATATTTGAATTAAGAGAGGCTGTCCTTTGCATCCACAGCCAGGCCACGGGAGGAACACCGGCTACCAAATTAAACACACAAAAAAAGGGGGTGATTGTGCATCCAGCCAGCCCGATCCAGCACAAGCTGATGCGCCCAACCAATCAGACGTTACTGCACAGGCTCATTGATCGTGATAGGATTTTTCCTTATGCTCAACGTGATGTTTCAAGACGAGACGGTGGTCCAAGACAAGATGGTGAGATTAACCAAACAGACGGAGTATGGACCTGGTGATGAGAGCAAAAGGCAGTGGATAATGAGGCGAGATAGGCCGGCCAGGTTCAGTGTCTGTTGATGTGTTTATGCATGTTAATGATTTTCAGTTTGTTGTGCAGCTAGCAGGAACTGTGTTCTTTGTCATTTGTGGATGCGTTGTGATCAGCTTGTCTGCCTGCTGGGAACTTGTGCTAAACGAGGCGGCGCCATCAATGGCATGTGGCCACCAAAGTATGCGCCAAGACAAAACCTGAACGAAAAGCTACATGTCGAGTTAACTGAATCAATTTTAAAGCGCCTTGAAAATTGTTATCGAACAAATAAATATATATATATATATATTCCAAATGAAGACAAATAAATACAATTTTATATCAAATTGCAGAGCACAACGAGATAAAAAAGTATGTAGTTGCCTTTATTTTTTCCACATTATTTTAAGTCCTTAAAATTTGAAAATTATTTTTTACAAACAGCCTTATATGGAGATACCGAGATCTAAAACTTTTTAGATGAAAACGATTTCATTTGAGATCGTTTAGGAGTAACGCCCAAGCTAAGACTCTCTCTAGCAGCATTTCTATATTTCAAACTCCACTGTATGTCATATACTTATATATACTTATATAAAGTGCAAATTTCCTATTTTACATGGTTTGCCTTTAGTCCTAATTTTCTAACCAGGACCATGTATCAGGATTATAAGGTTCCCCTCTTTAGGGAGCGTTCCGTTCTCTCGGAACGGTGAACCGGAACAATTCCAAGCCTTAGGCTTTATTCGTTTGTGTCAGATTGGTGGGTCGGAATGGTTCCTAACCGGATTGTTTCTCTAATTTATATAAATTTTGATTAGTTAGAACGATTTCGGGTGCAATCTGATACAAACAAACAAGGTCTTATTGTTGTTCTAATTTATGTAAGTTTTGATAAAAAATAATTCCGGGAGAAACGAACGGGCCTTAGTCTTGGCACATCAGTATCTCAAACAAGAAGTTACGAGAGCGAGCCCACAGCTGAGACCACGACAGCGACGAAGGCCACCTCCATCCCAGTGCTTTTCCCGACAGTCGTGCTGCTGCCGCCGACCTGCCCCTTCCTTGCCTCGTCCAGGCGCATGAGGATGTTCGTAGCTGTCGATTTTGTATCGTGCGGCCGAAACGGAGCCGAGATATACGCTCACGGTACACAAATGTAGATCAGACGTCCCATATTTCTTTGTGGCTCGATCCAACGGTGGAGATTTTCTAGGTGACCTGGCCTGGCTGTTTTGTGAGGAAACCCAAGCGGTTTAGAGTATTAAGATATATTAGAGTCCTAAAAATTAAAATAGAATCTAATTTAGAGTGTTTACATTACTGAAATTCAGCTCTTTGCCGAGTGCTTTCTATTGGGCATTCGGCAAAGATGTTTTTGCCGAGTGCCGCACTCGGCAAATTCCTACTCTCGGTAACGACCGCGTTTACTGAGAGCATAACTCTCGTCAAAGAAATACATTCGACAAAGAAATCTTTGCCGAGTGCCGAACACTCGGCGAATGGCGGCGCTCGGCAAAGGGTCGTCAGCAGCCGTCCATAGCTGATAGCCGTTATCTTTGCCGAGCGCCAAGCTTGGGCACTCGGCAAAGAAGCTTCTTTGCCGAGTGTTTTTCGTCTGACACTCGGCACAGTACGCTTTGCCGAGTGTCATTCCTAGACACTCGGCAAAGTATATTTTTATTTTTTTATTTTCCTAACCAAACATTTTGTGATATGTACCTACACTATGTACACCTACATGTACCATTTTTGCATAATTATAAAGTGTTTTCTATAACTATTAGATTTAGTTCGTTTAATCGAATTTCTTCGAAAAATTCACATTTGAACTACAAGTCACTCGAAACATGGAAAACCGTGCACGCAAAAATGATATGCATGTTATTTAGCACAAGTTACGACCGATTTCAGGAACTGACCGCAATCTTCGAACACCATGCTCACTAAATATGACCATGAACTTGCCATCCAGTTGTTTAAAAATTGTATAAAACACACATAAAGTCAGAAAAGCATGAAACTTGTCCACATGTCATGATATCATATGTAGAGGCTATGATAAAATTTGAGAACGTTCGAGAAAGTTATTACGCACTATGTGTAGAAACCTAAGTGACCTATACATGCAATCATAGAGTTTCAATGTAGACCGGCTAGGTTTCTACATATAGTGCGTCACAACTTTCTCGAAACATTCTCAAAATTTATCACAGCCTCTACATATAATATCATGACATGTGGACAAGTTTTATGATTTTCTGACTTTGTTTGTGTTTTTATAATTTTTAAATAACTAGATGGCAAGTTCACGGTCATGTTTAGTGAGCATGGTGCTCGAAGATTCCGGTCTATTCATGAAATCGATCATAACTTGTGCTAAATAACATACATATCATTTTTGCATGCATGATTTTCCATTTTTCGAGTGACTTGCAGTTCAAATGTGAATTTTCTGAAGAAATTCGATTAAACAAACTAAATCTAATAGTTATAGAAAACACTTTTATAATTGTGCCAAAATAATGCATGTAGGTCTACATAGTGTAGGCACAAACCACAAAAAGTTTTGGCTGGAAAAAGAAAAAAATAAAAATATAGTTTGTCGAGTGTCCAAAGTTGACACTCGACAAAGCGCACTGTGCCGAGTGTCAGCCCAGGTAACACTCGGTAAAGTTTGTTTTGCCGAGTGTCTTAGGGGACACTCGACAAAGTATTTTTTAAAATTATAAAAAAACACTTTGCCGAGTGCTTGTCAGCGGGCACTTGGCAAAGATGTCTTTGCTGAGTGCCAGATCGCCTGCACTCGGCAAAGTATATTTTAAAATTTAAAAATAATTTTTGCCAATTGCCAAATCGCGTGCACTCGGCAAAGACGGTACATTAACTGAACAACCAACCCTCTCCTTGTCCTTTCTCTCCTCCTCCTTTCATCGCGCGCGCACCTGAGCGCCGCCACCTTGGTCGCCGTCGCCACCACCGCCCCGCCGTCTCGGCCGTCGCCACTGCCCCACCGTCTCAGCTACCGCCCTGCCACCTACACCGCCGCCCCGGCGTCCTGGCCCGGCGCGAGAAGCCACCGCCGCCGCCGCGCACCATCGTCGCCCCCTGCCACCATCTCTCCATCTCTGGCCCTGAGCTCTCCCCTAATCCGTCGCGCACCTCTCTTGTCATCTAGACTTTGTGATGTAGTGATATTGATGGTAGAACATTAGTAGAATAATTCGACTACTTGTATATATGATGTCCAATGCATTGCATATATGAGTTATTGTTCTTGATTCATGACCACCGTGTCATTTGTATATCTGTGTGTCGGACATCGTGCTGATACTTTTATTTACAGGTTTTAGAAACCTCCCCGTGCAGGGGAGGTGCTGCCAAAAATTTTTATTGCTAGGCTTCTGTTAGAGGATGGAGGACCGTGAGTGGATGTACACGGGCCATGTAGGAAGGAATGATGTCACCCCTAAATGGATTAGAAAGACCGATGATTTCGTGGAACGAGCATATGGCAAAGATGCTAAAGGAGCGAGTCTAGTCCCTTGCCCGTGCAGAAAATGTGCCAAGTGGAAAACAAAATGGAAGAAGTCCATGGTAGAACATATTTGGAAGAATGGATTTACGCCGGGCTATACTCGGTGGATCTTTCATGGTGAAGCGTATCGTACGAGAGAGGAGGTGCTGAGACAACGTGCCAAGCATTATGATGCCGATGCAGGGGTAGCAGATATGTTGAACGACTATTACGAGGCATAGTATGCTGGAGGATGTACGGATGACGAGCCAGAGCCGACTACAAAGGCTTTCTACGACATGTTTGACGCGGCATAGAAGCCCCTTCACGGCCACACAAAAGGTTTCTCAACTGGATGTCATTGAGCATGTAATGGCGTTCAAGTCACAGTACAACATGAGTCGAGACGCATTCGATGGCTTGTTGACGGTTATTGGCAGCCTGCTTCCGGAGGATCACATTCTGCCAAAGAGCATGTACGAGGCACAGAAACTCCTTCGTGCACTCAAGATGAGTATGAGTAGATACATGCTTGTTCGAAGGGCTGCATGCTATTTAGAAAAGAATATGCGGAGGCAATGTACTATCGGAAGTGTAAATCGTCTAGGTTCATGGAGGTAGACTCGAGGTTAGTGCTTCTGTAATTCGTTATTCCTTGAGTTATATACCTTCTCTTTGAGTTACTATAACATTGGCTTGTAATATTACAGACCCAGCTAGAAACAGAGAGGAGGGAAAGTCAGGAGATGGATGCGAGGATGATGGCGGAGCGGGAGGCCCGCCTGGTAGATCAGCAGAGGATGGCGGAGATGTTCCAGTACATGCAGAGCCTTGGCGCCGCACATGGTTTCGCTCCACCACCTCCATTGTTTCCTACAGTTGACCCTGCTCTGTTCCATACTCCTGTGAGTATCAAAATTCTAGTTAGATGCTGGTAATGCATCTGGTGTAACACATGCAATCTCTTCTCTATACAGGGACAATCTGGGGCGGCATCCAACAACCCTCATGGATCGCACAGCCCATCGCCGCACTAGTCCAGCCGCCCACCTCGATGAGATATTATCTTTCTTAGTGTTGTTCATACTTTGTGAGATAACCTGGTCTGAACTTGTTAGATGTTGGTAATGCTTTGTGAGACACTTGAGACTTATGTTCTTGAGTGTTGGATACTTATGTTTGTGTCCGAACATGTTCGTAATGCTGTGAGAACTTGTTTGATTTATGGTGTTTGTGAGATATGTGATGTATATGTTATATCTGTGATGATTATGTGATATCTGTGATGTATATGTGATATCTTTTGTTTGTTTGGATGGAATAGCAAAAACAAATTAAAAATGTGTATACTGGTCACTTTGCCGAGTGTCCGGGCCATAACACTCGGCAGAGAAGCAGCACCTGAGCACTGATAAAGCTTCTTTGCCGAGTGTTGTGGCCCTGACACTCGGCAAAGAAGCAAGCTTTGCCGAGTGCCTCCTAGAGCACTCGGCAAAGAAGCTGACAAAGGGCCCCGCTGGTGGACCCTTTGCCGAGTGTATTAGGTGACACTTGGCAAAGGCGTCGTCTCCGTTACCAGACGCCGTGACGGCCACTTTTCTTTGCCGAGTGCCAAGTGCCCGATAAAAAGTACTCGGCAAAGAAGCCATTGCCGATGTATTATTCGCCGAGCTCTCTTTGCCGAGTGTTTTTTAGGCTTTGCCGAGTGCTTCAAGCACTTGGCAAAGCGCCCGATTCCGGTAGTGTTAGAGCCACAAAACATTTGCAACTCCAACAGTTGATTTCTATATCATATTATTAGTAAATAAATCATGTTATTTAGAAAATAAAAGGTTAAGAATAGTATACAATACGAGTATAGGGCTCGTCCTATATTTAGGATATGAGAGTCTGAGTCATATAATTATTGATATTTTTTATGAAACAAAATCTCTATTATAGTATGTTTCGATGTTAGGACGGACACGAACCGAGACTAAATGTTTGATTTCTTTTTTTTTCTTTTTATCTTATTTTATTTTATGGTTTCTTCATTTAATTCGTATCATTTTTAAAAATAATTGTATGTGTATTATATGCTACAACTTTGCATCTATACATATATATAATTTTATGTTCGAGCATGTATATATATAAAATATATAAAACTATACATATATTTTAAAGTATGAATTTATACTTTGAAAGAGCATGTATATTACAATTAATCCATCTCATGCTTGAGCGAAGGATGAAATTTCCAATCATAGAAATAATCTCTACATTTATACGTGACCTGAAGAATAAATCACCCTAAATGCTCTTAAATTTCTTTGATCTGTTGTGTTGGTAGGATTTGTTCCTTCTTCTACTCAAACTTCAAATAAAAGAAAAATATGAATATGTATGAACACAATGGTAATTACTTTCAGTCGCTATTGAGCACTTCTATCAAAACTTGACTAGCATGGATGTGCTGTCAAACGAAGTATCTGGATAAATTGTCCTTGGTGTGCCTCTCTGAGATACTTCATGAGAAAATAATTCATCAAATAATAAAGAAGGGTAACTGCAATAAATAAAATGAAGATGCACAAACCTAGTACTTACCAACCAAGCATAGATAGACTGTATGTAGAGGAGCGTTGAGCACCAGATTTGGCACCTGTACGGCCGGACAGTCTGGCTATGTGGCCAAACCGTCCATGCTCCGCACGATCCTTTGATTAGTCTAGACAGTCCGCGATTAGATTAATCCTGTAATTATTATTCAGCTGTGGACCTGAAATTATTATTCATTTTTTCATTTTCTATAGCTTCACATGCAGGGCCCTCTTTTTTTTTCTCTCTGCCCAATCTCTCCTGACGGTAGGACCGCGGATGCATGCAATGAAGTGCTGCTTTCCCGTGCATGTAAAAGCAACAGCATCCGCAGGCACAGGAGCGTAGGACCACCAGACAGTTGGCGGATGGCGCACCCCGGCCCTTCTCTTGTTTGTTCGGCAGTCTGTACGTGCGTGCGTCACGGCGATGCGCCGGCCTCGGGCTTCCCAAGCGTCGTCAGCGTACTACGGTCCTACCGTCCTACGCCCTGCCCGGTTCCTCGCGTGGAAGTTTTGCTCCCGCGCGTGTGAGGATGTCCCTGCTGGCAGCCTGGCACGGTGTACGGAGAATTCCTAATGGACCCGCAATGCAAGTCATCACAGCAGCTATCACATTTCCATTTTTTCAAGAGATTTTCATTTTTTCAAAAAAAAAGTTTAATTTCACTTAAAAAATGAGAATTCTTTTAAAAAATAGAGTTGCCAAACTGAGTGACCGAGGTTGAGATATGGCTCCCCCATCCTGTCCCCATAGAAAAAATTCTCCTCCCTACCCGTGTGAATGTTCATGGAAAGTTTTTCTCTCGTTCTCGTCTCTATTGGAAAATTTATCCTCACAAGAAATCCATCCCGTTAGAAAAATATAATATTTAGAGTCAAATTCAAATTGATTGTACCAAATCAATATAAATTTAAAAAGATTTAAAATTATAAGAGACATCTACTTTAGAAATAGAAATAGAGATAAAACTTGAATTCTACATCGTCGTCTTGCCTTGCCTCCCCCATGCAGCTTTGTCGTGGTTGAAGACGTAGCCTTGCCTCCTTCGCACAGCTTCGCTATCGTCGAAGCCGAAGACCAGATAGGAGGTGCAGCACCCGACGACAAGTTTCCGAGTTTGCGTGGGAGCGAATGGGAGGAAGCAGCGCAAAGTGAACCGTGGATATCGAGTGGTAGCGGAGCCCGCCACATTTTACGGAACACGAACACACTCTATAATTTACCGGAGGTCATACCGTAGCAAACGACTTCATCTGGTATATTTAGCATAGAGGACGCTTTACCGACCATTGTTGGAAGCAGTCTACGTTCTTGCTGATTAAATCGAAGTCGTGCGTACCTTTTCGAATATCGATCACCTCAAAGGGCAGGGTCAGGCTGAGTCTCTAGCTGAGAGCCAGGGCTTGATAGTTTGCCAAACATGTCAGACATCAGGGACGGGTCGTATTGTTGCAACAAGCGAGATCAGGCCTATCAGGAGGGCTACCATTCTCGACGATGATGGGGTCGGGTTGCATCACGCCTTGGGAAGGGGGACGCGACAAGCGACGGCGAGAACATGCATCGGGGCGGACTGGCTCAGGTAGTGTTGGGAAGAATGGGGATGGACAGATAGATACAAGGACTATACCGAGGAAGAGGACGAGAGTCAGGAGGACTAGGCCGATCAGACAAGGAGGCCTAGAACAGGGCTGTTTTAGCCCACACAAAACATTTTTCTATAATTAACAATAGATGAACATTAGGTATAAGAGGTTTTAAAAAATTTTAGGGGTGCCATGGCCCACTTTGTCCCCCTTTGGGTATGCCCCTAAGAACAGTTCCATGCAAGGAGGGGCTAAATTAAATTGCTACAACGATATAATCTCATTAAATCACTTATAATAGATATATATAATAGTTTGAAGTAGTATTATATTAAAATATTGATGAACGATAAAAATCATAAAATACATAATCAATTAGAAGTGCTAATGCTGAGCCAGCCAACTATAAAGCCTTCATATATATACACACTAGCTTAGTGTCATTTGTTGAGTACATCAACTATTCTCCATTGCTATACAACAACTATGTTTCATCTAATGCAACCACTACTCGTATGGAGATGGTGAAGATTAGGGGTACACCATGGAGTTCCATAAGTACGATGACTATTAGGCATGCGGACCACTAATTATTTTTCCTATGGATCTTTGGGTTTATTATTAGGCACATTATTTGTTAAGATTAATTCACTTTCACTATGACTATGATTTGTAATAATATATTTATATCTCTATTACTGTAAAGAACTAGTTACAATTATCATCGTGCGTCATGAACCAAATGAGTAGGTCTATTTTTCCCCATGTTTCCTTTGGCCTCAGCACATCATGTACACCCGCGTCGCAATCATAGAGACACCTAACCAGTTGAGCACCTAGCCACTCACTGATCCCCTGCTCAAGTGCTAACGCTGTTGCAGACACACTCCGCCACGCCCACACGTGATGGGCCAGGGGCGCCTAGCAATCGCTTTAGTCACTGACCACTAGCCGTGCTCACCTCTTGGTTCCGTGCTTTCACCGGGGGTGGAGGTTGTGACATTGTTGTTCCCCTGCCGGTGGCTAGGCTATATTTGGGATTTCTTCTACTCCAATTGTAGCACTTGTGGGAAAACCTGAAGCTTGCTATGTCCAAGTTTTGATTGTCACAAATTGGTTGGAATGGGAGAGCTTTTCTGGTATGTTTATCCAAAGATGACACACCATGAATAGACGAGTTGTGTTCCTAGACACCCGTAGTTGTAAAAAAATATTGTGAAATATTGAGTTTGATAATAATATATGTGTTGTTCGTTTTCATGTAATCATTTTGCACTAACATTTTATTGAATAATTTGTGTGCTATCGCGATACATGGGCATTATACTAGTGATTTATTTAGAGTATTCCCTAATGATACTTTCACTAATAACATTGTTGAGTATATCAATAGATCTTGACACATAAATGGTTATTATTATGTTATCTTCTTGAAATCGTGTCTGACAAAATATCAAATTAATCAAGAACTTCTATCGAAAACATTAAAAGTGAGTACAAACCATAAAAACGCTCCAAAAATAGAACTCGCATTGTGATATGTACACTTATAGAAGATGCAACGCTGGTTGGGTCACCTTCTTCAATCTATACTCCAACATAGTCTTCTTAATACACTCACCACATGCAATGAGAGGAACAAGTGAAAGACGCTAGTGGGGGTTTGAATAGGCGAAACCTGAAATTTATCACTAAATCGGAATAGGGAGATCAGTTCTTCTTGCACGTGTTGCTCAATGTGAATGCGGAATAGACTTGGGAGCAACACAAATAATTAGAATGATGATCAATGCTAGAAAACTTAGAGAGAGAGAGAGAGAGAGATGAAGAAAACAAATTGCAAACGTGCAAACACAAAAGCCACGCCGATTTGTTTACTAGAGTTCAGTTTCCAAATGAAACCTACGTCCTCGTTGAGGTGTCTCGAGGGACTAGGACTCTTTTGACCATCTCAAGTGATTCCAAAGATCAAGATTGAGTCCTCTCGCTTCGACGTACTTCACACGTCATATCCTCTCGCTAGCTTTACAATAGATAGGAGTCAAAACTCCAAGATCAAGAGCACAAGAATGCATCACACACTCTTCTCTAAAGCACCCTTACAAGGCATTATCACAATTCACAACTCACAGTAGAATGGCTATCACTTGCTCAATTCTTTTTAATGCGGCACTTGAGAGGCTTTTGATCAAATGGGAGTGTTGCTCTAGTGTATAGACTTGAATGTTTAGCTCTTGTGTATTGTATGGGTTGGTTGGGGGTGTATAGTCCCCCAACCACCCAAATAGCCATTAGGGTGAAACCCAAATTCTGCATTTTCTGCGGGTGCACCGGACCTCCAATAGTGCTTGGTCCGGTGCACCAACGGACCTTTGTCAGACTATTGTGCAGTGATCGTTCCACGGTGTTATGTGTCATATGGCACTACACCAGTCTGGTGCACCACCAAACTTGCCACGTCGACGTCACGTCATCCAACTGTTAGGAAAACCTGTTCTAACCACAGGGTGCACGAGACGTCCGGTGCACACCGAACTTGGTTTGATGCTCCAAATGCTTCTTGACCGAAATCAACGTCGCTATGCAATCGGTGTGGTGCCAAGTCTGGTACTCACCGGAGTGCTCCGGTGCACTAGCCGTCAGAAACCCTAGAAAAAAATGCTCTCTACATAATCGGTCTGGTGCACACCGGACTTGGTCCAGTACGCCGTAGAGTAGTAGCCTTAAGTCCTTTTTGTGCGTTTTAAATTTTATCCTGATTTGGGTGTCTTCGTGAGTGTTCTTATGACTTATACAAACATTTGTAGAGATTGTCCAACTAGTCTAAGTCATTAATCTTGACCTTTTTGAATTCTCTCACTCAAATTCTTATATTGGCTCAAACTTAGCTCCAAAATACCAATTTTAAAGCCTGAGGTTTCCAGCCTCTCTAGTTTGCTCAAATAATATCCTAGGAACATTATCTAAATGGTTAGGCTACTAATAGTTCATATTTTCCACAAGTTGCCCTTTCTAGTTGGATTTGATTTGTTTCTGACTTAGAATCTTCAAGTCTTAATCTTATGAACATGTAAGTGAATACTTAGCAAACTAGTTAGTCCATAAGGTTGTGATGGCCATCAAACACCAAAACTAGTATACTTAAAGCCCATTTCCTTTTGAACAGTCGACCTTAGTCGTTCATGAACCCCTTTGAGCCCAAGGAACTAGATGGGGACACCATCTAGCTACTTTATACTCATTTTAATGAACTAATATGGCTAAACTACATGTACCTATGTGTCGGGTACCATAATTAGGGGTACCCCCAACACTCCTAAACGCGGCTGGAAAACATCTTCGGAACAAATCATGAACAGCTGATAAAGTGCGGTTCAAGTCAGGGCCTCGTCTACCAAGGGACGCGACCTCATCCGAGCCCAGCCTCGGCCTCGGGCGAGAACAGTAGTCCCGGGCGGATTCACGCCTTGCCTGAGGGCCTCCTCAGGCAGTGAGCGCACCCTCGGCTCGCCTGAATCCCAGCTTGGGCAGACTTTGCCGTGCAGCGACCTCGGCCGGATCACCCTACCAACCGACCGTATCGCATGCGCATTTAATGCAGGGATCGCCTGACACCTTATCCTGACACGCGTGACTCAGTCGGCAAGGTCGAAGTGACCGCAGTCACTTCGCCCCTTTACTGACCGATCTGACGGGAAAATGGCGCTATTCACCCCGTTCCGACTGCTGTGCCAACCACCAGGGTAAAACTGAGTCACGATCTTCCACGAGTTTGGCCTCGGGCGCAACAGGGAGCTCCGCCTCGCCCGACCTCAGGCCTCGGCCTCAGCCTCAGCCTCAGGAGAAGGTCTCCGCCTCGCCCGACCCCTGGCCTCGGCCTCAGCCTCAGCCTCGGGAGAAGGTCTCCACCTCGCCCGACCCTAGCCTCGGACCGACTACGCTACGGGGGATACATCATTACCCTACTCCTAGCTAGCTGCCTCAGGCTATGAAGGAACAAGACCGGTGTCCCATCTAAGGTTACTTCGGCAACAGGTAATGATGGTTCCCCGCGTGCGCCCATGACGTCGGTTGCTCTCAAACCCCCTATGGAAGCAAGCAAACGTCAGCAGGATCCATGTCGCCCGACAGCTGTGCTTCTACAGGGCTCAAGGCACTTCTCCGACGGCCACGTTAGCTCATGTACAGGGCTCAAGGCACTTCCCCGCCAGCCACGTAGCGCATAGCTACACCCCGTTGTACAACTGGACATTTCCTTACATCTATAAAAGGGAATGTCCAGGGCCTTCTTAAGGGAGGGGGATGTTCACGTTGAGGGAGGACACAGGGGGCACGTCGAGAGACAGCGGTGGAGATTCACGTTGACACACACAGACACGTTGACAACGGGGCCTCTCTCTCTCTCTTGCCCTTGCTCCCTCGCGACGCTTGTAACCCCTACTACGAGCACCCCGGTGCAGGATAACATAAGCCTCATTTTTCCTCTTGTGTTCCATCTTGCATCAACCCATCTGGGCAGGGGCACGCAGCAACAAATTCACTGGTTGGCTGACGGACCTCGCGGGTCCGAAACGCCGACAGTTAGCGCGCTAGGTAGGAGCTTGCTGCGTGTTAACGAACACTTTCCCGTTGAGTTCCAGATGGGTAGCCTCCAGCAGCCTCTTCACCCGAGAACGTTGTTCTGCTTCGGGAGTCTCGAGTTCATGTCCTTTGACAGTAGCTACGACATGGTGCTCCTCCCTCCGCAGCGTGACGGCAACAACGACAGTCGGCTCGCCCGGCAGCGGCGAGCTTGACGATGACTTCCCACCATGGCAGAAGAGGAACACCCAGGTTTGCCCTGCCACCCTCCTCGCCGGAGGAGGAGGAGACGGGGCAACCGTGGCCATGCAGGAGGCAGCACCTCATCGGCTGTTGGGCCAGAGCGAGTCGACGACGCTGGCACCCCCGCGGGGCCATGTCGGGTGTTGTCCTTGCACCTGAAACAACAACGGGTGTCGCTTCCCCGCAACGCACCACCCCCGAACGGATTAATGACGCCAGCACCCTCGTGAAGGACTTGCTGGGCGTCAGCCTTGTACCTGAGATAACAGTGCAGTCCGTCCCCGACACGACTTCCCCACTATCCATCAACCAAGAGGTACCGTCCGTTTTCCACCCTATCCCTTCTAGATTCAGCTTCGATCCACCTAGCGACCCCGCTTTGGTAAGCGCTTTCATAAAGGCATACCCTAACCTTCCAGGGTATCATATGTGGTCATCTTGGGACCGACTGACGGCCGTCTCAACCTCCGGACTCACGGGTTCCGAGGAAGACGACGACTCCGACTTCGGTTGGGATTTCTCCGGGCTCCGTGATCCCAGTGCCATGCGAGACTTCATGTCCGCATGTGACTACTACCTCTCCGGCTGCTCTAATGATGACCACAGCCTCGGCGACGAGGGTTGCGACCCGAGTCGCGAGTGTTTCCACATCGACCAGGGGGATCATGGAGGAGACAACCACCTCGGCATGCCAGAAGATGACAACGCCCCTGTGCCTGCGTCTCGCGTTAACATCTCGCGGGAGCTAGCTGTGGTCCTAGTCCCTGCGGGGGGTTAGGACACACAGCTCGAGCAATTCCGCGAGATGCAGGACAGGCTCGGTGAAGAAGCGGGGCGGCTTGTGCAGCTCCGACAAAACATCGAGCAGGAATGGGTAGGTCGAGCACTCACCGGAGGAGCGCGTCATCGGGCCCGGGACATCCAGCGCCGAATCGTTGATGGTGCCAGGGCAGGGCTGCTCCCGGCCTCCAGCGGGGTCGGCTAGAATCTAGCTGCAGCAGCGATGCTGCTTCGAACGATGCCGGAGCCATCCACTACCGAGGGGCGGCGTATCCAGGGCGAGCTCAAGGATCTCTTGGAAGATGCCGTAGTCCGACGAGCTGAGAGCTCTGCCTCCCGAAGGCAAGGATGCCCCTCGGAGCATCACGCAACGCCCTCCTGACGCGTACAGGAGGCCTCGGTCCGCACCAAGCGCACACGGGACAAGACGCCCGCGGCCCCGGATCACCTCGGCAACGAGCCACACCACCACGACCGTCAAGCCCGCCTCGAGGAAAGGGTGCGCCGAGGCTACCACCCTAGACGCGGAGGATGCTATGACAGTGAGGAGGATTGGAGCCCCTTGCCCGAACCACCGGGTCCGAGGGTCTTCAGCCGGGCCATACGACGGGCGCCATTCCCGGCCCGGTTCCGAGCCCCGACTACCATCACCAAGTACTCAGGGGAGACAAGGCCGGAGTTGTGGCTTGCAGATTACCGGCTGGCCTGCCAGTTGGGAGGGACGAATGACAACAACCTCATCATCCGCAACCTTCCCCTTTTCCTCTCCGACGCTGCCCGAGCATGGCTGGAGCATCTGCCTCCTGCGCAGATCTTCGACTGGAACGACCTGGTCAAGGCCTTCGTGGGAAACTTCCAAGGTACGTACGTGTGCCCTGGGAACTCATGGGATCTCTGAAGCTGCCACCAGCAGTCAGGGGAATCCCTGCGAAAGTACATCCGACGATTTTCAAAGCAGCGCACCGAGCTGCCCAACATCACCGACTCGGACGTCATCGGGGCATTCCTCGCCGGCACCATGTGCCGGGACCTGGTGAGCAAACTGGGGCGCAAGACTCCCACCAAGGCGAGCAAATTGATGGACATCGCCACCAAGTTCGCCTCTGGTCAGGAGGCGGTCGAAGCCATCTTCCGGAAGGACAAGCAGCCTCAAGGAAGACAGAAGGAAGACGCCCCTGCGGCGTCCGTCCAGCGTGGCTCGAAAAAGAAGGCTAAGAAGAAAGCGCAAGCAAAGCGCGACGCCGGTGACGCGGATCTCGTCGCTGCTGCCGAGCACAGGAATCCTCGGAAGCCTCCCGGAGGAGTCAACACGTTTGACAAGATGCTCAAGGAGTCGTGCCCCTATCACAGAGGTCCCGTCAAGCACACCCTTGAGGAGTGCGACATGCTCCGGCGTTACTTCATCAAGGAGGGACCCTCGGCAGAAGGTGGCAAGGACCAAGGCAACAACAAGAAGGGGGGCGACAAGGATGAGGAGTTCCCGAAGGTCCGCGACTGCTTCATGATCTACGGCGGACAGGTGGCGAATGCCTCGGCTCGGCACCACAAGCAAGAGCGTCAGGAGGTCTGCTCGGTGAAGGTAACGGCGTCGGTCTACCTAGACTGCTCCGATAAGCCCATCACCTTTGACCAAGGCGACCACCCCGACTATGTGTCGAGCCTAGGAAGGTACCCGCTCGTCGTCGACCACATCATCAACAACGCTAGGCTCACCAAGGTCCTCATGCACGGAGGCAGTAGCCTTAACATCATCTACGCCGAGACCCTAGGGCTCTTGGGGATCGATCTGTCCATGATCCGGGCCAGTGCAGCGCCCTTCCACGGGATCGTCCCAGGTAAGCGCGTCTTGCCCCTTGGGCAACTCGATTTGCCCGTCTGCTTTGGAACTCCCTCCAACTTTCGAAAGGAAACCCTCACATTCGAGGTGGTCGGGTTCCGAGGGACCTATCACACGGTGTTGGGAAGACCGTGCTACGCCAAGTTCATGGCCGTCCCCAACTACACGTACCTCAAGCTCAAAATACCGGGCCCCAAGGGAATCATCACCGTCGGATCCATGTACCGCCACGCTTACGAGTGCAACGTGGAATACGTGGAGTACGCTGAGGCCATCGCCGAGTCCGAGGCCCTCATCGCCGACCTGGATTACCTCTCCAAGGAGGCGCCTGATGCGAAGCGCCACACTGGCAACTTTGAACCAGCCGAGGCGGTTAAGATCGTCGCCCTCAACCCTAGCAACGACGCCTGCAAGCACGTCAGGGTCGGCTCCGAGCTCGACCCCAAATAGGAAGCAATGCTCGTAGACTTCCTTCGCGCAAACGCCGAAATTTTTGCGTGGAGTCCCTCGGACATGCCAGGCATACCGAGGGAGGTCACCGAGAACTCGTTGGATATTCGAGTTAGAGCCCGACCCGTGAAGCAGCACCTGCGCCGCTTTGATGAAGAGAAGCGCAGGGCCATAGACGAGGAAGTCCACAAGCTGATGGCTGCAGGGTTCATCAAAGAGGTATTCCATCCCGAATGGCTAGCCAACCCTGTGCTTGTAAAGAAAAAGGTGGGAAATGGAGGATGTGCGTAGACTACACTAGTTTAAACAAAGCATGTCCAAAGGTTCCCTACCCTCTGCCTCGCATCGACCAAATTGTGGACTCCACTACTGGGTGCGAAACCCTGTCATTCCTCGACGTCTATTCAGGTTTTCACCAAATCAAGATGAAAGAGTCCGACCAGCTCGTGACTTCTTTCATCACACCTTTTGGCATGTATTGTTATACTACAATGCCATTTGGCTTGAGGAATGTAGGTGCAACCTACCGAAGGTGCATGAACCATGTGTTCGGAGAACACATCGGCAGAACGGTCGAGGCTTACGTCGATGACATCATTGTCAAGACAAGAAAAGCCTCTGAACTCCTCTCCGACCTCGAAGTAACTTTCGGGTGCCTACGGGCAAAAGGCGTGAAGCTCAATCTCGAGAAGTGTGTCTTCGGAGTCCCCTGAGGCATGCTCCTAGGGTTCATCGTCTCCGAAAGAGGCATCGAGGCCAACCCGGAGAAAATCGTAGCCATCACCAACATGGGACCCATTAAGGATCTAAAAGGAGTACAAAGGGTCATGGGATTCCTTGCGGCTCTGAGCCGCCTCATCTCGCGCCTTGGCGAGAAAGGATTACCCTTGTACCGCCTCTTAAGGAAGGCCAAGCGCTTCACTTGGACCCTCGAGGCCGAGGAAGCCCTCGGAAACTTAAAGGCACTCCTTACTAATGCGCCCATCCTGGTGCCCCCACTGTGGGAGAGGCCCTCTTGATCTATGTAGCCGCAACCACTCAGGTGGTCAGCGCCATGATCGTAGTCGAGAGATGAGAAGAAGGGCATGCACTGCTCGTCGAGAGGCCAGTCTACTTCATCAGTGAGGTACTATCCGAGACCAAGATCCGCTACCCGCAAATCCAGAAGCTACTATACGCAGTAATTCTGACACGGCAAAAATTGCGACACTACTTTGAGTCTCATCCGGTGACTATGGTATCATCCTTCCCCTGGGAGAGATCATCCAGTGCCGAGAGGCCTCGGGTAGGATAGCAAAATGGGCGGTGGAACTCATGGGCGAAACAATTTCATTTGCCCCTCGGAAGGCCATAAAATCTCAAGCCTTAGCAGACTTCCTGGCTGAATGGGTCGACACTCAATTGCCAACAACTCCAATCCAGCCCGAGCTTTGGACCATGTATTTCGATGGGTCGCTGATGAAAACAGGAGCAGGTGCTGGCTTGCTCTTCATCTCACCCCTCGGGAAACATGTGCGCTACGTGCTGCGCCTCCATTTTCCGGCGTCAAACAATGTGACCGAGTACGAGGCTTTGATTAATGGGTTGCGCATCACCGTCGAGCTAGGGGTTCGGCGCCTCGACGCTCGTGGCAACTCGCAGCTTGTCATTGACCAAGTCATGAAAAACTCCCACTGCCGCGATCGAAAAATGGAGGCCTATTACAACGAAGTTTGGTGCTTGGAAGATAAGTTCCACGGGCTGGAACTCAACCATGTTGCTCGACGGTACAACGAGATCATGGATGAGCTGGCGAAAATAGCCTCAGGGCGGACGACGGTTCCCCTAAACGTCTTCTCCAGGAACATATATCAACCATCCGTCAAACTCGACGATGCGCCCGAACCCGATGAGACCTCGGCCGCCGAGGGTGAGGCCTTGCGCATCGAGGGAGAGCGGAATGGGGTTGCGCCAAACCAAAGCTGGCAGACCCCGTACCTGCAATATCTCCAACGAGGAGAGCTGCCCCTCGACAAGGCCGAAGCTCGGTGACTAGCTCAGCGCGCCAAGTCGTTCGTTTTACTGGGTGATGAAAAAGAGTTGTACCACCGCAGCCCCTCAGGCATTCTCCAACATGCATATCCGTCGCCCAAGGACAAGAGCTGTTACAAGAAATACACTCGGGGGCTTGCGGCCACCATGCAGCACCTCAGACCCTCATCGGAAACGCTTTCCGACAAGGTTTCTACTGGCCGACCGCAGTGGCCGACGCCACTAGGATTGTACGCTCCTGCAGAGGGTGTCAATTCTACGCGAGACAAACGCACCTGCCCGCTCAGACCCTATAAACAATACCCATCACTTGGTCGTTTGCCGTATGGGGTCTGGACCTTGTCGGTCCCTTGCAGAAGGCACCCTGGGGCTTCAAGCACCTACTGGTCGCCATCGACAAATTCTCCAAGTGGATCGAGGTCCGACCCCTAACCAGCATCGGGTCCGAGCAGGAGGTGGCGTTCTTCACAAATATTATCCATCACTTTGGGGTCCTGAACTCCATCATCACCGACAATGGCACGCAGTTCACTGGGAAGAAGTTCCTAGACTTCTATTAAGGCCACCACATCCATGTGGACTGGGCCGCCGTGGCTCACCCCATGACAAATGGGCAGGTGGAGCGCGCCAACGGTATGATCTTGTAGGGACTAAAGCCGAGGATTTACAACGACCTCAACAAGTTCGACAAGCGGTGGACAGAAGAACTACCCTCGGTGGTTTGGAGTCTGAGGACGACGCCGAGCCGGGCCACGGGATTCTCGCCGTTTTTCCTAGTCTATTGGGCCGAGGCCATCTTACCCACGGACTTGGAATACGGTTCCCCGAGGACAAAGGCTTACGACGACCAAAGCAACCAGACCAGCCGAGAAGATTCGTTGGACCAGCTGGAAGAGGCTCGGGACGTTATTAGCAGTCTCTGTGATGCTACCACGCCTGAAGGGTTTGGCCCCGCGGCTTCCAAGTGGGAGACTTGGTACTTCGGCTGTGATAAGACGCCCGAGGGCGCCACAAGCTTACTCCTCCCTAGGAAAGGCCCTTCATCATCGCTAAGATTCTGATGCCCGGAACATTTAAGCTGGCCAACGATCAAGGCGAGGTCTACAGCAACGCTTGGAACATCCAACAGCTACGTCTCTTTTAGCCTTAAATATGTTTCAAGTCATTCATGTATCTCGCTTTTCTTTACATGCATAAATAAAGTCTAACCGTCAAGGAAGGATCAGCCTTGCCTTGGCAAAGCCCGACCCTCCCTCGGGGGCTAGAAGGGGGGAACCCCCTCTACGTCAAAATTTTCCTCGAAAAAGTCTTTTACCAGAACGTCTTTCGTGCTTTTCGACTGCGTCGATAACAGAATCCTAACGACGAGCGAGAGAGACCTTGAACGGCAAGACCGACTGAACCGAGGGACTCCTATGCCTCCGGAATATGGATACCTCACTCATCACCTTCCGTGAAAAGTAGCTCGCGCTCGGATAAGCGATTCTGCTACCGAACAAGTCCTAACGCTCGGAAACTTTTCTACCAAAATGACTTTCATGCCTTTTCGACTACGTCGACAACAGAATCCTAAAAACGACGGGAGAACACGTAAGCGGCAAGGCCGACCGAGCTGAGGGACTCCTACGCCTCCGAGATACGGATACCTCACTCATCACCTTCCGTGAAAAGTAACTCACGCTCGGACAAGGGATTCTGCTACCGAACAAGTCCTAATACACGAAACGAGAGGAAAATGCAGCTTTATAATCCAACAATTGCAATGTTTTGGCCTCAGCAGCCGCAAAAAACATACGCATACTTCAAGCAAACTATTCTTGTAGGCTCAGACATTGGCAGGGGGAGGAGCAACATGCTCGGCGTCTGTAACGCCCCGAATTTTTGCAGTTGAATTTTTTCTTTTCTTCACTCGCCAAATTCGGGCGTTACCCTTTCTTTTTCTTTTTCTTCTCGCTAAACCTTGATCTTTTCCAAAGTTATAGCTGGATTCGGCTTGGAACTCCCGTGTAAAGCAAAACCCTAAGATACTTTATATTGTTTGATGCACCATGCCGGACCATACATTTTTTTTGATTGCTTAGAAATGTAAGTGCATTCATCTAGGAAGACCGGATTTCAAAAAGGAGAAAAACTTTTTTTCTTTTTCTTTTTCTTTCTCTCTCTCTCCTCTCTTTTCTCTCTCCCGCGCCGTGGGCCGTCCCTGGCCGGCCCAGCCGCCCCAGCCCAACCGCCCCCCGCGCGCCCTCCTTTGGGCCCAATTGGCCAAGCCGCCCCCCCTCTCTCTTCCCCTTATCCCTCTCCCTCCTTTTCTCCCATTTTCCCTCTAGCCGCCGCCCCCTGCCCTAGCCCCGCCCCTGCAGCTCGGCCGCCACCCCTGCAGCTCGGCCGCCCCCGCCCCTGCAGCTCGGCCGCCCGTCCCCGTCCCCGGTGAGCCCTCCCCCTCTCCTCTTCTCTCCCCTCTCCCCTCCTCTCCCTCCTCGGCCCAACCGCCCCGCGCCCTGGCCAGCTCGGCCGCCTCCATGGCCGGCTCGGCCGCCGCCGCCCCTGCGCGCCCCCGGTCCGGCCGCCCGCCCTCCCCGGCTCGGCCCCCGCCTCGGCCGGCCGAGCCGCCCCAGCTCGGCCGCCCCCCCCCCGCGCGCCCAGCCTAGCTCGGCCGCCCCCCTGCGCGCCGCCCCGCCCCTGCCCCAGGTCGGTTCAACCGCCCCCTGGCCGGTTCAACCGCCCCCCTTTTTTTATTTATTTTATTTTATTTTATTTTATCTTATTTTATGTTCTTTTATTATTGTTAGCTATTTTTATTTTAGGCAGGCTAATCATTGTTCATGTTATTGAAATAGGAAACTTAATTTAGAATTCCGTTACGCTAGTTAATTCATATAATCAATTGTTTATCTAGTTCAATGTTGATCAACTAAAAATGACTAGGTTTCCATTAGTGCATATAAATAAATTCTTTTGTTAGAACCAATTGTAACTAATCATTAGTGCATAAGCTTTAACCCCCCTGCGAGACCTTTTCCCGTTTCTTTCTAACCATAATGAATGCGATATCGAATGTCATACTTTATGCATAATCACTTTATTTGTTCCCTTGTATGGTGTACTGTTTGTTTCCTAATTTGAATGGATGGATGTATGTATGCTTGCAATCGCATAGAGAACGATCCGGTCGAAGAGCCCGAGGAAACCGCAGAAGAAGCCCCTGAGCAGCAGTCGGTTGGTGGAGGCAAGTGTCCTTTGACCCATCTCAGTCCTATTCATTCTTTAATTCACCCCCCCGCATTACACAATTATACCTAAGGATTGACTAGCTTTTGTTATCCATGTCCTTGTTTACCTATTTGGGTCGGATTATTACTGCTTAGTCTGATGCTATTGCTCAACTCTAATCAATGAACATGATGTGATTATCTATGATACGCTGTTTTCCCCTTCTTATTTATGATCATACTTGTGACCTTCAAGGGGACTCGAGCGGTTTCTCGAGTGCCTCTCCGTAAGGACCTATTCAATGGATGACCGCCCGGGAAAACAGTGCAACCATGAGGGTGGAATGGGACGCCCTTAGCTGAATAATTGGAGGAACCGGGGGGTAGATCACTTAGCCGTCGTACCGTCAATGGGGCTCGGTGTATGCGGCTCGCTCTGCCAAGGTGGATTTGTCCCTTGGGGAGGAGTGCGGTACATTTAGGAAACCTAACGGGTGGCTACAGCCCCGGGGAATCTTTGTAAAGGCTACGTAGTGAAACCCTGCCTATTCACCTTGGTAGTGTTTAAGGGTTTGATCGGCCCGAGGCAAGAGAGAATCACGGCTTATGGGTAAAGTGCACAACCTCTGTAGAGTGTTATGAAAACTGATATATCAGCCGTGCTCGCGGTTATGAGTGGCCAAGGGAGCTCCAGAGATTAGTGATACTTGATCAGAGACATTTTGGTACAGGTGGCAATGAGATTGATGGTTCTGGTTATGACTATGGTGCTGGTAAGTGGTATTCTTTCCGTTTGGAAAGGATACATTGGGTTAATAACTTGGGTTAATGTTAAAACTTGGCTTTCTACTAGTAAGTAATAACCTGACCAACTAAAAGCAACTGCTTGACTTATCCCCACATAAAGCTAGTCCACTATAGCCAAACAGGATGCTTGCTGAGTATGTTGATGTGTACTCACCCTTGCTCTACACACCAAACCCCCCCAGGTTGTCCGCGTTGCAACCACTGCTCAGGAGAAGATGAAGCCGTGGAAGGAGATTTCCAGGAGTTCCAAGACTACGACGAGTTCTAGGTGTGGGTTAGCGGCAACCCCCAGTCGGCTGCCTGTGAAGGCCGTGTTATCTACGTTTCGTTTTTCGCACTTTGATTATTGTAAATACTATATGGATGTCTCAGACATATGATGTAATCGACTATTATTTCCCTTTTAATACTATTTGAGCACTGTGTGATGATGTCCATGTTATGTAAACTACTGTGTACGTGAATTGCTGATCCTGGCACGTACATGGTTCGCATTCGGTTTGCCTTCTAAAACCGGGTGTGACATAAGCTGGTATCAAAGCCGTGCTGACTGTAGGACCGCTAACCTAGAGTAGAATGGTCGTTTTAAGGACTATAGACCTCTGTCTCTGCCTTGACTTTGATATCTCTTCAAAAGTTGGTCATATCGACCAAAACTATGTCCTACTATATATTATACCTTGCTGAAAATTATGTTTTATTCTACTCCTTCATTTATTTATGGTTCATTATTTGTTGGTCATATTGATTCTGTTCTCACTCTTTTGCTTGAGATGTCTTTTATAGATGGCTCGTCTTAGACACACTGCACGAAAGTCCGTCATCCCCTTCTTACCCTCCCGCCTTGCTGAGCGCCCGCTTCGCCATCCAGTGGCCGGACAGTCCAGTCACTTGGAGAGGCTGCACCACCGCCTGCATGAGGAGCAGGAGCGTCGACGACAGGAGCAGCAGGGCTCTTCTTTCTCGCTCCACCAGGAGGTAGAGTCCGTGAGGAGCTGTTCCCCTGTGCTACCCCTGGAGGCGCCCCCTGCACCACCACTGGGCGCCCCAGTCTCGGGAGTAGCTGCTGGAGGAGACCCAGACGACGGAGATGGCGACGACAGCTCGAGCCACGACACCGACTTCTCTTCTGTCCAGGAGCCAGAAGGATGGGTTGCTCGACCCATCACTCGCGACGCTGCTCGCGGGTGTCACTTCTACGATGCGCTCGACACCCTGCTACGTCGGGCACTTGACCGACGTACTTGGTCCATCGAGTATCGCTGTGTGGTCTACCAGCATAGTCGCGGGGTCTACCCGGACCGCTGGGAGGCAACCTGCTTGGTGCGCTGTCCAGAGAACAGTCTCTAGGGTGCGGAGGTCTGCTCAGAGCACTATTCTATCTCTGAGCGGGACTCAGCTGAGGCGGCCATGCAAGATGCCGCACGGCGTGCGCTTTCGCACTACTGCTCGGTTCTCGGTGGGGTAGCTGATGGTCTCAACCTGAAGTATTACCCCCGCCGTCCATCTGGTAGCACAGGAGGCGTGATTGTTTCACCCGTTGGTGAGGACAATCCTAGGTTGAACAGCACAGTCAACCTAGCCGCCGTGCTAAACACAGAGCTGGACCATGCACTAGACGAGTTGAGTAGGGCTCGTGCTGAGATCGCCCTGCTGCGGGCTGAGCGCGCGGAGCGTCGTCACTTGGATGATGGTTCCCCCGCTCCCATCGGGACTCAGCACCCGTACCGCTCACCTCGGCGTGGACGCCAGTCTTATGGCAATCCCGACTGCAAGACCAAGATAGACTTGGAACCATAGATCGCTAGAAGTCAGATCCTGTAATTAATGCAATATATATACGTAGAAGCTGCAGTCTTAGCGTTAGTCTCGCTCTTACTTAGTCTTAGTTAGACAAGGTAGTTTGCTATATCCTGTGCATTGATGCTTGTCATGATGAACTATGTTGGATTTGGATCTTTGTAATGACTGTCACCAGAGTGTGGGTATCCCCTGCATTTTGGTTTACCTGTTATATGTTAAAGGAGTTAGTTATTTAGTTGGGAAACCTTTTATTCTACTTTCCTCTCTTATCTGAGAAGCTGTGTTGGTCTGTGTTGGAGGTCAGTGAAGATGCTCATCTGTTCAGTGTTGTTGAAGAATTCTATACTCTTTTCTTATGCTGCAAGATTTGCAAGGTCAGTTCTGATGCGTGGTTGCATTCTGCAGATGTCAGAGAACAGGCGCAGAGGAGGAAGGCGTGCTCAGTAGGAGCAAGCCGGTCAGCAAGGTGAGGCGCCCCAGCAGCAGCAGCTGCCGCCCCCGCCCCCGATGTCCATCGAGCAGATGTTTTTGATGCAGACTCAGGTAGTTCAAGCCATCGGTCAGACTCTGGCCGCCATTCAGCAGCAGCAGCAGCAGGCACCACCCCAGCCTCAGATGCCTCAGATGTCCAGGGACAAGCGTGCTGAATTCATGAGAGGTCATCCCCCAATGTTTGCTCATTCTTCTGACCCCATGGATGCTGAAGACTGGTTACGCACTGTGGAGCGGGAGCTGCATACCGCTCAGTGTGATGACCGGGAGAAAGTCCTGTATGGTCCTCGTCTGTTGAGAGGAGCAGCTCAATCATGGTGGGAGTCTTATCTTGCCACCCATGCCGACCCCGACACCATCACCTGGGAAGAGTTCAGAGGTAGCTTTCGTCAGTACCATGTGCCCGCAGGTCTGATGACAGTGAAGAAGGAGGAGTTCCTGGCCCTCAAGCAAGGGTCATCGTCTGTCAGTGAGTACCGGGACAGGTTTCTGCAGTTGTCTTGCTATGCTCCTGAAGATGTCAACACCGATGCCAAGCGACAGTACCGTTTTCTGAGAGGCCTGATCGACCCTCTACAGTATCAGCTGATGAATCACACCTTCCCGACATTCCAGCACTTGATTGACAGGGCAATCATGACAGAAAGGAAGCGTAAGGAGATGGAAGATCGTAAGCGCAAGATCAGTGGACCCCAGCCTGGAAGCAGCAGTCGTCCTCGTTTCTCAGGCAATCAACCTCAGCAGTTCAGGCAGAATCAACGTCCACCTCAGCAGCATCAGCAGTTCCAAAGGCAGTATCCTCAGCATCAGTACCAGAATCGTCAGAGCAATCAGTCAGGAGGAGGTCAGTTTCAGAGGCAGAATCAGCAGGCACCTCGTCTTCCTGCCCCCGCAACTCAGCAGAACAGTCAGGCAGCACTAGCTCAGGTTGGAAACAGGGCATGTTTCCACTGTGGAGAGCAAGGCCATTGGATGATGCAATGTCCGAAGAAGGCAGCCCAGCAGCAGTCAGGCCCCAATGCCCCAGCAAAGCAGAATGTGTCTCAGCCTGGATCAGGCAACCGCCCTCAGCAGCGC
Source organism: Zea luxurians (assembly GCA_029449295.1). Classification (NCBI taxonomy): domain Eukaryota; kingdom Viridiplantae; phylum Streptophyta; class Magnoliopsida; order Poales; family Poaceae; genus Zea; species Zea luxurians. The sequence goes on along the minus strand of JAOPSE010000010.1, from coordinate 31,688,517 downwards.
TATAATCATGGAAGATTGAACCACTTGGAGGCTAAGCAGTTCAAGAGACCCCCGGCATGATAGTAGGTATGTTCCCAGTCGACTCCCATATTGCAGAAGTGTTATTTGATACTGGAGCAACGCATTCTTTCATTACTGCATCATGGGTGTAACACCTGGTTTTAAAGGACAAAGCCGGGTGCATCTCATACATGCGCCAAAGAAGACAACATATATAATAACAGAGTGTATAGAGATAAATGTCATAAAACATCAGAGTATTTATTACATAGCGGAATACTTATTACAAAATAAAGATAAATGTAAAACGAACTAAGGATCGTCGGCGCCAATGTCGACTGAGAAACGCCACCTAGATCAGATCATACTCCTCGCTTGGAGGCTCCTCCTGAACCACCTGCTCTTCTCCTGTGGGGGGGTGTGAGACAGCAAGAGTGAGCTCACATACGTTCATAGCTCAACAAGTCGTGGGGAATAATGTGGCATGAACTCACCAAAGGTGGGGGTTCATGAAGTGTAAGGCTGATCAATGAAATAAAGGCTGAAGCTGAGCATTGCTTTTATAAGTTGGTCAAAATTTTATTAGCAATTACTAAGTGTAAGTGAATACCAATCCATAGTAATAATAAATAAAAGTAATAATAAAATAATCCCAAATGCAATGAAATGACAGGTTAAGTTTAAGTTCCATATATTAATCATGTGAGTGTCCGAGCCGCTCATGACCGTGAGCACGGCTAGTATACCAGTTTTACACTCTGCAGAGGTTGCGCATCTTTACCCACAAGTCGTGTTACCCATCTGCCACAGAGTTGATCAGACTCCATACACCTCTACCTAGGAAGCGAGGCAGGGTACCACTACGAGGCCTTTACAAAGTTCCACTAGCTTCAGACTACCCGCTACAGTTTATAGGAAGATCCAGTACAGGGTTCCTGGCTGACCACCATCGCAGCAAAATCAACCAGGGACCTCCCTACACTGACCTCTCCCCTACTGCCCTTGCCCCTTTCGGGTAAGGTAGCCCTCCCCTAGCTTTCCTAGTTAATCAGCCAAGGGCGTCCCATTAAACCCTTGTGGTAGCACTGTTTTCCCGGGTGGTTCTCCATGTTCCAATTAACATAATGATCTTAACATGAACAAGGAAGAATAAAACAGATAACAATAAATAGTATAACAATGAGTGATGAATATCTCTATACCCAAATCCACATAAAGCAATAGCATGTACTACCCAAAACTTTAGTAGTAAAACCAGTGGTGAAACAAGGTATAAAAATAGTCCAAAACTAGGGCATCCTATTGGGTCCCAGCAAAATTATCCTATGCAGATCATTATGAATAATAAGAACATGAATAGGTAAAAGAAGTGATCAAGGGCACAACTTGCCTTCAATGAGCTCCTGCTCAGCTATCTCAACTTGTTGAAGCTCAGGTTCCACAGTGGGTTGCTTGTCTACTCGCATCAATACAATACATACATGGCATAGCATAAATTAACATCACATCAAACATGCAAATAGAATATACAGTAATAAACTAGACATTAAAATAAGATTACAGGAACTGGAATCATTAAATTTGGAGTTATATATTTTAAGTTATGGATTTTCTAATGTTTTATGTGCTTAATACAAGATTAAGTGAAAGAATAATTTTAATGTGTTTGTCATGTCAGAACAGAGGCACAAATAGATAGACAATAATTTTATGAAAATTTAGGAACTGGAATGGACCAATTTGGAGTTCATATGAATTTTCTACAAATTAAACAAGTTCTAGGATTTATTTTCACACTAAAAATCCTTTTTCTAATAAGTTTTCTCTGATTTTATAATTCTCTGGCCTGGGCCCCAATTACAGGAAACTGCAGGGACCCCGGGGTGAAATTTCCTAGACTCAGACTACAGTGATCGTGGACGGCGGGTTAGTTTCCTAAAAACCGGAGGGCTCTTATGCAAAACAACCCGGCCGAAGGGGTATCGGCCAATCGTGGCCGTTGGATCAACTCTGGAGGGCTGCGATTAGATCATTTATTTGCTGAAGCGGTATGAATCTATGGCCCATCCGATCCCAATCTAACGGTCGGCAATCAATTAAACCCAGGTTTGCTTTCAATCACACGATCTCGCATCCACGGTCCCAATTCCACGCGTGAAGGGGGTGTTCTCAAACGAATCAAGGCCGTTCTCTGGGAGATCAACGGTCCACATCCCATCGTCCCAATCCAGCTCCATCCGCACCAACCCGACGCTGCTCCCCGGCGATGGTTCACTGGTGTACGCGCAATTCCGGCCGACCAAGCCCCCAATCCCGAATTCACCCGACCCTCGTGAGATTCGCAACGGCCCGCACCCATGTCGCCCCTCAATTCCAGCCGCGACACAGCGCAAACACCCTGCCCACGGCACAGCTAAGCTCACGGCGGAGATGGATACTCCGATGAGCGATTCGACGAGGTCCGGTCACCAAATAGGCCAGCCAAGAGGACCACACGCACCAGAGGTTAATGCGAACACGATAGAAGCGGATTTACCGTGGATTATGTATCGATGATCACGGGTCACGAGCAATGGCGGGGGTGAAGTGCGGTGAACAATCCGAAGCTGCTCCGGTGGTCGAATCCGCTCGGCGTTCTCACGTGCGAACCCCAAGCACTCTGGCGGAGCTCCCCGCCGCGACTTCCAGGCTCCAACGGCGACGAGACTGAGGATGGGCAGTACCGGCGCACTATCTAGATTTGCGCACACCGGTGGCGAGGAAAGAGTATGTGGTGACAGGGGCACTTCGAGCACATCGGCATCCACGGGAGAAAACACCCCGAGGGCCACGGCTTTATCCCCAAGGTGCCGCGGACTCTGTCGCCCGCTTCCCCGGCCGCGCCATGCGGAGCCGTTGCAACCGAACGCCCGCGAGGAAAGGGAAAGAGTGAGCTGACCTGCGGGGGCCACACGTCGGCGACAGCTACACCGCCCACGCGACTGGTAAATGGACCAGCGGTGTCAGCGAAAGTGGAGTGGAGTTGGGCTGCGGTGGAAAGAAGGAAAAAGGAGATGGGCCGAATAGCGCGAAGTTGGCCCATGAGTCCCCTTTTTATTCTTTTCTTTTTCTTTTATATTTTCTGTTTTCTTTTCTTTTTCTCCATTTTCTAATCCCATTTGGATTCAAGTTTTAAATTCAAACTTCTATGCAGATTTTGTGCTCAGATTATATTGTGAATTTAAGAAATATTTGTTTGGGAAATATAAGGTTTATTTATGTTTGTACACTTTCTTTTCCAAATTTCCAAGTTTATAAATTAGGGCAAAACCTCCTTTTCACTATTAATGTGTTTTTATTATGTTTATTTTTATAATTAAATGCACAAGCAGTTAAACTCCAACATGACGCATCATTCTTTTATTTAGTACATTTATTGTTAGCCAAGGATAATTCCATGGTTTGAAATATGCAAAAATGGAAATAATAACACAAGTGGTCAATTAAACTCTTTATATCCCTCAATTCTTGGACTTTCCACTACTCTTGCCATTTGGGTATTACAAATCCTACCCCCCTTAAAAATAATCTCGTCCTCGAGATTTAAGAAGAACTAGAGAAAAGATGGGGAAAATCTATGCGAAGCTCTTCCTCTCTTTCCCAAGTTGCCTCATCTTCACCGTGGTGGCTCCATTGAACTTTGCATATCTTAATCACCTTATTCCTTGTAACTCGAGTCAAAGTGTCCAGAATCTTAATAGGGTACTCAGCATAAGTCAAATCATCTTGAACACTAAGGTCCCCTAGTAGTAGCTGCTCCTCAGGTACCCTGAGGCACTTCTTTAGCTGAGACACATGGAACACATCATCTACATCTGACAGATGATCGGGTAACTCCAGTTGATATGCAACTTCTCCCACTCGCTTTAAGATCAAGAAAGGTCCAATGAAGCGAGGGGACAACTTTCCTTTAACTTTAAATCTCCTCATACCTCGAAGTGGTGACACCTTCAAATAGACATGATCACCCTCCTTAAACTCCAGTAGTCTTCTCCTATTATCAGCATAACTCTTTTGCCTTGATTGTGCAATTCTCAAATTTTCTCTTATCATTCGAACTTGTTCTTCCGCCTCTTGAATAAGTTCAGGCCCAAAGAACTGTCTTTCTCCAGTCTCATCCCAATATAGGGGAGTCCTGCATTTTCTGCCATACAAAGCCTCAAATGGTGACATCTTCAAACTAGCCTGGTAGCTATTATTATAAGAAAACTCAGCATATGGTAAACTCTTCTCCCAACTGCCACCATGTTTAAGAGCACAAGCTCTTAACATATCCTCCAGCACTTGGTTAGTCCTCTCTGTCTGTCCATCAGTCTGGGGATGGTAGGCTGAGCTAAAATTCAACTTTGTATCCAAGCTCTCATGTAACTTCTTCCAAAATCGAGAAGTAAACTGTGATCCTCGATCAGACACGATCTTCTTAGGCACTCCATGTAGACAAACTATCCGAGTCATATACAATTCTGCTAGCTTGGCTCCCGTGTAATTAGTCCTCACAGGTATGAAATGAGCCACTTTTGTCAATCTGTCCACAATTACCCAAATAGAGTCATACCCAGCAGGGGTGCGGGGTAGTCCAACAATGAAATCCATACCGATTTCTTCCCATTTCCACTCAGGAATCTTAAGCGGGTGCAATAGTCCAGCGGGTCTTTGATGTTCGGCCTTGACTCTTTGACATACATCACACTTAGCCACATGAGCAGCCACATCTCTTTTCAGTCCGTACCACCAATACTTTCGCTTCAAATCTTGATACATCTTAGTGCTTCCAGGGTGGATGGAGTAATCAGAATCATGAGCTTCTTTCAATATAGCCTCACGGAGGCTATCGATCTCTGGAACACATATCCGATCCTTGAACCATATAGTACCTTGCTCATCTTCCGTGAACTCCGGAACTCTTCCTTCAGTAATAAGATCCTTAATCTCTTGAATCTTAGCATCACCAACCTGACCTTTACGAATCTCTTGCTCCAAGGTAGGTTCCAACTCAATGGTAACTCCTTCAGTGTGTGTAACAATTCCCAAGTTGAGTCTCTCAAAATCTTCTGCTAATTCATCGGGTAGCTGGACAACAAAAGCGGAGTGAACATGCTCCTTCCGACTCAAGGCATCTGCGACCAAATTCGCCTTGCCCGGGTGATAATGAATCTCCAAATCATAATCCTTGATGAGCTCCAACCAACGACGTTGTCTGAGGTTGAGATCCTTCTGAGTGAATATATACTTCAAACTCTTATGATCCGTGTACACTTGGCACTTAGTTCCCATAATGTAGTGTCTCCAAATCTTAAGTGCATGCACAACGACTGCTAGTTCCAAGTCATGAGTGGGGTAGTTCAGTTCATGCTTCCGCAACTGACGAGATGCATAGGCAATCACATGACCTTCTTGCATAAGCACACATCCAAGTCCTTGGCCACATGCATCACAGTAAATGTCAAATCCCTTCTGCAGATCCGGCATAATCAATACTGGTGGAGACATCAATCTTTCCTTCAATTGATCAAAGCTCTCTTGACATTTCTCATCCCACTTAAATTCTCTTCCTTTCTCCAAAAGCGATGTCATAGGCTTAGCAATCTTAGAAAATCCCTCAATAAATCTCCGATAATATCCTGCGAGTCCCAAGAAACTCCAAATCTCAGTAACTGTAGTGGGCACTCTCCACTCCATTATCTCCCTCACTTTAGCAGGATCCACTGCTATTCCTCCATTAGAAATAATATGACCAAGGAATGGCACCTTGTCAATCCAAAACTCACACTTGCTAAACTTAGCGTAGAGCTCATTATCTCGTAGCTTCTGTAGCACCAATCTTAGATGTTGTTCATGATCACCTTCATTCTTAGAATAGATAAGAATATCGTCGATGAATACCACGACGAATCTGTCCAAATACTCCATAAACACTTTGTTCATCAAATTCATGAAATAAGCTGGTGCATTGGTCAGTCCAAAGGACATAACAGTAAACTCATACAATCCATATCGAGTCGAGAAAGCCGTCTTGGGAATATCCGATGGTCTAATCTTCATCTGATGGTATCCCGATCGGAGATCAATCTTCGAGAATACCCTGGCTCCTCTCATCTGATCAAATAAATCCTCAATGCGGGGCAACGGATACTTGTTCTTCACCGTAACATCATTAAGAGATCTATAATCCACGCACATCCGTTGCGATCCATCCTTCTTCTGCACGAATAACACCGGTGCTCCCCAAGGTGAGGAACTTGGACGAATGTAACCAGCCTCTTGTAACTCCGTTAACTGCTTCTTCAGTTCCTTCAACTCCTCTACGGACATTCTATATGACCGTTTAGAAATAGGGGCGGTTCCAGGTAAGAGATCAATAACAAACTCAACTTCTCTATCAGGTGGCATCCCTGGTAACTCCTCTGGAAAGACATCCGGAAAATCTCTAACCACCCGGATGTTGTCACCAACAAACTCCTCAGGCATAAGGAACATTGCACGCATGGATGAGGAGGTTACTGCAATATTAACTTGAAATCTTTCTCCTTTAGTGGTAGTGAGTTCTATGGTACCTCTACCACATGCTATAACGGCCTTTGCCTTTCTTAGCCACGACATACCAAGGATCAGATCTATACTGCTTGACTCCAATATTATAGCAGTAGCTCCAAAGTCTCTACCCATAATGGTTAATGTCAATCTACGTGTCATTTGATTCGCCTCAACAGGCCCTTTAGGTGTAATTACTATCAGGGGTTTTCTCATATTTAGCAGTGGTATTTCATTTGTGTTAGCATATCTAGCGGACATGAATGAATGTGTAGCACCAGAATCAAATAATATTGTTGCAGGAATTGCATTAACATAGAACATACCAATTACGAGGTCACCACCATCAGGAGTATCATCAACGCTGACTTGATTCACCCTGGCTATAGAATATCCCTTGCCAGGGGTCTGTTGCTTGTTCTGAGCTGGGGTAGTAGCAATCCTCTGTGGGCAGACATTTGCATAATGACCAATCTTCCCACACTTGAAACATTGAGTGCCCGGACTCTGTCCTGCAAACTTCGTCGGGGTGCCAGTGGGAGTAGCCTGTCGAGTAGGTGTCCTCAGCGGTGATTGATGAACTGGGCGCGGTCCTCCTGGTCGAGGCGGTGTACTCTGTGGTGAACTGTAGCGAGGACGAACACTGCTGCTACCCTGTCCATGTGAGATAGCCTTCCTCTTCAAATCACCCAGTTGAACCCGCTTGTGTTCAATAGCAAGAGTCTTATCCAGTAGCCTCTGAAATGATGGAAAAGTGTGTGCCACTAGAGCATACTGCAGTGGTCCATTAAGTCCTTCAATGAAATACTCCTGCTTCCTCTCGTCTTCAGCAACTTCTTCAGGGGCATATCTGGATAACTGAATAAACTTATCGCGGTACTCGCTGACTGACATACTTCCTTGCTTCAGCGACAGAAATTCCTTCTTCTTGATCTTTATCATCCCAGCTGGAATATGGTAGTTCCTGAATTGTGTACTGAATTCTGCCCAAGTAATAGTATCCGCAGCATCATGGGCAGCAGTATAAGAATCCCACCAGTCAGCAGCAGGACCAGTCAGACGTCCAGAAGCATATAAGACCTTCTCCCGGTCAGTGCATTGTGCAATATTCAGCATCTTCTCAATCGACTTCAGCCAATCATCCGCGTCCAGTGGATCAGGTGAGCTAGCGAATGTAGGTGGCTTATGACTCATAAACTCCCGGTGCTTATCACGAGGTGGAACTGGTGGTGGTGGTGGAGGCAATGGCACTTGCTGCTGTTGCTGCTGTTGTTGAAGTTGTTGTTGCAGCTGCTGTTGTTGCACCCTCCTTTCTTGACGTATCTCATCTCTCTCCTGGCGCAACTCCTGGCATATATCTTCTCTTTCTTGACGCATCTCCTGGCGTTCTTGCTGCATCTGGGCACGCATATCAGCCATGGTGTCTGCCATCTGCTGCATCACCGCCATCTGAGCAGCAACCAGTGGGTCAACGCCGCCTGGTGGAGGATTGGGAGGATTCATCCCAGCAGGTTGTGGCTGAGGTTGTCTTCGAGTGTGTTGGTTAGGAGGCAAGTCAATTCCACCACCCCGCCTGGTATTGACCATCTGAGTTAGATACATATGGTAAGAAGATAATAGACAAGGCAGCAATTACAATCATGTTACTTTGGGGGATTTATCAGCTAAGCAGATTAATATTTTACCTACTATAGCTAATTCAATACCTTATGTTGGTACATGCTAAGATGTCCATCTATAATAATTCAATCAATCAAAGAAGCAAATCAGGCATTGATCATCAGAACAATCAACCAACATTTTTAATAGAGAAAATAGTTTTAATTTTGTCTTAGGCTTCCTATCTCTTAAAATGTCATAGGGGTAGGGATTCCAAGGTGTGAAATCCATCTTGTCTGAGAGTAGAAAAGGTAAGAATGATCAGAGTAGAACAGTAGAAGGTGAGACAGAATCAAGATAAGTATAGGAAGAATCAGAGTGAGGTAAGTGTAGAATGAATCAGAATAAGATAAGTAGGTAAGGGTTTGTCCAGTTCTATCTAGGTTTCGTCCTACAGTCAACATTTGCCTCTGATACCACTTCTGTAACACCCGGTTTTAAAGGACAAAGCCGGGTGCATCTCATACATGCGCCAAAGAAGACAACATATATAATAACAGAGTGTATAGAGATAAATGTCATAAAACATCAGAGTATTTATTACATAGCGGAAGACTTATTACAAAATAAAGATAAATGTAAAACGAACTAAGGATCGTCGGAGCCAATGTCGACTGAGAAACGCCACCTAGATCAGATCATACTCCTCGCTTTGAGGCTCCTCCTGAACCACCTGCTCTTCTCCTGTGGGGGGGTGTGAGACAGCAAGAGTGAGCTCACATACGTTCATAGCTCAACAAGTCGTGGGGAATAATGTGGCATGAACTCACCAAAGGTGGGGGTTCATGAAGTGTAAGGCTGATCAATGAAATAAAGGCTGAAGCTGAGCATTGCTTTTATAAGTTGGTCAAAATTTTATTAGCAATTACTAAGTGTAAGTGAATACCAATCCATAGTAATAATAAATAAAAGTAATAATAAAATAATCCCAAATGCAATGAAATGACAGGTTAAGTTTAAGTTCCATATATTAATCATGTGAGTGTCCGAGCCGCTCATGACCGTGAGCACGGCTAGTATACCAGTTTTACACTCTGCAGAGGTTGCGCATCTTTACCCACAAGTCGTGTTACCCATCTGCCACAGAGTTGATCAGACTCCATACACCTCTACCTAGGAAGCGAGGCAGGGTACCACTACGAGGCCTTTACAAAGTTCCACTAGCTTCAGACTACCCGCTACAGTTTATAGGAAGATCCAGTACAGGGTTCCTGGCTGACCACCATCGCAGCAAAATCAACCAGGGACCTCCCTACACTGACCTCTCCCCTACTGCCCTTGCCCCTTTCGGGTAAGGTAGCCCTCCCCTAGCTTTCCTAGTTAATCAGCCAAGGGCGTCCCATTAAACCCTTGTGGTAGCACTGTTTTCCCGGGTGGTTCTCCATGTTCCAATTAACATAATGATCTTAACATGAACAAGGAAGAATAAAACAGATAACAATAAATAGTATAACAATGAGTGATGAATATCTCTATACCCAAATCCACATAAAGCAATAGCATGTACTACCCAAAACTTTAGTAGTAAAACCAGTGGTGAAACAAGGTATAAAAATAGTCCAAAACTAGGGCATCCTATTAGGTCCCAGCAAAATTATCCTATGTAGATCATTATGAATAATAAGAACATGAATAGGTAAAAGAAGTGATCAAGGGCACAACTTGCCTTCAATGAGCTCCTGCTCAGCTATCTCAACTTGTTGAAGCTCAGGTTCCACAGTGGGTTGCTTGTCTACTCGCATCAATACAATACATACATGGCATAGCATAAATTAACATCACATCAAACATGCAAATAGAATATACAGTAATAAACTAGACATTAAAATAAGATTACAGGAACTGGAATCATTAAATTTGGAGTTATATATTTTAAGTTATGGATTTTCTAATGTTTTATGTGCTTAATACAAGATTAAGTGAAAGAATAATTTTAATGTGTTTGTCATGTCAGAACAGAGGCACAAATAGATAGACAATAATTTTATGAAAATTTAGGAACTGGAATGGACCAATTTGGAGTTCATATGAATTTTCTACAAATTAAACAAGTTCTAGGATTTATTTTCACACTAAAAATCCTTTTTCTAATAAGTTTTCTCTGATTTTATAATTCTCTGGCCTGGGCCCCAATTACAGGAAACTGCAGGGACCCCGGGGTGAAATTTCCTAGACTCAGACTACAGTGATCGTGGACGGCGGGTTAGTTTCCTAAAAACCGGAGGGCTCTTATGCAAAACAACCCGGCCGAAGGGGTATCGGCCAATCGTGGCCGTTGGATCAACTCTGGAGGGCTGCGATTAGATCATTTATTTGCTGAAGCGGTATGAATCTATGGCCCATCCGATCCCAATCTAACGGTCGGCAATCAATTAAACCCAGGTTTGCTTTCAATCACACGATCTCGCATCCACGGTCCCAATTCCACGCGTGAAGGGGGTGTTCTCAAACGAATCAAGGCCGTTCTCTGGGAGATCAACGGTCCACATCCCATCGTCCCAATCCAGCTCCATCCGCACCAACCCGACGCTGCTCCCCGGCGATGGTTCACCGGTGTACGCGCAATTCCGGCCGACCAAGCCCCCAATCCCGAATTCACCCGACCCTCGTGAGATTCGCAACGGCCCGCACCCATGTCGCCCCTCAATTCCAGCCGCGACACAGCGCAAACACCCTGCCTACGGCACAGCTAAGCTCACGGCGGAGATGGATACTCCGATGAGCGATTCGACGAGGTCCGGTCACCAAATAGGCCAGCCAAGAGGACCACACGCACCAGAGGTTAATGCGAACACGATAGAAGCGGATTTACCGTGGATTATGTATCGATGATCACGGGTCACGAGCAATGGCGGGGGTGAAGTGCGGTGAACAATCCGAAGCTGCTCCGGTGGTCGAATCCGCTCGGCGTTCTCACGTGCGAACCCCAAGCACTCTGGCGGAGCTCCCCGCCGCGACTTCCAGGCTCCAACGGTGACGAGACTGAGGATGGGCAGTACCGGCGCACTATCTAGATTTGCGCACACCGGTGGCGAGGAAAGAGTATGTGGTGACAGGGGCACTTCGAGCACATCGGCATCCACGGGAGAAAACACCCCGAGGGCCACGGCTTTATCCCCAAGGTGCCGCGGACTCCGTCGCCCGCTTCCCCGGCCGCGCCATGCGGAGCCGTTGCAACCGAACGCCCGCGAGGAAAGGGAAAGAGTGAGCTGACCTGCGGGGGCCACACGTCGGCGACAGCTACACCGCCCACACGACTGGTAAATGGACCAGCGGTGTCAGCGAAAGTGGAGTGGAGTTGGGCTGCGGTGGAAAGAAGGAAAAAGGAGATGGGCCGAATAGCGCGAAGTTGGCCCATGAGTCCCCTTTTTATTCTTTTCTTTTTCTTTTATATTTTCTGTTTTCTTTTCTTTTTCTCCATTTTCTAATCCCATTTGGATTCAAGTTTTAAATTCAAACTTCTATGCAGATTTTGTGCTCAGATTATATTGTGAATTTAAGAAATATTTGTTTGGGAAATATAAGGTTTATTTATGTTTGTACACTTTCTTTTCCAAATTTCCAAGTTTATAAATTAGGGCAAAACCTCCTTTTCACTATTAATGTGTTTTTATTATGTTTATTTTTATAATTAAATGCACAAGCAGTTAAACTCCAACATGATGCATCATTCTTTTATTTAGTACATTTATTGTTAGCCAAGGATAATTCCATGGTTTGAAATATGCAAAAATGGAAATAATAACACAAGTGGTCAATTAAACTCTTTATATCCCTCAATTCTTGGACTTTCCACTACTCTTGCCATTTGGGTATTACAATGGGTAAAAGCACATAATCTTCCGATTACTACCATGTCAACCCCCATTCAAATTGACTCAGCCGATGGTAGAATTCAAGCCGATAGCATTTGTTTGAATGTATGTGTGGAAATAAGGGGGATAGCGTTTCCCGCTAACCTCATAGTAATGGGTGCTCAGGGAATAGATGTCATCCTAGGGATTTATTGGCTAGATAAGTATCAGGCAGTTATCAGTTGTGATAAGAGGACAATCAAGTTGGTGTCCCCACTAGGAGAGGAAGTGGTGACCGAGTTAGTCCCGCCTGAGCCGAAGAAAGGAAGTTGTTATCAGATGGCTGTCGATAGCAGTGAAGCAGACCCAATTGAGAGGATCAAGACTGTGTCTGAGTTTCCAGATGTGTTTCCCAAGGAACTACCGGGTATGCCACCAGAGCAGAAAGTTGAGTTTGCCATAGAGCTTCTTCCTGGAACCGCCCACATCTATAAGAGAGCTTACAGAATATCTGGACCCGAGTTGGTTGAGCTTAAGAAGCAGATTGATGAGCTGTCAGAGAAAGGTTACATTCGGCCAAGCACCTCGCCTTGGGCCACCCCTGTCCTATTTGTGGAAAAGAAAGATGGCACCAAAAGGATGTGTATCGATTACCGAGCTCTAAATGAAGTCACAATCAAGAACAAGTACCCTTTGCCCAGAATAGAAGATCTGTTCGACCAGTTGAGAGGAGCCAGTGTGTTTTCCAAGATAGATCTGAGGTCGGGTTATCATTAGCTCAGGATTCGACCTTCAGACATTTCGAAGACAGCATTCATTACCAAGTATGGGTTGTATGAGTTCACAGTGATGTCTTTTGGTTTGACAAATGCACCAGCCTTCTTTATGAACTTGATGAACAGTGTATTTATGGATTATCTTGATAAGTTTGTGGTGGTATTCATTGATGACATTCTGATTTATTCTCAAAGCGAAGAAGAGCATGCAGATCATTTGAGGATGGTATTGCAGAGATTGCGAGAGCACCAGTTGTATGCAAAGTTGAACAAGGTTGAGTTCAAGTGGACCCAGAAATGTCAAGAGTCCTTTGAAGCGCTGAAAGAGAAGTTGACTACAGCGCCTGTCCTAGTCTTGCCTGATGTGCACAAGCCCTTCTCGGTGTATTGTGATGCTTGTTACACTGGTTTGGGATGTGTGTTGATGCAAGAGGGAAGAGTTGTGGCTTACTCGTCCCGACAGTTGAAAGTTCATGAGAAGAATTACCCAATCCATGATCTAGAGTTGGCAGCAGTGGTTCACGCACTGAAGACATGGAGGCACTATCTGTATGGACTGAAATGCGATGTTTTCACAGACCACAAGAGTCTGAAGTACATATTCACTCAGACAGAACTGAATATGAGGCAAAGAAGATGGTTAGAGTTGATCAAAGACTATGAGTTGGAGATTCATTACCATCCAGGCAAAGCAAACGTAGTGGCAGATGCTTTGAGCAGGAAGAGTCAAGTCAATTTGATGGTCGCTCGTCCGATGCCTTATGAGTTGGCCAAGGAGTTTGACAGGTTGAGCCTCGGTTTTCTGAATAATTCGCGAGGAGTCACAGTTGAGCTGGAACCTACCTTGGAGCGGGAAATCAAAGAAGAGCAGAAGAATGATGAGAAGATCAGTGAGATCTGGCGACTGATTCTGGAAGGCAAAGGCAAGGATTTTCGAGAAGATGTTGAAGGTGTGATATGGTTCAAGGACCGCTTGTGTGTTCCCAATGTCCAGTCTATTCGGGAGTTGATTCTCAAGGAAGCTCATGAGACAGCTTATTCGATTCACCCTAGAAGTGAAAAGATGTATCAGGATCTGAAGAAGAAATTCTGGTGGTATGGAATGAAAAGGGAAATCGTAGAGCATGTGGCTATGTGTGATAGTTGTCGGCGAATCAAGGCCGAACATCAGAGACCAGCTGGATTGTTGCAACCGTTGCAAATTCCTCAGTGGAAATGGGATGAGATCGGTATGGATTTCATAGTCGGATTGCCTCGCACCTGAGCCGGCTACGATTCCATTTGGGTAGTGGTGGACCGCTTAACCAAGTCAGCCCACTTCATACCTGTCAAGACCAGCTACAACAGTGCAGTATTGGCAGAGTTGTACATGTCTCGGATCATTTGTCTTCATGGTGTGCCAAAGAAGATAGTGTCAGACAGAGGAACACAGTTCACCTCTCATTTCTGGCAGCAGTTGCATGAAGCCTTGGGCACGCATTTGAATTGCAGTTCAGCTTATCACCCGCAAACAGATGGTCAGACTAAAAGAACCAATCAAATTCTTGAAGACATGTTGAGAGCCTGTGCGTTGCAAGATCAGTCCGGATGGGACAAGCGATTGCCTTATGCAGAGTTTTCCTATAACAACAGTTACCAGGCCAGTTTGAAGATGTCACCTTTTCAGGCGCTCTATGGAAGGAGTTGTAGAACTCCGTTGCAATGGGATCAACCTAGAGAAAAGCAGGTGTTTGGGCCAGACATTCTGCTTGAAGCTGAAGAGAACATCAAGATGGTTCGAGAGAATCTGAAGATAGCGCAATCGAGGCAGCGAAGCTATGCAGACACAAGAAGAAGAGAGCTGGGTTTCGAAGTCGGAGACTTTGTCTATCTGAAAGTGTCACCGATTAGAGGAGTCAGAAGGTTTGGAGTGAAAGGCAAGCTAGCACCCTGCTACATTGGTCCGTATCAAATTCTCTCAAGGCGTGGAGAAGTGGCCTATCAGCTCAGCCTGCCAGAGAATTTGTCTGCCGTGCATGATCTCTTTCATGTGTCTCAGTTGAAGAAGTGTTTGCGTGTGCCAGAAGAGCAGTTGCCAGTGGAAGGTCTTGAAGTCCAGGAGGACTTGACCTACGTTGAGAAGTCGATGCAGATCCTTGAGATTGCAGACAGAGTCACCCGAAGGAAGACCATCAGAATGTGCAAAGTCAGATGGAATCACCACTCTGAGGAAGAAGCAACCTGGGAGCGTGAAGATGATCTGATGGCCAAGTACCCAGAGCTCTTTGCTAGCCAACCCTGAATCTCGGGGGCGAGATTCTTTTAAGGGGGATAGGTTTGTAACGCCCCGAATTTTTGCAGTTGAATTTTTTCTTTTCTTCACTCGCCAAATTCGGGCGTTACCCTTTCTTTTTCTTTTTCTTCTCGCTAAACCTTGATCTTTTCTAAAGTTATAGCGGGATTCGGCTTGGAACTCCCGTGTAAAGCAAAACCCTAAGATACTTTATATTGTTTGATGCCATGCCGGACCATACATTTTTTTTGATTGCTTAGAAATGTAAGTGCATTCATCTAGGAAGACCGGATTTCGAAAAGGAGAAAAACTTTTTTTTCTTTTTCTTTTTCTTTCTCTCTCTCTCCTCTCTTTTCTCTCTCCCGCGCCGTGGGCCGTCCCTAGCCGGCCCAGCCGCCCCAGCCCAACCGCCCCCCCCGCGCGCCCTCCTTTGGGCCTAATTGGCCCAGCCGCCCCCTCTCTTCCCCTTATCCCTCTCCCTCTCCCTCCTTTTCTCCCATTTTCCCTCTAGCCGCCGCCCCCTACCCTAGCCCCGCTCCTGCAGCTCGGCCGCCGCCCCTGCAGCTCGGCCGCCCCCGCCCCTGCAGCTCGGCCGCCCGTCCCCGTCCCCGGTGAGCCCTCCCCCTCTCCTCTTCTCTCCCCTCTCCCCTCCTCTCCCTCCCCGGCCCAACCGCCCCGCGCCCTGGCCAGCTCGGCCGCCTCCATGGCCGGCTCGGCCGCCGCCGCCCCTGCGCGCCCCCGGTCCGGCCGCCCGCCCGCCCCGGCTCAGCCGCCGGCTCGGCCCCCGCCTCAGCCGGCCCAGCCGCCCCAGCTCGGCCGCCCCCCCCCCCGCGCGCCCTACCCAGCTCGGCCGCCCCCCCCCCGCGCGCCCTGCCCAGCTCGGCCGCCCCCCCCTGCGAGCCGCCCCGCCCCTGCCCCAGGCCGGTTCAACCGCCCCCTTTTTTATTTATTTTATTTTATTTTATCTTATTTTATGTTCTTTTATTATTGTTAGCTATTTTTATTTTAGGCAGGCTAATCATTGTTCATGTTATTGAAATAGGAAACTTAATTCAGAATTCCGTTACGCTAGTTAATTCATATAATCAATTGTTTATCTAGTTCAATGTTGATCAACTAAAAATGACTAGGTTTCCATTAGTGCATATAACTAAATTCTTTTGTTAGAACCAATTGTAACTAATCGTTAGTGCATAAGCTTTAACCCCCCCTGCGAGACCTTTTCCCGTTTCTTTCTAACCATAATGAATGCGATATCGAATGTCATACTTTATGCATAATCACTTTATTTGTTCCCTTGTATGGTGTACTGTTTGTTTCCTAATTTGAATGGATGGATGTATGTATGCTTGCAATCGCATAGAGAACGATCCGGTCGAAGAGCCCGAGGAAACCGTAGAAGAAGCCCCTGAGCAGCAGTCGGTTGGTGGAGGCAAGTGTCCTTTGACCCATCTCAGTCCTATTCATTCTTTAATTCACCCCCCCGCATTACACAATTATACCTAAGGATTGACTAGCTTTTGTTATCCATGTCCTTGTTTACCTATTTGGGTCGGATTATTACTGCTTAGTCTGATGCTATTGCTCAACTCTAATCAATGAACATGATGTGATTATCTATGATACGCTGTTTTCCCCTTCTTATTTATGATCATACTTGTGACCTTCAAGGGGACTCGAGTGGTTTCTCGAGTGCCTCTCCGTAAGGACCTGTTCAATGGATGACCGCCCGGGAAAACAGTGCAACCATGAGGGTGGAATGGGACGCCCTTAGCTGAATAATTGGAGGAACCGGGGGGTAGATCACTTAGCCGTCGTGCCGTCAATGGGGCTCGGTGTATGCGGCTCGCTCTGCCAAGGTGGATTTGTCCTTTGGGGAGGAGTGCGGTACATTTAGGAAACCTAACGGGTGGCTACAGCCCTGGGGAATCTTTGTAAAGGCTACATAGTGAAACCCTGCCTATTCACCTTGGTAGTGTTTAAGGGTTTGATCGGCCCAAGGCAAGAGGGAATCACGGCTTATGGGTAAAGTGCACAACCTCTGCAGAGTGTTATGAAAACTGATATATCAGCCGTGCTCGCGGTTATGAGCGGCCAAGGGAGCTCCAGAGATTAGTGATACTTGATCAGAGACATTTTGGTACAGGTGGCAATGAGATTGATGGTTCTGGTTATGACTATGGTGCTGGTAAGTGGTATTCTTTCCGTTTGGAAAGGATACATTGGGTTAATAACTTGGGTTAATGTTAAAACTTGGCTTTCTACTAGTAAGTAATAACCTGACCAACTAAAAGCAACTGCTTGAGTTATCCCCACATAAAGCTAGTCCACTACAGCTAAACAGGATGCTTGCTGAGTATGTTGATGTGTACTCACCCTTGCTCTACACACCAAACCCCCCCCCCCCAGGTTGTCCGCGTTGCAACCACTGCTCAGGAGAAGATGAAGCCGTGGAAGGAGATTTCCAGGAGTTACAAGACTACGACGAGTTCTAGGTGTGGGTTAGCGGCAACCCCTAGTCGGCTGCCTGTGAAGGCCGTGTTATCTATGTTTCGTTTTTCGCACTTTGATTATTGTAAATACTATATGGATGTCTCAGACATATGATGTAATCGACTATTATTTCCCTTTTAATACTATTTGAGCACTGTGTGATGATGTCCATGTTATGTAAACTGCTGTGTACGTGAATTGCTGATCCTGACACGTACATGGTTCGCATTCGGTTTGCCTTCTAAAACCGGGTGTGACAGCGTCATTTCCACCCTCGGTAGAAACCGGCCCGGCCTCGGACGGCGATACGAGCGGAAGGATCTCCACCTCAAAGGAGGAAGCCAGCACCGCACTCGGGCCCTCGACAGCCGCGTCAAGCCTCTGGACCTTGGCTAAGGCAGCCTCCTCTTCATCGGGTAAGCAGTACCCCTCGCTAACCCGCTCCAAATGCACATCGTAGTGGGAAGCGAACACGGCGAAGGCCTGCCTAATGCCGTGGTGCAGCGCCTCGCGGAGTCTGTCATGCACATGGCCGCCCAAGGCCCGCAGATGACTCTAGGGGGAGCTACCTAAGGAGACACCGTCGAGGCCGAAGGCCTGGCAAAAGGCCGAGATAGCCTCGGACATGGCCACACGGTCGGCCTCCTTCTGCTCAGCCGCCTCGGCAAGCGCCTTGCAGTTCTTGACGGCCTCGTCAAGAGCCATCTCGGACCCTGCAGACAGGAGGACAACATTCTTCAGACGCAAGGAGAAGAATGGAGACAAAAACAAAGTCGCAGAGCGGGCAAAGCATACCTTCGGCCCGGGCACGCTGCTGCGAGGCCTCGGCTTGGGCGGACTCGGCAGACCCGATGGCCTCGGCCAGGCTCTCTGCAGGGGTCTCGGCCCGAGCAGACGCCTCGGCTAACCGCTCCTTAGCCTCAGCCAGCTGACCCCTAAGGGCCTCAGCCCGGCTCACGGCCTCGGTAGCTTGGCTCCGAGATTGGTCCCGCTCGCCGATAGCCTGGCCAAGCTCCAGCTGCCGTTGCCGCATCTCCTCGGTCTGGGAAGCCACCTGCTCCCGGGCCAATAAAGCCTCCGCTCGTGCTGATGCTGCCTCCGACTTCAGCTCATCGCAGAGCAGCCAAAGGTCCGCCACCTCGGTGCTCTGTTGGGCGAGGCGCTCATTGGCCTCGGTAAGCATGGCTCGCTGGGACCGCAGCGAATCCCAGACGTCCCTCTCGCGGCGAAGGAATAGCGACTTGGCGGTGCTCACGTCCGCAAGTTCCTAAGGAGGGAAAACAGGATATTACGAAGAATGCCCTGGTCACGAAAGGTGTACATCCAAATCCTTACTTGGAAGACCCTAGGAACGTCCCTGGAAAGGATCTCCATGGTCGACCGAAGCGACCTCATCGTCGCCTCGGTATACTCATGGAAACTATCCCGAGACCTCTCCTCCAGCTCATCATTGAGGGAGAGGAGGGGTTCCGGGTCCGAGGTAGCGTGGCTCTAGAACAGGAGTGGCTGCCCACCCCACTCATTGGGGTTGAGCTGCGCGGGGATAAGGCTGCTGCTCCCCAAGACGGGCCACGGTACTGCACCCCCCTCCACTGAGGCGTCAGGTCCCCCTGCAGCCGATACATCGGGTACCACCGCCATCGATGTGCTGGGCCTCTCCTCGGCTAAGGTGTCGAGCCTCCGATCGCCAACCTCGGCAACGACGGCCGCCCCCTCCTCGTGGCCGAGAATTGGGAGGTCGGGGATGACCACAGGCGGCGGCGCCTCAACCATCCCGACATCGGCGGCGACGGGCGGCTCCGCAGGCGAATCAGCGATGGCCCCAGCACGATGGCCGCCCTAACAGGGAGGTCAGCCAGGGAGGCTTGCCCCATGGCAACTCGTGCTGCCTGGGCCCCCCGCTGGAGGGCACCATGTGCGGAGGCCAACCAACCGGCTTGGCGCGCCGCAGCACCGGCCGTCGAAGCCGGCTTTGTCTTAAGGGCCTTCCTTGGGGCCAGACCAGCCAAGCCCTGCCTTCGCTTGCTGAAAGAGAGAGACGGCAAGTTCAAGACACATAGTGAAAAAACCGAAACAGGGGTATCCTCAGATGCTTACCTGCTCTGGACCACGGCCAATCGTGCCTGTGGGGAGGCCCCTTGGGCCCTACCCCCGTAGGCGCTGCCGAAGGTTGCCCCGCCGCCGGCTTCGGCACCGTTTCCGCTTCGGACGCCTGAGGCGCCGAGGGAGCGGCCTGCCCAGGCGTCGTCACGACGGCCGAGGGACCGGCCTCCTATGCGGCCAGCGCGGGCACCTGCTCTTGGGGGACGGGCAGATCAGCCTGACCCCCCGGAGTCACAATAGTTACCTCGACCAAGGGGTCAAGTATCCCCTCGGCCTGCCTCCGCTTCTCGGATTGGGACCTTGGTGTCCTGGCCCCAGGCACTGATGGTGCCAGCCCACTTGGGGGCTGGCTCGGCGACCCCTAGCCCAGCCTCGGGTCTAGGTTGAGGCCAAGTCGGGCCGCCATGTCGTCGTCTTCGTCGTCATCATCGTCATCATCATTATCGTCGTCAGGCGTCTCCGGTGATGACTCCCTCGGGAGCCCGTCCCTCGCCTGCCTCCGACGATGCTTCTCCAAGGCTTCCCGAGCTAGCATCCTCTCGCGAGCTCGGGCCTTCTCCGTGTCCTTCTTCTCCTTCTCCTTCTCCGTGGCAATCCTCCGCGTGGCTCGGTCCACCGCGTCCTCTGGGACCGGTGGCCGGACGGGTTTATAAATCCTCAACCCCTAGGGACGAACAAAAATCCCAACAGTAAGAATCAAGGGCGTAGAAAACTCGGCACAAAACAGAAGGAGGATCAGACACTTACCAAGGACACATACCCACAATCGGGACGCATCGTGGGCTGGCTAAGGGCGCTGGCATCCGGTCTCCCTACCGTATTTGTTACCCGCTTGAGGAGGTCGTTGGTGGAGAGGGAGGTCGAGGACATCCGCGAGTCCTCTGAATCAACCCTTGGCTTCATCTCCGCGAGCCGCAATCGCCGCTCGGCCAAAGGGAGCACCCTCCGACGATGGATAGCGGCGACGACCCCCGCAGCAGTAAGGCCCGCATCTCGTAACTTCTGCAAGGCCTGGAGAATAGGCTGGAGGTTCTCCTGGTTCTCGCGCGTGGCCCGCCAGCGCCAGTTAGTGCCAGCGGCGGTCACCACTCGTTGAGAAAACGGCGGAAGCATCCCGCCGTTGTTCTGGAGATAAAACCACCAGTTCTGCCACCCCTTGTTTGAAGATGCTAGGGTGGCAAGGTTGTACTACTGCGCGCGCCCCGGCCTCAGCTGAAGGGTGTAGCCACCGGCCCGCACCGCCATACGGACCTTCTTCGCCTCTGTCGTCGCGTCAAAGAACTCCACGGAAAAGTGGTGGGTCCATAGGTCCCAATGAGGATCAATCCCTAGAAAACCCTCACAAACCGTCGCGAAGACGGCCGCTTGCGCGATAGAGTTGGGGTTGAAGTTATGCTGCTCCACCCCGTAGTGGTGCAGGAGCGCCCGCATGAAGCGGCTCGCTGGCACTCCAAACCCCCGCTCATGGAAGGGGATGAAACTGACCACATACCCCGACGGCAGAGTCGGGCCAGCCTCGCTCGTGGGAGCCATCCACTCCGGCTGTGGCCCACCAGAGAGGGGACAGAGCAGACCATCGGCAACGAGGGTCTCTAGATCCTCCACAGCGATGGTGGAGAAAGGCCACGGGTCACGCGGTGGAATGATGGTCACCTTGTCAGCCATCGCCGAACGGAGGTGGTGAAGGCAGAAGGGATGAGGTGCGTGGTTTCCATTTCTCTGGCTACTCTCTTAGGTTGCGGAAACCAAAGCAGAGGGCAAGCGCAAATGGCAGGGTAAAGTACCACCACCGGTCCCTCTTCTGAGTATATAAAGGCCCGGGCGAGATCCACCCAAAGCTTCTCCCGAACCCATCGTGAAATTCAAACTCGAAGGTGAAACGGTCTTTCTGTTCCTCGAACGGCTTGCGCACGTGCAACAGACGCCCCACGAATCGCCCGTCCCGTTGCATTAACTCCTTGGCAGGGCAAGCGACACCTCCGGCAGGAGAAGCGGGCGCCGTTTCACCTCCGTCATGATGACCACGTCAAAAAAGGTGCGTCGCCTTATTTAAATTCATGTCCTTTTTCTTTCCCTCTCTATCTCTAGCTACAGGGACCGGGAAAGGGGATATTTCGAAAAAGGATCCTTCCTAGCGAGGGAAACGGGCCCTGAGCCCTCCTACTGATCAGGGGTTCGAAGGTTGCGCCCTCCGGGGTTCGGCAATCGCCCAGAGCACTTGGGCTCCGAGCCCATTACTGATCAGGGGTTCGAAGGCTGGCCCCTCGGAAGGGTTCGACAGCCGCCCCAGAGCACGCAGAGTCAGGGATGACCCTGGGTACTGAAAGGGAAATGTGCCTTTGGGCCATTTCTAAGTATTTTGGTGATTATGTGTCCAACACAAGTGCCTAAATGTTAAATTGTGCAAAGGACTCAAGAAGTGGAAATCAAGAGTAGAGGTATGTTTCTAGACTTGGTACATTGATTTGAAGACTAATGTATTGTGTCTAAGTGCTAGAAACATGAGAAATGGTTTTGGAGAAAAGCTGGCTAAGTACAGCCAAAATGCAGCTCGGTCTGGGTGCACCGGACAGTGTCCGGTGCGCCATGCTGGTTCTGGTGAAAAGGCTGCTCTCGGGACTTCGACAGCGGCATATGACTATAATTCACCGGACTGTCCGGTGGTGCACCGGACTGTCCGGTGAGCCAACAGTCGGCCGGGCCAACGGTCGGCCGCATAATCCGTGCGCGACGCGTGGCAGAGCCAACGGTCAGAAGGGGGCAACGGACTGTCCGGTGTGTGTCCGGTGCACCAATGGCTCTGAGTCTCCAACGGTCAGCTTCGCCAAAGAAGGAAAGAAATCTGCACCGGACTGTCTGGTGCGCCAGGCGACAGAAGGCAAGAAATGCCTTCCTGGAATGCTCTCAACGACTCCTAGCTGCCTTGGGGCTATAAAAGGGACCCCTAGGCGCATGGAGAAGAACACCAAGCATTCCCTAAGCATTCCTAAGCACCAAGACTTCAATTCCACGCATTTGATTCTTTGCGATAGCAACTAGAGCTCCATTTGAGTAGAGAACTCCTTGAGTTGTGTTGAAAGCTCGTGTTGTGACTTGTGTGCGTATTGTCGCTCTGATTTTGTGTCTTGTGTGCGTTGCTCATCCCTCCCTTACTCCGTGCTTCTTTGTGAACATCAAAGTGTAAGGGCGAGAGGCTCCAAGTTGTGGAGATACCTCGCAAGCGGGATATAGTAAAAAGCAAAACACCGTGGTATTCAAGTGGGTCTTTGGACCGCTTGAGAGGGGTTGATTGCAACCCTCGTCCGTTGGGACGCCACAACATGGAGTAGGCAAGTGTTGGACTTGGCCGAACCACGGGATAAACCACTGTGCCTATATGTGTTGATCTTCTTGTGGTTATCATGTCTTGCGAGAACTCCTCTCTAGCCACTTGGCTATATTGTGCTAACCTCTTATCAAGCTTTGTGGATTAAGTTTCAAGTTTTTACAGGATCACCTATTCACCCCCCTCTCTAGGTGCTTTCAATTGGTATCAGAGCCGTTCTCTTCAAGAAAGGGACTAATCGCCCAAAGAGATGGATCCTAAGGGAAAGGGGATGGTGGTCAACAACAACGAGAAGGAGTCAATCTTCAATGAGCTGAAAGATGACAAGTCCACTGACTCGGGCTCGAGCCACAAAAGAAAAGACGGGAAGAAGAAGAAAACAAGGCGCATCAAGGAGATCATCTACTACGACGACAGCGACGAGTCCTCTTCTTCCCAAAAGGACGATGGCGACAACGAGAAAAAGAAAACGGTCAATTCAAACTTTTCTTTTGATTATTCTCGTATTCCGCAAAGTACAAATGCTTATTTACTCTCCATTCCACTTGGTAAACCTCCTCACTTTGATGGAGAGGATTACGGATTATGGAGTCACAAAATGCGTAATCACTTGTTCTCTCTCCATCCAAGCATATGGGGGATAGTAGAGAGTGGAATGCACTTTGATAGTACGGATAGTCCCATGTTCATTAATGAGCAAATTCACAAGAATGCACAAGCTACTACTGTTCTTCTAGCTTCATTGTGTAGGGATGAATACCATAAGGTGAGTGTCACACCCGGTTCCAGGGGGTAGAACCGAGCGCATACCATATGTGTGCCAGAATCCATTTCCACACATATGTTGACGTCACAAGTGTAATATATCAAAAGACAATGCAAATAAGGCGTAAAGAGAGTATAAAACTTTATTACATCATCTGAGACATTGTGTCTTAAACAAGTATCACATCAAAGTAGAGCGGAAATAAACAACTGGGCAATCTTCCACAGGAAGTTGACCGGCGCATCGTTAGACTTAGAATTCCTCGTCGATAAATTCTCCATCAAAGTCTCCAGCATCACCCTCTGATCAAAATATTAGCAAGGGTGAGCTCACTTATGGTCGGGGCTCAGCAAGTGGGGGAAAAATTAATGCAGGTATAACAAGGTGAGGCTAAGGTTGAGCAGTAAGCATTTTAGTTGGTCAATATTTTATTATCAACACCTGCCTTACTAACAAGAGTGAATCCCAAATATCCCAATTAAACAAAGGAATATGAATATAACAAGAACACTTAAGTGAAACCACTTAAGCAAACTGTGGGCAGATCATCGGATCTCAATTTATGTCCATCTTTAAGTTCAATTATCATGTGAGGAGTCCAGGTCGCTCATAACCGGGAGCACGGCTGATATATCAGTTTTACACTCTGCAGAGGGGGTACAACTTTACCCACAAGCCATGTATCCCATCTAGCCCGGGTTGATCGGACCCTTAGACACTGCCGAGGTGAATGGCTAGGGATCCATTATGAGGTTTTCACAAAATACCTTAATACGAAGCAACCCGCTAAGGTTTCTAAGACGATGGTGGTGGCCCCCTGGGTGAAGTACCTTAGCCAAGAATACGACCCCATGTTAACGTGGGCTGCCAGCACCTACCGCTCCCCCTCTTGCCCATCTTTCAGGTAAGGTTGCTAGGCACTAAGCATATAGAGCTAATTACCAAAGCCAGAGCCATGATAGCACTCGTGGTTGCACTGTTATCCTGGGTGGTCACTCCATGTTCCAATTAAATTTGTAATAAAATTATCTTAACCATCGGGTTAATGTCATAATTGCCAATTAACATTTTTGGAACATTAAAACCAATTAAAGAGTGACATTAAGAATCATTAAGTTGAGCGGTAGCATGAATCTTGCACAGCTTAATTATTTTCCCAGGTTAAACAAGGAATACAGGTAGTAAATCTAGGAAATCCTTAATTAGGTAAACCCATCAAATTATGCAACATATCAAAAAGGTAAACATTATTATATGCAGTGAATAGGTACAAACAGAATATGCAGAGGGAGAATCCACTTGCCTTGCACAAAATCGTCCTGCGTCTCGTCTTCAAACGTATTTGGGTCCTCTACCACACAATCAGTTTCTAATAGCGTCGCACATCGTACATACAAAAGAAAACATTCACCAATAAATAAACATACACCATTACATAGGTGAAGCATACATCATACAATAAAACATACATTTAAACAAATCACATTTATAAGAAGGAATGCAAAACATGATTTGTATCTACCCTATAAATCTTAACCATATCAACGATCAATTTATTTGCTATAACTAACTACTTTGTTTCATTATCTTACTAGAAAACTTGTATGACAATTCGACTATGGATATGCATACTATATAAATTCATTTAAAATCATAGATACAACTTTAACCCAAATTCTAGGGAATCTAGTTTATTTACTAAATAATTATCTCTATCGTAAAACACGGGTCACATTCTAGTTTTAGTCTTTCTTTCTAAAAGGAAATTATATCAATTGTTAAAATATTATTTATAAATCACATAACCATAGTATTAAAGAACTAACTTAAACTACAATTTTTATCTCTACTATTTAGATTATGTTGGACTATATTGTTTCAACGTCAATAAAATATTTACTATTTCTTAGCGAATAACCAATATAATTATATTGCGCATGAGCGTGCGAGTCTTGTCTATAAGTCAGAATCATAATGTAAGCAACGGTGAACGCATACTTATTTATCTATTAATACTAATAAATAAATCAATACATTTTCTAACTCAAATTAGTTAGTGTAGCAAGAATGAATTTAATAATATTAATATTCTAAAAATCTACATAAACTACTAATTGAATATTTTCTAACACAAGCGAGGTTATTTGACATAAACTAGTACTCTAAAAATTTTAAGTTCTAAATCTGTGAACATGTTTATTTGACTAGCAAAAACCTATTTTGCCATCTACTAATGATATTTTCTCCTTTCTTTATAAAAAAATATGCTAATAAAATAATTAGATAAATCATCTAAAATCCTATATTAATCAAATGACATGAGTTCTATACCATTTTCTAATCCATCAAAAATGCACCTATAATTCTCCAAGTAGTTTCTAAAATTTATTGTGACCAAATTTAACTACAAAAATTCCTATCTAGCATTTTTATCGCCAACGTGACTATTAAATCTACGTCATATTCTCAAATCCAAAAATCATCGCATCGATTAATATGAAAGATAACGGTACTAATAATTGCATATCTCAACAAAAAATTCCATAACACATACACATGTACATAATGTCGCGACTCACATGTGTTCATACAACAAACAAAATATGCAACTCATGGATCGAATCAAAAGTAATTTATAAAATATACAAAATAATTCGGGTCGCCAACAACCTCGGGTTCGTGCGTGTGATGGAGACGGATCGACGGAGAGCGGGGCTCGACTACGGACAGCGGATGGCGTAGCTCCGGCGAACTCCACGGGTTCCGGCGACGAGCGGCAAACTCCGGCGAACTACGGCGACGAACGACAAGCAGCGGCACTAGCGATAAGCGAGGAGCACTAGAGAGAGAGACAAATTCGAGTAGGAAGAAATGGGGAGGCTCTGCTGTTCCTTTTATAGAGAGAGGGAGGGGAGAGGAGAGGTCACTGCCCATGGAGCTTCAATGGGCGCTGGCTGTCCTTCGTGGCCATCAATGGCTCGGCATCAATTGTTTGAGGAATGGGAGAGGAGAAACGGAAGAAATGAAGTCCATAACGCAAGAAACGGACGCGGTCTCGCGGGTGGACAGTGCGCTGCTCGCGCGCGGGCGTCGGCTCGTGTGCTTGCGCGTGGTCGATGCAGGGGCTCGCGACTTCGGACGTCTTGGTCGCGGCAGGTCGGCGCGGCAGAGTCCCGGCTCGGCCGGCCTGCGCATGGCGGGGCGCGCGCGTGCGAGGGCAGGGACGCGGGTCGGCGTCGCGCGACAGAGGCGGCTGGGGGAGCGCGGCTCGCAGGGCGCCTGAGCGGCTGCTCGCGCTCGGCTCGCACGGGTGCGTGAGAGAGAGAAGCGGCGAGGGAGAGAGAAAAACGGGAGAGAGAGAGAGTAGCGAGAGAGAGAGAGAGGTGAGGGAGAGAAGAGGGAGGCGGCGGCGCTGGGGCTCTGCCCTGGCAGCGCGCTCGCACGCTGAAATTTTTTTTAGGGTTTGGGGCATGGGCCCCTATGTGGGCCGGTAGGTTTAGTTTTTTTTTAATTCTGAAACGCTTATTTAAAGAGCTCAAAATTTTACAAAAATTCACCAAAAATGTTTATAAACAAAATACTCATTTTTAGACTAATAATTATTATTTTTCTTAATTATTGTTTAATTACTAAGATTTCTTTTTAAAAGGAAATTAACAACAATCATCCGATAATCAATCAAGTGCATGCAAAGAAAACGATGCAAATGAACAATTAAACACTAAAAATTTTATTACCCTAATTAATATAATAACTAAATTTATTATTTTAATTGATGGTTTTTATGGTGTTACAAACCTACCCCTCTTAAAAAGAATCTCGTCCTCGAGATTAAGAAACTTCCGAGAATAACTGGGGAAATTCTGCTCTGAGTTCATCTTCTCTTTCCCAAGTGGCCTCATCTTCCGAATGATGACTCCACTGGACTTTGCACATGTTAATGACTTTACTCCGCGTAATTCTGCGAGATGTTTCTAGAATTCTGATCGGGTACTCCGAATAGGTCAAATCCTCATTAACATTCAGTTCTTCCATGGGTAACTGTTCCTCGGGTACTCTCAAGCACTTCTTGAGTTGTGATACGTGGAATACGTCATGCACATCGGATAATCTATCGGGTAGCTCTAACTGGTAGGCTACTTCACCTTTTCTTTCCAAAATCTTGAATGGGCCAATATAGCGAGGTGATAATTTTCCTTTAACCTTAAACCTTTTCATTCCTCTCATCGGTGAAACTTTAAGGTAGACAAAGTCTCCTACTTCAAACATCAATTCTCTTCTTCTATTATCAGCATAGCTCTTCTGTCTTGACTGTGCTGTCTTCAAATTTTCTCTGATAATTTGTACTTGCTTTTCCGCCTCTTGGAGAATTTCTGGACCAAATACTTGACTTTCTCCAGTCTGATTCCAATAAAGTGGTGTTCTACACTTTCGTCCATATAGTGCTTCAAACGGTGCCATTTTGAGACTCGCTTGATAACTGTTGTTATATGAAAATTCTGCATAAGGCAAACTTTTATCCCAGCTTCTACCATGCTTTAGAGCGCAAGCTCTTAGCATATCTTCCAAGACTTGGTTTGTTCTTTCCGTTTGCCCATCCGTTTGAGGATGATAAGCTGAACTAAAGTTTAGCTTGGTATCCATGGACTCATGAAGTCTTTTCCAAAAGCGCGAGGTAAACTGGGTTCCTCGATCTGATACGATCTTCTTCGGTACTCCATGCAGACAAACAATCCTTGACATGTATAATTCTGCTAACTGGGCTCCTGAGTAAGTTGTCTTCACAGGTATAAAATGTGCCACTTTGGTTAACCTGTCTACTATGACCCATATTGAATCATAGCCATCTCGAGTACGGGGTAACCCAACTATGAAATCCATACTGATTTCTTCCCATTTCCATTCAGGTACCTTGAGAGGTTGTAGCAATCCTGCTGGTCTTTGGTGTTCAGCTTTAACTCGCTAACACACGTCACATAATGCAACATGAGTAGCAACATCTCTTTTCAAACCGTACCACCAATACTTTTCCTTAAGGTCCTGGTACATCTTGGTACTTCCAGGGTGAATAGAGTAAGCTGAATCATGAGCTTCTCTCAAAATAAGTTGGCGTAAGTGCTCGATTTCCGGTACACAGATTCTCTTCTTAAACCATATTGTGCCTTGTTCATCTTCCGTGAAATCTGGGGCTTTACCCAAACTAATCAAAGATTTAATTTCCTTAATCTTCTCATCGGACTCTTGTCCTTTACGGATCTCTTCTCCCAAGGTACATTCGACTTCCATCACTGTTGCTTCTACATTATTGAGAAATCCAAGGTTGAGTCGTTCCATTTCCCAGCACAATTCCTGTGACATCAAATGAGTAGTGATGTTGTTCACTTGACCCTTACGGCTCAAAGCGTCAGCTACTACATTTGCTTTTCCGGGGTGATATTGTATTTCTAAATCATAATCTTTAATCAACTCAAGCCATCTTCTCTGTCTAAGGTTGAGTTCCTTCTGAGTGAATATGTATTTCAAGCTTTTGTGATCCGTGAAGATTTTGCACTTGTTTCCAATCATATAGTGCCTCCAAATCTTCAAAGCATGCACCACGGCAGCTAATTCCAAATCATGTGTAGGATAATTCTTCTCATGTTTCCTCAACTGTCTTGAAGCATAAGCAATCACCTTTCCCTCTTGCATTAGCACACATCCAAGTCCAAGGTGTGATGCATCGCAATACACATCAAATCCCTTGTGGATGTCTGGCATTACCAGTATTGGTGCAGTGGTTAACCTCTTCTTGAGTTCCTCAAAACAATTCTGACAAGCTTCATCCCATTTGAACTCTTTGCCTTTCTCCAGTAGAGAAGTAAGAGGCTTCACTAACTTGGAAAAACCTTCAATAAATCTTCTATAGTATCCTGCTAATCCAAGAAAACTTCTGATCTTGGACACATCTGTGGGTTGCTTCCAATTTAGTATTTCACTTATCTTTCCTGGGTCCACTTTAATTCCACCATCGGTAACAATATGTCCTAAGAAAGCAACTTCTTTCAACCAAAAATCACACTTCGAGAGTTTTGCGTACAGTTGGTTGTCACGAAGCTTTTGTAGGACTAGCCTTAGATGATCTTCGTGTGTTTCTTCATTCGGAGAATATATCAGTATGTCGTCAATGAATACGACCACAAACTGATCCAGATATTCCATGAATACTTTATTCATCAAGTTCATAAAGTATGCTGGTGCATTAGTCAGTCCAAATGACATGACCAAAAACTCATATAATCCATATCTCGTCGTGAAGGCTGTCTTCGGTACATCTTCTGCTCGGATCTTTAACTGATGATATCCCGATCTCAGATCTATCTTCGAGAATATCTTAGCTCCCTTCATTTGATCGAATAAATCTTCAATCCGAGGTAGTGGGTATTTATTCTTGATGGTTACTTCATTCAAACTTCTATAATCAACGCACATTCTTCTCGAACCATCCTTCTTGTTCACAAACAGCACTGGGGCTCCCCAAGGGGATGAACTTGGGCGAATAAAACCTTTTTCTAATAATTCTTCTATTTGTTTCTTCAGTTCTACTAAATCTTTGCCATCCATTGTATAAGGTCTTTTCGAGATAGGTGCGGTTCCAGGTACTAATTCAATAGAAAACTCTATATCACGGTCAGGTGGCATACCTGGTAAATCTTCCGGAAATACGTCTGGGTATTCGCACACTACTTTGATATTTTCCAAGGGCTTTTCTTCCAAGTGATTGATCACTGTCTTCCCTTTTTCATCTGTTGACTTGTCTATGTTGACTTGGATTCTTTCACCTTGAGGACTTGTCAACGTAATTGTTCCATTGGCACACCGTATCACTCCATCACAACTTTTCAACCAGTTGCATCCAAGAATCACATCAATACCGTTGGATCCTAGGACCACTGGGTCGACTGTAAAATCTATTCCTTGAATCTTGATATTAACATGAGGGCATGAGTGTGTGGCCTTCATGTCACCTCCCGGTGAACTAATGTGTAATATCCTCTTCAGAGGGTACTTAGGTATGTTATGTTTTTCCACAAATGACTCAGTTATAAATGAATGTGATGCTCCAGAGTCAAATAAAACTGATGCAGGTATGGAGTTAACAAGGAACATACCATACACAATGTCGGCATCCTCAGGCACTGATTCCGCAGTGACGTGATTGACCCTTCCTCGGCTCTGGTTCTGCGGAGTCTTGTTTTGAGCAGATCCACGAGCGGGGGTGCTCTGGTCATTTCTCTGAGTGTTGCTCCTTTGAGGTGTTTGCTGGTTGCGCCTTGGGCAATTGTTAGCATAGTGGCCTAGTTCACCGCACTTGAAACAGCCGTTGGGTTGGACAGGTGCGTTGTTTCTGGCCTGAGTGTTGTTGGTGCCACCCTGACGGTTCTGTGAATTTCCACCAGACCTCTGGTTGGTCTGGGGGTTGCTTCTTTGTTGATTCTGATTCTGGTTGTTTCTCTGGCCTTGCTGTCCAGAGCGTTGCACTTGATAATTATTTCCACCCTGATTTCCAGAGCGGAACTGCGAACCTTGAGCATTGTTTGGCCGGGTGTTCCTGCTGGACTGACCTTGGAATTTTCTCTTGTGGTCAGATAGCTCCTTCCTTTTGCTCTCAAGGCCAATTGCCTTGTTCAGGAGTGTCTGGAAGTTGGGGAATGTGTGACTCTGAAGTTGATAGTTCAGAGGTCCAATCAACCCTTCCAGAAAACGCTCTTGGCGCTTCTCGTCAGTGTCCACTTCCTCAGGGGCATAACGTGAAAGCTGAGTGAAGCGATCACGATACTCACTGACAGACATATTCCCTTGAGTAAGGGAAAGAAACTCCTTCTTCTTCAGCTTCATGATTCCAGAGGGGATGTGGTGAGTGCGGAAGTTCTCTTGGAACTCCTGCCAGGTTATTGTGTCAGCATTGGGATGTGCCGCTGTGAAGGCATCCCACCAATCGGACGCAGCTCCCTCGAGTCTTCCCGAGGCGTACAAGACCTTCTCCCGGTCGTTGCACTGAGTGATGTCCAACTTCTTTCCGATAACCTTAAGCCAGTCATCGGCATCCAAAGGATCAACCGCATGAGAGAAAGTTGGCGGGTGATGACTCATGAAGTCCCGGTGTTTATCTCTGGCCGGGGGTGCATATTGCTGCTGCTGGGGTTGCTGATTCTGTTGGTTCTGTTGCAATTGTTGAACCGCAGCAGTGAGTCCTTGCAGAATCTGCATTTGGGCGGCGATGAACTGCTCCATGTTGGGATTAGGTGGTGGCGGTGGTGGTGGTGCTTGTTGTCCACGCTGGTTCCGGTTGTTAGGTCCTTGACGTTGGTTCACCATCTGATTTGTTAGGAAGTGAAGTCCTTAGAAAAGTGAGGAGTAGAGAAGATTCAAGAGGGAAAATAGCTTAAGTTTTACAAATTTTATATGTTCTTATGGCCATCATTCCATAAGACCATAGCACTCAAACAAAGATCCAAATCAAACATTTCCATCAATCACCATCACATGGTTGATATTTATTAATATGATAACATAAAGAGAGTATCATCGTCTAACGTGAAGTATAACTTATTACATCATGACTCAAAACTCCTAAAGCAGCCTAGTGACTGATCCGGCCTCTCCGTAGCGCAGCCTCTTGCGGGGAGGAGACAACGCCACGGCGGGAACCTGAGCTTCTGGCGGATTCAGTCCCTGCAGTTGGGCTTCCAGGGCTGCAATCCTGGCGTGGGCGTTCTCCAGCTCCAAGTGCACACTGTAGAGGTCCAGAGTGGCACTGTCCAGGTCGGTGTTGAGACCGGCCACTACACCAGCTAGGGTGTTGAGGCGATCCTCACCAGGTTCACCTGGGACAATGTTGGTCTGGCTTTCTCCACGCAGGCGCTGAGGGAGATGCCTGAACCTTGTGTTCTGCAGCTGCTGCCGGTAGGTGTGGCTAAGCGACCACAGGGTCCGACGGGCAGCGTCGCTGACAGAGGCAGCATAGGTAGACAGCGGTATCAGGGACTCGTGAGCAGACAGAGTCCTGAATCCCCTGTCACCTGCATCCATCACCCTGACATGGATGCGAGTGATGTAATAGCAAGCCCGGGGAGGCTCGCTCACTCGCCTCGTCTCGTACAGGGGGCGGACGTAGGCTCCTAGCTCGTGCAGCACTGCCTGCAGCAGGTTGGGGAAGTGCCCTGTTTCGAACATTGATGTATAATGTTCGACAACTGGACCAATCCCCATGAAGTGGTCCTCCTGGGCGTAGTCAGCTTCCTCGTGGACGTGTTCGTCCTCTCCATCGTCGTCGTCGTCGTCATCCTCGTCGTCGCCGTCTCCGGAGTCATCGGGGTCGTCGCCTCCAGGTGCAGGTGCTTGGAAGGCTGGTGCCGGCGATGCTGACGTCGATGACGCAGCTGCGAAGGCCAGGGACTCGGCCAACGGGGTGGGGGTCGGCAGCTGCTCCTCCGAGCTGTCCTCCAGGTTGATCACGTTCTCCACTCGGATGGGAGGGAGGTTCGCTGGAGCATCCTCGACTACCACTGGGTAGGCCGGGATCTACCGGGGCTGAGGGGCGTAGCTGGTGTTGACGCGAGTGGTTTGAAGAGTGCGAACCATCTACAAGAGAAGAGTCAACTTAGTTGAATTTCAAAGAGGTAAGACTGATAAAGGAATTTATAGGAATGAAATTAGCAAGTTTTGAACAACTAGGCTTTCCATTTCTAACTAATCTAACGACCTAGGGTCAGCATAGCTTTGATACCACTTCTGTCACACCCGGTTCCAGGGGGTAGAACCGAGCGCATACCATATGTGTGCCAGAATCCATTTCCACACATATGTTGACGTCACAAGTGTAATATATCAAAAGACAATGCAAATAAGGCGTAAAGAGAGTATAAAACTTTATTACATCATCTGAGACATTGTGTCTTAAACAAGTATCACATC
This sequence comes from Zea luxurians, assembly GCA_029449295.1. NCBI lineage: Eukaryota > Viridiplantae > Streptophyta > Magnoliopsida > Poales > Poaceae > Zea > Zea luxurians. The sequence goes on along the minus strand of JAOPSE010000010.1, from coordinate 31,654,805 downwards.
AAAGTAGAGCGGAAATAAACAACTGGGCAATCTTCCACAGGAAGTTGACCGGCGCATCGTTAGACTTAGAATTCCTCGTCGATAAATTCTCCATCAAAGTCTCCAGCATCACCCTCTGATCAAAATATTAGCAAGGGTGAGCTCACTTATGGTCGGGGCTCAGCAAGTGGGGGAAAAATTAATGCAGGTATAACAAGGTGAGGCTAAGGTTGAGCAGTAAGCATTTTAGTTGGTCAATATTTTATTATCAACACCTGCCTTACTAACAAGAGTGAATCCCAAATATCCCAATTAAACAAAGGAATATGAATATAACAAGAACACTTAAGTGAAACCACTTAAGCAAACTGTGGGCAGATCATCGGATCTCAATTTATGTCCATCTTTAAGTTCAATTATCATGTGAGGAGTCCAGGTCGCTCATAACCGGGAGCACGGCTGATATATCAGTTTTACACTCTGCAGAGGGGGTACAACTTTACCCACAAGCCATGTATCCCATCTAGCCCGGGTTGATCGGACCCTTAGACACTGCCGAGGTGAATGGCTAGGGATCCATTATGAGGTTTTCACAAAATACCTTAATACGAAGCAACCCGCTAAGGTTTCTAAGACGATGGTGGTGGCCCCCTGGGTGAAGTACCTTAGCCAAGAATACGACCCCATGTTAACGTGGGCTGCCAGCACCTACCGCTCCCCCTCTTGCCCATCTTTCAGGTAAGGTTGCTAGGCACTAAGCATATAGAGCTAATTACCAAAGCCAGAGCCATGATAGCACTCGTGGTTGCACTGTTATCCTGGGTGGTCACTCCATGTTCCAATTAAATTTGTAATAAAATTATCTTAACCATCGGGTTAATGTCATAATTGCCAATTAACATTTTTGGAACATTAAAACCAATTAAAGAGTGACATTAAGAATCATTAAGTTGAGCGGTAGCATGAATCTTGCACAGCTTAATTATTTTCCCAGGTTAAACAAGGAATACAGGTAGTAAATCTAGGAAATCCTTAATTAGGTAAACCCATCAAATTATGCAACATATCAAAAAGGTAAACATTATTATATGCAGTGAATAGGTACAAACAGAATATGCAGAGGGAGAATCCACTTGCCTTGCACAAAATCGTCCTGCGTCTCGTCTTCAAACGTATTTGGGTCCTCTACCACACAATCAGTTTCTAATAGCGTCGCACATCGTACATACAAAAGAAAACATTCACCAATAAATAAACATACACCATTACATAGGTGAAGCATACATCATACAATAAAACATACATTTAAACAAATCACATTTATAAGAAGGAATGCAAAACATGATTTGTATCTACCCTATAAATCTTAACCATATCAACGATCAATTTATTTGCTATAACTAACTACTTTGTTTCATTATCTTACTAGAAAACTTGTATGACAATTCGACTATGGATATGCATACTATATAAATTCATTTAAAATCATAGATACAACTTTAACCCAAATTCTAGGGAATCTAGTTTATTTACTAAATAATTATCTCTATCGTAAAACACGGGTCACATTCTAGTTTTAGTCTTTCTTTCTAAAAGGAAATTATATCAATTGTTAAAATATTATTTATAAATCACATAACCATAGTATTAAAGAACTAACTTAAACTACAATTTTTATCTCTACTATTTAGATTACGTTGGACTATATTGTTTCAACGTCAATAAAATATTTACTATTTCTTAGCGAATAACCAATATAATTATATTGCGCATGAGCGTGCGAGTCTTGTCTATAAGTCAGAATCATAATGTAAGCAACGGTGAACGCATACTTATTTATCTATTAATACTAATAAATAAATCAATACATTTTCTAACTCAAATTAGTTAGTGTAGCAAGAATGAATTTAATAATATTAATATTCTAAAAATCTACATAAACTACTAATTGAATATTTTCTAACACAAGCGAGGTTATTTGACATAAACTAGTACTCTAAAAATTTTAAGTTCTAAATCTGTGAACATGTTTATTTGACTAGCAAAAACCTATTTTGCCATCTACTAATGATATTTTCTCCTTTCTTTATAAAAAAATATGCTAATAAAATAATTAGATAAATCATCTAAAATCCTATATTAATCAAATGACATGAGTTCTATACCATTTTCTAATCCATCAAAAATGCACCTATAATTCTCCAAGTAGTTTCTAAAATTTATTGTGACCAAATTTAACTACAAAAATTCCTATCTAGCATTTTTATCGCCAACGTGACTATTAAATCTACGTCATATTCTCAAATCCAAAAATCATCGCATCGATTAATATGAAAGATAACGGTACTAATAATTGCATATCTCAACCAAAAATTCTATAACACATACACATGTACATAATGTCGCGACTCACATGTGTTCATACAACAAACAAAATATGCAACTCATGGATCGAATCAAAAGTAATTTATAAAATATACAAAATAATTCGGGTCGCCAACAACCTCGGGTTCGTGCGTGTGATGGAGACGGATCGACGGAGAGCGGGGCTCGACTACGGACAGCGGATGGCGTAGCTCCGGCGAACTCCACGGGTTCCGACGACGAGCGGCAAACTCCGGCGAACTACGGCGACGAACGACAAGCAGCGGCACTAGCGATAAGCGAGGAGCACTAGAGAGAGAGACAAATTCGAGTAGGAAGAAATGGGGAGGCTCTGCTGTTCCTTTTATAGAGAGAGGGAGGGGAGAGGAGAGGTCACTGCCCATGGAGCTTCAATGGGCGCTGGCTGTCCTTCGTGGCCATCAATGGCTCGGCATCAATTGTTTGAGGAATGGGAGAGGAGAAACGGAAGAAATGAAGTCCATAACGCAAGAAACGGACGCGGTCTCGCGGGTGGACAGTGCGCTGCTCGCGCGCGGGCGTCGGCTCGTGTGCTTGCGCGTGGTCGATGCAGGGGCTCGCGACTTCGGACGTCTTGGTCGCGGCAGGTCGGCGCGGCAGAGTCCCGGCTCGGCCGGCCTGCGCATGGCGGGGCGCGCGCGTGCGAGGGCAGGGACGCGGGTCGGCGTCGCGCGACAGAGGCGGCTGGGGGAGCGCGGCTCGCAGGGCGCCTGAGCGGCTGCTCGCGCTCGGCTCGCGCGGGTGCGTGAGAGAGAGAAGCGGCGAGGGAGAGAGAAAAACGGGAGAGAGAGAGAGTAGCGAGAGAGAGAGAGAGGTGAGGGAGAGAAGAGGGAGGCGGCGGCGCTGGGGCTCTGCCCTGGCAGCGCGCGCGCACGCTGAAATTTTTTTTAGGGTTTGGGGCATGGGCCCCTATGTGGGCCGGTAGGTTTAGTTTTTTTTTTAATTCCGAAACGCTTATTTAAAGAGCTCAAAAATTTACAAAAATTCACCAAAAATGTTTATAAACAAAATACTCATTTTTAGACTAATAATTATTATTTTTCTTAATTATTGTTTAATTACTAAGATTTCTTTTTAAAAGGAAATTAACAACAATCATCCGATAATCAATCAAGTGCATGCAAAGAAAACGATGCAAATGAACAATTAAACACTAAAAATTTTATTACCCTAATTAATATAATAACTAAATTTATTATTTTAATTGATGGTTTTTATGGTGTTACAGTGAGCGGCTTGGATAACGCCAAGCAGATTTGGGACACCCTCAAAATCTCACATGAGGGGAACAACGTCACCATGCTCACCAAAATGGAGTTGGTGGAGGGCGAACTTGGGAGATTCGCAATGATCAGGGGCGAGGAGCCAACCCAAACGTACAACCGGCTCAAGACCCTCGTCAACAAAATAAGGAGCTATGGAAGCACGCAATGGACGGACCACGACGTCGTCTGCCTAATGCTAAGGTCTTTTACTGTCCTTGATCCACATCTTGTGAACAATATTCGTGAGAATCCTAGGTACACCAAGATGACGCCTGAGGAGATACTTGGAAAGTTTGTAAGCGGGCAGATAATGATCAAGGAAGCAAGATACGTTGATGATGCGTTGAACGGCCCAATCCACGAGCCTCAAACCGTTGCTCTCAAAGCAACGAGGAGCAAGGAAGTGCTACCTAGCAAGGTGGCACAAGTAGAGGCGGTGGGACTCAATGAGGAAGAGACGGCCCTCATCATTAAGCGGTTCAAGACGGCGCTAAGGGGTCGCAAGGAACATCCCAACAAGACCAAGACGAAGGGGAAGCACTCATGCTTCAAATGTGGTAAGATTGGGTATTTTATCGCTAATTGTCCCGATAATGGTAGTGACCAGGAACAAGGGAACAAGAGGGAAAAGAAGAAGGCTTACAAGAAGGCTAAGGGCGAGGCACACATTGGAAAGGAGTGGGACTCGGATTGTTCGTCGTCTGACTCCGACAACGAAGGACTCGCCGCAACCGCCTTCAACAAGTCGGCCCTCTTCCCCAATGAGCATCACACCTGTCTCATGGCAAGGGAAAAGAAGGTAAGCACTCATAATACTAGTACTTATGCTTCCTCAAGTGATGAAGAATCTAGCGATGATGAAATAGACTATTCATGTTTATTCAAGGGCCTAGATAGAACTAAGGTTGATAAGATTAATGAATTAATTGATGCATTGAATGATAAGAATAGGTTATTAGAAAAGCAAGAGGGTCTTTTGTATGAAGAACATGATAAGTTTGTAGAGGCACAAAAATCCCTTGCTTTAGAAATTAAAAGGAATGAAATGCTTTCTTATGAATTGTCTACATGCCATGATTCTATTTCTAGCTTAAAGAGCATAAATGATGATTTGAATGCTAAAGTAGAAATAGCTAAATCAACATCTTGTGTAGAACATGTTGCAATTTGCAATAGATGTAAAGATTTTAATGTTGATGCTTGTAGTGAACATCTAGTTTTAATTTCTAATTTGAATGATGAAGTGGCTAGTCTTAATGCCCAACTTAAGACTAGCAAGAGTGAATTTGACAAACTAAAATTTGCAAGGGATGCCTATACTATCGGTAGACACCCCTCAATTAAGGATGGGCTTGGCTTCAAGAGGGAAGCCAAGAACTTAACTAGTCATAAGGCTTCCATTCCCGCCAAGGAGAAAGGGAAGGCACCTATGGCTAATATTGCTCAAAAGAATCATGCATTTATTTATGATAGAAAATTTTCTAGAAATGTTCATCATGATAGGAGTTGTAATGCTTATGATTCAAATGCAATGTTTGCTTCAAGTTCTTCCTATGTGCAAAGTAGAGATATGCCTAGGAGAAATGTCATTCATCATATGCCTAGGAGAAATGTTGCTCATGTTCCTAGGAAAATTAATGAACCTTCTACAATTTATCATGCTTGCAATGCTTCTTTTGCAATTTGTAGAAAGGATAGAAAGGTGATTGCCAGGAGATTAGGGGCAAAATGCAAGGGAGATAAAAAACTTGCATTTGGGTCCCTAAGGATATTGTCACTAACCTTGTAGGACCCAACAAGAGTTGGGTACCTAAGACCCAAGCCTAAATTTGCCTTGCAGGTTTATGCATCCGGGGGATCAAGCTGGATTATCGACAGCGGATGCACAAACCACATGACGGGGGAGAAGAAGATGTTCTTTTCCTACGTCAAGAACAAAGACTCCCAAGACTCAATCATATTCGGTGACAGGAATCAAGGCAAGGTGAAAGGATTAGGGAAAATTGCTATTTCATCCGAGAACTCTATTTCTAATGTATTCTTAGTTGAGTCGCTTGGATATAACTTGTTATCTGTGAGTCAACTTTGTAAAATGGGATATAACTGTTTATTCACAAATGTAGATGTGTCTGTCTTTAGAAGAAGTGATGGTTCACTAGCTTTTAAGGGTGTACTAGACGACAAACTTTATTTAGTTGATTTTGCAAAAGAAGAGGTCGGTCTAGATGCATGCTTAATTGCTAAGACTAGCATGGGCTGGCTGTGGCATCGCCGTTTAGCACATGTGGGGATGAAGAACCTTCACAAGCTTCTAAAGGGAGAACACGTGATAGGTCTAACTAATGTAACTTTCGAAAAAGATAGACCTTATGCAGCTTGTCAAGCAGGTAAATAGGTGGGAAGCTCTCATCATGTCAAAAATGTGATGACAACATCAAGACCCCTGGAGTTACTTCATATGGACCTCTTCGGACCCGTCGCCTATCTAAGCATAGGAGGAAGTAAGTATGGTCTTGTTATAGTGGATGATTTTTCCCGCTTCACTTGGTTATTCTTTTTGCAGGATAAATCTGAAACCCAAGGGACCCTCAAGCGCTTCCTAAGGAGAGCCCAAAACGAGTTTGAGCTCAAAGTGAAGAAGATAAGGAGCGACAATGGGTCCAAGTTCAAGAACCTTCAAGTGGAGGAGTACCTTGAGGAGGAAGGAATCAAGCACGAGTTCTCCGCTCCCTATACACCACAGCAAAATGGTGTGGTAGAGAGGAAGAATAGGACGCTCATAAACATGGCGAGGACAATGCTTGGAGAATTCAAGACGCCTGAGCGGTTTTGGTCGGAAGCCGTAAACACGGCTTGCCACGCCATTAACCGGGTGGACCTTCATCGCCTCCTCAAGAAGACTTCGTATGAGCTTCTAACCTGTAACAAACCCAATGTATCTTACTTTCATGTATTTGGGAGCAGGTGTTATATTCTAGTAAAGAAAGGTAGAAGTTCTAAATTTGCTCCCAAAGTTGTAGAAGGGTTTTTGTTAGGTTATGACTCAAATACAAAGGCGTATAGGGTCTTCAACAAATCATCGGATTTGGTTGAAGTCTCTAGCAACGTTGTATTTGATGAGACTAATGGCTCTCCAAGAGAGCAAGTTGTTGATCTTGATGATGTAGATGAAGAAGGCGTTCCAACGGCCGCATTACGCACCATGGCGATTGGAGATGTGCGGCCACAGGAACAAAAGGAGCAAGATCAACCTTCTTCCTCAACAATGCTGCACCCCCCAACTCAAGACGATGGACAGGTTCATCAAGAGGAGGCATATGATCAAGGGGGAGCACAAGAGGATCATGTAGTGGAGGAAGAAGCACAACCGGCACCTCCAACCCAAGTTCGAGCGACGATTCAAAGGGATCATCCCGTCGACCAGATTTTGGGTGATATTAGCAAGGGAGTAACTACTCGCTCTAGATTAGTTAATTTTTGTGAGCATTACTCTTTTGTCTCTTCTATTGAGCCTTTCAGGGTAGAAGAGGCCTTGCTAGATCCGGACTGGGTGTTGGCCATGCAGGAAGAGCTCAACAACTTCAAGAGAAATGAAGTTTGGACACTAGTGCCTCGTCCCAAGCAAAACATTGTGGGAACCAAGTGGGTGTTCCGCAACAAACAAGACGAGCACGGGGTGGTGACAAGGAACAAGGCACGACTTATGGCAAAAGGTTATGCCCAAGTCGCAGGTTTGGACTTTGAGGAGACTTTTGCTCCTGTGGCTAGGCTAGAATCAATTCGCATATTGTTAGCCTATGCCGCTCACCACTCTTTCAGGTTGTTCCAAATGGATGTGAAGAGCGCTTTCCTCAACGGGCCAATCAAGGAGGAGGTGTACGTGGAGCAACCCCCTGGCTTCGAGGATGAACGGTACCCGACCACGTGTGTAAGCTCTCTAAGGCGCTCTATGGACTTAAGCAAGCCCCAAGAGCATGGTATGAATGCCTTAGAGATTTTTTAATTGCTAATGCTTTCAAGGTTGGGAAAGCCGATCCAACTCTCTTTACTAAGACTTGTGATGGTGACTTATTTGTGTGCCAAATTTATGTCGATGACATAATATTTGGCTCTACTAACCAAAAGTCTTGTGAAGAGTTTAGCAGGGTGATGACTCAGAAATTCGAGATGTCGATGATGGGCGAGTTGAACTACTTCCTTGGGTTCCAATTGAAGCAACTCAAGGACGGCACCTTCATCTCTCAAACGAAGTACACACAAGATTTGCTAAAGCGGTTTGGGATGAAGGACGCCAAGCCCGCAAAGACTCCAATGGGAATCGACGGACACACCGACCTCAACAAAGGAGGTAAGTCCGTTGATCAAAAAGCATACCGGTCTATGATAGGTTCCTTGCTTTACTTATGTGCTAGTAGACCGGATATTATGCTTAGTGTATGCATGTGTGCTAGATTTCAATCTGATCCAAAGGAGTGTCACTTAGTGGCCGTGAAGCGAATTCTTAGATATTTAGTCGCTACGCCTTGCTTCAGGATCTGGTATCCAAAGGGGTGTACCTTTGACTTAATTGGATATTCAGACTCCGATTATGCTGGATGTAAGGTCGATAGGAAGAGTACATCGGGGACATGCCAATTCTTAGGAAGGTCCTGGTGTCTTGGAGTTCTAAGAAACAAACTTCCGTTGCCCTATCCACCGCTGAGGCCGAGTATGTTGCCACAGGACAGTGTTGCGCGCAACTACTTTGGATGAGGCAAACCCTCCGGGACTTTGGCTACAATCTGAGCAAAGTCCCACTCCTATGTGATAATGAGAGTGCTATCCGCATGGCGGATAATCCTGTTGAACACAACCGCACAAAGCACATAGTCATCCAGCATCACTTTCTGAGAGACCACCAGCAAAAGGGGGATATCGAAGTGTTTCATGTTAGCACCGAGAACCAGCTAGCCGATATCTTTACCAAGCCTCTAGATGAGAAGACCTTTTGCAGGCTGCGTAGTGAGCTAAATGTCTTAGATTCGCGGAACTTGGATTGACTTGTAGCATACATGTGTTTTATGCTTCGATCATGTTCCTTATGCATTTTGTTTATGGTGCTCAAGTTGTACAAGCACTCCCCGGACCTCACAAGTCCATTTGCAAGTGATGCATATATCTAGGGGGAGATGTGCTACAACTTGACTCCTTGAGACTAACCGTGTGCTTGAGTTTGCTTAATTTAGTCTCAAAGGAGGTTTGAAACGGAAAAGGTGGACTTGGACCATACAAGACTTCCACTGCACTCCGATGATAGAGTAACTAATTCCAAGTTCATCTTTACACTCTTATTGCCTTTTTACTCTTAGTTGAAGATTTTGGTGAGGCAATGGGGTTTAGGGGCCAAGATTGATCCCATTTTGGTGCTTGATGCCAAAGGGTGAGACAAATAAGGCCAAAGCAATAAATGGATCAGCTACCACTTGAGAATTTTGAAAATAGTAGAATAGAGCTTTTGGTTGTCAAAATTTTCTTATTGTCTTTTTGTCAAAAGTTGGCCTTTTGTGGGGAGAGTGGTTGTTTATGGGAAATAGGGGGAGTTTTTGAAATATTTGATCAATTTCTCTTGGAACAAGTCTCTTTATGTCTCAACAAGTGTGTTTGACTTAGAGATAGGAAATTGAGGTTGATTTGCAAAAACAAACCAAGTGGTGGCAAAGAATGATCCAAATATGTCAAATTTGAATCAAAACAAATTTGAGTTTTCATTTGCGTTGATGTTGCACTTCTTTTAGTTGCTTTTTGTTGTATTGGCATAAATCACCAAAAAGGGGGAGATTGAAAGGGAAATGTGCCTTTGGGCCTGTGACACCCCAGTGTCACCTAGGGTTTCTCTCAAATGCCAAACCAATGACCCTTATTTCATGTGAATCAAAGTAAGCATGAGCATCAAAATAACTTAAGCAATAAAGAATTCACCAAGCATATACTTAAAAGTGTCATGATCAAAACAATTGAGTCTTTCAAAAGAAGAGGAGGTACAACCCTAATAAAAACCCTAAGTGAACCCCATGAGCAAAATTCAAGAAAATAAGAAAAAGTGGATGAAAAATTTAAAATTATGACTTGAGCCAATTATAAAAATTGAAGTATATTTAATGGGCAACAAAAAAGGTTGAGAAAGCTTAGCCAAAATAGCTCAAATAAAACCCCAAATCAAGCTTTCCATGTGGGGACTTTATGGGAATTCTGAATTTCAGATTTCTGAAATTCAGACCTTGAGCCAAAGATCAGGGATGTTCACCTTGATCCCTAACTCGAATCCTAATGGCCCCATTGACAAAAATGTGTCTAACTAACCCCTCTGTTGTGTGCCAGAAGATGGCATTGGGACGCGAGCCCTAGACACGACTAAACCTTGGATTTGCCTCAGATTTGCGCAGGGAGACAGACCAGATTTCCTGGCTCCATATCTCTGCGACCAGTAGGCAAAATCCTATGACCCCCACACAAGAATGGTAGCTTGTAGGGAGGAGAAGAGGTTTGGTGCACTGACCAAGGCGAGAGCAGGCTCGGATGAGCGACTACACGCGCCAGAACTTGGGCAGAACGCACGGGCACACATGTTCGACCCTGGTCGGCACGCCAGAGCTCGCCCAACCCCCGCGCGCGCTCCCCGGCGTCCGGTCAAGTCCGCCGCGCGCTCACGCCCTCGGCCGTGCACGCCCGCGCCTATAAAGCCTCCCCGGGCGCGCCTCACTTCGCCCCGCACTCACCCTCACCGGCCAGCCACTTTCCTTAGCTCCGGCGAGCTTAATTTTCGCCCGCCATTGCCGCCCGAGCTTCGGCCACTGTGGCCAGCCCCCTCCAGCCACCCTCAAGTCGAGCCAGTGCTTCGGCTAGCTCCACCAGTAGCCCGTGAAGCTTGCCAAGCCCTCGGACCCAGCCAGACTTCACCAGAGGCCCGAGATCGACCTCACCGGACTTCGGTCCTTCGCCGCCGCACGTGGACAGAGCTAACCGGTGAGTCTCCGTCCAATTCCTTGCACACATGGCTTCTCTGGCATCCCGTGAACCTCTCTGACCCATTCAATTGACCTACCTCGCCGTGACCAGGCCGGTCTCCTCGCCGCCGACGAGCATCCCCGCCTGCGTGCGTGGACCGACCGACTCCGGCCATCTCCAGCGGCGACCCGCACATCGTTGTGATCCCCGAGACCTCCCCTTCATCCTCGACCACTTCACCGGAGCAATCTCGCCGCCGGTAAGCCCTCCGCCCTTTGCTTCCGCCGCGGTTACTGTTAAGTTAGACTAAGGACCTCGGGTTAGGAGATGAAGAACCCGAGGGGTTTTCTGTAACGTCAGTGACTCATGTGAATAGTAGGCTAAGGACTGATTCGTGAGGAAAACTTAAAAATCCGCCAGGGACCCTAGTGCAAAGTTGTTTTCCATTTAATCAATTCTGTTAATCCTTTTTAAATAACCAGAGAACTTGTAAAATTCATAACTTGTTGAATTCGAAGTCAAAAGCTGTCAAATCAATTTTGCTGGATCCCAAATTTTATGAACTACCATTTAAAAATAATAAACCCTATGCTTTCTGTTCTAAATTTTTGAGTTTAAAATTAAAAACAGAAACCCACCAAACCTTGATTAATTAAGGAAAATTAGTTTTTCTTCTGTATTAAACTTAAGAAAATTTGTGGGTATTCAAACTTCTTTTAGACACTGTTTAAAATTAGTAGGAACCCCAGCACTAGAAAATATAATGTAGTTATTCATTTAAAGCTATTTTGTCCAAAACTTAGAGGAAATCAGAAAGGCATTAGAAATTAATGAACACTGATTAAGATTATTTTTCCTAGTTTACTTATGTAACAGAGAACCTAGAAAAAATACAGAGGCAATTAATTTAAACCAGTTTTAAATTAAAATGATTTAATTAAGCCTTATATAGACTAAAAATCAATTGTTAGAGATATAAAACTATACCCAAAATGGATAATAAAATTCCAGTAAGCTTACAACCACCAGATCCCCACTACAAAAATAAAGAGCACCTCAGCCCAACTTTTTAGGTAAGGAAAATAAATGTAAAGTGATAATAAGGTATTTTCCCAATAATTATTGAATAACCCCTAATGATGCAATAATGGGCAACCAAAATTTTGCTAAGTCCATAATGAGATGAACTACCAGAGAAAAATGCAAACCCATGAAAAAGAAGCAAACTCATATCTATTGCTAATGATTTAAGAGAAAGGCCACTTAATTCAAATAATGCATACCACCCCTTCCCTTAAGAAAAAAGATGCCAAACTTCAGAATGATTGCTCTTGCACAAAACAATAACTAAGAAAAATGAGAACTCTGTTGTTTGATATTTTTCAAATATAGTGGTAGTAGAAAGCATCTATATGGCTAGAAACTTGGGAAAACCATATAAAAATAATTAAAAGGTATTAAAGCCTAGAAATTTGTATCAAGTCATGTTACAACACCTAAAAGCCAGAAAAAATAAGTTTTAGAGAATTACCCACTGTTAAATAATAGTTGTAGTTCAAAGCACCCCTTCTACCCTAGAATTTAATAATTTTGTCCAGAGAAAACTATTTACTTGCTGACCCCCAAATTTTGAGATAGAGAATCATACACCAGTACCCAACCACTGTAGTTTTTGCAGAATTTTTAGAATTTTATAAAAGCAACTTGTAGTTCAAACCCACTCCAAAGCATTAAAGGAATAAAAGAAAAGGAATAAAGGAATAAACCTCACCCTATTAAGCTTATCTTGAACACTTGTTAACTCTCACTAAAAGCTTAAAAGGAACTCAGTGGAACCCCAAAAATGAACCTACCACTTACCTTAGCTAAGTTTAAACCAATTTATCGAGTATACCACTAAAAAGGTCTTACATAAGTAAAATTAACCTTGTTTAACTCAGAAAGATCACACACCCTTAAGTTGTAATTTCTAAAAGCACCTATCATATCATGCATATATCTTACGCATTGCATTCATTAGATTGTAATCTTGCCGACGGAGAGTACGTGCTCATCCCCGAGCAAGGACCTGTCCAAGAGGAGGACCAGGAGCAGGCTTTAGAGGCTGCTATTGAGGATCTCCCCGCACCCCCAGCAATTGAAGGCAAGCCCCGGTTTTATGCATAACCATGTTATTATATGCTATTTTACTACACTTATTGCTTGTAGGATTGTAATGTGTACTTAAGTGTAGGAGTTGCTTGAAACCTCTAGTTGCATGAACATAGGATTCCTTTTTGAGATGAATACTAGTATGCTAGGTCGAGTAGCTGCTTTGCTAATCAGGATCTCGGTAGAAGACGAGTGATTTTTCTAGCACTCGCGCGAGGTCAGGAATTGATTGTATTCGTCTTGATAACGGGATGTACATTGGTCTATGGACTTGGATCCAGGGAGGATGTCTTGTCCATGAGACGGGAAAAAGAACTAAGGATTAATGTGTGGATACCTGAGTCAAGCTTTTGAACGTACTAAGCACATGCCGGGAAAAATGGTAACCGGTAAACCTAGTACCTGAGTGAAGCCGGGCGCGGACTTTATCCCTCATGCGACCTGAGACTGGGTCTCCCATGCTAGCTATGGTGGGTACAAGTGCGGTCACTGCACGGCGGCAGCCGGGGTCAGTGGAGCATTGTATGCCAAGGCGGTGAGGCCTGGACGCGAACGGGGAATCGATAGGGACGGTTGTCATGTGCAGGGTCGGAGAACCCTGACATGCCGTGTGTTTAGGTTTACCTTGCAAGGTTAAAAATCGATTCGAATCGTCTGCTTCTCGCAGCTAATGAGACTGCTTGATTCCTTGTACTGCATCGAGTAAGAAGTGAAATGTGGTTACATGAGATAACTTGTTGTTTGAATTAAATGATTGTTACCATGTATGCTTAGAAGGAGCAAATCTAGCTAAGTTAATGATGATAGAATTGGAAAAGCTAAAAATTGATTTTAGAACCCGCTAGTGCTTTTGGCAAACCAAACCCCTCAGCCAAACAGCTGCATAGTCTAGAGGTAGAGGAGTAGATTCCTCACACCGGGTAAGTCTAGCTGAGTATTAGTATACTCAGCCTTGCTTGTGGCACAATTTTTGCAGGTACCATGCAGGAAATAGTTGATGGTGTGACTTGGCCTACCACCCTGCCACCGGGTTGGGTGGTCGAGTGGGACGTTGCTCCAGCAGGAGAGGAGCACGAGGAGTAGTGGGCTAGGCCTTGCCCATTTCCTCGACACCGACGACATCGTTTATCCGCTGCACCTTAATTCATGAACTCTTGTTTTGCTACTTGAAAAACTCCAATTTATGTAATAACTCAGCACTTAATTTAAGGTTTTTCTGTTTTATTGTATTTCTTCTGTGACTCACCTTCGAGTGAGATTGTGGAATTTGATCCTAGTTAAGTGGCTCTATCAGACTGAGATCTGAGGGACTGACGGGTTATTCCGATTTAAGTGTGTTACGGCCCCTGAGGCGTAACTTAGGCACTTAAGCTGGAATAATTCGGGTGGTTCTGCCACAGCTGGTATCGGAGCAAATTCCAACACAGAGAAGGACAATAAAACACGAATATCAGTTTTCAAATCTAAAACTTGCCTAGAAACTGCTACGGATCGACAGGACTAGACCGCTAGACCTAGGACGAAAGGCCTTAGGTTTAGAGGGGGAAATAGGTGGCTAACTAATTAGGCCCCGTGGGCCAGTGCTTATAATTGTAAGGATGCTCTAAAAGGACACCCTATTTTCTTTTTGAGAGGCAACGTTTCTTCCAGCATGCATGCATTATAAAACACAAGGAGGGAAGTAAAATCTGAACTAACCTTTTTTTTAGACCATCCGGGCTCTCTTTTTCTTTTTCCTTCCACCATAATCTTTACCTCTGATTCCCTTCCGCAGATGAATTCACCCACCCCCGCCAGTGGAGGAGACTCTCGTTTCAGTTCTGACTTCCTTTCTCGCGATGGGTTTCCTTCCATCTTGTGGGAAGTGCTTAACTCTGCCGGTTACCCTACGCCCCCTTTGTACACGGTGCAGTTGTATGAGGAGCATCGGGTACCTCGTTGTCGGGTCTGGCTGACCTTGGAGGCTCATCCCCTTCAGCCGGGTTGGCGTTCTCTTGACTCTAAGACGATTGGACTCAGGACGGACGACACCGTTGAGGCAGCAGCCATGAAGGCTCTGACGACTTTTTGTGGCTACCATCCCCTGGAGATGGTGATGCACCCTTTGGGACTCTTCCCTGCTGAGAGGAAGGATGATCCCATGTGGTGTAGCCGCATGAGCCATGTGAAAGATGTGTGGGCAATGTATCCTGACTTGGTTGGGAGGGTCACTGTTCAGTGCATGAGTGCGCTGTACCGCCTTTAGGCCCTTCAGAGCGATGCTATGGCATTCCTCGCTAACATCGCTCAAACCACCAAGCTCACTCTCGATAATCGATAAGATTTTGTGGTTGATCTATCTACCGAGCTGGTAGAGAAAGATCTGCAGGTGGAGAGGCTGAGCCAGCGCATCACCACCTTGGAGCAGCAGGTGGAGATCTGAGACAACACTATTGATGTCTTGGAAAACTAGCTTCACGATGTGCAAAGGGAACTCGAGGAAGCAAATGACCACCTGGACATGCACCACTTGGAGATGGAGGCCAATGAAGCCGGAAGCGAGGAGGAAGAGGATCCCGAGGAGCTAGGACCAGCCCCTGGTGCCAATGGGACTACCTCCGCGATGCCCCCTTCACCCGCGTCCAGTGTCGCTTCCACCGCTCAGGGTTAAGCAGTCACTTCGACACTCTTAGGCGGATAGAAGCCTATGCGAGCTTAGTTACTATAAGATTTTGGACTAGGCTTATGGGTGCTTTCTCCTAATTGATGTAACCCTGTGAACTTTTGAATTCTGTGGGATATCTGTCACCATGTTATCTTGAATTCGAACCTGGTATTATTATTATGGCATTTTTCCTTCCATATGGGATAATATTTTGATGTTCAAAACTATGAGTTGGGATAACAATGGCGGCAATCTCTGTTTACAGATGGCAGCTAGGCAGCGTCGCGGGCATAACGAGCAGGTTCCCCCGCCACCTCCTCCAGCTCCCACGGTGCAGGAGCTAATGGCCCAGCAGAATGAAATTCTGCGATAGCTCTTGCAGCGTCAGCCCCACCCCCAGTAGCATGGTGGAGGCCAGCCTCAACGACCTCCAGCAATGGCAACCTACCAAGAGTTTCTGAGCACGCAGCCACCTTTGTTCACCAAGGCAGAGGATCTGTTGGACGCCGATGTATGGCTTCATGTCGTCGAGTCCAAGTTTCCCCTCCTCACGGGAGACTGCCCTGATGCTACCAAGACCCGCTTTGCCGCGCAGCAGCTTCGCGGATCTGCTCGGACTTGGTGGGATCACTTCCGTGCTATGCTCCCAGCTGATCGAGAGGTGTCTTGGGAGGAGTTCAAGACCGCCTTCAGAGGGCACCACATCCCAGCTGGCATTCTTGATCGGAAGCTGAATGAATTCCTGGCCCTCAATCAAGGAACCCACACGGTACTGCAGTATGCGCAAGCCTTCAACGACTTGTGCCAGTATGCAGGGTATCATGCTGATTCTGATGAGAAGAAGAGGGATCGCTTCTGCAGGGGTCTCAATACCAAGCTGCGGGAACGACTCAACACTGTCTGGGCTGATAGCTTCAATGAGTTGGTCAACATGGCCATCTCCCAGGAGGATTGTATTGTTGCTCACCGGGCAGAAAAGAAGAGAAAGGCACCAATGGCAGCACCTTCCGCTTAGGCTCAGGGGTTCCGGATTATTTCTCACAATCAGAGCAGGGGTTTTCAGCAGTAGGCAGGCAGATGGGTGATCAGGCCGCCTCAGCAGCAGCAGCAGCCGGCACCCAACCGCTTTCCAGCTCCCGTTCCAAGAAACAACCAGCCTCCGCAGCAGCAGCAGTTCCGCTAGGGCAATGGGAACAAGTGTTTCACTTGTGGCAATGTGGGCCACTATGCCAAGAATTGTCCCAGGAACCAGCAGAGGCAGATGCCAGCACCAAATCAAGACAAGGGAAGGAAGCAGAAGGTGCAAGTCAAGCAAGGGAAGCTCAACTTCACCACTCTTGAAGAAGTACCTGAAGGAGCACCTGTCATGACTGGTATCTTTTCAGTTTATAATCAACCTGCTTTAATTCTATTTGATTCTGGTGCATCTCATAGTTTCATTAGCCAAAAGTTCAGTGCTAGATGCAAACTGCCAGTCTCTCACTCTAAAGGGTCATTCATGATAGTCACACCTGGGGGTAAAATTGCAACTAATCAATTAAACCAAAGTGTGCCTATTCAATTGGGAAGCCACATTGTCAAAACCACTCTTCTTGTGTTGGGATTGGAAAATGTGGATATTATTCTAGGAGCTAATTGGATGACCTTGCACCAAGTTGTGCTGGATGTAGCCAGTCGTGCCGTGGAAGTTAATTCTCCATTCTGTGGAAACTTCGCTTTAATTCTGCCCAGTCAAGGTTCTACTCAGTCATGTGCTTTCTCTATGACGGAGTTACCTTTGAAGAAGATCCCAGTGGTCTGTGAGTATGCAGATGTCTTTCCCAATGAATTACCAGGCATGCCACCGGACCGGGACATTGAATTCGCCATCGAGTTGCAACCGGGAACGACCCCAATTTCCAAAAGGCCCTACCGAATGCCACCTGCTGAGTTGGCAGAGTTGAAGAAGCAATTGCAAGAGTTGCTGGATAAGGGATTTATTCGCCCAAGTACTTCGCCTTGGGGATGTCCAGCACTATTTGTGAAGAAGAAGGATGAAAGCTTGAGGCTGTGTATAGATTACCGCCCTCTTAATGCGGTAACTATCAAGAACAAGTATCCTTTGCCTCGTATTGATGTTCTTTTTGACTAGTTGGTCGGGGCCAAGGTATTCTCCAAGATAGACCTTCGCTCTGGCTACCATCAGATCAAGATACGAGCAAGCGATATTCCAAAGACGGCATTCTCAACCAGATATGGGCTATATGAATTCTTGGTGATGTCATTCGGGCTGACAAATGCACCAGCATATTTCATGTATCTGATGAATTCTGTTTTTATGCCTGAATTGGACAAGTTCGTGGTGGTTTTCATCAATGACATTTTGGTGTACTCAAAGAACGAAGAAGAACATGCCGGGCATTTGCATGTAGTACTTCAACGACTGCGAGAGCACCACCTTTATGCCAAGTTATCCAAGTGTGATTTTTGGCTGAAGGAAATCAAATTCTTGGGTCACACTATCTCTCAAGCTGGAATAGCTGTTGATCCTGACAAAGTGCAAGAGGTGATGAACTGGAAGCCACCAACAACTGTTCGCCAGATTCGGAGTTTTCTGGGATTAGCTGGTTATTACCGAAGATTTATTCCGGACTTCTCTTGAATTGCAAAGCCTATCACTGAGTTGCTGAAGAAAGAAGTCAAGTTTGTTTGGAGTCAGAAGTGCGAAGATGCCTTCCATGCTTTAAGGCAGCATCTGACCACAGCCCCAGTTTTGGCGCAGCCTGACAGCAGCAAGCCTTTTGATGTGTATTGCGATGCCTCTGGCACCGGGCTAGGTTGTGTCTTGATGCAAGACAACCGAGTCATTGCTTATGCCTCAAGAGCACTCAGGCCTCATGAGCAAAACTATCCCACTCATGACCTCGAGTTAGCAGCAGTGGTTCATGCATTGAAAATGTGGAGGCATTATCTAATGGGGACTCACTGCAACATCTTCACTGATCATAAGAGCCTTAAGTACATTTTTACTCAGGCTGATCTCAACATGAGGCAGAGAAGATGGCTAGAGCTGATCAAGGATTATGACCTGGTGGTACATTATCACCCGGAGAAGCTAACGTGGTAGCAGATGCCTTGAGCCGGAAGATGCAGTGCAATTGTGTTCTGATGGATTCTCGTATTGACACCTTGTGCGATGAGTTGAGCAAGATGCAAATTGAAGTGATTCCTTCTGGTTCTTTGTCTCACATTTCTGTTGAGCCAGCTTTGCAAGACCAGATCATCATGGCACAGCTCAGTGACAAGGGAGTGCAAATTATCAAGAAGAATCTCCATCAGAAGGTTGAGAAGTATAATTGTTTCCGCCAGGATGAGAAGGGTGTGCTATGGTTCAAAAACAGATTGGTGATTCCTAAAGATCAGGACCTCAAGAGGAAAATTTTGGATGAGGCTCATCTCTCCAAATTCTCTATGCATCCGGGAAGCACCAAGATGTACCATGATCTGAAGCCCTTGTACTGGTGGACCAGAATGAAGAGGGAGATAGCCCAGTATGTATCAGAATGTGACACTTGTCAGAGGATAAAGGCAAGCCACTTGAAATCAGCTGGAGCCTTGCAACCCCTGTCCATACCTTCATGGAAGTGGGATGACATCAGCATGGATTTCATCGTGGGACTGCCCAACACCCCTCGTCATCATGACTCAATTTGGGTTATTGTGGACCGATTGACCAAAGTGGCACATTTTCTTCCTGTGCACACCACTGATAAGGCTCAGAAGTATGCAGAATTGTATATTGACCGGATCATGTGTTTGCACGGATTACCTCGGACCATTGTCTCTGACCGAGGAGCCCAATTTGTTGCCAGATTTTGGGAACAATTGCAGAAGTGTCTGGGCACCAAGCTAATCAGGAGTTCAGCTTACCACCCACAGACTGATGGTCAGACGGAAAGGGTAAACCAAACTCTGGAGGATATGCTGAGAGCTTGTGCGATCGATAGCGGCAAGAACTGGGATAAGCACCTCTCCTTGGCAGAGTTTGCTTATAACAATAGTTATCAATCCAGCCTAAAGATGGCACCTTTCGAAGCTCTCTATGGAAGAAGGTGTAGAACACCACTCAATTGGTCTCAACCTGGAGAAAGAGAAGTTTTTGGACCTGACTTAGTGACAGAAGCCGAAAGGAAGGTCAAACTAATCAGGAAGAATCTAGAAGCTGCTCAGGCCAGGCAGAAGAGTTACCATGATAGAAGAAGGAAACCTCTCCAGTTCGAGGTGGGAAGTTTCGTATACCTCAAGGTATCACCCACCAAGGGAGTGCAGAGGTTTGGGATCAAAGGCAAGCTCGCCCCTCGTTACATTGGACCTTATGAGATCATAGAGGCATGTGGACCCGTGGCATACAAGCTGAAGTTACCTTCAAAAATGTCTGCCCTTCACGATGTATTCCATGTATCTCAGTTGAAGAAGTGTGTTCGATTGCCGACTGAAATCTTAGCGGAGCCAGAATTGGAGATAGAACCAGATCTATCGTACCAAGAGTACCCCTCCAAGATTCTGGATTGCAAAGAGAGATCAACTCGGGCTAAATCGATCAAGATGTACAAGGTCTAGTGGAGTAATCACTCAGAGGAGGAAGCTACTTGGGAAACCGAGGAATTCCTGAGATCCAACTTCCCCGATTGCCTACCTAAGGAAGCTGGTATGTAATCACACCCCACCCCTCCTCCTGCCCTTCGAATCTAATTTCTAAAATTATGATCTTAATTCGGAATGAAGTAACTATGAAGTAAAACTTAAAAGGACTTCCTTCTGAAGTTGCAAAGAGAATGATATTCGAAGAACAGCTTCACCCTAACAATAACAGTAATCACCCGTTTCCTTAAGTCTCACCCTTCGCTTCACCCCGGGAGGACTCTGGCCCGAATCTCGGGACGAGATTCCCTTAAGGGGGGAAGGCTGTGACACCCCAGTGTCACCTAGGGTTTCTCTCAATTGCCAAACCAAGGACCCTTATTTCATGTGAATCAAAGTAAGCATGAGCATCAAAATAACTTAAGCAATAAAGAATTCACCAAGCATATACTTAAAAGTGTCATGATCAAAACAAATGAGTCTTTCAAAAGAAGAGGAGGTACAACCCTAATAAAAACCCTAAGTGAACCCCATGAGCAAAATTCAAGAAAATAAGAAAAAGTGGATGAAAAATTTAAAATTATGACTTGAGCCAATTATAAAAATTGAAGTATATTTAATGGGCAACAAAAAAGGTCGAGAAAGCTTAGCCAAAATAGCTCAAATAAAACCCCAAATCAAGCTTTCCATGTGGGGACTTAATGGGAATTCTGAATTTCAGATTTCTGAAATTCAGACCTTGAGCCAAAGATCAGGGATGTTCACCTTGATCCCTAACTCGAATCCTAATGGCCCCATTGACAAAAATGTGTCTAACTAACCCCTCTGTTGTGTGCCAGAAGATGGCATTGGGACGCGAGCCCTAGACACGACTAAACCTTGGATTTGCCTCGGATTTGCGCAGGGAGACAGACCAGATTTCCTGGCTCCATATCTCTGCGACCAGTAGGCAAAATCCTATGACCCCCACACAAGAATGGTAGCTTGTAGGGAGGAGAAGAGGTTTGGTGCACTGACCAAGGCGAGAGCAGGCTCGGATGAGCGACTACACTCGCCAGAACTTGGGCAGAACGCACGGGCACACGTGTTCGACCCTGGTCGGCACGCCAGAGCTTGCCCAACCCGCGCGCGCGCTCCCCGGCGTCCGGTCAAGTCCGCCGCGCGCTCACGCCCTTGGCCGTGCACGCCCGCGCCTATAAAGCCTCCCCGGGCGCGCCTCACTTCGCCCCGCACTCACCCTCACCGGCCAGCCACTTTCCTTAGCTCCGGCGAGCTTAATTTCCGCCCGCCATTGCCGCCCGAGCTTCGGCCACCGTGGCCAGCCCCCTCCAGCCACCCTCAAGTCGAGCCAGTGCTTCGGCTAGCTCCACCAGTAGCCCGTGAAGCTTGCCAAGCCCTCGGACCCGGCTAGACTTCACCGGAGGCCCGAGATCGACCTCACCGGACTTCGGTCCTTCGCCGCCGCGCGTGGACAGAGCTAACCGGTGAGTCTCCGTCCAATTCCTTGCACACATGGCTTCTCTGGCATCCCGTGAACCTCTCTGACCCATTCAATTGACCTACCTCGCCGTGACCAGGCCGGTCTCCTCGCCGCCGACGAGCATCCCCGCCTGCGTGCGTGGACCGACCGACTCCGGCCATCTCCAGCGGTGACCCGCACATCGTTGTGATCCCCGAGACCTCCCCTTTATCCTCGACCACTTCACCGGAGCAATCTCGCCGCCGGTAAGCCCTCCGCCCTTTTCTTCCGCCGCGGTTACTGTTAAGTTAGACTAAGGACCTCGGGTTAGGAGATGAAGAACCCGAGGGGTTTTCTGTAACGTCAGTGACTCATGTGAATAGTAGGCTAAGGACTGATTCGCGAGGAAAACTTAAAAACCCGCCAGGGACCCTAGTGCAAAGTTGTTTTCCATTTAATCAATTCTGTTAATCCTTTTTAAATAACCAGAGAACTTGTAAAATTCATAACTTGTTGAATTCGAAGTCAAAAGCTGTCAAACTAATTTTGCTGGATCCCAAATTTTATGAACTACCATTTAAAAATAATAAACCCTATGCTTTCTGTTCTAAATTTTTGAGTTTAAAATTAAAAACAGAAACCCACCAAACCTTGATTAATTAAGGAAAATTAGTTTTTCTTCTGTATTAAACTTAAGAAAATTTGTGGGTATTCAAACTTCTTTTAGACACTGTTTAAAATTAGTAGGAACCCCAGCACTAGAAAATATAATGTAGTTATTCATTTAAAGCTATTTTGTCCAAAACTTAGAGGAAATCAGAAAGGCATTAGAAATTAATGAACAATGATTAAGATTATTTTTCCTAGTTTACTTATGTAACAGAGAACCTAGGAAAAATACAGAGGCAATTAATTTGAACCAGTTTTAAATTAAAATGATTTAATTAAGCCTTATATAGACTAAAAATCAATTGTTAGAGATATAAAACTATACCCAAAATGGATAATAAAATTTCAGTAAGCTTACAACCACCAGATCCTCACTACAAAAATAAAGAGCACCTCAGCCCAACTTTTTAGGTAAGGAAAATAAATGTAAAGTGATAATAAGGCATTTTCCCAATAATTCTTGAATAACCCCTAATGATGCAATAATGGGCAACCAAAATTTTGCTAAGTCCATAATGAGATGAACTACCAGAGAAAAATGCAAACCCATGAAAAAGAAGCAAACTCATATCTATTGCTAATGATTTAAGAGAAAGGCCACTTAATTCAAATAATGCATACCACCCCTTCCCTTAAGCAAAAAGATGCCAAACTTCAGAATGATTGCTCTTGCACAAAACAATAACTAAGAAAAATGAGAACTTTGTTGTTTGATATTTTTCAAATATAGTGGTAGTAGAAAGCATCTATATGGCTAGAAACTTGAGAAAACCATATAAAAATAATTAAAAGGTATTAATGCCTAGAAATTTGTATCAAGTCATGTTACAACACCTAAAAGCCAGCAAAAATAAGTTTTAGAGAATTACCCACTGTTAAATAATAGTTGTAGTTCAAATCACCCCTTCTACCCTAGAATTTAATAATTTTGTCCAGAGAAACCTATTTACTTGCTGACCCCCAAATTTTGAGATAGAAAATCATACACCAGTACCCAACCACTGTAATTTTTGCAGAATTTTTAGAATTTTATAAAAGCAACTTGTAGTTCAAACCCACTCCAAAGCATTAAAGGAATAAAAGAAAAGGAATAAAGGAATAAACCTCACCCTATTAAGCTTATCTTGAACACTTGTTAACTCTCACTAAAAGCTTAAAAGGAACTCAGTGGAACCCCAAAAATGAACCTACCACTTACCTTAGCTAAGTTTAAACCAATTTATCGAGTATACCACTAAAAAGGTCTTACATAAGTAAAATTAACCTTGTTTAACTCAGAAAGATCATACACCCTTAAGTCGTAATTTCTAAAAGCACCTATCATATCATGCATATATCTTACGCATTGCATTCATTAGATTGTAATCTTGCCGACGGAGAGTACGTGCTCATCCCCGAGCAAGGACCTGTCCAAGAGGAGGACCAGGAGCAGGCTTCAGAGGCTGCTATTGAGGATCTCCCCGCACCCCCAGCAATTGAAGGCAAGCCCCAGTTTTATGCATAACCATGTTATTATATGCTATTTTACTACACTTATTGCTTGTAGGATTGTAATGTGCACTTAAGTGTAGGAGTTGCTTGAAACCTCTAGTTGCATGAACATAGGATTCCTTTTTGAGATGAATACTAGTATGCTAGGTCGAGTAGCTGCTTTGCTAATCAGGATCTCGGTAGAAGACGAGTGATTTTTCTAGCACTCGCGCGAGGTCAGGAACTGATTGTATTCGTCTTGATAACGGGATGTACATTGGTCTATGGACTTGGATCCAGGGAGGATGTCTTGTCCATGAGACGGGAAAAAGAACTAAGGATTAATGTGTGGATACCTGAGTCAAGCTTTTGAACGTACTAAGCACATGCCGGGAAAAATGGTAACCGGTAAACCTAGTACCTGAGTGAAGCCGGGCGCGGACTTTATCCCTCATGCGACCTGAGACTGGGTCTCCCATGCTAGCTATGGTGGGTACAAGTGCGGTCACTGCACGGCGGCAGCCGGGGTCAGTGGAGCATTGTATGCCAAGGCGGTGAGGCCTGGACGCGAACGGGGAATCGATGGGGACGGTTGTCATGTGCAGGGTCGGAGTACCCTGACATGCCGTGTGTTTAGGTTTACCTTGCAAGGTTAAAACTCGATTCGAATCGTCTGCTTCTCGCAGCTAATGAGACTGCTTGATTCCTTGTACTGCATCGAGTAAGAAGTGAAATGTGGTTACATGAGATAACTTGTTGTTTGAATTAAATGATTGTTACCATGTATGCTTAGAAGGAGCAAATCTAGCTAAGTTAATGATGATAGAATTGGAAAAGCTAAAAATTGATTTTAGAACCCGCTAGTGCTTTTGGCAAACCAAACCCCTCAGCCAAACAGCTGCATAGTCTAGAGGTAGAGGAGTAGATTCCTCACACCGGGTAAGTCTAGCTGAGTATTAGTATACTCAGCCTTGCTTGTGGCACAATTTTTGCTGGTACCATGCAGGAAATAGTTGATTGTGTGACTTGGCCTACCACCCTACCACCGGGTTGGACGGTCGAGTGGGACGTTGCTCCAGCAGGAGAGGAGCACGAGGAGTAGTGGGCTAGGCCTTGCCCATTTCCTCGACACCGACGACATCGTTTATCCGCTGCACCTTAATTCATGAACTCTTGTTTTGCTACTTGAAAAACTCCAATTTATGTAATAACTCAGCACTTAATTTAAGGTTTTTCTGTTTTATTGTATTTCTTCTGTGACTCACCTTCGAGTGAGATTGTGGAATTTGATCCTGGTTAAGTGGCTCTATCAGACTGAGATCTGAGGGACTGACGGGTTATTCCGATTTAAGTGTGTTACGGCCCCTGAGGCGTGACTTAGGCACTTAAGCTGGAATAATTCGGGTGGTTCTGCCACAGCTGGTATCAGAGAAAATTCCACCACAGAGAAGGACAATAAAACACGAATATCAGTTTTCAAATCTAAAACTTGCCTAGAAACTGCTACGGATCGACAGGACTAGACCGCTAGACCTAGGACGAAAGGTCTTAGGTTTAGAGGGGGAAATAGGTGGCTAACTAATTAGGCCCCGTGGGCCAGTGCTTATAATTGTAAGGATGCTCTAAAGGGCACCCTATTTTCTTTTTGAGAAGCAACGTTTCTTCCAGCATGCATGCATTATAAAACACAAGGAGGGAAGTAAAATCTGAACTAACCTTTTTTTAGACCATCCTGGCTCTCTTTTTCTTTTTCCTTCCACCATAATCTTTACCTCTGATTCCCTTCCGCAGATGAATTCACCCACCCCCGCCAGTGGAGGAGACTCTCGTTTCAGTTCTGACTTCCTTTCTCGCGATGGGTTTCCTTCCATCTTGTGGGAAGTGCTTAACTCCGCCGGTTACCCTACGCCCCCTTTGTACACGGTGCAGTTGTATGAGGAGCATCGGGTACCTCGTTGTCGGGTCTGGCTGACCTTGGAGGCTCATCCCCTTCAGCCGGGTTGGCGTTCTCTTGACTCTAAGACGATTGGACTCAGGACGGACGACACCGTTGAGGCAGCAGCCATGAAGGCTCTGACGACTTTTTGTGGCTACCATCCCCTGGAGATGGTGATGCACCCTTTGGGACTCTTCCCTGCTGAGAGGAAGGATGATCCCATGTGGTGTAGCCGCGTGAGCCATGTGAAAGATGTGTGGGCAATGTATCCTGACTTGGTTGGGAGGGTCACTGTTCAGTGCATGAGTGCGCTGTACCGCCTTCAGGCCCTTCAGAGCGATGCTATGGCATTCCTCGCTAACATCGCTCAAACCACCAAGCTCACTCTCGATAATCGAGAAGATTTTGTGGTTGATCTATCTACTGAGCTGGTAGAGAAAGATCTGCAGGTGGAGAGGCTGAGCCAGCGCATCACCACCTTGGAGCAGCAGGTGGAGATCCGAGACAACACTATTGATGTCTTGGAAAACCAGCTTCACGATGTGCAAAGGGAACTCGAGGAAGCAAATGACCACCTGGACATGCACCACTTGGAGATGGAGGCCAATGAAGCCGGAAGCGAGGAGGAAGAGGATCCCGAGGAGCTAGGACCAGCCCCTGGTGCCAATGGGACTACCTCCGCGATGCCCCCTTCACCCGCGTCCAGTGTCGCTTCCACCGCTCAGGGTTAAGCAGTCACTTCGACACTCTTAGGCGGATAGAAGCCTATGCGAGCTTAGTTACTATCAGATTTTGGACTAGGCTTATGGGTGCTTTCTCCTAATTGATGTAACCCTGTGAACTTTTGAATTCTGTGGGATATCTGTCACCATGTTATCTTGAATTCGAACCTGGAATTATTCTTATGGCATTTTTCCTTCCATATGGGATAATATTTTGATGTTCAAAACTATGAGTTGGGATAACAATGGCGGCAATCTCTGTTTACAGATGGCAGCTAGGCAGCGTCGCGGGCATAACGAGCAGGTTCCCCCGCCACCTCCTCCAGCTCCCACGGTGCAGGAGCTGATGGCCCAGCAGAATGAAATTCTGCGACAGCTCTTGCAGCATCAGCCCCACCCCCAGCAGCATGGTGGAGGCCAGCCTCAACGACCTCCAGCAATGACAACCTACCAGGAGTTTCTGAGCGCGCAGCCACCTTTGTTCACCAAGGCAGAGGATCCGTTGGACGCCAATGTATGGCTTCGCGTCGTCGAGTCCAAGTTTCCCCTCCTCACGGGAGACTGCCCTGATGCTACCAAGACCCGCTTTGCCGCGCAGCAGCTTCGCGGATCTGCTCGGACTTGGTGGGATCACTTCTGTGCTATGCTCCCAGCTGATCGAGAGGTGTCTTGGGAGGAGTTCAAGACCGCCTTCAGAGGGGACCACATCCCAGCTGGCATTCTTGATCGGAAGCTGAATGAATTCCTGGCCCTCAATCAAGGAACCCGCACGGTACTGCAGTATGCGCAAGCCTTCAACGACTTGTGCTAGTATGCAGGGTATCATGCTGATTCTGATGAGAAGAAGAGGGATCGCTTCCACAGGGGTCTCAATACCAAGCTGCGGGAACGACTCAACACTGTCCGGGCTGATAGCTTCAATGAGTTGGTCAACATGGCCATCTCCCAGGAGGATTGTATTGTTGCTCACCGGGCAGAGAAGAAGAGAAAGGCACCAATGGCAGCACCTTCCGCTCAGGCTCAGAGGTTCCGGATTGTCCGGTGGTGCACCGGACTGTCCGGTGAGCCAACAGTCGGCTGAGCCAACGGTCGGCCGCGTAATCCGCGCGCGACGCGTGGCAGAGCCAACAGTCAGAAGGGGGCACCAGACTGTCCGGTGTGCACCGGACAATGTCCGGTGCGCCAATGGCTCTGAGTCTCCAACGGTCGGCTTCGCCAAAGAAGGAAAGAAATCCGCACCGGACAGTGTCCGGTGGTGCACCGGACTGTCCGGTGCACCAGGCGACAGAAGGCAAGAAATGCCTTCCTGGAATGCTCTCAACGGCTCCTAGCTGCCTTGGGGCTATAAAAGGGACCCCTAGGCGCATGGAGAAGAACACCAAGCATTCCCTAAGCATTCCTAAGCACCAAGACTTCAATTTCGCGCATTTGATTCTTTGCGTAGAGAACTCCATTTGAGTAGAGAACTCCTTGAGTTGTGTTGAAAGCTCGTGTTGTGACTTGTGTGCGTATTGTCGCTCTGATTTTGTGTCTTGTGTGCGTTGCTCATCCCTCCCTTACTCCGTGCTTCTTTGTGAACATCAAAGTGTAAGGGCGAGAGGCTCCAAGTTGTGGAGATACCTCGCAAGCGGGATATAGTAAAAAGAAAAACACCGTGGTATTCAAGTGGGTCTTTGGACCGCTTGAGAGGGGTTGATTGCAACCCTCGTCCGTTGGGACGCCACAACGTGGAGTAGGCAAGTGTTGGACTTGGCCGAACCACGGGATAAACCACTGTGTCTATCTGTGTTGATCTTCTTGTGGTTATCGTGTCTTGCGAGAACTCCTCTCTAGCCACTTGGCTATATTGTGCTAACCTCTTATCAAGCTTTGTGGATTAAGTTTCAAGTTTTTACAGGATCACCTATTCACCCCCCTCTAGGTGCTTTCAGGTACGTCCGTTACATGGCCGAGGCTCGGGCTACGCTCCCAAGGTACCCTAGGACATTTCCGAGACCAGCGGGAACGATTTTGTAACGGAATCCCACCGGAGGGAGGCATCGATCCCTCAGACCCTATCGAATGGGTCCGGGTCCGGCAAATCACCTGCAGGTACTTTTGGAGCACGCCTCTGGGCCACTAGCCGACCCTTATCGAATGGGGCTCGAGCGTCCACTCGGATCACCCGCTAGCCACTCACTGGAAACACCATGTTCGGCGCCCTCTAAGGGCAACATGGCGCTTCCCCCCCTTCCTCCTTGCGGAAAGGCAACGAAGGGGTGTACAATAAAATTCGAGACGGTCCTTGATCATCCTCACGCTCCGTGCAGAGGCTCGGGGGCTGCTCTCGCACCAGGCTACGGCCGAACCGTTGACCACGTCAACAAACCAGCGTGAAAACTCGGAGCCTGACCATGCACCCGGGCTATGGCCAGGCCGCATGAGGAAACAACAAGGCCAACCGAGGCATCACAAAAAGAATTAATACCTCATAGGAGTCAAACCACTCCTCCGAGGCCTCGAGGGCTACACCCGGCGGGTGCGCTCGCGCGCACCCACCGGAACAAAATATAACCGAGAAGGGCCAGTCCCGTTGCAAAAATCCGGCAGAACCTCCAAGCGAGTGCCCGCACTCCCTTTGAGGCTCGGGGGCTACTGTCGGGTACCGTAATTAGGGGTACCCCCAACACTCCTAAATGCGGCTGATAAACATCTTCGGAACAAACCATGAACAGCTGATAAAGCGCGGTTCAAGTCAGGGCCTCGTCTACCAAGGGACACGACCTCATCCGAGCCCAGCCTCGGCCTCAGGCGGGAACAGTAGTCCCGGGCGGATTCATGCCTCGCCCGAGGGCCTCCTTAGGCAGTGAGCGCACCCTCGGCTCGCCTGAAGCCTAGCTTGGGCATACTTTGTCGTGTAGCGACCTCGGCCGTATCGCATGCGCATTTAATGCAGGGATCGCCTGACACCTTATCCTGACACGCGTGCCTCAGTCAGCAAGGTTGAAGTGACCGCAGTCACTTCGCCCCTTTATTGACCGATCTGACGGGAAAACAACGCTATTCACCCTGTTCCGACTGCCGTGCCAACCATCAGGGTAAAACTGAGTCACGATATTCCACGAGTTCGGCCTCGGGCGCAACAGGGAGCTCCGCCTCACCCGACCTCAGGCCTTGTCCTTAGCCTCAGCCTCGAGAGAAGGTCTCTGCCTCACCCGACCCCTGGCCTCGGCCTTAGCCTCAGCCTCGAGAGAAGGTCTCCGCCTCGCTCGACCCTAGCCTTGGACCGACTATGCTACGGGGGATACATCATTACCCTATGTGACGGAACCTTCCAAGTCATTAGGCCCACCTACGGTTGTCCTTGTCCAATAGACATCAGGCAACCCCGTAGATGTTCCTGAATCACTTGATAAGTTCGGTATCTTTCCTTACCTTTCCAGGAACGTTTCACCCGTCTTGCAGACATTACAGAACATCGGAGATATCGGAATGCGGAAGTGATTACATAAACTTACATTTATTTAAAAAGTAAGATTTAGTTACTTATTACAGACCAGAAAATATAAACGAGTGCAGAGTAGTATTATTACATACCAAGGGAGGCAAAAACTCCTCCCAAAAAAGTTTATACACAAAAGTTTTTATGGAGGACCATGTCCTCCCGCATCTTCATTGCTGATTTTCATCCTGGGGAACCACCTTGGTACAAAATCAACAGAAATCTGCTGCTCCCTCACCTAAAAACAACGAGGGAATAAACCCTGAGTATGGAATTACTCAGCAAGTCTTACCCGACTAAAGAAAAGACTCTCAAGGGCATGTTGGTTATACGGGAGTCAAGGTAAGGCTTAACAAGAATCAAAGACTCTGTTTTGCGGAAAAGCTTACTAAGAATGGATCCTTAAAATCCAGTTTTATTTTCAGGTTAAGTAAAGTTACCTGCAGCTAGAGTTCTTTCTACCCTAGTTCAATCACTGGTCCTACACTAGCCAATTTCTCATCAATCCCTTTACTTTTTGTGGATTGCTACGTATAGGGCAGTGACCAAGTCTTCATAACCGCGAAGGTACGGCGATCCGAATCGATTATACTCAGCTGAGGATCTCCAATCACACGACATATGTAGCACTTAACCCTTGCATATGTCAACCCACCACCGGGGTTCTTAAGACCAGATCAGGTTCACGCAAACCGAGAGCACAGATACACCACCGTCTAGCCTCTTGCCACGGAGGGTACACGCTACTCTCGCCACCGCTCCACGCCCATTTCGTGTTATCTTATTCTGGCCTTAGTCTGCCCGAGGCAAGGCTTACCCATGATGAGGCATGTGACCAGTTAAAGGGTCCTCGGTCAGCAAGCCTACATCGACACGGTCCTTAATCGACTCAGACGGAGACACTACACCGAGACTCTCTTCCCGTGCAAGTCACCCGCCCGGTCTCAGCTTAATCATTTAAACCCAAAACTTGGTACCTGGCAGAGGTACATCTTTACCGATGTTGAACCCATCACGGCCATGATGGATCCACCATCAAGTTTTATTTTCAAAAACATCCCACCCACCTTTGCCATATCATATTTTGTAAAAACAAAACATTTTTGTTTTTCTAAAGCAAGGCTAAGCATCAAAATTCTTTGTAAACCAGGTGATCAAGAAAAGTAATTAAATTCAAGGAAGGTAATGCAGGAATTGTTTTAGCAATCAACTCCTATCACCTAATGCATCAAGCAAGTGAGAAAGATTTTAAAAACATCAAGGGAGGTGGCAAATGCACCGGGGCTTGCCTTCGTTAACAGGTGAGTCTGGCTCGGATCCACAGATATCAAAATAAAAGCAGTTGCCTGCTTGAGAATCCAAGGGTGGTGGTGTCCTTTCTTCGGTGACTTCTGCTTCTTCTTCGCGTTCTAACATAACCATATATATATATAATAATGAATGCCATGGGATGCTTATGAGAATGCAAAGATAACATAAACTTATTATCTAAGTCTTGAATATAACTTTCCTTCACGGAACTCCGAGAACTTAGGGTTTCCGGAGTCGGTAAAGGAGTTCATCGGGCAGAGGGGGTGGTTTTGGGTTCTAGTTATCAAACAAAGTCCAAATCAATCCAAATTCTACCCAAGGCTCCTAAATAATATAAGGAACTCATATAAAAATTTTGAGCATTTTTGGGATTACCATTTATCTTTTAAAAATCCAGAATTACTTCTTTAAGCTATTTTAAATGCCCTAAAATTCATTATTTAAACTAAAAATCATGAAACTATTTTTATTAAATTCTAGGGAAAATAAGGAACCTAGGAAAATTGGTTTCACAATTTTATCATTTTTTATAATTTTCTAAAATTGTTTTGGCTCTGGAGTAAAAAGAAAAGAAGAAAGGCACAACAGTAGTGGGCTGATTTCAGCCCACCGGCCCAGTTTAGAGGGAGAAAGGCGCCCGCGCGTGCCCACGCCCTGGCGGCTTTACAAAAAAAACCTCGGGGTTTTATCTATCTAGAGACCGGTTCTTCTACTGTTCTGATGGGTCGCTGACAAATCACAAAAAGGCCCTTCCTCTTCTATCTCTTTGCACGGCCAAGTCCACGATGGCGCTCCGCACGGGAAGCTTACTCCAGCGAGTTGGACCGGCCGGAGGGAGCTAAGACCGGTGCCAAGCTTCGGATCAAACCCAATTCAAGACCCAGAGAAGATTTTCCCCAACTTAATTGCACTAATGATCAAGTGGTTTGCTCTGGCCACGGTGACCGCGAGAACTAAAGCAAGACTGTCGCGTTCACGGCGACCAGAGGCTACACTGTGCAATTGAGTGGGTTGATAGGCATCACGGACACACGAGATCACTTAAACAAGGTTTGAATCGGGCAGAGCTTTACCAGAGCCGGCTGGCCACGGTGAACTCGGTTTCACGGTGTTCTTCGACTGATTTGGGGGAAATATGAAATTGGAGCTTGTTGGTGATCGGCTGGGAGTAATACTGGACATGGGGATGCGCGATGATGTTGAGAAGCTATTCACAGACTCAATTTATAGATCCCCAGGGCGGTGGTGCTGAATTTTGAGCGGGCAGTACAAGTGACCGGAGATGAGGAAGAACTCTAGGCGTGGTGAATACGTGTCTAGTAGCGTGGCAGTGATTCCGACGATCGACGGAGAGCTGCTAAGGTTTACAGCGATGCGGTGGAAAGGCTAAGCCACGCGGCGCACGGCCGGGAGGCGGCGGTTACCGGCGAGCACATCCATTCCGGCCGCAAAGAGGAAGAGAGTCACGAGGAGTCACCGGAGTGGCCTCCAGCTCACCGCCAGTGAGGATCCTATACCGTGTGTCCTTATCTGTTCATCCCGAGCATAAGCTGGGCCATCCACGGCACGAATCACAGCGAGGTCGGTCGTCGGCGGTGGGTTTGCTGGCGAGCTGATCTTCTTCAGTTACACACTGTACCATGGTGAACACTCCATCAGACAACCTGACAGAGCAAGTTCAGAGCAGTATTTCTCCAAATTTTTCATTGCAACTTTGTCAAAACTCTGTACCAAAGTTGTAGAGTTACAAACCAGATACAATTCAACTATAGGACTTGAACATATTTGAGTACTAAATCAAGGTTGAATTTGTGCTCAAAGTTGGCTCCATTACACTGAAACTCTGAAATTCAGACTGAACCAGTCTGACAACCAATCTTTGAGGAGGATTATCTCCAATAATTTCTTAATAACTCTGCTCCCACTCTTAAGCAAAGTTGTTCTCCTATAAATAGGCTACAATTTTGATGTGGTGACCTAGGGCAAATTCTCAATAATTTGGAAGATCCCATGCTCCAAAGTTGAGCTTACCAATCTGAAATTCAGACTTAGAGAAATCTCAATTGGGGGTCCTTTTTGCATTTAAGTCCAAAACTCCCCATTTGGCTTTCAAGTCCACACATTTGTGAACCAAGGGACTTAAGAAACTTATTTGACTTGATTTTTGCACTTTAGTCCAAAAGTGGACTAATTTTGCACATAGGTCCCTAGGGTTTGGTTTTAGGGTTTTCCAGGGTTCTAATTAGGGTTTTTAGTATCCCAAGGGTATAAATGTGATTCAACTTTGTTTTGGGGACATTTTATGACTTTTTCCCAAAAGCCTTTAAGTTTTTCTCATTTGGGTTAAGTTTTGCCCCATTAAACTCTATTTAGGGTTAAGTTCCTTAACCAGGGGTCTATTTGCAAAATATCAAAAACAATACACTTGTTTGAAATTTTTACCTAGTAAATGCATTCTAGGTGTGTCAAGCATATGCAATGCCAATGTTCATGATGCCATGCTCAAGTTTTAGTTACAGTAACACCAGGGGTGTTACATCCTTCCCCCCATAAAAGGAATCTCGTCCCGAGATTAAAAGTCCTAGGGTAAGTAATGGAAAAGGAAATGTGTCACATTTTTATTTCATTATTTTTGGTACAAGACAGGGGTGGTGTGGGGGTTCACTCCTTTATTACAATAACTGAATATACTTTACAGATTACATGAGGCTAGAAAACCTGGGAAATTCTTATTCAAAAAGTCTTGCGTTTCCCACGTAGCCTCTTCTTCAGTATGTTGGTTCCACTGTATCTTATAGAACTTGAGAGTTTTTCTCCGGGTAACCCGGTCCTTTTGATCCAAGACTCGAATAGGGTGCTCAGAATATGTCAAGTCTGGTTCAAGGACAACATCTGTCACTTCAATGGTTCGATCAGGAACCCGAAGACACTTCTTCAATTGTGACACGTGGAAAACATTATGTATAGCATACAGGGTCTCGGGAAGCTGCAGTTGATATGCCACTGGTCCACATTGCTTAAGTACAGGGAATGGACCAATGTACCTGGGTGCAAGTTTTCCTTTGACCCCGAAACGGGATACCCCCTTCATTGGTGAAACCTTCAGGTAGACATAGTCCCCTTCAAGAAAATACAAGGGCATTCGCCGTTTGTCTGCATAACTCTTCTGACGAGCTTGGGCTTTCTTTATATTATGAATTATTTTCTGAACCTTTTCTTCGGTTTCTTTTACCATATTAGGCCTAAAGAAATACCTTTCACCAGGTTCAGACCAATTTAGTGCAGTACGACATCATCGTCCATATAAGGCTTCAAAAGGTGCTATCTTAATACTTTCTTGATAGCTATTATTATATGAAAACTCCGCTAAGGGCAAACATTCATCCCATTTCTGTGAGAAATCCAGGACACATGCCCGCAGCATATCTTCGAGTATTTGATTAATCCTCTCAGTTTGTCCGCTGGTTTGGGGGTGATATGCCGAACTGTGGAGCAGTTTAGTACCCAGGGTTTTGTGGAGTTCCTCCCAGAATTTGGATACAAATTGGGATCCACGATTCGACACTATGGTCTTTGGAATACCATGCAAACTGAGAATGCGAGCAATGTATAACGCTGCATAAGTGGCCACAGAGTACTTTGCTTTGACAGGCAAGAAGTGGGCAATTTTTGTGAGTCGATCAACAATAACCCAGATAGAATCGTACCCTTTGGCAGTCCTGGGCAATCCCACAATGAAGTCCATACTTATGTCTTCCCATTTCCATGTTGGGATTGGCAAAGATTGTAATGGACCAGCAGTTTTCAAGTGTATGGCCTTGACACGTCTACAGGTGTCACATCTGGCCACATAGCGTGCAATCTCGATCTTCATTTTTGTCCACCAATAATGTTGTTTCAAATCTTGGTACATCTTAGTGCTTCCGGGATGAATAGAATAGTGACTAAGATGTGCTTCATCAAGAATTTGTTGGCGGATCTCTTCATTCTTCGGCACCACTATACGGTTATTGAACCATACAGTGCCTTGCTCATCTTCTTTGAAACATTTGGCTGTTCCAGCCCTTATCTTTTCTCGAATATGCTTCATACCCTCTTTATCTTTTTGAGCATCAATTATCTTTTGCAAGAGAACTGACTCCAGCTTTAGCTGACTTAGGATTCCCTGTTGGACCATCCCCAGGTTTAGCTTTTCCATCTCTTAACACAAAGTATTGTCAGAGTTCTTCATCAGAAGACAGTGGCAGGACACCTTACGGCTAAGTGCATCTGCCACAACATTGGCTTTGCCTGGGTGATAATGAATTTCCAATTCATAGTCCTTAATAAGCTCAAGCCATCGTCTTTGTCTCATATTCAATTCTGACTGGGTGAAGATATACTTCAGGCTTTTATGGTCTATATAAATGTGACAGACATTTCCCAGTAGATAATGACGCCAGATTTTCAGGGCATGAACCACAGCAGCTAGCTCCAGATCATGAGTTGGATAATGTTCCTCATGTTGGCGTAACTGCCTTGAAGCATATGCAATCACTCGGCCTTCTTGCATCAACACACAGCCGAGTCCACTGCCAGATGCATCACAATATACATCAAAAGGCTTGGTGATGTCCGGCTGAGCCAATACCGGAGCAGTGGTTAATAATGTCTTCAATTGTTCAAAGGCTTCTTCACACTTGGAAGACCAATTAAATTTACAATCATTTTTCAATAAACTTGTGATTGGTTTCACAAGCTTAGAAAAATCTGGTATAAATCTGCGATAATACCCAGCTAGTCCAAGAAAACTCCAGACTTGATGAACAGTGGTTGGGGGTTTCCACTCCAGAATATCCTTGACCTTGCTAGGATCTACCGCAATTCCCTCGGCAGATAAGATATGTCCTAGAAACTGAATTTCTTCCAGCCAAAATGCGCATTTACTGAACTTGGCATATAGCTGATGTTCCCTCAAGCGCGTCAATACAATCCGCAAATGTTGAGCATGCTCCTCTTCATTTTTGGAATATATCAAGATATCGTCAATGAAGACCACCACGAACTTGTCCAACTCAGGCATAAACACCGAGTTCATCAAATAAGTGAAATGGGCAGGAGCATTGGTCAATCCAAAAGACATTACCAGATATTCAAATAACCCATATCGCGTAGTGAACGCGGTCTTTGGTATGTCCTCGGGCCGAATACGGATTTGATGATAGCCCGACCTGAGATCAATTTTGGATAATACCCTCGCCCCAGTCAGTTGATCAAATAAGATATCAATCCTCGGAAGAGGGTACTTGTTCTTGATTGTGACCTCATTCAGGGGCCGATAATCCACGCACATTCGTAAGGTTTGATCCTTCTTTTTGACGAATATAGCTGGACAACCCCAAGGTGACGAGCTTGGCCGGATGAATCCTTTATCCAAGAGATCTTGTAATTGAACCTTCAGTTCTGCCAACTCATTTGGAGGCATACGGTACGATCTTCGAGAAATTGGAGCCGTACCGGGCTTTAGCTCAATTACAAATTCTACATCTCTTTCTGGGGGCAGTCCAGGCAAATCTTCTGGAAATACATCTGGAAACTCACATACTACCGGAATATCTTTAATTTCCGGTACAATGGCCTCGTATACTCTACCAGAAGCTTTGGCCGGATTGGTCATGGGGAGAGACAAAAGAATTTCTTCTTGATTATAGCTCAACCTGACGGTTCTAAGTTCAGTGTTGAGTATTGCCTTGTATTGGGTTAACCAATTCATACCCAAAATCACATCTATATCCTGGCCTTTCAGAACAATCATGTTAGCAGGAAAGTTCCGTCCGGTCATTATTACTGGCACTTCATAGGCCACTTCTTGAGTAAAAATATATCCCCCAGGTGAATGAATTTTAAATCCCTCTTTTGATTCATGGCATGCAATGTGATGTTGCTCCACAAATTTCTTGCTAATGAAGGTATGCGAAGCACCAGAATCAAAAAGAATAATTGCAGGATGACTGGCCACGGGAAACGTACCCATCATCACCGGCTCTCCTTCCGGTGTAGTGGCCACCTGGGTGTAGTATACACGCCCTGTTTTCTTGGTATTCCTCCCCACAGTGTTCCCTTTGGGCTGAGTGGACTTCCCAGATCCTTGCTGAGCATTGGATTGATTTTGCTTGGGGTATGGGCAGTCTTTGATAAAATGTCCCGACTTGCCGCAATTGAAACACCCAGTTGAAGAGCTGGGCAAGGCAGGGAATCGAGTGCGTGGGGCACCCGGCTGATTTGGGGAAGTGGGGGTATTGTTGGGGCGAATAATAATGGGCTGTTTGAAAGGGAATGTTGGTGGACGAGAAAAGGTGCGGGTTTGGTTAGAAGGCCGGATGACGAACCGTTGCCTCTTCGCCTGGCCCTGATTAGGCCTCTCACCACTGAATCCCTTATTCTTCCCCGAACTTGCGTATTTTGCTTCCACAGATAAGGCTGTACTGACAGCCTTTCCATACGTGAGATCAATACATGTGGCCATCTTTCGCTGCAACCGGTCATTTAGACCCCTCATGAAGCAGTTCTTTTTCTTCAAATCAGTATTCACCTGGTCGATGGCATACTGCGATAGGTGATTAAACTTGTTGAGATACTGATTGATGGTATCCCCTCCTTGTCTCAGTTTCATGAATTCCTCTTGTTTCATATGCAGCACCCCTTCAGGTTTGTAGTGCTCACGGAAGGCTGCTTTAAATTCCTCCCAGGTTATTTGGTGATTGTCTGGTTGGATTGCCACAAAATTTCCCCACCAAGTACTGGCAGGGCCACGTAGTTGCTGTGCCGCGAACAATGGCTTCTGCGTTTCAGAACAACGAAGAAGACCAAACTTTTGTTCAATGACCCGTATCCACTCATCGGCTTCTAGCGGGTCTTCCGCCTTGGTGAATAGAGGTGGACGAGTTTCGGAGAAGTCCAGATAGGTGGTTTCACGGGGACCTTGCTGA
Source organism: Zea luxurians (assembly GCA_029449295.1). Classification (NCBI taxonomy): domain Eukaryota; kingdom Viridiplantae; phylum Streptophyta; class Magnoliopsida; order Poales; family Poaceae; genus Zea; species Zea luxurians. Next base: position 31,616,743 of record JAOPSE010000010.1, on the reverse strand, counting down.
AAACCCCTTCTAGCCTGCTGTTGGAACTGCTGTTGACCCGCCATTTCCCTAAGGAAGCGGGTATTGTCGGTGGTGGCATTTACCAAGGCGGCAATCGCCTTGGCTAGCGTGGGTGGAACCGGAGGTGGATTTGGGGTGACATCCTGACCCCTAGAAGTTCCGGCTGCGTCCTGTCCGCGAGTCCTGGTCGGCATCTGAGGCAAAAACATTCGAAATAAACATAATATGCCAAAGAGACCTTCCATTTTACATTACTATAAAAAGTAATGGTACAAACTCGATGTTACATAACAGGACACATTACCCAACATACATTACACTATCTATTGTACAATAGTACAATCTACAATACTCTACTTTTACTTTTATTACTACACTGCTACTTCTACTGCTGGTTACCCCTAGCAGCCTCATCATTAGGTGTGGGAGACCATTCATCGACCAGCCTCATAGAAGGAGGGGGTTGAAAAAGGTCTAGCTCACCACCAAGCGCTTATCCCATCACGTGGGAGGGTCTAGCTTCCGACTCAGCAGGATGTATGGGCTCACTGGGATGCAGTTGCGAATACAATACATGCACTTCCTCATGTAATGTATTGCAGTATGTCTGCAATTCTTCAACAGCCAAGTTGAGCTCAGTTATACGGGCCTGAGCCCTTGCCTCCTTGGCCCATGCCAATGAACGAGATTGAACGACCCAATCGAGTGCCAAATCCCGATCTGCCAGCTGGTCTTGTAGATGGCGAACGTCTCTTCATAGCTCATTTATACGGTCACCATCTCCAATCCATATAGCTGTCCTGCGGCGGAGTTCTGCTTGGAGCCTACTTACTTCTGCTTCCAGATCCCCTATAGGATCATTGCTTCCGCTACTACTATCTACATCTCGCGGAGCCAGTTGATGTCGAGGTACTCCAATGGGTCCAGTCGACTTACGCGCAGTTTTTCTCGTGCGCGGCGGCATTTTTCTAAGGGGGAAATTTATTAGTACAATTCTTAGCATGATGCATGAATAATTACAGAATCAATCTTGATTCAACCTCCTATACATTGCACTCTTCCTACCTGGTCTTTATAGATTCTTCAGATATAAGGGATAAGAAAGGAAGAAATCTTTGTAGGTAAGTCTTTCTTTTGAAATCCTTTTGAATATGCCTTATAATATCTGCAAAGAAGGGCTTCGCTCCGATACCAGCTGTGACGGAACCTTCCAAGTCATTAGGCCCACCTACGGTTGTCCTTGTCCAACAGACATCAGGCAACCCCGTAGATGTTCCTGAATCACTTGATAAGTTCGGTATCTTTCCTTACCTTTCCAGGAACGTTTCACCCGTCTTGCAGACATTACAGAACATCGGAGATATCGGAATGCGGAAGTGATTACATAAACTTACATTTATTTAAAAAGTAAGATTTAGTTACTTATTACAGACCAGAAAATATAAACGAGTGCAGAGTAGTATTATTACATACCAAGGGAGGCAAAAACTCCTCCCATAAAAGTTTATACACAAAAGTTTTTATGGAGGACCATGTCCTCCCGCATCTTCATTGCTGATTTTCATCCTGGGGAACCACCTTGGTACAAAAGCAACAGAAATCTGCTGCTCCCTCACCTAAAAACAACGAGGGAATAAACCCTGAGTATGGAATTACTCAGCAAGTCTTACCCGACTAAAGAAAAGACTCTCAAGGGCATGCTGGTTATAAGGGAGTCAAGGTAAGGCTTAACAAGAATCAAAGACTCTGTTTTGCGAAAAAGCTTACTAAGAATGGATCCTTAAAATCCAGTTTTATTTTCAGGTTAAGTAAAGTTACCTGCAGCTAGAGTTCTTTCTACCCTAGTTCAATCACTGGTCCTGCACTAGCCAATTTCTCATCAATCCCTTTACTTTTTGTGGATTGCTACGTATAGGGCAGTGACCAAGTCTTCATAACCGCGAAGGTACGGCGATCCGAATCGATTATACTCAGCTGAGGATCTCCAATCACACGACATATGTAGCACTTAACCCTTCCATATGTCAACCCGCCACCGGGGTTCTTAAGACCAGATCAGGTTCACGCAAACCGAGAGCACAGATACACCACCGTCCAGCCTCTTGCCACGGAGGGTACACGCTACTCTCGCCACCGCTCCACGCCCATTTCGTGTTATCTTATTCTGGCCTTAGTCTGCCCGAGGCAAGGCTTACCCATGACGAGGCATGTGACCAGTTAAAGGGTCCTCGGTCAGCAAGCCTACATCGACACGGTCCTTAATCGACTCAGACGGAGACACTACACCGAGACTCTCTTCCCGTGCAAGTCACCCGCCCGGTCTCAGCTTAATCATTTAAACCCAAAACTTGGTACCTGGCAGAGGTACATCTTTACCGATGTTGAACCCATCACGGCCATGATGGATCCACCATCAAGTTTTATTTTCAAAAACATCCCACCCACCTTTGCCATATCATATTTTGTAAAAACAAAACATTTTTGTTTTTCTAAAGCAAGGCTAAGCATCAAAATTCTTTGTAAACCAGGTGATCAAGGAAAGTAATTAAATTCAAGGAAGGTAATGCAGGAATTGTTTTAGCAATCAACTCCTATCACCTAATGCATCAAGCAAGTGAGAAAGATTTTAAAAACATCAAGGGAGGTGGCAAATGCACCGGGGCTTGCCTTCGTTAACAGGTGAGTCTGGCTCGGATCCACAGATATCAAAATAAAAGCAGTTGCCTGCTTGAGAATCCGAGGGTGGTGGTGTCCTTTCTTCGGTGACTTCTACTTCTTCTTCGTGTTCTAACATAACCATATTTATATATATAAGAAAGAATGCCATGGGATGCTTATGAGAATGCAAAGATAACATAAACTTATTATCTAAGTCTTGAATATAACTTTCCTTCACGGAACTCCGAGAACTTAGGGTTTCCGGAGTCGGTAAAGGAGTTCATCGGGCAGAGGGGGTGGTTTTGGGTTCTAGTTATCAAACAAAGTCCAAATCAATCCAAATTCTACCCAAGGCTCCTAAATAATATAAGGAACTCATATAAAAATTTTGAGCATTTTTGGGATTACCATTTATCTTTTAAAAATCCAGAATTACTTCTTTAAGCTATTTTAAATGCCCTAAAATTCTTTATTTAAACTAAAAATCATGAAACTATTTTTATTAAATTCTAGGGAAAATAAGGAACCTAGGAAAATTGGTTTCACAATTTTATCATTTTTCTATAATTTTCTAAAATTGTTTTGGCTCTAGAGTAAAAAGAAAAGAAGAAAGGCACAACAGTAGTGGGCTGATTTCAGCCCACCGGCCCAGTTTAGAGGGAGAAAGGCGCCCGCGCGCGCCCACGCCCTGGCAGCTTTACAAAAAAAACCTCGGGGTTTTATCTATCTAGAGACCGGTTCTTCTACTGTTCTGATGGGTCGCTGACAAATCACAAAAAGGCCCTTCCTCTTCTATCTCTTTGCACGGCCAAGTCCACGACGGCGCTCCGCACGGGAAGCTTACTCCGGCGAGTTGGACCGGCCGGAGGGAGCTAAGACCGGTGCCAAGCTTCGGATCAAACCCAATTCAAGACCCAGAGAGGATTTTCCCCAACTTAATTGCACTAATGATCAAGTGGTTTGCTCTGGCCACGGTGACCGCGAGAACTAAAGCAAGACTGTCGCGTTCACGGCGACCAGAGGCTACACTGTGCAATTGAGTGGGTTGATAGGCATCACGGACACACGAGATCACTTAAACAAGGTTTGAATCGAGCAGAGCTTTACCAGAGCCGGCTGGCCACGGTGAACTCGGTTTCACGGTGTTCTTCGACTGATTTGGGGGAAATATGAAATTGGAGCTTGTTGGTGATCGGCTGGGAGTAATACTAGACGTGGGGGTGCGCGATGATGTTGCGAAGCTATTCACAGACTCAATTTATAGATCCCCAGGGCGGTGGTGCTGAATTTTGAGCGGGCAGTACAAGTGACCGGAGATGAGGAAGAACTCTAGGCGTGGTGAATACGTGTCTAGTAGCGTGGCAGTGATTCCGACGATCGACGGAGAGCTGCTAAGGTTTACAGCGATGCGGTGGAAAGGCTAAGCCACGCGGCGCACGGCCGGGAGGCGGCGGTTACCGGCGAGCACATCCATTCCGGTCGCAAAGAGGAAGAGAGTCACAAGGAGTCACCGGAGTGGCCTCCAGCTCACCGCCGGTGAGGATCCTATATCGTGTGTCCTTATCTGTTCATCCCGAGCATAAGCTGGGCCATCCACGGCACGAATCACGGCGAGGTCGGTCGTCGGCGGTGGGTTTGCTGGCGAGCTGATCTTCTTCAGTTACACACTGTACCATGGTGAACACTCCATCAGACAACCTGACAGAGCAAGTTCAGAGCAGTATTTCTCCAAATTTTTCATTGCAACTTTGTCAAAACTCTGTACCAAAGTTGTAGAGTTACAAACCAGCTACAATTCAACTATAGGACTTGAACATATTTGAGTACTAAATCAAGGTTGAATTTGTGCTCAAAGTTGGCTCCATTACACTGAAACTCTGAAATTCAGACTGAACCAGTCTGACAACCAATCTTTGAGCAGGATTATCTCCAATAATTTCTTAATAACTCTGCTCCCACTCTTAAGCAAAGTTGTTCTCCTATAAATAGGCTACAATTTTGATGTGGTGACCTAGGGCAAATTCTCAATAATTTGGAAGATCCCATGCTCCAAAGTTGAGCTTACCAATCTGAAATTCAGACTTAGAGAAATCTCAATTGGGGGTCCTTTTTGCATTTAAGTCCAAAACTCCCCATTTGGCTTTCAAGTCCACACATTTGTGAACCAAGGGACTTAAGAAACTTATTTGACTTGATTTTTGCACTTTAGTCCAAAAGTGGACTAATTTTGCACATAGGTCCCTAGGGTTTGGTTTTAGGGTTTTCCAGGGTTCTAATTAGGGTTTTTAGTATCCCAAGGGTATAAATGTGATTCAACTTTGTTTTTGGGGACATTTTATGACTTTTTCCCAAAAGCCTTTAAGTTTTTCTCATTTGGGTTAAGTTTTGCCCCATTAAACTCTATTTAGGGTTAAGTTCCTTAACCAGGGGTCTATTTGCAAAATATCAAAAACAATACACTTGTTTGAAATTTTTACCTAGTAAATGCATTCTAGGTGTGTCAAGCATATGCAATGCCAATGTTCATGATGCCATGCTCAAGTTTTAGTTACAGTAACACCAGGGGTGTTACACCCTACTCCTAGCTAGCTGCCTCAGGTTACTCCGACAATAGGTAATGATGGTTCCCCGCATGCGCCCATGACGTCGGTTGCTCTCAAACCCCCTACGGAAGCAAGCAAACGTCAGCAGGATCCATGCCGCCCGACAGCTGTGCTTCTACAGGGCTCAAGGCACTTCTCCGACGGCCACGTTAGCTCATGTACAGGGCTCAAGGCACTTTCCCGCCAGCCACTTAGTGCATAGCTACACCCCGTTGTACAACTGGACATCTCCTTACATCTATAAAAGGAGATGTCCAGGGCCTTCCTAAGGGAGGGGGATGTTCACGTTGAGGGAGCACACAGGGGGCACGTCGAGAGACAGCGGTGGAGATTCACGTTGACACACGCAAACACGTTGACAACGGGGCCTCTCTCTCTCGCTCTCGCCCTCGCTCCCTCGCGGCGCTTGTAACCCCTACTACGAGCACCCCGGTGCAGGATAACATAAGCCTCATTTTCCCTCTTGTATTCTATCTTGCATCAACCCATCTGGGCAGGGGCACGTAGCAACAAATTCACTGGTTGGATGACGGACCTCGCGGGTCCGAAACGCCGACACTATATAAACTATCATGTAAAAATAGTGTATAAGTCAAAACATTTCTCCATATCTAAACCATGACATGAGTTATGCTAGGAAATAAAAGGTCTATAGCCATATTTATCAACTAATATAATTTTTCTTCTTCTACATGTGAAAATTATACAAATTTAGGCTCAAATGGCGAATAAATAAAAAAACCAACATTATTCCTAATATAAAAATCATAAATAATTAACCAATTCATGAACCATGAAATGAGGTATAATAACAATGCAAGGTGGATAATCATTTGATGAACCACTATAAATTTTCTTCTTCTACACATGCAACCTATCAAGTAAATTTGAGCTCAAATGACATTTAAATAGAAACTCCACCATTATTTCAAATCTAAAAGCCATAAATTTCTCTCTTTGTATATTATGAAATGAGTTATACTAGCAATAAAAGATAAGAGGATAAAGTTGCTAACTTTTAGAAGCTTAGAATGGATAGATGAATGAACTTTTCAAAAATAGCCCAAGCAAAAAATGGGCATGAACTCCTTCTCGATAGCTAGAACAAAGTAAGAATAAAGAGCTACAAATGCCTTGGTAACTCAGATTGGTAAAGAAAGAAAGGTGAATATATATAGTAGACAACTTTAGTCCTAATTAACGTCTCCACTTGAAACTAAAGGACGACCTTTAGTCATGATTGGAGCCACCAACTTAGGCTTAAGATCCCCTCTAGCCTTACATGTGGATGTAGCCAATAGATACAAAATGAATTCTCACATTAGGCATGGGTCGATCGCTAGCAACACTAAGGCCTTGTTCGTTTGTGCCGGATTGGTGGGTCGGAACGATTCCTAGCCGGATTGTTTCTCTAATTTACATAATTTACATAAACTTTGATTAGCTGGAACGATTCCGGGTGCAATCCGACCTAAACGAACAAGGCCTAATGGGGTGTTTGACATGTCTCCAAACCAAAACTACAAGGGAGCTACCTAGAGGTAGCCAAACACTCCAGCACTAGAGATGCCAACTCCATAAAGTTTTGAGAGCTACAATACAATTTTAGAGTATCTCTTTTGCTGCTCTGATATCCTTAAAGAACATTATGAACATAGAGTTTGAATATATTTATTCGTCACTGCCACTGATTATGAAAAAATAACCTAGACTCCAGAGTATAGTTGTTCTATAATAAAGTTTTGGAGTAGAGCTACTCTATGGTAGGGCAAAGCCATGACTAACATGCCTAGAAGCCAAAAACATAAGGATCAGTTATCTACTAGTGCAAAATGCACAATACAAGATCCGTAGGATAGATGTCATATAAAAGAATGGTACCTACGCTAGATGACAAGTGATTGTGTGGTGCGGTGGTAGAAACGGTGTGCACGATGCAAGATGGCCATGCGTTCGAATCCTCAAGCGATTGTGGCATGGTGGTAAAAACGTTGTGCATGATGCAAGATGGTCGTCATGAGCTAGAAACTACTCGTGAAATTTAGCTAACCTGAAAATCGTTTTTGAAGTGCTGACTCGTTGAAAACAACTCAGTATACAGTCTATGGCACAGTAGTGATTTGGAAAACCGATCTTGAAATCCATGTTGACTGTCTATAAAAATCATCTGTGAGGTAGTCATATCTTTAATTTATCACGAAACCTTATTACACTTCTTATTTCTTTGGTGGTTCATTGAATGGGGAGGACCTTGAGTGGCTGAGCTAGCGTAGCCCACAGCTGCCATGTGCCCTGCCGGGTCTCTCGTTGGCTTCCTGTGTCCAACAGCTGCCATCGCATAGGTCACCGTTGATGTGTACAGCTGCCAGGTCACCGTTGATGTGTTCATGTCGGAGCAGCAGGACCAACAAATCTAAATGCTAGTAACCACATGATGTCGAGCCAAAAGAAATAAAAGAAAATTGGCAAAAAAGGACAAGTTGGGCTCGACTAGTCAGCACGGGACGGTCTAATACCACCCACCGGATAGTCCAGTGTCATTTTATCTGGACTTGTCCACCGTATAGTTGTCCATTTCTTTGGGACCAAGTTTTGCTTACTCTAAATGACTTGTCTGACTTTTTATCTGGCTTATGGTCATTTGAGTGAGTTTCTCTTCTTCCGCTTTCTGTTTACATATGCTCAAATGGTGGTGTCGACAATGCACTCATCAATGGGGAGATCGCGAACACAAGGTTGACTTGTCCCTTGTGGTTCATGATGAGTGATTATCAACGGGTAGCACTCTAGGGTAGTCAGTGGACTGACCAGAGTGTGAGATTATGCTTGTGCAACAATGTCGGTCGACTTGTGGTGTGCAGGTGTGGATCACAGGAATGGTGGTCGATGGCTGAGGTGAAGGTCACTAATACACAGAAGGTCTATAGTGGCGGTCCTAGAGCTATTTGCACTGTCGTTTTTCAGTGCCGCCAGTGCTAAGGGCTAGTAGAAATCGGCCTTTTTCACTGGCGGTTTTTTGCCACCGCCACTGGAAATATTATTAGCACTGGCGGTTTTCTTCCGCAGCCCGCCAGTGGAAAATATCATTAGCACTGGCGGTTTTCTTAAGAAACCGTATGTGGAAACATGATTATCACTGACAATTTTCTTTAGCAGTCCGCCAGTGGAAATAACATTAGCACTGGCGGTTTTCTTAAAAAACCGCATGTGGAAACATGATTATCACTGGCGGTTTTCTTTAGCGAAACGCTAGTGGAAATAACATTAGCACTGACGGTTTTCTTAAGAAACCGCATGTGGAAACATGATTGTCACTAGTGGTTTTCTTTAGTGGCCCGCTAGTGATAATAATGTTTCCACATGCGGTTTATTAAGCAAACCGCCGGTGATAATCATGTTTCCACATGCGGTTTCTTAAGAAAACTGCCAGTGCTAATGTCATTTGCATTGGCGGTTTTCTTAAGAAACCGCCTATTTAAACATGTTTATCACTGGCGGTTTTCTTAGCAGCTCACCAGTGGAAATTGTTAGCACTGGCGGTCTACTTACCATTTCCAATCAATGAAAACTAAATTAAGTTCGATACATTCTATATATCAAAACTGAACATATAAGTTTTCACCTATGCTCTAGCTAGTAACTATCTCGTTTAAGAGATAATCTACAAACTTCTGTTAATATTCTAAACTCTGGCATGGCTAATGTACTGGAAGCGTCATGATATTTCCCTTCAGCTGGAATGACCTCTTTTAATATAAATGTGCATAGGTCTTCAACTATACCATACAAGACACCTTCTGTCAAGTTCTCCGGATTTCCTTTTTGAAAATTCATGTAAAGGAAGTTTATAAACATCATCTATTCACACTCGATAATACATTTGCATGAATTGACAAATACAAACATGACTGTTACTAATAATACCTTGCTAGAGTTTGTGATGTATCGTCCGTTCATTCTCAAAAACTCACATGCATAGAACCCGCATAGGACCGATCCTTGTGGTTGCTTATGGCACTACATACATAACAGGGGATTGGTTATTTAGTTGCAGCATTGTGTATGATATGTATGCATAAATTCACATACTTACCGGAAAGTGATGATGGATGTCTAGTGGCACACATTTTTTGGTCTTGTCGTACTTTCCACCTCTAAGCTTATAGAACCTAAATGCTCTGTGATATCCAGCAGAATCTCCATGTTATTTTAAAATTCTCAACGATACAAGTATGCATGCATGCATAGAAAAGGCTTACTGCTCTAAGATACTGAGGAATTTTGCATAGGTTGAAGGGTCGTAGTTCTAGGAGTCGAGCATCGGCACCTTTCCAACCTTAGGATAAATGAGGAAGCATATCCAGTGGTCCCTGTATGAATCAAATTAATTTGTCATGCATGTGTATTGAAATTATTATTTTTTATGCAAAATCACACTTACTTAAAGTTGTATGGGACCATTATGGCTTCCCTGTCTTGAAATTTAAGCAATGCATTTCCTATGTAGGTCGCGTATCTTGCTTCAAAATCCTTCTTCATAGTATTTATACGATGCTCAACTTCTTCGTTCGTCTTTTCCTTTAAATCTTCATTGTCTTTACCGATTCTGAAAGTGTGGCTTTCCTCACATATCAGTATTGGTTCAGATACCCAATCCTTTTACCGGCACTAGCATCGGGCTTGGTATCGTGAAGGATCTCTTGTTGATCATGTTGCATTCTACAAGTCACACGTGCATGTGTCAGATTGTAACGCCCTGAATTTGGGGGTAGAATTTTTTTCTTCTTTTCAATCACCAAATTCAGGCGTTACTCTTTCCTTTTCCCCCTTCTTCTCGCTAAGCCTTGATCTTTTCCAAAAGTTATAGCGAGAATTAGCTCGACATCTTGTGTAAGCAAAACCTAGAACTATTTTTGGTTGTTGCATCATGCCAGATTATGCACTCTTTTGTTTGTGGTTGAGTGAATTGAAAAATTAGGCATATAAGAAAATATGGAAAATAGGAAAAAGAAAAAACCCCCCTTCCCCCTCCCCTCCCCCGCCGTGGGCCATCCCGGCCGACCCAGCCGCCCCCCTCCCCCCGCTTTTTTTTTTCTTTTTCCAAAATTCCCTCCCCAACTCCCACTCCCTAACCCTAGCGCCGCCGCCGCCCTCCCCTGCCCTAGCGCCGCCGCCGCCGCTCCCTCCCCTGCGCGCCGCCGCGCCGCCCTCCCCCGCCGTGGTGAGGCCTCCCCCCTCCTCCCCTCTCCTTTCCCCCTCTCCCTCCTCCTTCCTCGCCCGCCCGGCCGCCCGGCTCGGCCGCCCGGCTCGGCCGTCCCCGGCGAGCCCCGCCCCGGCCCCATGACCGGCGAGCACGCCCCGCCCCGTCGTGCCGACCTCCACCGCCCCGGCGCCCGGCGAGCCCGCGCCCGCCCTCGCCTCGGCGAGCCGCCCCCGCCCCGACCCCGCGTTCGGCTGCCCCCGCCCCGACCCCGTGTTCGGCCGCCCCGCCGCGCCCTGACCTCGGCCGGCCCTCGCCGCGCCCGGCCCCGGCTCGGCCGCCCCACGCCGCCCCTTCCCCACCCCGCCCCGTTCGTCCGGCGCCCCGGCGAGCCCGCCCTCGCCCGCGACCGGCCGCCCCGGCGAACCCGCCTCGCCCTCGCGCCGCCCTCGGTTCGGCCGCCCCCTCCGGCGAACCCGTCCCCGACCTCGACCGCCCCCTTGCCGGCCCCGCCGTGCCCCGGCTCGGCCGCCTCTCCAGCGAGCCGCCCCGCTCGTCCCCGGCGAGCCCCACGCCCGTCCCGGCCGCCCTCGCCGTCGCCTGTGTTCGCCCGCCCGCCCCGGCGTGCCGCCGGCGTGCCTTGCTCGTGTCGTGATGGCCCTGGCGTGGCCTCGAGCTCGTCCCAGCGTGCCTTCGGCGCGCGGCCTCGAGCTCGGCCAGCGCGCGGCCCCGACGCGTGCGCGACTCATTCGCGGCACGTTAAGCGTGGCTTTGCGCGTGCGTATGTCCGCGCAGCGCCTTGGCGTAGCTCATCATGCCCGCGACGCGACACATAGCGCCCTGTCGCGTCCGCGACACGATCATCTACCCCCCCAGACGCCCCGTCTACCCCCCCCCCCCGTATCCTATGCGCGCTAATCACCTGTTTATATTAATAAGGTAGGAGTCTCAATTTGGAAATTGGTTACGTTAGTTAATTTGTATAGCTAATCGTCTATCTCATTCAATGTTAATCTACTAAAAGTGGTCACATTTACATTAGTGCATGTAGCTAATTCTTTTGTTAGAACCAATTGGAACTAAAGCACGTAACGTTTAGTTATTCGTTTACCCGTAGTGCGTCTCGGGCATAAGCTTTAACTCTCGCGAGACCCTTCCCCATTTCTTTCTAACCAAGGTAAATTCATTATCGTATGTGATATTCTATGCATATTTACTTTATTTGTTCCCTTGTATGGTGTACTGTTTGTTTCCTAATTTGAATGGATGGATGTATGTATGCTTGCAATCGCATAGAGAACGATCCGGTTGAAGAGCCCGAGGAACTCGCAGGAGAAGCCCCTGAGCAGCAGTCGGTTGGTGGAGGCAAGTGTCCCTTGACCTATCTCTGTCCTATACATCCTTTAATTCACCTCCTGCATTACTCAATCATACCTAAGGATTTACTAGCTTTTGTTATCCATGTCCTTGTTTACCTATTTGGGTTGGATTATTACTGCTTAGTCTGATGCTATTGCTCAACTCTAATCAATGAACATGATGAGAATTATCTATGATACGCTATTTTCCCTCTTATTTATGATCATACTTATGACCTTCAAGGGGGCTCGAGCGATTTCTCGAGTGCCTCTCCGTAAGGACCTGTTCGTTGGATGACCGCCCGGGAAAACAGTGCAACCATGAGGGTAGAATGGGATGCCCTTAGCTGAATAATTAGAGGAACTGGGGTGTAGTTCGCTTCGCCGTCGTGCCGTCAATGGGGCTCGGTGTATGCGGCTCGCTCTGCCAAGGTTGATTTGTCCCTTGTGGAGGAGTGCGGTACATTTGGGAAACCTAACGGGCGGCTACAGCCCCGGGGAACCTATGTAAAGGCTACGTAGTGAGACCTTGCCTACTCACCTTGGGAGTGTTCAAGGGTCCGTAAAACCCGAGGCAAAAAGGGAATCACGGCTCATGGGTAAAGTGCGTAACCTCTGCAGAGTGTTATGAAACTGATATATCAGCCGTGCTCGCGGTTATGAGCGGCCAAGGGAGCTCCAGTGATTAGTGATACTTGATCAGAGACATTTTGGTTTACAGGTGGCAATGAGATTGATGGTTCTGGTTATGACTATGGTGCTGGTAAGTTGTATTCTTTCCGTTTGGAAAGGGTACATTGGGCTAATAACTTGGGTTAATGCTAAAACCTAGCTTTCTACTAGTAAGTAATAATCTGACCAACTAAAAGCAACTGCTTGACTTATCCCCACATAAAGCTAGTCCACTACAGCCAAAACAGGACGCTTGCTGAGTATGTTGATGTGTACTCACCCTTGCTCTACACACCAACCCCCCCCTTCCCCAGGTTGTCCGCATTGCAACCACTGCTCAGGAGAAGATGAAGCCGTGGAAGGAGACTTCCAGGAGTTCTAAGACTACGATGAGTTCTAGGTGTGGGTTAGCGGCAACCCCCAGTCGGCTGCCTGTGAAGGCCGCGTTTATCTACGTTTCATTTTTGCACTTTGATTATTGTAAATACTATGTGGATGTCTCAGACATATGATGTAATCGACTATTATTTCCCCTTTTATGCTATTTGAGCACTGTGTGATGATGTCCATGTTATGTAACTGTTGTGTACGTGAATTGCTGATCCTGGCACGTACATGGTTCGCATTCGGTTTGCCTTCTAAAACCGGGTGTGACATAGGTGGTATCAAAGTCGTGCTAACTGTAGGACCGCTAACCTAGAGTAGAATGGTCGTTCTAAGGACTATAGACCTCTGTCCCTACCTTGACTTTGATATCCCTTCAAAAGTTGGTCATATCGACCAAACCTATGTTCTACTATATATTATACCTTGCTGAAAATTATGTTTCATTCTAATCCTCCATTTATTCATGGTTCATTACTTGCTGGTCACATTAATTCTGTTCTCACTCTTTTGCTTGTGGTGTCTTTTGTAGATGGCTCGACTTAGACACACTGCACGAAAGTCCGTCATCCCCTTCTTACCCTCCCGCCTTGCTGAGCATCCGCTTCGCCGTCCCGTGGCCGGACAGCCCAGCCACTTGGAGAGGCTGCACCACCGCCTGCATGAGGAGCAGGAACGTCGACGACAGGAGCAGCAGGGCTCTTCTTTCTCGCTCCACCAGGAAATAGAGTCCGTGAGGAGCTGCTCCCCTGTGCTTCCCCTGGAGGCGCCCCCTGCACCACCACTGGGCGCCCCAGCCTCTGGAGTAGCTGCTGGAGGAGACCCAAACAATGGAGGTGGCGATGATAGCTCGAGCCACGACACCGACTTCTCTGCTGACCAGGAGCCAAAAGGATGGGTTGCTCGACCCATCACTCGCGACGCTGCTCGCGGGTGTCACTTCCGCGATGCGCTCGACACCCTGCTACGTCGGGCAATTAACCGACATACTTGGTCCATCGAGTATCGCTGTGTGGTCTACTAGCATAGTCGCGGGGTCTACCCGGACCGCTGGGAGGCAACCTGCTTGGTGCGCCGTCCGGAGAACAGTCTCTAGGGTGCTGAGGTCTGCTCAGAGCACTATTCCATCTCTGAGCGGGACTCAGCTGAGGCGGCCATGCAAGATGCTGCACGGCGTGCGCTTTCGCACTACTGCTCGGTTCTCGGTGGGGTAGCTGACGGTCTCGACCTGAAGTATTACCCCCGCCGTCCATCTGGCAGCACAGGAGGCGTGATTGTCTCACCTGTCGGTGAGGACAATCCTAGGTTGAGCAGCACAGTCAACCTAGCCGCCGTGCTAAACACGTTGCTGGACCATGCATTAGACGAGCTGAGTAGGGCTCGTGGTGAGATCGCCCTGCTGCGGGCTGAGCGCGTGGAACGTCGTCACCTGGACGATGGTTCTCCCGCTCCCGTCGGGACTCAGCACCCATACCGCTCACCTCGGCGTGGACGCCAGCCTTATGGCAATCCCGACTGCAAGACCAAGATAGACTTGGAACCATAGATCGCTAGAGTCGGATCTTGTAATTAATACAAAATATATACATAGAAGCTACAGTCTTAGCATTAGTCTCGCTCTTAGTTAGTCTTAGTTAGACAGGGTAGTTTGCTATATCCTGTGCATTTATGTTTGTCATGATGAACTATGTTTGATTTGGATCTTTGTAATGACTGTCGCCAGGATGTGGGTATCCCCTGCATTTTGGTTTACCGGTTATATGTTAATGGAGTTAGTTATCTAGTTGGGAAGCCTTTCATTCCACTTTCCTCTTTATCTGAGAAGTTGTGTTGGTCTGTGTTGGAGATCAGTGAAGATGCTCATCTGTTCAGTGTTGTTGAAGATTCTATACTCTTTTCTTATGCTGCAAGGTTTGCAAGGTTGGTTCTAATGCGTGGTTGCATTCTACAGATGTCAGAGAACAGGCACAGAGGAGGAAGGCGTGCTCAGCAGGAGCAAGCCGGTCAGTAGGATGAGGCGCCCCAGCAACAGCAGCTGCCGCCCCCGCCCCCGATGTCCATCGAGCAGATGTTTCTGATGCAGACTCAGGCAGTTCAAGCCATCGGACAGACTCTGGCCGCCATTCAGCAGCAGCAGCAGGCACCACCTCAGCCTCAGATGCCTCAGATGCCAGGGACAAGCGTGCTGAATTCATGAGAGGTCATCCCCCAACGTTCGCTCATTCTTCTGACCCCATGGATGCTGAAGACTGGCTGCGCACTGTGGAGCGGGAGTTGCATACCGCTCAGTGTGATGACAGGGAGAAAGTCCTGTATGGTCCTCGTCAGTTGAGAGGAGCAGCTCAGTCATGGTGGGAGTCTTATCTCGCCACCCATGCCAACCCCAACACCATCACCTGGGAAGAGTTTAGAGATAGCTTTCGTCAGTACCATGTGCCCGCAGGTCTGATGACAGTGAAGAAGGAGGAGTTCCTGGCCCTCAAGCAAGGGTCATCGTCTGTCAGTGAGTACCGGGACAGGTTTCTGCAGCTGTCTCGCTATGCTCCTGAAGATGTCAACACCGATGCCAAGCGACAGTACCGTTTTCTGAGAGGCCTGGTTGACCCTCTGCACTATCAGTTGATGAATCACACCTTCCCGACATTCCAGCACTTGATTGATAGGGCAATCATGACAAAGAGGAAGCGTAAGGAGATGGAGGATCGCAAGCGAATGATTAGTGGACCCCAGCCTGGAAGCAGCAGTCGTCCTTGTTTCTCAGGCAATCAACCTCAGCAGTTCAGGCAGAACCAGCGTCCACCTCAGCAGCATCAGCAGTTCTAAAGGCAGTATCCTCAGCATCAATATCAGAATCGTTAGAACAATCAGTCAGAAGGAGGTCAGTTTCAGAGGCAGAATCAGCAGGCACCTTGTCTTCCTGCCCCCGCAACTCAGCAGAATAGTCAGGCAGCAACAGTTCAGGTCGGAAATAGAGCATGTTTCCACTGTGGAGAGCAAGGCCATTGGGTGATGCAATGTCCGAAGAAGGCAGCCCAGCAGCAGTCAGGCCCCAATGCCCCAGCAAAGCAGAGCGTGTCTCAGCCTGGAGCAGGCAACCACGCTCAGCCGCGTTATAACCATGGAAGACTGAATCACTTGGAGGCTGAAGCAGTTCAGGAGACCCCCGGCATGATAGTAGTTGTGTTCCCAGTTGACTCCCATATTACAGAAGTGTTATTTGATACTGGAGCAACGCATTCTTTCATTACTGCATCATGGGTGAAAGCACATAATCTCCCAATTACTACCATGTCAACCCCCATTCAAATTGACTCAGCCGGTTGTAAAATTCGAGCCGATAGCATTTGTTTGAATGTATGTGTGGAAATAAGGGGGATAGCGTTTCCCGCTAACCTCATAGTAATGGGTACTCAGAGAATAGATGTCATCCTAGGGATGAATTGGCTAGATAAGTATCAGGCAATTATCAGTTGTGATAAGAGGACAATCAAGTTGGTGTCCCCACTAGGAGAGGAAGTGGTGACCGAGTTAGTCCCGCCTGAGCCGAAGAAAGGAAGTTGTTATCAGATGGCTGTCGATAGCAGTGAAGCAAACCCAATTGAGAGGATCAAGATTGTGTCTGAGTTTCCAGATGTGTTTCCCAAGGACCTACCGGGTATGCCACCAGAGCGGAAAGTTGAGTTTGCCATAGAGCTTCTTCCTGGAACCGCCCCCATCTATAAGAGAGCTTACAGAATATCTTGACCCGAGTTGGTTGAGCTTAAGAAGCAGATTGATGAGCTGTCAGAGAAAGGTTACATTTGGCCAAGAACCTCACCTTGGGCCGCCTGTGTCCTATTTGTGGAGAAGAAAGATGGCACCAAAAGGATGTGTATCGATTATCGAGCTCTGAATGAGGTCACAATCAAGAACAAGTACCCTTTGCCCAGAATAGAAGATCTGTTCAACTAGTTGAGAGGAGCCAGTGTGTTCTCAAAGATAGATCTGAGGTCGGGTTATCATCAGCTCAGGATTCGACCTTCAAACATTCCGAAGACAGCATTCATTACCAAGTATGGGTTGTATGAGTTCACAATGATGTCTTTCGGTTTGACAAATGCACCAGCCTTCTTTATGAACTTGATGAACAGTGTATTTATGGATTATCTTGATAAGTTTGTGGTGGTATTCATTGATGACATTCTGATTTATTCTCAAAGCGAAGAAGAGCATGCAGATCATTTGAGGATGGTATTGCAGAGATTGCGAGAGCACTAGTTGTATGCAAAGCTGAGCAAGTGTGAGTTCTGGATCAGAGAAGTCTTGTTCTTGGGTCATATAATCAACAAAGAAGGATTGGCTGTGGATCCGAAGAAAGTGGCAGACATTCTGAACTGGAAAGCGCCAACAGATGCCCGAGGAATCAAGAGTTCCATTGGAATGGCCGGATATTATCGGCGATTCATTGAAGGGTTTTCGAAGATTGCGAAACCAATGACAGCTTTGCTAGGCAACAAGGTTGAGTTCAAGTGGACCCAGAAATGTCAAGAGGCCTTTGAAGCACTGAAAGAGAAGTTGACTACAGCGCCTGTCTTAGTCTTGCCTGATGTGCACAAGCCCTTCTCGGTGTATTGCGATGCTTGTTACACAGGTTTGGGATGTGTGTTGATGCAAGAGGGAAGAGTTGTGGCTTACTCGTCTCGACAGTTGAAGGTTCATGAGAAGAATTACCCGATCCATGATCTAGAGTTGGCAGCAGTGGTTCACGCACTGAAGACATGGAGGCACTATCTGTATGGACAGAAATGTGATGTTTACACAGATCACAAGAGTCTGAAGTACATATTCAATCAGACAGAGCTGAATATGAGGCAACAAAGATGGTTAGAGCTGATCAAAGACTATGAGTTGGAGATTCATTACCATCCAGGCAAAGCAAACATAGTGGCAGATGCTTTGAGCAGGAAGAGTCAAGTCAATCTAATGGTCGCTCGTCCGATGCCTTACGAGTTGGCCAAGGAGTTTGACAGGTTAAGTCTCGGATTTCAGAACAATTCGCGAGGAGTCACGGTTGAGTTGGAACCTACCCTAGAGCGGGAAATCAAAGAAGCACAGAAGAATGATGAGAAGATCAGTGAGATCCGGCGACTGATTCTAGATGGTAGAGGCAAAGATTTTTGGGAAGATGCTGAAGGTGTGGTATGGTTCAAAGACCGCTTGTGCGTTCCCAATGTCCAGTCTATTCGGGAGTTGATTCTCAAGGAAGCTCATGAGACAGCTTATTCGATTCATCCTAGAAGTGAGAAGATGTATCAGGATCTGAAGAAGAAATTCTGGTGGTACGGAATGAAGAGGGAAATCGCAGAACATGTGGCTATGTGTGATAGTTGTCGGTGGATCAAGGCAGAACATCAGAGACCAGCTGGATTGTTGCAACCGTTGCAAATCCCTCAATGGAAATGGGATGAAATTGGTATGGATTTCATAGTCGGATTGCCTCGCACTCGAGCCGGCTACGATTCCATTTTGGTAGTGGTGGACCGCTTAACCAAGTCAGCTCACTTCATACCTGTCAAGACCAGCTATAGCAGTGCAGTATTGGCAGAGTTGTACATGTCTCGGATCGTTTGTCTTCATGGTGTGCTAAAGAAGATAGTGTCAGACAGAGGAACGCAGTTCACCTCTCATTTCTGGCAGCAGTTGCATGAAGCCTTGGGCACACATCTGAATCTCAGTTCAGCTTATCATCCGCAGACAGATGGTCAGACTGAGAGAACCAATCAAATTCTTGAAGACATGTTGAGAGTCTGTGCGTTGCAAGATCAGTCCGGATGGGACTAGAGATTGCCTTATGTAGAGTTTTCCTATAACAACAGTTACCAGGCCAGTTTGAAGATGTCACCATTTCAGGCGCTCTATGGAAGGAGTTGTAGAACTCCGTTGCCATGGGATCAACCTGGAGAAAAGCAGGTGTTTGGGCCAGACATTCTGCTTGAAGCTGAAGAGAACATCAAGATGGTTTGAGAGAATCTGAAGATAGCGCAATCAAGGCAGCGAAGCTATGCAGACACAAGAAGAAGAGAGCTGAGTTTCGAAGTCGTGGAGAAGTATCAGATTCTTGCAAGACGTGGAGAAGTGGCCTATCAGCTCAGCCTACCAGAGAATTTGTCTGCTGTGCATGATGTCTTTCATGTGTCTCAGTTGAAGAAGTGCTTGCGTGTGCCAGAAGAGCAGTTGCCAGTGGAAGGTCTTGAAGTCCAGGAGGACTTGACCTACGTTGAGAAGCCAGTGCAAATCCTTGAGGTTGCAGACAGAGTCACCCGAAAGAAGACCATCCGAATGTGCAAAGTCAGATGGAATCACCACTCGGAGGAAGAAGCAACCTGGGAGCATGAAGATGATCTAATGGCTAAATACCCTGAGCTCTTTGCTAGCCAACCCTGAATCTCGAGGGCGAGATTCTTTTAAGGGGGATAGGTTTGTAACGCCCTGAATTTGGGGGTAGAATTTTTTTCTTCTTTTCTCTCACCAAATTCAGGCGTTACTCTTTCTTTTTCCCTCTTCTTCTCGCTAAGCCTTGATCTTTTCCAGAAGTTATAGCGAGAATTAGCTCGACATCTTGTGTAAGCAAAACCTAGAACTATTTTTGGTTGTTGCATCATGCCGGATTATGCACTCTTTTCTTTGTGGTTGAGTGAATTGAAGAATTAGGCATATAAGAAAATATGGAAAATAGGAAAAAGAAAAACCTTTTCTTTTTCTCTCCCCCCTTCCCCCTCCCCTCCCCCGTCGTGGGCCATCCCGGCCGGCCCAGCCGCCCCCCTCCCCCCCTTTTTTTTCTTTTTCTAAAATTCCCTCCCCCTCCCCCTCCCCAACTCCCTCTCCCTAACCCTAGCGCCGCCGCCGCCCTCCCCTGCCCTAGCGCCGTCGCCGCCGCTCCCTCCCCCGCGCGCCGCCGCGCCGCCCTCCCCCGTCGTGGTGAGGCCTCCCCCCCTCCTCCCCTCTCCTTTCCCCCTCTCCCTCATCCTTCCTCGCCCGCCCGGCCGCCCGGCTCGACCGCCCGGCTCGGCCGTCCCCGGCGAGCCCCGCCCCCATGACCGGCGAGCCCGCCCCACCCCGCTGTGCCGACCTCCGCCGCCTCGGCCCCCGGCGAGCCCGCGCCCGCGCCCGCCCCTGCCTCGGCGAGCCGCCCCCGCCCCGACCCCGCGTTCGGCCGCCCCGCCGCGCCCCGACCTCGGCCAGCCCTCGCCGCGCCCGGCCCCGGCTCGGCCGCCCCGCGCCGCCCCTTCCCCACCCCACCCCGTCCGTCCGGCGCCCCGGCGAGCCTGCCCCCGCCCGCGCCCGGCCGCCCCGGCGAACCCGCCTTGCCCTCGCGCCGCCCTCGGTTCGGCCGCCCCCTCCGGCGAGCCCATCCCCGACCTCGACCGCCCCCTCGCCGGCCCCGCCGTGCCCCGGATCGACCGCCCTCGGCGACCCGCCCGCCCCCGTGCTCTGCCGCCTCTCCGGCGAGCCGCCCCGCTCGTCCCCGGCGAGCCCCACGCCCGGCCCGGCCGCCCTCACCGTCGCCCGTGTTCGCCCGCCCGCCCTGGCGTGCCGCCGGCGTGCCTTGCTCGTGTCGTGATGGCCCCGGCGCGGCCTCGAGCTCGGCCCAGCGCGCGGCCCCGACACGTGCGTGACTCGTTCGTGGCACGTTAAGCGTGGCTTTGCGCGTGCGTATGCCCGCGCAGCGCCTTGGCGTAGCTCATCGTGCCCGCGACGCGACGCATAGCGCCCTGTCGAGTCCGCGACACGATCGTCTACCCCCCCAGACGCCCCATCTACCCCCCGTATCCTATGCGCGCTAATCACGTGTTTATATTAATAAGATAGGAGTCTCAATTTGGAAATTGGTTACATTAGTTAATTTGTATAGCTAATCGTCTATCTCATTCAATGTTAATCTACTAAAAGTGGTCACGTTTACATTAGTGCATGTAGCTAATTCTTTTGTTAGAACCAATTGGAACTAGAGCACGTAACATTTAGTTATTCGTTTACCCGTAGTGCGTCTCGGGCATAAGCTTTAACTCTCGCGAGACCCTTCCCCATTTCTTTCTAACCAAGGTAAATTCATTATCGTATGTGATATTCTATGCATATTTACTTTATTTGTTTCTTTGTATGGTGTACTGTTTGTTTCCTAATTTGAATGGATGGATGTATGTATGCTTGCAATCGCATAGAGAATGATCCGGTTGAAGAGCCCGAGGAACTCGCAGGAGAAGCCCCTGAGCAGCAGTCGGTTGGTGGAGGCAAGTGTCCCTTGACCTATCTCTGTCCTATACATCCTTTAATTCACCTCCCGCATTACTCAATCATACCTAAGGATTTACTAGCTTTTGTTATCCATGTCCTTGTTTACCTATTTGGGTTGGATTATTACTGCTTAGTCTGATGCTATTGCTCAACTCTAATCAATGAACATGATGAGAATTATCTATGATACGCTGTTTTCCCTCTTATTTATGATCATACTTGTGACCTTCAAGGGGGCTCGAACGGTTTCTCAAGTGCCTCTCCGTAAGGACCTGTTCGTTGGATGACCGCCCGGGAAAACAGTGCAACCATGAGGGTGGAATGGGACGCCCTTAGCTGAATAATTAGAGGAACCGGGGTGTAGTTCGCTTCGCCGTCGTGCCGTCAATGGGGCTCGGTGTATGCGGCTCGCTCTGCCAAGGTTGATTTGTCCCTTGGGGAGGAGTGCGGTACATTTGGGAAACCTAACGGGTGGCTACCGCCCCGGGGAACCTTTGTAAAGGCTACGTAGTGAGACCCTGCCTACTCACCTTGGGAGTGTTCAAGGTTCCGTACAACCCGAGGCAAAAAGGGAATCACGGCTCATGGGTAAAGTGCGCAACCTCTACAGAGTGTTATGAAACTGATATATCAGCCGTGCTCTCGGTTATGAGCGGCCAAGGGAGCTCCAGTGATTAGTGATACTTGATCAGAGACATTTTGGTTTACAGGTGGCAATGAGATTGATGGTTCTAGTTATGACTATGGTGCTGGTAAGTGGTATTCTTTCCGTTTGGAAAGGGTACATTGGGCTAATAACTTGGGTTAATGCTAAAACCTGGCTTTCTACTAGTAAGTAATAATCTGACCATCTAAAAGCAACTATTTGACTTATCCCCACATAAAGCTAGTCCACTACAGCCAAAACAGGATGCTTGCTGAGTTTGTTGATGTGTACTCACCCTTGCTCTACACACCACCCCCCCCTTCCCCAGGTTGTCCGCATTGCAACCACTGCTCAGGAGAAGATGAAGCCATGGAAGGAGACTTCCAGGAGTTCCAAGACTACGACGAGTTCTAGGTGTGGGTTAGCGGCAACCCCCAGTCGGCTGCCTGTGAAGGCCGCGTTTATCTACATTTCGTTTGTGCACTTTGATTATTGTAAATACTATGTGGATGTCTCAGACATATGATGTAATCGACTATTATTTCCCCTTTTAATGCTATTTGAGCACTATGTGATGATGTCCATGTTATGTAACTGTTGTGTACGTGAATTGTTGATCCTAGCACGTACATGGTTCGCATTCGGTTTGCCTTCTAAAACCGGGTGTGACACAGATATAGAAAATTTATACGGCTCATTAATAATAATAACACATATATGTGGAAATATGAGCGACACTTAAAGTGCAAACAGAGTCACAAGTTGCACGTCGAGTTTCTAAAGGTTCATCATTAACCACATATCCTCGAATGCAAGAAAGGCCTTTTGGTCTGAACCAATAAAAGCATGGTCTGCGCATGTACCAGTCATGCAACCTTTTAATACTAGTAGGGACCTTCCTCAGTTTCTCAAGAGTAAGTAGAGGTCTAGTCAGCACATATTGTTTAGGCACATTTTTATAATTTGCCTTAGTTGGGATCTTTATCTTTGCGGCCATTGCCTTAGCCTTTTCTGCAGACTCCTCGTGCTCGGCCAAATCAACAGTACATGACATGAGGTCCCGTCCAATCCCTTCCAAAAATCGAGCTGTGCAAGCAGTAGTAGCTTTACTCTTCTTTTTCTCGAATGTAAACACCAATTTTGGTAGAGGGAATTTAGATTTCTTTGATTGTCGTGAATCCCTTGATGGCTGTGGAGAAGGTGGTGGTGTCCTAAATGTTGATGCTTGTGGTGAAGATGGTGGATTAGAAAGAGGATGAGGAGCAGCATGGGAAGATTGTGGAGGTGATGACGGATATAAAGGTACTAAAGTTTGAGGAGGCGGAGATGGTTGGGGATGAGACGACGACGACGTTGGTGGATCAACCAATTCGACATCGCTTCGAGGCCAAAGGATGAAATTTTTGATGGCTTGTCCAAGTGTCTCAATTCCTTCGGACCTAGGGATGTCTAGCATGTCGTCGTCAGATCCTTGGACGACCATCGTCACTTCTACCTTGCAATAATCATCTGGTATGTCGCTTCCATGAAACTTGTGTCCTAAGATCGCAATGCTTGTTCCTACTTTCTTCGTGCAATTATTGTTAATACCATATCTTATAACCAGTGTGCACATCACTGGCCTTGTTATGTCATCAACTGGATAACAGACCTTATTTCCCATTGATGTGACAGAGCTTGGGACGGTTGTACAATCGGTGGAAGCCGGTGGTTGAGCTGCTGGAATTATTTGCAGGTGTGGAGTGGTCCTATGTTGAACAGACATCGCACTTGCCAACTGCTGCATCAATTCTGGTGGAGGATTTGATAGCATTTGAGACATCAGGTCTTTGAACTCTTTCTTTGCCTCCTGCTTAAAATAATCCAAAAACTCTTCTTTGTATCGATCACGTTTCTTGTACAAACCTTCCCACTGTGGTTCGAATCCTTCCTTCCATCCTTCCTTAGACGAGATTCCTCGCACACGGCCTAGATGCTCAGGGTTACCGAGACTAGCCGTTAGGATGTCTCTCTCTCTTTGTGGCTTAAATGATCCTTGGCTCTGCTTAGCTACCATTGCATATATGTTTTTCGCAACTTCTTCGACATTTGGATCATCAAAAGATACACCCACCTCAGTTTCCCTGGGTTTTCTAGCACGGATCCAATTAGCCATCCTTTCACCAAGTTGCTCGGAAAACGTCGGCAACCCTGCGGCCTTCTTCTCGGCATCTTCTTGTCTCCATTTAGAAACTTGACGCCTGTAAGCACCTGTGCCTAAGTGGTGGTGGTACTTGTTCTTCTTAGATAGTTCTGAATTTACCTTGCTTAGAGATATGAATTCAGGGCTGCTCCTCTGCTCTAGAAATACTGCCCATTGACCTTCTGAGATTTTATATTTTTTTGTCGGGTCTAGACCTTTCTTTGCAAATTTTGTATTCATCTGAGACCTCCAGTTTTGAAAATTGATTGCAAGCTGCTTCATCGTGTATTCCTTCACGAGTTCTTCTGAACCTTGAGCTAGAACAAACCTCATTAATAGCTTATTCCATGTTTGATTCTTGACATCATCTGACACATCTTTCCAATATCGGATTGTGATGTCAAGATTATCCCTAACTAAGAACCCAAGTGCATTTCGAAACTTAGGGAGTGCCTCTTTTGGAGCTAGGGGCTGACCTTTCGGACTCACATCTGAGATTTTATATGTTTTGTCAGGAAACTTGTTCAGTCCCCTGTCACCTCTTTTCCGGTCGCTCTGCGTCCTTTTCCTTGACCTCTC
Source organism: Zea luxurians (assembly GCA_029449295.1). Lineage (NCBI taxonomy): Eukaryota > Viridiplantae > Streptophyta > Magnoliopsida > Poales > Poaceae > Zea > Zea luxurians. The sequence goes on along the minus strand of JAOPSE010000010.1, from coordinate 31,592,187 downwards.
GGTGGTTGTATCGGTCAATACCGGTGCGTCTTCGTCTTGGTTCAGCCCCGGTTGTGACGGAACCTTCCAAGTCATTAGGCCCACCTACGGTTGTCCTTATCCAATAGACATCAGGCAACCCCGTAGATGTTCCTGAATCACTTGATAAGTTCGGTATCTTTCCTCACCTTTCCAGGAATGTTTCACCCGTCTTGCAGACATTACAGAACATCGGAGATATCGGAATGCGGAAGTGATTACATAAACTTACATTTATTTAAAAAGTAAGATTTAGTTATTTATTACAGACCAGAAAATATAAACGAGTGCAGAGTAGTATTATTACATACCAAGGGAGGAAAAAACTCCTCCCATAAAAGTTTATACACAAAAGTTTTTATGGAGGACCATGTCCTCCCGCATCTTCATTGCTGATTTTCATCCTGGGGAACCACCTTGGTACAAAAGCAACAGAAATGTGCTGCTCCCTCACCTAAAAACAACGAGGGAATAAACCCTGAGTATGGAATTACTCAGCAAGTCTTACCCGACTAAAGAAAAGACTCTCAAGGGCATGCTGGTTATAAGGGAGTCAAGGAGTGGCTTATCAAGAATCAAAGACTCTGTTTTGCAGAAAAGCTTACTATGAGTGGATCCTTAAAAATCCAGTTTTATTTTTAGGTTAAGTAAAGTTACCTGCAGCTAGAGTTCTTTCTACCCTAGTTCAAACACTTGTCCTGCACTAGCCAGTTTCTCATTAATCCCTTTACTTTTTGTGGATTGCTACGTATAGGGCAGTGACCAAGTCTTCATAACCGCGAAGGTACGGCGATCCGAATCGATTATACTCAGCTGAGGATCTCCAATCACACGACATATGTAGCACTTAACCCTTGCATATGTCAACCCGCCACCGGGGTTCTTAAGACCAGATCAGGTTCACGCAAACCGAGAGCACAGATACACCACCGTCCAGCCTCTTGCCACGGAGGGTACACGCTACTCTCGCCACCGCTCCACGCCCATTTCGTGTTATCTTATTCTGGCCTTAGTCTGCCCGAGGCAAGGCTTACCCATGACGAGGCATGTGACCAGTTAAAGGGTCCTCGGTCAGCAAGCCTACATCGACACGGTCCTTAATCGACACAGACAGAGACACTACACCGAGGCTCTCTTCTCGTGCAAGTCACCCGCCCGGTCTCAGCTTAATCATTTTACGCAAAAACTTGGTACCTGGCAGAGGTACATCTTTTCCGATGTTGGATCCATCACGGCCATGATGGATCCACCATCAAGTTTTATTTTCAAAAACATTCCTCCCGCTTTGCCAATCATCTTTTGTAAAACAAAACCTTTTGTTTTGCTAGAGCAATACTAAGCATAGTAAAAACTTTTTGTAAAGCAGGATATCAAGGAAGGTAATCAAAGATCAAGGAAGGTAATGCAGGAATTGTTTAAGCATTCAACTCCTATCGCCTAATGCATCAAGCAAGTGAGAAAGATTTTAAAAACATCAAGGGAGGTGGCAAATGCACCGAGGCTTGCCTTCGTTAACAGGTGAGTCTGGCTCGGATCCACAGATATCAAAGTAAAAGCAGTTGCCTGCTTGAGAATCCGAGGGTGGTGGTGTCCTTTCTTCGGTGACTTCTGCTTCTTCTTCGCGTTCTAACATAACCACATATATATACGAATGGATGCCATGGGATGCTTATGAGAATGCAAAGATAATATAAACTTATTATCTAAGTCTTGAATACAACTCTCCTCCACGGAACTCCGAGAACTTAGGGTTTCCGGAGTTAGTAAAGGAGTTCAAAGGGCAGGGGGGTGGTTTTGGGTTCTAAGTATCAAACAAAGTCCAAATCAATCCAAATTCTACCCAAGGCTCCTAAATAATATAAGGAACTCATATAAAAATTTTGAGCATTTTTGGGATTACTATTTATCTTTTAAAAATCCAGAATTACTTCTTTAAGCTATTTTAAATGCCCTAAAATTCTTTATTTAAACTAAAAAGCATGAAACTATTTTTACTAAATTCTAGGGAAAATAAGGAACCTAGGAAAATTGGTTTCACAATTTTATCATTTTTCTATAATTTTCTAAAATTGTTTTGGCTCTGGAGTAAAAAGAAAAGAAGAAAGGCACAACAGTAGTGGGCTGATTTCAGCCCACCGGCCCAGTTCAGAGGGAGAAAGGCGCCCGCGCGCGCCCGCGCCCTGGCGGCTTTACAAAAAAAACCTCGGGGTTTTATCTATCTAGAGACCGGTTCTTCTACTGTTCTGATGGGTCGTTGACAAATCACAAAAAGGACCTTCCTCTTCTATCTCTTTGCAAGGCCAAGTCCACGACGGCGCTCCGCACGGGAAGCTTCCTCCGGCGAGTTGGACCGGCCGGAGGGAGCTAAGACCGGTGCCAAGCTTCGGATCAAACTCAATTCAAGACCCAGAGAGGATTTTCCCCAACTTAATTGCACTAATGATCAAGTGGTTTGCTCTGGCGACGGTGACCGCGAGAACTAAAGCAAGACTGTCGCGTTCACGGCGACCAGAGGCTACACTGTGCAATTGAGTGGGTTGATAGGCATCACGGACACACGAGATCACTTAAACAAGGTTTGAATCGGGCAGAGCTTTACCAGAGCCGGCTGGCCACGGTGAACTCGGTTTCACGGTGTTCTTCGACTGATTCGGGGGAAATATGAAATTGGAGCTTGTTGGTGATCGGCTGGGAGTAATACTGGACGTGGGGGTGCGCGATGATGTTGCGAAGCTATTCACAGACTCAATTTATAGATCCCCAGGGCGGTGGTGCTGAATTTTGAGCGGGCAGTACAAGTGACCAGAGATGAGGAAGAACTCTAGGCGTGGTGAATACGTGTCTAGTAGCGTGGCAGTGATTCCGGCGATCGACGGAGAGCTGCTAAGGTTTATAGCGATGCGGTGGAAAGGCTAAGCCACGCGGCGCACGGCCGGAGGCGGCGGTTACCAGCGAGCACATCCATTCCGGCCGCAAAGAGGAAGAGAGTCACGAGGAGTCACCGGAGTGGCCTCCAGCTCACCGCCGGTGAGGATCCTATACCGTGTGTCCTTATCTGTTCATCCCGAGCATAAGCTGGGCCATCCACGGCACGAATCACGGCGAGGTCGGTCGTCGGCGGTGGGTTTGCTGGCGAGCTGATCTTCTTCAGTTACACACTGTACCATGGTGAACACTCCATCAGACAACATGACAGAGCAAGTTCAGAGCAGTATTTCTCCAAATTTTTCATTGCAACTTTGTCAAAACTCTATACCAAAGTTGTAGAGTTACAAACCAGCTACAATTCAACTATAGGACTTGAACATATTTGAGTACTAAATCAAGGTTGAATTCGTGCTCAAAGTTGGCTCCATTACACTGAAACTCTGAAATTCAGACTGAACCAGTCTGACAACCAATCTTTGAGCAGGATTATCTCCAATAATTTCTTAATAACTCTGCTCCCACTCTTAAGCAAAGTTGTTCTCCTATAAATAGGCTACAATTTTGATGTGGTGACCTAGGGCAAATTCTCAATAATTTGGAAGATCCCATGCTCCAAAGTTGAGCTTACCAATCTGAAATTCAGACTTAGAGAAATCTCAATTGGAGGTCCTTTTTGCATTTAAGTCCAAAACTCCACATTTGGCTTTCAAGTCCACACATTTGTGAACCAAGGGACTTAAAAAACTTATTTGACTTGATTTTTGCACCTTAGCCCAAAAGTGGACTAATTTTGCACTTAGGTCCCTAGGGTTTGGTTTTAGGGTTTTCCAGGGTTCTATTTAGGGTTTTTAGTATCCCAAGGGTATAAATGTGATTCAACTTGGTTTTTGGGGATATTTTATGACTTTTTCCCAAAAGCCTTAAGGTTTTTCTCATTTGGGTTAAGTTTTACCCCTTTAATCCCTATTTAGGGTTAAGTTCCCTAACCAGGGTCCTATTTGCAAAATACCAAAAACAATACACTTGTTTGAAATTTTTACCTAGTAAATGCACTCTAGGTGTGTCAAACATATGCAATATCAATGTTTATGATGTCATGCTCAAGTTTTAGTTATAGTAACACCAGGGGTGTTACACCGGTGCATCTTAGTATCGTGCCACGGCTTCATAAAGTATCACACGATATTGAGACAAGACCTCCTATTCATGTAATGAAATGCAAAACATACATTTGTAATAGACATTGTGAAATCAACTAATTAGGTATACACATACGAAACTAAAGATGTGTACTTTACCTCACACTCTTGTGGATCATAATTAGGGTCACGATGCAATTGACGTCGAGCGGCCCTATCTATGCTAGGACAAGGGTCGGTAGGCGTTTCATATCCTTCATCACTTGAATGTTCTTGAGAAACACCCTTGTTCATGTGGTCGGGCATTAACCCTTGGTCCTTGTTTACAGAACTCATTGAGCTATATATATATAAGATTGCAACAAAGATTCAAAAAATTGAACACAAAGTTTGGAACCGAAGATTAGAACACAATATATATAAAATCACACTAGGTTCTTACATAATACGCAGTCCATCATACTAAGTTCTTAGATATATAGTACATCATCCATCATACTAAGATTAGACCATATATCGTAATTTCTACTCGTCGTCGTCGTCCATCAGTGCCATCTAATCGATCTCCCCATCTTCATTGTCGGAGAGGATAATGACTGGCGCTACCGGCTCCACATGCACGGGCGCGGAGACAACCTCACGTGCATTCGTCGAAGCCGAGGAGCCCACAACGGCGTGTTGACGGCGACACTTCGAGAGAACTCTGCAGGCGCACATGAAAATACGGCTTACCGTGTCTTGATGATTGAGCCTCGACTGGCGCGTGGGGCTCGAGGTGGCGGCGATGCATGAGCCGCGTCGTTGCCAGCCGCTCCGCTAGTGTACGTGCCTTGAGACGCGCTACGATGGCATCCGCTGGGTCCATTTTGAGGTTGCGTCGACGACGAAAAAGACTAGCTTGAACTATATATATACTGCAGGCTGGCGGCGGCTGCCAAAGCAAGCATGCCCTAGGGTTTACTAACCGGCACGGCGTGCCATAGGGTTTACGACCAGCGGCGAGCACGGCGACTGGCATGGCTAGTGATGGTGGCGGCGGTGGCAGAGGCGAAAGGGAAAGAGTAAATAAAGGGACAGAGGAAAACATGAAGGTGGCGCGGGGACGACGCGGAGGATCGCCGGTGAAGAAACCCTCGGAGACGAAAATCCGGTAGCCTGACGGCGTGATGAGATGAACTGGCTACATGGGACTTGTAAGCTTTTCAAGCTCCCGCTCGCCACTAGTTATAAAGGCTCATTTTGTACTAGCGGTTGTCTTAGAGAACCGCTAGTATAGATAGTTTTCTACTGGCGGTTTTGTTAGAGAACCGCCAGTATAGATAGTTTGCCACTGGCGGTTTTGTTAGAGAACCGCCAGTATAGATAGTTTTCCACTGCGGTTTTGTTAGAGAACCACCGTATAAAATATTTACAATGGATTTCCATTGTCCATTATTACATTGAAGAAATGTATATATTGATCTCAAACTTATAGTAGACATGGTCCTAACAATAATCAATTACAAGATAAGTTTATAATCTAGGGAGCTATTATTCTGCCTTGTCCATCGTGGCGTACTCAGGGCAACAATTTACATGGGATGCTTCGCTCAACGTTCCTTATCTTGGTTGGATGGTCTATGAAAAGAGACATGTCGTTGAATTGGTTAAAATCCTCAATATCAGATACACCATCAACTCCTATAGCTTGTTGTTTTCCAGGAAAAACTACATGCTTCAATTTGTGGGTGCTTTTCTTCTCATTGTTAGGGATGATCTTTTCAGCATAGAAGACCTGTGCAGCACGAATAGCAAGGATCCATGTGTCATCTTTGTAACCTACCTTATTTAGATCAAGAACTCTCACCCCATATTTGTCTATCGTGACATGTTTGTCTTCAACCCATTGACATCGGAAAACTAAGATATTAAATGTACCATAGTCTAGTTCCCATATGTCCTCAATAAAGCCAAAATATGTAATAGTATGACCAGTTTCATCGTCTATGGCCTCGCATGGAACACCGTTGTTTTGTGATATGCTCCTTTTGTCCTTGGACTTGGTACAAAATGTAAATCCACTAATGCCATATGTTTGCCATGTCATGACCTCGCATGATGGTCCAGATGCCAACCCCTTAATGGTTTGTTCTTCTATTGTATCTCCGTGTGGAATGTCCTTCACCATTAGCCATGTGTTGAACCACAGCTTATGTTGCTTCATTACCCAATCATCTGTTTGCCTAGGATTTTGCTCGTGAAGCTCATTGATGTGTTGTTGGATAAATGGCTCCATTATCTCTAGCTGATGTAGTATGCTGTGATGTGCCTCAAGTACTGTATTGTAATCCGGTGGGATGAAGGATTTCCGTCCCATCCTACTGCTTCCATACAGTCTACCCTCTTGTCGTGACGGAGGCAGACCTATTGCAACCTAGTCTTTTAGGATACTATTGCAAAATGGACCTCCCGACTCAATGGCCTCTTCGGTACAGTACCCCTCTCTCATGGATGCCTCGGGACGAGCACGGGTTGATACATAACCATTTAGTATTGACATGAAACGCTCATATGTCCACATTTCGTGCAAGTACATAGGATCCAATGCCTCTATTTGTGGTACTAAGTGCACCACAAGGTGCACCATAATATCAAAGAACGATGGAGGGAAACACATCTCAAACTGTGATATTGTCTCCACCGCGAATTCCTAAAGAGATGCCAACTCATCACGATCAATTACCTTCTGTGAAATTCTATTGAAAAAGTAGCACAACCGTGTGATTTCCATCTTTAAAAACAGAGGATTTATAGCCCTGATGGCAATAGGTAGGAATGTAGTTAACATGACATGATAATCATGTGAGTTGTAGTTGGTGACCGTCAGGTCTTTCATTGACACAATGCTTCGTATGCTAGAGAAGAATCCGGATGGGACTCTCAAATTCTTGAGCCAAACACACATCGCATGTTTCTCATCTACATTAAGATTGTAGCTTGCTGCCGGGAGATGGTACTTCCCATTTTCTTGAAGAACAGGATGTAGTTTCTTTTGTATGCCTAAATTTACCATGTCCACGCGTGAATTGAGCCCTTCTTTTGTTTTGCCCTTTATGTCTAGCAAGGTGCAAATTATGCTTTCAAACACGTTTTTCTGAACATGCATACCATCGATCGCATGCTGCACATCAAACTCTTTCCAGTAAGGCAAGTACTCAAAGAAAATAGACTTCTTTTTGAATATAGCCCCCAAAGCTGGTTTGGCATCCTTCCTTGTTTTCCCATCTTTTGTCTTCTTCACGAAAACAAAGTTGATATTCTTGACTATTTCAAAAACTTTATGACCTCTATTGTTACCCGATGGAGGAGTAGAATGTAGTTCATCATTATTGTCGAAGTACTTATCCATCTTTCACATGCGATACCTGTGTGCTTCCAATAAAAAGCGTATGTGCCTCATATACACTATCTTCTTAGATGCAACAAGGGACACGTAAGCAGTTTCATCAATACATACTGTGCAACCAACCTTTGCCTTAAACTGGCCTGATAATGTGAAGAGAGCAGGGTAATCGATGATCGTAACAAAAATAATTGCTCTTAGTGTGAACGGATCTTTACGATACTCATCCAACATCTGAACACCTGTTTCCCACAGTATTTTCATATCCTCCATTAAGGGCTCCAAAAATACATCCATGTCAACTCCAGGTTGTGTAGGTCCAGAAATAAGAATGGTTAGCAAAATGTACTTTCATTTCTGCATCAACCATGGAGGAAGGTTGTATATGGTGAGGATCACCGGCCATGTGGTATGCTTACTACTCCTATCAGCAAATGGATTCATTCCATTGGTACTCAGTGTGAACCTAACATTTCTTGGTTCATCCGCAAAGTCTTGATGGTTGTAATTGAAATCTTGCCACTGCTTCCCATCGGCTGGATGTCGAAGCTTCCCATCGTTTTTGTGCTCATCAGAAGCATGCCAGCTCATAAGTTTGGCATCCTCGGGGTTAGCGAACAAACACCTCAACCGATCGACAACAGGGAGGTACCACATCACCAAAAGCAGGAATCTTTTTGAGCGCATAATAGTCTACTTCTTTTTCTTTGCTCGTGGATTTTGAAGTCTTCTTTTGGGCTTTCTTTCGCTTCTTGCCCTTAGACATGGATGCAACACACTCATCATCTCGATAGTCTTTATTCGTCTTATACCTACTTGCATTGCACTTTGGGCAGCTCTCCAAGTCTTTATAATAATTGCCTCGATAAAGGATACAATGATTTCTACACGCGTGGATCTTCTCCACATCCATAGCGAGCGGACTGATTAGTTTCTTTGCATAGTACGTGTTAGCAGGCACTTTGTTCTCCTTTGGAAGCATGTCTGCGATGATATTCAAGAACGCATCAAAGCTAGCATCAGACAGACCATATCTAGCTTTTAACATCAACAACTTTAACACAGACCAGAGCGTCGTGAACTCTTTGGTATAACCCTTACACTCATCGTACAAAGGCTCTTCTGCTGCATTCTTCAGGGACTCCATACCTGTCTTGAAGAACATCGATGGATCCATATGACGACGCAACATTGCCTCTAACAACTCTGCATCTTCCTCATCCATAACATTTGGTAGAACATGAGTTCTATCTTGATCAGTAACATTTGGCATTACATGTTTGCTCTGTGGAAGAGGTTGGTGTGTCCCGTGAACAAAATGAAATCTTTCGTCCTCAGTGGCTTCAGTCGTATAAGGCGCACTACCCTCTCCATGATTTGTCCAAACTGTGTAATCCTTCACAAATCCTCGGCATACCAGATGAGATATGATTTGGTTTGTGTCATCAAATACAACAACATTTTTGTAGTCCATGCATGGACAATATATGTGCTTTGTCTTTATTCTCCAAGCATGTTCCGTAGAGACATCAATAAACCTATGGACCTCGGATATGTATGACGGATCTAGCCTTGATAAGTTATACATCCACAATGTCCTCTCCATCACTACCTATAAAAACTAATAGAAAACACTCCAGAACACTTGTAAATTGGCAAGAGAAAAAGCTAACATTTCCTAACAACCAATGAACGAAACTTAATACCCAATTGACATATATTTCTAACATAAGCCGAATGTACATAATAAATTCCTAGCTACTAATAAACAAAAAATCTTAGTAATACCCAACAATTAATAACGTGTAATTTTACCAAAAATTATCTCTCCCTCTATCCCAAACATGGTGAAACGTAACCTTAGATACAAAACATGGCTACACACTACTCTCTCACCTGGTATAAAAGCCGAGATCCAAAATTTGGCTAAAATGATACATAATATGAACAAAAATGGACAAATAAACATAAAACCAACCTTTCTTAGCAACCTTCCTCCAAAAAACGAAGATCAAAACCTCGACCCTTGTATTTTATATAATCTAGGACCTCCAAAATCGCCTCCAATGGAAGTTGGCTGCGAGCTAGCTTCCTGTCGGGGGTGAAGGGTATTTATAATACAAAGTTCACATGTGGCTTGCTTAAGAAACTGTTAGTGAAAAAATATCACTAGCGGTTGTCTTACGAAACCACCATTGGAAATGTTCTTTCCACTGGCGGTTCCTTAACTCAGCCGCTTGTGGAAACCGTTTCATGTTGAATAATTGTGTCTTTTCAACTGTCCCTGTAGAATTGAAACGACAATTATGTCACCAAACACGAAGCGACGACTTTTGACGCTTGCTCCTCGAAGTTCGAGTAAACATCGATCCAGTTCTCGATTTTAATATATTTAAATGCTCATAGGCCACATTTCCATTCATCGCAACTCAGAAAAAACTGTGGCGCCTAGCTTTACCCATGTCGACATCACCGAGTGATTCGTCTGCTTCTTTTGTCTCCCATTCATCTAGCCGTGAACCAACCCCAGAGTGGGATCTTATAGCGGCATATGAGAAACAGGCACCTTTGCACTGGGATGCACATGGATGGGACTTTGAGGTTGCATCGGAATCCGACGGCGACCTCACCGACGGGGACGACTTCCAGTTCCTCGTTGGTGGGGAGCTGGACTTCGGCACCAACATTGAGTTGTATTGGACGTACGACGGAGAATCGTCAGATGTGGAGTCCTTGGACAACGATGACGACCCGATGTCTAGACATTGGATGGGCATCGTCTCCTCCTCCGATGAAGATGACAAGAACGATGACAGCAGCAGTGATGAGGACAGCGACGGCAGTGGCGACGATGACAGCGATGATGATGGCGGGGCAAGCCAACGTGATGAGATGCCTCCTAGCAAGCGTCGTTGGCTGCAGCATGGTAGCTTATTCTGGTAGTTAAAGCAGTTTGTACTAGGATGAAAACAATCCTTTCTAATGAATAAAGCAGTTCTTGTTAACAATGGCGGCTGGCTTAAGGAACCGCCAGTGAAAAAGTTGAATTTAACTGGCGGCTGGCTTAAGGAACCGCCAGTGAAAAAGCTGAATTTCACAGGCGGTTGGCTTTAGGAACTGGCTATGAAAACGGTGAATTAACACTAGCGGGTGGCTTTAGGAACCGCTTATGTAAATCATTTCTACGGGCGGCTGACTTTTGGAACTGCATATGAAAATCATTTGGTGGAAGCGCTTCCGTCTGCAGCTGAGTTACCACAGCCCACTGAAGTCCGCTTTTGGGTGACTTCTTGCATTCGACACGACCCTCCTTCGTCCCCAACCCTAACCCATCGTTTCGGTGTCTCCGTCTTCACTTCAGATGCTCCAGCTCCACCATCGTTCGCCTGTCGCCACAGTAAGACTGTTCTCCCCCTGTTCTCCTCCAACTGAGTCGTCATCTTGTTCGTCCAATTTGTATTCCGTACGACCTCGCTCTTGTTTGAATCTCTGGTGTTGTTCATCCTGTTAGGGTTTTTGTAACACCCCTGGTGTTACTGGAACTAAAACTTGAGCATAACATCATGTGCATTGACATTTCATGTTGTTTGTCACACCTAAAATTTCAAAACAAGTTGTGTTGAGGTGATTTGATGTGTGATTAACCCTAGGGTAGGGTACTTAACCCTGGGATTAGGGCATGAGGGTAGTAGTAAGCCCAAAATGAGAAAAACCTCAAAAGTAATTAGAAATGTTCATAAGATATCAAATTTGGTGAACTTTAGTGGCACAAAAACCCTAGTGTGCCCAAACCCTAAAAAGAACCCTAGAAAACCCTAGTTGGAACCCTAGGGGGGTAAATGCAAATTTTTTGCACTTTGGACCAAAGTGAAAATATCAAAGTGATAGAACACCACAAGCCAAGTAACTTTCACATTGAAGGATTCTTATGTAATGTGGAAAGATCTGGAATTATTTGCAAAAAGTCCCATGAACACCATATGGCTGAGTCTGAAATTCAGTGAGATGGAGCCAACTTTGGAGTCTTGTATTTCTCAATTCATGAGGATTTTGCCCTAGGTCAATACATAAAAATTATAGAGGTATGTTAGGAGTACAACTTTGATTAAGTGACTAAGCATTGGTGTTGTACAAAAATTGGAGTAAAATGGACTCAAAGTTAGGCTGTCAGTCGGATCATGGGTAAGGGTTGGACTGACAGTGAGCTCGGATGAACTTTAGAGGCTGAATTCTGTGTGATTTAATCAGAATTCGCTCAAGGCTTCTATAGTCGAATTGTAGCTGGATTATAGGTCAGTAACTTTGTTACAAACAGATTAGTAAGTTGTCACATGGAAAATGAAGAACAAGGCTCTTCAATTCGTGCTGTCAGAACTTCTGATGATGATTGCCATGGTACAGTAACCAGAAAAATCTCAGATGCACTGAACCTCGCCGCTGGTGACCTCGCGCTCGGATTCGCACTGGCACTGTGATTCGTGCCCAGTAACGCGTGGATAATGACTCCTGATGAAAAGATCTCGCTGTGGATGTGGTTGGGGCACTATGGCCGGCCTGTCACCGTACCCACTTGCCCGGCGATGTGGCCGTGCAACCCTTACCGTGATTGCTACCGTTCACTTCGGTTGTGCCACGCCATAAGCTGTATACCACATCGCCGTGGTCGTGTGAGCCAGCGGCTTACTTCCCTAGACTTTACCCTGACTGAGCGCCACGATAGCCGTACTCCAGTGACTTACCCTCTCACCGCCATAAGCCCAACCTTGCTCAAATTCGTAGCATCGATGGTCGATCTCTTTAAATTGCCGCCCATGTCTACTCTGCCATCTTGTTACAAAGCTAGTGCACCATTCCTCGCTCCCGTTTAGCCACTGTAACTCACGAATTTCAAACTTCCCCCAAATCGGTCGGAACGCCACCGTGAGACATCTCGCCGTGGCCAGTCGTCTACGGGTTAGTTCATGCCCTTCTGTGTGATGTTCTAGTCTCCCTTAAGTCTCCTGTTACTCGTAGATCCATCTGATTGAGCTAGACCACACCAAATCGTCATGAACACCTCGGATTCTCTTAGATTTTCGTCGTCATCGTGGACAGAGAGATTCTGGGTCGGATTCGTGTAATTAATGGAGGGATTAGGGTCACCGAGGGTGGAATTAGGTGTTAGCCGAGCTAGGGCTCTCGTCGTCGAGTATCTCAGCCAGTACAGGTTCGCCGGAGGGCGTGCTCACCGGCGTTCGCCATCGGGGACCTGTCGTTGCGAAGAAATAGAACTCCGAGGGCCTAATTGTGAATGTCAGTGAGACAGTGAATAGTAGCCAGGGGTTCTTCACTGATTATTTGAATGACCGAGGTCCTCTACGCAAATTGGACATCACCGGCACGCGCGGGTGCGTTTCCCCGTTCATGGGCCGGCTCGGGTTGGTTTGAGCCCGTTACTATTCGTTCCTTTTCTTTTTCTTTTTTTGCCAAAATTAGGAAATTTGTAGAAAATTCTAGAAAATGATAAAATCATGGGACCAATTTTACTAGACTCCTAAATTCCTCTAGTATTTAATAAAAATAATTCCAAGATTTGTAGTCCCAACCATGAATTATTTAGCATTTAATAAGGCGTAAACCTAGACTTTTGGAATTTCAGAAATTACTTGATTGACCTAAAAATCATAAAAGTTTTTAGGCAAGCTTAATATGATAATTAGAGCCCTTGAGTGAAGTTTAACATGTTTTGGACATGATTTGATCCTCAAACCCAAAACCGTAGCTTTCTAAGGTAATATTTGCCTTATCCTAATAGAGTACTGACTCAGAAAACCCTAGTTACCCAGGTGTACCGTGAAGGAAAGTTATATTCAAGATATAACTTACCATGTTCTATCATAACTGCATACTCATAGCATCACATGAGCATTCATGTATATATATATGGTTATGTATAGAAAACAAAGAAGAAGTAAGTGTCGAAGAAGAAGAGACTGCACCACCAGCTAAGACTCCACCTGCCGGGAATAGTTTTTATTTTGATATCTGTGGAACATATCCCAAATCCCCTACGACACAAGGCAAGCCCCGGTGCATTTACCCCTTCCTTGTTGTTTTAAATTCTTTATCATTTGAAATGATGCATTGGGTGATAGGAGTTGAGTGCTAGACAATTGCTGCATTTCCTTCTTTGGAATTGACTACCATTCCTTGATTACCTGTTTTGTTAAAAGGTTTCTGATGCTTAGTCTTGCTTTAGAAAAAATGTTTTGTTTTAAACAAAAGATGATGCTTCAGATGGAATGGGATGTTTTAAAAATAAAACTTGATGGTGGATCCATCATGGCCATGATGGGTTCAACATCGGAAAAGATGTACCTCTGCCAGGTACCAAATTTTGGGATTTAAAATGGTAAAGACAAGAACGGGTGTGTGACTTGCACGAGAAGGAAGTCTCGGTGTAGTGTCTCCGTCTGAGTTGATTAAGAACAGTGTCGATATAGGCCTAAAGATCGAGGACCTTTTAACTGGCCACATGCCTCGTCATGGGTAAGGTTTGCCTCAGGGCAGACCAATACCAGAAAGGCCAACACGCAATGGGAGTGGAGAGATGGCAAGAGTAGCGTGTACCCTCCGTGGCAAGAGGTTGGACGGTGGTGTATCTGTGCTCTCGGTTGGCGTGAACCCAGTCTGGTCTTGAGAAACCCAGTGGTGAGTCGACATATGCAAGGGTTAAGTGCTACATATGTCGTGTGGTCGGAGATCCCCAGCCGGATATTAATCGATTCGGATCATCGTTACTTCTCGGACATGAAGACTTGGTCACTGACTTACACGTAGCAATCTAGTAAAGTAAAAAGGGATGACAAAAGACAGCTAGTGTAGGCCAAGTGCTTGAACTAGGTTAGAAAGAACTCTAGCTACAGGTAAAGACTTAACTTGACAATAAAACTGGATTTTTAAGGATCCACTATTAGTAAGAATTTCAGTAAACAGAGTCTTTGATTCTTGAATATCCTTACCTTGACTCCCTCAAGCCAGCATATCCTTGAGAGTCGTTTTCTTTTGTCGGGTAAGACTTGCGAAAGTACACTCCATACTCAGGGTTTCGAACCCATGTTGTTATAGGTGAGGAAACAGTAGAGTTTTGCTGTTTCTGTTCAAAGGTGGTACCCAAGGAAGAGCCCCAGCAGTGAAGTTGGTCGTGGGAGGATGTTTGCCTCCCACTTTGAAAACAATAAACTTTTGTGCGGGAGGGTGTTTTGCCTCCCTGGTCTGTAATAATACCTTATGCACTCATAATACCCTGGTATTGTAATAATAATAATACTCTCTCAATATTTGATGAATGTAAATTAAGTTTTTGTAATTTGCTTCCGCTTATTCTTTCCTCCGATGTGATGTAATATCTGCGTGACGGGTGAAGCGCTCTTGGGCGAAATGATGAGGATACAGTTACCAAACTTGTCGAATGATTATGTGCATCTATAGGGTTGTCCAAGGTCCTTAGGACAAGGACAACTGTAGGTGGGCCTCATACCTTGGGAGGTTCCGTCACAGTTTTAGGGTCTCCCACCAAAAGTCTCCTCCGCCGTCGTCGTTGTGGTGTTAAGGTTACGTACATCCCCTACTAATTTGTGTTTAGGGTTAAGGGTTCATCCCACCCTCTATTGACTTTGAATCAGATCGAGTTTAGGGTTTGTACTAACGATTTTTCTTTGAAATGTGCCTTTTAGATATCCGAGAGAAATCCAGTGTCGTCTTCGGTCCAAAGATCCACTGCAAGAAAGGTGATGTAAATCTGAACTTGTTGGTTATTTCAAGTTTGTACGCAGAGCCGGTTACAGGGTGGTTAAACTGTTTAGGGTTTTAGTGTTCCTTTACTGCTTATTAGGATCACAGTTTATGGTTCATTTGCGACTTTAACCCAAGTTCAGTTTGTTACCAGGCGACGAAATTAATACCTGGTTGTTAGTACATTGTCCCCATGTCAAACTAACGATCTAAATCCATATCAGATGAATTCAGGAAACTACATAGCCAACAAAGCAATTGGAAGGATGCAAGAGATTGCGGACAATATATTTCTGTAGCAAGGGAAACAATCTGTCCTCGACGAGGGCTGACCTCATATGAAGCTACCAAACTTCGTGTAACATAGGAGGACATTGCTTGCATGATGGAGCAAGACTCTCTTGTGTTGCAAGAGCATTTGGACAAGGTCAACAACGATACCAACCATGTTCACGCTGACTACGAACGCTCAGACTTGTCCTCACCAATCCCTGCTGAAGACGACCTCGGTGAAGACTGGGATTTTGCAAGGACTTTGAAAACTTTTGGGGTGTTGAATACGAATCAGATCAGATGCCTTTCTTTAGTGATAATGAGGTTTAAGTTAGTACATGGTTAGCCTGCTAGTAAGGGTTTAGGCCTACGTAAATAGGAACAGACTTTTGCTTAGTGCGCAGGTGTCATATGTTCCAAGTGTTTTGTGTCCATGATCGGTTGGATTCATCTATAGTATGTTAGTTTATGTAATTAGTGGAACCTGAATCTTAGCAGTTCTGCTAGTACCTTATGGTATTATGGTACCTTCAGCGTGTTATTTTGCTTCTTTTTTCGAGTACACTTCCTAGTTCTTTAACTTTATACTTGTTTTGCATTAAATGGGGAAGTCTAGCAAAGTGATTGCAAAGTGGCACACAAGAGCAACAAAGATTTACATAAAAATGTTTGTAGAAGAGGTCAATGTAGGCAACAGGCCGCACCACTTTCTAAATGCAAAAGGGTATGCTAACCTCATTAGGAAGTTTAAGGAACGCACTGGCCGCACGTACACCAGGGATCAAATGAAGAATAGGTGGGACTCTTTAAAGAGAATGTACATGCAATTGAAAACACTTAACCAAAGGGAAACAGGTCTTGGTCGAGACCCTCATACTAGATCAATCAGTGCACCAGATGAGTGGTGGGCTAAGCAAAATGAAGTAAGTAGCCTTTTTATTTTGTAGTTTAGGAATACTGATCGGCATCTAAAAGTAGGAAATTCCATTTTACTGCAGGCAATACCAGGGTGTATTATGTTCAAAACTGCGCTGCTTGAGAATGAGGATGACCTTAAGATAATGTTTGAACCCATTGTGTGCACCAATGAGACAACCCTTGTTCCGGGAGTTAAGGATGCTAATTCATCATCTGATGGTCATGAAGAAGACATTTTTGGTGCAGGTGAAAATAGCACACCTAACCCCCAGCTCTACAGTTAAGGGAAAGCATAAGGTTTTGCATGACTCTCCTAAACCTAAGAAGAAAAAGGATATGAGGGATGAATACATGAAATAGATTGTCGATGCTTTCGAGTCCAGGACCTTGGGCTCTTACAACTCCATAACCTCATCTAACAACGACCCCGTGCGTAAAGAGGTTGCTGCCCAATTGGAACAAGTAATCAAAGATGATGCAGAGGAAGGAAGCGACTTACATTTCTTTGCGAGTCATCTTTTAATGGAGAAACGTTATAGAGATGTATTTGCTACCCTCAAGACCAAAGAAGGAAGGAACGCTTGGCTGCGCCATGCTTACGAGAAGAATGAGAAGTCAAATTAGGTGTTGGTAGCCCTGTTATGCTTCAAACTGTCAGGCTTACGAGTCTTTTTTCCATCGCCCAGTGTTTTTTCAAACAATCTGTCGTTTTTTATGTCGTCCAGTGCAGTTACAAACATTGAGTCCTATGAGTATTTTTTTAGTCGGAGAAGTATTTCAAATATTCGAGTTCAGGTAGTATTTGCAATAATAACTGTTGTATATGTGTGAGAACTATGTTGGACTTATGATAAATGTACAACCGTTAGTTTGTTGTATGTTAAATTGCTAATTGCAGAAAACTGGTTATTGTTTGTATCTGTGCAGATGTTTCAGCATGATACCGACCATAGTGATGATGAGAGGGATCATGAGGAATTATTAGTGGCAGCATTGACTTTGGATATTTGGGGTAGCTCATCAAGTAGGGTACCCAGAAGAAGCATGGTCGAAACAGGTATCTAATGAGTTGAGCGTACATTGGAGAATAGTGATGATTGCTATGACATGTTTCGCATGCGCCGCACTATGTTTCGCCGTTTGCATGATACGTTGGTGCATAATTATGGTCTGCAACAAAGTCGTGGAGTAAGTACAAAGGAAGCGGTTGCAATTTTCTTATGGGCATGCGGGGGTCCACAATCTTTTAGACAGATTAGGAACAAATTTGGTCACTTGTTGGAAACAATTAGCCGCAAATTTAGTGAAGTCCTTAACGCAATTTATATGATGTCTTCGGACGTCATCAAGCCTAAGGACACAAATTTCAATGAGATTCATCCTAAGCTGCGCGAGAGTAGATTTTGGCCACACTTCAAGGATTGCATAGGTGCAATAGATGGAAGCCACTTTCCCGCTTCTGTCTCGGCCTCTGAGCAACCGAAGTATATTGGTCGACACGGTTATGCATCGCAAAATGTCATGGCCGTTTGTGACTTCAATATGAGGTTCAGATTTGTCGTCATAGGTTGGCCTGGATCAGTACATGATACTAGAGTATTACAGGATACTTTGATCACGTATGGGGATAGGTTCCCGCATCCACCTGAAGGTAAAACTATATTTTAGTTTTGTACCATACGTTATTAATGTGTATCACATGTATTGAAGTACAAATTTGTTTTGGTGCAGGTAAATACTACCTTGTAGATTCTGGTTATCCCAACAGGATGGGATACCTTGCACCGTATAAGGGTCATAAGTACTATATTTCTGAATGGAAAAATGCAAGGCGACCAGTAGGTAGCAAAGAAGTGTTAAACTTTGTACACTCTTCCCTCCGTAATGTTATAGAGCGATCGTTTGGGGTTGTCAAAATGAAGTGGAGAATCCTGCTAAATCTACCTTCATTTTCGCTTAGGAAACAATCGAAGATTATTATTGCTTGCATGGCACTGCATAACTTCACTCGAGACAGTGCTATACACGATCGAGACTTTGACCAATTTGTACCTACTAACCTTGTTAATGATGTACACTTAGCTGAGAGTAGCAGTAGCACATCTGATGAGTTAGACATGAGTGCATTTCAAGATGCAATAGCTACTGCCTTAGTGTCGTAGGTTATTTATTCAGAATTGTAGCGATAGTTAAGTTGTAAAGAAGTCTCATTTTGTTAATGTAATTCACTAGTTGGCTTAGTGTATTATCTGTTTCCATTTTTCAATCAGAATCTACAATCTCCCGTAGTGTCGTAGGTTAAGGGGGTGTTTGAATGCACTAGAGCTAATAGTTAGTTAGCTAAAAAATTGCTAGTGGAATTAGCTAGCTAACAAATAGATAGCTAACTATTAACTAATTTACTAAAAATAGCTAATAGTTGAACTATTAGCTAACGTGTTGGGATGTCTCCAACTAATTTTAGCCACTTACTATTAGCTCTAGTGCATTCAAACACCGCCTAAGCGACTTTTCACTAACGGTTCAGTTAAGTGAACCGCTAGTGTATATGTGTTTCCACTGGCGGGGTACTTAATGCAGCCGCCAGTGGAAATACATCCTTTCCACTGACGATTCAATTAAGAGAACTGCCTGTATATATTATATTTCCACTGGTGGTGTACTTAATACAACCGCGAGTGGAAATACATCCTTTCCACTAACGGTTCGGTTAAGTGAATCGCCAGTGTATATATATTTACACTGGCAGTTCGTTAAGGCGGGCCCACCTGTTTTTTCACTGACATGCTGTAACTGAAACCGCCAGTATAAATTTTTGTGTGCCGCCACCGTAGAGCTCTTTTCTACTAGTGGGTCATGCGGGCTCGTGCTGATGGACCGGTAGCGGTGAAGGGCGAGTGCTGGGTCTTGACTAACGGATCAGAGCAGCCAGGTGACCAACCGCGGTGGCTGACACCTGGGACATGCACTTGCGCGAGGACGTGGTGGAGTGGATCGTGTTGCCGGTGTGGTCGAGGACTGGCAAGACACGCGTCTGATCATGGAGGACGTGCATGAGGTGCGGTGCTCATGGCAGGTTTGGTGGTTTGGGCCATAAAACAACCCAGCGCTACGGATGGCAGGTTTTATTGAGTTTGGGCCTCAAAACTCGGTGGTGGCGGTTCTGGAGGGAAACGATGGCGACACGCGGCGTGATCGCGGAGGGTGCGTCAAGGCGAAGCAACTCCGTGTGAAGGACCTGGCCATCGGATTGAAAACCTAGGAGTTGGTCCATTTCACCCCGGTGGAGTGGATAGACTCTATGTAAATAGGGGTAGTTTAGGAAGTGAGAATAACCCTCTATAAATAAAGGGGAGGGCTGGTTAGTTTAGTATCTCTTGGATGCCATTTGTTTTGAGCACTCATTCTAGAGCTCCTAGTTTTCTCTCTAGGTAGACACCAGTTGAGCCGAGGGTTCCGCAACAATTTTGTTCTTCGACTGTGTTCTTGATTTTCAAGTTTAATCAGAGGAAGGGTCGCTGGTCCGGCCCACAGGGCTCTTTGGCTTCAAATCTCCGTTTGTACCATTGCTGGAATTTCTGAAGTTTTATAGTCTTAGTTTCTCCTTTTCCCCGATCTTGTGTTGTTGGTGAAAAACCTTTGATTCCTTTGAGAGGATTTGGTTTGGGGATTGATTGGTGGTGAGTTGCACTCTTCGGACCACTGCATACACCTAGTTTTTACAGATTTTGGTCGTGATTTGAGAAAAACTCAGTTTGAACTCGTTCTAGAAAACCCCAACAAAACCCCAATTTATGGCTGTATTTTTAAATCTGCGGGTGATTCACAAGTCCGATTGTGCTCAAAATTTGGAGAGATCTTGGAAACGTATTTTCTTAGGTGTGTGTAAAATTTCATCTCAATCGAAGTTCGTTTGGTTCTGTTTTGAATTTAAGAACAGAATTTGTACCGCTGAAAACAACACTTGTTGACGATCCTGTATTGAACCGTTTTTGAATTTTTGGTGTCTGATTTGCGATCCGTTTGTTTTGCTGGTCTCTTGTGAGTATTAGGAACATTTTGTAATCATGAGATCACTCATTCGCTGATGTGTTCATGGTTTCAGCACTTGCTTCATCTCAATTGAAGTGAAGTGTTCATTTTCAGTTTGTGGAAGCAAAATCCGATTGGCACCCATTCACCCCCTCTAGTCGCCTCCTACACCATTGCTGCGCCCGCCATGGCCATGGCTCGGCCAAGCTGGCCCAACCGCCCCCTCCCTCTCCCCTCCCCTTCCCTTCCCTAGCCCCTGCTCGTGGTGGCTTGCGGCCAGCCAGCATGGCGGAACGTACGGCCATCCGGCGTAGCCAGCCCATGGCTCCCAGCCCCGTGTATGCCCTCTATGGTCGGCCATGGCGACCCTGCACGGCCAGCACACCTAGCCCACCCACTCCCCCTTATCGACGTCCTGCTCCCCACCCGCCAAATCGTCACTGCAGCAAGTAGCCCAAGCGCGACACTCGATCCCTATGCGCAGCAATGTCAAGCGGCTATGGCTGATACCCCCTGTCAATCCCCTGCATGTGAGTCCTACTGCTGTGTCCTCACTTGTTAAGACGACTAGCACGCGACTACCCCTAGATGACGTCCGTCTACCCCCCTTCGTGTGCAAAGCCCCACCATCGCGTCCTTTCTCTTGTGTCATGTCGTCGTGTGCCATTCACACTCTTCGTAGCACGTCTTTCGTGAGTTGTTGCATGTCGTCGCATGTGTTGTTTCACCGCATCATTTTAGTGTGTTGCGCGCTCTGTCGCGCGTCAATAATCCGTTTCACCGAGAATAGCTCACATTAATTAAGCTACGTATTTCAAACAACGACTATTCGAGTAGAGAACTAATCGGAACCAAGTAAGGACGTTGTTTGTTTAGGACCGATAAGGCGACCAAAGGGGGGTGAATGGGAGCCAATCGGATTTTGCTTCCAAACACTAGAAATAAACACTTCACTTTAATTGAGGATAAGCAAGTGCTCAAACCACAAATACATCAGCGAACGAGTGATCTCATGATTACAAAACGTTCCTATTACTCACATGAGACCAGCAAAACAAACGGATCGCAAATCGGACACCAAAAAGTCCAAAACCGTCCAATACCGTATCGTCAACGAGTGTTGTTTTCAGCGGTACGAAATCCTATTCATGAATTCAAAACTGAACCAAACAAACTCCGATTAAGATGAAATTTTACACACATCTGAGCAAATACGTTTCCAAGATCTCCCCAAATTTGGAACTCAATCAGACGTGTGAATCACCCGCATATTTAAAAATACAGCCAGAAATTGGGGTTTTGTTGGGGTTTTCTAGAACAATTTCAAACTGAGTTTTTCTCAAATCACGACCAAAATCTGCAACAACTAGGTATATGCAGTGGTCCGAAGAGTGCAACTCACCACCAATCAATCCCCAAACCAAATCCTCTCAAAGGAATCAAAGGTTTTTCACCAACAACACAAGATCGGGGAAAATGAGAAACCAAGACTATAAAACTTCAAAAATTCCAGCAAGGGTACAAACTGATATTTGAAGCCAACGAGCCCTATGGGCCGGACCGGTGACCCTTCGTCTGATTAAACATGAAAATCAAGAACACAGCCGAAGTACAAAATCACTGCGGAACCCTCGGCTCAACTGGTGTCTACCTAGAGAGAAAACTAGGAGCTCTAGAATGACTGCTCAAAACAAAAGGTAGCCAAGGGATACTGAACTAACCAACCCTCCCCTCTATTTATAGAGGGTTATTCTCACTTCCTAAACTACCTCTATTTACATAGAGCCTATCCACTCCACCGTGGGCAAAATGGACCAACTCCTAGGTTTTCGATCCGACGGCCACGTCCTTCACACAGAGTTGCTTCGCCTTGACGCACCCTCCGCGATCATGCCGCGTGCCGCCACCGGTCCCTCCGGAACCGCCACCGCTGAGTTTTGAGGCCCAAACTCAGCAAAAACCCGCCGTCCGTAGCGCAGGGTGGTTTTGACGACCAAACCACCAAACCTGTCGTGAGCACCGCTGTAACGCCCCGAATTTTGGAGTTGAATTTTTTCTTTTCTTCACTCGCTAAATTCGGGCGTTACCCTTTCTTTTTTTCCTTTTCCCTCGCTAGACCTTGATCTTTCCAAAGTTATAGCGGGATTCGGCTTGGGATCCCATGTAAAGCAAAACCCTAAAGTATTTCATTTTGCTTGATGCACCATGCCGAACCATGCATTCTTTTGATTGTTTGAAAACGTGGACGCATTCATCTAGGAAAATGGATTTTAAAAAGGAAAAAACCCTTTTTCTTTTTCTTTTTTTCTTCTCTCTCTCCTCCCCTTTCCCCTCTCCCGCGTCGTGGGCCGCCCCCGGCCGGCCCAGCCGCCCCCCGCGCCCGGCCCGGCCGCCCCCACACCCGCCCGACCTCGGCCGCCCCTCGCCCCCTGCTCAGCCGCCCCCGCCCCCGGCTCGGCCGCCCGCCTGGTCCGCCCGCCCCCTGCCCCTGCTCGGCCGCCCCCTGCCCGCTCGGCTCGGCCGCCCCGCCCGCCCGGCGCCCGCCCGGTTCAACCGCCCCCGCCCCGGTTCAATCGCCCCCGTCCCGGTTCACCGCCCCCGCCCCAGTGCGCGCCCGCGCAGCCCCATCCCGGCCCCGGCCGTGTCCCGGCCCCTGGTCGTGCCTCGCCCCGCCAGTGCTCCGTGCTCGCCCGCTCGCCCCGGCGTGCCCTGCTCGCGTCGTGACGGCCCGGCGCGGCCTCAAGTTCGGCCCAGCGTGCTTGTGGCGCGCGGCCTTGAGCTCGGCCAGCGCGCGGCCCCGATGTGCGCACGGCTAGTTCGCGGCTCGTGCGTGCGGCCTCGCGCGCGTGCTCGCGTAGTGCGCAGTGCCTTGGCACGACTCGTCGTGCCCTCGTTTACCCCCCCCCCCTTTATTTTATGCATGCTAATCGTTGTTCATGTTAATAAAATAGGAAACTTAATTTAGAATTTGGTTACGTTAGTTAATTCATATAGTTAATCGTTTATCTCGTTCAATGTTGATCAACTAAAAATGGCTAGGTTTCCATTAGTGCATGTGGATAGTCATTTTTAAACGCAACGTCTAGATATCCGTCTACCCATAGTGCGCCTCGCGCATAAGCTTTAACCCCTGCGAGACCTTTCCCCGTTTCTTTCTAACCATAATGAATGCGATATCGAATGTCATATTTTATGCATGTTTAATCTATTTGTCCTCTTGTATGGTGTACTGTTTGTTTCCTAATTTGAATGGATGGATGTATGTATGTTTGCACTCGCATAGAGAACGATCTGGTTGAAGAGCCTGAAGAACTCGCAGGAGAAGCCCCTGAGCAGCAGTTGGTTGGTGGAGGCAAGTGTCCCTTGACCTATCTCTGTCCTATACATCCTTTAATTCACCTCCCGCATTACACATTTATACCTAAGGATTTACTAGCTTTTGTTATCCATGTCCTTGTTTACCTATTTGGGTTGGATTATTACTGTTTAGTTTGATGCTATTGCTCAACTCTAATCAATGAACATGATGAGAATTATCTATGATACGCTGTTTTCCCTCTTATTTATGATTATACTTGTGACCTTCAAGGGGGCTCGAGCGGTTTCTCGAGTGCCTCTCCGTAAGGACCTGTTCGTTGGATGACCGCCCAAGAAAACAGTGCAACCATGAGGGTGGAATGGGACGCCCTTAGCTGAATAATTAGAGGAACCGGGTGTAGTTCGCTTCGCCGTGGTGCCGTCAATGGGGCTCGGTGTATGCGGCTCGCTCTGCCAAGGTTGATTTGTCCCTTGGGGAGGAGTGCGGTACATTTAGGAAACCTAACGGGCGGCTACAGCCCCGGGGAATCTTTGTAAAGGCTTCATAGTGAATCCCTGGCCATTCACCTCGGGAGTGAATAAGGGTCTTGCAAGCCCGGGCTAGAGAGGGAATCACGACTTATGGGTAAAGTGCGCAACCTCTGAAGAGTGTTATGAAACTGATATATCAGCCGTGCTCGCGGTTAAGAGCGACCAAGGGAGCTCCAGTGATTAGTGATACTTGATCAGAGACATTTTGGTTTACAGGTGGCAATGAGACTGTTGGTTTTGGTTATGACTATGGTGCTGGTAAGTGGTATTCTTTCCGTTTGGAAAGGGTACATCGGGCTAATAACTTGGGTTAATGCTAAAACCTGGCTTTCTACTAGTAAGTAATAATCTGACCAACTAAAAGCAACTACTCGCCTGATCCCCATATAAAGCTAGTCCACTATAGCCAAACAGGACGCTTGCTGAGTATGTTGATGTGTACTCACCCTTGTTCTACACACCAACCCCCCCTTCCCTAGGTTGTCCGCGTTGCAACCACTGCTCAGGAGAAGATGAAGTCGTGGAAGGAGACTTCCAGGAGTTTCAAGACTACGATGAATTCTAGGCGTGGGTTAGCGGCAACCCCCAGTCGGCTGCCTGTGAAGGCCGCGTTTATCTACGTTTCGTTTTTCGCACTTTGATTATTGTAAATACTATGTGGATGTCTCAGACATATGATGTAATCGACTATTATTTCCCTTTTAATACTATTTGAGCACTGTGTGATGATGTCCATGTTATGTAAACTGCTGTGTACGTGAATTGCTGATCCTGGCACGTACATGGTTCGCATTCGGTTTGCCTTCTAAAACCGGGTGTGACATAAGGTGGTATCAGAGCCATGCTGACTGTAGGACCGCTAACCTAGAGTAGAATGGTCGTTCTAAGGACTATAGACCTCTGTCCCTGCCTTGACCTTGATATCTCTTCAAAAGTTGGTCATATCGACCAAAACTATGTCCTACTATATATTATAACATTACTAAAAATTATATTTTATTCTACTCCTTCATTTATTTATGGTTCATTACTTGTTGGTCATATTAATTCTGTTCTCACTCTTTTGCTTGCGATGTGTTTTGTAGATGGCTCGTCTTAGACACACTGCACGAAAGTCCGTCATCCCCTTCTTACCCTCCCGCCTTGCTGAGCGGCCGCTTCGCTGTCCAGTGGCCGGACAGTCCAGTCACTTGGAGAGGCTGCACCACCGCCTGCATGAGGAGCAAGAGCATCGACGACAGGAGCAACAGGGCTCTTCTTTCTCGCTCCAGCAGGAGATAGAGTATGTGAGGAGCTGCTCCCCTGTGCTTCCTCTGGACGCGCCCCCTGCACCACCACTGGGCGCCCCAGTCTCGGGAGTAGCTGCTGGAGGAGACCCAGACGACGGAGGTGGCGACGATAGCTCGAGCCACGACACCGATTTCTCTGCTGACCAGGAGCCGGAAGGATGGGTTGCTCGACCCATCACTCGTGACGCTGCTCACGGGTGTCACTTCCACAATACGCTCGACACCCTAGCTACGTCGGGCACTTGACCAGCGTACTTGGTCCATCGAGTATCGCTGTGTGGTCTACCAGCATAGTCGCGGGGTCTACCCGGACCGCTGGGAGGCGACCTGCTTGGTGCGTCGTCCAGAGAACAGTCTCTGGGGTGTAGAGGTCTGCTCAGAGCACTATTCCATCTCTGAGCGAGACTCAGCTGAGGCGGCCATGCAAGATGCCGCACGGCGTGCGCTTTCGCACTACTGCTCGGTTCTCGGTGGGGTAGTTGATGGTCTCAACTTGAAGTATTACCCCCGCCGTCCATCTGGCAGCATAGGAAGCATGATTGTTTCACCTGTTGGTGAGGACAATCCTAGGTTGAACAGCACAGTCAACCTAGCCGCCGTGCTAAACACGGAGCTGGACCATGCATTAGACGAGTTGAGTAGGGCTCGTGCTGAGATCGCCCAGCTGCGGGCTGAGCGCGTGGAGCGTCGTCACCTGGACGGTGGTTCCCCCGTTCCCGTCGGGACTCAGCACCCGTACCGCTCACCTCGGCATGGACGCCAGTCTTATGGCAATCCCGACTGCAAGACCAAGATAGACTTGGAACCATAGATCGCTAGAGTCAGATCTTGTAATTAATACAAAATATATACGTTGAAGCTGCAGTCTTAGCGTTAGTCTCGCTCTTAGTTAGTCTTAGTTAGACAGGGTAGTTTGCTATATCCTGTGCATTTATGCTTGTCATGATGAACTATGTTGGATTTGGATCTTTGTAATGATTGTCACCAGAGTGTGGGTATCCCCTGCATTTTGGTTTACCTGTTATATATGTTAAAGGAGTTAGTTATCTAGTTGGGAAACTTTTTATTCCACTTTCCTCTTTATCTGAGAAGCTGTGTTGGTCTGTGTTGGAGATCAGTGAAGATGCTCATCTGTTCAGTGTTGTTGAAGAATTCTATACTCTTTTCTTATGCTGCAAGATTTGCAAGGTCAGTTCTGATGCGTGGTTGCATTCTGCAGATGTCAGAGAACAGGCGCAGAGGAGGAAGGTGTGCTCAGCAGGAGCAAGCCGGTCAGCAGGATGGGGTGCCTCAGCAACAGCAGCTGCCGCCCCCGCCTCCGATGTCCATCGAGCAGATGTTCCTGATGCAGACTCAGGCGGTTCAAGCCATCGGTCAGACTCTGGCCGTCATTCAGCAGCAGCAGCAGCAGGCACCACCTCAGCCTCAGATGCCTCAGATGCCCCAGGATAAGCGTGCTGAATTCATGAGAGGTCATCCCCCAACGTTCGCTCACTCTTCTGACCCCATGGATGCTGAAGACTGGTTGCGCACTTTGGAGCGGGAGTTGCATACTGCTCAGTGTGATGACAGGGAGAAAGTCCTGTATGGTCCCCGTCTGTTGAGAGGAGCAGCTCAGTCATGGTGGGAGTCTTATCTCGCCACCCATGCCGACCCCGACACCATCACCTGGGAAGAGTTCAGAGGTAGCTTTCGTCAGTACCATGTGCCCGTAGGACTGATGACAGTGAAGAAGGAGTTCCTAGGCCCTCAAGCAAGGGTCATCGTCTATCAGTGAGTACCAGGACAGGTTTCTGCAACTGTCTCACTATGCTCCTGAAGATGTCAACACCGACGCCAAGCGACAGTACCGTTTTCTGAGAGGCTTGGTCGACCCTCTGCACTATCAGCTAATGAATCACACCTTCTCGACATTCCAGCACCTGATTGACAGGGCAATCATGACAGAGAGGAAGCGTAAAGAGATGGAGGATCGTAAGCGAAAGATCAGTGGACCCCAGCCTGGAAGCAGCAGTCGTCCTCGTTTCTCAGGCAATCAACCTCAGCAGTTCAGGCAGAACCAGCGTCCACCTCAGCAGGATCAGCAGTTCCAAAGGCAGTATCCTCAGCACCAATATCAGAATCGTAAGAACAATCAGTCAGGAGGAGGTCAGTTTCAGAGGCAGAATCAGCAGACACCTCGTCTTCCTGCCCCCACAACCCAGCAGAACAGTCAGGCAACACCAGCTCAGGTCGGAAACAGAGCATGTTTCCACTGTGGAGAGCAAGGCCATTGGGTGATGCAATGTCCGAAGAAGGCAGCCCAGCAACAGTCAGGCCCCAATGCCCCAGCAAAGCAGAACGTGTCTCAGCCTGGAGCAGGCAACCGCGCTCAGCCGCTATAACCATGGGAGATTGAATCACTTGGAGGCTAAAGCAGTTCAGGAGACCCCCGGCATGATAGTAGGTATGTTCCCAGTCGATTCCCATATTGCAGAAGTGTTATTTGATACTGGAGCAACGCATTCTTTCATTACTGCATCATGGGTGAAAGCACATAAACTCCCAATTACTACCATGTCAACCCCCATTCAAATTGACTCAGCCGGTGGTAAAATTCGAGCCGATAGCATTTGTTTGAATGTATGTGTGGAAATAAGGGGGATAGAGTTTCCCGCTAACCTCATAGTAATGGGTACTCAGGGAATAGATGTCATCCTAGGGATGAATTGGCTAGATAAGTATCAGGCAGTTATCAGTTGCGATAAGAGGACAATCAAGTTGGTGTCCCCACTAGGAGAGGAAGTGGTGACCGAGTTAGTCCCGCCTGAGCCGAAGAAAGGGAATTGTTATCAGATGGCTGTCGATAGCAGTGAAGCAGACCCAATTGAGAGGATCAAGATTGTGTCTGAGTTTCCAGATGTGTTTCCCAAGGACTTACCGGGTATACCACCAGAGCGGAAAGTTGAGTTTGCCATAGAGCTTCTTCCTGGAACCGCCCCCATCTATAAGAGAGCTTACAGAATATCTGGACCGGAGTTGGTTGAGCTTAAGAAGCAGATTGATGAGCTGTCAGAGAAAGGTTACATTCGGCCAAGCACCTCGCCTTGGGCCGCCCCTGTCCTATTTGTGGAGAAGAAAGATGGCACCAAAAGGATGTGTATCGATTATCGAGCTCTAAATGAAGTCACAATCAAGAACAAGTACCCTTTGCCCAGAATAGAAGATCTGTTCTATCAGTTGAGAGGAGCCAGTGTGTTCTCAAAGATAGATCTTAGGTCGGGTTATCATCAGCTCAGGATTCAACCTTCAGACATTCCGAAGACAGCATTCATTACCAAGTATGGGTTGTATGAGTTCACAGTGATGTCTTTCATGTGTCTCAGTTGAAGAAGTGTTTGCGTGTGCCAGAAGAGCAATTGCCAGTGGAAGGTCTTGAAGTCTAGGAGGACTTGACCTACGTTGAGAAGCCGACGCAAATCCTTGAGACAGCAGACAGAGTCACCCGAAGGAAGACCATCCGAATGTGCAAAGTCAGATGGAATCACCACTCAGAGGAATAAGCAACCTAGGAGCGTGAAGATGATCTGATGGCTAAATACCCAGAGCTCTTTGCTAGCCAACCCTGAATCTCGAGGGTGAGATTCTTTTAAGGGGGATAGGTTTGTAACGCCCCGAATTTTGGAGTTGAATTTTTTTCTTTTCTTCACTCGCTAAATTCAGGCGTTACCCTTTCTTTTTTTCCTTTTCCCTCGCTAGACCTTGATCTTTTCCAAAGTTATAGCAGGATTCGGCTTGGGATCCCATGTAAAGCAAAACCCTAAAGTATTTCATTTTGCTTGATGCACCATGCCGAACCATGCATTCTTTTGATTGTTTGAAAACGTGGACGCATTCATCTAGGAAAATGGATTTTAAAAAGGAAAAAACACTTTTTCTTTTTCTTTTTTTCTTCTCTCTCTCCTCCCCTTTCCCCTCTCCCGCGTCGTGGGCCGCTCCCGGCCGGCCCAGCCGCCCCCCGCGCCCGGCCCGGCCGCCCCCTGCTCGGCTGCCCCCGCCCGGCTCGGCCGCCCCCGCCCCGTGCTCAGCCGCCCCCGCCCCCTGCTCGGCCGCCCGCCCGGTCCGGCCGCCCCCCGCCCCGTGCGCACCCGCGCAGCCCAATCCCGGCCCCGGTCGTGCCTCGCCCCGCCAGTGCTCCGTGCTCGCCCGCTCGCCCCGGCGTGCCCTGCTCGCGTCGTGACGGCGCGGCCTCGAGTTCGGCCCAGCGTGCTTGTGGCGCGCGGCCTTGAGCTCGGCCAGCACGAGGCCCCGATGTGCGCATGGCTAGTTCGCGGCTCGTGCGTGCGGCCTCGCACGCGTACTCGCGTAGTGCGCAGTGCCTTGGCACGACTCGTCGTGCCCTCGTTTACCCCCCCTTTTATTTTATGCATGCTAATCGTTGTTCATGTTAATAAAATAGGAAACTTAATTTAGAATTCGGTTATGTTAGTTAATTCATATAGTTAATCGTTTATCTCGTTCAATGTTGATCAACTAAAAATGGCTAGGTTTCCATTAGTGCATGTGGATAGTCATTTTTAAATGCAATGTCTAGATATCCGTCTACCCGTAGTGCGCCTCGCGCATAAGCTTTAACCCCTGCGAGACCTTTCCCCGTTTCTTTCTAACCATAATGAATGCGATATTGAATGTCATATTTTATGCATGTTTAATCTATTTGTCCTCTTGTATGGTGTACTGTTTGTTTCCTAATTTGAATGGATGGATATATGTATGTTTGCACTCGCATAGAGAACGATCTGGTTGAAGAGCCCGAAGAACTCGCAGGAGAAGCCCCTGAGCAGCAGTCGGTTGGTGGAGGCAAGTGTCCCTTGACCTATCTCTATCCTATACATCCTTTAATTCACCTCCCGCATTACACATTTATACCTAAGGATTTACTAGCTTTTGTTATCCATGTCCTTGTTTACCTAATTGGGTTGGATTATTACTGTTTAGTTTGATGCTATTGCTCAACTCTAATCAATGAACATGATGAGAATTATCTATGATACGCTATTTTCCCTCTTATTTATGATCATACTTGTGACCTTCAAGGGGGCTTGAGCGGTTTCTCGAGTGCCTCTCCGTAAGGACCTGTTCGTTGGATAACCGCCTGGGAAAACAGTGCAACCATGAGGGTGGAATGGGATGCCCTTAGCTGAATAATTAGAGGAACCGGGGTGTAGTTCGCATCGCCGTCGTGCCGTCAATGGGGCTCGGTGTATGCGGCTCGCTCTGCCAAGGTTGATTTGTCCCTTGGGGAGGAGTGTGGTACATTTAGGAAACCTAACGGGCGGCTACAGCCCCGGGGAATCTTTGTAAAGGCTTCGTAGTGAATCTCTGGCCATTCACCTCGGGAGTGAATAAGGGTCTTGCAAGCCCGTGCTAGAGAGGGAATCATGGCTTATGGGTAAAGTGCGCAACCTCTGCAGAGTGTTATGAAACTGATATATCAGCCGTGCTCGCGGTTATGAGCGGCCAAGGGAGCTCTAGTGATTAGTGATACTTGATCAGAGACATTTTGGTTTACAGGTGGCAATGAGACTGTTGGTTTTGGTTATGACTATGGTGCTGGTAAGTGGTATTCTTTCCGTTTGGAAAGGGTACATCGGGCTAATAACTTGGGTTAATGCTAAATCCTGGCTTTCTACTAGTAAGTAATAATCTGACCAACTAAAAGCAACTGCTCGCCTGATCCCCACATAAAGCTAGTCCACTACAGCCAAACAGGACGCTTGCTGAGTATGTTGATGTGTACTCACCCTTGCTCTACACATCAACCCCCCCTTCCCCAGGTTGTCCGCGTTGCAACCACTGCTCAGGAGAAGATAAAGCCGTGGAAGGAGACTTCCAGGAGTTTCAAGACTACAATGAATTCTAGGCGTGAGTTAGTGGCAACCCCCAGTCGGCTGCCTGTGAAGGCCGCGTTTATCTACGTTTCGTTTTCGCACTTTGATTATTATAAATACTATGTGGATGTCTCAGACATATGATGTAATCGACTATTATTTCCCTTTTAATACTATTTGAGCACTGTGTGATGATGTCCATGTTATGTAAACTGCTGTGTACGTGAATTGCTGATCCTGGCACGTACATGGTTCACATTCGGTTTGCCTTCTAAAACCGGGTGTGACAACCGCACCTCGTGCACGTCCTCCACGATCAGGCGCGTGTCCCACCAGTCCTTGACCACACCGGCAACATGGTCCACTCCACCACGTCCTCGCACAAGTGTGTGTTCCAGGTGTCAGCCACCGCGGTTGGTCACCTGGCTGCTCTGATCCATAAGTCAAGACCCAGCACTCTCCCTTCACTGCTCCCGGTCCATCTACGCGAGCCCGCATGACCTTCACCTCAGCCATCGACCACTGTTCCTGTGCTCCACACCTGCACACCATAAGTCGACTAACATGGTTGCACAAGCATAATCTCACACTCTGTGCAGTCCACTGACTACCCCAGAGTGCTACCCGTTGACAATCACTCATCATCAACCCGAACCACAAGGGAGAAGTCAACCTTGTGTTCGCAATCTCCCCCTTCATGAGTGCATTATCAATGCCACCATTTGAGCATATGTAAACAGAAAGAGGAAGAAGAGAAACTCACTCAAATGACCATAAGACAGATAAAAGCCAGACAAGTCATTTAGAGTAAGCAAAACTTGGTCCCCAAAGAAATGGGCAATGGCTCAACACGACCAAGCAAGAAAAGACTAGCCCTCAATGGAGCACAAAAGGCTTTATCATAGCATAAAAAACCAATTCAGTGCATAAGATCAGCGCAAAAGCTAAAATCAAAGCTAGTTCCTCTAGAAGGATTCAAACGGCTCAACACAGCTAGCAATAGCTCCAAATAACTTGAATGAAAGGAAGCCTGAAAGACAAAATTCTCCCCCTTGTTGACAAGTGAACTCATCAAGCACAGACAGGGTTGAAAGAAAAACTCCGCCTTGACAAGAGAACCTCCCCTGAGAAAAAACAGAAATGCAATAGAGAGTATGAAATAGAGAAAATGCATGAGCTTCAGGAGTATACGAGCTAGAGTGTAAAAATGCTCTAAGTGGTGCTGTGCTAAGTGTGCAGTAATAAATGCACGTGCTAGCAAATGCTCAAACTAGGCATATGCACAAGATATGTGAAGTGTAAGTATTTTGATTCAGATTTAAGCATTTCAAAGAGATGTTCACCACAAAGACAAAACTAAGCATATAGTAAGCAGGAAATCAACTAAGTGCCAGTTGTGGGGGACACATATCCCCGGGTCCACTGGAAGGATGAAAGACCTCACGAAAGGCCCGAGGGCCCAATGAATCGTAAGGTCATCCCTTCGTGGGCCTAGGAGAGACGACCTGGGAAGCGGATCGACATAAGGCCGGATCTGTGCGAGCCCAGATGGCCCAATGACTTCGAGCAAGTAATCACAACAGTGACCCGACTTTCCCGTGCTAGAACCCCGTACAACGGAACCGAGCGAGGATGGGTCGGCGGAACTATAGGAAGATAGACTCAATCGGTTCACTATTTCTTAGGTGCACATTGTTATCATATCTGCATGTATTGCCCCACGGTCGAATATATAAGGCCTAGGGGGCACCCCTTCAGAACGATCGATCTCACTACTCAGCCATCCACCTCAACTCTCTACGTTCCCCGCATTAGAGAGCTCCCTTGTAACCCACCACGTAAAGCATTCTTGCCAGGACGTAGGGTGTTACGCATCTCAAAGCGACCCGAACCTGTACGCCACTGTCTACTGTTTCTCGTGCACCCAGCACGAACCATCGAGCTATAGTCGGTAACACCGTCCTACTAGTAAAAAACACCTTGAGGGGCAACCCCGGGTGTGCGGTCGGACCAAAACACCGACAGCTGGCGCGCTAGGTAGGGGGTGTGTCGCCGATCCAAGCTACCTCAATGGCCGTCACCTTCCAGCACAAGATCATCCTCCGCCCCGGGTCCGTGTTCTACTTCGGAACTATCTCATCTGTAGCGGATGGGGAAGGAACTCTACATTGCATCGCGGATCCACCAAGGAGGAAGTCTCTTTCAACAACCTCCGAAAATATCGGGGCAAAGCAGGAAAAAGCGCAACCTCTAGCGCTCCAAAAAAAGATTGCCTCTGGCAAGCTACAGGCCTAGGGTTCGTCAACCCGGAGAACTCCACTGTCTACTTCTCCGACGAAAGAATGGACACAAATCGCAAGGAAGAAAGAAACAAATAAGACCGGGAGGAAGCAGGTTGTTCTTTCTGTGCCTCTGTCCTCAAAGGAGAACAGAAAGAAGATCGTCACGACAGCTGCACCATTCTACACCGACGTCCTCTTCATCGGGAGAGTGGAGTTGCCCCCGTCTTCGACGACGAGCCGACTGCACCCGGAGAGGAACCTCCTCAGCGGGAATCCCGCCGGCGAAGGAACCGACGCCGAAATATCCGGCGACATCACGAAGCCGGAGAGCGGGACCCGGTGCAGCCTGTATCACGAGACGAGGTCTCAGAGATAGGAGAAACTCCGGAGGAACGTATCTTCAGGGAACGAAGGAATTCCGACGGCGTGATCGCCGACGGGCTCAAGAACAAGCCGAGCAGGAGGCAAGGCAATGTCGGGAAAATCCACTCTTCGGGCGCAACCTGAACCCCGACTTCGCCTGAGCCATGAACACGCTGAGTGAAGTCGGAGGGGTGCTGGCTCGGATAGCTGATGGGCTCCCTCAGACTCCCGACGCCGAGGGCTATTGGCGGCTGTTCACTCAGGCAGCCAATCACCTTCTACCTCTCGCTCACCCGCCGAACGATCTACGACACGCCATCAACAGTCGCCGTGACAGCGCGGAGCTCCATCAATGCCTTGCGTGAACGACGACACGAGAACGAGATCCACCGCCGGGAAGAGTACGACAGGGACCACGGCATTGCAGCCTGGAGTCAAGCCACCAGAACTGAGTCGGCAACGGCCTCGACTGGTGGTACCACCTGAGGACGGTCGAGGCACCACGACAACCACTTCCCTCCCTGGGGCAGACAACATCATCGACGCCAGGAGGAAACGTGTGGAGTATCGGCACTCACTCCACGCCTTAGGGCCATTCAATGGCCCCCTAACTTCAAGGTATCCAATGTCGACAAATATGAACCTAAGCAGAATCCAGGAGGCTGGCTGGCCGTCTACACCACCGTTGCTCGAGCCGCTGGGGCGACCGAGGACAGTAATGATCGCGTACTTACCCATTGTCTCGGGCAAGATGCGCTGCAATGGCTGCGACATCTATCCCGACACTGCATCGACGACTGGAGCGACTTCAGTTGGCGCTTCACCGCCAACTTTCATTCCCTCTCCGACAAATCGGCGTAACCATGGGACCTCAAATCCATCAAGCGCTGGGGGGACGAAACTCTCCGGTCGTACCTCAAAAGGTTCCAGACCATGCGAAATTGTATCCCCGAGGTCGCAGAGGCGGCAGTGATCGAGGACTTCTACAGAGGATCCAATGACTCGGCCTTCATTCGCACCATATTACAGAAGGCTCCGACTACCTCCAAGCAACTGTTCCAGGAAGCCGACCTCTACATCACCACCGATGAGCGGGCTCAGGACCTCATCGGAGGAGCGAAGCCTGCACCAGCAGCACCACCACGCGATACGAACCAGCAGCCCGACAAACGCTGGGAGAAGAGGCCTCGTGAAGAAGTTCACGCCGCCGGACACCCGCCTCTCATGCCCGGGGGGACCTCGTGGAGGCGAACGCACGCTGGACGAACATCCTCGACACCCAGTGCCTGTACCACAAGGTCATGCGCCACACCCTTCGGAACTGTAGAGACTTCAAGCACTCCGTCAGGCACGACCGACCCTTCTAACCTCTACCTCCTCCTCCGCCGCAGGGAGGACCAGGAGAACCGCGACAACCCCAGCAACAGGAGGAGGGAGGAGGTGGAGCCTTCCCGCGCGTCGACAGAGAGGTCAACGTCATCTTCGGTGGACACGGATCGCAGGAGAACAAGAGACAACAAAAGCTCAACGATCGCCAAATACTGGTGGCGACCACCGGTCCTCCCGCTCCGTAACGATGGTCGGAGCACCCAATCACCTTCACTCGGGCAGATCAGTGGCTCAACTTCGACCACCCAGGCAAATACTCGCTCCTCGTCGATCCGGTGATCCGAGAGAGCAGGGTGAAGAAGGTATTAGTGGACGGGGGGAGCAGCATCGACGTCACCTTCCCCCGAACACTTCAAGGCTTGGGAGTTCACCTCAAATAGCTCCATGAGTCAGATACTCCTTTCTTCGGCATCGTGCCGACTGAAGGAGAATACCCGCTGGGCCACATCTACATGCCGGTCACCTTCGAAACTCCGGAGAACTACAGAACCGAGTTCCTAAGGTTTGAAGTGGCAAACTTCGACTGCGGGTACAACACCATCATCGGGAGGCCTGGATTGGCGAAATTCATGGCCATTCCACATTACACATACATGATATTGAAGATGCCAGGGCCTGCAAGGGATCATAACTGTGCGCGCTGACTTCCAAGGTGTCGTAGAATGTTTCCGAGTGGCCATCCAGGCGGCCCTCACCACCAAACCATCGGTGACTTCTTCTGTGAAGGCGAACTCAAAGCCTGAAGAAGACTTCGCAGTATCTATGCGGCCAACTGAAGAAACCAAAAGGATCAACCTCGGGTTCGCTGATGAACGCATGACCGCCATCATCAGCTCTAGCCTGGATGACAAATAGGAAAGCGCGCTCGTCCAGTTCCTGCAAGATAACCGAGACGTATTCGCATGGCAACCTGCGGATATGCCAGGAGTCCCGAGAGAACTGGCTGAGCACAAACTGAAGGTCTACCCCCAGGCGAGGCCTATTCGGCAAAAGTTACGTCGTTTCACGCCCGACAAGAGAGAGGCCATTCGCGCTGAGCTGGCTCGCTTGGTCACGGCTGGATTTATTAGAGAGGTGTTACATCCCGAGTGGTTAGCCAACCCTGTTCTTCTACTCAAAAAGAATAAAGTGGATTGGCGCATGTGCGTCGACTATACGGATCTCAACAAACATTGTCCAAAGGATCCCTTCGGGCTCCCTAGGATAGATCAGGTGGTAGATTCCACCGCTGGATGTTCTGTGTTGTCCTTCTTGGATTGCTACTCTGGGTATCATCATATTAGCCTGGCGAAAGAAGACGAGGAAAAAACAGCGTTCATCACTCCATTCGGTGCTTTCTGCTATACCTCCATGTCGTTCGGCCTTAAAAACTCTGGAGCGACTTATCAGAGAGCTATTCAAACATGCTTAGCCGATCACTGGGGCAAGCGTGTGGAAGCTTATGTGGACGATGTGGTGATCAAAACAGAAAATTCGGAAAATTTCATTGAAGATTTACAGCTGGTTTTCAACAGTCTACGGCGATATCGATGGAAGCTTAATCCCGAAAAATGTGTCTTCGGGGTACCAGCAGGAAAGTTATCTCAGGTTTATTGTCAGCCACCGGGGAATTGAAGCTAATCTAGAAAAAATCGAAGCTA
Source organism: Zea luxurians (assembly GCA_029449295.1). NCBI lineage: Eukaryota > Viridiplantae > Streptophyta > Magnoliopsida > Poales > Poaceae > Zea > Zea luxurians. The sequence continues at coordinate 31,555,042 of JAOPSE010000010.1, read as the reverse complement.
TTATGAGGATGGAGGCACCGCGATCACAGAAGAAAGTTCAAAGACTTACCGGATGTATGGCAGCCCTGAGCAGATTCATATCCAGGCTGGGAGAAAAAGGCTTACCATTTTATAAGTTACTCAAGAAGGTGGACAAGTTTCAGTGGACTTCAGAAGCACAGGAAGCCCTAGACGCATTGAAAAAGTTCTTGACGACACTACCAGTACTGAAACCGCCACGACGAGCCACACCGACTCAACCAGCTAAAGATTTGCTGCTGTATATCTCTTGCACGACTCACGTGGTGAGCACCGCGTTGGTAGTCGAGCGAGTAGAAGAAGGACACACCTACCCAGTGCAACATCCTGTTTATTTCATCAGTGAAGTTCTGGGTCCCTCGAAGAAAAAATACCCTCAAGTTCAGAAACTATTATATGCAGTACTTCTAACTGCACGCAAGCTACGTCACTACTTCGACGACCACAAAGTCATAGTAGTCACTAGTTTTCCGATAGGGGATATTCTTCACAACAATGAAGCCGTTGGTAGAATAGCCAAGTGGGCCTGCGAGCTGGGATCTCATGACATTGAATTTCGACCTTGCACTGCCATCAAAACTCAAGCACTGGTTGATTTCGTATCAGAGTGGACCAAACAACAAGTAACAGATAACCCAGAAAATGCAGAAGTATGGCGAATGTATTTTGATGGCTCGTTAAAGCTGCAGGGAGCTGGCGCAGGGATCCTCTTTGCTGCACCTGGAGGCGAGCACCTCAAATATGCCCTTCAGTTGTTATTTCCAGCCTCCAACAATGCAGCAGAATATGAAGCTCTGATTCATGGACTGAACATCGCTGTATCACTGGGCATCAAGAGACTGATGGTATATGGAGATTCTCTGGTAGTCATAAGTCAGATAAACAAAGAATGGGATTGTTCAAGCGATTCAATGGGAAAATACTGCACTGCCGTCCGGAAACTAGAAGATAAATTTGAAGGTCTGTAATTTCACCATGTAGAAAGAGATCGAAACACGGCAGCTGATGTATTGTCCAAGCTAGGATCCAGTCGAACTCAGGTCCCACCTAGAGTCTTTGTTCAAGAAATACTACACCCAAGCATTTCACTGGATCTAGTAGAGGAATGTAATACTCTGAACCAACCAGAGTCAGATTCTAATGACTGGAGGAAGCCGATCATCAGATATATAAAGAATGAAGAGGAACCAGATGACAAAAATGCAGCCGAGCGCCTTGCTGGACAGTCAGCTCACTACACACTCGTTGGGGAAACGCTATACAGAAGAGGCGCATCAGGAGTCCTCATGAAATGTATTCTCTCAACTACAGGAAAGCAACTTCTGGATGAGGTCCATGCTGGGCAATGTGAAATACACACAGCATCCAGAACCCTGGTGGGGAAGGTCTTCAGATCAGGTTTCTACTGGCCAATGACAAAGAGTGATGCAGCCGAGTTAGTACAGAGGTGCGAAGCCTGCCAGTACTTGTCAAAACAGCAGCATCTACCAGCACAGCAGCTGCAGACTATACCCGTGACTTGGCCGTTCGCGTGCTGGGGATTGGATATGATTGGACCTTTCAAAAAGGCTCAAGGAGGATATACTCATGTACTGGTTGCGATCGACAAGTTCACTAAATGGATAGAGTTCAAACCCATTGCTTCTTTAACTTCAGCTAAGGTCGTGGAATTCATACAAGACATAATATTCAGGTTCGGAATACCGAATAGTATCATAACTAACCTAGGATCCAACTTCGCAAGTTCAGAGTTCTTCGATTTCTGTGAGAAAAAGAGCATTCAGATCAAATATGCTTCGGTGGCACACCCAAGAGCCAACGGGCAGGTCGAAAGAGCTAACGGGATGATATTGGAGGCACTCAGGAAAAAAGTCTTCGATAAAAATGAAAAGTTCGCTGGAAAATGGATAAGGGAGTTGCCCTACGTCGTTTGGAGCCTAAGAACTCAACCTAGTCGAGCTCTGCATGGAAATACTCCTTTCTTCATGGTCTACGGTTCAGAGGCAGTACTACCTGCTGATCTCAAGTTTGGGGCACCAAGGTTGATCTTTGAAAATATAGCAGAAGCTGAGGCTACCAGGCTGGAGGATGTTGATATACTAGAGGAAGAACGATTGAACACGATAATTCAGTCGGCACGATATCAGCAAACTCTAAGGCGCTATCACGATAAGGCAATACGACATTGATCCCTCACAGTGGGAGACCTCGTCCTCCGCCGAATTCTAACGGGGGAGGGACGGCACAAATTGTCACCACTATGGGAAGGGCCGTTCATAGTAGCAGAAGTCACTCGGCCTGGATCATATCGTCTCACTCAGATGGACGGCACGGAAATTGGGAACTCATGGAACATAGAACACCTCAAGAAGTTTTACCCCTAGCTGTATTTCAAAAGCTATTGGGACGACAATGTACTCTGTAAACTGGGAAATACATCATCAATAAAAAGGCTTCAAGAGCGATCAAATTATTCATTGTCGACCTGCATTCTTACTTAACTCAGGGTGACCACTATGCCCTGTTAACAGAGCAATCGGCTTAAGTCGGTAATGACTTAAGACGGTGCAACATGCTCACGCTTACTTAACTCGGGGTGACCACTATGCCCTGCTAACGGAGCAATCGGCTCAAGTCGGCAACGACTTAAGATGGTGCAACATGCTCACGCTTACTTAAATCAGGGGTGACCACTATGCCCTGCTAACGGAGCAATCGGCTTAAGTCGGCAACGACTTAAGACGGTGCAACATGCTCACGCTTACTTAACTTGGGGTGACCACTATGCCCTGCTAACGGAGCAATTGGCTTAAGTCGGCAACGACTTAAGACGGTACAACATGCTCGCGCTTACTTAACTCGGGGTGACCACTATACCCTACTAACGGAGCGATCGGTTTGAGTTAATACTAACTTAAATTGGCGCAACACACTTGGCGCGCATATGGTTACTCATCCAGGGGCGGCCTCTATGTCCCATGAAGAAGTCTCGAAACCATCACGCTGCGTTTTACTTCTACAAATGTAGATACTGTTGAATTCTAGACAATAGAGAACAATAGTAGCATTCAATACTAAAAAGGTGTCCTCTAACAAAACATCTGAGCACGTTAACCACGTGCTCAAAGCATGCAATGTTTTTCTATTTTGCAACATTCTTCGCAGGAGCAACCGACGAAGAAGGACGACTTGAGGAATCAGGAGCAGCGTTCACATCAGCCCTTATGTCGTCAGGGACAACCACACCAGGTCTCCTCATCAGAATCCGCCCCACGCGAATAGCTTTGTCCATAGCTTTATCGCGCTGGGCCCTCAGAGTAGCGGAAGTTTCTTCAGCAACCTTGATAGCCAACTGAGCGGTCTCCAGCTCCTGGGTGACGGATTTCTTGGAAGCACGCAGATCCTTGATGACAGCATCTTTAGCTGATATCAATTGCCTGAGGCGAATCACGTCATCCAAGGATTCCTGCAGCTTATAACGATGATTGTCTAACTCCTCCCTGCTGAAGCGATGACTCCTCTCCAAGATGGTCAACGAATTGCTGGAGTCACGGTATAGCCTGTCAAGATTGTCACGAGAAGTAACAAGGGCACGTTTTTCTTCCTACAAACAAGAATCAGCTTCTTCAAACGTCAAGCAAGCAATAAGAACACGGCAAAACAAAGTCCGGATTTATAGGTCACCTTTTCAGAATCGAGCTGAGAACGGAGAGTAGAGTTCAGCGTGTTAGCACCATTCAGGGAAGCAGAGACCTGGCCCAGCTCAATCTGACTTTGGGAATACTTTTCTTCAAGATCAGAGCACCGCTGGACCAGTTCAGCCTGACCTTGAGAATATTTTTCCTCAAGAACAGAATACTGCCGAGCCATATCTGGCGAGAAACAGTCAAGCAAAGGTGTTAAAGTAAGAAGCAGTTTAATAAGGTAGCCAAAAAGGAAGCAAAAGAGCACTGACCAGCATTTGTCGCCTCTAAGTCAGAAACACGCTGCTGAAGCAGCATCGGATTCCAACGCGCCAGAGACAAAGCTCCTTCTGGGATAGAAACACCCTGCAACTTCAGCTGACTAGCCATCCCGTCCACCAATGCCTGACATTAAGAATAGATGAGTATAATAACAGCAGTCTATCCGGTGTAAAAGTCAGACTAGAAGAAATCAAAATACCTGGAGGTTGGAGAAGAATGAGGGGACCCCCAAATCGGGAGAGATCAACTGATGGCTCGGCGAAGGATCACCACCTGGAGCAACTTGCAACTAATCAGCAAGAACCAATTCAGTGTCATCAGCAAAACCCAAAACTCTGTCGTTGGGTACGCTGGCCTCTAAAGCGACTCCTTGACCAAGGGCTTGGGCTATCGCCATGCAACCAGAGTGTGGAGGAGAAGACCCTACATAAACATCCATGGAAGTGCAAGAGGGAGAACCCGCTCGGACACCCTCGGGGGCTAGGTCATAGCTTGCGCTACCCATCCGAGTCGGATCATCTCTGGCAACACCCTCGGGGGCTGGGTCGCAGCTTGCGCTACCCATCCGAGCTGGATCATCTCCGGCAGCACCCTCGGGGGCTGGGTAAGCGCCAGCACCATTCTTGAGGGCCGAGTTCTCTGCAGTAGCCACTTCTAAGGCTGAAGGAGCCTCAGTCACTTCCATGGAAGCAAGACAATCCAAACTAGCTTCCTGACCCTCAAGACCGTGCTCCAAGGTCGATGAGGCGCGGGACGCTGCCCGGGATGACCCCAACCCGACGTCAAGCACATCAACACAAACATCCATCGTGCCACCATCTGCCGGTTCTAATAACAGATCTTCGGGAACCATGTCTTCAAGAGTCTGATCAAAGTTCGCTAGAGATAATTCTTGCAGACCAATGAGGGCAGACAAGGCAGGCGAAGGAACACCACTACTTTCCCCACTAGCTACGTAATGCCGGCTGTTCTTCCGATTCAGGGGATTTCGTCCTCTTCTTCATCGTCCTCATCAACAACACGGACAGCACACCCATTGGGGTCAGCGTCAGACGGGTCACACCCATTGGGATTAACTTCAGTAGATTCAGGCACGGGCACTTCCTCAGCAGCAGGACCAGAAGGACCAGCATCCCGATCCAAGCTAGACACTCAACGAAGATGTCTCTTCTTCTTTTTCTGCCCATCAGCAGGAGAAGCAGGCTGATTGGCTCGACAAGGGCGCTTCGGGCGAACACTGTTAGGCCTCTGAATATCCAAGGCTTTACTAGCTTTAGGGATGGGCACCACCACCAATGTTCCAGCAGGAGCGGCATCAGAAGAAGCCTCGGCTAACATATCAAGCATGGCACTTATCTCTGCATCACTGGGATCCAAAGGCACCTCAAAGTGAACCTGTCGTTCATCATCAGGAATTTCTTCAATCGAAGCAACCAAAGCACTAACTTCTTCGGCAGAGGGTCGTACTCTAAGGCCCAAACCGCCATCACCAACAGGAGGATTTGACACAAAATGGGTAAAGGCCTTGGAAGGAGGTAGGTTCCAGGCCGAGTATGCAACAAGGGCACCAACATTTGATACCTTGCCTCTGAGTATCATTTCGAGCCAGCTCACCAAGTCCACATCAGGAATTCTTCTGTTGGTTACCCGGGTTGAGTCAGCTAGGCCCCGGTACAGATATGTCGGGTATGCCCTATCCTTCAATGGCTGAATATTCTTGAAGACAAAGTCAGCAACCACAGCCTCTGCAGTCAGACCCCTCTCCTTCAACAATCCAACTTCAGCTAGCAGAGCCCCTGCCTCAGCCACCTCCTGGTCTGTGGGGGATTCGGTCCAGCTCGGAGTGCGAACATCCGGTTGTCTCCCTGACCGTGGGGGGAGAGAATTTCCGTGATTCTCAACGATAAACCACTCCAAGCGCCATCCTTTGATTCTATCCTTGAGTGGGATGTCAAGGTAGTCAGTTTTCCTCCCACGGCGCATCTCCAAGCTCGCGCCTCCTACCAGTTGGTGCTGCCCTCCGGCCATCCTAGGGCGACAATGATACAAATACTTTCACAGTCCAAAATGTGGCAGGATGCCGAAAAGCCTCACATAAATGAACAAAGATGGAGATTTGCAGAATGGAATTGGGGTTCAGATGGGTCAAATTCAAGTGATAGAAATCAAGGAGACCGCGGAAAAAGGGGGAAATAGGAAGAGCAAGACCGCGGAGAACAAAAGGAACATAAACAACGGATTCGTGGGTGTCCTCTGTTGGAACAGTGACCCCGTGGCAAATCCGCCAAGAATAGAGCTCCCTCGGAGGAAGAACTCCGATGGACACGAGATGGAGAAGGTCAGGCTCAGAAACAACAGACATGTGGTTACCTGCGAAAGGCAACTGGCTGTTGGGGTCGATGAGGGGAATGACAGCAACAGACGAACTCGAGGCTTTCTGCTTGGGCGCCATCTCAACCTCGCTGGCGAACGGAGCGGAAGCAGTATCGCACGAAAGCAAAGAAGGCTTGGATGCAAAGAAGCAAGAACTAGGGCACGGAAAGCAGATGCGTGCGGCGGCGCAGTGCATAAGGGGTTTTCCCGGGCCGAGCGCCGTCCCCAAAAAGCACCTAGTCAGCACCCAGCTGTTATTTCTAAAAAGCGCTAACGTGCCATGTCACCACCCAGCTGTGATTTCTAAAACGCGGGCGTGCCACATCGTGACCCGGTCGTTATTGCTAAAACGTGGGTGCGCCACATCATCACTCGGCCGTTATTTCCAAAACGGCCGACGCAGATCAAATTGACTCGGATGTTACCTCTAAAACACCGACGTCGCCACCAGTCACTCGGCTGTTACCTCTAAAACACCGATGTCACCATCAGTCACTTGGCTGTTACCTCTAAAACGCCGATGTTGCCATCGGTCACTCGGTTGTTGCCTCTATAACGCCGATATCACAAGCAACCACTTGGTCGTTAATTCTAAAAACACCGATGTGGCCCCGACATCATTCGGACGCTACTTCAGAAGCGCCAATATAACCAATAATAACTCGACCGTCACCCCTAAAAGCGACAATGTGACCCCAAATGACTCGGCCACTACTTCTGAGACACCAACGTCGCAGGTAAAGCAAACAGAAGAATGATCCGAGAACTACAAGTTACTACCCAAGCACAGCAGACAGAGAGCATCACGGACAATAAATATTGCAACAATCGTCAACTAACCAGGAGGCAAAGCAATTAACACAGGAGGAGACGAAATCATTCTTCATAAAGGGAAGCTACAGAACTTACAAATCAACTCGTTATGAGTTGATGCTTTCCCTACTACTAATACATTACATTCCACTACTCTATACTACTAACTACTACTACATTATTTTGTTAATACTACTTCTAGTCCTAATCTACACTAACATCTAAAAACCAGTGGCATCTAGCCACTGGCCTTATTGCTGCCCTTGCTGCTGCCGCCATTACCGCCCTTGCTGCCGCCGTCACCACCCCTGCAGCTGTCGCCGAGTCCTCCTCGTCCGAGGAGTACTCCGACTCATCCGAGCCCTCGAGCCCGGAGCGCTCGACGGCCCGGATGAAGGTCCAGACCTCCGCAGCAATCCCCTGGGAGTCGTCTGAATCATCAGACGACGCCGGGGGAGAGACGGGAGCCAGAGATCCCTCGGACTCGGAGGAGAACTCCTCCTCCGAGTACTCTGAGTCACCAAAGTCCTTCGAGGGAGGAGTCGGCTCACGTTTGCGCTTGTCACCAGAACGAGGCGAAGAACCGCTACCTTTCTTACTCTTGCCCATGGTGGCAGTGGAGGGAAGAAAAGGAGAGTAAACATCAGGAAGAGATGTGAAAAAAGCCGGAGAAGCAAAGGCACTATTTATAGAAGAAGGCAACCGCTCACCTCCTACCACGGCCACTGAACAGTCGCAAAAATTCAATATGCAATTCAAACCGTCTGAAGACACATCAGGCGGCTGACGCCGTTTCACGCAACACAACACCCATTGGGACTCCAGTCAACTGCACGGGCGATATGATTACACCCGCGGTCACATCAAGTTACTACTCAGAAGCAGTTTGCTAAATACTCAGCGTACCAAGCTGTCCCTTGCCTACACCCATTGGGGGGGACGCCCAGGAATTATCAGTATATTTTTCAAAACTGTCACATCCGCGCAGTACGTGCAATGAATACCTCAAAACAAAAGTGAGATATCAGCAAGGATCAAAGGAAAGCCAAATATAGCCGGTGAGGTACAAGTCTGATCGACAGAAGCGACATGAAGACTAGCCAAGGGACGTCTATCGAACGTCCAATCAGTTGCAGAACAAATAAATTGCACCACCTAGCAAGATATGGGTAGATCACGAACTCGGCCTCAAAGACAAAATAGACGCTGACCTCTAAAGCATAATATCAATAACATAATGCTGACCTCTAAGGCATTCGGTAAGAAGGGAGGATGGTTCTCGGAAAAGGCTTGAAACGAAGACCTTCAAGTGGATTATCCTCAAAAATCCACTCGAAGCTCAGGGGCTACACCCATTGGGTGCACCTCCGGTGCACCCAATGAATCATCATCCCCGGGAAGCTGCATGCTGACCTCTAAAGCATAAGGCGAGATCAAAAACAAGGCTGACCTCTGACAAAGAACAAGTGGAAAATAAAAGTGGTTTCTGATAAATACTCGAAGTGAAGACCTTCGAGTGGATTGTCTGCAAAAATCCACTTGAAGCTCGGGGGCTACACCCATTGGGAGCACCTTTGGTGCACCCAATGAAGTTCGAAGTCCTACATTACGAAATGCAGACCTCCGAAGCATGAGTCAGACAGAACACCAACTTTCGAGTGATAAAAGCAGAAGGAGACTGTAAGAAATTGTTTTTACTGGATTCCTCAGAAAGCCTTTCCCATTACAAACAAAGACCGCAAGCTGGACCTAGGATCTTTGGACCGATTATTTCAAAATCAACCCAAAGATCAGGGGCTTGTGGGGGACAGATATCCCCCGGGTCCACTGGAAGGATGAAAGACCTCACGAAAGGCCCGAGGGCCCAATGAATCGTAAGGTCATCCCTTCATGGGCCTGGGAGAGACGACCAAGGAAGCGGATCGACATAAGGCCGGATCTGTGCGAGCCCAGACGGCCCAATGACTTCGAGCAAGTAATCACAATAGTGACCCGACTTTCCCGCGCTGGAACCCCGTACAACGGAACCAAGCGAGGATGGGTTGGCGGAACTATAGGAAGATAGACTCAATTGGTTCACTATTTCTTAGGTGCACATTGTTATCATATCTGCATGTATTACCCCACGGTCGAATATATAAGGCCTAGGGGCACCCCTTCAGAACGATCGATCTCACTACTCAGCCATCCACCTCAACTCTCTACGTTCCCCGCATTAGAGAGCTCCCTTGTAACCCACCACGTAAAGCATTCTCGCCAGTACGTAGGGTGTTACGCATCTCAAAGCGGCCCGAACCTGTACGCTACTGTCCACTTTTTCTCGTGCACCCAGCACGAACCATCGAGCTACAGTCGGTAACACCGTCCTACTCGTAAAAAACACCTTGAGGGGCAACCCCGGGTGTGCGGTCGAACCCAAAACACCGACACCAGTCACAAGTGAACAAGGTTAACTACCCCAAATAGTTATCACTCATCATGCTAGAAACATATCTGAAATAGATACCATTTGAAATTTTCAAGATTTATCGGATTTTGCAGCGGATTCCAAATTTCATTGAAAATCATGTGAGTGCGAGAGGTTGTAAGCATTGTCTTTGTCTAACTTTTCAACTTGGTATAGCCTATGCAGACAAGCAATCAGAAGCTAAAACATTGGTTTCGATCGTCCACTACACCGCTCAAGTTCATCCAAAAGTGCAAATGGAAGCAGTCTTGATACAGTGATGTGGTGAGAAATACAAACCCATCTCGATCTTTCTGATTATCACTTATCTTGATTTTGAATTTTTAGCACGATATGAATAAATCAAGACAAGTGAATGACTCCATGAGACATAGCCACCTAGCACATATACTAGTAATAGCAAAAAAGATTTCAACACATCCTACACATGCTAGGTGCCAATCTTGATGGTGAACAATTTTAGATTGAGCAAGTAATAGTCAAGTTCACAATTATGAAAACAACTTAGCTCAACAATATTGTATCAATATGAGCAAAAAGAGCCTAAGCATGCCATAGCATCATCATGTACACAAAGAACATACTACTAGGAGCAGAATCACATGCTAGCAGTTATACAAGTGAAGCTCAATATGACAAGCAAATATAATACAAAATAAAATGAACAAAAAAAATTTTGATCAAGGGAAACACACACCCAATTCTCCTCTCAAATGAACAAATTTTTTTTGATCAAGGGGTTTGGCCAAAATGTCAGCAAGCTAGCGAGTGGTATCAATATAGCGCAATTCGATGTCGCCTTTCTCATAATGATCACGAAGAAAGTGAAAGCGACATCAATGCGCTTGGTCCTCGAATGTAGCATAGGATTCTTGGCAACACTTATGGCACTCGTGCTATCACAAAGCAGAGGCACATGATGAAAATTCAAGCCAAAATCCCGTAAGGTAGCCATCATCCAAAGTAATTGCGAACAACAGCTAGCGGCAGCAACATACTCGGCCTCTATGGTAGACAGGGCGACACTAGATTGTTTTCGAGAAGACCATGAAACCAATGAAGTACCCAAAAACTGACAAGTCCTAGAAGTAGACTTGCGCTCCAAAAGGCAACCCGCAAAATCAGCATCAGAAGAACCGCACAAGGACAGAACGGACGATGAGGATTACCACAAACCAAACTCAGGAGTGAAACATAGGTACCTCATAACATGTTTCATAGCCTCTATGTGAGATGTGCATGGGGAAGCCTAGAAACGAGCGCACAAACACACTGCAAAGTGTATGTCCAGCCTTGTCACAGTCAAATACAGGAGAGAGCCAATCATGCTCTTGTACTCCTTCTAGTCCACGGGTTCGTCATCCTCATCAGTGTCAAGTGTCGTCGAGGTGGACATGGGCGTCGAAAGAGGCTTGCCCTCGCCCATGTCGAACTTCTTCAGGACATCCTTTGCATACTTGCCTTGATATACAAAGATCCCGTCTTGAGTCTACTTGATTTGCAACCAAAGAAAGAAATTCAGCTCGCCTATCATGCTCATCTCAAATTCCCTGCTCATAAGATCTAAAAATCTAGACACAAGAGCATTAGAAGAACCACCAAAGATGATACCATCCACGTAAATCTGGACTAAAAGGGTGTCATTATTATGCTTGAGGATAAAAAGAGTTTTGTCTATAGAGCCCATTTAAAAACCCTTAGAAAGCAGAAAAGATTTCAAACGCTCATACCAGGCTCTAGGGTCTTGTTTCAAACCATACAAAGCTTTTTGGAGTTTAAAAACGTGGTTTGGAAACTTGGAACTCTCAAAACCAGGAGGCTGCCTAACAAATACCTCTTCCTATATATACCCATTCAAAAAGGTACTTTTGACATCAATTTGAAAAAGCTTAAAACCCTTTGAAGAAGCAAAATCTAAAAGGATCCTATTGGCCTCTAAACGGACAATAGGGGCAAAGGTCTCCTCATAATCAATTCCCTCTTTTGGCAATACCCTTGGGCAACCAACCTCGCCTTGTTTCTCACTACCGAACCATCCTCACACTGTTTGTTTTTGAAAACCCATTTTGTACCGATGGGATGGCAGGTAGAAGGAGGTGGCACCAAAACCCAAACCTGATTTCTTTCAAAATTTTCAAGCTCCTCATGCATACCATGAAACCAGTTAGGATCAGATAAAGCATGTCCAACATCTCAGGGCTCAAAAGTAGCAACAAAAGCTGAGTGAGCAAAATGAGAAATGTGTTGTGACCTAGAGCGAGTGACTCGCTTGTGAAGCTCCCCGATCATCTACTGAGGTGGGTGACGACGCTGAATATGCTGTGGAGCCTCCCTTGAGGAAGTGGCTTCCCCCTCAATAGCAGCTTCAACTCCTCCAGTCCAAGCAGGAGCTGGCTCGAGCGGACCCTAAGTGGTGGAAGGAGTGGGGTCGGGTCCGTCAGCCGTAGTAGTGGAAGCAGGCTCGATTGGGGCGGCCGGTGGAATTGGCTCGAGAGCAACCCAATCGGCGTCGTCGTGCTCCTCCTCCACAAAGATGGTCTGTCCCATCTGATCTAGACCTGCAGGCTCAAAGACAAGGGATGGACAAGGTGCAGTCTCATCGAATGTAACCGCACAAGTCTCCATAATGCGGTTAGTCTCTAGGATAAGAACACGATAAGCATGAGAATGTAATGCATAACCCACAAAAACACCATCAGAAGACCGGGACTCAAACTTGTCCAGATTACCCTGTTTTAGCACAAAGCATCTGCAGCCAAATACTCTGAAATGACTGACTTTGGGTGGTCGTCCAAATCGCAGCTCATAAGAAGTTTTGTTCATAAAAGCCCGAAGAAAGATGCGATTGGACACATGGCAAGCAGTGTTGATCGCTTCGGTCCAAAAACGCCTAGGAGTCCTATGCTCATCAAGCATCGTCTTGGCCATCTCAACAAGGGTTCGATTTTTGCGTTCAATAATACCATTCTGCTGGGGCACATACGGAGAGGAAAACTGATGCTCGAGTCCCAAAGAAGCACAAAAGGTTGCAAATTGAGTATTTTTTGAATTTTGTGCCATTGTCACTGTGTATAGCTCTCATGACATTTTTAGGAAACTCATTTGCAACTGAAGAATCAAATCTCGAGCATGAGTAAAAGCCTCATCCTTCACCGTCATAAAGAACACCAAGAGTAGCGAGAGAAGTCGTCGACAACCACAAGCACATACCACTTCCCTCCAAAAGAGCAAACCATGGCTGGACCAGAAGTGTCCATATGAAGCAATTCACCAGGATGCGAGGTCATCACCTTGGTGACCAAGGAATCGGAAGCGGCAATCATTTTGCCATGACGACAAGGGTGACAAACAAGATCTTTCTCAAATTTTAATTTGGGCAATCCTTGGATGAGCTCAAGTGAGCTCAAACGACACAAAAGATCAAAGCTCAAGTGACCTAGCCTCCTATGCCACTTCCAAAGAGAAGAGGAAGATCCTACCAACAAACATCGAGAAGGGCCAGAAGAATGTGAAAATCAGCACTAAAAACTCGACGAAAAGGGGAAATCTGGCAAATAAGATCCCCACGGGCATCCAAAACTTGAGACAAGCCCTTTTTAAAACACACATCATAGTCATCCTCAAGGAGTTGCGAAACTAAAAGCAGATTGAAATACAGATTCGAAACCAAAGCAACATCCTTGAGAATAAAGCTCTCGTTCACCCGAATGGTGCCACGAGAAACAACCTTACCTCTTGACTTATCCCCGAATGTGATGTATTCCTTACCGATCATAGGGTCGAGGCTAGAGAACCATTTTGAGCTTCCGGTCATGTGGCACGAACAGCCGGAATCCATGAGCCACGTGTTCTCCAGGCTTCCATCCTGCATCAATAGTAAGACACGGGGTGAGCAAATGACACAGCACTAGGGTAAGTAAACTGTCACACTCGGGTTTTAGGGGCACCAAGACCCGGGCGCGAACATAAACACCAGGTATGCTAGGACCAAGTCTCACACATATGATGTATAGTGGCACAGGATCGAATGTCACATCTTTATATATAATAGGAGTTCTATACAAAATAAATAATTACATTATAAGGAGACAACGGTCCAGCAACCCAAAGTTGACTGGGAGACGACGGCCTAGATCTTTCACGAACACATCACAGCATCCTCCATGCGCTTCATCCTGTGGTACCTGTTCTTGACCTGTGGGGGGTGTGAGATAGCAAGAGTGAGCTCACATACGTTCATAGCTCAACAAGTTGTGGGGAATAATGTGTATGAACTCGCCAAAGGTGGGAGCTCACGTGAAGTGTAAGGCTTACCAAAGGAGATGGTTAGAGCTGAGCATTGCTTTTAAAGTTGGTCAAAATTTTATTAGCAGTTACTAAGTATAAGTAAATACCAACCCAATTAAGTAGTAGAACAAAAGTAGTAACAACATCACCTGCGATGCAATGCATATGACAAATTGAATTTAGTTCCATAAATTAATCATGTGAGTGTCCGAGCTGCTCATGACCGTGAGCACGGCTAGTATACCAGTTTTACACTCTGCAGAGGTTGCGCATCTTTACCCACAAGTCATGTTACCCATCTGCCAAGAGACGGCCAATCCCATACACCTCTACCGAGGAGGCGAGGCAGGGTAACACTACGAGGCCTTTACAAAGTTCCACTAGCTTCAGAAAACCCGCTACAGTTTATAGGAAGCTCCAATGCAGGAATCCCTTGCATGACCGCCATCGCAGCAAAATCATCCCGAGGGCCTCCCTACACTGACCACTCCCCTACTGCCCTTGCCCCTTTCGGGTAAGGTAGTCTTCCACTAGCTTTCCTAATTAATCAGCCAAGGGCGTCCCATTAAACCCTTGTGGTAGCACTGTTTTCCCGGGTGGTTCTCCATGTTCTGATTAACATAATGATCTTATCATGAACAGTAAATAACAACTGATAATAAAAGTATAATCATGAATAAAGTGTATCTCCATACCCATAACCACATAAAGCAATAGCAGGTACTACCCAAAGATTTAATGGTGAACAAGGTATAAAGATAGTCAAACTGGGGTAACCTATTGGGTCCCATCAAAATTAACCTATGCAGATCATTATGATTAATCAGAACATGATTGGGTAAAAAGAAGTGATCAAGGGCACAACTTGTCTGGGACTTGAGATTCCAGGTACCATGATGATCTTCAGATTCTCGTGACCTCACTGCTAGTCGTAGCAATACAAACAAATATGATATAGGCAAAATTAACATCACACCAAACATAAGCACAAACTGGATAATAATGATCTACGCGTTGATACGGGATCGTGGGAACAAGAACCACTAAATTCGGAGCTACGGTTATCAAGCTCTGGTTTATGGAAAATCTACGTGATTTAAATTATAAATTGGTTAATATACATCATACAAGGAAATATACTCCAAATAGTTAAGTAAACTTTAATCCAAATTATAACTTGTTTAGAAATCATATTATAGTTAAATTACTATCATGGTCTAGTTTAACTTTGGTTAAAAGGTATAATCTACTAAACTTAGGCTAAACAAATATCTAATTATAAAAATATGTTTTATGGTACAATTAATGTTGCCACCGTGTAGACAATAATTTTATGAAGCTAACGCAATTTGAATGGATCGAATCGGAGTCATGGTTCTCGAGTTACGATTTTCCGAAGTCATTAAATATTTAGTATATAATAAATCAAGTGGATAATTTTTAGCTAGGTTTCATGACAAAACAGGGTTACTAGATGATAATCAATAATATTACAACATTATATAAACCGGAATAGGTCAATTTGGACTTCACATGAATTTTCTAAGAATTATACAAGTCCTAGCAATTATTTTTGCATCAAAAATCATTTTCTATAATTAATTTTCTAATTTCCTAAAGGTCCTGGACTGGGCACATAATTTTATAAGAATGTAGAGGCTAAAACATAATTTTCTGGGCTCGGCTGCAATTTGTTTTTGGCTTAGTATGGATGGCGGTTTAGTTTCTGGAAAGTGTAAGGGCTCTATTGCAATTTCGCCACGGCAGAAGGGTGTGCATAGATCCCAGCCATCCGATCTGACCCAGACAGCCTAGATTAAATCGACGCTCCAGCCGAGCAGGTATGCACCCGCACCCGTTGGATTTGAGATCAGCGCCCCACCACAGAACACGCCATCACATACTACAAGCCCTAGGACAGCCGATCAACGTCCCAGATTGAATGCGCTGAAAGGGTACCTTCAACGATCAATCTGAGCCGTACCCCACGATCCAACGGTGCTGGTGCATCTTCTCCAACATAACCCCCAGAGCGGCGGCGCGTTCACGTCACCCGGCGGTGGCCAAGACAGGGGCATCCGGTCAACGCAGCCAGACCCTAAACTCTGGTTTGAACGGCCCTACACGCAGCAGAGGAAACAATCAGAGAATATATTCACCCAGCGACGGACGGCAGATCTCCCAAGTGTCGCAGGCGAAGCTCCACTTCGGCGCGTGGCAGGAGGATTCTCCGGCCTGATCATTGACGCGAGCGCAGCCTTCACTCCTCCCGGTATGCGGCTATGGTGGCTATTACAAGGAGGGCAGATGCTAGCCAACATACAGAATGACGTCGCAGTGCTCTTGGATATATATAGGCACGGGTAAGCGCTAGAGTCTGTTAGGATCATCTCCGTGATCTTCGGCGATTCTGTTTTCTTGCTCGCGGTTGGATGCTTCACGCCGTGGAAGAGCAACAGGGAAGAGAGTCCTACGGCCAGTGATACGTGAAAAAAAATTGATGATGTCTTGTACGAAATTGTGCTGACGCAAGGTGTGAAGCCCAAAATCGGTAACAAGGGAAAAATAATAAAATAAAGAAGAAAAATAAAAATATACTTATGATAGTAATTCTAGAATTTTTTTTGTCACCTTTGAAAATTATTAGGACCTTTTCTTTTGTAATCAATTAAGATAGTAAAATAGTCAAGTGACCAATAATTAAATAAATGAAAGTGCATCCCATGCTCATGTTATTTTTGTAATACATTTTATTTGAATAAAGAAAATCCAAACTTAATTTGGCCTCAACTCATAAATGAAAATATAAAATAGAAAATAAGAAAGGAAATCCTAATCAAGCCATTTGTAATTAAATAATAGGTAGAATAATAAATGGAAATGGGATTCATCTTTACATTAGAATTATAGATTGAAAGTTGAAATCCGAAAATTTAAACAGGGATTTGAATTTGAATGTGATATCTGAACTAGAAATAGAAAAGATAATAGAAAAGAAAAAGAAATGGTGATAACACTGGCCTTGTGCCTTTGGGTCCGAATTCGGCCCAATCTTACCTCTCTTCTGGACCGGCCTGCTCCCGCCCTCATCCTTCCCCTTGCTGTCGCGCGACATTTGCCTGCCTCACTGGCCGGTGGGCCGCTATTGCCAGCCTCACTCCAAAGCTCTCGCTGCCGGTGGGCCCTGCATGTCAGGTCTATCCTCTCCGCTGCGCGTGATGGTTGCAAACAAACCGGCCGCCGGAGCGCACCTCCGCGCGAACTGTTCCGGGAAGCCCGGGATTAGCTCACTGGCCGCCTGGGAGTCCGTTTGGATTCTCCCGTGACCTCGGGGTATGCCTGTCTGACTTATCCGCTTGCCCAGCGCTCATGGCTCCCTTCTCCAGATTATTTCCATGGAGATCTCAACGGAACCTCGATTGGTGGCTTTGCGTCTGCTCGCCTCGTGCTTCTGGAACCTGGGCACGTAACAACTTCTTCCCCCAACAACCCTCCGTCATCCGTGCTTCGTGAGCCCAGGACGTCAGCTCCATCTTTCCCCAAACTGCCCGCCGAAATCCCCGGCAAATCGGACTCCGCCATCACCAACCTTCGCACGTTTGCTGGGTGGTTGGACTCCGCGTAATCCGTCGGCCATCATGAATCCTTGTGGCGATATAAACCATGCTTGCGACCCTCCTGGTCCTCGCAAACAAGCACGGCACCGTGAGCACAGAGGACTTGGAGCCGCCACCGCCGCTGATTGCGCTTGACTGTCGCCAGACCATCGCGCTGCAGGGTCCACGGTGAGAAATCCCCTCAAACAATTCCCATGCATATCTAGGTTGTGTAGCGCCGATCGAACTAAGGAGCAAGGCCCTAGGGCGCCGACTTGGCCAACACCGGCAGACCGCGCCGCCGCAGGGCATTCCCTCCACTGTGGCCTCATCGGGTGGGGAAGAAGCACCTCGGGGCGTTGATTCCGCAATTGGACGGCTAGGATTAGGTGATCGCGTAACCCTTCGCGTGAGTGGTTCTAGGCCGTTGATGTTTGATCGGGTGAATATGAGCCGATCGTAGCTATATTAAACCTGGACCGTGGATGCTGGATCCTATGGATCATGGCGCGTACCGATTCGGTATTAAGTAGATCTAATCCTGGCCACTAAAATCTAATCCAACGGCCAGAATGGCCCGATACCCCTTCGGCTGGTGGTTTTATAAAAGAGACCCTGGGTTTTCTCGGAATCAACCCGCCGTCCCGTTCTGCTGTGCAATGAGTCTTGGGACTTCTTACACCGAGCCCCCTTCGTTTCTGTTTAATATGCGCCCAGTCCAGAGATCATGAAAATCAAATAAATAAATTCAGAAATAGATTTGTAATATAAAAACAATTGCTAGAACTTAGATAATTCATAGAAAATTCATTTTAGCTCCAAATTGAACCATTCCAGTTTCTAAAATTTTGTAATAATATTCTTCATCATTTAGTGCCTCTGTTTTGTCATGAAAACAATTAGAAATTTAATCTCTCACTTAATCCATTTTAAACACATAAAACCTTTGAAAATTCATAACTTAAAATCTATAACTCCAAAATTAATGATTCTTTTTCCTGTGATCTCATTTTAATATGTAGATTATTAATATGTATTTTGGCATACATGTTTGGTGTAATGTTAATTTTGCCTATACACTGTTTGTTTGTATTGCTACGACTAGTGCGAGGTCACGTGTCACCTGAAGATCATCCTGGTACCTGGAATCTCAAGGCCCAGGCAAGTTGTGCCCTTGATCACTTCTTTTACCCAGCCATGTTCTGATTAATCATAATGATCTGCATAGGTTAATTTGATGGGACCCAATAGGTTACCCTAGTTTGTCTATCTTTATACCTTGTTTACCACTGAACTTTCTGGGTAGTACTTGCTAGTGCTATATGTGGTTTTGGGTATGGAGATACACTATTCATGATTACACTTTTTGTTATCAGTTGTTATTTAATGTTCATGTTAAGATCATTATGTTAATTGGAACATGGAGCGACCACCCGGGAAAACAGTGCTACCACAAGGGTGGAATGGGACGCCCTTGGCTGATTAATTAGGAAAGCTAGTGGAAGACTACCTTACCCGAAAGGGGCAAGGGCAGTAGGGGAGAGGTCAGTGTAGGGAGGCCCTCGGGAGGATTTTGCTGCGATGGCGGTCCTGCAAGGGATTCCTGCACTGGATCTTCCTATAAACTGTAGCGGGTTTTCGGAAGCTAGTGGAACTTTGTAAAGGCCTCGTAGTGTTACCCTGCCTCGCTTCCTTGGTAGAGGTGTATGGGATTCATGACCCCTTGGCAGATGGGTAACACGGCTTGTGGGTAAAGATGCGCAACCTCTGCAGAGTGTAAAACTGGTATACTAGCCGTGCTCACGGTCATGAGCAGCTCGGACCCTCACATGATTAAACTATGGAACTTAAACTCAATTTGTCATATGCATTGCATCGCAGGTGAAGTTGTTACTTTTGTTCTACTATATAATTGGGTTGGTATTTACTTATACTTAGTAACTGCTAATAAAATTTTGACCAACTTTAAAAGCAATGCTCAGCTCTAACCATCTTCTTTGGTAAGCCTTACACTTCACGTGAGCTCCCACCTTGGGCGAGTTCATGCACATTATTCCCCACAACTTGTTGAGCGATGAATGTATGTGAGCTCACTCTTGCTGTCTCACATACACCACAGGTCAAGAACAGGTACCACAGGATGAAGCACTTGGAGGATGCTGCGATGAGTTCGTGAGAGGTCTAGGTCGTCGTCTCCCAGTCAACTTTGGGTTGCTGGACCGTTGTCTCCTTATAATGTAATTATTTATTTTGTATAGAACTCCTGTTATATATAAAGATGTGACATTCGATCCTGTGCCACTATACATCATATGTTTGAGACTTGGTCCCAGCATACCTAGTGTTTATGTTAACCCCGGGTTTTGGACCCCTAGAATCCGGGTGTTACAGAAGTGGTATCAGAGGAATGTTGACTGTAGGACGAAACCTAGATAGAACTGAACAACCAATACCTACTTACCTTTGCTACTCTGATTCTTTTCTAAACTTATCTTAATCTTTTCTCATCTATTTCCGCTTTACTCTGATTATTCTTACCTTTTCACTTCTAAAGACAAACTTGGATTTCACACCTTGAAATCCTGTGACTGAAGTGACCTTTAGGAATAGGAGACCTAATTCTAGGAACAAAAACAAAACTATTTTTATAAGGATCTATGCACTTGAATGTTTGTTCTTATGATATTTGTCTGATTTGGATCTTTGATTGAGTGTGATGAGTTGTGGAGTAATGTCCACAATTACATCTGCATATACATATAGACATAAATAGAATTCATAAGATAACTAAGCAACTTAGATTATTCTCCATTAAAATGTATCTATCTCATCTGACATATTCTATCTTACCTTTGGACATTCACCTCATACAACTAATTACCCTAGTCTTGACATAGAATATCTGGCCCAGCCCTGCCAAAGAAGTTTCAGTACATAACCAACTATTAGCTTATTCATTCTGTCTACTAAATGATTCCCTTGCAAAGCTATCTTACCATATGCTTCTAACTTAGATGGTCAATACCAGGCGGGGTGGTGGAATTGATTTACCTGCTAATCAACACACTCGGTGGATATATCGACAACCCCAACCACAGTCAGCACAGATGAATCCTCCTAATCCTCCACCAGGCGGAGTTGATCCACTAGTCGCAGCTCAAATGAGAATGATGCAGCAAATGGCGGACACTATGGCAGATATGCGCACCCAAATGCAGCAAGAACGCCAAGAAATGCACCAGGAAAGAGAGGATGCACGTCGGGAAATGCGCCAAGAGCGGGAAGAGATACGCCAGGAGAGAAGGGTACAACAACAGCAGCTGCAACAACAACTTCAACAACAGCAGCAACAACAACAAGTGCCATTTCCTCCACCTCTACCACCAGTTCCACCCCGGGACAAGCACCGGGAATTCATGAGCCACAAACCACCAACCTTCTCCAACTCCGCAGATCCGCTGCAAGCAGATGACTGGTTAAAGTCCATAGAGAAGATGCTCAACATAGCCCAGTGCTCGGACCGAGAGAAAGTACTCTATGCATCGGGTCGTCTTGCTGGTCCCGCTGCGGATTGGTGGGATGCGTACTGTGCAGCTCATGCTGCTGCCGATACAATTACCTGGGAAGAATTCTCCACACAGTTCAGGAATTACCATATTCCTGCTGGACTCATGAAGATTAAGAGGAAGGAGTTTCTATCCCTCAAGCAAGGAAGTATGTCCGTGAGTGAATATAGGGACAAATTCATCCAGTTATCTCGATATGCTCCCAGAGATGTTGAGGATGATGAGCAAAAGCAGGAGCTCTTTCTGGACGGATTGATTGGACCCTTGCAATATCAACTGGTATCGCACACATTCCCATCCTTTCAAAGGCTACTTGACAAAGCTATTGTTGTAGAAAACAAGAGGAGTATATTTGGAGAGAAAAGAAAGGCTGCTAACCAAGGGCAGGCTGGAAGTAGTTCCCGTCCTCGCTATACCACCACTCCAAGTACACCAGCTAGTGGCAGTTCTGGACAACAAACTCAACAGACACCAACTGCTCCTCCAAAGGCAAGCACTCCAGTAGGAACCGTTGCTCCCAACACAACCGCCATCAGGACATGCTTCAAGTGTGGACAACCAGGACACTACGCCAACTACTGTCCCAATAGAGCTGCCTACACTACACCGGCTCCGATGAAACAAGGACAAGCCTCGGCAGGAAAGAGTCAGCCCCTATCTATCAACCGGGGATATGCCCATCATACAGAAGTAGAAGCTGAACCCAGTGAACTTGAAATTCAAGAAGAAGAGCCGGTTGAAGATGAAGTAGTCGGGGAAGAAGTCAACGAGCAACAAGAATAGAGAGATAAACATAAATATAAATACATATATATATATTTTACTATTTGTAAGACCTAAATATTAGCTTAGCTATTAGTAGTATTTTCCTATTTTAGTAATAATAATAAGGTTCATTGGACCCTGTGTTTTGCTAATAAGATATGCATCATGCCGAGATTTTGTTTATGCATATGTGTTGAAACCATATGAATATACACCCTTTTATTACTAATCTCGAGGACGAGATTATTTTTAAGGGGGGTAGGATTTGTGAAGCCCAAAATCGGTAACAAGGGAAAAATAATAAAATAAAGAAGAAAAATAAAAATATACTTATGATAGTAATTCTAGAATTTTTTTTTGTCACCTTTGAAAATTATTAGGACCTTTTCTTTTGTAATCAATTAAGATAGTAAAATAGTCAAGTGACCAATAATTAAATAAATGAAAGTGCATCCCATGCTCATGTTATTTTTGTAATACATTTTATTTGAATAAAGAAAATCCAAACTTAATTTGGCCTCAACTCATAAATGAAAATATAAAATAGAAAATAAGAAAGGAAATCCTAATCAAGCCATTTGTAATTAAATAATAGGTAGAATAATAAATGGAAATGGGATTCATCTTTACATTAGAATTATAGATTGAAAGTTGAAATCCGAAAATTTAAATAGGGATTTGAATTTGAATGTGATATCTGAACTAGAAATAGAAAAGATAATAGAAAAGAAAAAGAAATGGTGATAACACTGGCCTTGTGCCTTTGGGTCCGAATTCGGCCCAATCTTACCTCTCTTCTGGACCGGCCTGCTCCCGCCCTCATCCTTCCCCTTGCTGTCGCGCGACATTTGCCTGCCTCACTGGCCGGTGGGCCGCTATTGCCAGCCTCACTCCAAAGCTCTCGCTGCCGGTGGGCCCTGCATGTCAGGTCTATCCTCTCCGCTGCGCGTGATGGTTGCAAACAAACCGGCCGCCGGAGCGCACCTCCGCGCGAACTGTTCCGGGAAGCCCGGGATTAGCTCACTGGCCGCCTGGGAGTCCGTTTGGATTCTCCCGTGACCTCGGGGTATGCCTGTCTGACTTATCCGCTTGCCCAGCGCTCATGGCTCCCTTCTCCAGATTATTTCCATGGAGATCTCAACGGAACCTCGATTGGTGGCTTTGCGTCTGCTCGCCTCGTGCTTCTGGAACCTGGGCACGTAACAACTTCTTCCCCCAACAACCCTCCGTCATCCGTGCTTCGTGAGCCCAGGACGTCAGCTCCATCTTTCCCCAAACTGCCCGCCGAAATCCCCGGCAAATCGGACTCCGCCATCACCAACCTTCGCGCGTTTGCTGGGTGGTTGGACTCCGCGTAATCCGTCGGCCATCACGAATCCTTGTGGCGATATAAACCATGCTTGCGACCCTCCTGGTCCTCGCAAACAAGCACGGCACCGTGAGCACAGAGGACTTGGAGCCGCCACCGCCGCTGATTGCGCTTGACTGTCGCCAGACCATCGCGCTGCAGGGTCCACGGTGAGAAATCCCCTCAAACAATTCCCATGCATATCTAGGTTGTGTAGCGCCGATCGAACTAAGGAGCAAGGCCCTAGGGCGCCGACTTGGCCAACACCGGCAGACCGCGCCGCCGCAGGGCATTCCCTCCACTGTGGCCTCATCGGGTGGGGAAGAAGCACCTCGGGGCGTTGATTCCGCAATTGGACGGCTAGGATTAGGTGATCGCGTAACCCTTCGCGTGAGTGGTTCTAGGCCGTTGATGTTTGATCGGGTGAATATGAGCCGATCGTAGCTATATTAAACCTGGACCGTGGATGCTGGATCCTATGGATCATGGCGCGTACCGATTCGGTATTAAGTAGATCTAATCCTGGCCACTAAAATCTAATCCAACGGCCAGAATGGCCCGATACCCCTTCGGCTGGTGGTTTTATAAAAGAGACCCTGGGTTTTCTCGGAATCAACCCGCCGTCCCGTTCTGCTGTGCAATGAGTCTTGGGACTTCT
Organism: Zea luxurians; assembly: GCA_029449295.1. Classification (NCBI taxonomy): domain Eukaryota; kingdom Viridiplantae; phylum Streptophyta; class Magnoliopsida; order Poales; family Poaceae; genus Zea; species Zea luxurians. The sequence continues at coordinate 31,531,186 of JAOPSE010000010.1, read as the reverse complement.
TACACCGAGTCCCCTTCGTTTCTGTTTAATATGCGCCCAGTCCAGAGATCATGAAAATCAAATAAATAAATTCAGAAATAGATTTGTAATATAAAAACAATTGCTAGAACTTAGATAATTCATAGAAAATTCATTTTAGCTCCAAATTGAACCATTCCAGTTTCTAAAATTTTGTAATAATATTCTTCATCATTTAGTGCCTCTGTTTTGTCATGAAAACAATTAGAAATTTAATCTCTCACTTAATCCATTTTAAACACATAAAACCTTTGAAAATTCATAACTTAAAATCTATAACTCCAAAATTAATGATTCTTTTTCCTGTGATCTCATTTTAATATGTAGATTATTAATATGTATTTTGGCATACATGTTTGGTGTAATGTTAATTTTGCCTATACACTGTTTGTTTGTATTGCTACGACTAGTGCGAGGTCACGTGTCACCTGAAGATCATCCTGGTACCTGGAATCTCAAGGCCCAGGCAAGTTGTGCCCTTGATCACTTCTTTTACCCAGCCATATTCTGATTAATCATAATGATCTGCATAGGTTAATTTGATGGGACCCAATAGGTTACCCTAGTTTGTCTATCTTTATACCTTGTTTACCACTGAACTTTCTGGGTAGTACTTGCTAGTGCTATATGTGGTTTTGGGTATGGAGATACACTATTCATGATTACACTTTTTGTTATCAGTTGTTATTTAATGTTCATGTTAAGATCATTATGTTAATTGGAACATGGAGCGACCACCCGGGAAAACAGTGCTACCACAAGGGTGGAATGGGACGCCCTTGGCTGATTAATTAGGAAAGCTAGTGGAAGACTACCTTACCCGAAAGGGGCAAGGGCAGTAGGGGAGAGGTCAGTGTAGGGAGGCCCTCGGGAGGATTTTGCTGCGATGGCGGTCCTGCAAGGGATTCCTGCACTGGATCTTCCTATAAACTGTAGTGGGTTTTCGGAAGCTAGTGGAACTTTGTAAAGGCCTCGTAGTGTTACCCTGCCTCGCTTCCTTGGTAGAGGTGTATGGGATTCATGACCCCTTGGCAGATGGGTAACACGGCTTGTGGGTAAAGATGCGCAACCTCTGCAGAGTGTAAAACTGGTATACTAGCCGTGCTCACGGTCATGAGCAGCTCGGACCCTCACATGATTAAACTATGGAACTTAAACTCAATTTGTCATATGCATTGCATCGCAGGTGAAGTTGTTACTTTTGTTCTACTATATAATTGGGTTGGTATTTACTTATACTTAGTAACTGCTAATAAAATTTTGACCAACTTTAAAAGCAATGCTCAGCTCTAACCATCTTCTTTGGTAAGCCTTACACTTCACGTGAGCTCCCACCTTGGGCGAGTTCATGCACATTATTCCCCACAACTTGTTGAGCGATGAACGTATGTGAGCTCACTCTTGCTGTCTCACATACACCACAGGTCAAGAACAGGTACCACAGGATGAAGCACTTGGAGGATGCTGCGATGAGTTCGTGAGAGGTCTAGGTCGTCGTCTCCCAGTCAACTTTGGGTTGCTGGACCGTTGTCTCCTTATAATGTAATTATTTATTTTGTATAGAACTCCTGTTATATATAAAGATGTGACATTCGATCCTGTGCCACTATACATCATATGTTTGAGACTTGGTCCCAGCATACCTGGTGTTTATGTTAACCCCGGGTTTTGGACCCCTAGAATCCGGGTGTTACACAAGGGCTGGTGGAAGGAATCAAGAAATGATAAATAAAAAGGAAGAGACGCTACATCACTACATGGCCCGAGTGGCCATGACTCGGGCCATGACTCACGGGAGAGGTGAGTTTCACCAGCCCCTATTTATTTTCTATATTTCTTATTTTTTGTTTTCATTTTATTTTCATGTTTCAAATTTAGAATTCAAATTTGAAATATACACAGAAGATGCACCAATCAAAATACGCAGCATGAGATACAAGTCATATATATATATATATATATATATATATATATATATATATATATATATATATTACTTATTTTATCCATTTTTTAGAAAATGCTCCCAATATGCAGTTCACACATAATTATTAAAATATAATTTTTGAATGAGCTGTAAATTTATAAAGATATTTATAAATTTAATAATTATCATATTTCACTTAATAGAATATAATCTCTAATTTAATCTCCCATAAGAGAGGCTCAATCAAATCTCTTAGAGAATGTATTTAATTTTTAGAAAATGGTATTTCAGTTTATATAAATATTTCTTTATTTTATTTTTATTATTATTTTCTTTTCTTTTACCAATTTTAGGGCTTTACATAAACTATGAAGAATACCAATGCTGCGGTATTTGCCCCTGAAAAGTGTTAGGGAAAACACCAAACATCCCCGGTTCTGAAGGGAAGCGATCACCACAAGAAGGAAATTGTGGTCCACTGGGAAGTATGAACCAAAGCCTCTGTCACATGGTCCTTGGCCATATGGCACATGACCAGCATCCCGTCGGGCACGACCACCATGTGGTCTCACTGCCTGAGGCCTAGCGGCAAGAGGCAAAACACCTCTAGGCCTCTGTAACACCCCTTTTGTTACAGTCACTAAAACTTGATCATAACATCATAAGCATGGGCATATCATGTGTTTGTCACACCTAGAGTGCATTCACTAGGCAAAAATTTCAAATAAAGTTGTATTGATGGGACATGTCATGAGTGAAACCCTAGGGTACAGTACTTAACCTAAACTGGGCTTAAAAGAGTAAACTTCAAAATTTATTAGTAATGATCATAAAATGTCACCATGGATGGACTTAAGTAGCATCCAAACGCTAGAGGTGCCAAAAACCCTAAATAGACCCCTGGAAAACCGTGGACTTAAACCTTAGGGGGTTATATGCAAATGTCGCCCACTTTTGGACCTAAGTGCAAAAAACTATGGAATTAGGGTACCTCAAGTCATATGGTTCACATATTTGAAGATTGGCAAAAGAAACCATGAGATTTGGGCCTAAATGCAAAAAAGGCCACTCTTGTGATCATATGGCTAAGTTTGAAAATCAGTGCATTTGGACCAACTTTGGAACCCTGTATCTTTCAAATTATGAGGAATTTACCTAGGGTCAACACATCAAACTTATAGAGTTATCATAGGAGAACAACTTTGCTTAAGTAACTAAGCTTTGATTTCATACAAAGTTTGGAGAAAAACAAGCTCAAAGTTGTGCTGTCAGTCAACCTAAAACCTGAATTATGTTATTCAGTGACATAGGATGAACTTTGGGAGCCATTTCTAAGATGACCCAGTAGGTGTTTGAGCATGGTTACTATATCAAGATTGTAGCTAGATTATAGGGCTAGAACTTTGTTACAGAGAGATGGGCAAGTTGCCACATTAAATTTGGAGAAAATCTGCCCCAAATTATGCTCTGTCAGTTGTTCTGATGAACAATCTCGATGGTACAGTGCACCCGAATATCTCAGATACAGATCATCTTGCCGCCGGTGACCCTTCACGATTGACATCGAAGATCGCGATTCGTGTGCCGTGACTTGCGGATAACCATGGACAAGGAAAGATCTCAACTCAGGAAAGGGATAGAGGCTTATCGCCGGACTGTTCACCGTAACACTTGCCGCGCAGTGGACAGAGGTGTCCTCGTCGGAGTTCGCCGTCGATCGTAGCCGCGCCACGTGCTTAGAAGATCTACCACATCGCAGTAGATATCCGTAGGAGGTCAGTTCGTCGCCGGAGACATTACCCCGGGAGCGCCACGATAGTTCACGCCGGTGACTCACTTCTCCTCTCGGCCGCCGGTCTCCCCTTTCAAAATTGGACACCACCGATTAGCGCCCTTATAAATTGATGGCCTGGTCTGTTGCGCCATGTTATCCCAAAGCCAGAGCACCCATTCCCACCTTCAATTAGCCACCATAGCCGGAGAATTTCCTTCTTCCCCCAAATAGGTCAACTGCACCGCCGGTAACCACCTCTTCGCGGCTAGCTGCTTCCAGGTCCGCCCTCACTCTTTTTGTCCGTGTTTTAGCGCCCACACGTGTTTGTGATTGTCGTCTACTCGACCTATTGAGCTTGACCTCACTTAATCAACTAGAACATCTTGATCGGTGTGCAATGTTCGCCATCACCGCGGTCAGGCAAATCCTGGTCCGGATTAAACCAATTAGAACTTGTTCTAGGGTCGCCTCGGGTCGGTAATGCTTGACTAGTAGCTAATTTGGGCAGCCGCCGTTGTTCTTGGCCGGTCCGAGCAACGGGGTGGTCAGCGATGAGCGCGTCGTGGCGTAGGGGTCAAGTTAGAGAAGAAACAGAACTAGAAGGGGGTTTTTGTAAGGTGTCAGTGACATAGGGAATAGTCCGTGGGACGCTATTCAAGTTATTTAAAATGTCAAGGGCCTTTTCGCAAGATCGGCAGCGCGGGCGTGGGCGCGCGCGACTTTGCCTGGCCATGGGCCAGAGTGGGCCGGTTTCAGCCCAACACTGTAGAATCTTTTTCTTTTTCCTTTTCTACCAGAGTTAGAGAATTCCTAGAAAATTATAGAAAAATGCTAAAATTACCAGACCAATTTTGCTAGGCTCCTAATTTTCTATAGTATTTAATAAAAATAGTTTCATAATTTTTAGTTCCAATAAGGAATTATGGGATATTTAAAATAGCCAAAACCCATACTTATGGAATTTTAGAGAGTAATTAATAATCCCAAAATTCACCAAACTTTTTATATAAGCTTTTAATATTATTTAGAAGCCTTGGGTAAAATTTAGTATGATTTGGACCATGTTTGGTACCTAGAACCCAAAACCCTAGTCCCTGCCCTTTGAACTTCACTATAGACTCCAAAAACCCTAATTTCCGGAGATCCATGAAGGAAAATTATATTCAAGACCTAAGATAATATACTTTTATTATTTTGCATTTACATAAGCATTACATGAGCATTCATGATTATATATGGCTATAGAAAACGAAGAAGAGATAGAAGTTGAAGAAGCAAGGACTTCACCACCACCACCTGAACAACCTCAAGCAGAAAACTGCTTTTACTTTGATATCTGTGGAGCAGAACCTGACTCACCTATCACACAAGGAAAGCCCTGGTGCATTTGCTACCTCCTTGCTATTTTGAAATCTTTCTCACTTACTTGATGCATTAGGTGATAGGAGTTATGTGCTAAACCAGTTGCTGCATTTCCTTCCTTGGATTTGATTACTTCTCCTTAATCCCGTGTTTTACAAAAAGGTTTTTCTTATGCTTAGCTTTGCTCTAGAAAAACAAAATGTTTTGTTTTGACAAAAGATGATGCTTCAAAATGGGTGGGATGTTTTCAAAAATAAAACTTGATGGTGGATCCATCATGGCCATGATGGATTCAACATCGGAAAAGATGTACCTCTGCTAGGTACCAGACTTTGGGTTTGAAATAATAAAGCTGAGACCGGGCGGGTGACTTGCACGAGGAGAGAGTCTCGGTGTAGTGTCTCCATCTGACTCGATTAAGGACCTTCTCGATGTAGGCCTGCTGACCGAGGACCCTTTAATTGGTAACATGTCTCATCATGGGTAAGCTTTGCCTTGGGCAGACTAATACCAGAACAAGATAACACGCAATGGGAGTGGAGAGATGGAGAGAGTAGTGTGTACCCTCTGTGGCAAGAGGCTAGACGGTGGTGTATCTATGCTCTCGGTTGGCGTGAACCTGATCTGGTCTTAAGAACCCCGGTGGCGAGTTGACATATGCAAGGGTTAAGTGCTACATATGTCGTGTGATTGGAGATCCTCAGCTGAGTATTAATCGATTCGGATCGTCGTAACTTCGCAGAGATGAAGACTTGGTCACTGACTTACACGTAGCATTCCAGTGAATAAGAAGGGCTGATAAGAAATTGGCTAGTATAGGTCAAGTGCTTGAACTAGGGTAGAAAGAACTCTAGATACAGGTAACTTTACTTAACCTGACAATTAAAACTAGATTTTTAAGGATCCACTACTAGTAAGTATTTCTGCAAACAGAGTCTTTGATTCTCGAATAAGCCTTACCTTGACTCCCTTAAAGCCAGCATATCCTTGAGAGTCTTTTATTTTGACGGGTAAGACTTGCGAAAGTACACTTTGTACTCAGGGCTTTGTCCCATGTTGTTTTAGGTGAAGAAGCAGCAAATTTTTGTTGCTTTTGTTCCAAGGTGGTGCCTAAAGAGGAAAACCAAGACTGAAGCTGCGGGAGGAAGTGTCCTCCTTTAAGAAAAACTCTTTACTGTTTATCGGGAGGGGTTTTTGCCTCCCAAGTTATGTAATAATATTACTCCTGCACTCCTATATTCGCTCTGGTCTGTAATAATACTACGCTTTCTTACTTTAAAATAAAGTAAGTTATTGTAATTGCTTCCGCATTCTCGTACCTCCAATGTGTTGTAATATCTGTGTGACGGGTGAAATGCTCTTGGGCAAGGTAAAGAATACAGATACCAAACTTGTCAAGTGATCAGGGGCACCTGCAGGGTTGTCTGAGGTCCGTTGGACAAGGACAACTGTAGGTGGGCCTAATGACTTGGGAGGTTCTGTCACAGCCTCCCAGGACGTCTCTGAACAGTCTGAGCATGAACACCATGAGAGGGGTGGTTCATGTCCTTCTTGCTCGACTCAGAAACCCGCCGCTCATCTCTCTTCCTCCTAAAGCAAAAAGAAGCTAGATGCACATCCCTCTCACAATATTCACAATGGTACCTCACCTCTTTCTTAGGTGGATTTTGTTCGTGGGAGGGGGCTTTTTTTGGATGGCTGAGGGGCTCTAGGAAGGGAATCGCTAGAAATATCGGGAAAGGTATCAAGTGTGTTCCTAAGATGGTTAGGTTTTGGAAGCCACACTTGTTTCTGAGGACGAGCTCTCACAGGTTCATCAATCACACCTTCTCTCACAGGGGTGACAGGCTTTGCAAGGGTGGTTTTGATAAGTTAGGGAGTGGGTGAAGGTTTCTCTAAAGGTGTCAAACTACTGGACTCACCAACCTTCCCAAAGCGAGCGACACTCCCATCCTTAGTAGCAAAGCCTAACCCTGGTACGCAAGTTCCCCTCTTGAATTGACTGACCATCATGCCCAACTGGGGCTCACTGCACGACACCTAACTCAAGATAGATCGAAGGTATGTGTTTTCTTCCACGATTATTGTCTTGTCGTGTCTGCAGGACTCAAGGGCAGATTGCAAACCCTCACAAAGTGCACACTGTGCAAGTGCAGGGGCACTCACTGAGCTAGCCTTCTCAAGCAAAGCTATCCTAGCGTCTCTCTCTGCTAGCTCAGACTGCAAGCCAGGACAAATGGTACACGCACCCAATAGGATAGACCTAGATCTCAACTTGTCGCGCTCATCTAGCAAGGTGGAGTACTTAGTCTGCAAAGTGGTGATGTTCGACATGTGTAGAGCGCACTCATCACATTCAGTCTCGTCGGACACCTCAACTGAAGCTCTAGCAGACTCAAGTTCTCTAAGCATGCTCTCGTACTTGGATCTAAACTCTCTCCTCTCACGAGCAGCCTGCCTAAGCAACTTATCCTGACTAGCCAAAGCAGCATTCAGCTCTTCTATCTCAGTAGTGAGATCATCGGTGGAAGGTAGTACCTCAGAAGTAGTGTTGTCGCCGATGTCTTTGTCGTTGCTGGTGTCGACCGTGTCCTCACCAAGTGCCATGGTGCAGAAGCCTCCTGCGGTATCGGCGATGAAGCACAACCCGTTTAGCTTGTCCTCGACCCGCCTCTCAGTCTCCTCATCGCTCGAGGAAGATACAACATCGTCGGAGTCGTGGTCGAGGTCACTGAGGGAGGAGAGGAAGGCACACTCCTTGATCTTTTCCTTCTGAAGGTACTTCTTCTTGAGCGCCTCCTTGTCGAATCCTCCCTTGGACTTGTACTTGCCGGAAGAGTACTTGCCCTTGTGCTAACCAGAGTGATGGTCGCGCGGGCCAGACTCCGATTTGCTCTTCTTGGGGCAGCTGGCAACGAAGTGGTCGGGATCACCATAGTTGTAGCATCCATCCTTGGACCCGCCACGCCGTCAGCTCATACGGTTGTTGTGGAAGTGCGTGAACCGGATGGCCACAAGTGCCAACTTCTCATTCCCAAGGCTCTCCACCTGCTCCTCTGTAATAGACAACAAGGAAGATAGAGCAAACATAGCAGGTGGGGAGTTAGAAGCAGAACCACCTCCAGAGACCAGGGCCATGGTGGGTGCACTAGGGTTCTCAATCTTGGTCCGAGTCTGGTGGTCAATCTCTATGGACTTGAGCTTGCTGAAGAGCTCGTTCGAGGTGAGAGTCTCGTAATTGCATTGGGCGACTCGATGATCGCCGAGACCTTCACCTCCCAAACCCCTCCGATCTAGAGCATGTAGTAATTTCAGCGCTCTCTCATGATCACTATAGGGTAGCTATGCCTTGTTGGCACACATCTTGTTCACAGTTGATTAGAACCTGGAGAACATATAATCAATGGTCTCTCCAGCCAACTGTGTGAAGTTCTCATACTCTCGCCTGTACGTCTCAAACAATCTGGTATTCATGATCGTTGCCCTCATGGAATCTCTCAAGGGTAGACCAGATCTGATAAGCCATAGTCAGATGTCCAACTCGCTCAAACTCACCAAGCGAGAGACACGAGAACAAAGTGTTTCGAGCTTTATTGTTCGAATCATGGAACTCCATTTGAATTGGAGTGATCCAGTCACTTGTAGCATCGAAAATCGCATCAAGGCAAATTTCCCAAACTCGGTAACTGATGCTCTGAAGATATGCAGACATGCGAATCTTCCAGTACGGGTAATTGGGCCCATCAAAGAACGGAGGTTTGCCAACACCTCGTTCCATGTCGCCTACGTGGATTTCGAACCGATTATGGAAGGGAAATCCTTAACCGGCTCCGATACCAATTGTAGGACCGGTAAGACGACCAGAGGGGCGGTGAATGGGAGCCAATAAGATTTTGCTTACAAACACTAAAAATGAACACTTCACTTCAATTGAGATGAAGCAATTGCTCGAACCACAAACACATCAGCGAACGACTGATCTCATGATTACAAAACGTTCCTAATACTCACATGAGACTAGCAAAACAATCGGATCGTAAATCGAACACCAAAAAGTCCAAAATGGTCCAATACAGTATTGTTAACAAGTGTTGTTTTCAGTAGTACGAATCCTGTTCTTGAATTCAAAACTGAACCAAACGAACTCCAATTGAGATGAAATTGTACACACACTTGAGCAAATACGTTTCTAAGATCTCCCCAAATTTTGAGCTCAATCCAACTTGTGAATCACCCGCAGATTTAAAAATACAGTCATAAATTGAGGTTTTGTTGGGGTTTTCTAGAACAAGTTCAAACTGAGTTTTTCTCAAATCGCGACCAAAATCTGCAAGAATTAGGTGTATGCAGTGGTTAGAAGAGTGCAACGAACCACCAATCAATCTCCAAACCAAATCCTCTCAAAGGAATCAAAGGTTTTTCACCAACAACACAAGATCGGGGAAAATGAGAAACCAAGACTATAAAACTTCAGAAATTCCAGCAAGGGTACAAACTGAGATTTGAAGCCAAAGAGCCCTGTGGGCCGTACCGACGACCCTTCCTCTGATTAAACTTGAAAATCAAGAACACAGTCGAAGTACAAAATCACTGCGGAACCCTCAGCTCAACTGGTGTCTACCTAGAGAGAAAACTAGGAGCTCTAGAATGAGTGCTCAAAACAAATGGCTGTCAAGGGATACTGAACTAACTAGCCATCCCCTCTATTTATAGAGAGTTATTCTCACTTCCTAAACTACCCTTATTTATATAGAGCCTATCCACTCCACCGGAGGCGAAATGGACCAACTCCTAGGTTTTCGATCCGACGGCCACGTCCTTCACACGGAGTTGCTTCGCCTTGACGCACCCTCCGCGATTACGCCTCATGCCGCCACCGGTTCCCTCCGGAACCGCCACTGCCGTGTTTTGAGGCCCAAACTCAGCAAAAAAACCGCCATCCGTAGCGTTGGGTGGTTTTGAGGCCCAAACCACCAAACCTGCTAGGAGCACCGCACCTCGTGCACGTCCTCCACGATCAGACGAGTGTCTCGCCAGTCCTCGACCACGCCAGCAACATGGTCCACTCCACCACGTCCTCGCACAAGTGCGTGTCCCAGGTGTCAGCCGCCAAGGTTGGTCACCTGGCTGCTCTAATCCGTCAGTCAAGACCCAGCACTCGCCCTTCACCGCTCTCGGTCTATCTGCACGAGCCCGCATGACGTTCACCTCAGTTATCGACCACCGTTCCTGTGCTCCATACCTGTACACCACAAGTCGACCAGCATGGTTGCACAAGCATAATCTCACACTCTAGTCAGTCCACTGACTACCCCAGAGTGCTACCCGTTGACAATCACTTATCATCAACCCGAACCACAAGAGACAAGTCAACAACCTTGTACTCGCAGTTTGCCCTTTTAATAGAAGTCAATTAGTATGATTACATCAAATTAAATACTATAACTCGTATCGTCTTGGGGTGCACGTGACAACCCTAGACCAAAGCATAGACGGCTGCTGGCGCGGGCGCAGCGACGACGGTGGCAGTGCGGCAGGGGCGGGTGGCAGGGCGCAGCAGCGAGGGCAGCGGTGAGCGGGCGAGAGGCGGCGACGAGCGGGCGAGAGGCGACCAGAGCAGGCACAGGCGCGTGCGAACTGTGGAGGCTGAAATGGCGTGAGGGGTATATCCAATAATATCCGATGGCTGTTAGAAGGCTATTGGATATAAATATTATTTTGACTGCTACCGTAGGCCGTTGGAACTTTTCTCTGTGTCAAATGACCCCTCTTACGGCCGTTGGACATAACGAGACTTCTTCCGTTTTCCTGTGTGGACTTAGGTCATCTTCCTCTGATAATAAGCACTTGGAACATATTCATTCTCTTAGACCAATAAATAAGAATCGTTAGCCGGCAGAGCAACATTTAAAACGTTACACATGCGAAAAGAAGAAGAAAAAAAAAACGCCGTCTGCGGCATGAAGAGACCGCTGTCATGGTCACAAAGGTACCTGGCTTTTAGCAAGTATTGCTTGGCGTCATGCATGCATGAATCGCCTATATATACCTCTGCAACGCAACGCATATATAGGCACCAACAAATCCGTCAGAAATACCATCAAGAAAATACTAGCTAGACTGGAACCGATCGAGAACATGGCGTCTCCTCCAGCACATCGTTCCAGCAAGGCAGCTGATGAGCAGCTGCCAAAGGCTTCTTCGACCTTCCACCCAAGCCTGTGGGGCAGTTTCTTCCTGACCTACCAGCCGCCAACTGCACCCCAGGTAGTAGAATTTCGTCAGGGGATAAACTTTGCTCGCATATATATGTAGATGAAACTAACATTAATTGATCTGGGAATATATGTGACGAAATAATTGACCTATATATATATATATATACTTTGTCCTCCGCAGCGAGCAAACATGAAAGAACGAGCTGAGGTTTTAAGAGAACGTGTTAGGAAGGTTTTGAAGGGCTCGACGACTGATCAACTACCAGAAACAGTGAATCTTATATTAACATTGCAAAGGCTTGGACTGGGTTACTACTACGAGAACGAGATAGACAAGTTGCTGCACCAAATTTACAGCAACTCCGATTACAATGAGAAAGATCTTAACTTGGTTTCGCAGCGGTTCTACCTTCTTCGAAAGAATGGTTACGATGTGCCATCAGGTATAGATATATAACATCGTCTTCCACTCAAAACCGAGCGTTTTTTTTAGAGTTCCTGGGTAATCTGCCATCATCAATAATGAGTCTAGAACTCTAGACCAAATCTCAGATCAAATATTTTAAATTTGAAACAGGACATATAATATAACTACTATTCTTCGTCATGACCCAATTTTGCAGATGTATTTCTGAACTTCAAAACAGAAGAAGGCGGCTTTGCCTGTGCTGCTGCTGACACGAGAAGCTTGTTAAGCTTATATAACGCAGCATATCTGAGGAAGCATGGAGAGGAGGTACTAGACGAAGCGATTTCATCGACTAGACTCCGCCTCCAAGATCTCCTTGGACGACTTCTTCCAGAATCGCCATTTGCAAAGGAGGTGTCCTCTTCCCTTCGTACCCCTCTCTTCAGAAGGGTTGGGATACTAGAAGCGAGAAACTACATACCCATTTACGAAACGGAGGCGACGCGGAATGAAGGCGTATTGGAGCTTGCGAAACTGAATTTTAACCTTCAGCAACTTGATTTCTGTGAAGAGCTAAAGCATTGCTCAGCGTAAGATTGTTTTCATCTCTCACTTCGAATTAACTGATGGTGCTCTCTCTCTCTCTCTCTCTCTCTTATGTTTTAATTGGCTTAATTGTTTATCTGAACGACATGCATCTGGTAGGTGGTGGAACGAGATGATAGCCAAATCAAAGCTGACCTTTGTTAGAGATAGAATTGTAGAGGAGTATTTCTGGATGAATGGAGCATGCTATGATCCGCCATACTCCCTTTCCCGGATTATACTGACAAAGATCACGGGACTTATTACAATAATCGATGATATGTTTGATACACATGGTACCACTGAAGATTGCATGAAATTCGCTGAAGCATTTGGCAGGTAACGGTTTTTCCAAACCACATGTCAGATATATATATAGTTTGTGTTTTAGAAATAGTAATTGTATTAACTATTTAACACATAGGCATATAAGCCTGATGTACACATAGGCATGTGCCTTCTTGCATCATTTTACATTGGTTTCGGTAAAATAAAAGGGGACAAAAGGTTCATGGTGTAGAACAAATGTTAACCATAGAAATCATTGAAATATATTTTTATAATGCAATATGTAAAGTAAGGAAAGCATTAAACAAACTTATGTACCCTCAAATGATAATATTGTTCAATGAAAGTTAGAGATCAGTCGTCAGTATTTGAATACTGCAGCTTTAATACTATATAGGACACAATGTTCTCATTTTGTAAAATGCAGATGGGACGAAAGTGCAATACATCTCCTTCCAGAGTACATGCAGGATTTCTACATATTGATGTTGGAGACATTTCAGTCATTTGAGGATGCTTTAGGGCCAGAGAAGAGCTACCGTGTGCTCTACCTAAAACAGGCGGCAAGTATTCTACATATTATATACCCTCTTATGAGTGCCTTATATGTGCATGAGAGCATCCTCAAAGAACACACAGTCATTGTAATCATCTAGAAATTAATAAACACTGTGCTCTATAATGAATTATGCCACAGTCGTGAAAAAACACAAAAATATAATATCTTAATATTAAAACCATTCCATGGCTTGGATACATGTGGTGTTGAGCTAGCTATTCGTTCATGAGATGTCTTATTTCCTATTAATTGTTTCCTTGTAACTGTAATGCTCATAAAGATGCAAATCAAAACAGAATTGTTTTTTTTTACAAACAGTGAAACTTAAGCAAACAGTCTCTGTGCTTTTCTTCGATTAGCATATTACGTATTCTCTCCGTTATTTTTCTATTTGTTATGTTTTAGTTCAAAAATAAAACTAAGGGACCACAGATTATTGGAGGATGGAGGTAGTATATTAGTATATCTGACAGCAACAATATCATGATCATAAGTAACACGTACGTTTCCGTATTTCAAACAGATGGAGCGTTTAGTTGAGCTATACACCAAGGAAATAAAATGGCGTGATGACGATTATGTGGCGACAATGAGTGAACACCTCCAGGTTTCAGCAGAGTCCATCGGAGCCAATGCTCTAACAAGTTCTGCATATGCTGGGATGGGTGATATGTCGATAACAAAGGAGACCTTCGAGTGGGCTTTGAGCTTTCCTCAATTTATAAGAACTTTTGGTTCATTTGTACGGCTCTCCAACGATGTCGTATCGACCAAGGTGGAATTTCTCTATCCTTAAACAAGCATGTGTGTTCGCTTTAGATTAAAGTCGGGTGTTTAAACTATTGTAGCTACAATCCATAGGGACAAAAAACACTCCGGTACGGATTAAAACCAAACAAGCAGACAATGAATTCGGTAGTGTATTACTTTGTGCAAAATCTGTATATTTGAGTTCCTTTTAACACTGTCGATTTGGCAGGCATGTATAATGAATTCGGTAGATTCCATTCGTAGTATTTATGATAATATGTTTACATTCTGCAATCAAGCATGCATGCACACACCTGACATTTCCTTCTCGATCACTAATTAATGACGCAGCGTGAGCAAACAAAAGACCATAGTCCCTCCACTGTCCATTGTTACATGAAGGAGCATGGAACGACCATGGACGATGCATGCGAGAAGATAAAGGAGCTTATCGAAGATTCATGGAAGGATATGCTAGAGCAATCCCTTGCGCTGAAAGGGCTCCCAAAGGCTGTGCCACGAACAGTGTTTGACTTTTTAAGAACCACAGATAATATGTACAAGGATGTTGACGCATTGACTTCCTCAGAAGCACTCAAGGAAATGATACAGCTACTGTTTGTGGAGCCAATACCCGAATGACGAGGCTCTCGAAGCTTAATTATAAGCAATTATTAGATATATTATATGCTTTTGGAATAATATATAGCCACAGTCTTCTTGAAGGTCAGGTCATGACGATGATACCAGCCATATAGGATGCTAGCTTGATGGAACTCTATATATATATAAGCATTATCGTCATAAAAATAAAAATGAATGTACGACTATGTTGTTGCTCCGGTGTATAGAACGGCAAATAGCCATGTACGACGATAGATGTTCCCTCTTGTGTTGTACTGATATTCTGAAATGGTATTGTATTTTGCTTGTATATTCCCAAGTAATAATGAACATCTTTTCTATATGTTTCAGCTGTTATCGCAGAAAAATACTGAGCGGGTCTTGTTCGGTAATTCCCATCTCACATATGGATTATTGGATGGGACTAGAAAAAAATTGAAAAATGATTTTGATTTTCTTAGGATTTAAACCCAATCAATTCCTACAAATCTATATGGATTGAGATGAGAACGAACAATGGCCTGGTCGTTGGTGCATGAGTTGTGATATAATTGATGGAAAATGTTGGATTAATGTGGGCTTGGCCCAAATTAATATTCAATAATAGTCAATGCTAATGGCCCACTTTAAATGCTATGGTGTACTAATTATTTAGTACCATATTGGAAGTTCAAAGGACAAATTAATCAACTTAAATAGGTGGACCATTGGTGCATCTATTGAGAAGTTGAGAAAAGGATGAAGGACTGCCACACGCGCGCGCGCGCGCCGCCGCCGCCGCCGGCCGGGCCGTGGCTCGTGGTAGATCGGACCTTGGTCCGAATATTCCTTTCAAACGGTTGCGCATTTTGCCTGGAGCGATGACCGTCATAATAACCGTCCGTTTAATGGCTAGTAACGGACGTCATAATAACCGTCCGTTTAATGGTACGGTCGTCAGTTTCCAGTTCTAAATGCGCGACCGTTTCTGTCCGTTGCTCTTCTCCCTCCTTCTGACCGCCTATAAGAATGGAGAGGGGAGGGCTCTTCCAGTGACGCGAATCATCTCACGCGAATTGCAAACAACACATTCCCGTCCCATCTTCTGCGAGCACAGAGAGAGTGGGAGAGCAGGCCTCCGAAATCACCAACCGCAGAGATACACTTGCACGGGTGTGCGGGCGATCAGATTTTTGGGGAGCGTCTTCGCGACTGCTCGCGTGATCTGCTTCGTCTTCTTCCCGGCGACCGTTCGAGGGACTGCACAGCGTACATCTTCCTGCACCGACTTCGTACGGCTACATCGAACAAACACACGAGATGACTCGTGTGAATGGAGCCACTGATGCCTTGAGCATCGGTCCCTCCGCTGGGTACACTCTATTCTTCGTATTTGTGCATGTTTTATTGCTATTTACTGCTTATGCGAGTAGTTATACACACATGCACATACATGTCATCACATATATCGCACTGTTTTTCTGGATTAAATTAAAACTAAAAATGCCTAACTCTCTAACAATCCAAAAATCTGATATTAGGCATTTTTCTGTTAGTGGTTTTGCTGCTGCGTTAAAACCAAGTGAACCTTTTGATGGGACGTTTTACAAGAGATGGCGTAGTAAGATGATACTGTGGTTGACCGCAATGAACTGCTATCACGCCGCACAGGGGAAACCCGAACAGTTCACTCCTGAAGAGGAGAGAATGTTCGACGTTGCCGATAACCTGTTTCGAGGCGCCGTGATTGGCGCTCTTGCCAACAAGTATGTTGATTCTTATCTAACGTGCACATCTGCAAAAGAGTTATGGGATGCATTAGATGAGAAGTTTGGTGTTTCTGATGCTGGTAGCGAGCTGTACATCATGGAGCAGCTGTTTGACTATAAGATGGTGGAAAACCGTCCTGTAGTTGAACAGGCTCATGAAATACAGGCACTGGCTAAAGAACTCGAACAATTCCCATGTGTCTTGCCTGACAAGTTCGTGGCCGGCGGTATTATCGCTAAACTGCCACCTTCTTGGACGGATTTTGCTACCACTCTAAAACATAAGAGACAAGAGTTTAGCGTGGCTGAGCTTATTGGTTCTCTTGATGTTGAGGAGAGGGCGAGAGCAAAAGACACTCGTGGAAAAGGAGTTGAGACTTCTAGTGC
The DNA here is from genome assembly GCA_029449295.1 of Zea luxurians. NCBI lineage: Eukaryota > Viridiplantae > Streptophyta > Magnoliopsida > Poales > Poaceae > Zea > Zea luxurians. The sequence goes on along the minus strand of JAOPSE010000010.1, from coordinate 31,514,537 downwards.
CAATATGGTACAAAAGAAGAACTCCAATGCATCACATAATAATAAAAAGAAAAACAAGCAACAGAATGCCACGAAGCCCAAACAGGCAGCCTCGTTCAAAAAGAAGAACAAAGGAGCTGGTTGCTTTGTTTGCGGGAGTACTGATCATTGGGCAAGCGCTTGTCCAGACCGCAAATTTAAGCAAGAGAAAAAACCAGCTCAAGAGAAGAAAACAGTAAACATGGTTGTTAGCGAGACTGCAGAAGGAACATCGGGGTATGGTAATCTTTTACCTACTGTTCTTTCAGTGTGTCAATCCCCTGAGTGGTGGGCTGATACCGGTGCTAATATTCATGTGTGTGCTGATATTTCTTTATTTTCTTCTTATCAGTGCAAAGGGACTAGAGCCTTGCTGATGGGGAACGGATCACATGCGCGTGTTCTTGGTGTTGGTACAGTCATTCTGAAGTTTACTTCGGGAAAGACGGTGCTATTGAAGAACGTGCAGCATGTCCCCTCCATCAAAAAGAATCTAGTTAGTGGCTCTCAATTGTGCCGAGATGGCTACAAAATTGTCTTTGAGTCTAATAAATGTATACTGTCTAAGTATGGAACGTTTGTTGGAAAAGGCTATGACAGCGGAGGCTTGTTCCGCTTATCTTTGCATGATGCGTGTAATAAGTCTGTGAACAATGTTATTTCGAATGAGTCGTATATTTGGCATTCACGACTTTGTCATATCAATTTTGGTTGTGTCTCGCGGTTAGCAGATTTAAATTTAATCCCGAAATTTGATTTAGTCAAAGGTTCTAAGTGCCAGGTGTGCGTGCAATCTAAGCAACCTCGCAAGCCTCACAAGGCTGCGGAGGCGAGGAATTTGGCACCACTAGACTTAATACATTCCGATTTATGTGAGATGAACGGAATATTGACTAAAGGAGGCAAGCGATATTTTATTACTTTTATCGATGACTCTACTAGATTTTGTTATGTGTATCTCTTAAAATCAAAAGATGAAGCTTTGCATCATTTTAAGACCTACAAAGCTGAAGTTGAAAATCAACTAGAGAGGAAAATTAAACGGTTAAGGTCTGATCGTGGTGGAGAATATTTTTCGGGTGATTTTTCTGATTTTTGTGTGGAACATGGTATTATTCATGAGAGGACACCGCCATACTCACCACAATCCAATGGGGTTGCTGAAAGAAAGAACCGTACTCTAACTGATTTGGTTAACGCCATGTTAGAGACTTCAGGGCTATCTAAGGAATGGTGGGGTGAGGCGATCTTGACGGCGTGTCATGTCCTGAATAAAGTTCCCACAAAGAACAAAGAAATCACACCATTCGAGGAATGGGAAAAGAAGAAATTAAATATCTCCTATTTGCGCACCTGGGGTTGTTTGGCTAAAGTGAATGTGCCAATTAACAAGAAGCGCAAATTAGGACCGAAAACTGTTGATTGTGTTTTTCTTGGGTATGCTTTCCACAGCATTGGATATAGGTTTTTAATTATAAACTCTGGAGTACCGGACATGTTGGTTGGTACAATTATGGAGTCCAGAGATGCTACGTTTTTTGAGGACGAATTTCCCATGAAAGCTACACATGATACGTCTAATGATGAACCAACGATACCCCATGAGCATTTTATTCCGGTAGAACACACTGAGGAATCCCATATACATAATCATGTGGAAAATGACAATGTATCAACTCGAAAGAGTAAGAGACCAAGGATTGCAAAGTCCTTTGGTGATGATTACATTGTATATCTTGTGGATGACACACCAAGTACCATTGAAGAGGCATATTCCTCTCCTGATGCTGACTTTTGGAAGGAAGCAATAAGGAGTGAGATGGATTCTATTATGTCTAATGCAACTTGGGAGGTAGTTGAGCGTCCATATGGGTGTAAGCCCATTGGAAGTAAATGGGTGTTCAAGAAAAAACTTAGGCCTGATGGTACTATTGAAAGATACAAGGCGAGGCTTGTAATTAAAGGCTATTCACAGAAGGAAGGTGAGGATTTCTTTGATACTTATTCACCTGTGGCTCGATTGACCACAATTCGTGTGCTACTTTCCTTGGCTGCCTCTCATGGTCTACTCGTCCATCAAATGGATGTTAAGACAACATTCCTAAATGGAGAGCTAGATGAGGAAATTTACATGGAGCAGCCAGCTGGGTTTGTAGCAAACGGTCAAGAAGGCATGGTGTGTAAATTATTGAAATCTTTATATGGCCTAAAACAAGCACCTAAGCATTGGCATGAAAAGTTCGATAGAACTTTGACATCTGCCGGTTTTGTTGTGAACGAAGCAGACAAGTGTGTATACTATCGGTATGGTGGGGGCGAGGGAGTAATTTTATGCCTATATGTTGATGACATTCTAATCTTGGGGACGAGTCTTGATGTGATTAAAGAGACAAAAGACTTTCTGTCTAATAATTTTGAAATGAAAGATTTGGGAGAAGCTGATGTTATTCTTAACATTAAGCTACTGAGAGAAGGCATTGGTGGGATCACACTTGTGCAATCCCATTATGTGGAAAAGGTTTTGAGTCGCTTTGGTTTTAGCGAATGTGAACCTGCTCCAACGCCTTATGATCCTAGTAAGCTATTAAAGAAAAATCGAAGGATAGCTAGGGATCAATTGAGATATTCCCAAATAATTGGTTCACTCATGTACTTAGCTAGCGCTACGAGGCCTGACATCTCATTTGCTGTGAGCAAACTTAGTCGATTTGTTTCAAATCCGGGAGATGATCACTGGCGTGCTCTTGAGAGAGTTTTGCGCTATCTAAAGGGTACTATGAGTTTAGGCATCCATTATACCGGGTTCCCAACAGTACTGGAGGGTTATTGTGATGCAAACTGGATATCTGATGCTGATGAGATATATGCCACAAGTGGATATGTGTTTTCACTTGGAGGTGGTGCTGTTTCATGGAAGTCTTGCAAGCAGACCATCTTAACGAGGTCGACTATGGAAGCAGAACTCACAGCATTAGATACCGCTTCAGTTGAGGCTGAGTGGCTTCGTGAACTCCTTATGGATTTACCGGTGGTTGAAAAACCTGTGCCGGCTATTTCCATGAACTGTGATAATCAAACTGTGATAATTAAGATAAACAGTTCTAAGGATAATATGAAGTCGACAAGGCACATAAAGAGGCGTTTGAAATCTGTCAGGAAATTGAGAAACTCCGGAGTAATAGCGTTGGATTATGTCCATACGTCTAAAAATCTGGCAGATCAATTTACTAAGGGGCTATCACGTAGTGTGATAGATAGTGCATCAAGTGAGATGGGCATGAGACCCACCTAAAGTTTATCATAGTGGTAACCTGTTCTATGTGATCGGAGATCCCGTGAATTAGAATGGTGAAACAAGCTAGTGGTAGACTGAGAGGAAAGACCCTTAATAAGGCTCATTTCAGATGCATATCTTTCCTTACTGTAAGGTAGGTTGGTGTTTACACCTTAATATGTTCCAAGTGGCTTTGTGAAGCAAAGATGTTGTCCTACAGAACATCTTTAGAGGAACATACCTATATGGGTTAACTGCTAGTCACAGTTTATGAGATCTGGGTGGTTTCTAGATACCCATGAAAGGCTATGGAGTTTGACTTATATGCTCCAACCAGAGGGGATGCGTTCAGCAATCTAGTACTGGTAAAGAGTTTAGATGAAACTCATTCCACGCAAAACTGCCAATTCAAGGCCTAGTCCATTGTGCAGTTGTGGTCAAGTGTAGTCTAAGTTCTAGGTGGATGTTCAACTTAACAGTCTCCATCGAAACACCAGTATATCAAACGCTTGAGGTGATGAGAGCTTTTTAGTGTGACTTAGCATTTGGTGGGGATTGTTGGATTAATGTGGGCTTGGCCCAAATTAATATTCAATAATAGTCAATGCTAATGGCCCACTTTAAATGCTATGGTGTACTAATTATTTAGTACCATATTGGAAGTTCAAAGGACAAATTAATCAACTTAAATAGGTGGACCATTGGTGCATCTATTGAGAAGTTGAGAAAAGGATGAAGGACTGCCACACGCGCGCGCGCGCGCCGCCGCCGCCGCCGGCCGGCCGGGCCGGGCCGTGGCCGTGGCTCGTGGCTCGTGGCTCGTGGTAGATCGGACCTTGGTCCGAATATTCCTTTCAAACGGTTGCGCATTTTGCCTGGAGCGATGACCGTCATAATAACCGTCCGTTTAATGGCTAGTAACGGACGTCATTATGGCTAGTAACGGACGTCATAATAACCGTCCGTTTAATGGCTAGTAACGGACGTCATTATGGCTAGTAACGGACGTCATAATAACCGTCCGTTTAATGGCTAGTAACGGACGTCATTATGGCTAGTAACGGACGTCATTACGGTCGTCAGTTTCCAGTTCTAAATGCGCGACCGTTTCTGTCCGTTGCTCTTCTCCCTCCTTCTGACCGCCTATAAGAATGGAGAGGGGAGGGCTCTTCCAGTGACGCGAATCATCTCACGCGAATTGCAAACAACACATTCCCGTCCCATCTTCTGCGAGCACAGAGAGAGTGGGAGAGCAGGCCTCCGAAATCACCGACCGCAGAGATACACTTGCACGGGTGTGCGGGCGATCAGATTTTTGGGGAGCGTCTTCGCGACTGCTCGCGTGATCTGCTTCGTCTTCTTCCCGGCGACCGTTCGAGGGACTGCACAGCGTACATCTTCCTGCACCGACTTCGTACGGCTACATCGAACAAACACACGAGATGACTCGTGTGAATGGAGCCACTGATGCCTTGAGCATCGGTCCCTCCGCTGGGTACACTCTATTCTTCGTATTTGTGCATGTTTTATTGCTATTTACTGCTTATGCGAGTAGTTATACACACATGCACATACATGTCATCACATATATCGCACTGTTTTTCTGGATTAAATTAAAACTAAAAATGCCTAACTCTCTAACAGAAAATATGGTAAACGTGGTCCATATATGGAGTTATTACCAAGCTGAAATAATGCCCATGGTTATATGGTAAACTTCACTACACTGTTAAAACAACAAGTCCATGTAGGCCCACCGACGAAGTAGTCTCGCGGTTCTTTTTTGAGGCAACATACAAATCAGTTTCTTTAGCAGCGTCAAATAAAAACTGTTTCTTTCCATCGCTATCTATCCGGTCCTTATATATCAAGTTTGTTATTGCTTGCCGGCCGGAAGTTAGATGAGAGAGACACTGGTACACAGAAGCTCTATAGTGGCGGTTCTAAACCTATTTACACTGGCGTTTTTCAGTACCGCCAGTGCTAGGGGCCAGTGGAAATCAGCATTTCCACTGGCGGTTATTTTGGAACCGCCAGTGAAAAGTGCATTTCCACTGGCGGCTGAATAAAGAAAACCGCCAGTGAAAGGTGCATTTCCACTGGTGGTTTTATAAAGCAAACCGCCAGTGAAAATGCATTTTTCACTGGCGGTTTTCTTTATTTAGCCGCCAGTGGAAGTTTTCCCGCCTTTTTTCAAAATTTCAAACAATACTGAATTATATATATATTTATTTACACACACACAAACATATATATATATATATATATATATATCTATATTGATATTGAAAGCAACATGAAATTAAATTCTATCATACATTTATATACATCAAAGTATTCTGTTTACAACCATATATGCTTCATGCATTCTATACATCATAAGTTTTCACCTAAGCTCTAATAACTATCTCGGCTAAGAGATAATCTACTAATTTCTGTTAGTATTCTAAACTCTAGCAAAGCTAATGTTCCGGAAGCATCGTGATATTTTCCTTCTGCGGGAATGACCTCTTTCAATATGAATGTGCAGAGGTCCTCGACTATGCCATACAATGCAGCTTCGGTCAAGTTCTCCGGGTTTCCTCGTTGAAATTGCTGTAAAGGAATTTTATAAACATCATCTATTTATACTCAATAATAACACATTTGCATCTTTAATGACATAAATACATACTTGACTATTACTAATAATACCTTGTCAGGGTTCGTGATGTATCGTCCGTTCACTCTCATGAACTCGCACGCATAGAATCCACATAGGACCGATCCTTGTGATTGCTTGTGGCACTACATAACGGGAGATTGGTTATTTAGTTGCAACATTGTGTATGATATGTATTCATAAAATCACATACTTACCGGCCAGTGATGATGGATGTCTAGTGGCACGCGTTGTTTCGACAGGTCGTACTTTCCACCTCTCATCTTATAGAATCTATAAGCCCTGTGATCTCAAATAGAATCACCATGTTATTCTCAAATTTTAATCGATAAAAGTATGCATGCATAGAAAAGGCTTACAGCTCTAAGATGCTGAGGAATTCTGCATATGTCGAAGGGTCGAAGTTCAAGGAGTCGAGCACCAGCACCTTTCCAACCTTAGGATAAATGAGGAAGTATATCCAGTGGTCCCTGTACGAATCAAATTTTTGATGCATGTGTATTGAAATTATTAATTTTATTTATGTAAAATCACACTTACTTAAAGTTGTACGGGGCCATTATGGCTTCCCTGTCTTGAAATTGAAGCATTGCATGTCCTATGTAGGTGGCGTATCGAGCTTCAAAATCCTTCTTCATATCCTTTATACGCTTCTCAACTTCTTCGTCCGTCTTTCCCCATATTTCATCGTTGTCTTTCCCAATTCTAAAAGTGTGGCTTTCCTCGGATATAAGTATTGGGTTGAGATACCCAACCCTTTTACTGGCACTAGCATTGGGCTTGGTACCGTAAAGGATCTCCTGCTGAACATGTTGCATTCTGCAAGTCACACGTGCATGTCAGATATTGAAATTTTATACAGCTCACTAATAATAACACACATATGTGGAAGTATGAGCGACACTTACAATGCAAACATCGTTACAAGTTGCACGTCGAGTCTCTGAAGGTTCATCATTAACCACATGTCCTCGAATGTAACAATGGCCTTTTGGTCCGAACCAATAAAAGCATGGTCTGGTATATGCACACTGATGGTGTCGATGCCAACCGATGATGCCCGCATGTACCAGTCATGCAACCTTTTAACACCAGCCGGGACCTTTCTTAGTTTCTCAAGAGGTAGCAGAGGTCTGCCCGGCACATATTTTTTAGGCACGTTTTTGTAATCTGCCTTAGTTGGCTTCTTTATCTTTGCGGCCATTGCCTCAGCCTTTTTTGCAGACTCCTCGTGCTCGGCCAAATCAACAGTTTGTGACGTGAGGCTCCGTCCAATCCCTTTCAAAAACCGAGCTGTGCCAGCAGTACTAGCTTTACTCTTCTTTTTCTGATACGGGGACACCAATTTTGGTATAGGAAGTTTAGATTTTTTTGATGGCCGTGGATCCTTTGATGGCTGTGGAGAAGGTGGATCCCTTGATGATGGCGTAGACAGTGGGTCACCAAGAGGATGGGGAGGAGAAGGTGGTGGAGCCCTGAATGGTGATGCTTGTGGCGGAGACGGTGGGTCAGAAAAAGGATGAGGAGCAGCATGTGAAGTTTGAGGAGGTGATGATGGATGTACAATAGGAACAGCAATTTGAGAAGGCGGAGACGGTTGGGCCTGCGACGCCTGCGACGAATTTGACCAATCAAGCAATTCGACATCCCTTCGAGGCCAAAGGATAAAATTCTTGATAGCTTGTCCAAGTTTCTCGATACCTTCGAGCCCAGGGATGTCTAGCATGTCGTCCTCGGATCCTTGGACGATCGTCGTCACTTCTACTTTGCAATAATCATCTGGAATATCGTTTCCATGGAACTTGCGTCCTGGGATCGCAAGGCCTGTGGCTACTTTCTTTGTACGTTTATTGTTAATACCATATCTTATAACCAGTGTGCACGCCACAGGCCTTGTGATGTCATCAACTGGATAACGGACCTTATTTCCCGTTGAAGCAACAGAGCTTGGTAATGTCGTACAATCTGTGGAAGCAGGCGGTTGAGCTGCTGGAATTATTTGTATCTGTGGAGTGGTCATTTGTTGAACAGACATCGCACTCGCCAACTGTTGCATCAATTCTGGAGGAGGATTCGATAGCATTTGAGACATCATGGCTTTGAACTCTTTCTTGGCCTCCTCCTTAAAATAATCCGCCATCTCTTCCTTGTATCGATCACGTTTCTTGTACAGACCTTCCCACTGTGGTCCAAATCCTTCCTTCCATCCTTCCTTAGACGAGATTCCTTGTACACGACCAGGATGCTCAGGGTTACCGAGACCAGCCGTTAGGATGTCTCTTTCCCTTTGTGGCTTAAAAGTTCCTTGGCTCTGCTTAGCTGCCATTGTATATATGTTTTTTGCCGCTTCTTCGACAATGGGATCATCAAAAGATACACCGGTCTCGGTTTCCCTTGGTTTTCTAGCACGGAGCCAATTTGCCGCCCTTTCACCAAGTTGCTCGGACAGCGTCGGCAACCCTGCGGCCTTCTTCTCGACGTCTTCTTGTGTCCATTTAGGAACCTGACGCTTGTAACAACCTGTGCCTAGGTGGTGGCGGTACTTGTTCTTCTTTGATAGTTCCGAATTTGCCTCACTTAGAGATATGAAATCAGGGCTGCTCCTCTGCTCTAGAAATACTGCCCACTGACCTGCTGAGATTTTATATTTTTTAGTCGGGTCCAGACCTTTCTTTGCAAACTTTGTGTTCATCTCAGACCTCCAGTTTCGGAAATTGATTGCAAGCTGCTTCATCGTGTATTCCTTCACGAGTTCTTCTGAACCCCGAGGCAGAACGAACCTCATTAATAGCTTATTCCATATTTGATTCTTGACATCATCTGACACATCTCTCCACTGTCGTATTGTTGTGGCAAGATTATATCTAACTAAAAACCCAAGTGCATTCCGGAACTTAGGTAGTGCCTCTTCTGGAGCTAGGGGCTGACCTTTCGGGCTCACGTCTGAGATTTTGTATGTTTTGTCGGGAAACTTGTTCAGCCCCCTATCACCTCTTTTTCGATCGCTCTGCTTCCTTTTCCTTGACGTCTCGGTTGTTGTCTTGGTCTGTTCCGGTGCGTCTTGGGTCGGCTCCGGTACATCTTCGTATCGTGCCACGGCTTCTTCGAGTATCGCACGAAATTCAGACACGACCTCCTATTCATGTAATAAAATGCACAAGAGATCATGCATGTGAAATCAGTAGGGTACACATACGAAGCTAAAGATGCGTACTTTTACCTCAGCTTCTCGTGGATCATAAGTAGGGTCACGTTGCAACTCACAGAGAGCGGCCCTATCTATGCTAGTGGTAGGAAAAGGGTCACTAGGCGTTTCATATCCTTCACTGCTGGATTGTTCTTGAGCAACACTCTTGTCCATGTGCTCGGGCACTAATCCTCGGTCCTTGATCGGAGAACTCATTGAGCTATATATATACAAATACATAAGCAATAATTAAATACATATTAACACATATTAACGTAAGCAATAATTAAATTCATATTAACAAATACCCTAAACCCTTAACCCTAACCCTAACCCAAAACCCGAACCCTTAACCCTAACCCTAATTATAACCCTTAACCCTAACCCTAACCCTAACTATAACCCTTAACCCTAACCCTAACCCTTAACCATAACCCTAACCCTAACCCTAACCCAAAACCCGAACCCTTAACCCTAACCCTAACTATAACCCTTAACCCTAACCCTAACCCTAACTATAACCCTTAACCCTAACCCTAACCCTAACCCTAACCCTTAACCATAACCCTAACCCTAACCCTAACCCTAAACCCTAACCATATAGTATCGTATAGTCGTATAGTATCGTGTTACGGATATTATCGAGTTACGTATATTATCGAGTTACGTATAGAGAGGGAGAGAGGGAGAGTCGTATAGGACGGGGAGAGAGGGACAGAGGGAGAGTCGCATAGGACGTATAGAGAGGGAGAGAGGGAGAATCGTATGGATATTATCGAGTTACGTATAGAGAGGGAGAGAGGGAGAGTCGTATAGGACGAGGAGAGGGAGAGAGGGAGAGTCGCATAGGACGTATAGAGAGGGAGAGAGGGAGAGTCGTACGAAAATTATCGAGTTCAGATCAAATTCGGATCGGATCGGATACGTATATTATCGAGTTGTGACGGATAAAATTACAATGTATATATTCAACCCGATGATTTTTATCGAGTTTAGCTCTTGATTTTTATGTATATATTCAACTAGATGAACACATATATATATATATTAAACACATATGAACACACATATATATATTGAACACATATAAACACACATATATATATTGAACACATACATTTGAACACATATGAACACACATATGAATAAAAATAAGTATTGTATGAATACTCTCATCTCCTCTCCTCTCTCTCCCTCTCCCTCCTCCCTCTATCTCTCTCCTTTCCCTCTATCTCTCTCCCTCTCTCTATCTCTCTCCTCTCCCTCCTCTCTCTCTCTCACCCTCCTCTCCCTCCCTCTATCTCTCTCCCTCTCCCTCCTCTCTCTTCCCTCTCTCCCTCTCCTTCCTCTCTCTTCCTCCCTCTCGGCGGCGGCAGCGCGTGCCCTCCTCTCTCTTCCCTCTCCCTCTCCCTCCTCTCTCTTCCCTCTCCCTCTCCTTCCTCTCTCTTCCTCCCTCTCGGCGGCGGCGCGTGCCCTAGGGTTTACTAAACGCGGCGGCGGCGGCTGCCGGCGCGGTAGACGGCGGCGGTACGGAAGAAGAGGGGAAAGAGAAAGAAACCTGACGGCGGTGCGGGAGCGCGGGGCGGGAATGGCGGCGTGGGGACGGGCGCGGGGACGATCACCGGCGAAACCCTCGGGGTCGAAATCCAGCAGCCTGACGGCGTCTTGAAGTGAACTGGCGCCAGGGGACTTGTAAATTTTTTGGCTCCCGCGCGCCACCCTTTATATAGGCGCCATTTCTACTGGCGGTTGACAACGAGAACCGCCAGTAGAAATGGCTTCCACAGATTGTAGAAGCCATTTCTACTGGCGGTTGACAACAAGAACCGCCAGTAGAAACTATTTCTACTGGCGGTTGTCATAGAGAACCGCCAGTAGAAATGGCTTCTACAGTCTGTGGAAGCCATTTCTACTGGCAGTTCTCTATGACAACCGCCAGTAGAAATTGTTTTTTATTATTATTTAACATAGTTTTTTATATATTGTTTTACTTCACTTTTTATATATTATATTAAGTATACTTTTATATATAGTTTTTTATATATTGTTTTACTTCACTTTCCATCCTCTCTCTCCTCTCCACTCTCTCTCCCCTCTCCCTCTCCATCCTCTCTCTCCTCTCCACTCTCTCTCCCCTCTCCCTCTCCATCCTCTCTCTCCATCCCCTCTCTCTCTCCTCTCTCTCTGTCTCCTCTCTCTCCATCCTCTCTCTCCTCTCCCTCTCCTCTCTCTCCTCTCTCTCTCCCTCTCCTCTCTCTCCATTTACCTCACTCCTCTCTATAAAGTCAATAGAAAGTCATGTAAAATTGTAAATGGTAGCCACAAAAATTGAATGAAGACAATTACATGCTTCGGTTTGTCGCTAACAATAATCAATTACATGACAAGTCCTAACAATAATCAATTACATGACAAGTATATAATCTAGGAAGCTATTGTTCTGCCTTGTCCATCGTGGCGTACCCAGGGCAACGAATTGCGTGGGATGCTTCGCTCAACGTTCCTTATCTTGGTTGGATGGTCTATGAAAAGAGACATGTCGTTGAACTGGTTAAAATCCTCTAAATCAGATACACCATCAACTCCTATAGCTTGTTGTTTTCCAGGAAAAACTACATGCTTCGGTTTGTCGGTGCTTTTCTTCTCATTGTTAGAAATGATCTGTTCAGCATAGAAGACCTATGCAGCACGATTAGCAAGGATCCATGGGTCATCTTTGTAACCTACCTTACTTAGATCAAGAACTCTGACCCCATAGTTGTCTACCGTGACATGTTTGTCTTCAACCCATTGACATCGGAAAACCGAGATCTGAAATGTACCATAGTCTAGTTCCCATATGTCCTCAATAAAGCCAAAATATGTAATAATCTCACCAGTTTCATCATCTATGGCCTCGCATCGAACACCACTGTTTTGTGACATGCTCTTTTTGTCCTTGGACTTGGTACAAAATGTGAATCCACTAATGTCATAGGTTTGCCATGTTGTGACCTGGCGTGATGGTCCAGATGCCAAGCCCTTGATGGTTTGTTCTTCTATTGTTTCTCCACGTGGAATGTCCTTCACCATTAGCCATGTGTTGAACCGCTGCTAATGTTGCTTCATTACCCAATCATCCGTATGCCCAGGATTTTGCTCGCGAAGCTCATTGATGTGTTGTTGGATAAATGGCTCCATTATCGTTAGCTGATGTAGGATGCTCTGATGTGCCTCAAGTACTATATCGTAATCCGGTGGGATGAAAGATTTCCGTCCCATCCTCCCGCTTCCATACAGTCTACCCTCGTGTCGTGACGGAGGCAGACCTATTGCAACCTGGTCTTTTAGGATACTATTGCAGAATGGACCTCCGGACTCAATGGCCTCTTCGGTACAGTACCCCTCTATCATGGATGCCTCGGGACGAGCACGGGTTGATACATAGCCATTCAGTATTGACATGAAACGCTCATACGTCCACATTTCATGCAAGTACATAGGACCCAATGCCTCTATTTGTGGCACCAAGTGCACCACAAGGTGCACCATAATATCAAAGAACGATGGAGGGAAACACATCTCAAACTGTGATATTGTCTCCACTGCGAATTCCTGAAGAGATGCCAACTCATCACGGCCAATTACCTTTTGTGAAATCCTGTTGAAAAAGTAGCACAACCGTGTGATTGCCATCTTTAAAAACAAAGGATTTATAGCCCTGATGGCAATAGGTAGGAATGTAGTCAGCATGACATGGCAATCATGTGAGTTGTAGTTGGTGATTGTCAGGTCTTTCATTGACACAATACTCCGTATGCTAGAGCAGAATCCGGATGGGACTTTCAAATTCTTGAGCCAAACACACATCGCATGTTTCTCATCTACATTGAGATTGTAGCTTAGCAACCTTCTTCCAAAAAATAAAGATAAACCCCCCCTTGTATTTTGTGAAATCTGGCCCTCTAATGGAAGTTGGGCTGCGAGCTATAGTTCTTGTCGGGAAGGATGAAGGGGTGAAACCCTATATCCAAAATGTGGCTAAATTTAAGGAAAATGAACAAAAATTGGCAAGAGGAACATAAAACCAAACTTTCCTAGCCATACTCTTCTCTCTAACACATGGTGAAGGCCTAGTTCCAAAATTGAGCAAAGATGAACAATAATTGGCAATTAAAACATAATTAAACCAACCTTTCATAGCAACTAATAAAAACAATCTTAATTACCAAACCTATCTTCTTCTCTCTCCACACAACACATGAACCATTCATTAAACAACTTAATATGTCATGGATAAACTGATTTGAGAACTAAACATGAAAAAGGAGAGAGGATAGACAAAATCTAACCATATTAAACAACTTTATTTGAGGGAATAGAGCAAAAATGTGGCTCAAATGTGGCTAAAATTGAGAGAGGATACACTCTCTCTCAAATGGTGAAACCCTAGATCCAAAATGTGGCTAAAATTGAGCAAAAATGAATAAAAATTGACATTAGCAACATAAACCAACCTTTCTTAGCAATCTTCTTCCAAAAAATGAAGATCAAAACCTCTCCCCATGTATTTTGTGAATTCTGGACCTCCAAAATCGCCTCCAATGGAAGTTGGCTGCGAGCATACAGTTCACTGTCGGGGGAAGAAGAGGGGTATTTATAACAGACAGTTCACTGGCGGTTGGCTTTAAAAACCGCCAGTGAAAATTGATTTCCACTGGCGGTTATCTTAACACAACCGCCAGTGGAAATAGGATGTTTCCACTGGCGGTTAAGTTAAGATAACCGCCAGTGGAAATCAATTTTCACTGGCGGTTGGTGTTACACAACCGCCAGTGGAAACATCTTATTTCCACTGGCGGTTGTGTTAAGATAACCGCCAGTGGAAATAGGTTTCCACTGGCGGTTTTTAAAGCCGGGCCCACCTGTTTCTTTCACTAACGTTTGATAACGGAAACCGCCAGTGAAAAGTTGAACGTGCCACAGGCTTTGAGCTCTTTTCTACTAGTGAGAAGTCATTAACGAGGCCCATAACCTTCACATGCAACGAACGTCTCTCCCGCCTAGACCATTCACCCACTGCGCTGAAGTCGTGGTCGCGAGCGAGGCCTGCAAAGGGATCATCAGTGGACCTCTTTGTCAGTTCTTTTACCGAATGCATTAGCAGGCACTCGATAAAGGTTACTTCTTTGCCAAGTGCTAAGGCCACAACACTCGACAAGAAGTTTTATCGGTGCCTAGGTGTGTCTTTTTGCCGAGTACTATAACTTTAACATTCGACAAAGTACCTCTTTGTCGAGTGTTACACTCGTTAAAGTAACCATAATACCATTTTTTATTGTTTTTTATATTCCATCCAAACAAATAAAAGATATATCATATAATCATCACATATATCACATAATCATCATATACATAATAGAGACCACATATTTCACAAAACCACAAATCTCACAAGTTTTTCACAAACATGTCTATGTTTATACTAAGTTTCACCAACATAAGTATTACCAACTCTCAAACATAAGTTCAGGACAAGTTTATTACATAAGTCTCACAATCACCACTAAGCTAAGAGAAGATCATCAGCGAGGTGGGCAGCTGGACTGGTGCGGTGATGGGCTGGGCATTCCATGAGGGTTGTTTGATGCCGCCCCATATTGTCCCTGCACAGAGAAGAGATTGCATATGTTATACCAGATGAATATATATCATGCAGGACTAGAATTTTGATACTCAGGAGTATGGAGCTGAGTAGGGTCAACTAGAGGGAACAACGGAGGTGGTGGAGCAAAACCAGGTGCGGCGGCAAGGCTCTTCATGTACTGGAACATCTCCGCCATCCTCCGCTGATTTGTCTAGCGGGCCTCCCGCTCCGCTATCATCCTCGCCTCCATCCCTTGATGTTCCCTCTTCTCTTCTTCTAGCTGGGCCTGTAATATTGCAACCCAATGTTATAATAACTCAAAGAGAAGATATATAACTAAAAGAATGACGAGTTACAGATGCATTAACTGTCACACCCGGGTTTTAGGGGCACCAAGACCCAGGCGCGAACATAAACACCAGGTATGCTGGGACCAAGTCTCACACATATGATGTATAGTGGCACAGGATCGAATGTCACATCTTTATATATAACAAGAGTTCTATACAAAATAAATAGTTACATTATAAGGAGACAACAGTCTAGCTACCCAAAGTTGACTGGGAGACGACGGCCTAGACCTCTCATGAACTCATCACAGCATCCTCCAAGCGCCTCATCCTGTGGTACCTGTTCTTGACCTGTGGGGTGGGTGTGAGACAGCAAGAGTGAGCTCACATACGTTCATCGCTCAACAAGTTGTGGGGAATAATGTGCATGAACTCGCCAAAGGTGGGAGCTCACGTGAAGTGTAAGGCTTACCCAAGAGGATGGTTGAAGCTGAGCATTGCTTTTAAAGTTGGTCAAAATTTTATTAGCAATTACTAAGTATAAGTAAATACCAACCCAATTAAGTAGTAGAACAAATGTAACATCATCACCTGCGATGCAATGCATATGACATATTGAATTTAGTTCCATAAATTAATCATGTGAGGGTCCGAGCTGCTCATGACCGTGAGCACGGCTAGTATACCAGTTTTACACTCTGCAGAGGTTGCACATCTTTACCCACAAGTCGTGTTACCCATCTGCCAAGAGACGGCCAATCCTATACACCTCTACCGAGGAGGCGAGGCAGGGTAACACTACGAGGCCTTTACAAAGTTCCACTAGCTTCAGAAAACCCGCTACAGGTTATAGGAAGCTCCAATGCAGGAATCCCTTGCAGGACCGCCATCGCAGCAAAATCCTCCCGAGGGCCTCCCTACACTGACCACTCCCCTACTGCCCTTGCCCCTTTCGGGTAAGGTAGTCTTCCACTAGCTTTCCTAATTAATCGGCCAAGGGCGTCCCATTAAACCCTTGTGGTAGCACTGTTTTCCCGGGTGGTCGCTCCATGTTCCAATTAACATAATGATCTTATCATGAACAGTAAATAACAACTGATAACAAGAGTATGAATAATATGTATCTCAATGCCCAAATCCACATATAGCACTATCAAGTACTACCCAGAAAGTTTAGTGGCAAGCAAGGCATAAAGATAGACAAACTAGGGTAACCTATTGGGTCCCATCAAAATTAACCTATGCAGATCATTATGATTAATTAGAACATGACTGGGTAAAAAGAAGTGATCAAGGGCACAACTTGCCTGGGACTTGAGATTCCAGGTACCAACTTGCTCTTCAGATGCCACGTGTCCTCACTACTAAACGTGGCAATACAAACAAACATGGTATGGACAAAATTAACATCACACCAAACATGTAAACAAAATACATAATAATAATCTACACATTAAAATAAGATTCTAGGAACAGGAATCATTAATTTTGGAGTTATAGATTTTAAGTTATGGATTTCCAAAGATTCTATGTGCTTAGTACAAGATTAATTAAGATAACAATTTTAATGTGACTTTTATGTAAAACCAGTGGCACTAAATGATAAACAATAATATTAGAAAATTATAGGAACTAGAATGGGCTAATTTGGACTTAATATGAATTTTCTATGGATTATACAAGTTTTACCATTATTTCTATACTCAAAACCAATTTCTAAATCTCTTTTTCCTATTTTCTTTAATTACTGGACTGGGCGCACTATTATCAAAAACTGCAGGGGCTAACACGCAAAATTGCCCAAGACTCAGGATTCCCACAGACAGGACTGCGGGTTATTTTTCTAGAAACCGAGGGTTCCATTTGCAAGATGGCGCGACCGAAGGGGTATCCTAAGATCCCAACCGTTGGATTGGATCCGAGGGACCAGATTAGTTTGCGCTGCGGTAAGTGATGAAGCGATCCTAACCGTTGGTATCTGGATCCACGGCCTGAAATCACCCACGCCAAAAATCTCACCCAAACCGATCGATCGCAATCCAAAGGTTCCTGTTATCTCTATCCAAAGCGTTACGCATGATATAATCTTGGCCGCCCATTAAGATCTAACGGCCGAACGGCCCTGCCCCTACCCCCTGCCGACCGACGGCATCACCGCCACACCCCACGACGGAGGCCATGGCCGGCAACCACAATCCTGCGCGCCAGCGCCCCAACCTGCCTTCAATCGGTCGATTTGCGTAGAGGGCGAATAAGCGAACTAGATGGATGGGTTCTTACCAATTATCACCCGCGATGAAGCTCTGTCCACGGCGGCAGACGGATCCACGGCGCCCCAATTGCTCCGTTGAGCAATTCCTCGCAGAAGCCAACCCGTGATCCCGATTCCCCACACGCGCAAGCTCCACGCCGCAGCCTGAAGACCCCGAATGCACTATGGACACCGAGCGACCTGGGAACGCTAAGAACAGCGTCACGGCGCACCTTTCTCCGAGCTTGCGGCGATGGCGGCTACGGTGTTTACGCACGGATGTGGGCACCGGTGGATGAGATGAGGGGGAGGGTCCCGACGGCCCATGATTTATACCCAAGCGGTAAGTCCGAGGGGTGACAGAGGTAGGAGCGAGATCCCCGGTGGTGGGTTCGTGTGCTTCTGTTATGGGGTTGGGGATGACTCCGACGTATGGGACCCACCGGACAGCGTCACGGTGGTGAGTCCAGGTGTGTGCGTGCGAGTGACAAGTGGGCCCCGGATGTCAGCGTTGAGCGCGCGCGGTTGGCGAGTTTGGGCCGCACGGCGCGCCTTCCGGAGATGGGCCAGATAGGGTAGCAGTCGGCCCAAACAGGGTTTTGATCTTTCTTTTTTTTTATTTTCTAGTTTCTTTTTCTTCATTTTCAATTTCAAACTCATTTAAAATTTAAATTCCATTCTTGTGGCCATTTTATACTTAGGTTTATATTGTGCCATTTAAAATACTGACTTTGAGGATACATATTATATATATATATATAAATTTTCTATATTCTTTCTCTTTCTTCTCCTTCTCTATGTTATGTTCCAAATTCCTAAGTGTAACTTAGGTCAACTTCAAATTTAAATAATAATACATTTTTATTAATATTGCTGGTATTAAATGCACAGACAAATAGATCCAACATGATGCATAGGTTGTTTAGGTGTCTTTTGTTAATTGTTTATTTGTTTAAGTGAGGTTTTTCACATGCGATGATAAGTAAATACAATGTACACATATACATAAAGGAAATATTCTTTCTTCATATGAGTTACAAATTTAGGTATTACAAATCCTACCCCCCTTAAAAATAATCTCATCCTCGAGATTTGTACGAAAAGGGATGTATACTCATATTGTTCTCGGAACGTATGCACAAACAAAGAAATCTCGGCATGATGCATAATTCTTTAACAAAACATAGGGTTAATAGACCTTATTATTATCACTAAAATAGTAAAATACTAACTAATAGCTAAATTAATATGTAGGTCTTACAAATAGTAAAATATATCTATATATATATATATGCATCTTTCTATATATATGCTCTACTCTTGTTGTTCGTTGACTTCTTCACCGACTACTTCGTCTTCAACTGGCTCTTCTTCTTGAATTTCCAGTTCACCTGGTTCAGCTTCTACTTCTGCATGATGGGCTTGTCCCCGGTTGATAGATAGGGGCTGACTCTTTCTTGCCGAGGCTTGTCCTTGCTTCATTGGAGCCGGTGTAGTGTAGGCAGCTCTGTTGGGACAGTAGTTGGCGTAGTGTCCCGGTTGTCCACACTTGAAGCATGCCCTATTGGTGGTTGTGTTAGGAGCAACGGGTCCTGCTGGAATGCTTGCTTTTGGAGGAGCAGTTGGTGCCTGTTGAGTTTGTTGTCCGGAACTGCCACTAGCTGGTGTACTTGGAGTGGTAGTATAGCGAGGACGGGAACTACTTCTAGCCTGCCCTTGGTTAGCAGCCTTTCTTTTCTCTCCAAATATACTCCTCTTGTTTTCTACAGCAATAGCTTTGTCAAGTAGCCTTTGGAAGGATGGGAATGTGTGTGATACCAGTTGATATTGCAAGGGTCCAATTAACCCGTCCAGAAAAAGCTCCTGCTTTTGCTCATCGTCCTCAACATCTCTAGGAGCATATCGAGATAACTGGATGAATTTGTCCCTATATTCACTCACGGACATACTTCCTTGCTTGAGGGATAGAAACTCCTTTCTCTTAATCTTCATGAGTCCAGCAGGAATATGGTAATTCCTGAATTGTGTGGAGAATTCTGCCCAGGTAATTGTATCGACAGCAGCATGAGCAGCGCAGTACGCATCCCACCAATCTGCAGCAGGACCAGCAAGACGACCTGATGCGTAGAGTACTTTCTCTCGGTCCGAGCACTGAGCTATGTTGAGCATCTTCTCTATAGACTTTAGCCAGTCATCAGCTTGCAGTGGATCCGTGGAGTTGGAGAAGGTTGGTGGTTTGTGGCTCATGAATTCCCGATGCTTATCTCGGGGTGGAACTGGTGGTGGAGGTGGAGGCAATGGCACCTGTTGCTGTTGCTGTTGTTGCACCCTTCTCTCCTGGCGTATCTCTTCCCGCTCTTAGTGCATTTCCCGACGTGCATCCTCTCTTTCCTGGCGCATTTCCTGGCGTTCTTGCTGCATTTGGGCGCGCATATCTGCCATAGTATCAGCCATTTGCTGCATCATCCTCATTTGAGCTGCAATTAGTGGATCAACTCCGCCTGGTGGAGGGTTAGGAGGATTCATCTCTGCTGGCTGTGGCTGGGGTTGTCTATATATCCACCGAGTGTGTCGATTAGGAGGTAAATCAATTCCACCACCCCGCCTGGTATTGACCATCTAAGTTAGAAGCATATGGTAAGATAGTTTTGCAAGGGAATCATTTGGTAGGCAAAATGAATAAGCTAATAGTTGGTTATGTACTGAAACTTTCTTTGGCAGGGCTTGACCAGATATTTTATGTCAAGACTAGGATAACTAGTTGTACGAGGTGAATGTCCAAAGGTAAGATAGAATCTGTCAAGATGAGATAGATACGGAATACTATATATATATATATATATATATATATATATATATATTTAAGGGGGATAATCTAGATTGTCTAGTTATCTTACAAATACTATCCTTTATGTCTAAATGTATATGCAGATGTAATTGTGGAGATTGATCCACAACCTATCACACTCAATCAGAAATCCAAATCAGACAGATATCATAAGAACAAACATTCAAATACATAGACACTTATAAAAATAGTTTTGTTTTTGTTCCTAGGATTGGGTCTCCTATTCCTAAAGGTCACTTCAGGCACAGGATTTCAAAGTGTGAAATCCACATTTGTATTTAGAAAGAAAAGGTAAGAATAATCAGAGTGAAGCGGAAATATATGAGAAAAGATCAAGAAAAGTTTAGAAAGAATCAGAGTAGCAAAGGTAAGCAGGTATTGGTTGTCTAGTTCTATCTAGGTTTCGTCCTACAGTCAACATGGCTCTGATACCACTTCTGTCACACCCGGGTTTTAGGGGCACCAAGACCCGGGCGCGAACATAAACACCAGGTATGCTGGGACCAAGTCTCACACATATGATGTATAGTGGCACAGGATCGAATGTCACATCTTTATATATAACAGGAGTTCTATACAAAATAAATAGTTACATTTAAGGAGACAACGGTCCAGCAACCCAAAGTTGACTGGGAGACGACGGCCTAGACCTCTCACGAACTCATCACAGCATCCTCCAAGCGCCTCATCCTGTGGTACCTGTTCTTGACCTGTGGGGTGGGTGTGAGACAGCAAGAGTGAGCTCACATACGTTCATCGCTCAACAAGTTGTGGGGAATAATGTGCATGAACTCGCCAAAGGTGGGAGCTCACGTGAAGTGTAAGGCTTACCCAAGAGGATGGTTGAAGCTGAGCATTGCTTTTAAAGTTGGTCAAAATTTTATTAGCAATTACTAAGTATAAGTAAATACCAACCCAATTAAGTAGTAGAACAAATGTAACATCATCACCTGCGATGCAATGCATATGACATATTGAATTTAGTTCCATAAATTAATCATGTGAGGGTCCGAGCTGCTCATGACCGTGAGCACGGCTAGTATACCAGTTTTACACTCTACAGAGGTTGCGCATCTTTACCCACAAGTCGTGTTACCCATCTGCCAAGAGACGGCCAATCCCATACACCTCTACCGAGGAGGCGAGGCAGGGTAACACTACGAGGCCTTTACAAAGTTCCACTAGCTTCAGAAAACCCGCTACAGTTTATAGGAAGCTCCAATGCAGGAATCCCTTGCAGGACCGCCATCGCAGCAAAATCCTCCCGAGGGCCTCCCTACACTGACCACTCCCCTACTGCCCTTGCCCCTTTCGGGTAAGGTAGTCTTCCACTAGCTTTCCTATTTAATCGGCCAAGGGCGTCCCATTAAACCCTTGTGGTAGCACTGTTTTCCCGGGTGGTCGCTCCATGTTCCAATTAACATAATGATCTTATCATGAACAGTAAATAACAACTGATAACAAGAGTATGAATAATATGTATCTCAATGCCCAAATCCACATATAGCACTAGCAAGTACTACCCAGAAAGTTTAGTGGTAAACAAGGCATAAAGATAGACAAACTAGGGTAACCTATTGGGTCCCATCAAAATTAACCTATGCAGATCACTATGATTAATTAGAACATGACTGGGTAAAAAGAAGTGATCTAGGGCACAACTTGCCTGGGACTTGAGATTCCAGGTACCAACTTGCTCTTCAGATGACACGTGTCCTCACTGCTAAACGTGGCAATACAAACAAACATGGTATGGACAAAATTAACATCACACCAAACATGTAAACAAAATACATAATAATAATCTACACATTAAAATAAGATTCTAGGAACAGGAATCATTAATTTTGGAGTTATAGATTTTAAGTTATGGATTTCCAAAGATTCTATGTGCTTAGTACAAGATTAATTAAGATAACAATTTTAATGTGACTTTTATGTAAAACCAGTGGCACTAAATGATAAACAATAATATTACAAAATTATAGGAACTGTAATGGGCTAATTTGGACTTAATATGAATTTTCTATGGATTATACAAGTTTTACCATTATTTCTATACTCAAAACCAATTTCTAAATATCTTTTTCCTATTTTCTTTAATTACTGGACTGGGCGCACTATTATCAGAAACTGCAGGGGCTAACACGCAAAATTGCCCAAGACTCAGGATTCCCACAGACAGGACTGCGGGTTATTTTTCTAGAAACCGAGGGTTCCATTTGCAAGATGGCGCGACCGAAGGGGTATCCTAAGATCCCAACCGTTGGATCGGATCCGAGGGACCAGATTAGTTTGCGCTGCGGTAAGTGATGAAGCGATCCTAACTGTTGGTATCTGGATCCATGGCCTGAAATCACCCACGCCAAAAAATCTCACCCAAACCAATCGATCGCAATCCAAAGGTTCCTGTTATCTCTATCCAAAGCGTTACGCATGATATAATCTCGGCCGCCCATTAAGATCTAACGGCCGAACGGCCCTGCCCCTACCCCTGCCGACCGACGGCATCACCACCACACCCCACGGCGGAGGCCATGGCCGGCAACCACGATCCTGCGCGCCAGCGCCCCAACCTGCCTTCAATCGGTCGATTTGCGTAGAGGGCGAATAAGCGAACTAGATGGATGGGTTCTTACCAATTATCACCCGCGATGAAGCTCTGTCCACGGCGGCAGACAGATCCACGGCGCCCCAATTGCTCCGTTGAGCAATTCCTCGCAGAAGCCAACCCGTGATCCCGATTCCCCACACGCGCAAGCTCCACGCCGCAGCCTGAAGACCCCGAATGCACTATGGACACCGAGCGACCTGGGAACGCTAAGAATGGCGTCGTGGCACACCTTTCTCCGAGCTTGCGGCGATGGCGGCTATGGTGTTTACGCACGGATGTGGGCACCGGTGGATGAGATGAGGGGGAGGGTCCCGACAGCCCGTGATTTATACCCAAGCGGTAAGTCCGAGGGGTGACGGAGGTAGGAGCGAGATCCCCGGCGGTGGGTTCGCATGCTTCTGTTATGGGGTTGGGGATGACTCCGACGTATGGGACCCACCGGACAGCGTCACGGTGGCGAGTCCAGGTGTGTGCGTGCGAGTGACAAGTGGGCCCCGGATGTCAGCGTTGAGCGCGCGCGGTTGGCGAGTTTGGGCCGCACGGCGCGCCTTCCGGAGATGGGCCAGATAGTGTAGCAGTCGGCCCAAACAGGGTTTTGATCTTTCTTTTTTTATTTTCTAGTTTCTTTTTCTTCATTTTCAATTTCAAACTCATTTAAAATTTAAATTCCATTCTTGTGGCCATTTTATACTTAGGTTTATATTGTGCCATTTAAAATACTGACTTTGAGGATACATATTATATATATATATATATTTTTTCTATATTCTTTCTCTTTCTTCTCCTTCTCTATGTTATGTTCCAAATTCCTAAGTGTAACTTAGGTCAACTTCAAATTTAAATAATAATACATTTTTATTAATATTGCTGGTATTAAATGCACAGACAAATAGATCCAACATGATGCATAGGTTGTTTAGGTGTCTCTTGTTAATTGTTTATTTGTTTAAGTGAGGTTTTTCACATGTGATGATAAGTAAATACAATGTACACATATACATAAAGGAAATATTCTTTCTTCATATGAGTTACAAATTTAGGTATTACATTAACCTGGAGTTGTTGTATGCGATGATGTGAGTTGTCCTGTCGATGTCGTATGACTAGGCTCGTGCTCCTTGCTCGCACCTGAAATAGAGTGAGAGTGGATGATGAGTCGATTGCCCCGTCGGCAATCCAGTACCATCCATTCCTCTTTCCTTCTCCAACCCTCATGGGGACATCTCCGTCGATGTCTTTGGTCTTTAGATCGTAATCTGGCCCATGGACCTCCTATGCCATGACAGTGTACTCACTTAGGCGGCTGTAGACGGCGGGGTTGCTATATGTCTCAGGCCCGTCATCCAGGTTGTAAAGGACGTCGGACGTCGCTATGCTCTTGTAGACCATAGCATAAGCCGAGAAGATGGAGCAAGGCTGGCCACCATGTGATGTCGACGGTAAAAAACTAACGAGATAGTTATAAATAATATCTAATCTAATGTTATATACCTAAATAAAAAAGATGGCGTACCCATGCTTCTGCATATTTGCCAAGGCTATCGGCGGAAATAGAATAATTTTCGATGAATTATAAACGAGGGACGTCCGCCATCGAAAATAAGCTATAAATCCTTGGAAATAACCTATTTTCAAAGGCATATAGCGTATAACCCGTTGAAATTTTCTTAGTTTCCTATTGTGTAGACTCATATATCTAGCTTTGACAATGTTGTTCATTTGGGAGTGCAGTACAAGGAAGGGCGTTGATCACATAATACAACAACCCTTTGGTTTGCCCTTGACTTCATAGATCCTAAGACAGCGACCGGCAAGTCCTAGCATATCATCAAGGCCAAACTGACATCAATTTTGACATGCTTTATGTATGGTAACAATCCCTTGACCAAATTGTAAAAGTGGTCAAACTTTTGAAAAAAAGTTGTACTGCTAATATTAGCACAGTGATACAAGAATGACGCACCTCCATTTTTTGACTATCCGAATTCCTCGTTAGCGCTGTTGGCCAGTGAACTCCTACGGAGATTATTGACAATTTCATTTCTGTTACAGTTCATAGCGGATTTGGTCTATTATGCTATATACAAGGCAGTAATGAACTCTAAATTTTACACTATAAAGTTTAAAGATTAGATCATATTTAGATCAAGCTCTATTTCTATTTTTTAACTAAGATTAATTAATGACTCAAACAAATCCTGAAGAAACATTTAGATTGTGTGATCCATTAGCACCCCTAGCTATATACATGAACTGACACCACATATTAGATATTGGATCAATCATTGAAACTCATAACGTTGTCTCCAACGACTTATACATCATATCTTCTATCTTATCTTATATTTTAAACTTCATTCTGAGTGCAGTCTATAATTTAAAACAATATTTTATATGAGCATACATACTATCTGTTGGAGACAGTCTAACCATTGTGAGTTTACCTCAACCACCCCAAAAAAAACTACTGTAAGGTATCCATCGGCCTCTCTATCTCACTCTTTATTTCAAATTCTACAATATAAAGAGTGTAATCTACAGTACAAACAATATTTTGCACGTCCAGATCCGCGCTCCGTTGGAGATGGCCTAATAGGAGCGAGAGGGTTGTATATGTTGTGCTACACGCATAAACATTTTAAGTTGGATAAAGGGTTATATATGTTGTGCTACACGCATAAACATTTTAAGTTGGACAGATTCAGGAAAAAAACACGGAAAAATGTGACCATGCCATGCCATCTTCCATACATATGCTGCGGCCGCACAAGAAATCCAGCATCTCTCTCTCTCTCTCTTAGATTAGGTAGACTGCATGTGTCTCCTAGCTTTGACAATTTTAAGCAGATGAATTCGCCTGGAACATCTGTTCATTTGTGAGCGCAGTACAAGGAAGGGCGTTGATAACATAATACATACAAGTATACAACCCTTTAATTTGGTTTAATAATTAAGACAGTGACCGGCAAGAGTCCTAGCAGATCATCAAAGCCAAACTGATTATCGACCAAGGTGGAATTTCTCTATCCTTAAACAAGCTAATATTGCGTGTTCGCTTTAGATTAAAGCCAGATATTTAAATTATTGTAGCTACAATACATAGAGACAAAAACACTCCAGTACGGATTAAAGCCAAACAAATAATATTGCGCTTGTTCGAGAAAAGTGTATTACTTTGTGCAAAATCTGTATATTTGAGTTCCTTTTAACACTGTCGATTTGGCAGGCATGTATAATGAATTCGGTACATTCCATTCCTAGTATTTATGATAATATGTTTACATGTGCAATCAAGCATGCATGCACACACACCTGACATTTCCTTCTCACTAATTAATGACGCAGCGTGAGCAAACAAAAGACCATAGTCCCACAAGTAAGATTCCGGGAAGACAGGTGGCTAGGCGGCATAGCTTTAAAAACCCAGTACCCCTCTTTATATAACATTGTTCGAAGGAAATTCGAGACAGTTGAAACAGTATTAAAATCAGACAACATAAATCTAGCTTGGAGGCGATCTCTATTTGGATCTAAGCTTGTTGCTTGGAATGAGTTGCGCCAAAAGCTTGTTAACATATCATTAACACAAGATCAAGATATTTTTCGTTGGAACTTGCACCCAAATGGTCAATTCTCGGTAAAGTCTCTTTATCTGGCCCTTATCAAAGAAGAGGTACCAAACCTAAATAAGAGACTATGGAGAATAAAAGCACCCCTCAAAATCAAGATTTTTCTATGGTATCTTCGTAGGGGAGTGCTCCTCACCAAAGACAACCTAGCTAAACGAAATTGGAAAGGAAGTAAAGCATGTAATTTCTGTCAAGGCAATGAAACAATTCAGCACTTGTTTTTCGAATGCCGATTTGCTCGTATGGTATGGAGCATGATGTTTTGGGCGTTAGGAATCCCAAAACCAACTTCCACTTCAAATATGTTCGGGAATTGGCTTTCACAATTTGACAAAAAATTAAAAAATTTAGCCCTACTAGGAGTAGCAACCATCTGTTGGTCACTCTGGCTTAGTAGGAATGATCTGGTTTTTCAAAAGAAATTTAATATGTCTCCTTTGCAGGTTATTTTCACTACTACCCACTGGCTACGGTCTTGGGTTGTACTGCAGAGGCACGATCAACAGTCTATTGTGATGGAAGCTTCACAACGTTTGGAGCACATGGCTACGAAGTTCTTATCTCAGGCACATGGGTAGCGTTCTAGTCGTAGGATTGACAGCCATTAAGAATGTGCTTACCATGTTCTTTTTCTTTTCTCTTTTTCTTTCTTTTCTAGGCTGTGTGCATCTTATTGTTGCAGAGGCCGGGAGACGATTTGTATCAAACTTTTAGATGCAATGAAAAATCTTCCTTATCAAAAAAAAATAGTCCCTCCACTGTCCATTGTTACATGAAGGAGCATGGAACGACCATGGATGATGCATGTGAGAAGATAAAGGAGCTTATCGAAGATTCATGGAAGGATATGCTTGAGCAATCCCTTGCGCTGAAAGGGCTCCCAAAGGTTGTGCCACAGCTAGTGTTTGACTTCTCAAGAACCACGGATAATATGTACAGGGATCGTGACGCATTGACCTCTTCGGAAGCACTCAAGGAAATGATACAGCTACTGTTTGTGGAGCCAATACCCGAATAAAGCTCGAAGCTTTATACTCCCTCCGGTGCGTGAGCGAGAGTGCATAAAAGAAGTCATAGCGCGCGTGAGTCTGGGATTTTTGACGTCGCTGCCCCTGAGTAATTACATCGGGAAAAAAAGCTGCACTCAAGGGAAATCGAGCTTAAGACCTCTAGTCTAGAATGCCTCGGGAGGTGCTGCAGCAACCAATCGAACTTAATTATTTTGGTGATGTTAATGCATCCATATCCCTATTTAATAAGGGCAAACAGGGAAAACTCCATGATAATTAATCACTCCTTGGTATGCACAATCATGTCCTAAACGACTACCTTTACTGCACCGGAGGGAGTATATATATATATATATATATATATATATATATATATATATATATATATATATATATATATATATATATATATATCAAGTGGCGGAACAACCACATATATTAGCAATTACTCCATCCGTTCTTTTTTATTTGTCGTCGTTTAGTTCAAAAATGAACTAATGAGTGACAAATATTCGAGAACAGAGATAGAATTAAATATATTATGTGCTTTTGGAATAATAGCCACAGTCTTCTTGAAGGTCAGTCATGACGATGATACCAGCCATATAGGATGCTAGCTTGATGGAACTCTATATATAAGCATTGTCATAAAAATAAAAATGAATGTACGACTATGTTGTTCCTCCGGTGTATAGAACGGCAAATAGCCGTGTACGACGATAGATGTTCCCTCTTGGGTTGTACTGATACTCTAAAATGGTATTGTATTTTACTTGTATATTCTCAAGTAATAATGAACATCTTGTCTATATGTTTCAGCTGTTATCGCAGAAAAATACTGAGCGGGTCTTGTTCGGTAATTCCTATCTCACATATCTCACATATGGATTATTGGATGGGACTAGAAAAAATGGAAAATGATATTTTGACTTGCTTAGGATATGCGAACACAAAATTGACTTGTCCCTTGTGGTTCGGGTTGATGACTAGTGATTGTCAACAGGTAGCACTCTGGGTTAGTCAGTGGACTGACCAAAGTGTGAGATTATGCTTATGCAACCATGTCGGTCGACTTGTGGTGTGCAACTGTGGAGCACAGGAACAGTGGTCGATGGCGAGGTGAAGGTCATGCGGGCTCGTGCTGATGAATCGGGAACGGTGAAGGGCGAGTGTTGGGTCTTGACTGACGGATCAGAGCAGCTAGGTGACCAACCGCGGTGGCTGACACCTAGGACACACACTTGTGTGATGACGTGGTGGAGTGGACCGTGTTGCCCGTGTGGTCGAGGACTGACGAGACACGCGTCTGATCGTGGAGGACATGCACGAGGTACGGTGGGCCTCAAAACCACCCAGCACTACGGATGGCGGGTTTTGCTGACTTTGGACCTTAAAACTCGGCGGTCACGGTTCCAGAGGGAACCGGTGGCAACACGCGGCGTGATCGCGGAGGGTGCGACAAGGCGAAGCAACTCCGTGTGAAGGACATGGCCGTCGGATCGAAAACCTAGGAGTTGGTCCATTTCGCCCTCGGTGGAGTGGATAAGCTCTATGTAAATAGGGGTAGTCTAGTAAGTGAGAATAACCCTTTATAAATAGAGGGGATGACTGGTTAGTTCAGCAAGCATCCCTTTGCTGCAATTTGTTTTGAGCACTCATTCTAGAGTGAGCTTAAAATTTGGGAAAATCTTAGAAACGTATTTGCTCAGGTGTGTGTAAAATTTTATCTCAATCGGAGTTCGTTTGGTTCAGTATTTGAATTCAAGAATAGAATTTCGTACTGCTGAAAACAACACTTGTTGACGATACTGTATTGGACCGTTTTAAACTTTTTGATATCCGATTTGCGGTCCGTTTGTTTTGCTGGTCTCATGTGAGTATTAGGAATGTTTTGTAATCATGAGATCACTTGTTCGCTGATGTGTTCGTGGTTTGAGCATTTGCTTCATCTCAATTGAAGTGAAGTGTTCATTCTCAGTATTTGGAAGCAAAATCCGATTGGCTCTCATTTACCCCCTCTGGTCACCTTGCCGGTCCTACAGGATTTAAATCTAATCAATTCCCACAAATCTATATGGATTGAGATGAAAACGAACAATGGCCTGGTTGGTACATGAGTTGTGATATAACTGATGGAAAATATAGTAAACGTGGTCCATATATGGAGTTATTACCAAAGTGAAATAATGCCCATGGTTATATGGGTAGCTACACTACACTGTTAAAACAACAAGTCCATGTAGGCCCACCGACGAAGTAGTCTCGCGGTTCATTTTTGAGCCAACATACAAATCAGTCTCTTTAGTTAGCAGCGTCAAATAAAAACTGTTTCTTTCCATCCGTATCTATCCAGTCCTTATCAAGTTTGTTATTGCTTGCCGAAGTTGAGAGGGCCATAACCTTCACATGCAACGTATAGGTCTCTCTCCCGCCTAGACCATTGTCCCACTGCGCTGAAGTCGTGGTCGCAAAGGAGGCCCTGCACGTATATATATGGCTAAATAGGCCGTGTCTGAGAGATCGGTCTGAAGCATGGTCCGTTTAATAATGAAGGATCGAACCTGACACGAGAGTCATGCCGTGCTTGAGCCGTTGCCTCGGCCCGCAGTGTTGATCCAGCCCGACACGATTATATATTTTTTATTTTATAAAACATAGTATATATATATATATTTAAATTATATATTTGTTATTTTCAACAAATTCACTAGAGTTCTATTTGTTAGTCTCCTTCATATAGTGTTTTTAGCCTTGAAGAGGAAGGTTGTGGGTTCAAAACTTCACTCACGCACAATTTTTTGCTATTTTCATGATTTAATGGGTTAAGAGCATCTCGAAAGGACTCTTTATTTTTAACTCTCTATTTAACTCTTTATTTGTATCTCCATAAATATTAAACTCTATATATAACATCTCATTCCAAGAGACTCTCCAACATGCAAGTTAGCTTGACTAGCGAGAGTTGCTAGCCAAATTTGGCTAGTGAGGGAGTTAATTTAGAGAGCGAGATAGATTAGAAAGTTAAATGGCTAGTCTATTGGAGAGCTATTATGCTATTAAATAGCTAAAATTTAGCTTGGCAAGCTATTTAGCTAGTCTCTTGGAGATGCTCTAACGTGGCCAAGTTAATGGGCCGGCCTGGCACGACTAACAGGCCGACGTGTCGTGACTGAGCTGCAGCACGCGGGCCGGTCGGGCACGGCTCGATTATCCGTCGGGCCTAACGGACCGGGCCGCCCGTTTGGCCAACTATACCTGCACTCATAGCCTGTTGTTTAGTCATGGAGGCCTCATCCACACACAAATATATATAATTATACATATATTATCAAATATTTGACGTATAAAAATTATTATGCACTATTTTGAAGTTTATAAGATAACAAATGTAAAATATAGCCAAAAACATTTACTTGTTATCTAATATTATTAAAAAATATCTTATAACATTTTGTGATACAAAGTCATCGCTTATATCATTGAGATCAATCTCATCCAACAAATTTTTTCGATATATAGAATCGCCAAGCCATTTAACATCTCTAGAGTTATTATTGACCAAAAATAGTTCACAAAAATATTTCAATTTAAAAAGCTTCTCTCTGCCGAAGCAACCATCATATGTACGTTTATAATACTCTCTCTTTATCAAAATAGAATTTGTTTTGCTTCTTTAGTGGATTCATCATCATCAATATAAACATAAAAATTAAGAACTAAAACAAATACTATTTTGAAACGGGTGAAGTATTTAATAAGTAATTGAGACATTAGTTTAACAATATAAACGAGACTAGTCGATAACTTGATAGTACATCGCTCTTTGCGTATTTGTGTCTAGAATAGATATGTTTAATAGGAAAAATGCTAGCGTCCAGTGGCTAGGGGCCTCTGTTTTGGGGGGCCCGGTGTCGCCACCCCCATAGGTACGGCTGTAAAGCCCAAAAATATGTGCAAGGAAAAATCAAAATAAAATAACTAGTAAAGAAATAAAATAGTAAAGTGAGATATCTCAAATTATACCTGAGCTTTGAATTTTGAAACCAAGAATTAACATAGAAAAGAGTAATATGAAGGTTACTGTCCAACTAAATGATTATTCATTAAATGATACACTATAAGCATTTATTTACATGAGTATTAAATTTAGACAACTCAAATCAAGACTAGATTTTTTTAATTTAACACATAAAATTGAAACTCGGGAAAATAAATAATGGAAGATACTCCATTGATTTGTTCTCCTCATAATTTATACATACTTTTAAAAACAATCAAGAAACCCTTAAATGAAAGTATACAATACCTTCTTTTAAAATAAATAAATAATGAATATTTATTTTTGAAGTAACTTTTAATTCATATTCCACATTCAAAATGCTATTTTCCTAAATAAAAGGAACAATATGTCACACCCGGGTTTTAGGAACACCAAGACCCAGGCGCGAACATAATCATCCGGTGTGTTCGGACAAAGTCTCACACATATGATGAATCATGGTACAGAAACGAATGTCACATCTTTACTATATAATAGGAGTTCTATACAAAATAAATAAATAATTACATCATAAGGAGACAACGATCCACCAACCCAAAGTTGACTAGGAGACGACGACCTAGACCTCTCACGAACACATCGCAGCATCCTCCATGCGCCCCATCCTATGGTACCTGTTCTTGACCTGTGGGGGTGTGAGACAGCAAGAGTGAGCTCACATATGTTCATCGCTCAACAAGTTGTGGGGAATAATGTGCATGAACTCACCAAAGGTGGGAGTTCAGGTGATGTGTAAGGCTGATCAATAATAGGGGTTAAAGCTGAGCATTGCTTTTAATAAGTTGGTCAAATTTTATTAACAGTTAATAATTGTAAGTAAATACCAAACCGTAATAATAGTAGAACAGAATTTATAATAAATCCCATGCAATGCAAATGACAAATTGAATTTAGTTCCATAATTTAATAATGCGAGAGTCCTCAACTCCTCATGACCGCGAGCACAACTAGTATATCAGTTTTACACTCTGTACAAGTTGTAGTACCCACAAGTCGTGTATCTAATGTCCCCATAGAAGATCAACGGTGCCGTTGATCCGCTGCTCACCATGACCATCTCTGCCACTACCTCGACCGTCATTGAGGTATCCCCAATCTTGTTTTCCTTCATCAGTGCATCCTCTAGAACCTATTGGAACTCATTAATAGGTAGCGTTGGAAGCTTAATTGCTCATCGGAGTGAGAGCGTCACCACATCTCCGTCTGGTGTCATGGACAGGAGTCTTGGACTGATCACTCGTGATGGGGGTTGCTATTGAGTTCACGACGGGCGGACCGTCGATTAAACCCGATCTGTGGTGGGGTCTGTGTGGGGAATCCACATTTTGCGTGTTCGCCGGTGAACTATGCCGTGCGGCGGAGGCCAGCTTTGCGCCTGGGGTGCTCGGGTGAGGAAGATGAGAATGTGGCTGTCATATCAAGGTTAGGTGGCCTAGATTAAAAACCGTGTACCCCTTCGTTTCATTGAATACGCGCGGTCGGATCTGTGTCGTGTGGTGCGGATTTGGGTCCTGCTGTCTTAGTGCGCGGAACCGTAGGATCTTGATCCAATGGCTAGATTTGCGTACCGGTTCATATAAGGTTATAACCTAATCTGAGCCACTGAGCCAGATCGGACGGCTCAAACGCGATCCTACCACTTCGGTCATGCGAAGTTGCAAAAAGGCCCCGATCATTATCTAAACTAACCCGCCATCCTGACATGTACAAAGATAATTACACTCAGGCCCTGTTTTTCATGAGTTAGCCCCTGAACTCTCAAGATTTGGTTTTCTCGGTCCAAACTCTATTAAAATAAATCCCAGAAATTGTTTTTAGGTATAAAATAATATTTATATATCTAGAAACTTGTAAAATTCATATCTTACCCATTTTAACTCTGAATTGACCCGTTCCAGTTGCGTTAGCTTCGTATAAATATTTACTACACAGTAACAACATTAATTATACCATGTCGCATACTTTTATAGTTAGATAACTATTTACCCTATGTCTACTAGAACAACTCTTCTAAAATCAAAACTAACTGGTCCATAATTATAATTTGATAAAAATATGGTCTCTAGTCAAGTTATAATTAAAATTAAAGTTGAGTTAATTACCTATAGAATATTATCTCATATGATGTATACTAACCAATTTGTAATATAGTTTAATATTTAAATCAATTAGATCTTCCATAAATCCTAACTTTATAACCGTAACTCCGATTGTAGTAGTTCTCGAACCCGCGATCTCGTAGCGACGCGTAGAATATTCTTATGCAGTTTGTTCTTATGTTTGTTGTGATGTTAATTTTGCCTATACATTGTTTGTTTGCACTGCTACGACTAGGGCGAGGTTTCGAGTCATCTAAAGAGCAAGTTGCTACCTGGAATCTCAAGTCCCAGGCAAGTTGTGCCCTTGACCACTTTTATTACCCAAAAATGTTCTTTATTATCACTTATTCATGCATAGGCTTAATTTTGATGGAACCCAATAGGTCACCCTACACTGATTATCTTGTTACCTTGTTTACCCCTGAACTATTTGGGTAGTTTTTGCTATTGCTCTATATGGTTTTGGATTAAATATTACATCATGTTCATGTTCATGTTCCAATTATACTGTTATTTTATTTATTGTTCATGACAAGATCATTATATTAATTGAAACATGGAGCTTAACTTGAGAAACACGTACCACCACAAGGGTGGAATGGGACGCCCTTGGCTGACTAACTAGGAAAGCTAGTGGAGGACTACCTTACCCGATAGGGGCAAGGGCAGTAGGGGAGTAGGCGTGTAGGGAGGTTCCCGGTTTGATTTTGCTGCGATGGCGGTCAGACGGAGGATTCCTGCATTGCTCTTCCTAGAAACTATAGCGGGTTTTCTAAAGCTAGTGGAACTTTGTAAAGGCCTCGTAGTGGATCCCTAGCCATTCACCTCTGTAGTGTTTAGGGGTCTAGCTAACCCTGGCGACATGGGATACACGACTTGTGGGTACAGGGCACAACCCCTGCAGAGTGTAAAACTAGTATATTAGTTGTGCTCGCGGTCATGAGCAGCTCAGGACTCTCGCATGATTAAATTATGGAACTAAATTCAATTTGCCATTTGCATTGCATGAGATTTATTTTTTGTTCTATTATTATTATGGTTTAGTATTTACTTACATTTAGTAACCGCTAATAAAAAAATTGACCAACTTATTAAATGCAATGCTCATCTTTGACCCCTATTATTGATCAGCCTTACACATCACATGAACTTCCACTTTTGGTGAGTTCATGCACATTATTCACCACAACTTGTTGAGCGATAAACATATGTGAGCTCACTCTTACTGTCTCACACCCGCACAGGTCAAGAACATGTACCATAGGATGAGGCGCATGGAGGATGCTGCGTTGTGTTCGTGAGAGGTCTAGGCCGTCGTCTCCCAGTCAACTTTGGGTTGCTGGATCGTTGTCTCCTTACGATGTAATTATTTATTTATTTTTGTACATAACCTCTATTATAGTAAAGTTGTAACATTCGTTTATGTACCATGATTCATCATATGTGTGAGACTTGATCCCAGCACACCTGGTGATTATGTTCTCGCCCAGGTCCCTAAAACCCGGGTGTGACAACGGCCCTAGAGATGGAGGAAGAGGGACGCTACAACACTATGGCACGGCCATAGGGAAGAGATGGGCGGCTGCTACGCCAATGAAGAGAGGGTGCTTCATGCAATCGCATGCGCTAGATGCATGAGCATCCGGAGGCACTACCGGAAACAACTGTTTTGCCGAGTGTCTAATGAAAAACACTCGGCAAAGGCTTTGCCGAGTGTGACACTCGGTAAAGAAAGCTCGACGAATTGTACATTGGCAATGGCTTCTTTGCCAAGTACTATTTATCGGGCACTCGACAAAGACTTTGCCGAGTGTCACCAGGTACTCGGCAAAGAACAGTCGCCATCATGGTGCCAGGTAACGACGACGGAGCCTGTGCCGAGTGCCCACAGAGTGACACTCGGCAAAGGCTCACTCATTGCCGAGTGTCCATTGTACTGACACTCGGCAAAGAAGCTCCCCGTTGGCCCTTTACCAAGTCCTTTACCGAGCGTATTCGGTGGCACTCGGCAAAGTCTCCCTCTTTGTCGAGTGCCTGCCGGACTAGCACTCGGCAAAAGGGATCACCAGCGGGCCTCTTTGTTAGTTCTTTTGCCGAGTGCGTTAGGAGGCACTCGATAAAGGTTGCTGCACAACACTCGACAAAGAGGTTTTATTGGTGCCTAGGTGTGCCTTCTTTGCCGTGTGCTATAACCTTGACACTCGACAGAGTACCTCTTTGTCGAGTGTTACACTCGGCATAGTAACTAGAATACCCTTTTTTATTTGTTTTTGCTATTCCATCCAAAAAACAAAAGATATATCACATAATCATTACATAATCATCACATATACATCACATATATCACATAATCATCACATACATAATAGAGACCACATATTTCACAAAAACCACAAATCTCACAAGTTTTTCACAAACATGTCTATGGTCATACCAAGTTTCACCAACATAAGTATTACCAACTCTCAAACATAAGTTTTTTCACAAACATAAGTTCAGGACAAGTTTCTCACACAAGTCTCACAATCACCACTAAGCTAAGAGAAGATCATCAGCGAGGTGGGCAGCTGGACTGGTGCGGCGATGGGCTGGACAATCCATGAGGGTTGTTAGATGCCGCCCCAGATTGTTCTTGCACAGAGAAGAGATTGCATGTGTTATACCAGTTGAATATATATCATGCAGGACTAGAATTTTGATACTCATAGGAGTATGGAACTGAGTAAGGTCAACTGGAGGGAACAACAGAGGTGGTGGAGCAAAACCATGTGTGGCGGCAAGGCTCTGCATGTACTGGAACATCTCCGCCATCCTCTGCTGATCTGTCAAGCGGGCCTCCAGCTCCGCTATCATCATCGCCTCCATCTCCTGCTGTTCCCTACTCTCTTCTTCTAGCTGGGTCTGTAATATTTCAACCCAATGTTATAATAACTTGAAAAGAAGGTATATGACTCAAGGAATGACGAGTTACAGAAGCACTAACCTTGAGTTGTTGTATGCGATGATGTGAGCTGTCCTGTTGAGGTCGTATGGCTGGGCTCGAGCTTGTGCTCCTTGATCGCACCTGAGATAGAGTGGGAATGGACGACAAGTCGATTGCCCCGACGGCAATCCAGTACCGCCCATTCCTCTTGCCTTCTCTAACCCTCATGAGGACATCTCTGTCGATGTCCTCGGTCCTCGGATTGTAATCTGGCCCATGGACCTCCTGTGCCATGACAGTGTACTCACTTAGGCGGTTGTAGACGGCGGGGTTGCTATACGCCTCGGACCCGTCATACGGGTTGTAGGGGGACGTCAGACGTCACCTTGTTCTTGTGGGCCATAGCATAAGCCGAGAAGATGGACCAAGGCTGGCCACCATATGACGCTGACTACAAAAAACCAACGAGATAGTTAGAAATAATATCTAATTCAATGTTATATACCTAAATAAAAAAGAGGGCGTACCCATGCTTCTGCATATTTGCTGAGGCTGCCGACGGAAATAGAATAATTTTCGATGAATTATGAACGAGGGACGTCCGCCATCGAAAATAAGCTATAAATCGTTGGAAATAACCTATTTTCAAAGGCATATAGCTTATAACTCGTTGAAAATTTCTTAGTTTCCTATTGTGTAGACTCATATATCTAGCTTTGACAATGTTGTTCATTTGGGAGTGCAGTACAAGGAAGGGCGTTGATCACATAATACAACCCTTTGGTTTGCCCTTGACTTCATAGATCCTAAGACAGCGACTAGCAAGTCCTAGCATATCATCAAGGCCAAACTGACATCAATTTTGACATGCTTTATGTATGGTAACAATCCCTTGACCAAATTGTAAAAGTGGTCAAACTTTTGAAAAAAAGTTGTACTGCTAATATTAGCACAGTGATACAAGAATGACGCACCTCCATTTTTTGACTATCCGAATTCCTCGTTAGCGCTGTTGGCCAGTGAACTCCTACGGAGATTATTGACAATTTCATTTCTGTTACAGTTCATAGCGGATTTGGTCTATTATGCTATATACAAGGCAGTAATGAACTCTAAATTTTACACTATAAAGTTTAAAGATTAGATCATATTTAGATCAAGCTCTATTTCTATTTTTTAACTAAGATTAATTAATGACTCAAACAAATCGTGAAGAAACATTTAGATTGTGTGATCCATTAGCACCCCTAGCTATATACATGAACTGACACCACATATTAGGTATTGGATCAATCATTGAAACTCATAAGGTTGTCTCCAACGACTTATACATCATATCTTCTATCTTATCTTATATTTTAAACTTCATTCTGAGTGCAGTCTATAATTTAAAACAATATTTTATATGAGCATACATACTATCTGTTGGAGACAGTCTAACCATTGTGAGTTTACCTCAACCACCCCAAAAAAAACTACTGTAAGGTATCCATCGGCCTCTCTATCTCACTCTTTATTTCAAATTCTACCATATAAAGAGTGTAATCTACAGTACAAACAATATTTTGCACGTCCAGATCCGCGCTCCGTTGGAGATGGCCTAATAGGAGCGAGAGGGTTGTATATGTTGTGCTACACGCATAAACATTTTAAGTTGGATAGAGGGTTATATATGTTGTGCTACACGCATAAACATTTTAAGTTGGACAGATTCAGGAAAAAACACGGAAAAATGTGACCATGCCATGCCATCTTCCATACATATGCTGCGGCCGCACAAGAAATCCAGCATCTCTCTCTCTCTCTCTCTTAGATTAGGTAGACTGCATGTGTCTCCTAGCTTTGACAATTTTAAGCAGATGAATTCGCCTGGAACATCTGTTCATTTGTGAGCGCAGTACAAGGAAGGGCGTTGATAACATAATACATACAAGTATACAACCCTTTAATTTGGTTTAATAATTAAGACAGTGACCGGCAAGAGTCCTAGCAGATCATCAAAGCCAAACTGATTATCGACCAAGGTGGAATTTCTCTATCCTTAAACAAGCTAATATTGCGTGTTCGCTTTAGATTAAAGCCAGATATTTAAATTATTGTAGCTACAATACATAGAGACAAAAACACTCCAGTACGGATTAAAGCCAAACAAATAATATTGCGCTTGTTCGAGAAAAGTGTATTACTTTGTGCAAAATCTGTATATTTGAGTTCCTTTTAACACTGTCGATTTGGCAGGCATGTATAATGAATTCGGTACATTCCATTCCTAGTATTTATGATAATATGTTTACATCTGCAATCAAGCATGCATGCACACACACCTGACATTTCCTTCTCACTAATTAATGACGCAGCGTGAGCAAACAAAAGACCATAGTCCCTCCACTGTCCATTGTTACATGAAGGAGCATGGAACGATCATGGATGATGCATGTGAGAAGATAAAGGAGCTTATCGAAGATTCATGGAAGGATATGCTTGAGCAATCCCTTGCGCTGAAAGGGCTCCCAAAGGTTGTGCCACAGCTAGTGTTTGACTTCTCAAGAACCACGGATAATATGTATAGGGATCGTGACGCATTGACCTCTTCGGAAGCACTCAAGGAAATGATACAGCTACTGTTTGTGGAGCCAATACCCGAATAAAGCTCGAAGCTTTATATATATACTAGGTGAGTGCCCGTGCGTTGTAACGGAAATATATAATATTACAATAACTTATATATAAATGTGTTATATTATTATAAGAAAAGATTTTATAATTTATTGGTGATCTTGGTCATACATAAATTTTATTATTTTAATCTACTTGTTTCACCACTACATTGCGACCATCAATATCATACTGATTTCTATATATGAGGTGTCTATGCATTTGCGATGGCTCACAAATTATTAATAAAATGTTAGTGAACAACAATTATATGAAAATGAACAATACATATTGTCATCGACCTCAATATATCACTATTTTTTTTGCCACCAAACAATACATATCTAAACTGGAACAAATCAAATTATACTATAATGTGTATATCACAAATACAAAGACTAAGAAGTGAACTTCTTTGTACACAATATTCTTTGTATGTTAAATTTGAGAAGCATTCATTTCTCTTGTTGTAAGTACCTTTACCTCTCGCAATTGCTCGTGACAAGGAAACATATAATCGTATTAAAGTTAAAACTGGTACTTTAATATAGTAGAAAAGAGATGTGATCTTTAATCTCTTACTACTACAGCACTCGTACGCTGCGACGACACACAATCATATTTGATATTTATAAAAAAATAAATTTAGTATCGAAGTGAACATGATTCACATATCAGATAATAAATTGGTGAGAACAAATATTACATTTTATCTCAGCCAAAAGACCAAAAAAAGTTATGAGTTGAAAATAAGTCCGACCTCTTTTTTATAGCTTGCTCGGTCGCTCGTCATCATTCAGCGAGCGATGTGGTACCATGTGATAGCAGGTGGACAGATGCAGGTGGACTGGTGGAGTGGAGAAGACGGGAATTTTTTCCCCAAGTGGAGGGCGGATCTGGCCGGCGTCGAGAGAGGAGGGATCCGCGCCGTTGGTAGGATGAGTGGACGGATGGGATGGCTCAAGACTTTCGTCTCTGAGAGTCGGTGCGTGGCCGTGGACTCTTGGGTTTGACTGGTCGTTGGGGCACAAATAACTGTCATGTGGGGTCACAGTGTGTGATGGGGCCGTAGTCTTGGTGTCAAGGCCTCATGGCAGTACAGTT
This sequence comes from Zea luxurians, assembly GCA_029449295.1. Lineage (NCBI taxonomy): Eukaryota > Viridiplantae > Streptophyta > Magnoliopsida > Poales > Poaceae > Zea > Zea luxurians. The sequence goes on along the minus strand of JAOPSE010000010.1, from coordinate 31,474,287 downwards.
AATGTGGAGTTGAAGAATAAATTGATGTATGGGGTATGATGTTGTTTGTGTGAAGTTTCCGATAGTGAGTATATTGGTAGTTTCTTGTTTTTTTCCTTTCTATATATGACATCTTTGTCATTTTAAATTTTCATGGATGACTGGTAAATATAACTGGTAAAATTTCATATGTGTTCATGTCCTTATCTGATTGTGTCAGCTCTCTTAATCATGCAAATTCTAAAATGATCATATCATATAACTTTGATTCCTTTCAAATAATTTAGTTTATGAAACAACTATGTTTGTAAATGGATATTGTTGGAGACCATTTTTATGACCTCCGTTCTCTCTCTGCAGTTGTTGCTAATTAGTCATGTCTCCTTTCCTTTCTTATAGGTGCAACCATTGTTGTCTCTAGTGATGGCCGCTATTTCTCAAAAGATGTTGTTCAGGTGATTTAGAACAGTACCATCTCCCTTATATATTTTCTAACCCCATTTTACAATTTTTATACTGCTTTGATAGTAGCTATTGTAGACTTAAATTCCGATGCAGATGTAACATTGTTGTCTTCTCCCTGAGGTTGAGTTTTTTTAATAGACTTGGTGTTCATGAGCTACATAGAATCCCATTGATTTTGCTTGTTACAGATCATAACAAAAATGGCTGCTGCCAATGGAGTAAGACGTGTTTGGGTTGGACAAAATAGTCTCATGTCTACTCCTGCTGTATCTGCTGTCATCCGTGAAAGAATTGGTGCAGATGTAAGTTTGATTTCTTAATGAAGGACAGTCTTTAGCAGTATGAATATTTACTTGTTATTCCTTTATACTGTCTAATGAATAACCTGACTGTTGGTTTATAAACACATGAACAAAAGGGATCAAAGGCTACTGGTGCCTTCATCTTGACAGCGAGCCATAACCCAGGTGGTCCTAAGGAGGTACCAAGTTTACTGCTAGTATCTTTGTTGCAAATCAAGTGTCACACATGCTCTATGTTATTGAATACGCCTCATTGAACTTTCCAGGACATCGGTATCAAATACAATATGGGAAATGGTGGACCTGCCCCTGAATCCGTTACCGACAAGATTTTCTCTAATACAACGACAATCTCTGAATACCTCATCTCTGAAGACCTTCCAGATGTATGATTCAGTGCCAACCTGCCAAGTATTTTCTCTGTTTCTTTGACAGGTTAGTGGAATATTCATTTTCTCCCACTTTACTACTGCAGGTTGATATTTCTGTTGTCGGTGTCACCAGCTTCAGTGGACCCGAAGGCCCCTTTGATGTGGATGTCTTTGACTCTAGTGTAAATTACATAAAGTTAATGAAGTGAGTAGCTTGTTCTTTCCTGTTTCGTTTCATTGAAGTGAGGATTCCATGCTTTATATCATTACTTGTTACTTGGATCATGTTATGTAGCAAGGGAACTTAATGATTTAATTACCACCATCAATTTTAGGACAATTTTTGACTTCGAAGCAATAAAAAAGCTGCTGACCTCCCCAAAATTTACATTCTGGTATTCATCTATGACTGCAACCATGTTAACATTACCGTAATAGTATTATTGTAACACATCCAAAATCTTTCTTTGCACTTACAGTTATGATGCGCTCCATGGTGTTGCTGGAGCTTATGCCAAACACATCTTTGTGGAAGAGCTTGGTGCTGATGAAAGCTCACTGTTGAATTGTGTCCCAAAAGTAATGAGTTCTTCTATTGTCACAAGTTTGTACTTAAAATATGGCTTGGGAATTCATCACTTTTGTTTTTCCAGGAGGACTTTGGAGGTGGTCATCCGGATCCTAACCTCACCTATGCAAAAGAGTTGGTTGAACGGATGGGTCTTGGAAAGTCATCCTCAAATGTTGAACCTCCTGAATTTGGTGCTGCAGCTGATGGAGATGCTGACCGCAACATGATTCTGGGTAAAAGGTATGATCTGTACGAGTATCTTATTATGTAGAAAATTTGTTTTGGATTCTAGATAAGCTCAAGGAATTCATGATGCTTCCCCTTTGCCTTGTTATAGATTCTTTGTGACACCATCAGACTTTGTTGCCATTATCGCGGCCAATGCTGTTCAATCAATTCCTTACTTTGCTTCTGGCATGAAGGGAGTTGCCAGGTAAAAAGCTCTCCTCCATATTGTGCTGCTAATATAACATCTAGATATATTTTTACTGTAAGAACTCTCACTGTAGGCACCAAGCGGTAAGCACCACTGCAGTCTGCAATAAAAATGCATGTTTCCCTCTACATTGGTTCTGCATCTGTTTAAGTTCGGCAGCATTCTGCTCAATAAATCTGCTTAACATATCAGCAATAATACCATCTGGAACACAGTTTCTGCTAATGCCAACCTTTTGATCCCCACTTGTATGCAGCTATCTGACCTTAGATGCATTTAAAATTTCTCTATGCACTGATAGGCTACTTACGACAATCCAATGTTGTAAATGCAGGAGCATGCCAACATCAGCTGCCCTTGATGTTGTTGCAAAGAATTTGAATCTCAAGTTCTTTGAGGTAAAGTGTTAAAACTTTGGTTTGCAAGATTTTGAATGCCAGATAAATCTAGCATAAAAAACATGTTTCAGGTGCCTACTGGGTGGAAATTTTTTGGGAATTTGATGGATGCTGGAATGTGCTCAATCTGTGGTGAAGAAAGCTTTGGCACTGGTAATATTTGGCTTCTGGCTATCATTTCTATACATGCCAATCACAGTAGTAAACATGTCACCACCTCTTGTATTGTCATGTTAGATGGGTAAATTTTGTTATCATGTGGTATATGAATGGGGCAAATCACTTCTTGTGTTCTGACAGTGAGCTCTCTCACCCTTTTATTGAGTTGGTGGTCATGAATCCAACCCATAGTAAAATCAAGGACTTGTTGGTATTTGGTATATACATTATTGAGATGTTTATATGTACTACTTTGGCTAGGGTCTGACCACATTCGTGAGAAAGATGGCATCTGGGCTGTGCTTGCATGGCTTTCTATTATTGCTTTCAAGAATAAGGACAACCTTGGAGGAGATAAGCTTGTCACTGTTGAAGATATTGTCCGTCAGTATTGGGCCACATATGGTCGCCATTATTACTCACGCTATGACTATGAGGTACTTCCTTTTTTTCACATGTGCCTTGCATATATGTACCACATGTTTCAGATATATATCATTCTAAATACATTAGTTTGTTTGTGAAGAATGTCGATGCTGGGGCTGCTAAGGAGATGATGGCAAACCTAGTAAGCATGCAGTCATCACTTTCTGATGTTAACAAGTGGAACTTTTTCAAATGTACATGAATCTCAAACCTGAACTTTTTAGAACCATGTCCAAGTACTCCCGTGTATATATCAACTTCAAAAAATTATGATAGTACTCTCGTGTATATATCAATTCAAGCAATCGCAAACTTGAACTTTTTAGAACCATGTCTAAAGTATCTCTTTGTCAGGTTGATCAAGGAGATCCGGTCTGATGTTTCTGAAGTAGTTGCAGCTGACGAGTTTGAGTACAAGGATCCTGTTGATGGCTCTGTGTCCAAGCACCAGGGCATCCGATACCTCTTCGGAGATGGTTCACGACTGGTATGTAGACCTGTATTGTTTCAGATATCCTCTATTTTATGTCTTGAACCAAAACAAAGGGTCTGGTGTGAAAACCTTGTTCCGCAGTCAACTGTACATCTTTTTTGTTTTGCAATATTATCAGTCAGTACATGATAAGTCTGAGCCTTGGTCATGGATATATTTGAGATATCTGACTATATCATACTGGCCACAAGTTGTGCTGGTGAGCTAACATGGATTTTTGGCGTTCTAGGTGTTCTGTCTCTCCGGAACCGGTTCTGTTGGTGCCACCATCCGTGTCTACATCGAGCAATACGAGAAGGATTCCTCCAAGACCGGCAGGGATTCACAGGAGGCCCTTGCTCCACTGGTAGTTGGAATTCGTGAAACAGTATTAACATCATCATCTGAACAGTCCATTTCAGCACTTCCTTGTGACATACCATCAACAATAGCATTCCGCAGAGAATTTGAAGGCAAAGGTTCAACTGTAGGATTGGAGGAACTTGGTAATGCACCGCAAGATTCATTAGTATCACAAGACCTCTGCCTCGTATCCTCATCAGCACAAATATGGCCGGCTGTTGGCTTGCAAACAGTAGAAACGGTGGGCTGGCTGGAGGATTCAGATAACCCAACAACATGGCTAGCAACATTACCTCGCGAACGCTGTGATTTTGCTTCCATCAACATTCAACAGTGTAGTATGACCATCTCCTGTTTCTACAACAGGACTGAGGGTGGCACTTGTGGATTCCATGCTTCACAAATTTGTCAACTTTAGGACTGAGGGCGAGGTTGCAGAGGCGGTGGTCGATGCGGTCGATGGACTTGGTCGGGAACGGGATGGGGGCCAGAGCTGCCGTAGGATGGGAGGGGTCGAGGTCGTAGGGCGCCCACCTCTGTAGCCACGAAACATCGGCCTTGGGGGCCGCGCGATTGCGCGTCGGTGCGTCGGGGGGCAGGCTCGGGAGAGCAGGCGCGATGCGCGCAGGGGGAAGCGGCGTCGAGTCCGGCAATCCGGTCTGTCCTCCTCTTGGCCCCATCCTCCTCGCCCTCACCGCCCCCGTCGGCTCGTCGTCTCCCTCCCACAGGAGGACGACATCGTCGAATCCGGCTGCCGTGAACTGGCGGTCGGGCCGCGCCCAGCCGTGGTCGAGCAGGTCGCCAAGGCGTTCGGTGCCGTGGTGGCGGGGGAGGTAACGGCGTCGCCAAAGAGAGGAGGGGCGCCATGCCAGATCCAAGGTCGACGGCGTGGTCACCGGAGGGGTGGGGCGGCCGCGCCGACGGGGGATTCGGGCGTCGTGGCGGCCCCTGGACGGTGGCGACGCGTTGGATCTAGGGAGCGCGAGGTAGGAGATGAAAAGGGGGCTGGCGGTTGCGCCCGCGTCGGCGTGGGGGCGAGCTAGGGGGCCGCGCCCGCGGCTGCAGAGGCACTAACGGTTGACGGAAGGAGACGCAGTCGTCTGGGAGGAAGAAGACCTAGGCGCCGACGAGGTTGAGCAGGGCGGCACTGGCGTTCTCCCGCGCCCGGCGACGCACGTTGGGCCGCGGGGCGGCGCGTCCGGTGGGGAGGGCAGCTCCCTGGGCCGCAACCTCCAGCCCCGAGCTAGCGGGCTGTTGGCGGCGGGTGAGGGTCGCGGCGTACGGGTCGCGGCAGGCGGTTGGCGGGGGTTGCGGCGGAAAGTTTATGCGGAGGCAGTCTACATTCCAGTCTTAATAGTTAGTACAGATATCAAGTGACGGAACAACCATATATATTAGCAATTACTCCATCCGTTCTTTTTTATTTGTCGTCGTTTAGTTTAAAAATGAACTAACGGGTGAAAATATTCGAGAACAGAGATAGTATTAAATATATTATGTGCTTTTGGAATAATAGCCGCAGTCTTCTTGAAGGTCAGTCATGACGATGATACCAGCCATATAGGATGCTAGCTTTGATGGAACTCTATATATAAGCATTGTCATAAAAATAAAAATGAATGTACGACTGTGTTGTTCCTCCGGTGTATAGAACGGCAAATAGCCATGTACGACGATAGATGTTCCCTCTTGGGTTGTACTGATACTCTAAAATGGTATTGTATTTTACTTGTATATTCTCAAGTAATAATGAACATCTTGTCTATATGTTTCAGCTGTTATCGCAGAAAAATACTGAGCGGGTCTTGTTCGGTAATTCCTATCTCACATATCTCACATATGGATTATTGGATGGGACTAGAAAAAATGGAAAATGATATTTTGACTTGCTTAGGATATGCGAACACAAAGTTGACTTGTCCCTTGTGGTTCGGGTTGATGACTAGTGATTGTCAACAGGTAGCACTCTGGGTTAGTCAGTGGACTGACCAAAGTGTGAGATTATGCTTATGCAACCATGTCGGTCGACTTGTGGTGTGCAACTGTGGAGCACAGGAACAGTGGTCGATGGCGAGGTGAAGGTCATGCGGGCTCGTGCTGATGAATCGGGAGCGGTGAAGGGCGAGTGTTGGGTCTTGACTGACGGATCAGAGCAGCTAGGTGACCAACCGCGGTGGCTGACACCTGGGACACACACTTGTGTGATGACGTGGTGGAGTGGACCGTGTTGCCCGCGTGGTCGAGGACTGACGAGACACGCGTCTGATCGTGGAGGACATGCACGAGGTACGGTGGGCCTCAAAACCACCCAACACTACGGATGGCGGGTTTTGCTGACTTTGGACCTTAAAACTCGGCGGTCACGGTTCCAGAGGGAACCGGTGGCAACACGCGGCGTGATCGCGGAGGGTGCGACAAGGCGAAGCAACTCCGTGTGAAGGACATGGTCGTCGGATCGAAAACCTAGGAGTTGGTCCATTTCGCCCTCGGTGGAGTGGATAAGCTCTATGTAAATAGGGATAGTCTAGTAAGTGAGAATAACCCTTTATAAATGGAGGGGATGACTGGTTAGTTCAGCAAGCATCCCTTTGCTGCAATTTGTTTTGAGCACTCATTCTAGAGTGAGCTCAACATTTGGGGAAATCTTAGAAACGTATTTGCTCAGGTGTGTGTAAAATTTTATCTCAATCGGAGTTCGTTTGGTTCAGTATTTGAATTCAAGAATAGAATTTCGTACTGCTGAAAACAACACTTGTTGACGATACTGTATTGGACCGTTTTAAACTTTTTGGTATCCGATTTGCGGTCCGTTTGTTTTGCTGGTCTCATGTGAGTATTAGGAATGTTTTGTAATCATGAGATCACTTGTTTGCTGATGTGTTCGTGGTTTGAGCATTTGCTTCATCTCAATTGAAGTGAAGTGTTCATTCTCAGTATTTGGAAGCAAAATCCGATTGGCTCTCATTTACCCCCTCTGGTCACCTTGCCGGTCCTACAGGATTTAAATCTAATCAATTCCCACAAATCTATATGGATTGAGATGAAAACGAACAATGGCCTGGTTGGTACATGACTTGTGATATAACTGATGGAAAATATAGTAAACGTGGTCCATATATGGAGTTATTACCAAAGTGAAATAATGCCCATGGTTATATGGGTAGCTACACTACACTGTTAAAACAACAAGTCCATGTAGGCCCACCGACGAAGTAGTCTCGCGGTTCATTTTTGAGCCAACATACAAATCAGTCTCTTTAGTTAGCAGCGTCAAATAAAAACTGTTTCTTTCCATCCGTATCTATCCAGTCCTTATCAAGTTTGTTATTGCTTGCCGAAGTTGAGAGGGCCATAACCTTCACATGCAACGTATAGGTCTCTCTCCCGCCTAGACCATTGTCCCACTGCGCTGAAGTCGTGGTCGCAAACGAGGCCCTGCACGTATATATATGGCTAAATAGGCCGTGTCTGAGAGATCGGTCTGAAGCATGGTCCGTTTAATAATGAAGGATCGAACCTGACACGAGAGTCATGTCGTGCTTGAGCCGTTGCCTCGGCCCGCAGTGTTGATCCGGCCCGGCACGATTATATATTTTTTATTTTATAAAACATAGTATATATATATATAAATTATATATTTGTTATTTTCAACAAATTTACTAGAGTTCTATTTGTTAGTCTCCTTCATATAGTGTTTTTAGCCTTGAAGAGGAAGGTTGTGGGTTCAAAACCTCACTCACGCACAATTTTTTGCTATTTTTCATGATTTAATGGGTTAAAACATGGCCAAGTTAACGGGCCGACCTGGCACGACTAACAGGCCGACGTGCCGTGACTGAGCTGCGGCACGCGGGCCGGTCGGGCACGGCTCGATTATCCGTCGGGCCTAACGGACCGGGCCGCCCGTTTGGCCAACTATACCTGCACTCATAGCCTGTTGTTTAGTCATAGAGGCCCCATCCACACACAAATATATATAATTATACATATATTATCAAATATTTGACGTATAAAAATTATTATGCACTATTTTGAAGTTTATAAGATAACAAATGTAAAATATAGCCAAAAACATTTACTTGTTATCTAATATTATTAAAAAATATCTTATAACATTTTGTGATACAAAGTCATCGCTTATATCATTGAGATCAATCTCATCCAACAAATTTTTTCGATATATAGAATCGCAAGCCATTTAATATCTCTAGAGTTATTATTGACCAAAAATAGTTCACAAAAATATTTCAATTTTAAAAAGCTTCTCTCTGCCGAAGCAACCATCATATGTACGTTTATAATACTCTCTCTTTATCAAAATAAAATTTGTTTTGCTTCTTTAGTGGATTCATCATCATCAATATAAACATAAAAATTAAGAACTAAAACAAATACTATTTTGAAACGGATGGAGTATTCGATAAGTAATTAAGACATTAGTTTAACAATATAAACGAGACTAGTCGATAACTCGATAGTACATCGCTCTTTGCGTATTTGTGTCTAGAATAGATATGTTTAACAGGAAAAATGCTAGCGTCCAGTGGCTAGGTGCCTCTGTTTTGGGGGGGCCAGTGTCGCCACACCCCCATAGATACGGCTGTAAAGCCCAAAAATATGTGCAAGGAAAAATCAAAATAAAATAACTAGTAAAGAAATAAAATAGTAAAGTGAGATATCTCAAATTATACCTGAGCTTTGAATTTTGAAACCAAGAATTAACTTAGAAAAGAGTAATATGAAGGTTACTGTCCAACTAAATGATTATTCATTAAATGATACACTATAAGCACTTATTTAAATGAGTATTAAATTTAGACAACTCAAATCAAGACTAGATTTTTTTAATTTAACACATAAAATTGAAACTCGGGAAAATAAATAATGGAAGATACTCCATTGATTTGTTCTCCCCATAATACATACTTTTAAAAACAATCAAGAAACCCTTAAATGAAAGTATACAATACCTTCTTTTAAAATAAATAAATAATGAATATTTATTTTTGAAGTAACTTTTAATTCATATCCCACATTCAAAATGCTATTTTCCTAAAAAGAAAGGAACAATATGTCACACCCAGGTTTTAGGAACACCAAGACCCAGGCGCGAACATAATCATCCGGTGTGTTCGGACAAAGTCTCACACATATGATGAATCATGGTACAGAAATGAATGTCACATCTTTACTATATAATACGAGTTCTATACAAAATAAATAAATAATTACATCATAAGGAGACAACGATCCACCAACCCAAAGTTGACTGGGAGACGACGACCTAGACCTCTCACGAACACATCTCAGCATCCTCCATGCGCCCCATCCTATGGTACCTGTTCTTGACCTGTGGGGGTGTGAGACAGCAAGAGTGAGCTCACATATGTTCATCGCTCAACAAGTTGTGGGGAATAATGTGCATGAACTCACCAAAGGTGGGAGTTCAGGTGATGTGTAAGGCTGATCAATAATAGGGGTTAAAGCTGAGCATTGCTTTTAATAAGTTGGTCAAATTTTATTAACAGTTACTAATTGTAAGTAAATACCAAACCGTAATAATAGTAGAACAGAATTTATAATAAATCCCATGCAATGCAAATGACAAATTGAATTTAGTTCCATAATTTAATCATGCGAGAGTCCTCAACTCCTCATGACCGCGAGCACAACTAGTATATCAGTTTTACACTCTGTACAGGTTGTACCATGTACCCACAAGTCGTGTATCTAATGTCCCCATAGAAGATCAACGGTGCCGTTGATCCGCTGCTCACCATGACCATCTCTGCCACTACCTCGACCGTCATTGAGGTATCCCCAATCTTGTTTTCCTTCATTAGTGCATCCTCTAGAACCTATTGGAACTCATTAATAGGTAGCGTTGGAAGCTTAATTGCTCATCGGAGTGAGAGCGTCACCACATCTCCGTCTGGTGTCATGGGCAGGAGTCTTGGACTGATCACTCGTGATGGGGGTTGCTATTGAGTTCACGACGGGCGGACCGTCGATTAAACCCGATCTGTGGCGGGGTCTGTGCGGGGAATCCACATTTTGCGTGTTTGCTGGTGAACTATGCCGTGCGGCGGAGGCCAGCCTTGCGCCTGGGGTGCTCGGGTGAGGAAGATGAGAATGTGGCTGTCATATCAAGGTTAGGTGGCCTAGATTAAAAGCCGTGTACCCCTTCGTTTCATTGAATACGCGCGGTCGGATCTGTGTCGTGTGGTGCGGATTTGGGTCCTGCTGTCTTAGTGCGCGGAACCGTAGGATCTTGATCCAATGGCTAGATTTGCGTACCGGTTCATATAAGGTTATAACCTAATCCGAGCCGCTGAGCCAGATCAGACGGCTCAAACGCGATCCTACCCCTTCGGTCATGCGAAGTTGCAAAAAGGCCCCGATCATTATCTAAACTAACCCGCCATCCTCACATGTACAAAGATAATTACACTCAGGCCCTGTTTTTCATGAGTTAGCCCCTGAACTCTCAAGATTTGGTTTTCTCGGTCCAAACTCTATTAAAATAAATCCCAGAAATTGTTTTTAGGTATAAAATAATATTTATATATCTAGAAACTTGTAAAATCCATATCTTACCCATTTTAACTACGAATTGACCCGTTCCAGTTGCGTTAGCTTCGTATAAATATTTACTGCGCAGTAACAACATTAATTATACCATGTCGCATACTTTTATAGTTAGATAACTATTTACCCTATGTCTACTAGAACAACTCTTCTAAAATCAAAACTAACTGGTCCATAATTATAATTTGATAAAAATATGATCTCTAGTCAAGTTATAATTAAAATTAAAGTTGAGTTAATTACCTATAGAATATTATCTCATATGATGTATACTAACCAATTTGTAATATAGTTTAATATTTAAATCAATTAGATCTTCCATAAATCCTAACTTTATAACCGTAACTCCGATTCTAGTAGTTCTCGAACCCGCGATCTCGTAGCGACGCGTAGAATATTCTTGTGCAGTTTGTTCTTATGTTTGTTGTGATGTTAATTTTGCCTATACATTGTTTGTTTGCACTGCTACGACTAGGGCGAGGTTTCGAGTCATCTGAAGAGCAAGTTGCTACCTGGAATCTCAAGTCCCAGGCAAGTTGTGCCCTTGACCACTTTTATTACCCAATAATGTTCTTTATTATCACTTATTCATGCATAGGCTTAATTTTGATGGAACCCAATAGGTCACCCTACACTGATTATCGTGTTACCTTGTTTACCCCTGAACTATTTGGGTAGTTTTGCTATTGCTCTATATGGTTTTGGATTAAATATTACATCATGTTCATGTTCCAATTATACTGTTATTTTATTTATTGTTCATGACAAGATCATTATATTAATTGAAACATGGAGCTTAACTTGAGAAACACGTACCACCACAAGGGTGGAATGGGACGCCCTTGGCTGACTATCTAGGAAAGCTAGTGGAGGACTACCTTACCCGATAGGAGCAAGGGCAGTAGGGGAGTAGGCGTGTAGGGAGGTTCCCGGGTTGATTTTGCTGCGATGGCGGTCAGACGGGGGATTCCTGCATTGCTCTTCCTAGAAACTATAGCGGGTTTTCTGAAGCAAGTGGAACTTTGTAAAGGCCTCATAGTGGATTCCTAGCCATTCACGTCTATAGTGTTTAGGGGTCTAGCTAACCCTGGCGACATGGGATACACGACTTGTGGGTACAGGGCACAACCCCTGCAGAGTGTAAAACTAGTATATTAGTTGTGCTCGCGGTCATGAGCAGCTCAGGACTCTCGCATGATTAAATTATGGAACTAAATTCAATTTGCCATTTGCATTGCATGAGATTTATTATTAATTTTGTTCTATTATTATTATGGTTTGGTATTTACTTATATTTAGTAACCGCTAATAAAAAAATTGACCAACTTATTAAATGCAATGCTCATCTTTGACCCCTATTATTGATCAGCCTTACACATCACATGAACTTCCACTTTTGGTGAGTTCATGCACATTATTCACAACAACTTGTTGAGCGATAAACATATGTGAGCTCACTCTTGCTGTCTCACACCCGCACAGGTCAAGAACATGTACCATAGGATGAGGCGCATGGAGGATGCTGCGATGTGTTCGTGAGAGGTCTAGGCCGTCGTCTCCCAGTCAACTTTGGGTTGCTGGATCGTTGTCTCCTTACGATGTAATTATTTATTTATTTTTGTACATAACCTCTATTATAGTAAAGTTGTAACATTCGTTTATGTACCATGATTCATCATATGTGTGAGACTTGATCCTAGCACACCTGGTGATTATGTTCGCGCCCAGGTCCCTAAAACCCGAGTGTGACAACGGCCCTAGAGATGGAGGAAGAGGGACGCTACAACACTATGGCACGGCCATAGGGAAGAGATGGGTGGCTGCTACGCCAATGAAGAGAGGGTGCTTCATGCAATCGCATGCGCTAGATGCATGAGCATCCGGAGGCACTACCGGAAACAACTGTTTTGTCGAGTGTCTAATGAAAAACACTCGGCAAAGGCTTTGCCGAGTGTGACACTCGGTAAAGAAAGCTCGACGAATTGTATATTGGCAATGGCTTCTTTGCCAAGTACTATTTATCGGGCACTCGACAAAGACTTTGCCGAGTGTCACCAGGTACTCGGCAAAGAGAAGTCGCCATCATGGTGTCAGGTAACGATGACGGAGCCTGTGCCGAGTGCCCACAGAGTGACACTCGGCAAAGGCTCACTCATTGCCGAGTGTCCATTGTACTGACACTCGGCAAAGAAGCTCCCTGTTGGCCCTTTACCAAGTCCTTTACCGAGCGTATTCGGTGGCACTCGGCAAAGTCTCCCTCTTTGTCGAGTGCCTGCCGGACTAGCACTCGACAAAAGGGATCACCAGCGGGCCTCTTTGTTAGTTCTTTTGCCGAGTGCGTTAGGAGGCACTCGATAAAGGTTGCTTCACAACACTCGGCAAAGAGGTTTTATTGGTGCCTAGGTGTGCCTTCTTTGCCGTGTGCTATAACCTTGACACTCGATAAAGTACCGCTTTATCGAGTGTTACACTCGGCATAGTAACTAGAATACCCTTTTTTATTTGTTTTTGCTATTCCATCCAAAAAATTAAAGATATATCACATAATCATTACATAATCATCACATATATCACATAATCATCACATACATAATAGAGACCACATATTTCACAAAAACCACAAATCTCACAAGTTTTTCACAAACATGTCTATGGTCATACCAAGTTTCACCAACATAAGTATTACCAACTCTCAAACATAAGTTTTTTCACAAACATAAGTTCAGGACAAGTTTCTCACACAAGTCTCACAATCACCACTAAGCTAAGAGAAGATCATTAGCGAGGTGGGCAGCTGGACTGGTGCGGCGATGGGCTGGGCAATCCATAAGGGTTGTTGGATGCCGCCCCAGATTGTCCTTGCACAGAGAAGAGATTGCATGTGTTATACCAATTGAATATATATCATGCAGGACTAGAATTTTGATACTCATAGGAGTATGGAACTGAGTAAGGTCAACTAGAGGGAACAACAGAGGTGGTGGAGCAAAACCATGTGCGGCGGCAAGGCTCTGCATGTACTGGAACATCTCTGCCATCCTCTGCTGATCTATCAAGCGGGCCTCCAGCTCCGCTATCATCATCACCTCCATCTCCTGCTGTTCCCTACTCTCTTCTTCTAGCTGGGTCTGTAATATTTCAACCCAATGTTATAATAACTCAAAAAGAAGGTATATGACTCAAGGAATGACGAGTTACAGAAGCACTAACCTTGAGTTGTTGTATGCGATGATGTGAGCTGTCCTGTTGAGGTCGTATGGCTGGGCTCGAGCTCGTGCTCCTTGATCGCACCTGAGATAGAGTGGGAATGGACGACAAGTCGATTGCCCCGTCGGCAATCCAGTACCGCCCATTCCTCTTGCCTTCTCTAACCCTCATGAGGACATTTCTGTCGATGTCCTCGGTCCTCGGATTGTAATCTGGCCCATGGACCTCCTGTGCCATGACAGTGTACTCACTTAGGCGCTTGTAGACGGCGGGGTTGCTATACGCCTCGGACCCGTCATACGGGTTGTAGGGGGACGTCTTACGTCACCTTGTTCTTGTGGGCCATAGCATAAGCCGAGAAGATGGACCAAGGCTGGCCACCATATGACGCCGACTACAAAAAACCAACGAGATAGTTAGAAATAATATCTAATTCAATGTTATATACCTAAATAAAAAAGAGGGCGTACCCATGCTTCTGCATATTTTTTAGGCTGCCGACGGAAATAGAATAATTTTCGATGAATTATGAACGAGGGACGTCCGCCATCGAAAATAAGCTATAAATCGTTGGAAATAACCTATTTTCAAAGGCATATAGCTTATAACCCGTTGAAAATTTCTTAGTTTCCTATTGTGTAGACTCATATATCTAGCTTTGACAATGTTGTTCATTTGGGAGTGCAGTACAAGGAAGGGCGTTGATCACATAATACAACCCTTTGGTTTGCCCTTGACTTCATAGATCCTAAGACAGCGACCGACAAGTCCTAGCATATCATCAAGGCCAAACTGACATCAATTTTGACATGCTTTATGTATGGTAACAATCCTTTGACCAAATTGTAAAAGTGGTCAAACTTTTGAAAAAAAGTTGCACTGCTAATATTAGCACAGTGATACAAGAATGACGCACCTCCATTTTTTGACTATCTGAATTCCTTGTTAGCGCTGTTGGCCAGTGAACTCCTACGGAGATTATTGACAATTTCATTTCTGTTACAGTTCATAGCGGATTTGGTCTATTATGCTATATACAAGGCAGTAATGAACTCTAAATTTTACACTATAAAGTTTAAAGATTAGATCATATTTAGATCAAGCTCTATTTCTATTTTTTAACTAAGATTAATTAATGACTCAAACAAATCATGAAGAAACATTTAGATTGTGATCATAAGGTTGTCTCCAACGACTTATACATCATATCTTCTATCTTATCTTATATTTTAAACTTCATTCTGAGTGCAGTCTATAATTTAAAACAATATTTTATATGAGCATACGTACTATCTGTTGGAGACAGTCTAACCATTGTGAGTTTACCTCAACCACCCCAAAAAAAACTACTGTAAGGTATCCATCGGCCTCTCTATCTCACTCTTTATTTCAAATTCTACCATATAAAGAGTGTAATCTACAGTACAAACAATATTTTGCACGTCCAGATCCGCGCTCCGTTGGAGATGGCCTAATAGGAGCGAGAGGGTTGTATATGTTGTGCTACACGCATAAACATTTTAAGTTGGATAGAGGGTTATATATGTTGTGCTACACGCATAAACATTTTAAGTTGGACAGATTCAGGAAAAAAACACGGAAAAATGTGACCATGCCATGCCATCTTCCATACATATGCTGCGGCCGCACAAGAAATCCAGCATCTCTCTCTCTCTCTCTCTTAGATTAGGTAGACTGCATGTGTCTCCTAGCTTTGACAATTTTAAGCAGATGAATTCGCCTGGAACATCTGTTCATTTGTGAGCGCAGTACAAGGAAGGGCGTTGATAACATAATACATACAAGTATACAACCCTTTAATTTGGTTTAATAATTAAGACAGTGACCGGCAAGAGTCCTAGCAGATCATCAAAGCCAAACTGATTATCGACCAAGGTGGAATTTCTCTATCCTTAAACAAGCTAATATTGCGTGTTCGCTTTAGATTAAGGCCAGATATTTAAATTATTGTAGCTACAATACATAGAGACAAAAACACTCCAGTACGGATTAAAGCCAAACAAATAATATTGCGCTTGTTCGAGAAAAGTGTATTACTTTGTGCAAAATCTGTATATTTGAGTTCCTTTTAACACTGTCGATTTGGCAGGCATGTATAATGAATTCGGTACATTCCATTCCTAGTATTTATGATAATATGTTTACATCTGCAATCAAGCATGCATGCACACACACCTGACATTTCCTTCTCACTAATTAATGACGCAGCGTGAGCAAACAAAAGACCATAGTCCCACAAGTAAGATTCTGGGAAGACAGGTGGCTAGGCGGCATAGCTTTAAAAACCCAGTACCCCTCTTTATATAACATTGTTCGAAGGAAATTCGAGACAGTTGAAACAGTATTAAAATCAGACAACATAAATCTAGCTTGGAGGCGATCTCTATTTGGATCTAAGCTTGTTGCTTGGAATGAGTTGCGCCAAAAGCTTGTTAACATATCATTAACACAAGATCAAGATATTTTTCGTTGGAACTTGCACCCAAATGGTCAATTCTCGGTAAAGTCTCTTTATCTGGCCCTTATCAAAGAAGAGGTACCAAACCTAAATAAGAGACTATGGAGAATAAAAGCACCCCTCAAAATCAAGATTTTTCTATGGTATCTTCGTAGGGGAGTGCTCCTCACCAAAGACAACCTAGCTAAACGAAATTGGAAAGGAAGTAAAGCATGTAATTTCTGTCAAGGCAATGAAACAATTCAGCACTTGTTTTTCGAATGCCGATTTGCTCGTATGGTATGGAGCATGATGTTTTGGGCGTTAGGAATCCCAAAACCAACTTCCACTTCAAATATGTTCGGGAATTGGCTTTCACAATTTGACAAAAAATTAAAAAATTTAGCCCTACTAGGAGTAGCAACCATCTGTTGGTCACTCTGGCTTAGTAGGAATGATCTGGTTTTTCAAAAGAAATTTAATATGTCTCCTTTGCAGGTTATTTTCACTACTACCCACTGGCTACGGTCTTGGGTTGTACTGCAGAGGCACGATCAACAGTCTATTGTGATGGAAGCTTCACAACGTTTGGAGCACGTGGCTACGAAGTTCTTATCTCAGGCACATGGGTGGCGTTCTAGTCGTAGGATTGATAGCCATTAAGAATGTGCTTACCATGTTCTTTTTCTTTTCTCTTTTTCTTTCTTTTCTAGGCTGTGTGCATCTTATTTTTCAGAGGCCGGGAGACGATTTGTATCAAACTTTTAGATGCAATGAAAAATCTTCCTTATCAAAAAAAAATAGTCCCTCCACTGTCCATTGTTACATGAAGGAGCATGGAACGACCATGGATGATGCATGTGAGAAGATAAAGGAGCTTATCGAAGATTCATGGAAGGATATGCTTGAGCAATCCCTTGCGCTGAAAGGGCTCCCAAAGGTTGTGCCACAGCTAGTGTTTGACTTCTCAAGAACCACGGATAATATGTACAGGGATCGTGACGCATTGACCTCTTCGGAAGCACTCAAGGAAATGATACAGCTACTGTTTGTGGAGCCAATACCCATCCTGCGCGTAAGCGAGAGTGCATAAAAGAAGTCATAGCGCGCGTGAGTCTGGGATTTTTGACGTCGCTGCCCCTGAGTAATTACATCGGAAAAAAAAAAGCTGCACTCAAGGGGAATTGAGCTTAAGACCTCCAGTCTAGAATGCCTCGGGAGGTGCTGCAGCAACCAATCGAACTTAATTATTTTGGTGATGTTAATGCATCCATATCCCTATTTAATAAGGGCAAACAGGGAAAACTCCATGATAATTAATCACTCCTTGGTATACAATCATGTCCTAAACGACTACCTTTACTGCACCGGAGGAAGTATATATATATATATATATATATATATATATATATATATATATATATATATATATATATATATATATATATATCAAGTGGCGGAACAACCACATATATTAGCAATTACTCCATCCGTTCTTTTTTATTTGTCGTCGTTTAGTTCAAAAATGAACTAATGGGTGACAAATATTCGAGAACAGAGATAGTATTAAATATATTATGTGCTTTTGGAATAATAGCCACAGTCTTCTTGAAGGTCAGTCATGACGATGATACCAGCCATATAGGATGCTAGCTTGATGGAACTCTATATATAAGCATTGTCATAAAAATAAAAATGAATGTACGACTATGTTGTTCCTCCGGTGTATAGAACGGCAAATAGCCGTGTACGACGATAGATGTTCCCTCTTGGGTTGTACTGATACTCTAAAATGGTATTGTATTTTACTTGTATATTCTCAAGTAATAATGAACATCTTGTCTATATGTTTCAGCTGTTATCGCAGAAAAATACTGAGCGGGTCTTGTTCGGTAATTCCTATCTCACATATCTCACATATGGATTATTGGATGGGACTAGAAAAAATGGAAAATGATATTTTGACTTGCTTAGGATATGCGAACACAAAGTTGACTTGTCCCTTGTGGTTCGGGTTGATGACTAGTGATTGTCAACAGGTAGCACTCTGGGTTAGTCAGTGGACTGACCAAAGTGTGAGATTATGCTTATGCAACCATGTCGGTCGACTTGTGGTGTGCAACTGTGGAGCACAGGAACAGTGGTCGATGGCGAGGTGAAGGTCATGCGGGCTCGTGCTGATGAATCGGGAACGGTGAAGGGCGAGTGTTGGGTCTTGACTGACGGATCAGAGCAGCTAGGTGACCAACCGCGGTGGCTGACACCTGGGACACACACTTGTGTGATGACGTGGTGGAGTGGACCGTGTTGCCCGTGTGGTCGAGGACTGACGAGACACGCGTCTGATCGTGGAGGACATGCACGAGGTACGGTGGGCCTCAAAACCACCCAACACTACGGATGGCGGGTTTTGCTGACTTTGGACCTTAAAACTCGGCGGTCACGGTTCCAGAGGGAACCAGTGGCAACACGCGGCGTGATCGCGGAGGGTGCGACAAGGCGAAGCAACTCCGTGTGAAGGACATGGCCGTCGGATCGAAAACCTAGGAGTTGGTCCATTTCGCCCTCGGTGGAGTGGATAAGCTCTATGTAAATAGGGGTAGTCTAGTAAGTGAGAATAACCCTTTATAAATAGTGGGGATGACTGGTTAGTTCAGCAAGCATCCCTTTGCTGCAATTTGTTTTGAGCACTCATTCTAGAGTGAGCTTAAAATTTGGGAAAATCTTAGAAACGTATTTGCTCAGGTGTGTGTAAAATTTTATCTCAATCGGAGTTCGTTTGGTTCAGTATTTGAATTCAAGAATAGAATTTCGTACTGCTGAAAACAACACTTGTTGACGATACTGTATTGGACCGTTTTAAACTTTTTGGTATCCAATTTGCGGTCCGTTTGTTTTGCTGGTCTCATGTGAGTATTAGGAATGTTTTATAATCATGAGATCACTTGTTCGCTGATGTGTTCGTGGTTTGAGCATTTGCTTCATCTCAATTGAAGTGAAGTGTCCATTCTCAGTATTTGGAAGCAAAATCCGATTGGCTCCCATTCACCCCCTCTGGTCACCTTACCGGTCCTACAGGATTTAAATCTAATCAATTCCCATAAATCTATATGGATTGAGATGAAAACGAACAATGGCCTGGTTAGTACATGAGTTGTGATATAACTGATGGAAAATATAGTAAACGTGGTCCATATATGGAGTTATTACCAAAGTGAAATAATGCCCATGGTTATATGGGTAGCTACACTACACTGTTAAAACAACAAGTCCATGTAGGCCCACCGACGAAGTAGTCTCGCGGTTCATTTTTGAGCCAACATAGAAATCAGTCTCTTTAGTTAGCAGCGTCAAATAAAAACTGTTTCTTTCCATCCGTATCTATCCAGTCCTTATCAAGTTTGTTATTGCTTGCCGAAGTTGAGAGGGCCATAACCTTCACATGCAACGTATAGGTCTCTCTCCCGCCAAGACCATTGTCCCACTGCGCTGAAGTCGTGGTCGCAAACGAGGCCCTGCACGTATATATGGCTAAATAGGCCGTGTCTGACAGATCGGTTCGAAGCATGGTCCGTTTAATAATGAAGGATCGAACCTGACACGAGAGTCATGCCGTGCTTGAGCCGTTGCCTCGGTCCGCAGTGTTGATCCGGCCCGGCACGATTATATATTTTTTATTTTATAAAACATAGTATATATATATATATATTTTAAATTTTATATTTGTTATTTTCAACAAATTCACTAGAGTTCTATTTGTTAGTCTCCTTCATATAGTGTTTTTAGCCTTGAAGAGGAAGGTTGCGGGTTCAAAACCTCACTCACGCACAATTTTTTGCTATTTTTCATGATTTAATGGGTTAAGAGCATCTCCAAGGGACTCTTTATTTTTAACTCTCTATTTAACTCTTTATTTGTATCTCCATAAATATTAAACTCTATATATAACATCTCATTTCAAGAGACTCTCCAACATGCAAGTTAGCTTGACTAGCGAGAGTTGCTAGCCAAATTTGGCTAGTGAGGGAGTTAATTTAGAGAGCGAGATAGATTAGAAAGTTAAATGGCTAGTCTATTGGAGAGTTATTATGCTATTAAACAGCTAAAATTTAGCTTGGCAAGCTATTTAGCTAGTCTTTTGGAGATGCTCTAACGTGGCCAAGTTAACGGGCCGGCCTGGCACGACTAACAGGCCGACGTGCCGTGACTGAGCTGCGGCACGCTGGCCGGTCGGGCACGGCTCGATTATCCGTCGGGCCTAACGGACCGGGCCGCCCGTTTGGCCAACTATACCTGCACTCATAGCCTGTTGTTTAGTCATGGAGGCCCCATCCACACACAAATATATATAATTGTACATATATTATCAAACATTTGACGTATAAAAATTATTATGCACTATTTTGAAGTTTATAAGATAACAAATGTAAAATATAGCCAAAAACATTTACTTGTTATCTAATATTATTAAAAAATATCTTATAACATTTTGTGATACAAATTCATCGCTTATATCATTGAGATCAATATCATCCAACAATTTTTTTCGATATATAGAATCGCCAAGCCATTTAACATCTCTAGAGTTATTATTGACCAAAAATAGTTCACAAAAATATTTCAATTTTAAAAAGCTTCTCTCTACCGAAGCAACCATCATATGTATGTTTATAATACTCTCTCTTTATCAAAATAGAATTTGTTTTGCTTCTTTAGTGGATTCATCATCATCAATATAAACATAAAAATTAAGAACTAAAACAAATACTATTTTGAAACGGATGGAGTATTCGATAAGTAATTGAGACATTAGTTTAACAATATAAACGAGACTAGTCGATAACTCGATAGTACATCGCTCTTTGCGTATTTGTGTCTAGAATAGATTTGTTTAACAGGAAAAATGCTAGCGTCCACTGGCTAGGGGCCTCTGTTTTGGGGGGCCCGGTGTCGCCACACCCCCATAGGTACGACTGTAAAGCCCAAAAATATGTGCAAGGAAAAATCAAAATAAAATAACTAGTAAAGAAATAAAATAGTAAAGTGAGATATCTCAAATTATACCTGAGCTTTGAATTTTGAAAACTGAATTTTGAAACCAAGAATTAACTTAGAAAAGAGTAATATGAAGGTTACTGTCCAACTAAATGATTATTCATTAAATGATACACTATAAGCATTTATTTAAATGAGTATTAAATTTAGACAACTCAAATCAAGACTAGATTTTTTTAATTTAACACATAAAATTGAAACTCGGGAAAATAAATAATGGAAGATACTCCATTGATTTGTTCTCCTCATAATTTATACATACTTTTAAAAACAATCAAGAAACCCTTAAATGAAAGTATACAATACCTTCTTTTAAAATAAATAAATAATGAATATTTATTTTTTAAGTAACTTTTAATTCATATCCCACATTCAAAATGCTATTTTCCTAAAAAGAAAGGAACAATATGTCACACCCGGGTTTTAGGAACACCAAGACCCAGGCGCGAACATAATCATCCGGTGTGTTCGGACAAAGTCTCACACATATGATGAATCATGATACAGAAACGAATGTCACATCTTTACTATATAATAGGAGTTCTATACAAAATAAATAAATAATTACATCATAAGGAGACAACGATCCACCAACCCAAAGTTGACTGGGAGACGATGACCTAGACCTCTCACGAACACATCGCAGCATCCTCCATGCGCCCCATCCTATGGTACCTGTTCTTGACCTGTGGGGGTGTGAGACAGCAAGAGTGAGCTCACATATGTTCATCGCTCAACAAGTTGTGGGGAATAATGTGCATGAACTCACCAAAGGTGGGAGTTCGGGTGATGTGTAAGGCTGATCAATAATAGGGGTTAAAGCTGAGCATTGCTTTTAATAAGTTGGTCAAATTTTATTAACAGTTACTAATTGTAAGTAAATACCAAACCATAATAATAATAGAACAGAATTTATAATAAATCCCATGCAATGCAAATGACAAATTAAATTTAGTTCCATAATTTAATCATGCGAGAGTCCTCAACTCCTCATGACCACGAGCATAACTAGTATATCAGTTTTACACTCTGTACAGGTTGTACCCACAAGTCGTGTATCTAATGTCCCCATAGAAGATCAACGGTGTCGTTGATCCGCTGCTCACCATGACCATCTCTGCCACTACCTCGACCGTCATTGAGGTATCCCCAATCTTGTTTTCCTTCATCAGTGCATCCTCTAGAACCTATTGGAACTCATTAATAGGTAGCGTTGGAAGCTTAATTGCTCATCGGAGTGAGAGCGTCACCACATCTCCATCTGGTGTCATGGGCAGGAGTCTTGGACTGATCACTCGTGATGGGGGTTGCTATTGAGTTCACGACGGGCGGACCATCGATTAAACCCGATCTGTGGCGGGGTCTGTGCGGGGAATCCACATTTTGCGTGTTCGCCGGTGAACTATGCCGTGCGGCGGAGGCCAGCCTTGCGCCTGGGGTGCTCGGGTGAGGAAGATGAGAATGTGGCTGTCATATCAAGGTTAGGTGGCCTAGATTAAAAGCCGTGTACCCCTTCGTTTCATTGAATACGCGCGGTCGGATCTGTGTCGTGTGGTGCGGATTTGGGTCCTGCTGTCTTAGTGTGCGGAACCGTAGGATCTTGATCCAATGGCTAGATTTGCGTACCGGTTCATATAAGGTTATAACCTAATCCGAGCCGCTGAGCCAGATCGGACGGCTCAAACGCGATCCTACCCCTTCGGTCATGCGAAGTTGCAAAAAGGCCCCGATCATTATCTAAACTAACCCGCCATCCTCACATGTACAAAGATAATTACACTCAGGCCCTGTTTTTCATGAGTTAGCCCCTGAACTCTCAAGATTTGGTTTTCTCGGTCCAAACTCTATTAAAATAAATCCCAGAAATTGTTTTTAGGCATAAAATAATATTTATATATCTAGAAACTTGTAAAATTCATATCTTACCCATTTTAACTCCGAATTGACCCGTTCCAGTTGCGTTAGCTTCGTATAAATATTTACTATGCAGTAACAACATTAATTATACCATGTCACATACTTTTATAGTTAGATAACTATTTACCCTATGTCTACTAGAACAACTCTTCTAAAATCAAAACTAACTGGTCCATAATTATAATTTGATAAAAATATGATCTCTAGTCAAGTTATAATTAAAATTAAAGTTGAGTTAATTATCTATAGAATATTATCTCATATGATGTATACTAACCAATTTGTAATATAGTTTAATATTTAAATCAATTAGATCTTCCATAAATCCTAACTTTATAACCGTAACTCCGATTGTAGTAGTTCTCGAACCCGCGATCTCATAGCGACGCGTAGAATATTCTTGTGCAGTTTGTTCTTATGTTTGTTGTGATGTTAATTTTGCCTATACATTGTTTGTTTGCACTGCTACGACTAGGGCGAGGTTTCGAGTCATCTGAAGAGCAAGTTGCTACCTGGAATCTCAAGTCCCAGGCAAGTTGTGCCCTTGACCACTTTTATTACCCAATAATGTTCTTTATTATCACTTATTCATGCATAGGCTTAATTTTGATGGAACCCAATAGGTCACCCTACACTGATTATCTTGTTACCTTGTTTACCCCTGAACTATTTGGGTAGTTTTTGTTATTGCTCTATATGGTTTTGGATTAAATATTACATCATGTTCATGTTCCAATTATACTGTTATTTTATTTATTGTTCATGACAAGATCATTATATTAATTGAAACATGGAGCTTAACTTGAGAAACACGTACCACCACAAGGGTGGAATGGGACGCCCTTGCCTGACTAACTAGGAAAGCTAGTGGAGGACTATCTTACCTGATAGGGGCAAGGGCAGTAGGGGAGTAGGCGTGTAGGGAGGTTCCCGGGTTGATTTTGCTGCGATGGCGGTCAGACGGGGGATTCCTGCATTGCTCTTCCTAGAAACTATAGCGGGTTTTCTGAAGCTAGTGGAACTTTGTAAAGGCCTCGTAGTGGATCCCTAGCCATTCACCTCTGTAGTGTCTAGGGGTCTAGCTAACCCTGGCGACATGGGATACACGACTTGTGGGTACAGGGCACAACCCCTGCAGAGTGTAAAACTAGTATATTAGTTGTGCTCGCGGTCATGAGCAGTTCAGGACTCTCGCATGATTAAATTATGGAACTAAATTCAATTTGCCATTTGCATTGCATGAGATTTATTATTAATTTTGTTCTATTACTGTTATGGTTTGGTATTTACTTACATTTAGTAACCGCTAATAAAAAAATTGACCAACTTATTAAATGCAATACTCATCTTTGACCCCTATTATTGATCAGCCTTACACATCACATGAACTCCCACTTTTGGTGAGTTCATGCACATTATTCACCACAACTTGTTGAGCGATGAACATATGTGAGCTCACTCTTGCTGTCTCACACCCGCACAGGTCAAGAACATGTACCATAGGATGAGGCGCATGGAGGATGCTGCGATGTGTTCGTGAGAGGTCTAGGCCGTCGTCTCCCAGTCAACTTTGGGTTGCTGGATCGTTGTCTCCTTACGATGTAATTATTTATTTATTTTTGTACATAACCTCTATTATAGTAAAGTTGTAACATTCGTTTATGTACCATGATTCATCATATGTGTGAGACTTGATCCCAGCACACCTGGTGATTATGTTCGCGCCCGGGTCCCTAAAACTCGGGTGTGACAACGGTCCTAGAGATGGAGGAAGAGGGACGCTACAACACTATGGCACGGCCATAGGGAAGAGATGGGCGGCTGCTACGCCAATGAAGAGAGGGTGCTTCATGCAATCGCATGCGCTAGATGCATGAGCATCCAGAGGCACTACCGGAAACAACTGTTTTGTCGAGTGTCTAATGAAAAACACTCGACAAAGGCTTTGCCGAGTGTGACACTCGGTAAAGAAAGCTCGACGAATTGTACATTGGCAATGGCTTCTTTGCCAAGTACTATTTATCGGGCACTCGACAAAGACTTTGCCGAGTGTCACCAGGTACTCGGCAAAGAGAAGTCTCCATCACGGTGCCAGGTAACGACGACGGAGCTTGTGCCGAGTGCCCACAGAGTGACACTCGGCAAAGGCTCACTCATTGCCGAGTGTCCATTGTACTGACACTTGGCAAAGAAGCTCCTCGTTGGCCCTTTACCAAGTCCTTTACCGAGCGTATTCGGTGGCACTCGACAAAGGCTCCCTCTTTATCGAGTGCCTGCCGGACTAGCACTCGGCAAAAGGGATCACCAGCGGGCCTCTTTGTTAGTTCTTTTGCCGAGTGCGTTAGGAGGCATCGATAAAGGTTGCTTCACAACACTCGGCAAAGAGGTTTTATTGGTGCCTAGGTGTGCCTTCTTTGCCGTGTGCTATAACCTTGACACTCGACAAAGTACCTCTTTGTCGAGTGTTACACTCGGCATAGTAACTAGAATACCCTTTTTTATTTGTTTTTGCTATTCCGTCCAAAAAACAAAAGATATATCACATAATCATTACATAATCATCACATACATCACATATATCACATAATCATCACATACATAATAGAGACCACATATTTCACAAAAACCACAAATCTCACAAGTTTTTCACAAACATGTCTATGGTCATACCAAGTTTCACCAACATAAGTATTACCAACTCTCAAACATAAGTTTTTTCACAAACATAAGTTCAGGACAAGTTTCTCACACAAGTCTCACAATCACCACTAAGCTAAGAGAAGATCATCAGCGAGGTGGGCAGCTAGACTGGTGCGGCGATGGGCTGGGCAATCCATGAGGGTTGTTGGATGCCGCCCCAGATTGTCCTTGCACAGAGAAGAGATTGCATGTGTTATACCAGTTGAATATATATCATGCAGGACTAGAATTTTGATACTCACAGGAGTATGGAACTGAGTAGGGTCAACTGGAGGGAACAACAGAGGTGGTGGAGCAAAACCATGTGCGACGGTAAGGCTCTGCATGTACTGGAACATCTCCGCCATCCTCTGCTGATCTGTCAAGCGGGCCTCCAGCTCCGCTATCATCCTCACCTCCATCTCCTGCTGTTCCCTACTCTCTTCTTCTAGCTGGGTCTGTAATATTTCAACCCAATGTTATAATAACTCAAAAAGAAGGTATATGACTCAAGGAATGACGAGTTACAGAAGCACTAACCTTGAGTTGTTGTATGCGATGATGTGAGCTGTCCTGTTGAGGTCGTATGGCTGGGCTCGAGCTCGTGCTCCTTGATCGCACCTGAGATAGAGTGGGAATGGACGACAAGTCGATTGCCCCGTCGGCAATCCAGTACCACCCATTCCTCTTGCCTTCTCTAACCCTCATGAGGACATCTCTGTCGATGTCCTCGGTCCTCGGATTGTAATCTGGCCTATGGACCTCCTGTGCTATGACAGTGTACTCACTTAGGCGGTTGTAGACGGCGGGGTTGCTATACGCCTCGGACCCGTCATACGGGTTGTAGGGGGACGTCAGACGTCACCTTGTTCTTGTGGGCCATAGCATAAGCCGAGAAGATGGACCAAGGCTGGCCACCATATGACGCCGACTACAAAAAACCAACAAGATAGTTAGAAATAATATCTAATTCAATGTTATATACCTAAATAAAAAAGAGGACGTACCCATGCTTCTGCATATTTGCCGAGGCTGCCGACGGAAATAGAATAATTTTCGATGAATTATGAACGAGGGACGTCCGCCATCGAAAATAAGCTATAAATCGTTGGAAATAACCTATTTTCAAAGGCATATACTCCCTCCGTATCAGGATATAAGCCGTAACCACTTTTTATTCTTGTCCCACAATATAAGGCGTGCTCTCTCTGTACATACGTATATCGATGCAGTGGTATAGAGACAATTAAATGCATTTCTTGGTCTTTGAACCAGAGGTGGTTACGCCTTATTGAGAGCACCTAGAGGGGGGGGTGAATAGGTGATCCTGTGAAAACTTAAAACTTAAGCCACAAAAGTCGGTTAATCGTTAGCACAATAATTTGCCAAGTGGCTAGAGAGGAATCTCAACAAAACACAATAACCCTAATAAATCAATCACAGAGATGGCACGGTGGTTATCCCGTGGTTCGGCCAAGACCAACGCTTGCCTACTCCACGTTGTGGCGTCCCAACGGACGAGGGTTGCAATCAACCCCTCTCAAGCGGTCCAAAGACCCACTTGAATACCACAGTGTTTTGCTTACTTTTTCTCAATCCCGATTGCGAGGAATCTCCACAATTTGGAGCCTCTCGCCCTTACACTTGAAATTCACAAGAAACACAGAGCAAGGGAGGGATTAGCAACACACACAAGACACGAGAATCAGAGAATCAACACGCACACAAGTCGCAACAAGAGCTCGCAACACAACCCAATGAGTTCACAACTCCACTAGAGCTCTATATGCTCTCACAATGAAACGAATGCGTGAAATCGATGTCTTGGTGCTTAGGAATGTTGTAGGAATGCTTGGTATTCTCCTCCATGCGCCTAGGGGTCCCTTTTATAGCCCCAAGGCAGCTAGGAGCCGTTGAGAGCATCTTAGGAAGGCTGATCTTGCCTTCTGTCGACTTGCGCACCGGACATGTCCGGTGCACCACCGGACACTGTCCGGTGCCCGATTCCTTTCCTTAAATGGCGAAGCCGACCGTTGGCGCCTGAGGGCTGTTGGCGCACCGGACACTGTCCGGTGCACACCGGACAGTCCGGTGCCCTCTTCTAGCCGTTGGCTCGGCCACGTGTCTCGCGCGGATCGCACGGCCGACCGTTGGCCCGGCCGACCGTTGGCTCACCAGACAGTCCGGTGCACCACCGGACAGTCCGGTGAATTTTAGCCGTACGTCGCCGGTGAATTCCCGAGAGCGGCCAGTTCACCTGTGCTTGCCTGGCGCACCGGACACTGTCCGGTGCACCACCGGACAGTCCGGTGCTCCTAGACTGAGCAAAGTCTTGGCTGCTCGAGCCAAGACAATTCCATTTGTTCTTTTCCTGTTTCCAGCACTTAGACACAATACATTAGTCTCTAAAACAATGTACTAAGTCTGAGAAACATACCTTTACACTTGATTTGTATTTTGTCCACCATTTTACACTTAGGCACATGTGTTTGACACTAAATCACCAAAACACTTAGAAATGGCCCAAGGGCACATTTCCCTTTCAATCTCCCCCTTTTTGGTGATTTATGCCAACACAATATAAAGCAAGTGAAACAGATACAAGAACACTTCAAATAAGAACTCAAATTGTTTTGATTCAGATTTGACATATATGGATCACTCTATGCCACCACTTGGTTTGTTTTTGCAAATCAAACTCAAATCTCTATCTCTAAGTCAAACACACTTGTTAAAACATAAAGAGAGTCATTTCAAGAGAAATTGATTCAAGATTTCAAAAACTCCTTCTTTCTCCCATGTTTTTCCATGATCAACACTTCTCCCCACAAGAAGCCAACTTTTGACAAGAGAGACACAAAAGAGTTTTGACAAAAAACACAAAAAACTCTATTCTACTGTTTTCAAAATCTCTCAAGTGGTAGCTGATCCATTTATCACTTTGGCCTTTATTTTCTCCCCCTTTGGCATCAAGCACCAAAACGGGATCAATCTTGGCCTTATAACCCCATTGCCTCACCAAATCTTCAAATAAGAGTCCAATGGCAATAAGTGTTCATAAGATGAACTTGGAAGTAATTACCCCTCATCGGAGTGCAGTGGAAGTCTTTGATGGTCCAAGTCCACCTTTCCCTTTCAATCCACCTTTGAGGCTAAAACAAGGAAACTCAAACACACGGTTAGTCTCAAAGGGTCAAGTTGTAGCACAGCTCCCCCTAAATATGTGCATCACTTTGCAACGGACTTGTGAGGTCCGGGGAGTGAATGTACAACTTGAGCACCAAAAATAAGCAACAACTGCAGAAGGAACATGATCAAATGCATAGATACAAGTATGCTATATTTCAATCCAGGTTCCGCGAATCTAGGATATTGAGCTCACTACGCAGCCTGCAAAAGGTCTTTTCATCTAAAGGCTTAGTGAAGATATCGGCTAGCTGGTTCTCGGTGCTAACATGAAACACTTCGATATCTCCCTTTTGCTGGTGGTCTCGCAAAAAGTGATGCCGGATGTCAATGTGCTTTGTGCGGCTGTGCTCAACAGGATTTTCCGCTATTCGGATAGCACTCTCATTGTCACATAGGAGTGGGACTTTGCTCAGATTATAGCCAAAGTCCCTGAGGGTTTGCCTCATCCAGAGTAGTTACGCACAACACTGTCCTGCGGCAACGTACTCGGCCTCAGCGGTGGATAGGGCAACGGAGGTTTGTTTCTTAGAGTTCCACGACACCAGGGACCTTCCTAAGAATTGGCACGTCCCTGATGTACTCTTCCTATCGACCTTACATCCAGCATAGTCGGAATCTAAGTACCCAATCAAGTCAAAGTTAGACCCCTTTGGATACCAGATCCCGAAGCAAGGCGTAGCGACTAAATATCGAAGAATTCGCTTCACAGCCACTAAGTGACACTCCTTAGGATCGGATTGAAATCTAGCACACATGCATACGCTAAGCATAATATCCGGCCTACTAGCACATAAATAAAGCAAAGAACCTATCATGGATCGGTATGCTTTTTGATCAACGGACTTACTGAAAGTTCCCTTTGACCCGGGAACAGGATCTGGATGTCGCCTAGAGGGGGGGGGGGTGAATAGGCGAATAAAACTTATTACTTTAAAACTTAAATTCTTACTCTACTCGAAGACTTAGTACGCAGTGGAATGAGAAGACTCTTCGAGTAGGTCGCAGCGGAATGGAAGATCCTGTCTCAAAATGTCCTGCACTTCAAATCAAGCTTATACCACAGATAAGTATTGAAGTGCAGATATAAAGGCGAGTAAGACAGAGAGTCAGGATACAATACAGAATAGAGCACACAGACGCAAGGATTTATCCCGAGGTTCGGCCAAGCCTGAAATGCTTGCCTAGTCCTCGTTGGAGTTAGCCACACCTGGGCTTGGAGTCTATTTCAACTCCTTCCTCCGTTTGCTCAGATCTGTCAGTATGACAGATAGAGCCTTTCACTATTGAGTGGGGTTACAACAGAACCGCAGCTGCTTACAAACTTCTTGGCAGCACCCCGACAGAGTAACGATACGCTCAAGACCTTGCTCTAGCTCTTAGCAGCACTACTCCTCTCTCTAAAGGCTTATAGTTGTGCCTTCTACACAAACTAGAGAGTTACACACAAGAGGGAGAGCGAGAATTGATTCCAATGAAGTCTACACTTGTTGGCTGCACATGTGTATTGCTTGAGGCGCCTAGGGGTCCCTTTTATAGGCACAAGGGGCCTAGGAGCCGTTGGAAGCAATCCAGGAAGGCAAATCTTGCCTTCAGTCGGGTGGCGCACCGGACAGTCCGGTGCACACCGGACACTGTCCGGTGCCCGATTTCTTTCCTTCTATTGTGAAGCCGACCGTTGGCAGTCTTGGAGCCGTTGGCGCACCGGACATGTCCGGTGCACACCGGACAGTCCGGTGCCTCCATCTAGCCGTTGGCTCGGCCACGTGTCCCGCGCAGATCGCGCGGCCGACCGTTGGCCCGACCGACCGTTGGCTCACCGGACAGTCCGGTGCACACCGAACAGTCCGGTGAATTATAGCCGTACGTCACTGGTGAATTCCCGAGAGCGGCCAGTTCGCCAGAGTTCAGCCTGGCGCACCGGACACTGTCCGGTGCACCACCGGACAGTCCAGTGTGCCAGACTGAGCTGCCTTGGCTGTACATAGCCAAGCCCTTTGCACCTCTCTTCTTTTCTTCTTCTTTCTGTTTCTAACACTTAGACAAGTATATTAGTACACTAAAACCAATGTACTAAGTCTAGAAACATACCTTCTCTTAATTATTATATCCATAGCATTTCACATGCTTGAGCTTTGATGTTGGACTCATAAATCATCAAGTCGGCTTGACTTGATCTAGATTGACATTTCTTAGCTCCAACATCCTGCAAAGGTCACATAGAACATCTCCAAACATAGGAACAACCCAAACTAAAGATTAAGGTGAACTTAGCTCTTTTGGGCTGCTTCCAGTTCTGGTTTTGACACTTGTTCTCCTTCTAGTGACCTTGATCTCCTTCTTAGAGCTTGATCTTGAGCCTTATGACTTACACCACACAACTGTAGCTGTTACCTCATTGGCTGTAAGTCACGTTCTTATGTAGTGATCCTTGATGTGCCATAGCTGTTCTCAACTCGATCACCCTTGACTTTGCAAGCCTTCTTCTTCACCCTTGGCTTTGGGTTCCTCAGCCTCCTTGACCTTCTCCCGTGCACTTGGTACCTCGAAGCTCTTCTTGCCTCCGTCCTTGGCTTGATCAGTTGTCTCCTAGCTACGCACCCGAGTCTCACTTTATGCAATGTCCATCCTACTTGTGATGTCCATCATGTATCCATAATTCAGTTCTTGGACCATCACAATTGTTCACTTGTGTTGAACCCTGTAGGCTTTACCTTAAGCACCTGTTCAACACTTAGTACACTTGTTAGTTCTTTAATTGAGTTGTCATCCAAACACCAAAACTCACAAGAGAGCTTTCAATCTCCCCCTTTTTGGTGATTGATGGCAACACAATTAAAGCTTACATAAGAATAAGATTTGAAGCACAAATTTTGAATTCTAAGTTTATAGAATGCTCCCCTTAAATATGTGCTTACTTTAAAAACATAATCTTGACCTCAGACGCCAATTTGCACATACTTAGGCAATTCGAAGCATTTCTACACCTTAGCACTTTTTAGGATGCATTGTGTCAAGAATCAAACCATGATGTTATAACACACAAATGCACATAATCAGAGTTAAGCACCATTCAAATTAGTGGATATATCACAGGAATATCAACCTACCACTATTCACCATTAAGATACCAATTTAAACTAAGATACCAATTTAAAGCAATCTTAAAGCACCTTTAGTCTTAAAGCACCATTAACCACATGGCTATCTATTACACTCTAGAAGCCAGTTAATTCTTTTCAGCAGAAACACTAGTCCATATGATGCAACACATATAATACTGCAGGAAGCATATGAATAACACACTAGCAAAGCTTAAACTAACACATCACTAACACATCACCCCTTTAGGATAAGCTTTCATCTCAGGTTGAGATAAGCTTTAATACACAAATTCTCCCCCTTTGACATCAAACACCAAAAACCTTACTCAAGCAAGAACATAGGATGATGTCAAGGGACAACAGGGTGTCAAGGAGGAATAACGACTATCAAAACTCCCCCTTACTTATTGAGCATATGCACTATCAACATTTAGGTGAATAACATATATGCAAAAAGATTAATACTTCCTTTTGTACCTTTACCATGTTGTAGTGTACTTCCCATCTTGAAAGTATTTAATCTCTTGAGAGCTTCTCCACACTTGTGCCTGATTCATTCTCCTAACTTTTTCTTGTTGCTAAGACACCAAACTTAAAACAAGTTATAGTATTGGGCACAAGAAGAAACTTCTATTCTAATGATTATTAAAAGATGTCAATTGAAGCAGACTATCACGACTACCAATTGAAAGATACCAATTGCAAAATTCATTTATTGTCATAGCTCTATGATATTTAAGAATAAGCATCTATTATCACCAGATATTATAGAGCATGAGCAATCTAAAAACATGTACTTACTCATGACTTGAGATACCAATTTCTTGACTTACAGAGGTACCCAAGTCCTGATTGCTCCATTTCTTGCACATCTTCTCTTTTCCACCTAGAGACTACACAAGATTGCTCAAGAAACAGTTAGTCTCACAAGTTATGTGTGCTCCCCCTCAAGTTGTGCATCAAGTATTTGAATGACTTGCACTTTGCACATTCTAGCTTCCTTAGAACTAGAGGGAATCACAACATACCTTGGTCAAAGCATACTCTATCACTTTCATCGCACAAAGATGCCAATTTGAATATCAAATGAAAAGCCACTTAACATCAATTGAAGGCTAAATGAAAGGTTGACTAAATACAACAATGCATGCCTCAGTGGCACATAAGCCAATTGGATACTCACAGGAAGTCTAACATTTACACGCAACTTGGACATGCTTAACTATCATTGGAGCACATATACCAATTGAAAGACAACACGATCATGTCTAAAGCACATCATAGTTAAGAAGGTTCTTTAGGTACACCAAAAGAAACAACATTCTAATGCATAAGCCACGATATTACCAATGAAATGCAAGAACATAGCTATGATCACTATCAATGGAATTTCAAGATAATCATTAAAATTGCACAGTTCCATTTTCCATACCTTTGCCTTTATGAGAGCACTAGTTATCACCAATTCAGGGCTCCTTTTTCTCATGCACCTCATAGCTCAAAAGGGCACGACATGGATTTGAAATTCACACAGTACCAAACTAGGGTAATTATGTGAACATGGACTAAACAATATGTCATAATTGCACATAGCATGACTTACAAAAAGTTACAGGTTTATCCATATACACCAAGAGAGTTAATCGTTGTGGATATAACAAATGAAAGAGCTACCCATGAATGATTCAAAAGATATATCCTATATAGCACCAGTCATGATTAAGCAACCATCATTATGATTCATTTAACACAGGCAATCATAAAGCATAACTACTCCAAAGACAGGTATCACAACAATCCAACTTAAGAGCAATACTAAATTGCAATTATGTACTTAAAATACACGGGGTACCGTCCTTTGGAGAGCAGGTTGTAGATTCTCATCAAGGTCCTTTACTTGATTCACCAATAATGATTCAGGACCTACACACCTTATTTCACTTGAGATGAACATGGGATTAGTGTTTCACAATAAAGGCACCAAAACAATTAACAGCTTAAGCATAGAGTTTAAGATAACAGTCTTAAGCTCTCCCATGGTCTCCAGTCCATCTCAAGGCACCTGCATGGTCTAGTTAGCACAGTTTGGTACCCATCTTGGGATGGGTCCATAATGATCATCTAAATGTGCCTTTGGTACCCAAATTGCCTTTGTGCTAGTTCTAGGTGATCTCGTTATAGATCTAGCACAAATGTATGATTTGGGTCTCCTACCTGAATAAGATTGACACAAATTCACTTGCTTAGGAATCTTACCTTTATAACATACCTTGGATAGATGACCCTGCTCACCACACTTGTAGCAGAAGCGTCGCTCAACTTGACACGATGCTTGCTGTGTGTCATTTTCCTTGGTGAGGGTCACCTTGGAGGATGCACATCCTTGACCCTTCATGACCGGACATGAAGTGATCGTGTGGTCCTTTTTGTTGCATCCAAAACAACTCCTTGTCCCTTCATTCTTGTCTTTGTACGGACAAGATGCGATGAGGTGGCCTAACTTCTTGCACTTGAAACACCTCCTTTTTCCTTTTCCCTTTTTGTACTTGATTGACATGGAGAGAAGGTTAGTGCAAACAACATGATTAATTGAATCTTTACCTTTTTCCTTTTTCATGTTGATTTCTTCATTTATAGCTTTGGGAACATTCTTCTTGTTGAGCTTAATACTTGCTGCAGTTTTTCCTTTCTCAAGCTTCTTCACCACGCGCCCGTGGATATCTTGAGAGAGTTGAGCAATGTGTCTTCTCCTTAGCCGTCTTTGCTTCTTGTTCCCACGCAATTTTCTTTTTGATCCTGCAACTTGTTTCTCAAACAAAGATTGGCCTTTCTTGGGGCGGTGGAGGTCAGCACATGATAATATTTTGACCAATTGATTACTAGTGCAAGAATGAGGTTCATATGAGTTTAAACTAGTAATTACTACCTCATGAGCAATATCGAGCATGATATGATCATCAACTAGTTTACTATGAGAGTATGACAACATATCATACTTTTCACTAAGAGCAAGCTTTTCTAAATTCATTGTTTCTACTTGACTTCTAAGCATAGAATTTTCAGTTTTAAGTTGAGCAACATTAGATAGAGCGTCATAATTATTATTTTGCTCAATTAACATTGAATCATACCGTTGGACCAAGACATCATGAGAGCACCTTAGCTCCTCATGTTCTTTGGTCATCTTCTCCAGGCTGTTGTTTGTTTTGATGAGAGTCTCTTCTAGCCTGATAAGCGTCTCGCCTTGTTCCTTGTTCCTCCTCAACAACTTAACCAAGAGCACTTTGTCTTCTTTGTTGAGATGGGTGTAGAACCGGCGAATTTCCTCTTCTTCCACATCACCAGTCTCATTTTCCCTGTCATTATTTTTAGTGGAAGCAATACAGGAAAATGTACCTAGTGGTGATGAAGACTCATCCTCGCTATCATCCTCATATTCCTCCTCATCATCACTTTCGTCTCCACTTTCATTGTTAGCAATAAGACATTTATAACTAGTGGAAGACAAACCTGTCGGTGAGGTGGATTCATCGTTTGGGTGCCATCGTTCTTGTTCTTCTCCCTTTGAATGGTTAGTATCACAAGTAATATAGGGAGTAGGAGCATCACAGTTTGCCACAAAATATTTTTCTTTGATCCTATTCCATAAATCATGAGCATCAACAAATAGATCACTATCACTACTCATGATGGCAAAATAGGCACTTCTAGAAAGAGACTCAACTAAGATGTTACAAGCACGGTGATTAAGAGATAAGCATCTTAGTTCATCATTAGAGGGATTTTTGCTACTATCAGATGGAAAAATACTTCTACTAAAAATCTGTCTCAAATCAGAATCAATACTCATGAAAGCATTATAAATAGAGACAGACCAAGATTTGTAATTTGAGCCATCGCCTAAAAGAATTTCTACAGTTACCTCTTGTGACGACATCGTTATCTCCGGACGGCTAAGCCCACACTGGAGAGGCCTTGTTCTGATACCAATTGAAAGTTCCCTTTGACCCAGGAACAGGATCTGGATGTCGCCTAGAGGGGGGGTGAATAGGCGAATAAAACTTATTACTTTAAAACTTAAATTCTTACTCTACTCGAAGACTTAGTACGCAGTGGAATGAGAAGACTCTTCGAGTAGGTCGCAGCGGAATGGAAGATCCTGTCTCAAAATGTCCTGCACTTCAAATCAAGCTTATACCACAGATAAGTATTGAAGTGCAGATATAAAGGCGAGTAAGACAGAGAGTCAGGATACAATATAGAATAGAGCACACAGACGCAAGGATTTATCCCGAGGTTCGGCCAAGCCTGAAATGCTTGCCTAGTCCTCGTTAGAGTTAGCCACACCTGGGCTTGGAGTCTATTTCAACTCCTTCCTCCGTTTGCTCAGATCTGTCAGTATGACAGATAGAGCCTTTCACTATTGAGTGGGGTTACAACAGAACCGCAGCTGCTTACAAACTTCTTGGCAGCACCCCGGCAGAGTAACGATACGCTCAAGACCTTGCTCTAGCTCTTAGCAGCACTACTCCTCTCTCTAAAGGCTTATAGTTGTGCTGTTGGGGCCATGCTTCGTTGCGCCGAAGGTCTTACACGAAGAAGCAGCTTCGGCTGAAGTTGTTCCCAGGAGATGGCCGAAGGGTCCTTTTCATGGAGCTTCGGCATTACAAACCGACGTAGAGATAGAATGACCTTTTTATCCATAGAGGTCTGAGTCAATGTTGTAAACTTTTGTAAGGGGCATAATTGTAATTCGTCACAGGCTGTGACCTGTGCCTATAAATAGATGAACAGTACCCCTGTACTGTTCACGCGAACCTGACATTTGCTTTCGCATCACACCTGTACTTTTGCCTTCCTCAAGACCGAAGGTACATTTGTAATTTGAAGTCATTTATATTCATTCATGATAATAAAAATGGAGATGATTCTATGATAATATTTAAATGTTTATTTTATACCTCATGATTCGTATGAACACTTCGTTGCTTATTTATTATACTCACGAAGGTACGTCCTTCGTAACCTTCGTCCGAAATTCTTTATATCCTGAAGGGATATAATGTTTTGGAGGACGAAGGACTTTAACATTTAACATTTTCTATGTTGCCTTGTTCTTAACTCTTAGCATTTGAGAACAAGCCCCCAACATTGGCGCCCACCTCCGGTGAACTCACTTCCACTTTTCTGAGCTGATGGCTTTGTTCAACAATCAAGCTGGAGCTGCTTCGGCTTCGAAGCTGGTGCTCCCGATAACAGGCGGTTCTTGCTCAGAGCCGGCTAACAAGAAGCAGAAGAAGGAGGCTCAGAGAAGGGTGCAGCATGTTGGAGTGCAGGGACCCTTCATCAAGTCAAAATGGTCCCACATTCCAATTACTTTCTCTCAGGAAGACCTTCAGCTTAAGGATTATCCTCACAATGATGCCATGGTTATCTCTTGCGTGATCAAAGGATTTCTGGTCCACAATGTCTTAGTTGATACAGGCAGTGCAGCTGATATTATATTTGCTAAAGCCTTCAGACAGATGCAAGAGCCCGAAGACAAGATTCATGATGCTACGCACCCTCTTTGTGGCTTCGGAGGGCGGCAGATTGTAGCACTTGGGAAGATTACCATGCTGGTAACCTTCGGATTTGTTAACAACACAAGGACTGAGCAAATTGTGTTTGATATTGTTGACATGGAATATCCTTACAATGCTATCATTGGTCGCGGTACTCTTAATACCTTCGAAGCAATTCTTCACCCAGCTTATCTCTGCATGAAGATACCTTCGGACCAAGGGCCTATTGCTATTCATGGAAGCCAGGAAGCTGCTAGAAGGGCCGAAGGAAGCTGGACTGACTCCAAAGCAATCCATAACATAGATGGAGCTGAAGCTTGTGAACAGTACAAATTCAGAAGGGAGAAAGCAGCTTCAGCAGATCAGCCGAAGCCCATGCTATTGTGTGAGGACATAGCAGAGCAGAAGGTGCTGTTGGGCTCGCAATTATCTGAAGACCAGGAAAAAACCTTGATAAGGTTTTTATTCAACAACAAAGATGTTTTTGCATGGTCAGCTAATGATCTCTGTGGAGTAAATCGGGATGTTATTGAACATTCGCTCAATGTTGACCCATCCTTCAGACCCCGAAAGCAGAGGCTTCGGAAGATGTCGGATGACAAGGCCAAAGGGGCTCGCAATGAAGTAAAAAGACTCCTCAGTGCAGGAGTTATCAGAGAAGTAAAGTATCCAGAGTGGCTAGCTAACACTGTTATGGTGAAGAAGGCCAACGGCAAGTGGAGAATGTGTATCGATTTCACAGATCTCAACAAGGCTTGTCCGAAGGATGAATTCCCGCTGCCAAGGATAGACTCTTTAGTCGATGCAGCAGCTTCTTCAGAGCTCATGAGTCTCCTGGACTGCTACTCAGGCTATCATCAAATCTGGATGAAGAAGGAAGATGAGCCGAAGACCAGCTTCATAACCCCAAGTGGTACATATTGCTATCTTCGGATGCCTGAGGGGCTCAAAAATGCTGGAGGAAGTTTCAGCAGAATGACAGCGAAGGTCCTCCAGTCTCAGATAGGCAGAAATGTGTTGACTTATGTCGATGACATCATTGTAAAAAGCACGAAGCAGGAAAATCATATTGCTGATCTGCAGGAGACCTTCGCCAGTTTCAGGCAAGCTGGTTTGAAGCTGAATCCAGAAAAATGTGTCTTCGGGGTAAAGAAGGGAAAATTTCTTGGATGCTTGGTTTCAACAAAGGGAATCGAAGCTAATCCAAATAAAATCGAAGCTATACTTCGAATGGAGCCACCAACTACAAGAAAGGGGGCCCAAAGATTGACAGGAAGGCTGGCATCTCTAAACAGATTCATATCCAGATCAGCAGAAAGAAATTTACCATTCTTCGAGGTGTTGAAGTCAGCTGAAGTCTTTCAATGGGGACCAAGTCAACAAAAAGCCTTCGAAGAGCTGAAGCAATATTTGATAAATCTAACAACATTAACTCCACCAACGCCAGGGGCTCCTCTGTTGTTATATGTGGCAGCTTCGCACTCAGCAGTAAGTGCGGCACTTGTCCAGGAGAAGTTTGATGGCCAAGTCAGGAAGCAGGTCCCAGTATATTTTGTATCTGAAGTCCTTAGTGTATCAAAGAAAAATTATACAGAGTTGGAGAAGGTATTGTATGCCGTTTTAATGGCATCCAGGAAGCTTCGGCATTATTTTCAGGCATACAACATTATTGTTCCTTCTTCGCAGCCGTTGAAGGATATCATGAGAAATAGAGAAGCTACTGGACGGATTGGAAAATGGGCTGCAGAGCTCAATGAATTTTACATTGATTATGTGCATAGATCCTCGATCCAGTCTCAAGCATTGGCAGATTTCATTGCCGATTGGACGCCAGGGGCTCAAGATGAAGAAGCAAATAAAGATGCCGAAGTGTGGACAGTGTTTTGTGATGGCTCTTGGGGAACCTTCGGAGCAGGTGCAGCTGCTGTGTTGGTCTCACCGTCCAAGGTTAAAACTTGTTATGCAGCAAGACTTGATTTCAGCTGTACAAACAATATTACTGAGTACGAAGCCCTGCTCCTGGGCCTTCGGAAATTAAAGGCAATGGGAATTAGAAGGGCGATTCTTAAAACTGATTCCCAGGTTGTTTCGGGTCATATTGACAAAAGTTGCAAGGCTAAAGATCCGAAGCTTGAAAAATATCTAGACACGGTCCGAAGGATCGAAGCCTCCTTCGAAGGATTTTCTGTCAAGAATATCCCTCGAGGACAAAATGAGCATGCTGATTTGCTAGCCAAGTCTGCAGCACAGGGGCTGCCGTTACCTTCGGATGTGTTCTTCGAAACAATAAAGGCACCTTCAGTGGAGCTCCTTGAAAGAGCAGTCCTCAACATATCTCCTGTTTACAGCGAAGATTGGAGAACTGAAATAATTTCTTACCTTCAGGGTAAGTTCCTTTCAGATGACAAAGCTTACAATAAAAGAATAGAGGCAAGAGCTCGTCCGTATGTCATGATAGAAGGGGAATTATACAAACATGGAGTTTGCGCCCCGCTGCTCAAATGCTTGTCTAGAACCGAAGGTATAGAGTTAATGAAAGAAATACATGCAGGCCTGTGTGGATCCCACATCGGATCTAGGCCGTTACTTGGAAAAGTTTTCCGCCAAGGGTTTTATTGGCCGAAGGCAGCTTCGGATGCAGCGGAGTTAGTTCAAAAGTGCGAAGGTTGTCAGAAATGTGCAAGAGATCAAAAGCAACCTTCGTCTTTGACACAGCTGATACAACCCATCTGGCCATTGCAAAGGTGGGGCCTTGACTTGTTGGGTCCATTACCACCGGCTTAAGGGAATCTAAAATATGTTATAGTGGCTGTGGAGTATTTTTCCAAGTGGATTGAGGCGAAGCCATTAGCCACAATAACTTCGGCCACTGTCCAAAAGTTTTTCTAGCAGAATATTGTC
Organism: Zea luxurians; assembly: GCA_029449295.1. NCBI lineage: Eukaryota > Viridiplantae > Streptophyta > Magnoliopsida > Poales > Poaceae > Zea > Zea luxurians. Next base: position 31,433,686 of record JAOPSE010000010.1, on the reverse strand, counting down.
TGTCGCTTCGGGGTACCGAAGGCCATCACTGTAGATAATGGAACGCAGTTCGACTCCGAAGCTTTCAGAAATTTCTGTGATCAAATTGGAACGAAGATCCATTTTGCATCAGTCAGGCATCCGGAGTCGAATGGGCTCGTTGAAAGGGCCAACGGCATTATAATGACAGGAATAATGAAGTTAATCTTCAATCAACCCAGGGGAAAGTGGCCAGATCAGTTAACCAAAGTGGTGTGGAGCCACAATACAACAGCATCAAGGTCTACAGGCTTTACTCCATTCAAGTTATTGTTCGGAGACGAAGCAATAACTCCGGAAGAAGCTAAAGCTGGATCAATAAGAGTGGTAGCTTCGGCAGAATCAAGTCCTGAAGATGCCTGTTTTGTAGAAAAAGATGCTTTAGAAGGGATCAGGCTTCATGCTGTGGAGAATATCAATAAATACTAGGCTGAAACAGTCAAATGGCGAGATAGAAAGGTCCGGCTAAAAAATATTGAGCCGGGACACTTGGTGCTTCGGAGAGTGGCCAACCCAGACACAGTGGGCAAATTACAGTTGAAATGGGAAGGACCTTTCTTAGTAGTATCTTCGTCAAGGCCTGGTTCGTACAGATTAAAGGACATGGACGGCAACGAAATTCCAAGATCTTGGAATGCGGATGAGCTTCGGCGATATTATGTATAACTTGATGTAACTTTTTATGTTTTTCTTTTCTTTTTCATGGCACCCTTTTCCTTTCTAAAGGGGGAGAAAGGTTTTTAATGGGGCCATCATATGTAATTTCCTTTTTAGTTTTATAAGAGCAAAATCCCCCAAAGAATGTAAATGTAAAAGCTGAGAACGCACCATCGAGTGCCGAAACTAAAAAAGAGAAGAAGCTCCAAAGACGTCCCTAAGGGGATGTAGAGCTCACAGCGAAAAGTCAACGCTGATTCCGCCGAAAGTAAAAGGCGAAGAAGCTCCAAAGACGTCCCTGAGGGGATGCAGAGCTTACAGCGAAAAGTCAACGCTGATACCGCCTAAGTAAAAGGCGAAGAAGCTCCAAAGTCGTTCCTAAGGGAATGCAGAGCTGATGTGTGGTTGTTTCTAAGGAAATAATGGCTGAGAGTGTGGCTTCGGACATATGTTTTGGACATTCATTCGCACATTACATTACATCATAGCATTTGCATTCATAAGCATTCATTCATAGCATTTGTGTTCCTAAGTGGTTGCTTCGGCAAAAAGAAGAAGCGGTCTTTTATGCTTCGTTATGTACAAAAAAGAAAAGCTTCGGCAAAAAGAAGAAGTGGTCTTTTATGCTTCGTTATGTACAAAAAAGAAAAGCTTCGGCAAAAGAAGAAGTGGTCTTCTATGCTTCGTTGTGTACGAAAAGAAGGGAAGGTGTTTTTTCGCCTTCGGCTCAAAATACTAATTTCGTCCACATCAAAGCGCCTCAATAGAAGGGTAAGAATATATTACAAGGTATGTACAAAGTTCATTGAGAACAATTTAATTGTATTTACAAAAAGTTGTTACAAATTCTCCTGAGTTTTTTCTAGTCTACTCCTACTAATCTTCGTCAGGCTTCCGCTTCGGCGGCATATTCTTTAAGTATCACCTTCAGCTTCGTCATCCTACATGAATCAAGGTATCGCGAGTAAAAATCAAGTGCGAAGGAGAAGGTAAGTACAAAGTATGATTTCTTACTGGATCAAGATGACTTCAAGCTTCGTCTCCGGCCTTCTCTCGCCCGCCTTTTGTCCATATCATTTTTATAAATCTATTTGAGATGCTTCGGGCGAGGTCAGGAATATCGTCCAGAATTGATGGAGACAGGGTGAAGTTGGGCCTGTTGACGATTTTTCCATGCTCGCAGCCGGCCTTCAGGAACGCTGCAGCGGTACCCCGAGAAGCTACCCAGGCACAGAAGTCACCGTGCCCGGCTATAACTTCGTCAAGTTCTTCAATTTCAGCTTCAATATGATCGAAGGCTTTTGGTAAATTTTCAGCTGAAGGGTTAAACTTCCCGCTGCTGGCTCCAACTGAGTGAAAGATCTTCTTTAATTGTTGGATACAGTTGTTACTAAATTTCAAGCACTTGTCTTGAAGGCTTGTTAATGATTTCTTCAAGTCTGAGTTGGTCTGGACTTCGGCTTCAAGTTTCGAATTAAGCTCTAGCTTCTCCTGTTCAAATTGTTTTGATTGACCGATAAGCTTCGAATTCAATTCTGATATTTTAGCTTCAGTCTCTGCCAGCAAGCCTTCGGTTGATTGGAGCTCGAAGTCTTTCTTTTCAATGATAGCTGATTGTTCTTTTATCTTGCTCTCTAAATTTTCAATTATAGCTTCGTGTTTTTTATCTTCTAAGTCTTGCTGCATCTTCAAAGCTTTGCTTAGTAGCATGCTCTGCAAATAAACAACCTTCGTCAGGAATATTTCCATTATTAAAAAACAATAGGAGTCAGAGAGAAAGTTGTTTACCTTGAAATTGGAATAAAATAAGCTGCCGACGATATGTTGTCGTCGGTACCGGCTGATATCTGTTTCTAGCTTCGGAAAACCGATACTCTTTGATAGAGTACCGATGACCTTAGCCCCAGCTTGATCACGAATGCAGCCCAATTTTTCATCATCAATACCTCCAAATAGAAGAGCTCCTGGCTTCTATCCGCAAGATTTGGCATATTCCTTAAGCTCTTCTATTTCGGCCTTCGACAGTTTTTGCCCAACTAAATTTTGAAATGTGTAGGCTTCGTCGTCCGAAGTGTCTTCGGCTATTTCTTTCCCCTTCCCAGGCACTGTGGCCATGGTTTCTTCAGCAGCGGTGGCAGCTTCTTCTGCAGCCATGTCTATCAAAATTTTGTTGATGTCCTCAATGGTAGTTTCTAAGTTCACATCTTCGGCTGTAGCGGCTTCGGTAGCCGCGACCTCCGAAGGTGCGACTTCGACGTTTGTTGTGCCCTCAACAGCTGGCGTTTTCTGAATTGACGCCCTCGGTGGCGTCTTGTCGATAACTTCAGTCACTGCAATAATTCTTTGTCTTTTTGTTTTTGTTATCTTCTTCGATTTTTCGGGTTCCTCCACTTTTCGAAAAAGCTTCGTCAGTTGAGGCCTTAATGGACTTAGCTTCGTGGGCAGGGTTTCAGTCATTACCTTTAAGATTTCCTCCACGTCGCTGGTAGAAGGTGGTGCGGGGGTCCCCTCTTCATCGGACAATTTTCGCTTTGGAGTTGATATTTTTCTCTTCTTGGGAATTTTCTTCTCTTTTGGTGGTTCTTCTTCATCCTTGTTCAAAGTTTCGGCCACTCTTTTCCTTTTTTGGCCCTCAGCACCCTTGCTCAGCCGTTCATAGTCAGGGTACTCGAAGCCCAGGGCATCAAGCACTCGGTTCAGCCTTCGCTTCGGACGGGTGCCGAAGGCCGCGGTCATCAGTTGATCTTCTTTTTTGGAATAATTCCCAAGAATTTCATTGCACATCACCTCAACTGTGTCCAGCCACTCTTGGCAAGGCTTTTTAAAGTATTTCTTGAATTTGATGTGATAAGGAAGCCGGACAAGTTCCCCCTTCTTCTTCTCTCCCTCTAGCTTTGGCATTTCCCATTCTTTCAGAGTAGGGAAGACTCTGAACGCCAAGAATTCTTGAACCAGATCCCTGGTACCGATATGCTCTGAAATAATTTCAAACTCACCTAGTGCAGCCCAGGTAGGGCCCTCCAATTTCATGTGGCATCGCGGCCTTGTTTCTCCGAAGATTAAATCAAGAGGGCTTTGTACCAATTTTTCTTCGTCTTCGTCAACTTTCACATAAAACCACTCAGATTTCCAGCCTGCTGGCCATTTGCTTCGGTAGCTGATAACAGGACACTTTGTTGTCTTCCGGTAGGCAAAATTGTAGCAACCGAAGTTATCATGTAGCCCATCTTTTCTGGCCTTTGTTTGGTAATGTAACTCATGAACTCGACAGAAACTGTCGGCAAACGGTTCCACAGCTTGGCTTCGAAGGGCCCAGATATAAACATTAAGCCTAACGATAGCGTTAGGAGTCAATTGATGAAAGTAAATACCAAACTTTTTCAATACATCTGCAATAATTCCATGAAGAGGGAATCTTAGCCCAGCTTTTAAAAAGCTCTTGAAAATGACAATCTCGTCCTTCTCTGGCTTCGGGGTAGTTTCTTCTCCCCCGAAGCGAAGTAGCTTCTTCTGATTTTCACTAAAATAACCTGCTTTCACCATCTTGGAAAGATCAGCCTTTGAAACAGTCGATTTCCCGAAGTCCAAGTGACTGGGCTTGCTGGGCATGGCAATGCGATAGTCATCTTCGGGATCAGTTTCTTCAATGTTCTCTTCTTCCCCTTCGGCAATTGTTGGGTCTGCTTCAGCAGCGGGCATTTCTTCCGCAGTCACCAGTCCGGAACGCTGCATTGCTTCGGAGATGGGCACAGTATTCGAACCTTCGGCTTCGTCTCCTTCACGTTCAACTCTGGCAGTAGATCGCACTCTGGCCATATGATTCTGAGTTTGGGGAAGTTAGATACTTTTTTCTTTTTCCTTTTCTCCAGAAGCTTTTCTTTCTGACGAAGCAGACTTCGAGATGGACCTTCGTTCGATTCTGAGAATCAAGCTTCGGCTATAGTTAAAAATTTTGGCAGCAAAACAGTGCAAATAGCAATGAATGCTGTGGTAACTTCACACCTACTCGTCTGTTTATATAGTGCTGCAGGTAAGAAGGCGAAGCGGCAGGATTTTTACACCAGGCGGGCAGTCACTTGTACTCGCTGCGCAGTGGACCGCAAAGATCAAACAGTAACTCTGCAAGGTGGGACCGACACGAGCTCGGGAATTGAATCGTTTCTCGGCAACGAGCTCAGGGAAGGTGTTTTTTGGACCTTCGGCTTCCCGAAGCTTAAGAGGCATTTTTCACGGATCAAGCTCGTTACGAAAAACGATCTAGCACCACGAAAGGGGCTACTGTTGGGGCCATGCTTCGTTGCGCCGAAGGTCTTACACGAAGAAGCAGCTTCGGCTGAAGTTGTTCCCAGGAGATGGCCGAAGGGTCCTTTTCATGGAGCTTCGGCATTACAAACCGACGTAGAGATAGAATGACCTTTTTATCCATAGAGGTCTGAGTCAATGTTGTAAACTTTTGTAAGGGGCATAATTGTAATTCGTCACAGGCTGTGACCTGTGCCTATAAATAGATGAACAGTACCCCTGTACTGTTCACGCGAACCTGACATTTGCTTTCGCATCACACCTGTACTTTTGCCTTCCTCAAGACCGAAGGTACATTTGTAATTTGAAGTCATTTATATTCATTCATGATAATAAAAATGGAGATGATTCTATGATAATATTTAAATGTTTATTTTATACCTCATGATTCGTATGAACACTTCGTTGCTTATTTATTATACTCACGAAGGTACGTCCTTCGTAACCTTCGTCCGAAATTCTTTATATCCTGAAGGGATATAATGTTTTGGAGGACGAAGGACTTTAACATTTAACATTTTCTATGTTGCCTTGTTCTTAACTCTTAGCATTTGAGAACAAGCCCCCAACATGTGCCTTCTACACAAACTAGAGAGTTACACACAAGAGGGAGAGCGAGAATTGATTCCAATGAAGTCTACACTTGTTGGCTGCACCTGTGTATTGCTTGAGGCGCCTAGGGGTCCCTTTTATAGGCACAAGGGGCCTAGGAGCCGTTGGAAGCAATCCAGGAAGGCAAATCTTGCCTTCAGTCGGGTGGCGCACCGGACAGTCCGGTGCACACCGGACACTGTCCGGTGCCCGATTTCTTTCCTTCTATTGCGAAGCCGACCGTTGGCAGTCTTGGAGCCGTTGGCGCACCGGACATGTCCGGTGCACACCGGACAGTCCGGTGCCTCCATCTAGCCGTTGGCTCGGCCACGTGTCCCACGCAGATCGCGCGGCCGACCGTTGGCCCGACCGACCGTTGGCTCACCGGACAGTCCGGTGCACACCGGACAGTCCGGTGAATTATAGCCGTACGTCACTGGTGAATTCCCGAGAGCGGCCAGTTCGCCAGAGTTCAGCCTGGCGCACCGGACACTGTCCGGTGCACCACCGGACAGTCCGGTGTGCCAGACTGAGCTGCCTTGGCTGTACATAGCCAAGCCCTTTGCACCTCTCTTCTTTTCTTCTTCTTTCTGTTTCTAACACTTAGACAAGTATATTAGTACACTAAAACCAATGTACTAAGTCTAGAAACATACCTTCTCTTAATTATTATATCCATAGCATTTCACATGCTTGAGCTTTGATGTTGGACTCATAAATCATCAAGTCGGCTTGACTTGATCTAGATTGACATTTCTTAGCTCCAACATCCTGCAAAGGTCACATAGAACATCTCCAAACATAGGAACAACCCAAACTAAAGATTAAGGTGAACTTAGCTCTTTTGGGCTGCTTCTAGTTCTGGTTTTGACACTTGTTCTCCTTCTAGTGACCTTGATCTCCTTCTTAGAGCTTGATCTTGAGCCTTATGACTTACACCACATAACTGTAGCTGTTACCTCATTGGCTGTAAGTCACGTTCTTATGTAGTGATCCTTGATGTGCCGTAGCTGTTCTCAACTCGATCACCCTTGACTTTGCAAGCCTTCTTCTTCACCCTTGGCTTTGGGTTCCTCAGCCTCCTTGACCTTCTCCCGTGCACTTGGTACCTCGAAGCTCTTCTTGCCTCCGTCCTTGGCTTGATCAGTTGTCTCCTAGCTACGCACCCGAGTCTCACTTTATGCAATGTCCATCCTACTTGTGATGTCCATCATGTATCCATAATTCAGTTCTTGGACCATCACAATTGTTCACTTGTGTTGAACCCTGTAGGCTTTACCTTAAGCACCTGTTCAACACTTAGTACACTTGTTAGTTCTTTAATTGAGTTGTCATCCAAACACCAAAACTCACAAGAGAGCTTTCACTTACCTCCTTTGTTGAGGTCGGTGTGTCCGTCAGTTCCCATCGGCGTCTTTGCGGGCTTGGCGTCCTTCATTCCAAACTGTTTTAGCAAATCTTGCGTATACTTTGTTTGGGAGATGAAGGTGTCGTCCTTGAGTTGCTTCACTTGGAACCCAAGGAAGTAGTTCAACTCGCCCATCATCGACATCTCGAATTTCTGCGTCATCACCCTGCTAAACTCTTCACAAGACTTTTGATTAGTAGAACCAAATATTATGTCATCGACATAAATTTGGCACACAAATAAATCACCATCACAAGTCTTAGTAAAAAGAGTTGGATCGGCTTTCCCAACCTTGAAAGAATTAGCGATTAAAAAGTCTCTAAGGCATTCATACCATGCTCCTGGGGCTTGCTTAAGTCCATAGAGCGCCTTAGAGAGCTTACACACGTGGTCGGGGTACCGTTCATCCTCGAAGCCAGGGGGTTGCTCCATGTACACTTCCTCCTTGATCGGCCCGTTGAGGAAAGCGCTCTTCACATCCATTTGGTACAACCTGAAAGAATGGTGAGCGGCATATGCTAGCAAGATACGAATGGACTCTAGCCTAGCCACAGGAGCAAAAGTCTCCTCAAAGTCCAAACCTGCGACTTGGGCATAACCTTTTGCCACAAGTCGAGCCTTGTTCCTCGTCACCACCCCGTGCTCGTCCTGTTTGTTGCGGAACACCCACTTGGTTCCCACAACATTTTGCTTGGGACGCGGCACCAGTGTCCAAACTTCATTGCGCTTGAAGTTGTTTAGTTCCTCCTGCATGGCCAATACCCAGTCCGGATCTAGCAAGGCCTCTTCTACCCTGAAAGGCTCAATAGAAGAGACAAAAGAGTAATGCTCACAAAAATTAACTAATCGAGACCGAGTAGTTACTCCCTTGCTAATATCACCCAATATTTGGTCGACGGGATGATCCCTTTGAATCGTCGCTCGAACTTGGGTTGGAGGTGCCTGAGGTGCTTCTTCCTCTTCAACTTGAACATCCTGTGCTCCCCCTTGATCATGCGCCTCCACTTGAGGTACCTGTTCATCATCTTGGGTTGGGGGATGGACCATAGTTGAGGAAGAGGATTGATCTTGCTCAATTTGTTCCTGTGGTCGCACATCACCAATCGCCATGGTTCGAATTGCGGCCGTCGGAACATCTTCTTCAGCTACATCATCAAGATCAACAACTTGCTCTCTTGGAGAGCCATTAGTCTCATCAAATACAACGTTGCTAGAGACTTCAACCAAACCCGATGATTTGTTGAAGACCCTATACGCCTTTGTATTTGAATCATAACCTAGTAAAAACCCTTCTACAGCTTTGGGAGCAAATTTAGAATTTCTACCCTTCTTCACTAGGATGTAGCATTTACTCCCAAAAACTCGAAAATACGAAATGTTGGGTTTGTTACCGGTTAACAGCTCATACGAAGTCTTCTTGAGGAGGCGGTGAAGATAGACCCTGTTGATGGCGTGGCAAGCCGTGTTCACGGCTTCTAACCAAAAACGCTTGGGGATCTTGAACTCTCCAAGCATAGTCCTTGCCATATCGATGAGCGTCCTGTTCTTCCTCTCTACCACACCATTTTGCTGTAGTGTGTAGGGAGCGGAGAACTCGTGCTTGATCCCCTCCTCCTCAAGGAACTCCTCCACTTGAAGGTTCTTGAATTCGGACCCATTGTCGCTCCTTATCTTCTTCACCTAGAGCTCAAACTCATTTTGAGCTCTCCTAAGGAAGCGCTTGAGGGTCCCTTGGGTTTCAGATTTATCCTGCAAAAAGAATACCCAAGTGAAGCGGGAAAAATCATCAACTATAACAAGACCATGCTTACTTCCTCCTATACTCAGATAGGCGACGGGTCCGAAGAGGTCCATATGAAGCATCTCCAGTGGTCTTGACGTGGTCATCACGTTCTTGGAATGATGTGAGCTCCCCACCTGTTTCCCTTCTTGACAGGCTGCACATGGTCTATCCTTTTCGAAATGAATGTTAGTCAAACCTATCACGTGTTCTCCCTTTAGAAGCTTATGAAGGTTCTTCATCCCCACATGTGCTAAGCGGCGATGCCACAGCCAGCCCATGCAAGTCTTAGCCATTAAGCATGCATCTAGACCGGCCTCTTCTTTTGCAAAATCAACCAAATAAAGTTTGCCGTCTAGTACACCCTTAAAAGCTAGTGAACCATCACATCTCCTAAAGACAGACACGTCTACATTTGTAAAAAGACAATTATATCCCATTTGACATAACTGACTAACAGTAGCAAATTATACCCAAGAGACTCTACTAAAAACACATTAGAAATAGAGTGCTCATTTGATATTGCAATTTTACCTAAACCTTTTACCTTGCCTTAATTCCCGTCACCGAATATTATTGAATCTTGGGAATCCTTGCTCTTGACGTAGGAGGTGAACATCTTCTTCTCCCCCGTCATATGGTTTGTGCATCCGCTGTCGATAATCCAGCTTGAGCCCCCGGATGCATAAACCTGCAAGGCAAATTTAGGCTTGGGTCTTAGGTACCCAACTCTTGTTGGGTCCTACAAGGTTAGCACATATATCCTTAGGGACCCAAATGCAAGTTTTATCACCCTTGCATTTTGCCCCTAATTTTCTAGCAACTATCTTCCTATCCTTTCTACAAATAGCAAAGGAAGCATTTAAAGCATGATAAATTGTAGAGGGTCCATTCATAATTTTCCTAGGAACATGAGCAAGATTCTTCCTAGGCACATGATGAATATTTTTCCTAGGCGTATAGGAAGAACCAGAAACATACATAGCATAAGAATCATAGGCATGTGAATCAAAAGCATTACAACTCCTATGAGACTGTCTTCTACCATTGTACATAAAAGCATGGTTCCTTTTAGTACTACTTGCTATAGGGGCCTTCCCTTTCTCCTTGGTGGAGATGGGAGCCTTATGGCTAGTTAAGTTCTTGGCCTCCCTCTTGAAGCCAAGCCCATCCTTAATTGAGGGGTGTCTACCAACCATGTAGGCATCCCTAGCAAATTTTAGTTTATCAAAATCGCTCTTGCTAGTCTTAAGTTGAGCATTAAGACTAGCCAATTCATCATTAAGTTTAGAAATTACAACTAGGTGTTCACCACAAGCATCAATGTCAAAATCTTTACACCTATTACAAGTTGCAACAATATCTACACAAGATGTTGATTTACTAGCTATTTCTAGTTTAGCATTTAAATCATCATTAATGTTCCTTAAGCTAGAGATTGTCTCATGGCAAGAAGATAATTCTAAAGAAAGCATTTCATTTCTCTTAACTTCTAAGGCATGAGATTTTTGAGCTTCTACAAATTTGTCATGTTCTTCATATAACAAGTCCTCTTGTTTTTCTAAAAGCCTATTTCTATCATTCAAGGCATCAATTAATTCATTAATTTTATCTACCTTGGTTCTATCTAGGCCCTTAAATAAACATGAATAATCTATTTCATCCTCATCACTAGATTCATCCTCACTTGAAGAAGCATAAGTAGAGTCTCGAGTACGTACCTTCTTCTCCCTTGCCATGAGGCATGTATGACGTTCGTTGGGGAAGAGGGATGACTTGTTGAAGGCGGTGGCGGTGAGACCTTCATTGTCAGAGTCGGATGAGGAGCAATCCGAATCCCATTCCTTGCCAAGATGTGCCTCGCCCTTCGCCTTCTTATAGTTCTTCTTCTTTTCCCTCTTGGTCCCTTGATCCTGATCACTTTCATTATCGGGACAGTTAGCAATAAAATGACCAAGCTTACCACATTTGAAGCATGAGCGCTTCCCCTTTGTCTTGGTCTTGCTTGGCTGCCCCTTGCGACCCTTTAGCGCCATTTTGAATCTTTTGATGATGAGGGCCATCTCCTCATCATTAAGTCCGGCCGCCTCAATTTGTGCCACCTTGCTAGGTAGCGCCTCCTTGCTTCTTGTTGCCTTGAGAGCAAGGGGTTGCGGCTCGTTGATCGGACCATTCAAAGCGTCGTCCACGTACCTCGCCTCCTTGATCATCATCCACCCGCTCACGAATTTTCCAATAACTTCTTTGGGCGACATTTTGGTGTACCTGGGATTCTCACGAATATTATTCACCAAATGAGGATCAAGAACGGTAAAGGACCTTAGCATCAGTCGAACGACGTCGTGGTCCGTCCATCGCGTGCTTCCGTAGCTCCTTATTTTGTTGATAAGGGTCTTGAGCCGGTTGTATGTTTGTGTCGGCTTCTCGCCCCTTATCATTGCGAACCGTCCAAGCTCGCCCTCCACCAACTCCATCTTGGTGAGCAAGGTGACGTCATTCCCCTCATGAGAAATCTTGAGGGTGTCCCAAATTTGCTTGGCATTGTCCAAGCCGCTCACCTTGTGATACTCGTCCCTACACAATGAGGCTAACAACACAGTAATAGCTTGTGCATTTCTATGAATTTGTTCATTAATAAAAGTGGGACTATCCGAGCTATCAAACTTCATTCCACTTTCCACAATCTCCCATATGCTCGGATGGAGAGAGAACAGGTGACTACGCATTTTGTGGCTCCAAAATCCGTAGTCCTCTCCATCAAAGTGTGGGGGCTTGCCAAGAGGAATGGAGAGCAAATGCGAATTTGAATTTTGAGGAATACGAGAATAATCAAAAGAGAAATTCGAATTGACCGTCTTTTGTTTCTCGTAGTCGTAGTCATCCTTTTGGGAAGAAGTGGACTCATCACTGTCATCGTAGTAGATGATCTCCTTGATGCGTCTCGTCTTCTTCTTCTTCCCTTCTTTCCGTCTATGGCCCGAGCCGGAGTCGGTAGGCTTGTTGTCCTTCGGCTCGTTGACGAAGGATTCCTTCTCTTTGTCGTTGATCACGATACCCTTCCCCTTAGGATCCATCTCTTCGGGCGGTTAGTCCCTTTGTGAAGAGAACGACTCTGATACCAATTGAGAGCACCTAGAGGGGGGGTGAATAGGTGATCCTGTGAAAACTTAAAACTTAAGCCACAAAACTCGATTAATCGTTAGCACAATAATTTGCCAAGTGGCTAGAGAGGAATCTCAACAAAACACAATAACCCTAATAAATCAATCACAGAGATGGCACGGTGGTTATCCCGTGGTTCGGCCAAGACCAACGCTTGCCTACTCCACGTTGTGGCGTCCCAACGGACGAGGGTTGCAATCAACCCCTCTCAAGCGGTCCAAAGACCCACTTGAATACCACGGTGTTTTGCTTACTTTTTCTCAATCCCGTTTGCGAGGAATCTCCACAATTTGGAGCCTCTCGCCCTTACACTTGAAATTCACAAGAAACACAGAGCAAGGGAGGGATTAGCAACACACACAAGACACGAGAATCAGAGAATCAACACGCACACAAGTCGCAACAAGAGCTCGCAACACAACCCAATGAGTTCACAACTCCACTAGAGCTCTATATGCTCTCACAATGAAACGAATGCGCGAAATCGATGTCTTGGTGCTTAGGAATGTTGTAGGAATGCTTGGTATTCTCCTCCATGCGCCTAGGGGTCCCTTTTATAGCCCAAGGCAGCTAGGAGCCGTTGAGAGCATCTTAGGAAGGCTGATCTTGCCTTCTGTCGACTGGCGCACCGGACAGTGTGCGGTGGTGCACCGGACACTGTCCGGTGCCCGATTCCTTTCCTTAAATGGCGAAGCCGACCGTTGGCGCCTGAGGGCCGTTGGCGCACCGGACACTGTCCGGTGCACACCGGACAGTCCGGTGCCCTCTTCTAGCCGTTGGCTCGACCACGTTTCCCGCGCAGATCGCGCGGCCGACCGTTGGCCCGGCCGACCGTTGGCTCACCGGACAGTCCGGTGCACCACCGGACAGTCCGGTGAATTTTAGCCGTACGTCGCCGGTGAATTCCCGAGAGCGGCCAGTTCACCTGTGCTTGCCTGGCGCACCGGACACTCCGGTGCTCCCAGACTGAGCAAAGTCTTGGCTGCTCGAGCCAAGACAATTCCATTTGTTCTTTTCCTGTTTCCAGCACTTAGACACAATATATTAGTCTCTAAAACAATATACTAAGTCTGAGAAACATATCTTTACACTTGATTTGTATTTTGTCCACCATTTTACACTTAGGCACATGTGTTTGACACTAAATCACCAAAACACTTAGAAATGGCCCAAGGGCACATTTCCCTTTCACTTATATACTGGGACGGAGGGAGTAGCTTATAACCCATTGAAAATTTCTTAGTTTCCTATTGTGTAGTCTCATATATCTAGCTTTGACAATGTTGTTCATTTGGGGGTGCAGTACAAGGAAGGGCGTTGATCACATAATATAACCCTTTGGTTTGCCCTTGACTTCATAGATCCTAAGAAAGCGACCGGCAAGTCCTAGCAGATCATCAAGCCAATAAACTGACATCAATTTTGACATGCTTTATGTATGGTAACAATCCCTTGACCAAATTGTAAAAGTGGTCAAACTTTTGAAAAAAGCTGTACTGCTAATATTAGCATAGTGATACAAGAATGACGCACCTCCATTTTTGACTATCCGAATTCCTTGTTAGCGTTGTTGACCAGTGAACTTCTACGGAGATTATTGACAATTTCATTTCTGTTACAGTTCATAGCGGATTTGGTCTATTATGCTACATACAAGGCAGTAATGGACTCTAAATTTTACACTAAACTATAAAGTTTAAAGATTAGATCATATTTAGATCAAGCTCTATTTCTATTTTTTGAACTAAAATTAATTAAGAACACAAGCAAATCGTGAAGAAATATTTAGATTGTGATCCATTAGCACCCCTAGCTATATACATGAATCGACACCACATGTAAGGTTGTCTCCAATAGCTTATTCATACTATCTCCTATCTTATCTTATATTTTAAACTTTACTATATAAACAGTACAGTCTACAATTTAAAACAATATTTTATACGACCATATGCACTATCTATTGGAGACAGTCTAGCCATCGTGAGTTTACCTCAACCACCCCGCAAAAAAACTAGTGTAAGGTTATATCCACCAGCCTCTATATTTCACTATTTATTTCAAACTCTACTATATAAACAATGTATAGTTTACAGTGTATAACAATATTTGGTACGCCCATATCCACGCTCCACTCGAGATGGCCTAATACGAGCGAGAGGGTTGTATATGTTGTGCTACACGCATGAACATTTTAAGTTGGACAGATTCAGAAAAAAAAACACGGAAAAATGTGACCATGCCATGCCATCTTCCTTCCATACATGTGTGCTGTCGCACACGAAATCCAGCCTCTCTCTCTCAGATTAGGTAGACTGCATGTGTCTCCTAGCTTTGACAATTTTAAGCAAATGAATTCGCTTGGAACATCTGTTCATTTGTGAGCGCAGTACAAGGAAGGGCGTTGATAACATAATACATACAAGAATACAACCCTTTGGTTTAATAACTACATGATCAAATTGCAAAAATGACGGGCAAGTCCTAGCAGATCATCAAGCCAAACTGATCTGACGTCCATTTTAACATGCTTTATGTGTGGCAACAATAACTACATGATCAAATTGCAAAAGTGGTCAAACTTTTGAAAAAAATTGTACTGCTAATATTAGCACACGGTGATACAAGAATGACGCACCTCCATTTCTAATTATGCAAATTCATCGTTATTAGCGCTGTTGGCCAGCGAACTCCTCGACAAAGCGCGGATTTCGTCTAGTATATGCTATATACATGAACCGACGCCATACAGCTGGGTCTAGCCGTCTAGGGCCAATCATTAAACTCATAACCAATTAAGGCCCTTCTTTAACAATACCAGAATCACGTTCTTTGTCGAGTGTCTTAGACACTCTGCAAAGGCTATTTTACACTCGGCAAAGCCTTTGTCGAGTGTAACACTTGACAAAAAACACTGGCAAATATTTTATCGGCAAAAGGTCACGTACCGAGTTTTTTTTCGACACTCGGCAAAGAAAAACACTAGACAAATTAAGAATCGAAAAAATAAAAAAAACAGCAAAACATTTTTAAATTATAGGAACAACTCTCCAAACCTTCCTATTACCTTACCCATTGCCTTATTATTTTTCACTATTATTTTGAATCAAACTTATATGTTTTGTGAATTGTGAGATTCAAACTCGCAACCTCTCTCTCGCGCATACCCTCCTATATCACTACACTATTACATCAATTATGTTTATATTATATTTTCATTCCCCATGTACTATAACAAACCGAGAGTAATTTGATTATTTAAGGCACTAAATGAGTTCATTTGAAAATGTGATCAACTATAAAGTTGCATAACTTTTTGAGATCTACAAGTTTATTTTAATAGTTTCTACATCCGAGACCGTTTACAAAATTTGAATTTTAAATTTGAAAACTTCACACGAATTTTTTAATGATAAGATGATTTCAAATCAAAAAGTTGTCAATTATAAAGTTTCATTACATTTCAAGACCTACAACTTTTATTTTGGTGGTTTTTCCATCCGAGATAGTTTGAAAATTTCAAATTTCAAAATTCAAACATAGTTTTGCATAACAAGATAATTTCAAACCAAAACATTGTCAACTACAAAGTTTTATAACTCTTCAATATCTACAACTTTCATGTTGGTGGTTTTTTCTTTCGATGTCGTTTTCTAAATTCAAATTTTAAATTTTTTAAATTCAAACGTAGTTTTCGTTGACAATATGACTTCAAATGAAAAAGTTGTCCACTACAAACTTCTATAACTTCTCAAGATCTACAAAGTTTATTTTGGTTGTTTGGTCATTCGTTCATCTCACGTGATGGTTCTAACAATATGCACAAATTCTATACATCTCTCTCGTAAACTACGGGAGAGATATATGTTTTATGAACAAATTTATTTTTATTTTGTCATATGAAGAAATGTTCAATATATAAATTGTACATCATGATGAGTTATACAAATTTGTAGTTGAAAACCTTTTCATTTGAATTAATTTATTGCTTTAAAATATAATTTTTAAATTATCTTTGCCTAGTGTTGAAAAAAAACACTCGGCAAAGAGCTCTTTGCCGAGTGTTGTATTTGTGATACTCGGTAAAGAGATCTTTGCCGAGTGCCAAAAAAACACTCGGCAAAGAAACTTTTTGTCGAGTGTCAAAAATAAAACACTCGGCAAAGAGCTTCTTCGCCGAGTGCCTAAAAAAACACTCGACAAAGAAATTGGCACTTGGAAAAAAGCCAAATTCCGATAGTGATTTGGTTATTCTCATCATAGGGGTCAGAGGAGATTGAGAAGAATTAGAAAATATTTTGATTTGTTAGTGATTTAAGCTCATTCAATCCTTTCGAATCCACATGTATCGAGAGGTTGTGGATTTACCTTAACAAAAAAAACTAGTGTAATAGGAAAGGTTATATATGTTGTGCTCCACATAATCATTTTTCAATTTGTTTTTGTAAGCCACGCGATTTCCCCTGTCACACATCAAATCCCAATTCCTAGCTCGTAGTGTGATTTCGAAATAACATCATCCAAAAATCCTAAGTACATCGATCTCTAGATGTCACTACTACTAAAAAAAATCATTTACTTGTTTAAATAAGGTGAGATGATGATAAACTTTATATTGAATTTGGAGAGAGATATATAACTTTGAAGTTGATAGTTTTTTATTTGAAACTATTTGGAGAGAGATATATATGGCCCAAAAATTTTATCCGATGATGTCGTCCTCCCATGTTAAAATTCGAATTTTTCAAATGACCTTGCATAGAAAACAACAAGAGCCATAATTGTAGATCTCGAAGAGGTATGCAATTTTTTTACTCGCAATCAACTATATAATAAAACTATATTTAAAATTTTCATATTTAAACTTAATTTTTTTAAAAAATAATCATAGATTTACAAACGGTCAAAACTGAAGTTGTAGTACTCCATGATATCTGGAACTTTGCAGTACGTTGAAAAACCTTTTCATTTATATTCGTTTGAGGTCATAAATACTGAAACTATAGATGAAGTAAACACTCGTACGATCGAGGAAAATGCTGGTACTCACAAATGAACATTATGGTGGAATAATGCATGATCAGTGCACGCAGCTGCTTGAAAGGGTGAAGGATTATTCAAGCTCACCGCCGGCCACGCGTGCGTATTGCATGTGTGGAAAATGGAGTGATTTTTTCCTAGAATTCAATTTGTACAGACGGCGACGTACCCTATGTTCATGTACGGGGTTCCATCTCGTCAGCAAATGAGTCCTTGACACATTTCAGAAAGCACTTCAAACATACTGCTCTGTTAGTCATAAGGGTCAGCATTTTAAACTTCAGTCGTCCGGAAAAAACGAGAAACATGCATATGAATTTTCTGCTGACATCATCTCATAGGTCACCCATGACTACTAGTACTGAAAGGGACTTCAGTTCCGGTTTTCATCCAAGAGTGTTGTGACTGCTGTCCGGCCTGTTCCTCAAAAGTATTCATGCGTATTTATACCAAACCTTAATTAATTTCTTATATTCTCTGCAGAATCATAGTGTTGAGCGCAGAAAAGTGCCATGCAGACGGTCCGACTCTGAGATAGGACGGTCTGCGATCCGAATGGTCTGCGGTGGTCGCGCAAATGGTCCATGTGTGCGCAGAATCAGTTAGGGTTTCGAGTTTCTTGCGGTATTTGTTAGCTAAAAACCGCGGGATTAGCTCGAAAAACGACTTGTAATGGGTCCAGACCTTCCCTTTATATAGACGAAGTGGTATGATCGATGAAACACCCACAATCGATCAAATCAAGTCTATTTTTCGTTTTTACCTTATGCATTAGGAGTAGTTCTAGTATAGCCTCTTTCTACCTCAAATCTTCACCTCTCTTCAGTTCTATGTCGACTAAAGGTGTCTTGGTAGCCTGCCGACGCCAAGACACACTCTACGATCTCTCCTCCCCGACGGGGTATCTCCCGGGAGGCGAGATCTAGGTCTGCTGCGAAGAAGACTCTCTGCGCCATCGCGGACCGTCCGAGCCCGAGGCGCGGACCGTCCGGAGGTACGCAGAGGAGGAATCGCTCCCGCGCCCGGTCGTGGACCCTCCGACCCTGTGCCGCGGACCGTGCGCGCATCCGTAGAGAGCACCGCCAGGCGGTCCTTTCTAGTGTTTCACGCCCGGATCGATGCCAACACACTTTTTTGGCGACTCCGCTAGGGACATGTGTCTATATCTACTAAAAAATCAGGCCATCAAATGGCCGGTTCTAAAGATCACACCTAGGCTTGGCAATGGGGCGGGTTCGGGTCGGGTCCCCGCGGTTTTAGACCCGACGGTGTTCGTGGCGGGTTTAAATTTTTACCCGCGGGGCCACGGGTTCGGGGCCCCGAATTAATTCGGTTTCGGGCCAGTTCTATATTTTCACCCATGGTTTTTTTGCGGGGACCCGAAACCCGTATTAAATCGAGTCAGCCCACTAACACAAGCAACCAAACTCATTCAAACTAGCCAGGCCCAGCCCAACATGGACACAAATTGGCAAAACCGGAAAACCCTATAGCAGCCACCACCCAGGCGTCTAGTGCCCACCTCCACCAACCCACACATAGACGCTAAGACGCACAGTTGCCTTCGCCTCGCGTCACTCCGCGTCTGCGCGGCGCGCCTACGCCTGCGCCTGACCGCCTCCGACCTCCGCTCGTCCCTCACACTCACCCTCTCCCTCAGCGCCGGTGGCTCAACCCTTGGCCTTGGCCCCGACGGCCTTGTCCCTCAACCTCACCCTCTCCCTCGGTGGCTCATCTGCTACACTGCTACTCCTCCCTCCTCCGGCCTCCGCTCGCCCCTCAGTGACTGGTGAGTATAGCACATCTACACATGAGTATAGCAGTATAGGTATAGCACATGAGTATAGCACATATGCAGATCTGCTACTCCTGTTGGTGACTGGTAAGTATAGCAGTATAGATTATTATAGATTAGTCTGACTGCACATGTGTATAGCATCCGCATGGGTATGGCCATTCCTTTTCATGTATGTAGTTAGTTGGGAAGAATATATTTAGGTGAGGAGTGAGGACACGAAGTATAGATGTTGATGTCTTTAACTTTTTGCATTTTTTCAGAATATTAGGGTGAAGTGAAATGTCGACTCCAGGTACTAGTAGTTCTCATGCTCCTACAACTGGAGCAGCTATTGGATCTCAAGTGCATACAGAAGCAGCAGCGGGCCCTCGAACCCGTGCACGTGCAGCAGCAGCAGCTCCTCCATCTGATTTAGCAACTGCAGCAGGTGATGTGTTACA
The DNA here is from genome assembly GCA_029449295.1 of Zea luxurians. Lineage (NCBI taxonomy): Eukaryota > Viridiplantae > Streptophyta > Magnoliopsida > Poales > Poaceae > Zea > Zea luxurians. The sequence continues at coordinate 31,414,490 of JAOPSE010000010.1, read as the reverse complement.
AATAGAGGATGATGTTGTTGTTGGTAGTAAGAGGAAACCAGGACCAAAATTAAAATCTAAAGTTTGGTTAGAGTTTGATAGAATTGAGTTAAATGGGGTTTGGAAAGCAAAATGCAAATGGTGTAAGAAGCATCTAGGAGGGGACACAAGAAATGGTACAAGTCACTTGAGTGGCCATCTTGAGATTTGTCCAGATAGGGCTGTTAGAAAAGGTATAAAACAGTCGTCTCTTAAATTGACTGCAAATCCACATGATGGGACTGTGATTTTGGAGAAATATGTTTTTGATCAAGAAATAGCTAGAAAAGAGCTTGCATTAATGACTATTATCCATGAGTACCCTTTGTCTATGGTGGACCATGTTGGATTTTGCAAGTTTTGTGTAGCATTGCAACCATTATTCAAAGTAGTGTCTCGGAATACACTTAGGAAGGATATCCTTGATATGTATGAAGTGCAAAAACAATCCATGTTGAAGTATTTTTGGAAGTTGAGTTCTTGAGTTGCTATTACTTCTAATTTATGGACAGCAAACCACCAAAAGAAAGGCTACATGGCCGTGACAACACACTTTATAGATGATGATTGGAAGCTAAAGAGTTTTTTTATTAGGTAATAACCCTACTGTTCTTTATGTCCTAACTTCTTCAATTAATATCCTTATATTATATAATGTTGAACTTATTTTGTGTAGGTTCCTATATGTTCTAGCTCCACATACATCTGAGGTTATTGCTGATCTTCTTCGTGATGTTCTCCTTGACTGGCATATCGAGAGGAATTTGTCTACTATAACTCTTGATAATTGTAGCACAAATGATAGTGTTATGAGAAATATGGTTAGGACCTCCAAGGAGAACCTCAGACAAAGAATGGACAATGTGAAAGGCAAGTTGCCCCTCTCATCTTGTATGTTACAAGGTAAATTAGTTCATATGAGATGTGCTTGCCATATTTTAAACCTTGTTGTGAAAGATGGAATGAGTGTAATGGAAGATGGAATTGATAGTATTAGAGAGATTGTTGGATTTTGGTCTGCCACACCTAAAAGACATGAAAAATTTGAGAAAATGGCAATGCAAATGAAGGGTAAATATGACAAAAAGATAGCTCTTGACTGCAAAACTAGATGGAACTCTACTTATCTAATGCTTAACACTGCTTTGTAGTACAAAGATGTTTTTGAACGCCTTGCTGCTCATGCTCCTTGTATTCCAACTAGAGATGATTGGCAGTTTGCTAAGGACCTTTGTGACAGATTGAAGATATTCTATGATGTCACAGAGTTGTTATCTAGCACTAACTATGTCACAACCAACATTTTCTTTCCCAAAATCACCAATATTTATTTGGCAATTAGGAAGTGGCAAGTAAGTGCTATCCCAAAGGTTGAAGAAATGTCTAGTAAAATGAAAGAGAAGTTCAACAAATATTGGTTTGATGTGCATGGTTTGATGGCTGTTGGTGCTGTCCTAGATCCTAGGTATAAACTTCATCTTTTGAATGTACTTTTTCTAAAAATCCATGGATCTGATATTACAAGTATGGAGGCTGTTAACAAAGTCAAGGATATCCTTTATGACTTGGTCTTAGAGTATCAAGATACTATAGAAGTTGTTGCCACAACAGATGGTGCTCAACCTAGGACAAGTAGTGCTCCTAATGACATGTTTGAGGAGGATTGGATGGACACTTTTGATGATTACATGTCCAAGCAACCAGACGTGACCTCCACTTATGTGCGCACAGAGATGGATTTGTACTTAGAGGAACCACTGCTTCCTAGGACACATGATTTGGATATCATTCAGTGGTGGCAGCATGCTGGGCTTAAATATCCTACTTTGAGAAAGATTGCACGTGATGTTCTTGCAATTCCGGTTTCAACAGTGGCATCTGAGTCCATGTTTAGCACAGGAGGATGAATAATTAGTCCACACCGTAGTAAGCTTGCACCATCAATGGTGGAAGCACTCATGTGTATGCAGGCTTGGTCCCGTGCTGACATGTTAGGTATGTGGTCAAAATTTTAACAAGATTTATATGTTATTTGATTTCATGCACATTATAGGAAACAACCAATGATGACTGCTTTGTTGCAATGTAGGGTCTCCAACTATAATGGGTGTTTTGATGACTTGTCTTGATGAACAAGATGAAGAGATGGTATTGTTTATTTGTTGCTTTAATGACTTGCATTGAAGAGTCTGACTCGAGTTGTTGAGGATTGTTTTTATTATTTTGCAGGATGAACATGAATCAACAATTGTTGATTAACCATTTGAGATGTACCTGCTTGTTGGACCTAGATGCTTGCTGCTACAAACTGCTTGATGCCTGTTGGGTGCTGCTACAAACTATTTGCTATAGACTGTCATGTTGTGAGAGACATATATGTATGTTGTATGAAGTATGCAAATGACTAAATGTAATATGTATGCTGCTACAAACTGCTTGCTGCTACAAACTGTTTGCTATTGACTGTCATGTTGGCCTTGATTACTTGCTTTCCTGTCTGCTGGAGCCTTTCATCATTTCATGCCCTCTTTTTCTGATGAAGTATGATCTTGTTTGTCACTGTATCTTGTCCCGTGCTGCTACAAACTGCTTGCTGCTACAAACTCGAGTGCCTGTGTGCTGGAAACCAGCACCTCTATTTTGGGTCCATGGGTCCCCGACGGGTTGCGGGCCTCCACGGGTTCGGGTCCGGGTCTGTGTTTTCACCCGTAGCACATTTCGGGTTCGGGTCGGGTCTGTAATTCGGATTTCGGGTGCAGGTCCGCAGACATTGCACCCGACCTGAACTCGCCCCATTGCCAACCCTAATCACACCGATATCTCCTCGGACAATATCCTGAAGCCGACTGTTGAAAGCCTGACGAACGACAAGCAACAGCAATACGAGGACTACATGGGTCAAGCGAAGGAGAAATTCTTATCACAATACACGGTGGATCGCCACCAGAAAGTTGTCAAACATGAAGAGACCAACGTCGCATCTCTTCTATGTTTGCTTCAAGTCCCCAACGTAAGTAAACCCGTCGACATCCAATTTATTAAACAATATGTAGATCATCAGCAGAATCAAATGAAACAACATATTGGAGGGTTAGAAGAATCAATTAGAAAATTAACGCGTACGTTGGAGAAGTCTGTTGCTCCTAGTTTTCCATCATATGAAACTAGTAACAGGATTTCTGAAAGGGAATTAGGCTTACACCTATTTTCCAAATTGATTTTGGTGGTTGAATTGCCCAACACAAATAAATGGACTAACTAGTTTGCTCTAGTATATAAGTTCTACAGGTGCAAAAGGTTCACACTTAGCCAATAAAATGACCAAGCAAAGGGTTCATCAAATGGAGCAAGGGATTACCGAAGGCTGCCCTGGTCGGGCACACCGGACTGTCCGGTGTCCGGTGCACCAGGGCATCTCAGGCCAAACTCTTCACCTTCGGGAATTCCCAGAGCCAGCGCGCTATAATTCACCGGACATGTCCGGTGTACACCGGACAGTGTCCGGTGCTCCAAGGGGGCGCGGCTCTGGAACTTCGCAGCCTCGGGAATTCGCGGAAGCTGATCCGCTATAATTCACCGGACATGTCCGGTGTGAACCGGACTGTCCGGTGAGTCGACGAGGCAACGACTACTTCGGCGCCAACGGCTACCTGCGGGCACATTAAATGCGCGCCAGCGCGCGCAGAAGTCAGGCACGCCCATGCTGGCGCACCGGACATTCTACAGTACGTGTCCGGTGTGCCACCGGACATCAAGGCGGGCCCAGAAGTCAGCACTCCAACGGTCGGGACCCTAACGGTTTGGTGACGTGGCTGGCGCACCGGACATGTCCGGTGGCGCACCGGACTGTCCGGTGCGCCATGCGACTGCTGCCTCCCAACGGCCATTTTTGGTGGTTGGGGCTATAAATACCCCAACCACCCCACATTCAATGGCATCCAAGTTTCCACACTTCAACACCTTACAAGAGCTCTAGCATTCATTCCATAGCACACAAAAGAGATCAAATCCTCTCCAACCCCACATCAAGCCTTAGTGATTAGAGAGAGTGATTTGCCGTGTTCATTTGAGCTCTTGCGCTTGGATCGCTTTCTTTCTTTCTCATTTGTTCTTGAGATCAATATTCATTCACTTGTAATCGAAGCAAGAGACACCAAGTTTGTGGTGGTCCTTGCGGGGACTTTGTGTCCCAAGTGATTGAGAAGAAGAAAGCTCACTGGATCGGTGGATCGTTTGAGAGAGGGTAAAGGGTTGAAAGAGACCCGGCCTTTGTGGCCTCCTCAACGGGGAGTAGGTTTGCAAGAACCGAACCTCGGTAAAACAAATCCTCGTGTCTCACTTGTTCATTCGCTTGCGATTTGTTTTGCGCCCTCTCTCGCGGACTCGTCATTGTTTCTAACGCTAAACCGGCTTATAGCTTGTGATTAAGTTGTAAATTTCAGATTCGCCCTATTCACCCCCCCTCTAGGCGACTATCAATTGGTATCAGAGCCCGGTGCTTCATTAGAGCCTAACCGCTCAAAGTGATGTCGGGAGCATCCGCCAAGAGGGAGATGGAGACCGGCGACAAGCCCACTACAAGCCGCGGGTCAACCTCATCGGAAGAGTCCCGCAACAAGGGGAAGGGGAAGGAGAAGAAGACTTCTTCCCACAAGTCACGTCGGAGTAGCGGCAAACACAAGAAGATGAGAAAGGTCGTCTACTACGAGACCGACACTTCATCACCATCTACCTCCGGCTCCGACGCACCGTCCGTCACTTCTAAGCGCCATGAGCGCAAGAAGTATAGTAAGATCCCCCTACGCTATCCCCGTATTTCAAGGCATACACCTATACTTTCCGTCCCACTAGGCAAACCACCAACCTTTGATGGTGAAGATTATGCAAGGTGGAGTGATTTAATGAAATTTCATCTAACCTCACTCCACAAAAGTATATGGGATGTAGTTGAGTTTGGTGTGCAGTTACCATCCATAGGGGATGCGGATTATGATGAGGACGAAGTGGCCCAAATCGAGCACTTCAACTCCCAAGCATCAACCATCCTCCTCGCCTCTCTAAGTAGAGAGGAATATAACAAGGTGCAAGGGTTGAAGAACGGGAAGGAGATTTGGGATCTACTCAAGACCGCGCACGAAGGTGATGAACTCACCAAAATCACCAAGCGGGAAACAATCGAGGGGGAGCTCAGTCGCTTCCGACTTCGCAAAGGGGAGGAGCCACAAAACATGTACAACCGGCTCAAGACCTTGGTGAATCAAGTGCGCAACCTCGGGAGCAAAAAGTGGGATGACCACGAGGTGGTTAAGGTTATTCTAAGATCTCTTATTTTTCTTAACCCCACTCAAGTATAATTAATTCGTGGCAACCCGAGATATACACTAATGACTCCCGAGGAAGTGATCGGGAATTTTGTAAGTTTTGAGTGCATGATCGAAGGCTCAAAGAAGATCAACGAGCTTGATGAACCCTCCACATCCGAAGCTCAACCCGTGGCATTCAAGGCAATGGAGGAGAAGAAGGAGGAGTCTACACCAAGTAGACAACCAATCGACGCTTCAAAGCTCGACAACGAGGAGATGGCTTTAATCATTAAAAGCTTTCGCCAAATCCTCAAGCAACGGAAAGGGAAGGATTACAAACCCCGTTCCAAGAAGGTTTGCTACAAGTGTGGTAAGCCCGGTCACTTTATTGCTAAATGTCCATTATCAAGTGATAGTGACAGGGATAACGACAAGAAGGGGAGAAGGAAGGAAAAGAAGAAATACTACAAGAAGAAGGGTGGCGACGCGCATGTGTGCCGCGAATGGGACTCCGACGACAGCTCCACCGACTCCTCCGACGACGAGGACGCCGCCAACATCGCCATCACCAAAGGGCTTCTCTTCCCCAACGTCGGCCACAAATGTCTCATGGCCAAGGACGGCAAAAAGAAGGTAAAATCAAGATCCTCCACCAAATATGAAACATCTAGTGATGAGGATGATGATAGAAATGAGGAGGAAAACTTGCGCATTCTTTTTGCTAACCTCAACATGCAACAAAAAGAAAAATTAAATGAATTAGTTAGTACCATCCATGAAAAGGATGACCTCTTGGACTCTCAAGAGGACTTCCTTATTAAAGAAAATAAGAAGCATGTTAAGGTCAAAAATGCTTACGCTCTAGAAGTAGAAAAATGTCAAAAATTATCTAATGAGCTAAGCACATGCCATGATTTAATTACCAACCTTAGGAATGAAAATGCTAGTTTAAATGCTAAGGTTGATTCTCATATTTGCAATGCTCCAATTCCCGATCTTAGAAATGATAATGTTGATTTACTTGCTAAGATTGATGAATTGAACATTTCTCTTGCTAGCCTTAGAGATGAAAATGACAAATTGCTTGCTAAGGCTAGAGATTTTGATATTTGCAATGTTACCATTTCTAACCTTAGAGATGAAAATGATATATTACATGCTAAGGTTATAGAACTAAAATCTTGCAAACCCTCTGCATCTACTATTGAGCATATTTCCATTTGTACTAGATGTAGAGATATTAATGTTGATGCTATCCATGACCACCTAGCCTTAATTAAGAAACAAAATGATCACATAGCTCAACTTAATGCTAAGATTAGTGAGCATGACTTAGAAAATGAAAAATTTAAATTTGCTAGAAACATGCTCTATAATGGGAGATGCCCTAGCATTAAAGATGGCATTGGCTTCCAAAGGGGAGACAATGTCAAAATTAATGCCCCTCCTAAGAAACTTTCTAACTTTGTTAAGGGCAAGGCTCCCATGCCTCAAGATAACGAGGGTTACATTTTGTACCCTGCCGCTTATCCTGAGAGCAAAATTAGGAGAATTCATTCTAGGAAGTCTCACCCTGGCCCTAATCATGCTTTTATGTATAAGGGTGAGACATCTAGTTCTAGGCAACCAACCCGTGCTAAGTTGCCTAAAAGAAAAACTCCTACTGCATCAAATGATCATGCTTTGTCATTTAAAACCTTTGATGCTTCCTATGTGCTTACTAACAAATCCGGCAAGGTAGTTGCCAAGTTTGTTGGGGGCAAACACAAGGGCTCCAAGACTTGTGTTTGGGTACCCAAAGTTCTTGTCTCTAATGCTAAAGGACCCAAAACCGTTTGGGTACCTAAAACCAAGAACTAAACTTGTTTTGTAGGTTTATGCATCCGGGGGCACAAGTTGGATCATTGATAGCGGGTGCACAAACCACATGACAGGGAAAAAAAAGATGTTCTCCTCATACGAGAAAAACCAAGATCCCCAACGAGCTATTACATTCGGGGATGGAAATCAAGGTTTGGTCAAAGGATTGGGTAAAATTGCTATATCTCCTGACCATTCTATTTCCAATGTTTTTCTTGTTGATTCTTTAGATTACAATTTGCTTTCCGTATCTCAATTATGCAAAATGGGTTACAACTGTCTTTTCACTAATATAGGTGTCACTGTCTTTAGAAGAAGTGATGATTCAATAGCTTTTAAAGGAGTGTTAGAGGGTCAGCTATACTTGGTAGATTTTGATAGAGCTGAACTCGACACTTGCTTAATTGCTAAGACTAATATGGGTTGGCTATGGCATCGCCGACTAGCCCATGTTGGGATGAAGAATCTTCATAAACTTCTAAAGGGAGAGCACATTTTAGGACTAACAAATGTTCATTTTGAGAAAGACAGGGTTTGTAGCGCATGTCAGGCAGGAAAGCAAGTTGGTGCCCATCATCCACACAAGAACATCATGACGACCGACAGGCTGCTTGAGCTACTCCACATGGATCTATTCGGCCCGATTGCTTACATAAGCATCGGCGGGAGTAAGTATTGTCTTGTAATTGTGGATGATTATTCTCGCTTCACTTGGGTATTCTTTTTACAGGAAAAATCTCAAACCCAAGAGACCTTAAAGGGATTCTTGAGACGGGCTCAAAATGAGTTCGGCTTAAGGATCAAGAAAATAAGAAGCGGCAACGGAATGGAGTTCAAGAACTCTCAAATCGAAGGCTTTCTTGAGGAAGAGGGCATCAAGCATGAGTTCTCTTCTCCCTACACGCCACAACAAAATGGTGTAGTGGAGAGGAAGAATCAAACTCTATTGGACATGGCAAGGACCATGCTTGATGAGTACAAGACTTCGGATCGGTTTTGGGCCGAGGCGGTCAACACCGCCTGCTACGCCATCAACCGATTATATCTACACCGAATCCTCAAGAAGACATCATATGAACTCCTAACCGGTAAAAAGCCCAACATTTCATATTTTAGAGTCTTTGGTAGCAAATGCTTTATTCTTATTAAAAGAGGTAGAAAATCTAAATTTGCTCCTAAGACTGTAGAAGGCTTTTTACTAGGATATGATTCAAACACAAGGGCATATAGAGTCTTTAACAAGTCCTCGGGACTAGTTGAAGTTTCTTGTGACGTTGTGTTTGATGAAACTAACGGCTCTCAAGTAGAGCAAGTTGATCTTGATGAGATAGGTATTGAAGAGGCTCCGTGCATCACGCTAAGGAACATGTCCATTGGGGATGTGTGTCCTAAGGAATCCGAAGAGCCTCCAAATGCACAAGATCAGCCATCCTCCTCCACGCAAGCATCTCCACCAACTCAAAATGAGGATAAGGCTCAAGTTGATGAAATAGAAGATCAAGCAAATGAGCCACCTCAAGAAGACGGCAATGATCAAGGGGGAGATGGAATTGATCAAGACAAGGAGGATGAAGAACAAAGACCGCCACACCCAAGAGTCCACCAAGCAATTCAACGAGATCACCCCGTCGACACCATCCTCGGCGACATTCATAAGGGGGTAACCACTAGATCTCGTGTTGCACATTTCTGTGAGCATTATTCGTTTGTTTCCTCTATTGAGCCAACCAGGGTAGAGGAAGCACTTCAAGATTCGGATTGGGTGGTGGCGATGCAAGAGGAGCTCAACAACTTCACAAGAAATGAGGTATGGCATTTAGTTCCACGTCCTAACCAAAATGTTGTAGGAACCAAATGGGTCTTCCACAACAAGCAAGATGAGCATGGTGTGGTGACAAGGAACAAAGCTCGACTCATGGCCAAGGGGTATTCACAAGTCGAAGGTTTGGATTTTGGTGAAACCTATGCACCCGTAGCTAGGCTTGAGTCAATTCGCATATTATTAGCCTATGCTACTTACCATGGCTTCAAGCTTCTTCAAATGGACGTGAAAAGTGCCTTCCTCAACGGACCAATCAAGGAAGAGGTCTATGTTGAGCAACCTCCCGGCTTTGAAGACAGTAAGTATCCTAACCATGTCTATAGGCTCTCTAAGGCGCTTTATGGGCTTAAACAAGCCCCAAGGGCTTGGTATGAATGCCTTAGAGATTTCCTTATTGCTAATGACTTTAAAGTCGGCAAGGCCGATCCTACTTTATTTACTAAGACTCTTGCAAATGATTTGTTCATATGCCAAATTTATGTTGATGATATCATATTTGGGTCTACTAACGAATCTACATGTGAGGAATTTAGTAGGATCATGACACAAAAATTCGAGATGTCGATGATGGGGGAGTTGAAGTATTTCTTAGGATTCCAAGTCAAGCAACTCCAAGAAGGCACCTTCATTTGCCAAACGAAGTACACTCAAGACATTCTAAACAAGTTTGGGATGAAGGATGCCAAGCCCATCAAGACTCCCATGGGAACAAATGGGCATCTCGACCTCGACACGGGAGGTAAATCCGTAGATCAAAAGGTATACCGGTCGATGATAGGTTCATTGCTTTATTTATGTGCATCTTGACCGGATATTATGCTTTCTGTTTGCATGTGTGCAAGATTCCAATCCGACCCTAAGGAATCCCACCTTACGGCCGTAAAACGAATCTTGAGATATTTGGCTTATACTCCTAAGTTTGGGCTTTGGTACCCTCGGGGATCCACTTTTGATTTAATTGGTTATTCGGATGCCGATTGGGCGGGGTGCAAAATCAATAGGAAGAGCACATCGGGGACTTGCCAGTTCTTGGGAAGATCCTTGGTGTCTTGGGCTTCAAAGAAGCAAAATTCGGTCGCTCTTTCCACCGCCGAAGCCGAGTATATTGCCGCAGGACATTGTTGCGCGCAATTGCTTTGGATGAGGCAAACCCTGCGGGACTACGGTTACAAACTAACTAAAGTCCCTTTGCTATGTGATAATGAGAGTGCAATCAAAATGGCCGACAATCCCGTCGAGCATAGCCGCACTAAACACATAGCCATTCGGTATCATTTCCTTAGGGATCACCAACAAAAGGGGGATATCGAGATTGCTTATATTAATACTAAAGATCAATTAGCCGATATCTTTACCAAGCCTCTTGATGAACAAACTTTTACCAAACTTAGGCATGAGTTAAATATTCTTGATTCTAGGAACTTCTTTTGTTAACTTGCACACATAGCTCATGAATATACCTTTGATCACATCTCTTTTATATATGCTATGACTAATGTGTTTTCAAGTGTATTTCAAACCAAGTCATAGGTATATTGAAAGGAAATTGGAGTCTTCGGCGAAGACAAAGGCTGCCACTCCGTAACTCATCCCTCGCCGTCGCTCCAAGCTACTCCTCATCATTGGGGGAGAAAGCAAAAGCAAAAGGACTCCGTCCTTGGTATAATCTTCATCTATATGTTTTATTTGCCAAAGGGGAGAAAGTAGTTAGGTTAAGGGCTCTAATGATTCCGTTTTTGGCGATTCATGCCAAAGGGGGAGAAAGTATGAGCCCAAAGCAAAAGGACCGCACCACCACCAATTTCAAAAATTTTAGCCTTTCAAAGAATATTTTCAATTGGTATCTCATTGTGTTCAAAAGGGGGAGAAAGTTGTATTTCAAAAAAAAGTTATATCAAAACCCTCTTGAACACTAAGAGGAGGATCTCATTTAGGGGGATTTTTTTTGTTTAGTCAAAGGAAAAGCATTTGAAACAGGGGGAGAAAATTTCAAATCTTGAAAATGCTTTGCCAAATTTTATTCATTTACCTTTGACCATTTGCAAAAGAACTTTGAAAAGAATTTACAAAAGAATTTGCAAAAACAAAACATGTGGTGCAATCGTGGTCCAAAATGTTAAATAAGAAAGAAACAATCCAGGCGCATTCTCTAGATATTTATATTGGCTCAATTCCAAGTAACCTTTGCACTTACATTTTGTAAACTAGTTCAAATTTATGCTTTGATATTTGCTTTGATTTGTGTTGGCATCAATCACCAAAAAGGGGGAGATTGAAAGGGAATTAGGCTTACACCTATTTTCCAAATTGATTTTGGTGGTTGAATTGCCCAACACAAATAAATGGACTAACTAGTTTGCTCTAGTATATAAGTTCTACAGGTGCAAAAGGTTCACACTTAGCCAATAAAATGACCAAGAAAAGGGTTCATCAAATGGAGCAAGGGATTACCGAAGGCTGCCCTGGTCGGGCACACCGGACTGTCCGGTGTGCCACCGGACAGTGTCCGGTGCACCAGGGCATCTCAGGCCAAACTCTTCACCTTCGGGAATTCCCAGAGCCAGCGCGCTATAATTCACCGGACATGTCCGGTGTACACCGGACAGTGTCTGGTGCTCCAAGGGGGCGCGGCTCTGGAACTTCGCAGCCTTGGGAATTTGCGGAAGCTGATCCGCAATAATTCACCAGACATGTCCGGTGTGCACCGGACTATCCGGTGAGTCGACGAGGCAACGGCTACTTCGGCGCCAACGGCTACCTGCGGGCGCATTAAATGCGCGCCAGCGCACATAGAAGTCAGGCACGCCCATGCTGGCGCACCGGACATTCTACAGTACGTGTCCGGTGTGCCACCGGACATCAAGGCGGGCCCAGAAGTCAGCACTCCAACGGTTTGGTGATGTGGCTGGCGCACCGGACATGTCCGGTGGTGCACCGGACTGTCCGGTGCGCCATGCGACTGCTGCCTCCCAACGGCCATTTTTGGTGGTTGGGGCTATAAATACCCCAACCACCCCACATTCAATGGCATCCAAGTTTCCACACTTCAACACCTTACAAGAGCTCTAGCATTCATTCCATAGCACACAAAAGAGATCAAATCCTCTCCAACCCCACATCAAGCCTTAGTGATTAGAGAGAGTGATTTGTCGTGTTCATTTGAGCTCTTGCGCTTGGATCGCTTTCTTTCTTTCTCATTTGTTCTTGAGATCAATTTTCATTCACTTGTAATCGAAGCAAGAGACACCAAGTTTGTGGTGGTCCTTGCGGGGACTTTGTGTCCCAAGTGATTGAGAAGAAGAAAGCTCACTCGATCGGTGGATCGTTTGAGAGAGGGTAAAGGGTTGAAAGAGACCCGGCCTTTGTGGCCTCCTCAACGGGGAGTAGGTTTGCAAGAACCGAACCTCGGTAAAACAAATCCTCGTGTCTCACTTGTTCATTCACTTGCGATTTGTTTTGCGCCCTCTCTCGCGGACTCATCATTGTTTCTAACGCTAAACCGGCTTATAGCTTGTGATTAAGTTGTAAATTTCAGATTCGCCCTATTCACTCCCCTCTAGGCGACTATCAATATCTATGTCTAATATATCGGCGACAAATGGGGATTCGTGGCCCCAACATTATATGGTATGCCGATGAACTCATATCCAGGGCAAATACCACCGCCGTTGTCCCTGCTTGGCAGATCGGTGCCCCTAGACACGGTCGGATCGTCTGAGCTTTTGCCCGGACAGTGCGCCCCTTACACAGACCGTCCGGCTTTCCCTGCCGGACAGTCCGGGATCGCACCAGGGCTATTGCCTGGCGCCCGAATAATAGCAGACACAACCGTCTAGTTCGGATGTACCACCGGACAGACCGGATACACATACACAGAACCTACTGTCGCACACTATTGTTTAAATTATTACACACCACAGCAGCAGTACGTTCCACCCCCTACATGTTTAAACCATAGCACGCCATATGATCACATGTCGATCAACATTATCGACCAGTCACGGCAAGAAGGCCAGCATAACAATGCCCGACCGAATGAGCCCCACAGCCTAGGGCCTGATGGTCTGCCACCACGCGTAATGGAGAAAATTAGAGAAGAGATGGTTGAACTATTTTGAGATAGGCTCGGATTTAGTGTAGCTAGAGTGGGGCAATCATATCAAAAGCCATTTATCACCGGTTTGACACTGTCCCATATCCACAAGGGGCAAGGATACCAGAGTTTTCAAAGTTTTCTAGTGAAAATGGGAGGAGCACACACGAACATATAGGCCAGTTCGTAGCACACCTAGGCGAATTGGCCGATGGGGAAGCATTTCGTGTTCGTTTATTTTCTTTATCCCTTACTGGTACTGCTTTTGCATGGTACGCCGCGCTGCCTCCAAATTCCATTAATTCCTAAAATGATTTAAAGAGTAAATTTCATGAACGTTTCTTTTCTGAAGATTATGAATTAGGGCTAGCTGATTTAGCTTCAGTCCAACACGGACGCGAAGAATCGGTTAACGATTATATCCGGAGGTTCTGAGACACTAGAAACTGATGCTTTCGGATCCATGTCGCAGACAAAGAGCTAGCAGGACTGGATTTTAATGGGTTGCTATCCTACTTAAGAGACAAATTAGATGGGATCGAGTTCTTTTCAATAGCTCAACTACATCAGCGGGCTTTAGCCTATGAAAGCCGATTTAAAGAGACATCAAAATCGGTCGTCCGTACTTGATAGTTTAGATGATGAATCCGCTGAGTTTTTTTGGCCAACAAAGGCCAAATCTTCTGCATGTTCTTTCTTACAGCCGGTTCAAAAGAATCGACAAGAAGAGATTAAATTTACCTTTAATGTTGCCAAATGCGATAGGATATTTGATGAGCTACTAAAAAACGGCAGCATTAAATTAACTCATACTATTCCTCCTATGGATAAATTAAAGATACGGGCTTATTGTAAGTGGCATAATTCTTTTTCCCATGCCACCAATGATTGTAATGTTTTTCGTTGACAGATATAATCGACCATAAATGAGGGTCGGTTGGCTTTTCAGGAGATGCAAGTGGACACACAACCATTTCCTTTCAATACAATAGAACCCACAAGAAAAAAGGTCTTGGTTCAACCCGAAGTGGCCGATAAAGGGAAAGAAAAAACATCATCATTGGCAATCCTCGCACGTCAAATATATCACAAGAAGCGATTGCTCGGAATGCTCCGGACAGAAATACTAACAAGTCCGGAGGCACTGGGGGCAGGCTCAACCAAGCAGCCGAGCAAAACTCTTTGACTCGAGCATCGCGGACAGTCCGGCACCTGCGCAAGGACAATGCGGTGCTCATGCGGACGGTCCGGCTGGCTCAGCCGGACAGTCCGCCTATGACCATAGGCGTCAGCCTCTACACAAAGCAAGGAAAGAGACGCAAGGGCAAAGCCAATATAACACACATAGTCAGCCGGTAAAAGCCGGTCCTACTTTTGATCAATTGCTCGCCAAATATGCTGGCAAGAAGGCCGTTATACGCGATCGACCAATAAATGAACCCTGGTCACCCGCTAAAACAAAACGGCCTAATAAAACAGCTCGAAAGGCGACACAACTAGCCTCGCCTACTCATCCTGTGATGCTAGGATGCTCTCCACCCGCCTAATCATCATCGATATATTGTCCTATCCAAATATGGAATGGTACGATGATGAACTCATGGTACACGCATAGTCTCTTTGTCTAGTACACGCATAGTCCCTTTGTCTATTCAGGCTGGGGCAGCTCCATTCTATACCTTTTGATCCATGGTCATGGCTGAGAAAGATACAATCCGAAACAACCTATATGTATTAGAGCTCTATTGAATGATCACCCGATTGGTTTGAAAAGCCGGTGACTCGCATCAGGCTTAGTACATACGCTTTTGGTTCATCAACCTCCACCAAAAGGCAGGGGCATATGTTGAGCGCAGAAAAGTGCCGCGCGGACGGTCCGGCCCTGAGACTGGATGGTCCGCAGTCCGGATGATCCGCGGTGGTTGTGCAAATGGTCCGCGTGTGCGCAGAATCAGTTAGGGTTCCGAGTTTCTTGCGGGGTTTGTTAGCTAAAACCACGAGATTAGCTTGGGAAAGGACTTGTAACGGGTCCATACCTCCCGCCTTTATATAGATGAAGGGCTACGGCCGATTGAACCCCCACAATCGATCAAATCAAGTCTATTTCTCATTTTTACCTTATGCATTAGGAGTAGTTATAGTTTAGCCCTAGTTTAGCCTCCTTCTACCTCAAATCTTCACCTCTCTTCAGCTCTACATCGACTAGAGACGTCTTGGGTGGCCTGCCGATGCCAAGACACACCCTATGATCTCTCCTCCCCGGCGGGGTCCCTCCCGGGAGGCGAGATCTTGGTCTGCTACGAAGAAGACCCTCTGCGCCATCGCGGACTGTCCGAGTCCCAGGCGCGGACCGCCCGGACGTAAGCAGAGGAGGAGTCGCTCCTGCGCCAGGTCGTGGACCGTCCGACCCTGTGCCGCGTACCGTCCGTGCCTCCGTAGAGAGCACCTCTAGGCGGTCCTTTCTAGTGGTTGGCGCCCGGATCGGCGCCAACACATAAAATTCTCCAGCGATTTTTCTCCATTAGAACCCATCAACAGGATGTCTCAATGTATAGCGTCAACTTTGTATGCTCTTTATTACTGAACAAATGTTTCATGTGTGGTATGGTTAGGAGTATACCACATCAACTTGCCAGGAGATCTTTTCGTGGCATTCTTCCTTCACATCATCATAGTCACCCCACTTCATCTCGTACTCACTATGGTAGATGATGTAGTCACCAGGACATGTCGTGTATCTTCTACGGTATTGATCCTAGATGATGATAACCTATTTTGCTTCGTTTGTAGTGGTGGGAAATTTGCCATCCTTAGGAAGAGCATATCTTTGATCTTTATGATTTTTAGTAACTTCCCAAATCCCTTGCTAGATATGAGATTCTTTGCCTTCCATTGCAACGATTACAGTGTAGTACCTAGCATTTTCTGCCAATTAATATTCACGATTTGGGTATAGAAATTTCATGTGATCCTCTAACATGTGTTCGGGTTTTATCCTCTATCTTTTTTTTCCACTTTTGGAGTCCTTTTGTTCATCGTGTGAATGGCCTAACCAAGATCATCAACAGGCTCATCTTTTGCCACTATATCTGTTCATCACCTTACCCCATTGCATTGTAGTATTATAAAAGGCACTGTATTAATCGAATCTAGAAATATTGTCGTCATGATATATCTTGTTTTTCATTGTCCTCCATTATTCCACCACTTTATTAATTTGTGCTTAATACAACAGTTATAGTCGAGCTTGGAACCTAACCTAAACAAAGTGTTCATGAAAGGTTTTTTAATTTGAGGAAGTACAATCCATTACGTTTTTAGAGAGAACACATGGGTAGCACATAAAATTATTCTTCTTGTTTGCCTCGGCCACAGTGAGGAAAAAATGTAGGACCTAAATGAACTCTTGGGAGCATGAGTGAGCTTTGTATATTCATTGCTAGTTCATCTATATTAGATGAGTGTATAAAAAACTTGAACCTGACAACATCCATGTATTAAACATCACAAAATTAAAAAGGTCCAAAATATCAATTTCACAACATGCATGATTCATTAGCTCTAAGGTCCCAAATATACATTACAAAACATGGTTAATTAATATCTAATATCCTACCATAGTTGTTTGAGTTAAAAATTAATTTATTAAAGTCTTGTACAATGCAGGATATCATAAATAGAACCAAACAAACTAAAACTACAATGTACTTCAACAGAATAAGGATTTTAGAGCCAATTCGAACTAAAATTGACAAATTATTTGTCTGTTCTTCATCCATTGGCTTCGTCTACTAGTTCACCTCTACATGTGTACACTACTTCTTTGCGGAGTGTCTGAAGCACTTGACAAAGCCTAGAAAACACTCGGCAAAGTCTTTGTCGTGTGTCTATCTATGCCGAGTGTCCTACTCTCGTTAAACATGGTCGTCGCCGAGAGTATGACTGTGCCGAGTGCACCGCTCGGCAAAGATTTCTTTGCCGAGTGCCCAACAAAAAAACACTCGGCCAAGCCACAAGCACTCGGCAAAGAGCCGGATTTCGGTAGTGGTAGGTGCACCCTCTTTAGCCACCTCATCTGACCTTTGCATGGGATCAACATACTTTTTTCCTTTAGTATTATCCTTCACATCGAGTACGTACCATCCCACAAATTTCAGAACACCAAATTAATCAAAAAATTTATCGTCACAAAAATGACTATAAACAATAAAAGCAGCTTCTAAAAGAACTAAGATTGCAATCCAAACACTTGTAGAAGATGTGGCCTTGCTTGGGACACTTCTTCACACCGTACTCCAACAAAGTCTGTTTTGTACACTTGTCGAATACAATGAGAGGGAGGCTACACTTAAGTCATGCATGAATCCCATACGAGGGCAAGGACTGTAACACCCCGAGATCCACAAACACCTCGAGATGCTACTGGACTTCACTAACAACAATCGAACACTAAAAAAAATAAATTTTGTCAGTGTCTCCTTTGTATTTATAAGCATTACAGAGGCAAAAGAGATATATCAATACAAAATGAACCATACTAGTATGATATAATTCTCATCAAGGACGATTAACCACGAATGAACCAGCTTATGCCTACATCATACTTTAAAGTAGGAACCTCAAAAGTCAATAACCCAAGCTAATTATTTGGTTCTTTAACAATGTGTGCAACATGCCGCTACTTCCCACTCCCCTTGATAAGCATCAAGTATCTGCATTGAGTAATGCAAGAGTGAGATGAAACATCTCAGCAAGCAAATTGTTTTGACGAGATATTTAAACCACAAGATGAATTAATCAACATTTTACAGGAATCACAATTAAGATCAGAAATACTTATAGATATAGAACTCAATAGTCCCCATATAACCAATACCATCTCATTTCCTCGAACAACCACAATAGTTTGTATAACACTTCCCTGCGTCAACAATATCTGCAAATATCACTTCAATGAATGCATGTGAATACAATGCATATGTCCTCTGCCTTCATACCCCTGAGGGTATGAAGCCACATCGTACCCCTCCTCGGGCAACGTACGATGCTAAGTTGTACCGGTACGGTCGGACCATAGGTCACGACAAAACTTCATATGCAAATGAATCATGCAATGCATATGGCATGCTGCATTTATCAATATACTTCGCTTCCTTCACATACAATAAAAACCTCAAACAATACTTCATCTTCCTTCAGATACAATACAAACCTCAAATAATATTTCATCTTCCTTCTGATACGTGAATTAATCTCATGGGTCATACTCGAACCATAATCATCCTCAATATATGATTGAACATCAATATAATACAATCAAGTACATCATCATCATAGAGTTCAATTATGAAAGAATTCAATAATTCTGAATATTAGAGTGTAGGCGATAAAAATAACAAGTCAAAACGGTAGCAACCACAGCTACATTCACTTGCCTTCATCGAAGAAGAAGAATATACTAGGCATGATCCAGAGTGTAGCCACCTGCTAGTGGGCATAAAACTTAGTACAAATATTTCACAAACATTTGCCAACAATCAACAAATCGCTCCTACACTTGAAACCAAGACCCAGTGGAAAGACTCCCACCCTGAACCACATGCCAAACAGCAGCAGCGCTGTTTGTTAATTTTGTATCTTTAAAATTATCACAGTGGTGATATCAAACAAATACTATAGGAGTATCTACACAAAATACTCTACAACTTCGGTATTCAATGGATAATTAAATTTTGCCATCCATAAATTCTAAAACATCTAACAAAATAACTGACTGAATCTATTTCAGACAGCAACATAGTTAACTTCAAAATTCGATATCACCCAATCTACTCAACCAAATATTATGAAATTCTGCTGATAGTAAGAACATTTATCCCTCTACAAAAGTCTCCATAGTTGGAAGAGCCAATTCGGCCATTTACTAGATGAAACCCACCTATGAATAGACCCTCTCATTTTTGTCAGGCAAACAAAAACAGCCACAGTAAAACAAACATAACTGGAGTTTCAAAATTCATATGAATACACTCTTTATCAATCTGGAAAGCTTATGAAATTATCTACAACTTATCTTACAAACCAAAGTTTAATTCTGTTGATAAATTTGCCTAAATCTTAAGAGAACAGATTCTGCACAGAATTATGAGATTGAAAAACTGCTATAATCAAACTGCAATAACTCTCTGATCTGATGTCCGATTGAGGTGTTCTTTATGGCCACGGAAAGATCTACAAATTATCTACGACTCATAGATAGACTTTGAATTTTTTTGAGGCCACTAAGACCACGAAAAACTGGCTTGAACAAAAACTGTCGAATCTGCCACCCTACAGGGACTAATTTCGAGATCAAAATCTAATCCCCATCTAATCTAATGAAGAAAGGCTAATTGCAGGGCCTAAAACTCATCCAAAACAAGGGAAAGTATTCATCAAGTAGAGAAAAGAGAGATATGAAAGGAAATCCAACCAATTCTTGGAGAGGAACGACGACGATGGGCGACGGTATGCCCTCATCTCCCCTCTCTTCTCTCCCTTTTTCTTCCTCTCTTCTCTTAGGGCAAGTTTTTCTTCCTCTCTTACCTTGGGGCAAGGCACAAAAGGGTGATGGCTACTAGGGGTGGGAGGACGTGGCTTCTAGGGTTAGGAAGGTATAAATAGAAGAAAACTTCCACAATCCTAATATCCAATGGCTCAGATCAACCGGCACTCGAAAATACTCATCCGGACTCCAAACAAGGCAAACTAGTGATTGATCGGAATCATCTTGATGAGATCTATACATCTAAGACCTCCGATCATCCATAGGACACACCATATTTGGATTATAAATATGGTTTAATTTTTTGGGCGTTACAAGGACACAAGCAGTCGCCATCAACTCTATACTCATTTTAATCAATTACTATAAATGTTTTTCTTCTACACATACAACCTATCAAGTGAGTTTGAGATCAAAATGTGCATAAATAAAAAATTCATTATTATTTTCAATCTGAAAACCCTTACATTTTATGCCATGGAATAAGCTATACTAACAAGGAAATGTGCATACCCATTTTATCAACTACGAGTGAGTTTGAGATTAAATAGTATATAAATCAAAATAAAATCCATTATCATTCCTAATCTAAAATTTTCCTAAACTGTGAAATGGGATACACTTGCAATGAAACATAATAGGATGAGGTCGCTAACATTTAGAACCCTATAATGGTTGGAGGGATGAAGTCTTCACAAATCTCCCAAGCATCAACTTCTTCCACGAGCTAGAATAGAGAGCAACTAAGAAAAATAGAGAGTCAGGGCTAGGAAGAAAGAAAACTAACTAATATATACTAGGGTCTTTACTCTTGGTTGGAACCACCACCTGAGACTAAAGATCCCTAGTGCAACGCTAAGGACCTTTAGTGGAGGTTGGTGGCTCCAACTAGGGCCAAAGCATCTTTAATCCAGGTTGATGCCACCAACCTGGACTAAAGGTCCTTAGCCATTGGACCGGGTGTCTTTAGTCAATCTTCGTGGCTCCAATTGGAACTAGAGGTATTGGAATTCAATGCTAGTTGTTTGATTTTTTATATGTTATTGTATATGTGGATGTTGATATATAAATTTTGTTATATTGTACATATGAATTTTGATATAGAGAATCTGATGCTATCATTTGGTGATATGAATTTTGATATATTATATATTAGAATTTTAATACATTGAATATAGTGATATGGATTTTGATATATTCCTACTCTATATAAATGGAGTTATTGTCTTAGTTCAACCTCTAATTAATAACTTCTTATCATCACCTAGAATTTATTTTGATTGTAGAAACTTGGAAACCATCTCTAAACAAAGCAAAAATAAACACAACTGTTTAAACATAAACTTAGTTGTTCTTGATAGTGTACAAGGAAAATAAACTTATGTTGTAAAAACTAAATCAAACATAAACTATGCAAATATTATATATAAACCTTAAAATCTGGCCAAACCTATCAATTGTTTTCATTGAATATAATGTACATCTCAAATTGTGTAACAACGAATACTGTCTGTGTAATTCAACAACCATATTAATGCACCCTCTCTTGCCTTACAAACCCTAGGACATGGTTGTCTATAGATGTAACCTATTGTAAGACTATTAGGGTCATGTCCAAAGTAAGTTTCAAACAAAACTAGTGTTCATATGTAGTACATTGGTGTCCATCACAGTCCTAGGCCTACCATAATTTTCGAAATCGATTGCTTTAGAATAGCAAGCAAGCCACATGCAACATATGTGAAACATTGGAGTAAAATCTATAAGCAGATAAATAAATAAAACAATGAACATCTATACAACAACAATATTATACATGACTTTACCACATCCATTTGGTTGTATCTAGCCATCCATTCGCTTAATTGTGCTATGGACCACAAACTGCTCAAACCAGATGATTACAGAGGTCCAAAGACTGTTTCTTACCACAAGACAATCCCCAAATCAACCCTCAACTCAAGGACTCAAAGGTTCTTCCAAAATCAAAAGAGAGAAGGGAGGAGAGGAGAGGAAGAACACAAACAAGTGCAAACTCAAATCAGATTCGAATTGATTTCAAAAACACCCTATACCACGTGTCGATGCGGCCACACTTCCTCACAAAATCACAAGAGCATAGAAGTAGAGCTCAAAAGATCTGGGATCTCAGGGCTAAAACTATTGCACACATAGAGAATACAAACTAGGGTATTCTAAACAGGTTCCTAATGAGGTAGACAAAATAGATGGCTGAATCAACCAATCCTTCCACCTATTTATAGTGGGTTATTTCCCTAGACTAAACTACCCCTAAATACATAGAGCCTATCCTCTCAGCCAGGGAAAACAGACCAACTCCTATGTTTTCATCTGATGGCCACGGGCTCTTAACGAAGCTGCTTCGCCTTGATGCACCCTTCGTGATGACGCCATGTGCCGCCTTCGATTCCCGCCAGAATCGCACCGACGAGTTTTGAGGCCCAAACTCGGCAAAATCATTCCTCTGTAGTGCTGGTTAGGTTTGATGCTCAACCACTGAAACCTCCAAGAGTAGCGTACTCCATACATGCCCCCATGTCCTGGACACGTGTTCCACTAGCCCTCGACCACGCCGACAACACGATTCGATCTGCCACGTCCTCACGATGGTGTGTGTCTCATGTGTTAGTCACAACGGCTAGTCACCCAGCTTCTTCAGTTCCTCGATCAAGGACCATCGCTCGTCCATCGTCACTCTCGGCCCATCGGCACAAACCCACACGATCTTCACCTTTACCGTCATCGACCAGCGTCCTGTACTATACATCTGCACAACACAAGCCGAAAGACATGGTTGCACAACATAAGCTTGTACTCTGGTTAGTCCACTGACTCATACCAAAGCACTACTAATATGACAATCAATCATCATCAATCCAAACCAACAGGGTCAAGTCAACCTGTGTTTGCACAATGTCTACCAACTACCATAAGATACTACGTACAATCCTATGACGTGACATGGGTTGTTAGCCCTATCAGAGACGCAACAGGAAGTATATATGCTAGCACTCCTTTGGACTTTAAAGGGGTGGTGTAACAATATTAAATTTCAGGTGACTCAAGCCAAGATACTTGAAAGCAACCTGGCAAAGCCAACAACAGGGAGTATACACTAGTAGAAAAGAGCTATAAGGTGGCGACACGCAGAAATTTATATTGGCGGTTTCAGTTACAGCACGCCAGTGAAAAAAACAGGTGGGCCTGCCTTAACGAACCGCTAGTGTAAATATATATACACTAGCGGTTCACTTAACCGAACCGTCAGTGGAAAGGATGTATTTCCACTGGTGGCTATATTCAGTACACCACCAGAGGAAATATAATATATACTGGCGGTTCTTTTAACTGAACCGTCAGTGGAAAGGATGTGTTTCCACTGGCGGCTGTATTAAATACCCCGCAAGTGGAAATACATATACACTGGCGGTTCACTTAACTGAACCATCACTGGAAAGTCGCTTAGGGGTGTTTGAATGCACTAGAGCTAATAGTAAGTGGCTAAAATTAGTTGGTGACATCCCAGCACGTTAGCTAATAGTTCAACTATTAGCTATTTTTAGTAAATTAGTTAATAGTTAGCTATCTATTTGTTAGCTAGCTAATTCCACTAGCAATTTTTTAGCTAACTAACTATTAGCTCTAGTGCATTCAAACACCCCCTTAACCTACGACACTACGGGAGATTGTAGATTCTGATTGAAAAATGGAAACAGATAAATACACCGAGCCAACTAGTGAATTACATTAACAAAAATGAGACTTCTTTGCAACTTAACTATCGCTACAATTCTGAATAAATAACCTACGACACTAAGGCAGTAGCTATTGCATCTCGAAATGCACTCATGTCTAACTCATCAGATGTGTTACTGCTACTCTCACCTAAGTGTACATCATTAACAAGGTTAGTATGTACAAATTGGTCAAAGTCTCGATCATGTATAGCACTGTCTCGAATGAAGTTATGCAGTGCCATGCAATCAATAATAATCTTCGATTGTTTCCTAAGCAAAAATGAAGGTAGATTTAGCAGGATTCTCCACTTCATTTTGACGACCCCAAACGATCGCTCTATAACATTATGGAGGGAAGAGTGTGCAAAGTTGAACACTTCTTTGCTACCTACAGGTCGCCTCGCATTTTGCCATTCAGAAATATAGTACTTATTACCCTTATACGGTGCAAGGTATCCCTTCCTGTTGGGATAACCAGAATCTACAAGGTAGTATTTACTTGTACCAAAACAAATTTGTACTTCAATACATGTGATACACATTAATAACGTATGGTACAAAACTAAAATATAGTTTTACCTTCAGGTGGATGCGGGAACCTATCCCCATACGTGATCAAAGTATCATGTAATACTCTAGTATCATGCACTGATCTAGGACAACCTGTGACGACAAATGTGAACCTCATATCGAAGTCACAAATGGCCATGACATTTTGCGATGCATAACCGTGTCGACCAATATACTTCGGTTGCTCAGAGGCCAGGACAGAAGCGGGAAAGTGGCTTCCACCTATTGCACCTATGCAATCCTTGAAGTGTGGCCAAAATCTACTCTCTCGCAGCCTAGGATGAATCTCATTGAAATGTGTGTCCTTAGGCTTGATGACGTCCGAAGACATCATATAAATTGCGTTAAGGACTTCACTAAATTTGCGGCTAATTGTTTCCAACGAGTGACCAAACTTGTTCCTAATCTATCTAAAAGATTGTGGACCCCCGCATGCCCACAAGAAAATTGCAACCGCTTCCTTTGTACTTACTCCACGACTTTGTTGCAGACCATAATTATGCACCAACGTATCATGCAAACGATGAAACACAGTGCGGCGCAGGCAAAACATGTCATAGCAATCATCACTATTCTCCAATGTACGCTCAACCCATTGGATATCTGTTTCGACCATGCTTCTTCTGGGTACCCTACTTGACGAGCTACCCCAAATATCCAAAATCAATGCTGCCACTAATAATTCCTCGTGATCCCTCTCATCATCACTATGGTCGGTATCAGGCTGAAACATCTGCACAGATACAAACAATGACCAGTTTTCTGTAATCAACAATTTAACATACAACAAACTGACGGTTGTACATTTATCATAAGTCCAACATAGTTCTCACACATATACCATAGTTATTATTGCAAATACTACCTGAACTCGAATATTTGAAATACTTCTCCGACTAAAAAAAATACTCATAGAACTCAATGTTTGTAACTGCACTGGACGACATAAAAAACAACAGATTGTTTGTAAAAACACTAGATTATGGAAAAAGACTCGTAAGCCTGACAATTTGAAGCATAACAGGGCTACCAACACCTAATTTGACTTCTCATTCTTCTCGTAAGCACGGCGCAGCCAAGCGTTCCTTCCTCTGCACCATCTTTAATCACTTGGTCTTGAGGGTAGCAAATACATCTCTATAACGGTTCTCCATTAAAAGATGAGTCACAAAGAAATATAAGTCGCTTCCTTCCTCTGCACCATCTTTGATCACTTGTTCCAATTGGGCAGCAACCTCTTTACGCACGGGGTCGTTGTCAGATGAGGTTATGTACTTGTAAGAGCCCAAGGTCCTGGACTCGAAAGCATCGACAATTCGTTTCATGTATTCATCCCTCATATCCTTTTTCTTCTTAGGTTTAGGAGAGTCATGCAAAACCTTACGCTTTCCCTTAACTGTAGAGCTAGGGTTAGGTGTGCTGTTTTCACCCACACCAAAAATGTCTTCTTCGTGACCATCAGATGATGAATTAGCATCCTCAACTCTAGGAACAGGGGTTGTCTCATTGGTGCACACAATGGGTCCAAACATTATCTTAAGGTCATCCTCATTCTCAAGCGGGGCAGTTTTGAACATAATACACCCTGGCATTGCCTACAGTAAAATGGAATTTCCTACTTTTAGATGCCGATCAGTATTCCTAAACTACAAAATAAAAAAGGCTACTTACTTCATTTTGCTTAGCCCACCACTCATCTGGTGCACTGATTGATCTAGTATGAGGGTCTCGACCAAGACCTGTTGCTCTTCGATTAAGTGTTTTCCATTGCGTGTACATTCTCTTTAAAGAGTCCCACCTATTCTTCATTTGATCCCTGGTGTACGTGAGTCCAGTGCATTCCTTAAACTTCCTAATGAGGTTAGCATACCCTTTTGCATTTAGAAAGTGTTGCGGCCTGTTGCCTGCATTGACCTCTTCTACACAAATTTCTGTGTAAATCTTTGTTGCTCTTGTGTCCCACTTTGCAATCACTTTGCCAGACTTCCCCATCTAATGCAAAACAAGTATAAAGTTAAAGAACTAGGAAGTGTACTCGAAAAAAGAAGCAAAATAACACGCTGAAGGTACCATAATACCATAAGGTACTAGCAGAACTGCTAAGATTCAGGTTCGACTTATTACATACACTAACATACTTTAGATGAATCCAACCGATCATGGACACAAAACACTTGGAACAGATGACACCTACGCACTAAGCAAAAGTCTGTTCCTATTTACGTAGGCCTAAACCCTTACTAGCAGGCTAACCATGTACTAACTTAAACCTCATTATCTCTAAAGGAAGGCATCTGATCTGATTCGTATTTGTCACACCCGGTTTTGGAAGGCAAACCAAATGCGAACCATGTATGTGCCAGGATCAGAAACTCACGTACACAGCGATTACATAATTGGACAGCATCGACAATCCATTTCATGTATCCATCCCTCATATCCTTTTTCTTCTTAGGTTTAGGAGAGTCATGCAAAACCTTACGCTTTCCCTTAACTGTAGAGCTATGGTTAGGTGTGCTGTTTTCACCCGCACCAAAAATGTCTTCTTCGTGACCATCAGATGATGAATTAGCATCCTCAACTCTAGGAACAAGGGTTGTCTCATTGGTGCACACAATGGGTCCAAACATTATCTTAAGGTCATCCTCATTCTCAAGTGGGGCAGTTTTGAACATAATACACCCTGGCATTGCCTGCAGTAAAATGGAATTTCCTATTTTTAGATGCCGATTAGTATTCCTAAACTACAAAATAAAAAAGGCTACTTACTTCATTTTGCTTAGCCCACCACTCATCTGGTGCATTGATTGATCTAGTATGAGGGTCTCGACCAAGACCTGTTGCTCTTCGATTAAGTGTTTTCCATTGCATGTACATTCTCTTTAAAGAGTCCCACCTATTCTTCATTTGATCCCTAGTGTACGTGAGTCCAGTGCATTCCTTAAACTTCCTAATGAGGTTAGCATACCCTTTTGCATTTAGAAAGTGTTGCGGCCTATTGCCTGCATTGACATCTTCTACACAAATTTCTATGTAAATCTTGGTTGCTCTTGTGTCCCACTTTGCAATCACTTTGCCAGACTTCCCCATCTAATGCAAAACAAGTATAAAGTTAAAGAACTAGGAAGTGTACTCGAAAAAAGAAGCAAAATAACACGCTGAAGGTACCATAATACCATAAGGTACTAGCAGAACTGCTAAGATTCAGGTTCGACTTATTACATACACTAACATACTTTAGATGAATCCAACCGATCATGGACACAAAACACTTGGAACAGATGACACCTACGCACTAAGCAAAAGTCTGTTCCTATTTACGTAGGCCTAAACCCTTACTGGCAGGCTAACCATGTACTAACTTAAACCTCATTATCACTAAAGGAAGGCATCTGATCTGATTCGTATTTGTCACACCCGGTTTTGGAAGGCAAACCAAATGCGAACCATGTATGTGCCAGGATCAGAAACTCACGTACACAGCGATTACATAATTGGACAGCATCGACAATCCATTTCATGTATTCATCCCTCATATCCTTTTTCTTCTTAGGTTTAGGAGAGTCATGCAAAACCTTACGCTTTCCCTTAACTGTAGAGCTATGGTTAGGTGTGCTATTTTCACCCGCACCAAAAATGTCTTCTTCGTGACCATCAGATGATGAATTAGCATCCTCAACTCTAGGAACAAGGGTTGTCTCATTGGTGCACACAATGGGTCCAAACATTATCTTAAGGTCATCCTCATTCTCAAGTGGGGCAGTTTTGAACATAATACACCCTGGCATTGCCTGCAGTAAAATGGAATTTCCTATTTTTAGATGCCGATTAGTATTCCTAAACTACAAAATAAAAAAGGCTACTTACTTCATTTTGCTTAGCCCACCACTCATCTGGTGCACTGATTGATCTAGTATGAGGGTCTCGACCAAGACCTGTTGCTCTTCGATTAAGTGTTTTCCATTGTGTGTACATTCTCTTTAAAGAGTCCCACCTATTCTTCATTTGATCCCTGGTGTACGTGAGTCCAGTGCATTCCTTAAACTTCCTAATGAGGTTAGCATACCCTTTTGCATTTAGAAAGTGTTGCGGCCTATTGCCTGCATTGACATCTTCTACACAAATTTCTGTGTAAATCTTTGTTGCTCTTGTGTCCCACTTTGCAATCACTTTGCCAGACTTCCCCATCTAATGCAAAACAAGTATAAAGTTAAAGAACTAGGAAGTGTACTCGAAAAAAGAAGCAAAATAACACGCTGAAGGTACCATAATACCATAAGGTACTAGCAGAACTGCTAAGATTCAGGTTCGACTTATTACATACACTAACATACTTTAGATGAATCCAACCGATCATGGACACAAAACACTTGGAACAGATGACACCTACGCACTAAGCAAAAGTCTGTTCCTATTTACGTAGGCCTAAACCCTTACTGGCAGGCTAACCATGTACTAACTTAAACCTCATTATCACTAAAGGAAGGCATCTGATCTGATTCGTATTTGTCACACCCGGTTTTGGAAGGCAAACCAAATGCGAACCATGTACGTGCCAGGATCAGAAACTCACGTACACAGCGATTACATAATTGGATAGCATCGACAATCCATTTCATGTATTCATCCCTCATATCCTTTTTCTTCTTAGGTTTAGGAGAGTCATGCAAAACCTTACGCTTTCCCTTAACTGTAGAGCTAGGGTTAAGTGTGCTGTTCTCACCTGCACCAAAAATGTCTTCTTCGTGACCATCAGATGATGAATTAGCATCCTCAACTCTAGGAACAAGGGTTGTCTCATTGGTGCACACAATGGGTCCAAACATTATCTTAAGGTCATCCTCATTCTCAAGTGGGGCAGGTTTGAACATAATACACCCTGGCATTGCCTGCAGTAAAATGGAATTTCCAACTTTCAGATGCCGATCAGTATTCGTAAACTACAAAATAAAAAGGCTACTTACTTCATTTTGCTTAGCCCACCACTCATCTGGTGCACTGATTGATCTAGTATGAGGGTCTCGACCAAGACATGTTGCCCTTTGATTAAGTGTTTTCCATTGCTTGTACATTCTCTTTAAAGAGTCCCACCTATTCTTCATTTGATCCCTGGTGTACGTGCGTGAAAGGGAATTAGGCTTACACCTTTTTCCTAATTGATTTTGGTGGTTGAATTTCCCAACACAAATAATTGGACTAACTAGTTTGCTCTAGTCTATAAGTTCTACAGGTGCCAAAGATTCACAATAAGCCAATAAAAAGACCAAGAAAGGGTTCAAACAAGAAGAGCCAAAGACAACCCAAAGGCACCCTAGTCTGGCGCACCGGACTGTCCGGTGTGCCACCGGACAGTGTCCGGTGCACCAGGGCACTCGAGGCTGAACTCTTCACCTTCGGGAAATTCAGAGGGCGCTCCGCTATAATTCACCGGACTGTCCGGTGTGCCAGTGGAGCAACGGCTACTTCGCGCGCAACTGTCGACTGCAACCGCATTCAATGCGCCACAGTGCACGCCAGAGTCAGAGCACGCGCAGTTGGCGCACCGGACAGTCTACAGGACCTGTCCGGTGCACCACCGGACAGCCCAGAGGCCCCACAAGTCAGAGCTCCAACGGTCGAACCCCAACGGTCTTCTGACGTGGCTGGCGCACCGGACAGTGTTCGGTGGCGCACCGGACTGTCCGGTGCGCCATGCGACAGCACACTTCCAACGGCCATTTTTGGTGGTTGGGGCTATAAATACCCCAACCACCCCACATTCAATGGCATCCAAGTTTCCACACTTCTACACCTTACAAGAGCTATAGCATTCAATACAAGGCACACCAAAGAGATCAAATCCTCTCCCAACTCCACACAAAAGCTTTAGTGATTAGAGAGAGAGATTTGTTGTGTTCATTTGAGCTCTTGCGCTTGGATGGCTTCTTTTCTTTCTCATTCTTCTTGTGATCAAACTCAATTGTAACCAAGGCAAGAGACACCAATTGTGTGGTGATCCTTGCGGTAACTTCGTGTTCCGTTTGATTGAGAAGAGAAGCTCACTCGGTCTAGGTGACCGTTTGAGAGAGGGAAAGGGTTGAAAGAGACCCGGTCTTTGTGACCACCTCAACGGGGAGTAGGTTTGCAAGAACCGAACCTCGGTAAAACAAATCATCGTGTCTCGCTCTTTATTTGCTCACGATTTGTTTTGCGCCCTCTCTCTCTCGGACTCGTTTATATTTCTAACGCTAACCCGGCTTGTAGTTGTGCTTAAGTTTGTAAATTTCAGATTCGCCCTATTCACCCCCCTCTAGGCGACTTTCAATTGGTATCAGAGCCCGGTGCTTCATTAGAGCCTAACCGCTCGAAGTGATGTCGGGAACATCCGCCAAGAGGGATCTCGGGACCGGCGACAAGTCCGCAAGCTCGGGAAGAACACACTCAAGGGAGTCCACCCACAAGCACAAGGAGGAATCCTCTTCCTCCATCAAGTCCCATCGGATGGGTGACAAGAAGAAGAAGATGAGAAAAGTGGTCTACTACGAGACCGACTCTTTGTCACCTTCCACCTCCGGCTCGGAATCAGCCTCCACTACTTCAAAGCGCCATGAGCGCAAGAAGTATAGTAAGATGCCCCTTCGCTATCCTCGCATTTCTAGACGCACTCCATTATTCTCCGTTCCATTATGCAAACCACCTATGTTTGAAGGTGAAGATTATTCTATGTGGAGTGATAAAATGAGACATCATCTAACCTCACTCCACAAAAGCATATGGGATATTGTTGAGTATGGAGTGCAGGTACCAAAGAAGGGAGACAAGGATTATGACTCGGAGGAGGTCGAACAAATCCAACACTTCAACTCCCAAGCCACAACTATACTCCTCGCCTCTCTAAGTCGACAGGAGTATAATAAGGTGCAAGGGTTGAAAAGCGCAAAGGAGATTTGGGACGTGCTAAAGACCGCGCGTGAAGGAGACGAGGTGACCAAGATCACCAAGCGGGAGACGATCGAGGGGGAGCTCGGTCGCTTCCGGCTTCGCCAAGGGGAGGAGCCACAAGATATGTACAACCAGCTCAAGACCTTGGTGAACCAAGTGCGCAACCTCGGGAGCAAAAAATGGGATGACCACGAAATGGTTAAGGTTATTCTTAGATCACTTGTTTTCCTTAACCCTACTCAAGTTCAATTAATTCGTGGTAATCCTAGATATACACTAATGACTCCCAAGGAAGTAATAGGGAATTTTGTGAGCTTTGAGTTGATGATCAAAGGCTCAAAGAAAATCGTCGAGCTAGATGGCCCCTCCACGTCCGAAGCACAACCGGTCGCATTCAAAGCGACGGAGGAGAGGAAGGAGGAGTCTACAACAAGTAGACAACCCATCGACGCCTCTAAGCTCGACAATGAGGAGATGACGCTTATCATCAAGAGCTTCCGCCAAATCCTCAAGCAAAGGAGGGGGAAGGATTACAAGCCCCGCTCCAAGAAAGTGTGCTACAAGTGTGGTAAGCCCGGTCACTTCATTGCTAAGTGTCCATTATCTATTGATAGTGACAGGGGCGACGACAAGAAGGGGAGAAGAAAGGAGAAGAAGAGGTACTACAAGAAGAAGGGCGGCGATGCCCATGTTTGCCGGGAATGGGACTCCGACGAGAGCTCCACCGACTCCTCCTCTGACGAGGACGCCACAAACATCGCCGTCACCAAGGGTCTTCTCTTCCCCAACGTCGGCCACAAGTGCCTCATGGCAAAGGACGGCAAAAGGAAGAAGGTAAAATCAAGATCCTCCACTAAATATGAAACCTCTAGTGATGAGGATAATGCTAGTGATGAGGAGGATAACTTGCGCACCCTTTTTGCCAACCTAAGCATGCAACAAAAAGAAAAATTAAATGAATTAATTTGTGCTATTCATGAGAAGGATGAACTCTTGGACACCTAAGAGGACTTCCTAATTAAGGAAAATAAGAAGCATGTTAAGGTTAAAAATGCTTACGCTCTAGAAGTAGAAAAATGTGAAAAACTATCTAGTGAGCTAAGCACTTGCCATGATACTATTGTCAACCTTAGAAATGAGAATGCTAGTTTAATTGCTAAGGTTGATTCAAATGTTTGTGATGCTTCAATTCCCAATCTTAGAGATGATAATATTAAATTACTTGCTAAGATTGAAGAATTAAATGTTTCTCTTGCTAGCCTTAAGATTGAAAACGAAAAATTAATTGCTAAGGCTAAAGATTTAGATGTTTGCAATGTTACAATTTCCAATCTTAAAAGTGAGAATGACATATTACATGCTAAGATTGTTGAACTAAAATCTTGCAAACCCTCTACATCTACCACTGAGCATGTTTCCATTTGTACTAGATGTAGAGACATTAATGTTGATGCTATCCATGACCACCTAGCTTTAATTAAGAAACAAAATGATCACATAGCTCAACTTAATGCTAAGATTAATGAGCATGACTTAGAAAATGGAAAATTTAAATTTGCTAGAAGCATGCTCTATAGTGGGAGACGCCCTGGCATAAAGGATGGCATTGGCTTCCAAAAGGGAGACAATGTCAAACTTAATGCCCCTCCTAAAAGATTGTCTAACTTTGTTAAGGGCAAGGCTTCCATGCCTCAGGATAACGAGGGTTACATTTTGTACCCTGTCGATTATCCCGAGAGCAAAATTAGGAGAATTCATTCTAGGAAGTCTCACTCTGGCCCTAATCATGCTTTTATGTATAAGGGTGAGACATCTAGTTCTAGGCAATCAGCCCGTGCTAAATTGCCTAAGAGGAAAACTCCTATTGCATCAAATGATTCTAACATTTCATTTAAGACTTTTGATGCATCGTATGTTTTGACTAACAAATCCGGCAAGGTAGTTGCCAAGTATGTTGGGGGCAAACACAAGGGATCAAAGACTTGTGTTTGGGTACCCAAAGTTCTTGTATCTAATGTCAAAGGACCCAAAACCATTTGGGTACCTAAAGTCAAGAACTAAACTTGTTTTGTAGGTTTATGCATCCGAGGGCTCAAGTTGGATCATCGATAGCGGGTGCACAAACCACATGACAGGGGAGAAGAAGATGTTCTCCTCCTATGAGAAAAACCAAGATCCCCAACGAGCTATCACATTCGGGGATGGAAACCAAGGTTTAGTCAAAGGATTGGGTAAAATTGCTATATCTCCTGACCATTCCATTTCCAATGTTTTTCTTGTAGACTCTTTAGATTACAATTTACTTTCCGTTTCTCAATTATGTAAAATGGGCTACAACTGTCTTTTTACGGATATAGGTGTTACTGTCTTTAGAAGAAGTGATGATTCAATAGCATTTAAGGGAGTGTTAGAGGGTCAGCTATACTTAGTAGATTTTGATAGAGCTGAACTCGACACTTGCTTAATTGCTAAGACTAACATGGGCTGGCTCTGGCATCGCCGACTAGCACATGTTGGAATGAAGAATCTTCACAAGCTTCTAAAGGGAGAACACATTTTGGGACTAACAAATGTTCATTTTGAGAAAGACAAGATTTGTAGCGCATGTCAGGCAGGGAAGCAAGTTGGTGTTCATCATCCACACAAGAACATCATGACGACTGACAGGCCACTCGAGCTCCTACATATGGACCTATTCGGCCCGATAGCTTACATAAGCATCGGCGGGAGTAAGTACTATCTAGTTATTATGGATGATTACTCTCGCTTCACTTGGGTGTTCTTTTTGCAGGAAAAATCTCATACCCAAGAGACCTTAAAGGGATTCTTGAGACGGGCTCAAAACGAGTTCGGCTTAAGGATCAAGAAAATTAGAAGCGATAATGGGACGGAGTTCAAGAACTCACAAATCGAAGGCCTCCTTGAGGAGGAGGGCATCAAGCATGAGTTCTCTTCTCCCTACACGCCACAACAAAATGGTGTAGTGGAGAGGAATAATAGAACTCTATTGGATATGGCAAGGACCATGCTTGATGAATACAAGACTTCGGACTGGTT
Source organism: Zea luxurians (assembly GCA_029449295.1). Lineage (NCBI taxonomy): Eukaryota > Viridiplantae > Streptophyta > Magnoliopsida > Poales > Poaceae > Zea > Zea luxurians. Next base: position 31,380,544 of record JAOPSE010000010.1, on the reverse strand, counting down.
TTGGGCCGAGGCGGTCAACACCGCTTGCTACGCCATCAACCGGTTGTATCTACACTGAATCCTCAAGAAGACATCATATGAACTCCAAACCGGTAAAAAGCCCAATATTTCCTATTTTAGAGTCTTTGGTAGCAAATGCTTTATTCTTGTTAAAAGAGGTAGAAAATCTAAATTTGCTCCTAAGACTGTAGAAGGCTTTTTACTAGGATATGATTCAAACACAAGGGCATATAGAGTCTTTAACAAGTCCTCAGGACTAGTTGAAGTTTCTTGTGATGTTGTGTTTGATGAGACTAACGGCTCTCAAGTAGAGCAAGTTGATCTTGATGAGATAGGTGATGAAGAGGCTCCATGCGTCGCACTAAGGAACATGCCCATTGGGGATGTGTGTCCTAAGGAATCCGAAGAGCCACCAAATGCACAAGATCAACCATCTTCCTCAATGCAAGCATCTCCACCAACTCAAGATAAGGATGAGGCTCAAAATGATGAAGGAGAAGATCAAGGAATTGAGCCACCTCAAGAGGAGAGCAATGATCAAGGGGGAGATGCCCATGATCAAAATGAGGAAGATGAACAAGTTCCAAGACCGCCACACCCAAGAGTCCACCAAGCAATCCAACGAGATCACCCCATGATTACCATCCTCGGTGATATTCAAAAGGGGGTAACTACTCGATTTCGTGTTGCTCATTTTTGTGAAGATTACTCTTTTGTTTCCTCTATTGAGCCACACAGGGTAGAGGAAGCACTACAAGATTCGGATTGGGTGGTGGCGATGGAAGAGGAGCTCAACAACTTCACTAGAAATGAGGTATGGCATTTAGTTCCACGTCCTAACCAAAATGTTGTAGGAACCAAGTGGGTCTTCCGCAACAAGCAAGATGAGCATGGTGTGGTGACAAGAAACAAAGCCCGACTTGTGGCCAAGGGATACTCACAAGTCGAAGGTTTGGATTTCGGTGAAACCTATGCACCCGTAGCTAGGCTTGAATCAATTCGCATATTACTTGCCTATGCTACTTCAAAAGTGAAAAGTGCCTTCCTCATGTGAAAAGTGCCTTCCTCAACGGACCAATCAAGGAAGAGGTCTATGTTGAGCAACCTCCCGGCTTTGAAGATAGTGAGTACCCTAACCATGTTTATAAACTCTCTAAGGCGCTTTATGGGCTCAAGCAAGCCCCAAGAGCATGGTATGAATGCCTTAGAGATTTCCTTATCACTAATGGTTTCAAAGTCGGAAAAGCCAATCCTACTTTACTAAAACTCTTGACAATGATTTGTTTGTATGCCAAATTTATGTTGATGATATTATATTTGGGTCTACTAACGAATCTACATGTGAGGAATTTAGTAGGATCATGACACAGAAATTCGAGATGTCTATGATGGGGGAGTTGAAGTACTTCTTGGGATTTCAAGTGAAGCAACTCCAAGAGGGCACCTTCATTAGCCAAACGAAGTATATTCAAGACATTCTAAACAAGTTTGGAATGAAGGATGCCAAGCCCATCAAGACACCCATGGGAACCAATGGGCATCTCGACCTCAACACAGGAGGTAAATCCGTTGATCAAAAGGTATACCGGTCGATGATAGGTTCTTTACTCTATTTATGTGCATCTCGACCGGACATTATGCTTTCCGTATGCATGTGTGCAAGATTCCAAGCCGACCCTAAGGAAGCTCACCTTACGGCCGTAAAACGAATCTTGAGATATTTAGTTCATACTCCTAAGTTTGGGCTTTGGTATCCTAGGGGATCCACATTTGATTTAATTGGTTATTCGGATGCCGATTGGGCAGGGTGTAAAATTAATAGAAAGAACACATCGGGGACTTGCCAGTTCTTGGGAAGATCCTTGGTGTCTTGGGCTTCAAAGAAGCAAAATTCCGTAGCTCTTTCTACCGCCGAAGCCGAGTATATTGCCGCAGGTCATTGTTGCGCGCAATTGCTTTGGATGCGGCAAACCCTTAGGGACTACGGTTACAAATTAACCAAAGTTCCTCTTCTATGTGATAATGAGAGTGCAATCCGCATGGCGGATAATCCCGTTGAGCATAGCCGCACTAAACACATAGCCATTCGGTATCATTTTCTAAGGGATCACCAACAAAAGGGGGATATCGAGATTGCATATATTAACACCAAGGGACATTTAGCCGATATCTTTACCAAGCCACTAGATGAACAAACTTTTAACAAACTTAGGCATGAGCTAAATATTCTTGATTCTAGGAATTTCTTTTGATGTCTTGCACACATAGCTCATTAATATACCTTTGATCATGTCTCTTTTATATGCTATGACTAATGTGTTTTCAAGTGAATTTCAAACCAAGTCATAGGTATATTGAAAGGGAATTGGAGTCTTCGGCGAAGACAAAGGCTTCCACTCCACTCCATGACTCATCCTTCGCCGTCTCTCCGAGCAACTCTCCAACTTTGGTATAATCTTCACTCATATTGTATTTTCCAAAGGAGGAGAAAGTAGTTTGAACAAGGGCTTATATTTCACTTAAAGTATCCGTTTTTGGCGATTCATGCCAAAGGGGGAGAAAGTATTAGCCCAAAGCAAAAGGACCGCACCACCACACCTTATTTTAAAGAAAATTTTCAAATTGGTATCTTATTATATTCAAAAGAGGGAGAAAATAGCACTTTCAAAAATGGTATTTTAAAACCCTCTTGAATACTAAGAGGAGGAATTTTATTAAGGGGGAGTTTTGTTTTAGTCAAAGGAAAAGCATTTGAAACAGGGGGAGAAAATTTCAAATCTTCAAAATGCTTCTCAAAATCTTATTCATTTACCTTTGACTTTTTGCAAAAGGACTTTGAAAACACTTTACAAAAGGATTTGCAAAAACAAAACCTATGGTGCAAGCGTGGTCCAAAATGTTAAAGACAAAGAAACAATCCATGCATATCTTATGAGAATTTATATTGGCTCAATTCTAAGTAACCTTTGCACTTACAATTATGCAAACTAGTTCAATTATGCACTTCTATATTTGCTTTGGTTTGTGTTGGCATCAATCACCAAAAAGGGGGAGATTGAAACGGAATTAGGCTTACACCTTTTTCCTAATTGATTTTGGTGGTTGAATTGCCCAACACAATAATTGGACTAACTAGTTTGCTCTGGTCTATAAGTTCTACAGGTGCCAAAGATTCACAATAAGCCAATAAAAAGACCAAGAAAGGGTTTAAACAAGAAGAGCAAAAGACAACCCAAAGGCACCATGGTCTGGCGCACCGGACAGTGTCCGGTGCACTACCGGACAGTGTCCGGTGCACCAGGGTACCTCAGGCCAAACTCTTCACCTTCGGGAATTCCCAGAGCCAGCGCGCTATAATTCACCAGACATGTCCGGTGTACACCGGACAGTGTCCGGTGCTCCAAGGGGACGCAGCTCTCAAACTTCGCAGCCTCGGGAATTCGCGGCAGCTGCTCCGCTATAATTCACCGGACATGTCCGGTGTGCACCGAACTGTCCGGTGAGACGACGAGGCAACGGCTATTTCGGCGCCAACGGTCGCCTGCAACAGCAATAAATGCGCGCCAGTGCGCGCAGGCGTCAGGCACGCCCATTCTGGCGCACCGGACATTCAACAGTACATGTCCGGTGTGCACCGGACATCCAGGCGGGCCCAGAAGTCAGAAGCTCCAACAGTCGAGTCCCAACGGGTTTGGTGACGTGGCTGGTGCACCGGACTGTCCGGTGCACCATACGACAGTCAGCCTCCACCAAACGGCTAGTTTGGTGGTTGGGGCTATAAATACCCCAACCACCCCACATTCAATTGCATCCAAGTTTTCTACACTTCAACACCATACAAGAGCTCTAGCATTCAATTCCAAGCACACAAAAAAGATCAAATCCTCTCCAACTCCACATCAAGCCTTAGTGATTAGAGAGAGTGATTTGCCGTGTTCTTTTGAGCTCTTGCTCTTGGATCTCTTCTTTTCTTTCTCATTTGTTCTTGTGATCAAGACTCCATTGTAATCAAAGCAAGAGGCACCAATTGTGTGGTGGGCCTTGCGGGGAAGTTTTGTTCCCGGCTTTGATTTGAGAAGAGAAGCTCACTCGGTCCGAGGGACCGTTTGAGAGAGGGAAGGGTTCAAAGAGACCCGGCCTTTGTGGCTTCCTCAACGGGGAGTAGGTTTGCAAGAACCGAACCTCGGTAAAACAAATCCACGTGTCTCACTCTTCATTCGCTTGCGATTTGTTTTGCGCCCTCTCTCGCGGACTCGTTATTGTTTCTAACGCTAACCCGGCTTATAGTTGTGTTTATATTTGTAAATTTCAGTTTCGCCCTATTCACCCCCCTCTAGGCGACTTTCAATTGGTATCAGAGCCCGGTGCTTCATTAGAGCCTAACCGCTCGAAGTGATGTCGGGAGATCACGCCAAGATGGAAATGGAGACCGGCGATTACATAATTGGATAGCATCGACAATCCATTTCATGTATTCATCCCTCATATCCTTTTTCTTCTTAGGTTTAGGAGAGTCATGCAAAACCTTACGCTTTCCCTTAACTGTAGAGCTAGGGTTAAGTGTGCTGTTCTCACCTGCACCAAAAATGTCTTCTTCGTGACCATCAGATGATGAATTAGCATCCTCAACTCTAGGAACAGGGGTTGTCTCATTGGTGCACACAATGGGTCCAAACATTATCTTAAGGTCATCCTCATTCTCAAGCGGGGCAGTTTTGAACATAATACACCCTAGCATTGCCTACAGTAAAATGGAATTTCCTACTTTTAGATGCCGATCAGTATTCCTAAACTACAAAATAAAAAAGGCTACTTACTTCATTTTGCTTAGCCCACCACTCATCTGGTGCACTGATTGATCTAGTATGAGGGTCTCGACCAAGACCTGTTGCCCTTTGATTAAGTGTTTTCCATTGCTTGTACATTCTCTTTAAAGAGTCCCACCTATTCTTCATTTGATCCCTGGTGTACGTGCGTGAAAGGGAATTAGGCTTACACCTTTTTCCTAATTGATTTTGGTGGTTGAATTGCCCAACACAAATAATTGGACTAACTAGTTTGCTCTAGTCTATAAGTTCTACAGGTGCCAAAGATTCACAATAAGCCAATAAAAAGACCAAGAAAGGGTTTAAACAAGAAGAGCAAAAGACAACCCAAAGGCACCTTGGTCTGGCGCACCGGACTGTCCGGTGTGCCACCGGACAGTGTCCGGTGCACCAGGGCACTCGAGGCTGAACTCTTCACCTTCGGGAAATTCAGAGGGCGCTCCGCTATAATTCACTAGACTGTCCGGTGAGTCACTGGACAGTGTTCGGTGCACACCGGACTGTCCGGTGTGCCAGCGAAGCAACGACTACTTCGCACGCAACGGTCGACTGCAACCGCATTCAATGCTCCACAGTGCGCGCCAGAGTCAGAGCACATGCAGTTGGCGCACCGGACAGTCTACAGGACCTGTCCGGTGCACCACCAGATAGCCCAGAGGCCCCACAAGTCAGAGCTCCAACGGTCGAATCCCAACGGTCTGCTAACGTGGCTGGCGCACCGGACTGTCCGGTGCGCCATGCGACAGCACACTTCCAACAACCATTTTTGGTGGTTGGGGCTATAAATACCCCAACCACCCCACATTCAATGGCATCCAAGTTTCCACATTTCTACACCTTACAAGAGCTATAGCATTCAATACAAGGCACACCAAAGAGATCAAATCCTCTCCCAACCCCACATAAAAGCTTTAGTGATTAGAGAGAGAGATTTGTTGTGTTCATTTGAGCTCTTGCGCTTGGATTGCTTCTTTTCTTTCTCATCTTCTTGTGATCAAACTCAATTTTAACCAAGGCAAGAGACACCAATTGTGTGGTGATCCTTGCGGGAACTTCGTGTTCCGTTTGATTGAGAAGAGAAGCTCACTCGGTCTAGGTGATCGTTTGAGAGAGGGAAAGGGTTGAAAGAGACCCGGTCTTTGTGACCACCTCAACGGGGAGTAGGTTTGCAAGAACCGAACCTCGGTAAAACAAATCATCGTGCCTCGCTCTTTATTTGCTCACGATTTGTTTTGTGCCCTCTCTCTCGGACTCGTTTATATTTCTAACGCTAACCCGACTTGTAGTTGTGCTTAAGTTTGTAAATTTCAGATTCGCCCTATTCACGCCCCCCTCTAGGCGACTTTCAGTGCGTCCAGTGCATTCCTTAAACTTCCTAATGAGGTTAGCATACCCTTTTGCATTTAGAAAGTGTTGCGGCCTGTTGCCTGCATTGACCTCTTCTACACAAATTTCTATGTAAATCTTTGTTGCTCTTGTGTCCCACTTTGCAATCACGTTGCCAGACTTCCCCATCTAATGCAAAACAAGTATAAAGTTAAAGAACTAGGAAGTGTACTAAAAAAAAGAAGCAAAATAACACGCTGAAGGTACCATAATACCATAAGGTACTAGCAGAACTGCTATGATTCAGGTTTGACTTATTACATACACTAACATACTTTAGATGAATCCAACCGATCATGGACACAAAACACTTGGAACAGATGACACCTGCGCACTAAGCAAAAGTCTGTTCCTATTTACATAGGCCTAAACCCTTACTGGCAGGCTAACCATGTACTAACTTAAACCTCATTATCACTAAAGGAAGGCATCTGATCTGATTCGTATTTGTCACACCCGGTTTTGGAAGGCAAACCAAATGCGAACCATGTACGTGCCAGGATTAGAAACTCACGTACACAGCGATTACATAATTGGACATCATCACATAATGCTCGAATTAAATAACAGAAAGGTACTTAATTACATCAAGATGTCCAAGACATCCACAGAGTTTATTACATAACCATTGTTTAACATAATTATCAAAGTGCGGAAATACGAAACGTAGATGTTAAGCCTACACAGGCAGCTGACTGTGGGTTTGCCACTAAGAAAGAATGAGAACTCGTCGTAGTCCTGAAACTCCTCGAAGTCATCCATGTTGCCAGCATCACCTCCTGAGCATTGGGTACACTGGGGACAACCTGGGTGGGGGTGGTGTGTAAAGCAAGGGTGAGTACACATCAACGTACTCAGCAAATGTCCCGTTTGGCTAAAGTGGACTAGCTGTATATGGAGTTGCGGTTAAGCAGTTGCTTTTAGTTGGTCAAGTATTTATTACTATTAGTAGAGCCAAGTTTTAGTAATAAACCCAGTTATTACCCAGAAGTACCTCCTCAAAAGAGGAAATACCAGAGATCAGATTTTATATCATCGTTGTTAACCATCATCATAAAAGTATCCAAAGTTCTTCTAATCAAAGAGGATCCCAAGGCTGTTCTTAACTGTGAGCTCGGCTGATATACCAATTTTTAACACTCTGCAAAGGTTGTACACTTTACCCACAAGTCGTGATCCCTTTCCAGCCTGGGTTGTACAAACCCGATCTTCACTACCAAGGTGAATGGCCAGGGATACACTACGTAGCCTTTACAAAGACTCCCCTGGTGCATAGTTGCTCGTTAGGTTTCGCCAGTCGTACAAACGCAGTGCACCTCCCCAAGGTGGGTGACTAACAAAACCAAATTGAAAGAACCTCTGCACCCCAACCTTGACAGAGCGAGCACTACACCCCGGCCCCCATTGACGGCCCTCCGGCAAAGCCAACTACACCCCCAGATTCATCTAATTAATCAGCTATGGGCGTCCCATTCCACCCTCATTATTGTACTGTTATCCCGGGTGGTCACTCCACGAACAGGTTCTTATGGAGAGGTACTCAGGAAAAAGGCCTGAGGCCCCTAAGGTATCACAAGATCATCCACATAATCAGGATAACAGAATTGTATCATAAATGTTCACATCATGTTCATTGATTAAGTTAAGGCAATAGCAAAGTGCTAACCATGATAACCCAAAAGCGTAAACAAGGATAAGTGAATACAGACTAGTCAATCCTTAGGTTTCATAAAGTAATGCAGGACAGTGAATTATAAAGTATGTAGGACATAATGGGTCAAAGGACACTTGCCTTCACCAGATTGTTGCTCAGTGAGGTCTCCAACAACACACTCAGAAACCTCGGACTGCTCGTTGTCTAAATAAAGCGAGCATGCATTCAATACATTTGGAAAGTACAAATGAACATCACACCAAACATGTACAAACATTGGAACACATCTTAAAAGGACACAATACTACATAAGGGATAATGAATTCAAAGTATAATCATAAACTATAACATACATTTACTTTATTTGAAAATAGATTGTTATTTCCCCTAAGTGTTACTTATAAGTACATAATCATAGTTCAACTTATTTTAATGTGACCTAAAATTTAGAGCAGAGGTGAACTCATGTAGTACACATTATTAATCTCACAAGCTTACACATGTTTAAATCCCTAAGGTTCTCCTTTTATTTATTTTATTAAATAAATAAAAATACATCTACATTAGTTCATATTCAATCCTAAAAAATAGAGTGTGCAGACAGTAAGTGAAACCATTTTATTTAAACAGAGAATAATTCTATGAACATTTTGCAATTTGAATCACTAAATTTGGAGTTAATATGCAAAAGTTATGAAATAAACAAGTTTGGAAATTCAAAATATGAAATTAGGGCTAATTCTGTGAATATTTAAAAGTCCAGGGCTAAATCTGCAAGATTACAGAGGCCTGCGCGCGAAAACCATGGACGGCGGTTTGATTTCCGATAAACCGAGGGTCTCTTTAAGAAAACTACCGTGCGAAGGGGTATCGGGTGAATCTAACCGTTAGATCAGGAACCGACGGCCGAGATTAGATCTGCGGCCGAGGGCGCGCGCGAGCGGGTGAGCGCTGATAGGCGGACAGGGAGTGTCAGCGACAGAGGGGGAGAGCGCGCTGACCGAGTGGGCCCAGCGCTAGAGGGTTTGGGCGCTGACAGGCGGGCTAGGGCATCAGGGCGTGCGTGCGCGAAGCATTATCCGTGATCTTGGCCGTTCGATCTGAATCGGACGGAGGGGATTAGACCAGGGGGAAACAGACGGCTGCGGGTGGCGCTGCTCCTCTCCATGGCGGTGAGGTCGCCGGAGTTGAGGATGGGGCGAGCTAGGGTGGCTCCAGGGTCGCCGGAGTTGGGCAGAGACGAAGAGGACGCCACGACGAACTCAATGGCGGGGAAGAGGCCATTAATCCATGGGCAGAGAGGGGAGAATGGCGGTGAGAAAGCCTCGGGCGGGCCGAAGTAACTCCGGTGAGCCATTCCGGCCATGAGGAGGGGACTTAAGGCGCGCTAAGGCCTTGGCTAACTTTAGCAGAGGCAGGGTGACACAAGGACCTACTCCAGTGAACTAGACCGAGCTAAATCGGCCAGCCACCGCGCGAGCACGGCGGACCGCCGCGGCCGAGCACCGGCGAAGGTTAAATTGACCGAACACAGGGCGCAATAGGGGAAATTGGGCACGAGGACGAGTGTCTCACCTCGGGGCGGAGCTCGGGGAGGCTTGGAGCGGTCTCCGGCGAGCTGGATGGCCGGGAATGCGGGCACGGGTCTCTGGTGGCAGCTGTCGGTGTGGGCAGAGCGCGAGAGAGGGTGAAGCTGAGCGAAATAAGGCGAGGGGTGTGCACTGGGCACTTGTGGGGCTCTAAGAAGGGAGTTGGGCACGTGGGCGGGCGTCGTGGCCGAGAAATCCAGCGACGTGCGTGAGTGCGCACGCGCCGGTCCACGGCGAGCGCGGAGGGGGTGGAACTGACAGGGCAGGCCCACAGCGCAAAGAGAGAAGAAAGGGGCACGCGGGGCAATGGCTCGGTGACTGGCGATCCGGGCCCGCGAGACAGAGAGAGAGAGTGAGCGGGCAAAGGAAACTGGCGTCGACAGGTTGGCCCCACTGGGCAGCAAGCGAGAGAGGGGGGCACGAGGGAGAACTACCGCTGACAGGCGGGGTCCGCGTGTCACACAGCGCGGGCGCGCGGGCGCGTGACCTGGCTGGGCCGACTTGGGCCGGCTAGGCTCCTTTCCCTTTTTCTTTTTCTTTTTCTCTAGATTTTCTAATTCCTTTTCTATTTCTTTTTCTATAGGATTTTCAATTCCAAATCAAACTAGGTTTCAAATTCAAATAAATTCAAACTTGTGCAACACCTCAGCATGATGCAACATATCATGACTCATAAGGTTTTGGCAAAAATAAATAATTAACCTCCACTAGTTTAAGTTATTTCTAATCAAAAAGGAAAAATGGAGAAAGAATCTAGAGAGAGAGAAAGCCTAGAGTGAGAAAAAGAAAAGTAACACATGATTTTGGGTGATAATTAGAAAGAAATTTTATACCCTCAAAATCAGGGTGTTACAGACCTATCCCCCTTAAAAGAATATCGCCCTCGAGATTCAGGGCTGGCTAGAAAAGAGCTCATGGTACTTGGCTTTCAAATCATCTTCTCTTTCCCAGGTTGCTTCTTCTTCTGAGTGGTGACCCCATTTGACTTTGCACATCCTGATGGTACTTCTCCGAGTGACCTGATCTACTGTCTCCAGAATTTGAGTTGGTTTCTCAATATAAGTCAGATCTTCTTGAACTTCAAGATCCTCTGCTGGCAACTACTCTTCTGGCACTCTCAAGCATTTCTTCAACTGAGACACATGGAACACATCGTGCACAGCGGATAGATTCTCTGGTAAGTTGAGTTGATAAGCCACTTCTCCACGTCTTTCTTGAATCTAATACGGCCCAATATAACGAGGTGCTAGCTTGCCTTTGACTCCAAACCTCTTGGTTCCTCTGATGGGTGACACCTTTAAGTAGACATAGTCTCTCACTTCAAAATTGAGTTCCCTTCTTCTGGTGTCAGCATAGCTTCACTGTCTAGACTGTGCTGCCTTTAAATTCTCTCGGACCATACTGATGTTCTCTTCAGCTTCAAGCAAAATATCTGGACTGAACACCTGTCTTTCACCAGGTTGATCCCAATGCAATGGAGTTCTGCAATTCCTCCCATAGAGTGCTTCGAGTGGTGACATCTTCAAACTGACCTGATAGCTGTTGTTGTAAGAGAATTCTGCATATGGTAATCTCTTGTCCCAACCTATTTTGTCTTGCAAAGCACAAGCCCTCAACATATCCTCCAGAATCTGATTGGTTCTCTCTGTTTGACCATCTGTCTGCGGGTGATAAGCTGAGCTGAACTTCAAGTGTGTGCCCAAAGCTTCATGCAACTGCTGCAAAAAATGAGAGGTGAACTGGGTGCCTTTATCTGATACTATCTTCTTCGGAATGCCATGCAAGCACACAATCCGAGCCATGTATAGTTCGGCTAACACCACACTGTTGTAAGTGGTCTTGACTGGTATGAAATGGGCCGCCATTGTCAAACGGTCCACTACTACCCAGATGGAGTCATAACCAGTACGAGTGCGGGGCAAACCGACTATAAAGTCCATTCCGATCTCATCCCACTTCCACTGAGGAATCTGCAACGGTTGCAACAAACCTGCTATCTCCCACAGCCACATACTCTGCTATCTCCCTTTTCATATCGTACCACCAGAATCTTTTCTTCAGGTCTTGGTACATCTTCTCACTACCAGGGTGTATAGAGTATGCTGTCTCATGAGCTTCCTTGAGAATCAGTTCCCGGATCGATTTGATATCGGGAACACACAATCTGTCCTTGAACCTTACCACTCCTTCTGCGTCTTCACAGAAATCCTTGCCTTTCCCATCTATGATTAGCTGTCGGATCTCGTTGATCTTCTCATCCTCCTTCTGACCCTTCCTGATGTCTTGCTCTAGAGTGGGTTCCAACTCAATTGCCACTCCTTGAGTGTTGTTCAGAAACCCGAGACTCAATCTGTCGAACTCCTTTGCTGTCTCATATGACATCGGGTGAGCGGCCAACATATTAACTTGACTCTTTCTGCTAAGAGCATCTGCAACCACATTTGCTTTGCCTGGATGATAATGAATCTCTAGCTCATAATCTTTGATCAACTTTAGCCATCTTCGTTGTCTCATGTTTAACTCTTACTGAGTGAATATGTATTTGAAACTCTTGTGATTCGTGTAGATATCACACTTCTGCCCATAAAGATAATGTCTCCAGGTCTTCAATGCATGAACCACGGCTGCTAATTCCAGATCATGAGTAGGATAATTCTTCTCATGAATCTTCAATTGTCGAGACGAGTATGCCACTACTCTCCCTTCCTGCATCAATACACATCCCAGTCCGGTATACGAAGGATCACAATACACTGAGAATGGCTTGTAAACATCTAGCAAAATCAGTACTGGTGCTGTTGTCAACTTCTCCTTCAATGTCTCAAAGGACTTCTGGCAAGCTGGGGTCCACTTGAACTCAACCTTCTTTGCCAACAAAGCTGTCATTGGCCTGGCAATCTTGAAGAAACCTTCAATGAAACACCGATAATAACTGGCCATTCCGATGAAACTCTTGATTCCTCGGACATCTTTTGGTGCTTTCCAGTCCAAGATAGCTGTTACCTTCTTCGGATCTACAGCCAATCCCTCTCGGTTTATAATGTGACCCAAGAACAGGACTTCACTGATCCAGAACTCGCACTTGCTAAGCTTGGCATACAACTGACAATCTTGTAGCCTCTGAAATACTTTCCTCAAATGCTCCTCATGCTCTTGCTCATTTTGGGAATATATAAGAATGTCATCAACGAACACTACTACGAACTTGTCGAGGTAGTCCATGAACACGCTGTTCATCAAGTACATGAAGTAAGCTGGTGCATTCGTCAAGCCGAATGACATGACCGTGAACTCTATTGGGGCGAAGGCGAAGACGCTACCCTTCGCTCGATGCCTTCGTCGCCTCGCTACACCAATGAAGACCACGCCCGAGCGGTCACCCTTCGTCCTCTCCATTTCAAGACAAAGGCAAGCCTCCAACAAAGACTGCTAGTCCCACGTCTTCATCGCGCCCGGAGGCCCATGTGGGATTCGGCCCACTGTAACGGGACCCGCATGGATAAGTGTGTTACAGGCCTAATTTGTAATAGCCTTTTCTGTAATGACGGTCTGTAACCTCCCCTTGTGGGAATATTCTGGGAATAGTCTGGGTACCCGAGGGCATAAACGTTGATGCGTCATGATGCCCGATCTTCACGACGTAGGATCAATCTTCAGATAACTAGCTTCAAAGAAGCCAAGATAACTTGCTGCAAGCAGCGATAACTAGTGCAACCTGACAAATAAAACTCGAAGCTAACCACCGTCTTTGACAGGCAGCCTGAATCGAGGATTCGCCCAACCACACTCTCAAAGAACCAACCAACACAACCTACAATCAATCAAGGAGACCTCGAAGGGAGTAGGAGCACCAATTGGGAGCGGATGAAGCCGCCGCTTCTGCAATCCCGCGAAGGAATTCACAAGAGCAAAGGGGTAGAGATCACTCTCAATATTTGTTAGCACACAGCTGAACAAAGGGATTCTGTTTTAGATTACCATAAGCTGCCTTACATCATAATCATAGGGGGGTATTTATACTAGTAACAACCAGCCTTAGCGACGTATAAACACAAAACAAAAATATTTTCACTTGCTAATGTGAAGGAGCCTCTTCGGGAGATCTGCAGAGCTGATTTCCGTGTGGCTGTTTGACTTCTGCGTAGCCTTCAGTATTTAGACAATAACTTCTTCTAGGAATCTTCAAATGACGTGGGGATAGGTGCGTTGGAAAGCTGACTTGATAATCTTTCTCACCATGTATAGCATGCTTAATGAAACTTCGTAGAATGATGCAGTTTAATACGAGAACTTGGTCATCAAGCAGACTATTGACCTTCTGACCAGTCAGCACTAAAGTAGGTCGGCTGCCTTTATGGTAGATTGGATTAAGTCGGCTTTAGAAGCATTGGAAACTAGACTTCAAGAGCTTTCCAAAAAGTACTTATGGGCCTTCATAGCTTTTGGGAATCAAAAGATATGACTGTTTCTTCTGAATGGTTCTATAGCGCTGGACTGACTTGGACATAGCTCTTCTTGCTGATTCGCCTTTGATATGTTTTGTCCTTCCTCTTTGGTGAACCTAAGTAATATCAACATACACGACTTAGGTAGCATAAAATTCTCATTAGTGTTTAATTGAAATTCATAAAGTATCGCGTGCACCTCTTGCTGTAGCTTCTTAGCTCGGCTACGTGTAATTGGTCCATCAAAGACTTGGGTTGGTGATGATGTTGGTTGTACTTGAGTTGATGTAGCTTGATTTGGGGGTTGTAATATGTTTCTTAATGGCTTGGTCATATCATCCTCCTCCCCTTGAAAAGGAGTCATCCTTGACTATGAAGTGTCTTCACTTGTAAATGGTAAGAGGTCAGCAACATTGAACGTGTTGCTCACGCCATAGCTTGGTGGAAGATCTATCTTGTATGCATTATCATTGATCTTGGCAAGAATACAAAATGGACCATCCCCTCGTGGCATCAATTTGGTTTTGCGCTGATTAGAAAAATGCTCTTTGCGCAAGTGAATCCAAACCACGTCCTTCGGTGCAAATAACACTTTCTTCCTATGCTTGTTCATACTTGCAGCCTTGCGCACTGCTTTGAGCTCAATTGCTTCGTTGGTCTTCTCATGTATCTTTTTTATATAAACAGCACGCTTGGAGGCTTCCATATTGGTTCTTTCATTCGTTGGAGCTGACCAATCCTTGATTGCTTTCTCCTTGGATTCATCCACTTCTATTCCCTTTCCTGAAACAACAAAGCCAAGAAACACAATATGGTCTATGCAAAAACTACACTTCTCAAGATTAGCAAATAATTTCTCCTTTTTAAGCTCATCTAAGACTTGCCATATGTGTTTCACATGTTCATCAAAAGATTTGTTATAAATTAGAATATCATCAAAGTAGACAACAATAAATTTTCCAATGAAAGTTCTTAAGACATGGTTCATTAATCTCATAAAAGTACTAGGAGCACTTGTCAAACCAAATGGCATCACTAACCATTCATACAACCCAAATTTTGTTCGAAATGTAGTTTTCCATTCATCTCTAGTTTTAATTCTTATTTGATGGTATCCATTTCTCAAATGAATTTTAGTAAAAATTGTGGAACCACTTAATTTATCAAGCATACCATATAGCCGTGGAATAGGATGGCGATAGCGAATGGTAATATTATTTATAGCTCTCCAATCAACACACATCCTCCAAGATCCATCTTTTTTTGGTACTAAAATCACAGGAACAGCACAAGGGCTTAAACTTTCACGAACAAAACCTTTATCAAGAAGTTCTTGCACTTGCCTTTGTATCTCCTTAGTTTCTTCAGGATTGGTTCGATATGGTGGACGGTTAGGAAGTGAAGCCCCTGGAATGAGATCAATTTGACGCTCAATCCCACAATTGGAGGTAGTCCAGCCGGTGTTTCTTGTGGAAACACGTCTTCAAAGTCCTGCAAAAGATCAGCCACAACATTAGGAAGAGATGTTATGTCGTTAGGAGAAATCAAAATATCTTTGTTCACAAGTACAAAGAGTACTTGATATGGGTTGTTCCTCACTTCTCTTAGCTCAGTTTTTGTGGCTAGCATAACTAGATGTTCTCCCTCTTCCTTCCTTTTATCTCTTGAATTTGGCTTGTAGCACTCACTCACCGAATTGTGGATGACACTCAATTTCTGTTGCTCTTCTCCTCCTCTACTTGCTGCACTAATTTTAGTTTTCTTTTGTAAGTGTTCAGCCATGATTTGTTGAGGGATCATAGGCTTGAGTACATACTTTCTCCCTTTCAGATCTAGTGTGTACTGATTTGTTATTCCATAATGCTGAGAATAACGGTCATATTGCCAAGGTCTTCCCAACAGCAAGTGACACACAGACATGAGTGCAACATCGCACTCCACTATTGTGGGGGACAGATATCCCCCAGGTCCACTGGAAGGATAAAAGACCTCACGAAAGGCCCAAGGGCCCAATAAATCGTAAGGTCATCCCTTCGTGGGCCTAGGGAGGAATGACCAATGAAGCGGATCGACACAAGGCCGGATCGGTGCGAACCCAGACGACCCAACAACGTCGAGCGAGTAACCACCACAGAGGCCCGACTTTCCCACGCTGGAACCCCGTGCAACGGAACCAAGCGAGAATGAGTCGGCGGAACTATAGGAAGATAGACTCAATCGGTTCACTATTTCTTAGGTGCGCATTGTTATCATATCTGCATGTATTGCCCCACGGTCGAATATATAAGGCCTAGGGGGCACCCCTTCAGAACGATCGATCTCACTACTCAGCCATCCACCTCGACTCTCTATGTTCCTTATACTAGAGAGTTCCCTTGTAATCCACCACATAAAGCATTCCCGCCAGGATGTAGAGTGTTACGCATCTCTAAGCGGCCCGAACCTGTACATCATTGTTCACAGTTTCTCGTGGGCCCAGCACGAACCAACGAGCTACAGTCGGCAACATGGTCCTACTCCTAAAAACACCTTGAGGGGCAACCCCGGGTGTGCGGTCGGACCCAAAACACCGACAGCTGGCGCGCCAGGTAGGGGGTGTGTCGCCGATCTAAGCTAGCTCAATGGACGTCACCTTCCAGCGCAAGATCACCCTCCGCCCCGGATCCGTGTTCTGCTTCAGAACTATCTCATCTGTAGCCGATGAGGAAGGAACTCTACATCGCATCGCAGATCCGCCAAGGAAGAAGTCTCCTCCAGCAACCTCTGAAAATATCAGAGTAAGGCAGGGAAAAGCGCAACCTCCAACGCTCCGAAAAAAGATCGCCTTCAACAAGCCAGGGCCCGAGGGCCCGCTGACCCAGAGAACTCCACTGTCTACCTCTCCGACGAAAGAATGGACACAGATCGCAAGGAAGAAAGAAACAAATAAAACCGGAGGAAGCAAGTTGTTCTTTCTGTGCCTCTGCCCTCAAAGGAGAGCGGAAAGAAGATCACCACGACAGCCGCACCCTTCTACCCCGACGTCCTCTTCATTGGGAGAGTGGAGTCGCCCCCCGTCTCCGACGACGAGCCGACTGCACCCGGAGAGGAACCTCCTCAGCGGGAATCCTGCCGACAGAGGAACCGACGCTGAAATATCCAGCGACATCACGAGGCCGGAGAGCGGGACCCGGAGCAGCCTGTTTCGCGAGACGAGGTCTCAGAAATAGGAGAGACTCCAGAGGAACGTGTCTTCAGGGAACGAAGGAATTCTCGACGGCGTGATCGCCGATGAGCTCAGGAACAAGCCGAGCAGGGGGCAAGGCAACGTCGGGAAAATCCACTCTTCGGGCGCAACCTGAACCCCGACTTCGCCCGAGCCATGAAGACGCCGAGTGAAGTCGGAGGAGTACTGGCTCGGATAGCTGATGGGCTCCCTCGGACTCCCGACGCCGAGGGCTATCGACGACTGTTCACTCAAGCAGCCAACCATCTTCTACCTCTCGCTCACCCGCCGAACGACCTACGACACGCCATCAACAGTCGTCGGGACGCGCGGAGCTCCATCAATGCCTCGCGTGAATGACGACATGAGAACAAGATCCGCCGCCGGGAAGAGTACGACAGGGACCACAGCATCCCAGCTCAGAGTCAGGCCACCAGAACTGAGTCAGCGACAGCCTCGACTGGCGGAACCACCCGGGGACGGTCGAGGCGCCACGACAACCACTCCCCTCCCCGGGACAGACATCATCCCCGACGACAGGAAGACACGTGTGGAGTGTCTGCACTTACTCCACACCTTAGGGCCATTCAATGGCCCCCTAACTTCAAGGTATCTAATGTCGACAAATATGAAGCTAAGCAGGATCCAGGAGGATGGCTGGCCGTCTACACCACCGCTGCTCGAGCTACTGGGGCGTCCGAGGACGTAATGACCGCATACTTGCCCATTGTCCTCGGGCAAGACGCGCTGCAATGGCTACGACATCTACCCCGACACTGCATCGACGACTGGAGCGACTTCAGTCGACGCTTCACCGCCAACTTTCAGTCCCTCTCCGACAAACCAGCGCAACCATGGGACCTCAAATCCATCAAGCGCTGGGGGGACGAAACTCTCCGGTCGTACCTCAAAAGGTTTCAGACCATGAGGAATCGTATCCCCGAGGTCACGGAGGCGGCCGTGATCGAGGACTTCTACAAAGGATCCAACGACTCGGCCTTCGTCCGAGCCATATTACAGAAAGCGCCGACTACCTCCGAGCAACTGTTCTGGGAAGCCGACCTCTACATCACCGTCGACGAGCGAGCTCAGGACCTCATCGGAGGAGCGAAGCCTACGCTAGCAGCACCACGACGCGATACGAACCAGCAACCCAACAAACGCTGGGAGAAGAGGCCTCGCGAAGAAGTTCACGCCACCGGACCACCCGCCTCTCGCGCCCAGGGAGGACCTCGTGGAGGCGAACGCACGCTGGACGACATCCTTGACGCCCAGTGCCCGTACCACAAGGACATGCGCCACACCCTTCGGAACTGCAGAGACTTCAAGCACTCCGTTGGGCACGGCCGACCCTTCCAACCTCTACCTCCTCCTCCGCCGCGAGGAGGACCAGGAGAACCACGACAACCCTAGCAACAGGAGGAGGGAGGAGGCGGAGCCTTCCCGCGCGTTGACAGAGAGGTCAACGTCATCTTCGGTGGACACGGATCGCAGGAGAACAGAAGACATCAAAAGCTCAATGATCGCCAAATATTGGTGGCGACCACCGGCCCTCCCGCTCCGTACCGATAGTCGGAGCACCCGATCACCTTCACTCGGGCAGATCAATGGCTCAACTTCCACCACTCGGGCAAATACCCGCTCCTCGTCGATCCAGTGATCCGAGAGAGCAGGGTGAAGAAGGTATTAGTGGACGGGGGGAGCAGCATCAATGTCACCTTCCCCCGGACACTCCAAGGCGTGGGAGTTCACCTCAAAGAGCTCCACGAGTCAGATACTCCTTTCTTCGGCATCGTGCCGACTGAAGGAGAATACCCGCTGGGCCACATTTACATGCCAGTCACCTTCGGAACTCCGGAGAACTACAGAACCGAGTTCCTAAGGTTCGAAGTGGCGAACTTCGACTGCGGGTACAACGCCATCATCGGGAGGCGGGGATTGGCAAAATTCATGGCCATTCCACACTACACATACATGATATTAAAGATGCCAGGACCGCAAGGAATCATAACTGTGCGCGCTGACTTCCAAGGCGCCGCAAAATGTTTTCGAGTGGCCATCCAGGCGGCCCTCACCACCAAACCATCAGCGATTTCTTCTATATAGGCAAACTCTAAGCATGAGGAAGACCTCACGGTACCCGCAAATGAAGCACAAGTCGCGACCTCTATGCGGCCGACTGAAGAAACCAAAAGGATCAACCTCGGGTTTGCTGACGAACGCAAGACTGCCATCATCAGCTCCAGCCTGGATGACAAATAGGAAGGCGCGCTCGTCCAGTTCCTGCAAGATAACCGAGATGTATTCGCATGGCAACCTGCGGATATCCTAGGAGTCCCGAGAGAACTGGTCGAGCACAAATTGAAGGTCTATCTCCAGGCGAGGCCGAATCGGCAAAAATTACGTCGTTTCACGCCCGACAAGAGAGAGGCCATCCGCGCTGAGCTGGCTCGCTTGGTCGCGGCTGGATTTATTAGAGAGGTGTTACATCCCGAGTGGTTAGCCAACCCTGTTCTTGTACTCAAAAAGAATAAAGTGGATTGGCGCATGTGCGTCGACTATACGGATCTCAACAAACCCTGTCCAAAGGATCCCTTCGGGCTCCCTAGGATAGATCAGGTGGTAGATTCCACCGCTGGATGTTCTGTGCTGTCTTTCTTGGATTGCTATTCCGGGTATCATCAGATTAGCCTGGCAAAAGAAGACGAGGAAAAAACAGCATTCATCACTCCATTCGGTGCTTTCTGCTATACCTCCATGCTGTTCGGCCTTAAAAACGCTGGAGCGACTTATCAGAGAGCCATTCAAACATGCTTAGCCGATCACTAGGGCAAGTGTGTGGAAGCTTATGTGGATGATGTGGTAATCAAAACAGAAAATTTCATTGAAGATCTACAGCTGGTTTTCAACAGTCTACGGCGATATCGATGGAAGCTTAATCCCGAAAAATGTGTCTTCGGGGTACCAGCAGGAAAGTTACTCGAGTTTATTGTTAGCCACCGGGGAATTGAAGCTAATCCAAAGAAGATTGAAGCTATCATGAAAATGGAGGCACCGCGATCACAAAAGAAAGTTCAAAGACTTACCGGATGTATGGCAGCCCTGAGCAGATTCATATCCAGGCTGGGAGAAAAAGGTTTACCATTTTATAAGCTACTCAAGAAGGTGGATAAGTTTCAGTGGACTTCAGAAGCACAGGAAGCCCTAGAAGCATTAAAAAAGTTCTTGACAACACCACCAGTGCTGAAACCGCCACGACGGGCCACGTCGACTCAACCAGCTAAAGATTTGCTGCTATATATCTCTTGCACGACTCACGTGGTGAGCACCGCGTTGGTAGTCGAGCGAGCAGAGGAAGGACATGCCTACCCAGTGCAACATCCTGTTTATTTCATCAGTGAAGTTCTGGGTCCCTCGAAGAAAAAATATCCTCAAGTTCAGAAGCTATTATATGCAGTACTTCTAACTGCACGCAAACTACGTCACTACTTTGACGACCACAAAGTCATAGTAGTCACTGGTTTTCCGATAGGGGATATTCTGCACAACAAGGAAGCCATTGGCAGAATAGCCAAGTGGGCCTGCGAGCTGGGATCTCATGACATTGAATTTCGACCTTGCACTGCCATCAAAACTCAAGCATTGGTTGATTTCGTATCAGAATGGACTGAACAACAAGTACCAGATAACCCATAAACTGCAGAGGCATGGCGAATGTATTTTGACGGCTCGTTAAAGCTGCAGGGAGCAGGCGCGGGGATCCTCTTTACCGCACCTGGAGGCGAGCACCTCAGATATGCCCTCCAGTTGTTATTTCCGGCCTCTAATAATGCAGCCGAATATGAAGCTCTGATTCATGGACTGAACATTGCTATATCACTGGGCATCAAGAGACTGATGGTATACGGAGATTCTCTAGTAGTCATAAGTCAGATAAACAAAGAATGAGTCTTTTCGAGCGATTCAATGGGAAAATACTGCACCGCCGTTCGGAAACTAGAAGATAAATTTGAAGGTCTGGAATTTCACCATGTAGAAAGAGATCGAAACACGGCAGCTGATGTATTGTCCAAGCTAGGATCCAGTCGAACTCAGGTCCCACCTGGAGTCTTTGTACAAGAAATACCACACCCAAGCATCTCACTGGATCAGGCAGAAGAATGTAATACCATGAGCCAACCAGAGTCAGATTCTGATGACTGGAGAAGGCCGATCATCAGATATATAAAGAATGAAGAGGAACCAGATGACAAAAATGCAGCCGAGCGCATCGCTAGACAGTCAACTCACTACACACTCATTGGGGAAACACTATACGGAAGGGGTGCATCGGGCGTCCTCATGAAATGCATTCTCTCATCTATTGGGAAGCAACTTCTAGATGAGGTCCATGCTGGGCAATGTGGAATACACGCAGCATCCAAAACACTAGTTGGGAAGGACTCCAGGTCGGGATTCTACTGGCCAACAGCAAAAAGTGATGCAGCCGGGTTAGTTCAGAGGTGCGAAGCCTGCTAGTACTTGTCAAAGCAACAACATCTACCAGCACAACAACTGCAGACCATACCAGTAACTTGGCCGTTCGCATGCTGGGGACTGGATATGATTGGACCTTTCAAGAAAGCTCAAGGAGGATACACTCATATACCGGTAGCAGTTGACAAATTCACTAAATGGATAGAGTTCAAACCCATTGCTTCTTTAACCTCAGCTAAGGCTGTGGAATTCATACAAGACATAATATTCAGATTCGGAATACCAAATAGTATCATAACTGACCTAGGATCCAACTTCACAAGTTCAGAGTTCTTCGATTTCTGCGAGCAAAAAAGCATTCAGATCAAATATGCTTCGGTGGCACACCCAAGAGCCAACGGGTAGGTTGAACAAGCTAACGGGATGATATTGGAGGCACTCAGGAAAAAAGTCTTCGATAAAAATGAAAAGTTCGTAGGAAAGTGGATAAGGGAGTTGCCCTACGCCGTTTGGAGCCTAAGAACTCAACCTAGTCAAGCTCTGCATGGAAATACTCCTTTCTTCATGGTCTACGGGTCAGAGGCAGTACTACCTGCTGACCTCAAGTTTGGGGCGCCAAGGTTGGTCTTTGAAAGCATAGCAGAAGCCGAGGCTACTAGGCTGGAGGATGTTGATATACTCGAGGAAGAACGGCTAAACACGATAATTCAATCAGCACGGTACCAGCAAACTTTGAGGCGTTATCACGATAAGGCCATGCGACGTCGATCCTTTGCAGTGGGAGATCTCGTCCTCCGCCGAATTCTAACGGGGGAGGGACGACATAAGTTGTCACCTCTATGGGAAGGATCATTCATAGTAGCAGAAGTCACTCGGTCGGGATCATATCGTCTCACTCAGATGGATGGCACGGAAATTGGAAACTCATGGAACATAGAACACCTCAGGAAGTTTTACCCCTAGCTGTATTTCAAAAGATATCGGGACGACAATGTACTCTGTAAACTAAAAATATATCATCAATAAGGAGACCTCAAGAATACCCATATTGTTCATGGTCGACCTGCATTCTTACTTAACTCGGGGTGACCACTATGCCCTACTAATGGAGCAATCAGCTTAAGTCGGCAAACGACTTAAGACGGTGCAACATGCTCGCGCTTACTTAACTCGGGGTGACCACTATGCCCTGCTAATGGAGCAATCGGCTTAAGTCGGCAACGACTTAAGACGGTGCAACATGCTCGCGCTTACTTAACTCGTGGTGACCATTATGCCCTGCTAACGGAGCAATCGCCTTAAGTCGGCAACGACTTAAGACGGTGCAACATGCTCGCGCTTACTTAACTCGGGGTGACCACTATGCCCTGCTAACGGAGCAATCGGCTTAAGTCGGCAACGACTTAAGACAGTGCAACATGCTCGCGCTTACTTAACTCGGGGTGACCACTATGCCCTGCTAACGGAGCAATCGGCTTAAGTCGGCAACGACTTAAGACGGTGCAACATGCTCACGCTTACTTAACTTGGGGTGACCACTATGCCCTGCTAACGGAGCAATCGACTTAAGTCGGCAACGACTTAAGACGGTGCAACATGCTCGCGCTTACTTAACTCGGGGTGACCACTATGCCCTACTAACGGAGCAATCGGCTTAAGTCGGCAATGACTTAAGACGGTGCAACATGCTTGCGCTTACTTAACTCGGGGTGACTACTATGCCCTATTAACAAAAGCCATCGGTTTAAGTCAGCAACGACTTAAGACGGTTCCACATGCTTACGATTACTCATATAGGGGCGACCTCTATGTCCCATGAAGAAGTCTCAAAATCATCACACAACATTTTACTTCTGCAAATTTAGATACTGCTGAATTCTAAACAATAGGAGAATAACAGTAGCATTCAAATATCAAGCAAGTGTCCTCTAACAAAATATCCGAGCACGATAACCGCGCGCTCAAAGCACGCAATGTTTTTTCTATTTTGCAACATTATTCTCAGGAGCAACCGACGAAGAAGGGCGACTTGAGGAATCAGGAGTAGCGTTCACATCAGCCCTTATGTCGTCGGGAACAATCACACCAGGTCTCCTCATCAAGATCCGCCCTGCGCGAATGGCTTTATCCATGGCTCTGTCACGTTGGGCCCTCATAGTAGCGGAAGTCTCTTCAGCAACCTTGACAGCCAACTGAGCGGTTTCTAGCTCCTGGGTGATGGACTTCTTGGAAGCACGCAGTTCCTTGATGACAGCATCTTTAGCCGATATCGACTGCCTGAGACGAATCACGTCATCCAAAGATTCCTGCAGCTTACAGCGATGATTGTCTAACTCCTCCATGGTGAAGCGATGACTCCTCTCCAGGATGGTCAACGAGTTGTTGGAGTCACGATATAGCTTGTCAAGATTGTCACGAGAAGCAACAAGGGCACATTTTTCTTCCTGTAAACAAGAATTAGCTTCTTGAAACGTCGAGCAAGCAGTAAGAACATGGCAAAACAAAGCCCAGGTTTTCAGGTCACCTTTTCAGAATCAAGCTGAGCGTGGACAGTAGAGTTCAGCACGTTGGCATCATTCAGAACAGCAAAAACCTGGGCCAGCTCAGTCTGGCTTTGGGAATACTTTTCCTCAAAATCAGAGCACCGCCGGACCAGTTCAGCCTGATTTTGAGAATGTTTCTCTTCAAGAACAGAAAACTGCTGAGCCATATCTAGCGAGAAACGGTCAAGCAAAAAGTTTAAATTAAGAAGCAGTTTAATAAGATAGACGAAAGGAAGCAGAAAAGCACTAACCAGCATTCGCCGCCTCTAAGTCAGAAACACGCTGTTGAAGCAGCACCGGATTCCAACGTGCCAGAGACGAAGCTCTTTCTGGAACAAAAGCACCCTGCAACTTCAGCTGACTAGCCATCCCGTCCACCAATGCCTGATATTGAGAGCAGATGAGTATAATGATAGCAGTTCATCCGGTGTAAAAGTTAGACTAGAATAGACCATAGTACCTGGAGGTTGGAGAAGAATGAGGGGACTCCCAAATCGTGAGAGATCAATTGATGGCTTGGCGTAGGATCACCACCCGGAGCAACTTGCAATGAACCAGCAGGAACCAATTCAGTGTCATCAGCAGAGCCCAAAACTTTGTCGTCAGGTACGCTAGCCTCTAAAGCGACTCCTTGACCAAAGGCTTGGGCTACCACCATGCAACCAGAGTGTGGAGGAGACCCTACGTGAACATCCATGGAAGTACAAGAGGGAGACCCCACTCGGACACCCTCGGGGGCTGGGTCATAGTTTGCACTACCCATTCGAGCCGGATCGTCTCCGGCAATACCCTCAGGGGCTGGGTCACAGCTTGCGCTTCCCACCCGAGCCGAATCATCCCCGGCAACACCCTCGGGGGCTGGGTAAGTGTCAACACCATCCTTGAGGGCCAAGTTCTCTGCAGCAGCCACCTCTAAGGCTGAAGGTCCCTCAGTCACTTCCATGGGAGCAGGACAATCCAAGTCAGTTTCCTGACCCTCAAGACCGCGCTCCAAGGTCGATGAGGCGCGGGACGCTGCCCGGGATGACCCCAACCCGGCGTCGAACACATCAGCACAAAAATCCATCGCGTCACCATCCGCCGGCTCTGATAACAGATCCTCTGGAACCATATCTTCAAAAGTTTGATCAATGTTCGCCAGAGACAATTCTTGTAGACCAATGAGGGCAGACAGAGCAGGAGAAGGAACTCCACTACTTTCCCCACTGGCTACGTAGCGCCGACTGTTCTTCCGAGTCAGAGGGATCTCATCTTCTTCCTCCTCCTCATTTTCATCAGCAACACAGACAGCACACCCATTGGGGTCAGCGTCAGATGGATCACACCCATTGGGGTCAGCATCGGTAAATTCAGGCACGGGCACTTCCTCAACAGCAGGAGCCGAAGGACCAGCATCCCGATCCAAGCTAGATACTCGCCGAAGACGTCTCTTTTTCTTTTTCTGCTCATCGGCAGGAGAATCAAGTTGATTGGCTCGGCAAGGGCGCTTCGGGCGAACACTGACAGGCCTCTGAATATCCAAGGCTTTACCAGCTTCCGGGAGGGGCGCCACCACCAATGTCCCAGCAGGAGCGGCATCAGAAGAATCCTCGGCTAACATATCAAGCATGGCACTTATCTCTGCATCACTGGTATCCAAAGGCACCTCAAAATGAACCTGCCGTTCATCATCAGGAATTTCTTCAAGCAAAGCAACCAAAGCACTAACTTCTTCGGCAGAGGGTCGCACTCTAAGGCCCAAACTGCCATCGCCAGCAGGAGGACTTGACACGAAATGGGTAAAGGCCTTGGAAGGAGGCAAGTTCCAGGCCGAGTAGGCAACAGGGGCACCAACATTTGACACCTTGCCCCTAAGTATCATTTCAAGCCGGCTCACCAAGTCTACAACAGGAATTCTTCTATTGGTGACCTGGGTGGAGTCAGCTAGGCCTCGGTACAGGTAGGCCGGGTATGCCCTGTCCTTCAATGGCTGAATGTTCTTGAAGACAAAGTCAGCAACCACAGCTTCTGCAGTTAGACCCCTCTCCTTCAACAATCCAACTTCAGCTAGCAGAACTCCTGCCTCAGCCACATCCTGGTCTGTGGGGGATTCGGTCCAGCTCGGAGTGCAAACATCCGGTTGTCTCCCTGACCGTGGGGGGAGAGAATTTCTGTGATTCTCAACAATAAACCACTCCAAGCGCCATCCTTTAATGCTATCTTTGAGGGGGATATCGAGATAATCAGTTTTCCTTCCGTGGCGCATCTCTAAGCTCGCACCTCCCACCAGCTGATGCTGTCCTCCGGCCATCCCAGGCCCACAGTGATACAAATATTTCCACAGCCCAAAGTGCGGCAGGATGCCAAGAAAAGCCTCATATAAATGAACAAAGATGGAGATTTGTAGAATGGAATTAGGGTTCAGATGGGTCAGATTCAAGTGATAGAAATCAAGGAGACCGCCAAAAAAGGGGAAATGGGAAGAGCAAGACCGCGGAGAAGAAAAGGAACATATACGACGGATTCGTGGGTGTCCTCTATTGGAACAGTGACCCCATGGCAAACCCGCCAAGAACAGAGCTCCTTCGGAGGAAGAACCCCGATGGACATGAGGTGGAGAAGATCAGACTCAGAAACAACTGACATATGGTTACCTGCGAAAGGCAACTGGCTGTTGGGATCGACGGGAGGAATGACAGCAGCAAATGAACTTGATGCTTTCCGCTTGTGCGCCATCTCAATCTCGCTGGCGGGCAGAACGGAAGTAGTATCGCATGAGCCCAAGGAATGCTTGGATGCAGAAAAGCAAGAATTAGGGCACGGAAAGCGGAGGCACGCAACGAGGCAATACATATGGGGTTTTTTTAGGCCAGATACCGTTTCCAAAAAGCGTCCAGTCATCACCCAGCGGTTATTTCTAAAAACGCTGTCGTGCCATATCATCGCTCAGCCGTTATTTCCAAATCGGCCGACACGACCCGTTCTAACTCGGCTGTTACCTCTAAAACACCGATGCCACCATCAGTCACTCGGCTGTTACCTCTAAAATGTCGATGCCACATCAGTCACTCGGCTGTTACCTCTAAAACGTCGATGTTGCCATCAGTCACTCGGCTATTACCGCTAAAACGCCGATGTTGCCATCAGTCACTCGGCTGTTACCTCTAAAACGCCGATGTTGCTATTAATCACTCGGCTGATTACATCTAAAACACCGACATGACCCACCGTAACTCGACCGTCATTCCTAAAGCAACGAGGGGATTTCGGATGACTCGGTCGCGACCACCGAAGCGCTATCATTACAAATAAGGCAGTCAGAAAGGCGATTTGATGATCGCAGATACTCCTCACGCATTGATTGGCGTACAGCGAGAAAGCAGCATGACACATGCAGAAGTGGAGCGAAATCACTTTTCATTATAAAGGGAAGTTACCGAACCTACAAACCAACTCATTATGAGTTGATGACCTCCCTACTACTACATTACACTTCACTACTCTATACTACTAACTACTACTACATTATTTCATTATACTACTTCTAATCTATACTAACATCTAAAAAACCAGTGGCATATAGCCACTGGTCTTGTTGCTGCCCTTGCTGCCGCTGCCATGGTCGCCCTTGCTGCCGCCGTCGCCGCCCCTGCCGCTGTCGCCGCCGCCATCACCGTCGCCTCCGTCGTCGCCGCCATCACCACCATCGCCGCCGCTGTCCTCCTCGAACGAGTCCGAGGAGTCCTCCTCATCCGAGCCTTCGAGCCCAGAGCGCTCGACGGCCCGGATGTAGGTCCAGACCTCCCCGGCAATCCCCTAGGAGTCGTCTGAATCATCAGATGACGCCAGGGGAGAGACGGGAGCCGGGGATCCCTCGGACTCGGAGGAGAACTCCTCCATCGAGTACTCTGAGTCGTCGAAGTACTCCGAAGGAGGAGTCGGCTCACGTTTGCGCTTGTCACCAGAGCAAGGAGAAGAACCGCTACCCTTCTTACTTTTGCCCATGGTGGCAGTGGAGGGAAGAAGAGGAGAGTAAACAAGCAGCAAGAGATGTGAAAAAACCGGGGAGGCAAAGGCACTATTTATAGAAGAAGAAGGCAACCGCTCACCTCCTACCACGGTCACTAAACAGTCGCAAAAATTCAATATACACTTCAAACCGTCTGAAGATACGTCAGGCGGCTGACGCCGCTTCACGCAACGCAACACCCGTTGGGACTCCAGTCAACTGCGCGGGCGATATGATTACACCCGTGGTCACAATAAATTACTACTCAGAAGCAGTTTGCTAAAAGACTCAATGTACCAAGCCGTCCCTTTCCCACACCCATTGGGGGGGGACGCCCAGGAATTATCAGTATATTTTTCAAAACTGTCACATCCGTGCAGTGCATGCAATGAATACCTCAAGACAAAAGTGAGATATCAGTAAGGATCAAAGGAAAGCCAAATATAGCCGGTGAAGTACAAGTCTGATCGACAGAAGCGACATGAAGACTAGCCAGGGGACGTCTATCGAACGTCCAATCAGTTGCAAATCAAATAAATTGCACCACCTAGCAAGATATGGGCAGATCATGAACTCGGCCTCAAAGACAAAATACACGCTGACCTCTAAAGCATAATATCAATGAC
The DNA here is from genome assembly GCA_029449295.1 of Zea luxurians. Classification (NCBI taxonomy): domain Eukaryota; kingdom Viridiplantae; phylum Streptophyta; class Magnoliopsida; order Poales; family Poaceae; genus Zea; species Zea luxurians. The sequence goes on along the minus strand of JAOPSE010000010.1, from coordinate 31,351,806 downwards.
ATAATGCTGACCTCTAAGGCATTCGGAAAAAAGAGTGGATGATTCTCAGCAAAAGGGCACGAAATGAAGACCTTCGAGTGGATTATTTTCAAAAATCCACTCGAAGCTCGGGGGCTACACTTCGGTGCACCCAATGAATCGTCATCTCAAGTCAAGACAATGCCAACTTCTAAAGCATAGGGCAAGATCAAAAACAAGGCTGACCTCCAACAAAGTGCAAGTGGAAAAAAATGATTTCTGATAATACCCGAAGTGAAGACCTTCGAGTGGATTATTTTCAAAAATCCACTCGAAGCTCGGGGGCTACACCCATTGGGTGCACCTCTGGTGCACCCAATGAAGTTCAAGGTCCTACAGTATGAAATGCTGACCTCCGAAGCGCGAGTCTGAGACAGAACACCAGTTTTCGAGTGATAAAAGCAGAAGGAGACAGTAAGGAATCGTTTTTACCAGATTACCCAGAAAGCATTTCCTGTCATAAACAAAGACCGCAAGCTGGACCTAGGATCTTTGGGCCGATTATTTCAAAATCAACCCAAAGATCGGGGGCTTGTTGTAACACCCTGAATTTGGGGGTGTAAAATTTCTTTTCTAATATTCACCAAATTCAGGTGCTACCCTCTCTTTTCCATTCTTTTCTTTTCTTTTTCTAAATAATGGAGTGTTATTTTGTTATATATTAGCATAAGCCTACCGAATTGAGCCCTAGAGAAGCGTTGCGTGCTACCTTTCATGCTGAAGCATAGTTTTATTTGCTATCACATTTAATTTTATTTAAATTATTTTGGGCTTGATCTAAAATTGACAAATATATATATATAAATATCTACTATGCATATAGATACAAAAAGAAGAGAAATAGAAAAAGGAGAAAACAAATAAAAAAAAAGGAACGATCGTTCCTAAACCAACGCTTTCCAAACCAGCGCTCTCATCTCCCATCCCACGTCATCTCCTCCATCCGTTTCTTCCGCCCACGATGCAAGTATCTCGACAACTGCAGCTTGGCGTCCACTTGTCTAGCCCCCTCCTCCCCACACCTATTCTTCTCCTCCCTCCCACTTCTGTTTCTGTTCTTGGCCTCCTCTGCCCAAGCTCGTCTCGACGAGGAAGAACTTCCGGTGAGCTTTCTCCCCTTTTTTCTATTTTTGTTTCGTGTAGCTTCCCATTTTGGTTTCCGACCGCGAGCGCTCGCTGCCTCACCCTCTGGCCCCGTCCTCTAGCAAGCGTGTGTCCGCACAAGCCTCACGCCCGCGATGCTGGTGTTTGGCCATGTCGCGTTGTCGCACTGCCGCTGCTCGCTTCCTGGTCGCGCCTCTGTGCACAACCGCTCGGCCCACCTATTGCTGCGCAGCGCTCGCGCATGCATCTCGCGGCCAGAAAGCCAGCATGGCGCGCGGCAGAGAGGCTAGCCTGGCGTGCGGCCGGGTTCCGCCTTGCAACCGGCGTGGCGGCCAGTCCCGACCGAATCTCCCCCAGTGCGCAGCGCGGCCGCGAGCCCCATCCTCGCCGAGCTCCTCCTGTCATGACGGTTCTGTGCGCATGCAGTGGAGAATGGGAAGAAGCTAGCCACATGAGATCCCACCATCCAGATCTTCTGTGGTTGTGTCCTCTGCGACTCCCGGTATAGCCTCATTTTCGTCCAATAGAAATGTGCCATGTCATTTAATCCATGAATCGTTGGTTATTCAATGAATTTTGCGCCATAGACATGTCTCGATGTGCTTCGTTTGCGTTGACTTTATATTAACGTTGATTACACGTTAGTAACATTATTCCTTGTCGCAACACATGTTCTAATTAATTAATTGCTTATCTGTTGGGAATTAAAATAAGTTTTTCATTAAGACTAGGTTATAGTATTAGGTGCGCATTTATAAATTTACATTAACCTGATTAATCACATGCTTAAATGTTTCGAATTAATATTTACTTAGTATAATCACGACATCTATTGGTGACCCTCGTGTGTCGACGCGCGCTGTCGCGTGCGCCATTCCGCACACCTTGTTTAGCGGGTTGCGTGTCTTGTGCGCAGCGCGTCGTCAGGGTCCCGACGACATCCGTCTACCCCCCTAGACGACGTTCGTCTACCCTTAAACGACTCCTGTCTACCCCCGTCTACCGCCCCCCCTTTGTTTTTCTCTTGCGTGCACATAGCCTCGTCGTAGTGTTGTCGCATGTCGTCTCCTCGCGTTGCACGCATCATTTTGTGCGTCACGCGTGTCGCCGTACAACGCCAATCCGCTTCACCTAGTACCGGTAGTGTTAATTAGACCATTGTTCATGTAACAGAATCGTCAGAATTAAAAATCTGTGGTTTAGTTGTCGGTTATTAAAATAGGAGTTCAATCGAATCTAATCTATAATTTTACATACGTGTGTGTAAATATCTATTATTGTGTTTATGCCGACTTTAAGGATTACATTTAATATTTGTTTAATATAAGAGAAACGACGCAATTAAGTAGTATTTGTATGTCGCGACGTGTTTAGCCATGAATGGTTAGTCATCCTATATATATGTGTAACTTGTGTCGTAAACCCGTTACAGCTCGTTTTAGTCGTGTCAACCTCATGATAGCGTCGTTTTCGTATTAATAATGTTATCTTATCACGTTACAAGTTTTACTTATTTAATTAAGTGGGTTATTTAATACTTATGGCCATATAATGAAAATTTGATTATAGTTCATCCCACACGTCATTTGTACCGATTCCGCGTCACGCATTTTGCACGCATTATTATTTCCAGCGTAAAGTCGACTAGGTTGATTAATTAATTACACATTAACTGGGTAGCAATCTTGTGCACATGTTAAATATATGTTGCCACCACAGTTGTTTTAGCTAAGTAATTAAATGATTGGTCGGTTGATGGTTAATAACATAACAGTCTAATAGAACGAGTCTGTAGTTTCAACCCATGTTTTGTTAATATAAATGTCAATTAACGTGATTAATGCCAACTAAAATACTTGTCATTAATTATTTATCGTTGTTCGCGCGTGACATCGTGTGCGCGTCATCACGCGGTTCGCGCGCATAGTCGCGTTGACTCGTGCGGGTTGTTTCGCGTGTGTCACGTGTTATTCGCACGCGTTGACACACGACGTGTACGTGTGTCGCGCGACGTCTACGCGTGATAATAATTTGTTTTCGCTTGTAAAGACTCATGTTAGTGACGTTAATTCGTCAAGTCATATATGTTGGATAATTAGCTTAAGGTTCGCTCGACTAATATTTATTAGACTAATATTTTAATTAGAATAAATGTGTAGTGTTTATCTCGCTCTTTTATAATAAACATTAACCTGTCTAATTTTAGCTTAACTTATTTTTATATATGTCACCTGTTCAGTTTTCTCATTTGTCGCGCGTGCTATTTCGCACGTGGTGGCGTTCTCGTTCGCACTGGTCGAGCGTGCTGTTTTGTGTGTCGTCGCGTGCTATTTCGCGTGTGTCAGCGCGTTGTTTGCACGCTGCTGTGTTGGGTTCGCCATCGTCACGTTGTCATGCTGTTTCGCGCGTCGTAAATTCGTCTCGCTTAGAATATCTCGCTTTAATTAAATTACTGGTCTAACTGACAGCTGATTAGTGTAATAGATTAATCGAAACTAAATGGCAAATATTACTTGTATTTGATAATGTCGAATTAAATGTTATAGTTAATACTTATTTAGTGTAGACGTGATATCTTGTCGAACGTAACTCCGACTGACGCGTTTATTATCCTCGCATAACCGTAGAAGCGCTCTCTATTTTATATTGCTCGTTTTTATGATATGTTATCTTGTCTGGTGTAATGTTCTTATGCATACATATGTTTGTTTGTCTGTGTCTGTTCGTATTTGATGTGCATCGCCAATAGATCGCAATCTATTTCCGAGCTCGAGGAATCGACGGTCAAGCGTTGGCGGCCAAGTGATCTAGTTCTTCGAGTTCCACGAGATTGAAGATCCTGAGCATCTGTTTGGTGAAGGCAAGTGTCCTCTGACCCATTATGTCCCATTTACTTTATAATACACTGTCCCGCATACTATGAACAACCTAAGGATTTACTAGCTTTCTATTTACCTTGTCCTTGATTTACCTTTTGGGTTACTATGGTTAGCTACATGCTAGCGCTTTACTTTAATCAATGAACATGATGAGATACAATGATGATACTATGATTTTATTCTGGATATGATGATATACTTGTGGCATTTAAGGGGACTCGGGCTGTTTCCCGAGTACCTCTCCGTAAGGACCTGTTCGTGGAGTGACCACCCGGGATAACAGTGCAACCATGAGGGTGAAATGGGGCGCCCTTAGCTAATTAATTAGAGGAACTAGAGGTGTAGTTGCTTCGCCGTCGTGCCGTCAATGGGGTCCAGGCACAGTGCTTGCTCTGCCGAGGCTGAGTGCCGAGGTTCTTTCGTTTTGCTTTTGTTAGTCACTCTCCTGCGAGGAGGGGTACTGTGTTTATCAAACTGGAGAAACCTAACGGGCGACTATGACCTCTAGGGAATCTTTGTAAAAGCTACGTAGTGATACCCTGCCGGACCACCTAGGAAGTGATCAATGGGGAGTCATGATCCCCGGGCAAAACGGGAATCACGGCTCATGGTTAAAGTGTGCGACCTCTGCAGAGGGTAGTGAAACTGATATATCAGCCGTGCTCACGGTTATGAGCGGCCTTGGGATCCTCTTTGATTAGAGATGCAGACGATCTGAGATACAGATGGTTCGAGATACCATGGTTCTATTTATTATTTTGGTTCGATGACGATAATGATGTTCCTCGATGAGGAAATGATTCACGGGTTGGTTATATGATAAAACTTGGCTTCCACTAATAATAAATATCTGACCAACTAAAAGCAACTGCTTGAGCTTAACCCCACATAAAGCTAGTCCACCTCAGCCAAACGGGACATTTGCTGAGTACGTTGATGTGTACTCACCCTTGCTTTCACAAAACACCAGGTTGCCTTTGGTGCAATCCATGCTCAGGTAAAGAAGGTGTCGAGGCGGATCTCCAGGAGTTCCAGGACTTCGACGAGTCCGAGGATTAGGCTAGCGACCTCCCCCAGTCAGCTGCCTGTGGTGGGTTGTTTACGTTGGCTACGTTTCGATTCTGTGTACTTTGATTTATATTATGTAAATGACTCTAGTCTGTAATATTATTACTTATTCTTTATTGTAATTCGAAGCATTGTGCTATGATGAGTCATTTATGTAATCGCTGTGTACGTGAATTACTGATCCTGGCACGTACATGGTTCGCATTCGGTTTACCTTCAAAACCGGGTGTGACATAAGTGGTATCAAAGCCGTGCTGACTGTAGGACCGCTAGCCTAGAGTAGCAATGGCCGTTTTAAGGACTTATTGACTATTACTTCACCCCATCCTTGATTTTGCTTCAAAATATGAGCCACCTCGACTAATTCTTTGTTGTGCTCCTATATGCCCCTTGCCAAAAGTATTTTATTCTAGTATGGTCTATCTTCTCTCAATCCATTAGATCTGATCTCACTCTTGTGCTTGCGACATCTTTGTAGATGCCCCCTGCCATAGCCTTTAGTCTTTTGGGATTCTTCCCTCTCTCATTATTAAATTGCTACCATTTGACCATCTCTATTCACTGGGTATTAACATGCTCGTACTCCTAGACTCTTCAATACTCTTGTTTCAAATACTTACATCTGAATTTCTACTGGCTACTTAAACATTTCATTTTATATGTCCATGAACTTCTTGTCTTCTGAGACCCTTTCCTATTCTATTACGAAGTCGTTATCTTTTGGCTTTTCCTATTTTCTTGGTCTTGGTACGCTCGTATCATTGGAATCTTGCGTACTCTTATTTTTATATATGCTTACCTTTATATCCCAATGTCTATTTAAGACATTTTAGTTAACATATCCTTGACCACCCTTGTTTCTTAATGATCCATGAGCGGTCATTTTAGTTTGCACATCCTTTGTGATCTCGTTAGTTCCTTGTAACTTCCTTCGGTAATGAATTTTTACTTCAACTCTTCTGTCGGAACCTCACTTGTCTTATCCTTGATTGTTTTCTCCACTTCGTCACTTTGCGAGTCTTGCCTTAACTCTGTCCATGGATTATGCTTTTCATCATTATCACCTTTATTGTTATCACCTCTATATCTCACCTTGATGTTTATCTTATACCAGCCATTAAAATATCCTCTTTTCCATCTCAATCTGAGCATTGTATTGTACCTACTTTTCCCTTGGTCGTATCCTCTTCTTTGTCACTTGCGAGTTTTTTTTAACTCTATCCTTTGCCTACTTGTGTTTGTTATTACCTTTACCTTTCCCATCCCGCAACCATACCTTGGTGATGACGTTATGTCTGTTATCTAAAATGTCCAATCTCTTATCCCAAATTGAGAGTGATGTTTTACTTATCTCACCCTTGGCAATATCCTCTTCTTTATCGCGTGAAAGTCTAGACGTGACCCCATTCTTTGTTGTACTCGTACCACTAGCTATTCAATGCCTTCATCTTTTTTCTCATTCCCTTGTTCGTTATCGCCTTTGACCCTTGCGATATTTGTGTCTTCTACTTAAACGCTTACCTCGAACTTATCCTTTAGAAGCCTCCCCTTTCTTTCAACCCAGTTTGAGAGCTGTTAGTTACCTATCTCTCCCTTGATTTCTTTTCACTCCTTGTCGCCTTACAAGTTTTATCTTAATTCCATCCTTTGTTGTGTGTTTTATTTGCTACCACCATTACCTTGTCATCCATCGGTCTTGCCTTGATACTTATCTTTATTCTTGCTAAAAAAATCTCCTCTTTTCCACCTCAATTTGAGAGTGGTAGTTTACCTATCTAGCCCTTGGACGTACCCTCTCCTTTTCCATTTGCAGGTCTTGTCTTAACTCCATCCTTTGTGGTATTTATATTCTTGGTTCTCATGCACATTTACCTCCTCTCCTACATCCTTGTCCGTTATCACCTTTAAACCCTCGTGATACCTATGCCCTTGCCCACATGCTTACCTTGAACCTACCCTTTAAAGCCTCCTCTTTGTCATCGTTGTTTGAGGATAATTCCTCACCTACTTCACCATTGATTGCTTCCACTTCTTTGATGCCTCGCAAGTTTTGTCTAAAATATATCCTTTACCGTGTGTTTATCTGTTATCGTCTTAACCCTTGTCATCACTCGATATTTTACATTGATGCTTATCTCGCACCTACATTTTTAAAGCTGACTCCCCCATTTCAGTTCAAGAGTGTTGTCTTACCTATCCCGCCCTTGGTCGTTCCCTTTTCTTCTGTCGCATTGCAAGTCTTAGCCTTTTTTTATATCACCCTTACCTTTGTAATCACTAGATCTTGCCTTGATGCTTATCTTAGGTTTGCTTTTTGGAGTCTCCCCTTTTCTATCTCAACTGGAGAGTGGTGTTCTACCCATTATACCCTTGGTCGTATCCTTTTCCTTGCCACTTTGCATGTCTCGCTTTAGCTCCATCCATTATCGTGCTCATGATCCTGTCCCACATGTCTTATTTTTCCTCATCTTTCGACAGCCTTAGAGAGTAGTTATTCCCTTTTCAAGAAAGACCAACATTTAATTAAAAGGAACATATAGCAACGAGATGTTTGTTGTTGTGTGCTCGTGATGTTTGTCTTTGTGTTATGACTGATTTGCTTCTTTGAAATGAGTGTTGATGTGTTGTGGCCTTTGGTCCGCAATGGCATCAGTTTACTAGCTGAGTGCCATATAGTTAGGTAGCATGGTGCTTTCCCTTTTCTCTCTTTAATCCATCTATGCTTAACTTTTATATCTATACCCTTTCCTCTTGTGCCTATCCGGTTGGCAACCTCCAACTCCTCTTGATCAATCAAGATCAGAGTCGACAACGTCTTCATCAAGTGTGTATCAATGCTCCTGTTAAGGGGGTTAGCTGCTAACCCCAATGAAGACAATGTGATCAACCTCAACCAATAAGATCAACGTGGCACAACGGAAGCTTGTGTGGGTCCTAGCCCACAGGTCCAAGGGATCCTCAAGAATTGCATCAATTGGTCTCGAGTATCTGAAGGTCAAAGCAACCGGCCCGCAAGTTAAAGTTTCCATAGTCAAAGTTGAGTCAGAAGAAGCTATGAAAAACCAATGAACCAATCCCATTTTCTTGCTAGCCTCTCCTTGAATCTCGAGGGCGAGATTCTGTTAAGGGGGTTAGATCTGTAACACCCTGAATTTGGGGGTGTAAAATTTCTTTTCTAATATTCACCAAATTCAGGTGCTACCCTCTCTTTTCCATGCTTTTCTTTTCTTTTTCTAAATAATGGAGTGTTATTTTGTTATATATTAGCATAAGCCTACCGAATTGAGCCCTAGAGAAGCGTTGCGTGCTACCTTTCATGCTGAAGCATAGTTTTATTTGCTATCACATTTAATTTTATTTAAATTATTTTGGGCTTGATCTAAAATTGACAAATATATATATATATATAAATATCTACTATGCATATAGATACAAAAAGAAGAGAAATAGAAAAAGGAGAAAACAAATAAAAAAAAGGAACGATCGTTCCTAAACCAACGCTTTCCAAACCAGCGCTCTCATCTCCCATCCCACGTCATCTCCTCCATCCGTTTCTTCCGCCCACGATGCAAGTATCTCGACAACTGCAGCTTGGCGTCCACTTGTCTAGCCCCCTCCTCCCCACACCTATTCTTCTCCTCCCTCCCACTTCTGTTTCTGTTCTTGGCCTCCTCTGCCCAAGCTCGTCTCGACGAGGAAGAACTTCCGGTGAGCTTTCTCCCCTTTTTTCTATTTTTGTTTCGTGTAGCTTCCCATTTTGGTTTCCGACCGCGAGCGCTCGCTGCCTCACCCTCTGGCCCCGTCCTCTAGCAAGCGTGTGTCCGCACAAGCCTCACGCCCGCGATGCTGGTGTTTGGCCATGTCGCGTTGTCGCACTGCCGCTGCTCGCTTCCTGGTCGCGCCTCAGTGCACAACCGCTCGGCCCACCTATTGCTGCGCAGCGCTCGCGCATGCATCTCGCGGCCAGAAAGCCAGCATGGCACGCGGCAGAGAGGCTAGCCTGGCGTGCGGCCGGGTTCCGCCTTGCAACCGGCGTGGCGGCCAGTCCCGACCGAATCTCCCCCAGTGCGCAGCGCGGTCGCGAGCCCCATCCTCGCCGAGCTCCTCCTATCATGACGGTTCTGTGCGCATGCAGTGGAGAATGGGAAGAAGCTAGCCACATGAGATCCCACCATCCAGATCTTCTGTGGTTGCGTCCTCTGCGACTCCCGGTATAGCCTCGTTTTCGTCCAATAGAAATGTGCCATGTCATTTAATCCATGAATCGTTGGTTATTCAATGAATTTTGCGCCATAGACATGTCTCGATGTGCTTCGTTTGCGTTGACTTTATATTAACGTTGATTACACGTTAGTAACATTATTCCTTGTCGCAACACATGTTCTAATTAATTAATTGCTTATCTGTTGGGAATTAAAATAAGTTTTTCATTAAGACTAGGTTATAGTATTAGGTGCGCATTTATAAATTTACATTAACCTGATTAATCACATGCTTAAATGTTTCGAATTAATATTTACTTAGTATAATCACGACATCTATTGGTGACCCTCGTGTGTCGACGCACGCTGTCGCGTGCGCCATTCCGCACACCTTGTTTAGCGGGTTGCGTGTCTTGTGCGCAGCGCGTCGTCAAGGTCCCGACGACATCCGTCTACCCCCCTAGACGACGTTCGTCTACCCTTAAACGACTCCTGTCTACCCCCGTCTACCGCCCCCCCTTTGTTTTTCTCTTGCGTGCACATAGCCTCGTCGTAGTGTTGTCGCGTGTCGTCTCCTCGCGTTGCACGCATCATTTTGTGCGTCACGCGTGTCGCCGTACAACGCCAATCCGCTTCACCTAGTACCGGTAGTGTTAATTAGACCATTGTTCATGTAACAGAATCGTCAGAATTAAAAATCTGTGGTTTAGTTGTCGGTTATTAAAATAGGAGTTCAATCGAATCTAATCTATAATTTTACATACGTGTGTGTAAATATCTATTATTGTGTTTATGCCGACTTTAAGGATTACATTTAATATTTGTTTAATATAAGAGAAACGACGCAATTAAGTAGTATTTGTATGTCGCGACGTGTTTAGCCATGAATGGTTAGTCATCCTATATATATGTGTAACTTGTGTCGTAAACCCGTTACAGCTCGTTTTAGTCGTGTCAACCTCATGATAGCGTCGTTTTCGTATTAATAATGTTATCTTATCACGTTACAAGTTTTACTTATTTAATTAAGTGGGTTATTTAATACTTATGGCCATATAATGAAAATTTGATTATAGTTCATCCCACACGTCATTTGTACCGATTCCGCGTCACGCATTTTGCACGCATTATTATTTCCGGCGTAAAGTCGACTAGGTTGATTAATTAATTACACATTAACTGGGTAGCAATCTTGTGCACATGTTAAATATATGTTGCCACCACAGTTGTTTTAGCTAAGTAATTAAATGATTGGTCGGTTGATGGTTAATAACATAACAGTCTAATAGAACGAGTCTGTAGTTTCAACCCATGTTTTGTTAATATAAATGTCAATTAACGTGATTAATGCCAACTAAAATACTTGTCATTAATTATTTATCGTTGTTCGCGCGTGACATCGTGTGCGCGTCATCACGCGGTTCGCGCGCATAGTCGCGTTGACTCGTGCGGGTTGTTTCGCGTGTGTCACGTGTTATTCGCACGCGTTGACACACGACGTGTACGTGTGTCGCGCGACGTCTACGCGTGATAATAATTTGTTTTCGCTTGTAAAGACTCATGTTAGTGACGTTAATTCGTCAAGTCATATATGTTGGATAATTAGCTTAAGGTTCGCTCGACTAATATTTATTAGACTAATATTTTAATTAGAATAAATGTGTAGTGTTTATCTCGCTCTTTTATAATAAACATTAACCTGTCTAATTTTAGCTTAACTTATTTTTATATATGTCACCTGTTCAGTTTTCTCATTTGTCGCGCGTGCTATTTCGCACGTGGTGGCGTTCTCGTTCGCACTGGTCGAGCGTGCTGTTTTGTGTGTCGTCGCGTGCTATTTCGCGTGTGTCAGCGCGTTGTTTGCACGCTGCTGTGTTGGGTTCGCCATCGTCACGTTGTCATGCTGTTTCGCGCGTCGTAAATTCGTCTCGCTTAGAATATCTCGCTTTAATTAAATTACTGGTCTAACTGACAGCTGATTAGTGTAATAGATTAATCGAAACTAAATGGCAAATATTACTTGTATTTGATAATGTCGAATTAAATGTTATAGTTAATACTTATTTAGTGTAGACGTGATATCTTGTCGAACGTAACTCCGACTGACGCGTTTATTATCCTCGCATAACCGTAGAAGCGCTCTCTATTTTATATTGCTCGTTTTTATGATATGTTATCTTGTCTGGTGTAATGTTCTTATGCATACATATGTTTGTTTGTCTGTGTCTGTTCGTATTTGATGTGCATCGCCAATAGATCGCAATCTATTTCCGAGCTCGAGGAATCGACGGTCAAGCGTTGGCGGCCAAGTGATCTAGTTCTTCGAGTTCCACGAGATTGAAGATCCTGAGCATCTGTTTGGTGAAGGCAAGTGTCCTCTGACCCATTATGTCCCATTTACTTTATAATACACTGTCCCGCATACTATGAACAACCTAAGGATTTACTAGCTTTCTATTTACCTTGTCCTTGATTTACCTTTTGGGTTACTATGGTTAGCTACATGCTAGCGCTTTACTTTAATCAATGAACATGATGAGATACAATGATGATACTATGATTTTATTCTGGATATGATGATATACTTGTGGCATTTAAGGGGACTCGGGCTGTTTCCCGAGTACCTCTCCGTAAGGACCTGTTCATGGAGTGACCACCCGGGATAACAGTGCAACCATGAGGGTGAAATGGGGCGCCCTTAGCTAATTAATTAGAGGAACTAGAGGTGTAGTTGCTTCGCCGTCGTGCCGTCAATGGGGTCCAGGCACAGTGCTTGCTCTGCCGAGGCTGAGTGCCGAGGTTCTTTCGTTTTGCTTTTGTTAGTCACTCTCCTGCGAGGAGGGGTACTGTGTTTATCAAACTGGAGAAACCTAACGGGCGACTATGACCTCTAGGGAATCTTTGTAAAAGCTACGTAGTGATACCCTGCCGGACCACCTAGGAAGTGATCAATGGGGAGTCATGATCCCCGGGCAAAACGGGAATCACGGCTCATGGTTAAAGTGTGCGACCTCTGTAGAGGGTAGTGAAACTGATATATCAGCCGTGCTCACGGTTATGAGCGGCCTTGGGATCCTCTTTGATTAGAGATGCAGACGATCTGAGATACAGATGGTTCGAGATACCATGGTTCTATTTATTATTTTGGTTCGATGACGATAATGATGTTCCTCGATGAGGAAATGATTCACGGGTTGGTTATATGATAAAACTTGGCTTCCACTAATAATAAATATCTGACCAACTAAAAGCAACTGCTTGAGCTTAACCCCACATAAAGCTAGTCCACCTCAGCCAAACGGGACATTTGCTGAGTACGTTGATGTGTACTCACCCTTGCTTTCACAAAACACCAGGTTGCCTTTGGTGCAATCCATGCTCAGGTAAAGAAGGTGTCGAGGCGGATCTCCAGGAGTTCCAGGACTTCGACGAGTCCGAGGATTAGGCTAGCGACCTCCCCCAGTCAGCTGCCTGTGGTGGGTTGTTTACGTTGGCTACATTTCGATTCTGTGTACTTTGATTTATATTATGTAAATGACTCTAGTCTGTAATATTATTACTTATTCTTTATTGTAATTCGAAGCATTGTGCTATGATGAGTCATTTATGTAATCGCTGTGTACGTGAATTACTGATCCTGGCACGTACATGGTTCGCATTCGGTTTACCTTAAAAACCCGGTGTGACAGTTGTGGGGGACAGATATCCCCCAGGTCCACTGGAAGGATAAAAGACCTCATGAAAGGCCCAAGGGCCCAATAAATCGTAAGGTCATCCCTTCGTGGGCCTGGGGAGGAATGACCAATGAAGCGGATCGACACAAGGCCGGATCGGTGCGAACCCAGACGACCCAACAACGTTGAGCGAGTAACCACCACAGAGGCCCGACTTTCCCGCGCTGGAACCCCGTGCAACGGAACCAAGCGAGAATGAGTCGGCGGAACTATAGGAAGATAGACTCAATTGGTTCACTATTTCTTAGGTGCGCATTGTTATCATATCTGCATGTATTGCCCCACGGTCGAATATATAAGGCCTAGGGGGCACCCCTTCAGAACGATCGATCTCACTACTCAGCCATCCACCTCGACTCTCTACGTTCCTTATACTAGAGAGTTCCCTTGTAATCCACCACATAAAGCATTCCCGCCAGGACGTAGGGTGTTACGCATCTCTAAGCGGCCCGAACCTGTACATCATTGTTCACAGGTTCTCGTGCGCCCAGCACGAATCATCGAGCCACAGTCGGCAACATCGTCCTACTCCTAAAAACACCTTGAGGGGCAACCCCGGGTGTGCGATCGGACCCAAAACACCAACAACTATGTCAACATACTCTCCAATCTTGAATGTAACTTTCACCTTATAACCAATCTTAATATCTCCTGATTCATTCAACCATTGGACATGATATGGATGAGGGTGTCGCTGCAACTTCAGACCAAGCCTTTCAACCATCTCATGACTTATAAGATTATGACAGCTTCCTCCATCAATGATCACCTTTACTACTTTGTCTTGCACTTTTGCTCTCGTTTGAAAAAGATTATGTTGTTGTCCAATTTCAGCTTCTTTCATTTGAACGCTCAATATTTGTGTAGCCACAAGAGCGGTACTATGCTCAAATTCACATCTTGTATGTTCTTCCAATTTATCAGGGTCATCTACATTTCCTGCTTCAGCTTCCTCTTCACTAGCTGATGTATATTCTCCATCATCAGTCACAGGGATCACACGATTATTTGGACACTCCTTAATGACATGACCATGACCTCCACATTTGAAGCACTGAATACCACTACTCTTGGCTGTGGAACCCACTGATGTAGAAGTGGATGCTGCTGATTTAGAACCCATGATTGGAGCAGTAGCGTTCTTTCCACTATAATTGCTTTGAATGTGGGATTGCAAGTCTCCAGTTGAACCTTTTGACGCTAAGGGTGCAACAGTAAACCTTGAGCTTCCTCTAGTCATGGTTCGTGCACCATATGACAAGGTTTTGTTGTTCTTAGCATCTTGCTGCAGCTGGCGTGCAGCTTTGGTGGCTTGATGTACCAAATCAATAAGACATCGGTACGGCTGAAACCCAACAATGCGCTGAATGCTGCGGTGTAACCCAGCCATGAAACGTGCAATGGTTTGCTCTTCGTCTTCATACACATTGGCTCTAATCATGGCCTTCTCCATCTCCTTATAATACTCCTCAACAGAGAAACTTCCTTGCCTCAAATTCTGCAATTTATCAAAAAGATCACGCCGATAATGCTTTGGCACAAAACGAATTCTCATTTCTCGCTTCATTTCTTGCCAAGTAATAATAGAGTCCTCTCCATCTTCTTCACGATCACGAAGAAGTTGCTCCCACCAAATCAGAGCATATCCTTCAAACTCAAGAGATGCCATTGCATGTTTCTTCTCCTCTGAATAATTATGTCGGCGGAAGATTTTCTCCACCTTCAATTCCCATGTGAAATAATCTTCAGGATCAGATCTACCATCAAATTTTGGCATGGTAAACTTAAGTTTCCCAAATCTCTCTTCTTGGTTGACGCCTCTATGATGACGACGACCATAGCGATGTTGGGACTGATCATCATCATTCCCAAATTCAGATTCCTCGTTGTCATCATTTCTTCGATTACGTCCTCTTCCTCTACCACGTACAGCACCTTGATTTCTCCTCCCATGTTCACTTTCCCTTCTAGAATAATTTCCTTCACCTTCTTCCCCATCTTTATCATGGTTTCTTACACCGTCAGGGAGTCGACAACGACCTCTGATTTCAGCCATAAGTGTCTGAAGATCTTGTGCCAACAAATCTTGCTTGGCTTCTATGCATTGTTTGAGCTCATTTAATTGTATCATGGTGACACATTCTTCAATCTCAATGTTGGGATCCATCTTCCTGCGAAATTAGTGGCGACAAGGCAACAAATATAGGTGGAATATGAAGCTATATAGAATCTCACAACCTGACCACACTTACCAACCAAAGCTCTTATGAGTTCCCTGAGGGTTGCAAGAAAATGTGTGGTGGTAACAAGAAAGTGGTGGTTAAGTGAATACAAGACCAGAGTACCGATTACGATGGCTTATATGTGGAGCTTGGTGGGGAATAATAAACAAAGGATGCAATCTGAATCCTAGTTGTTGTAAAGTTAAATAACCATCAAACTAGAAGTTCACTGCCTAGTGCTGACCACAAGATACGAGTGATGTAAGTAGATCAAACACACGCGCAAAGAATTTCAGATTTGATGCAGACAAGGAGTATGATTGGAATGCAAGTGTTGCAATCAGATCCAACCAAAATTTTGCACCAAATGACAATAGCAAACTGGTTGAACAACTTGATAAAACTTTCAACACTAGTGCACATAAACAAATTGATTGTTCTACTTTTCTTTCACAATCTTGTTCAACACTCTTTTTTTGGCACTTTTTTGATACTTTTTTTTATAGAACTAAACACAGAGATCTGATATGATATTGCACAATTTATAATAATTAACAAAGAACTCAACCAGCAGCTATAACATAAATAGGATCAAAGTTAACGCGAAGGAAATGATGCGGGTTTTCATATTTTTCTTTTTGTGGATATTTTCAGATATATATAAGAGGCTCAAAGGAAACACAAAGGATAGAGTGACCAGCAACTAAAAAAAGACACTAAGGACTGAAACTTAACAAAACTCACTGGAACAACAGATTGAAACAAAGGGCTATGGCAAAAATATTTTATGGCTTTTTGGTGGATAGGACGAACACAAAATATATATAGCTAAAGGTAAAGAATCCTACCATGGCAACTGAGGCTTTGATACCAGATGATGCGTCACGATGCCTGATCTTCACGACGTAGGATCAATCTTCAGATAACTAGCTTCAAAGAAGCCAAGATAACTTGTTGCAAGCAGCGATAACTAGTGCAACCTGACAAATAAAACTCGAAGCCAACCACCGTCTTTAACCGGCAGCCTGAATCGAGGATTCGCCCAACCACACTCTCAAAGAACCAACCAACACAACCTAAAATCAATCGAGGAGACCTTGAAGGGAGTAGGAGCACCAATTGGGAGCGGATGAAGCCGCCGCTTCTGCAATCCCACGAAGGAATTCACAAGAGCAAAGGGGTAGAGATCACTCTCAATATTTGTTAGCACACAGCTGAACAAAGGGGTTCTGTTTTAGATTACCATAAGTTGCCTTACATCATAGACATAGGGGGGTATTTATACTAGTAACAACCAGCCTTAGCGAGGTATAAACACGAAACAAAAGTATTTTCACGTGCTAATGTGTAGGAGCCTCTTCGGGAGATCTGCAGAACTGATTTCCGTGTGGCTGTTTGACTTCTGCGCAGCCTTCAGTATTTTGACAATAACTTCTTCTAGGAATCTTCAAATGACGTGGGGCTAGATGCGTTGGAAAGCTGACTTGATAAGATTTCTCACCATGTATAGCATGCTTAATGAAACTTCGTAGAATGATGCAGTTTAATACGAGAACTTGGTCATCAAGCAGACTGTTGACCTTCTGACCAGTTAGCACTAAAGTAGGTCGGCTGCCTTTCTGGTAGATTTGATTAAGTCGGCTTTAGAAGCATTGAAAACTAGACTTCAAGGGCTTTCCAAAAAGTACTTATGGGCCTTCATAGCTTTTGGGAATCAAAAATATGACTATTTCTTCTGGATGGTTCTATAGCGCTGGACTGACTCGGACATAGCTCTTCTTGCTGATTCGCCTTTGATATGTTTTGTCCTTCCTCTTTGGTGAACCTAAGTAATATCAACATACACGACTTAGGTAGCATAAAATTCTCATTAGTGTTTAATTGAAATTCATAAAGTAGCGCGTGCACGTCTTGTTGTAGCTTCTTAGCTCGGCTACGTGTAATTGGTCCATCAAAGACTTGGGTTGGTGATGATGTTGGTTGTACTTGAGTTGATGTAGCTTGATTTGGGGGTTGTAATATGTTGCTTAATGGCTTGGTAATATCAAACGTCCTTACCAGAGGACAGTGGACACTCGGGTACCTATAAATACCCCCGTACAGTGCCCTTGAGAGGCTAGATTAACAGAGCTATTGCCATTCCCCGTTAAACTTTGCAAACACTCTCTCCACTCTCCCGTTGGATCTACCCGTTCACCTGAATGAGTACCAACAAACTCATACAGTCCATACTTGGTGATGAATGATGTCTTCGGTATATCCGAAGGTCGGATTCTAAGCTGATGGTAGCCTGACCTCAGATCTATCTTCGAGAACACACTAGCTCCTCTCAACTGATTGAATAAATCTTCAATTCTGGGCAGGGGGTACTTGTTTTTGATAGTAACCTAATTCAAGGATCTGTAGTCAATGCATATCCCCTTTGTCCCATCCTTCTTCTCCACAAACAATGCTGGGGCTGCCCAAGGCGAGGTACTTGGTCTGATGTAGCCTTTCTCTAACAACTCATAAATCTGCTTCTTGAGTTCCACCAATTCTGGTCCAGACACTCGATAGGCTCTCTTGGAAATAGGGGCGGTGCCTGGTATAAGCTCTATGGCAAATTCAACCTTCCTTTCAGGTGGCATACCTGGTAACTCCTCGGGAAACACATCTGGGAATTCTGACACTACATTGATAGCCTCTGATGGTTTAATCTCCTCAATATGAGCGGTGACTTGGTGACAACTCCCTTTCCTTGATCCGGACAAGACCAATTCCACTAACACTTCTTCTCCTGATAAGGACACTAGCTTCACCGTTCTCTTTTCACAGCTAAGACTGGCTTGATACTTGGTTAACCAATTCATCCCTAGGATGACATCTATAGTTATATCCTGGTTACCCATAACTATTAAATCAGCGGGGAACTCTATCCCCCTTATTTGAACCATTGCACTAGGGCAAAATCTATCAGTTTGGGTCCTTCCACCAACTAAACTAACTCTCATAGGTGGGTACATGGGTGCTACTGGTATATTATGTGATTCTACCCATGAGGCAATATCAAATAAGACATTTGTAGAATGGTACTCGATTGAAAACGTACCTAGTGCCACTCCTGCAGTCTCTTGGACTGTGTTGGCCTCCAAGTGGTTCACCTATCCATACTGGGCATGAGGTTGCCCATGGTTGTTGCCTCCTTCCTGCATTGCATTCTGCCTGACTTGGGCATTGGGAGCTGGCTGGTGCTGAGCTGCTTTCTTTGGGCAATGATTCGCCCAGTGGCCTTGTTCCCCACAGTGGAAACATGCACGGCTTCCTCCTTGCGCTGGCGTTGCTTGGTTGTTCTGGTTGGTTGCTAGGGCAGGAAGACGGGCTGCCTGGTTGCTCTGACGCTGGTATTGATTTCCTCCTTGCTGGTTGTTCTGACGGTACTGCTGCTGCAGAGGAAACTGCCTCTGGTACTACTGCTGGTTCTGATGCTGATGCTGGTGCTGGTGCGGGTGACCCTACTTGAATTGCTGAGGTGGGTTGCCTGAGTAGCGAGGACGGCTGCTACTCCCATCCTGAGGTCCACCAATCTTGTGTTTCCTGTCCTCCATCTCCCGACGCTTCCTTTCTATCATGATTGCTCTGTCTATCAGATGTTGGAAGGTAGGGAAGGGTGGTTCATTAGCTGATAGTGGAGTGGATCAACCAATCCTCTCAAGAAGCGGTACTGCCTCTTGGCATCTGTGTTGACATCCTCTAGGGCATAACGCGATAGCTGCAAAAACTTGTCCATGTACTCGCTGACGGACAGGGACCTTGCTTTAGGGCGAGAAACTCCTCCTTTCTCACTATCATCAGTCCCTCAGGCACATGGTAGCGACGGAAGTTATCCCTGAACTCCTCCCAAGTGATAGCTTCAGGGTTGGCATGGGTGGCAACGTAAGACTCCCACCAAGACTGTGCTGCTCCCCTCAGCTGTTGGGGACCATACACCACTTTCTCACGATCGTTGCACTGGGCAGTGTGCAACTCACGCTCCATTGTACGCAGCCAATCTTCGACGTCCATGGGATCAGTAGAGTGAGCAAAGACTAGGGGATGGCCCCTCATGAACTCTGCCCGCTTGTCTCTGGGCACTTGTGGCATCTAGACTTGCACTGGAGGCTGAGGCGGTGGTGGCTGCTGCTGCACCTGCTGCATGGCTGCTAAGGTCTGACGAATTACCTAGACTGCTTGAGTCTGCATCAAGAACATCTGCTCGATAGTCATCGGGGGTGGTGGTGGCAAGTGCTGCTGCGGGGCTGCTTCCTCTTGGGGTGCCTGCTGTTCAGGCTGAGCATGCCTCGCACCTCTGCGCCTGTTCTCAGACATCTGTAGAAATTACACACATATATCAAATCTGACTCTGCAGTCTTTCAGCATAAGAAAAGACGTATAGAAACTCTTCATAGCACTGAACAAATGACCATCTTCACTGACAGCTTCTCGGATAAAGAGGAAAGTGGAAATGAATTGATTACTCAACTAAATAACTGACTTTATTAATAACTACACCAAGTTGCAGGGGATACCCACACCTTGGTGACAATCATTACAAAGATCCAACTTTAGTACATGTCCATCATAACAAGCATCCAACATAAGATAAGCATTCTAACTCTAACTAAGACTGAATAGACTAAGACACTGAGCTAAGCATTATTACAGACTCCGACTCTGTCGATCTACAGATCCAAATCTATCCGGGTCCTACAGTCTGGGGTACCATAGTCAAAGCGACCACGGGGCAGTGAACGGTAAGGGTGTTGAATCCCGACAGGGGCGGGAGAACCACCATCCAGATAGTGGTGTGCTGCGCACTCAGCACGCAATTCTGCAACCTTCGCCCGAACCTTGCCCAACTCATCAAGGGCGTGCTCCAACTCTGTGTTGAGCATGGCAGCCAAGTTGACCATGCTGTTTAGCCTGGGATTGCCCTCACCAACTGGCGAGGCAATCACACCTCCAGCACTGTCGGTCAAACAGTGAGGGTAGTACTTCAGGTCAAGGCCATCAGCTACCCCGCTGAACAACAAGCAATACTGAGAAAGTGCCCGTCGTGCTGCATCTTGCATGGTTGCCTCTGCAGTATCTCTCTCAGTAATAGAATAGTGCTTTGAGAAGGCTTCTGCACCCCGGAGATCATCGTCCGGACGGCGCACCAAGCAAGTAGCCTCCCACTTGTCCGGGTATAGCCCACGATGATGCTGGTAGACTACACAATGGTACTCGATAGACCATGTGTGTCGGTCGAAGGCCCGACAAAGCAGGGTATCGAGAGTGTCGTGGAAGTGACACCCGCGAGCGGCGTCATGAGTGATGGGTCTAGCGATCCATCCTTCCGGCTCTGGCTCCTTCGAGAGCTCCGTGCCGTGGCTCGAACTGCCACCAGCGTTGTCGTTGTCTCCGTCTTCCGTCAGGGTCTCCTCCAGTAGCCGAGATGCCCTGTGGTGGTGCAGGGGGCATCTCTGGCTGAGGTGCAGGGGAAGGCGGCCTCTCAGACTCCACCTCCCACTGAGGCGAGGGAGAAGAGTCCTGCTACTCCTGGTCCTGCTCCTGGCGTCGACGCTCGTGCTCCTCATGCAGGCAACGATGCAGTCTCTCCAGGTGACTGGACTGACCTGGCACCGTGCGACGCAGTGGACGCTCCGCCAAGCGAGAAGGCAAAAAGGGGATCATAGACTTAAGTTTAGTGCACCTAAGACGAGCCATCTACAGAAGACATCGTAAGCACAAGAGTAAGAGTAAAACTATTAGACCAGAAAGTAAACAGAAAAAAGTGAGACAAAACTTTTGAGATAAGTAAATAACATAGAGTTGGTCGAGATGACCAACTTTTGAAAAGACTCTAAGGTCAAGGTAAGAGTAAGGGTCTATAGTCCTTAGGGCGACCATTCTAGTCTAGGTTAGCGGTCCTATAGTCAGCAAGGCTTTGATACCACTTATGTCACACCCAATTTTGGAAGGCAAATCGAATGCGAACCATGTACGTGCTAGTTTCAGAAACTCACGTACACAACGATTACATAATTGGACATCATCACACAATGCTCGAATTAAATAACGGAAAGGTACTTAATTACATCAAGATGTCCAAGACATCCACAGAGTCTATTACATAACCATTGTTTAACATAATTATCAAAGTGCGGAAATACGAAACGTAGATGCTAAGCCTACACAAGCAGCTGACTCGGGGTTTGCCACTAAGAAAGAACTAGAACTCGTCGTAGTCCTGAAACTCCTCGAAGTCATCCATGTTGCCAACATCACCTCCTGAGCATTGGGTACACTGGGGACAACCTGGGGTGGGGGTGGTGTGTAAAGCAAGGGTGAGTACACATCAACGTACTCAGCAAATGTCCTGTTTGGCTAACATGGACTAGCTATATATGGAGTTGAGGTTAAGCAGTTTCTTTTAGTTGGTCAAGTATTTATTACTATTAGTAGAGCCAAGTATTAGTAATAAACCCAGTTATTACCCAGAAGTACCTCCTCAAAAGAGGAAATACCGCAGATCAGATTTTATATCATCGTTGTTAACCATCATCATAAAAGTATCCAAAGTTCTTCTAATCAAAGAGGATCCCAAGGCTGCTCTTAACCATGAGCTCGGCTGATATACCAGTTTTTAACACTCTGCAAAGGTTGTACACTTTACCCACAAGTCGTGATCCCTTTCCAGCCTGGGTTGTACAGACCCGATCTTCACTACCAAGGTGAATGGCCAGGGATACACTATGTAGCCTTTACAAAGACTCCCCTAGTGCATAGTTGCTCGTTAGGTTTCGCCAGTCGTACAAACGCAGTGCACCTCCCCAAGGTGGGTGACTAACAAAACCATATCGAAAGAACCTCTGCACCCCAACCATGGCAGAGCGAGCACTACGCCCCGGCCCCCATTGACGGCCCTCCGGCAAAGCCAACTACACCCCCAAATTCATCTGATTAATCAGCTAAGGGCATCCCATTCCACCCTCATTGTGGTACTGTTATCCCGTGTGGTCACTCCACGAACAGGCCCTTACGGAGAGGTACTCAGGAAAAAGGCCTGAGGCCCCTAAGGTATCACAAGATCATCCACATAACCAGGATAACAGAATCGTATCATAAATGTTCACATCATGTTCATTGATTAAGTTAAGGCAATAGCAAAGTGCTAACCATGATAACCCAAAAACGTAAACAAGGATAAGTGAATACAGACTAGTCAATCCTTAGGTTTCATAAAGTAATGCGGGACAATGAATCATAAAGTATGTAGGACATAATGGGTTAGAGGACACTTGCCTTCACCAGGTTGTTGCTCATGGAGGTCTCCAACAACACACTCAGGAACCTCGGATTGCTCGTTGTCTAAATAAAGCGAGCATGCATTCAATACATTTGGAAAGTACAAATGAACATCACACCAAACATGTACAAACATTAGAACACATCTTAAAAGGACACAATACTACATAAGGGATAATGAATTCAAAGTATAATCATAAACTATAACATACATTTACTGTTGGGGGTATGCTTCGTCGCTGAAGGTCCCATAAGAAGAAACACCTTCAGAAGATTGACACAAAGCCGAAGCTACTAATCAGAAGGCTTCCGAGTACATTTCCAAAGGCACCGACTTAAAGATGAAATGACCAATCGGCCCATGATAATTTGTATTATGATTGTAGACCTTTGTAACGGGCATGAATGTAATTCCCCATAGGCTGCGTCCTGTGCCTATAAATAGATGAACAGTACCCCTGTATTGTTCACGCGATCCTGTAATTGCTCACGCGCCACACTTGGATTTTTGCCTTCCGTCAAACCAAAGGTATAAATGTAATTAAATATTATATTTGATATCCAAGTTTATACAATGATAACATATGAATAACATTATGTGTTTGTTCATATAACTTTTCATGTTTTATATGTTTCATCTTTCATTATCTTATAACCGTGATGATGAAGGTACGTCCTTCATGACCTTCATCCGAAGATTGTTATATCCTAAGGGAAATAACGCTTCTAAGGACGAAGGACTTTAACATTTAATACTTTGTGTTGCCTTGTTCTTGATTCATAGCATTTGAGAACAAGTCCCCAACATTGGCGCCCACCTCCAGTGAACTCACTTCCACTATTGAGCTGATGGCTTCGTCCAACATCCAAGCTGAAGTTGCTTCGGCTACGAAGCTGGTGCTCCAAATAACAGGCGGTTCATGCTCAGAACCAGTCAACAAGAAGCAGAAGAAGTAGGCTCAGAGAAGGGTACAACATGTTGGGTTGCAGGGACCCTTCATCAAGTCAAAATGGTCCCTCATCACAATCACCTTCTCCCAGGAGGACCTTCAGCTCAAGGATTATCCTCATAATGATGCTATGGTCATATCTTGTGTCATCAAGGGATTTCTCGTCCACAATGTTTTGGTTGATACAGGCAGTGCAGCTGACATCATATTTGCTAAGGCCTTCAGATAGATGCAAGAGCCAGAGGACAAGATTCATGATGCTACACACCCTCTTTGTGGCTTCGGAGGAAGGCAGATTGCAGTGCTCAGCAAAATCACAATGCCAGTGACCTTCAGATTTGTCCACAACACAAGGACTGAACAGGTTGTGTTAGATATTGTTGACATGGAATACACCTACAATGCAATCATTGGTCGTGGGACACTCAACGCTTTCGAAGCAATACTCCATCCAGCATATCTATGCATGAAGATACCTTCGGGACAAGGATCCATTGTTGTTCATGGTAGTCAGGAAGCTGCTAGAAAAGCTGAAGGAAAATGGACAGATTCAAAAAGTAACCACAACATAGATGGAAACGAAGCTTGTGAACAGTACAAGTACAGAAGAGAGAAGGCTGCCTCGGCTGATCAGCCGAAGCCTATGCTTCTGTGTGAAGATATAGCAGAGCAGAAGGTATTGCTGGGTTCTCAGTTATCTGAAGAGCAGGAGAAAACCTTGATAAGGTTTTTATTCAATAACAAAGATGTGTTTGTTTGGTCAGCTAATGATCTTTGTGGTGTCAATAGAGATGTCATTGAGCATTCACTCAATGTGGATCCATCTTTCAGGCCAAGAAAACAAAGGCTTCGGAAAATGTCCGATGATAAAGCTGAAGGTGCTCGAAATGAAGTGAAGAGACTTATTAGTGCTGGTGTCATCAGAGAGGTCAAATACCCAGAGTGGCTAGCTAACACTGTTATGGTGAAGAAGGCAAATGGTAAATGGAGAATGTGCATCGATTTTACAGATCTTAACAAGGCTTGTCCAAAGGATGAGTTCCCATTGCCAAGAATAGACTCTCTAGTAGATGCAACAGCTTCATCAGAGCTTATGAGTTTACTAGATTGTTACCCAGGCTACCACCAAATCTGGATGAAGAAGGAAGATGAGCCGAAGACCAGCTTCATAACCCCCAGTGGTACATATTGTTATCTTCGGATGCCTGAGGGGCTCAAGAATGCTGGAGGAAGCTTCAGCAGAATGACAGCCAAGGTCCTTCATTCCCAGATAGGCAGAAATGTGCTAACATATGTTGATGACATCATAGTAAAAAGCAAGAAGCAAGAAAATCATATCACTGATCTGCAAGAAACATTTGCTAATTTCAGGCAAGCTGGCCTGAAATTAAATCCTGAAAAATGTGTCTTTGGAGTAAAGAAGGGTAAGTTCCTTGGTTGCCTAGTTTCAACGAAGGGATCGAAGCCAATCCAAACAAGATCTAAGCCATACTTCGAATGGAACCGCCAAGTACGAAGAAGGGGGCCCAACGGTTGGCAAGAAGATTGGCTTCATTGAACAGATTTATATCTAGATCAGCAGAAAGAAACTTGCCATTCTTTGAAATACTAAAGTTAGCCGAAGTCTTTTAGTGGGGCCCAGCTCAACAGAAAGCCTTCGAAGAGCTGAAGCAATACCTTATTGATCTAACAACATTAACTCCACCTGCGCTAGGGGCTCCATTACTATTATATGTGGCAGCTTCGCACTCTGCAGTGAGTGCGGCGCTTGTGCAGGAGAAATTAGAAGGACAAATCAAAAAACAAGCCCCAGTATACTTTGTCTCCGAAGTTCTAAGCTTATCAAAGAAAAATTATACAGAATTGGAGAAGGTGTTGTATGTTGTCTTAATGGCCTCCAGGAAGCTTCGGCATTACTTTCAGGCATTCCATATAATTGTCCCTTCATCTCAGCCTTTGAAAGATATTATTAGGAACAGAGAAGCTACTGGAAGGATTGGAAAGTGGGCTACGGAACTTAATGAATTCAGCATTGATTATGTGCATAGATCCTCGAACCAGTCCTAGGCGTTAGCAAACTTCATCGCTGACTGGACGCCAGGGGCTCAGGAAGAAGAAGCAAATAAAGACGCCGAAGCTTGGACAGTGTTTTGCGACGGTTCCTGGGGAACCTTCGGGGCAGGTGCAGCTGCTGTCTTGGTTGCACCTTCCAAAGTCAGAACATGATATGCAGTAAAACTTGATTTCAACTGCACAAATAACATTGCTGAATACGAAGCCTTGCTTTGGGGGCTTTGGAAGTTAAAGACAATGGGGATAAGAAGGGCGGTCCTTAAAACTGATTACCAAGTTATTTCTGGTCATGTTGACAAGAGTGGTAGAGCAAGAGATCCGAAGCTTGAGAAATACCTGGATACAGTTCAAAGGCTTGAAGCTTCTTTCGAAGGGTTTTCTGTCAAGAATATTCCACGAGGAGAAAATGAGCACGCTGATCTGCTAGCCAAATCAGCGGCACAGGGAATGCCCTTATCTTCAGAAGTATTCTTTGAGACAATAAGAGCACCTTTGGTGGAACTTCTTGAAAGAGCAGTGCTCAATATATCTCCTGTTCATAGTGAAGATTGGAGAACCGAGATTATATCTTTTCTCCAAGGCAACTGCCTTTCAGATGACGAAGCTTATAATAAAAGAATAGAGGCAAGAGCTCGACCATATGTAATAATAGAAGGGGAATTATACAAGCATGGAGTCTGCTCTCCACTGCTCAAATGTCTATCCAGAGCTGAAGGTATAGAGTTGATGAAGGAAATACACGCAGGATTGTGTGGATCTCACATTGGATCTAGACCTTTGCTGGGGAAAGTCTTCAGACAAGGATTTTATTGGCCGAAGGCAGCTTCGGATGCAACGGATCTGGTTCAAAAATGTGAAAACTGCCAAAAATGCGCAAGAGACCAGAAACAACCTTCGTCATTAACCCAGCTGATACAACCAACCTGGCCATTGCAAAGATGGGGCCTGGATTTGTTAGGTCCACTTCCACCAGCATAAGGCAATTTAAAATATGTTGTGGTGGCTGTAGAATATTTTTCTAAGTGGATTGAAGCAAAGCCTTTGGCCACAATAACTTTGGTCACAGTCCAGAAATTCTTTTGGCAAAACATTGTTTGTCGCTTCAGCGTACCAAAGGCTATAACTGTGGACAACGGAACACAGTTTGATGCCGAAACCTTCAAGGAATTCTATGATCAAATTGGCACAAAGATCCATTTTGCATCAGTCAGACATCCAAAATCAAATGGACTTGTCGAAAGAGAGAATGGTATCACAATGACAGGAATAATGAAGCTAATCTTTAATCAGCCCAGAGGAAAGTGGCCAGATGAGTTGATTAAAGTGGTGTGGAGTCACAATACAACTGCATCAAGATCAACAGGTTTTACGCCATTCAAGCTATTATTTGGTGACGAAGCTATAACCCCAGAAGAAGCTAAAGCGGGGTCAATAAGAACAATAGCTTCGACTGAAGACGAAGCTGATTATCATGTGGCTAAGGACACTATAGAAGGGGTCAAACTTCAAGCTGTGGAAAATATT
Organism: Zea luxurians; assembly: GCA_029449295.1. Lineage (NCBI taxonomy): Eukaryota > Viridiplantae > Streptophyta > Magnoliopsida > Poales > Poaceae > Zea > Zea luxurians. The sequence continues at coordinate 31,324,727 of JAOPSE010000010.1, read as the reverse complement.
AATAAATATCAAGCCGAAACAGTAAAATGGCGCGACAGAAAAGTTCGGCTAAAAAATATCAAGCCAGGTCATCTGGTGCTTCGGAGAGTGGCTAATCCGGACACAGTAGGTAAACTACAGCTAAAGTGGGAAGGACATTTTCTGGTTGTGTCTTCGTCAAGGCCCGGTTCCTACACACTGAAAGATATGGATGGCAATGACATTCCTAGGTCTTGGAATGCGGATGAGCTTCGGCGGTACTATGTATAGAGTCATGTAAATCTTTTTCTATTTTTCTATGGCACCCTTTTCCTTTCCAAAGGGGGAGAAAGGTTTTTAATGGGGCCATAGTTTGTAATCTTTTCCTTTCTTATTCAGCTCCATGAGGGCAAGATCCCCCAAATATGTAAATGTAAAATCTGAGCATGCACCATCGAGTGCAGAGCGAAAAAAATAGGAAGAAGCTCGAAAGTCGTCCCTTAGGGGATGCAGAGCATGACGAAGCTACAAAAAGCCATTCCTAAGGGAGCGCAACATAAGTTTTCTGCTCAAAAGTCGTTCCTTAGGGAATGCAGAGCCAAATACCGCCGAAATATAAGGCGAAGCGCGAAAAGTCAACGCGAATACCGCCGAAATAGAAGGCGAAGAAGTTCAAAAGACGTTCCTTAGGGAATGCAGAACTTACACCGAAAAATAAACGGTGCAGCCGAAAAATAAATGGCAAAGAGATTTCAGTCATTCCTTAGGGAATGAAGGTTGTGGATGAAGCTTCGGATGTGTGTGTTTGGGCATTCATTTGCACGATACATTACATCATACATTGCATACATAAACATTCATTCAGACATACATAGGATCATCATCATCATCATACCATACTGATACAAACAGTTGCTTCGGCTCTAAGAATGCAGCTTCGAAAGCAGAATCATGCTTCATTGTGCACGAAAAGAAGGGAAGGTGTTTTTCGCCTTCGGCTGAAAAAGTACAAGTTTCGTTCACATCGAAGCACTCCACACATTGATGGAAAGGTAAAAACATATTACAAGGTATGGACAAAATTTAAAAAGTAGAATCTAGTTCTTAAATTACAATATTTTTTACAAAGGTTAATACAAGAGTTCTTAGAGTTTTTTCCACAACTATCTATTCAAGCTTCATCATTATCTATCGAGCTTCGGATCGTCTATTAAGCTTCGGCTCTGTGCTCTTCAGCTTCGTCATCCTGCTCTTTAGCTTCGTCATCCTGTACATATTAAAGTGTTGTAAGGAAAATTCAAGTTTAAAGGAAAAGGTAAGCGCAAGGTATGATTTTGTTACCGGCTTAAGATGACTACGAGCTTCGTCACCAGCCAAGCTTCGTCCACCCTTCGTCCATACTAGCTTTATAAATCTATTTCCTATGCTTCGGGCAAGACTAGGAATATCAATCAGATCTGCTGGTGATAAGCTAAAGTTGGGTCTATTGACAATCTTTCCATGTGTGCAGCCAGATTTCAGGAAGGCACGGCTGTGCCCCGAGAAGCTACCAGGGCACAGAAATCGCCATGTCCAGCTATAATTTCATCAAGAGCATCAATTTCACCCTCGATGTGATCGAAGGCCCCTGGCAGGTCTTCAATCGAAGGATTAAATTTTTCACAGCTGGCTCCAACTGAATTGAAGATTTGCTTCAGCCATTGCACACATCGGCTACTGAACTCCAGACATTTGTTTTGAAGCTCTGTCAATAATTTTTGCAAATTTGAACTTTTTTCTACCTCAGCCTCAAATTTCTGCCTTTATTGTTCGAAGCTCTCTGACTTTGAGAGAATCTCCATATTCAACTTTGCAATTTTAGCTTCAGCTTCTGCTAGTAAACCTTCTGCTATCTGAAGTTCGAAATCCTTCTTTTCAAGAGCAGATGTTTGATCTTTTATTTTGTTTTCTAAGCCCTCAATTATGACTTCATGCTTTTTATCTTCAAGATCTTGTTGCATCTTCAAAGCTTTACTCAATAGCATACTCTGTGCAGAGGCAACCTTCGTTAGAAAGAACCTTCGTTGTTAAAGACAATAAAAAGTTGAAGAAAAGTTTTTTACCTTGAAATTGGAATAGAATAAACTACCGACGATATGTTGTCATCGGTAGCGTCTAATGTATGTTTCAAGCTTCGGGAAACCAACACTCTTTGATAGAGTACCGATAACCTTCGCTCCGGTTTGATCTCGGAGGCAGCCTAACCTTTCATCGTCAACACCGCCGAAGAGCAGTGCCCCTGGTTGATACCCGCAGGATATGACGTATTCTCTCAACTCTTCTTTCTCAGCCTTCGACAATTCTTGCCAAATTAAGTTTTGAAAGTTAAAATTTTCTTCTTCCGAAGCATCTTCGGCTATTTCCTTCTCCTTCTCAGGTACTGTAGCCATGGTTTCTTCAGCGGTTGCAACAACTTCTTCTGTGGCCATGTCCAGAAGTATCTTATCAATGTTAGAAAGTGTGCTTTCTAGATTCGCATCTTCAGCCAGTTCAGCTTCGGCAGTTGCAGCTTCGGCTGGTGCAGCTTCGATAGCTGTAGCGCTCTCAACAGCTGGTGCTTTTGAAGCCGAAGCTGGTCGTGGTGTCCCTTCGATAGCTTCTATCACAGTAATAATTCTTCATTTTTTCGGCCCAGCTGCCTTCTTCGCTATCGAAGGCTCCTTCTTCTTCTGAAAAAGCTTCATCACCATAGTCATATCAGCTTCAGACACAGTTGATTTCCCAAAATTCAGATGGTTGGGCTTTGATGGCATAATAATGTCATAATCAATCTCCCATTCTCTAGCATCACCCTCTTCAATATCTGTTTGCTCGGCTTTAGCAGCGGGTGCTTCTTCGTCACAAGCGCTTTCAGTCACAATCAATCCCGACTGCTTCATTAACTTCGGAGATAGGCGCAGTTTCAGCAGCTTCGGCTTCCTCTCCGTAGCGAGTAACCCTAGCCGTTGAGCGTACCCTGGCCATTTGAATTTTTTGTGTTTTGATGAAGTTGAAATTTTTTTATCTTTGCCGAAGCTCTCTCTCTTGTCACGAAGCTAGAGCAAAATGATCTTTCGATTGAGAATACAGTGAGCAAGCTTCGGCTATGGTCAAATTTTTTGGCAGCACAATAGTGCAATGGCAATGAATGCTGTGGTAACTCTACACCTACCCGTCTGTTTATATAGTGCTGCAGGTGGGAAGATGAATCGCCAAGTCGCCCACACTCGCTGAACAGTCGCCCGCACCCGCTGAACAGTCGCCCGCACCTGCTGAACGGTGGACCACCCGACGCCTGGGAAGTGAATTACCAGATCGTTCGTACCCGCTGCGTGATGGGCCACCTTGCGCTCCAAATATTTTAATCGTTTCTCAGCAACGAGCTCAGGGAAGGTGTTTTTCGGACCTTTGGCATTCCGAAGCCTTTGAGATTTTTTCACGGATCAAGCTCGTTACGAAAAACGATCTAGCACCGCGAAGGGGCTACTATTGGGGGTATGCTTCGTCGCCGAAGGTCCCATAAGAAGAAACACCTTCGGAAGATTGACACAAAGCCGAAGCTACCAATTAGAAGGCTTCGGAGTACATTTCCAAAGGCACCAACTTAAAGATGAAATGACCAATCGGCCCATGATAATTTGTATTATGATTGTAGACCTTTGTAAAGGGCATGAATGTAATTCCCCACAGGCTACGTCCTGTGCCTATAAATAGATGAACAGTACCCATGTACTGTTCACGCGATCCTGTAATTGCTCACGCGCCACACTTGGATTTTTGCCTTCCGTCAAACCGAAGGTATAAATGTAATTAAATATTATATTTGATATCCAAGTTTATATAATGATAACATATGAATAACATTATGTGTTTGTTCATATAACTTTTCATGTTTTATATGTTTCATCTTTCATTATCTTATAACCGTGATGATGAAGGTATGTCCTTCATGACCTTCGTCCGAAGATCATTATATCCTAAGGAAAATAACGCTTCGAAGGACGAAGGACTTTAACATTTAATACTTTTTGTTGCCTTGTTCTTGATTCATAGCATTTGAGAACAAGTCCCCAACATTTACTTTATTTGAAAATAGATTGTTATTTCCCCTAAGTGTTACATATAAGTACATAATCATAGTTCAACTTATTTTATTGTGACCTAAAATTTAGAACATAGGTGAACTCATGTAGTACACATTATTAATCTCACAAGCTTACACATGTTTAAATCCCTAAGGTTCTCCTTTTATTTATTTTATTAAATAAATAAAAATACATCTACATTAGTTCATATTCAATCCTAAAAATTAGAGTATGCAGACAGTAATTGAAACCATTTTATTTAAACAGAGAATAATTCTATGAACATTTTGCAATTTGAATCACTAAATTTAGAGTTCATATGCAAAAGTTATGAAATAAACAAGTTTGGAAATTCAAAATATGAAATTAGGGCTAATTCTGTGAATATTTAAAAGTCCAGGGCTAAACTGCAAGATTACCGGGGCCTGCGCGCGAAAACTAGGGACAGCGGGTTGATTTCCGATAAACCGAGGGTCTCTTTAAGAAAACTACCGCGCGAAGGGGTATCGGGTGAATCTAACCGTTAGATCAAGAACCGACGGCCGAGATTATATCTGTGGCCGAGGGCGCGCGCGAGCGGGCGAGCGATGACAGGCGGGCCAGGGAGTGTCAGCGACAGAGGGGGAGAGCGCGCTGACCGAGTGGGCCCAGCGCCAGAGGGTTTAGGCGCTGACAGGCGGGCCAGGGCGTGCATACGCGAAGCGTTATCCATGATCTGGGTCGTTCGATCTAAATCGGACGGAGGGGATCAGACCAGGGGGAAACAGACGGCTGCGGGCGGCGCCACTCCTCTCTACGGCGGTGAGGTCGTCGGAGGTTAGGCTGGCACGAGCTAGGGTGGCTCCGGGGTTGCCGGAGTTGGGAAGAGAGGAAGAGGGCGCCACGGCGAACTCAATGGCGGGGAAGAGGCCACGAATCCATGGGCAGAGAGGGGAGAACAGCGGTGAGAAAGCCTCGAGCGGGCCGGAGTAACTCCGATGAGCCATTCCGACCACAGGGAGGGGACTTAAGGCACGCTAAGGCCTTGGCTAACTTCAGCAGAGGTAGGGTGACACATGGACCTACCAGTGAATTAGACCGGGCTAAATTGGCTGGCTACCGTGCGAGCACGGCGGACCGCCACAGCCGAGCATCGGCGAAGGTGAAATTGGTCGAACACAGGGCGCAACAGGGGAAATTGGGCACGGGGACGGGTGTCTCACCTTGGGGCAGAGCTCGGGGAGGCTTGGAGCGGTCTCCGGCGAGCTGGATGGCCGGGAACGCGGGCGCGGGTCTCCAGCGGTGGCTGGCGGCGTGGGCAGAGCGCGAGAGAGGGTGAAGCTGAGCGAAATGAGGCGAGGGGTGTGCGCAGGGCACTGGCGAGGCTCTAAGAAGGGAGCTGGGCGTGTGGGCGGGCGTCGTGGCCGAGAAATCCGGCGACGTGCGTGAGTGCGCACGCGCCGGTCCACGGCGAGCGCGGAGGGGGCGGAACTGACAGGGCAGGCCCACGGCGCAGAGAGAGAAGAAAGGGGCGTGCGGGGCAATGGCTCGGTGACTGGCGATCCGGGCACACGAGAGAGAGAGAGAGAGGGGGGCGAAGGAAACTGGCGCCGACAGGTTGGCTCCACTGGGCAGCGAGCGAGAGAGGGGGCGCGAGGGAGAACTACCGCTGACAGGCAGGGTCCGCCTGTCAGACGGCGCGGGCGCGCAACCTGACTGGGCCGACTTGGGCCGGCTGGGCTACTTTCCCTTTTTCTTTTTCTCTAGATTTTCTAATTCCTTTTCTATTTCTTTTTCTATAGGGTTTTAAATTCTAAATTCAAACTAGGTTTCAAATTCAAATAAAGTCAAACTTGTGCTACACCTCAAAGGATATTTTAAGCTCAGCATGATGCAACATGTCATGACTCATAAGGTTTTGGCAAAAATAAATAATTAACCTCCACTAGTTTAAGCTATTTCTAATCAAAAAGAAAAAGGGAGAAAGAATCTAGAGAGAGAGAAAGCCTAGAGTGAGAAAAAGAAGAGTAACACATGATTTTGGGTGATAATTAGAAAGAAATTTTATACCCCCAAAATCAGGGTGTTACAGTATTCAACACCCCAAAAGTTTTCAAAGTGCTCGGCCAAATCCCAGTCTTCACCGAGGTCGTCTTCAGTAGGGATTGATGAGGACAAGTCTGAGGGTTCGTAGTCGGCGTGAACATGGTTGGTAACGTTGTTGACGTTGTCCAAATGCTCTTGCAACACAAGAGAGTCCTGCTCCATCATGCAAGCAATGTCCTCCAATGCTACACGGAGTTTGGTAGCCTCAAATGAGGTCAACCCTCGTTTAGGACGGATTGTTTCCCTCGCTACAGAAAATATCTTGTCCGCAATCTCTTGCATCCTTCCAATTGCCTTGTCGACTATGGAGTATGCTAAATCCATTTGATGTGGACTTAGGTCGTTAGTTTGACATGGGGACAATGTACTAACAACCAAGTATTAATTCCGTCGCCTGGTAACAAACTGAACTTGGGTTGAAGTGGCAAACGAACCGTAAACTATGATCCTAATAAGCAGTAAAAGAACCCAAAAACCCTAAACAGTTTAACCACCCAGTAATCAGCTCTGCGTACAAACTTGAAATAACCAACAAGTTTAGATTTACATCACCTTTCTTGCAGTGGATCTTTGGACCGAAGACGAAACTGGATTTCTCTCGGATATCTGAAAGGCACATTTCAAAGAAAAATCGTTAGTACAAACCCTAAACTCGATCTGATTCAAAGTCAATAGAGGGTGGGATGAACCCTTAACCCTAAACCCTTAACCCTAAACACAAATCAGTAGGGGATGTACAGAACCTTAACACCACAACGATGGCGGTGGAGAAGACTTTTGGGGGGAGACCCTAAAGCCCTAACAGGATGAACAACACCAGAGATTCAAACAAGAGCAAGGTCGTACGGAATACAAATCGGATGAACAAGATGACGACTCAGTTGGAGGAGTATAGGGGGAGAACAGTCTTACCGTGGTGATGGGTGGACGATGGTGGAGCTGGAGCGTCCGAAGTGACGGCGGAGACACTGAAACGACGGGTTAGGGTTGGGGACAAAGGAGGGCCGTGTCGAATGCAAGAAGTCACCCGAAAGCGGACTTCAGTGGGCTGTGGTAACTCAGCTACAGACGGAAGCGCTTCCACCAAATGATTTTCACGGGCGGTTCCAAAAGCCAGCCGCCCATAGAAATGATTTACACAGGAGTTCCTAAAGCCACCCGCCAGTGTTAATTCACCGTTTTCACAGCCGGTTTCTAAAGCCAGCCGCCAGTGAAATTCAGTTTTTTACTGGCGGTTCCTTAAGCCAGTCGCCATTATTAACAAGAACTACTTTATTCATTAGAAAGGATTGTTTTCATCCTAGTACAAACTACTTTAACTACCATAATAAGCTACCATGCTGCTGCCGATGATGCTTGCTGGGAGGCATCTCATCGCATTGGCTTGCCCCGCCATCATCATCGCCGTCATCGTCGCCACTGCCGTCGCTGTCCTCATCACTGCTGCCATCGTCGTTCTCATCATCATCGTTGGAGGAGGAGATGATGCCCATCCAATGTCCATACATCTGGTCGTCATCGTTGTCCAAGGACTCCACATCTGACGATTCTCCGTCGTACGTCCAAGACCACTCAGTGCTGGTGTCGGAGTCCAGCTCCCCGTCAACGAGGAACCGGAGGTCGTCCCCGTCGGTGAGGTCACTGTCAGATTCTGATGCAACCGCAAAGTCCCATCCATCTGCATCCCAGTGCAAAGATGCATGTTTCTCATATGCCACTATAGGATCCCACTCTAGGGTTGGTTCACGGCTAGAGGAATGGGAGACAAAAGAAGCAGAGGAATCACTCGGTGATGTCGGCATGGGCAAAGCTAGACGCCATAGTTTTTTCTGAGTTGCGATGAATGGAAATGTGGCCAATGAGCATTTAAATATATTAAAATTGAGAACTGGATCGACGTTTACTCGAACTTTGAGGAGCAAAGAGGCGTCAAAAGTCGCCGCTTTATGTTTGGTGACATAATTGTCGTTTCAATTCTACAGGGACAGTGGAAAAGACATAGTTGTTCAACATGAAATGGTTTCCACAAGCGGCTGAGTTAAGGAGCCGCTAGTGGAAAGACCATTTCCACTAGCGGTTCCGTAAGACAACCGCTAGTGATATTTTTTCACTGACGGTTTCTTAAGCAAGCCGCTTGTGAACTTTGTATTATAAATACCCTTCACCCCCGACAGGAAGCTAGCTCACAGCCAACATCCATTGGAGGCGATTTTGGAGGTCCTGATTATATAAAATACAAGGGTCGAGGTTTTGCTCTTCATTGTTTGGAGGAAGGTTGCTAAGAAAGGTTGGTTTTATGTTTCTTTGTCAATCTTTGTTCATATTATTTATCATTTTGGCAAAATTTTGGATCTCGGCTTTTATAACATGTGAGAGAGCAATGTGTAGCCACATTTCGTATCTAACGTTACGTTTCACCATGTTTGGGATAGAGGGAGAGATAATGTTTGGAAAAATTATGCGTTATTAATTGTTGGGTATTAATAAGATTTTTTTTGTTTATTAGTTGCTAGGAATTTATTACGTACGTTCAGCTTATGTTAGAAATATATGTCAATTGGGTATTAAGTTTCGTTCCTTGGTTGTTAGGAAATGTTAGCATTTTTTTCTTGCCAATTTACAAGTGTTCTGGTGTGTTTTCTATTACTTTTTACAGGTAGTGATTGAGAGGACATCATGGATGTATAACTTATCAAGGCTAGATCCGTCATACATATCTGAGGTCCATAGGTTTATTGATGTCGCTACGGAACATGGTTGGAGAACAAAGATAAAGCACATATATTGTTCATGCATGGACTGCAAAAATTTTGTTGTATTTGATGACATAAACCAAATCATATCTCATCTGGTATGCCGAGGATTTGTGAAGGATTACACAGTTTGGACAAAGCATGGAGAGGGTAGTGCACCTTATACGACTGAAGCCACTGAGGACGAAAGATTTTAGTTTGTTCACGGGACACAACAACCTCTTCCACAGAGTGAACATGTAATGCCAAATGTTACTGATCATGATAGAACTCATGTTCTGCCGAATTTTATGGATGAGGAAGATGCAGAGTTGTTAGAGGCAATGTTGCGTCGTCATACGGATCCATCGTTGTTCTTCAAGAAAGGTATGGAGTCCCTGAACAAGGCAGCAGAAGGGCCTTTGTACGATGAGTCTAAGGGTTGTAGCAAAGAGTTCACGACGCTTCAGTCTATGTTAAAGATGTTGATGTTAAAAGCTAGATATGGTGTGTCTGATGCTGGCTTGGATGTGTTCTTGAATATCATCGCAGACGTGCTTCCAAAGGAGAAGAAAGTGCCTGCTAACACGTACTATGCAAAGAAACTAATCAGTCCGCTTGCTATGGATGTGGAGAAGATCCACGCGTGTAGAAATCATTGTATCCTTTATCGAGGCGATGATTATAAAGACTTGGAGAGCTGCCCAAAGTGCAATGCAAGTAGGTACAAGACGAATAAAGACTATCGAGAGGATGAGTGTGTTGCATTCGTGTCTAAGGGCAAGAAGCGAAAGAAAGCCCAAAAGAAGACTTCAAAATCCACGAGCAAAGAAAAAGAAGAAGTAGACTATTATGCGCTCAAAAAGGTTCCTGCTTTGGTGATGTGGTACCTCCCCGTCATCGATCGATTGAGGTGTTTGTTCGCTAACCCCAAGGATGCCAAACTTATGAGCTGGCATGCTTTTGATGAGCACAAAAACGATGGGAAGCTTCGACATCTAGCCGATGGGAAGCAGTTGCAAGATTTCAATGACAACCATCGAGACTTTGTGGATGAACCAAGAAATGTTAGGTTCGCACTGAGTGTCGATGGAATGAATCCATTTGCTGAGAAGAGCAGTAAGCATAGCACATGGTCGGTGATCCTCACCATATACAACCTTCCTCCATGGTTGATGCAGAAACAAAAGTACATTTTGCTAACGATTCTTATTTCTGGACCTACACAACCTAGAGTTGACATGGGTGTATTTTTGGAGCCCTTAATGGAGGATATGAAAATATTGTGGGAAACATGTATTCAAATGTTGGATGAGTATCGTAAAGATTCGTTCACACTAAGAGCAATTATTTTTGTTACGATCAATGATTACCCTGTTCTCTTCACATTATCAGGCCAGTTTAAGGGAAAGGTTGGTTGCACAATATGTAATGATGAAACTGCTTACGTGTCCCTTGATGCATCTAAGAAGATAGTGTACATGAGGCACAGACGCTTTTTATTGGAAGGACACAGGTACCACATGCGAAAGATGGATAAGTACTTCGACAATAATGGTGAACTACATTCTACTTTAAAGGGATTCTTGAGACGAGCTCAAAATGAGTTCGGATTGAGAATCAAGAAGATAAGAAGCAATAATGGGACGGAGTTTAAGAACTCTCAAATTGAAGGCTTTCTTGAGGAGGAGGGCATCAAGCATGAGTTCTCTTCTCCCTACACACCTCAACAAAATGGTGTAGTGGAGAGGAAGAATAGAACTCTACTGGACATAGCAAGGACCATGCTTGATGAGTACAAGACTCCGGACCGGTTTTGGGCTGAGGCAATTAACACCGCCTGCTACTCCATCAACTGACTCTACCTTCACTGAATCCTCAAGAAGACATTATATGAACTCCTCACCGGTAAAAAGCCCAAGGTTTCATATTTTAGAGTCTTTGGTAGCAAATGCTTTATCCTTGTTAAAAGAGGTAGAAAATCTAAATTTTCTCCCAAGGCTATAGAAGGCTTTTTACTTGGTTATGACTCAAGCACAAGGGCATCTAGAGTCTTCAACAAATCCACTGGATTAGTTGAGGTTTCTTATGACATTGTGTTTGATGAGACTAATGGCTCCCAAGTGGAGCAAGTTGATCTTGATGAACTAGATGATGAAGAGGCTCCGTGCTGAGGACATCACTTCTATACATACAATGAATGGAACGATAACACGATCACGTGCACGATAGCTAAATCTCCAGGTACGTTCTACCCTGGTCAATTGTGTTTCAGAGCTTACGCTTGGGGCCATGGATGTTTTGATGATTAGGAACCTTGGAGAGGACCAGCAAGGACTTGGGAAAGGCCTAGGTGTTGAGGAGGAGCAGCAAGGGCAGCCACAATAGGAAGGAGATCAAGTCCGACTTGGCTGCGGCTCCATCTCGGGTTCCAGGACCAGTCCACACTAAAATGGACGTCCAAGATGCATCCGGACTCTGATTGCGACGGACTTGATATGGTTGGAAAGATAAGAAGATTATCTAACCAACCCAACTAGTTCCACCCTAAAATTCATCCGAGTCAACAGGAATCGTTGAAACAAGTAAGCGTTCAGATTCTGTTTTGGTGCTGCGACACCGTCTGTTGGGCCGTTGGGCCGTGTATCGCGTCGGAGCCCATTAGGGGCGAGTCCAGGTGTCACGCACGCCTAATACTCTAATTATTCAGTATCCACCGCCATGTTAGGTTTGGGTTTTGCTTAGATCAATTCTATCATCGAACAGTGTCGCCGTCATCGGCTTGTGAAACCCCATCCCGTAATCAATACAATTTTGGTTGCGTTTCTTTCCTATTCTTGCTTGTGTTCTTGATTACGCTTGCAGGGATAAGCCTTCGTGGCAAGGTCATTCGTGTGTTACGGGTGATAACCAACGGAGCCGTGGTGTAGTGATTGTGAGGAACTGTTCGTTCAGAGCCTTGGATCATCAACGTCGAGATCTCCACTCAATCAAGTTATCGTATCTCACGGAAGATCGGGCCGCATCTACTATCAATTGGTATCAAATTTCTAGGTTGCCCGTGAGGTATATTCCTACCTTTAGATTAGTTTTGTTTCGTCCCATAGTCCACAAAAAGCCAAAAAAATTACGATCAGTATATTCTGACCTAAAACCATCGCCTTAGCCTTTGCACAATTTAGTTTTAGAGTCCGCAGTTCTGAGTTCGTGTTCTAGTTGAGTTTGGTTGCTAGATTAGATTTGTTTTGGTTCAATTTGATTGTGTCCATCTGCTTCCATCCTACAAAACCGACCCTATCTACAAAACATATCCTATCTCTACAACCGACCCTATCCACAAAACAGATCATATCTCTACAACCGACCCTATCCACAAAATAGATCCTATCTCTAAAACCGACCATATCCACAAAACAGATCTTGTATCTAAACCGATCATATCCAAAAAACAAATCCTATCTCTAAAACCGACCATGTGCTTCATAGCCGCCGCTTCGGTTCCTGCCGATTTGTGCCTTTGAAAACCATAACTTGAGGTACCTTTCATAAAACAGGCATAACTTTTCGCTCAGTGCTCCATTTGAGCTCAAATGTTTACAGTAGATTCCTGACTCCATTCTGGGGTGACCCAAACTCGCCTTCGGCCTGTTTGGTTCGGTCAAAAAATTCAAAAAAATCGGGAAGATAATTAAAAAAATTGTTTAAGTATTTTCAGGAATTTTAGAGATCTTTTGTGAATTTCTCTAGGCCACAATACAACTCTGTTTCAAGTGAAATTTTGTGTGCTTCCATTCTTTGTGTCTTTCGATCAGTGGTAAAAAATTCAGAATATTTCGAGCTAGTTTGATGGTACTCCTTTGGAAACGCGCCTTTGATTTCTACTAGTGCTGGAAAAATCTGCTCTATTTACAGAACTGCCATTCCCACTAGATACTTGTACCTCCTTTCTTGTGCTTTGGTCCAACTGTCCTATTACATTTTCTAGGCCAACAACTACGACGAGTACTTGGAACACTTATTCAGCATTGCTATCTGTTACTGACTTGTGTGTCACATATATATATATATATTTAGTCAGCCTTCCCATAGCTCTAGTTTTCTCTCGAGCAGAATAGGTACTCCTTTGCAATCACACCCATGCTCGTTGGACAGTCACACCAGTCACCGTTTGCCACCTGCAGTGCTGGTAAGAACGTTGTAAGAGCGGGGTAAGACGCTTCATAATTTGTATTCCACCACCTCCACCACCACCCTGAGAGATAGTTGTAGGGTTCACATTGTTTGTTGCCTTTTTGTCTCTGTTTTGTGCTAACAATGACAGGACCAAAGAATCAAATGGACAAGGACAAGGGGCCTAAGATTAATGACGATGATTGTGTCTCTCAGATGGAATTGAAGGAGATGATGCACGCGATGACTGAAGCTTTTAAAAAATACCAGGACTCTGCCTCAACATCCTATGAGCAGCTTGATCGACGAATTGCTGAACTTGTTATACGCATGGACGTACTAGAGGCTCGTCCCCCACCACCAACTCCAGCCCCAGCTCACTCTCCTGTGGACGATGACGACGATGACGACGATGTTTATGCACTGCTGCGACAACGCCTCGCACGTAATCGACAAGGTATGGGAGGTAATGGTAGACGTCGTCATCATAATCCTGAACTAGACCATGATCCATTTGCTAAGATTAAGTTCTCTATTCCACCGTTCATGGGTTCTTATGATGCTGAAGCTTATTTAGACTGGGAGATGATAGTAGAACAAAAATTTAATTCCCATCTTGTTCCTGAGCAGCATAGGGTTAGACAAGCCACTAGTGAAATTTAGAGATTTTGCTATCATTTGGTGGAATGAACTTGTTAACACACGTGCTGCACCACAAACATGGAATGCGATAAAAGAGGATATGCGAGCTCGCTTTGTTCCCACGTGATCTTCGAAAAAATTGCAACTCTTAGATCAGGGAGACATGTCGGTACATGAATACTACCAAGAACTTCAGAAAGGTATGCTACGATGTGGGGTAGTTGAGGATCCAGAGGATCAAATGGTTAGGTTTTATGGGGGATTGAGGCGGGAGATTCAGGATATTGTTGATTATAAAGAATATCATTCTATACAATGCTTGTTCCATCTTTCTATGTTGGCAGAAAAAGAATTGCAGGGCCGTCAACAACAGAGGAGCAGCACTTTCGCTCCACGCCAGCCACCGGCGCCAGCCAAGGCGTCATCATCTTCGGGCATACGGACGTCGACATCTTCCGCTGTGCCTTCGGGTGTTGCAGCAAAACCTTCTACGACCACCTCTTCCACAGGCCGCTCCTCCGACATCAAGTGCCACCGCTGCCAGGGACTTGGTCATATTCAGCGAGATTGCCCCAGCAAACGGGCATACATTGCTACTAGTGATGGTGGGTATGTTAGTGCTTCTGATGTTGAAGATGAAGATACTGTTGGAGCTAACATTGCAGAGACTTATGATGGTGATGAAGAGGTTCTTGGTACAACAGCGACCGAGACCTATAAGGCCTTTATTGTGCAACGAGCTTTGAGTACCACAGCTAGTGACGACGACAACAGACAGTGCCACAACCTTTTCAACATGTTCCTCATTGTCAAGGACTGCCGTGTACATACCATCATTGACGGTGGTAGCTGCAACAACTTGGTGAACGTTGAGGTGGTCAAGAAGCTTGGCTTGACCACATGAGAGCATCCCCACCCTTATCACATTCAATGGTTTAACAACAGCGGTAAGTTCAAGGTAACAAAAACAGCAAGGGTGCATTTTTCTATTGGCTCTTACCATGACTTTGCTGATTTTGATGTGGTAACTATGGATGCTTGCTCTCTTTTACTGGGACGTCCTTGGGAGTTTGATACTGATGCTATTCACCATGGTAGATCTAATAAATATACTTTCATGCATAAGGGAAATAAAATTGTGTTGCTTCCTATGACTCCCACTGAGATTGTCTACTTTGAACATGAGAAAAAGACTAATGCTAAGCAAAAATGTGTTTTGAACTCTGAAAATCAGCAACCTATTAAGTTAAAAACTCCTACTTTGCTAACCACTAAATCTGATCTTGATGAGTTACATGCCTCTCTTGGACTTTGCTATGCCTTAGTGTGCAAAAATGCTTTCTATTCCATTGATGATATGTCTATTGTTTTGCCACCTGCTATTGCTAACCTTTTGCAAAAGTATATGGATGTGTTTCCATCTGAGATACCCCCTGGATTGCCACCTGTGCGAGGCATTGAGCACAAGATTGATTTAATTCCAGGGCGAGCTTGCCCAACCGTGCTGCTTACAGGACCAACCCCGAGGAGACTAAGGAGATTCAGCGCCAGGTCTAGGACCTTCTGGACCATGGGTACATTCATGAAAGCCTTAGTCCTTGTTCTGTTTCTGTTCTTTTGGTTCCTAAGAAAGATGGCACTTGGCGCATGTGTGTTGATTGTAGATCCATTAATAACATCACAATTCGGTACAGATATCCTATTCCTAGATTGGATGACATGCTTGATGAATTAAGTGGTTCTATTGTTTTCTCTAAAATTGACTTGTGTAGTGGATACCACCAGATTCGTATGTCTTTAGGTGATGAATGGAAAACTGCATTTAAAACTAAGTTCGGTCTTTATGAGTGGTTAGTCATGCCTTTTGGGTTAACTAATGCGCCTAGCACTTTCATGAGATTGATGAACGAGGTTTTATGTGCTTTCATTGGTAAATTTGTGGTGGTATATTTTGATGATATTCTTATCTATAGTAAGTCTCATGATGATCATATTGAACATTTACGTGCTGTTTTTGATGTTTTGCGTGATGCACGTTTATTTGGTAACCTTGAGAAGTGCACCTTCAGCACCGATCGTGTGTCTTTTCTTGGATATGTTGTGACATCGCAGGGCATTGAGATGGATGAGGCAAAAATTGTTGCCATCACGAGCTGGCCACTTCCAACCACGGTCACGCAGGTTCGAAGTTTTCTTGGTCTTGCAGGATTCTACAGGCGATTTGTGCGGGATTTCAGCACCATTGCAGCACCTCTCCACGAGTTGACAAAGAATGGAGTGCCGTTTCGTTGGGGACCATCACAAGAACAAGCTTTTGATGCCCTCAAGTCGAAGCTCACACAAGCACCACTGCTGCAACTTCCTGATTTTGACAAGACATTCGAGCTCGAGTGTGATGCGAGCGGCATTGGGATTGGAGGAGTGCTCATTCAAGGAGGTAAACCTGTTGCTTTCTTTAGTGAAAAATTGCATGGTCCAACTCTGAATTATTCTACATATGACAAAGAATTATATGCTTTAGTACGAGTTTTACAAACTTGGCAACATTATCTATGGTCTAAAGAATTTGTCATACATCCGGATCATGAATCTTTGAAGTCTATTAAGAGACAATCTAATCTAAACAAACGACATGCTAAATGGATTGAATTCATAGAATCATTTCCTTACATTATTAAGCATAAAAAGGAAAGGATAATGTAATTGTTGATGCTTTATCTAGACTGTTGGGGACTTGTTCTCAAATGCTAAGAGTTAAGAACAAGGCAACATAAAGAGTGTTAAATGTTAAAGCCCTTCGTCCTTCGAAACATTATTTCCCCTCGGGATATAACGAACTTTGGACGAAGGTCGCAAACAATATACCTTCGTAAGCACCATAAACAATGATGAAGAACTTATATAAAATATAAGAAGTAATATAAACATTTAAACATTATCACAACATCATTTCTATTTTATTATCATGGAAAAATAGAAATGAATTCAGATTACAAGTGTACCTTTGGCTTGCAGGAAGGCAAAAGTATAAGGATGACGCAAAAGCAAATATCAAGTCCGCTGTGAACAGTACGGGAGTACTGTTCATCTATTTATAGGCGTAGGACGCAGCCCATGTAAAATTACATTCATGCCCATTACATTTGCTAATGGCTTATAGCAATCTATTAGGGTCCAAGTAGTCTTTTCATCTTTAAGTCGGTTTGTAATTCCGAAGCTTCATGAATGGCACCCTTCGGCAACACGTACAGACAACTTCATTCGAAGCTGCTTCTTCATGTACGACCTTCGGCGACGAAGCATGGTCCCAACAGTAGCCCCTTCACGGTGCTAGATCGTTTTTCGTAACGAGCTTGATCCGTGAAAAAAGTCTCTTAGGCTTCAGGAAGTCGAAGGTCCAAAAAACACCTTCCCTGAGCTCGTTGTCGAGAAACGATACAGCTTCCGGGCGCGTAGCGGTCCCACCATGCAGGTTCGCTATTTTGGTCTTGCGGCCCACCGCGCAGCGGGTGCGAGCAGCTGCCTGCCTGGTGTAAAAATCCTGACGATTCACCTTATTACCTGCAGCACTATATAAACATACGAGTAGGTGTGAAGTTGCCACAGCATTCATTGCTATTGCACTGTTTCGCTGCCAAAATTTTTAACCATAGCCGAAGCTTGACTCTCGCATTCAGACGAAGCTCCAGCTTAGTGCCTACTTCGTCAGAAGAAAAGCTTCGGGAGAAGAAGTTGTTTAGTTGTCAGGAAATCTTTTAAAGAATTCACAATTAAATGGCCAGAGTGCGTTCTACCGCTAGAGTTGAGCGTGAGGGAGACGAAGCTGAAGGAACGGAGACTGTTCCTATCTCCGAAGCAATGCAACGATCCGGACTGGTGACTTCGGAGGAAATCCCCACTGCCGATATAGAACAGACTGTTGCCGAAGGAGAGGAAGGAGATATTGAGGAAACTGATTCCGATGATGATTACCACATCGCCGTACCGAGCAAGCCCAGCCATCTGGACTTCGGAAAGTCGACTGTCACCAAGGCTGATTTCTCCAAAATGGTGAAGTTAGGCTATTTCAGTGAAAATGAGAAGAAGCTGCTTTGCTTCGGGGGGGAGGAAACTACCCCGAAGCCAGAAAAGGATGAAATAGTTATTTTTAGGAGTTTTCTGAAAGCTGGGTTGAGATTTCCTTTGAATGGGATAATTTCTGATGTGCTGCAAAAATTTGGTATCTACTTTCATCAACTGACACCCAACGCCATTGTCAGGCTTAGTGTATATATCTGGGCCCTCCGAAGCCAGGCGGTGGAGCCGTTTGCCGACAGCTTTTGTCGAGTTCATGAGCTGCATTACCAGACGAAGGCCAGAAAAGATGGATTGCATGAAAATTTTGGTTGCTATAATTTTGCCTATCGGAAAACCACAAAGTTTCCTGTAATCAGCTACCGAAGCAAATGGCCGGCAGGCTGGAAGTCAGAATGGTTTTATGTCAAAGTTGACGAGGACAAAGAGAAGCTGGTACAGAGCCCTCTTGAATTGATCTTCGGAGAAACAAGACCGCGATGCCAAATGGCAGTAGAAGGTCCAACTTGGGCTGCACTGGCTGAGTTTAAAATTATTGCAGAGCATATCGGCACTAGGGACCTGGTGCAAGAGTTCTTGGCCTTCAGGGTTTTCCCTACTTTGAAAGAATGGGAAATGCCGAAGCTAGAGGGGGAGAAAAAAGAAGGGGAACTTGCGCGGTTACCTTTCTATTACAAGTTTAAGAAATAATTTAAAACACCTTGCCAAGAGTGGCTGGACACAATTGAAGTAATGTGCAATGAAATACTCGGTAATTACTCCAAAAAAGAAGATCAGTTGATGACCACGGCCTTCGGCACCCATCCGAAGCGAAGACTGAATCGAGTGCTGGACGCCTTGGGTTTTGAATACCCTGACTATGAACAATTGAATAAGGGTGCTGAGGGCCAGAAAAGGAAAAGGGTGGCCGAAGCTTTGAATAAAGATGACAAAGAACAACCAAAAAAGAAGAGTATTCCAAAGAAGAGAAGAATATCATCTCCAAAGCGAAAACTATCCGACGAAGAGGGGACTCCTGCATCACCTTCTGCCACTGACGTGGAAGAGATTTTAAAGGTAATGACTAAATCCCTGCCCGTGAAGCTAAGTCCATTAGGGCCTCAACTGACGAAGTTTTTTCAGAAGGAAGAGAAGCCCGAAAAAACGAAGAAAACAACTAAAACAAAGAGACAAAGAATCATCGCAGTGACAGAATTCATTGACAAGACACCACCGAGAGCTTCAGCTCGGAAGACACCAGCGGCTGAGGAAATAACAAATGTTGAAGTCGCACCTTCGGAGGTCGCGGCTACCGAAGCTACCTCAGCCGAAGACTTGAACATGGAAACCACAATTGAACACATCGACAAAATACTGCTAGACATGGCCGCAGAAGAAGCTACTACTGCCGCCGAAGAGACCATGGCCACAGTGTCTGGGAAAGGAAAGGAAATGGCCGACGATACTTCGGAGGACGAAGCCTTCATGTTTCAAAATTTAGTTGGACAAGAACTGTCAAAAACCGAAATAGAAGAGCTTAAAGAATACGCCAAATCTTGTGGATATAAGCCAGGAGCTCTTCTCTTCGGGGGTATCGACGATGAAAAATTGAACTGTATCCGAGATCAAACCGGGGCTAAGGTTATTGGTACTCTATCAAAGAGTATCGGTTTTCCGAAGCTGGAAACGGATATCAGCCGCTACCGACGACAACATATCGTTGGTAATTTATTTTATTCCAATTTCAAGGTAATCAACTCCTCTATGACTTTTATTGTTTTTAATGACGAAGATGTTTCTGACGAAGGTTTTTATGTGCAGAGTATGCTGTTGAGCAAAGCTTTGAAGATGCAGCAGGATTTGGAAGATAAAAAACACGAGGTTATAATTGAAAATTTAGAGAGCACAATAAAAGAGCAATCAGCTGCTATTGAAAAGAAAGACTTCGAGCTTCAGACAACTGAAGGCTTATTGGCAGAAGCCGAGGCTAAAATAGCAGAATTGAATACGAAGCTTCTCTGCCAATCGGAACACTTTGAACAAGAAAAGCAAGAACTTAATGCAAAATTTGAGGCCGAAGTCCAACAAAATTCAGATTTGAAAAAATTATTGGCAAGCCTTCAAGACAAATGTTTGGAGTTTAGCAATAAATGTATTCAACGACTAAAAAAGATCTTCTACTCAGTCGGGGCCAGCAGTGAAAAGTTCACCCCGTCAGCTGAAGATTTACTAAGAACCTTCGAACATATTGAAGGTGAAATTGATGAGCTTGACGAAGTTATAGCCGGGCATGGCGACTTCTGTGCCTGGGTAGCTTCTCGGGGCACTGCTGCAGCATTTCTGAAGGCTGGCTGTGACCATGGAAAAATTGTTAATAGGCCCAATTTCACTCTATCACCATTAATACTAGATGATATTCCTGACCTCGCCCGAAGCATTTCCAATAGATTTATAAAGATGATATGGACAAAAGGCGGGCGTGAAAAGGCTGGAGACGAAGCTCGGAGTCATCTTGAACCAGTAAGGAATCATACCTTGTGCTTACCTTTTCCTTCAAACTTGGTTTTTACTTACAACACCTTAATTCATGTAGGATGACGAAGCCGAGACCGATGCTTAAGGAGTATGACACCGAAGCTAGGGCCCCACGAAGATCAGTAGGAGTAGACTGTAGAAAAACTCAAGAGACTTTTGTAATAAGTTTTGTAAATACAGCTAAACTGTTCTTAATGAACTTTGTTCATACCTTGTAATATATTCTTACCCTTCCATCAATGTATGAGGTGCTTTGATGTGGACGAAATTAGCATTTTGAGCCGAAGGCGAAAAAACACCTTCCCTTCTTTTCGTACACAACGAAGCATAAAAGACAGTTTTTTCTTTTTGCCGAAGCCCTTCTTTTCTGTACACAACGAAGCACAAAAGACTGCTTCTTCTTTTTCCCGAAGCCTTTCTTTAATACCGAAGCAACCACTTATGCTATGATGATGGTTATCCTACATATGCCTGGATGAATGTTTATGAATGCAAATGTTATGATGTAATGTGATGTGCAAATGAATGACCAAACTCATATCCGAAGCCATAACCACAACCATTATTTCCTTAGAAATAATCACATATCAGCGCTAACTTTTCGCTGTAAGCCACCCTTAGGAGCTTCTTCGCCTTTTACTTTCGGCGGTATCAGCGTTTATTTTTCGCTGTAAGCCTCCCTTAGGAGCTTCTTCGCCTTTTACTTTCGGCGGTATCAGCGTTTATTTTTCGCTGTAAGCTCTGCATTCCCTTTGGAACGACTTTTGAGCAGAAAACTTACACTGTGCTCCCTTTGGAACGACTTCTTTGGTAGCTTCGTTGTGCTCTGCATCCCCTTAGGGACGGCTTCCAAGCTTCTCCCCTGTTTTCTTTTTCCTTTTGGCACCCGATGGTGCGTTCTCAGTTTTTTACATTTACATCTTTGGGGATTTTGCTCTTATTGAGCTGAAATAAAAGAGAAATTACATGCTATGGCCCCATTAAAAACCTTTCTGCCCCTTCAGAAAGGAAAAGGGTGCCATAAAAATAAAATAAAATAAAATATGAAAAAATTACATCAAGCTATACATAATATCGCCGAAGCTCATCCGCATTCCAAGATCTAGGAATGTCGTTGCCGTCCATATCCTTCAATCTGTATGAACCGGGTCTTGACGAAGATACTACCAAAAAAGGTCCCTCCCATTTCAGCTGCAATTTGCCCACTGTATCTGGATTAGCCACTCTTCGAAGCACCAAATGTCCTGGCACAATATTTTTTAGCCGGACCTTTCTATCACGCCATTTTATTGTTTCGGCTTGATATTTATTGATATTTTCCACAGCTTGAAGCCTGATCCCTTCTATAGCATCTTTTTCCACAGAGTAATCAGCTTCAGATTCTGATTCTGCCGAAGCTACTACTCTTATTGATCCAGTTTTGGCTTCTTCCGAAGTTATTGCTTCGTCACCAAACAATAATTTGAATGGGGTAAAACCTGTTGACCTTGATGTCATTGTGTTGTGGCTCCACACCACTTTGATTAATTGATCTGGCCACTTACCCCTGGGTTGATTGAAGATTAACTTCATTATTCCTGTCATTATGATGCCATTTGCTCTTTCAACAAGTCCATTAGACTCCGGATGTCTGACTGATGTGAAATGAATCTTCGTGCCAATTTGATCACAGAATTCTCTAAAAGCTTCGGAGTCAAACTGCGTCCCATTATCCACAGTGATGGCCTTCGGCACTCCAAAGCGGCAAACAATGTTTTGCCAGAAAAACTTTTGAATGGTGGCCGAAGTTATTGTGGCTAAAGGCTTCGCCTCAATCCATTTAGAAAAATATTCCACTGCCACTACAACATATCTTAAGTTTCCTTGGGCTGGTGGTAACGGACCTAACAAATCAAGGCCCCACCTTTGCAATGGCCACGTGGGTTGTATCAGCTGAGTCAGAGACGAAGGTTGTTTTTGATCTCTTGCACATTTCTGACAACCTTCGCACTTTTGAACTAATTCCGCTGCATCCGATGCTGCCTTCGGCCAATAAAACCCTTGACGAAAAACTTTTCCAAGCAACGGCCTAGATCCAATGTGAGATCCACACAGGCCTGCATGTATTTCCTTCATCAATTCTATTCCTTCGACTCTGGATAAACACTTGAGTAATGGAGCACAGACTCCATGCTTGTACAACTCCCCTTCTATTATGACATATGGACGAGCTCTTGCCTCTATCCTCCTGTTATAAGTTTCGTCATCTGAAAGAAAGTTACCCTGAAGGTAAGAGATGATCTCAGTTCTCTAGTCTTCACTATAAACAGGAGATATATTGAGGACTGCTCTTTCAAGAAGTTCCACCGAAGGTGCTTTTATTATTTCAAAAAATACATCCGAAGGTAGAGGCAGCACCTGTGCTGCTGACTTGGCTAGCAAATCAGCATGCTCATTTTCTCCTCGAGGAATATTTTTGACAGAAAATCCTTTGAAGGAAGCTTCAATCCTTCGGACCGTGTCTAGATATTTTTCAAGCTTCGGGTCTCTAGCCTTACAACTCTTGTTGATATGACCCGAAACAACCTGGGAATCAGTTTTAAGAATGGCCCTTCTGATTCCCATTGCTTTTAACTTTCGAAGACCCAAAAGCAGGGCTTCGTACTCAGTAATATTGTTTGTGCAACTGAAATCAAATCTTGCCGCATAACAAGTTTTAACTTTGGAAGGTGAAACCAACACCGCAGCTGCTCCTGCTCCGAAGGTTCCCCAAGACCCATCGCAAAACACTGTCCATGCTTCGGCATCTTTATTTGTTTCTTCATCCTGAGCCCCTGGCGTCCAGTCAGCAATGAAGTCTGCCAACGCTTGAGACTGGATCGAAGATCTATGCACGTAATCAATGCAAAATTCATTGAGCTCCGCAGCCCATTTCCCAATCCTTCCAGTAGCTTCTCGGTTTCTCATAATATTCTTCAGAGGTTGTGAAGAAGGAACAATTATGTTGTAAGCTTGAAAATAATGCCGAAGCTTCCTGGAGGCCATCAAAACAGCATACAGTACCTTCTCCAATTCTGTATAATTTTTCTTTGATAGACCAAGAACTTCGGATACAAAATATATTGGGGCCTGCTTCTTGACTTGGCCCTCAAGCTTCTCCTGGACAAGTGCTGCACTTACCGCTGAGTGCGAAGCTACCACATATAATAACAAAAGAGCCCCTGGCGTTGGTGGAGTTAATGTTGTTAGATCTATCAAATATTGCTTCAACTCTTCGAAAGCTTTCTGTTGAATTGGTCCCCATTGAAAGACTTCGGCTGACTTCAGCACTTCGAAGAATGGTAAATTTCTCTCTGTTGATCTAGATATGAATCTGTTGAGAGATGCCAGCCTTCCCGTCAATCTTTGGGCCCCCTTTTTGTACTTGGTGGTTCCATTCGAAGTATGGCTTCAATTTTACTTGGATTAGCCTCAATTCCCTTTGTTGAAACCAAGCAACCAAGAAATTTCCCCTTCTTTACTCCGAAGACACACTTTTCTGGATTCAGCTTTAGACCAGCCTGTCTAAAATTAGCGAAGGTTTCCTACAGATCAGCAATGTGATTTTCTTGCTTCATGCTTTTTACAATGATGTCATCAACATAAGTTAGCACATTTCTGCCTATCTGAGACTGAAGAACCTTCGCTGTCATTCTGCTGAAGCTTCCTCCAGCATTCTTGAGCCCCTCAGGCATCCGAAGGTAACAATATGTTCCACTAGGGGTTATGAAGCTGGTCTTCGGCTCATCCTCCTTCTTCATCCAAATTTGATGATAGCCTGAATAACAATCTAGCAGACTCATAAGCTCTGATGAAGCTGCTGCATCAACTAAGGAATCTATCCTTGGCAATGGAAATTCGTCCTTCGGACATGCCTTGTTGAGATCTGTAAAATCGATACACATTCTCCATTTGCCATTGGCCTTTTTTACCATAACAGTGTTAGCTAGCCATTCTGGGTATTTTACTTCTCTGATAACTCCTGCACTGAGGAGTCTTTTGACTTCATTCCGAGCCCCTTCGGCCTTGTCATCAGACATCTTTCGAAGCCTCTGCTTTCTGGGTCTGAAGGATGGGTCAACATTGAGCGAGTGTTCAATAACATCCCTGTTAACTTCACAAAGATCATTAGCTGACCATGCAAAAACATCTTTGTTGTTGAACAAAAACCTTATCAGGGTTTTCTCCTGTTCTTCGGATAGTTGAGAGCCCAACAGCACCTTCTGCTCTGCTATGTCCTCGCATAAGAGCATGGGCTTCGGCTGATCTGCCGAAGTTGCTTTCTCCCTTCTGAATTTGTACTGTTCACAAGCTTCAGCTCCATCTATGTTATGGATTGCTTTTGAGTCAGTCCAGTTTCCTTCGACCCTTCTGGCAGCTTCCTGACTTCCATGAATAGCAATGGGTCCTTGATCCGAAGGTATCTTCATGCAAAGATAAGCAGGATGAAGAATTGCTTCAAAAGCATTGAGAGTACCACGACCAATGATTGCATTGTAAGGGTACTCCATGTCAACAATATCAAACACAACTTGCTCAGTTCTGGTGTTGTTGATGAATCCAAAGGTCACTGGCATGGTGATCTTGCCCAGTGCTACAATCTGTCTTCCTCCGAAGCCACAGAGAGGGTGTGTAGCATCATGAATCTTGTCTTCTGGCTCTTGCATTTGTCTGAAGGCCTTAGCAAATATAATATCAGCTGTGCTGCCTTTATCAACCAAAACATTGTGGACCAGAAACCCTTTGATAATACAAGAAATAACCATAGCATCATTGTGAAGGAAATCTTTGAGTTGAAGATCCTCTTGAGAGAAGGTGATTGGAATGTGAGACCATCTTGACTTGATGAAGGGTCCTTGCACTCCAACATGTTGTACCCTTCTCTGCGCTTCTTTCTTCTGCTTTTTGTTGGCTGGCTCTGAGCATGAACCACCTGTTATCGGGAGCACCAGCTTCGGGGCCGAAGCAGCTCCAGCTTGATCGTTGAACGAAGCCATCGGCTCAAAAAAGTGGAAGTGAGTTGACCGGAGGTGGGCGCCAATGTTGGGGATTTGTTCTCAAATGCTAAGAGTTAAGAACAAGGCAACATAAAGAGTGTTAAATGTTAAAGCCCTTCGTCCTTCGAAACATTATTTCCCCTCGGGATATAATGAACTTTGGACGAAGGTCGCAAACAATATACCTTCGTAAGCACCATAAACAATGATGAAGAACTTATATAAAATATAAGAAGTAATATAAACATTTAAACATTATCACAACATCATTTCTATTTTATTATCATGGAAAAATAGAAATGAATTCAGATTACAAGTGTACCTTTGGCTTGCAGGAAGGCAAAAGTATAAGGATGACGCAAAAGCAAATATCAAGTCCGCGTGAACAGTACGGGAGTAATGTTCATCTATTTATAGGCGTGGGACGCAGCCCATGTAAAATTACATTCATGCCCATTACATTTGCTAATGGCTTATAGCAATCTATTAGGGTCTAAGTAGTCTTTTCATCTTTAAGTCGGTTTGTAATTCCGAAGCTTCATGAATGGCACCCTTCGGCAACACGTACAGACAGCTTCATCCGAAGTTGCTTCTTCCTGTAGGACCTTCGGCGACGAAGCATGGTCCCAACATAGACGTTATACTATGCTGTCCCAACTTAATCATAAAATATTTGGTTTGGAGACTATAAAGGAATTATATGCTGCTGATTTGGACTTCAAAAATGCTTTTGAAAATTGCAGAGAGGGAAGAACGTGGCAAAAATTTATGCTGCGTGAAGGCCTTCTCTACCGTGCTAACGAGTTGTGTGTTCCAGCTAGCTCCGTTCGTCTTCTACTCTTGTAGGAAGCACATGGAGGTGGCTTGATGGGACATTTTGGTGTTAAGAAGACCGAGGATGTGTTGTTTACTCATTTCTATTGGCCTCGAATGCGGCGTGATGTTGAGCGCTACGTCTCTCATTGCACCACGTGCAACAAAGCTAAGTCCCGACTTAACCCCCATGGTCTTTATTTGCCTCTTCCTGTTCCTCGTGCACCTTGGGAGGATATTTCTATGGATTTTGTTTTGGGATTTCCTAGAACAAAGAGGGGGAGTGATAGTGTTTTTGTCATTGTTGATCGTTTTTCAAAGATGGCACATTTTATACCCTATCACAAAACTGATAATGTTTCACATATTGCTGATTTGTTCTTCACTGAGATTGTGCGTTTGCATGGTGTGCCAAATACTATTGTTTCTGATAGGGATGCTAAGTTTTTAAGTCAATTTTGGAGAACTTTGTGGTTTAAATTGGGAACAAAGTTGTTGTTTTCTACTACTTGTCATCCCCAAACTGACGGGCAAACAAAGGTTGTTAATCACACTTTATCTACCATGTTGCAGGCTATTTTGAAGGATATTTTGAGGTTGTGGGAGGAATGTTTGCCACATATTAAGTTTGCTTATAACAGATCGATTCATTCCACAACCAAACTTAGTCCATTTATGGTAGTATATGGTTTTAATCCCCGTGCCCCAATTGATTTGCTACCTTTACCACCTTCTGAAATAGTGAACTTGGATGCTACACAACGTTCTGAATTCATTCTTAAGTTACATGAAACAACTAAGTTGCAAATTGAAAAGATGAATGAAAAGTATCGTATTGCTGCTAATAAAGGCAAGAAGGAAATGAAATTGGAACCTAGTGACTTGGTGTGGGTTCATTTGAGAAAGGATAGGTTTCCTGATTTGAGAAAGTCTAAACTTATGCCACGAGCTGCAGGTCCTTATAAAGTTCTTGCAGAAATTAATGATAATGCATATACACTTGAGTTGTCGCCAGATTTTGGGGTTAGTCCCACCTTTAACATTTCAGATTTGAAGCCATATAAGGGTGACGAAGATAAGATCGAGTCGAGGATGACTCCAATTCAAGAGGAGGAGGATGATGAGGACATCACTTCTATACATACAATGAATGGACCGATAACACGATCACGTGCTCGACAACTAAATCTCCAGGTACGTTCTACCCTGGTCAATTGTGTTTCAGAGCTTATGCTTGATGTCATGGATGTTTTGATGATTAGGAACCTTGGAGAGGACCAGCAAGGACTTGGGAAAGGCCTAGGTGTTGAGGAGGAGCAGCAAGGGCGCCCACAACAGGAAGGAGATCAAGTCCGACTCGGCTGTGGCTCCATCTCGGGTTCTAGGACCAGTCTGCACTAAAATGGACGCCCAAGATGCATCCGGACTCCGATTGGGATGAACTTGATATGGTTGGAAATATATGGAGATAATATAACCAACCCAACTGGTTCCACCCTAAAATTCGTTTGGAGTCAATGGGAATCGTCGAAACAAGTCAGCGTTCAGATTCTGTTTTGGTGCTGCGACACCGTCTGTTGGGCCGTTGGGTCGTGTATCGCGTCGGAGCCCATAAGGGGCGAGTCCAGGTGTCACGCACACCTAATACTCTATATATTCAGCATCCGCCGCCACGTTAGGTTTGGGTTTTGCTTAGATCAATTCTGTCATCGAACAGTGTCGTCGTCATCGGCTTGTGAGACCCCATCCCGTAATCAATACAATTTTGGTTGCGTTTCTTTACTGTTCTTGCTTGTGTTCTTGATTGCGCTTGCAGGGATAAGCCTTCGTGGCGAGGTCATTTGTGTGTCATGGGTGATAACCAACGGAGCCGTGGTGTAGTGATTGAGAGGAACCGTTCGCTCGGAGCCTTGGATCATCAACGTCGAGATCTCCACTCAATCAAGTTATCGTATCTCACGGAAGATCGGGTCGCGTCTACTATCACTCCATGCGTCACACTAAGGAACATGTCCATTGGGGATGTGTGTCCTAAGGAATCCGGAGAGCCTCCACAAGCACAAGATCAGCCATCATCTTCAAATCAAGCATCTCCACCGACCCAAGATGAGGATCAAGCTCAAATTGATGAAAATGAAGATCAAGAGGATGAGACACCTCAAGAGGAGGACAATGATCAAGGGGGAGAAGAAGTTGATCAAGACAAGGAAGATGATCAGGATCAAAGACCGCCTCACCCAAGAGTTCACCAAGCGATTCAAAGAGATCACCCCGTGAACTCCATCCTCGGCGATATTCATAAGGGGTAACCACTCGATCTCAAGTCGCTCATTTTTGTGAACATTACTCTTTTATGTCTTCTATTGAGCCATACAGGGTGGAAGATGCATTAAGAGATTCGGATTGGGTGTTGGCTATGCAAGAGGAACTCAACAACTTCACGAGGAATGAGGTATGGCATCTTGTTCCACGTCCTAATCAAAATGTTGTAGGAACCAAGTGGGTATTCCACAACAAGCAAGATGAACATGGTGTGGTGACAAGGAACAAAGCCCAACTTGTGGCCAAGGGATATTCACAAGTCAAAGGTTTGGATTTTGGTGAAACCTATGCACCCGTAGCTAGGCTTGAGTCAATTCACATATTACTTTCCTATGCTACTTACCATGGCTTTAAGCTTTATCAAATGGACGTGAAAAGTGCCTTCCTCAATGGACCAATCAAGGAAGAGGTCTATGTTGAGCAACCTCCCGGCTTTGAAGATAGTGAGTACCCTAACCAAGTATATAAACTCTCTAAGGCGCTTTATGGGCTCAAGCAAGCCCCAAGAGCATGCTATGAATGCCTAAAAGATTGTCTTATCACTAATGGATTCAAAGTCGGTAAAGCCGATCCTACACTCTTTACTAAAACCATTGCAAATGATTTGTTTGTATGCCAAATTTATGTTGATGATATCATATTTGGGTCTACTAACAAATCTACTTGTGAAGAGTTTAGTAGGATAATGATTAAAAAATTCGAGATGTCTATGATGGGGGAGTTGAAGTATTTCTTAGGATTTCAAGTAAAGCAACTCCAAGAGGGCACCTTCATTAGCCAAATAAAGTACATTCAAGACATACTTACCAAGTTTGGAATGAACGATGCCAAGCCCATCAAGACACCCATGGGAACAAATGGGCATCTCGACCTCGACACGGGAGGTAAATCCGTAGATCAAAAGGTATACCGGTCGATGATAGGATCTCTACTTTATTTATGTGCATCTCGACCGGATATTATGCTTTCCGTATGCATGTGTGCACGGTTCCAAGCCGATCCTAAGGAAGTTCACCTTAGGGCCGTGAAAAGAATCATGAGATATTTAGTTCATACACCCAAGTTTGGTCTTTGGTACCCCAAGGGATCCACTTTTGATTTAATAGGATATTCTGATGCTGATTGGGCAGGGTGTAAAATTGATAGAAAGAGCACATCAGGGACTTGTCAGTTTCTGGGAAGATCCCTGGTGACTTGGGCTTCAAAGAAACAAAATTCAGTAGCTCTTTCTACCGCCGAAGCCGAGTATATTGTCGCAGGTCATTGTTGCGCGCAATTGCTTTGGATGAGGCAAACCCTTAGGTACTATGGCTACAAATTGAGCAAAGTCCCTCTCCTATGTGATAATGAGAGTGCAATCCGCATGGCGGATAATCCCGTTGAACACAGCCGCACTAATCACATAGCCATTCGGTATCACTTTTTGAGGGATCACCAACAAAGGGGGGATATCGAGATAGCCTATGTTAGCACCAAAGAACAGTTAGCCGATATCTTTACCAAACCATTAGATGAGAAAACCTTTACCAAACTTAGGAATGAGCTAAACATTCTTGATTCTCAGAACTTTGATTGATACTTTGCACACATAGCTCATTTATGTACCTTTGATCATATCTCTTTCATTTACTATGACTCATATGTTTTCAAATGTATTTTCATGATAAGTCATAGATTGAAAAGGGAAATGGAGTCTTCGGCAAAGACAAGGCTTCCACTCTACCGGTATCATTTACCCTTCGCCATAACTCCACTCTCTCTTTGGTATAATCTACACTCATATTCATTTGTACCATTAGGGAGAAACTAAAAAGGGCTTATATTTCACTCACAAAATATTTGTTTTTGGCGATTCATGCCAAAGGGGGAGAAAGTATTAGCCCAAAGCAAAAGGACCGCACCACCACCAATTTCAAAGTTTTTAAAGAAGATTTATAATTAGTGCAAAAGATTTTCAATTGGTATCTTATTTTAGAAAGAAGTCTTTCAATTGGTATCTTATTTTTGATATATTTCAAATTGGAATGACCACTTTCAAAATTGGTATCTAAAACCCTCTTGAACACTAAGAGGAGAATTTTATTGAAGGGGAGTTTTGTTTAAGTCAAAGGAAAAGCATTTGAAACAGGGGGAGAAAATTCAAATTTAGAAAATGCTTCTCAAAATCATATTCATTATCTTTGACTATTTGCAAAAAGACTTTGAAAAGATTTTCCAAAACAAATTTGCAAAAACAAAACAAGTGGTGCAAGCGTGGTCCAAAATGTTAAATCAAAGAAAGCATCCATGCATATCAAGTATAAATATAAATTGGTTTAATTCCAAGCAACCTTTGCACTTGCCTTATGCAAACTAGTTCAATTCTGCACTTATATATTTGCTTTGGTTTGTGTTGGCATCAATCACCAAAAAGGGGGAGATTGAAAGTGAAATAGGGTCAAACCTTTTCCTAAATGATTTTGGTGGTTGAAATGCCCAACACAAATAATTGGACTAACTAGTATGCTCTAGATTATATGTTCTACAGGTGCTAAAGGTTCAACACAAACCAATAAAAAGATACAAGTTAGGGTTCAAAAGAAAGGAGCAAAAGAAACCGAAGAGAACCCTGGTCTGGCACACCGGAGTGTCTGGTATGCCACCAGACAGTGTCCGGTGCCCCAGGGACCGTACAGGCTGAACTCCTCACCTTCGGGTTTCTGAGGCCGCGCTCCGCTATAATTCACCAGACTGTCCGGTGTGGCACCGGACTGTCCGGTGTGCCAAGCGGAGCAACGGTCGCCAGCGCAACGGTCGGCTCCAACGGTCGGCTGACAACATGAACAGTGCACGCAGAGTCAGAGCAGCGCCAGAAGGCGCACCGGACTGTCTGGTGCCCCAAGCGGTCAGAGCTCCAACGGTCGAAACCGTCAGAACCCTAACGGTTGGGTGACGTGGCTGGCGCACCGGGCTGTCCGGTGCGCCCATCGACAGCAGCCCTCCTCAATGGCTGTTTTGGTGGTTGGGGCTATAAATACCCCCAACCACCACAACTCAATGCATCCAAGTTTTTCATACTACACATTCAATACAAGAGCTAGTGCAATCAATACAAGACACAAATTCAATAGAATCAAAGCCTCTCCAAGTCCCAAGTCCATTCCAACAAAATAGTGACTAGAGAGAGAGTTTTGCTCGTGTTCTTTGAGCTCTTGTTCTTGGATCGCTTTTCTTCTTCCTCCATTCTTGTTCTCAAGCAACTTGTAATCAAAGCAAGAGACACCAAGTTGTGGTGGTCCTTGTAGGGGTCTAAGTGACCCGTTTGATTAAGGAGAAAGGCTCACTCGATCTAGGTGACCGTTTGAGAGAGGGAAAGGGTTGAAAGAGACCCGGCCTTTGTGACCACCTCAACGGGGAGTAGGTTTGCAAGAACCGAACCTCGGTAAAACAAATCACCGTGTCATCCGCTCTATTTCTTTGGTTGATTTATTTCCGTCCTCTCTTTCGGACTCGGTTTTATTTTTAACGCTAACTCCGGCTTGTAGTTGTGCTTTAAGTTTGTAAATTTCAGATTTTCCTATTCACCCCCCTCTAGGCGACTTTCACCCGCCCCGACGCCCAGCCGCCCGAGCACGAGCCTGTGGCCGCCTCCGTGACCATCCCGATGCCACCGGAGCCGCCCCAACGCAGTGCACGCCCGCCCAAGCGTTTGCCACCGTCCCCGACGCCACCGACGCCCGCCCCGACCCCATCGGCGCTTGCTTCACCGGCTCATCGTCCGGCAAAGTGAGAACGATTTTATAATTTTTAGTATAATTTTGTGTATGCATATATATTGTTTGCTAGTAGTCATGTTTAGTTTTGTTATGTCCGACGGCTTGATTTAATTATGCAATTAAATTGGCTTGTTTTAATTTATTTATTAGTGGCTATATAATTTAAACTTTTAGGTTCCGAGGGTAATTATTAAGCCCTCGGAAATAAGGTTATTTTATTTGATTTAGGGTCCCATGAAATGATTTTTCTGTAGTGATATTGTATTAGTGTGGTTCATTAGTAATCATAACTAATTAAGTGAATGTCTCGTATCTAGTATGGAGGAGGATCGTCGATGGATGTATGAAGGTTGGAAGAAAAGAGGTGCTCTATCAAGTGAGTGGGTTGCCAAGACTGATGCTTTTCTCGACCGTGCTTTTGCTCGGTCAGAGACTGGAACCGATGTTAGGTGTCCTTGTAGCAAGTGTCAGAACATTTATTTCCTTGACAGAAGGACTATGTCGATAGATCTTTGCAAGAACGGTTATATGCTAGGATATGAGGTGTGGGTGCACCACGATGAGGACCCACCTCCTCATATTGTATCGGAAGTTCAGTCACATGAAGAGGGGGGCTACGATAGGATGGAAGAGATGTTTGACGATGTACGCCATGAGATTCTAACTGTCGATTCGGAGAACCCCGGTCAACCACCAATTATGAGGATCCAACTACACCTGAGGTTCAGAAGTTCTTTGAGCTCCTTAAAGCTGCCGAAGAGTCGTTGCATGAGCACACGAAAGTGACCGTCCTTGTATTTGTGACTCAACTTATGGCTATCAAGTCTAAGTTTGCATTCTCAAACAACTGCTACAAGGAGCTTTTGAACTTAATCAGTGATGTACTTTCGGAGAATCATAAGATGCCAAAGGACATGTATCAGTCCAAAAAGTTTCTCTCTGGGCTCGGTATGGACTATGAAAAAATCGATGTCTGTGACAATAACTGTATGCTTTTTGGGAAGGAGACCGTGACGACGAAGATTGCATGTAAGTAGCTTCGTTACATGCCTCTTATACCTCGGTTGAAACGTTTGTTCATCTCCGAGAATACAACCAGACACATGAGGTGGCACAAAGAAGGGGTACGTGAGAATCCAAATGTCATGGTGCACCCAGCTAATACAGATGCATGGAAGGCACTAGATGTTTTTGATTCCAACTTTGCTGATGAAGTGCGAAATGTCCGCTTCGGTTTGTCAACAGATGGTTTCTCGCCTTTCAATCTAACTGCAACGTCCTACTCATGTTGGAGATAGGAGAGAACCAGAAGAAGCCACGTGCTCCTTTCAGTATTAAACCTAAAAGGAAGAAACAATTGATGAAATGGTTGAAAAACTTAAAGTTCCCAGATGATTACGCCACGGGCTTTAGAAGGTCTTTGAATTTGAAGACGGGCAAGTTTTCCGGGTTGAAGAGTCATGACTACCACATAATAATGGAAAGACTCCTTCCTGTTATGTTTCGTGGTTTTGTAAAAAATGATGTCTGGAAACCATTAGCGGAGCTAAGCTACTTTTATAGACATCTTTGTGCTAAAGAAATAAAGAAAGAGATGATGGAGAAGCTTGAGCAACAAATACCGATTTTGGTATGCAAACTTGAAAAAAATATTTCCACCAGATTTCTTCAATCTGATGCAACATCTACTTGTTCACCTACCATACAAAGCTAAGGTAGGAGGTCCTGTGCAATATAGATGGATGTATCACATCGAAAGGACACTAAAGAAGCTACATGCAATGGTTGGTAATAAGAGATGAGTTGAAGGGTGCATTGTTGAAGAATTCAAATACAAAGAGATAGCATCGTTCACGGGCCTGTACTTTGTAGAGAAACACAATGTCAATGCCCCTGCGTTGCGGTATCATGTCGACGAGCCCCATATCAATGATATTGAAATTTTTCAATGGAGGGGCAAAACTGTAGGACCCAGCACAACATACTGTTGCACCAATGACGAATGGAAGACTGCTTTACTTTACATGTATAGCAACATGGAAGTGATGAGTCAGTTTCTAATGTAAGTGTGAACTTAATTTTAGTCATTGCCGCTATAATTTTTGTTGTTATACTAAAAGGTTTGTTTCCTTGTACTAACAGTGAATTTGATTCTCAAAATTGCATCTCTGGCTGTGAACGTGACCAGATTCGTCGAGAGGGAAAAGATGGGGGACCTAATTTCTTGTGTTGGTTTCGAGATTATGTAGATAAAAATGACAATATACACCCGGACCTTCGACAATTATCCCTAGGAGCATTAACTGCCAGACGTTATGGTCTGTATGATGTTAATGGTTTTAGATTCCGCAAGGTTCAAAGATGATCATCCTCTAGCAGCCACGACAAATTCCAGAGTTATAACTAGAGCTGTCGATGATGAAGGGAAGGTGAATAATTATTATGGAGTCATTAATGATATACTCGAGTACAAGTTTTTTTGGAGATAAACAACTCAAAGTGGTGTTCTTCGATTGTGATTGGTTTTCTCCAAGTACAACGCATGGTGGAAGTCAAACACAACGATCGATTAAAAGGCCACGCCACTATAATCCTTGCCACCAATGCGAGCAGGTGTATTATATGATATATCCATCTAAGAAAAAGGGTTTGGTTGATTGGAGGGTAGTGTACAAAGTTAATCCTCGTGAACGACTATATGCTCCTGGTGATGCTGGTTATGTTGAAAGTCAAATTGAGTAGGAAGTGGGGGCTGCTAAGATTTTCTAAGACGACGAACTTACCAGCACGTTTAATGTACAAACTGAAATGTTGGAAGAATCTTTATTAGGCGATCAAAATGATGTAGAGGTTCCTCCAAAAAGAAAACGGGTGACGAGAAAGAAGAAAGCTACTTGACGTCCATTGAATCGACGAAAGCAACTAGATCCTGATTTTGATTACGATTACAATTGACGAGTATGGATCATGATTTTATTAAATATTTTATATATTTTTTTAAATTTGTTTCATTATTTTATTGTCGATTTATGTACTAACTTGTTTTTGTTAAAATAGGATGTCAAAGAAAATGATGTCTTTTGCTCGTAGTTTGCTTGGGACGAGTAGTAGCTCAAGGAACAGCTCGAGGGGTGAAGATTCAATTTTTCAGGGCACAGTTTCTACCATGAGCAGACGCAGAGCGCTAGTAGAACATTTGCCTCCACACGATGTAAGTTAGTTGTTAAATTACATTATTTGAGTTACTTAATATTGTATGATGTAAGTTACTTGTTTCATAGGATGCTGAAATCGAGGAACCAGTGGTAGAGGATCATGCGAGAAATGATGATGAAGATGATGGTGGAGATGATGTGGGAGATGATGTCGGAGACGATGCTGGTGGGTATTCTGCAGGCGTGGATTCTGGGTGTAACACCCCGGGATCCACAAACACCCCGAAATGCTACTAAACTACACAACTAACATTCATATATAAAATTTCGATAGCATCTCCTTTGAAAATTTGCATAAACGTGGAAGCAACAGAGTATAAATAGATATCATGATAAGAAAATATACTAGACATTAATAATCTACTAGCAATGGGAAGATAACCATAACGACATAAACTGAATTAACTAGTGTGCACGACTAGTTAAAAACAAACATCCTTGACAAGAAGTTTCTAATTAAATCATAGCTGTGCCTGGGCAACGTTATTATGAGAGTGAAGGTGGACGTGTTGCTACTTCCCTCATTCCCAACATGAATCAAGCACCTGGATTGAGTAATGCAAGAGTGAGATGAAAACATCTCAGCAAGTAAATTGTTTTGACGAGATATTTAAACCAAAAAAAATTGAATTAATCAACATTTTAAAGGGATCACAATTGAGATCAGAAATACTTGTAGATATAGAACTCAATAGTCCCAAAATAATCAATGCCATCTCATTTCCTCGAACAACCACAATAGGTTGTATAACACTTCCCTGCGTCAACAATACCTGCAAATATCACTTCAATGTATGCGTAGGAATGCAATATGTAAGTCCACTGCCTTCGTACCTCTTAGAGTATAAAACCACACCATCTGCAAATATCACTTCAATGAATGCATATGAATGCAATGCATATGTCATGTGCCTTCATACCTCTAAGGGTATGAAGCCGCATCATACCCCTCCTCGGACAACGTACGATGCTAAGTTGTACTGGTACGGTCGGACCATAGGTCATGACAAAACTTCAGATGCAAGTGAATCATGCAATGTATATGGCATGCTGCATTTATCAATATACTTCACTTACTTCATATACAATACAAACCTCAAACAATACTTCGTTTACCTTCAGATACAATATAAACCTCAAATAATACTTCGTTTACCTTTAGATACAATACAAACCTCAAATAATACTTCGTTCACCTTCAGGGGTGTGAATTAATCTCGTGGGTCATACTCGAATCATCATCATCATCAATATATGATTAAGCATCAATATAATACAATCAAGTAAAGCATCACCATAGAGTTCAATTATGAAAGAATTCAATGATTCTGAATATTAGAGTGTAGGCGATGAAACAACAAGTCAAAACGGTAGCAACCACCGCTACATTCACTTGCCTTCATCAAAGAAGAAAAATGTACTAGGCATGATCCGGAGCGTAGACACCTGCTGCGGGGCATAAAACTTAGTACAGATATTTCACAAACATTTGCCAACAATCAACAAATCTCTCCTACACTTGAAACCAAGACCCGGTGGAATGACTCCCACCCTGAACCACATGCCAAACAGCAGCAACGCTGTTTGTTAATTCTGTACCTTTAAAATTATAACGGTGGTGATATCAAACAAATACTATAGGAGTTTCTACATAAAATACTCTACAACTTCGGTATTCAATGGATAATTAAATTTTGCCATCTATAAGTTATAAAACATCTGACAAGATAACTGACTGAATCTGTTTCAGACAGCAGCATAGTTAACTTCAAAATTCGATATCTCCCAAAATACTCAACCAAAAATTATGAAATTCTGCTAGAAGTAAGAACTTTTACCCTCTACAAAAGTCTCCATAGTTGGAAGATACAATTCGGCCATTTACTAGATGAAACCTACCAGAGAACAGACCCGCTCATTTTTGTCAGGCAAACAGGAACAACCACAGTAAAACAAACATAACTGGACTTTCAAAATTCATATGAATGCACTCTTTAATAATCTGGAAAGCTTATTAAATTATCTACAACGTCTTTTACCAACTTAAAGTTTAATTCTGTTGATAAAATTGCCTAAATCTTAAGAGAACAGATTCTGCACAGAATTGTGAGACTGAAAAACTGCTATAATAAAACTGCAATAACTTTCTGACCAGATGTCCGATTGAGGTGTTCTTTACGGCCACGGAAAGATCTACAAATTTTCTACGACTCATATAGAGACATTTTATTTTTTTGAGGCCACTAAGACCACAGAAAACTAGCATGAACAGAAACTGTCGAATCTGCCATTCTGGAGAAAACTAAATTCGAGATTAAAACCTAACCTCACATCTAATCCAACCTCTAATCCTTTAATTCCCATGATCCACAACCTCCAAAAGCACATAATTATAGGGAGGAACAAGGATTTCATCCATACCTAGGGTTTTCCCCAAGAAAATCTTCAAGAAGAGATGGGGAAGAACATCTCCTTGATCCTCTCTCCCTCTTCAATTCAACGTGCTCCTCCTCTTCTCGATCCTTGCTGTGTGGGGGAAGATCTAGAGGGAGGAGGAAGTCGTGGAGAGGCTAGAGGGCGGCTGCCCATGGGGAGGAGAGGGAGAGGGCGGATGCCCAAGGGGAGGAGAGGGTGGGGGCGGCTGCAACCAATTGGGAGAAGGGGAGGGGGTCGGCTAGGGTTAGGAAGGGGGGATCCCATCCATCGGATCGAGATCAAAGGCCCAAACACGCTCTCCCATCTGAGCTCTTGACCCCAGCGGAAAAAAATGCCAAAAGATCTACTGTTTTCCTGAGAAATGCCTCCTGAAACTCCAAACCCCAATGCCACAGAACATGAAAGAAAAGAGAAAAAGAAATTTAACTTCTTTTTCAAAAAATTGGGATTTCACACTAGGGCTGGTGGAGATTCCCCAGCTGGGTCCGGAACTTCTCAAGTTAGGAGAACGAGGAAGCTGCATTTTGTTGGACCACCTCCAGAGCTTCCACCCGAATCCTGGGTTTTGATACAGCCTAGTGGAAAGTGAGTGACATATCTTTGCTTAATTGTTATTGAAAGTTATGTTTTCATTTGTACATTGTTTTCTGTTTGCAAGACTTGGATCGATGACTCTTTCATAGGCACAGGACACTATAGGCAGGTGAACATGGTCCTTGGTAATCTTGTTCGTCTGCAATGGCCTGGTCTTGTGACTTTGCGTAGTGGCGAGTCTGTCCCCGCCACCACTTGGAAGCATTATCGCTATGGTGTCTGTAGAACGTTTGGCAACACACAGGCACTAGTTAGGAATGCATTATGGGTATGAATTGTTTATACTAATTTAGTTATCCCATATATGGTTGCTTTTATGATAACACTATTTTTTTGCAGAAACGGTAGAAGTTGTCGGACGATAGATCATATGATATGAACGCTCGTTACGCGTTTGAGTATAACGCGAACGATGTCATTGCAGATGCAATGTACTATGCACGAATTCAGGCTATAAAGGCATGGTACAGAGCAAGTGCTGATGATCGATCGATGCCAAATACCAAGGCCGAGTGGTCATCAATTTACCTTATGGAGGAGCAATACCTTGAGGTAAACAAGTTGTTGCATCTCATATCGCATGAATCCATGTATTTGCTTTATTGAAAAAATTTCATGTAGGTGTCGGTGCCGTGGATGGCCACCCGATCAGAGGGTTATCGGGCCTTGTGCATATGGTGGGCTTCCCCTGAGTTTCGTGCCATTTCCGAAAGGAACGGGGGAAACCGTGGGACTGAGTCGTTCCACAACTACGGCGGCGATGGACATGTGCGCTTGTCTAAGCGAATGGTATGTCACAGTATGATGTAACTTTGAATTACATAGAAATGTGTCATTCTAACTTGTATGTACAAGAAGTAAAATCCGGTCGTACACCCATGGATGTGGAGGTGTATATGCAAGGGCATAGGGGTTCTGATCCTCAGAATCCTGATGTTTTATGCACTCAGACGGCCACCGACCGTCTAGTGAGTTTTTGGTACTCTATTATGTGTTTGTCCATCAATTTGGTGATGCACTTATATTTGATATTGTTTGCCTGCAGGCTTCGTATGGGCAGGAGATGGTTCAACGCCATGTACAGGAGTACGATTGGAGGAGCCAGCCAATCGACCCTCAGGCAGCCTATGCTAGCGTAGGAGGACAAGCCCATGGACGGTGGGATTATTTGATTTGGATTTCAAAATTATCCTCATATGCTTCTGATTCAACTGAGTCCGTGATTTACTATACTAAGTGCATGTAGGTTGGGTATTTTTTATTCTATGATTGATTCTAGGGAGCTGAGACGCCATGGACGACAGTCCACATCATCGTCTTCACAGTAGTTCCGTTCATGATCATCCGCCCAAGAGATAGAGCTTGCAGTGTTGCGTCAACAGGCAGAGTATCATCAATCAGTTTTGAGGGAACAATTGGAGTACCAGAGGCAACAAGCTGAGTACCAGAGACAACAAGCTGAGTACCAGAAGAAGAAGGACGAGTATTATGCAAACATCCAGGCGCAAAATCAAGCTCTTCTCTCGGTAAGTTGAAGTAACATTTTGTACCTTATTTTGCAAAACACATGATGTGTATCTTATTTGCTCAACAATGGCTTGTATATAATTTTTAGCAACTAGCCCAACAAGCAAGCGTCTCGATGCCGACATATGGGATGCCGCCTCCGGACTTTGCACTGCTGATGCCAATGCTGGCGCCTCCACCTCCGTCACAATTCCCTATGGTATGTACACATATGCGTGTGTGACATGTTCATAGATGTCTTATGTGTTTAAATGAATAACTGAGTGGTTACTATTTCATGTGTGTGTTATAGGGATTTCAGACACAACCCGCTTCAGTTGCCGCACCTGGAGATGGGTCTGGTCAAGACGACGCATCGCATTCTTGGGTGAGCAACCTTTTCAACACGTGGAGTCCAGCCGGAGGATGTGGCTATAACTTGAACCAACCAAGCAATGAATATGAGTGATAGTTCATCAAATGTGTTTAATTTGGAACTATTACTGTTCATGTCAAAGACTATCCGTCGAACAATGTCAGTTTTTTTATTTTGGAACTATATGTTGATGTAAAAGACTTGTTGCAACTATTTGGAACTATATGTCGTGATGTTAAATTTGTGAATGTGAATATTTATGTGAATATATTTGTGATTGTGAATATGTGGTTGTATATGAACTCTGTGTATATTTGCATGAAATCTGTTTTTTTGTAAATGTCATATTTAAAAAATATATAATTTTGTGTAATTTCTGAAATTTGTTATGTCCGATGGCCTGGCATCAGCCTTCGGACATAAGGGTTGGTTATGTCTGATGGCTTAATACAAACCGTCGGAGATAACAAACACTTATGTCCGACGGCTGACGCCAGGCCGTCGGACA
The DNA here is from genome assembly GCA_029449295.1 of Zea luxurians. NCBI lineage: Eukaryota > Viridiplantae > Streptophyta > Magnoliopsida > Poales > Poaceae > Zea > Zea luxurians. Next base: position 31,283,909 of record JAOPSE010000010.1, on the reverse strand, counting down.
TAAGAGATGTGGGTCCCACATGCGACCGGTAAAACGGTTGACATGTGCTATCTTCGACGGGTGGTTGCGGTCGTTGGAGATAGCTTATGTCCGACGGCGGCCGTCGGACATTACGCTATTTCTGACCCCTTATGTCTGACGGCTTAATACCATCGGAGATAACTAAATGTCGTCGGACATAAGCTATGTCCGAAGGTTTACCCCTTATGTCCGACGGCTTTGGCCGTCAGAAGTTGTGTCGTTTACTGTTGTGACTAGCGGAGCAGCTGGCAACGACGCGGCTCATGCATCGCCGCCACCTCGAGCCCCGGCGCCAGTCGAGGCTCAATCATCAAGACATCGTATGTCGTATTTTCATGTGCTCCTGTAGAGTTCTCTTGAAGCGTCACCGTCAACGCGCCGTTGTGGGCTCCTCGGCTTCGACAAATGCACGTGATGTTGTCTCCACGCCCGTGCATGTGGAGCCAATAGCGCCAGTCATCATCCTCTCCGACGATGAAGATGGGGAGATCGATTGGACGGCACTGATGGACGACGACGACGAGTAGAAATTACGATATATGGTCTAATCTTAGTATGATGGATGACGTACTATATATCTAAGAACTTAGTATGATGGACTGCATATTATGTAAGAATCTAGTGTGATTATATATATATTGTGTTCTAATCTTCTGTTCCAAACTTTGTGTTCATTTTTTTGAATCTTTGTTGCAATCTTTTATATATATAGCTCAATGAGTTCTGTAAACAAGGACCAAGGGTTAATGCCCGACCACACGAACAAGGGTGTTTCTCAAGAACATTCAAGTGATTTAGGATATGAAACGCCTACCGACCCTTGTCCTAGCATAGATAGGGCCGCTCCGCGTCAATTGCATCGTGACCCTAATTATGATCCACAAGAGTGTGAGGTAAAGTACACATCTTTAGTTTCGTATGTGTATACCTAATTAGTTGATTTCACAATGTCTATTACACATGCACGTTTTGCATTTCATTACATGAATAGGAGGTCTTGTCTCAATATCGTGCGATACTTGATGAAGCCGTGGCATGATACCAAGACGCACCGGGGCTGAACCAAGACGAAGACGCACCGGTACCGACCGATACAACCACCGAGAGGTCAAGGAAAAGGACGCACAGTGACCGGAAAAGAGGTGACAGGGGACTGAACATGTTTCCTGACAAAACATATAAAATCTCAGATGTGAGCCCGAAAGGTCAGCCCCTAGCTCTAGAAGAGGCACTCCCTAAGTTCCGGAATGCACTTGGGTTCTTAGTTAGGGATAATCTTGACATCACAATTCGACATTGGAAAGATGTGTCCGATGATGTCAAGAATCAAATATGGAATAAGCTATTAACAAGGTTTGTTCTACCTCGGGGTTCAAAAGAACTCATGAAGGAATACATGATGAAGCAGCTTGCAATCAATTTTCGAAACTGAAGGTCTGAGATGAATACAAAATTTGCAAAGAAAGGCCTAGACCTGACAAAAAATATAAAATCTCAGAAGGTCAATGGCCAGTATTTCTAGAGCAGAGGAGCAGCCCTGAATTCATATCTCTAAGCGAGGCAAATTCAGAACTATCTAAGAAGAACAAGTACCACCACCACTTAGGCACATGTGGTTACAAGCGTCAAGTTTATAAATGGAGACAAGAAGACGTCGAGAAGAAGGTTGTAGGGTTGCCGACGCTTTCCGAGGAACATGGTGAAAGGATGGCTAATTGGATCCGTGCTAGAAAACCCAGGGAAACTGAGGCGGGTGTTTCTTTTGATGATCCAAATGTCGAAGAAGTTGCGAAAAACATATATGCAATGGCAGCTAAGCAGAGCCAAGGAACATTTAAGCCACAAAGGGAGAGAGACATCCTAACGGTTGGTCTCGGTAACCCTGAGCATCCAGGCCGTGTACGAGGAATCTCGTCTAAGGAAGGATGGAAGGAAGGATTCGGACCACAGTGGGAAGGTTTGTACATGAAACGTGATCGATACAAAGAAGAGTTGTCGGATTATTTTAAGCAGGAGGCAAAGAAAGACTTTAAAGACCTGATGTCCCAAATGCTATCAAATCCTCCACTAGAATTGATGCAGCAGTTGGCAAGTGCGATGTCTGTTCAATAGATGACCACTCCACAGCTGCAAATAATTCCAGCAGCTCAATCGCCGGCTTCCACCAATTGTACAACCGTCCCAAGCTTTGTCGCATCAACGGGAAATAAGGTCTGTTATCCAGTTGATGACATAACAAGGCCAGTGACGTGCACACTGGTTATAAGATATGACATTAACAATAATCGCACGAAGAAAGTAGGAACATGCATTGCGATCCCAGGACACAAGTTTCATGGAAGCGACATACCAGATGATTATTGCAGGGTAGAAGTGACGGTGGTCGTCCAAGGATCTGAGGACGACATGCTAGACATCCCTGGGCCAGAAGGAATCGAGACACTTGGACAAGCCATCAAAAATTTCATCCTTTGGCCTCGAAGGGATGTCGAATTGGTTGATCCACCAATGCCATCGTCGTCTCATCCCCAACCATCTCCACCTCCTCAAACTTTAGTACCTTTACATCCATCATCACCTCCACAATCTTCCCATGCTGCTCCTCATCCTCTTTCTAATCCACTGTATCCGCCACAAGCATCAACATTTAGGACACCACCACCTTCTCCACAGCCATCAATGGATTCAGGACAATCAAAGAAATCTAAATTCCCTCTACCAAAATTGGTGTCTACATTCAAGAAAAAGAAGAGTAAAGCTACTACTGCTGGCACAACTCAATTTTTGAAAGGGATTGTACGGGACCTCATGTCACGTACTGTTGATTCGGCCAAGCACGAGGAGTCTGCAGAAAAGGCTAAGGAAATGGCCGCAAAGATAAAGATCCCAACTAAGGCAGATTATAAAAATGTGCCTAAACAATATGTGTCGGCCAGACCTCTACTAACTCTTGAGAAACTGAGGAAGGTCCCTGCTGGTATTAAAAGGTTGCATGATTGGTACATGCGTGCATCATCAGTTGGCATTGACACCATTAGTGTGCATATACCAGACCATGCTTTTATTGGTTCGGACCAAAAGGCCTTTCTTGCATTCGAGGATATGTGGTTAATGATGAACCTTCAGAAACTCGACGTGCAACTTGTGACTCTGTTTGCACTGTAAGTGTCGCTCATATTTCCACATATATGTGTTATTATTATTAGTGAGCAGTATAAATTTTCAATATCTGACACATGCACGTGTGACTTGTAGAATGCAACATGATCAACAAGAGATCCTTCACGGTACCAAGCCCGAAGCTAGTGCCGGTAAAAGGATTGGGTATCTGAACCCAATACTGATATGTGAGTGTTGGGGACTTGTTCTCAAATGCTAAGAGTTAAGAACAAGGCAACATAAAAAATGTTAAATATTAAAATCCTTCGTCCTTCAAAACATTATGTCCCTTCGTATATAATGAATTCCGGATGAAGGTTATGAGGAAAAGATCTTCGTAAGCACAATAAATGATAAGGAAGAATTCATATATGAAATACGAAGAAATAATATAAACATTATCACCAATTTACTTTTATTTGCATTACCATATCCAGAATAACAAATTATAAATGTACCTTCAGTTTGACGGAAATTAAGAGTACAGGCGTGATGCAAAAAGCGAATGCCAAGTCAGCGTGAACTGTACGGGGGTACTGTTCATCTATTTATAGGCAAGGGACGCAGCCCATGTAGAATTACATTCATGCCCTTTACATTTATCAATAACTCTATAGTAATTCTTCGAGGTCTAATTTGCCTTTTTATCTTTAAGTCGGTTCCCCTCCTCTGCTGTTATGCCGAAGCTTTTCTGCGCACAGCTTCGTGGTCATCTAGACCTTCGTCATAATCATCTTTCGTCTCGTTCAAGCTTCGTCCTGACTGTGCTCTTGTATACTCATGATCCGATTCCGAAGATACCTGCTCACATATTTCACTTGGAAAACATTGTCAAATCATGTTTTTGAGGACCTTCGGAAGCCAAAGGCCCCCAACAGTGAGGAAAGCCACACATTCAGAATCGGCAAAGACAATGAAGAGTTAAAGGGAAAGACGGACGAAGAAGTTGAGCATCGTATAAATACTATGAAGGAGGATTTTGAAGCAAGATACACCACCTACATAGGAAATGCATTGATTAAATTTCAAGATAGGGAAGCCGTAATGGCCCCATACAACTTTAAGTAAGTGTGATTTTGCATAAAAAATAATAATTTCAATACACATGCATGACAAATTAATTTGATTCGTACAGGGACAACTGGATATGCTTCCTCGTTTATCCTAAGGTCGGAAAGGTGCTGGTGCTTGACTCCTTGAACTACGACCCTTCAACCTATGCAAAATTCCTCAGTATCTTAGAGCAGTAAGCCTTTTCTATGCATGCATGCATACTTATATTGTTGAGAACTTTAAAATAACATGGAGATTCTACTGGATATCACAGAGCATTTATGTTCTATAAGCTTAGAGGTGGAAAGTACGACAAGACCAAAAAATGTGTGCCGCTAGACATCCATCATCACTTTCCGGTAAGTATGTGAATTTATGAATACATATCATACACAATGCTGCAACTAAATAACCAATCTCCTGTTATGTATGTAGTGCCATAAGCAACAACAAGGATTCGTCCTATGTGGGTTCTATGCGTGCGAGTTTATGAGAATGAAGGGAGGATACATCACAAACCCTAGCAAGGTATTATTAGTAATAGTCATGTTTGTATTTGTCAATTCATGCAAATGTGTTATCGAGTGTGAATAGATGATGTTTATAAACTTCCTTTACAGGAATTTCAAAAAGGAAATCCGGAGAACATGACCGAAGGTGCCTTGTATGGTATAGTTGAAGACCTATGCACATTCATATTAAAAGAAGTCATTCCAGCTGAAGGGAAATATCATGATGCTTCCAGTACATTAGCTATGTGTCACACCCGGTTTTTAGAAGGCAAACCGAATGCGAACCATGTACGTGCCAGGATCAGTTATTCACGTACACAGCAGTTACATAACATGGACATCATCACACAGTGCTCAAATAGTATTAAAAAGGGGAAATAATAGTCGATTACATCATACGTCCGAGACGTCCATATAGTTCTTACAATAAATCAAAGTGCGGAAAAGAAACGTAGATAACGCGGCCTTCACAGGCAGCCGACTGGGGGTTGCCGCTAACCCACGCCTAGAACTCGTCGTAGTCTTGGAACTCCTGGAAGTCTCCTTCCACAGCTTCATCTTCGCCTGAGCAGTGGTTGCAATGCTGACAACCTGGGGGGGGGTTTGGTGTGTAGAGCAAGGGTGAGTACACATCAACATACTCAGCAAGCATCCCGTTTGGCTGTAGTGGACTAGCTTTATGTGGGGATAAGTCAAGCAGTTGCTTTTAGTTGGTCAGGTTATTACTTACTAGTAGAAAGCCAGGTTTTAACATTAACCCAAGTTATTAGCCCAATGTATCCTTTCCAAACGGAAAGAATACCACTTACCATTACCATAATCATAATCAGAATCATCAATCTCATTGCCACCTGTACCAAAGTATCACTGATCAAGTATCACTAATCTCTGGAGCTCCCTTGGCCGCTCATAACCGCGAGCACGGCTGATATATCAGTTTCATAACACTCTACAGAGGTTGCGCACTTTACCCATAAGCCGTGATTCCCTCTCTAGCCCAGGCTTGCAAGACCCTTATTCACTCCCAAGGTGAATGGCTAGGGATTCACTACGAAGCCTTTACAAAGATTCCCCGGGACTGTAGCCACCCGTTAGGTTTCCTAAATGTACCGCACTCCTCCCCAAGGGACAAATCAACCTTGGCAGAGCGAGCCGCATACACCGAGCCCCATTGACGGCACAACGGCTAAGTGAACTACACCCCGGTTCCTCTAATTATTCAGCTAAGGGCGTCCCATTCCACCCTCATGGTTGCACTGTTTTCCCGGGCGGTCATCCATTGAACAGGTCCTTACGGAGAGGCACTCGAGAAACCGCTCGAGTCCCCTTAAATGCCACAAGTATGATCATAAATAAGAAGGGGAAAACAGCGTATCATAGATAATCACATCATGTTCATTGATTAGAGTTGAGCAATAGCATCAGACTAAGCAGTAATAATCTGACCCAAGTAGGTAAACAAGGACATGGATAACAAAAGCTAGTCAATCCTTAGGTATAAATGTGTAATGCGGGAGGTGAATTAAAGAATGAATAGGACAAAGATAGGTCAAAGGACACTTGCCTCCACCAACCGACTGCTGCTCAGGGGCTTCTCCTGCGAATTCCTCGGGCTCTTCGACCGGATCGTTCTCTATGCGATTGCAAACATACATACATCCATCCACATATTTAATACAAAAGAACAGTACACCATACAAGAGAACAAGTAAAGTGAATATGCATCAAGTATGACATTCGATATCGCATTTGTTATGGTTAGAAAGAAACGGGCAAAGGGTCTCGCAGGGGGTTAAAGTTTATGCACTAATGATCAGTTACAATTGGTTCTTTAACAAAAGAATTCTGTTATATGCACTAATGGGAACCTAATCATTTTTAGTTGATCAACATTGAATGAGATAAACAATTAACTGTGTGAATCAACTGGCATAACGGAATTTTAAATTAAACTTCCTATTTCCATAGCATGAACAATGATCAGTCTACCTAAAATAAAGTAATTATGATCACAGAAAGTAAATAAAATAAAATAAAAATAAATAAAAAAAACAGAGAGGGGGGGGCGGTTGAACCGGCCCTAGGGCGGTTGAACCGGCCCTGGGCTGGGCGGCCGAGCTGGGGCGGGCGCGGGCGCGGGCAGCCGAGCCGGGCGGCCGGGCGGCTGAACCGGCCGGTTGAACCGGCGGCCAGGGCGCGGGCGGGGAGGGGCGCGCGGCCAGGGCCGGCTGGGCGGCCGAGCGGCCAGGCCAGCGGCCGGGCGGGCGGGCCGGGGGCGCGGCTGGGCGCGGCCGAGGGGCGCCAGGGCGCGGCCAAGGGCCGGCCGGGCGGGGCTGGGGGGCGGCCGAGGCCGGCTATGGCGGCTGGGCGGGGCTGGGGGCGGCCGGCGCGGCCAGGGGCGGCCGGGCCATGGCCGGGCAGGGAGGGGGAGAGGAGGGGAGAGGGGAGGGGGAGAGAGAGAGGGGGGGCTCACCGGCGTCGGGGAGTGACGGCGAGGGGCGGCCGGCGGCAGGGGGCGGCGGCGGCTTAGGGCAGGGACGTAGGGGCGGCGCTAGGGAGAGAGAGAGAGGGAAAATGAGAGGGAGAGGGAGAGGGTTTGGGGAAAAAAAAGGGAGAGGGGGGCGGCTGGGCCTCTTTGGGCCCAAGAGGGGGCGCCAGGGGCGGCTGGGCCGGCCAGAAGCGGCCCACGGCGCGGGAGAGAGAGAAAAAAAGAGGAGAGAGAAAGAGAGAGAAAAGGAAAGAAAAGATTTTCTCCTCATTTTCGAAATCCGATCTTTCTACATGAATGCATTTGCACTTTCAAAGCAATCAAAAGAAATGCAAGGTTCGGCTTGGTGCATCAAACAACATAAAGTATTTTGGAGTTTTTCTTACACGGGAAATCCAAACCGAATCCCGCTAGCTTTGGAAAAGATCAAGGTTTAGCGAGGGGAAAAAGAAAAAGAAAAGGTAACGCCCGAATTTTGGCGAGTCAAGAAAAGAAAAAAAAATTCAACTGCAAAATTCGGGGCGTTACAAACCTATCCCCCTTAAAAGAATCTCGCCCTCGAGATTCAGGGCTGGCTAGCAAAGAGCTCCGGGTACTTAGCCATCAAATCGTCTTCACGCTCCCAGGTTGCTTCTTCCTCAGAGTGGTGACTCCATCTGACTTTGCACATTCTGATGGTTTTCCTTCGGGTGACTCTGTCTGCAATCTCAAGGATCTGAGCTGGCTTCTCAACATAGGTCAAGTCCTCCTGGACTTCCAGACCTTCCACTGGCAACTGCTCTTCTGGCACACGCAAACACTTCTTCAACTGAGACACATGAAAGACATCATGCACAGCAGACAAATTCTCTGGCAGGTTGAGCTGATAAGCCACTTCTCCACGCTTTGAGAGAATTTGATACGGACCAATGTAGCGGGGTGCTAGCTTGCCTTTCACTCCGAATCTTCTGACTCCTCTGATCGGTGACACTTTCAGATAGACAAAGTCTCCGACTTCGAAACTCAGCTCTCTTCTTCTTGTGTCTGCATAGCTTCGCTGCCTTGATTGCGCTATCTTCAGATTCTCTCGGACCATCTTGATGTTCTCTTCGGCTTCAAGCAAAATATCTGGCCCAAACACTTGCTTCTCTCCAGGCTGATCCCATTGCAACGGAGTTCTACAACTCCTCCCATAAAGCGCTTGAAATGGTGACATCTTCAAACTGGCCTGATAACTGTTGTTATAGGAAAACTCTGCATAAGGCAATCTCTTATCCCATCCGGACTGATCTTGCAACGCACAGGCTCTCAACATGTCTTCGAGAATTTGATTGGTCCTTTCGGTCTGGCCATCTGTCTGCGGGTGATAAGCTGAACTGAAATTCAGATGCGTGCCCAAGGCTTCATGCAACTGCTGCCAGAAATGAGAGGTGAACTGCGTTCCTCTGTCTGACACTATCTTCTTTGGCACACCATGAAGACAAACGATCCGAGACATATACAACTCTGCCAATACTGCACTGTTGTAGTTGGTCTTGACAGGTATGAAGTGGGCTGACTTGGTCAAGCGGTCCACTACTACCCAAATGGAATCGTAGCCGGCTCGAGTGCGAGGCAATCCGACTATGAAATCCATACCGATTTCATCCCATTTCCACTGAGGGATCTGCAACGGTTGCAACAATCCAGCTGGTCTCTGGTGCTCTGCCTTAATTCTTCGGCAACTATCGCACTTAGCCACATGCTCTGCGATTTCCCTCTTCATTCCGTACCACCAGAATTTCTTCTTCAGATCCTGATACATCTTCTCACTGCCAGGGTGAATCGAATAAGCTGTCTCATGAGCTTCCTTGAGAATCAACTCCCGAATAGACTGGACATTGGGAACACACAAGCGGTCTTTGAACCATATCACACCTTCAGCATCTTCTCGAAAATCTTTGCCTCTGCCATCTAGAATCAGTCAACGAATCTCACTGATCTTCTCATCATTCTTCTGCGCTTCTTTGATTTCGCGCTCCAAGGTAGGTTCCAATTCAACTGTGACTCCTCGCGAATTGTTCAGAAATCCGAGACTCAACCTGTCAAACTCCTTGGCCAACTCATAAGGCATCGGACGAGCGACCATCAGATTGACTTGACTCTTTCTGCTCAAAGCATCTGCCACTACGTTCGCTTTGCCTGGATGGTAATGGATCTCCAACTCATAGTCTTTGATCAACTCTAACCATCTTCGCTGTCTCATATTCAATTCTGACTGAGTGAATATGTACTTCAGACTCTTGTGATCTGTGTAAACATCGCATTTCTGTCCATATAGATAGTGCCTCCATGTCTTCAGTGCGTGAACCACTGCTGCCAACTCTAGATCATGGATTGGGTAATTCTTCTCATGAACCTTCAACTGTCCGGACGAGTAAGCCACAACTCTTCCCTCTTGCATCAACACGCATCCCAAACCTGTGTAACAAGCATCACAATACACAGAGAAGGGCTTGTGCACATCAGGCAAGACTAGGACAGGCGCTGTTGTCAACTTCTCTTTCAGCGCTTCGAAGGCCTCTTGACATTTCTGGGTCCACTTGAACTCAACCTTGTTGCCTAGCAACGCTGTCATTGGTTTCGCAATCTTCGAAAATCCTTCAATGAATCGCCGATAATATCCTGCCATTCCAATGAAACTCTTGATTCCTCGAGCATCTGTTGGCGCTTTCCAGTTCAAAATGTCTGCCACTTTCTTCGGATCCACAGCCAATCCTTCTTTGTTGATTATGTGACCCAAGAACAGGACTTCACTGATCCAGAACTCACACTTGCTCAACTTTGCATACAACTGGTGCTCTCGCAATCTCTGCAATACCATCCTCAAATGATCTGCATGCTCTTCTTCACTTTGAGAATAAACCAGAATGTCATCAATGAATACCACCACAAACTTATCGAGATAATCCATGAATACACTGTTCATCAGATTCATGAAGAACGCTGGTGCATTGGTCAAACCAAAAGACATCACTGTGAACTCATACAAACCATACTTGGTAATGAATGCCGTCTTCGGAATGTCCGATGGTCGGATCCTGAGCTGATGATAACCTGACCTCAGATCTATCTTGGAGAACACACTGGCTCCTCTCAACTGGTCGAACAGATCTTCTATTCTGGGCAAAGGGTACTTATTCTTGATCGTGACTTCATTCAAAGCTCGATAATCGATACACATCCTCTTTGTGCCATCTTTCTTCTCCACAAACAAGACAGGGGCGGCCCAAGGCGAGGTGCTAGGCCGGATGTAACCTTTCTCTGACAGCTCATCAATCTGCTTCTTAAGCTCAACCAACTCTGGTCCAGATATTCTGTAAGCTCTCTTAAAGATAGGGGCGGTTCCAGGAAGAAGCTCTATGGCAAACTCAACTTTCCGCTCTGGTGGCAAACCCGGTAAATCCTTTGGAAACACATCCGGGAATTCGGACACAACCTTGATACTCTCAATTGGGTCTGCTTCACTGCTATCGACAGCCATCTGATAACAACTTCCTTTCTTTGGCTCAGGCGGGACTAACTCGGTCACCACTTCCTCTCCTAGTGGGGACACCAACTTGATTGTCCTTTTATCACAACTGATAACTGCCTGATACTTATCTAGCCAATTCATCCCTAGGATGACATCTATTCCCTGAGTACCCATTACTATAAGGTTAGCGGGAAACGCTATCCCCCTTATTTCCACACTTATATTCAAACATATGCTATCAGCTCGAATTCTACCACCGGCTGAGTCAATTTGAATGGGGGTTGACATGGTAGTAATTGGAAGATTATGTGCTTCTACCCATGATGCAGTAATGAAAGAATGTGTTGCTCCAGTATCAAATAACACTTCTGCAATATGGGAGTCGACTGGGAACATACCTACTGTCATGCCGGGAGTCTCCTGAACTGCTTCAGCCTCCAGGTGGTTCAGTCTTCCATGATTATAGCGCTGCTGAGGGCGTTTGCCTGCTCCAGACTGAGACGCATTCTGCTTTGCTGGGGCATTGGGGCCTGACTGCTGCTGGGCTGCCTTCTTCGGACATTGCATCACCCAATGGCCTTGCTCTCCATAGTGGAAACATGCTCTGTTTCCAACCTGAGCTGGTGCTGCCTGATTGTTCTGCTGGGTTGCGGGGGCAGGAAGACGAGGTGTCTGCTGATTCTGCCTCTGAAACTGACCTCCTGACTGATTGCTCTGACGATTCTGGTACTGGTGCTGAGGATACTGCCTTTGGAACTGCTGATGCTGCTGACGCTGCTGATGCTGCTGAGGTGGACGCTGGTTCTGCCTGAACTGCTGAGGTTGATTGCCTGAAAAACGAGGACGACTGCTGCTTCCAGGCTGGGGTCCACTGATCTTGCGCTTACGATCCTCCATCTCCTTACGCTTCCTTTCTGTCATGATTGCTCTGTCAATCAGGTGTTGGAATGTCGGGAAGGTATGATTCATCAGTTGGTACTGCAGAGGGTCAACCAAGCCTCTCAAGAAACGGTACTGTCGCTTGGCGTCAGTGTTGACATCCTCAGGAGCATAGCGAGACAACTGCAGAAACCTGTCTCGATACTCACTGACAGACGATGACCCTTGCTTAAGGGCCAGGAACTCCTCCTTCTTCACTGTCATCAGACCTGCAGGCACATGGTACTGACGAAAGCTACCTCTGAACTCTTCCCAGGTGATGGTGTCGGGGTTGGCATGGGTGACGAGGTAAGACTCCCACCATGATTGGGCTGCTCCTCTCAACAGACGGGGACCATACAAGACTTTCTCCCTGTCATCACACTGAGCGGTATGCAACTCCCGCTCCACAGTGCGCAGCCAATCTTCAGCATCCATGGGGTCAGAAGAGTGAGCGAACGTTGGGGGATGACCTCTCATGAATTCAGCACGCTTGTCTCTAGGCATCTGAGGCTGGGGTGGAGCTTGCTGCTGCTGCTGCTAAATGGCGGCCAGAGTCTGACCGATGGCCTGAACTGCCTGAGTCTGCATCAGAAACATCTGCTCGATCGACATCGGGGGCGGGGGCGGCAGCTGCTGCTGCTGGGGCGCCTCATCTTGCTGACCGGCTTGCTCCTGCTGAGCACGCCTTCCTCCTCTGCGCCTGTTCTCTGACATCTGCAGAACGCAACCACACATCAGAACTGATCTGGCAAATCTTGTAGCATAAGAAAAGAGTATAGAATTCTCCAACAGCACTGAACAGATGAGCATCTTCACTGATCTCCAACACAGACCACACAGCTTCTCAGATAAAGAGGAAAGTGGAATAAAGGTTTTCCCAACTATATAACTAACTCCATTAACATAATAGGTAAACCAAAATGCAGGGGATACCCACACTCTGGTGACAATCATTACAAAGATCCAAACCAAACATAGTTCATCATGACAAACATAAATGCACAGGATATAGCAAACTACCCTGTCTAACTAAGACTAACTAAGACCGAGACTAACGCTAAGACTAAAGCTTCTATGTATATATATTTTGTATTAATTACAAGATCCAACTCTAACGAGCTATGGTTCTAGATTTATCTTGGTCTTGCAGTCGGGATTGCCATAAGACTGGAGTCCACGCCGAGGTGAGCGGTACGGGTGTTGAGTCCCAACGGGAGCGGGGGAACCATCATCCAAGTGACGACGCTCTGCGCGCTCAGCCCGCAGCAGGGCGATCTCAGCACGAGCCCTACTCAACTCGTCTAATGCATGGTCCAGCTCCGTGTTTACAACAGCGGCTAGGTTGACTGTGCTGCTCAACCTAGGATTGTCCTCACCAGCAGGTGAAACAATCACGCCTCCTGTGCTGCCAGATGGACGGCGGGGGTAATACTTCAGGTCGAGACCGTCAGCTACCCCACCGAGAACCGAGCAGTAGTGCGAAAGCGCACGCCGCGCAGCATCCTGCATGGCTGCCTCAGCTGAGTCCCGCTCAGAGATAGAATAGTGCTCTGAGCAAGCCTCCGCGCCCTGGAGACTGTTCTCCGGACGGCGCACCAAACAGGTCGCCTCCCAGCGGTCCGGGTAGACCCCGCGACTATGCTGGTAGACCACACAGCGATACTCGATGGACCAAGTACGCCGGTCAAGTGCCCGACGTAGCAGGGTGTCGAGCGCGTCGTGGAAGTGACACCCGCGAGCAGCGTCGCGAGTTTTGGGTCGAGCAACCCATCCTTCCGGCTCATGGTCGGCAGAGAAGTCGATGTCGTGGCTCGAGCTGTCGTCACCACCTCCGTCGTCTGGGTCTCCTCCAGCAGCTACCCCAGAAGCTGGGGCGCCCAGTGGTGGTGTAGGGGGCGCCTCCAGAGGAAGCACAGGAGAGCAGCTCCTCACAGACTCTATCTCCTGCTGGAGCGAGAAGGAAGAGCCCTGCTGCTCCTGTCGTCGACGTTCCTGCTCCTCATGCAGGCGGTGGTGCAGTCTCTCCAAGTGGCTGGACTGTCCGGCCACGGGACGGCGAAGCGGACGCTCAGCAAGGCGGGAGGGTAAGAATGGGATGACGGACTTTCGTGCAGTGTGTCTAAGACGAGCCATCTACAAAAGACATCGCAAGCAAAAGGGTGAGAACAGAATTAATATGACCAGCAAATAATGAATCATAAATAAATGAAGGATCAGAATAAAACATAATTTCCAGCAAGGTATAATATATAGTAGAACATAGGTTTGGTCAGTAGGACCAACTTTTGAAGGGATACCAAAGTCAAGGCAGGGACAGAGGTCTATAGTCCTTAGAACGACCCTTCTACTCTAGGTTAGCGGTCCTACAGTCAGCACGGCTCTGATACCACTTATGTCACACCCGGTTTTTAGAAGGCAAACCGAATGCGAACCATGTACGTGCCAGGATCAGTTATTCACGTACACAGCAGTTACATAACATGGACATCATCACACAGTGCTCAAATAGTATTAAAAAGGGGAAATAATAGTCGATTACATCATACGTCCGAGACGTCCATATAGTTCTTACAATAAATCAAAGTGCGGAAAAGAAACGTAGATAACGCGGCCTTCACAGGCAGCCGACTGGGGGTTGCCACTAACCCACGCCTAGAACTCGTCGTAGTCTTGGAACTCCTGGAAGTCTCCTTCCACAGCTTCATCTTCGCCTGAGCAGTGGTTGCAATGCTGACAACCTGGGGGGGGGGGTTTGGTGTGTAGAGCAAGGGTGAGTACACATCAACATACTCAGCAAGCATCCCGTTTGGCTGTAGTGGACTAGCTTTATGTGGGGATAAGTCAAGCAGTTGCTTTTAGTTGGTCAGGTTATTACTTACTAGTAGAAAGCCAGGTTTTAACATTAACCCAAGTTATTAGCCCAATGTATCCTTTCCAAACGGAAAGAATACCACTTACCATTACCATAATCATAATCAGAATCATCAATCTCATTGCCACCTGTACCAAAGTATCACTGATCAAGTATCACTAATCTCTGGAGCTCCCTTGGCCGCTCATAACCGCGAGCACGGCTGATATATCAGTTTCATAACACTCTGCAGAGGTTGCGCACTTTACCCATAAGCCGTGATTCCCTCTCTAGCCCGGGCTTGCAAGACCCTTATTCACTCCCAAGGTGAATGGCTAGGGATTCACTACGAAGCCTTTACAAAGATTCCCCGGGACTGTAGCCACCCGTTAGGTTTCCTAAATGTACCGCACTCCTCCCCAAGGGACAAATCAACCTTGGCAGAGCGAGCCGCATACACCGAGCCCCATTGACGGCACAACGGCTAAGTGAACTACACCCCGGTTCCTCTAATTATTCAGCTAAGGGCGTCCCATTCCACCCTCATGGTTGCACTGTTTTCCCGGGCGGTCATCCATTGAACAGGTCCTTACGGAGAGGCACTCGAGAAACCGCTCGAGTCCCCTTAAATGCCACAAGTATGATCATAAATAAGAAGGGAAAAACAGCGTATCATAGATAATCACATCATGTTCATTGATTAGAGTTGAGCAATAGCATCAGACTAAGCAGTAATAATCTGACCCAAGTAGGTAAACAAGGACATGGATAACAAAAGCTAGTCAATCCTTAGGTATAAATGTGTAATGCGGGAGGTGAATTAAAGAATGAATAGGACAAAGATAGGTCAAAGGACACTTGCCTCCACCAACCGACTGCTGCTCAGGGGCTTCTCCTGCGAATTCCTCGGGCTCTTCGACCGGATCGTTCTCTATGCGATTGCAAACATACATACATCCATCCACATATTTAATACAAAAGAACAGTACACCATACAAGAGAACAAGTAAAGTGAATATGCATCAAGTATGACATTCGATATCGCATTTGTTATGGTTAGAAAGAAACGGGCAAAGGGTCTCGCAGGGGGTTAAAGTTTATGCACTAATGATCAGTTACAATTGGTTCTTTAACAAAAGAATTCTGTTATATGCACTAATGGGAACCTAATCATTTTTAGTTGATCAACATTGAATGAGATAAACAATTAACTGCGTGAATCAACTGGCATAACGGAATTTTAAATTAAACTTCCTATTTCCATAGCATGAACAATGATCAGTCTACCTAAAATAAAGTAATTATGATCACAGAAAGTAAATAAAATAAAATAAAAAAAAAACAGAGAGGGGGGGGCGGTTGAACCGGCCCTAGGGCGGTTGAACCGGCCCTGGGCTGGGCGGCCGAGCTGGGGCGGGCGCGGGCGCGGGCAGCCGAGCCGGGCGGCCGGGCGGCTGAACCGGCCGGTTGAACCGGCGGCCAGGGCGCGGGCGGGGAGGGGCGCGCGGCCAGGGCCGGCTGGGCGGCCGAGCGGCCAGGCCAGCGGCCGGGCGGGCGGGCCGGGGGCGCGGCTGGGCGCGGCCGAGGGGCGCCAGGGCGCGGCCAAGGGCCGGCCGGGCGGGGCTGGGGGGCGGCCGAGGCCGGCTATGGCGGCTGGGCGGGGCTGGGGGCGGCCGGCGCGGCCAGGGGCGGCCGGGCCATGGCCGGGCAGGGAGGGGGAGAGGAGGGGAGAGGGGAGGGGGAGAGAGAGAGGGGGGGCTCACCGGCGTCGGGGAGTGACGGCGAGGGGCGGCCGGCGGCAGGGGGCGGCGGCGGCTTAGGGCAGGGACGTAGGGGCGGCGCTAGGGAGAGAGAGAGAGGGAAAATGAGAGGGAGAGGGAGAGGGTTTGGGGAAAAAAGGGAGAGGGGGGGCGGCTGGGCCTCTTTGGGCCCAAGAGGGGGCGCCAGGGGCGGCTGGGCCGACCAGAAGCGGCCCACGGCGCGGGAGAGAGAGAAAAAAAGAGGAGAGAGAAAGAGAGAGAAAAGGAAAGAAAAGATTTTCTCCTCATTTTCGAAATCCGATCTTTCTACATGAATGCATTTGCACTTTCAAAGCAATCAAAAGAAATGCAAGGTTCGGCATGGTGCATCAAACAACATAAAGTATTTTGGAGTTTTTCTTACACGGGAAATCCAAACCGAATCCCGCTAGCTTTGGAAAAGATCAAGGTTTAGCGAGGGGAAAAAGAAAAAGAAAAGGTAACGCCCGAATTTTGGCGAGTCAAGAAAAGAAAAAAAAATTCAACTGCAAAATTCGGGGCGTTACACTATGCCAGAGTTTATAATATTAACAGAAGTTAGTAGATTATCTCTTAAACGAGATAATTACTATCTAGAGCATAGGTGAAAACTTATATGTTCAGTTTTGATGTATAGAATGTATCGAATTTAATTCAGTTTTCATTTATTGAAAATCTATGGTTGTAAACAGAAAAATATATGTTGTAAACAAATTTGTGTTAATAAATATAAAATTCAGTTTCGTTTGAAAATTTGAAAAAGGCCGGAAAATTTATACTAGCGAGAAATGGTAAGCAGACCGCCAGTGCTAACAATTTCCACTAGCGAGCTGCTAAGAAAACCGCCAGTGATAAACATGTTTCAACAGGCGGTTTTTTAAGCAAACCACCAGTGCAAAAAACATTAGCACTGACGGTTCTCTTAAGAAACCGCATGTGGAAACATGATTATCACTGACGGTTTGCTTAAGAAACCGCATGTGGAAACATTATTATCACTAGCGGGCCACTAAAGAAAAACGCCAGTGATAATCATGTTTCCACATGCGGTTTCTTAAGAAAACCGCCAGTGCTAATGATATTTCCACTGGCGGTGGTAAAAAACCGCCGATAAAAAGGTCGATTTCTACTGACCCCTAGCACTGGCAGCACTGAAAAATACCAGTGCAAATAGCTCTAGGACCGCCACTATAGAGTTTCTGTGTACTAGTGATAGTATATCATATACTCACTACATATGTATGTATATGGAACGGGGGCGGGGCCTCTAAATTATGACACTCCTCACGACAAAAAATGACGTTTACTTGTTTGTACTACTGATTGTGAAGCGTGATTAGGTCTGCCTAAGAAGCCGTCGTCGGCGCTGGCTTCAAGACATAAGATTTATATTTATGTCAACGTGGTCAATCGTCATCTTAAACATATACAGCCCAATTAAATAAGGGTTCTCTTAAGAGGTCTTTAGGGGCCAAGTAAAAAAAATCAAAAGACCAGTTTTTCGTGAAGAGTCCTTCTCTTCAGGACCCTCTCTATATATTTTCTCTTAACTACATTAATTATCTAGAGACTATCTCTTAACTGTCTCGTTCGAAGGTAGTCTGTAACGCCCATTGCAGTATAAAAAATCGTTCGCATGACGTACGGCTGCCATTTCAACTTTGACAGATTCCAAGGTCTTTAGTCTGTAGACGCCCATTGCAGTATAAAAAATCGTTCGCATGACGTAGTACGGCTGCCATTTCAATTTTGACAGATTCCAAGGTCTTTAGTCTGTAGACGCCCATTGCAGTATAAAAAATCGTTCGCATGACGTACGGCTGCCATTTCAGTTTTGACAGATTCCGAGAACAACGGCAATGATTCACCACACGCTATGCCTCTCTCTCTGCATGTGTCCTTCGACAATTTTAAGCAGATGATTCGCCTGGAACGGAACATCTGTTCAGTTCGGAGCGCAGTGCAAGGAAGGGCGTTTAATCATATTAATACAACCCCTTCGGTTTGTCCTCTCTTCATAAATTGTAACACAGTTGTCGGCTGTTTAAACTGCTGCAGCTGCAATGACCAGCTTTATGTGTGTATGGTAATAGTTCCATGCAAATTACACAAAAAAAAAAGTTGCCAAACATTGGAAATTTTTACTGCTATACTATTAGCACGGTCATACTCTCTCTGTCCTAAAATAAAATAGAGTTTCTAAACTAGCCATTAGAGTTAGCTGTGAGTTTGGTGATTTCTATTAGAATAGAACTCCTATTATTAGTTTCAGACCCAACTCTAGCCTGGACTCTGGAGTCTGGACTAAAGGAACAAAAACTGTAGATTAATTTGTTCTCTATTGGTGTGTGCACGTATTATCTTCAAGTGCATTCGCTGCTGGTGCTTCCTGGCTGGGTGCAGTATATTGTTGCTGTTGGATCTTTTATGGGCTTGACCCATTTATTGAATAAACTCTATGGTGTGTAATGGTGGAGAATACCAATAGTACCACATTGGAAGTCCAAGGGTCTTTTGCCTTGACTTATATGGTGAGATTTATTCCACTTAACTTGAGAAGTCAAGAAATGGACAAGGGCGTGCCACACACGCGCGCGCCGCCGCCGCCGGCCGGGCGTGGCGAGGCGAGGCAGGCAGGCAGGCAGGCGTGGTGTGGTTGTGTTAATTTTTAGCACTCACTAACCGCGTGACTCGGCGACCTTTCTCCTTCAACTTCCCTCTGCGAGAGGTTAAATAGAGGAGCACCCCTGTCACTCGGTACAGGCGAACACACTACTTTCAGAATCACAGTCCAGCCGCCGACTGAGGGTATTTCCATCTCGTGACTCTGCGCGCACAGAGAAGCGAGAGGGCAGGTGCCTCCGAAGCCGGTGCCGTTCGAGACCTTGCACGGGGGATCGGCAATTAGGTTTTTGGGGAGCGTCTACGCGACTGCCCAAACATCTACGACATGACAAAGGAAGTTGGACAAGGATCTGGATCAGAGCGCATGGGAGGGTATGATCAGTTTATTTCCTTACTGTTTTGCATTCTACAGATTATATATGTTTTATATATGCATTTGTACTGTTTCATATATAACAAAGAGTTTATCTCATCTGTTCTGTTACCTTATAATGTGTTATATCTGTTTGTTTTAATTTTACAATCATGCTGTTTATGTTTTTATTTGTTTATTTTCAATTGTTCAGTCAGTTTACATGTTTATCGTATTTATATGATTTATATAATTCATATGCTTTATGTTCTCATGATCCATATTGTTATGGATATATTTGAGAAAGTGATTTCTATGTTTAATTATATTTTATATGTCATCATCATAATGTTAATTTATGGAATTAAAATGATATGGAAAATGCCTATATTTTTAACAATCCAAAAACCTAATGTTAGGCATTTTTCTGTCAGAGGTTTTGCTGCTGTGCTAAAGCCTGATCCTTTTGATGGTAAAAACTTCTTGATATGGAAAGCTAAGATGGAATTGTGGCTAACTGCAATGTCTTGTTTTCATGCCGCTGAGGGCAAGCCTGCCAACTTACCTCCTGAGGATGAGGCTAAGTTTAAGGCTGAAGACAACCTCTTTCGAGGTGCAGTGATTAGCGCACTTGACACAAAATTCCAGAAAAGCTATATCATCCTTCCCACGGGGAAAGAGCTGTGGGATGCTATTGTTGGAAAGTTTGGAGTTACTGACGCTGGTAGCAAGCTGTACCTCATGGAGCAGCTGTATGACTACAAGATGGTTGAGAACCGATCTGTAGTGGAACAGGCTCATGAGTTTCAGGCACTAGCTAAGGAACTCGAACTTTTTCCTTGTCCTTTGCCTGACAAGTTTGTGGCTGGTGGTATAATCGCCAAGTTGCCACCTTCTTGGAAGGACTTTGCTACCTCTCTCAAACATAAGAGACAAGAGTTCAATGTGGAGGAGCTCATTGGTACTCTTGATGTTGAGGAAAGAGCTAGATCAAAGGACAATGGAAAAGGTGTAGAGACCTCTACTGCTAATGTGGTGCAGAAGAGAAACTTCCGCAAGTTTAACAAGAAGAAAAACCAAAACAAACCAGAG
The DNA here is from genome assembly GCA_029449295.1 of Zea luxurians. Lineage (NCBI taxonomy): Eukaryota > Viridiplantae > Streptophyta > Magnoliopsida > Poales > Poaceae > Zea > Zea luxurians. The sequence goes on along the minus strand of JAOPSE010000010.1, from coordinate 31,263,564 downwards.
AACGCAAATAAACCTGTTCATACAGCACAGTTTAAAAAGAAGAACAACAATAACAAGGGAAAGGGAGGTTGCTTTGTCTGTGGCAGTGATCAACATTGGGCTAGAGAGTGCCCTGATCACAAGTTCACTCAGGACAAGAAATCAGCTAATGTTGTAACCACTGAAACTGGAGATGGAACATCTGGGTATAGTAATTCTTTACCATTTGTTCTCTCAGTTTGTAATTCACCTGAGTGGTGGATGGACAGTGGTGCAAATATTCATGTGTGTGCTGATGCCTCTATGTTCTCCTCCTACCAGGTCGGGAGGTCTGGCGCCTTGTTAATGGGAAATGGGTCGCGTGCTCATGTTCTTGGTGTTGGTACGGTCATTCTGAAGTTTACTTCGGGAAAGACGGTGCCATTGAAGAGCGTGCAGCATGTGCCCTCTATCAAGAAGAATCTCGTTAGTGCTTCTATGCTATGTCGAGATGGCTACAAAGTTGTTCTTGAGTCAAATAAATGTGTTGTGTCGAAACATGGTACTTTTGTTGGTAAAGGATATGACTGCGGAGGGTTGTTCCGCTTATCACTGCATGATGTGTGTAATAAACTGGTGAATTCTGTTCATTTTTCTGATGAGTCAGATTTATGGCATTCACGTTTTTGTCATGCAAGCTTTGGCTGTCTTATGCGGTTAGCAAATATAAATTTAATTCCTAAATTTAACTTGGTCAAAAAGTCTAAGTGCCATGTGTGTGTTGAATCAAAACAACCTCGCAAGCCTCACAAGGTTGCTGAGGCGAGGAGTTTGGCACCTCTAGAACTTGTTCATTCTGATCTGTGCGAGATGAATGGAATTTTGACCAAAGGTGGTAAAAGATACTTTCTCACTTTTATAGATGACTCCACTAGATTTTGTTATGTGTATCTCTTAAAAACAAAAGATGAAGCGTTCAATTATTTTAAGGCCTATAAAGCTGAAGTTGAGAACCAACTTGAGAGGAAAATAAAACGGTTAAGGTCTGATCGAGGTGGAGAATATTTCTCTAATGTGTTCGATGAGTTCTGCGTGGAACATGGTATTATTCATGAGAGGACACCGCCATTCTCACCACAATCCAATGGGATTGCTGAAAGGAAAAACCGCACTCTAACAGATTTGGTGAATGCCATGTTGAGTACAGCGGGATTATCCAAGGCATGGTGGGGTGAGGCGATTTTGACAGCATGTCATGTCCTGAATAGAGTTCCAACAAAGAACAAAGAGATCACTCCATTTGAGGAATGGGAAAAGAGAAGAGTAAATCTCTCATATTTGCGCACTTGGGGTTGCTTGGCTAAAGTGAATGTGCCAATCAACAAAAAGCGTAAACTTGGGCCTAAAACTGTTGACTGTATATTCCTTGGGTACTCTTTTCACAGCACTGGGTATAGGTTCTTAATTATAAAATCAGATGTGCCTGATATGTATGTTGATACTATCATGGAATCAAGAGACGCAACATTTTTTGAGAATGAGTTTCCCATGAAGAACACACCTAGTGATACAAGTCATGAGACTATAATTCCCCATGAGCACGAACTGTCGATTCCTATAGATCATGCTGAGGATTCTCACGTGCACATCCCTGAGGAGGATGACACTATAGTCACTCGAAAGAGCAAGAGACAAAGGGTTGCAAAATCCTTTGGTAATGACTTTATAGTGTACCTTGTGGAAGACACACCAACTACCATTAGTGAGGCATATTCCTCTCCTGATGCTGACTTATGGAAGGAAGCAGTAAGGAGTGAGATGGAATCTATTATGTCTAATGGAACTTGGGAGGTCGTTGACCGTCCTTATGGTTGTCAACCTATAGGTTGCAAATGGATCTTCAAGAAAAAGCTTAGGCCTGATGGTACAATTGAGAGGTACAAGGCAAGGCTTGTGGCCAAAGGATATACCCAAAAGGAGGGTGAAGATTTCTTTGATACCTACTCACCAGTGGCTCGATTGACTACAATTCGCACATTAATAGCCGTGGCAGCCTCTTATGGTCTTATCATTCATCAGATGGATGTTAAGACAGCTTTCCTAAATGGAGAGTTGGATGAGGAGATCTATATGGATCAGCCAGAAGGGTTTATTGCGGATGGTCAAGAGAACAAGGTGTGCAGGTTGATAAAATCATTGTATGGCCTAAAACAAGCACCTAAGCAATGGCATGAAAAGTTTGATAATACTCTTACAGCAGCTGGCTTTGTTGTAAATGAATCTGACACGTGTGTATACTATCGGTATGGTGGGGGTGAGTCTGTTATGCTGTGCCTTTATGTTGATGACATCTTGATCTTTGGATCAAATCTCAATGTGATTGAGGAAGTTAAAAGTCTTCTATCGAGCAATTTCGAGATGAAAGATTTGGGAGAGGCTGATGTCATTCTAAACATCAAGCTTGTTAGAGAAGCTGATGGTGGGGTAACTTTGTTACAATCCCATTATGTGGAAAAGGTATTGAGTCGCTTTGGTTTTAGTGACTGTGATCCTGCTCCAACACCTTATGACCCCAGTGTGCTATTAAGAAAGAATCGGAGAATAGCAAGGGATCAATTGACATACTCCCAGATCATTGGCTCGCTCATGTACCTTGCAAGTGCAACAAGGCCAGACATCTCTTATGCTGTGAGTAAGCTAAGTCGGTTTGTGTCGAAACCAGGAGATGATCACTGGCGTGCTCTTGAGAGAGTGTTGCGGTATTTGAAAGGTACTATGACATACGGTATTCATTATACCGGAAACCCAAAAGTGCTGGAAGGCTATTGTGATGCCAACTGGATTTCTGATGCTGATGAGCTTTATGCCACAAGTGGATATGTGTTTCTGTTTGGAGGTGGCGCTGTTTCCTGGAAGTCTTGCAAGCAGACTATATTAACGAAGTCTACAATGGAAGCAGAACTCGCAGCATTAGACACTGCTGGGGCTGAGGCCGAGTGGCTTCGTGATTTCCTATTGGACTTACCGGTAGTTGAAAAACCGATACCGGCTATTTCCATGAACTGTGACAATCAAACGGTGATTACAAAGGTTAACAGTTCTAGGAATAACATGAAGTCTACAAGGCATGTTAAGAGGAGATTGAAATCTGTCAGAAAATTGAAAAACTCCGGAGTTATAACTGTGGATTATGTCCACACATCGAATAATCTGGCAGATCAATTCACTAAGGGTCTATCACGCAATGTGATAGAAAGTGCATCGAGGGAAATGGGTATGAGACCCATGTGAGATCTACTCTAGTGGTAACCTACTCTATGTGATCGGAGATCCCGTGAAGTAGAGTGGAGAAACAAGCTAGGAGTAGGTTGTGAGGAAAGATCCCTTTCTTAACCCATTTCTGATGCACATCTTTCCTATCTGTAAGGCAGGATGGTATTTACCTTAATGTATTCCAAGAGTCTTATAAAGGTGAGATGTTGTCCTACAGAACATCTTTTGAGGAATACACCTATATGAGTCAGACTGCTAGTCACAGTCTATGGGACTTGGGTAATCCCTAAATACTCATGAAAGGCACTGAAGTGTGACTTATATGCTTCTAAACAGCGGGAATACCCTTTTGCAGCCTAGTATCAGCAAAGGATTTGAGTGAATCTTATTTCGCACAAAACTGTCAATTCAAGGCATAGTCCATTGTTCAGTTGTGAATGAGTGAAACTCTTATTCTAGATGGATATTCAACTTAACAGTCTCCATCGAAAACTGGTATATCAAAGGATTGTGATTCTGATACTTCATCATTACAAACCCTAGAGTTTGGTGGGGATTGTTGGATCTTTTATGGGCTTGGCCCATTTATTGAATAAACTCTATGGTGTGTAATGGTGGAGAATACCAATAGTACCACATTGGAAGTCCAAGGGTCTTTTGCCTTGACTTATATGGTGAGATTTATTCCACTTAACTTGAGAAGTCATGAAATGGACAAGGGCGTGCCACACGCGCGCGCGCCGCCGCCGCCGCCGGCCGGGCCGGGCCGGGCGTGGCGTGGCGTGGCGTGGCGTGGCGTGGCGAGGCGAGGCAGGCAGGCAGGCGAGCGGGCGTGGTGTGGTTGTGTTAATTTTTAGCACTCACTAACCACGTACTTCAGCCGAGTGACCCTGTCTCTTCGTCAGCCGAGTGACCCTGTCTCTTCGTCAGCCAGCCGAGTGACCCTTCTCGTTCAGCTGGCTGACTTATGGCGTGACTCGGCGAGTGCTGGCCGACTCATGGCATGACTCGGCGAGAGCTGGCCGACTCTTGGCGTGACTCGGCGACCTTTCTCCTTCAACTTCCCTCTGCAAGAGGTTAAATAGAGGAGCACCCCTGTCACTCGGTACAGGCGAACACACTACTTTCAGAATCACAGTCCAGCCGCCGACTGAGGGTATTTCCATCTCGTGACTCTGCGCGCACAGAGAAGCGAGAGGGCAGGTGCCTCCGAAGCCGGTGCCGTTCGAGACCTTGCACGGGGGATCGGCAATTAGGTTTTTGGGGAGCGTCTACGCGACTGCCCAAACATCTACGACATGACAAAGGAAGTTGGACAAGGATCTGGATCAGAGCGCATGGGAGGGTATGATCAGTTTATTTCCTTACTGTTTTGCATTCTACAGATTATATATGTTTTATATATGCATTTGTACTGTTTCATATATAACAAAGAGTTTATCTCATCTGTTCTGTTACCTTATAATGTGTTATATCTGTTTGTTTTAATTTTACAATCATGCTGTTTATGTTTTTATTTGTTTATTTTCAATTGTTCAGTCAGTTTACATGTTTATCGTATTTATATGATTTATATAATTCATATGCTTTATGTTCTCATGATCCATATTGTTATGGATATATTTGAGAAAGTGATTTCTATGATTAATTATATTTTATATGTCATCATCATAATGTTAATTTATGGAATTAAAATGATATGGAAAATGCCTATATTTTTAAAAGTTGCATGCATCGCGGCCTATAAATACCTCTGCAATGCAACACATATACCACGCACCAACAAATGCATCAGAAAGAAAATATCAACTAGACTAGAATTGAAAACATGGCGCCTCCTCCTCCAGCGCTGGCAGAGGAGACTACTGCCTTCCACCCAAGCCTGTGGGGCGATTTCTTCCTGACTTACCAGCCGCCAACTGCACCTCAGGTAACAATTGCACCTGCCTGAAGATCATCATCCCTCAGGCAACAACACATATAGCTAGGTGACTAGGTCGTTGATGAAATTTTGGTCTATCTATACTACCTGTTTCCTTCACAGCAAGCATGCATGAAAGAACGAGCTGAGGTTTTAAGAGAAGATGTCAGGAAGATTTTGATGGGGCCATGTGAGTTACCAGAGACACTGGGTCTTATATTGACGTTGCAACGTCTTGCACTGGATTACTACTACGAAAACGAGATCGACATGTTACTCCACTGTATTTACAACGACGACGACTCTGATTACGATGATAAAGATCTAAACCTAGTTTCCCTGCGGTTTTATCTTCTTCGAAAGAATGGTTACGATGTGTCATCAGGTAATTAATTAAGATCGATCTTTAATTTATCAAATGTCAGCAGGTAATAATAAAATGGTCTCGATCTGGCGCTATTTATGCAAAAAAAGGACATGCATGACTTTGTTCACTGAGACTCAACTCATTAATTTGCAGATGTATTTCTAGACTTCAAAACAGAAGAAGGGAGCTTCGCTTATGCTGATGACACGGCAAGCTTGTTAAGCTTGTACAATGCAGCGTACTTGAGGAAGCATGGAGAGGAGGTACTGGACGAGGCAATTTCCTTCGCTAGACGACGTTGCCTTGAAGCAGGCATCCTTCGCACCCCTCTTTTCAGAAGGGTTGGGATACTAGAGGCGAGAAATTACATACCCATCTACGAGAAGGAGGCGACAAGACATGACGCCGTGTTGGAGCTTGCCAAACTGAACTTTAACCTTCAACAAATTGCCTTCTGTGAAGAGCTAAAGCATTGCACATTGTAAGTTTGTTTTCTCACCTGTTTTTTTTTTTTTTGTTCGATCATCAGTACTATGTATGTTTTGCTTGACTTAGTTGACATACGGATGCATGCATGCATTGTAGGTGGTGGAAGGATTTCCTTGCCAAATCAAAGATGGCTTTTGTTAGGGATAGAATAGTGGAGGTGTATTTCTGGATGAACGGGGCATGCTATGATCCTCCGTACTCTCGTTCCCGAATCATGCTAACGAAGATCACATCTCTCGTAACAATAATCGATGACATGTTCGACACATATGGTACCACTGAAGAGTGCACCAAGTTCCATGAAGCAATTGGCAGGTATGTATATATATATATAAACAATCTTCCAAAACACGTACAGTTGATACGTACGTCAGATGAATTTATATATTTCAAAAACATTATTACGGGTATTAATTATTGTCAAATACATATTTGATTGCATTGCATGTTAATTACAGATGGGATGAAAGCGCCCTACCTCTTCTTCCACAGTATATGAAGGGTTTCTACTTATTTCAGTTGGAGACATTTCGTTCATTTGAAGATGAGTTAGGGCCCGAGAACAGCTATCGTGTCCATTACCTAAAACAATCGGCAAGTATTCTACATATATTTGAATCAGAAATAACTTTATCACACGTGTGTTACCATATATTTCATGCGTGCAGATGGAGCGTCTAGTTCAGCAATACTACAGGGAAATAAAGTGGCGTGACGAAGACTATGTGCCGAAAACAATGACTGAACACCTTCAAGTGTCGATGGAAAGCATAGGATCTGTTGCTCTGGCATGTGCTGCATATGTTGGAATGGGTGACGTCATAACAAAGGAGACCCTTGACTGGGTTTTGAGCTATCCTCAGTTTCTGACGACTTACGGTACGATTGTACGACTGTCTAACGATGTTGTATCAACAAAGGTATATATATAATATTTCTCTATCCTTAAAATAGTTGTTATTATAGCATATATATGACAATAATATTCTTTGTTACAACAATTAATTAATGTGTCACAGCGTGAGCAAACAAAAGACCATAGTCCCTCCACTGTCCATTGTTACATGAAGGAGCATGGAACGACCATGGAGGATGCATGCGAGAAGATAAAGGAGCTTATCGAAGATTCATGGAAGGATATGCTACAGCAATCCCTTGCGCTGAAAGGGCTCCCAAAGGCTGTGCCACGAACAGTGTTTGACTTTTTAAGAACCACAGATAATATGTACAAGAATTGCGATGCGTTCACTTCTTCAGAAGCACTCAGAGAAACGATACGACTACTGTTCGTGGAGCCAATTAATAATACCTGAATAATATATATTGTATTGTGTGCTTTTGAAATAATTGTCACACAGTCATGTTTGAGGACATGCATGGTGTTATTATGTTACACGAAATAAAGTCAACACCTACATATATAGGATTGTTGACGCAAATAGTTGTACTGTGTTCTTGGTCTAGTGTAGTACAACAGTCCTAATATTGCTTAACTGTTCACAGGTTATATTTGAAAACAAAAAAATGTTACCCTAGCTATAATTGTATTGTACTTTGCATGTATTCTCAGATAATAAAGAACTGGATTTCCCTATGCACTGCTCTATTTCATTAATCACTTATATATCAGTAGTCATATTTGTTGAATTAATGTACGACTGGGCCAAATTAATATTCAATAATAGTTAATGCTAAATGCTCACTTTAATGCTACGGCATACTAGTACTTTAGTACCATACCGGAAGTTCAATGGAAAATTCAATCAATTTAAATAGGTGGACGTGTGGTGCATCAATTGAGAAGCTGAGAAAAGGATGAAGAACTGCCACGCGCGCGCGCCGCCAGCTAGGACGTGGCCGTGGTAAATCAGACCTTGGTCTGAATATATTCTTTCCTAACGGTTGCGCATTTTGCCTAGAGTGATGACCACCCATTCCTGGCGTCCGTTACTGGTCGTTTCCTGTGTTATGGCTAGTAACGGATGGGCTGACTATCAGCTAGTAACGGACGTCAATGATGCGTCAATTTATGGCGGGCTATAATGGTAGCTCCGATGGCGACCGTTACTATCCGTTGGCCTCTCTCTGTGTAATACCCAAAATTAATACAATGAGTATATAGTTGATATTCTTATTTTGTGTGTCATAAATTCCTCATAACAAGAGCATACCTATAATTAAGAGTGATTAATTAAAACAAATGATACTCCAACTAAATTATGCTTCATGCTGAGGTTTTATTTTGTGTGCATCTTGTGACCACATAATAAATCATATGTAAAAAGAAATGTATTGAAGTCCAAAGCGGAATTAAAGATCTAAAAAAATTCTATAATTTAGAAAAGAGAAGAAATAAGGAAAAGAAAAGGGGAAGTGGATGGCAGTTTGCGCGTGGGCCAATTTCTCTTCGCTCAGCCCATTCTACTTCTCTTCCCCCACGACCGCGCAGCCCAATTGCCTTCTGGCCGGCCCATTCTCCATTTCTCCCTCGCGCCAGACTCCTCTCACGCGATTGTAAACTTGGCGCTGGCTCATGGGCTCGGTTCGACTTGCACGCGCTCCGCCCACTCTCGCTAGCCACTGCCACATGGGCCCCGCGCACCAGCCAAGCCGCGCTTGCTCGCTCCCACTGACTTCAGGACCCACGTGTCAGCACTGTTTGACTGGAGCGTGGGACTCACGGGCGTTGACTCCATCCACGCTCGCTCGACTCCATGGCGCGATCCTGGAGCGGTCAGTCGCGTGAAGACCGGGCTTGTTGCAACCGCCCGGGCGCCACGCGTGGGATAGTGCCTCGCCCAGCGAATTAAGTCATGCCGTGCCACCGCCTTGCCCTGTTCGTCCAGTTGCAGCTAGCAGAAGATAAACCCTAGTCCCCATTTAGGGCTCGACGGGTGTAGAGGATAGAGGGAGAGTGGATCTGCCAGCCGCTGCAGAGGTTCGCACGCCGCCATCGCGCGTCCACTGGAAGGCGGGAGTGTAGCAGGGCTCGCATCTCGTCAATTCATCGTGGCTGCGGTGGTGTCAGCTCGGCGGGCGATGTCGTCGGCGTCGGCGGTAGGTTGGACTCCATGGTCCTCGGGCGCGAAAAGAGGATCACCAGCAGGCTCTGTCGCGGATCAGCAGCACCGTGGAGCGCACTCCGTCACATCAACCGGTGAGCACCCCTTCCTGGCTTGCGACTTTGCGAGGAGAGAGTATGATGGGCATGAGGTAGAAGAAAGACCAGGATCGTTCGATTAATATTGAGCGCTCAGATTAGATTAGCATACTCCTTTGCTTGGGTGGAACCCTATCCATCGATTCTAGATACAAAGGCTATCACCGTGTACAGTCACTGTAGGGGAGGTTGAATCTGCACCCTTGGTGGCTGATCGAACGACTCAGGCTGCGCACTGATTCTCATCCCGCGCTAATCTAATCTAGGTCGTCCACATTCGATCTGGCGGCTCGCGATCGCCCGTACCCCTTCGGCTGGCGGTCTTTCATATGAGCCCTGCCTTTCTGGGTATTCAACCCGCGGTCCATCGCGAGAGGGTTATGTGTCTTGGGAAGATTTGCACCGTGGTCCCTATACTCTCTGCTATTTGTGCGCGCAATCTAAGACCCGTGGGAAATTGATAAATGAATTAGGAAATGAATTTCTAGTGTATGAATAATTCTAGAACTCACTTAAATCATAGAAAATTCATATTTAATCCTTTTTAGTCCATACAGTTCTTATAATTTTGTATTAATATTGTTTAAGAATTAGTGTCTCTGTTTTGACATGAAAACAGTGATAAAATTGATTTCCTAATTAATCCTATGCGAGACACGTAGAACCTTCAGAAATTCATAACCCCTTCGTTTTAATTCTGATTTGACTCGTTTAAGTTGCGTTAGTTTCGTATAAGCATTTATTACGCAGTAACGACATTGATTATACCATGTCTCATTATTTTATAATTAGATTTCTATTTAACTTATGTTGGTTAGTCTTGTTAATCTGCTTATCATTATAATCTACTAGAATATAATTTATGGCCAATTTATAACTTAGATTAAAGTTGACATAATTATTTATAGAATAACCTCTCATATGATATATATTAACCAATTTATAATAAAGCTTAACATTTTAATCACATAAATCCTCTCTAAAATCATAACCCTTTAATCGTAACTCCGATTTTAGTGGTTCTCGATCCCACGATCTCGTAGTGACGCGTAAATTATTATTATTCAGTTTGTACTTATGTTTGGTGTGATGTTAATTTTGTATATACCATGTTTGTTTTTATTGCTACGACTAGCAGTGCGGTCACGAGGATCTGAAGAATCACCTTGGTAACTGGAATCTCAATTACCAGGCAAGTTGTGTCCTTGATTCACTTTTGTTACCCAATAATGTTCGTTATTATCACTATTCAATGCATAGGTTTAATTTTGATGGGACCCAATAGGTTTTCCTAGTCTGTTTATCCTTTTTACCTCGTTTAATCCTGAATCACTTGGGTAGTTTTTGCTATTGCTCTATACGGTTTTGGGATTAATATTTCATTATATCCATGTTCCAGTTATTTTATTATTTTATTTATGTTCATGTCAACATCATTATATTATTGTTAATTGGAACATGGAGCTTAACTTGAGAAACACTTGCCACCACAAGGGAGGAATGGGACCCCTTGGCTAACTAATTAGGAAAGCTAGTAGAAGACTACCTTACCCGAAAGGGGCAAGGGCAGTAGGGGATTGCATGGAAGGAGGTTCTCGGGTTGATTTTGCTGTGATGGCGGTCAGACGGGGGATTCTTGCAAGTGCTCTTCCCATAAACTGTAGCGGGTTTTTGGAAGCTAGTGGAACTTTGTAAAGGCCTCGTAGTGGATCCCTAGCCATTCACCTCGATAGTGTCTAAGGGTCTAGCTAGCCCTGGCGACATGGGAAACACGACTTGTGGGTAAAGGGTACAACCTCTGCAGAGTGTAAAACTGGTATACTAGCTGAGCTCACGGTCATGAGCAGCTCAGGACTCTCTGATGATTAAATTATGGAACCTAAATTCAATTTGTCATTTGCATTGCATGGGATTTATTATTAATTTGGTTCTATTATTATTTATTAAGGTTTGGTATTTACTTACACTTAGTAACTGCTAATAAAACTTTGACCAACTTATAAAAGCAATGCTCAGCTTCAACCTTTATTTTGTTGATCAACCTTACACTTCTCATGACTGCCACCTTTGGTGAGTTCATGTCACCTTATTCCACACAACTTGTTGAGCTATGATCATGTGTGAGCTCACCCTTGCGGTCTCACACCCCCCCACAGGTCAAGAACAGGTACCACTGGATGAGACGCATGGTGGATGTTGCGCTGTGTTCGTGAGCGGTCTAGGTCGTCGTCTTCCAGTTGACTTTCTGGCGCCAAGGATGGATTTTAGATCCTGTTATATTTATATTTTATTTTGTAAGTCTTCCGCTATGTAATAAGTACTCTGATTATATTGTGACATTTATCTCTATACACTATGTTATTATATATGTTGTCTTCGTTGGCGCATGTATGAGATCCACCCAGCTTTGTTCCTTAAAACCGTGTGTGACACTCTACATGTGTATAATACGGAGGAGGTGAGGCTGCTTCTGGTTACTACAGTACGTACGAACACCGAACAATCTCAGAAGTGTTGCACGTGGCCATTCCCGTCCCACCTTCTGCTAGCACAGAGAGTATGGGAGAGCAGGCCTCCGAAATCGTCGTCCGCAGAGCTACACTTGCACGGGTGTGCGGGCGATTAGGTTTTTGGAGACCGTACTCGTGACTGCTCGCTCCATCCGCTCGACCAATGTTGATCCAGTTCTTCGTCTTTGGCGCTGTTCGTGGGACTGCACTGCGTACATCTGCCTGCATCGACTGCATACGACTACATCGAACATACACACGAGATGTCTCATGTGAATGGAACCACAGATGCCTTGAGCATCGGTCCCTCCACAGGGTACCCTCTGTTATTAGTATTTGTGCATATTTTACTATTGTTACTGCTTATGTGAGTAGTGATACACATATGCACCTACATATCATCACATATATCACTGTGATTTTCTGGATTAAATTAAAACTAAAAATGCTTATTTCTCTAACAATCCAAAACCTGATATTAGGCATTTTTCTGTTAGTGGTTTTGCTGTGCGTTAAAACCAAGTGAACCTTTTGATGGGACTTCTTATAAGAGGTGGCGTAGTAAGATGATACTGTGGTTGACTGCAATGAACTGCTATCACGCCGCACAGGGGAAACCCCAAACAGTTCACTCCTGAAGAGGAGAGAATGTTCGACGTTGCCGATAACCTGTTTCGAGGCACCATGATTGGCATTCTTGCCAACAAGTATGTTGATTCTCATATAACGTGCACATCTGCAAAAGAGTTATGGGATGCATTAGATGAGAAGTTCGGTGTTTCTAATGCTGGTAGCGAGCTATACATCATGGAGCAGATGTTTGACTATAAGATGGTGGAAAACTATTCTGTAGTCGAACAGCTACTTAGATCAATAAGAAGTATAGAAGAGCTACTTAGACCTATAAGATGGCCGAGCCCACCGGCACTTAGCACCATCAACAGCAACACAAATCTAGTACCTGCAACAACATGGGTTCGAAAGCCCTGAGTACGAAGTGTACTTTCACAAGTCTTACCCGTCTAAGGAAAAAGACTCTCAAGGATATGCTGGCTTTTGGGAATCAAGGTAAAGCTTATCAAGATTCAAAGACTCTTTTTCAGAAAAGCTTACTAGTAGTGGATCCTCATGCCAAAATTTTACTTCACAAGTTAAGTACTTTTCTTGAATCTAGATTTGCCTAATATAGAGCATTCACTTGTCCTGGTCTAGCTTTATTTTACCAAATTCTTATTTTACTTAATAACTATGATGAGTGGTCGGAGGGATCCCTAACCATGACCGAGGAGCAACGACGATTCGAACCGATTATACCCAAGTAGGGATCCCTAACCACACGACATATGTAGCACTTAACCCTTGCATATGTCAACCATTCCCATAGATCCTCCACAACGTGAATCGGTCCACGCTACCCGAGAGCACAGTACTCCCCCATCCAGCCTCTTGCCAGGGGAGTACACGCTACTCCCACCATCTCCCACGCCCAGTGCGCGATTGTCTTTTCACGTATAGAATAGCCAGATTCAGGCTTACCGAAGCTTGTGGCTAGTTACAAAGTCTCCACCACAACATGCCTACATCGAACGGTCCTTAATCGACACAGACGGGCGAACTTTCCTGCTCAACATCTAGTCTACATTTCATATTATTTCCCAAAACTTGATACCTGAGAGAGGTACCCTACTTGAATGATGAATTCATCGCGGCCGCAATGGCTTCATCATCACAAGTCATTTTATTTCACAAACTCCCATATCCCATGTTACACATCATCTTTTAAAAACAATCCTAAATTAATAAGCAGGGCTAAGCATCACTAAATTTTCATAAAACATGTATTAGGTTTATTTAATCAAGGAAGGAAATGCATCAACTGTTTGATCACACAACTCCTATCACCTAATGCATCGTTCAAGGTGATAAAATTTTGTAAACATCAAGGAAAGAGGTGAATGCACCGGGGCTTTCCTGGAATAACACTAGGTTAGTGTTTGTTAGATGACGTCCACTTGGCGAGCATCTCCCATCCTAGCGCTTGATCCGATCACCCAATCTTCAAGTTCATTCATCAGTATCACCTTGCGAAGAAGCTCACGCTTAACGACATCTTGTGGTCGACTCAGCTCTAGTCCTCCGCATCACGTGATCAACTAGCGTACCTAATAAAATCCATAATGCACATGTATGAACATAAAGAGACACAATAAACATGTTCGTCTAGCTTAACTAGAGCAAGCTCAAACCTTAAGAAAACCATAACCATAAACATGACATATAAATTCCTAAGCTGGGGTATTCATTAATAGACTAAAGAAACATAGGCTTAGCACCATTGGACACTTAAATTTAGAACGCGGATAGAAACAACCTAACTAGATTGCTTTCCAGACTAACTCACATAACACACTAAATAAAACGTCGTCAAAGCAAAGATCCCCACAAAAACACAACCTCAACAACCTAACGTATCTATACAAATTTAATATAGGGTTTCTCATATTTCGATTGAAATCAGCTTGCTAACGCTACTCGCTTCCAATTTATTTAGAAACGACGCACACTCATTCATGACTATTATCGTAAATGAACAACGTAAAAGAGAAAAGAAGAAATAGCTTATATTCTGAATGTCGCTATGGAGTATCACCCGAATAATAGTAAAGGATCAGGAGATAATCACCACCGCTCATCTGTGCTATAAATAAGAGAATCATTGCGATAATATATATAATTGAACCATTCATCAATTCTAATAGCAACAAAACGACAAAGCTCATCGCGACCATATTTGACTCGACACCCGGGGTAACAGCGATGATTCCTAATTCAGACGTTTTCTCGAACACCTAATAGGTCTACGTATCGAACAGGATTAAATAAGCGAAACACAATATCCTACCCTTAAAGAAATAACCTAACAACAAACATATGGAATGAAATACAGATAATCACTACAGCACATCACAAGTATCTGATTCGAACGTCGCGATTAATATCCCTCCAATCTTTTCACCAAATTAATTAGTAGGAGTAGTGAGCTAAAGTACTATTAACAAATTGATTAGAAATCCGTGGAAGCAGCAACAAAACTTGGCTCAGGCCCTACACCGAAAACTTGTCGAGCATAGGCTGACGAGATCGCGGATGAGAAATGTTGGTGACTTGCTCTTAAGTGCTATGAATTAAGAACAAGGCAACACAATAGATTAATGTTTAATGTCCTTTGTCCTTCGAAGCATTATTTCCCCGAGGATGTAACGATCTTCGGACGAAGGTTATGAAGGATGTACCTTCATCATTGTTGCATAAATCAATGAAAGACGAAGCATATAAAACATAATAACAATGATAATTACATGATACCATAATGTATCTTTCTTTTATATAATCAGGAAGGAATAAGAACAATATCAAATTACATTTGTACCTTCGGCTTGACTGAAGGCAAAGGCACAAGCGTGACGCACAAGAGAATACAAGTCAGCGTGAACAGTACTGTCGGGGACCATAATTAGGGGTACCCTCAAGGCCCCTAAATCTCAGCTGGTAACCCCCATCAGCACAAAGCTGCAAAGGCCTGATGGGTGCGATTAAGTCAAGGATCGGTCCATTCAAGGGACATGATCATGCCTCGCCCAAGCCAAGCCTCGGGCAAGGGAAGCCGACCCCGGAGAACCTACGTCTCGCCCGAGGACCCCCCTCCAGCAACGGGCACACTATCGGCTCGCCCCGGGCCCAGTCTTCACCGAAAAGCAACCTTGGCCACATCGCCACGCCGACCGACCAAATCGCAGGGGCGTTTAATGCAAAGGTGGCCTGACACCTTTATCCTGACGCACGTCCACCAGTCGACAGAGCCGAAGTGACTGCAGTCACTTCGCCGCTCTACTGACCGGCCTGACAAGAGGACAGCGCCGCCTGCGCCGCTCCGACTGCTGAGCCACCCGACAGAGTGAGGCTGACAGCAGCCAAGGCCGGTCTCGAGCGTCATAGGAAACTCCGCCTCACCCGACCCCAGGGCTCGGACTCGGGCTCAGCCCCGGAAGATGGCGAACTCCGCTCCACCCGACCCAGGGCTCGGACTCGGGCTCAGCCCCAGAAGACGTCGAACTCCGCTCCACCCGACCCAGGGCTTGGACTCGGGCTCAGCCCCAGAAGACGGCGAACTCCGCTCCGCCCGACCCAGGGCTCAGACTCGGGCTCAGCCCCGGAAGACGACGAACTCCGCTCCGCCCGACCCAGGGCTCGGACTCGGGCTCAGCCCCGGAAGACGGCGAACTCCGCTCCGCCCGACCCAGGGCTCGAACTCGGGCTCAGCCCCGGAAGACGGCGAACACCGCCTCGCCCGACCCCAGGGCTCGGACATGGGCTCGGTCCCAGAAGACGACGAACTCCGCTTCGCCCGACCCCAGGGCTCGGGCTCAGCTCTGGCCTCAACCGACGGTCTCCGCCTCGCCCGACCCAAGGGCTCGGACTCGACCACGGCCACGGAAGACGGACTCGACCTCGACCTCGGAGGAGCCTCCACATCGCCCAACCTAGGGCGCGGACCGACCACGTCGACAGGAGGCGTCATCATCACCCTACCCCGAGCTAACTCAGGCTACGAGAAACAAGACTGGCGTCCCATCTGGCTCGCTCCGCTAGATAGGCAATGATGGCGCCCCGCACGCACTATGACGACGGCGGCTCTCGGCCCCCTTACGGAAGCAAGAGGACGTCAGCAAGGACTCGACAGCCCCAACAGCTGTCCTTCTGCCAGGCTCCAGCGCTCCTCCGACGGCCACGACATCACACGAACCGGGTGCCAAAACCCCTCCGGCTGCCACAACGGCATGAACTTAGGGCACTAGCTCTCCTCCGCTAGACACATAGCACTCTGCTACACCCCCCATTGTACACCTGGATCCTCTCCTTACGCCTATAAAAGGAAGGACCAGGGCCCTCTTACAGAGAGTTGGCCTGCGCGGGGCAGGACGGGACGGCGCTCGCGCAAGGCCGCTCGCTCCCACTCCCGCGTGGACGCTTGTATCCCCCTACTGCGAGCGCACCCGACTCAGGCGCGGGGCTAACACGAAGGCCGCGGGATCCACTCTCTCACGTTTGCCTCCCTCCGGCTGCCTCCTTTCCCCCTTCGCGTTCCGCCTTGCGTCGACCCATCTGGGCTGGGGCACGCGGCGATAATTCACTCATCGGTCCAGGGACCCCCCGGGTTTCGAAACACCGATAGTTGGCGCGCCAGGTAGGGGCCTGCTGCGTGTTGACGAATAGCTTCCCGTCAAGCTCCAGATGGGCAGTCTCCAGCAACCTTTCTAGCCCGAGACGGTGCTCCGTTTCGGAAATCTTGAGTTCATGTCCCTCGACGGCAGCTACGACATGATACTCCTTCCCCCGCCGTGCGACAGCGACAATGGCGGTCGACAACCCGCTCGCCTGTGGGGAAATCGACGACGCCTTCCCCACGTGGTGGAAGGGCGACATTCAGGTTTGTCCTGTCCCCTCCCTCGTCGATGGAGGAGGAGGCGGGGCAACCAAGGCCAAGCGGGAAGCGGCACCTCGTTGGCTGCCGAGCGAGTCGACGGCGCCAGCGCCCCAACGGAGGGCGCGTCGGGCACCGATCTCGCGTCTGAGACGAAGACGAGCGCTGCCTCCCCACAACACGCCACTCTCAAGCAAACGCACGACGCCAGCACGCTCGCAAAGGACTTGCTGGGCGTCACCCTCGTACCTGAGACAACGGTGCAGTCAGTCCTAGACGCGACCTCGTCACCGACCATCGACCGAAAGGTACCGACCGATTCCCATCTCATGTCTTTTGGATTCGGCCTCGACCCACCAAGCGACTACGCTTCGGTGAGCACTTTCATAGAGGCGAGTCCAAACCCTCTGGGGTATCGTGTGCGGTCACCCTGGGACCGACTGACGGCCGACTCGACCTATGAGCCCTCGGGGTCCGAGGAAGATGGCGAGCCCGACCTCTGTTGGGATTTCTCCAGACTTGGTAACCCCAATGCCGTGCGGGACTTCATGACCGCATGTGACTACTGCCTTTCCGACTGTTCCGACGGCAGCCGTGGCCTTGGCAACGAGGACCGCGACCCAAGTCGTGAATGTTTCCACGTCGATCTAGGGGGTCCCGGCGAAGGCAACCATCTTGGTATGCCGGAAAACGGTGATCCCCCTAGGCCCGTGCCTCGCGTTGACATCCTTCGGGAGCTAGCTGTGGTCCCCGTCCCGGCGGGGGGTCCTCACCCACAGCTCGAGCAAATCCGCGAGAGGCAGGCCAGGCTCGACGAGGGAGCAGGAACGCTTGTGCCGATCCACCGGGACATCGGGCAGGATTGGGCGATCCAACCCCCGGCCGGAGAAGCGCGTCATCTCCCCCAGGACATCCAGCACCGCATCGCCGACGACGTCAGGGTGAGGCCGCCGCCGGATTCCAGTGGAGTCGGCCAGAACCTGGCTGCAGCGGCATTACTCCTTCGCGCGATGCCGGAGCCATCAACCACCGAGGGGCGGCATATCCAGGGAGAGCTCAAAAATCTCCTGGAGGACGCCGCGGTCCGACGGGCCAAAAGCTCTGCCTCCCGAAGGCAGGGGTTCCCCTCGGAACATCGCGCCGCGACTTCCCGATTCATGCGGGAAGCCTCGGTCCACTCCGGGCACACGCACAACATAGCGCCTGCGGCCCCGGGTCGCCTCGGCGATGAGCGCCATCATCACGGCCGTCGGGCCCACCTCGACGACAGGGCACGCCGAGGCTACCAACCTAGGTGTGGGGGACGCTACGACAGCGGGGAGGATCAGAGTCCTTCGCCAGAACCACCCGGTTCGCAGGCTTTCAGCCGCGCCATACGACGGGCACCGTTCCCGACCCGGTTCCGAACCCCGACTACTATCACAAAGTACTCGGGGGAGACGAGACCGGAACTGTGGCTCGCGGACTATCGGCTGGCCTGCCAACTGGGTGGAACGGACGATGACAACCTCATCATCCGTAACCTCCCCCTGTTCCTCTCCGACACCGCTCGAGCCTGGCTGGAGCACCTGCCCCTGGGGCAGATCTCCAACTGGGACGACCTGGTCCAAGCTTTCGCCGACAATTTCCAGGGCACGTACGTGCGCCCTAGGAACTCCTGGGATCTCCAGAGCTGCCACCAGCAGCCGGGAGAGTCTCTCCGGGACTACATCCGGCGATTCTCGAAGCAGCGCACAGAGCTGCCCAACGTCACCGATTCAGATGTCATCGGCGCGTTCCTCGCCGGCACCACCTGCCACGACCTCGTGAGCAAGCTAGGTCGCAAGACCCCCACCAGGGCGAGCGAGCTGATGGACATCGCCACCAAGTTTGCCTCTGGCCAGGAGGCGGTCGAGGCCATCTTCCGGAAGGACAAGCAGCCCCAGGGCCGCCCACCGGAAGATGCTCCCGAGGCGTCAACTCAGCGCGGCGCCAAGAAGAAGGGCAAGAAGAAGTCGCAAGCGAAACACGACACCGCCGACGCGGACCTTGTCGCCACCGCCGAGCACAAGAACCCTCGGAAGCCTCCCAGAGG
Organism: Zea luxurians; assembly: GCA_029449295.1. Classification (NCBI taxonomy): domain Eukaryota; kingdom Viridiplantae; phylum Streptophyta; class Magnoliopsida; order Poales; family Poaceae; genus Zea; species Zea luxurians. The sequence goes on along the minus strand of JAOPSE010000010.1, from coordinate 31,244,330 downwards.
TGCCAACCTCTTTGACAAGATGCTCAAGAAGTCGTGCCCCTATCATCGGGGGCCCGTCAAGCACACCCTCGAGGAGTGTGCCATGCTTCGACGACACTTCCAAAAGGCCGGGCCACCCGCGGAGGGTGGCAAGGCCCTCGACGACGTAAAGGAGGAAGATCACAAGGCGGGAGAGTTCCCCGAGGTCCACGACAGCTTCATGATCTACGGCGGGCGAGTGGCGAACGCCTCGGTTCGGCACCACAAGAAAGAGCGTCGGGAGGTCTGCTCGGTAAAGGTGGCGGCGCCAGTCTACCTAGACTGGTCCGACAAGCCCATCACCTTCGACCGGGCCGACCATCCAGACTACGTGCCGAGCCCGGGGAGATACCCACTCGTTGTCGACCCCATCATCGGCAACGTCAGGCTCACCAAGGTCCTCATGGATGGAGGCAGCAGCCTCAACATCATCTACGCCGAGACCCTCGGGCTCCTACGGATTGATCTGTCCTCGGTCCGGACGGGCGCTGTGCCTTTCCATGGGATCGTCCCCGGGAAGCGCGTTCAACCCCTCAGACAGCTCGATCTACCCGTCTGCTTCGGGACGCCCTCCAACTTCCGAAAGGAGACCCTCACGTTCGAGGTGGTCGGGTTCCGAGGAACCTACCACGCAGTGCTGGGGAGGCCATGCTACGCGTAGTTCATGGCCGTCCCCAACTACACCTACCTCAAGCTCAAGATGTCGGGCCCCAACGGGGTCATCACCGTCGGGCCCACGTACCGACACGCGTACGAATGCGACGTGGAATGCGTGGAGTACGCCGAGGCCCTCGCCGAGTCCAAGGCCCTCATCGCTGACCTGGAGAGCCTCTCTAGGGAGGCGCCCGACGCGAAGCGCCACGCCGGCAACTTCGAACTAGCGGAGACGGTCAAGTCCATCCCTCTCGACCCCTGCAATGACGCCTCCAAGCAGGTCCGGATCGGTTCCGAGCTCGACCCCAAATAGGAAGCAGTGCTCGTCGACTTTCTCCGTGCGAACGCCGACGTTTTCGCATGGAGTCCCTCGGACATGCCCGGCATACTAAGGGAAGTCGCCGAGCACTCTCTGGATATTCGAGCTGGGGCCCGACCCGTGAAGCAACCTCTACGCCGATTCGACGAAGAAAAGCGCAGAGCCATAGGCGAGGAGATCCACAAGCTACTGGCGGCAGGGTTCATCAAAAGAGGTATTCCATCCCGAATGGCTTGCCAACCCTGTGCTAGTGAGAAAGAAAGGAGGGAAATGGCGGATGTATGTAGACTACACTGGTCTAAACAAAGCATGTCTGAAAGTTCCCTACCCTCTGCCTCGCGTCGATCAGATCGTGGATTCCACTGCTGGGTGCGAAACCCTGTCTTTCCTCGATGCCTACTCAGGGTATCACCAGATCAGGATGAAAGAGTCCGACCAGCTCGCGACTTCATTCATCACACCCTTCGGCATGTACTGCTATGTTACAATGCCGTTTGGTTTGAGGAATGCGGGGGCGACGTACCAGCGATGCATGAACCATGTGTTTGGCGAACACATCGGCCGAACGGTCGAGGCCTACGTCGATGACATCGTAGTCAAGACGAGGAAGGCCTCCGACCTCCTTTCCGACCTTGAAGCGACATTCCGATGTCTCAAGGCAAAAGGCGTGAAGCTTAATCCCGAAAAGTGTGTCTTCGGGGTCCCCCGAGGCATGCTCTTGGGGTTCATCGTCTCCGAGCGGGGCATCGAAGCCAACCCGGAGAAGATTGCAGCCATCACCAGCATGGGGCCAATCAAGGACTTGAAAGGCGTACAGAGGGTCATGGGATGTCTCGCGGCTCTGAGCCGCTTCATCTCCCGCCTCGGCGAAAGGGGTCTGCCTCTGTACCGCCTCTTAAGGAAGGCCGAGTGCTTCGCTTGGACTCCTGAGGTCGAGGAAGCCCCCGAGAACCTGAAGGCGCTCCTCACGAACGCGCCCATCTTGGTGCCTCCCGCTGCCGGAGAAGCCCTCTTGATCTACGTCACCGCAACCACCTAGGTGGTTAGCGCCGCGATCGTGGTTGAGAGACGAGAAGAAGGGCATGCATTGCCCATCCAGAGGCCAGTCTACTTCATCAGTGAGGTACTGTCCGAGACCAAGATCCGCTACCCACAGATCCAGAAGCTGCTGTACGCGGTGATCCTGACACGACGGAAGTTGCGACACTACTTCGAGTCTCATCCAGTGACTGTGGTGTCATCCTTCCCCCTGGGAGAGATCATCCAGTCCCGAGAGGCCTCGGGTAGAATTGCGAAGTGGGCAGTAGAGATCATGGGCGAGACGATCTCGTTCGCCCCTCGGAAGGCCATCAAGTCCCAGGTCTTGGCAGACTTCGTGGCTGAATGGGCCGACACCCAGCTCCCGACGGCTCCGATCCAACCGGAGCTCTGGACCATGTTTTTCGATGGGTCGTTAATGAAGACGGGGGCCAGCGCAGGCCTCCTCTTCGTCTCACCCCTCGGAAAGCACCTACGCTACGTGCTACGCCTCCACTTCCGGGCGTCCAACAACGTGGCTAAGTACGAGGCTCTGGTAAACGGGTTGCGAATCGCCATCGAGCTAGGGGTCCGACGCCTCGACGCTCGCGGTGACTCGCAGCTCGTCATCGACCAAGTCATGAAGAACTCCCACTGCCGCGACCCGAAGATGGAAGCCTACTGCGATGAGGTTCGGCGCCTGGAAGACAAGTTCTACGGGCTCGAGCTCAACCACATCGCCTGACGCTACAACGAGACTGCGGACGAGCTGGCTAAAATAGCCTCGGGACGAACAACAGTTCCCCCGGACGTATTCTCCCGAGACCTGCATCAACCCTCCGTCAAGACCGAGGACACGCCCGAGCCCGAGGCACCTTCGGCTCTGCCCGAGGCACCCTCGGCTCAGTCCGAGGTTCCCTCGGCCCAGTCCGAGGTACCCTCGGCATGGTCCGGGGTACCCTCGGCTCAGCCCGAGGTACCCTCGGCCCCCGAGGGTGAGGCACTGCGCATCGAGGGGGAACCGAGCGAGGTCCCGCCTGATCAGAGCTGGCAGACCCCGTACCTGCAATATCTCCACCGAGGGAAGCTGCCTCTCGACCAAGCCAAATCTTGGCGGTTGGCGCGGCGCGCCAAGTCTTTCGTCTTGCTGGGAGATGGGAAGGAGCTCTATCACCGCAGCCCCTCAGGCATCCTCCAGCGATGCATTTCCATCGCCGAAGGCCAGGAGCTCTTACGAGAGATACACTCGGGGGCTTGCGGCCATCACGCAGCACCTCGAACCTTCGTTGGAAACGCCTTCCGACAAGGATTCTACTGGCCGACGGCGGTGGCCGACGCCACTAGAATCGTCCGCACCTGCGAAGGGTGTCAGTTCTACGCGAGGCAGACCCACCTGCCCTCTCAAGCTCTGCAAACAATACCCATCACCTGGTCGTTTGCTGTGTGGGGTCTGGACCTAGTCGGCCCCTTGCAGAAGGCACCCGGGGGCTACACGCACCTGTTGGTCGCCATCGACAAATTCTCCAAGTGAATCGAGGTCCGACCCCTAAACAGCATCAGGTCCGAACAGGCGGTGGCGTTCTTCACCAACATCATCCATCGCTTTGGGGTCCCAAACTCCATCATCACCGACAACGGCACCCAGTTCACCGGCAGAAAGTTCCTGGACTTCTGCGAGGATCACCACATATGGGTGGACTAGGCCGCCGTGGCTCACCCCATGACGAATGGGCAGGTGGAGCGGGCTAACGGCATGATCCTGCAAGGACTCAAGCCTCGGATCTACAACAACCTCAATAAGTTCGGCAAGCGGTGGATGAAGGAACTCCCCTCGGTGGTCTGGAGTCTGAGAACAACGCCGAGCCGAGCCACGGGCTTCACACCTTTCTTTCTAGTCTATGGGGCCGAGGCCATCTTGCCCACAGACTTGGAATACGGTTCCCCGAGGGCGAGGGCCTACACCGACCAAAGCAACCGAGCCAACCGAGAAGACTCACTGGACCAGCTGGAGGAGGCTCGGGACGTGGCCTTACTACACTCGGTGCGGTACCAGCAGTCCCTGCGACGCTACCACGCCCGAGGGGTTAGGTCCCGGGACCTCTAGGTGGGTGACCTGGTGCTTCGGCTGCGGCAAGATGCCCGAGGGCGGCACAAACTCACGCCTCCCTGGGAAGGGTCGTTCGTCATCGCCAAGGTTCTGAAGCCCGGAACGTACAAGCTGGCCAACAGCCAAGGCGAGGTCTACAGCAATGCTTGGAACATCCAACAGCTACGTCGCTTCTACCCTTAAGATGCTTTCAAGTTGCTCGTATACCTCGTTCACACACCAAGTCTGGTCGTCAAGGAAGGGTCAGCCTTTCCTCGGCAAAGCCCGACCCTCCCTCGGGGGCTAGAAGGGGGCAACCCCCTCTGCGTCAAAATTTTCCTCGAAAAAAGAAAAAAATCTTTTCTGCCAGAATGCTTTTCGTGCTCTTCGACTACTTCAAAAGTGGATCCTGAAAACGACGGAGTACACGTAAGCAGCCAAGGCTGACCGAGCCGAGGGACTCCTACGCCTCCGGGATACAGATACCTCACTCATCACCTTCTGCGATAAGTAACTCGCGCTCGGATAAGTGACTCCGCAGACCGAACAAGTCTTCATGCTCGAGAGCTCCTCTGCCGAAATGATTCTTCGGGCCTTCTCGACTGCGTCGGTAACAGAACCTTATGGACGAGTAAGAGCGCGCGTAAGCGGCAAGGCCGACCGAGCTGAGGGATTCCTACGCCTCCGGGATACGGATACCTCACTCATCGCCTTCCGTGAAAAGCATCTCTCGCTCGCACAAACAATTCTGTTACCGGCAAATAAGTCCGAATACTCGAAACAAGAGGAAAAGAAACGCAGCTTTACAACACGACGACGGTGTGTTTAGGCCTCGGTGACCGCAGAAAACATACACACACACTACAAGACAACCTGATCCTACAGGCTCGGACGTCGACAGCCGAAGGGGGCAGCAGCACCCTCGGCATCTACTACACCTTCGGCGGGGTCTGACCTAGCCTCAGACGGCGACGCGGTCGGAGGGCCCCCACTCTGAAGGACGACATCAGCACCACGCCCAGGCTATCGCCGCCAGGGTCTTCTTCGACAATCCGGCCCGAGCAGGCGGCTCGGCCGGCCACCCCAAGGCCTCGGCCAGCTGACCCCCAAAGACTGCTCGGATGGTGGCCTCGGCAGCTCAACTCCGGCGTTGGTTCCGCCAGTGGACGACCCGGCCAGGCTCTGGCCGACTACACCTCCTTTTCGAAGCCAACTCTGCCTCCGTCCGTGCTGACACCGCTACCTCCGGCTTCGGCTCATCGAAGGGCGGCCGAGGGGTCCCTTTAACTAAGCAAGAGAAGCCTCGGGCAGCAAGGCCGACCGAGCCGAGGGACTCCTACGCCTCCGGGATACGGATGCCTCACTCGTCACCTTTGCACGGGGCAACTCACGCTTGGTGAAGCGGTTCGGATAATCAACCGGCGAGTCTTAGTGCTCGAAGATGAGGAAAAAACACGGCTCCACGCCAAAGATACATACATGTTCAGGCCCCGAAAGTCACAATGAACAAAACACCGGCATTCAAGATGCCATTACAAACGAAACTTCGGTTCCGTCCCCGCGGGTATGGACAACCTCCACACCGGGGAGCCTGCGGAGCGACGAGCTCCGGGCGAATCACCAGCAAGCGCGGGTCGCCCCAAAGCGCACCGGCAGGTCCTCACTCCTGTCCTCGCCACGCAAGCGAGGAAGAGGACGGAATGTTGCATCCTAGCTGGACAGCAACAGCCCGCCTCCCCCGGCATGGCTGAAGGACGCCTCCTCCGCAGAGCTGGAGGGTGGTTTCCACCACCAGAATCTTGAAGAGGAGGTGGCCAGCCGACCCGCGCGAGAGGCAGAGCACCGGCTCAGCCTGGCCACCGCCCCAGCGAGGATGATGAAGACCAGCTGAGGGCGGGACCAAGATCACAGCCCAGCTTGCTCCTCCCCATCCAGGGGCTGGCGGTCACCGTCTTGGGTCACTGCCGGCGAGGGGGAGCAGCCGGGCTGTCTGATGAAAATCCTTGAAGCCGAACGATGGCTGAAAGGTACCAACTTCCAAGAAGTTGTGTTCCTCCGACGACAAGACAGAAGGATTCTGGGCGTCCCCCGCCCGGGGGCTCGGAAGGTGGGAAGACACGATGCATGTGGGGAGCGAGAAGACATGGTTGCCCTCCAAGGGGGTCGCCCCCCCCCCTTTTAAAGGCGATTCTCCCCACTTGCGCCCTCAACCGTTGCGGGTCGAGTCTTCTCCAACACGCTCCAAGGTTCTCCCCCATGCGGTGCGGGGGCTGGGTCCCACACGTCATGCAAGCTGGTCCAGGGGAGAAGAAGCCAAACCACCACGCGCGCGGTGCATGCAACCTCCCGGCGGTTACAAGCACTCCTCCACTTTCGCCCAGACCAGCGGGTGAAAGGGCGGACAGCCATGCAGACGACATGCAACCGTGCCAAGTGGGCGCACCCCTTCGACTCCAACAAGCCCAGCATGGAGGTCCAGGCCCACGCGTCATGCAACCGGCGCGCCGGTTGCTAAGTGTGAGCAACTGCACCGCCACTCACGACACTACCGTGCCTCCTCGACTGCGGAGCCAATACCGCGACTCGAGGCAACCCTGCAGTGCCAGCCAAGCGCGACGGTCAAAAGCAGTCAAAAAATGGGCCGGCAGTAATGGCGGTAACAGGCGGGCAGAAGCAGCGGTCACGTCGTCAGCCAAGCTCACGTCCCATCCAGGGGCAGCAGGGGAGCCCTCTCCCACGGCGTGAAGACGGTGCGCCCGTGGCCCGTTCCTCGAACGGCTCGCGCACGCGCAACGGCCGCCCCGCGAACCGCTCGCCCCATCGCATTAACTCCGCGGTGGGACAGGCGGTGCCTCAGGCGGGAGAAGCAAGCGACGCTTCGCCTTCACCATAATGACCGCGTCAAAAAAGGTACGCCGCGTCATTCGATTTCGTGTCCTTTTCCTTTTCCTCTTTCTCTCTCTTACAACAGGGACCGGGAAAGGGGGATACCCCGAAAAGGACCCTTCTCCGTGAAGGAAACAGGCTCCGTGCCTCCCTACTGATCAGAGGTTCGAAGGCCGGCCCCTCGGAGGGGTTCAACGGCCGCCTCAGATCGATTGGGTTCTGCGCCCACTACTGGTCAGAGGTTCGATGGCCGGCCCCTCGAAGGGTTCAACGGCCGCCTCAGGCCACTCGGGCTCCGCGCCCACTACTGATCAGGGATTCGTAGGCTGGCCCTCGAAGGGTTCACAGTCGCCTCAGACATAAAGCGAGGGATGACCATGGGTACGTTCGATACATAACCAAGGCTCAGGCTGCGCTCCCGAGGTACCCAAGGACATTTCTGAGACCAGCGGGAACGATCTTGTAACGGAATCCCATCAGAGGGAGGCATCGAGCCCTCGGACCCCGTCGACAGGGGACCGGGTCCGGCAGATCACCAGCAGGTACTTTTGGGCGTGCCTCTGGGCCTCTAGCCGACCCCTAACAAATGGGGCATGGACGTCCGCTCGGATTACCCGCCAGCAGCTCGCCGGAGACACCATGTTCGACGTCCGCCGAGGGCAACATGGCGCTTTCCCCCCATCCTCCTTGCGAAAAGGCGACGTAGGGGCGTATGTAAAAAAGACGAGTCTGTCCTTGACCGTCCTCTCGCCCTGTGCAGAGGCTCGGGGGCTGCTCTCGCAAACCCGGCTCCGTCCAAATCGTTGACAGCGTCAACATACCAGCCCAAGAACTTGGGACCCGACCGTGCACTCGGGCTACGGCCAGCTCGCATGAGGGGACAACTAGACCAGCCGAAGTGTTGCGAAACGAACTCAGACCTCGAAGGAGTAAAAATACTCCTCCGAGGCCTCGGGGGCTACACCCGGCGGGTGCGCTCGCGCGCACCCACCGGAACAGAATGCAACCGAAAAAGGCTGGTCCCCTTGCAAAAAAGTGCGGCAAAAGCCTCCAAGCGAGTATTAGTACTCCCTTGGAGGCTCGGGGGCTACTGTTGGGGACCATAATTAGGGGTACCCTCAAGGCCCCTAAATCTCAGCTGGTAACCCCCATCAGCACAAAGCTGCAAAGGCCTGATGGGTGCGATTAAGTCAAGGATCGGTCCATTCAAGGGACATGATCATGCCTCGCCCGAGCCAAGCCTCAGGCAAGGGAAGCCGACCCCGGAGAACCTACGTCTCGCCCGAGGACCCCCTCCAGCAACGGGCACACTATCGGCTCGCCCGAGGCCCAGTCTTCACCGAGAAGCAACCTTGGCCACATCGCCACGCCGACCGACCAAATCGCAGGGGCGTTTAATGCAAAGGTGGCCTGACACCTTTATCCTGACGCACGTCCACCAGTCGACAGAGCCGAAGTGACCGCAGTCACTTCGCCGCTCTACTGACCGGCCTGACAAGAGGACAGCGCCGCCTGCGCCGCTCCGACTGCTGAGCCACCCGATAGAGTGAGGCTGACAGCAGCCAAGGCCAGCCTTGGGCGTCATAGGAAACTCCGCCTCGCCCGACCCCAGGGCTCGGACTCGGGCTCAGCCCCGGAAGACGGTGAACTCCGCTCCGCCCGACCCAGGGCTCGGACTCGGGCTCAGCCCCGGAAGACGGCGAACTCCGCTCCGCCCGACCCAGGGCTCGGACTCGGGCTCAGCCCCGGAAGACGGTGAACTCCGCTCCGCCCGACCCAGGGCTTGGACTCGGGCTCAGCCCCGGAAGACGGCGAACTCCGCTCCGCCCGACCCAGAGCTCGGACTCGGGCTCAGCCCCGGAAGACGGCGAACTCCGCTTCGCCCGACCCAGGGCTCGGACTCGGGCTCAGCCCCGGAAGACGGCGAACTCCGCCTCGCCCGACCCTAGGGCTCGGACATGGGCTCGGCCCCAGAAGACGACGAACTCCGCTTCGCCCGACCCTAGGGCTCGGACTCAGCTCTGGCCTCAGCCGACGGTCTCCGCCTCGCCCGACCCAGGGGCTCGGACTCGACCACGGCCACGGAAGACGGACTCGACCTCGACCTCGGAGGAGCCTCAACATCGCCCAACCTAGGGCGCGGACCGACCACATCCACAGGAGGCACCATCATCACCCTACCCTGAGCTAACTCAGGCTATGGGAAACAAGACCGGCGTCCCATCTGGCTCGCTCCGCCAGATAGGCAATGATGGCGCCCCGCATGCACTATGACGACGGCGGCTCTCGGCCCCCTTACGGAAGCAAGAGGACGTCAGCAAGGACTCGACAGCCCCAACAGCTGTCCTTCCGCCAGGCTCCAGCGCTCCTCCGACGGCCACGACATCACACGAACCGGGTGCCAAAACCCCTCCGGCTGCCACAACGGCATGTACTTAGGGCGCTAGCTCTCCTCCGCTAGACACGTAGCACTCTGCTACACCCTCCATTGTACACCTGGATCCTCTCCTTACGCCTATAAAAGGAAGGACCAGGGCCCTCTTACAGAGGATTGGCCTGCGCGGGGCAGGACGAGACGGCACTCGCGCAAGGCCGCTCGCTCCCACTCCCGCGTAGACGCTTGTATCCCCCTACTGCAAGCGCACCCGACTCAGACGCGGGGCTAACACGAAGGCCGCGGGATCCGCTCTCTCACGTTTGCCGCCCTCCGGCTGCCTCCTTTCCCCCCTTCGCGTTCCGCCTTGCGTCGACCCATCTGGGCTAGGGCACGTGGTGACAATTCACTCGTCGGTCCAGGGACCCCCCGGGTTTCGAAACACCGACAAGTACGGGAGTACTGTTCATCTATTTATAGGCACAGGACGCAGCCTGAGTAAAATTACATTCATGCCCTTCATATTCACTATTGACTTAATAACAATCTTTCGAGGACCAAATAGCCTTTTCCTCCTTAAGTCGGTTCTTCTTTTTGCTATTGAGCCGAAGCTTCCCTGCCTGCAGCTTCGGCGTTAGTTCAACCTTCGTTTCGATCCTGCTTTCCATATTGTGCACAGCTTCATCCCGAGTCCGAAGGTTCCTGTACATATACTATGCTTGGGAAATATTGTTAATCATGTTTTTGAGGACCTTCGGAAGACGAAGGCCCCCAATAGTAGCCCCTCGCAACATTAATTTGTTATAATAACGAATTCAAACTGCGACATGAACGAAGGCCTTAAGCCGAAGGTCCGAAAAAACACCTTCCCTTTGCTAGAATAGCAACAATCAATGACAGACAGCCCCTCCAAGTTGCAGCGTGTTAGGCATATAAATATGAACTCACACCGTCATCATTTGATACACTGTTTCTGCCATTTGGATTATTTTCTCAAACTTTTAGCTCTTGCTTACTAACTCTCGCTATATTTTCAAGCTTCTTGAGCTTCGGTTTAAAGTCGTGTTTCCACCATGTTTGAGGAAAAATGACCAAGGAAAAGAAGGTTGTTGCGGAGACGAAGCTGACTGAAGAGATGAAGTTATTTGAAGAGAAGAAGGCTATGGATCCTTATATTGCTGAATTTATTGAATTGATGGCAAAGACAAACACAGAGAAGATTACTAAAGAGATACTGGTGACAGCGATAGCTATGTTGTGGAAAGTGGAGACGAAGATTCTGAAGATCGACCCGGGCGGTCAAGCCATACAGTCTTCGGAAAATCAACGATTAAACAGAGTCATCTTGACAACATGAGGGGAAGGTACTTTTGAGACATGTCTATCGTGAGAGTTGGTAGAGACAACACCGCCCCTGCCCCCGAGGAAAATGAAGTTGTTATTTTCTGAAGCTTTTTCAAGGCTGGTCTCCGGTTTCCTTTGAGCAAGTTTGTAGTTGAAGTGCTGAAAATCTACCAGATCTTCCTTCACCAGATCACCCCCGAAGCTATACTAAGGATGGGGCTTTTTGTCTGGGCAGTAAGGAGTCAAGGGCTAGAGCCAAGCGCGAAATGCTTCTGCAACATGCACGAACTTTTATATGAGACGAAGGCCATTAGTAAAGAGCAGTACCACAACAACTTTGGTTGTTATGGATTCGTTGCTCGTCCCAACGCAAGCCACCCAGTGCCAACATTTCAGAAGAGATGGCCCGGGGCCTGGATGGAAGAGTGGTTTTATGTAAAGAATGATCTGAAGACGAGAGAAGACATAAAAGAAATCATCATGCGCCCCATCTAGTCCCGCTTCGGTCTTCGAAGGCCAAAGGTTGAAATTGATGACGCAGCCGAAACATGTCAAAAGGCGTTCAACACTATTTGCTCCTTTGTTGGCACAAGGGATTTAATTCAAGAACATATAGCCTTTAGGGTATGGCCGCTTGTGGAAAGTTGGGAAATGCCGAAGGAGACCATCACTGACTCTAGCGAAGGTGGTTTGGTTTGGCTGAAGTATACCTTTAGGTTTTGGGATAAGTTTGATGAACCAAATGATGACTGGCTGAAGTGCATTGAAACTACTAGTGATGAGTTACTTGGGGCGTATTCCAAGACCGAGGACAATGCCTTGTCCGCAGCCTTCGGGGGTCGGAGTAAGAAAAGATTGAACAGGGTATTCGATGCTATTGGCTTCGTATACCCTGACTATTGTTACTCGGTGCGAGGGCAAGGGGTAAAAAGAAAGATTGCTGCTTCGGGAAAAGTTGCTGCTTTGGCAATCACAGCTGAGCCGAAGGGCAAGAAGCTGAAGGTTCTGACTCACCGGCCGCATTACATTGAACCGTCCGCGATACCTAAATTTGGTGAAAGGGCCACTTCAGCTGCCGGAACAAAAGAAATTGTTCCGTCTGCGCAGAGCACTGAAGAGCCAGCTATAATACCGAAGTTACCTTCAGTCGAGCTAGTTGAGACGAAGGCTGATAAGGCTGAAGGGCCTAAAATTGAAGAAATAACGAAAATGTCAGAGATTTTGAGCCCTCCAACAGAGGCATCTTTGCCGAAGGTGCAAAAGGGTTCCGCCGCAACTCCTAAGAGGAGAAGGATGGCGAATGTGCTGGATGTTGTGTTGGAAACAACAAAAACCTTGAGTCCCGCTCCCTCAAGGAAAATTGCTGAAGTTGCCAAAGCGCGGCAAAGCTGGTACTAAGCAGACAGAAGTCGAAACTACAATAATTCAGGCTGAAACCGAAGTTGGGCCTTCAGCGCCCACTGAGATGGAGCCTGCTGACCCCAAGGAAAAATCAACAGAGCGGATTGCAACTGAAAAAAATCGAAGCTCCTGCTCCTGAAGCTTCGAACAAAAGTATTGACTACATTATTCGTCATGCTTCAGGAAAGGTACTATCCCAAGAAGAGATGTTAGAAGCACAACACTATGCCCAAAGATTGAAATATTCGAAGGGGGTGCTAGTGTTTAATGGGAAGTGAGTACACCGGAGGTGGGCGCCAATGTTGGTGACTTGCTCTTAAGTGCTATGAATTAAGAACAAGGCAACATAAAAATAGATTAATGTTTAATGTCCTTCGTCCTTCGAAGCATTATTTCTCCAAGGATGTAACGATCTTCGGACGAAGGTTATGAAAGACGTACCTTCATCATTGTTGTATAAATCAATAAAAGACGAAGCATATAAAACATAATAACATGGATAATTACATGATATCATAATGTATCTTTCTTTTATATAATCAGGAAGGAATAAGAACAATATCAAATTACATTTATACCTTCGGCTTGACTGAAGGCAAAGGCACAAGCGTGACGCACAAGAGAATACAAGTCAGCGTGAATAGTACGGGAGTACTGTTCATCTATTTATAGACACAGGACGCAGCCTGCGTAAAATTATATTCATGCCCTTCATATTCACTATTGACTTAATAACAATCTTTCGAGGACCAAATAGCCTTTTCCTCCTTAAGTCGGTTCCTCTTTCTGCTATTGAGCCGAAGCTTCCCCGCGTGCAGCTTTGGCGTTAGTTTAACCTTCGTTTCGATCCTGCTTTCTATATTGTGCACAGCTTCATCCCGAGTCCGAAGGTTCCTATACATATACTATGCTTGGGAAACATTGTTAATCATGTTTTTAGGACCTTCGGAAGATGAAGGCCCCCAACAAGAAACGACGACGAACTCCAGGTTCAAGCCATTCGTTGAGCACCTGGCAAACGCCACACGGGTTTCTTCACCCAAATTCCCAGGATTCCTCTCCTCAATTTCACACACATACAATCTTAATTAATATCACACTACATATGTTGGGTAGGGAACGAAACAGAGTACGGACAACGGGTCTCACCGGTGGCGGTCGATGGCGAGCACGCCGAAGCAGAGAAGTTTGTCCGAGCAGCTGCAAACAATCACGCAAGGGACATGCCGAGACACACACACGAACGACACGAACGCGCCAACCGCAGCAAATTGCACAGAAGCACGAGGCACCGAACAAGACGACAGCGTGTAGGACTGTAGGTCCAACGAGCTGACGTAGGTGGCGGAGACGGTAGTGTCCGATGGCTTGAGCGCGATGGACGAGCACGCGTCCAGCGAGCAGGGGCTGGGAGCGGCGTCGCGGGTGTGGGGAACAGGGACACCGGGCTAGGAGCTGGGCGGCTGGAAATGGTGGCTGGTGCCTGGTAGAAGGAGCTGAGTACCCTGGCATTGGCTGTACGGCTGGAAGAAAAACCAAGCACGTGCAAGAGGATTTCCATGAAATGGAGAACATACGCGAGGGAAGTGCTGGTATAGAACGGTGATAGGGGATAAGTATAAGAGAGAGTATGCGGGAATATCTCTTAGCAGCTGAACTCGAACAGAAAATGAGTGTCGACTAATGGTCCCTGTAGAGGGATACCTACCGGGAGCTTCTAGTTCTTGTTGCGGCTTGCCACGCGGTCACGTACGTGTCCGTGCGCAGTAGGAGCCCAGCACCAGGGAGCTGTGTCGTATGGAAAAGAGGAGAAGTGGTGTGGATATTAAAAGATATTGATGACGTGATCTAGTAAAAAAAGAAGAGTTCAGGATGTGAAATAAAAAGAGATTTTTTCCATCCATTATGCGATCAAAAGTATATAAGAAAATTATGAGATTTGAATCCGAGCGAGATGCAAATAGGATAAACCAAAATAAAATCGACAACAATATTTGTATAGCATTTGATTTGGTGACTATTCTGAAGTCAGATGTATTCGTACCCGTTATTTATATTTGAAGATTTAGATCGTGACGAGAAACACACAGACCGATCCCAACGAGATCAGGACTCATATTTTAAACTGTATTCTGCAACTCTCGACACGTGATCTTCATGTCGAGGATAATTTGCTAGAAACCAGCCATGATTATAAATCCTCTAACGTGATGTCTAGGTTGATGAGAGAGGACTAAATTATTTTATAAGCAAAAACTTTAGTCGTCGACTTCTAAAAAAATTTGTTTAGGATGAAATTGGAAGACTGAACTAAGTATCCAAATTCATATTTGAGCAATCGATGAATTTTAAATAATCACCAGACTCGCTAGTTTTCGGAACAATTATGTTTCGAACGAAAATTTTTAGGAAGAGTCTAGACGGATGAAAACAGATACGATAATGAAATTGTGATAGGCAAAGATGATTAGGATATAGAGACGGTTATTCTTACTGATATCCCGTACTTACGTCCATATTCACTGTCGAGCGGGAGGTAAACACCTGGGGTGTTAGAGGGAGACTCACAGGAGAGGGTGGAACCAATTGCAAAAATAATGCCCTCGCGCTAACTTAACCCGTTAATCAATATTTTTGTGCTTGTTGGAGCGAAGGCCGTCTGCCCCCCTTATCATCTTTCTTTAAAATAAATTGAATAGGTTCTATTTAAGACATAGGAGGCGAAGGGTACTTCAACCCCTACCAAAGTCGAGGTGTCGGTGGAATAACTGTCCAAGGCTTGGAGGCGAAGGGATATACCGTTTATGGCGGGAGCTCCTTAGGACTTCGCTCGACATCATCGCCACCTTGGGCAGTTCCGAGTCACATTTAATAATATCTAGTAATTCCACACAATTAGGTATAGCGCATACAAAGTTACTAACCAACCACTCAGTAATTTTCAAAAAGATCATACAATAATTAAACATGGATAACTCAGTAATCACTAAGTAATTCTCCACCCAGTTACAACAATTTAAAAATAGAACTAAGGTCACTCAGTAAATAAATAGTCAGTAATAGTCTATGATCACTAAGTAAATATACATAGATATCTCAATAATCCTCGACTAATTCTCAACTAACTAATTTTTCAAAATCTCCAACAATTAAATATAGAACTTACGCAGAAACTGAACAAACAGTCAGTAATAGTCACACAAATGTCTAAGTAACTATGCATTGTCAACTTAGTTTTCACTCAAGTAACAATGCACTCAGTAATTTTCTAGCTTTTCCAACAATGGAATATAGCGCATATGCAATAACTAAACATCTATCAAGTAATTCCCACAAAGATCACTCGGGCCCGTTTGTTTTGTTAGAATTGAATTCTATTCTAATAATTATAATTTAGACAAAACTAATTAAGTTAATATATTTATTTATGTAATGTATTTGTATGTTATCCTAAATCATATCAGATAGATAGTTATACACTACATTTATGTTATAGAAAAACAAGTAGAAGAGTGTGCTATAAATTGTATATTAGAAAAGTAATATGTAAATTTATAGAATTAATTTCCATTTCCATCTCTCGCCTATATGAATTTGAGATAGACTTATATATACACTTTGAAAAGTTATGAAATGTCATATTCTAAAACAATAGCCTATTGCATTAGTTAAATTCTAAATCCTCAAAATGAAGGAAAACAAACGGGCCCTCAGTAAAATGCACTAGTAGAAAAAGGCTCAAAGCCTGCGGGGACGATATATTTTTACAGGCGGATTCGGTTATCCACCGACTGTGTTATTTCTAGTGGCGGTTCCTTAAGAAAACCGCCAGTAGAAATCCATGATTTGTAGTGGCGGTTTTCTTAAGGAACCGCCACTAGAAATACGATTTCTAGTGGCGGTTTTCTTAAGGAACCGCCACTAGAAATCATTTTTATCCTTAATTTTTCGAGTTTTTCAAACGGCCTCGTATGACAAAACCACCAAAATAAAAGTTGTAGATCTCTAAAAGTTATGAAACTTTGTAGTTGACAACTTTTTTATTTGAACTCATTTCGGTTCTCAAAAATTGAATCTAAGTATGTCAAATTTAAAATTCAAATTTTGCAAACTACCTCGGATGAAAAAAGTGTCAAAATAAAAGTTGTAGAACTTCAAAAGTTATTTATCTTTGTAGCTGACAACTTTTTTATTTGAATTCGTTTAGTGTCTCAAATAAGCAATTTACACTCAAATGGTTGTAATATGTGGAGAAAACAACTACAAACTAAACACAAGACATGTCATAAACGGAGTGGTAGGGGAGGGTACGCGCGAGGGTGAGGTCGACGGTTCGAATACTAACAACCGCGTAGCGCGCGAATTTTGCGCGAAAAATGCCGCGACTTGCACTGGCAACGATTTGTGCGCGAAAAATGACGGGTGGGGTGGGGTGGGCTGAGGCCCCCCTAATAAAAATAAATTTTTTACACTGGCGGTTTTATTACGCCGACCGCCAGTGAAAATCGATTTTCACTGGCGGTCCTCAGTTACCCGCCTGTAAAAATGATGATTTCTACTGGCCCCTAGCACTGGCGATTACGAAAAACGCCACTATAAATAGGTTTACAACCGCCACTATAGAACTTCTCTGTACTAGTGATGCAGGCATTGTTAACTTAGTAACAACCCACTCAGTGATATTTTGAATATTTCAAACAATAAAATATAGTACATACCTAGTAACTAATCAAATACAAAGTAATTTTCACAAAGATCACTCAGCAAATAAAAAATTACCGATGATTCCTATGAATGCCGATGGTGCGTAGTTGCAGATGGACTACTTTCAGTCGGTAATGGTGCACCGTGTTTGCATGAAAGAGTCCCATCGTGGAGGAGGTGGTTTGGAGAAGGATGTTACCGACAAACGAGATCGCGACATGGGAGTGGGAGAGGCTCGACGACGATTAATAGCGGTGCCAAAAAGCGGCATGGGGGGCTTTTCTAGTTTTTTTTGGATCAGAGAGCGCGACAGGTTATTGGGTTGGGCGCTGTGGAAACAAATCCATGTGCGCGTTTTTTTCGACTTGGGAGCGGGGCGGCGGCGCACAGGAGGGGGTATAGGTCCCTGTGACGGTTCACTCTAGGTGATAAATATCACTGACATATATATATTTCTACTATTTATTAAGGCTGCGAAGGTAGCCTGTTATTTCGTGTTCTACTATTTCTACTTCGTGTTTTGCCTTTTCCATTCCTCCTCCCTGCACAACATATTCCCATGTTCTGCCACCATTCCATGTTCTGCCACCATTCCATGTTCTGTCATTCTCATTTCTCTCCCCTGTACAACCTATTCCCATTTTCATTCCCCAGTACAACCCATGTCTAGCTAAAATTAAAAACAAACATGGCCCCAAGGGGATTCGAACCTACAACCCCTCAAGCAAATGTAAGCAGTACACCACATGTGTATTTATGTCTATATCTATGACAGGAAAAACATCTACTACATCTCTCTCCAAGGCCACCTGCTACCCTTGCACGATGTGTAGTAGTAGATAAGTATCATCGAGATTCTTCAATTATATTTTTTGATGGAGGGAGTAGTATTTAAAGAATAGTTTTGCAGGCAATTTCTTTTGTTTAAATAATATTTTTAACTTAAATTCCTTTTTTTGCATGTGTGGCATTTATTCTCCGTAATATTTTTTCCATGGATCTGACTTGTGAGTCATCTTTATAAACCAACGTCAATGATGAATCCATGTTTCTTACTTGGAAACCTGAACAAACACCACTAGCAGGAGACGCTTGTGTTGGCATCGCTCATTGACGACGAGAAGAAGCTTGTCGACTGCCAGTTCGACCTCTAGAAGCAGTCCTACGTGGCCACATGCGCCGCTGTGTACAACAAGTTCCGGTGCAGCCGCCGCTTGAACGCGGTCCAGAGCGACTGCACCGCGCTGTCCATGGTTAAGCAGGGGGACCACATGGTCGTTGCCAACGTCGGCGACTCTCGGGTTGTTCTAGGCACCGCATCCGATGATGGTGCCATTTGTTGGGGCGAAGGCGAACACGTCACCCTTCGCTTGTCGACTTCGTCCTCGCCTTGCGCGGACAATGGCTGAATCCATAGAACCCGCCAGAACAGGCCAAGGGCGCCGACCTTGGCGGAGGCCTGTTCGACCTCCTTTGCTGTCGTGTGACAAGATGAAGGCCCTACCGAAGTCTATGGACCTCCTGCTCCCTCACCACCGAGGGAGGCCTATGTGCGATTCGGCCCATAGAGATGGGCCCCACATAGACATGTGTGATTAGGGCCATGTGTGTAATAAAGTTTACCATAATGACTGTCTGTAACCTCCCCTCGAGGGAATATTCTGGGGATAAACCAGATACTCCAGGGTCTAAATGACTTTGACAGGGGGAGGCGGCCCCTCGAGTACCTATAAATACCTCCGTACTATGCCCAGGCACAGGGAGATAAACGAAGCTTTTGGCATTCCGTGTTGAGCTTCGCAAACTCTCTTCCTACTTTCCCGTTGGATCAACCTGTCTTGGAGGGCAGGTTCCAACATTTGGCGCCCACCATTCGTGTGACGAAAAAACAACCCGCGATGGCCCCCAAGAGAGCAACTTCGAAGGCTGCCGTATCCATTGACGACGCGGCAAAGGCAGCACTACTGGCGGAAAAGAAAGGCAAGGCCCTCGCGAACACCACCCCCCAAGAGGCCTTCGAAGATGACGCTGTCAACAGCAAGAGACAGCGCCAGGACCACCCCACCCCCGACGGCACTGTATGCACCTGCAGTTCCGAAGGAACACCACAAGCACCACCACCAGGCTTCGCTCCGCTAGAGGGCGAAGACACCATAGAGGATGGAGAAGTCATCGACATCTCAGCCGAAGACCAGCTAAAGCTGCGAGCTCTGCGCATAAAAAACAACCACCTGCAGAAGCAGAAAGAAATCCTCGAAGCCAAGCGCCAACAAGCCACCATGCAAGCCAAGGTGCGTCAGATGAAACAAGATGAGGAGTAGAGGGCTCGGGAGCTAGAGCAAGAGATCGCGCTCATGCAAGGCGAAGGCCAATACAACCTGTAGCGCGGACCCCTCGCACCGCTAGCGCGTCTCCAGCAGCACAGTCAAGCCGGAGACCCATTCCAAGCACAGCGCGACCCCTTCATTCCACCAACCGCCGCTTTCCAGGGGATTAACTATCTCGATGAGCGAAGCCCTCTAGCTTCGCAACTCCAAGCATCGCCCTGGCCCGCCAACTTAGGGCCAGCACCTACCCCAAGTACAACGGCAGCACCGACCCGGCTCAGTACATCATGAGCTACCAGATAACCGTCACATCGTCCAGAGGGGACGATGCCACTATGGCCAAAACCTTCATCATCGCACTCGAAGGCCTGGCCTTAACTTGGTACACCAGGTTACCGCCACTGTCCATCGAGTCCTGGAAAGGGCTTCACGACAAGTTCCTACTCAACTTTCAAGGGTACCGACCTGATACAGACGCCCTGGCCGAGTTATCCCTCTACAAGCAGCAGGAGAAGGAAACCCTTCGTGAATACTATAGGAAATTCCTGACGCTCAAATGGCAACTGCCATCAGTTGACGACCACATAGCAATCCACTACGTCATCAGTGGTCTTCGGGCAGGCATCCTGTACAATCATTGCATCAGGGACCCACCCAAGAATCTACAGGAGCTATACCAATTATTTGAGAAGTATGCTAGGTCTGAGGAGCTCCATCAACGCAAGGTTGAATCTCAGAGAAAGCCCAAGGACCCTCCGCAGTCTAGCAGAACCTAGACCAGGCCAGCGCAGTCGGACTCCGGCAGAGACAATCGCAATCATCAGCAGGTGCACACCATAGCCAATCAGCACCCAGTTGGAGAGCCCACCCGTCGTCAGGAATACACCCCTAAGGCCGCGGCAACGACGAAAGAGGAAGAGGCCACGGACGGACACAACAACCACGCAGATTCTATTGCTTGTTTCACGGCGAAGACTGCGCACACCCAATAAGGGACTGTCTGGAGACCAAGGCCACCAGAGACAGAATGTCTAGAGCACAACTAGCCGACAACTAGAGGGTCATCGTGCACACTTACCATCACCAGCAACCCTACCACAACGAACAAATCCAGCATCCACCCAACCATGCTTACCAGCACTATCAAGAGGTGCAGGTTCTACCACCACTGCCTTCGCATCACCCCAACCCTCCGCACCACAACCACCCACCACAAGCACCCAAACAAGAAGACTTCGCTGAGCCACCATACCGCAGAGTCATCCACATGATCATTGCGGGATCAAGCGTTGACTTCGACACAAAGCGGCAGAAAAGGGACCATTACCGAAGTGTGAACCATGTCGCTCTTACTGACCCAGTGGTGCAAACCAAGTGGTCCCATGTACCGCTCACTTTTGATGCCAGGGACATTGACTTGCGTAGCGCTCCACGCGCAGACGCCATGGTGATCAACTATAGGGTAGCAGGCTGGGACCTACACAAAGTGCTGGTCGACAACGACAGTCAGGCTCACATCATTTTTTTGCATGCCTTCGATCACATGGGAATAAGCCATAGCCTCCTCAAGCCTGCGGATAATCCCCTCTACGGTTTTGGCGGCAAGGGCACTTTCCCCGTCGGCAAGATAGAGCTCCCCCTATCATTTGGTGTAGCACCCAATGCACGAAGTGAGCAGGTCACTTTCGACATTGTCGACACGGTCTACCCATACAATGCCATAATGGGGCGGGGCTCAATCAACAAATTTGAGGCGGCCATTCATGGAATCTACCTCTGTATGAAAATCCCAGGCCCGCAAGGCGTGATCACTGTCTACGGCGACCAGCAGACAACGCGCAACATCGAAAGGGACTTCATTCCAAGGCAACGAAATGTACACTGCCTCACGGCAGAGCGCGAAGGCTTCGAAAGCAATCGCCCGGTCGAAGACGAAAAAGTCAAAGCACAGCTCCAAAGCAATGACGGTACGAAGGCGGTACCCCTCGACCCAGCAAGGCTGAAGCAAATGGTAATAATAAGCGAAGACCTAACCTCGCGAGACGAGGAAAAACTCATTTCCTATCTCTCTCGAAAGAAGGATGTCTTCGCCTGGTCCGCACTCGATCTGGTTGGTGTTAGCCTCTCCATCATCGAGCATAGCCTAGGCATCGACCCCTCGGTGCGCCCGAAAAAACAGCGACTGCGAAAAATGTCCGATGAGAAAACTGAGGCAGCCAAGGCCGAGGTGCATCGCCTGTTGGAAGCCAGATTAATCGAGCCAATCGCTTATCCAACATGGCTCACCAACGTGGTCATGGTGCAGAAGAAGAGTGGCAAGTGTTGCATGTGCACCGACTTCACAAGCCTCAATAAGGCTTGCCCCAAGGACAATTTTCCCTTGCCACGAATCGACAAAATTGTCGACAGCGCAGCAGGCTGCGAAGTCGTGTCCCTCCTTGATTGTTTCTCAGGGTACCACCAGATTTACATGAAAGAGGAGGACAAGGCAAGCACAAGCTTCATTACACCCTTCGGCACGTACTGTTTTGTACGAATGCCTAAGGGACTCAAGAACACCGGCTCAACCTTTTCTCGCCTCACCAAGAAGGTCCTTGAAAGCCAAGTCGCCCGCAACATTTTCACTTACGTAGACGACATTGTCGTCGCAAGCAAAAGCAAAGAGGACCACCTGGCCGACCTCGCAGAAACATTCGCCAACATACGCGACACACGACTTCAGCTCAACCCTGAGAAGTGTGTTTTCGGAGTTCGCCAGGGGAGAATACTTGGTTACCTAGTATCGCACCGAGGGATTGAGGCCAACCCAACCAAGATCCAAGTGATCATCAACATGGCACCTCCTCAGTCCACCAGGGATGTCCAGCGACTGACAGGAAGATTGGCGGCCCTGAACAGATTCATCTTTAAGTCCGCTGAACAAAGCCTTGAGAGCACCTAGAGGGGGGTGAATAGGTGATCCTGTAAAAATCGACAACTAAATAGCCACAAAACTTTGATAAGTGTTAGAATGGATAAGTAGTGAGCTCTTGCGACCACAAGTATCACAGAAAATCAATCACACAAGACACGCGAGTTTATCCTGTGGTTCGGCAAGTATAACACTTGCCTACCTCCACCTTGTGGCGTCCCAATGGACGAGGGTTGCACTCAACCCCTTTCAAGTGATCCAATGATCAACTTGAATACCACGGTGTTGTTCTTGCTTATCCCTTTTCCCTTTGCGAGGAATCTCCACAAGTTGGAGTCTCTCGCCCTTACAACAAAGATCAAAGTGAAAGCACTAGAGTAAGGGTGGGAAGCAACACACACAAATCCATAGCAATATGCACACACACAGCCAAGACTTGAGTTCAAATGAATCGCAACAAGTTCACCACTTCAACGGAGCTCAAATCACTAACAAAGTCAATCGAGTGCGTGTAGACGGAGTGTGGAAGACTTAGAATGCTCAAAGTATGCTTAGATTACTCCTCCATGCGCCTAGGGGTCCTTTTTATAGCCCCAAGGCAGCTAGGAGCCGTTGGAGGCAACTTTGGAAGGAAAATCTTGCCTTCTGTCGAGTGGCGCACCGGACAGTCCGGTGCACCACCAGACAGTCCCTGTAGCCGTCTGATGCGCGATCTCCTTCCTTTTCTGGCACATCCGAGTGTTGCAGATTTCTGGCAGTTAGCGCACGGGACATTGTCTGGTGCACACCGGACACTGTCCGATGCACACCGGATAGTCCAGTGCCCCCTGCCGACCGTTGGAGCACCCACGCGTTGCGTGCGGATTGCGCGGCCGACCGTTGGCGCAGTCGACTGTTGGCTCACCGGACAGTCCGGTGCCTCACCGGACAGTCCGGTGAATTATAGTCGTACGTCGTTGAACGTTTCCCTAGAGCGACGACTTCACCGCGAACAACTCACCGGACAGTCCGGTGCACCACCGGACAATCCGGTGAATTATAGTCGTATGCCGCCGTCAAGTCCTGAGAGTGGCCTGTTCACCGGAGGCTGGCCTGGCACACCGGACACTGTCCGGTGCACCCAGATCGAGCTGCATTTAGCTGTACACAACCAACTCCATTCCAAACCAATTTCTCCTGTTTCTAACACTTAGACACAATACATTAGTACTCAAATCAATGTACTAAGTCTAGAAACGTACCTTGTAATATGATTTACACTTCTTGACTCTTTGGCACAAATTAGCACTTAGAGAAAATATGTTGGACACTTAATCACCAAAATACTTTGGAAATGGTCCAAGGGCACATTTCCCTTTCAATCTCCCCCTTTTTGGTGATTTATGCCAACACATCAAAAAGCAACTAAAAGAAGTGCAATATCAATGCAATTGAGAACCAAATTGTTTTTGACTCATATTAGGCATATTTGGATCATACTTTGCCACCACTTGGTTTGTTTTTGAAATCAAACTCATTTTCCTATATCTAAGTCAAACATACTTGTTTAGGCACAAAGAGTGATATTCAAATGGAAAAATTGATCAAGAGCCACAAACTCCCCCTTTTTCCCATAATCCTACATTCTCCCCATAAGAGGCCAACTTTTGACAATAAGAGACAATAAGAGTATTTTGAATAAATCAAAGGTTCTAACTCTACTATTTTCAAAATTCTCAAGTGGTAGCTGATCCATTTGCTTTGGCCTTTAATTTCTCCCCCTTTGGCATTAAGCACCAAAACGGGATCATTCTTGGCCCTTTAACCCCATTGCCTCACCAAAATTGTCAATTAAGAGCAAAAGGCAATAAGAGCATAGAAATGAACTTGGAGTTAATACCGGAGTGCAGTGGAAGTCTTTGCATGGTCAAAGTTCACCTTTCCCTTTCAATCCACTTTTGAGACTAAATCCAGAACTGAAATACAAAGGTTAGTCTCAAAGTGTCAAGTTGTAGCATGCCTCCCCCTAAATAAGTGCATTACTTGCACATGGACTTGTGAGGTCCGGGGATCATGTTTACAACTTGAGCACCACAAATGAACAAAAATAGATTGAATGCATAAATGAACATGATCAAAGGCATAAAACACATTTGTTAGACCTAACACATGTTCTCCCTTTAGAAGTTTGTGAAGGTTCTTCATCCCAACATGTGCTAGACGGCGATGCCACAACCAGCCCATGCTAGTCTTAGCAATTAAGCATGCATCTAGATCGGCCTCCTCTTTCGAAAAATCCACTAAGTAGAGTTTGCCGTCTAGTACACCCTTAAAAGCTAATGAACCATCACTCCTTCTAAAGACAGACCCATCTACATTGGTGAATAAACAATTGTAACCCATATTACATAGTTGACTAATGGACAACAAGTTGTACCCGAGCGATTCAACTAAAAACACATTAGATATGGAATGCTCGGATGAAATAGCTATCTTCCCTAGTCCTTTAACCTTGCCTTGATTCCCATCTCCAAAGATGATCGGATCTTGAGAATCTTTGTTCTTGACGTAGGAGGTGAACATCTTCTTCTCCCCCGTCATGTGGTTTGTGCATCCGCTGTCGATAATCTAGCTTGAGCCCCCGGGTGCATAAACCTGCAAGGCAATTAGGCTTGGGTTTTAGGTACCCAACTCTTGTTGGGTCCTACAAGGTTAGTTTCAATAGCCTTTGGGACCCAAATGCAAGTCTTGTCTCCCTTGTATTTGGACCTCATCTTTCTAGCAACTACTTTTTCATTTTTACATGAGAGAACAAATGTAGTGTTGCAAGCATGAAAGACAGTGGTAGATCTATTACACACTTTCCTAGGAGCATGAGACACAAAATTTCTCCTAGTTGTGACAGAACCTCCCAAGTCATTAGGCCCACCTACTGTTGTCCTTGTCCAATAGACATCAGACAACTCTGTAGATGTTCCTGAATCACTTGACAAGTTCGATATCTTTTCTCTTACCTTTCCAGGAACGTTTCACCCGTCTGACAGACAATATGTTCATCGGAGATGCGGAAATGCGGAAGTGATTACATAAACTTACATTTATTTAAAAAGTAAGAGTAAGTCATTTATTACAGACCAGAGTATAAAGCGAATGCTGAAAAGTATTATTACAATACCTGGGAGGCAAAAA
This sequence comes from Zea luxurians, assembly GCA_029449295.1. NCBI lineage: Eukaryota > Viridiplantae > Streptophyta > Magnoliopsida > Poales > Poaceae > Zea > Zea luxurians. The sequence continues at coordinate 31,219,121 of JAOPSE010000010.1, read as the reverse complement.
CTCCTCCCATTAAGTTCTTTACGTAAAAGTTTTTCAGGAGGACTCGGTCCTCCAGCAGCTTCATTCTTGATTGTCCTCATTTTTCACCACCTTGGTACAAAAACAACAAAAGTTTGTTGTCTCCTCACCTAAAAACAACGGGGGAATAAAACCCTGAGTATGGAATTACTCAGCAAGTCTTACCCGACTAAAGAAAAGACTCTCAAGGGTATGCTGGTTATATGGGAGTCAAGGTAAGGCCTTTCAATAATCAAAGACTCTGTTTGCAGAATTGCTTACTAAAGTGGATCCTTAAAATCCAATTTTATTGTCAGGTTAAGTAAAATTACCTGCAACTAGAGTTCTTTCTACCCTAGTTCAATCACTTGACCTGCACTAGCCAATTTCTTATCAACCCTTCATCTTCACTGGATTGCTACGTGTAAGTCAGTGGCCAAGTCTCCATAACCGTGGAGGTATGGCGATCCAAATCGATTATACTCAGCTGAGGATCTCCGATCACACGACATATGTAGCACTTAACCCTTGCATATGTCAACCCGCCACCAGGTTTCTTAAGACTAGATCAGGTTCACGCAAACCGAGAGCACAGATACACCACCGTCTAGCCTCTTGCCACGGAGGGTACACGCTACTCTCGCCACCGCTCCACGCCCATTTCGTGTTATCTTATTCTGGCCTTAGTCTGCCCGAGGCAAGGCTTACCCATGACGAGGTATGTGACCAGTTAAATGGTCCTCGGTCAGCAGGCCTACATCGACAAGGTCCTTAATCGACTCAGACGGAGACACTACACCGAGACTCTCTTTCTCGTGCAAGTCACCCGCCCGGTCTCAGCTTAATCATTTAACCCCAAAGGTTGGAACCTGGCAGAGGTACATCTTTTCCGATGTTGGACCCATCATGGCCATGATGGATCCACCATCAAGTTTTGTTTTAAAAAATATCCCAACCACTTTTGCCACATCATCTTTTGTAAAAACAAAACATTTTTTTTACTAAAGCAAGGCTAAGCATCAAAATCTTTTGTAAAACGGGTGATCAAGGAAGGTAATCAAATTCAAGGAAGGTAATGCAGGAATTGTTTTAGCAATCAACTCCTATCACTTAATGCACCAATCAAGTGAGAAAGATTTTAAAAACATCAAGGTAAGTGGCAAATGCACCGGGGCTTGCCTTTGTTTATGGGTGAGTCAGGCTCGGATCCACAAATATCGAAGTAGAAGCAATTCTCAGTCTGAGTTTCCAAAGGTGGTGGTACTTGCTCTTCAGTGGCTTCCACTTCTTCCTCGTGTTCTAATCATAACCACATATATGTATAAGAATGAATGCCATGTAATGCTCATGAGGGTGCAAAGATGATATAAACTTATTATCTAAGTCTTGAATACAACTTTCCTTCACGGAACTCCGAGAACTTAGGGTTTCCGGAGTCGGTAAAGGAGTTCACAGTGCAGGGGGGTTTGGGGTTTAGGTGTCAAACAAGGTCCAAATCAAGCCAAACTCTACCCAAGGTTTCTAAATAATATGAGGAACTCATATAAAAAGTTTGAGTATTTTTGGGATTACCATTTATCTTTTAAAAATCCAGAACCACTACCTTAATTTATTTTAAATACCTTAAAATTCCTAATTTAACCTAAAAATCATGAAACTATTTTTATTAATTACTAGGGAAAATAAGGAGTCTAGGAAAATTTGTTTCACAATTTTAGGATTTTTATACAATTTTTAACAAATTTCCAAAGCTCTACTGAAAAAGAAAAAGAGAAAGATTGAAACAGTGATGGGCTGGTTTCAGCCTAGCGGCCCAGTCCAGAGGGGAAAGGCGCGTGCGCGCCCGCGGGGCAGATTTGCGCGGAGGCCCTCAACGTCTCGGATATCTGCTAAGAATCCCTTGCTACTGTTCAACGTTTCACTGACATCTACAAAAACAACCCCGCGTTTCTATCCTTTCTCCGTTCAAAGTCCCCGGCGGCGAACTGCACCGGGACGTACTCCGGCGAGCTAGCAGACCGGCCGAGCGGGGCCATGACCGGCACTCCCGAGCAGTGGGCATGGAATTGAACCACCCCAGATCACTTCCCCTAACCTAATTTCATCAACGACTAACTAATAAGCTCTGGCCACGGCGGCCGTGAGCATCGCGGCTTGGCGATCGTGTTCCCGGCGATCCCTGGCGGCCCGGTTCAATTGGGTGGGTCGGTGAGCATCACCATCATGTAAGGATGCTAGAACAGGAACAAGAAGGGAATGAGCAGACCTGGGGAAGTCTAGCCACGGTATGGTGTGGTTCTCTGAGGCAGAGAGAGATTTGGGGCGAATTCAAAATTCGCGAGCTCTGGCGAAGGACTGTTAGCGATTAGCGGTGGCTGGGTGGAGGATGACCTTGCGGAGCTAGCGGGGGCTTCAATTTATAGGGCTCTTCGGCGGTGACCGTGAATTTGGGCGTTGATGTGCGGCAGTCGGAAGTGAGGAAGAACGCTGGTGCAGTGAACACGTGTTCACCGTCGTGGCAGTAACTCCGGTGGTCGACGGGGAGTTTAGAAGGAGTCACGGCGATGCGGTGGCGCAGTTAGGACATGCGGCACAAGGCTGAGACACGGCGGTTCACCGGCGAGCTTATCTGCTCCGCCGCAAAGTAGAGGAGAAAGCCACGGTGAGTCACCGGAGTGACCTCTAGCTCACCGTTGGCGAAGATCCTTACCTCCGACGTTATCAATCCACCCCGCACGCGAATCTTAAGGCCGGCGACGCGAATCGCGGCGGAGGGGTGATCGACGGCGGTGAAGTGCTCTGAATTCCCCCCGATAGCACTGTACCATGGCAATGATGTTCAGGCACTCTGACAGACCATTTTGGAGCTTGGTTTTCTCTCAATTTCCAATGACAACTCCTCCCAGGCTCTGCAGCAAAATTGTAGAGCTATAAACCAGCAATAATTCGACTATAGGGCTTGAACTCATTTGAGCACTAGATCAAGGTTGAATTCATACTCAAAGTTGGCTCTGTTACACTGAACATCTGAATTTCAGAGGGGAACTAGCCTGACAGCCAAACTTTAGGCTTAATTATCTCCAATATTTTCTTAACAACTGTGGTCACATTCTTAAGCAAAGTTGTTCTCCTATGATTGGGCTACAATCTTGATGTGGTTACCTAGGGCAAAATCTCTTTTGTTTAGAAGTTACAAGGTCACAAAGATGAGCACAATACACTGAAATTCAGACTGTCAAAAGAGTTCAAATGTGGCTCTTTTGCAAATAAGTCCAAAACTCAGGGTTTGGCTTGCAAATCATCCTAAATGTGAACCATGTGACTTTATATATTTAAACATAGTAGTTTTTACACTTTGGTCCAAATGTGCATCAATTTTGCACATAAGCCCCTAGGTTTTAGTTTTAGAGTTTTCTAGAGTTCAAATGGGGATTTTTGGTATCCCAGGGGTATAAGAGTGATTCAAGTTCATTTTTGGGAACATTTTGTGATCATTCCCCTAAAGCTTTTAGGTTTTCTTAATTTGGGTTATGTCTTACCCCTTTAATCCCTATTTAGGGTTAAATTTCCTATTCCAGGGTCTTGTTTGCAAAACACCAAAACAATACAACTTGTTTGAAGTTTTTACCTAGTAAATGCACTCTAGGTATGTCAAACATATGCAATGCCAATGTTTATGATGCCATGCTCAAGTTTTAGTTACAGTAACACCAGGGGTGTTACATCCTTCCCCCCATAAAAGAATCTCGTCCCGAGATTAAAGGTCCTAGGTTGAGTAATGGAAAAGGAAATGTGTCACATCTTTATTCCCTTATTTCTGGTACAAGGCAGGGGGTGGTGTGGGGGTTCATTCCTTTATTACAGTAACTATACACACTTTATAAATTACATGAGGCTAGAAAGCCTGGGAAATTCTTATCTAAAAAGTCTTGAGTTTCCCATGTAGCCTCTTCTTCAGAATGTTGGTTCCACTATATCTTATAGAACTTGAGAGTTTTTCTCCGGGTAACCCTGTCCTTTTAATCCAAGACTCGAATAGGGTGCTCAGAGTATGTCATGTCCTGTTCAAGGACAACATCTGTTACTTCATTGGTTCGATCGGGGACCCGAAGACACTTCTTCAATTGCGACACATGGAACACATTATGTATAGCAGACAGAATTTCGGGGAGCTGCAGTCGATACGCTACTGGTCCACATTGCTCAAGTACCGGGAATGGACCAATGTACCTGGGTGCAAGCTTCCCTTTAACCCCGAAACACGATACCCCCTTCATTGGTGAAACCTTCAGGTAGACATAGTCCCCTTCATGAAAATACAAGGGCATTCGCCGTTTGTCTGCATAACCCTTCTGACGAGCTTGTGCTTTCTTCATATTATGAATAATTTTCTGAACCTTTTCGTCGGCCTCCTTCACTATATCAGGCCTAAAGAAGTACCTTTCTCCAGGTTCAGACCAATTTAGCGGAGTTCGACATCGTCGCCCATATAAAGCTTCAAAAGGTGCCATCTTGATACTTTCTTGATAGCTATTATTATATGAAAACTCCGCCAAAGGCAAACATTCATCCCATTTCGGTGAGAAGTCCAGAACACATGCTCGCAACATATCTTCGAGTACTTGATTAATCCTCTCAGTCTGTCCACTGGTTTGTGGATGATATGCCGAACTATGGAGCAACTTAGTACCCAAGGATTTGTGAAGTGCTTCCCAAAACTTGGCTACAAATTGAGGTCCACGATCCGACACAATGGTCTTCGGAACACCATGCAGACTAAGAATACGAGCAATGTACAATTGGGCATAGACAGTAACCGGGTGATCTGTCTTGACCGGCAGAAAGTGAGCAATCTTCGTAAGCCGATCAATTATAACCCAGATAGAATCATACCCTCTTGCAGTCCTGGGCAATCCCACGATAAAGTCCATACTTATGTCTTCCCATTTCCATGTTGGGATCGACAAAGATTGTAATGGACCAGCAGTTTTCATGTGTATGGCCTTGACACGTCTGCAAGTGTCACACTTAGCCACATAGCGTGCAATTTCAATTTTCATCTTCGTTCACCAGTAGTGCTGCTTTAGATCATGATACATCTTAGTGCTTCCCGGATGAATAGAATAGCGACTAAGATGCGCTTCATCTAAGATTTGCTGGCGGAGTTCTTCATTCTTTGGCACTACTATGCGGTTATTGAACCATATCACACCTTGATCGTCTTATTTGAAACATTTGGCTGTTCCAGCCCTTATCTTCTCCCGTATGTGCTTCATACCCGCATTATCTCTTTGAGCATCAATTATCCTTTGCAAGATGATTGACTCAAGCTTTAGCTGATTTAGGGTTCCTTGTTGGACCATTCCTAGGTTTAGCTTTTCCATCTCCTGACATAGGGTATTGTCAGAGGTCTTCACCATAAGACAGTGGCAGGAAACCTTACGGCTCAGTGCATCTGCCACAACATTGGCCTTGCCTGGGTGATAATGAATTTCCAGTTCATAGTCCTTAATAAGCTCAAGCCATCGCCTTTGCCTCATATTCAATTCTGACTGGGTGAAGATATACTTCAAGCTTTTATGATCTATATAAATGTGACAGATATTTCCCAGCTGATAATGACGCCAAATTTTCAGGGCATGAACCACAGCAGCTAGCTCCAGATCATGAGTTGGGTAATGCTCCTCATGTCGGCGCAACTGCCTTGAAGCATATGCAATTACTCAGCCTTCTTGCATTAATACACAGCCGAGTCCACTGCCTGATGCATCACAATATACATCAAAAGGTTTGGTGATGTCCGGTTGAGCCAATACCGGAGCAGTGGTTAATAATGTCTTCAATTGTTCAAAAGCTTCATTACACTTAAAAGACCAATTGAATTTAATATCATTCTTCAATAAACTTGTGATTGGCTTCACAAGCTTAGAAAAATCTGGTATGAACCTGCGATAATATCCAGCTAGTCCAAGAAAACTCCGGACTTGGTGAACAGTGGTTGGGGGTTTCCACTCCAGAATATCCTTGACTTTGCTAGGATCTACCGCAATTCCCTTGGCAGATAACACATGCCCCAAAAATTGAATTTCCTCCAGCCAGAACGCGCACTTGCTGAACTTGGCATACAACTGATGTTCCCTCAAGCGCGTCAATACAATCCGCAAATGTTGAGCATGCTCCTCTTCATTTTTGGAATATATCAAGATATCGTCGATGAAGACCACCACGAACTTGTCCAACTCGGGCATGAACACCGAGTTCATCAAATAAGTGAAATGGGCAGGAGCATTTGTTAGTCCGAAGGACATTACCAAATATTCAAATAAACCATACCGCGTAGTAAACGCGGTCTTCGGTATATCCTCGGGCCGAATACGGATTTGGTGATAGCTCGACCTGAGATCGATCTTGGAGAATACCCTCGCTCCAGTTAGTTGATCAAATAAGATGTCGATCCTCGGAAGAGGGTACTTGTTCTTGATAGTGACCTCATTTAGGGGTCGATAATCCACGCACATTCGTAAGGTTTGATCCTTCTTCTTAACAAAAATGGCGGGGCAACCCCATGGAGACGATCTTGGCCGGATGAATCCTTTATTCAGTAGATCTTTTAATTGAATCTTCAATTCTGCCAACTCATTAGGAGGCATGCGGTACGATCTTCAGGAAATGGGAGCCGTACCGGGCTTTAACTCAATTACAAATTCTACATCTCTCTCAGGTGGCAGTCCAGGCAAATCTTCTGGAAATACATCTAGAAACTCACATACTACCGGAATATCCTTGATCTCCGGTACAATGGCTTCATATATTCTACCAGAAGCTTTGGCTGGATTGGTTACGGGGATGGACAAAAGAATCTCTTCTTGATTATAGCTCAACCTGACGGTTCTCAGCTCAGTGTTGAGAATTGCCTTATGTTGGGTTAACCAATTCATACCCAAAATTACATCTATATCCTGGCCTTTCAGAACAATCATGTTAGCAGGAAAGTTCTGTCCGGCCATTGTTACTGGCACTTGATAGGCCACTTCTCTAGTAAAAATGTGTCCCCCAGGTGAATGAATTTTAAACCCTTCTTTTGATTCATGACATGAAATGTGATGTTGCTCCACAAATTTCTTGCTAATAAATGTATGCGAAGCACCAGAATCAAAAAGAATAATTGCAGGGTGACTGGCCACAAGAAATGTACCCATCATCACCGGTTCACCTTCCTGTGTAGTGGCCACTTGAGTATAGTATATCCGCCCCGTCTTCTTTGTATTCTTCCCCACATTGTTTCCCTTGGGCTGAGCTGATTTCCCAGATCCTTGCTGATTATTTGATTGATTCTGCTTGGGATATGGGCAATCCTTGATGAAATGCGCAGACTTGCCACAATTGAAACACCCGGTTGAAGAGCTGCGCAAAGCAGGGAATCGAGTGCCCGGGGCACCCGACTGACTTGGGGTAGTGAGGGCATTATTGGAACGAATAATTATGGGTTGCTTGAAAGGGAATGAGGGTGGACGAGAAAAAGAGCGATTTTGGCTACAAGGCCGGACCACAAACCGTTGCCTTTTTGCCTGGCCCTGATTAGACTTCTCACCTCCAAATCCCTTGTTTTTCCCGGAACCTGCATATTTTGCTTCAATAGATAGGGCTGTGCTGACAGCCTTTCCATACGTAAGATCTATGCAGGCTGCCATTTTTCTCTGCAATCGATCATTTAGACCTCTCATAAAGCAATTCTTCTTTTTTAAATCAGTGTTCACCTGATCGATTGCATATTGCGACAGGTGATTGAACTTATTGAGATACTGATTGACAGTATCTCCTCCTTGTTTTAGCTTCATGAACTCTTCTTGCTTCATATGAAGAACACCCTCCGGGATATAATATTCACGGAAGGCCACTTTAAATTCTTCCCATGTTACTTGATGATTAGCAGGTTGAATAGCCACGAAATTTCCCCACCAGGTGCTGGCAGGGCCGCGCAGTTGTTGCGCTGCGAATAAAGGCTTCTGTGTCTCTGAACAGCGCAGAAGACCAAATTTTTGCTCAATAACCCGTATCCATTCATCTGCTTCCAACGGGTCCTCAGCCTTGACAAATAGTGGTGGACGAGTTTCAGAGAAATCCAAATATGTGGTTTCACGGGGGCCCTGTTGATAACCTCTTCCACCCTGCTGCTGGAATTGTTGGCCTGCCATTTCTCTCAGAAAGCGAGTATTGTCTGCAGTTGCGTTCACCAAGGCGGAAATCGCCTCGGTCAATGTGGGAGGAACCGGAGGTGGATTTGGGGTAACCTCCCTCCCCCAGAAGTTCCTGCTGCATCCTGTCCTCGAGTCCTGGTAGGCATCTGAGGCAAAGAACATTTGAAATAAATATAATATGCCAGAGAAACCTTCCATTTTACATTACCATCAAGAGTAATGATATAGACTCGATGTTATACAACAGGATACATTACCCATTATACAATAGTTCAACCTATTATACAACATACTACTTCTATTTCTATAACTATACTACTACTCCTGCTTCTGGTTGCTCTTGGCAGCTTCATCGTCAGGTGTGGGAGACCATTCATCGACCAGCCTCATAGAAGGAGGGGGCCTAAAAAGGTCTAACTCACCATCAAGTGCTTCTCCTGCATCATGCGAGGGTCTGGCTTCCGACCTGACAGGATCCGCAGGGACATTTGGGTGTAATTGCGAATACAGTACATGAACTTCCTCATGTAAAGTATTGCAATATGCCTACAAGTTGTCAATAGCAGTGCTAAGTTCTTCGACTCGGGCTCGAGCCTTCGCTTCCTTAGCCCAGGCTACTGAACGAGATTGTACCGCCCAATCAAGCGCCAAATCCCGATCAGCAAGTTGATCTTGCAGGCGGCAGATGTAACTTCTTAATTCATTTATTCGGTCTCCATCCGCGACCCATAAATTGGTCCTGCGTTGCAATTCCGTTTGAAGCTGATTCACTCGAGCTTCAAGTTCTCCAATCGGATCATTGCTTCCGCTACTGCTATCTTCCTCCCGTGGGGCAAGTTGGTGTCGAGGTACACCGATAGGCCCAGTATGCTTTCACGCAGTTTTCCTTGTACGCGGCGGCATTTTCTAAGGGGGAAAATTTATTAGTACCATTCTTAGCATGATGCATGAATAATTACAGAATCAACCTTAGTTGATTCAACCTTCTATACATTGCACTCTTCCAATCTGGTCTTTGAAATAAACTCTTCAGAGATGTTTAGGTAAGAAGAGAAGAAATTTTTCTAGATAAGTCTAAGAAAATCTTTTTGAAGATGCTACATAATATCTGCCAAGAAGGGCTACGGTCCGATACCAGCTGTGACAGAACCTCCCAAGTCATTAGGCTCACCTACAGTTGTCCTTGTCCAACAGACATCAGACAACCCTATAGATGTTCCTGAATAACTAGACAAGTTCGGTATCTTTTCTCTTACCTTTCCAGGAACGTTTCACCCGTCTGACAGACAATATGTTCATCGGAGATGCGGAAATGCGGAAGTGATTACATAAACTTACATTTATTTAAAAAGTAAGAGTAAGTCATTTATTACAGACCAGAGTATAAAGCGAGTGCTGAAAAGTATTATTACAATACCTCGGAGGCAAAAACTCCTCCCATTAAGTTCTTTACATAAAAGTTTTTAAGGAGGACTCGGTCCTCCAGCAGCTTCATTCTTGATTGTCCTCATTTTTCACCACCTTGGTACAAAAACAACAAAAGTTTGTTGTCTCCTCACCTAAAAACAACGGGGGAATAAAACCCTGAGTATGGAATTACTCAGCAAGTCTTACCCGACTAAAGAAAAGACTCTCAAGGGTATGCTGGTTATATGGGAGTCAAGGTAAGGCCTTTCAATAATCAAAGACTCTGTTTGCAGAATTGCTTACTAAAGTGGATCCTTAAAATCCAATTTTATTGTCAGGTTAAGTAAAATTACCTGAAGCTAGAGTTCTTTCTACCCTAGTTCAATCACTTGACCTGCACTAGCCAATTTCTTATCAACCCTTCATCTTCACTGGATTGCTACGTGTAAGTCAGTGGCCAAGTCTCCATAACCGCGGAGGTACGGCGATCCGAATCGATTATACTCAGCTGAGGATCTCCGATCACACGACATATGTAGCACTTAACCCTTGCATATGTCAACCCGCCACCGGGTTTCTTAAGACCAGATCAGGTTCACGCAAACCGAGAGCACAAATACACCACCGTCCAGCCTCTTGCCACGGAGGGTACACGCTACTCTCGCCACCGCTCCACGCCCATTTCGTGTTATCTTATTCTGGCCTTAGTCTGCCCGAGGCAAGGCTTACCCATGACGAGGTATGTGACCAGTTAAAGGGTCCTCGGTCAGCAGGCCTACATCGACAAGGTCCTTAATCGACTCAGACGGAGACACTACACCGAGACTCTCTTTCTCGTGCAAGTCACCTGCCCGGTCTCAGCTTAATCATTTAACCCCAAAGGTTGGTACCTTGCAGAGGTACATCTTTTTCGATGTTGGACCCATCATGGCCATGATGGATCCACCATCAAGTTTTGTTTTCAAAAATATCCCAACCAATTTTGCCACATCATCTTTTGTAAAAACAAAACATTTTTGTTTTACTAAAGCAAGGCTAAGCATCAAAATCTTTTGTAAAACGGGTGATCAAGGAAGGTAATCATATTCAAGGAAGGTAATGCAGGAATTGTTTTAGCAATCAACTCCTATCACTTAATGCACCAATCAAGTGAGAGATTTTAAAAACATCAAGGTAGGTGGCAAATGCACCGGGGCTTGCCTTTGTTTATGGGTGAGTCAGGCTCAGATCCACAAATATCGAAGTAGAAGCAATTCTCAGTCTGAGTTTCCAAAGGTGGTGGTACTTGCTCTTCAGTGGCTTCCACTTCTTCCTCGTGTTCTAATCATAACCACATATATTTATAAGAATGAATGCCATGTAATGCTCATGAGGGTGCAAAGATGATATAAACTTATTATCTAAGTCTTGAATACAACTTTCCTTCACGAAACTCCGAGAACTTAGGGTTTCCGGAGTCGGTAAAGGAGTTCACAGGGCAGGGGGGTTTGGGGTTTAGGTGTCAAACAAGGTCCAAATCAAGCCAAACTCTACCCAAGATTTCTAAATAATATGAGGAACTCATATAAAAAGTTTGAGTTCTTTTGGGATTACCATTTATCTTTTAAAAATCCAGAACCACTACCTTAATTTATTTTAAATACCTTAAAATTCCTAATTTAACCTAAAAATCATGAAACTATTTTTATTAATTACTAGGGAAAATAAGGAGTCTAGGAAAATTGGTTTCACAATTTTAGGATTTTTCTATAATTTTTAACAAATTTCCAAAGCTCTACTGAAAAAGAAAAAGAGAAAGATTGAAACAGTGATGGGCTGGTTTCAGCCCAGTGGCCCAGTCCAGAGGGGAAAGGCACGTGCGCGCCCGCACCCGCAGGGCAGATTTGCACGGAGGCCCTCAACGTCTTGGATATCTGCTAAGAATCCCTGGCTACTGTTCAACGTTTCACTGACATCTACAAAAACAACCCCGCGTTTCTATCCTTTCTCCGTTCGAAGTCCCCGGCGGCGAACTGCACCGGGACGTACTCCGACGAGCTAGCAGACCGGCCGAGCGGGGCCATGACCGGCACTCCCGAGCAGTGGGCATGGAATTGAACCACCCCAGATCACTTCCCCTAACCTAATTTCATCAACGACTAACTAATAAGCTCTGGCCACGGCGGCCGTGAGCATCGCGGCTTGGCGATCGTGTTCTCGGCGATCCCTGGCGGCCCGGTTCAATTGGGTGGGTCGGTGAGCATCACCATCATGTAAGGATGCTAGAACAGGAACAAGAAGGGAATGAGCAGACCTGGGGAAGGCTAGCCACGGTAGGGTGTGGTTCTCGGCGGCAGAGAGAGATTTGGGGCGAATTCAAAATTCGCGAGCTCTGGCGAAGGACTGTTAGCGATTAGCGGTGGCTGGGTGGAGGATGACCTTGCGGAGCTAGCGGGGGCTTCAATTTATAGGGCTCTTCGGCGGTGATCGTGAATTTGGGCGTTGATGTGCGGCGGTCGGAAGTGAGGAAGAACGCTGGTGCAGTGAACACGTGTTCACCGACGTGGCAGTAACTCCGGTGGTCGACGGGGAGTTTAGAAGGAGTCACGGCGATGCGGTGGCGCGTTTAGGACACGCGGCACAAGGCCGAGACACGGCGGTTCACCGGCGAGCTTATCTGCTCCGTCGCAATGTAGAGGAGAAAGCCACGGTGAGTCACCGGAGTGACCTCTAGCTCACCGTCGGCGAAGATCCTTACCCCGCGACGTTATCAATCCACCCCGCACGCGAATCTTAAGGCCGGCGACGCGAATCGCGGCGGAGGGGTGATCGACGGCGGTGAAGTGCTCTGAATTCCCCTCGATAGCACTGTACCATGGCAATGATGTTCAGGCACTCTGACAGACCATTTTGGAGCTTGGTTTTCTCTCAATTTCCAATGACAACTCCTCCCAGGCTCTGCAGCAAAATTGTAGAGCTATAAACTAGCAATAATTCGACTATAGGGCTTGAACTCATTTGAGCACTAGATCAAGGTTGAATTCATACTCAAAGTTGGCTCTGTTACACTGAACATCTGAATTTCAGAGGGGAACCGGCCTGACAGCCAAACTTTAGGCTTAATTATCTCCAATATTTTCTTAACAACTGTGGTCACATTCTTAAGCAAAGTTGTTCTCCTATGATTGGGCTACAATCTTTATGTGGTTACCTAGGGCAAAATCTCTTTTGTTTAGAAGTTACAAGGTCACAAAGATGAGCACAATACACTAAAATTCAGACTTAGTCAAAAGAGTTCAAATATGGCTCTTTTGCAAATAAGTCCAAAACTCAGGGTTTGGCTTGCAAATCATCCTAAATGTGAACCATGTGACTTTATATATTTAAACATAGTAGTTTTTACACTTTGGTCCAAATGTGCATCAATTTTGCACATAAGCCCCTAGGTTTTAGTTTTAGCGTTTTCTAGGGTTCAAATGGGGATTTTTGGTATCCCAGGGGTATAAGAGTGATTCAAGTTCATTTTTGGGAACATTTTGTGATCATTCCCCTAAAGATTTTAGGTTTTCTTAATTTGGGTTATGTCTTACCCCTTTAATCCCTATTTAGGCTTAAATTTCCTATTCCAGGGTCTTGTTTGCAAAACACCAAAACAATACAACTTGTTTGAAGTTTTTACCTAGTAAATGCACTCTAGGTATGTCAAACATATGCAATGCCAATGTTTATGATACCATGCTCAAGTTTTAGTTACAGTAACACCAGGGGTGTTACACTAGTCCTACCATTAAAGTTGGAACTCAAAGCAATCATGGCATGTGAGTCAAAAGCATTATAACTCCTATTATAATGAGAATTTCTAGAAAATTTTCTATCATTATACATGAAAGCATGATTCTTTTGATTACTAATAGCCATAGGGGCCTTCCCTTTCTCCTTGTTGGGAATGGGAGCCCTTTGGCTTGTTAAGTTCTTGGCTTCATTTCGAAAGCCAAGTCCATCCTTAATTGAGGGATGTCTACCAACGGTGTAGGCATCCCTAGCAAATTTCAACTTATCAAAGTCATTTTTGCAAGTCTTAAGTTGGGCATTAATACTTGCCACTTCACCATTAAGTTTTGTAATAGAAGTAAGGTGCTCAACACATGCATCAACATCAAAATCCTTACACCTATTACAAATCACAACATGCTCTACACAAGAACTAGATTTATTAACTACTTCTAGCTTAGCATTTAAATCATCATTAATACTCTTCAAGCTAGACACAGTTTCATGACAAGCGGATAATTCAGAAGAAAGCATTTCATTCCTTTTAACCTCTAAAGCAAGAGATTTTTGCACACTAATAAACTTGTCATGCTCTTCATATAAAATATCTTCTTGCTTCTCTAATAATTTATTCTTTTCATTTAAGGCATCAATAAATTAATTTGTCTTATCAACTTTAGTTCTATCTAAACCTTTGAATAAACTTGTGTAATCTACTTCATCATCACTAGAGTCATCATCACTTGAAGTAGTATACTTAGGGGTATCTCGAGCGCTTACCTTTTTCTCCTTTGCCATGAGGCAGGTGTGGCGCTCGTTGGGGAAGAGAGATGACTTGTTGAAGGCCGAGGCGACGAGTCCTTCGTCGTCAGAGTCGGACGAAGAGCAATCTGAATCCCACTCTTTGCCTAGGTGCGCCTTGCCCTTCGCCTTCTTGTAGGCCTTCTTCTTCTCCCTCTTCCCGCTCTTTTCTTGTTCCTGGTCATTAGCATTATTGGGACAATTTGCTCTGAAATGATCAGTCTTATCACATTTAAAACAGGAGCGCTTTCCCTTTGCTTTGCTCTTGTTGGGATGCTCCTTTCGTCCTTTTAGCGCTGTCTTGAAGCATTTGGTAATGAGGGCCATTTCATCTTCATTTAGCCTGGCAGCTTCAACTTGTGCCACCTTGCTAGGTAGCACCTCCCTGCTGCTGCTTGTTACCTTGAGTGCAACGGGTTGGGGCTCATAGATGGGCATTGGGCCATTCAATGCCTCATCAACGTATCTTGCTTCCTTGATCATCATACGCCCGCTCACAAACTTTCCGAGTATTTCCTCGGGCGTCATCTTTGTATACCTAGGATTCTCACGGATTGAGTTCACAAGATGAGGGTCAATGACAGTAAACGACCTGAGCATAAGTCAGACGATGTGGTGGTCCGTCCATCTCGTGCTTCCATAGCTCCTGATCTTGTTGACCAGGGTCTTTAGCCTGTTGTAAGTTTGCGTTAGCTCCACCCCCCTGATCATGGCTAACCTTCCTAGCTCGCCTTCCACCAACTCCATTTTGGTGATCATGGTGGCGTCGTTTCCCTCATGCGAGATCTTGAGGGTGTCCCATATTTGCTTGGCGTTGTCCAAGCCGCTCACCTTGTTGTATTCATCCCTGCACAACGATGCTAACAAAACAGTGGTAGCTTGTGCATTTTTATGAATTTTTTCGTTAATAAAAACAAGGTTGTCCGTACTATCAAATTGCATTCCATTCTCAACTATCTCCCAAATACTAGGATGGAGAGAGAAAAGGTGACTATGCATTTTGTGACTCCAAAAAGCATAGTCCTCTCCATCAAAGTATGGAGGTTTACCAAGAGGAATAGAAAGCAAATGGGCATTGGAATTATACGGAATACGAGAATAATCAAAACAAAAGTTTGAGTTAACCGGTTTATTTTTCTCGTCGTAGTCGTCGTCTCTTGGGAAAGAAGAAGACTCATCGCTGTCATAGTAGACGATCTTCTTAATGCGCCTCTTCTTCTTCCCGTCCTTCTTCTTATGACTCGAGCCAGAGTCAGTGGGCTTGTCGTCCCTAGGCTCGTTGAAGATGGACTCCTCCTTATCATTGACCATCATCCCCTTTCCCTTAGGATCCATCTCTTCGGGCGATTAGTCCCTTTCGTGAAGAGAACGGCTCTGATACCAATTGAGAGCACCTAGAGGGGGGGTGAATAGGAGATCCTATAAAAATCGACAACTAGATAGCCACAAAACTTTGATAAGTGTTAGAATGGCTAAGTAGTGAGCTCTTGCGACCACAAGTATCATAGAAAATCAATCACACAAGACACGTGAGTTTATCCCGTGGTTCGGCAAGTATAACACTTTCCTACCTCCATGTTGTGGTGTCCCAATGGACAAGGGTTGCACTCAACCCCTTTCAAGTGATCCAATGATCAACTTGAATACCACGGTGTTGTTTTTGCTTATCTCTTTTCCCGTTTGCGAGGAATCTCCACAAGTTGGAGTCTCTCGCCCTTACAACAAAGATCAAAGTGAAAGCACTAGAGTAAGGGTGGGAAGCAACACACACAAATCCGCAGCAATACGCACACACACAGCCAAGACTTGAGCTCAAATGAATCGCAACAAGTTCACCACTAGAACGGAGCTCAAATCACTACAGAGACGGAGTGTGGAAGACTTAGAATGCTCAAAGTATGCTTAGATTACTCCTCCATGCGCCTAGGGGTCCTTTTTATAGCCCCAAGGCAGCTAGGAGCCGTTGGAGGCAACTTTGGAAGGCAAATCTTGCCTTTTGTCAGGTGGCGCACCGGACAGTCCAGTGCACCACCAGACAGTCCCTGTAGCTGTCTAGTGTGCGATCTCCTTCCTTTTCTGGCGTATCCAACCATTGCAGATTTCTGACAGTTGGCGCATTAGACTCTGTCTGGTGCCCCCTGCCGACCATTGGAGCACCCACGCGTCGCGCGCGGATTGCGCGGCTGACCGTTGGCGTAGTCGACCGTTGGCTCACCGGACAGTCCGGTGCCTCACCGGACGGTCCGGTGAATTATAGCCGTACGTCGTTGAACGTTTCCCGAGAGCGACGACTTCGCCGCGGACGACTCACCGGACAGTCCGGTGCACCACCAGACAGTCCGGTGAATTATAGCCATACGCCGGCGTCAAGTCCCGAGAGTGGCCTGTTCACCGGAGGCTGGCCTGGCGCACCGGACACTGTCCGGTGCACCCAGACCGAGCTGCATTTAGCTGTACACAGCCAACTCCATTCCAAACCAATTTCTCTTGTTTCTAACACTTAGACACAATATATTAGTACTCAAATCAATGTACTAAGTCTAGAAACGTACCTTGTAATATGATTTTCACTTCTTCACTCTTTGGCACAAATTAGCACTTAGAGAAAATGTGTTGGACACTTAATCACCAAAACACTTTGGAAATGTCCCAAGGGCACATTTCCCTTTCAACCTACCCTTCCTCAAAACATTGTGTGGTGCGAAAGACTTCGCTTGGGGCCTAGAGCAGGCAGCTGCCTTCGAGTCTCTCAAACAGCACCTGTTTGGACTTAGCAACTCTGACAAGTCCCGACCCTTCGTTGTCGCTGCTTCTCTACATTGCGGCTTCACCATGCGCAGTCAACGCAGCATTAGTCCAAGAACAGGACAGAAATGGCAAAAGTCAGCAATGCCTAGTGTACTATGTCTCCGAAGTCCTCACGGCTTCCAAGTGCAATATGACCGAACTTGAGAAAATTTCATACGCAGAGGTCATGGCTTCGCGCAAGCTACGACACTATTTCGAGGCATTCAAAGTACGGGTCACTTCGGATAGGGGTCTAGGAGAATTGTTTAGGAACCCGGAGGCGTCTGCCAGAATTGCAAAATGGGCAGCTGAACTATCCGGGTACCACATCACCTTTGAGCCCAGAACGGCAATCAAGTCACAAGTCTTGGCAGACTTCATCGTCTATTGGACAGGACCTGTGGGACCACAGCAAGAACATTCGGAAAAAGTCTAGACCATCCACTGCGATGGCGCATGGTGCCATGTAGGGGCAGGCGCCGCGGCGATTATCACATCACCCGCCGGCGTCAAGTATAGATACGTCGCGTGCCTCTGTTTGCTTTAGAGTCTGACAGGTGCACTAACAACATAGCAGAGTACAAAACTGTCATCCTGGGACTTCACAAACTACGGGCCCTCGGCGTTACCACATGCATCATCAGAACAGACTCCAAGGTTGTCGTCGGCCAGATCGAAAAGGAGTACTCAGCGAAGGAACCCGTGCTCATGCAATACCTCACCGACGTCCGTGGCCTCAAAAAACAATTCAAGGCTTTCACCCTGCAGCACGTCGACCGCAACAAGAACGAAGAGGCCGATGCGTTGGCCAAGGCAATAGCCAAGGGCGAGGCCCTACCCTCTGACATGTTCTACCACGTCATCGACACACCAGCCATCCGTAACCCCGAAGGCTTGCAAATAACTCAAGACGCTGAAGGCCACCGAATTGTCAACCTCATCATGGTCGAAGACTGGCGGGTCCCAATAACATTATACCTCCAGGGCCACTACCATCCAACCGATCGCAATGAGGCCAAACAACTGAAACACAGGAGCAGGGATTTTGCAATAGTCGAGGGCCATCTTTACAAAAAGGGCATCAGCCAGCATATGCTGAAATGCATAACTGAAACCGAAGGCCTAGAAATCCTCCGCGAAGTCCACGACGGAACCTACGGCTCACACTCAGGACCTAGGGCCCTCGCAGCCAAGGTGATTCGTCAGGGATTTTACTGGCCTGAGTCACCAGGTCATGCGAGGCATGCCAAAAGTTCTCTCCTCACTCAGGCAACCCTTCGCAATTCACCAAGCTCATCGCCCACACATGGCCACTTCAGCGTTGGGGGCTGGACATCGTCAGGCCACTGCCTACGGCCCAAGGGAACCTAAAGTTCACCTTCGTCACCGTCAAATATTTTACAAAGTGGATCGAGGCTAGGGCAGTCTCCACGATAACAGCGAAGATCGCCCAAAAATTCTTCTGGCAAAACATTGTCTGCCGCTTCGGAGTCCCGTCCGAGCTAACAGTCGACAACGGCAAACAGTTCGATAGCCAAGACTTCAGGGAGTTCTGCAGCTCCATCGGCATAAAGCCAGTCTTCGCCTCTATCTACCACCCACAGTCCAATGGCGTCGTCAAACACGCCAACGGCAAGATTTTCAGCGCCATTAAGAAAAGGCTCCTTGATGACAAAAAGGGCAAATGGGCAGACCAATTACCTGAAATCATATGGGCGCTGAATACGACAGAGTGCTAGGCAACCGGGTTCACACCCTTTCACCTGATGTATGGATCCGAAGCAATAACACCGCAAGAGTTAAAGCATGGGTCCCCCGAACAAACGAATCAACCATCCCCGACATCAATGAACCGACCTCCAAAGATCTCATCGACGGAGACCGCATCCTCGCCCTGCAGGCCCTCAACAAGTATCAGGTCCAGACCAAGGCATGGCATGACAAAACTGTCATCCCAAGAGAATTCAATGAAGGGGACCAAGTACTCCTGAGGACCACCAGGACAGAGTCCCGGGGCAAGCTAGAGCCGAAATGGGAAGGGCCATACATAATCAAGACGAAGGCATCCCCAAGTGCTTACAGGCTAACAACTTCATCCGGCGAAGACTTAGAACACTCATGGAACATTGATAATCTCCGAAAATTTTTTATTTAAGATCCAAGGCCCAAGAGCCTTTGTAATTCTTCAAACAATGTCATTCAGGCCCGCACTCTTTTCCTCCCATGGGGTGAGGTTTTTAACGAGGCGGGGCCATGTAATATAACGCCAAAAAGCCCCCGCAAAAAACTCCAGCAAGCATCATTACCATGAGTGTCGAAAGAGACCGCATCGACGGTCTTCGACATTCGATGAATAAATAGTCACCGCAAGAGGTAGCCTAGACTACCCTCGCGTGCGACAAATTCGAGCAAAAGCCACCTAAAGGGTGCTGCTGGATGAGCACAATAAGTGTGCGATGCGAAGTCTTTTCTAAAGACAAATCCGAGCATAAGACGCCTAAAGGGTGCAGCCGGATGAACACAACAAGTGCGCGACTCGAAGTCTTTTCTAAAGACAAATCCGAGCAAAAGCTGCCTAAGGGTGCAGCTAGATACGCACAACAAGTGCGCGACATCACCTTATTGGTGCGAAGTCTTAACTATAAGACATTCGAGCAAAAAAGCCTAAGGGTGCAGCCGGACATGCATAAATATGCGACATCACCCTAATGGCATAAAGTCTACTACGATCCCTGCAAAGGTGCGAAGTCCGTACTAGCGAAAAAACCACCTAAGGACACAACTAGTTACGCGTCATAAGCATCAAACATCGCCGTGGAAAGCGAGGTCCACATCCCATTTCACGTGCCACTCCACCACGATTACAAATCGGGACAACTTCACAACAAACGACGTCATCATAGTTTACATACACACAGCGAAGGGCCCCCGGCCACATTGCACAAATAATACAAATCACATCTTGTTGCCCTCCCTCTCTATTGGGAGCCAGGGGAGGGAAGCGTTTTCACTTACTACCGCAACACGAGAGCGAGGGCAGCAAACATGCTACATCGGCCTAGCCTACGGAATAAGGCCTGCCTCACGAAAATTAAACAACATCATCTTCAACTCCTCAGCCCTCAAAAAGATTCCGCAGATCCCCCTCCCCAATACACGTCCCAGACGTCGAAGATAGCAAATCTCGTTGCCTGCCCCGATCTAGCCGAAGACGGGATCGTTCCATCCCCATCCGTCGACGCCTCCCACTTCGCGACATCTCGCCAACATTGTGATTCAACACTACCTTTCATCGGCGATGCTCTTCGGTCATCGCCCTAGCCGGGGGAGCAGACACTTCACGCACTTCAGGCTGCGGCAGGGACTCTGTCACGGCCAAATCCAATGCAGCAAAATAATCTAAATCCTGATCCGAAGACTCCTCAATCCATGAAAACGGGCTCCCAAACTCACCCACATCTGATGACCAAGACTCAGTTTTAGAACCAGACAAATTTCCACTAACAGGCATTGTATTCTCAGCCGCCACAAAATTAATATCATCAGTAAGGGTTGCTTGTGCAGGCCCAGACGTCGGAACCTGCTCAGCAACCAACTTTCAGCATCACAAAAATAAAGCCCTAAACCCAACACCCCTAACACGACCCCGCCACCTGTGAAGGAGCAGCCACCGCTGTAGGGTCTTCGCCAGCCGACGCAGATGCCGCTGCAGAGTCTCCGCTAGGGCTGGCTTGTGGCGCCGGTTGCTCTGCAGCCCCCGTCCTCGCATCTTCTGCCTAGGTCATCGAGCTTTACAGGCAACTGAAGTCTTCGACTTCTTCATCGTTCATCATCTACAGAAATAGCAAAAACATCAACAAAAAAATGTTACACACCTGCTCCAGCACCCGGTCAGACCTCTCCTGGACAGTGTCACGGCCGTGAGGGCCCCACATCCTATCGTGAAGCGCCCCAGCGGACCGCTTCAGCACCTCGTCTTCAACCTGGAAGATGCCACGGTCGAAGTCCTCGGTTGCCCGATCAAAGACTTCGAAATACCTGCATCCCTCACGATACAAAGCATTGGCAGCCCCCTCGCAGGTAATGAGCGAGGCAAAGTACATGAGACCCGTCATTATGGACGGGAGCAACTCCAATTCCTCCTGCAACCACCCAAGGAAGTGGAGGCCCACCCATTCGTCGGATGTGTCGAAGGGGCGGTTCGCGCACCGATCTGGCGGTACGCGTCCACGAGCAGCGCGTGCGCTCGATCGAC
Organism: Zea luxurians; assembly: GCA_029449295.1. Taxonomy (NCBI): domain Eukaryota; kingdom Viridiplantae; phylum Streptophyta; class Magnoliopsida; order Poales; family Poaceae; genus Zea; species Zea luxurians. The sequence continues at coordinate 31,197,926 of JAOPSE010000010.1, read as the reverse complement.
CCCAGCGCGGGTGGAGGCCTTCGTTTTGTCCAGATGGCCGCGCAGGCTTCTCTGCCCCGACTCTGCGTTGGTGGCACGCTTGAGGGCAAGGCTGACCTCGGCGCGGGCAGCTTAGGCCTCGACGCGGGCCTTTTCCGCGTCCTCCCTTTCTACCGCAAGCCGATGACCGACGTCCTCTTTCTCAGCCTCCGCCGCCGACAGCTTTTCAAGCAGATTGCGGCACCTATTTTCTGTTGCCGACTTGTCTCAGACGGCCTCTGTATGTTGCGTTCGGAGGCGCTCAATCCTCCCCTCAAGTCACCGCCTTTCGGCAACAAACTCTGTGGTCAGCGCCCCTGATGCAACATGCTCGGTGAAGGCGGCCGCCTAGCACAAAGACTGTTAAAAGCGGAGCTATGAACAAAAACAAATTCCAAAAGCACCGGTCACACTCACATGCTTCAGCTGCTGCGCAACTGAGGCGGCCACGTCCTTCGCAGCGGCGACAGAGGCAATTTCGCCGCTGGCGCAAAACTTGGACCAAGGGTCCTGCGAAGACCCCTTCGCCATGGCTGCCACGGCCACCGGAGCAGCTGTCACTGCCACCGAGACAACAACTAGTTGCCCGGACTCCGCTCCTACACCATGGTCACGTCAAAAACACAGACTTCGCGACAAAAAAACTCACCAGCAGGACCCTGTCCTGTGTGGGCGTCGAACATCACGACCCCGTCCACAAGGTAGTCGTCCATGGAAATATCCATGGAGAGTTCAGCACGCCCCACCGCTGCCTCAGCAACGCGCGGTGGCGAGGGAGGCCTTCGCTCATGTGTGGGCGCGGCAGGTGGCGGCATGCTAGGTGAAAGGGAATTAGGCTTACACCTATTTCCTAATTGATTTTGGTGGTTGAATTGCCCAACACAAATAATTGGACTAACTAGTTTGCTCTAGTCTATAAGTTCTATAGGTGCCAAAGGTTCACAATAAGTCAATAAAAAGGCCAAGAATGGGTTCAATCAAAGAGAGCAAGGAACAACCGAAGTGTGCCTTGGTCTGGCGCACCGGACTGTCCGGTGTGCCACCGGACAGTGTCTGGTGCCCCACCGGACAGTGTCTGGTGCACCAGGGAACCCGATGCCCAACTCTTCACCTTCGAGAAATTTCAGAGGAGCTCCGCTATAATTCACCGGACTGTCCGGTGCACCACCGGACAGTGTCTGGTGCCCCAAGGGAGAGCGACTCTGAACTCGCTAGCTTCGGGAATCCGCTCCGCTATAATTCACCAGACTGTCCGGTGTGACAGCGGAGCAACGGCTACTTCACGCACAACGGTCGACTGCAACACATTAAATGCGCGCCAGCACACGCAGAGGAGCAGTGCACATGCGAGTGGCACACCGGACAGCCTACAGGGCTTGTCCGGTGCACCACCAGACAGCCAGGCGGGCCCCCAAGACAGAGGTCCAACGGTCGAAACCCAACGGCCGGCTAACGTGGCTGGCACACAGGACAGTGTCCGGTGGCGCACCGGACTGTCCGGTGCGCCATGCGACAGACAGCCTCCCAACGGCCACTTTTGGTGGTTGGGGTTATAAATACCCCCAACCACCCCACATTCAAGTCATCCAAGTTTTCCACCTTCCAACTACTTACAAGAGCTCTAGCATTCAATTCTAGACACACCAAAGAGATCAAATCCTCTCCAAATTCTACTCAAAGCTTTAGTGATTAGAGAGAGTGATTGTTGTGTTCATTTGAGCTCTTGCGCTTGGATTGCTTCTTTTTCTCCTTGTTTCTTGTGATCATCTCAATTGTAATCAAGGCAAGAGACACCAATTGTGTGGTGGTCCTAGCGGGGAAGTTTGGTCCCCGTTTGATTAAGAAGAGAAGCTCACTCGGTCGGAGGGACCGTTTGAGAGAGGGAAAGGGTTGAAAGAGACCCGGTCTTTATGACCACCTCAACGGGGAGTAGGTTTGAGAGAACCGAACCTCGGTAAAACAAATCCTTGTGTCTCACTTATTTATTCGCTTGCGATTTGTTTTTAAGCCCTCTCTCAGACTCGTATTATATTTCTAACGCTAACCCAGCTTGTAGTTGTGATTAACTTTGTAAATTTCAGTTTTGCCCTATTCACCCCCCCTCTAGGCGACTTTCACTAGCGCCGGGCGCGCCAGGCGGAGGCATGCTGGCGCCGGGGGCGGTAGGCTTCGCGCTCGCCCGCGCCATTTTCATTTCGTGCCTCGGGTCCCCCACCCTGGCGAACAATTGACGTTTCCCTGGCACGTCTTGACAATCCTTCTCCATCACTGCCGATACAACAACACCAACATTCCGTCCGTAAGGGAAAATTTTCATCTCACGAGCTAATCGAGATGTAAACACGTCCTCGCTGGCCGCCCGGGGAATCGGAACATTTCTAGGCCATCGACCCTCGGTAACCTTCAGCATTCATGCGGAAGATTCCCGGAGCTTGAGCGAAGACATCGTCTCCCCGGGAGCCGCGCAGGTCTCCAGCAAATCCGCAGCAAAACTATCGGAAGCCCTCGACCCCTCAGCTGTTGTACCTAATTTCCTCTTCTTAGAGGCCACGCTCGGCGCTGTTCCCCACGAAGGGCCCTCGACAACCATTGTCATCACCTATTTCCCCTGGCGGACAGCAACATCAGCATCGTCGTCCCCCGAGTAGCCGGCATACGGTAGACGGTTCAACTCAAAAATACGGTTCAACCTAACATTTGAACTGCGGATATCCCAACTCCTCAGAGTCTCTATCCTCGGCACATACTTTCCTACAATATTTGTGGCCTCGGCCTCCACTTCATGCACAAACGCGGCCGAGTTGTGACTGCGTAAGTCCACCACAAAGGCAGGACTTCGCACCAGCTGGTCGCCTAGGGTTGGCATCCGACGGGGGGTCACTTCGCCCAACACCCAGCCGTGGGCCAATGGCCACACTCCATACGCAATAAATTCCTCAACCAAGTCACGCCCGCTACTTAGGCGGGCAGCATGACGAAGGGCCACTTCGTCTTTGCCCTCCTCCCCCACCTTGAATCAAGGAAACGCCACATAGCAATGTGAGCACAGAATGGCTAGAGGTAGGCTCGACAGGTCTTCAACGTCACCAGGTGCCACATAGAACCAAAAGTCCCACCAGTTGCCCCATTTATTCCTAGCACAGGGGTCTATTTCCACAACCTCAGTCGAAGTCTTCCTAGTCCTCGGCGTGAAGGTGCACGACCCGAATTGTGCTATCTTATTTCCTATTTTCCTCTTCTGCCAATGCAGGCAATAATTTTTCACGAAGACCTCCACAGACGGCTGCCCGCCGTAGGAAGTAACCACCCAAACATACTTTGCTAGTGCCACCGTGGCATTCGGCGTCAACTGGTGGACCTGCACTTCAAACCTTCACAGCACCTCCGCCACGAATCAATGTGTCGGGAGGCGAAGACCGGCAATAAAAAAGGCCTCAAAAACCACCAACTCGCCTTTAGGCTCGGGGACCTCCTCTGCACCTGGGGCCCGCCCGACACCGTTACCAAAGTAACCAAGCCGCTGCATCTCCAGCACGTGGACCAAGGAAATCCTCAAAGTACCAAACTCCACAGTATGGCTAGGCTGCAACTCCATCACCGCCAAATCACTCAAGGTCTCCTCGGACGACGGCATGGCCGGCGATGCGCTCGCAGCAGACGAAGAAGAAGACATTGCAACGTACCGTTGGCGGCGGCGTGTGGTCTGCTTGATGCGGGCCAGATTTCCGGAGCAGGAGAGCAAGGAGGGCAGGCGAGTAGTTTACGAAAGCTAGGGTTTCTACTGCGCAAATGCAAGCCAGAAATGGGCTCAGCCATAGTCGGGCTTTTTATAGGCGTGACGCGTCGCCTCGGGAAACATGCAGTCCAACAGTAACACGTCCAAGGTCACATTTCAAAAACCCCCGCGTGACCACTTCGAGCGAGGGCAGTGTCTTCACCATCTTACGGCGGTCTTTGTGAAAGCTCTCTTATGGGTTTTGGTGTTTGGATGACAACTCAATTAAAGGACTGACAAGTGTGCTAAGTGTTGAATAGGTGCTTAATGTAAAGCTAACAGGGTTCAACACAAGTGAACAAGTGTGATGGTGCAAGGACTAGATGATGGATAAATAATGGGCATCACAAGTAAGATCGACATTGCATAAAGTGAGACTCGGGTGCATAGCTCGGAGACAACTGATCAAGCCAAGGATGGAGGCAAGAAGAGCTTCGAGGTACCAAGTGCACGGGAGAAGGTCAAAGAGGCTGAGGAACCCAAAGCCAAGGGTGAAGAAGAAGGCTTGCAAAGCCAAGGGTGATCGAGTTGAGAACAGCTACGGCACATCAAGGATCACTACATAAGGACGTGACTTACAACCAATGAGGAAATGTCTATAGTTATGTGGTGTAAGTCATAAGGCTCAAGACCAAGCTCTAAGAAGGAGATCAAGGTCACTAGAATGAGAACAAATGTCAAAAACAGAACTGGAAGCAGCCCAAAAGAGCTAAGTGCACTCTGACCTTTAGTTTGGGTTGTTCCTATGTTTGGAGACATTCTATGTAACCTTTGCAGGATGTTGGAGCTCAGAAATGTCAATGTAAATCAAGTTAAGCTGACTTGATGATTTATGAGTCCAACATCTGTCTTAAGCATGTCAAATGCTAGAGAAGTGGAAATCCAAGAGAAGGTATGTTTCTAGACTTAGTACATTGGTTTTTGTGTACTAACATATCTGTCTAAGTGCTAGAAACAGAAAGAAAAGAAGAAGAAAAGAAAAGGAAAAAGTGTTGGCTATGAGCAGCCAACTTCAGCTCGGCTTGGTACACCGGACTGTCCGGTGGTGCACCGGACAGTGTCCGGTGGTGCACCGGACAATGTTCGGTGCGCCAGGCTGAACTCTGGTGAACAGGCCGCTCTCGGGAGAAGTCGGCGGCGTATGGCTATAAATCACCGGACTGTCCTGTGGTGCACCGGACAGTGTCCGGTGAGCCAACGGTCGGCTGGCCAACAGTCGGCCGCGCAATCCGCGCGTGAAGCGTGGCCGAGCCAACGGTCAGATGGGGGCACCGGACTGTCCGGTGTGCATCGGACAGTGTCCGGTGCGCCAACGGCTCCAAGGCTGCAACGGTCGTCTGCGCCAGTTATGGAAGGAAATCGGGCACCGGACAGTGTCCGGTGGTGCACCGGACTGTCCGGTGCGCCACCCGACTGAAGGCAAGATTCGCCTTCCTGGATTGCTTCCAACGGCTCCTAGGCCCCTTGTGCCTATAAAAGGGACTCCTAGGCGCCTCAAGCATTAGATATAAGTGCAGCCAACAAGTGTAGACATCACTCGGATCAATTCTATCTCTCCCTCTCGTGTATATCTCAATAGTTTGTGTAGAGGCAAAGCTATAAGCCTCTAGAGAGTGGAAAAGTGCTGCTACGAGCTAGAGCATAGTCTTGAGCATATCGTTACTCTACCGGAGTGCTGCCAAGAAGATTGTAAGCAGCCACGGCTCTGTTGTAACTACCTCAACATAGTGGAAGGCTCTATCTGTCTGACTGAAAGATCTGAGCAAACGGAGGAAGGAGTTGAAATAGACTCCAAGCCCAGGTGTGGCTAACTCCAACGAGGACTAGGCAAGCATTTCAGGCTTGGCCGAATCTCGGGATAAATTCTTGTGTCCACTTGCTCTGCTCTGTGTTGTGTGCTAATTCTGTCTTATTCAGTTCTCCTATCCGCACTTCACTGCTTATTTGTGGTACTAGCTTTCTTTGAAGTGCAGGATATTCTTAAGACAGGAATCTCAATTCCGCTGCAATCTACTCGAAGAGTTCTTCACTCCACTGCGATCTAGTCTTCGAGTAGAGTAAGAGTTTAAGTTTTAAGGTGATAATTTTTATTCGCCTATTCACCCCCCCTCTAGGCGACATCCAGATCATGTTCCCAGGCTAGAGGGAACTTTCAATTGGTATCAGAGCTAGGCCTCTCCAGTGTGGGCTTAGCCGTCCGGAGATGACGATGTCGTCACAAGAGGTAACTGTAGAAGTTCTTTTAGGCGATGGTTCTAATTACAAGTCTTGGTCTTTCTCTATTTATAATGCTTTCATGAGTGTTGATCCTGATTTGAGACAGGTCTTTAGTAGAAGTATTTTTCCCTCTAATGTTAGTAAAAATCATTCTAATGATGAACTAAGATGTCTATCTCTAAATCACCATGCTTGCAACATCTTAGTTGATTCTCTTTCTAGAGGTGCCTATTTTGCCATCATGAGTAGTGATAGTGACTTATTTGTTGATGCTCATGATCTATGGACTAAACTTAAGTTGAAATTTTTTAAGTCCATATGCACTTCCTCTGCTCCCTATATTGTTGGTGATACTAACTTGTCCAAGGGAGAAGAACAAGAACGATGGGCACCAAACGATGAATCCACCTCATCGACAGGTTTGTTCTCCACTAGTAATAAATGTCTTATTGCTAACAATGACGGTGGAGACTAAAGCCACGATGAGGAGGAATATGAGGATGATAGCGAGGATGAATCTTCATCACCACAAGGTACATTTTCTTATATTGCTTCCACTGACATTAATGACAGGGAAAATGATGTGGAAGAAGAGGAGATTCACAGTTTCTACATCCATCTCAACAAAGAGGACAAAGCACTCTTGGTTAAGCTGTTGAGAAGGAACAAGAAACAAGGCGAGACGCTTCTCAGGCTAGAGGAGTCCCTCATCAAAACCAACAATAGCTTGGAGAAAATGACCAAAGAACATGAGGAGCTAAAGTGCTCTCATGATGATTTGGTCCAACTGTATGAGTCTATTTTAATTGAGCAAAGAAATAATCATGATGCATTATCTAGTGTTGCTCAACTTAAAACTGAAAATTTCATGCTTAGGAGTCAAGTAGGATTGTTAAGTCATGATAACCTTGCTCTAACTGAAAAATATGACTTATTGTCTTGTTATCATGATAATCTCTTGGATAGACATATCATGCTTGAAGTTGCTCATGAGGTTGTAATTACAAACTGAAATTCATGTGAACTTCATTCTTGCACAAGTACACTTTTGGATAATCTATCACCATGTGCTAACCCCTGTCGCTCAAAAGAAAGCGAGTGTTTAAATGAGAAAAAAGTTGTAGGGTCACAAAAGAAATTGTGTGGGAACAAGAAGCAAAGACAACTAAGGAGAAGACACATTGCTCAACTTTCTCAAGATATCCACGGGCGCGTGGTGAAGAAGCTTGAGAAAGGAAAAACTGCAGCAAGTGTTAAGCTCCACAAGAAGGATGTTCCTAAAGATGAAGAAATCAACATGAGCTTGGAAAAAGGTAAAGATTCAATTAATCATGTTGTTTGCACTGACCATTTCTCTATGTCATCCAAGAACAAAAAGAGAAAAGGAAAAAGGGGGTGCTTTAAGTGCAATAAGGCAGGACACCTCATTGCGTCGTGTCCATACAACGACAAGGGAGAAGGGATAAGGAGATGCTTCGGATGCAATGACAAGAACCACATGATCACTTCTTGTCCGCTATTGATGAACCAAGAATGTGCATTCTCCAAGATGACTCTCTCCAAGGAAAATGACAAACAGCAAGCGTCATGTCAGGTTGAGCGACGCTTCTGCTACAAGTGTGGTGAGCAGGGTCATCTATCCAAGGTATGTAATAAAGGTGAGGTTCCTAAGCAAGTAAATTTGTCTCAATCTTATTCGCTTAGGAGACCCAAATCATACTCTTGTGCTAGATCAATCATGAGATCACCTAGAACTAACACTAAGACTGTTTGGGTACCAAAGGCACTTTTAGTTGAACGTCATGGACCCATTTCGAGGTGGGTACCAAATTGTGCTAACTAGACCATGCAGGTGCCTTGAGATGGACTGGAGACCATGGGAGAGCTTAAGACGGTTATCTCAACTCTATGCTTAAGCTGTTAATTGTTTTGATGTTTACTCATTGACCCAAGGTTGAATTATTGTGAGACACTAATCCCATGTTTATCTCAAGTGAAATAAAGTGAATAGGTCCTTAATCATTATTGGTGAATCAAGCAAAGGACCTTGATGAGATTCTGCAATTTGCTCTCCATAGGATGGTACCCTTGTATCCCAAGTACTTTGTTGATAATCAGTACTGCTCTTAAGTCTGATTGATGTGCTACCTGTCCTTGGAGCAGTTATGCTTTGTTGATTGCCTGTGTTGAGTACCTTTCAATCAATGATTAATGATTACGAAGATAGTAACCATGCGTGCTTAATCATGATTGTGTGCTTTAGAGGTTATGTCTCTTGAATCATTTAAATGGGTAGCTTTTCATTAGATATAACCACCATGATTAACTCTTTTTGTGTTCGTGAATAAACCAGTATCCCCTTGTGAGTTATGCTATATGGGTCTAATGATTAACCTTTGTGCAAATATGACATTTTGTTTAGTTTATGTTCACATGATTACTCTAGTCTGGTATTGTGTGAATACTAAAATCCATGTTGTGCCTCTAATGCACCCTTTTGAGCTGTAAGGTGCATAATCAAAAGAAGCCCTTAATTAGTGACAACTGGTGCTCCCATGGCAATTCAGGAAAAGGCAAAGGTATGGAGAATGGAACTATGCAATTTCATTAAATATCTTGAAGTTCCATTGATTGTGATCACAGCTATGGTCTTGCCTCTGAATTGGTAGTATCTTGGCCTAGGTGCTCCTTACATTAAAATGTTGTTTCTTTTGGTATACCTAAGGAACCTTCTTAATTATGATGTGCCTAGACATTGCGCTTTATATGCATGATCGTGTTGCTTTTCAATTGGTATATGTGGTGCAATGATTGTCAAGTACGAAGCATGTCTAGGTTGCTTGTAAAATGTTATACTTCTTGATGCATGCATTGTTGTATTAAGTCAACCCTTCATTTCGTATTCAATTGTTATCTCTTTGTGATGAAATTGAGAGTATGCCTTGATCAAGAGATGTTGTGATCCCCTCTAGTTCTGAGAAAGCTAGAATGTGCAAAGTGCAAGTTATTCAAATACTTGATGCATAAGTTTAGGGGGAGCACACATAACTTGTGTCTTTTGAGACTAATTGTTTCTTGAGCGATCTTGTGTAGTCTCAAGGTGGAAAAGAGAAGATGAGCAAGAAATGGAGCAATCAGGACTTGGGTACCTCTGTAAGTCAAGAAATTGGTATCTTAAGTCGTAAGTAAATGCATATTTTTAGATTGCTCATGCTCTACAATATTTGGTGATACTAGATGCTTATCCTTAAATATCATCGAACTATGATAATAAATGACCTTTCAATTGGTAGCCGTGATAGTTTGCTTCAATTGACCTCTTGTGGTAATCACTAGAATAGAAGCTTCATCTTGTGCCACTATACTATAACTTGCTCTAAGCTTGGTGACTTAGCAACAAGAAAAGGTTAGGATGAAGAATCAGGCACAAGTGTGGAGAAGCTACCGAGAGATTAATACTTTCAAGATGGGAAGTACACCACAACATGGTAAAGGTACAAAAGGAAGTATTGATCTTTTTGCGTATATGTATCTTACTCAAATGTTGGTAGTGCATATGTTGAATAAGTAAGGGGGAGTTTTTATAGTGTGTTTTTCCTCCTTAACACCCTGCTGTCCCTTGACATCATCCTATGTTCTTGCTTGTATATGGTTTTGTGTTTGATGTCAAAGGGGGAGAATTCGTGCATTAAAGCTTATCTCAACCTGAGAGGAAAGCTTAACCTAAGGGGTGATGTGTTAGTTTGAGCATTGTTAGTGTGTTATTGTGTTATTGACAATTCTTATCATATGCCTCTTGCAGTAATATATGTGTTGCATCATATGGACTAGTGTTTCCGCTGCTATGAATTTATTGGCATCTATAGTGTTTATTCTATAATAGATATTCATGTGGTTAATGATGCCTCAAGAGTAATGGTGCTTTAAGATTAACGGTGCTTTAAGATTGCTTTAAATTGGTATCTTAGTTTAATTTGGTATCTTAATGGTGAATAGTGGTAGGTTGATATTCCTATGATATATCCACTCAAGTGAATGGTGTTTAACTCTAATTCTATGCATTTGTGTGTTACGCATCATGGTTTGATCTTTGACACAATGCATCCCACAGGTGCTATGGTGTAGAAATGCTTCGAATTGCCTAAGTATGTGCATTTTGGCATTTAAGGCCAAAGCTAAGATTTTAATGTAAGCACATATTTAGGGGGAGCATTCTACAATCTTAGAACTCAAAATTTGTGCTTTAAATTTCACTTTTATGTAAGCTTTAATTGTGTTGCCATCAATCACCAAAAAGGGGGAGATTGAAAGCTCTCTTATGGGTTTTGGTGTTTGGATGACAACTCAATTAAAGGACTCACAAGTGTGTTAAGTGTTGAACAGGTGCTTAATGTAAAGCTAACAGGGTTCAACACAAGTGAACAAGTGTGATGGTCCAAGGACTAGATGATGGATAAATAATGGGCATCACAAGTAAGATGGACATTGCATAAAGTGAGACTTGGGTGCATAGCTCGGAGACAACTGATCAAGCCAAGGACGGAGGCAAGAAGAGCTTCGAGGTACCAAGTGCACGGGAGAAGGTCAAAGAGGCTGAGGAAACCAAAGCCAAGGGTGAAGAAGGCTTGCAAAGTCAAGGGTGATCGAGTTGAGAACAGCTACGGCACATCAAGGATCACTACATAAGGACGTGACTTACAACCAATGAGGAAATGTCTATAGTTATGTGGTGTAAGTCATAAGGCTCAAGACCAAGCTCTAAGAAGGAGATCAAGGTCACTAGAACGAGAACAAATGTCAAAAACAGAACTGGAAGCAGCCCAAAAGAGCTAAGTGCACTCTGACCTTTAGTTTGGGTTGTTCCTATGTTTGGAGACATTCTATGTAACCTTTGCAGGATGTTGGAGCTCAGAAATGTCAATGTAAATCATGTTAAGCTGACTTGATGATTTATGAGTCCGACATCTGTCTTAAGCATGTCAAATGCTAGAGAGGTGGAAATCCAAGAGAAGGTATGTTTCTAGACTTAGTACATTGGTTTTTGTGTACTAACATATCTGTCTAAGTGCTAGAAACAGAAAGAAAAGAAGAAGAAAAGAAAAGGAAAAAGTGTTGGCTATGAGCAGCCAACTTCAGCTCGGCTTGGTACACCGGACTGTCCAGTGGTGCACCGGACAGTGTCCGGTGCGCCAGGCTGAACTCTGGTGAACAGGCCGCTCTCGGGAGAAGTCAGCGGCGTACGGCTATAAATCACCGGACTGTCCGGTGGTGCACCGGACAGTGTCCGGTGAGCCAACAATCGGCTGGCCAACGGTCGGCCACGCAATCCGCGCGTGACGCGTGGCCGAGCCAACGGTCAGATGGGGGCACCGGACAGTCCGGTGTGCACCGGACAGTGTCCGATGCGCCAACGGCTCCAAGACTGCAACGGTCGTCTGTGCCAGTTATGGAAGGAAATCGGGCACCGGACTGTCCGGTGCGCCACCCGACTGAAGGCAAGATTTGCCTTCCTGGATTGCTTCCAACGGCTCCTAGGCCCCTTGTGCCTATAAAAGGGACTCCTAGGCGCCTCAAACATTAGATATAAGTGCAGCCAACAAGTGTAGACATCACTCGGATCAATTCTATCTCTCCCTCTCGTGTATATCTCAATAGTTTGTGTAGAGGCAAAGCTATAAGCCTCTAGAGAGTGGAAAAGTGCTGCTGCGAGCTAGAGCATAGTCTTGAGCATATCGTTACTCTACCAGAGTGCTGCCAAGAAGATTGTAAGCAGTCGCGGCTCTGTTGTAACTACCTCAACATAGTGGAAGGCTCTATCTGTCTGACTGACAGATCTGAGCAAACGGAGGAAGGAGTTGAAATAGACTCCAAGCCCAGGTGTGGCTAACTCCAACGAGGACTAGGCAAGCATTTCAGGCTTGGCCGAACCTCGGGCTAAAGTCCTGTGTCCACTTGCTCTGCTCTGTGTTGTGTGCTAATTCTGTCTTATTCAGTTCTTCTATCCGCACTTCACTGCTTATTTGTGGTACTAGCTTTCTTTGAAGTGCAGGATATTCTTAAGACAGGAATCTCAATTCCGCTGCAATCTACTCGAAGAATTCTTCACTCCACTGTGATCTAGTCTTCGAGTAGAGTAAGAGTTTAAGTTTTAAAGTGATAATTTTTATTCGCCTATTCACCCCCCTCTCTAGGCGACATCCAGATCCTGTTCCCGGGCCAGAGGGAACTTTCACTTTGGCACCAGCTGACTTAGTCGAACTGGTCCCTTGGAGGGCAAATGTTGGGGCGAAGGCGAACACGCCACCCTTCGCTCGTCGACTTCGTCCTCGCCTTGCACAGACGATGGCTGAATCCACAGAACCCGCCAGAACAGGCCAAGGGCGCCGACCTTGGCGGAGGCCTGTTCGACCCCCTTCACTCTCGTGTGACAAGATGAAGGCCCTGCCGAAGTCTATGGACCTCCTGCTCCCTCACCACTGAGGGAGGCCCATGTGCGATTCGACCCATAGAGATGGGCCCCGCGTAGACATGTGTGATTAGGGTCGTGTGTGTAATAAAGTTTACCATAATGACTATCTGTAACCTCCCCTCGAGGGAATATTCTGGGGATAAACCAGGTACTCGAGGGTCTAAATTTCTTTGACAGGGGGAGGCGGCCCTTCGAGTACCTATAAATACCCCCATACTGTGCCCAGGCACGGGGAGATAAACGAAGCTTTTGGCATTCCGTGTTAAGCTTTGCAAACTCTCTTCCTACTTTCCCATTGGATCAACCTGTCTTGGAGGGCAGGTTCCAACACCATTACGCCGTCTAGCTCATCGTCCACCTGAAGCTCAACCTGCCATGTAAGTCGCTACTGACCGGCCATGAATTCTTATGCGCTGGGACGACGGCCGTTGCTGATGTTGCGTGAGTGTCCTCGAACATGATGTATGTAGAGGAGTAGCACATCCGGTGGTGCAACGGCCTGGTGTACTACCTCGCTGATGAGCTCGGGATGCACTTCGTCTGGCAGCCTAGCCAAGAGTGATCGGTACTCGCCATGTCACGCGCGTTCGACGACTACTCTATCAAGGACTATGGCATCATCTCAGCGCCAGAGGTGACACAGACGAGGACAGACAACAATGACTAGTTTGTCATCCTCGCCATCGTGGAGGTAGCTTTTGTGCCGACTTGCCTTTCATTCTCTTCGCAAATACACACACTTGCCTTTTTGTTTAAGCAAGCGCGTATGGTGGTGTGTGCCTAATGACTGACGATGTACGAGAGAACTTCTTCTGACAGGTGTGAGACGTGCTCTCCAATGATGAGACATTGCAAATCGTGGTATATATCGAAGTCTGCATGATACTAATGGTTGGTGGTGAAACAACTAGATTAAAATAACAAAATTTATGTATGGCCAGGATCACAAATGGATAATGAAACATTTTTTATAACAGTATAACATACATTTTGTATATAAGTTATCGTGGTATTATATGTTCCCATTGCAACGCACAGTCACTCATCTAGTATATATATACATACACACTAGCACTATTTGTCACTCATGGTGAACCTTCACCCGGACTAGTCCCACCCTGTCAGCGCGCCCGATTAGGTCGCCCCCATGCATGCCCACCTGCAAGCCCCCCTCCCTCCCTCATGTCCTATTTTTCCTTTTTTATGTTGCATAGCTCGCATGCGCGTTATTTTTTTTCCTTTTTGCGGGATCCAATAACTCCATGCACATTTTCCTTTCTTATGTATGCATTCATTTCGTATGTGCTATTGCTCGTTTGTTTAGATTTATCAGTAATAACAAACGTTTCATCAGTAGTAAAACGTTTTGTCAGTAATAATCGAGTATTTTGTCAGTAACTACAGAACATTTCTTCACTGCTGATATGATAAATTACTGAATGTTTTGTCAGTAATTGTCCTTTTTGCACTAATAATTATAGTGCTTACTAATAATTATTGATATTAACCGATGAATGTCTAAAAGATCATAACGTCAGTAATTAATGAACGTTACGCCAATAATTACCAAACGCTTATTACTGAGCGTATCATGTAAAAGTTAATGACCGACGACTGAGACTGACTGGATATTTTACCGAGCGATTATTGTAAAATTAGAAGTTACTTGTTGACTGCTATATTTTAGTGATAGAATTATTACTAAGTGAATGCTGTAAAAATACTGTCTGCTGACATGACATACATGCAAAAAATAAAAATATACTGCCATATTCACTACCGGAATCGCAGGCTTTGCCGAGTGTTGTATTCTTTGCCGAGTGTCTTTTGTCGGGCACTCGGCAAACAAGGCTTTGCCGAGTGCCGCACTCGGTAAAGCTAGGCACTCGGCAAAGCGACCTTTACCGAGTGCTGAACACTCGGCACAGGGCGACACTCGGCAAAGACAACTTTGCCGAGTGTCAAACTCTCGGCAAAGGGGGCTCTCGGCAAACGGCCGTCAGCGGCCGTCCCAAAGCTGACGGCCGTCAGTCTTTGCCGAGAGTCAACGGCTGGCACTCGGCAAAGAGGTTCTGTGCCGAGCGCCACATAGTAGGCACTCGGCAAAGCATACTTTGCCGAGTGTCATCTATAGACACTCGGCAAAGTATATTTTTATTTTTTTATTTTGTTTCTCAAAATTTTTGTGGTATGTTCCTACACTATGTAGACCTACATGTATCATTTGTGGACAATTTTAACAGAGTTTTCAATCGTTAGTAGATTTAGTTCGTTTATTTGAATTTCTTCGGAAAATTTAGATTTGAACTGTAGGTCACTCGAAACTTGGAAAACCGTGCATTCAAAAATGATATTCATGTTACTTAGCATAAGTTACGACCGATTCCAGGAGCGGACCGGAAACTTCGAGCAACATGCTCACTAAACATGGCCGTGAACTTGCCATCCACATGTTTAAAAATTGTATAAAACACAAACAAAGTCAGAAAATCCTGAAACTTGTCCACGTGTCATGATATCATATGTACAGGCTGCGATAAAAATTTTAGAATGTTTGGAGAAAGTTGTGGGACACTATGTGTAGAAACCTAAGAGAACTACACATGAAATCATAGAGTTTCAATGTAGTTCTCCTAGGTTTCTACACATAGTGTCCCACAACTTTTTCCAAACATTCTAAAATTTTTATCGCAGCCTGTACATATGATATCATGACACGTGGACAAGTTTCAGGATTTTCTGACTTTGTTTGTGTTTTATACAATTTTTAAACATGTGGATGGCAAGTTCACGGCCATGTTTAGTGAGCATGTTGCTCGAAGTTTCCGGTCCGCTCCTGGAATCGGTCGTAACTTATGCTAAGTAACATGAATATCATTTTTGAATGCATGGTTTTCCAAGTTTCGAGTGACCTACAGTTCAAATCTAAATTTTCCGAAGAAATTCAAATAAACGAACTAAATCTAATAGTTATAAAAAACACTTTTATAATTATACCAAAATGGTACTTGTAGGTCTACATAGTATAGGAACACACCACAAAAAGTTTGGTTGCCAAAAATAAAAAAAATAAAATATACTTTGCCGAGTGCTGTCCAGTTAGCACTCGGCAAAGACAACTTTGCCGAGTGCCTGTCCTTGGGCACTCGGCAAAGTCTGTACAACACATCTTTGCCGAGTGCTCGAGATCCAGCACTCGGCAAAGGTGACTTTGCCGAGTGCCGGAGATCCAGCACTCGGCAAAGTTTATTTTTTAATTTTTAAAAATCTTTGCCGAGTGCCGGATCGCGGGCACTCGGCAAAGAACGTTTTAATAGCGTTACGGCGCCCGCGTCTCTCTCTCACGCTCTCACTCTCTCTCACTCTCTCTCTCACGCTCGCTCGCTCGCCGCCGTCACGCCGCGCCGCCGTCGAGCCGCCCATCCTCGCGCCGCCACCCGCCGTCGAGCCGCCCGCCGTCGAGGCGCCCGCCGTCAAGCCGCCCGCCGTCGCGCCTGCGGCGAGCACCGCTGCCCGCCGTCGCGCCCGCGGCGAGCAGCGCCGCCCGCCGTCGCGCCGCCACCCGCCGTCGCGCCCGCGGCGAGCACCGCCGGCCGCTCGCGCTCGCCGCGCCCACGGCCGTCGCGCCCACCGCTGTCGTCGCGCACGGCGAGCACCGCCGCGCCCACCACCGTCGTCGCGCGCCCGTGGCGACCACCGCCGCCGTCGTCGCGCACTCGGCCTCCCAGCTGGTATATTCCCGAAGCACTTGTGCCAGTGTCATACCTCATTATTGCAGTGGGTAGCAAGGTAGAGTGGTCGGGCCACCTTCAAGTGTAGCATGTACAGGTGGCTATGGCTGATTATTGTGGCGAGGAGGCTCCCACGGCGGTGCCAGATGTAGAATATCCTGTGTGTGCGGCTTGTCAATTCCACCAAATTTTAGATATGTGTCATCGTGGTTCGCTAGAGGCTAGAGCAATCTAGGTATACTTTGAGACGATGCACAGGTACCACCCCATCGACTTCTGCTCATCAACGTCGTCATTACCATGTCGGATCAACTTTTGTACTAGGCCGCAGGGGCGAAGAGCAAAGGCATCAATGTCCTCCTCATGGTGGAATGCTAGGCAGTCCCGGTATAGGTGTAGCTTATTAAAGGTGGCCTTGTGAACACGGTCGACGTTGATGTGTGTCAAGATGGAGTCCCTGGCATGCTTCACGATTGGCTTGTCCCACGAGCGTAGCAGCCATATTTGCTGGAATGGAAGCGAGGACGGCTTCAAACGCTTGTCGATTGTCGTGGAAGCCGGCGTCGTGAATTCAACAACATCCCAAAGCTATTGGGCCTTCATCTTCACCTTCATCACCGAACTTCCCTTGTTGTTCGTCAATGAGCATCAACCATGACGTGCCCTCCAGAACTCTTTGATCACCTGGTGGATGACGGGCAGCCATAGCTCTGGCGACGTGAGACGTGGAGCCTATGAGGGCTCTACGACATGTGTGTTGGCTTCTCGTCGTCGTCATCCTCCACGGTAGGGCAGGGGCAACGGCAGCAGTGGCTGCAGCCTTGGCCTTGGCCTGCGCTGCTCTGAACACCTCAGCTGCTTGCATTGTCGTCTCCTTTGCCGGGGCGATGCAAAGCATGCCGCATGCTTCGTGGCATCCACGGCGGCTACTGCTCCCTTTCAAAGGCCAGACGAGGTCGACATCCTCTAGGTGAAAAGCCCCCCGTGCTGTGATACCAAATGTTGGGGAATAAAACCACAACTTGGAATTAGGATTTGGTTGGCAGTGCTATGATAGCTTCTTGAAGTTCTATTTAAAGAGATAAAACGACAATTTTACAACTAAAGCAAAATAAACTCAACAAGTTAAGCTTAATGGCTCAAATCAGCCCTTACAAACTCAGAGTGTGGCGCACAGGCAAGGTGTTACTGGTTCCGTGTGCCCAGCTGCTGGGTAGTGGTGGTGGTGCGCGTGCGCCGCCCACGGCGCGTAGGGGACGACGGCGGAGGGGAGAGGGAGGCGGTGGTGGTACTGGTGGTGCACGACGGGCGGGTCGGGTCGGCGCCGCCAGTCGATGAAAAGCCTGCCGCGCGCCGCCTCGCCGACGCCGCGGCCGAAGGAGACTGTGTCCCCGGCGTCGAGGCGCTTCTCCTTGACGAAGCGGCTCCAGCCCTTGGTCATCACGTAGCTCTGGCTGCTGTTCCAGTAGGAGTAGCGGAAGCGCCAGGGCTTCCCCGTGCGGTCCTCGAAGCTGAGCAGGAGGCCCTCCAGCGGGAAGTACTTCTCCGCGTGCTGCTTCGGGATCACCAGCCGGTTCAGCTTCCCGACGTCGCTCGGCGTCACCACCTTGTCGAACATGTGCTCCTTCTCCACCGTCGCATGCTGCTGCTGCTGGTGCTGGTTGTGCTCAGCAGCCGCCCTCTCCTCTCCGCCGCCCGACCGGGTCGCGGGCGGGGGAGCGGTGAACTCCATCGATCTCCGATCGACGACCGGCGATCGGTCGAGATCGAGCCGGCCGTCCGTCGAGGCAGCAGGTCGAACGTAGGCCGTAGACGCCGGCCGATCGATCAACGCTGCTGCCGCTACCGCCTCCGCGTTGAGACTTTCCTTGTGGTCTGGATTGTTTTGGAGGTCGGGTAAAAACCAGAGGTGGGTGTTGGATCAAGATCGCTGGCTCACTTGTTCTTGTTAAGTTTGAATCATGCAAGTAGATACTTGTTAAGTTTGAATCATGCAAGTAGATACTTGTTAAGTTTGAATCATGCAAGTAGAAATAGATCTTTGAAAACCTTGTGCTCACTGTGTGCATGTCAGCCATCGTGCTGTTAGTGTTATTTGCAGGTTTTTGTATTAATAGACTTGTGTTTCTTTTTTACAGAGAAGATACTTGTCTTCCTAGCCGCTGCGGGTCTGCCTGCACCGCGTCGCGTCGCCACTGCACCGACCCGCCACAGCCCCACTAGCCTGACTCCACCGCCACCCTAGGTATAACCTCTATTTCCGCATCATGGTCGTAGATCACGTAACCCAGTTAGGCGTCTCCCGTTCGAAAGTGATACGGTGTAGATATGCAGATCTTTGCATATCTACAAATGTATCAGTTTCGAATTGTCCACGTTTTTTGGACAGCCCGCGGTTGCGTAGATGGTGTTAGTTTCCATGCTCTACTCCGGTCCGAGAAAGAGTTTCGGCGTCACCTCCCTGTTGTTCTCCGGACAGTACACTCTCCCTGCCAGGACGTGTATCCGGAGAACAGCGGGGAGGTGCTGCCGAAATTCTATCTCGGATCGGAGTAGAGCATGGAAACTAACTCCATCTACGCAACCGCGGGTGGGATTAGGACCTATCCTCACCTATTAGAAGGTAGGAACGTAGTGTACATGCATTACATGTCTATATTAAACTATACTCGGTTATATATGTTAGAGGATGGAGGACCGTGAGTGGATGTACATGGGCCGCGTTCGACGTAATGATGTCACCCCAGAATGGATTAGGAAGACCGATGCTTTCGTGGAACGGGCATATGGCGAAGCTGCTAAAGGAGCTAGCCTAGTCCCTTGTCTGTGCAGCAAATGTGACAACCGGAAAAGAAAACCAAAGAAGGCCATGGTAGAACATATTTGGAAGAATGGATTTACGCCGGACTATACTCGGTGGATCTTCCATGGTGAAGCGCATCGCACGAGAGAGGAGGTGGTGAGACAACGCGTCGAGGATTACGATGCTGATGCCGGGGTAGGAGACATGTTGAACGACTATCACGAGGCACAGTTCGCCGAAGGACGTACGGAGGACGAGCCAGAGGCAACCGCAAAGGCATTCTACGACATGTTTGACGCGGCACAGAAACCCCTTCACGGCAAGACAAAGGTTTCTCAACTGGATGCCATTGGGCGTATAATGGCGTTCAAGTCGCAGTATAGCATGAGTCGAGACGCATTCGATGGTTTGTTGACAGTTATTGGCAGCCTGCTTCCGGAGGAT
This sequence comes from Zea luxurians, assembly GCA_029449295.1. Taxonomy (NCBI): domain Eukaryota; kingdom Viridiplantae; phylum Streptophyta; class Magnoliopsida; order Poales; family Poaceae; genus Zea; species Zea luxurians. The sequence goes on along the minus strand of JAOPSE010000010.1, from coordinate 31,178,469 downwards.
CACGTTCTGCCAAAGAGCATGTACGAGGCACAGAAACTCCTTCGTGCACTCAAGATGACGTATGAGCAGATACATGCTTGTCCGAAGGGCTGCGTCCTATTTAGGAAAGAACACACTGAGGCAAAGTACTGTCCTAAGTGTAAATCGTCTAGGTTCATGGAGGTAGACTCTGGTGATGGACAGAAGAGGCAGCTCGACATCCCCGTGACAATCCTACGCCACCTTCCGTTCATACCGAGGATCCAGCGTCTATACATGACAGAGGAATCCGCGAAACAGATGACATGGCACAAAAAAGGCAAACGATACAATCCTGACAAGATGGTTCACGCATCCGATGGTGAAGCATGGACCCACTTTGATGCCATTCACCATGAGAAAGCCAAAGAGGCTCGACATGTTCGTGTTGCGCTGGCCACAGATGGGTTCAATCCCTATGGAATGACCGCTGCCCCATACACATGTTGGCCTGTGTTCGTTATCCCCATCAATCTCCCCCCCGGCGTATGCTTTCAAAGACAGAACATATTCGTGTCGTTGATAATTCCTGGACACCCGGGGAATAAAATGGGCGTGTACATGGAGCCTTTGATTGATGAATTGGTCCGTGCTTGGGAGGAAGGGGTATGGACGTACGACCGAGCTACGAAGACAAACTTCAAAATGCATGTTTGGTACCAGTACTCCATGCATGACTTTCCGGCGTATGGGCTATTTTGTGCCTGGTGTGTTCACGGTAAGTTCCCATGCCCAGTTTGCAAGGAAGCTCTTAGGTTCATTTGGTTGAAGAAGGGTGGCAAATATTCGTCATTCGATAAACATCGACAATTTCTCCCTCCTGACCATGCATTCCGACAAGACATCAAGAACTTTACGAAAGGTGTCGTGGTGACAGACCGCCCACCTGCAATGATGACTGGTGCCGAAGTTCGCGAATAGATAGATGGTCTCGTGGCCAACCCAGAAGGTGGTTTTGTGGGATATGGTGAGCAACATATGTGGACACATAAGTCGGGCCTGACTCGGCTCCCCTATTATGATGACCTGCTCCTTCCACACAACATTGACGTGATGCACACTGAAAAGAATGTCGCCGAGGCACTTTGGGCGACAATTATGGAGATTCCTGATAAGTCAAAGGATAACGTAAAGGCAAGAGTGGATCTGGCAGAGTTATGTGATAGACCAAACCAAGAGATGAAGCCGCCTAGTGGTGGTAAGACATGGAGAAGGCCTAAGGCCGATTTCGTCCTGAGCAGGGCCCAGAGGAAGGAAGTACTACAGTGGATCAAGATGTTAATGTTCCCTGATGGGTATGCAGCTAACCTTAGTAGGGGGGTGAACTTATCTACTCTGCGAGTCTTAGGGATGAAGAGTCATGACTTCCACATATGGATTGAACGAATTCTTCCGGCGATGGTTCGAGGCTATGTCCCTGAGCATGTCTGGCTAGCGCTTGCAGAGTTGAGCTATTTCTTCCGCCAGCTTTGTGCAAAAGAGTTAGCTCGGACCATGATTGCAAACTTGGAAAGGATGGCACCCGTGTTACTGTGTAAGCTGGAGAAGATCTTTCCACCCGGCTTCTTCAATCCGATGCAGCATTTGATTATTCATCTCCCATATGAGGCACGAATGGGGGGGCCCGTGCAGGGACGTTGGTGCTATCCAATCGAGAGATGTCTAAAGAGTATCCGAAAGAAATGTAGAAATAAAAGCAAAATCGAGGCTTCCATTGCAGAGGCATACATACTGGAGGAGGTGTCAAACTTCACAACAACTTACTATGGTGACAAACTGCCGAGCGTGCATAATCCACCCCCTCGTTACAATGATGGCGGCAATGAATCGAACCTCAGCATTTTTCGAGGGCAACTCGGAAGCGCGAGTGGTTCGACCACCAAGACCCTGAGACATGAAGAGTGGCGCCATATCATGCTATATGTATTGACCAACCTTGAAGAGGTGACGCCATACATGGAGCAATTTCTTCATGAATTCTGGCGTCGATCAAGGGACCCAACTCCACAGGAATATGATACCCTTCTTAGAAAGGGTGCGGGAAATGGATTGCCCGATTTCATTTCCTGGTTTAAACATAAGGTACGTGCTTAGTTTGTTATTCCAAGTTGCTCTTACGTGCGAATAATATAACAATCTAGCGTGTTTGAACTTGCAGGGCCAAAGAGAGCCGTCTATGAGTGCCGAGTTGAGACAAGTAGCCAATGGCTTTGCCTATAGGGTCAGGAAATTTTCTGGGTATGACGTCAATGGATACCGTTTTCGCACAACAAGCTACGACCAAAGTCGGGCCAATCAAAAAACCACGTGTTCTGGAGTCTTTACGCCCGGGCTTGACGAGGTCGAGTATTATGGAAGAATTGAAGAAATATATGAACTCAATTTTTATGGTTCCAAACCTCTTACTCCAGTGATATTCAAATGTCATTGGTTTGACCCTGAAGTTACGAGACGGACACATTCTAATCTTGGGATAGTCGAAATTCGACAGGATTCCACCTTAACAGGAGACGATGTCTAAATTGTGGCCCAACAGGCCACACAAGTGTATTATCTTCCATATGCGTGCCAAACGAAACAATATCTTAAGGGTTGGGATGTTGTGTATAAGGTATCACCGCACGCTAAATTACCTGTTCCAAACGATGAAGATTATAACTTAGACCCGGACACATATGACGGAGAGTTCTTCCAAGAAGATGGGCTCGAAGGGCAATTTGAGATAGACTTAACCGAAGCGATCGGAATGGAAGTAGATATTGAAATGGTTGTTGATGACGAGGATGATGAGGTGCAAAATGAGAATGACTTAGAAATACTTGAAGGCAATGCCAATGACGAAGTTGCGCCTTCAGATGATGTTGACTATGAAATGGTTGATAGTGATGATGACACTTATGATCCGGCTAACCCGGACACATATGAAGATTATTTTTAATCGATGTAATGCTATATTTCATTTATTTTGCATATGTTTCTAAATACATATTTTTTTATCTGTGCTTAATTGTTTACTCTTAATTGCAGGTTGTTGGACAAAGATGGTGGGCGGTAGGACGAGGACGAGGAGGGGGAGGGGGAGGGGGAGGAGGAGCACCCGTAGGACGGAGGAGGAGGTGCAGCAGGACGACGCCGTACAGCAGCAGGTGGAGCAGCAAGCCGCTGTCGATGCGGCACAGCAGGACGACGACGATGCGGCGCAGCAGGACGACGACGACGACGCCGCCGCTCAGCAGGACGTCTCAGGTTCTGGCTCCTCAGGTTCGAGGAGTATCTACCTGCGAGGTCCCGCGAGCCTACCTAAGCGACCCATACTTCGTGACAGACGTTCGCTCATACGACCCGATGGAGAGAGGTAGGTAACTTTAGATGTTGTTGCTGCTTTTTCATATTATATGTTCAAATTAATAATAGAAACTAATACTTCATCTTAATCACTTCGACAGGTCTTGGATGGTTTTGGAGACTGCAGGGGTCACGGCCGCAACCCCAATGGCATCCTCGGCCTTCTATGCCGGGAACACTTCCCTGGGCTTGTCGAGTACGCCGGAGTGACGAGCCCAGCGTACACCTTCGACCACTACGCCGTCGCCCCCGATGCAGTAGATCGGGACGGCAGACAATTCAACAACAAGGCGGAGCGGGTCAAGCAAGAGCTGTGGGTAAGTCTTCCTCGCACTATATTGTTTAATAAGTCGCATTTGTTGCATATTCTTTAAATAATGTATGGATACATCGTCTTTGTATGTAGGATTTCTTCAGGTGCGATGCTGGATACGAGGCCAGGGCGGATGTGGTGTCTACGACGTGCTGTAAGAAGCTCGTTGTGGACATGCACTACGAGGCGCGCATCCAGGCCATCGTCACTTACCACGGCTCCGTCCTTGGGGAGAAGGTGAACAAGAAGGACGCCCGAACCATGTCATTGACTGCGGACCAGTACTTGCAGGTAAATACAAAACTTTATTATTGGTACTAAATATGCTTATTCTTATCTTCTGATATGCGGTGTACTTATATTTTTTTAGATGATTCCTCATTGGTGCGCCGCGCATCCTGAGTGCTGGGAGAAGATGGTGCAGAGGTGGTGCTCGGCTGAGTGGGACGAGGCGCACAACGCTAGCCGGGAACGGCGTTTGCTGATGCAAGGTCCCTCCCACCATCAAGGCAGCCGCAGCCTGGGCAAATACGCGGAAGCATGGGTACGCGCTCTTTTTTATTTAGGTATATAACTTTCGATTAGACATGATTTCTAACCATATCGTTGGTTTTCTCGCAGTCGGCGACACATGGTGGCGCGCCTTGCTCCACGTTCTCGGCATATGCCATGGCCCACAAGGGGAAGGCGACGTCCGACATCACCTACAACCCGGATGACGGGCCCGAGGCGTACACCAACCCCGCCATCCACAGCCGACTCAGTGAGTACACCGCAATGGCCAAGGAGGTCCATGGGCCAGATTACGATCCGAGGACCGAGGACATCGACGGAGATGTCCTCATGAGGGTCGGAGGAGGCAAGAGGCATGGGCGGTACTGGATTGCCGACGGGGCAATCGACTCGTCCTCCACTCCCACTCTCTCTCAGGTGCGAGCAAGGAGCACGAGCGCGAGCCCAGCCATACGACCTCGGCAGGACACCTCACAGCATCGTATCCAGCAACTCCAGGTTATTCCTTATCTATTCATCGTTCATTGATTTTTATATATCTTCTCTTTGCATTATCGTAACATTAGGGCGAAATATTGCAGACTCAGCTAGATGATGAGAGGAGGCAACGTGAGGAGCTGGAGAAGAGGATGGCAGATTTGTTCGCGTACGTGCAGAGCCTTGGCGCCGCACAGGGTCATGCTCCACCACCTCCGTTGTTCCCTGCAACTGACCCTGCTGAGTTCACTACTCCTGTGAGTATCAAAATTTTAGTACTGCATGATATATATTCATATGTTCTCACACATACAATCTATTCTCTATGCAGGGTCAATCGGCGGCGTCGAACAACCCTCATGCTTCGTCCAGCCCTTCGCCGAACCAGTCCAGATGCCCACCTCGTTGATGATCCAGACTTGGTCTTGTGAGTGTTGGTGATGTTTGGCTAGTGACACTTTGTGATATATATGTGACGGTTGGTGATGTTTGGCTAGTGATCCAGACTTGGTAAATACACATACTTGTATTTGTGAGACTTATATTAGTGACACTTTGTGATATATATGGTGTTGATGATAAATGTGTTCATTCTGTGATGCGATTGATATATAATGTGATGTGAATGATATATATCTTTTGTTTGTTTGGATGGAACAGCAAAAACAAATAAAAAAGGGACATCCTGGTCACTTTGCCGAGTGTAACACTCGGCAAAGGGTTCTTTGCCGAGTGCTATGACCATGGCACTCGGCAAAGAAGGCAACCTGGGAACCGGTAAAGCCATCTTTGCCGAGTGCTGACCATGGCACTCGGCAAAGAAGGCAACCTGGGAACCGGTAAAGCCGTCTTTGCCGAGTGCTGAAAATGGCACTCGGCAAAGAAGGCAACCTGGGAACCGGCAAAGACATCTTTGCCGAGTGCCACTGCCAAGGCACTCGGCAAAGGGACTGGCAAAGGGGCCCACTGGAGGGTTCTTTGCCGAGTGCCAGTCCACCAGACACTCGGCAAATAAACCTCCTTTGCCGAGTGTCGCCGTGGGCACTCGGCGAAGGATCCGTCACCGTCACTTGGCGCCGTGACGGTGACTTTTCTTTGCCGAGTGCCAAATGGCACTCGGCAAAGTCTTTGCCGAGTGCCCGACAAAAAGTACTCGGCAAAGATGCTGTTGCCGATGTACAGTTCGCCGAGCGTTCTTTGCCGAGTGTTACACTCGGCAAAGCATTTGCCGAGTGTAAAATAGCCTTTGCCGTGTGTCTCAGACACACGGCAAAGAAGCTGATTCCGGTAGTGATTTAATATTTTACATACCTAAATAGTGTTCTCAAAAAAGGAAAAAAAAACTAACCATGCATGCAGGCATGCGCACAATGCTGAAAAAAAAAGAAAAAAAAATTCAGGAGAATCCCGATCCGAACAACTATCAGGAAAATAAAGGATAAATAAACTGATATTACAAGCTGACTTTGCGCATATATAGTTGTTCCTCATTGGCGTTACCACTGCGGTGGCTCATTTAAGCTTACACGTTCGATCTCTTCAATACATCCATATACTACTGTTTCGTCGTTGGCACGGTGGCACCATGCATTTCGGAATAGTTGTTCCTTGTACCGCCTTGCTTGGCTTCTTCCTCGGCCTTTTTGTCGGGCACGCCGTGATGGTTATCTATGCCGGGTTGGTTTTCCTCAGGCTTGTTTGGGCGCCCATCCGCAGACGACACGCCGTGCGCCTCCTCCAGCTGGCCCGCCGGAGGCAGACTTGCGGCTACAATGGCGGCGTCGTCGTTGTCGTCCCATTGCGTTGCCCCTTCTTTAATCTGGGAAGTGTCATCCGCAGCGAGTGTTCGCTGCAGGGCAGGGACGCCAGCGGAATGTGCAGCACGACGGCAGAGCGCGAAGCGAGGGAGCTGGAGCTGGAAGAGGAGGGTCCATCTAGCGGCCATGATCACTGTGTGGCTGTTGCTTGTTCTCGATCGGACCGATGATCGTAGCTAGACCTAGCTAGATCTAGATGACGGCGCTGTTGCTTCGTGAGTGCTCTCAGCTCTGATGGATGGGTTATGGGTAGATGATGCATGCAGCTTGTGGTGAGGTGATCGATGGTTCGCCTGGTATTTGTAATGGTGAAGGATTTACGGGGAGCAGAGGACGATAACAAAATGAACTTTATTATTGACTGCTAGCGTTCTGCTGGCACTTGTGAACATGTGTTCAGATTCAGACTTGAAACGCTACACACAAACGGCCGGGTAGACTAGAACGTACATACCATACCCTCCTGGCCTTGTCGGAGTCTGTGTGTCTCACCCACCATGTCGAAAGTGTTCAGAGCAATGGGAAGAAGGTGACGAGCGAGGATGAGATACAAATAAAGAGCTCACTCGCATGGACTTGTTGACTGTTGCTGTTTCTATATACCCTCGTACGCGTTTAATGATTCACATTGACCTGGACGACAACTAATACAAGTCAGTGGTCCGTCCTCCGGTCATGTGTATGTGCCTTAATTAACTACTCGTACCGTCCTACGCACGTTAGAACCAAATTATATTAACGATGTGGCCATCGCCAACCACTATATACAAGGGAGACACTAAGTAAAACGACGCACATCGGACGGCCACTTAACCTCCGACAGCTTCCTACGCCACCGTCTGATAACCCTCGAAAATAGTAACTTATGTCCGACGGCCAGCCATCGGATATAAGCTTATGTCCAACGGCTGGACTGAAAGTCATTAGACATAAGATCCGACGGTCATTTTATCTCCGACGGCAGTCTACGGGGCCGTCGGACGTAACCTTATGTCCGACGGCCACCAAGGGCTCTCGGAAATACCGCATTACCTCCGACGGCTACGTACGAGGCCGTCGGACATACGTTTATCTCCGACGGCTACCCTGACAGCCGTCGGACATAAGCTTATCTCCGACAGCCCCGTACGTAGCCGTCGGAGGTAAGGTTTTTTAACACGGCAGAGCCCGGCGCGCGGTTCATTTTTCACGCGCGCTCGCTCTCTTCTCTCTCCCCGTCGCCGCCGCCGCCGCCGTGGACGCCGCGCCGTCACCGCCCGTCGCCGCCGCCGCCCCGCCCGCCCGCCGTCGACACCCTTGTCGCCCCGTCGCCCACTGCTCGCCCCGTCGCCCACTGCCCCGCCTCCCATTGCCCTACCCACTGCTAAGTAAGTATTTAATTAAGTTTGTTTTGTAGTTTCCAATGTTGTTATTAAATAATTAGTATGTTAAATAATGTTTATTTTATTATATCCGAGGGCCTAAATTTGATTATATGGCGAAATTTGGTTATGTAATTAATTAAGTTTGTTTTCGTTTACTTAGTGTTGCTTAGATAATTTTAATTTTTAATTTCCGAGGGTAATTATTATGCCCTCGGAATTAAGGTCAGTTTATATGATTTGTCACCCGTAATAATGTTATGTAGTGGTGTCTATATAATTTAAACTCTTAATTTCCGAGGGTAATTATTAAGCCCTCGGAAATAAGGTTGTTTTATTTGATTTAGGGTCCCGTGAAATGATTTTTTGTAGTGCTATTGTATTAGTTTGGTTAATTAGTGGCTATTGTATTAGTGTGGTTAATTAGTAATCATAACTAATTAAGTTAACGAAACCTAGACGTCACCCGTTTCGGCCCAACACACCTTACATGCGACGCATGTGAGGTATGTTGGGCTGGAATTGTCCCTTTATTGGACAGCCTCGGGGTGACCGACAGAGTCTGTGTTTATGACAAAAGCATGTGCTCCTGCTTAGTTTCGGCAGCATAACCTCTCTGTTCTCCAATTGCACCATTTTTAGGCGTGCGATTGGAGAACAGCGGGGTTATGCTGCTGAAATTTCGCACGACCACATGTCTTGTCATAAACACGGCCTCGTCGGTCACTCCTGGGTGGGTTTAGGACCTATCCTTTCCTACAGATGTAGGGGCGTGATTTCTTCGTAAAAACGGATGGTCCGTGCATTACTTATCTAATTAAGTTAACGTCTTGTATCTAGTATGGAGGAGAATCGTCGATGGATGTATGAAGGTTGGAAGAAAAGAGGTGCTCTATCAAGTGAGTGGGTTGCCAAGACTTATGCTTTTCTCGACCATGCTTTTGCTCGGTCAAAGACTGGAACCGATGTTAGGTGCCCTTGTAGCAAGTGTCGGAACATTAATTTCCTTGACAGGAGGACTACGTCGATACATATTTGCAAGAACGGTTATATGGCAGGCTATGAGGTGTGGGTGCACCACGGTGAGGACCCACCTACTCGTATTGTATCGGAAGTTCAGTCACATGAAGAGGAGGACTACGATAGGATGGAAGAGATGCTTGACGATGTACGCCATGAGCTTCTAACCGTCGATTCGGAGAACCCCGGTCAACCCACCGAGTTTGAGGATCCAGCTACACCTGAGGTTCAGAAGTTCTTCGAGCTCCTTAAAGCTGCCGAAGAGCCGTTGCATGAGCACACAAAAGTGACCGTCCTTGTATTTGTGACTCGACTTATGGCTATTAAGTCTAAGTTTGCATTCTCAAACAACTGTTACAAGGAGCTTTTAAACTTGATCAGTGATGTACTTCTGGAGAATCACAAGATGCCAAAGGACATGTATCAGTCTAAAAAGCTGTTATCTGGCCTCGGTATGGACTACGAAAAAATCGATGTCTTTGAAAATAATTGTATGCTTTTCTGGAAGGAGACCGCAGGTGAGAAGGAGTGTACTGTATGTGGTGAGCGTAGTTTCGTTGAGGTTGAAAACGACGATGGTTTGACCGTGACTACGAAGATTGCACGTAAGCAGCTTCGTTACATGCCTCTTATACCTCGGTTGAAACGTTTGTTCATCTCCAAGAATACAGCCAGACACATGAGGTGGCACAAAGAAGGGGTACGTGAGAATCGAAATGTCATGGTGCACCCAGCTGATACAGATGCATGGAAGGCACTAGATGCTTTTGATTCCAGCTTTGCTGATGAAGTGAGGAATGTTTGCTTCGGTTTGGCAACAGATGGTTTCTCGCCATTCAATCTAACTGCAACGTCGTACTCATGTTGGCCCGTCTTTGCTGTTCCATACAACCTTCCACCAGCTCTTTGCATGAAATATGAATTTATTTTCTTGTGTCTTGTAATACCTGGTCCGGATCATCCTGGAACAAAGATCGATGTGATGATGAGGCCCCTGATTGAAGAATTGAAAATTTTGTGGGAAGGAGTCGAGGCGTACGATTGTTACAAGAAACAGAAGTTCAACCTGAGAGCCACGTTTTTATGGTCTATTCATGACTTTATGGCTTATGGTATCTTTGCTGGATGGAGTTGTCATGGGATTTTGACATGTCCGATATGCGTTGAAGACACTTCATGCTTTCAACTAAAGTTTGGTGGAAAGATATGTTACTTCGATTGCCATAGATGTTTTTTGCTAGAGGATCACCCGTTCAGGTTCGATAGGAACGCTTTTAAAAAGGACACGATTGTGACGAGGGGACCACCCAAGCGTCTAAGTGGTCCAGAGATTCTCGCGAGACTTAATGATTTGAAACTAAACGAACATGGAAATCGTTTTGAAGGTTATGGAACCGAGCATAATTGGACTCACAAATGTGGTCTATGGGAACTCCCTTATATGAAAGCCTTGATTCTAATGCATAACATTGATGTCATGCACCAGGAACGAAATATGGGTGAAAGCATTATCAGCACTTGCATGAATATCACTGACAAAACAAAAGACAACCCTAAGGCAAGGAAAGACTTGGCCTTAATCTGTAGAAGACCAACTATGGAGATAGGAGAGAATCAGAAGAAGCCACGTGCTCCTTTCAGTATTAAACCTAAAAGGAAGAAACAATTGATGAAATGGTTGAAAAACTTAAAGTTCCCAGATGGTTACGCCGCGGGCTTTAGAAGGTCTGTGAATTTGAAGACGGGCAAGTTTTCTGGGTTGAAGAGTCATGACTACCACATAATAATGGAAAGACTCCTTCCTGTTATGTTTCGTGGTTTTGTAAAAAATGATGTATGGAAAGCATTAGCGGAGCTAAGCTACTTTTATAGACATCTTTGTGCCAAAGAAATAAAGAAAGAGATGATGGAGAAGCTTGAGCAACAAATACCGATTTTGGTATGCAAACTTGAAAAACTATTTCCACCAGGTTTCTTCAATCCGATGCAACATCTACTTGTTCACCTACCATACGAAGCTAAGGTAGGAGGTCCTGTGCAATATAGATGGATGTATCACATCGAAAGGACACTAAAGAAGCTACGTGCAATGGTTGGTAATAAGAGACGAGTTGAAGGGTGCATCGCTGAAGAATTCAAATATAAAGAGATAGCATCGTTCACGGGCCTGTACTTTGCAGAGGAACACAATGTCAATGCCCATACGTTGCGGTATCATGTCGACGAGCCCCCTATCAGTGATATTGAAATTTTTCAATGGAGGGGCAAAACTGTAGGACCCAGCACAACATACTGTTTCACCAACGACGAATGGAAGACTGCTTTACTCTACATGTATAACAACATGGAAGAGATGAGTCAGTTTCTCCTGTAAGTGTAAACTTTATTTTAGTCATTGCCGCTAGAATTTTTGTTGTGAGACTAAAATGTTTGTTTCCTTGTACTAACAGGGAATTTGATTCTCAAAATTGCATCTCTGGCTGTGAATGTGACCAGATTCGTCGAGAGGGAAAAGATGGGGGACTTAATTTCTTGTGTTGGTTTCGAGATTATGTAGATAAAAATGACAATATACACCCGGACCTTCGACAATTATCCCTAGGAGCAGTAACTGGCAGATGTTATGGTCGGTATGATGTCAATGATTTTAGATTCCGTTCCACAAGGTTCGAAGATGATCATCCTCTAGCAGCCACGACAAATTCCGGAGTTGTAACTAGAGCTGTCGATGATGAAGGGAAGGTGACTAATTATTATGGAGTCATTAATGATATAATCGAGTACAAGTTTTTTGGAGATAAACAACTCAAAGTGGTGTTCTTTGATTGTGATTGGTTTTCTCCAAACTCAACGCGAGAAAATCAATATGGCATGGTGGAAGTCAAACACAACGACAGATTAAAAGGCCACGACACTATAATCCTTGCCCACCAATGCGAGCAGGTGTATTATATGACATATCCATCTAAGAAAAAGGGTTTGGTTGATTGGAGGGTAGCGTACAAAGTTAATCCTCGTGAACGACTATATGCTCCTGGTGATGCTGGTTATGTTGAAAGTCAAATCGAGCACGAAGTGGGGGCTGCTGAGATTTTCCAAGACGAAGAACTTACAAGCACGTTTAATGTACAAACTGAAATGTTGGAAGAATCTTTATTAGGTGATCAAAATGATGTAGAGGTTCCTCCAAAACGAAAACGAGTGACGAGAAAGAAGAAAGCTACTTGGCGTCCATTAAATCGACGAAAGCAACTAGATCCTGATTTTGATTACGATTACGATTGACGAGTATGGAACATGATTTTATTGCATATTTTATTATTTTATTGCATATTTTATGATTTTGTTGCATATTTTATTGTCGATTTATGTACTAACTTGTTGTTGTTAAAATAGGATGTCAAAGAAAATGAAGTCTTTTGCTCGTAGTTTGCTTGGGACGAGGAGTAGCTCGAGGAGCAGCTCGAGGGGTGAGGATTCAGTTTTTCAGGGCACAGGTTCTACCATGAGCAGACGGAGAGCGCTGGCAGAACATTTGCCTCCACAAGATGTAAGTTAGTTGTTAAATTACATTATTTGAGTTACTTAATATTGTATGATGTAAGGTATTTGTTTCATAGGATGCTGAAATTGAGGAACCAGTGGTAGAGGATCATGCAAGAGATGATGGTGGAGATAATGTGGGAGATGATGCTGGAGACGATGCTGGGGATTCTGGGGCTGGTGGAGATTCCGCAGCTGGGTCTGGAACTTCTCGAGTTAGGAGAATGAGGAAGCTGCATTTTGTTGGACCACCTCCAGAGCTTCCACCCGAATCTCGGGTTTTGATAAAGCCTAGTGGAAAGTGAGTGACATGTCTTTGCTTAAATGTTATTGAAAGTTATGTTTTAATTTCCACATTGTTTATACTATTTCCAGGTCTTGGATCGACGACTCGTTCACAGGCACAGGACACTATAGGCAGGTGAACATGGTCCTTGGTAATCTTGTTCGTCTGCACTGGCCTGGTGTTGTGACTTTGCCTACTGGCGAGTCTGTCCCCGCCACCACTTGGGAGCATTATCGCTATGGTGTCTGTAGAACGTTTGGCAACACACAGGCACTAGTTTGGGATGCATTCTGGGTATGAATTATTTATACTATTTTAGTTATTCCATACATGTTTGCTTTTATGATAACACTAATTTTTTTTGCAGAAACGGTACAAGTTGCCGGACGATGGATCATATGATATGAACGCTCGTTACGTGTTTGAGTATAACGCGAACGATGTCGTTGCAGATGCAATGTACTATGCACGAATTCAGGCTATAAAGGCATGGTACAGAGCAAATGCTGATGATCGACCGATGCCAAATACCAAGGCCGAGTGGTCATCAATTTACTTGACGGAGGAGCAATACCTAGAGGTAAACAGGTTCTTGCCTCTCAAATCGCACGAAGCCATGTATTTGCTTGCTTTATTTAAAAAATTTCATGTAGGTGTCGGTGCCGTGGATGGCCACCCGATCGGAGGGTTATCGGGCATTGTGTAGATGGTGGGCTTCCCCTGAGTTTCGTGCCATTTCCGAAAGGAACAGGGGAAACCGTGGGACTGAGTCGTTCCACAACTACGGTGGTGATGGTCATGTGCGCTTGGCTAAGCGAATGGTAAGTCACAGTTTGTTGTAACTTTTGAATTACATAGAAATGTGTCATTGTAACTTTTATGTACAGGAAGTCAAATCCGGCCGTACGCCCACGGATGTGGAGGTGTATATGCAAGGGCATAGGGGTTCTGATCCTCAGAATCCTGATGTGTTATGCACTCAGACGACCACTGACCGTCTAGTGAGTTTTTGATACTCTATTATGTGTTTGATATTGTTTGCAAGGGCATAGGGGTTATGCACTTATATTTGATATTGTTTGCCTCCAGGCTTCGTATGGGCAGGAGATGGTTCAACGCCATGGGCAGGAGTACGATTGGAGGAGCCAGCCAATCGACCCTCAGGCAGCATATGCTAGCGGAGGAGGACAAGCCCACAGACGGTGAGATTATTTAATTTGGATTACAAAATTGTCATCATATGCTTGCGATTCAACTGAGGCATGAGTTACTATACTAAGTGCATGGTTCACTCTTGTAGGTTGGGTATTTTTGATTCTACGATTGATTCCAGAGAGCTAAGACGCCGTGGACGACAGTCCACATCGTCGTCTTCACAGTCGTCCCGTTCACGATCATCCGCCCACGACATAGAGATGGCAGTGTTGCGTCAACAGGCAGAGTACCATCAATCAGTCTTGAGGGAACAATTGGAGTACCAGAGGCAACAATCTGAGTACCAGAGGCAACAAGCCGAGTACCAGAAGAAGAGGGACGAGTATTATGCAAACCTCCAGGCCCAAAATTGTAACACCCGGTTTTAAAAGACAAAGCCGGGTGCATCTCATACATGCGCCAAGAAGACAACATATATAATAACAGAGTGTATAGAGATAAATGTCATAAAACATCAGAGTACTTATTACATAGCGGAAGTCTTATTACAAAATAAAGATAAATATAAAACGAACTAAGGATCGATGGCGCCAATGCCGACTGAGAAACGCCACCTAGATCAGATCGAACTCCTCGGTGTTAGGCAGCTCCTCTTCAACAACCTGTTCTTCTCCTGTGGGGGGGGTGTGAGACAGCAAGGGTGAGCTCACATACGATCATAGCTCAACAAGTCGTGGGGAATAATGTGGCATGAACTCACCAAAGGTGGGAGTTCATGAAGTGTAAGGCTGATCAATAAAATAAAGGCTAAGGCTGAGCATTGCTTTTATAAGTTGGTCAAAATTTTATTAGCAATTACTAGGTGTAAGTAAATACCAAACCTTAATAATAATAAAGAACAGTAATAATAAAATAATCCCAAATGCGATGAAATGACAAATTGAATTTAATTTCCATATTTAATCATGTGAGGGTCCGAGCCGCTCTTGACCGTGAGCACGGCTAGTATACCAGTTTTACACTCTGCAGAGGTTGCGCATCTTTACCCACAAGTCGTGTATCCCATGTCGCCTGGGTTTGCAAGGCCCTTAGACACTACCGAGGTGAATGGCTAGGGATCCACTACGAGGCCTTTACAAAGTTCCACTAGCTTCCGAAAACCCGCTACAGTTTATGGGAAGATCCAGTAAAGGGTTCCTGGCTGATAGCCATCGCAGCAAAATCAACCAGGGACCTCCCCGCACTGACCTCTCCCCTACTGCCCTTGCCCCTTTCGGGTAAGGTAGTCTTCCACTAGCTTTCCTAATTAGTCAGCCAAGGGCGTCCCATTAAACCCTTGTGGTAGCACTGTTTTCCCGGGTGGTCGCTCCATGTTCCAATTAATTTAATGATCTTAACATGAACAATAATAATAACAAGATAATAACAGAATAATCATGAATAATGAATCTCCATACCCAATCCACATAAAGCAATAGCAAGTACTACCCAAAAATATTTCAGGGGTGAACAAGGTATAGAGGTAATCAAAACTGGGGTAACATAAAGGCTCCCATCAAAATTAACCTATGCAGATCATTAAAATTAATAAGAACATGGCTGGGAAAAGTAAGTGATCAAGGGCACAACTTGCCTGTAATGAGCTCCTGCTCAGCTATCTCAACTTGCTGAACCTCAGTTTCCACAGTGGCTTGCTCGTCTACTCGCATCAACACAATACATACATAGTATAGCCAAAATCAACATCACACCAAACAGATGAATGAAATATACAGTAAAAATCTACTCATTAAAATGAAATCATAGGGACTGGAATCACTGAATTTGGAGTTATATATTTCAAGTTATGAATTTCCTAAGGTTTAATGTGATTAAAATATGATTAAATGATAAATAAATTTTCTGACAGAGTTCATGTCAAAACAGTGATTCTAAATGGTAGAGAATATTATTACAAAATTTTAGGAATTGGAATGACTCAATTTGGACTAAAAATGCATTTTCTATGAATTATACAAGTTTCTAGATTTGTTTTTGTATTAAAAATGAATTTTAATATTAATTTCTCTGTTTTTAACACCCTCTGGACTGGGCGCACGAATCACAGAAAGCTCAGGGGCTCCGGGGTAAAAATACCCAGACCCAGCGAACAACGCCCGAGGACTGCGGATTGATAACTAAAATTTCCAGGGGCTCTTATGTGAATTGGTCTGGCCGAAGGGGTATGTTTCGACCAGAGCCGCACGATCCCACATCTACGGCTAGGATTAGATTCGCGCTTTATGAACTCCTGCTCAGATCTGGGCCACACGATCCTAAACTAACCGCCCGGATTTTATGAAGCCCACGATGAATCTCAAGCGCTCGCTCAGAGATGGACGGACCAGATCGAAAAGCTGTGAACGGGTACGACGCATCCAATCGGGACCGTACGCTATTAGATCAACGGTACCCGAGCTCACTACGCCTGCTTCTAATCCTGACCGAACACGCCCGATCTAACGGTCCAGGGGTCATCACCTACCCCCGTTCTTCCCAGGGCAGCGGCGCGCACACCGCGCGGCACAAGGCACTCCGGTGAACTCTCACCGGCGATTTCGTGCGCCAATCGCCAATCCGAGCCCCGCAGGACGCATGGTAGAGCACAACGAACATGGGAGAGGGTCACATACCGATACGGCGGCAACACAGCCACCGGCTCACGCGCACGAGCGGCTCCTCCGCGGGGTCGTCGCTCCGGCGAGCAATTCACGCCGCGCAAAGGACTCTCGAGCGCCAATTCCCCCTCCAACTGGATCCACACACCTGGCCGAAGGTCACCGAGCACCCTAGGCTCCACCCCGAGGCCGTATTCCCGGCGTCGCGATGGAAGACCCCACGGCGGCACCCGCTTTCTCTCCCCTTCCCTCTCTGATCGCACGTCGTCTGGATAGCTATAGGGAAAAGGTGAGGGGACGGTGTCCTTTATCCCCCGCGACGGTTGAACAGGTCGTGCGCGAGGATTCCGCGGCGGCGGCGAGCGACCCGGTCTTGCAACGGCAGCCGAATCTTCCGCGCGGCTTCTGTTACGCGAAGGGGACGACCCTGACAAGTGGGTCCCACTTGTAAGTGTCCGCACGCGGAGTAAACGGCTGGCGCGATGAACGGGCTGCAGGGGAGGTTGACGAGTGGAGCCCACCCGTCGGCGCTCTCACGCGTAGGAGATGGGCCGCGCGGGATCCCCCCCCCTGGTGGGCCGAATACTGAGGAGGGAGCCCAGGTAAGCTTTATTCTTTTTTTCTTTTTATTTTGTTTTCTGTTTTCTTTCTTTTAAATTTGAATTTGAATTTAGTTTTCCACCCTTGTGCACATTTGTTATCAAATCATATTCTGGAATATGAAATACAAATTTTTGGAATATATTTACATTATTTTCATAACATTTTTCTTCTTCCTTTAAACCCTAGTTTTCAATGTGGCTTAATCAAGATTCAAATAATTATTACCTTATCATTTTTTTTATCATCATGGTTTTATTTAATGCACAACACATAAAACTCCAACAAATGCACTTTTTTCTTTATTTTAGAATAATTGTTTTATTTAGTCACTCTCAAATACATAGGTGCTCTTTTTATGATGTAAATGAAACACACAAAATGAGGAACTCTCTCTATTACACTTGGTATACAACTTGAGTATTACAAATCCTACCCCCCTTAAAAATAATCTCGTCCTCGAGATTTAAGAAGAACTAGAGAAAAGGTGGGGAAAATCTATACGAAGTTCTTCTTCTCTTTCCCAAGTTGCTTCATCTTCACCGTGGTGACTCCATTGCACTTTGCACATCTTTATAACCTTATTCCTCGTAACTCGGGTCAGAGTATCCAAAATCTTGATGGGGTACTCAGCATAAGTCAAATCCTCTTGAACACTAAGGTCTTCCATTGGTAACTGTTCTTCAGATACCCTGAGGCATTTCTTCAGCTGAGATACATGAAAGACATCGTGAACATCCGCGAGATGATCCGGTAACTCCAATTGATATGCAACTTCTCCCACTCGCTTTAAGATTAAGAAGGGTCCAATAAAGCGAGGAGACAACTTTCCTTTGACTTTGAATCTTCTCATACCCCGGAGTGGTGACACCTTCAAATAAACATAATCTCCCTCCTTAAACTCAAGTATTCTTCTCCGGGTATCAGCATAACTTTTCTGCCTGGACTGTGCAGTTCTCAAATTCTCCCTTATTTGCTGAACTTGTTCCTCTGCTTCTTGTATAATCTCAGGTCCAAACAACTGTCTTTCACCAGTTTGATTCCAATACAAGGGAGTCCTGCACTTTCTGCCATACAAAGCCTCAAACGGTGACATCTTCAAACTGGCCTGATAGCTATTATTATATGAGAACTCCGCATACGGTAGACTCTTATCCCAACTTCCACCATGCTTAAGAGCACAAGCTCTTAACATATCTTCCAGTACTTGGTTAGTCCTCTCAGTTTGCCCATCAGTCTGGGGATGGTAAGCCGAACTAAAGTTCAATCTCGTATCCAATGACTCGTGCAACTGCTTCCAATATCGAGAGGTAAACTGTGATCCTCGATCTGACACAATCTTCTTTGGCACACCATGCAGGCATACAATCCGTGCCATGTACAACTCTGCCAACTTAGCTCCTGAATAAGTGGTCTTCACTGGAATAAAGTGGGCTACTTTAGTTAGCCTGTCCACAATCACCCATATAGAATCATATCCAGCAGACGTGCGGGGTAATCCAACAATGAAGTCCATGCCAATCTCTTCCCATTTCCACTCAGGTATCTTCAGTGGATGCAATAGTCCGGCTGGCCTCTGGTGTTCAGCTTTAACTCTTTGGCATACATCGCACATAGCCACATGTGCAGCCACATCTCTCTTTAGTCCATACCACCAATACTTTTGCTTCAAATCCTGATACATCTTAGTGCTCCCAGGGTGGATAGAATAAACCGAGTCATGCGCTTCCTTCAATATGGTTTCCCGAAGACTATCAATATCGGGAACACAGATCCGATTCTTGAACCATATCGTGCCTTGCTCATCCTCTGTGAACTCCGGGCCTCTACCTTCAGTAATAAGATCCTTGATCTCCTGGATCTTGGCATCACCAATCTGACCTTTACGAATTTCTTGTTCCAAGGTAGGTTCCAATTCAATAGTCACTCCTTCCGTATGTGTAACAATTCCCAGGTTGAGTCTCTCAAAATCCTTTGCTAATTCATCAGGTAGCTGGACAACGAAAGCGGAGTGAACATGCTCCTTCCGACTCAAGGCATCTGCAACCAAATTCGCCTTGCCTGGGTGATAGTGAATCTCCAAGTCATAATCCTTAATGAGCTCCAACCAACGACGCTGTCTAAGGTTGAGATCCTTCTGAGTGAATATATACTTCAAACTCTTATGATCCGTGTATACTTGGCACTTAGTCCCCATAATGTAGTGTCTCCAAATCTTCAGTGCATGCACAACTGCTGCCAGCTCTAAGTCATGAGTGGGGTAGTTCAATTCATGCTTCCTCAACTGACGAGATGCATAGGCAATCACATGTCCTTCTTGCATGAGCACACATCCAAGTCCTTGGCCACATGCATCACAATAAATGTCAAATCCCTTCTGCAGATCTGGCATAATCAATACTGGAGGTGACATCAATCTTTCCTTCAATTGATCAAAGCTCTCTTGACATTTCTCATCCCACTTGAATTCTTTTCCTTTCTCCAAAAGCGATGTCATAGGCTTGGCAATCTTAGAAAATCCTTCAATAAATCTCCGATAATATCCTGTGAGTCCCAAGAAACTCCGAATCTCCGTAACTGTAGTGGGCACTCTCCACTCCATAATCTCCTTGACCTTAGCAGGATCCACTGCTATTCCTCCATTAGAAATAATATGACCAAGGAACGGCACCTTGTCAATCCAAAACTCGCACTTGCTGAACTTAGCATAGAGTTGATTATCTCGTAACTTCTGTAGCACCAACCTTAGATGTTCTTCATGGTCACTCTCATTCTTAGAATAGATAAGAATATCGTCGATGAATACCACGACGAATCTGTCCAAATACTCCATAAACACTTTGTTCATCAAATTCATGAAATAAGCTGGTGCATTGGTCAATCCAAATGACATAACAGTAAACTCATATAATCCATATCGAGTCGAGAAAGCCGTCTTGGGAATATCCGATGGTCTAATCCTCATCTGATGGTAACCGGATCGGAGATCAATCTTCGAAAATACTCTTGCACCTCTCATCTGATCAAATAAATCCTCAATACGGGGCAACGGATACTTGTTCTTCACCGTAACATCATTAAGAGATCTATAATCCACACACATCCGTTGCGATCCATCCTTCTTCTGCACAAATAACACCGGTGCTCCCCAAGGTGAGGAACTTGGACGAATATAGCCAGCTTCTTGTAACTCCGTTAACTGCTTCTTCAGTTCCTTCAACTCTTCTACGGACATTCTATAGGGCCGTTTAGAAATAGGGGCGGTTCCAGGTAAGAGATCAATAATAAACTCAACTTCTCTATCAGGTGGCATTCCTGGTAACTCCTCTGGAAAGACATCCGGAAAATCTCTAACCACCCGGATGTTGTCACCAACAAACTCCTCAGGCATAAAGAACATTGCACGCGTGGATGAGGAGGTTACTGCAATATTGACTTGAAATCTTTCTCCCTTAGTGGTAGTGAGCTCTACGGTACCTCTACCACATGCTATAACGGCCTTTGCCTTTCTTAGCCATGACATACCAAGGATCAAATCTATACTGCTTGACTCCAATATTATAGCAGTAGCTCCAAAATCTCTACCCATAATGGTTAATGTCAATCTACGTGTCATTTGATTCGCCTCAACAGGCCCTTTAGGCGTAATTACTATCAGGGGTTTTCTCATATTTAGCAGTGGTATTTCATTTGTGTTGGCATATCTAGCAGACATGAATGAATGTGTAGCACCAGAATCAAATAATATTGTTGCAGGAATTGCATTAACATAAAACATACCAATTACGAGGTCCCCGCCATCAGGAGTATCATCCACGCTGACTTGATTCACCCTGGCTATAGAATATCCCTTGCCAGGGGTCTGTTGCTTGTTCTGAGTTGGAGTAGTGGCAATCCTCTGTGGGCAGACATTTGCATAATGACCAATCTTCCCACACTTGAAACATTGGGTGCCTGGACTCTGTCCTGCAAACTTCGTCGGGGTGCCAGTGGGTGTAGCCTGTCGAGTAGGTGTCCTCAGTGGTGATTGCTGAACTGGGCGCGGTCCTCCTGGTCGAGGCGGTGTACTCTGTGGTGAACTGTAGCGAGGACGAACACTGCTGCTACCTTGTCCTTGAGATATGGCCTTTCTCTTCAAATCTCCCAGTTGAACACGCTTGTGTTCAATAGCTAGTGCCTTATCAAGCAGTCTCTGAAATGATGGAAATGTGTGTGCCACTAGAGCATACTGCAGTGGCCCATTAAGTCCCTCAATGAAATGCTCCTGCTTCCTCTCATCTTCAGCAACTTCTTCAGGGGCATATCTGGATAGCTGAATAAACCTGTCGCGGTACTCGCTGACTGACATACTTCCTTGCTTCAACGACAGAAACTCCTTCTTCTTGATCTTTATCATCCCAGCTGGAATATGGTAGTTCCTGAACTGTGTACTGAACTCTGCCCAAGTAATAGTATCCGCAGCATCATGGGCAGCAGTATAAGAATCCCACCAGTCAGCTGCAGGACCAGTCAGACGTCCAGAAGCATATAAGACCTTCTCCCGATCAGTGCATTGAGCAATATTCAGCATCTTCTCAATTGACTTCAACCAATCGTCTGCATCAAGTGGATCTGGCGAGCTGGCGAAGGTCGGTGGCTTGTGACTCATAAACTCCCGGTGCTTATCACGAGGTGGAGCTGGTGGTGGTGGTGGAGGCAGTGGCACTTGTTGCTGCTGTTGCTGTTGTTGAAGCTGTTGTTGCGCCCTCCTTTCCTGGCGTATCTCATCTCGCTCCTGGCGCAACTCCTGTCGTATATCCTCTCTTTCTTGACGCATCTCCTGGCGCTCTTGCTGCATCTGAGCACGCATATCCGCCATAGTATCTGCCATCTGCTGCATCACCGCCATCTGAGCAGCAACCAGTGGGTCAACTCCGCCTGGTGGAGGATTGGGAGGATTCATCCCTACAGGTTGTGGCTGAGGTTGTCTTCGAGTGTGTTGGTTAGGAGGCAAGTCAATTCCACCACCCCTCCTGGTATTGACCATCTGAGTTAGATACATATGGTAAGAAAGAGCAGTAGACAAGGCAGTAATTACAATCATGTTACTTTGGGGGATTTATTAGCTAAGCAGATTAATATTTCAACTACTATGGCTAATTCGATACCTTATAGTGGTACATGCTAGAATGTCCATCTATACTACTCCAATCAATCAAAGAAGCAAATCAGGCATGGATCATCAGAACAATCAACCAATATTTTTAATAGAGAAAATAGTTTTAAATTTTGTCTTAGGCTTCCTATCTCTTAAGAATGTCATAGGGGTAGGGATTCCAAGGTGTGAAATCCATCTTGTCTCAGAGTAGAAAAGGTAAGAATGATCAGAGTAGAACAGTAGAAGGTGAGACAGGATTAAGATAAGTATAGAAAGAATCAGAGTAAGGTGAGTGTAGAATGAATCAGAATGAGATAAGTAGGTAAGGGTTGTCCAGTCTATCTAGGTTTCGTCCTACAGTCAACATTTCCTCTGATACCACTTCTGTAACACCCGGTTTTAAAAGACAAAGCCGGGTGCATCTCATACATGCGCCAAGAAGACAACATATATAATAACAGAGTGTATAGAGATAAATGTCATAAAACATCAGAGTACTTATTACATAGCGGAAGTCTTATTACAAAATAAAGATAAATATAAAACGAACTAAGGATCGATGGCGCCAATGCCGACTGAGAAACGCCACCTAGATCAGATCGAACTCCTCGGTGTTAGGCAGCTCCTCTTCAACAACCTGTTCTTCTCCTGTGGGGGGGGGTGTGAGACAGCAAGGGTGAGCTCACATACGATCATAGCTCAACAAGTCGTGGGGAATAATGTGGCATGAACTCACCAAAGGTGGGAGTTCATGAAGTGTAAGGCTGATCAATAAAATAAAGGCTAAGGCTGAGCATTGCTTTTATAAGTTGGTCAAAATTTTATTAGCAATTACTAGGTGTAAGTAAATACCAAACCTTAATAATAATAAAGAACAGTAATAATAAAATAATCCCAAATGCGATGAAATGACAAATTGAATTTAATTTCCATATTTAATCATGTGAGGGTCCGAGCCGCTCTTGACCGTGAGCACGGCTAGTATACCAGTTTTACACTCTGCAGAGGTTGCGCATCTTTACCCACAAGTCGTGTATCCCATGTCGCCTGGGTTTGCAAGGCCCTTAGACACTACCGAGGTGAATGGCTAGGGATCCACTACGAGGCCTTTACAAAGTTCCACTAGCTTCCGAAAACCCGCTACAGTTTATGGGAAGATCCAGTAAAGGGTTCCTGGCTGATAGCCATCGCAGCAAAATCAACCAGGGACCTCCCCGCACTGACCTCTCCCCTACTGCCCTTGCCCCTTTCGGGTAAGGTAGTCTTCCACTAGCTTTCCTAATTAGTCAGCCAAGGGCGTCCCATTAAACCCTTGTGGTAGCACTGTTTTCCCGGGTGGTCGCTCCATGTTCCAATTAATTTAATGATCTTAACATGAACAATAATAATAACAAGATAATAACAGAATAATCATGAATAATGAATCTCCATACCCAATCCACATAAAGCAATAGCAAGTACTACCCAAAAATATTTCAGGGGTGAACAAGGCATAGAGGTAATCAAAACTGGGGTAACATAAAGGCTCCTATCAAAATTAACCTATGCAGATCATTAAAATTAATAAGAACATGGCTGGGAAAAGTAAGTGATCAAGGGCACAACTTGCCTGTAATGAGCTCCTGCTCAGCTATCTCAACTTGCTGAACCTCAGTTTCCACAGTGGCTTGCTCGTCTACTCGCATCAACACAATACATACATAGTATAGCCAAAATCAACATCACACCAAACAGATGAATGAAATATACAGTAAAAATCTACTCATTAAAATGAAATCATAGGGACTGGAATCACTGAATTTGGAGTTATATATTTCAAGTTATGAATTTCCTAAGGTTTAATGTGATTAAAATATGATTAAATGATAAATAAATTTTCTGACAGAGTTCATGTCAAAACAGTGATTCTAAATGGTAGAGAATATTATTACAAAATTTTAGGAATTGGAATGACTCAATTTGGACTAAAAATGCATTTTCTATGAATTATACAAGTTTCTAGATTTGTTTTTGTATTAAAAATGAATTTTAATATTAATTTCTCTGTTTTTAACACCCTCTGGACTGGGCGCACGAATCACAGAAAGCTCAGGGGCTCCGGGGTAAAAATACCCAGACCCAGCGAACAACGCCCGAGGACTGCGGATTGATAACTAAAATTTCCAGGGGCTCTTATGTGAATTGGTCTGGCCGAAGGGGTATGTTTCGACCAGAGCCGCACGATCCCACATCTACGGCTAGGATTAGATTCGCGCTTTATGAACTCCTGCTCAGATCTGGGCCACACGATCCTAAACTAACCGCCCGGATTTTATGAAGCCCACGATGAATCTCAAGCGCTCGCTCAGAGATGGACGGACCAGATCGAAAAGCTGTGAACGGGTACGACGCATCCAATCGGGACCGTACGCTATCAGATCAACGGTACCCGAGCTCACTACGCCTGCTTCTAATCCTGACCGAACACGCCCGATCTAACGGTCCAGGGGTCATCACCTACCCCCGTTCTTCCCAGGGCAGCGGCGCGCACACCGCGCGGCACAAGGCACTCCGGTGAACTCTCACCGGCGATTCCGTGCGCCAATCGCCAATCCGAGCCCCGCAGGACGCATGGTAGAGCACAACGAACATGGGAGAGGGTCACATACCGATACGGCGGCAACACAGCCACCGGCTCACGCGCACGAGCGGCTCCTCCGCGGGGTCGTCGCTCCGGCGAGCAATTCACGCCGCGCAAAGGACTCTCGGGCGCCAATTCCCCCTCCAACTGGATCCACACACCTGGCCGAAGGTCACCGAGCACCCTAGGCTCCACCCCGAGGCCGTATTCCCGGCGTCGCGATGGAAGACCCCACGGCGGCACCCGCTTTCTCTCCCCTTCCCTCTCTGATCGCACGTCGTCTGGATAGCTATAGGGAAAAGGTGAGGGGACGGTGTCCTTTATCCCCCGCGACGGTTGAACAGGTCGTGCGCGAGGATTCCGCGGCGGCGGCGAGCGACCCGGTCTCGCAACGGCAGCCGAATCTTCCGCGCGGCTTCTGTTACGCGAAGGGGACGACCCTGACAAGTGGGTCCCACTTGTAAGTGTCCGCACGCGGAGTAAACGGCTGGCGCGATGAACGGGCTGCAGGGGAGGTTGACGAGTGGAGCCCACCCGTCGGCGCTCTCACGCGTAGGAGATGGGCCGCGCGGGATCCCCCCCCCTGGTGGGCCGAATACTGAGGAGGGAGCCCAGGTAAGCTTTATTCTTTTTTTCTTTTTATTTTGTTTTCTGTTTTCTTTCTTTTAAATTTGAATTTGAATTTAGTTTTCCACCCTTGTGCACATTTGTTATCAAATCATATTCTGGAATATGAAATACAAATTTTTGGAATATATTTACATTATTTTCATAACATTTTTCTTCTTCCTTTAAACCCTAGTTTTCAATGTGGCTTAATCAAGATTCAAATAATTATTACCTTATCATTTTTTTTTATCATCATGGTTTTATTTAATGCACAGCACATAAAACTCCAACAAATGCACTTTTTTCTTTATTTTAGAATAATTGTTTTATTTAGTCACTCTCAAATACATAGGTGCTCTTTTTATGATGTAAATGAAACACACAAAATGAGGAACTCTCTCTATTACACTTGGTATACAACTTGAGTATTACAAAAATCAAGCTCTTCTCTCGGTAAGCTGAAGTAACATTTTGTAGCTTATTTTGCAAAACACTTGATGTGTATCTTATTAGCTCAACAATGACTTGTATATAATTTGTAGCAACTAGCCCAACAAGCGGGCGTCCCGATGCCGACATATGGGATGCCGCCTCCGGAGTTTGCACTGCCAATGCCAATGTTGGCGCCTCCACCTCCGCCTCCGCCTCCGTCACAATTCCCTATGGTATGTACACATATGCGTGTGTGACATGATCATAGATGTCTTATTTTTTTAAATGAACAACTGAGTGGTTACTATTTTATGTGCTTGTGTTATAGGGATTTCAGACACCACCTGCTTCAGTTGCCGCACCTGGTGATGGGTCTGGTCAAGACGACACAACACATTCGTGGGTGAACAACCTTTTCAACCCGCAGAGTCCAGCCGGAGGAGGTGGCTATGGATATGATTGATGTGTCGTGATGTTAATTTATGAAACACTTTGCAACACTTGTTTGTGAGACACAATGTCAGTTTGCAACACTTGTTTGTGAGACACAATGTCAGTTTGCAACAACCGTCGGACCTATATGTTGATGTTAAATTTGTGAATGTTAATATTTGTGAGAATATTTGTGATTGTGAATACTTATTTGAATGTGTATACTTGTGATTGTGAATGTGAATGTGTATATGTGCATGAAATCTGTTTTTGTTTTGTAAATGTCAGATTTTTTAAAAAACAGAATTTTGTGTAAATTCTGTAATTTATTATGTCCGACGGCCTAGTGGTAGCCGTCGGACATAAGGCTTGGTTATGTCCGACGGCCTAGCGCCGGGCCGTCGGATATAAGGCTTCGTTATGTCCGACGGCCTAGCGCCGGACCGTCGGACATAGGCCTGTGGGCCCCACAGGCTGACCGTTAAAACGGTTGCTGTGCATTACGTCCGACGGGCAGAGGCGGCCGTCGGACATAGTGTATATCCGACGGCAGCCGTCGGATATAACGTTATTTCCGACGAATTATCTCCGACGGCTTAAAGCCGTCGGACATTAGCTAAAGCCGTCGGACATTATCTATCTCCGACGGTTTTAGCCTTATGTCCAACGGCTTCGGCCGTCGGACATTGTTCTGTTTACTGTAGTGAGACTATATCTAACGGCTTATCTGACAGCCGTCGGACATAAGTTATTTTAACGCGTAGGCCAGGCACCACCGTTTCATTTCCATCCGCTCCGTCTCTCTTCTCTGCCGCGCTGGCGTCGTCGCCCGCTGCTTACTCCGCCGCCACCGCGCACTGTGCTCCGCTGCCGTCAACCGCCACCGCCCTGCCCATGCCCGCCGCCTTCGCCCTACCCGTGCCCGCCGCCTAGCCACCCACCACCGCTGTCGACAACCGCCGGCGGTCACCGTCGCCGCCTCGGCACCTGTCCCGACGCCGGCGGCCCCGACTCGTCCCCTGCCCCACCCACACCGACCACCGTCCCGTCGTCAAGCCGTTATGTGAGTATTTTTTAATTTTGTCAATGTATATATTGTTTTCTAGTTGTCTTTTTTCAATATTAAAATTTTTGTATGTTTAATATTGTTTAGCTTGTTATGTCCGACTGTTGGAATTTGATTATATAATAAATTTAATTTATTTTAGTTTACTTAGTGATAGTTTACTTAGTGGTGTATGTGCCTTAATTAACTACTCGTACCGTCCTAGCACGTTAGAACCAAATTATATTAACGTTGTGGCCATCGCCAACCACTATATACGAGGGAGAGGAACCAAATTGCATCATGGATGATGTCCTAGTAATTAGGCACATATATATATATCTTTAAACAGTAAACATAGAAAGGTCCAACGGCCTATTTATTTTTGACGGCGTATGGGGGCCTGTCGGAGGTAAGAATAATATCTGATGGCTACCTCGCACCGTCAGGCATAAGAACGGCTGTCAGACAATCCGTTGGACATAAAACATTTTAAGGTAACGGCAATTCAACCACCGTTTTAGCTCTCAACTCTCTCTCTCCCTCGCTTGTACTCTCTCTCCCTCTCGATCACTCGCTCGGATTGCATCGCCGTCGCCACACTCCGCCCAACACTGGTGGCTGCCCACCGCCTCCACCTTGCCCGTTTCGCTCCGCGACGCTGCCCAATGTCGGTCGGTTGTAGCCATGCCCCACCGTCTCCACGTGCGCGACATGTAACATTGGGTATAAAATTTTTTTCTAATACTCAAGAAACTTCATGTGTAATCCTCTCTTTTCCTATCCCTTTAATTTTTTCTTAAAAGGGTAGAATTATTTTGTTTAAACATATATTAAATTGGCAAGTAAAATCCTAAGGGCGTAATGGTTGTTGCATCTCATGCTGGAGCATCTATTTTTGTATGATGATTTGTTTTGTTGTGCATCCATTTTAACTTGTGAAGCATGTTTGAATTTGAATTCAAAAGCAAAAACTAAAACTAAATTAAAATAGAAAAAGAAAATGGGAAAACCTTTCTTCTCTCTCCCTCACCTGGCCTTTTGGCCCACTCCCCCGTTCAGACCACCTTCCCCGCCCACTCGCGCCTTGTCTCCCCCTCTCTCTACCCTACAGGTCCCGCTTTTGCAGCGTCGTCGCCTGCGCTTCACTCACTCCCCTCCCTCGCTGACCTTTTGCCCTCACCTGCCGATGCAGCGCGCCCATGCACATGCTGGATGTCCCCTGCTAACAACTCGGGCCTGCCTATCAGTTATCTCCGCGTGCTCCCGCGTCCACCTGACCCGCACTGGCAACCACCCCCACGTCCACCACCCCGCTTCCCCAAGTCGCCTGGTATTCAAAAGGGAGACCCTAGGCCTCGCATGCACCCCCTACTACCCACTCGCGCAATTGCCCAGCCTATTTCCCCCTTCTCCGCACAACGCATAGCACCGCCGTCGTGCGCCCGTGCCATTATTGTTGTCGTGTCCCCACCGTTATGAATAAATATGGTCGGAAACAGTCGGTAAACACTAAAACTGTTACCATTTTTATATTTTTTTTTATCGGAAACGAAATCTAAAACCATAAATTCACAAATGGAAATGATATTAGTATTTCAGAAACATCAGAAACAAAAAGTTCTATATTGAAAATACACATGTAACAATAGAAATCTCAAATATGATCGGTAAACATATCAGTATGAAATTATCCTAGTATAACAGTTCACCATACAACAAAGTTGAGATCACAAAGGCCTTAAGTTCACAATTCACAATATAACAAGCTCGCAATATAACAAGTTCACAAATATAGTAAATTCATAATATAACAAGTTCATAAAGATCACAAGTTCACAAACTTAAAATTCATAATTAAGTTGACAAGATCACAAAGTTCACAATATCCACTCGCTCCAATTGACATGGCATGCTTACTCATGAAATATTTTTTCCTCAGATAAAGAGCTATATGTCGTATCCTCGCAGGGAAACCCTGTAATCTAGTGTGTGGAAACGACGAGTTGTTGGCTCTCTATCATTATATGTTACTAATACATAACATCTGCATAGAAAATTGTTGATTCGTTTGAGATACCAAATCGCCAATCCCAACTGCCTCCCTGCACCATCTATCCCAAAAAATTCTCAATGCGTCCAAAAATACGAAAAATAAGTAATACACTTACAGAGACGTATAGGCAGTGCGACAAATAACCTGTGAGAGGAGGACGTGACTGGGCTTCTTATGGGTTGTGACAAAGTTGCTAGCCTGCTAGAAAATTCTGAGAAACCATTATGAAAAATCCTGAGACACAATTCCGAAAAATTCCGAGACACAAATCTGGTAGTTTCTAACAAAAAACGGTAACCGAGGAAACTGCATGTAAAACAACACGTCGATTTCGGTACGATTCCGATAGAAAATTCCGAAAACTAATATAACCGCCAGGGTTGCTGACGATAGCGAGCGGCGCTGTCCTGGAGATGGAGGCCAGGGTTAGCTGCTCGATTTCCACCAGCCATCTCAATTGCAATAGCCTGGATTTAATCAACCAAACTCCGATATTAACTGCCCACCTAAGACCTAATGGTTTAGATCCGCGGATACCGCTTCACTTGAGCCTTTTAACCTAGACCGTTCGCTTTAGATCCAATGGCCCTGATTTGTCCCGTGCCTCGCCAGCTTGTGCCACTACCTTGTGGGTCCACAAACAGGTGTGCACCCACGCGCGCCCATACACGCCTGCCTGGATTTGATCTAGACCATCCAAGCCTGATCCAACGGTAGAGAAGCACGATACCCCATCGCTCAGGCGTTTTTCTTAAAGAGACCCTCAGTTTTTCGAGAATCAACTTGACGTCCACCAAATTTCACCAGAGCTCATGGATTCTTTAAGATAAGACTCGGATTTTTAAGAAGCCCCCCAGAATGCCTATATAATGAGGGGTGGGGCGCAATTAGGGTTAACCTAATTTGCCCACCAACAAACCAGCAGTCGCGCCCCTCTCGCCCTCACGAAGCCACCGTCGCGAACCTAGAAGTTCAATACGCAACACTTCTTCCCTATACATGTGGATACCTCGGATGTTCTAGATCTATAACACTAGGACAAAACCACGGGAGGTCGTGAAGGACACCGACGATAGCACAGCACAGCTTGACGCGTTCGTCTATATCAAGACGGCTTTCGTTACCCAGTGCGTATAATGGTAATCCCATGACCTAAAACAACATTAGATCTTCATTTTATGGGGTCAAAACATTTGTTCTACACTAGTGTAGCCTCCCCGTAATCCAGCACAAAACTACTATGAGAGTATGAGCCATTGTTGCCAAGCATGGTTACATAACAGCCAATAACACTGAGAAGCAAGAAGCCCCTATAAGCCATCATTACCAAGCTCAAGTGTGCCACTTAGAAAATCTGACTTCTTATCTCGAGCCGATGCTTTGCCCCTAGCAGTTGGCAGAAATCCCATGTATAAACCAGATCATCAAATAAAGAGGGTTTGCCTCGTATCATCGTTGTCCAGCCACATCCATGATGCAAGAGCTTTGACTTCACATTGCAACATAAGCCTCCTGACATCAATTGAGTGTCAAGAAGTGAATAGCAACCACCAAATATGACACTTTAAAGCATAAGGACGCCTTCACAAAGGGCACAATGTCAAAAGTGCTACTGTCGCAAGTCTAAGTAATGGACCAAGTTTTCAATTTTTCAAAGACAATGCTAGAGGGGAAGAACACGCCCCTAGTAAGGAAAATGTGCTAGCTAGTTGTTGTAGTGGATAGTACTTGGACAAGTACAGGTACTCCTACCACATATCACTGACTGGGTCACTAGCTGCACATAGGAACAAGCTGGTACAACTAAGGCCCTTTTTGGATTTGAAAGGGAAATAGGGTCGAACCTTTTCTTAAATGATTTTGGTGGTTGAATTGCCCAACACAAATAATTGGACTAACTAGTTTGCTCTAGATTATATGTTCTACAGGTGCCAAAGGTTCACAACAAACCAATACAAAGTTAAAAGAAAGGGTTCAAAACAAAGGAGCAAAGAAAACCAAAGGCTGCCCTGGTCTGGCGCACCGGACTGTCCGGTGTGCCAACGGACAGTGTCCGGTGCACCACCGGACAGTGTCCGGTGCACCATGGAGAATCAGCTCGAACTCCTCAGCTTTGGGTTTTTGGAAATTGCTCTCCGCTATAATTCACTGGACTGTCCGGTGTGCCAGCGGGAGCAACGGCTAGCGCGCCAACGGTCGTCTGCAAAAGGTGAATAGTGAGCTACAGTGCGCGGACAGTGCGCGCAGAAGCCAGAGCAGGCGCAGAAGACGTACCGGACAGTGAACAGGACCTGTCCGGTTCACCACCGGACTGTCTGGTGGCCCCACATGTCAGAGCTCCAACGGTCGAACCCTAACGGTTGGGTGAAGTGGCTGGCGCACCGGACAGTGTCCAGTGGCGCACCGGACTGCCCGGTGCGCTCGTCAACAGCAGAGTTCCCCAACGATCACTTTGGTGGTTGGGGCTATAAATACCCCCAACCACCACACTTCAAGGCATCCAAGTTTTCAGCCATTGCATTCAATACAAGAGCTCTAGACTTCACTCCAAGACACAAGCAAAGATCAAATCCTCTCCTAAGTTCAGAATCACTCCAATCAATAAGTGACTAGTGAGAGAGAGATATTCGTGTTCAATTGAGTTGTTGCACTTGGATCGCTTTTCTTCTTCCTTCTTTCTTGTTCCCAAGTCAATTGTAATCAAGGCATGAGACACCAATTGTGTGGTGGTCCTTGTGGGGACTAAGTGTCCCGATTGATTGAGAAGAGAAGCTCACTCGGTCTAGGTGACCGTTTGAGAGAGGGAAAGGGTTGAAAGAGACCCGGTCTTTGTGACCACCTCAACGGGGAGTAGGTTTGCAAGAACCGAACCTCGGTAAAACAAATCACCGTGTCATACTCTTCATTTGCTTGTGATTTATTTTCGCCGTCTCTTTTGGACTCGATTTTATTTCTAACGCTAACCCCGGCTTGTAGTTGTGCTTAAAGTTTATAAATTTCAGATTCCGCCTATTCACCCCCCCCCCTCTAGGAGACTTTCAATTGGTATCGGAGCCCGGTACTTCATTAGAGCCTAACCGCTCGAAGTGATGTCAGGAGGTCACGCCAAGAAGGAGATGGTGACCAGTGAGAAGCCCGCTACAAGCCACAGGAAGGCTCCATCAAGGGAGTCCGGCACCAAGCACAAGGAGGAATCCCCTCCACGCGTCAAGTCGCATCGGAGTGGTGACAAGAAGAAGAAGATGAAGAAAGTGGTCTACTACGAGACCGACTCTTCGTCGCCATCTACCTCCGGCTCCGACGCGCCGTCCGTCACTTCTAAGCACCATGAGCGTAAAAAGTTTAGTAAGATCCCCTTACGCTATCCTTGCATTTCCAAACGCACTCCTTTACTTTCCGTCCCACTAGGCAAACCACCGGTTTTTGACGGTAAAGATTATTGTATGTGGAGTGATAAAATGAGGCACCAACTAACCTCACTCCACTCTAGCATTTGGGACATTGTTGAGTTTAGTGTGCAGGAACCATCCATTGGGGCTGAAGGCTATGACTCGGACGAGGTTGCCCAAATCCGGCACTTCAACTCCCAAGCCACTACTATAATCCTCGCCTCTCTAAGTCGAGAGGAGTATAATAAGGTGCAAGGGTTGAAGAGCGCCAAAGAGATTTGGGACGTGCTCAAGACCGCGCACGAAGGAGACAAGGTGACCAAGATCACCAAGAGGGAAACGATCAAGGGGGAGCTCGGTCGCTTCATGCTCAACCAAGGGGAGGAGCCACAAGCTATGTACAACCGACTCAAGACCTTAGTGAATCAAGTGCGCAACCTTGGGAGCACAAAATGGGATAACCATGAAATGGTCAAGGTTATTCTAAGATCACTCGGTTTTCTTAATCCCGCACAAGTTCCATTAATTCATGGTGATCCTAGATATAAGCTAATGTCTCCGGAGGAGGTTATAGGAAAATTTGTGAGCTTTGAATTGATGATCAAAGGCTCCAAGAAAACCATCGAGCAAGGCGCCACCTCAACACCCAAGGTGCAACCCGTCGCATTCAAGGCGACGGAAGAAGAAAAGAAAGACTCTACACCAAGTAGGGTCCCTATCGACGCCTCCAAGCTCGACAACGAGGAAATGGCGCTCATCATCAAGAGCTTCCGTCAAATCCTCAAGCAAAGGAGGGGGAAAGACTACAAGCCCCGCTCCAAGAAAGTTTGCTACAAGTGTGGTAAGCCCGGTCACTTTATAGCAAAATATCCTTTATCTAGTGATAGTGACAGGGATAACGACAAGAGGGGGAAGAAGAAGTAGAAAAAGAGGTACTACAAGAAGAAGGGTGGCGATGCCCATGTTTGCCAGGAGTGGGACTCCGATGAGAGCTCCACCGACTCCTCCGACGACGAGGACGCCACCAACATCGCCATCAACAAAGGCCTCCTCTTCCCCAACGTCGGCCACAAGTGCCTCATGGCAAAGGATGACAATAAGAAGGTAAAATCTGGAGCCTCCACTAAGTATACAACATCTAGTGATGAGGATAACTCTAGTGATGATGAGAATGATTTATTCACACTTTTTGCCAACCTCAACATGCAACAAAAAGAAAAATTGAATGAATTGATTAGTGCTATTCATGAGAAGGATGAACTCTTGGATAACCAAGAGGACTTCCTTATTAAGGAAAACAAGAAGCATGTTAAGGTTAAGAATGCTTATGCTCAGAAAGTAGAAAAATGTGAAAAATTAACTAATGAGCTTAGCACTTGCCATGACACTATCTCTAACCATAGAAATGAAAATAGTAAATTAATTGCTAAGGTTGAGAATTTAAATGTTTGTGATGATTCTCTTGTCAACATCAAAAATGATAATGCTAGATTGATTGCTAAAATTGACAAGTTGAATGAATCACTTTCTAGCCTTAAGATTGAAAATGAAAAATTAATTGCTAAGGCTAAAGATTTAAATGTTTGCAATGATGCTATTACCAATCTTAGAGATGAGAATGCTATTTTACACGCTAGGATTGTTGAATTAAATGATTGCAAACCCTCTACATCTATGGTTGATCATGTTTCTATTTGCACTAGATGTAGAGATGTTAATGTAGATGTTATTCATGATCACCTTGCTTTAATTAAACAACAAAATGATCACATAGCTACATTAACTGCTAAAATCTATGACCATGACTTGGAAAATGAAAATTTTAAATTTGCTAGAAGCATGCTCTATAGTGGGAGACACCCTGACGTTAAGGATGACATTGGTTTCCAACAGGGAGACAATGTCAAGCTTAATGCCCCTCCTAAAAGATTGTCTAATTTTGTTAAGGGCAAAGCTCCCATGCCTCAGGATAACGAGGGTTATATTTTATATCCTGCTGGTTATTCTGAGGATAAGATTATGAGAATTCATTCTAGGAAGTCTCACTCTGGCTCTCATCATGCTTTTATGTATAAGAGTGAGGCATCTAGTTCTAGGAAATCAACTCATGTTAAGTTGCATAAGAAGAAAACTCCTACTACATCAAATGAGCCTACTATTTCGTTTAAGACTTTTGATGCATCATATGTGCTTACTAACAAATCAGGCAAAGTAGTTGCCAAATATATTGGGGGCAAACACAAGCGGTCAAAGACTTGTGTTTGGGTACCCAAAGTGCTTGTTTCTAATGTGAAAGGACCCAAGATTGTTTGGGTACCTAAGAACAAGGCCTAAATTTGTTTTGTAGGTTTATGCATCTGGGGGCTCAAGTTGGATCATTGATAGCGGGTGCACAAACCACATGACTGGGGAGAAAAGGATGTTCTCCTCCTATGAGAAAAACCAAGATCCCCAAAGAGCTATCACATTCGGGGACGGAAATCAAGGTTTGGTCAAAGGATTGGGTAAAATTGCTATATCACTTGACCATTCTATTTCCAATGTTTTTCTTGTAGATTTTTTAGATTACAACTTGCTTTCTGTTTCTCAATTATGCAAAATGGGCTACAATTGTCTTTTTACGGATACAGGTGTTACTGTCTTTAGAAGAAGTGATGATTTAGTAGCATTTAAGGGAGTGTTAGAGGGTTAGCTATACTTAGTTGATTTCAATAGAGCTGAACTCAACACTTGCTTAATTGCTAAGACTAATATGGGTTGGCTCTGGCATCGCCGACTAGCCCACGTTGGGATGAAGAATCTTCACAAGCTTCTAAAGGGAGAGCACATTTTGGGACTAACCAATGTTCATTTTGAGAAAGACAGGATTTGTAGCGCATGTCAAGCAGGAAAGCAAGTTGGTGCTCACCATCCACACAAGAACATCATGACGACCGATAGGCCGCTTGAGCTACTCCACATGGATCTATTCGGCCCAATTGCTTACATAAGCATTGGCGGGAGTAAGTATTGTCTTGTAATTGTGGATGACTATTCTCGCTTCACTTGGGTGTTCTTTTTGCAGGAAAAATCACAAACCCAAGAGACCTTAAAGGAATTCTTGAGACGAGCTCAAAATGAGTTCGGCTTAAGGATCAAAAAGATTAGAAGCGACAATGGAACGGAGTTCAAGAACTCTTAAATAGATGGCTTCCTTGAGGAAGAGGGCATCAAGCATGAGTTCTCTTCTCCCTACACACCACAACAAAATGGTGTAGTGGAGAGGAAGAATAGAACTCCACTTGACATGGCGAGGACCATGCTTGATGAGTACAAGACACCGGATCAGTTTTGGGCCGAGGCGATTAACACCGCCTGCTACTCCATCAACCAGTTATATCTACACCGAATCCTTAAGAAGACATCATATGAACTCCACACCGGTAAAAAGCCCAATGTTTCATATTTTAGAGTCTTTGGTAGCAAATGTTTTTTCTTGTTAAAAGAGGTAGAAAATCTAAATTTGCTCCAAAGGCTGTAGAAGGTTTTTTACTTGGTTATGATTCAAACACAAGGGCATATAGAGTCTTTAACAAGTCCACTGGACTAGTTGAAGTTTCTTATGACATTGTGTTTGATGAGACTAACGGCTCTCAAGTAGAACAAATTGATCTTGATGAGCTAGATGATGAAGAGGCTCCGTGCGTCGCGCTAAGGAACATGTCCATTGGGGATGTGTGTCCTAAGGAATTCGAAGAGCCTCCACAAGCACAAGATCAACCATCTTCCTCCATGCAAGCATCTCCACCAACTCAAGATGAGGATCAGGCTCAAGATGATGAAAATGAAGATCAAGAGGATGAGCCACCTCAAGAGGAGGACATTGATCAAGGGTGAGAGGCTAATGAACAAGACAAGGAAGATGATGAGGGACCAAGGCCGCCACACCCAAGAGTCCACCAAGCGATTCAAAGAGATCACCCCGTGAACACCATCCTCGGAGATATTCATAAGGGGGTAACCACTCGATCTCGAGTCGCTCATTTTTGTGAACATTACTCTTTTGTTTCCTCTATTGAGCCACACATGGTATAGGATGCACTTAAAGATTCGGATTGGGTGCTGGCGATGCAAGAGGAGCTCAACAACTTCACGAGGAATGAGGTATGGCATTTAGTTCCACGTCCTAACCAAAATGTTGTAGGAACCAAGTGGGTATTCCGCAATAATCAAGATGAGCATGGTGTGGTGACAAGAAACAAAGCACGACTTGTGGCCAAGGGATATTCACAAGTCGAAGGTTTGGATTTTGGTGAAACCTATGCACCCGTAGCTAGGATTGAGTCAATTCGTATATTACTTGCCTATGCTACTTACCATGGCTTTAAGCTTTATCAAATGGACGTGAAGAGTGCCTTCCTCAATGGATCAATCAAGGAAGAGGTCTATGTTGAGCAACCTCCTAGCTTTGAAGATAGTGAGTACCCTAACCATGTTTATAAACTCTCTAAGGCACTTTATGGGCTCAAGCAAGCCCCAAGAGCATGGTATGAATGCCTAAGAGATTTTCTTAACACTAATGGCTTCAAAGTCGGTAAAGCCGATCCTACTCTATTTACTAAAACCATTGCAAAAGATTTGTTTGTATGCCAAATTTATGTTGATGATATTATATTTGGGTCTACTAACAAATCTACTTATGAAGAGTTTAGTAGGATCATGGTTCAAAAATTCGAGATGTCTATGATGGGGGAGTTGAAGTATTTCCTAGGATTTCAAGTCAAGCAACTCCAAGAGGGCACCTAATCAGCCAAACGAAGTACATTCAAGATATACTCACCAAGTTTGGAATGAAGGATGCCAAGCCCATCAAGACACCCATGGGAACCAATGGGCATCTCGACCTCGACACGGGAGGTAAATCCGTATATCAAAAGGTATATCGGTCGATGATAGGATCCTTACTCTATTTATGTGCATCTCGACCGGATATTATGCTTTCCGTATGCATGTGTGCAAGATTCCAAGTCGATTCTAAGGAAGTTCACCTTAGGGCCGTGAAGAGAATCTTGAGATATTTAGTTCATACACCTAAGTTTGTCCTTTGGTACCACAAGGGATCCTCTTTTGATTTAATAGGTTACTCAGATGCTGATTGGGCAGGGTGTAAAATTGATAGGAAGAGCACATCAGGGACTTGTCAGTTTCTGGGGAGATCCCTGGTGTCTTGGGCTTCAAAGAAACAAAACTCAGCAGCTCTTTCTACCGCCGAAGCCGAGTACATTGCCGCAGGCCATTGTTGCGCGCAATTGCTTTAGATGAGGCAAACCCTTAGGGACTATGGCTACAAATTTAGCAAAGTCCCTCTCCTATGTGATAATAAGAGTGAAATCCGCATGGCGGATAATCTCGTTGAGCACAGCCGCACTAAGCACATAGCCTTTCGGTATCACTATTTGAGAGATCACCAACAAAGGGGGGATATCGAGATAGCCTATATTAACACCAAAGATCAATTGGCCGATATCTTTACCAAGCCTTTAGATGAGAAAACCTTTACCAAACTTAGGAATGAGCTAAACATTCTTGATTCTCGGAACTTTGATTGATACTTTGCACACATAGCTCATTTATATACCTTTGATCATATCTCTTTTATGTTTATGACTAATGTGTTTTCAAGTGTGTTATTATGCTTAGTCATAGAATTGAAAGGGAAATGGAGTATTCGGCAAAGACGACGCTTCCACTCAACTCCATCGGTATTATCTACTCTTTGCCGGTATTCCGCCATCTCTCCACATTGGTATAATCTTTCACTCATATTTATTTGTTTGCCATTGGGGAGAAAGTAAAAGGGCTTATATTTCACTCAAAGTATCCATTTTTGGCGATTCATGCCAAAGGGGGAGAAAGTATTAGCCCAAAGCAAAAGGACCGCACCACCACTAACGAATTTTAAAAATGAAGTTTTCAAATTGGTTCTTAATGAGTTTTCAAAAGGGGGAGAAAGTATCTTCAAAAATTTGTAAAACCCTCTTGAACACTAAGAGGATAATTTCATTGAGGGGGAGTTTTGTTTAAGTCAAAGGAAAAGCATTTGAAACAGGGGGAGAAAATTTCAAATTTTGAAAATGCTTCTTTCAATCTTATTCATATACCTTTGACTACATGCAAAAAAGTTTTTGAAAAGAATTTTACAAAGAATTTGCAAAAACAAAACTTGTGGTGCAAATGTGGTCCAAAATTTTAAATAAGAAGAAAACAATCCATGCATATCTATTGAAATAATTATATTGGTTTAATTCCAAGCAACCTTTGCACTTACCTTATGCAAACTGGTTCAATTCTGCACTTTTATATTTGCTTTGGTTTTTGTTGGCATCAATCACCAAAAAGGGGGAGATTGAAAGGGAAATAGGGTCGAACCTTTTCCTAAATGATTTTGGTGGTTGAATTGCCCAACACAAATAATTGGACTAACTAGTTTGCTCTAGATTATATGTTCTACAGGTGCCAAAGGTTCACAACAAACCAATACAAAGTTAAAAGAAAGGGTTCAAAACAAAGGAGCAAAGAAAACCGAAGGCTGACCTGGTCTAGCGCACCGGACTGTCCGGTGTGCCACCGGACAGTGTCCGGTACACCAGGGAGAATCAGCTCGAACTCCTCAGCTTTGGGTTTCTGGAAATTGTTCTCCACTATAATTCACCGGACTGTCTGGTGTGCCAGCGGGAGCAACGGCTATCGCGCCAACGGTCGTCTGCAAAAGGTGAACAGTGAGCTACAGTGCGCGGACAGCGCGCGTAGAAGCCAGAGCAGGCGCAGAAGGCGCACCGGACAGTGAACAGGACCTGTCCGGTGCACCACCGGACTGTCCGGTGGCCCCACATGTCAGAGCTCCAACGGTCGAACCCTAACGGTTGGGTGACGTGGCTGGCGCACCGGACAGTGTCTGGTGGCGCACCGGACTGTCCGGTGCGTCTGTCGACAGCAGAGTTCCCCAACGGCCACTTTGGTGGTTAGGGCTATAAATACCCTCAACCACCACACTTGAAGGCATCCAAATTTTCAGCCATTGCATTCAATACAAGAGCTCTAGACTTCACTCCAAGACATAAAAGCAAAGATCAAATCCTCTCCCAAGTCCAGAATCACTCCAATCAATTAGTGACTAGTGAGAGAGAGATATTCATGTTCATTTGAGTTCTTGCGCTTGGATCGCTTTTCTTCTTCCTTCTTTCTTGTTCCCAAGTCAATTGTAATCAAGGCAAGAGACACCAATTGTGTGGTGGTCCTTGTGGGGACTAAGTGTCTCGATTGATTGAGAAGAGAAGCTCACTTGGTCTAGGTGACCGTTTGAGAGAGGGAAAGGGTTGAAAGAGACCCGGTCTTTGTGACCACCTCAACGAGGAGTAGGTTTGCAAGAATCGAACCTCGGTAAAACAAATCACCATGTCATACTCTTCATTTGCTTGTGATTTGTTTTCGCCCTCTCTTTCGGACTCGATTTTATTTCTAATACTGTCGGTGTTTCGAAACCCGGGGGGTCCCTGGACCGACGAGTGAATTGTCGCCGCGTGCCCCAGCCCAGATGGGTCGACGCGAGGCGGAACGCGAAGGGGGGAGAAGCAGCCGGAGGGAGATAGGCGTGGGAGGTGGAACCCGCGGCCTTCGTGATAGCCCCGCGCCCATGTCGGGTGCGCTTGCAGTAGGGGGTTACAAGCGTCCACGCGGGAGGGAGCGAGCGGCCTTGCGAGAGCGCCGTCCCGTCCTTCCCCGCGCGGCCAACCCTCTGTAAGAGGGCCCTGGACCTCCCTTTTATAGACGTAAGGAGAGGATCTAGGTGTACAATGGGGGTGTAGCAGTGTGCTAACGTGTCTAGCGGGGGAGAGCTAGCGCCCTAAGTACATGCCATCGTGGCAGCCGGAGAGGTTTTGGCACCCAGTTCGCGTGATGTCGTGGCCGTCGGAGGAGTGCTGGAGCCTGGCGGAAGGACAGCTGTCGGGGCTGTCGAGTACTTGCTGACGTCCTCTTGCTTCCGTAAGGGGGCTGAGAACCGCCGTCGTCACAGGGCATGCGGGGCGCCATCATTACTCGTATGGTGGAGCGAGTTAGATGGGACACCGGTCTTGTTCCCCGTAGCCTGAGTCAGCTCGGGGTAGGGTAATGATGGCACCTCCTGTCGACGTGGTCGGTCCGCGCCCTAGGTTGGGCGAGGTGGAGGCTCCTCTGAGGTCGATGTCGAGTCTGTCTTCCAAGGTCGAGGTCGAGTCCGAGCCCCTGGGTTGGATGAGGTGGAGACCGTCGGCTGAGGCCAGGGCGGAGTCCGAGCCCTGGGGTCGGGCGGAGTTCGTCGTCTTTCGGGGCTGAGCCCGAGTCCGAGCCCTGGGGTCGGGCGAAGCGGAGTTCGTCGTCTTCCGGGGCTGAGCCCGTGTCCGAGCCCTGGGGTCGGGCGGAGCGGAGTTCGTCATCTTCCGGGGCTGAGCCCGAGTCCGAGCCCTGGGGTCGGGCGAAGCGGAGTTCGTCGTCTTCCTGGGCTGAGCCCAAGTCCGAACCCTGGGGTAGGGCGAAGCGGAGTTCGTCGTCTTCCGGGGCTGACCCCGTGTCCGAGCCCTGGGGTCGGGCGAAGCGGAGTTCGTCGTCATCCGGGGCTGAGTCCGTGTCCAAGCCCTAGGGTCGGGCGAGGCGGAGTTTCCTATGACGCCTGAGGCCGGACTTAGCCGCTGTCAGCCTCACTCTATCGAGTGGCGCAACAGTCTGGGCGGCGGAGGCTGCGCTGTCCTCCTGTCAGACCAGTCAGTGGAGCGGCGAAGTGACTGCGGTCACTTCGGCTCTGTCGACTGGAGGGCGTGCGTCAGGATAAAGGTGTCAGGCCACCTTTGCATTAAATGCCCCTGCGATTTGGTCGGTTGGTGCGGTGATTTGGCCAAGGTTGCTTCTTGGTGAAGACCGGGCCTCGGGCGAGCCGAAGGTGTGTCCGTTGCTGGAGGGGGTCCTCGGGCGAGACGTAGGTCCTCCGGGGTCGGCTGCCCTTGCCCGAGGCTGGGCTCGGGCGAGGCATGATCGCGTCCCTCGAATGGACCGATCCTTGACTTAATCACACCCATCAGGCCTTTGCAGCTTTGTGCTGATGGGGGTTACCAGCTGAGATTTAAGAGCCATGAGGGTACCCCTAATTATGGTCCCCAACAGTAGCCCCCGAGCCTCGAAGGGAGTGTTAATACTCGCTTGGAGGCTTTTGCCGCACTTTTTTGCAAGGGGACCAGCCTTTTTGGTTGCATTTTGTTCCGGTGGGTGCGCGCGAGCGCACCCGCCGGGTGTAGCCCCCGAGGCCTCGGAGGAGTAGTTTGACTCCTTCGAGGTCTTAGTGCATTTCGCAACACTTCGGCTAGTCTGGTTGTCCCCTCATGCGAGCTGGTCGTAGCCCGGGTGCACGGTCAGGTCCCAAGTTCTCGGGCTGGTATGTTGACGCTGTCAACGGGTTGGCCGAAGCCGGGTTTGCGAGAGCAGCCCCCGAGCCTCTGCACAGGGCGAGAGGACGGTCAAGGGCAGACTCGCCTTTTTTGCATACGCCCCTGCATCGCCTTTCCACAAGGAGGAGGGGGGAAAGCACCATGTTGCCCTCGGAGGGCGCCGAACATGGTGTCTCCGGTGAGCTGCTGGCGGGTAATCCGAGCAGACACCCGTGCCCCATTTGCTAGGGGTCGGATAGAGGCCCGGAGGAGAGCTCCAAAAGTACCTGCGGGTGATCTGCCGGACCCGGTCCCCTTTGACGGGGTCCGAGGGCTCGATGCCTCCCTCTGATGGGATTCCGTTACAAGATCGCTCCCGCTGGTCTCGGAAATGTCCTAGGGTACCTCGGGAGCGTAGCCCGAGCCTTGGTTATGTATCGAACGTACCTAGAGTCATCCCTCGCTCTGTGTTTGAGGCGACTGTGAACCCTTCGAGGGCCAGCCTACGAACCCCTGATCAGTAGTGGGCGCGGAGCCCGAGTGGCCTGAGGCGGCCGTTGAACCCTTCCGAGGGGCCGGCCATCGAACCTCTGACCAGTAGTGGGCGCAGAACCCAGGTGCTCTGAGGCGGCCGTTGAACCCCTCCAAGGGGCTAGCCTTTGAACCTCTGATCAGTAGGGAGGCTCGGGGCCTGTTTCCTTCACGGAGAAGGATCCTTTTCGGGGTATCCCCCTTTCCCGGTCCCTGTTGTTAGAGAGAAAAAGAGGAAAAGGAAAAGGATACGAAATCGAATGACGTGGCATACCTTTTTCGACGCGGTCATTATGGCGAAGGTGAAGCGTCGCTTGCTTCTCCCGCCTGAGGCGCCGCCTGTCCCGCTGCGGAGTTAATGCGACGGGGCGAGTGGTTCGCGAGGCGGTCGTTGTGCGTGTGCAAGCCGTTCGAGGAATGGATCACGGGCGCGCCGTCTTCGCGCCGTGAGAGAGGGTTCTCTCACTGCCCCTAGATGGAACGTAAGCTTGGTTGACGACGTGACCGCTGCTCCTGCCCGCCTGCCACCGCCATTACTGCCGGCCCATTTTTGACCGTATTTGACCGTCGCGCCTGGCTGGCACTGCTGGGTCACACA
Source organism: Zea luxurians (assembly GCA_029449295.1). NCBI lineage: Eukaryota > Viridiplantae > Streptophyta > Magnoliopsida > Poales > Poaceae > Zea > Zea luxurians. Next base: position 31,135,081 of record JAOPSE010000010.1, on the reverse strand, counting down.
CAGGGTTGCCTCGAGTTGCGGTATTGGCCCCGCATTCGAGGAGGCGCGGCAGTGGTGCGAGTGGCGGTGCAGTTGCTCGCACGTAGCAACCGGCGCGCCGGTTGCATGACGTGTGGGCCCGGGTCTCCATGCTAGGTGCGTTGAAAGTCGAAGGGGCATGCCCACCTTGCGCGGTTGCATGCCGCCTGCATGGCTTTCCGCCCTTTCACCCGCTGGTCTGGGCGAAAGTGGAGGAATGCTTGTAACCGCCGGGCGGTTGCATGCACCGCGTGCGGCTGTTTGGCTTCTTCTGCCCTGGACCGGCTTGCATGACGCGTGGGGCCCAGCCCCCGCGCCGTAGGGGGAGGACCTTGGAGCATGTTGGAGAAGACTCAGCCCGCAACGGTTGAGGACGCAAGTGGGGAGGGTTGCCTTTAAAAGGAGGGCGACCATGTCTTCGCGCTCCCCTTATGCATCGTGTCTTTCCACCTTCCGAGCCCCCGGATGGGGGACGCCCGCAATCCTTCCGTCTTGTCGTTGGAGGGACGCAACTTCGAGGAAGTTGGTACCTTTCAGCCATCGTTCGGCTTCAAGGATTTTCATCATGCGGCCCGGCTGCATCCCCTCGCCGGTGGTCACCCAAGACGGTGACCTCCAGCTTGATGGCGGGGAGAAGCGAACCGGGCTACGGCCTCTGCCCCTCCCTCAGCTTCAAGGATGTTCATCATCAGTGCTGGGGAGGGGAGCGTGCCGAGTTGGGGTCGGTCCCTACGTGGGCGGCGGCCCGCTCCTTCCCTCAGTGATCGGGGGGAAGGGCGTTCGCCGTTCGTGGCGTTGGCAGCTGCCGCGTGCCCGGCCCTCTGAGCCGAGTGGCTTCGGAGCCGCTCCCGGAGTCGCCTTCCACCACGGCAGCCGGAAGAGGTTCCTCCGTTGGCGAGCTAGTCGGCGCCGCCCACGGACTGACCTCCAACTCTACGGCCTTCTGCCCATCCTTGCCTCTCGAGTTGGGGGCATGGGCGAGGGCCTCATGGCAGCAGCATCCGCCCTGAGGTCATCGCTGCTGCTATTCGGCCCTCCGGAGCAGAAGTCGTCGCCGCTACTGGGGCGGGCGACGACGAGCCGTTTGTCGGTCTTCTGTTGCTCCGCAGGCCCCCCAATCGTGTGGGGTTGTTCGTACCTGCGGAGGTGGAACCGGAGTTCCGTTTGTAATGGCACTTTGAGTGCCGGTGTCCTGTTCATTGTGGCTGTCGAGGCCTGAACATGTATGTATTTTCGGCGCGGAGCCGTGTTTTTTCTCCATTTCAAGCACTAAGACTCGCCTGGTGGCTATCTGAACCGCTTCACCGAGCGTGGGTCGCCTCGTGCGAAGGTGACGAGTGAGGTATCAGTATCCCGGAGGCGTAGGAGTCCCTCGGCTCGGTCGGCCTTGCTGTCCGAGGCTTTTCTTGCTTAGTTAAGGGAACCCTTCGGCCGCTCTTCGATGAGCCGAAGCCGGAAGTTGCGGTGTCAGCACGGACAGCGGCAGAGTTGGCTCGAAAAGAATATTTGGTCGGCCAGAGCCTGGCCGGGTCGTCCACTGGCGGGGCCGACGCCGAAGTTGAGCTGCCGAGGCCTCAAGCCAGGCTGGTGTCTTCGGGGGACAGCTGGCCGAGGCCTCGGGGTGGCCGGCTGAGCCGTCTGCTCGAGCTGGATTCTTGGAGAAGACCCTGGCGGCGATGGCCCGGGTGTGGTGCTGATGTCGTCCTTCAAAGTGGTGATCCTCCGACCGCGTCGCCGTCCGAGGCTAGGTCAGACCCCGCCGAAGGTGTAGTTGACGCCGAGGGTGCTGTTGCCCCCTTCAACTGTCGACGTCCGAGCCTGCAGGTTCGGGTTGTCTTGTAGTGTGTATATGTTTTCTGCAGCCGCCGAGGCCCAAACACACTGTCATCGTGTTGTAAAGTTGTGTCCCTTTTCCTCTTGTTTCGAGTATCCGGACTTATTTGTCGGTAACAGAATTGTTTGTGCGGGCGAGAGTTGCTTTTCACGGAAGGTGATGAGTGAGGTATCCGTATCCCGGGGACGTAGGAATCCCTCGGCTCGGTCGGCCTTGCCGCTTACGTGCACTCTTACTCGTCCATAGGGTTCTGTCACCGACGCAGTCGAGAAGGCCCGAAAAAACCGTTCCCGCAGAGAAGCTTTCGAGCGTGAAGACTTGTTCGGTCCACGGAATCACTTATCCGAGCGCGAGTTACTTATCGCAGAAGGTGATGAGTGAGGTATCCGTTTCCCGGAGGGATAGGAGTCCCTCGGCTCGGTCAGCCTTGGCTGCTTACGTGTACTCCGTCGTTTTCAGGATCCACTTTCGAAGTAGTCGAAAAGCACGAAAGGCATTCTGGCAGGAAAGATTTTTTTCTTTTTTCGAGGAAAATTTCGACGCAGAGGGGGTTCCCCTCTTCTAGCCCCCGAGGGAGGGTCGGGCTTTGCCTAGGCAAGGCTGACCCTTCCTTGACGACCAGACTTTGTGTGTGAACGAGGTATGCGAACAACTTGAAAGCATCTTAAGGGTAGAAGCGACGTAGCTGTTGGATGTTCCAAGCGTTGCCGTAGACCTCGGCTTGGCTGTTGGCCAGCTTGTATGTTCCGGGCTTCAGAACCTTGGCGACGATGAACGGCCCTTCCCAGGGAGGCGCGAGTTTGTGCCACCCTCGAGCGTCTTGTCGCAGCCAAAGCACCAGGTTGCCCACCTGGAGGTCTCGGGACCGAACCCCTCGGGCGTGGTAGCGTCGCAGGGACTGCTGGTACCGCGCCGAGTGTAGTAAGGCCACGTCCCAAGCCTCTTCCAGCTGGTCCAGTGAGTCTTCTCGATTAGCTTGATTGCTTTGGTCGGCGTAGGCCCTCGTCCTCGGGGAACCGTATTCTAAGTCTGTGGGCAAGATGGCCTCGGCCCCATAGACTAGAAAGAACGGTGTGAAGCCCGTGGCTCGGCTCGGCATTGTCCTCAGACTCCAGACCACCGAGGGGAGCTCCTTCATCCACCACTTGCCGAATTTGTTGAGGTCGTTGTAGATCTGAGGCTTGAGTCCTTGCAGAATCATGCCGTTGGCACGTTCTACCTACCCATTCGTCATGGGGTGAGCCACGGCGGCCCAGTCCACCCGGATGTGGTGATCCTCGCAGAAGTCCAGGAACTTTCTGCCGGTGAACTGGGTGCCGTTGTCGGTGATGATGGAGTTCGGGACCCCAAAGCGATGGATGATGTTGGTGAAGAACGCCACCGCCTGTTCGGACCTGATGCTGTTTAGGGGTCGGACCTCGATCCACTTGGAGAATTTGTCGATGGTGACCAGCAGGTGCGTATAGCCCCCGGGTGCCTTCTGCAAGGGGCCGACTAGGTCCAGACCCCACACAGCAAACGGCCAGGTGATGGGTATGGTCTGTAGAGCCTGAGCAGGCAGGTGGGTCTGCCTTGCGTAGAACTGACACCCTTCGCAGGTGCGGACAATTCTAGTGGCGTCGGCCACCGCCGTCGGCCAGTAGAAACCTTGTCGGAAGGCGTTGCCAACAAGGGTTCGAGGTGCTGCGTGATGGCCGCAAGCCACCGAGTGTATCTCTTGTAAGAGCTCCTGACCTTCGGCGATGGAAATGCATCGCTGGAGGATGCCTGAGGGGCTGCGGTGGTAGAGCTCCTTCTTATCTCCTAGCAAGACGAATGACTTGGCGCGCCGAGCTTCGGCTTGGTCGAGGGGTAGCTCTCCTCGGTGGAGATATTGCAGATATGGGGTCTGCCAGTTTTGATCAGGCGTGACCTCGCTCCGCTCCCCCTCGATACGCAGTGTCTCACCCTCGGGGCCCGAGGGTACCTCAGGCTGAGCCGAGGGTACCTCGGACCGTGCCGAGGGTACCTCGGACTGAGCCGAGGGTGCCTCGGGCTCGGGCGCGTCGTCGGTCTTGACGGAGGGTTGATGCAGGTCTCGGGAGAATACGTCCGGGGGGACCGTTGTTCGCCCCGAGGCTATTTTAGCCAGCTCGTCCGCAGTCTCGTTGTAGCGTCGGGCGATGTGGTTGAGCTCGAGCCCGTAGAACTTGTCCTCCAGGCGCTGAACCTCATCGCAGTAGGCTTCCATCTTCGGGTCGCGGCAGTGGGAGTTCTTCATGACTTGGTCGATGACGAGCTGCGAGTCACCGCGAGCGTCGAGGCGTCGGACCCCCAGCTCGATGGCGATTCGCAACCCGTTTACCAGAGCCTCGTACTCGGCCACGTTGTTGGACGCCGGGAAGTGGAGGCGCAGCACGTAGCGTAGGTGCTTCCCGAGGGGCGAGATGAATTGCAGACCCGCGCCGGCCCCCGTCTTCATCAGCGACCTATCGAAAAACACGGTCCAGAGCTCCGGTTGGATCGGAGCTGTTGGGAGCTGGGTGTCGACCCACTCAGCCACGAAGTCCACCAAGACCTGGGACTTGATGGCCTTCCGAGGGGCGAATGAGATCGTCTCGCCCATGATCTCCACCGCCCACTTTGCAATTCTACCCGAGGCCTCTCAGGACTGGATGATCTCCCCCAGGGGGAAGGATGACACCACAGTCACTGGATGAGACTCGAAGTAGTGTCGCAACTTCCGCCGCGTCAGGATTACCGCGTACAGCAGTTTCTGAATTTGTGGGTAGCGGATCTTGGTCTCAGACAGTACCTCACTGATGAAGTAGACTGGCCTCTGGACGGGCAATGCATGCCCCTCTTCTCGTCTCTCAACCACAATCGCGGCGCTAACCACCTGAGTGGTCGCGGCGACGTAGATCAAGAGGGCTTCTCTGGCAGCGGGGGGCACCAAGATGGGCGCATTCGTGAGGAGTGCCTTCAGGTTCCCGAGGGCTTCCTCGGCCTCAGGGGTCCAGGCGAAGCACTCGGCCTTCCTTAAGAGGCGGTACAGAGGCAGGCCTCTTTCACCGAGGCGCGAGATGAAATGGCTCAGAGCCGCGAGGCATCCCATGACCCTCTGTACGCCTTTCAAGTCCTTGATGGGCCCCATGCTGGTGATGGCTGCGATCTTCTCCGGGTTGGCCTCGATGCCCCGCTCGGAGACGATGAACCCCAAGAGCATGCCTCGGGGGACCCTGAAGACACACTTTTCGGGATTGAGCTTCACGCCTTTCGCCTTGAGACATCGGAATGTCACTTCAAGGTCGGAAAGGAGGTCGGAGGCTTTCCTCGTCTTGACTACGATGTCATCGACGTAGGCCTCGACCGTTCGGCCGATGTGTTCGCCGAACACATGGTTCATGCACCGCTGGTACGTTGCACCCGCATTCCTCAAGCCAAATGGCATGGTAACATAGCAGTACATGCCGAAGGATGTGATGAAAGAAGTCGCGAGCTGGTCGGACTCTTTCATCCTGATCTGGTGATACCCTGAGTAGGCATCAAGGAAAGACAAGGTTTCGCACCCAGTGGTAGAATCCACAATTTGATCGATGCGAGGCAGAGGGTAGGGAACTTTTGGACATGCTTTGTTTAGACCGGTGTAGTCTACACACATCCGCCATTTCCCCCCTTTCTTTCTCACAGGCACAGGGTTGGCAAGCCATTTGGGATGGAATACCTCTTTGATGAACCCTGCCGCCATTAGCTTGTGGATCTCCTCGCCTATGGCTCTGCGCTTTTCTTCGTCGAATCGGCGCAGAGGCTGCTTCACGGGTCGGGCTCCAGCTCGGATATCCAGCGAGTGCTCGGCGACTTCCCTCGGTATGCCGGGCATGTCCGAGGGACTCCACACGAAAACGTCGGCGTTCGCGCGGAGAAAGTCGACGAGCACTGCTTCCTATTTGGGGTCGAGCTCAAAGCCGATCCGGATCTGCTTGGAGGCGTCGTTGCAGGGGTCGAGAGGGACGGACTTAACCGTCTCCGCTGGCTCGAAGTTGCCGGCGTGGCGCTTCACGTCTAGCGCCTCCCTAGAGAGGTTCTCCAGGTCAGCGATGAGGGCCTCGGCGTACTCCACGCACTCCACGTCGCATTCGTACGCGTGTCGGTACGTGGGCCCGACGGTGATGACCCTGTTGGGGCCCGGCATCTTGAGCTTGAGGTAGGTGTAGTTGGGGACGGCCATGAACTTGGTGTAGCATGGCCTCCCCAGCACTGCGTGGTAGGTTCATCGAAACCCGACCACTTCGAACGTGAGGGTCTCCCTTCGAAAGTTGGAGGGCGTCCCAAAGCAGACGGGTAGATCGAGTTGTCCGAGGGGTAGGACGCGCTTCCCGGGGATGATCCCGTGGAAAGGCGCAGCGCCCGTCCGGACCGAGGACAGATCGATCCACAGGAGCCCGAGGGTCTCGGCGTAGATGATGTTGAGGCTGCTGCCTCCGTCCATGAGGACCTTGGTGAGCCTGACGTTGCCGATGATGGGGTCGACAACGAGTGGGTATTTCCCCGGGCTCGGCACGTGGTCGGGATGGTCGGCCTGGTCGAAGGTGATGGGCTTGTCGGACCAGTCTAGGTAGACTGGCGCTGCCACCTTTACCGAGCAGACTTCCCGACGCTCTTGCTTGCGGTGCCGAGCCGAGGCATTTGCCACTTGCCCGCCATAGATTATGAAGCAGTCGCGGACCTCAGGGAACTCTCCTGCTTTGTGATCTTCCTTCTTAGCGTCGTCGAGGGCCTTGCCACCCTCCGTGGGTGGTCCGGCCTTATGGAAGTGGCATCAAAGCATGGCATACTCCTCGAGGGTGTGCTTGATGGGCCCCTGATGGTAAGGGCACGGCTCCTTGAGCATCTTGTCGAAGAGGTTGGCACCTCCGGGAGGTTTCCGAGGGTTCTTGTACTCGGCGGCGGCGACAAGATCCACGTCGGCGGCGTCGCGTTTCGCTTGCGTCTTCTTCTTGCCCTTCTTCTTGGTGCCACGCTGAGTTGACGCCTCAGGAATATCTTCCGGTGGGCGGCCCTGGGCTGCTTGTCCTTCTGGAAGATAGCCTCAACCGCCTCCTGGCCAGAGGCGAACTTGGTGGCGATGTCCATCAGCTCGCTCGCCCTGGTGGGGGTCTTGCGACCTAGCTTGCTCACCAGGTCGCGGCAGGTGGTGCCGGCGAGGAACGCGCCGATGACATCCGAATCGGTGACGTTGGGCAGCTCGGTGCGCTGCTTCGAGAATCGCCGGATGTAGTCCCGGAGAGACTCTCTCGGCTGCTGGCGGCAGCTTCGGAGATCCCAGGAGTTTCCAGGGCGCACGTACGTGCCTTGGAAATTGCCGGCGAAGGCTTGGACCAGGTCATCCCAGTTGGAGATCTGCCCCGGAGGCAGGTGCTCCAGCCAGGCTCGAGCGGTGTCGGAGAGGAACAGGGGGAGGTTGCGGATGATGAGGTTATCATCGTCCGTTCCACCCAGTTGGCAGGCCAGCCGATAGTCCGTGAGCCACAGTTCTGGTGTCGTCTCCCCCGAGTACTTTGTGATAGTAGTCGGGGTTCGGAACCGGGTTGGGAACGATGCCCGTCGTATGGCGCGGCTGAAAGCCTGCGGACCGGGTGGTTCGGGCGAAGGACTCCGATCCTCCCCGCTATCGTAGCGTCCCCCACGCCTGGGGTGGTAGCCTCGGCGCACCCTCTCGTCGAGGTGGGCCCGACGGCCGTGGTGATGGTGCTCGTTGCCGAGGCGATCCGGGGCCGCAGGCGCTGTGTTGCGCGTGCGCCCGGTGTGGACTGAGGATTCCCGCATGAATCGGGAAGTCGGGGCGCGATGTTCCGAGGGGTACCCCTGTCTTCGGGAGGCGGAGCTTTCGGTCCATCGGACCATGGCGTTCTCCAGGAGATTCTTGAGTTCTCCCTGGATACGCCGCCCCTCAGTGGTTGATGGCTCCGGCATCGCGCGGAGAAGTATTGCCGCTGCAGCCAGGTTCTGGCCGACTCCACTGGAATCCGGTGGCGGCCTTACCCTGACGTCGTCAGCGATGCGGTGCTGGATGCCCTAGGGGAGATGACGCGCTTCTCCGGCCGGAGGTTGGCCCGCCCATTCCTGCCCGATGTCCCGGCGGATCGGCACAAGCGTTCCTGCTCCCTCGTCGAGCCTGGCCTGCATCTCGCGGATTTGCTCGAGCTGTGGGTCAAGACCCCCCGCCGGGACGGGGACCACAGCTAGCTCCCGAGGGATGTCGATGCGAGGCACGGGCCTAGGGAGATCACCGTTCTCCGGCATACCAAGATGGTTGCCTTCGCCGGGACCCCCTAGATCGACGTGGAAACATTCGCGACTTGGGCCGCAGTCCTCGTCGTCGAGGTTGCGGCTACCGTCAGAACAGTCGGAAAGGCAGTAGTCGCATGCGGTCATGAAGTCCCGCATGGCATTGGGGTTACCGAGTCCGGAGAAATCCCAACAAAGGTCGGGCTCGCCATCTTCCTCGGACCCTGAGGGCCCGTAGGTCGAGTCGGCCGTCAGCCGGTCCCAGGGTGACCGCACACGGTACCCCAGAGGGTTTGGACTCACCTCTATGAGAGTGTCCACCGAAGCGGAGTCTCTTGGTGGGTCGAGGCCGAATCCAAAAGATGCGAGATGGGAATCGGTTGGTACCTTTTGGTCGACAGGCGGTGACGGAGTCGCGTCAGGTACTGACTGCACCATCGTCTCAGGTACGAGGGTGACGCCCAACAAGTCCTTCGCGAGCGTGCTGGCGTCGTCCGTTTGCTTGAGGTTGGTGTGTTGCGGGGAGATGGCGCTCGTCTTCGTCTCAGACGCGAGGCCGATGCCCGACGCGCTCTTCGTTGGGGCGCCGGCACCGTCGACTCGCTCGACAGCCAACGAGGTGCCGCCTCCCGCTCGGCCTTGGTTGCCTCGCCTCCTCCTCCGTCGGCGGGAGAGGGGACGGGACAAGCCCGAATGTCGTCCTTCCACCACGTGGGGAAGGTGTTGTCGATTTCCCCGCCGGCGGGCGGGTTGTCGACCGCCATTGTCGCTGTCGCGCAGCGGGGGAAGGAGTATCATGTCGTAGCTGCCGTCGAGGGACATGAACTCAAGACTCCCGAAACGGAGCACCGTCCCGGGTTGGAAAGGTTGCTGGAGACTGCCCATCTGGAGCTTGACGGGAAGCTGTTCATCAACACGTAGCAGGCCCCTACCTGGCGCGCCAACTGTCGGTGTTTCGAAACCCGGGGGGTCCCTGGACCGACGAGTGAATTGTCGCCGCGTGCCCCAGCCCAGATGGGTCGATGCGAGGCGGAACGCGAAGGGGGGAGAAGCAGCCGGAGGGAGACAGGCGTGGGAGGTGGAACCCGCGGCCTTCGTGTTAGCCCCGCGCCCAGGTCGGGTGCGCTTGCAGTAGGGGGTTACAAGCGTCCACGCGGGAGGGAGCGAGCGGCCTTGCGCGAGCGCCGTCCCGTCCTTCCCCGCGCGGCCAACCCTTTGTAAGAGGGCCCTAGACCTCCCTTTTATAGACGCAAGGAGAGGATCCAGGTGTACAATGGGGGTGTAGCAGTGTGCTAACGTGTCTAGCGGGGGAGAGCTAGCGCCCTAAGTACATGCCATCGTGGCAGCCGGAGAGGTTTTGGCACCCAGTTCTCGTGATGTCGTGGCCGTCGGAGGAGTGCTGGAGCCTGGCGGAAGGACAGCTATCGGGGCTGTCGAGTCCTTGCTGACGTCCTCTTGCTTTCGTAAGGGGGCTGAGAGCCGCCGTCGTCACAGGGCATGCGGGGCGCCATCATTACTCTTATGGTGGAGCGAGCCAGATGGGACGCCGGTCTTGTTCCCCGTAGCCTGAGTCAGCTTGGGGTAGGGTAATGATGGCGCCTCCTGTCGACGTGGTCGGTCCGCGCCCTAGGTTGGGCGAGGTGGAGGCTCCTCCGAGGTCGAGGTCGAGTCTGTCTTCCAAGGTCGAGGTCAAGTCCGAGCCCCTGGGTCAAACGAGGCGGAGACCGTCGGCTGAGGCCAGGGCAGAGTCTGAGCCCTAGGGTCGGGCGGAGTTCGTCGTCTTCTGGGGCTGAGCCCGAGTCCGAGCCCTGGGGTCGGGCGAAGCGGAGTTCATTGTCTTCCGGGGCTGAGCCCGTGTCCGAGCCCTGGGGTCGGGCAGAGAGGAGTTCGTCGTCTTCCGGGGCTGAGCCCACGTCCGAGCCCTGGGGTCGGGCGAAGCGGAGTTTGTCGTCTTCCTGGGCTGAGCCCGAGTCCGAGCCCTGGGGTCGGGCGAAGCGGAGTTCGTCGTCTTCCGGGGCTGAGCCCGTGTCCGAGCCCTGGGGTCGGGCGAAGCGGAGTTCGTCGTCTTCCGGGGCTGAGCCCATGTCCGAGCCCTAGGGTCGGGCGAGGCGGAGTTTCCTATGACGCTTGAGGCCGGACTTAGCCGCTGTTAGCCTCACTCTGTCGAGTGGCACAGCAGTCGGGGCGGCGTAGGCAGCGCTGTCCTCCTGTCAGACCAGTCAGTGGAGCAGCGAAGTGACTGCGGTCACTTTGGCTCTGTCGACTGGAGGGCGTGCGTCAGGATAAAGGTGTCAGGCCACCTTTGCATTAAATGCCCCTGCGATTTGGTCGGTTGGCGCGGTGATTTGGCCAAGGTTGCTTCTTGGTGAAGACCGGCCTTGGGCGAGCCGAAGGTGTGTCCGTTGCTGGAGGGGGTCCTCGGGCGAGACGTAGGTCCTCCAGGGTCGGCTGCCCTTGCCCGAAGCTGGGCTCGAGCGAGGCGTGATCGCGTCCCTCGAATGGACCGATCCTTGACTTAATCGCACCCATCAGGCCTTTGCAGCTTTGTGCTGATGGGGGTTACCAGCTGAGATTTAGGAGCCATGAGGGTACCCCTAATTATGGTCCCCGACAAATACTAACCCCGACTTATAGTTGTGCTTAAAGTTTATAAATTTCAGATTCCGCCTATTCACCCCCCCTCTAGGCGACTTTCAGGATTCTAGAGACTAAACTTTAGTCATGTCACATTGAATGTTTAAATACTATTTAGAAGTATTAAATATAGTCTATATACAAAACTAATTACACATATATGGACTAAATAATAAAACAAGTCTATTAAGCTTAACTAGTCCATAATTCGCTCATGTGATGCTATAATAAACATTTATTAATCACGAATTAATTAGTTTTAATAAATTGGTCGCATCCTTTAGTCTTCACCTATGTATTTGGTTGGGAACTGGCTAGTGTACCAGATTCCGAATCGATAATATGTAATTAGGACTAAATTTCTCAGTCTTTAGTTCTGGTTGTATGGCATGGTATAAATTGGTGTCTTTAGTATCGATTGGAGGCTCCAACTAGAAACAAAGTAGTTATGTGGCCACAATGAAGCTATGTTTTGGTACCTCTTTAGTATTGGTTCTACCAACCGACCAATATTAAAGCGGGTTGCATGGTCGCAGAAGAGTACGCTCTATGGCCCCTTTATTATCTTTCTAGCCAGTAACATGTACTAAAGGAGTTCTTTAGTATCGGATGGTGGGTGCAACCAGCAATAAAGAAGGTACATTGCCTATATAGTACTAGTGGCTAGAGCACATAGATGTTGTAATAGCTCAATCCTAGGTGTTGTGTTTCCTATATATATGGATGAAGAAAGGGGTCGAGGAGGACTGGATCTACCAGATCCAACCATGTACATCTTGATGGATTGACTACATGAAGGGAGGTGGTGGATGGTGTGGTGCTCGGTTTTGCTATATCTAGAGAAGAGGTTGCATGGCTACTGTACAAGAGAATAGAGAAGGATGAAAGCGTTGAGCACAAAAAATGCCCGATAGACAGTCCGTCCATGAGGCCGGACGGTCCACGGTCCGGAATATCCGCCGTAGCGGTGCGGACCGTCCGCACGTGCGTAGAATCAATTACGGTCTCAGATTTCTTGTGCCATTTGTTAGCTAAACCTGCAGGATTAACTCGAGAACCGACTTGTAACGGGTCCAGACCTCCCCATTTATATAGATGAAGGACTACGACCGATTGAACCCCCCACAATTGATCCAATCAACTCTACTTGTTGTTTTTTCCTTATGCATTAGGAGTAGCCCTAGTTTAGCCTTCCTCCACCTGTAATCTTCACCTATCTTCGGCTCTACATTGACTAGAGGCGTCTTGGGTGGCCTGCTGACGCCAAGACACACCCTAGGATCTCTCCTCCCCGATGGGGTCCCTCCCAGGAGGTGAGATCGGTTTGCTGCGAAGAAGATAACACTGTGCGCCATCGCAGACTGTCCGAGCCCTAAGCGGGGACCATCCGGACATATGCAGAGGAGGATCCGCTCCTGCGCCAGGTCACGGATCATCCATCCTAGGGCTGTGGATCGTCCATGCCTCAGCATAGAGCACCTCCTGGTGGTTCATTCCAGTGTTTGGCGCCCAGATTGGCGCCAACACACTTTTTGGTGACTTCGATGGGGAACATGTGTCTAGATCTACTAAAAATCAGGCCCTCAAATGGCCAGTTCTAAAGATCACATAGATATGTCCCCAGACAATATCATGAAGCCGGCTGTTGAAAGTCTGATCGCCGATGAGCAACATCAATACGAAGACTATATGCGTCAAGCGAAGGAGAAATTCTTGTCACAATACACGATGGATAACCACCAGAAGGTTGTTAAACATGGACCGACGTCGCATCTCTTTAATCTTCGCTTCAAATCTCCATCGTAAGTAAATCCGATGACATCCAATCTATTAAACAGTATGTAGATCAGCTGCAAAATCAAATGAAACAACAAATTGGAGGGTTATAAGAATCAATTAGAAAATTAACATGTTCGTTGGAGAAATTTGTTTCTCCTAGTTTTCCATCATATGAAACTAGTAATAGGATATCTATGTCTAATACATTGGCAACAAATGGAGATTCACATCCCTAGCCACTATATGGTATATGCCGATGAACTCATATCCAGGGCAAATACCACCACTGGCGTCCCTACTTGGCAGATCGGTGCCCCTGAACATGGTCAACCGTCCGGCTTTCCCCACCGGATAATCTAGGGATGCACCAGGACCACCACGTGGCGCCCCAATAGTAGCAAACACAACTGGACAGTTCAGACTTACCATCGGACAGTCAGGCATCGCGCCAGATAGTCCGGATACACATACGCAGAACCTACTATTGCACACTATGCACTAAATTATTACACACCACAGTAGTAGTACGTTTCGCCTCCCTACATATATAAACCACAACACACCATATGATCATAGGCCGATCAACATTATCGATCGATCACGGCAAGAAGGTCAACATAGCAACACCCGAATGAATGAGCCCCACAGCCCAAGTTCCGATGGTTTGCCACCGGGCACAATGGAGAAAATTAGGGAAGAGATGGCTGAACTATTTTGAGATAGACTCGGGGTTAGTGTAGCCAGAGTAGGACAGTCATATGAAAAGCCATATAATCACTAGTTCCCGTACCCAGAAAAGGCAAGGATACCGGAGTTTTCTAAGTTTTTTGGTAAAAGTGGTAGAAGCACACACGAACATGTTGGCTAGTTTCTAGCACACCTAGGCGAATTGGCCGAGGGGTGAAGCCTTTCGTGTTCATTTATTTTCTTTACCCCATACTGGTACCGCTTTTGCATGGTACGTTGCTCTGCCTCCTAATTCTATTAATTCCTGGAATGATTTAGGGAATAAATTTCATGAGCATTTATTTTTCGAGGAATATGAATCAGGGTTGGCTGATTTAGCCTCTGCCTGAAAGGGACGCGAAGAATCAGTTAATGATTATATTTGGAGGTTCCAGGACTCTAGAAACCGATGGTTTCGAATCCATGTCACAGACAAATAGCTAGTAGGGCTGGCTTTTAAGGGGTTGCTATCCTACTTAAGAGACAAATTATATGGCACTTAGTTCTTTTTAATAGCTCAACTACATCAACGGGCTTTGGCCTATGAATGCCGATGTAAAGAGACATCAAAATCGGTCGCTCGTACTATAAATCTAGTAGAGCATGATAGTTCAGATGATGAATCCGTGGATGTATATACCACTGAGCTTGTTTGGCCAACAAAGGCCAAATCTTCTGCATGTTCTTCTTTGCAGCCGTTCAAAAGAATCGGCAAGAAGAAGTTAAATTTACTTTTAATGTTGTCAAATGCAATAAAATATTTGACGAGCTACCTAAAAATGGCAACATTAAATTAACCCATACTATTCCTCCTCTAGATGAATTAAAAAGATGTGCTTACTGCAAGTGCTATAATTCTTTTTCCCATGCCACCAATGATTGTAATGTTTTTCATCGACAGATAAATCGGTCGTAATTGAGGGCCGGATGGTTTTTCAGGAGATGCAAGTGGACGCACAACCATTTCTTGTCAATACAATAGAACCCATAAACAAAAAAGCGGCCGGAAATAGCCGATAAAGGCAAAGGCAAAAACATCGTCATTGGTGACCCTCGCACATCGAACATATCATAAGAAGGGATTGCTTGGAAGGCTCCGGATAAGAAAACTAACAAGTTTGGAAGCGTCAGGGGGCACGCTCAATTGAGTAGCCAAGCACAGCTCCCTGACTTGAGCATCGCGGACGGTCCGTTGCTCAAACAGACGGTTCGGCTGACTCCGTCGAACAATCCACCCATACCCAGGGTTGTCAGCCTCCACACACAAAAAAGGGGACACAGGGGCAAAGCAAACATAACACACCTAGTCGGCTGGTCAAAGTCGACCCTACTTTTGATCAATTTATCTCCAAATATGCTAGCAAGAAGGTCGTTCTACGTGATCAACCAACAAAGAAACCCTGGTCACTCGCTAAAACAAAACGGCCCGAAAGGCGGCACAGCAAGCATCACCTATTCATCCAGTGATGCCAGGATATTTTTCACCCGCTTACTCATCGTCGATATATTATCCTGTTCAAATGTGGAACGGTACGACGATGAACCCATGATACTTGCATAGTCCCTTTACCTATTCAGGCTAGGGGCACCTCCATTATATACCTTTTCATCTATTGATCAGATGGTCATGGCCGAGAAAGATGCAATCCAAAATAGACTTTATGCATAGGAGCTTAATTGAACGATCACCATATTGGATTGAAAAGCCGGCGACTTGCATCAGGCTTAATTATCACTTCGGCAACAAGGTGACTTGTGAGATAGATCTTTTCCCGAAGGATGCTGACAGTAAATATGCTTTTGGTTCGTCAACCTCCACCAAAAGGTAGGGGCATAGGTTGAGCACAAAAAATGATGGACGAATGGTCCGGCCCTAAGGCCGCACGGTCCGCAGTCCGTACTGTCCGCTGTAGCGGCGCAGACCGTCTGCGCGTGCGCAGAATCAGTTATGGATTCGGATTTCTTGCGAGATTTGTTAGCTAAATTACGGGATTAACTCGAGAACCGACTTATATGGGTCCAGACCTTCCTCCTTTATATAGATGAACGGCTACGGCTGATTTTACCCCCACAATCGAACCAATCAACTCTACTTACCATTTTTACCTTATGCATTAGGAGTAGCCCTAGTTTAGCCTTCCTAACCTCGAATCTTCACCTCTATTCGGCTCTACGTCGACTAGAGGCGTCTTGGGTGGCCTACCGACGCTAAGACACACCCTAGGATCTCTCCTCGCCGACGGGTCCCTCCTAGGAGGCGAAATCTAGGTTTGCTGCAAAGAAGACGACACTCTGCGCCATCGCGGTCCGTCCGAGCCCAGGCGCGGACCGTCTGTGCGTACACAGAGGAGGATTCGCTCCTACGCCAGGTTGAGGACCGTCCGATCCAGGGCCGCAGACCGTTTGCGCCTCCGCAGAGAGCACTGCCAGGCGATTCGTTCCGGTGTTTGACGACTCCGCTGGGGACAGGTGTCTGGATATAGATTTGGTTGTCCCGAAACATTTGGTAAGTTTTTGTATTACGAAGCTATTTTTACATAATTTGAAATTGGTGTAGCTGTCCCAATATGCGTGTGTATATATAGAGAGAATCCGTAGATGAGTCTCGGTCCAGTAATTACATGATTACACGCATTGGAAACAAAGTTTTTCAATACCATAGTTTTTCAATGCTACGATACAACTAAAGTATTCCAATACCACGGTTTTGCAATACCATAGTTTTATAAAAAAAACTATCCTCTTTGGAGGCAAGGTATTTTTTTTCAAGAAGTTTTATACAAAATATAAGTAACCATCAAATCGGCTTTGCCACCATGAAATACAATACTTTAGCAAACTGACATCAATACGAACACTAGCAAAATGACGTCAATCAGGACTCTAGCAAAATGACTTTGATTATAACAGCATCATCGATCACCCATGAATCACGGACTCTAGGAAAAAGTCTTGACTTTGTTTCTAACAGCGCACCAACATGATTTCTACCAAGTAAAGTCCTTAATTGTCGTCCAACAACACCACCAAGCTTAACTGGCACAGGTCCTGGTCCTTCAAGTAAAGACCTTCATGTCGTCTCCTGTTTGCAAAGACTGAAAAGTCAACGTAACAGAAAATATAATGTATACTCGTATATCCTCATTCTTTTGGACCATATACACGTTCATTACTGTAAGTCAACATGTTCATTACTGAAAAGTCAACTTAACTGCCGTAGGTTTTAGGCGGTTTCGGTTACGAAGGGCTATTGTTACTTTTAGTGTTGGTTTCTTAAGAAAATGTAACACCCAAAAATATTAACTTGTGATTTGAGGAAAGTCTTTAGAAAATAATAATAATAATAATAATAATAATAATAATAATAATAATAATAATAAATCTTAAAAATAAGTACCCTTGATAAATAATTAAACTCTAGAGTCCACCCTTTTCTAAAGTAAATGATAATAATAGAATAATATTAGTTAAATTATATCCTAATAAGTTTAGGTATTTAAAAAAATGTGTTCTATCAAAACAAAGGAATATAAACTTTGGGATATACCTTTGAATTGATTACACACCTGTCGGGTACCATAATTAGGGGTACCCACAACGCTCCTAATCATAGCTGGTAAACACCCTCACACCAACTGACGGGTGCGGTTCAAGTCAAGGCTTCGTCTACCCAAGGGACGCGATCTCGCCCGAGCCCAGCCCCGGGCCGGAGCGGTAGTCCCAGACGAGTTCACGCCTCGCCCGAGGGCCTCCTCAGGCAGCGGGCGCCCCCTCGGCTCTCCCGAAGCCCGGCTCGGGCAGGCTTCGTTGTGCAGCAACCTTGGCCAGACCGCCTCACCAACCGACCGCTTCGCAGGCGCATTCAATGCAGGGGATGCCTGACGCCGTATCCTGACACACGCGCCTCAGTCGGCCAGGCCGAAGTGACCGCAGTCACTTCGCCCCTCTTCTTTACTGTACTGATGTGACAGGAAAACAGCGTCGCTCGCCCTGCTCCGACTGCCGTGTCGACCACCCAGGCAAAGACTGACAACAAGTCACGATCAACCACCGAGTTCGGCCTCGGGCGCAACAGGAAGCTCCGCCTCGCCCGACCTCAGGCTCCGGCCTCGGGAGGAGGTCTCCGCCTCGCTCGACCCCTGGACTCGGCCTCGACCTCGGTCTCAGGAGGAATCGCGTCCTCGCCCGACCCCGGCCTCGGCCTCGACAGAAGTCTCCGCCTCGCTCGACCTTGGGCTCGGACTGACCGCGCCAACAGGGGATACATCATTACCCTATTCCTAGCCTGCTCAGGCTAGGAGGAACAAGACCAGCGTCCCATCTGGCTTACCCTGGCGACGGGTAATGATGGTGCCCCGCGTGCACCATGTCGCCGATGGCTCTCAGCCCCTTACGGCAGCAAGGAGACGTCAGTAGGACCCTTGCCGCACTGCTAGCTGTACTCCTACAGGACTCAGGCGCTCCTCTGACGAGCACGCTATCACGTGTACAGGGCTCGAACTCTCCCCCGACGGCCACGTTGGCATGTACACAAGGCTTAGGCGCTCCTCTGCCGGACACGTTAGCGCATAGCTACGCCCCCCGTTCTACGTCTGGACCCTCTCCTTGCGCCTATAAAAGGGAGGTCCAGGGCCATCCTGAGGGGGGTTCGCGCGAGGGAAGGAGCGGACGAACTCTCTCTCTCTCTCTCTCCCCCTCCCTCTCGCGACGCGCTTGTAACCCCTACTACGAGCGGCACCCCTGGTGCAGGATAATACAAGGCTTGCCCCACATCTTGTGTTCCATCCCGCGCCAACCCATCTGGGCAGGGGCACGCAGCGATTTCACTCGTCGGTCCAAGGGACCCCCCCGGGTCCGAGACGCCAACAGTTGGCGCGCCATGTAGGGGCTTGCTGCGTGTTAACAAACACCTTCCCGTTGAGTTCCAGATGGGGAGTCTTCAGCAACCTCTTCAGCCCGGGACGGTGCTCCGCTTCGGGAGTCTCGAGTTCATATCCCTCGACGGCAGCTATGACATGGTACTCCTCCCCCGCGGCGTGATGACAACGACGGTCTCCGACTCGCCCGGCGGCGGCGAGCTCTACGACAGCATCTCCCCGCGGTGGAAGAGGAGCGCTCCGGTCGTCCCCGCCACCCTCCTCGCCGGAGGAGGCGGAGACGAGGCAACCATGGCCACGCAGGAGGCGGCACCTTGTCGTCTGTCGCAGTAGAGCAAGTCGACGACGCTGGCACTCCCCCGGGGGACATGTCGAGCATTGTCCTCGCACCTGAGACGACGGCGGGTATCACTTCCCCGCGACGTGTCAGCCCCAAGCGGACTGATGACGCTAGCACCCTCACAATGGACCTGCTGGGTGTTACTCTCATACCTGAGATGACGGTGTACTCCGCCCCCGACGTGACTTCACCACCGTCCATCGACCAAGAGGTACCGTCCGTTTTCCATCCCGTACCTTTTCGGTTTAGCTTCGATCCACCTAGCGACCCCGCTGCGGTGAGCGCCTTCGTAAAGGTGTATCCAAACCTCCCGGGGTACCACATGTGGTCGACCTGGGACCGACTGACAGCCGTCTCAACCTTCGGACCGGTGGGTTCTGAGGAGGAGGACGACACCGACTCCGGTTGGGATTTCTCTGGCCTCAATGACCCTGGTGCCATGCGGGACTTCATGTCCGCATGTGACCACTGCCTCTCCGGTTGTTCTGACGATGGCCATGACCTTGGCGACGAGGGTAATGGCCCAAGTCGCGAATGTTTCCACGTCGATCTGGGAGATCACAACGAAGGCAACCACCTCAGTATGCCAGAGGTTGACGATCCTCCTGGGCCCGCATCTCGCGTTGACATCCTGTGGGAGCTAGCTGTGGTCCCAGTCCCTGTGGGCGGTCAGGACATACAGCTCGAGAAAATCCACGAGATACAGGCCCGGGTCGACGGGGAAGCATGCCGGCTTGTGCAGCTCTGACAGAACATCAAACAGGAGTGGGCAGGCTGAACACTCGCTGGAGAAGCCTGTCATCGGCCCCAAGACATCCGGCGCCTCATCGTCGACAATGCCAGGGCAGCGCTACCCCCGGCCGTCAGCGGGTTTGGCCAGGACCTAGCTGCAGCGACGATGCTACTTCGAGCCATGCCGGAGCCATCCACCACCGAGGGACGGCATATTCAGGGTGAACTCAAGGATCTCCTGGAAGGCTCCGCGGTTCGACGAGCCGAGAGCTTTGCCTCCCGCGGGTGAGCTGACCCCTCGGAGCA
The DNA here is from genome assembly GCA_029449295.1 of Zea luxurians. Classification (NCBI taxonomy): domain Eukaryota; kingdom Viridiplantae; phylum Streptophyta; class Magnoliopsida; order Poales; family Poaceae; genus Zea; species Zea luxurians. The sequence continues at coordinate 31,115,568 of JAOPSE010000010.1, read as the reverse complement.
TCATGCGGTGTCCTCCCGACGCATTCGGAAAGCCTCGGTCCATCCCGAGCGCGCGCGGGACGAGGCGCCTGCCGCTCGGGAATGCCTCAGCAACGAGCACCATCATCCTGACCATCGAGCCCGCCTCGACGAGAAGGTGCGTCGAAGCTATCATCCCAAGTGTGGGGGACGCTGCAACAGCGAGGAGGATTGCAGTCCTTCGCCCGAACCACCCAATCCGCGGGTCTTCAGCCGGGCCATACGACGAGCGTCGTTCTGTGCCCGTTTCTGAGCCCCGACTACCATCACCAAGTACTCGGGGGAGACGAGGCCGGAGCTGTGGCTCGCAGACTACCGACTGGCATGCCAGTTGGGAGGGGCGGATGATGACAACCTCATCATCCATAATCTACCCCTTTTCCTCTCCGACGCCGCTCGAGCCTGGCTGGAGCATCTGCCTCCTACGCAGATCTCCGACTAGGACGATCTGGTCAAGGCTTTCGCGGGAAACTTCCAAGGCACGTACGTGCACCCTAGGAACTCGTGGGACCTCCGAAGCTGCCGCCAGCAGCCAGGGGAGTCCCTCCGAGAGTACATCCGGCGGTTTTCGAAGCAGCGCACCGAGCTGCCCAACGTTACCAACTCGGATGTCATCGGGGCTTTCCTCGCCAGCACCACTTGTCGAGACCTGGTGAGCAAACTGGGGTGCAAGACTCCCACTCGTGCGAGCGAACTGATGGACGTCGCCAAATAGTTCGCCTCGGGTCAAGAGGCGGTCGAAGCCATCTTCCGAAAGGACAAGCAGCCTCAGGGAGAGCCGAAGACAGACGCCCCCGAGGCGTCCGCCCAGCGGGGCACGAAGAAGAAGGCCAAAAACAAGTCGCAAGCGAAGCGCGACGCCGCTGACGCGAATCTCATCGCTGCGGCCAAGCACAGGAACCCTCGGAAACCTCCTGGAGGGGCCGGCGCGTTCGACAAGATGCTCAAGGAGCCATGCCCCTATCACCAGGGGCCCGTCAAGCACACCCTCAAAGAATGTGTCATGCTCCGGCGCTACTTCCATAAGACCGGGCCCCCGGCGGAAGATGGCAAGGGCCATGACAACGACAAAAAGGAGGGCGGCAAGGAAGAGGGGTTCCCGGAAGTCCATAACTGCTTCATGATCTACGGCGGGCAGGCGGCGAACGCCTCGGCTCGGCACCGCAAGCAGGAGCGCCGGGAGGTCTGCTTGGTGAAGGTGGCAACGCCCGTCTACCTAGACTGGTCCGACAAGCCTATCACCTTCGACCGAGGCGACCACCCCGACTTTGTGCCAAGCCCAGGAAGGTACCCGCTCGTCGTCGATCCGATCATCGGCAACATTAGGCTCTCCAAGGTCCTCGTGGACGGAGGCAGCAGTCTTAACATCATCTACACCGAGACCCTGGAACTCTTAGGGGTTGATCGGTCCGAGGTCTGGGCCGGTGTGGCACCCTTCCACGGGATCGCGCCCGGGAAGCGAATCCTACCCCTCGGACGGATCGACATACCCATCTGCTCCGAAAGGAAGCTCTCACCTTTGAGGTCGTCGGGCTCCGAGGAACCTACCATGCAGTATTGGGAAGACCATGCTACGCCAAGTTCATGGCCGTCCCTAACTACACCTACCTCAAGCTCAAGATGCCGGGCCCAAATGGGATCATCACCGTCGGATCCACGTACCGCGACGCATACGAATGCGACATGGAGTGCATGGAGTACGCTGAGGCTCTCGCCGAGTCCGAGGCCCTCATCGTCGACCTAGAACGCCTCTCCAAGGAGCTGCCCGATGCGAAGCGGCACGCCGGCAACTTTGAACCAGTTGAGGCGGTCAAGTCCGTCTCTGTCGACCCCAGCAACGACGCCAGCAAGAAAGTTCGGATCGGCTCCGAGCTCGACCCCAAATAGGAAGCAGTGCTCGTCGACTTTCTTCGCGCAAACGCTGAAGTCTTTGCGTGGAGTCCCTCGGACATGCCCGGCATACCGAGGGGTGTCGCCGAGCACTCACTGGACATCAGAGCTGGAGCCCGACCCGTGAAGCAAACCCTACGCCGTTTCGACGAAGAAAAGTGCAAGGCCATAGGCGAGGAGATCCACAAGCTACTCGCGGCAGGGTTTATCAAAGAGGTATTCTATCCCGAATGATTAGCTAACCCTGTTCTTGTAAGGAAGAAGGATGGGAAATGGAGGATGTGTGTAGACTACACTGGTCTAAACAAGGCATGTCCGAAAGTTCCCTATCCTCTACCTCGCATCGATCAAATCGTGGACTCCGCTGCTGGGTGCGAAACCCTGTCATTCCTCGATGCCTACTCAGGCTATCACCAAATCAAGATGAAAGAGTCCGACCAGCTCGTGACTTCTTTCATCACACCTTTTGGCATGTACTATTACACTACAATGCCATTTGGTTTGAGGAATGCAGGCGCCACTTACCAGAGGTGCATGAACTACGTGTTCGGAGAACACATCGGCAGAACGGTCGAGGCTTACGTTGATGACATCGTTGTCAAGACGAAGAGAGCCTCCGACCTCCTCTCTGACCTTGAAACGACATTCAAGTGTCTGAGAGCGAAAGGCGTAAAACTCAACCCCGAGAAGTGTGCCTTCGGAGTCCCCCGAGGCATGCTCCTTGGATTCATCGTCTCCGAGCGGGGCATCGAGGCCAATCCGGAGAAAATCGCGGCCATCACCAACATGGGACCGATCAAAGATTTGAAAGGAGTACAGAGGTTCATGGGATTCCTTGTGGCTCTGAGTCGCTTCATCTCACGCCTTGGCGAGAAAGGCTTGCCTCTATACCGCCTCTTAAGGAAGGCCGAGTGCTTCACTGGACCGCCGAGGCCGAGGAAGCCCTCGGAAACCTTAAGGCGCTCCTTACAAATACACCCATCCTGGTGCCCCCCGCTGCAGGAGAAGCCCTCTTGATCTACGTAGCCGCGACCACTCAGGTGGTCAGTGCCGCGATCGTAGTCGAGAGATGAGAAGAAGGGCATGCACTGCCCGTCCAGAGGCCAGTCTACTTCATCAGCGAAGTGCTTTTCGAGACCAAAGTCCGCTACCCACAGATCCAGAAGCTGCTCTAAGCAGTGATTCTGACACAGCGAAAGTTGCGACACTACTTCGAGTCTCATCCGGTGACTATGGTGTCATCCTTCCCCCTGGGGGAGATCATCCAGTGCCGTGAGGCCTCGGGTAGGATAGCAAAGTGGTCGGTGGAACTTATGGGCAAAACACTATCATTCGCTCCTCGGAAGGCCATAAAATCCCAGGTCTTGGCAGACTTCCTGGCTGAGTGGACTGACACCCAGTTACCGACAACTCCAATCCAGCCCGAGCTCTGAACCATGTACTTCGATGTGTCACTCATGAAAACAGGAGAAGACGCTGGCTTGCTCTTCGTTTCACCCCTCGAAAAGCATCTCCGCTACGTCATTCGCCTCCATTTTCCGGCATCAAACAACGTGGCCGAGTACGAGGCCCTCGTTAACGGGTTGCGCATCGCCATCGAGCTAGGGGTCCGGTGCCTCGACGCTCATGGCGACTCACAGCTTGTCATCGGCCAAGTCATGAAGAACTCCCACTGCCGCGACCGGAGGATGGAAGCCTACTGCGATGAAGCCCGGTGCCTGGAAGACGAGTTCTATGGGTTGGAGCTCAACCACATCGCCCGACGGTACAACGAGACTACGGACGAGCTGGCAAAGATAGCCTCGGGGCGAACGACGGTTCCCCCGTACGTCTTCTCCAGAGACCTACATCAACCATCCGTCAAGATCGACGACGCGCCCGAGCCTGAGGAAGCCTCGGCCTAGCCTGAGGTACCCTTGGCCGAGCCCGAGGTACCCTCGGCCATCGAGGAAGAGGCCTTGCCCGTCGAGGAGGAACAGAATGGGGTCACGCCAGATCCGAACTGGCAGACCCCGTACTTGGAATATCTCCTCCGAGGAGAGCTTCCCCTCGACAAGACCAAAGCTCGGCGGCTGGCTCGGCGCGCCAAGTCATTCGTCTTGCTGGATGATGAAAAAGAGCTCTATCATCGCAGCCCCTCGGGCATCCTCCAACGATGCATATCTATCGCCCAGGGACAAGAACTGTTGCAAGAAATACACTCGGGGGCATGTGTCCACCATGCAGCACCTCAAGCCCTCGTGGGAAATGCCTTCCGACAAGGTTTCTACTGGCCAACCGCGGTGGCCGACGCCACTAGGATTGTGCGCTCCTGCCGGGGGTGTCAATTCTATGCAAAGCAGACGCATCTGCCCGCTCAGGCCTTGCAGACGATACCCATCACCTGGCCGTTTGCTGTGTGGGGTCTAGACCTCGTCGGTCCCTTGCAGAAGGCGCCCGGGGTTTCTCGCACCTGCTGGTCGCCATCGACAAATTCTCCAAGTGGATCGAGGTCTGACCCTTGACCAGCATCAGGTCCGAGCAGGCGGTGGCGTTCTTCACCAACATCATCCATCGATTCGGGGTCCCAAACTCCATCATCACCAACAATGGCACGCAGTTCACCGGAAAAAAGTTCCTGGACTTCTGAGACGACCACCACATCCGTGTGGACTGGGCCGCCGTAGCTCATCCCATGACGAATGGGCAGGTGGAGCATGCCAACGACATGATTTTGCAGGGACTCAAACCGAGGATCTACAACGACCTCAACAAGTTCGGCAAGCGGTGGGTGAAAGAGCTACCCTCGGTAGTCTAGAGTCTGAGGACGACACCGAGCCGCGCCACGGGTTTCTCGCCGTTCTTTCTAGTCTATGGGGCCGAGGCCGTCCTCCCTACGAACTTAGAATACGGCTCCCCGAGGACCAGGGCGTACGACGACCAAAGCAACCAGACCAGCCGAGAAGACTTGCTGGACCTACTCGAAGAGGCTCGGGACGTTGCCTTACTACATTCGGCACGGTACCAGCAGTCGCTACGGCGCTACCACGCCCGAAGCATTCGGTCCTGAGGCTTCCAAGTGGGAGACTTGGTGCTTCGCCTGCGATAGGACGCCCGAGGGCGCCACAAGCTCACTCCTACCTGAGAAGGGCCCTTCATCATCGCCAAGATCTTGAAGCCCGGAACATACAAGCTGGCCCACAACCAAGGCGAGGTCTACAGCAACGCTTGGAACATCCAACAGCTACGTTGCTTCTACCCTTAAGATGTTTTAAGTCGTTCATGTACCTCGTTTACAAACACAAAGTCTAACCATCAAGGAAGGGTCGGCCTTGCCTCAGCAAAGCACGACCCTCCCTCAGGGGCTAGAAGGGGGGAACCCCCTCTGCGTCAAAATTTTCCTCGGAAAAATTTTCTACCAAAACAATCTTTGTGCTTTCGACTTCCGTATCGGTAGCGGGATCCTGAGAACGATGAGAGTACACGTAAGCGGCAAGGCCGACCGAGCCGAGGAACTCCTACGCCTCCGGGATACGGATACCTCACTCATCACCTTCCGCGATAAGTAACTCTCGCCCGGATAAGCGATCCTGCTACCGAACAAGTCCTAACACTCGGGTAGAAAACGACTTTCATGCCTTCTCGACTGTACCAATAATGGAATCCTTTGACCAAATGAGAGTGCACATAAGCGGCAAGGCCGACTGAGCTGAGGGACTCCTACGCCTCCAGGATACGGATACCTCACTCATCACCTTTCGCGAAAAGTAACTCTCGCTCAAATAAACGATTCTGCTATTGAAAGACAAGTCGTGATGCTCGAAACAAGAGGAAAGAAGACGCAGCTTTTTAACACGACGATAAAGTGTTTAGGCCTCAGCGGCCATGAAAAAACATGTGCATGCTATAGACAAACTGTTTCCGCAGGTTCAGGCATCGGCAGGGGGAGCAGCAGCACCCTCGGCGTTGTTTCCACCCTCGGCGAAACCTGGCCTAGCCTCGGACGGCGACCCGGGCGAAAAGGACCTCCACCTAAGGGAGGACACTAGCACCGCACCAGCGGATATCTCGGCCAAGCTCCAGCGGCTGCTGCCACATCTTCCTCGGCCTAGGAAGCCGCCATCTCCCGGGCCGACGAAGTCTCTTTCCGAGCCGACTCTGCCTCTATCCGCGCTAACACCGCTGCCTCCGGCTCTGGCTCATCGCAGAGCAGCCGAGGGTTCTAAAAACTGAGCAAGAGAGGCCTAGAGCAGCAAGGCCGACCGAGCCGAGGGACTCCTACGCCTCCGGGATACGGATACCTCACTCATCACCTTCCGCGAAAGGCAACTCACGCTCGGTTAAGTCGTTCGGCTAGCCAACAGGCAAGTCCCAGTGCTCGGAATGAGGAAGAAACACAACTTTATATTCAGAATACCCAAATGTTTAGGCCTCGACAGCCACAGAGAACAAAACATATACTTGGGGTAACTATGCTACATAGACTTAGACGTCGGCAGAACCCTCGGCGGTTCTCCCGACCTACGACAAATGTCTAAGTACTTGAAGCGGTTACATTTTGCTCCGGCAAAAACCCGGTATATCTCCTTACAAATGGGGCTCCGGTTCCGCTCCCGTAGGTACGAATGACCTCACACCAGAGGGCCTACCGGACAACAAACTCCGGGTGGCTCGCCGGTAGCCGCTCCGACAACAGCGACAACGACCCCCACACCGGGCGGCTAAACAGCAGCGGCGATGACCTCAGGGCAGACGCTGCTGTGACGAGGCCCTCGCCCACGTCTCCACTTGAGGGGCGAGGACAAGCCATCAAAGCCAAAGAGCCGGGGGTCCGGCCGCAGATGGCGCCGATGGTCTTGTCGGCGGAGAAACCTTCTCTGGCTGCCACCACCTTAGCACCGACGACAGTGGCCACCTGCGCGCCAGCGCCACGCCGACGAATGGTGGACGCCCCAGCCTGCATCAACAGATCCCCACTCAAGTCCTCGCGGACGGACAGGCCCCGACCTCCGTGCGGAGGCGTCGTGCACGAGTGAGGACAAGACGATCCAAGAACACGAACGCCGCCTATGCGGCGTACAGCGTCTTGGACGATCCCCCGGTGTGCCCAGCACAACGGTCGCCCACGCAAGGGAAGGACGGCCACGCCCGGATCAAGTGGCAGGAGGCAGCGTCGGAGGCCGCGACAGAACCAGCTGAGCCAGCAGGCCAGGCACGCTGGAGCTGACAACGCTTGCGGCAGACCGGTCCAGCGTTGCCGAAGTTCGCCCCTCCGCAAGGTCGGTGAGCGCCTTCTCCCCTGAATGTTGAAGGAGGAGACGGCCTGCCGGCCCATGCGGGATGTGGAACCTCGGCTTAGCTCGCCCTCCACCTCAGCAAGGATGACAAAGATCCTTGAAGCTGAGAGCGGGGCGGAGGCCGCAGCCCGGCTTGTTTCTCCCCACCAAACTGCCCGTTGGTGAGGGAATGCAGCCGGGCTGCACGACGAAAATCCTTGAAGCCGAGCGATGGCTGAAGGGCGTCGATCTCCACGAGGCCGCGCTCCTCCAACGATAGCAAGAGCAAGGCGGCGCTGGTGCTCCCCATCCAGGGGCTCGAAAGGTGGAAGGGCGCAATGCATGAGGGGAGAACGAAGGCATGGCCACTACCCGGAGGATCGATCCCCCTTTTATAGGCAGACCTCCTCACTTGCACCCCTTAGCGTCATGGGCGAAGTCTCCACTGACATACTCTAGGGTTCTCCCCCTACGACACGGGGGCTATGACCCACACGTCATGCGAGCTGATCCGAAGCGCGAAGATGGCGAACCGCCGCACGCGAGGCATGTAACCGCCCCGCGGTTACAAGCGCTCTCCCATCTTCGCAGAAACCGGTGGTCGAAAGGGTGGACCGCCATGCGACAGGCATCCAACTGCACCGCAACTGTGCGCCCTTTTGGCTTCGACCATATCCGGTGGACCAGCGCAAAGGAAGCGGGCCCGCATGTCATGTAACCGGCGCGTCGGTTACGACGTACAAGAAGCTACCCCGCCGCTCGCGCCAATGCTGTGCCTCCTCGACTGCGGAACCAGTACCGCGTCTCAAGGCAGCCCTGCGCGTGACCCAACAGTGCCAACTAAAGGCGACGGCCACAGGTTAGTCGACTGTAGGGACAGGCGCGGCGGTCGGCATGGCCCAAAAGTGGCCTGGCAGTAACTGCAGCGGAAGCAGCGGTCAAATCACCCGCAGGCTCGCGTCCCCTCCTGAAGCGACGGGAGAGCCCTCTCCCACGGCGTGAAAACGATGCACCCGTGTTCCGTTCCACGAATGGCTCGCGCGCAACGGGCGCCACGCGAATCGCCCATCCCGCCGCATTAACTCCCCGGCGGAGCAGGCGACACCTCTGGCAGGCGAGGCGGGCGTCGCTTCGCCTTTGCCATAATGACCACGTCAAAAAAGGTGCGCCACCTTATTTAAATTCATATCCTTCCCCTCCTCCTCTCTATCTCTCTTGCTATAGGGACCGGGAAAGAGGATGTTGTGGAAAGGATCCTTCTCGGCGAAGGAAGCGGGCCTCGAGCCCTCCTACTGATCAGGGGTTCAAAGGCGGGCCCCTCGGAAGGGTTTCGACAGCCACCCCAGAGCACTCGGACTTCAAGCCCATTACTGATCAAGGGTTCGAAGGCTGGCCCCTCGGAAGGGTTCGACAACCACCCCAGAACGCTCGGGCTCTGTGCCCATTACTGATCAGGGGTTCGTAGGCTGGCCCCTCGGAAGGGTTCGACAGTCGCCCCAGAGCACGCAGAGTGAGGGATGACTCTGGGTACGTCCGATACATGGCCGAGGCTCGGGCCACGCTCCCAAGGTACCCTAGGACATTTCCGAGACCAGCGGGAACGATTTGTAACGGAATCCCACCGGAGGGAGGCATCGAGCCCTCGAACCCTGTCGAAGGGGTCTGGGTCCGGCGAATCACCAGTAGGTACTTTTGGAGCGCGGCTCTGGGCCACCAGCCGACCCCTAACGAATGGGGCACGGGCGTCCACTCGGATCACCCGTTAGCGGCTCACTGGAAACACCATGTTCGGCGCCCTCCGAGGGCAACATGGCGCTTTCCCCCCTCCTCCTTGCGGAAAGGCGACGCAGGGGCGTATGATAAAAGTCGGGAAAGTCCTTGATCGTCCTCTCGCTCCGTGCAAAGGCTCGAGGGCTGCTCTCGAACCCGGCTACGGCCAAAATTGTTGACAGCGTCAACAAACCAGCTTGATAACTTGGAACCCGACCACGCACCTGGGCTACGGCTAGGCCGCATGAGGGAACGATCAGACCGGCCGAAGCACCACGAAAAGCATTCAGACTACAGAGGAGTCAAACCACTCCTTCGAGGCCTCGGGGGCTACACCCGGCAGGTGCGCTCGCGCGCACCCACCAGAACAAGGCAAAAACCGAGAAAGGCTGGTCCCCTCAACGAAAATGCTGCAAAAGCCTCCAAGCGAGTACCAACACTCCCTTTGAGGCTCGGGGGCTACTGTCGGGTACCATAATTAGGGGTACCCCCAACGCTCCTAATCATGGCTGGTAAACACCCTTAGACCAACTGACGGGTGCGGTTCAAGTCAAGGCTTCGTCTACCCAAGGGACGCGATCTCGCCTGAGCCCAGCCTCAGGCCGGAGCAGTAGTCCCAGATGATTTCACGCCTCGCCCGAGGGCCTCCTCAGGCAGTGGGCGCCCCCTCGGCTCTCCCGAAGCCCGGCTCAGGCAGGCTTCGTTGTGAAGCAACCTTGGCCAAGCCGCCTCACCAACCGACCGCTTCGCAGGCGCATTCAATGCAGGGTATGCCTGACGCCGTATCCTGAAACACGCACCTCAGTCGGACAGGCCGAAGTGACCGTAGTCACTTCGCCCCTCTTCTTTATTGTACTGATGTGACAGAAAAACAGCGCCGCTCGCCCTGCTCCAACTGTCATGTCAACCACCCAGGCAAAGACTGACAACAAGTCACAATCAACCACCGAGTTCGGCCTCGGGCGCAACAGGAAGCTCCGCCTCGCTCGACCTCAGGCTCCGGCCTCAGGAGGAGGTCACCGCCTTGCCCGACCCTTGGACTCGGCCTCGATAGAAGTCTCCGCCTCGCCTGACCCCCGGACTCGGCCTCGAGCCCTCGACCTCGGTCTCGGGAGGAATCGTGTCCTCGCCCGACCATGGCCTCGGCCTCGACAGAAGTCTCCGCCTCGCCCGACCTTGCGCTCAGACCGACCGCGCCAACAGGGGATACATCATTACCCTATTCCTAGCCTGCTCAGGCTAGGAGGAACAAGACCGACGTCCCATCTGGCTTACCTCGGCGACGGGTAATGATGGTGCCCCGTGTGCACCATGACGCCGGTGGCTCTCAGCCCCTTACGGCAGTAAGGAGACGTCAACAGGACCCTTGCCGCACTACCAGCTGTACTCCTACAGGACTCAGGCGCTCCTCCGACGGCCACGCTATCACGTGTACAGGGCTCAAACTCTCTCCCGACGGCCACGTTGGCATGTACACAAGGCTTAGGCGCTCCTGTGCCGGACACGTTAGCGCATAGCTACACCCCCCGTTGTACGTCTGGACCCTCTCCTTGCGCCTATAAAAGGGAGGTCCAGGGCCATCCTGAGGGGGGTTCGCGTGAGTGAAGGAGCGGACGAACTCTCTCTCTCTCTCCCTCTCGCGACGCGCTTGTAACCCCTACTACGAGCGGCACCCCTGGTGCAGGATAATATAAGGCTTGCCCCACATCTTGTGTTCCATCTCGCGCCAACCCATCTGGGCAGGAGCACGCAGCGATTTCACTCGTCGGTCCAAGGGACCCCCCGGGTCCGAGACGCCGACAACACCCAAAATAATATTCTATGTAATAATGTATTGTGTATTTCATTACCTAATAAGAAAATAATGATAAATAAATAATATCATTTCACGCAATAAAAGTATTATTCATATTAAACTTGAGTTCGGAATTTGGAGATCCGAAATTCAAAATAGGAATTTAAATCTAGTTTGAATCCTTGGATGAAAAATAAAGAATAAAAAGAAAAAAAGAGAAGAATTGCAGCTTACTCCTTGGGCCGTTTTCACCTGGGCCGGCCCAACCCATCTCCCAGGCACAGCCCACCTTCCCACCGGGCTAGCCGCCACTGACCACTGGGCCCGCGGGTCGGCGTCTCAATCGAACATCTCGCTAACAACCCAGGCCACCGTGCAGCCTCCCACATCCCAGCCACAATCACATCCGCGTGCACGCCTGAATGCCACGCTGACCGATGGGGTCCACGTGTCATTCTCATCATGTGTGCGCTCTCCTGTCTCCACCACGTGGGTCCCACATTGTCAGCCCAATCTTCCTAAACGCCGCCGCATAGCCATGGATGTCGGATTCGGCGTGGACCCAAGCTTCAACTGAATCGTGCGATCCTTGGATCCCCTGCATGTCTAGCAATGCTTCTGTGCCCCACCGCCCCTTCACCTACGTACCGGATCGATCACCACCTGGTGGGCCCACTCACTGGTGTACGTGTTCATGCCCGTGGCAACCGTGGCTGCGAAATCCGCGCGGATCTATGCCAACGGTGCGCTATCTGGTTAGACTCTAGGTGTATATGTACGCGACCTCTGCGACCACCTCTGTACACACCCTAAATTTGGGGGTATAAAATTTCTTTTCTAATGTTCACCAAATTCAGGTGTTACCCTTTCTTGCTTTACTTTTCTTTTTCTAAACTATGGGGAAGAATTTTGCTTTATATGTAAGTGTCAAAATGGAATAAAATAAAACCCTAAAAGGTTCATGATTGTTGCACAACATGTTGGATCATCTTTTCTTTTTGTATGTTGATTCATTCTAGTTGTGCATTCACGCAAATTTGTGTTTGAAGTGAATTCAAAAAAATAGAATAAAATAGAAAATAGAAAACAAAAAAAGAGAAAATAAAAAGCCAGCCCATCCCCAATCTTCCCCGGTGGCCCACACCGTGCCCCTCTCTAGCCCACCAGACCATGCCCCCCTAGGTCTGCCCCCACGCCCCACAGCCCAGCGCGCCCGCGCTCCCCTAGCCCTCTCGCGCTCGCTAGTCCAGCGGCGGCCTGCTCGCCGGCCCGCTCCCTCCCTCGCGCACCTAGCCCATGTCCTGGCCACAGGCCCCTCCCCCGGCCCACCAAGCGCGTAGCCTCGCCCCTGCCCAGGCCGCCACTCGGCGCTTTCTGCTAGCCTGCCCGCGGGCGCTTGCCCAGGTTGCGCGCCATGCCCAGGCTGCGCGCCATGCCCTTGTGGCTGTGCCGTGGACCCCATCTGTCATATACATCCTCTACGAAACCACCTCTCCGCTTGATCCAATCTCATTCTCCCTGTGCACGCCTAGGAACCGAAGCCGCCCAGCCCCCATTCAACCCCCTGGCTTCCTTCCCCTGCCTCAAAAACCGTCAAACGCCCCAGTCCCCGCATCTCGTCAGGCATGTTAAGTAACCCTAGTTAGGGTTATATGGGCAAATACCTGCTTTGCCCCTGAGGGGTCTCACATCTCTATATAAGGAACCTGTGCACCCTCTCATAATACAGAGAAGAGAAAGAGGCCAAAGGCCCAACCCTATATCCTGTGTCTTGTGTGCTTTCTGTGGTGCTTCTAGGAAGGGATACGGGTATTCCACGACTTCTCGCGCCTAATCTGCTGACGGGAGAGAAGGGTGCGGATCTAGTGATCCGTGGTAACATAGTTCTCAACACGTTATCAGCACGCTCTACCTCGATGTTGCTGCGAGATCTGATCTGCGTCAACTCTTCGTCACGCCGGCAGGTCTCTGGCCTTGCCAAACTGTCCTACTCGACATGCTTCGTTTCCATTCGCAGAATCAAGAAACATGTTATGAAATATATAGATCTAATGTTCGTCTTGAAAAAGCAAAACGGCGGCGGTGGCTCTGCGGCCGCGCCGCGCGTACCGACCTGATAGAGAGCCCGGAGCATATGAGCTCGATGTGACCCTATGCCTCTTGGCTGCATGCCCACATGCAACTTCTTTGTGGTAGTTGAAATAAAATCTCACGCATGCAGCCGGTCCTTGCGCGTGAAGCGGCTCTCGATCCTAATTCTGACCGCCATGCAAAGACTAGCTGGTGAGGGGGAGAGAAGAACGGATCTCATACAACTGAGAGAAAACAGTTGAACCATTCAACCGAGAGGGCGGTTGTGACATTCGTATTTTGATATAAATAAATAAAAAAGTTTGTGGCGGCTAGAAAGAAAGAAATAGGATAGCCATTTTCCCATAGGTTACTGCTGAAATAATCATCTTCCGTAAGATTTAATTTATATGCATGTTTCGTTTTATTTATTCTAGTTATTTCCTGTTGCAAATAACAAGTAGAATAAAACATGTTTTATGTTACAATTTCTATTTTAATTAATTATTTTCCACAGTAAATAATTAGTAGAAAAATACAGCTTAAATATGGAAAATGCTTTTTTACACATGATGTGTTATGCTACTGCAATAATTTTGATGTCTATTTTTTCTGCTTTTATTTCTCGTAGTAGATATTTAGCAGAAAATTATTAAAATGCATGTAAAGTCTATATTTTCCATACTTAAATCTCTCTAAATATTTGTGTTGCGTTGAGCTTCAGACTCACGCCGAGCGATTAAAATGTATAGTGGGTACTCGGGCGCCCTGATGAGGTTGCGTTATTAATCGGCTGAGTTTTGGCATTGGCTAAGCATTGGCTGCGCCCTGGCAACACGACACATTATTTGTGTCGTACGAACTTGGCTGCGTCATGTGATTGCTATGTAGCACTCTCGTTTAATCGGACAGCTTCCCTTGAGTCGAACCGCCATCGCTGAGTCGCATTTTTTCGCATGCTGTGTAGGCACTATCTGTCTGCCATGATCATCGAGCCACAATTGCGCATGTTGCGTGGACTTATCGTGTACCCCGATTATCGAGCCATAATTGTGTCTGTTACGTTTATTACGAAGGCTTGTTTTGTTGTCGTAGCCCTGATGGCCGCACACGCGTTGACACTAGACGCTAGAGCTTGTACTCGCGTGGATTGTGGTGGGTTGTTCAAGCCTCTAAAGTCACATTATGCGCAACCTTCATAATCAATTTTGTTTGGCTCTATATTTTATTTGATTGTGTTGTGTTACATCATATATTTATATATATCGCCAAGTGGCCATAACAATTATATCAAGCCCCATAGTGCTTGGAAATCTGGGAAATTAAATTGAAATACAATGAAACACAGATAAGTTAATTCTCTGCTCTCTCTCATGCATAAAGTTTTACCTGAAGTAACCCAAAGATATATAATATAATTTATGAAAGCCTTTTTGGCATAGAAGACATCACAAATTGGGATTCTATTAGTAAGCAAAAAGACCTTATGAAATAATTTATGACCAAAAATCTCAGTCATACATTGCTCAACCAGATGTTAGCACATTTCTCTCTTTGTCGTTGAATGACATGAAGCAAACTATGAGATAAAAGGACATGTAGTTGCTAGCAACACGAAGTTGCGAGTATACCGAGAGGTTATTCTGAGAAAAATTTCACTATGTTGGTGTGAAAAGCATTGTGTTCCCGTCGAACCACTTTGCTCATCCTGTCTAGGACCTTTATGCTTGTGTTGCATACATCTCTCAGAATTTTAAATACTCATAGTCGCTGAATTGACTCGAGATAGTCCCTTGATGAGTATGGTATACATTATAAGTCAAATGGTAAAGGTCAGTCTTGAATGGACATATAATTGGGGTTTTGTAGTAGAACTACATTGGATTCCACCCTTTAACATGCTTACTGTAATCTCTCTGATCTACCAAAAGTAAGAAGAGTAGAAAAACAACCATAAAATCCCACATCACCATAGAGCATGAAGCTAAATTGGGCATTAATTTGTCTTTGGTGCCAGAAAACCATAAGACTTGACCACTAGATTGTCAGTGATGGTAATTTGTGACAGAAATATAAAGATCTTATGGAGACCTGTTGTATTGTCCCTAGTCCTGATGAGTGATGACTCCTTCGTATGAAAGTAGTACTATCTGTTGTTGAAGCCTGGTCCCAGACGGATATCGTTCTTGTTTCACTCTTGCCAAGCAGTTGTCACCATTTGCTTCGTGAAAAGCTTAGCAATCTAGTGTTTTTCCCAGATAAAAGGAATTCTTGGTCTTGTCTGTTCTATTCCAAAGCTTCTCTTTTTGCCGAACAATGAAGAGATCGAAATAATGCTTTATAGAACAAATTGGTATATAATATGAGGAGAAATGTTTGCCCAGCTCGCAACATCACAAATACTTGACTATTGTTATTAGTTCTCTCTCAAAAGTATAATACCTAAAAATGTTGCATAAATCGATACCCAATTTCAGAGCGGTATGAGTAATTGGGTAAACCTTGGGCAGTGATAAAAATGAGCTGGACTATACATCTCTGCATATAAAAATCTTTGTTTGGCTGCATTGGCCTGATGTCGTGAACTTTACTACCAATATAAACACACATTTTTCCTATGTGCCTCAAAGCACAATGCAACCAGTGAATGTCCTTGTGAGCGCTAGACCCAGATGGTCATTTTACTTGTTGATCTGAAGTCAACTAATAGCTCCAAACGACGAATAGTATGCATGAGTCCCTTGAAGGACCCTTATGGATAACATAGTGTTGCACATATCAGTCTAAATCTTAATGATTGGCTGTGTATTTGGTAATAAAAACAATAAGTTTGCAGAATTGTAACCATGAAGCAACTTGTTGTTGCATGTCTTGCTGGATGTTGAGACTAACCCTTCATGTTGAAGGAAAAATATGTAGTATTCATGCCACTACATTAATCTAAGTCCAAAACTCACTGCATAAAACCCCAATCTATAATGTGCGTAAGATTTCCCAAATAAATCACCACAATAGCATACATTGGCCACAACTAGATGATTGTGGTTAGGGATTTTATCTATATGTTTCTAGAACATCTCGGCATTAGGGGGAGGAATGCCCATATAGTGTAATGCCTCAATATTCTATTAAACGCACAAAAGCCAAACTGAACCTGTCGTTCGGTGTGTACTCCTATGTATATGGAGTTTGCTAGAAATCGTTGAGGAGTAACCAAATTGGTTTGAATGCTTCTACCTGATGTAGATGTGTATATACTCAGGATTAAAATCATATCCACATTTGACTTATTGGCATTTGATCTATTCTCGGGGATGCTTGCGAATATGATCCATCGGCCTTTGTCAAAGCATATGTTCTGATTGCAGATTCACGTGGTCTGTAATAACTCTCCTCCGATGAACTCGCCCTACTGGTGATTTGCCTCACGAAGAGGTTCATCTTGATGATGAAGTTCCTAGCAATGTGCGCAATATCATTGTGCTAGGAATACGGAACAATGAATCTTTCATTTTAGGAAATGACGCAGATCATTATTAAATATGGGAGACAAATGTGTCGACACCTATCTTGCCAATATATATTGCAAAGGGATCCAAAACAAAGTCCTAGGCATGAGTGCTTTAAGCTCTCTTATCGGGTCATTGATAAATGCAATTGAGGTTGAACCAATAATCGCAAAATGAAAGTCGCGAGCTTGAAGTTCAGACATTTATGGGCACTATTGAAATAATGTGTGGTGAATGCGATGGTTCAAGTGATCTTGTGAGAGATCCATCCCACATATGTGTTGAATAAACATTGTTCTGCTATGTAATATATCTGGCGAATGGTATGAATTAAAATATGCAGTTAATAGGCTTTTGAAGATCCATCATGAGATCCTATGAGGATTCATATCTTTGATTTATAAATATGCAACATATAAATCTTGTACCGAATAATACATTTCCTGACGAATGAATACTCTCCTATGTAGAGAGAATATCTCCTAGATGAGATTATAGTTCCTTAATGGAACCTTTCCAGAAGAAATAAAGTCTGTGTTAAACACCAAAGTTTGATAATCCCTATGAAGGGATAAAGACCCATACAGACCCGAAAAGGAATAAGATGAGGTACCAAAGGACTTGAAGTTCACCGAATAAGCACATGTGCATTCCACGATCTTTACTCATGGTATTTTCCATTAGATGTGGAACTACGGTATCCTCTAAAGCCACGATGGCAGAAACCTATAAGGTTTAGGTGTTACTGGCAAAATATCCCCATTGTGCTAGAATGATAGACTATAACAATATATCTGATCGATGAAAAATCCCTGATGGATTATGATCTTTGATGGACTTTTGTTACACCATCATAGATGTTGCAAAGGATGAACGCCTGGAGCGATGTGTCATATTTAGAATATGTACTATTGCAACTATATTATCCCCTAAGTCCTATTGAAGGACATGTTATTTGCTTTGCACAACTATGTATAAATTGTGGAGTAAGATAGAAAATGATAGCACCCCAACCTCATCCATTCTCATTATTCCAGATGAACAATGAGACATATATCTTGAAGAATATGCTTGAGTTATGAGGGATAACGACTTTGACAGATGTCATCGTCAGGGGGAGCGAATGCTTATATTGATCACAATCGTGAGACAATAAATGTCAAATTCTATGCCCTGAAGGCGTGAGCTTGATGATCAATATGTGAACCTTTATGGAACTTTCTATCAAATATATAGATCCAGTCGATCGAACACCATCAGTTAAAGTGGCTTATTTATATTGATACGTGCACTTACCTCGTATATCCTAGAAGTGAGTAGTGGTAAAGTATCTGAAATAGTCCTTGCAAGGATATGCAATCCGTTTGCTAAATCTTTATGTGCATATACTTCCAGAAGATGTTTTGCCTTATTGATATGGTTTTGCAAGGATCAGGAGGAGCACATTCCTAAAGTTAGCCCTTGTAGAAGATTCGATAGAATATAGATCCCAAAGGATCAAAATTTGTCCTGATGACAGCTGTTATACTCTTTTTCCCTTGGTGAGTTTTCTTGAAGTTTCTCACATGAGGTTTTTAACGAGGCAACAAAGTGCAAATGCAATTTGTATCACCATGCACTCTTTCTCCATATTTTCCCACTGGGTTTTTTGGAGTTTTAACGAGGCATGTGTTGGTCTCGGTATTCGCCCAAGGGGAAGTGTTAAGTAACCCTAGTTAGGGTTATGTGGACAAATACCTACTTTGCCCCTGAGAGGTCTCACATCTCTATATAAGGAACCTGTACACCCCCTCATAATACAGAGAAGAGAAAGAGACCAAAGGCCCAACCCTATATCTTATGTCTTGTGTGCTATCTGTGGTGCTTCTGGGAAGAGATACGTGTATTCCATGACTTCTCGCGTCTAATCTGCTGACGGGAGGAAAGGGTGCGGATCTGGTGATCCATGATAACGTAGTTCTCAACAAGCCACACGTCCCGCGCCGCGTTCCGGCCCGAGCTCACCCGCATGGCTCTCAGCCGAGCTCGGCGACGCAACATCCTGCATGCCTGCCTAGCTCCTTCACCCGAGAACCCCTCCACAGCCCCTGTCGCGCGCGACGCAACATCCTGCATGCCTGCCTAGCTCCTTCACCCGAGAACCCCTCCACAGCCCCTGCGCGCGACAGCCGGCATGGTGGCCCACGGCTTGCCCAGCGCGGCAGCCCGTGGCTCGCCCCGCGCCGCAGCGCGTTCGCATCCCCATCGCGGGCGTGACCCCGGCGTGCAGTCCCCCGCGCACCCTCGCCCTGCCCGCACAAGCCTGGCTCCTTCTTCAATGTCCCCACCAGGCAGCGCGTGGTCCTAGGCCCGTCTCCCACCTGGGACCTCCATTTCCTGCTCGTGAGGAAGAAGTGTCGTGCGGTTCGTGGGCAGAAGATGAGGGAGCCCGTTCCTTCTCTCCACATGTGCACGTGGCATCTTCCTACTGGTCTACGATCCAGATGTTCTGTGGTTGCTCTCGGTATGGTCCTCTGTGTGGTCAAATTTCAGCCAATAAGTTTGTGCCATGCCATTTAAATCTGAGTTATTAAATAAGTGGTACCTTTTGTGTTATATGTCCGATTTAATTTATTCGAGTTGCGTTAGATTCGTATTAACGTTGTATACAGTATAATAATAATGTTTTCTCGCGGCACGTGTTTTAGATAATTAATTAAATATTTGTTTAACTAATTTTATTAAATTAGGCTTCTAATTAAATCTAACTAATCTCTTTACTTTGCGCTTTTACAGATAAATGTTAACATGGTTAATGTCATCTTAAATAATTTTTATTTATTTAATACTTGTTTAATTTAAACACGACATCTAATTAGTATTTCCCTACCTGTCACGCGTGTTGTTCTCACGAGGTGGTGTGCTGTTTCGCGCGTGTCATCACGCGTTGTCCGCGCGTGTCGCACGTGCGAATCGCGTGCGCTGTCGTGCGTTGTCTGTGCGCTGAGTCGAGTGTGTCCGCGCTTCGTTCGGATGTGCCGTTCACGCGCTGTTCGCCTGGCGTTGCATGCGTTGTTTCGCGTGCTGTCTGTGTGCTATTTCGTGCCTTGCCGAGCGTCGTTCGCGTATGATATTAAACCGTTCGTTTATAATCACTCATGTCAGTTAATTAGTTATTTATTTAATCATCCACAATTAAAATAGTAAGTTAGTCAAATCTAAGTAGTAGTCTTGATTTACGGTTAATAAATGTCAATTAATATAACCATGTCGAACTAAATGTTCTAACTAATACTTGTTTAGTGTAAGCGCGATAATTTCTCGACCGTAGCTTTGACCGTCGCGTTTCTTATCCTCCTGTAACCATAGAACTGCTTTCTATTTTTTTATATATTGCTTGTTTTGATACTTGTCGGCGTTTCGACCCCGGGGGGGTCCCTGAACCAACGAGTAAATTGTCGCTGCGTGTCCCTACCCAGATGGGTTGGCGCGGGATGGAACACAAGATGTGGGACAAGCCTTGTATTATCCTGCCCAGGGGTGCCGCTCGCAGTAGGGGTTACAAGTGCGTCGCGTGAGGGAGAGAGAGAGAGAGGGGGACACAGAGCTCGTCCGCCGCTTCCCTCACGCGAACCCCCAACCTCCCTTCAGGGTGGCCCTAGACTCCCCTTTTATAGAGACAAGGAGAGAGTCCAGGTGTACAACAGGGGGCGTAGCTATGCGCTAACGTGTCCGGCAGTGGAGTGCCTAAGCCCTATGTACATGCCAACGTGGCCGTCGGGGGAGAGATTGGGCGCTGTACATGTGATGGCGTGGCCGCCGGAGGAGCGCCTGAGTCCTGTAGGAGCACAGCTGGCAGCGCGGCGAGGACCCTGCTGATGTCTCCTTGCTGTCGTAAGGGACTGAGAGCCACCGGCGTCATGGCGCATGTGGGGCACCATCATTACCCGTCGCCGGGGTAAGCCAGATGGGACACCGGTCTTGTTCCTTGTAGCCTGAGCAGGCTAGGAGTAGGGGAATGATGCATCCCCTATCAGCACGGTCAGTCCGAGCCCAGGGTCGGTCGAGGCGGAGACTTCTCTTGTGGCCGAGGCCGGGGTCGGGCGAGGACGCGATTTCTCCCGAGACCGGGGTCGAGGCCGAGTCTGGGGGTCGGGCGAGGTGGAGACCTCCTCCCAAAGCCGGAGTCTGAGGTCGGGCGAGGCGGAGCTTCCTGTTGCGCCCGAGGCTTGAGCTCGGTGGTTGATCGTGACCTGTTGTCAGTTGTTGTCAGGGTGGCTGACACGGCAGTCGGAGCGGAGCGAGCGGCGCTGTTTTCTTGTAATATCGGACAGTAAAGAGGAGGGGCGAAGTGACTGCGGTCACTTCGGCCTAGCCGACTGAGGCGCGTGTGTCAGGATACGGCGTCAGGCATCCCCTTCATTTAATGCGCCTGCGAAGCGGTCGGTTGGTGAGGCGGTTTGGCCAAGGTTGCTTCACAACGAAGCCTGCCCAAGCCGGGCCTCGGGAGAGCCGAGGCGGCGCCTGCCGTCTGAGGAGGCCCTCGGGCGAGGCGTGAATTCGTCTGGGACCACTGTTCCAACCCGAGGCTGGGCTCGGGTAAGATCGCGTCCTTCGGGTAGACGAAGTCTTGGCTAGAACCGCACCCGTCAGTTGGTCTGAGGGTTTTAACCAGCCGTGATTAGGAGCGTTGGGGGTACCCCAAATTATGGTACCCGACAGTAGCTCCCGAGCCTCGAAGGGAGTGATGGTACTCGCTTGGAGGCTTTTGCCGCGTTTTCGGTGAGGGGACCGGCCTTTCTCGGTTTTTTTTGCCTTGTTCTGGTGGGTGCGCGCGAGCGCACCCGCCGGGTGTAGCCCTTGAGGCCTCGGAGGAGTGGTTTGACTCCTCTGAGGTTTGAATGCTTTTCGTGGTGCTTTGGTCGGTCTGGTCGTTCCCTCTTGCGGTCCGGTAGTAGCCCGGGTGCGTGGTCGGGTTCCAAGTTATCAGGCTGGTTCGTTGACACTGTCAATGGTTTTGGCCGTAGCCGGGTGCGAGAGCAGCCCCCGAGCCTCTGCACAGAGCGAGAGGACGATCAAGGACTTTCCCGACTTTTATTATACGCCCCTGCGTCGCCTTTCCGCAAGGAGGAGGAGGGGAAAGCGCCATGTTGCCCTTGGAGGGCGCCGAACATGGTGTTTCCAGTGAGCTGCTAATGGGTGATCCGAGTGGACGCCCGTGCCCCGTTCGTTAGGGGTCGGCTGTGGCCCGGAGGCGCGCTCCAAAAGTACCTGCGGGTGATTCGCCGGACCCAGACCCCTTCGATAGGGTCTGAGGGCTCAATGCCTCCCTCCGGTGGGATTCCGTTACAAATCATTCCCGCCGGTCTCGGAAATGTCCTAGGGTACCTCGGGAGCGTAGCCCGAGCCTTGGTTATGTATCGAACGTACCCAGAGTCATCCCTCACTCTGCATGCTCTGGGGCGACTATCGAACCCTTCCGAGGGGCCAGCCTACGAACCCCTGATCAGTAGTGGGCACAGAGCCCGGGCGCTCTGGGGCGGCTGTCGAACCCTTCCGAGGGGCCAGCCTTTGAACCCCTGATCAGTAGGAGGGTTCGGGGCCCGCTTCCTTTGCCGGGAAGGATCCTTTCCACAACGTCCCCTTTCCCGGTCCCTATGGCAAGAGAGAGAGAGAGGAGGAGGGGAAGGATATGAATTTTAAATAAAGTGGCGCACCTTTTTTGACGCGGTCATTATGGCATAGGCGAAGCGATGCCGCCTCGCCTGCCAAAGGTGTTGCCTTCTCCGCCGAGGAGTTAATGTGACGGGATGGGCGATTCGCGTGGCGCCCGTGTGCGAGCCATTCGAGGAACGGGCGTTTCGCCTCTGGGTTTGAACTTCGCGGCGGGTTCGGGCGAAGTGTTGAACGGGTCTTGCCCGGGCCTTTATATACCCGGAAGAGAGACTGGTTGCAGTTCCTTACTCTGCTGCTTGCCTCCTGCTTGGGTTTTCGTAACCTAAGGGAATAGCCAGAGAAAGAAAACCGCATACCTTGTCCGCTCCGCCGCCACCCCCTTCGCTTGGCGATGGCCGACCGGGTGACCGTCGTTCCTCCACGCGACCCGTGGCCTTTTTCCATCGTCACGGTGGACGATCTGGAGGCCCTTGTCGCCGACGGTTTGCTCCGTCCCCTCTCCGGTGACCCGCAGCCGGAGTGGATGGTCCCTCCGAGCGGGGCTAACCCGACCCCGCCGCTGGGGTATGTGCTGAGCTTCGTCTCCTTCCATGAGCGGGGGTTCGGAGTGCTAGCCAGCCGTTTCATGCGGGCGCTCCTGCATTACTACGGGGTGGAGCTACACAACCTCAACCCCAACTCCATCGCGCAAGCGACCATTTTTGCGGCGGTTTGCGAAGGCTTTTTGGGGATTGACCCCCACTAGGATCTGTGGACCCATCTCTTCTCCACGGAGCTTTTTGCCTTGACGACGGGGGAGAAGAAGGTTCGCATGGCGGTGCGAGCCGGCGGCTGCACCCTCCAGTTGAGGCAAGCGCGTGCGCAGTAGTACATCCCTCCCATCATTGTGTCTTCGAATAAGGGGTGGCAGCGCCGGTGGTTTTACCTCCGGAATGACGATGGAAGGCTCCCGTCGTTTTCTCAACGAGTGGTGACCGCTCCCGGCAGCAATTGGCGCTATGGGGCCACGCACGAGAGACAGGAGAAACTCCAGCCCCTTATGGAGGCCTTGCAGGAGCTACGAGATGGGGGGCTTACCGCCGCGGGGGTGGTTGCCGCCATTCATCGCCGGAGGGTGCTCCCCTTGGCAGAGCGGCGGTTGCTGCTTTCGGAGATGATGCCGGGAATCGACTTGGAGGGTTCGCAGATGTCCTTGGTCCCCCTCTCTACCGACGACCTTCGCAGGCGGGTAGCGGGCACAGTGGGGAGGCTGGAGGCTGGCGCCCTTACCCAGCCCTTGATGTGTCCCGAGCGTGGGTGTGTGTCCTTGGTGAGTATCCACTCCTTCTCCTATCTTGCGTCAGGTTGCCTTCGATTCTCTCAGTTGGGATTTCCGCTCGTCTCCAGGAGCTGGGGTGTTACAAGCCTTCCCTGCCACCGGTCCCGGAGGACGCGGTGGACTGAGCCGTGCGGAGGGTCGCTGCAGAGAAGAAGAAGGAGAAGAAGGACGCGGAAAAGGCTCGGGCCCGCGAGCGGATGCGGGCTCAGGACGCCTTGGAGAGGCGCCGTCAAAGGTAGGAGAGGGACGGGCTCCCGAGGGAGCCATCGCCGGAGACGCCTTACGACAATGATGACGACGATGATGACGAAGACGACGACATGGCGGCCTGCCTTGGCCTCAGCCCGGATCTAAGGCTGGGCCAGGGGTCATCAAGCCACCCCCCGAGTGGCCTGGTGCCGTCAGTGTCCGGGGCCGGGACATCAGGGTCCCGGTCCGAAGAGCAGGGGCAAGCAGAGGGGGTACTTGATGTCGCGCGGGCAGTCACCCGTGCCGGCCGTACAAGAGGTCGATCCTCGGGCCGTCGTGACGTCGCGCGGGCAGGCCGCCCCTTTGGCGCCCCGGGCGCCCGAAGTGGGAGCG
Source organism: Zea luxurians (assembly GCA_029449295.1). Classification (NCBI taxonomy): domain Eukaryota; kingdom Viridiplantae; phylum Streptophyta; class Magnoliopsida; order Poales; family Poaceae; genus Zea; species Zea luxurians. The sequence continues at coordinate 31,091,706 of JAOPSE010000010.1, read as the reverse complement.
GCGCTGAAGCCGGCAGCAGGGCGAACCTTGGCGACGCCTGCGGGGACCGAGGCCCGAGGGGCCTCCCCTCAGGCGCAATTGGCTCTGGTCCGGAGAAGGTAAGTATCTGAGGATACCTATGTCCTGGCTCCTTCTTCGTGTGTCCTGATCCTGCTTTACCTTTTCCTCCCAGCAAACGGAGGCACGGTTCGGCCGATCTGGCTCCCAGGAAGGCCCTTAAGATGGCGCCGGCTTCTGCAGCCAGTGCCGCACCGTGCCACGCTGGTCGGCCGGCCTCCGCACCAGATGCCCCCAAGCGGGGGGCCCAGGCGGCACGAGTTGCCATGGGGCGAGCTCCCTAGGCTGACCCCTCCGTCGAGGTGGCCGTCGTGCTGGGGGAGGTTGCTGTCGCGGCCGTGGCCTTGAGCCCATCTGACGTGTTGTCGGCGTGTAATACTCAAAATTGTGTACAAAAAAAATATATAGTGATTTCCCTATTCAATGTGCCTCATTTGCATCATAAAAAGAGCATACACAAAATTTAGAGGATTATTTCAAACAAATGATTAAAAAAATGCATCATGTTGGAGTTCTATATGTTTGTGCATTAAATAAAATAGTAGGGATAAAAATAATAGAATAATAATTACTAGAAGTTGAATTAAACCCTAAATTGAAAATTGGGTTTTGAAAAATAAGAAGAAGAGAAATGATATAAAAATATAAATAATATAATTATATTTCAAAAATTTGTATTTTTCATTTCACAATATGATGGGAGAATAAATTTGCACAAGGGTTGAAACTAAATTCAAATTCAAATTGACTTTAGAAAAAAAGAAAGGAAAACAATGTACACTAAGGATATATATATATATATATATATATATATATATGAATAAATATATACATAATTTCAGGCTAATACTTTTATTTGAGCACTTGATCCCAAACTCAATGACAAATTCAAATTTAAATAGTAAATCTTTGAAATGAAGAAAGAAATGCAAAATATAAAAGAAAAGAAAAAAAATTTAATTAGGTGTGAAACCCTCTCTCAGCCGCATGGGCCGAATTCCCCTCTCAGCCCACTTAACCCACGCCCGTGCTGCCCCTTCTCTTCCACTGCCGGGCGGGGCCCTTGCATCAGATACAGTCACCGCGTCGAGCTTTTGTTACGGCGACGCTTGCTGGTGGGCCCATGTCGTCAGGAGTTATCTTCCCCAACCGAACGCGATTCCCTGGTAGATTTTCGCGTCGTCCTCACCGGATCTCCGCTCAGGTCGCCGTGCACGGTGCAGTCGACCCTCTCAGCTCGGAGTCTTCCCCTCTGACGCATGTATAGGCCTCCGCCATACCCTCATGCATTCGTTCCATCTGGCCATGTCTCATGTCGTGCGCCTCGTCAAGAACAAAGAATAGAGAGAGAGTGATGTCGCGCTGGGTGCTCGCCGGGGTTTGGTGTCGGGCCGCCATGGTCACCCTTGGGTGAATCCTTGCCGCGCGCGGAGGCCGTTGTCGTGCTTCCAGTGCCATCGCGGCAAGCCACCATCCGCCAGGGCCCTCCTCAAGCTCATGCGAATCGGTTTGTGTTGACCGCCGCAATCCTTGCCGCCTGACCAGGACATGCTCGGCTTTGGCTCTTGGGTCGGACTACTTCCACGCGGAGATCGCGGGGCCTCCTCGACCGAGCGCCATCACGGACTTTGTGCCGCCGTAACAAATCTCACCCGGAATCGCGCACCGGCCGCCGAGATTTGCTCTAACAACCGAGCTCCGCCTTCGGCTCCTCCCTGCTCCCTATATATCAGCCTCGCGGCTTTTCCTTCCCCTCATCTATGAACCCCGGACCACTATCGAAGCAGAGAGGAAAACAAAGAGAGAGAGAACATCGCGGGCACTATCGCTTGCAGGCACACCGGCGGGCCGCGCCGCCGCGGGGCGTCCTGCACAGCCGAGCTAGGCGCTGGTGATGGGAGAACCCACAGGAGCCCTCGATCTCCGAGTGAACGGCTGCGATTCAATCACAGGTATCGCTTCAACTTGATAGATCTGAACCATCGACTCACTGATGGGCGGTCACGATTAAACCTAATGGATACCGGTTCGGATCTGGGGTGCACACCGTTGATCTAGCATCGGATGGTTCTGGATTGATATTCAACACTTTAAATCTGGGCCGCTCGCTGTTGATCCGACGACAGGGAACGCATACCGCTTCGCGGTGGGCTCAGTCTAATCTGATCCGTTGGGGTCGGATCAGACGGCTGAGAATAATTGATACCCGTTCGGTTTGAGACAATTGCAAAAGAGACCCTAGGTTTTCACATATTCAACCCGCCGTCCACACCTGTGGTAAAGTAATTGCATTTGGACCCAGAAATTTGTGAACTAAACCCTGTGTTTGCTGGTAATTATGCCCGCAGCCCAGTGAGCACCTAAAATGAATAAAACAATTTAGAAAATAATTTTCAATATAGAAATAATTCTAGAAACTTGTATAAATCATATTTAATTCATTCTAACTCCAAATTGAGTCATTCCAGTTGCAATAATTTTGTATTAATATTGTTTATCACATAGTACCTCTGGTTTGATATGAAAACTGTATTGAAAATTAATCTCTTGATTAGTCTTGTATCAAATACATAAAACCTTTGTAAATTCATAACTCCTCCGTTTTAACTCCGATTTGATCCGTTCAAGTTGCGTTAGTCTCGTTGTAACACGTAGATCACCATTATTCAGTTTATTCTTATGTTTGGTGTGATGTTAATTTTGACTATACCATGTTTATCTGTATTGCTACGACTAGCAGTGAGGTCACGAGTCACTTGAAGATCATCCTGGTACCTGGAATCTCAAGTGCCAGGCAAGTTGTGCCCTTGATCACTTCTTTTACCCACTCATGTTCTAATTAATCATAATGATCTGCATCGGTTAATTTTGATGGTACCCAATAGGTTACCCTAGTTTGACTATCTTTATACCTTGTTCACCACTGGATCTTTGGGTAGTACTTGCTATTGCTTTATGTGGTTTTGGGTATAGAGATACACATTACTATTCATGATTATACTTTTATTGTCAGTTGTTATCTACTGTTCATGTTAAGATCATTATGCTAATTGGAACATGGAGAACCACCCGGGAAAACAGTGCTACCACAAGGGTTTAATGGGACGCCCTTGGCCAATTAACTAGGAAAGCTAGTGGAAGACTACCTTACCCGAAAGGGGCAAGGGCAGTAGGGGAGTGGTCAGTGTAGGGAGGCCCTCGGGAGGATTTTGCTGCGATGGCGGTCCTGCAAGGGATTCCTGCTAGGGAGGCCCTCGGGAGGATTTTGCTGCGATGGCGGTCCTGCAAGGGATTACTGCATTGGAGCTTCCTATAAACTGTAGCGGGTTTTCTGAAGCTAGTGGACCTTTGTAAAGGCCTCGTAGTGTTACCCTGCCTCACCTCCTCGGTAGAGGTGTATGGGATTGGCCGTCTCTTGGCATATGGGTAACACGACTTGTGGGTAAAGATGCGCAACCTCTGCAGAGTGTAAAACTGGTATACTAGCCGTGCTCACGGTCATGAGCAGCTCGGACACTCACATGATTAAATTATGGAACTAAATTCAATTTGTCATATGCATTGCATCGCAGGTGATGATGTTACTTTTGTTCTACTATTTAATTGGGTTGGTATTTACTTATACTTAGTAACTGCTAATAAAATTTTGATCAACTTTAAAAGCAATGCTCAGCTTCAACCATTCTCTTTGGTAAGCCTTACACTTCACATGAGCTCCCACCTTTGGCGAGTTCATGCACATTATTCCCCACAACTTGTTGAGCTATGAACGTATGTGAGATCACTCTTGCTGTCTCACACCCCCCCACAGGTCAAGAACAGGTACCGCAGGATGAGGCGTTTGGAGGATGCTGTGATGAGTTCGTGAGAGGTCTAGGCCGTCGTCTCCCAGTCAACTTTGGGTTGCTGGACCGTTGTCTCCTTATAATGTAATTATTTATTTATTTTGTATAGAACTCCTATTATATATAAAGATGTGACATTCGATCCTGTGCCACTATACATCATATGTGTGAGACTTGGTCCCAGCATACCTGGTGTTTATGTTCGCGCCCGGGCCTTGGTGCCCCTAAAACCCGGGTGTGACAGAAGTGGTATCAGAGGAATGTTGACTGTAGGACGAAACCTAGATAGAACTGGACAACCATTGTCTACTTACCTTACTCTGATTCTGTTCTAAACTTTTCTTAATCTTTTCTCATCTAATTCCGCTTTACTCTGATTATTCTTACCTTTTCCTTCTAAAGACAAATGTGGATTTCACACTCTGAAATCCTGTGCCTGAAGTGACCTTTAGGAATAGGAGACCTAATCCTAGGAACAAAAACAAAACTATTTTTATAAGTGTCTATGTATTTGAATGTTTGTTCTTATGATACTTGTCTGATTTGGATCTTTGATTGAGTGTGATGAGTTGTGGAGTAATGTCCACAATTACATCTGCATATACACATAGAAAAAAATGCTTATAAAAATAACTAGATAAACTAGATTATCACTCATTAAAGCATCTAGCCTAACAATATCCATCTCATCTTGAAAGAGTCTACCCTACACTCATAGATCTATCTTATCTTAAAAGATATTCATCTTATCTTGAAAAGATCTTATGTCACCCTAATAGATCTAACTAACCTCAAAAGATTCTACCTTATCCCTATAGATTCATCTTGCCATAGGTAATATATTTATATCACTTTAGAATAACAACCATGATCTAATTAATGAAATATTATCAAGTCTATCTAGTCATATCCAATCTAACCTAGATTTTATCTAATCTATTATGATCTAATCTAGAGTAAGTTACTTAATGCTGGTACAAAAGATAAGGCAATACTCCTAATTCACTTAAGCCTAAATTGGTGACTTAGATCAACTTGGCCATACACAATAACTTGACCTACATAACAGGTTGCATAACTTAGCCAACCAATCTAGAAGCAAACAATCAAACTAAATTCTAACTAATCTTGTTTAACTTATAGCTACCTACTAAACCTCTAGTCCCTAACTCGGATGAAGACATCAAGGTCTGAAAAGAAGAGCTCAACCTCGACAAGGAAGGAGATGAGTCAAATCCAACTTCAAGAGGAATCACGATCCACAATTTAGGATGAAGTCTTTCCTTGCCACCAACTATACTTGCCATAACCGTGCCTCATCTAACATAATAGATGGCTAGACTTACTATATTATCCTAATCATCTTTTAACTAGTATTTAAGAGCTTGGAACAAAACTTTTGGTTCCTAAACATAAACCATAAGGGAAACTAAAACCAAACTTATTGCATCTTTTTCTTACAAATCTCGAGGACGAGATTATTTTTAAGGGGGTAGGATTTGTAATACTCAAAATTGTGTACAAAAAAAATATATAGTGATTTCCCTATTCAATGTGCCTCATTCGCATCATAAAAAGAGCATACACAAAATTTAGAGGATTATTTCAAACAAATGATTAAAAAAAATGCATCATGTTGGAGTTCTATATGTTTGTGCATTAAATAAAATAGTAGGGATAAAAATAATAGAATAATAATTACTAGAAGTTGAATTAAACCCTAAATTGAAAATTGGGTTTTGAAAAATAAGAAGAAGAGAAATGATATAAAAATATAAATAATATAATTATATTTCAAAAATTTGTATTTTTCATTTCACAATATGATGGGAGAATAAATTTGCACAAGGGTTGAAACTAAATTCAAATTCAAATTGACTTTAGAAAAAAAGAAAGGAAAACAATGCACACTAAGGATATATATATATATATATATATATATATATATATATATATATATATATATATATATATATATGAATAAATATATACATAATTTTAGGCTAATACTTTTATTTGAGCACTTGATCCCAAACTCAATGACAAATTCAAATTTAAATAGTAAATCTTTGAAATGAAGAAAGAAATGCAAAATATAAAAGAAAAGAAAAAAAAATTTAATTAGGTGTGAAACCCTCTCTCAGCCGCATGGGCCGAATTCCCCTCTCAGCCCACTTAACCCACGCCCGTGCTGCCCCTTCTCTTCCACTGCCGGGCGGGGCCCTTGCATCAGATACAGTCACCGCGTCGAGCTTTTGTTACGGCGACGCTTGCTGGTGGGCCCATGTCGTCAGGAGTTATCTTCCGCAACCGAACGCGATTCCCTGGTAGATTTTCGCGTCGTCCTCACCGGATCTCCGCTCAGTCCGCCGTGCACGGTGCAGTCGACCCTCTCAGCTCGGAGTCTTCCCCTCTGACGCATGTATAGGCCTCCGCCATACCCTCATGCATTCGTTCCATCTGGCCATGTCTCATGTCGTGCGCCTCGTCAAGAACAAAGAATAGAGAGAGAGAGTGATGTCGCGCTGGGTGCTCACCGGGGTTTGGTGTCGGGCCGCCATGGTCACCCTTGGGTGAATCCTTGCCGCGCGCGGAGGCCGTTGTCGTGCTTCCAGTGCCATCGCGGCAAGCCACCATCCGCCAGGGCCCTCCTCAAGCTCATGCGAATCGGTTTGTGTTGACCGCCGCAATCCTTGCCGCCTGACCAGGACATGCTCAGCTTTGGCTCTTGGGTCGGACTACTTCCACGCGGAGATCGCGGGGCCTCCTCGACCGAGCGCCATCACGGACTTTGTGCCGCCGTAACAAATCTCACCCGGAATCGCGCACCGGCCGCCGAGATTTGCTCTAACAACCGAGCTCCGCCTTCGGCTCCTCCCTGCTCCCTATATATCAGCCTCGCGGCTTTTCCTTCCCCTCATCTATGAACCCCGGACCACTATCGAAGCAGAGAGGAAAACAAAGAGAGAGAGAGCATCACTGGCACTATCGCTTGCAGGCACACCGGCGGGCCGCGCCGCCGCGGGGCGTCCTGCACAGCCGAGCTAGGCGCTGGTGATGGGAGAACCCACGGGAGCCCTCGATCTCCGAGTGAACGGCTGCGATTCAATCACAGGTATCGCTTCAACTTGATAGATCTGAACCATCGACTCACTGATGGGCGGTCACGATTAAACCTAATGGATACCGGTTCGGATCTGGGGTGCACACCGTTGATCTAGCATCGGATGGTTCTGGATTGATATTCAACACTTTAAATCTGGGCCGCTCGCTGTTGATCCGACGACAGGGAACGCATATCGCTTTGCGGTGGGCTCAGTCTAATCTGATCCGTTGGGGTCGGATCAGACGGCTGAGAATAATTGATACCCGTTCGGTTTGAGACAATTGCAAAAGAGACCCTAGGTTTTCACATATTCAACCCGCCGTCCACACCTGTGGTAAAGTAATTGCATTTGGACCCAGAAATTTGTGAACTAAACCCTGTGTTTGCTGGTAATTATGCTCGCAGCCCAGTGAGCACCTAAAATGAATAAAACAATTTAGAAAATAATTTTCAATATAGAAATAATTCTAGAAACTTGTATAAATCATATTTAATTCATTCTAACTCCAAATTGAGTCATTCCAGTTGCAATAATTTTGTATTAATATTGTTTATCACATAGTACCTATGGTTTGATATGAAAACTGTATTGAAAATTAATCTCTTGATTAGTCTTGTATCAAATACATAAAACCTTTGTAAATTCATAACTCCTCCGTTTTAACTCCGATTTGATCCGTTCAAGTTGCGTTAGTCTCGTTGTAACACGTAGATCACCATTGTTCAGTTTATTCTTATGTTTGGTGTGATGTTAATTTTGACTATACCATGTTTATCTGTATTGCTACGACTAGCAGTGAGGTCACGAGTCACTTGAAGATCATCCTGGTACCTGGAATCTCAAGTGCCAGGCAAGTTGTGCCCTTGATCACTTCTTTTACCCACTCATGTTCTAATTAATCATAATGATCTGCATAGGTTAATTTTGATGGTACCCAATAGGTTACCCTAGTTTGACTATCTTTATACCTTGTTCACCACTGGATCTTTGGGTAGTACTTGCTATTGCTTTATGTGGTTTTGGGTATAGAGATACACATTACTATTCATGATTATACTTTTATTGTCAGTTGTTATCTACTGTTCATGTTAAGATCATTATGCTAATTGGAACATGGAGAACCACCCGGGAAAACAGTGCTACCACAAGGGTTTAATGGGACGCCCTTGGCCAATTAACTAGGAAAGCTAGTGGAAGACTACCTTACCCGAAAGGGGCAAGGGCAGTAGGGGAGTGGTCAGTGTAGGGAGGCCCTCGGGAGGATTTTGCTGCGATGGCGGTCCTGCAAGGGATTCCTGCTAGGGAGGCCCTCGGGAGGATTTTGCTGTGATGGCGGTCCTGCAAGGGATTCCTGCATTGGAGCTTCCTATAAACTGTAGCGGGTTTTCTGAAGCTAGTGGAACTTTGTAAAGGCCTCGTAGTGTTACCCTGCCTCACCTCCTCGGTAGAGGTGTATGGGATTGGCCGTCTCTTGGCAGATGGGTAACACGACTTGTGGGTAAAGATGCGCAACCTCTGCAGAGTGTAAAACTGGTATACTAGCCGTGCTCACGGTCATGAGCAGCTCGGACACTCACATGATTAAATTATGGAACTAAATTCAATTTGTCATATGCATTGCATCGCAGGTGATGATGTTACTTTTGTTCTACTATTTAATTGGGTTGGTATTTACTTATACTTAGTAACTGCTAATAAAATTTTGACCAACTTTAAAAGCAATGCTCAGCTTCAACCATTCTCTTTGGTAAGCCTTACACTTCACATGAGCTCCCACCTTTGGCGAGTTCATGCACATTATTCCCCACAACTTGTTGAGCTATGAACGTATGTGAGCTCACTCTTGCTGTCTCACACCCCCCCACAGGTCAAGAACAGGTACCGCAGGATGAGGCGTTTGGAGGATGCTGTGACGAGTTCGTGAGAGGTCTAGGTCGTCGTCTCCCAGTCAACTTTGGGTTGCTGGACCGTTGTCTCCTTATAATGTAATTATTTATTTATTTTGTATAGAACTCCTATTATATATAAAGATGTGACATTCGATCCTGTGCCACTATACATCATATGTGTGAGACTTGGTCCCAGCATACCTGGTGTTTATGTTTGCGCCCGGGCCTTGGTGCCCCTAAAACCCGGGTGTGACACGGCGCCGGCACCAGCTTCTACCGAGGCTGTTGCTGTTCTGCCCATGGAGCCACCCGACGCCGCTGATGCTGAGATGGTTGAGGTGCCGCTGCTCGAGGTCGCGGATCGGGAGCCCGCCTCCAAGGCGTCGGGACCCGGTGCAGAGCCTCGGCCCGTCTTGGGGAGCGGCGACCTCATCCCCGCGCGGCGCGATCCTAATGAGCGGCGCGCGCAGGCACTCCAGTTCTGGACCCGCGGCACCCCGAAACCCCTCTTCGTCCTTGACGTTGAGCGGGAGGGGCAGTCTTGGGATGAGCTCCGTGAGTATGCCGAGGCGGCGATGGGGTCGCTTCGGGTGACCATGGAGATCTTTTCTAGGGACGTTCCCAGGATCCTCCAGGTAAAGATTTCAGGCACACCTTTCGCATGGCCAGGGTATTCTTTGTGATGCCCTGCTTCCCTTTCTCAGGATCTAACGGATCTGAGCACCGCCATGTCGTCATTTATCCATCGCGAGGCCGACGTCTGGGGTTCGCTGTGGTTCCTGAGGGCCGCGCTTACCAAGGCTACCGAGCGCCTCGCCCAACAGAGTGCCGAGGTGATGGACCTTCAGTTGCTCTGCGACGAGCTAGGGGTGGAGGCAACGGCGGCACGCGCAGAGGCGCAACAGCGGCAACTGGAGCTTGGCCAGGTTGTCGGCGAGCGGGACCAATCTCGGAACCAGGCCGCCGAGGCCGAAAGCCAGGCTGAGGCCCTTGGGGGCCAGCTAGCCGAGGTGTCCGCTCGGGCCAGAGCCCTGGCGGAGGACCTGGCCACGGCCGTCGGGTCTGCTCAGTCCGCCCAAGCCGCAGCCTCGGAGAAGCGTGCCCGGGCAGAAGGTATGTTTTGGCTGCTTTGTGACTTCGATCTTCATTCTTCAACTCGTGTTTGAAGAATTCTTTTTGGCTGTTTGCAGAGTCTGAGTCAGCCCTCAACGAGTCCGCCAAGGCACTTGCCCGGGCGGCTGAGTGGGAGGAAGCCGACCGCGTGGCCATGTATGAAGCTATCTCGGCCTTCTGCCAGGTCTTTGGTCTTGATGACGTTCCCTCGGGAAGCTCCCCCTGGAGTCGCCTGCAGGCCTTGGGCGGCCATGTGCGCAGCAGACTCCGTGAGGCGCTGCATCACGGCGTTAGGCAGGCCTTCGCCGTGCTCGCTTCCCACTACGATGTGGATCTGGAGCGGGTCAGCGAGGGGTACTCTCTACCCGACGAAGATGAAGCCGCCCTGGCCGAAGTTCAGAGGCTTGACGCGGCCGTCGCGGGCCCAAGCGCAGTGCTGGCGTCCTCCTTCGAGGTGGAGATCCTTCCGCTTGCGTCACCGTCCAAGGCCGAGGCGGATCTCACCGAGGGTGGAGACGGCGCCGAGGGTGGAGACAAAGCCGAGGGTGCCACTCCTCCCCTAGGCGATGCCTGATTCTGCCGGAGCAGTTTGTTTGGAACATGCATGTGTCTTTCGCGGCCGTCGAGGCCTAAACACTTTGTCATCGTGTTATAAAGCTGCATTTCTTTTCCTCTTGCTTCGAGTATCTGAACTTGTTCGTCAGTAGCAGAGTTGCTTATCCGAGTAAGAGTTATTTTTCGCGGAAGGTGACGAGTGAGGTATCCATATCCCGGAGGCGTAGGAGTCCCTCGGCTCTGTCGGCCTTGCCGCTTACACGTGCTCTTATTCGTTTTGCGGGGTTCTGTTACCGATATAGTCGGGAAACACGAAAGTCATTTTGGTGGAAAACTTTTCCGAGGAAAATTTTGACGTGCAGGGGGTTCCCCTCTTCTAGCCCCCGAGGGAGGGTCAGGCTTTGCTGAAGCAAGGCCGACCCTTCCTTGACGGTCAGACTTTGTGTACGTAAACGAGGTACGTGAACAACTTAAAACATCTTAAGGGTATAAGCGATGTAGCTGTTGGATGTTCCAAGCGTTGCTGTAGACCTCGCCTTGGTCGTTGGCCAGCTTGTATGTTCCGGGCTTCAAGATCTTAGCGATGATGAAGGGCCCTTCCCAGGGAGGAGTGAGCTTGTGGCACCCTCGGGCGTCCTGTCGCAAGCGAAGCACCAAGTCTCCCACTTGGAAGCCTCGGGCCCGAACTCTTCGGGCATGGTAGCGCCGCAGCGACTGTTGGTACCGTACCGAATGTAGTAAGGCGACGTCCCGAACCTCCTTGAGTTGGTACAGCGCGTCTTCTCGGCTGGTCTGGTTGCTTCGGTCGTCGTACGCCTTGGTCCTCGGGGAGCCATATTCTAAGTCCGTGGGGAGGACGGCCTCGGCCCCATAGACTAGAAAGAACGGCGTAAAACCCGTGGCGTGGCTCGGCGTCGTCCTCAGACTCCAGACTACCGAGGGTAGCTCTTTCATCCACCGCTTGCCACACTTGTTGAGGTCATTGTAGATCCTTGGTTTGAGCCCTTGAAGAATCATACTGTTGGCACGCTCCACCTGCCCATTCGTCATGGGATGAGCTACGGCGGCCCAGTCCACATAGATGTGGTGGTCGTCGCAGAAGTCCAGGAACTTTTTTCTGGTGAACTGCGTGCCATTGTCGGTGATGATTGAGTTTGGGACCCCGAATCGATGAATAATGTTGGTGAAGAATGCCACCGCCTGCTCGGACCTGATGTTGTTTAGGGGTCGGACCTCGATCCACTTGGAGAATTTGTCGATAGCGACCAGCAGGTGCGTGAAGCCCCCGGGTGCCTTCTGCAAGGGTCCGACAAGGTCCAGACCCCACACAGCAAATGGCCAGGTGATAGGTATCGTCTACAAGGCCTGAGCGGGCAGATGCATCTGCTTTGCGTAGAATTGACACCCCCGGCAGGAGCGCACAATCCTAGTGGCGTCAGCCACCGCGGTTGGCCAGTAGAAACCTTGTCGAAAGGCATTCCCCACGAGGGCTCGAGGCGCTGCATGGTGGCCGCAAGCCCCCGAGTGTATTTCTTGCAACAGCTCTTGTCCTTGGGCGATAGATATGCATCGTTGAAGGATGTCCGAGGGGCTGCGGTGGTAGAGCTCTTTTTCATCACCCAGCAGGACAAATGACTTGGCGCGCCGAGCTAGCCGCCGAGCTTAGGTCTTGTCGATGGGAAGCTCTCCTCGGAGGAGATATTCTAGGTACGGGGCCTGCCAGTTCGGATCTGGCGTGACCCCATTCTGTTCCTCTTCGACGGGCAAGGCCTCTTCCTCGATGGCCGAGGATGCCTCGGGTGCCGCCGAGGGTACCTCGGGCTCGGCCGAGGGTGCCTCGGGATGGGCCGAGGCTTCCTCAGGTTGGGCCGAGGCTTCCTCAGGCTCGGGCGTGTCGTCGATCTTGACAGATGGTTGACGTAGGTCCCTAGAGAAGACGTCGGGGGGAACTGTTGTTCGCCCCGAGGCTATTTTCGCCAGCTCGTCTGTAGTCTCGTTGTACCGTCGAGCGATGTGGTTGAGCTCCAGCCCGTAGAACTTGTTCTCCAGGCGCCGGACTTCGTCGCAGTAGGCTTCCATTCTCCGGTCACGGTAGTGAGAGTTCTTCATGACTTGGTCAATGACAAGCTGCGAGTCGCCTCGAGCGTCGAGGCGTCGGACCCCTAGCTCGATGGCGATGCATATCCCGTTAACTAGTGCTTCATACTCGGCCACATTGTTTGACGCCGGAAAATGGAGGCGAATGACGTAGCGGAGATGCTTTCCGAGGGGTGAAACGAAGAGCAGGCCAGCGCCCGCTCCTGTTTTCATGAGTGACCCATCGAAGTACATGGTCCAGAGCTCGGGCTGGATTGGAGTTGTCGGTAACTGGGTGTCAGTCCACTCAGCCAGGAAGTATGCCAAGACCTAGGATTTTATGGCCTTCCGAGGAGCGAATGATAGCGTTTCGCCCATAAGCTCCACCGCCCACTTTGCTATCCTACCCGAGGCCTCGCGGCACTGGATGATCTCCCCCAGGGGGAAGGATGACACCACAGTTACCAAATGAGGCTCGAAGTAGTGTCGCAACTTTCGTCGTGTCAGGATCACTGCGTAGAGCAGCTTCTGGATCTGTGGGTAGCGAGCTTTGGTCTCGGAAAGTACTTCACTGATGAAGTAGACTGGCCTCTGGACGGGCAGTGCATGCCCTTCTTCTCGTCTCTCGACTACGGTCGCGGCGCTGACCACCTGAGTAGTCGCGGCTACGTAGATCAAGAGGGCTTCTTTTGCGACGGGAGGCACCAGGATGGGTGTTTTCGTAAGGAGCGCCTTAAGGTTTTCGAGAGCTTCCTCGGCCTCGGGGGTCCAAGTGAAGCACTCGGCCTTCCTTAAGAAGCGGTACAGAGGCAAGCCTTTCTCGCCAAGGCGTGAGATGAAGCGGCTTAGAGCCGCAAGGCATCCCATGACCCTCTGTACTCCTTTCAAATCTTTGATCGGTCCCATGCTGGTGATGGCCGCGATTTTCTCCGGGTTGGCCTCGATGCCCCGCTCGGAGATGATGAACCCAAGGAGCATGCCTTAGGGGACTCCGAAGACACACTTCTCGGGATTGAGTTTCACGCCTTTCGCTCTCAGACACTTGATTGTCGTTTCAAGGTCAGAGAGGAGGTCGGAGGCTCTCTTCATCTTGACAACGATGTCGTTGACGTAAGCCTCGACCGTTCTGCCGATGTGTTCTCCGAACATGTGGTTCATGCACCTCTAGTAAGTGGCGCCTGCATTCCTCAACCCAAATGGCATTGTGGTGTAACAGTACATGCCAAAAGGTGTGATGAAAGAAGTCGCGAGCTGATCGGACTCTTTCATCTTGATTTGGTGATAGCCTGAGTAGGCATCGAGGAACGACAGGGTTTCGCACCCAGCTGTGGAGTCCACGATTTGATCGATGCGAGGTAGAGGGTATGGAACTTTCGGACATGCTTTGTTTAGACCAGTATAGTCTACACACATCCTCCATTTCCCATCCTTCTTCCTTACGAGAACAGGGTTAGCTAACCATTCGGGATGGAATACCTCTTTGATGAACCCTGCCGCCTATGGCCCTGCGCTTTTCGGACATGCTTGTGGATCTCCTCGCCTATGGCCCTGCGCTTCTCTTCATCGAAACGGTGCAGGGCTTGCTTGACGGGTCGGGCTCCAGCTCTGACATCCAGTGAGTGCTCGGCGACATCCCTCGGTATGCCGGGCATGTCCGAGGGACTCCACGCAAAGACTTTGGCGTTTGCACGGAGAAAGTCGACGAGCACTGCTTCCTATTTGGGGTCGAGCTCGAAGCCGATCCGAACTTGCTTGCTGGCGTCGTTGCTGGGGTCGAGAGAGACGGACTTGACCGCCTCAACTGGTTCGAAGTTGCCGGCGTGCCGCTTCACGTCGGGCGCCTCCTTGGAGAGGCGTTCAAGGTCGGCGATGAGGGCCTCGGACTTAGCGAGAGCCTCGGCGTACTCCACGCACTCCACGTCGCATTTGTACGCGTGGTAGTACGTGGATCCGACAGTGATGATCCCATTCGGGCCCGACATCTTGAGCTTGAGGTAGGTGTAGTTGGGGACGGCCATAAACTTGGTGTAGCATGGTCTTTCCAACACCGCATGGTAGGTTCCTCGGAACCCGATGACCTCAAAGGTGAGAGCTTCCTTTCGGAAGTTTGAGGGAGTTCTGAAGCAGACGGGTAAGTCGATCCGTCCGAGGGGTTGGATTCGCTTCTCGGGCGCGATCCCGTGGAAGGGTGCCACACCGGCCCAGACTTCGGATCGATCAACCCCTAAGAGTTCCAGGGTCTCGGCGTAGATGATGTTAAGGCTGCTGCCTCCGTCCATGAGGACCTTAGAGAGCCTAACGTTGCCGATGATCAGATCGACGAGGAGCGGGTACCTTCCCGGGCTCGGCACGAAGTCGGGGTGGTCGCCTTGGTCGAAGGTGATAGGCTTGTCGGACCAGTCTAGGTAGACTAGCGCTGCCACCTTCACCAAGCAGACTTCCTGGCGCTCCTGCTTGCGGTGTTGAGCCGAGGCATTCGCCGCCTGCCCGCCGTAGATCATGAAGCAGTTATGGACTTCTGGGAATCCCTCTTCCTTGTCGCCCTCCTTCTTGTCGTTGTCATGGACCTTGCCATCCTCCGCCGGGGGCCCGGTCTTATGGAAGTGGCGTCGGAGCATGATACATTCTTCGAGGGTGTGCTTGACGGGCCCCTGGTGATAGGGGCATGGCTCTTTGAGCATCTTGTCGAACGCGCCGGCCCCTCCAGGTGGTTTCCGAGGGTTCCTGTGCTCGGTCGCAGCGACGAGATTCGCGTCTGCGGCGTTGCGCTTCGCTCGCGACTTGTTTTTGGCCTTCTTCTTCGTGCCCCGCTGGGCGGACAACTCAGGGGCGTCTGTCTTCGGCTCCCCCTGAGGCTGCTTGTCCTTTCGGAAGATGGCTTCGACTGCCTCTTGACCCGAGGCAAACTTGGTGGCAACGTCCATCAGTTCGCTCGCGCGGGTGGGAGTCTTGCCCCCCAGTTTGCTCACCATGTCCCGGCAAGTGGTGCCGGCAAGGAAAGCCCCGATGACATCCGAGTCGGTGATGTTGGGCAGCTCGGTGCGCTGCCTCGAAAATCACCGGATGTACTCTCGGAGGGACTCCCCTGGCTGCTGGCGGCAGCTTCGGAGGTCCCACGAGTTCCTAGGGCGCACGTACGTGCCTTGGAAGTTCCCTGCGAAAGCTTTGACCAGATCGTCCCAGTCGGAGATCTGCGCAGGAGGCAGATGCTCCAGCCAGGCTCGGGCGGCGTCAGAGAGGAAAAGGGGTAGATTACGGATGATGAGGTTGTCATCATCTGCCCCTCCCAACTGGCAGGCCAGTCGGTAGTCCGCGAGCCACAGCTCTGGCCTCGTCTCCCCCGAGTAATTGGTGATAGTAGTCGGGGCTCAGAAATGGGCAGGGAACGGTGCTTGTCGTATGGCCTAGCTGAAGACTCGCGGGCCGGGTGGTTCGGGTGAAGGACTACGGTCCTCCTCGCTGTTGCAGCGTCCCCCGTGCCTAGGATGGTATTCTCGGTGCACCTTCTCGTCGAGGCGGGCTCGATGGTCGAGATGGTGGTGCTCGTTGCCGAGGCGTTCCCGGGTGGTGGGCGCCTCGTCCCGTGTACGCTTGGGATGGACCGAGGCTTCCCGAACGCACCGGGAGGACACCACGTGATGCTCCGAGGGGTCAGCTCGCCTACGGGAGGCGGAGCTTTCGGCTCGTCGAACCGCGGCGCCCTCTAGAAGATTCTTGAGTTCGCCCTGGATGCGCCGTCCCTCGGTGGTGGATGGCTTCGGCATGGCCCGAAGCAGCATCGCCGCTACAGCTAGGTCCTGGCCGGACCCGCTGACGGCCGGAGGCAGCACTGCCCTGGCATTGTCGATGATGCGGTGCCGGATGTCTTGGGCCTGGTGACTGGCTTCTCCGGCGAGTGATCGGCCTGCCCACTCCTATTCGATGTTCTGTTGGAGCTGTACAAGCCGGCCTGCTTCCCCGTCGACCCGGGCCTGCATCTCACGGATTTGCTCGAGCTGTATGTCCTGACCCCTCGCAGGGACTGGGACGACAGCTAGCTCCCGCAGGATGTCAACGCGAGATGAGGGCCCAGGGGGATCGTCAACCTCTGGCATACTGAGGTGGTTGCCTTTGTTGTGATCTCCTAGATCGACGTGGAAGCATTCGCGACTTGGGCCATAACCCTCGTCGTCAAGGTCATGGTCATCGTCAGAACAACCGGAGAGGCAGTGGTCGCATGCGGACATGAAGCCCCGCATGGCACCGGGGTCATTGAGGGCAGAGAAATCCCAACCGGAGTCGGGGATGTCGTCCTCCTCAGAACCCGCCGGTCCGAAGGTTGAGACGGCTGTCAGTCGGTCCCAGGTCGACCACATGTGGTACCCCGGAAGGTTTGGATACGCCTTTACGAAGGCGCTCACCATTGCGGGGTCGCTAGGTGGATCGAAGCTGAACCGGAAAAGTATGGGATGGAAAACGGACGGTACCTCTTGGTCGTTGGACAGTGGTGAAGTCGCGTCGGGGGTAGTGCACACCGTCATCTCAGGTACGAGGGTAACGCCTAGTAGGCCCTTCACGAGGGTGCTGGCGTCATCAGTCCGCTTAGGGCTGACACGTCACGGGGAAGTGACACCTGCCGTCGCCTCAGGTGCGAGGGCAATGTCCGACATGTCCCGTGGGGGAGTGCTGACGTCGTTGACTCGCTCTGGTGCGACAGCCGACAAGGTGCCGCCTCCTGCGTGGCCATGGTTGTCCCGTCTCCGCCTCCTCCGACGAGGAGGGTGGTGGGGACGACCGGAGTGCTCCTCTTCTGCCGCGGGGGGATGCTGTCGTAGAGCTCGCCGCCGCCGAGCGAGTCGAAGACCGTTGTTGTCGTCACGCCGCCGGGGGAGGAGTACCATGTCGTAGCTGCCATCGAGGGACATGAACTCAAGACTCCCGAAGCGGAGCATCGTCCTGGGCTGGAGAGGTTGCTGAAGACTCCCCATCTGGATCTCAACGGGAAGGTGTTCGTTGACACGCAGCAGGCCCCTACCTGGCACGCCAACTGTCGGCGTTTTGACCCCGGGGGGGGGGGGTCCCTGGACCGACGAGTAAATTGTCGCTGCGTGTTCCTGCCCAGATGGGTTGGCGCGGGATGGAACACAAGATGTGGGACAAACCTTGTATTATCCTACACCAGGGGTGCCGCTCGCAGTAGGGGTTACAAGCGCGTCGCGTGAGGGAGAGAGAGAGAGAGGGGGACATAGAGCTCGTCCGCCGCTTCCCTCGCGCGAACCCCCAACCTCCCTTCAGGGTGGCCCTGGACTCCCCTTTTATAGAGGCAAGGAGAGAGTACAGGTGTACAACGAGGGGCGTAGCTATGCGCTAACGTGTCCGGCAGTGGAGTGCCTAAGCCCTGTGTACATGCCAACGTGGTCGTCGGGGGAGATCTTGGGCGCTGTACATGTGATGGCATGGCCGCCGGTGGAGCGCCTGAGTCCTGTAGGAGCACAGCTGGCAGCGTGGCGAGGACCCTGCTGACATCTCCTTGCTGTCGTAAGGGGCTGAGAGCCACCGACGTCATGGCGCACGCGGGGCACCATCATTACCCATCGCCGGGGTAAGCCAGATGGGACGCCGGTCTTGTTCCTTGTAGCCTGAGCAGGCTAGGAGTAGGGGAATGATGCATCCCCTATCAGCATGGTCAGTCCGAGCCCAGGGTCGGTCGAGGCAGAGACTTCTCTTGTGGCCGAGGCCGGGGTCGGGCGAGGACGCGATTTCTCCCGAGACCGGGGTCGAGGCCGAGTCCGGGGGTCGGGCGAGGTGGAGACCTCCTCCCGAGGCCAGAGTCTGAGGTCGGGCGAGGCGGAGCTTCCTGTTGCGCCCGAGGCTTGAGCTTGGTGGTTGATCGTGACCTGTTATCAGTCGTTGCCGGGGTGGCTGACGCGGCAGTCGGAGCGGAGCGAGCGACGCTGTTTTCCTGTCATATCGGACAGTAAAGAGGAGGGGCGAAGTGACTGCGGTCACTTCGGCCTAGCCGACTGAGGCGCGTGTGTCAGGATACGTTGTCAGGCATCCCCCGCATTTAATGCGCCTGCGAAGCGGTCGGTTGGTGAGGCGGTATGGCCAAGGTTGCTTCACAACGAAGCCTACCCGAGCCGGGCCTCGGGAGAGCCGAGGGGGCGCCTGCCGTCTGAGGAGGCCCTCGGGCGAGGCGTGAATTTGTCTGGGACCACTGTTCCAACCCGAGGCTGGGCTCGGGTAAGATCGCGTCCTTCGGGTAGACGAAGTCTTGGCTTGAACCGCACCCGTCAGTTGGTCTGAGGGTGTTAACCAGCCGTGATTAGGAGCGTTGGGGGTACCCCTAATTATGGTACCCGACAATACTATTTTATCTTGTATGGTGTAATGTTCTTATGCAAGTATATGTTTGCTTGTGCCTGTTTGTAAGCGTCATGAATAGATTGTGATCTGTTCCTGAGCTTCGAGGAATCGACGATCAAGATTTGGTGAACCACTGGTCCCGACATCAAGCTCTACGAGTTCTACGAGATTGAAGACCCTGAGCATCTGTTTGGTGAAGGCAAGTGTCCTTTGACCCATTATGTCCCTTTTACTTTATAACCCACTGTCCGGCATGCTATGAACAACCTAAGGATTGACTAGTATTCTGTTTTCCAGTCCTTGTTTACCCTTAGGAATTGGTTACTATGATTAGTATTATGCTACTGCTTTACTTTAATCAATGGACATGATAAGAACATTTATGATACGTTGATGCTATCTTGATTATGATGTAGGACTGGTGATACTTTAGGGGGCTTGGGCGGTTTCTCGAGTGCCTCTCCGTAAGGACCTGTTCGTTGGATGACCACCCTAGAAAACAGTGCAGCCATGAGAGTGGTATGGGACGCCCTTAGATAATTAATTAGAGAAAATGAGGTGTAGTTTGCTTTGCCGTCGTGCCATCAATGGGGCTCGGTGTATGCAGCTCACTCTGCCAAGGGTGGTTTGCCCCTTGGGGAGGAGTGCGGAACATTTAGGAAATCTAACGGCGGCTACAACCTTAGGGAATCTTTGTAAAGGCCTCGTAGTGAATCCCTGGCTATTCACCTTGGGAGTGAACAAGGGTCTTGCAAGCCTGGGCTAGAGAGGGAATCACGGCTCGTGGGTAAAGTGTGCAACCTCTGCAAAAGGGTTAGAAACTGATATATCACCCGTGCTCATGGTTATGAACGGCCTTGGGAGCTCCACTGATTAGAGAAACACTGATAAGAGATACTTTGTTTACAGGTGAAAATGAGGATGATGATGGTTTTGATTATGATTATGGTTATGGTTTCTGGTATCCTTTCCGTTTGGAAAGGGTACTTTTGGGTTAACAACTTGGGTTAATGTTAAAACCTGACTCTCTACTAGTAATAATTACCTGGCCAACTAAAAGCAACTGCTTAACCTTAACCCCATATAAAGCTAGTCCACTACAGCTAAACGAGACAATTGCTGAGTATGTTGATGTGTGCTCACCCTTGCTTTACACACCAACCCCCCCAGGTTGTCCACATTGCAACCACTGCTCAGGAGAAGATGAAGTCATGGTGGAGGATTTCTAGGAGTTCCAAGAGTACGATGAGTTCTAGGCATGGGTTAGCGGCAAACCCCCAATCGGCTGCCTGTGAAGGTCGTGTTTAGCTACGTTTCGTTTTCGCACTTTGATATATGTTAATGACTATGTGGATGTCTCCGACATCATGATGTAATCAACTATTACCCTCTTTTATGTTATTATTCGAGCATTGTGTGATGATGTCCGGTTATGTAAATGCTGTGTACGTGAATTGCGGATCCTGGCACGTACATGGTTCGCATTCGGTTTGCCTTCTAAAACCGGGTGTGACAACCTCTCCCATCAGCTCGTGTTGCCGTAGGTCCTTTAGTCATTCTCAATTGACCCATCGACGTACCACGTTTACTGCTGTCCGCACCCTTAGTGGCCGAGCTCCCTCTGTAACTTCAATCAGCGGTAAGCTTCTCCATCATGTTTGAATCACCTTCTCGATTGCAAATCATGGTCTGGATGGGGTTGGGATGCACTAGGGCGCCGACCTAGCATGCTCCGGTGATGCTCCGCTGTGGGGGGCTTGGCGGCGCCTCTATTGGTGCCGGCGTAGGGAGGAGAATGGCCCCGGTCCGTTGGATCGGGCATGTGCGGGTTGGATTAGATCTTAGATACCGTTTCGACGCATCAAACCATGACAGTAGATTTGTGATCCAAGGTTCTAGATGGAGGTGTGGTCTGGTAACCAATCAACCATTGATCATCGATCAAGCGGATGTCGTGCGTTCCGCTCGATCTAGATCCATGACCGTTAGATCCTGATCCAAGGACATGTATGACATACCGGTTCAGATCTACCAGGATCTAATCCAAATCATCGAATAGGGATCGAACGGATGGGGATTCCCCATACCCCTTCGTCCTCCACAGTTTTATAAAAGAGACCCTCTTCTTTATCTATATCAACCCGTGGTCCCATTTTTACACCCGATCCTCAAAATTAACTTTTAAAAATACAAATCAGTCCTTAGACTTTTCAAAAGGAACCCTGGTAATTATTTTTACATCAAAACTAATAATAATAACACCTCAAGCTTGTTTCATTCATAAAGTTCTCATTTTAACCCTAATTTAGACCGTTCGAGTTGCATTAGATTCATATTAATATTACCTACACCTTAGTAACACTATTTTATCATGTAACTGTTCTCAAATTAAAAAAATAACTAATTTGTTTAACCTATGGTTATTGGATTAATTTGTTTAATCTGAGCCAATATAGTATTTCAATTTAGATCGACTATAGTTCTACTTGAGTATGATTATATTGTAACTTAGATTAAACAATGAGTTAGTTATATCTTTTCTCATGTAATTTATTTTAATCAACATATAGTTTTATTGGTTAATCACCTAAAACTTTAAAAAGCCATATCAACTCCGAATTTAGTGGTTCTCGAGCCCACGATCTTGTAGCGACGCGTAGAATATTATTATGCAGTTTGTGCTTATGTTTGGAGTGATGTTAATTTTGCTTATACCATGTTTGTTTGTATTGCTACGAATAGCAGTGAGGTCACGAGAACTTGAAGATCATCCTGGTACCTGGAATCTTGAGTCTCAGGCAAGTTGTGCCCTTGATCACTCTTTTTTACCAAATAATGTTCAATGTTAATCACTGTGACATGCTCAGGTTAATTTGATCGGACCTAATAGGTTTCCCTAGTATTGTTTTACCCCAACTTGCAAACAGATGAATTGTTGGGTAGTTTTGTTGTTGCTCTACTTGGTTTTGGGAAACTAATGTTTTATTATGATCATGTTCCAATTATGTTGTTGTTTAATTACTGTTCATGATAATATCATATTGTTAATTGGAACATGGAGCGACCACCCAGAAAAACAGCGCTACCACAAGGGTGGTATGGGACGCCTTTGGCTGACTAATTAGGAAAGCTAGTGGAGGACTACCTTACCCGAAAGGGGCAAGTGCAGTAGGGGAGCAGTAGGTGTAGGGAGGTTCTCGGGCTGATTTTGGTGCGATGGCGGTCAGACGAGGGATTCCTGCATTGCGCTCCCTAGAAACTGCAGCGGGTTTTCTGAAGCTAGTGGAACTTTGTAAAGGCCTCGTAGTGTTACCCTGCCTTGCTTCCTTGGTAGAGGTGTATGGGATTCATGACCCCTTGGCAGATGGGTAACACGACTTGTGGGTAAAGATGTGCAACTTCACAGAGTGTAAAACTAGTATATCAGCCGTGCTCACTGTCATGAGCGGCTCGGACTCTCACATGATTAACTTATGGAACTAAACTTAATTTGTCAAATGCTTTGCATCGCGGGTGTTGTTATCAATTTTGATCTCTTACTTAATTGGGTCGGTATCTATTTATACTTAGTAAGTGCTAATAAAATTTTGACCAACTTTAAAAGCAATGCTCAGCTTTAGCCATCCTCTTGGGTAAGCCTTACACTTCACATGAGCTCCCACCTTTGGTGAGTTCATGCACATTATTCCCCACAACTTGTTGAGCGATGAACGTATGTGAGCTCACCCTTGCTATCTCACACTCCCCCATAGGTCAAGAACAGGTAGCACAGGAGGAGGCGCATGCAGGATGCTGTGATGAGTTCGTGAGTGGTCTAGGCCGTCGTCTCCCAGTCAACTATGGTTGCTGGGTCGTTGTCCACATATGATGTAATTATGTGTCTATTTTGTACAGAACTCCTATTATATATTAATGATGTAACATTCGTTTCTGTACCATGAGTCATCATATGTGTGAGACTTGGTCCCAGCACACTTGGTGATTATCTCGCGCCCAGGTTTTGGCGCCCCTGGAACCCGGGTGTGACAGAAGACCAACACTAAAAAATCATGATTTCTACATGCGAATTTTTTAAGGAACCAGCTGTAAAAATCTATTTCTACAAACGTTTTTTAAGAATTCGCCATTAAAAATATTGTTTGTCCTGATTTTTTTAGTTTTTCAATGATCTCGTATGAAAAAACAGCAACCTAAAAGTTATAGATCTCTAAAAGTTATGAAACTCTGTAGTTGACCACTTTTTTTATTTGAAATCATTCCGGCTCTCAAAAACTGCATTTAAATTTGTCAAATTTAAAATGCAAATTTTGCAAACGACCTTAGATGAGAAAAGTACCAAATAAAAGTTGTAGAACTTCAAAAGTTATGAAACTTTGTAGTTGACAATGTTTTTGTTTGAATTCATTTACAGCCACAAATAATCAATTTATACTCGGACTGTTCTAGTATGTGGGCAACAAAACCGCCAATATAAACACGAAGTAAGTGATAGGTGGAGTGCTAGAGGGGGCTACATGCGAGGGTGAGGTCTAGGGGTTTGATACCCATCGGCCATGTAGCAAGTGAATTTTGCGCCGAAAAATGTCGCGACTTGCTGGGGTGGGGTCTAGGTGAGGCCTCTCCTAATTAAAATAGTTTGTTTTTCTATTTTTAAACCCTATTTTTTTTTCTAGAAAAGATTTTCACTGGTGGTTTTATTACCTCGATTGTGAGTGGAAATCGATTTTCACTGGCGGTCCTCTGTTACCCGTTTGTACAAATAATTGTTTCTACCGGCCTCTAGTATTGGCGATTCTGAAAAACGCCTGTATAAATATGTTCACAACAGCCTCTGTTGAGCTTCTTTGTACTAGTGAACATAATAATCTCGGAGACTAGTACATACTAGTCATATGCCCGTGCATTGCTACGGTTTTTATATATAACATGTGATAAATTTTGTTTTAATAAAGCACAAAATATATGTTTTCTATTGATTAGGTGGGTGTGAATGTGGAGCCAACAACCAAGGTTCAAACACTCACTTATACATAATTTCACCTTATTTTTTACATAAACTCTCCTATTATAATAGTAGAGAAGAGATTATATGAGTGCGGGGTGATTCTAAAGAAATATAGGGGGTTTTTGAAAAATATTGACACAGGACGACCGTAAAATTGGTGCTTTAATATAGTAAAGATGAGCACCACTCACATACTTGTTAAATTAAACATTATGAGTAGAGGTAGAGTACTATTCATACACAAGTTAGAATAAACAAGATAATTAAACAACAATATTAGAAAACAGGATGTGTACCTTTTGACCGTAGAGAGAGGATGTTGTTGGTGGTGACGATGTTATTGCTGATGATGTCGTCGATAAATGATGGAGTAAGAGCTCCGAGCAGCCGGTGACGAATACGCTCAGACATAGAGCCGCGTGACTTGGATGAAAGACATGCATCTTCAAATTTGACAACAGCCGCACGAAGAGCACTTCTCAAAAACCTTGTTCATCCTCTCTTGATACACGATCACAAGGTCGAGGGTTTCGAAGAAATGCTTTCCCAATCGTCGGTGAATGCAGGATCTCAAGATAAAGAGACTATAGTGACAGCATAGTAGCGAGAAGTGGAAAAACACTAGCTTCATTAGATGTGTTTTGGTGTGGCCAATAGGCTAGTTATATTGCCTTGTCCAATCCAAACTCATGTTGTGATCATGATCTAGACCATTTAGGACTCCTTTCCACAAACATATTTTTTCTCGAACATGCAGGAGAGTTGCGTATCATTTCATTAGAAGAAGGATGGTATTTACAATGACCTAACACACCACTCACACACACACACAAATAACAAGAGGTATAACCTCCTCCTAGCTAAGGTTGAACCCAAAAGCTAGGTTCGAAAGACGGGTCAAGCCTTTGGCCCCCGCAAAACACCACATATTGAACTCATCATTGGCTGAGGTAAGCAATCCAGTTATAGAGGGCTGAGCACCATTGAAAACACAATCATTGCGGTGTCTCCAGATAGTCCAAGCCCCCAGGATCACCAAGGAGTTAAAACCATCACTGAGGTCCTTAGGAATAACCTTAGCCGATCTACCCCACCAAGCTTCAAAATTGATATCTTCCATCCCGGGGGAAAAGGCAGACATGCCGACATGTTGGAGAAGAAGATACCAAAATTTCCTCGTGAGGACACAGGAAACAAGCAAGTGATGAAGAGACTCCCTTTCCTGGTCACATAAGGGGCAAGAACTAGGATGGGGAAGACACCTCTTAGCGAGCCGGTCAGCCGTCCAACATTTATTATGTAGGACCAACTAGAGGAAAAATTGACACTTAGGCGGCGCCCAGGTGGTCCACACTCTTTCAAAGCCCGCCAGGGAGGTAGAACCGTAGAACATTATCTCATAAGCAGATTTGGCCGAATAGATACCATTGGAAGAGAACCTCCAATAATGTTTATCTAGAAGTTCCAGTTGAAGATCAACGTCAGCCACAACATCTGCCAGCAAAATGAAGTCAGCAATGACCTCCCATGTTACCACTCCCCTTAAATCCCCAATCCATGAAGAGCTACATAGAGCATCAGCCACTATCCTTCGCTTTACCAGCCTTTTAGGAACCAAACTAAAGACATGAGGGGCCAAGTCTACAATCCTCTGACCCAAGAGCCATCTGTCATGCCAAAAAAGAGTCGACTACCCATCACCCACAATGGAGGCCATTGCCAAAGAGCACAAGCTATCTAAGAACCGGTTTGATTGGAACGGCAAGTCAGTCCAAGGTTTGGAAGAATCAATTTTTTGGAGCCAAATCCATCTTACACGTAGGGCCCTATTTAAGCATTAAAGATCAGAGATACCAAGTCGCCCAACTCTTTGGGGCGTGTTACCTTGCCCCAGGCCACCAAACAATGGCCACCATTAGCCTCTTTACGCTCTCTCCACAAGAACCCTCGGTGGATTTTATGAATGTGTTTAATAGCCCACTTAGGTAAATCCAGAGCCATCATTTGATCAATAACAGTAGCACTAAGCACAAATTGCACCTGGGTAGCTCTGCTAGCACGGGTCATTAGGTCAGCTTTCCAAGCCGTTAAGAGATCAACCACCTTGTCAATAAGAGGCTGATGTCGAGCTTTAGATAACTTCTTCAAGGAGAGAGGGAGGCCCAAGTATTTAATTGGAAAAGTTTCAAATCTGCAGGGAAGGAGCTACTGGACCAAATTCAAATCAGCATGTGTGCAACGGATGGGTACAATACTGCTCTTCGCTATATTAGTTCTCAACCCAGAAGCTTCCCCGAATAGATCCAAAATCCTTACAACAGTGTTTAGGTCCCTGGGCTCTGGTTTTAGGAAGAGAGCCACGTCGTCTGCATAGAGCGAGATCCGATGCTGAATGGAATTAGAAGAAATGGGCTGCAACAACCCATGCTCCTTAGCCTTGATAAAAAGCACAGTGAGGACATCCATAACAATTATAAAAAGTAGTGGAGACAAGGGGTCACCTTGCCGCAAGCCCCTTCTATGAGAAATGAACCTCCCAAGCACCCCATTGAGCAGGATCTAGGTGGAAGAGGTCATAAGAAAACCACTTATCACATCCCTCCACATGGGACCAAAGCCTAATTTTTCTAGAACTTCAAGAAGGAAAGGCCAAGAGACCGAGTCGAAGGCCTTGGAAATGTCCAGCTTCAAGAGAATTCTGGGCTGATTTTTAGCATGAAGGAATCTTACCGTCTGCTGGACAAGCATAAAATTGTCTTGTATGAAGCGACCTTTGATGAAGGCGCTTTGAGCTTTAGAGACCAGCCCCTCCATATAGCCCCTCAACCTATTTGCAAGAACCTTAGTCACCAACTTGGCGAAACTATGGCTCAATGGTCTGAAATCCTTGGCAGCAATAGCATCGTTATGTTTTTGCAGCAACGTAATGAAGGTTGTGTTAAGAAATCTGAAATTCCTAAAATCTCTCCCCCAAATAGTTGAAACAGCTGCTAGAATGTTGTCTTTTATAATAGGCCATCAACATTTATAAAATTGCCCGATGAACCCATCGGGGCCAGGAGCCTTGTCCGAGAGGAGCTGCTTGATAGTGTTCAAGATATCCTCCTCAGTAATTAAAAGCTCAAGAGCCTGAAGGTCATGTTGCTACAGTCCTAAGGCATCAAGGTTGATAGTTTGGTTTCTCTGCACTTCTCTTCCAATTAGATTCAAATAAAAATCCTAGAAAACCTCAGCCTTCCCATCATGGGAGGTGAACAACTTGTCTCCATCCCTTATTGAAGCAATAAAGTTCTTCTTCTTGCAAAATCTTGAGCAAGCGTGAAATAACTTGGTGTTGGCATCGCTGACCTTGAGCCAAGACAGCCGAGATCTAGTCCTAGCCACCGTCCTGAGCAAGGAAGCAAGAAACAGGCAATTCTTCTTCAATCGCTGTAGCAGCCAGCAATCGAGATCAGTAAGAGGTATACCATCCCTTGCCGATTCTACCTGCAACATCACTTCTCTAGCTAACTCGAGCTATAACTTGAAGTTGCCCACTTTTCTGTCACTCCATCGCTGTAGCCCCCTGACTGTAGCCTTGAACTTGAGGGAGAGGTATTTAAGGGGGCAAGCATTATTCTGGACAGAGTTCCAAGCATTAGAAACAGCATCTTGAAAGCCCTCAAATTTTGTCCAAAAAGACTCAAAGTGGAATCTCCTCTTGCCCCGAAGATTATCCTTCAATCCAAGGAGAGGACAGCGATCAGAGCCCTCATAAGCAGAAAATTGAAGTAGAAAATATGGGAATTTCTGCTCCCATTCCAAGGAACAGAAAACTCTGTCAAGTCGCACCAACACATCATGTGCCCCTGCCCAGGTGAACTTCCTTCCATGCAGATTGATGTCCTTGATTCATAAATCATGAATACATTTCCTGAATCTTCCCATCATGATCCGATTGAGATTAGGATTATTTTTGTCTTCATCTCTATAAATCAAGTTGAAGTCTCCACCAACAATCCAAGGTCCAGCGCAATTAGCTCTAATAAGACGCAGTTCTTGCAGTAACATGAGCTTCATATCGTTACCTTGAGGCCCGTATACATAGGTCAACCACCACTCATCACCAATAGTTCAACAAAATTTGATAGAGACACTGAATACATCAATCCAGGAGTCGACAATAGCTCCCAATTTAGACCTCCAGGCCAACAGTATACCACCACTAGCACCAACAGAATGAAAAGCCACGAAATTGTTGTTGAAGTTAGGACCTAATAACGAGAGAACAAGACGACGACTGCAGCTTTGCATCTTGGTTTCTTGTAAACAAATTATGTCTGCACGGACCGACTCTACTAGACTTCTTACAGAATTTTGTCTCGCAACAGAGTTTAAGCCGCGGACATTCTAGAACAGAATTGTTGAAGGTCCATTAGTAAACACTTAGAGGACAACACACATCCACCACATTAGCAGACCAAGGTGGCCACACCGCCCAAGTCATCTGGGACTGCCCAACCGAAAAGTGTTGCAAGGGCTTGAATCTGTGAATAGGACAGAGGGTGGCAGAAAAGCTTGGCATAAGTCTCTAGATCCTCACAGTTGAGCTGAGTCGTGTCTGAAGTATTATGAATTGCCTTCATCACCATTATCTTGGCCTTGGGGATCTGCGGAATGTGCTCAGCCCCCAGACCAGCCACCAGTTGACTACGGCAGAGTTCCTGCGAAGGGATGGCAGGTTTTCTTCTCTTCTTAGCTTTTGGAGTAGGAAGTAAACTACCAATCTTCTTGGACACCATCTCAAAGAACTATTGTTTGGAAGGCGATTCTTCCTCTGGTGCATCAACCTGTCTAACTGAATCACACTGTCTTCTTCTACTGTAGACTTTAAGTGCTGTCTCATAAGGATTTTGTTGCATTCTGCAGCTTTGGACTATGGGCGAGTTTAAGATAGCTGATTCGAGCGGCTCACTTAACTCCAGCGACCTGGGAGAAATGGGCGGGAGGGTGGAGAAGTGAGCTGCTACCTGACACTGGGGCGAGACAGGCCTATCAATTTCCAGCGGCCCAGCAGAATGTTGGGGGAATTAATGAGACCTACCCCAGTGGCCCATCATCAGAGTGGGTCTCTTTGAAACTATCAACCCATAGATTGTCCAACATATTTATTTTCTTGGAAACCAGTCCACAATTCTGTTCATTAGCCTCAACATGCGGCTCTGGGTTAGATCTGTCCTGTAATAACATCCCGCGTATGCACGGAACAGATGCTGCCCCTAAAGTTGACTCCTTGGGAATGTGCATCATCATTGAATATTCTACACAGCCGCCATTGGGCACCGGACCCAGTGTGCCCTCCTCCCGCTGCCCAGGCCTATTAAATTCCAGTGGCCCAACAGAATGTTGGGGGGAAATTAATGTGACCTGCTCCAGCGGCCCATCGTCAGAGTGAGTCTCTTCGAATCTGCGATCCCATAAATTGTCCAGCATAATTATTTCCTTGGAAACTTGTCACACCCGGTTTTTAGAAGGCAAACCGAATGCGAACCATGTACGTGCCAGATCAGTTATTCACGTACACAGCAGTTACATAACATGGACATCATCACAAAGTGCTCAAATAGTATTAAAAGGGGAAATAATAGTCGATTACATCATACGTCTGAGACGTCCATATAGTCCTTACAATAAATCAAAGTGCGGAAAAGAAACGTAGATAACCGCGGCCTTCACAGGCAGCCGACTGGGGGGTTGCTGCTAACCCACACCTAGAACTCGTCGTAGTCTTGGAACTCCTGGAAGTCTCCTTCCACAGCTTCATCTTCTCCTGAGCAGTGGTTGCAATGCTGACAACCTGGGGGGGTTTGGTGTGTAGAGCAAGAGTGAGTACACATCAACATACTCAGCAAGTATCCTGTTTGGCTGTAGTGGACTAGCTTTATGTGGGGATAAGTCAAGCAGTTGCTTTTAGTTGGTCAGTTTGTTATTTACTAGTAGAAAGCTAGGTTTTAGCATTAACCCAAGTTATTAACCCAAAGTACCCTTTCCAAACAGAAAGAATACCACTTACCATAACCATAAGCATAATCATAACCATCCTCATTGTCATCTGTAAACCAAAATGTCTCTGATCAAGTACCACTAATCACTGGAGCTCCCTTGGCTGCTCATAACCGCGAGCACGGCTGATATATCAGTTTTCAAACACTCTACAGAGGTTGTGCACTTTACCCACAAGCCGTGATTCCCTTTCTGCCCGAAGAGAGCTACTCCCCATTGACCACTACCTAGGTGGTCCAGCAGGGCATCACTACGTAGCCTTTACAAAGATTCCCCGAGGCTGTAGCCGCCCGTTAGGTTTCCTAAATGTACCGCACTCCTCCCCAAGGGACAAATCAACCTTGGCAGAGCGAGCCGCATACACCGAGCCCCATTGACGGCACGACGGCGAAGCGAACTACACCCCGGTTCCTCTAATTACTCAGCTAAGGGCGTCCCATTCCACCCTCATGGTTGCACTGTTTTCCCGGGCGGTCATCCATAGAATAGGTCCTTACGAAGAGGCACTCGAGAAACCGCTCGAGCCCCCTTAAAAGCCACAAGTATAACATCATAATAAGAGAGGGGAAAACAGCGTATCATATATAATCTCATCATGTTCATTGATTAGAGTTTGAGCAATAGCATGAAGCTAAACAATAATAAACCGACCCAAATAGGTAAACAAGGACATGGATAACAAAAGCTAGTCAATCCTTAGGTATAAATGTGTA
The DNA here is from genome assembly GCA_029449295.1 of Zea luxurians. Taxonomy (NCBI): domain Eukaryota; kingdom Viridiplantae; phylum Streptophyta; class Magnoliopsida; order Poales; family Poaceae; genus Zea; species Zea luxurians. The sequence continues at coordinate 31,060,959 of JAOPSE010000010.1, read as the reverse complement.
ATGCGGGAGGTGAATTAAATAATGAATAGGACAGAGATAGGTCAAAGGACACTTGCCTCCACCAACCGACTGCTGCTCAGGGGCTTCTCCTGCGAGTTCCTCGGGCTTTTCGACCGGATCGTTCTCTATGCGATTGCAAGCATACATACATTCATCCATTCAAATTGGGAAACAAACAGTACATCATACAAGGGAACAAATAAAGTAAATATGCATCAAGTATGACATTCGATATCGCATTCATTATGATTAGAAAGAAACGGGAAAGGGTCTCGCGGGGGGTTAAAGCTTATGCACTAATGATTAGTTACAATTGGTTCTAACAAAAGAATTTATTTATATGCACTAATGGAAACCTAGTCATTTTCAGTTGATCAACATTGAACTGGATAAACAATTGATTAAATGAATCAACAAGCGTAACGGAATTCTAAATCAAGCTTCCTATTTCAATAACATGAACAATGATTAACCTGCCTAAAATAAAATAAATAACAATGATAACAGAAAGTAAAATAAAATAAAATAAAAAAAGGGGGGGCGGTTGAACCGGCCCGGGGGCGGTTGAACCGGCCTGGGGCAGGGGCGGCTGGGCAGGGCGCGCAGGGGCGGCCGAGCCGGCCAGGGGCGGCCGAGCTGGGCGCGGGCGCGGGGCAGGGGGCGGCCGAGCCGGCCAGGGGGCGGGGCAGGGCGCGCAGGGGCAGCCGAGCCGGCCAGGGGCGGCCGAGCTGGGGCGCGCAGGGGGCGCGGCTGGGGGCGGCCGAACGGCGGCTGGGCCGGCCAAGGGGGCGGCCGAGCGACAGGGAGAGAGGAGGGGAGAGGGGAGGGGAGAGGGAGGGGAGAGGGAGGGGAGAGCTCACCGGGGATGGGGCGGCCGAGCGGCGACGGGCGGCGGCCGAACCGGCGGCAGGGGGTGGCCGAGCTAGGGCAGGGGGGCGGCGGCGGCTAGAGGATATGGGGGAGGGGGAGAGAGAGAGAGAGGGGTTGGGGGGAAAAAGGAGGGGCGGCTGGGCCAGCTGGGGCGGCCCACGACGCGGGAGAGAGAAAAAGGAGGAGGGAGAGAAAGAAAAAGAAAAAGAAAGAAAAGGTTTTTCTCCTTTTCGAAATCCGATCTCCCTAGATGAATGCATCCACGTTTTCAAACACTCAAAAGAATGCATGGTTCGGCATGGTGCATCAAACAACATAAAGTAATTTAGGGTTTTTCTTTACACGGGAATTCCAAACCGAACCCCGCTAAAACTTTGGAAAAGGTCAAGGTTTAGCGAGAGAACGAGAAAAGAAAAGAGTAACACCTGAATTTGGTGAGAGAAAAGAAGAAAAAATTCTACCCCCAAATTCAGGACGTTACAAACCTATCCCCCTTAAAAGAATCTCGCCCTCGAGATTCAGGGCTGGCTAGCAAAGAGATCAGGGTATTTAGCCATTAGATCATCTTCACGCTCCCAGGTTGCTTCTTCCTCAGAGTGGTGATTCCATCTGACTTTGCACATTCTGATGGTCTTCCTTTGGGTGACTCTGTCTGCAACCTCAAGGATTTGCACTGGCTTCTCAACGTAGGTCAAGTCCTCCTGGACTTCAAGACCTTCCACTGGCAACTGCTCTTCTGGCACACGCAAGCACTTCTTCAACTGAGACACATGAAAGACATCATGCACAGCGGACAAATTCTCTGGCAGACTGAGCTGATAGGCCACTTCTCCACGCTTTGCGAGAATCTGGTACGGACCAATGTAGCGGGGTGCTAACTTGCCTTTGATTCCGAACCTTCTGACTCCTCTGATCGGTGACACTTTCAGATAGACATAGTCTCCGACTTCAAAACTCAGCTCTCTTCTTCTTGTGTCTGCATAGCTTCGCTGCCTTGATTGCGCTATCTTCAGATTCTCCCGGATCATCTTGATGTTCTCTTCGGCTTCAAGCAGAATGTCTGGCCCAAACACCTGCTTTTCTCCAGGCTGATCCCATTGCAACGGAGTTCTGCAACTCCTTCTATAGAGCGCCTGAAACGGTGACATCTTCAAACTGGCCTGGTAACTGTTGTTATAGGAAAACTCTGCATAAGGCAATCGCTTGTCCCATCCGGACTGATCTTGCAGCGCAAAGGCTCTCAACATATCTTCGAGAATTTGATTGGTCCTTTCAGTCTGGCCATCTGTCTGCGGATGATAAGCTGAACTGAAATTCAGATGTGTGCCCAAGGCTTCATGCAACTACTGCCAGAAATGAGAGGTGAACTGCGTTCCTCTGTCTGACACTATCTTCTTTGGCACACCATGAAGACAAACGATCCGAGACATATACAACTCTGCCAATACTGCACTGCTGTAGTTGGTCTTGACTGGTATGAAGTGGGCTGACTTGGTCAAGCGGTCCACTACTACCCAAATGGAATCGTAGCCGGCTCGAGTGCGAGGCAATCCGACTATGAAATCCATACCAATTTCATCCCATTTCCACTGAGGGATCTGCAACGGTTGTAACAATCCAGCTGGTCTCTGGTGCTCTGCCTTAATTCTTCGACAATTATCGCACATAGCCACATGCTCTGCGATTTCCCTCTTCATTCCGTACCACCAGAATTTCTTCTTCAGATCCTGATACATCTTCTCACTGCCAGGGTGAATCGAATAGGCTGTCTCATGAGCTTCCTTAAGAATCAACTCCCGAATGGACTGGACATTGGGAACACACAAGCGGTCTTTGAACCATATCACTCCTTCTGCATCTTCTCGAAAATCTTTGCCTCTGCCATCTAGAATCAGTCGCCGGATCTCACTGATCTTCTCATCATTCTTCTGCGCTTCTTTGATTTCGCGCTCTAAGGTAGGTTCCAACTCGACCGTGACTCCTCGCGAATTGTTCAGAAATCCGAGACTCAACTTGTCGAACTCCTTGGCCAACTCATAAGGCATCGGACGAGCGACCATCAGATTGACTTGACTCTTTCTGCTCAAAGCATCTGCCACTACGTTCGCTTTGCCTGGATGGTAATGGATCTCCAACTCATAGTCTTTGATCAACTCTAACCATCTTCGTTGCCTCATGTTCAATTCTGACTGAGTGAATATGTACTTCAGACTCTTGTGATCTGTGTAAACATCGCATTTCTGTCCATACAGATAGTGCCTCCATGTCTTCAGTGCGTGAACCACTGCTGCCAACTCTAGATCATGGATTGGGTAGTTCTTCTCATGAACCTTCAGCTGTCGGGACGAGTAAGCCACAACTCTTCCCTCTTGCATCAACACGCATCCCAAACCTGTGTAACAAGCATCACAATACACCGAGAAGGGCCTGTGCACATCAGGCAAGACTAGGACAGGCGCTGTAGTCAACTTCTCTTTCAGCGCTTCAAAGGCCTCTTGGCATTTCTGGGTCCACTTGAACTCAACCTTGTTGCCTAGCAACGCTGTCATTGGTTTTGCAATCTTCGAAAACCCTTCAATGAATTGCCGATAATATCCGGCCATTCCAATGAAGCTCTTGATTCCTCGAGCATCCGTTGGCGCTTTCCAGTTCAGAATGTCTGCCACTTTCTTCGGATCCACAGCCAATCCTTCTTTGTTGATTATGTGACCCAAGAACAGGACTTCACTGATCCAGAACTCACACTTGCTCAACTTTGCATACAACTGGTGCTCTCGCAATCTCTACAATACCATCCTCAAATGATCTGCATGCTCTTCTTCGCTTTGAGAATAAACCAGAATGTCATCAATGAATACCACCACAAACTTATCGAGATAATCCATGAATACACTGTTCATCAAGTTCATGAAGAACGCTGGTGCATTGGTCAAACCAAAAGACATCACTGTGAACTCATACAAACCATACTTGGTAATGAATGTCGTCTTCGGAATGTCCGAGGGTCGGATCCTGAGCTGATGATAACCTGACCTCAGATCAATCGTGGAGAACACACTGGCTCCTCTCAACTGGTCGAACAGATCTTCTATTCTGGGCAAAGGGTATTTGTTCTTGATCGTGACTTCATTCAAAGCTCGATAATCGATACACATCCTTTTGGTGCCATCTTTCTTTTCCACGAACAAGACAGGGGCGGCCCAAGGCGAGGTGCTTGGCCGGATGTAACCTTTCTCTGACAGCTCATCAATCTGCTTCTTAAGCTCAACCAACTCCGGTCCAGATATTCTGTAAGCTCTCTTAAAGATAGGGGCGGTTCCAGGAAGAAGCTCTATGGCAAACTCAACTTTCCGCTCTGGTGGCATACCCGGTAAATCCTTTGGAAACACATCTGGAAATTCGGACGCAACCTTGATACTCTCAATTGGGTCTGCTTCACTGCTATCGACAGCCATCTGATAACAACTTCCTCTCTTTGGCTCAGGCGGGACTAACTCGGTCACCACTTCCTCTCCTAGCGGGGACACCAACTTGATTGTCCTCTTATCACAACTGATAACTGCCTGATACTTATCTAGCCAATTCATCCCTAGGATGACATCTATTCCCTGAGTACCCATTACTATAAGGTTGGCGGGAAACGCTATCCCCCTTATTTCCACGCTTACATTTAAACAGATGCTATCAGCTCGAATTCTACCATCGGCTGAGTCAATTTGAATGGGGGTTGACATGGTAGTAATTGGAAGATTATGTGCTTCTACCCATGATGCAGTAATGAAAGAATGCGTTGCTCCAGTATCAAATAACACTTCTGCAATATGGGAGTCGACTGGGAACATACCTACTATCATGCCGGGGGTCTCCTGAACTGCTTCAGCCTCCAAGTGGTTCAGTCTTCCATGATTGTAACGCGGCTGAGAGCGGTTGCCTGCTCCAGGCTGAGACACATTCTGCTTTGCTGGGGCATTGGGGCCTGACTGCTGCTGGGCTGCCTTCTTCGGGCATTGCATCACCCAGTGGCCTTGCTCTCCACAGTGGAAACATGCCCTGTTTCCAACCTGAGCTGGTGCTGCCTAACTGTTCTGCTGGTTTGCTGGGGCAGGAAGACGGGGTGCCTGCTGATTCTGCCTGTGAAACTGACCTCCTGACTGATTGTTCTGACGGTTCTGATACTGGTGCTGAGGATACTGCCTTTGGAACTGCTGATGCTGCTGAGGTGGACGCTGGTTCTGCCTGAACTGCTGAGGTTGATTGCCTGAGAAACGAGGACGGTTGCTGCTTCCAGGCTGGGGTCCACTAATCTTGCGCTTACGATCCTCCATCTCCTTACGCTTCCTTTCTGTCATAGTTGCTCTGTCAATCAGGTGCTGGAATGTCGGGAAGGTATGATTCATCAGTTGGTACTGAAGAGGGTCAACCAAGCCTCTCAAGAAACGGTACTGTCGCTTGGCGTCGGTGTTGACATCTTCAGGAGCATAGCGAGACAACTGCAGAAACCTGTCTCGATACTCACTGACAGATGATGACCCTTGCTTAAGGGACAGGAACTCCTCCTTCTTCACTGTCATCAGACCTGCAGGCACATGGTACTGACGAAAGCTACCTCTGAACTCTTCCCAAGTGATGGCATCGGGGTTGGCATGGGTGGCGAGATAAGACTCCCACCATGATTGGGCTGCTCCTCTCAACAGACGGGGACCATACAAGACTTTCTCCCTGTCATCACACTGAGCGGTATGCAACTCCCGCTCCACAGTGCGCAGCCAATCTTCAGCATCCATGGGGTCAGAAGAGTGAGCAAACGTTGGTGGATGACCTCTCATGAATTCAGCACGCTTGTCTCTAGGCATCTGAGGCATCTGAGGTTGAGGTGGTGCTTGCTGCTGTTGTTGCTGCTGCTGCTGCTGAATGGCGGCCAGAGTCTGACCGATGGCTTCAACTGCTTGAGTCTGCATCAGAAACATCTGCTCGATCGACATCGGGGGCGGGGGCGGCAGGTGCTGCTGCTGGGGCACCTCTTCCTGTTGAGCGGCTCGCTCCTGCTGAGCACGCCTTCCTCCTCTGCGCCTGTTCTCTGACATCTGCAGAATGCAACCACACATCAGAACTGATCTGGCAAATCTTGTAGCATAAGAAAAGAGTATAGAATTCTCCAACAGCACTGAACAGATGAGCATCTTCACTGATCTCCAACACAGACCACGCAGCTTCTCAGATAGATAGGAAAGTGGAATAAAGGTTTCCCAACTATATAACTAACTCCATTAACATAATAGGTAAACCATAATGCAGGGGATACCCACACTTTGGTGACAGTCATTACAAAGATCCAAACCAAACATAGTTCATCATGACCAACATAGATGCACAGGATATAGCAAACTATCCTGTCTAACTAAGACTAACTAAAAGCGAGACTAACGCTAAGACTGTAGCTTCTACGTATATATTTTGTATTAATTACAGGATCCAACTCTAACGATCTATGGTTCTAGATTTATCTTGGTCTTGCAGTCGGGATTGCCATAAGACTGGCGTCCACGCCGAGGTGAGCGGTACGGGTGCTGAGTCCCAACGGGGGCGGGGGAACCATCATCCAAGTGACGACGTTCCGCGCGCTCAGCCCGCAGCAGGGCGATCTCAGCACGAGCCCTACTCAGCTCGTCTAGTGCATGGTCCAGCTCCGTGTTTAGCACGGCGGCTAGGTTGACTGTGCTGCTCAACCTAGGATTGTCCTCACCAGCAGGTGAAACAATCACGCCTCCTGTGCTGCCAGATGGACGGCGGGGGTAATACTTCAGGTCGAGACCGTCAGCTACCCCACCGAGAACCGAGCAGTAGTGCGAAAGCGCACGCCGTGCAGCATCCTGCATGGCTGCCTCAGCTGAGTCCCGCTCAGAGATAGAATAGTGCTCTGAGCAAGCCTCCGCGCCCTGGAGACTGTTCTTCGGACGGCGCACCAAACAGGTCGCCTCCCAGCGGTCTGGGTAGACCCCGCGACTATGCTGGTAGACCACACAGCGATACTCGATGGACCAAGTATGCCGGTCAAGTGCCCGACGTAGCAGGGTGTCGAGCGCATCATGGAAGTGACACCCGCGAGCAGCGTCGCGAGTGATGGGTCGAGCAACCCATCCTTCCGGCTCATGGTCAGCAGGGAAGTCGGTGTCGTGGCTCGGGCTGTCGTCGCCACCTCCGTCGTCTGGGTCTCCTCCAGCAGCTACTCCAAGGGCTGGGGCGCCTAGTGGTGGTGTAGGGGGCGCCTCCAGGGGGAGCACAGGAGAGCAGCTCATCACAGACTCTATCTCCTGCTGGAGCGAGAAGGAAGAGCCCTGCTGCTCCTGTCGTCGACGTTCCTGCTCCTCATGCAGGCGGTGGTGCAGTCTCTCCAAGTGGCTGCACTGTCCGGCCACGGGACGGCGAAGCGGACGCTCCGCAAGGCAGGAGGGTAAGAAGGGGATGACGGACTTTCGTGCAGTGTGTCTAAGTCGAGCCATCTACAAAAGACATCGCGAGCAAAAGGGTGAGAACAGAATTAATATGACCAGCAAATAATGAATCATGAATAAATGAAGGATTAGAATAAAACACAATTTTCAGCAAGGTATAATATATAGTAGAATATAGGTTTGGTCGGTATGACCAACTTTTGAAGGGGTACCAAAGTCAAGGCAAGGACAGAGGTCTATAGTCCTTAGAACGACCATTCTACTCTAGGTTAGCGGTCCTACAGTCAGCACGGCTTTGATACCACTTATGTCACACCCGGTTTTTAGAAGGCAAACCGAATGCGAACCATGTACGTGCCAGGATCAGTTATTCACGTACACAGCAGTTACATAACATGGACATCATCACACAGTGCTCAAATAGTATTAAAAGGGGAAATAATAGTCGATTACATCATACGTCTGAGACGTCCATATAGTCCTTACAATAAATCAAAGTGCGGAAAAGAAACGTAGATAACCGCGGCCTTCACAGGCAGCCGACTGGGGGGTTGCCGCTAACCCACACCTAGAACTCGTCGTAGTCTTGGAACTCCTGGAAGTCTCCTTCCACAGCTTCATCTTCTCCTGAGCAGTGGTTGCAATGCTGACAACCTGGGGGGGGGGTTTGGTGTGTAGAGCAAGAGTGAGTACACATCAACATACTCAGCAAGTATCCTGTTTGGCTGTAGTGGACTAGCTTTATGTGGGGATAAGTCAAGCAGTTGCTTTTAGTTGGTCAGTTTGTTATTTACTAGTAGAAAGCCAGGTTTTAGCATTAACCCAAGTTATTAACCCAAAGTACCCTTTCCAAACGGAAAGAATACCACTTACCATTACCATAAGCATAATCATAACCATCCTCATTGTCATCTGTAAACCAAAATGTCTCTGATCAAGTACCACTAATCACTGGAGCTCCCTTGGCCGCTCATAACCGCGAGCACGGCTGATATATCAGTTTTCAAACACTCTGCAGAGGTTGTGCACTTTACCCACAAGCCGTGATTCCCTTTCTGCCCGGAGAGAGCTACTCCCCATTAACCACTACCTAGGTGGTCCAGCAGGGCATCACTACGTAGCCTTTACAAAGATTCCCCGAGGCTGTAGCCGCCCGTTAGGTTTCCTAAATGTACCGCACTCCTCCCCAAGGGACAAATCAACCTTGGCAGAGCGAGCCGCATACACCGAGCCCCATTGACGGCACGACGGCGAAGCGAACTACACCCCGGTTCCTCTAATTACTCAGCTAAGGGCGTCCCATTCCACCCTCATGGTTGCACTGTTTTCCCGGGCGGTCATCCATAGAACAGGTCCTTACGGAGAGGCACTCGAGAAACCGCTCGAGCCCCCTTAAAAGCCACAAGTATAACATCATAATAAGAGAGGGGAAAACAACGTATCATATATAATCTCATCATGTTCATTGATTAGAGTTTGAGCAATAGCATGAAGCTAAACAATAATAAACCGACCCAAATAGGTAAACAAGGACATGGATAACAAAAGCTAGTCAATCCTTAGGTATAAATGTGTAATGCGGGAGGTGAATTAAATAATGAATAGGACAGAGATAGGTCAAAGGACACTTGCCTCCACCAACCGACTGCTGCTCAGGGGCTTCTCCTGCGAGTTCCTCGGGCTTTTCGACCGGATCGTTCTCTATGCGATTGCAAGCATACATACATTCATCCATTCAAATTGGGAAACAAACAGTACATCATACAAGGGAACAAATAAAGTAAATATGCATCAAGTATGACATTCAATATCGCATTCATTATGATTAGAAAGAAACGGGAAAGGGTCTCGCGGGGGGGGGGGGGGGGGGGGTTAAAGCTTATGCACTAATGATTAGTTACAATTGGTTCTAACAAAAGAATTTAGTTATATGCACTAATGGAAACCTAGTCATTTTCAGTTGATCAACATTGAACTGGATAAACAATTGATTAAATGAATCAACAAGCGTAACGGAATTCTAAATTAAGCTTCCTATTTCAATAACATGAACAATGATTAACCTGCCTAAAATAAAATAAATAACAATGATAACAGAAAGTAAAATAAAATAAAATAAAATAAAAAAGGGGGGGGGCGGTTGAACCCGCCTGGGGCAGGGGCGGCTGGGCAGGGCGCGCAGGGGCGGCCGAGCTGGGCGCGGGCGCGGGGCAGGGGGCGGCCGAGCCGGCCAGGGGGCGGGGCAGGGCGCGCAGGGGCAGCCGAGCCGGCCAGGGGCGGCCGAGCTGGGCGCGCAGGGGGCGCGGCTTGGGGCGGCCGAACGGCGGCTGGGCCGGCCAAGGGGGCGGCCGAGCGACAGGGAGAGGGGAGGGGAGAGGGAGGGGAGAGGGAGGGGAGAGCTCACCGGGGATGGGGCGGCCGAGCGGCGACGGGCGGCGGCCGAACCCGCGGCAGGGGGTGGCCGAGCTAGGGCAGGGGGGCGGCGGCGGCTAGAGGATATGGGGGAGGGGGGAGAGAGAGAGAGGGGTTGGGGGGAAAAAGGAGGGGCGGCTGGGCCAGCTGGGGCGGCCCACGACGCGGGAGAGAGAAAAAGGGGGAGGGAGAGAAAGAAAAAGAAAAAGAAAGAAAAGGTTTTTCTCCTTTTCGAAATCCGATCTCCCTAGATGAATGCATCCACGTTTTCAAACACTCAAAAGAATGCATGGTTCGGCATGGTGCATCAAACAACATAAAGTAATTTAGGGTTTTTCTTTACGCGGGAATTCCAAACCGAACCCCGCTAAAACTTTGGAAAAGGTCAAGGTTTAGCGAGAGAACGAGAAAAGAAAAGAGTAACGCCTGAATTTGGTGAGAGAAAAGAAGAAAAAATTCTACCCCCAAATTCAGGGCGTTACAAAACTAGTCCAGCAGTCTATGTAGTAGCCCCAACAGGCGATTCCAGGCCGGATCCGCCCAGCAATAAAGTCTTGCACATGCATGGAACAGATGCTGTCCCCAAAGCTAACTCCTCAGAATTGTGCAACTTCAAGGAAAGTGAATCTGAATTCGAAGGCTGATTTAATGTTGCTTCGCCCAGTGTGCCGAGGAGTGATTCTCCAATTTCCCACTGCCCTCCTTCCATACGCCGAGAAGACAGTTGCGGGTCCAAACGAGAATGGACTGGGCGCCGCCCACCATCACTGCGCCATGGACGTCTCAGTGGCGACCCAGGGAAGGAGGAATCACCATCACAATCGGGGGGTCACTATCGCTCAACGGAGTGGGGGTAACAGTAGCTTTTTCCAAGACATCGACTAGGTGACCATCAGGTTGACCTTGTAGGACAAACATCGCTTTTCTCCTGCCGCAGACCCTAGCTCCGAGATGATGAGAGTCATGTCACGATGTAGATTCCTCGAATCCAGACACCACGCTTTCAACATGAAGGACGATAGGTCAGTCTTCAATGCTGATGCCGGGTGCATCTCGAAAATAATGCACGAATCTCGCAGCAGATGATCTGCTGTAGATCGAGACCATGCATGGGCCAGAATGCCCCTGATCTCCACATTAATCAAGGCCGAGAGCGATGTCGCAGCCGCATTTGCACAACGTGTCCACCTCTTAAACACGAGATCAAACTGAGGGCTTCTGAAAATACGTCCGCCATTGAATACCCTTGAAGTTGTTCTCTCATCTGGCAAGAACAGAATGAAATCCTCGGGCATGATGAATGGACATTGCACCCACCTCGACGTTAAAACTTCGAGCAACTTCATTGATGATCTCGGCCCCTAGGACCTCTGGCCTAGTACCAACTATTGTGACAAACGGCACCTTCCGCAATGTTGCGTCCTCACGCACCATCTCCGGTGAGAATTCCAGCACACATGAAGAACGGTACAGAGGCCTGACTTGTTGATCATTTTTCTGCTCCCTCGTTGTAATCTCCTCCAAAGTCGTCGGAGCGATAGTATCATCAGAAGAAACAGAAGCTGGTGATAATTGTTGCTTTGCCGCCTCCTGACACTGCTTCGCCCGACGCCTCTTCCTCTTTCTGCGATGAACTGGTGGAGCAGCCACCCCGGAGCCCGACGCCAATAGCAAGGGTGAATGATATTCGTCCCCTGTGGCCGGCTGCAATTGGGAGATTCGCTTCCATACCGATTCCTTGCGCTTGAACGTCTGGAAATCGCCTCCTTGAGAGCTAGAGCCTTGCATCCTCGTTAAGCGCTTCATCGGAACGTGGGAACTTTGGAGCGCACGGTGCGACCTTATTGTCTTCTTTGTATCAGCCTGGTACGAGCATGCAAAAGCTCGGTGGCCAAAACCGTGGCACACCAAACAACGCATGGGTCGTCTACAAGCAACAATGAAGTGGGAGGGAGACAGACAATTGAAGCATCTACCTCGGAGTTCCTTTGGGGGACCATCGACGAGGATCAGATGCAGCATGTCTAGCTTGCCTATGCACCACCTCCTACCAATCACCTTCAGAGTGAGAAGGGAGCAATGGCGTTCCAGAATGCTCTGTCGGACGCCAGCCAGTTTTCTCTACCGATATGAACTGGTGGGCAACCTTCGGTGGAGAGGAAACGTCAACAGTCGGTGGACAAGGTTCTGGTCTCCCACCAAGGACGAGCACAGCCTCCTTATAGGATCAGGACACCATCCTCCCACCGACGAAACTCGAAGGGATGGGGCTGGCGTCCTTCCATCTTTGAGACTTTGCCCACCCACCTTGGGAAGCCAAAATGGTGTGCACAGAAGAACCTGAGGCCAGAAGGGATGGGGGAGTTGAGGAGGTGGTCGCTGGGTTTGGGATGAGGTCCGGCGAGGAGATGGGATGGTGGCCGTTAGTGTCCTGGAGGGAGATGGCTGGGCTGGGGAGTGGAGACGAAGGGCTGGGGTGGGAGACAAGGGGCTGGGCATGGGAGACGAGGGGCTAGGGGCTGGACACGGGGTGGGAGATGAGGGGCTCATGCTCCCTTCTGGTCTTAGCTTCTCGTTTTCATTCCTTGCTAAAGGCGTAGACATAGTTTCCGCAAACTTAATAGCAAAGAAATTAAGGGTGTGTTTGGTTTGGCTTTTGGATTTGGCTTTTTCCCTCTGAAAGCCCCTGGACGTGTTTCGCTAGTCCTCGACTGCACTGGCAACATGGCCCGCTCCACCATGTCATTGCGCGAGTGCTTGTACCAAGTGTGTCAGCCACCACGACTGGTCGCCCGGCTGCTCCGGTCCGTCATCCAAGACCTAGCACTCGTCCTTCACCACTCCCGGTCTATCAGCATGAGCCCACATGACCTTCACCTCAGTCATCGACCACCGTTTCTGTGCTCCACACCTGCACACCATAAGTCGACCGATATGGTTGCACATATATAATCTCACACTCTGGTCAGCCCACTAACTACCCCTAGAGTGCTACCCGTTGATAATCACTCATTATTAACCCGAACTATAAGGGATAAGTCAACCTTGTGTTCGCAGATCTATGTTTGGTTGTTTATAAATATTTGGCAAACCTTCTGTATTACCAAGCTATTTTTGCTGAGTTTGAAATTGGTGAGGCAGAGAGAGAGCACCACGAATCCATACATGAGTCTCACTCTCGTAATTACATGATCACACGCCATATAAAGTGTCGCTACTGAAAATCGTGTGCCCACACGGACAGACTTATACCCTGAAATAAATGTTCTAATAACTAGAAATAAGGTATCAACAGCAACAGGTGTCGTCTTCCTTAATTTTCGTCCAACAACTTCACTACCACAGATCCTTCCGTATATATGTCCCCCTGTTTACAAAACAAAAAAAAAGTCAACGTAACAGAAAAATGTATTACTCCTCCTATCATCCCTCATTCTTTTGGACCACACATGTTAATTATAGTAAAACTTATTCCAAATAACTAATTTCTGCGCTGATTGACCTTTGAGTCTCCTCCTCCAAGACAGGATTTTACCTTTCAGTTTTCAGTGGTGATGGCTGCCACCACCGCCATGCGCAGTCGGTGGTTGGCCGTGATGCGTGAATTGTTTGTCTGTTTCCTTGGGTTGGGATGGGGAGCTGGGGCTTGTAAGATCTCGCTGCAACTGGACCACGTCCACCGGTTGCTCCGTAGGAGTACTCTCGCGCATGTCACCTTGGCTGGGCGCTGCATCTTGACCTGGCCGGCGGAGGCAACAGCACGACAGCACCTCCCACAGAAGCTGGAGCAGGAAGGAGGCCGCATCCGCCGCCATGACAGACCGGCGTGCGCGTGGCCTCTGCCTGCTCGGGGAGCTCTTGGTCTTCAGGTTACCGATGGCTAATGCAGCTGGTGATCGGGCATTGTTGTATCTGTATGTATATATATGCGTAGAATCGACGGAAAGAGTACCCACCCAAGTATATATATTGACCTACCTAGCTTAGAGTCTTAGACTCAGTCAAGCTGAGCCTGGTTTTAGTCATAATTCGTCGCTCAGTGCCTGCTATGAGATAACACTCGGCAAAAGCTTCGACATTGTCATTTGGCATCGTGACAGATACTTTCTTTGTCGAGTGCCCGACAAAAATTACTTGGCAAATAAACCATTAGCGATGTACAGTTTATCAAGACTTATTTAGCGAGAGACATTCGATAAAGATTTTGTCGAGTGTTTTGTGAGAATCTGTGTCCGGTAGGGATACATGTGTTGACCACTTGACAGCTACGTAATCCGAATCAAGCTAAGTCGTCGTCCAATGAACATAAAGGCCAACACACAGTTTGCAACTGCTCCATCGTAGAGACGATGATACAACAACTACCGTGTGAAATAATTCTATGCCTCTTCAACCAGAGGAGAAAACAGCAACGTTTGAACGACTAGTGGTATTATTCATTAGGTGGTAGAAATGCTGGTTGGGTTGCAGTGACAACACTGAAGAAAGCAACGTCGATATTGCATGTATGTGGCCGGTTGAAGACGTCATTACAAGATGGGAGACGCCAGACGCAAGCGACGCATGCAGTCGTCGACGATCTGGTAGAACCCTGGCCGGCATCGATCTCACGAGTCACGCACCCACGCACAATTTGGTAGCTGTGCTCTGGCCAGGCCTCATCATTTGCGGCATGCATCCGATTTTGAAATTATGAGACCGGGACCTGCTTTCTACGCTAGTAAAAAAAAAGCTCTAAACCTCGGTGAGGCCTAATTTTTATCATCGGATTCGGTCGCCAGTGCTATTTCTACATACAGTTTCTTAAGAAAACCAGCACTAAAAATCATATTTTCTACCTGCAGTTTTTTAAAGCAAACTAACCATCTGTAGAAATCCATGATAACGAGCAAATACCCTAGCTGTCGCGTCTCGCCATGTCCAGAGCTCCGCCTCCGTTCGTCGTTCTCACTGATGCCCTGCACGCTCTCGCGCTCTCTATTCCGTGCCGTGCTGCTCCTGCTACTCACCATTGCCGTCGCAGCCTGCTGCTCACTCGCCTCAGGTCGTGCACGTATTGCTACTATTCGTCATCGCTCGTCGATCCCGTGTCTCTGCCCGCCTGTGTCGTATCTTACTGCTCCGCGCTGTGCTCGCTGCTAGTTGTGTGCCACATGCCGTCATCGTCCGCACTCCGCAGTACCATGCCGTCGTCGTAGTACCTCGTTGTCATTTGCTGCGTCGTCCGCCGTCGTTCGTCGAAGCACCCTCGGACATCCCTCGCCTCCGCGTTGTCATCCTCTCCTTCTCCTGCAGTTCAACCTCGCTCGCCAAAATACCTGCGATCGAAGCCATGATGCACATCACCTTAGGTACAAGAAAGGTCCAATTTTTTACGCACTACCTCCTATCGTCTATGATTAATTATGCGCTAACCCCTATAACACTTTGTTCTTTGAA
The DNA here is from genome assembly GCA_029449295.1 of Zea luxurians. Classification (NCBI taxonomy): domain Eukaryota; kingdom Viridiplantae; phylum Streptophyta; class Magnoliopsida; order Poales; family Poaceae; genus Zea; species Zea luxurians. The sequence goes on along the minus strand of JAOPSE010000010.1, from coordinate 31,045,786 downwards.
ATTTGGTTATTTAAAATTTAAATTATATAGCATTTGAATAGTTAGCTTCATATTTATGCAATAAACACTTTTAAATAATAGATTTATAATTATGTGCTAATCTTACTTAAATAAGTTTTCTATTAGCTTTAATAATGTCTAGTTTTTAGATTAAGAAATTAAAAAGAATTATAACAAAGAAAATAAGAGATACTTATTTATAATGACATATATATAAAAAATATAAATTTATTAGCTACCCCTTCTAGTCTACCTTTATTTATGTGTAGGTTTGTGTTACAGTTTGTTATAAAATATATATTATGAATCCAAATAATAGAAATAGCTTTGTTAGTTTCATAATTAGCATTTTAGTTAGTGTTTCCAATAGTTCAAGTATTTTCATAGTTTAATTTGAATTATGATTGTTATACAAGAAATAATATTTAGGAAGTTAATCATTATTTTGTTAAGCCTTGAAATTACATGTTTTCAATAGTTTGTATTCTCTCATAAATCAATTTAAATTATATTTTTATAGTGAATTTATGGGTAATTTTCTAATTACGAAGTTAAAAATAAATGTAGTTCACCTTTTCTTAATCAAACATACTAGATAAATAATTTAATAATTACCTTTTTATGATTTAGAATTATATTCAAGTTTTTCATATTTAAATATATGTATGCTAGATAGAGATTTCTAGTAATATTAATAGTGCTTAATTCATCATAACTAAAATGATAGATTAAATATTTATGAACATAGTTTCCTTTCTAATGAATTAGGTCATTTGTTCCTAAATTAAGACTAAAGGTAATTAATAGATTAATTACCCTTATCATAATTTATCAATTAAATCTATATTCAATTTGGTCATTGTTGGGGGTCTTCTTCTCCGCTGAAGGTCCTCAAGACAAAAACACCTTCGGCAAAATGATACAGAGGCCTTCCCTTTCTCTACCGAAGATTCTCAAGACGAAGACCTTACGTAGAAGCAACATTGCCAAATACCGAAGCTACCATCAGCTTTGGTTCAAGTCAAGCAGAAGAAGAAAAGACCAGATATACCTTAGTAATCTAGATTATCTGTAGATAAATGTTGAGGGTCATGAATGTAATTTCACTCGGGCTGCATCTCATGCCTATAAATAGATGAACAGTAACACCGTATTGTTCACGCTGAATTGTAATCACTCTCTCGCGTCTTCACCTTCGAGCAAGCCGAAGGTATCAATGCAATATGAATTCTGTTAATATTCATACATGTTTTAAAGAATGGAAATATGAATTAACGAGATGCAATTACTATCTTCATCCTTTTGCATTCCTGTTTACACATTAAAATGATGAAGGTATGTCCTTCATGACCTTCGTCTGATGAGCATTATATCCTCAGGAAGATAATGCTTCGGACGACGAAGGTCCCTAATAATTAACAATTATGTTGCCTTGTTCTTGATTCACAGCATTTGAGAACAAGTGACCAACATTGGTGCCCACCTCCGGTGAACTCACTTCCGACCACAATAGTGACAATGGCTTCGCGAGGAGCTCAAGCCACGACACCTCCAGCTACGAAGCTGGTGCTCCCAATCACGGGCGGTTCAAGCTCTGAGCCAGCTAACAAGAAGCAGAAAAAAGAGGCACAAAGAAGGGTACAGCATGTTGGAGTACAAGGACCCTTCATCAAATCCAAATGGTCACACATTCCAATCACCTTTTCTCAGGAGGACCTTTAGCTTAAGGACTACCCCCATAATGATGCAATAGTCATATCTTGTGTTATCAAAGGGTTTCTAGTTCACAATGTCCTTGTAGATACAGGCAGCGCAACAAATATCATCTTCGCAAAAGCCTTCAGGCAGATGCAAGAGCAAGATGATAAGATACATGATACAACATGTAACACCCGGCTTTAAGGAACAAAGCCAGGTGCATCTCATACATGCGCCAAGGAGACAACATATATAATAACAGAGTGTATAGAGATAAATGTCATAAAACATCAGAGTATTTATTACATAGCGGAAGACTTATTACAAAATAAAATAATAAATATGAAACGAACTAAGGATCGTCGGCGCCAATGTCGACTGGGAAACGCCACCTAGATCAGATCGAACTCCTCAGTGTTAGGCGGCTCCTCCTGAACCACCTGCTCTCCTCCTGTGGGGGGGTGTGAGACAGCAAGGGTGAGCTCACACATGATCATAGCTCAACAAGTTGTGGGGAACCAGTGGACATAAACTCACAAAGGTGTGAGTTCATGTGATGTGTAAGGCTAATCAAAGATAGGGGTTAAAGCTGAGCATTGCTTTTAAGTAGTTGGTCAAAATTTTATTAGCAGTTACTAAGTGTAAGTAAATACCAAACCATAAGTAAAGTAATAGAACAAAATTAATAATAATCCCATGCAATGCAAATGACAAAATTGAATTTAAGTTCCATAATTTAAACATCAGAGAGTCCTGAGCTGCTCATGACCGTGAGCTCGGCTAGTATACCAGTTTTACACTCTGCAGAGGTTGTACCCTTTACCCACAAGTCATGTTACCCATCTGCCAAGGGGTCGCGACTCCCATACACCTCTACCTAGGAAGCGCGGCAGGGCAACACTACGAGGCCTTTACAAAGTTCCACTAGCTTCCGAAAACCCGCTACAGTTTATAGGAAGTTCCAATGCAGGGTTCCTGGCTGACCGCCATCGCAGCAAAATCAACCAGGGACCTCCCTACACTGACCACTCCCCTACTGCCCTTGCCCCTTTCGGGTAAGGTAGTCTTCCACTAGCTTTCCTAATTAGTCAGCCAAGGGCGTCCCATTAAACCCTTGTGGTGGCACGTGTTACTCAAGTTAAGCTCTATGTTCCAATTAACATTAATGATCTCAACATGAACATAAATAGAATAACAAAAAGAATTGGAACATAGAGGTAATAGATGATTATCCCAAAACCATTTAAAGCAATAGCAAACTACCCAAGTGATTCAGGGGTAAACAAGGTAATGAGATAAACAATCTAGGGTGACCTATTGGGTCCCATCAAAATTTACCTATGCATGGATAAATGATATTAAAGAACATTATTGGGTAAAAAGTGGTCAATGGCACAACTTGCCTTCAATGAGCTCCTGCTCAGCTACTTCAACCTGCTGCTCACCAGTATCCTCGGCAACGGGCTCTTCTACTCGCCACAATACAAACAAGCACAGGATATAGGGAAAATTAATATTACACCAAGCATGTAAACAAAATACACAGAGATATTCTACATATTAAAATAAAAACCTAGGAACTGGAATCATAATTTTCTGAGTTATAGATTTCAAGTTATGCATTTTCAAAGGTTTTATGTGCTTTAAATAAGATTAAGTGATAAATAAATTTCTTACTGTTTTCATGACATAACAGAGGCTCTAGGTGATAGAGAATAAAATTATAAAATTTTAGGAACTGGAATGGAGTAATTTGGAGTTAGTATGAATTTTCTATGAATTTAGTAAGTTCTAGTAATTATTTTGTATTAAAAATCTATTTAATAATCATTTTCCCTGATTTTATTATGTTCTGGACTGGGCCTCAATTCCTAGAAAACACAGGGGGCTCTGGCGTAACATTACCGAGACTCAGAGAATAGGAAATGAGGACGGCGGGTTGAATAGGTACAACCCCGGGGTCTCTTTAACAAAATATACCCGTGAAGGGGTATCAAGGGTTTCTGGTCGTTGGATCAGAGATCGAGCGCCCAGATCAACCTGCCCACTTCGTGAATCGGTATGTGATCCCAGCCGTTGGATTACCAGCCGAGGGCTCGGATTAGATCGCTACATCAACCGAAGCGGTACGTCATGACAAACGCACGATCCGAATTGGACGGCCTAGATCTGCACTACGACTTAGCTTGCCCCGCGTAGTCCTAGTCGTCCGATGTAAATCACTCGGCCACCCTGATCTCTATGAATACTTCTAATTGCATCCATTCCCTGCTTCATCAAAGGTCACCAGAGACCCCCCTTTCTTCCCCAAATCTCACCTCACCACGCAGAGGCGCGCACGCATCACACGGCGGCGCCAATGGCAAGTCCCGGCGTTGCAAATTCACGACCCAAACTTTGGAATCGAGTGGTGCTACAAGGTGCAGAGGCAACAACATTTGTGTTAGAGGTGCTTACCACCCGAGGTAGCGAAGACATGAATGATCGATGGTGTGGCGCTGCTCCTCCCAGTTGAGCGCACCACGGCGACCAACCCGGCCCATGCCCACTGCCATGGATCACACAGCAACCACGCCTAGGTGCAGAGCACCCACGCGACGAACGCTCCCAGGTGGCCACCAACGGCGCGCAGGATGGAGGACCGTGGCGGCGGTCGTGGTCGGGGTTACCGGCGCATGAGTCCCGGCATCATGGTGGCGGTGAGCTTCGATGGGATCCTAGGCGAGCGCGTGGAAATTTATAGGAGTTCGGCTGGCAAGATTTCCGCCTAAGGTCGATGCCAGAGTCTCGGTGGCTTCAGTTGCGGCGCGGCCACCAGGAAGTCAGAGACACTGGGCGGATGACGGACGAGAGCAGCGAAGCTCATTTCTATAGTCCCCAGGATCCGCGAATCACGCGGAGTTACGACGGACCGCCAAATTCGTGGAGATTGGTTGCGAACGGAGTCCGATTTTAGGGGGAGAATCGGTCATCGGAGAGCGAGATGTGCGTGACGCCTGTTACGAACGACCTGAGCTGAATGCCACGGGGAAGAGGACAACCCTGTTGAGTGGGGCCCACAAGACAGTGCCTGACCCGAGTGCAGACATAGGTGGCCAGGGCGCACGAATTGGGCCGGCGGGGCACGTTTCAGCCCACCACGCGAAAGTGAAGAGGGAGTGGGCGTGGGCTGGTGGTGAGGAATTGGCCCAACACGGTTAGGTTTGCTTTCTTCTTTTCCTTTTTTTTATTTTATTTTTCATATTCTATTTCCAATTGAATTCACTTTTGAATCTGAGTTTGAATTTTTTTTATTCAAACCAAAATGCACAATCAAAATCCAGCATGATGCATAAGTTCATGTTTTTATCTGGTATTTATTTAAAATAAACTATATCACATGAATAATTCTCATAAGCAAAAGAGTTTTTTTTCATGTTATAATGAGTAGAGGGCAAAACATATATTAAGATCAACTCTTTCTTTTTATTTACAAATTGGGTATTACAAATCCTACCCCCCTTAAAAAGAATCTCGTCCTCGAGATTTAAGAAGAACGAGGGAAAAGGTGGGGAAAATCTATGCGAAGCTCTTCTTCTCGTTCCCAAGTCGCTTCATCTTCACCGTGGTGACTCCATTGTACTTTACACATCTTTATCACCTTATTTCTTGTAACTCGAGTCAGTGTATCAAGAATCTTAATGGGGTACTCAGAATAAGTCAGTTCATCTTGAACACTAAGGTCTTCCATTGGTAACTGTTCTTCAGGTACCCTGAGACATTTCTTCAGCTGAGATACATGAAAGACATCATGAACATCTGCAAGATGATCCGGTAACTCCAATCGGTATGCAACCTCTCCCACTCGCTTTAAGATTAAGAAGGGTCCAATAAAGCGAGGGCGCAACTCTCCTTTGACTTTGAATCTTCTCATACCACGAAGTGGTGAAACCTTGAGGTACACATGATTTATTTCCTCAAATTCCAGTGGTCTTCTTCTATTATCCGCATAGCTCTTTTGTCTGGTCTGAGCTACCCTCAAATTCTCCCGAATTATACAGACTTATTCTTCTACCTCTTGAATAAGTTCAGGTCCAAAGAATTGTCTTCCTCTAGTCTGATCCAATATAGAGGAGTCCTGCACTTCCTGCCATATAGAGCCTCGAACGGTGACATCTTCAGACTGGCCTGTTAAATAGTATTATATGAGAACTCAGCATAAGGTAGACTCTTGTCCCAACTACTACCATGCTAAAGGGCACATGCTCTCAACATATCTTCCAATACTTGGTTAGTCCTTTCAGTCTGTCCATCAGTCTGAGGGTGATAAGCTGTACTAAAATTCAACTTTGTACTCATGTTCTCATGAAAGCTTCTCCAAAACCTTGAGGTAAACTGCGAACCTCGATCAGACACGATCTTCTTTGGTACTCCATGTAAACACACAATCTGAGCCATATATAACTCTGCTAGCTGAGAACCTTTATAAGTAGTCTTCACAGGAATAAAGTGAGCCACTTTAGTCAATCTGTCCACAATCACCCATATAGCATCATATCCTTTCTGGGTGCGAGGCAATCCAGTGATGAAATCCATACCAATCTCTTCCCACTTCCACTCGGGTATCATCAGTGGATGCAGTAGTCCAGCTGGCCTCTGGTGTTCAGCCTTAACTCTTTGACATACATCGCACATAGCCACATGTGCAGCTACATCTCTTTTCAATCCATACCACCAATACTTTCGCTTCAAATCTTGATACATCTTGGTACTACCAGGATGAATAGAATAATCCGAGTCATGGGCCTCCTTTAAAATAGTCTCTCGAAGGCTTTTAATATCAGGAACACACATCCTGTCCTTGAACCATACAGTGCCTTGCTCATCTTCCGTAAATTCCGGAACTCGACCTTCAGTAATCAGATCCTTAATCTCTTTTATTTTAGCATCACCAATTTGACCTTTGCGAATTTCTTGCTCCAAAGTAGGTTCCACATTAATAGTAACTCCTTCTGTATGAGCAACTATCCCTAGGTTAAGTCTCCTGAAATCCTCAACAATCTCATCGGGTAACTGGGCAACAATAGCTGAATGAACATGCTCCTTGCGACTCAAGGCATCTGCAACCAAATTTGCCTTGCCCGGGTGATAGTGAATCTCCAAATCATAATCCTTAATAAGCTCCAACCAACGGCGTTGCCTAAGATTGAGATCCTTCTGAGTGAATATATACTTCAAACTCTTATGATCCATGTATACTTGACACTTGGTTCCCATAATATAATGTCTCCAAATCTTAAGCGCATGCACAACGGCTGCCAATTCCAAGTCATGAGTGGGGTAGTTCAACTCATGTTTCCGCAACTAACGAGACGCATAGGCGATCACATGTCCCTCTTGCATAAGTACTCATCCAAAGCCTTGGCCACATGCATCACAATAAATGTCCAATCCCTTCTATAGATCTGGCATAACCAACACTGGTGGCGACATCAATCTCTTCTTTAATTGATCAAAGCTATCTTGGCACTTCTCATCCCACTTAAACTCTCTTCCCTTCTCCAGAAGCGAGATCATAGGCTTAGCAATCTTAGAAAATCCTTCAATAAATATCCGATAATATCCTGCATGTCCCAAGAACTCCGAATCTCCGTAACTGTAGTGGGTATGCTCCACACCACTATCTCCTTGACTTTAGCAGGATCCACTGATATCCCTCCATTAGAAATGATATGTCCAAGGAATGACACCTCGTCAATCCAAAACTCGCATTTGCTATACTTGGCATAGAGTTGATTATCTCATCGCTTTGTAGCACCAATCTCAGATGTTCCTCATGATCACTATCACTCTTGGAATAAGTAAAGAAATATCGTCGATGAAAACCACGACGAATCTGTCTAAATCATGCACACCTTATTCTTCAGATCCATAAAATAGGTTGGTGCATTAGTTAGTCCAAATGATATAATGGTGAACTCATATAAACCATATCGTGTCGAGAAAGCTGTCTTAGGAATATCCGGTGGTCTAATCCTCATCTGATGGTAACCGGATCGGAGATCAATCTTCGAAAATACTCTTGCTCCTCTCATTTGATCAAACAAATCCTCAATGCGGGGCAACAGATACTTGTTCTTCACCGTAACATCATTAAGAGATCTATAATCCACACACATCCGCTGCGATCCATCCTTCTTCTGTACAAACAAAACCGGTGCTCCCCAAGGCGAGGAGCTCGGACGAATGTACCCAGCCTCTTGTAACTCAGTTAACTGCTTCTTAAGTTCCTTCAACTCCTCTACGGACATCCTATATGGCCATTTAGAAATAGGGGCGGTTCCAGGTAAGAGATCAATAACAAACTCAACTTCTCTATCAGGTGGCATCCCTGGTAACTTCTCTGGAAAGACATTCGGAAAATCTCTAACCACCCGGATGTTTTCGCCCACAAACTTCTCATCTACTAAAAATGCTGCTAATCTGATGGGGGTAGTTACTGCAACTTCAACTTCAAATCTTTGTCCTTTGGAACTGATGAGTTCCACGGTTCCCTTAGCATAGTGTATAAACTGTCTTTGCCTTTCTTAACCATGACAATTGACATACCAAGTATCACATCTATATTGCTCTCTTCTAACACTATAGGGGTAGCCCATCTGGGTTAGAAATACAGGGTAAGAAAGGAAGAATTGTAGACAAGGCGAGTAATTACGAGGCATGTTTCTGTGGGGGATTTATTAGCTAAGTGGATTAGTGTGATATCTACTAATGCTAATACATTACCTTATGGTGGTACATGCAAAGATGCCCAACTATAATGTTTCAATCAATCAAAGAAGCAAATCAGGCATTTAGCATCAGCACAATCAACCAACATTTTTTTAATAGAGAAAATAGTTTCAATTTTTTGTCTTAGGTCTCCTATCTCTTAAAAAGTTCATAAATGTAGGATTCCAAGGTGTGAAATCCATCTTGTCTTAGAGTAGAAAGGATAAGATTAATCAGAGTAGAAAAGCAGAAGGTGAGACAAGACCAAGATGAGATGAGTATAGAATGACTCAGAATAAGGTAAGTAGGTAAGGGTTTTGTCCATTTCTATCTAGGTCTCGTCCTACAGTCAACATTTCCTCTGATACCACTTCTGTAACACCCGGCTTTAAGGAACAAAGCCAGGTGCATCTCATACATGCGCCAAGGAGACAACATATATAATAACAGAGTGTATAGAGATAAATGTCATAAAACATCAGAGTATTTATTACATAGCGGAAGACTTATTACAAAATAAAATAATAAATATGAAACGAACTAAGGATCGTCGGCGCCAATGTCGACTGGGAAACGCCACCTAGATCAGATCGAACTCCTCAGTGTTAGGCGGCTCCTCGTGAACCACCTGCTCTCCTCCTGTGGGGGGGTGTGAGACAGCAAGGGTGAGCTCACACATGATCATAGCTCAACAAGTTGTGGGGAACCAGTGGACATAAACTCACAAAGGTGTGAGTTCATGTGATGTGTAAGGCTAATCAAAGATAGGGGTTAAAGCTGAGCATTACTTTTAAGTAGTTGGTCAAAATTTTATTAGCAGTTACTAAGTGTAAGTAAATACCAAACCATAAGTAAAGTAATAGAACAAAATTAATAATAATCCCATGCAATGCAAATGACAAAATTGAATTTAAGTTCCATAATTTAAACATCAGAGAGTCCTGAGCTGCTCATGACCGTGAGCTCGGCTAGTATACCAGTTTTACACTCTGCAGAGGTTGTACCCTTTACCCACAAGTCATGTTACCCATCTGCCAAGGGGTCGCGACTCCCATACACCTCTACCTAGGAAGCGCGGCAGGGCAACACTACGAGGCCTTTACAAAGATCCACTAGCTTTCGAAAACCCGCTACAGTTTATAGGAAGTTCCAATGCAGGGTTCCTGGCTGACCGCCATCGCAGCAAAATCAACCAGGGACCTCCCTACACTGACCACTCCCCTACTGCCCTTGCCCCTTTCGGGTAAGGTAGTCTTCCACTAGCTTTCCTAATTAGTCAGCCAAGGGCGTCCCATTAAACCCTTGTGGTGGCACGTGTTACTCAAGTTAAGCTCTATGTTCCAATTAACATTAATGATCTCAACATGAACATAAATAGAATAACAAAAAGAATTGGAACATAGAGGTAATAGATGATTATCCCAAAACCATTTAAAGCAATAGCAAACTACCCAAGTGATTCAGGGGTAAACAAGGTAATGAGATAAACAATCTAGGGTGACCTATTGGGTCCCATCAAAATTTACCTATGCATGGATAAATGATATTAAAGAACATTATTGGGTAAAAAGTGGTCAAGGGCACAACTTGCCTTCAATGAGCTCCTGCTCAGCTACTTCAACCTGCTGCTCACCAGTATCCTCGGCAACGGGCTCTTCTACTCGCCACAATACAAACAAGCACAGGATATAGGGAAAATTAACATTACACCAAGCATGTAAACAAAATACACAGAGATATTCTACATATTAAAATAAAAACCTAGGAACTGGAATCATAATTTTCTGAGTTATAGATTTCAAGTTATGCATTTTCAAAGGTTTTATGTGCTTTAAATAAGATTAAGTGATAAATAAATTTCTTACTGTTTTCATGACATAACAGAGGCTCTAGGTGATAGAGAATAAAATTATAAAATTTTAGGAACTGGAATGGAGTAATTTGGAGTTAGTATGAATTTTCTATGAATTTAGTAAGTTCTAGTAATTATTTTGTATTAAAAATCTATTTAATAATCATTTTCCCTGATTTTATTATGTTCTGGACTGGGCCTCAATTCCTAGAAAACACAGGGGGCTCTGGCGTAACATTACCGAGACTCAGAGAATAGGAAATGAGGACGGCGGGTTGAATAGGTACAACCCCGGGGTCTCTTTAACAAAATATACCCGCGAAGGGGTATCAAGGGTTTCTGGTCGTTGGATCAGAGATCGAGCGCCCAGATCAACCTGCCCACTTCGTGAATCGGTATGTGATCCCAGCCATTGGATTACTAGCCGAGGGCTCGGATTAGATCGCTACATCAACCGAAGCGGTACGTCATGACAAACGCACGATCCGAATTGGACGGCCTAGATCTGCACTACGACTTAGCTTGCCCCGCGTAGTCCTAGTCGTCCGATGTAAATCACTCGGCCACCCTGATCTCTATGAATACTTCTAATCGCATCCGTTCCCTGCTTCATCAAAGGTCACCAGAGACCCCCCCCTTTCTTCCCCAAATCTCACCTCACCACGCAGAGGCGCGCACGCATCACACGGCGGCGCCAATGGCAAGTCCCGGCGTTGCAAATTCACGACCCAAACTTTGGAATCGAGTGGTGCTACAAGGTGCAGAGGCAACAACATTTGTGTTAGAGGTGCTTACCACCCGAGGTAGCGAAGACATGAATGATCGATGGTGTGGCTCTACTCCTCCCAGTTGAGCGCACCACGGCGACCAACCCGGCCCATGCCCACTGCCATGGATCACACAGCAACCACGCCCAGGTGCAGAGCACCCACGCGACGAACGCTCCCAGGTGGCCACCAACGGCGCGCAGGATGGAGGACCGTGGCGGCGGTCGTGGTCGGGGTTACCGGCGCATGAGTCCTAGCATCATGGTGGCGGTGAGCTTCGATGGGATCCTAGGCGAGCGCGTGGAAATTTATAGGAGTTCGGCTGGCAAGATTTCCGCCTAAGGTCGATGCCAGAGTTCTCGGTGGCTTCAGTTGCGGCGCGGCCACCAGGAAGTCAGAGACACTGGGCGGATGACGGACGAGAGCAGCGAAGCTCATTTCTATAGTCCCCAGGATCCGCGAATCGCGCGGAGTTACGACGGACCGCCAAATTCGTGGAGATTGGTTGCGAACGGAGTCCGATTTTAGGGGGAGAATCGGTCATCGGAGAGCGAGATGTGCGTGACGCCTGTTACGAACGACCTGAGCTGAATGCCACGGGGAAGAGGACAACCCTGTCGAGTGGGGCCCACAAGACAGTGCCTGACCCGAGTGCAGACATAGGTGGCCAGGGCGCACGAATTGGGCCGGCGGGGCACGTTTCAGCCCACCACGCGAAAGTGAAGAGGGAGTGGGCGTGGGCTGGTGGTGAGGAATTGGCCCAACACGGTTAGGTTTGCTTTCTTCTTTTCCTTTTTTTTATTTTATTTTTCATATTCTATTTCCAATTGAATTCACTTTTGAATCTGAGTTTGAATTTTTTTTTATTCAAACCAAAATGCACAATCAAAATCCAGCATGATGCATAAGTTCATGTTTTTATCTGGTATTTATTTAAAATAAACTATATCACATGAATAATTCTCATAAGCAAAAGAGTTTTTTTTTCATGTTATAATGAGTAGAGGGCAAAACATATATTAAGATCAACTCTTTCTTTTTATTTACAAATTGGGTATTACACAACACATCCCCTCTGTGGCTTCGGAGGAAGGCAGATAGTGGCACTTGGCAAGATAACAATGCTGATTACCTTCGGCTAAGTTCACAATACAAGGACAGAGCAAGTTGTCTTTGATATTGTTGATATGGAGTATCCTTACAATGCAATCATTTGGCAAGGAACATGAAACACCTTCGAAGCAATACTTCATCCAGCATATCTATGCATGAAATACCATCAGACCAATGCCCCATAGCTATGCATGGGAGTCAAGAGGCTTCTAGAAGGGCCGAAGGGAACTATACATATTCAAAGGCCATTCATAATATAGATGAAGTTGAAGCCCATCAACAGTATAAGCACAAAAGAGATAAAGTTGCCTCAGCAGATCAATCGAAGCCCATGCTTTTATGCGAAGATATAGCTAAGCAGAAGGTATTGCAGGGATCTCAATTGTCTGATGAACAAGAACTCTGTTGAGGTTTTTGTTTGACAATAAGGATGTCTTTGCTTGGTCAGCCAATGATCTATGTGGTGTTAACAGGGATGTTATCGAGCATTCACTAAATGTAGATTCGTCTATCAGACCATGAAAGCAGAAGCTTCAGAAAATGTCCGATGATGAAGTCGAAGGTGCATGAAACGAAGTCAAAAGGCTTATGAGCGCCGGTGTAATCAGAGAAGTAACATATCTAGAGTGGCTGACCAATACTATAATGGTGAAGAAAGCTAATGGAAAGTGGAGAATGTGCATTGATTTTACAGATCTCAATAAGGCATGTCCAAAGGATGAGTTTCCATTACCAAGAATAGATTCTCTTATGGATGCAGTAGCTACTTCAGAGCTCATGAGTCTGTTGGATTGCTATTTAGGCTATCATCAAACCTGGATGATGAAATAAGACGAGCCCAAGACAAGCTTCATAACCCCTAGTGGGACCTACTGCTACCTTCAGATGCATGAGGGGCTCAAGAATACTGGAGGAAGCTTCAGTAGAATGACTGCTAAAGTCTTTTGTTCACAAATTGGCATGAATGTTCTAACATATGTTGATGATATCATAGTTAAAAGTACCAAATAAGAAAATCACATAGCTGATTTATAAGAAACATTCACCAATTTTAGAAAGGCAGGTCTCAAACTTAACCTACAAAAATGTGTTTTTGGGGTTAAGAAAGGAAAGTTTATTGGGTGTCTCGTGTCAACTAAGGGAATTGAGGCAAACCCAAGCAAGATAGAAGCAATACTTCGGATGGAGCCACCGAAGTCAAGAAAAAGGCGCTCAAAGGCTGACAGGAGATTGGCTTCATTGAACAAATTTATTTCAAGATCAGTGGAAAGGAACTTGCCATTCTTCGAAGTTTTGAAGTCAGCCAAGTCTTCTAGTGGGGACCAATTCAGCAAAAAGCCTTCAAGGAGCTGAAATAGTACTTGATAGAGCTGACAACTTTAACCCCACCTTCATCAGGAGCCCCATTGCTGCTGTATCTAGCTGCTTCTCATGCTGCAGTTAGTGCAGCATTGGTACAAGAAAAGCAAGCCAAGCAAAGAGGCAAGTGCCAGTATACTTCATCTCTGAAGTGTTTAGTCCATCAAAGAAAAATTACATAGAGTTGGAGAAGGTACTATATGTTGTATTGATGGCCTCCAGAAAGCTTTGGAACTATTTCCAATCATATCATATCATAGTACCTTCTTCTCAGCCTCTCAAAGATATAATAAGAAACAGAGAAGCCACAGGAAGAGTTGGGAAGTGGGTTGTAGAGCTGAATGAATTCACCATAGATTATGTCCATAGATCTTCAATCCAGTCTCAGGCATTAGCAAATTTCATCGCTGACTGGACACCAGGGGCTCAGGACGAAGAAAGAATAAAAGATGATGAAGCTTAGACAGTGTTTTGTGATGGGTCATGGGGAACCTTCAGCGCAGAGCAGCTGCCATTCTCATTTCACCATCTAGGATCAGAACCTACTATGTAGCAATGCTAGAATTCAACTGCACAAACAACATTGCGGAATACGAAGCCCTTCTTTTAGGGCTTCGAAAGCTTAAGGCAATGGGAATAAGAAGGGCAATCCTCAAATCTGACTGACAAGTTATTTCGGGTCACATTGACAAAAGCAGTAAAGCAAGAGACCCGAAGCTCGAGAAGTATCTGGACACAGTCCGAAGGATGGAAGCCTCTCTCAAAGATTTATCTATAAAGAATATCCCAAGAATAGAAAATGAACATGCAGACTTATTATCTAAGTTAGCAGCACAAGGGCTTCCGTTACCTTCAAAAGTATTTTTTTGAAACAATAAAAGCACCTTCAGTTGAGCTCATGGAGCGAGCAGTGCTTACAATCTAGCTAGTGCACAACTAAGATTGGAGGACTGAGATTGTATCTTTCCTGCAATGCAATTGTCTTTCAGATGACGAAGCTTACATCAAAAGAATGGAAGCTAGAACAAGACCCTATGTAACCATAGAGGGAGAGTTGTATAAACAAGGAGTCTGCTCTCCATTACTAAAATGTTTGACTAGAACCGAAGGTCAAGAGCTAATGAAGGAGATACATACAGGACTGTGTGGAGCTCATATTGGTCCAGGCCTTTACTGGGAAAGGTTTTCAGACAAGGATTTTATTGGCCAAAGGCAGCTTCGGATGCAGCAGATCTAATTCAAAAGTGTGAAAACTGCCAGAAGTGTGCCAGAGACTAGAAACAACCTTCGTCTCGAACTCAACTAATTCAGCCCACCTGGCCATCGCAAAGGTGGGGTCTAAATTAGTTGGGCCCACTTCCACCAGCGCAAGGAAATTTAAAATATGTTGTAGTAGCGATGGAATATTTCTCAAAGTGGATTGAAGCTAAACTTCTAGCTACAAGCACTTCGGCCACAGTTCAAAAGTTTTTCTGGCAAAATATTGTTTGTTGCTTTGGTGTGCCGAAGGCCATCACAATTGATAATGGAACTCAGTTTGATGCCAAAACATTCAAAGTTATTTGTGACCAAGTCGGTACAAAAATACATTTTGCATCAGTGAGACATCTGGAATCAAATGGACTGGTAGAACGAGCCAATGGAATCATAATAATAGGGATAATGAAGTCAATCTTCAATCAGCACAGAGGAAAGTGGCCAGACGAGTTGATAAAAGTGGTATGGAATCACAACACTGTTGTCTCAAGGTCAACAGGATTTACCCCGTTCAAGCTTCTGTTTGGTGACGAAGCAATAACACCGGAAGAAGCAAGAACAGGTTCAATAAGGACCTTAGCTTCGACAGAAGATGAAGAGGATTGCAAAATAGCAAAAGACACCATAGAAGGGACCAGGCTCCTAGCGGTAGATCACATCAATAAGTATCAAGCTAAAACAGTTAAATGGCGTGATCGGAAGGTAAGACTAAAAAACATTAAATCAGGACACTTGGTGCTTCGGAGGGTGGCCAACCCAGATATAGTGGGAAAGCTTCAGCTCAAATGGGAGGGTCCTTTCTTGGTGGTGTCTTCGTCAAGACCTAGATCGTACAGGCTGAAAGACATGGATGGAAACAACATTCCAAGGTCATGGAATGCAGATGAACTCCAAAGATATTATGTGTAAATCTTGTAATTTTCTTATTTTTTCCCTATGGCACCCTTTTCCTTTCAAGAGGGGAGAAAGGTTTTTAACAGGGTCATAGGTTGTAATTTTTAATTTTTGAGCAGCCCTATGTAATACAAGGGCCAAATTCCCCCACATGTAAATGTAAAGATCTAGGACTACACCATCGAGTGTAAAAAAACGAAGAAGCTCCAAAGTCGTACCTAAGGGGATGCGGAGCTAGAATGCCACCTAAGTGAAAGGTGAAGAAGCTCCAAAGTCGTTCCCATGAGAATGCAGAGCTTAAATGCCACCTAAGTAAAAGGTGAAGAAGCTCCAAAGTCGTTCCTAAGGGGATGCAGAGCTTAGCTCCAAAGTCGTTCTTAAGGGAATGCAGAGTTGAATTACCACCTAAGTAAAAGGTGAAGAGACTCCAAAGTCGTTCCTAAGGGGATGCTGATTCTGGGTGTGTATTTGCGCATTTTTACCTTTGTCATACATCTGCATACTTCATCGTATCATCTTTTGCATTCATACAAACACATATTAGACATCCATAGATTCATTATCATGACATAAAGCATAAAGCATGAACAGGAAAAGCGACGACTTCTGCCTTCAATGAGACAAAGCTTCGTATACATGAAGATGCTTCATCTCAAATGAAATTCCGTTGTTCATAAGACTCGATCGTTGATTTTACTCAAGAGGTGCTTTATCGTGAACGAAAAGAAGGGAAGGTGTTTTTCGCCTTCGGCTCAAAAAGCTACGAGCATCGGTTTCGTCCATAATAAAGCAGTAGGCACACGAATGTAAGGTAAAAAGCATTACAAGGTATTTACAAATATTTACAATTCTATTCGCATTTCAATTACAATCCTTCATCAAAATATTACATTTCTTGTGCAAAAGAATTTCCAAAGTGTTTCTACAGAAATCAAGGGACATCCTACAAAGACTACTTCAAAGCTTCAGAGCTAACTTTAGTTCATTAACCTTCGGCGCCATCACCCTGAAGAATGACGAAGAACAGGGTAATGAGGAATCTGATAAGGAAAAAATTGAGGTAAAAGAATAAAAGTAGAGCTATACTTTATTAAGCAGGTTTCGGGCTTCGTTTCCAGCCAACTCGCGGATGCCCTTAGCCCAAATTTGAGTGATGAACCTGTTCCCTATGCTTCGGGCTTCGTCTAGAACATCAACCAGGTCCGATGATGAAAGCTGAAATTCGGCCTGTTGATAGCCCTTTCGTGATTGCACCTGGCTATTATGAAAGCGGCGGCCGTACCACGAGAAGCCACCAGCACACAGAAGTCTCCATGGCCGATTATGAATTCTTCGAGGATGTCAACCTCTTTCTCGATGCATTCGAGTGCCCCGGGGACATCTTCAGTAGAAAGGCTAGCTTCCTCGGATGCGGCTCCAACTGAATTGAATATGCTTTTTAATCGAGCGATGCATTGGCTTGCAACCTTGAGCTTCATGTTCTCCCTTTAAGAGCTCTAAGCGCTTCGCTGAGCTTCATGTTCTTCTCAGCCTCAACCTTGAGTGTCATTTTCAAAGCTTCGGATTCATGGTTGAATCGGCTGGAGTTTTCTTCCAGAAGTGTCTGAGCCTCCGCTAGCTCTTTGCCCAATTTCTTATTTTGAGCTTGCGCTTCGGCAAGCGATCCTTCGGCTAAGCACAACAACTCATCTTTTTTCTTTTAGAGAGTCCTCAAGTTTTTTTTATTTTATCCTCCAAACCCTTGACAATAACTTCGTTCTTCCTGTCCTCATCATCTTGTTGCATTTTTAAAGCTTTGCTTAGTAACAAACTCTGTAAAAACAAACTCAAAGTTAGAATACTTAAGCTCATAAGTACATATCAGTGGTAACTTGTAAAAAGATTCTTACTTTGAAGTTAGAATTAAACAAGCTGCCTATGATGTGCTGACGCCTGTAGCAGCTGATGTACTTTTCGAGCTTCAGGAATCCAACACTCTTAGATAGTGTGCTTATAATTTTAGCACCGGCACGTTCGCGGATGCATCCCACAACTTCTTCGTTGACCCCGCCAAAGAGCATTGACCCCGGCTGGTAGCCACAGGAGATTGCAAATTCTTTCAGCTCTAATATGTCCTCTTTGGAGAGCTGTTGGCCGCCCAAGTGCCGTAGGTAGAAATTCGCTCCTTCCGAAGAGGTTTCTTCAATCTTCTTTCCCTTTTCTAAAACTACTGCGGTCACCTCCTTCTCTGCAAGCACGTCTGATATAAGTCTGTCAATTTCGGACAGAGTGGTTGTGAGATTTTTGTCTTTGGCTGCAACGGTAGCTTCGGCATCAGTCGGTTTAGCAGCTTTGTCTGCTGAGGCTAGGGGCGGGGTTTGCTCAACACCTTGCAATATATTCATCATGCGTCATTTCTTCTGGCCCCCATCTCTCCCATCAGCAACAGAAGAGATTTCCTTTTTCTGTAAGAGGCTCGTCAGTTCCAATCCCAGAGGACTTAGCGGTGTGAATGGGAAGGACTCGGTCATTACCTTCAATATTTTTGAGACCTCCACAGCATAAGATGAAGGGCTTGCAGTTTGTCTCGACACATCTTGTGTCTTTGTCTTCTCAGAGGATTTTTCGGTAAGCTTCCGTTTTTAGGAGCCGATACCTTCGGCTCTGGCACTGTTTTTGTTTTATTCGAAGTCTCTTGGTCTTCCTTGACAGACCGGATAGCTTGCCTACTCAGAATACTGACAACCCTTTTTCTTTTGACTCCTTCGGCCTCTTCATCAAGCCTTTCATAGTCAGGGTACTCAAAGTTAAGGGCATCCATTACACGGTTCAACCTTCATTTTGGCCGGTGCCAAAGGCAGCAGTCATCAACTGATCTTCTTTTTTCATGTAGTTCCCGAGAATTTCGTTGCATATTGTTTCTATCAGCTCCAACCATTCAGTGCATGGTTTATTGAATCTTTTTTGGAATTTGAACCGATAAGGAAGGCGTACAAGTTCATACTTTTTTGACTCTTCCTTTTTCTTTGGCATTCCCCATCCACTATAGGTTGGGAAAGTTCTATTTGGTAAGTATTCCTACACCAAGTCCTTAGTGCTAATGTGCTCAGCCACCACCCGGAATTCCACTTCACCTAGTTGGCAGGGAGACCCAAGCTGCATATTGCATAAAGGTCGAGTAATGCCGAAGCTCAGCTTTAAGGGACTCATTACCATGCTCATGAGCTTCTCCCTCTTCTTCTCATCAGCCTTCATGTAAAACTATTCATTAGTCCACCTGGTTGGCCATTTAGTGCGGTAGCCAATCACGAGGGCCTTGGTATCCTTCCGGTATGAAAAATTATAACACCCGAAGTTTTTGTGCATACCATCGGCTCTAGCCTTCGTCTGATAATAAAGTTCGTGCACGCGACAGAACCCTTCGGCATTGGCACTTTTTCCATGGCTTCGGAGAGCCCATATGTAAACGCTAAGCCTAACAATAGTGTTCCGGGTCAGCTGATGAAGATATATCTAAAATCCCTTCAAAACTTCCCCTATCATATCCTACAGGGGGACCAAAGCCCCGCCCTGAAGAAGCTCTTGAACACAACAACCTCATCTTCCTTTGGCTTTTGAATTACTTCTTCTCCAGCAAAGAGAATCAGTCCATCTTCATTTTCACCAAAATAACCTAGCTTCTTCATCACAACCAGGTCCTCTACTTTTACTGTGGATTTTTCAAATTCAATATGACTAGGTTTGGTTGGGCACAAAATACTATTGTCCTCTTCACTTTTGTTGTCACTCTAGACTTCAGCCACAACTTGTTCAGCTACGGCGTTGGAGGTACCTTTGGCAGTTGCTCCCTCTTGCACAACCAGACCTGATCGCCTCATCACCTCTAATATGGGTGCAGTATCGGTTACTTCAGTCCTGTCTCCCTCATGGGACACCGTGGCAGTGGATCTTACTCTGGCCATTTCAACATTCAGTTTCTTTCAGACGAAGCTGGTCTTAAGCGACGAAGCGCTTGTTTGAAAGCACAATGCAGAGAGCTTCGGCTTCGGTAAAAATTTTCAACAACACAACAGTGCAATGGCAATGAATGCTGTGGTAACTTCTCACCAACATGTCTATTTATATAGTCCTGCAGGGGAAGAAGGCGAACTGCCAAAGCGTGCATACTGGTTGAACAGTGGACCGCCAGCGCTCGGAATATTTTAATCGTTTTTTGATAACAAGCTCAGGGAAGGTGTTTTTCGGACCTTCGGCATTTTGAAGCCTTTGTGTTTTTCACGGACCGAGCTCATTACGAAAAAACGATCTAGCATCGCGAAGGGGCTACTGTTGGGGGTCTTCTTCTCCGCCGAAGGTCCTCAAGACAAAAACACCTTCAGCAAAATGATACAGAGGCCTTCCCTTCCTCTGCCGAAGATTCTCAAGACGAAGACCTTATGTAGAAGCAACATTGCCATGTGCCGAAGCTACCATCAGCTTCGATTCAAGTCAAGCAGAAGAAGGAAAGACCAGATAGACCTTAGTAATCGAGATTGTCTGTAGATAAATGTTGAGGGTCATGAATGTAATTTCACTCGGGCTGCGTCCTGTGCCTATAAATAGATGAACAGTAACACCATACTGTTCACGCTGAATTGTAATCACTCTCTCGCATCTTCACCTTCGAGCAAGCCGAAGGTATCAATGCAATATGAATTCTGTTAATATTCATACATGTTTTAAAGAATGCAAATATGAATTAACGAGATGCAATTACTATCTTTGTCCCTTTGCATTCCTGTTTACACATTCAAATGATGAAGGTATGTCCTTCATGACCTTCGTTTGATGAGCATTATATCCTCAGGAAGATAATGCTTCGGAGGACGAAGGTCCCTAATAATTAACAATTGTGTTGCCTTGTTCTTGATTCACAGCATTTGAGAATGAGTGACCAACAGTCATATCTAGCAATATAGGCTTGATTAACCCTAAAATCAACCTTAGTCCATGTTATGTATACCACTTAGTTTTCCTAATGAATGAAATAAAGTAATTAGTGATCATGTTATTTTTATAAGTAAAATATTAGTTTCTATATTAACTTTGCTTTCTTAATAATAATAATATATAGGCTATGTGTTTCCTTAAATAAAAGTGAAGATAATTAATTGCTTAATTATGTCTTCCCATAAAATTTGTTTAGACTATTAACTTAGTCTTTTCATAAATGAATGTTTAATAATGTTCGACAAATGTGTTTTATAATCTTTTAACCCATAACCATAGATGTACCACATATGGCTTTTATAGATTAAAATGGTAGACTTAATATTTGTATATTTATAATTAAGATATTTTTGAGCATATGTCTTGTTTTATAAATTGTAGATCAAACCTTTTCAAAAAGAGTATCTTTTATATAACCATTGCTTGGGATGTTTTTGAAAAGCAAATGCTCTTTTCATTAATGAATGTTGTATGTTATTGAGTGATGTTTGTTTCTTATTGTTTGTTTGTGTGATGTTTAGAGATTGATCCAATAGTTGAGAATCAAGATCTATTCCATGGAAGAATCTCAAGTTTTCGTTAATCAAGGCAAGTGGACTTCTCCCCCTGCATATTCTGTTTGATCCTAATCAACACATGATAACTAAGTTTATATTTATTCTATGCATAATTTGATGGGTTACCTGTTTAGATACCCTAACCTTTCCAACCTTATTCCTTGTTTTAACCTATGTTATGATCTAATCAAGTAGCTATGCTATTGCTATAACTTTAGCTTTATGATGGTACTCTGCTGATGATATTAATGTTCCAAATGGTAAGTTTACCTTATTGTTGTTAATCCGATGATTAAGCAAAATTATATTGAGTTCATTGGAACATGGAGTGACTTCCCAGGAAAATAGTGCAACCACGAGTTCTATCATGACTCTGACTTTGATAATTAGCTTCGTATGCTTAGTGATTAGCAACCTTACCTGAAAGATGGGCAAGAGAGGGCGACAGTGGTTTTGTGGCTGCTCACGTTAACATGGGGTGGTGATTTTGATTGTTGGTTTTTTCTTCTTTTCTCCCTCGGACTTCGTCTTGCATTGATAAGACTTGTGGCCTTCCTTATGACATAGCCAGCAAACCATGATTCCACCCTCGTCAGACTCCCGCAGTGGTGTAATCCTCACAAGGTTTGGTTTGTTTGGCTTTCCTTTCTTATCATATACTCCTAGGCAATCTCAACAGAACATGTTTCTTTAACAACATTCTTAACAAGAACTTGATTGCATATATTAGAATCATCAATTAAATCTAAGTAAGAAGTAGAAGCATCCTTCTTAATAATTTCAGCTAAAGGAGCTTCTGGGTGCTACCGATGCTTTCTAGCTTATTAGTTAGCTCATTATTATGATTGCTAAGAATTTCCATTTTCTCTAGCAAGTTTTCAATATCTCCTTAAAGGCTAGCTAACTTTGCCTTAAGTTATCATTATTTTAACTAAGCTATCAACGATAGTTGAGGATGGAGCTTTAGACTCTAGTTGCTCAATTTTAGTTGTTAGCTCACAATTCAAATTTGAAAATGTTTCTATTTTTCCTAGAGAACATTTATAGTCATTTAAAGACCTATTCAACTTAGATTGTAGCACTTTTAATTGAGCTTTTTGTTTAGTGCAAATATCCTCAAAAAACTTAATGGCATGCACAAGTTTATCTACGGACGACTTGTCTTCATCTTTGCTATCGCTATCACTAGAGGATAGAATACTTGTGTTACCTCTTGCCCTAAGGCATTTGTGCGATGAGCATGAAGAGCGTGATTAAGAGCAATGTCCGAGGCTCCTTTTAGGTTCATATTCGCTTGAAGAATCATCCCAAGTCTTTACACTTGTAAGCTCTTTTCCTTTGGTGCTTCTCTTCTTAGGTTCGGTCGTATTTGGGCAATTATTCTAGAAGTGGCCCTTCTCCCCACATGCGATGCATCCTCTCTTCCTTTGCTTTCCGGCATGTCAAATCATTTCTTCGTAGAGGCTTGATCATCTTCTTCTTCATATTCCTCTTCTTCACTTAAGGAACTTGAGCTAGGAGCCTTCTTGCCTTTATTCTTTTCATCACATGCAAAAGCATGTGACATCAATGAAGTGGCCTCCTATTGACCCATCTCTTGTGAGATCTCAATTGCCACAATCTTTCCAATTATGATCGCTGGGGTCATTTTGCTCAAGTCCTCCAAGTTATGAAGGATGGTGGTGATGCTCTCATAGTTTTGTTGTGATAGAAGGGAGATGATCTTCCTCACAATGTCTGCAACAACTAGCTTATTAATTCCAATAGAATTAATCTCATTAATGTTAAGATTCAAATGGGAATACATATCTCTAACAGGCTTATTTTCTTTCTTTGTAAAAGAATTATATTCAAAAGTTGGCAATGTTTTTGCTCATGGACATTTGATGTGCCATCATAGAGCTCATGTAATTTTAACCAAATCTCATTAGTAGTTTTCACAGTAAATACTTCATTAAAAAATTTCATGCTAAGATATTCATACAAGCAATTTTTATCACTAGCATTTAAATAAATTTCTTTTTCGTCACTCACGTTGAGCCTTTCTCGATTCTTAGGGAGTTTCATCTTATTGCGAGTGACTCTCCAAACACCTAGATCAACAGCTTCTAGGCAATAAGCCATTCTAGCATTATAATAAGGGAAATTAGTGTTGTCGAACTATGGTGGCCTATGGGTATCCACCCCTTCCTCTAAAAGTGTCGGGTCTAATTAGCGATGAAGCTAACACGTTTCAAATGAGCCAAACTAGGATCCAATACCAATTGAAAGGAACATGGATGCCTAAGAGGGGGTGAATTAGCACTTATAAATATCTCACTAATCTAGGCCATAAATAAATATCCTAAACAAAACCTATGCAAATAACTAAACAAGAATGTGCAAAGTAGGATTTGTCTAAGTGTTGCTATCTCTACCACAAAAGAGTTACGCAACCTAAGTTCTAATCCTATATTCTAAACTAAGAATAGTAGAGAATGAAACTTAAGTACTTAATGTAAATGCAGAAGCTAAAGAGCAAAGGTAGAGGTTGCAAATTTCTATGGATGCACCGGTACTTTTGCCAAGATATCTAGAACCGCACAAGGTCCTAACTGATCCTCGTTGATGCCCTATGCAAAGGGAAGCTCACACAAGGGCCAAGCACCGGGACAGGTAACTCCGTAGACAGTCGCGGGCCTTCTCCACGTGCAAGTGGTGCTATGCTTCCGGCCTCCTCTCGGAAGATCCTTGTCGTCTTTACTATCGAGCTTCTAGTAGAAACGTCGTGGGCCTCATTCCCTCTGGTACACATATGGGTGACAATGAGCTCTAAATTTTACACTATAAGATTTAAGGATCGGATTAGAATCGAGCCCTATTTCTATTCATTTTTGAACTAAAATTTATTTAGGGCCCTACCATTTTGTGAAGAAGTATTTGGATCGTGATCCATTACCACCCCTAGGTACACTGTGGTAGCCACACCACAAACTCAATTGGTGTGGTCTCGCAAGACGTCGCCCCACTCGGTACAATTTTACAATGGCTTGCGCAAGAGCTGAGGGATTTTGTGGGTTTTCTAACCTCCCTCAACAACCTAGGAACAAACCTAGAGCAAGTGCAATAGTGGTCTAACTAACCTAAGTACTTCGCAAAGCACCTACGCTAATCACCGAGTGATTCTATTAAGCACTTGTGTGTTTGAGCTATTGGAGATGTGTCTCTACACTTGCAGAAACTTCTTGAGCTCTCCACTCCTTCAAATGTCTGGCCAAGGAGGTATATATAGAAACCCATCAAAATAGAGGCATTGGGGAAAAGTGTAGCTTTCTGTGTGCATTGCACCAGACCACATGTTTGGATCCCCACGTCAGCTAGTTGTTGGGCCTCTACCAGCACTATAGTTGGTTCGGTGCACATGTACCCGATCCGGTGCTAGAGAGCTGTTGGAGACTAGTCGTTGCTGAGCATTGGAACCAGCCTAGCGAACAATCACCTGGTTCGGTGACCTAGCTCTCTAAGAAACCTGAGAAGGGCTCTTAGGCAAACCGGTCCAGTGCCTCAGTCTGGTGCACACTTACCCAGTCCGGTGCACCCAATTTTAGCCCATCTTATTCTTCAATCTTATTTGCTTGGGCTCTTTTGATCTTATGTCTTGGACTTGTGTTGAGTATATGTAGTTCTTTTATGAGTCCTTTATGTCTTTTTTGAGGTGTTGCATTCTCAAAGCCTCAGTTCAATCCACTTCGCATCCTACGAAATATAAAACACAAACATTTGCAAAAAATTAGTTCATCGGTTATGTTGATCATCAAACACCATAATCACTTAGTCAAATGGGTCGGGATCCATTTTCCTTACACCCACCTTCCCTGCTGCTAAGGCTACGAGAGACCTCTACTCTGGTTATTGGAAATCACCCTGAACCTCTAGGGTTATGACTGGATGGTGTTGCAAGAGCCTTTCTCTTCTTTTCAGCTCTGTGGGCCATAAAAGAATCCTCTTGAGATATGGCACGGTCGACTAGCTCATTGTAAGTCTATGCGCAAACAATGTTCAAACACTCCTTGAGCTTAATGCTGAGTCCCCATTAAAGCGATCTCACTTCTCAACATTAGAGTCAGCGTGATAACCAGGATACTGGCACAAGTTATTGAAAACCTGCGTGTGCTGTAGACTCATGCGGGTACCTTACATCAGTGCTAGAAATTCATTCAACTTTCTTTCCAGTAGCCCTTCAGGAATATGATGTCTGCGGAAGGTGGTCTTGAATTCCTCCCAAGTGACAATGTGGTCAGCTGTCAACATAGCACTGTAGTTGTCCCACCATAGTATGGTTGAACCACAAAGTTTTTGTGCTGCGAATCTTATATTGGGCACCAAATAGGCCGAGTAGACGGTCCGACCCCGAGGTCGGACGGTCTGCGGTCCGGACGGACCGCATTGGTGGGCTGGACGGTCCGCGCGCGCGTAGAATCAGTTAGGGTTCCGAGTCCTTGCTATGGTTGTTGGCTAGATTCGCGGAATTAACTCAGGAGATTTGTTTGTAATTGGTCCAGCCGCCCTGCTCTATAAATACAGAGGAATACGGCCGATTAAATGATCAACAATCGAATCAATAATCAGTTTATCTCTCGTTTTTACCTTAGGCATTAGGAGTAGTTCTAGTTTAGCCTCACAATCCCTAAATTCTCCGCTTCTCCTCGACTCTACGTCAATCAGAGGAGTCTAGGTCAGCCTGCCGAGCCTAGAAAACACCTAGGATCTCTCCTCCCCGATGGGGTCCCTCCCGAGAGCGAGATCCAGGCACCATCGGTGAACTCCACCGCCCCTGTGCACGCGCGGACCGTCTAGCCTGTCAGACAGGGAACCCAAGCCCTGCGCTAGGTCACGGACCGTCTGGTCCCTGGCTACAGACCGTCCGTGCCTGTGCAGAGAGCACTGCCGTCGGTTTTCATTATAGTGATTGGCGCCCAAAAAGGCATCAACACACTTTTTGGCGACTCCACTGGGGAAAGCACATATAGACCTATCAGATCGGCCCTCAATGGCCAGTTCAAGGGATAACTCTGAAGTCTCCCCCAGCAATATCATAGAGCCGACTTGGGAAACCTTGCCGGTTGACGAACAACTCTAGTTCGAGGAGCACAAGGAGCAGCTGATCCAAGAAGCAAAGGCGAAGTTCCTAGCCAACTTCAAGGTGGATAGGAACAACAAAGTCGTTCGGCAATGGGCAACAGATCTGGCTTCACTTCGACCTTCCACAACTACCCCCGAGGTAAGCAACACAAACGAGCTCCAACCTCTTAAAAATTATTTAGATGAGCAGCGAGACCAAATGCAAAATATCATAGGGGATATGCAAAAAGATTATAGGAGGCTAGTACGTGCGTTCGATAAATCTACTGTCGCAAATTTTCCTTCGCACGAGGTTGAATTGGGGGAAAACACATGTAATTCATCGGCTTCAGGTTGTCACGACTAGCCACAACCCCTTTATGGGATGCCGATGGACACATGCCCTGAGCAACCACAACCTCCTACACACATTGGCAATAAATGAGCCGATATGCACATGTTCGGACCGTCCGCACGTGAGCGCGGACCGTCTGGGCTAGCAACGGCCGCTCCCATTTTTAATGAGTTACCGAGATATGCGTCCTGGCCGCCACATGTTACACAAACCCTAAACTACCCAGACAGACCGTCCACATATGATCACGGACGGTCCGCATATCCGACCAGACGGACCGCGTATCCGACCGGACGGTCCGGCATAGGGTTGTTTGAGGAGGATTGTTACCAAAATCCTTGCTCGTCCCAGCAACACTTCCAATCACACTATACAACGCACCAGCCCATTAATACAGAATCCCAAGCCCATGGGGCGAGTACTTTCCAGCCCCGCCTAGAAGGCCGGAAAGGAATAGTCAATCCTATGAAACATATAGGGCAAATAGTAATGCACCACATACTTCAAACCAATGGAGGGAAGACAACAAACTAGTGTCCAAACAACCTCACCTATGATGGGACAAAGAGTCGGTGGTCTCCCACCGGCTGTTATTGACATAGTAAGGGAAGAAATAGCCCGGGCATTCCGAGATAAGCTCGGAGTAAGCATGATCCCTGGGGGGGCAGTCATATCGGAGGCCTTATGATAGCCGCTTTGACCACCACCCATACCACAGGGAACCAGGATACCCAAATTCGCAAAATTTTCGGGTGACCAAGGGAAAAGCACACGTGAACACATAGGCCAGTTTCTAGCACAATTAGGAGAATTGGCCGACACAGAGGCATTTTCATGCATTTATTTTCGTTATCTTTAACAGGAATAGCATTCGCCTGGTACGCCACATTACCCCCTAATTCTATTTTATCATGGGGGATTTAGAACAAAAATTCCACGATCACTTCTTTTCGGGTGATTATGAGTTAGTTTTGGTAGACCTAGTAGCCCTACGTCGAGGGAAAGACGAATCTATTAATGAATACATCTAGAGATTTCGGGATACAAGAAACCGATGTTTTCAAATTCATCTGGTAGAAAAACAGCTAGCGGGATTAGCATTTAATGGATTGTGATATTATTTAAAAGAAAGATTAGAAGGCATCCATTTTTTCATGCTAGCACAATTACACCTGAAAGGGAAATAGGGTTAAACTTTTCCTATAATTAATTTTGGTGGTTAATCGTCAACACAAACACATGGACTAACTAGTTTGTCTAGAATTCATGTATTACAGGTGCATAAGGTTCAACACAAACCAATAAAAGAATCAAAGTTAGGGATGTGGCAGAACCTCCTAAGTTATCAGGCCCACATGCACCTGTCCTTGTCTCAAAGGCCTTAGATTGCTATGCAGGTGCACCAGATAACTTAACAGGATCTGTCCGATTGCCCCAAGGACATCGGATAAACCACTTACAACCAGGACCGCAGGATTAAGTAACACAAATCACACACACCAATATTTTTGCAGCGGAAATCTTATCATCAAAATTTTACATTATATTTATCGGAGTGATTACAAAAGTATAAGTTTGAAATATATGCTAGCTCAAGTGACCATCCTTAATAAGAAGTATAGAAGGGTTACTTAGACTTATAAGAAGGCCGAGCCCACCGACACTTAACACCATCAACAACAGCACAAAGTTAGAACCTGAAAAACAACAGGGAATAAAACCTTGAGTATGGAATTACTCAGCAAGACTTACCCGACTAAAAAAAGACTCTCAAGGGTATGCTAGTTTCAAAAGGGATTCAAGGTATGGCTTATCAAGAATCAAGGACTCTGTTTTGCAGAAAAGCTTACTATGAGTGGATCCTTAGAGTCCATTTTTACTTGTCAGGTTAAGTAAAGTTACCTGCATCTAGAATTCTTTCTACCCTAGTTCAAGCACTTGGCCTATACTAGCCGTCTTTTATCATCCCTTCAGTTCACTGGATTGCTACGTGTAGGGCAGTGACCAAGTCTTCGTGTCCGAGAAGTAATGGCGATCCGAATCGATTAATACCCAGCTGGGGATCTCCAATCACACGACATATGTAGCACTTAACCCTTGCATATGTCAACTCGCCACCGGGGTTCTTAAGACCAGATCAGGTTCACGCTAACTGAGAGCACAGATACACCACCGTCTAGCCTCTTGCCATGGAGGGTACACGCTACTCTCGCCATCTCTCCACCCCCATTGTGTGTTATCTTATTCTGGTATTAGTCTGCCCAAGGCAAAGCTTACCCATGATGAGGCATGTGACCAGTTAAAAGGTCCTCGATCAGCAAGCCTACATCGAGAAGGTCCTTAATCGACATAGACAGAGACACTACACCGAGACTCTCTTCTCGTGCAAGTCAACCGCCCGGTCTCAGCTTAATTATTTAAACCCAAAGTTTGGTACCTGGCAGAGGTACATCTTTTCCGATGTTGAACCCATCAAGGCCTTTGATGGATTCACCATCACAAGTTTTTCTTTTTGAAAACATTCCCACCCACTTGAAGCATCACTTTTGTTTTAAAACAAAACATTTTTATTTGCTAAAGCAAGGCTAAGCATCAAAAATCCTTTTTGAAAAAGGGTATGAAGGAAGGGTATTCAATTTTCCAAGGAAGGAAATGCATCAATTGTTTGGCACACAACTCCTATCACCTAATGCATCAAACAAGGTGATAAAGATTTTAAAACACAAGGAGGTGGCAAATGCATCGAGGCTTGCCTGAATAACACTAGGTTAGTGTTTGTTAGGCGACCACTTGGCGAGCATCCTTTGGATTGGCACTCATCCAGGTTATCCATCTTCCGGTTCGTCCATCAGCATCATCCTGCGAATCAGCCCGCGCTTGGGGTCGACTTGGTTCTTCTTCCGTATCATGCGATCAATTAACGTACCTCATGGGATGCACGGTGCACATGTATGAGCATGAGTATATGTAAGGCCCAAAATCTGTATATAAATTTTTCTTAATAATAATAAAACAAATATATGAAAAAGTGAAATAGTAAATTCAGATATCACAAATTATACTTGAGGACTGAATTATGAAAACCAAGAATTATTTTAGAAAAGGAGTAACAAAAAAAATTCTATTCAACTAAACGATTATGCATTTCATTGTATGATGCACCATAAGCATTTATTTACATAAATATCTAAGTTTGAAGTAGCTTTTAATTCTCGTCCCACAATCAAAATACCATATTCCTGAAAAGAAAGGAACAATATGAATGGTTTCATATTTCAAACATTTATCAAATGAATAAATGAACTAGAGTAAATATCGCATCATGAATAATTTTGAGTGTGTATTAAATTTGAAATTCTTAAACTTTATCTTGGTTTGAATGGAAACCTAAATGTGAAAACAGAAAATGAGGAAGGAAATATTAATAAAGCTATTTATTACCTCCATAATTAAATAATAGAGGGTGGAATAAATAATAATAGGAGCATTTATCTATACATTGGAATTATATTTGAGATCATAAAAATTCAAACAGGGTTTTGAATTTAATATTCGAAACTTGAAATAGGAAACTTGAATTTAAATTGAAATTATAGCATAAACTTGAAAAGAAAATAGGAAAGAAAGGGGGAAGCTCGTTTCTGTACATGGGCCGTAACCTATCCACGTGACCTATTTCTAAGCGCTAGCCCATCTCCACTTTCTCTCCTCCAGTTGGCCCAACTTGGCGACCTGAGCTGCCCACACGCCCGGTTTCACTGCGGCTGGGACCCGCCTGCCATCCACTCATCCCCGCGCGTCGGACACTGTCTTTTTTTCCTCCCCACTCGAGTCTCTTGCACGTGGTCCCCACCCGTCGGTCTTCTTCCCCGTGTGACTCGGACCACGCCGTTGCGAGCGGATCGACCGTAATTTCAGGCGAGCACCCACCTGCTCGGACTCTGCCCTAGGTATAAAGCCGAACCTCCCCTCGCCCCTATCTGCTCCACGCCAACCCCTGGGAGCTTGGGACTGAAGCTTGGAGTTTTGCTGTTCGCAGCCGAGGGATCATCGCCGTGGGGAAAGGTTCCGCTGCCGTGGAACTCGCGCACGGTACAGCTCGGGATTCAACCAGTGGGTCTGGGGGCTTCGACTAGACGCGTGGATGGCATGGTTACACTTCGGGCGGGCTTGACGGCGGGGTCGTCGGTGAATTGCTCGCCGGAGTTTCTCCTTGGTGGCGGAGGTGCGCCTCACCGTGGACTGCAACACCGACTCGTCGCTGTGGGGTATGATCTCACCCACACGGTTCGCTTTGTTCTGTGCATCGAGTAGCGCCATCCAGTCGGGGTTGGGGGCGGCGAATTGGGCAAGGCTCGCCGCGGCGGCGGAAGCGCCACCGCGGGGTGGGCGGCGCCGTCGTGTCCACGCTCTGGACCTAGGAAATGACGGTCGGACCGTTGATCTCCTAGGCAATGGCTCTGATTAGAAGCAGGTGATACCCCTTCGCGACATTAAATCGGGGTCGTTGATCTTTGATCGGACGACGTAGGATTGATCTGCGGGTTCGGTTGACGCGGGCCGTGGATCGCTGATCCAACCGCCCTGGTTGCGTATCGCATCCCTGCTGGGGGGTTTTAATCTGGGCCGCTAGGCAGAGATCGGACGGCTAGGATCTGAGCTTACCCCTTCGCGATGGCCATCTCACTAAAGAGCCCTCGGGGAAAGCGGGAATCAACCCGCAGTCCTTCCCTGGCTAGTCTGTGTCTTAGGATCTTTTGCGCCAACACCCCTGCGCTTTCCTGTAATTGACGCCTAGTCCAGAAGGTTAGAAAATCTATTAAAAGTAAATAGAAATTGATTTTTAATGCATAAATAAATGCCAGAATTTGTTTAAATTGTAGAAAATGCATATGAACTCCAAATTGGTCCATTCCAGTTCCTAAAATTTTATAATATTATTGTCTATCCAATAGTACCACTGTTATTACATGAAATACACATTAAAATTTATTTCTCACTTAACACTATATTAAATGCATAAAATCTTTGAAAATCCATAACTTAAAATCTATACCTCCAAATTTAATGATTCCAATTCCTGTGTTCTTATTTTAATGTCTAGTTTATTACTGTATATTCCATTTGCATGTTTGATGTGATGTTAATTTATGCTATGCTATGTATGTATTGTGTTGATACGAGTAAACTAGCAAGTCACTGTGGAATCTGAGGTTCAACAAGTAGAGATACCTGAGTAGGAGCTCGTTGAAGGCAAGTTGTGCCCTTGATCACTTCTTTTACCCATTCATGTTCTTATTAATCATAATGATCTGCATAGGTTAATTTTGATGGGACCCAATAGGATGCCTAGATTTTGACTATCTTTATACCTTGTTTCACCACTGGTTTTACTACTAAAGTTTTGGGTAGTCATGCTATTGCTTTATGTGGATTTGGGTATAGAGATATTCATCACTCATTTTTACACTTGTTATTATCTGTTCATTATTTTATGTTCATGATAAGATCATTATGTTAATGGGAACATGGAGAACCACCCGGGAAAACAGTGCTACCACAAGGGTTTAATGGGACGCCCTTGGCTGATTAACTAGGAAAGCTAGTGGAGGGCTACCTTACCCGAAAGGGGCAAGGGCAGAAGGGGAGTGGTCAGTGTAGGGAGGTCCTTGGTTGATTTTGCTGCGATGGCGGTCACGCAAGAACCCTGCATTGGAGCTTCCTATAAACTGTAGCGGGTAGTCTGAAGCTAGTGGAACTTTGTAAAGGCCTCGTAGTGGTACCCTGCATCGCTTCCTTGGTAGAGGTGTATGGGGTCTGATCAACTCCGTGGCAAATGGGTAACACGACTTGTGGGTAAAGATGCGCAACCTCTGCAGAGTGTAAAACTAGTATACTAGCCGTGCTCACGGTCATGAGCGGCTCGGACACTCACATGATTAATCTATGGAACTTAAACTTAACCTGTCATTTCATTGCATTTGGGATTATTTTACTATTACCTTTATTTATTATTACTATGGATTGGTATTCACTTACACTTAGTAACTGCTAATAAAATTTTGACCAACTTATAAAAGCAATGCTCAGCTTCAGCCTCTATTCCATTGATCAGCCTTACACTTCATGAACTCCCACCTTTGGTGAGTTCATGCCACATTATTCACCACGACTTGTTGAGCTATGAACGTATGTGAGCTCACTCTTGCTGTCTCACACCCCCCCAACAGGAGAAGAACAGGTGGTTCAGGAGGAGCCACAAGGCGAGGAGTATGACCTGATCTAGGTGGCGTTTCTCAGTTGACATTTGCGCCGACGATCCTTAGTTCGTTTTATATTCATTATTTTATTTTGTAATAAGTCTTCCGCTATATAATAAATACTCTGATGTTTTATGACATTTATCTCTATACACTCTGTTATTATATATGTTGTCTTCTTTGGCGCATGTATGAGATGCACCCGACTTTGCTCCTTAAAGCCCGGGTGTTACAGAAGCGGTATCAGAGGAATGTTGACTGTAGGACGAAACCTAGATAGAACTGGACGACCCCTACATACTTATCTTTGCTACTCTGGTTCTTTTCTAAACTTTTCTTAATCTTTTCTCATCTATTTCCGCTTTACTATGATTACTCTTACCTTTTCACTTCTAAAGACAAATGTGGATTTCACACTTTGAAATCCTTAACCTAAAGTGACTTTAGGAATAGGAGACCTAATCTTAGGGACAAAAGCAAAACTATTTTTGTAGATATTAGTATGCTTGAGTGTTTGTTCTTATGATACTTGTCTGATTTGGATCTTTGATTGAGTGTGATGGGTTGTGGAGTAATGTCCACAATTACATCTGCATATATGTATAGGCTTAAATAGAATTCATAAGAAAACTAAGCAATTTAGATTATCCTCCATTAAAATGTATCTATCTCATAGAGATCCCTCTAATCTTAAAAGACTCTCCCATATCTTAATAGATTCATCGTATCTTATAAGATTCTCTCTTATCTTACTAGATCCACCTCATCTTAAAAGATTCTTCTTACCTTAATAAATTCATCTTATCTTGAAGAGATTCTATCTTATCATAACATATCTAACTAATCTCAAAAGATTCTAACATATCTTAATAATACATAGTCTACCCTGTTGGACCTATCTAACCTAGACTAGTCTAATCTAGTCATATCCAATCTAATCTAGATCTTATCTTACCT
Organism: Zea luxurians; assembly: GCA_029449295.1. Classification (NCBI taxonomy): domain Eukaryota; kingdom Viridiplantae; phylum Streptophyta; class Magnoliopsida; order Poales; family Poaceae; genus Zea; species Zea luxurians. Next base: position 31,011,899 of record JAOPSE010000010.1, on the reverse strand, counting down.
AATGTGACCTGATCTAGTGTGGTCTAATGTTATCTAACCTAATGTGGTCCACTTAAACAGATTAATGACACTAGTAGAAGAGATTAGACCCTACTAGCCATGTATTAACTTAACTTAGCACATTGGATAAACTCAACCATGAGCTAACCCAACCCATAGAGCCATGATGAATGGTATAACCTTTCTATGCCCACCTAACAACAAACAAACTTTTAACCTACATCTTGTAGTCTATCTCACCCATATATATCTCTCATCTTGACAGATTTTATTTTACCCTTGGATATTCACCTTATACGACTGGTTACCCCAATCTGGACATAAAACAAAGATTAAGCCCTACTAAAGAATCTTCAGATTATAACCAGCTACTAGCTTATTCATTCTGCTTATTGAATAATTTCCTTTGCAAAACTATTACCATATGCTTCTAACTTTCATGGTCAATACCAGGAAAGGAAAGATTATCACGCAACAGCAAACAGAAATGAATCCTCCAAATCCTCCACCTGTTGAAATCGATCAAGTGGTTGCTGCCCAAATACTGGTAATACAACAATTAACAGACCTGGTGACCGAGATGCAAAATCAGATAAGACAAGAACGCGAGGAAATACGTCAGGTCCGCCAAGAAATAAGGCAAGCGCGGTTGGAGAGACAACAACAACAACAACCTCCACCACCACCACCAGCTCCACCAAGCTACATAAACATATATATATATATATATAAATTACTACTATTTGTAAGATCTAGATGTTACTTTAGTTAGTAGATGATATGATACTATTTTAGGAGGAATAATAAGGTCTAATCGACCCCATGTGTTGCTAATAAAGTATGCATCATGCTGAGATTTTTGTTTGTGCATATGTGTCGAGACAATATGAGTATACACCCTTTCCTTACAAATCTCGAGGACGAGATTTCTGTTAAGGGGGGTAGGATTTGTAAGGCCCAAAATCTGTATATAAATTTTTCTTAATAATAATAAAACAAATATATGAAAAAGTGAAATAGTAAATTCAGATATCATAAATTATACTTGAGGACTGAATTATGAAAACCAAGAATTATTTTAGAAAAGGAGTAATAAAAAAAATTCTATTCAACTAAACGATTATGCATTTCATTGAATGATGCACCATAAGCATTTATTTACATAAATATCTAAGTTTGAAGTAGCTTTTAATTATCGTCCCACAATCAGAATACCATATTCCTGAAAAGAAAGGAACAATATGAATGGTTTCATATTTCAAACATTTATCAAATGAATAAATGAACTAGAGTAAATATCGCATCATGAATAATTTTGAGTGTGTATTAAATTTGAAATTCTTAAACTTTATCTTGGTTTGAATGGAAACCTAAATGTGAAAACAGAAAATGAGGAAGGAAATATTAATAAAGCTATTTATTGCCTCCATAATTAAATAATAGAGGGTGGAATGAATAATAATAGGAGCATTTATCTATACGTTGGAATTATATTTGAGATCATAAAAATTCAAACAGGGTTTTGAATTTAATATTCGAAACTTGAAATAGGAAACTTGAATTTAAATTGAAATTGTAGCACAAACTTGAAAAGAAAATAGGAAAGAAAGGGGGAAGCTCGTTTCTGTACATGGGCCATAACCTGTCCACGTGACCTATTTCTAAGCACTAGCCCATCTCCACTTTCTCTCCTCCAGTTGGCCCAACTTGGCGCCCTGAGCTGCCCACACGCCCGGTTTCGCTGCGGCTGGGACCCGCCTGCCATCCACTCATCCCCGCGCGTCGGACACTGTCTTTTTTTCCTCCCCACTCGAGTCTCTTGCACGTGGTCCCCACCCGTCGGTCTTCTTCCCCGTGTGACTCGGACCACGCCGTTGCGAGCGGATCGACCGTAATTTCAGGCGAGCACCCACCTGCTCGGACTCTGCCCTAGGTATAAAGCCGGACCTCCCCTCGCCCCTATCCGCTCCACGCCAACCCCTGGGAGCTTGGGACCGAAGCTTGGAGTTTCGCTGTTCGCAGCCGAGGGATCATCGCCGTGGGGAAAGGTTCCGCCGCCGTGGAACTCGCGCACGGTACAGCTCGGGATTCAACCAGTGTGTCTGGGGGCTTCGACTAGACGCGTGGATGGCATGGTTACACTTCGGGCGGGCTTGACGGCGGGGTCGTCGGTGAATTGCTCGTCGGAGTTTCTCCTTGGTGGCGGAGGTGCGCCTCACCGTGGACTGCAACACCGACTCGTCGCTGTTGGGTATGATCTCACCCACACGGTTCGCTTTGTTCTGTGCATCGAGTAGCGCCATCCAGTCGGGGTTGAGGGCGGCGAATTGGGCAAGGCTCGCCGCGGCGGCGGAAGCGCCACCGCGGGGTGGGCGGCGCCGTCGTGTCCACGCTCTGGACCTGGGAAATGACGGTCGGACCATTGATCTCCTAGGCAACAGCTCTGATTAGAAGCAGGCGATACCCCTTCGCGACATTAAATCGGGGCCGTTGATCTTTGATCGGACGACGTAGGATTGATCTGCGGGCTCGGTTGACGCGGGCCGTGGATCGCTGATCCAACCGCCCTGGTTGCGTATCGCATCCCTGCTGGGGGGTTTTAATCTGGGCCGCTAGGCAGAGATCGGACGGCTAGGATCTGAGCTTACCCCTTCGCGATGGCCATCTCACTAAAGAGCCCTCGGGGAAAGCGGGAATCAACCCGCAGTCCTTCCCTGGCTAGTCTGTGTCTTAGGATCTTTTGCGCCAACACCCCTGCGCTTTCCTGTAATTGACGCCTAGTCCAGAAGGTTAGAAAATCCATTAAAAGTAAATAGAAATTGATTTTTAATGCATAAATAAATGCTAGAATTCGTTTAAATTGTAGAAAATGCATATGAACTCCAAATTGGTCCATTCCAGTTCCTAAATTTTTATAATATTATTGTCTATCCAATAGTACCATTGTTATTACATGAAATACACATTAAAATTTATTTCTCACTTAACCCTATATTAAATGCATAAAATATTTGAAAATCCATAACTTAAAATCTATACCTCCAAATTTAATGATTCCAATTCCTGTGATCTTATTTTAATGTCTAGTTTATTACTGTATATTCCATTTGCATGTTTGATGTGATGTTAATTTATGCTATGCTATGTATGTATTGTGTTGATACGAGTAAACGAGCAAGTCACTATGGAATCTGAGGTTCAACAAGTAGAGATACCTGAGCAGGAGCTCGTTGAAGGCAAGTTGTGCCCTTGATCACTTCTTTTACCCATTCATGTTCTTATTAATTATAATGATCTACATAGGTTAATTTTGATGGGACCCAATAGGAGGCCCTAGATTTTGACTATCTTTATACCTTGTTTCACCACTGGTTTTACTACTAAAGTTTTGGGTAGTCATGCTATTGCTTTATGTGGATTTGGGTATAGAGATATTCATCACTCATTTTTACACTTGTTATTATCTGTTCATTATTTTATGTTCATGATAAGATCATTATGTTAATGGGAACATGGAGAACCACCCGGGAAAACAGTGCTACCACAAGGGTTTAATGGGACACCCTTGGCTGATTAACTAGGAAAGCTAGTGGAGGGCTACCTTACCCGAAAGGGGCAAGGGCAGTAGGGGAGTGGTTAGTGTAGGGAGGTCCTTGGTTGATTTTGCTGCGATGGCGGTCAGGCAAGAACCCTGCTTTGGAGCTTCCTATAAACTATAGCGGGTAGTCTGAAGCTAGTGGAACTTTGTAAAGGCCTCGTAGTGGTACCCTGCCTCGCTTCCTTGGTAGAGGTGTATGGGGTCTGATCAACTCCGTGGCAAATGGGTAACACGACTTGTGGGTAAAGATGTGCAACCTCTGCAGAGTGTAAAACTAGTATACTAGCCGTGCTCACGGTCATGAGCGGCTCGGACACTCACATGATTAATCTATGGAACTTAAACTTAACCTATCATTTCATTGCATTTGGGATTATTTTACTATTACCTTTATTTATTATTACTATGGATTGGTATTCACTTACACTTAGTAACTGCTAATAAAATTTTGACCAACTTATAAAAGCAATGCTAAGCTTCAGCCTCTATTCCATTGATCAGCCTTACACTTCATGAACTCCCACCTTTGGTGAGATCATGCCACATTATTCCCCACGACTTGTTGAGCTATGAACGTATGTGAGCTCACTCTTGCTGTCTCACACCCCCCAACAGGAGAAGAACAGGTGGTTCAGGAGGAGCCACAAGGCGAGGAGTATGACCTGATCTAGGTGGCGTTTCTCAGTTGACATTTGCGCCGATGATCCTTAGTTCGTTTTATATTCATTATTTTATTTTGTAATAAGTCTTCCGCTATGTAATAAATACTCTGATGTTTTATGACATTTATCTCTATACACTCTGTTATTATATATGTTGTCTTCTTTGGCGCATGTATGAGATGCACCCGTCTTTGCTCCTTAAAGCCCGGGTGTTACAGTATAAATAGTACAAGATAATCTACGCTAAAATGGATGAAACACTTATAACAAAACATTAAGCAAATGCTAGCTAGCGATGTATGACTAATTATAATAATGACGCCTTTCTAGCCTATTCGGAGGTACCGTATACATCGTAATACAATAAAATATACACACGCTCTACTTTATTTTATGATTTATTACAAAATCATATTACTACATATATTTTTACCTAGTCAGCATAGTATGACCACTATCATTTGACACAAGAAAACCTAAAAATGTGTACCAACAACTAAACCTAGAATAAGTTAACTAATTAATCAGGGCATCGACGTTCTTAAACAATACACTTGCACAATCAACCACGACCGTATTTACCAGCTATATGAGCAAGACACTAGACTTACTATTTATTTAACCACTCCTCACACAATAATCATTTTAAACTTTGAGTTTCGCGTGACACGACAACTTCATACGTATGTACACTCTCCATTGATGCATGAAGCGAGGCATCATGACATACATCTAATATCCTGACAACGCACCCGTGCTAAGAATAAAACACTCTTTACGGACAACTAATCCAACCAATCCATTCATCAGATCAGTCAATAAAAATTGCAGATTAGCATACTGTTCCAACAGCTGACACGAATCCACGAGATCAGTAATGATTCTCCAATTCTGCCATTACGTCAAGCACGTGGTGAGCACCACGTGGGATTTATTGTTTTATCCGAATTCTCGGGATCGTTTGACAACGCAAGGGATGTTGACGAGTTGGAGGCTTCCAGGGTCGAGCACGATAGAGGGCTTCGGGGCTCAACGCAAGTGGCGCGCAACTGACATACAGATCATCGGGATCGACGGGCATGTCGCGGACGCGGCGTGGATTGACGACGAGGAGCAAGGGGATGTTACAGCACACGAAGGGCGACACAAAGATGTTGGGCACCGACTACGACGTGTTGGGCAGAGCAGAGAGCTAACCCCGCGTTGCGTTAACGGCAGCGCGGTTCGGGTAAGGCTACGCAAGCACTGGACGAGGAAAACGATGAGCTCGACGGCACGCGAAGCTATCGCCAGCGATGACACGACGATGGCGATATGAGCAAACGCGGATCGGCGCAGGCCAAACACCAGACAACCGTGGCAGTGAGGAACTCGCTATGGGAGCAGTGGAGCATGCGCAAAGGAACTTGAGGCCGAGCACGCAGATAGCTTCGGCGAACACGAAGCTGTACGCCGGCCATGGGAGGCAAGGGAGTTCGCGGCTGCGTGCACAGGGAGCACAAGGAGGTGGGTGCCGAGTTGGAGGAGGTAGCCGCGGCGCGCAGAAGCGGAGCGCGTGACACTGGAGCAGAGCAGCAGGAGCGTGCGCATGGCATGGCTGTAGGAAGGCGAGCTGAGGGGAGAGAGTGGAGGGGGAAGAGAGGAGCGGCTGGGCAAGCAGCCATGGCAGCAGGGAAGCTCGGCCAGGTGAGCCAGTGGCGCGACGTAGAGAACCGGAGGGCACACAGCCACTGAAAAAGTAGAGGCTGGGCACGGCACGCCAGCAGGGGGAAGCCACCATGGAGGGTGATGAGGACATCACCTGCAACATGAGTACGACTACACCAGCAGCACCTCCACATCAAGCGCCACTTCCTTCATTAGCTGGGCCAATCACTCGAGCCCGTGCCAGAGATCTTAACTTTGTCATGCTACTGAAGAATGAGGGCCCAGAAGAATAGACGACCTAGAGTTGCGTTTTCCCCTTTGGCCGCCACTAGGGGCTGCGCCCCCTCTCTCTATTTATCCAGGAGCAGCGCCTCCATTGTTTTCGAGTTTTGTTTTACGTTAGCTTTAGCTATTCTCGAACACGCGCAAATCAGCGTTGTCTTTGTATATTTAGAACTCCACCCTCGAGTAATAAATTAGATTGCTCGCATCTTTTTCTTGTTTGTTCTTTGATTGCGCACAGGAAACGATCTTCGTGATCAGGCCGATCTCGCATCAGCAAGGTCGGTAACCATAGGGAGTTGGTTCAGCGATAGCATTGGCGCCTCAGGCTTGCTCATCGTAGTCGGATCGCAATGGTCATCTTCCGCCAAATCGGAATTATCTCCACTCACCGAAAGATCGGGCACCTCAACTCTATCAAGTGGTATCAGATTTCCAGGTTGATCGGTGAGTTTATCGAGTGTTTTTTTTCTCCTACAGTCCACAAAATCACATAAAAATTCAGGTTAGACCTTATCCCAACACCCTTTTGAGCCTCGCACTTTATTTCAATAATCTGTATTGTTGAATTTGTGTGCTTTCGCGTCATTTGTTGTTGGTCGCATTGTGTTTTTTGTCACCATCCTTCTTTCTTCCACCATTCAAACCCTAGCGCGCCGCCACCATCTTCCATTTGATCACGCCATAAACCGAGTCAACGCCGCTTCCTTGTTTTTCTCCTTCGGTTACGTCAAAAAAACAGAAACAAAAGAAAAAAAAGAAAACGATAGAGAACGGATAGAACCAGAGAACAAACAAAAAAAGAAAGGAACTTGTTGACTCATCTCGGTCGTTTTAAACATAACTTGAGGTACCTTCCTTAAACCGGGCATAACTTTTCGCTCGGTTGTTCAAAAAATCTGAAATTTTTACAGGAGCTTGTTGACACCATTCTACGGCCTGTTTGGTTTCGATAAAATTGTCAAAAAAACTTATGAAAATAAAGAAAAAAATTCGTCAAAGCTCTTGCATGCTTTTCAGAGAACTTGCTCTTTTTCTGTAGACCACATTTATCTCTGTTTTAGGTGAAATTTGGTGTAGCTCCTATTTTGTTGCTTCTTGTGCTGAGAAAAATATGAAAAAAATCTTACATAAAAGAAAAACAAAATCACCTGTGATTCCTACTAGTGCCTTTTTGGCCTCGCTAGTACAATATTTACGGTACTGCCATTCTGCTAGTTCCATCTGTCTTTTGCACTTGTGGCCAGCAATATAGTTTCGTGTTTTGCACTATAATTCAACGTTGCATTATTGTTTGATCGTGCTAATCCTTGACTTAGTGCAGCCTACCCAGAACTCCACATATTTTTACGACGAGCAGGTTTCTGTTTCTCCAGGCAATCGCTCATCTAATCTTTCACCGGTTCCACCTGTTGGTTGCAGTTCACCACTGTGACTTGGTAAGTACAGATAAGAATTTGATAACAGCATTCCATTGAGCGAGTTTTCACCACCATTCCCCTATTGTCATCGGTTTTTCTCCTTTTGGTGTTTTGGTTTTTGCGCTAACTATGGCAGGAGCACACGACATGGTGGATGTCCAGTTGCAGGAAGTAAGGGGACATGTTGATGGACTTGCTGCTGACATTAGGACAATGCATGAACGGCTTGATTCAACGGTCACTTTGACGACTGCGCGTTTCAACCAGCTTGACCTTGCTCAAACAGTGACTCGCACCACACTCGACACCATCTTGGCACGACTTGATGCGTTGACCACAAAGATGGAGCAGGACTACGACGGTGACATTGAGCAGGGCGATGGAGATCGCCGTGCGGTTCGTCATCCTCCTAATGACTCATTTGCTAAGATTAAATTTGAAATTCCATATTTTAATGGTAAATATGATCCTGCTGCATATCTTGATTGGGAATTGGAGGTAGAACAAAAATTTTCATGCACGATATTCCTGCTAATAGCCAAGTGAAGGCTGCCATTAGTGAATTTACTGATTTTGCTTTAATTTGGTGGCGTGAGTATAAACAAAAACTTCCCATTAACAGTGTCACTACTTGGACCCAATTAAAAACTGCCATGTGCCACAGGTTTGTTCCTTCCTATTATGCCCGTGATTTGCTTAACAAGGTTCACAATCTGTTGAGGAATATTACCAGGAGTTACAAAAAGGTATGCTTCATTGTGGTTTGGTTGAGTCGGATGATGCTGCTATGGCGCGTTTTCATGGTGGTTTGAACAGGGAAATTCAGGATATACTTGATTATAAGGATTATTTTGATATAACCACATTGTTTGAATATGCTTGCAAAGCTAAACGTGAAGTGTAGGGACGACGATCAAAGACATATACTAACTCTTTTGCAGGCCGGGGTTCGACACACAGCTCAACTCCTTCCAGCCCTGCACCTTCTATGCCTACACCGCGCACAGGGACGGCCAAGCCAGCGGCGCCCCTGCCAAAGGCACCATTTCTTCCACAGGACGTACACGGGATATTTAGTGCCATCGTTGCAGAGGGTTTGGGCACATGATTCGGGACTGCCCAAACAAGCGTACCTTGCTTATACGTGACAATGGTGAGTACTCTTCAACCAGTGATTCCGAGGAAACTAGTCATGCTATGATTGCCACTAACCATGCAGAAAATGAGGAAGTCCACGTTGATCCCATCGACGCCGATAGGTACGAGAGTCTTGTTGTGCAGCGTGTTCTCAGCACACAGGTTGCCCAGGCCGAAAAAAATCAGCGACACACTCTATTCCATACCAAGGGCATTGTGCACGAACGGTCGATTCGCATCATCATCGATAATGACAGCTACAACAATTTGGCAAGTACAGCTTTGGTAGAGAAATTATCCTTGCCCACTCGCGCACACCCACATCCGTATCACATTCAATGGCTTAATGATGGTGGTAAAATAATGGTAACACGTTCGGTACGTGTCCCCTTTTCGCTGGGTTCTTATTTTGATTATGCTGATTGCGCTGTTATTCCTATGGAAGCTGCTCTTTGTTATTGGGTCGACCTTGGCAATATGATACTGATAGTTTACATCATGGTCGTTCAAATTATTATTCTTTCATGTTTAAAGGCCAGAAAATAATTATACCTCCAATGACCCCTGACCAAATTTTGAAAGATGATCTTACTAGGGCTGCTAAAACTGCACAACAAGTCAAATCGACATCAACCGCACCTATTAAATCTGAAATCAAGTTGCACTCTCCTGTTTTACTTGCTACACGTGCTGATTTTGATGATCTCCATGAAGCTCATATGCCCTGTTATGCACTTGTATGCTCGCGCATGTTTGTTCGCTTGATGATGCACCGTCTTTGGATATACCCCCTGCTGTTGTTAACCTTTTGTAGGAGTATGCTGATGTTTTTCCTACGGACTTACCACCGGGTCTTCCTCCGCTCTGTGGCATTGAGCATCAAATCGATCTCATCCACGACGCTTCTCTTCCGAACCGCGCCCCGTACCGTACAAATCTAGGTGAGACGAAGGAGATCCAGCGCCAGGTGCAGACGCTGCTTGATAAAGGTTACATTCGTGAGTCTCTTAGCCCTTGCTCGATTCCTGTTTTACTCGTTCCAAAGAAAGATGGGTCATGGCGTATGTGCGTAGATTATCGTGCTATTAATAACATCACAGTTCGTTATCGATATCCTATTCCACGCCTTGATGATATGTTAGATGAGCTTAGTGGTGCCGTTATTTTCTCTAAGGTTGATTTGCATAGCGGTTACCATCACATTAGAATGAAACTCGGTGATGAATGGAAAACGGCTTTTAAAACGAAATTTGGTTTATATGAATGGTTGGTTATGCCATTTGGATTGACTAATGCTCCCAGCACCTTTATGCGTTTAATGAACGAAGTTCTACGGGCTTTCATAGGTTTGTTTGTTGTTGTTTATTTCGATGATATCCTTATTTACAGCAAGTCTATCGAGGAGCATTTAGAACATTTGCGTGCTATTTTTGATGCTTTGTGTGCTGCTCGCTTGTTTGGTAACATGGAAAAGTGCACATTTTGCACGCAACGTCTCTCGTTTCTTGGTTATGTGGTTACTCTGCAGGGCATTGAGGTGGATAGTAGCAAGGTTGAAGCCATTCAAGACTGGTCTACACCAACGATGGTCACCCAAATTCGGAGTTTTCTTGGACTTGCAGGATTTTACCGCCGTTTTGTGCGTGATTTTAGCTCCATCGCTGCCACTTTGCACGAACTCATAAAGAAAGGTGTGTCTTTTGCTTGGGACCCCCACAAGAAGAGGCGTTCAACACTTTGAAAGATAAGTTAACCCATGCTCCACTCTTACAATTGCCTGACTTTCAGAAAGTGTTTGAACTTGAATGTGATGCTAGTGGTATTGGGTTAGGTGCTGTTTTGTTACAAGAAGGAAAACCGGTTGCTTATTTCAGTGAAAAATTAAGCAGTGCTAGCTTGAGATATTCTACTTATGATAAGGAACTTTATGCTTTAGTTCGCACTTTGCAAACATGGCAGCACTACCTTTGGCCTCGTGAGTTTATAATTCATTCTGGTCATGAGGATTTAAAACATATTCGTACCCAAACAAATCTGAACCGTCATCATGCTAGTTGGGTAGAATTCATCGAGTCCTTTCCTTACATCATTAAACACAAGAACGGGAAGGAAAATGTCATTGCTGATGCGTTGTCCTGTAGATATACCATGGTTTCACAATTAGAATTTAGAATCTTTGGCTTGCAAACTATGAAAGATCAATATGTGGATGATGCTGATTTTAAAGATTTCTATATACATTGTAAGGATGGCAAACCCTGGGGAAAATTTCACATACAGGATGGATTTTTGTTCCCGCTAACAAGCTGTGTATTCCAACAAGCTCGATTCGTCTTTTGTTGCTGCAGGAAGCTCATGGAGGCGGTCTCATGGGGCACTTTGGCGTTTACAAGACACATGAGGTGCTGGCCGCACACTTCTTTTGGTCTCGGATGCGCCGTGATGTTGAGCATCTTGTTGCATGTTGCACTACTTGCCAGAAAGCTAAGTCACGTTTGGGCAACCATGGTTTGTATACGCCTTTACCTGTCCCTTCTTCTCCTTGGCTTGATATTTCTATGGACTTTGTTTTGGGCTTGCCTAGAACTAAGAAGGGGAGGGATAGTATTTTTGTGGTTGTTGATAGACTCTCTAAAATGGCTCACTTTATACCTTGTCATAAAACTGATGATGCTAGCATTGTTGCTGAATTGTTCTTTAGAGAAATTATTCGTTTACATGGTATTCCAAAAACAATAGTCTCTGATCGCGATGCTAAGTTTCTAAGCCATTTTTGGAGATCTCTTTGGAATAAATTGGGAACTAAATTGCTGTTTAACACTACTTGTCACCCTCAGACTGATGGACAAACTGAGGTAGTAAATAGAACTTTATCTACCATGCAAAGGGCTGTTTTAGACACGAATTTGAGACATTGGGAGGATTGCTTGCCTCATGTTGAATTTTCTTACAATCATGCCACGCATTCTTCTACAAAGATGTGCCCTTTCCAGATTGTTTATGGTTACATCCCTAGGGCACCTATTTATTTGATTTCAATTAATGCTGCGAATGCCCCACATGTAGATGCTGCTGCATATATTGAACAAATGATTACCATACATGAACAAACGAAACAGAACATTGCTGCTACTAATGCAAAAAATCAGGTTGCTGGTAATAAAGGAAGAAAACTTGTTACTTTTGAGCCAGGTGATATGGTTTGGTTGCACTTGAGAAAGGATCAGTTTCCTATTTTGCGCCATTCTAAATTAATGCCTCGTGTTGCTGGTCCGTTTAAGGTGCTAACAAAGATTAATGATAATGCTTATATCCTTGACCTGCCTGCGGAATTTGGTGTTTCCACTAGTTTTAATGTTGCAGATCTGAAACCTTATATGGCTGATGATGAGGAGTTGCCGTCGAGGATGACTTCACTTCAAGAAGGGGAGGATGATGAGGACATCACCTGCAACATGAGTACGACTACACCAGCATCACCTCCACATCAAGCGCCACTTCCTTCATTAGCTGGGCCAATCACTCGGGCCCGTGCTAGAGATCTTAACTTCGTCATGCTACTGAAGAATGAGGGCCCAGAAGAATAGACGACCAGCCCAACTGCGGCCCATAGTGGACGACCTATGGTTGTGTTTTCCCCTTTGGCCGCCACTAGGGGCTGCGCCCCCTCTCTCTATTTATCTAGGAGCTACGCCTCCATTGTTTTCGAGTTTTGTTTTACCTTAGCTTTAGCTACTCTCAAACACGTGCAAATCAACGATGTCTTTGTGTATTCAGATCTCCACCCTCGAGTAATAAATTAGATTGCTCGCATCTTTTTCTTGTTCGTTCTTCGATTGCGCAAAGGAAACGATCTTCGTGATCAGGCCGATCTCGCATCAGCAAGGTCGGTAACCATAGGGAGTTGGTTCAGCGATTGCATTGGCGCCTCAGGCTTGCTCGTCGTAGTCGGATCGCAAGGGTCATCTTCCGCCAAATCGAAATTGTCTCCACTCACCGAAAGATCGGGCACCTCAACTCTATCAGAGGGAGTAGCGGCAGTTGCGCAGGAAGCTGGTACAGAGAGCTTCAGCGGCGAGCGCAAGAGATATGGGCGCGAGCTGAAGACGAGCTCGATCGGAACTTGGGCTAGGGCGGGCGCCATGGCCGAGAGCTGAGAGGCGTGGCGACCATGGAACCTGAGTACCTGCTGGGGAGGGAGGAGAGAGGAAACCGCGTGCGCCCAGCAGAGGAGCCAGGGGCGCGCGGAGGGGCGAGCCAGGGAGGAGCACCGGCGAGCCCAGGGACTCCACGGGCTAGAGCAACGCGCAAGGAGCAGAAGAGATGGGAACACGGCGCTAGAAAAGAAGGAACGGCTGGGGAAGAAAGAGCAGCGCGCAGGGGAGCAGATAAGCACCATGAAGAAAAAAATCCAGGGAGAGGGCGGCGGTAGATAGGGATGAAAGAGATTTTTCCCAGATTTTTTTGATTTATCTGTTTTCTCTATTTTTTAGTAAAGAAAATTGCAGATATTTTAGATCATGATTTTTAGCGATAATTAAAGAGTCGACAGTAAGTGTAACACGGTTTTATTTGATTCGAAACTTAATAATTCATCCTTAGTCTGAATTATTGCGACACGAGCCGCGAAAGTCTAATTTGAGATCGAGGCGAGAAACACACGAACTGAACTACATGGATTTCAGCTTCAGTATTTTAATCTGCATTTGGTTCAGTTGACTTCATATGATTTCCGTTCGCTACTCGAACACTCGACTAGAGGACAATTTAATTAAACATCCGTAGATGTGATGTTACGGATGACAAAAAGGGGACTACTTTATTTTTCACCGAAAACTTAGTCTTCGGGTTCTATTTAATTGGCCCGGGATAAAAATCACCCAGTGGGTCGAGCTTCTGAATTCATGTTCGCGCGAGCGATGTATTTTAAATAATCACCAGACGCACCGATTTTTGTAACGACGATGTTCCGAACATCACGAAAATTTAGGAAGAGCCTGGACAGATAAAAATAAAAACAATGTCGAACTCACGACAGACAAAACAGATGCGATATTAAAATCACAATAGGCGAAGATGATTAAATTTTAGCATCTGTTTCATTCAATGATATTACGTGCTTAAACCCGTACTCGTTGTCGAGCGGAATATAAACACCTGGGGTGTTACAATCCTCCCCCTTAAAAGAATCTCGTCCCGAGATTCGGAGCGAAAGACTTTTAAGTGTAGAGAAGCATGTAACCCACGTCCATATCAGCGGTAATCACAAGGCAGTCCAAGCAAAGGCGAGTGTCTCAGAATATGGTTTCTCTAGCGGACATAACATGTATCGCCTTAGGCTAATTTAGATATGTCCACCAATAGAGACGATGTCTGCCATGGGAACACATAAGGTTCCATGTGTGCAATTTGCTTTTTCTGATGACACTGTACTATCTGAGTCTGTTGGGCGAGCGACAATTACGCGATTTTACCCAAATAGAATCAGATGCAACCTCTTGGGTAAAACATACAGAAAGAGGTTTACCAACAAGTGGTCACGGTAAGTTCATAGCACACGAGATGGGTGTGAATGTCAAATAACATCACATTTAACCCGTGGCTAGCTAGAAAATCCAAGTCCCTGAAAGGTGATATAGATTCGAGAAAATCACCAACGGTGGGATCTGTAAATGCTGTCTTTGCAACCAATCCATTTTATCGAGCACTAATCATGGCTCGACTTGATCACTCATGCTGGAAAAGCACACGTGAGGCAATCGAGGCACGACTAGAGCGATGATTAGGTGATTATTAGTCGACTTAACTTGATCTGTGTAAGCACTTTCTTAGAATGGTTTGAACCAAAGTGAGTTTAGATAACTCGATAAAACAATCTCTAAACTCAACCTTTGTTCATTGGGCAGTTACAAGTTAATAAAACCAACTTGTTGAACTACTTTTGACATTGGGCATGTTCTCTCAGTACCATCGGTAAGCCAAGGGTTGAGAGTTCACTTTGGTTAACAGGGGATCATGCACTTGGGTAGAAATCCATTTGGTCAGGTTGTTCATACGTTTCTTCATGCGAGATGAATCATTCACTTGGTTAGGGAATATATGAATTAAATAGGAGAGCGAATGAACAGACTCCTACATCTCAGCAGCAGGGGAAAGTCAATCTCCATTTTGAGAGCTAATCAGTTGTTTCTCAACACTAAAAAGCTCCAAGGCTGCCAAAATGGTTACAAGTAGAAAGCCAAACAGATCATGGCCCGATGAAACGAACAAGGCATGGCCATAACCTAACTTGGATGACGAAGGGAGTATGTTGGGAGACTGTTAATTCAACCCCAAGCATATTTCTATGCCCATCGCAAAGATTACAAGGTCAAGGATTAGTATCTGATTAGATACGGAGGGAAACAATCATAAGATTAAGTTGGTACGCCTTCAATAGAAATGAGGAAATCAAAGGCATCAAACTCAAGAAAATGATCACGCATGTCTTTCCTAGGTTAGGTTGATAAAGCAATGATGTGATCATCAAGAACAGGCAAACTGGAATTAGGGATATCCGCTTGCGCCAATCAAATAAGGGCATGGTCTAAGATGGAAATATGACTCAAGATTCTTATTTTAAGCCTGCGTGCAATTTTACATCCAACAAAAAGATTATCTAAGCATTCATTTGCATGGGCTTGGTCATGGAGTAATAATGGAAAATTCAAATTTGGGTCGTGGTGCACTAAATAAGAACAGGGCCTAGTTTTGGGTTTACGCAATCAAGTCACCGACTCTCTATAGGCACGTCAAGTTCAAGAGCAAACACACATAACACCTAATAATTACCTAAAGAATGGAGGACAACTATTCAATTAAAGTTCATAATACAGCATTACACCACATTAGCTACAATCACTGGTTACTGGAATAAAGATGAGAGAAGCATTTTGGATGTATAGGTGACAAACATGATGCAACAATCAGGATGCATGCTTGTCTTATTCGTCCTCACAAATTTTGCCAACGTAATGTGGCAATAACGTTCTATCTCGGTGGAATACTTACTACTCTCACAGTATTTTGCTAGTTGTCAGCTACACATATGTTTCGAGGTTAGTGTACCTGCAGAAAATTCCATCGCAGCCCAATTTCCCATGATGCAAGATCCACACATGACAGTTTATCACAGTTTATACTCCATATATTGCTATATGGAGGCCAGCTCATCATTAAGCGCCGAACCACGCATAGGCGCTGTTGCCACACTTTAACTATAGGGCAACTCATTATGGTAACTCACCTTCTTACCTGAGCGTAGGTGTGTCGTTACAAGTACAATACACTTCTCAGTATTCCCATGTCTATATACCCATACACATCCATGGGGTACCAAATTCCCAGAAAATTAATTACTCCACATCGCAGCCTTCATATATACATATGTGTAACATGTATATAATCAAGCGCTTTCTATACTCTTCCCTAGACCGACGTTTGTTCGGTCATGCTCTCACATCTCACCTTACCTGAGCGTCGATCCATTCAGAACTGAATGGCCTCAAAAATAACATTACACATGTATACAATACCCCCGGTTGTGGGTTAGTGGTTTTGAACTAAGCCACCTGATAGTCCTTAATTTAGGGCTTAACAGAGGATGTCGCTAGCATTATAGTTTTTCAAAACTGTTTTTCAAAGCCAAACAATGTGTTTAGTTGAAAATAGGTTTTTCAAAACCAAAACTTTTGTTTTGAAAATACGTATGTGACCGTATATACTTAATCTTGCTCCGATACCAGCTGTGCACCTCCTAAGTTATCGGGCCCACATGCACATGTCCTTGTCTCAAAGACCTCAGACTGTTATGTAGGTGCACCAGACAACTTAACAGGATCCGTCCGATTGCCCCAAGGACATCGGATAAACCACTTACAACCAGGACCGCAGGATTAAGTAACACAAATCACACACACCAATATTTTTGCAGTGGAAATCTTAGCATCAAATTTTTACATTATATTTATCGGAGTGATTACAAAAGTATAAGTTTGAAATATATGCTAGCTCAAGTGACCATCCTCAATAAGAAGTATAGAAGGGTTACTTAGACTTATAAGAAGGCCGAGCCCACCGACACTTAACACCATCAACAGCAGCACAAAGTTAGAGCCTGAAAAACAACAGGGAATAAAACCCTGAGTATGGAATTACTCAGTAAGACTTACCCGACTAAAGAAAAGACTCTCAAGGGTATGCTGGTTTCAAAAGGGATTCAAGGTATGGCTTATCAAGAATCAAGGACTCTGTTTTGCAGAAAAGCTTACTATGAGTGGATCCTTAGAGTCCATTTTTACTTGTTAGGTTAAGTAAAGTTACCTGCATCTAGAATTCTTTCTACCCTAGTTCAAGCACTTGGCCTATACTAGCCGTCTTTTATCATCCCTTCAGTTCACTGGATTGCTACGTGTAGGGTAGTGACCAAGTCTTCATGTCCGAGAAGTAATGGCGATCCGAATCAATTAATATCCAGCTTGGGATCTCCAATCACACGACATATGTAGCACTAAACCCTTGCATATGTCAACTCGCCACCGGGGTTCTTAAGACCAGATCAGGTTCATGCCAACTGAGAGCACAAATACACCACCGTCCAGCCTCTTGCCACGGAGGGTACACGCTACTCTCGCCATCTCTCCACTCCAATTGCGCGTTATCTTAATCTGGTATTAGTCTGCCCGAGGCAAAGCTTACCCATGATGAGGCATGTGACCAGTTAAAAGGTCCTCGATCAGCAAGCCTACATCGAGAAGGTCCTTAATCAACATAGACGGAGACACTACACCGAGACTCTCTTCTCGTGCAAGTCAACTGCCCGGTCTTAGCTTTATTATTTGAACCCAAAGTTTGGTACCTGGCAGAGGTACATCTTTTTGATGTTGAACCCATCAAGGCCTTTGATGGAATCACCATCACAAGTTTTTCTTTTTGAAAACATTCCCACCCACTTGAAGCATCACTTTTAAACTAATTAAGTAGGGCAACTAAACCTAGAATAAGTTAACTAATTAAGCAGGTCATCAACGTTCTTAAACAATACACTTGCATAATCAACCACGACCGTATTTACCAGCTATATGAGCAAGGCACTAGACTTACTATTAATTTAACCACTCCTTACACAATAATCATTTTAAACTTTGAGTTTCGCGTGACACGACCACTTCATACGTATGTACACACTCCATTGATGCATGAAGCGAGGCATCACGACATACATCTAATATCTTGACAACGCACCCGTGCTAAGAATAAAACACTCTTTACGGACAACTAATCCAACCAATCCATTCATCAGATCAGTAAATAAAAATAGCAAATCAGCTTACCGTTCCAACATCTAACACGAATCCGCGAGATCGGTAATGATTCTCCAATTCTGCCATTATGTCAAGCACGTGGTGAGCACCACGCGGGATTTATTGTTTTACCCGAATTCTCGGGATCGTTTGACGATGCAAGGGATGTTGACGAGTTGGAGGCTTCCAGGGTCGAGCACGATAGAGGGCTTCGAGGCTCAACACAAGTGGCGCGCAACTGACAGATAGATCATCGAGATCGACAGGCACGTCGCGGACGCGACGTGGATTGACGATGAGGAGCAAGGGGATGTTACAACACACGAAGGGTGACACAAAGATGTTGAGCACCGACTACGATGTGCTGGGCAGAGCAGAGAGCTAACCCCCGTGTTGCGTTAACGGTAGCGCGGTTCGGGTAAGGCCACGCAAGCACTGGACGAGGAAAACGACGAGCTCTATGGCACGCGAAGCTATCGCCAGTGACGACACGACGATGGCGATATGAGTGAACGCGGATCGGCGCGGGCCAAACACCGGACAACTGTGGCTGTGAGGAACTCGCTATGGGAGCAGTGGAGCGCGCGCACAGGAACTTGAGGCCGAGCACGTAGGGAGCTCCAGCGAACACGAAGTCATACGCTGGCCATGAGAGGCAAGGGAGTTCGCGGCTGCGCGCACAGGGAGCACAGGGAGGTGGGCGCTGAGTTGGAGGAGGTAGCCGCGGCACGCCGGAGCGGAGCGCGCGACGCTGGAGCAGAGCAGCAGGAGTGCGCGCATGGCGTGGCTGTAGGAAGGCGAGCTCAGGGGAGACAGTGGAGGGGGAAGAGAGGAGCGGCTGGGCAAGCAGCCATGGGAGCAGGGAAGCTCGGCCAGGCGAGCCAGGGGCGCAACGTAGAGAACCGGAGGGCGCGCAGCCACGGAAAAAGCAGAGGTTGTGCGCGGCACGCCAGCAGGGGGAAGCCACCATGGAGGGAGTAGCAGCAGTTGCGCAGGAAGTTGGGCGACCGAGCGCATGGGAGCTCTAGGGCGCGTGGTACAGAGAGCTTCAGTGGCGAGCGCAGGGACATGGGCGCGAGCTGAAGACGAGCTTGGCCAGAACTTGGGCCAGGGCGGGCGCCATGACCGAGAGCTCAGAGGCGTGGCGGCCATGAAACCTGAGTACCTGCTGGGGAGGGAGGAGAGAGGAAACCACGTGCGCGCATCAGAGCAGCCAGGGGCGCGCGGAGGGGCGAGCCAGGGAGGAGCGCCGGTGAGCCCAGGGACTCCACGGGCTAGAGCAACGCGCAAGGAGCAGAAGAGATGGGAACACGGCGCTAGAAAAGAAAGAACGACTGGGGAAGAAAGAGCAGCACGCAGGGGAGCAGATAAGCACCGTGAAGAAAAAATCCAGGGAGAGGGCGGCGGTAGATAAGGATGAAAGAGAGTTTTCCTAGATGTTTTAGATTTATCTATTTTCTCTATTTTTAGTAAAGAAAATTGCAGATATTTTAGATCATGATTTTTAGCGATAATTAAAGGGTCGACAGTACGTGTAACACGGTTTGATTTGATTCGAAACTTAATAATTCATCTTTAGTCTGAATTATTGCGACACGAGCCGCGAAAGTCTAATTTGAGATCGAGGCGAGAAACAGACGTACCGAACTACACGGATTTCGGCTTCAGTATTTTAATCTGCATTTGGTTCAGTTGACTTCAGACGATTTCCGTTCGCTACTCGAACACTCGACTAGAGGACAATTTAATTAAACATCCGTAGATGAGATGTTACGGATGACAAAAAGGGGACTACTTTATTTTTCACCGGAAGCTTAGTCATCGGGTTCTATTTAATTAGCCCGGGATAAAAATCACCCTGTGGGTCGAGCTTCCGAATTCGTGTTCGCGCGAGCGATGTATTTTAAATAATCACCGGACGCACCGATATTCGGAACGACGATGTTCCGAACATCACGAAAATTTAGGAAGAGCCCGGGCAGATAAAAATATAAACAATGTCGAACTCGCGACAGACAAAATAGATGCGATATTAAAATCACAAGAGGCGAAGATGATTAAATTTTAGCATCTGTTTCATTCACTGATATTACGTGCTTAAATCCATACTCGTTGTCGAGTGCAATATAAACACCTGGGGTGTTACAAGGGACTCATTTGAAACAGAGCAAAGAACTTAAGTGTGCTGTGGACTTGCGCACCGGACTGTCCAGTGGGCCACCGGACAGTGTCTGGTAGACCAGGACCGTATGGGTGTCAACCAACCACTCTCGGGAAAACGCAGGCGCGCTCCGCTATAATTCACCGGACTGTCCGGTGTGCCACCAGACTGTCTAGTGAGCCAGCGGGCAATGGCTATCTGCGCGCAACGGACGACTCTGCAAAGTGCTACAGTGAGCTACAGTGTAGCGTCAGAAGTCAGAGCCACGAAGTTAGAGGGCACCTGACTGTCTGGTGTGGCACCAGACTGTCCGGTGCTGCAATAAGACAAATCTCCAATGGTCGACTTCGCTCCGAACCCTAATGGTTGGGTGATGTGGCGGGGCACCAGACAGTGCACAGTGCCTGTCCGGTGGCTCACCGGACTGTCCGGTGCGCCCATCGCCAGCAGCCTCCCCAACGGCTACCCAAGTGGTTGGGGGCTTTAAATACCCCCCAACCACCACAACTTCAAGCATCCAAGTTTTCTGAAGATCACATTCAATACAAGAGCTCTAGAGATCAAAGCCTCTCCAAGTCTCAAATTCATCTCAAACACTTAGTGACTTGTGAGAGAGAGATTTTGTGTTCTTTTGAGCTCTTGCTTCTTGGATTGTCTTTCTTCTTTTCCCATTCTTACTCTCAACTGCTTTGTAAGCGAGGCAAGAGACACCAAGTGTGTGGTGGTCCTTGCGGGGTCTTAGTGACCCGTGATATTAAGGAAGAAGGCTCACTCGGTCTAAGTGACTGTTTGAGAGAGGGAAAGGGTTGAAATAGACCCGGCCTTTGTGGCCTCCTCAACGAGGACTAGGTTCTTTGGAACCAAACCTCGGTAAAACAAATCACCATGTTCATCCGCTTGATTCTCATTTGATTTGTTTTCGCCCTCTCTCCCGGACTTGATTTTAGTTCTAATGCTAACCCCGGCTTGTAGTGTGTGTTTAAAGTTGTAAATTTCATATTACGCCTATTCACCCCTCACTAGGCGACTTTCAATTGGTATCAGAGCTAGTTCTTCATTTAGAGTCTAACCAACTTGAAGTGATGTCTAGAGATCACGCCAAGAGAGAGATCATGACCGGCGAGAAGGCCACAAGCTCGGGGAGGACTCTCTCAAGGGAGTCCGGTAACAAAAACAAGGAGGAATCCTCTTCCTCCATCAAGTCGCATCGGAGAGGTGACAAGAAGAAGATGAAGAAAGTGGTCTACTACAAGACTGACTGTTTATCACCCGCCACATCGAGCTTCGAGTCATCCACCACTTCTAAGCGCCATGAGCGCAAGAAGTATAGTAAGATGCCCCTACGCTATCCCCGTATTTCAAAGTGCGCTCCATTAATTTCCGTACCCCTAGGCAAACCACCATATTTTGATGGTGAGGATTATTGTATGTGGAGTGATAAAATGAGGCACCATCTAACCTCACTCCACGAAAGTATTTGGGATATTGTTGAGTATGGAGCACAGGTACCTCAGGTGGGGGACAAAGATTATGACTCGGACGAGGCCACCCAAATTAGGCACTTTAACTCTCAAGCCACATCTATACTCCTCGCCTCCTTGTGTCGAGAGTAGTATAACAAGGTGCAAGGGTTAAAGAGCGCCAAGGAAATTTGGGACGTCCTCAAGACCGCGCACGAAGGGGACGAGGTAACCAAGATCACCAAGCGCGAAACGATCGAGGGAGAACTCGGTCGATTCGTCCTCAACAAAGGAGAAGAGCTGCAAGCAATGTACAACTGACTAAAGATAATGGTGAATCAAGTGCGCAACCTCGGGAGCACCAAGTGGGATGACCATGAAATGGTCAAGATTATTCTTATATCACTTGTTTTTCGTAATCCCACTCAAGTGCAACTAATCTGTGGAGACCCTAGATATAAATAAATGTCTCCCGAGGAAGTAATTGTCAAGTTTGTGAGCTTTGAACTAATGATCAAAGACTCCAAACACATTGTCAACTTGGAGCAAGGCGCCACCTCTACACCCGAGGTGCAACCCGTCGCATTCAAAGTGACGAAAGAAGAGAAGGAGTCTACATGAAGTAGGCTTCTAATCGATGCCTCCAAGCTCGACAACAAGGAAATGGTGCTCATCATCAAGAGCTTCCGCCAAATCCTCAAACACAGGAGGGGAAAGATTACAAGTCCCGCTCCAAGAAGGTGCTACCGGTGTGGTAAGTCTGGTCACTTCATTGCTAAATGTCCTATTTCTACTGGAAGTGATAGGGACGACGACAAGAAAGGGAAGAAGAAGGAGAAGAAGAGATACTACAAAAAAGGGCGGCGATGCCCACATGTGTCGGGAATGGGACTCCGATGAGAGCCCCACCGACTCCTCGTCCGATGAGGATGCCGCCAACATCACCATCAACAAGGGCCTCCTCTTCCCCAACGTCGGCCACAAGTGTCTCATGGCTAAGGACGGCAAGAAGAAGAATGTACACTCTAGAGCCACCCCCAAATATACAACATCTAGTGATGAGGGTAGCTCTAGTGATAGTGAAGATAATTTAATGTCTCTCTTTGCCAACCTTAGCATGGACCAAAAGAAAAAATTAAATGAATTAATTGAAGCAATTAATGAGAAGGATGAACTCTTGGATAGCCAAGAGGACTTCCTAATTAAAGAAAACAAAAAATTGTTAAATTGAAAAATGCTTATGCTCAGGAAGTAGAGAAATGTGAAAATTTATCTAAGGAGCTTAGCATTTGTCATGATTCAATTTCTAGTCTTAGAAATGAAAATGCTAGTTTAGTTTCTAAGATTGAAAAATTGAATGTTTGCAATGATTCTATTTTCTGTCTTAGAGATGAGAATGCAAGATTGAAATCTAAGATAGAAGAATTAAATACTTGCAAACCTTCTACATCTACTGTTTAGCATATTTCCATTTGCACTAGATGTAGAGATATTAATGTTGAGGCTATAGATGATCACCTTGCCATGATTAAGAAACAAAATGATCATATAGCCAAATTAGATGCTAAAATTGCCGAGCATGAGCTCGAAAATGAAAAATTTAAATTTGCTTGTAGTATGCTTTATAATGGGAGAGGCCTGGCATTAAGGATGGCATTGGTTTCCAACAGGGGAGCAATATCAAGCTTAATGCCCCTAAAATATTGTCCAATTTTGTTAAGGGCAAAGCTCCCATGGTTCAGGATAATGAAGGCTACATTTTATATCCTGCTAATTATCCTGAGCAAAAAATTAGGAAGATTCATTCTAGGAAACCTCATACTGTTTCACATCATGCATTTATGTATAAAAATGAGGCTTCTAGCTCTAGGCATACCACACATGTCAAAATGCCTAGAAAGAAAATTCCTGCTGCATCAAATGAACATAATGTTTCTTTTAAAACTTTTGATGCTTCTTATGTTTTAACTAACAAATCAGGCAAAGTAGTTGCCAAATATTTTGGGGGCAAACACAAGAGTTCAAAGACTTTTGTTTGGGTACCCAAGGTGCTTGTTTCTAACATCAAAGGACCCAAGACTGTTTGGGTACCTAAGAACAAGGCCTAAGTTTGTTTTGTAGGTTTATGCATCCGGTGGTTCAAGGTGGATAATCGATAGCAGGTGCACAAACCACATGACAGGGGAGAAAAGGATGTTCTCCTCCTATGAGAAAAATGAAGATCCCCGACGAGCTATCACATTCGGGGATAGAAATCAAGGTTTAGTCAAAGGTTTGGGTAAAATTGCTATATCACCTGACCATTCTATTTCCAATATTTTTCTTGTAGATTCTTTAGACTACAATTTGCTTTCTGTTTCTCAATTATGCAAAATGGGCTACAACTGTCTATTTACAGATATAGGTGTCACTGTCTTTAGAAGAAGTGATGATTCAATAGCATTTAAGGGAGTGTTAGAGGGTCAGCTATATTTAGTTGATTTTAATGAGAACAAAGCTGAACTTAACACTTGCTTAATTGCTAAGACTAACATGGGTTGGCTCTAGCATCACCGACTAGTGTTGGTGTTTAGAGCCCGACCGCACACCCAGGGTTACCCCTCGCGGCGCTTTTGGGTAGGACGGTGTTGTTGACTGTAACTCAATGGCTCGTGCAGGATGCACGATAGATGACAGGCAATTTTCTACAGGTTCGGGCCGCTTAGAGAGGCGTAATACCCTACTTCCGGGTGTGGATCTTTATGTGGTAGGTTACAAGGGAAGTCTCCAGTATGGAGAAAAGCTAATAAGATAGGTAGATGGTTGATGGAAATGATGGGGTACCCCTAGGCCTTATATACTCGACCGTGGGGCACTACATGTGTATGTTATGATAATGTATACCTAAATAATAGTGAACCGACTGAACTTATCTTCCTATAATCTTGCCGACTTATCTCTAATCCGTTCTGATATTCAAGGGTGCTGTGCGCAGGAAAGTCAGATGGACGCTATGGATAGCACTCGAGTTTGATTGGTTGCTTGGGCCTAAATCTGCTTCTTTCCCATGTCGACCCATTTTGCCAGTAGTCCTCCCCAAGCCCACAAAGGGATGGCCTTGCGAGATAATAGGCCCAAAGCCTCTCGCGAGGCCGTCTTGCCTTCTAGTGGACCCAGGGGATATCTGTCCCCCACAAGCCGCCAATCTTTGAGTTGATTTTAAAATAATCAGCCCAAAGATTCTAGGTTCGGCTCATAGGTTTGTTATGTGGCGCGGTTTCCACTCTGCCAATGGGTGTACCGAAAGTGCACCCATTAGGTGTAGCTCATAAACTTTGAGTGACTCATTAAAAACAGTCCTCTCAAAGGTCTTCATTTTATGCTTTGGAGATCAACATCTTGTCATCATATTATGCTTTAGAAATCAGCATTTCGTCTTCTAGGATTAAAAATCTATTGGGTGCACCGAAGGTGCACCCAATGGGTGTAGCCCCCGAGCTTTGAGTGGATTTTTAAAAATAATCCACTCAAAGGTCTATATGTTGTGCTTTAGAAACCAGCATTTTGTCTTCATCTTATGCTTTAGAAACTAGCATTTTGTCGCTCTTGGGGCTAGAAATCTATTGGGTGCACCGAAAGTGCACCCAATAGGTGTAGCCCCCGAGCTTTGAGTAGATTTTTGAAAATAATCCACTCAAAGGCCTTCATCTTGTGCTTTAGAGATCAACATTCTATCATCATTTTATGCTCTAGAAATCAGCATTCTGTCTTCGTCTTATGCTTTAGAAATTAGCCTTTTGTCACTCTCGAGACTAAAAATATATTGGGTGCACTGAAGGTGCACCCAATGGGTGTAGCCCCTGATCTTTGAGTAGATTTTTGAAAATAATCCACTCAAAGGTCTTCATTTTGTGCTTTAGAAATCAGCATTTCGTCATTATCTTATGCTTTAGAAATCAGCATTTTGTCTTCATCCTATGTTCTTGCGAATTCAAACAACGCTATCTGTCCACACCTTGTTAGGTCTGAAATTTATTTGATTGGTGACAGATTGGACGTCTCGCAGATAGCTCTCGGCTGAATATCACCCCGCTCTGTGCTTCAATGCCTCTGCTGATTAGACTTGCGGTTCAGTAGCTATATTTGGACTTCCTCCCATCTCAGCCGATCTCCTCCTTTTGTCTCAGTACATTCATTGCGTATACTGTATGGATATGACTTCTTCAGAATATCTTTTGGATATTCCTGGCTACACCCCAATGGGTGTGCCAAGGGGTGTCTTGGTATGCAGAGCGTTTAGCACACTGTCCTGGAGTAGTAACTTGATGTGACCGTGGGGTGTAATCATATCGCCCGAGCAGTTGACCTTGGTCCAAACGGTGTCGTGTTAGACGAAGCGGAACCTATTACCTGACTCATTTTCAGGCAGCTTGAATTGCTTATTGAATACTTATGACTGTTCGGCGAGTGCAGTAGGAAGTGGACGGTCACCCCCGGCCTCTATAAATAGCCTGCTTGCATCGTTGTTTGTAACACCCCTGGTGTTACTGTAACTAAAACTTGAGCATGGCATCATAAGCATTGACATTGCATATGTTTGATACACCTAGAGTGCATTCACTAGGTAAAAATTTCAAATAAGTTGTATTGTTTAAGTGTTTTTGCAAATAGGACCCTGGATAGGGGACCTAACCCTAAATCAGGCTCAAAGGGGCAAAACCTAACCCAAGATGAGAAAACCTAAAGACTTTAGGGAAATAGTTATAAAGTATCCCCAAAAATAAAGTTGAATCACATTTGTGCCCCTGGGATACCAAAAACCCTAATTGGAACCCTAGAAAACCCTAAAACTAAACCTTAGGGGCCTATGTGCAAAATTAGTCCACTTTTGGGCTAAAGTGCAAAAACCAAGTAAAATAAGTATTATAAGTCATTTGGTTCACAAATATGTGGACTTAAAAGCCAAACATTGGATTTTGGACTTAAATGCAAAATGGACCCCAAATAGGATTCTATCCTAAGTCTGAAAATTCAGAGTTTTGGCTCAACTTTGGAGCCCTGTATCTTTTGAAATATAGGGTTTTTGCCCAAAGTGACCACAACAAGTTTGTAGACCAATTAAAGGAGAACACTTTTGCTGAAGAGAGCAAGCCATGTTCTTATGAGAAATTTGGAGAAAATCTCAACCAAAGATGGGCTGTCAGGCTGGTTTAGTCTGAAAATCAAACTAACAGATTGATGCCATCAATTTCAAGCCAAAATCCAAGCATGATCCAATGGGTTTTTGTGGCATCATCATATTACAAAGACGTAGATGGTGTATTGCTCTACGCTTTTTCTGCAGAACCTCGGATTAGTTGCCATGTGAATTCGAGAGAAAACTTGGCTTCAAACTGGGCTGTCAGGTTCATTTAACTGAACTCTTCCATGGTACAGTGCTCTCAGGGTGATCAGAACGCCAGCATGGCCTGCTCGCCGCCGGTGACCTCCCTGCGCTAAGATTTGCGCCACCGTCATCTCAATTCGTGCTCAGGATGACTTGATAAACGTTCAGGGCACCTCACCGTGGATAAGCCTGGCCATTAAAGTATCCCGGCCATCGTACAAAGCTCCCCGTGGTTGAACCCGATAAGTTCACCGGAGACCGCCGCCTTCTGGCCGTGTGCCGCGTGGCCTAGCCATTCTGCAGCACCGCTGCGACTTACCCTCGCTCTCCGTGGCTCACCGGAGTAACTGCCACGGCAGTAGACACCAAGCAGCTGCACCAGTAATCTTCTCCACCTCCGGCCGCCGCGCGTCCTCCACAAAATTCGCAGCCACCGCCTTACCCTCCTATAAATTGAGCCCGTGACTAGCTCCGCGAGGTCGTCAGCTAACTAGCCACCTCTAATCAGCCACAATCATCCACCAGTGAGCTCGAATTCGTGTTTTCCCCCAAATCTCTTTCCTTCACCGTGAAACAAGCTTCACCGTCGCCAGCCCTTTTTCCGGTCAGTCCAACCCTCCCTCTGCTTCGTTTAAGTCTCTTCACGTGTCTGCGATGCTTACTGACCCGTCCAATTGGGCTAGGAGTCCACTGACCGTCGGGAACGCATGGATCTTTGATTCATCCGCGCGCTCTCCGTGGCCAGACCAAATTAGTTCACCAATTGTGCAATTAACTTAGGGAAATCGATAGTTGGGGCGTGAATTCGGTTTCGACCGAAGTAGGGCATCAGTCCATAGGTAAGTCGGCCGGTACAGGTGCTCACCGGAGCCTCCCTGCGTCCACCGCCGTCGTGGACTGTCCTCTGTGAAGAAATGAAAACCAAAGGGGCTTAGTGCAAACCGTCAGCGACTCCCTGAAACAGTAAAAGAACCTATCTCCAGATAGATAAAACCCCGAGGACCTTTTTGCAAAGCCGCCAGGGCGCGGGCGCACGTGCATGTTTTCCCTGGGTACTGGGCCGTCTAGGCCAGATGTTGCCCAGTACTATTTCTAAGTTTCTCTTTTTCTTTTTACTCCAGAGCTAAAACAATTATAGAAAATTACAGAAAAATCCTAAAATTATGAAACCAATTTTCCTAGGTTTCTTATTTTCCCTAGAATTTAGTAAAAATAGTTTTGTGATTTTTAGGTTAAATAAGGAATTTTAAGGCATTTAAAGTAGTTAAAAGTAGTATTTTTGGATTTTTAAAAGATAAGTTGTAATCCCAAAAATGCTCAAAATTTTTATATGAGTTCCTCATATTATTTAGAAGCCTTGGGTAGAATTTGGGTTGATTTGGACCTTGTTTGATCACCAAACCCCAAAACACCAACCCTGCCCTATGAACTCCTTTACTGACTCCGGAAACCCTAAGTTCTCGGAGTACCATGAAGGAAAGTTGTACTCAAGACGTAGATAATAAGTTTATATTATCTTTGCACCCTCATGAGCATCCCATGGCATCCATTCTTATACATATGCATGGTTATGATTAGAACGTGAAGAAGAAGAGGAAATCACCGAAGAAAGGACACCACCACCCTCGGATTCTCAAGCAGGCAACTGCTTCTACTTTGATATTTGCGGATCCGAGCCAGACTCACCTGTTAACAAAGGCAAGCCCCGGTACATGCAACCCCTTTCCTTGTGTTTTTAAATACTTTTCGCACACCTTACGTCAAGTGAAATGTGCATTAAGTTCATAGGAATTGCTTGGAGCCTTTTGATGCATTGCTTTCCTTGATATCCATACCTTTATTGGTACTTCTGGTGAAGTATCAAAATGGATTTACAAAAATGCTTAGCCCTGCGTAGATCTTGTGGATAGAGGTTGTCTTTTGCTATACTGCCTAGCTCAGGGGTTATCCTGAGGAAAGATGACTTCTACCTGCAAGAATACTTTCATTAAGAGCGTGGTGGGATCTTACTGCAAAGTTCCCTGTGATGCTCTTTTCATCCTAAGGAACAGAAACAATCCTAAGGATGGAAGTACTTAAATCGAGACTTGGGTTAGGAACAGGTGATGTTCTACCCAGGTTGATTAAGGATTGAATGCGTATGTAGGCGTGCTGATCGAGGACCCTTTAACTGGTCACATGCCTCGTCATGGGTAAGCCTTGCCTCGGGCAGACTAAGGCCAGAATAAGATAACACGAAATGGGCGTGGAGCGGTGGCGGGAGTAGCGTGTACCCACCGTGGCAAGAGGCTGGACGGTGGTGTATCTGTGCTCTCGGTTTGCGTGAACCTGATCTGGTCTTAAGAACCCCGATGGCGGGTTGACATATGCAAGGGTTAAGTGCTACATATGTCGTGTGATTGGAGATCCTCAGCTGAGTATAATCGATTCGGATCGCCGTACCTTCGCGGTTATGAAGACTTGGTCACTTCCCTACAACCTAAGTCAGGATGTGAACACTATGAATTAAAAGGATGTTGTATTGATGAGATGATGAAATTAGACTAGATGCTAACAGTGTTTATTAATACTCAATCTGGCGTTAAAATATTGAAAGTAAGGACTCACTTTAGTAAGCTATTTCTGCAAAAATATCTAAGGTGATTCTTGCTAAAGCCTCTCCTTGATTCCTATTTATCCAGCATACCCTTGAGAGTCTTTTCCTTAGTCGGGTAAGACTTGCTGAGTAATTCCATACTCAGGGTTTATCCCATTGTTGTTTTAGGTGAGGAAGCAGCAGAGTTCTGTTGCTTCTGTACCAAGGTGGTTCCTAATGAAGAAAGGCAAGAGTGAAGTGCGGGAGGAAAGGATCCTCCATTAAGACTTTTTGTGTGATAATTGTCGGGAGGAGTTTTTGCCTCCCTTGGTATGTGTAATAATAATATTCTGCACTCGTTATATAGTTCTGGTCTGTAATAAACAATGTGATCTTACTCTTTAATAAATGTAAGCTTATGTAATCGCTTCCGCATTTCTTTATCTCCGATGTTCTGTAATGTCTGCAAGACGGGTGAGACGTTCCTGGAAAGATAAGGAAGGATACCGAGCTTGTCAAGTAGTTCAGGGGCACCTACAGGGTTGTCTGAGGTCCGTTGGACAAGGACAACTGTAGGTGGGCCTAATTACTTGGGAGGTTCCGTCACAGCTGGTATCGGAGCGTAGCCCTTCTTGACAGATATTATTGTGACATCTTCAAAACAATTTCCTAAGACTTATCTAGAAAATTGCTTCTCTTCTTACCTAAGTATTTCTAAAGAGTTTATTTCGAAGACCAGATAGAAAGAGTGCAATGTATAGAAGGTTGAATCAACTAAGGTTGATTCTGTACTTAGCAAATGCCGCCACGTACAAGGAAAACGGCACGTAAGCATACTGGACCCATCGGTGTGCCTCGACATCAACTTGCCCCACGAGAGCAAGACAGCAGTAGCGGGAGCAACGATCCTATTGGTGATCTCGAAGCCCGCGTGAATCAACTTCAAGCAGAGTTACAGCGCAGGACTAATTTATGGGTTGCGGACGGTGACCAAATAAATGATTTAAGAAGTTACATCTGCACCCTGCAAGATCAACTAGCTGACCGAGATTTGGCACTTGATTGGGCAGTGCAGTCTCGTTCGGTAGCTTTAGCTAAGGAAGCGAAGGCTCGAGCACGAGTCAACGAACTTAGCGTTGCTATTGACAACTTACAGGTATATTGCAATACTTTACATGAAGAAGTTCATGTACTGTATTCGCAATTACACCCAAATGTCCCTGCGGATCCCGTCAGGTCTGAAGCCGGAACCTCGCATACTGCGGGAGAAGCGCTTGGTGGGGAGTTAGACCTTTTTAGGCCCCCTCCTTCTTTGAGGCTGGTCGACGTATGGTCTCCCACCCCTGACGATGAAGCTACCAAGAACAATCAAAAGCAGGAGTAGTAGTGTAGTTGTAAAAATAGAAATAGTAAGTTGTATAATAGGTTGAACTTTTGTATAATGGGTAATGTGTCCTGTTATGTAATATCGAGTTTGTATCATTACTTTTTATAGTAATGTAAAATGGAAGGTTTCTCTGGCATATTATGTTTACTTCAAATGTTCTTTGCCTCAGATGCCGACCAGGACTCGAGGACAGGACGCAGCAGGAACTTCTGGGGGAAGGGATGTTACCCCAAACCCACCTCCGGTTCCTCCCACATTGGCCGAGGCGATTGCCGCCTTGGTAAATGCCACCGCAGACAATACCCGCTTTCTTAGGGAAATGGCGGGTCAACAGCAATTCCAGCAGCAGGCAGGAAGGGGTTATCAGCAAGGCCCCCGTGAAACCACCTATCTGGATTTCTCGGAAACCCGTCCACCCCTATTCGTCAAGGCAGAGGACCCGTTGGAAGCCGATGAGTGGATACGGGTTATTGAACAAAAGTTTGGTCTTCTCCGTTGTTCAGAGACGCAGAAGCCGTTATTCGCAGCACAACAACTACGTGGCCCTGCCAGTACCTGGTGGGGAAATTTTGTGGCTATTCAACCTGTCAACCATCAAATCACCTGGGAAGAATTTAAAGCAACCTTCCGTGAGCACTACATACCCGAAGGTGTGCTGCATATGAAACAAGAAGAATTCATGAAGCTGAAACAAGGAGGAGATACCGTCAATCAGTATCTCAACAAGTTTAATCACCTGTCGCAGTATGCCATCGACCA
Source organism: Zea luxurians (assembly GCA_029449295.1). Lineage (NCBI taxonomy): Eukaryota > Viridiplantae > Streptophyta > Magnoliopsida > Poales > Poaceae > Zea > Zea luxurians. The sequence goes on along the minus strand of JAOPSE010000010.1, from coordinate 30,980,104 downwards.
GGTGAATACTGATTTAAAGAAGAAGAACTGCTTTATGCGGGGTCTAAATGATCGGTTGCAGAGAAAGATGGCCACATGTATAGATCTCACGTATGGAAAGGCTGTCAGTACAGCCTTATCTGTTGAAGCAAAATACGCAAGTTCTGGGAAGAACAAGGGATTCGGTGGTGAGAGGCCTAATCAGGGCCAGGCGAAGAGGCAACGGTTTGTGATCTGGCCTTCTAGCCAAAATCGCACTTTTTCTCGTCCACCCTCATTCCCTTTCAAGCAGCCAATCATTATTCGCCCCAACAATACCCCCACTCCCCCAAATCAGCCGAGTGCCCCGGGCACTCGATTCCCTGCTTTGCCCAGCTCTTCAACCGGGTGTTTCAACTGCGGCAAGTCGGGACATTTCATCAAAGACTGCCCATATCCCAAGCAAAATCAATCCAATGCTCAGCAAGGATCTAGGAAATCAACTCAGCCTAAGGGAAATAATGTGGGGAGGAATACAAAGAAGACAGGGCGTGTATACTACACCCAAGTGGCCACTACACCGGAAGGAGAACTGGTGATGATGGGTACGTCTCCCGTGGCCAGTCACCCTGCAATTATTCTTTTTGATTCTGGTGCTTCGCATACGTTCATTAGCAAGAAATTTGTGGAGCAACATCACATTGCAGGCCATGAATCAAAAGAGGGATTTAAAATTCATTCACCTGGGGGACACATTTTTACTAGAGAAGTGGCCTATGAAGTGCCAGTAACAATGGTCGGACGGAACTTTCCTGCTAACATGATTGTTCTGAAAGGCCAGGATATAGATGTAATTTTGGGTATGAATTGGTTAACCCAACACAAGGCAATTCTCAACACTGAACTCAGAACCGTTAGGTTGAGCTATAATCAAGAAGAGATTCTTTTATCTCTCCCCGTAACCAATCCAGCCAAAGCTTCTGGTAGAATATATGAAGCCATTGTACCGGAGATCAAGAACATTCCGGTAGTATGTGAGTTTCCAGACGTATTTCCGGAAGATTTGCCTGGACTGCCCCCTGAAAGAGATGTAGAATTTGTAATTGAGCTAAAGCCCGGTACGACTCCCATTTCCCGAAGATCGTACCGTATGCCCCCTAATGAGTTGGCGGAATTGAAGATTCAATTACAAGATCTACTGAATAAGGGATTCATCTGGCCAAGCTCGTCTCCATGGGGTTGCCCCGCCATTTTTGTTAAAAAGAAAGATCAAACCCTACGAATGTGCGTGGATTATCGACCCCTGAATGAGGTCACCATCAAGAATAAGTACCCTCTTCCAAGGATCGACATCTTATGATATGACCACGCCATTAAGCAACATGTTACAACCCCCAAGTCATACTACATCAACTCAAGTACAACCAACAACATCACCAACCCAAGCCTTTGATGGACCAATTACACGTAGCCGAGCTAAGAAGCTACAGCAAGAGGTGCACGCGCTACTTTATGAATTTCAATTAAACAATAATGAGAACTTTATGCTACCTAAGTCGTGTATGTTGATATTACTTAGGTTCACCAAAGAGGAAGGACAAAACGTATCAAGGACGAGTCAACAAGAAGAGCTATGTCCGAGTCAGTCCAGCGCAACAGAACCGTCCAGAAGAAACAGTCATATCTTTTGATTCCCAAAAGCTATGAAGGCCCATAAGTACTTTTTGGAAAGCTCTTGAAGTCTAGTTTCCAATGCTTCTAAAGCCGACTTAACCACATCTACCAGAAAGGCAGCCGACCTACTTTAGTGCCGACTGGTCAGAAGGTCAACAGTCAGCTTGATGACCAAGTTTTCGTATTAAACTGCATCATTCTACGAAGTTTCATTAAGCATGCTATATATGGTGAGAAAGCTTATCAAGTCAGCTTTCCAACGCATCCAGCCGCACGTCATTTGAAGATTCCTAGAAGAAGTTATTGTCAAAACACTGAAGGCTGCGCAGAAGTCAAACAGCCACACGGAAATCAGTTCTGCAGATCTCCCGAAGAGGCTCCTTCACATTAGCTCGTGAAAATACTTTTGTTTTGTGTTTATACCTCGCTAAGGCTGGTTGTTACTAGTATAAATACCCCCCTATATCTATGATGTAAGGCAGCTTATGATAATCTAAAACAGAACCCCTTTGTTCAGCTGTGTGCTAACAAATATTGAGAGTGATCTCTACCCCTTTGCTCTTGTGAATTCCTTCGCGGGATTGCAGAAGCGGCGGCTTCATCCGCTCCCAATTGGTGCTCCTACTCCCTTCGAGGTCTCCTCGATTGATTGTAGGCTGTGTTGGTTGGTTCTTTGAGAGTGTGGTTGGGCGAATCCTCGATTCAGGCTGCCGGTTAAAGACGGTGGTTGGCTTCGAGTTTTATTTGTCAGGTTGCACTAGTTATCGCTGCTTGCAGCAAGTTATCTTGGCTTCTTTGAAGCTAGTTATCTGAAGATTGATCCTACGTCGTGAAAATCGGGCATCGTGACGCATCATCTGGTATCAAAGCCTCAGTTGCCACGGTAGGATTCTTTACCCTTAGCTACATATATTTTGTGTTCGTCCTATCCACCAAAAAGCCATAAAATATTTTGTCATAGCCCTTTGTTTCAATCTGTTGTTCCAGTGAGTTTTGTTAAGTTTCAGTCCTTAGAGTCTTTGTTTAGTTGTTGGTCACTCTATCCTTTGTGTTCCCTTTGAGCCTCTTATATATATCTGAAAATATCCACAAAAAGAAAAATCTAAAAACTCTCATCATTTCCTTCGCGTTAACTTTGATCCTATTTAAGTTATAGCTGCTGGTTGAGTTCTTTGTTAAGTATTATAAAGTGTGCAATATCATATAAGATCTCTGTGTTTAGTTTTATAAAAAAGAGTATCAAAAAAAAAGAGAAGAAAGAAAAGTACCAAAGAAAAGTGTTGAACAAGATTGTGAAAGAAAAGTAAAACAATCAGTTTGTTTATGTGCACAAGTGCTGAAAATTTTATCAAGTTGTTCAACCAGTTTGCTATTGTCATTTGGTGCAAAATTTTGGTTGGATCTGATTGCAACACTTGCATTCCAATCATACTCCTTGTCTGCATCAAATCTGAAATTTCTTACGCGTGTGTTTGATCTATTTACATCACTCGTATCTTGTGGTCAGCACTAGGCAGGGAACTTCTAGTCGGATGGTTATTTAACTTAACAACAACTAGAATTCAGATTGTATCCCTTGTTTATTAATCCCCACCAAGCTCCACATATAAGCCATCGTAATCGGTACTCTGGTCTTGTATTCGCTTAACCACCACTTTCTTGTTACCACCACACATTTTCTTGCAACCCGCAGGGAACTCATAAGAGCTTTGGTTGGTAAGAGTGGTGAGGTTGTGAGATTCTACATAGCTTCATATTCCACCTATATTTGTTGCCTTGTTGTCACTAACTTCGCAGGAAGATGGATCCCAACGTTGAGATTGAAGAATGTGTCACCCTGATACAATTCAATGAGCTCAAACAAAGCATAGAAGCCAAGCAAGATCTGTTGGCACAAGATCTTCAGACACTTATGGCTGAAATCAGAGGTCGTCGTCGACTCCCCGACGGTGTAAGAAACCATGATGAAGATGGGGAAGAAGGTGAAGGAAATTATTCTAGAAGAGCAAGTGAACATGGAAGGAGAAATCAAGGTGCTGCACATGGTAGAGGAAGAGGCCGGAATCGAAGAAATAATGACAATGAAGAATCTGAATTTGGGGATGATCAGTCTCAACATCGCTATGGTCGTCGTCATCATAGAGGTGTCAACCAAGAAGAGAGATTTGGGAAACTTAAGTTTACCATGCCAAAATTTGATGGTAGATCTGATCCTGAAGATTATTTCACATGGGAATTGAAGGTGGAGAAAATCTTCCGCCTACATAATTATTCAGAGGAGAAGAAACTCGCAATGGCATCTCTTGAGTTTGAAGGATATGCTCTGATTTGGTGGGAGCAACTTCTTCGTGATCGTGAAGAAGATGGAGAGGACCCTATTATTACTTGGCAAGAGATGAAGCGAGAAATGAGAATTCGTTTTGTGCCGAAGCATTATCGGCGTGATCTTTTTGATAAATTGCAGAATTTGAGGCAAGGAAGTTTCTCTGTTGAGGAGTATTATAAGGAGATGGAGAAGGCCATGATTAGAGCCAATGTGTATGAAGACGAAGAGCAAACCATTGCACGTTTCATGGCTGGGTTACACCGCAACATTCAGCGTATTGTTGAGTTTCAGCCGTACCAATGTCTTATTGATTTAGTACATCAAGCCACCAAAGCTGAACGCCAGCTGCAACAAGATGCTAAGAGCAGCAAGCCCTTGTCATATGGTGCACGAACCATGACTGGAGGAAGCAAATCGATCTCAAGGTTTACTGCTACATCCTCAGCAACAAAAGGTTCAACTGGAGGCCTGCGATCCAATATTCAAGGCAATTCTAGTGGAAAGAACGGTGCTGCTACAAACCCGAGTTATAAACCAGCAGCATCCACTTCAACATCAGTGGGTTCAACAGCCAAGAGTAGTGGTATTCAGTGCTTCAAGTGTGGAGGTCGTGGTCATGTCATAAAGGAGTGTCCAAATAATCGTGTGATCCTTGTGACTGATGATGGAGAATATACATCAGCTAGTGAAGAGGAAGCTGAAGCAGGAAATGAAGATGACATTGATAAATCTGAAGAACAAACGGGATGTGAATTTGAGCATGGTACTACTCTTGTGGTTACACAAATTTTGAGTGTTCAAATGAAAGAAGCTGAAATTGGACAGCGACATAATCTTTTTCAAACGCGAGCCAAAGTGCAAGACAAAGTAGTAAAAGTGATCATTGATGGAGGGAGTTGCCATAATCTTGCAAGTCGTGAGATGGTTGAAAAGCTTGGTTTGAAGTTGCAGCGACACCCTCATCCATATCATGTCCAATGGTTGAATGAATCAGGAGATATCAAGATTGGTTATAAGGTGAAAGTTTTGTTCAAGATTGGAGAGTATGTTGACACAGTGGAGTGCGATGTTGCACCCATGTCTGTGTGTCACATGCTGCTAGGAAGACCTTGGCAATATGATCGATATTCTCAGCATTGTGGAAGAACAAATCAATACACGCTAGATCTGAAAGGGAGAAAGTTTGTACTCAAGCCTATGACCCCTCAACAAATCATGGCTGAACATTTACAAAAGAAAACTGAAATTAGTGCAGCAAGTAGAGGAGGAGAAGAGCAAAAGAAATTGAGTGCCATCCACAATTCGGTGAGCGAGTGCTACAAGCCAAATTCAAGAGATAAAAGGAAGGAAGAGGGAGAACATCTAGTTATGCTAGCCACAAAATCTGAGCTGAGAGAAGTGAGGAACAACCCATATCAAGTACTCTTTGTACTTGTGAACAAAGATGTTTTGATTTCTCCTAACGACATAACATCTCTTCCTAGTGTTGTGGCTGATTTTTTGCAGGACTATGAAGACGTATTTCCACAAGAAACACCGGCTGGACTACCTCCAATTCGAGGGATTGAGCATCAAATCGATCTTATTCCAGGGGCTGCACTTCCTAATCGCCCACCATATCGAACCAATCCCGAAGAAACTAAGGAAATACAAAGGCAAGTACAAGAACTTCTTGATAAAGGTTTTGTTCGTGAAAGCTTAAGCCCTTGTGCTGTTCCTGTGATTTTAGTACCTAAGAAAGATGGGTCTTGGAGGATGTGTGTTGATTGTAGAGCTATAAATAATATTACCGTTCGCTATCGCCATCCTATTCCACGACTAGATGATATGCTTGATGAATTAAGTGGTTCCACAATTTTTACTAAAATTGATTTGAGAAGTGGATACCATCAAATAAGAATGAAAACTGGAGATGAATGGAAGACTGCATTTAAAACAAAATTTGGGTTGTATGAATGGTTAGTAATGCCTTTGGGTTGACTAATGCTCCTAGTACTTTTATGAGATTAATGAACCATGTCTTAAGAACTTTCATTGGAAAATTTGTTGTTGTCTACTTCGATGATATTCTAATTTACAGCAAGTCTTTTGATGAACATGTGAAACACATTCGACAAGTTTTAGATGAGCTTAGAAAGGAGAAATTATTTGCTAATCTTGAGAAGTGCAGTTTTTGCACAGACCATGTTGTGTTTCTTGGCTTTGTTGTTTCAGCAAAAGGAATAGAGGTGGATGAATCCAAGGTGAAAGCCATCAAGGATTGGCCAGCTCCAACGAATGTAAGTCAAGTAAGAAGTTTTCATGGTCTTGCTGGTTTTTATAGAAGATTTGTGCGAGATTTCAGTACCATCGCTTCTCCTTTAAATGAATTGACAAAGAAAGGTGTTGAATTTAAATGGGGAAACTCACAAGAAGATGCTTTTCTGAAATTGAAGAAACGTTTGACTGAAGCACCTGTACTTATTCTTCCTGATTTCACTAAAACTTTTGAAGTAGAATGTGATGCTAGTGGGATTGGGATAGGAGGAGTTTTAATGCAACAAGGAAAACCTATAGCATATTTTAGTGAAAAATTGGGAGGTGCTCAATTAAATTATTCTGTGTATGACAAAGAATTGTATGCCTTGGTCCGAGCGCTTGAAACATGGCAGCACTACTTATGGCCAAAAGAGTTTGTTATTCATTCCGATCATGAAGCCTTGAAGTATTTGAAAGGGCAAGCCAAACTGAACCGTCGCCATGCCAAATGGGTTGAGTTTATCGAAACATTTCCATACATTGTGAAATATAAGAAAGGTAAGGACAATGTGGTCGCTGATGCCTTGTCTCGAAGGAATGTGTTGTTGAATCAACTAGAGGTAAAAGTTTTGGGTCTTGAAAATCTGAAAGAGGTGTATAATGATGATCCTGAATTTTCAGAACCATACAATCATTGTAAAAATGGAAAAGGTTGGGAAAAATATCATATACATGATGGATTTTTGTTTAGAGCTAACAAACTTTGTGTACCAAATTCTTCGGTTAGATTGCTTTTATTGCAGGAGTCCCATGGAGGCGGTCTAACAGGTCATTTTGGACAAAATAAGACTTATGAAATGCTCAGTGATCATTTCTATTGGCCCAAGATGAGGAGAGACGTCATCAGATTTGTGGAGCGTTGTGTCACCTGTCACAAAGCTAAGTCAAAATTGAACCCTCATGGTTTATATACTCCTTTACCCGCTCCTAAAATTCCTTGGGAAGACATAAGCATGGATTTTGTTTTAGGACTGCCGATGACTCGAAAAAAGAGAGATTCTATTTTTGTTGTGGTTGATAGATTTTCAAAAATGGCTCATTTTATTCCATGCAACAAGAGCGACGATGCTTCACATGTTGCTAATTTGTTTTTCAGAGAAATCGTGAGACTACATGGAGTGCCCAAGACCATCGTATCTGACCGTGATGTGAAGTTTGTGAGCTATTTTTGGAAGACATTGTGGGCAAAGCTTGGGACTAAACTTTTGTTCTCCACCACATGCCACCCCCAAACTGATGGCCAAACTGAAGTGGTGAATCGTACATTGTCAATGCTGCTGCGAACAATGGTAAAGAAGAACTTGAAGGATTGGGAGGAATGTTTGCCACACGTGGAGTTCGCTTATAACAGGGCAATACATTCTACAACTAATTTATGCCCCTTCGAAATTGTATATGGGTTCAAACCTATTGCTCCCATAGATTTGTTGCCCCTTCCATTGCAGGAAAGAACCAATATGGAAGCTTCCAAACGTGCTGCATATATAAAAAAGATACATGAGAAGACCAAGGAAGCAATTGAGCTCAAAACAGTGCGCAAGGCTGCAAGTATGAACAAGCATAGGAAGAAAGTGTTATTTGAGCCGGGGGACTTGGTTTGGATTCACTTGCGCAAGGAGCGTTTTCCTGATCAGCGCAAATCCAAATTGATGCCACGAGGGGATGGTCCATTTCGTGTTCTTGACAAGATCAATGATAATGCATATAAGATAGATCTTCCACCGAGCTATGGCGGGAGCAACACGTTCAATGTTGCTGACCTCTTACCATATACAAGCGAAGACACTTCAGAGTCGAGGACGACTCCTTTTCAAGGGGAGGAGGATGATATGACCACGCCATTAAGCAACATGTTACAACCCCCAAGTCATACTACATCAACTCAAGTACAACCAACAACATCACCAACCCAAGCCTTTGATGGACCAATTACACGTAGCCGAGCTAAGAAGCTACAGCAAGAGGTGCACGCGCTACTTTATGAATTTCAATTAAACAATAATGAGAACTTTATGCTACCTAAGTCGTGTATGTTGATATTACTTAGGTTCACCAAAGAGGAAGGACAAAACGTATCAAGGACGAGTCAACAAGAAGAGCTATGTCCGAGTCAGTCCAGCGCAACAGAACCGTCCAGAAGAAACAGTCATATCTTTTAATTCCCAAAAGCTATGAAGGCCCATAAGTACTTTTTGGAAAGCTCTTGAAGTCTAGTTTCCAATGCTTCTAAAGCCGACTTAACCACATCTACCAGAAAGGCAGCCGACCTACTTTAGTGCCGACTGGTCAGAAGGTCACCAGTCAGCTTGATGACCAAGTTTTCGTATTAAACTGCATCATTCTACGAAGTTTCATTAAGCATGCTATATATGGTGAGAAAGCTTATCAAGTCAGCTTTCCAACGCATCTAGCCGCACATCATTTGAAGATTCCTAGAAGAAGTTATTGTCAAAACACTGAAGGCTGCGCAGAAGTCAAACAGCCACACGGAAATCAGTTCTGCAGATCTCCCGAAGAGGCTCCTTCACATTAGCTCGTGAAAATACTTTTGTTTTGTGTTTATACCTCGCTAAGGCTGGTTGTTACTAGTATAAATACCCCCCTATATCTATGATGTAAGGCAGCTTATGATAATCTAAAACAGAACCCCTTTGTTCAGCTGTGTGCTAACAAATATTGAGAGTGATCTCTACCCCTTTGCTCTTGTGAATTCCTTCGCGGGATTGCAGAAGCGGCGGCTTCATCCGCTCCCAATTGGTGCTCCTACTCCCTTCGAGGTCTCCTCGATTGATTGTAGGCTGTGTTGGTTGGTTCTTTGAGAGTGTGGTTGGGCGAATCCTCGATTCAGGCTGCCGGTTAAAGACGGTGGTTGGCTTCGAGTTTTATTTGTCAGGTTGCACTAGTTATCGCTGCTTGCAGCAAGTTATCTTGGCTTCTTTGAAGCTAGTTATCTGAAGATTGATCCTACGTCGTGAAGATCGGGCATCGTGACGCATCATCTTATTTGATCAACTGACTGGGGCGAGGGTATTTTCCAAAATTGATCTCAGGTCGGGCTATCACCAAATCCGTATTCGGCCCGAGGATATACCGAAGACCGCGTTTACTACGCGGTACAGATTGTTTGAATACCTGGTAATGTCTTTTGGGCTCACAAATGCTCCTGCCCACTTCACCTATTTGATGAACTCGGTGTTCATGCCCGAGTTGGACAAGTTCGTGGTGGTCTTCATCGACGATATCTTGATATATTCTAAAAATGAAGAGGAGCATGCTCAACATCTACGGATTGTATTGACGCGCCTGAGGGAACATCAGCTGTATGCCAAGTTCAGCAAGTGCGCGTTCTGGCTGGAGGAAATTCAATTTTTGGGGCACGTGTTATCGGCCAAAGGAATTGCGGTAGATCCTAGCAAAGTCAAAGATATTCTGGAGTGGAAACTGTTGGGGACTTGTTCTCAAATGCTAAGAGTTAAGAACAAGGCAACATAAAAAGTGTTAAATGCTAAAGTCCTTCGTCCTTCGGAACATTATACCCCTTCGGGAAATAATGATTTTAGGACGAAGGTCGTAAAAGACGTACCTTCGTAAGTATAATAAGTAATGACGAAGGATTCATATAAAGCGTGAAATATAAACATCAACATAGAATCATTTCTATTTTATTAACATGGAGAAATAGAAATGATTTCAAATTACAAATGTACCTTCGGTCCTGAGAGAAGGTAAAAAAGTACAAGCGTGACGCAAAAGCCAATGCCAAGTCAGCGTGAACAGTACGGGAGTACTGTTCATCTATTTATAGACGCGGGACGCAGCCCACGTAAAATTACATTCATGTCCATTACATTTGTTAATGGCTTATGGAAATTTGTCAAGACCCACGTAGTCTTTTCATCTTTAAGTCGGTTCCCCTTTCTACTATCGCGACGAAGCTTCCCTGCGCACAACTTCGGCTATGCACCATCCTTCGTAGTTGGTGATCAGCTCGTCCTTCGTCTGGTTCAGGCTTCGTTCCGACCGTGCTTAATGTTCATAATTCTGAGTCCGAAGATACCTGTTCACATAATCCACTTGGAAAACATTGTCAAATCATGTTTTTGAGGACCTTCGGAGGACGAAGGCCCCCAACAGTAGCCCCTCGCAATATTAATTTGTCAATAATAAATTCAGATTGCGATATGGACGAAGGCCTTGAGCCGAAGGTCCGAAAAAACACCTTCCCTTTGCTAGAATAGCAACATTCACTGACAAGCGGGGTCTTTCAATTTTCAACGCCCTGGGCGTATAAATAAGGTCACACCGCGAACTCATTTGGCACGCACACTTGCCATCTACTTCGGTCTACTAAATTTTTAGCTCTTGTGCATTAAGATTGGTGACCTTTTTGATTTCGAAGCTTCGGCCCTGAAAACAGTTTTTTAGCGTTTCCGAAGATGTCTGAAGGTAAGAAGATCCTTGCTGAGACGAAGCTGAGTCTCGAGGAAGAGAAGAATTTGGGGTTCCTGATAGCGATGGCGGAGACCAATACGGAGAAAATCACCAAGGAGATTCTTGAAGGTTTGTCCGAAGATACTGGTGACAGCGACAGCTATGATGTAGAAAGTGGTGGGGAAGAGGCCGAAGATCGACCATGGCGGCCAAGTCACACGGTTTTCGGGAAGACCACTATCAAGCAGAATCACATTGATAATATGAGGGGGAGGTATTTTCGGGATATATCTATTGTGAGGGCTGACGCTGGAGAAAAGGCTTCTCCCACTCCCGAAGAAGATGAAGTTGTAATCTTCCGAAGCTTTCTCAAGGCTGGGCTTCGATTCCCCCTGAGCAACTTTGTTGTTGAGGTAATGAAAACATTTCAAGTCTACCTTCATCAACTTACTCCCGAAGCTATCATAAGAATGGGGATTTTTGTCTGGGCCGCAAGAAGCCAAGGTCTAGAACCAAATGCTAAAAGCTTCTGCAACATTCACGAATTGTTATATGAAACGAAGCCCTGGGGAAAAGAACAATATCACAACAATTTTGGGTGTTACAGCTTCGGTGCCCGCTCCGGGTCAAGCCGCCCTGTGCCAACCTTTTGGAAGAGGTGGCCCGGAGCCTGGATGACTGAATGGTTCTATGTAAAGAATGACTTAACAGCGCAAGAAGATGTCAAGAGTATTATTATGCACCCCATCTGGCAACGCTTCGGACTTCGAAGGCCGAAGGTTGAAATGGACGAAGCAGCCGAGGAGTGCCAGAGAGCCTTCGGCGTAGTCTGCTCCTTCATTGGAACAAGGGACTTGGTCCAAGAGCACATTGCCTTCAGGGTATGGCCACTTGCAGAAAAGTGGGAAATGCCGAAGGAAACCATTAAAGAGTCCGACGAAGGCGGACTAGTTAGACTAAAATACACATTCAAGTATGCAGATAAATTTGTTGAACCTGATGATGACTGGTTGAAAAGTATTGAGACATTAAGTGACGAACTGCTTGGCACATATTCGAAGGCTGAGAACAGTGCATTATCAGCAGCCTTCGGAGGCCGAAAAAAGAAAAGGCTCAACCGGGTATTCGACGCAGTCGGGTTTGTCTACCCCGACTATCACTATCCGGTGTTGGGTCGCAAAAGGAAAAATACTTCTCCTGCAACAAAAGCTACCACGAGCGCTATTAGCGGGCCAGCGCCTGAAAGGAAAAAGATGAAAGTGCTCACCCACCCAGTGCGTTTTATTGAGCCGGCCACAATGCCAGAATTTATTGGTGAAGTCTCTTTGGCCTCTGAAGCTACCGAACCAGCTTCAGTGCCGAAGATGGAAGAAAAGATTGAAGCTCCTTCAGCAGAAAAATCAGAGAAACCGAAGGTTGACGAGCCAAAAATGTCTGAAATCTTAAGTCCTTCGGTTAATGTCGAAGCAATAAAAAACCAAAAAGGGCCATCGGTGACCCCAAAAAGGAAAAGAATGGTAAACGTACTAGATGTTTTGGAGACAATTAAGTCTTCAAGCACAACTCCAAAAAAGAGTGTTGAAGTTGCTGAAGCTTCTACTGAAGCTTCGACGCAACAAGCTGAAGCTGAAGTTGGGCCTTCAGAGCCCTACAAGGAGCAACCTTTGGAAGCCGAAGCAATAAAAATATCAGAACCAGTTTTAGTTGAAGAAATTGACACTGCCATCCCCGAAGCTCCTGCCAGCATATGCGATTACATTATACGACACGCTTCGGGGAAGAAACTATCTGCAGAAGAAACTTATGAAGCCAACCATTATGCAAAAGAGCTAAAATATCCGAAGGGGGCAGTAATATTCAATGGGACAAATGAAGATGACTTCCTATACTGCCTACCTGATAATAAAGAACTATCTGTCTACCGAGAGATGGCCAGGAGTATAGGCTTCCCGAAGCTCGAAGCTGGATTAAGCGCCATGACGAAAGAGGATCTCGCAGACAGTCTTGCATACAATAGCCTAAAGGTTTGGGAATTAAGCGTTTGAAAAAACTTTTTTAATACGTAATTCATTCCTATATTCTTATATAGACTCTCTTTTTTTATAGGGTTTAATCCTGAGCAACGCATTGAGAGCACAAAAGAGTGCCGAAGATGAGAGCTATGATATTGCGTTTAACAATTTACGCTCCGAAGTTATCAAACTGAGGAACGAAGCTCTGGAAAAGGATAAAATTCTGCTTACACTGGTAGATAAAGTAAAGAAGGACGAAGCTGCTTCAAAAGCCCAGGCCGAAGCCCAAAAGCGTGAAATTAAAGATCTTCAGAAACAGCTGGCTAGGGCTAAAGAGGAACGTGTGTTGGAGGAAACAAAACGAGAACTCAGTGATCATATGGTCAATAAATTGGAGTTAAGTGTCAAAGAGCTTCGTGCTTCTCAGAGGAACTGTTATGTTAAATCTGTAGAATGCGTGAATAAAATTAAAACCAGCTTCGCCAGCGTGGGCGCCTTCTCCAGCGAAGAGAATTTCTCTCGAGGCAATCCCGAAGGTCCACTGGAATGGATTAGTCACGAAGCAGAGGCCTTCGAGGAGATCCTGAGCAGTCGCGGCGACATCTGCGCCTTTTCGGGCGCCAGAGGAATTGCTTCTGTCTTAGAGAAGAAAGGTTGCGGGCATGTAAAATTTTTAGCTCAGTCCGAAGCTGCCTTATCTTCCGAAGACATCAAGGACCCCTCGGCCGAAGCAAGCGTGGTTGGTGGCAAATTTTTTACTGATATCTGGAACGACGGCGGCCGAGGAATGGCGCAAGAAATCATCCAAAGGAGCGAAAAAGGCATCCATGATGCCAGGAAAGTGGCAGAAACTGCCGAAAGAAGTACAGAGCCCAAAAGACAATTAGGTATTAATTAGTCGTTCTTATCGTGTTGTAATTTTTATTTCAAACTTTGCTCGCAATTTGTAATAGTAATGAAGAAATGTTCTCTTCCCTCAGAAGCTGCTGAATCGACTGTCGATCCCCACACAAAAGGAGATGACGAGATTAAACAAATGGCCGAAGCTATCATGGATAAGGTTGTTGATCAACTTCTAAATGAGGCCGCCGAAGCAGTACTAAGAGAAGACTAAATGTTATTAGAAAAAACATTGGAATCGTGATCTCTGTAATATTGTGTACATTTGAATGTAAAATACAAGTCTCTTTTCATTATTCAATTCTTTACGATGCATGAAATTCTATATACATACCATTTTTGAGCCTTCGGCGAAAAAACACCTTCCCTTCTTTTCATGCTTCGTGAAGAAGACATTCTCCGTTAAAACTGTTCTGATAAATCACGTCCATGCTTCGTGAAGACATTCTCCGAAGCTATATAATTTTGATATTACTCTGATGATACTCATCCATGCTTCATAAAAACATTCTCCGAAGCTATTTTCCGAAGATTATACTCTGATGATGCTCATCCATGCTTCGTAAAAATATTCTCCGAAGCTGTATTCCGAGGATTATCATTGTATCCCCTCGTGACTTCGAAGGTTGATACTGTGTCCCCTTCATTTGCCGAATGCAACATGATGTATGATGCTTATGTTATGCAAAATGATGTGATGATGTTATGTTATGCAAATGACATTTGTTCCGAAGATACACACAAAATATATTCGTAAGCTCTGCATTCCCTTAGGAACGTCTTTGGAGCTTCTTCGCCTTTTACTTAGACGGTATAAGCTCTGCATTCCCTTAGGAACGTCTTTGGAGCTTCTTCGCCTTTTACTTAGGCGGTATCAGCGTTGACTTTTCGCTGTATGCTCTGCATTCCCTTAGGAACGTCTTTGGAGCAAAAAACTTACACTGCGCTCCCTTTGGAACGGCTTTTTGTAACTTCGGCAACTTACTCTGCGCTCCTTGGAGCGACTTTTTGTTGCTTCGAAGGATTTTTAATAATCCAAAGGTCCTCCTTGTTACCGCAAATTTTTAAGCCTCAGCAACTTAAGCCTGTGGAGAAGATAGGTTTTTCTGATAACCAACTACGAAACTATTATATGAAAACTGAAATGTTCTTTATTACACCGAAAACAGAACTTAAACGGAAATGACTGCTATCAAAGTAGGATATTTTGTCAATAAATGTGCTTCGACTCCGGAACAGTACTGTTGACTGTACGGGCTTCAGATTGCTCTCTGAGGTCCCTTTGGTGCGGAACATATTGGCTCCCTTCTGGCTGCTGGCCTTGTTGCAGCGGAGGTGGAGGCGGGGGCTGTTGCCATGAAGCTTGAGGTTGACTTGCCGAAGCTACGGAGACTGCAGGGTGGTTGCCCACGTACTCCGGGATGTAAGGCTGATGATACGAAGCAGTATGCATGACCTGCTTTGGCTGTCCCTGTTGCGCTGCAGCTTCTGCTAACTCCTTTTGTTTCTGGATGGTAACATGGCACATCCTGGTGGTATGGCCCTTGTTCTCACCGCAGAATAAGCAAAATGTCCTCCTTGGTTGATCTCCAAATCTCCCGCCGAAGCCCCTGGCGCCTCTGCCTCTTGGAGCTGGTGGCCGGAAGAAAGTTTGCTGCTGCCCCGAAGCCTGTGAGAGCACTGCGGCCTGTTCTGCTGACTCCCCTTGTCATCATTTTGAGTGGAGTTGTGAATGGACCTGACATGCCTCGGATAGAATTTTCCACCGAAGCCCCTGGTCATCTCAGAAAATCTGAAGGCCTCCTCCCTTCTTTGGCGAAAGTCATTATCAGCACGAATGTACTCGTCCATCTTTTGGAGCAGCTTCTCCAAAGTCTGAGGAGGCTTCCTAGCAAAGTATTGAGCTGCAGGTCCAGGACGAAGCCCCTTGATCATGGCTTCGATGACAATTTCATTGGGCACCGTTGGAGCCTGCGCCCTCAAACGCAAGAACCTTCTGACATATGCCTGAAGGTATTCTTCATGGTCCTGAGTGCACTGGAATAAGGCTTGAGCAGTGACCGGCTTCGTCTGAAATCCTTGAAAGCTGGTTAACAACATATCCTTCAGCTTCTGCCATGAGGTGATCGTTCCTGGTCGAAGGGAGGAGTACCAGGTCTGAGCAACATTCCTGACGGCCATGACGAAAGACTTCGCCATGACTGCAGCATTGCCCCCATACGAAGACACTGTTGCTTCGTAGCTCATCAAGAACTGCTTCGGGTCTGAGTGACCGTCGAACATGGGAAGCTGGGGTGGCTTATAGGATGAAGGCCAAGGTGTAGCCTACAGCTCAGCGGACAAAGGAGAAGCATCATCGAAAACAAAATTTCCCTGATGGAAATTGTCATACCAGTCATCTTCGTTGACGAAGTCCTCCTGATGAAGGTCTTTCTGCTGAGGCCTTCTGTTTTGCTCATCATGGGTAAGATGGCGGACTTCCTCAGAGGCTTCGTCTATCTGTCGTTGCAACTCAGCTAGCCGGGCCATCTTCTCCTTCTTCCTTTGCACCTGCTGATGTAGAATCTCCATATCCCTGATCTCTTGGTCTAGCTCTTCCTCCTGAAGTGTCGGGCTGACGGCCTTTCTCTTCTGGCTTCGGGCCTCCCGAAGAGAGACGGTGTCCTGGTTGTGGTCCAGCGGTTGTAGTGCTGAAGCCCCAGCCGCTGAAGCTTTCTTTGGTGCCATAGCGAAGATCTACAGCTTCCGAAGGTGTTCAAAAAACTCGAAGTGGAAGTGAGTTCACCGGAGGTGGGCGCCAATGTTGGGGACTTGTTCTCAAATGCTAAGAGTTAAGAACAAGGCAACATAAAAAGTGTTAAATGCTAAAGTCCTTCGTCCTTCGGAACATTATACCCCTTCGGGAAATAATGATTTTAGGACGAAGGTCGTAAAAGACGTACCTTCGTAAGTATAATAAGTAATGACGAAGGATTCATATAAAGCGTGAAATATAAACATCAACATAGAATCATTTCTATTTTATTAACATGGAGAAATAGAAATGATTTCAAATTACAAATGTACCTTCGGTCCTGAGAGAAGGTAAAAAAGTACAAGCGTGACGCAAAAGCCAATGCCAAGTCAGCGTGAACAGTACGGGAGTACTGTTCATCTATTTATAGACGCGGGACGCAGCCCACGTAAAATTACATCCATGTCCATTACATTTGTTAATGGCTTATGGAAATTTGTCAAGACCCACGTAGTCTTTTCATCTTTAAGTCGGTTCCCCTTTCTACTATCGCGACGAAGCTTCCCTGCGCACAACTTCGGCTATGCACCATCCTTCGTAGTTGGTGATCAGCTCGTCCTTCGTCTGGTTCAGGCTTCGTTCCGACCGTGCTTTATGTTCATAATTCTGAGTCCGAAGATACCTGTTCACATAATCCACTTGGAAAACATTGTCAAATCATGTTTTTGAGGACCTTCGGAGGACGAAGGCCCCCAACAGAAACCCCCAACCACTGTTCACCAAGTCTGGAGTTTTCTTGGACTAGCTGGATATTATCGCAGATTCATACCAGATTTTTCTAAGCTTGTGAAGCCAATCACAAGTTTATTGAAGAATGACATTAAGTTCAATTGGTCTTCTAAGTGTAATGAAGCCTTTGAGCAATTGAAGACATTATTAACCACTGCTCCGGTATTAGCTCAACCGGACATCACTAAGCCTTTTGATGTATATTGTGATGCGTCAGGCAGTGGACTCGGCTGTGTATTAATGCAAGAGGGCCGAGTAATTGCATATGCTTCAAGGCAGTTGCGCCGACATGAGGAGCATTACCCAACTCATGATCTGGAGCTAGCTGCTGTGGTTCATGCCCTGAAAATTTGGCGTCACTATCTGCTGGGAAATATCTGTCACATATATACAGATCATAAAAGTTTGAAGTACATCTTCACCCAGTCAGAATTAAATATGAGGCAAAGACGATGGCTTGAGCTTATTAAGGACTATGAACTGGAGATCCATTATCACCCAGGCAAAGCCAATGTGGTGGTAGATGCACTAAGCCGTAAGGCTTCCTGCCACTGTCTTGTGGTGAAGACCTCTGACAACACTTTGTGTCAAGAGATGGAAAAGTTAAACCTGGGGATGATCCAACAAGGGACTTTGAATCAGCTAAAACTTGAGTCAATCATTTTGCAAAGGATAATTGATGCTCAAAAGGATAATCTGGGTATGAAGCACATACGAGTGAAGATAGGGGCTGGAACAGCCAAATGTTTCAAGGAAGGCGATCAAGGTGTGATATGGTTTAAAAACCGCATAGTAGTGCCAAAGGACGAAGAACTCCGCCAGCAAATTCTTGATGAAGCACATCTTAGTCGTTATTCTATTCATCCCGAAAGCACTAAGATGTACCAAGACTTGAAGCAACATTATTGGTGGACAAAGATGAAGATCGAAATTGCATGCTATGTGGCTAAGTGTGACACTTGCAGACGTGTCAAGGCCATACACATGAAAACTGCTGGTCCATTACAATCTTTGCCAATCCCAACATGGAAATGGGAAGACATAAGTATGGACTTTATTGTGGGACTGCCCAGGACGGCCAAAGGGTATGATTCTATTTGGGTTATCGTTGATCGACTCACAAAGATTGCCCATTTCTTACCCGTCAGGGCCAAATATACAGTAGCCACTTATGCAGCCTTATATATTGCCCGTATTCTCAGTTTGCATGGTATTCCAAAAACTATAGTGTCGGATCGTGGACCTTAGTTCGTATCCAAGTTTTGGGAAGAATTCCATAAATCCTTGGGTACCAAATTGCTCCACAGTTCGGCCTATCATCCTCAAACAAGTGGACAGACTGAGAGGGTCAATCAATTACTTGAGGATATGCTGCGGGCATGTGTTCTGGACTTCTCACAGAAATGGGATGAATGTTTGCCCTTAGTGGAGTTTTCATACAATAACAGTTATCAAGAAAGTATCAAGATGGCACCTTTTGAAGCTTTATATGGGCGACGGTGTCAAACTCCGCTAAATTGGTCTGAACCTGGAGAAAGGTACTTCTTTAGGCCTAATATGGTGAAAGAGGTCGAAGAAAAGGTTCAGAAAATTATTCATAATATGAAGAAAGCTCAGACTCGATAAAAGAGTTATGCAGACCGACGACGACAACCCTTATGCTTTCTGGTAGGCGATTATGTCTACTTGAAAGTTTCACCAATGAAGGGTGTATCGTGTTTCGGGGTTAAAGGGAAACTTGCACCCAGGTATATTGGTCCATTTCTGGTACTTGAGCAATGTGGGCCAGTGGCATATCGATTGCAACTCCCCGAAATTATGTCTGCTATCCATAATGTGTTCCATGTGTCGCAATTAAAGAAGTGTCTTCGGGTTCCCGATCGAACCATTGAAGTGACAGATGTTGTCCTGGAACCAGATTTAACATACTCGGAACATCCTATTCAAGTTCTGGATCAAAAGGACAGGGTTACCCGGAGAAAGACTCCCAAGTTCTACAAGATACAATGGAACCAACATGCTGAGGAAGAGGCTACGTGGGAAACTCAAGACTTCTTGAATAAAAATTTCCCAGGCTTTCTAGCCTCATGTAATTTGTAAAGTGTATATAGTTATTGCAATAAAGGAGTGAACCCCCACACCACCCCTGCCTTGTACCAGAAATAAGGGAATAAAAATGTGACACATTTCCTTTTCCATTACTCACCCTAGGACTTTAAATCTCGGGACGAGATTCTTTTATGGGGGAAAGGATGTAACACCCCTGGTGTTACTAAAACTAAAACTTGAGCATGGCATCATAAGCATTGACATTGCATATGTTTGATACACCTAGAGTGCATTCACTAGGTAAAAATTTCAAACAAGTTGTATTGTTTAAGTGTTTTTGCAAATAGGACCCTGGATAGGGGACCTAACCCTAAATCAGGCTCAAAGGGGCAAAACCTAACCCAAGATGAGAAAACCTAAAGACTTTAGGGAAATAGTTATAAAGTATCCCCAAAAATAAAGTTGAATCACATTTATGCCCCTGGGATACCAAAAACCCTAATTGGAACCCTGGAAAACCCTAAAACTAAACCTTAGGGGCCTATGTGCAAAATTAGTCCACTTTTGGGCTAAAGTGCAAAAACCAAGTAAAATAAGTATTTTAAGTCATTTGGTTCACAAATATGTGGACTTGAAAGCCAAACATTGGATTTTGGACTTAAATGCAAAATGGACCCCAAATAGGATTCTATCCTAAGTCTGAAAATTCAGAGTTTTGGCTCAACTTTGGAGCCCTGTATCTTTTGAAATATAGGGTTTTTGCCCAAAGTGACCACAACAAGTTTGTAGACCAATTAAAGGAGAACACTTTTGCTGAAGAGAGCAAGCCATGTTCCTATGAGAAATTTGGAGAAAATCTCAACCAAAGATGGGCTGTCAGGCTGGTTTAGTCTGAAAATCAGACTAACAAATTGATGCCATCAATTTCAAGCCTAAATCCAAGCATGATCCAATGGGTTTTTTGTGGCATCATCATATTACAAAGTCGTAGGTGGTGTATTGCTCTACGCTTTTTCTGCAGAACCTCGGATTAGTTGCCATGTGAATTCGAGAGAAAACTTGGCTTCAAACTGGGCTGTCAGGTTCATTTAACTGAACTCTTCCATGGTACAGTGCTCTCAGGGTGATCAGAACGCCAGCATGGCCTGCTCGCCGCCGGTGACCTCCCTGCGCTAAGATTTGCGCCGCCGTCGTCTCAATTCGTGCTCAGGATGACTTGATAAACGTTCAGGGCACCTCACCGTGGATAAGCCTAGCCATTAAAGTATCCCGGCCATCGTACAAAGCTCCCCGTGGTTGAACCCGATAAGTTCACCGGAGACCGCCGCCTTCCGGCCGTGTGCCGCGTGGCCTAGCCGTTCTGCAGCACCGCTGCGACTTACCCTCGCTCTCCGTGGCTCACCGGAGTAACTGCCACGGCAGTAGACACCAAGAGCTGCACCAGTAATCTTCTCCACCTCCGGCCGCCGCGCGTCCTCCCCAAAATTCGCGGCCACCGCCTTACCCTCCTATAAATTGAGCCCGTGACTAGCTCCGCGAGGTCGTCAGCTAACTAGCCACCTCTAATCAGCCACAATCATGCACCAGTGAGCTCGAATTCGTGTTTTCCCCTAAATCTCTTTCCGCCACCGTGAAACAAGCTTCACCGTCGCCAGCCCTTTTTCCGGTCAGTCCAACCCTCCCTCTGCTTCGTTTAAGTCTCTTCACGTGTCTGCGATGCTTACTGACCCGTCCAATTGGGCTAGGAGTCCACTGACCATCGGGAACGCATGGATCTTTGATTCATCCGCGCGCTCTCCGTGGCCAGACCAAATTAGTTCACCAATTGTGCAATTAACTTAGGGAAATCGATAGTTGGGGCGTGAATTCGGTTTCGACCGAAGTAGGGCATCAGTCCATAGGTAAGTCGGCCGGTACAGGTGCTCACCGGAGCCTCCCTGCGTCCACCGCCGTCGTGGACTGTCCTCTGTGAAGAAATGAAAACCAAAGGGGCTTAGTGCAAACCGTCAGCGACTCCCTGAAACAGTAAAAGAACCTGTCTCCAGATAGATAAAACCCCGAGGACCTTTTTGCAAAGCCACCAGGGCTTGGGCGCATGCGCGCGTTTTCTCTGGGTACTGTGCCGTCTGGGCCAGATGTTGCCGAGTACTATTTCTAAGTTTCTCTTTTTCTTTTTACTCCAGAGCTAAAACAATTATAGAAAATTATAGAAAAATCCTAAAATTATGAAACCAATTTTCCTAGGTTTCTTATTTTCCCTAGAATTTAGTAAAAATAGTTTTGTGATTTTTAGGTTAAATAAGGAATTTTAAGGCATTTAAAGTAGTTAAAAGTAGTAGTTTTGGATTTTTAAAAGATAAGTTGTAATCCCAAAAATGCTCAAAATTTTTATATGAGTTCCTCATATTATTTAGAAGCCTTGGGTAGAATTTGGGTTGATTTGGACCTTGTTTGATCACCAAACCCCAAAACACCCCCTACCCTATGAACTCCTTTACTGACTCCGGAAACCCTAAGTTCTCGGAGTACCGTGAAGGAAAGTTGTACTCAAGACGTAGATAATAAGTTTATATTATCTTTGCACCCTCATGAGCATCCCATGGCATCCATTCTTATACATATGCATGGTTATGATTAGAACGTGAAGAAGAAGAGAAAATCACCGAAGAAAGGACACCACCACCCTCGGATTCTCAAGCAGGCAACTTCTTCTACTTTGATATTTGCGGATCCGAGCCAGACTCACCTGTTAACAAAGGCAAGCCCCGGTACATGCAACCCCTTTCCTTGTGTTTTTAAATACTTTTCGCACACCTTACGTCAAGTGAAATGTGCATTAAGTTCATAGGAATTGCTTGGAGCCTTTTGATGCATTGCTTTCCTTGATATCCATACCTTTATGGGTACTTCTGGTGAAGTATCAAAATGGATTTACAAAAATGCTTAGCCCTGCGTAGATCTTGTGGATAGAGGTTGTCTTTTGCTATACTGCCTAGCTCAGGGGTTATCCTGAGGAAAGATGACTTCTACCTGCAAGAATACTTTCATTAAGAGCGTGGTGGGATCTTACTGCAAAGTTCCCTGTGATGCTCTTTTCATCCTAAGGAACAGAAACAATCCTAAGGATGGAAGTACTTAAATCGAGACTTGGGTTAGGAACAGGTGATGTTCTACCCAGGTTGATTAAGGATTGAATGCGTATGTAGGCGTGCTGATCGAGGACCCTTTAACTGGTCACATGCCTCGTCATGGGTAAGCCTTGCCTCGGGCAGACTAAGGCCAGAATAAGATAACACGAAATGGGTGTGGAGCGGTGGCGGGAGTAGCGTGTACCCACCGTGGCAAGAGGCTGGACGGTGGTGTATCTGTGCTCTCGGTTTGCGTGAACCTGATCTGGTCTTAAGAACCCCGATGGCGGGTTGACATATGCAAGGGTTAAGTGCTACATATGTCATGTGATTGGAGATCCTCAGCTGAGTATAATCGATTCGGATCACCGTACCTTCGCGGTTATGAAGACTTGGTCACTTCCCTACAACCTAAGTCAGGATGTGAACACTATGAATAAAAAGGATGTTGTATTGATGAGATGATGAAATTAGACTAGATGCTAACAGTGTCTATTAATATTCAATCTGGCGTTAAAATATTGAAAGTAAGGACTCACTTTAGTAAGCTATTTCTGCAAAAATATCTAAGGTGTTTCTTGCTAAAGCCTCTCCTTGATTCCTATTTATCCAGCATACCCTTGAGAGTCTTTTCCTTAGTCAGGTAAGACTTGCTGAGTAATTCCATACTCAGGGTTTATCCCCTTGTTGTTTTTAGGTGAGGAAGCAGCAGAGTTCTGTTGCTTCTGTACCAAGGTGGTTCCTAATGAAGAAAGGCAAGAGTGAAGTGCGGGAGGAAAGGATCCTCCATTAAGACTTTTTGTGTGGTAACTGTCGGGAGGAGTTTTTGCCTCCCTTGGTATGTGTAATAATAATATTCTTGTCGGCGTTTCGAGACCGGGGGGTCCCTAAGCCGACGAGTGAGTGTGCCGCGTTCCCCAGCCCAGATGGGTCGAGCGCGTGGGCGAGCGCGAAGGGGGGAGAGAGCGGAGGCGGCCGGAGCCGAGTCGAGAGGGAGGTGGAGATCCCGCGGCCTTCGTGTTCGTCCCGCGCCCAGGTCGGGTGCGCTTGCAGTAGGGGGTTACAAGCGTCCACGCGGGTGAGGGGAGCGAGCGGCCCCAAGAGAGCGCCTGCCCCTGCCCTCGTTCCCGCGGGGCCAACCTTCTCTAAGAAGGCCCTGGTCCTTCCTTTTATAGGCATAAGGAGAGGATCCAGGTGTACAATGGGGGTGTAGCAGAGTGCTACGTGTCTAGCGGGGGAGAGCTAGTGCCCTAAGTACATGCCAAGGTGGCAGCCGGAGAGATCTGGGCACCCAGCTGGTGTGGTGTCGTGGCTGTCGGTGGAGCAACGGAGCCTGACGGAGGGACAGCTGTCGGAGCTGTTGGGTCTTTGCTGACGTCCCCCTGCTTCCGTAAGGGAGCTGAGAGCCGCCGTCGTCATAGGGCTAGCGGGGCGCCATCATTGCCTATCTGGCGGAGCTAGCCAGATGGGACGTCGGTCTTGTTCTCTGCGGCCCGAGTCGGCTCGGGGTAGGGTGATGATGGCGCTTCCTGTTGACGTGGCGGACTCGTGCCCTAGGTCGGGCGACGTGGAGGCTCCTCCAAAGCCGAGGTCGAGTCTGTCCTGCATGGCCGAGGCCGAGTCCGAGCTCCCGGGTCGGGCGAGGCGGAGGTCGTTCGGCAGAGGCCGGAGCGGAGTCCGACCCGGGGGTCGGGCGAGGCGGAGTTTGTCGTCTTCCGGGGCCTTAGCCCGAGTCCGAGCCTTGGGTCGGGCGGAGCGGAGTTCGCCGTCTTCCGGGGCCTTAGCCCAAGTCCGAGCCCTGGGTCGGGCGGAGCGGAGTTCGCCGTCTTCCGGGGCCTTAGCCCGAGTCCAAGCCCTGGGTCGGGCGGAGCGGAGTTCGCCGTCTTCCGGGGCCTTAGCCCGAGTCCGAGCCCTGGGTCGGGCGGAGCGGAGTTCGCCGTCTTCCGGGGCCTTAGCCCGAGTCCGAGCCCTGGGTCGGGCGGAGCGGAGTTCGCCGTCTTCCCGGGCCTTAGCCCGAGTCCAAGCCCTGGGTCGGGCGGAGCGGAGTTCGCCGTCTTCCGGGGCCTTAGCCCGAGTCCGAGCCCTGGGTCGGGCGGAGCTTCCTATGGCGCCTTTGGCAAGGCCTGGCGGCCTGTCAGTCTCGCTTACCTTTGCGTTAAATGCCCCTGTGACTTGGTTGGTCGGCGCGGCGATTTAGCCAGGGTTGCTTCTTAACGAAGGCAAGGCCTCGGGCGAGCCGGAGGTGCGTCTGCCGTAAAAAGGGGGCCTCGGGCGAGACGGAAACACCTCAGGGTCGGCTGCCCTTGCCCGAGGCTAGGCTCGGGCGAGGCGTGATCGAGTCGCTCGTATGGACTGATCCCTGACTTAATCGCACCCATCAGGCCTCTGCAGCTTTATGCTGATGGGGGTTACCAGCTGAGAATTAGGCGTCTTGAGGGTACCCCTAATTATGGTCCCCGACAGTAGCCCCCGAGCCTCGAAGGGAGTGTTAGCACTCGCTTGGAGGCTTTCATCGCACTTTTTTGCAAGGGGACCAGCCTTTCTCGGTTGCATTTTGTTCCGGTGGGTGCGCGCGAGCGCACCCGCCGGGTGTAGCCCCCGAGGCCTCGGAGGAGTGGTTTCACTCCTTCGAGGTCTTAATGCCTTGCGTAATGCTTCGGCCGGTCTGGTGATTCCCTCATGCGAACTGGCCGTAGCCCGGGTGCACTGTCGGGGCCCAAGTTCACGGGGAGGAGGGGGGGAGAACGCCATGTTACCCTCGATGGGCACCGAACATGGTGTCTCCGGTGAGCTGCAAGCGGGTAATCCGAGTGGACGTCCGTGCCCCGTTCGTTGGGGGTCGGCTAGGAGCCCGGAGGCACGCCCAAAAGTACCTGCGGGTGATCTGCCGGACCCGGTCCCCTGGCGACGGGGTCCGAGGGCTCGATGCCTCCCTCCGATGGGATTCCGTTACAGGATCGTTCCCGCTGGTCTCGGAAATGTCCTAGGGTACCTCGGGAGCGCAGCCCGAGCCTCGGTTATGTATCGAACGTACCCCTGGTCATCCCTCGCTCGGTGTCTGAGGCGACTGTGAACCCTTCGGGGGGCCAGCCTTCGAACCCCTGATCAGTAATGGGCGCGGAGCCCGAGTAGCCTGAGGCGGCCGTGGAACCTTTCGGGAGGCCGACCTTCGAACCTCTGACCAGTAGTGGGTGTCGGGCCCACGCGATCTGAGGCGGCTGTTGAACCCTTCGGGGGGCCAGCCTTCGAACCCCTGATCAGTAAGGAGGCTCGGAGCCTAGTTCCTTCACGGGGAAGGATCCCTTTAGGGGTATCCCCTTTCCCGGTCCCTGTTGCAAGAGATAGAGAAAGAGGAAAAAGGAAAAAGGGATACGGAATTGAACGACGCGGCGTACCTTTTTCGGCGTGGTTGTTTCGGCGAAGGCGAAGCGTCGCCAGCCGTTCCTGCCAGAAGCGCCGCCTGTCCAGCCGTGGAGTTAACGCGACGGGGCGAGTAGCTGGCGAGGCTGCCGTTGCGCGTGCGCGAGCCGTTTGAGGAACGGGTCACGGGCGCGTCGTCTTCACGCCGTGAGAGGGGGTTCTCTTGCTGCCTCCGGATGGGACGTGAGCTTAGCTGACGACGTGACCGCTGCTCCCGTGTGCCTGCCATCGTCATTACTGCTGGCTCACTTTTGACCGCGTTTGACCGCTGCGTCAGGCTGGCGCTGCTGGGTCACGCGCTGGGTCGCCTCGGGTCGCGGTATCGGTTCCGCAATCGAGGAGGTGTGGCGGTGACGCAAGTGGCACAGTTGCTTGCATGCAGCATCCAGCGTGCCGGTCGCGCGACGCGTGGGCTTGGGCCTCCGTGCTGGCACGTCAGGAGTCGGAGAGGCGCGTCCACGTGGCGCGGTTGCATGCCGCCTGCATGGCTGCCTGCCCCTTTCGCCCGCTGGTCTAGGCAAAAGTGGAGGGTCACTTGTAACCGCTGGGCGGTTGCGCGCGCTGTGTGCGGCGGTTTGGCTTCTTCTGCCCGGAGTCGGTCTGCATGACATGCGGGACCCAGCCCCCGCGCCGCAGGGGAGTGCCTTGGAGCGTGTTGGAGAAGACTCGGCCCGTGATGGTTGGGGGCGCAAGCAGGGAGAGTCGCCTTTAAAAGGAGGGCGACCCCTTCCGTAAGGCGACCACGTCTTCTTCCTGCCTTACGCACTGTGTTTTTCCACCTTCCAAGCCCCCGGATGGGGGAAACCGCCGTCTTTTTGCCTCATCGTTGGAGGAACGCAACTCCGTGGGAGTTGGTACCTTTTAGCCATCGTTCGGCTTCAAGGATTTTCATTACGCAGCCCGGCTGCACCCCTCCACCGGCGGTCACCCAAGATGGTGGCCTCCGGCTTGATGGTGGGGGAAAGCGAGCCGGGCTGCGGCCTCTGCCCCTTCCTCGGCCTCAAGGACTTTCATCACTAGGCCAAGATGGAGGACGAGGCGAGTCAGGGGGCTGCCTCCGTGTGGGTCGGTTGCCCTCTTCTTCCCCGGGCGCCTGGGGGAGAACGGCATCCCCTAGCTTCACGGAGACTTCCTCCAGCCATGCCGGGAGAGGCGGGTCGTCGTCACATAGTCAGGGCGCAGCGCCGCGTCCTTCGTCCGGACGACGATCGCGCCACGCGCCACGAGGGCAGTGCCCACGCCCTGGACGGCCCCCGCAAGGGCGAAGACCTGCCGGCGCGCTCCGAGGCGTCGGCGGACGGAGGTGGCTTCTCTACCGATGAGATTGCCAACTCCGTCAGTAGCCCTGGGTCTTCGTCTCCTGGCCTGAATGGCTGCCTCTCGTCCTCGGGGGGTGAAAGTCCTTCCGCCGCCCCGCAGGCCCGCCCCTATCGAGTGGGGTTGTTCGTACCTGCGGGGGGAACCGGAGCTCCGTTTGTAATGGCACTTCGAATGCCAGGATTTTCTGTTCATTACGGCTTTCGGGGCCTGAACATGTATGTAGCTTCGGCACGGAGCCGTGTTTTTTCCTCATTTCCGAGCACTAAGGCTCGTCTGTCGACTATCTGAACCGCTTCACCGAGCATGAGTCGCCCCGCGTCAAGGTGACGAGTGAGGTATCCGTATCCCGGAGGCGTAGGAGTCCCTCGGCTCGGTCGGCCTTGCTGTCCGAGGTTCCTCTAGCTTAGTTAAAGAGACCCCTCGGCCGCTCTTCGACGAGCCAAGGCCAGGGGTAGCGATATCAGTATGAACAGAGGCGGAGTTGGCTCGAAAATGAAACCTGGTTGGCCGGAGCCTAGCCGGGTTGTCCGTTGGCAGGACCGACGTCGGAGTTGATCAGCCGAGGCTTCGGACCGGGCTGGCGCCCTCGGAAGATGGTTGGCCGAGGCCCCAGGGGTGACCGGCTGAGCCGCCTGCTCGGGCCAGATTCCCGGAGAAGTCCCTGACAGCGATTGCCCGGGCGTGGTGATGACGTCGTCCTTCGGAGCGGAGACCCTCGGACCGCGTCGCCGTCCGAGGCTAGGTCGGGCCTCGCCGAAGGTGCCGTCGATGCCGAGGGTGTCGCTGCCCCCTTCCAGCGCCAAGACCCGAACCTGCAGGATCAGATTGTCTTGTAGCGTGCGCCTTGTGCGGCCGTCGAGGCCAGAACACACGTCCTCGCTGCGTTGTAAAGCTGCGTCTCTTTTCCTCTTGTTTCGAGTATCTGGACTTTTTGTCGGTAACAGGGATGTTTGTGCGAGCGAGAGCTGCTTCTCGCGGAAGGTGATGAGTGAGGTATCCGTATCCCGGAGGCGTGGGAGTCCCTCGGCTCGGTCGGCCTTGCCGCTTACGCGTACTTTCACCCGTCCATGAGGCCCTGTCGCCGACTCGGTCGAGAAGGCTCGAAGGATCGCTTCGGCAGAAAGGCTTCCGAACGTAAAGACTTGTTCGATCCGCGGAGCCACTTTATCCGAACGCGAGTTACTTATCGCAGAAGGTGATGAGTGAGGTATCCGTATCCCGGAGGCGTAGGAATCCCTCGGCTCGGTCAGCCTTGACTGCTTACGTGTACTCCGTCGTTTCCAGGACCCACTTTTCGAAGTAGTCAAAAAGCACGAAAGATATTCTGGTAAAAGAGATTTTTTTTCGAGGGAAATTTTGACGCAGAGGGGGTTTCCCCCCTTTTAGCCCCCGAGGGAGGGTCGGGCTTTGCCGAGGCGAGGCCGACCCTTCCTTGTTGACTAAACTTTGCGTGGGTGCGAGGTATATGAACAACTTGGAAACATCTTAAGGGTAGAAGCGATGTAGCTGTTGGATGTTCCAGGCGTTGCCGTAGACCTCGCCTTGACTGTTGGCCAGCTTGTACGTTCCGGGCTTCAGAACTTTGGCGATGACGAATGGCCCCTCCCAGGGGGGCGTGAGCTTGTGCCTCCCTCGGGCGTCTTGCCGCAGCTGAAGCACCAGGTCGCCCACCTGGAGGTCTCGGGGTCGGACCCCTCGGGCGTGGTAGCGTCGCAGGGACTGCTGATACCGCGCCGAGTGTAGTAAGCCTTGTCCCGAGCCTCTTCCAGCTGGTCCAGCGAGTCTTCTCGGCTAGCTTGGTTGCTTTGATCGTCGTAGGCTCTCGTCCTCGGGGAGCCGTATTCCAGGTCCGTGGGCAAGACGGCCTCGGCCCTGTAGACCAGGAAGAACGGCGTGAAACCCGTGGCTCGGCTCGGCGTCGTCCTCAGGCTCCAGACCACAGAGGGGAGTTCCTTCATCCATCGCTTGCCGAACTTGTTGAGGTCGTTGTAGATCCGAGGCTTGAGCCCTTGTAGGATCATGCCATTGGCACGCTCCACTTGCCCATTCGACATGGGATGAGCTACGGCAGCCCAGTCCACCCGGATGTTGTGATCCTCGCAAAAATCCAAGAATTTTTTGCCGGTGAACTGGGTGCCGTTGTCGGTGATGATGGAGTTTGGGACCCCGAAGCGATGGATGATGTTGGTGAAGAACGCCACCGCCTGCTCGGACCTGATGCTGTTCAGGGGTCGGACCTCGATCCACTTGGAGAATTTGTCGACAGCGACCAGCAGGTGCGTGTAGCCCCCGGGTGCCTTCTGCAGAGGGCCGACGAGGTCCAGACCCCACACAGCGAAGGGCCAGGTGATGGGTATCGTCTGCAGAGCCTGAGCGGGCAGGTGGGTCTGCTTCGCATATAATTGACACCCTTCGCAGGTGCGGACAATTCTAGTGGCGTCAGCCACCACCGTTGGCCAGTAGAAGCCTTGCCGGAAAGCGTTCCCGACGAGGGCTCGAGGCGCTGCATGATGGCCGCAAGCCCCCGAGTGTATCTCTTGCAGGAGTTCCTGACCTTCGGCGATGGAGATGCACCGCTGGAGGATGCCCGAGGGGCTGCGGTGGTAGAGCTCCTTCTCATCGCCCAGCAAGACGAACGACTTGGCGCGCCGCGCTACCCGCCGTGCTTCGGCCTGGTCGAGGGGTAGCTCTCCTTGGCGGAGATATTGCAGGTACGGGGCCTGCCAATCCTGATCAGGCGCGACCCCGCTCTGCTCCTCCTCGACGCGCAGCGCCTCGCCCTCGGGAGCCGAGGGTTCCTCGGGCCGAACCGAGGACGGCTCGGGCTGGGCCGAGGTTACTTCGGACGGGGCCAAGGGCGCCTCGGGCTCGGGCGTGTCGCTGATCTTGATGGAGGGTTGGTGCAGATCCCGGGAGAAGACGTCCGGGGGAACCGTCGTTCGCCCCGAGGCTATCTTTGCCAGCTCGTCCGCAGTCTCGTTGTAGCGCCGGGCGATGTGGTTAAGCTCGAGCCCGTAGAACTTGTCTTCCAGGCGTCGAACCTCATCACAATAGGCCTCCATCTTCGGGTCGCGGCAGTAGGAGTTCTTCATGACCTGGTCGATGACGAGCTGCGAGTCGCCGCGAGCGTCGAGGCGTCGGACCCCTAGCTCGATGGCGATTCGCAATCCGTTGATCAGAGCTTCGTACTCAGCCACATTGTTGGACGCCGGGAAATGGAGGCGCAGCACGTAGCGCAGGTGTTTCCCGAGGGGCGAGACGAAGAGCAGGCCCGCGCCGGCTCCCGTCTTCATCAGCGACCCGTCGAAAAACATGGTCCAGAGCTCCGGTTGGATCGGAGCCGTCGGCAACTGTGTGTCGATCCATTCGGCTACGAAGTCCGCCAGTGCCTGGGACTTGATGGCCTTCCGAGGGGCGAACGAGATTGTCTCGCCCATGATTTCCACCGCCCACTTTGCGATCCGTCCCGAGGCCTCTCGGCACTGGATGATCTTCCCCAGGGGGAAGGATGACACCACAGTTACCGGATGAGACTCGAAGTAATGTCGCAACTTTCGCCTCGTCAGGATCACTGCATACAGCAGCTTCTGAACTTGTGGGTAGCGGATCTTGGTTTCGGACAGCACCTCGCTGACGAAGTAAACTGGCCTCTGAATGGGCAATGCATGCCCCTCTTCTTGCCTTTCGACCACGATCGCGGCGCTAACCACCTGAGTGGTAGCGGCGACGTAGACCAAGAGGGCTTCTCCATCAGCTGGGGGTACCAAGACGGGCGCCTGGGTGAGGAGCGTCTTCAGGTTCCCGAGGGCTTCCTCGGCCTCGGGGGTCCAAGTGAAGCACTCGGCCTTCCTTAAGAGACGGTACAGAGGCAGGCCTCTTTCGCCGAGGCGCGAGATGAAACGGCTCAAGGCCGCGAGACATCCCATGACCCTCTGTACGCCTTTTAAGTCCTTGATGGGCCCCATGCTGGTGATGGCTGCGATCTTCTCTGGGTTGGCTTCGATGCCCCGCTCGGAGACGATGAATCCCAGGAGCATGCCTCGGGGCACCCCAAAGACACACTTCTCGGGATTGAGCTTGACGCCCTTTGCCTTGAGACACCGGAATGTCACTTCAAGGTCGGAGAGAAGGTCGGAGGCTTTCCTTGTCTTGACTACGATGTCATCGACGTAGGCCTCGACCGTGCGACCAATGTGTTGGCCGAACACATGGTTCATGCACCGCTGGTACGTTGCACCCGCGTTCCTCAAACCGAACGGCATGGTGACATAGCAGTACATGCCGAAGGGCGTGATGAAAGAAGTCGCGAGCTGGTCGGACTCTTTCATCTTGATTTGATGATACCCTGAGTAGGCATCGAGGAAAGACAGGGTTTCGCACCCAGCAGTGGAATCCACGATTTGATCGATGCGAGGTAGAGGGTAGGGAACCTTCGGACATGCTTTGTTGAGACCAGTGTAGTCTACACACATCCGCCATTTCCCCCCTTTCTTCCTCACAAGCACAGGGTTGGCAAGCCATTCGGGATGGAATACCTCTTTGATGAACCCTGCTGCCATTAGCTTGTGGATCTCCTCGCCTATCACCCTGCGCCTTTCCTCGTCGAATCGGCGCAGAGGCTGCCTGACCGGTCGGGCTCCGGCCCGAATATCCAGCGAGTGCTCGGCGACATCCCTCGGTATGCCGGGCATGTCCGAGGGACTCCACGCAAAGACGTCAGCGTTTGCGCGGAGAAAGTCGACGAGCACTGCTTCCTATTTGGGGTCGAGCCCGGAACCGATCCGGATCTGCTTGGAGGTGTCGCCACTGGGGTCGAGAGGGACGGCCTTAACCGTCTCCGCTTCACGTCTGGCACCTCTCGGGAGAGGTTTTCCAGGTCGGCGATGAGGGCCTCGGACTCGGCAAGGGCCTCAGCGTACTCCACGCACTCCATGTCGCATTCGAACGCGTGTTTGTACGTGGGGCCGACGGTGATGACCCTGTTGGGGCCCGACATCTTGAGCTTCAGGTAGGTGTAGTTGGGGATGGCCATGAACTTCGCGTAGCATGGCCTCCCCAGTACTGCGTGGTAGGTTCCTCGGAACCCGACCACCTCGAACGTCAAAGTCTCCCTTCAGAAGTTGGAGGGTGTTTCGAAGCAGACGGGAAGGTCGAGCCGTCCGAGGGGCTGGACGCGCTTCCCAGGAATGATCCCGTGGAAGGGCGCAGCGCCTGCTCGGACGGAGGACAGATCGACGCGCAGGAGCCTGAGGGTCTCGGCGTAGATGATATTGAGGCAGCTACCCCCATCCATCAGGA
Organism: Zea luxurians; assembly: GCA_029449295.1. Lineage (NCBI taxonomy): Eukaryota > Viridiplantae > Streptophyta > Magnoliopsida > Poales > Poaceae > Zea > Zea luxurians. The sequence goes on along the minus strand of JAOPSE010000010.1, from coordinate 30,947,767 downwards.
CCTTGGTGAGTCTGACGTCACCGATGATGGGATCGACGACGAGCGGGTACTTCCCCGGGCTCGGCACGTGGTCGGGGTGGTCATCTTGGTCGAAGGTGATGGGCTTGTCGGACCAGTCTAGGTAGACTGGCGCCGCCACCTTCACCGAGCAGACCTCCCGACGCTCTTGCTTACGATGCCGAGCCGAGGCATTCGCCGCATGCCCTCCGTAGATCATGAAGCAGTCGCGGACCTCGGGGAACTCTCCTGCTTGGCGATCTTCCTTTTTGTCGTCGTCGCGGGCCCTGCCACCCTCTGCGGGTGGCCCGGCCTTGTGGAAGTGGCGCCGAAGCATGACGCACTCCTCGAGGGTGTGCTTGACGGGCCCCTGATGGTAAGGGCACGTCTCCTTGAGCATCTTGTCGAAGAGGTTGGCACCTCCGGGGGGCTTCCGAGGGTTCTTGTACTCGGTGGCGGCGACAAGGTCTGCGTCGGCGGCGTCGCGTTTCGCCTGCGACTTCCTCCTGCCTTTCTTCTTGGCGCCGAGCGGAGTAGACGCCTCGGGAGCATCTTCCGACGGGCGGCCCTAGGGCTGCTTGTCCTTTCGGAAGATGGCCTCGACCGCCTCCTGGCCAGAGGCGAACTTGGTGGCGATGTCCATCAGTTCGCTCGCCCTGGTGGGGGTCTTGCGACCCAACTTGCTCACCAGGTCACAGCAAGTGGTGCCGGCAAGGAACGCGCCGATGACATCGGAGTCGGTGATGTTGGGCAGCTCGGTGCGCTGCTTCGAGAACCGCCGGATGTAGTCCCGAAGAGACTCTCCCGGCTGTTGCCGGCAGCTTCGGAGGTCCCAGGAATTCCCGGGGCGCACGTACGTGCCCTGGAAGTTGCCGGCGAAAGCTTGGACCAAATCCTCCCAGTTGGAAATCTGCCCCGGGGGCAGGTGCTCCAACCAAGCGCGAGCAGTGTCGGAGAGGAACAGGGGGAGGTTGCGGATGATGAGGTTGTCGTCGTCCGTTCCACCCAGTTGACAGGCAAGGCGGTAGTCCGCGAGCCACAATTCCGGTCTTGTTTCCCCCGAGTACTTTGTGATAGTAGTCGGGGTCAGAATCGGGCTAGGAACGGCGCCCGCCGGATGGCCCGGCTGAAGACCTGCGGACCGGGTGGTTCGGGCGAGGGACTTCGATCCTCCCCGCTGTCGTAGCGTCCCCCACGCCTGGGGTGGTAGCCTCGGCGCACCCTTTCGTCGAGGCGGGCCCGACGGTCGCGATGAGGGCGCTCGTCGCCGAGGGGGTCTGGGGCCGCAGGCGCGGTGTTGCGCGTGCGCCCGGTGTAGACCGAGGCTTCCCGCATGAGTCGGGAAGTCGCGGCACGAGGTTCCGAGGGGTACCCCTGCCTTCGGGAGGCAGAGCTCTCGGCCCGCCGGGCCGCAGCGCCTTCCAGGAGATGCTTGAGCTCTCCCTGGATTCGCCGACCCTCGGTGGTTGATGACTCCGGCATCGCGCGGAGGAGCATCGCTGCGGCTGCCAGGTCCTGACCGGTCCCGCTGGATGCGGGTGGCGGCCTGTCCCTGGCATCGTTGGCGATGCGGTGCTGGAGACCCTGGGGCAGGTGACGTATTTCTCCGGCCGGGGGCTGGCCCGCCCATACCTGCCCGACGTCCCGGCGGATCAACTCGAGCGCTCCTGCCCCCTCGTCGAGCCCGGCCTGCGCCCCGCGGACTTGCTCGAGCTGTGGGTCGTGACCCCCCGCCGGAACGGGGACCACAGCTAGCTCCCGCGGGATGTCGGTGCGAGGCACTGCCCTAGGGAGATCACCATCCTCCGGCATGCCGAGACGGTTGCCTCCGGAGGGATCCCCTAGCTCGACGTGGAAACATTCGCGGCTCGGGCCGCAGTCCTTGTCGTCAAGGCTGCGGCTGCCGTCGGAACAGTCGGAGAGGCAGTAGTTGCATGCGGTCATGAAGTCCCGCATGGCACTGGGGTTGCCAGATCCGGAGAAATCCCAGCGGATGCTGGGGTCGTCATCTTCCTCGGACCCAGAGGGCCCGTAGGTCGAGACGCCCGTCAATCGGTCCCAAGGCGACCGCACACGAAACCCAAGAGAAGTAGCACTCGCCTCAACGCGAGCGCCCGCCAGAGCGAGGTCGCTAGGCGGATTGAGGTCGAGTCGAAATGACGAAGGATGGGAATCGGTCGGTACCTTTTGGTCGACGAGGAGCGACGAAGTCACATCGGGGGCTGATCGCGTCGTCGTCTTGGATACGAGGGCGACGTCCTGCAGGCCCTCCGTGAGCGTGCTGGCGTCGTCCACTTGCTCGGGGTTGGCGTGTTGCAGGGGGACGGCGCGGGCGTCCTCCGTTGGGGCGCTAGGGATGTCGATTCGCTCGACAGCCGACGAAGCGCAGCCTCCCGCTCGGCCCTGGTTGCCCCGCCTCCTCCTCTGATGGCGAGGGAGAGGATGGGGCGAGCTCGAAGGTTGTTCTTCCCCCACGCGGGGAAGACGTCGTCGATTCCGCCACCGGCGGGCGGGCTGTCGGCCACCATTGTCGCCTTCGCACGGCGGTGGAAGGAGTATCATGTCGTAGCCGCCGTCGAAAGACATGAACTCGAGACTCCCGAAACAGAGCACCGTCCCGGGTTGGAGAGGTCGTTGGAGACTGCCCATCTGGAGCTTGACGGGAAACTGCTCGTCAACACGCAGCAGGCTCCTACCTGGCGCGCCAACTGTCGGCGTTTCGAGACCGGGGGGTCCCTAAGCCGACGAGTGAGTGTGCCGCGTGCCCCAGCCCAGATGGGTCGAGCGCGTGGGCGAGCGCGAAGGGGGGAGAGAGCGGAGGCAGCCGGAGCCGAGTCGAGAGGGAGGTGGAGATCCCGCGGCCTTCGTGTTCGTCCCGCGCCCAGGTCGGGTGCGCTTGCAGTAGGGGGTTACAAGCGTCCACGCGGGTGAGGGGAGCGAGCGGCCCCAAGAGAGCGCCTGCCCCTGCCCTCGTTCCCGCGGGGCCAACCTTCTCTAAGAAGGCCCTGGTCCTTCCTTTTATAGGCGTAAGGAGAGGATCCAGGTGTACAATGGGGGTGTAGTAGAGTGCTACGTGTCTAGCGGGGGAGAGCTAGTGCCCTAAGTACATGCCAAGGTGGCAGCCGGAGAGATCTTGGCACCCAGCTGGTGTGGTGTCGTGGCTGTCGGTGGAGCAACGGAGCCTGACGGAGGGACAGCTGTCGGAGCTGTTGGGTCTTTGCTGACGTCCCCCTGCTTCCGTAAGGGAGCTGAGAGCCGCCGTCGTCATAGGGCTAGCGGGGCGCCATCATTGCCTATCTGGCGGAGCTAGCCAGATGGGACGTCGGTCTTGTTCTCTGCGGCCCGAGTCGGCTCGGGGTAGGGTGATGATGGCGCTTCCTGTTGACGTGGCGGACTCGTGCCCTAGGTCGGGCGATGTGGAGGCTCCTCCGAAGCCGAGGTCGAGTCTGTCCTGCATGGCCGAGGCCGAGTCCGAGCTCCCGGGTCGGGCGAGGCGGAGGTCGTTCGGCAGAGGCCAGAGCGGAGTCCGACCCGGGGGTCGGGCGAGGCGGAGTTTGTCGTCTTCCGGGGCCTTAGCCCGAGTCCGAGCCCTGGGTCGGGCAGAGCGGAGTTCGCCGTCTTCCGGGGCCTTAGCCCGAGTCCGAGCCCTGGGTCGGGCGGAGCGGAGTTCGCCGTCTTCCGGGGCCTTAGCCCGAGTCCGAGCCCTGGGTCGGGCGGAGCGGAGTTCGCCGTCTTCTGGGGCCTTAGCCCGAGTCCGAGCCCTGGGTCGGGCGGAGCGGAGTTCGCCGTCTTCCGGGGCCTTAGCCCGAGTCCGAGCCCTGGGTCGGGCGGAGCGGAGTTCGCCGTCTTCCGGGGCCTTAGCCCGAGTCCGAGCCCTGGGTCGGGCGGAGCTTCCTATGGCGCCTTTGGCAAGGCCTGGCGGCCTGTCAGTCTCGCTTACCTTTGCGTTAAATGCCCCTGTGACTTGGTTGGTCGGCGCGGCGATTTAGCCAGGGTTGCTTCTTAACGAAGGCAAGGCCTCGGGCGAGCTGGAGGTGCGTCTGCCGTAAAAAGGGGGCCTCGGGCGAGACGGAAACACCTCAGGGTCGGCTGCCCTTGCCCGAGGCTAGGCTCGAGCGAGGCGTGATCGAGTCGCTCGTATGGACTGATCCCTGACTTAATCGCACCCATCAGGCCTCTGCAGCTTTATGCTGATGGGGGTTACCAGCTGAGAATTAGGTGTCTTGAGGGTACCCCTAATTATGGTCCCCAACAATTCTGCACTCGTTATATAGTTCTGGTCTGTAATAAACAACGTGATCTTACTCTTTAATAAATGTAAGCTTATGTAATCGCTTCCGCATTTCTTTATCTCCGATGTTCTGTAATGTCTGCAAGACGGGTGAGACGTTCCTGGAAAGGTAAGGAAGGATACCGAGCTTGTCAAGTAGTTCAGGGGCACCTATAGGGTTGTCTGAGGTCCGTTGGACAAGGACAACTGTAGGTGGGCCTAATTACTTGGGAGGTTCCGTCACATTGTTCTCTTCACTCATCCTTCGATCATCTGTTGCTTTCTTCTCCCTGTCTCTTCTTCTCCAACCAACCATGGGCAAAGGCAGGAGAGGTCGAGGCTCGCCTCGTCGTGCTGGTGACAAGTGGAAACGCGCCCCAAGTCCTCCCTCGGAGGACTTCGGCGATTCAGAGTACTCAGAGGAAGTTTCCTCTAGGTCTGAGGGATCGCCGGCTCTGTAACGCCCCGAATTTGAGAGTTAAATTTTTTCTTTCTCCATCACTCGCCAAATTCGGGCGTTACCTTTCCTACTTTTCTTTTCTCCCTATTATGCCTTGTTCTTTTTCAAAGTTCTAGCGAGATTTAGCTCGAGACCTTGTGTGAGTAAACCCTAGAAATATTTTCCTCAGTTGTTGCATCATGCCAGATCATGATTTTCTTGCTTGTGGTTGAGTGAATTGTGAAAAGTATCTTTGGATTGAAGGTTATAGCTAAATAGAAAATAGAAAGAACCCCCCTTATCTCCTGGGCCGGCTCCCTGGCATGGCCCAGCCAGCTCCCCGCAGCCCGGCCGGCCCCCTGGCACCCCTGCCCCGCTTCCCCTGTGCAGCCCAGCCGGCGCAGCAGCGCGGCCTAGCTGCCCCTCCCCCCCCCCGCGTTCCCTGCGCACAGTGCGCGGGCAGTTATGCGCCACCGTCGCCACCCCCTGGTGGGGCCCACCCGTCAGCCCCACCCCTCCCCAAACTGTCTCTCTCTCTCCTCTACCCCTCGTGCATGTCTCTCTCCCCCTCGCGCAGCTCGTCTCCCTCCTCCATCCGCTCGGAACCGCCGACCCCCATGCGGTGAGTCCCTTCTCCCTCCTCCCCCTTGCCCCCTCTCTTCTTCCCTTCCTCCCCGGCCACGGCACGGCTGGCGTCCCGGCGCGGCCGTGGCGCTCGTGCCCGCCCTGGCCCCTCCCTACACGCGCGCGGCCTCGCCCCTACCTTGCGTGGCAGCGCTCGGTCCGGCACAGCCCCCTCCCTCCCCCTTGCGTCCGCCCCGGCGTGCTCCCCTGCCCCGGCACGCTCCCCTGCTCCGGCGCGTGGCCCCGCCCCGGCGCACGCCCCCGTCCCGGTGCGCTCCCCTGCCCCAGCGCGCTCGCCCCACCCAGCACGGCGCGGCGGCCCCGGCTCACTCGCCCGGCACGGCACAGCAGCCCCGGCCGGCCCGCTCCTGCCCGCGGCGGCTTTCCCCGCCTCGCCTGCCCCTCCTCGTGTGCGGCGCACGCGTGCGGCCCCCGGCCGTGGTGTCCCGCCAGGCGCGGCATGACTGGCCCCCGGCGTGACCCCGCTGCTCTCGCTGTCTGGCTCTGTCCGGCGTGGCGCGGCTGGCCATCGGCGCGGCCCCGCTGCCTTGCTCAAGGCGCGCGGCGCAGCGCGTGCACGGCTCGTTCATGGCGCGTCAGCGCGGCCTTACAAGCGCGCGTGCTCGCGTGGTGCGCGCGGTTCACCGTGCTCTCGGCGCGACGCGTAGCGCCCCGCCATGCTCGTGGCATGCCCGTCTACCCCTAGACGTGCCCATCTACCCCTAGCCACCCGTCTACCCCCGTGTATTTTATGCGCGTTGATCATGTTATTTATATTAATGAAGTTGAACTCTACTTAAAAATTGATCACGTTAGTTATCTCACATAGTTAATCATTGACTTTGTTTAATGTCGACCAATTGGAAGTAGCTGTAACTCTATTAGTGCATGTGATTAATACCTGTTAGTATGGCTAGGTAGAACTAGATGAAGTAATGATTAATTATACACCTACACGTAATACGCTTCGACTATAGCTTTAACCATTGCGAGTCCTTTCTTTTTCTCTTTCTAGCAATTGTGAATGCAAATCGTATGTCATATCTTATGCATATTCAGTTTATCTGCTCTCTTGTATGGTGTACTGTTTATTTCCTAATTCAAAAAGATGGGTGTATGTTTGCGCTCGCATAGATAACGGTCTGGTTGTGGAGTCCGAAGAACTCGCAGGAGAAGACCCTGAGCAGCAGCTGGTTGGTGGAGGCAAGTGTCCCCTGACCCACTTATGTCCTATACATTCCTTAATTCACTTTCTGCATTTTCGCAGTTTATACCTAAGGATTGACTAGCTTTTGTTATCCATGTCCTTGCTTACCTATTTGGGTTGGATTATTCTGGTTTAGCTTTATGCTAGTGCTTCACATTAATCAATGAACATGATGAGATTTATCAATGATACGCTATTTTCATTCTTATTTATGATGATATACTTGTGGCATTTAAGGGGACTTGAGTGGTTTCTCGAGTGCCTCTCCGTAAGGACCTATTCGTTCGATGACCGCCCGGGAAAATAGTGCAACCATGAGGGGTGGAATGGGATGCCCTTAGCTTAATAATTAGAGGAATCGGGGTGTAGTTCGCTTCGCCATCGTGCCGTTAATGGGGCTTGGTGTATGCGGCTCGCTCTGCCAAGGTTGGTTTTGCCCGTTGGGGAGGAGTGCGGTACATTTAGGAAACCTAACGGGTGGCTATAGCCCTGGGAAATCTTTGTAAAGGATATGTAGTGATACCCTGTTGGGTCACCTTGGTAGTGATCAATGGAGAGTCAGGATCTCCGGGCAGAAAGGGAATCACGACTTGTGGGTAAAGTGCGCAACCTTTGTAGAGTGTTATGAAACTGATATATCAGCCGTGCTCGCGGTTATGAGCGGCCAAGGGAGCTCCATTGATTAGTGATACTTGATCAGAGATGTTCAAATTACAGGTGGCAATGAAAATGGTGGTTTTGGTATTAACTATGGTAATGGTAAGTGGTATTCTTTCCGTTTGGAAAGGGTACTATTTGGTTAACAACTTGGGTTAATGTTAAAATCTGGCTCTCCCTACTAGTAATAATAATCTGACCAATTAAAAGCAACTGCTTGACTTACCCCCACATAAAGCTAGTCCACTACAGCCAAACAGGACATTTGCTGAGTATGTTGATGTGTACTCACCCTTGCTCTACACACCAAACCCCCCCTTTCCCAGGTTGTCCGCGTTGCAACCACTGCTCAGGAGAAGATAAAGTCGTGGAGGAAGACTTCTAGGAGTTCCAAGATTATGATGAGTTTTAGGCGTGGGTTAGCGGCAACCCCTAGTCGGCTGCCTGTGAAGGCCGTGTGTATCTACATTTCATTTTCGCACTTTGATTGTTGTTAAAGACTATGTGGATGTCTCAGGTATATGATGTAATCGACTATTATTTCCCCTTTTATATTATTATTTAAGCACTGTGTGATGATGTCCAGTTATGTAACTGTTGTGTACGTGAATTGCTGATCCTGGCATGTACATGGTTCGCATTCAGTTTGCCTTCTAAAACTGGGTGTGACAGGTTCCCACTTCTCCCTCGGCATCGTCCGATGACTCGGACGACTCCCAGGGGCTGTCCGCTGCAGTCCGGACATACATGCGTGCCGTCGAGCGTGCCATGCTTGAAGGATCGGACGAGTTAGAGGTCTTCTCGGATGAGGAGAACTCCTCCGGCTCATCTGAGGAGCGGAGCGGTGATGACAGTGATGATGAGGGCGACGGCAGCGGCGACGACAGTGGTGGAGGTGACAGCGGCGAAGGCAGCGACGACGACAGTGGCGGTGGAGGCGACGGTGGCGATGGTGGCAGCAAGGGCGACAGCAACAGCAAGGGCGACGGTGGTGACGGTGACAGTGGCAAGGGCAAGGCTAGTGGCATAGCGCCACTGGTCTAAATATTAGTATAGATAGTTAGTAGTAGTAGTAGTAGAATAATGTAGTGGTAGTTAGTGGTGTAGTGTAGTGTAAGTAGTAGAGTAGTGTAATGTAATGTAGTAAGCAGGGTGGGAAAAGGCTAACTCATAATGAGTCGGCTTTGAGTTTGTGTAACCCCCTCCATATGAATCCATAAATCAGTTGCCTCAAGTGATCGATGCTTCACTGTTTTTCTGTTTGCACGTTTGAAAGTTTGTCCATATGTCTGACACCGCTAGCATTATAAAGGTAACTGTCGAGTGATGCTTGATACTTTTGCTTTTCCGAGTAGTGATCTGGCACTTTAGAGATAGTGCCCAACCCAAGAAACCCCATTTATACTCACGCCGACATGCCTTTTTGATTTCCGAGCCCTAGTTTCACTTTCTCTCTTTATCCGCTTCTTCGCTTCCCCTGAATTTCTGAGCCCGCTCGCCCTGCCGGAAAAATCGTGATGGCCCCCAAGTGGAAGAGGCAGAGCACCACTGCTGCAATCATCCCACCCATCAACCCCAACAGCTAGGTTCCCTTCAATGGTAATCACATGTCTGTTATTTTTGAATCTGATCTTCTTCATCTCGTTGAGGTTGGGGTTTTGCTTCTGAAGGATCTTTGCTCTTGGCGGATCTATCGTGGTGTCACTGTTCCGATAGAAGACATGCATGGATCTGTCATTTACATTCCATTTCTCATTCGTGGGCTTGCTCTTCCCATCTCCCCCTTTTTCCGTGGCCTCCTTGATTTCTATGAGTTGAATCTGACGCATTTGAACCCTAATTCAATTCTGCAAGTTGCCATTTTTGTACATCTGTGCGAGGCTTTTCTTGGAATTCTCCCCCACTTCAGACTTTGGAAATATCTTTATCACTGTTGGCCTAGGATGGCTGGGGGACAGCACCAGCTTGTTGGCGGCGCAAGTTTGGAGCTTCACTAGGGAAGGAAAGTGGAGTATCTCGATATTCCTCTCAAGGACAGTATCAAAGGATGGCGCCTTGAGTGGTTCATTGTGGAAAACCACTGCAAGTCTCTCCCCCCTCGGTCAGGGAGGCAACCAGATGTACGCACACCTAGCTAGGTAGAATCTCCCACCTTCTTGGAGATAATAGAGGCCAAAGTACTACTTGCCAAGATCTGCTTGCTGAAGGATGGGGGTCTGACTGCTGAAGCTGTAGTTGCTGACTTCATTTTCAAAAATATCCAACCCTTGAAGGACAGAATTTATCCCGCTTACTTATATAGCGGCGTCAATGATTTCACTCGGGTCACGAATAGGAGGATTCCCAATGAAGATCTGCTGAGCCGACTGGACATGATTTTGAGGGACAGGGTCTCAAATGCAGGTGCTCCCATGGCTTATTCTGCGTGGAACCTGCCGCCAAATAGGCCATTCTCCGAATTTGTCTCCAACCCTCCTGCTCGTGATGGTAACCTGGGTCATAGAGTGTGACCCTTGTAACACCCCAGGTGTTTATATTTCGCTCGACATCGAGTATGGATTTAAGCACGCCATATCAGTGGATAAAACAAATGCTAAATTTTAATCATCTTCGCCTATCGCAATTTTAATATCGCATCTATTTCGTCTATGGAGAGTTCGACATCATTTCTATTTTTATCTATCTAGGCTCTTCCTAAATTTTCGTGATGTTCAGAACATAGCTGTTTCGAAGATCGGTGCGTCCGGTGAGTATTTAAAATTCATCACTCGCTCGAATCTAAATTCGAAAGCCCGACCCACTCGGATGATTTTTATTCCGAACAAATTAATCAGAACCCGACGACTAAGGTTTTTGGTGCAAATAATTCTGTCCCCACACGTTAATCGAGAAATCGCGCATTGTCCGAGAAAAATCGTGCGCGAGATTATAATCCAATTTATTCTTCGGCACACTCTGTAAAATAATAAAATCAACTGCGTTTAGACAACGAACAAATTTTTATCCGATTTCGACTAAACCAGTGTTGTCTCAAAAAATTGTATCCGATATTCAGTCCATTTAGACCTCGCCCAAACTCTAATCCTAGAACCGGGATATTTTCGTATTCTTTGAGAAAAACAAAAAAAGGAAAAAAATATCCTACAACCGCTTGCCTGTTCCTATCTCCACGCCGCCCTCCGTCTGCCTCTATCAGATTTTTGTTCTGCTTGCTGGCTAGGATATTTCATAGAGCTATGGTCGTTCTTATCTTCCCAGCCGCTCCACTTCTTCGTCTGGCAGCGCGCGCTCCCTCCCTGCTTCTTCCTCCTCTCACTACCGCACACGCTAGCAGCAATCCGTCTCCCTCAGCTTCACTCGCCGTGGAGCTCTCATGGCCGCCCCTCCTCTTTCTGGTCTCCAGCTCGCCCGGCCACAGCCCCGCTTGGCCGCTCCTCCAGCTAGCCACGCGCTCTCCCTACTATCTCTTTTGCTCCATCCATGGTCGGAGCCCCCTCACTGCTCGGCTTCTTCGGTGCCGGCCGCCGCTCCAAGTCGTCGTTCCAGCCCAGCCACGCCCAGCCGAGCTCCCCTGTCGGCCGACGCCTAGCCCTTTCCCCAGCTCATGTGCCAACATCATCGGTCCCAGTTTCTTGCTCGCGAGGCCTTCCCAAAATGTCGTGTGTCCTTGCGTTCAACCTCCCCCCTATCATGGAGCTCGTCCTTGGGGCATCGCCTTCTTCTCGAACGCGTATTTCCCCGACCACTGGACAAAGGCTAGATCCCGGGCGATTAGTCCTTAGGTGCCGTCAGGGATACCTGAAATTGGAGTCCAAACTCGTCCCCTTACGAATTCGGTAGCTGGTCTGAGTATATACTTATAAATCTCAGGTGAATTCATACATGGCCGATGCCCTTCCCCATTTTAGCCATTCATCGAGATCCATCGAAGTCACCGATGGTCTTCAGCGATGCTGCACCTCACCTGCGATGTCGTGCACACCAAGCCGAAGTGTCGTCGCTGCTCATACCTCGCTTGTCGGCCACCATATCGAACTTTTGCAGCAACGTTGTTGTTCTCTCCTTGGTGCTCGTTGCCGACTCCGCTACCTGTTTGAACTGGAGTTCGTCGTCATCTTGCCCATGCTGTGGCCGCAACTTCTTGTGTCCCTAGTCCATGTCGCCAAGTCCATGTTGTCGTCCAGTCTGTATTTTTTTGAGTGAAAGAAGGTGGAGCTGTAGATGAAGGAGAAAGCGAAGTCCAATGCGTTGCTCACTAGGCGTTCGACAAAAGGCTCAAACCGGAGATTGTTGACGTTTTGTGAATATCGAGCCTGATTTAGTGATGGTGAGTAATTTCACATTTTAGGTTAATTGGCTTAATTGGTGGGTATATGTGATGATAAAATGTCTAAATCGCTTGCAATTATGTGTTGGCATGTACGATTGAAAAGAAGATAGATTGTTTTAGCAGTCGTCACATTTTCTGCTAGTGGTCAATCAAGTGTCATAGTTGGATGAATTGGGTAGACCTGTTAGTTACGTTGTTTCTCTTGTCAATAGCATGTGCCTTGTCGTGATATTGAATGTTGTCGAAATACCTCATTATAGGTAGTGATATACTTGTAGTCATGCTACTGATGTAGTAATGTCAGGTGGTAAAACTTAGATTCAAGATATAAGTTGTGCAGCGTGTAATTAAATTGCTTCTTTGTATCTGATGTGGTTAGTCTAGTCATACGTGATACTGTTGTTTGTCTAGTGTACTGTATGAACTAATTAGCGTAGTGGGTTAGAAAGCTATAAATGATTTCTATCTGTAGTCTTGAGTTTAATTATCTTGGAAACGTGAGCCTAATTTTTGTTAAATTGTTTGGTATAGACTATAGCTTAGGGAAAACATAGAACTTATACTTAGTGTGTTGTTGCCTGATGTATGAGTTCAATTCGGTGTTGTAGGAAGGACGTGAGTGTTGTACTTCTTGTATGTTTATAGATTATTGTTCCGTGATGTTTGAGCTAGCACCAGATAAATAGAAGAAGCACAAATGTTATAATTAGTCTTATATCGATAGCTAGTTATTATGTATTCTAGTTTGTGATGCCTGACCATAAGTGTTAATCCTATTTGGTATAAAAATATTTAGTTTTGTGCTATTCCTGTCTATATGCATTCATGTGCATCGTGCATCTCAATTAGGTACGATAGTTGATCGCGCGATGCTGAAGACGAGCCAAGTCGACCCCAAGCGCGGGCTAATCCGCATGATGATGATGGACGAACTTGCCTGATCAAGTGCTAGGACAAGGATGATCGTCAAATGGTCGTCGTGTAACAACACTAACCTAGTGTTACTCAGGCAAGCCCCGGTGCATTTGCCACTTCCTTGATGTTTTAAAATCTTTATCACCTTGTTTGATGCATTAGGTGATAGGAGTTGTGTGCTAAACAATTGATGCATTTCCTTCCTTGAAAAATTGAATACCCTTCCTTGACACCCTTTTATAAAAAGGATTTTTGATGCTTAGCCTTGCTTTAGCAAATAAAAAAGTTTTGTTTTAAAACAAAAGTGATGCTTCAGTGGGTGGGAATGTTTTCAAAAAGAAAAACTTGTGATGGTGAATCTGTCAAAGGCCTTGATGTGTTCAACATCGGAAAAGATGTACCTCTGCCAGGTACCAAACTTTGGGTTGAAAATAATAAAGCTAAGACCGGGCGGTTGACTTGCACGAGAAGGGAGTCTCGGTGTAGTGTCTCCATCTTAGTCGATTAAGGACCTTGTCGATGTAGGCTTGATGATTGAGGACCTTTTAACTGGTCACATGCCTCATCATGGGTAAGCTTTGCCTCGGGCAGACTAATACCAGAATAAGATAACACACAATGGGAGTGGAGAGATGGCGAGAGTAGCGTGTACTCTTCGTGGCAAGAGGCTGGACGGTGGTGTATCTGTGCTCTCGATTGGCATGAACCTGATCTAGTATTAAGAACCCTGGTGGCGAGTTGACATATGCAAGGGTTAAGTGCTACATATGTCATGTGATCGGAGATCCCCAGCTAGGTATTAATCAATTCAGATCACCGTTACTTCTTGGATATGAAGACTTGGTCACTGACCTACACGTAGAAATCCAGTGAACTGAAGGGTTGATAAAAGACGACTAGTATAGGCCAAGTGCTTGAACTAGGGTAGAAAGAACTCTAGATGCAGGTAACTTTACTTAACGTGACAAGTAGAAATGGATTTTAAGGATCCACTCATAGTAAGCTTTTCTGCAAAACAGAGTCCTTGATTCTTGAAAATCCTTTCCTTGAATCCCTTTAAAACCAACATACCCTTGAGAGTATTTTCTTTAGTCGGGTAAGTCTTGCTGAGTAATTCCGTACTCAGGGTTTTATTCCCTGTTGTTTTTTAGGTTTTAACTTTGTGGTGTTGTTGATGGTGTTAAGTGCCGGTGGGCTCAGCCTTCTTATAAGTCTAAGTAACCCTTCTATACTTCTTACTGAGGATGGTCACTTGAGCTAGCATATATTTCAAACTTATACTTTTCTAATCACTCTGATAAAATAATGTAAAATTTTTGTAACTTGTAAAAGTTGGTAATAAAATTTCCGCTGCAAAAATATTGGTGTGTGTGATTTGTGTTACTTAATCTCGCGATCTTGGTTGTAAGTGGTTTATTCGATGTCCTTGGGGCAATCGGACGGATCCTGTTAAGTTATCTGGTGCACATGCATAGCCGTCTGAGGTCTTTGAGACAAGGACAGGTGCATGTGGGCCCAATAACTTGGGAGGTTCTGCCACAGGCTGGTATCGGAGCAGGATTAAGTATATAAGGTCACATACATATTTTCAAAACAAAAGTTTTGGTTTCGAAAAACCTAATTCGACTAAACACATTGTTTGGTTTTGAAAAACTATAATGCTAGCGACATCCTCTATTAAGCCCTAAATTAAGGACTATTACGTGGCTTATTTAAAAAAACCACTAACCCACAACCGGGGGTATTGCATACATGTGTATTGTTATTTTTGAGGCCATTCAGTTTTGAGTGGATCAATGCTCAGGTAAGGTGAGATGTGAGAGCATGACCGAACAAACGTCAGTCTAGGGAAGTGTATAAAAAGCGCTTGATTATATACATGTTCCACATATGTATATATGAAGGCAGCGATGTGTAGTATTGTCGGTGTTTCGAAACCCGGGGGGTCCCTGGACCGATGAGTAAAACGTCGCCGCGTGCCCCAGCCCAGATGGGTCGGCGCGAGGCGGAACGTGAAGGGGGGAGAAGCAACCGGAGGGAGACAGGCGTGGGAGTGTGGAACCCGCGGCCTTCGTGTTAGCCCCGCGCCCAGGTCGGGTGCGCTTGCAGTAGGGGGTTACAAGCGTCCACGAGGGAGGGAGCGAGCGGCCTTGCGCGCGTGCCGTCCCGTCCTTCCCCGCGCGGCCAACCTTCTGTAAGAGGGCCCTGGACCTCCCTTTTATAGGCGTAAGGAGAGGATCCAGGTGTACAATGGGGGTGTAGCAGTGTGCTAACGTGTCTAGCGGAGGAGAGCTAGCGCCCTAAGTACACGCCATCGTGGCAGCCGGAGAGGTTTTGGCACCCAGTTCGTGTGATGTCGTGGCCGTCGGAGGAGCGCTAGAGCCTAGCGGAAGGACAGCTGTCGGGGCTGTCGAGTCCTTGCTGACGTCCTCTTGCTTCCGTAAGGGGGCTGAGAGCCGCCATCATCACAGGGCATGTGGGGCGCCATCATTACTCGTATAGTGGAGCGAGCCAGATGGGACGCCGGTCTTGTTCCCCGTAGCCTGAGTCAGCGCGGGGTAGGGTAATGATGGCGCCTCCTGTCGACGTGGCCGGTCTGTGCCCTAGGTTGGGCGAGGTGGAGGCTCCTCCGAGGTCGAGGTTGAGTCTGTCTTCCAAGGTCGAGGTCGAGTCCGAGCCCGCGGGTCAGACAAGGCGGAGCCCGTCGGCTGAGGCCAGGGCTGAGTCTGAGCCCTGGGGTCGGGCAAAGCGGAGTTCATCGTCCTTCAGGGCTGAGCCCGAGTCCAAGCCCTGGGGTCGGGCGAAGCGGAGTTCGTCGTCTTCCGGGGCTGAGCCCGAGTCCGAGCCCTAGGGTCGGGCGAAGCGAAGTTCGTCGTCTTCCGGGGCTGAGCCCGAGTCCAAGCCCTGGGGTCGGGCGAAGCGGAGTTCGTCGTCTTCCGGGGCTGAGCCCGTGTCCGAGCCCTGGGGTCGGGCGAAGCGGAGTTCGTCGTCTTCCGGGGCTGAGCCCGTGTCCGAGCCCTGGGGTCGGGCGAAGCGGAGATCGTCGTCTTCCGAGGCTGAGCCCGTGTCTGAGCCCTGGGGTCGAGCGAAGCGGAGTTTGCTATGACGCCTGAGGCCGGACTTGGCTGCTGTCAGCCTCACTCTATCGAGTGGCTCAGCAGTCGGAGCGGCGCAGGCAGCATCCTCTTGTCAGATCGGTTAGTGGAGCGGCGAAATGACTGCGGTCACTTCGGCTCTATCGACTGGAGGGCGTGCGTCAGGATAAAGGTGTCAAGCCACCTTTGCATTAAATGCCCCTGCGATTTGGTCGGTTAGCGTGGCGATATGGCCAAGGTTGCTTCTTGGTGAAAACTGGGCCTCGGGCGAGCCGAAGGTGTGTCCGTTGCTGGAGGGGGTCCTCGGGCGAGACGTAGATCCTCCGGGGTCGGCTGCCCTTGCCCGAGATTGGGCTCGGGCGAGGCGTGATCGCATCCCTCGAATGGACCGATCCTTGACTTAATCGCACCCATCAGTCCTTTGCAGCTTTGTGCTGATGGGGGTTACCAGCTGAGATTTAGGAGCCTTGAGGGTACCCCTAATTATGGTCCCCGACAGTAGCCCCCGAGGCTCGAAGGGAGTGTTAATACTCGCTTGCAGGCTTCTGTCGCACTTTTTTGCAAGGGGACCAGCCTTTTTTAGTTGCATTTTGTTCCGGTGGGTGCGCGCGAGCGCACCCACCGGGTGTAGCCCCCGAGGCCTCGGAGGAGTAGTTTGACTCCTTCGAGGTCTTAGTGCGTTTCGCAACACTTCTGTAACACCCGAATTTTAGGGATCCAAAACCCGGGCGCTAACATAAACATCAGGTATGCTGGGACCAAGTCTCACACATATGATGTATAGTGGCACAGGATCGAATGTCACATCTTTATATATAACAGGAGTTCTATACAAAATAAATAATTACATTATAAGGAGACAACGGTCCAGCAACCCAAAGTTGACTGGGAGACGACGACCTAGACCTCTCACGAACTCATCGTAGCATCCTCCAAGTGCTTCATCCAGTGGTACCTGTCCTTGACCTGTGGGGTGTGTGAGACAGCAAGAGTGAGCTCACATACGTTCATCGCTCAACAAGTTGTGGGGAATAATGTGCATGAACTCGCCAAAGGTGGGAGCTCACGTGAAGTGTAAGGCTTACCAAAGAAGATGGTTAGAGCTGAGCATTGCTTTTAAAGTTGGTCAAAATTTTATTAGCAGTTACTAAGTATAAGTAAATACCAACCCAATTAAATAGTAGAACAAAAGTAACAACTTCACCTGCGATGCAATGCATATGACAAATTGAGTTTAAGTTCCATAATTTAATCATGTGAGGGTCCGAGCTGCTCATGACCGTGAGCACGGCTAGTATACCAGTTTTACACTCTGCAGAGGTTGCGCATGTTTACCCACAAGTCGTGTATCCCATGTCGCCAGGGTTTGCAAGGCCCTTAGACACTTCCGAGGTGAATGGCTAGGGATCCACTACGAGGCCTTTACAAAGTTCCACTAGCTTCCGAAAACCCGCTACAGTTTATAGGAAGATCCAGTGCAGGAATCCCTTGCAGGACCGCCATCGCAGCAAAATCCTCCCGAGGGCCTCCCTACACTGACCTCTCCCCTACTGCCCTTGCCCCTTTTGGGTAAGGTAGTCTTCCACTAGCTTTCCTAATTAATCAGCCAAGGGGTCCCATTCCTCCCTTGTGGTAGCACTGTTTTCCCGGGTGGTCGCTCCATGTTCCAATTAACATAATGATCTTAACATGAACCATAAATAACAACTGATAACAAAAGTATAATCATGAATAGTGTAATCTTCATACCCAAAACCACATATAGCACTAGCAAGTACTACCCAGAAAGTTCAGTGGTAAACAAGGTATAAAGATAGACAAACTAGGGTAACCTATTGGGTCCCATCAAAATTAACCTATGCAGATCATTATGATTAATTAGAACATGAGTGGGTAAAAAGAAGTGATCAAGGGCACAACTTGCCTGGGACTTGAGATTCCAGGTACCAGGATGATCTTCAGGTGACACGTGACCTCACTGCTAGTCGTAGCAATTCAAACAAACATGGTATAGGCAAAATTAACATTACACCAAACATAAGAACGAAATACACATTATTAATATACTTATTAAAATAAGATCATAGGAAAAAGAATTATTAATTTTGGAGTTGTAGATTTTAAGTTATGAATTTTCAAAGGTTTAATGTGATTAAGATATGACTAAATGATAAATAAATTTTCTGACAGAGTTCATGTCAAAACAGAGACACTAAATGATGAAGAATATTATTACAAAATTTTAGAAACTGGAATGGTTCCATTTGGAGCTAAAATGGATTTTCTATGAATTATCTAAGTTCTAGCAATTATTTTCTTATTAAAAATCTATTTTCTATTTTATTTATTCAATTTAAACGAGTTCTGGACTGGGCCTCAATTACAGCAAAGCGCAGGGGGCTCGGCGCAAGAATTCCCAGACTCAGTCAACAGTGCCCGAGGGACGGCGGGTTGTTTTCGGGGAAACATAAGGGCTCTTTAATAAAAATGCGCCGCGAAGGGGTACCCGTTATTCCTAACCGTCCGATCCACAATCGATGATCCAGATTAGATCTGTAACACCCGGTTTTAAAGAACAAAGCCGGGTGCATCTCATACATGCGCCAAGAAGACAACATATATAATAACAGAGTGTATAGAGATAAATGTCATTAACATCAGAGTATTTATTACATAGCGGAAGACTTATTACAAAATGAAATAATAAAGATAAAATAAACTAAGGATCGTCGGCGCCAATGTCGACTGGGAAACGCCACCTAGATCAGATCGAACTCCTCAGTGTTAGGCAGCTCCTCCTGAACCACCTGATCATCTCCTGTGGGGGGGGTGTGAGACAGCAAGGGTGAGCTCACACATGATCATAGCTCAACAAGTTGTGGGGAACCAGTGGACATAAACTCACAAAGGTGTGAGTTCATGTGATGTGTAAGGCTTAATCAAAGACAGGGGTTAAAGCTGAGCATTGCTTTTAAGTAGTTGGTCAAAATTTTATTAGCAGTTACTAAGTGTAAGTAAATACCAAACCATAAGTAAAGTATAGAACAAAATTAATAACAAACCCATGCAATGCAAATGACATAATTGAATTTAAGTTCCATAATTTAAACATCAGAGAGTCCTGAGCTGCTCATGACCGCGAGCTCGGCTAGTATACCAGATTTACACTCTGCAGAGGTTGTACCCTTTACCCACAAGTCATGTTACCCATCTGCCAAGGGGTCATGAATCCCATATACCTCTACCTAGGAAGCACGGCAGGGCAACACTACGAGGCCTTTACAAAGTTCCACTAGCTTCCGAAAACCCGCTACAGTTTATGGGAAGATCCAGTAAAGGGTTCCTGGCTGATAGCCATCGCAGCAAAATCAACCAGGGACCTCCCCGCACTAACCTCTCCCCTACTGCCCTTGCCCCTTTCGGGTAAGGTAGTCTTCCACTAGCTTTCCTAATTAATCAGCCAAGGGCGTCCCATTCCACCCTTGTGGTGGCACGTGGTTCTCAAGTTAAGCTCTATGTTCCAATTAACATTAATGATAACAACATGAACATAAACAGAATAACAACAAGAATTGGAACATAGAGGTAATAAATGATTATCCCAAAACCATATAAAGCAATAGCAAACTACCCAAGTGATTCAGGGGTAAACAAGGTAATGAGATAAACAATCTAGGGTGACCTATTGGGTTCTATCAAAGTTAACCTATGCATGAGTATGTGATATTAAAGAACATTATTGGGTAAAAAGTGGTCAAGGGCACAACTTGCCTTCAACGAGCTCCTGCTCAGCTACTTCAACCTGCTGCTCACCAGTATCCTCAGCAACGGGCTCTTCTACTCGCCACAATACAAACAAGCACAGTGCATATAGAGAAATTAACATCACACCAAACATATATACAAAATACACAGAGATAATCTACATATTAAAATAAAATCCTAGGAACAGAAATCATATTTTTCTGAGTTATAGATTTTAAGTTATGCATTTTCAAAGGTTCTATGTGCTTTAAATAGGATTAAGTGGTAAATAAATTCCTTACTGTTTTTATGCCAAAACAGAGACACTAAGAGCTAGAGAATAAAATTACAAAATTTTAGCAACTGGAATGGATGAATTTGGAGTTAGTATGAATTTTCTATGAATTTATAAAGTTCTAGCAATTATTTTCATATTAAAAATTCATTTAATAATCCTTTTCTCTGGTTTTATAAAGTTCTGGACTGGGCGTCAATTCTGGAGAAACCCAGGGGGCTCGGTGTAAGTCGCCCCAGACTCAGATAACAGTGACAAAGGGACGGCGGGTTTATTTCAGTGAAACCGAGGGACTCTTAAGTAAAATGTCCAGGCCGAAGGGGTATGGACAGATCTAAGCCGTCCGATTACAAACCGACGGCCCAGATTAGAAGCAGCACACGCCAAACCGGTATGGAATAGGAACCGCACGATCCAAGATCGACGGCCCAGACTTAATGATCCGCAAACTGCTCTGCACCTTTGGATCTCGCATCGACGGACGCAGTTGGATTGGACGAAGGGGTAAGCTTGATCTAATCAGGACCGTCCCTTACGCATCCAACGGCGTCAGCGTTTCTCCCCTCTCTCACCAATCCCAAGCGGTGGCGCTCAGCTTCCCGCGGCGGCTGGTTCACCGGCGAGTAGCAACTCCGGCCACCCCGAGCCCCATCTTCTAATTCCTTCGCTCCTCGCCTGATTGACGACGCTATAAACTTGTTCCCTCTATCAATTTGTGCTATCATCGAGTACAGAACCCGGCCCACGGCGATTCACAATCTAGGCGGCCGGCGCTGCTCCGGTGAGAAATTCCGGGAGCGCTCGCCGTGATTTCTACGCGGCGCTGCATCTACTACTTCCTACCAACACCAGAGAAGGGCTCGGTGCATACCTCGTTGTCCCGGTTGACGCAGAGCCCCCAATCCGCGGTGGCGCGCCGTTCGTCGCCCGCGGCTAGCCTTCCGCCGAAGCTTACGAGCGGTCCGAGGGTGGACTGGTGGTGGCGGCGCGATGCGAATGCGACGGGGTCGTGGGCGGTGGGTTGGCCTTTATCGCCCGGGTCGCGGAGTCGGATCCCAGCAATCGCGGAAGGTGGGCGAGCTCCGCCGCGCGACGCGGTCTGGTTGTTAGCGCGCGACGACCGGGATGACAGGTGGGTCCGAGCTGTCGGCGTCTATTCCTCCCGAGCGCAGCGCAAGCGATGCGGGCGGCTGGTCGAGCGGGCCCCGCCATCCAGTGAGGCAGCGAGCGTGAGCGCGAGAGAAAACAGTGCGCGCGGATGGGCGGCTGACGTGCGGGCCCCGCGTGTCGGCGCCGGTGTGAGGGGAGGTTGGGCCGCGCAGAGAGAAAAACAGTTGTGGGCCGAAATGGTGTTCTGCGGCCCAGTTAGGTATAGTACCCCTTTCCTTTTTCTATTTCCTGTTTTTCTTTTTCATTTCTTTTTCAAATTCAAACTTCAATCTAAATTCAAACTTTGTGGCACTTTATATACTGGTTAATTATTTATTTTGATCATCTCAACTGTGATGAAGTGA
Organism: Zea luxurians; assembly: GCA_029449295.1. Lineage (NCBI taxonomy): Eukaryota > Viridiplantae > Streptophyta > Magnoliopsida > Poales > Poaceae > Zea > Zea luxurians. The sequence goes on along the minus strand of JAOPSE010000010.1, from coordinate 30,926,680 downwards.
TTTTAATGACAACTTTATTTGTATTGAATAATATTCCTTCCTCTTCTCTAATCTCAAGAATTCCTTTTAGGGTTTAAATTCTCTCTTTTTTTTTTGGTCTTTAATATTTTTTTGTCACAAAATGCACACAAAATAAAATATCCAGCATGATGCAACAATTTAGTAGCATATCTTTTCATTATTTGTTTTTGGACATGGTGTTCTCATATGATGATGAATAAAGATCACACCCACATAAAGAGAAAATGTTTCTCTATTGGTGTTTTATCTAGCAATTACAAAGTGGGTGTTACAAATCCTACCCCCCTTAAAAATAATCTCGTCCTCGAGATTTAAGAAGAACTAGAGAAAAGGTGGGGAAAATCTATGCGAAGCTCTTCTTCTCTTTCCCAAGTTGCTTCATCTTCACTGTGGTGACTCCATTGAACTTTGCACATCTTTATCACCTTATTCCTTGTAACTCGAGTCAAAGTATCCAAAATCTTGATCGGGTACTCCGTGTAAGTCAAATCACCTTGAACACTGAGCTCTTCCATTGGTAACTGTTCCTCGGGAACACGGAGACACTTCTTCAGTTGAGATACATGGAACACATTATGCACATCTGATAGACTAGCAGGTAGCTCGAGTTGGTATGCCATCTCCCCAACTCTCCTAAAGATCAGGAATGGTCCAATATAGCGAGGGGATAATTTGCCCTTAACTTTAAATCTCCTCATTCCACGAAGTGGTGACACCTTGAGATACACATAATCTCCTTCTTCGAATTCCAGTGGCCTCCTTCTATTATCAGCATAGCTCTTCTGCCTGGTTTGAGCCACTCTCAAATTTTCTCGAATTATACGAACTTGTTCTTCTGCTTCTTGAATCAATTCAGGACCAAAGAACTGTCTCTCTCCAGTCTGATCCCAATACAAAGGAGTCCTGCACTTCCTCCCATATAAAGCTTCAAAAGGTGACATCTTCAGACTGGCCTGATAGCTATTATTGTACGAGAATTCAGCATAAGGTAGACTCTTATCCCAACTTCCTCCATGCTGAAGGGCACATGCTCTCAACATATCCTCCAAAACTTGATTTGTCCTTTCAGTCTGTCCATCAGTCTGAGGGTGATAAGCCGTACTGAAATTCAACTTCGTGCTCATGTTCTCATGAAAGCTTCTCCAAAATCTTGAGGTAAACTGCGAACCTCGATCAGACACGATCTTCTTTGGTACTCCATGTAAACACACAATCCGAGCCATATATAACTCTGCTAGCTGAGTACCCTTATAAGTAGTCTTGACAGGAATAAAGTGAGCCACTTTAGTCAATCTATCCACAATCACCCATATAGAATCATATCCTTTCTGGGTGCGAGGCAATCCAGTAATAAAATCCATACCAATCTCTTCCCATTTCCACTCGGGTATCTTTAGTGGATGCAATAGTCCAGCTGGCCTCTGGTGTTCAGCCTTAACTCTTTGACATACATCGCACATAGCCACATGTGCAGCTACATCTCTTTTCAATCCATACCACCAATACTTCCGTTTCAAATCCTGATACATCTTGGTACTACCAGGATGAATAGAATAATCCGAATCATGGGCCTCCTTTAAAATAGTCTCCCGAAGGCTTTTAACATCAGGAACACATATTCTGTCCTTGAACCATACAGTGCCCTGCTCATCTTCCGTGAATTCCGGAACTCGACCTTCAGTAATCAGATCCTTAATCTCTTTTATTTTAGCATCATCAACTTGTCCTTTGCGGATCTCTTGCTCCAAAGTAGGTTCCACATCAATAGTAACTCCCTCAGTATGAGCAACTATCCCCAGGTTAAGTCTCCTGAAGTCCTCAACAATCTCATCGGGTAGCTGGGCAACAACAGCTGAATGAACATGCTCCTTGCGACTCAAGGCATCTGCAACCAAGTTTGCCTTGCCCGGGTGATAGTGAATCTCCAAATCATAATCCTTGATAAGCTCCAACCAACGGCGTTGCCTAAGGTTGAGATCCTTCTGAGTGAATATATACTTCAAACTCTTATGATCCGTATACACTTGGCACTTGGTCCCCATGATATAATGTCTCCAAATCTTCAGTGCATGCACAACTGCAGCCAATTCTAAGTCATGAGTAGGGTAGTTCAATTCATGTCTCCGCAACTGACGAGAAGCATAAGCAATCACGTGTCCTTCTTGCATGAGCACACATCCTAAGCCTTGGCCACATGCATCGCAATAGATGTCAAATCCCTTCTGTAGATCTGGCATAACCAATACTGGTGGCGACATCAACCTCTTCTTCAATAGATCAAAGCTGTCTTGACACTTCTCGTCCCACTTAAATTCTTTTCCTTTCTCCAATAGCGAAGTCATCGGCTTAGCAATCTTAGAAAATCCTTCAATAAACCTCCGATAATATCCAGCAAGTCCTAAGAAACTCCGAATCTCGGTAACTGTAGTGGGTACTCTCCACTCCATTATCTCCTTAACTTTAGCAGGATCCACTGCTATCCCTCCATTAGAAATAATATGACCAAGAAATGGCACTTCGCCAATCCAAAACTCGCACTTGCTGAACTTGGCATATAGCTGGTTATCTCGAAGCTTCTGTAGCACCATCCTTAGATGTTCCTCGTGATCACTATCACTCTGAGAGTAAATAAGAATATCGTCGATGAATACCACGACGAATCTGTCCAAATACTCCATAAACACCTTGTTCATTAAGTTCATAAAATAGGCTGGTGCGTTAGTCAATCCAAACGACATAACTGTGAACTCATATAATCCATATCTAGTCGAGAAAGCCGTCTTGGGGATGTCCGATGGTCTAATCCTCATCTGATGATAACCGGATCGAAGATCAATCTTCGAAAATACTCTAGCACCTCTCATTTGATCAAACAAATCTTCAATACGGGGCAACGGATACTTGTTCTTCACTGTAACATCATTAAGAGACCTATAATCCACACACATCCGTTGCGATCCATCCTTCTTCTGTACAAACAAGACCGGTGCTCCCCAAGGTGAGGAACTCGGACGAATGTACCCAGCCTCTTGTAACTCAGTTAACTGCTTCTTAAGCTCCTTCAACTCCTCTACGGACATTCTATATGGCCGTTTAGAAATAGGGGCGGTTCCAGGTAAGAGATCAATAACAAACTCAACTTCTCTTTCAGGTGGCATTCCTGGTAACTCCTCTGGAAAGACATCCGGAAAATCTCTAACCACCCGGATATTGTTACCAACAAACTCCTCAGGCATAAAGAACATTGCACGCATGGATGAGGAGGTTACTGCAATGTTAACTTGAAACCTTTCTCCTTTAGTAGTAGTGAGTTCTACGGTACCCCTACCACATGCTATAACGGCCTTTGCCTTTCTTAACCATGACATACCAAGAATCAAATCTATACTGCTTGACTCCAATATTATAGCAGTAGCTCCAAATTCTCTACCCATAATGGTTAATGTCAATCTACGTGTCATTTGATTTGCCTCAACATGCCCTTTAGGTGTAATTACTATCAGGGGTTTTCTCATATTTAGCAGTGGTATTTCATTTGTGTTGGCATATCTAGCAGACATGAATGAATGTGTAGCACCAGAATCAAATAATATGGTTGCAGGAATTGCATTAACATAAAACATACCAATTACGAGGTCCCCTCCATCCGGAGTAGCATCCACGCTGACTTGATTAACCTTGGCAATAGAATATCCCTTGCCAGTTCCTGGAGTTTGCTGCCTGTTCTGTACTGGAGTAGTAGCAATCCTCTGTGGGCAGACATTTGCATAATGACCAATCTTCCCACACTTGTAACATTGAGTGCCCGGACTCTGTCCTGAAAACTTCGTCGGGGTGCCAGTAGGGGTAGCCTGTCGAGGAGGTGGAGTCCTCAGTGGTGATTGCGGAACTGGGCGTGGTCCTCCGGGTCGAGTAGGTGTACCCTGTGGTGAACTGTAGCGAGGACGAACACTGCTGCTTCCTTGTCCCTGAGATATGGCCTTTCTCTTCAAATCTCCCAATTGAACACGCTTGTGTTCAATAGCCAATGCCTTGTCAAGCAGCCTCTGAAATGATGGGAATGTGTGTGCCACTAAAGCATACTGCAGTGGTCCATTAAGTCCTTCAATAAAATGCTCCTGCTTCCTCTCGTCTTCAGCAACTTCTTCAGGGGCATATCGGGATAACTGAATAAACTTGTCTCTGTACTCGCTGACTGACATACTCCCTTGCTTCAGCGACAGAAATTCCTTCTTCTTGATCTTTATCATCCCAGCTGGAATATGGTAGTTCCTGAACTGCGTACTGAACTCTGCCCAAGTAATAGTATCCGCAGCATCGTGGGCAGCAGTATAAGAATCCCACCAGTCAGCAGCAGGACCAATCAGACGTCCAGAAGCATATAAAACCTTCTCCCGGTCAGTGCATTGTGCAATGTTGAGCATCTTCTCAATTGCTTTCAGCCAATCATCTGCGTCCAGTGGATCAGGTGAGCTTGCGAATGTAGGTGGCTTATGACTCATGAACTCCCTATGCTTATCTCGGGGTGGAACTGGTGGTGGTGGAGGTGGAGGCAGTGGTACTTGTTGCTGTTGTTGTTGCATTTGTTGTTGCAGTTGTTGTTGTTGCGCCCTCCTTTCCTGGCGTATCTCATCTCGCTCCTGGCGCAACTCCTGTCGTATATCCTCTCTTTCTTGACGCATTTCCTGGCGTTCCTGCTGCATCTGAGCACGCATATCCGCCATAGTGTCTGCCATCTGCTGCATCACCGCCATCTGAGCAGCAACCAATGGGTCAACTCCGCCTGGTGGAGGATTGGGAGGATTCATCCCTGCAGGTTGTGGCTGAGGTTGTCTTCGAGTGTGTTGGTTAGGAGGCAAGTCAATTCCACCACCCCGCCTGGTATTGACCATCTGAGTTAGATACATATGGTAAGAAAATAGCAGACAAGGCAGGTATTTACAAATCAGGTTACTTTAGGGGATTTATTAGCTAAGCAGATTAATATTTTACACATCCTAGCTAATTCAATACCTTATGGTGGTACATACTAAGATGTCCATCTATAATAATTCAATCAATCAAAGAAGCAAATCAGGCATTTAGCATCAGCACAATCAAACAACATTTTTAATAGAGAAAGTAGTTTTAATTTTGTCTTAGGTTCCCTATCTCTTAGAAATGTCACAGGGGTAGGGATTCCAAGGTTTGAAATCCATCTTGTCTTAGAGTGGAAAAGGTAAGAATGATCAGAGTAGAACAGTAGAAGGTGAGACAGGATCAAGATAAGTGTAGAAAGAATCAGAGTAAGGTGAGTGTAGAATGAATCAGAATGAGATAAGTAGGTAAGGGTTTGTCCAGTCTATCTAGGTTTCGTCCTACAGTCAACATTTCCTCTGATACCACTTCTGTAACACCCGGTTTTAAAGAACAAAGCCGGGTGCATCTCATACATGCGCCAAGAAGACAACATATATAATAACAGAGTGTATAGAGATAAATGTCATTAACATCAGAGTATTTATTACATAGCGGAAGACTTATTACAAAATGAAATAATAAAGATAAAATAAACTAAGGATCGTCGGCGCCAATGTCGACTGGGAAACGCCACCTAGATCAGATCGAACTCCTCAGTGTTAGGCAGCTCCTCCTGAACCACCTGATCATCTCCTGTGGGGGGGGTGTGAGACAGCAAGGGTGAGCTCACACATGATCATAGCTCAACAAGTTGTGGGGAACCAGTGGACATAAACTCACAAAGGTGTGAGTTCATGTGATGTGTAAGGCTTAATCAAAGACAGGGGTTAAAGCTGAGCATTGCTTTTAAGTAGTTGGTCAAAATTTTATTAGCAGTTACTAAGTGTAAGTAAATACCAAACCATAAGTAAAGTATAGAACAAAATTAATAACAAACCCATGCAATGCAAATGACATAATTGAATTTAAGTTCCATAATTTAAACATCAGAGAGTCCTGAGCTGCTCATGACCGCGAGCTCGGCTAGTATACCAGATTTACACTCTGCAGAGGTTGTACCCTTTACCCACAAGTCATGTTACCCATCTGCCAAGGGGTCATGAATCCCATATACCTCTACCTAGGAAGCACGGCAGGGCAACACTACGAGGCCTTTACAAAGTTCCACTAGCTTCCGAAAACCCGCTACAGTTTATGGGAAGATCCAGTAAAGGGTTCCTGGCTGATAGCCATCGCAGCAAAATCAACCAGGGACCTCCCCGCACTAACCTCTCCCCTACTGCCCTTGCCCCTTTCGGGTAAGGTAGTCTTCCACTAGCTTTCCTAATTAATCAGCCAAGGGCGTCCCATTCCACCCTTGTGGTGGCACGTGGTTCTCAAGTTAAGCTCTATGTTCCAATTAACATTAATGATAACAACATGAACATAAACAGAATAACAACAAGAATTGGAACATAGAGGTAATAAATGATTATCCCAAAACCATATAAAGCAATAGCAAACTACCCAAGTGATTCAGGGGTAAACAAGGTAATGAGATAAACAATCTAGGGTGACCTATTGGGTTCTATCAAAGTTAACCTATGCATGAGTATGTGATATTAAAGAACATTATTGGGTAAAAAGTGGTCAAGGGCACAACTTGCCTTCAACGAGCTCCTGCTCAGCTACTTCAACCTGCTGCTCACCAGTATCCTCAGCAACGGGCTCTTCTACTCGCCACAATACAAACAAGCACAGTGCATATAGAGAAATTAACATCACACCAAACATATATACAAAATACACAGAGATAATCTACATATTAAAATAAAATCCTAGGAACAGAAATCATATTTTTCTGAGTTATAGATTTTAAGTTATGCATTTTCAAAGGTTCTATGTGCTTTAAATAGGATTAAGTGGTAAATAAATTCCTTACTGTTTTTATGCCAAAACAGAGACACTAAGAGCTAGAGAATAAAATTACAAAATTTTAGCAACTGGAATGGATGAATTTGGAGTTAGTATGAATTTTCTATGAATTTATAAAGTTCTAGCAATTATTTTCATATTAAAAATTCATTTAATAATCCTTTTCTCTGGTTTTATAAAGTTCTGGACTGGGCGTCAATTCTGGAGAAACCCAGGGGGCTCGGTGTAAGTCGCCCCAGACTCAGATAACAGTGACAAAGGGACGGCGGGTTTATTTCAGTGAAACCGAGGGACTCTTAAGTAAAATGTCCAGGCCGAAGGGGTATGGACAGATCTAAGCCGTCCGATTACAAACCGACGGCCCAGATTAGAAGCAGCACACGCCAAACCGGTATGGAATAGGAACCGCACGATCCAAGATCGACGGCCCAGACTTAATGATCCGCAAACTGCTCTGCACCTTTGGATCTCGCATCGACGGACGCAGTTGGATTGGACGAAGGGGTAAGCTTGATCTAATCAGGACCGTCCCTTACGCATCCAACGGCGTCAGCGTTTCTCCCCTCTCTCACCAATCCCAAGCGGTGGCGCTCAGCTTCCCGCGGCGGCTGGTTCACCGGCGAGTAGCAACTCCGGCCACCCCGAGCCCCATCTTCTAATTCCTTCGCTCCTCGCCTGATTGACGACGCTATAAACTTGTTCCCTCTATCAATTTGTGCTATCATCGAGTACAGAACCCGGCCCACGGCGATTCACAATCTAGGCGGCCGGCGCTGCTCCGGTGAGAAATTCCGGGAGCGCTCGCCGTGATTTCTACGCGGCGCTGTATCTACTACTTCCTACCAACACCAGAGAAGGGCTCGGTGCATACCTCGTTGTCCCGGTTGACGCAGAGCCCCCAATCCGCGGTGGCGCGCCGTTCGTCGCCCGCGGCTAGCCTTCCGCCGAAGCTTACGAGCGGTCCGAGGGTGGACTGGTGGTGGCGGCGCGATGCGAATGCGACGGGGTCGTGGGCGGTGGGTTGGCCTTTATCGCCCGGGTCGCGGAGTCGGATCCCAGCAATCGCGGAAGGTGGGCGAGCTCCGCCGCGCGACGCGGTCTGGTTGTTAGCGCGCGACGACCGGGATGACAGGTGGGTCCGAGCTGTCGGCGTCTATTCCTCCCGAGCGCAGCGCAAGCGATGCGGGCGGCTGGTCGAGCGGGCCCCGCCATCCAGTGAGGCAGCGAGCGTGAGCGCGAGAGAAAACAGTGCGCGCGGATGGGCGGCTGACGTGCGGGCCCCGCGTGTCGGCGCCGGTGTGAGGGGAGGTTGGGCCGCGCAGAGAGAAAAACAGTTGTGGGCCGAAATGGTGTTCTGCGGCCCAGTTAGGTATAGTACCCCTTTCCTTTTTCTATTTCCTGTTTTTCTTTTTCATTTCTTTTTCAAATTCAAACTTCAATCTAAATTCAAACTTTGTGGCACTTTATATACTGGTTAATTATTTATTTTGATCATCTCAACTGTGATGAAGTGATTTTAATGACAACTTTATTTGTATTGAATAATATTCCTTCCTCTTCTCTAATCTCAAGAATTCCTTTTAGGGTTTAAATTCTCTCTTTTTTTTTGGTCTTTAATATTTTTTTGTCACAAAATGCACACAAAATAAAATATCCAGCATGATGCAACAATTTAGTAGCATATCTTTTCATTATTTGTTTTTGGACATGGTGTTCTCATATGATGATGAATAAAGATCACACCCACATAAAGAGAAAATGTTTCTCTATTGGTGTTTTATCTAGCAATTACAAAGTGGGTGTTACAAGATCAAAGCCCTGCGAACCGGTACACTCCCATGACCGTTGGATTCAAGATGAATGTCCAAGATCTGACCACGCCAGAGCCCGATCTCGGTCGTCGGATGGTCGATCTACGGCTGCTATCTAATAGCGCGAAGGGATATATCCCTACTCCGATCTCAGCCGCCCGCTGTCCATCCAACGGCCCAGGGACAATTCCCCAGCAATCACCCGCCCACGGCGGCGCCGCCCAGCCCCACGGTGGTGCCATGGCCGCCGCACACGGGATCTCCATAAAGCAAGCCAAACCTCGACGTGGATGGTGCAACACGATGAGAATAACTAGGCGATCGAGGCTAGGGGTTTCTTACCGGTGATGATGCGGTGGCGAAGCCGGTTCACGGCGGAGGGCGGATCCAAGGCGAAGGAGTGCTCCGATGAGCAATCCGTGTGACCCAACGACAAAACAGAGCTCTGATTCACCCGATACGCAAGCGGTGGTGTGGTCTGAAGCTCCCGGACCAAGCCCAAGGTACTAATGACGACGGGAGCGCGGGATGGTTGCCACGCCGCAAGCTCCACACCCGGTGAGCACCAAATCCGCCACTATGACCACGAGGAGACTTCCCGACGCCGCTTGGAGCATCAAGGTGGTCGCGGGGCTTCGGCCTTTATACACCATGGCGAAGTCCGTGCGGATGGAACCGAACGGCGAACATCATGGCGAGGATCACACACGCGGTCGACGGTAAGCTCCGCCATGCGCGCGTTTCTGTTGAGGAACGGACTGACAGCCACGGCCCACCAAGCAGCGACGTAGAAAGGAAACACGGCACCGGGTCCATGCGCCAGCGAGCGGTGAAGGAAGCGCGCGCGAGGGAGAGGCTGACGTGGGGGCCCCGCGACGTCAGTGAGAGAAGGAACGGCGGGGATGAAGTTGGGCCGCGCGAAGGTAAGCGCAGGTGGGCCGAAATGGTGGCCGCCGGCCCAGGTAGGTTTTAGTCTTTTTCTTTTTTTTATTTTCTATTTTCTTTTCTCCATTTTCAAATCCAATTTGAGTTCAAGTTTAAATTCAAACTTTGTGAAATAACTTGTCCTCAGTTTGAATGGTATAATTTAATAATTTAAGTGTGAAGGATGTTTATTCTGATTTTTATTTTATTTTATGTAGTATTTTTCTTAGTTCTTCCCTTCTCTTATTTCAAACCCTAATTCCAATTCAAATTAAATTTCAACTTGTGGCAAATTCACTTTCAGATTAATAGTAAAATTTGGACATACCTAAAAGTGTGATGAATTTATAACTTTGTTTTGTTTTGTATAATATTTCTTTCTTTCTTTCCTATTTCCAATTCAAACCAAACCAAGTTTTAAATTCCAGATTTCAAATTTATGCATAAGTTAAACTTTCACATGATGCACAATTACTACATAGTGTTTCTTCATTTATTTTATTATGAGTATTTACCTTTTAAAAAAAGGGTGAATTATAAAGTTTAATTATTTATCAATGGTATTTTGCTCAGATTTCTTCTATCAATCCCAAATTCAGAATTTGGGTGTTACAAATCCTACCCCCCTTAAAAATAATCTCGTCATCGAGATTTGTAAGAAAAAGGATGTATACTCATATTGTTCCCGGAACATATGCACAAACAAAGAAATCTCAGCATGAGGTATAATTCTTTAACAAAACATAGGGTCAATAGACCTTATTATTCCTTTTAAAATAATATTATATCATCTACTAACTAAAGTAACACTCAGAGCTTACTAATAGTCGTAATCCATATATATGTTTATGTAGCTTGGTGGAACTGGTGGTTAGGAAAGCATGGGTGTATATATGTATGTCCACTTTATTATGTAGGATAGAAGATGTCTTTAGGGCATATATAGGTTTGGGTAAGAAAGAGTGGGGTAAGAAAAGACTCCATCCAAGATTGTGGATCTTGACTCATCTTGGTGACCTCACTTGATCCTTGAAGACTTGAGTTGGTGCTCATCCTTCCTTGATGAAGTTGATCATCTTCTCTGGTCTTGTCTCATTGATTCGGGGTCGGTGTATATCATCAGAGTTTGGGGGAATATGGCTAAGATAGTTATGGATGAAATATGCTACATGATGTAAGTCAAAATTTGGTTTGATGTCAGGTGGTGGTTGATAGATTTTGCAATCCATTAAGACTCTATTGATTGGGTAAGTTATGTAACTTGTTATATAGGTCGAGTTGTTGTGTATGGCCAAGTTGTTATAAGTCTCCAAATTAGGCTTAAGTGATTTTAGGAGTATGGACTTATCTTGTGTACCAGCATTAAGTAACTTACTCTAGATTAGATCATATTAGATTAAGTAGGAGCTAGATTAGATTGAATATGACTAGATTAGACTAGTTTAGGTTAAATAGATCTACTAGGGTAGGATAAATATTATTAGGATATGTTAGAATCTTTAGATTTATTAGGATCAGATAAAATCTTTTTAAGGTAAGATAATTCTATTAAGGTAATAGAATATCCTTTAAGATAAGATGGATCTATTACACAAGATTGACTCTAGGTTAGATTGGTATGACTAGTTTGACTAAATAAGATCTCATTAAGTTGCACTAGATCATGGTTGTTTAATCTAGGGTGGATAAGTATGCTTATTAGGATAAGATGAATCTTTTGAGGTCAGTTAGATCTATTAGGCTGAGATAAAATATTTTTAAGATAAGATGAGTATCTTTTAAGATGAGATGGATCTATTAAGATAAGAGAATATATATTTTTTTAAGATAGAATGGATCTATATACATTAGGATAAGTTAAGACCTTTTGAGATAAGATAGATCTATGAGTGTAGGATAGAATCTCTTGAGATGAGATGAATCTATTAAGATAGGGGAGAATCTTTTAAGATAAGATGAATTGGTTAGAATGAGAGATTTTAGGATAAGATAAATCTCTTAAGCTAGATATGTTCCAATGGGGATAATCTAGGCTGTCTAGTTATTTTATAAATATATTTTTATACCTATGTGTATATGCAGATGCAATTGTGGACATTACTCCACAACCCATCACACTCAATCAAGGATCCAAATCAAACAAGTATCATAAGAACAAACATTCAAGTTCATAGATATTTATAAAAATAGTTTTGTTTTTGTTCCTAAGAATAGGTCTCCTATTCCTAAAAGTCACTTTAGGTACAGGATTTCAAAGTGTGAAATCCACATTTGTCTTTAGAATAAATAGGTAAGAATAATCAGAGTGATGCGGAAATAGATGAGAAAAGATTAAGATAAGTTTAGAAATGATCAGAGTAGCAAAGGTAAGTAGATAATGGTTGTCCCAGTTCTATCTAGGTTTCGTCCTACAGTCAACATTCCTCTGATACCACTTCTGTAACACCCGGATTTTAGGGATCCAAAACCCGGGCGCTAACATAAACATCAGGTATGCTGGGACCAAGTCTCACACATATGATGTATAGTGGCACAGGATCGAATGTCACATCTTTATATATAACAGGAGTTCTATACAAAATAAATAATTACATTATAAGGAGACAACGGTCCAGCAACCCAAAGTTGACTGGGAGACGACGACCTAGACCTCTCACGAACTCATCGCAGCATCCTCCAAGTGCTTCATCCAGTGGTACCTGTCCTTGACCTGTGGGGTGTGTGAGACAGCAAGAGTGAGCTCACATACGTTCATCGCTCAACAAGTTGTGGGGAATAATGTGCATGAACTCGCCAAAGGTGGGAGCTCACGTGAAGTGTAAGGCTTACCAAAGAAGATGGTTAGAGCTGAGCATTGCTTTTAAAGTTGGTCAAAATTTTATTAGCAGTTACTAAGTATAAGTAAATACCAACCCAATTAAATAGTAGAACAAAAGTAACAACTTCACCTGCGATGCAATGCATATGACAAATTGAGTTTAAGTTCCATAATTTAATCATGTGAGGGTCCGAGCTGCTCATGACCGTGAGCACGGCTAGTATACCAGTTTTACACTCTGCAGAGGTTGCGCATCTTTACCCACAAGTCGTGTATCCCATGTCGCCAGGGTTTGCAAGGCCCTTAGACACTTCCGAGGTGAATGGCTAGGGATCCACTACGAGGCCTTTACAAAGTTCCACTAGCTTCCGAAAACCCGCTACAGTTTATAGGAAGATCCAGTGCAGGAATCCCTTGCAGGACCGCCATCGCAGCAAAATCCTCCCGAGGGCCTCCCTACACTGACCTCTCCCCTACTGCCCTTGCCCCTTTCGGGTAAGGTAGTCTTCCACTAGCTTTCCTAATTAATCAGCCAAGGGGTCCCATTCCTCCCTTGTGGTAGCACTGTTTTCCCGGGTGGTCGCTCCATGTTCCAATTAACATAATGATCTTAACATGAACCATAAATAACAACTGATAACAAAAGTATAATCATGAATAGTGTAATCTTCATACCCAAAACCACATATAGCACTAGCAAGTACTACCCAGAAAGTTTAGTGGTAAACAAGGTATAAAGATAGACAAACTAGGGTAACCTATTGGGTCCCATCAAAATTAACCTATGCAGATCATTATGATTAATTAGAACATGAGTGGGTAAAAAGAAGTGATCAAGGGCACAACTTGCCTGGGACTTGAGATTCCAGGTACCAGGATGATCTTCAGGTGACACGTGACCTCACTGCTAGTCGTAGCAATTCAAACAAACATGGTATAGGCAAAATTAACATTACACCAAACATAAGAACGAAATACACATTATTAATATACTTATTAAAATAAGATCATAGGAAAAAGAATTATTAATTTTGGAGTTGTAGATTTTAAGTTATGAATTTTCAAAGGTTTAATGTGATTAAGATATGACTAAATGATAAATAAATTTTCTGACAGAGTTCATGTCAAAACAGAGACACTAAATGATGAAGAATATTATTACAAAATTTTAGAAACTGGAATGGTTCCATTTGGAGCTAAAATGGATTTTCTATGAATTATCTAAGTTCTAGCAATTATTTTCTTATTAAAAATCTATTTTCTATTTTATTTATTCAATTTAAACGAGTTCTGGACTGGGCCTCAATTACAGCAAAGCGCAGGGGGCTCGGCGCAAGAATTCCCAGACTCAGTCAACAGTGCCCGAGGGACGGCGGGTTGTTTTCGGGGAAACATAAGGGCTCTTTAATAAAAATGCGCCGCGAAGGGGTACCCGTTATTCCTAACCGTCCGATCCACAATCGATGATCCAGATTAGATCAAAGCCCTGCGAACCGGTACGCTCCCATGACCGTTGGATTCAAGATGAATGTCCGAGATCTGACCACGCCAGAGCCCGATCTCGGTCGTCGGATGGTCGATCTACGGCTCCTATCTAATAGCGCGAAGGGATATATCCCTACTCCGATCTCAGCCGCCCGCTGTCCATCCAACGGCCCAGGGACAATTCCCCAGCAATCACCCGCCCACGGCGGCGCCGCCCAGCCCCACGGTGGTGCCATGGCCGCCGCACACGGGATCTCCATAAAGCAAGCCAAACCTCGACGTGGATGGTGCAACACGATGAGAATAACTAGGCGATCGAGGCTAGGGGTTTCTTACCGGTGATGATGCGGTGGCGAAGCCGGTTCACGGCGGAGGGCGGATCCAAGGCGAAGGAGTGCTCCGATGAGCAATCCGTGTGACCCAACGACAAAACAGAGCTCTGATTCACCCGATACGCAAGCGGTGGTGTGGTCTGAAGCTCCCGGACCAAGCCCAAGGTACTAATGACGACGGGAGCGCGGGATGGTTGCCACGCCGCAAGCTCCACACCCGGTGAGCACCAAATCCGCCACTATGACCACGAGGAGACTTCCCGACGCCGCTTGGAGCATCAAGGTGGTCGCGGGGCTTCGGCCTTTATACACCATGGCGAAGTCCGTGCGGATGGAACCGAACGGCGAACATCACGGCGAGGATCACACACGCGGTCGACGGTAAGCTCCGCCATGCGCGCGTTTCTGTTGAGGAACGGACTGACAGCCACGGCCCACCAAGCAGCGATGTAGAAAGGAAACACGGCACCGGGTCCATGCGCCAGTGAGCGGTGAAGGAAGCGCGCGCGAGGGAGAGGCTGACGTGGGGGCCCCGCGACGTCAGTGAGAGAAGGAACGGCGGGGATGAAGTTGGGCCGCGCGAAGGTAAGCGCAGGTGGGCCGAAATGGTGGCTGCCGGCCCAGGTAGGTTTTAGTCTTTTTCTTTTTTTTATTTTCTATTTTCTTTTCTCCATTTTCAAATCCAATTTGAGTTCAAGTTTAAATTCAAACTTTGTGAAATAACTTGTCCTCAGTTTGAATGGTATAATTTAATAATTTAAGTGTGAAGGATGTTTATTCTGATTTTTATTTTATTTTATGTAGTATTTTTCTTAGTTCTTCCCTTCTCTTATTTCAAACCCTAATTCCAATTCAAATTAAATTTCAACTTGTGGCAAATTCACTTTCAGATTAATAGTAAAATTTGGACATACCTAAAAGTGTGATGAATTTATAACTTTGTTTTGTTTTGTATAATATTTCTTTCTTTCTTTCCTATTTCCAATTCAAACCAAACCAAGTTTTAAATTCCAGATTTCAAATTTATGCATAAGTTAAACTTTCACATGATGCACAATTACTACATAGTGTTTCTTCATTTATTTTATTATGAGTATTTACCTTTTAAAAAAAAGGGTGAATTATAAAGTTTAATTATTTATCAATGGTATTTTGCTCAGATTTCTTCTATCAATCCCAAATTCAGAATTTGGGTGTTACAACTTCGGCTGGTCTGGTTGTTCCCTCATGCGAGCTGGCCGTAGCCCGGGTGCACGGTCGGGTCCCAAGTTCTCGGGCTGGTATGTTGACGCTGTCAACGGTTTGGCTGGAGCCAGGTTTGTGAGAGCAGCCCCCAAGCCTCTACACAGGGCGAGAGGACGGTCAAGGACAGACTCGGCTTTTTTACATACGCCCCTGCGTCGCCTTTCCGCAAGGAGGAGGGGGGGGAAGCGCCATGTTTCCCTCGGAGGGCGCCGAACATGGTATCTCCGGTGAGCTGCTGGCGGGTAATCCGAGTGGACGCCCATGCCCCATTCGTTAGGGGTCGGCTAGAGGCCAGGAGGCGCGCTCCAAAAGTACCTGCGGGTGATCTGCCGGACCCGGTCCCCTTTTGACGGGGTCCGAGGGCTCGATGCCTCCCTGTGATGGGATTCCGTTACAAGATCGTTCCCGCTGGTCTCGGAAATGTCCTAGGGTACCTCGGGAGCGTAGCCCGAGCCTTGGTTATGTATCGAACGTACCCAGGGTCATCCCTCGCTCTGTGTCTGAGGCGATTGTGAACCCTTCGAGGGCCAGCCTATGAACCCCTGATCAGTAGTGGGCGTGGAGCCCGAGTGGCCTGAGGCGGCCGTTGAACCCTTCCGAGGGGCCGGCCATCGAACCTCTGACCAGTAGTGGGCGCTGAACCCAAGCGCTCTGAGGCGGCCGTTGAACCCCTCCGAGGGGCCAGCCTTTGAACCTCTGATCAGTAGGGAGGCTCGGGGCCTGTTTCCTTCACGGAGAAGGATCCTTTTCGAGGTATCCCCCTTTCCCGGTCCCTGTTGTAAGAGAGAGAAAGAGGAAAAGGAAAAGGATACGAAATCGAATGATGTGGCGTACCTTTTTCGACGCGGTCATTATGGCGAAGGCGAAGTGTCGCTTGCTTCTCCCGCCTGAGGCGTCGCCTGTCCCGCCGCGGAGTTAATGCGACGGGGCGAGTGGTCCGCGAGGCAGTCGTTGCGCGTGTGCGAGCCGTTCGAGGAACGGATCACGGGCGCGCCGTCTTCACGCCGTGAGAGAGGGTTCTCTCGCTGTCCCTGGATGGGACGTAAGCTTGGCTGACGACGCGATCGCTGCTCCTGCCCGCCTGCCACCGCCATTACTGCCGGCCCATTTGTGGCCGTATTGACCGTCGCGCCTGGCTGGCACTGCTGGGTCATACGCAGGGTTGCCTCGAGTCGTGGTACTGGTTCCACAGTCGAGGAGGCATGGTAGTGGTGCGGGTGGCGGTGCAGTTGCTCGCACGTAGCAACCGGCACGCCGGTTGCATGACGCGTGGGCCTGGGCCTCCATGCTGGGCGTGTTGGAAGTCGGAGGGGCGCGCCCACTTAGCACGGTTGCATGCCACCTGCATGGCTGTCCGCCCTTTCACCCGCTAGTCTGGGCGAAAGTGGAGGAATGCTTGTAACCGCCGGGCGGTTGCATGCACCGCGCGCGGCGGTTTGGCTTCTTCTGCCCTGGACCGGCTTGCATGACGCGTGGGACCCAGCCCCCGTGCCGTAAGGGGGAGGACCTTGGAGCGTGTTGGAGAAGACTCAGCCCACAACGGCCGAGGACGCAAGTGGGGAGAGTCGCCTTTAAAAGGAGGGTGACCCCATTGAAAGACGACCATGTCTTCGTGTTCCCTTATGCGTCGTGTCTTTCCACCTTCCGAGCCCCCAGATGGGGGACACCCGCAATCCTTCCGTCTTGTCGTCGGAGGGTCGCAACTTCGAGGAAGTTGGTACCTTTCAGCCATCGTTCGGCTTCAAGGATTTTCATCAGGCAGCCCGGCCGCATTCCCTCACCGGTGGTCACCCAAGACGGTGACCTCCAGTTTGATGGTGGGGAGAAGCGGACCGGGCTGCGGCCTTCGCCCCGCCCTTAGCTTCAAGGATCTTCATCATCCTTGCTGGGGCGGAAGGTGAGGCAAGCCGAGGGGCCGCCTCCGCGTGGGTCGGTAACCCTTTTCTTCCCCCGGCGTCTGGGGGAGAAAGGCATCTTCCAGC
This sequence comes from Zea luxurians, assembly GCA_029449295.1. NCBI lineage: Eukaryota > Viridiplantae > Streptophyta > Magnoliopsida > Poales > Poaceae > Zea > Zea luxurians. Next base: position 30,909,189 of record JAOPSE010000010.1, on the reverse strand, counting down.
CCCGCGGAGGCTTCCCTCAGCCACGCCGGGGAAGGCGGACTACCGCTGCCCAGCCAGGGTGCAGCATTCCGTCCTTCGTCTGGATGATGGTCGCGCCACGTACGGGTCGGCCACGTCCAGGTCTTCCTCGCGCCGACAGCCGCGTCATAGGGTCGCCCAGCACGTCGTGCGCCGCGAGGGCGGCGCTCATGTTCTAGGTGGCTCCGGTGAGGGCGAGGACTTTGTCGGTGCGCCTTGAGGCGCCCGGCGCCCGCTGGCGCGGTGTTGAGGTGGTGGCAGCCGGAGAAGGCTTCTCTGCCGACGAGATTGCCAACTCCGCCTGCACCCCCGGACCTCCATCCCCTGGCTTGAATGGCTGGTTCTCGTCCTTCGTGGGCGAGAGCCCTCCTGCCGTAGCACCCACCCGGAAGCCGTTGCTAAAGCTGCTTCACCGCCCGAGGCGGAGGTCGTTGTCGCTGCTGTCGGAGCGGGCGACGGTGAGCCACCCGTCGGCCTTCTGTTGCTTTGTAGGCCCCCCAATCGTGTGGGGTTGTTCGTACCTGCGGAGGTGGAACCGGAGTTCCGTTTGTAATGGCACTTTGAGTGCCGGTGTCTTGTTCGTTGCGGCCGTCAGGGCCTGAACATGTACGTTTTTTCGGCATGGAGCCGTGTTTTTCCTTCATTTCGAGCACTAAGACTCGCCTGTCGACTATCTGAACCGCTTCACCGAGCGTGAGTCGCCTCGTGCGAAGGTGACGAGTGAGGTATCCGTATCCCGGAGGCGTAGGAGTCCCTCGGCTCGGTCGGCCTTGCTGTCCGAGGCTTCTCTTGCTTAGTTAAAGGGACCCCTCGGCCGCTCTTCGATGAGCCGAAGCCAGAGGTAGCGGTGTCAGCACGGACAGAGGCAGAGTTGGCTCAAAAAGAAGATTTGGTCGGCCAGAGCCTGGCCGGGTCGTCCACTGGCGGGACCGACGCTGGAGCCGAGCTGCCGAGGCCACAAGCCGGGCTGATGTCTTCGAGGGACAGCTGGCCGAGGCCTCGGGGTGGCCGGCCGAGCCGTCTGCTCGAGCCGGATTCCTGGAGAAGACCCTGGCGGTGATGGCCAGGGTGTGGTGCTGATGTCGTCCTTCAGAGTGGAGATCCTCCGACCGCGTCGCCGTCCGAGGCTAGGTCAGACCCTGCCGAAGGTGTAGTTGACGCCGAGGGTGCTGCTGCCCCCTTCAACTGTCGACGTCCGAGCCTGCAGGATCGGGTTGTCTTGTAGCGTGTGTATGTTTTCTGTGGCCGCCGAGGCCCAAACACACTGTCGTCGTGTTGTAAAGCTGCGTTTCTTTTCCTCTAGTTTCGAGTATCCGGACTTATTTGTCAGTAACAGAATTGTTTGTGCGGGCGAGAGTCGCCTTTCACGGAAGGTGATGAGTGAGGTATCCGTATCCCGGAGGCGTAGGAATCCCTCGGCTCGGTCGGCCTTGCCGCTTACACGTGCTCTTACTCGTCCATAGTGTTCTGTCACCGACGCAGCCGAGAAGGCCCGAAAAATCGTTCCGGCAGAGGAACTTTTGAGCGTGAAGACATGTTCGGTCCGTGGAATCACTTATCCGAGCACGAGCTACTTATCGCAGAAGGTGATGAGTGAGGTATCCGTATCCCGGAGGCGTAGGAGTCCCTCGGCTTAGTCAGCCTTGGCTGCTTACGTGTACTCCGTCGTTTTCAGGATCCACTTTCGAAGTAGTCGAAAAGCACGAAAGGCATTCTGGCAGAAAAGATTTTTTTCTTTTTTCGAGGAAAAATTCGACGCAGAGGGGGTTCCCCCCTTCTAGCCCCCGAGGGAGGGTCGGGCTTTGCCGAGGCAAGGCTGACCCTTCCTTGACGACCAGACTTTGTGTGTGAACGAGGTATACGAACAACTTGAAAGCATCTTAAGGGTAGAAGCGACGTAGCTGTTGGATGTTCCAAGCGTTGCTGTAGACCTCGCCTTGGCTGTTGGCCAGCTTGTATATTCCGGGCTTCAGAACCTTGGCAATGACGAATGGCCCTTCCCAGGGAGGCGTGAGTTTGTGCCGCCCTCGGGCGTCTTGTCGCAGCCGAAGCACCAGGTCGCCCACCTGGAGGTCTCGGGACCGAACCCCTCGGGCGTGGTAGCGTCGCAGGGACTCTGGTACCACGCCGAGTGTAGTAAGGCCATGTCCCGAGCCTCTTCCAGCTGGTCCAGTGAGTCTTCTCGATTAGCTTGATTGCTTTGGTCGGCGTAGGCCCTCATCCTCGGGGAACCGTATTCTAAGTCTGTGGGCAAGATGGCCTCGGCCCCATAGACTAGAAAGAACGGTGTGAAGCCCGTGGCTCGGCTCGGCGTTGTCCTTAGACTCCAGACCACCGAGGGGAGCTCCTTCATCCACCGCTTGCCGAACTTGTTGAGGTCGTTGTAGATCCGTGGCTTGAGCCCTTGCAGGATCATGCCGTTAGCCTGCTCTACTTGCCCATTCGGCATGGGGTGAGCCACGGCGGCCCAGTCCACCCGAATGTGGTGATCCTCACAGAAGTCCAGGAACTTTCTGCCGGTGAACTGGGTGCCGTTGTCGGTGATGATGGAGTTCGGGACCCCAAAGCGATGGATGATGTTGGTGAAGAACGCCACCGCCTGTTCGGACCTGATGCTGTTTAGGGGTCAGACCTCGATCCACTTGGAGGATTTGTCGATGGCGACCAACAGGTGCGTGTAGCCCCCCGGGTGCCTTCTGCAAGGGGCCGACGAGGTCCAGACCCCACACAGCAAACGGCCAGGTGATGGGTATGGTTTGTAGAGCCTGAGCGGGAAAGTGGGTCTGCCTTGCATAGAACTGACACCCTTCGCAGGTGCAGACAATTCTAGTGGCGTCGGCCACCGCCGTTGGCCAGTAGAAACCTTGTCGGAAGGCATTTCCAACAAGGGTTTGAGGTGCTGAGTGATGGCCGCAAGCCCCCGAGTGTATCTCTTGTAAGAGCTCCTGACCTTCGGCGATGGAAATGCATCGCTGGAGGATGCCCGAGGGGCTGCGGTGGTAGAGCTCCTTCTCGTTTCCCAGCAAGACAAACGACTTGGCGCACCGCGCCAACCGCCGAGCTTCGGCTTGGTCGAGGGGTAGCTCTCCTCGGTGGAGATATTGCAGGTACGGGGTCTGCCAGTTTTGATTAGGCGTGACCTCGCTCTGCTCCCCCTCGACGCGCAGTGCCTCACCCTCGGGGGCCGAGGGTACCTCGGGCTGAGCCGAGGGTGCCTCGGGTTGAGCCGAGGGTGCCTCGGGCCGAGCCGAGGGTACCTCGGACTGAGCCGAGGGTACCTCGGACTGAGCCGAGGGTGCCTGAGGATGGGCCGAGGCCTCCTCGGGCTCGGGCGTGTCGTCGGTCTTGACGGAGGGTTGATGCAGGTCTCGGGAGAATACGTCCGGGGGAACCGTTGTTCGCCCCGAGGCTATTTTAGCCAGCTCGTCCGCAGTCTCGTTGTAGAGTCGGGCGATGTGGTTGAGCTCGAGCCCGTAGAACTTGTCTTCCAGGCGCCGAACCTCATCGCAGTAGGCTTCCATCTTCGGGTCACGGCAGTGGGAGTTCTTCATGACTTGGTCGATGACGAGCTGCGAGTCACCGCGAGCGTCGAGGCGTCGGACCCCTAGCTCGATGGCGATTCGCAACCCGTTTACCAGAGCCTCGTACTCAGCCACGTTGTTGGACGCCGGGAAGTGGAGGCGTAGCACGTAGCGTAGGTGCTTCCCGAGGGGCGAGATGAAGAGCAGGCCCGCGCCGGCCCCCGTCTTCATCAGCGACCCGTCAAAAAACATGGTCCAGAGCTCCAGTTGGATCGGAGTTGTTGGGAGCTGGGTGTCGACCCATTCAGCCACGAAGTCCGCTAAGACCTGGGACTTGATGGCCTTCCGAGGGGCGAACGAGATCGTCTCGCCCATGATTTCCACCGCCCACTTTGCAATTCTACCCGAGGCCTCTCGGGACTGGATGATCTCCCCCAGGGGGAAGGATGACACCATAGTTACCGGATGAGACTCGAAGTAGTGTCGCAACTTCTGCCGGGTCAGGATCACCGCGTACAGCAGCTTCTGAATTTGTGGGTAGCGGATCTTAGTCTCAGATAGTACCTCATTGATGAAGTAGACTGGCCTCTGGACGGGCAATTCATGCCCCTCTTCTCGTCTCTCAACCACAATCGCGGCGCTAACCACCTGAGTGGTAGCGGCGACATAGATCAAGAGGGCTTCTCCGGCAGAGGGGGGCACCAAGATGGGCGCATTCGTGAGGAGCGCCTTCAGGTTCCCGAGGGCTTCCTCGGCCTCAGGGGTCCAAGCGAAGCACTCGGCCTTCCTTAAGAGGCGGTACAGAGGCAGGCCTCTTTCGCCGAGGCGCGAGATGAAACGGCTCAGAGCCGCGAGGCATCCCATTACCCTCTGTACGCCTTTCAAGTCCTTGATGGGCCCCATGCTGGTGATGGCTGCGATCTTCTCCGGGTTGGCCTCGATGCCTCGCTCAGAGACGATGAACCCCAAGAGCATGCCTCGGGGGACCCCGAAGACACACTTTTCGGGATTGAGCTTCACGCCTTTCGCCTTGAGACATCGGAATGTCACTTCAAGGTCAGAAAGGAGGTCGGAGGCTTTCCTTGTCTTGACTACGATGTCATCGACGTAGGCCTCGACCGTTCGGCCAATGTGTTCGCCGAACACATGGTTCATGCATCGCTGGTACGTTGCACCCGCATTCCTCAAACCAAACGACATAGTAACATAGCAGTACATGCCGAAGGGTGTGATAAAAGAAGTCGCGAGCTGGTCGGACTCTTTCATCCTGATCTGGTGATACCCTGAGTAGGCATCGAGGAAAGACAGGGTTTCACACCCAGCAGTGGAATCCATGATTTGATCGATGCGAGGCAGAGGGTAGGGAACTTTTGGACATGCTTTGTTTAGACCAGTGTAGTCTACACACATCCGCCATTTCCCCCCTTTCTTTCTCACAAGCACAGGGTTGGCAAGCCATTCGGGATGGAATACCTCTTTGATGAACCCTGCCGCCATTAGCTTGTGGATCTCCTCGCCTATGGCTCTGCGCTTTTCTTCGTCGAATCGGCGTAGAGGCTGCTTCACAGGTCGAGCTCCAGTTCGGATATCCAGCGAGTGCTCGGCGACTTCCCTCGGTATGCCGGGCATGTCCGAGGGACTCCACACGAAGACGTCGGCATTTGCGTGAAGAAAGTCGACGAGCACTCCTTCCTATTTGGGGTCGAGCTCGGAGCCGATCCGGATCCGCTTGGAGGCGTCGTTGCAGGGGTCGAGAGGGACGGACTTAACCGTCTCCGCTGGCTCGAAGTTGCCGGCGTGGCACTTCTTGTCTGGCGCCTCCCTAGAGAGGTTCTCCAGGTCGGCGTTGAGGGCCTCGGACTCGGCGAGGGCCTCGGCGTACTCCACGCACTCCACGTCGCATTCGTACACGTGTCAGTACGTGGGCCCGACGGTGATGACCCCGTTGGGGCCCGGCATCTTGAGCTTGAGGTAGGTGTAGTTGGGGATGGCCATGAACTTGGCTTAGCATGGCCTCCCCAACACTGCGTGGTAGGTTCCTCGAAACCCGACCACTTCAAACGTGAGGGTCTCCCTTCGAAAGTTGGAGGGCGTCCCAAAGCAGATGGGTAGATCGAGTCGTCCGAGGGGTTGGACGCGCTTCCTGGGGATGATCTCGTGGAAAGGCGTGGCGCCCGTCCGGACCGAGGACAGATCGATCCGCAGGAGCCTGAGGGTCTCAGCGTAGATGATGTTGAGGCTGCTGCCTCCGTCCATGAGGACCTTGGTGAGCCTGACGTTGCCGATGATGGGGTCGACAATGAGCGGGTATTTCCCCGGGCTCGGCACATGGTCGGGATGGTCGGCCTGGTCGAAGGTGATGGGCTTGTCGGACCAGTCTAGGTAGACTGGCGCCGCCACCTTTACCGAGTAGACCTCCCGACGCTCTTGCTTGCGGTGCCGAGCCGAGGCGTTTGCCACTTGCCCACCGCAGATCATGAAGCAGTCGCGGACCTCGGGGAACTCTCCTGCCTTGTGATCTTCCTTCTTAGCGTCGTCGAGAGCCTTGCCACCCTCCGCGGGTGGCCCGGCCTTGTGAAAGTGGCGTCGAAGCATGGCACACTCCTCAAGGGTGTGCTTGACGGGCCCCTGATGATAGGGGCACGACTCCTTGAGCATCTTGTCGAAGAGGTTGGCACCTCCGGGAGGTTTCCGAGGGTTCTTGTACTCGGTCGCGGCGACAAGGTCCGTGTCGGCAGCGTCGCGTTTCGCTTGTGACTTCTTCTTGCCTTTCTTCTTGGTGCCGCGCTGAGTTGACACCTCGAGAACATCTTCCGGTGGGCGGCCCTGGGGCTTCTTGTCCTTCCGGAAGATGGCCTCAACCGCCTCCTGGCCAGAGGCGAACTTGGTGGCGATGTCCATCAGCTCGCTCGCCCTGGTGGGGGTCTTGCGACCTAGCTTGCTCACCAGGTCGCGGCAGGTGGTGCAGGCGAGGAACGCGCCGATGACATCCGAATCAGTGACGTTGGGCAGCTCGGTGCGCTGCTTCGAGAATCACCGGATGTAGTCCCGGAGAGACTCTCCCGGCTGCTGGCGGCAGCTTCGGAGATCCCAGGAGTTTCCAGGGCGCACGTACGTGCCTTGGAAATTGCCGGCGAAGGCTTGGACCAGGTCGTCCAAGTTGGAGATCTGCCCCGGAGGCAGGTGCTCTAGCCAGGCTCGAGCGGTGTCGGAGAGGAACTGGGGGAGGTTGCGGATGATGAGATTATCATCGTCCATTCCACCCAGTTGGCAGGCTAGCCGATAGTCCACGAGCCACAGTTCCGGTCTCGTCTCCCTCGAGTACTTTGTGATAGTAGTCGGGGTTCGGAACCGGGTCGGGAACGGCGCCCGTCGTATGGCGCGGCTGAAAGCCTGCGGATCGGGTGGTTCGGGCAAAGGACTCCGATCCTCCCCACTGTCGTAGCGTCCCCCACGCCTGGGGTGGTAGCCTCGGCGCACCCTCTCGTCGAGGTGGGCCTGACGGCTATGGTGCTGGTGCTCGTTGCCGAGGCGACCCGGGGCCGCAGGCGCTGTGTTGCGCGTGCGCCCGGTGTGGACTGAGGCTTCCCGCATGAATCGGGAAGTCGCGGCGCGATGTTCCAAGGGGTACCACTGCCTTCGGGAGACGGAGCTTTCGGCCCGTCGGACCGCGACATCCTCCAGGAGATTCTTGAGCTCTCCCTGGATACGCCGCCCCTCGGTGGTGGATGGCTCCGGCATCGCGCGGAGAAGTATTGCCGCTGCGGCCAGGTTCTGGCCGACTCCACTGGAATCCGGTAACGGCCTTACCCTGGAGTCGTCGGCGATGCGGTGCTGGATGCCCTGGGGGAGATGACGCGCTTCTCCGGCCGGAGGTTAGCCCGCCCATTCCTGCCTGATGTCCCGGCGGATCGGCATAAGCGTTCCTGCTCCCTCGTCGAGCCTGGCCTGTATCTCGCGGATTTGCTCGAGCTGTGGGTCAGGACCCCCCGCCGGGACGGGGACCACAGCTAGCTCCCGAAGGATGTCAACGCGAGGCACGGGCCTGGGGGGGATCACCGTTCTCCGGCATACCAAGATGGTTGCCTTCGCCGGGACCCCCTAGATCGACGTGGAAACATTCGCGACTTGGGCCGCAGTCCTCGTCGTCGAGGCCGCGGCTACCGTCGAAACAGTCGGAAAGGCAGTAGTCCCATGCGGTCATGAAGTCCCGCATGGCATTGGGGTTACCAAGCCTGGAGAAATCCCAACAAAGGTCGGGCTCGCCATCTTCCTCGGACCCCGAGGGCCCGTAGGTCGAGACGGCCGTCAGCTGGTCCCAGGGTGACCGCACACGATACCCCAGAGGGTTTGGACTCACCTCTATGAGAGTGTCCACCGAAGTGGAGTTGCTTGGCGGGTCGAGGCCGAATCCAAAAGGCGCGAGATGGGAATCGGTCGATACCTTTTGGTCGACTGGCGGTGACGAAGTCGCGTCAGGGACTGACTGCACCGTCATCTCAGGTACGAGGGTGACGCCCAGCAAGTCCTTCGCGAGCGTGCTGGCGTCATCCGTTTGCTTGAGGTTGGTGTGTTGCGGGGTGACGGCGCTCGTCTTCGTCTCAGACGCGAGGCCGATGCCCGACGCGCTCCCCGTTGGGGCGCCGGCACCGTCGACTCGCTCGACAGCCAACGAGGTGCTGCCTCCCGCTCGGCCTTGGTTGCCCCGCCTCCTCCTCCGTCGGCGGGGGAGGGGACGGGACAAGCCCGAATGTCGTCCTTCCACCACGTGGGGAAGGCGTCGTCGATTTCCCCGCTGGCAGACGGGTTATCGACCGCCATTGTCGCTGTCGCGCGGCGAGGAAAGGAGTATCATGTCGTAGCTACTGTCGAGGGACATGAACTCAAGACTCCCGAAATGGAGCACCGTCCCGGGTTGGAGAGGTTGCTGGAGACTGCCCATCTGGAGCTTGACAGGAAGCTGTTCGTCAACACGCAGCAGGCCCCTACCTGGCGCGCCAACTGTTGGTGTTTCGAAACCCGGGAGGTCCCTGGACCGACGAGTAAATCGTCGCCGCGTGCCCCAGCCCAGATGGGTCGGCGTGAGGCGGAACGCGAAGGGGGGAGAAGTAGCCGGAGGGAGACAGGCGTGGGAGTGTGGAACCCGCGGCCTTCGTGTTAGCCCCGCGCCCAGGTCGGGTGCGCTTGCAGTAGAGGGTGACAAGCGTCCACGCGGGAGGGAGCTTGCGCGCGCGCCGTCCCATCCTTCCCCGCACGGCCAACCTTCTGTAAGAGGGCCCTGGACCTCCCTTTTATAGGCGTAAGGAGAGGATCCAGGTGTACAATGGGGGTGTAGCAGTGTGCTAACGTGTCTAGCGGAGGAGAGCTAGCGCCCTAAGTACACGCCAGCGTGGCAGCCGGAGAGGTTTTGGCACCCAGTTCGTGTGATGTCGTGGCCGTCGGAGGAGCGCTGGAGCCTGGCGGAAGGACAGCTGTCGAGGCTATCGAGTCCTTGCTGACGTCCTCTTGCTTCTGTAAGGGGGCTGAGAGCCGCCATCGTCACAGGGCATGCGGGGCGCCATCATTACTCGTATAGTGGAGCGAGCCATATGGGACGCTGGTCTTGTTCCCCGTAGCCTGAGTCAGCGTGGGGTAGGGTAATGATGGCGCCTCCTGTCGACGTGGTCGGTCCGTGCCCTAGGTTGGGCGAAGTGGAGGCTCCTCCGAGGTCGAGGTCGAGTATGTCTTCCAAGGTCGAGGTCGAGTCCGAGCCCCCGGGTCGGACAAGGCAGAGCCCGTCGGCTGAGGCCAGGGCTGAGTCCGAGCCCTGAGGTCGGGCGAAGCAGAGTTCGTCGTGCTTCGGGGCTGAGCCCGAGTCCGAGCCCTGGGGTCGGGCGAAGCGGAGTTCGTCGTCTTCCGGGGCTGAGCCCGAGTCCGAGCCTTGGGGTCGGGCGAAGCGGAGTTCGTCATCTTCTGGGGCTGAGCCCGAGTCCGAGCCCTGGGGTCGGGCGAAGCGGAGTTCGTCGTCTTCCGGGGCTGAGCCCGTGTCCGAGCCCTGGGGTCGGGCGAAGCGGAGTTCGTCGTCTTCCGGGGCTGAGCCCGTGTCCGAGCCCTGGGGTCGGGCGAAGCAGAGTTTCCTATGATGCCTGAGGCCGGACTTGGCTGCTGTCAGCCTCACTCTGTCGAGTGGCTCAGCAGTCGGAGCGGCGCAGACGGCGCTATCCTCTTGTCAGACCGGTCAGTGGAGCAGCGAAATGATTGCGGTCACTTCGGCTCTGTCGACTGGAGGGCGTGCGTCAGGATAAAGGTGTCAGGCCACCTTTGCATTAAATGCCCCTGTGATTTGGTCGGTTGGCGTGGCGATATGGCCAAGGTTTCTTCTTGGTGAAGACTGGGCCTCGGGCGAGCCGAAGGTGTGTCCGTTGCTGGAGGGGGTCCTCGGGCGAGACGTAGATCCTCCGGGGTCGGCTGCCCTTGCCCGAGGCTGGGCTCGGGCGAGGCGTGATCGCATACCTCGAATGGATCGATCCTTGACTTAATTGCACCCATCAGGCCTTTGCAGCTTTGTGCTGATGGGGGTTACCAGCTGAGATTTAGGAGCCTTGAGGGTACCCCTAATTATGGTCCCCGACAAGTATTTACTTTTCCAGGAATTCAATACCCCATGGATGTGTATGGGTATATAGACATGGGAATACTGAGAAGTGTAATGTACTTGTAACGACGCACCTACGTCAGGTAAGAAGGTGAGTTACCATAATGAGTTGCCCTATGGTTAAAGTGTGGCAACGGCGCCTATGCGTGGCTCGGCGCTTAATGAAGAGCTGGCCTCCATATAGAAATATATGGAGTATAAACTATGATAAACTGTCATGTGTGAACTGCATCATGGGAAATTGGGTTGTGGTGGAATTTTCTGCAGGTACACTAACCTCGAAAACGTATGTCTAGTTGACGACTAGCAAAATACCGTGAGAATCGTAAGTATGCCACCAGTATAGAACGCTATTGCCATAGTATGTTGGCAAAACTTGTGAGGACGTATTGGATGAGCATGCATTCTGATTGTTGCATCATGTTTGTCACCTACACATCCAAAATGCTTTTCTCATCTTTATTCCAGTAAACCAGTGATTGTAGCTAATGTGGTGTAATTCTGAATTATAAACTTCGATGAAATAGCTGTCCTCCGTTCTTTAGGTAATCGATTTAGGTGTTATGTGTGTTTGCTCTTGAACTTGATGTGCCAATAGAGAGTTGGTGACTTGTTGCCTAAATCCAAAACTAGGCCCTGTTCTTATTTAGTGAACCATGACCCAAAGTTGAATTTTCCATTTTTACTCCATGACCAAACACATACAAATAAATGCTTAGATAATTTTTTTGTTGGACATAAAGTGTACCTAGACTTGAAACAAGAATCTTGAGTCATATTTCCATCCTAGATCATGCCCTTGTTCGATCGGCGCAAGCTGATGTCTCCATTCCAGTTTGCTTGTTCTTAAGGATCACCATGTTGCTTTATCAACCTAACCTAGGAAAGGCATGTCCGACCATTTTCTTGAATTTGATGCCTTTGGTTTCCTCATATATCTTGAAGGCATACCAACTTAATATTCTAATTGTTTTCCCTCCGTATCTAATAGATACAAATCCTTGACCTTGTGATCTCTATGATGGGCATAGAAATATGCTTGGGACTAAAATAACAGTCTCCCATCGCACTCGTTCATCAAGTTTAGGTTATGACCATACCTTGTTCATTCCATCGAGCCATGATATAATTGTCTCTCTACATGTAATTATTCTTACAGGCGAAGTATCTGTGGTATACTAACATCCTTGTTTAATCCATTTGTGTGGTCTCTTTTCCCTTGACTTTGGCAGTGACTACTTATACGGGTTCCCTTTGCATCCTTTGTGTAAAGGTGAAGCCTTGGAGCTTTTTAGTGTCGAGGGACAACTGATTAGCTCTCAAAACAGAGATTGACTTTCCCTGCTACTAAAATGCAGGAGTTTGTTCATTCGCTCTCTTATTTAATCCATGTATTCCCTAACCAAGTCGGTTCATCTCGCATGAAGAAACGGATGAACAACATGACCAATTGGATTCCTACCCAAATGCATGATCCCCTGTTAACAAAAGTGAACTCTCGACCCTTGGCTTGCTGATGGTTACTAAGAGGACTTACCCAATGTCAAAAGTAGTTTAACAAGTTGGTTTTTACTAACTTGTAACTGCATTGTGAACAAAGGTTGAGTTTAGAGATCGATTAGTCGAGTTATCTAAACTCACTTTGGTTCAAACCCTCTTACGGTAGCGTTTACAAGAATCGAGATTAAGTTGGCCAGAAACTACCTAATCATAGCTCTAGTCATGCCTCGAACGCCTCACGTGTGCTTTTCCAGCGTGTGTGTCGGCGTTCCGAGACCGGGGGGTCCCCGAGCCGACGAGTGAGAGTGCCGCGTGCCCCAGCCCAGATGGGTCGAGCGCGTGGGCGAGCGCGAAGGGGGGAGAGAGAGAGCGAGAGGTCGGTGGCCGGAGCCGGGTCGCGACGAGGGAGTCGGAGAATTCCCGCGGCCTTCGTGTTCGTCCCGCGCCCAGGTCGGGTGCGCTTGCAGTAGGGGGTTACAAGCGTCCGCGCGAGGTGAGGGGAGCGGGCGGCCCCGAGAGAGCGCCTGCCCCTGCCCTTCGTCCCCGCGAGGCCAACCTCCTCTAAGAAGGCCCTGGTCCTTCCTTTTATGGTCGTAAGGAGAGGATCCAGGTGTACAAAATGGGGGTGTAGCAAGGTGCTACGTGTCTAGCGAGGGAGAGCTAGCGCCCTAAGTACATGCCAAGGTGGCAGCCGGAGAGATCTTGGCACCCTGTTGGTGTGGCGTCGTGGCTGTTGGAGGAGTAACGGAGCCGGACGGAGGGACAGCTGTCAGAGTGGCTGGGCCCTTGCTGACGTCCTCCTGCTTTCGTAAGGGAGCTGGGAGCCGCCGTCGTCATGGTCTAGTGAGGCGCCATCATTGCCTATCTGGCGGAGCTGGCCAGATGGGACGCCGGTCTTGTTCTCTGCGACCCAAGTCGGCTCAGGGCAGGGTGATGATGACGCTTCCTATTGACGTGGCGGTCTTGTGTCCTAGGTCGGGCGTCGTGGAGGCTCCTCCGAAGTCGAGGTCGAGTCCGTCCTGCAAGACAGAGGCCGAGCCCGAACTCCCGGGTCGGGCGAGGCGGAGGTCGTTCGGCAGAGACCGAGGCGGAGTCCGAGCCCTGGGTCGGGCGAGGCGGAGTTCGTCGTCTTCCGGGGCCTTAGCCCGAGTCCGAGCCCTGGGTCGGGCGGAGCGGAGTTCGCCGTCTTCCGGGGCCTTAGCCCGAGTCCGAGCCCTGGGTCGGGTGGAGCGGAGTTCGCCGTCTTCCGGGGCCTTAGCCCGAGTCCGAGCCCTGGGTCGGGCGGAGCGGAGTTCGCCGTCTTCCGGGGCCTTAGCCCGAGTCCGAGCCCTGGGTCGGGTGGAGCGGAGTTCGCCGTCTTCCGGGGCCTTAGCCCGAGTCCGAGCCCTGGGTCGGGCGGAGCGGAGTTTGGTCGCCCGTCGGTCTTACCTTTTGCGTTAAACGCCCCGGTGACTCGGTCGGTTGGCGCGGTGATTTAGTCAGGGTTACTTCTTATCGAAGGCGGGGCCTCGGGCGAGCCGGTGATGCGTCTGCCGTGAAAGAGGAGACCTCAGGCGAGACGGAGTCATCTTAGGGTCGGCTGCCCTCGCCCGAGGCTAGGCTCGGGCGTGGCGTGATCGAGTCACTCGTATGGACTGATCCCTGACTTAATCAAACCCATCAGGCCTTTGCAGCTTTATGCTGATGGGGGTTACCAGCTGAGAATTAGGCGTCTTGAGGGTACCCCTAATTATGGTCCCCGACAGTAGCCCCCGAGCCTCGAAGAGAGTGTTAACACTCGCTTGGAGGCTTGCGTCGCACTTTTTTGCAAGGGGACCAGCCTTTCTCGGAGGTACTTTGTTCCGGTGGGTGCGCGCGAGCGCACCCGCCGGGTGTAGCCCCCGAGGCCTCGGAGGAGTGGTTTCACTCCTTCGAGGTCTTAATGCCTTGCATAATGCCTCGGCTGGTCTGGCGGTTCCCTCATGCGAGCAGGGCGTAGCCCAGGTGCACTGTCGGGGCCCAAGTTCTTGGGCTGGTATGTTGACGCTGTCAACGGTTTGGCCGGAGCCGGGTTTGCGAGAGCAGCCCCCGAGCCTCCGCACGGAGCGAGAGGACGATCAGGGACAGACTCGGCTTTTTTATATACGCCCCTACGTCGCCTTTCCGCAAGGAGGAGGGGGGGAGTGCGCCATGTTACCCTCGATGGGCACCGAACATGGTGTCTCCGGTGAGCTGCAATCGGGTAATCCGAGTGGACGTCCGTGCCCCGTTCGTTGGGGGTCGGCTAGGGGCCCGGAGGCACGCCCAAAAGTACCTGCGGGTGATCTGCCGGACCCGGTCCCCTAGCGACGGGGTCCGAGGGCTCGTTGCCTCCCTCCGATGGGATTCCGTTACAGAGTCGTTCCCGCTGGTCTCGGAAATGTCCTAGGGTACCTCGGGAGCGCAGCCCGAGCCTTGGTTATGTATCGAACGTACCCCTGGTCATCCCTCGCTCGGCGTCTGAGGCGACTGTGAACCCTTCGACAGGCCAGCCTTCGAACCCCTGATCAGTAGTGGGCACGGAGCCCGAGTAGCCTGAGGCGGTCGTGGGACCTTTCGGGGGCCGACCTTCGAACCCCTGACCAGTAGTGGGTGTCGGGCCCACGCGATCTGAGGCGGCTGTTGAACCCCTCGGGGGGCCAGCCTTCGAACCCCTGATCAGTAGGGAGGCTCGGAGCCTAGTTCCTTCACGGGGAAGGATCCCTTTGGGGGTATCCCCTTTCCCGGTCCCTGTTGCAAGAGATAGAGAAAGAAGGAAAAGGGAAAAAGGATACGAAATTGAACGCCGTGGCGTACCTTTTTTGGCGTGGTCGTTTTGGCGGAGGCGAAGCGTCGCCAGCTGCCCCTGCCAGAAACGTCACCTGTCCAGCCGCGGAGTTAATGCGCCGGGGTAAGCGGTCGGCGAGGCTGCCGTTGCGTGCGCGAGCCGTTCGAGGAACGGCCGTTTCGCTTCGCGTTTTTTGAACCCCGCGTCCGGTTCGGGCGGTATGTTGGAACCGTCTTGACCTTGGTCTTTATGTACCCCGGAGAGGGTCCGGTGACGGTTCTCGACTCCGCTTCTCGCCTCCCTCTCAGGTCCTTTGCAGCCTGAGAGATCTAGTCAGGAAAGGAAAACCGCCCTCCCCCGTTCTTCACGCCGCCAACCTTTCTGCCTGAGCGATGGCTGACCGGGTGACCATCATCTCGCCGCGCGACCCGTGGCCCTTTTCCACGGTGACGGCGGGTGATCTGGAGGACCTCGTCGGCGAGGGTTTGCTTCGCCCCCTCACCGATAAGGAGCGGCCGGAATGGATTCCTCCCGCGGGCGGAGTCGCTCCATCCCCTCCGCCGGGGTATGTCGTGAGCTTCATCTCCTTCCATGAGCGGGGATTTGGTATGCCGTCGAGCCGCTTCATGCGGGCCATCCTGTTCCACTACGGGGTGGAACTGCACAACCTCACTCCCAACTCCATCGCGCAAGCCGCTATCTTTGTAGCGGTGTGCGAGGGGTATCTGGGGATCGCCCCCCATTGGGATTTGTGGACTCACCTCTTCTTTGCCGAGCTTTTTGCTTCGTCGACGGGGGAGAGGAAGGTCCGCGCGGCGGTGCGGGCCGGCGGCTGCACCCTCTTGCTGAGGCAGTCGCGGTCGTTGCAGTATATCCCTGCCGTCCTCTCATCCTCAAACAAGGGTTGGCAGCGCCGGTGGTTCTACCTCCGGAATGACGGAGGGTCGCTCCCGCCGTTCTCTCAGCGGGTTGTCACCGCCGCCCCCGACGCCTGGCGCCACGGGACTCCACACGAGAGGCAGAAGAAACTCGAACCTCTTCTCCAGGCCCTGAAGGCGTTGCGGGAGGAAGGGCTCACCGCCGCGGGAGTGGTTGCCGCCATCCACCGCCGGAGGGTGCTCCCCCTGGCGGAGCGGCAGTTGTCGCTTTGGGAGATGATCCGGGAGGCCGACTGGGAGGGGTCACGGATGTCCCCTGATCCTCTTCCCCACGATGCCCTCCACCGGCGGGTGTCGGCCGCGATGGGGAAGCCGGACCCCCACGCCTTCTCCCAGCCTCGAATGCGCCCCGACCAGGGGTGCGTTGCTCTGGTGAGTGTTCGTCCCTTCTTCCTTCACATACCGGGTTGCTTCTGATTCTCACGATCGGGTTTCTTTCTCCCCCCTTTTTAGGAGGTGGGGTGGCACAAACCCTCCCTGCCGCCGGTCCCGGAGGACGCGGTGGGTCGGGCGGCGCGGCGGGTCGCCGCGGAGGAGGAGAAGAAGAAAAAGGATGCGGAGATGGCCTGGGCCCGCAGGCGGAGGCGGGCTCGGGACGCCCTGGAGAAACGCCGTCGTCAGCAGGAGAGGGAAGGACTTCCCAGGGAGCTGTCGCCGGAGACGTCCGATGATGACGACGACGACGACGACGAAGAGGAGGAGGACGACATGGCCGCTCGTCTCGGCCTCAGCCCCGGCTTGGGGTGTGGCCGGGAGCCGTCGAGTCAGCCCCCGAGCGGGCCTACGTCGTCGGTCCCTGGAGCCGAGGCGCCGGATCCCCGACCTGAGGGGCGGGGGCAACCCGAGAGGGTTCTTGACCCCTCGGCTGGAGGAGCTGACGCGACTCCAGGGAGCCAGGCCGAGGGGTCCGTTCCTCGGGAACCGTCGCCCGCGCCGGCAGCATGGGGGAGCGGTCCTCAGGTTGCCATGGCGGCGCCTGGGCAGTCCGCCTCCCGGGCCTCAGGGGCGTCCGAGGCGAGGGCGGCGCCGGGGCTGTTGGTGAGGCGGACCTCGGCGGTGGTTCCGGGAAGCGGGAGCCAAGAGACCTCCCCCCAGGCACCGTGGATCATGGTCCGGAGCGGGTAGGTACCCTGGAATGTCTCCGTCCCGGCGCTTCATTCATGCGTCCGGCCGTGATTTTCCCTTTCTTGTTTTTCCAGCAAACGGAGCCATGGCCCTACCGACCTGGCGCCTCGGAAGGCCCTCAAGACGGCGTTGGTCCAGGCAGCTGGCGCCGCCTCGGGCCCTGCCGCTCAGCCGACCCTTTCGCAGGGTGCTCCGCCGCACGGGGCTCGGGCGCCGCATGTTCCGGGGGAGCAGGTCCCCGAGGCGGGCTCCTCTGCCGAGGTGGCCATCGTGATCGGGGAGGCGGCCGGCGCCGACGTGGTCCCGAGCTCGCCTGCCATGTCGGCCATGCTGGCGTCTGCCGCTACCGCAGTTGGCACCGTCCCCGTCGGAGAGCGTACGGTTGTCGCTGGCGTCGAGACGGCCGCGGCGTCGGCGCCCGGAGCCTCGGAAGAGGTGGGCGCGGACGCGCAGTGCCCCCGGGCGGGCGGCAGCCTTGTCGCTGTGCGGCGGAGCCCCGAGGCCCGGGGCCAGTTGCTCCGATTCCGGACCCGCGAGGCTTCGGGCCCTATCTTCGTTCTTGACGACGAAGAGGAGGACCAGTCCTGGGACGAGCTCCGCAAGCGTGCGGAGGCGACAGTGGGGTTGCTTCGATCGTCGCTGGAGGTTCTCTGCGGGGACGTCCCCAAAATCCTTCAGGTAATGGTTTCAGGCATACCTTCTCGCTTCTGCGAGCGAGGCGTTCGTCGTGATGTCTTGCTTTCCTTTCTAGGATCTGACGGACCGGAGCGCTGCCAAGTCGTCGTTCATCCGCCGCGAGGCCGACGTCTGGGGCTCGCTGCGGTCCCTGAGGACTTTGCTCGCCGGGGCTACCGCGCGCCTTTCTCAGCAGGACGCTAAGATAGCGGACCTCCAGCTGCTCTGCGCCGACCTGAGGGCCGAGGCGGCGGCAGCGCGCGCGGAGGTGCTACAACAGCGGTCGGAGTTCGCCCAGGTTGCCGAGGAGCGGGACCAAACTCGGAGCCGGGCCGCCGAGGCTGAAAACCGAGCCAAGACCCTCGCGGCCGATCTGGCTGCGGCCCAGGTCGCGGCCTCGGAGCAATGCGTCCGAGCCGGAGGTGCGCCCCGTCCGTCCTCGGTTCTCGTTCTTGCCCGTTTCTTTCGCTTGAGTTTGAGGTCTTTCTTTCGGTTGTTCGCAGAGCTCGAGTCTGCTCTTGACGAGTCTGCCAAAGCGCTCGCCGAGGCGCTCGCTGGAGCTGCTGAGCAGAGGGAGGTCGATCTCGCGACCATGTCCGAGGCCGTCTCGGAGGTCTATCGGAAACTCGGTCCCGGCGACGTCCCTTCAGGAAGCTCTCCCCAAAGCCGTCTTCAAGCCCTAGGTGATTACGCGCGCGGTAAAGTCCGCGGGGCGCTGCACCACGGCGTCAGGCGGGCCTTCGCCGTGCTCGCTTCCCACTACGTCGTGGACTTGGAGCGGGTCAGTGAGGGGTACTGCCTTCCTGACGAAGACGAGGCGACCCTGGCGGAAGTTCAGCGGCTCGACGCGGTCGGTGCGGGTCCGAGCGCGGCGCTGGCGACTGTCTTCGAAGCGGAGATTCTTCCTCCTGCGCCGCCGCCGGAAGCGGAGGTGGACCTTACCGACGGCGGGGGTGGAGTTGAGGGCGCGGCGCCTTCCCGAGGCGACGCTTGATTTTTGTTGGGACAATTCCCGTTAGATGTGTGATTTGCCGCGGCCACCGAGGCCTGGACATTTTACTTCTCTTCCGTGAAGTCATGCTCCTTTTCGTTTCGATTTTCGCGCCTGGCCCGTAGTGTCGACAACAGGGTGATTTCCCGAGCTGGGTCCTTTTTCGTGGCAGGCGACGAGTGAGGTGTCCCTAGCCCGGAGGCATAGGTGTTCCCCAGCTCAGTCGGTCTCGCCATTTACTCGTACCCAAGTTCGCTCCTCGGGACCCTGCTTCTGACGCATCTGGGAGAACGCGAAAAACCCTTCTTGACCAAAAAAAGAGTTTCTTTGACGCGGAACGGTACGTCCAAACTCGACGAGAGGGGTTCCCCCTTTTTAGCCCCCGAGGGAGGGTCGGGCTCTGCCGGGGCGAGGCCGACCCTTCCTTGATGACTGATTCTTATGTGTGAGTGGGGAAAGGGCGCAGCCCCCGGGCGCCGTTCGCGCAGAGGCCGTTTGGCGGGTCGGGCTCTTGCCCAGATATCCGGCGAGTGCTCGGTGACATCCCTCGGTACGCCGGGCATGCCCGAGGGACCCCACGCAAAAATGTCGACGTTTGCGCGAGGAAAGTCGACGAGTACTGCTTCTTATTTGGGACCGAGCCCGAAACCGATCCGGATCTGCTTGGAGGTGTCGCCATTGGGGTCGAGAGGGACGGCCTTAACCGTCTCCGCTGGCTCGAAGTTGCCGGCATGTCGCTTCACGTCCGGCACCTCTCGGGAGAGGCTTTCCAGGTCGGCAATGAGGGCCTCGGACTCGGCGAGGGCCTCGGCGTACTCCACGCACTCCACATCGCATTCGAATGCGTGCTTGTACGTGGGGCCGACGGTGATGACCCCGTTGGGGCCCGACATCTTGAGCTTTAGGTAGGTGTAGTTGGGGATGGCCATGAACTTCGCGTAGCATGGCCTTCCCAACACTGCGTGGTAGGTTCCTCGGAACCCGACCACCTCGAACGTCAAAGTCTCCCTTCGGAAGTTGGAGGGTGTTCCGAAGCAGACAGGAAGGTCGAGCTGCCCGAGGGGCTGGACGCGCTTCCCGGGGATGATCCCATGGAAGGGCGCAGCGCCTGCTCGGACGGATGACAGACCGACGCGCAGGAGCCTGAGGGTCTCGGCGTAGATGATGTTGAGGCAGCTGCCCCCATCCATCAAGACCTTGGTGAGCCTGACGTCGCCGATGACGGGGTCGACGACGAGCGGGTACTTCCCTGGGCTCGGCACGTGGTCGGGGTGGTCGTCCCGGTCGAAGGTGATGGGCTTGTCGGACCAGTCTAGATAGACTGGCGCCGCCACCTTCACCGAGCAGACCTCCCGACGCTCTTGCTTACGATGCCGAGCCGAGGCATTCGCCGCATGCCCTCCGTAGATCATGAAGCAGTCGCGGACCTCTGGGAACTCTTCTGCTTGGCGATCTTCCTTCTTGCCGTCGTCGTGAGCCCTGCCACCCTCTGCGGGTGGCCCGGCCCCGTGGAAGTGGCGCCGAAGCATGACGCATTCCTCGAGGGTGTGCTTGACAGGCCCCTGATGGTAGGGGCACGTCTCCTTGAGTGCCTTGTCGAAGAGGTTAGCACCTCCGGGGGGCTTCCGAGGGTTCTTGTGCTCGGCGGCGGCGACAAGGTCTGCATCGGGAACGTCGCGTTTTGCTTGCGACTTCCTTCTGCCTTTCTTCTTGGCGCCGCGCGGAGCAGACGCCTCGGGAGCATCTTCCGACGGGCGGCCCTGGGGCTGCTTGTCCTTTCGGAAGATGGCCTCTACCGCCTCCTGGCCGGAGGCGAACTTGGTGGTGATGTCCATCAGCTCGCTCGCCCTGGTGGGGGTCTTGCGACCCAACTTGCTCACCAGGTCACGGCAGGTGGTGCCGGCGAGGAACGCGCCGATGACATCAGAGTCGGTGATGTTGGGCAGCTCGGTGCGCTGCTTCGAGAACCGCCGGATGTAGTCCCGGAGAGACTCTCCCGGCAGTTGCCGACAGCTTCGGAGATCCCAGGAATTCCCGGGGCGCACGTATGTGCCCTGGAAGTTGCCGGCGAAAGCCTGGACCAGATCCTCCCAGTTGGAAATCTGCCCCGGAGGCAGGTGCTCCAACCAAGCACGAGCAGTGTCGGAGAGGAACAGGGGGAGGTTTCGGATGATGAGGTTGTCATCGTCCGTCCCACCCAGTTGACAGGCCAGGCGGTAGTCCGCGAGCCATAATTCCGGTCTTGTTTCCCCCGAGTACTTCGTGATAGTAGTCGGGGGTCGGAATCGGGGCGGAAACGGCGCCCGCCGAATGGCTCGGCTGAAGACCTGCGGACCAGGTGGTTCGGGCGAGGGACTCCGATCCTCCCCGCTGTCGTAGCGTCCCCCACGCCTGGGGTGATAGCCTCGGCGCACCCTTTCGTCAAGGCGTGCCCGACGGTCGCGATGAGGGTGCTCGTCGCCGAGGTGGCCCGGGGCCGCAGGCACGGTGTTGCGCGTGCGCCTGGTGTAGACCGAGGCTTCCCACGTGAGTCGGGAAGTCGCGGCACGAGGTTCCGAGGGGTATCCCTGCCTTCGGGAGGCAGAGCTCTCGGCCCGCCGGGCCGCAGCGCCTTCCAGGAGATGCTTGAGTTCTCCCTGGATTCGCCGACCCTCGGTGGTTGATGACTCCGGCATCGCGCGGAGGAGCATCGCTGCAGCGGCCAGGTCCTGACCGGTTCCGCCGGATGCGGGTGGCGGTCTGTCCCTGGCATCGTTGGCGATGCGGTGCTGGAGACCTTGGGGCAGGTGACGTATTCCTCCGGCCGGGGGCTGGCTCGCCCATACCTGCCCGATGTTCTGGCGGATCGCCTCGAGCGCTCCTGCTCCCTCATCGAGCCCGGCCTGCGCCCCGCGGACTTGCTCGAGCTGTGGGTCGTAACCCCCCGCCGGAACGGGGACCACAGCTAGCTCCCGCGGGATGTCGGCGCGAGGCGCTGGCCTAGGGGGATCACCATCCTCCGGCATGCCAAGACAGCCGCCTCCGGAGGGATCCCCTAGCTCGACGTGGAAACATTCGCGGCTCGGGCCGCAGTCCTTGTCGCCAAGGCTGCGGCTGCCGTCGGAACAGTCGGAGAGGCAGTAGTCACATGCGGTCATGAAGTCCCGCATGGCACTAGGGTTGCCAGATCCGGAGAAATCCCAGCAGATGCTGGGGTCGTCATCTTCCTCGGACCCAGAGGGTCCGTAGGTCGAGACACCCGTCAATCGGTCCCAAGGCGACCGCACACGAAACCCCAGAGAGGTTGCACTCGCCTCAACGTGAGCGCCCGCCAAAGCGAGGTCGCCAGGCGGGTTGAGGCCGAGTCGAAATGACGAAAGATGGGTAGCAATCGGTACCTTTTTGTCGACAAGGAGCGAGGGAGTCACGTCGGGGGCTGATCGTGCCGTCGTCTTGGGTACGAGGGCGACGTCCTGCAGGCCCTTTGCGAGCGTGCTGGCGTCGTCCGCCTGCTCGGGGTCGACGTGCTGCGGGGGGATGGCGCTCGCCTTTGCCTCGAACGCGAGGGCGACGCTTGGCGTGTCCTCCGTCGGGGCGCCGGGGATGTCGATTTGCTCGACAGCCGTCGGAGCGCGGCCTCCCGCTCGGCCCTGGTTGCCCCGCCTCCTCCTCCTCCGATGGCGAGGGAGAGGATGGGGCGAGCTCGAAAGTTGTCCTTCCCCCACGCGGGAAAGACGTCGTCGATTCCGCCGCCGGCGAGCGGGCTGTCTGCCACCATTGTCGCTGTCGCGCGGCGGTGGAAGGAGTATCATGTCGTAGCCGCTGTCGAGAGACATGAACTCGAGACTCCCGAAACGGAGCACCGATCCGGGTTGAAGAGGTCGTTGGAGACTGCCCATCTGGAGCTTGACGGGAATCTACTCGTCAACACGCAGCAGTCCCCTACCTGGCGCGCCAACTGTCGGCGTTCCGAGACCGGGGGGTCCCCGAGCCGACGAGTGAGAGTGCCGCGTGCCCCAGCCCAGATGGGTCGAGCGCGTGGGCGAGCGCGAAGGGGGGGAGAGAGAGCGAGAGGTCGGTGGCCGGAGCCGGGTCGCGACGAGGGAGTCGGAGAATTCCCGCGGCCTTCGTGTTCGTCCCGCGCCCAGGTCGGGTGTGCTTGCAGTAGGGGGTTACAAGCGTCCGCGCGAGGTGAGGGGAGCGGGCGGCCCCGAGAGAGCGCCTGCCCCTGCCCTTCGTCCCCGCGAGGCCAACCTCCTCTAAGAAGGCCCTGGTCCTTCCTTTTATAGTCGTAAGGAGAGGATCCAGGTGTACAAAATGGGGGTGTAGCAAGGTGCTACGTGTCTAGCGAGGGAGAGCTAGCGCCCTAAGTACATGCCAAGGTGGCAGCCGGAGAGATCTTGGCACCCTGTTGGTGTGGCGTCGTGGCTGTTGGAGGAGTAACGGAGCCGGACGGAGGGACAGCTGTCGGAGTGGCTGGGCCCTTGCTGACGTCCTCCTGCTTTCGTAAGGGAGCTGGGAGCCGCCGTCGTCATGGTCTAGTGAGGCGCCATCATTGCCTATCTGGCGGAGCTGGCCAGATGGGACGCCGGTCTTGTTCTCTGCGACCCAAGTCGGCTCAGGGCAGGGTGATGATGACGCTTCCTGTTGACGTGGCGGTCTTGTGTCCTAGGTCGGGCGTCGTGGAGGCTCCTCCGAAGTCGAGGTCGAGTCCGTCCTGCAAGACAGAGGCCGAGCCCGAACTCCCGGGTCGGGCGAGGCGGAGGTCGTTCGGCAGAGGCCGAGGCGGAGTCCGAGCCCTGGGTCGGGCGAGGCGGAGTTCGTCGTCTTCCGGGGCCTTAGCCCGAGTCCGAGCCCTGGGTCGGGCGGAGCGGAGTTCGCCGTCTTCCGGGGCCTTAGCCCGAGTCCGAGCCCTGGGTCGGGCGGAGCGGAGTTCGCCGTCTTCCGGGGCCTTAGCCCGAGTTCGAGCCCTGGGTCGGGCGGAGCGGAGTTCGCCGTCTTCCGGGGCCTTAGCCCGAGTCCGAGCCCTGGGTCGGGCAGAGCGGAGTTCGCCGTCTTCCGCGGCCTTAGCCCGAGTCCGAGCCCTGGGTCGGGCGGAGCGGAGTTTGGTCGCCCGTCGGTCTTACCTTTTGCGTTAAACGCCCCGGTGACTCGGTCGGTTGGCGCGGTGATTTAGTCAGGGTTACTTCTTATCGAAGGCGGGGCCTCGGGCGAGCCGGTGATGCGTCTGCCGTGAAAGAGGAGACCTCAGGCGAGACGGAGTCATCTTAGGGTCGGCTGCCCTCGCCCGAGGCTAGGCTCGGGCGTGGCATGATCGAGTCACTCGTATGGACTGATCCCTGACTTAATCAAACCCATCAGGCCTTTGCAGCTTTATGCTGATGGGGGTTACCAGCTGAGAATTAGGCATCTTGAGGGTACCCCTAATTATGGTCCCCGACAGTGTGTGATCAAGTCGAGCCATGATTAGTGCTGGATAAAATGGACTGGTTGCAAAGGCAGCATTTACAGATCTTTTCGCTGGTGATTTTCTCGAATCTATATCACCTTTCGTGGACTTGGATTCTCTGGCTAACATGAGTTAACTGTGATATTATTCGACATTCACACCCATCTCGTGTGCTATGAACTTACCGTGACCATTTGTTGGTAAACCTCCTTTTGTGTGTTTTACCCAAGAGGTTGCATCTGAATCTGTTTGGGTAAAATCGCGTATTTACCACTCGCCCAATAGACTCAGATAGTACAGTGTCATCAGAAAAAGCAAACTGCACACATGGAACCTTATGTGTTCTTCTGGCAGACATTGTTTCTATTGGTGGACATCTCTAAAATTAGCTTGTAGCGATACATGCTATATCCACTAGAGGAACCCTATCCTGAGACACTCGCCTTTACTTGGAACTGCCTTTGTTATCGCTGATATGGACATGGGTTACATGCTTCTCTACTCTTAAAAGTCTTTCGCTCCAAATCTCGGGACGAGATTCTTTTAAGGGGGGAGGGCTGTAACACCCTAGGTGTTTATATTCCGCTCGACATCGAGTATGGATTTAAGCACGTCATATCAGTGGATAAAACGGATGATAAATTATAATCATCTTCGCCTATCACGATTTTAATATTGCATCTGTTTCATCTCTCGCGAGTTCAACATCGTTTCTATTTTTATCTATCTGGGCTCTTCCTAAATTTTCATGATGTTCGGAACATAGCTGTTTCGAAGATCGGTGCGTCCGGTGAGTATTTAAAATTCATTGCTCGCGCGAATCTGAATTCAGAAGCCCGACCCACTCGGATGATTTTTCTCCCGAACAAATTAATCAGAACCCGACGACTAAGGTTTTTGGTGCAAATAATTCTGTCCCCACACGTTAATCGAGAAATCGTGCATTGTCCGAGAAAAATCGTGCGCGAGATTATAATCCAATTTATTCTTCGGCACACTCTGTAAAATAATAAAATCAACTGCGTTTAGACAACGGATAAATTTTTATCCGATTTCGACTAAACCAGTGTTGTCTCAAAAAATTGTATCCAATATTCAGTCCAATTAGACGTCGCCCAAACTCTAATCCTAGAACCGGGATATTTTCGTATTCTTTGAGAAAAACAAAAAAAGGAAAAAAAATATCCTACAACCGCTTGCCTGTTCATATCTCCACGCCGCCCTCCCTCTGCCTCTATCAGATTTTTGTTCTGCTTGCTGGCTAGGATATTTCTTAGAGCTATGGTCGTTCTTATCTTCCCAGCCGCTCCTCTTCTTCGTCTGGCAGCGCGCGCTCCCTCCCTGCTTCTTCCTCCTCTCACTGCCGCGCACACCAGCAACAATCCGTCTCCCTTAGCTTCGCTCGCCGTGGAGCTCTCACGGCCGCCCCTCCTCTTTCTGGTCTCCAGCTCGCCCGGCCACAGCCCCGCTTGGCCGCTCCTCCTGCTAGCCGCGCGCTCTCCCTGCTATCTCCCATGGCGTGCAGGTTCTTTTGCTCCATCCATGGCTGGAGCCTCCTCCCTGCTCGGCTTCTCCGGTGCCGGCCGCCGCTCCAAGTCGTCGTTCCAGCCAAGCTGCGCCCAGCCGAGCTCCCCTGTTGGCCGACACCCAGCCCTTTCCCCAGCTCATGTGCCAATGCTGTCGGTCCCAGTTTCTCGCTTGCGAGGCCTTCCCAAACTGTCGTGTGTCCCTGCGTTCAACCTCCCCCTGTCGTGGAGCTCGTCCTTGGGGCATCGCCTTCTTCTCGAACGCGTATTTCCTCGGCCACTGGACAAAGGCCAGATCCCGGGCGTTCAGTCCTTGGGTGCCATCAGGGATACCTAAAATTGGAGTCCAAACTCGTCCCCTTACGAATTCGGTAGCTGGTATGAGTATATACTTATAAATCTCAGGTGAATTCAGACATGGCTGATGCCCTTCCCCATTTTAGCCGTTCGTCGAGATCCGTCGAAGTCACCGATGGTCTTCAGCGATGCTGCACCTCACCTGCGATGTCGTGCACACCAAGCCGATGTGTCGTCGCTGCTCATACCTCGCTTGTCGGCCACCATATCCAACTTCTGCAGAAATGTTGTTGTTCTCTCCTTGGTGCTCATTGCCGACTCCGCTACCTGTTTGAACTGGAGTTCGTCGTCATCTTACCCATGCCGTGCCCGCAACTTCTTGTGTCCCTAGTCCATGTCGCCTAGTCCATGTCGTCGTCTAGTCTGGATTTTTTTGAGTGAAAGAAGGTGGAGCTATAGATGAAGGAGAAAGCAAAGTCCAATGCATTGCTCAATAGGCGTTCGACAAAAGGCTCAAACTGGAGATTGTTGTCGTTTTGTGAATATCGAGCCTGATTTAGTGATGGTGAGTAATTTCACATTTTAGGTTAATTAGCTTAATTGGTGGGTATATGTGATGATAAAATGTCTAAATCGCTTGCAATTATGTGTTGGCATGTACGATTGAAAAGAAGATAGATTGTTTTAGCAGTCGTCACATTTTCTGCTAGTGGTCGATCAAGTGTCATAGTTGGATGAATTGGGTAGACCTGTCAGTTACGTTGTTTCTCTTGACAATAGCATGTGCCTTGTCGTGATATTGAATGTTTGTCGAAATACCTCATTATAGGCAGTGATATACTTGTAGTCATGCTACTGATGTAGTAATGTCAGGTGGTAAAACTTAGATTCAAGATGTAAGTTGTGCAGCGTGTAATTAAATTGTTTCTTCATATCTGATGTGGTTAGTCTAGTCATACGTGATACTGTTGTTTGTCTAGTGTACTATATGAACTAATTAGGTAGTGGGTTTTGAAAGCTATAAATGATTTCTATATGTAGTCTTGAGTTTAATTATCTTGGAAACGTGAGCCTAATTTTTGTTAAATTGTTTGGTATAGACTATAGCTTAGGGAAACATAGAACTTATACTTAGTGTGTTGTTGCCTGATGTATGAGTTAAATTCGGTGAAGTAGGAAGGACGTGACTGTTGTACTTCTTGTATGTTTATAGATTATTGTCCTGTGATGTTTGAGCTAGCACCAGATAAATAGAAGCACAAATGTTATACTTAGTCTTATATCGATAGCTAGTGATTATATATTCTAGTTTGTGATGCCTGACCATAAGTGTTAATCCTCTTTGGTATAAAAATATTTAGTTTTGTGCTATTCCTGTCTATATGCATTCATGTGCATCGTGCATCTCAATTAGGTACGATAATTGATCACGCGATGCAGAAGACGAGCCAAGTCGACCCCAAGTGCAGGCTAATCCGCATGATGATGCTGATGGACGAACCTGCCTGATCAAGTGCTAGGACAAGGATGATCGTCAAATGGTCGTCGTGTAACAACACTAACCTAGTGTTACTCAGGCAAGCCCTGGTGCATTTGCCACCTCCTTGATGTTTTAAAATCTTTATCACCTTATTTGATGCATTAGGTGATAGGAGTTGTGTGCTAAACAATTGATGCATTTCCTTCCTTGAAAAATTGAATACCCTTTCTTGACACCCTTTTATAAAAAGGATTTTTGATGCTTAGCCTTGCTTTAGCAAATAAAAATGTTCTGTTTTAAAACAAAAGTGATGCTTCAGTGGGTGGGAATGTTTTCAAAAAGAAAAACTTGTGATGGTGAATCCGTCAAAGGCCTTGATGGGTTCAACATCGGAAAAGATGTACCTCTGCCAGGTACCAAACTTTGGGTTGAAAATAATAAAGCTGAGACCGGGCGGTTGACTTGCACGAGAAGGGAGTCTCGGTGTAGTGTCTCCGTTTGAGTCGATTAAGGACCTTGTTGATGTAGGCTTGATGATTGAGGACCTTTTAACTGGTCACATGCCTCATCATGGGTAAGCTTTGCCTTGGGCAGACTAATACCAGAATAAGATAACACGCAATGGGAGTGGAGAGATGGCGAGAGTAGCGTGTACCCTCCGTGGAAAGAGGCTGGACGGTGGTGTATCTGTGCTCTCGGTTGGCGTTAACCTGACCTGGTCTTAAGAACCCCGGTGGCGAGTTGACATATGCAAGGGTTAAGTGCTACATATGTCGTGTGATCGGAGATCCCTAGCTGGGTATTAATCGATTCGGATCGCTGTTACTTCTCGGATATGAAGACTTGGTCACTGACCTACACATAGAAATCCAGTGAACTGAAGGGTTGATAAAAGACGGCTAGTATAGGCCAAGTGCTTGAACTAGGGTAGAAAGAACTCTAGATGCAGGTAACTTTACTTAACTTGACAAGTAAAAATGGATTTAAGGATCCACTCATAGTAAGCTTTTCTGCAAAATAGAGTCCTTGATTCTTGATAAGCCTTTCCTTGAATCCCTCTAAAACCAGCATACTCTTGAGTCTTTTCTTTAGTCGGGTACGTCTTGCTGAGTAATTCTGTACTCAGGGTTTTATTCCCTTTTGTTTTTCAGGTTTTAACTTGTGCTGCTATTGATGGTGTTAAGTGCCGGTGGGCTCGACCTTCTTATAAGTCTAAGTAACCCTTCTATACTTCTTACTGAGGATGGTCACTTGAGCTAGCATATATTTCAAACTTATACTTTTTCTAATCACTCCGATAAAATAATGTAAAATTTTTGTAACTTGTAAAAGTTGGTAATAAAATTTCTGCTGCAGAAATATTGGTGCGTGTGATTTGTGTTACTTAATCTCACGATCTTAGTTGTAAGTGGTTCATCCGATGTCCTTGGAGCAATCGGACGGATCCTGTTAAGTTATCTGGTGTACATGCATAGTAGTCTGAGGTCTTTGAGACAAGGACATGTGCATGTGGGCCCAATAACTTGGGAGGTTCTACCACAACCCTCTCCTAAGGACATTGAGGCATTGATCGCTCCACTTCGGAGTCTTCCTAAGGATGAGAGGCAAACTCACTTTGTGATGCCAGCTAGCATTGATGATGCTGAAATGGATGCCATACTTAGTCTACTAGCCGGGGAATCGTCTGACTCTACCCACACCGAGCCGATGGCCATCACGACTGGGCAAGAATTTGGTGAATAGGTGGAGATTCAGAAACTTGAAGGTGCCTGCCTAAAGCGTTCACACCGAGTGAACCGCCCGACTGCACCTATCGAGGAGAAAAAGAAAAAGAGGCAACTTTGGCGACTGTCGTGCTAGGATGCTGGTCCTTCTGTGCCGATCCTTGACGATGTCTCAGCGGATGCCTTTCCCATGGTCAACGCCAAAGACAGTGATAATGCACAAGCTACTGGTGGCATGTTTGATGGGGATGAAGAGGAGGAAGAAGAGGAAATCCCATTGATCCGAAAGAACAACCGTTTCTAAAGAGGCAGTGAGGGGGGTAGCGATATTCCCTCTCTGGCTCTATCGGTGTAACACCCTTGGTGTTACTGTAACTAAAACTTGAGCATGGCATCATAAGCATTGGCATTGCATATGTTTGACATACCTAGAGTGCATTCACTAGGCAAAAATTTCAAACATGTATTGTTTTAATGTTTTGCAAATAGGACCCTGGATAGGGAACCTAACCCTATAAAGGGCTCAAAAGGGATAAAACATAACCCAAGGTGAGAAAACCTAAAGGCTTTAAGGTGGAATCACATTTATACCCCTGGGATATTAAAAACCCTAATTGGAACCCTGGAAAACCCTAAAACTAAACCCTAGGGGCCTATGTGCAAAATTAGTCCACTTTTGGACTAAAGTGCAAAAACCAAGTCAAATAAGGTTCTTAAGTCCCTTGGTTCACAAATATGTGGACTTGAAAGCTAAACCCTAAGTTTTGGACTCATTTGCAAACAGGACCTTGATTTTGATTCCTATGCTAAGTCTGAAAACAGGGTTATAGGCCCAACTTTGGGGCTGTGTAGCTTTCAAAATAGTGAGAATTTAGGTTAGGTGACCACATCAAAGTTGAAGACCAAACATAGGAGAACAACTTTGTTTAAGGGTTCAAGCCATGATCTTATGAGAAATTTGGAGAAAAACCCAATCAAAGATGGACTGTCAGACTGCCTGAAGTCTGAAATTCAGATTAAAAGTGTTATGAGATGAACTTTGAGCTCGGTTTTGAAGGGGATCCAGTGACTTTTTGTGGGAGCACATTGTAGCAAAATGATAGATGGATTTTAGCTCTATAACTTTGCTGCAGAAAGTTGGCATAGGTTTCACACAAAATCGGGAGTAAATTGAGCTCCAATTTGCTCTGTCAGTCAAGCTTTTTACTGAATTCAGAGCACTGTTCACCATCATCAGAAATATCGCGCCGTGGATCAGGATCACCCTCCCCCCCCCCGCCGGCGATAAGAACGCCACCGCGGCATGACCGGTCGTCGGTGGTCGCGGTAAAGATCCTCGGCATCGTGGCAAAAGGTTACCGAGGTGGCGAACTCCGGTTAAACGGCGACCCCGTGCCCTCACCGGAAACCGCCACGCGGAAAACTTACCAGCGCATCCGTAGTTCGCGCTTCTTCTCTAACTCCGGTCGACGGCCTATAAATTGAGCCTGGACTCCGCTTCTTCTCCACATTACGCACCTCAGTGCTTAAGCAATCGACTCAATCCCGCCTGAGAACTTGTGCAGCCCACAATTTCTCCCTCTCCTGTTCTTAGCTCCGCCGAGAAGGAACACCCGTGCCCAGCGCTTCCCTGGTCAGTACTTACCGAATTACTCCCTGTTTTAGTTAGCCTTTGGTCCCTTATTGCTCCTTGAGGCGGCAATTTGGAGTTTGGCCGAAGCCCATCACCGGAACGCATGCCTGTTCTATAGAACGCCGCCGTGACCCCCCCCCACCGTCGACCCGTTCTTCGGGTCTTGTTCTGCCCAAACCGAAGCATGTCCAGGGACCCTGGTGAACCCAGGAACCTTTCCCTAGCTTCAATCTAGCCAGTCCAACCTTCAGTGATCTGGAACACGATAATCCGCTTGAACACCCGCACTGACACCGTGGCCAGTACATGATGAACCATCTTTAGCGAAATTGATTGAGGGGAAAGGTGCGGAAGGAGCTTAATTCGGTTCCTGTCGCTCGAGAACTCCGGCCGTGGCGTCATTCGGTCGGTCTAGCTCGTCGGAGCTCGGCTCCTAGCTTGGACCGCCGTCGAGGGTTTCACGGTGTGAAGAATTAGAAGTATGGGGGTCTTTCTGCGAATGTCAGCGACTCGCCGAAACAGTGCTCTGACCCCGCTTTAAGTTATTCTGTTAGTCAGGGCCTTTTCTGCAAAACACACAGCGCGGGCGCGCGCGCGGGCGCCTTTCTGCCCTAGCTGGGCCGCCTGGGCTGGATTTGGCCCAGGTCTGTTCCTCTCTTTTCCTTTTTCTTTTTACTCCAGAGCTAAAACAATTGTAGAAAATTACAGAAAAATGGTAAAATTGTGAAACCAATTTTCCTTGACTCCTTATTTTCCCTAGAATTTAATAAAAATAGTTTTGTCATTTTTAGTGGAAATAAGAAATTTTAGGGCTTTTAAAGTAGTTAAAAGTATTAGTTATGGATTTTTAGAAAATAATGGGTAAGTCCAAAAATGCCCAGACTTTTTATGAGAACTTAAAACAATATTTAGAAGCCTTGGGTAGGGTTTCAGTTGATTTGGACCATGTTTGATAACTAGAACCCAAAACACCCCCTGCCCTATGAACTCCTTTACTAACTCTGGAAACCCTAGGTTCTCGGAGTACCGTGAAGGAAAGTTATACTCAAGACCTAGATAATAAGTTTATATTATCTTTGCACCCTCATGAGCATCCCATGGCATCTATTCTTATACATGTATATGGTTATATTAGAACACTAAGAAGAAGAAGAAGTCACTGAAGAAAGGACACCACCACGCTCGGATTCTCAAGCAGGCAACTGCTTCTACTTTGATATTTGCGGGTCCGAGCCAGACTCACCTGTTAACAAAGGCAAGCCCTGGTGCATGCAACCCTTTTCCTTGTGTTTTTAAATCCTTTTCGCACACTTAAAGTCTAGTGAAATGTGCATTAGGTTATCGGGATTGCTTGAAACCTTTGGTGCATTGCTTTCCTTGATATCCACACCTTTATGGATACTTCTGGTGAAGTATCAAAATTGTTTTATAAAAATGCTTAGCCCTGCTTAGGTCTTGTGGATAGAGGTTGTCTTTTGCTGTACTGCCTAGCTCAGGGGTTATCCTGAGGAAAGATGACTTCTACCTGCAAGAATACTTTCATTAAGAGCGTGGTGGGATCTTACTGCAAAGTTCCCTGTGATGCTCCGTCCATCCTAAGGAACAGAAACAATCCTAAGGATGGAAGTACTTAAATCGAAACTTGGGTTAGGAACAAGTGATGTTCTACCCAGGTTGATTAAGGATTGAACGTGTATGTAGGCGTGCTGATCGAGGACCCTTTAACTGGTCACATGCCTCGTCATGGGTAAGCCTTGCCTCGGGCAGACTAAGGCCAGAATAAGATAACACGAAATGGGCGTGGAGCGGTGGCGGGAGTAGCGTGTACCCACCGTGGCAAGAGGCTGGACGGTGGTGTATCTGTGCTCTCGGTTTGCGTGAACCTGATCTGGTCTTAAGAACCCCGGTGGCGGGTTGACATATGCAAGGGTTAAGTGCTACATATGTCGTGTGATTGGAGATCCTCAGATGAGTATAATCGATTCGGATCGCCGTACCTTCGCGGTTATGAAGACTTGATCACTTCCCTGCAACCTAGAGTCAGGATGTGAACAGTATGGATAAAAATGATGTTGTACTGATGAAATGATGAAATTAGACTAGAGGAAAACAAAGTCTATTAATACTTAACTTGGCATTAAAAGATTGAAAGTAAGGACTCACCTTAGTAAGCTATTTCTGCAAAAGTATCTAAGTTGATTATTGCTAAAGCCTCTCCTTGATTCCTATTTATCCAGCATACCCTTGAGAGTCTGTGCCAAGGTGGTTCCTAATGAAGATAAACAAGAATGAAGTGCGGGAGGAAAGGATCCTCCATTAAGACTTTTGTTTGATAGCTGTCGGGAGGAGTTTTTGGCCTCCCTTGGTATGTGTAATAATATTACTCTGCACTCATTATATACTCCTGGTCTGTAATAAACAATGTAATCTTACTTTTTAATAAATGTAAGCTTGTGTAATCGCTTCCGCATTTCTTTATCTCCGATGTTCTGTAATGTCTGCATGACGGGCGAGACATTCCTGGAAAGGTATGGAAAGATACCGAACTTGTCAAGTAGTTTAGGGGCACCTATAGGGTTGTCTGAGGTCCATTGGACAAGGACAACTATAGGTGGGCCTAATTACTTGGGAGGTTCCGTCACAGCTGGTATCGGAGCGTAGCCCTTCTTGTCAGATATTATGTGGCATCTTCAAAAGGATTTTCTAAGACTTATCTAGAAAATTGCTTCTCTTCTTATCTAAGTATTTCTGAAGAGTTTATTTCAAGGACCAGATAGGAAGAGTGCAATGTATAGAAGGTTGAATCGACTAAGGTTGATTCTGTACTTATTCATGCATCATGCTAAGAATTATACTAATAAATTTTCCCCTTAGCAAATGCCGCCACGCACAAGGAAAACGGCACGTAAGCATACTGGACCCATTGGTGTGCCTCGGCATCAACTTGCCCCACGAGAGCAAGAGCAAAACAGTAGTAGCGGGAGCAACGATCCCATTGGTGATCTCGAAGCTCGCGTGAATCATCTCCAAGCGGAATTACAGCACAGGACTAATCTATGGGTTGCGGACGGTGACCGAATCAATGATTTAAGAAGTTACATCCGCACCCTGCAAGATCAACCAGCTGACCGAGATTTGGCACTTGATTGGGCAGTGCAGTCTCGTTCGGTGGCTTTAGCTAAGGAAGCAAAGGCTCGGGCACGAGTCAACGAACTTAGTGTTGCTGTTGATAACTTGCAGGTATATTGCAATACTTTGCATGAAGAAGTTCATGTACTGTATTCGCAATTACACCCAAACGTCCCTGTGGATCCCGTTAGGTCTGAAGCCGGACCCTCGCATACTGCGGGCGAAGCGCTTGGTGGAGAGCTAGACCTTTTTAGGCCCCCTCCTTCTTTGAGGTTGGTCGACGTATGGTCTCCCACCCCTGACGATGAAGCTACCAAGAATAAACAGGAGTAGTAGTGTAGCTTGTAGAAGTAGAAATAGTAGGTTGTATAATAGGTTGAACTTTTGTATAATGGGTTATGTGTCCTGTTATGTAAAATCGAGTCTGTATCATTACTCTTTATAGTAATTTAAAATGGAAGGTCTCTTTGGCATATTATGTTTATTTCAAATGTTCTTTGCCTCAGATGCCGACCAGGACTCGCGGACAGGACGCAGCAGGAACATCTAGGGGTCGGGATGTCACCCCAAATCCACCTCCGGTTCCACCCACGTTAGCCGAGGCGATCGCCGCCTTGGTAAATGCCACCACTGACAATACCCGCTTCCTTAGGGAAATGGCGGGTCAACAGCAATTCCAGCAACAGGCAGGAAGGGGTTTTCAGCAAGGCCCCCGTGAAACCACCTATCTGGACTTCTCGGAAACCCGTCCACCCTTATTCGTCAAGGCAGAGGACCCGCTGGAAGCTGACGAGTGGATACGGGTCATTGAACAAAAGTTTGGTCTTCTCCGTTGTTCAGAAACGCAGAAGCCACTATTTGCAGCCCAACAACTACGTGGCCCTTCCAGTACCTGGTGGGGAAATTTTGTGGCTATCCAACCTGTCAACCATCAAATCACTTGGGAAGAATTTAAAGCAGCCTTCCGTGAGCACTACATTCCTGAAGGGGTGCTGCATATGAAACAAGAGGAATTCATGAAGCTGAAACAAGGAGGAGATACCATCAACCAGTATCTCAACAAGTTTAATCACCTGTCGCAGTATGCCATCGACCAGGTGAATACTGATTTAAAGAAAAAGAATTGCTTCATGAGGGGTCTAAATGACCGGTTGCAGCGAAAGATGGCCACATGTATTGATCTCACGTATGGAAAGGCTGTCAGAACAGCCTTATCTGTTGAAGCACAATATGCAAATTCTGGGAAGAATAAGGGATCCGGTGGTGAGCGGCCTAATCAGGGCCAGGCGAAGAGGCAACGGTTTGTCATCCGGCCTTCTAGCCAAAACCGCACTTTTTCTCGTCCACCAGCATTCCCTTTCAAACAACCCATTATTATTCGCCCCAATAATACCCCCACTCCCCCAAATCAGCCGGGTGCCCCAGGCACTCGATTCCCTGCCTTGCCCAGCTCTTCAACTGGGTGTTTCAATTGTGGCAAGTCAGGACATTTCATCAAAGACTGCCCGTATCCCAAGCAAAATCAATCCAATGCTCAGCAAGGATCTGGGAAGTCAACTCAGCTCAAGGGAAATACTGTGGGGAGAAATACAAAGAAGACAGGGCGTGTATATTACACCCAAGTGGCCACTACACCGGAAGGAGAGCCGGTGATGATGGGTACGTTTCCCGTGGCCAGTCACCCTGCAATTATTCTTTTTGATTCTATTGCTTCACATACCTTCATTAGCAAGAAATTTGTGGAGCAACATCACATTGCATGCCATGAATCAAAAGAGGGATTTAAAATTCATTCACCTGGGGGACATATTTTTACTCGAGAAGTGGCCTATGAAGTGCCAGTAACAATGGCCGGGCGGAACTTTCCTGCTAACATGATTGTTCTGAAAGGCCAGGATATAGATGTAATTTTGGGTATGAATTGGTTAACCCAATACAAGGCAATACTCAACACTGAACTCAGAACCGTCAGGTTGAGCTAAAATCAAGAAGAGATTCTTTTGTCTCTCCCCGTGACCAACCCAGCCAAAGCTTCTGGTAGAGTATACGAAGCCATTGTACTGGAAATCAAGGATATTCCGGTAGTATGTGAGTTTCCAGAGGTATTTCCGGAAGATTTGCCTGGACTGCCCCCTGAAAGAGATGTAGAATTTGTAATTGAGTTAAAGCCCGGTACGGCTCCCATCTCTCGAAGATCGTACCATATGCCCCCTAATGAGTTGGCGGAATTGAAGATTCAATTACAAGATCTACTGAATAAGGGATTCATTCGGCCAAGCTCATCCCCATGGGGTTGTCCCGACATTTTTGTTAAGAAGAAGGATCAAACCTTGCGAATGTGCGTGGATTATCGACCCCTGAATGAGGTCACCATCAAGAATAAGTACCCTCTTCCAAGGATCGACATCTTATTTGATCAGCTGACTGGAGCGAGGGTATTTTCCAAAATTGATCTCAGGTCGGGCTATCACCAAATCCGTATTCGGCCCGAGGATATATCGAAGACCGCGTTTACTACGCGATATGGATTGTTTGAATACTTGGTAATGTCTTTCAGGCTCACTAATGCTCCTGCCCACTTCACCTATTTGATGAACTCGGTGTTCATGCCCGAGTTGGACAAGTTCGTGGTGGTCTTCATCGACGATATTTTGATATATTCTAAAAATGAAGAGGAGCATGCTCAACATCTACGGATTGTATTAACGCGCCTGAGGGAACATCAGCTGTATGCCAAGTTCAGCAAGTGCGCGTTCTGGCTGGAGGAAATTCAATTTTTGGGGCACGTGTTATCGACAAAGGGATTGCGGTAGATCCCAGCAAAGTCAAAGATATTCTGGAGTGGAAACCCCCAACCACTGTTCATCAAGTCCGGAGTTTTCTTGGACTAGCTGGATACTATCTCAGATTCATACCAGATTTCTCTAATCTTGTGAAACCAATCACAAGTTTATTGAAGAATGACATTAAGTTCAATTGGACTTCTAAGTGTAATGAAGCCTTTGAGCAATTGAAGACATTATTAACCACTGCTCCGGTATTGGCTCAACCGGACATCACTAAACCTTTTGATGTATATTGTAATGCGTCAGGCAGTGGACTCGGCTGTGTATTAATGCAAGAGGGCCGAGTAATTGCATATGCTTCAAGGCAGTTGCGCCGGCATGAGGAGCATTACCCAACTCATGATCTGGAGCTAGCTGCTGTGGTTCATGCCCTGAAAATTTGGCGTCATTATCTGCTGGGAAATATCTGTCATATATATACAGATCATAAAAGCTTGAAGTACATCTTCACCCAGTCAGAATTAAATATGAGGCAAAGACGATGGCTTGAGCTTATTAAGGATTATGAACTGGAGATTCATTATCACCCAGGCAAAGCCAATGTGGTGGCAGATGCACTAAGCCGTAAGGCTTCCTGCCACTGTCTTATGGTGAAGACCCCTGACAACACTCTGTGTCAGGAAATGGAAAAGTTAAACCTGGGGATAATCCAACAAGGGACTCTGAATCAGTTAAAGCTTGATTCAATCATTTTGCAATGGATAATTGATGCACAAAAGGATAATCTGGGTATGAAACACATCCGAGAGAAGATAAGGGCTGGAACAGCCAAATGTTTCAAGGAAGATGATCAAGGTGTGTTATGGTTTAATAACCGCATAGTTGTGCCAAAGAATGAAGAACTCCGGTAGCAAATTCTTGATGAAGCACATCTTAGTCGCTATTCTATTCATCCTGGAAGCACTAAGATGTACCAAGACTTGAAACAACATTACTGGTGGACAAAGATGAAGATCGAAATTGCATGCTATGTGGCTAAGTGTGACACTTGCAGACGTGCCAAGGCCATACACATGAAAACTGCTGGTCCATTACAATCCTTGCCAATCCCAACATGGAAATGGGAAGATATAAGTATGGACTTTATTGTGGGATTGCCCAGAACGGCCAAAGGGTATGATTCTATTTGGGTTATCGTTGATCGCCTCACAAAGATTGCCCACTTCTTACCCGTCCGAGCCAAATATACAGTGACCACTTATGCAGCATTATATATTGGCCGTATTCTCAGTTTGCATGGGGTTCCAAAAACTATAGTGTCGGATCATGGACCTCAGTTCGTATCCAAGTTTTGGGAAGAGCTTCATAAATCCTTGGGTACCAAATTGCTCCATAGTTCGGCCTATCATCCTCAAACAAGTGGACAGACTGAGAGGGTCAATCAAATACTTGAGGATATGCTGCGGGCTTGTGTTCTGGACTTCTCACAGAAATGGGATGAATGTTTGCCCTTAGCGGAGTTTTCATACAATAATAGTTATCAAGAAAGTATCAAAATGGCACCTTTTGAAGCTTTATATGGGCGACGGTGTCGAACTCCGCTAAATTGGTCTGAACCTGGAGAAAGATATTTCTTTAGGCCAGATATGGTAAAGGAGGTCGAAGAAAAGGTTCAGAAAATTATTCACAATATGAAGAAAGCTCAGACTCGACAAAAGAGTTATGCAGACCGACGACGACAACCCTTATGCTTTCTGGTAGGCGATTATGTCTACTTGAAAGTTTCACCAATAAAGGGCGTATCGCGTTTCGGGGTTAAAGGGAAACTTGCACCCAGGTATATTGGTCCATTTCTAGTACTGGAGCAATGTGGGCCAATGGCATATCGACTGCAACTCCCCGAAATTCTGTCTGCCATCCATAATGTGTTCCATGTATCGCAATTGAAGAAGTGTCTTCGGGTTCCCGATCGAACCATTGAAGTGACTGATGTTGCCCTGGAACCAGATTTAACATACTCGGAACATCCTATTCGAGTTCTGGATCAAAAGGACAGGGTCACCCGGAGAAAGACTCTCAAGTTCTACAAGATACAATGGAATCAACATTCTGAGGAAGAGGCTACGTGGGAAACTCAAGACTTCTTGAATAAGAATTTCCCAGGCTTTCTAGCCTCATGTAATTTGTAAAGTGTATCTAGTTTTTGTAATAAAGGAGTGAACCCCCACACCACCCCTGCCTTGTACCAGAAATAAGGAAATAAAAATGTGACAGATTTCCTTTTCCATTACTCACCCTAGGACTTTAAATCTCGGGACGAGATTCTTTTATGGGGGGAAGGATGTAACACCCTTGGTGTTACTGTAACTAAAACTTGAGCATGGCATCATAAGCATTGGCATTGCATATGTTTGACATACCTAGAGTGCATTCACTAGGCAAAAATTTCAAACAAGTTGTATTGTTTTAATGTTTTGCAAATAGGACCCTGGATAGGGAACCTAACCCTATAAAGGGCTCAAAAGGGATAAAACATAACCCAAGGTGAGAAAACCTAAAGGCTTTAAGGTGGAATCACATTTATACCCCTGGGATATTAAAAACCCTAATTGGAACCCTAGAAAACCCTAAAACTAAACCCTAGGGGCCTATGTGCAAAATTAGTCCACTTTTGGGCTAAAGTGCAAAAACCAAGTTAAATAAGGTTCTTAAGTCCCTTGGTTCACAAATATGTGGACTTGAAAGCTAAACCCTAAGTTTTGGACTCATTTGCAAAAAGGACCTTGATTTTGATTCCTATGCTAAGTCTGAAAACAGGGTTATAGGCAAAACTTTGGGGCTGTGTAGCTTTCAAAATAGTGAGAATTTAGGTTAGGTGACCACATCAAAGTTGAAGACCAAACATAGGAGAACAACTTTGTTTAAGGGTTCAAGCCATGATCTTATGAGAAATTTGGAGAAAAACCCAATCAAAGATGGACTGTCAGACTGCCTGAAGTCTGAAATTCAGATTAACAGTGTTATGAGATGAACTTTGAGCTCAGTTTTGAAGGGGATCCAGTGACTTTTTGTGGGAGCACATTGTAGCAAAATGATAGATGGATTTTAGCTCTATAACTTTGCTGCAGAAAGTTGGCATAGGTTTCACACAAAATCGGGAGTAAATTGAGCTCCAATTTGCTCTGTCAGTCAAGCTTTTTACTGAATTCAGAGCACTGTTCACCATCATCAGAAATATCGCGCCGTGGATCAGGATCACCCTCCCCCCCCCCCGCCGGCGATAAGAACGCCACCGCGGCGTGACCGGTCGTCGGTGGTCGCGGTAAAGATCCTCGGCATCGTGGCAAAAGGTTACCGAGGTGGCGAACTCCGGTTAAACGGCGACCCCGTGCCCTCACCGGAAACCGCCACGCAGAAAGCTTGCCAGCGCATCCGTAGTTCGCGCTTCTTCTCCAACTCTGGTCGACGGCCTATAAATTGAGCCCGGACTCCGCTTCTTCTCCACATTACGCACCTCAGTGCTTAAGCAATCGACTCAATCCCGCCTGAGAACTTGTGCAGCCCACAATTTCTCCCTCTCCTGTTCTTAGCTCCGCCGAGAAGGAACACCCTTGCCCAGCGCTTCCCTGGTCAGTACTTACCGAATTACTCCCTGTTTTAGTTAGCCTTTGGTCCCTTATTGCTCCTTGAGGCGACAATTTGGAGTTTGGCCGAAGCCCATCACCGGAACGCATGCCTGTTCTATAGAACGCCGCCGTGACCCCCCCCCCCCCCACCGTCGACCCGTTCTTCGGGTCTTGTTCTGCCCAAACCGAAGCATGTCCAGGGACCCTGGTGAACCCAGGAACCTTTCCCTAGCTTCAATTTAGCCAGTCCAACCTTCAGTGACCCGAAACACGATAATCCGCTTGAACACCCGCACTGACACCGTGGCCAGTACATGATGAACCATCTTTAGCGAAATTGATTGAGGGGAAAGGTGCGGAAGGAGCTTAATTCGGTTCCTGTCGCTCGAGAACTCCGGCCGTGGCGTCATTCGGTCGGTCTAGCTCGTCGGAGCTTGGATCCTAGCTTGGACCGCCGTCGAGGGTTTCACGGTGTGAAGAATTAGAAGTATGGGGGTCTTTCTGCGAATGTCAGCGACTCGCCAAAACAGTGCTCTGACCCCGCTTTAAGTTATTCTGTTAGTCAGGGCCTTTTCTGCAAAACCCACAGCGTGGGCGCGCGCGCGGGCGCCTTTCTGCCCTAGCTGGGCCGCCTGGGCTGGATTTGGCCCAGGTCTGTTCCTCTCTTTTCCTTTTTCTTTTTACTCCAGAGCTAAAACAATTGTAGAAAATTACAGAAAAATGGTAAAATTGTGAAACCAATTTTCCTAGACTCCTTATTTTCCCTAGAATTTAATAAAAATAGTTTTGTGATTTTTAGTGGAAATAAGAAATTTTAGGGCATTTAAAGTAGTTAAAAGTATTAGTTATGGATTTTTAGAAAATAATGGGTAAGTCCAAAAATGCCCAAACTTTTTATGAGAACTTAAAACAATATTTAGAAGCCTTGGGTAGGGTTTGAGTTGATTTGGACCATGTTTGTTAACTAGAACCCAAAACACCCCCCCTGCCCTATGAACTCCTTTACTGACTCCGGAAACCCTAGGTTCTCGGAGTACAGTGAAGGAAAGTTGTACTCAAGACCTAGATAATAAGTTTATATTATCTTTGCACCCTCATGAGCATCCCATGGCATCTATTCTTATACATGTATATGGTTATATTAGAACACGAAGAAGAAGAAGAAGTCACCGAAGAAAGGACACCACCACCCTCGGATTCTCAAGCAGGCAACTGCTTCTACTTTGATATTTGCGGGTACGAGCCAGACTCACCTGTTAACAAAGGCAAGCCCCGGTGCATGCAACCCTTTTCCTTGTGTTTTTAAATCCTTTTCGCACACTTAAAGTCTAGTGAAATGTGCATTAGGTTATCGGGATTGCTTGAAACCTTTGGTGCATTGCTTTCCTTGATATCCACACCTTTATGGATACTTCTGGTGAAGTATCAAAATTGTTTTATAAAAATGCTTAGCCCTGCTTAGGTCTTGTGGATAGAGGTTGTCTTTTGCTGTACTGCCTAGCTCAGGGGTTATCCTGAGGAAAGATGACTTCTACCTGCAAGAATACTTTCATTAAGAGCGTGGTGGGATCTTACTGCAAAGTTCCCTGTGATGCTCCGTCCATCCTAAGGAACAGAAACAATCCTAAGGATGGAAGTACTTAAATCGAAACTTGGGTTAGGAACAAGTGATGTTCTACCCAGGTTGATTAAGGATTGAACGTGTATGTAGGCGTGCTGATCGAGGACCCTTTAACTTGTCACATGCCTCGTCATGGGTAAGCCTTGCCTCGGGCAGACTAAGGCCAGAATAAGATAACACGAAATGGGCATGGAGCGGTGACGGGAGTAGCGTGTACCCACCGTGGCAAGAGGCTGGACGGTGGTGTATCTGTGCTCTCGGTTTGCGTGAACCTGATCTGGTCTTAAGAACCCCGGTGGCGGGTTGACATATGCAAGGGTTAAGTGCTACATATGTCGTGTGATTAGAGATCCTCAGCTGAGTATAATCGATTCGGATCGCCGTACCTTCACGGTTATGAAGACTTGATCACTTCCCTGCAACCTAGAGTCAGGATGTGAACAGTATGGATAAAAATGATGTTGTACTGATGAAATGATGAAATTAGACTAGAGGCAAACAGAGTCTATTAATACTTAACTTGGCATTAAAGGATTGAAAGTATGGACTCACCTTAGTAAGCTATTTCTACAAAAGTATCTAAGTTGATTATTGCTAAAGCCTCTCCTTGATTCCTATTTATCCAGCATACCCTTGAGAGTCTTTTCCTTAGACGGGTAAGACTTGCTGAGTAATTCCATACTCAGGGTTTATCCCCTTGTTGTTTTTAGGTGAGGAAGCAGCAGAGTTTTGTTGCTTCTGTGCCAAGGTGGTTCCTAATGAAGATAAACAAGAATGAAGTGCGGGAGGAAAGGATCCTCCATTAAGACTTTTGTTTGATAGCTGTCGGGAGGAGTTTTTGGCCTCCCTTGGTATCTGTAATAATATTACTCTGCACTCGTTATATACTCCTGGTCTGTAATAAACAACGTAATCTTACTTTTTAATAAATGTAAGCTTGTGTAATCGCTTCCGCATTTCTTTATCTCCGATGTTCTGTAATGTCTGCATGACGGGCGAGACGTTCCTGGAAAGGTAAGGAAAGATACCGAACTTGTCAAGTAGTTTAGGGGCACCTATAGGGTTGTCTGAGGTCCATTGGACAAGGACAACTATAGGTGGGCCTAATTACCTGGGAGGTTCTGTCACAGTCGGCACTTGTCAGTCTTTAGGGGCTTTCGATATCAGATTTTGATCAAGCATTGGAGGAAGTCATTCCAGAAGACATACTATCGGAGTCTCCTAAAGCTGATATCCCAACCATCTATTCAGAGGTCCCAGATGGTGAGCTTTCATTGTTTGATTTTGCCGGGCAAGAGGTAACCCGAGTAGTGTCTCGCGCATCGTCGACCTTGGAGGCCAGTCTCCCATGCAAAGACGTTGATTCGAGTTATCCAACTCCCATGGAGGTGGCTAAAGGGCCTTTAGCTTCAGAAGTGGCTGCTGCAGAAGACCCAGCCCCCGAGGGTGGCGCTGGCAGCTACCCAGCCCCCGAGGGTGTTGCTGGTAGCGACCTAGCCCCTGTGGGTAGTGCAAGCTGCAATCCAGCCCCCGAGGATGTTCAGGTGTGCTCTCTTTCTAATGCTTCCATGGACGTCCACATCAGGTCATCCCCAATCCGGTCCGATGGGGTGACGGCAGCACGTGCTTCTACAGCCTTACCTAGCCAAGTTGCCTTAGAGGTCGGCAAGCCGAACACGAGAAGCCTGTTGTCTGTTGGTGGGGCTGAGGTCACCTCGGATAGTGTTCTCCAAATTGTCCCTGTTGATCCTCACTCATCAAGCCATGCTCCAGTTCCTCCTGCCTTGGGCCTTCCACTATTCCTTTCCAATCTCCAGGTGAGTTAGTTTTTTGCTCTATATTGTTCGTACTAGTGAATTATCTTTCTTCTACTCATCTGTCTATGACCCCAGGATTTTGTTGATGGAGTATCTGCCCAATTGAGGTGTTGCGGTGCTGTTGTTCCCGAACAAGCTTTGTCTCTGATGCAGTGGAATCCTTTGTTGCTCCAGAAGCAGATAGATGATCTAAAGGCGTCGAATGCTGGTTAGTGAGCTTACAGTTTCTCTAGCTGTTCTAGTTGATCAACTTATCTTTAATCACACATTCTTGTTTAGCTGCGTTATCAGATATGGCTCAACAATGCTCTGACCTTGAGGAGAAGTATTCTCAGAGTCAGACTGACTTAGCTTAGACTTCTGCCTTTCTGGATAGTGCACGCTCTCCGAACTCTTCTCTGAATGCCCAGCTTGATTATGAAAGGATAGGTAAACTTCCCTAGCTAACCCTGCTCTGTTATTATTTCCTTAGTGTTGAATGTTGCTTTTTGTTTGTAGGAGGAGAAACGAGCACTTGTTGCCTCTTGGGACAATCTTGACAGGTTGTACTGTGATGCTAGCAACTCCTTGACCATCCTGGAGAGGAGCCACCGCTTCACCATGTCTGACCTAGATCATCACCGCCATGAGCTGTAGGCGTCTCAAGATGAAGTTCTGTGACTTGGACGATTGCTGTCGACTAAGGATTCCACCCTCAAGGATCTGCGCGCTTCCAAGAAGCTTGTCGCGTAGGAGCTAGAGGCAACCTAGCTTGCTGTTAAAACTCTAGAGGACAACTGCACCATCCTGAAGGCCCAGTGCGACAGGGCTATGGATAAAGTCGTTCGTGCTAGACGGATCTTGATGAGGAGACCCAGCGTTGTGGTGCCTGACGATATTGTCGCCGATGTCAAGGCCGCGCCTGATGCTACAAGCCATCCCTCTTCTTCTATTGCTCCTACGAAGGATACCGTCTGCAAGGATGTTTCGACACAGTGATGTCCTGTAAAACACTTTACTTGTTGAGTTAGTATCTCCTTAGAGGATGGATGTAATATGAATTCTATGTGCATGCGACAGTTGTGTTAGAACTCGAATATTCTGTGAACAGGGTGCCTGAAAACGCCCCTAGCACTAGCAAGTAAGATGTTCTCTTTTCCTGAAGTGTTTTCAATTTTAGCCAGTCGTTCTGCTATTAGG
Organism: Zea luxurians; assembly: GCA_029449295.1. NCBI lineage: Eukaryota > Viridiplantae > Streptophyta > Magnoliopsida > Poales > Poaceae > Zea > Zea luxurians. The sequence continues at coordinate 30,864,756 of JAOPSE010000010.1, read as the reverse complement.
GTATAGTGGTCACCCTAAACAGCGCGAAGGCATGTATACCGCGTTGGCTTAAGGCGTGTTCCGACTTAAGCCAGTCGCCTCGCTGGTAGGACATAGTGGTCACCCTAAGTGAAGTGAGTCAGAGTATATTGCGCCGACTTGAGTCGTCGCTCACTTAAGCTGTGATAGAACCTCCCAAGTCATTAGGCCCACCTACAGTTGTCCTTGTCCAATGGACCTCAGACAACCCTGCAGGTGCCCCTGATCACTTGACAAGTTCGGTATCTGATTTCCTTACCTTGCTCAAGAGCGTTTCACCCGTCACGCAGACATTACAATACATTGGAGGTACGAAAATGCGGAAGCAGTTACAATAACTTACTTTATTTAAAAGTAAGGAAAAGTAGTATTTATTACAGACCAGAACAAAATATAAGAGTGCTGAGTATTATTATTACATAACCTCGGAGGCAAAACCCCCTCCCGCTAAACAGTAAAAAGTTTTTCTTAACGGAGAACCCTTCCTCCCGCAGCTTCAGTCTTGATTTTCTTCTTTAGGTACAACCTTGGAACAGAAACAACAAAATTTTGCTGCTTCTTCACCTAAAACAACATGGGACAAAGCCCTGAGTACGAAATGTACTTTCGCAAGTCTTACCCGTCAAAATTAAAGACTCTCAAGGAATATGCTGGCTTAAGGGAGTCAAGGTAAGGCTTATCAATAATCAAAGACTTTGTTTGCAGAAATGCTTACTAATAGTGGATACTTAAAAATTCCAGTTTTATTTGTCAGGTTTAGTAAAGTTACCTGCATCTAAAGTTCTTTCTACCCTAGTTCAAGCACTTGACCTATACTAGCCAATTTCTTAACAACCCTTCTTATTCACTGAAGTGCTACGTGTAGGGTAGTGACCAAGTCTTCATGTCCGTGAAGTTACGGCGATCCGAATTGATTATACTCAGCTGAGGATCTCCAATCACACGACATATGTAGCACTTAACCAGTTAAAGGATTCTCGATCATCAAGCCAACATCGAGAAGGTCCTTAATCGACTCAGACGGAGACACTACACCGAGACTCTCTTCTCGTGCAAGTCACTCACCCGGTCTCAGCTTTATCATTTCAACCCAAAGTTTGGTACCTAGCAGAGATATATCTTTTCCGATGTTGAACCCATCATGGCCATGATGGATCCACCATCAAGTTTTGTTTTTGAAAACATCCCACCCACTTTGAAGCATCATCTTTTGTCAAAACAAAACATTTTGTTTTTCTAGATCAATGCTAAGCATAAGAAAAACCTTTTTGTAAAACAAGGGATTAAGGAGAAGTAATGAAATCCAAGGAAGGAAATGCAGCAACTGGTTTAGCACACAACTCCTATCACTTAATGCGTCAAGTAAGTGAGAAAGATTTCATAATAACAAGGGGGTGGCAAATGCACCGGGGCTTGCCTTGTGTGATAGGTGAAACAGGCTCTGCTCCACAGATATCAAAGTAAAAGCAGTTTCCTGCCTGAGGTTCTTTAGGTGGTGGTGGTGGTGTAGTCCTAGCTTCTTCAACCTTTATCTCTTCTTCGTTTTCTATACATAGCCATGTATAATCATGAATTATCATGAAGATGCAAAGATAATAAAAGTTTATTATCTAATGTCTTGAATATAACTTTCCTTCACGGATCTCCGAGAAACTAGGGTTTTCGGAGTCTATAGTGAAGTTCATAGGGCAGGGGGCTAGGGTTTTGGGTTCTAAGTACCAAACATGGTCCAAATCATACCAAACTTTACCCAAGGCTTCTAAATATTATTCAAGGTTTACTTAAAAGGTTTGGTGAATTTTGGAATTATTATTTATTCTCTAAAATTCTAGAAGTATGGATTTTGGCTATTTTAAATGCCCCAAAATTCCCTATTTGAACTAAAAATCAGAAAACCATTTTTATTAAATACTATAAGAAATTGGAAGTCTAGCAAAATTGGTCTCGTATTTTTAGCATTTTTCTCTAATTTTTTGGAAATTTTCTAAGTCTAGAAGAAAAAGAAAAAGGAAAAGATGCTACAGGATTGGGCAGAAACTGGCCCGAGTTGGCGCATTCACTGGCGAAAGCACGCTCGCGCGCGCCCGCCCTGGCGGATTCACACATAGGCCCCCGATGGTTTGAATAACTGAAAAAGAAGTCATGCCACTATTTTGATGTCTCACTGACATTTGCAAGAACACCCCTGCGCTTCTATTCCTTCACAGTCTGAAGTCCACGAAGGTGAACAGTGCGGGGCTGAGCTTCGGCGAGTCTACACCGGCCGAATCCCGCAACGACTAGTGCTCCCATGCAACAGACACCAAATTGGACCCCTCTTAATCATTTCCCCTCACTCAATTTCACTAATAAGGCTCTAACACGCTCTGTCCACGGTGACAGCGGGCACGACGGACATTCAAACGCGTTCCCGGTGATCTAGGACTTCCTAGCTTAATCAGATGGGTCAGCGAGTACCAGGAGCAAGCAAGGGTGCTGAAACAAGAGGACGATGGGCACGATCGGACCTAAGACGAGCTGGCCACGGCGAGGTCACACCGCTCGGTGTTCTTGGGTGATTTGGGGGAAATCCCAAATTGGGAAGTTCTAGTGGATGATCTGAGGCACGGGTTGTTTCACTAGTTGCACAACTACTTAGCAGAGCAGGCGGGGTCGGCAATTTATAGTAGGCTTGAGCGGTGGCCAGTGAATTTGAGAGAGACTCGTGGCAGCCGGAGAAGAAGAAGGTTACTTGCGCGCATGATTGGTGGCAATTACCGTGGCAAGCTCCCTGGCGACCACCGGATGAACTAACGTGAGTCACGGCGGTGAGGTTAATGTGCCAAGGCATGTTGTCACACCCGGCATTAAGGGACAAAGCCAGGTGCATCTCATACATGCGCCAAGAAGACAACATATATAATAACAGAGTGCATAGAGATAAATGTCACAATATAATCAAAGTACATATTACATAGCGGAAGACTTAGAAAATAATAGAATAAATATAAAACGAACTAAGGATCGTCGGTGCCAATGTCAACTGAGAAACGCCACCTAGATCAGATCAAACTCCTCGATACTTGACTCCACTTGAAACCACCTGTTCTTCTCCTGTGGGGGGTGTGAAACAGCAAGGGTGAGCTCACACATGTTCATCGCTCAACAAGTTGTGGGGAATAATGTGGCATGAACTCACAAAGGTGGGAGATCATGTAAGGTGTAAGGCTTACCAAAGGGAAAGGTTAAAGCTGAGCATTGCTTTTAAAGTTGGTCAAAATTTTATTAGCAATTACTAGATATAAGTAAATACCAATCCTTAAATAAAGTAATTGAACAAAATTAATAATAAACCCATGCAAATGCAAATGACAAATTGAGTTTTAAGTTCCATAAATTTATCATCGGAGAGTCCTGAACCGCTCATGACCGTGAGCTCGGCTAGTATACCAGTTTTACACTCTGCAGAGGTTGTACCCTTTACCCACAAGTCGTGTTTCCCATGTCGCCAGGGCTAGCTAGACCCTTAGACACTACCAAGGTGAATGGCTAGGGATCCACTACGAGGCCTTTACAAAGTTCCACTAGCTTCCGAAAACCCGCTACAGTTTATGGGAAGAGCACTTGCAAGAATCCCCTGTCTGACCGCCATCGCAGCAAAATCAACCTGAGAACCTCCTTGCATGCAACTCCCCTACCGCCCTTGCCCCTTTCGGGTAAGGTAGTCTTCCACTAGCTTTCCTAATTAGTCAGCCAAGGGGTCCCATTCCTCCCTTGTGGTGGCACGTGGTTCTCAAGTTAAGCTCCATGTTCCAATTAACAATAATATAATGATCTTGACATGAACACAAATAAAATAACAAAATAACTGGAACATGGATATAATGAAATATTAATCCCAAAACCGTATAGAGCAATAGCAAAAACTACCCAAGTGATTCAGTGTTAAATAAGGTAATGAGATAAACAATCTAGGGTGACCTATCGGGTCCCATCAAAATTAAACCTATGCATGGTAAATGATTATAAAGAACATTATTGGGTAACAAAAGTGAATCAAGGGCACAACATGCCTGGCACTTGAGATTCCAAGTACCAACTTGCTTTTCAGATGACACGTGTCCTCGCGCTAGTCGTAGCAATACAAACAAACATGGTATAGATAAAATTAACATCACACCAAACATAAGAACAAACTAAACAATAATGATCTACGCGAAGCTACGAGACTAACGCAACTTGAACGGATCAAATCGGAGTTAAAACGAAGGAGTTATGACTTTTCTAAGGTTTTATGTATTTGATATGGATTTAATTAGGAAATAAATTTTAAGGTGGCTTTCGTGTCAAATTAGTGGCACTATTATATAAACAATAGTATTATAAAATTATAGGAACTGGAATGACTCAATTTGGAATTAGTATGAATTTTCTATGGATTAAACAAATTCTAGCCATTATTTTCATATTAAAAACCCATTTCTAAATTCATTTCCTCTGATTTTCTAATTCTCTGGACCGTGCGTCAAATACTTGAGAAGGTAGGGTTTCTGGTGCAAGAATCCGCAAGACTCAAAGCACAAGCGCGAGGGACAGTTGGTTCTATTTTTCAGAACCCCGAGGGCTCTTTTGCAAAACTGTTCGGCTGAAGGGGTATTGAGCAATCCCGGTCGTCCGATCAAGCTCCAACGCCCTAGATTAAATCAGTCTTCTTAAATGCTCTCACACTCTCTACCGGCCGTTGGATCATAAATCAATGGCACTGGTTAGGTACTCTTCTAAGTGAACCGGTACGAGACCAGGTCCATTCGATCCCCATCCCACGGTTCACATCCGTCAGAGTGAAAAGGTATGCATCAACTTGATCTCCAGCGTCTAGTGATAGATCGACGGCCAGGACCTTCCATCCTCCACTTTCCCCCCACCAGGACACAGGGCGGCAGCGCCCCAAGGCCGAGCGGCGGCGCCATGGATGGCGTGACACCGACCCACAAATCCAATGCCCAAACTCCGTTTAAACGAACGCTACGCAAAGAAGAGATGATGGCAGATTCGAAGGGGAGTTTCTTACCAGCTATTGAGTGGTCGTATACCTTGACCACGACGGGACGATGTCCGTGGCGGAGCCGTGCCCACGGCGAGCAATTAGGCAGAAGAAGGTGGCCATCACTGCCCGCCAACTCCACAAAAAGCCTAAACCTCATCTGGTAATCCCTCACGCTCACAACGTGCACACCGAGCAATGGCAAGGTGGCAGGGCATGGTGGATGGCGGCACTGTAATGGGAAACCCGCCAGCGAGTGTGAAGAACGAGCGTGGCGAACTCTACACACACCGAAGCTCCTCCCTGGAACTCACCCACCGCGGCTGGCAACACTGCTCCCCATCTCTCTCTCTCTTTCTCTCCTATTTCCTTTGCTCGGCACTACTTTCTCTGGATGGCGCTTTTGAGTGCAAATCAGATGGACGGTGCGAGGAGGTCACGGCGTCAGCAATTTATGCCAGGGACCAGCGGCGCCAGAGGAGTGCAGAGGGAAGTTGAGCCAAATCCGGCCGGAAGGGGGTTTGTTTCAACGAATTCCGAGATCGGCGGCAGCCACGGTCCACGGACTGAGTCTCGCGCCCGCAACAGAGGGAGAAGGTGGTTCTGACCACACGGGCCCATGAGACAGCGCTTGAAGGAATCAAGGGCGCGTGTGGGGAGGCTGTCAGGAGGGCCCCAGGTGTCGGCACCATTATACAGTTGATAGACGGGCTATAGTAGGGTTTGGTTACTGGGCTGAAAGGAACGAAGTTGGCCCAGGCGCATAGTTTCCTTTTTTTTCTTTTTCCTTTTCTGTTTTGTTTTTTTTATTTCTAAAATTCAAATTTGAATCCAATTCCAATTGTGAACTTATACTCATTTTAAATGTACAAATTTAATATACTACTATGGAAAGGGCTTCTTGTGTTCATGAATTTATTTCTCTATTATGTGTAGTAGTTTTATCCTCTTCCCTCAAATCTTAGAATTTCCTTTAGAATTTAAATTCTAATTCGGTGATTAACATATTAATTTTTACATTATTTGTATATGGTCACAAAATGCAAACAAAAAGGAAACCTCAGCATGATGCATGATTTTCTTGAGTGTGTTTTGTTAATTATTTATTTGTGTAAGCGAGGTGTCCACATGAAATGATAAATAAAGACAACATGCATATATATAATTCCTCCTTTTAGATTTTTTTCTTACAAAGTGGGTATTACAAATCCTACCCCACTTAAAAAGAATCTCGTCCTCGAGATTTAGGAAGGACTAGGGAAAAGATGGGGAAAATCTACACGAAGCTCTTCTTCTCTTTCCCATGTAGCTTCATCTTCTCCATGGTGACTCCATTGTACTTTGCACATCTTTATAACCTTATTTCTTGTAACTTGAAGCAATGTATCAAGAATCTTGATAGGATACTCCGTGTAAGTCAAATCATCTTAAACACTAAGGTTCTCCATTGGTAGCTGATCTTTAGGTACCCTAAGACATTTCTTCAGTTGTGACACGTGGAATACATTATGCACCTCAGATAGATTATCAGGTAGCTCGAGTTGAAAGGCCATCTCTCCAACTTGCCTAAAAACTATGAATGGTCCAATAAAGCGAGGGGACAATTTGCCCTTGACTTTAAATCTCCTCATTCCACAAAGTGGTGACATCTTGAGGTACACATGATCTCCTTCCTCAAATTCCAGTGGTCTTCTTCTATTATCCGCGTAGCTCTCTTGCCTGGTTTGAGCTACCCTCAAATTTCCTTGAATTATATGAACTTGTTCTTCTGCCTCTTGAATAAGTTCAGGTCCAAAGAAATATCTTCCCCTAGTTTGATCCAATATAGAGGAGTCCAGCACTTCCTACCATATGGAGCCTCGAACGGTGACATCTTCGGACTGGCCTAGTAACTATTATTATATGAGAACTCAGCATAAGGTAGGCTCTTGTCCCAACTACTACCATGCTGAAGGGTACAGCTCTCAACAGGTATTCCAATACTTGATTAGTCCTTTCAGTCCGTCCACCAGTCTGAGGATGGTAAGCCAAACTAGAATTCAACTTCTTATCCACATTATAATGAAAACTTTTCCAAAATCTGGGGGTAAACTGTGGTCCTCTATCCAAAATGATCTTCTTCGGTACACCGTGTAGAGACACAATCCAAGCCATATATCACTCTACCAATTGAGATCCCTTATAAGTAGTCTTGACCGGAATGAAATGAGCCACTTTGGTCAATCTATCCATAATAACCCATATAGAATCATATCCATTCGAGGTGTGAGGCATTCCAGTAATGAAATTTATACCAATCTCTTCCTACTTCCATTCGGGTATCTTTAATGGGTATAACAGTCCAGTTGGTCTTTGGTGTTCTGCCTTAACTCTTTGACACACATCGCACATAGCCACATGTGCAGCCACATCTCTCTTCAATCCATACCATCAATACTTCCGCATCAAATCCTGATACATCTTGGTACTACCAGGATGAATAGAATAATCCGAGTCATGGGCCTCCTTTAAAATAGTCTCACGAAGGCTTTCAATATCAGGAACACATATCTTGTCCTTGAACCATACAATGCCTTGCTCATCTTCCGTAAATTCCGAAACACAACCTTTAGTAATCAGATCCTTAATCTCTTTTATTTTCGCATCACCAATTTGACCTTTACGGATTTCTTGCTCCAAAGTAGGTTCCACATCAATAGTAACTCCTTCTGTGTGAGTAACTATCCTCGGGTTAAGTCTCCTGAAATCCTCAACAATCTCATCGGGTACCTGGGCAACAACAGCTGAATGAACATGCTCCTTTCGACTCAAGGCATCTGCAACCAAATTTGCCTTCCCCAGGTGATAGTGAATCTCCAAATCATAATCCTTAATAAGCTCCAACCAACGGCGTTGCCTAAGGTTGAGATCCTTCTGAGTGAATATATACTTCAAACTCTTATGATCCGTGTACACTTGGCACTTCTCGTCCCATTTAAACTCTCTTTCCTTCTCCAGAAGTGAGGTGATAGACTTAGCAATCTTAGAAAATCCTTCAATAAATCTCCGATAATATCCTGCAAGTCCCAAGAAACTCTGAATCTCCATAACTATAGTGGGTATGCTCCACGCCACTATCTCCTTGACTTTAGTAGGATCCACTGATATCCCTCCATTAGAAATGATATGTCCAAGAAATGCACCTCGCCAGTTCAAAACTCGCATTTGCTATACTTGCGCAGAGTTGATTATCTTGTCGCTTCTGTAGCACCAATCTCAGATGTTTCTCATGATCACTATCACTCTTGGAATGAATAAAAATATCGTCGATGAAAACCATGACGAATCTATATAGATCATGAACACCTTATTCTTTAGATCCATAAAACAGGTTGGTGCATTAGTTAGTCCAAATGACGTAACAGTGAACTCATATAAACTGTATCGGGTCGAGAAATCCGTCTTGGGAATATCCGATGGCCAAATCTTCATCTAATGGTAACCCGATCGGAGACCAGTCTTCGAGAATACCCTTGCACCTCTCATCTAACCAAATAAATCCTCAATGCGGGGTAACGGATACTTGTTCTTCACAGTGACATCATTAAGGGTCCTATAATCCACGCACATCCGCTGTGATCCATCCTTCTTCTGTACAAACAGAACCGGCGCTCCACAAGGTGAAGAATTCGGACGAATATATCCAGCCTCTTGTAATTCCATTAATTGCTTCTTAAGTTCCTTTAGTTCTTCTATGGACATTCTTTATAGCCGTTTAGAAATAGTAGCGGTCTCAGGTAAGAGATCAATGACCAACTCAACTTCAAATCTTTGTCCTTTGGAACTGGTGAGTTCTACGGTTCCCTTAGCATAGTGTATACATTGTCTTTGCCTTTCTTAACCATCACATACCAAGGATCACGTCTATAGTGCTCTCTTCTAACACTATAGGGGTAGCCCATCGGGGTTAGAAATACAGGGTAAGAAAGGAAGAATTGTAGACAAGGCGAGTGATTATGAGAAATGTTACTGCGGGGGATTTATTAGCTAAGTAGATTAGTGTGTTATCCACTAAATCTAATACATTACCTTATGGTGGTACATGCTAAGATGCCCAACTATAATGTGTCAATCAATCAAAGAAGCAAATCAAGCATTTATCATCAAAACAATCAATCAACATTTTTTTAATAGAGAAAATAGTTTTAGTTTTGTCTTAGGTCTCCTATCTCTTTAAAAAAAGTTCATAAATGTAGGATTCCAAGGTGTGAAATCCATCTTGTCTTAGAGTATAAAAGGTAAGAATAATCAGAGTAGAATAGCAAAAGGTGAGACAGGATCAAGGTAAGATAAGTATAGAATGAACTAGAATAAGGTAAGTAGGTAAGGGTTTATCCATTTCTATCTAGGTTTCGTCCTATAGTCAACATTTCCTCTGATACCACTTCTGTCACACCCGGCTTTAAGGGACAAAGCCAGGTGCATCTCATACATGCGCCAAGAAGACAACATATATAATAACAGAGTGCATAGAGATAAATGTCACAATATAATCAGAGTACATATTACATAGCGGAAGACTTACAAAATAATAAAATAAATATAAAACGAACTAAGGATCGTCGGCGCCAATGTCAACTGAGAAACGCCACCTAGATCAGATCAAACTCCTCAATACTTGACTCCACTTGAAACCACATGTTCTTCTCCTGTGGGGGGGGGTGTGAGACAGCAAGGGTGAGCTCACACATGTTCATCGCTCAACAAGTTGTGGGGAATAATGTGGCATGAACTCACAAAGGTGGGAGATCATGTAAGGTGTAAGGCTTACCAAAGGGAAAGGTTAAAGCTGAGCATTGCTTTTAAAGTTGGTCAAAATTTTATTAGCAATTACTAGATATAAGTAAATACCAATCCTTAAATAAAGTAATTGAACAAAATTAATAATAAACCCATGCAAATGCAAATGACAAATTGAGTTTTAAGTTCCATAAATTAATCATCAGAGAGTCCTGAGCCGCTCATGACCGTGAGCTCGGCTAGTATACCAGTTTTACACTCTGCAGAGGTTGTACCCTTTACCCACAAGTCGTGTTTCCCATGTCGCCAGGGCTAGCTAGACCCTTAGACACTACCAAGGTGAATGGCTAGGGATCCACTATGAGGCCTTTACAAAGTTCCACTAGCTTCCGAAAACCCGCTACAGTTTATGGGAAGAGCACTTGCAAGAATCCCCCGTCTGACCGCCATCGCAGCAAAATCAACCCGAGAACCTCCTTGCATGCAACTCCCCTACTGCCCTTGCCCCTTTCGGGTAAGGTAGTCTTCCATAGCTTTCCTAATTAGTCAGCCAAGGGGTCCCATTCCTCCCTTGTGGTGGCACGTGGTTCTCAAGTTAAGCTCCATGTTCCAATTAACAATAATATAATGATCTTGACATGAACACAAATAAAATAACAAAATAACTGGAACATGGATATAATGAAATATTAATCCCAAAACCGTATAGAGCAATAGCAAAAACTACCCAAGTGATTCAGGGTTAAACAAGGTAATGAGATAAACAATCTAGGGTGACCTATCGGGTCCCATCAAAATTAAACCTATGCATGGTAAATGATTATAAAGAACATTATTGGGTAACAAAAGTGAATCAAGGGCACAACTTGCCTGGCACATGAGATTCTAGGTACCAACTTGCTTTTCAAATGACACGTGTCCTCGCGCTAGGTGTAGCAATACAAACAAACATGGTATAGATAAAATTAACATAACACCAAACATAAGAACAAACTGAACAATAATGATCTACGCGAAGCTACGAGACTAACGCAACTTGAACGGATCAAATCGGAGTTAAAACGAAGGAGTTATGACTTTTCTAAGGTTTTATGTATTTGATATGGATTTAATTAGGAAATAAATTTTAAGGTGGCTTTCGTGTCAAATTAGTGGCACTATTAGATAAACAATAGTATTATAAAATTATAGGAACTGGAATGACTCAATTTGGAATTAGTATGAATTTTCTATGGATTAAACAAATTCTAGCCATTATTTTCATATTAAAAACCCATTTCTAAATTCATTTCCTCTGATTTTCTAATTCTCTGGACCGTGCGTCAAATACTTGAGAAGGTAGGGTTTCTGGTGCAAGAATCCGTAAGACTCAAAGCACAAGCGAGGGACGGTGGGTTCTATTTTTCAGAACCCCGAGGGCTCTTTTGCAAAACTGTTCGGCTGAAGGGGTATTGAGCAATCCCGGTCGTCCGATCAAGCTCCAACGCCCCAGATTAAATCAGTCTTCTTAAATGCTCTCACACTCTCTACCGGTCGTTGGATCATAAATCAATGGCACTGGTTAAGTATTCTTCTAAGTGAACCGGTACGAGACCAGGTCCATTCGATCCCCATCCCATGGTTCACATCCGTCAGAGTGAAAAGGTATGCATCAACCTGATCTCCAGCGTCTAGTGATAGATCGACGGCCAGGACCTTCCATCCTCCACTTTCCCCCCACCAGGACACAGGGCGGCGGCACCCCAAGGCCGAGCGGCGGCGCCATGGATGGTGTGACACCGACCCACAAATCCAATGCCCAAACTCCGTTTAAACGAACGCTACGCAAAGAAGAGATGATGGCAGATTCGAAGGGGAGTTTCTTACCAGCTATTGAGTGGTCGTATACCTTGACCACGACGGGACGATGTCCGTGGCGGAGCCGTGCCCACGGTGAGCAATTGGGCAGAAGAAGGTGACCATCACTGCCCGCCAACTCCACAAAAAGCCTAAACCTCATCTGGTAATCCCTCACACTCACAACGTGCACACTGAGCAATGGCAAGGTGGCAGGGCATGGTGGATGGCGGCACTGTAATGGGAAACCCGCCAGCGAGTGCGAAGAACGAGCGTGGCGGACTCTACACACATCGAAGCTCCTCCCTGGAACTCACCCACCGCGGCTGGCAACACTGCTCCCCATCTCTCTCTCTCTTTCTCTCCTATTTCCTTTGCTCAACACTGCTTTCTCTGGATGGCGCTTTCGAGTGCAAATCAGATGGACGGTGCGAGGAGGTCGTGGCGTCAGCAATTTATGCCAGGGACCAGCGAGCGGTAGAGGAGTGTGGAGGGAAGTTGAGCCAAATCCGGCCGGAAGGGGGTTTGTTTCAACGAATTCCAAGATCGGCGGCGGCCACGGTCCACGGACTGAGTCTCGCGCTCGCAACAGAGGGAGAAGGTGGTTCTGACCACACGGGCCCATGAGACAGCGCTTGAAGGAATCAAGGGCGCGCGCGGGGAGGCTGTCAGGAGGGCCCCAGGTGTCGGCACCATTATACAGTTGATAGACGGGCTATAGTAGGGTTTGGTTAGTGGGCTGAAAGGAACGAAATTGGCCCAGGCGCATAGTTTCCTTTTTTTCTTTTTCCTTTTCTGTTTTCTTTTTTTTTATTTCTAGAATTCAAATTTGAATCCAATTCCAATTGTGAACTTATACTCATTTTAAATGTACAAATTTAATATACTACTATGGAAAGGGCTTCTTATGTTCATGAATTTATTTCTCTATTATGTGTAGTAGTTTTATCCTCTTCCCTCAAATCTTAGAATTTCCTTTAGAATTTAAATTCTAATTTGATGATTAACATATTTATTTTTACATTATTTGTATATGGTCACAAAATGCAAACAAAAAGGAAACCTCAGCATGATGCATGATTTTCTTGAGTGTGTTTTGTTAATTATTTATTTGTGTAAGCGAGGTGTCCACATGAAATGATAAATAGAGACAACACACATATATATAATTCCTCCTTTTAGATTTTTTTTCTTACAAAGTGGGTAATACACATGTGGCGCAAGGCTGCGAAGTGGCTATCTTCGGCGAACCCATCCAAATCGACCGTGGTCTGCCCGGTACGGTGGTGGGAGTAAAATAGTGGTCGGAGTGTATCCACAAAGTGATATTTACTTACTCCCGGTGCTATCCAGCTGATTCGAGCGCGAATCATCACGACGATAGCACGAATCCACACGCGGCATCGTCGGTGGCGAGGGGATCAGAACCTGATCCAATCTGTTACTGTACCATGGGATTGTTCTTCAGTCAGCCTGACAGACCAAGTTTGGGGCGAATTTCCTCCTGATTTTACATGGCAACAAGACTATTGTTCTGTAGCAAAGTTGTAGCTTAATGATCTAGCTACAAACTTACTATAGCAACCATAGCCAAACACTGACTGGATTATGGTTGAATCCAAGTCCAAAGATTACCCAATCATAATGTCAGCCTGAATTCAGACCTAAGTCAGTCTGACAGCCCATCTTTGGGCCTAATTATCTCAAAATATTTCATGGCACCAAGGCACAATCCCTATAGCAAAGTTGTTCTCCTTTAATAGATTTTCAAACTTGATGTGTTGACCCTAGGCAAATTCCATAAAATTTGGAAGATACAAGGCTTCAAAGTTGGTTCCATTTACTAAAATTCATACTTAGTCATTGAAGCACAAATGTGGCCTTTTTGCAAATAAGCCCAAAACCTATGGTTTCATTTGCAAATCTCCAAATATGTGAACCATATGACTTAATACACCCTATTTCCATGATTTTTGCACTTAGGCCCCAAAATGTGCACATTTTTACAGATAACCCCCTAGGGTTTCAGTCCAGGGTTTTCTAGGGGTCCATTTAGGGTTTTTGGTACTTCTAGGGTTTGGATGTTATCAATTCCTATTAGAGTTGATATCTTATGACTATTTCTCATGAGTTTTAAAAATTTAACTCATTTGGGCTTTATTGGCACCCTAAGCTCAAATTAGGGTTAAGTATCCTACCCTAGGGTTTTACCCATAACATGTCACATCAGTACAACTTGTTTGAAATTTTTGCCTAGTAAATGCATTCTAGGTGTAACAAACACATGATATGCCCATGCTTATGATGTTATGCTCAAGTTTTAGTGGCAGTAACACCAGGGGTGTTACATAAGCCGATTGCACTGCTAGCAGGGTATAGTGATCACCCTAAGTCAAGTAAGCATGAGCATGTCGCACCGACTTAAGTCGTCGCCGACTTAAGCCGGTTTCTCCGTTAGCACGGTATATTGGTCACCCTAAGTCAAGTAGGCATTCTGATTTCAAGTCCGGCCTAATCAAAATCAGCTGTAAGCCAAGAGTCTGAATGACTTTGGAAAACGAAGACTTTATTGATGATGAAATCCTCATATTTACAGAGTACAATATTCCTTCAAGAATTTTGAGACCTTTCTAAGGATAGAATTTTCTGAGGTGCTCTATGTTCCACGGGTTCCCCACTTCTGTGTCGTCCATCTAAGTAAGCCGGTATAATCCCGACCATGTGACCTCTGATACGATGAACGGTCCTTCCCATAGTGGTGATAGCCTGTGCCGCCCTTCTCCCGTTAGTATTTGGCGAAGGACCAAGTCTCCCACTGCAAAGGATCATTGCCACATAGTTTTATCATGGTAGCGCCTCAAGGTCTGCTGGTACCTAGCCGACTGAATTACTGTGTTCAATCGTTCTTCCTCTAGCACATCAATGTCTTCCAGCCTGGTTGCCTCTGCTTTGGCTATGCTTTTGAAAGTTATCCTCGGCGCCCTGAAGATTAGGTCGGCGGGCAGCACTGCCTCTGATCCATAGACCATGAAAAATGGGGTATTTCCATGCAGAGCCTGACTGGGTTTAGTTCTCAGGCTCTAGACCACGTATGGTAGCTCTCTAATCCATTTTCCTGCAAGCTTTTCACTCTTGTCAAATACTTTCTTTCTGAGTGCTTCCAGTATCATTCTGTTGGCTCTTTCTACCTGACAATTGGCTCTTGGGTGTGCCACTGATGCGTACTTAATCTGGATGCTTCGCTGCTCGCAGAAATCAAAGAATTCAGAGCTGGTGAAGTTGGATCCCAGGTCAGTGATGATGCTGTTTGGTATCCCAAACCTGAATATTATGTCTTGTATGAACTCCATCGCTTTGGCTGAGGTCAAGGAATCAATTAACTTGTACTCTATCCATTTTGTGAATTTGTCAATGGCAACCAGTACATGAGTATAGCCTCCCTAAGCCTTCTTGAAAGGTCCGATCATGTCCAGCTCCCAGCATGCAAACAGCCATGTTAAAGGAATGGTCTGTAGCTGCTGCGCGGGTAAGTGTTGTTGCTTTGATAGGAATTGGCATGCTTCACACTTCTGGACTAACTCGGCAGCATCGCTCTTTGTTGTTGGCCAATAGAAACTGGATCTGAAAGCCTTCCCGACCAGAGTCCTTGACACTGCATGTATTCCACACTGCTCGGCATGGTTTTCATCCAACAATTGTTTCCCGGTAGTCGAGTGAATACATTTCATGAGGACTCCTGCTGCACCTCTCCTATACAGTAAGCCCCCTATGATGGTGTAGTGGCCGATTGCCTCGCGATGCGTTCCGCTGTAGCCTTGTCATCCGGCTCTTCGTCATTTTTATATACCTGATGATAGGCTCTCTCTAGGCATTGGGGTTCGACTCTGGTTGGCTTAAGGTGTTGCACTCTTCCACCTGATCCGAGAAGATGCTTGGTTATGGTATTTCTTGGACGAAGATCCTCGGTGGAGCCTGGGTCCGACTTGATCCTAGCTTTGACAATGCGTCAGCTGCTGCGTTGCGGTCTCTTTCCACGTGATGGAACTCTTGAGAGCACCTAGAGGGGGGTGAATTGAGAGCACCTAGAGGGGGGGTGAATAGGTGATCCTGTAAAACTTGAAAACTTAAGCCACAAAAACTTGGTTAAGCGTTAGCACAGTAAATGCCAAGTGGCTAGAGAGGAGTCAAAACACAATAACCACAAGAGATCGATCACAGAGATGGCACGGTGGTTATCCCGTGGTTCGGCCAAGACCAATGCTTGCCTACTCCACGTTGTGGCGTCCCAACGGACGAGGGTTGCAATCAACCCCTCTCAAGCGGTCCAAAGACCCACTTGAATACCACGGTGTTTTGCTTGCTTTTCTTAATCCCGTTCGCGAGGAATCTCCACAACTTGGAGCCTCTCGCCCTTACACTTGAAGTTCACAAAGAAGCACAGAGCAAGGGAGGATTAGCAACGCACACAAGACACAAGAATCAGAGTGTCAACACGCACACAAGTCGCAACAAGAGCTCGTAACACAACCCAATGAGTTCACAACTCCACTAGAGTTCTATATGCTATCACAAAGAAACGAATGCGCGGAATCGAGGTCTTGGTGCTTAGGAATGTTGTAGGAATGCTTGGTATACTCCTCCATGTGCCTAGGGGTCCCTTTTATAGCCCCAAGGCAGCTAGGAGCCGTTGAGAGCATTCTAGGAAGGCTGATATTGCCTTCTGTCGACTGGTGCACCGAACAGTCCGGTGCACACCGGACACTGTCCCGTGCCCGATTTCCTTCCAAAAATGGCGCAGTCGACCGTTGGTAGCCTGAGAGCCGTTGGCGCACTGGACATGTCCGGTGCACACCGGACAGTCCGGTGCCCCCTTCTAGCCGTTGGCTCGGCCACGTGTCCAGCGCAGATTGCGCGGCCGACCATTGGCCCGGCCGACCGTTGGCTCACCGGACAGTCAGGTGCACACCGGACAGTCCGGTGAATTTTAGCCGTACGCCGTTGATGGTTTCCCGAGAGCGACGAGTTCGCCTGTGAATGGCTCACCGGACAGTCCGGTGCACCACCGGACAGTCCGGTGAATTATAGCCGTTCACCGCCGTCGAAGTCCCGAGAGCAGCCTGTTCGCTCGAGCCAGCCTGGCGCACCGGACACTGTCCGGTGCACCACCGGACAGTCCGGTGCTCCCAGACTGAGCAGAGTCTTGGTTGCTCGAGCAAAGACATTTCCAATTGGATTTTTCCTGTTTCCAGCACTTAGACACAATACATTAGTCCATAAAACAATGTACTAAGTCTGAGAAACATACCTTTATCCTTGATTTGTACTTTGTCCACCTTTTTACACTTAGGCACTTGTGTTGGACACTAAATCACCAAAATACTTAGAAATGGCCCAAGGGCACATTTCCCTTTCAATCTCCCCCTTTTTGGTGATTTATGCCAACACAACATAAAGCAAGTAGAACAAGTACAAAATCAATTCAAATAAGAACTCAAAATTGTTTTGATTCAGTTTTGACATATATGGATCATCCTTTGCCACCACCTGATTTGTTTTTGCAAATCAAACACAAATTTCTATCTCTAAGTCAAACATACTTGTTAAAACATAAAGAGAGTCATTACAAGAGAAATTGATTCAAGATTTCAAAAACTCCCCCTTTTTCCCATAATCAACATTTCTCCTCACAAGAGGCCAACTTTTGACAAAAGAGACAATAAAAGAGTTTTGACAAACCAAAAGCTCTAATCTACTATTTTCAAAATTTTTCAAGTGGTAGCTGATCCATTTATCGCTTTGGCCTTTATTTTCTCCCCCTTTGGCATCAAACACCAAAACGGGATCAATCTTGGCCCTTTAACCCCATTGCCTCACCAAAATCTTCAAATAAGAGTACAAAGGCAATAAGAGGATAAAGATGAACTTGGAAAAGTTACTCTTTTCATCGGAGTGCAGTGGAAGTCTTGCATGGTCCAAGTCCACCTTTTCCCTTTCAATCCTCCTTTGAGACTAAAACAAACTCAAACACATGGTTAGTTTTCAAAGGGTCAAGTTGTAACACACCTCCCCCTAAGTATGTGCATCACTTGCACAAGGACTTGTGAGATCCAGGGAGTGCTTGTACAACTTGAGCACCACAATAAGCATCAAAATGCAGAATGAACATGATCAAAGGCATAAACACATGTATGCTACAATTCAATCCAAGTTCCGCGAATCTAGGACATTTAGCTCACTACGCAGCCTGCAAAAGGTCTTTTCATCTAAAGGCTTAGTGAAGATATCGGCTAGCTGGTTCTCGGTGCTAACATGAAACACTTCGATATCTCCCTTTTGCTGGTGGTCTCTCAAAAAGTGATGCCGGATGTCAATGTGCTTTGTGCGGCTGTGCTCAACAGGATTTTCCGCTATTCGGATAGCACTCTCATTATCACATAGGAGTGGGACTTTGCTCAGATTATAGCCAAAGTCCCGGAGGGTTTGCCTCATCCAAAGTAGTTGCGTGCAACACTGTCCTGCGGCAACATACTCGGCCTCAGCGGTGGATAGGGCAACAGAAGTTTGTTTCTTAGAGTTCCACGACACCAGGGACCTTCCTAAGAATTGGCACGTCCCCGATGTACTCTTCCTATCGACCTTACATCCAGCATAGTCGAAATCTGAATATCCAATCAAGTCAAAGGTAGACCCCTTTGGATACCAGATCCCGAAGCAAGGCGTAGCCACTAAATATCGAAGAATCCGCTTCATAGCCACTAAGTGACACTCCTTAGGATCGGATTGAAATCTAGCACACATGCATACGCTAAGCATAATATCCGGTCTACTAGCACACAAATAAAGTAAAGACCCTATCATAGACCGGTATGCTTTTTGATCAACGGACTTACCTCCTTTGTTGAGGTCGGTGTGTCCGTCAGTTCCCATTGGCGTCTTTGCGGGCTTGGCGTCCTTCATCCCAAACCGTTTCAGCAAGTCTTGCGTGTATTTCGTTTGGGAGATGAAGGTGCCATCCTTGAGTTGCTTCACTTGGAACCCAAGGAAGTAGTTCAACTCGCCCATCATTGACATCTCGAATTTCTGCGTCATCACCCTGCTAAACTCTTCACAAGACTTTTGGTTAGTAGAACCAAATATTATGTCATCGACATAAATTTGGCACACAAAAAGATCACCATCGCAAGTCTTAGTAAAAAGCGTTGGATCGACTTTCCCAACCTTGAAAGCATTAGCAATTAAGAAGTCTCTAAGGCAATCATACCATGCTCTTGGGGCTTGCTTAAGTCCATAGAGCGCCTTAGAGAGCTTACACACGTGGTCGGGGTACCGTTCATCCTCGAAGCTAGGGGGTTGCTCCACGTACACCTCCTCCTTGATCGGCCCGTTGAGGAAAGCGATCTTCACATCCATTTGGTACAACCTAAAAGAATGGTGAGCGGCATATGCTAGCAAAATACGAATTGATTCTAGCCTAGCCACAGGAGCAAACGTCTCTTCAAAGTCCAAACCTGCGACTTGGGCATAACCTTTTGCCACAAGTCGAGCCTTGTTCCTCGTCACCACCCCGTGCTCGTCCTGTTTGTTGCGGAACACCCATTTGGTTCCCACAACATTTTGCTTGGGACGAGGCACCAGTGTCCAAACTTCATTGCGCTTGAAGTTGTTGAGTTCCTCCTGCATGGCCAACACCCAGTCCGGATCTAGCAAGGCCTCTTCTACCCTGAAAGGCTCAATAGAAGAGACAAAGGAGTAATGCTCACAAAAATTAACTAATCTTGAACGAATAGTTACTCCCTTGCTAATATCACCCAATATTTGGTCGACGGGATGATCCCTTTGAATCGTCGCTCGAACTTGGGTTGGAGGTGCCTGAGGTGCTTCTTCCTCTTCAATTTGAACATCCTGTGCTCCCCCTTGATCATGCGCCTCCACTTGAGGTACCTGTTCGTCATATTGGGTTGGGGGATGCACCATAGTTGAGGAGGACGGTTGATCTTGCTCCAATTGTTCCTAAGGTCGTACATCTCCAATCGCCATGGTGCGTATCGCGGCCGTTGGAACATCTTCTTCATCTACATCATCAAGATCAACAACTTGCTCTCTTGGAGAGTCATTAGTCTCATCAAATACAACATCGCTAGAGACTTCAACCAAACCCGATGATTTGTTGAAGACCCTATACGCCTTTGTATTTGAATCATAACCTAATAAAAACCCTTCTACAGCTTTGGGAGCAAATTTGGAAGTTCTACCTTTCTTCACAAGAATATAACACTTGCTCCCAAATACACGAAAATAAGACACATTGGGTTTGTTACCAGTTAGCAGCTCATATGAAGTCTTCTTGAGGAGGCGGTGAAGGTAGACCCGGTTGATGGCGTGGCAAGCCGTGTTCATGGCTTCCGACCAAAAGCGCTCGGGGGTCTTGAACTCTCCAAGCATAGTCCTCGCCATATCGATGAGCGTCCTGTTCTTCCTCTCTACCACACCATTTTGCTGAGGTGTGTAGGGGGCGGAGAACTCATGTTTGATCCCCTCCTCCTCAAGGAACTCCTCCACTTGAAGATTCTTGAATTCGGACCCGTTGCGGCTCCTTATCTTCTTCACTTTGAGCTCAAACTCATTTTGAGCTCTCCTGAGGAAGCGCTTGAGGGTCCCTTGGGTTTCAGATTTATCCTGCAAAAAGAATACCCAAGTGAAGCGGGAAAAATCATCAACTATAACAAGACCATACTTATTTCCTCCTATACTCAGATAGGCGACAGGTCCGAAGAGGTCTATATGAAGCATCTCCAAGGGTCTTGATGTTGTCATCACATTTTTGGTGTGATGAGAGCCTCCCACCTGTTTCCCTGCTTGACAAGCTGCACAAGGTCTATCTTTTTCGAATTGCACGTTAGTCAAACCTATCACGTGTTCTCCCTTTAGAAGCTTGTGAAGGTTCTTCATCCCCACATGTGCTAAGCGGCGATGCCACAGCCAGCCCATGCTAGTCTTAGCAATTAAGCATGCATCTAGACTGGCCTCCTCTTTTGCAAAATCAACTAAATAAAGTTTGTCGTCTAATACACCCTTAAAAGCTAATGAACCATCACTTCTTCTAAAGACAGACACATCTATATTTGTAAATAGACAATTATATCCCATATTACATAATTGACTAACAGATAGTAAATTATATCCAAGAGACTCAACTAAAAACACATTAGAGATAGAGTGCTCATTTGATATTGCAATCTTGCCTAAACCTTTCACGTTGCCTTGGTTCCCATCACCGAATATGATTGAATCTTGGGAATCCTTATTCTTGACGTAGGAGGTGAACATCTTCTTTTCCCCCGTCATATGGTTCGTGCATCCGCTGTCGATAATCCAGCTTGAACCCCCGGATGCATAAACCTGCAAGGCAAATTTAGGCTTGGGTCTTAGGTACCCAACTCTTGTTGGGTCCTACAAGGTTAGTCACAATTGTCTTAGGGACCCAAATGCAAGTTTTATCACCCTCGCATTTTGCCCCTAATTTCCTAGCAACTATCTTCCTATCCTTTCTACAAATAGCAAAGGAAGCATTTAAAGCATGATAAATTGTAGAGGGTCCATTCATAACTTTCCTAGGAACATGAACAATATTCTTTCTAGGCACATGATGAATATTTTTCCTAGGCATATCTCTACCATGCATATAGGAAGAACTGGGAGCAAACATAGCATAAGAATCATAGACATGTGAATCAAAAGCATTACAATTCCTATGAGACTGTCTCCTATCATTGTACATAAAAGCATGGTTCTTTTTAGTACTACTTGCCATAGGGGCCTTCCCTTTCTCCTTGGCGGAGATGGGAGCCTTATGGCTTGTTAAGTTCTTGGCTTCCCTCTTGAAGCCAAGCCCATCCTTAATTGAGGGGTGTCTACCAATCGTGTAGGCATCCCTAGTAAATTTTAGTTTATCAAAATCACTTTTGCTAGCCTTAAGTTGGGCATTAAGACTAGCCATTTCATCATTTAACTTTGCAATAGAAGCTATGTGTTCACTACAAGCATCAATATCAAAATCTTTACATCTATTGCAAATAACAACATTTTCTACACAAGTTGTTGATTTACTAGCTATTTCTAACTTAGCATTCAAATCATCATTAATGCTCCTTAAGCTAGAAATCGTCTCATGGCAAGAAGATAATTCACAAGAAAGCATTTCATTTCTCTTAACTTCTAAGGCATGAGATTTTTGTGCTTCTACAAATTTGTCATGTTCTTCATACAACAAGTCCTCTTGTTTTTCTAAAAGCCTATTCTTATCATTCAAGGCATCAATCAATTCATTAATTTTATCTACCTTGGTTCTATCTAGGCCCTTAAATAAACATGAATAATCTATTTCATCCTCATCACTAGATTCGTCCTCACTTGAAGAAGCATAAGTAGAGTTTCGAGTACATACCTTCTTCTCCCTTGCCATAAGGCATGTGTGACGCTCGTTGGGGAAGAGGGATGACTTGTTGAAGGCGGTGGCGGTGAGTCCTTCATTGTCGGAGTCGGACGACGAGCAATCCGAATCCCACTCCTTGCCAAGATGTGCCTCGCCCTTTGCCTTCTTATAGTTCTTCTTCTTCTCCCTCTTGTTCCCTTGATCCTGATCACTATCATTGTCGGGACAGTTAGCAATAAAATGACCAAGCTTACCACATCTGAAGCATGAGCGCTTCCCCTTTGTCTTGGTCTTGCTTGGCTGCCCCTTGCGACCCTTTAGCGCCGTCTTGAATCTTTTGATGATGAGGGCCATCTCTTCATCATTAAGTCCGGCCGCCTCAATTTGTGCCACCTTGCTAGGTAGTGCCTCCTTGCTTCTTGTTGCCTTGAGAGCAAGGGGTTGAGGCTCGTTGATTGGACCATTCAATGCGTCGTCCACGTATCTTGCCTCCTTGATCATCATTCGCCCGCTTACGAATTTTCCAAGGACTTCTTCGGGCGACATTTTGGTGTACCTGGGATTCTCACGAATATTATTCACCAAATGAGGATCAAGAACGGTAAAGGACCTTAGCATCAGTCGGACGACGTCGTGGTCCGTCCATCGCGTGCTTCCGTAGCTCCTTATTCTGTTGATAAGGGTCTTGAGCCGGTTGTATGTTTGGGTTGGCTCCTCGCCCCTTATCATCGTGAATCGTCCAAGCTCTCCCTCCACCAACTCCATCTTGGTGAGCAAGGTGACATCGTTCCCCTCATGAGAAATCTTGAGGGTGTCCCAGATCTGCTTGGCATTGTCCAAGCCGCTCACTTTATGGTATTCATCCCTGCACAAGGATGCTAACAGCACAGTAGTGGCTTGTGCATTTATATGAATCTGTTCATTAATAAAATAGGACTATCTGAGCTATCAAACTTCATTCCATTCTCAACAATCTCCCATATGCTTGGATGGAGAGAGAATAGGTGACTACGCATTTTGTGGCTCCAAAATCCGTAGTCCTCCCCATCAAAGTGTGGAGGCTTGCCGAGAGGAATGGAGAGCAAATGTGAATTTGAACTTTGAGGAATACGCGAATAATCGAAAGAAAAGTTTGAGTTAACCGTCTTTCGTTTGTCGTAGTCATTGTCGTCGTTGTCCTTATGAGAAGAAGTGGATTCATCACTGTCGTCGTAGTAGACGATCTCCTTGATGCGCCTCGACTTCTTCTTCCTTCCATCTTTGTGTCTATGGCCCGAGCCCGAGTCGGTAGGCTTATAATCCTTAGGCTCGTTGACGAAGGACTCCTTCTCTTTGTCGTTGATCACGATTCCCTTCCCCTTAGGATCCATCTCTTCGGGCGATTAGTCCCTTTGTGAAGAGAACGACTCTGATACCAATTGAGAGCACCTAGAGGGGGGGTGAATAGGTGATCCTGTAAAACTTGAAAACTTAAGCCACAAAAACTTGGTTAAGCGTTAGCACAGTAAATGCCAAGTGGCTAGAGAGGAGTCAAAACACAATAACCACAAGAGATCGATCACAGAGATGGCACGGTGGTTATCCCATGGTTCGGCCAAGACCAATGCTTGCCTACTCCACGTTGTGGCGTCCCAACGGACGAGGGTTGCAATCAACCCCTCTCAAGCGGTCCAAAGACCCACTTGAATACCACGGTGTTTTGCTTGCTTTTCTTAATCCCGTTCACGAGGAATCTCCACAACTTGGAGCCTCTCGCCCTTACACTTGAAGTTCACAAAGAAGCACAGAGCAAGGGAGGATTAGCAACGCACACAAGACACAAGAATCAGAGTGTCAACACGCACACAAGTCGCAACAAGAGCTCGCAACGCAACCCAATGAGTTCACAACTCCACTAGAGCTCTATATGCTATCACAAAGAAACGAATGCGCGGAATCGAGGTCTTGGTGCTTAGGAATGTTGTAGGAATGCTTGGTTTACTCCTCCATGCGCCTAGGGGTCCCTTTTATAGCCCCAAGGCAGCTAGGAGCTGTTGAGAGCATTCTAGGAAGGCTGATATTGCCTTCTGTCGACTGGTGCACCGGACAGTCCGGTGCACACCGGACACTGTCCGGTGCCCGATTTCCTTCCAGAAATGGCGCAGTCGACCGTTGGTAGCCTGAGAGCCGTTGGCGCACTGGACATGTCCGGTGCACACCGGACAGTCCGATGCCCCCTTCTAGCCGTTGGCTCGGCCACGTGTCCAGCGCAGATTGCGCGGCCGACCGTTGGCCCGGTCGACCGTTGGCTCACCGGACAGTCCGGTGCACACCGGACAGTCCGGTGAATTTTAGCCGTACGCCGTTGATGGTTTCCCGAGAGCGACGAGTTCGCCTGTGAACGGCTCACCGGACAGTCCGGCGCACCACCGGACAGTCCGGTGAATTATAGCCGTTCACCGCCGTCGAAGTCCCGAGAGCAGCCTGTTCGCTCGAGCCAGCCTGGCGCACCGGACACTGTCGGGTGCACCACCGGACAGTCTGGTGCTCCCTTACTGAGCAGAGTCTTGGCTGCTCGAGCCAAGACATTTCCAATTGGATTTTTCCTGTTTCCAGCACTTAGACACAATACATTAGTCCATAAAACAATGTACTAAGTCTGAGAAACATACCTTTATCCTTGATTTGTACTTTGTCCACCTTTTTACACTTAGGCACTTGTGTTGGACACTAAATCACCAAAATACTTAGAAATGGCCCAAGGGCACATTTCCCTTTCATGAATAGGTGATCCTATAAAAATCAAACACTTGTAGCCACAAAATCTTGGTTAAGTGTTAGCTCAATAGAAACAAGTGGCTAAGGACCGAGCTCTTGTGAAACACAATAGTCACGGAAAAAATAGGCACAAGAGACACGATGATTTATCCCATGGTTCGGCCAAGTAGCACTTGCCTACTCCATGTTGTGGCGTCCCAATGGATGAGGGTTGCCCTCAACCCCTTTCAAGTGATCCAATGATCAACTTGAATATCACGGTGTTTTCCTTTCTTTTACTATCTCTCGTTCGCGAGGAATCTCCACAACTTGGAGCCTCTCGCCCTTACAAATGATGATCACAAAGAAGCACAGAAGTAAGGGAGGGGAGAGCAACACACACAAGACTCAAAGCACGAACACAAACACGCACACAAGCCACAACTTGAGCTCACAACACAATGCGGGGAGTTCTCTACTCAACTAGAGCTCAAGTCACTTACCACAAAGAATCGAATGCGCGAGAATGGAGACTTGGTGCTTATAGATGATCAAAGAATGCTTGGGTGACTCCTCCATGCGCCTAGGGGTCCCTTTTATAGCCCCAAGGCACCTAGGAGCCGTTGGAAGCAATTTGGGAAGGCAATTCTTGCCTTCTACCGGGTGGCGCACCGGACAGGTACTGTTCATAGTCCGGTGCAGATCTCCTTCCAAAAATAGCACAGTCGACCGTTGTAGAATTGGAGCCATTGGCGCACCGGACACTGTCCGGTGCACACCGGACAGTCCGTTGCTCCCTGCTGACCGTTGGCGCGCCCACGCGTCGCGCGCGGATTGCGCGGCCGACCGTTGGCGCAGTCGACCGTTGGCTCACCGGACAGTCCAGTGCCTCACCGGACCATCCGGTGAATTTTAGCCATATGCCGTTGAACGATTCCCGAGAGCAACAACTTCGCTGCAGACGGCTCACCGGACAGTCCGGTGCACCACCGGACAGTCCGGTGAATTATAGTCGTACACCGCCGTCAGTTCCCGAGAGTGGCCTGTTCACCGGAGGCTGGCCTAGCGCAACGGACACTGTCCGGTGCACCACCAGACAGTCTGGTGTGCCAGACTGCGCTGAGTCTTGGCTGCTTCGAGCCAAGTTCTTTTCTTCTTCTCTTTTCTCTGATTCCAGCACTTAGACAAATATATTAGTACACAACAACCAATGTACTAAGTCTAGAATCATACCTTTGCTTTGATTATCACTTTTCTCTTGATTTACACAAGAGGGCTCATTTAAATGTGTTGGGCATCTAATCACCAAAACATAATGGAAATTGCCCAAAGGCACATTTCCCTTTCAACTCTAATCCTTCGAATTTGTCCTCCAGTTTTCGCACGGCTGCACAGTACTTGCCCATGGAGTCAGTCGAGCAGTCCCCGTCTTTGTTTATCTGGCTTATGACCACTAGCGAATCTCCATATATCATTAGTTTCTTAATGCCGAGTGATACAGTGATACTCAAACAGTGGATCAGTGCTTCATACTCTGCTGCATTATTGGATGCTGGAAATAGTAGCTGGAGTGCATACTTGAGTTGCTCACCTCCAGGAGCAATAAAAAGAATCCCTGCACCCGCTCCCTGTAGTTTCAACGAGCCATCAAAGTACATTTTCCAAACCTCGATAACCTCTAGGCTGTCTGGGACCTGATGTTCAGTCCACTCTAATACGAAGTCAACCAACGCCTTAGTCTTGATTGCCGTGCGGGGCCGGAACTCTATGTCGTGAGCTCCCAGCTCACACGCCCACTTGGCTATCCTTCCAATACCTTCTTTGTTGTGGAGAATGTCCCCTATTGGAAATCCTATGACTACTACGACTTTGTGGTCATCAAAGTAGTGTCGAAGTTTGCGTGCGGTTAGAAGTACCGCATACAACAACTTCTGGACATGAGGATACCTTATCTTTGAGGGCCCGAGGACTTCACTAATGAAGTAGACTGGATGTTGCACCGGGTACGCATGTCCTTCCTCCACCCGCTCGACTACTAAAGCGGTGCTTACCACGTGAGTTGTGCAGGAGATGTATAATAGCAAATCTTTCGCCGACTGATTCGGCGTGGCGGCTTGAGCACTGGTGGTGTAGTAAAAAACTTTTTCAGTGCCTCTAGAGCTTCCTGCGCCTCTGTGGTCCACTGAAACTTGTCCACCTTTTTGAGCAATTTGTAGGAGGGCATGCCTTTCTCCCCTAGTCTTGATATGAACCTGCTCAGGTCTACCATGCATCCAGTAAGCCTTTATACCTTTTTTGTGATCGTGGCGTTTCCATTCTCATGATGGCCTCGATCTTTTCCAGGTTTGTAACACCCCAGGTGTTTGCCTTAAAGTAAACTGCAATTATGGATCCTTAAGAGAAATGTCATTTTGGATAACAGTCTATATATATTGTGTTCCTCTCTATTTTTCAAGATTAACCAAAAGATTTCACCAAGTTCAAAAATTTGCCATCCTCTTGAGATGTCAAGTTTCATGCTGGTTGAATCGTTGAGAAGCTAGTGATTTTCTCATTTTGGATCACTCGAGTTAGCGGACGTAAATTTAGGAAGCAATTGTATTTATAATTCAGACATCACTAGTTTGGATCGACGTGAATTTGATTCAAATTTAATTTAAAAATTTAAGTCGAATTCAGACCCATGTAAGTTTGATTAAAATTCGAATTCAGAAGTATGGCAAATTCAAATCATCTGAATCGTTTGTAATTTAAACTTAAATTAAGTTACACCATAATCTGAAGATCAAAACTATGAATAATTATTGCACTAAAAATATAAATCGAAGAGGAGATTATAGAATAAATCGTGCGCAAGGTTAATAATTCAGATTGTTTCTTCAACACATTATTTTGGCGACGAAATAGAGCGTATGTTAGTAGATGAGATTTATCTGGTTTCAATTAAATAAAACACAGAGTAAATTATTGAAGTCGATGACGTGGTCTGGTGTCAGTTTAAAATTAATCGAATAAGGTGGATTGGGAAGGCCACCCAAATATTTCGCTCTTGTTCGAGCGGTCTCTACGAATTCAGTAGAGACACTACTCAGGCCAGGCTGTTTAAATAAATCGAACCCGAACTAACCGAAACTAGAACCATTGTTAGCCGATTTTGTTTCCTATTTCAATGTCATGTGAATAATTTGTGTAACCCAATTGTCGTTTTTATCCAATCTGTTAACATCCTACTCGAATAAATCCATTCGAATTCCTTAATAAAGTCTAAATACTGATGTTGATCTCTTTTGGTTCGGTCTGTTTGTTTCTCACCCTAATCCAAATGTTTGGATAGTGAGCAAATTTCGTCTGGTTTTAGATTAATTAAACACCGTCTAAACTACTGTGGTCGATAGAATTTAAATCTGATCAGTTTAGATTTAACTTAAAACTCTAACTATGGATCTCGGATATATACACACGTTTTATTAAAAGAAAACAAAAGAAATTTATTTTTGTTTATTGACTTCATCTTATCTTTCCACCGCACTTTCTTATCCTAGTCGTACTCTTCTTTTGGATATTTCTAATCACCGTGTACGACAAAGATCTAAGGGAATATCACCAGCCACTGCCAACGCACTCTAATCCTCATCCTTTTCCCTGGCACGTCGGTCCGCCTCATCCTCTGCACTGCAGTCATTGAGCGAGCTCTGCTCGGCCCTCTCCTATGTGCATGTTGCCTTGCTTCTTCCCTTGACGCTCGTCGTCGCTAATACTGGACGTTCCCTCTCTTTTGTCGCGTCCTGGTAGCCACTGGTCCGGCTGTCTTTTCCCTCGGTGTCCAGATCCAATCCCAACTCCAAGCGCTGACCATGGAGCTGCTCGCTGATGACCGCCCACAACCGTGCCCTCTCTGCTCCACCTCGCTAACTGTTGTTCCGGTTCGTGTCCATCGATGTTGTGCGATCTTGTAGCTCGTGCCGGCCATCTTTTGCTCTGTCTCATGCTGCGGCGTTCACCCCTGCACGCGCTCAATATGCCCGTCGCACGCCAGGCTCCGACTCTCTGCCTCGCTGTGCTCGCCGAGGTCACCCTCCACGCTGGTGCTCGCGCCCATGGCGTCCCTCGCCTTCCTGCTCCCCACGCCGACGTCCAGTGCATCGGCGAGGGAAATGAATAAACTAGTGGTAGTCGTGGTCCTTGCGAAATCCGAGATCAGCTTAGTTGCGGTAAGCTCATGTATTACTCTGGCTATTTGATTTGATTAACAAATTAAATGAGTATATTGGTCGCGACGATTCTTTAGTTAGTTGCACCTGTGTTGTGGTTATATTAAATGTTTGCTAAAATGTCTTAATCGAATACTTGTTCGATTTAAAATCAATAATCGTCGTTATTCTCTCTTTAATCGAATCTCGTCAATTAGCATAATGTTTAAATTGGATGGTGGAGAGTGAAGTTTCGTGCGTCGATCGCTAGATATTCGGTGTATTGCCCAACTCAGAATCATCGTCGTATTTGCGGATCTCGACTCTAATTAAGTATTATATAGATTTACAGTAGTTTGAGGAATAGTTTGATTTAATTTAGAGTGTGTTCTATTAGTCAACAAATTTTCGCGTAATTAGAAATACTTTTCCTTTAGTGAAATAAATAACTTTAAAAAACAAATAATTGTTACACTAGCTTTGAATTTTATGGAGTCCATGGACCCAATTCTCAATTTAATCCATGGTGGCGTTTTATGTTGGCTAGAGCCATATTTTAATTATTTGATAGAGTCGACATTCTACGTTAGTAGTTAGTATCATATATGTTTGTGATCGATAATGTTGGAGTCGGATATTGATTAGTTAGACTGGAATAGCGTAATTATTATAATTAGTCGTACATCGCTAGCTAGTATTTTCTTAATGTTTTATTATATGTGTTTCATCATCTTCGGTGTAGATATCTATCTTGTACTCTTTATACTCGTGCTCATACATGTGCATCGTGCATCTCATGAGGTACGATAATTAATCACGTGATGCAGAGGACTAGAACTGAGTCGACCGCCAGATGCTGGAATGCGTGAGCTTCTCTGCAAAATGATGTGATCGACAAACCTGAAGATGGGTAATCTGACGAGTGCCAAGACAAAGAATACTCGCCAAGTGGACATCATCTAACAAACACTAACATAGTGTTTATTCCAGGCAAGCCCCGGTGCATTTGCTCCTTCCTTGTTATTTAAGTGTTTTATCACCTTATATGATGCATTAGGTGATAGGATTTGTGTGATAAACAATTTATGCAACTATTACTATTCCTTGATGCCTGTTTTATAAAAAGAACTGATAATGCTTAGCCCTGCTTAGAAACTGAAAAATCGTTTGATTTAAAAAATGATGTGGAACATTGTTATGGGCTTTTCGTTTCAAAAATCAAAGCAAACTTATGGTGATGATTCCACTTCGGCTGGAGTGGGTTCATCATTCGGAAAAGAGTACCCCTGCCGGGTACCAAAAATTGGAAAATGGTTTGAATAAATCTAGACCAGACGCTAAGCAGACAAGGTCGCCCGTCTGTGTCGATTAAGGACCATACCGATTGTTGGCCTGCTGATCTAGGACCTTTTATCTGGCCACATACCTCGTCATGGGTAAGCCTGAACGCAGCTATTCCATACATGAAAAGACAATCGCGCACTGGGAGTGGAGAGATGGCGAGAGTGGCACGTACCCTCCTGGCAAAGGACCGCCTAAAAGGGGTGGTGTGCTCTCTGGTGACGCGGAACTGTTCATGTGATGGAGGCTCCGTGGGAATGGTAGACATGTGCAAAAGAGTTAAGGGAAGCATATGTCGTGTGGTTGGAGATCCCCAGCTGGGTATTAATCGATTCGGATCACCGAACTTCTCGGATATGAAGACTAGATCTTCGACCTTCAGTGTAGATAACAAGTGAAATTAAAGTTGATAAAATGAAGCTATTGTAGGACAAGTGAATGCTCTAGATCAGGCAAATCTAGATTCAGGAAAAGTACTTGTGAAATAAAATTTTGGCATAAGGATCCACTACTAGTAAGCTCTTCTGCAAAAAGAGTCTTTGAAACTTGATGAGCCTTACCTTGAATCCTTTTAAAAACCAACATACCCTTGAGAGTCTTTTCTTTAGTCGGGAAAGTCTTGCTGAGTAATTGCGTACTCAGAGTTTTATTCCCTGTTGTTTTTCAGGTTATAGTTTTGTTCTGTTGCGGATGGTGCTAAGTGTCGGTGGGCTTGGCCTTCTTATATAAGTATATCACGTTTTTATCTTTTGTATGAGGATTGTCACTTAAGCTAGCATGTATTTCAAACTTCTAAAAATTTTACATCATTCAAAATGTAATCCCTCTAATTCACTTTTGTAACCACTCCGATCATGTAAAATGTAAACTTATTGTAAACTGATAGAATTTTGTAATAAAAATTCCACTGCAAATTATGGTGTGTGATTTGCGTTTACTTAATCCTGCGATCTTGGTGGTAACTGGTTTATCTAGGGTCCTTGGGACACTCGGACAGATCATGTTAAGTTGTTTGGTGCACATGCATAGTCGTTTGAGGTCCTTGGGACAAGGACAGGTTCATGTGGGCCTAATAACTTGGGAGGTTCTGCCACAGCTGGTATCGGAGCAAGATTAAGTATAATACTGTCACATACGTATTTTCAAAACAAAGTTTTGGTTTTGGAAAACCTATTTTCAACTAAACACATTGTTTGGCTTTGAAAAACTATAATGCTAGCGACATCCTCTGTTAAGCCCTAAATTAAGGAATATCAGGTGGCTTAGATCAAAACACTAACCCACAACCAGGGAAAATTGCATACATGTGTAATGTTGTTTTTGAGGCCATTCAGTTTTGAATGGATCGACGCTCAAGGTAAGGTGAGATGTGATAGCATGACCAAACAACCGTCGGTCTAGGGGAGTGCTTAATTGTGGCGCTTGACTATATACATGTTATACATATGTATATATGAAAGCTGTGATGTGGAGTATTTACTTTTCTGGAATTCAGTACCCCATGGATGTGTATGGGTATACAGATATGTGAATACTGAGAAGTGTAATGTACTTGCAACAACGCACCTACGCTCAGGTAAGAAGGTGAGTTACCATAATGAGTTGCCCTATGGTTAAAGTGTGGCAACAGATGAACAACATGACCAAATGGATTTCTACCCAAATGCATGATCAACTGATAATAAGTGTCGGTGTCTCGGACCTGGGGGGTCCCTTGGACCGACGAGTGAAATCGCTGCGTGCCCCTACCTAGATGGGTTGGCGCGGGATGGAACACAAGATGTGGGGCAAGCCTTGTATTATCCTGCACCAGGGGTGCTACTCGTAGTAGGGGTTACAAGCACGTCGCGAGAGGGAGAGAGAGAGAGTTCGTCCGCTCCTTCCCTCGCGCGAACCCCCCTCAGGGTGGCCCTGGACCTCCCTTTTATAGACGCAAGGAGAGGGTCCAGACGTACAACGGGGGGCGTAGCTATGCGCTAACGTGTCTAGCAGAGGAGCGCCTAAGCCTTGTGTACATGCGAACGTGGCCGTCGGGGGCGAGTTCGAGCCCTGTACATGTGATAGCATGGCCATCGGAGGAGCGCTTGAGTCCTGTAGGAGTACAGCTGGTAGTGCGGCAAGGGTCCTGCTGACGTCTCCTTGCTGCCGTAAGGGGCTGAGAGCCACCGGCGTCATGGTGCACGCGGGGCACCATCATTACCCATCGCCGGGGTAAGCCAGATGGGACACCGGTCTTGTTCCTCCTAGCCTGAGTAGGCTAGGAATAGGGTAATGATGTATCCCCTGTTGGCGCGGTCGGTCCGAGCCCAAGGTCGGGCGAGGCGGAGACTTCTGTTGAGGCCAAGGCGGGGGTCGGGTGAGGACGCGATTCCTCTCGAGACCGAGGTCGAGGCCGAGTCCGAGGGTCGGGCGAGGCGGAGACCTCCTCCTGAGGCCGGAGCCTGAGGTCGAGGCCGAGTCGGAAACCTCCTCCCAAGGCCGGAGCCTGAGGTCGGGCGAGGCGGAGCTTCCTATAGCGCCCGAGGCCGAACTCGGTGGTTGATCATGACTTGTTGTCAGCCTTTGTCTGGGTGGTTGGCACGACAGTTGGAGCAGGGCGAGCGGCGCTGTTTTCCTGTCACATCAGTATAGTAAAGAAGAGCGGCGAAGTGACTGCGGTCACTTCGGCCTGGCCGACTGAGGCGCGTGTGTCAGGATACGGCGTAAGGCATCCCCTGCATTGAATGTGCCTGCGAAGCGGTCGGTTGGTGAGGCGGTCTGGCCAAGGTTGCTTCACAACGAAGCCTGCCCGAGCCGGGCTTCGGGAGAGCCAAGGGGGTGCCCGCTGCCTGAGGAGGCACTCGGGCGAGGCGTGAACTCGTCTGGGACTACTGCTCTGGCCGGAGGCTGGGCTCGGGCGAGATCGCGTCCCTTGGGTAGACGAAGCCTTGACTTGAACCGCACCCGTCAGTTGGTCTGAGGGTGTTTACTAGCCATGATTAGGAGCGTCGGGGGTACCCCTAATTATGGTACCCGACAGTAGCCCCCGAGCCTCGAAGAGAGTGTTGGTACTCGCTTGGAGGCTTTTGCCGCATTTTCGGTGAGGGGACCTGCCTTTCTCGGTTTTTGCCTTGTTCTGGTGGGTGCACGCGAGCGCACCCACCAGGTGTAGCGCCCAAGGACTCGGAGGAGTGGTTTGACTCCTCTGAGGTCTGAATGCTTTTCGTGGTGCTTCGGTCGGTCTGATCGTTCCCTCATACGGCCTGGCTGTAGCCCAGGTTCGTGGTCGGGTTCCAAGTTATCAAGCTGGTTTGTTGACGCTGTCAACAGTTTTGGCCGTAGCTGGGTGCGAGAGCAGCCCCCGAGCCTCTGCACGGAGCGAGAGGACGATCAAGGACTTTCTCGACTTTTATCATACGCCCCTGCGTCGCCTTTCCGCAAGGAGGAGGGGGAAGCGCCATGTTGCCCTCGGAGGGCGCCGAACATGGTGTTTCCAGTGAGCTGCTAACGGGTGATCCGAGTGGACGCCCGTGCCCTGTTCGTTAGGGGTCGGCTGGTGGCCGAGAGGCGCACTCCAAAAGTACCTGCGGGTGATTTGCCGGACCTAGACCCCTTCGACAGGGTCCAAGGGCTTGATGCCTCCCTTCGTTGGGATTCCGTTACAAATCGTTCCCGCCGGTCTCGGAAATGTCCTAGGGTACCTCGGGAGCGTAGCCCAAGCCTCGGCCATATATCGGACGTACCTAGAGTCATCCCTCACTCTGCGTGCTCTCGGGCGACTGTCGAACCCTTCCGAGGGGCCAGCCTACGAACCCCTGATTAGTAATGGGCATGGAGCCCGAGCGTTCTGGGGCGGCTGTCGAACCCTTCCGAGGGGCCAGCCTTCGAACCCCTGATCAGTAATGGGCTTGAAGTCCGAGTGCTCTGGGCGGCTGTCGAAACCCTTCCGAGGGGCCAGCCTTCGAACCCCTTATCAGTAGGAGGGCTCGGGGCCCGCTTCCTTCGCCGAGAAGGATCCTTTCCACAACATCCCCTTTCCCGGTCCCTGTAGCAAGAGAGAGAGAGAGAGGAGGAGGGGAAGGATATGAATTTAAATAAGGTGGCGCACCTTTTTTGACGCGGTCATTATAGCGAAGGCGAAGCGACGCCCGCCTCGCCTGCCAGAGGTGTCGCCTGCTCCGCCGGGGAGTTAATGCGACGGGACGAGCGATTCGCGCGTCACCCGTTGCGTGTGCGAGCCGTTCGAGGAACGGGAAGATCGCTTTATCTTTGAGTTTTGAATTTTGCGGTGAGTTCGGGCGAAGTTTTGAACGGTCCTCGCCTGGGCCTTTATATATTCGGAAGGGGGGCCGGCAGTGGTTCGTCACTCTGCCATTTGCGCCTGCCTTTTGCTCTGGTTTTCGCAACCTAAGAGAGTAGCCAGGGAAAAGGAAACCGCGCACCTCATCTCCTTCGCCTCCACCACCTCCGTTCGGTGATGGCTGATAGGGTGACCATTGTCCCGCCGCGCGACCCGTGGCCCTCCTCCACTGTCATCGTGAAGGATCTGGAGGCCCTCGTCGCTGATGATCTGCTTTGTCCCCTCTTTGGTGGGGCGCAGCCGGAGTGGATGGCCCCGAGCGAGGTCGTCCCTTCCCCGCCGCCGGGGTACGTGGTTAGCTTCATCGCCTTCCATGAGCGGGGGTTTGGAGTGCCAGCGAGCCGCTTTATGCGGGCGCTCCTGCACCACTACGGGGTGGAGCTGCACAACCTCAACCCCAAATCCATTGCGCAAGCAGCCATTTTCGCGGCGGTTTGTGAGGGTTTTCTAGGGATCGAGGTTCACTGGGATCTGTGGACCCACCTCTTCTCTGCGGAGCTCTTTGCCCTAACGACGGACGCGAAGAAGGTCCGTATGGCGGTGCGGGCCGGTGGCTGCACCCTCCAGCTGAGGCAGGGGCGCGCGCAGCAGTACATCCCTGCCATCCTTGTGTCTTCGAACAAGGGGTGGTTGCGCCGATGGTTTTATCTCCAGAACGATGACGGGAGGCTTCCGTCGTTTTCTCAACGAGTGGTGACCGCTGCCGGCAGCAACTGGCGCTGGGGTGCCACGCGTGAGAAACAGGAGAAGCTCCAGCCTATTCTGCAAGCCTTGCAGAAGTTACGAGACGGGGGCCTTACCACTGCGGCGGTTGTTGCCACCATCCATCGCCGGAGGGTGCTCCCTTTGGCAAAGCGGCGGTTGCAGCTCTTGGAGATGAGACCGGGGGTCGATCTGGAGGGCTCGCAGATGTCCTCGGCATCCCTCCCTGACAACGACCTCCGCAGGTGGGTAGCGGGTACGGTAGGGAGGCTGGAGGCCAACGCCCTTACCCAGCCTGCGATGCATCCCGACCATGGGTATGTTTCCCTGGTAAGTATCCGATCCTTCTCCCGTACTGCGCTGAGTTGCCTTCGATTCCCACTGTTGGGGTCTTTGCTCTTCCAGGGGTTAAGTTTTTACAAACCCGCCCCGCCACGGGTCCCGGAGGACGCGGTGGACCGAGCCGCAAGGAGGGTCGCCATGGAGGAGAAGGAGAAGAAGAAGGACGCGGAGAAGGCTCGGGCTCGCAAGCGGATGCGAGCTCGGGACGCCATGGAGAAGCGTCATCGGAGACAAGAGAGGGACGGGTGGAGGCACGGGCGGAGGCACAACAGCGGCAGCTAGAGCTTGGCTAGGCCATCGACGAGCGGGACCAATCTCGGAACCAGGCTGCCCAGGCCACGGGCCGGGCGGAGGCCCTTGAGGGTCAGCTGACCGAGGTGTCTGCTCGGGCTGGGGCCCTTGCGGTGGACCTAGCCGTGGCCATCGGATCTGCCCAGTCGGCCCAAGTCGTGGCCTCGCAGGAGCGTGCCCGGGGTGAAGGTATGTCTCGCCTGCTTCGCGACTTCAATTCCGCTTCACTCTTCAACTCGTGTCTGAAGAATTTTGATCGGCTATCTGCAGAGCTTGAGAGGGCTCTTAATGAGTCCGCCAAGGTGCACGCCCGGGCGGCTGAGCAGAATGAGGCCGACCGTGTGGCTATGTCCGAGGCTATCTCGAGCTTTTGCCGAGCCTTTGACCTCGACGACGTCCCCTCGGGTAGCTCCCCCCAGAGTCATCTGTGGGCCTTGGGCAGCCATGTGCGCAGCAGACTCCGCGGGGCGCTGCATCACGGCGTTAGGCGGGCCTTCGCCGTGCTCGCTTCCCACTACGATGTGGACTTGGAGCGGGTCAGCGAGGGGTACTGTCTACCCGACGATGACGAGGCCGCCTTAGCCGAGGTCCAGAGGCTTGACGCGGCCGCCGAGGGCCCGAGCACGGTGCTAGCCTCCTCCTTCGAGGTGGAGATCCTTCCGCCCGCGTCGTCATCTGAGGCTGGGCCAGACCTCGCCGAAGGCGGGAACGGCGCCGAGGGCGCAGCTGCTTCCCCTACCGATGCCTGATCCTGCTGGAGCAGTTTATTTGTAGCATGCATGTGTTCTTTGTGGCCGTCGAGGCCTAAACACTTTCATCGTCGTGCCATAAAGTTACACTTTCTTTTCCTCTTGTTTCGTGCGCCATGACTTGTTCGTTGGCAGCAGAACCACTTGTGCGAGCGAGAGTTACTTCTCGCGGAAGGTGACGAGTGGGGTATCCGTATCCCGGAGGCGTAGGAGTCCCTCGGCTCGGTCGGCCTTGCCGCTTACGTGTACTCTCATCGTTTTTAGGATCCCGCTATCGATACAGAAGTCGAAGGCACGAAAGGTCGTTTTGGTAGAAAATTTTTCTGAGGAAAATTTTGACGCAGAGGGGGTTCCCCCCTTCTAGCCCCCGAGGGAGGGTTGGGCTTTGCTGAGGCAAGGCCGACCCTTCCTTGATGGTTAGACTTTATGTATGTAAACGAGGTACATGAATGACTTAAAACACCTTATGGGTAGAAGCGACGTAGCTGTTGGATGTTCCAAGCGTTGTTGTAGACCTCACCTTGGTCGTTGGCCAGCTTGTATGTTCCGGGCTTCAAGACCTTGGTGATGATGAAGGGCCCTTCCCAGGGAGGAGTGAGCTTGTGGCGCCCTCGGGCGTCCTGTCACAGGCGAAGCACCAAGTCTCCCACTTGGAAGCCTCGGGACCGAATGCTTCGGGCGTGGTAGCGCCACAGCGACTGCTGGTACTTTGCCGAATGTAGTAAGGCAACGTCCCGAGCCTCTTCGAGTTGGTCTAGCGAGTCTTCTCGGCTGGTCTGGTTGCTTCATTCGTCGTACTCCCTGGTCCTTGGGGAGCCGTATTCTATGTCCGTGGGGAGGACGGCCTCGGCCCCATAGATTAGAAAGAACGGCGAGAAACCTGTGGCGCGGCTCGGCGTCGTCCTCAGACTCTAGACTACCGAGGGTAGCTCTTTCACCCACCGTTTGCCGAACTTGTTGAGGTCGTTGTAGATCCTCGGTTTGAGTCCCTGCAAAATCATGTTGTTGGCACGCTCCACCTGCCCATTCGTCATGGGATGAGCTACGGCGGTCCAGTCCACATGGATGTGGTGGTCGTCGTAGAAGTCCAGGAACTTTTTTTCGGTGAACTACGTGCCATTGTCATTGATGATGGAGTTTGGGACCCCGAATCGATGGATGATGTTGGTAAAGAACGCCACCGCCTGCTCGGACCTGATGCTTGTCAAGGGTCGGACCTTGATCCACTTGGAGAATTTGTCGATGGCGACCAACAGGTGCGAGAAGCCCCCGGGTGCCGTCTGCAAGGGGCCGACGAGGTCTAGACCCACACAGCAAACGGTCAGGTGATGGGTATCGTCTGCAAGGCCTGAGCGGGCAGATGCGTCTGCTTTGCATAGAATTGACACCCCCGGCAGGAGCGCACAATCCTAGTGGCGTCGGCCACCGCGGTTGGCCAGTAGAAACCTTGTCGGAAGGCATTTCCCACAAGGGCTCGAGGTGCTGCATGGTGGCCGCAAGCCCCCGAGTGTATTTCTTGCAACAGTTCTTGTCCCTGGGCGATAGATATGCATCGTTGGAGGATGCCCGAGGGGCTGCGGTGATAGAGCTCTTTTTCATCACCTAGCAAGACGAATGACTTGGCGCGCCGAGCCAGCCGCCGAGCTTTGGTCTTGTCAAGGAGAAGCTCTCCTCGGAGGAGATATTCCAGGTACGGGGTCTGCCAGTTCGGATCTGGCGTGACCCCATTCTGTTCCTCCTCAACGGGCAAGGCCTCTTCATCGATGGTCGAGGGTGCCTCGGGTTCGGCCAAGGGTACCTCGAGCTCGGCCGAGGGTACCTCGGGCTGGGCCGAGGCTTCCTCAGGCTCAGGCGCGTCGTCAATCTTGACGGATGGTTGATGTAGGTCTCTAGAGAAGACGTCCGGGGGAACCGTCGTTCGCCCCGAGGCTATCTTCGCCAGCTCATCCGCAGTCTTGTTGTACTGTCGGGCGATGTGGTTGAGCTCCAGCCCGTAGAACTTGTCTTCTAGGCGCCGGACTTCGTCGCAGTAGGCTTCCATCCTCCGGTCGTGGCAGTGGGAGTTCTTCATGACATGGTCGATGACAAGCTGTGAGTCGCCACGAGCGTCGAGGCGCCGGACCCCTAGCTCGATGGCGATGCGCAGCCCGTTAACCAGGGCCTCGTACTCGGCCATGTTGTTTGATGCCGGAAAATGGAGGCGAATGACGTAGCGGAGATGCTTTCCGAGGGGTGAAACAAAGAGCAAGCCAGCGCCTGCTGCTGTTTTCATGAGTGACCCATCGAAGTACATGGTCTAGAGCTCGGGCTGGATTGGAGTTGTCGGTAACTGGGTGTCAGTCCACTCAGCTAGGAAGTCTGCCAAGACCTAGGATTTTATGGCCTTCCGAGGAGCGAATGATAGCGTTTCGCCCATAAGTTCCACCGCCCACTTTGCTATCCTACCCGAGGCCTCACGGCTGTAACACCCTAGGTGTTACTCAGGGTGTCCACCCCAGGGTTACCCCTTTTTAACCCATAATTACATAAAGATTTGTGGGCAAAGTACTCCAATCTTGGAATTCAAGGTCCTAATCAAGTGCAAACTATCTTGGATATCATGCCCTAGCTTGTAATGCACATCTAAGTGGGGATCTCCCAAAACCCTAGAGCAAAAACCCCCATAGGCAATAATAACCCTAATTCAAGCCATGATCAAAAGATCATGTAAACCTCATGATCATGGTTTGGGCCAAATATAAAAGTTGTAATATACTTAATAACCTACAATTAATAGTAAGGAAGTACCCCCAAAAAGTTTTCAGAAAAGTCCTAAAAAGATCACCAAAGGTTGAACACAAGGGAGAAATTCAGATTTTGCCTAAGTCAAAAACCAACCCTTGAGCAAAGATCCCACATGTTCACCTTGATCCCCTTTTCAAAACCTGTCGACCCAATTGACAAAATGGCGCCAAATTAACCCTAGAACACCCTGGCAAGAGATGACACCTACCCTAGGACGCTAGACACGACTTGACACCCCTTTTGTCTCGGTTTGGACCTAGCTGACACAGCAAACTTCTTCCCTCTCTATCTCCCTGCCCTGACCATATCTCGACTTGGAACTCACAGCAAAAGGATAGGATTTGGAGCAGAGAAGTGACCGTACACAGTGACTTTGCCAAGATACGCACGCTATGGCGCTCAAATCGGCCGTTGAACCTTGGCAGAAGCAACCTTCCACGTGTTCGACGTGAGCTGGCATCCGGGGGCGTGCTCAGAGCACGCCCGTGCGCGAACCCCCGCGCGCCCGCGGCCGCCCGTGACCACGCCCGCGCCACGGCTATAAAACCCGCCCCAGTGCTCGGCTGCCTTCCCCATTGCCTCCTCCGTACCTCGCCGGACTTGCCCGAGCTAGCCATTGCCTCCGGCGACCTCCCCGCGACCCGCCAGTGCCGCCCGAGAGCAACCACCGTGGCCAACCCCTCTCCCGTCCTCCTCCGTTCGATCCAAGCCCCCAGATAGCTTCCTGGTGAGGCCGTGAGCCTTGCTCAAGCTTAACCCGAGGGCCCACGTCACCGGAGTAGCCAAATCGCGCTCACCGGAGTTCAAGAACCTGCCGGCGCACGTGGACCGGGTAAACCCCTTCACCATTTTCCAATTCGTTGCGCGCATGGCCTCTGTGTCACCCCATGAAGCTCCTCGTGCACCCTAATTGATCTATACCGCCGTGGTTTGGCCGGAGCAGGCGCCACCGACGATCCCCGCCGCCTGTGTTCGTGACCAGGGTGACTCCGACCACCTCCGGCGACGACCCGCACATCGACGTGACCGTCGCGACCTCCTGAACGTCACTGACCACCTCGCCGGACCTCCCTCACCGCCGGTAAGCCGCGCCGTCCTTTTCTTTCCCGCGGCTACTGTTTCAGTTGGGGGAAGGACTGCGGGTGAGAGGGAGAGAAAGCCAGGGGGTTAAGTGAAATGTCAGAGACTCGGGGGAATAGTGGCCCGAGGGTAGATCTGCGAGGTTTGATTCGGTTTAAACCCAGGGACCTCGGCGCAAACTGCTTTTTCAGAAAAGCTTTATTAAAACCTGATTTAAATTCAAACAGAAACTTTAAAAACCCATAACTTCTGTTTGGTTTATCCAAATTTGGTCAAACTAATTTTGCCAGACTCTAAATGATGTAACCTATATAAGAAAAATATAAAACCTCATAAGTACTAGAGAAAAATATAAGGTTCTGATTTAATTTTAGTTTTGACCAAAAGCTTAATAATAGCAAGAAAAATGGTTGTACTATTTAACTAGGGTTAGAAAAATTTGGAGAAGTTTATATCTACCTACTGACCTAGTTAAAAATGTTAAACTCCTCTGTCCATTACATTAAGTTAGCTTTTACCCCTTATTCCATAATATGCTTAAGGTTAAGAAAAATAGAAAAAGTGACATAAATAATGAACCAGAGGGCACCCCTATTTTTGTTAAGATACTTAGTCAATGAAGTTCACTGGAAAAATATATCATACCCTGTTGTAGTATAAAATAAGAAGGATACCTTTTAAATTAATAAAATAAGCATAACTTAGAAAAACCCTACAAAAATAACCCTAAGGTGAAACCTCCCCAAACCTTAGGATAACTAATGTTTTGATAATAAGAACTTAGGAAAAATCTGAAATCTGTTGTTTGATATTTTTCAAATGGCAAGTTAGTTCTAAACACCCTTTCTGCACCAAACTTTAGAAATCCACCATTAAATAACCATCTTGTGGCTCTCTGTCATTTTTGGTACAAGAGCTTATTATCACTGTTAGAGGCCAACAAAAATAACCCTTAGGTCAGGACCCACTTTAATAAAGGACTTGTAGTGCAAAGTGGCTTAATTGCACCACTTTTTGTTATTTTTGTAGACAGCCTAGCCTTTTTATTTTGAATCCCATATTCTTAAGACAGGCCATTTTGACCAAGGGCAAGCCACTGTAATTTTTGTAGAATTATTGAAAATAGTTAATTCACCTTGGTAGTTCAAACCCCACTAGAATTCATAAATGAACACTAAAGAGAGGAAAATGAACAATGGAAATTAGTATCCTCCTAAGACCCTTGTAAATTGTTCCCTGAATTAGAAATATACAAGTGCAATACCAATTCTCCTTGTTTACCCCGAATAAAAACTTAAATATAAAGTGATAAATATAAACCACTAGAAGACCCCCATAGCCAGGGAACCCTAAGTTAATTCTTGACTTAAATTTCTGTAGTTTAATGTTCTTAAATCTTGCATAATCATGACATACATGTTCATTGCATTTCGATAGACTGTAATCTTGCTGACGGAGAGTACATCCTCGTGCCGGAGCAAGGAGCTGCCCAGGAGGTTGCCCCAGACCCAGCACCAGAGCCTGCACCAGAGGACCTGCCTGCCACTGCTTTGGAAGGCAAGCCCCGGTTTTATGCATAACCTGTTCTATATGATATTTTACTACACTTAATGTTTGTAGGCTTGTATTGTGCACTTAAGTGTAGGAGTTGATTTAAACCCTAGTTGCATGATCTCAGGAATCCTATTGAGATGAATACTAGTATGCTAGGTCGAGTAGCTGCTTTATTAATTAGGATCTCGGTAGAAGTCGAGTGATTTTTCTAGCACTCGCGCGAGTTCAGCAATTGGCTGTATTCACTTTCTTATCATATTGATGTTGGTTTGTGGGCAACAATCCATGGGGATTGGTTGTTCACGGGATAAAAAGTTGATTAAGGATTAAGGTGTGGTACCGTGAGTCAAGCGTTTGAACGTACTAAGCACATGCCGAGAAATATGGTAAATCGGTAAGCCTAGTACCTGAGTGAACCTGCCCGCAGACATATCCCCTCACGCGACTTGAGACGTAGTCTCCCATTCCGGTTATGGTGGGTACAAGTGTGGCCACTGCACGACGGCCAGTCGGGGTCAGTGGGGCATTGTACGCCAAGGCGGTGAGCCCTGATCTGTTGCCAGGGAATCGATGGGGACGGTTGATATGTGTGGGGATGGAGTGCCCCTGCATGTCGTGTGTTTAGGTTTACCTTGCAAGGATAAAACTCGATTCGAATCGTCTGCTTCTCGCAGCTAATGAGACTGCTTGATCCATGCTGCTACATTGAGTAACAAGTGGAACTGTGCTGAGATGATACAAGCTGTTGATTGCTAAAAATGCTTGCTACTATGTATGAGTAGATAGTACACTTTTAGCCTTAAGAGAGTCACACTTAATTTTGACAAAGTTAAAATCTTGATTTAGAAACTCAGCTAGTGCTTTTGGCAACCCAACCCCACAGCCAAACAGCTGCATGTCTAGAGGTAGAGGAGTATAGACTCCTCACACCGGGTAAGTCTAGCTGAGTATTAGTATACTCAGCCTTGCTTGTGGCATAATTTTACAGGTTCTCTGGAGGAAATGGCTGCTGGAGTGACTTGGCCATCCACCCTGCCACCGGGTTGGACTGTCGAGTGGGACCCTGCCTCGGCTGAGGAGGAGCATGAGGAGTGATGGGACAGGCTTCCCCATCTCTCCATTTATTTACCGTTAGTTTATTTTCCGCTGCGAACAATGATGACTACTTTTGGCAAAACTCCGATGATGATGATGTAATAATTTAACACTCTTCCATGCATGGTTTTATGCTTTATTGTATTTGCTCTGTGACTCACCATCGAGTGAGACTGTGGTACTTGATCCTGTCAGTGGCCGTGTCGGACTAGATCCGAGGGATTGACGGGTTATTCCCATTTAAGTGTGGTCTAGCCTTTAAGGCAGGGCTTAGGCACTTAAGTTGGAATAATTCGGGCAGTTCCGCCACAGCTGGTATCGGAGCTTGTACCACCACAGAGGAATCAATAAACCATAAATGCCATCCCATTTCTAAAGTAAAATTTGATAGAAACAATGTTGGATAGATCGTAGGACGAGCAGGATAGACCTAGGACGTGAAGCCTTAGGAAATAGATGGGTAGTTAGGTGGCTAAGTGGCTAGGCCCTATAGGCCACTTTTTAAAGGAGGGGAGTTCTTCCCTATTCCTTTTATCTTCTGGAGAGGTCGTTCAGGACGAGCATGCATGCATTCATAATTAAGCAAATGGGTAACTGAGTAAACAGACTTAAAAACAAGATAACAACCAGCTAGGTCCCCAGTGCCTTTTTCTTTTAACTAGAGACAGGCTGAGTTTTATTTTCCTTGTTCTTTTTGTAATTCTTTTTCTTTCACTTACGCTTAACCGTGCACAGATGGCTTCCCACGGATCCTCCGATAACGGAAATGCACTGACCCACACTGACGGACTTGCACGAGAGGGTTTTCCCCGCATTTTGTGGGAAGTACTTCAGGGGGCAGGATACTTGACACCCCATCAGTACGCGGTGCAGCAGTTCGAGAAGCACCGGGTGCCTCGCTGTAGGGTGAGGATGACTTTGGAGCCTCATCCCCTGCAGCCAGGCTAGCGCTCCTTGGACTCTGAGTCTTTCGGGTACCGAGCGGAGGACACAATCGAGGCAATCGCTCTGCATGGACTGACTACCTTCTGCGGATTCCATCCCTTGGAGCTGGCTACCCACCCCATTGGGTTGTTCCCCGCGGAAAAGGAGGACGACCCGATGTGGAAGGATCGGGTGGAGCATGCCAAGGACATCTGGGCTCTCTACCCAGGCCACACCGCTCACTTGTCGGTACGATGCATGAACGCTCTGTATCGTCTGCAAGTGATGCGTGGGGAGGCCATGTCTCATTTGATGGCACTACTGGAGGCAACCAAGATCACCCTGGACAACAGGGAGGAGCTCGTGGTGGACTTGTCCCAGGAGCTCGTGGAAAAAGATTTGCAAGTGGAGCAGCTGTCTGATGAGATTCATGAGTTGGAGGAGCTAGTAGGCACCCGGGAGAACACCATCGAGGTTCTCGAAGATCAGCTCCTCAACACTCAGCAGCAGCTAGCAGAAGCAAATGAGCACCTAGACATGCATCACCAAGAGATCCATGGTGAGGAGGCTGACGAGGACGTTGACATCGAGGGAGGGGAGGAGCCTGCTTCCAGTGTAGACACCGCTGGCTCAGAGAGACCCCCTTCCCCCGAGTCCAGCGTTGCCTCGTT
Source organism: Zea luxurians (assembly GCA_029449295.1). Taxonomy (NCBI): domain Eukaryota; kingdom Viridiplantae; phylum Streptophyta; class Magnoliopsida; order Poales; family Poaceae; genus Zea; species Zea luxurians. Next base: position 30,819,870 of record JAOPSE010000010.1, on the reverse strand, counting down.
CGCTCATTAGATGCCAGGCTAATCCTAGAGGTTGATGATAGTTGGACTCCTCGCCACTAGCTTAGCTTTTGCACCCTTAGGGTACTAGGCTAGGTAGAGTTGAGTCTTTTTGGATCATTGATGTAACCATGTTAAACTCTTTTGGAGGTTCAGGGATGATTAATGGCAGTTTAAATTTGAACGGAAAGTTTATGCTTTTGGTTTATGTCGGGATCTATTAAATTGCTATAACTCCCCTACCGTGTTTAAACCTTAAACTTGGAGATGTATTATTAAGCAACCATGTGATTTTTCAGATGGCTGGGAGAGCGCGCCGTGGTCAGAATGAGCACGTTCCTCCACCACCACCGCCTCCCACTCTGCAGGAGCTCATGGCCCAGCAGAATGAGATCCTGAGACAGTTAGCTCAGCGTCAGCCACCACCTCAGCATTATGGTGGAGACCATCAGCGTCACCCCGTCGCTGCTACCTACCAGGAGTTCCTCAGTACCCAGCCTCCACTGTTCACAAGGGCCGAGGACCCACTTGATGCAGATGTCTGGTTGCGGGTGGTGGAATCCAAATTCCCACTGCTCCATGGGGCTTGCTCAGAGGTCACCAAGGTCAGGTTCGCCACCCAGCAGCTTTGCGGACCCGCGAGGACTTGGTGGGACCATTTACTTGCCATGCAGCCAGAAGGTAGAGAAGTGGAATGGAGGGAGTTCAAGGCCGCTTTCAGAGGGCACCATATCCCCGCTGGCATCATGGACCGGAAGCTCAATGAGTTTCTGGCACTCACTCAGGGCAACAAGACAGTGTTGCAGTATGCCCAGGCCTTTAATGACTTGTGCCAGTATGCTGGATACCATGCAGACACGGATGAGAAGAAGCGAGACAGGTTCAGAAGGGGGCTCAGCACCAAGCTCCGTGATCGTCTCAACACCGTCAGGGCCAACAGTTATAATGAGTTGGTCAACATGGCTATCTCCCAGGAGGACTGCATTTTAGCTCGGCAGGCAGAGAAAAAGAGGAAGACCCCTGTGGCAGGACCCTCAGCTCAGCCACAGCGCTTCAGGATTGTATCTGACACGCAGAACAAGGGACCCCAGCAACAGCAAGGGAGATGGGTGATCAGACCACCACAGCAGCAGCAGGCACCCAACCGCACCCAATTTCCCGCTCAGAGGAGCAACCAGCAGCAGCAGCAGTACCGTCAGGCCAATGACAATAGGTGCTTCACTTGTGGTAGCACTGGGCATTATGCCAAAAAATTGCCCCAGAAACCAGCAGAGGCAGGGGCAGAATGTCAATCAGAACCAAGGCAAGAGACAGAAGGTGCAAGTGAGGCAGGGCAAGCTGAACTTCACTACCATGGCTGACATTCCAGAGGGAGCACCCGTCATGACTGGTATCTTTACAGTTTTAAATTTCCCTGCTATTATTCTTTTTGATTCCGGTGCTTCACATAGTTTTATCAGTGCCAAGTTTAGTGCCAAATGCCAGTTGCCCTTTCACCATACCGATGGGGGCATTACAATTTCAACACCCGGAGGCAGAGTTGCCACTTATCAAATCAACAAGAATGTGCCTCTAAAGTTTGGTAGTTTGATAATTAAAACCAACCTTCTTATCTTGGGACTGGATAGTGTGGATATCATACTGGGAACTGATTGGTTGACCAAACATCAGGTAGTGATTGACATTGCAGCTAGGGCCATCGAAGTGCACTCACCAACCTGTGGTGAAATCACACTATATTTACCCAACCAGGGTTGTACCCGATCTTGTGCCTTTGTTATGGTAGAATCCCCAGTGGAAAAGATCCCAGTGGTCTGTGACTATCCGGATGTTTTTCCGGATGAATTGCCAGGGATGCCGCCTGATCGAGATATTGAGTTCGCCATCGAATTGCAACCCGGGACTGCTCCTATCTCCAAGAGACCCTATAGGATGCCTCCCGCGGAATTGGCAGAATTGAAGAAACAATTGCAAGACTTGTTGGACAAGGGGTTTATTCGTCCAAGTACTTCACCATGGGGATGTCCCGCCTTATTCGTGAAGAAAAAGGATGAGAGTTTGAGGATGTGTGTTGACTACCGCCCTCTCAATGCGGTGACCATCAAGAACAAATACCCGTTACCCCGCATTGATGTTCTGTTTGATCAGTTAGTGGGAGCCAAGGTTTTCTCCAAAATAGATCTTCGCTCAGGCTACCATCAGATTAAGATCCGTGCCAGTGACATTCCCAAGACGGCTTTCTCTACCAGATATGGGTTGTATGAGTTTTTGGTGATGTCTTTTGGGCTGACCAATGCCCCGGCTTATTTTATGTACTTGATGAACTCAGTATTCATGCCAGAGCTAGACAAGTTCGTGGTCGTTTTCATTGATGACATTCTGGTCTATTCCAAGAATGAAGCCGAGCACACTAAACATCTGCATACTGTACTTCAGAGACTCCGTGACCATCAGTTGTATGCTAAGTTGTCTAAGTGTGAATTTTGGCTGAAGGAGATTAAATTCTTGGGTCACACAATTTCTCAGGATGGGATATCAGTTGACCCTGAAAAGGTACAGGAAGTGATGGACTAGAAACCTCCGACTACAGTGAGACGGATTCGGAGTTTTCTGGGATTGGCAGGGTATTACCGACGATTTATTCCGGATTTCTCCAGAATTGCCAAGCCAATGACTGAGCTATTGAAGAAGGGAGCCAAGTTCACGTGGAGCCAAAAGTGTGAAGATGCTTTTCATACCTTGAGGCAACATTTGACAACAGCTCCAGTGCTAGCTCAGCCAGATAATACCAAGCCATTTGAAGTTTATTGTGATGCTTCTGGTACAGGACTGGGTTGTGTCTTGATGCAAGATAACCGAGTTATTGCTTATGCTTCCCGAGCTCTCAGACCCCATGAGCAGAACTATCCCACACATGATCTGGAATTGGCAGCAGTGGTTCATGCTCTTAAGATATGGAGACACTATTTAATGGGAGCTCACTGTAACATTTACACTGATCACAAGAGCCTCAAGTACATTTTCACGCAAGCAGATTTGAATATGAGGCAGAGAAGATGGTTGGAATTGATCAAGGACTACGATTTGGAGGTGCATTACCATCCTGGCAAAGCCAATGTTGTGGCAGATGCTTTGAGCAGAAAGGCCCAGTGCAATTGTGTGAACATGGATGCAAGAGTTACCACTTTGTGTGATGAGTTGTGCAAGCTGAACCTAGAAGTGGTTCCTTCTGGTGGATTGAGTTATATCTCAGTGGAGCCCACAATGCAAGAGCAAATAGTCAGGGCGCAGGTTGGGGACAAGGGAGTACAGGTTATTAAAGAAATGATCAAGCAGAAGGCAGAGAAATACAAGTGTTTCCGTCAGGACAGCAAGGGGATTTTATGGTTTGGAGATCGATTGGTTGTCCCCAAGGACCCAGAACTCAGAAAGAAGATATTGGATGAAGCTCACCTTTCCAAGTTCTCCATGCACCCGGGTAGCAACAAGATGTACCATGACCTCAGATCGTTATATTGGTGGACCAGAATGAAGAGAGTAATTGCCAAGTACATCTCCGAGTGTGACACTTGCCAGAGGGTAAAAGCTAGTCATTTGAAGGCAGCAGGCCCTTTGCAACCCCTTCCCATACCATCTTGGAAATGGGAGGACATTTGCATGGACTTCATAGTAGGATTACCCAATACATCCAGGCACCATGATTCTATATGGGTTATTGTGGACAGATTGACCAAGACTGCTCATTTCTTGCCAGTGCACACCACCCACCGGGCGGAGAAGTATGCAGAGATCTACATTGACCAGATAGTTCGTCTGCATGGGATACCAAGGACTATAGTCTCCGACCGAGGAGCACCTTTTGTAGCACGATTTTGGGAGCAATTACAGGAATCACTTGGAACCCACGTAATACGAAGCTCAGCATACCACCCCCAAACAGATGGCCAGACAGAAAGGGTAAATCAGATTTTGGAAGACATGTTGCGAGCATGTGCACTACACTATGGAAAGGATTGGGACAAGTGTCTTTCCTTGGCAGAGTTTTCTTACAATAACAGCTATCAGTCCAGTCTAAAGATGGCACCTTTTGAGGCATTATATGGGAGAAGGTGTAGGACCCCGCTAAATTGGTCTCAAGCAGGAGAAAGGGAAATTTTTGGGCCAGATTTGGTGCTTGAAGCAGAGGCAAAGGTTAGGATTATCAAGAAGAACCTAGAAGCTGCTCAGGCCAGACAAAAGAGTTATCATGACAAGAGGCGGAAGCCTCTACAGTTTGAGGTGGGAGATCATGTCTATCTTAAGATATCACCAACCAAGGGTGTCCAGAGATTCGGGATCAAGGGCAAGTTAGCCCCTCGTTACATTGGACCATATAAGATCAAGGCAAGTTGTGGACCTGTAGCTTACCAATTGGAATTGCCACCCTGCATGGCAGCAGTTCACAATGTGTTCCATGTATCTCAGCTACGGAAATGTGTTCGTCTACCCACTGAAGTGCTACCAGAACCGGACATTGAGATAGAACCAGACTTGTCCTACCAAGAGTACCCCGTCAAGGTATTGGATCAAAAGGAAAGATCAACTCGGGCAAGATCAATCAGAATGTATAAGGTTCAGTGGAGTCACCATTCAGCAGAAGAAGCTACATGGGAGACGGAGGATTTTCTACGCTCTCGCTTCCCCAACTTTCTGCCCAAAGGAGTCGGTATGTAGCCCCAAAACCCCACCCCCACCTGCCCTTTGAAGTCAATTATAAGAAACACTTAGATAACAAGGATAGTCTAAGTTGTGGATTTAACTTAAGAAGGGCTTCCTTCTGAAGTTGCAAAGAGGATGACATTCGAAGAACAGTTAAAAAGGTAAAACTTGAGTATAAGGGGAAAGTAGCACCAACACACCCTCAAAGCATCCCTCCAAGGGGCTCTACCTGAAATCTCGGGACGAGATTCCTTTAAGGGGGGAGGGCTGTAACACCCTATGTGTTACTCAGGGTGTCCACCCCAAGGTTACCCCTTTTTAACCCATAATTACATAAAGATTTGTGGGCAAAGTACTCCAATCTTGGAATTCAAGGTCCTAATCAAGTGCAAACTATCTTGGATATCATGCCCTAGCTTGTAATGCACATCTAAGTGGGGATCTCCCAAAACCCTAGAGCAAAAACCCCCATAGGCAATAATAACCCTAATTGAAGCCATGATCAAAAGATCATGTAAACCTCATGATCATGGTTTGGGCCAAATATAAAAGTTGTAAAATACTTAATAACCTACAATTAATAGTAAGGAAGTACCCCCAAAAAGTTTTCAGAAAAGTCCTAAAAAGATCACCAAAGGTTGAACACAAGGGAGAAATTCAGATTTTGCCTAAGTCAAAAACCAACCCTTGAGCAAAGATCCCACATGTTCACCTTGATCCCCTTTTCAAAACCTGTCGACCCAATTGACAAAATGGCGCCAAATTAACCCTAGAACACCCTGGCAAGAGATGACACCTACCCTAGGGCGCTAGACACGACTTGACACCCCTTTTGTCTCGGTTTGGACCCAGCTGACACAGCAAACTTCTTCCCTCTCTATCTCCCTGCCCTGACCATATCTCGACTTGGAACTCACAGCAAAAGGATAGGATTTGGAGCAGAGAAGTGACCGTACACAGTGACTTTGCCAAGATACGCACGCTATGCCGCTCAAATCGGTCGTTGAACCTTGGCAGAAGCAACCTTCCACGTGTTCGACGCGAGCTGGCATCCGGGGGCGCGCTCAGAGCACGCCCGTGCGCGAACCCCCGCGCGCCCGCGGCCGCCCGTGACCACGCCCGCGCCACGGCTATAAAACCCGCCCCAGTGCTCGGCTGCCTTCCCCATTGCCTCCTCCGTACCTCACCGGACTTGCCCGAGCCAGCCATTGCCTCCGGCGACCTCCCCGCGACCCGCCAGTGCCGCCCGAGAGCAACCACCGTGGCCAACCCCTCTCCCGTCCTCCTCCGTTCGATCCAAGCCCCCAGATAGCTTCCTGGTGAGGCCGTGAGCCTTGCTCAAGCTTAACCCGAGGCCCCGCGTCACCGGAGTAGCCAAATCGCGCTCACCGGAGTTCAAGAACCCGCCGGCGCACGTGGACCGGGTAAACCCCTTCACCATTTTCCAATTCGTTGCGCGCATGGCCTCTGTGTCACCCCATGAAGCTCCTCGTGCACCCTAATTGATCTATACCGTCGTGGTTTGGCCGGAGCAGGCGCCGCCGACGATCCCCGCCGCTTGTGTTCGTGACCAAGGTGACTCCGACCACCTCCGGCGACGACCCGCACATCGACGTGACCGTCGCGACCTCCTGAACGTCACTGACCACCTCGCCGGACCTCCCTCACCGCCGGTAAGCTGCGCCGTCCTTTTCTTTCCCGTGGCTACTGTTTCAGTTGGGGGAAGGACTGCGGGTGAGAGGGAGAGAAAGCCAGGGGGTTAAGTGAAATGTCAGAGACTCGGGGGAATAGTGGCCCGAGGGTAGATCTGCGAGGTTTGATTCGGTTTAAACCCAGGGACCTCGGCGCAAACTGCTTTTTCAGAAAAGCTTTATTAAAACCTGATTTAAATTCAAACAGAAACTTTAAAAACCCATAACTTCTGTTTGGTTTATCCAAATTTGGTCAAACTAATTTTGCCAGACTCTAAATGATGTAACCTATCTAAGAAAAATATAAAACCTCATAAGTACTAGAGAAAAATATAAGGTTCTGATTTAATTTTAGTTTTGACCAAAAGCTTAATAATAGCAAGAAAAATGGTTGTACTATTTAACTAGGGTTAGAAAAATTTGGAGAAGTTTATATCTACCTACTGACCTAGTTAAAAATGTTAAACCCCTCTGTCCATTACATTAAGTTAGCTTTTACCCCTTATTCCATAATATGCTTAAGGTTAAGAAAAATAGAAAAAGTGACATAAATAATGAACCAGAGGGCACCCCTATTTTTGTTAAGATACTTAGTCAATGAAGTTCACTGGAAAAATATATCATACCCTGTTGTAGTATAAAATAAGAAGGATACCTTTTAAATTAATAAAATAAGCATAACTTAGAAAAACCCTACAAAAATAACCCTAAGGTGAAACCTCCCCAAACCTTAGGATAACTAATGTTTTGATAATAAGAACTTAGGAAAAATCTGAAATCTGTTGTTTGATATTTTTCAAATGGCAAGTTAGTTCTAAACACCCTTTCTGCACCAAACTTTAGAAATCCACCATTAAATAACCATCTTGTGGCTCTCTGTCATTTTTGGTACAAGAGCTTATTATCACTGTTAGAGGCCAACAAAAATAACCCTTAGGTCAGGACCCACTTTAATAAAGGACTTGTAGTGCAAAGTGGCTTAATTGCACCACTTTTTGTTATTTTTGTAGACAGCCTAGCCTTTTTATTTTGAATCCCATATTCTTAAGACAGGCCATTTTGACCAAGGGCAAGCCACTGTAATTTTTGTAGAATTATTGAAAATAGTTAATTCACCTTGGTAGTTCAAACCCCACTAGAATTCATAAATGAACACTAAAGAGAGGAAAATGAACAATGGAAATTAGTATGCTCCTAAGACCCTTGTAAATTGTTCCCTGAATTAGAAATATACAAGTGCAATACCAATTCTCCTTGTTTACCCCGAATAAAAACTTAAATATAAAGTGATAAATATAAACCACTAGAAGACCCCCATAGCCAGGGAACCCTAAGTTAATTCTTGACTTAAATTTCTGTAGTTTAATGTTCTTAAATCTTGCATAATCATGACATACATGTTCATTGCATTTCGATAGACTGTAATCTTGCTGACGGAGAGTACATCCTCGTGCCGGAGCAAGGAGCTGCCCAGGAGGTTGCCCCAGACCCAGCACCAGAGCCTGCACCAGAGGACCTGCCTGCCACTGCTTTGGAAGGCAAGCCCCGGTTTTATGCATAACCTGTTCTATATGATATTTTACTACACTTAATGTTTGTAGGCTTGTATTGTGCACTTAAGTGTAGGAGTTGATTTAAACCCTAGTTGCATGATCTCAGGAATCCTATTGAGATGAATACTAGTATGCTAGGTCGAGTAGCTGCTTTATTAATTAGGATCTCGGTAGAAGTCGAGTGATTTTTCTAGCACTCGCGCAAGTTCAGGAATTGGCTGTATTCACTTTCTTATCATATTGATGTTGGTTTGTGGGCAACAATCCATGGGGATTGGTTGTTCACGGGATAAAAAGTTGATTAAGGATTAAGGTGTGGTACCGTGAGTCAAGCGTTTGAACGTACTAAGCACATGCCGAGAAATATGGTAAATCGGTAAGCCTAGTACCTGAGTGAACCTGCCCGCAGACATATCCCCTCACGCGACCTGAGACGTAGTCTCCCATTCCGGTTATGGTGGGTACAAGTGCGGCCACTGCACGACGGCCAGTCGGGGTCAGTGGGGCATTGTACGCCAAGGCGGTGAGCCCTGATCTGTTGCCAGGGAATCGATGGGGACGGTTGATATGTGTGGGGACGGAGTGCCCCTACATGTCGTGTGTTTAGGTTTACCTTGCAAGGATAAAACTCGATTCGAATCGTCTGCTTCTCGCAGCTAATGAGACTGCTTGATCCATGCTGCTACATTGAGTAACAAGTGGAACTGTGCTGAGATGATACAAGCTGTTGATTGCTAAAAATGCTTGCTACTATGTATGAGTAGATAGTACACTTTTAGCCTTAAGAGAGTCACACTTAATTTTGACAAAGTTAAAATCTTGATTTAGAAACTCAGCTAGTGCTTTTGGCAACCCAACCCCACAGCCAAACAGCTGCATGTCTAGAGGTAGAGGAGTATAGACTCCTCACACCGGGTAAGTCTAGCTGAGTATTAGTATACTCAGCCTTGCTTGTGGCATAATTTTACAGGTTCTCTGGAGGAAATGGCTGCTGGAGTGACTTGGCCATCCACCCTGCCACCGGGTTGGACTGTCGAGTGGGACCCTGCCTCGGCTGAGGAGGAGCATGAGGAGTGATGGGATAGGCTTCCCCATCTCTCCATTTATTTACCGTTAGTTTATTTTCCGCTGCACTTCGAACAATGATGACTACTTTTGGCAAAACTCCGATGATGATGATGTAATAATTTAACACTCTTCCATGCATGGTTTTATGCTTTATTGTATTTGCTCTGTGACTCACCATCGAGTGAGACTGTGGTACTTGATCCTGTCAGTGGCCGTGTCGGACTAGATCCGAGGGATTGACGGGTTATTCCCATTTAAGTGTGGTCTAGCCTCTAAGGCAGGGCTTAGGCACTTAAGTTGGAATAATTCGGGCAGTTCTGCCACAGCGGCACTGGATGATCTCCCCCAGGGGGAAGGATGACACCACAGTCACCGGATGAGACTCGAAGTAGTGTTGCAACTTTCGCTGTGTCAGAATCATTACGTAGAGCAGCTTCTGGATCTGTGGGTAGCGACCTTTGGTCTCAGAAAGCACTTCGCTGATGAAGTAGACTGGCCTCTGGATGGGCAGTGCATGCCCTTCTTCTCATCTCTCGACTACAATCGCGGCGCTGACCACCTGAGTGGTAGCGACTACGTAGATCAAGAGGGCTTCTCCTGCAGCGGGGGGCACCAGGATGGGTGTATTTGTAAGGAGCGCCTTAAGGTTTTCGAGGGCTTCCTTGGCCTCGGCGGTCCAAGTGAAGCACTCGGCCTTCCTTAAGAGGCGGAACAGAGGCAAGCCTTTCTCGCCAAGGCGTGAGACGAAGCGGCTCAGAGCCGCAAGGCATCCCATGACCCTCCATACTCCTTTCAAATCTTTGATCAGTCCCATGTTGGTGATGGCCGCGATTTTCTCCGGATTGGCCTCGATGCCTCGCTCGGAGACGATGAATCCAAGGAGCATGCCTCGGGGGACTCCGAAGACACACTTCTCAGGGTTGAGTTTCACGCCTTTCGCTCTCAAACACTTGAATGTTGTTTCAAGGTCAGAGAGGAGGTCGGAGGCTCTCTTCATCTTGACAACGATGTCATCGACGTAAGCCTCGACCGTTCTGCCGATGTGTTCTCCGAACACGTGGTTCATGCACCTCTGGTAAGTGGCGCCTGCATTCCTCAAACCTAATGGCATTGTAGTGTAACAGTACATGCCCAAAGGTGTGATGAAAGAAGTCGTGAGCTGGTCGGACTCTTTCATCTTGATTTGGTGATAGCCTGAGTAGGCATCGAGGAATGACAGGGTTTCGCACGCAGCAGTGGAGTCCACGATTTGATCGATGCGAGGTAGAGGATAGGGAACTTTTGGACATGCCTTGTTTAGACCAGGGTAGTCTACACACATCCTCCATTTCCCATCCTTCTTCCTTACAAGAACAGGGTAAGCTAACCATTCGGGATGGAATACCTCTTTGATAAACCCTGCCGCGAGTAGCTTGTGGATCTCCCCGCCTATGGCCCTGCGCTTTTCTTTGTCGAAACGGCGCAGGGTTTGCTTCATGGGTCGGGCTCCAGCTCTGATGTCCAGTGAGTGCTCGGCGACATCCCTCGGTATGCCGGGCATGTCTGAGGGACTCCACGCAAAGACTTCGGCGTTTGCACAGAGAAAGTCGACGAGCACTGCTTCCTATTTGGGGTCGAGCTCGGAGCCGATCCGAACTTTCTTGCTGGCGTCGTTGCCGGGGTCGAGAGAGACGGACTTGACCGCCTCAACTGGTTCGAAGTTGCCGGCATGCCGCTTCGCGTCGAGCGCCTCCTTGGAGAGGCATTCTAGGTCAGCGATGAGGGCCTCGGACTCGGTGAGAGCCTCAGCGTACTCCACGCACTCCACGTCGCATTCATACGCGTGGCGGTACGTGGATCCGACGGTGATGATCCCGTTCAGGCCTGGCATCTTAAGCTTGAGGTAGGTGTAGTTGGGGACGGCCATGAACTTGGCGTAGCATGGTCTTCCCAATACCGCATGGTAGGTTCCTCGGAACCTGACGACCTCAAAGGTGAGAGCTTCCTTTCGGAAGTTAGAGGGAGTTCCGAAGACAGACGGGTAAGTCGATCCGTCCGAGGGGTAGGATTCGCTTCCCGGGTGCGATCCCGTGGAAGGGTGCCGCACCGGCCCGGACCTCGGACCGATCAACCCCTAAGAGTTCTAGGGTCTCGGCGTAGATGATGTTAAGGCTGCTACCTCCGTCCATGAGCCTAACGTTGCCGATGATCGGATCGACGACGAGCGGGTACCTTCCTGGGCTTGGCACGAAGTCGGGGTGGTCGCCTCGGTCGAAGGTGATAGGCTTGTCGGACCAGTCTAGTTAGACGGGCGCTGCCACCTTCACCAAGCAGACCTCCCGGCGCTCCTGCTTGCGGTGCCGAGCCAAGGCGTTCGCCGCCTGCCCGCCATAGATCATGAAGCAGTTATGGACTTCCGGGAACCCTTCTTCCTTGCCGCCCTCCTTCTTGTCGTTGTCATGGCCCTTGCCATCTTCCGCCGGGGGCCCGGTCTTATGGAAGTAGCGCCGGAGCATGACACATTCTTCGAGGGTGTGCTTGACATTCCTCGGTGATAGGGGCACGGCTCCTTGAGCATCTTGTCGAACGCGTCGGCCCCTCCAGGAGGTTTCCGAGGGTTCCTGTGCTCGACCGCAGCAACGAGATTCGTGTCAGCGGCGTCGCGCTTCGCTTGCGACTTGTTTTTGGCCTTCTTCTTCGTGCCCCGCTGGGCGGACGCCTCGGGGGCGTCTGTCTTCGGCTCTCCTAGAGGCTGCTTGTCCTTTCGGAAGATGGCTTCGACCGCCTCTTGACCCGAGACGAACTTGGTGGCGACGTCCATCAGTTCACTCGCACGGGTGGGAGTCTTGTGCCCCAGTTTGCTTACCAGGTCTCAGTAAGTGGTGCCGGTGAGGAAAGCCCTGATGACATCTGAGTCGGTAACGTTGGGCAGCTCGGTGCGCTGCTTCAAAAACCGTCAGATGTACTCTCAGAGGGACTCCCCTGGCTGCTGGCAGCAGCTTCGGAGGTCCCACGAGTTCCCAGGGCACACGTACGTGCCTTGGAAGTTTCCCGCGAAAGCTTTGACCAGATCGTCCCAGTCGGAGATCTGCGCAGGAGGTAGATGCTCCAGCCAGGCTCGGGCGGTGTCGGAGAGGAAAAGGGGTAGATTACGGATGATGAGGTTGTCATCATCCGCCCCTCCCAACTGGCATGCCAGTTGATAGTCCGTGAGCCACAACTCCGGCCTCGTCTCCCCTGAGTACTTGGTGATGGTAGTCAGGGCTCGGAAACGGGCAGGGAATGGCGCTCATCGTATGGCCCGGCTGAAGACCCGCGTACTGGGTGGTTCTTGCGAAGGACTGCGGTCCTCCTCGCTGTTGCAGCGTCCCCCGCGCCTGGGATGGTAGCCTCAGCGCACCTTCTCATCGAGGCGGGCTCGATGGTCAGGATGGTGGTGCTCGTTGCTGAGGCGTTCCCGGGCGGCAGGCGCCTCGTCCTGCGCTCGCTCGGGATGGATCGAGGCTTCCTGAATGCATCGGGAGGACACCGCATGATGCTCCGAGGGGTTAGCTCGCCTGCGGGAGGCGGAGCTCTCGGCTCATCGAACCATGGCGCCTTCCAGGAGATCCTTGAGTTCGCCTTGGATACACCGTCCCTCGGTGGTGGATGGCTCCGGCATGGCTCAAAGTAGCATCACCGCTGTAGCTAGGTCCTGGCCGGACCCGCTGACGGCCGGGGGCAGCGCTGCCCTGGCATTGTCAACGATGCGGCGCCGGATGTCTTGGGCCTGATGACAGGCTTCTCCAGCGAGTGTTCGGCCTGCCCACTCCTATTCGATGTTCTGTCGGAGCTGCACAAGCCGGCCTGCTTCCCCGTCGACCCGGGCCTGCATCTCGCGGATTTGCTTGAGCTGTATGTCCTGACCCCCCGCAGGGACTGGGACCATAGCTAGCTCCTGTAGGATGCCAACGCGAGATGCGGGCCTAGGAGGATCGTCAACCTCTAGCATACCGAGGTGGTTGCCTTCGTTGTGATCTCCCAGATCGACGTGGAAACATTCGCGACTTGGGCCGTAACCCTCGTCGCCAAGGTCATGGCCATCGTCAGAACAACCGGAGAGGCAGTGGTCACATGCGGACATGAAGTCCCGCATGGCACCGGGGTCATTGAGGCTAGAGAAATCCCAACCGGAGTCGGGGTCGTCCTCCTCCTCAGAACCCGTCGGTCCGAAGGTTGAGACGGCTGTCAGTCGGTCCCAGGTCGACCACATGTGGTACCCCGGGAGGCTTGGATACGCCTTTACGAAGGCGCTCACCGCAGCGGGGTCGCTAGGTGGATCAAAGCTGAACCGAAAAGGTACGAGATGGAAAACGGACGGTACCTCTTGGTCGATGGACGGTGGTGAAGTCGTGTCGGGGGCGGAGTACACCGTCATCTCAGGTACGAGAGTAACGCCCAGCAGGTCCTTTGCGAGGGTGCTGGCGTCATCAGTCCGCTTGGGGCTGACACGTCGCGGGGAAGTGATACCCGACGTCGTCTCAGGTGCGAGGACAATGCCCGACATGTCCCCTGGGGGAGTGCCAGCGTCGTCGACTCGCTCTGGTGCGACAGCCGACAAGGTGCCGCCTCCTGCGTGGCCATGGTAGCCTCGTCTCTGCCTCCTCCGGCGAGGAGGGTGGCGGGGACGACCAGAGCGCTCCTCTTCCGCCGTGGGGAGATGCTGTCGTAGAGCTCGCCGCCGCCGGGCGAGTCAGAGACCGTCGTTGTCGTCACGCCGTGGGGGGAGGAGTACCATGTCGTAGCTACCATCGAGGGTCATGAACTCGAGACTCCTGAAGCGGAGCACTGTCCCGGGCTGAAGAGGTTGCTGAAGACTCCCCATCTGGAACTCAACGGGAAGGTGTTCATTAACACGCAGCAGGACCCTACCTGGCGCGCCAACTATCGGCGTCTCAGACCTGGGGGGTCCCTTGGACCAACGAGTGAAATCGCTGCGTGCTCCTGCCCAGATGGGTTGGCGCGGGATGGAACACAAGATGTGGGGCAAGCCTTGTATTATCCTGCACCAGGGGTGCCGCTCGTAGTAGGGGTTACAAGCGCGTCGCGAGAGGGAGAGAGAGAGTTCGTCCGCTCCTTCCCTCGCGTGAACCCCCCTCAGGGTGGCCTTGGACCTCCCTTTTATAGACGCAAGGAGAGGGTCCAGACGTACAATGGGGGGCGTAGCTATGCGTAAACGTGTCCGGCAGAGGAGCGCCTAAGCCTTGTGTATATGCCAACATGGCCGTCGGGGGAGAGTTCGAGCCCTGTACACGTGATAGTGTGGCCGTCGGAGGAGCGCCTGAGTCCTGTAGGAGTACAGCTGGCAGTGCGGCAAGGGTCCTGCTGGCGTCTCGTTGCTGTCGCAAGTGGCTGAGAGCCACCGGCATCATGGTGCACGCGGGGCACCATCATTACCCGTCGCCGGGTTAAGCCAGATGGGACGCCGGTCTTGTTCCTTCTAGCCTGAGCAGGCTAGGAATAGGGTAATGATGTATCCCCTGTTGGCGCGGTCGGTCTGAGCCCAAGGTCGGGCGAGGCGGAGACTTCTGTCGAGGCCGAGGCCGGGGTCGGGCGAGGACGCGATTCCTCCCGAGACCGAGGTCGAGGCCGAGTTCGGGGGTCGGGCGAGGTGGAGACCTCCTCCCGAGGCCAGAGCCTGAGGTCGAGGCCGAGTCGGAAACCTCCTCCCGAGGCTGGAGCCTGAGGTCGGGCGAGGTGGAGCTTCCTGTTGCGCCCGAGGCCGAACTCGATGGTTGATCATGACTTGTTGTCAGTCTTTGCCTGGGTGGTTAACATGGCAGTCGGAGCAGGGCGAGCGGCGCTGTTTTCCTGTCACATCAGTACAGTAAAGAAGAGGGGCAAAGTAACTGCGGTCACTTCGGCCTGGCCGACTGAGGCGCGTGTGTCAGGATACGGCGTCAGGCATCCCCTGCATTGAATGCGCCTGCGAAGCGGTCGGTTGGTGAGGCGGTCTGGCCAAGGTTGCTTCACAACGAAGCCTGCCCGAGCCGAGCTTCAGGAGAGCCGAGTGGGCGCCCGCTGCCTGAGGAGGCCCTCGGGCGAGGCGTGAACTCGTCTGGGACTACTGCTCCGGCCCGAGGCTGGGCTCGGGCAAGATCGCGTCCCTTGGGTAGACGAAGCCTTGACTTGAACCGCACCCGTCAGTTGTTCTGAGGGTGTTTACCAGCCATGATTAGGAGCGTTGGGGGTACCCCTAATTATGGTACCCGACAATAAGAGTGAACTCTCGACCATTGGATTGTCGATGGATAATAAGAGGACCTACTCAATGTCATAAGTAGTTCAACAAGTCGGTTTTACTAACTTGTAACTGCCCTATGAACAAAGGTTGAGTTTAGAGATCGTTTTGTCGAGTTGTCTAAACTCACTTTGGTTTAACCCACCCTAAAGAAAGTACTTACAAGAATCAAGTTAAGTCGACCGATAACCACCTAATCATCGCTCTAGTCATGCCTCGATCGCCTCACGTGTGCTTTTCCAGCATGTGTGATCAAGCTGAGCCATGTCTAGTGCTTGATAAAATGGAATAGACACGAAGTCAGCATTTATAGATCCTTTCGCTGGTGATTTTTCGCGTCTCTATCATTTTTCATGGACTTGGATTCTCTGGCTAACACGAGTTAACTATGATGTTATTCAACATCCACACTCATCTTATGTGCTATGAGTTTCTGGCAACCACTTATTGGTAAACCTCTTTCTGTGTGTTTTACCCAAGTGGTTGAATCTGGTTCTGTTTGGGTAAAGTCGCATATCTACTGCTCACCCAATAGACTCCGATAGTACAGTGTCATCAGAAAAAACAAACTGCACACATGTAACCTTTTGTGTTCTTCTGTCAGATATCGTCTATATTGATGGACATCATTAAATTAGCTTACGGCGATACATGCTATGTCCACTAGAGAAACAATACCCTGAGGCACTCGCCCTCGCTCAGAACTGCCTTATGATTACCGCTGATATGGACATGGGTTACATGCTTCTCTACTTGTCGTGGACCATAATTAGGGGTACCCTCAAGACGCCTAATTCTCAGCTGGTAACCCCCATCAGCATAAAGCTGCAGAGGCCTGATGGGTGCGATTAAGTCAGGGATCAGTCCATACGAGCGATTCGATCACGCCTCGCCCGAGCCTAGCCTCGGGCAAGGGCAGCAGACCTTGAGGTGTTTCCGTCTCGCCCGAGGCCCCCTTTTTTACGGCAGACGCATCTCCGGCTCGCCCGAGGCCTTGCCTTCGTTAAGAAGCAAGCCTGACTAAATCGCCGCGCCGACCGACCAAGTCACAGGGGCATTTAACGCAAAGGTAGCCTGGCACCTTTATCCTGACGCGTGCCCCCTGGCAGAGCCGAAGTGACCGCCGTCACTTCGTCGCTCCAATGACCGGTCTGACAGAAGGACAGCGCCGCCTGCGCCATCCCGACTGCAGTGCCACTTGATAGAGTGAGACTGACAGGCAACCAGGCCTTGCCAAAGGCGCCATAGGAAGCTCCGCTCGACCCAGGGCTCGGACTCGGGCTAAGGCCCCGGAAGACGGCGAACTCCGCTCCGCCCGACCCAGGGCTCGGACTCGGGCTAAAGCCCCGGAAGACGGCGAACTCCGCTCCGCCCGACCCAGGGCTCGGACTCGGGCTGAGGCCCCGGAAGACGGCGAACTCCGCTCCGCCCGACCCAGGGCTCGGACTCGGGCTAAGGCCCCGGAAGACGGCGAACTCCGCTCCGCCTGACCCAGGGCTCGGACTCGGGCTAAGGCCCCGGAAGACGGCGAACTCCGCTCCGCCCGACCCAGGGCTTGGACTCGGGCTAAGGCCCCGGAAGACGGCAAACTCCGCTCCGCCCGACCCAGGGCTCGGACTCGGGCTAAGGCCCCGGAAGACAACGAACTCCGCCTCGCCCGACCCCAGGGGTCGGACTCCGCCCTGGCCTCTGCCAAACGACCTCCGCCTCGCCCGACCCAGGAGCTCGGGCTCGGCCTCGGCCATGCAGGACAGACTCGACCTCGGCTTCGGAGGAGCCTCCATGTCGCCCGGCCTAGGGCACAAGTCCGCCACGTCAACAGGAAGCGCCATCATCACCCTACCCCGAGCCGACTCGGGCCACAGAGAACAGGACTGACGTCCCATCTGGCTAGCTCCGCCAGATAGGCAATGATGGCGCCCCGCTAGACCCATGACGACGGCGGCTCTCAGCTCCCTTACGGAAGCAGGGGGACGTCAGCAAGGACCGAACCGCTCCGACAGCTGTCCCTCCACCAGGCTCCGTTACTCCTCCGACAGCCACGACACCACACCAGCTGGGTACCAAGATCTCTCCGGCTGCCACCTTGGCATGTACTTAGGGCACTAGCTCTCCCCCGCTAGACATGTAGCACTCTGCTGCACCCCCATTGTACACCTGGATCCTCTCCTTACGCCTATAAAAGGAAGGACCAGGGCCTTCTTAGAGAAGGTTGGCCCCGCGGGAACGAGGGCAGGGGCAGGCGCTCTCTTGGGGCCGCTCGCTCCCCTCACCCGCGTGGACGCTTGTAACCCCCTACTGCAAGCGCACCCGACCTGGGCGCGGGGCGAACACGAAGGCCGCGGGAATCTCCACCTCCCTCACGACTCGGCACGCGGCACACTCACTCGTCGGCTTAGGGACCCCCCAGTCTCGAAACGCCGACAGTTGGCGCGCCAGGTAGGGGCCTGCTGCGTGTTGACGAGCAGTTTCCCGTCAAGCTCCAGATGGGCAGTCTCCAACGACCTCTCCAACCCGGGACGGTGCTCCGTTTCGGGAGCCTCGAGTTCATGTCTTTCGACGGCAGCTACAACATGATACTCCTTCCACCGCCGCGCGACGGCGACAATGGTGGCCGACAGCCCGCCTGCCGGCGGCGGAATCGACGACGTCTTCCCCGCGTGGGGGAAGAACGACATTCGAGCTCGCCCCATCCTCTCCCTCGCCATCAGAGGAGGAGGCGGGGCAACCAGGGCCGAGCGGGAGGCTGCGCTCCGTCGACTGTCGAGCGAATCGACATCCCCAGCGCCCCAACGGAGGACGCGTCGGGCGTCACCCTCGCGTTTGAGGCGAAGGCGAGCGCCGTCCCCCCGCAACACGCCAACCCCGAGCAAGTGGACGACGCCAGCACGCTCACGGAGGGCCTGCAGGACGTCGCCCTCGTACCCAAGACGACGGCGCGATCAGCCCCCGATGTGACTTCGTCGCTCCTCGTCGACCAAAAGGTACCGACTGATTCCCATCCTTCGTCATTTCGACTCGACCTCAACCCGCCTAGCGACCTCGCTCTGGCGGGCGCTCACGTTGAGGCGAGTGCAACCTCTCTTGGGTTTCGTGTGCGGTCGCCTTGGGACCGACTGACGGGCGTCTCGACCTACGGGCCCTCTGGGTCCGAGGAAGATGATGACCCCAGCATCTGCTGGGATTTCTCTGGATCTGGCAACCCCAGTGCCATGCGGGACTTCATGATCGCATGCAACTACTGCCTCTCCGACTGTTCCGACGGCAGCCGCAGCCTTGGCGACAGGGACTGCGGCCCGAGCCGCGAATGTTTCCACGTCGAGCTAGGGGATCCCTCCGGAGGCAACCGTCTCGGCATGCCGGAGGATGATGATCTCCCTAGGCCAGTGCCTCGCGCCGACATCCCGCGGGAGCTAGCTGTGGTCCCCGTTCCGGCGGGGGGTCACGACCCACAGCTTGAGCAAGTCCGCGGGGCGCAGGCCAGGCTCGACGAGGGGGCAGGAGCGCTCGAGTCGATCCGCCGGGACGTCGGGCAGGTATGGGCGGGCCAGCCCCCGGCCGGAGAAATACGTCACCTGCCCCGGGGTCTCCAGCACCGCATCGCCAACGATGCCAGGGACCGGCCGCCACCCGCATCCAGCGGGGCCGGTCAGGACCTGGCAGCCGCAGCGATGCTCCTCCGCGTGATGCCGGAGTCATCAACCACCGAGGGTCGGTGAATCCAGGGAGAGATCAAGCATCTCCTGGAAGGCGCTGCGGCCCGGCGGGCCGAGAGCTCTGCCTCCCGAAGGCAGGGGTACCCCTCGGAACCTCGTGCCGCGACTTCCCGACTCATGCGGGAAGCCTCGGTCTACACCGGGCGCACGCGCAACACCGCGCCTGCGGCCCCGAGCCACCTCGGCGACGAGCACCCTCATCGCGACCTTCGGGCCCGCCTCGACGAAAGGGTGCGCTGAGGCTATCACCCCAGGCGTGGGGGACGCTACGACAGCGGGGAGGATCGGAGTCCCTCGCCCGAACCACCCGGTCCGCAGGTCTTCAGCCGGGCCATTCGGCGGGCGCCGTTTCCGCCCCGATTCCGACCCCCGACTACTATCACAAAGTACTCGGGGGAAACGAGACCGGAATTGTGGCTCGCGGACTACCGCCTGGCCTGTCAACTGGGTGGAACGGACGACGACAACCTCATCATCCGCAACCTCCCCCTGTTCCTCTCCGACACTGCTCGCGCTTGGTTGGAGCACCTGCCTCCGGGGCAGATTTCCAACTGGGAAGATTTGGTCCAGGCTTTCGCCGGCAACTTCCAGGGCATGTACGTGCGCCCCAGGAATTCCTGGGACCTCCGAAGCTGCCGGCAACAGCCGGGAGAGTCTCTTCGGGACTACATCCGGCGATTCTCGAAGCAGCGCACCGAGCTGCCCAACATCACCGACTCCGATGTCATCGGCGCGTTCCTTGCCGGCACCACCTGCCGTGACCTGGTGAGCAAGTTGGGTCGCAAGACCCCCACCAGGGCGAGCGAGCTGATGGACATCGCCACTAAGTTCGCCTCTGGCCAGGAGGCGGTCGAGGCCATCTTCCGAAAGGACAAGCAGCCCCAGGGCCGCCCATCGGAGGATGCTCCCGAGGTGTCTACTCCGCTCGGCGCCAAGAAGAAAGGCAGGAGGAAGTCGCAAGCGAAACGCGACGCCGCCGACGCAGACCTTGTCGCCGCCGCCGAATACAAGAACCCTCGGAAGCCCCCCGGAGGTGCCAACCTCTTCGACAAGATGCTCAAGGAGACGTGCCCTTACCATCAGGGGCCCGTCAAGCACACCCTCGAGGAGTGCGTCATGCTTCGGCGCCACTTCCACCGGGCCGGGCCACCCGCAGAGGGTGGCAGGGCCCACGACGACGACAAAAAAGAAGATCACCAAGCAGGAGAGTTCCCCGAGGTCCGCGACTGCTTCATGATCTACGGAGGGCATGCGGCGAATGCCTCGGCTCGGCATCGTAAGCAAGAGCGTCGGGAGGTCTGCTCGGTGAAGGTGGCGGCGCCAGTCTACCTAGACTGGTCCGACAAGCCCATCACCTTCGACCAAGATGACCACCCCGACCACGTGCCGAGCCCGGGGAAGTACCCGCTCGTCGTCGACCCCATCATCGGCAACGTTAGGCTCACCAAGGTCCTGATGGATGGGGCAGCTGCCTCAATATCATCTACGCCGAGACCCTCAGGCTCCTGCGCGTCAATCTGTCCTCCGTCCGAGCAGGCGCTGCGCCCTTCCACGGGATCATTCCTGGGAAGCGCGTCCAGCCCCTCGGACGGCTCGACCTTCCTGTCTGCTTCGGAACACCCTCCAACTTCCGAAGGGAGACTTTGACGTTCGAGGTGGTCGGGTTCCGAGGAACCTACCACGCAGTATTGGGGAGGCCATGCTACACGAAGTTCATGGCCATCCCCAACTACACCTACCTGAAGCTCAAGATGCCGGGCCCCAACGGGGTCATCACTGTCGGCCCCACATACAAACACGCGTTCAAATGCGATGTAGAGTGCGTGGAGTACGCCGAGGCCCTCGCCGAGTCCGAGGCCCTCCTCGTCGACCTGGAAAACCTCTCCCGAGAGGTGCCGGACGTGAAGCGACACGCCGGCAACTTCGAACTAGCGGAGACGGTTAAGGCCGTCCCTCTCGACCCCAGTGGCGACACCTCCAAGCAGATCCGGATCGGTTCCGGGCTCGACCCCAAATAGGAAGCATTGCTCGTCGACTTTCTCCGAGCAAACGCCGACGTCTTTGCGTGGAGTCCCTCGGACATGCCCGGCATACCGAGGGATGTCGCCGAGCACTCGCTGGATATTCGGGCCGGAGCCCGACCGGTCAGGCAGCCTCTGCGCCGGTTCGACGAGGAAAGGCGCAGGGTGATAGGCGAGGAGATCCACAAGCTGTTGGCAGCAGGGTTCATTAAAGAGGTATTCCATCCCGAATGGCTTGCCAACCCTGTGCTTGTGAGGAAGAAAGGGGGGAAATGGCGGATGTGTGTAGACTACACTGGTCTCAACAAAGCATGTCCGAAGGTTCCCTACCCTCTACCTCGCATCGATCAAATCGTGGATTCCACTGCTGGGTGCGAAACCCTGTCTTTCCTCGATGCCTACTCAGGGTATCATCAAATCAAGATGAAAGAGTCCGACCAGCTCGCAACTTCTTTCGTCACGCCCGTCGGCATGTACTGCTATGTCACCATGCCGTTCGGTTTGAGGAACGTGGGTGCAACGTACCAGCGGTGCATGAACCATGTGTTCGGCGAACACATCGGTCGCACGGTCGAGGCCTACATCGATGACATCGTAGTCAAGACAAGGAAGGCCTCCGACCTCCTCTCCGACCTTGAAGTGACATTCCGGTGTCTCAAGGCAAAGGACGTCAAGCTCAATCCCGAGAAGTGTGTCTTCGGGGTGCCCCGAGGCATGCTCCTGGGATTCATCGTCTCCGAGCGGGGCATCGAAGCCAACCCGGAGAAGATCGCAGCCATCACCAGCATGGGGCCCATCAAGGACTTAAAAGGCGTACAGAGGGTCATGGGATGTCTTGCGGCCTTGAGCCGTTTCATCTCGCGCCTCGGCGAAAGAGGCCTGCCTCTGTACTGCCTCTTAAGGAAGGCCGAGTGCTTCACTTGGACCCCCGAGGCCGAGGAAGCTCTCGGGAACCTGAAGGCGCTCCTCACCCAGGCGCCCGTCTTGGTACCCCCAGCTGATGGAGAAGCCCTCTTGGTCTACGTCGCCGCTACCACTCAGGTGGTTAGCGCCGCGATCGTGGTCGAAAGGCAAGAAGAGGGGCATGCACTGCCCATTCAGAGGCCAGTTTACTTCGTCAGCGAGGTGCTGTCCGAAACCAAGATCCGCTACCCACAAGTTCAGAAGCTGCTGTATGCAGTGATCCTGACGAGGCGAAAGTTGCGACATTACTTCGAGTCTCATCCGGTAACTGTGGTGTCATCCTTCCCCCTGGGGGAGATCATCCAGTGCCGAGAGGCCTCGGGACGGATCGCAAAGTGGGCGGTGGAAATCATGGGCGAGACAATCTCGTTCGCCCCTCGGAAGGCCATCAAGTCCCAGGTACTGGCGGACTTCGTAGCCGAATGGGTCGACACACAGTTGCCGACGGCTCCGATCCAACCGGAGCTCTGGACCATGTTTTTCGACGGGTCGCTGATGAAGACGGGAGCCGGCGCGGGCCTGCTCTTCGTCTCGCCCCTCGGGAAACACCTGCGCTAAGTGCTGCGCCTCCATTTCCCGGTGTCCAACAATGTGGCTGAGTACGAAGCTCTGATCAACGAATTGCGAATCGCCATTGAGCTAGGGGTCCGACGCCTCGACGTCCGCGGCGACTCGCAGCTCGTCATCGACCAGGTCATGAAGAACTCCCACTGCCGCGACCCGAAGATGGAGGCCT
This sequence comes from Zea luxurians, assembly GCA_029449295.1. Classification (NCBI taxonomy): domain Eukaryota; kingdom Viridiplantae; phylum Streptophyta; class Magnoliopsida; order Poales; family Poaceae; genus Zea; species Zea luxurians. Next base: position 30,797,168 of record JAOPSE010000010.1, on the reverse strand, counting down.
ACTGTGATGAGGTTCGACGCCTGGAAGACAAGTTCTACGGGCTCGAGCTTAACCACATCGCCCGGCGCTACAACGAGACTGCGGACGAGCTGGCAAAGATAGCCTCGGGGCGAACGACGGTTCCCCCGGACGTCTTCTCCCGGGATCTGCACCAACCCTCCGTCAAGATCAGCGACACGCCCGAGCCCGAGGAGCCCTCGGCCCCGTCCGAGGTAACCTCGGCCCAGCCCGAGCCGTCCTCGGTTCAGCCCGAGGAACCCTCGGCTCCCGAGGGCGAGGCGCTGCGCATCGAGGAGGAGCGGAGCGGGGTCACGCCTGATCAAGATTGGCAGGCCCCGTACCTGCAATATCTCCGCCAAGGAGAGCTACCCCTCGACCAGGCCGAGGCACGGCGGGTAGCGTGACGCGCCAAGTCGTTCGTCTTGCTGGGCGATGAGAAGGAGCTCTACCACCGCAGCCCCTCGGGCGTCCTCCAGCGATGCATCTCCATCGCCGAAGGTCAGGAACTCCTGCAAGAGATACACTCGGGGGCTTGCGGCCATCACGCAGCGCCTCGAGCCCTTGTCGGGAACGCTTTCCGGCAAGGCTTCTACTGGCCGACGGCGGTGGCTGACGCCACTAGAATTGTCCGCACCTGCGAAGGGTGTCAATTCTATGCGAAGCAGACCCACCTGCCCGCTCAGGCTCTACAGACGATACCCATCACCTGGCCCTTCGCTGTGTGGGGTCTGGACCTCGTCGGCCCTCTGCAGAAGGCGCCCGGGGGCTACACGCACCTGCTGGTCGCCGTCGACAAATTCTCCAAGTGGATCGAGGTCCGACCCCTGAACAGCATCAGGTCCGAGCAGGCGGTGGCGTTCTTCACCAACATCATCCATCGCTTCGGGGTCCCAAACTCCATCATCACCGACAACGGCACCCAGTTCACCGGCAAAAAATTCTTGGATTTTTGCGAGGATCACAACATCCGGGTGGACTGGGCTGCCGTAGCTCATCCCATGTCGAATGGGCAAGTAGAGCGTGCCAATGGCATGATTCTACAAGGGCTCAAGCCTCGGATTTACAACGACCTCAACAAGTTCGGCAAGCGATGGATGAAGGAGCTCCCCTCGGTGGTCTGGAGCCTGAGGACGACGCCGAGCCGAGCCACGGGTTTCACGCCGTTCTTCCTGGTCTACGGGGCCGAGGCCGTCTTGCCCACGGACCTGGAATACGGCTCCCCAAGGACGAGAGCCTACAACGACCAAAGCAACCAAGCTAGCCGAGAAGACTCGCTGGACCAGCTGGAAGAGGCTCGGGACAGGGCCTTACTACACTCGGCGCGGTATCAGCAGTCCCTGCGACGCTACCACGCCCGAGGGGTCCGACCCCGAGACCTCTAGGTGGGCGACCTGGTGCTTCGGCTGCGGCAAGACGCCCGAGGGAGGCACAAGCTCACGCCCCCCTGGGAAGGGCCATTCATCATCACCAAAGTTCTGAAGCCCGGAACGTACAAGCTGGCCAACAGTCAAGGCGAGGTCTACGGCAACGCTTGGAACATCCAACAGCTACGTCGCTTCTACCCTTAAGATGTTTCCAAGTTGTTCATATACCTCGCACCCACGCAAAGTTTAGTCAACAAGGAAGGGTCGGCCTCGCCTCGGCAAAGCCCGACCCTCCCTCGGGGGCTAAAAGGGGGGAAACCCCCTCTGCGTCAAAATTTTCCTCGAAAAAAATCTCTTTTGCCAGAATATCTTTCGTGCTTTTTGACTACTTCGAAAAGTGGGTCCTGGAAACGACGGAGTACACGTAAGCAGTCAAGGCTGACCGAGCCGAGGGACTCCCACGCCTCCGGGATACGGATACCTCACTCATCACCTTCTGCGATAAGTAACTCGCGTTCGGATAAAATGCCTCCGCGGATCGAACAAGTCTTTACGTTCGGAAGCCCTTCTGCCGAAGCGATCCTTCGAGCCTTCTCGACCGAGTCGACGACAGGGCCTCACGGACGGGTGAAAGTACGCGTAAGCGGCAAGGCTGACCGAGCCGAGGGACTCCCACGCCTCCGGGATACGGATACCTCACTCATCACCTTCCGCGAGAAGCAACTCTCGCTCGCACTAACATCCCTGTTACCGACAAAAAGTCCAGATACTCGAAACAGGAGGAAAAGAGACGCAGCTTTAAAACGCAGCGAGGGTGTGTGTTCTGGCCTCGACGGCCGCACAAGGCACACGCTACAAGACAATCTGATCCTGCAGGCTCGGGTCTTGACGCTGGAAGGGGACAGCAGCACCCTCGGCATCGACGGCACCTTCGGCGAGGCCCGACCTAGCCTCGGACGACGACGCAGTCCGAGGGTCTCTGCTCCGAAGGACGATGTCATCACCACGCCCGGGCAATCGCTGTCAGGGTCTTCCCCAAGAATCCGGCCCGAGCAGGCGGCTCGGCCGGTCACCCCGAGGCCTCGGCTGATCAACTCCGGCGTCGATCCTGCCAACGGGCAACCCGGCTAGGCTCCGACCAACCAGGTTTCATTTTCGAGCCAACTCCGCCTCTGTTCATGCTGATATCGCTACCCCTGGCCTCGGCTCGATGAGGAGCGGCCGAGGGGTCTCTTTAACTAAGCTAGGGGAACCTCGGACAGCAGGGCCGACCGAGCCAAGGGACTCCTACGCCTCCGGGATACGGATACCTCACTCGTCACCTTGACACGGGGCGACTCATGCTTGGTGAAGCGGTTCAGATAGTCAACAGACGAGTCTTAGTGCTCGGAAATGAGGAAAAAACACGGCTCCATGCCGAAATTACATACATGTTCAGGCCTCGACAGCCGCAATGAACAAAAAACCCTGGCATTCGAAATGCCATTACAAACGGAACTCCGGTTCCACCTCCGTAGGTACGAACAACCCCACTCAATAGGGGCGGGCCTGCGGGGCTACAGAAGGCTGACGGGCGGCTCGCCGCCGCCCGCTCTGACTACGACGACAACGGCCCCCACTCCGGATGGCCGAACTGCAGCAGCGCAGGCCTCAGGGTAGGCACTGTTGCGGTCTTGCCCTCGCCCACGCCGACGCTCGAGGGGCGAGGACAAGTACAAAGAGCCGGAGGCCCGAAGCGCGGATGGTGGCGGTGATCCCGTCGGTGACGGGGACTTCTCGAGCCGCCTCCGCTTCGGCACCGACGGCAGGAGCCATCAGCCCTCCGGCAGATCCCCACTCAAGTCCTCCCAGATGAGTGGGGCACCGGCCTCCGCGTAAAGGCGCCGCCCCGGTGCAAAGGCAGGACCACCCCAGAACACGAACGCCGCCCTAGCAGCGCGCGGCATCTAGGGTGGTCCTCCCGTGTACACGGCGCGGCAGCCGCCCCCCTACAGAAGGGGCCGCCGGGAGCCGAGCCGACGAACCCGACACGCTGGAGGTGACGACGCCTGCCGTCGATCCGCCCCGCGTTGTCGAAGTCCGGGCCACCCGCAGGGCCAGTGAGCGCCTTCTCCCTCGAATACTGCGGGAGAGGATGACCCACGAACCCGTGCGGGAGGTAGAGCGCCGGCTCAGCCCGGCACCCACCCCAGCGAGGATGATGAACATCCTTGAAGCTGAGGGTGGGACCAAGATCGCAGCCCGGCTTGCTCCTCCCCACCCAGGAGCTGGTGGTCACCGTCTCGGGTGACCACCAGCGGAGGGGAGCAACCGGGCTGCATGATGAAAATCCTTGAAGCCGAACGATGGCTGAAAGGTACCAACTCCCACGGAGTTGCGTTCCTCCAATGATGAGGCAAAAAGACGGCGGTTTCCCCCATTCGGGGGCTTGGAAGGTGGAAAGACGCAATGCATAAGGGAGCAAGAAGACATGGTCGCCTTCCGAAGGGGGTCACCCTCCTTTTAAAGGCGACTCTCCCTGCTTGTGCCCCCAACCGTCACGGGCTGAGTCTTCTCCAACACGCCTCCAAAGCCCTCCCCTGCGGCGCGGGGGCTGGGTCCCGCATGTCATGCAGACCGGCTCCAAGCAGAAGAAGCCAAACCGCCGCGCGTGGCGCACTCGACCGCCCAGCGGTTACAAGTGACCCTCCACTTTTGCCCAGACCAACGGGCGAAAGGGGTGGGCAGCCATGCAGGCGGCATGCAACCGCGCCAAGTGGATGCGCTTCTCCGACTCCTGACATGCCAGCATGGAGGCCCAAGCCCACGCGTCGCGAGACCAGCGCGCCGGATGCTGCATGCAAGCAACTGTACCACTTGCGCCACCACCGCGCTTCCTCGATTGCGGAACCAATACCGAGACTCGAGGCGACCCAGCGCGCGACCCAGCGGCGCCGGCCTGGCACGACGGCCAACGCGGCCAAAGGTGAGCCGGCAGTAATGACGGTGGCAGGCGCGCGGGAGCAGCGGACACGTCGTCAGCCAAGCTCACGTCCCATCCGGAGGCAGCGAGAGAACCCCCTCTCACGGCGTGAAGACGACGCGCCCGTGACCCGTTCCTCGAACGGCTCGCGCACGTGCAACGACAGCCTCGCCAACTACTCGCCCCGTCGCATTAACTCCGCAGCTGGACAGGCGGCGTTTCTGGCAGGAGCAGCTGGCGACGCTTCGCCTTCGCCAAAACAACCACGCCAAAAAAGGTACGCCGCGTCGTTCAATTTCGTATCCTTTTTCCTTTTTCCTCTTTCTCTATCTCTTGCAACAGGGACCGGGAAAGGGGATACCCCTAAAGGGATCCTTCCCCGTGAAGGAACTAGGCTCCGAGCCTCCTTACTGATCAGGGGTTCGAAGGCTGGCCCCCCGAAGGGTTCAACAGCCGCCTCAGATCGCGTGGGCCCGACACCCACTACTGGTCAGAGGTTCGAAGGTCGGCCTCCCGAAAGGTTCCACGGCCGCCTCAGGCTACTCGGGCTCCGCGCCCATTACTGATCAGGGGTTCGAAGGCTGGCCCCCCGAAGGGTTCACAGTCGCCTCAGACACCAAGCGAGGGATGACCAGGGGTACGTTCGATACATAACCAAGGCTCGGGCTGCGCTCCCGAGGTACCCTAGGACATTTCCGAGACCAGCGGGAACGATCCTGTAACGGAATCCCATCGGAGGGAGGCATCGAGCCCTCGGACCCCGTCACCAGGGGACCGGGTCCGGCAGATCACCCGCAGGTACTTTTGGGCGTGCCTCCGGGCCCCTAGCCGACCCCCAACGAACGGGGCACGGACGTCCACTCGGATTACCCGCTTGCAGCTCACCGGAGACACCATGTTCGGTGCCCATCGAGGGTAACATGGCGCTCTCCCCCCCTCCTCCTTGCGGAAAGGCGACGTAGGGGCGTATGTAAAAAAGCCGAGTCTATCCCTGATCGCCCTCTCACCCTGTGCGGAGGCTCGGGGGCTGCTCTCGCAAACCCGGCTCCGGCCAAACCGTTGACAGCGTCAACATACCAGCCCGAGAACTTGGGCCCCGACAGTGCACCCGGGCTACGGCCAGTTCGCATGAGGGAACCGCCAGACCAGCCGAAGCGTTACGCAAGGCATTAAGACCTCGAAGGAGTGAAACCACTCCTCCGAGGCCTCGGGGGCTACACCCGGCGGGTGCGCTCGCGCGCACCCACCGGAACAAAACGCAACCGAGAAAGGCTGGTCCCCTTGCAAAAAAGTGCGACGAAAGCCTCCAAGCGAGTGCTAACACTCCCTTCGAGGCTCGGGGGCTACTGTCGGGGACCATAATTAGCGGTACCCTCAAGACGCCTAATTCTCAGCTGGTAACCCCCATCAGCATAAAGCTGCAGAGGCCTGATGGGTGCGATTAAGTCAGGGATCAGTCCATACGAGCGATTCGATCACGCCTCGCCCGAGCCTAGCCTCGGGCAAGGGCAGCCGACCTTGAGGTGTTTCCGTCTCGCCCGAGGCCCCCTTTTTTACAGCAGACGCATCTCCGGCTCACCCGAGGCCTTGCCTTCGTTAAGAAGCAAGCCTGACTAAATCGCCGCGCCGACTGACCAATTCACAGGGGCATTTAACGCAAAGGTAGCCTGGCACCTTTATCCTGACGCGCGCCCCCTGGCGGAGCCGAAGTGACCGCCGTCACTTCGCCGCTCCAATGACCGGTCTGACAGAAGGACAGCGCCGCCTGCGCCATCCCGACTGCAGTGCCACTTGACAGAGTGAGACTGACAGGCAACCAGGCCTTGCCAAAGGCACCATAGGAAGCTCCGCCCGACCCAGGGCTCGGACTCGGGCTAAGGCCCTGGAAGACGGCGAACTCCGCTCCGCCCGACCCAGGGCTCGGACTCGGGATAAAGCCCCGGAAGACGGCGAACTCCGCTCCGCCCGACCCAGGGCTCGGACTCGGGCTAAGGCCCCGGAAGACGGCGAACTCCGCTCCGCCCAACCCAGGGCTCGGACTCGGGCTAAGGCCCCGGAAGACGGCGAACTCCGCTCCGCCCGACCCAGGGCTCGGACTCGGGCTAAGGCCCTGGAAGACGGCGAACTCCGCTCCGCCCGACCCAGGGCTTGGACTCGGGCTAAGGCCCCGGAAGACGGCGAACTCCGCTCCGCCCGACCCAGGGCTCGGACTCGGGCTAAGGCCCCGGAAGACAACGAACTCCGCCTCGCCCGACCCCAGGGGTCGGACTCCGCCCTGGCCTCTGCCGAACGACCTCCGCCTCGCCCGACCCAGGAGCTCAGGCTCGGCCTCGGCCATGCAGGACAGACTCGACCTCGGCTTCGGAGGAGCCTCCACATTGCCCAGCCTAGGGCACAAGTCCGCCACGTCAACAGGAAGCGCCATCATCACCCTACCCCGAGCCGACTCGGGCCGCAGAGAACAGGACCGACGTCCCATCTGCCTAGCTCCGCCAGATAGGCAATGATGGCGCCCCGCTAGACCCATGACGACGGCGGCTCTCAGCTCCCTTACGGAAGCAGGGGGACGTCAGCAAGGACCCAACCGCTCCGATAGCTGTCCCTCCACCAGGCTCCGTTACTCCTCCGACAGCCACGACACCACACCAGCTGGGTACCAAGATCTCTCCGGCTGCCACCTTGGCATGTACTTAGGGCACTAGCTCTCCCCCGCTAGACACGTAGCACTCTGCTGCACCCCCATTGTACACCTGGATCCTCTCCTTACGCCTATAAAAGGAAGGACCAGGGCCTTCTTAGAGAAGGTTGGCCCCGCGGGAACGAGGGCAGGGGCAGGCGCTCTCTTGGGGCCGCTCGCTCCCCTCACCCGCGTGGACGCTTGTAACCCCCTACTGCAAGCGCACCCGACCTGGGCGCGGGGCGAACACGAAGGCCGCGGGAATCTCCACCTCCCTCACGACTCGGCTCCGGCCACCTCGCTCTCCCCCCTTCGCGCTCGCCCACGCGCTCGACCCATCTGGGCTGGGGCACGTGGCACACTCACTCGTCGGCTTAGGGACCCCCCGGTCTCGAAACGCCGACACTACTCTTAAAAGTCTCTCGCCCCGAATCTCGAGACGAGATTCTTTTAAGGGGGGAGGGCTGTAACACCCCAGGTGTTTGCCTTAAATTAAACTGCAATTATGGATCTTTAAGAGAAATGTCAGTTTGGATAACAGTCTATATATATTGTGTTCCTCTCTATTTTTCAAGATTAACCAAAAGATTTCACCAAGTTCAAAAATTTATCATCCTCTCGAGATGTCAAGTTTCATGTTGCTTGAATCGTTGAGAAGCGAGTGATTTTCTCATTTTGGATCACTCGAGTTAGCAGACGTAAATTTAGGAAGCAATTGTATTTATAATTCGGACATCACTAGTTTGGATCGACGTGTATTTGATTCAAATTGAATTTAAAATTTTAAGTCGAATTCAGACTTGTGTGAGTTTGATTAATATTCGAATTCAAAAGTACAACAAATTCAAATCATCCAAATCGTTTGTGATTTAAACATAAATTAAGTTATGCCATAATCCAAAGATCAAAACTATGAATAATTATTGCACTAAAAATACGAATCGAAGAGGAGATTATAGAATAAATCGTGCACAAGGTTAATAATTCAGATTGTTTCTTCAACACATTATTTTGGCGATGAAATAGTGTGTACATTAGTAGATGAGATTTATCTGGTTTCAATTAAATAAAACATAGAGTAAATTATCGAAGTCGATGACGTGGTCTGGTGTCAGTTTAAAATTAATCGAATAAGGCGGATTGGGAAGGTCACCCAAGTATTTCGCTCTTGTTCGAGCGGTCTCTACGAATTCGGTAGAGACACTATTCGGGCCAGGCTGTTTAAATAAATCGAACCTGAACTAACCGAAACTAGAACCATTGTTAGCCAATTTTGTTTCCTATTTTAATGTCAAGTAAATAATTTGTGTAACCCAATTGTCGTTTTTATCCGATCTGTTAACATCCTACTCGAATAAATCCATTCGAATTCCTTAATAAAGTCTAAATACTGATGTTGATCTCTTTTGGTTCGGTCTGTTTGTTTCTCACCCTGATCCAAATGTTTGGATAGTGAGAAAATTTTGTCTGGTTTCAGATTAATTAAACACCGTCTAAACTACTGTGGTCGATAGAGTTTAAATCTGATAAATTTATATTTATCTTAAAACTCTAACTATGGATCTCAGATATATACACACATTTTATTAAAAGAAAACAAAAGAAATTTAGTTTTGTTTATTGACTTGGTCTTATCTTTCCACCACACTTTCTGATCCTAGTTGTACTCTTCTTTTGGAAATTTCTAATCACCGTGTACGACAAAGATCCAAGGGAATATCACCAGCCACTGCCAACGCTCTCTAATCCTCATCCTTTTCCCTGGCACGTCGGTCGGCCTCATCCTCTGCACTGCAGTCATTGAGCGTGCTCTGCTCGACCCTCTCCTATGCGCATGTTGCCTTGCTTCTTCCCTTGACGCTCGTCGTCGGTAATGCTAGACGTTCCCTCTCTTTTGTCGTGTCTTGGTAGCCACTGGTTTGGCTGTCTTTCCCTCGGCGTCCAGATCCAATCCCAACTCCAAGCGCTGTCCATGGAGCTGCTCGCTGATGACCGCCCACAACCGTGCCCCCTCTGCTCCACCTCGCTAATTACTGTTCCGGTTCGTGTCCATCGATGTCGTGTGATCTTGTAGCTCGTGCCGGCCATCTTTTGCTCTGTCTCATGCTGCGACGTTCACCCCTGCACGCGCTCAATATGCCCGTCGCAAGCCAGGCGCCGACTCTCTGCCTCGCTGTGCTCGCCGGGGTCACCCTCCACGCTGGTGCTCGTGCCCATGGCGTCCCTCACCTTTCTGCTCCCCACGCCGACGTCCAGTGCATCGGCGAGGGAAATGAATAAACTGGTGGTAGTCGTGGTCCTTGCGAAATCCAAGATCAGCTTAGTTGCGGTAAGCTCATGCATTACTCTGGCTATTTGATTTGATTAACAAATTAAATGAGTATATTGGTCACGACGATTCTTTAGTTAGTTGCGCCTGTGTTGTGGTTATATTAAATGTTTGCTAAAATGTCTTAATCGAATACTTGTTCGATTTAAAATCAATAATCGTCGTCGTTCTCTCTTTAACCGAATCTCGTCAATTAGCATAATGTTTAAATTGGATGGTGGAGAGTGAAGTTTCGTGCGTCGGTCGCTAGATATTCGGTGTATTGCCCAACTCGGAATCATCATCGTATTTGCGGATCTCGACTCGAATTAAGTATTATATAGACTGACAGTAGTTTAAGGAATAGTTTGATTTAATTTAGAGTGTGTTCTATTAGTCAACAAATTTTCGCGTAATTAGAAATACTTTTCCTTTAGTGAAATAAATAACTTTAAAAAAACAATTAAATTGTTACACTAGCTTTGAATTTTATGGAGTCCATGGACCCAATTCTTAATTTAATCCATGGTGGTGTTTTATGTTGGCTAGAGCCATATTTTAATTATTTGATAGAGTCGATATTCTACGTTAGTAGTTAGTATCATCTATGTTTGTGATCGATAATGTTGGAGTCGGATATTGATTAGTTAGACTGGAATAGCGTAAATATTATAATTAGTCGTACATCGCTAGCTAGTATTTGCTTAATGTTTTGTTATAAGTGTTTCATCCTCTTCGGTGTAGATATCTATCTTATACTCTTTATACTCGTGCTCATACATGTGCATCGTGCATCTCATGAGGTATAATAATTAATCACGTGATGCGGAGGACTAGAACTTAGTCGACCGCCAGATGCTGGAAAGCGTGAGCTTCTCCGCAAAATGATGTGATGGACAAACCTGAAGATGGATAATATGACGAGTGCCAAGACAAAGAATACTCGCCAAGTGGACATCATCTAACAAACACTAACGTAGTGTTTATTCCAGGCAAGCCCCGGTGTATTTGCCCCTTCCTTGTTATTTAAATGCTTTATCACCTTATATGATGCATTAGGTGATATGAGTTGTGTGATAAACAATTGATGCTTTACCTTTCCTTGGAATTCTATTACTATTCCTTGATGCATGTTTTATAAAAATAACTGATAATGCTTAGCCCTGCTTAGAAACTGAAAAATCGTTTGTTTTAAAAAAATGATGTGGAGCAGTGTTATGGGCTTTTCGTTTCAAAAATCAAAGCAAACTTATGGTGATGATTCCACTTCGGCCGGAGTGGGATCATCATTCGGAAAAGAGTACCCCTGCCAGGTACCAAAAAAGGGAAAATGGTTTGAATAAATCTAGACCAGACGCTGAGCAGACAAGGTCACCCATCTATGTCGATTAAGGACCATACCGATTGTTGGCCTGCTGATCTAGGACCTTTTATCTGGCCACTTACCTCGTCATGGGTAAGCCTGAACACGGCTATTCCATACATGAAAAGACAATCGTGCACTGGGAGTGGAGAGATGGCGAGAGTGGCACGTACCCTCCTGGCAAAGGACCGCCTAAAAGGGGTGGTGTGCTCTCGGGTGGCACAGACCTGTTCATGTGATGGAGGATCCGTGGGAATGGTAGACATGTGCAAAAGAGTTAAGGGAAGCATATGTCGTGTGGTTGGAGATCCCCAGTTGGGTATTAATCGATTCGGATCACCGAACTTCTCGGATATGAAGACTAGATCTTCGACCTTCAGCGTAGATAACAAGTGAAATTAAAGTTGATAAAATGAAGCTATTGTAGGATAAGTGAATGCTCTAGATCAGGCAAATATAGATTCAGGAAAAGTACTTAACTTGTGAAATAAAATTTTGGCATAAGGATCCACTACTAGTAAGGTCTTCTACAAAAAGAGTCTTTGAAACTTGATGAGCCTTACCTTGAATCCTTTTAAAAACTAGCATACCCTTGAGAGTATTTTCTTTAGTCGAGTAAGTCTTGCTGAGTAATTGCGTACTCATGGTTTTATTCCCTGTTGCTTTTCATGTTATAGTTTTATTCTGTTGTGGATGGTGCTAAGTGCCGGTGGGCTCGACCTTCTTATATAAGTATATCCCGTTTTTATCTTTTGTATGAGGATTGTCACTTAAGCTAGCATGTATTTCAAACTTCTAAAAATTTTACATCATTCAAAATGTAATCCCTCTAATTCACTTTTGTAACCACTCCGATCATGTAAAATCTAAACTTATTGTAAACTAATAGAATTTTGTAATAAAAATTCCGCTGCAAATTATGGTGTGTGATTTGCGTTTACTTAATCCTGCAATCTTGGCGGTAAGTGGTTTATCCGGGGTCCTTGGGACACTTGGACAGATCCTGTTAAGTTGTTTGGTGCACATGCATAGCCGTTTGAGGTCCTTGGGACAAGGACAGGTGCATGTGGGCCTAATAACTTGGGAGGTTCTGCCACAGGGTTAGCTTCAATCCCTCGGTGGCTGACAATGAATCCGAGTAACTTCCCTGCTGGTACTCCGAAAACACACTTTTCTGGGTTGAGCTTCCACCGATAGCGCCTCAGTCTGTTGAAGACCAGCTGCAAATCCTCAATGAAGTTTTCTGAGTTTTCTGTTTTGATCACCACATCATCGACATAGGTTTCCACTCGCTTGCCCTAGTGGTTGGCTAAGCATGTTTGAATGGCCCTCTGGTAAGTTGCTCCCGCATTCTTGAGGCCAAAAGGCATGGAGGTGTAGCAGAAAACTCCAAATGGGTGATGAAAGCAGTCTTCTCCTCATCTTCTTTTGCCAAGCTAATCTGATGGTATCCAGAATAACAGTCTAGGAAGGACAACATAGAATAGCCAGCGGTCGAATCAACCACCTGATCTATTCTAGGGAGCCCGAAGGGATCCTTCGGACAATGCTTGTTGAGATCAGTATAGTCGACGCACATGCGCCAATCCACTTTATTCTTTTTTAGTACAAGAACATGATTTGCTTGCCACTCGGGATGCAGTACCTCCCTAATGAACCCTGCAGTCACTAAACGGGCTAACTCGACACGAATAGCTTCTCTTTTATCATGCGTGAAACAATGCAGCTTCTGTCGAATCGACCTTGCTTGAGGATAGACCTTTAATTTATGCTCGACCAGTTCTCTCGAGACTCCTGGCATATCCGCAGGTTGCCATGCAAATACGTCTCGGTTATCTTGTAGGAACTGGACAAGCACACTTTCCTATTTGTCGTCAAGGCTAGAACTGATGATGGCAGTCTTGCGCTCATCGGCGAATCCCAGGTTGATCCTTTTAGTCTCCTCAGTTGGCCATATATAGGTCACGGCTTGAGCTTTGTTAGTGGGTATTGTGAGGTCTTCCTCCGGCTTGGTGTCCGCCTACACAGGGGGAGCTGTCGGGGGCCCGGTGGTGAGGGCCGCTTGGATGGCTCGCCGAAAGCACTCCGTGGCACCTTAGAAGTTAGCGTGCACGGTGATGATTCCTTAAGGTCCCGACATCTTCAATATCATGTACGAGTAGTGCGGAATGGCCATGAACTTCGCTAGTCCTGGTCTGCGGATGATGGCATTGTATCCGCAGTCAAAACGTGCCACCTCGAACCTCAGGAACTCGGTTCTATAGTTCTCCGGAGTCCCAAAGGTGATAGGCATGTAGATGTGCCCGAGTGGGTACTCCCCTTCTATCGGCACGATACCGAAGAAGGGTGTGTCTGACTCGGTGAGGTCTTTGAGTGCAACCCCCAAGGCCAGGAGTGTCCGGGGGAAGGTAACGTTAATGCTACTTCCACCGTCCACTAGTATTTTCTTTACCCTGCTCTCTCGGATCACTGGATCAACGAGGAGCGGGTACTTGCCAGGGTTGTCAAAGTTGAGCCACTGATCCACCCGGCTGAAGGTTATCGCGTGCTCTAACCATCGATAAGGGACTAGGGCACTAGTGGTTGCCGCTAGGACCTGCCGGTCATTGAGCTTCTGCTGCCTTCTATTTTCCTATGACCCATGTCCTCTGAAGATGACGTTGACCTCCCTAGCAACACGTGGGAATGCTCCACCCTCTCCCCCTTCTGGTTGCTGAGGCTGCCTAGGCTCGCTAGGCCCTCCTCGTGATGGGGGAGGTGGTAGAGGCTAGAACGGTCGGCCATGTCCGATGGAGCGCTTGAAGTCCCTACAGTTCTATAGGGTGTGGCGCATGTCCTTGTAGTACGAGCACTGGGTGTCGAGGATGTCATCCAGTGTCCGCTCGCCTCTGCGGGCGCACCTCGGGCTCGAGCAATGGGTGGTCCGGTGGCATGTACCTCCTCACGTGGCCTTTTCTCCCAGCGCCTGTCGGATTGCTGGTTCGTGTCGCGCTATGGTGCCGGCGGTGTAGGTTTCATTCCTCCGATGAGGTCCTGGGCCCGCTCGTCAGTGGTGATGTAGAGGTCCGCCTCTTGAAATAGTTGTTCAGAAGTGGTCGGTGCTTTCTGCAGTATGGCTTGGACGAAGGCCGAGTCATTGGATCCCTGGTAGAAATCTTCAATCACCACTGTCGCGGTGACTTCGGGGATGCGATTTCTCATGGTCTGAAACCTCTTAAGGTATGACCGAAGTGTTTCATCACCCTGGCGCCTGATGGATTTGAGATCCCATGGCTGCACCAGCTTGTGAGAGAGGAACTAGAAGTTGGCAATGAAACGCCGACTGAAGTCGCTCCAATCATCGATGTAGTGTCATGGCAGATGTCGTAGCCACTACAGTGCATCTTGCCCAAGGACGATGGGCAAATATGCTATCATCACGTCCTCCATTGCCCTGGCGGCCTAGGTGGCGGTCATGTAGACGGCCAACCAGCCCCCCGGGTTCTGCTTGGGCTCGTACTTGTCGACGTTGGAGACTTTGAAATTAGGGGCCAGTGGATGGCCCAGAGATGCGGAGTAAGCGTAGATACTCCACATGTGTCTTCTTGTCGATGTTCATGGTGTCGGTCCCGGGGAGGGGAGTCGGTGATGTGTCGTCTCGACCGTCCCCGGATCGGGCCACTAGTTGAGGCCGCAGCCGACTCAACTCGGGTGGCGTGGCTTTGGGCCGGGATGCCATGGTCCTGGTCATACTCCTCCCAGCGCCTTATCTCGTTTTCGTGTCGTCGGTCATGCGAAGCATTGATGGAGTTCCGTGTGTCCCGCTGACTGTTGATGGCGTGTCATAGGTCATTCGGGGGAAGAGCAATAGGCAGAAGGTGGTTAGCTGCCCAAGTAAGCAGCTACCGATAGCCTTCAGTGTCAGGAGTTCACGGGAGGCCATCAGCTATTTGGGCCAGCACTCCTCCTACTTTGCTTGGCGTGTTCATTGCGCGGGCAAAGTTGAAAGTTGCCTAGAGAGGGGGTGAATAGGCAAGTTAAAACTTTTTCAACAAAAAACTAGAAGCAAACTGGGTAAAACTAAATTGATCTCGAAATTCACCTAGTTAACTTTGGAATTGAGATGTTCTAAATGATCCACAGGGTTCAAAGTAGTAGATCTGAGAAGGGCACTTCTCAAAATCCACACACCAAAAAGATATAAACAAATCTTTCATGGAATGGTGAGAGAACGAAGAACACGAATAAGCACAATGAACAAGAACACAAGAGACACAAGATTTATCCCGAGGTTCAGTCACACCACCAAGGTGACCTACTTCCTCGTTGAGGCGCCCACAAAGAGCCGGGTCTCTTTCAACCCTAATCCTCCCTTTGCCGACCACAAAGGTCAAGCTCACACACTAATCTTTGCTCAAACGAGCGGGTAATACAAACTTTCTTGTGGTCTTCCACAAGATTTAGAGACTCGCAAGAGACACCTAGTCGTCTAGGAGCTAGAAGCTCCAAGAGTAATGAATCCACAAAGAACTCAATGTAGTACCAAAGCTCGAATGAAGAAGAGCGAGAGAGATTTAGAGATGAAGCATAAAAACCACAGCTCTCAAGCTCACTCAAAGATTTCTCTCCAAAGATTTGAAATGGGAGAGGCAAGAGATGGGTGAGAGAGAGTGGGAGGTATTTCTCAAGTTGGAAATGGAGTTCAAATCATGCTCTTGTGTGGGGAGAGAGGTAGGAGTGAGTATATATAGGTGAGGCTTCAAAATTAGCCGTTGGACTGATTTTGGCTATGGAGGACCGGTTGAACCGCCCCTAGGACCGGTTCAACCGCCTGGGCAGGCTGACAGTCAGTCTACCATTTAGACTGGCAGACTGCAGGTCAGACTGCAAAAATAGGTCCTGACACCAGTTGAACCGCCCCTAGGGCCGGTTCAACCGCCTGGGGGGTCAGACTGACAGTCAGTCTGCTAGTGAGGAGGTCAGACCGGTCAGGTGACCCTGACACCGGTTGAACCGCCCCTAGGACCGGTTCAACCGGTATTGACCAGTGAGGTACGGGGAAATAACCCCGGCTGAACTTTTCTTGGACCCCAGTTGAACCTCTCTGGACTCCGGTTGAACTTGCCTTGGACCTCGGTTGAACCTGCCTGGACCCCAGTTGAAGTTGAAGTTCAGCTGGAGTTGAGAAAGTTCAACTCAGCTGAAGTTCAGCTCAGCTGAAAAGCTCAGCTGCACCTGAAGAAGCTCAACTCAGCTGAAGTTCACCAAAACTCATAAAAGGGGTGAATGCACTTTCAGAAGTCATCGTTCAAGTTACAAGCGAAGAGGGGATTCTCTCGGCGTAACCTTGCGCCCTGCTCGGCTTGTTCTCGATCTCGGTCCTGAGCTTGCCGACGATCACGTCGGTGAGAATTCTGCCTTTCTCGGTATACCTGCTCATCAGGGGTTTCTCCCACTTCTGAAACTTCATCCCGAGATACGGGCTATGTTGGGTCCCTCTCCCCAGCCTCGTGATGTCACCGAATATTCCGGCGCATGTTCCTTCGTTGTCGTGCTTCGCGCTGGGGAGGTTCTTCCCCCTGCATGGTCGGCTCGTCGTTAGAGATGGGAGACGATTCCAATCTCCCCCCAATGAAAAGGATGTCGGGGTAGAAAGGAGTTGCCATGATGGTGAGTTCCTTTCTGTCCTCCTTTGAGGGCGAAGGTGCCGGAAAGATAATTTGGCAGAGCTCTATTCCCTTTCGAGGAATGCTTGCTTCTTTCTCCCTTGTAATCCGTGTCCACTCCTTTGTGGGCGAACTGGGCAGCGGAGTTCTTCGGGCAGGTAAATTTCTGATTCTTGGCTTGCAAGAGGCAGTCTTTGCCTAAGGCGCAGGAGGCTGCGCTATCTGTTGTCTTGTTCCAGCTTTCCTAGGAATTCCCGAGGAAAACTTCTTCTCTGGTGGATCTTCTATGCGGTGCAGAATTCCTTTCTCATCTACTACAGACGAGATGGTCCCGAAGCAGAACACGGATCCAGGGCGAAGAGCGATCTTGCACTGGGAAGTAACGACCATTGAGCTAGCTGGGGTCAACAACACACCCCCTACCTGGCTCGCCAGCTGTCAGTGTTTAGAGCCCGACCGCACATCCAGGGTTACCCCTCGCGGTGCTTTTGGGTAGGACGGTGTCGTTGACTGTAACCCAATGGTTCGTGCGGGATGCACGAGAGATGACAGGCAATTTTCTATAGATTTGGGCCTCTTAGAGAGGCGTAATACCCTACTTCCTAGTGTGGATCTTTATGTGGTAGGTTACAAGGGAAGTCTCCAGTATGAAGAAAAGCTAATAAGATAGGTAGATGGTTGATGGAAATGATGGGGTACCCCCTAGGCCTTATATACTCGATTGTGGGGCACTACATGCGTATGTGATGATGATGTATACCTAAATAATAGTGAACCGACTGAACTTATCTTCCTATAATCTTGCCGACTTATTTCTAATATGTTCCAATATTCAAGGGCGTTGTGCGCGGGAAAGTCGGATGGACGCTATGGATAGCGCTCGAGTCTGACGGGTTGCTTGGGCCTGAATATGCTTCTTTCCCATGTCGGCCCATTCCGCCAGTAGTCCTCCCTTGGCCCATGAAGGGATGACCTTGCGATATAACAGGCTCAAAGCCTCTCGTGATGCCTTCTTGCCTTCTAGTGGACCCGGGGGATATCTGTCCCCCACAACTAGCCCATGTTGGAATGAAGAATCTTCACAAGCTTCTAAAGGGAGAGCACATTTTAGGACTAACCAATGTTCATTTTGAGAAAGACAGGTTTTGTAGTGCATGTCAAGCAGGAAAGCAAGTTGGAGCCCATCATCCACACAAGAACATCATGACTACTGACAGGCCGCTCGAGCTACTCCACATGGATTTATTCGGCCCGATTGCTTACATAAGCATCAGTGGGAGTAAGTACTGTCTAGTTATTGTGGATGATTATTCTCGCTTCACTTGGGTGTTCTTTTTGCAGGAAAAATCACAAACCCAAGAAACCTTAAAAGGATACTTAAGACAAGCTCAAAACGAGTTCCGGTTAAGGATCAAAAATATAAGAAGCGATAATGGGATGGAGTTCAAGAATTCACAAATTGAAGGCTTTCTTGAGGATGAGGGTATCAAGCATGAGTTCTCTTCTCCCTACACACCTCAACAAAATGGTGTAGTGGAGAGGAAGAATAGAACTCTACTGGATATGGCAAAGAACATGCTTGATGAGTACAAGACACCGGACCGGTTTTGGGCGGAAGCAATCAACACTGCTTGCTACTCTATCAACAAGTTATATCTTCACTGAATCCTCAAGAAGACATCATATGAACTCCTCACCGGTAAAAAGCCCAATGTTTCATATTTTAGAGTCTTTGAGAGCAAATGTTTTATTCTTATTAAAAGACGTAGAAAATCTAAATTTTCTCCTAAGGCTGTAGAAGGCTTTTTACTTGGTTATGACTCAAACACAAGGGCATATAGAGTCTTCAACAAATCCACTAGATTAGTTGAGGTTTCTTATGACATTGTGTTTGATGAGACTAATGGCTCCCAAGTGGAGCAAGTTGATCTTGATGAACTAGATGATGAAGAGGCTCCATGTGTCGTGCTGAGGAACATGTCCATTTGGGATGTGTGTCCTAAGGAATCTGAAGAGCCCATACAAGCACAAGATCAACCGTCATCTTCAAATCAAGCATCTCCACCAACTCAAGATGAGGATCAGGTTCAAGATGATGAGGTTGAAGATGAAGAGGATGAGCCACCTCAACAGGAGGACAATGATCAAGGGGGAGATGAAGATAATGAAGACAATGAAGATGATCAAGAAATTCAGGGTCAAAGGCCGCCTCACCCAAGAGTCCACCAAGCAATTCAAAGAGATCACCCCATCAACTCCATCCTTGCTGACATTCATAAGGGGGTAACTACTAGATCTCGAGTTGCTCATTTCTGTGAACATTACTCTTTTGTTTCCTCCATTGAGCCATACAGGGTAAAGGATGCACTAAGTGATCCGGATTGGGTGCTGACTATGCAAGAGGAGCTCAACAATTTCACGAGGAATGAGGTATGGCATTTAGTTCCACGTTCTAATCAAAATGTTGTAGGTACCAAATGGGTATTCTGCAACAAGTAAGATGAGCATGGTGTGGTGACAAGAAACAAAGCCCGACTTGTAGCCAAAGGTTATTCACAGGTCGAAGGTTTGGACTTTGATGAAACTTATGCACCCGTAGCTAGGCTTGAGTCAATTCGAATATTACTTGCCTATGTTACTTACCATGGCTTTAAGCTTTATCAAATGGACGTGAAAAGTGCCTTCCTCAATGGACCCATCAGGTAAGAGGTCTATGTTGAGCAACCTCCCGGCTTTGAAGATAGTGAGTACCCTAACCATGTTTATAAACTCTCAAAGGTGCTTTATGGGCTCAAGCAAGCCCCAAGAGCATGGTATGAATGCCTGCGAGATTTTCTTATCACTAATGGCTTCAAAGTCAGAAAAGCCGATCCTACTCTCTTTACTAAAACTGTTGCAAAAGACTTGTTTGTATGCCAAATTTATGTTGATGATATTATATTTGGATCTACTAACAAGTCAACTTGTGAAGAGTTTAGTAGGATCATGATACAGAAATTCGAGATATCTATGATGGGGAGTTGAAGTATTTCCTTGGATTTCAAATCAAGCAACTCCAAGATGGCACCTTCATCAGCCAAACAAAGTACATTCAAGACATACTTAAGAAATTTGGAATGAAGGATGGCAAACCCATCAAGACACCCATGGGAACCAATGGCCATCTCGACCTCGACACGGGAGGTAAATCCGTAGATCAAAAGGTATACCGGTTGATGATAGGATCTCTACTCTACTTATGTGCATCTCGATCGGATATTATGGTTTCCATATGCATGTGTGCAAGGTTCCAGGAAAATCCTAAGGAAGTTCACCTTAGGGCCATGAAGAGAATCATGAGGTATTTAGTCTACACTCCTAAGTTTGGGCTTTGGTACCCCAAGGGATCCACTTTTGATTTAATAGGATATTTCGATGCCGATTAGGCAGGGTGTAAAATTGATAGGAAGAGCACATCAGGGACTTGTTAGTTTCTGGGAAGATCCCTGGTGTCATGGGCTTCAAAGAAACAAAACTCCATAGCTCTTTCCACCGTCGAAGCCGAGTACATTGTCGCAGGCCATTGTTGTGCGCAATTACTTTGGATGAGGCAAACCCTTAGGGACTATGGCTACAAATTGAGCAAAGTCTCTCTCCTATGTGATAATGAGAGTGCAATCCACATGGCAGATAATCCCGTTGAACACAGCCGCACTAAGCACATAGACATTCGGTATCACTTTCTGAGAGATCGCCAACAAAGGGGGATATCGAAATAGCTTATGTAAACACCAAGAATCAATTAGCCGATATCTTTACCAAGCCACTAGATGAGAAAACCTTTAGCAAACTTAGGAATGAGCTAAATATTCTTGATTCTCAGAATTTTGATTGAAACATTGCACACATAGCTCATTTATATACTTTTGATCATGTCTCCTTCATTTGGTACACATACATATTTCTTATTCCTCTTGTGCCAAGCCTACGAATAATGTGTTTCCAAGTGTATTTCTATACTAAGTTGTAGATTGAAAGGGAAATGGAGTATTCGACAAAGACAAGGCTTCCACTCCACAACTCTGACGGTATCATCTACCCTTTGTTGTTGTTCCTCCACACTCTCAATTGGTATAATCCTTCACTCTTATTTACTTGTACCAATGGGGAGAAAATTCTAAAAGGCTCTCAACGTCTCCATTTTTTGCGATTATTGCCAAAGAGGGAGAAAATGTTAAGCCCAAAGCAAAAGGACCACACCACCATTTCAAAATTTTCGAAATAAAGTTTTAATTGATGTTTTTCACATTGGTATCTACGTAATGGCAATCTCTTCAATTGGTATCTTTCAAGGTCAATTTTTAAATTGGTATCTATTTCAAAAACCCTCTTGAAAGCTAAGAGGAGAATTTCATTCAAGGGAAGTTTTATTTAGTCAAAGGAAAAGCATTTGAAACAGGGGGAGAAATTTCAAATCTTGAAAATGCTTCTTGCAATCTTATTCATATACCTTTGACTATTTGCAAAAGATTTTGAAAAGATTTTCCAAAAGGATTTGCAAAAACAAAACAAGTGGTGCAAATGTGGTCCAAAAGGTTAAATAAAAGAAAAGCAAGCCATTCAAATTTAGTGAGATATTCAATTGGTTTAACTCCAAGTAACCTATGCACATTCTAAATGCAAACTAGTTACATTTCTGCACTTATTATTTGCTTTGGTTTGTGTTGGCATCAATCACCAAAAAGGGGAGATTGAAAGGGAAATAGGGTTAACCTTTTCCTATAATTAATTTTGGTGGTTGATCGTCAACACAAACACATGGACTAACTAGTTTGTCTAGAATTCATGTATTACAGGTGCATAAGGTTCAACACAAACCAATAAAAGAATCAAAGTTAGGGAGTCATTTGAAATGGAGCAAAGAACTTGAGTGCGTTGTGGACTGGCGCACCGGACTGTCTGGTGTGCCACCGGACAGTGTCCAGTGCATCAGGACTGTACAGGTGTCAACCAGCCACTCTCGGGAAAACACAGGCGGGCTCCGCTATAATTCACCGGACTGTCCGGTGTGCCACCGGACTGTCTGGTGAGCTAGCGGGCAATGGCTATCTACGCGCAACGGTCGACTTTGCAAAGTGCTATAGTGAGCTACAGTGTAGCGTTAGAAATCAGAGCTATGAAGTCAGAGGGCACCAGACTGTCACACCCGTTTCCAATGAGCAGAGTCGGGTGCATCGCATATGTGTGCCAGGATCTATTTCCACACATATGTTGACATCACAAGTGTAATATATCAAAAGGACAATGCATAAAAGCATAAATAACGATTATATTAACATATTACACTTCGAACAGATAATATGTCTTAACCTTTATTCATCAAAGTACAGCGAAACAAGGACATCCATCCACAGTAAGATGACCGAGGGTATCACTAGACTAGCATCCATGGAGTTCAGCATCATATCTTCATCTGCAAACTTCTGATCAAAATTAAGCAAGGGTGAGCTCACTTATGGTCGGGGCTCAGCAAGTGGGGGAAAAATCTAATGCAGGTTTAACAAGGTGAGGCTAAGGTTGAGCAGTAAGCATTTTAGTTGGTCAACATTTTATTAACAACACCTATCTTACTAATAAGTGTGAATCCCAAGTATTCCCGTTAAACAAAGGTATAAGAGTATATCAAAAACACTTAAGTGAAACCACTTAAGCAAACCATTGGCAGATCATCGGATCTCGATTTATTTCCATCTTCAAGTTCAATTATCATGTGAGGAGTCCAGGCTGCTCATAACCGTGAGCACGGCTGATATATCAGTTTTACACTCTGCAGAGGTGGTACAACTTTACCCACAAGCCGTGTATCCCCTCTAGCCTGGGTCGGCCAAAACCCGTAAACACTTCCGAGGTGAGTGGCTAGGGATCCACTATGAGGCTTTCACAAAATACACTTAATACGAAGCAACCCGCTAAGGTTTCTAAAGACGATGGTGGTGGCCCCCTGGGTGAGGTACCTTAGCCAAGAATACGTCCCCATGTTAACGTGGGCTGCCAACACCTACCGCTCCCCCTCTTGCCCATATTTCAGGTGAGGTTGCCAGGCACTAAGCATATAAAGCTAATTACCAAAGCCAGAGCCATGATAGCACTTGTGGTTGCACTGTTTTCCCGGGTGGTCACTCCATGTTCCAATTATCACAATATGATCTTGTTTAATCATCGGATTAACAACAATAGTATAAACTTACCATTTGGAACATTGATATCATCAGTAGGAGTACCAGCATAAAGTTAAAGTTGTAGCAATAGCATAGCTACGAAGGTAAAGTATAATTCCCAGGTTTGATCAAGGAATAAGGTTAGAAAGGTTATCTAAATAGGTAACCCGTCAAATTATGCATATATATCCAAAAGAATAAACTTTATTAAATGTATTGTTTGGGATCAAACAGAGTATGCAGAGGGAGAAGTCCACTTGCCTTGCTTACTGAAAATTTGAGGTTCTTCCACGGAATAGCACTTGATTCTCAACTATTAGATCAACCACTGAATATCACACAAACAAACTAGAAGAAACAAACACCACTCAATAACATACAACATTCACCATACATAAAGCTAAAAGAAAGCCTAACGAAAAGAGCGTTCGCTTTTAAAGAACATCGCAAGTAATGGTTATAATAAGAGGGTATTCTTTTCAAAAATGTGTGATCTATACTTTATAAAACAAGACATGAGCTTAAAAATATCTTAATTAAAATTTACAAATATTGGGTTCATCAATTTTAATCTTTTATAAAACGTCTTACGTGATACTTCTAAGATAAAGGGTTTATAAGACGATAAAACATGTTATAACGATATTAAACCTTTTTAACCTTTTAGAAAAGATATAAGTTATTTATCTAAGGTTAATGCGTTATGAAATACATTATTAATTTTAGAAGCGTTATGGAACGTCTTATAAATCATTGTTAAATATCCACTTATGATAAACTAAGATATAAGTCTAAATGGGTTTTATATGAAAAGATCATTATTATTAAACACCTATTTTATGAAGAGCTAGGTTATAAGCCCTTAAGTGGATTTTCATGCAAAAGATAATGGACAAATAACTATCTTTTAATTTCATTAGAAAACACATAGCCTATATTATTATATTCGAAGTCAATATATAGAGTAACAGTTTAAGTTATAAAAGAACTTAAACTCTTATTACTTTATTTTATCCTTTAGGAAAAAACTAAGTGATTCATATATAGTGTGCACTAAATTCTATGAAATCATTAATCATGCCATAAATCTAGTTAAGAACAAATTGACTATATGTTTGATTAATAAATTATGATAAAGGATAATTAATCTATTAATTATCTTTAATTCTATTGTAGGAACAAATGGTCTAGTTCATTAGAAAGGAAATTATGTATAAATTATTATTTTAGTTACGACGGTGTGAGCACTTAATTAAGCCATTATATCATTATTAGAAAAGTTATATGACATATTACTATTGTAAAGCATATAATTATGGATACTTAAATATGAGACTAAATGAGTTTTATGTGAAGGGATAATAAATAATTATCATTCTATTAGAAAAACACTAAATCTATATTTGTTGAGAAAACTACATTGAACCCGGTAGGTTTTAAAGACATGAACACTAATTTTATCATTTTAGTTATGTGGGTGCATTAAGCTATATTAATATTATTGGAGACCCCAACTTGACGTATACGTATTTAAATATAAAATACTTGAATATAAATCTAAATTATAAAAAAAGTAATTATATAGTTGTTTATTTAGTACCATTGATTAGAAAATATGATCTATAATTTTTTTTTAATTTTATAATTAGAAAACTATGCATAAATTAATTATAACCGTCACAAATCATATTTAAATTATGAACAGTTGGAAACACCTACTAAAAATGCTTATCATATAATCGTGAAACTAACGACACTATTTCTATTTAGGTTCCAAATATACATGTTATTAACAAAAACTGTAACAAGGACTAAAACATAATTAAAGGTAGACTAGAAGGGGTAGCTGGTAAATTTATGTTTTTATACAAATATCATTATAAATAATTATCTCTTATTTTTTTGTTGAAAACATAAAGCTATAATTCTTATTATTTCTTGTTTAAAAAATATAACAATCATAATTCAAATATTAACGAAACATGTAAAATGTTGCAAACACTAATTTTAAATGTGTATCATAAATTTATGAAGCTGACAAATCAATATTTACTTTATTTGGGTTTTAAATACGTATTTAAAATATGGAACCTATCGCACGTGTCTATACGCAATTAAACATACATATGAAGAGGGTAGCTGGTAAAATGTTCGTCTTTTTCTACCTTGGTTCGGCGACGGGGATGGATTTATAGCGGCAATAAGGAGGGCACCAACAGGGAAGTCGACGATGTGGTCAAGTTGCAGCGAACAGCAGCACGAATGGCGTGGTCGTTGCGCGGTGATAAAATCCGTTGAACGACGAATGGCGATGACGTTGGGCGAGCAGTTACAACAGTGTCAAGCAACAACAAACCAGGTGGCTGACTTCTCGACGCATGCAGCAGGAGTTTCGGCGAGGTACTGCGCAGCACGGTGGCAAGCAGAGGTACGCAGCAATGGCAGGCAACAGCTTACGCGGCGTAGAGTCACAAACGAGGAGTCGACGACGACGGTGGTGCTGCTGCGCGCGTAGGCAGGGGTTCTTGACGAGGTGCTGCGTGGATGACGAGGCTCCAGCGACGGCGTTCGACGGCGACGAGCACGGTTGCTCCGGCGATGAAGGACACGCTGGCCAGCTCTACGGGCGACGCACGGCAAGATAGGAGAGCGCGAGAGGCTAGGAGTCTGGGCAGGACTAAAGGGCGTGGCCTCGGCATTTATAGAGGGAGGGAGGAAGATAGAGGGCGCTGGGAGAGAGAAGGGCGCGACGGCGTCTTCAAGCGCCATTAATGGCGACATTACCAGAGAGAAATTAGAGAGAGAGAAAGAAGGAAACGGAAGTATTAACGCGCTGGCGAACGGTGACGGAACGTCTGGGGTCGCGGTCGGGCAGGGCGCGCTCGACTGGGCGCGGGGCTTCGGCTGCGCGGCCTGGGTCAGGTCGATCTGAGCACGGTTGTGTTGTCCAGCGGCGGCGTGAAGGACAAGCGAGCAGTGCGTTGGCGGGAAACGAAACGATTTGGTGAAGAAAGCACCTGACAACGTGGGCCCATATGCCATAGGGTAATATAGAATTAGAGAGAACGTGGTTTGGCTTGCAGGGCTAGGAACGAGTGTGCGTGTGTTTGTTTTTTTTTATTTTCTTTTTTTAATAAAATATATATAAATATGAATATATATATTTAAATATTTTAAAATTATAATAAATTCAAAGATAATATTTTAATAACTAAAATTTATAATGAATAATCTTTACGTAATTTCTATTATTTAAATAAACTGAGCTCTAAAAAGGAATTCAATAAAATGAAACTTTCACAAATACCTACAAACAAAAACAATATTAGCATATCAAAATGCATGTTCCAAAAACACTTATTTTAATAGTTCATTCTTATTTTATAAAATGAGTTTTTTTATCACAAAACATAATCCAAAAATTGGATTTGAAATTCAAATCAAGCAAAATACATGCATCGACATGAATGCATCAAACACTTGGTAAAATTTATCTATTCAAGAAATTGTGCGGTTTAATTATATCCCATTTCATTATTTGAAAACACAAATATTTCCTTTCTAATAGAAACTAAATGATTAAACTAGGTTTCCTTTAATTGATGGATTTAGGGCGTTACACAGACTGTCCGATGTGGCACCGGACTATCCGGTGTCGCAAGAAGACAAAGCTCCAACAATCGACTTTGCTCCGAACCCTAACGGTTGGGTGACATGGCGGGGCACCAGACAATGCACAGTGCCTGTCCGGTGGCGCATCGGACAGTCCGGTGCGCCCATCGCCAGCAGCCTCCCCAAAAGTTACCCAAGTGGTTGGGGGCTATAAATACCCCCAACCACCACAACTTCTAGCATCCAAGTTTTCTGAAGATCACATTCAATACAAGAGCTCTAGCATTCACTCCTAGACATAACTCAAAAGATCAAAGCCTCTCCAATTCCCAAATTCATCTCAAACACTTAGTGACTTGTGAGAGAGAGATTTTGTGTTCTTTTGAGCTCTTGCTTCTTGGATTGCCCTTCTTCTTTTCCCATTCTTACTCTCAAGTGCTTTGTAAGAGAGGCAAGAGACACCAAGTGCGTGGTGGTCCTTGCGAGGTCTTAGTGACCCATGAGATTATGGAAGAAGGCTCACTCGATCTAAGTGACTGTTTGAGAGAGGGAAAGGGTTGAAATAGACCCGACCTTTGTGGCCTCCTCAACGGGGACTAGGTTCTTTGGAACTGAATCTCGGTAAAACAAATCACTGTGTTCATCCTCTTAATTCTCATTTGATTTGTTTTCGCCCTCTCTCCTGGACTGGATTTTAGTTCTAACGCTAACCACGGCTTGTAGTGTGTGTTTAAAGTTGTAAATTTCAGATTACGCCTATTCACCCCCCACTAGGCGACTTTCAACACCAGAGAGCTTTGGCCTATGAAAGCTGAAGCAAAGAAACTGCCAAAACTATTCGTCACAATGTTCATATAGTAGAGTGCGACCAAAGTAGCTCGGACGACGAATCAAAAGAAGTATACGTGTCTAAAATGATTTGGCCAAAATAGGCCAAATCTTCGGCTTGTTCCTCCTTATAGCCAGTCCAAAAGAAACGACAATAGGAGGTTAAATTTACATTTAATGTTGGTATATGTGATAAAATATTTGATGAGTTACTCAAAATGGCAACATTAAAATAAATCATATTGTTCCATCCGCAGACGAACTAAAGCGTCGTGCATACTGCAAGTGGCATAACTCATTTTCTCATGCCACTAATGATTCTAATGTATATCGACGCCAGATCCAATTGGCCATTAACGAGGGACGATTGAAATTTCAGGAAATGCAGGTGGATACGGAGCCCTTCCCAATGAATGTGATCGGCTTCGAGGGCAAAAAAAAGTCCTGATTCAGCCTAGCATGGCCGATAAGGGCAAATGCAAGGAAGTAATCATCTGCGATGCGCGGAAGGCCGATGAAAATAATAAAATCTCTTGCAGGAAAGTGGTGGCGGAAAAGACTCCTAATGGAGGAGAGACTTTGAAAGTTACCATCACCACCTCCAACGCTGGGGGCAGGCGCAAGCAAGGAACCAGGCGCGTGCACCTATTTTGCGCATCGCGAACAGTCTGACACACAGACACAGACGGTCCGAGACCCACTGGATAGTCCAGACCATTCTAGTGGACGGTCCGACAATGCTTAGGAACCACGACGACCACGTACCTTGAAACCGCGACGACCAGAAATAGGTACGTGGAAAACTAACACGATAAAGGCAGCTGGCCGACTGGTAAGATCCGGCCCGACCATTAACCAATTATTGTCTAAATATATAAAAAAGAAGGCTGGCCCAAATGACCGGCTAGCAAAGCGACCTTGCTCACCCACTCAAGAGCAACAGCAGGTAAGACCGATTGGACCACCTCACCAATTGGAAAGAATGACGGGTCATAATGTTCAATTACGACCCAACATACTTGCATGGACACCTCCACCCACATATCCACCTGTGCCATATCAATATACATACATGCCGCCACCATACGCCCCGAATCAAATGTGGGGTATGCCACCATATCCATTTGGGATGTCATAGTACCACACTTGGGGGGCACCCCAAGCATCTGTATTCAACAAGTTGCCACCTCTAGTATAGGACCGATTGAGCGCCACTCAATCCGGTCACCAGGCACAAGCCTAGCAAGATTTCCGGACTACTCGGCCACAAAGGCCGACCAATCCGGTAGGGGGGCATATACCTACAGCAACCGAGAGAACGACAAAAAAGGACATCATCAAAATAGGTACAACAGATGTCATCATAGAGGAAAATAATGAAGGGCCAATGATTTGTGGTGAATCAGCCAACACAAACAAAAAAGAAGATACGGCTACCATCAAAATAGCCGATCCAAAATACTCCATGCCTCGATGGTGCCCATCGGGATTGACACGGTCCCAAAAGCGAAAATTACAATGCTTGAGAGCAAAGGAGAGCCAGGAAAAGGAGGCGAAAAAGATATTCAATGACACACATCCTCAGTACCTGCCACCACAAAAGAGATGGAGGCCAAAGGCCGTTGAAATAAGTGAAATGGCCACAGAGACAAGGAATGAGACAACAACTCCACAGCTCTCTGCAGGTATGGCAGACAGTCTAGCTATAAAGGCTGGACCATCTGCAGATGACACAAACCGTCTGACTCTCGAGTCCGGACCGCCCGCACTACACCAAGGCACCTCAAACGATGTGCCAACGCCCATGGAGGAGGACGACCTAATGGGAGAAGACCTGGTTGACTACGAAGCTTCTCCAGAGCACCCAGGTATGGACGTAAATATTATTACATTTTCCACCGATTATACTTTTGTCGGCGACGATGAACCTGTTGTTGCTCAGTTTGACTTTGGTCCTAAAGAAGCCGCCTTCACTAAACCAAAGGAATCAGTAAATCATTTGAAGCCGCTCTTCGTGCATGGTCACATTAATGGGATACCGATTGCTAAAATGTTGGTAGACGGGGGGGGGGGGGCAGCTATAAATCTAATGCCTTATTCATTGTATAGAAAATTAGGTAAACAGGATGACGAACTTGTCAAGACCAACATGACCCTCAGCGGTGTTGGAACTGATAGTTCGATCAAAGCCAAGGAAGTCACGTCCGTTGAGTTAACCATCGGGACTAAGACCCTTGTTGTTGCATTCTTCGTTGCAAATGTAGAAGGAAATTTCAGTCTAATCTTAGGCAAAGATTGGATTCATGCTAATCAGTGTGTACCTTCTATGCTACATCAAATGTTACTACAATGGGTGGGCGATGATGTAGAACAAGTACATGCTGATGCATCGGCCTGTATTGCCATGACCGATGCCCCTGTACTTTGGACCTATGAGACTGCTACGTGTCTCACAGGTGTAGATTTTTCTGATTATCAGTTCATAAGTATAGATAAAAAGGGTTTCATTCCTGTAATGCTAGAGCCGATGGAAAATCGGCTAAATCCTAAATAAAGTTTAAATGATGAGTACACACAAAATTAATGAGTCTCTGGTCGCAGACGGTCCGACTTCTAAGGCCGAACGGTCCGGTCTTTTACAGAACAGTTTGGCCCTTAAGACCGAACATCCACCACAGCATAAAATCAGTATCGCGGACGATCCGGTCCCCGAGACCGGAGAGTCCACCGTCACACAAATATCATCTAATTCCGAGATCTCAACAAATTAGGACAGGGGTTTACATCGGCCGATCCTTTGGAGGAGATCGACATAGGAGATGGTCAAACTCCAAGGCCTACTTTTGTGAACAAGACCCTGTAGACCGATCCTAGAGATGAAATGATCGGTCTATTGAATGAATATTTTGATTACTTTGCTTGGAACTACACTGAGATGTCAGGATTAAGCCATGAGATAGTAGAGCATCGTCTGCCCATTAAGTCTGGTTTCAGACCTTTCAAGCAGAAAGCTAGAACATTTCGTCCAGACCTTCTCCCACGAATAAAGGACAAAATTCACCGGCTGCTAGAAGCTAATTTTATTAGACCTTGCAGATACGCAGAGTGGGTCTCCAATATTGTGCCGATAGATAAGAAAGAATCAGCTAAGCTCAGAGTATGCATTGATTTTCGCAATTTAAATTGAGCAACTCCTAAAGATGAATATCCCATGCCCATAGCCGACACATTGATCAATAATGCGTCAGGAAATAGAATTATTAGCTTTCTTCATGGTAATGCCGGATATAATTAGATTTTCATGGCCGAAGAAGATGCGTCTAAAATGGCCTTTATATGTCCAGGCTTCATTGGTTTATTTGAGTGGGTTGTCATGAAATTTGGTCTAAAAATGCTGGTGCTACTTATCAGAGGGATATGAATTTGATCTTTCACGAGCTGTTAGGAAACACTGTGGAAGTCTACATTGATGATATTGTAGTCAAATCGGTTGAGTTTAGTTCTCATATAGCTGATTTGCGCAAAGCCTTTGATAAAATGCGTCAGTATGTTCTGAAAATGGACCAACATAAATGTGCTTTTGGAGTGTCGGCTGGTAAGTTCTTAGGATTCATCATTCATGAACATGGTATAGAGATAGACCCTGACCGAATTAAATCCATTTGAAATGTGGGACCTCCCACATGTAAGCTTGAAGTACAGAAGTTCCTCGGCAAAGTAAATTATTTATGAAGGTTTATTTCTAACCTAGCCGAGAAGATTGATGCCTTCACTCCTATCCTTCGGCTTAAAAATGATATCGAGTTCACCTGGGGGGTAGAACAATAGGAAGCGTTTGATCTCATTAGAAAGTACTTGTCTTCGGCTCTTGTGTTAAAAGCGCCACATGTAGGAGTACCATTCAGATTATACATTGCAGCCAAAGATAAAGTTATTGGAGTTGTTCTGAAGCAAGAGACCAAAGGAAAGGACATGTGGTAACCTACCTAAGTCGGAGGCTGGTGGATGCTGAAACAAGGTACACTTTTATCGAGAAGTTATGCTTATGCCTATTTTGTGCATGCACCAAGTGTAGATGTTATTTGTTGTCTAGTCATTGCACCGTTTCCGGTCAAACCGATGTGATCAATTACATGTTGCAAAACCCGATTAGGAGTGGTAGAATTGGTAAATGGGCTTATGCACTCATAGAATATGACTTGGCTTATGAACCATTGAAATCTATGAAAGGCCAGGTCGTAGCAGACTTTATTGTAGAACATCGGATTGATGATACTTATAAATTAGACATATCATACCTCACTGTTACTCCCTAGATTTTATATTTTAATGGATTGGTTTGCAATGAAGGACAAGGAATTGGCATCATGCTTGTTTCACCAAGTAATGTCTCTTTCGACTTCAACAGCCGATTAAAAACTTATTACACTAACAATC
The DNA here is from genome assembly GCA_029449295.1 of Zea luxurians. Taxonomy (NCBI): domain Eukaryota; kingdom Viridiplantae; phylum Streptophyta; class Magnoliopsida; order Poales; family Poaceae; genus Zea; species Zea luxurians. Next base: position 30,765,775 of record JAOPSE010000010.1, on the reverse strand, counting down.
AAGCCAAATATGAGGCCCTTTTGTTCGGCTTGGAGCTTTTAAGTTGTATGGGAGTAAAACATGTGAGGGCATTTGGTGATTCTCAGCTAGTTGTCCAACAAGTATTAGAAGAGTATCAATGTTTTGATGGTACTCTAAACAGTTACCTTGAAAAATGTTGGGACATAATTCATTCTTTGGACGAATGCAGCATTCGGCACATCTCTAGAGTTGAGAATCATAGAGCTAACAATTTAGCACAAGATGCATCAGGTTATCGGATAAAGCGAGGGAAAATTCACAACACCGAAAATCTGATAACCGGTACAGGGTCAATTCCCCAGGTCGCGGATCGTCCGGGTGAGGGCTTCGGACCGTCCGTGGTTGCCAGGAAAGTTCTCCTGACTGATTCGGCTGGTAATGAAGCCAATGTAAGCGATTGGAGGACACCCATAATTGATTATCTATGAAATCCCAGTGTTAGGACGGATAGGAACGTTCGACGTATAGCTTTCAAGTATGTTTTAATGAGTGATGAACTCTACCGCTGAACAGTCAATGACGTCCTGCTTAAATGCTTGGGCCCAGGTGATGCTATATTAGCCATGGCCGAAGTACATGAAGGGATTTATGGTACCCATCAATTGGCTCCAAAGATGAAGTTGTTGTTGCGAAGGTCTGGCTTCTATTGGCCTAACATGATAGCTGATTGTTTCAAGTACTACAAAGGATGCCAAGTATATCAAAAATTCGGCGACTTACAGTTAGTCCCTGCAGCCGAATTACATCCTATCATTAAGCCTTGGCCTTTCAAAGGATGGGGATTGGACTTTATAGGAGAGATTCATCCTTCATCATCAAAAGGGCATCAGTTCGTGTTAGTTGCCACTGACTACTTTAATAAATGGACTGAAGTCATTGAACTGAAGAACATGACACAGAGAGAGATAATTGAGTTCATAATTGAGCATATTATTCAAATATTCGACATTCCCTAGACTTTGACTACAGACCAAGGAGCTTCTTTTATGTCAAAGAAGGTACATGAGTTTGCTGAATTATATAGAATTAAGTTACTCAATTCATCTCTGTATTATGCTCAGGCTAATGGACATGTCGAGCCTAGTAATAGGACATTGATTAGCCTGATAAAAAAGAAGATATCTGATAATCCTAAGCAGTGGCATAAGATTTTGTCCGAAGCTTTGTGGGCTCACAGAATATCTAAACACAGTGCTACTGAAGTATCTCCTTTTGAGCTTATCTATGGGCAGGAAGCAGTGTTGCCTGTAGAAATAAGTTTAAATGCTGTCAGGTTCGCCAAGCAAAATGATCTAACTATCGGTGATCATTATAATTCAATGATGGACAATATTGATGAAGTAACCGACAAGAGAGTGATAGTCTTAGGGAAAATAGAAAAAGACAAGATCATGGTCGCCAAAGCTTACAACAAGAAGGCCAAGGCTAAATCATTTCAAGTAGGGGACCTGGTATGAAAGACCGTCTTGCCTCTAAGGAGTAAAGACTGGAAGTTTAGGAAGTGGTCGCCAAGCTGGGAAGGCCTTTATAAAGTCATACAGGTGATGTACGGTAACGCCTACTTGTTGCAAACATTAGAAGGCAAAGACTTGCCCAAGGCGTTAAACGGGCGTTTCCTCAAGCAGTATCATCCTAGTATGTGGCAAGATGCCTAAGGAAACCGATGCGATCATATCGTGTTAGTTGCTTTTGGTTCGCTCAGCTCCGCCAAAAGGCAGGGGGAATATGTTGGGCACCAAATAGGCCGAGCGGACGGTCCGTACTGGTGGGGCGGACGGTCTGCGCGCGTGCAGAATCAGTTAGGGTTCTGAGTTCTTGCTATGGTTGTTGGCTAGATTCACGGAATTAACTCGGGAGATTTGTTTGTAACGGGTGTAGCCCCCCTCCTCTATAAATACAGAGGAATACGACCGATTAAATGATCAACAATCAAATCAATAATCAGTTTATCTCTCGTTTTTACCTTAGGTATTAGAACTATTAGAAGTAGTTCTAGTTTAGCCTCTCAATCCCCAAATTCTTCGCTTCTCCTCGACTCTACGTTGATCAGACGAGTCTAGGTCGGCCTGTCGAGCCTAGACAACACCTAGGATCTCTCCCCCACGGGGTCCCTCCCGGGAGCGAGATCCAGACGCCGCCGGTGAACTCCGCCGCCTCTACGCACGCGCGGAGCCTCCGCCCCCAGGTCGCGGACCGTCCGGCCCGTCAGATAGGGAACCCAAGCCCTGCGCCAAGTCGGGGACCATCCGGCCTCTGGCCGCGGACCATCCGCGTCTGTTCAGAGAGAACTGCCGCCGGTTTTCATTATAGTGATTGGCGCCAGAAAAGATGTCAACATCTTGCCTTAGTCGCATCCAGGCAGGCAGCTGTCATCAAAGTGAACTTTGAATCGATGACACGAATCCAAGCATCCGCATCAAGTGGTTCCTCTGTCTTGCTGAATAGTGGTGGCTGGTGCTCAAGAAATCCTGGTAACTCGCCACTTGCAGTTGATTCTGGTGGTTATTCCCATCCGGCTTTTGTTATTCCCATCATTTCAAACTAGCACATATAGACAAACTCTTGATTAAGGAAAAATGTAATCACCGTGCTTTAAAAATAGTTTTACAGGGCGTTTGGATCCCTTTGTTTTAGAGAAATTGGAATTCACTCAATAAAGTAACTTATTTAGTTTGGATTTTAACATTCCACCACTTTCCAGAGTTCATATATAAATCTATCTTAAATTCATCGGGTGGAGGATGGGAAATAATTTTATGCATTAGTAGAATTTGTTTCTAATCCGTAACTTACATGACACTCTTCGTCCCACTCATCTATAGTAAAAATGTAGCACATAAATATCTCCGATATCTTGCTAATAATAGTATACAAATATATTTTGTATAAAACCGAATTAGCTTAATTGATATATGCCTAAATTACTATTATTAGAATGGAATTCAATTCTAATAATCCAAACGGTACGTTAAAGGATAATGTTAAAAGAAATCTTATTGCAACGCACATTCATATCGTCATTTTTTGGATTCCAATGCGTGTCCATCAGTCCAACCTTTCACACTCCCGAAATCAAAGAAGAAAAAGGAATGGCAGCCGGCGATCGCTGCAGCAGGGAGGCAGCGAGATGGGCTAGCAGTTGGCTGATGGGCCTTAGCGAACATATTTTTCGAACCAGTAGGCGAGAGGAGCCAGAGGAACATTGATAAATGAAGACCCTGGGTGCCAGATATTCAAATAAAATATCTGTATACATGAAGACCCTGGGCGCCAGATATTCAATATACATAGGATATTAGAAATATTGTATTCGCATCAGATATTCAAATAAAATATCTGTACTTGTATCCGATATCCGACAAAATGTTCGTATATCCGAAAATAGTGTCCAAATAGGTGTTCATTCTATTTAAATTTGGACGGATATTTTTCGAACCATATTATATCTCTAGACGGGGACTATGGTACTTCATATACGGGTAAGGCCGCCTGGGTTTGAGCGACGGAGCTCCAAGTCTATGGAGCGATCCCACCATTGATAAGAGAGGTGGTTGGAGCGGGCGACCGACGACACAGGCCCACCCAACAGCGGCTTCAACGAAAGAGGAGGTGCGCGCGAGAAGGGGTGACTGGCATGGAGGTCCCACACGACAGTGACACATGCGAACTCGGCGCGCCCTGGGTGGCTAGCATCACGGGGCCCACATGTCGGCGCGACCACAACGGGTTCAGCGGGCGTAAGGAGGTGGGCCGAGCCGTTGATTTTGGGGCGAGGTGGAGAACTAGCAGGGCGAGATTTTGCCCCAAGCGCAGAACAGTTCTTTTTTCTTTTATCTTTTCTACTTTCTTTTCAAATTCCAAATTCAAGGATTCAAACCGAATTTAAATTCCTATTTTGAATTCCAAATTTAAGACACACAATAGGGTCCCAATTCTTATATAGTTCCTACTATTTTCCTTACTACTATTTATTTTTTTATCATTTACTCATGGTAGGGATAATTTTACTTATTGAAACTTTCCTTCTAAACTTTTATTTCTCATTTCTTCCTTTTGAATTTGAATTTAAGTAAAGTTTAAATCTTCAGGTTTCCATAAAAATGCACCACATAATAACCTCAGCATGATATGCATTTATTATTTATTTCTATTTACTTTGCATAGAATCATAGAGGAAGATCACCTTTAAAAAATATTCTTAACTCCTCTTTCTTATTGCATAGAAGTTGGGCATTACAACCGGACTGTCCGGTGCACAACAGACTGTCCGGTGGGTGGCACCGGACCTACGCAGTCCAGCACCTTTTCTCTGTTTCTTACTTTGTCTTATTTTGGTCCTTTTGGACATGACTTAGCTGAGTCCCTAGCGCTTAGACAAACATGATTAGCACACCTATCAATTGACTAAGTGTCCAGAGCATACCTTTTTGCTTGATCCATATAGATTTGTATTAAGTCCTCTTCAGAGCTCAAATACCTTTGCTTAACATCATGTTAGTTCAAACATAAAGTGTTGTGCATCTAATCACCGAAACAATATAGAAATGGCCCAAGGGCACATTTCCCTTTCAATCTACCCCTTTTTGGTTATTTATACCAACACTTCAAAAAGCAACTCAAATTGAACTTACATATCCAAAAGAGCTAAGAAGAGCAAATTGATGTCAAATTGAAGACAAATAAGATCATTATAGGATTTGGCATATTTGGATCACTATTGCCACCACTTGGTTTATTTTCGCAAAACAAATTCATTTTCCTTTCTCTATGTCAAAAACACTTGTTTTGGAAAATCAATATATCTTTCAAGACTAGTTTTGATCAAATACCAAAAATTCCCCTGTTGGGGTCGTGCTTCGGTGCGCCGAAGGTCTCACACGAAGAAGCAGCTTCGGCTGAAGTCGTCTTCAAGAGATGGCCGAAGGTTCCTTTTCATGGAGCTTCGGCGTTTTAAACCGACATAGAGATAGAATGACCTTTTTATTCATATAAGTCTGAGTCAATGTTGTAAACATTTGTGAGGGGCATAATTGTAATTTGTCACAGGCTGCGACCTGTGCCTATAAATAGATGAACAGTACCTCTGTACTGTTCACGCGAACCTGCCATTTGCCTTCGCATCACACTTGTATTCCTGCCTTCCTCAGGACCGAAGGTACATTTGTCATTTATATTCGTTCGTATTAATAGAAATGGAAATGATTCTATGTTAACATTTGAATGTCCATTTTATATCTCATGATTTATATGAATGCTTCACCCTATGTTATTATGCTTACGAAGGTGCGTTCTTCGTAACCTTCGTCCGAAATTCCTTATGTCCCGAAGGGATATAATGAAATGGAGGACGAAGGACCTTAATATTTAACATTTTCTGTGTTGCCTTGTTCTTAACTCTTAGCATTTGAGAACAAGCCCCCAACATTGGCGCCCACCTCCGGTGAACTCACTTCCACTTTTCTGAGCTGATGGCTTCGTTCAACAATCAAGCTGAAGATGCTTCGGCTTCGAAGCTGGTGCTCCCGATAACAGGCGGTTCTTGCTCAGAGCCGGCTAACAAGAAGCAGAAGAAGGAGGCTCAGAGAAGGGTGCAGCATGTTGGAGTGCAGGGACCCTTCATCAAGTCAAAATGGTCCCATATTCCAATTACCTTCTCTCAGGAAGACCTTCAGCTTAAGGATTATCCCCACAATGATGCCATGGTTATCTCTTGCGTGATCAAAGGATTTCTGGTCCACAATGTCCTAGTTGACACAGGCAGTGCAGCTGACATTATATTTGCTAAAGCCTTCAGACAAATGCAAGAGCCCGAAGACAAGATTCATGATGCTACGCACCCTCTTTGTGGCTTCGGAGGGCGGCAGATTGTGGCCCTTGGGAAGATTACCATGCCGGTAACCTTCGGATTTGTCAACAACACAAGGACTGAGCAAATTGTGTTTGACATTGTTGACATGGAGTATCCTTATAATGCTATCATTGGTCGTGGAACTCTTAATGCTTTCGAAGCAATTCTTCACCCAGCTTATCTCTGCATGAAGATACCTTCGGACCAAGGACCTATTGCTATTCATGGAAGCCAGGAAGCTGCTAGAAGGGCCGAAGGAAGCTGGACTGATTCCAAGGCAATCCATAATATAGATGGAGCTGAAGCTTGTGAACAGTATAAGTTCAGGAGGGAGAAGGCAGCTTCAGCAGATCAGCCGAAGCTCATGTTATTGTGTGAGGATGTAGCAGAGCAGAAGGTGTTGTTGGGCTCGCAATTATCTGAAGACCAAGAGAAAACCTTGATAAGGTTTTTATTCAACAACAAAGATGTCTTTGCATGGTCAGCTAATGATCTCTGCGGAGTAAATCGGGATGTTATTGAACATTCGCTTAATGTTGATCCATCCTTCAGACCCCGAAAGCAGAGGCTTCGGAAAATGTCTGATGATAAGGCCGAAGGGGCTCGCAATGAAGTGAAAAGACTCTTCAGTGCAGGAGTTATCAGAGAAGTGAAGTACCCAGAGTGGCTAGCTAACACTGTTATGGTAAAGAAGGCCAATGGCAAATGGAGAATGTGTATTGATTTCACAGATCTCAACAAGGCTTGTCCGAAGGATGAATTCCCGCTGCCAAGGATAGATTCTTTAGTTGATGCAGCAGCTTCTTCGGAGCTCATGAGTCTCCTGGACTGCTACTCAGGCTATCATCAAATCTGGATGAAGAAGGAAGATGAGCCGAAGACTAGCTTCATAACCCCAAGTGGTACATATTGCTATCTTCGGATGCCTGAGGGGCTCAAGAATGCTGGAGGGAGTTTCAGCAGAATGACTGCGAAGGTTCTCCAATCTCAGATAGGCAGAAATGTGCTGACTTATGTCGATGACATTATTGTAAAGAGCACGAAGCAAGAAAATCATATTGCTGATTTGCAGGAGACCTTCGCCAGCTTCAGACAGGCTGGTCTGAAGCTGAATCCAGAAAAATGTGTCTTCGGAGTGAAGAAGGGCAAGTTTCTTGGATGTCTGGTTTCAACGAAGGGGATCGAAGCTAACCCAAATAAAATCGAAGCTATACTTCGAATGGAGCCACCAACCACAAGAAAGGGGGCCCAAAGATTGACAGGAAGGCTGGCATCTCTCAACAGATTTATATCCAGATCAGCAGAAAGAAACTTACCATTCTTCGAGGTGCTGAAGTCAGCCGAAGTCTTTCAATGGGGCCCAAGTCAACAAAAAGCCTTCGAAGAGCTGAAGCAATATTTAATAGATCTCACAACATTAACTCCACCAACACCAGGGGCTCCTCTGTTGTTGTACGTGGCAGCTTCGCACTCAGCGGTAAGTGCGGCGCTTGTTCAGGAAAAGTTTGATGGACAAGCCAAGAAGCAAGTCCCAGTATATTTTGTGTCTGAGGTCCTTAGTGCCTCAAAGAAAAATTATACAGAGCTGGAGAAGGTGTTGTACGCCGTTTTAATGGCATCCAGGAAGCTTCGGCATTACTTTCAGGCATTCAACATTATTGTTCCTTCTTCGCAGCCGTTGAAGGACATCATGAGGAATAGAGAAGCTACTGGGCGTATTGGAAAATGGGCTGCGGAACTCAATGAATTTTACATTGATTATGTGCATAGATCCTCAATTCAGTCTCAAGCATTGGCAGATTTCATTGCCGACTGGACGCCAGGGGCTCAGGACGAGGAAGCGAACAAAGATGCCGAAGCATGGACAGTGTTTTGTGATGGCTCTTGGGGAACCTTCGGAGCAGGCGCAGCTGCTGTGTTGGTCTCTCCGTCCAAGGTCAAAACTTGCTATGCAGCAAGACTTGACTTCAGCTGCACAAATAATATTGCTGAGTACGAAGCCTTGCTCCTGGGTCTTCGGAAACTAAAGGCAATGGGGGTCAGAAGGGCGATCCTTAAAACTGATTCTCAGGTTGTTTCGGGTCATATTGACAAAAGTTGCAAGGCTAAAGACCCGAAGCTTGAAAAGTACCTAGACACGGTCCGAAGGATTGAAGCTTCCTTCGAAGGATTTTCTGTTAAGAATATCCCTCGAGGGCAGAATGAGCATGCTGATTTGTTGGCCAAGTCTGCAGCACAGAGGCTGCCGCTACCTTCGGACGTGTTCTTTGAAACAATAAAGGCACCTTCAGTGGAGCTACTTGAAAGAGCAGTCCTTAACATTTCTCCTGTGTACAGTGAAGATTGGAGAACTGAAATAATCTCTTACCTTCAGGGTAACTTCCTATCAGATGACGAAGCTTATAATAAGAGGATAGAGGCAAGAGCTCGTCCCTATGTCATGATAGAAGGGGAGTTGTACAAGCGTGGAGTTTGTGCCCCGCTGCTTAAGTGCTTGTCTAGAGCCGAAGGTATAGAGTTGATGAAGGAGATACATGCAGGCCTGTGCGGATCCCACATCGGATCCAGGCCGTTACTTGGAAAAGTATTCCGCCAAGGATTTTATTGGCCGAAGGCAGCTTCGGATGCAGCGGAGTTAGTTCAAAAGTGCGAAGGTTGTCAAAAATGTGCAAGAGATCAAAAACAACCTTCGTCATTAACACAGCTGATACAACCCATCTGGCCATTGCAAAGGTGGGGCCTTGACTTGTTGGGTCCATTGCCACCGGCCCAAGGCAACCTAAAATATGTTATAGTAGCTGTGGAGTATTTTTCCAAATGGATTGAGGCGAAGCCATTAGCCACAATAACTTCGGCCACTGTCCAAAAATTTTTCTGGCAGAATATTGTCTGTCGCTTCGGAGTGCCGAAGGCTATCACTGTAGATAATGGAACGCAGTTCGACTCCGAAGATTTCAGAATTTTCTGTGACCAAATTGGCACGAAGATCCATTTTGCATCAGTCAGGCATCCGGAGTCGAATGGGCTTGTTGAAAGGGCCAACGGCATCATAATGACAGGAATAATGAAGTTAATTTTTAATCAACCAAGGGGAAAATGGCCAGATCAGTTGACCAAAGTGGTGTGGAGCCACAATACAACAACATCAAGGTCTACAGGTTTTACCCCATTCAAGTTATTATTTGGTGACGAAGCAATAACTCCAGAAGAAGCTAAAGCTGGATCAATAAGAGTGGTAGCTTCGGCAGAATCAGGTGCCGAAGATACTTGCCTTGTGGAAAAAGATGCCTTAGAGGGGATCAGGCTTCAGGCCGTGGAAAATATCAACAAATACCAGGCTGAAACAATCAAATGGCGAGATAGAAAAGTCCGGCTAAAAAATATTGAGCCAGGACATTTCGTGCTTCGAAGAGTGGCCAACCCGGATACAGTGGGCAAGTTGCAACTGAAGTGGGAAGGGCCTTTCTTAGTAGCATCTTCGTCAAGGCCTGGTTCGTACAGACTGAAGGACATGGACGGCAATGAAATTCCAAGATCTTGGAATGCGGATGAGCTTCGGCGGTTCTATGTGTAACTTGATGTAATTTTATCTTTTCTTTTTTATGGCACCCTTTTCCTTTCTAAAGGGGGAGAAAGGTTTTTAATGGGGCCATCATATGTAATTTTCCTTTTTAGTTTTATAAGAGCAAAATCCCCCAAAAGATGTAAATGTAAAAGCTGAGAGCGCACCATCGAGTGCCGAAACTGAAAAAGAGAAAAAAGCTCCGAAGACGTCCCTAAGGGGATGCAGAGCTTACAGCGAAAAGTCAACGCTGATTCCGCCGAAAGTAAAAGGCGAAGAAGCTCCAAAGACGTTCCCAAGGGAATGCAGAGCTTATACCGTCTAAGTAAAAGACGAAGAAGCTCCAAAGACGTCCCTAAGGGGATGCAGAGCTTACAGCGAAAAGTCAACGCTGATACTGCCTAAGTAAAAGGCAAAGATGCTCCAAAGTCGTTCCCAAGGGAATGCAGAGCTGAAGTGTGGTCGATTCTAAAGGAGTAATCGTTGAGAATGTGGCTTCGGACATACACTTCGGACATTCATTTGCACATTACATTACATCATGGCATGTGCATGCATAAGCATTCATTCATAGCATTTGTGTTCCTAAGTGGTTGTTTCGGCACAAAGAAAAGTTTCGGAGAAATGGTTTGTTATGATTCGTTATGTAAAAGAAAAGTTTCGAAGAAGTGGTTTTTTATGAATCGTTGTGTAAAAGAGTTAGTCTTTTATGTTATGTAAAGGAGAGCTTCGGCAGAAAAGAGTAGTAGTCTTTTATGTTTTGTTATGTAAAGGAGAGCTTCGGCAGAAAAGAGTAGTAGTCTTTTTATGTTTTGTTATGTAAAGAAAAGCTTCGGCAGAAAGAAGAAGTAGTCTTTTAGGCTTCGTTGTGTACGAAAAGAAGGGAAGGTGTTTTTTTCGCCTCCGGCTCAAAATACTGATTTCGTCCACATCAAAGCGCCTCAAGCAAAGGGTAAGAATATATTACAAGGTATGTACAAAGTTCCTTGAAGACAGTTTAATTGTATTTACAAGAATTGTTATACAAATATCCTGAGTTTTTCTACAGTACATTTCTTCTGATCTTCATTAAGTTTCAGCTCCGGCAACAGCTTCGGCGACATAACTTAGGCATCATCTTCACCTTCGACATCCTACATAAATTAAGAGATTATAAGTAAAAATCAAGAGCAAAGGAAAAGGTAACTCCGAAGTATCATTTCTTACTGGTTCAAGATGACTTCGTGCTTCGTCTCCAGCTTTCTCCCGCCCGCCTTTTGTCCATATCATTTTTATAAATCTATTGGAGATACTTCGGGCGAGGTCAGGCATATCATCCAGGATTGATGGAGATAAGCTGAAGTTGGGCCTGTTGACAATTTTTCCGTGGTCGCAGCCGGCCTTCAGAAATGCAGCAGCAGTGCCCCGAGAAGCCACCCAGGCACAGAAGTCACCATGCCCAGCTATGACTTCGTCGAGCTCGTCAATCTCCCCCTCAATATGTTCGAAGGTCTTCGGCAGATCTTCAGCTGAGGGGGTGAATTTTTCACTGCTGGCTCCAACTGAGTAAAAAATCTTTCTTAGTCGTTGAATGCACTTGTTGCTAAAATTCAAGCAGTTTTCTTGAAGATTTGTCAGTAGTTTTCTCAAATCTAAATTTTGCTGAGCTTCGGCTTCAAGTTTTGCACTAAGATCTTGTTTTTCTCGTTCGAACTGCTCAGACTGGCGGAGAAGCTTCGTATTCAGTTCTGATATCTTTGCTTCAGCTTCCGCCAATAAACCTTCGGTTGCCTGGAGCTCAAAGTTCTTTTTCTCGAAAGCATCTGATTGCTCCTTTATTTTGTTTTCCAAATTTCCAATTATAACTTCATGCTTTTTGTCTTCAAGATCTTGTTGCATTTGCAAGGCTTTGCTCAGCAGCATACTCTGTACGAACACAACCTTCGTCAGACATGTTTTTATTAGAAGCGACAAAAGTTAGGTGGCAAGTTGTTCACCTTGAAGTTGGAGTAAAATAAACTACCAACGACATGTTGTCGTCGGTAGCGGCTGATGTCTGACTCTAGCTTCGGAAAACCGATACTCTTTGATAGAGTACCGATTACCTTAGCACCAGTCTGGTCTCGAATGCAGCCTAGTTTTTCATCATCTACACCTCCAAATAGGAGGGCACCTGACTTGTAGCCGCAGGATTTGGCATATTCTTTAAGTTCTTCTATTTCGTCCTTTGTCAGTTTTTGCCCAATTAAATTCTGAAAGGAGTAAGCTTCGTCATCCGAAGTATCTTCGGCTATTTCTTTTCCTTTTTCAGGCACTGTGGCCATGGATTTTTCAGTAGCAGCACCGGCTTCTTCTGCATCTATGTCTTCCAAAATTTTGTTAATATCCTCAATGGTTGTTTCTAAATTAACCTCTTCGGCTGTAGCGGCTTCGCTAGCCGCGACCTCCGAAGGGGCGACTTCAATGTTCTTGGTGCCTTCGGCAGCTGCTGTTTTCTGAACTGAAGCTCTTGGAGGTGTCTTATCGATAACTTCAGTTACCGCAATGATTCTTTGCCGTTTGTGTTTGCTCATCTTCGCCTGATCCGGCTCGTCCACCTTTTGAAAAAGCTTCGTCAGTCGGAGCCCTAATGGACTTAGCTTCGTGGGCATAGGTTCAGTCATTACCTTTAAAATTTCTTCCACGTCGCTGGTAGAAGGCGGTGTGGGGGTCCTCTCTTCTTCGGATATTTTCCGTTTCGGACTCGATATTTTCCTTTTCTTCGAGATTTTCTTCTCTGCTGCTGGTTGCTCTTCATCCTTTGTCAGAATTTCAGTTACTCTTTTTCTTTTGAGGCCCTCGGCACCCTTGTTCAACTGCTCATAGTCTGGGTACTCGAAGCCCAGGGCATCAAATACTCGGTTCAGCCTTCGCTTCGGTCGGGTGCCGAAGGCCGCTGTCATTAATTGATCCTCCTTTTTGGAATAATTCCCCAAGATTTCATTGCACATTGTCTCAACTGTTTCTAACCACTCTTTGCAGGGCTTCTTAAAGTATTTCTTGAATTTAAAGTGATAGGGCAGACGGACCAGCTCCCCCTTCTTCTTTTCTCCCTTCAGCTTCGGCATTTCCCACTCTTTTAGAGTAGGGAAGACTCTGAATGCCAAAAATTCCTGAACTAGATCCCTGGTGCCAATATGTTTTGAAATGATTTCAAACTCACCCAGAGCAGCCCAGGTAGGACCCTTTAAGTCGCCGATGCGGCAGCGTGGCCTCGTCTCTCCGAAGATTAACTCCAGAGGGCTTTGTACCAATTTTTCCCTGTCTTCGTCAACTTTCACATAAAACCATTCAGATTTCCAGCCTGCTGGCCATTTGCTTCGGTAGCTAATGACGGGGCATTTTGTTGTCTTCCGGTAGGCAAAATTATAGCAACCGAAATTATCATGTAGCCCATCTTTTCTGGCCTTTGTCTGGTAGTGTAATTCGTGAACTCGGCAGAAGCTGTCGGCAAAAGGTTCCATAGCTTGGCTTCGGAGGGCCCAGATGTAAACATTGAGCCTAACGATGGCGTTAGGAGTTAGTTGATGAAAATAGATACCAAACCTCCTCAATATCTCTGCAATAATATTGTGCAGAGGAAATCTCAGCCCAGCCTTTAAAAAGCTTTTAAAGATAACAATCTCATCCTTCCCTGGCTTCGGGGTGGATTCTTCTCCCCCGAAGCGGAGTAGCTTCTTCTGATCTTCATTGAAATAACCTGCTTTCACCATCTTCGAGAGATCAGCTTTTGAAACAGTCGATTTCCCAAAATCCAGGTGACTGGGCTTGCTGGGCGTAGCAATGTGGTAGTCATCTTCGGAGTCAGTCCCATCAATGTTTTCTTCTTCTTCTTCGGCTGTTGTCGGGTTTGCTTCGGCAGCAGGCCTCTCTTCCGTAGTCACTAGACCGGAGCGCTGCATCGCTTCGGAGATGGGCACAGTGTCTGAATCTTCGGCTTCGTCTCCCTCGCGCACAACTTTGGCAGTAGATCGCACTCGTGCCATGTAATTCTTAGTTTGGGGAAGTTAGAAACTTTTTTCTTTTTTCTTTTCTCCGAAGCTCTCCTTTCTGACGAAGCAAGCGTCGAGACGGACCTTCGTTCGATTATGAGAGTCAAGCTTCGGCTATGGTGGAAAATTTTGGCAGAAAAACAGTGCAAATAGCAATGAATGCTGTGGTAACTTCACACCTACCCGCTTGTTTATATAGTGCTGCAGGTAAGAAGGCGAAGCGGCAAGATTTTTACACCAGACGGGCGGTCACTTGTACTCGCTGAGCAGTGGACCGCAAAGATTAAACAGTAACTCTGCAAGGTGGGCCTGGCACGTGCCCGGAATCCGGATCGTTTCTCCGCAACGAGCTCAGGGAAGGTGTTTTTTGGACCTTCGGCTTCCCGAAGCTGAAGAGGCTCTTTTTTCACGGGTCAAGCTCGTTACGAAGAACGATCTAGCACCGCGAAAGGGGCTACTGTTGGGGTCGTGCTTCGGTGCGCCGAAGGTCTCACACGAAGAAGCAGCTTCGGCTGAAGTCGTCTTCAAGAGATGGCCGAAGGTTCCTTTTCATGGAGCTTCGGCGTTTTAAACCGACATAGAGATAGAATGACCTTTTTATTCATATAAGTCTGAGTCAATGTTGTAAACATTTGTGAGGGGCATAATTGTAATTTGTCACAGGCTGCGACCTGTGCCTATAAATAGATGAACAGTACCTCTGTACTGTTCACGCGAACCTGCCATTTGCCTTCGCATCACACTTGTATTCCTGCCTTCCTCAGGACCGAAGGTACATTTGTCATTTATATTCGTTCGTATTAATAGAAATGGAAATGATTCTATGTTAACATTTGAATGTCCATTTTATATCTCATGATTTATATGAATGCTTCACCCTATGTTATTATGCTTACGAAGGTGCGTTCTTCGTAACCTTCGTCCGAAATTCCTTATGTCCCGAAGGGATATAATGAAATGGAGGACGAAGGACCTTAATATTTAACATTTTCTGTGTTGCCTTGTTCTTAACTCTTAGCATTTGAGAACAAGCCCCCAACATCCCCCTTTTCCCATAATCAAATTTCTCACCCATAAGAGAGCAATTTTTGCAATAAAGTGTTCTTACACTAAAACTTTTGAAAAATTCACAAGTGGTAGTTAATCCAGTTGCTTTGGCCTTAATTTCTCCCCTTTGGCATTAAGCACCAAAACAGAAGAACTATTTAGCCTTTTAATCCCATTGCCTCACAAAAATCAAAAGTAAAACCAAAGGCAATGAGAAAGATACAGATAGGGACATGGGACAAGATACATTGATACAGGAATGCAGTGGAAGCCTTTTCTTTGTCGAAGTCCACTTTTCCCTTTCAATCCATCTTTGAGACTAAATCAAAATTACTCAAATGACCACATTAGTCTCAAAGGGTCAAGTTGTAGTATATCCTCTCCCTAAACATGTGCATCTTTTGCATAAGGACTTGTGAGGTCTAGGGGTGACTTGTACAACTTGAGCACCAAAAATAAGCAAGTATGGACAGTAATACTTAAAGGAACATGATCAAAGGCATAAAACACATACATGCTATAGATCAATCCAAGTTCCGCGAATCTAAGACATTTAGCTTACTACGGAACCTACAAAACATTTTCTCATCTAAAGGCTTGGTGAAAGATATAGGCTAACTTGTCTCGATGCTAATGTGGCAAACATCGATATCTCCCCTTTGTTGGTGGTCTCTCAGAAAGTGATGCCGGATGTCTATGTGCTTAGTGCGGCTGTGTTCAACAGGATTATTCACCAAGCGGATGGCTCTCTCATTATCACATAGGAGTGAGACTTTGCTCAGATTGTAGCCAAAGTCCTAGAGGGTTTGCCTCATCCAAAACAGTTACACGCAACACTGGCCTGCTGCAACATACTCGGCCGTGGTGGATAGGGCAACAGATGTTTGTTTCTTAGAGCTCCAAGACACTACAGACCTTTCTAGAAACTGATAAGTCCCTGGTGTGCTCTTCCTATCAACTTTGCACCTAACATAGTTGGAATCTGAATATCTGATTAAGTCAAAGGTAGACCCCTTTGGATACCAGATCCCGAAGCAAGGCGTATGAACTAAATAACTAAGAATTTGCTTCACGGCCACAAGATGACATTCCTTGGGGTTAGATTGAAATATAGCACACTTGCATACACTAAGCATTATATCCGGTCTACTAGCACAAAGATAAAGTAAAGAACCTATCATAGACCGGTATGCCTTTTGATCAACAGACTTACCTATCATAGACTGGTAAAGCACACTTGCATACACTCAGTTCCCATTGGCGTCTTAGCGGGCTTTGCATCATTCATCCCAAACCTTTTGAGCAAGTCTTGAGTGTACTTCGTTTGGGAGATGAAGATTCCTTCCTTGATTTGCTTTACTTGAAATCCAAGGAAGTAGTTCAACTCGCCCATCATTGACATCTCAAATTTCTACATCATTACCCTGCTAAACTCTTCATAAGACTTTTGATTAGTAGAACCAAATATTATGTCAACGATATATATTTGGCATACAAATAGATCACCATTACAAGTCTTAGTAAAAAGAGTAGGGTCAGCTTTCCCAACCTTGAAAGCATTAGAAATAAGAAAATATCTAATGCATTCATACTATGCTCTTGGAGCTTGCTTAAGTCCATAGAGTGCCTTAGAGAGCTTGTAGACATGGTCGGGATACCTGTAATCCTCGAAGCCAGGGGGTTGTTCCACGTACACTTCTTTCTTGATTGGTCAATTGAGGAAGGCGCTCTTCATGTCCATTTGAAACAACTTAAACGAGTGGTGAGCAGCATAGGCCAATAATATGCGTATTGACTCAAGCCTAGCTACAGGAGCAAAATTCTCCTCAAAATCCAAACCTGCGACTTGGGCATAACCTTTTGCCACAAGTCGAGCCTTGTTCCTTGTCACCACCCTGTGCTCATCTTGCTTGTTGCAGAACACCCACTTGGTTCCCACAACATTTTGCTTTGGACGTGGCACCAGACTTAATACTTCATTTCTTTTGAAGTTGTTGAGTTCTTCCTGCATGGCCAACACCCAATCCGGATCCTACAAGGCTTCTTCTACCCTGAAAGGCTCAATAGAAGAAACAAAAGAGTAATGCTCATAAAAGTTAGCCAAACATGAGCGAGTGGTTAGTCCCTTGCTGATGTCACCTAGAATCTGATCCACTCGATGATTCCTTTGAATGTTGGCCCGGACTTGGGTTGGAGGTGTCTGTTGTACTTCTTCCTCTTTATCCTTTTCTTCATGTGCTCCCCCATGATTCATGTCTGTATTTTGAAGTACCTGTACCTCATCTTGAGTTGGAGGTTGCACCAAATGTTGAGGAAGATGGTTGATCTTGATCTTGTTGTTACTGCAGTCACACATCACCTATTGACATAGTTTGTATTGTGGCCATTGGAACTTCATCCTCATCTACATCATCAAGATCAACTTGCTCTCTTGGAGAGCCATTAGTCTCATCAAATACAACATCACTAGAGACTTCAACTAAACCCGATGATTGGTTGAAGACCCTATATGCCTTTGTATTTGAATCATAACCTAGTAAAAACCCTTCTACAGCTTTGGGAGCAAACTTTGAATGTCTACCTATTTTAACTAAGATGTAGCATTTGCTCCTAATACACAAAAGTATAAAACATTGGGTTTGTTAGCAGTTAGAAGCTCATAAGATGCTTTCTTGAGGAGACGATGAAGATAGAGTTGGTTTATGGCGTGGCAAGCTGTATTTATAGCTTCCAACCAAAACCGCTCAGGCGTCTTGTATTCCCCAAGCATTGTCCTCGCCATGTCGATGAGTGTCATGTTCTTCCTCTCTGCTACTCCATTTTGTTGTGGTGTGTAAGGAGCGGAGAACTCATGCTTGATGCCTTCTTCCTTAAGAAATTCTTCTACTTGAAGATTCTTAAATTCAGATCCATTGTCGCTCCTGATCTTCTTTACCTTGAGCTCAAACTCATTTTGGTCTCCTCTTAGGAAGCGCTTTAGAGTACCTTGGGTTTCTATTTTATCCTGCAAAAAGAATACCCAAGTGAAGCGGGACTAATCATCAATGATAACATGACCATACTTCCCCCGATGCTAAGATAAGCAACGGGCCCAAAGAGATCCATGTGGAGTTCTAGTGGTCTTGACATTATGATGACATTTTTGTCTGGATGGGTAGTTCCCACCTGCTTTCCTGCCTGGCACGCTACACAAGGTCTGTCTTTCTCAAAACAGACATCAGTTAGTCCTAACATATGTTCTCCCTTTAGAATCTTATGAAGATTCTTCATTCCAACATGCGCTATACGGCGGTGCCAGAGCTAGCCCATATTAGTCTTAGCTATTAAACATGCATCTAGATCGGCATTTTCTTTAGAGAAATCAACTAAATAGAGCTTGTCGTCTAATACACCTTTAAAAGCTAATGAACCATCACTTCTTCTAAAGACAGATACATCAATATTTGTAAATAAACAATTATAGCCCATATGACAGAATTGACTCACATGAGGTAAATTGTAACCAAGCAATTCTACTAAGAACACATTAGAAATTGAATGCTCGGTAGTGATGGCTATTTTACCCAAACCTTTGAACTTGCCTTGATTTCCATCTCCAAATATGATTGTGTCACGGGAATCCTTGTTCTTGACGTATGTTGGTCACTTGTTCTCAAATGCTATAGATCAAGAACAAGGAAACACAATTGTTAATGGTTAAAGACCTTCGTCCTTCGAAACATTATTTCCTCTCGAATATAATGATCTTCAGACGAAGGTCCTAAAGGACACACCTTCGTCATTTTATGACATAATGTAAACATGAATATGAATATAAACAAGAAGATGAAGGAACACAGAGAAATCAAGATAATATCTGTTATGTATCCATGATTTATTGATCTTCATTAAACATAAATAAACATCAACGATATTCATATTACAATGATACCTTCGGCTT
Organism: Zea luxurians; assembly: GCA_029449295.1. NCBI lineage: Eukaryota > Viridiplantae > Streptophyta > Magnoliopsida > Poales > Poaceae > Zea > Zea luxurians. The sequence continues at coordinate 30,747,347 of JAOPSE010000010.1, read as the reverse complement.
GCCAGAAGGTGTGAGAGCGAGAATGGCTTGAGAGCGATTACAATCCAGCGTGATCAGTATGGTGTTACTGTTCATCTATTTATAGGCATGGGACGCAGCCTGGACAGAAGTACATTTATGTCCTTGGTAACTACTTATAATCATGACATGGATTATTGAGGACAATAAGGTCTTTAGCCCCTTTCAGTCATCGTCATGCTTCTGAGCTTCGTCAATATGTTAGGCCGAAGGTCCTTGACTTTTAGCTTCGTTGCACACTCTTTATCTCCCTTCATTCCGTCGTGAGAGAAGTTCTTCATCCCAAAGCCGAAGCTTCCTGTAACTATTCATAATCATGCTAAAAACATATGGTTAGACGTGTTTTTGAGGACCTTCGAAAGAGGAAGGCCCCAACACTAGCCCCTCGCAGTATTAATTGGTTCCCTTGTAATAAATTTATACTATGACGTGGACGAAGGCCTTTAGCTAAAGGTCCGAAAAAACACCTTCCCTTTGCTAGAATAGCGAACGACATTGACATGCCGGACCCACCAAGTCGTGGGTCTCTATGCATACAAATATGAGCTCGTGTTGAAAGCGTTTCTTGTGCTATTTCGGTTGCTTACACTGTGCTCGCTATTTTAAACTCTCTTGTTCTGTCACGAGTTTGAGCTTCGGCATTTCAACAAGATTTGATTTGACGGCTGGTGAGAAGAAGGTTGCCGACCTAGTGTTGTCCGTGTTTTACGAAACCATGGAGAGGACTAACACAGAAAAGATCGCACATGAGACATTAACTAGAATATCTGAGGGTTCTAGTGACAGCGAAGACTTTGATGCTGAAAGTGAAAATGAGGGTGTCGAAGATCGGCCCTGGAGGCCAAGTCATGTTTTCTTCGGAAAATCAACAGCCAAACAAGGACAGATTGATGCCATGAGGGGAAGGTACTTTTGTGACATTTCTATTGTGCGGGCTGGAGGGGAGAGTAATGTCCCTCCGCCCGAAGCTGACGAGGTAGTTGTCTATAGTTGTTTTATGAAAGCGGGGCTTCGGTTCCCTTTGGATAGTATGCTAGTCGAAGTGCTGAAAACCTTCGAAGTCTACCTTCATCAGCTTACCCTCGAAGCCATCATCAAGATAGAGGTTTACATTTGGGCCATGAGGAGCCAAGGACAAGAACCAAATGCAAAAAGCTTCTGTAATATGCATGAATTGTCTTATGAGACGAAGGCCACCAGAAAAGAATAATATCACAACAACTTTGGTTGCTATGGCTTCGTAACCCGTTCTGAAGTAAGCAACCCAGTTCCAACATTTCGCAAGAGATGGCCGAGAGCCTGGATGCAAGAATGGTTCTATGTGAAGAACGATCTTGTTGAGAGGGAAGACATAAAGGGGATTATCCAACGCCCTATATGGTCTCACTTCGGCATTAGGAGACCAACCCTTGCCCTCAGAAACGACATACAAGCGTGCCAAGCTGCTTATAACATGGTATGCACTTACATAGGCACCAGGGACTTATTCTAGGAACACATTGCCTTCAAGGTGTGGCCACTCGAGAGTGGGTGGGAGATGCTAAAGGAGACTGCTGCTGGGTCTAGCCAAGGTGGCTTGGTTTACTTGAAATATACATTCAAATATAGGAGCCAATATGATGAGCCCAACGACGACTGGTTAGATGCCATTAACGGAACAAGCGATGAGTTGCTTGGCGCCTACTCAAGGGCCGAAGATGATGCCATGACAGCGGTCTTCGAAGGCCGACATAAGAAAAGGTTTAATAGGGTTTTTGAAGTTATTGGTTTTGTATACCCAGATTACAGCTATCCTTCACGAAAGCAAGGAAGGAAAAGAAGAGTTGTCGCTTCGATGATTTCTAGTACGCCAATGCTAAAGAAAATTAAAGTTCTGACACATCGGTCTAGGCACATTAAAACGACCGAAGTGCCGAAGCTTGCTGAAGGGCCTTCTTCTGCCGTTGAGTCAAGTTGCCCCACTACTGTCGAAGCCAGGGTGGCATCGGCAGAAGAGCCAATCCCAGAGATAGCAGCGAAGCAGCCAAAAACTTTGAGTTCATTGCAAGAAGCAGAACTGCCGAAGGTTTAACACATTGCTTCAATAACTCTGAAGAGAAGGAGAATGGCTAGTGTATTGGATGCTGTTATGGAATCCACAAAGGCACTAAGTCCTACTTTTGTAGAAGCACCTAGTGTGGAAAACAAGAATACAAAGAAATCTGCCGAAGCTACCATGACGCAGGTTGAAACAGAAGATGGGCCCTTAGCTCCCGTCGAAGCAAGGCATGCGGAGATTGTTGAAAAGAATACTGAATCGAGACCTTCGGATGCCGCGAAAGTACTGTTACCATTAGAAAAAGAGAAGGCTATCGAAGAATCTGAATTCCCTACTCCTGAAGCATCTACTGAGGAATTAGAATTTATAGTGCGTCACGCTGCAGGGAAAAAACTAACGGAGGAGCAAATTGCCGAAGCTAGGCAATATGCCAAGGATCTGAAGTATCCACTAGGATCCTTGGTGTACAATGGCACTGACGAAGATGATTTTCTATATTGCTTACCGGACAACAAGGAGATATCTGTTTGTCAAGAAATGGCAAAAAATATGGGATTTCCGAAGCTAGAGCTTGGCTTATCTGCGATGTCAAAGGAAGATCTTGCAGATAACCTTGCTTATAATAGCTTGAAGGTATATATACTTTAGCTTGTAGAATAAGTTATATTTGTTGGTTTTCTTACTGTTTTTATGTTTGCACACATATATTTTTGTGATTAGGGCTTAATTCTTAGTAAAGCTTTACAGGCTCAAAAAGATGCTGATGACGAAAGTTGTCGAATTGTACTTGGGAACCTTTGGTCAGAGGTCATCACACTAAGGAATGAAGCCCTTGAAAAAGATAAGATTTTGCTCTCCTTAGTGGATAGGCTAAAAGTCAGCGAAGCCAGGCTTAATGCACAAGACGAAACTCACAAAGCTGAAGTTGACAATTTAAAGAAGAAGCTTGCTGACATGAATGAAAATTTTGAAGTTATGAAGGCAAAGTAAGAAATAAGTGAGTGGACAAGTTCAAGGCTACAAAAGAATGTTAAAGAACTTCATGATTCTAGGGAGAGGTGATATGAAAGATCCTTGGATTGTGCGAAGAAGCTAAAAGATAGCTTTGCGAAGGTGGTGGCGTATTCCTCAAAACAAAAATTTATTCACTGCGACCCCAAAGGAGTTATCCAATGGATAGGTGAAGAAGCTGAAGCTTTTGATGAGATCCTTAGCGATCACGGAGATTTTTGTGCTTTTTTCCGGTGCTCGAGGGGTTGCAGCAATTCTAGAAAAGGCTGGGTGTGAACATGTCAAGGCCACGACCCAGCCAGAATCTATTCTCTCAGCTGACAATACTAAGGACCCTTTAGTTGAGGCTTCTACATTGGGTGGAAAATTTTACTCTGATGTGTGGATGAAGGGTGGTCGTGAGATGGCTGACAAAGCCATTAAAAAGAATGAGAAAGAATCTCACGACGCCCGTGAGGAGGCTAAGCAAGCTGAGGAAGTTGCCGAACATGCCATGATTATAGGTACTTTTATTTGAAACTTTTCTCCTTGTTGTTCGTTTTTTCCTTCGAAATTCACCATCATATATTTATTACAGCCAGCCTCTCTCCCCCACTGGAGCCATACAACCCCGAAATTGATCCGGTTATGAAAGAAGCTTTAGATGTTATGCAAATTGCTAACGAAGTTGTTGACGAAGTCGTTGACAAACTTTTGCATGAAGCCACTGAAAGAATTCTGAAGGAAGACTAGATTCTTGTTTTACTAGGAAATGTAATATTTGTGTATGAGTCAAACATCAAGTATTTATATGTATACTAATGTAATATGTTTCTTTGTGATGCATGGAATTTGTGTACATACCATTTTTGAGCCTTCGACGAAAAAAACACCTTCCCTTCTTTTCATGCTTCGCAAAGAAAAAAATCACCCCTTCTTTGCCACAGCTATTGTGTAATGACACTGCGGACGAAGATTTTGTTGATGTGTAAAATTATATCTGCCGAAGGTATACTTTGTGCTTTAGCACATTGTTTCATAATCCATCAAATATTTTGGGAGGAGGATCTTTCCTTCTCCACAGTTTTGTTTCTGATGCAATATGATGTATGATGTGATGCTATGTGAAATGATATGATGGTATGATGCAATATGATGTTTATGTTGAAGATAATCACCCACTCGAAAACACACCCAGACTCTGCATTCCCTTAGGAACGACTTTGGAGTCTCTTCACCTTTTACTTAGGTGGAATTTTAGCTCTGCATTCCCTTAGGAACGTCTTTGGAGCTAAGCTCTGCATCCCCTTAGGAACGACTTTAGAGCTTCTTCACCTCTGATTTAGGTGGCATTTAAGCTCTGCATCCCCTTAGAAACGACTTTGGAGCTTCTTCACCTTTAATTTAGGTGGCATTTTGGCTCTGCTTCCCCTCAGGAACGACTTTTGAGCTTCGGAACTTACATTGCGCTCCCTTAGGAATGGCTTTATAGCTTCGGAACTTACTTTTGTTACACTCAATGGTGTAACGACAATATCATTATATCAAGTTGAAAATTCATCCCTCCTATATTGTTTTTCTTTCAAGAAAATGCAAAAGGAAAAATGTTAAGATTCATCAGATCATCATATGCTTCCATTGTAGCTCTTTTAGTAAATATGCTTTGACTCAGGCACAGTGTTGTTGACTGTGCGAACTTCAGATTCCTCCCAAAGGTCACGCTGCTGCTGAGTATGATTGCGCCCTTCTGGCTGTTGGTTGTGGATCAGTGGTGGTGGTGGTGGCAACTGGGGCTAGGAAGCTCGGGAATGGCTTGCCGAAGCAATAGAAGTCGTGGGTTGTTGATTGCCCACGTATTCTGGGATGTATGGGGAGTAACACGAAGCAGTGTGGAGGACTTGCTTCGGCTGACTCTGCCGCGCCTCAGCTTCAGCAATTTCCTTCTGCTTCTGAATTGTGACGTGCCATGTCCTTGTTGTGTGGCCCTTGTCCACGCCACAAAAAAGGCAGTACATCTTTCTGGGTTGATTGCCAAATCACCCTCCACCGAAACTCCTTCCTCCCCTGCCCCTCGGAGCCGGTGGTCTGAAAGAAGTCCGTTGCATGGTTGAAGACTGAGAACTGTGATGGCTATGCTGAGCATTGCTAGCCCTTTCATCATTGGCATTGGAGTTATGAATTGACCGGACATGCCTAGGATTGAGTCTCTCTTCGAAGCCCCTGGTCATCTCAGAAAAATGTAGGCCTCCTCCCTTCTTTGGCAAAAATCATTGTCGGCCCGGATGTACTCATCCATCTTCTGAAGCAGCTTCTCCAGGGTTTGTGGAGGCTTCCTAACAAAATACTGAGTTGTAGGTCCTGGCCTAAGTCCCTTGATCATGGCCTCAATGACATTTTCATTGGGCACTGTGGGTGCTTGTGCTCTTAGTCGCAGGAACCTTCGGACATACGCCTGAAGGTATTCCTCCTGGTCTTGTGTGCATTGAAACAATGCCTAAGCAGTAACCGGCTTCGTCTGGAAACCTTGGAAGCTAGTGACCAGCATATCCTTAAGCTTCTGCCATGATGTAATTGTTCCTGGCCGAAGAGAGGAGTACCATGTCTAGGACACACTTCGGACTGCCATGGCGAAGTACTTTGCCATGACAGCGGCGTTGCTTCCATATGAGGATATTGTTGCCTCATATCTCATCAAGAATTGCTTTGGGTCTGAGTTCCCATCATACATGGGCAACTGGGGTGGCTTGTAGGATTGTGGCCATGAGATAGCCTGCAAATCTGCTGCCAGGGGAGAAGCATCATCAAAAGTAAATTACCATGATGAAAGTCATCGTACCATTCATGTTCGTTGAATGAGCTCTCTTGACGAAGCTCCCTGTGCTGAGGCCTTCGGCCCTGGTCATCTTGAGTAAGATGACGCATTTCTTTAGCGGCTTCGTCAATCTTCTTCTGAAGGTCGGCCAACCGGGCCATCTTCTCCTTCTTCCTTTGTACTTGCTGATGGATGACCTCTAAGTCCCTGATTTCCTAGTCGATTTGCTCCTCCTGTAGAGTTGGGCTGGTGGCCTTCCTCTTTTGGTTCCTGACCTCTCGTAGAGAGAGGGCATCTTGATTTGTGTCCAGTGGTTGCAGAGCAGCCCCTGGCACGTTGTCTTCTTCGACGGCATGTCGAAGATGGATGGTCTTCCGAAGGTTGTGGAAGTGAGTTCATCGGAGGTGGGCGCCAAATGTTGGTCACTTGTTCTCAAATGCTATAGATCAAGAACAAGGCAACACAATTGTTAATGGTTAAAGACCTTCGTCCTTCGAAACATTATTTCCTCTCGAATATAATGATCTTCAGACAAAGGTCCTGAAGGACATACCTTCATCATTTTATGACATAATGTAAACTTGAACCTGAATATAAACAAGAAGATGAAGGAACACAGAGGAATCAAGATAATATCCGTTATGTATCCATGATTTATTGATCTTCATTAAACCTAAATAAACATTAACGATATTCATATTACAATGATACCTTTGGCTTGCCTAAATGTGTGAGAGCGAGAATGGCTCGAGAGCGATTACAATCCAGCGTGAACAGTACGGTGTTACTGTTCATCTATTTATAGGCACGGGACGCAGCCCAGACAAAAGTACATTTATGTCCCTGGTAACTGCTTATAATCATGACATGGATTATTGAGGACTATAAGGTCTTTAGCCCCTTTCAGTAATCGTCATGCTTCTAAGCTTCGTCAATATGTTAGGCCGAAGGTCCTTGACTTTTAGCTTCGTTGCCCACTCTTTATATCCCTTCATTTCGTCATGAGTGAAGTTCTTCATCCTAAAGCCGAAGCTTCCTGTAACTATTCATAATCATGCTGAAAACATATGGTTAGACGTGTTTTAGAGGACCTTCGGAAGAGGAAGGCCCCCAACAGTAGCCCAACAACGTAGGAGGCGAACATCTTCTCCCATGTCATGTAGTTTGTGCATCCGCTGCCTATAATCCAGCTTGTGCCTCGGATGCATAAACCTGCAAGGTAATTTAAGCTTGGGTTTTAGGTACCCAACTCTTGTTGGGTCCTACAAGGTTAGTCACATAAGACTTTGGAACCCAGATACAAGTTTTGTCTCTCTTGCACTTACGCCCCAAATTTCTAGCAACTACTTTAACATTTTTACACATAAGCACAAATGAAGCATCATAAGTATGATAAAGCACAGTTGGGCCATTAGATGCATTCCTAGGTGCATGAGAAACAGTACGTTGAACATGGCGCCTAGGTCTATTCCTACCTTGGGTGTGTGTGGAGCTAGATGATGCATACATGGCATGAGAGTCAAAAACAGCATCATGATGAGTAGGTAAAACATCATGATCATAACACCTATCATGATGAGCAACACTAGAAACATTCTTAACATGAGCATAAAGATTGGCATGGTTCTTTTTGTCATGTGAAGAATGAGAGAACTAGCCATAGGAGCCTTCCCTTTCTCCTTGATGGGATTGGAGGCCCTTTGACTTGTTAAGTTCTTGGTTCCCTTTTGGAAGCCAAGTCCATCCTTAATGGAGGGATGTCTACCGATGGTGTAGGCATCCCTAGCAAATTTTATTTTATCATTTTCACTCTTGCAAGTCTTAAGTTGAGCATTAAGATGTGTAACATCATTATTCAACTTAAGAATTGTGGAAGCATGAGCATTGCAAGCATCAATATCAAAAACTTTACACCTATTACAAATAGACACATGCTCCACAAGTGAACTAGTAATATTCACTATTTCTAGCTTAGCATTTAAATCAGCATTTAAACTCTTAAGGCTAGAAATAGATTCATTGCAAGAAGATAATTCAGAAGAAAGAATTTTATTTCTCTTAACCTCTAAAGCAATAGAATTTTTAGCATTAACAAGTTTATCGTGTTCTTCATAAAGAATATCTTCTTGTTTTTCTAACAACCTATCTTTCTCATTAAGAGAATCAATTAATTCATTAATTTTATCAACTTTAGATCTATCTAAACCCTTAAAGAGATCACTATAGTCTATATCATTATCAGATTCCTCATAACTAGAAGAAGTGTACTTAGGAGTATCTCGAGTGCGTATCTTATTCTCCTTAGCCATGAGGCATGTGTGATGCTCGTTGGGGAAGAGGGAGAACTTGCCGAAGGCGGAGGCAGCCAATCCTTCATCGTTGGAGTCCCATTCCTTGCCAATGTGCGCATCGCCCTTTGCCTTCCTATAGTTTTTCTTCCTCTCCTTCTTCCCTTACTTTTCTTGTGTCTGGTAATTATCATTATCGGGACATTATGCTATAAAACGACCAAACTTACCGCATTTGAAGCAGGAGCGCTTTCCCCTTGACTTATTTTTGTTGGGATACTCCTTGCGTCCCTTCAAAATGGTCTTGAAGTGCTTGATTACAAGCGCCATTTACTCCTCATTGAGTCCGGCAACCTCTACTTGTGCCACCCTGTTAGGTAGCGCCTCCTTGCTGCTTGTTGCCTTGAGGGCAACATGCCGCGGCTCGTAGAGTGGGAGTGGTCCATTTACAATGTCATCAATGTACCTAGCCTCCTTTATCATCATGCGCCTGCTTACGAATTTTTCGAGAATTTTTGCGGGCGTCATTTTGGTGTACCTGGGATTCTCACGAATAAGGTTTACAAGATGAGGATCAATAATGGTCAATGACCTTAGCATGAGTCGAACGACGTCATGGTCCGTCCATCTTGTACTCCCATAACTCCAGATTTTGTTCACCAGAGTCTTGACCCTGTTGTATGTTTCGGTTGACTCTTCTCCTCTTTTCATGGTTAATCTCCCAAGCTCACCTTCCACCAATTCCATTTTAGTGATCATAGTGACATCGTTTCCCTCATGAGAAATCTTTAGGGTATCCCAAATTTGTTTGGCATTGTCCAAACCGCTGACTTTGTTATATTCATCCCTGCATAGAGATGCTAGCAAAACAGTAGTAGCTTGGGCATTTTTATGAATTTGTTCATTAATTAACATAGGATTGTCACTACTGTCAAATTGCATTCCATTTTCCACTATTTCCCAAATACTAGGTTAGAGAGAAAATAAGTGACTACGCATTTTATGGCTCGAAAAAGAATAGTCTTCTCCATCAAAGTGATGGGGTTTACCAAGTGGAATAGACAATAAATGAACATTTGAATTGTATGAAATGCGAGAGTAATCAAATGAATAATTTTGATTAACCATTTTCTTTTTCGTGGATGAGTCTTCGTCGTCGTCGTCCCTTGTGAAGAAGAGGAGGTGTCACTGTCGTAGTAGATGATCTTCTTGATGCTCCTCTTCTTCTTTCCATCTTTATTCTTGTTGTTTGAGCCTGAGTCGATGGGCTTGTCACCTTTTGGCTCATCAACATAGAGTCTCCTTCTCTTTGCCGTTGATCACCATCCCCTTGCCCTTAGGATCCATCTCTTTGGGCGGTTAGTCCCTGAATGAAGTGAACGACTCTGATACCAATTGAGAGCACCTAGAGGGGGATGAATAGGTGATCCTATAAAAAATAGCTCAACAAAATAAACTTGAACTGATATTGGATTAGTGAAAGCTAAGGCCAAGTTCGAGTGAGGAGTATGAGCGGAGTAAACTTCTTCACTTAATTGCTCTACACACGGTGAGTATTAAACTTAGAGCAATAATGTAAGTGAAGTAGATAGAGAGAGAAAATTGCACAGGATTAATGACACGTGACACAACGATTTTTATCCTGTGTTTCGGTCAAGTAGATTACTTGCCTACTTTACCTTGCGGCGTCCCAATGGACGAGGATTGCACTCAACCCTTTCAAGTGATCCAAAGATCAACTTGAATATCACAGTTCTCTTTATCTCAACAATATCCCGTTGTGAGGAATCTCCACAATTTGGAGTCTCTCACTCCTTACACAATTGATATCATATGAACACACAAGTAAGGAGGAATAGAAACTCACGCAAGAGCGAGAATTGCAGCAACAACACGCACACAAGACATGAACGAGCTCACGAAACAGCATAGCGGAGTTACAACTCAAAGAAGTGCTCAAATCTCTATCACAATGAACCAAATGTGAGTTTGCGAAGTCTCGGCGTTGTAGAATGTTCAATGGGTGCTTGGTGTTGTGCTCCATGCGCCTAGGGGTCCCTTTTATAGCCCCAAGGTAGCTAGGAGCCATTGGAGTTCCATTTGGAAGGCCTTGGTTGCCTTCTGTCCGTAGGTGCACCGGACTGTCCGATGCACATAGGACAGTGAACAGTGCGCGCGCTGGGCGTGGTAGAGAATCCCTTGATTGGCTAATTTCCTGTTTTGGGGGCACTGGACTGTCCGGTATGCCACTTGACCGTTGGCCCCCGACCGACGTGGCAGCAAGTCGTTGGTGGCTGGTACACCGGACTGTCCGGTGCCTCGCGCAGACGGTCCGGCGAATTATAGCCGACACAGGCTAGAATTCCCGAGAGCGCCCAGTTGGCTGGACCGTGCACCGGACTGTCCGGTGGATGGCACTAGACCGTCCGGTGCTACTACGCAGTCCAGCACCTTTTATTTGTTTCTTCCTTTGTCTTCTTTTGGTCCTTTTGGACCTGACTTAGTTGAGGCCCTAGCGCTTAGACAAACATGATTAGCACACATATCAATTGACTAAGTGTCCAGAGTATACCTTTTTGCTTGATCCATATAGATTTGTATTAAATCCTCTTTAAAGCTCAAATACCTTTGCTTAACATCATGTTAGTTCAAACATAAAGTGTTGTGCGTCTAATCACCAAAACAATATAGAAATGGGTCAAAGGCACATTTCCCTTTTACTATGGGATCAGAGGATGTAGTGTTGATTCTATAATCCATATTAGAGCGACGACTGGTTAAGAAAGGAAATTCACTAGTGGTTCAGTTGTTGGTGAAGTGGACCGGATTGCTAGCAGTATGGCCCCATGGGAAAACTATTATGTTTTTAAGTCCAAGTTTCCATATGCAACCATCCGGGGTCTAGATGGTTCTCAAGGGTGGGCGAATGTCATGCATATGGATTAGCAGGTGGTAGAGATGGTCAGATGAAGATGAGTCTGGTGCATCAGAAGCCAGAAGTTGCTGATTGAATGACGGGGAGTTTGATTGGTTAAACATAGAGGAGTCATATGGGTCGTGTATAGCAAGTCATGTGGGGGTTGTCCGAGAGCCACGGCAAGAAATATAAAAAGGAATTAGACATTGCTATAAGAAGCATCAAGAAGAAGAAACAGACTTACCTGCCTCCATGTTCTCTTCCCAAATTCTTTCTTCTCTCTAAGTTCTTCACCAATTCCTCTACGACTTGGTGCTGTCTTCGGGTAATCAAGGGCCCTGTTCGCTGCGGCTTTAATCCGGCTGCGGCTGCGGCTTCTACAGTATTTTTCTCTCTATGGATTGCAGCTGCAGCAGTCCAAACGGCTTTAATCCAGCCGCAGCGAAGAGCCTGAAGGTAATTGAACCACGGGCATCACATCATAGCACACACGACTACGCGAGGCTTCACCTTCCACCCTGCCCCTAGAGGCCCCAGCGACAACCTGCTGTCGGCCGACACAAGGACATCGTCCACGTCTGTCTCCTCCCTCGACGATGGCATTCATGGTAGCCGCAGTGGCCGCCATCACTATTCACGCATGGTGGGGCACACACTAAAGGAGCCACCTTCGTGGCAGCACTGGACACATGGCCAATATGGCTCGTTGTCCCAGCTAGCCAGGTTGTTCCAGAGGCTGCGACACACGTTGTCCCTCATGATGCTTATCTTGACGCTAGCAGATCGACACTATTAGACATTTATATATATTTAGTAGCAGTCTAAAAATGATTTTGATAACATTAGAAAAGTCCTTGGATGATCTATACATGATGGACATTTAGAAAATAGTGACTAACAAAACTTTGATCTAAAACCTTATTAAGTAGAGAGCATGTTAACTCACAGACATAATGTCCCATTGGTGTAATCATCCGGCTTAATGTAATGCAAATATATAGCTATGCTAATCACCATTACGTCACTGTACCATCGATCAGCATGAGAAAGCAGAGGAGGAAGTGAGCAGCTTACAAGCCCTCCAAAATAATGATTGCCGTTCTTCACCTGAACAAGTGAACTCTTGGACAACACTCCTGCTTTGAAGGCCTACTCTCCTAGTGCACATACGTTCAAAAAATTGAATGGAGTGTTTGACTAACAGCTAAAACAACAACAAAGAAGCGAACCAAGAAAAGAAGACACGATGAAGCTTATAAAGACGATCCAGGAGAACCAAGCAGACATGGGAGATTAGAAGACATGAAATTTTCCATCATCAAATGTGTAACTTCTACAGTTATAATAAGAAACTATCAATAACTCCTTGCATATTCTAATTCCCTAAAGCTCCCTACACGTTGTAACTCCCTTACTTCCTAACTCCTGAGCGGCAAAAACCGCCACACCATGACATCGCCTCAGTCGTACGCACGTGTGACACACTATCAACATCTGAGGAAGAGCATGCCCCATATTGCAACCAAGACACACTCATCAATGATCTTTGTCCTTGAGACTAACTCCTATGCCCTTAATGAAAGGGTAACCACTCTTGGAATCTTACAATCAGGGGCTCTCTTGACCTTGATTAATGAAGAACTTTGGCTTTAACAACGATTCATACAACGATGCTCCTAAGAAAGTCCACTAGAACACATGACATAGCATATATTTGCATTGTCAGAATTCGTTGGTTCATGCAGCATCCTAACGACGTAAAGATTGACTAAGGATCTATTTGGAACCTCTAGAGATAATTGTTAGCAATTAAAATTAGTCATATGAGTTCTAAACAGTCCAGATAAAGCCTCACCTAATTGTTAGCTAGATCCATAACTAACAATTGGTTCATTAGCTGTCGGGTAGAGTAATTAGGGGTACCCCCAATACTCCTAAGCATGACTGAAAAACATCTTCAAAAACAGACCATAAAGACTGGTAAGCATAGCTCAAAGTTAAAGCCTCATCTACCAAGGGACACGATCTCGTCTCGCCCGAGCCCGGCCTCGGGCAAGAACAGTAGTCCCGGACGGATTCACGCCTCGCCCGAGGGCCTCCTCAGGCAGCGGGCGCACCCCCGGCTCGCCCGAGGCTAAGCTCGGGCAAACTTTGTCGTATAGCAACCTCGGCCAAATCGCCTTACCGCCGACCGTATCGCATGCGCGTTTAATGCAGGGATCACCTGACACTTTATCCTGACACGCGCGCCTCAGTTGGCAAGGTCAAAATGACCGCAGTCACTTCGCCCCTTTACTGATCGTTCTGACTGGAAAACAACACTATTCACCCCATTCGAACTACTGTGCCAACCACCAGGGTAAGACTAACAATAGTAAGTCACGACCTCTCCCGAGTTCAGCCTCGGGTGCAACAGGGAGCCCCGCCTCGCCCGACCCCAGGCCTCGGCCTCAGCCTCGGCCTCTAGAGAAGGTGTCTGCCTCGCCCGACCCCAGGCCTTGGCCTCGGGAGAAGGTCTCCGCCTCGCTCGACCTCAGCCTCGGCCTCGGGAGAAGGTCCCCGCCTCGCCCGACCTCAGCCTCGACCTCAGGAGAAGTCACCGCCTCGCCCGACCTCGGCCTCGAACCGACTACGCTACAGGGGATACATCATTACCCCACCTCTAGCTAGCCGCCTCAGGCTACGAAGGAACAAGACCGATGTCACATCTAGATTACTTCGGCAACAGGGTTCCCTGCATGCGCCCATGACATCGATTGTTCTCAACTCTCTACAAAGGCAAAGAAACGTCAGCAGGACCCAGGGCCGCACCGCCAGCTACGCTTCTACAGGGCTCAAGCACTTCTCCACCGGCCACGTTAGCACATAGCTACACCCCCATATGTACAGTTGGACCATCCCCTTGTATCTATAAAATGGGATGCCCAGGGCCTTCCCAAAGGGGAAGGGAGGAGAAGGAGAAAAGGGGGCTAACTCAGACGACTCACCTCAAGGCCAAACCCTCTCTCGCGAAGCTTGTAACCCCTACTTCAAGCACCCCGGTGCAAGATAATATAAGCCTCATCCCTCCTCTTGTGTTTCATCTTGCATCAATCCATCTGGGTAGTGACACGCGACACAAAATTCACTAGTCGGTTCGGTTGAGGGTCCCCCGGGTCCGAAACACCGACAGTTGGCGCGCCAGGTAGGGGTCCAGCTGCGTGTTGGCAATACTTTCCTGTTGAGATCCAGATGGACAATCTTCAGCAACCTCTTCAGCCCGGGGCGGTGCTCCGCTTTAGGAGTCTCGAGTTCATGTCCTCCGCGGCAGCTACGACATGGTACTCCTCCCCCCGTAGCACGACAATAACGACGGTCATCGGCTCGCCCGGCGGAGGCAGACTCGACGACAACATCTCCCGTGGCGGGAGAGGAACACCCGGGTTTGCCCCGCCACCCTCCTCGCCGAAGGAGGAGGAGATGGAGCGACCATGGCCAGGCAGGAGGCAGCACCTCGTCGGCTGTCGGACCAGAGCGAGTCGATGACGCCGACACCCCTGCAGGGGACATGTCGGGTGTTATCCTCGCACCTGGGACAACGACAGGTGTCGCTTCCTAGCAACGTGCCAACCCCAGGCGGACTGATGACGCCAGCACCCTTGCGAGGGACTTGTTGGGCATTAGTCTCGCACCTGAGATAACGACACATTCCATCTCCGATGCAACTTCACCGCCGTCCACCAATCAGGAGGTACCGTCAGTTTTCCATCCTGTTCCCTTTAGATTTAGCTTCGACCCACCAAGCGACCCCACTTCGGCAAGCGCTTTTGCAAGGGCATATCCTGACCTTTCGGGGTACCATATGTGGTTAACTTGGGACCTACTGACGGTCGTCTCAACCTCCAGACCCGCGGGTTCCGAGGAAGAGGATGACCCCGACTTCAGTTGGAATTTCTCCGGACTCCGTGATCCCAGTGCCATGCGAGACTTCATATTCGCATGTGACCACTGCCTCTCCGGCTGCTCTGACGATGGCCACAACCTTGACGACGAGGGTTATGACCCAACTCATGAGTGTTTCCACATCGATCAGGGGGATCACAACGAAGACAACCACCCCGGCATGGCAGGAGACGACGACGCCCCTGTGCCTGCGTCTCGCATTGAGGTCCCGCGGGAGCTAGCTGTGGCCTGGGTCCCTGCGGGGGGTCAGGGCACACAGCTCGAGCAACTCCGTGAGATGCAGGCCAAGCTCGACGAAGAAACAGGGCCACTTGTGCAGCTCCAACAAAACCTCAAGCAAGAGTGGGCAGGCCGAGCACTCGCCAGAGGAGCACGTCATCAGGCCCAGGACGTCCAGCGTTGTATTATTGATGATGCCAGGGCAAGGCTATCCCCGGCCTTCAATGGGGCCGGCCAGAACCTAGCCGCAGCGGCGATGTTACTTCGAACAATGCTGGAGCCATCCACCACCGAGGGGCGACGTATCCAGGGCGAACTCAAGGACCTCCTGGAAAATGCCGTAGCCCGACGAGCTGAGAGCTCTGCCTCCCGAAGGTGAGGATGCCCCTCGGAGCATCACGTAGTGTCCTCCCGACACACGCGCGAAGCCTCGGTCCAGATCGAGCACACAGGAGACGAGACACCTGTAGCCCGGGATCGCCTCGGCGACGAGCAACACCGTCGCGACCGTCGAGCCCGCCTCGAGGAAAAGGTACGCCGAGGCTACCACCCCAGATGCGGGGGACGCTACGACAGTGAGGAGGATCAAAGCCCCTTGCCCGAACCACCAGGTCCGCGGGTCTTCAGCCGGGCCATACGACAGGCGCCGTTCCCGGCCCGGTTCCAAGCCCTGACTACCATTGCCAAGTACTCAGGGAAGACGAGGCCGAAGTTGTGGCTCGTGGATTACTGGCTGGCGTGCCAGTTGGGAGGGACGGACGACGACAACCTCATCATCCACAACCTCCCCCTTTTCCTCTCCGACGCTACCCGGGCCTGGCTGGAGCATCTGCCCCTGCGCAGATCTTCGACTAGGACAACCTAGTCAAGGCCTTCGCTGGAAATTTCTAAGGTACGTACGTGCGCCCTGGGAACTCGTGGGATCTCCGGAGCTGCCGCCAGCAGCCAAGGGAATCCCTGTGAGAGTACATCCGGCGGTTTTCAAAGCAGTGCACCGAGTTGCCTAACATCACCGACTCAGACGTCATCGGAGCATTCCTCGCCGACACCACTTGCCGGGACCTGGTAAGCAAACTAGGACGCAAGACACCCACCAAGGCGAGCGAATTGATGGACATAGCCACCAAGTTCGCCTCTGGTCAGGAGGCGGTCGAAGCCATCTTCCAGAAGGACAAGCAGCCTCAGGGAAAGCAGAAGGAAGACGTCCCCAAGGCGTCCGTTCAGCGTGGCACGAAGAAGAAGACCAGGAAGAATGCGCAAGCAAAATGCAACGTCGTTAACACGGATCTCGTCGCTGCTGCCGAGCACAGGAATCCTCGGAAGCATCCCGGAGGGGCCAACGTGTTCGACAAGATGCTCAAGGAGTCGTGCCTCTATCATAGGGGTCCTATCAAGCACACCCTTGAAGAGTGCGACATGCTTTGGCGTTACTTCAATAAGGCTGGACCCTCGGCGGAGGGTGGCAAGGACCAAGGCAACGACAAGAAAGGAGGCAACGGGGAAGAAGAGTTCCCAGAGGTCCACAACTGCTTCATGATTAACGGTGGGCAAGTGGCGAATGCCTCGGCTCGACACCGCAAGCAAGAACACCGGGAGGTCTGCTCGGTGAAGGTAGCGACGCCAGTCTACCTAGACTGGTCCGACAAACCCATTACCTTCGACCAAGGCGACCACTCTGACTATGTACCGAGCCCAGGAAGGTACCCGCTTGTCGTCGACCCTGTCATCGGCAACGCTAGGCTCTCCAAGGTCCTCATGGACGGAGGCAGCAGCCTCAACATCATCTACGCCGAGACCCTAGAGCTCTTGGGGGTTGATCGGTTCACAATCTGGGCTGGTGCAGCACCCTTTCACGGGATTGTCCCCGGCAAGCATGTCCTACCCCTTGGGCAACTTGATTTTCCCGTCTGCTTCAGAGCTCCCTCCAACTTCCAAAAGGAAACCCTCACTTTCGAGGTAGTCGGGTTCCGAGGGACCTATCACGCGGTGTTGGGAAGACCGTGCTACGCCAAGTTCATGGTCGTCCCCAACTACACGTACCTCAAGCTCAAGATGTCAGGCCCCAAGGGAACCATCACTGTCAGATCCACATACCGCCACGCTTACGAGTGCGACGTGGAATGCGTGGAGTACGCCGAAGCCCTCGCCGAGTCCGAAGCCCTCATCACCGACCTGGATTGCCTCTCCAAAGAGGCGCCCGACGCGAAGCGGCACGCAGGCAACTTCGAACCAGTCGAGGCGGTTAAGTCCGTCTCTCTCGACCCCAGCAACGACGCCGACAAAAAAGTCAGGATCGGCTCCGAGCTCGACCCCAAATAGGAAGTAGTGCTCGTCGACTTTCTCCGCGCAAATGCCGAAATTTTTGCGTGGAGTCCCTCGGACATGCCAGGCATACCGAGGGATGTCACCGAGCACTCACTGGACATCCGAGCCGGTGCCCGACCCGTGAAACAGCACCTGCGCCGATTTGATGAAGAAAAGCGCAGAGCCATAGGCGAGGAGGTCCACAAGCTAATGGCTGCAGGGTTCATCAAAGAAGTATTCCATCCAGAATGGTTAGCTAACCCTGTACTTGTAAAGAGAAAAGGTGAGAAATGGAGGATGTGTGTAGACTACACTGGATTAAATAAAGCATGTCCGAAGGTTCCCTACCCTCTGCCTCGCATCGATCAAATTGTGGACTCCACCGCTAGGTGCGAAACCCTGTCTTTTCTTGATGCCTATTCATGCTATCACCAAATCAAGATGAAAGAATCCGACCAGCTCGCGACTTCTTTTATCACACCTTTTGGCATGTATTGTTATACTACTATGCCATTTGGCTTGAGGAATGCAGGTGCAACATACCAAAGGTGCATGAACCATGTGTTCGGAGAGCACATCGGCAAAATGGTCGAGGCTTACGTCGATGACATCGTTGTCAAAACAAGGAAAGCCTCTGACCTCCTCTCTGACCTTGAGGTGACATTCAGGTGCCTAAAAGCGAAGAGCGTAAAACTCAATCTTGAGAAGTGTGTCTTTGGAGTCCCCCGAGGCATGCTCCTAGGGTTCATCGTCTCCGAAGGAGGCATCGAGGCCAACCCGGAGAAAATCACGGCCATCACCAACATGGGACCCATCAAAGGTTTAAAAGGAGTACAAAGGGTCATGGGATGCCTTGCGGCTCTGAGCCGCTTCATCTCGCGCCTTGGCGAGAAAGGATTGCCCTTGTACCACCTCTTAAGGAAGGCCGAGCGCTTCACTTGGACTCCCGAGGCCGAAGAAGCCCTCGGAAACTTAAAGGCACTCCTTACTAATGTGCCCATCTTGGTGCCCCCCGCTGCGGGAGAAGCCCTCTTGATTTACGTAGCCACAACCACTCAGGTGGTCAGCGCTGCGGTCATAGTCGAGAGACGAGAAGAGGGGCATGCACTGCTCATCCAGAGGCAGTCTACTTCATCAGCGAGGTGCTATCCGAGACCAAAATCCGCTACCCGCAAATCGAGAAGCTACTGTACGCAGTGATTCTAGCACGGCGAAAGCTGCGACACTACTTCGAGTCTCATCTGGTGACTGTGGTGTCATCCTTCCCCTGGGAGAGATCATCCAGTGCCGCGAGGCCTCGGGTAGGATAGCAAAATGGGAAGTGGAACTCATGGGGGAAACACTTTCATTCGCTCCTCGTAAGGCCATAAAGTCCCAAGTCTTGGCAGACTTCCTGGCTGAATGGGTCGACACCCAATTGCCGACAGCCCAAATCCAGGCCGAACTTTGGACCATGTACTTCGATGGGTCGCTTATGAAAACTGGAGCAGGTGCCGGCTTGCTCTTCATCTCACCCCTCGGGAAACATGTGCGCTACGTGATACGCCTCCATTTTCCGGTGTCAAACAACGTGGCCGAATACGAGGCCTTGGTTAATGGGTTGCGCATCGTCGTCGAGCTAGGGGTTCGGCGCCTCGACGCTCGTGGTGACTCGCAGCTCGTTATTGACCAAGTCATGAAGAACTCTCACTACCGCGATCGAAAAATGGAGGCCTACTACGACGAAGTTCGGCGCTTGGAAGATAAGTTCTATGGGCAGGAACTCAACCATGTTGCTCAACGGTACAACGAGACTGCGGATGAGCTGGCTAAAATAGCCTCGGGACGGACGATGGTTCCCCCGGATATCTTCTCCAGGGACATATATCAACCATCCATCAAACTCAACGACGCACCCGAACCTGAGGAGACCTCGGCCCAGCCCGAGGTACCCTCGGCCGCCGAGGGTGAGGCCCTGCGCGTCGAGATAGAGCGGAATGGGGTCACACCAAACCTAAACTGGCAGACCCCGTACCTGGAATATTTCCTCCGAGGAGAGCTGCCCCTCGACAAGGCCGAAGCTCGGCGACTGGCTCGGCGTGCCAAGTCGTTCGTTTTACTGGGTGATGAAAAAGAGTTGTACCACCGCAGCCCCTCAGGCATTCTCCAACGATGCATATCCATCGCCCAAGGACAAGAGCTATTACAAGAAATACACTCGGGGGCTTGCGATCACCATGCAGCACCTCGAGCCCTTGTGGGAAACGCTTTTCGACAAGGTTTCTACTGGCCGACCGCAGTGGCTGATGCACTAGGATTGTACGCTCCTGCCGAGGGTGTTAATTCTACGCGAGACGGACGCACCTGCCCGCTCAGGCCCTACAGACAATACCTATCACTTGGTCATTTGCCGTGTGGGGTCTGGACCTCATCGGTCCCTTGCAGAAGGCACCCGGGGGCTTCACGCACCTGCTGGTCGCCATCGACAAATTCTCCAAGTGGATCGAAGTCCGACCCTTAACCAGCATCGGGTCCGAACAGGCGGTGGCGTTCTTTACAAATATCATCCACCGCTTTGGGATCCCAAACTCCATCATCACTAACAATGGCACACAATTCACTGGGAAAAAGTTCCTAGACATCTGCGAAGGCCACCACATCCGTGTGGACTGGGCCGCCGTAGCTCACCCAATGACAAATGGGCAGGTGGAGCGCGCCAATGGCATGATTTTGCAGGGGCTAAAACCAAGGATCTACAACAACCTCAACAAGTTTGGCAAGCGGTGGATAAAAGAGCTACCCTCGATGGTTTGGAGTCTAAGGACGACGCCGAGTCGGGCCATGGGTTTCTCGCCGTTTTTCCTAGTCTATGGGGCCGAGGCCATCCTACCCACAGACTTAGAATACGGCTCCCCGAGGACAAAGGCATATGATGACCAAAACAACCAGACCAGCCGAGAGGATTCATTGGACCAGCTGGAAGAGGCTTGGGACGTGGCCTTACTACACTCAGCACGGTATCAGCAGTCTTTGCGACGCTACCACAACCGAAGGATTCGGCCCTGAGGCTTCCAGGTGGGAGATTTGGTGCTTCGACTACGACAAGGCGCCCGAGGGCGCCACAAGCTTACTCCTCCCTAGGAAGGGCCGTTCATCATCACCAAAGTTTTGAAGCCCGGGACATACAAGCTGGCCAACGATCAAGGCGAGGTCTACAGCAACGCTTGGAACATCGAACAGCTACGTCGCTTTTACCCTTAAAGTGTTTCAAGTCGTTCATATATCTTGGTCCCTTTACATGTATAAAAAAAGTCTAACTATCAAGGGAGGATCGGCCTTGCCTCAGCAAAAACCGACCCTCCCTCGGGGGCTAGAAGGGGGGAACCCCCTCTGCGTCAAAATTTTCCTCGGAAAAGTTTTCTACTAAAACGACTTTCGTGCCTTTCAACTATATCGATAACGAAATCCTAAAAACGAGCGAGAGAGACCTTGAACGGCAAGGCCGACCGAGCCGAGGGACTCCTACGCCTCCGGGATATGGATACCTCACTCATCACCTTCCGCGAAAAGTAACTCGCGCCCGGATAAGTGATTCTGCTACCGAACAAGTCCTAACGCTTGAAACAAGAGGAAAGAAAACGCAGCTTTATACTCTGACACTAAAAATGTTTAGGCCTCAGCGGCCACAAGAAACATACACATACTTAGAATAAACTGTTCCCCACAGGCTCAGGTGTCGGCAGGGGGAGGAGCAGCACCCTCGGCGTCGTTCCTACCCGCGGCGGAATCTGGCCCGACCTCGGACGGTGACATAGGCGGAAGGATCTCCACCTCAAAAAAGGAAGCCAACGCCGCGCCTGGGTCCTTGGCAGCCACATCAAGCCTTTAGACCTCCGCTAGGGCAGCCTCCTCTTCGTCCGGTAAGCAGTAGCCCTCGCTGACCCGCTCCAAATCCACGTCGTAGTGGGAAGCGAGGACAGCGAAGGCCCGCCTAACGCCGTGGTGCAGCGCCCCGCGGAGTCTACTGCGCATGTGGCCGCCCACGGCCCGCAGGCGACTCTGGGGGGAGCCGCCCAAGGGGACGTCGTCGAGGCCAAAGGTCCGGCAGAAGCCCGAGATGGCCTCGGACATGACCATGCGGTCAGCCTCTTTCTGCTCAGCCGCCTGGGCAAGCGCCTTGCAGTTCTTGACGGACTCATTAAGAACCATCTTGAACCCTGAAGACAACCGGGCAATATTCTTCAGACACGAGGAAAATAATGAAGCTAAAACAAAGTCACAAAGCAGGCAAAACATACCTTCGGCCTGGGCACGCTGCTGCGAGGTCATGGCTTGGGCAGACTGCGTAGACCCGACGGCCACTGCCAGGCCCTCCTCAAGGGTCCTGGCCCGAGTGGTCGCCTCGGGTCTAGAAGGGGGGAACCCCCTTTGCGTCAAAATTTTCCTCGGAAAAGTTTTCTACCAAAACAACTTTCATGCCTTTCGACTATATCCATAGCGGAATCCTAAAAATGACAAGAGAGACCTCGAACGGCAAGGCCGACCGAGCCAAGGGACTCCTACACCTCTGGGATACGGATACCTTAGTCATCACCTTCCGCGAAAGGTAGCTCACGCTCGGATAAGTGATTCTGCTACCGACGAACAAGTCCTAATGCTCGAAATAAGAGGAAAGAAATACAGCTTTATACTCAAATACCCAAATGTTCAGGCCTCAGCAGCTACAGAAAACAAACACACATACTTAGGATAACTATGCTACATAGACTTAGACGTCGGCAGCACCCTCGGCGGTTTTCCCGACCTACGGCAGATGTCTTAGTACTTAAAGCAATTACATTTTGCTCTTAGGCAAATACCATCACATTCCCTTATAAATGGGACTCCAGCTCCATTCCCGTAGGAATGAACTACCTCCACACCGGAAGGGCTGCAAGATAACAAACTCCAAGCGGCTCACCGGCGACCACTGCACCAGCAGCGACAACGACCTCCGCCTCGGGCGGCTAGACAGCAGCAGCGATTGCCCCAGGGCAAACGCTACTATGAAAAGGCCCTCGCCCCCGTCCCCACACGGGGGGCGAGAACAAGCCATTAAAGCCAAAAGAGTTGGAGGTCCGGCCACAGGTGGCACTGACGGTCTCGTCGGCAGAGGCAACCACCTCTGCAGTGGGAAGCCTCACCTATGGCGGCCACCACCTCAGCACCGACGACAGCGGCCACCTACGCACCGATGTCGCACTGGCGAATGGCGGCCGCCCTAGCATGCACAAGGAGGTCCTCGCTCCCGTCCTCGCTACGGGAGTGAGGACAAGACCATCTAGGAACGCGGACACCGCCCCTGCGGCGTACGACGTCTTGTATGACCCCCCGGTGTGGCCGGCGGCGCGGGACGGGCCGTGGACGTGCCCGACCTGCGCACGGCGCGACCGTCGCCCGTGCGGTGGACGGACAGCCACACCCCGACCAGGCAGCAAGTGGCAGTTCGCCTCCTCCGCAAGGCTGGTGAATGCCCTTCTCCCCCGAATGCTGGAGGAAGAAGCGGGTCGCCAGCCCATGCGGAAGCAGGACCCCAACTCGGCTTACCCTTCCCCCAGCACGGATGATGAACATCCTTGAAGCTGAGGGCAGGGGGGAGGCCACAGCCCGGCTCGCTCTTCTCCGCCGCAAGGCTAACGGTCATCATTCTGGGTGACCACTGGCGGGGAACTGCAGCCGGGCTGCATGATGAAAATTCTTGAAGCCGAGCGATGACTAAAGAGCGCCAACCCCCACGAGGTCGTGCTCCTCCAACAGCAGCAAGAAGAAGGCAACACCGGTGCACCCCATCTGGAGGCCCGGAAGATGGAAAGACGTGATGGATGCAAGAAGAGCAAAGGCATGGCTACTGCCCGGGAGATCGATCCCTTTTTAAAGATAGATCTCCCCAGTCGTGCCCCAAAGCATCATGGGCAAAGTCTCCCCT
This sequence comes from Zea luxurians, assembly GCA_029449295.1. Lineage (NCBI taxonomy): Eukaryota > Viridiplantae > Streptophyta > Magnoliopsida > Poales > Poaceae > Zea > Zea luxurians. The sequence continues at coordinate 30,723,875 of JAOPSE010000010.1, read as the reverse complement.
GATGTGCTCCAGGGTTCCCGCCCTACGACACGGGGGCTAGGTCCCACATGTCATACAAACTGACCCAAAACGCGAAGATGGCGAACCGCCGCACACGAAGCATGCAACCGCCCCGCGGTTAAGCGCTCTCTCATCTTCGTCGAAACCAGCGGTCGAAAAGGCGGGCCGCCACGCAAGAAGCATGCAACCGCACCACGGTTGTGTACCCTTTCAGCTTCGTTGCAACCGGCGGTCCAGCATGGAGGCCCGGGCCCACATGTCATGTAACCGGCGCACCGGTTACCACGTGCAAAGAAACCGCACCGCCAATTACGCCAATATCGCTTCTCCTTGGGACTACAGAACCAGTGCAATGACTCGAGGCAACCCCGCGCATGACCCAACAGTGCCAATTAAGTGCGACAGTCACGGATCAGTCAGCCGTGTGGATAGACATGACAGTTGGAATGACCATAGGCGGACCGAAAGTAATTGCAGAAACAGACGTACAGAAGCAGCGATCCAACCACCAACTAGGCCCTGGTCCCACCTACAGGCTCGCATCCTCCCCTGAAGCGGCAGGGGAGCCCTCTCCTACAGCATAAAGACGACGCACCCGTGTTCCATTCCTCGAACGACTCTCGCACACGCAACAGATACCCCACGAGTCGCCCGTCCCGTCGCATTAACTCCCTGGCAGGACACACGTCTCCTCTGGCAGGCGGGCGGGTGCCGTTTCACCTCCGTCATGATGACTGCCTCAAAAAAGGTGCGCCACACTGTTTCGAAATATCTCCTTTCTTCCTTTCCTCTCTCTTTCTCTCTCTCCACAGGGATCGGGAAAAGGGACATTTTGAAGGATCCCTTCGCAGCAAAAGAAACGGGCCCCGAGCCCTCCTACTGATCAGGGGTTCGAAGGTTGCGCCTCGCGGGGTTCGGCGACCACTTCAGAGCACTTGGGCTCTGAGCCCTTTACTGATCAGGGGTTCGAAGGCTGGCCCCTCGAAGGGATTCAACAGCCGCCATAGAACATGCAGTCAGGGATGACCCTAGGTACGTCCGTTACATGGCCAAGGCTCGGGCTATGCTCCCGAGGTACCCTAAGACATTTCCGATACCAGCGGGAATGGTTTGTAATGGAATCCCACCGAAGGGAGGCACCGAGCCCTCGGACCCTATCGAATGGGTCCGAGTCCAGCAAATCACCCACAGGTACTTTTGGAGCGTGCCTCTGGGCCACTAGCCGACCCTTATCGAACAGGGCTCGGGCGTCCGCTCGGATTACCCAATAGCAACTCACCAGAAACACCATGTTCAGCGCCCACCGAGGGTAGCATGGCGCGTTCCCCCCTCCTCCTTGCGGAAAGGCGACAAAGGGGTGTACAATAAAAAGCCGAGACGGTCCTCGATCGTCCTCTCGCTCCGTGCAGAGGCTTGGAGGCTGCTCTCGCACCAGGCTACGGCCAAATTATTGACCACGTCGACAAACCAGCTTAAAAACTCGGAGCCTGACCATGGACCCGGGCTGCGGCCAGGCCGCATGAGGGAACAACAAGGCCGACCGAGGAATCACAAGAAGAATTAAGACCTCAGAGGAGTCAAAACCACTCCTCCGAGGCCTCGGGGGCTACAACCGACGGGTGCGCTCGCGCGCACCCATCGGAACAAAATATAACCGAGAAAGGCTAGTCCCCTTGCAAAAAATCCGGCAGAACCTCCAAGCGAGTGCCTACACTCCCTTTGAGGCTCGGGGGCTACTGTCGGGTACCGTAATTAGGGGTACCCCCAATACTCCTAAGCATGGCTGAAAAACAACTTCAAAAATAGACCGTAAAGACTGGTAAGCACAGCTCAAAGTTAAAGCCTCATCTACCAAGGGACGCGATCTCGTCTCGCCCGAGCCCGGCCTCGGGCAAGAACAGTAGTCCCGGACGGATTCACGCCTCGTCCGAGGGCCTCCTCAGGCAGCGGGCGCACCCCCGGCTCGCCCGAGGCTAAGCTCGGGAAAACTTTGTCGTATAGCAACCTCGGCCAAATTGCCTTACCGCCGACCGTATCGCATGCGCATTTAATGCAGGGATCACCTGACACCTTATCCTGACACGCGCGCCTCAGTTGGCAAGGTCGAAATGACCGCAGTCACTTCGCCCCTTTACTGATCGCTCTGACAGGAAAACAACACTATTCACCCCGTTCCGACTACTGTGCCAACCACAAGGGTAAGACTAACAACAGTAAGTCACGACCTCTCCCGAGTTCAACCTCGGGCGCAACAGGGAGCTCCGCCTCGCCCGACCCCAGGCCTCGGCCTCGGGAGAAGGTCTCCGCCTCACCCGACCCCAGGCCTCGACCTCAGCCTCGGTCTCAGGAGAAGTTCTCCGCCTCGCCCGACCTCGACCTCGGGAGAAGGTCCCCACCTCGCCCGACCTCAGCCTCAGCCTCAGGAGAAGTCACCGCCTCGCCCGACCTCGGCCTCGGACCGACTACGCTACAGGGGATAAATCATTACCCTACCTCTAGCTAGCCGCCTCAGGCTATGAAGGAACAAGACCGATGTCACATCTAGATTACTCCGGCAACAGGTAATGATGGTTCCCTGCATGCGCCCATGACGTCGATTGTTCTCAGCTCTCTACGAAGGCAAAGAAACGTCAGCAGGACCCAGGGCCGCACCGCCAGCTACGCTTCTACAAGGCTCAAGCACTTCTCCACCGGCAACGTTAGCACATAGCTACACCCCCCTATGTACAGCTGGACCATCCCCTTGTATCTATAAAAGGGGATGCCCAGGGCCTTCCCAAAGGGGAAGGGAGGAGAAGGAGAAAAGGGGGCTAACTCAGACGGCTCACCTCAAGGCCAAACCCTCTCTCGCGAAGCTTGTAACCCCTACTGCAAGCACCCCGGTGCAAGATAATATAAGTCCCATCCCTCCTCTTGTGTTTCATCTTGCATCAATCCATCTGGGTAGGGACACGCGGCACAAAATTCACTAGTAGGTTCGGTTGAGGGTCCCCGGGTCCGAAACACCGACATTAGCTAGGTTAGGCTACTAAAATCAACTAGGCCTTGGCAAAAGACAATATCACCTCTTATTTTTTTTAATATAGCCGTCTCTACTCGATACAGAGGCACTATGAAAAAACTAGTAGGTTCAACCAAGTTACTGGCTACCAGTCAACTAACTTATTGGCCGGATGTTCAAAACAACATTTAGCTGATAGTTAGCCAGCTAAGGCCTTGTTCGGTTAATCCCGTTACCTATGGATTGGATGGGATTGGAAAAAATTGAGAAGAAAGTTGACATGCTTGGGTTTTAAACACACCCAATCCCAGTCAATTCACATGGATTGAGAGCTAACCGAACAAGCCCTAATAATTATCTGACCTATTCCAGCTATTTATTAGCTGGTAACTATTATTGGTTCTAAGGGTTCCAAACAGACACGATAAGAAACCAAGAAAATGATGATTAACTGAATATTCTGGTTAGTTTTTTTTGGCTGATTCGTTATTAGATCGTACACGAGGTGCTCTTTGGATTTGTGCCCTATGCATCATTGCACAATCTATCGTCTAGTGGAGTATATACTGAATGGTGGAACTGTGGTCCAAAAAAGTTGCCCACTTCTGAGCTCTGCAGCCGAGACCTTAAAATTTTCAGTGTTGTCGGACAGTGGCGGGACCAGTCCAAGAATGGAGGTACGGTGAACTTATTATACTATAAAATTTCAGCTAAAAGACGATGAAATGTGTATCATTAATAAAAGTTATGGAGCGGCAAGCGAGAATCACTAAGTTACGTTTTAAGAGAGAAATCAATTGTAATGCAGGTTTCAATAGAGAATTATAGCATAGAACTTGTTAATTAGAAAATGACATTAATCATAAAAGACTTGGTGAAAAATGTAAAGAGGGCATTTCTGGACATATACCAATCCTAAAACATGAAGAACGACAAGGCCACTTTACATGTTTAAGTAAACTCATTTTCCAATCTTTTATGGATTAAAACCTTCTTTTATTTTTTTCAGTACAAGTCCTCTAAAATTCTCCCACTCAATAAAGCACAAAATCAAGTCCTGAAGCCATTCAAACCAATGTCGTTGCCACAATGCCACTAGAAGAAGCAATGCTAACTAAATGAGGCGAGAGATTAATGGGAAAGCAAGATGTACCTTAGTTTCAACCAACTTTATGAACAAACTTACAAAAAAACATGACTAGCTTTGGAATCATCAACTCTTCGCTCATGTAAAATAAATATGTCAAATTGATCCCTTATAGTGAATAGTCAAAAATGGACTAGTCATTTTTAATTCAGATTTTAAAAAAGACTAATTTTTTTTAAAAAAACTAGGCTAGCAAGATTAGGGGCAAGGCTTGTCCATCAGAGAGGATGGGTCTGGAATAGAATTAACCACGATCGTTTCAATCTTAATCCATATACGTTGGACAGGATTGAGTGTGTTTAAATTCCTGTCTAGTCAAAATGTCTTCTAATCTCTTTCAATCTTATTTAATCTATATGGAATAGGAATAACCAAGTAAGATCTAATTATGATTGGTTAAACTAGGAAGAAGAGTGGCTCTGGCTCGGGAAGCTTCAAGGAAGAAAACAACTTGTTAAAATATACGAACTGCATATATCCAATTCCTATTGAAAATGCGTCACACACGTCCTTATTAGCTTCGGTTCTCGTTGATATGACATGACGTTATTGCACATTTGCATTGGATGCAGCGGTGCAGGGACCTTTAAAACGTGTGTTTGGTTGTAATTATAGACAGAACAGAATAAGACGATCTCTCAGATAACGTAGGAGGATGCTCGCGAGCCGGCTCAGGCTCAGCTCAAAGAGGCTTGCGAGATTGAACGAGCTTGAGCCCAGACTACTTTTGTGGCTAACTTAAGCAGCGAGCCGAGCCTGAACGAGCCCGAGCCGGCTCGCAAGCCGGACTAATGACAGGGTGTTGTGTCATTTTCCTATTGCATCATTATGTTATTGATTTATATTCTTATATTTTTGCTAGACTTTTGGTATGTACATGTTTTTATTATATATATAATGAAAGTATATAATTTATACTCTAAATGAGATTTAGTTTGACGGCTCGCGAGTCTCCCGAGTCGAACCACATTTTCGAGCTCGTGATGCGACCGAGCTTAGCCGTGCTCGGCCATTGGATTATCGAGCCGAGTTCGGCTCGGCTCGTTTTCAACCCTACTAGGGGGAGCTTGCCACACTAGCATTGTGTGTGGTTGGTACAAGACTCCAAGGAAGAAGAAAGCCTACTTATTTAGGGCTTGTTTGGGAGCAGCTCCTCAATCCCTTTGCTCCCAACCAAGTCCTTAGCAAGAAAGAGGAACACACGATTTGACAAAATTGAAACTACAAATGCACACGTGACAGCTGTTGCTTCCATTTCCACCATCAACGAACCATAATAATAACAATAACAACAATGACGAGGATGACGACAACAAGCTAAGATCATGAACAATCCTGTAGAAAAAATTTTCAAGTACAAGAGAATTGCATGACATAATATATGATGTTTTTAAATTAATCATATTATAAATATAGTTAAAAGTTAATTTATATAAAGAGACATAAAGAAAAGCTCTTCACAAAAAGATTGTCCCTTGTATTTTTTTAATTTATTAATTCTTTCGAGATCTCTCAAAAGACCCTTAAGAGAGACCCCTCAAGAGAGAGTTATATATATGCACTAGACCCTCAAGGCAGTGGTCAATCTAGACGTCCTAATCGATGCCTTGGGCCCTCTGCACACTGCATTATTATGTCTTAGTGAATGTAGTGATCATGCATGGCACAAGGACAAACAAAATGGGCGCCAACATCGCTTAGGTCCCTTTCGGAAATCTTAGGCCCCGTTTGGTTACCCCAAACTAAAGTTTAGCCCCTGTCCAATCGAATGTTTGAACCTCCGTTTCGGGTATTAAATGTAGTCGGATTATAAAACAAATTTGTCAGCCGAAGATTAAAAGACGAGACGAATCTAGTCCAGTTGGTTGGGTCTATATTTCATACTCCTATTTGAAAGTCAAACGCTTGATGTGACCCGGGCTAAACTTTAGCAGGGGCAACCAAACACCCCCTTAATCCGAATTGCTTTACACGCGTTAAAGAAAGCTCCTTTCATTTCCGAGGACTCAATTAAAGAATACAATTCGGATGGTCGACCAATCGCGAGGACTCGGTTAAAGAATACAATCACATCACAGATCTATCGTTGTCTCGCAAGAACATGTCTTGAATGAGGCACCTAGCTAGGTGGCTGACCACTACGCTACGCCCATGGCACAACAAAAACTCGGCCAAACAATCAGCTTCGTCTGTCACTATCAAACGTACCCACACACTAGCAGCAATAGGAGATATGATGCCAAGTGTAACACCCTAGATTCAAAATTAGAGAGAACAATGTTATTGTTTTCAAATAATAAAAATGATGGTATAGGTAGATAATTACTTTTATAATAAGATAAAAAAATTATCAAGTATTTCATGCGTTCATATTGGAGCATAATTTTTATTGAAAAGTTTTGCAAAATTTCCTCTTAATGCGAAACCCTTTTATTTAATAATAAGATTTTCACATAATAATCTTTTTATGTGAAATAAATATTTTCTTGAGTTAATAATATTTTCGGTTTAATTATTATTTTCCTTTTTCTTTTGCATATATTATTATGCTTTTTGTAAAATAAAAGATTTGAAAAAGAAAAACTCATTTCCACTAAACCGCGTCCCGACCCACTCCCTTCCCTGCAACCCAGATCCCCCGCACGCTCCCTACCTCTACTGGCAGGTAGCCCCACCCATCAGAGCCTTCTTCTCCACGCCCCACACCACCGCGTCCCCACGTTTGCACCATTGTTCGCTTGCATCCTTGCACTCAGAAACCACAGCGCGCTCCCACTCGCAGCCTCACGGTAGTGGACAACCCACCCACGACCATTTCATCCATTCACTGCCGCCGCCATTGTTTCCCTTCCTCACCGACGCCGACGAGCAATTACTCACCCACCAGCGCCCCTCCGCAATCCCTCTCGGCCCTATAAATAGCGTTCGAGCCCCCGCTTGCTTCCTTGTGCCATTATTATCGATTTCTTGTCCTCTTATGCTCTGACCTTGTATGCTGACGTGTCACCGCTCATTGTGGCCAAGCCACCCTAGAGCTCCACTGTTGACGTTATGCCACACCAGAAGTTCCTGGAGCTTCCTCTTGCCACTGAGTCCACCTGAGCACCGCTGAAGCCTGCATCGTCGTTGTCCCAAGGTGGAAGACGCTTATTTTGCATTATGGCCCCTACATTCTATTCTTTCTACCAGCATGTTCATCGTATTTCAAGAACCCTTGCGTTTAGGTCCTTTGTATTATGTTTAGGCCCCTGTGTTATTCGGTATTTGAACCCGCCATCCAAGCATTGTGAATTTTCACCATAGCCCTTGGAAATTTGAATATTAGCCCACATAGCCCTATTTCCACCCCACTTAATGAGTATAAACCATAAGTGTAGTCACCCTTGCTTACATTGTTGATTAGAATGATGTGATGGACAAGATGATTATGGAGATGAGATCGATGGTTTCTAAGCGCAATACCCCAGGTCATCTTCATATGGAAGATCATCCATGTTTCGCTGTCATTTAATGAATATTGTTTAAGATACTAAGTCCATTTAGAGTGTAATAATTTATTATAATCTTTGTTTACACTTTTATGCACTATTTTTGATATATTACACTTATGACGTCAACATATGTGTGGAAATGGATTCTAGCACACATATGTTATGCATCTGGTTTTGTCCTCAAAATCGGGTGTGACACCAAAACATGGCTTAAAACTTAGTCGTTATGCAAATTATGCATCATTGTTAGACAATAATATATACTTGCAAATACTTAAAACATGTTTTAGAAATATAGAATTAACACTACTACTGGAAACAATCGCTTTGGCTTTATGGAGGCGGGTAAGGTGCCTTTCTCCGGTTGAGGCACTGTGAATCTTGTTTTTCTAAGGTGAGTGTTTTGATTGCCTCCATAAATCCTATTAATAGAGTTGGTCTTTTTAGATTGATCACTTTCACTAATTTTACTAACAGAAATGAACTTAATAACTCGATCGCCTTTATTATTACTTTGACATATGTGGTGGTCCTATGATGCATACCTACCTCTATTACTAATAGTTGCCTAGAGGAGGTGAGTAGGGATGACCTAAAATATTAACACTTAAAACAAACAAAAACCCAAATTAGAGGTTAGAAAAATATAATCATTATGGAGAGGATAAATGAGAGGGAAATTATCTTTGTCTTGTTCTTCTTATGAATATATAATTTGAATTAGAGAGCAACTAGAGTGATATAAATCAAATTCCAACCAAGAGAATTTAGAGAATGAGAGAGACAATAACAAATTGCAATGAAAATAAAGAATGCAAGAGAGACACAATTTGTTTTACCGAGGTTCATTTTAGAAGAACCAATGTCCCTGTTGAGCTTTCCCAAAGGATAGTCTCTCTTGACACTCTCATGTGATCCACAGATTAACCTTGAGCCCTCAGATCCACTAAGAATAGAGATAGAGTCTCCAAAAGATACTCCACAAAATCTAGAGCCTCTTGCTAGCTTTTATAATAGTGTATCACAAAAGCAAGAGCAAAGAAAACACGACAACAACACCAAGAAAGAAGATCTCCCAAACACACTCTACAAAATGACTATCTCGACTCAAATTAGGTACTTCGATCTCTCGTTGTGGATGTGTTGCACAAGTGTATTGGGATGTTGCTCAACTCTAGAGGTGATTGGTTACTCGAGAAGGATGGTTGGGGGTATTTATAGCCCCCAATAGTCGTTACTAGAAATCTACAAAATCTGGTCTTTCCTCGGGTACACCAGACCAATCCAGTGCACCACTGGACCTTGGACGGTAACCTCAATCAATCGGATTGCCCCTGACCCTACCATTCGTGGACTCACTGGACCTTGATGAAAGTTCCCTTTGCCCGGGAACAAGCTTTGGATGTCACCTACAAGGGGGGTGAATAGGCAAATAAAAACTTAACCCCGAAAACTAGAAATTCTTACGCTACTCGAAAAAGGGTCACAGCGGAAAGTAGTCGAGTAGATCAGAACACAGTGAAATACAAGTATTTGTCTCTAAAATAAATCTGCACTTCAAGAACAGCTTATGCTAAAGATAAGCATAGAAGTGCAAATCAAATCAACCAAAATAGAGAGACAGAGAACAACAAAGAGCAGAGCACATAAGAGACACAAGGATTTATCCTGTGGTTTGGCTAAGCCTGAAATGCTTGCCTACCTCCACGTTGTGGTGTCCCAATGGACAAGGATTGCACTCAACCCCTGTTAACTGATCCAAAGATCAAACTTAAGTGCCACGATCTTCCTTATATCAAGATCAATCTCCTCACAAGGATCTCCACAAGTTGGAGTCTCTTGCACCCGTACAAATGAATGGGAGTATCAACTCCAAATTAGCACCAAGAGGGAGAGGAGAGAACACAACACAAAAGCTCAGGAACGCTGCACAAGAACGCAACACAAACATGCTTCTAAGAATCAACACAAGAACTCGCAGATCTGGCACTCAGATTGCTTCAAGATGTCTCACGGATGCATAGAATTGAAGCGGCGACTCTTTGGTTGTGACACCCTAAAGTACAATCTTGTGAAAATAAGGAAAATTCCCCAAAGGTTTTAAATTAAAGCACCTTCCCTCTTGAATATTCCTACTTCGGAGTTATTGCTCCCAAAGTGAATGTATTTTCTAAATGAAAGACTACAATAAAAGATACCTAGATGAACTGAATTATCCTTGGATGGATTATATAGAAGAATTATGATTAAACTATTTCTTAAGATATAATCTACAATAGAAATTATATCTCCCTTAAATTAATAAGGTGTGAATTATTCACTATTACATGAATTGAAGCATGTATAAAGGAACTAAAATAAACACAAATAAATAAAGTATATTTGCATTAATGCTGGGGAGTTTGAACTATACATTTCAAATGAGTTTGAAATCCAAAATTTCATTTGAAACTTAATTTGAAAATGGAAACTTGAATTAGAAATCAAAAAATAAAAAGAGAAAATAAAAAGGACATAGCCAGGCCAGGCTCTCATTTTCGGCCCATCTGGCATTCCTGCCGCGTGACCCAACCTATGGAAACGACGCTGACCTACGGGATCGGCTCGTCAGTGTCGCGTGCATGATCTCCTGCATCGACGCACTGACAGAGCAACCCCACGCGCCAGCCTCAGCACTCACGCTAGCCTTCCCAATGCCGCTGCCATGTGGACCCTGTGCGCGCACTATAGATCTTCTCTTCTCCCCCGTAACAAACCTCTATGGATTGCTCGCGTGCACAGCTGGCTCGGACGCGAATCCTAGGGATTCGTTCATTTGCAGTAGCTTGGGGCTACAAAATCCGACAAAAGGCAGTGGTGAACCGCGACAATCGTCAAGGTGGCCAGTGGCTCTAATCCGTGGCTAACCACGAAGGGTCGCCACCACCACCCTGCAACTGTAGACAACCATGACCTAGAGCTAGCCACGGAACTGCTCAAGCATGAAGGAGACGCCAGATCTAGACGTGTTGGCAGTAGATCCAGAGCCAAGTGATGGAAACCAGAGGAAATCCGATGATCACAAAAGACTTGAAGAAGAGGAGAGTAGAGGAGGACGGAGGCCGAGAGAGATGCGTATGAATGCCGTTTTAGGGTCGTCGCCACTGTCGTCATCCCGCCACCCACCGAGGGCGACAGCGGCGGCCGCGCGTGGAGGAGTTGTGGTGGTGGGGGCTAGCAGTGGGGAGTTTTACGTGAAGGTTGAATTCAAGACCTCTAGTCTCTACTACTCCTTAACAGGATAAGGAGGGCGTCCACCACCTTCACCACGTCCCCCCCCCCCCGCTAATCACCACGCCACACACGCGCCGCACGAGCCCCCGTCTTTGCCCCCCTCCCACCCCCCGCAAATCTCGTTGCGCCCTCGCCAGGCGCCCCCTCCCCCGTGACAATCTCCCTCGCGCCCTCAGCAAGCGCGTCCGCCTCGAATCCGCGTCCGCATCCACGCTCTCCATGGAAGGCGTTCATGATGCTCGCGTCATCCCTAAACCCCACTCGGTCTCCATGGAAGGGTCCTCCACCTTCGCCCCGGATCCGCGTCCTAGCCATCCTTCGCCCCGGATCTGCGTCCACGTCCACGCTCCCCGCTCGGTCTCCATGGAAGGGTCCTCCACCCGTGGACCTCACCCCCACCGACCGGACTCTCTATATGGGGGAGAAGTTTCCACCCACGGAGGAGGAGTGGACCCTGAGGAAGGACGTCCACGTCCACCGGCGCAGGCCCATGTTGCCCCGAGAAGTTCCATGATACTCTTCGCTCTTCATATCCAAATTCTTTATAGCCTTTTTCCAAAATAATATTAGTTCATTAGTTGTTAATATTTTTACCTATTGAATATATAATTTTTTTGACTGGTGTAAACCCTGTGTACCAAAGAAGTATTTTTTTTCTCTTTGTCCTCCTTTCTCCTCCCTCTATGGCGCACATGACTACTTGTTGGCCAGTTGCGAGGGCCAGGTGAACTCATGTACTGGAAGGACAAAGGATGTAGCATTAGTCATTAGCATGTTGTCTAGGGTGGTCAGCAATAGGACCTCAAGTTGTTGTGTGGTGATCGTCTCCTCTAGATCTGGCAAAGGAGAGAAAAAGAGAGTAGCCTCATCAGATTCATCCTGTGTACTGGAAGAATGTACAATTGAACAATCTATAGGTTGTTTCTGGTTCTTGTGCAGGTCTTGTGATTTAAATGCCATATGTGAAATGTTCATCAAAACATCTAAGCGTGCTATCCTGTTTGTTGCAACTAACGAGATCCTTATGTGAGGATTGACCAGAATTGGTTCCCCTGTTTATTGACATGGGCCTGATTATTTGAGGCTTTTATAATATAATATTGGTTTTGTTTTTAGGTTTGCTGGAAAGAAGAAATAATGTTGTCTCAGACACAGCTTTATGCATTGTAGCTAGCATGAAGAGAGATTGGACGCTGAAAAGGAAATAGGGTTAACCATTTCCTATAAATTGATTTTGGTGGTTGATGGTCAACGCAAATAAGTGGACTAACTAGTTTGTCTAGAATTCATGTATTACAGGTGCATAAGGTCCAACATAAACCAAGAAAGAAATCAAGTTAGAGACACAATTTAATTGGAGCAAAAGAACTTGAGTGTGCTGAAAAATGGCGCACTGAACTGTCCGGTGTGCCACCGGACAGTGTCTAGTGCACCAGGTCGTACAGTGATGAACCAGCCACTCTCGGGAATTCTAGGGCGCGCTCCACTATAATTCACCGGACTGTCCGGTGTGCCACCGGACTGTCCGGTGAGTCAGTGGAGCAACGACTATCTAGTGCCAACGGTCGACTGCAAAAGCGCCTGCCACGGTGAACAGTGCGCGGCAGAGTCAGAGCAGCAAAGTCAGAGGGCACCGGACTGTCTGGTGCCGCAAGAAGACAACGTCTCCAAACGGTCGACTAACTCCGAACCCTAATGGTTGGCTGACGTGGCGGAGCACCAGACAATGAATAGTGGGACTCCGGTGGCGCACCGGACTGTCCGGTGCACCCGTCGCCAGCAGCCTTGGCCAACGTCTACAAAGTGGTTGGGGGCTATAAATACCTCCCAACCACCACATCCTTTGGCATCCAAGTTTTCTGAAGATCACATTCAATACAAGAGGTCTAGCATTCACTCCAAGACACAATTCAAAATATCAAATCCTCTCCAAGTCCCAAATTCACCTCAAACACTTAGTGACTTGTGAGAGAGAGAGAGAGATTTTGTGTTCATTTGCGCTCTTGTCGCTTGGATTGCCTTCTTCCTTTCTCATTTCTTTTCTCAAGTGATTTGTAATCAAAGCAAGAGACACCCAAGTGTGTGGTGGTCCTTGCGGGGTCTTAGTGACCCGTGAGATTAAGGAAAAGGCTAACTCGGTCTAAGTGACCGTTTGAGAGAGGGAAAGGGTTGAAATTGAAATAGACCCAGTCTTTGTGACCTCCTCGTGGGGACTAGGTTCTTTGGAACCGAACCTCGGTAAAACAAATCATCGTGTTCACTCACCTTGATTCTTGTTTGATTTGTTTTTCTCTCTCTTTTGGACTTGAATTTAATTCTAACGCTAACCCCTGACCTTAGTTCGTGCTTAAGTTTATAAATTTCAGGTTTTGCCTATTCACCCCCCCTCTAGGTGACTTTCAGACGTAGGCAGATGTTTCTTCTTTCGTTTTCCTTCCATAATTTTTTCTTTCACAGGGTTGCAATTGGCTTACTGCCTTGCTCTATGTTGCAGACTAAGAGGAAGCCAAGTGTATTATGCAATGCAATATTATTCATTGCTGAACTCTCATGGGTGTAATTACATCAAGGCAGATATTCTCCAGGTGCTCATGAGAGATCTTGAACTTATTCAACTGATTATATTATGTATATTCTCCTTTGTCAACTTACAACCATTTGTTTTACGTTTTAGTGATGGCATCAAATTTGTTTTACATTTGCAGGTCTATGTTGTGCATGTGTGTGAGGCCACTCTAATGAAGCAATTGATAGAGTTCAAAAATATTTTAGTCATTGTCAATATGTTCAAAGAAAAACTGAGTAACTGAACCCCTTCGTTTTTGTCGCATGGTTCAATTTCAGTAAGCATGTGTTTGCACTAGACAAGCTTCTGCTTTATAAGTTGCCATTTGACCTCAGGGTGAAGGAAGGGGATGAACTGCACGAGTAAGAGACTCTATCTGTTTCTTTTAGCAGATTACAAATCAATATAGAAGCAAACATGGACTTCGTTGTTTAATCAATATAGAATCATATGGCTTGGGGAATTGAATTATCGGATTGCCCTGTCTTATTGTTCAGTGGGGGCTCTCGTGGAAATGCATAGCTGAAAGCAGTTATTGGAGAAAGATCAGGTAATTTGATGTCTGCACTTTTGTTAGCATATATCTCAGCTTTTTCTCTGAAAATTACTTTAACAAGCTACCAAATTGGAAGATTCTGTTATTTTAGAAGATGATGGCTTAAAATGCATTCTATAATTTATTACAAAGGGTGAAATTAAAAGACAAAGATGCTTACAAGAACATAAAATGGGTAGCCGGCGAGCTTTCATTTTACTGTACATGATGGACGTATTTGATTCATTACTGTACATGATGGATTTATTTGATGCGTAAGGTTTTTAAGGTATGTAAAAATTCTTAACTTTTAAAATATGCTAATAAGAACATAAAATGAAATTAGTATATTTGAATTTCAATATATCTTATTTAACATGTTCACCCCGTAGCAATGCACGGGCGTTCATAGAACATAAAATGAAATTAGTATATTTGAATTTCAATGTATCTTATTTAACATGTTCACTCCGTAGCAACGCACGGGCGTTCACCTAGTTAGAAATATATTAAATCACTACACCAAAATTTTGAATTTCCTACGGCTTCATAACTTCCTACGGTTTCTGTCGAGAACCGTAGAAAGTAAATAACTTCCTAGAGGCATCAGCAGCCTCTCGGAAGTTTTATAAACTTCCGACGGGTTTGGTCATGGCGCTCGGATGTAACATAAGTTCCGACGGAGTAGGCACAGGGCGCTCGAAAGTAACGTAAGTTCCGACGGGGTACGCATGCGGCGCTCGGAAGTTAGACTTTGGTTTTGACCGGTCACAGACCGGCCCCCTGCACTGTTAACTTCCGACAACTGCGTGTTAGGGCTCTCGGAAGTTAGTGAACTTCCGACGGCTATGTGTCAGTGCTCTCAAAAGTTGTTTTTAAGGTTAAAGGCGTGTGCGTGCTGTCTCTTTTTTGCCCAACCCGACGCCCGCCGCCTATTCTTGTCGGCCAGCACCGCCCGGGCAGCCCCACCCTGCTCACCGACTGCTCCTCGCCCTGCCCCACTCTCGCCAGCCGCTCCCCGCCCCGCCCTGCTTGCCGGCCCTGGCCCGTCGTGCTCGCCCGGCTAGCACCGCCCCGCCGGCCGCCACGGCAACACCGCCCTACGTGGGGCTCGCCGCTCCCTGCGCCGGCCGCTACCTGCCCTGTGTGGGGCTCGTCGCTCCCTACGCCGAGCGTCGCCTCCCCTCCACGCAGCACCATCCTCAGCCATCAAGCTCCGCATCGACGTCGTCATCCCTGTTGACCTTTGCAGCACTAATCCGAGACATCGCTCTCGAACCGGACTAGGCCTCTGTCGGCTCGCTGCATCGTCCCCCTGCACCGACACGTGTCTCCAACACCGTCGTCCCACCGTTTTGTCGCTACAGGTAACTTCTGAGTGTTTGTATTGTATTTTTTTATTAAATATACTAACTTCCGAGAGTTAACTGTTTTTAAACCATAGAAAGTTATGCTAATCAGGTTAATCAACTCTGGTGCATATAATCTAATTATGTTAGCCTCTTGTTTGTTACGTGTTAGGAATATTTTTGCAAAATTGTCGTAGTGTTGAGAAACCTATGTGTCGCCCGTTCCGGATCGGCACGAATCACATGATACGCATATGACTTGTATTGGTTCGGAATTGTTCCTTTTTTGGACAGCCTGTTAGTGGATGATAGAGCTATGGATTTATGACGATGACGGGTCCGAACGAGATTTCAGTGACATAACCCTATTGTTCTCCATTGCACCATTTATGGGCATGCAAATGGAGAACAACGGGGTTGTGCTGCCAAAATTTTGTTTGGACTCGTTGCTCGTCATAAATCGTTGCTCTATCGGTCACTCATGGGTGGGTTTAGGAACTATCTTTTTCTATAGATGTAGTGACATGATCGATATGCGTTTAGTACCAGAAAAAATTTATGAATAACGTGTTCTACTGTTTTAGCATCAAATATGGTGGGTGAGGACCGTTGATGGATGTATGAAGGTTGGCGTATGAATGATCCCTCAGTGGAGTGGATAAGAAAGATAGAGGATTTTATTGATCGTGCTTTTGCTATATCAAGAACCGGTACAGATGTGCGTTGTCCATGTAGTATGTGTCAAATTTGTAGATGTCAAGACAAGAGAACTCTGTCGGGGCACCTTTGCAAATATGGCTACATGCCTAACTATGAAGTCTGGGTGTATCACGGTGAGGACTTTCCCCGTGAAAATTCACTGAAAGCCCACAACACTGACGACATGGAATACGATAGAATGGACGAGATGCTTGAAGATTTAAGGGAGGATCCTAATTTGGTGTTTTCACCAAATCATGAGGAGCCGCCTCCTCCAGAGGTTAAAAAGTTCTTCAACCTCCTTAAGGCTGTAGAAGAGCCTTTGCACGAACACACAACAGTTTCAGTCCTTGTTTTCATGACTCGACTTATGGCTATCAAGTCCAAGCTCGTGTTCTCGAACAATTGTTACAACGAGCTCTTGAACTTAATCAGCGAAGTTTTTCCACCAAATCACAAGATGCCGAAAGACGTGTATCAGTGCAGGAAACTGCTCTCTGGTTTAGGTATGGACTATCAGAAAATCGATGTCTATCTAGATAATTGTATGTTGTTCTAGAAGGATCATGAGAATGATAGTAAGTGTCTAAAGTGTGGCAAGTTGAGATATGTAGAGGTTAAAAACGATGATGGTGAAATGGTCACATCAACGGTAGTGAAAGGGAATTAGGCTTACACCTAGTTCCTAAATAATTTTGGTGGTTGAATTGCCCAACACAAATGTTGGACTAACTAGTTTGCTCTAGTGTATAAGATATACAGGTGCAAAAGGTTCACACTCATCAAATAAAAAGATCAAGTTTTGGATTCAACAAAGGAGCAAAGAGGCAGCCGAAGGCCCTCTGGTATGGAGGCACCGGACTGTCCGGTGTACACCGGACAGTGTCCGGTGCGCCACCAGAGGACTCCAACTTGAACTCGCCACCTTCGGGAATTTCTCAGGCCGCTCCACTATAATTCACCGGACTGTCCGGTGTACACCGGACAGTGTCCGGTGCTCCATGGAAGCGCGGCCTCCTCAACTCGCCAGCCTCGGGTTCGCGCAGCAGCCGCTCCGCTATAATTCACCGGACATGTCCGGTGTGCACCGGACTGTCCGGTGTAACCCCGGAGCAACGGCTATTTCGGCGCCAATGGCTCCCTGCAGCGCATTTAATGCGCGCTCTGCGCGCGCAGACGTCAGGCGCGCCCATACCGGCGCACCGGACAATGAACAGTTGATGTCCGGTGTGCACCGAACATCCAGGCGGGCCCAGAAGTCAGAAGCTCCAACGGTCAGAATCCAACGGCATTGATGATGTGGCGGGGGCACCGGACATGTCCGGTGTGCACCGGACTGTCCGGTGCGCCATCGACAGACAGCCTCCACCAACGGTCAAGTTTGGTGGTTGGGGCTATAAATACCCCAACCACCCCACCATTCATTGCATCCAAGTTTTCCAACTTCCAACCACTATACAAGAGCTAGCATTCATTGCAAAGCACACCAAAAGAGATCAAATCCTCTCCCAACTTCACACAAAGCCCTAGTGACTAGTGAGAGTGATTTGTTGTGTTCATTTGAGCTCTTGCGCTTGGATCGCTTCTTTTTCTTTGGCATTTTTTTGTGTGATCAAACACTCACTTGTAATTGAGGCAAGAGACACCAATTGTGTGGTGGTCCTTGCGGGAAGTTTGATTCCCAAGTGATTTGAGAAAGAGAAGCTCACTCGGTCCGAGGGACCGTTTGAGAGAGGGAAGGGTTGAAAGAGACCCGGCCTTTGTGGCCTCCTCAACGGGGAGTAGGTTTGAGAGAACCGAACCTCGGTAAAACAAATCCGCGTGTCTCACTTCTTTATTCGCTTGCGATTTGTCTTGCACCCTCTCTCGCGGACTCTATTTTATTTCTAACGCTAACCCGACTTGTAGTTGTGATTATTTTTGTGATTTTCAGTTTCGCCCTATTCACCCCCCCTCTAGGCGACTTTCAATTGGTATCAGAGCCCGGTGCTTCATTAAGAGCCTAACCGCTCGAAGTGATGTCGGGAGATCACACCAAGAGGGAGATGGAGACCGGCGACAAGCCCACTACAAGCCAAGGGAGCACTTCATCGGAAGAGTCCCGCACCAAGAGAAGAGAGAAGAAGAAGAACTCCTCCAAGCGGAAGGAGAAAAGATCTTCCTCTTCTCACCACAAGGAGAAGAAGGAAAAATCCTCTTCTCACAAGCCGCATCGGAGTGGGGACAAGCACAAGAAGATGAGGAAGGTGGTCTACTACGAGACCGACACTTCATCAACATCCACCTCCGACTCCGATGCACCGTCCGTAACTTCTAAGCGCCAAGAGCGCAAGAAGTTTAGTAAGATCCCCTTACACTATCCCCGTACATCTAGACATACTCCATTACTTTCCGTTCCATTAGGCAAACCGCCAACTTTTGACGGCGAAGATTATGCTAGGTGGAGTGATTTAATGAAATTTCATCTAACCTCACTCCACAAAAGTATATGGAATGTTGTTGAGTTTGGAGCACAGGTACCATCAATAGGGGATGAGGATTATGACACGGACGAAGTAGCCCAAATCGAGCACTTCAACTCCCAAGCCGCAACCATTCTCCTTGCCTCTCTAAGCAAGGAGGAATACAACAAAGTGCAAGGGTTGAAGAACGCAAAGGAGATTTGGGACCTACTCAAGACGGCGCACGAGGGTGATGAACTCACCAAGATCACCAAGCGGGAAACGATCGAGGGGGAGCTCGGTCGCTTCCGTCTTGTAACACCCGGTTTTAAAGAACAAAGCCGGGTGCATCTCATACATGCGCCAAGAAGACAACATATATAATAACAGAGTGTATAGAGATAAATGTCATAAAACATCAGAGTATTTATTACATAGCGGAAGACTTATTACAAAATAAAATAATAAAGATAAAACGAACTAAGGATCGTTGGCGCCAATGTCGACTGGGAAACGCCACCTAGATCAGATCGAACTCCTCAGTGTTAGGCGGCTCCTCCTGAACCACCTGATCATCTCCTGTGGGGGGGTGTGAGACAGCAAGGGTGAGCTCACACATGATCATAGCTCAACAAGTTGTGGGGAACCAGTGAACATAAACTCACAAAGGTGTGAGTTCATGTGATGTGTAAGGCTAATCAATGATAGGGGTTAAAGCTGAGCATTGCTTTTAAGTAGTTGGTCAAAATTTTATTAGCAGTTACTAAGTGTAAGTAAATACCAAACCATAAGTAAAGTAATAGAACAAAATTAATAACAAACCCATGCAATGCAAATGACAAAATTGAATTTAAGTTCCATAATTTAAACATCAGAGAGTCCTGAGCTGCTCATGACCGCGAGCACGGCTAGTATACCAGTTTTACACTCTGCAGAGGTTGTACCCTTTACCCACAAGTCATGTTACCCATCTGCCAAGGGGTCGCGAGTCCCATACACCTCTACCTAGGAAGCGCGGCAGGGCAACACTACGAGGCCTTTACAAAGTTCCACTAGCTTCCGAAAACCCGCTACAGTTTATAGGAAGTTCCAATGCAGGGTTCCTGGCTGACTGCCATCGCAGCAAAATCAACCAGGGACCTCCCTACACTGACCACTCCCCTACTGCCCTTGCCCCTTTCGGGTAAGGTAGTCTTCCACTAGCTTTCCTAATTAGTCAGCCAAGGGGTCCCATTCCTCCCTTGTGGTGGCACGTGGTTCTCAAGTTAAGCTCTATGTTCCAATTAACATTAATGATATCAACATGAACATAAACAGAATAACAAGAATAATTGGAACATAGATATAATAAATGATTATCCCAAAACCATGTAAAGCAATAGCAAACTACCCAAGTGATTCAGGGGTAAACAAGGTAAAGAGATAAACAATCTAGGGTGACCTATTGGGTCCCATCAAAATTAACCTATGCATGGATAAGTGATATTAAAGAACATTATTGGGTCAAAAGTGGTCAAGGGCACAACTTGCCTGCAATGAGCTCCTGCTCAGCTACTTCAACTTGCTGCTCACCAGGATCCTCAGCAACGGGCTCTTCTACTCGCCACAATACAAACAAGCACAGTGCATATAGAGAAATTAACATTACACCAAACATATGTACAAAATACACAGTAATAATCTACACATTAAAATAAAATCCGAGGAACAGAAATCATAATTTTTGGAGTTATGGAATTTAAGTTATGCATTTTCAAAGGTTTTATGTGCTTTAAATAGGATTAAGTGATAAATAAATTTCTTACTGTTTTTCATGACATAACAGAGGCTCTAGGTGATAGATAATAATATTACAAAATTTTAGCAACTGGAATGAAGTAATTTGGACTAAAAATGGATTTTCTATGAATTTTACAAGTTCTAGGGTTTATTTTCTTATTATAAATTCAATTTCTAAATCATTTAATCGATTTAAACCAGTACTGGGTTGGGCACACTATTTCCAGGAAAGCCAAGGGCTAAACTAAAAATTTTCCCAGACTCAGTGAACAACCCCCAGTGGACGGCGGGTTAATTCATTGAAACCCGAGGGACTCTTAAGTAAAATGGACCCGCGAAGGGGTACCGCGAATCTAGAGCCATTGGATCCATTCTGAACGGCCCAGATTAGATTGCATACACCACGAACCGGTAAGCGACACAGGCCATCCGATTATAGATCTACGGTCCAAACTCTACCTACGAAGGGGGTACGATGGAACCCCCTACAACCGTCCGATCACGATCTGGCGTCCAAGCATTCATACCCGAAGCGGTACCCTAGGTCTTAATCGTGGTCGTAGCCACGAGATCGGACGGTCGCGAGCTCTTCACCCATCGCGGCGGCCCCAAATGGTGGTGTACAGGATACCCGCGGCGGAGCTCACCGGAGAAATGCCCGCCGGCGCCCCGATGTACAACATCCAAAACCGAAAGGCGCTACTCGTCGATGGGCCAACAGGAAACAACAGGGAAGAGTTCATACCAATTTTAGCACAGTGGGGAAAGCTGGCCGCGAGCGATGGCGGATGGCGGTGATCCATCGATTCTGGCGAGCAATTCGCCGCCGGACGATGGCTCATGAGCTCGATTGCCCACCCGCGCGCGATCCACACAGAACGGAGATCCCTTGGTCAACTCCTCAGCCAACGAGCAACACCGGGCGTGGGACGAGCACATGGCGGCGGGTTAGGCTTCCTTTTCCTCCACGATTCCGGCGTGCACGACAGACCGCCCTGGTGATCTTATGGTGGCAGCGCTTAGATGGAATGCAGAGGGAAAGCAACAGCAGCGCCCGACGTGGGAATCGCTGGAGCAGGCGGGGACCTTCTCTCCCTCTCCTATTTCTCTCGCGTTGGCTGGTTCAATGGTGGCAATCCCGCACGGCTACGAAGAGAGGAAACAGCGGTGTCGAAGGTGGCCCGGTTATATGGGAGATCGGGTCGTGCGGGCGCAGCTGAGGAATCGGTCGCGATCTCAGCGCGGATTTCGGAGTCGCGGCTGCGTCGGCGCGTTTGGTTTGTTAGCGTCTTCCACGAAGCGAGATCCGCGCGAGGATGGCCAGGCGTTGGAGAAGCAGCTGACGATCGGGCCCAGGCTTCCAGTGGCGCACGACGAGGGGAGAGAGACCCTGGCAGGAGGGGCCATGGTGTCAGCGGCACAGACGCCGCGCGCGGATGCGTTAGCAGAGTGGGCCGCGTGGGGCGATTCGGTGGGTGGGCCGAAAGTGAGGCTAGCGGCCCAACAGCGGGTTTTCTTTTCTCTCTTTTTTTTTCTTTTCTATTTCAAATTCAAGTGTTCAAACCAAATTTAAATCCCTGTTTTGAGCTTCAAATTCCAAGGGCCAAATATTCTTTAATATGAATATAACTTTAGTGTTTTAAAATATTATGATTCATTCTCTTCCCTTTTATTTTTGGGAAGATTAAAAGGGTTTCATGAATTCTTCCTTTCCCATTTATTTGTTCATTTGACTTTCTAATTTCTATTTTAACTTCAAATAAATTTCAATTTTGAGTTCCAACTTTTACCTTCAGATGCACAAACAAAAATCCCAATATGATGCATATTTTGTTGAAGTGTCTTATTTAATTAATTTTTTTTAAATGTGATTATTTCCATGAGTTAATAATGTGTGGATGGCACAACACATAACAAGATCAACTTTTATATAACTTTGGGTATTACAAATCCTACCCCCCTTAAAAATAATCTCGTCCCCGAGATTTAGGAAGAACGAGGGAAAAGGTGGGGAAAATCTATGCGAAGGTCTTCTTCTCTTTCCCAGTTGCTTCATCTTCACCGTGGTGACTCCATTGTACTTTACACATCTTTATCACCTTATTTCTTGCAACTCGAGGCAAAGTATCCAAAATCTTGATCGGGTACTCCGTGTAAGTCAAATCACCTTGAACACTGAGCTCTTCCATGGGTAACTGTTCCTCAGGGACACGGAGACACTTCTTGAGTTGAGATACGTGAAACACATTGTGCATATCCGATAGACTAGCAGGTAACTCGAGTTGGTATGCCATCTCACCAACTCTTCTAAAGATCAAGAATGGTCCAATATAGCGAGGGGACAATTTGCCCTTAACTTTGAATCTTCTCATTCCACGAAGTGGTGACACCTTGAGATACACATAATCTCCTTCTTCAAATTCCAGTGGTCTCCTTCTATTATCAGCATAGCTCTTTTGCCTGGTTTGAGCCACTCTCTAATTCTCTCGAATTATACGAGCTGGTTCTTCTGCTTCTTGAATCAGTTCAGGCCCAAAGAACTGTCTCTCTCCAGTCTGATCCCAATACAAAGGAGTCCTGCATTTCCTGCCATATAGGGTCTCGAACAGTGACATCTTCAGACTGGCCCGGTAACTATTATTATATGAGAACTCAGCATAAGGTAGACTGTTATCCCAACTTCCTCCATGCTGAAGGGCACATGCTCTCAACATATCTTCCAATACTTGATTAGTCCTTTCAGTCTGTCCATTAGTCTGAGGGTGATAAGCTGTACTAAAATTCAACTTTGTACTCATGTTCTCATGAAAGCTTCTCCAAAATCTTGAGGTAAACTGTGATCCTCTATCCAAAATGATCTTCTTTGGTACTCCATGTAAACACACAATCCAAGCCATGTATAACTCTGCTAGCTGAGAACCTTTATAAGTAGTCTTTACAGGAATGAAGTGAGCCACTTTGGTCAGTTTTTCCACAATAACCCATATAGATTCATATCCTTTCGAGGTGTGAGACAATCTGGTAATGAAGTCCTTACCAATCTCTTTCCACTTCCACTCGGGTATCTTTAGTGGGTGTAATAGTCCAGCTAGTCTTTGGTGTTCAGCCTTAACTCTTTGACATACATCGCACATAGCCACATGTGCAGCCACATCTCTTTTCAATCCATACCACCAATACTTCCGCTTCAAATCCTGATACATCTTGGTACTACTAGGATGAATAGAATAATCCGAGTCATGGGCCTCCTTTAAAACAGTCTCCCGAAGGCTTTTAATATCAGGGACACACATCCTGTCCTTGAACCATACAGTGCCCTGCTCATCTTCCGTGAATTCCGGAACTCGACCTTCAGTAA
Source organism: Zea luxurians (assembly GCA_029449295.1). Classification (NCBI taxonomy): domain Eukaryota; kingdom Viridiplantae; phylum Streptophyta; class Magnoliopsida; order Poales; family Poaceae; genus Zea; species Zea luxurians. Next base: position 30,700,236 of record JAOPSE010000010.1, on the reverse strand, counting down.
TCAGATCCTTGATCTCTTTTATTTTAGCATCACCAATTTGTCCTTTGCGGATCTTGCTCCAAAGTAGGTTCCATATCAATAGTAACTCCCTCAGTATGAGCAACTATCCCCAGGTTAAGTCTCTTGAAATCCTCAACAATCTCATCGGGTAGTTGGGCAACAATAGCTGAATGAACATGCTCCTTGCAACTCAAGGCATCTGCAACCAAATTTGCCTTGCCCGGGTGATAGTGAATCTCCAAATCATAATCCTTAATAAGCTCCAACCAACGGCGTTGCCTAAGGTTGAGGTCCTTCTGAGTGAATATATACTTCAGACTCTTATGATCCGTATACACTTGACACTTGGTTCCCATAATGTAATGTCTCCAAATCTTAAGCGCATGCACGACGGCTGCCAATTCCAAGTCATGAGTGGGGTAGTTCAATTCATGTTTCCGCAACTGACGAGAAGCATAAGCGATCACATGTCCTTCTTGCATGAGCACACATCCTAAGCCTTGGCCACATGCATCACAATAGATATCAAATCCTTTCTGTAAATCCGGCATAACCAATACTGGTGGCGACATCAACCTCTTCTTCAATAGATCAAAGCTGTCTTGACACTTCTCGTCCCATTTAAATTCTCTTCCTTTCTCCAAAAGTGAAGTCATAGGCTTAGCAATCTTAGAAAATCCTTCGATAAACCTCCGATAATATCCAGCAAGTCCCAAGAAACTCCGAATCTCAGTAACTGTAGTGGGTACTCTCCACTCCATTATCTCCTTAACCTTAGCAGGATCCACTGATATCCCTCCATTAGAAATAATATGACCAAGAAATGGCACCTCGCCAATCCAAAACTCACACTTGCTGAATTTGGCATATAGCTGGTTATCTCGTAGCTTCTGTAGCACCAATCTCAGATGTTTCTCATGATCGCTATCACACTGAGAATAAATGAGAATATCGTCGATGAACACCACGACGAATCTATCCAAATACTCCATAAACACCTTATTCATCAAGTTCATAAAATAAACCGGTGCCTTGGTTAATCCAAACGACATAACAGTAAACTCATATAATCCATATCGAGTCGAGAAAGCCGTCTTGGGAATATCCGATGGTCTAATCCTCATCTGATGGTAACCGGATCGGAGATCAATCTTCGAAAATACTCTTGCACCTCTCATCTGATCAAATAAATCTTCAATACGGGGCAACGGATACTTGTTCTTCACTGTAACATCATTAAGAGATCTATAATCCACACACATTCGCTGCGATCCATCCTTCTTCTGTACAAACAAGACCGGTGCTCCCCAAGGTGAGGAACTCGGACGAATGTACCCAGCCTCTTGTAACTCAGTTAACTGCTTCTTAAGTTCCTTCAACTCCCCTACGGACATCCTATATGGCCGTTTAGAAATAGGGGCGGTTCCAGGTAAGAGATCAATAACAAACTCAACTTCTCTATCAGGTGGCATTCCTGGTAACTCCTCTGGAAAGACATCCGGAAAATCTCTAACCACCCGGATGTTATCATCCACAAACTTCTCATCTATTAAGAATGCCGCTAGTCTGATGGTGGTAGTTACTGCAACTTCAACTTCAAAACTTTGTCCTTTAGAACTGGTGAGTTCTACGGTTCCTTTAGCACAGTGTATAAACTGCCTTTACCTTTCTTAACCATGACATACCAAGGATCACGTCTATAGTGCTCTCTTCTAACACTATAGGGGTAGCCCATCTAGGTTAGAAATACAGGATAAGAAAGGAAGAATTGCAGACAAGGCGAGTAATTACGAGAAATGTTACTGCGGTTGATTTATTAGCTAAGTAGATTAGTGTGTTATCCACTAAAGCTAATACCTTATGATGGTACATGCTAAGATGCCCAACTATAATGTTGCAATCAATCAAAGAAGCAAATCAAGCATTTATCATCAGAACAATCAACCAACATTTTTTTAATAGAGAAAATAGTTTTGGTTTGGTCTTAGGCCTCCTATCTCTTAAAAATGTCATAGGGGTAGGGATTCCAAGATTTGATATCCATCTTGTCTTAGAGTAGTAAAGGTAAGAATAATCAGGGTAGATTAGCAAAAGGTGAGACAGGATCAAGACAAGATGAGTATAGAAAGAATCAGAGTAAGATAAGTAGGTAAGGGTTTGTCCATTTCTATCTAGGTTTCGTCCTCCAGTCAACATTCCTCTGATACCACTTCTGTAACACCCGGTTTTAAAGAACAAAGCCGGGTGCATCTCATACATGCGCCAAGAAGACAACATATATAATAACAGAGTGTATAGAGATAAATGTCATAAAACATCAGAGTATTTATTACATAGCGTGTGACGGAACCTCCCAAGTAATCAGGCCCACCTACAGTTGTCCTTGTCTAACAGACATCAGACACCCTGTAGATGTTCCTAAGTTACTTGACAAGCTCGGTATCTTTCCTTACCTCACCAGGAACGTTTCACCCGTCTTGCAGACATTACAGATCATCGGAGATAAAGATATGCGGAAGCGATTACATAATCTTACATTTATTTCCAAAGTAAGCTCAAGTTAAGTTATTACAGACCAGTTCTAAAAACGAGTGCATAAAAGTATTAATTATACAAACCAGGGAAACACAACATCTCCCGAAGGACTAGAAACAAAAGATCTTAAGTGGAGGACTGAGTCCTCCCGCACTTCATTCTTGTTTCTCTTCGTTGGGAACCACCTTAGCACAGAAGCAGCAGAAGTCTGCTACTTCCCCACCTAAAAACAACAAAGGGATAAACCCTGAGTATGGAATTACTCAGCAAGTCTTACCCGACTAAGGAAAAGACTCTCAAGGGTATGCTGGATATATGGGAGTCAAGGTAAGGCTTCTCAATAGTCAAAGACTCTGTTTTGCAGAAATGCTTACTAAAGTGGATCCTTAAAAATCCAGTTTTAATTGTCAAGTTAGGTAAAGTTACCTGAACTAGAGTTCTTTCTATCCTAGTTCAATCACTGGTCCTGCACTAGCCATTTTCTTAACCAAAAACCCATCATCTTTAGTGGAAAGCTACGTGTAGGTCAGTGACCAAGTCTTCATAACCGCAAAGGTACGGCGATCCGAATCGATTATACTCAGCTGAGGATCTCCAATCACACGACATATGTAGCACTTAACCCTTGCATATGTCAACCCGCCACCGGGGTTCTTAAGACCGGATCAGGTTCACGCAAACCGAGAGCACAGATACACCACCGTCCGGCCTCTTGCCACGGAGGGTACACGCTACTCTCGCCACCGCTCCACTCCCATTTCGTGTTATCTTATTCCAGCCTTAGTCTGCCCGAGGCAAGGCTTACCCATGACGAGGCATGTGACCAGTTAAAGGGTCCTCGATCATCAAGCCTACATCGAGACGGTCCTTAAATCGACTCAGACGGAGACACTACACCGAGACTCTCTTCTCGTGCAAGTCACCCGCCCGGTCTCAGCTTAATCTTTTTAACCCAAAAAACTTGGTACCTGACAGAGGTACATCTTTTCCGATGTTGGACCCATCATGGCCATGATGGATCCACCATCAAGTTTTATTTTCGAAAACATCCCTCCCACTTAGCCAAACATCTTTTGTAAAACAAATCCTTTTGTTTTTCTAAAGCAATACTAAGCAAAGTAAAACCTTTTTGTAAAAACAGGATTTCAAGGAGGGTAATCAAAATCAAGGAAGGCAATGCAGGAATTGTTTAATCAATCAACTCCTATCACCTAATGCAGCAAGTAAGTGAGAAAGATTTTAAAAACATCAAGGTAAGTGGCAAATGCACCGGGGCTTGCCTTTGTTATCAGATGGGTCTGGCTTGGATCCACAGATATCAAAATAGAAGCAGTTGTCGGCCTGGGGATCGGAGGTGGGTGGTATCCCCTCTTCAGAAACTTCTTCTTCTTCTTCTTGCTCTAATATAACCATATACATGCATAAGAATGGATGTCATGGAATGCTCATGAGGATGCAAAGATAACATAAACTTATTATTTATGTCTTGAGTACAACTTTCCTTCACAGAGGTCCGGGAACATAGGGTTTCCGGAGTCAGTAAAGGAGTTCATAGGGCGGGGGGGTTGGTTTTGGGTTTTGTGATCAAACAAGGCCCAAATTGACCCAAATTCTACCCATGGCTTCTAAATAATGTGAAAAGCTCACATAAAAAGTTTGGGGAATTTTGGACTTATTATTTAATTTCTAAAAATCCAGAACCATTGATTTAGGCTGTTTTAAATATCCTAAAATTCCCTATTTGATCTAAAAATCATGAAACTATTTTTTATAAATTCTATGGAAAATAACAAACCTAGGAAAATTGGTCTCATAATTTTAGCATTTTTCTACATTTTTCTACACATTTCTAAAGCTCGGCTGTAAAAGAAAAGGAAAAGCTTTTAAACAGTACTGGGCCGTTTCAGGTCCAGCCAGCCCAGGCTCAAGCGGTTTCGCGCGCGCGCCCGCGCCCGCGGGGCAGACTTGCACGGGGGTCCTCGGGGTTTTGCAAATTTAGAACCAAGTTCATCGCACTGTTGTAACAGGTCACTGACAACTTACAAAGAGACCCCTGAGGTTCTATTCCTTTACACGCCGACACCCTCGACGGCGGACGGCGTCGTGCGGAGCTCCGACGAGCCCGCGCATCGGAGAAATCGCTCAAAGACTGGCGCCCATCTTTGGTCGAATCCAAATTCAAGATCCCGTGAGTGTTTTCCCCCCACTAATTCCAGGAATGGTTATTCAGTTTACGCTGGCCACGGTGACCGCGGGTATCGGGGAAGAACACGAGCGTTCACGGCAACCCAGGGTGGTCTAGCTCAATTTGGTGGATCATAGAGCTTGAAGAGGGTCTAAGGACTCTAGAACAAGCAACTGGGACACTGGAACTAACCTGAGTGGGGCTGGCCACGAAGAGGTGTTCAATGCGGCGGCGGAAACCGATTTAGGGGAAATGGTCGATTCACCGGCTATGGTGGCTCATTGGGGGTGGAAACGGGTGTTACGGCTTCGCAATTTGGAGACGAAGGCTGGAGCACGGTTGATTTGAGAAGAGGGGGCGAGAGCGGGGTGAATTTATAGCCGCGGTTAAGCCACAGCCGCGGTTACGAGGATAACCATTGCTGGCCCACGCTGGCGAGCAGTGATGGCGCCAAGCACGTCGTTCCCCGAGAGCTTGCCACGTTTAACCATGGCCGTAAAGCAGTCAAAACCGTGATGGCGTGGCCGAACCGAGGAGGGCGGCGCCGGTGACCGGACCTGGCCGGAAGGGGAGATGGCCGCGTGGCAGCCGGAGCCAGTGCCCTCCACCGCGGCGGTCTTATCCGGAGCAAGAAGGTCTTCGCGAGGAGATGCTCGTTGCCCGATCATCTCGACCCCGGCGCAAATCGCGGCGCAGAAAGGTCGTCGGCGGTGAGCACCTGACGCTGGCGGTCTGATCCAAATAGAGCACTGTACCATGGCCAGTACATATTCAGAGCGCCTGACAGCGTGATTTGCAGGGCCCATAAGTTTTTATTTTGCATAGCAACTTTGTTATCGATCTGTACCAAAGTTGTAGAGTCATGAACCAGCTACAACTCCATTATAGGACATAAACACATTTGAGCACTGGATCATGCTTGAATCAGAGCTCAAAGTTGGGGTCAGTTCACTGCTAAGCAGATTTTCAGTTCAAAACAGCCTGACAGCCAGTTTTGGACTGGGTTTTTCTGCAAATTTCTCATAACAACTATGCTTGCATCCTTTAGCAAAGTTGTTCTCCTATTATTGGTCTTCAACTTTGATGTGGTGACCTAGGGCAAAAACTCTATATCCAGAAAGATACAAAGCTCCAAGTTGAGCCAATATCACTGAAATCCAGACTTAGTATAAACTCAAATGAGGTCCATTTTGCACTTTAGTCCAAAACTTAGGGTTTTGCTTTCAAGTCCACATTTTTGTGATCCAATAGACTTGAAACATTTGTTTGACTTGGTTTTTGCACTTTAGCCCAAAAGTGGACTAATTTTGCACTTAGGTCCCTAGGGTTTGGTTTTAGGGTTTTCCCAGGGTTCTAATTAGGGTTTCTAGTATTCCAGGGGTATAAATGTGATTCAACTTAGTGGTTGGGGATATTTTATGACTTTTCTCACAAGCCCTAAAGTGTTTCTCAACTTGGATTAAGTTTTGTCCCTTTAACCACTATTTAGGGTTAAGTCCTCAAACCAGGGTCCTATTTGTAAAACAGTAAAACAATACAACTTGTTTGAAATTTTTGGCCTAGTGAATGCACTCTAGGTGTGTCAAACATATGCAATGCCCATGCTCATGATGTCATGCTCAAGTTTTAGTTAGAGTAACACCAGGGGTGTTACATCCTTCCCCCCATAAAAGAATCTCGTCCCGAGATTTAAAGTCCTAGGGTAAGTATTAGAAAAGGAAATGTGTCATGTTTTTATTTCCTGATTTTTGGTACAAGGCAGGGGTTCACTCCTTTATTACACAGTTATACAAACTTTAAAACTTACAAGAGGCTAGAAAGCCTGGGAAATTCTTATCTAAGAAATCTTGGGTTTCCCATGTAGCCTCATCTTCCGAATGCTGGTTCCACTGAATTTTATAAAATTTGAGAGTCTTTCTCCGGGTAACCCTGTCCTTTTGATCCAGAACTCGAATGGGATGTTCCGAGTATGTCAAATCTGGTTCCAGGACAACATCAGTCACTTCAACGGTTCGATCGGGAACCCGAAGACACTTCTTCAATTGTGACACGTGAAACACATTATGTACAGCAGACAATGTTTCGGGAAGTTGAAGTTGATACGCCACTGGCCCATATCTTTGAAGAATAGGAAATGGACCAATGTACCTGGGTGCAAGTTTTCCTTTATTCCCAAAACGCGATACGCCTTTCATTGGTGAAACCTTTAAGTAGACGTAGTCTCCTTCCAAGAAGTATAAGGGCATTCGCCGTTTGTCTGCATAACTTTTCTGACGAGCTTGTGCTTTCTTCATATTATGAACTATTTTCTGAACCTTTTCTTCGGTTTCTTTTACCATATCAGGCCTAAAGAAATACCTTTCACCAGGTTCAGACCAATTTAGCGGAGTTCGACACCGTCGCCCATACAAAGCTTCAAAAGGTGCCATCTTGATGCTTTCTTGATAACTGTTATTATATGAAAACTCCGCCAAAGGTAAACATTCATCCCATTTCTGTGAGAAATCCAGGACACATGCCCGCAACATATCTTCAAGTACTTGGCTCACTCGCTCAGTTTGTCCACTGGTTTGAGGATGATAGGCCGAACTGTGGAGCAACTTAGTACCCAGGGATTTATGAAGTTCTTCCCAAAATTTGGATACGAATTGCGATCCATGATCTGACACTATGGTCCTCAGAACACCATACAGACTAAGAATACGAGCAATGTACAATTGGGCATAGACAGTAACTGGGTGATCGGTCTTGACTGGCAGCAAATGAGAAATTTTCATAAGCTGATCAACAATAACCCAGATAGAGTCATACCCTTTTGTAGTCCTGGATAATCCCACGATAAAGTTTATATAATATCTTCCCCTTTCCATGTTGGGATATGTAAGGATTGTAATGGACCAACGGTCTTCATGTATATGGCCTTGATGCGTTTACAAGTGTTACATCTAGCCACAAAGTATGCAATTTCAATTTGCATCTTTGCCCACAAGAAGAACACATAAGGTTCCATGTGTGCAACTTGCTTCTTCCGATGACACTGCACTATCTGAGTCTATTGGGTGGTAATTATGCAACTTTACCCAAATAGAATCAGATGCACCATCTTGGGTAAATCACACAAGAAGAGGTTTACCAACAAGTGGTCACGGTAAGTTCGTAGCACCTGAGACGGATGTGGATGTTGAATATTGTCGCGGTTAACATGTGGTTAACCCGGGAATTCAAGTCCACAAAAGATAGTATAGATTCGAGAACATCACACATGGAGGGATCTGTAGACACAGACTTTACAACCAGTCCATTTTATCCAGCACTAGTCACGGCTCGACTTGATCACACATGCTGGAAAAGCACACGCGAGGCGATCGAGGCATGACGAATAGGTGGTTACTGGCCGACTTAATCTTGATTCTTGTAAGTACTTTCTTTAGGGTGGGTTGAATCAAAGTGAGTTTAGATAACTCGACAAAGCGACCTCTAAACTCAACCTTTGTTCAATGGGTAGTTACAAGTTAGTCAAAACCAACTTGTTGAACTACTTTTGACATCGAGCAAATTCTCTCAATACCATTGGTAAGCCAAGGGGTTGAGAGTTCATCTTTGCGAGCAAAAAGGGTCATGCACTTGGGTAAAAATCCATTTGGTCAGGTTGTTCATCTATTTCTTCATGCGGGATGAACGGACAAGGTTCGGAAATACCTGGAAAGTAGGAGCGAATGAACAAACTCCTGCATCTCAACAGCAGGGAAAGTCAATCTCCAATTTGAGAGCTTCGCCAATACCAGGCATAACCAATAAAGGATCTCACACAACCCAAATAGACTGGTCAAGGGTGATAATATACAAAGAGATACTCCACTTGTATGAATGGTTACGAGTAGAGAGCCAAATAGATTATGGCCCAAGGAAATGAACAAGGCATGGCCATAACCTAAACTTTATGAAAGAAGTATGATGAGAGACTGTTAATTTTAACCCAAGCATATTGCTATGCCCATCCTAAAGATTATAAGGTCAAGGATTACGTTGGTATGCCTTCGATAGATATGAAGAAACCGAAGGCATCAAATTCAAGGAAAATGGTCGGTCATGTCTTTCCTAGGTTGGGTTAGTAGAGCAACACGACGATCCACAAGAAGAGGCCAAATACACTTGAGACTTCAACCTGTGTCAGCTGATCAAGAGAATGGCTCTAAAAAAAGCATGACTTGAGGTCCTTGTTCGAAGTCTAGGTACACCTTAAGTTTGACAAGGAATTATCTAGACACTTATTCGTACGGGTGTGGCCATGAAGTGATAACGGAAAATTCGACTTTGGGTCGGGTCATGGTTCACTAAATACGAATATAGCCTAATTTTTTTGAATTTAGGTAATCAAGTCACCAACTCTCTATTGGTCATAACTCAATCTGATGGTTCTTAGATCAGGATTGAGAATGGCTTTTTGCGGGGCTAACCAGTTCATGCCCAAGATAACATCCATGTCTTGGCCTTTCAGAACAATCATATCAGCAGGAAAGTCCCGTCTGGCCAATGTTAAGGGCACTTGGTAAGCCACTTCTTTTCACTTTTTGTAGCTTACTTTCGGGTATAGAAGACTATTCGTCAACCAACTTCATAGAGGGAGGGGCTTGAAAAGGTCCAGTGCACCATCAAGTGCTTATCCCGCTATGTGAGAAGGTCCGGCTTCCATCCCGACAGGATTCGCAGGGACGTTCGGGTGTAGTTGTGAATACAACACATGAACTTCTTCATGTAGTGTATTATAATAGACTTGCAAGATATCCATGGCTAAGCTAAGCTCCTCCACTCGGGTTCGAGCTTTGGCTCCCTTAGCCCAGGCGAATAGACGGGAGTTAACCGCCCAATCGAGTGCTAAATCTCGGTTCGCGAGTTGGTCTTGCAAGTAGCAGATGGCTGCATCTGCGACCCATAGATCATTCCTGTGATGGAGTTCTGGCTGAAGCAGTTCGACTTGTGCTTCCAGATCCTGTTAGGATCGTTGCTACCCTTGCTACTACTATCTACATCTCGCGGAGCAAGTTGATGTCGAGGTGCTCCGATTGGTCCTGTCGACTTACGCGCGGTCTTCCTTGTGCGCGGCGGCATTTTCTAAGGGGGGAATTTATTAGTATAATTCTTAGCATGATGCATGAATAAATACAGAATCAACCTTGGTTGATTCAACCTTCTATACGTTGCACTCTTCCTAACTGGTCTTTAAGATAAACTCTTCAGAATACTTAGATAAGAAGAGAAAAGAATCTTTAGGTAAGACTTTTGAAAATCTTTTGAAGATGCCCTGGAATATCTGCAAAGAAGGGCTACGCTCCGATACCAGCTGTGACGGAACCTCCCAAGTAATCAGGCCCACCTACAGTTGTCCTTGTCTAACAGACATCAGACACCCTGTAGATGTTCCTAAGTTACTTGACAAGCTCGGTATCTTTCCTTACCTCACCAGGAACGTTTCACCCGTCTTGCAGACATTACAGATCATCGGAGATAAAGATATGCGGAAGCGATTACATAATCTTACATTTATTTCCAAAGTAAGCTCAAGTTAAGTTATTACAGACCAGTTCTAAAAACGAGTGCATAAAAGTATTAATTATACAAACCAGGGAAACACAACATCTCCCGAAGGACTAGAAACAAAAGATCTTAAGTGGAGGACTGAGTCCTCCCGCACTTCATTCTTGTTTCTCTTCGTTGGGAACCACCTTAGCACAGAAGCAGCAGAAGTCTGCTACTTCCCCACCTAAAAACAACAAAGGGATAAACCCTGAGTATGGAATTACTCAGCAAGTCTTACCCGACTAAGGAAAAGACTCTCAAGGGTATGCTGGATATATGGGAGTCAAGGTAAGGCTTCTCAATAGTCAAAGACTCTGTTTTGCAGAAATGCTTACTAAAGTGGATCCTTAAAAATCCAGTTTTAATTGTCAAGTTAGGTAAAGTTACCTGCACTAGAGTTCTTTCTATCCTAGTTCAATCACTGGTCCTGCACTAGCCATTTTCTTAACCAAAAACCCATCATCTTTAGTGGAAAGCTACGTGTAGGTCAGTGACCAAGTCTTCATAACCGCGAAGGTACAGCGATCCGAATCGATTATACTCAGCTGAGGATCTCCAATCACACGACATATGTAGCACTTAACCCTTGCATATGTCAACCCGCCACCGGGGTTCTTAAGACCGGATCAGGTTCACGCAAACCGAGAGCACAGATACACCACCGTCCGGCCTCTTGCCACGGAGGGTACACGCTACTCTCGCCACCGCTCCACTCCCATTTCGTGTTATCTTATTCCGGCCTTAGTCTGCCCGAGGCAAGGCTTACCCATGACGAGGCATGTGACCAGTTAAAGGGTCCTCGATCATCAAGCCTACATCGAGACGGTCCTTAAATCGACTCAGACGGAGATACTACACCGAGACTCTCTTCTCGTGCAAGTCACCCGCCCGGTCTCAGCTTAATCTTTTTAACCCAAAAACTTGGTACCTGACAGAGGTACATCTTTTCCGATGTTGGACCCATCATGGCCATGATGGATCCACCATCAAGTTTTATTTTCGAAAACATCCCTCCCACTTAGCCAAACATCTTTTGTAAAACAAATCCTTTTGTTTTTCTAAAGCAATACTAAGCAAAGTAAAACCTTTTTGTAAAAACAGGATTTCAAGGAGGGTAATCAAAATCAAGGAAGGCAATGCAGGAATTGTTTAATCAATCAACTCCTATCACCTAATGCAGCAAGTAAGTGAGAAAGATTTTAAAAACATCAAGGTAAGTGGCAAATGCACCGGGGCTTGCCTTTGTTATCAGATGGGTCTGGCTCGGATCCACAGATATCAAAATAGAAGCAGTTGTCGGCCTGGGGATCGGAGGTGGGTGGTATCCCCTCTTCAGAAACTTCTTCTTCTTCTTCTTGCTCTAATATAACCATATACATGCATAAGAATGGATGTCATGGAATGCTCATGAGGATGCAAAGATAACATAAACTTATTATTTATGTCTTGAGTACAACTTTCCTTCACAGAGGTCCGGGAACATAGGATTTCCGGAGTCAGTAAAGGAGTTCATAGGGCAGGGGGGTTGGTTTTGGGTTTTGTGATCAAACAAGGCCCAAATTGACCCAAATTCTACCCATGGCTTCTAAATAATGTGAAAAGCTCACATAAAAAGTTTGGGGAATTTTGGACTTATTATTTAATTTCTAAAAATCCAGAACCATTGATTTAGGCTGTTTTAAATATCCTAAAATTCCCTATTTGATCTAAAAATCATGAAACTATTTTTTATAAATTCTATGGAAAATAACAAACCTAGGAAAATTGGTCTCATAATTTTAGCATTTTTCTACATTTTTCTACACATTTCTAAAGCTCGGCTGTAAAAGAAAAGGAAAAGCTTTTAAACAGTACTGGGCCGTTTCAGGTCCAGCCAGCCCAGGCCCAAGCGGTTTCGCGCGCGCCCGCGCCTGCGGGGCAGACTTGCACGGGGGTCCTTGGGGTTTTGCAAATTTAGAACCAAGTTCATCGCACTGTTGTAACAGGTCACTGACAACTTACAAAGAGACCCCTGAGGTTCTATTCCTTTACACGCCGACACCCTCGACGGCGGACGGCGTCGTGCGGAGCTCCGACGAGCCCGCGCATCGGAGAAATCGCTCAAAGACTGGCGCCCATCTTTGGTCGAATCCAAATTCAAGATCCTGTGAGTGTTTTCCCCCCACTAATTCCAGGAATGGTTATTCAGTTTACGCTGGCCACGGTGACCGCGGGTATCGGGGAAGAACACGAGCGTTCACGGCAACCCAGGGTGGTCTAGCTCAATTTGGTGGATCATAGAGCTTGAAGTGGGTCTAAGGACTCTAGAACAAGCAACTGGGACACTGGAACTAACCTGAGTGGGGCTGGCCACGAAGAGGTGTTCAATGCGGCGGCGGAAACCGATTTAGGGGAAATGGTCGATTCACCGGCTATGGTGGCTCATTGGGGGTGGAAACGGGTGTTACGGCTTCGCAATTTGGAGACGAAGGCTGGAGCACGGTTGATTTGAGAAGAGGGGGCGAGAGCGGGGTGAATTTATAGCCGCGGTTAAGCCACAGCCGCGGTTACGAGGATAACCATTGCTGGCCCACGCTGGCGAGCAGTGATGGCGCCAAGCACGTCGTTCCCCGAGAGCTTGCCACGTTTAACCATGGCCGTAAAGCAGTCAAAACCGTGATGGCGTGGCCGAACCGAGGAGGGCGGCGCCGGTGACCGGACCTGGCCGGAAGGGGAGATGGCCGCGTGGCAGCCGGAGCCAGTGCCCTCCACCGCGGCGGTCTTATCCGGAGCAAGAAGGTCTTCGCGAGGAGATGCTCGTTGCCCGATCATCTCGACCCCGGCGCAAATCGCGGCGCAGAAAGGTCGTCGGCGGTGAGCACCTGACGCTGGCGGTCTGATCCAAATAGAGCACTGTACCATGGCCAGTACATATTCAGAGCGCCTGACAGCGTGATTTGCAGGGCCCATAAGTTTTTATTTTGCATAGCAACTTTGTTATCGATCTGTACCAAAGTTGTAGAGTCATGAACCAGCTACAACTCCATTATAGGACATAAACACATTTGAGCACTGGATCATGCTTGAATCAGAGCTCAAAGTTGGGGTCAGTTCACTGCTAAGCAGATTTTCAGTTCAAAACAGCCTGACAGCCAGTTTTGGACTGGGTTTTTCTGCAAATTTCTCATAACAACTATGCTTGCATCCTTTAGCAAAGTTGTTCTCCTATTATTGTTCTTCAACTTTGATGTGGTGACCTAGGGCAAAAACTCTATATCCAGAAAGATACAAAGCTCCAAAGTTGAGCCAATATCACTGAAATCCAGACTTAGTATAAACTCAAATGAGGTCCATTTTGCACTTTAGTCCAAAACTTAGGGTTTTGCTTTCAAGTCCACATTTTTGTGATCCAATAGACTTGAAACATTTGTTTGACTTGGTTTTTGCACTTTAGCCCAAAAGTGGACTAATTTTGCACTTAGGTCCCTAGGGTTTGGTTTTAGGGTTTTCCCAGGGTTCTAATTAGGGTTTCTAGTATTCCAGGGGTATAAATGTGATTCAACTTAGTGGTTGGGGATATTTTATGACTTTTCTCACAAGCCCTAAAGTGTTTCTCAACTTGGATTAAGTTTTGTCCCTTTAACCACTATTTAGGGTTAAGTCCTCAAACCAGGGTCCTATTTGTAAAACAGTAAAACAATACAACTTGTTTGAAATTTTTGGCCTAGTGAATGCACTCTAGGTGTGTCAAACATATGCAATGCCCATGCTCATGATGTCATGCTCAAGTTTTAGTTAGAGTAACACCAGGGGTGTTACATAGCGGAAGACTTATTACAAAATAAAATAATAAAGATAAAACGAACTAAGGATCGTTGGCGCCAATGTCGACTGGGAAACGCCACCTAGATCAGATCGAACTCCTCAGTGTTAGGCGGCTCCTCCTGAACCACCTGATCATCTCCTGTGGGGGGGTGTGAGACAGCAAGGGTGAGCTCACACATGATCATAGCTCAACAAGTTGTGGGGAACCAGTGAACATAAACTCACAAAGGTGTGAGTTCATGTGATGTGTAAGGCTAATCAATGATAGGGGTTAAAGCTGAGCATTGCTTTTAAGTAGTTGGTCAAAATTTTATTAGCAGTTACTAAGTGTAAGTAAATACCAAACCATAAGTAAAGTAATAGAACAAAATTAATAACAAACCCATGCAATGCAAATGACAAAATTGAATTTAAGTTCCATAATTTAAACATCAGAGAGTCCTGAGCTGCTCATGACCGCGAGCACGGCTAGTATACTAGTTTTACACTCTGCAGAGGTTGTACCCTTTACCCACAAGTCATGTTACCCATCTGCCAAGGGGTCGCGAGTCCCATACACCTCTACCTAGGAAGCGCGGCAGGGCAACACTACGAGGCCTTTACAAAGTTCCACTAGCTTCCGAAAACCCGCTACAGTTTATAGGAAGTTCCAATGCAGGGTTCCTGGCTGACTGCCATCGCAGCAAAATCAACCAGGGACCTCCCTACACTGACCACTCCCCTACTGCCCTTGCCCCTTTCGGGTAAGGTAGTCTTCCACTAGCTTTCCTAATTAGTCAGCCAAGGGGTCCCATTCCTCCCTTGTGGTGGCACGTGGTTCTCAAGTTAAGCTCTATGTTCCAATTAACATTAATGATATCAACATGAACATAAACAGAATAACAAGAATAATTGGAACATAGATATAATAAATGATTATCCCAAAACCATGTAAAGCAATAGCAAACTACCCAAGTGATTCAGGGGTAAACAAGGTAAAGAGATAAACAATCTAGGGTGACCTATTGGGTCCCATCAAAATTAACCTATGCATGGATAAGTGATATTAAAGAACATTATTGGGTAAAAAGTGGTCAAGGGCACAACTTGCCTGCAATGAGCTCCTGCTCAGCTACTTCAACTTGCTGCTCACCAGGATCCTCAGCAACGGGCTCTTCTACTCGCCACAATACAAACAAGCACAGTGCATATAGAGAAATTAACATTACACCAAACATATGTACAAAATACACAGTAATAATCTACACATTAAAATAAAATCCTAGGAACAGAAATCATAATTTTTGGAGTTATGGAATTTAAGTTATGCATTTTCAAAGGTTTTATGTGCTTTAAATAGGATTAAGTGATAAATAAATTTCTTACTGTTTTTCATGACATAACAGAGGCTCTAGGTGATAGATAATAATATTACAAAATTTTAGCAACTGGAATGAAGTAATTTGGACTAAAAATGGATTTTCTATGAATTTTACAAGTTCTAGGGTTTATTTTCTTATTATAAATTCAATTTCTAAATCATTTAATCGATTTAAACCAGTACTGGGTTGGGCGCACTATTTCCAGGAAAGCCAAGGGCTAAACTAAAAATTTTCCCAGACTCAGCGAACAACCCCCAGTGGACGGCGGGTTAATTCATTGAAACCCGAGGGACTCTTAAGTAAAATGGACCCGCGAAGGGGTACCGCGAATCTAGAGCCATTGGATCCATTCTGAACGGCCCAGATTAGATTGCATACACCACGAACCGGTAAGCGACACAGGCCATCCGATTATAGATCTACGGTCCAAACTCTACCTACGAAGGGGGTACGATGGAACCCCCTACAACCGTCCGATCACGATCTGGCGTCCAAGCATTCATACCCGAAGCGGTACCCTAGGTCTTAATCGTGGTCGTAGCCACGAGATCGGACGGTCGCGAGCTCTTCACCCATCGCGGCGGCCCCAAATGGTGGTGTACAGGATACCCGCGGCGGAGCTCACCGGAGAAATGCCCGCCGGCGCCCCGATGTACAACATCCAAAACCGAAAGGCGCTACTCGTCGATGGGCCAACAGGAAACAACAGGGAAGAGTTCATACCAATTTTAGCACAGTGGGGAAAGCTGGCCGCGAGCGATGGCGGATGGCGGTGATCCATCGATTCTGGCGAGCAATTCGCCGCCGGACGATGGCTCATGAGCTCGATTGCCCACCCGCGCGCGATCAACACAGAACGGAGATCCCTTGGTCAACTCCTCAGCCAACGAGCAACACCGGGCGTGGGACGAGCACATGGCGGCGGGTTAGGCTTCCTTTTCCTCCGCGATTCCGGCGTGCACGACAGACCGCCCTGGTGATCTTATGGTGGCAGCGCTTAGATGGAATGCAGAGGGAAAGCAACAGCAGCGCCCGACGTGGGAATCGCTGGAGCAGGCGGGGGACCTTCTCTCCCTCTCCTATTTCTCTCGCGTTGGCTGGTTCAATGGTGGCAATCCCGCACGGCTACGAAGAGAGGAAACAGCGGTGTCGAAGGTGGCCCGGTTATATGGGAGATCGGGTCGTGCGGGCGCAGCTGAGGAATCGGTCGCGATCTCAGCGCGGATTTCGGAGTCGCGGCTGCGTCGGCGCGTTTGGTTTGTTAGCGTCTTCCACGAAGCGAGATCCGCGCGAGGATGGCCAGGCGTTGGAGAAGCAGCTGACGATCGGGCCCAGGCTTCCAGTGGCGCACGACGAGGGGAGAGAGACCCTGGCAGGAGGGGCCATGGTGTCAGCGGCACAGACGCCGCGCGCGGATGCGTTAGCAGAGTGGGCCGCGTGGGGCGATTCGGTGGGTGGGCCGAAAGTGAGGCTAGCGGCCCAACAGCGGGTTTTCTTTTCTCTCTTTTTTTTTCTTTTCTATTTCAAATTCAAGTGTTCAAACCAAATTTAAATCCCTGTTTTGAGCTTCAAATTCCAAGGGCCAAATATTCTTTAATATGAATATAACTTTAGTGTTTTAAAATATTATGATTCATTCTCTTCCCTTTTATTTTTGGGAAGATTAAAAGGGTTTCATGAATTCTTCCTTTCCCATTTATTTGTTCATTTGACTTTCTAATTTCTATTTTAACTTCAAATAAATTTCAATTTTGAGTTCCAACTTTTAGCTTCAGATGCACAAACAAAAATCCCAATATGATGCATATTTTGTTGAAGTGTCTTATTTAATTATTTTTTTTAAATGTGATTATTTCCATGAGTTAATAATGTGTGGATGGCACAACACATAACGAGATCAACTTTTATATAACTTTGGGTATTACACGTCTTCGCCAAGGGGAGGAGCCACAAGACATGTACAATCGGCTCAAGACCTTGGTGAACCAAGTGCGCAACCTCGGGAGCAAAAAGTGGGATGACCACGAGGTGGTTAAGGTTATTTTAAGAGCTCTTATTTTTCTTAACCCCACTCAAGTTCAATTAATTCGTGGTAATCCTAGATATCCACTAATGACCCCCGAGGAAGTTATCGGGAATTTTGTGAGTTTTGAATGCATGATTAAGGGCTCAAAGAAGATCAACGAGCTTGATGAACCTTCCACATCCGAGGCGCAACCGGTGGCCTTCAAGGCAACGGAGGAGAAGAAGGAAGAGTCTACACCAGGTAGACAACCAATTGACGCCTCCAAGCTCGACAATGAGGAGATGGCCTTAATCATCAAAAGCTTTCGGCAAATCCTCAAGCAACGGAAGGGGAAGGACTACAAATCCCGTTCCAAGAAGGTTTGCTACAAGTGTGGTAAGCCCGGTCATTTTATTGCAAAATGTCCTATGTCTAGTGACAGTGACAGGGGCGACGATAAGAAGGGAAAGAGGAGAGAAAAGAAGAAGTATTACAAGAAGAAGGGCGGCGATGCCCATGTTTGTCGGGAATGGGACTCCGACGAGAGCTTCACCGAGTCCTCCTCCGACGAGGACGCCGCCAACATCGCCGTCACCAAGGGACTCCTCTTCCCCAACGTTGGCCACAAGTGCCTCATGGCAAAGGACGGCAAAAAGAAGGTAAAATCAAGGTCCTCCACTAAATATGAAACATCTAGTGATGAGGATGATGATAAAAATGAGGAGGATAACTTGCGCGTTCTTTTTGCTAACCTTAACATGGAACAAAAGGAAAAATTGAATGAGCTAATTAGCGCCATCCATGAAAAGGATGATCTCTTGGACTCCCAAGAGGACTTCCTAATCAAGGAAAATAAGAAACATGTTAAGGTTAAAAATGCTTATGCTCTAGAGGTAGAAAAATGTAACAAATTATCTAGTGAGCTAAGCACCTGCCATGACACTATTGCCAACCTTAGAAATGAAAATGCCAAATTAATTACTAAGGTTGACTCTCATGTTTGTATTGATTCAATTCCCAATCTTAGAAATGATAATGATGATTTGCTTGCTAGGATTGATGAATTAAATGTTTCTATTGCTAGCCTTAGAAATGAGAATGAGAAATTAATTGCTAAGGCTAAAGAATTAGATGTTTGCAATGTTACAATTTCCGACCTTAGAACTAAGAATGATATGTTGCATGCTAAGGTTGTAGAACTAAAATCTTGCAAACCCTCTACTTCTAATGTTGAGCATGTTTCTATTTGTACTAGATGTAGAGATGTTGATATCAATGCTATTCATGATCACATGGCTTTAATTAAACAACAAAATGATCATATAGCATTATTAGACGCTAAAATTGCCGAGCATAACTTAGAAAATGAAAAGTTCAAATTTGCTAGAAGTATGCTCTATAATGGGAGACGCCCTGGCATCAAGGATGGCATTGGCTTCCAAAGGGGAGACAATGTCAAACTTAATGCCCCTCCTAAGAACTTGTCTAACTTTGTTAAGGGCAAGGCTCCCATGCCTCAGGATAACGAGGGTTACATTTTGTACCCTGCCGGCTATCCTGAGAGCAAAATTAGGAGAACTCATTCTAGGAAGTCTCACTCTGGCCCTAATCATGCTTTTATGTATAAGGGTGAGACATCTAGTTCTAGGCAACCAACCCGTGCTAAGTTGCCTAGAAAGAAAACTCCTAATGCATCAAATGATCATAGCATTTCATTTAAAACTTTTGATGCATCATATGTTTTAACTAACAAATCCGGCAAGGTAGTTGCCAAGATTGTTGGGGGCAAACACAAGGGCTCCAAGACTTGTGTTTGGGTACCCAAAGTTCTTGTTTCTAATGCCAAAGGACCCAAAACCGTTTGGGTACCTAAAGTCAAGAACTAAAATTGTTTTGTAGGTTTATGCATCCGGGGGCTCAAGTTGGATACTCGACAGCGGGTGCACAAACCACATGACAGGGGAGAAAAAGATGTTCTCCTCATATGAGAAAAACCAAGATCCCCAACGAGCTATCACATTCGGGGATGGAAATCAAGGTTTGGTCAAAGGATTGGGTAAAATTGCTATATCACCTGACCATACTATTTCCAATGTTTTTCTTGTAGATTCTTTAGATTACAATTTGCTTTCCGTATCCCAATTATGTCAAATGGGCTACAACTGTCTATTTACTGATACAGGTGTTACTGTCTTTAGAAGAAGTGATGATTCAATAGCATTTAAGGGAGTCTTAGAGGGTCAGCTATACTTGGTAGATTTCGATAGAGCTGAACTCGACACTTGCTTAGTTGCTAAGACTAACTTGGGTTGGCTCTGGCACCGCCGACTAGCCCATGTTGGAATGAAGAATCTTCACAAGCTTCTAAAGGGAGAACACATTTTAGGACTAACCAATGTTCATTTTGAGAAAGACAGGATTTGTAGCGCATGCCAAGCCGGGAAGCAAGTTGGCACTCATCATCCACACAAGAACATCATGACTAGTGACAGGCCACTGGAGCTCCTACACATGGATTTATTCGGCCCGATCGCTTACATAAGCATCGGCGGGAGTAAGTACTGTCTAGTTATTGTGGATGATTATTCTCGCTTCACTTGGGTGTTCTTTTTGCAGGACAAATCTCATACCCAAGAGACCTTAAAGGGATTCTTGAGACGGGCTCAAAATGAGTTCGGCTTAAGGATCAAGAAAATTAGAAGCGACAATGGGACGGAGTTCAAGAACTCTCAAATTGAAGGCTTCCTTGAGGAGGAGGGCATCAAGCATGAGTTCTCTTCTCCCTACACTCCACAACAAAATGGTGTAGTGGAGAGGAAGAATCGAACTCTATTGGACATGGCAAGAACCATGCTTGATGAATACAAGACACCGGATCGGTTTTGGGCCGAAGCGGTCAACACCGCTTGCTACGCCATCAACCGGTTATATCTTCACCGAATCCTCAAGAAGACATCCTATGAACTCCTAACCGGTAAAAATCCCAATATTTCATATTTTAGAGTTTTTGGTAGCAAATGTTTTATTCTTGTCAAAAGAGGTAGAAAATCTAAATTTGCTCCTAAAACTGTAGAAGGCTTTTTACTAGGATATGACTCAAACACAAGGGCATATAGAGTCTTTAACAAGTCCTCAGGACTTGTTGAAGTTTCTTGTGACGTTGTGTTTGATGAGACTAACGGCTCTCCAGTAGAGCAAGTTGATCTTGATGATATAGGTGAAGAACAGGCTCCATGCATAGCGCTAAGGAACATGTCCATTGGGGATGTGTGTCCTAAGGAATCCGAAGAGCCTCCACATGCACAAGATCAACCATCCTCCTCCATGCAAGCATCTCCACCAACTCAAGTTGAGGATAAGGCTCAAGATATTGAACAAGAAGATCAAGAAGATGAGCCACCTCAAAATGACGGCAACGATCAAGGGGGAGATGCAAATGATGAAGACAAGGAGGATGAACAACCAAGGCCGCCACACCCAAGAGTCCACCAAGCAATACAACGAGATCACCCCGTCGACACCATCCTCGGCGACATTCATAAGGGGGTAACTACTCGATCTCGTGTTGCACATTTTTGTGAACATTACTCTTTTGTTTCCTCTATTGAGCCACACAGGGTAGAGGAAGCACTTCAAGATTCGGATTGGGTGATGGCGATGCAAGAGGAGCTCAACAATTTCACAAGGAACGAGGTATGGCACTTAGTTCCACGTCCTAACCAAAATGTTGTAGGAACCAAGTGGGTCTTCCGCAACAAGCAAGACGAGCATGGTGTGGTGACAAGGAACAAAGCTCGACTCGTGGCCAAGGGTTATTCACAAGTCGAAGTTTTGGATTTTGGTGAAACCTATGCACCCGTAGCTAGGCTTGAGTCAATTCGCATATTATTGGCCTATGCTACTTACCATAGCTTCAAGCTTTATCAAATGGACGTGAAGAGTGCCTTCCTCAATGGACCAATCAAGGAGGAGGTCTATGTTGAGCAACCTCCCGGCTTTGAAGACAGTGAGTACCCTAACCATGTTTATAGGCTCTCTAAGGCGCTTTATGGGCTCAAGCAAGCACCAAGAGCATGGTATGAATGCCTTAGAGATTTCCTTATTGCAAATGGCTTCAAAGTCGGCAAAGCCGATCCTACTTTATTCACTAAAACTCTTAACAATGATTTGTTCGTATGCCAAATTTATGTTGATGATATTATATTTGGGTCTACTAACAAATCTACATGTGAAGAATTTAGTAGGATCATGACAAAGAAATTCGAGATGTCTATGATGGGGGAGTTGAAGTATTTTCTAGGATTTCAAGTCAAACAACTCCAAGAGGGCACATTCATTTGCCAAACGAAGTATACTCAAGACATTCTAAGCAAGTTTGGAATGAAGGATGCCAAGCCCATCAAGACTCCCATGGGAACAAATGGGCATCTCGACCTCGACACGGGAGGTAAGTCCGTGGATCAAAAGGTATACCGGTCGATGATTGGTTCATTGCTTTATTTATGTGCATCTCGACCGGACATTATGCTTTCCGTATGCATGTGTGCAAGATTCCAAGCCGACCCTAAGGAATCACACCTTACGGCCGTAAAACGAATCTTGAGATATTTGGCTTATACTCCTAAGTTTGGGCTTTGGTACCCTCGGGGATCCACTTTTGATTTGATTGGTTATTCGGATGCCGATTGGGCGGGGTGTAAGATTAATAGAAAGAGCACATCGGGGACTTGCCAGTTCTTGGGAAGATCCTTGGTGTCTTGGGCTTCAAAGAAGCAAAATTCGGTCGCTCTTTCTACCGCCGAAGCCGAGTATATTGCCGCAGGCCATTGTTGCGCGCAATTGCTTTGGATGAGGCAAACCCTGCGGGACTACGGTTACAAATTAACCAAAGTTCCTCTTCTATGTGATAATGAGAGTGCAATCCGCATGGCGGATAATCCCGTTGAGCATAGCCGCACTAAACACATAGCCACTCGGTATCATTTTCTTCGGGATCACCAACAAAAGGGGGATATCGAGATTTCATACATTAACACTAAAGATCAATTAGCCGATATCTTTACCAAGCCACTTGATGAACAATCTTTTACCAGACTTAGGCATGAGCTTAATATTCTTGATTCTAGGAATTTCTTTTGCTAATCTTGCACACATAGCTCATAAGAATACCTTTGATCATGTCTCTTTTATATGCTATGACTAATGTGTTTTCAAGTGTATTCCAAACCAAGTCATAGGTATATTGAAAGGGAATTGGAGTCTTCGGCGAAGACAAGGCTTCCACTCCACTCTACTACTCATCCTTCGCCGTCGCTCCGCATCACTCTCCATCTTTGGTATAATCTTCACTCATTTATTTTATGACCAAAGGAGGAGAAAGTACTTCAAAAGGGCCTATATTTCATTCTAAGTATCCGTTTTTGGCGATTCATGCCAAAGGGGGAGAAAGTATTGGCCCAAAGCAAAAGGACCGCACCACCACCCTATTTTTTAAAAAAATTAATGATTGTCAATTGGAAAATTTCAAATTGGTTTCTCTTTGTGTTTTAAAGGGGGAGCAAGTAGTATTTTCAAAACTTGATATCTTAAAACCCTCTTGAACACTAAGAGGAGACTTTATTTGAGGGGGAGTTTTGTTTAGTCAAAGGGAAAGCATTTTGAACAAAGGAAGAAAATTTCAAAAACTTGAAAATGCCTTGCAAAATCTTATTCATCTATCTTTGACTATCTTGCAAAAGGACTTTGAAAAGAATTTACAAAAGAGTTTGCAAAAACAAAACTTATGGTGCAAATATGGTCCAATATGTCAAAAACAAAGAAAACAATCCATGCGCATCATGTAAGCATTTATATTGGCTTAATTTCAAGCAACCTTTGCACTTACATTATGCAAACTAGTTCAATCATGCACTTCTAGATTTGCTTTGGTTTGTGTTGGCATCAATCACCAAAAAGGGGGAGATTGAAAGGGAATTAGGCTTACACCTAGTTCCTAAATAATTTTGGTGGTTGAATTGCCCAACACAAATGTTGGACTAACTAGTTTGCTCTAGTGTATAAGATATACAGGTGCAAAAGGTTCACACTCATCAAATAAAAAGATCAAGTTTTGGATTCAACAAAGGAGCAAAGAGGCAGCCGAAGGCCCTCTGGTATGGAGGCACCGGACTGTCCGGTGTACACCGGACAGTGTCCGGTGCGCCACCAGAGGACTCCAACTTGGACTCGCCACCTTCGGGAATTTCTCAGGCCGCTCCACTATAATTCACCGGACTGTCCGGTGTACACCGGACAGTGTCCGGTGCTCCATGGAAGCGCGGCCTCCTCAACTCGCCAGCCTCGGGTTCGCGCAGCAGCCGCTCCGCTATAATTCACCGGACATGTCCGGTGTGCACCGGACTGTCCGGTGTAACCCCGGAGCAACGGCTATTTCGGCGCCAACGGCTCCCTGCAGCGCATTTAATGCGCGCTCTGCGCGCAGACGTCAGGCGCGCCCATACCGGCGCACCGGACAATGAACAGTTGATGTCCGGTGTGCACCGGACATCCAGGCGGGCCCAGAAGTCAGAAGCTCCAACGGTCAGAATCCAACGGCATTGATGACGTGGCAGGGGCACCGGACATGTCTGGTGTGCACCGGACTGTCCGGTGCGCCATCGACAGACAGCCTCCACCAACGGTCAAGTTTGGTGGTTGGGGCTATAAATACCCCAACCACCCCACCATTCATTGCATCCAAGTTTTCCAACTTCCAACCACTATACAAGAGCTAGCATTCATTGCAAAGCACACCAAAAGAGATCAAATCCTCTCCCAACTTCACACAAAGCCCTAGTGACTAGTGAGAGTGATTTGTTGTGTTCATTTGAGCTCTTGCGCTTGGATCGCTTCTTTTTCTTTGGCATTTTTTTTTGTGATCAAACACTCACTTGTAATTGAGGCAAGAGACACCAATTGTGTGGTGGTCCTTGCGGGAAGTTTGATTCCCAAGTGATTTGAGAAAGAGAAGCTCACTCGGTCCGAGGGACCGTTTGAGAGAGGGAAGGGTTGAAAGAGACCCGGCCTTTGTGGCCTCCTCAATGGGGAGTAGGTTTGAGAGAACCGAACCTCGGTAAAACAAATCCGCGTGTCTCACTTCTTTATTCGCTTGCGATTTGTCTTGCACCCTCTCTCGCGGACTCTATTTTATTTCTAACGCTAACCCGACTTGTAGTTGTGATTATTTTTGTGATTTTCAGTTTCGCCCTATTCACCCCCCCTCTAGGCGACTTTCAGGTAGCCCAAAAGCAACTTCGTTACATGCCTCTTGCGCCTCATGTTAAGCGTTTGTTTCTTTTGAGGAACACAACTAGGCACATGAGATGGCATAAAGAACAGGAACGAGGAGACACTCATGTGATGACGCACCCGTCTGATAGTGATGCGTGGAAGGCTCTAGATGACTTTGATCCAGAATTTGCTAGTGAAGCGAGAAATATTTGAATTGGGTTGGCGACAGATGGTTTGACACCTTTTAATACGAACGCGACATCATATTCTTGTTGGCCTGTACTTGTTATTCCATACAACCTTCCACCTCATCTGTGCATGAAATATGATTACATGTTTCTTTCCCTAATTATTCCTGGTCCAGACCATCCTGGGAAAGGGTTGAATGTGATGATGCAACCCTTGATCGATGATCTCAAAAAGTTATGGAAAGGAGTCAAAGCATAGGATTGCTACAAAAACGAGAGATTCACACTTCGAGTTGCGTATTTATGGTCCATTCATGATTTCATGGCATACAATTTATTTGCTGGATGGAGCTGCCATGGAACTCTGACATGTCCAATATGTTGCAAGGATATAGATTGTTTCTGTCTTGAGTTTGGGTTGAAGATCTGTTACTTTGACTGCCACATATGCTTCTTGCCCCCAAAAACACCCATATAGGTTCGAGGTTAACACCTTTAAGAAGGGCACTATCGTGACAAAGGGACCGCCTAGGCATCTGAGCGGACTAGAGGTTGAGGCTATGCTTAATAATTTGAAAGAGAATGAAAGTGGTGATGGATACATAGGTTTTGGAACCGAGCATAACTGGACACATAAATGTGGTTTATGGGAACTACCTTATGTTAAGGCATTGATTCTGATGCATAACATCGACGTCATGCATCAGGAACGTAATGTTGGTGAAAGCATTCTAAGTACTTGCATGAATCTAGGCAACAAAACAAAAGACAATATAAAGGCCAGGCAGGACTTATCAAAACTTTGTAACCGACCAACCCAGGAACTCGACAAAAATGGAAAAAGCCACGTGCTCAATTTTGTCTAAAACCTAAACAGAAGAAAGAAGTAATGGAATGGTTGAAAATTTTGAAATTCCCAGATGGTTATGCGGCTGGGTTTAGGAGAGCTGTGAACTTGAAGACAAAGAAAATAACTGGACTAAAGAGCCATGATTATCACATAATGATGGAAAGACTCCTCCCTATAATGTTCTGCGGGTACTTGAAAGTCAGTATCTGGAAGGCGTTAGCTGAGTTAAGATACATTTATAGGCAACTTTGTGCTAAAGAAATAAAGAAAGAGGTGATGGAGAAGTTGGAGACAGAAATTCATGTCCTTATATGCATGTTGGAAAAAATATTCCCCTAGGATTCTTCAATCCAATGCAACATCTACTTGTCCACCATCCATATGAAGCTAAGGTTGGCGGTCCTGTGCAATACAGGTGGATGTACCATATTGAAAGGCATTAAAGAAGCTTAGTTCAATGGTTGGTAACAAAGGAAGAGTTGAAGGGTGTATAGCTGAAGAATTCAAATATAAAGAGGTAGCAGCCTTCACAAGTGTGTACTTGTAGACAAGCACAATATCAATGCCCCTACATTGAGGTATCATGATGACAAAGTAGAGACCCACAACAATCTCCAAATTTTTGAGACTGAGGGCAAGACTATCGGAGCATCCACGGAATATCATCCTGAGCGCGAAGAAAAGTTGGACGCTTTGCTCTATATGTATGCAAATATGGATGAGATGACTCCATATTTCAAGTAAGATGAAATTTAATTTGTCATTTGTGTATCTATGTAGTAATCGTGGTGTGCACCTCATTTGTTTACTTGTTGTAACAGAGAATTCCAATCACAACTTAATGAGAAATTATCCTCGAGGCAGTATGAAAACGCGCTTCGAGGAAGACATGGGAAGCCCAATTTCATTAATTGGTTCCGAGCTCATGTAAATAACCTAACACTCTTGTTCTAGTTTATATTTTTTGTTTTAGAAATCTAATTTCACCATCTGATTGGCAGTGTGACAAAATTCCAAATTTATACGAGGATTTGCTTCAGATGTCTTACGTAATCGTAAAAGTCAGAAGCTATGGTTGTTACAACATTAAGGGGTTTCGTTTTCGTTCGACCAAATTTGAATATACTTGTCCATTTGTGGTGACAAACAATACTAGAGTTGTATGCAGGACAATTGATGATTGTGGAAGAGAGATGAATTATTATGGAGTTATTAATGACATACTCGAGTACGACTTTGCTGGGAGCAAAAATCTTAAGGTGGTGTTTTCAAATGTGATTGGTTTGATCCCAATTAAGGGACTGTAGAAAACCAATTTGGCATGGTAGAAGTCAAACATGAGCTCAAAACAAGTGCATGTAGCAAATTTGTTCTTGCTCACCAAGTTGACCAGGTGTACTACATACCGTATCCATCTACAAAGCTGGAAGCCACATGGGTAATGTACAAAGTTAATCCTCATGAACGGTTACACAACAAGGGTGAATGGTTCGAGGCGGAAGTTGAAGAAATTTACCAAGAAGATGAACTTCCGACCAATTTTAATATAAATACTGAGGTTTTGCCAGAATCATTAGTGGGAGATCCTGAAGTTGTAGTAAGTCCCCAAAAATAAAAATGGAAATTAAAGAAGAAAACATTGAATCGAAGAAAACAATTTGATCATGATTTTGAATACGACTAAAAACTAATTATATATTTATTATTCGTTTCAATACATTATGTTCATTTACTTTATGTTCATTTACATTATGCTCATTTACTAATTTGATTTTGTTTCAATAACAAGATGTCTAAAAAGATCAAGCAGCTCACTAAGGGACTTGTGAGGAGAGCCTCCATTTCTAGGAGAAAGGATGACTTAGTGTTCTAGGGCACTAGTTCAAGCTCGAACAGGCGTAGAGCTTTGTTGGAGCATGTTCTAGAGTTGCAGGGTCAGACAGTCGGTGTACAGAGGAATGAGGTAACCAATATATTTGTTTTGTAATGTAATATTTGTATGAGTTCAAATAACTAAATTATTAATTTTGTTTTGTAGGATGAGTCTGAAGATGAGGTAGAGATAGAGGAGGAAAGACAAGTGGGAGATGTTGAGGATGTCCAGGGTAGGGAGGCGGAGAGAGGGTGGGGTGAATGGCCCGAGGATGCAAGTGGGGGGCTGGGAGATGGAGGGTCGGGAGTTGGGGGAGCTGGTGTGTCAAGGGAAGGGGAAGCTGGTGTGTCAGGAGGAGGTTCTGGAAGTGGGGGAGTTGGAGGGTCTTCACGGGTCCGGAAGCCGCGGAAGACTAGTTGGGTCCCGCCTCCTAAAGAACTTGTTAACAAGGTTGAAATAATACTGACCAGAGATGGGTAAGAGCATCTTTGCTTTGTTCTTATGTCTTACACATTGAGGATAAACGATTATTTTTTGAATTTGACAATTGTACTTGTGTTGTTAGGGCTTGGGTGGATAGTAGTTTCACCGGCAAAGATCGTGTAAGGCAAGTGAATAAAGTGTTGGGCAATATCTATCGTATGAGATGGCCTGGATTGGTGATTGAGGATGGTCATGAGGTCCCTGTCACAAGATGGGATCAATACGGCCTTGCGATTAACGCGCAACATGGGAATGCGCAAGGTGCAGTTTGGCACGACTTTTGGGTATGTTTTTATATCTTCTTGTCAAGTTATCAGCTCGATGATTGATTCATATTATGGATTCTTGACTATGTTTCTTTTTTCAGAAACATTATGAGTTGCCTGATGGAGATACTCATACCGAGCATGCATAGGAATGCGGTAGATGTTGTTGCAGATATGATATACTATGTTCGAATTCAGGTGATTAATCAAGCTATGTTGAGTAGTGAAGGACGACGTGCAGCCAGTAAAAGCGAGGCGTCGCACTATGGACTCTCTATGACTGAGCAAGATTTTCTTCAGGTAATTGATGTTTATGCTTGTGTTGGAAAAATTTTCGTTGCTTGTAGATGTTACAATTACTTGTAAATGAATTGTGTTTCCGTAGCATTCGATTCAATGGATAGCCGCTAATGATGTTGCTTGGCATGCCTTATGCCGTTATTGGGCTTCGGATGATTTCAAGGCAAAGTCTATGCGACAATGTTCCAATCGTGGAACCGAGTCGTATCACAAGTATGGAGGTGATGATCACTTTCGTTTGGCAAAACAAATGGTAAGTACAATTTATTTCGTTTTTGTTGATTGTAGTTGACTTGCTGTAATTTCTGATTATAATATTTGTCAAATGTACGTACAGGAAGCTAGCAGTGGTGTAGTGCCAAGTGATATTCAAATATACCTGAGGGGGCACAGAGGACCAGATCCTGCAAACCCAAATGTGTTGTGTAGCCAAAAGGCAACAGATCGTCTGGTGAGTGTTTTGAAATGCTTGGTAGATTCTGTTCATATGAATTTTTGTATGTAAGATTGTATTGTTCTTTTGTATGGAGGCTGCATATGGTGAGACGATGTCTAGTCAGCACGGATCAGACTATGACTGGAAGACCGCACCTATTGATCCTCAGGCTGTGTATGCAAGTGGTGGAAAACCCATGGAAGGTGTGGACTCTACATACCTTATCTTGTTTCATTGGTTTAAGTACAATACATTTATTTTGAATCTGTCATGATGTTACTTGTTTGAAGGTACTCGATTTCGATAACGTCATCGACTCGAGCTAGGTGAGGGTTCAGAGGGGAGGTTCGTCGAGGTCTGCTGCTTGTAGCTCCTGTCGCTCTACTCAGGATACTACAGAAGTTGAGTGACTACGAGAAGAGCTTAGGCAACATCAGGAGCAGCAACATGCTGCGCAAAAGGGTTCAGGAGGAATACTTGAGGCAACATGCTGCGTAACAAGAATATTATGCTACTCAGTTTCAACAACAGCAAGCATTGATATAAGTAAGTTCAAAAAGATCTTTCACTTTAAGTTATGTATTGATTTAAAACACTGACATTATTGAGTTCGGCAATTTGGTAGCAACTAGCACAAGCCCAAGGGAGACCGGTTCCGATGGCACCTCCACCTCCCATACATTTTCCTTGGCCTCCACCTCCACCTCCACCTACCGCATATCAGGTATGCAAATTTATCATCATTTACTTGTTATATTACGGTGTAACTCCATGAATGTCATTTGTACAGGTATATGAGACCCCTCCAGCTACCTTGCCGGTGCAGCAACAAGATGACGGCTTAGACTTTGTCAATGCGCTCTTCGCCAGTGGAGGTAGCGAACATCACTCTTCGCTGATTCCTGATGTTGATCGACAGTAGTGGACTTCCATTCGATGTGTTTTGTGAGACTTGAAACTTTTGTGTCTTGTGAGACTATTATGAATTGTTATGTTGAGGTGGATGTGACTTGTGAGACTTCTTGTGGATTGTCATGTTCAGACTTTTGTGACTTTATGTATGTGATGAAATGGTTGAAATGTTGTTGTTATGTATATGAGATGTTATATGTGACATGTGGTGTATTGTGGCTGTTAAGTATATTTGTTATATGTGCAATGTGGTGAATAACAAAAATAAATTGTATTTTTAGTGCTGGTCAATTTAACTTCCTAGAGGAATAGAAAACGGTAGGAAGTTAGCAGCCTAACTTCCTAGAGGACTATTAAAACGATAGGAAGTTAGACGCTAACTTCCTAGAGGGCACCAAAACGGTCGAAAGTTAGCAGCCTATGGTGTCGGGTACAGGATGGACGACGTTAGCCCTTAACTTCTGAGAGGATATAACCCTCTAGGAAGTAATCAGTTAACTTCTGAGAGGATATAACCCTCTATAAAGTTATCAGTTAACTTTCGAGCGGCCGTTCTGGCTGTAGGAAGTTACCTAACTTCCGAGAGGCCCCTCGGAAGTAAGGCTAACTTCCGATCAAAATGTTCCGAGATACTAACTTTCAACGGAATTAGTTAACTTCCGACGGTTTTTATAACTTCTGAGAGTTTGGCGCTAACTTCCTACGGTTTAGGCCTTAGAAGTTAAGCATTTTGGTGTAGTGAATTAACAAAACCAGACTCACTTCATTAGCACTAGCAGTTAGAGGTGGTAATGGATCACGATCCAAATGCTTCTTACCAAAATGGTAGGATCCTAAATAAATTTTAGTTCAAAAATAAATAGAAATAGGGCTCGATGCTAATCTGATCTGATCCTTAAATTGTATACTCTAAAATTTAGAGCTCATTGTCATCTATAATAGCAGTAGATAGCCCGGCGGTCCCCCTTTATGCGTTAGTGTTTGGTCCCCCGTTTATTTGTTGTTCGTGTTCAAAAGCATGAGAAACATGTGTTGTGTTTCATAATTTTGATTTGAACCAACGGCTTGTTTGGATCTCATTCTATATAGCGGGATTCTGAATTCTGGACAATATATGTAGAATCTGGATTCTGGTTAAAAAATGAGGGCGTTTGATCTCATTTTCATAGTGATTACTGTTCTCTTTGCATAGTGAGATTGTGCAAATAGTAGGTTTTGAGTAGATAGTTGGATTTGTAGAAATTCATGCTAGGACTATCTCCAGCAGACTTTCTATATCACTCCTTATTTCAAACTACTCTCTGTAAATAGTGCATCTACACACTAGTAGAAAAAGCCTCAAAGCCTGCGGTGCGATACATTTTTACAGGCGGATTCGGTTATCAACCGCCTGTGCTATTTTTAGTGGCGGTTTCTTAAAAAACCCGCCACTAGAAATCGTATTTCTAGAGGCGGTTCCTTATGAAACCCGCTAGTAGAAATCCATGATTTCTAGTGGCGGTTTTCTTAAGGAACGGCCACTAAAAATCGATTTCTAGTGGCGGTTTTCTTAAGGAACCGCCACTAGAAATCATTTTTTTTCTTAATTTTTCGAGTTTTTCAAACGACCTCGTATGATGAAACCACCAAAATAAAAGTTGTAGATCTTTGAAAGTTATAAAACTTTGTAGTTGACAACTTTTTTTTGAAATCATTTCGGCTCTCAAAAATTGTATCTAAATTTGTCAAATTTAAAATTCAAATTTTGCAAACGACCTCGGATGAAAAAAGTGTCGAAATGAAAGTTGTAGAACTTCAAAAATTATTCAACTTTGTAGTTGACAACTTTTTTTATTTGAATTCATTTACGGTCTCAAACAAACAATTTACACTCATTTGGTTGTAATATGTGGACAACAAAAATACAAACTATACACAAAACATGCCATAAGCGGAGTGATAGAGGAGGGTACGCGTAAAGGTGAGGTAACCACGTAGTGCACGAAAAATGCCGCAACTTGCGACTTCGACGGAGACGGGCATGTGGGATAAGTGGGTCGAGGCCTCCCCTAATAAAAATAAATTTTTTGCTATTTTTAAAATCTGTTTTATGTTTTCTGGAAACGATTTGCACTGGCGGTTTTATTACGCCGACCGTGAAAACTGGCGGTTTTATTACGCCGACCGCCAGTGAAAATCGATTTTCACTGACGGGTCCTCAGTTACCCGCCTGTAAAAATGATGATTTCTACTGGCTTCTAGCACTGGCGGTTACGAAAAACGTCACTGTAAATAAGTTTACGACCACCACTATAGAGATTCTCTGTACTAGTGACAGTGCAAAAGCGTTGATGGAGTTGGTCTAAAGCTGAAGTGTTTAGAGTTTCATTCTGTTCTTATGAATATAGTTCAGTTACTTTGAGGAACAACTGCTGGAATGGTAGCTATTTGCTTGAGAGCGTCCTTTGTGGTACTGCAGGAACCAAACTCTGGGGAAGCGAAGTGCCTGCCTAACCGCAGTCCGCAGCAGCACGCCTGTGTCGCCAGAGCCTATAGGCTCGCATTGGTGCGGTCCACTGAGGTA
Organism: Zea luxurians; assembly: GCA_029449295.1. Classification (NCBI taxonomy): domain Eukaryota; kingdom Viridiplantae; phylum Streptophyta; class Magnoliopsida; order Poales; family Poaceae; genus Zea; species Zea luxurians. The sequence goes on along the minus strand of JAOPSE010000010.1, from coordinate 30,667,629 downwards.
GTGAAAGCTGAAAGGTGCTTTGGCAACGACCGGCGCCCAGGCTGCAGTATTTAGAGACGAGGTCCGTGGCCAGTGTGAGGGGAGTGGTGATGCACTGCCCAGTACGCAGCCGCTCCCACTACTAGATTCAGGTGAGCTCATCATTAGTGCCCCGGCCCTTGTTGGTGCGGCCAACGGCCATGGCGAAGCTTGCCGCGCAGCTCAAGAGCAAATTCTTTGGCCTCGTCGGCCGCATCACCAGCTGTGGCCGCGCCGGCGCCACCCACAAGGATGCCGGTAACAGTTCGGCAGCCCATGCACCTCTCGATGGCTCTCTCCTAAGAACATCATCTTCCTCTCTCTTGCACACTAGCTAGCTAGCTAGCTCGCAGCTGATGATTCCACCGTTGTTTCTGCAGCTGGTGCGACAGAGGCCAAGTCATCAGTGGGATCCCAGGTTCCTCGATCTCTACTCTAATAATCTCTGCTATACAGATGTTGTTGGCTTTATTACAACTTACCGAGTTTCGCTGGTTATTTTTGTTTTGCTTAATTAATTAAGGGTTTTTTAAAGTGGTACCCTTACTCATGCATAAGCTAAATATACAGAAGTGTCCTGCATATATATATTATAGAGTATATATATACTTGTGCCCCACCTTAGGTCAGGAGACTCGGTGGATCATAGGAATGACATTTGTTATTGCTGCTGCTTGTGGTTTGCAGCCTGTTGAGATCAGGTCAAGGGGAGGTGCTCCTCCCGTCGATGGAGGGGCCAAGGGTCACATCAACAGTGACACCATCTAGAGGAGAGTAAGAGGAGAAGAGAAGAGATCGATCGAAGAGAAGCTCACCGATGGTGCTTGGACTTGGACATCATCTGCAGCTTAGTTACCATGTTTGAAAGAACTGAAGCAGTAAATCACAGTCGTTGTTGCTTGTGTGTGTGTGTTTATAGTTCCTCCATGGATTACCATCGCTTTCAGCTTTTCTAGTATATCTGGTGCATGCTTGCTATGTTTCATAATTTCGGGCTATGTTGTTTCAGTGTATGGTATTTCTGTTTGTTTCCTTCCACGATTATATAATCTAGCTTATAGATTATATAAGCAATTATTGACCTGCTTATAGATTACTGTAATTTAGGTGTCTAGGTTATATAATCTATCTAATAATCTGTTTTATTTGTTTACCTCTCAACTTATATATTTAAGCTGGATTACTGTTTATTTCCTTTCAAGATTATATAATCCAGCTTATAAAACATGGCAAAGAAGGACATCATTCAGAGCTCCATTTTCTTTTTATTTCATTCATATCCTTGGTAATGGAACCTAGAGAAAAGCAATCAAGTTCCTTTGTGACACCTCTAGATATGGCAAAAAGAAGGACATCATGTACATCACAAAGCTACTAAGAACTAAATTTATCAAAGTTAAACACCCTCGTATATATAGCTACCCCACCTCCTTTTCGTCCAAATTTCTAGCTACTTACCGTTTATCAAAGAGCTCCTCCACCTTCTTTCTACCCAAATTTCTTAGTTTCCTATAATAAATAGGAATTCGTAAAATTATCCAATGTTGTAACCAGTTAGCAACATTTATCTTACGTTTTTAATAATGATAAAGGTGGAAGGTTTTTAGAAAAATAGAATAGATTGAGTGGCTATTATTAATTAATAATGATGATTATAGTCAAAAAATTGGTACATAATGTTTTTTATTATGAAAAAAAATCTAATTTTATCTTTTTCTGTAGCGTCATATGAGTATTAATGTGGAGACTTATCAAAGATCCTTAAATCAATAATATTAAGATATGTATTTTCATCCTTTTATAGTATACATATGTGACCCTTTGATGTGAATTTAAAATAAAAATGTAGGAGATAGTATTTATAATCTTTTATAACGATATAGGTGGGTGGTTAGATGCAACTTTGAGTATTACTTTATTTTAATAAAAATTTCAAAGGTGGCTAATCTATATGTAGATCTATGGGCTTGCTTAAGTAAGCTAGTAATTTACATGTAGATGTAGTGTTTATTCAAAAATAGTTATAATATTTTAGAAGATTAAATAGATATAGTATATATTACAGGCGGTGATGATTAGAGTTGAAGGATCATGAAAGACGAGAAAGGTGACTATTAGGTACATTTTTGTTATTAGTACTAAAGGTTGTTGCATCCATAGATGCTCCTCCAGTGGTACATTATTATTTTGTTTTAATTAAATGCAATCATTGACAAGGGTATGTTGTTCATAATAATGAATAGAACTGTTCAAACATAATCATGTGCAAAAGGGATAACCCAATTGAAAGGGAAATATGCCCTTGAGCATTTTCTTTAAGTATTTTGGTGATTAAATGTCCAACACATCTTGATTGGCTTCTTGTGTGCTAAATGTGAGAAAAGTGCAAATCAAGGCATGAGGTATGTTTCTAGACTTAGTACATTGTTTTTGAATACTAATGTGGTTATCTAAGTGCTAGAAACAGTGCTGAGAAGAAGATGATCGAATTGCAAAAGACTTGGCTGTGTGCAGCCAAAGTCCAGCTCGGCCTAGCACACCGGACTGTCCGGTGGTGCACCGGACAGTGTCCGATGCGCTAGGCTGGTCTTCGGTGAAATGGCTGCTCTTGGGAATCGACGGCGGTGTACGGCTATAATTCATCGGACTGTCCGGTGGTGCACCAGACTGTCCGGTGAGCCAACGGTCGCCTGCGCCAACGGTCGGCCACGCAATCTTCGCACGACACGTGGACTGCTCCAACGGTCAGATGGTGCACCGGACTGTCCGATGTGCACCTGACAGTGTCCGGTGCGCCAATCAGACCAGAAAAGCAACGGTCGGATATGCCAAATTTGGAAGGAGATCACGCACCGGACAGTCTACAGGACCTGTCCGGTGGCGCACCGGACTGTCCGGTGCGCCACTCGACAGAAGGCAAGATTGGCCTTCCAAGTTGGTCTTCAACGGCTCCTAGCTACCTTGGGGCTATAAAAGGGACCCCTAGGCGCATGGAGGAAGACATCAAGCTCACTCTAAGCATCCTAAGACTTCTAGACTTCGCTTTCACGCAATCGGATCATCGTTCTTGAGATTTGAGCACTATTTGAGTTGTAAACTCCTCGCGCTGTGTTTGTGTGCTCACCATCTCACCTGTGTGCGTGGTTGTGTTGTGATTTTGAGTCTTGTGTGTGTTGCTCTCCCCAACCTTACTCTGTGCTTTCTTTGTGATCTCAATTGTAAGGGTGAGAGACTCTAAATTGTGGAGATTCCTCGCAAACGGGAAAAGATACTAAAAGAAAAGATCGTGGTATTCAAGTTGATCTTTGGATCGCTTGAAAGGGGTTGAGTGCAACCCTCGTCCATTGGGACGCCACAACATGGAAGTAGGCAAGTGTCACTTGGCCGAACCACGGGATAAAAATCGCGTGTCTCGTGTGTTGCTTATTGTGATTGCCTTGTTCGCACGAGCACGTTCCTTAGCCGCTTGATTTCACTAACCCCTTGATAATCAAGTTTGCTGCTATTTAGTGTTTAATTTTACAGGATCACCTATTCATCCCCCCCTCTAGGTGCTCTCAATTGGTATCGGAGCCGTACTCTTCATTCAAGGGACTAACCGCCCGAAGAGATGGATCCTAAGGGAAAGGGGATGGTGGTCAACGACAAGGAGAAATAATCCCTCTTCAACAAGCCAAGGGACGACAAGCCCACCGACTTAGGCTCAAGTCACAAGAAGAGAGACGGGAAGAAGAGGCGCATCAAGAAGATCATATACTACGACAGCGATGCATCTTCCTCTTCACCAAGGGACGACGACGACTCCTTGCCAAAGAAAAAGATGGTCAATCAAAACTATTCCTTTGATTATTCCCGTATTCCATACAACTCAAATGCCCATTTGCTTTCTTTTCCTCTTGGAAAACCCCCACACTTTGATGGATAGGATTACTCATTTTGGAGTAATAAAGTGCGTAGTCATCTGTTTTCTCTCTATCCTAGCATCTGGGAAATTGTGGAAAATGGAATGCATTTTGATAGTACGGATAATCATGTATTCATTAATGAACAAATTCATAAGAATGCCCAAGCTACTACTATCTTGTTACCTTTGCTTTGCAGGGATGAATACAATAAAGTGAGTGGCTTGGACAACGCTAAGCAAATCTAGGACACCCTCAAGATTTCACATGACAGAAATAATGCTACAATGATCACCAAAATGGAACTGGTAGAAGGCGAGCTAGGGAGATTCGCCATGATCAGGGGAGAAGAGCCAACACAAACCTACAACAGGCTCAAGACCCTGGTCAACAAGATTCGAAGCTATGGAAGCACAAGATAGACGGACCATGACGTCGTCCGACTCATGCTCGGGTCCTTTACAGTTATTGACCCCCATCTTGTGAATCTTATCCATGAAAACCCTAGGTACACAAAGATAACGCTCGAAAAGATACTCGGAAAATTTGTGAGCGGGCGCATGATGGTAAAGGAGGCACGATACGTGGATGACGCCTTGAACGGTCCACTACCTATCTACGAGCCGCAGCCTATTGCTCTCAAAGCAACGAGCAGCAAGGAGGCGCTACCAAGCAAGGTAGCTCAAGTGGAGGCTACCGGACTCAATGAAGATGAGATGGCGCTTATCATCAAGCGCTTCAAGACCGCACTCAACGGACGCAAGGAGTACCCCAACAAGAATAAAACAAGGGGAAAACGCTCCTGCTTCAAATGCGGTAAGACTGGTCACTTTATTACAAATTGTCTCGATAATGATAGTGATTAGGGACAAGAAAAGAGCGGGAAGAAGGAGAAAAAGAAGAACTACAGGAAGGCAAAGGGCAAGGCGCACCTTGGAAAGGAATGGGACTCGGATTGCTCCTCTTCTGACTCCGACGACGAAGGACTCGCTGCTTCGGCCTTCAACAAATCCTCACTCTTCCCCAACGAACACCATACATGTCTTATGGCCAAGGAGAAAAAGGTACATGTCCGGGACACACCCAAGTACACTTCATCTAGTGATGAAGAATCCTTCGATGATGAAGTATATTACTCTAGTTTATTTAAAGGTTTAGATAGAGCTAAGGTAGAAAAAATTAATGAATTAATTGATGCTCTAAATGAAAAGGATAGATTGTTAGAAAAGCAAGAGGATATTTTATATGAGGAACATGACAAATTTGTTAGTGTGAAAAAATCCCTTGCCTTAGAAATTAAGAGAAATGAAATGTTATCCTCTGAATTGTCTGTTTGCCATGAATCTGTCTCTAGTTTAAAGAGTTTAAATGATGAACTAAATGCTAAGCTAGAGGAAGTCAACAAAACTAGTTCATGTGTAGAGCATGTTGTTATTTGTAATAGATGTAAGGATTTTGATGTTGATGCTTGTGATGAACACCTTATTTCTATTACCAAATTAAATGATGAGGTGGCAAATCTTAATGCTCAACTTAAGACTTGCAAAATTAATTTTGATAAATTAAAATTTGCTAGGGATGCCTACACCGTTGGTAGACACCCCTCAATTAAGGATGGGCTTGGTTTTTGAAAGAAAGCCAAGAACTTAATAAGCCAAAGGGCTCCCATTCCCAACAAGGAGAAAGGGAAGGCCCCTATGGTTAGTAATCCTCAAAGGAACCATGCCTTTATTTATGATAGGAAAATTGCTAATCGTGTTCATTATAATAGGAGTTATGATGCTTTTAATTCAAATGCTATGTTTGCCTCTTGTTCTACTTTTCTTCATGGTAGAAGTAGGCCTAGGAGAAATCATGTTGTGCATCATGTGCCTAGGAAAATGTGTAATGAATCTACTACTGTTTTCCATGCTTGCAACACTTCTTTTGTTCTTTCATGTAAGAATGCATAAGTAGTGGCTAGGAAATTGGGATCCAAATGCAAGGGAGAAAAAACTTGCATATGGGTTCCAAAAACTATTGTGACTAACCTTGTAGGACCCAACAAGAGTTGGGTACCTAAAACCCAAGCTTAAATTCCTTGCAGGTTTATGCATCCGAGGGCTCTAGCTGGATAATCGACAGCGGATGCACAAACCATATGATGGGGGAGAAGAAGATGTTTACCTCCTACGTCAAGAACAAGGATTCCCAGGATACGATTATTTTTGGAGATGGGAACCAAGGCAAGGTCAAAGGCTTGGGCAAGATAGCCATCAATAACGAGCACTCCATATCGAATGTATTCCTAGTAGAGTTGCTTGGGTAAAACCTTCTGTCTGTAAGTCAATAATGTCACATGGGTTACAATTGTCTTTTTACAAATGTTGATGTATCTGCCTTTAGAAGGAGTGATGGTTCATTAGCTTTTAAGGGTGTATTAGACGGCAAACTCTACTTAGTTGATTTTTCGAAAGAGGAGGCTGATCTAGATGCATGCTTAATAGCTAAGACTAGTATGGGCTGGCTATGGCATCGCCGTCTAGCACATGTTGGGATGAAGAACCTTCATAAGCTTCTAAAGGGAGATCATGTGTTAGGACTAACCGATGTCTGTTTTAATAAAGACAGACCTTATGCAGCATGTCAGGCAGGAAAACAGGTGGGAAACACTCATCACAGCAAGAATGTGATGACAACATCAAGACATTGGAGCTTCTTCACATGGATCTTTTTGGACCCGTTGCCTACCTTAGCATTGGGGGAAGTAAGTATGGTCTTGTTATTGTTGATGATTTTTCCCGCTTCACTTGGGTGTTCTTTTTGTAGGACAAATCAGAAACCCAAGGGACCCTAAAGCGCTTTTTAAGGAGGGCTCAAAATGAATTTGAGCTCAAGGTGAAAAAGATAAGAAGCGACAACGGATCCAAGTTCAAGAATCTGCAAGTGGAGGAGTATCTTGAGGAGGAAGGCATCAAGCACGAGTTCTCCGCTCCCTACACACCACAGCAAAACGGTGTGGTAGAGAGGAAGAATAGGACGCTTATCAACATGGCAAGAACGATGCTTGGAGAGTTCAAGACGCCTAAGTGGTTTTGGTCGGAAGCTGTGAACACAGCTTGCCACGCCATAAACCGGTTCTATCTGCATCGCCTTCTCAAGAAGACCTCCTATGAACTCCTTACCGGTAACAAACCCAACGTTTCTTACTTTCGAGTATTTGGGAGCAAATGCTACATTCTGGTGAAGAAAGGTAGACATTCTAAGTTTGCTCCCAAGGCAGTAGAAGGGTTTTTACTAGGGTATGACTCAAATACAAAGGCGTATAGTGTCCTCAACAAATCTTCGGGATTGGTTGAAGTCTCTAGCGATGTTGTATTTGATGAGACTAATGGCTCTCCAAGAGAGCAAGTTGATCTTGATGATGTAGATGAAGAAGAAATTCCGACGGTCGCAACACTTACGATGGCAATAGGTGATGTGCGACCACAGGAATTACAGGAACAAGATCAACCATCTTCCTCGATAATGGTGCAACCCCCAACTCAAGATGATGAACATGTTCCTCAAGAAGAAGGGCATGATCAAGGGGGAGCACAAGAAGATCAAGTGATGAAGGAAGAAGCACCATGGGTCCCTCCAACTCAAGTCCGAGCAACGATCCAATGACATCACCCCATCGACCAGATTCTGGGTGACATAAGCAAGGGAGTAACTACTCGCTCAAGATTAGCTAATTTTTGTGAGAATTACTCGTTTGTCTCTCCTATTGAGCCTTTTAGGGTAGAAGAGGCCTTGCAGGATTCGGACTAGGTCTTGGCCATGCAGGAAGAGCTCAACAACTTCAAGAGAAATGAAGTTTGGAGCCTGGTGCCATGTCCGAAACAAAACGTTGTGGGAACCAAGTGGGTGTTCTGCCCGAGATTCGGGTGGAAGCTCTGGAGGTGGTCCAACAAAATGCAGCTTCCTCATTCTCCTAACTCGAGAAGTTCCAGACCCAGCTGCGGAATCTCCACCAGCCCCAGAATCCCCAGCATCGTCTCCAGCATCATCTCCACCATCATCTCCACCATCATCTTCAACATCATCTCTTGCATGATCCTCTACCACTGGTTCCTCAATTTCAGCATCCTATGAAACAAATACCATACATCATACAATATTAAGTAACTCAAATAATGTAATTTAACAACTAACTTACATCTTGTGGAGGCAAATGTTCTGCCAGCGCTCTCCGTCTGCTCATGGTAGAACCTGAGCCCTGAAAAACTGAATCCTCACCCCTCGAGCTGCTCCTCGAGCTACTCCTCGTCCCAAGCAAACTACGAGCAAAAGACTTCATTTTCTTTGACATCCTATTTTAACAACAACAAGTTAGTACATAAATCGACAATAAAATATGCAACAAAATCATAAAATATGCAATAAAATAATAAAATATGCAATAAAATCATGTTCCATACTCGTCAATCGTAATCGTAATCAAAATCAGGATCTAGTTGCTTTCGTCGATTTAATGGACGCCAAGTAGCTTTCTTCTTTCTCGTCACTCGTTTTCGTTTTGGAGGAACCTCTACATCATTTTGATCACCTAATAAAGATTCTTCCAACATTTCAGTTTGTACATTAAACGTGCTTGTAAGTTCTTCGTCTTGGAAAATCTCAGCAGCCCCCACTTCGTGCTCGATTTGACTTTCAACATAACCAGCATCACCAGGAGCATATAGTCGTTCACGAGGATTAACTTTGTACACTACCCTCCAATCAACCAAACCCTTTTTCTTAGATGGATATGTCATATAATACACCTGCTCGCATTGGTGGGCAAGGATTATAGTGTCGTGGCCTTTTAATCTGTCGTTGTGTTTGACTTCCACCATGCCATATTGATTTTCTCGCGTTGAGTTTGGAGAAAACCAATCACAATCAAAGAACACCACTTTGAGTTGTTTATCTCCAAAAAACTTGTACTCGATTATATCATTAATGACTCCATAATAATTAGTCACCTTCCCTTCATCATCGACAGCTCTAGTTACAACTCCGGAATTTGTCGTGGCTGCTAGAGGATGATCATCTTCGAACCTTGTGGAACGGAATCTAAAACCATTGACATCATACCGACCATAACATCTGCCAGTTACTGCTCCTAGGGATAATTGTCGAAGGTCCGGGTGTATATTGTCATTTTTATCTACATAATCTCGAAACCAACACAAGAAATTAAGTCCCCCATCTTTTCCCTCTCGACGAATCTGGTCACGTTCACAGCCAGAGATGCAATTTTGAGAATCAAATTCCCTGTTAGTACAAGGAAACAAACATTTTAGTCTCACAACAAAAATTCTAGCGGCAATGACTAAAATAAAGTTTACACTTACAGGAGAAACTGACTCATCTCTTCCATGTTGTTATACATGTAGAGTAAAGCAGTCTTCCATTCGTCGTTGGTGAAATAGTATGTTGTGCTGGGTCCTACAGTTTTGCCCCTCCATTGAAAAATTTCAATATCACTGATAGGGGGCTCGTCGACATGATACCGCAACGTATGGGCATTGACATTGTGTTCCTCTGCAAAGTACAGGCCCGTGAACGATGCTATCTCTTTATATTTGAATTCTTCAGCGATGCACCCTTCAACTCGTCTCTTATTACCAACCATTGCACGTAGCTTCTTTAGTGTCCTTTCGATGTGATACATCCATCTATATTGCACAGGACCTCCTACCTTAGCTTCGTATGGTAGGTGAACAAGTAGATGTTGCATCGGATTGAAGAAACCTGGTGGAAATAGTTTTTCAAGTTTGCATACCAAAATCGGTATTTGTTGCTCAAGCTTCTCCATCATCTCTTTCTTTATTTCTTTGGCACAAAGATGTCTATAAAAGTAGCTTAGCTCCGCTAATGCTTTCCATACATCATTTTTTACAAAACCACGAAACATAACAGGAAGGAGTCTTTCCATTATTATGTGGTAGTCATGACTCTTCAACCCAGAAAACTTGCCCGTCTTCAAATTCACAGACCCTCTAAAGCCCGCGGCGTAACCATCTGGGAACTTTAAGTTTTTCAACCATTTCATCAATTGTTTCTTCCTTTTAGGTTTAATACTGAAAGGAGCACGTGGCTTCTTCTGATTCTCTCCTATCTCCATAGTTGGTCTTCTACAGATTAAGGCCAAGTCTTTCCTTGCCTTAGGGTTGTCTTTTGTTTTGTCAGTGATATTCATGCAAGTGCTGATAATGCTTTCACCCATATTTCGTTCCTGGTGCATGACATCAATGTTATGCATTAGAATCAAGGCTTTCATATAAGGGAGTTCCCATAGACCACATTTGTGAGTCCAATTATGCTCGGTTCCATAACCTTCAAAACGATTTCCATGTTCGTTTAGTTTCAAATCATTAAGTCTCGCGAGAATCTCTGGACCACTTAGACGCTTGGGTGGTCCCCTCGTCACAATCGTGTCCTTTTTAAAAGCGTTCCTATCGAACCTGAACGGGTGATCCTCTGGCAAAAAACATCTATGGCAATCGAAGTAACATATCTTTCCACCAAACTTTAGTCGAAAGCATGAAGTGTCTTCAACGCATATCGGACATGTCAAAATCCCATGACAACTCCATCCAGCAAAGATACCATAAGCCATAAAATCATGAATAGACCATAAAAACGCGGCTCTCAGGTTGAACTTCTGTTTCTTGTAACAATCGTACGCCTCGACTCCTGACCACAAAATTTTCAATTCTTCAATCAGGGGCCTCATCATCACATCGATCTTTGTTCCAGGATGATCCGGACCAGGTATTACAAGACACAAGAAAATAAATTCATATTTCATGCAAAGAGCTGGTGGAAGGTTGTATGGAACAGCAAAGACGGGCCAACATGAGTACGACGTTGCAGTTAGATTGAATGGCGAGAAACCATCTATTGCCAAACCGAAGCAAACATTCCTCACTTCATCAGCAAAGCTGGAATCAAAAGCATCTAGTGCCTTCCATGCATCTGTATCAGCTGGGTGCACCATGACATTTCGATTCTCACGTACCCCTTCTTTGTGCCACCTCATGTGTCTGGCTGTATTCTTGGAGATGAACAAACGTTTCAACCGAGGTATAAGAGGCATGTAACGAAGCTGCTTACGTGCAATCTTCGTAGTCACGGTCAAACCATCGTCGTTTTCAACCTCAACGAATCTACGCTCACCACATACAGTACACTCCTTCTCACCTGCGGTCTCCTTCCAGAAAAGCATACAATTATTTTCACAGACATCGATTTTTTCGTAGTCCATACCGAGGCCAGATAACAGCTTTTTAGACTGATACATGTCCTTTGGCATCTTGTGATTCTCCGGAAGTACATCACTGATCAAGTTCAAAAGTTCCTTGTAACAGTTGTTTGAGAATGCAAACTTAGACTTAATAGCCATAAGTCGAGTCACAAATACAAGGACGGTCACTTTTGTGTGCTCATGCAATGGCTCTTCGGCAGCTTTAAGGAGCTCGAAGAACTTCTGAACCTCAGGTGTAGCTGGATCCTCAAACTCGGTGGGTTGACCGGGGTTCTCCGAATCGACGATTAGAAGCTCATGGCGTACATCGTCAAGCATCTCTTCCATCCTATCGTAGTCCTCCTCTTCATGTGACTGAACTTCCGATACAGTACGAGGAGGTGGGTCCTCACCGTGGTGCACCCACACCTCATAGCCTGGCATATAACCGTTCTTGCAAATATGTATAGACATAGTCCTCCTGTCAAGGAAATTAATGTTCCGACACTTGCTATAAGGGCACCTAACATCGGTTCCAGTCTCTGACCGAGCAAAAGCATGGTCGAGAAAAGCATCAGTCTTGGCAACCCACTCACTTGATAGAGCACCTCTTTTCTTCCAACCTTCATACATCCATCGACGATTCTCCTCCATACTAGATACGAGACGTTAACTTAATTAGATAAGTAATGCACGGACCATCCGTTTTTACGAAGAAATCACGTCCCTACATCTGTAGGAAAGGATAGGTCCTAAACCCACCTAGGAGTGACCGACGAGGCCGTGTTTATGACAAGACATGTGGTCGTGCGAAATTTCGGCAGCATAACCCCGCTGTTCTCCAATCGCACGCCTAAAAATGGTGCAATTGGAGAACAGAGAGGTTATGCTGCCGAAACTAAGCAGGAGCACATGCTTTTGTCATAAACACGGACTCTGTCGGTCACCCCGAGGCTGTCCAATAAAGGGACAATTCCGGCCCAACATACCTCACATGCGTCGCTTGTAAGGTGTGTTGGGCCGAAACGGGTGACGCCTAGGTTTCGTTTGTTCACACTACGATACACTATGATTAACTATAATCATCGTGCATTATTAAATAATTAAACTAATAAACCACAATACAATATTACATACGAAATAACATTGTTATAAATGACAAATCATATAAAATGACCTTATTTCCGAGGGCATAATAATTACCCTCGGAAATTAAAAATTTAAATTACCTAAAGTACCACTAAATAGACTAAAACAGGCTACTTTAATTACGTAATCAAATTTTGGCCGTCGGACATAACAAACTAAACAATCAAATGCATTCATACATACATTTCTAATCAAATACATTAATACAAACATACAATTCTAATCAAATACATTAATACAAGCATACAATTTTAATAAACAAAATTGCTAATTAAGTATACTCACTTAGCGGGTGTGGAGAGCCGGCCGGCGATGGGCGCACGGGCGGGCGGCGGGCGCAGGGGCCGTTGGCCGGAGCACGGGGCGGCGGCGGTGGCACGAGCGTGGCGGCCGGAGCACGAGCGTGGCGGTGGCCGGAGCATGAGCTCGGGGCGGTGGCGGCCGGACCAAGGGGCGGCGGCGGCCGGAGCTCGTGGCGGCGGGCGGGATGGCGACCAGGCGGGACGGCGACGAGCGTGGCGGCGACGAGCGTGGCGGCGGCGGCGTGCACTCGGACGGCGGCGGCGGCAGATAGAGAGAAACGGCCGGGTGAAACTGAAGGCGCGCGGGTCGGATCCGCGCGTTAAAAAGCCTTATGTCCGACGGCTCGGTACGAGGCCGTCGGACGTAAGCTTATGTCCGACGGCCAGGGGGCGGGCCGTCGGACATAAGGTTATGTCCGACGGCCAGACTGACAGCCGTCGGCTGTTTTCTGTTATTTGCGACGGCCACTGTTGGCCGTCGGACATACCCTTATGTCCGACGGTTGTCTATGGGGCCGTCGGACATAATACGACCGTCGGAATTTTGTAGTTTTACTGTAGTGAAGGCCCTAGCTATTGAACACAAGCATGTTCAGCTAGGAGATTTAAAGAGGAAGGCTATATCCCAAGGATAAGGAAGCAGCAGTGTTCGTCCACGTTACAGTTCACCCCAGGGTACACCAGTTCGCACTAGCGGAGGCTAGCGCCCAGCTCAGCACTCACCTCAGAGGACTCCACCGACTCGTCAGGCTACCCCCACTGGTACCCCGACGAAGTTTTTAGGACAGAGTGAAGGCACTACTTGCTGCAAGTGCAAATGTTTGCCCACTGAGGATTGCTACTACCCCAGTTCAGAATAAGCAGCAGACTCCAAGATCTGGCAAGGGATACTCTATTGCCAGGGTTAATCAAGTCAACGCAGATGCTACTGTGGAAGGAGCTGACATCGCACATGGTATGTTTTACATTAATGTAATTCCTGCAACAATATTATTTGATTCTGGTGCTACACATTCATTCATGTCTGCTCGATATGCCAATACAAATGAGTTACCACTGAAAATTATGAAAACACCAATGATAGTAATAACACCTAAAGGGCATGTTGAGGCAAATCATATGACACATAAATTGACATTGACAATTATGGGAAGAGAATTCGGGGCTACTGCTATAATATTAGAGACAAGCAGCATAGATCTAATTCTTGGTATGTCATGGTTAAGAAAGGCAAAGGCCATTATAGTATGTGGTAGGGGTACTGTAGAACTCACCAGCCCTAAAGGAGAAAGATTTCAAGTTGAAATCGCAGTAACTACCTCTTCCAGACGTGCGATGTTCTTTATAGCTGAGGAGTTTGTTGGTAACAACATCCGTGTGGTTTGAGATTTTCCGAATGTCTTTCCAGAGGGTTACCAGGGATGCCACCCGATTGGGAAGTTGAGTTTGTTATTGATCTCTTACCTGGGACTGCTCCTATTTCTAAACGGCCATACAGGATGTCCGTGGAAGAATTAAAGGAACTTAAGAAATAGTTAATGGAGTTGCAAGAGGCCGGGTACATTCGTCCGAGTTCCTCACCTTGGGGAACGCCGGTTCTGTTTGTACAGAAGAAGGATGGATCACAAAGGATGTGTGTGGATTATAGATCCCTTAATGATGTTACTGTGAAGAACAAGTACCCGTTACTGAGAGCACCTAGAGGGGGGGGGTGAATAGGTGATCCTGTAAAATCAAACACTAAATAGCCACAAAACTTAGTTATGAAAGAGTTAGTGCGACTAAATAGCTCGAGGCGAGTTCTTGTGAACAAACAATCACAGAGAAGGCAACACAAGAGACACGCGATTTTTATCCCGTGGTTCGGCCAAGTAACACTTGCCTACTTCCATGTTATGGCGTCCCAATGGACGAGGGGTTGCACTCAACCCCTTTCAAGTGATCCAATGATCAACTTGAATACCACGGCTTTCTTCCTTATAGTCTTCTTCCCGTTTGCGAGGAATCTCCACAAGTTGGAGCCTCTCACCCTTACAATATTGATCACAAAGAACGCACAAGAGTAAGGTTGGGAGAGCAACACACACAAAACTCAAATATGCAGCACAACCACGCACACAAGTCACGACTTGAGCTCAAAACACAACACACGGAGTTCGCAACTCAAATGGAGCTCAAATCACTAACATAGAGAATCAAATGTGTGGAGTTGGAGTCTTGGAGTCTTAGGATGCTTAGTGAATGCTTGGATGACTCCTCCATACGCCTAGGGGTCCCTTTTATAGCCCCAAGGCAGCTAGGAGCCATTTGAGACCAACTTGGAAGGCCATCCTTGCCTTCTATTGAGTGGCACATCGGACAGTCCAATGTGCCACCGGACAGCTACTGTAGCCTGTCCGGTGCGCGATTGCCTTCCAAATCGGGCACAGTCGACCATTGCAGCTCCGGGCCCGTTGGTGCACCGGACACTGTCCGGTGCACACCGAACAGTCTGGTGCCCCCTGCCGACCGTTGGAGCTGCCACGCGTCGCCCGCAGATTTTGCGGCCGACCGTTGGCGCTGGCGACCGTTGGCTCACCGGACAGTCTGGTGCGCCACCGGACAGTCCGGTGAATTTTAGCCACGCCGCCTTTCTTCATTCCTGAGAGCGACGAGTTCGCCGCAGATGACTCACTGGACAGTCCGGTGCACCACCGGACAGTCCGATGAATTATAGCTGTACGCCGGCGTTGAATCCCGAGAGCGCCGAGTTCACCGCGGACCAGCCTAGCGCACCGGACAGTCCGGTGCACCCAAACCGAGCATGTGTTGGCTACACACAGCCAACTCTTTTCCCTTTTCTTCTCTTGTTCTTTAGTCACTATTTCTAGCACTTGGATAACCATGTTAGTACATAAACAATTTACCAAGTCTAGAAACATACCTTGTGCCTTGATTTGTACTTCTCACTTTATATGGCACATAAGAACTTAATCAAACGTGTTGGACATTTAATCACAAAAACATTATAGAAATGGCCCAAGGGCACATTTCCCTTTCAATCTCCCCCTTTTTGGTGATTTATGCCAACACATCAAAAAGCAACAAAAGAAGTGCAATATCAATGCAATTGAAGACCAAATTATTTTCGCTAATGATTTGGCATATTTGGATCATTCTTTGCCACCACTTGGTTTGTTTTTGTAAATCAAATCCTTTTTCCTATCTCTAAGTCAAACACACTTGTTTGGGCAAATCAAGAGATATTCCAAGAGAAAAATTGATCAAGTACCAAAAACTCCCGCTTTTTCCCATAACCAAAATTCTCCCCCATAAGAGACCAAATTTTGTAATAAGAGTTGTTGGGGACTTCTTCTCAAATGCTATGAGTTAAGAACAAGACAACATAAAAAGGTTAATGGTTAGTACCCTTCGTCCTTCGAAGCATTATCTTCCTTAGGATATAATGATCTTCAGACGAAGGGCATGAAGGACATACCTTCGCCATCACAGTGTATATATTAATGAAAGAAGAAGCATATGAGACATGAGAATTAACATAAATAATTATATGGCATCATTAATATCTTTAAATTATATCATCATGAACAAAGTGAACAATATTGAATTACATTTATACCTTCGGCTTGACAGAAGGCAAAAGTCCAAGCATGACGCGCGAGTGAATACAAGTTAGCGTGAATAGTACAGGGGTACTGTTCATCTATTTATAGGCACAGGACGCAGCCTACGAGAAATTACATTCATATCCTTTACACATGGTTACAATCATAACATAGGTTGTCATGGGCTAACTGGTCATTTCATCTGTTTAAGTCGGTGCATCTGGAGATACGTTACGAAGCTCCTTGACTGATAGCTTCGGTATTGTATTCTGGCCTTTTGAAGGTGCTTCTTCTTTATGAGACCTTCGGCGATGAAGCTGCCCCCCAATAGTAGCCCCTTCACGGTGCCAGGTTGTTTTTCGTAATGAGCTCGACCCGTGAAAAATTCTTTTAGGCTTCGGAATGCCGAAGGTCCGAAAAACACCTTCCCTGAGCTCGTTGTCGAGAAACAATTTAAATATTCCTGGCGCAAGGTGGTCCCACCACAGAGCGGGTACGATCTGGTGTTTCCTCTTCTCGCGCCCTGTGGTCGACCATCCAACGAACGCGAGCGGCTGTCTGGCGGGTGTAAATAGCTTGACGATTCACCTTCCGTCCTGTGACACTGTATAAATAGACGGGTAGGTGTGAAGTTACCACAGCATTCATTACTATCGTGTCGTTGTGCTGCTGAAAAATTTGACCATAGCCGAAGCTTATGCTTCGTATTCTCAGCTAAAGCATCGCCTTGTTTTTAGCTTCGTCAAAAGAGAGAGAGCTTCGGTAAGATCAAAAAGTAGTCAGTTTCATCAAAACCGGAAGAATTTCAGCATCAAATGGCCAGGGTGCGCTCAACTGCGAGGGTGACTCGTGAGGAAGAAGAGACCGAGGTCGCGGAGACAGCACCAATTTCCGAAGTCATGAAACGATCGGGTCTGGTTGTGACAGAGGGAACCACTGAAGAAGGTGCACCTGCTGCCGAAACGGAGCAGGCAGATGTTGAAGAGGGCGATACTGGTGAAGAGGTGATTGATTATAACACCATTATGCCATCCAAGCCCAGCCATTTGGATTTTTGGAAGTCAACTATCTCCGAAGCTGATATGCCTGTGATGACGAAGCTAGGCTACTTTGGGAAAGCCGAAGAGAAGTTGATTCGTTTCAGCGGGGAAGAGACCACTCCGAAACCGGAAAATGACAAAGTGGTGGTTTTTAAGAGTTTTTTTCAAAGCAGGGTTGAGGCCTCCCATGCACAGAATGATTGCAGATGTGTTAGAAAATTTTGAGATTTATCTTCATCAGCTGACTCCTAACGCTATCGTTAGGCTCAGTGTTTTCATCTAGGCTCTCTGAAGCCAAGGAGCGGAACCTCTTGCCGAAGCCTTCTGCCGGGTGCATGAACTTCACTATCAGATGAAGGCTAGAGAAGATGGATTACGCGAGAACTTTGGATGTTATAATTTTGCATACCGCAAGGACATGAAAACACCGGTGGTCAGCTATCGCAGCAAGTGGCCGACCGGTTGGAAGACTGAATGGTTCTATGTCAAGATAGATGAACAGAAGGAGAAGCTAGTTCAGAGCCCGCTGAAGCTAACCTTCGGGCTAACTAGGCCTCAGTGCAACATGACACGGGGGGAACCATGCTCGGATGCTGTGGCCGAATTTAGAGTTGTATCTGAACATATTGGTACTAGGGATTTAGTTTAGGAATACCTAGCCAACAGGGTATTCCCAATGCTAAGGGAATGGGGTATGCCGAAGCTCAAAGGTGAGAAGAAGAAGCGTGAACTCGTTCGGCTGCCCTATCATTTCAAGTTCAAGAAACACTTCAAAGAACCCTGCCAAGAATGGTTGGACACAATTGAAGTTATGTGCAACGAAATCCTGGGAAATTATACGAAGAAAGAAGATCAATTAATGACTACAGCCTTCGGCACCCGACCGAAGCGAAGGTTGAGGGTGATGGATGCCCTGAATTTTGAATATCCTGATTATGAGCGATTGAACAAAGGTGTCGAAGGGCAAAAAAGAAAAAGAATTGTTAGCGTTCTGGGTAGAGAAGCTGCTAGAATGGTGAAAGAGGACGAAGAAGTTCTGAAGAAAAGAAAACTTAGCCCTGGGCCGAAGGCAGCTACTCCGAAGAAGAGGAAAGCTGAGCTCCGAAGCAAAAAGCGACTGATATAGAAGAAGAAACTCCTTTAACACCTTCTGCTACTGACGTAGAAGAAATTCTAAAGGTAATGACTGAATCCTTGCCCATCAAGCTAAGTCCACTGGGGCCACATCTGACGAAGCTTTTTCATAAGGAAAAGGAGCCCTCAGGAGCGAAGAAGCCTGCTGGGTCGAAAAAATGGAGAATTATTCATGTGATTGATGCCATTGAAGAAACGCCACCACCTGCCTTGGCCTCAAAAAGACCAGCTGTTAAGAGTGCTACTGCTGCCGAAGGTGCACCCACCAAAGCTGAAACTACGGAAGCTACAAATCTAGAGACCACACTTTCTGATATTGATAAAATGCTTCTGAATATGGCCGCTAAAGAAGCTGCTACGGCCGCTGAAGAGACCCTAGCCACAGTGCCTAGAAAAGAAAAGAAAAAAGCCGAAGATACTTCGGAGAAAAAGGTCTTCAATTTCCAAAATATAATTGGTCAGGAGTTAACTGAAGCTGAGAAAGAAGAATTAAAAGATTATGCGATATCCTGTGGTTACAAGTCAGGAGCACTGCTCTTCGGCGGCATTGACGATGAAAGCTTAGGCTTCCTCCGAGACCAAACTGGAGTGAAGGTTATCAGTACTCTATCGAAGAGTATTGGTTTCCCAAAGCTTGAGGCCGATATCAGCCGCTACCGACGACAACATATCGTTGGTAGTTTGTTCTATTGCAATTTCAAGGTAAAAAATTTTCTTCGGCTTTCTATTGTTTTTAATCGATGAAGGAGTTTTCTGACGAAGGTTATTTTTGCACACATTATGCTATTAAGCAAGGCTCTGAAGATGCAACAAGACCTTGAAGACAAATAACATGAGGTTATAATTGAAGGGTTAGAGAGCAAAATAAAGGATCAAGCAGCTACTCTTGAAAAGAAGGATTTCGAACTTCAAACAGTGGAGGTTTTACTGGCAGAAGCCGAGACCAAAATTGCAAAACTGAAAAGTGAACTCCCCTCAAAGTCGGAAAACTTCGAACAAGAAAAACAGAAATTTAATGCGAAGCTTGAGGCTGAAGCCGAAAAAAGTTCAAATTTGCAAAAATCATTGAAAGAACTTCAAGATAAATGTCTAGACTTCGGCACCCGATGTGTGCAATGGCTAAAACAAGTTTTCAACTTGATTGGAGCCAGCTCTAAGAAATTCAATCCTTTGGTTGAAGACTTGCCAGAAACCTTCGAACACATTGAGGGCGAAGTTGATGCTCTTGATGAAGTTATAGCTAGACACGACGATTTCTGGGCTTTGCTAGCTTCTCGTGGCACAGCTGTTGCCTTCATGAAATCTGGTTGCACGCATGGGAAAATTGTTAATAGACCAAACTTCAGCTTATCACCAGCAGATTTAACTGATATCCCCAGCCTGGCTCGAAGCATAGGAAATAGGTTCATAACGCAGATTTGGACGAAAGGCGGGCGGGAGATGGCTTGCGATGAAGCCCGAAGCCACCTTAAGCCGGTAATAATTTTGTGCCTGCTGCTTTACCTTCTCCTTGAAATTTGCACTTTTCTCATACCACTTTGATATGTGCAGGATGACGAAGTTGAGGAACCGTGAGCCAAAGCTTGACATGTGATCCGAAGCTTATGACGATGAAGCTGAAGACTTTGCTGCAAAAACTCTAGAAAAATTTTGTATTATCCTTGTAAAAGATATTGTAATCGAAGAATCAGATACTTATTCTATAAACTTGTCCATACCTTAACATATTTCTACCTTTTTCGTCCATGTATGAACTACTTTGATGTGGACGAAACTTATATTTTTTTGAGCCGAAGGCGAAAAACACCTTCCCTTCTTTTCGTACACAACGAAGCATGAAACTGTTTTTTTATTTTTGCAGAAGCCTTATCCCCATAGTCGAAGCATCTACTTGTGTTTGTATGATATGATGATGATGATCCTATGTATGTCTAAATGAATGTTTATGAATGCAATGTATGATGTAATGTGACGTGCAAATGAATATCCAAACACACACATACGAAACCACAACCATAACCTTCATTCCCTTAGGAATGACTGAAGTCTCTTTACCGCTTATTTTTCGGTGCAAGTTCTGCATCCCCTTAGGAACGACTTTTGAGCAGAAAACTTACGTTGCGCTTCCTTAGGAATGGCTTTTTTGTTTGTAGCTTCATCGTGCTCTGCATCCCCTTAGGGACGACTTTCGAGCTTCTCCCTGCTTTTTTTTTCTCTCTCTCTACACTCGATGGTGCATGCTCAGATTTTACATTTACATATTTGGGGGATTTTGCTTTCATGGAGCTAAATAAGAAAAGAAAGATTACAAATTATGGCCCTATTAAAAACCTTTCTCCCCCTTTGGAAAGGAAAAGGGTACCATAGGAAAAATGAAAAAGATTACAAGTTACACATAGTATCGCCGAAGCTCGTCCGCATTCCAAGATCTAGGAATGTCGTTGCCATCCATATCCTTCAATCTGTAAGAACCGGGTCTTAACGAAGATACCACGAGAAAGGGTCCTTCCCATTTTAGTTGTAACTTGCCTACTATGTCTGGATTGGCCACTCTCCGAAGCACCAGATGCCCTGGCTTAATTTTTTTAGCCGAACCTTTCTGTCACGTCATTTTATTGTTTCGGCTTGGTATTTATTGATATTCTCCACATCCTGAAGCCTGGTCCCTTCTATAGCATCTTTTGCCACAGAATAATCAGCTTCGTCCTCTACCGAAGCTACTATTCTAATTGACCCTGCCTTAGCTTCTTCTAGAGTTATTGCTTCGTCACCAAACAATAACTTGAATGGTGTAAAACATGTTGACCTTGATATTGTTGTGTTGTGGCTCCACACCACTTTAATCAACTCATCTGGCCATTTTCCTCTGGGCTGATTGAAGATTAACTTCATTATTCCTGTCATTATGATGCCATTTGCCCTTTCGACAAGTCCATTTGACTCTGGATGTCTGATTGATGCAAAATGGATCTTCGTGTTAATCCGATCACAGAATTCCTTGAAAGCTTCGGCATCAAACTGTGTTCCATTGTCTATAGTGATAGCCTTCGGCACACCGAAACGACAAACAATGTTTTGCCAGAAAAACTTCTGGACTGTGATCGAAGTTATTGTGGCCAAAGGCTTCGCCTCAATCCATTTGGAAAAATATTCTACCGCCACCACAACATATTTTAAATTGCCTTGTGCTGGTGGACGTGGGCCTAGCAAATTAAGGCCCCATCTTTGCAACGGCCAAGTGGGCTGTATTAATTGAGTGAGAGACGAAGGCTGCTTCTGGTTTCTTGCACATTTTTGACAACCTTCACACTTTTGGACTAGCTCTGCTGCATCCGAAGCTGCCTTCGGCCAATAAAATCCATGTCGAAAAACTTTTCCCAGCAAAGGCCTAGACCCAATGTGAGATCCACACAAACCTGCATGTATCTCTTTCATCAGCTCTATACCTTCGGCTCTGGATAAACACTTAAGAAGTGGAGAACAGACTCCATGCTTGTATAACTCCCCTTCTATTATTACATATGGTCTTGTTCTTGCCTCCATTCTCTTGTTATAAGCTTCGTCGTTTGAAAGGCAATTACCTTGGACGAAAAATATTTTCTCAGTCCTCCAATCTTCACTATGAACAGGAGATATAGTGAGCACTGCTCTTTCGAGAAGTTCCACCTAAGGTGCTCTTATTGTTTAAAAAACACTTCCGAAGGTAGAGGCAGCCCTTGTGCCACTGACTTGGCTAGCAGATTAGCGTGCTCATTTTCTTCTCGCGGAATATTCTTAACAGAAAACCCTTTGAATGAAGCCTCAAGCCTTCGAACTGTATCCAGGTATTTCTCAAGCTTCGAATCTCTTGCTTTGCAACTCTTGTTGACATGTCCAGAAATAACTTGGGAGTCGGTTTTAAGGATCGCCCTTCTTATCCCCATTGCCTTTAACTTCCGAAGCCCCAAAAGTAAAGCTTCGTATTCAGCAATATTTTTTGTACAACTGAAATCAAGCCTTATTGCATAGAATGTTCTGACTTTGGAAGGTGCAACTAAGACAGCAGCTGCACCTGCCCCGAAGGTTCCCCAGGAACCATCGCAGACACTGTCCAAGCTTTGGCATCTTTATTTGCTTCTTCCTGAGCCCCTGGCGACCAGTTAGCGATGAAGTCTGCTAACGCCTGGGACTAAATTGAGGATCTATGCACATAATCAATGCAGAATTTGTTTAGTTCCACAGCCCACTTTCCAATTCTTCCAGTAGCTTCTCTATTCCTCATGATATCCTTCAAAGGTTGTGATGAAGGAACAATTATATGGAATGCTTGAAAATAATGCCGAAGCTTCCTGGAGGCCATTAAGACAGCATACAACACCTTCTCCAATTCTATATAGTTTTTCTTTGATAAGCTTAGAACTTCGGAAACAAAGTATACTGGAGCTTGCTTTTTAATTTGTCCTTCCAGTTTTTCCCGCACAAGTGCCGCACTTACTGCAGAGTGCGAAGCTGCCACATACAATAGTAATGGAGCCCCTAGCGCTGGTGGAGTTAGTGTTGTTAGATCAATTAAGTATTGTTTCAGCTCTTCAAACGCTTTCTATTGAACTGGGCCCCATTGAAAGACTTCGGCTGACTTTAGTATTTCAAAAAATGGCAAGTTTCTTTCTGCTGATCTAGATATAAATCTATTCAATGAAGTCAATCTTCCTGTCAACCGTTGGGCCCCTTTCTTTGTGCTTGGCGGTTCCATTCGAAGGATGGCTTCAATCTTGCTTAGGTTAGCTTCGATCCCCTTCTTGAAACCAGACAGCCAAGGAACTTACCCTCTTCACTCCAAAGGCACATTTTTTAGGATTTAATTTTAGGCCAGCTTGCCTGAAATTAGAAAATGTTTCTTGCAGATCATTGATATGATTTTCTTGCTTCGTGCTTTTTACTATAATATCATCAACGTATGTTAGCACATTTCTGCCTATCTGGGAATGAAGGACCTTGGCTGTCATCCTGCTGAAACTGCCTCCAGCATTCTTGAGCCACTCAGGCATCCAAAGATAACAATAGGTGCCACTGGGAGTTATAAAGCTGGTCTTTGGCTCATCCTCCTTCTTCATCCATATTTGATGATATCCTGAGTAGCAATCTAGTAGACTCATAAGTTCTGAAGAAGCTGTCGCATCCACTAGGGAGTCTATCCTTGGTAATGGAAATTCATCCTTCGGACAGGCCTTGTTGAGATCCATGAAGTCGATACACATTCTCCATTTGCCATTGGCCTTCTTCACCATAACAGTGTTTGCTAGCCACTCTGGATATTTTACCTCTCTAATAACACCAGCACTAATAAGTCTTTTCACTTCATTCCGAGCACCTTCGGCTTTTTCATTAGACATTTTCCGAAGCCTTTACTTTCTGGGTCTAAAAGATGGATCGACATTGAGTGAATGTTCGATGACGTCTCTGTTGACACCGCAGAGTTCATTGGCCGACCATGCAAAAACATCTTTGTTGTTGAATAAAAACCTTTTCAAATTTTTCTCCTGCTCTTCAGATAATTCAGACCCTAGCAATACCTTCTGCTCTGCTATGTCTTCACATAGAAGCATGGGCTTCGGCTGATCAGCCAAAGCAGCCTTCTCTCTTCTGTACTTGTACTGCTCACAAGCTTCAGCTCCATCTATATTGTGGATGGCTTTTGAGTCTGTCCAATTTCCCTTAGCCTTTCTGGCAGCTTCCTGACTTCCATGAATAGCAATAGGCCCTTGTTCCGAAGGTATCTTCATGCATAGATATGCTGGATAAAGAATTGCTTCGAAAGCATTAAGTGTCCCTCGACCAATGATTGCATTGTAGGGATATTTCATGTCAACAATATCAAACACAACCTGCTCAGTCCTTGTATTGTGGACAAATCCAAAGGTAACTGGCATTGTGATCTTTCCAAGTGCTACAATCTGCCTTCCTCCGAAGCCACAAAGAGGGTGTGTAGCATCATGAATCTTGTCCTCTGGCTCTTGCATCTGTCTGAAGGCTTTAGCAAATATGATATCGGCTGCACTGCCTGTATCAACTAGAACATTGTGGACCAGAAATCCCTTGATGACACAAGATATAACCATAGCATCATTATGGGGGTAATCCTTGAGCTGAAGGTCCTCCTAGGAGAAGGTGATTGGGATGTGGGACCATTTCGACTTGATGAAGGGTCCCTGTACCCCAACATGCTACACCCTTCTTTGAGCTTCCTTCTTATGCTTCTTGTTGGCCTGCTCTAAGCATGAACCGCCTGTTATCGGGAGCACCAGCTTTGTAGCCGAAGTAGCTTCAGCTTGCTTGTTGGACGAAGCCATCAGCTCAATCAGTGGAAGTGAGTTCACCGATGGTGGGCGCCAATGCTGGGGACTTCTTCTCAAATGCTATGAGTTAAGAACAAGACAACATAAAAAGGTTAATGGTTAGTACCCTTCGTCCTTCGAAGCATTATCTTCCTTAGGATATAATGATCTTCAGATGAAGGGCATGAAGGACATACCTTCGCCATCACAGTGTATATATTAATGAAAGAAGAAGCATATGAGACATGAGAATTAACATAAATAATTATATGGAATCATTAATATCTTTAAATTATATCATCATGAACAAACGTGAACAATATTGAATTACATTTATACCTTCGGCTTGACAGAAGGCAAAAGTCCAAGCATGACGCGTGAGTGAATACAAGTTAGCGTGAACAGTACAGGGGTACTGTTCATCTATTTATAGGCACAGGACGCAGCCTATGAGAAATTACATTCATACCCTTTACACATGGTTACAATCATAGCATAGGTTGTCATGGGCTAACTGGTCATTTCATCTTTTTAAGTCGGTGCATCTGGAGATACGTTACGAAGCTCCTTGACTGATAGCTTCGGTATTGTATTGTGGCCTTTCGAAGGTGCTTCTTCTTTACGAGACCTTCGGCAACGAAGCTGCCCCCCAACAAGAGTGTTTTGGACAAATCAAAAATTCTAACTCTATTATTTTTGAAATTCACAAGTGGTAGCTGATCCATTTGCTTTGGCCTTAATTTCTCCCCCTTTGGCATTAAGCACCAAAATGGGATCATTTTTGCCCTTTAACCACATTGCCTCACCAAAAATGTCAATTAAGAGCAAAAAGGCAATGAGATTGCAAGTATGAACTTGGAAGTAAGTACACTAATACCAGAGTGCAGTGGAAGTCTTTTCATCGTTCAAGTTTATTTTTCCCTTTCAATGCACCTTTGAGACTACATCAAGAGTACTCAAACAAATGGGTTAGTCTCAACGGGTCAAGTTGTAGCATATCTCCCCCTTAATATGTGCATCATTCGCATATGGACTTGTGAGGTCCGGGGAGGTCTTGTACAACTTGAGCACCACAAATATACAACGAATAATGTAAATTATAAAAGTAACATGATCAAAGGCATAGAACACATGTATGCGATAGATCAATCCAAGTTACACGAATCTAAGACATTTAGCTCACTACGCAACCTACAAAATGTTTTCTCATCCAACGGCTTGGTGAAGATATCGGCTAGCTGGTTCTCAGTGCTAATATGAAAAATATCGGTATCTCCCTTTTGCTGGTTATCCCTCAGGAAGTGATGCCGGATGTCTATGTGCTTAGTGCGGCTGTGTTCAACAGGATTATCCACCAAGCGGATTGCACTCTCATTATCACATAAGAGTGGGACTTTGCTCAGATTGTAGCCAAAGTCCCAGAGGGTTTGCCTCATCCAAAGTAGTTGCGCATAACACTGTCCTGCGGCAACATACTCGGCCTCAGCGGTGGATAGGGCAACGGATGTCTGTTTCTTGGAACTCTAGGACACCAGGGACCTTCCTAGAAATTGGCACGTCCCTGATGTACTCTTCCTATCTACCTTGCACCCAGCATAATCAGAGTTTGCGTATCCAATTAAGTCAAAGGTAGACCCCTTTGGATACCAGATGCCGAAGCAAGGCGTAGCAACTAAATATCTAAGAATTCGCTTAACGGCCACAAGGTGACATTCCCTAGGGCCAGATTGATATCTAGCACACATGCATACACTTAGCATAATGTCCGGTCTACTAGCACATAAATAAAGTAATGACCCTATCATAGACCGGTATGCCTTTTGATCAACGGACTTACCTCCTTTGTTGAGGTGGACATGCCCATCGGTTCCCATCGGTGTCTTTGCGGGCTTGGCATCCTTCATCCCAAACCTCTTGAGAAGATCTTGAGTGTACTTCGTTTGGGAGATGAAGGTGCCGTCCTTGAGTTGCTTCACTTGGAACCCAAGGAAGTATGTTAACTCGCCCATCATCGACATTTCAAATTTTTGCATCATCACCCTGCTAAACTCCTCACAAGACTTTTGATTAGTAGAACCAAATATTATGTCATCGACATAAATTTGGCATACAAAAAGATCACCATCACAAGTCTTCGTAAAAAGAGTGGGATCGGCTTTCCCAACCTTGAAAGCATTAGCAATTAAGAAATCTCTAAGGCATTCATACCATGCTCTTGGGGCTTGCTTAAGTCCATAGAGTGACTTAGAGAGCTTGAACACATGGTCGGGGTACCTGTCATCCTCAAAGCCAGGGGGTTGTTCCACGTATACCTCCTCCTTGATTGGCCCGTTGAGGAAAGCGCTCTTTACGTCCATTTAGAACAACCTGAAAGAGTGGTGAGCGGCATAGGCTAACAATATTCGAACAGACTCTAGCCTAGCCACAGGAGCAAAAGTCTCCTCAAAATCCAAACCTACGACTTGGGCATAACCTTTTGCCACAAGTAGAGCCTTGTTTCGTGTCACCACCCCGTGCTCATCTTGCTTGTTGTGGAACACCCACTTGGGTTCCACAACATTTTGCTTTGGACGTGGCACCAGGGTCCAAACTTCATTTCTCTTGAAGTTGTTGAGCTCTTCCTGCATGGCCAACACCCAGTCCGGATCTTGCAAGGCCTCTTCTACCCTAAAAGGCTCAATAGAAGAGACAAATGAGTAATGCTCACAAAAAATAGCTAATCTTGAACGAGTAGTTACTCCCTTGCTTATGTCACCTAGAATCTGGTCGACGGGGTGATGTCGTTGGATCGTTGCTCGAACTTGAGTTGGAGGGACCTGTGGTGCTTCTTCCTCCATCACATGATCTTCTTGTGCTCCCCCTTGATCATGCCCTTCTTCTTGAGGAACCTATTCATCATCTTTAGTTGGGGGTTGCACCATTATCGAGGAAGATGGTTGATCTTGATCCTATAATTCCTGTGGTCGCACATCACCTATTGCCATCGTGCGTATTGCGGCCGTCGGAATTTCTTCTTCATCTACATCATCATGATCAACTTGCTCTCTTGCAGAGCCATTAGTCTCATCAAATACAATGTCGCTAGAGACTTCAACCAATCTCGAAGATTTGTTGAAGACCCTATACGCCTTTGTATTTGAGTCATACCCTAGTAAAAACCCTTCTACTGCCTTGGGAGCAAACTTAGAATGTCTACCTTTCTTCACCAGAATGTAGCATTTGCTCCCAAATACTTGAAAGTAAGAAACATTGGGTTTGTTACCAGTAAGGAGTTCATAGGAGGTCTTCTTGAGAAGGTGATGCAGATAGAGCCGGTTTATGGCGTCGCAAGCTGTGTTCACAGCTTCCGACCAAAACCGCTCGGGCGTCTTGAACTCTCCAAGCATCGTTCTTGCCATGTCGATAAGCGTTCTGTTCTTCCTCTCTACCACACCGTTTTGCTGTGGTGTGTAGGGAGCGGAGAACTCGTGCTTGATGCCTTCCTCCTCAAGATACTCCTCCACTTGCAGATTTTTGAACTCGGACTCGTTGTCGCTTCTTATCTTTTTCACCTTGAGATCAAATTCATTTTGAGCCCTCCTTAAAAAGCGCTTTAGGGTACCTTGGGTTTCTGATTTATCCTACATAAAGAACACCCAAGTGAAGCGGGAAAAATCATCAACAATAACAAGACCATACTTACTTCCCCCGATGCTAAGGTAGGCAACAGGTCCAAAAAGATCCATGTGAAGAAGCTCCAGTGGTCTTGATGTTGTCATCACATTCTTGCTGTGATGAGTGCTTCCCACCTGTTTTCCTGCCTGACATGCTGCACAAGCTATGTCTTTCTCAAAGCAGACATCAGTTAGTCCTAACACATGCTCTCCCTTTAGAAGTTTATGAAGGTTCTTCATCCCAACATGTGCTAGACGGTGATGCCAGAGCCAGCCCATACTAGTCTTAGCCATTAAGCATGCATCTAGATCGGCATTCTCTTTCGAAAAATCAACTAAATAGAGCTTGTCGTCTAATACACCCTTAAATGCTAATGAACCATCACTCCTTCTAAAGACAGATACATCAACATATGTAAACAAACAATTGTAGCTCATGTGGCACAATTGACTTACAGACAGGAGGTTGTATCCTAATGACTCTACTAAAAATACATTTGAAATAGAGTGCTCGCTTGTGATGGCTATCTTTCCCAAACCTTTGACCTTGCCTTGATTCCCATCTCCAAATATGATTGTATCCTGGGAATCCTTGTTCTTGACGTAGGAGGTGAACATCTTCTTCTCCCCCGTCATGTGGTTTGTGCATCCGCTGTCGATGATCCAGCTTGAGCCCCCAGATGCATAAACCTGCAAGGCAATTTAATCTTGGGTTTTAGGTACCCAACTCTTGTTGGGTCCTGCAAGGTTAGTTATAATAGTTTTTAGAACCCATATGCAAGTCTTATCTCCCTTGCATTTGGATCCCAATTTCCTAGCAACTACTTTTGCATTCTTACATGAAAGAACAAAAGAGGCATTACAAGCATGGTAAATGGTAGAAGGTCCTTTACACATTTTTCTAGGAGCATGAGATACAACATGATTTCTCCTAAGCCTACTTCTACCATGAACAAAAGTATAGCTAGAGGCAAACATAGCATGTGAATCATTATAAGCAGTGTGAACATAACTCTTATTATAATGAGAACGACTAGCAACTTTTCTATCATAGATAAATGCATGGTTCCTTTGAGGACTACCAGCCATAGGTGTAACACCCCAGGTGTTTATATTCTGCTCGACAATGAGTACGGATTTAAGCATGTAATATCAGTGGATAAAATGGACACTAAGTTTTAATCATCTTCGCCTAGCGCGATTTTAATATCGTATTTGATCGGCTGTCGCGAGTGCGACGTCGTTTTTATTTTTATCTACTCGGGCTCTTCTTAGATTTTCGTGATGTTCGGAACATCGTTGTTCCGAAAATCGGTGCGTCCGATAATTATTTAAAATTCATCGCTCGCACGGACACGAATTCGGAAGCTCGACCCACTGGGTGATTTTATCCCGGGCAAATTAGTCTAAACTCGACGACTAAAATATTCAGTGCAAAATTTAAATTAATCGATTAAGGGAAATTAGAAACGTCCCTTAATTATTTCACTCTTGTTCGAGCAATCTCTACGAAGTCGGTAGAGACACTACTAGGGCAGGCTGTTTAAATAAACTGAACCCGAATCAACCAAAACCGGAATAATTGCTAGCCAATTCGGTTCCCTATTTCAAAATCTGAGAAAATAATATGCGTAGTCGTGTAGCGCGTCGGCCCTTTAATCATCGTCAAAAATCCCAACTCAAAAATATCTATGAATTTTCGAATAAAGAAAAAAAAAAGAAAATCTTCTTTACAGCTGTTACTTCTTCTTGTCCCATCGCCGCTCAAGCACAGAATTTCCTTTATCTTCTTCCCCTGTGCGCTCCAATTTTTCTTCTCCACGCACGCACGACGCCATCGTCTTCTCCACTCACGCGCAGCCGAAGCTCCTGTGCGCTCATCCCTCTGCTCGGGACGCGCCCTGCCATGTTCCCTGCCCATGGCAGCCGCCCGGCCGAGCTCCATCTCCAGCCGCGAGTTCCCCCTGCTCAGCACCTCCTCGAGCTCCTCCATGGCCGCGAATCCCCTGTCCCCATGGCCGCGCCCAACTCCGAGCGCTCGCCGGATCTCCCTGCTCGGCTTCGACTGTCGTTCCCCGTGCTCTGGTTATCTCCCTCCTCTTCTCACTCTGTCAGTCCTATGGCGCTGGTCGGATCTCCCAGGTCGTCGCGCCCTCTACTCCTTCCAGCCCGCGCAAGTTTTTCCGCTCGTCTCCCATGGTGGTCGCAGAGTGCGCTAGATCCTACTCGCGCGTCCCTGCTCTGCACCCCGAGCTCCCTGCGTGTCGTGCCGCTTCCAGCTCCAGCGCCGGTCGCTCCTATCCGGCTCCCTGCTCAGCTCTCCTGTGTGTGCGCGTCACGGCGTGGACACCATGGACCTGCGTCCTGCGCGCTCCTCTGTGTCGAGTCTCTGCTCACCCTCAGTTCCCATGGCAGCCGCGCTCCCTGCTCGCGCCGTCGTCGAGCTTCCTGATGCGCGCGCCCTACTCTGTGCGCGTCTCTGGTCCTAGCTCGCCGCACCGGAGCTCCCATCGCCGCGCCCAGCCCCATCTTCTCCTTCCTCCCTGCAATGGCCTCCTCTACGATCCCCTCGGCTCGTCGCGCCCGGCTGCAACTCGCTAGACCGTCTCTGCTCTCTCCATGTCGCGCTTCTCCTTGTGTGCCGTGCCTGCGTGCTGCTCGCCCTAGCTCCCAGCCATGGTGTCGCCCAGAGCTCCTGCGTTGTGTGCCCAGCTCCCTTTTCCATATGTGCGCGCTTGGCTCGCTTTTCTGCGTGCCCAGCGTTTTGCTCCCGCTCGTCCCTGCGCATCTGCGTTCTGCTCGGATTTGGTTTGCCGCGCCCCTGCGCTCGTCGCGGTGCTCCAGCTCGGATTCAGTCATGCGCGTAGCCGCTTTTCATCTCCCTGCTCAGCTCGCCGCGCGCCCCTGTTCATCTTCCTCCTTGTTCCCTGCTCGCGTCGTAGTTTCTCAACTCATCGGCACTTGTTTAAGCCGTCCCAGCTCCCTGCTGCGCTCGCCACGCTCTGCCGAGGCCCCTGCTCCCACACGGGTCCCCGGCTCCCTACTCGCCTAGCGTCGCGCGCTCTCCTTGTATCCATGGCGTCTATTCCCTGATCGCCCTCTAGCTCTGTTGTTGCGCAATTCACCGATGTTCCTCCCTTTTTGCTCGTCGCGCACGCAAAATTTCCTGCTCGCTGGCGACTTGTGTCTTCTTCAGCCAAGCCACATCTAGCACTGTTCGTGTCGCCGTCGCTCACCGTGGAACCAGCTTGCCCATGCCGAGCTCATGAGCGACTCGACCGTCGTTTCTAGTGTTCGGCCTCCCCTGCAAGCTGTTCATGCCTCTGTTCCTCACCATGGCGGTGTCGTGGCGTGGCGTGGCGACGTCGTGTGCATCACAGCAGCCGTCCTGACCGCAAAGCAGTCCGCGCAATAAAGTTCGCCTGGCTATGACCTCGCCTTGTTCCCTATCGCGCTCGCCTCCGTGGCTGCTGCCTAGCCCATCTCCTTGATGCCGCATGGGCCCCTGTTGCCTGGTCCCAGTGCTCGTGCTTACCCTCGGCTCGCGTCGACGCTCGCGCACTTACTCATCGTCTCTACGGTGCACCCGCTCTTCATCCATCGGGTTTCGCGCGTGCTCGCGTTTGCCATCGAGTCGTCGAACCCGTCATCCCCTGCTCGACCCCTACCTCAGCAGCTCGCTCCAGACTTCAATCGAAGATCGTTGTCGTTCTGCGCGTCATCAAGAAATCCCAAGCGTCGGGTGAAGACGAAGCCAGCAGCATGGTGTTTACCAAGTGCGTGACAGAAAGCTCGAACATCCTGCGCGACTCAAGTTCAATTCGTCAAAATTATTCAGTCGAGGAGAAGATCTTCAACAATTAATTATCGAAGAAAAGAAGGCCCCTGGATGACGTCAACCGGAAACCGTAGACGTGCTTCCGATTATCTCATCGAATTAGTCAGGGTAAGCAAATTTGTTATTCGTATTAGCAGATTGATGGATGGTTTGACTAGGTAAAATATTTATTAGATTGCCGGAGTCGCTTTAGTAATTTGGTCGATGTCGTAGGATGAAAGAGGTCTCAATAGGTCTCAGTGTTTGCGGGACTGTAGGTGTTAAAAATGGGAAGTTTTATTAATATATAAGATACACAGTTTAAAGAATTAATAAAAAGCTAGGTATAAAAATAGATGTTTTAGTGTTATTAGGTCAATTTGGTTCATGGATGTAGTCGATGCCCTACTGTGATATCCATGATGCTTAATGCTTGGTTTTAAGTGTTTCATCCTTTTTAGTGTAGATTATTTATATTATACTCGTATTACTTGTGCTCATACATGTGCATCGTGCATCTCATGAGGTACAATAAATAATCGTGTGATGCGGAAGACAACCTAAGTCGACCCCAAGTGCGGGCTACTCCGCATGATGAAGCTGATGGACCAACCTGAAGATGGTTAAATCAAGCAAGTGCTCGGTCGAGGGATACTCGTCAAGCGGACATCACCTAACAAACACTAACCTAGTGTTATTCAGGCAAGCCCCGGTGCATTCGCCACCTCCTTGTGTTTTAAAATCTTTATCACCTTGTTTGATGCATTAGGTGATAGGAGTTGTGTGCTAAAACTATTGATGCATTCCCTTCCTTGAAAAACTGATTACCCTTCCTTGATCACCTGTTTTATAAAAAGATTTTTGATGCTTAGCCTTGCTTTAGAAAACAAAATGTTTTGTTTTAAAACAAAGGTGATGCTTCAGTGGGTGGGAATGTTTTTAAAAATAAAACTTGATGATGGATCTGTCAAAGGCCTTGATGGATTCAACATTGGAAAAGATGTACCTCTGCCAGGTACCAAACTTTGGGTTGAAATGATAAAGCTGAGACCGGGCGGTTGACTTGCACGAGAAAGGAGTCTCGGTGTAGTGTCTCCGTCTGAGTCGATTAAGGATCGTCTCGATGTAGGCTTGCTGATCGAGGACCCTTTAACTGGTCACATGCCTCGTCATGGGTAAGCTTTGCCTCGGGTAGACTAATACCAGAATAAGATACCACGCAATGGGAGTGGAGAGATGGCGAGAGTAGCGTGTACCCTCCGTGGCAAGAGGCTGGACGGTGGTGTATCTATGCTCTCGGTTGGCGTGAACCTGATCTGGTCTTAAGAACCCCAGTGGCGAGTTGACATATGCAAGGGTTAAGTACTACATATGTCGTGTGATTGGAGATCCTCAGCTGAGTATAATCGATTCGGATCGCCGTACCTTCGCGGTTATGAAGACTTGGTCACTGCCCTACAAGTAGCAATCAAGTGAACTAAAGGGATGATGAAAAGACGGCTAGTATAGGCCAAGTGCTTGAAATAGGGTAGAACTCTAGATGCAGGTAACTTTACTTAACCTGACAAGTAAAATTGGATTTTAAGGATCCACTCGTAGTAAGCTTTTCTGCAAAACAGAGTCTTTGATTCTTGATAAACCATACCTTGAATCCCTCTAGCCAGCATACCCTTGAGAGTCTTTTCTTTAGTCGGGTAAGTCTTGCTGAGTAATTCCGTACTCAGGGTTTTATTCCCTGTTGTTTTTCAGGTTCTAACCTTGTGCTGCTGTGATGGTGTTAAGTGCCGGTGGGCTCGGCCTTCTTATAAGTCTAAGTAACCCTTCTATACTTCTTATGGAGGATGGTCGTTTGAGCTAGCATATATTTCAAACTTATACTTTTGTAATCACTCCGATAAAATAATGTAAAATTTTTGTAACTTGTAAAATTTGGTAATAAGATTTCCGCTGCAAAAATATTGGTGTGTGTGATTTGTATCACTTAATCCCGCGATCTTGGTTGTAAGTGGTTTATCTGATGTCCTTGGGGCAATCGGACAGATCCTGTTAAGTTATCTGGTGCACATGCATAGTCGTCTGAGGTCTTTGTGACAAAGACAGGTGCATGTGGGCCCAATAACTTGGAGGTTCTGCCACAGTAGGGGCCATCCCTTTCTCCTTGTTGGGAACGGGAGTCCTTTGGCTTGTTAAGTTCTTGGTTTCCTTTCGAAAACCAAGCCCATCCTTAATTGAGGGGTGTCTACCAACAGTGTAGGCATCTAAAAGTCGCCTAGAGGGAGGGTGAATAGGCGGAATATGAAAATTACAAATTTAAGCACAACTACAAGCCGGGGTTAGCGTTAGAAATATAATTGAGTCCAAAAGTGAGGGCAGAAATAAATCACAAGCAAATAAGAATGGATGACACCGTGATTTGTTTTACCGAGGTTCGGTTCTTGCAAACCTACTCCCCGTTGAGGTGGTCACAAAGACCGGGTCTCTTTCAACCCTTTCCCTCTCTCAAACGGTCACTTAGACCGAGTGAGCTTCCTTCCTTGATTTCCAGGGTCACTTAGACCCTGCAAGGACGACCACACAATTGGTGTCTCTTGCTTTTCTTACAAGGTTTTGAGAGTAAGAATGAGAGAAAGAAGAAAGCCAACCAAGCAACAAGAGCAACAAAAGAACACAAGTCCTAAAAAATAGAGTTGAATTGGGGACTTTGATTCGATCGGAGGCTTTGATTTGTGTCTTGGAGTGTTGTGTATTGCTCTTGTATTGAATGAGGTGTAGTGAATGTTTGGATGCCTTGAAGGATGGTGGTTGGGGGGTATTTATAGCCCCAACCACCAATATGGCCGTTGGTGAAGGCTTCTGTCGTATGGCGCACCGGACAGTCCGGTGCACCAGCCATGTCACCAGGCTATTGGGTTCTGACCGTTGGAGCTCTGACTTGTGGGGCCACCAGACAGTCCGGTGGTGCACCGGACAGGTCCTGTTCACTGTCCCGTGCGCCTTCTGGCGCCTGCTCTGACTTCTGCATGTGTAGGCGCGCACTGTTTGCTTTCACTGTTCATTTGCAGACGACCGTTGGCGCGAAGTAGCCGTTGCTCCGCTGGCACACCGGACAGTCCGGTGCTACACCGGACAGTACGGTGAATTATAGCAGAGCGGCTCCCCAAATTCCCGAAGCTAGCAAGTTCGAGTTGATCCTCCCTGGTGCACTGGACACTGTCCGGTGCGCCAGACCAGGACTGCCTTCGGTATACTTTGCTCCTTTGTTTTGAACCCTTTCTTTTGACTTTGTATTTGTTTGTTGTGAACCTTTGGCACCTGTAGAACTCATAATCTAGAGCAAACTAGTTAGTTCAATTGTTTGTGTTGGGCAATTCAACCACCAAAATTCATTTGGAAAAGGTTTGACCCTTATTTCCCTTTCAATCTCCCCCTTTTTGGTTATTGATGCCAACACAAACCAAAGCAAATATAAAAGTGCAGAATTGAACTAGTTTGCATAAGGTAAGTGCAAAGGTTGCTTGGAATTGAAACCAATATAATTATTTTAATAGATATGCATGGATGGTTTTCTTCTTATTTAAAATTTTGGACCTCATTTGCACCACAAGTTTTGTTTTTGCAAATCCTTTGTAAAATTCTTTTCAAAACATTTTGCAAATAGTCAAAGGTACATGAATAAGATTGAAAGAAGGATTTTCAAGATTTTGAAATTTTCTCCCCTGTTTCAAATGCCTTTTCCTTTGACTTAAACAAAACTCCCCCTAAATAAAATTCTCCTCTTAGTGTTCAAGAGGGTTTTGCAAGTTTTGAAGATACTACTTTCTCCCCCTTTTGAACGCAATAAGATATCAATTTGAAAAACTTCATTTTTAAAATTCGGTGGTGGTGCGGTCCTTTTGCTTTGGGCTCATACTTTCTCCCCCTCTGGCATGAATCGCCAAAAACGGATACTTGTGAGTGAAATATAAGCCCTTTTACTTTCTCCCCAATGGCAAATACATAGAGATGAGTGAAGATTATACCAAAGTGGAGAATGATGCGGAATACCGGCAAATACCAATGGAGTTGAGTGGAAGCGCCTTCTTTGCCAAATACTCCATTTCCCTTTCAATTCTATGACTAAGCATAATAATACACTTGAAAACACATTAGTCATAGACATAAAAGAGATATGATCAAAGGTATATAAATGAGCTATGTGTGCAGAGTATCAATCAAAGTTCCTAGAATCAAGAATATTTAGCTCATTCCTAAGTTTGGTAAAGGTTTTCTCATCTAGTGGCTTGGTAAAGATATCGGCCAATTGATCTTTGGTGTTTATATAGGCTATCTCAATATCCCCCTTTTGTTGGTGATCTCTCAAAAAGTGATACCGAATGGCTATGTGCTTAGTGCGGCTGTGTTCAATGGGATTATCCGCCATACGGATTGCACTCTCATTATCACATAGGAGAGGGACTTTGCTAAATTTGTAGCCATAGTCCTTAAGGATTTGCCTCATCCAAAGTAATTGCGCGCAACAATGGCCTGCGGCAATGTACTTGGCTTCGGCGGTAGAAAGAGCTACTGAGTTTTGTTTCTTTGAAGCCCAAGACACTAGGGATCTCCCCAGAAACTGACAAGTCCCTGATGTGCTCTTCCTATCAATTTTACACCCTGCCCAATCAGCATCGGAATATCCTAGTAAATCAAAAGAGGATCCCTTGGGGTACCAAAGACCAAACTTAGGTGTTTGAACTAAATATCTCAAGATTCTCTTCACGACCCTAAGGTGAACTTCCTTAGGGTCGGCTTGAAATCTTGCACACATGCATACAGAAAAGCATAATGTCCGGTCGAGATGCACATAAATAGAGTAAAGATCCTATCATCGACCGATATACCTTTTGATCTACGGATTTACCTCCCGTGTCAAGGTCGAGATGCCCATTGGTTCCCATGGGTGTCTTGATGGGCTTGGCATCCTTCATTCCAAACTTGGTGAGTATATCTTGAATGTACTTCGTTTGGCTGATGAAGGTGCCCTCTTGGAGTTGCTTGACTTGGAATCCTAGAAAATACTTCAACTCACCCATCATAGATATCTCGAATTTTTGTATCATGATCCTACTAAACTCTTCACAAATAGATTTGTTAGTAGACCCAAATATGATATCATCAACATAAATTTGGCATACAAACAAATCATTTTCAATTGTTTTAGTAAAGAGTGTAGGATCGGCCTTGCCGACTTTGAAGCCATTAGTGATAAGAAAATCTCTTAGGCATTCATACCATGCTCTTGGGGCTTGCTTGAGCCCATAAAGCGCCTTAGAGAGTTTATATACATGGTTAGGATACTCACTATCTTCAAAGCCGGGAGGTTGCTCAACATAGACCTCTTCCTTGATTGGTCCATTGAGGAAGGAACTCTTCACGTCCATTTGGTAAAGCTTAAAGCCATGGTAAGTAGCATAGGCAAGTAATATGCGAATTGACTTAAGCCTAGCTACGGGTGCATAGGTTTCACCAAAATCCAAACCTTCGACTTATGAATACCCTTTGGCCACAAGTTGTGCCTTGTTCCTTGTCACCACACCATGCTCATCTTGCTTGTTGCGGAAGACCCACTTGGTTCCCACAACATTTTGGTTAGGACATGGAACTAAATGCCATACCTCATTCCTTGTGAAGTTGTTGAGCTCCTCTTGCATCGCCAGCACCCAATCCGAATCTTTAAGTGCATCCTCTAGCCTGTGTGGCTCAATAGAGGAGACAAAAGAGTAATGTTCACAAAAATGAGCAACACGAGATCGAGTGGTTACCCCCTTATGAATGTCTCCTAGGATGGTGTTCACGGGGTGATCTCGTTGGATTGCTTGGTGGACTCTTGGGTGTGGCGGTCTTGGATCTTGTTCATCTTCCTTGTCTTGATTATTGGCATCTCCCCCTTGATCATTGTCGTCCTCTTGAGGTGGCTCATCTTCTTGATCTTCTCCTTCATCATCTTGAGCCTCATCCTCATCTTGGGTTGGTGGAGATGCTTGCATGGAGGAAGATGGTTGATCTTGTGCTTGTAGAGGCTCTTCGGATTCCTTAGGACACACATCCCCAATGGACATGTTCCTTAGCGTGATGCATGGAGCCTCTTCATCATCTAATTCATCAAGATCAACTTGCTCTACTTGAGAGCCGTTAGTCTCATCAAACACAATGTCACAAGAAACATCAACTAGTCCAGTGGACTTGTTAAAGACTCTATATGCCCTTGTGTTTGAGTCATAACCAAGTAAAAAGCCTTCTACAGCCTTAGGTGCAAATTTAGATTTTCTTCCTCTTTTAACAAGAATAAAGCATTTGCTACCAAAGACTCTAAAATATGAAACATTGGGCTTTTTACCGGTGAGGAGTTCATATGATGTCTTCTTGAGGATTCGGTGTAGATATAACCGGTTGATGGTGTATCAAGCGGTGTTGACCGCCTCGGCCCAAAACCGATCCAAAGTCTTGTATTCATCAAGCATGGTCCTTGTCATGTCTAATAGAGTTCTATTCTTCCTCTCCACTACACCATTTTGTTGTGGCATGTAGGGAGAAGAGAACTCATGCTTGATGCCCTCCTCCTCAAGAAAGCCTTCAATTTGAGAGTTCTTGAACTCCATCCCTTGTCGCTTCTTATTTTCTTGATCCTCAAGCCAAACTCATTTTGAGCCCGTCTCAAGAATCCTTTCAAAGTCTCTTGGGTTTGAGATTTTTCATGTAAAAAGAATACCCAAGTGAAGCAAGAATAATCATCCACATAACTAGATAGTACTTACTCCCGCCGATGCTTATGTAAGCTATCGGGCCGAATAGGTCCATGTGGAGGAGCTCAAGTGGCCTGTCAGTCGTCATGATGTTCTTGTGTGGATGATGAACACCAACTTGCTTCCCTGCTTAGCATGCGCTACAAATCCTGTCTTTCTCAAAGTGAACATTGGTTAGTCCCAAAATGTGCTCTCCCTTTAGAAGCTTGTGAAGATTCTTCATTCCAACATGGGCTAGTCGGCGGTGCTAGAGCCAACCCATGTTAGTCTTAGCAATTAGGTAAGTATCAAGTTCAGCTCTATTGAAATCAACTAAGTACAGCTGACCCTCTAATACTCCCTTAAAAGCTACTGAATCATCACTTCTTCTAAAGACGGTAACACCTGTATATGTAAAAAGACAGTTGTAACCCATTTTGCATAATTGAGAAACAGAAAGCAAGTTGTAATCTAAAGAATCTACAAGAAAAACATTGGAAATAGAGTGGTCAGGTGATATAGCAATTTTACTCAATCCTTTGACCAAACCTTGATTTCCATCCCCAAATGTGATCGCTCTTTGGGGATCTTGGTTTTTCTTGTAGGAGGAGAACATCCTTTTCTCCTCGGTCATATGGTTTGTGCACCCACTATCGATGATCCAACTTGAGCCCCCGGATGCATAAACCTACAACACAAATTTAGGCCTTGTTCTTAGGTACCCAAATGGTCTTGGGTCCTTTTACATTAGAAACAAGCACCTTGGGTACCCAAACACAAGTCTTGGATCCCTTGTGTTTGCCCCTAACATATTTGGCAACTACCTTGCCTGATTTGTTAGTTAGCACATAAGAAGCATCAAAAGTTTTGAATGAAACATTATGATCATTTGATGTAGTAGGAGTTTTCTTCTTAGGCATTTTAACATGTGTAGAACTCCTAGAGCTAGAAGCCTCATTCTTATAAATAAAAGCATGGTGAGTAACAGAATGAGTCTTCTTTGCATGAATTCTCCTAATCTTATCTTCAGGATAACCAGCAGGGTACAAAATGTAACCCTCATTATCCTGAGGCATGGGAGCCTTGCCCTTAACTAATATGGACAATCTTTTAGGAGGGGCATTAAGCTTGACATTGTCCCCCTGTTGGAAACCAATGCCATCCTTAATGCCAGGGCGTCTCCCACTATAAAGCATGCTACGAGCAAATTTAAATTTCTCATTTTCTAGTTCATGCTCGGCAATTTTAGCATCTAATTTTGCTATATGATCATTTTGTTGTTTAATCATAGCAAGGTGATCATGAATAGGATCAATGTTAACATCTCTACATCTAGTGCAAATAGAAACGTGCTCAACGGTAGATGTAGAGGGTTTGCAATCATTTAATTCAACAATCTTAGCATGTAAAATGGCATTCTCATCTCTAAGATTGGAAATGGAAACATTGCAAACATCTAATTCCTTAGCCTTAGCAATTAATTTTTCATTCTCAAACTTAAGGCTAGCAAGAGAGGCATTCAATTTTTCAATCTTAGCAATTAGACTAGAATTACATTTCTAAGATTGGCAATTGAATCATCACAAATATTTGACTTCTCAACCTTAGCAACCAAATTAGCATTCTCAATTCTAAGGTTGGAGATAGTGTCATGGCAAGTACTTAGCTCACTAGTTAATTTTTCATTTTTCTCTACCTCATGAGCATAAGCATTTTTAGCCTTAACATGCTTTTTGTTTTCTTTGATAAGGAAGTCCTCTTGGCTATCCAAGAGTTCATCCTTCTCATGAATGGCACTAATCAATTCATTTAATTTCTCCTTTTGTTGCATGTTAAGATTAGCAAAAAGAGTAAGCAAGTTATCCTCCTCATCACTAGAGTTATCATCATCACTAGAGGTTGCATATTTAGTGGAGGATCTTGATTTTACCTTCTTCTTCTTGCCGTCCTTTGCCATGAGGCATTTGTGGCCAACATTGGGGAAGAGAAGTCCTTTGTTGACGGCGATGTTGGCGGCGTCCTCTGAGAGCACCTAGAGGGGGGGTGAATAGGTGATCCTGTAAAACTTGAAAACTTAAGCCACAAAAACTTGGTTAAGCGTTAGCACAATAATTGCCAAGTGGCTAGAGAGGAGTCTCAACAAAACACAATAACCACAAGAGATCAATCACAGAGATGGCACGGTGGTTATCCCGTGGTTCGGCCAAGACCAACGCTTGCCTACTCCACGTTGTGGCGTCCCAACGGACGAGGGTTGCAATCAACCCCTCTCAAGCGGTCCAAAGACCCACTTGAATACCACGGTGTTTTGCTTGCTTTTCTTAATCCCGTTTGCGAGGAATCTCCACAACTTGGAGCCTCTCGCCCTTACACTTGAATATCACAAAGACGCACAGAGCAAGGGAGGGATTAGCAACTCACACAAGACACAAAGATTACAGCAAATACGCACACACAAGACCCAGACTTAAGCTCAAAAGACTAGGACACTAGAACGGAGCTTAAATCACTAGAATGTCGAACAAGTGCGCAAGAATGGAGTGTGAGTGATCAAGAGTGCTTAAGGAATGCTTGGTGTGCTCCTCCATACGCCTAGGGGTCCCTTTTATAGCCCCAAGGTAGCTAGGAGCCGTTGAGAGCAATCCTGGAAGGCAGATCTTGCCTTCTGTCGACTAGCGCACCGGACAGTCCGGTGCACCACCGGACACAGTCCGGTGCAGATATCCTTCCTTATTTGGCGAAGCCGACCGTTGGAGTCTGAGAGCCGTTGGCGCACCGGACACTGTCCGGTGCACACCGGACAGTCCGGTGCACCAATGTGACCGTTGGCTCGGCCACGCGTCATGCGCGGAATCCTCGGCCGACCGTTGCCCCGGCTGACCGTTGACTCACCGGACAGTTCGGTGCACCACCGGACAGACCGGTGAATTTTAGTCGTACGTCGTTGATGGTTTCCCGAGAGCGACGAGTTCGCCTGTGAACGGCTCACCGGACAGTCCGGTGCACCACCGGACAGTCCGGTGAATTATAGCCGTACACCGCCGTCGAAGTCCTGAGAGCAGCCTGTTCGCCAGAGCCAGCCTGGCGCACCCGACACTGTCCGGTGCACCACCGGACAGTCCGGTGCATCCAGACTGAGCAGACTTTAGCTGAACAAAGTCATCTCATTTTCAATTCAATCTTTCCTGTTTCCAGCAGTTAGACACAATACATTAGTCCATAAAGCAATGTACTAAGTCTAGAAACATACCTTTTGACATGATTTGTCCTTTGTCCACCACTTTGCATAGATTAGCACAAAAGCACTTGTGTTGGCACTCAATCACCAAAATACTTAGAAATGGCCCAAGGGCACATTTCCCTTTCAATCTCCCCCTTTTTGGTGATTTATGCCAACACAACATAAAGCAACTAGAACAAGTGCAATACCAATGCAAATGAAAACCAAAAGTTGTTTTGAATCAATTTTGGCATATATGGATCACTCTTTGCCACCACTTGGTTTGTTTTTGCAAATCAAACTCAAACTCCTATCTCTAAGTCAAATTCACTTGTAGAGACATAAAGAAGGGTATTCCAAAGGAAATTGATCAAGGATTTCAAAAACTCCCCCTTTTTCCCATAATCAACACTTCTCCCCACATGTGGCCAACTTTTGACAAAAGAGACAATAAAAGAGTTTTGACAAACCAAAAGCTCTAATCTACTAGTTTCAAAATTTCTCAAGTGGTAGCTGATCCATCTATTGCTTTGGCCTTTATTTTCTCCCCCTTTGGCATCAAACACCAAAACGGGATCAATCTTGGCCCTTTAACCCCATTGCCTCACCAAAATCTTCAAATAAGAGTACATGAGATGAACTTGGAATAAGTTACCCTCTCATCGGAGTGCAGTGGAAGTCTTTCATGGTCCAAGTCCACCTTTCCCTTTCAAACCTCCTTTGAGACTAAAACAAGCAAACTCAAGCACACGGTTAGTCTCAAAGGGTCAAGTTGTAGCACAACTCCCCCTAAATATGTGCATCGCTTGCACAAGGACTTGTGAGGTCCGGGGGGTGATTGTACAACTTGAGCACCATAGATAAGCAACAAAATGCATAAGGAACATGATCAAAGGCATAAACACATGTATGCTATGAATCAATCCAAGTTCCGCGAATCTAAGATATTTAGCTCACTTCGCAGCCTGCAAAAGGTCTTTTCATCTAAAGGCTTAGTGAAGATATCGGCTA
This sequence comes from Zea luxurians, assembly GCA_029449295.1. NCBI lineage: Eukaryota > Viridiplantae > Streptophyta > Magnoliopsida > Poales > Poaceae > Zea > Zea luxurians. The sequence goes on along the minus strand of JAOPSE010000010.1, from coordinate 30,624,448 downwards.
GCTGGTTCTCGGTGCTAACATGAAACACTTCGATATCTCCCTTTTGCTGGTGGTCCCTCAAAAAGTGATGCCGGATGTCAATGTGCTTTGTGCGGCTGTGCTCAACAGGATTTTCCGCTATTCGGATAGCACTCTCATTGTCACATAGGAGTGGGACTTTGCTCAGATTGTAGCCAAAGTCCCGGAGGGTTTGCCTCATCCAAAGTAGTTGCGCACAACACTGTCCTGCGGCAACGTACTCGGCCTCAGCGGTGGATAGGGCAACGGAGGTTTGTTTCTTAGAGTTCCACGACACCAGGGACCTTCCTAAGAATTGGCACGTCCCCGATGTACTCTTCCTATCGACCTTACATCCAGCATAGTCGGAATCTGAATATCCAATCAAGTCAAAGTTAGACCCCTTTGGATACCAGATCCCGAAGCAAGGTGTAGCGACTAAATATCAAAGAATTCGCTTCACAGCCACTAAGTGACACTCCTTAGGATCAGATTGAAATCTAGCACACATGCATATGCTAAGCATAATATCCGGTCTACTAGCACATAAATAAAGCAAAGAACCTATCATGAACCGGTATGCTTTTTGATCAACGGACTTACCTCCTTTGTTGAGGTCGGTGTGTCCGTCAGTTCCCATCGGCGTCTTTGCGGGCTTGGCGTCCTTCATCCCAATCCGCTTTAGCAAGTCTTGCGTGTACTTCGTTTGGGAAATGAAGGTGTCGTCCTTGAGTTGCTTCACTTGGAACCCAAGGAAGTAGTTCAACTCGCCCATCATCGACATCTCGAATTTCTGCGTCATCACCCTGCTAAACACTTCACAAGACTATTGGTTAGTAGAACCAAATATTATGTCATCGACATAAATTTGGCACACAAAAAGATCACCATCGCAAGTCTTAGTAAAAAGAGTTGGATCGGCTTTCCCAACCTTGAAAGTATTAGCAATTAAAAAGTCTCTAAGGCATTCATACCATGCTCTTGGGGCTTGCTTAAGTCCATAGAGCACCTTAGAGAGCTTACACACGTGGTCGGGGTACCGTTCATCCTCGAAGCCAGGGGGTTGCTCCACGTACACCTCCTCTTTGATCGGCCCGTTGAGGAAAGCGCTCTTCACATCCATTTGGTACAACCTGGAGGAATGGTGAGCGGCATATGCTAGCAAAATACGAATTGATTCTAGCCTAGCCACAGGAGCAAAAGTCTCCTCAAAGTCCAAACCTGCGACTTGGGCATAACCTTTTGCCACAAGTCGAGCCTTGTTCCTTGTCATCACCCCGTGCTCGTCCTGTTTGTTGCGGAACACCCACTTGGTTCCCACAACATTTTGCTTGGGACGAGGCACCAGTGTCCAAACTTCATTGCGCTTGAAGTTGTTGAGTTCCTCCTGCATGGCCAACACCCAGTCCGGATCTAGCAAGGCCTCTTCTACCCTGAAAGGCTCAATAGAAGAGACAAAGGAGTAATGCTCACAAAAATTAACTAATCTTGAACGAGTAGTTACTCCCTTGCTAATATCACCCAAAATTTGGTCGACGGGATGATTCCTTTGAATCATTGCTCGAACTTGGGTTGGAGGTGCCTGAGGTGCTTCTTCCTCATCACTTTGAACATCCTGTGCTCCCCCTTGATCATGCGCCTCCACTTGAGGTACCTGTTTGTCATCTTGGGTTGGGGGATGCACCATAGTTGAGGAAGAAGGTTGATCTTGCTCCTTTTGTTCCAGTGGCCTCACATCTCCAATCGCCATGGTGCGCATTGCGGCCGTTGGAACATCTTCTTCATCTGCATCATCAAGATCAACAACTTGCTCTCTTGGAGAGCCATTAGTCTCATCAAATACAACGTCGCTAGAGACTTCAACCAAACCCGATGATTTGTTGAAGACCCTATACGCCTTTGTATTTGAATCATAACCTAATAAAAACCCTTCTACAGCTTTGGGAGCAAATTTAGAAGTTCTACCTTTCTTCACAAGAATATAACACTTGCTCCCAAATACACGAAAATAAGACACATTGGGTTTGTTACCAGTTAGCAGCTCATATGAAGTCTTCTTAAGGAGGCGGTGAAGATAGACCCTGTTGATGGTGTGGCAAGCCGTGTTCACGGCTTCCGACTAAAAATGCTCGGGGGTCTTGAACTCTCCAAGCATAGTCCTCGCCATATCGATGAGTGTCCTATTCTTCCTCTCTACCACACCATTTTGCTGTGGTGTGTAGGGAGCGGAGAACTCGTGCTTGATCCCTTCCTCCTCAAGGAACTCCTCCACTTGAAGGTTCTTGAATTCGGACCCGTTGTCGCTCCTTATCTTCTTCACCTTGAGCTCAAACTCATTTTGAGCTCTCCTGAGGAAGCGCTTGAGGGTCCCTTGGGTTTCAGATTTATCTTGCAAGAAAAATCATCAACTATAACAAGACCATACTTACTTCCTCCTATACTTAGATAGGCGACGGGTCCGAAGAGGTCCATATGAAGCATCTCCAAGGGTCTTGATGTGGTCATCACATTTTTGGTGTGATGAGAGCCTCCCACCTGTTTCCCTGCTTGACAAGCTGCACAAGGTCTATCTTTTTCGAAATGTACATTAGTTAGACCTATCACGTGTTCTCCCTTTAGAAGCTTGTGGAGGTTCTTCATCCCAACATGTGCTAAGCGGCGATGCCACAACCAGCCCATGCAAGTCTTAGCAATTAAGCATGCATCTAGACCGGCCTCTTCTTTTGCAAAATCAACCAAATAAAGTTAGCCGTCTAGTACACCCTTAAAAGCTAGTGAACCATCACATCTTCTAAAGACAGACACATCTACATTTGTAAATAGACAATTATATCCCATTTTGCATAATTGACTAACAGATAACAAATTATATCCAAGCGACTCAACTAAAAACACATTAGAAATAGAGTGCTCAGATGAAATAGCAATTTTACCTAACCCTTTTACCTTGCCTTGGTTCCCATCACCGAATATTATTGAATCTTGGGGATCATTGTTCTTGACGTAGGAAGAGAACATCCTCTTTTCCCCCGTCATGTGGTTTGTGCATCCGCTGTCGATAATCCAGCTTGAACCCCCGGATGCATAAACCTGCAAGGCAAATTTAGGCTTGGGTCTTAGGTACCCAACTCTTGTTGGGCCCTACAAGGTTAGTCACAAGTGTCTTAGGGACCCAAATGCAAGTTTTATCTCCCTTGCATCTTCCCCCTAACTTCCTAGCAATTACCTTCTTACCCTTTCTACAAATGGTAAATGAAGCATTGCAAGCATAATAAATTGTAGAAGGTTCATTAACTTTCCTAGGAATATTAACAACATTTCTCCTAAGCATATTATGAACAATATTTCTCCTACCAACATTTCTATCATGCACATAGGAAGAGCTAGAAGCAAACATGGCATGAGAATCAAAAGCATCATATGCATTACAACTCCTATGAGTATTTCTAGATTGTCTCCTATCATGGTACATAAAAGCATGATTCTTTTGCACACTACTAGCCATAGGGGCCTTCCCTTTCTCCTTGGCGGGGATGGGAGCCTTATGGCTTGTTAAGTTCTTGACTTCCCTCTTGAAGCCAAGGCCATCCTTAATTGAGGGGTGTCTACCAATTGTGTAGGCATCCCTTGCAAATTTTAATTTGTCAAATTCACTCTTGCTAGTCTTAAGTTGAGCATTAAGACTAGCTACTTCATCATTTAGTTTGGAAATGCACTCTAGGTGTTCACTACAAGTATTAACATTAAGATCTTTACACCTAGTGCAAACATGTTCTACACAAGAGTTAGATTTACTAGCTACTTCTAGTTTAGCATTTAAATTATCATTAACACCTTTTAAAGTAGCAATGGTTTCATGACACGTAGATAGTTCATAAGACAGCATTTCATTTCTCTTAACTTCTAAAGCATGAGATTTTTGTGCACTAACAAATTTATCATGTTCTTCATATAAAAGGTCCTCTTGTTTCTCTAAAAGTTTATCCTTTTCATTCAAGGCATCAATCAATTCATTAATTTTATCTATTTTAGTTCTATCCAATCCCTTGAACAAACTAGAATAGTCTATCTCATCGTCATCACTAGAATCATCATCACTTGAAGAAGTATAAGTGGTATCCCGAGTACATACCTTCTTCTCCTTCGCCATGAGGCATGTGTGATGCTCGTTGGGGAAGAGAGATGACTTGTTGAAGGCAGTGGCGGCGAGTCCTTCATTGTCGGAGTCGGAGGTGGAGCAGTCCGAATCCCACTCCTTTCTGATATGTGCCTCGCCCTTGGCCTTCTTGTAATTTTTCTTCTTCTCCCTCTTGTTTCCTTTTTCCTGGTCACTATCATTATCGGGACAGTTAGCAATAAAATTACCAAGCTTACCACATTTGAAGCATGAGCGCTTCCCCTTTGTCTTGGTCTTGCTTGGCTGTCCCTTGCGACCCTTAAGCGCCGTCTTGAAGCGCTTGATGATGAGGGCCATCTCTTCATCATTGAGCCCTGCAGCCTCAACTTGCGCCACCTTGCTAGGTAACGCCTCCTTGCTTCTCGTTGCCTTAAGAGCAACAGGTTGAGGCTCATTGATTGGACCATTCAGTGCGTCGTCCACGTACCTCGCCTCCTTGATCATCATTCGCCCGCTTACGAATTTTCCAAGGACTTCTTCGGGCGACATTTTGGTGTACCTGGGATTCTCACGAATATTATTCACCAAATGTGGATCAAGAACGGTAAAGGACCTTAGCATTAGGCGGACGACGTCGTGGTCCGTCCATCGCGTGCTTTCGTAGCTCCTTATTTTGTTGATAAGGGTCTTGAGCCGGTTGTATGTTTGAGTTGGCTCCTCGCCCCTTATCATTGCAAATCTTCCAAGCTCTCCCTCTACCAACTCCATCTTGGTGAGCAAGGTGACATCGTTCCCCTCATGAGAGATCTTGAGGGTGTCCCAGATTTGCTTGGCATTGTCCAAGCCGCTCACCTTATGATACTCGTCCCTGCACAAGGAGGCTAACAACACAGTAGTAGCTTGTGCATTTCTATGAATTTGTTCATTAATAAAAATAGGACTATCCGAGCTATCAAATTTCATTCCACTTTCCACAATCTCCCATATGCTCGGATGGAGAGAGAACAGGTGACTACGCATTTTGTGGCTCCAAAATCCGTAATCCTCTCCATCAAAGTGAGGAGGTTTGCCAAGTGGAATGGAGAGCAAATGAGTATTTGTACTTTGCGGAATACGAGAGTAGTCAAGAGAAAAGTTCGAATTAACCGGTTTCCTTCTCTCGTAGTCGTTGCGGTCGTCGTCCTTTTGGGAAGAAGTAGACTCATCGCTGTCGTCGTAGTAGACGATCTCCTTGATACGTCTCGTCTTCTTCTTCTTCCCATCTTTGCGTCTATGACCCGAGCCCGAGTCGGTAGGCTTGTCATCCTTCGGCTCATTGACGAAGGACTCCTTCTCTTTATCATTGATCACGATTCCCTTCCCCTTAGGATCCATCTCTTCAGGCGATTAGTCCCTTTGTGGAGGGAACGGCTCTGATACCAATTGAGAGCACCTAGAGGGGGGTGAATAGGTGATCCTGTAAAACTTGAAAACTTAAGCCACAAAAACTTGGTTAAGCGTTAGCACAATAATTGCCAAGTGGCTAGAGAGGAGTCTCAACAAAACACAATAACCACTAGAGATCAATCACAGAGATGGCACGGTGGTTATCCCGTGGTTCGGCCAAGACCAACGCTTGCCTACTCCACGTTGTGGCGTCCCAACGGACGAGGGTTGCAATCAACCCCTCTCAAGCGGTCCAAAGACCCACTTGAATACCACGGTGTTTTGCTTGCTTTTCTTAATCCCGTTTGCGAGGAATCTCCACAACTTGGAGCCTCTCGCCCTTACACTTGAATATCACAAAGACGCACAGAGCAAGGGAGGGATTAGCAACTCACACAAGACTCAAAGATTACAGCAAATACGCACACACAAGACCCAGACTTAAGCTCAAAAGACTAGGACACTAGAACGGAGCTTAAATCACTAGAATGTCGAACAAGTGCGCAAGAATGGAGTGTGAGTGATCAAGAGTGCTTAAGGAATGCTTGGTGTGCTCCTCCATACGCCTAGGGGTCCCTTTTATAGCCCCAAGGCAGCTAGGAGCCGTTGAGAGCAATCCTGGAAGGCAGATCTTGCCTTCTGTCGACTGGTGCACCGGACAGTCCGGTGCACCACCGGACACTATCCGGTGCAGATATCCTTCCTTATTTGGCGAAGCCGACCGTTGGAGTCTGAGAGCCGTTGGCGCACCGGACACTGTCCGGTGCACACCGAACAGTCCGGTGCACCAATGCGACCGTTGGCTCGGCCACGCGTCATGCGCGGAATCCTCGGCCGACCGTTGCCCCGGCTGACCGTTGACTCACCGGACAGTCCGGTGCACCACCGGACAGACCGGTGAATTTTAGCCGTACGCCGTTGATGGTTTCCTGAGAGCGACGAGTTCGCCTGTGAACGGCTCACCGGACAGTCCGGTGCACCACCGGACAGTCCGGTGAATTATAGCCGTACACCGCCGTCGAAGTCCTGAGAGCAGCCTGTTCGCTAGAGCCAGCCTGGCGCACCGGACACTGTCCGGTGCACCACCGGACAGTCCGGTGCATCCAGACTGAGCAGACTTTGGCTGAACAAAGTCATCTCATTTTCAATTCAATCTTTCCTGTTTCCAGCACTTAGACACAATACATTAGTCCATAAAACAATGTACTAAGTCTAGAAACATACCTTTTGACATGATTTGTCCTTTGTCCACCACTTTGCATAGATTAGCACAAAAGCACTTGTGTTGGCACTCAATCACCAAAATACTTAGAAATGGCCCAAGGGCACATTTCCCTTTCATCCTCGTCGGAGGAGGAGTCGGTGGAGCTCTCGTCGGAGTCCCACTCCCGGTAAACATGGGCATCGCCGCCCTTCTTCTTGTAATACCTCTTCTTCTCCTTCCTCTTTCCCCTTTTGTCGTTTTCCCTGTCACTATCACTAGACAATGGACATTTAGCGATAAAATGACCAGGCTTACCACATTGGTAGCAAACTTTCTTGGAGCGAGGCTTGTAGTCTTTCCCCCTCCTTTGCTTGAGGATTTGGCAGAAGCTCTTGATGATGAGCGTCATCTCCTCATTGTCGAGCTTGGAGGCATCGATGGGGACCCTACTCGGTGTAGAGTCTTCTTTCTTCTCCTCCGTTGCCTTGAATGCAATGGGTTGTGCTTCAGATACGGAGGAGGAGGCGCCTTGCTCGATGATCTTCTTGGAGCCTTTGATCATCAATTCAAAGCTCACAAATTTGCCTATCACTTCCTCGGAGACATTAGTTTGTATCTTGGATCACCATGAATTAATTGAACTTGAGTAGGGTTAAGAAATACGAGTGATCTAAGAATAACCTTGACCATCTCATGGTCATCCCATTTGGTGCTCCTGAGGTTGCACACTTGATTAACCAAGGTTTTTAACCGGTTGTACATGGCTTGCGGGTCTTCTCCTTGGTTGAGCATAAAACGACCGAGCTCCCCCTCGACCGTTTCTCTCTTGGTGATCTTGGTCACCTCGTCTCCTTCGTGCGCGGTTTTGAGCACATCCCAAATCTCTTTGGCGCTCTTCAATCCTTGCACCTTGTTATACTCCTCTCGACTTAGAGAGGCGAGGAGTATAGTGGTGGCTTGGGAGTTGAAGTGCCGGATTTGGGCAACTTCGTCCGAGTCATAGTCTTCATCCCCCGGCGATGGTACCTGTACTCCAATTTCAACAACATCCCAAATGCTAGTGTGGAGTGGGGTTAGATGGTGCCTCATTTTATCACTCCACATATTATAATCTTCACCATCAAACATAGGTGGTTTGCCTAATGGGACTGAAAGTAAAGGAGTACGTTTTGAAATACGAGGGTAGCGTAGGAGAATCTTACTAAACTTCTTGCGCTCATGGTGCTTAGAAGTTATGGACGGCGCGTCGGACCTGGAGATGGATGGCGACGAAGAGTCGGTCTCGTAGTAGACCACCTTCTTCATCTTCTTTTTCTTCTCGCCACTCCGATGCGACTTGTGAGGAGGTGATTCCTCCTTCTTCTTGTTGCGGGACTCTCCCGATGGAGCCTTCCCGTGGCTTGTGGCGGGCTTCTCGCCGGTCACCATCTCATTCTTGACGTGTTCTCCCGACATCACTTTGAGCGGTTAGGCTCTAATGAAGCACCGGGCTCCGATACCAATTGAAAGTCGCCTAGAGGGGGGGTGAATAGGCGGAATCTGAAAATTACAAATTTAAGCACAACTACAAGCTGGGGTTAGCATTAGAAATATAATCGAGTTCAAAAGAGAGGGCGAAAACAAATCACAAGCAAATAAGAATGGATGACACGGTGATTTGTTTTACCGAGGTTCGGTTCTTGCAAACCTACTCCCCGTTGAGGTGGTCACAAAGACCGGGTTTCTTTCAACCCTTTCCCTCTCTCAAACGGTCACTTAGACCGAGTGAGCTTCCTTCCTTGATTTCCGGGTCACTTAGACCCCACAAGGACCACCACACAATTGGTATCTCTTGCTTCGCTTACAAGGTTTTGAGAGTAAGAATGAGAGAAAGAAGAAAGCCAACCAAGCAACAAGAGCAACAAAAGAACACAAGTCGATCTCCTCACAAGTCCAAAAAACTAGAGTTGAATTGGGGACTTTGATTCGATCAGAGGCTTTGATTTGTGTCTTGGAGTGTTGTGTATTGCTCTTGTATTGAATGAGGTGTAGTGAATGCTTGGATGCCTTGAAGGATGGTGGTTGGTGGTATTTATAGCCCCAACCACTAATATGGCCATTGGTGAAGGCTTCTATTGTATGGCGCACCGGACAGTCCAGTGCGCCACCGGACACTGTCCGGTGCGCTAGCCACGTCAACAGGTCGTTGGGTTCTGACCGTTGGAGCTCTGACTTGTGGGGCCACCGGACAGTCCGGTGGTGCACCGGACAGGTCCTGTTCACTGTCCGGTGCGCCTTCTGGCGCCTGCTCTGACTTCTGCGCGCGCAGGCGCGCACTGTTTGCTTTCACTGTTCATTTGCAGACGACCGTTGGCACGAAGTAGCCGTTGCTCCGCTGGCACACTGGACAGTCCGGTGCTACACCGGACAGTCCGGTGAATTATAGCGGAGCGGCTCCCCAAATTCCCGAAGCTGGCAAGTTCGAGTTGATCCTCCTTGGTGCACCGGACACTGTCTGGTGGCACACCAGACAGTCCGGTGCGCCAGACCAGGGCTGCCTACGGTATACTTTGCTCCTTTGTTTTGAACCCTTTCTTTTGACTTTGTATTTATTTGTTGTGAACCTTTGGCACCTATAGAACTCATAATCTATAGCAAACTAGTTAGTTCAATTGTTTGTGTTGGGCAATTCAACCACCAAAATTCATTTGGAAAAGGTTTGACCCTTATTTCCCTTTCAGCATCCCTAGCAAATTTTAGTTTATCAAAATAATTTTTACAAGTCTTAAGTTGAGCATTAAGACTTGCCACCTCATCATTTAATTTAGTAATAGAAATTAGGTGTTCATCACATGCATCAACATCGAAGTCCTTACATCTATTACAAATACTAACATGCTCTACACATGAACTTGTTTTACTAATTTCTTCTAGCTTAGCATTTAATTCATCATTTAAACTCTTCAAACTAGAGATAGATTCATGGCAAGCAGATAACTCAGAAGACAACATTTCATTTCTCTTAGTTTCTAAGGTAAGAGATTTTTGTGCACTAACAAATTTGTCATGTTCTTCATACAAAATGTCCTCTTGCTTTTCTAAAAGTCTATCTTTTTCATTTAGAGCTTCAATTAATTCATTAATTTTCTCTACCTTAGCTCTATCTAATCCTTTAAACAATTCAGAGTACTCTATTTCATCATCAGAAGATTCTTCATCACTAGATGAAGTGTACTTGGGCGTGTCCCGAATACGTACCTTTTTCTCCTTGGCCATAAGACATGTATGGCGTTCGTTCGGGAAGAGCAAGGATTTGTTGAAGGCCAAGGCAGCTAGTCCTTCATCCTCAGAGTCGGAGGAGGAGCAGTCAATGTCCCATTCCTTCCCGATGTGTGCCTCGCCCTTGGCCTTCCTGTAGTTCTTCTTTTTCTCTCTTTTCCCATGCTTTTCTTGTGCCTGGTCATCATTATTATCAGGACATTGTGCTATGAAATGACCAGTCTTACTGCATTTAAAGCAAGAGCGCTTCCCTTTTGTCTTGTTCTTGTTGGGGTACTCCTTACGTCCTTTAAGTGCGGTCTTGAAACGCTTGATGATAAGCACCATTTCGTCCTCATTGAGCCCGACAGCCTCCACTTGTGCCACCTTGCTAGGTAGCTCCTCCCTACTGCTGGTTGCTTTGAGAGCAACCGGTTGTGGCTCGTAGATGGGTAGTGGACCGTTTAGTGCATCGTCCACGTATCGAGCTTCTTTCACCATCATACGCCCGCTTACAAATTTTCCGAGTATCTCCTCGGGCGTCATCTTTGTGTACCTGGGGTTTTCACGGATAAGATTCACAAGATGGGGGTCAATAACTGTAAATGACCTAAGCATGAGTCAGACGACATCATGATCCGTCCATCATATGCTTCCATAGCTTCGAATCTTGTTGACCAGGGTCTTGAGCCTATTGTAGGTCTGTGTTGGCTCCTCTCCCCTGATCATAGCGAATCTCCCCAGCTCGCCTTCTACCAGCTCCATTTTGGTAATCATGGTGGCGTCGTTTCCCTCATGAGATATCTTGAGGATGTCCCAGATTTGCTTGGCGTTGTCCAAGCCGCTCACCTTATTATATTCATCCCTGCAAAGTGAAGCTAGCAGGACAGTAGTAGCTTGTGCATTTTTGTGAATTTGCTCATTTATAAACACAGGGTTATCAGTACTATCGAAATGCATCCCATTCTCTACGATTTCCCAAATACTAGAATGGAGTGAGAATAGATGACTACACATTTTATGACTTCAAAAAGAGTAGTCTTCTCCATCAAAGTGTGGAGGTTTCCCAAGTGGAATTGATAGCAAATGAGCATTTGAATTAAATGGAATACGGGAATAATCAAATGAATAGTTTTGATTAACCGTTTTCTTCTTTGACGAGGAGTCATCGTCGTTGCCGTGTGGTGAAGAAGACGAGACATCACTGTCGTAGTATATGATCTTCTTGATGCGCCTCTTCTTCTTCCCGTCTCTTTTCTTCTGACTCGAGCCTGAGTCGGTTGGCTTGTCGTCTCTAGGCTCGTTGAGGAAGGACTCCTTTTCCTTGTCGTTGACCACCATCCCCTTTCCCTTAGGATCCATCTCTTCGGGCGATTAGTCCCTTAAGTGAAGAGTACGGCTCTGATACCAATTGAGAGCACCTAGAGGGGGTGAATAGGTGATCCTGTAAAATCAAACACTAAATAGCCACAAAACTTAGTTATGAAAGAGTTAGTGCGAGTAAATAGCTCGAGGCGAGTTCTTATGAACAAACAATCATAGATGTAACGCCCCGAATTTCGAGTTGAATTTTTTTTTCTTTTCTCTATCGCTCGCTAAATTCGGGCGTTACCTCTCTTTCCCATTTCTTTTCGCTAAAACCTCAACCGTCTTCAAAACTTTAAGTTATGTGATAATAGTAAACCCTAGAGTTAATTTCTTTGATTTACTGCATCATGCCGAACCATGCATTTTTGGTTGTTTGAAAGTGTGAAAGCATTCATATAGAAAAATATATATAAAAAAAGGAAAACCTTTTCTTTTTCTCTCTCCCCCCTTCTTCCCTTTTGGCCCAGTCGCCCCCTCCCCCTTCGCGCCGGCCCAGCTGGGCGGCCCAGCCGCCCCCCTTCCCCCCTTCCCTCCCCCGACGTGGGCCGTCCCGGTCCAACCGCGCCCGCCCCCTCCCCCCTTTGGGCCCAAGCGGCCCAGCTGCCCCCTCCCCCCTTTTTTCCCAAAATTTCCCTCCCTGCGGGCCTCGCCCGTCATCCTCCCTCCCTCTCTCCCTCTCCCTAACCCTAACCGTCGCCGCCGCCCTAGCGCCACCACCGCCGCCGCCCCTTCCCCAGCGCCGCCGCCGGCCGCCCCTGCCTCGGTGAGGCCCCCCTCCCCTCCCTTCCCCCTTCCCCGCCCGCCGGCGCCGCTCCCCGGCGCAAAACCCCGGGCCCGCGCCCGCCCCTCGCCGCGGCAAGGCCGCCCCGCCCCGTCCGCTCGGCGCCCCAGCTCGGCCGCCCCTCCGGCGAGCCGCCCCCCCCTCCGGCGAGCCGCCCCGCCCCTTCCCCGCCCTCGCCTCGGCCGTGTCCGGTGAGCCGCCCCCGTCACCGACCTCGACCGCCCCCTCGCCGGCCCCGCCGCGCCCCGGCGAGCCCGCCCCGTGCCCCGGCTCGGCCGCCCCTCCGGCGAGCCGCCCCGCCCCGCCCCGTGCCCCGGCTCGGCCGCCCCCCGGCGACCCGCCTGCCCCCGTGCTCAGCCGCCCCGCCCGCCCCCGTGCCCGGCTCGGCCGCCCCCCCCCCCCTCGCGCGCGAGCCCCGCCCGTCCCCGGCCATGGCGCCCGCGCCCGGCTCGGCCGCCCCCGCCGCGCCCGTCCCCGGCGAGCCCCGCGCCCGGCCCGGCCGCCCTCGCCATCGCCCGTGTTCGCCCGCCCGCCCCGGCGTGCCTTGCTCGTGTCGTGATGGCCCCGGCGCGGCCTCGAGCTCGGCCAGCGCACGGCCCCGACGCGTGCGTGACTCGTTCGCGACTCGTTAAGCGTGGCTTTGCGCGTGCCCGCGCAGCGCCTTGGCGTAGCTCATCGTGCCCGCGACGCGACGCATAGCGCCCTGTCGCGTCCGCGACACGATCGTCTACCCCGAGCCGCCCGTCTACCCCCCCCCCCCCCCCGTGCATTCCGTGCGTAGCGATCATGTTATGTAATCAATAAATGGAAACCCAAATTAGAAATTGTTTACGTTAGTTAATTTGTATAGCTAATCATCTATCTTATTCAATGTTAATCTACTAAAATTGGTCACGTTTACATTAGTGCATGTAGCTAATTCTTATCATTGAAGCTAAGTAGAACTAGAGCACGTAGCGTGTAGTTATTCGTCTACCCGTAGTGCGCCTCGAGCATAAGCCTTGACCCTTGCGAGACCTTTCCCCGCCTCTTTCTAACCATGGTAAATTCATTATCGTATGTGATATTTTATGCATATTTACTTTATTTGTTCTCTTGTATGGTGTACTGTCTGTTTCCTAATTTGAATGGATGGATGTATGTATGCTTGCAATCGCATAGAGAACGATTCGGTCGAGGAGCCCGAAGAACTCGCAGGAGAAGCCCCTGAGCAGCAGTCGGTTGGTGGAGGCAAGTGTCCCTTCACCTATCTCTGTCCTATTCATTCTTTAATTCACCTCCCGCATTACACATCTATGCCTAAGGTTTGACTAGCTTTTGTTATCCATGTCCTTGTTTACCTATTGGGGTTGGATTATTATTGTTGTTTAGCCTTATGCTATTGCTCAACCCTAATCAATGAACATGATGAGATTATCTATGATACGCTGTTTTCCCTTCTCTTATTATGATGTTATACTTGTGGTTTTTAAGGGGGCTCGAGCGGTTTCTCGAGTGCCTCTCCATAAGGACCTGTTCTTTGGATGACCGTTCGGGAAAACAGTGCAACCATGAGGGTGGAGTGGGACGCCCTTAGCTGAGTAATTAGAGGAACCGGGGTGTAGTTCGCTTAGCCGTCGTGCCGTCAATGGGGCTCGATGTATGCGGCTCGCTCTGCCAAGGTTGATTTGTCCCTTGGGGAGGAGTGCGGTACATTTAGGAAACCTAACGGACGGCTACAGTCCCGGGGAATCTTTGTAAAGGCTACGTAGTGAGACCCTGCCTACTCACCTTGGGAGTGTTCAAGGGTCCATACAACCCGAGGCAAAAAGGGAATCACGGCTCATGGGTAAAGTGCGCAACCTCTGCAGAGTGTTTGAAAACTGATATATCAGCCGTGCTCGCGGTTATGAGCGGCCAAGGGAGCTCCAGTGATTAGTGGTACTTGATCAGAGACATTTTGGTTTACAGGTGGCAATGAGATTGATGGTTCTGGTTATGACTATGGTGCTGGTAAGTGGTATTCTTTCCGTTTGGAAAGGGTACATCGGGCTAATAACTTCGGCTAATGTTAAAACCTGGCTTTCTACTAGTAAATAATAATCTGACCAACTAAAAGCAACTGCTTGACTTACCCCCACATAAAGCTAGTCCACTACAGCCAAACAGGACACTTGTTGAGTATGTTGATGTGTACTCACCCTTGCTCTACACACCAACCCCCCCTTCCCCAGGTTGTCCGCATTGCAACCACTGCTCAGGAGAAGATGAAGCCGTGGAAGGAGACTTCCAGGAGTTCCAGGACTACGACGAGTTCTAGGTGTGGGTTAGCGGCAACCCCTAGTCGGCTGCCTGTGAAGGCCGCGTTTATCTACGTTTCGTTTTCGCACTTTGATTTATCGTAAGGACTATGTGGATGTCTCAGACATATGATGTAATCGACTATTATTTCCCTTTTTAATACTATTTGAGCACTGTGTGATGATGTCCATGTTATGTAACTGTTGTGTACGTGAATTGCTGATCCTGGCACGTACATGGTTCACATTCGGTTTGCCTTCTAAAACCGGGTGTGACATAAGTGGTATCAAAGCCGTGCAGACTGTAGGCCCGCTAACCTAGAGTAGAATGGTCGTTCTAAGGATTATAGACCCCTGTCCCTGCCTTGACTTTGGTATCCTTTCAAAAGTTGGTCATATCGACCAAAATTATGTTCTACTATATATTATACCTTGCCAAAATTTGTGTTTTATTCTAATCCTTCATTTATTTATGATTTATTACTTGCTGGTCATATTAATTCTGTTCTCACTCTTTTGCTTGCGGTGTCTTTTGTAGATGGCTCGTCTTAGACACACTGCACGGAAGTCTGTCATCCCCTTCTTATCCTCCCGCCTTGCTGAGCGTCCGCTTCGCCGTCCCGTGGCCGGACAGTCCAGCCACTTGGAGAGGTTGCACCACCGCCTGCGTGAGGAGAAGGAACGTCGACGACAGGAGCAGCAGGGCTCTTCCTTCTCGCTCCAGCAGGAGATAGAGCCTGTGAGGAGCTGCTCCCCTGTGCTTCCTCTGGAGGCACCCCCTGCATCACCACTGGACGCCCCAGCCTCTGGAGTAGCTGCTGGAGGAGGCCCAGATGACGGAGGTGGCAACGACAGCTCGAGCCACGACACCGACTTCTCTGCTGACCAGGAACTGGAAGGATGGGTTGCTCGACCCATCACTCGCGACGCTGCTCGCGGGTGTCACTTCCACGATGCGCTCGACACCCTGCTATGTCGGGCACTTAACCGGCTTACTTGGTCCATCGAGTATCGCTGTGTGGTCTACCAGCATAGTCACGGGGTCTACCCGGACCGCTGGGAGGCGACCTGCTTGGTGCGCCGTCCGGAGAACAGTCTCTAGGGCGCGAAGGCCTGCTCAGAGCACTATTCCATCTCTGAGCGGGACTCAGGTGAGGCGGCCATGCAAGATGCCGCACGGCGTGTGCTTTCGCACTACTGCTCGGTTCTCGGTGGGGTAGCTGACGGTCTCGACCTGAAGTATTACCCCCGCCGTCCATCTGGCAGCACAGGAGGCGTGATTGTCTCACCTGTTGGTGAGGACAATCCTAGGTTGAGCAGCACAGTCAACCTAGCCGCCGTGCTAAACACGGAGCTGGACCATGCGCTAGACAAGCTGAGTAGGGCTCGTGCTGAGATCGCCCTGCTGCGGGCCGAGCGCGCAGAGCGTCGTCACCTGGACGATGGTGCCCCCGCTCCCGTCGGGACTCAGCACCCGTACCGCTCACCTCGGCGTGGACACCAGTCTTATGGCAACCCCGACTGCAAGACCAAGATAAATTTAGAACCATAGATCGTCAGAGTTGGACCTTGTAATTAATACGAAATATATATATAGAAGCTATAATCTTAGCATTAGTCTCGCTTTTAGTTAGTCTTAGTTAGACAGGGTAGTTTGCTATACCCTGTGCATTTGTGTTTGTCATGATGAACTATGTTTGATTTGGATCTTTGTAATGACTGTCACCAGAATGTGGGTGTCCCCTGCATTTTGGTTTACCTGTTATATGTTAATGGAGTTAGCTATTTAGTTGGGAAGCCTTTTATTCCACTTTCCACTTTATGTGAGAAGCTGTGTTGGCCTGTGTTGGAGATCAGTGAAGATGCTCATTTGTTTAGCGTTGTGGAGAATTCTATACTCTTTTCTTATGCTGCAAGATTTGCAAGATTAGTTCTGATGTGGTTGCGTTCTGCAGATGTCAGAAAATAGGCGCAGAGGGGAAGGCGTGCTCAGCCAGAGCAGGCAGCTCCGCAAGATGAAGTGCCCCAGCAACAACACCTGCCGCCCCCGCCCCCGATGTCCATCGAGCAGATGTTTCTGATGCAGACTCAGGCAGTTCAAGCCATCGGTCAGACTCTGGCCGCCATTCAGCAGCAGCAACAACAACAACAGCAGCAGGCACCACCTCAGCCTCAGATGCCTCAGATGCCCAGAGACAAGCGTGCTGAATTCATGAGAGGTCATCCCCCAACGTTCGCTCATTCTTCTGACCCCATGGATGCTGAAGACTGGATGCGCACTGTGGAGCGGGAGTTGCATACCGCTCAGTGTGACGACAGAGAGAAAGTCTTGTATGGTCCTCGTCTGTTGAGAGGAGCAGCCCAGTCATGGTGGGAGTCTTATCTCGCCACCCATGCCAACTCCGACGCCATCACCTGGGAAGAGTTCAGAGGTAGCTTTCGTCAGTATCATGTTCCTGCAGGTCTGATGATAGTGAAGAAGGAGGAGTTCCTGGCCCTTAAGCAAGGGTCGATGTCAGTCAATGAGTATCGAGATAGGTTTCTGCAATTGTCTCGCTATGCTCTTGAAGATGTCAACACCGACGCCAAGAGACAATACCGTTTCCTGAAAGGCTTGGTTGACCCTCTACACTATCAGCTGATGAATCATACCTTTCCGACGTTCCAGCACTTGATTGACAGAGCAATCATGACAGAGAGGAAGCGTAAGGAGATGGAGGATCGTAAGCGAAAGATCAGTGGACCCCAGCCTGGAAGCAGCAATCGTCCTCGTTTCTTAGGCAACCAACCTCAGCAGTTCAGGCAGAACCAGCGTCCACCTCAGCAGCGTCAGCAGTTCCAAAGGCAGTATCCTCAGCACCAGTATCAGAACCGTCAGAGCAATCAGTCAGGAGGAGGTCAGTTTCAGAGGCAGAATCAGCAGGCACCTCGTCTTCCTGCCCCAGCAGCCCTGCAGAACAGTTAGGCAACACCAGCTCAGGTTGGAAACAGGGCATGTTTCCATTGTGGAGAGCAAGGTCATTGGGTGATGCAATGTCCGAAGAAGGCAGCCCAGCAGCAATCAGGCCCCAATGCCCCAGCGAAGCAGAACGTGTCTCAGCCTGGAGCAGGCAACCGCTCTCAGCCGCGTTATAATCATGGGAGACTGAACCACTTGGAGGCTGAAGCAGTTCAGGAGACCCCCGGCATGATAGTAGGTATGTTCCCAGTCGACTCCCATATTGCAGAAGTGTTATTTGATACTGGAGCAACGCATTCTTTCATTACTACATCATGGGTAAAAGCACATAATCTTCCAATTACTACCATGTCAAACCCCATTCAAATTGACTCAGCCGGTGGTAGAATTTGAGCCGATAGCATTTGTTTGAATGTATGTGTGGAAATAAGGGGGATAGTGTTTCCCGCCAACCTCATAGTAATGGGTACTCAGGGAATAGATGTCATCCTAGGGGTGAATTGGCTAGACAAGTATCAGGCAGTTATCAGTTGTGATAAAAGGACAATCAAGTTGGTGTCCCCACTAGGAGAGGAAGTGGTGACCGAGTTAGTCCCGCCTGAGCCAGAGAAGGGAAGTTGTTATCAGATGGTCGTCGATAGCAGTGAAGCAGACCCAATTGAGAGTATCAAGGTTGTGTCTGAGTTCCTAGATGTGTTTCCAAAGGACTTACCAGGAATGCCACCAGAGCGGAAAGTCGAGTTTGCCATAGAGCTTCTTCCTGGAACCGCCCCCATCTTCAAGAGAGCTTACAGAATATCCGAACCAGAGTTAGTTGAACTTAAGAAGCATATTGATGAGCTGTCAGAGAAAGGTTACATTCGGCCAAGCACCTCGCCTTGGGCCGCCCCTGTCCTATTTGTGGAGAAGAAAGATGGCACCAAAAGGATGTGTATCGATTATCGAGCTTTGAATGAGGTCACGATCAAGAACAAGTACCCTTTGCCCAGAATAGAAGATCTGTTCAACCAGTTGAGAAGAGCTAGTGTGTTCTCCAAGATTGATCTGAGGTCGGGTTATCATCAGCTCAGGATTCGACCTTCAGACATTCCGAAGACGACATTCATTACCAAGTATGGGTTGTATGAGTTCACTGTGATGTCTTTCGGTCTAACAAATGCACCGGCCTTCTTTATGAATCTGATGAATAGTGTATTCATGGACTATCTTGATAAGTTTGTGGTGGTATTTATTGATGACATTCTGATTTATTCTCAAAGCGAAGAAGAGCATGCAAGTCATTTGAGGATGGTATTGCAGAGATTGCGAGAGCACCAGTTGTATGCAAAGTTGAGCAAGTGTGGATTCTGGATCAATGAAGTCCTGTTCTTGGGTCACATAATCAACAAAGAAGGATTGGCTGTGGATCCGAAGAAAGTGGCAGACATTCTGAACTGGAAGGCGCCAACAGATGCTCGAGGAATCAAGAGCTTCATCGGAATGGCCGGATATTATCGGCGATTCATTGAAGGGTTTTCAAAGATTGCGAAACCAATGACAGTGTTGCTAGGCAACAAAGTTGAGTTCAAGTGGACCCAGAAATGTCAAGAGGCCTTCGAAGCGCCGAAAGAGAAGTTGACTACAGCGCCTGTCTTAGTCTTGCCTGATGTGCACAAGCCTTTCTCGGTGTATTGTGATGCTTGTTACACTGGTTTGGGATGCGTGTTGATGCAAGAGGGAATAGTTGTGGCTTACTCGTCCCGACAGTTGATGGTTCATGAGAAGAATTACCCAATCCATGATCTAGAGTTGGCAGCAGTGGTTCACGCACTGAAGGCATGGAGGCATTATCTGTATGTGTAACACCCGGTTTTAAAGGACAAAGTCGGGTGCATCTCATACATGCGCCAAGAAGACAACATATATAATAACAGAGTGTATAGAGATAAATGTCATAAAACATCAGAGTATTTATTACATAGCGGAAGACTTATTACAAAATAAAGGAATAACCATAAAACGAACTAAGGATCGTCGGCGCCAATGTCGACTGAGAAACGCCACTTAGATCAGATCGAACTCCTCAGTGTTAGGCGGCTCCTCTTCAACCACCTGTTCTTCTCCTGTGGGGGGGGGTGTGAGACAGCAAGAGTGAGCTCACATACGTTCATAGCTCAACAAGTCGTGGGGAATAATGTGGCATGAACTCACCAAAGGTGGGATTTCATGTAGTGTAAGGCTGATCAATGAAATAAAGGCTGAAGCTGAGCATTGCTTTTATAAGTTGGTCAAAATTTTATTAGCAATTACTAGGTGTAAGTAAATACCAAACCTTAATAATAATAAAGAACAGTAATAGTAAAATAATCCCAAATGCGATGCAAATGTCAAATTAAATTTAAGTTCCATAATTAATCATGTGAGGGTCCGAGCCGCTCTTGACCGTGAGCACGGCTAGTATACTAGTTTTACACTCTGCAGAGGTTGCGCATCTTTACCCACAAGCCGTGTTACCCATCTGCCAAGGGGTCATGAATCCCATACACCTCTACCAAGGAAGCGAGGCAGGGTAACACTACGAGGCCTTTACAAAGTTCCACTAGCTTCAGACTACCCGCTACAGTTTATAGGAAGTTCCAGTGCAGGGTTCTTGCCGACCGCCATCGCAGCAAAATCAAACAAGGACCTCCCTACACTGACCACTCCCCTACTGCCCTTGCCCCTTTCGGGTAAGGTAGCCCTCCCCTAGCTTTCCTAGTTAATCAGCCAAGGGCGTCCCATTAAACCCTTGTGGTAGCACTGTTTTCCCGGGTGGTCGCTCCATGTTCCCATTAATTTAATGATCTTAACATGAACAGTAATAATAACAAGATAATAACAGAATAATCATGAATAATGAATCTCCATACCCAATCCACATAAAGCAATAGCAAGTACTACCCAAAAATATTCCAGGGGTGAACAAGGTATAGAGGTAATCAAAACTGGGGTACATAAAGGATCCCATCAAAATTAACCTAAGCAGATCATTAAAATTAATAAGAACATGGCTGGGAAAAGTAAGTGATCAAGGGCACAACTTGCCTGGCACTTGAGATTCCAGTTACCAGGGTGATTCTTCAAATCCTCGTGACCGCAATGCTAGTCGCAGCAATACAAACATACATTGTATAGACAAAATTAACATCACACCAAACATAAGTACAAACTGAATAATAATGATCTACGCGTCGCTACGAGATCAAGAACTACTAAGATCGGAGTTACGGTTACTGAGTTGTGATTTACGGGTGATCTATGTGATGGAGCAATTACAACTAGGTTTTGAGTTGATTTTATAAAGATAATCTAATGAAATAATCAATTCAACTTTAATCTCTATTATAACTTTACTAAAGATTATATTTTAATCAACTTAATTATAATATCAGAATATTATATTAACATTAGAAAAGTTAATCCAATAAACATAGATTGATCCAACTAGTTACTTAATTATAAAAATATGGGATATCATATAATCAATGCTTCTACTGCGTAGTAATTACTTACGAAGCTAACGCAACTTGAACGGATCAAATCGGAGTTAAACCGAATTAGTTATGATTTTTCGAAGGTTTTATGTGTTTGATATGAGATTAATTGGGAGATCAATTTTATTATTGTTTTCATGTCAAAACAGAGACACTAGATGATAAACAACATTATTAAAAGACTATAGAAATTGGAATGGATCCATTTGGAATTAAAATGAATTAGATATGATTTAAACAAGTTTCTATAGTTATTTTTATACTAAAAATCCTTTTTCTAAATAAATTCTAAATTTCCTACGGCTGCTGGACTGGGGACACTATTTTCCAGAAGCCTGGGGTTTAATTTGCAAATAACAGGGCTGATTCGCGATAATCTTTACACATATGGGGACCACGGGTTGAGTAGTGCAAAAGGTAGGGGTTCTTTAGTAAAGTTGAGGCCGCGAAGGGGTATCGGGTCACCAGAGCCGACCGATCCAGACCCAAGGGTCCAGATTAGAATTCCAGCCACTACGAACCGGTAAGAAACTTGATCCGTCCGATGCAAGATCGACGGCCCAGATCCAATGACTGAAGGGTTACAACCCCGGTCTAATCTCGTCCCTCTATCCTATGATCCATGGTCCCAAACGATACAGCTGAATCGCGACGCAGCAATTGATCACAACCGTTCATTTTAATCCAACGGCCACCTGTTGTCATCATCCTCCCGACGGCGAGCCACGGCGAGCAGAGCTCTTCGCGTGATGGTGGTGTCGTCGGAGTACGCCCTAACGCCGCCCCGGTGAGTTTCCTACCCTACAGATAACCGCTACACATGGAGGGAGCAAAAGCGAACTGGACAGGGGTCGCCATACCATAGATTTTGCCCCCGGATTGTCCAATTTCGTCGAGGCGTGGCTTTCGTGGTGGCGGTACTTTACTCCCTCTCACATTCCTCACTGTTCACGACGGGGCACAAGAACCAGTGTCCCAATTCTTCGCTAGATGCGCGCTAATCATGGAGGAGGCCGCAATGAGTTAGAGGGAGGAGTCCTCACCTGGTTCGGGTGCGCGGACTCGGCTGGCTCCGATGAGGGAAACCCGCGGCAATCACCGCTGCCCGGCGAGGAATCCCGCCGCTCGATCACCGCCCCCGACTGATGATGCCACGATTAGCTTGTCCAATGCGGCATGGAGATCCCAGCGCGGTGCTCCTGCTTGGTCACCCAACGCGTGGCCTGGGGAGTTTCTGGCAGTGCACGACACACTTTCTCTCTCTCTACGCGACGGCGACGATGGCTTGGAACAGAAACGAAGGGGCAAAGGAGTCGGGGCACCAGGGTCTTATGGTCGGGACGAGGTCAGTGGGTTTGTGGCCAGCTGCCCGATGATCCCGCGTGGTTTGTTGGATCGCGGGAGGGGAACGAGCTTTGCGCAGGGAGAAGCGGAGGATCCGAGTCTTGCGTCGAGTTCCGTTGAGCTCAGGCAAGCAATCTAGGCCAGAGCCGAACCATTCCACGCCGCATTCCACGCGCGAGTCGTTCGAGCACCGCGGATTTCCAGGCGCGCGTGGAGAAAGAAGGGGGCGCGGGGAGGGTCTCGCGTCGGCGTCGATTTATCGATGCGACCGGGTGTAGCGCCGGGAGAAGCGGGGTAGTTGTAACAACCTCCCGGTTCGCCACAGCCAGCGCCAGCGACGGATCGAGGAAGAAGAGCGCCCCCGACAACAGGGGCCCACCCGCAAGCCTGACCCTGCGCCAACAGAATAGGTTCGCGCCCGTGATTTCTGTTGAGCCAACTCCGGTTTTCAAGAAAACGGGGAAAGGGAACAGTGGGTCTGTGGATTGATGGCCTGGGCCGCGCGGTATAATAGTGAAGGTGGGCCGAAATGGGTGCAGGGAGCCCAGCTAGTTTTCTCCTTTTCCTTTATGTTTTTATTTTGTCTTCTTTTTATTTTGAAAACCAAATTTGAATTTGACTCTTTTTATGAGTTCAACCTGAGTCAAAGGTACACCTTAAGATCCCAGTATAGATATAATATACCTTATTATATATATATATATATATATTGAATGTGGGACAAGAAATAAAGGTTACTTCAAAATTAACTATTCATGTAACTAAATGCCTATGGTGTATCATTTAATGATATAAATCATTACTTGATCGAATAGAAAACTTTTCTATTACCTCTTTTCTAAAATACTTCTTGGTTTTAGAAATTCAGTTCTCAATTTTCAACTCCTAAGTATAATTTAAGATGTCAGAATTTACTAGTTTATTTCTTCATATATTTTTTTATCATTAATATTTTTTTTTCCTTACACAGATTTTGGCCTTACAAATCCTACCCCCCTTAACAGAAATCTCGTCCTCGAGATTTGTAAGGAAAGGTATATAACCATGTTATCTCAAAACATATGCACAAACAAAAAATCTCGGCATGATGCACCATTTATCAGCAGCACATGGGGTCAATTAGTCCTTATTATTCATCCTGAAATAGTATCATACCAATACTAACTAAAGTAACATTTAGATCGTATAATTAGTAGTAATATATGTATATGTTTATGTAGCTTGGTGGAGCTAGTTGTTAGGAAAACATGGGTGTATATATGTATGTCCACTTTATTATGTAGGATAGAAGATGCCTTTAAAGCATAGATAGGTTTGGGCAAGAAAGGATAGGGTAAGGAAATATTCCATCCAAGATGGTGGATCTTGATTCCTTTGAAGATCTGGCTTGAATCTTATCCTTCCTTGATTTGATGAGGTCAATCATCTTCAATCTTCGTTCTTGAAGTTGTTATCCGAATTTGGGACATGTAGTGAAGGAAGATTCTTAGGTAACCAAAATAGATTAATAGGTGGTTATAAGTTAAATAAGTTTAAGTGGAGTCTGTCTTGTTGTTTTGCTTCTAAATTGGTTGGATAAGTTATATAACCTGTTATATTGGTCAAGTTTGGTGTTATCATCAAGGATAATGGGTATTGGTGTTACCATAACTAGGGACATAGTTGAGATAGGTGTGGGTACATGGGGTAGGTAGACTGACCAGAGTTTTTTTTTCTTGTAAGATAAATGGGTTGGGCAACCTATAACATAGGCTGGGTTGTGGTTTCACAGACGAGTTGGTCTAAGACACCAGTTTGGATTTAAAACTCATTTATCGGTATATGGGTTAGTTAATACTTGAGGTAGATCAGAATTTTCTGTTAAAAACAGAGGAGTTATACAACCATCGGATGGTTAAGGTAGTTGCATAAGGCCAGGTTGTTGTATGTGATCTAGTCTAAATTGGAATCTTAGTCCAACTTGCATTAAAACATATTTATAAAAGTAGGATCTAATCTTATTTTACCAGTATTATCTACCATGTTTGTCCATTAGGTTAGATCTGAGCAGATTAGATGGGATCAGAATTAAATGGGTGTAATCAGATTAGACTAGATAAGATCTACTTGATTTATTTTGGAATAGATCATGTTCGTTACAAGGTTATGATATAAGCCAAGTGGTTGGGATAAGTATGCTTGTTAGAACAAGACGAGTCTCTAAGAATAAGACATAATCTTTTGAGATTAGTTAGATCTAGTAGCATAGGGTAGAATCTTTTTTCGAGATAAGATGGATCTATTAAGATAAGAGAGAGTCTTTAAGATAAGAGGGACTTCTATGAAATAGATACCTTTTAGTGGAGGATAATCTAAGTTGTTTAGATATCTTATGAATTCTATTTATGCCTATACGTATATGCAGATGTAATTGTGGACATTACTCCACAACTAATCGCACTCAATCAAACATCCAAATCAAACAAGTATCATAAGAACAAACACTCAAGCATATAGATACCTATAAAAATAGTTTTTTTTGTTCCTAAGAATAGGTCTCCTATTCCTAAAGTCAATTTGGGCACAGGATTTCAAAGTGTGAAATCCACTTTTGTCTTTAGAAGGAAAAGGAAAGAATAATCAGAGTGAAGCGGAATTAGATAAGAAAAGATTAAGATAAGTTTAGAAAAGAATCAGAGTAGAAAAGGTAAAGTCAATCAGAGTAGAACAATAGAAGGTGAGTCAAGTTCAAGGAAAGTATAGAAAGAATTAGAGTAAGGTAAGTAGGTAATGGTTATGTCCATTTCTATCTAGGTTTCGTCCTACAGTCAACATTCCTCTGATACCACTTCTGTAACACCCGGTTTTAAAGGACAAAGTCGGGTGCATCTCATACATGCGCCAAGAAGATAACATATATAATAACAGAGTGTATAGAGATAAATGTCATAAAACATCAGAGTATTTATTACATAGCGGAAGACTTATTACAAAATAAAGGAATAACCATAAAACGAACTAGGGATCGTCGGCGCCAATGTCGACTGAGAAACGCCACCTAGATCAGATCGAACTCCTCAGTGTTAGGCGGCTCCTCTTCAACCACCTGTTCTTCTCCTGTGGGGGGGTGTGAGACAGCAAGAGTGAGCTCACATACGTTCATAGCTCAACAAGTCGTGGGGAATAATGTGGCATGAACTCACCAAAGGTGGGAGTTCATGTAGTGTAAGGCTGATCAATGAAATAAAGGCTGAAGCTGAGCATTGCTTTTATAAGTTGGTCAAAATTTTATTAGCAATTACTAGGTGTAAGTAAATACCAAACCTTAATAATAATAAAGAACAGTAATAGTAAAATAATCCCAAATGCGATGCAAATGTCAAATTAAATTTAAGTTCCATAATTAATCATGTGAGGGTCCGAGCCGCTCTTGACCGTGAGCACGGCTAGTATACTAGTTTTACACTCTGCAGAGGTTGCGCATCTTTACCCACAAGCCGTGTTACCCATCTGCCAAGGGGTCATGAATCCCATACACCTCTACCAAGGAAGCGAGGCAGGGTAACACTACGAGGCCTTTACAAAGTTCCACTAGCTTCAGACTACCCACTACAGTTTATAGGAAGTTCCAGTGCAGGGTTCTTGCCGACCGCCATCGCAGCAAAATCAAACAAGGACCTCCCTACACTGACCACTCCCCTACTGCCCTTGCCCCTTTCGGGTAAGGTAGCCCTCCCCTAGCTTTCCTAGTTAATCAGCCAAGGGCGTCCCATTAAACCCTTGTGGTAGCACTGTTTTCCCGGGTGGTCGCTCCATGTTCCCATTAATTTAATGATCTTAACATGAACAGTAATAATAACAAGATAATAACAGAATAATCATGAATAATGAATCTCCATACCCAATCCACATAAAGCAATAGCAAGTACTACCCAAAAATATTCCAGGGGTGAACAAGGTATAGAGGTAATCAAAACTGGGGTACATAAAGGATCCCATCAAAATTAACCTAAGCAGATCATTAAAATTAATAAGAACATGGCTGGGAAAAGTAAGTGATCAAGGGCACAACTTGCCTGGCACTTGAGATTCCAGTTACCAGGGTGATTCTTCAAATCCTCGTGACCGCAATGCTAGTCGCAGCAATACAAACATACATTGTATAGACAAAATTAACATCACACCAAACATAAGTACAAACTGAATAATAATGATCTACGCGTCGCTACGAGATCAAGAACTACTAAGATCGGAGTTATGGTTACTGAGTTGTGATTTACGGGTGATCTATGTGATGGAGCAATTACAACTAGGTTTTGAGTTGATTTTATAAAGATAATCTAATGAAATAATCAATTCAACTTTAATCTCTATTATAACTTTACTAAAGATTATATTTTAATCAACTTAATTATAATATCAGAATATTATATTAACATTAGAAAAGTTAATCCAATAAACATAGATTGATCCAACTAGTTACTTAATTATAAAAATATGGGATATCATATAATCAATGCTTCTACTGCGTAGTAATTACTTACGAAGCTAACGCAACTTGAACGGATCAAATCGGAGTTAAACCGAATTAGTTATGATTTTCCGAAGGTTTTATGTGTTTGATATGAGATTAATTGGGAGATCAATTTTATTATTGTTTTCATGTCAAAACAGAGACACTAGATGATAAACAACATTATTAAAAGACTATAGAAATTGGAATGGATCCATTTGGAATTAAAATGAATTAGATATGATTTAAACAAGTTTCTATAGTTATTTTTATACTAAAAATCCTTTTTCTAAATAAATTCTAAATTTCCTACGGCTGCTGGACTGGGGACACTATTTTCCAGAAGCCTGGGGTTTAATTTGCAAATAACAGGGCTGATTCGCGATAATCTTTACACATATGGGGACCACGGGTTGAGTAGTGCAAAAGGTAGGGGTTCTTTAGTAAAGTTGAGGCCGCGAAGGGGTATCGGGTCACCAGAGCCGACCGATCCAGACCCAAGGGTCCAGATTAGAATTCCAGCCACTACGAACCGGTAAGAAACTTGATCCGTCCGATGCAAGATCGACGGCCCAGATCCAATGACTGAAGGGTTACAACCCCGGTCTAATCTCGTCCCTCTATCCTATGATCCATGGTCCCAAACGATACAGCTGAATCGCGACGCAGCAATTGATCACAACCGTTCATTTTAATCCAACGGCCACCTGTTGTCATCATCCTCCCGACGGCGAGCCACGGCGAGCAGAGCTCTTCGCGTGATGGTGGTGTCGTCGGAGTACGCCCTAACGCCGCCCCGGTGAGTTTCCTACCCTAAAGATAACCGCTACACATGGAGGGAGCAAAAGCGAACTGGACAGGGGTCGCCATACCATAGATTTTGCCCCCGGATTGTCCAATTTCGTCGAGGCGTGGCTTTCGTGGTGGCGGTACTTTACTCCCTCTCACATTCCTCACTGTTCACGACGGGGCACAAGAACCAGTGTCCCAATTCTTCGCTAGATGCGCGCTAATCATGGAGGAGGCCGCAACGAGTTAGAGGGAGGAGTCCTCACCTGGTTCGGGTGCGCGGACTCGGCTGGCTCCGATGAGGGAAACCCGCGGCAATCACCGCTGCCCGGCGAGGAATCCCGCCGCTCGATCACCGCCCCCGACTGATGATGCCACGATTAGCTTGTCCAATGCGGCATGGAGATCCCAGCGCGGTGCTCCTGCTTGGTCACCCAACGCGTGGCCTGGGGAGTTTCTGGCAGTGCACGACACACTTTCTCTCTCTCTACGCGACGGCGACGATGGCTTGGAACAGAAACGAAGGGGCAAAGGAGTCGGGGCACCAGGGTCTTATGGTCGGGACGAGGTCAGTGGGTTTGTGGCCAGCTGCCCAATGATCCCGCATGGTTTGTTGGATCGCGGGAGGGGAACGAGCTTTGCGCAGGGAGAAGCGGAGGATCCGAGTCTTGCGTCGAGTTCCGTTGAGCTCAGGCAAGCAATCTAGGCCAGAGCCGAACCATTCCACGCCGCATTCCACGCGCGAGTCGTTCGAGCACCGCGGATTTCTAGGCGCGCGTGGAGAAAGAAGGGGGCGCGGGGAGGGTCTCGCGTCGGCGTCGATTTATCGATGCGACCGGGTGTAGCGCCGGGAGAAGCGGGGTAGTTGTAACAACCTCCCGGTTCGCCACAGCCAGCGCCAGCGACGGATCGAGGAAGAAGAGCGCCCCCGACAACAGGGGCCCACCCGCAAGCCTGACCCTGCGCCAACAGAATAGGTTCGCGCCCGTGATTTCTGTTGAGCCAACTCCGGTTTTCAAGAAAACGGGGAAAGGGAACAGTGGGTCTGTGGATTGATGGCCTGGGCCGCGCGGTATAATAGTGAAGGTGGGCCGAAATGGGTGCAGGGAGCCCAGCTAGTTTTCTCCTTTTCCTTTATGTTTTTATTTTGTCTCCTTTTTATTTTGAAAACCAAATTTGAATTTGACTCTTTTTATGAGTTCAACCTGAGTCAAAGGTACACCTTAAGATCCCAGTATAGATATAATATACCTTATTATATATATATATATATTGAATGTGGGACAAGAAATAAAGGTTACTTCAAAATTAACTATTCATGTAACTAAATGCCTATGGTGTATCATTTAATGATATAAATCATTACTTGATCGAATAGAAAACTTTTCTATTACCTCTTTTCTAAAATACTTCTTGGTTTTAGAAATTCAGTTCTCAATTTTCAACTCCTAAGTATAATTTAAGATGTCAGAATTTACTAGTTTATTTCTTCATATATTTTTTTATCATTAATAATTTTTTTTTCCTTACACAGATTTTGGCCTTACAGTATGGACAGAAATGTGATGTTTACACAGACCACAAGAGTCTGAAGTACATATTCACTCAGTCAGAGCTGAATATGAGGCAACGAAGAAGGTTGGAGCTGATCAAAGACTACGAGTTGGAGATTCATTACCATCCAGGCAAAGCGAACGTAGTGGCAGATGCTTTGAGCAGGAAGAGTCAGGTCAATCTGATGGTCGCTCGTCCGATGCCTTATGAGTTGGCCAAAGAGTTTGACAGGTTGAGTCTCGGGTTTCTAAATAATTCGCGAGGAGTCACAGTCGAGTTGGAACCTACATTGGAGCGAGAAATCAAAGAAGCGCAGAAGAATGATGAGAAGATCAGTGAGATCCGGCGACTGATTCTAAATGGCAGAGGCAAAGATTTTCGGAAAGATGCAGAAGGTGTGATATGTTTCAAAGATCGCTTGTGCGTTCCCAATGTCCAGTCTATTCGGGAGTTGATTCTTAAGGAAGCTCATGAGATAGCCTATTCGATTCACCCTAGCAGTGAGAAGATGTATCAGGATTTGAAGAAGAAATTCTGGTGGTACAGAATGAAGAGGGAAATCGCAGAGCATGTGGCAATGTGTGATAGTTGTCGGCGGATCAAGGTAGAGCACCAGAGACCAGCTGGATTGTTGCAACCGTTGCAAATTCCTCAGTGGAAATGGGATGAAATCGGCATGGAATTCATAGTCGGATTGCCTCGCACTCGAGCCGGCTACGATTCCATTTGGGTAGTAGTGGACCGCTTGACCAAGTCAGCCCACTTCATACCTGTCAAGACCAACTACAGCAGTGCAGTATTGGCGGAGCTGTATATGTCTCGGATTGTTTGTCTCCACGGTGTGCCAAAGAAGATAGTGTCAGACAGAGGAACTCAATTCACCTCTCATTTCTGGCAGCAGTTGCATGAAGCCTTGGGCACGCATCTGAATTTTAGTTCAACCTATCATCCGTAGACAGACGGTTAGACTGAAAGGACCAATCAAATTCTTGAAGACATGTTGAGAGCATGTGCATTGCAAGATCATTCCGGATGGGATAAGAAGTTGCCTTATGCAGAGTTCTCCTATAACAACAGTTACCAGGCCAGCTTGAAGATGTCACCATTTCAGGCGCTTTATGGGAGGAGTTGTAGAACACTGTTGCAATGGGATCAGCCTGGAGAAAAGCAGGTGTTTGGGCCAGACATTTTGCTTGAAGCTGAAGAGAACATCAAGATGGTTCGAGAGAACCTGAAGATAGCGCAATCAAGGCAGCGAGCTATGCAGACACAAGAAGAAGAGAGCTGAGTTTCGAAGTCGGAGACTTCGTCTATCTGAAAGTGTCACCGACCAGAGGAGTCAGAAGGTTCGGAGTCAAAGGCAAGCTAGCACCCCGCTACATTGGTCCGTACCAAATTCTCTCAAGGCGTGGAGAAGTGGCCTATCAACTCAGTTTGCCAGAAGATTTGTCTGTCGTGCATGATGTTTTTCATGTGTCTCAGTTGAAAAAGTGTATGCGAGTGCCAGAAGAGCAGTTGCCAGTTGAAGGTCTTGAAGTCCAGAAGGACTTGACCTACGTTGAGAAGCCAACGCAAATCCTTGAGACCACAGACAGAGTCACCCGAAGGAAGACCATCAGAATATGCAAAGTCAGATGGAATCATCATTCAGAGGAAGAAGCAACATGGGAGCGTGAAGATGATCTGATGGCCAAATACCCTGAGCTCTTTGCTAGCCAACCCTAAATCTCGAGGGCGAGATTCTTTTAAGGGGGATAGGTTTGTAACGCCCCGAATTTCGAGTTGAATTTTTTTTCTTTTCTCTATCGCTCGCTAAATTCGGGCGTTACCTCTCTTTCCCATTTCTTTTCGCTAAAACCTCAACCGTCTTCAAAACTTTAAGTTATGTGATAATAGTAAACCCTAGAGTTAATTTCTTTGATTTACTGCATCATGCCGAACCATGCATTTTTGGTTGTTTGAAAGTGTGAAAGCATTCATATAGAAAAATAGATATAAAAAAGGAAAACCTTTTCTTTTTCTCTCTCCCCCCTTCTTCCCTTTTGGCCCAGCCGCCCCCTCCCCCTTCGCGCCGGCCCAGCTGGGCGGCCCAGCCGCCCCCCCCTTCCCTCCCCCGTCGTGGGCCGTCCCGGCCCAACCGCGCCCGCCCCCTCCCCCCTTTGGGCCCAAGCGGCCCAGCCGCCCCGTCCTCCCCTTTTTTCCCAAAATTTCACTCCCCGCGGGACCCGCCCGTCATCCTCCCTCCCTCTCTCCCTCTCCCTAACCTAACCGCCGCCGCCGCTGCCGCCCCTTCCCCAGCGCCGCCGCCGGCCGCCCCTGCCTCGGTGAGGCCCCCCTCCCCTCCCTTCCCCCTTCCCCGCCCGCCGGCGCCGCTCCTCGGCGCGCCACCCCGGGCCCGCGCCCGCCCCTCGCCGCGGCAAGGCCGCCCCGCCCCGTCCGCTCGGCGCCCCGGCTCGGCCGCCCCTCCGGCGAGCCGCCCCGCCCCGTGCCCCGGCTCGGCCGCCCCCCGGCGACCCGCCTGCCCCCGTGCTCAGCCGCCCCGCCCGCCCCCGTGCCCGGCTCGGCCACCCCCCCCCCCCCGCGTGAGCCCCGCCCGTCCCCAGCCATGGCGCCCGCGCCCATCCCCGGCGAGCCCCGCGCCCGGCCGCCCTCGCCGTCGCCCGTGTTCGCCCGCCCGCCCCGGCGTGCCGCCGGCGTGCCTTGCTCGTGTCGTGATGGCCCCGGCGCGGCCTTGAGCTCGGCCCAGCGTGCCTTTGGCGCGCGGCCTCGAGCTCGGCCAGCGCACGGCCCCGACGCGTGCGCGACTCGTTCGCGGCACGTTAAGCGTGGCTTTGCGCGTGCCCGCGCAGCGCCTTGGCGTAGCTCATCGTGCCCGCGATGCGACGCATAGCGCCCTGTCGCGTCCGCGACACGATCGTCTACCCCGAGCCGCCCGTCTACCCCCCCCCCCCCCCCCGTGCATTCCGTGCGTAGCGATCATGTTATGTAATCAATAAATGGAAACCCAAATTAGAAATTGTTTACGTTAGTTAATTTGTATAGCTAATCGTCTATCTTATTCAATGTTAATCTACTAAAAGTGGTCATGTTTACATTAGTGCATGTTGCTAATTCTTATCATTGAAACTAAGTAGAACTAGAGCACGTAGCGTGTAGTTATTCGTCTACCCGTAGTGCGCCTCGAGCATAAGCCTTGACCCTCGCGAGACCTTTCCCCGCCTCTTTCTAACCATGGTAAATTCATTATCGTATGTGATATTTTATGCATATTTACTTTATTTATTCTCTTGTATGGTGTACTGTCTGTTTCCTAATTTGAATGGATGGATGTATGTATGCTTGCAATCGCATAGAGAACGATTCGGTCGAGGAGCCCGAAGAACTCGCAGGAGAAGCCCCTGAGTAGCAGTCGGTTGGTGGAGGCAAGTGTCCCTTGACCTATCTCTGTCCTATTCATTCTTTAATTCACCTCCCGCATTACACATCTATGCCTAAGGTTTGACTAGCTTTTGTTATCCATGTCCTTGTTTACCTATTGGGGTTGGATTATTATTGTTGTTTAGCCTTATGCTATTGCTCAACCCTAATCAATGAACATGATGAGATTATCTATGATACGCTGTTTTCCCTTCTCTTATTATGATGTTATACTTGTGGTTTTTAAGGGGGCTCGAGCGGTTTCTCGAGTGCCTCTCCATAAGGACCTGTTCTTTGGATGACCGTTCGGGAAAACAGTGCAACCATGAGGGTGGAGTGGGACGCCCTTAGCTGAGTAATTAGAGGAACCGGGGTGTAGTTCGCTTAGCCATCGTGCCGTCAATGGGGCTCGGTGTATGCGCCTCGCTCTGCCAAGGTTGATTTGTCCCTTGGGGAGGAGTGCGGTACATTTAGGAAACCTAACGGGCAGCTACAGTCCCGGGGAATCTTTGTAAAGGCTACGTAGTGAGACCCTTCCTACTCACCTTGGGAGTGTTCAAGGGTCCGTACAACCCGAGGCAAAAAGGGAATCACGGCTCATGGGTAAAGTGCGCAACCTCTGCAGAGTGTTTGAAAACTGATATATCAGCCGTGCTCGCGGTTATGAGCGACCAAGGGAGCTCCAGTGATTAGTGGTACTTGATCAGAGACATTTTGGTTTACAGGTGGCAATGAGATTGATGGTTCTGGTTATGACTATGGTGCTGGTAAGTGGTATTCTTTCCGTTTGGAAAGGGTACATCGGGCTAATAACTTGGGCTAATGTTAAAACCTGGCTTTCTACTAGTAAATAATAATCTGGCCAACTAAAAGCAACTGCTTGACTTACCCCTACATAAAGCTAGTCCACTACAGCCAAACAGGACACTTGTTGAGTATGTTGATGTGTACTCACCCTTGCTCTACACACCAACCCCCCCCCCCCTTCCCTAGGTTGTCCGCATTGCAAGCACTGCTCAGGAGAAGATGAAGCCGTGGAAGGAGACTTCCAGGAGTTCCAGGACTACGACGAGTTCTAGGTGTGGGTTAGCGGCAACCCCCAGTCGGCTGCCTGTGAAGGCCGCGTTTATCTACGTTTCGTTTTCGCATTTTGATTTATTGTAAGGACTATGTGGATGTCTCAGACATATGATGTAATCGACTATTATTTCCCTTTTTAATACTATTTGAGCATTGTGTGATGATGTCCATGTTATGTAACTGTTGTGTACGTGAATTGCTGATCCTGGCATGTACATGGTTCACATTCGGTTTGCCTTCTAAAACCGGGTGTGACAATAGAGAAGGCAACACAAGAGACACGCGATTTTTATCCCGTGGTTCGGCCAAGTAACACTTGCCTACTTCCACGTTGTGGCGTCCCAATGGACGAGGGTTGTACTCAACCCCTTTCAAGTGATCCAATGATCAACTTGAATACCATGACTTTCTTCCTTATAGTCTTCTTCCCGTTTGCGAGGAATCTCCACATGTTGGAGCCTCTCGCCCTTACAATATTGATCACAAAGACCGCACAAGAGTAAGGTTGGGAGAGCAACACACACAAGACTCAAATATGCAGCACAACCACGCACACAAGTCACGACTTGAGCTCAAAACACAACACACGGAGTTCGCAACTCAAATGGAGCTCAAGTCACTAACATAGAGAATCAAATGCGTGGAGTTGGAGTCTTGGAGTCTTAGGATGCTTAGTGAATGCTTGGGTGACTCCTCCATGCGCCTAGGGGTCCCTTTTATAGCCCCAAGGCAGCTAGGAGTCGTTTGAGACCAACTTGGAAGGCCATCCTTGCCTTATGTCGAGTGGCGCACCGGACAGTCTGGTGCGCCACTGGACAGCTACTGTAGCCTATCCGGTGCGCGATTGCCTTCCAAATCGGGCACAGTCGACCGTTGCATCTCTGGGCCCGTTGGCGCACCGGACAGTCCGGTGCCCCCTGCCGACCGTTGGAGCTGCCACGCGTCGCCCACAGATTTCGTGGCCGACCATTGGCGCTGGCGACCGTTGGCTCACAAGACAGTCCGGTGCGCCACCGGACAGTCCGGTGAATTTTAGCCACGTCGCCTTTCTTCATTCCTGAGAGCGACGAGTTCGCCGCGGATGACTCACTGGACAGTCCGGTGCACCACCGGACAGTCCGGTGAATTATAGCCGTACGCCACCGTCGAATCCAAAGAGCGACGAGTTCACCGCGGACCAGCCTGGCGCACCGGACACTGTCCGGTGCACCACTGGACAGTCCGGTGCACCCAAACCGAGCATGTGTTGGCCGCACACAGCCAACTCTTTTCCCTTTTCTTCTCTTGTTCTTTAGTCACTGTTTCTAGCACTTGGATAACCATGTTAGTACATAAACAATTTACCAAGTCTAGAAACATACCTTGTGCCTTGATTTGTACTTCTCACTTTATATGGCACATAAGAACTTAATCAAACGTGTTGGACATTTAATCACCAAAACATTATAGAAATGGCCCAAGGGCACATTTCCCTTTCAGTTACCCCGTATTGAGGATTTATTTGATCAGATGAGAGGTGCAAGGGTATTCTCGAAGCTTGATCTTCGATCGGGTTACCATCAAATGAGGATTAGGCCATCGAATATTCCCAAGACGGCTTTCTCGACTCGATATGGATTATATGAGTTCACAGTTATGTCATTTGGACTAACTAATGCACCAGCTTATTTTATGAATTTGATGAATAAGGTGTTTATGGAGTATTTGGACAGATTCATCATAGTATTCATTGAAGATATTCTTATTTATTCCAAGTGTGAGAGAGATCATGAGGAACATCTGAGATTGGTGCTACAAAAGCTAAGAGATAATCAACTCTATGCCAAGTATAGCAAATGCGAGTTCTGGATTGACGAGGTGCCATTCCTTGGACATATCATTTCCAATAGAGGGATATCAGTGGATCCTGCTAAAGTCAAGGAGATAATGGCGTGGAGCATACCCACTACAGTTACGGAGATTCAGAGTTTCTTGGGGCTTGCAGGATACTATCGGAGATTTATTGAAGGATTTTTTAAGATTGCTAAGCCCATGACCTCGCTTCTGGAGAAGAGAAGAGAGTTCAAGTGGGATGAGAAGTGCCAAGATAGCTTTGATCAATTAAAGAGGAGGTTGATGTCGCCACCAGTGTTGGTTATGCCAGATCTATAGAAGGGATTTGACATTTATTGTGATGCATGTGGCCAAGGCTTGGGATGTGTGCTTATGCAAGAAGGACACGTGATTGCCTACGCGTCTCGTCAGTTGCGAAAACATGAGTTGAACTACCCCACTCATGACTTAGAACTAGCAGCCGTAGTACATGCGCTTAAGATTTGGAGACATTATATCATGGGAACCAAGTGTCAAGTATACACAGATCATAAGAGTTTGAAGTATATATTCACTCAGAAGGATCTCAACCTTAGGCAACGCCGTTGGTTGGAGCTTATTAAAGATTATGATTTGGAGATTCACTGTCACCCGGGCAAGGCGAATTTGGTTGTCGATGCTTGAGTCGGAAGGAACACGTTCATTCAGGTATTGTGGCCCAGCTACCTGATGAGATTGTTGAGGATTTTAGGAGACTTAACCTGGGGATAGTTGCTCACACTGAAGGAGTTACTATTGATGTGGAACCTACCTTGGAACAAGAAATCCGTAAAGGTCAGGTTGGTGATGCTAAGGTACAAGAGATCAAGGATCTTATTACTGAAGGTCGAGGTCCAGAATTCATGGAAGATGAGCATGGCACCATATGGTTCAAGGATAGGATATGTGTTCCTGATATTGAAAGCCTTTGTGAGACTATTTTAAAGGAGGCCCATGACTCGGATTATTCTATTCATCCTGGTAGTACCAAGATGTATCAGGATTTGAAGCAGAAATACTGGTGGTATGGATTGAAGAGAGATGTGGCTGCACATGTGGCTATGTGCGATGTGTGTCAAAGAGTTAAGGCTAAACACCAGAGGCCAGCTGGACTACTGCACCCGCTTAAGATACCCGAGTGGAAGTGGGAAGAGATTGGTATGGATTTCATTACTGGATTGCCTCGCACCCAGAAAGGATATGATGCTATATGGGTGATTGTGGATAGATTGACCAAAGTAGCTCATTTCATTCTGGACAAGACTACTTATAAAGGCTCTTAACTGCAGAGTTATATATGGCTCGGATTGTGTGTTTACACGGAGTACCAAAGAAGATCGTGTCTGATCGAGGTTCACAGTTTACCTCAAGATTCTGGAGAAGCTTCCATGAGAATATGAATACAAACTTGAACTTTAGTACAACTTATCACCCTCATACTGATGGACAGACTGAAAGGACTAATGAAGTATTGGAAGATATGTTGAGAGCTTGTGCTCTTCAGCATGGGGGAAGTTGGGATAGAAGTCTACCCTATGCTGAGTTCTCATATAATAATAGTTATGAGGCCAGTCTAAAGATATCACCTTTTGAAGCTTTATATGGCAGGAAATGCAGGACCCCTCTATATTGCCATCAGACTAGAGAAAGACAGTTCTTTGGGCCTGAACTGATTCAAGAGGCAGAAGAACAAGTCCGTATAATTCGAGAGAATTTGAGGGTAGCTCAAACCAGGCAAAAGAGTTATGCTGATAATAGAAGAAGACCACTGGAATTTGAGGAAGTAGATCATGTGTACCTCAAGGTGTCACCACTTCGGGGAATGAGGAGATTTAAAGTTAAGGGCAAATTGTCCCCTCGCTTTATTGGACCATTCATGATTTTTAAGCGAGTTTGAGAGATGACATACCAACTCGAGCTACCTGCTAATCTATCTGATGTGCATAATGTGTCCCACGTGTCTCAACTTAAGAAGTGTCTCCGTGTCCCAAAGGAACAATTACCAATGGAAGAGCTCAGTGTTCAGGGTGATTTGACTTACACGGAGTACCCGATCAAGATTCTTGACACATTGTTCAGGGTGATAAAGATGTGCAAAGTGCAATGGAGTCACCATGGAGAAGATGAAGCAACATGGGAAAGAGAAGAAGAGCTTCGCATAGATTTTCCCCATCTTTTCTCTAGTTCTTCCTAAATCTCGTGGACAAGATTCTTGTTAAGGGGGGTAGGATATGTAATACCCAAAAATGTATACAAAGAGAATATAGTATATCTCCCTGTTTAGTGTGCCATATATTTATCACAACAAGAGCATACATATAATTAAAAGTGATCAATTAAAACAAATGATACTAAAATAAAAGGATGTGCATCATGTTGGAGTTTATATGTTTGTGCATTAAATAAAAATAATAAGGATAATAATAATATATAATAGTGACTAGTAGTGGGATTAAACCCTAAATTGAAATTAGGGTTTAAAAATAAGAAAAAGAGAAAGGATAAAAAAAGATATATAGATGATATATATATCTAAAAATGTCTCCAAAATTGGTACATATGATTTCACAATATAATTTGAGGATAAATTGCGCACAAGATTTGAATTTAAATTCTAGAGTTGAAAATAAAAAAGAAAAGGAATAGAAAAGAAAAGAATAAAACAAACCTAACCTAAATGGGCCGACCGCCTCATTTCTGGCCCATGGCACCTTTCTCATTCCGCTCGGCCCACAGACGAAACCACGCGCGCCCCTGAAGTCTCCCTGACATGCAGGCCCCAGGCGCAGGCCTCCTTAGCGCGCGATCCGCACAAGCTGCATCGGCTGTCAAGCGGGCCCCACTCGTCCGGCTGACTCCGCCCGCGCGCTGACGTACCAGGCCCATCCGTCAGCCTGAGTACCCCTCTTACCAGCGTGGACCGCCTATCACTGATGCTGGGCCCTTTTCGTCAGTATCGTCCCCAACTTGCGGACGTGTTGTTACAACGACTTGAGCCACGCCGCCGGGAAGATCGGGTCGTGCTCCTCCGCGCTAGGGGGTTAAAAGCCGGGGCTCTTGGGCCTCACGGCATCGCCCTCTCCTCTCGCCTTTGTCTCCCAATCGAAATACCCGAAAGCCAGAGCACCGCACCTATCGCCCTACGCACCAGAGCTAGAGCTCGTGCCGCCGCCTCGGTTTTTCGTTCCCTGTGCCTTGCGGTGTCCGCAAAGAAGAAATTGGGGTGTGCTAACGGGTGTTGGCTGCGTGCGCTTGTCCTCTAACACTCGAGAGTCATCGGAGTGACGGCAATTTCTCACCGTGCTCCTCCTTCCGCCGCGGGTACCTGTGCACACTCCTCAATCGCCTCGTGCTGTTGTCCTCTCCGCGAATCATTGTTCGGATCGAAGAATAACCGTAAAAATCATAGAGCACGCGGGTCCGGATATGGTGCCGCCGCAGGTACATGTGCACCGCCGTGCGCGGTCACCGGAGGGGAAACTGGCGCCTGGCCGTAGATCCGAACGCGAACGGCTCGGATTAAACTACGCGTACCCCCTTCGTCGCGTCCAATCTAAACCGTGGATCTAGAATTGGGGGGGGGTCCGGGATCAAGTTAGATTATTTAAAATCGGAGCCGTTGATTTGTTGATTGGCGGTCGCGATCGCGTACCGCTTCGCGTTATAGATGATCTAATCTGACACATCGGCTGTTGATCCAACGGCTGTAATTGGCCGATACCCCTTCGGCCAGCACAATTGCTAAAGAACCCCTGAGTAAAATGGAATTTAACCCGCAGTCCTATTACAGGGTCGCATGTGTCTGGGATTTATTTGCGCCAGAGCCCCTGCCTTTCCTAGTAAATGAGGCCCAGTCCAGAGCCTATTTAAATTGAATAAATGAATTAGAAAATAGATTTTTAATATAAAAATAAGTGCTAGAGTTTGTAAAAATCATAGAAAATTCATATGAACTCCAAATTAACCCATTCCACTTTCTAAATTTTTGTAAAATTATTTTCTATCACCTAGAGTCTCTGTTGTGACATGAAAATAGTAAGAAAATGAATTTCTCACTTAATCCTATTTCAAGCACATAAAACCTTTGGAAATTCATAATTTAAAATCTATAACACCAAAATTTATGATTCCTGTTTCTAGGATTTTATTTAAATGTGTAGATTATTATTATGTATTTTGTTTATATGTTTGGTGTGATATTAATTTTCTCTATATACTGTGCTTGTTTGTATTGTGGCGAGTAGAAGAACTTGTGACTGGGGATCCTAGTGCCCAGCAGATAGAAGTAGCTGAGCAGGAGCTCATTGAAGGCAAGTTGTGCCCTTGATCACCTTTGTTTACCCAATAATGTTCTTTAATATCATTTATCCATGCATAGTTTAATTTTGATGGGACCCAATAGGTCACCCTAGTCTGTTTATCCTGTTTACCTTGTTTACCCCTGATTCACTTGGGTAGTTATGCTATTACATTATATGGTTTTGGGTTAATATTTCATTATATCCATGTTCCAATTATGCTGTTATTCTATTTATGTTCATGTCAAGATCATTAATGTTAATTGGAACATGGAGCTTAACTTGAGAAACACGTGCCACCACAAGGGTGAAATGGGACGCCCTTGGCTGACTAATTAGGAAAGGTAGTGGAAGACAACCTTACTTGAAAGGGGCAAGGGCAGTTGGAGAGTTGCATGCAAGGAGGTTCTCAGGTTGATTTTACTGCGATGGCGGTCAGACGAGGGATTCTTGCAAGTGCTCTTCATATAAACTGTAGCAGGTTTTCGGAAGCTAGTGGAACTTTGTAAAGGCCTCGTAGTGTTGCCCTGTCTCGCTTCCTTGGTAGAGGTGTATGGGAGTCGCGATCCCTTGGTAGATGGATAGCATGACTTGTGGGTATAGGGTACAACCTCTGCAGAGCGTAAAACTGGTATACTAGCCGAGCTCACGGTCATGAGCAGCTCAGGACTCTCGCATGATTAATTTATGGAACTTAAATTCAATTTGTCATTTGCATTACATGTGATTATGTATTAATTTTGTTCTATTACTTTTATTATGGTTTGGTATTTACTTACATTTAGTAACTGCTAATAAAATTTTGACCAACTAATTAAAAGAAATGCTCAGCTTTAACCCCTATTGTTGATTAGACTTATACATCACATGGACTCCCACCTTTGGTGAGTTCATGCCCACTGATTTCCCCACAACTTGTTGAGCTATGATCTTGTGTGAGCTCACCCTTGTTGTCTCACACCCCCACAGGAGAAGAACAGGTGGTTCAGGAGGAGCCACACAACGAGGGGTTTGATCTGATCTAGGTGGCGTTTCCTAGTTGACTTGCGCCAAGGATGATACTTAGTTCGTTTTATATTTATCTTTTATTTTGTAATAATACTTCCGCTATGTAATAAATACTCTAATGTTATTATGATATTTATCTCTATACACTCTGTTATTATATATGTTATCTTCTTGCGCATTTATGAGATGCACCTACTCGGCTTTGTTGCTTAAAGCCCGAGTGTTACAAGTATTCTGATTCTATATATGTGACATTATATGTAGTATTGAATAAGTGCCTCAGGTTGTCTCCAGCAGGTTGCATGTGACCGCGGATGCAGAAAATGATTAAGAAATCACTACTATTCACGTGTCTAGCAGCTTACTCATGCAGTCGTGCACAATCCACATCCTCTCTTGTCGTGACACATATACTCGCGAGCTCTCGCGGTTGCGCAAACGGCTCGCACATAGCCCAACCCGTGTCCTCGATACTCATGCGCGAGGGCTGCTTAACGGATGCGGGACCGTTTGTGTGATTTGCTGGAAACGTACTCCTTTTGCGCAATGTCATGAACTCACAAATGGTTAGTATCCTCAACCACCAACCACAACCGCGGTATTGGTGGAGACATCCTTAGAAATACTTTCCATGAGTATGGATAAAACGGTAGAGATGTACAACTTCAGTTAATATAGAGTGTTTTGAGAGGTCTCTAGAGAGTTAATTACAAAAAAATACAAGAGATAAAAAGTTTATCTCTACATGATTTTCCATACATATTATATCCATTAACCGTATTTATGATCAAAGACTCGGGATCATATCATGCAGTATTTAGCTACTTATAAAACAAATCCAATGTCTATGTAATGTACATGCCCTTAAAAGCTCCGATAATCAAGTGCCAAATAGCATCCAAAGCTCTAAGAAAGTCAATAATCAAGTACTCTCGACCAAGTATAGAAACGATTTTTATACAATAATCTAACTAATCGTTGCCAAAAAAATGTAAAAGTTGAACTTTTCTAAAATACTACTAATAAAGCCCATATGAACGAACTCAGATAGCTACGATCTTCTAGAGCATTCATCACGTCAAAAGTAATGAGTTCCCGCTTGTATCTGCATTCTTTGAGAAAGAGTTGGTCGTTGTAAGAAATTCCTAATAATATGTAGGTGTATTTGTTACCGGATTGAAAGCAGCGTATCTCTCAATTAAAGAGAAAATAACTGTATGTCAATGCGCCAATGTCCTCACTGGCCTCAGCGGTGGGTCGAAGTATTAATAATTCGTAAATAATGTCTCAGGCATACCAGCAGACCAAAAAAAAAACGGATGAGCATACCATGAGTATGCATAGACTACTTTGGCACCTTATTTTTCTGAGAGATTTTTATTTTTCTAAGAAAAAAATAGTTTATTTTTTCTTAATCCTTATTCTGTTACGTCTGGATCGAAAGGAATTGGAAGATTAAATCTCATTCTATTCAATTTTGATTGAGAAGAGATTTAATCCCTAATCTCTTTCAACTCAGATACAACCGAACACCCTTAAAAAAATAATATATAATTTAGAATAGCGAGAGTATATTTTCGGCGCGTGTTTCACGCTGTTTTCACCTCCTCTCCACTAGTAGAACCAAAACCATACAGCCTGATGTAATTTTTTA
This sequence comes from Zea luxurians, assembly GCA_029449295.1. Lineage (NCBI taxonomy): Eukaryota > Viridiplantae > Streptophyta > Magnoliopsida > Poales > Poaceae > Zea > Zea luxurians. The sequence continues at coordinate 30,582,082 of JAOPSE010000010.1, read as the reverse complement.
TTTGACTGCAGTATAGTCTATCTGATTAATATTTATTAATGTAGATTAGATTGCAGCCAAAAAAATACCTAACTTTTTTTGTTGGTATAAGTCACACCAAAGATCAAAAGAACCGAAACGGCAATCAGCGGTAAGCCGGTAACAATACATGTGCACCCTAGACTTTTGACCACCGTCGTATGATCTTCTATGCATCACATCTCACCACACCCCCACAAAGTTGCTATTTGATGCTGGATTTGAACTTGATTTACTTGAGAGTGACTTCTTTTCACGGTAGAATAAAATAATGTTTTTATGTTGGCGATATACTCTACTAGATGCAAATGTGATTCTGGAGATCAGGGAAAAAATAGCATTGGTCATATTCCTTTCAATGTCATTATAAATTGAAATGTAATTAGTTGACCTTGACATTTGATAGGCCAACATTCGCTAGGTGGCCTGATCTAAGTGTGGAGTAATTGGACAGTTGTAGTACAGATTTTACGAGAACCTGACAAGGCTGTAACAGCACCATAACAGCGGGGATGAGATGAAATGATCTCTAGTTTTAGGCCCCGTTTGTTCCTTTAGTATAGAGACTAAAGTTTAGTTAGGAGATTAAAATTTAGTGTCTACCATATTTGGTTCTAGGGAATAAAACTATTCAAAACACATTAAGGCTGATTTGGTGATTATGGATCCCTAGAGGATCCATGGGGAGTAATCCCTTGTTATTCAAATTTGAATAGCAAGGGGATTCCACCCCATGGATCCCCTCGGGATCCTTAATCACCAAATCAGTCCTAAATGAATCGTAATAGGACTAAAATACCCCTTAACATTCTCCCGCCATTAGTGCAACTGAAATAAAGGAGGGGTAAAAAGTGGAATTTATATGGTTTAGTCTTTTTTAGTCACCATTTGAGGGACTAGAGACTAAAACAATTTAGTTTCAATTTTAGTCCCACTGTTTGACAATTTATGGACTAATGAGACTAAAATCGAAGGACTAATCTTTAGTCCCTCAAATAAAACAAGCCCTTATTTAGGGCTTGTTCGGTTGAAAAGGGTTTAAGAGGCATTAAATCTCCTTCAATCCCTCTCAATCCATCCTTAACCGAACAAGCCCTTAGGGGGTGTTTGACTGGAGCTAATAGTTACTGTCTAAAATTAGTTGAGACATCCAAACACCATAGCTAATAGCTAAACTATTAGCTATTTTTAGTAAATTAGTTAATAGTTAGATAGCTATTTGTTAACTAGCTAATTTCACTATCAATATTTAGCTAATTAACTATTAATTTTAGTGCATTCAAACACCTCCTGAGTTAGAAGGATGGAATAATCACTGTTTTTTGTTTGCTTTGAAAGATAGGTAGGAATGTATTGATCCCTTCCTTTGTTTGGTTGGAGGAATGAGACGAGACATGAGGAATAAATACACATGCATGGGATAGCTGAGAACGATATCAATTGAAAATATTCTCCTATAATGATCCTGTCACTATCCTTACTCCAAACCAAACAACCTTATATAAGGATTATGCCATGTCATTATAATCAAACACACCTTTACATAATATTGTCGTATGTTCTTAGGGTGTGTTTGGTTCAGCTTTTTTAACCTGTATGAGTCAGAGGATTCAACTTTTCTGTAGTTGCTTTGAAAAAACAACTTTTTAGTATAAATTTGGAAATAGCTAAAAACTAAAATATGAGTAAAAATAATTAAGTGCTATAATAAATAAAATTAAAATATTTTTAATAAAAATATTAAAATAGAACTGTAAAATTGATATTATTTGTAAAAATATCAGGAACACAAATATGAAATCGATTTTTGAATTAGATATATTAATTAAGTGATATAGTTAGACAAAGTACATATAAATAATATATAGTTTTATTTATAGAGTTTAAATAAAACGACTCATAGCAGCAGCTTTTTCACGACAGATAGCACAATTTTTTTCTCAGCTGAAAAACCGCACCCTTACTTCACCTAAAAGGGCTGGTCCATTTTGCTGAGCTGTTGGAATTTCTTGACATGGTCTTACCGCTGAATCCATGTACAAGTACAACTGTTCATAGCTTGGCGACAAATTGATCAGGTTTCTGCAAGCAGACACCCCAGGCAGCGGACGGGCCAGCAGGAGGCCGGCGCCTGTCCAGTCCAGAGCAGTGAAAGAGACACTGACCGGTAGGACCCAGCCAAATGGGAAGGCACGTCAGCCGCAAAGCACAGCGGGCAGTTGCGATTGCGATTGGTGAAACGCAGGAGGAACTCACGGCCCGGGCGCCCGGCCACGGCGAGCAAAGAGAGCGTCCACTGCACTCCCTGCTTCTGGACTGGTTGCCTGCCTCCTACAGTAGCATATAAAGGACAGCAAAAGCACACTCGCCTCGCCTCTCCGGCTCTCCCGTCCTCGGTCGCAACGCGGCGTGGAAAACCCCAACCGGCGCCGGTGCTGTGCCTGCACCGCGCCGTAGGGTTTCCGCCTCGCCTCGCCTCGCAACCGGCGATCGCCGGCGCGCAAAGGTAAGCCTCTCCGTCCTCCGTCCATTTCAGCGCCCCGTTGCCACGGCCATCTCGCGCTCACCCCGTTCCGCGCCGCCTGCTGCGTGGCGCAACGCGGCGTTTCCTCTGCTCTCCTGGGCCTGCACTGCCAGAACTGGATCGCTAGCTCGCGGCATGGCCTGCGGTGGTGCACGCGTCTCCCTCGAAAAAAAATACCGTTTTTTCCGTTTCTTTGTTTGGTTCGCCGCGAGTGCTTTGGAGCCCGTGCTCCCTCGCCGCCAGCCGCGCGTGGTTTTGGCGCTTCGAGCATCGTCGACGTCGTGGCCTTAGGTGGACGGGACACCCCGCCCCTGTCCTTGTTATTTTGTGTGCGTCTCATGGCCGGGGTGTGGTTTTGTGTTGCTAGTGCGGTGCTGAATTGTTGCGGGGTTTTGGTGGTGCTCCGTGATCATTTGATCGGGACGCGTGGTGGCGAGCCCTCTTCTGATTTCTAATTCCCAAGATGATGCAAGGTTGCGAACTCGCCATACGTGATGATGTGGTGGGCCTGCCTGCCCAAATCGCCATAAAAAAGGACCAGAGAGGGGGACAGTGGTAGAAAAACGGTGCATTTTGCTGGAAAATCTTTTTTTTCTTTTGGCGTGATTGGTACTGCTACGCCTGTAGGTGCTCCGTTTAGGTAGAATTCTGTGAAGTGGATGTCTGATGTGTCAGTTTTTATAAAGGCAGCGTCTTTGCGCATGCATCTGCCTGAGAAATTAACCGATTGCTGTTTCATTTGCGGAATGCCAGGTGGAGCCCTGGGCGCACATCTTATACTGACCTATCTCTTTTGGTTAAGAAATTGAAAAGTTGTGTCCTTACACAAATCGTGTATGGTTTCAGTGTTTGTTGCTGAATGAATGCCATGTGCATGCAGCTTTTCTGATCTTCTGGTTTCAAAATTGTGCAATTCCATGATGACTGTGCTGATTATGTTGTTTCCCTGTTCTACTGTAAAGGAAGGGATTTTGTTGACGCCGAGTGCCAGATGCCAATTGTTTAGCCATGGGGAAACCACAAACCGATGGTGACCAGTCACCTGTAAACTCAGATACTGATGTGATGGATTGCCTGAACTTCGATGGCCATGGAGATGTTGAAGATCCCCACAAGGAGGTTGCAAAAGGGGAGCAGCAGCCTTCTGGCGAAGTTGATGAACATCAGTCTGTTATGGATGTTGATTTGACATGTATAACATCTGTGGGAGATGAAGGGAATGAAAAGCAGAATGCTATGGATGTGGATTTGAAAGAAATACTATCTAAGGAAGATGGAGGGGAAGGAAAGGCTTCTTCAGATCTACCCTCACAAGTACCAGTGGATTTCAATGTTGCAAGCCTCGAGAAGTTCTGTAAAGAAGCAGCAAGATCGTTTTTCAGTGAAACTGGACTGGTTAGCCATCAGATAAACTCGTACAATCATTTTGTCTCCCATGGACTCCAAGAGCTCTTTGATTCTCTTGGGGAAATCACTGTGGAACCTGATTATGATCCTTCAAATAAACATGGTGCTTGGAAACATGCAACTGTCAAATTTGGTAGGGTTAAGCTTGATGAGCCAGTGTTTATGCTTGAAAATTCTGACCTTGAAGAGCAAGATCTCAAATTTAAGCCTAGACATGCTCGCCTCCAGAAGATGACATATGCGTCTAGGATGAATGTGGAAATGACTGTTCAGGTCAGGATGTCCTAATTCATGTTACATATCAAGTAAACAGTAAGGGTAAAATATTATGTACCTATTAAGAAAGACTAAACTATATATAATATAAATGGAAAAATTAAAAAGATATCCCAGAAAAGCTTTCTTATTCTCTTAACTAGTATGGATGATGATGTGACCATTTCAGCCTTTTTCTTATATTTCATAAATGACATGGAAATTAGTGAGATTAAGCTCCTCCTCGAGTTCATTTTTAACTTTCCTTTTGATGGCGCAATAGCCATAATGATGTCGCTTATGTTTTCCCCCCTTACTCAGCCTCCAAAACTCATGTAGACTTTGAATGTAGCTACCACTGTGGCTTGGCATTCTGCTTGTAGTATTGCCATGTTTGATATAATGAGCAGCAGATGTGATTTAAAATTATTCTGGCATGTGTAATCAAGTTATGACCTTGATCTTTGTATCAATAAGATTTCTACTGATATTTTACCATCTGAACAATTAATGTTTTGACTTTATTAGGTTTATATATTCGACACAAGTGACAAAGCCAAAACTGGCAAGGATACACATGTTCATAAAAGAGATATAATGACAGAAACTAAACAAATCAACATTGGATTGTTACCTGTAATGGTGAAGTCGAATTTGTGCTGGCTGCATAAATCTCAAAAAGGTGACTGCCCGTTTGATTTTGGTGGCTACTTTTTGATCAAAGGAACAGAAAAGGTACCACCTTACATGATCCATGCTGCTCATTCAATTCTCAGCAAATGTATTTCACAAAGATCATTGCATTATGCATTCTTAGGGTGCGTTTGGTTGGAGAGTCAATTAGAATGGAGCGGTTTCATTCTAGTTTTTGAGAATGGAGCCGTTTTATTCTCCGTTTGGCAAGCAGAACCGAGCCACTTTATTTTTTGTTTGGTTAAAGAGTAAAATAGAGCGGAGCCGCTCCGTTCTTTGTTTAGTTGGAGAGTCATATGAGTGTAGAGGGAAGAGGATGAGCACTCGCGTCCGAGAGAGCGCTCACATCCGACCATTTTGGTGGATTGGGAGCACTCCAACTATTTATGGTAAATTTCTATATGGAGATTCCGGGAGCCGTTCTGCTCCTCTTTTGTTGGAAACCAAACATCCAAAAAACATGAATGGAGCCGCTCTATTCTCCTCAACTCTTCAACCAAACACACAATTTCTTATAGATTTTGATGGTGCTGCAAATATATTATGTATCAGGTGAGGCGTGCATGTAAGATATTTAGTCAGCAGAAAAGAGGTTTTATGGTTCATAATACATGCGGTGACTCTATATGACACTGCTATGCAAATGCCCTACATGCTTACTATATTGCCCATCTTTTTCAATAGTTTAAGTTTGGCCATTGGTGAACTAATTAGTGCATGAAACTTAATATGTTGTCAGATACAGAGGTTTTGAGTTGAGACCTGGTTATCACAAGTTTCACAAAGGGCGATGAGGAAAGTGAAGTGTATTACTGTGTTACTTACCTTTCCCAATACTAAAAAAACTCGTCCGGGGAAGGAAAGACCGCTCTCCTAGTATTATATTAAGAAGAGACGAAACATGGTCCTGCCCGAGAAAATCCTCGAACCCTAGCCCCCCATCACTAACGGGCCGATCAGTTGCCCACTCTGCAGCGGCCCAGCCGTAGGGTGGCGCATAGGATTCTGTTCCCCAAGAGCGGGCGGGGCATAGTGAAGGGATTTTTTTAACCAAACCTGAAATTCACCCCTGAGGGGGATCAAACCCGGGACCTGAATGTACTACTCGAAAGACTTAACCATTACGCTAGAGGCCCTTTCACACCTTTCCCAATACTTAAGGGAGAGATAGATGATGGAGACTATTATGGCCTGTCATACATATGTTTTGTGAAATTTCAGGCTAACTCAAATGAAGTTTACAAATTTTAGCTTGACAAGTGTTGTGATAAGTATTATATGCTTGTGGTCAAAGTTCAAATCAAATATTTATATCATAGTTTTCAGATCGCCTTATCGCCTGATCGATCCCACTGGGCGATTAGTCGCGATCAGGCGTCGATCAGGGCGATTAGTCGCCCTTGATCGACCCTAATCGTCCTCCTAGTCGTCCTGTGTACTCCAGGATATATATATATATATATGTCCTGGAGTACACAGGACGACTAGGAGGACGATTAGGGTCGATCAAGGGCGACTAATATAGTGTAGACTATATATAGATATATACTTATATAGTGTAGACTATAGAGACTTGCAGCAGTATAAATAGTCCAATATTCAATACTTGAATAGTCTAAAACAGCAGTACATCCAGCTTACTAGACCAACACAGCAACAACAAGTTTATTCAATACTTGAATAGTTCATAACAGCACAGCAGCAACAAATTTATATGAAACTGCAAGTCTATAACTTACTAGACCAGTAGACCATGACCAAAAAGGCTTCAGATGAGGAGCTCTCCAGTCCCTGTGTTCTCTTTTCTCCGAGCTGATGTAGAGAGAAAGATGTTGCTGTGCTGGAGCCTTGGAGGGAGAGAGAAGGGTGAAGAAGGAAGAGGGAAGGGAGCTGTGAGAGAGTAGGGTGTTTTCTGATTTTCTCCCAGCCGTCAGGGAAGCTGAAAAGACAGGTAGAGCTGGGGGCGGCTACCTCTATTAATCATGGGCTAGTCCAGTCAAACAGACTGTTAGACTACCCGAGCACAGACTGGACTGTTGGGGCCAGTCTAGACTGTTGGACTACCTCTATTAATCGCGACGGCTCCTAGGCGATTAATCGTTCCATATCATCGCCTAATCGGACGATATGGACAATCAGTAACACTGATCAGTAACACTAATCGAGTCGAACACCCTAATCGAGCACAGAGAAACGATCAGCCCGACTAATCGCGACTAATCAATTAGTCGGACGATCTGAAAACAATGATTTATATAGTAGGACGATGGTGCTTCATATTTATGCATGGAAAATGTTCTGTAACCTTGTCAAGAATTTCTGTAGTTAACAAATTATCATTGAAGTTAAGAAGTTTTTACCTTTTTGATATTGAACATGTTTGACACCATGTCTGGGTGAAGCATATCTCATTATGATTGCTTTAAATTCTGTAGGTATTCATTGCTGAAGAGCAAAGGTTTTTATCAAGGATTTGGGTCACAGACCACCCCAGCTGGGATGCAAGTTACCTATCTCAGATCAGACGAGAAAAGATCAATATAAAACTTGTTCCGTCCAAAAGCAATGAAAGCTGCAAAGTCATAAATATTTGCTTCATGGGTACGATTATGCCAATTTGGGTAGCATTTTTTGCACTTGGTGTATCGTCAGACAAGGAAGCTTTTGATATGATTGATATCCTAGACTGTGATGCTGACATAGTTAACATAATATCATCAACTATTAAAGAATCTCTTGAAGAATTTGAAGGCTTCCGCACTCCAGGTAGAGCCCGTCAATATGTTGATGAGCTGATCAGAAAATCAAAGTTTCCGCCCAAAGAATCCTTTGATGAGTATGTTTGTAGGTATATGTTTCCTGGTGTCAATGGGTTTAGGAGCAAGGCACTTTTCTTGGGTTACATGGTCAAATGTCTGCTAATGGCATACTCTGGCAATCGAAAATGTGATAATAAGGATGATCTCCGTAACAAAAGGCTAGATCTTGCCTGCCAATTGCTTCGGAGAGAACTCTGGACTCATATTAAAAGAGCAGAAAGGCGCATGGTTAAGCTCATGCAGAGAGATTTGAGCAATGATGGCAACTTGCAAGACCTTAGGCGTTATGTGGATGCATCAATTATTACCAATGGATTGAACCGGGCCTTCTCCACTGGTTCTTGGCGGCATCCTTATAAAAAAGAAAGGTGTTCAGGGGTTGTAGCAACCCTTCGGAGAACAAATCCACTTCAAATGATGTCTGATCTTAGGAAGACGCGACAGTGGTTTGCATATGCTGGAACGGCTGGAGATGCAAGATACCCGTAAGTTCCCTGTTCATTTGTACAAAAAAAATGCGTGCCTACTCTCTTCCTTTTCTAATATCCATGTGCAAACTGACTTTCATTTTGCAGGAATCCATCCTACTGGGGAAAATTGTGTTTTTTGTCCACCCCGGATGCTGAAAAATGTGGATTTGTGAAAAACCTTGCTGTTACTGCTGTGGTTAGTTCTGTAGTGAGGAAACCGTTGATTGATACATTTGTTTCTTGTGGAATGAAGAAACTGGATGATATTTCTCTACAAGATATTTCTGGGAAGGACAGGATTTTCTTGAATGGAAGCTTGCTAGGAGTATGTGCAGACCCACACGAATTGACTTTGCGTTTAAGAAGCTTGAGGCGTAGCAAGCTAATTGATCCTCAGGTCTGATCAGTTTCTGTATCTGTCAAACTAACGATTAATTGTCTTGAACCTCAGTTTTCAGAATCAGGATAGTGTCTTACTCCCGTTCGTGGTCTTTGAAAACTCTCCTAAACCATTATTCATAGTTTCAATTATTTTTCAATATATTTTACCTTGAACTGTGATGAGTCTTGTTTCCTTCATGTATCGTGATAGATTTCACTGCGTAATAAGCTATTGATTACTGAAAGTTGTTTCTTGAGTATAGTTGTGCTCTTGTATCTACTGGTTAAAAAATTTTCATAGCAATTATCAACAAGGGCAGACCTATGCCGAGACTCCTGCATGAGTTGGGACTAGGGAAGGGATAAATTAAGGCAAGCCTTGCCCTGCAATTGCGGAGTGGTTGCTTAACCTTTAATATCGTACTCACTTTAATTATCTTGTGATTAGTCGATACCATTCTAATTTTCTCTTGCTCATTACTAATTTTCCTTTAATTCGTTAAAGAACTAGTTTCCTTTACATAATCTAAAAAAGAAAAAAAATACCTTTACGTGGTGGATCTGATTTCATGCTCATGGAATTCTGAACTGAATTGGCGTATGTTTATGAATATCCAATATATATTTTTGCCACTAGGTGGAATATGGATGTTTTGTTACATGTACTATTTCTGCCTCAATGGAATACTTAAAAGTACATATGTTGCAACAAGTTGGTAGTAATACTGATAGGTTCCTTGACCTTGTTGTGGTTGTGAAATGCGGAAGGATGTGAGATTGGGGGTAGGGATGCGTAAGCTGAGATATGGACCACTCACGAACAAAGGCCACAACAACGAGGGTGCGAACAATGGTCATGTAAGCAAAAGTCTCATTATAATCACGCTCATGTTTCTGCTAGAAACCACAGATAACTAGACGAGCCTTGTAACGCTAAGAGAACCATCAGAGTGGGTGTTAACCTTATAGACCCACTTACAAGTGATATGTTGAACATGAAGGGGATGAGCAACAATCTCCTAAGTGCTAATATGCTCAAGAGCGCCAATCCCCTCAGACATCGCAACTTGCCATTGAGGATGAAGAATAGCATCACGATAAGAAGTTGTCTCATGTTCCTTCTTTATGTGGCTTGTTGCCCATAACCGTTGCTGGATAGCAGACCGGCTGGCTAAAAGGAACCTTCCCCATCCCACTCTTTGTGTTCTTTGCGACCAGGAAAAGGAAACTATTAACCACCTTCTCGTTGGTTGTGTGTTTGTTAGACAATTTTTGTTCTGTTTTCTGCAAAGGCTGGGTATGTTCGTCTTTACACCTCAACCCGGGATGGAGTCCTTCATGGAATGGTGGCTGCAGGTTGTGTCGGAGGCAGATAAGGCTTTTGAAGGAGGGGTTAGACTCTCTCATCATATTAGAGGCATGGATCTTGTGGAAACACAGGAATGACATTGTCTTCCACGGAGCAACCCCTCATCTCTCTAGTCTCTACTGCTCTCTCCATTGCTGGAGAGGAAGTCTGGTGCTGGAGCAAGGCCGGTGCTAAAGGCCTCCAGCTCCAGTTGGAACAGGAGGAGGATGAGGAAGGTCTTTTGCCTTAGAGTCGTCAGGTCGCTGGTTGGTGCTTGGGCTTAGCCCGCTCTCTGAAGTCCCACCTTGTTGGTGTGTGTGTGCCTAAGCCTTTGGCTGGGCGGTTGTATCTGGTCTATTTTAGACCTTTCTTTCTTCTTGATATAACAATACGCAACATCGAAACCTGACATCGCTGATACCAGATCGATAGGTTCCTTGACCTTGTCGTGGTTGTGAAGTGCGTAGGGACGTGAGATTGGGTGTTGGGGTCGGAACCTCTGATTTCGAGAAGGCATCGTGGTAGCTAGGGTATAGATCAGTAGCGCAATGACAAGGAAACAGAACACGTGGGTGGCTCTTGAATCCTGGTGAAGATATACATGGTCTCTATATTTGTAGTCTCTATTTATAGTCTCTAGAGGACTTGTTTTTCCAAGCTAATTAGGGTAGCCCTAACAAATAGTTCTATTTTGTAGCAAATAATTCTATTTCCTAAACGAGGAGGATGTCGATTTGGATTCTCTTTTCCTAATAAATACTTCTATTTCCTAAACAGATACTATTTATGCCTAATTGCATGTATTTGAGCCCAATGCCTGCGTGGGCCGTTTTATGGTGCGCATAAGATATACCGATCATAACAAATATTGTTACTTTTCCTATTTTTAACTTGAATAGGTTGAAATCAAAAGGGACAAGCACCATAAAGAAGTTCGTGTATTTTCTGATCCAGGAAGAATTCTAAGACCACTTCTTGTAGTTGAAACTCTAAGAAGAATCACAAGACCAAAAGATGGACTATACTCTTTTCAGGAACTTATAGATCAAAACATAGTTGAGCTGATTGGTGTTGAAGAAGAGGAGGATATCCAATGTGCGTATGGAATTAGACATCTATTCTCCAGCAGGGAGAAAGAAGACTGGTCTTCTTCTGGCTATACTCATTGTGAACTTGATCCTTCTTTCTTGCTAGGGCTGAGCTGCAGTCTCATTCCCTTTGCCAACCATGATAACGCTAGGAGGGTTCAGATGCAAGCTGAAAAGATATCACAGCAGGCTATCGGCTACTCCCCTACAAATTCTCAGTACAGACTGGACACCCTTTCACATCAAATGTTCTATCCACAAAGACCCTTGTTTAGAACTGTGGTGTCCTACGGTCTTGGAGAGGCGAAGACAGACTGCAGCTCCGGACGAAAAGACGACTTCAACACACCAGAATATTTCAACGGCCAAAACGCGATAGTCTCGGTGAACGTTCATCAGGGATTCAACCAAGAAGACTCTCTGGTGATGAATAGGGCCTCCTTAGAGCGTGGCATGTTTCGCACCCTACATTTCAAGAGCTACAAAGCACAGGTCGAGAACAAAGAGGTCACAAGGCGTCTCAAGCACAGGGAAAACATCAATTTCGGTAAAGTGCAGAGCAAGAGGGGGAAGGTCGACAGTCTGGACAGTGATGGCTTACCATACGTCGGAGCAAGTCTTCAGAGTGGTGACATTGTCATTGGTAAGGTCACGGAGTCTGGTGAAGATCATAGCGCCAAACTGATGCACACTGAGAAAGGGATGGTGGACAAGGTTGTTCTTTCGGCGAACGATGATGGGGTTAACTTTGCAACTGTTACTCTAAGACAGGTGAGTAATAAATCTTTGCATGATTATTCTGCATGCATGCCCACCACTTATTGTCAATCTCCCTAGTGATTAGTCTAATACCCGTTTCAATTAAGTCTCGCTCGCCATGCGTCGGAGACAAGTTTGCCAGCATGCATGGACAGAAAGGAGTTGTTGGCCTGTTGGACTCTCAGGAGAATTTCCCATTCACTTCCCAAGGGATTGTTCCAGACATGGTCATAAACCCACATGGTTTTCCAACTCGTCAAACTCCTGGACAGCTGCTTGAGGCTGCTCTGGGGAAGGGCATCGCTCTTGGTGGGAAGGTCAGGTACGCAACGCCGTTCACCACTCCGACCGTGGAGGTGATCGCCGAACAGCTGCACAAGTAAGTCCTTATGAAACATGACGGATTCTTATGGAGTACTTTATCAAGGAAAATGCCATAGCTGCAGCCTTCTTCTCATGTCATGCATGCCAATGCCGCATCTTGTCGCTTCGGTCTGCAGGGCCGGGTTTTGCAGGTGGGGTGAGGAGAGCGTGCTGAACGGGCAGACCGGCGAGCGGATGAAGTCGCTGGTGTTCATGGGGCCGACCTTCTACCAGCGGCTGGTCCACATGGCGGAGGACAAGGTGAAGTTCCGGAACACGGGGCCGGTGCACCCGCTCACGCGGCAGCCGGTGGAGGACAAGAAGCGGTTCGGCGGCGTCAAGTTCGGGGAGATGGAGCGCGACTGTATGCTGGCGCACGGCGCCGCCGCCAACCTCCACGAGCGGCTCTTCACCCTCAGCGACTTCTCGCGGATGCACATCTGCCAGGCCTGCGAGCGGGTGGCCAACGTCATCGTGCGGGCCGCCGAGGGCGGCGGCGGCAAGAAGGTGCGCGGGCCCTACTGCTTGTTCTGCCGCTCCGCGGAGCGCGTCGTCCGCCTCGACGTGCCGTACGGCTCCAAGCTGCTGTACCAGGAGCTCTTCAGCATGGGCATCTGCCTCAAGTTTGAAACCGAGGTCCGCTAGAACGAACGCCATGGCAGTTCACCAGTGAGACTCTCTCGATGCATATGCAACTGCACTGCCTAGGATCTTGGTGCTTTATGGGCTGGTGTTGAAACCTGCAGTTTTGGCGGCACGATTTTCTGGGCATGCATATTTAGTAGCACTAGCAGGCACTGGTTGATACTGTGATTCTGGACGGATTTTCTGCTGATACTGTCATCTAGGGGGGCATGGTTTTTTTGTTTGTGAAATTGTGATGTGGCGAGGCAGGAATTTTCTGTTCGTGCAGCCTGCAGGGAGTGTGTGCTTGTCTGATTCATCCAGAAACTCAACGAGGAGGTTCACATCAACGGAAGGCTTACCGACGCGGATGTTTGTAGGGGGTGGTGATCTACAAAGAGAGAACTCCGGTTAGCTCAAGAGCTGATGGAAAAACGACGGTGTTGATATATGCCAACGCAACACAACCTGGCGAAGTTCCTAAACAATGGTATCGACGAACGCCAGACGCTAGAAATCAATATGGCCCGGGACAGACACTTTTTGCTGGGTTCAGAACCTAACATCACATATCTCTCTCTTTCTCTCTCTCTCTCTCTCTCTATATATATATATATATATATATGACAGACACTTTTTGCTGGGTTCAGAACCTAAAAGGTTCGGGCGGCTATAAAACACACTCAGGCTACCAGGGATTAGATTTTAGCGGCGGTGGCGGTTCCCTCGAACGGCGTGAGCGGCGGTGGTGCCCTAAGGCAGGCGACCAGCGCGAGCGCTTCCGAGGCAGATGGGCAAGCGGTGCTCCCCCAGGACGAAGCGACGGCGACGCTCCCGAGGCGGGCAGGGAAGCGACGACGGTGCTCCCGAAGCGGATGAGCGGCAGCGGTGCACCCCAGGCCTGATGGCGACGATGGTTGCGCGAGGCGCGGTAGGCTTCGGCGGTGGCGGTGGCGGCCATGGGAGACATGTTTGTGGCGCCCGAGTCGCGATCTATGGCGGTGGCAACGACCATCCGAGGCGCGAGCGTGTGATGGCTGTGGTAACCGTCTGTGGTGGCATCCAAAGACAACGATCGCCTCCGATGCGACGCATTGGAGGGCGTCCTACTCCGATGACCACCTTCGACCCAATGGCCTTTGAGGCGTCCTTTGATCTAGCGGTGTCGGGTGCCATAATTAGGGGTACCCCCAACACTCCTAATCATGGCTGGTAAACACCCTCAGACCAACTGACGGGCGCGGTTCAAGTCAAGGCTTCGTCCACCCACTAGTACACAGAAGCTCTATAGTGGCGGTTCTAAACCTATTTACACAGGCGTTTTTCAGTACCGCCAGTGCTAGGGGTCAGTGGAAATCAGCATTTCCACTGGCGGTTATTTTGGAACCGCCAGTGAAAAGTGCATTTTCACTGGCGGTTTTCTTAAGGAACCGCCAGTGAAAAGTTCATTTCCACTGGCGGCTGAATAAAGAAAACCGCCAGTGAAAATGCATTTCCACTGGCGGTTTTATAAAGCAAACCGCCAGTGGAAATGCACTTTTCACTGGCGGTTTACTTTATTTAGCCGCAGTGGAAGTTTTCCCGCCTTTTTTCAAATTTCAAACAATACTGAATTATATATATATTTATTTACACACACACAAACATATATATATATATATAGATCTATATTGATATTGAAAGCAACATACATATATTTATATACATCAAAGTATTCTTTTTACAACCATATATGCTTCATGCATTCTATACATCATAAGTTTTCACCTAAGCTCTAATAACTATCTCGGCTAAGAGATAATCTACTAATTTCTGTTAGTATTCTGAACTCTGGCAAAGCTAATGTCCCGGAAGCATCGTGATATTTTCCTTCTGCGGGAATGACCTCTTTCAATATGAATGTGCAGAGGTCCTCGACTATGCCATACAATGCAGCTTCGGTCAAGTTCTCCGGGTTTCCTCGTTGAAATTGCTGTAAAGGAATTTTATAAACATCATCTATTTATACTCAATAATAACACATTTGCATCTTTAATGACATAAATACATACTTGACTATTACTAATAATACCTTGTCAGGGTTCGTGATGTATCGTCCGTTCACTCTCATGAACTCGCACGCATAGAATCCACATAGGACCGATCCTTGTGGTTGCTTGTGGCACTACATAACGGGAGATTGGTTATTTAGTTGCAACATTGTGTATGATATGTATTCATAAAATCACATACTTACCGGCCAGTGATGATGGATGTCTAGTGGCACGCGTTGTTTCGACAGGTCGTACTTTCCACCTTTAAACTTATAAAACCTAAAAGCCCTGTGATCTCAAATAGAATCACCATGTTATTCTCAAATTTTAATCGATAAAAGTATGCATGCATAGAAAAGGCTTACAGCTCTAAGGTGCTGATGAATTCTGCATATGTCGAAGGGTCGAAGTTCAAGGAGTCGAGCACCAGCACCTTTCCAACCTTAGGATAAATGAGGAAGCATATCCAGTGGTCCCTGTACGAATCAAATTTGTGATGCATGTGTATTGAAATTATTGATTTTATTTATGCAAAATCACACTTACTTAAAGTTGTACGGGGCTATTATGGCTTCCCTGTCTTGAAATTGAAGCATTGCATGTCCTATATAGGTGGCGTATCGAGCTTCAAAATCCTTCTTCATATCCTTTATACGCTTCTCAACTTCTTCGTCCGTCTTTCCCCGTAATTCATCGTTGTCTTTCCCGATTCTAAAAGTGTGGCTTTCCTCGGATATAAGTATTGGGTTGAGATACCCAACCCTTTTACTGGCACTAGCATTGGGCTTGGTACCGTAAAGAATCTCCTGCTGATCATGTTGCATTCTGCAAGTCACACGTGCATGTCAGATATTGAAATTTTATACAACTCACTAATAATAACACACATATGTGGAAGTATGAGCGACACTTACAATGCAAACATCGTTACAAGTTGCACGTCGAGTCTCTGAAGGTTCATCATTAACCACATGTCCTCGAATGTAACAACGGCCTTTTGGTCCGAACCAATAAAAGCATGGTCTGGTATATGCACACTGATGGTGTCGATGCCAACCGATGATGCCCGCATGTACCAGTCATGCAACCTTTTAACACCAGCCGGGACCTTTCTTAGTTTCTCAAGAGGTAGCAGAGGTCTGCCCGGCACATATTTTTTAGGCACGTTTTTGTAATCTGCCTTAGTTGGCTTCTTTATTTTTGCGGCCATTGCCTCAGCCTTTTTTGCAGACTCCTCGTGCTTGGCCAAATCAACAGTTTGTGACGTGAGGCTCCGTCCAATCCCTTTCAAAAACCGAGCTGTGCCAGCAGTAGTTGCTTTACTCTTCTTTTTCTGATACGGGGACACCAATTTTGGAATAGGAAGTTTAGATTTCTTTGATGGCCTTGGATCCTTTGATGGTTGTGGAGAAGGTGGATCCCTTGATGGTGGCGTAGACAGTGGGTCACCAAGAGGATGGGGAGGAGAAGGTGGTGGAGCCCTGAATGGTGATGCTTGTGGCGGAGACGGTGGGTCAGAAAAAGGATGAGGAGCAGCATGTGAAGTTTGAGGAGGTGAGGATGATGGATGTACAATAGGAGCAAAAATTTGAGAAGGCGGAGACGGTTGGGCCTGCGACGCCTGCGACGAATTCGACCAATCAAGCAAATCGACATCCCTTCGAGGCCAAAGGATAAAATTATTGATAGCTTGTCCAAGTTTCTCGATACCTTCGGGCCCAGGGATGTCTAGCATGTCGTCCTCGGATCCTTGGAGGACCGACGACACTTCTACTTTGCAATAATCATCTGGAATATCATTTCCATGGAACTTACGTCCTGGGATCGCAAGGCCTGTGGCTACTTTCTTTGTACGTTTATTGTTAATACCATATCTTATAACCAGTGTGCACGCCACATGCCTTGTGATGTCATCAACTGGATAACGGTCCTTATTTCCCGTTGAAGCAACAGAGCTTGGTAATGTCGTACAATCTGTGGAAGCCGGCGGTTGAGCTGCTGGAATTATTTGTATTTGTGGAGTGGTCATCTGTTGAACAGACATCGCACTCGCCAACTGTTGCATCAATTCTGGAGGAGGATTCGATAGCATTTGAGACATCATGGCTTTGAACTCTTTCTTGGCCTCCTCCTTAAAATAATCCGCCATCTCTTCCTTGTATCGATCACGTTTCCTGTACAGACTTTCCCACTGTTGTCCGAATCCTTCCTTCCATCCTTCCTTAGACGAGATTCCTCGTACACGGCCAGGATGCTCAGGGTTACCGAGACCAGCCGTTAGGATGTCTCTTTCCCTTTGTGGCTTAAAAGTTCCTTCGCTCTGCTTAGCTGCCATTGTATATATGTTTTTTGCCGCTTCTTCGACAATGGGATCATCAAAAGATACACCGGTCTCGGTTTCCCTTGGTTTTCTAGCATGGAGCCAATTTGCCGCCCTTTCACCAAGTTGCTCGGACAGCGTCGGCAACCCTGCGGCCTTCTTCTCGGCGTCTTCTTGTCTCCATTTAGGAACCTGACGCTTGTAACCACCTGTGCCTAGGTGGTGGCGGTACTTGTTCTTCTTTGATAGTTCTGAATTTGCCTCACTTAGAGATATGAAATCAGGGCTGCTCCTCTGCTCTAGAAATACTGCCCACTGACCTGCTGAGATTTTATATTTTTTGGTCGGGTCCAGACCTTTCTTTGCAAACTTTGTGTTCATCTCAGACCTCCAGTTTCGGAAATTGATTGCAAGCTGCTTCATCGTGTATTCCTTCACGAGTTCTTCTGAACCCCGAGGCAGAACGAACCTCATTAATAGCTTATTCCATATTTGATTCTTGACATCATCTGGCACATCTCTCCACTGTCGTATTGTTATGTCAAGATTATCTCTAACTAAAAACCCAAGTGCATTCCGGAACTTAGGTAGTGCCTCTTCCGGAGCTAGGGGCTGACCTTTCGGGCTCACGTCTGAGATTTTGTATGTTTGGTCGGGAAACTTGTTCAGCCCCCTGTCACCTCTTTTTCGATCGCTTTGCTTCCTTTTCCTTGACGTCTCGGTTGTTGTCTTGGTCTGTTCCGGTGCGTCTTGGGTCGGCTCCAGTACGTCTTCGTTTCGTGCCACGGCTTCTTCGAGTATCGCACGAAATTCAGACACGACCTCCTATTCATGTAATAAAATGCACAAGAGATCATGCATGTGAAATCAGTAGGGTACACATACGAAGCTAAAGATGCGTACTTTTACCTCAGCTTCTTGTGGATCATAAGTAGGGTCACGTTGCAACTCACGGAGAGCGGCCCTATCTATGCTAGTGGTAGGAAAAGGGTCGCTAGGCGATTCATATCCTTCACTGCTGGATTGTTCTTGAGCAACACTCTTGTCCATGTGCTCGGGCACTAAATCTTGGTCCTTGATCGGAGAACTCATTGAGCTATATATATACAAATACATAAGCAATAATTAAATACATATTAACACATATTAACGTAAGCAATAATTAAATTCATATTAACAAATAGTATAATTAAATACATCCTCAGGCACTAAACCCTTAACCCTAATCTCTTCTTGGGGTGCTTCAGCATTATAACATCACAGCCATGCTGAAGGACCCCAAGAAGAGATTAAGCCCTGTAGGACCCCAAGAAGAGATTAAGCCCTGTGGTCTACCACCTCCCGTTATTTGTGGGCTTCACCGAGGGCGGGAAACATTTGGTGACATCAAACGACCTTCGGGCTGTGGACGTCTGCGAGCTTGTTAAGGGGCCAGACGATGGTGAGCCGGTGTACTCTGTCCGGATGTGTGGTCACAAAATTTAAAGCCGCCCCGGCTTCATCTGTGCGCTTCTCTTCTCTTATGTCGGCTACTAAGATCACTTAGCACCCCACCTAAGAGAAGAGAAGCACACACATGCAGCCGGGGCAGCTTTTAATTTTGTGACCACACATCCGGACATAGTACACCGGCTCAACATCGTCTGGCCTCTTAACAAGCTCGCAGACGTCTTCAGCCCGAAGGTCGTTTGCTATCACCAAATGTTTCCAGCCATCGGTGAAGCCCACAAATAACGGGAGGTGGTAGACTACAGGGCTTAATCTCTTCTTGGGGTCCTTCAGCATTATAACATCACAGCCATGCTGAAGGGCCCCAAGAAGAGATTAAGCCCTGTAGGACCCCAAGAAGAGATTAAGCCCTGTGGTCTACCACCTCCCGTTATTTGTGGGCTTCACCGAGGGCGGGAAACATTTGGTGACATCAAACGACCTTCGGGCTGTGGACGTCTGCGAGCTTGTTAAGGGGCCAGACGATGGTGAGCCGGTGTACTCTGTCCGGATGTGTGGTCACAAAATTTAAAGCCGCCCCGGCTTCATCTGTGCGCTTCTCTTCTCTTATGTCGGCTACTAAGATCACTTAGCACCCCACCTAAGAGAAGAGAAGCACACACATGCAGCCGGGGCAGCTTTTAATTTTGTGACCACACATCCGGACATAGTACACCGGCTCAACATCGTCTGGCCTCTTAACAAGCTCGCAGACGTCTTCAGCCCGAAGGTCGTTTGCTATCACCAAATGTTTCAGCCATCGGTGAAGCCCACAAATAACGGGAGGTGGTAGACTACAGGGTTTAATCTCTTCTTGGGGTCCTACAGAGAATAGGGATGAGGTAGTCAAGATTGTAGGCGCTAGTGCTCAACTACTAGCATCTATAGATATGGACACAAGTCCAAATTTGGTGCTACTCGGCACCATCGATATCACTAGAAAAAAAAATACATCAAAGAGATACACTTCCCAATAGTACTCGAAGATAGTTCATTGACTTGACACTCTCCAAGAGGTTCATACAAAATACATGGCTGACAAGGAAGGAAGGTAACAATGGAAGTGCTGGTCAGTGGAAACCCAAGATGACACATCGTTCTGATGTGGGCAGTAGTGGCAGTTCTAACAAAGGCAAGCTCACTTCCAAAGGAACTCCGAGGAGGAAAGGGAGGTGCAGAAATTGTGGCATCTATGGTCACTGGACACAAGACTGTAAGCGTCCAAAGAAGGATGAAAATTAAAAGAACATAAACCACCAGAGGCAAATATAGCTGTGGGCGGCACTGAACATGCAGCTCTTTTGTTCGCCCAAGTGGAGCAGGCTTCAGGTGGATCTACACTAACATACATTTGAACACATATGAAGTGTTCATGCAAACTGTCTATAATAACAAAATATAAAGGAACTAATAGCAATTACGATCTGCATATTAATACATTATGATCTACATACACTATTTGCATAGAATTATTTACATTGCTCAAGTCTAAAAAACAATTCAGTAGCGCAAGAAACACAAATTGACAAGAACTGCTGTACATTTGTAAGTCAAGAACCATAAACGATGAGTATGTCGTAGATTTGTAAGTCAAGAACTGCTGCTAAGTTCACTAATAAGGAGATTAATTTATAATAACAATAGCTTGTGGATGAGTATGTCGTAGATTTGATAAAAAAAAGTAAAGGATGCTACACCACCGACACGGCTACACCAAGCACCAGGCATCAAGAAGGGGTCGGAGAGCTGCTGGCCATGGAGCCTGATCCTGATGTGTCTGCTGGTAACGAGCCTGTGGGGGAAGAGCTCGCCGCGCCGGGCTCACCGCGTGGAAGAGAGCAGAGGGGATCAGAGGGAAAGCAGAAGGGAAGAAGAGAGCAGAGAGGAAAGGAACTCACCGCGCCTCTCCCTCCTCTCTCTCTCTCTCCCTCTCGGCGGCGGCGGCGCGTGCGCCCTCCTCTCTCTTCCCTCTCCCTCTCCCTCCTCTCTCTTCCCTCTCCCTCTCCTTCCTCTCTCTTCCTCCCTCTCGGCGGCGGCGCGTGCCCTAGGGTTTACTAAACGCGGCGGCGGCGGCTGCCGGCGCGGTAGACACGGCGGCGGTACGGCAGATTAGGGGAAGAGAAAGAAACCTGGAGACGGCGGTGCGGGGGCGGGAATGGCGGCGTGGGGACGGGCGCGGGGACGATCGCCGGCGAAAACCTCGGGGTCGAAATCCAGCAGCCTGACGGCGTCGTCTTGAAGTGAACTGGCGCCAGGGACTTGTAAATTTTTCGGCTCCCGCGCGCCACCCTTTATATAGGCGCATTTCTACTGGCGGTTGACAATGAAAACCGCCAGTAGAAAACATTTCTACTGGCGGTTGTCATAGAGAACCGCCAGTAGAAATGCCATCCACAGACTGTGGAGGCCATTTCTACTGGCGGTTTTCATAGACAACCGCCAGTAAAAATGTTTTCTACTGGCGGTTTTCATTGTCAACCGCCAGTAGAAATGTTTTTAGTATATTATTTTTTATTGTATATTCATACATTAAGTATATAAATTTTTGTACATATTAAATATATAAATATATATATTTAGTATACATAATATATATTTATATATTACTTCTCTCTCTCTCCCCTCTCTCTCTCCTCTCTCTCCTCTCTCTCCCCTCTCCCTCCTCTCTCTCCCCTCTCCCTCCTCTCTCTTCCCTCTCTCTCCCTCCTCTATCTCTCCCTCTCTCTCTCCTCTCTCTCCTCTCCCTAGCTCCTCTCTCTCTCTATCCTCTCTCTCTCCTCTCCCTAGCTCCTCTCTCTCCCCTCTCCCTCTCTCTCTCCTCTCTCTCTCTCTATCCTCTCTCTCTCCTCTCTCTCTCCTCTCTCTCTCCTCTATCTCCTCTCTCTCTCTCCTCTCTCTCTCCTCTTTCCCTCCTCTCTCTTCCCTCTCTCTCCCTCCTCTGTCACTAGAATGCCCGTTCTTGTAGTGTTTAAATACTACGTCGTCTCCTGGCTTCGCGTCTCTCATCACCATTGGTGTGAAGTTCTTTCACAAGTATCAGATCTGGTAAACATCTTTCCAAGTTCTTTTACAACATGTTCTTTGAAGATGCTTCGGTTTGTCGCTAACAATAATCAATTACATGACATGTCCTAACAATAATCAATTACATGACAACTATATAATCTAGGGAGCTATTGTTCTGCCTTGTCCATCGTGGCGTACCCAGGGCATCGAATTGCGTGGGATGCTTCGCTCAACGTTCCTTATCTTGGTTGGATGGTCTATGAAAAGAGACATGTCATTGAACTGGTTAAAATCCTCTAAATCAGATACACCATCAACTCCTATAGCTTGTTGTTTTCCAGGAAAAACTACATGCTTCGGTTTGTCGGTGCTTTTCTTCTCATTGTTAGAAATGATCTGTTCAGCATAGAAGACCTGTGCAGCACGATTAGCAAGGATCCATGGGTCATCTTTGTAACCTACCTTACTTAGATCAAGAACTCTGACCCCATAGTTGTCTACCGTGACATGTTTGTCTTCAACCCATTGACATCGGAAAACCGAGATCTGAAATGTACCATAGTCTAGTTCCCATATGTCCTCAATAAATCCAAAATATGTAATAATCTCACCAGTTTCATCATCTATGGCTTCGCATCGAACACCACTGTTTTGTGACATGCTCTTTTTGTCCTTGGACTTGGTACAAAATGTGAATCCACTAATGTCATAGGTTTGCCATGTTGTGACCTGGCGTGATGGTCCAGATGCCAAGCCCTTGATGGTTTGTTCTTCTATTGTTTCTCCACGTGGAATGTCCTTCACCATTAGCCATGTGTTGAACCGCTGCTTATGTTGCTTCATTACCCAATCATCCGTATGCCCAGGATTTTGCTCGCGAAGCTCATTGATGTGTTGTTGGATAAATGGCTCCATTATCGTTAGCTGATGTAGGATGCTCTGATGTGCCTCAAGTATTATATCGTAATCCGGTGGGATGAAAGATTTCCGTCCCATCCTCCCGCTTCCATACAGTCTACCCTCGTGTCGTGACGGAGGCAGACCTATTGCAACCTGGTCTTTTAGGATACTATTGCAGAATGGACCTCCGGACTCAATGGCCTCTTCGGTACAGTACCCCTCTATCATGGATGCCTCGGGACGAGCACGGGTTGATACATAGCCATTCAGTATTGACATGAAACGCTCATACGTCCACATTTCATGCAAGTACATAGGACCCAATGCTTCTATTTGTGGCACCAAGTGCACCACAAGGTGCACCATAATATCAAAGAACGATGGAGGGAAACACATCTCAAACTGTGATATTGTCTCCACTGCGAATTCCTGAAGAGATGCCAACTCATCACGACCAATTACCTTTTGTGAAATCCTGTTGAAAAAGTAGCACAACCGTGTGATTGCCATCTTTAAAAACAAAGGATTTATAGCCCTGATGGCAATAGGTAGGAATGTAGTCAGCATGACATGGCAATCATGTGAGTTGTAGTTGGTGATTGTCAGGTCTTTCATTGACACAATACTCCGTATGCTAGAGCAGAATCCGGATGGGACTTTCAAATTCTTGAGCCAAACACACATCGCATGTTTCTCATCTACATTGAGATTGTAGCTTGCTGCTGGGAGATGGTACTTCCCATTTTCTTGAAGAACGGGATGTAGTTCCTTTTTTATGCCTAAATCTACCAAGTCCATGCGTGAATTGAGCCCTTCTTTTGTTTTGCCCTTTATGTCTAGCAAGGTGCCCATTATGCTTTCAAACACGTTCTTCTGAACGTGCATACCATCGATCGCATGCCGCACATCTAACTCTTTCCAGTAAGGCAAGTACTCGAAGAAAATAGACTTCTTCTTGAATATAGCCCCCGAAGCTGGTTTGACATCCTTCCTTGTTTTTCCGTCTTTCGTCTTCTTCCCGAAAACAAACTTGATATTCCTGACTATTTCAAAAACTCTATGACCTCTATTATTACCCGATGGAGCAGTAGAATGTAGTTCACCATTATTGTCGAAGTACTTATCCATCTTTCTCATGCGGTACCTGTGTCCTTCCAATAAAAAGCGTCTGTGCCTCATGTAAACTATCTTCCTAGATGCAGCAAGGGATACGTAAGCAGTTCCATCAATGCATACTGTGCAACCAACCTTTCCCTTAAACTGGCCTGATAATGTGAAGAGAGCAGGGTAATCGTTGATCGTAACAAAAAGAATTGCTCTCAGCGTGAATGAACCTTTACGATACTCATCCAACATTTGAACACCCGTTTCCCACAATATTTTCATATCCTCCATTAAGGGCTCCAAAAATACATCCATGTCAACTCCAGGTTGTGTAGGTCCAGAAATAAGGATGGTTAGCAAAATGTACTTCCGTTTCTGCATCAACCATGGAGGAAGGTTGTATATGGTGAGGATCACCGGCCATGTGCTATGCTTGCTGCTCCTCTCAGCAAATGGGTTCATTCCATCAGTACTCAGTGCGAACCTAACATTTCTCGGTTCATCGGCAAAGTCTCGGTGGTTGTCATTGAAATCTTGCCACTGCTTCCCATCGGCTGGATGTCGAAGCTTCCCATCGTTTTTGTGCTCATCAGAAGCATGCCAGCTCATAAGTCTGGCATCCTCAGGATTAGCGAACAAACACCTCAATCGATCGACGACGGGGAGGTACCACATCACCAAAGCAGGAATCTTTTTGAGCGCATAATAGTCTACTTCTTCTTTTTCTTTGCTCGTGGATTTTGAAGTCTTTTTTTGGGCTTTCTTTCGCTTCTTCCCTTTAGACACGGATGCAACACACTCTTCGTCCTCTCGATAGTCTTTATTCGTCTTGTACCTACTTGCACCGCACTTTGGGCAGCTCTCCAAGTCTTTATAATCATCACCTCGATAAAGGATACAGTGATTTCTACACGCGTGGATCTTCTCCACACCCATAGTGAGCGGACTGATTAGTTTCTTTGCATAGTACGTGTTAGCAGGCACATTGTTCTCCTTTGGAAGCATGTCTGCGATAATACTCAAGAACGCATCGAAGCCAGCATCAGACACACCATATTTAGCTTTTAACATCAACAGCTTTAGCACAGACCGGAGCGTCGTGAACTCTTTGGTACAACCCTTAGACTCGTCGTACAAAGGCTCTTCTGCTGCCTTCTTCAGGGACTCCATACCTTTCATTAAGAACATCGATTGATCTGTATGACGACGCAACATTGCCTCTAGCAACTCTGCATCTTCCTCATCCATAACACTTGGCAGAACATGAGGTCTATCATGTTCATTTCCTCCAGCGTAACCATGATCAGTAACATTTTGCACTACATGTTCGCTCTGTGGAAGAGGTTGGTGTGTCTCGTGAACGAACTGAAATCTGTCGTCGATGTTCTCAGGGTTTCCAGTCGTATAAGGCGAAGAGCTACCCTCTCCATGCTTTGTCCAAATTGTGTAATCCTTCATAAATCCTCGGCATACCAGATGAGATATGATTTGTTCTGTGTCATTAAATACAGCAGCATTTTTGCAGTCCATGCATGGACAATATATGTGTTTTGTCTTTGTTCTCCAAGCATGGTTCGTAGCGACATCAATAAACCTATGGACCTCGGATATGTATGATGGATCTAGCCTTGATAAGTTATACATCCAGGATGTCCTCTCCATCACCACCTGTAAAAAAGTAACATAAAACACATGGTGAAAACCCTATATCCAAAAATGTGGCTAAAATGTGAAACCCTCTCTCTCTCTCTCCTCTCTCTCTCTATCCTCTCTCTCCTCTCTCTCACCTCTTTAACACATGCTTCGGTTTGTCGCTAACACATGCTTCGGTTTGCAAGTCGTGTAAAATTACATGCTTCGGTTTGTCGCTAACAAAATGTAGTTAGACTACTTTATCTCTTCCAATAAAAGTAGTTAGACTACTTTATCTCTAACACATGGTGAAACCCTATATCCAAAATGTGGCTAAAATGGAGGAAAAATGAACAAAATTTGGCAAAAGAAACATAAGCCAAACTTTTTTAGCAACTAATAAACAAAAAAAATTAATACCCAAACCTATCTTTAACACATGGTGAAAGCCTAGTTTCAAAATGTAGTTAAAATTGAGCAAAAATAAACAATAACTGACAATTGAAACATAATTAAACCAACCTTCCATACAACACATTCACCATTCATAAAGCAACTAAATATGTGTTATGGATAAACTTATTTGATAACTAAACATGAAAAAGGAGAGGGAATAGACAAAAACTAACCATCTTAAGCAACCTCATTTGAGGAAATAGAGAAAATTACCTAGCTATACTCTTCTCTCTCACATGTAAAACCCTAGATCCAAAATGTGGCTAAAATTGAGCAAGAATGAACAAAAATTGACAAAGAAACATAAACCAACCTTTCTTATCCACCTTCTTCGAAGAAATGAAGAGCAAAACCTCCCTCCTTATATTTTTTTGAAATCTGGACCTCCAAAATCGCCTCCAATGGAAGCTGGCTGCGAGCATACAGTTCACTGTCGGGGGAAGAAGAGAGCTATTTATAACAGACAGTTCACTGGCGGTTGGCTTGAAAAACCGCCAGTGGAAACCAATTTCCGCTGGCGGTTATCTTAACACAACCGCCAGTGGAAATAGGGTATTTCCACTGGCGGTTCGGTTACACCAACCGCCAGTGGAAACATCCTATTTCCACTGGCGGTTGTGTTAAGATAACCGCCAGTGGAAATGTGTTTCCACTGGCGGTTCCAAAGCCGGGCCCGCCTCGTTTTTTTTACTGGCGCGCGATAACTGAAACCGCCAGTGATAATTTATGGGTGCCGCAGGCTATGAGCTCTTTTCTACTAGTGACCCAAGGGACGCCACCTCACCCGAGCCCAGCCTCGGGCTGGAGCAGTAGTCCCAGACGAGTTCACGCCTCGCCCGAGGGCCGTCTCAGGCAACGGGCACCCCCTCGGCTCTCCCGAAGCCCGGCTCGGGCAGGCTTCGTTGTGAAGCAACCTTGGCCAGACCGCCTCACCAACCGACCGCTTCGCAGGCGCATTCAATGCAGGGGATGCCTGACGCCGTATCCTGACACACGCGCCTCAGTCGGCTAGGCCGAAGTGACCGCAGTCACTTCGCCCCTCTCTTTTACTGTCCGATATAACAGGAAAACAGCGCCGCTCGCCCCGCTCCGACTGTCGTGCCAACCACCCAGGCGAAGACTGACAACAAGTCACGATCAACCACCAAGTTCGGCCCCGGGCGCAACAGGAAGCTCCGCCTCGCCCGACCTCAGGCTCCGGCCTCGGGAGGAGGTCTCCGCCTCGCCCGACCCCCGGACTCGGCCTTGACCTCAGGCTCCGGCCTCGGGAGGAGGTCTCTGCCTCGCCCGACCCCCGGACTCTGCCTCGACCTCGGTCTCGGGAGGAATCGCGTCCTCGCCCGACCCCGGCCTCGGCCTCAAGAGAAGTCTCCGCCTCGCCCGACCTTGGGCTCGGACCGACCGCGCCAACAGGGGATACATCATTACCCTATTCCTAGCCTGCTCAGGCTACAAGGAACAAGACCGGCGTCCCATCTGGCTTACCCCGGCAACGGGTAATGATGGTGCCCCGCGTGCACCATGACGCCGGTGGCTCTCAGCCCCTTACGGCAGCAAGGAGACGTCAGCAGGATCCTTGCTGCACTGCCAGCTGTGCTCCTACAGGACTCAGACGCTCCTCCGACGGCCACGCTATCACGTGTACAAGGCTCAAGCTCTCCCCCGACGGCCACGTTGGCATGTACACAAGGCTTAGGCACTTCTCTGTCGGACACGTTAGCGCATAGCTACGCCCCCCGTTGTATGTCTGGACCCTCTCCTTGCGTCTATAAAAGGGAGGTCCAGGGCCATCCTGGAGGGGGGTTCGCGCGAGGGAAGGAGCGGACGAACGGGCTCCCACTCTCTATCTCTCTCTCTCCCTCACGCGACGCGCTTGTAACCCCTACTACGAGCGGCACCCCTGGTGCAGGATAATACAAGGCTTGTCCCACCTCTTGTGTTCCATCCCGCGCCAACCCATCTGGGCAGGGGCACGTAGCGATCTCACTCGTCGGTCCAGGGACCCCCCGGGTCCGAAACGCCGATAGTTGGCGCGCCAGGTAGGGGCCTGCTGCGTGCTAACGAACACCTTCCCGTTGAGTTCCAGATGGGGAGTCTTCAGCAGCCTCTTCAGCCCGGGACGGTGCTCCGCTTCGGGAGTCTCGAGTTCATGTCCCTCGACGGCAGCTACGACATGGTACTTCTCCCCCCGCGGCGCGATGACAACGACGGTCTCCGACTCGCCCGGCGGCGGCGAGCTCTACGACAGCATCTCCCCGCGGCAGAAGAGGAGCGCTCCGGTCGTCCCCGCCACCCTCCTCGCCGGAGGAGGCACCTTGTCGGCTGTCGCACCAGAGCGAGTCGACGACGCCGGCACTCCCCCGGGGGACATGTCGGGCATTGTCCTCGCACCTAAGACGACGGCGGGTGTCACTTCCCCGCGACGTGTCAGCCCCAAGCGGACTGATGACGCCAGCACCCTCGCAAAGGATTTGCTGGGCGTTACCCTCGTATCTGAGATGATGGTGTGCTCCGCCCCCGACGCGACTTCACCACTGTCCATCGACCAAGAGGTACCGTCCGTTTTCCATCCCGTACCTTTTCGGTTCAGCTTCGATCCACCTAGCGACCCCGCTACGGTGAGCGCCTTTGTAAAGGCGTATCCAAACCTTCCGGGGTACCACATGTGGTCGACCTGGGACCGACTGACAGCCGTCTCAACCTTCGGATCGGCGGGTTCCGAGGAAGAGGACGACCCCGACTCTAGTTGGGATTTCTCTGGCCTCAACGACCTCGGTGCCATGCGGGACTTCATGTTCGCATGTGACCACTGCCTCTCCGGTTGTTCTGACGCTGGCCATGACCTTGACGACGAGGGTTACGGTCCAAGTCGCGAATGTTTCCACGTTGATCAGGGAGATCACAACGAAGGCAACCACCTCGGTATGCCAGAGGTTAACGATCCCCCTGGGCCCGCATCTCGCGTTGACATCCTGCGAGAGCAAGCTGTGGTCCCAGTCCCTGCGGGGGGTCAGGACATACAGCTCGAGCAAATCCGCGATATGCAGGCCCGGGTCGACGGGGAAGCAGGCCGGCTTGTGCAGCTCCGACAGAACATCGAACAGGAGTGGGCAGGCCAAGCACTCGCCGGAGGAGCCTGTCGTCGGGCCCAAGACATCCAGCGCTGCATCTTCGACAATGCCAGGGCAGCGCTGCCCCCGGCCGTCAGCGGGTCTGGCCAGGACCTAGCTGCAGCGGCGATGCTACTTCGAGCCATGCTGGAGCCATCCACCACCGAGGGACGGCGTATCCAGGGCGAACTCAAGGATCTCCTGGAAGGCGCCGCAGTTCGACGAGCCGAGAGCTCCGCCTCCCGCAGGCGAGCTGACCCCTCGGAGCATCACGCGGTGTCCTTCCGACGCATTTGGGAAGCCTCGGTCCATCCCGAGCGCACGCGTGACGAGGCACCTGCCGCCCGGGATCGCCTCGGCAACGAGCACCGCCATCTCGACCATCGAGCCTGCCTCGACGAGAAGGTGCGCCGGGGCTACCATCTCAGGCGTGGGGGATGCTGCAACAGCGAGGAGGATCGCAGTCCTTCGCCCGAACCACCCAGTCTATGGGTCTTCAGCCGGGCCATACGACGAGCGCCGTTCCCTGCCCGTTTTCGAGCCCCGACTACCATCACCAAGTACTCGGGGGAGACGAGGCCGGAGCTATGGCTCGCGGACTACCAACTGGCATGCCAGTTGGGAGGGGCGGATGATGACAACCTCATCATCCGTAGTCTACCCCTTTTCCTCTCCGACGCCGCCCGAGCCTGGCTGGAGCATCTGCCTCCTGCGCAGATCTCCGACTGGGACGATCTGGTCAAGGCTTTCGTGGGAAACTTCCAAGGCACGTACGTGCGCCCTGGGAACTCGTGGGATCTCCGAAGCCACCGCCAGCAGCTAGGTGAGTCCCTCTGAGAGTACATCCGACGGTTTTCGAAGCAACGCACCGAGCTGCCCAACGTTACCGACTCGAATGTCATCGGGGCTTTCCTCGCCGGCACCACTTGCCGAGACCTGGTGAGCAAACTGGGGCGCAAGACTCCCACCCGTGCGAGCGAACTGATGGACGTCGCCACCAAGTTCGCCTCGGGTCAAGAGGCGATCGAAGCCATCTTCCGAAAAGATAAGCAGCCTTAGGGAGAGCCGAAGAAAGACGCCCCCGAGGCGTCCGCCCAGCGGGGCACAAAGAAGAAGGCCAAGAACAAGTCGCAAGCGAAGCGCGACGCCGCAGACGCGAATCTCGTCGCTGCAGCCGAGCACAGGAACCCTCGGAAACCTCCTGGAGGGGTCGGCGCGTTCGACAAGATGCTCAAGGAGCCGTGCCCCTATCACCAGGGGCCCGTCAAGCACACCCTCGAAGAATGTGTCATGCTCCGGCGCTACTTCCATAAGACCGGGCCCCCGGCGGAAGATGGCAAGGGCCATGACAACGACAAGAAGGAGGGTGGCAAGGAAGAGGGGTTCCCGGATGTCCATAACTGCTTCATGATCTACGGCAGGCAGGTGGCGAACACCTTGGCTCGACACCGCAATCAGGAGCGCCGAGAGGTCTGCTTGGTGAAGGTGGCAGCGCCAGTCTACCTAGACTGGTCCGACAAGCCTATCACCTTCGACCGAGGCGACCACCCTGACTTCGTGCCAAGCCCAGGAAGCTACCCGCTCGTCGTCGATCCGATCATCGACAATGTTAGGCTCTCCAAAGTCCTCATGGACGGAGGCAACAGCCTTAACATCATCTACGCCGAGACCCTGGAACTCTTGGGGGTCGACAGGTCCGAGGTCCGGGCCAGCGCGGCACCCTTCCACGGGATCGCGCCCAGGAAGCGAATCCTACCCCTCGGATGGATCGACTTACTCGTCTGCTTCGGGACTCCCTCCAACTTCCGAAAGGAAGTTCTCACCTTCGAGGTCGTCGGGTTCCGAGGAACCTACCATGCGGTGTTGGGAAGACCATGCTACGCCAAGTTCATGGCCGTCCCCAACTACACCTACCTCAAGCTCAAGATGCCGGGCTCGAACGGGATCATCACCGTTGGATCCATGTACCGCCACATGTATGAATGCGACGTGGAGTGCGTGGAGTACGCTGAGGCCCTCGCCGAGTCTGAGGCCCTCATCGCCGACCTGGAACGCCTCTCCAAGGAGGCACCTGACGCGAAGCGGCACACCGGCAACTTCGAACCAGTCGAGGCGGTCAAGTCCGTCTCTCTCGACCCCAGCAACGACACCAGCAAGAACGTTCGGATTGGCTCCGAGCTCGACCCCAAACAGGAAGCAGTGCTTGTCGACTTTCTCCGCGCAAACGCCGAAGTCTTTGCGTGGAGTCCCTCGGACTTGCCCGGCATACCGAGGGATGTCGCCGAGCACTCACTAGACATCAGAGCTAGAGCCCGACCCATGAAGCAAACCCTGTGCTATTTTGACGAAGAAAAGCGCAGGGCCATAGGCGAGGAGATCCACAAGCTACTCGTGGCAGGGTTTATCAAAGAGGTATTCCATCCCGAATGGTTAGCTAACCCTATTCTTGTAAGGAAGAAGGATGGGAAATGGAGGATGTGTGTAGACTACACTGGTCTAAACAAAGCCTGTCAGAAAGTTCCCTACCCTCTACCTCGCATCGATCAAATTGTGGACTCCACTGCTGGGTGCGAAACCCTATCATTCCTCGATGCCTACTCAGGCTATCACCAAATCAAGATGAAAGAGTCCGACCAGCTCGCGACTTCTTTCATCACACCTTTTGGCATGTACTGTTACACTATGATGCCATTTGGTTTGAGGAATGCAGGCGCCACCTACCAGAGGTGCATGAACCACGTGTTCGGAGAACACATCGGCGGAACGGTCGAGGCTTAGGTCGATGACATCGTTGTCAAGACGAAGAGAGCCTCCAACCTCCTCTCTGACCTTGAAACGACATTCAAGTGTCTGAGAGCGAAAGGCGTGAAACTCAATCCCGAGAAGTGTGTCTTTGGAGTCCCCCGAGGCATGCTCCTTGGATTCATCGTCTCCGAGCGGGGCATCGAGCCAATCCGGAGAAAATCGCGGCCATCACCAATATGGGATCGATCAAAGATTTGAAAGGAGTACAGAGGGTCATGGGATGCCTTGCGGCACTAAGCCGCTTCATCTCACGCCTTGGCGAGAAAGGCTTGCCTCTGTACCGCCTCTTAAGGAAGGCCGAGTGCTTCACTTGGACCCCCGAGGCCGAGGAAGCCCTTAGGAACCTTAAGGCGCTCCTTACAAATACACCCATCCTGGTGCCCCCCGCTGCAGGAGAAGCCCTCTTGATCTATGTAGCCGCGACCACTCAGGTGATCAGCGCCACGATCGTAGTCGAGAGACGAGAAGAAGGGCATGCACTGCTCGTCCAGAGGCCAGTCTACTTCATCAGCGAAGTGCTTTTCAAGACCAAAGCCCGCTACCCACAGATCTAGAAGCTGCTCTACGCAGTGATTCTGACACGACGAAAGTTGCGACACTACTTCGAGTCTCATCCGATGACTATGGTGTCATCCTTCCCCCTGGGGGAGATCATCCAGTGCCGTGAGGCCTCGGGTAGGATAGCAAAGTGGGCGGTGGAACTCATGGGCGAAACGCTATCATTCGCTCCTCGGAAGGCCATAAAATCCCAAGTCTTGGCAGACTTCCTGGCTGAGTGGACTGATACCCAGTTACCAACAACTCCAATCCAACCCGAGCTCTGGACCATGTACTTCGATGGGTCACTCATGAAAACAGGAGCAGGTGTTGGCTTGCTCTTTGTTTCACCCCTCGGAAAGCATCTCCGCTACGTCATTCGCCTCCATTTTCCGGCGTCAAACAACGTGGCCGAGTACGAGGCTCTAGTTAACGGGCTGCGCATCGCCGTCGAGCTAGGGGTCCGGCGCCTCGACGCTTGTGGCGACTCACAGCTTGTCATCAACCAAGTCATGAAGAACTCCCACTGCCGTGACCAGAGGATGGAAGCCTACTGCGACGAAGTCCGGCGCTTGGAAGACAAGTTCTATGGGCTGGAGCTCAACCACATCGCCCGACAGTACAAAGAGACTGTGGACGAGCTGGCGAAAATAGCCTCGGGGCAGACGACGGTTCTCCCGGATGTCTTCTCCAGAGACCTACATCAACCATCTGTCAAGATCAACGACGTGCCCGAGCCCGAGGAAGCCTTGGCCCAGCCCGAGGTACCCTCGGCCACCCGAGGTACCCTCGGCTATCGAGGAAGAGGCCTTGCCCGTCGAGGAGGAACAGAATGGGGTCACACCAGATCCGAACTGGCAGACCTCGTACCTGGAATATCTTCTCCGAGGAGAGCTTCCCCTCGACAAGACCAAAGCTCGGCGGCTGGCTCGGCGCGCCAAGTCATTCGTCTTGCTGGGTGATGAAAAAGGAACTCTACCACCGCAGCCCCTCGGGCATCCTCCAACGATGCATATCCATCGCCCAAGGACAAGAGCTGTTGCGAGAAATACACTCGGGGGCTTGCGGCCACTATGCAACACCTCGAGCCCTCATGGGAAATGCCTTCCGACAAGGTTTCTACTAGCCAACCGCGGTGGCCGACGCCACTAGGATTGTACGCCCTTGCCGAGGGTGTCAATTCTACGCAAAGCAGACACATCTGCCCACTCAGGCCCTGCAGACGATACCTATCACCTGGCCGTTTGATGTGTGGGGTCTAGACCTCGTCGGTCCCTTATAGAAGGCACCCAGGGGCTTCTCGCACCTGCTGGTCGCCATCGACAAATTCTCCAAGTGGATCGAGGTCCGACCCTTGACCAGCATCAGGTCCGAGCAGGCGGTGGCGTTCTTCACCAACATCATCCATCGATTCGGGGTCCCAAACTCTATCATCACCGACAATGGCACGCAGTTCACCGGAAAAAAGTTCCTGGACTTCTGCGACGACCACCACATCCATGTGGACTGGGCCGCCGTGGCTCACCCCATGACGAATGGGCAGGTGGAGCGCGCCAACGGTATGATTTTGCAGGGACTCAAACCAAGGATCTACAACGACCTCAACAAGTTCGGCAAGCGGTGGATGAAAGAGCTACCCTCGGTAGTCTAGAGTCTGAGGACGATGCCGAGCCGCGCCATGGGTTTCTCGCCATTTTTTCTAGTCTATGGGGCCGAGGCCGTCCTCCCCACGGACTTAGAATACGGCTCCCCGAGGACCAGGGCGTACGACGACCGAAGCAACCAGACCAGCCGAGAGGACTCGCTGGACCAGCTCGAGGAGGCTCGGGACGTCGCCTTACTACATTCGACACGGTACCAGCAGTCGCTGCGGCGCTACCACGCCCGAAGCGTTTGGCCCTGAGGCTTCTAAGTGGGAGACTTGGTGCTTCGTCTGCGATAGGACGCCCGAGGGCGCCACAAGCTCACTCCTCCCTGGGAAGGGCCCTTCATCATCGCTAAGATTTTGAAGCCCGGAACATACAAGCTGGCCAACGACCAAGGCGAGGTCTACAGCAACGCTTGGAACATCCAACAGCTACGTCGCTTCTACCCTTAAGATGTTTTAAGTCGTTCATGTACCTCGTTTTCTTCACATACACAAAGTCTAACCGTCAAGGAAGGGTCGGCCTTGCCTCAGCAAAGCCTGACCCTCCCTCGGGGGCTAGAAGGGGGGAACCCCCTCTGCGTCAAAATTTTCCTCAGAAAAATTTTCTACCAAAACAACCTTTCGTGCTTTCGACTTCTGTATCGATAGTGGGATCCTAAAAACGACGAGAGTACACGTAAGTGACAAGGCCGACCGAGCCGAGGGACTCCTATGCCTCCAGGATACGGATACCCCACTCGTCACCTTCCGCAAAAAGTAACTCTCGCTCAGACAAGTGGTTCTGCTACCAACGAACAAGTTATGGCGCATGAAACAAGAGGAAAGAAAACGCAGCTTTATGATACGACAATGAAAGTGTTTAGGCCTCGGCGGCCGCAATGAACACACGCATGCTACAAACATATTGCTCCAGCAGGATCAGGCATCAGCAGGGGAAGCAGCTGCGCCCTCGGTGCCGTTTCCGCCTTTGGCGAAGTCTGGCCCAGCCTCACACGACGACGCGGGCGGAAGGATCTCCACCTCGAAGGAGGAGGCCAGCACCACGCTCGAGCCCTCGGTGGCCGCGTCAAGCCTTTGGACCTCGGCTAAGGCAGCCTCATCTTCGTCGGGTAGACAGTACCCCTCGCTGACCCGCTCCAAGTCCACAACGTAGTGGGAAGCGAGCATGGCGAAGGCCCGCCTAACGCCGTGATGCAGCGCCCTGCGGAGTCTGCTGCGCACATGGCCGCCCAAGGCCCGCAGATGACTCTGGGGGAGCTACCCGAGGGGACGTCGTCGAGGTCAAAGGCTCGGCAAAAGCCCGAGATAGCCTCGGACATAGCCTCACGGTCGGCCTCATTCTGCTCAGCCACCCGGGCGTGCGCCTTGGCGGACTCATCAAGAGCCCTCTCAAGCTCTGCAGATAGCCGATCAAAATTCTTCAGACACGAGTTGGAGAACGAAGCGGAATTGAAGTCGCAAAGCAGGCGAAACATACCTTCAGCCCAGGCACGCTCCTGCGAAGCCACGACTTGGGCAGACTGGGCGGATCCGACGACCACAGCCAGGTCCACCGCAAGTGCCCCGGCCCGAGCGGACACCTCGGCCAGCTGACCCTCAAGGGCCTCAGCCCGGCCCTCGGCCTTGGCAGCCTGGCCCGAGACTGGTCCCGCTCGTCGATGGCCTGGCCAAGCTCCAGCTACCGCTGCTGTGCCTCTGTCCGTGCCAACGCCGCCTCTGACCGCGCCGCCGCTGCCTCCGCCTTTAGATCATCATAGAGCAGCCGAAGGTCCGCCAGCTTGATGCTCTGTTGGGCGAGGCGCTCTTTAGCCTTGGCAAGCGCGGCCCTCTGGGACCGTAGCGAACCCCAGACGCCGCTCTCATGGCAGATGAACAGCGACTTGGCGGTGCTTACATCCGCCAGTTCCTGAGCAAGGAAGACAAGGTATTACAAAGAATGCCCTGGCCACCTAGGGCATGCACCTGAAAACCTTACTTGGAGGACCCTGGGAACATCCCTGGAAAGGATCTCCATGGTCGACCGAAGCGACCCCATCGCTGCCTCGGCATACTCGCGGAGCTCATCCCGAGACTGCTCCTCCGGCTCATCGTTGAGGACGAGGAGGGGTTTTGAGGCGCCGCGGCTCCAGAACCAGAACGCCTGCCCGCACCACTCATTGGGGTTGCGCTGCGCAGGGATGAGGACGCCGCCCCCCGAGACGGGCCGCGGTGTTACGCGCTCCTCCACCAAGGCGTCGGGTTCCCCTGCAGTCAACACGTCGGGCACCATCGCCATCGACGCGCTGGGCTCCCCCTCGGCTAAGGTGGCAGGTTTCCGGTCGCCGTCCTCGGCAACAGCGTCTGCCCCCTCCTCAGGGCCAGGAACAGGGGGATCGGGGACGACCACGAGCGGCAACGCCCCAACCATCCCGACGTCGGGAGCGATGGACGGCTCCACGGGCAAATCGGCAGCGACCGTGGCAGGGGTCGACGCCGACACCGATGACGCGTCAGGCGAGCTCAGGGCCACGGCCGCGTCAGTAGCCTCCCCCGTCACGACGACCGCCCCGACGGAGGGGTCGGCCTGGGAGGCTTGCCCCATGGCAGCTCGTGCCGCCTGGACCCCCCGCTCGAGAGCATCCTGTGCGGAGACCAGCCAACCGGCATGGCGCGCCGCGGCACTGGCGGCAGAAGCCGGCACCGTCTTAAGGGCCTTTGTGGGGGCCAGGCCGGTTGGGCCCTACCTCCGCTTACTGAAAGGAAGAAAGAAAGCAAGTTCAAGTCACGCGACGAAAGAAGCCAAAACAGAGGCATTCTCAGACACTTACCCGCTCCGGACCAAAGCCAATCATGCCAGCGAGGAGCCCCCTCGGGCCTCGGTCCCCGCAGGCGCTGCCAAGGGTTGCCCCGCCACCAACTTTGGCGCTGCTCCCACCTTGGGCGCCCGAGGCACCGAAGGAGCGGCCTGCCCAGGCGTCGCCGCAGCGGCCGGAGGATCAACCTCCTGCACAGCCAGCGCGGGCGTTTGATCATGGGGGGACAGAGGGGTCAGGTGCCCCCTCGGCCTGCCTCCGCTCCTCATACTGGGACCCCGATGTCTCGGCCCTGGGCACTGATGATACCAGCCCACTTGGAGGCTGGCACGGCAACCCCTAGCCCGGCCCCGGGTCCGGGCTGAGGCCAAGATGGGCCACCATGTCGTCATCCTCGTCATCATCATCGTCATCCTCGTCGTCGGGCGTCTCCGGCGACGGCTCCCTCGGGAGCCCGTCCCTCTCTTGTCTCCGACGACGCTTCTCCAAGGCGTCCCGAGCTTGCATCCGCTCGTGAGCCCGAGCCTTCTCCGCATCCTTCTTCTTCTTCTCCTCCGCGGCGACCCTCCGCGCGGCTCGGTCCACCGTGTCCTCCGGGACCCGCGGCAGGGAGGGTTTATAAAAACTTAACCCCTGGAAGAGCAAAGACCCCAACAGTGGGAATCGAAGGCAACATGGCGCAATACAGGAGAAGGATCGGATACTTACCAGGGAAACATACCCATGGTCGGGACTCATCGTAGGCTGGGTAAGGGCGCCGGCATCCAGCCTCCCTACCGTGCCTGCTACCCGCTTGCGGAGGTCGTCGTCGGGGAGGGAGGCCGAGGACATCTGCGAGCCCTCCAGATCGACCCCTGGTGTCATCTCTGAGAGCTGCAGCCGCCGCTCTGCTAAGGGGAGAACCCTCCGGTGATGGATAGCGGCAACAACCCCCGCAGCGGTAAGGCCCCCATCTCGTAACTTCTGCAAAACCTGCAGAATAGGCTGGAGCTTCTCCTGTCTCTCGCGCGTGGCACCCCAGCGCCAGTTGCTGCCGGCGGCGGTCACCACTCGCTGAGAAAATGACGGAAGCCTCCCATCGTCGTTCCGAAGATAAAACCATCGACGCTGTGACACCCCAGTGTCACCTAGGGTTTCTCTCAAGATGCTAACCCAAGAACCATCATTTTATGTGAACCAACTTGAGCATGAACATCAAATTCACTTAAGAATAAATGATACACCAAGCATATACTTAAAAGTATCATATTCAAAACAAATGGGTTTTTCAAAAGGTAAAATGTGCAACCCCAACAAAAACCCTAATTGAGCCCTATGAGCAAAATTCAAGAAAAGAGTATGAAAAATTTAAAAACATGGCTTGGGCCAATTATAAACATTGAAGTATATTTAATAAGCAACAATAAAGATTGAAGAAGCTTGGCCAAAATAATTCAAATACACCCCCCCCAAACAAGCTTCTCATGTGGGGACTCAATAGGAAATTCTGGATTTCAGAATTCTGAATTTCGGACCTTGAGCCAAAGATCAAGCGTTTTCACCTTGATCCCTAACTCAAATCCTAATGGCCCCATTAACAAAAACATGCCTAACTAACCCCTCTGTCGCCTGCCAGAAGATGGCATTGGGACGCGTGCGTCGGACACGTCAAACCAGAGATCTTCTCCCTATGTGCGGCAGTGAGACAAACCAGATTTCTTCCCTCTCTATCTCCTAATCCAGTCAACCAAACCTGCTAGCCCCCACACATAAACGACAAAGGGACCTGAGAGGAAGAGATCTCTCAACGGGATTATGGCCAAAATCTCAAAGATTTGGGGCCAATCCACGCTTGAACTCGACCTCTCTCTGCGTTGCCTCGTGCTCGACGCTGTGCCAGGCACCAGAGCGCGCACTGGCGTTCGCCGCGCACGCCCCGAGCACTTGTCAGAGCCCCGCCCTCGGCCGTGCTCGCCCGCGCCTATAAAGCCTCCCCGGGCATGCCTCACTTCACCCCGCGCTCACCATCACCGGCCAGCCACCCCTCCTTAGCTCCGGCGAGCTCTTTTCCGCCCGCCATTGCCGCCAGAGCTTCGACCACCGTGGCCAGCCCACCCCAGTCGCCCCTAAGCAGCGTCGGTGCTTCGGTTAGCTTCGCCATAGGCCCGTGAAGCTCTCCAAGCCCTTGGACCCGGCAGAACTTCACCGGAAGCCCGAGATCGCCCTCGCCGGACTTTGGTCGCCTGCCCCCGCACGTGGACCAAGCTCTCCGGTGAGCCATTCTTCAATTCCTCGCGCGCACCCCTTCCCTGATCCCTGGTGAAGCTCTCTGACCCGTTTGATTGGTCAATTTCGCCCTGGATAGGCCGGACTCCTCGCTGAAAGGGAAATGTGCCCTTGGGCCATTTCTAAGTATTTTGGTGATTGAGTGCCAACACAAGTGCTTTTGTGTTAATCTATGCAAAATGGTGGACAAAGTGCAAATCATGTCAAAAGGTATGTTTCTAGACTTAGTACATTGTTTTATGGACTAATGTATTGTGTCTAAGTGCTGGAAATAGGAAAAATTGAATTAGAAATGAGATGGCTCTATTCAGCCAAAGTCAGCTCGGTCTAGGTGCACCGGACTGTCCCGTGGTGCACCGGACAGTGTCCGGTGCGCCAGACTGGCTCTGGCGAACTTGCTGCTCTCGGGAGTTTGACGGCGGTGTACAGCTATAAATCACCGGACTATCCGGTGGTGCACCGGACTCTCCGTGAGCCGTTCACAGGCGAACTCGTCGCTCTCAGGAAACCATCAACAGCGTACGACTAAAATTCACCGGACTGTCCGGTGGTGCACCGGACTGTCCGGTGAGCCAACGGTCAGCCAGGGCAACGGTCGGCCGAGGATTCCGCGAGTGACGCGTGGCCGGGCCAACGGTCACATTGGTGCACCGGACTGTCCGGTGTGCACCGGACAGTGTCCGGTGCGCCAACAGCTCTCAATCAGCAACGGTCGGCTTCGCCAAATAAGGAAACAAATCCGCACCGGACAGTGTCCGGTGGTGCACCGGACTGTCCGGTGCGCCAGGCGACAGAAGGCAAGATCAACCTTCCTGGAATGCTCTCAACGGCTCCTAGCTGCCTTGGGGCTATAAAAGGGACCCCTAGGCGCATGGAGGAGTACACCAAGAATACTCAAAGCATTCCTAAGCACCGAGACTTCGATTCCATGCATTTGTTTCTTCGTGATAGCATCTAGAGCTCTATTAGAGTTGTGAACTCATCGGGTTGTGTTGCGAGCTCTTGTTGCGACTTGTGTGCGTGTTGACATTCTAATTTTGTGTCTTGTGTGCGTTGCTCATCCCTCCCTTACTCCGTGCTTCTTTGTGAACTTCAAGTGTAAGGGCGAGAGACTCCAAGTTGTGGAGATTCCTCGGGAACGGGATAAAGAAAAGCAAAGCAAAACACCGTGGTATTCAAGTGGGTCTTTAGACCGCTTGAGAGGGGTTGATTGCAACCCTCGTCCGTTGGGACGCCACAACATGGAAGTAGGCAAGTTTTGTACTTGGCCGAACCACGGGATAAACCACTGTGTCTATCTGTGTTGATTCTCTTGTGGTTATCGTGTCTTGCAAGAACTTCTCTCTAGCCACTTGGCGATTATTGTGCTAACACTTAATCAAGTTTTTATGGCTTAAGTTTAAGTTTTACAGGATCACCTATTCACCCCCCCTCTAGGTGCTCTCAATTGGTATCAGAGCCATTCTCTTCACGAAGGGACTAATCGCCCGAAGAGATGGATCCTAAGGGGAAGGGAATCGTGATCAACGATAAGGAGAAGGAGTCCTTCGTCAACGAGCCGAAGGATGACAAGCCTACCGACTCGGGCTCAGGCCATAAACAGAAAGATGGGAAGAAGAAGAAGACAAGGCGCATCAAGGAGATCGTCTACTACGACGACAACGACGAGTCTACTTCTTCCCAAAAGGACGACTACGACTACGAGAAACGAAAGACGGTTAATTCGAACTTTTCTTTCGATTACTCTCGTATCTGTAGAGTTCAAATGCACATTTGCTTTCCATCCCTCTTGGCAAACCTCCACACCTTGATGGGGAGGACTACGGATTTTGGAGTCACAAAATGCGTAGTCACTTGTTCTCTCTCCATCCAAGCATATGGGAGATTGTTGAGAATGGAATGAAATTTGATAGCTCGTATAGTCCTATATTTATTAATGAACAGATTCATAAAAATGCACAAGCTACTACTGTGTTGTTAGCCTCTTTGTGCAGGGACGAGTACCATAAGGTGAGCGGCTTGGACAATGCCAAGCAGATCTGGGACACCCTCAAGATCTCTCATGAGGGGAACGATGTCACCTTGCTCACCAAGATGGAGTTGGTAGAGGGCGAGCTTGGAAGATTCGCGATGATAAGGGGCGAGGAGCCAACCCAAACATACAACCGGCTCAAGACCCTTATCAACAGAATAAGGAGCTACGGAAGCACGTGATGGATGGACCACGACGTCGTTCGCCTGATGCTAAGGTCCTTTACTGTACTTGATCCACATTTGGTGAACAATATTCGTGAAAATCCTAGGTACACCAAGATGTCGCCCGAAGAAGTCCTTGAGAAGTTCGTAAGCGGGCGAATGATGATCAAGGAGGCGAGATACGTGGACGACACGTTGAACGGTCCAATCCATGAGCCTCAACCCATTGCTCTCAAGGCAACGAGGAGCAAGGAGGCGCTACCTAGCAAGGTGGCGCAAGTTGAGGCGACCGAGCTCAATGATGAAGAGATGGCCCTCATCATCAAGCGCTTCAAGACAGCGCTAAAGGGTCGCAAGGAACAGCCAAGCAAGATCAAGACAAAGGGGAAGCGCTCATGCTTCAAATGTGGTAAGATTGGTCATTTTGTTGCTAACTGTCCCGATAATGAAAGTGACCAGGAAAAAGGGAACAAAAGGGAGAAGAAGAAGAATTACAAGAAGGCCAAGGGCGAGGCACATATCGAAAAGGAGTGGGATTTGGATTGCTCCTCTTTCGACTCCGACAATGAAGGACTCGCCGCCACAGCCTTCAACAAGTCATCCCTCTTCCCAAACGAGCATCACACGTGCCTCATGGCGAAGGAGAAGAAGGTATGCACTCGGAATACCACTTATACTTCTTCAAGTGATGAGGAGTCTAGTGATGACGATGAAATAGACTATTCTAGTTTATTTAAAGGTTTAGATAGAAATAAAATTGATAAAATCAATGAATTGATTGATGCTTTAAATGATAAGAATAAATTATTAGAAAAGCAAGAGGATCTTTTGTACGAAGAACATGATAAGTTTGTAGAGGCTCAAAAATCCCTTGCTTTAGAAATTAAAAGAAATGAAATGCTTTCTAGTGAACTATCTACTTGTCATGAAACCATTTCTACTTTAAAAGGTGTTAATGATAATTTAAATGCTAAACTAGAAGTAGCAAGTAAATCTAACTCTTGTGTAGAACATGTTATGATTTGCCATAGGTGTAAAGATTTTGACGTTGATGCTTGTAGTGAACACCTAGTTTGCATTTCTAAATTAAATGATGAAGTGGCTAGTCTTAATGCCCAACTTAAGACTAGCAAGAATGAATTTGACAAGCTAAAATTTGTAAGGGATGCCTACACGATTGGTAGACACCCCTCAATTAAGGATGGACTTGGCTTCAAGAGGGAAGCCAAGGACTTAACAAGCCATAAGGCTCCCATCTCCGCCAAGGAGAAAGGGAAGGCCCCTATGGCTAGTAGTGCTAAAAAGAACCATGCTTTTATGTACCATGATAGGAGACAGTCTAGAAATGCTTATAGGAGTTGTAATGCTTATGATGCTTTTGATTCTCATGCCATGTTTGCTTCTAGTTCTTCCTATATGCATGGTAGAGATATGTCTAGGAGAAATGTTGTTCATCATATGCCTAGGAGAAATGTTCCTAAGAAAGTTAATGAACCTTCTACAATATATCATGCTTGCAATGCTTCATTTGCCATTTGTAGAAAGAATAAGAAGGTGATTGCTAGAAAGTTAGGGGCAAGATGCAAGGGAGATAAAACTTGCATTTGGGTCCCTAAGACAATTATGACTAACCTTGTAGGACCCAACAAGAGTTGGGTACCTAAGACCCAAGCCTAAATTTGCCTTGCAGGTTTATGCATCCGGAGGTTCAAGCTGGATTATCGACAGCGGATGCACAAACCATATGACGGGGGAGAAGAAGATGTTCACCTCCTACGTCAAAAACAAGGATTCCCAAAATTCAATAATATTCGGTGATGGGAACCAAGGCAAGGTAAAAGGGTTAGGTAAAATTGCTATTTCATCCGAGCACTCTATATCTTATGTGTTTTTAGTTGAGTCTCTTGGATATAATTTGTTATCTGTTAGTCAATTATGCAATATGGGATATAATTGTCTATTCACAAATGTAGATGTGTTTGTCTTTAGAAGGTGTGATGGTTCACTAGCTTTTAAGGGTGTACTAGACGGCAAACTTTATTTGGTTGATTTTGCAAAAGAAGAGGCCGGTCTAGATGCATGCTTAATTGCTAAGACTTGCATGGGTTGGCTGTGGCATCGCCGCTTAGCACATGTGGGGATGAAGAACCTCCACAAGCTTCTAAAGGGAGAACACGTGATAGGTCTAACTAATGTGCATTTCGAAAAAGATAAACCTTGTGCAGCTTGTCAAGCAGGGAAACAAGTGGGAAGCTCTCATCACACCAAAAATGTGATGACCACATCAAGACCCTTGGAGATGCTTCATATGGACCTCTTCGGACCCGTCGCCTATCTAAGCATAGGAGGAAGTAAGTATGGTCTTGTTATAGTTGATGATTTTTCCTGCTTCACTTGGGTATTCTTTTTGCGGGATAAATCTGAAACCCAAGGGACCCTCAAGCGCTTCCTCAGGAGAGCTCAAAATGAGTTTGAGCTCAAGGTGAAGAAGATAAGGAGCGACAACGGGTCCGAATTCAATAACCTTCAAGTGGAGGAGTATCTTGAGGAGGAAGGAATCAAGCACGAGTTCTCCGCTCCCTACATACCACAACAAAATGGTGTGGTAGAGAGGAAGAACAGGACACTCATCGATATGGCGAGGACTATGCTTGGAGAGTTCAAGACCCCCGAGTGCTTTTGGTCGGAAGCCGTGAACACGGCTTGCCACGCCATCAACCGGGTCTACCTTCACCGCCTCCTCAAGAAGACTTCATATGATCTTCTAACCGGTAACAAACCCAATGTGTCTTACTTTCGTGTATTTGGGAGCAAGTGTTATATTCTTGTGAAGAAAGGTAGAACTTCTAAATTTGCTCCCAAAGCTGTAGAAGGGTTTTTATTAGGTTATGATTCAAATACAAAGGCATATAGGGTCTTCAACAAATCATCAGGTTTGGTTGAAGTCTCTAGCGACGTTGTATTTGATGAGACTAATGGCTCTCCAAGAGAGCAAGTTGTTGATCTTGATGATGTAGATGAAGAAGACGTTCCAACGGCCGCAATGCGCACCATGACGATTGTCGATGTGCGACCACAGGAACAATTGGAGCAAGATCAACCTTCTTCCTCAACGATGGTGCATCCCCCAACTCAAGACGATGAACAGGTTCATCATGAGGAGGCGTGTGATCAAGGGGGAGCATAAGATGATCATGTAAGGGAGGAAGAAGCACAACCGGCACCTCCAACCCATGTTCGAGCGACGATTCAAAGGAATCATCCTGTCGACCAAATATTGGGTGATATTAGTAAGGGAGTAACTACTCGTTCTAGATTAGTTAATTTTTGTGAGCATTACTCCTTTGTCTCTTCTATTGAGCCTTTCAGGGTAGAAGAGGCCTTGCTAGATCCGGACTGGGTGTTGGCCATGCAGGAGGAGCTCAACAACTTCAAGCGTAATGAAGTTTGGACACTGGTGCCTCGTCCCAAGCAAAATGTTGTGGGAACCAAGTGGGTGTTCCGCAACAAATAGGACGAGCACGGGGTGGTGACGAGGAACAAGGCTCGACTTGTGGCAAAAGGTTATGCCCAAGTCGCAGGTTTGGACTTTGAGGAGACTTTTGCTCCTGTGGCTAGGCTAGAGTCTATTCGTATATTGCTAGCATATGCCGCTCACCATTCTTTCAGGTTGTTCCAAATGTATGTGAAGAGCGCTTTCCTCAACGGGCCAATCAAGGAGGAGGTGTACGTGGAGCAACCCCCTGGCTTCGAGGATGAACGGTACCCCAACCACGTGTGTAAGCTCTCTAAGGCGCTCTATGGACTTAAGCAAGCCCCAAGAGCATGGTATGAATGCCTTAGAGACTTTTTAATTGCTAATTCTTTCAAGGTTGGGAAGGCCGATCCGACTCTT
This sequence comes from Zea luxurians, assembly GCA_029449295.1. Taxonomy (NCBI): domain Eukaryota; kingdom Viridiplantae; phylum Streptophyta; class Magnoliopsida; order Poales; family Poaceae; genus Zea; species Zea luxurians. The sequence goes on along the minus strand of JAOPSE010000010.1, from coordinate 30,537,146 downwards.
TTCACTAAGACTTGCGATGGTGATCTTTTTGTGTGCCAAATTTATGTCGATGACATAATATTTGGTTCTACTAATCAAAAGTCTTGTGAAGAGTTTAGCAGGGTGATGACGCAGAAATTCGAGATGTCGATGATGGGCGAGTTGAACTACTTCCTTGGGTTCCAAGTGAAGCAACTCAAGGATGGTACCTTCATCTCTCAAACGAAGTACACGCAAGACTTGCTAAAGCGGTTTGGGATGAAGGACGCCAAGCCCGCAAAGACTCCGATGGGAACCGACGGACACACCGACCTCAACAAAGGAGGTAAGTCCGTTGATCAAAAGACATACTGGTCAATGATAGGTTCTTTGCTTTATTTATGTGCTAGTAGACCGGATATTATGCTTAGCGTATGCATGTGTGCTAGATTTCAATCTGATCCAAGGGAGTGTCACTTAGTGGCCGTGAAGCGAATTCTTAGATATTTAGTCGCTACGCCTTGCTTCGGGATCTGGTATCCAAAGGGGTCTAACTTTGACTTGATTGGATATTCAGATTTCGACTATGCTGGATGTAAGGTCGATAGGAAGAGTACATCAGGGACGTGCCAATTCTTAGGAAGGTCCCTGGTGTCATGGAACTCTAAGAAACAAACTTCCGTTGCCCTATCCACCGCTGAGGCCGAGTACGTTGCCGCAGGACAGTGTTGCGCGCAACTACTTTGGATGAGGTAAACCCTCCGGGACTTTGGCTACAATCTGAGCAAAGTCCCACTCCTATGTGATAATGAGAGTGCTATCCGAATAGCGGAAAATCCTGTTGAGCACAGCCGCACAAAGCACATTGACATCCGGCATCACTTTTTGAGAGACCACCAGCAAAAGGGAGATATCAAAGTGTTTTATGTTAGCACCGAGAACCAGCTAGCCGATATCTTCACTAAGCCTTTAGATGAAAAGACCTTTTGCAGGCTGCGTAGTGAGCTAAATGTCTTAGATTCGCGGAACTTGGATTGATTTATAGCATACATGTGTTTATGCCTTTGATCATATTCCTTATGCATTTTCTTGCTTTCTGTGGTGCTCAAGTTGTACAATCACTCCCCGGACCTCACAAGTCCTTGTGCAAGTGATGCACATATTTAGGGGGAGTTGTGTTACAACTTGACCCTTTGAGACTAACCTTGTGCTTGAGTTTGCTTGATTTAGTCTCAAAGGAGGTTTGAAAGGGAAAAGGTGGACTTGGACCATGAAAGACTTCCACTGCACTCCGATGAGAGGGTAACTTATTCCAAGTTCATCTCATGTACTCCTATTGCCTTTGTATTCTTATGTGAAGATTTTGGTGAGGCAATGGGGTTAAAGGGCCAAGATTGATCCCGTTTTGGTGCTTGATGCCAAAGGGGAGAAAATAAGGCCAAAGCAATAAATGGATCAGCTACCACTTGAGAAATTTTGAAAATAGTAGAATAGAGCTTTTGGTTTGTCAAAACTCTTTTATTGTCTCTTTTGTCAAAAGTTGGCCTCTTGTGGGGAGAAGTGTTGATTATGGGAAAAAGGGGGAGTTTTTGAAATCCTTGATCAATTTCTTTTGGAATACCTCTCTTTATGTCTCTACAAGTGAATTTGACTTAGAGATAGGAAATTGAGTTTGATTTGCAAAAACAAACCAAGTGGTGGCAAAGAGTGATCCATATATGCCAAATATGAATCAAAACTATATTGAGTTTTCATTTGCATTGATATTGCACTTGTTCTAGTTGTTTTATGTTGTGTTGGCATAAATCACCAAAAAGGGGGAGATTGAAAGGGAAATGTGCCCTTGGGCCATTTCTAAGTATTTTGGTGATTGAGTGCCAATACAAGTGCTTTTGTGTTAATCTATGCAAAGTGGTGGACAAAGTGCAAATCATGTCAAAAGGTATGTTTCTAGACTTAGTACATTGTTTTATGGACTAATGTATTGTGTCTAAGTGCTGGAAACAGGAAAAATTGAATTGGAAATGAGATGGCTCTGTTCAGCCAAAGTCAGCTCGGTCTGGGTGCACCGGACAGTGTCCGGTGGTGCACCAAACAGTGCTGGTGCGCCAGACTGGCTCTGGCGAACTTGCTGCTCTCGGGAGTTCGACGGCGGTGTACGGCTATAAATCACCGGACTGTCCGGTGGTGCACCGGACTCTCCGGTGAGCCGTTCACAAGCGAACTCGTCGCTCTCGGGAAACCATCAACGGCGTACGGCTAAAATTCACCGGACTGTCCGGTGGTGCAGCGGACTGTCCAGTGAGCCAACGGTCAGCCAGGGCAACTGTCGGCCGAGGATTTCGCGCGTGACGCGTGGCCGGGCCAACGGTCACATTGGTGCACCGGACTGTCCGGTGTGCACCGGACAGTGTCCAGTGCGCCAACTGCTCTCAATCAGCAACGGTCGGCTTCGCCAAATAAGGAAACAAATCCGCACCGGACAGTGTCCGGTGGTGCACCGGACTGTCCGGTGCGCCAGGCGACAGAAGGCAAGATCAGCCTTCCTGGAATGCTCTCAACGGCTTCTAGCTGCCTTGGGGCTATTAAAGGGACCCCTAGGCGCATGGAGGAGTACACCAAGAATACTCAAAGCATTCCTAAGCACCGAGACTTCGATTCCACGCATTTGTTTCTTCGTGACAGCATCTAGAGCTCTATTAGAGTTGTGAACTCATCGGGTTGTGTTGCGAGCTCTTGTTGCGACTTGTATGCGTGTTGACATTCTGATTTTGTGTCTTGTGTGCGTTGCTCTTCCCTCCCTTACTCCGTGCTTCTTTGTGAACTTCAAGTGTAAGGGCGAGAGACTCCAAGTTGTGGAGATTCCTCGCGAACGGGATAAAGAAAAGCAAAGCAAAACACCGTGGTATTCAAGTGGGTCTTTGGACCGCTTGAGAGGGGTTGATTGCAACCCTCGTCCGTTGGGACGCCACAACGTGGAAGTAGGCAAGTTTTGTACTTGGCCGAACCACGGGATAAACCACTATGTCTATCTGTGTTGATTCTCTTGTGGTTATCGTGTCTTGCAAGAACTTCTCTCTAGCCACTTGGCGATTATTGTGCTAACACTTAATCAAGTTTTTGTGGCTTAAGTTTAAGTTTTACAGGATCACCTATTCATCCCCCCTCCCTCTAGGTGCTCTCACTCGCCGCCGACGAACTTCCCCGCCTGCGCTCACGGACCGGCCAACTCCGACCACCCCCGACGGCGACCCGTACATCGTTGTGATCCCCAAGACCTCCCCTACATCCTCGACCACTTCACCGGAGCAATCTCGTCGCCGGTAAGCCCCTCCGCCCTTTCTTCCGCCGCGGGCACTGTTTAAGTTAGGAGAAGGACCTCGGGTTAGGATTAGAAGAACCCGAGGGGTTTTCTGCATTGTCAGTGTCTCATGTGAATAGTAGCCCAGGGACTGATTCGTGAGGAAGAACTTGAAACACCCGCCAAGGACCCCAGCGCAAAGTAGTTTTCCATTTAATCAATTCTGTTAATCTTTTTAAATAACCAGGGAACTTAGAAAATCCATAACTGGATGAATTCTTAATCAAAAATTGTCAAACTAATTTTGCTAGATCCTAAATATTGTGAACTATCATTTAAAAATAATAAACCTTATGCTTTTTGTTCTAATTTTTAGAGTTTACAATTAAAAACAGAAACTGACCCAAACCTTGTTTAATTAAGGAAAATTAGTTTTGCTTCTGTACTGAACCTAAGAAAATTTGTAGGTATTCAAACCTCATTTAGACACTGTTTAAAAATAGTAGGAACCCTAGTATTAAAGAATATAGTGTAAATATTCATTAAAAACCATTTCTGCCCAAAACTTAGGAAAATCAGAAAGGCCTTAGAAATTAATGAACAGTGAGTGAATTTATTTTTCCTAATCTACTTAAGTAGCAAAGAACCTAGGAAAAATAAAGAGACCTTTATTCCAGATCAGTTTTAAATAAAATATTTTGTTTGGCATTATTCCAACTGGAAATCAATTATTAAAATTACAAAACCAGACCCAAAATTGATAATAAAAATCCAGTGGACTTGTAATCACCAGAACCCCACTACAAAAATAATAAACGCCCCAGCCCATCATTTTAACTAAGGTAAATAGATATAATATGATAATGAGTCATTCCCCAAATAAATCATGAGTAACCCATAATAATACAATAATGGGCAAATAAAATTTTGCTGAGTCAATAATAAGATAGGCCACCAGAGAAAAATGCAAACTCATTAAAAAGATGCAAAATAATACCTATTGCTAATATTTTATAAGAAAGGCCATTTAATCCAATAAATGTATACCACCCCTTCCCTTAAGCAAAAAGATGCCAAACTTCAGAATGATTGCTCTTGCACAAAATAGAAGCTAAGAAAAACCAGAAATCTGTTGTTTGATATTTTTCAAATATAGTGGTAGTAGAAAGCACCCCTTTGGCTAGAAACTTGAGAAAACTCTAGTAAAATAATTAATAGGCAATAATGGCTAAAAATTTGTGTCAAATCATGTTATAGCACCTAAAGGCCAGCAAAAATAAATTTTAGAGGATTACCTGCTTTTAATTAATAGTTGTAGTTCAAATCACCCCTTCTGCCCTAAAATTTGGTATTTTTGTCCAAAGAAAACTATTCACTTTTTGAACCCCAAATTTTGAGACAGAAAAATTTTACATCAGTAATAAGCCACTGTAATTTTTACAGAATTTTTGGGATTTTATTAAAACAACTTGTAGTTCAAACCCACTCCAAAGACTTAAGAAGAATAAAGAAAAAGGAAGAAGGAATAAACCTCACTCCAATAAGTCCAACTTGAATTCTTGTCAATACTCACCAAGGCTTAAAAAGAATTCAGTGGAACCCCAAAGAAAATAAACCTACCACTTACCTTGGCTAAGTTTGATCCAATTTACTAAGTATACCACCCAAAGGTCTCACATAAGTAAGGTTTAACCTTGTCTAACTCAAGTAGATCATACACCATCAAAAGTTGTAATTTCTAAAGCACATATCATATCATGCATATATCTTACGCATTGCATTCATTAGATTGTAATCTTGCCGACGGAGAGTACGTGCTCATCCCCGAGCAAGGATCTGTCCAAGAGGAGGACCAAGAGCAAGCTTCCGAGGCTGCTATCGAGGATCTCCCCGCAGCCCCAGCAATTGAAGGCAAGCCCCAGTTTTATGCATAACCGTTTATATATGCTATTTTACTACACTTAATGTTTGTAGGTTTGTAATGTGCACTTAAGTGTAGGAGTTGCTTGAAACCTCTAGATGCATGAACTTAGGATTCCTTTTTGTGATGAATACTAGTATGCTAGGTCGAGTAGCTGCTTCGCTAATCAGGATCTCGGTAGAAGTCGAGTGATTTTTCTAGCACTCGCGCGAGGTCAGGAATTGATTGTATTCATCTTGATAACAGGATCTATGTTAGTCTATGGACTTGGATCCAGGGAGGATGCCTTGACCATGAGACGGGAAAAAGAATTAAGGATTAATGTGTGGATACCTGAGTCAAGCTTTTGAACGTACTAAACACATGCCGGGAAAAATGGTAACCGGTAAACCTAGTACCTGAGTGAAGCCGGGCGCGGACTTTATCCCTCATGCGACCTGAGACTGGGTCTCCCATGCTAGCTATGGTGGGTACAAGTGCGGTCACTGCACGGCGGCAGCCGGGGTCATTGAAGCATTGTATGCCAAGGCGGTGAGGCCTGGACGCGAACGAGGAATCGATGGGGACGGTTGTCATGTGCAGGGTCGGAGTACCCTGACATGCCGTGTGTTTAGGTTTCCCTTGCAAGGTTAAAAACTCGATTCGAATCGTCTGCTTCTCGCAGCTAATGAGACTGCTTGACCCCTTGTACTGCATCGAGTAAGAAGTGAAATGAGGTTACATGAGACAATTTGTTGATTGAACTAAATGCTTGTTACCATGGATGCTTAGAAGGAGCAAACCTAGCTAATATAATGATGCTAGAATTTGAACAGTTAAAAATTTGATTTTAGAAACAGCTAGTGCTTTTGGCAAATCAAACCCCTCAGCCAAACAGCTGCATAGTCTAGAGGTAGAGGAGTAGATTCCTCACACCGGGTAAGTCTAGCTGAGGATTAGTATACTCAGCCTTGCTTGTGGCATAATTTTTGCAGGTACCATTCAGGAAATGGTTGATGGTGTGACTTGGCCTACCACCCTGCCACCGGGTTGGACGGTCGAGTGGGATGCTGCTCCGGCAGGAGAGGAGCACGAGGAGTAGTGGGCTAGGCCTTGCCCATTTCCTCGATACCAACGACATCGATTATCCGCTGCATCTTATTTCATGAACTCTTATTTGCTACTCAAAACTCCGATCTATGTAATAATTCAGCACTTAATTTGAGGTTTCCTGTTTTATTGTATTTCTCCTGTGACTCACCTTCGAGTGAGATTGTGGAATTTGATCCTGGTTAAGTGGCTCCATCAGACTAGATCTGAGGGACTAACGGGTTATTCCGATTTAAGTGTGTTACGGCCCCTGAGGCATGACTTAGGCACTTAAGCTGGAATAATTCGGATGGTTCCGCCACAGACGCTGCCACCCCTTGTTCGAAGACACAAGGATGGCAGGGATGTACTGCTACGTGCGCCCCTGCCTCAGCTGGAGGGTGCAGCCACCGTCCTACACCGCCATACGGACCTTCTTCGCATCCGTCGTCAAGGCGAAGAGCTCCACGGAGAAGAGGTGGGTCCACAGATCCCAGTGAACTTCGATCCCCAGAAAACCCTCACAAACCGCTGCGAAGATGGCCGCTTGCGCAATGGAGTTGGGGTTGAGGTTGTGCAGCTCCACCCCGTAGTGGTGCAGGAGCGCCCACATAAAGCGGCTCGCTGGCACTCCGAACCCCCGCTCATGGAAGGCGATGAAGCTAACCACGTACCCCGGCGGCGGGGAAGGGACGACCTCGCTCGGGGCCATCCACTCTGGCTATGCCCCACCGGAGAGGGGACGGAGCAGACCATCGGCGACGAGGGCCTCCAGATCCTTCGTGATGACGGTGGAGGAGGGCCACGGGTCATGCGGCGGGACAACGGTCACCTTGTCAGCCATCACCAAACGAAGGTGGTGGAGGCGGAGGGGATGAGGTGCGCGGTTTCCTTTTCCCTGGCTATTCTCTTAGGTTACGGAAACCAGAGCAAAAGGCAGGCGCAAATGGCAGAGTGACGAACCACTGTCGTCCCCCTTCCGAGTATATAAAGGCCCGGGCGAGAACCGTTCAAAACTTTGCCCAAACTCGCCGCAAAATTCAAAACTCGAAGGTAAAGCGATCTTCCCGTTCCTCGAACGGCTCGCACGCGCAACGGGCGCCACGCGAATCGCCTGTCCCGTCACATTAACTCCCCGGCGGAGCAGGCGACACCTCTGGCAGGCGAGGCGGGTGTCGCTTCGCCTTCGCCATAATGACCGTGTCAAAAAAGGTGTGCCACCTTATTTAAATTCATATCCTTCCCCTCCTCCTCTCTCACTCTTGCTACAGGGACCGGGAAAGGGGATGTTGTGGAAAGGTTCCTTCTCGGCGAAGGAAGCGGGCCCCGAGCCCTCCTACTGATCAGGGGTTCGAAGGCTGGCCCCTCGGAAGGGTTTCGACAGCCGCCCCAGAGCACTCGGACTTCAAGCCCATTACTGATCAGGGGTTCGAAGGCTGGCCCCTCGGAAGGGTTCGACAGCCACCCCAGAGCGCTCGGGCTCCGTGCCCATTACTGATCAGGGGTTCGTAGGCTGGCCCCTCGGAAGGGTTCGACAGTCACCCCAGACCACACAGAGTGAGGGATGACTCTGGATACGTCCGATACATGGCCGAGGCTCGAGCTACACTCCCGAGGTACCCTAGGACATTTCCGAGACCGGCGGGAACGATTTGTAACGGAATCCCACCGGAGGGAGGCATCGAGCCCTCGGACGCTGTCGAAGGGGTCTGGGTCTAGCGAATCACCCGCAGGTACTTTTGGAGCGTGCCTCTGGGCCACCAGCCGACCCCTAACGAACGGGGCACGAGCGTCCACTTGGATCACCCGTTAGCAGCTCACTGGAAACACCATGTTCGGCGCCCTCCGAGGGCAACATGGCGCTTTCCCCCCTCCTTGCGGAAAGGCGACGCAGGGGCGTATGATAAAAGTTGGGAAAGTCCTTGATCGTCTTCTCGCTCTGTGCAGAGGCTCGGGGGCTGCTCTCGCACCCGGCTACGGCCAAAACTGTTGACGGCGTCAACAAACCAACTTGATAACTTGGAACCTGGCCACGCACCCGGGCTACGACCAGGCCGCATGAGGGAACGATCCGACCGACCGAGGCACCACGAAAAGCATTCTGACCCCAAAGGAGTCAAACCACTCCTCCGAGGCCTCGAGGGCTACACCCGGCGGGTGCGCTCGAGCGCACCCACCAGAACAAAGCAAAACCGAGAAAGGCCGGTCCCCTCATCGAAAATGCGGCAAAAGCCTCCAAGCGAGTACCAATACTCCCTTCGAGGCTCGGGGGCTACTGTCGGGTACCACAATTAGGGGTACCCCCAACACTCCTAATCACGGCTGGTAAACACCCTCAGACCAACTGACGGGCGCGGTTCAAGTCAAGGCTTCGTCCACCCAAGGGATGCCACCTCACCTGAGCCCGGCCTCGGGCTAGAGCAGTAGTAACAGACGAGTTCACGCCTCGCCCTAGGGCCGTCTTAGGCAACGGGCACCCCCTCGGCTCTCCCGAAGCCCGGCTCGGGCAGGCTTTGTTGTGAAGAAACCTTGGCTAGACCGCCTCACCAACCGACCGCTTCGCAGGCGCATTCAATGCAGGGGATGCCTGACGCCGTATCCTGACACACGCGCCTCAGTCGGCCAGGCCGAAGTGACCGCAGTCACTTCGCCCCTCTCTTTTACTGTCCGATATGACAGGAAAGTAGCGCCGCTCGCCCCGCTCTGACTGCCGTGCCAACCACCCAGGCGAAGATTGACAACAAGTCACGATCAACCACCGAGTTCAGCCCCAGGCGCAACAGGAAGCTCTGCCTCGCCTGACCTCAGGCTCCAGCCTCGATAGGAGGTCTCCACCTCGCCCGACCCACGAACTCGGCCTCGACCTCGGTCTCGGGAGGAATCGCGTCCACGCTCGACCCCGGCTTCGGCCTCAAGAGAAGTCTCCGCCTTGCCCGACCTTGGGCTCGGACCGACCGCGCCAACAGGGGATACATCATTACCCTATTCCTAGCCTGCTCAGGCTACAAGGAACAAGACCGGCGTCCCATCTGGCTTACCCCGGCGACGGGTAATGATGGTGCCCCATGTGCACCATGACCCCGGTGGCTCTCAGCCCCTTACGGCAGCAAGGAGACATCAGCAGGATCCTTGCCGCACTGCTAGTTGTGCTCCTATAGGACTCAGGCGCTCCTCCGATGGCCACGCTATCACGTGTACAGGGCTCAAGCTCTCCCCCGACGGCCACGTTGGCATGTACACAAGGCTTAGGCACTTCTCTGTCGGACACGTTAGCGCATAGCTACGCCCCCCGTTGTACGTCTGGACCCTCTCCTTGCGTCTATAAAAGGGAGGTTCAGGGCCATCCTGGAGGGGGGTTCGCGCGAGGGAAGGAGCGGACGAACGGGCTCCCACTCTCTATCTCTCTCCCTCACGCGACGCGCTTGTAACCCCTACTACGAGCGGCACCCCTGGTGCAGGATAATACAAGGCTTGTCCCACCTCTTGTGTTCCATCCCGCGCCAACCCATCTGGGCAGGGGCACGCAGCGATCTCACTCGTCGGTCCAGGGACCCCCCCGGGTCCAAAACACCGACAAACGGCTTCGGGATCGTTCTCTTGCGACAAACTATCTGATCCATGTTTATGCCATCAATGATTATGTTTTATGCCTACTGAAAGGGAAATAAGGTTAACCTTTTCCAATAATTAATTTTGGTGGTTGAATACCCAACACAAATAATGGACTAACTAGTTTGCTCTAGAATACATGTTCCATAGGTGCGTAAAGGTTCAACACAAACCAATAAACACTCAAGATAGGGTTCAGATACAAAGGAGTAAAGAAACCGAGTGTGCTCTGGTCAGGCGCACCGGACTCTCTGGTGCACCAGGGCCATACAGGAATGAACTGGCCACTCTCGGGTTTCTCCAAGCGCGCTCCGCTATAATTCACGGAACTGTCTGGTGTGCCACCGGACTGCCTGATGCACCAGCGGAGCAACGACTCCTTCGCGCAACGGTCGACTGCAAAAGCTGAAGAATCAGATGAACAGTGAAGAACAGTGCGCGCAGAGTCAGAGCCGCCCGTCAGAGGCGCACCAGACAGTGAACAGTACTTGTCCGATGTGGCACCGGACTGTCCGGTGCCACTAGAGGACAAAGCCTCCAACGATCAACTGCTTCAGAACCCTAACGGTTGGGTGACGTGGCTAGCGCATCGGACTGTCCAGTGCGGCCATCGACAGCAGCCTGCCCTAACAGCTATGTGGTGGTTGAGGGCTATAAATACCTCCCAACCACCACTACTCCAACCATCCAAGCATTCAACACATTGCATTCAATATAAGAGCAATAGACTCCACTTCAAAGACACAATTCAAGTGATCGATCCGCTCAAAGTCCTCAATTCAACTTTAGCGCATTAGGACTTGTGAAAGGATCATTTGTGTTCCTTTTTGCTCTTGTTTGCTTGGCTTGGCTTTCTTTTCTTTCTCACTTCTTACTCTCAAGAGCTTTATAAGCGAGGCAAGATACACCAATTTGTGTGGTGATCCTTGCGGAGTCTAAGTGACCCGTGAGATTAAGGAAGAAGGCTCACTCGATCTAAGTGACCGTTTAAGAGAGGGAAAGGGTTGAAAGAGATCTAGTCTTTATGACCACTTCAACGGGGACTAGGTTCTTTAGAACCGAACCTCGGTAAAACAAATCACCGTGTTCATCCGCTTTATTTCTTGGTTGATTTGTTTTCCACCCTCTCGGACTCAGATTTAATTCTAACCTAACCCCAGCTTGTAGTTTGTGTTTTAAGTTGTAAATTTCAGATAATGCCTATTCACCCCCCTCTAGGCGACTTTCAATTGGTATCAAAGCCTGATACTTCATTAGAGTTTAACCACTCGAAGTGATGTCAGGAGATCACGCCAAGAGGGAGATCGTGACCGGCGACAAGCCCGTAAGCCCGGGGAGAACCCACTCAAGGGAGTCCGACCACAAGCATAAGGAGGAATCCTCTTCCTCCAACAAGACCCATCGGAGAGGTGACAAAAAGAAAAAGATGAAGAAAGTGGTCTACTACAAGACCGACTCTTCGTCGCCCTCCACATCTGGCTTCGACTCGTCGTCCGTCGCTTCTAAGCGCCATGAGCGCAAGAAGTATAGTAAGATGCCCCTCCGCTATCCTCGCATTTCTAAGCACACTCCATTAATTTCCGTTCCCTTAGGCAAACCACCATATTTTGATGGTGAGGATTATTCCATGTGGAGTGATAAAATGAGGCATCATCTAACCTCACTCCACAAAAGTATTTGGGATATTGTTGAGTATGGAGTGCAAGTACCGAAGGTAGGGGACAAGGACTACGATTCAGACGAGGCCAATCAAATTTGGCAATTTAACTCCCAGCCACCACTATACTCCTTGCCTCCTTGTGTTGAGAGGAGTATAATAAGGTGCAAGGGTTAAAGACAGCCAAAGAAATTTGGGACATCCTCAAGACGGCGCACAAAGGGGACGAGGTGACAAAGATCACCAAGCGGGAGACGATCGAGGGGGAGCTCGGTTGATTCGTCCTCAACCAAGGAGAGGAGCCACAAGCAATGTACAACCGGCTCAAGACCTTGGTGAACTAAGTGTGCAACCTCGGGAGCACCAAGTGGGATGACCATGAAATGGTCAAGGTTATTCTAAGAACCCTTGTTTTTCGCAATCCTACTCAAGTGCAATTAATTCATGGGGATCCTAGATACAAATTAATGTCTCCCGAGGAAGTGATAGAAAAGTTTGTGAGCTTTGAACTAATGGTCAAAGGCTCCAAACACATCGTCAACTTGGAGCAAGGCGCCACCTCCACACCCGAGGTGCAACCCATTGCATTCAAAGCGACGGAAGAGAAGAAAGAGGAGTCTACACCAAGTAGACTTCCAATCGACGCCTCCAAGCTCGACAACGAGGAGATGGCGCTCATCATCAAGAGCTTTCACCAAATCCTCAAGCAAATGAGGGGGAAGGACTACAAACCCCGCTCTAAGAGGGTGTGCTACAAATGTGGTAAGCCCGGTCATTTTATTGCTAAATGTCCAATGTCTAGTGATAGTGACAGGGGCGATGACAAGAAGGGGAAGAAGAAAGAGAAGAAAAGGTACTACAAGAAGAAGGGCGGCGATGCCCACATGTGTCGGGAATGGGACTCCGACGAGAGCTCCACCAACTCATCCTCCGACGAGGACGCCGCCAACATCGCCGTCAACAAAGGCCTCCTCTTCCCCAACGTCGGCCACAAGTGCTTCATGGCAAAGGATGGCAAAAAGAAGAAGGTACAATCTAGAACCACCCCAAGTATACTACATCTAGTGATGAGGGTAGTTCTAGTGAAGATGAAGATGATTTGCTCACTCTTTTTGCCGACCTTAATATGCAACAAAAAGAAAAATTAAATGAATTGATAGGAGCCATTCATGAGAAGGATGAACTCTTGGATAGACAAGAGGAATTCCTTATTAAAGAAAACAAGAAGCATGTTAAAGTAAAGAATGCTTTATGCTCAGGAAGTAGAGAAAAATGAAAACTTGACTAAGGAGCTTAGCATTTGCCATGACACTGTTTCCAACCTTAGAACTGAGAATGCTAATTTAATTGCTAAGGTTGAGAAGTTAAATGTTTGTAATGATTCAATTGCCAGTCTTAGAAATGAAAATGTTAGTCTAAATGCTAAGATTGATAAATTGAATGATACAATTTCTAGCCTTAGAGATGAGAATGCTAGATTAATTTCTAAGGTTAGAGATTTAGATGTTTGCAATGATTCTATTTCTAGTATTAGAAATGAGAATGCTATTTTACATGCTAAGATTGAAGAATTAAATGTTTGCAAACCATCTACATCTACTGTTAATCATGTATCTATTTGCACTAGATGTAGAGATGTTAATGTTGAGGCTATAGATGATCACCTTGCCATGATTAATAAACAAAATGATCATATAGCCAAATTAGATGCTAAAATTGCCGAGCATGAGCTCGAGAATGAAAAATTTTAAATTTGCTCATAGCATGCTCTATAATGGGAGATGCCCTGGTATTAAGGATGGCATTGGTTTCCAACAGGGAAGCGATGTCAAGCTTAATGCCCCTAAGAAACTGTCTAATTTTGTTAAGGGCAAAGCACCCATGGTTCAGGATAATGAGGGCTATATTTTATATCCTGCTAATTATCCCGAACATAAAATTAGGAGAATTCATGCTAAGAAACCTCGCACTACTTCTCATCATGCATTTATGTATAAAAATGAGGCTTCTAGCTCTAGGCATTCTAGTCATGCTAAAATGCCTAAAAAGAAAACTCCTACTACATCAAATGATCATAACATTTCATTTAAAACTTTTGATGCATCTTATGTTTTAACTAACAAATCAGGAAAAATATTTGCCAAATATGTTGGGGGCAAACACAAGGGTTCAAAGACTTGTGTTCGGGTACCCAAGGTGCTTGTTTCTAACGTGAAAGGACCCAAGACTGTTTGGGTACCTAAGAACAAGGCCTAAATTGTTTTGCAGGTTTATGCATCTGGGGGCACAAGCTGGATAATTGATAGCGGATGCATAAACCACATGACAGGAGAGAAAAGAATGTTCTCCTCCTATGAGAAAAACAAAGATCCCCAACGAGGTATCACATTCGGGGATGAAAATCAAGGTTTGGTCAAAGGACTTGGTAAAATTGCTATATCTCCTGACCATTCTATTTCAAATGTTTTTTCTTGTAGATTCATTAGATTATAACTTGCTTTCAGTTTCTCAATTATGCAATATGGGCTACAACTGTTTATTTACCGATGTAGGTGTTACTGTCTTTAGAAGGAGTGATGATTCGGTAGCATTTAAGGGAGTGTTAGAGGGTCAGCTATATTTAGTTAATTTTAATGAAGCTGAACTTGACACTTGCTTAATTGCTAAGACTAATATGGGTTGGCTCTGGCATCGCCGACTTGCCCATGTTGGGATGAAGAATCTTCACAAACTTCTAAAGGGAGAGCACATTTTAGGACTAACCAATGTTAATTTTGAGAAAGACAGGGTTTGTAGCGCTTGTCAAGCAGGAAAGCAAGTTGGCGCTCATCATCCACACAAGAACATAATGACAACGGACAGTCCACTAGAGCTACTCCATATGGATCTATTCGGCCCGATCGCTTATATAAGCATTGGCGGGAGTAAGTACTGTCTAGTAATTGTGGATGATTATTCTCGCTTCACTTGGGTATTCTTTTTGTAGGAAAAATCACAAACCCAAGAGACCTTAAAGGGATTCTTGAGTCGGGCTCAAAATGAGTTCAGCTTAAGGATCAAAAAGATTAGAAGCGACAATGGGACGGAGTTCAAGAACTCACAAATAGAAGGATTTCTTGAGGATGAGGGCATCAAGCATGAGTTCTCTTCTCCCTACACACCTCAACAAAATGGTGTAGTGGAGAGGAAAAATAGAACTCTACTAGATATGGCAAGAACCATGCTTGATGAGTCGAAGACTCTGGTCCGGTTTTGGGCTGAGGCGATTAACACTGCCTTCTACTCCATCAACCGGTTATATCTTCACCGAATCCTCAAGAAGACATCATACGAACTTCTCACTGGTAAAAAGCCCAACGTTTCATATTTTAGAGTCTTTGGAAGCAAATGTTTTATTCTTGTTAAAAGAGGTAGAAAATCTAAATTTTCTCCTAAGGCTGTAGAAGGCTTTTTACTAGGATATGACTCAAACACAAGGGCATATAGAGTCTTCAACAAATCCACTGGATTAGTTGAGGTTTCTTGTGACATTGTGTTTGATGAGACTAATGGCTCCCAAGTGGAGCAAGTTGACCTTGATGAATTAGATGATGAAGAAGCTCTGTGTGTCACGCTAAGGAACATGTCCATTAGGGATGTGTGTCCTAAGGAATCCGAAGAGCCTCCACAAGCACAAGATCAACCGTCATCTTCAAATCAAGCATCTCCTCCAACTCAAGATGAGGAACAGGCTCAAGGTGATGAAGAAGAAGATCAAGAAGATGAGTCACCTCAAGAGGAGGACAATGATTAAGGGGGAGATGAAGATGATCAAGATAAGGAAGATGAGCAAGAGATTCAGGGTCAAAGACCGCCACACCCAAGAGTCCACCAAGCGATTCAAAGAGATCACCCCGTCAACTCCATTCTCGGTGACATTCATAAGGGTGTAACTACTAGATCTCGAGTCGCACATTTTTGTGAACATTACTCTTTTGTATCATCTATTGAGCCATATAGGGTGGAGGATGCACTAAGTGGTTCGGATTGGGTGCTGGCAATGCAAGAGGAGCTCAACAACTTCACGAGGAATGAGGTATGGCATTTAGTTCCACGTCCTAATCAAAATGTTGTAGGTACCAAATGGGTATTCCACAACAAGCAAGATGAGCATGGTGTGGTGATAAGGAACAAAGCCTAACTTGTGGCCAAGGGTTATTCACAAGTCGAAGGTTTGGATTTCGATGAAACTTATGCACCCGTAGCTAGGCTTGAGTCAATTCGCATATTACTTGCCTATGCTACTTACCATGGCTTCAAGCTTTATTAAATGGACATGAAGAGTGCCTTCCTCAATGGACCAATCAAGGAAGAGGTCTACGTTGAGCAACCTCCTGGCTTTGAAGATAGTGAGTACCCTAACCATGTCTATAAACTCTCAAAGGCGCTTTATGGGCTCAAGCAAGCCCCAAGAGCATGGTATGAATGCCCACGAGATTTTCTTATCACTAATGACTTCAAAGTCGGCAAGACCGATCCTACACTCTTTACTAAAACTGTTGAATAAGACTTGTTTATTTGCCAAATTTATGTTGATGATATCATATTTGGGTCTACTAACGAGTCTACATGTGAAGAGTTTAGTAGGATCATGGTTCAAAAATTCGAGATGTCTATGATGGGGGAGTTAAGATATTTCTTAGGATTTCAAATCAAGCAACTCCAAGAGGGCACCTTCATCAGCCAAACAAAATACATTCAAGACATTCTTAAGAAGTTTGGAATGAAGGATGCCAAACCCATCAAGACACCGATGGGAACCAATGGGCATCTCAACCTCGACACGGGAGGTAAATCCATAGATCAAAAGGTATACCGGTCGATGAGAGGATCTTCACTCTATTTATGTGCATCTCGACCGGATATTATGCTTTCTATATGCATGTGTGCAAGGTTCCAAGCCGATCCTAAGGAAGTTCACCTTAGGGCCGTGAAGAGAATCATGAGGTATTTAGTATACACTCCTAAGTTTGGGCTTTGGTACCCCAAGGGATCCACTTTTGATTTAATAGGATATTCCGATGCCGATTGGGCAGGGTGTAAAATTGATAGGAAGAGCACATCAGAGACTTGTCAGTTTCTGGGGAGATCCCTGGTGTCTTGGGCTTCAAAGAAACAAAACTCCGTAGCTCTTTCTACCGCCGAAGCCAAGTATATTGCCACAAGTCATTATTGTGCACAATTACTTTGGATGAGGCAAGCCCTCAGGGACTATGGCTACAAATTGAGCAAAGTCCCTCTCCTATGTGACAATGAGAGTGCTATCCGCATGGTGGAGAATCCCGTTGAACACAGCCGCACTAAGCACATAGACATTCGGTATCACTTTCTGAGGGATCACCAACAAAGGGGGATATCGAAATAGCTTATGTTAACACCAAAGATCAATTAGTCGATATCTTCACCAAGCCATTAGATGAGAAAACCTTTAGCAAACTTAGGAATGAGCTAAATATACTTGATTCTCGGAATTTTGATTGAAACATTGCACACATAGCTCATTTATATACATTTGATCATATCTCTTTCATTTGGTACAAATACATATTTCTCATTCTTTTTGTGCCAAGGCTAAGACTAATGTGCTTTCAAGTATATTTCTATCCTTAGTCTTAGATTGAAAGGGAAATGGAGTATTCAGCAAAGACAACGCTTCCACTCAACTCCATCGGTATTATTTACCCTTTGCCGGTATTCCGCCATCTCTCCACATTGGTATAATCTTTCACTCATATCTATATTATCCATGGGGAGAAAATGTAAAAAAAGGGCTCCAATGCTCTCTGTTTTTTGGCGATTAATGCCAAAGGGGGAGAAAATATTAAGCCCAAAGCAAAAGGACCGCACCACCACCATTTCAAAAATTTTTGAAATGAAGATTTAGTTGGTACTCACAAATGTTTGTTTTTCAAGTAGTACTCAAGATAAATTTCACACTCGTAAATTTCAAATTGGTATCTATGCTTATAGAATTAAGATTTCAAAACTGGTACCCATTTCAAAACCCTCTTGAAAGCTAAGAGGAGAATTTTATTCAGGGGGAGTTCTTGTTTAGTCAAAGGAAAAGCATTTGAAACAGGGGGAGAAATTTCAAATCTTGAAAATGCTTCTTTCAATCTTATTCATATACCTTTGACTATTTGCAAAAGAATTTTGAAAAGAATTTGAAAAAGATTTGCAAAAACAAAACATGTGGTGCTAATGTGGTCCAAAATATCAAATAAAAGAAAGCAATTCATTCACGCTTATTCATATGCAACAAGACTTTCACATTGATTTATTCTAAGTGACCTATGCACTCACCATATGCAAACTAGTTCATTTCTGCACTTTATTACTTGCTTTGGTTTGTGTTGGCCTCAATCACCAAAAGGGGGAGATTGAAAGGGAAATAAGGTTAACCTTTTCCCATAATTAATTTTGGTGGTTGAATGCCCAACACAAATAATGGACTAACTAGTTTGCTCTAGAATACGGGCCTGTTTGGAAATGCGGTTTTGAAATACTGTAATTTTGAGATACCACAGTTTACAATTGTACATGACACAAATACTATGGTATTACTTTACCACAGTAAAACCACAGTATTGCTCAAAACCGAGATATGTTTGGTTCCATTGGAAAAACAAAGTATATGTAGAGAGAAGAGAAGAAAACTGAGGTCCGGAGTGGAGTTTCAAAAACTCCAAAAATACCACGGTTTTGGGTAAACCATGGTATTTAAAACCGTGTTGTGCCTGCACAAACCAAACACCTTTTGAGTTATAATACTATAGTATCATCAAATACCATAGTATTGTTTCAAAACTACAAAAATACTACACTTCCAAACAGGGTCTACATGTTCTACAGGTGCGTAAAGGTTCAACACAAACCAATAAACACTCAAGATAGGGTTCAAATACAAAGGAGCAAAGAAACCGAGTGTGCTCTGGTCTGGCGCACCGGACTGTACGGTGTGCCACCGGATAGTGTCCAGTGCACTAGGGCCGTACAGGAACGAACTGGCCACTCTCGGGTTTCTCCAGGCGCGCTCCGCTATAATTCACCGGACTGTCCGGTGCACCAACAGAGCAACGGCTCCTTCGCACAACAGTCGACTGCAAAAGCTGAAGAATCAGATGAACAGTGAAGAACAATGCATGCAGAGTCAAAGCCGCCCGTCAGAGGCGCACAGGACAGTGAATAGTACCTATCCGGTGCGGCACCGGACTGCCCGGTTCCACTATAGGACAAAGCCTCCATCGGTCAACTGCTCTAGAACCCTAATGGTTGGGTGACGTGGCTGGCGCACCGGACTGTCCGGTGTGCCCATCGACAGCAGCCTATCCCAACGGCTATGTGGTGGTTGAGGGCTATAAATACCTCCAACCACCACAACTCCAACCATCCAAGCATTCAACACATTGCATTCAATACAAGAGCAATAGACTCCACTTCAAAGACACAATTTAAGTGATCGATCCACTCAAAGTCCCCAATTCAACTCTAGCGCATTAGGACTTGTGAAGGGATCATTTGTGTTCCTTTGTTGCTCTTGTTTGCTTGGCTTGGCTTTCTTTTCTTTCTCACTTCTTACTCTCAAGAGCTTTGTAAGCGAGGCAAGAGACACCAATTTGTGGTGGTCCTTGCGGGGTCTAAGTGACCCGTGAGATTAAGAAGGCTCACTTGGTCTAAGTGACCGTTTGAGAGAGGGAAAGGGTTGAAAGAGACCCGGTCTTTGTGACCACCTCAACAGGGACTAGGTTCTTTAGAACCGAAGCTCGGTAAAACAAATCACCGTGTTCATCTGCTTTATTTCTTGGTTGATTTGTTTTCCCCCTCTCCCGGACTCGTATTTAATTCTAACGCTAACCCCGGCTTGTAGTTTGTGTTTTAAGTTGTAAATTTCAGATTACGCCTATTCACCCCCTCTCTAGGCGACTTTCACCTGCTACTTACACTAATTATGCATTCCAGTGATGAGTTTTACGATAATGAATATGATTTTTATATCTGCCATAAAATTGTCCCTAATTCCCATGGGGGCTGTTAGTTGAAGCGATATTAGTTTTTTTACCAATTATGCTACATAGTGTTATGTATTTATGCGACTTTGTATAATAATTTATGCTCTGCATGAATCGTGGCGTCCTATTTATGTGGCTTTCTATAAGCCAAGTTTTATCATAAAACCTAAGTTATTATCCCAAAAGATATCTCCCCAAAGAGAAAAATACTAGAATCCATAGTTAAAGTCATCATCATTAAAGCCATCATCATGAATGTATCAGAGTATCTCTAAACAAAGGAGCTCCCAAGGTTGCTCTTAACCGTGAGCACGATTGATATATTAGTTTCTAACCCTCTGCAGAGGTCACACACTTTACCCATGAGCTATAATCCCTTTTGCCTCGGGTTGTACAGACCCTTAAATACTCCCAAGTGAGTCGGTAAGGTTTCACTATTAGCCTTTACAAAGATTCTCCCAAGGTATAGTCGCTTGTTAGGTTTCGTCGGTCGTACAAACACAGTACCTCTCTGTAAGGGGGGTGACTAACAATAAAAGCAAAACGAATGAATCCCAGCACCCACCCTCAGTAGAGCAAGCACTATGCCCTAGCCCCCATTGACGACACAACAATGAAGCAAACTACACCACATATTCCTCTAAATTAATCAGCTAAGAGCGTCTCATACCACCCTCATGGTTGCACTATTTTCCTAGATGGTCATCCAACGAATAGGTCCTTATAGAGAAGTACTCGAGAAACAGCTCGAGCCTCCTTTATAGGGTTTTTGGTTTGAGGAATAAGGTAGTCCATCATCTTCTCATTCCTCGCTTTTTTATTTGGTTTGTGGAATGGAATGAGTTGATCCATCACCACCTCATTGTTCATAGTTACTTAGTTAGTACTAATATGAGGAATGGACTCGTGATGCACCACCTCATCTTGGATGGAGTGATTCCTCAAACCAAACACCCCTTAGTGTCACAAGCTCATCATCATATCCATAAATAAAACAACATATCATAAAGTGGTCTCATCATGTTCATTGTTTAAAGTAGAGTGCTAGCATAAAGCTAACCATAATAGCCCAAAAGGTAAATAAGGACAAGGTAAATAGAAAGCTAGTAAATCCTTAGGTTTCAATTATGTAATGTGGGGAAATGAATTATCATGTGAATAGGACATAAATTGTTCAGAGGACACTTGCCTTCACCAAGCTGCTGCTCGGGGACTTCTTCTGCAACTTCCTCGGGAAACACGGACTGCTCGTTGTCTACGCAAAGCAATCATTCATTCAACATACTTGGGGAATGACAAAAGAACAATACACCAAACATATGCAATAGAGTAATCATGGATTCATCAGAAAGATACAAACAATGTGATGTTCCCTAAGTCTAGGGTAGGTCACTACACAAAGTGGTTCAATTTTCACTAACCATAACTATATTATTGTAATATTGCTGAAATAAAGTTAATTTAGTGATGGTACTAGTCTCTAGGTGATGCTAGGTTTCAAGGTTAGGGCATATCATTAATTATGAATCTAGTATCTCTAATTCAAACCATGGATTATTCATTAAATGAAACATTAAGACAGTGAATGAACACACTATTAACGTGTAGGAAAAATTTCCATGAACATTATGTAATTCAAATCACTTAAATCAGAGTTTCTGTGCAAAGTTATAGGGTTTTCAAGTTTGAAGGCTAGATTCAAAATTTACCATAGCTATCAGGGGCTAGCAGAGAATTTTGTCAAGACTCAGCGCAAAATTGCACAAGCGCCGACAGAGACTGGGCATGTGGCAGCCGACTGTTGGCCGAAGCCGACCACACAGCCATGGCCCAGTGGATCCCGTGGGATGGCCTAGAGGAGATCCTGTGCAGGCGCGAGTTCGTGAGGGAGAGCGTATGTGGCCTCCCTAGCGTACGACACGTGCCTGGGGTGGGACAATGATGCGGCACGTGCGATGGTGCGCAGGGTTGCGCATGCCCGTCGGTCAGCGGTTGTGGGGCTGTAGGATCATGGACACCGGCTAGAGGGGGGCGAATAGATGGTTTTGACTAAAATAAAATACACTAGAGAAATTTAATCAAATCAACAAGAGATATGAAATTACTAGCCTTGATGAGTCAACAAAATATAATGAGCAATTTAATCTAATAACACAAAAGATAGACAATATACAAATTACCAACTACTTGCAAGTAATGTATAGAAGTTGAGAGAGTGACACCGAAATTTATCCCGTGGTATCGGTGATTTGCCGATCATCCCTAATCCACGTTGAGGTGGAATTCAAGCTCTCACTTGCTCTCTACCAAGACACGGCTTGATCTTTGAGCCAAGTGGACAAGAACTCACTCAATACCTCGAATTCACTAGTGTCGCCTTTGCCGCTCCGGCGAGGTGGGCACGAACCCCTCACAATCAATCCCATGACTCCTCCACAATCTTCACAGAGAGCTCGACGGAGACAACACCCGAGTCATCTAGGAGGCAGCAACCTCCAAGAGTAACAAGTCGATGACGATTGCTCGGTGTACCACCTAGTGCCTCAAAAGATCACAACGAATGCGAATGCACTAGAACGTCTCAATCACTCACTAGAATGCGATCTCAATCAACAAGTGTGAGTGTTTGAGTTGGAGGATCACAAATGAGCTCAATGTGTGCTAGGAGTGGCCAAGAGAACCCTCACACACGAGCTTCACTTCTATTTATAGCCCACAACACAAACATAGCCGTTATGTGCAACTAGCACAGCTTCTGCGCACACACGGATGGTTCACGCCCTATGGCTGGATGGTCCGCCGTACCGGTAACGACTATATTGACAGTTTGAAACCTGTTAGAGTTGTCAGAAAAAAGTCAAGATTGGACAGTCCACCCTTTTGGGCCAGACGATCCAGGACCTGATAACTTGGAATAACAGAGCGCTGGTCAGTCAAAGTAACTCGAGCGGAGTGTCCGCCATTCATGGCCAGATGGTCCGCACATGGACCTCTTACCGTCCGGCTAAAAACCCCTGACGATCCGTAGTGTAAGGACACAAAAACACACTGTCCCTGCCCAATCTCAATTCAGCTTATGCGGACAGTCTAGCCTCTTTGCCCAGACGGTCCGCGAAGGGAGGCAGACACAAACTGCCAGCAGACCTCTCTGGCAGAGTCATGGATGGTCCGGCCTTTAGGCCCGGACGGTCCGCCGACCTTAGAGAAAAAGATTTTGTGCTAGATCAAAAGAATTTGTATTTTGAAACCCAAAATGTTGTTAGCCCTCATGCAAATGCTACTGTTTATGGTCTACGAGGCACTAAGTTTTACACCAATCAAGTTCATTGACTCCTCTTAATAGTATGACTGTCTATCCTATTAATCCGGTCAATTTCTTCTCTAAACTCCTGCTGACCGGCAAAAGCAAAAACCTATGTTTTACCTTTGCCTTCACTTGATCTTCAATCAATGGTTATGAGTCCCAAAGACTTTACTGTTTCCTGTGGTCCAGTCCTGCATACTTATTTCTCCAAGAATTGTTAGTCCACTCAGTTGTCATTAATTACCAAAACACCACTTAGGGGCCTAGATGATTCACAATCTCCCCCTTTTTGGTAATTGATGACAACATTGCATATTTTAGAGAAAATTAGATTTTGTTTCCCAACCTTTCTTACATTATGGGTATAAGAAAGATTTGAGATGAGTTTTGAGTCACTTATCTTGATTTTAAGGTTCATCTAAAATGTTGATAAGTCAGCACAGAAAAACTCAAAGAATAGGAATAACTCCCCTATATGTGTGCATAGAAAATATCCAGATCACGAATTCACACACATAGTATATCAAAGTTTTAGCAGAGACCTTCTTATAATCATGGTTATCGAGGTACATAGAAATAGTAGTATGTAAAAATGAACGCAGCAAGAGAAACACTACTTCAATTAACCATTAAAAGTTCAACGGATAGAGCCTTAAAAAATTCAAACATAGTTCAAAGTAACATAATAACTTAGTAGTATAAACACAGATGCAGCATAAATATGCAGCAAGCTCCCCCTGAATCTTCATTAAAAGCTTTGCTGCATGTTGTTCATTTTACTCAATTGGATCATGCATAGTAGATTGAAAATGAGAACGAAGATCAGTGAACTGAGAATGAACTCCATCCAGATGAGAGTCAACAACAGTAAATCGATCATGCAAATCAGAGAATTGACCATCAAATGTAGATTGCATATGATCAAAATGGTCATCGACATGTGACATCATGCCCTGAAATTGACCATCCATATGTGTCTAGAGCCCCATGCTGTATTTGTTGAAAATAAGGATCAAAATATCCAGGTGGAGGCTGCCAGTATTGTCCTTGCTACGGTGGAGGTGGAGGTGGATGCATTTGCTGAGCGGGATGTGCTTCGGACTGAGCAGCAAAGTCATCTCCCTGAGCTCCCTTAGCATCAGGAAAAGGAGTGAGAGGCCTGGTAAGAAAACCAATTTCATTCTTGCATGGCCTGAACAGAGTGTGAGCAGTTTCACATTGCCCTTCAAATCTAGTTTTGGCTTTAATCAGAGCCATAATATATGGATCATATGCCAGATTTTGATTCTTGTCCATCTTCAGATCATTTAACTGCCTCATCATAAAGAGAACAACATTCATTACCTCCCCCTTCATGACATGATCAATAATATTTCAGAATTTATCCCGAATCCTGCTTTTGTCCCCACTCTTTGGAAGAATAGTGACTCTAGCAATTTTGTTGATGACTGCAAGATGATGTCGTAGGCCTAGAGTCTCGCCGAAACGCCTAGGTATACCCAGCCTGGCAGGTTCATAATATTGAGCAACATCTTCAAGCTGGTCCTCAGTGTAAAGAGCTACTCCCTAAGAGATAATGGCATAATCCAGACTGTTAGCAGTTGCAAATTCAGCAAATGTAGCCACATAGCGCTTAAACCTAGTCATCCAGACAATTAACTGAACTTCAATATTGATTTCAGCAGTTGCAAGAAACTGCTTGACAGTCAGTTCATTGAAGTCAGTAAGGATGACCCATGAACTCATATAAGCCACATGCCTGTAACTTTGCAAGTAATTCTTCCATAACAGTTTAACCCTGCATATATTCCCAGTCAATGACTTGATGCTTATGAAATTTGATGTCCATAAGAGTGCCCTAGAAAACATCAAACTATAACTGAGTATGGAAGTACTGGATGTTTGTGTCATTAGGAAGAGAAAATTGATCCACAATCCTCCTAGAGGAGTATTCAGCCATTGAGAATCTCATCCTGGGATATGTCCACCCTGTGATGTCAATAGGATAGTCTGGATGAGAGTGGGAGCATCTTCAGTATCCAATGGTACACTGCCTCCAACTGATGATTGGGCCTCAGAGTCAGTGGCAGGGTTATAGTCAGATTCATCTTCACGACGGCGTTTGGACACAAACCGTCCTGATAGCTTCTTCTTCAGACCACCGAATCAACTGAAACAGAATATAAAGAATCCCAATAATAAGATGGTAATCTGAAAAATGACAACAAGATGTATAGGGAATTTTGCTAGAAGGCGGACGGTCCGTGCTAGGGTACCGGATGGTCCACGCACCTAGGGCCGAACAGTCTGCGCCACATCAGCGGACGGTCCACGACAGACCAGGGGCGATTTTTCAAACCCCAAAATGCTCCAAACATTCAATCTCAAAATTAGAACAAGATATCCATCGAAGTGAAACCAAATTTTTGCAGTTTGTTCATGATGACAACCATAACAAATTCCACCAAACAATTTGATGAATAATCTATCCAAAATCAGATCAGAGACCAATTTATATAAACCCTAAAATTCCCAATATTTGAATAAATTGCATGGAGAATTTGAATACCGAGAAGAAGGCATCGTCGTTGATCACTAAGAAGACTCTCGGACAGTCCGCGCTTGAAACCGAAACGTCAGCAATCGTAGAAATGATTTGTCAAATGAGTGGAGAGAAAAAGGGCGAGAGGCAATATAAAATGAGGTGCTACTAGCTGCCTCGGCTGACTAAAAAGCCACTCGCGGACGGTCCGCGATAGAGTCCGGACGGTCCACACCCTGGTGAGCGCAGATAGTCTGCTCTGTCCTTCGGATAGTCCAAAACCTGATGCGCCGGATGGTCCACAGTCAGGGGCCGGACGGTCCGCGACCTGACAGAGAATTTTCCATAATGTTTTCAGTTTTTGAAAGCAAGTTTCAACAAGGATTCTTACCTCAAAAAATAGACAATTTTATCAATCCAATGGTTAGTATATATGCGTCCATATATAATAAACTTGAGTGTCTAGTCATTTGCATATATAGTATTTCCATCATGCAATAAGAATAAATGATCAAAAATAGGAGATAGATATCACAAAAGGAGCATCCTAGAGATCAAACCTAATGGAACACATGTGTACTCATCTTCAAGCAACATTTGAGAGATCAATTATATTCATTTCACTTCTCAATTTGCAAAACCTTGCTTCATCTAATGGCTTTGTAAATATATCCACCAATTGATCATCTGTGCTGATAGAATAAACAGAGATATCCCCACTGCCAACATGATCTCTTAAGAAATGATGCCTAATATCAATGTGCTTTGTTCTTGAGTGTTGAACAGGATTTGTAGCCAATATTACGACACTTTCATTGTCACAAAAGAAGAATATTTTTGAATGAAATCCCATAATCCAATAAAGTTTGTTTCATCCATAATAATTGAGCACAACAATTACCGCCCGATATATATTCCGCCTCGGCGGAAGAAAGAGCAACCGACTTTTGTTTCTTGGATGACCATGAAACAAGAGACCTTCCAAGAAATTGACAACATCCTGATGTGCTTTTCCTATCAACCTTACAACCCGCATAGTCCGAATCCGAATAACCAATTAATTCAAATTGAGCACCTTTGGGATACCATAGACCAATATTGGGGGTATGCTTCAAATATCTTAGAATTCTTTTGGTGGCCTTTAAGTGAACCTCTCTAGGTGATGCTTGAAACCGAGCACACATGCAAACACTAAACATAACATCAGGCCTAGATGCGGTAATGTAAAGCAAACTACCAATTATTGAATGGAAAAGTTTTTGATCAACAATTGTACCTCCCTCATCTAAATCAAGATGTCCATTTGTTGCCATAGGAGTCTTAATTGATTTTGCATTTTCTAAGCCAAACTTTTTGAGCATATCCTTCAAATATTTAGATTGACTTAGAAAGATTCCATCTTTCAATTGTTTGATTTGAAGACCGAGAAAGAAGCTCAATTCTCCAATCATAGACATTTCAAACTCATTTGACATCATTTTGCCAAACTCATCACAAAATAGCTCATTAGTTGATCCAAAAAATAATATCATCAACATAAATTTGACAAACAAATAAATCTTTACCAATTCTTTTAGTGAATAGAGTAGTGTCAACTTTCCCAATTTTGAAGTCTTTAGAAAGCAAGAAATCACTAAGCCTTTCATACCAAGCGCGTGGAGCTTGCTTAAGCCCATAGAGAGCCTTAGAGAGCTTGTACACATGGTTATGTCTTTTGGGGTCCTCAAAACCGGGAGGTTGTTCCACATACACTAGTTCACTAATCTTACCATTTAAGAAGGCACTCTTAACATCCATTTGGTAGAGCTTGATATTATGAGCACAAGCATAGGCGAGAAGGATTCGAATGGCTTCCAATCTTGCCACGGGTGCAAATGTCTCACCAAAATCCAATCCTTCTGCTTGAGTATAACCTTGTGCCACTAGTCTTGCTTTGTTTCTTACCACCAAACCATCTTCATTATGCTTGTTTCAAAATACCCATTTAGTTCCAGTAACATTGTGATTCTTTGGTCTTTCAACAAGCTCCCAAACTTCATTATATGTAAAATTATTTAATTCCTCATGCATTGCATTCACCCAATCAACATCAAGTAGAGCTTCATCTACACGGTTAGGTTAAATGCAAGATACAAAAGAAAATTGTTCACAAAATGAAGCAATACGCGATCGAGTTTGAACACCCTTGCTTATATCACCCACAATTTGATTTGCTGGGTGATCTTTTATGGTTGAGTGATGAATTCTTGAAGTAATTTGAAAATCACTTGTTGAAGCTTGAGGAGGGATCGAATGGCTCGAGATATCTTGAACATGATCATCCTCAATTTCATCATTATGTTGGCTTTGTTGAGCTTCCTCATTTATGGTTGAAGAGGATGGAATGACAACAATACCATCATCATCATCATCTTCCATTGGCTTTATTTCACCAATAGCCATAGTTTTCATGGCGTTTCTCAAATGAACTCCACCAACATCAACAAGGTTTTCATTTTCATCTTGAGATCCATTTATTTCATCAAACTCTACATCATATGCTTCTTCAATGATTCCATGAGTTTTGTTGAAAACTCTATATGCCTTGCTATTTGATGAAATATCCAAGGAGAAAACCCTCATCACATTTCTTCTCAAATTTAGAGAGTCGACTGCTCTTCCTCAAAAATATAGCATTTGCAACCGAACACCCTAAAATAAGAAATGTTTGGCTTTCTACCAATAAGCAATTCATAGGGAGTCTTTTTCAAGAGCTTGTGGCAATATAAGCTATTTGATGCATAACAAGCGGTATTAATGGCTTCAGCCCAATAAGAGTCTGGCACATTATATTTGGCTAACATAGACCTAGCCATATCAATAAGAGTCCTATTTTTCCTTTCAACAATTCCATTTTGCTCCGGTGTATATTTTGAAGAAAATTCATGTTTGGTACCTGAAAGTCACCTAGAAGGGGGGTGAATAGGCGAAACCTGAAATTTATAAACTTAAACACGCACTAAGGTCAGGGGTTAGCGTTAGAGTTAAATTCAAGTCACAAAGAGAGGGAAAACAAATCAACCAAGAAATAAGGCGAGTGAACATGGTGATTTGTTTTACCGAGGTTCGGTTTCAAAGAACCTAGTCCCCGTTGAGGAGGTCACAAAGACCGAGTCTATTTCAACCCTTTCCCTCTCTCAAACGGTCACTTAGACCGAGTGAGCCTTCTTCCTTAATCTCACGGGACACTAAGACCCGCAAGGACCACCACACACTTGGTGTCTCTTACCTCTCTTACAAAGCACTTGAGAATAAGAGAAAGGAAAGAAGAAAGGCAATCCAAGAAGCAAGAGCTCAAAAGAACACAAAATCTCTCTCTCACAAGTCACTAAGTGTTTGAGATGAATTTGGGACTTGGAGAGGCTTTGATCTTTTGAATTGTGTCTAGGAGTGAATGCTAGAGCTCTTGTATTGAATGTGATACTCAAAAATCTTGGATCCTTAAAGTTGTGGTGGTTGGGGGTATTTATAGACCTCAATCACCAAGGTAGCCGTTGGGAGGCTGCTGGCGATGGGCGCACCGGACAGTCCGGTGCGCCACCGGACACTCACTGTTCAGTGTCCGGTGCGCCGCCATGTCACCCAACCGTTAGAGTTTTGGAGTAGTTGACCGTTGGCGCCTTTGTCTTCTTGTGGCACCGGACAGTCTGGTGGTGCACCGGACAGTCCGGTGCCCCTCTGACTCGCTGCTCTGACTTCTGCATTTTACTGTGCTGCACTGTTCCCGCTGTCAGAGTCAACCGTTGCGCGCTGGATAGCCATTGCCCGTGTCACACCCGGTTTTAGAAGGCAAACCGAATGCGAACCATGTACGTGCCAGGATCAGCAATTCACGTACACAGCAGTTACATAACGTGGACATCATCACACAGTGCTCAAATAGTATTAAAAAGGGAAATAATAGTCGATTACATCATATGTCTGAGACATCCACATAGACTTTACAATAATCAAAGTGCGAAAACAAAACGTAGATAAACGCGACCATCATAGGCAGCCGACTGGGGTTGCCGCTAACCCACACCTAGAACTCGTCGTAGTCCTGGAACTCCTGGAAGTCTCCTTCCACGGCTTCATCTTCTCCTGAGCAGTGGTTTCAATGCGGACAACCTGGGGGGGGGTTGGTGTGTAGAGCAAGGGTGAGTACACATCAACATACTCAGCAAGTATCCTGTTTGGCTGTAGTGGACTAGCTTTATGTGGGGATAAGTCAAGCAGTTGCTTTTAGTTGGTCAAGTTATTATTTACTAGTACAAAGCCAGGTTTTAACATTAACCCAAGTTATTAGCCCAAAAGTACCCCTAACAAACGGAAAGAATACCACTTACCATTACCATAAGCATAATCATAACCATCAATCTCATTGCCACCTATAAACCAAAATGTCTCTGATCAAGTACCACTAATCACTGGAGCTCCCTTGGCCGCGCATAACCGCGAGCACGGCTGATATATCAGTTTCATAACACTCTGCAGAGGTTGTGCACTTTACCCATGAGTCGTGATTCCCTTTTTGCCTCGGGTTGTACGGACCCTTGAACACTCCCAAGGTGAGTAGGCAGGGTCTCACTACGTAGCCTTTACAAAGATTCCCCGGGGTTGTAGCCGCCCGTTAGGTTTCCTAAATGTACCGCACTCCTCCCCAAGGGACAAATCAACCTTGGCAGAGCGAGCCGCATACACCGAGCCCCATTGACGGCACGACGGCGAAGCGAACTACACCTCGGATCCTCTAATTATTCAGCTAAGAGCACCCCATTCCACCCTCATGGTTGCACTGTTTTCCCGGGCGGTCATCCAAAGAACAGGTCCTTACGGAGAGGCACTCGAGAAACCGCTCGAGCCCCCTTAAAGACCACAAGTATAACATCATAATAAAAGAGGGGAAAACAGCGTATCATTGATCATTCTCATCATGTTCATTGATTAGAGTTGGGCAATAGCATAAGACTAAGCAATAATAATCCAACCCAGATAGGTAAAAAAGGACATGGATAACAAAAGCTAGTCAATCCTTAGGTATAAATGTGTAATGCGGGAGGTGAATTAAAGAATGAATAGGACAGAGATAGGTCAAGGGACACTTGCCTCCACCAACCGATTGCTGCTCAGGGGCTTCTCCTGTGAGTTCCTCGGGCTCTTCAACCGGATCGTTCTCTATGCGAGTGCAAACATACATTCATCCATCCATTGAAATTAGGAAACCAACAGTACACCATACAAGAGAACAAGTAGATTAAACATGCATAGAATATGACATGTGATATTGCATTTTCCATGGTTAGAAAGAAACGGGGAAGGGTCTTGCAGTGCACAAGGCGCACTACGGGTAGACGAATAACTAGATGTTACGCGTTCTAGTTCGACTTAACTCCAATAATAATGATTAGTCACATGCACTAATGGAAACGTAGCCACTTTTAGTTAATCAACATTAAACGAGATAGACGATTAGCTATATGAATTAACTAACGTAACCGATTTCTAAATTGAGTTTCCTATTTTATTAACATGAGCAACATGGTTAGCGCGCATAAAATATAACCGGGGGGGGGGGTAGACGGGCACGTCTAGGGGTAGACGAAGGCACGGCGAGCTGTGCCAAGGCACTGCGCACTACGCGAGCACGCGCGCAAGGCCGCACGCACGCGTCGCGAACTAGCCGTGCGCACGTCGGGGCCGCGCGCTAGCCGAGCTCAAGGCCGCACGCCATAGGCATGCTGGGTCGAGTTCGAGGCCGCGCCGGGGCCATAACGACGCGAACAGGGCACGTCGGCGGCACGCCGGGGCGGGCGGGCGAACACGGGCGGGACGGGCGATGCCGCGGGCAGGGGAGCGCGCGCGGGTGGGGCGGGGCACGTCGCGCGGGCGCTACGGGTAGGGGCTCGGCCGAGGGCGCAGGGCACGGGGCGCGCGACGCGGCCGTCGGCGCGCAGCCAGGGCGCGAGGAGGACGCGGCCGGGCTCGCCGGCGCGGGTGCGGACCGCCGGGACGGCGCGGGCGCGGCCGAGGGAGCTCGTCAGGGCGCGCAGGGCGCGGGGAGGGCGCGGCCGGGTGGGGTGGCGGTGCGGCTCGCCGGGCGCGTAGGGCGCGGGCGCGCGGCCGGGCGGGGATGGCTCGCCGGGGAGCCGGGTGGGGGCGGCCGAGCGGGACCGGGCGCGGCTGCGCCATGGCCGGGGAGAGGGAGGGAGGGGGAGAGAGGGAAGGAAGAAGGGGAGGGGGCCGGGGCTTACCACGGGCGGGCGGGGCGCCGGTGGCGAGCGAGCTGGGGCAGGCAGGGGAGCGGCGGCGAGTCGGGCAGAGGAGCGGGGGCGAGCGGGGAGGAGAGAGAGAAGGGGGAGGCGGTTTTGGGGAGGGGGGAGCTGACGGGTGGGGCCCACCCGGGGGAGGCGGCGGCGGTTTCCAAACCGCCCGCGCCTCGGGCGCGCGTGGGGGGCGGGGGAGCTGGCTGGGGCGGCTGGGCCGCCACGGGCCCAAAGCGGGGGGGCGCGTGGGGGGGAGGTGAGGCCGGCTGGGCTGGATGACCAGCTGGGCCGGGGGCCGGCTGGGCCGCCCCGGGGCCCACGCGGGGAGGGGGGAGAGAGGGAGGGAAAAGGCCGGCTGGGCCGGCCGGCTGGGTCGCGCGCGCCAAGTGGGGGGCAGCTGGGCCAAAAGGGGGAGGAGAGGGAGGAGAGGGAAAATAAAAGATTTTCCTTTTTTATATCTATTTTCTATATGAATGCCTTCACACTTTCAAACAACCAAAAAAATGCATGGTTCGGCATGATGCAGCAAATCAAAGAAATTAACTCTAGGGTTTACTATTATCACATAACTTAAAGTTTTGAAGACGGGTGAGGTTTTAGCGAAAAGAAATGGGAAAGAGAGGTAACACCCGAATTTGGAGAGTGAAGAAAAGAAAAAATTCAACTCCAAAAAAAATTCGGGGTGTTACAAACCTATCCCCCTTAAAAGAATCTCGCCCTCGAGATTCAGGGTTGGCTAGCAAAGAGCTCAGGGTATTTAGCCATCAGATCATCCTCACGCTCCCAGGTTGCTTCCTCCTCTGAATGATGATTCCATCTGACTTTGCACATTCTGATGGTCTTTGTCACACCCGGTTTTTAGAAGGCAAACCGAATGCGAACCATGTACGTGCCAGGATCAGTTATTCACGTACACAGCAGTTACATAACATGGACATCATCACACAGTGCTCAAATAGTATTAAAAGGGGAAATAATAGTCGATTACATCATACGTCTGAGACGTCCATATAGTTCTTACAATAAATCAAAGTGCGAAAACGAAACGTAGATAACGCGGCCTTCACAGGCAGCCGACTGGGGGTTGCCGCTAACCCACACCTAGAACTCGTCGTAGTCTTGGAACTCCTGGAAGTCTCCTTCCACAGCTTCATCTTCTCCTGAGCAGTGGTTGCAATGCTGACAACCTGGGGGGGGGTTTGGTGTGTAGAGCAAGGGTGAGTACACATCAACATACTCAGCAAGCATCCCGTTTGGCTGTAGTGGACTAGCTTTATGTGGGGATAAGTCAAGCAGTTGCTTTTAGTTGGTCAGGTTATTACTTACTAGTAGAGAGCCAGGTTTTAACATTAACCCAAGTTATTAGCCCAATGTATCCTTTCCAAACGGAAAGAATACCACTTACCAATACCATAATCATAATCAGAACCATCAATCTCATTGCCACCTGTACCAAAGTATCTCTGATCAAGTATCACTAATATCTGGAGCTCCCTTGGCCGCTCATAACCGTGAGCACGGCTGATATATCAGTTTCATAACACTCTGCAGAGGTTGTGCACTTTACCCATAAGCCGTGATTCCCTCTCTAGCCCGGGCTTGCAAGACCCTTATTCACTCCCAAGGTGAATGGCTAGGGATTCACTACGAAGCCTTTACAAAGATTCCTCGGGGCTGTAGCCACCCGTTAGGTTTCCTAAATGTACCGCACTCCTCCCCAAGGGACAAATCAACCTTGGCAGAGCGAGCCGCATACACCGAGCCCTATTGACGGCACGATGGCTAAGCGATCTACACCCCGGTTCCTCCAATTATTCAGCTAAGGGCGTCCCATTCCACCCTCATGGTTGCACTGTTTTCCCGGGCGGTCATCCATTGAACAGGTCCTTACGGAGAGGCACTCGAGAAACTGCTCGAGTCCCCTTAAAGGTCACAAATATAATCATAAATAAGAAGGGAAAACAGCGTATCAAAGATGATCACATCATGTTCATTGATTAGAGTTGAGCAATAGCATCAGACTAAGCAGTAATAATCCGACCCAAATAGGTAAACAAGGACATGGATAACAAAAGCTAGTCAATCCTTAGGTATAAATGTGTAATGCGGGAGGTGAATTAAAGAATGAATAGGACAGCAATAGGTCAAAGGACACTTGCCTCCACCAACCGACTGCTGCTCAGGGGCTTCTCCTGCGAATTCCTCGGGCTCTTCGACCGGATCGTTCTCTATGCGAGCGCAAACATACATACATCCACACATTTAATACAAAAGAACAGTACACCATACAAGGGAACAAATAAAGTGAATATGCATCAAGTATGACATTCGATATCGCATTCATTATGATTAGAAAGAAACGGGAAAGGGTCTCGCAGGGGGGGGGGGGGGGTTAAAGCTTATGCACTAATGATTAGTTACAATTGGTTCTTAACAAAAGAATTCTGTTATATGCACTAATGGAAACTTAGTCATTTTTAGTTGATCAACATTGAACGAGATAAACAATTAACTATATATGAAATAACTAGCGTAACGAAATTCTAAATCAAGTTTCCTATTTCAATAACATGAACAATGATTAGCCTGCCTAAAATAAAATAAATAACAATGATAACAGAAAGTAAAATAAAAAAAATAAAAAAAAATAAAAAAGGGGGGCGGTTGAACCGGCCAGGGGCAGGGGCGGCCGAACCGGCTGCGGGCGGCCGAGCTGGCGGGGGGGGGGGGCGAGCAGGGGCGCGCAGGGGCGGTTGAACCGGCCGGGGGCGGCCGAGCTGGGCGGGGGCGGCCGAGCAGGGGCGGCCGAGCGGCGGTTGGGCCGGCCATGGGGCGGCTGAGCAGGGGCGGCCGAGCGGCGGTTGGGCTGGCCATGGGGCGGCCGAGCAGCAGGGGGATAGGAGGGGAGAGGGGAGAGGGAGGGAGGAGGGGGGGGGCTCACCGGGGACGGGGACGGGCGAGCGAGCGGCGAGGGGCGGCGGCGGTTGGGCCGGCGGCAGGGGGCGGCCGAGCTAGGGCCAGGGGGCGGCGGCGGCTAGAGGGAATGGGGGAGAGGGAGGGAGAGAGAGAGAGGGGTTGGGGGGAAAAGGGAGGGGGCGGCTGGGCCAATTGGGCCCAAAGGGGGGGCGCGCGGGGGGGGGCGGCTGGGCCGGCTGGGGGCGGCTGGGCCGGCCGGGGCGGCCCACGGCGCGGGAGAGAGAAAAAGGAGGAGGGAGAGAAAGAAAAATAAAAAGAAAGAAAAGGTTTTTCTCCTTTTCGAAATCCGATCTTCCTAGATGAATGCATTTGCACTTTCAAACAATCAAAGAATGCATAGTTCGGCATGGTGCATCAAACAACATAAAACAATTTAGGGTTTTTCTTTACACGGGAATTCCAAATCGAATCCCGCTAACTTTGGAAAAGATCAAGGTCTAGCGAGGGGAAAAAGAAAAAGAAAAGGTAACGCCCGAATTTGGCGAGTGAAGAAAAGAAAAAAATTCAACTGCAAAATTCGGGGCGTTACAAACCTATCCCCCTTAAAAGAATCTCGCCCTCGAGATTCAGGGTTGGCTAGCAAAGAGCTCTGGGTACTTAGCCATCAGATCATCTTCACGCTCCCAGGTTGCTTCTTCCTCAGAGTGGTGATTCCATCTGACTTTGCACATTCTGATGGTCTTCCTTCGGGTGACTCTGTCTGCAATCTCAAGGATCTGAGCTGGCTTCTCAACATAGGTCAAGTCTTCCTGGACTTCCAGACCTTCCACTGGCAACTGCTCTTCTGGCACACGCAAACACTTCTTCAACTGAGACACATGAAAGACATCATGCACAGCAGACAAATTCTCTGGCAGGCTGAGCTGATAAGCCACTTCTCCACGCTTTGAGAGAATTTGATACGGACCAATGTAGCGGGGTGCTAGCTTGCCTTTCACTCCGAATCTTCTGACTCCTCTGATCGGTGACACTTTCAGATAGACAAAGTCTCCGACTTCAAAACTCAGATCTCTTCTTCTTGTGTCTGCATAGCTTCGCTGCCTTGATTGCGCTATCTTCAGATTCTCTCAGACCATCTTGATGTTCTCTTCGGCTTCAAGCAGAATGTCTGGCCCAAACACTTGCTTCTCTCTAGGCTGATCCCATTGCAACGGAGTTCTACAACTCCTTCCATAAAGCGCTTGAAATGGTGACATCTTCAAACTGGCTTGGTAACTGTTGTTATAGGAAAACTCTGCATAGGGCAATCGCTTATCCCATCCGGACTGATCTTGCAACGCACAGGCTCTCAACATGTCTTCCAGAATTTGATTGGTCCTTTCGGTCTGGCCATCTGTCTGCGGGTGATAAGCTGAACTGAAATTCAGACGTGTGCCCAAGGCTTCATGCAACTGCTGCCAGAAATGAGAGGTGAACTGCGTTCCTCTGTCTGACACTATCTTCTTTGGCACACCATGAAGACAAACGATCCGAGACATATACAACTCTGCCAATACTGCACTGTTGTAGTTGGTCTTGACAGGTATGAAGTGGGCTGACTTGGTCAAACGGTCCACCACTACCCAAATAGAATCGTAGCCGGCTCGAGTGCGAGGCAATCCGACTATGAAATCCATACCGATTTCATCCCATTTCCACTGAGGGATCTGCAACGGTTGCAACAATCCAGCTGGTCTCTGATGTTCTGCCTTAATTCTTCGGCAACTATCGCACATAGCCACATGCTCTGCGATTTCCCTCTTCATTCCATACCACCAGAATTTCTTCTTCAGATCCTGATACATCTTCTCACTGCCAGGGTGAATCGAATAAGCTGTCTCATGAGCTTCCTTGAGAATCAACTCCCGAATGGACTGGACATTGGGAACACACAAGCGGTCTTTGAACCATACCACACCTTCAGCATCTTCTCGAAAATCTTTGCCTTTGCCTTCCGAAATCAGTCGCCGAATCTCACTGATCTTCTCATCATTCTTCTACGCTTCTTTGATTTCGCGCTCCAAGGTAGGTTCCAATTCAACTGTGACTCCTCGCGAATTGTTCAGAAATCCGAGACTCAACCTGTCAAACTCTTTGGCCAACTCATAAGGCATCGGACGAGCGACCATCAGATTGACTTGACTCTTTCTGCTCAAAGCATCTGCCACTACGTTCGCTTTGCCTGGATGGTAATGGATCTCCAACTCATAATCTTTGATCAACTCTAACCATCTTCGCTGTCTCATATTCAATTCTGACTGAGTGAATATGTACTTCAGACTCTTGTGGTCTGTGTAAACATCGCATTTCTGTCCATACAGATAGTGCCTCCATGTCTTCAGCGCGTGAACCACTGCTGCCAACTCTAGGTCATGGATTGGGTAGTTCTTCTCATGAACCTTCAGCTGTCGGGACGAGTAAGCCACAACTCTTCCCTCTTGCATCAACACGCATCCCAAACCTGTGTAACAAGCATCACAGTACACAGAGAAGGGCTTGTGCACATCAGGCAAGACTAGGATAGGCGCTGTTGTCAACTTCCCTTTCAGCGCTTCGAAGGCCTCTTGACATTTCTGGGTCCACTTGAACTCAACCTTGTTGCCTAGCAACGCTGTCATTGGTTTCGCAATCTTCGAAAACCCTTCAATGAATCGCCGATAATATCCGGCCATTCCAATGAAGCTCTTGATTCCTCGAGCATCCGTTGGCGCTTTCCAGTTCAGAATGTCTGCCACTTTCTTCGGATCCACAGCCAATCCTTCCTTGTTGATTATGTGACCCAAGAACAGGACTTCACTGATCCAGAACTCACACTTGCTCAACTTTGCATACAACTGGTGCTCTCGCAATCTCTGCAATACCATCCTCAAATGATCTGCATGCTCTTCTTCACTTTGAGAATAAATCAGAATGTCATCAATGAATACCACCACAAACTTATCGAGATAATCCATGAATACACTGTTCATCAGATTCATAAAGAAGGCTGGTGCATTGGTCAAACCAAAAGACATCACTGTGAACTCATATAACCCATACTTGGTAATGAATGCCGTCTTCGGAATGTCTGAAGGTCGGATCCTGAGCTGATGATAACCTGACCTC
Source organism: Zea luxurians (assembly GCA_029449295.1). Classification (NCBI taxonomy): domain Eukaryota; kingdom Viridiplantae; phylum Streptophyta; class Magnoliopsida; order Poales; family Poaceae; genus Zea; species Zea luxurians. The sequence goes on along the minus strand of JAOPSE010000010.1, from coordinate 30,499,394 downwards.
AGATCGATCTTGGAGAACACACTGGCTCCTCTCAACTGGTCGAACAGATCTTCTATTCTGGGCAAAGGGTACTTGTTCTTGATCGTGACTTCATTCAAAGCTCGATAATCAATACACATCCTTTTGGTGCCGTCTTTCTTCTCCACAAACAGGACAGGGGCGGCCCAAGGCGAGGTGCTAGGCCGGATGTAACCTTTCTCTGACAGCTCATCAATCTGCTTCTTAAGCTCAACCAACTCTGGTCCGGATATTCTGTAAGCTCTCTTAAAGATGGGGCGGTTCCAGGAAGAAGCTCTATAGCGAATTCAACTTTCCGCTCTGGTGGCATACCCGGTAAATCCTTTGGAAACACATCTGGGAATTCAGACACAACCTTGATACTCTCAATTGGGTCTGCTTCACTGCTATCGACAGCCATCTGATAACAACTTCCTTTCTTTGGCTTAGGCGGGACTAACTCGGTCACCACTTCCTCTCCTAGTGGGGACACCAACTCTATTGTCCTTTTATCACAACTGATAACTGCCTGATACTTATCTAGCCAATTCATCCCTAGGATGACATCTATTCCCTGAGTACCCATTACTATAAGGTTAGCGGGAAACGCTATCCCCCTTATTTCCACACTTACATTCAAACATATGCTATCAGCTCGGATTCTACCACCAGCTGAGTCAATTTGAATGGGGGTTGACATGGTAGTAATTGGAAGATTATGTGCTTCTACCCATGATGCAGTAATGAAAGAATGCGTTGCTCCAGTATCAAATAACACTTCTGCAATATGGGAGTCGACTGGGAACATACCTACTATCATGTCGGGAGTCTCCTGAACTGCTTCAGCCTCCAAGTGGTTCAGTCTCCCATGATTGTAACGCGGCTGAGAGCGGTTGCCTGCTCCAGGCTGAGACACATTCTGCTTTGCTGGGGCATTGGGGCCTGACTGCTGCTGGGCTGCCTTCTTCGGACATTGCATCACCCAGTGGCCTTGCTCTCCGCAGTGGAAACATGCTCATTTTCCAACCTGAGCTGGTGCTGCCTGACTGCTCTGCTGAGTTGCGGGGGCAGGAAGACGAGGTGTCTGCTGATTCTGCCTCTGAAACTAACCTCCTGATTGATTGCTCTGACGATTCTGGTACTGATGCTGAGGATACTGCCTTTGGAACTGCTGATACTGCTGACGCTGCTGATGCTGCTGAGGTGGACGCTGGTTCTGCCTGAACTGCTGAGGTTGATTGCCTGACAAACGAGGGCGGCTGCTGCTTCCAGGCTGGGGTCCACTGATCTTGCGCTTGCGATCCTCCATCTCCTTACGCTTCCTTTCTGTCATGATTGCTCTGTCAATCAGGTGCTGGAATTTCGGGAAGGTATGATTCATCAGTTGGTACTGCAGGGGGTCGACCAAGCCTCTCAGAAAACGGTACTGTCGCTTGGTGTCAGTGTTGACATCTTCGAGAGCATAGCGGGACAACTGCAGAAACCTGTCCCGGTACTCACTGACTGACATCGGCCCTTGCTTGAGGGCTAGGAATTCCTCCTTCTTCACTGTCATCAGACCTGCGGGAACATGGTACTGACGAAAGCTACCTCTCAATTCTTCCCAGGTGATGGTGTCGGGGTCGGCATGGGTGGCGAGGTAAGACTCCCACCATGATTGGGCTGCTCCTCTCAACAGACGGGGACCATACAAGACTTTCTCCCTGTCATCACACTGAGCGGTATGCAACTCCCGCTCCACAGTGCGCAGCCAATCTTCAGCATCCATGGGGTCAGAAGAGTGAGCGAACGTTGGGGGATGACCTCTCATGAATTAAGCACGCTTGTCTCTGGGCATCTGAGGCATCTGAGGCTGGGGTGGTGCTTGCTGCTGTTGCTGCTGCTGCTGCTGAATGGCGGCCAGAGTCTGACCGATGACCTGAACTGCCTGAGTCTGCATCAGAAACATCTGCTCGATCGACATCGGGGGCGGGGGTGGCAGGTGCTGCTGCTGGGGCACCTCATCCTGCGGAGCGGCTTGCTCCTGCTGAGCACGCCTTCCTCCTCTGCGCCTGTTCTCTGACATCTGCAGAATGCGACCACACATCAGAACTGATCTGGCAAATCTTGCAGCATAAGAAAAGAGTATAGAATCCTTCAACAGCACTGAACAGATGAGCATCTTCACTGATCTCCAACACAGACCACACAGCTTCTCAGATAAAGAGGAGAGTAGAATAAAGGGTTTCCCAACTATATAACTAACTCCATTAACATAATAGGTAAACCAAAATGCAGGGGATACCCACACTCTGGTGACAATCATTACAAAGATCCAAACCAAACATAGTTCATCATGACAAACATAAATGCACAGGATATAGCAAACTACCCTGTCTAACTGAGACTAACTAAAAGCGAGACTAACGCTAAGACTGAAGCTTCTACGTATATATTTTGTATTAATTACAAAATCCAACTCTAACGAGCTATGGTTCTAGATTTATCTTGGTCTTGCAGTCGGGATTGCCATAAGACTGGTGTCCACGCCGAGGTGAGCGGTACGGGTGCTGAGTCCCAACGGGAGCGGGGGAACCATCATCCAGGTGACGACGTTCCGCGCGCTCAGCCCGCAGCAGGGCGATCTCAGCACGAGCCCTACTCAGCTCGTCTAATGCATGGTCCAGCTCCGTGTTTAGCACGGCGGCTAGGTTGACTGTGCTGCTCAACCTAGGATTGTCCTCACCAGCAGGTGAAACAATCATGCCTCCTGTGCTGCCAGATGGACGGCGGGGGTAATACTTCAGGTCGAGACCGTCAGCCACCCCACCGAGAACCGAGCAGTAGTGCGAAAGCGCACGCCGTGCAGCATCCTGCATGGCTGCCTCAGCTGAGTCCCGCTCAGAGATAGAATAGTGCTCTGAGCAAGCCTCCGCGCCCTGGAGACTGTTCTCCGGACGGCGCACCAAACAGGTCGCCTCCCAGCGGTCCGGGTAGACCCCGCGACTATGCTGGTAGACCACACAGCGATACTCGATGGACCAAGTACGCCGGTCAAGTGCCTGACGTAGCAGGGTGTCGAGCGCGTCGTGGAACTGACACCCGCGAGCAGCGTCGCGAGTGATGGGTCGAGCAACCCATCCTTCCGGCTCATGGTCAGCAGAGAAGTCAGTGTCGTGGCTCGGGCTGTCGTCATCTCCGTTGTCTGGGTCTCCTCCAGCAGCTACTCCAGAAGCTGGGGCGCCCAGTGGTGGTGCAGGGGGCGCCTCCAGGGGAAGCACAGGAGAGCAGCTCCTCACAGACTCTATCTCCTGCTGGAGCGAGAAGGAAGAGCCCTGCTGCTCCTGTCGTCGACGTTCCTGCTCCTCATGCAGGCAGTGGTGCAGTCTCTCCAAGTGGCTGGACTGTCCGGCCACGGGACGGCGAAGCGGACGCTCAGCAAGGCGGGAGGGTAAGAAGGGGATGACGGACTTTCGTGCAGTGTGTCTAAGTCGAGCCATCTACAAAAGACATCGCAAGCAAAAGGGTAAGAACAGAATTAATATGACCAGCAAGTAATGAATCATAAATAAATGAAGGATCAGAATAAAACATAATTTTCAGCAAGGTGTAATATATAGTAGAACATAGGTTCGGTCGGTATGACCAACTTTTGAAGGGATATCAAAGTCAAGGCAGTGACAGAGGTCTATAATCCTTAGAACGACCATTCTACTCTAGGTTAGCGGTCCTACAGTCAGCACGGCTCTGATACCACTTATGTCACACCCGGTTTTTAGAAGGCAAACCGAATGCGAACCATGTACGTGCCAGGATCAGTTATTCACGTACACAGCAGTTACATAACATGGACATCATCACACAGTGCTCAAATAGTATTAAAAGGGGAAATAATAGTCGATTACATCATACGTCTGAGACGTCCATATAGTTCTTACAATAAATCAAAGTGCGAAAACGAAACGTAGATAACGCGGCCTTCACAGGCAGCCGACTGGGGGTTGCCGCTAACCCACACCTAGAACTCGTCGTAGTCTTGGAACTCCTGGAAGTCTCCTTCCACAGCTTCATCTTCTCCTGAGCAGTGGTTGCAATGCTGACAACCTGGGGGGGTTTGGTGTGTAGAGCAAGGGTGAGTACACATCAACATACTCAGCAAGCATCCCGTTTGGCTGTAGTGGACTAGCTTTATGTGGGGATAAGTCAAGCAGTTGCTTTTAGTTGGTCAGGTTATTACTTACTAGTAGAGAGCCAGGTTTTAACATTAACCCAAGTTATTATCCCAATGTATCCTTTCCAAACGGAAAGAATACCACTTACCAATACCATAATCATAATCAGAACCATCAATCTCATTGCCACCTGTACCAAAGTATCTCTGATCAAGTATCACTAATCTCTGGAGCTCCCTTGGCCGCTCATAACCGTGAGCACGGCTGATATATCAGTTTCATAACACTCTGCAGAGGTTGTGCACTTTACCCATAAGCCGTGATTCCCTCTCTAGCCCGGGCTTGCAAGACCCTTATTCACTCCCAAGGTGAATGGCTAGGGATTCACTACGAAGCCTTTACAAAGATTCCCCGGGGCTGTAGCCACCCGTTAGGTTTCCTAAATGTACCGCACTCCTCCCCAAGGGACAAATCAACCTTGGCAGAGCGAGCCGCATACACCGAGCCCCATTGACGGCACGACGGCTAAGCGATCTACACCCCGGTTCCTCCAATTATTCAGCTAAGGGCGTCCCATTCCACCCTCATGGTTGCACTGTTTTCCCGGGCGGTCATCCATTGAACAGGTCCTTATGGAGAGGCACTCGAGAAACCGCTCGAGTCCCCTTGAAGGTCACAAATATAATCATAAATAAGAAGGGAAAACAGCGTATCAAAGATGATCACATCATGTTCATTGATTAGAGTTGAGCAATAGCATCAGACTAAGCAGTAATAATCCGACCCAAATAGGTAAACAAGGACATGGATAACAAAAGCTAGTCAATCCTTAGGTATAAATGTGTAATGCGGGAGGTGAATTAAAGAATGAATAGGACAGCAATAGGTCAAAGGACACTTGCCTCCACCAACCGACTGCTGCTCAGGGGCTTCTCCTGCGAATTCCTCGGGCTCTTCGACCGGATCGTTCTCTATGCGAGCGCAAACATACATACATCCACACATTTAATACAAAAGAACAGTACACCATACAAGGGAACAAATAAAGTGAATATGCATCAAGTATGACATTCGATATCGCATTCATTATGATTAGAAAGAAACGGGAAAGGGTCTCGCAGGGGGGGGGGGTTAAAGCTTATGCACTAATGATTAGTTACAATTGGTTCTTAACAAAAGAATTCTGTTATATGCACTAATGGAAACTTAGTCATTTTTAGTTGATCAACATTGAACGAGATAAACAATTAACTATATATGAAATAACTAGCGTAACGAAATTCTAAATCAAGTTTCCTATTTCAATAACATGAACAATGATTAGCCTGCCTAAAATAAAATAAATAACAATGATAACAGAAAGTAAAATAAAAAAAATTAAAAAAAATAAAAAAAAGGGGGGGCGGTTGAACCGGCCAGGGGGCGGTTGAACCGGCCAGGGGCAGGGGCGGCCGAACCGGCGGCGGGCGGCCGAGCTGGCGGGGGGGGGCGGCCGAGCAGGGGCGCACAGGGGCGGTTGAACCGGGCGGGGGCGGCCGAGCAGGGGCGGCCGAGCGGCGGTTGGGCCGGCCAGGGGGCGGCCGAGCGGCAGGGGGAGAGGAGGGGAGAGGGGAGAGGGAGGGAGGAGGGGGGCTCACCGGGGACGGGGACGGGCGAGCGAGCGGCGAGGGGCGGCGGCGGTTGGGCCGGCGGCAGGGGGCGGCCGAGCTAGGGCCAGGGGGCGGCGGAGTCTAGAGGGAATGGGGGAGAGGGAGGGAGAGAGAGAGAGGGGTTGGGGGAAAAAGGGAGGGGCGGCTGGGCCAATTGGGCCCAAAGGGGGGGGCGCGGGGGGGGCGGCTGGGCCGGCTGGGGGCGGCTGGGCCGGCCGGGGGCGGCTGGGCCGGCCGGGGCGGCCCACGGCGCGGGAGAGAGAAAAAGGAGGAGGGAGAGAAAGAAAAAGAAAAAGAAAGAAAAGGTTTTTCTCCTTTTCGAAATCCGATCTTCCTAGATGAATGCATTTGCACTTTCAAACAATCAAAGAATGCATAGTTCGGCATGGTGCATCAAACAACATAAAACAATTTAGGGTTTTTCTTTACACGGGAATTCCAAACCGAATCCCGCTAACTTTGGAAAAGATCAAGGTCTAGCGAGGGGAAAAAGAAAAAGAAAAGGTAACGCCCGAATTTGGCGAGTGAAGAAAAGAAAAAAATTCAACTGCAAAATTCGGGGCGTTACAGTCTTCCTTCGGGTGACTCTGTCTGTGGTCTCAAGGATTTGCGTTGGCTTCTCAACGTAAGTTAGGTCCTCCTGGACTTCAAGACCTTCAACTGGCAATTGCTCTTCCGGCACACGCAGGCACTTCTTCAACTGAGACACATGAAAGACATCAAGCACAGCAGACAAATTCTCTGGCAGGCTGAGCTGATAAGCCACTTCTCCACGCTTTGCGAGAATTTGATACGGACCGATGTAGCGGGGTGCTAGCTTGCCTTTGACTCCGAATCTTTTGACTCCTCTGATCGGTGACACTTTCAGATAGACAAAATCCCCGACTTCGAAACTCAGCTCTCTTCTTCTTGTGTCTGCATAGCTTCGCTGCCTTGATTGCGCTATCTTCAGATTCTCTCGGACCATCTTGATGTTCTCTTCGGCTTCAAGCAAAATGTCTGGCCCGAACACTTGCTTTTCTCCAGGCTGATCCCATTGCAACGGAGTTCTACAATTCCTCCCATAAAGCGCTTGAAATGGTGACATCTTCAAACTGGCCTGGTAACTGTTGTTATAGGAGAACTCTGCATAAGGCAACTTCTTGTCCCATCCGGACTGATCTTGCAACGCACAGGCTCTCAACATGTCTTCAAGGTTTTGATTGGTTCTTTCAGTCTGACCATCTGTCTGCGGATGATAGGCTGAACTAAAATTCAGGTGTGTGCCCAAGGCTTCATGCAACTGCTGCCAGAAATGAGAGGTGAACTACGTTCCTCTGTCTGACACTATCTTCTTTGGCACACCATGAAGACAAACAATCCGGGACATGTACAATTCCGCCAATACTGCACTATTGTAGTTGGTCTTGACAGGTATGAAGTGGGCTGACTTGGTTAAGCGGTCCACCACTACCTAAATGGAATCGTAGCCGGCTCGAGTACGAGGCAATCCAACTATGAAATCCATGCCGATCTCATCCCATTTCCACTGAGGGATTTGCAACGGTTGCAACAATCCAGCTGGTCTCTGGTGCTCTGCCTTGATTCGCCGACAACTATCACACATAGCCACATACTCTGCGATTTCCCTCTTCATTCCGTACCACCAGAATTTCTTCTTCAGATCCTGATACATCTTTTCACTACCAGGGTGAATTGAATAGGCTATCTCATGAGCTTCCTTAAGAATCAACTCCCGAATAGACTGGACATTAGGAACGCACAAGCAGTCTTTGAACCATATCACACCTTCTGCATCTTCCCTAAAATCTTTGCCTCTGCCATCTAGAATCAGTCGCCGGATCTCACTGATCTTCTCATCATTTTTCTGCGCTTCTTTGATTTCCCGCTCCAGGGTAGGTTCCAACTCAATTGTGACTCCTCGCGAATTATTCAGAAATCCGAGACTCAATGTCACACCCGGGTTTTAGGGCACCAAGACCCGGGCGCGAACATAATCACCAGGTGTGCTGGGACCAAGTCTCACACATATGATGAATCATGGCACAAGATCGAATGTCACATCTTTACTATTTAACAGGAATTCTATACAAAATAAATAATTACATTATAAGGAGACAACGGTCCAGCAACCCAAAGTTGACTGGGAGACGACGGCCTAGACCACTCACGAACACATCGCAGCATCCTCCATGAGCATCATCCTGCGGTACCTGTTCTTGACCTGTGGGGGGTGTGAGACAGCAAGAGTGAGCTCACATACGTTCATAGCTCAACAAGTTGTGGGGAATAATGTGCATGAACTCGCCAAAGGTGGGAGTTCACGTGAAGTGTAAGGCTTACCAAAGAGGAGGGTTAGAGCTGAGCAATGCTTTTAAAGTTGGTCAAAATTTTATTAACAGTTACTAAGTATAAGTAAATACCAACCCAATTAAATAGTAGAACAAAAGTAACAACATCACCTGCGATGCAGTGCATATGACAAATTGAATTTAGTTCCATAAATTAATCATGTGAGTGTCCGAGCTGCTCATGACCGTGAGCACGGCTAGTATACCAGTTTTACACTCTGCAGAGGTTGCGCATCTTTACCCACAAGTCGTGTTACCCATCTGCCAAGAGACGGCCAATCCCATACACCTCTACCGAGGAGGCGAGGCAAGGTAACACTATGAGGCCTTTACAAAGTTCCACTAGCTTCAGAAAACCCGCTACAGTTTATAGGAAGTTCCAATGCAGGAATCCCTTGCAGGACCGCCATCGCGGCAAAATCCTCCCGAGGGCCTCCCTAGCAGGAATCCCTTGCAGGACTGCCATCGCAGCAAAATCCTCCCGAGGGCCTCCCTACACTGACCACTCCCCTACTGCCCTTGCCCCTTTCGGGTAAGGTAGTCTTCCACTAGCTTTCCTAATTAATCGGCCAAGGGCGTCCCATTAAACCCTTGTGGTAGCACTGTTTTCCCGGGTGGTTCTCCATGTTCCAATTAACATAATGATCTTAACATGAACCATAAATAACAACTGATAACAAAAGTATAATCATGAATAGTGTAACCTTCATACCCAAAACCACATATAGCACTAGCAGGTACTACCCAAAAAGTTCAGTGGGAATCAAGGTATGAAGATAGTCAAACTGGGGTAACCTATTGGGTCCCATCAAAATTAACCTATGCAGATCATTATGATTAATTAGAACATGAGTGGGTAAAAAGAAGTGATCAAGGGCACAACTTGCCTGGAACTTGAGATTCCAGGTACCAGGATGATCTTCAGGTGACATGCGTCCTCACTACTAAACGTAGCAATACAGACAAACATGGTATAGGCAAAATTAACATCACACCAAACATAAGAATAAACTGCATAATAATAGTCTACGCATTGCTACGAGATCGGGAGTTCGAGAACTACTAAAATCAGAGTTACGGTTACGAAGTTATGACTTATGGAAGATAAATGTGACTTAAATATTAAACTATATTATAAATTTGTTAATATACATCGTATGAGAAAATATACTCCAAATAGTTAAGTAAACTTTAATCCAGATTATAACTTGTTTAGAAATCATATTATAGTAATGTTATAATTATAAATGTATCAACCTTGGATTAGAAGAGTTAGTCTACTAACCATAAGTTAAATAATTATCTAAGTACAAAAGTACTTGATATGTTACAAATAATGTTATTACTGCTTAGAAAATATTTTTATGAAACCAACACAATTTGTATCAACGATTATGGAATGAACAAGTTTCTATGCATTTTTAACATTTATTTTATGAATTTCTGGGATTTATGGACCGCCGAGCACAAAATCGTAGAAGTCCAGGGTTTATCATGTAAATATCAGGGCTCGACTGTAATTATTTTTCAATGGTAAAGGACCGCGGGTTTATTATAATAAAATGGAGGCGCTCTTATGCAAAGTGTTATGGCCGAAGGGGTATGGATAACTACTGGCCGCTGGATCTGAGTTTTGCGATCACGATTAGATCATTCATTAAAGCGAAGCGATATGCTATATCAGCCGTCAGATTAAAACGAACGCGCCAGATCAATGGTTCGGACCGGAAGCTGATCCGTCTAATCTGCGCCTGCCCTGACCCGCACGATCCAGATCCAACGTTTCGATGTTCACCCTTTTCTGGACATATCCCAGCCACGGATGGTTGAATCAACGGTGTACCGGTTATCTTCTTCCTCCAATCCAGCAAGCACAGTGGCGCATCCCAGTTTGGCATCGAGTGCAAGGAGTCGCTACGGGAGGCTAGCAATGCGGCAAAAAAAACAAAAGGGGCCAGGGAGCATTACTAGTTCTCAGCGCGACAGGAGGACTCCACGGCTGGGGCCTGACAAGCTTCATCCATGGCGACGACTACTCCTTTCTCTCCCCTAACTCGACGCACCCTGCTTGATGTCGGTGTGCCCAGCCTCCCGATCGGTATCGGCGGCCAGCGATTCCTGCAGCAGCAGCCTTCATCTCTCTCCTATACTCAGTAGCTTCACCCTCTCAACTCTCGGCGCGGTGGTTCAAGTTCTATCTCTGCTCGCACAGCAATGATGTTACCCCTCTCTCTCGATCTGCTGGGACAATAGGGCGTGGTGCGTGGCTTTTTATGGCTAGGGCCAGGCTTCATATGCGCTAATCAGTTACGGTAATCTCGCAGTTCTGTTTCGAGCCAGGGACAGCAACCCGAGCGAGCAGGGCATGATCCCGTGAAGCCTGTGACATGCGCCGGTGAGTGCGGCGAATTTTGTTCAGCCCGCGAACGAGGTCGTAGCCAAACCGGAGATGAACAACGGACAAAAATGCCACCATTTCCCATGTCCGCATAATGCAGATAGCGGTCAGTAATTATAGAATAAATTATACAATAGAGAAAAGAGAAAAAAAACAAAGAAAAGGACGTGGGCACTATGGGATTCCAAATCTGGACCAAGGCAGATTGGAACAGGCTGAGCATACGACATATGTGAGACTTTACCATTTTTTTCATTCCTTTTTCATTTTTTTTTCTGTTTTCTTAGTTTCAGTTTCCAAATTCATTCATATTAACATCCGGTTTTAAGTTTCAAACTCCAATTTAAATGTACAATTAAAACCTCGGCATGGATGCAATGTTTAGTTGCATATGCTTATATTAATTATTTTATTTGGTGCTCTAAGTTCGTAGTGCACACACAAATGACTTTAGTATTCTTAAAAGAAATACTATTTTCAATGTATAGTATAATTAAAAGCTAAATCCAAAGTTTAATGTATTATACTTATTCATTTTAGGAAAAATATACTGAAAAGTGTTTATTATCTATTTTGGTTAGAATAAATCATTTCAAAAATGAAATCTTGATTAGAAGGTATTTAAAGATTTGGAGAAATTATCCTAAATTTATAATTCAACCAAAGGGTAATTTAATTCCTATGATGATCTTTTTATTACATCCCTTATGTAGAGAACACATTTATTTTAGAAGTAACTTTAAAGGTGAGGATTCCTTATTAAGGGATATCTTAATCCTTATTCTTTTGAAGCATCTTTTATTAATCCCAAAATATAATTTTGGGTGTTACAAATCCTACCCCCCTTAACAGAAATCTCGTCCTCGAGATTTGTAAGAGGATGTAGTAGAAATTGTTTGTAGGTTATGGGTTAGTTTCTAATTGATTTTAATACCAAAACTCTTTTTTTATATCGTAAATTATCAGGTGATTAGGAAAGCATGGGTATAGCCACTTTATTATGCAGGATAAAAGATATCTTTAAAGCATTTATAGGTTTGGGTAAGAAAGAGTAGGATAAGAAAAGACTCCATCCAAGATTGTGGCTCTTGATTCTTTTGAAGATCTGGCTTGAATCTTATCCTGCCTTGATTTGATGAGGTCGATCGTCTTCGATCTTCGGCCTTGGAATCATCACCCAAGTTGGGGTCATATAGTTAAGATGACTTGTAGTTAAGGACAGATGGTTAGTGGGTAGGTCGTATTGAATGAGTGTTGACATGTCATAATATAGCTTCCTTTGGGGTCGAGCTTGATTCTTATTTTTCTTTAATGAGATTGATCTCTTCCTTCTTGAGCTTTGATGTCTTCATCCGAGTTTGGGACAAGAGGTTAAGATGGATCTATTTGATAGGTTCTAGTGGGGTTACTTTTAGTCAGCCTAGCTTATTTTATAAACAATTTAAGAGGAAATTTTTTTAACACATGATGAACCCATTAGGATAATAGATTACTTTAAGTTAAGAGGGATTCATTAAAATAAGAAAGAATCTTTTAAGGTAAGAAGGATCCTTTTAAAATAGATACGCTTTAATGGAGGATAATCTAAGTTATTTAGTTATATCATGAATTTTATTTATTTATATCTATACGTATATGTAGATATAATTGTGGACATTACTCCACAACTATTCACACTCAATCAAAGATCCAAATCAGACAAGTATCATAAGAAAAAAAACACTCAAGCGTATAGATAACTATAAAAAAAATAGTTTTGTTTTTTTGTTCCTAAGAGTAGGTCTCCTATTCCTAAAGGTCACTTTAGGTATGAGACTTCAAAGTGTGAAATCCACATTGTCTTTAGAAAGAAAAGGTAAGAATAATCAGAGTAAGCGGAACTAGATGATAAAATATTAAGAAAAGATTAGAAAAGAATCAGAGTAGATAAGGGTTGTCCAGTTCTATCTAGGTTTCGTCCTACAGTCAACATTCCTCTGATACAACTTCTGTCACACCCGGGTTTTAGGGCACCAAGACCCGGGCGCGAACATAATCACCAGGTGTGCTGGGACCAAGTCTCACACATATGATGAATCATGGCACAGGATCGAATGTCACATCTTTACTATATAACAGGAATTCTATACAAAATAAATAATTACATTATAAGGAGACAACGGTCCAGCAACCCAAAGTTGACTGGGAGACGACGGCCTAGACCACTCACGAACACATCGCAGCATCCTCCATGAGCATCATCCTGCGGTACCTGTTCTTGACCTGTGGGGGGTGTGAGACAGCAAGAGTGAGCTCACATACGTTCATAGCTCAACAAGTTGTGGGGAATAATGTGCATGACCTCGCCAAAGGTGGGAGTTCACGTGAAGTGTAAGGCTTACCAAAGAGGAGGGTTAGAGCTAAGCATTGCTTTTAAAGTTGGTCAAAATTTTATTAACAGTTACTAAGTATAAGTAAATACCAACCCAATTAAATAGTAGAACAAAAGTAACAACATCACCTGCGATGCAGTGCATATGACAAATTGAATTTAGTTCCATAAATTAATCATGTGAGTGTCCGAGCTGCTCATGACCGTGAGCACGGCTAGTATACCAGTTTTACACTCTGCAGAGGTTGCGCATCTTTACCCACAAGTCGTGTTACCCATCTGCCAAGAGACGGCCAATCCCATACACCTCTACCGAGGAGGCGAGGCAAGGTAACACTACGAGGCCTTTACAAAGTTCCACTAGCTTCAGAAAACCCGCTACAGTTTATAGGAAGTTCCAATGCAGGAATCCCTTGCAGGACCGCCATCGCGGCAAAATCCTCCCGAGGGCCTCCCTAGCAGGAATCCCTTGTAGGACTGCCATCGCAGCAAAATCCTCCCGAGGGCCTCCCTACACTGACCACTCCCCTACTACCCTTGCCCCTTTCGGGTAAGGTAGTCTTCCACTAGCTTTCCTAATTAATCGGCCAAGGGCGTCCCATTAAACCCTTGTGGTAGCACTGTTTTCCCGGGTGGTTCTCCATGTTCCAATTAACATAATGATCTTAACATGAACCATAAATAACAACTGATAACAAAAGTATAATCATGAATAGTGTAACCTTCATACCCAAAACCACATATAGCACTAGCAGGTACTACCCAAAAAGTTCAGTGGGAATCAAGGTATGAAGATAGTCAAACTGGGGTAACCTATTGGGTCCCATCAAAATTAACCTATGCAGATCATTATGATTAATTAGAACATGAGTGGGTAAAAAGAAGTGATCAAGGGCACAACTTGCCTGGAACTTGAGATTCCAGGTACCAGGATGATCTTCAGGTGACATGCGTCCTCACTACTAAACGTAGCAATACAGACAAACATGGTATAGGCAAAATTAACATCACACCAAACATAAGAATAAACTGCATAATAATAGTCTACGCGTTGCTACGAGATCGGGAGTTCGAGAACTACTAAAATCAGAGTTACGGTTACGAAGTTATGACTTATGGAAGATAAATGTGACTTAAATATTAAACTATATTATAAATTTGTTAATATACATCGTATGAGAAAATATACTCCAAATAGTTAAGTAAACTTTAATCCAGATTATAACTTGTTTAGAAATCATATTATAGTAATGTTATAATTATAAATGTATCAACCTTGGATTAGAAGAGTTAGTCTACTAACCATAAGTTAAATAATTATCTAAGTACAAAAGTACTTGATATGTTACAAATAATGTTATTACTGCTTAGAAAATATTTTTATGAAACCAACACAATTTGAATCAACGATTATGGAATGAACAAGTTTCTATGCATTTTTAACATTTATTTTATGAATTTCTGGGATTTATGGACCGCCGAGCACAAAATCGTAGAAGTCCAGGGTTTATCATGTAAATATCAGGGCTCGACTGTAATTATTTTTCAATGGTAAAGGACCGCGGGTTTATTATAATAAAATGGAGGCGCTCTTATGCAAAGTGTTATGGCCGAAGGGGTATGGATAACTACTGGCCGCTGGATCTGAGTTTTGCGATCACGATTAGATCATTCATTAAAGCGAAGCGATATGCTATATCAGCCGTCAGATTAAAACGAACGCGCCAGATCAATGGTTCGGACCGGAAGCTGATCCGTCTAATCTGCGCCTGCCCTGACCCGCACGATCCAGATCCAACGTTTCGATGTTCACCCTTTTCTGGACATATCCCAGCCACGGATGGTTGAATCAACGGTGTACCGGTTATCTTCTTCCTCCAATCCAGCAAGCACAGTGGCGCATCCCAGTTTGGCATCGAGTGCAAGGAGTCGCTACGGGAGGCTAGCAATGCGGCAAAAAAAACAAAAGGGGCCAGGGAGCATTACTAGTTCTCAGCGCGACAGGAGGACTCCACGGCTGGGGCCTGACAAGCTTCATCCATGGCGACGACTACTCCTTTCTCTCCCCTAACTCGACGCACCCTGCTTGACGTCGGTGTGCCCAGCCTCCCGATCGGTATCGGCGGCCAGCGATTCCTGCAGCAGCAGCCTTCATCTCTCTCCTATACTCAGTAGCTTCACCCTCTCAACTCTCGGCGCGGTGGTTCAAGTTCTATCTCTGCTCGCACAGCAATGATGTTACCCCTCTCTCTCGATCTGCTGGGACAATAGGGCGTGGTGCGTGGCTTTTTATGGCTAGGGCCAGGCTTCATATGCGCTAATCAGTTACGGTAATCTCGCAGTTCTGTTTCGAGCCAGGGACAGCAACCCGAGCGAGCAGGGCATGATCCCGTGAAGCCTGTGACATGCGCCGGTGAGTGCGGCGAATTTTGTTCAGCCCGCGAACGAGGTCGTAGCCAAACCGGAGATGAACAACGGACAAAAATGCCACCATTTCCCATGTCCGCATAATGCAGATAGCGGTCAGTAATTATAGAATAAATTATACAATAGAGAAAAGAGAAAAAAAACAAAGAAAAGGACGTGGGCACTATGGGATTCCAAATCTGGACCAAGGCAGATTGGAACAGGCTGAGCATACGACATATGTGAGACTTTACCAATTTTTTTCATTCCTTTTTCATTTTTTTTCTGTTTTCTTAGTTTCAGTTTCCAAATTCATTCATATTAACATCCGGTTTTAAGTTTCAAACTCCAATTTAAATGTACAATTAAAACCTCGGCATGGATGCAATGTTTAGTTGCATATGCATATATTAATTATTTTATTTGGTGCTCTAAGTTCGTAGTGCACACACAAATGACTTTAGTATTCTTAAAAGAAATACTATTTTCAATGTATAGTATAATTAAAAGCTAAATCCAAAGTTTAATGTATTATACTTATTCATTTTAGGAAAAATATACTGAAAAGTGTTTATTATCTATTTTGGTTAGAATAAATCATTTCAAAAATGAAATCTTGATTAGAAGGTATTTAAAGATTTGGAGAAATTATCCTAAATTTATAATTCAACCAAAGGGTAATTTAATTCCTATGATGATCTTTTTATTACATCCCTTATGTAGAGAACACATTTATTTTAGAAGTAACTTTAAAGGTGAGGATTCCTTATTAAGGGATATCTTAATCCTTATTCTTTTGAAGCATCTTTTATTAATCCCAAAATATAATTTTGGGTGTTACACTCAACCTGTCAAATTCTTTGGCCAACTCGTAAGGCATCGGACGAGCGACCATCAGATTGACTTGACTCTTCCTGCTCAAAGCATCTGCCACCACGTTCGCTTTACCTGGATGGTAATGGATCTCCAATTCATAGTCTTTGATCAACTCTAACCATCTTCTTTGCCTCATATTCAGCTCTGACTGAGTGAATATATACTTCAGACTCTTGTGGTCTGTGTAAACATCACATTTCTGTCCATACAGATAGTGCCTCCACGTCGTCAGTGCGTGAACCACTGCTGCCAACTCTAGATCATGGATTGGGTAATTCTGCTCATGAACCTTCAGCTGTCGGGACGAGTAGGCCACAACTCTTCCCTCTTGCATCAACACACATCCCAAACCAGTGTAACAAGCATCGCAATACACCGAGAAGGGCTTGTGCACATCAGGCAAGACTAAGACAGGCGCTGTTGTCAACTTCTCTTTCAACGCTTCGAAGGCCCCTTGACATTTCTAGGTCCACTTGAACTCGACTTTGTTGCCTAGCAACGCTATCATTGGTTTCGCAATCTTTGAAAACCCTTCAATGAATCGCCGATAATATCCGGCCATTCCAATGAAGCTCTTGATTCCTCGAGCATCTGTTGGCGCTTTCCAGTTCAGAATGTCTGCCACTTTCTTCGGATCCACAACCAATCCTTCTTTGTTGATTATGTGACCCAAGAACAGGACTTCACTGATCCAGAACTCACACTTGCTCAACTTTGCATACAGCTGGTGCTCTCGCAACCTCTGCAATACCATCCTCAAATGACTTGCATGCTCTTCCTCGCTTTGAGAGTAAATCAGAATGTCATCAATAAATACCACCACAAACTTATCAAAATAGTCCATGAATACACTATTCATCAGATTCATAAAGAAGGCCGGTGCATTTGTTAGACCGAAAGACATCACAGTGAACTCATATAGCCCATATTTGGTAATGAATGCCGTCTTCGGAATGTCCGAAGGTCGAATCCTGAGCTGATGATAACCCGACCTCAGATCAATCTTGGAGAACACACTGGCTCCTCTCAACTGGTCGAACAGATCTTCTATTCTGGGCAAAGGGTACTTGTTCTTGATCATGACCTCATTCAAAGCTCGATAATCGATACACATCCTTTTGGTGCCATCTTTCTTCTCCACAAATAGGACAGGGGCGGCCCAAGGCGAGGTGCTTGGCCGGATGTAACCTTTCTCTGACAGCTCATCAATCTACTTCTTAAGTTCAACTAACTCTGGTCTGGATATGCTGTAAGCTCTCTTGAAGATGGGGGCGGTTCCAGGAAGAAGCTCTATGGCAAATTCAACTTTCCGCTCTGGTGGCATACCCGGTAAGTCCTTGGGAAACACATCTGGAAACTCAGACACAATCTTGATCCTCTTAATTGGGTCTACTTCACTGCTATCGACAGCCATCTGATAACAACTTCCTTTTTTTGGCTCAGGCGGGACTAACTTGGTCGCCACTTCCTCTCCTAGTGGGGACACCAACCTGATTGTCCTCTTATCACAACTGATAACTGCCTGATACTTATCTAACCAATTCATCCCCAGGATGACATCTATTCCCTGAGTACCCATTACTATGAGGTTAGCGGGAAACGCTATCCCCCTTATTTCCACACATACATTCAAACAAATGCTATCGGCTCGAATTCTAGCACCGGCTGAGTCAATTTGAATGGGGGTTGACATGGTAGTTATTGGAAGATTATGTGCTTCTACCCATGATGCAGTAATGAAAGAATGTGTTGCTCCAGTATCAAATAACACCTCTGCAATATGAGAGTCGACTGGGAACATACCTACTATCATGTCGGGGGTCTCCTGAACTGCTTCAGCCTCCAAGTGGTTCAGTCTTCCATGATTGTAACGCCGCTGAGAGCGGTTGCCTGCTCCTGGCTGAGGCACATTTTGCTTTGCTGGGGCATTGGGGCCTGACTGCTGCTGGGCTGCCTTCTTCGGACATTGCATCACCCAATGGCCTTGCTCTCCACAGTGGAAACATGCTCTGTTTCCAACCTGAGCTAGTGCTGCCTGACTGTTCTGCTGGTTTGCTGGGGCAGGAAGACGAGGTGTCTGCTGATTCTGCCTCTGAAACTGACCTCCTCCTGAATGATTGTTTTGACGATTCTAATGCTGATGCTGAGGAAACTGCCTTTGGAATTGCTGATGCTGCTGAGGTGGACGCTGGTTCTGCCTGAACTGCTGAGGTTGATTGCCTGAGAAACGAGGACGGCTGCTGCTTCCAGGCTAGGGTCCACTGATCTTGCGCTTACGATCCTCCATCTCTTTGCGCTTCCTCTCTGTCATGATTGCTCTGTCAATCAAGTGCTGGAATGTCGGGAATGTATGATTCATCAGTTGGTACTGCAGAGGGTCGACCAAACCTCTCAGGAAACGGTACTGTCTCTTGGCGTCGGTGTTGACATCTTCAGGAGCATAGCGAGACAGCTGCAGAAACCTGTCCCAGTACTCGCTAACAGACGATGACCCTTGCTTAAGAGTAAGGAATTCCTCCTTCTTCACTGTCATCAGACCTGCAGGAACATGATACTGACGAAAGCTTCCTCTGAACTCTTCCCAGGTGATGGTGTTGGAGTGGGCATGGGTGGCGAGATAAGACTCCCACCATGACTGAGCTGCTCCTCTCAACAGACGAGGACCATACAGAACCTTCTCCCTGTCATCGCACTGGGCGGTATGCAACACCCGCTCCACAGTGTGCAGCCAGTCTTCAGTATCCATGGGGTCAGAAGAGTGAGCAAACGTTAGGGGATGACCTCTCATGAATTCAGCACGCTTGTCCCTAGGCATCTGAGGCTGAGGTGGGGCCTGCTGCTGCTGCTGCTGAATGGCGGCTAGAGTCTGACCAATGGCTTGAACCGCCTGAGTCTGCATCAGAAACATCTGCTCGATGGACATCGGGCGCGGGGGCGGTAGATGTTGCTGCTGGGGCACCTCATCTTGTGGAGCTGCCTGCTCCGGCTGAGCACGCCTTCCTCCTCTGTGCCTGTTTTCTGACATCTGCAGAATGCAACCACACATCAGAACTAATCTTGCAAATCTTGCAGCATAAGAAAAGAGTATAGAATTCTCCACAACACTGAGCAGATGAACATCTTCACTGATCTCCAACGCAGACCAACACAGCTTCTCAGATAAAGTGGAAAGTGGAATAAAAGGTTTCCCAACTAAATAGCTAACTCCATTAACATATAGCAGGTAAACCAAAATGCAGGGGATACCCACACTCTGGTGGCGGTCATTACAAAGATCCAAATCAAACGTAGTTCATCATGACAAACATAAATGCACAGGATATAGCAAACTACCCTGTCTAACTAAGATTAACTAAGAGCGAGACTGACGCTAAGACTATAGCTTCTATGTATATATCTTCGTATTAATTACAAGATCCGACTCTAACGACCTATGGTTCTAAATTTATCTTGGTCTTGCAGTCGGGGTTGCCATAAGACTGGTGTCCACGCCGAGGTGAGCGGTACGGGTGCTGAGTCCCGACGGGAGCGGGGGAACCATCGTCCAGGTGACGACGCTCCGCGCGCTCGGCCCGCAGCAGGGCGATCTCAGCACGAGCCCTACTCAGCTCGTCTAGCGCATGGTCCAGCTCCGTGTTCAGCACGACGGCTAGGTTGACTGTGCTGCTCAACCTAGGATTGTCCTCACCAACAGGTGAGACAATCACGCCTCCTGTGCTGCCAGATGGACGGCGGGGGTAGTACTTCAGGTTGAGACCGTCAGCTACCCCGCCGAGAACCGAGCAGTAGTGCGAAAGCGCACGCCATGCAGCATCTTGCATGGCCGCCTCAGCTAAGTCCCGCTCAGAGATGGAATAGTGCTCTGAGCAGGCCTCCGCACCCTGGAAACTGTTCTCCGGATGGCGCACCAAGCAGGTCGCCTCCCAGTGGTCCGGGTAGACCCCGCGACTATGCTGGTAGACCACACAGCGATACTCGATGGACCAAGTACGCCGGTCAAGTGCCCGACGTAGCAGGGTGTCGAGCGCATCGTGGAAGTGACACCCGCGAGCAGCGTCGTGAGTGATGGGTCGAGCAACCCATCCTTCCGGCTCCTAGTTAGTAGGGAAGTCGGTGTCGTGGCTCGAGCCGTCGTCGCCACCTCCGTCGTCTGGGTCTCCTCCAGCAGCTACTCTAGGGGCTGGGGCGCCCAGTGGTGGTGCAGGGGGCGCCTCCAGAGGAAGCACGGGGGAGCAGCTCCTCACAGACTCTATCTTCTGCTGGAGCGAGAAAGAAGAGCCCTGCTGCTCCTGTCGTCGACGTTCCTGCTCCTCATGCAGGTGGTGGTGCAGCCTCTCCAAGTGGCTGGACTGTCCGGCCACTGGACGGCGAAGCGGACGCTCAGCAAGGCGGGAGGGTAAGAAGGGGATGACGGACTTTCGTGCAGTGTGTCTAAGACGAGCCATCTACAAAAGACACCACAAGCAAAAGAGTGAGAACAGAATTAATATGACCAGCAAGTAATGAATCATAAATAAATGAAGGATTAGAATAAAACATAATTTTCAGCAAGGTATAATATATAGTAGAACATAGGTTTGGTCAGTATGACCTACTTTTGAAGGGGTACCAAAGTCAAGGCAGGGACGGAGGTCTATAATCCTTAGAATGACCATTCTACTCTAGGTTAGCGGTCCTACAGTCAGCACGGCTTTGATACCAGCTTATGTCACACCCGGTTTTAGAAGGCAAACCGAATGCGAACCATGTACGTGCCAGGATCAGCAATTCACGTACACAGCAGTTACATAACGTGGACATCATCACACAGTGCTCAAATAGTATTAAAAAGGGAAATAATAGTCGATTACATCATATGTCTGAGACATCCACATAGTCTTTACAATAATCAAAGTGCGAAAACGAAACGTAGATAAACGCGGCCATCACAGGCAGCCGACTGGGGTTGCCGCTAACCCACACCTAGAACTCGTCGTAGTCCTGGAACTCCTGGAAGTCTCCTTCCACGGCTTCGTCTTCTCCTGAGCAGTGGTTGCAATGCGGACAACCTGGGGGGGTTTGGTGTGTAGAGCAAGGGTGAGTACACATCAACATACTCAGCAAGTATCCTGTTTGGCTGTAGTGGACTAGCTTTATGTGGGGATAAGTCAAGCAGTTGCTTTTAGTTGGTCAGGTTATTATTTACTGGTAGAAAGCCAGGTTTTAACATTAACCCAAGTTATTAGCCCAAAAGTACCCTTTCCAAATGGAAAGAATACCACTTACCATTACCATAAGCATAATCATAACCATCAATCTCATTGCCACCTATAAACCAAAATGTCTCTGATCAAGTACCACTAATCACTGGAGCTCCCTTGGCCGCTCATAACCGCGAGCACGGCTGATATATCAGTTTCATAACACTCTACAGAGGTTGTGCACTTTACCCATGAGCCGTGATTCCCTTTTTGCCTCGGGTTGTACGGACCCTTGAACACTCCCAAGGTGAGTAGGCAGGGTCTCACTACGTAGCCTTTACAAAGATTCCCCGGGGTTGTAGCCGCCCGTTAGGTTTCCTAAATGTACCGCACTCCTCCCCAAGGGACAAATCAACCTTGGCAGAGCGAGCCGCATACACCGAGCCCCATTGACGGCACGACGGCGAAGCGAACTACACCCCGGATCCTCTAATTATTCAGCTAAGGGCACCCCATTCCACCCTCATGGTTGCACTGTTTTCCCGGGCGGTCATCCAAAGAACAGGTCCTTACGGAGAGGCACTCGAGAAACTGCTCGAGCCCCCTTAAAGACCACAAGTATAACATCATAATAAAAGGGGGGAAAACAGCGTATCATTGATCATTCTCATCATGTTCATTGATTAGAGTTGGGCAATAGCATAAGACTAAGCAATAATAATCCAACCTAGATAGGTAAACAAGGACATGGATAACAAAAGCTAGTCAATCCTTAGGTATAAATGTGTAATGAGGGAGGTGAATTAAAGAATGAATAGGACAGAGATAGGTCAAGGGACACTTGCCTCCACCAACCGATTGCTGCTCAGGGGCTTCTCCTGTGAGTTCCTTGGGCTCTTCAACCGGATCGTTCTCTATGCGAGTGCAAACATACAATCATCCATCCATTGAAATTAGGAAACCAACAGTACACCATACAAGAGAACAAATAGATTAAACATGCATAGAATATGACATGTGATATTGCATTTTCCATGGTTAGAAAGAAACGGGGAAGGGTCTTGCAGGGGTTAGGGCTTATGCACAAGGCACACTACGGGTAGACGAATAACTAGACGTTACGCGTTCTAGTTCCACTTAACTCCAATAATAATGATTAGTCACATGCACTAATGGAAACATAGCCACTTTTAGTTAATCAACATTAAACGAGATAGACGATTAGCTATATGAATTAACTAACGTAACCGATTTCTAAATTGAGTTTCCTATTTTATTAACATGAGCAACGTGGTTAGCGCGCATAAAATATAACGGGGGGGGGGGGGGTAGACGGGCACGTCTAGGGGTAGACGAAGGCACGGCGAGCTGTGCCATGGCACTGCGCACTACGCGAGCACGCGCGCAAGGCCGCACGCACGCGTCGCGAACTAGCCGTGCGCACGTCGGGGCCGCACGCCATAGGCATGCTGGGCCGAGTTCGAGGTCGCGCCAGGGCCATAACGACACGAATAGGGCACGTCGGCGGCACGCCGGGGCGGGCGGGCGAACACGGGCGGGACGGGCGATGCCGCGGGCAGGGGAGCGCACGCGGGTGGGGCGGGGCACGTCGAGCGGGCGCTACGGGCAGGGGCTCGGCCGAGGGCGCAGGGCACGGGGCGCGCGACGCGGCCGTCGGCGCGCAGCTAGGGCGCGGGGAGGACGCGGCCAGGCTTGCCGGCGCGGGCGCGGACCGCCGGGACGGCGCGGGCGCGGCCGAGGGAGCTCGCCGGGCGGGGTGGCGGCGCGGCTCGTCGGGCGCGCAGGGCGCGGGCGCGCAGGGCGCGGGCGCGCGGCCGGGCTCGCCGGCGGCTCGCCGGGGAGCCGGGTGGGGGCGGCCGAGCGGGACCGGGCGCGGCTGTGCCATGGCCGGGGAGAGGGAGGGAAGGGGAGAGAGGGAAGGAAGAAGGGGAGGGGGCCAGGGCTTACCACGGGCGGGCGGGGCGCCGACGGCGAGCGAGCTGGGGCGGGCAGGGGAGCGGCGGCGAGTCGGGCAGAGGAGCGGGGGCGAGCGAGGGAGGAGAGAGAGAGAAGGGGGAGGCGGTTTTGGGGAGGGGAGGAGCTGACGGGTGGGGCCCACCCGGGGGAGGCGGCGGCGGTTTCCAAACCGCCCGCGCCTCGGGCGCGCGTGGGGGGCGGGGGAGCTAGCTGGGGCGGCTGGGCCGCCACGGGCCCAAAGCGGGGGGGCGCGTGGGGGGGAGGTGAGGCCGGCTGGGCTGGATGGCCAGCTGGGCCGGGGGCCGGCTGGGCCGCCGCGGGGCCCACGCGGGAAGGGGGGAGAGGGGGGAAAGGCCGGCTGGGCCGCGCGCGCCAAGGGGGGGGGGCGGCTGGGCCAAAAGGGGGAGGAGAGGGAGGAGAGAGAAAATAAAAGATTTTCCTTTTTTTGATATCTATTTTCTATATGAATGCCTTCACACTTTCAAACAACCAAAAATGCATGGTTCGGCATGATGCAGCAAATCAAAGAAATTAACTCTAGGGTTTACTATTATCACATAACTTAAAGTTTTGAAGACGGGTGAGGTTTTAGCGAAAAGAAATGGGAAAGAGAGGTAACACCCGAATTTGGAGAGTGAAGAAAAGAAAAAATTCAACTCCAAAAAAATTCGGGGTGTTACAGCCCGCTGGCTCACCGGACAGTCCGATGAATTATAGTGGAGGGCGCCTTCAAATTCCTGAGAGTGGTTGCTTCGGATTTGTACGGGCATGGTGCACCGGACACTGTCCGGTGGCACACCGGATAGTCTGGTGCGCTAGACCACAGCACACTCAAGTTGTTTGCTCCGTTTCAAATTTAGTCCCTAACTTGAATCTTTTGTTGGTTTGTGTTGAACCTTATGCACCTGTAATACATGAGTTCTAGAGCAAAGTAGTTAGTCCATATGTTTGTGTTGGACATTCAACCACCAAAATTAATTGTAGGAAAAGGTTAACCCTATTTCCCTTTCAATCTCCCCCTTTTTGGTGATTGAAGCCAACACAAACCAAAGCAAATATATAAAGTGCAGAAATGAACTAGTTTGCATATGGTAAGTGTATAGGTTACTTGGAATTAAACCAATTGATAATCTCACTAGATATGAATGGATTGCTTTCCTTTTATTTAACATTTTGGACCACATTTGCACCACTTGTATTGTTTTTGCAAGTCCTTTTGGAAAATCTTTTCAAAGCCTTTTGTAAATAGTCAAAGGTATATGAATAAGATTGCAAGAAGCATTTTCAAGATTTGAAATTTCTCCCCCTGTTTCAAATGCTTTTTCTTTAACTAAATAAAACTCCTCCTGAATGAAATTCTCCTCTTAGCTTTCAAGAGGGTTTTTGAAATGGATATCAATTTGAAATTTGGCCTTTAAAGAGACCAAATGAATGATTGGTTGTGAATTGGATACTGATTTTGAAAATCTATCTTTAAAGATACCAATTGAAGAGATTTCCATTACGTAGATACCAATGTGAAAAACATCAACTAAAACTTTATTTCGAAAATTTTGAAATTATGGTGGTGCGGTCCTTTTGCTTTGGGCTTAATATTTTCTCCCCTTTGGCATTAATCGCCAAAAACGGAGACGTTGAGAGCCCTTTTTGACACTTTCTCCCCCATTGGTAAAAGAAATATGAGTGAAATATTATACCAATTGAGAGTGTGGAAGAACAACGGCAAAGGGTAAATGATACCATCAGAGATGGAGTGGAAGCCTTGTCTTTGTCGAAGGCTCCATTTCCCTTTCAATCTACGACTTAGTATAGAAATACACTTGGAAACACATTAGTCATAGTCTTGGCACAAAAAGGATAAGAAATATGCATTTGCACCAAATGAAAGAGACATGATCAAAGGTATATAAATGAGCTATGTGTGCAAGGTTTCAATCAAAGTTCCGAGAAACAAGTATATTTAGCTCATTCCTAAGTTTGCTAAAGGTTTTCTCATCTAGTGGCTTGGTAAAGATATCGGCTAATTGATTCTTGGTGTTTGTGATCTCTCAGAAAATGATATCGAATGTCTATGTGCTTAGTGCGGCTATGTTCAACGGGATTATCCGCCATGCGGATTGCACTCTCATTATCACATAGAAGAGGGACTTTGCTCAATTTGTAGCCATAGTCCCTAAGGGTTTGCCTCATCCAAAGTAATTGTGCACAACAATGGCCTGCAGCAATGTACTCGGTTTCGGTGATGGAAAGAGCTACTGAGTTTTGTTTCATTGAAGCCCATGACACCAGGGATCTCCCCAAAAACTGACAAGTCCCTGATGTGCTCTTCCTATCAATTTTTACACCCTGCCCAATCGGCATCGGAATATCCTATTAAATCAAAAGTGGATCCCTTGGGGTACCAAAGCCCAAACTTAGGAGTGTAAACTAATTCCTCATGATTCTCTTCATGGCCCTGTTGGGGGCCTTCGTCTTCCAAAGGTCCTCAAAAACACGACTAACATGTTTCCCAAGTGCAATATACTGTTATAGGAACCTTCGGCTTTGAGATGAAGGTGCGCGCGGTATGAAAGGAGCGGTCTGAAAAAAGGATGAATCAGTTCTGAAGCTATGTGTGATGAAGCTTCGGCTTAGCGCAAAGACTGATGGAGAATGAAGTCGACCTAAAGGGGAAAGGACTACTTAGTCCTTGACAAATTATTCCTTAGTCAATAGAAAGTGTCAAGGACATGGATGTAATTTTACCCAGGCTACATCCTGTGTCTATAAATAGATGAACAGTAACACCGTACGGGACACACTGACTTGTATTCACTCGCACGTCACTCCTGGATTCTTATTTTCTGTCCAGCCGAAGGTATAAATGTAATTTGATATTGTTAACATTTATTCATGATTATATAATGAGAATATGGATGATCTAATGATTTGATATGATTATTCATATTCTTTACGTGTACCATATGTTCCTGCTTTTCATTGTACATTGAGTTTATGTAGGTATGCCCTTCATAACCTTCGTCTGAAGATCATTATATCCTAAGGGAAATAATGCTTCGAAGGACGAAGGCCTTTAACCATTAACATTTGTATTGCCTTGTTCTTAACTCATAGCATTTAAGAACAAGTGACCAACAGGCCCTAAGATGAACTTCCTTAGGATCGACCTGAAATCTTGCACACATGCATACAGAAAGCATAATATCCGGTCGAGATGCACATAAATAGAGTAAAGATACTATCATCGACCAGTATACCTTTTGATCTACAGATTTACCTCCCGTGTCGAGGTCGAGATGCCCATTGGTTCCCATGGGTGTCTTGATGGGTTTGCCATCCTTCATTCCAAACTTCGTGAGTATGTCTTGAATGTACTTAGTTTGACAGATGAAGGTGCTATCTTGGAGTTGCTTGATTTAAATTCCTATGAAATACTTCAACTCCCCCATCATAGACATCTCGAATTTTTGTATCATGATCCTACTAAACTCTTCACAAGTTGACTTGTTAGTAGACCCAAATATAATATCATCAACATAAATTTGGCATACAAACAAGTCTTTTGCAACAGTTTTAGTAAAGAGAGTAGGATCAGCTTTTCCGACTTTGAAGCCATTAGTGATAAGAAAATCTCGCAGGCATTCATACCATGCTCTTGGGGCTTGCTTGAGCCCATAAAGCGCCTTTGAGAGTTTATACACATGGTTAGGGTACTCACTATCTTCAAAGCCGGGAGGTTGCTCAATGTAGACCTCTTCTTGCTAGGTCCATTGAGGAAGGCACTTTTCATGTCCATTTGATAGAGCTTAAAGCCATGGTAAGTAACATAGGCAAGTAATATACGAATTGACTCAAGCCTAGCTACGGGTGCATAAGTTTCATCAAAGTCCAAACCTTCGATTTGTGAATAACCTTTGGCCACAAGTCGGGCTTTGTTTCTTGTCACCACACCATGCTCATCTTGCTTGTTGCGGAATACCCACTTGGTACCTACAACATTTTGATTAGGACGTGGAACTAAATGCCATACCTCATTCCTCGTGAAGTTGTTGAACTCCTCTTGCATAGCCAGCACCCAATCCGGATCTCTTAGTGCATCCTCTACTTTGTATGGCTCAATAGAGGACACAAACGAGTAATATTCATAGAAATGAGCAACTCGAGATCTAGTGGTTACCCCTTTATGAATGTCACCAAGGATGGAATTGATAGGGTGATCTCTTTGAATTGCTTGGTGGACTCTAGGGTGTGGCGGTCTTTGACCCTGTATTTCTTGATCATCTTCCTTGTCTTCATTCTCTTCACCTCCCCCTTGACCATTGTCCTCCTCTTGAGGTGGCTCATCCTGTTGATCTTCATTTTCATCATCTTGAGCCTGATCCTCATCTTGAGTTGGTGGAGATGCTTGTATGGAAGATGACGGTTGATCTTGTATTTGTGGAGGCTCTTCGGATTCCTTAGGACACACATCACCAATGGACATGTTCCTTAGCGCTACACATGGAGCCTCTTCATCATCTAGCTCATCAAGATCAACTTGCTCCACTTGGAAGCCATTAGTTTCATAAAACACAATGTCACAAGAAACCTTAACTAATCCAGTGGATTTGTTGAAGACTCTATATGCCCTTGTATTTGAGTCATAACCAAGTAAAAAGCCTTCTATAGCCTTAGGAGCAAATTTAGATTTTCTACCTCTTTTAACAAGGATAAAACATTTGCTTCCAAAGACTCTAAAATATGAAACATTAGGCTTTTTACCAGTGAGGAGTTCGTATGATGTCTTCTCGAGGATTCAGTGAAGATATAACCGGTTGATGGAGTAGCAGGTGGTGTTAATCGCCTTGGCCCAAAACTGGTCTGGTGTCTTGTACTCATCAAGCATGGTCCTTGCCATATCTAGTAGAGTTCTATTCTTCCTCTCCACTACACCATTTTGTTGAGGTGTGTATGGAGAGGAGAACTCATGCTTGATGCCCTCTTCCTCAAGAAAGCCTTCAATTTGTGAATTCTTGAACTCCTTCCCATTGTCACTTCTTATCTTTTTGATCCTCAATCCAAACTCATTTTGAGCCTGTCTCAAGAACCCTTTTAAAGTCTCTTGGTTTGTGATTTTTCCTGTAAAAAGAATACCCAAGTGAATCGAGAATAATCATCCACAATAAATAGGCAGTACTTACTCCCACCGATGCTTATGTAAGCTATCGGGCCGAATAGATCCATGTGGAGTAGCTCGAGCGGCCTATCAGTCGTCATGATGTTCTTGTGTGGATGATGGACTCCAACCTGCTTTCCTGGTTGGCATGCGCTACAAACCCTGTCTTTCTCAAAATGAACATTGGTTAGTCCCAAAATGTGTTCCCCCTTTAGAAGTTTGTGAAGGTTCTGCATTCCAACATGGGCAAGTCGGCGATGCCAGAGCCAACCCATATTAGTCTTAGCAATTAAGCAAGTGTTAAGTTCAGCTTTGTTTTCATTAAAATCAACTAAATATAGCTGACCCTCTAACACTCCCTTAAATGCTACTGAATCATCACTCCTTCTAAAGACAGTAACACCTACATCTGTAAATAGACAGTTGTAGCCCATTTTGCATAATTGAGAAACAGAAAGCAAATTGTAGTCTAAAGAATCTACAAGAAAAACATTGGAAATAGAATGGTAGGTGATATAGAAAATTTTCCCAAACCTTTGACCAAATCTTGATTTCCATCCCCGAATGTGATAGCTCGTTGGGGATCTTCGTTTTTCTCATAGGAGGAGAACATTCTCTTCTCACCTGTCATGTGGTTTGTGCACCCGCTATCAATTATCCAACTTGAACCACCAGATGCACAAACCTACAAAACAAATTTAGGCCTTGTTCTTAGGTACCCAAATGGTCTTGGGTCCTTTCACATTAGAAACAAGCACCTTGGGTACCCAAACACAAGTCTTAGGACTCTTGTGTTTGCCCCCAACATATTTGGCAACTATTTTGCCGGATTTGTTAGTTAAAACATATGATGCATCAAAAGTCTTAAATGAAATGTTATGCTCATTTGATGCAGCAGGAGTTTTCTTTTTAGACATTTTAGCATGTGTAGAATGCCTAGAGCTAGAAGCCTCATTTTTATACATAAATGCATGATGAGAAATAGTGTGAGGTTTCCTAGCATGAATTCTCCTAATTTTGTGTTCGGGATAATTTGCAGGATATAAAATGTAGCCTTCATTATACTGAACCATGGGAGCCATGCCCTTAACAAAATTAGACAATCTTTTAGGGGCATTAAGCTTGATATTGCTCCCCTGTTGAAAAACAATGCCATCCTTAATGCCAGGGCGTCTCCCATTATAGAGGATGCTACGAGCAAATTTAAACTTTTCATTTTCAAGCTCATGCTCGGCAATTTTAGCAGTTAATTTAGCTATGTGATCATTTTGCTGTTTGATCATGGCAAGGTTATCATCTATAGCTTCTACAATAACATCTCTACATCTAGTACAAATAGAGACATGATCAACAATAGATGTAGAGGGTTTGCATGCATTTAATTCTTCTAACTTAGCATTTAATTTAACATTCTCATCTCTAAGACAGGAAATAGAATCATTGCAAACATTTAAGTCTTTAACCTTGGAATTTAAACTAGCATTTTCACTTCTAAGACTAGAAATTGAATCATGGCAAATGCTAAGCTCTTTAGATAGGTTTTCACATTTTTCTACTTCTTGAGCATAAGCATTTTTTCAACTTAATGAATTTTTTGTTTTCCTTAATGAGGAAGTCCTCTTGGCTATCCAAGAGTTCATCCTTCTCATTAATAGCTTCTATTAATTCATTCAATTTCTTCTTTTGGTCCATGCTAAGGTTGGCAAAGAGAGACATTAAATTATCTTCACTATCACTAGAGCTACCCTCATCACTAGATGTTGTATATTTGGGGTGGCTCTAGATTGTACCTTCTTCTTTTTGCCATCCTTAGCCATAAGACATTTGTGGCCGACGTTGGGGAAGAGGAGGCCTTTGTTGACAGCGATGTTAGCGGCGTCCTCATCAGAGGAGGAGTCGGTGGAGCTCTCGTCGGAGTCCCATTCCTGACATATGTGGGCATCACCGCCCTTCTTCTTGTAGTACCTCTTCTTCTCCTTCTTCTTCCCCTTCTTATCGTTGTCCCTATCACTTTCACTAGAGATAGGACATTTAGCAATAAAGTGACCGGACTTACCATATCGGTAGCAAACCTTCTTAGAGTGGGATTTGTAGTTTTCCCCCTTCTTTACTTGAGGATTTGGCGGAAGCTCTTGATGATGAGCGCCATATCCTCGTTGTCAAGCTTGGAGGCATCGATTGGAAGCCTACTTGGTGTAGACTCCTCTTTCTTCTCTTCCATCGCTTTGAACGCGACGGGTTGCACCTCGGGTGTAGAGGTGACGCCTTGCTCCAAGTTGACGATGTGTTTGGAGTCTTTGATCATAAGTTCAAAGCTCACAAACTTGCCTATCACTTCCTCGGGAGACATTAATTTGTATCTAGGATCCCCACGAATTAATTGCACTTGAGTAGGATTGCGAAAAACAAGGGATCTTAGAATAACCTTGACATCTCATGGTCATCCCACTTGGTGCTCCCGAGGTTGCGCACTTGGTTCACCATGGTTTTTAGCCGGTTGTACATTGCTTGTGGCTCTTCTCCTTTGTTGAGGACGAAACGACCGAGCTCCCCCTCGATCATCTCCCGCTTGGAGATCTTGGTCATCTCGTCCCCTTCGTGCGCCGTTTTGAGGACCTCAAATTTCCTTGGCGGTCTTTAACCCTTGCACCTTATTATACTCTTCTCGACATAAGGAGGCGAGGAGTATAGATGTGGCTTGGGAGTTAAAGTGCCTAATTTGGGCGGCCTCGTCCGAGTCATAGTCCTTGTCCGACTTGAGGTACATGCGCTCCAAATTCAATAATGTCCCATATGCTTTCGTGGAGTGAGGTTAGGTGATGCCTCATTTTATCACTCCACATACAATAATCTTCACCATCAAAATATGGTGGTTTGCCTAGGGGAACGGAAAGTAATGGAGCGCTCTTAGAAATGCGGGGATAGCGGTGATGCATCTTACTATACTTCTTGCGCTCATGGCGCTTAGAAGCGACGGATGACTCGGAGCTCGATGTGGAGGGTGACGAAAAGTCAGTCTCGTAGTAGACCACCTTCTTCATCTTTTTCTTCTTGTCACCTCTCTGAAGCGACTTGATGGAGGAAGAGGATTCCTCCTTGTTCTTGTTGCCGGACTCTCTCGAAAGAGTCCTCCCTGAGCTTGCGGCCTTTTCGCTGGTCATAATCTCCCTCTTGGCGTGATCTCCCGACATCACTTCGAGTTGTTAGACTCTAATGAAGCACCGGGCTCTTATACCAATTTAAAGTCGCCTAGAGGGGGGTGAATAGGTGAAACCTGAAATTTATAAACTTAAACACGTACTAAGGTCGGGGGTTAGCGTTAGAGTTAAATTCAAGTCACAAAGAGAGGGAAAACAAATCAACCAAGAAATAAGGTGAGTGAACACGGTGATCTGTTTTACCGAGGTTTGGTTTCAAAGAACCTAGTCCCCGTTGAGGAGGTCATAAAGACCGGGTCTATTTCAACCCTTTCCCTCTCTCAAACGGTCACTTAGACCAAGTGAGCCTTCTTCCTTAATCTCACAGGTCACTAAGACCTCGCAAGGACCACCACACACTTGGTGATGAGGACATCACTTATATACATACAATGAATTGACCGATAACACGATCTCGTGCACGATAGCTAAATCTCTAGGTACGTTCTACCCTAGTCAATTGTGTTTCAGAGCTTACGCTTGGGGCCATGGATGTTTTGATGATTAGGTACCTTGGAGAGAACCAGCAAGGACTTGTGAAAGGCCAAGGTGTTGAGGAGGAGCAGCAAGGGCGTCCACAACAGGAAGGAGACCAAGTCCGAGTCGGCTGCGACTCCATCTCGGGTTCTAGGACCAGTCTGCACTAAAATGGATGCCCAAGATGCATCCGGACTCCGATTGTGATGGACTGGATATGGTTGGAAAGATAACTAGATTATCTAACCAACCCAACTAGTTCCACCCTAAAATTCATCCGGAGTCAACAGGAATCGTCGAAACAAGTCAGCATTCAGATTCTGTTTTGGTGCTGCGACACCGTCTGTTGGGCCGTTGGGCCGTGTATCGCGTCGGAGCCCATTAGGGGCGAGTCCAGGGGTCATGCACGCCCTAATACTCTATTTATTCAGCAGCTGCCGCCACATTTAGTTTTGGGTTTTGCATAGATCAATTCTATCATCGAACAGTGTCGTCGTCATCGGCTTGTGAGACCACATCCCGTAATCAATACAATTTTGGTTGTGTTTCTTTCTTGTTCTTGCTTGTGTTCTTGATTGCGCTTGCAGGGATAAGCCTTCGTGGCGAGGTCATTCGTGTGTCATGGGTGATAACCAACGGAGCCGTGGTGTAGTGATTGCGAGGAACCGTTCGCTCGGAGCCTTGGATCATCAACATCGAGATCTCCACTCAATCAAGTTATCGTATCTCACGGAAGATCGGGCCGCGTCTACTATCAATTGGTATCAGATTTTTCAGGTTGCCCGTGATGTATAATCCTACCTTTAGATTAGTTTTGTTTTGTCCCATAGTCCAAAAAGCCAAAAAAATTACGATCAGTTTATTCTGACCTAAAACCATCGCCTTAGCGTTTGCACAATTCAGTTTTAGAGTCTGTAGTTCTGAGTTCGTGTTCTAGTTGAGTTTGGTTGCTAGATTAGATTTGTTTTAGTTCAGTTTGATTCTGTCCATCCGCTTCCATCCTACAAAACTGACCCTATCTACAAAACAGATCCTATCTCTAAAACCGACCCTATCCACAAAACAGATCCTATCTCTACAACCGACCTTATCCACAAAACAGATCCTATCTCTAAAACCGACCATATCTACAAAACAGATCCTATATCTAAACCAACCATATCCACAAAACAAATCCTATCTCTAAAACCGACCCTATGCTCCATAGCCGCCGCTTCGGTTCCTGCCGATTTGTGCCTTTGAAAACCATAACTTGAGGTACCTTCCATAAAACGGGCATAGCTTTTCGCTCGGTGCTCCGTTTGAGCTCAATTTTTTACAGCAGATTCCTGGCTCCATTCTAGGGTGACCCAAATGTGCTGCACAAAAATCGGGAAGATAATTAAAAAAATGTTTAAGTGTTTCAGGAATTTCAGAGATCCTTTGTGAATTTCTCTAGGTCACAATACAACTCTGTTTCAAGTGAAATTTTGTGTGCTTCCATCCTTTATGTTTTTGGATCAGTGGTAAAAAATTTAGAATATTTCGAGCTCTTTTGCTGGTACTCCTTTGGAAACGCGCCTTTGATTTCTACTAGTGTTGAAAAATCTGCTCTATTTACAGAACTGTCATTTCCACTAGATACTTGTACCTCCTTTCTTGTGCTTTAGTCCAACTGTTCTATTACATTTTCTAGGCCAGCAACTAGGATGAGTACTTGGAACACTTATTCAGCATTGCTATCTATTACTGACTTGTGTGCCACATATATATATTTAGTCAGCCTTCCCATAGCTCCAGCTTTCTTTTGAGCAGAACAGGTACTCCTTTGCAATCACACCCACGCTCGTTGGACAGTCACACCAGTCACCGTTTGCCACCTGCAGTGCTGGTAAGAATGTTGTAAGAGCGGGGTAAGACGCTTCATATTTTGTATTCCACCACCTCCACCACCACCCTGAGAGATAGTTGTAGGGTTCACATTGTTTGTTGCCTTTTTGTCTCTGTTTTGTGCTAACAATGATAGGACCAAAAAATCAAATGGACAAGGACAAGGGGCCTAAGCTTAACGTCGATGAGTGTGTCTCTCAGATGGAATTGAAGGAGATGATGCACGCGATGACTGAAGCTTTTAAAAAATACTAGGACTCTGCGGCGACATCCTATGAGCAGCTTGATCGATGAGTTGCTGAACTTGTTACACGCATGGACATACTGGAGGCTCGTCGCCCACCACCAACTCCAGCCCTAGCTCACTCTCCTGTGGACGACGATGACGACGATGTTTATGCATCGCTGCGACAACGCCTCGCACGTAATCGACAAGGTATGGGAGGTAATGGTAGACGTCATCATAATCATCAACCAGACCATGATCCATTTGCTAAAATTAAGTTCTCTATTCCACCGTTCATGGGATCTTATGATGTTGAAGCTTACTTAGATTGGGAGATGACGGTAAAACAAAAATTTAATTCCCATCTTGTTCCTGAGCAGCATAGAGTTAGACAAGCCACTAGTGAATTTAGAGATTTTGCTATCATTTATTGGAATGAACTTGTTAACACATGTGCTGCACCACAAACATGGAATGCATTAAAAGAGGAGATGCGAGCTCGCTTTGTTCCCCCTTCTTATAGACGTGACCTTCGAAAAAAATTGCAACGCTTAGATCAGGGAGACATGTCGGTACAGGAATACTACCAAGAGCTTCAGAAAGGTATGCTACGATGTGGGGTGGTTGAGGATCCAGAGGATCAAATGGTTAGGTTTTATGGGGGATTGAGGCAGGAGATTCAGGATATTGTTGATTATAAAGAATATCATTCTATAAAACGCTTGTTCCATCTTTCTATGTTGGCAGAAAAAGAATTGCAGGGTTGTCAACAGCGGAGGAGCAGCACTTTCGTGCCACACCAGCCACCGACGCCAGCCAAGGCGTCATCCTCTTCGGACATACGGACGTCCACATCTTCCTCCACCAGCGGCACACACAGCATCGCACCTTCGGCATCACAGGGACACGACAATAGCAAGTCCTTGGTGCCTTCGGGTGTTGCAGCAAAACCTGCTACGACCACCTCTTCCACAGGCCGCTCCTTCGACATCAAGTGCCACCGCTGCCAGGGACTTGGCCATATTCAGCGAGATTTCCCTAGCAAATGGGCATACATTGCTACTGGTGATGGTGGGTACATTAGTGCTTCTGATGTTGAAGATGAAGATACTGTTGGAGCTAACATTGCAGAGACTTATGATGGTGATGAAGAGGTTCTTGGTACAACAGCGACCGAGACCTATAAGGCCTTGATTGTGCAATGAGCTTTGAGTGCCACGGCTAGTGATGACGACAACAGACAGCGCCACAACCTCTTCAACAAGTTCCTCATCGTCAAGGACTGCCGTGTACATACCATCATTGACGGTGGTAGCTGCAACAACTTGGTGAACGTTGAGTTGGTCAAGAAGCTTGGCTTGACTACACGAGAGCATCCCCACCCTTATCACATTCAATGGTTTAACAACAGCGGTAAGTTCAAGGTAACAAAAACAGCAAGGGTGCATTTTTCTATTGGCTCTTACCATGACTTTGCTGATTTCGATGTGGTGAGTATGGATGCTTGCTCTCTTTTACTGGGACGTCCTTGGGAGTTTGATACTGATGCTATTCACCATAGTAGATCTAATAAATATACTTTCATGCATAAGGGAAAGAAAATTGTGTTGCTTCCTATGACTCCCACTGAAATGGTCCACTTAGAACATGAGAAAACGATTAATGCTAAGCAAAAAGGTGTTTTGAACTCTGAAAATCAGCAACCTATTAAGTTAAAAACTCCTACTTTGCTAGCCACTAAATCTGATCTTGATGAGTTACATGCCTCTGTTGGACTTTGCTATGCCTTAGTGTGCAAAAATGTTTTCTATTCCATTGATGATACGTCTATTGCTTTGCCACCGGCTATTGCTAACCTTTTGCAAGAGTATATGGATGTGTTTCCCTCTGAGATACCCCCTAGATTACCACCTGAGTTGCCTCCAGATTTTTAGGTTAGTTCCACCTTTAACATTTCAGATTTGAAGCCATATATGGGTGACGAAGATGAGATCGAGTCGAGGACGAATCTAATTCAAGAGGAGGAGGAGGAGGACATCACTTCTATACATACAATGAATGGACCGATAACACGATCTCGTGCACGACAGCTAAATCTCCAGGTACGTTCTACCCTAGTCAATTGTGTTTCAAAGCTTACGCTAGGGGCCATGGATGTTTTGATGATTAGGTACCTTGGAGAGGACTAGCAAGGAATTAGGAAAGGCCAAGGTGTTGAGGAGGAGGAGCAAGGGCGTCCACAACAGGAAGGAGACCAAGTCCGAGTCGACTGCGACTCCATCTCGGGTTCCAGGACCAGTCTGCACTAAAATGGATGCCCAAGATGCATTCGGACTCCGATTGCGATGGACTGGATATGGTTGGGAAGATAACGAGATTATCTAACCAACCCAACTGGTTCCACCCTAAAATTCATCCGGAGTCAACGGGAATCGTCGAAACAAGTCAGCGTTCAGATTCTGTTTTGGTGCTGCGACACCGTTTGTTAGGCCGTTGGGCCGTGTATCGCGTCGGAGCCCATTAGGGACGAGTCCAGGGGTCACGCACGCCCTAATATTCTATTTATTCAGCAGCCACCACCACATTTAGATTTGGGTTTTGCATAGATCAATTCTGTCATCGAACAGTGTCGCCGTCATCGGCTTGTGAGACCCCATCCCATAATCAATACAATTTTGGTTGTGTTTCTTTCCTATTCTTGCTTTTGTTCTTGATTGCACTTGCAGGGATAAGCCTTCGTGGCGAGGTTATTCATGTGTCATGGGTGATAACCAACAGAGCCGTGGTGTAGTGATTGCGAGGAACCGTTCGCTCGGAGCCTTGGATCATCAACGTCGAGATCTCCACTCAATCAAGTTATCGTATCTCACGAAAGATCGGGCCACGTCTACTATCACTTGGTGTCTCTTGCCTCGCTTACAAACCACTTGAGAATAAGAGAAAGAAAAGAAGAAAGGCAATCCAAGAAGCAAGAGCACAAAAGAACACAAAATCTCTCTCTCACAAGTCACTAAGTGTTTGAGATGAATTTGGGACTTGGAGAGGATTTGATCTTTTGAATTGTGTCTAGGAGTGAATGCTAGAGCTCTTGTATTGAATGTGATACTCAAAAATCTTGGATCCTTGAAGTTGTGGTGGTTGGGGGTATTTATAGCCCTCAACCACCAAGGTAGCTGTTGGGAGGCTGCTGGCGATGGGCACACCGGACAGTCCAGTGCGCCACCGGACACTCACTGTTCAATGTCCAGTGCGCCGCCATGTCACCCAACCATTAGGGTTCTAGAGCAGTTGACCGTTGGCGCCTTTGTCTTCTTGTGGCACCGGACAGTCTGGTGGTGCACTGGACAGTCCGGTGCCCCTCTGACTCGCTGCTCTGACTTCTGCATTTTACTGTGTTGCACTGTTCCCGCTGTCAGAGTCGACTGTTGCGCGCTGGATAGTCGTTGCCTGCTGGCTCACCGGACAGTCCGGTGGCACACCGGACAGTCCCGTGAATTATAGCGGAGGGCGCCTTCAAATTCCTGAGAGTTGCTGCTTTGGATTTGTACGGGCATGGTGCACCGGACAGTCCGGTGCACCAGACCACAACACACTCAAGTTGTTTGCTCCGTTTCAAATTTAGTCCCTAACTTGAATCTTTTATTGGTTTGTGTTGAACCTTATGCACCTGTAATACATGAGTTCTAGAGCAAACTAGTTAGTCCATATGTTTGTGTTGGACATTCAACCACGAAAATTAATTGTAGGAAAAGGTTAACCCTATTTCCCTTTCAATATCCTTGTCTCACAATATTCATTCATTCTAGCATTTTTGAATTCCACCCATTATCACTTCTAACTTTCTTGATGTCAAAATCAAATTGATTTTGGGCCAATACAACAAATGACTTAAATGTTTCAAACACATTTGATTTATCTCAAAGAAAATAGGCCCAAGTAAATCTAGAATAATCATCCATAATTACAAGACAATAGGAATTACCACCAATACTCATGAAAGATGTTGTTCCAAAAAGATCCATGTGAAGTAACTCCAATGGTCTATGTGTAGACATTTGACTCTTGTAGGGATGAGTATTTGCCACTTGCTTCCCAGCTTGACATGAACTACACAATTTGTTCTTTTCAAATTTCACATCCTTCAACCCTCGAACTAAATTATGCTTGGATAATTGATTCAATTGTCTCGTACCAACATGACCAAGTCTTCTATGCCATAGCCAACCTAGTGAAGTCTTAGAGAATAGACAAGTTGTAAGCTTTGCCTCATTAGATGAAAAATCAACAAGATAAAGATTTTCATGTCTAAAACCTTTAAATATTAGATTGCTACCATCAACACTAGAGATGAGAACATCATCAACGGTAAAATTGCAACTAAAACTCAAATCACATAGTTGAGCTACGGATAGCAAATTAAAGTTAAGAGATTCAACTAAAAGTACATTTGAAATGGAATGATCATTTGAAATAGCAATTTTACCAAAACTTTTAACCTTTCCTTTGCGATTGTCTCCAAAAGTGATGCTATCATAGGTTGAGCAACCCTCCTCACTCATTTCAGTGAACATCCTTATATCATCGGTCATGTGTTGTGTACAACCACTATCCAACACCCAATGATTTCCTCCCGCCTTGTAATTTACCTACAAAAGGAAATCAATCTCTTTTAGGTACCCAAATTTGTTTGGGTCCTCGGATGTTAGTGACCAAGGAATTTGGCACCCAAATTGCTTTCTTTTTGGTACCAATTGAAGTGCCAACAAACTTAGCATGCACACCTTTTGCATTATGTGAATGAACATAGCAATGCTCAAAACATGATAAGGATACATTTTTGAATTTAGGACAATTTTTCTTGATATGTCCCTTGTGGCATTTGTGACACACTTTGTCACATTCTTTCACAAACGTGGTCTTTTGCTTTACAAATGCATTCTTTCCTTGCTTAAGAAGATATCCAAGGCCCTCACGATTATAAGAGCAACGTTGACTTCCTAACACAAAATCTAGTTTAGCTTTTCCACCATATGCTTTCTCTAAGTCATGAGTTAGAGCATTTACTCTTCCTACCAAGGCTTTATTTTCAATAATGATGTTTGATTCATCACAACCAATATCATTATTCTCAAGAGAAATTTTACCTTTGTCACAATCGAAACTAGTAGGTTGTGAATCACTTGCAGAGCTATCAAGTAAGTCACAAGTGATTCCAATATCTTTGGTGACCACCATGACTTCATGCACAAGAGGTGAGTTTTGAGCCTCCACAAGCTTCTCACAACTTTCTTTTAGATTGTTGTGGGATGTCTTGAGCTCCTCAAAAGACACTTGAAGGTTCTTGTATAGTTCCTTCAAGGTCCTAAACTTTTTTTTTCTTTGTGCATGTAGTCATCGGCCTCACCCAACATTCTAACAAGATCATCATAAGAATATCCATCATCATCAAGATCATCAATGTCATCATCATCAATGTCATTTAAATTAGTTATAATGTTTACCTTAGCATCTCCTTTTGCCATAAGACAATGAGGAGATGATAAAAGTGAGGGAGCCTCCTCGATAGCAATTCTGGTATTAAGTTTAGATGAAGAATCATCATCATCATCATCCGAGCTTGCATCCGAATCCCATTCAACTAGATAGGCTTTGCCATCCCTCTTCTTGTGATAGAACTTATTTTTCTTCTTATCATCGCCATCCTTACCCTTGTTCTTCTTGCTTGGACAATCCAGGGCAATGTGACTGGGTTTCCCACACTCAAAACATTTTCTATCATTGAAGGCATTTCTTCTTGATGTTTGTCCCCTTCTAGGTTGACCCTTCTTTTTCCTCATGAACTTGTTAAATTTCTTCACAAAGAGAGCCAATTCCTCATCACTTTCACTTACATTTCCTTCATATTCACTTTCTTCTTTTTCAATTGCCTTTGAAACTTTGGCTTTGAGAGCTATTGATTCCCCTTTCACCTTTTTAGCCAAACTCATAGCTTTGGCTTGAGATTTCTTGAATATGTCTTGAGTAAGAATTTCTCCTAATACTTCGGTTGGAGAGGTAGTGGTCAAATCACTCCTTACTAACATGGTCATAATAGTGTCATATTTTTCTGGGAGAGATCTAAGGAACTTGTCAGTGAAATCCACATCTGGTACATTAAAACCAAGTCCCTTGAGCCCATTCACTATCTCATTTAACCGATTAATCATGTCGGACACACTTTCATCTTCCTTCATAAGAAATTGCTCAAACTTTCCTTTGCATACATACAACTTTGTACTCTTCACTATTATAGTTCCTTCATGAATTTCCATTAGCTTTGTCCAAACCTCAAGAGCGGTTGTGAGATTTTTGATGCGGTTGAACTCAGTTATGTCTAACGCATCATAGAATACATTCATAGCTTGATCATTGGTTAGAACATTTTCATTATCACTGAGTGATGGTTCATCTTCCTTTAATACAACAAATCCATCTCTAACAATAGGCCAAATATTTCCTCCCATAGCTTTAAGATGCATTGACATTCTTATTTTCCAATAGTCATAATTGTTCTGATCAAAATGTGGCGGCTTCCCAATGTGCACATTGTTGCTACTAGCCATTTTGTCCAACTCCGGGATGATCAAATCCACAAACAATGGAGTCCTTGGCTCTGATACCACTTGTAGGATCAAAGACACCGGCTAGATGGGATGAATAGACGGTTTTGACTAAAATGATATACACTAGAGAAATTTAATCAAATCAACAAGACATATAAAATTACTAGCCTTGATGAGTCAACACAATATAATGAGCAATTTAAGCTAATAAACACAAAATATAGACAATATACAAATTATCAACTACTTGCAAGTAATGTATAAAAGTTGAGAGAGTGACACCGAAATTTATCCCGTGGTATCGGTGATTTGCCGATCACCCCTAATCCAAGTTGAGGTGGAATTCAAGCTCTCACTTGCTCCTCTACCAAGACATGACTTGATCTTTGAGCCAAGTGGATAAGAACTCACTAAATACCTCAATTTCACTAGCATCGCCTTTGCTGCTCCGACGAGGTGGGTGCGAACCCCTCACAATCAATCTTGCGGCTCCTCCACAATCTTCACAGAGAGCTCGACAGAGACAACACCCGAGTCGTCTAGGAGGCAGCAACCTCCAAGAGTAACAAGTCGATGATGATTGCTCGGTGTACCACCTAGTGCCTCAAAAGATCACAACGAATGCGAATGCACTAGAACGTCTCAATCACTCACTAGAATGTGATCTCAATCAACGAGTGTGAGTGTTTGAGTTGGAGGATCACAAATGAGCTCAATGTGTGCTAGGAGTGGCCAAGAGAACCCTCACACATGAGCTCCACTTCTATTTATAGCCCACAACACACACATAGCCGTTATGTGCAACTAGCACAGCTTCTGCGCACACGCGGACGGTCCGCGCCCCATGGCCAGACGGTCCGCCGTACCAGTAACGGCTATATTGACCGTTTGAAACCTTTTAGAGCTATCAGAAAAAGTCAAGGTCGGACGGTCCGGGACCTGATAACTTGGAATAACAGAGTGCTGGTCAGTCAAAGTAACTCGAGCGGACTATCCACCATTCATGGTCAGACGGTCCACACATGGACCTCTTACCGTCCGGCTAAAAACCCCCGGACGGTCCATAGTGTAAGGACACAAAAACACACCACCCTGCCTAAACTCAATTCAGCTTATGCGAACGATCCGGCCTCCTGGCCCGGACGGTCCGCGAAGGGAGACAGAGACAGACTGCCAGCAGACCTCTCTGGCAGAGTCAGGGACTATCCGGCCTTCAGGCCCGGACAGTCCGCCGACCTCAGAGAAAAAGATTTTGCACTAGATCAAAAGAATTTGTATTTTGAAACCCGAAGCGCTGTTAGCTCTCATGCAAATGCTATCGTTTATGCTCTACGAGGCACTAAGTTTTACACCAATCAAGTTCATTGACCCCTCTTAACAGTACGACTGTCTATCCTATTAATCCGGTCAATTTCTTCTCTAAACTCCTGCTGACCGGCAAAAGCAAAAACCTATGTTTTACCTTTGCCTTCACTTGATCCACAATCAATGGTTATGAGTCCCAAAGACTTTACTGTTTCCTATGGTCCAGTCCTGCATTCTTATTTCTCCAAGAATTGTTAG
Organism: Zea luxurians; assembly: GCA_029449295.1. Classification (NCBI taxonomy): domain Eukaryota; kingdom Viridiplantae; phylum Streptophyta; class Magnoliopsida; order Poales; family Poaceae; genus Zea; species Zea luxurians. The sequence continues at coordinate 30,456,949 of JAOPSE010000010.1, read as the reverse complement.
TCCACATTCAGTTGTCATTAATTACCAAAACACCACTTAGGGGCCTAGATGATTCATAGAGGCGCGACCATGGGAGGTGGGGCGTGAAGGCTACGAGCGGGGCTCGGCTGTGGCGGGTCCATCGGCCAGCATCTTGGTGGGGGATGAGGGGGTTACATCAAGGGGGAACTGCTAGGGGGCCCCGGCATCGGGACCATTGTCCAGCTTCGGACGTGGCTGTTGTGGACGCACAGAGGGGGGGAGGGCCCTACCAGTGCGGCATCACGCTGGTACGGTGACGGTCGCATAGAAGCATGGCGCGCGTGGGAGAAAAGAACGCCAGAATGGACTGCTGCCACGAAGTTTCGCCAGCATGGTCGCGGTTACCGGGACTCAGCCACTCAGCCTAACGACCATGGCGAGAGAAGGGAAAAGAAAAGGGAGGGGTAGACGAGGGAGGAGGGGAAGTAGAATCTCACCCACGACGCAGATCCGTGATGGCGAGCACCATGGTTGGCGACGACGAGGGCGTGGAAGATGACGGCTCCGAGCATGGGGAAGAAGTTGAGGGGCATCCTAGCATGACGAAAGAGAGGGCAGGCAATGGTGGAGTCGAGCTAGGTGGGAAGGGGACGTGGAGTGAAATGAGGGGTGAGCCGAGGGTGACCGTGTGGGGTTTATGCGCCGGTCCCCCATGATCTGCGGTGATGGTTGCTGGGTGAGGTGCGGCATGGGTGGTTATGGCGGGGAGGCGATGAAGCTAGCGGGAGGGCCCACGGGGCTCCGTGCTGGTTTAAATGGGGGGCATGGCTGATGGGAGGGGCCTAATGGTCGGCGACTCAGTTGGGTGGGGGTTGATTGGGGGGCCCATCGTGGTGGGGGCGCGCGCACGTTGTTAGGCCTCAGCAGGCCGAGGGCGCTCGGGGCGCACGCGGACCGCGATTGGGCCATGAGCGGGGGGGACAGGGTGGTGCTAGGCGCACGTGTGCGCTAGCACGCGAGCGGCCCGCGGGGGGGGGTTAAGGTCGAGGTGGGCCAGGGCTGAGAGGGGAAAAGATTTTTCCTATTCCTATTTTCTTTTCTCTCTTTTATTTGATTCTTACTCAAATGCATTTCACAATATTCAAAGAGATGCACACCAAACATATGCATCCAACAAAAGTAAGATATGAGGGTCAACATGATACAACACTTCATTATTCTTTTGAGGTTTCAGTCACAAGAAATACAATTACATTTCCAAAATAATAAACAACTTCTAAAGAAAAGGGAAATGGTAACTAAGGAAGGAGATAAAAGAGGAGTAACACCCTAAATTATGTGGATATTAGTGAAGAATTTTTATACCCCTAAATTCAGGGTGTTACAATTGCATTGTTGGATTACATCTTGGTGGCACTATTGATTATTGAAGATTGGACATTTTTTATACTCTTGTTAGTTGCCACCTATATGGTTGTATATTTGAAAGTCGCCTAGAGGGGGTGAATAGGCGAAACCTGAAATTTACAAACTTTAAACACGCACTATACTTGATGTTAGGGTTAGAAATAAATTCGGAGTATGGAAGATAGTTCTCCTTTCTATGAGTTGCTTAATCAATGCGGATAACCTTCGGAGCAAACTCAAATCAATATGAGCAAGGAAACTTTTTAGAGAGAGGAAAAAGGGGAAAACAAATCAAGTGGAGATCAACACAAATGAACACGGTGATTTGTTTATCGAGGTTCGGTTCCAAAGAACCTAGTCCCCGTTGAGGAGGCCACAAAGGCCGGGTCTTTTCCAACCCTTTCCCTCTCTCAATCAGTCACACAGACCGGTCGAATGCTTCTCCTTAATCACTTGGGTCACTAAGACCCCGCAAGGATCACCACACACTTAGATGTCTCTTGCTAGCTTTACAAAGCACTTAGAAGAAAGCAATCCAAGCAACAAGAGAAACACAAAACACCCTCTCTCAAGTCACTAAGCGACTGAGTTGATTTTGAGGCTTGGAGAGGATTTGATCTTTTGATTGTGTCTTGGAGTGTATGCTTTTGCTCTTGTATTGTATGTGGAGTTCAGAAAACTTGGATCGCTTGAATGGTGGTGGTTGAGGGGTATTTATAGCCCCAACCACTATTCTAGCCGTTGCTGTCGATGGGCACACCGGACAATCCGGTGGTGGACCGGACACTCTACTGTTCACTGTCCGGTGTGTGCCATGTCAGCAGACCGTTGGGGTTTGTAGCGGTTGACTGTTGAAGTCCTTTGTCCTCTTGCGGCACCAGACAGTCCGGTGGCACACCGGACAGTCTGGTGTGTTCTGACTTTGCAGTTCTGACTTCTGTACTGACCACTGTTCACTATTCAACGCAGTTGACCATTGGGCGCAGTTGATCGTTGCTCCGTTGGCTCACCGGACATGTTCGATGCACACCGGACAGTCCGGTGAGAGCAACTCCACGTAAAACCCGAGAGCGGCCAGTTCGTGGGTGCCTTGGCTTGGGCACCAGACAGTGTCCGGTGCGCCACTGGCTACACCAATGCCTATCTTTGCTCCAAACTTTGATGAGTTCCCCAACTTATTTTCTTTGTTGGTTTATGTTGAACTTTATGCACCTAAGATAAATGACAACTAGGCAAACTAGTTAGTCCACGTGGTTTGTGATGGATGTCAAACACCAAAATCGATTATAGGAAATGTTTTAAGCCTATTTCCCTTTCAATATTCAATAACTGGTGACAAAAATTAGTGGTTATTTCCGCCCCAATCAAGTTGACTGTGAAGATGTTTTTGATCTCATCTCCTAGAGTGCAACCCTACACTCATTCACCATAAAACTCACAATAATAGACATTAATGGTGTGTTTGGTTTGTGGAGTCAATTATGCTTCATAAGGTGATGCATCATGGGTTCATCCCATAAATTTTGGTGGAATCAACCCATTCCTCATGTATGTACTAATTATTATCTTATGAGGAATGAGGTGTGATGGATCAACTCATTCTATTCCACAAACCAAATAAAAAACTGAGGAGTGAGAATAAGACGGACCACCCCATTCCTCAAACCAAACACACTCTAATTTTCAAAAAGCAACTGAACCTCAGAAGAAAAAGTGATTGTGTCATCTCACTTGCCCGTTTCGGTACAGTCACTACACTCATATTATTTCTAGTGTAGTTGAATAGTGGTAGCTCTTTTTTTAGTAGTAACCTAGAGTAGCTATTTGTTCTTGTTAGTAGTAACTAGTTGTTAGTTGCCTTTTTTCTAGATCTCTAGTGTAGTTTTGTAGCTAGTAGCTTGTGTGGTGGAGTGAATAGAATATAATCAACCATGCTACTAGACTTCTATAGAGGGCTTACTTGAAGTGAACTAGATCTAGTTATTGTAGTTGCCATTAGGGTCGTATATTATCTAACCACTTTGCTCTAGTGGATTATGCTCTGTAGAAGTAATCATCTCTCTCTAGCCATCTAGATCCTCATAACCTATGATACACTTCTCATTATATGATCTTTAGGTGTGTGAAATATACTCAGTTTCTTGTTCAATACTTAGCAAACTTGTTAGGCCTTTGTTTTTTCATTCAATTCACGAAAACCCACTAAAGGTGTACATGCACTTTCAATGTATTTACAAGTATTAGCTTAGATTAAGGCTTGGAAGATGGATTAAGTAGAGATTAGGATAAGGTCTTAGTTGGTTTTAAACATTTTAGAGATAAATTCATCCCCTCTTGGCCTACTTGATGTTGTTAGATATGTTCCAAGGTAAGATTCCTATACATATGAATAAACAATTTCCCTATTTTTACGTTCATTTTAAGATTGATGGTCTAAATATATTGCAAATGTCATGGAGAAGAAAATGCATTGCGTAGTTTGTATGATCAAATGGTTATGAAGTGGTCTTTCCCCACCTTACATATGCAAAAGAGTAGGATATGTATATGTTGAGTCTACAAATAGGTTTTACATAAACATTATTTATTTATGTCTAAGGTGAGTTCAGTGATTTTATTTCTTAGATTTCCACATATGCTCCACACACTCTCCCTCCCACCCACACACACAAAATTTAAAACTACATATCAATGATGAAGACGTCATGTTTGACCACCACATTTGGCAGGACTCTCTTTATCCACTCAGATGCTATTGAAAGCTAATTAACTTGCATATGCAAATTAGTACTATTTATAAAAAACATGAATATGATGTTAAAGTTTGTTTTTCTTTTATAAGAGTCATAAAAGCTAGATCAATTTTGTTTTAAATGTGCTCTAGTTTTGTATGTCTTTCATATTGCATCTACAAGTAGTAGAAGCCATGTTTTATCAAACAAACTAGGATCTTGCTTACCTTTATCTAATATCTAACTTTTGTGCAAGTACCTATGACAACATATATTTAATGCAATGATTGTGTCAAATAAATAGGGATAAGTTGGGTAGTCGAGGGTTTTTTCATTATACGGATTATGCATGTGAAACACACATAAGAGAACCTCCAACAAAGAAAATTATGTGCGACGATGAATTCATGTGCTTGTTATCAACATAACCCCATACACTAGCTAGTACTAGCAAGTATGTTTTATCCCTTACATGTATTATTATGGTCTCAACAATGAACTTATATCACTATTTTACTCCATTTTTTGAAACTTATTGAAATTTTAATATTACAAAATTAGTTCTCTACGGCATCATTGTTTGTTGTTTGCATATATTCAAACTAAATATTTATAAACACTTTATAGTCAATATTTATAAAATTTAATTGCATGTGTTCGAAAACTTCACTTCGCTTCTACTACATAGGGAATATAATTTTGGTTTTGAATGTAAACTTAAATATAGGATGCCCTAAATACATTCTTGAAAGTGTGTATTAAGACTTAAAAGGATTAGTTTTCTAAACCCATGCAAAATAAACTTAGTAATTCTTTGGGTATACTAGTCTCTAGCTCCTTCCAACAAATATGCAATTCTCTAGAAAAAATGGTTGTGAACATTTCTTGTAAGGATTCAACTGGGATTGATATTATTTTGCTAGACCTTACATCCAATAAAAGATGTGAACCTAAGGTATGATTCATTTTCATAATAATTGACAAGTTTATAAGAACCATTGGTTCCATGTTTAGCATTGATGGATGTACTCCCTACCCACTTGGGACCAAAACTCAAATTTAATGTTGTACATGTATCATTATTGTGACTATTTATTTTTAACAGTCCAAGGACATGCTAGCGAACAACGAGGTGTTTATGGTATCATTGTCAATATCAATATTTGTTGGTCCAATCCCACAAATGTGTTTCAAAATGGTATGGTGTGCATGGCTTCCTTAATCCCAAGATAATTAGTTCGATTTCATTAGGCGCTCATAGGGTTAGGGTTTATGTGTTTGTCTAAGCATTTGTATATGTACACATTTTAAAAAAAGACATGTTTTCTAATTTAAGCTTTGCACATTTATCAGTTGAAGGTGCTAATTTTAATAATTTACTATGGTTTAAACTAGGTTGGTGGTCATATATATGAATTATAAGTATGATAAACATCAACCATAAAATTAATCTTTTCCTCTACATCACAAATACCATAAAATGAATCTTTTGTTCTATAGCATGGATACCATAAAATGAATCTTTTGCTCTATACCATGGGTATGAGCATAAATTTCTTTGGACTCATTTAGGAGTCATAGAATTCAACCTTCCATTAAACTCTAGCGATGTCAAGGATAGTTAGGTACCTATATCAAGAGGAAAAGTTGGTTTCAAAATTTTGTCATAGCTCATAAGTGACTCTATGGTCTTTGTTTGTGGTAGACACTCATTGTGAGGATTTAGTGCATATGGTCAAAGGATGTATATGATGTTAGTGATACTAGAGTATTAGATCCTAACTAATTGATAAAATTTTACGTCTTCATTTTTACCTTTTCCAAACTCTTGTAAAGTGGTAAATTAAATATTGGCTACTTTTATCAATATAACTTAAAATCTATATTCTTATTTGAGTGATTAAATGTATATTGTACTACTTTACATGTCTACATCTTTATAAAAATATAGATTAAATAGATTATTTTCATTTTCCCAACTACTATAATTGTTTTCTAGTCTCTAGATGAGCTATCATAGACGTCGTACTATTCTAGGAGTATTTAAATATTAAGTAATACAATTAACCTTGGTCAACAAAACATATTGGTTCCTTTTTCTAAAATACAAATGAACTAATAAATACTATTATATTCTATGTGCTTACAAATAGTACAAAATTAAACGCATCATTGTTAACAATTGCTCTATACATCCTCCATCCCAAAAAATTGTACAATTTAATTTAGCAATCTAAAACTATATTCGAACCGTTCTCATATTTCATCCATATTACCTATCCTTAAATTATATCCCCAAGACCTCTCATTCTGTTCGAATTTATAACTTATTTACACTAAGTTTGATCGACTCAACTTATTTAAAAATATATAATTATTATCATTTTTACTATAGAATTATTTAGCATATAATATACTTTAAGTATGGCTTTGTTTTTTTTCATTTTTTTGCAAAAAAATTAAAAACAAGGCCACCAAACTTGGTAAAAAATTCAAACGAATTATAAATTAAGACAGAAGTATTATATAATTATTTATGTGGAATTTAAGCATTTACGGTTAAGTGTTGGGTAAGTCCTATTTCTTGTGCACGCATATTTTGTAGATTTGACTACGGTGCATGTGCTTTATTGGATATGGTATCCAATACTTATGATGGATCCAAGGTATGTTCCTTTGCATACGGTGAATCGTAGGTTTCTAATTTGAAGCTTTGCATATGAATCAATTAGTTTCATTCAGTAGGTTGAAGGTCTTAAATTTGAAGCTTTATTAGGATTCAATTAAGGTATATCATGCATTTCAACTTGAATTTTGTTAAGTATATCACCTACAAATGAATCCTTTTCTCTAAAATGTTTAAACTAAAAGCTTGTTTTTTATTTGTGAGACATAGAATTCAATTTTTTTCTTCGAAATTTAGCGAAGTTAAGAATACACAGTATCTTCATCTAGAGGGGTGGTTGCCTTTTGAAATTGTGGTTGCAAGTGACGTCCATACCTTTTATTTCTGGTGAGTGACATGGACAGTCTTCATTTGCGCCGAACATTTATTGGGGATTTATTATTTTCCTGTCTAACACTCAAATCACTAATTCTTAACTCAATGAAGAACACATTTTCTAGTTGAATATATTTTGAACAATTTTTTGTTGCTATTCACACCCTAGCTTGTAGAAAAGGTAAAATCAATTCCATATATATATTTATTTTCTTGAACTGGATAGTTGTATTCTGAATTTTCTGGATGAGCTGCAGTCTGCAGAATAAGGACTTGCCTTCCATAACCTCACTACAGTTGATGTGTGTTTGGTGTTTTTATGAATTGTGAGCAAATGAACTAACTTTCGGCAGTGTTTAAGTATACTAATCAATGCCATAAAAAATTTATATGCAAAACCAATTGAATTTTCTTTTCTCGAATTCAAATTAGGCACCCACCAGAGATTTCTACTAAATTATCCTATGCTCCAAAAAAAGTAAAAATTAAACTACATCCACCTAATCACAGCTCTATACTTACATTTCTCCTAAAAAGTTGTTAAATACTACAGGCAAATCCTTATCGTAATCCATTATTCACCGGTTCATTTGAACCCGTACTCCCATTAAATCGTAACCCTGCACGTGTGGGTGCACGTCCGGCCGACGATGGGATGCTCCAGCTCGAGGGAGGCGGGCGGGGGCTTGGTTTCGCCGGCGGAGCGGCGGCAGGGCCTGCGCTCGCGCTCCCTCGGCATGTGCCGCGGCGCGCACGCGTACACTGCGCTGCCGTTTGAGGAGCCGCTGAAGGGTGCCCGTGATCCGGCCGCAGCTGAGGAGGCGCTCCCCGGCGACGATGCGGCGACGGAGGAGAAGCGGCGGCATGAGGCGCCCATCATTTCGGCGGCGGTCATGGCCAGCATCGAGGATGCTGCATCGTCGTCGACGGCACGATGGAGCGCAGAACCTGCGGCGTCGTCTCTGCCACCGGAACGGCTGCCTGCGCTTGACCTTGACCGGGCGGTCTTGCCTGGCTTCCGGGAGCTCGTGCAGGTGCCTTCGCCATCGGAGAATCCGGCGCCACAGGAGGCCGTCGATGACGACATACTCGAGGTCACTGACTCTGTCCGCGCGCGCGTCGTCGACGGGTTCCATGGAAAGCTGGAGAAGAAGAAGGCTGCGGTGGCGACCGAGGAAGCCCCCGACGCCGTAGACGGCGACGACGTGACGGCACCAAGGCGCCGGCTTCCGCGCGCTGGGAAACCCGTGGTGCTTTACCTGACCAGCCTCCGCGGCGTGCGGCGGACGTTCGAGGACTGCCGCGCCGTGCGCGCCATCCTGCGGTGCTACCGCGTGCGGCTGGACGAGCGCGACGTGTCCATGCACGCCGCCTTCAGGTCGGAGCTGCGCGACCTCCTCGGCGCCGAGTTCGAGGGGCCCGCGCTCCCGCGCGTGTTCGTCGACGGCCGCCACGACCTCGGCGGCGCCGAGGGCGTGCGCGCGCTGCACGAGGCCGGCGAGCTCGCGCGCGCGCTGGCCGCGTGCGAGTGCGAGGCCGCCGCCGAGCCGACGACGGGCCGGCTCGGGCACGCCTGCTCGTGCGCGGCGTGCGGCGAGGCGCGGTTCGTGCCCTGCGGCACGTGCCACGGCAGCTGCAAAGTCTTCGTCGACGACGAGCGGTGCCGCCTGGCCGCCTTCTTCCGTCAGTGCCCGGACTGCAACGAGAACGGGCTGATCCGATGCCCCGTGTGCTGTTACTGACTGTTGAGTCTCGATTGCAGTGTTGTAATCTGAAAGGGAAGCGGTAGATTGCAGATTTTTTCCAGTGTTTATCATGTTGCTTGTTCGTAGCTGGTGATAAGAATTAGAGTACTGTCAGAAGAGGACATATCTGGTGCACATATAAGACTGGTGCACATGGTGCATATATTAAATCATCACCACTCATTTTAGATCTAACGTCTCTAGTTGATTATTCAATTTACAAATAACACCTTCCACCACTACACACCATCACGTTGAAGGGTGTTCTTATCAAAATATACCAAACAACTAGATACGTTAGATCTAAAATGAATGGTGATGATTTAATATGTGCACCATGTGCACCAATGTTCCATGTGCACTAGATATGTTGTCCTGTCAGAAGGTACTCTAGATGTGAAAGTGCAGATTCTGGTTTAGTCTTCTTCTACAGTACCATTTCCAGTTGCTCTCTTTATGGGAAAACGTAAACCAGTTTCGAAGTCAGAACTCAAAACTGAATACATCCAGAAAATATAATTACTGTTGCGACAAACATAATTACTGTTGCGGCACTCCCTTCGCTACATCGTTAAAGGACTGGACAGTCTGGACAAGACTATAATGGTGTGTTTGGTTTGTGGAGTCACCCAATGTTTCATGAGGTGATACATCATAAGTTTATTCCATCAATATTGGTGGAATCAACTCACTTCTCATGTATATACTAATTATTAGCTTATAAGGAATAGGGATGACAATTTTACCTGCGGGTTCGGATATTCGTCGGATATCCGACCCGTCGGGTATGGGTTCGGACACGAAATTTGACCTGTGGGTCTTACCCGTACCCGACCCGAATTTATTACGCGTCGGGTACGGATTTGATTTCTTACCCACGGGTACCCGACGGATATCCGAAAATAGTGATTTTAGATTTTCAACCTACCAGTACGCTAGCTAGCCGTCCATCCTCGACAGCTCATCCTACTGCCATTCCTTCCTGTCTGTTGATGCTTCTGATCTGGTTCTAGTACTAGTGCCAGTACGTTTGATAAAGTGCCAGTACGTAGTACCAGTGCTATCTAGTACAAGTACTTGAGCTAAGAGAGTGTTAATACACCAGATGACTATGCTAGCTACTCTCCGATTTTGACGAGTTGGAAGTTTATTAACAAAAAAAACATTAGCAACACATGTCCAGGGCTACATCTACACGACTGCACTGTGCAACAACATTATGTGCCTCCGGTGATCATGACGATGTGCGGCACTCAGAACTGCACTAGACTTCATTTAGGGAGAATACACCAAGCTGCTATACCCGATGGATACCCGATATCCGTCCGATACCCGATGGGTACGGGCACGGGTACAAAATTTTACCCATGAGTATAGTCATGGGCGGATATGGATAATCCCCACGGATATGGTCGCGGGCGGGTATTTACTCTACCCGATCTGAACCCGACCCATTGACATCTCTAATAAGGAATGAGGTGGTGATGGATCAACTCATTATATTCAACAAACCAAAAAAATGTGAGGAATGAGAAGAAGATGGATCACTTCATTCCTCAAACCAAACACACCCTAAATGTGGGACACGCCGTCGACGATCGACCTTCGAACGTATGCGTATGCATATACCATAGGCAGGAGTTAGCTAATTATGTTTGTCTTTTGGCCTATGAAACTGTGTTTATAGTTATACATATACACATATATAATTATTATATATACATTGATTAAAAGGGTCCAGAACCTCTCAAATCTCAAGCACGGCCATGATCTCGCGTATTGACAAATCTTCTGGTTTCTGGAATGTGCTTATTGGGCTCCGTTTAGCAAGGATTTGGATTATGGTTCTCAAATAACCAGAAAAACTTTTTTCTTTTTTACACTAGCCACTAGTATGATGAAAATCAGGTTGTAGATGTGATTTCTAGTATTTCTCGTGCATTTCCCTCACCTTCCAACTACCAATTCACCGGGCACCTCTCACGTCACCGGGCGAGAACCAAGCATTAATAGCTTGCTCCTTAAATATTGCAGTTGTTAAATGATTCCTCTATAGAGATCCTTGGTATCTAAGGCTAATCACAATGGAGGTTTCATAGATAGTTTCATGACATTAATTACTATGACACATCAGCTTTTCTGATGACATGGCACTAATTAAATGAGGGAAGAGAAGGAACTAGTTTCATCCCCACGACACTGTGCTAACTCGTTTCCAAGACGTGTGAAATCCCGTGAAACTCCCACTGTGACCGGCATCGTTTCATGGGGGATCTCGTGTGTCTCTCGCGCGCTCTTCCCTCACGAAATCCGCCCCCGCGCGCGCTTCCTTCGCGCCTAGAAATCCATCATGAAATCCACCCGTCAGTCTGCTTCTTCTTGGTGAGCCCGTAGCCTGGCGCTTCTTCTTCTTGGTGAGCACGTAGCCTGGCAAAGAAAGGAGATCCACCTGTTCCTATCCGCCGCCGCCGGCCAAGAAAGGAGATCCACCCATCAAGAAAGGAGACCCCCCGCCGCTGGTGAGTCCCTGTCCCTGCCGCGATGGAGCCAAGGAAAGAGATGGGTACAAGCTTGAGACGGCGCCATTCCTTCGCTGTTGTGAAGCCCCGTGCTGGAGCCGCTGTCCATGGCCAGCAGCATGTTCTAGAAATGCTATCGCCAAGTTTGCCCTCGACGCCGGAGTCGCAGCAAACTCCTACAATGCCACAACTGCCAGAGTCGCAAAATCGCTCTCCAAATCTGGCATGGTACAATTATTTATCTGAATTGTTTATCTGAATGTTTAGGCCTTCGCTGCTGTGAATTGTTTATCTGAATTTTTTAATTCCTCGTTAGGTCTGATTGTTTATCTGAATTTTAGGTCTGAATGTTAGGTCTGAATTTTAGGTCTGAATTCCTCGTTAGGTCTGAATTTTAGCTAACTCCAAATTGTATTGTAATTGAGCACTTTTTTATTTGTATATGATGGCAGAGCAGTTTGTATGACCACTTTTTAATTGAGCACTCCAAATTATATTTGTACAGGAACTTTTATCCACCTGGTGGTTTTGTGAACCTCATTAACCAACCATACATGACAATGCCATCACATCCATTTGGAGAGAATTTCCACTTTGTTGGTCTTACACAGAACTTGAACACCTCTCCACCACCACCACCGCCAAGTGCTAAAAGGACTAAAAAACCATCCAGACTTGGTAAAGAAACAACTGACATTGATGCTGATGGTGACACGGCTAGTGAGGAAACTAAGACAGTCAAGAAAAGATATTGGACACATGAAGAGGAAGTGAGGCTGGTAATAAAGCTTTCTAAATATTCTCATATATAGTACTTTACATGAATGATCTGCTAATTTGATGATTCCTATTTGTAGGCTAGTGCTTGGTTGAACTGTTCTAATGATCCAATACATGGCAATGACAAGAAAGGAGAAACTTTTTGGAAAGAAATTGCATAATACTTCAACAAACATTGTCAAGCAGATCATCAAAGAGATGTCAATCAACTAAAGACTCACTAGTCACGATTGAAGACGTTGATCAACAATTTTAATGGGTGTTGGAGTGTAGTATCAAAAATACATACAAGTGGATACTCTGATGATCAATTAATGGATGAGGCACAAAAGATGTATGCAAATGCGAATAACGGCAAGCCTTTCACGCTGGTTCATTGGTGGAAAACTCTGAGAAATGGACCTAAATTTTGTGCACACATGTCACAGATGGATAAAGAAAAAGGTCAGAGCCGTACCATTGACATTACTGAAGACAGTGAGCAAATACCCACACAACGACCTATAGGAAGAGATGCAGCCAAGGCTCAAAAGAATGGTAAACACAAGGCGGAAGAGGTACTAGATGGTATTGTTCTTCTCGGTGAGAACATAAACAAAATTGTTGAAGTGCAAGCAGAACGGAAACAAGAACGTGAAAAAGTAGCTGAAGCTCAACTTGAAATCTCAAGGTTGCAGCTAAAGGCCGCACAGGAGCAAAAGGAGACCAAATTGCTTGAAGTATATAATTCATTACTGCAGCAAGACACTACTCAAATGTCTGAGCAAGCAAGAATAAACCGAGAGAAAACACTGCAAAAATGGAGCTAAAATTGTTTGGTGATACTGGTGCCGAGTGAGTTGCCTTTTATATTTTGTTGACCTTTATATTATGTGAACTGCTGCATCAGTGTGAATTGTGTGAACTGTTCCCTCTACCAATGAACTACTACGTTAGTATGAATGATATGAATGATGTGAACTGCTGCGGTACTGTCAAATTGTGTGAATTGTAAACTGTGTGTACAGGACGTCAGTGCGCTACAATTGTGTGAACTGTGAATGAATGGTGTAAACTGTCAACAAATGGTGTGTATAGGACGTCAGAGTGAATGCCTCCATTGTGAATAATTGAAAGAGAAATGTGCCCTTGGGCCATTTCTAAGTATTTTGGTGATCAAGTGCCAACGCAAATGGTTTAATGTGAAACTATACCAAATGGTGGAAGAAGTGCAAAGTCAACACAAAGGTATGATTCTAAACTTAGTACATTGGTTTTTGTGTACTAACATATTTGTCTAAGTCCTAGAATCAGAGAAAATTCAATTGGAAAAGACTTGGCTCGAGCAGCCAAGACTCTGCTCAGTCTGGGTGCACCGGACTGTCCGGTGCACCAGGCTGGCTTCTAGCGAACTGGCTGCTCTCGGGTCTCGACAGCGGCGTACGGCTATAAATCACCGGACTGTCCGGTGGTGCACCGGACAGTATCCGGTGAGTCGGCTGCGGCGAAGTCGCCGCTCTCGGGAACCAAGTCAACAGCGTATGGCTATAATTCACCGGACTGTCCGGTGAGCCAACGGTCGGGCGCGCCAATGGTCGGCCGCGCAATCCGCGCGTGACGCGTGGCCGAGCCAACAGTTGGATGGGGGCACCGGACAGTATCCGGTGTGCCAACGGCTCCAAGTCTCCAACGGTCGGCTGCGCCAGAATAGGAAAGAAATCCGCACCGGACAGTGTCCGGTGGTGCACCGGACTGTCCGGTGCGCTAGTCGACAGAAGGCAAGAATTGCCTTCCTGGATTGCTCTCAACGGCTCCTAGCTGCCTTGGGGCTATAAAAGGGACCCCTAGGCGCATGGAGGAGCACACCAAGCATCCCTTGAGCATTCCTAAGTACCAAGACTTCATATTCGCGCATTCAACAAATCGTCTTCAACAAATCGTCTCTCTTCCCCAACGAGCATCACACCTGCCTCATGGCAAAGGAGAAGAAGGTAAGTACTCGAAATGCTATTACATATGCCTCTTCAAGTGATGATGAATCTAGCGATGATGAAGTAGACTATGCGAGTTTATTCAAAGGATTAGATAGAACTAAAATTGATAAGATCAATGAATTAATTGATGCTTTGAATGAGAAAAATAGACTTTTAGAAAAGCAAGAAGATTTTTTATATGAAGAGCATGATAAATTTGTAAATGCACAAAATTCTCTTGCGTTAGAAGTTAAAAGAAATGAAATGCTTTCATGTGAATTGTCTACATGCCATGAATCTATTTCTAGCTTAAAGAGTATCAATGATGACTTGAATGCTAAACTAGAAATAGCTAATAAATCAACCTCTTGTGTAGAACATGTTGTGATTTGCAAAAGGTGTAAAGATTTTAATGTTGATGCTTGTAGTGAACACCTAGTTTCCATTTCTAAATTAAACGATGAAGTGGCTAGTCTTAATGCTCAACTTAAGACTAGCAAAAGTGAATTTGATAAACTAAAATTTGCAAGGGATGCCTACACGATTGGTAGACACCCCTCAATTAAGGATGGACTTGGCTTTAAGAGGGAAGCCAAGAACTTAACAAGTCATAAGGCTCCCATCTCCGCCAAGGAGAATGGGAAGGCCCTTATGGCTAATAGTGCTCAAAAGAACCATGCTTTCATGTACCATGATAGGAGATATTCTAGGAATGTTCATAAAAGTTATGATGCTTTTGATTCTCATGCCATGATTGCTTCAAGTTCTTATATTATGCATGATAGAAATTTGGCTAGGAAAAATGTTGTTCATCATATGCCTAGAAGAAATGTTGTTCATGTACCTAGGAAAGTAAGTAATGAACATTCTACAATTTACCATGCTTGCAATGCTTCCTTTGCTATTTGTAGAAAGGATAAGAAAGTGGTTGCTAGGAAATTAGGGGCAAAATGCAAGGGAGACAAAACTTGCATTTGGGTTACTAAGACTATTGTCACTAACCTTGTAGGACCCAACAAGAGTTGGGTACCTAAGACCCAAGCCTAATTTGCCTTGCAGGTTTATGCATCCGGGGGATCAAGCTGGATTATCGACAGCGGATGCACAAACCACATGACGGGGGAGAAGAAGATGTTCACCTCCTACGTCAAGAATAACGATTCCCAAGATTCAATCATATTCGGTGACGGGAATCAAGGCAAGGTTTTAGGCTTAGGCAAGATTGCCATCTCAAATGAGCACTCTATCTCCAATGTATTTTTAGTAGAGTCGCTAGGTTATAATCTTTTGTTGGTTAGTCAATTATGTAATATGGGATATAATTGCTTATTCACAAATGTAGATGTGTCTGTCTTTAGAAGGAGTGATGGTTCATTAGCTTTTAAGGGTGTACTAGACGACAAACTCTATTTAGTTGATTTTGCAAAGGAGGAGGCCGGTCTAGATGCATGCTTAATTGCTAAGACTAGCATGGACTGGCTGTGGCATCGCCGTCTAGCACATGTGGGGATGAAGAACCTTCACAAACTTCTAAAGGGAGAACATGTGTTAGGTCTAACAAATGTGCATTTCGAAAAAGATAGACCTTGTGCAGCTTGTCAAGCAGGTAAACAAGTGGGAAGTGCTCATCACATCAAGAATGTGATGACTACATCAAGACCCCTAGAGCTGCTGCATATGGACCTCTTCGGACCCGTTGCCTACCTAATCATCAGGGGAAGTAAGTATGGTTTAGTAATTGTTGATGATTTTTCCCGCTTCACTTGGGTATTCTTTTTGTAGGATAAATCTGAAACCCAAGGGACCCTCAAGCGCTTCCTAAGGAGAGCTCAAAATGAGTTTGAGCTCAAGGTGAAGAAGATAAGGAGCGACAACGGGTCCGAGTTCAAGAACCTTCAAGTGGAGGAGTACCTTGAGGAGGAAGGAATCAAGCACGAGTTCTCCGCTCCTTACACACCACAGCAAAATGGTGTGGTAGAGAGGAAGAACCGGATGCTCATAGACATGGCGAGGACGATGCTTGGAGAATTCAAGACGCCCGAGCGGTTTTGGTCGGAAGCTGTGAACACGGCTTGCCACACCATAAACCGAGTCTATCTCCATCGCCTCCTCAAGAAGACATCATACGAGCTTCTAACCGGTAACAAACCCAACGTTTCGTATTTTCGAGTTTTTGGGAGTAAATGCTACATTCTGGTGAAGAAAGGTAGAAATTCAAAATTTGCTCCCAAAGCTGTAGAAGGGTTTTTGTTAGGTTATGACTCAAATACAAAGGCGTATAGAGTCTTCAACAAATCATCGGGTTTGGTTGAAGTCTCTAGCGACGTTGTATTTGATGAGACTAATGGCTCTCCAAGAGAGCAAGTTGAGTTTGATGATGTAGATGAGGATGATGTTCCAACGGACGCGATTCGTACCATGGCGATTGGAGACGTGCGACCGTAGGAACTCAAGGAGCAAGATCAACCTTCTTCATCAACGATGGTGCACCCCCCAACTCAAGATGATGAATAGGTTCCTCAAGAAGAGGCGTGTGATCAAGGGGGAGCACAGGATGTCCAAGTTGAAGAGGAAGAAGCACCACAAGCCCCTCCAACTCAAGTTCGAGCGATGATTCAAAGGAACCATCCCGTCGACCAGATTTTGGGTGACATTAGCAAGGGAGTAACCACTCGCTCTAGATTAGCTAATTTCTGTGAGCATTACTCTTTTGTCTCTTCTATTGAGCCTTTCAGGGTAGAAGAGGCCTTGCTAGATCCGGACTGGGTGTTGGCCATGCAGGAAGAGCTCAACAACTTCAAGCGTAATGAAGTTTGGACACTGGTGCCGCGTCCCAAGCAAAATGTTGTGGGAACCAAGTGGGTGTTCCGCAACAAACAGGACGAGCACGGGGTGGTAACAAGGAACAAGGCCCGACTTGTGGCAAAAGGTTATGCCCAAGTCGCAGGTTTGGACTTTGAGGAGACTTTTGCTCCTGTGGCTAGGATAGAGTCGATTCGTATTTTGTTAGCCTATGCCACTCACCATTCTTTCAGGTTGTACCAAATGTATGTTAAGAGCGCTTTCCTCAACGGGCCAATCAAGGAGGAGGTGTACGTAGAGCAACCCCCTGGCTTTGAGGATGAACGGTACCCCGACCACGTGTATAAGCTCTCTAAGGTGCTCTATGGACATAAGCAAGCCCCAAGAGCATGGTATGAATGCCTTAGAGACTTTTTAATTGCTAATGCTTTCAAGGTTGGGAAAGCCGATCCAACTCTTTTCACTAAGACATGTGATGGTGACTTATTTGTGTGCCAAATTTATGTCGATGACATAATATTTGGTTCTACTAACCAATAGTCTTGTGAAGAGTTTAGCAGGGTGATGACTCAAAAGTTTGAGATGTCAATGATGGGCGAGTTGAACTACTTCCTTGGGTTCCAAGTGAAGCAACTCAAGGACGGCACTTTCATCTCCCAAACGAAGTATACGCAAGACTTGCTGAAGCGATTTGGGATGAAGGACGCCAAGCCCGCAAAGACTCCCATGGGAACTGACGGACACGCCGACCTCAATAAAGGAGGTAAGTCCGTTGATCAAAAAGCATACCGGTCCATGATAGGTTCTTTGCTTTATTTATGTGCTAGTAGACCGGATATTATGCTTAGTGTATGCATGTGTGCTAGATTTCAATCCGATCCAAGGGAGTGTCACTTAGTGGCTGTGAAGCGAATTCTTAGATATTTAGTCGCTACGCCTTGCTTGCTTCGGGATCTGGTATCCAAAGGGGTCTACCTTTTAACCTAATTGGATATTCAGACTCTGATTATGCTAGATGTAAGGTCGATAGGAAGAGTACATCAGGGACGTGCCAATTTCTAGGAAGGTCCCTGGTGTCGTGGAGTTCTAAGAAACAAACCTCCGTTGCCCTATCCACCGCTGAGGCCGAGTACGTTGCCGCAGGACAGTGTTGTGCGCAACTAGTTTGGATGAGGCAAACCCTCAGGGACTTTGGCTACAATCTAAGCAAAGTCCCACTCCTATGTGACAATGAGAGTGCTATTCGCATGGTGGACAATCCTGTTGAGCACAGCCGCACAAAGCACATTGACATCCGACATCACTTTTTGAGAGACCACCAGCAAAAGGGAGATATCGAAGTGTTTTATATTAGCACCGAGAACCAGCTAGCCGATATCTTTACCAAGCCTTTAGATGAAAAGACCTTTTGCAGGCTGCGTAGTGAGCTAAATGTCTTAGATTCGCGGAACTTGGATTGTGTAGCATACATATGTATTATGCTTTGATCATGTTCTCTTATGCATTTTTGTTCATTTATGGTGCTCAAGTTGTACAAACTCTCCCCAGACCTCAAAAGTCCATGTGTGAGTAATGCACATATTTAGGGGGAGATGTCCTACAACTTGACCCTTTGAGACTAACCACATGTTTGAGCTTGCTTGATTTAGTCTCAAAGGTGGATTGAAAGGGAAAAGGTGAACTTGGACCATGCAAGACTTCCACTGCACTTCGATGAGAGGGTAACTCATTCCAAGTTCATCTCCATATTTGAGAGCACCTAGAGGGGGGGTGAATAGGTGATCCTGTAGAACTTGAAACTTAAGCCACAAAAACTTGGTTAAGTGTTAGCACAATAATCGCCAAGTGGCTAGAGAGGAGTCTTCAACAAAACACAATAACCACAAAGATATCAATCACAGAGATGGCACGGTGGTTATCCCGTGGTTCGGCCAAGACCAACGCTTGCCTACTCCACGTTGTGGCGTCCCAACGGACGAGGGTTGCAATCAACCCCTCTCAAGCGGTCCAAAGACCCACTTGAATACCACGGTGTTTTGCTTGCTTTTCTTAATCCCGTTCGCGAGGAATCTCCACAACTTGGAGCCTCTCGCCCTTACACTTGAAGTTCACAAAGAAGCACGGAGTAAGGGAGGGATTAGCAACTCACACAAGACACAAAGATCACAGCAAATACGCACACACAAGACCCAGACTTAAGCTCGAAAGACTAGCACACTAGAACGGAGCTCAAATCACTAGAATGTCGAACAAGTGCGCAAGAATGAAGTGTGAGTGATCAAGATTGCTCAAGGAATGCTTGGTGTACTCCTCCATGCGCCTAGGGGTCCCTTTTATAGCCCCAAGGAAGCTAGGAGCCGTTGAGAGCAATCCTGAAAGGCAGATCTTGCCTTCTGTCGACTGGAGCACCGGACAGTCCGGTGCACCACCGGACAATGTCCGGTGCAAATATCCTTCCTTATTTGGAGAAGCCGACCGTTGGAGTCTGAGAGTCGTTGGCGCACCGGACACTGTCCGATGCACACCGGACAGTCCGGTGCACCAATGTGACCGTTGGCTCGGCCACGCGTCACGCGCGGAATCCTCGGCCGACCGTTGCCCCGGCTGACAGTTGGCTCACCGGACAGTCCGGTGCACCACCGGACATACCGGTGAATTTTAGCCGTACGCCGTTGATGGTTTCCCGAGAGCGACGAGTTCGCCTGTGAATGGCCCACCGGACAGTCTGGTGCACCACTGGACCGACCGGTGAATTTTAGCCGTACACCGCCGTCGAAGTCCCGAGAGCAGCCTATTCGCCAGAGCCAGCCTGGCGCACCGGACACTGTCCGGTGCACCACTGGACAGTCCAGTGCACTCAGACTGAGCAAACTTTGGCTGAACAAAGCCATCTCATTTCCAATTCAATTTCTCCTGTTTCCAGCACTTAGACACAATACATTAGTCCATAAAACAATGTACTAAGTCTAGAAACATACCTTTTGACATGATTTGCACTTTGTCCACCACTTTGCATAGATTAGCACAAAAGCACTTGCGTTGGCACTCAATCACCAAAATACTTAGAAATGGCCCAAGGGCACATTTCCCTTTCAATCTCCCCCTTTTTGGTGATTTATGCCAACACAACATAAAGTGACTAGAACAAGTGCAATATCAATGCAAATGAAAACCAAAAGTTGTTTTGAATCAATTTTGGCATATATGGATCACTCTTTGCCACCACTTGGTTTGTTTTTGAAATCAAACTCAATTTCCTACCTCTAAGTCAAATCCACTTGTAGAGACATAAAGAGAGGTATTCCAAAAGAAAATTGATCAAGGATTTCAAAAACTCCCCCTTTTCCCATAATCAACACTTCTCCCCACAAGAGGCCAACTTTTGACAAAAGAGACAATAAAAGAGTTTTGACAAACCAAAAGCTCTATTCTACTATTTTCAATATTTCTCAAGTGGTAGCTGATCCATTTATTGCTTTGGCCTTTATTTTCTCCCCCTTTGGCATCAAGCACCAAAACGGGATCAATCTTGGCCCTAGAACCCCATTGCCTCACCGAAATCTTCAAATAAGAATATAAAGGCAATAAGAGGACATGAGATGAACTTGGAATAAGTTACCCTCTCATCGGAGTGCAGTGGAAGTCTTTCATGGTCCAAGTCCACCTTTTCCCTTTCAAACCACCTTTGAGACTAAAAACAAGCAAACTCAAGCACACGGTTAGTCTCAAAGGGTCAAGTTGTAGCACAGCTCCCCCTAAATATGTGCATCACTTGCAAAAAGGACTTGTGAGGTTCAGGGAGTGTTTGTACAACTTGAGCACCACAAGTAAGCAACAAAGTGCATAAGGAACATGATCAAAGGCATAAATACATGTATGCTATAAATCAATCCAAGTTCCACGAATCTAGGACATTTAGCTCACTACGCAGCCTGCAAAAGGTCTTTTCATCTAAAGGCTTAGTGAAGATATCGGCTAGCTGGTTCTCGGTGCTAACATGAAACACTTCGATATCTCCCTTTTGCTGGTGGTCTCTCAAAAAGTGATGCCGGATGTCAATGTGCTTTGTGCGGCTGTGCTCAACAGGATTTTCCGCTATTCGGATAGCACTCTCATTGTCACATAGGAGTGGGACTTTGCTCAGATTGTAGCCAAAGTCCCGGAGGGTTTGCCTCATCCAAAGTAGTTGCGCACAACACTGTCCTGCGGCAACGTACTCGGCCTCAGCGGTGGATAGGGCAACGGAAGTTTGTTTCTTAGAGTTCCACGACACTAGGGACCTTCCTAAGAATTGGCACGTCTCCAATGTACTCTTCCTATCGACCTTACATCCAGCATAGTCGGAATCTGAGTATCCAATCAAGTCAAAGTTAGACCCCTTTGGATACCAGATCCCGAAGCAAGGCGTAGCGACTAAATATCGAAGAATTCGCTTTACAGCCACTAAGTGACACTTCTTAGGATCGGATTGAAATCTAGCACACATGCATACGCTAAGCATAATATCCGGTCTACTAGCACATAAATAAAGCAAAGAACCTATCATGGACCGGTATGTTTTTTGATCAACGGACTTACCTCCTTTGTTGAGGTTGGTGTGTCCGTCAGTTCCCATCAGCGTCTTTGCGGGCTTGGCGTCCTTCATCCCAAACCGCTTTAACAAGTCTTGCGTGTACTTTGTTTGGGAGATGAAGGTGCCGTCCTTGAGTTGCTTCACTTGGAACCCAAGGAAGTAGTTCAACTCGCCCATCATCGACATATTGAATTTCTGCGTCATCACCCTGCTAAACTCTTCACAAGACTTTTGGTTAGTAGAACCAAATATTATGTCATCGACATAAATTTGGCACACAAAAAGATCACCATCGCAAGTCTTAGTGAAAAGAGTTGGATCGGCTTTCCCAACCTTGAAAGCATTAGTAATTAAAAAGTCTCTAAGGCATTCATACCATGCTCTTGGGGCTTGCTTAAGTCCATAGAGCGCCTTAGAGAGCTTACACACGTGGTCGGGGTACCGTTCATCCTCGAAGCCAGGGGGTTGCTCCACGTACACCTCCTCCTTGATCGGCCCGTTGAGGAAAGCGCTCTTCACATCCATTTGGTACAACCTGAAAGAATGGTGAGCGGCATATGCTAGCAAAATACGAATTGATTCTAGCCTAGCCACAGGAGCAAACGTCTCCTCAAAGTCCAAACCTGCGACTTGGGCATAACCTTTTGCCACAAGTCGAGCCTTGTTCCTCGTCACCACCCCGTGCTCGTCCTGTTTGTTGCGGAACACCCATTTGGTTCCCACAACATTTTGTTTGGGATGAGGCACCAGTGTCCAAACTTCATTGTGCTTGAAGTTGTTGAGTTCCTCCTGCATGGCCAATACCCAGTTCGGATCTAGCAAGGCCTCTTCTACCCTGAAAGGCTCAATAGAAGAGGCAAAGGAGTAATGCTCACAAAAATTAACTAATCTTGAACGAGTAGTTACTCCCTTGCTAATATCACCCAAAATTTGGTCGACGGGATGATTCCTTTGAATCGTCGCTCGAACTTGGGTTGGAGGTGCCTGAGGTGCTTCTTCCTCTTCAACTTGAACATCATGTGCTCCCCCTTGATCATGCGCCTCCACTTGAGGTACCTGTTCGTCATCTTGGGTTTGGGGATGCACCATTGTTGAGGAAGACGGTTGATCTTGCTCCAATTGTTCCTGAAGCCGCACATCTCCAATCGCCATGGTGCGTATCGCGGCCGTTGGAACATCTTCTTCATCTACATCATCAAGATCAACAACTTGCTCTCTTGGAGAGCCATTAGTCTCATCAAATACAACGTCGCTAGAGACTTCAACCAAACCCGATGATTTGTTGAAGACCCTATACGCCTTTGTATTTGAGTCATAACCTAATAAAAACCCTTCTACAGCTTTGGGAGCAAATTTAGAAATTCTACCTTTCTTCACAAGAATATAACACTTGCTCCCAAATACACAAAAATAAGACACATTGGGTTTGTTACCAGTTAGCAGCTCATATGAAGTCTTCTTGAGGAGGCGGTGAAGATAGACCCTGTTGATGGCGTGGCAAGCCGTGTTCACGGCTTCCGACCAAAAACGCTCGGGGTCTTGAACTCTCCAAGCATAGTCCTCGCCATATCGATGAGCGTCCTGTTCTTCCTCTCTACCACACCATTTTGCTGAGGTGTGTAGGGAGCGGAGAACTCGTGCTTGACCCCCTCATCCTCAAGGAACTCCTCCACTTGAAGATTCTTGAATTCGGACCCGTTGTCGCTCCTTATCTTCTTCACCTTGAGCTCAAACTCATTTTGAGCTCTCCTGAGGAAGCACTTGAGGGTCCCTTGGGTTTCAGATTTATCCTGCAAAAAGAATACCCAAGTGAAGCGGGAAAAATCATCAACTACAACAAGACCATACTTACTTCCTCCTATACTTAAATAGGCGACGGGTCCGAAGAGGTCCATATGAAGCATCTCCAAGGGTCTTGATGTGGTCATCACATTTTTGGTGTGATGAGAGCCTCCCACCTGTTTCCCTGCTTGACAAGCTGCACAAGGTCTATCTTTTTCGAAATGTACATTAGTTAGACCTATCACGTGTTCTCCCTTTAGAAGCTTGTGGAGGTTCTTCATCCCCACATGTGCTAAGCGGCGATGCCACAACCAGCCCATGCAAGTCTTAGCCATTAAGCATGCATCTAGACCGGCCTCTTCTTTTGCAAAATCAACCAAATAAAGTTTGCCGTCTAGTACACCCTTAAAAGCTAGTGAACCATCACATCTTCTAAAGACAGACACATCTACATTTGTAAATAGACAATTATATCCCATTTTGCATAATTGACTAACAGATAACAAATTATATCCAAGCGACTCAACTAAAAACACATTAGAAATAGAGTGCTCAGATGAAATAGCAATTTTACCTAACCCTTTTACCTTGCCTTGGTTCCCATCACCGAATATTATTGAATCTTGGGAATCCTTGTTCTTGACATAGGAAGAGAACATCCTCTTTTCTCCCGTCATGTGGTTTGTGCATCCACTGTCGATAATCCAGCTTGAACCCCCGGATGCATAAACCTGCAAGGTAAATTTAGGCTTGGGTCTTAGGTACCCAACTCTTGTTGGGTCCTACAAGGTTAGTCACAATTGTCTTAGGGACCCAAATGCAAGTTTTATCTCCCTTGCATCTTGCCCCTAATTTCCTAGCAAGCACCTTCTTATTCTTTCTATAAATGGCAAAAGAAGCATTGCAAGCATGATATATTGTAGAAGGTTCATTAACTTTCTTATTAACAACATTTCTCCTAGGCATATTATGAATAACATTTCTCCTACCAACATTTCTATCATGCACATAGGAAGAACTAGAAGCAAACATGGCATGAGAATCAAAAGCATCATTACAACTCCTATGAGTATTTCTAGATTGTCTCCTATCATGGTACATAAAGGCATGGTTCTTTTGCACACTACTAGCCATAGGGGCCTTCCCTTTCTCCTTGGTGGAGATGGGAGCCTTATGGCTTGTTAAGTTCTTGACTTCCCTCTTGAAGCCAAGACCATCCTTAATTGAGGGGTGTCTACCAATTGTGTAGGCATCCCTTGCAAATTTTAGTTTGTCAAATTCACTCTTGCTAGTCTTAAGTTGGGCATTAAGACTAGCTACTTCATCATTTAATTTAGAAATGCGCTTTAGGTGTTCACTACAAGTATCAACATTAAGATCTTTACACCTAGTGCAAACATGTTCTACACAAGAGTTAGATTTACTGGCTACTTCTAGTTTAGCATTTAAATCATCATTAACACCTTTTAAAGTAGCAATGGTTTCATGACAAGTAGATAGTTCATAAGAAAGCATTTCATTTCTTTTAACTTCTAAAGCATGAGCTTTTTGTGCCTCTACAAATTTATCATGTTCTTCATACAACAAATCCTCTTGCTTTTCTAAAAGTCTATCCTTTTCATTCAAGGCATCAATTAACTCATTAATTTTGCCAATTTTAATTCTATCCAAACCTTTAAATAAACTAGAATAGTCTATCTCATCGTCATTACTAGAATCATCATCACTTGAAGAAGCATAAGTGGTATCCCGAGTACATACCTTCTTCTCCTTCGCCATGAGGCATGTGTGATGCTCGTTGGGGAAGAGGGATGACTTGTTGAAGGCAGTGGCGGCGAGTCCTTCATTGTCGGAGTCGGAGGAGGAGCAATCCGAATCCCACTCCTTTCCGATATGTGCCTCGCCCTTGGCCTTCTTGTAATTCTTCTTCTTCTCCCTCTTGTTTCCTTTTTCCTGGTCACTATCGTTAT
This sequence comes from Zea luxurians, assembly GCA_029449295.1. Lineage (NCBI taxonomy): Eukaryota > Viridiplantae > Streptophyta > Magnoliopsida > Poales > Poaceae > Zea > Zea luxurians. The sequence continues at coordinate 30,431,725 of JAOPSE010000010.1, read as the reverse complement.
CGGGACAGTTAGCAATAAAATGACCAAGCTTACCACATTTGAAGCATGAGCGCTTCCCCTTTGACTTGGTCTTGCTTGGCTGTCCCTTGCGACTCTTAAGCGCCGTCTTGAAGCGCTTGATGATGAGGGCCATCTCTTCATCATTTAGCCCTGCCGCCTCAACTTGCGCCACCTTGCTAGGTAACGCCTCCTTGCTTCTCGTTGCCTTGAGAGCAACAGGTTGAGGCTCATTGATTGGACCATTCAGTGCGTCGTCCACGTACCTCGCCTCCTTGATCATCATTCGCCCGCTTACGAATTTTCCAATGACTTCTTCGGGCGACATTTTTGTGTACCTGGGATTCTCACGAATATTATTCACCAAATGAGGATCAAGAACGGTAAAGGACCTTAGCATTAGTCGGACGACGTCGTGGTCCGTCCATCGCGTGCTTTCGTAGCTCCTTATTTTGTTGATAAGGGTCTTGAGCCAGTTGTATGTTTGGGTTGGCTCCTCGCCCCTTATCATCGCAAATCTTCCGAGCTTGCCTTCTACCAGCTCCATCTTGGTGAGCAAGGTAACATCGTTCCCCTCATGAGAGATCTTGAGGGTGTCCCAGATTTGCTTGGCATTGTCCAAGCCGCTCACCTTATGGTACTCGTCCCTGCACAAGGAGGATAATAACACAGTAGTAGCTTGTGCGTTTCTATGAATCTGTTCATTAATAAATATGGGACTATCCGAGCTATCAAATTTCATTCCATTCTCAACAATCTCCCATATGCTTGGATGGAGAGAGAATAGGTGACTACGCATTTTGTGGCTCCAAAATCCATAGTCCTCCCCATCAAAGTGTGGAGGCTTGCCGAGAGGAATGGAGAGCAAATGTGAATTTGAACTTTGAGGAATACGCGAATAATCGAAAGAAAAGTTTGAGTTAACCGTCTTTCGTTTGTCGTAGTCGTTGTCGTCGTTGTCCTTATGGGAAGAAGTGGACTCATCACTGTCGTCGTAGTAGACGATCTCCTTGATGCGTCTCGTCTTCTTCTTCCTTCCATCTTTGCGTCTATGGCCCGAGCCCGAGTCGGTAGGCTTGTCATCCTTAGGCTCGTTGACGAAGGACTCCTTCTCTTTATCGTTGATCACGATTCCCTTCCCCTTAGGATCCATCTCTTCGGGCGATTAGTCCCTTGTGAAGAGAACGGCTCCGATACCAATTGAGAGCACCTAGAGGGGAGGGGTGAATAGGTGATCCTGTAGAACTTGAAACTTAAGCCACAAAACTTGGTTAAGTGTTAGCACAATAATCGCCAAGTGGCTAGAGAGGAGTCTTCAACAAAACACAATAACCACAAAGATATCAATCACAGAGATGGCACGGTGGTTATCCCGTGGTTCGGCCAAGACCAACGCTTGCCTACTCCATGTTGTGGCGTCCCAACGAACGAGGGTTGCAATCAACCCCTCTCAAGCGGTCCAAAGACCCACTTGAATACCACGGTGTTTTGCTTGCTTTTCTTAATCCCGTTCGCGAGGAATCTCCACAACTTGGAGCCTCTCGCCCTTACACTTGAAGTTCACAAAGAAGCACGGAGTAAGGGAGGGATTAGCAACTCACACAAGACATAAAGATCACAGCAAATACGCACACACAAGACCCAGACTTAAGCTCAAAATACTAGCACACTAGAACGGAGCTCAAATCACTAGAATGTCGAACAAGTGCGCAAGAATGAAGTGTGAGTGATCAAGATTGCTCAAGGAATGCTTGGTGTACTCCTCCATGCGCCTAGGGGTCCCTTTTATAGCCCCAAGGCAGCTAGGAGCCGTTGAGAGCAATCCTGGAAGGCAGATCTTGCCTTCTGTCGACTGGCGCACCGGACAGTCCGGTGCACCACCGGACAATGTCCGGTGCAGATATCCTTCCTTATTTGGCGAAGCCGACCGTTGGAGTCTGAGAGTCGTTGGCGCACCGGACACTGTCCGATGCACACCGGACAGTCCGGTGGACCAATGTGACCGTTGGCTTGGCCACGCGTCACGCGCGGAATCCTCGGCCGACCGTTGCCCAGTTGGCTCACCGGACAGTCCGGTGCACCATCGGACAGACCGGTGAATTTTAGCCGTACGCCGTTGATGGTTTCCCGAGAGCGACGAGTTCGCCTGTGAATGGCCCACCGGACAGTCCGGTGCACAACCGGACCGACAGTGAATTTTAGCCGTACACCACCGTCGAAGTCCCGAGAGCAGCCTGTTCGCCAGAGCCAGCCTGGCGCACCGGACACTGTCCGGTGCACCACCGGACAGTCCGGTGCACTCAGACTGAGCAAACTTTGGCTGAACAAAGCCATCTCATTTCAAATTCAATTTCTCCTGTTTCCAGCACTTAGACACAATACATTAGTCCATAAAACAATGTACTAAGTCTAGAAACATACCTTTTGACATGATTTGCACTTTGTCCACCACTTTGCATAGATTAGCACAAAAGCACTTGCGTTGGCACTCAATCACCAAAATACTTAGAAATGGCCCAAGGGCACATTTCCCTTTCAATATTCTTATTGCCTTTGTACTCTTATTTGAAGATTTTGGTGAGGCAATGGGGTTTAAGGGCCAAGATTGATCCCGTTTTGGTGCTTGATGCCAAAGGGGGAGAAAATAAGGCCAAAGCAAGAAATGGATCAGCTACCACTTGAGAATTTTGAAAATAGTAGAATAGAGTTTTGTTTTGTCAAAATACTCTTATTGTCTCTTAGTGCTAAAAGTCTGTCTCTTGTGGGGAGATTGCTTGATTATGGGAAAATGCTTGATTATGGAAAAAGGGGGAGTTTTTGAATCTTTGATCAATTTCTCTTGGAATACCTCTCTCTATGCCTCAACAAGTGATTTTGACTTAGACATAGGAAATTGAGTTTGATTTGCAAAAACAAACCAAGTGGTGGCAAAGAATGATCCAAATATGCCAAATTTGAATCAAAACAAATTTGTGTTCTCATTTGCATTGTTGTTGCACTTCCTTTAGTTGCTTTTTGTTGTGTTGGCATAAATCACCAAAAAGGGGGAGATTGAAAGAGAAATGTGCCCTTGGGCCATTTCTAAGTATTTTGGTGATCAAGTGCCAACACAAATGGTTTAATGTGAAACTATGCCAAATGGTGGAAGAAGTGCAAAGTCGACACAAAGGTATGATTCTAGACTTAGTACATTGGTTTTTGTGTACTAACATATTTGTCTAAGTGCTAGAATCAGAAAAATTCAATTGGAAAAGACTTGGCTCGAGCAGCCAAGACTCTGCTCAGTCTGGGTGCACCGGACAGTGTCCGGTGCGCCAGACTGGCTTCTAGCGAACTGGCTGCTCTCGGGTCTCGACAGCGGCGTACGGCTATAAATCACCGGACTGTCCGGTGGTGCACCGGACAGTATCCGGTGAGTCGGCTGCGGCGAAGTCGCCGCTCTCGGGAACCAAGTCAACAGCGTACGACTATAATTCACCGGACTGTCCGGTGAGTCACCGGACTGTCCGGTGAGCCAACGGTCGGGCGCGCCATCGGTCGGCCGCGCAATCCGCGCGTGACGCGTGGCCGAGCCAACGGTCGGATGGGGGCACCGGACTGTCCGGTGTGCACCGGACAGTATCCAGTGCGCCAACGGCTCCAAGTCTCCAACGGTCGGCTGCGCCAGAATAGGAAAGAAATCCGCACCGGATAGTGTCCGGTGGTGCACCGGACTGTCCGGTGCGCCAGTCGACAGAAGGCAAGAATTGCCTTCCTGGATTGCTCTCAACGACTCCTAGCTGCCTTGGGGCTATAAAAGGGACTCCTAGGCGCATGGAGGAGCACACCAAGCATCCCTTGAGCATTCCTAAGCACCAAGACTTCATATTCGCGCATTTGATTCTTTGTGATAGCAACTAGAGCTCCATTTGAGTAGAGAACTCTCGAGTTGTGTTGAGAGCTCGTGTTGTGACTTGTGTGCGTATTGTCGCTCTGATTTTGTGTCTTGTGTGTGTTTCTCATCCCAACCTTACTTCCGTGCTTCTTTGTGATAATCAAATTGTAAGGGCGAGAGGCTCCAAGTTGTGGAGATTCCTCGCAAGCGGGATATAGTGAAACAAAGCAAAATACCATGGTATTCAAGTGGGTCTTTGGACCGCTTGAGAGGGGTTGAGTGCAACCCTCGTCCGTTGGGACGCCACAACGTGGAGTAGGCAAGTGTTGGACTTGGCCGAACCACGGGATAAACCACTTTGCCTCTCTGTGTTGATCTCCTTGTGGTTATTGTGTTTTGTAAGAACTCCTCTCTAGCCACTTGGCTTTATTGTGCTAACTCCTAATCAAGTTTTGTGGCATTAAGTTTCAAGTTTTTACAGGATCACCTATTCACCCCCCTCTAGGTGCTCTCAATAATGCTTGCGCGTACAGGACTGCTACATGCATATATATAGGACTGCCATGGATATACCAGTCCTCACCATTTGTTATTGCTTGTATGCCACTACGAATTGTCAGATGTTCCACCCAACAATTCTCTGTTAGATGAATTTCTAGCAGAGGATGACGTCTTGGATGATGTTGTTACTGAGGTGACTGTTATTTTGAAGGCCAGCGTTGAAGCTCTTAAAAATGTGGCGTCCGATCATCGTCTTTGTCCAAGGAAGTACATCAAAAGACCAAGGGAGGAGGTTCAACAAAAATTGTATGATGATTATTTCTCTGAAAATCCCCTCTACCCTCCGTCTATATTTCGTAAAAGATATCGCATATCAAGGACACTTTTTCTGCACATTGTTGAGAAGCTAGGCAAGTGGACTGACTATTTCACTACAAGGACAGATTGTACTAGTCGTCAATGCCTCACACCATTGCAGAAATGTACAGCAGCTATTCGCCAATTGGCTAATGGCAGTGCAGCTGATCACCTAGATGAATATTTGAAGATTGGTGACACAACTGCACTAGAAGCTTTGAAAAAAATTGTGGAAGGTATTATTGTTGTTTTCAGTGAAAGCTATTTGCGGCGGCCTACAGTGGAAGACATTGAACGTTTGCTAAAAGTTGGAGAGAGCAGAGGATTTCCTGGCATGTTGGGGAGTATTGACTGTATGCACTGGCAATGGGAAAGATGTCCTGTTGGATGGAAGGGTCAATTCACTCGAGGTGATAAAAAAGTACCAACTCTGATTCTTGAAGCTGTGGCCTCACATGATCTTTGGATTTGGCATGCATTCTTCGGTGTTGCTGGTTCTAATAATGATATCAATGTCCTGCAACAATCATCATTGTTTATCCGAGAACTCAAAGGGCAAGCTCCTCGAGTGCAATATACGGTTAATGGGAATCAATACAACCAAGGTTACTATCTTGCTGATGGAATATATCCAGAATGGGCTATTTTTGTTAAGTCAATATCCATGCCTATCAATGATAAAGATCAGGAATTTGCTAATCATCAAGAAGGTAAAAGAAAGGATATTGAACGAGCATTTGGTGTCCTACGACATCGATGGTGTATTTTGAAGCGACCAGTTCGTCTACATGATAAAAAACAACTAGAGAACATTATACTAGCTTGCATCATACTTCACAACATGATAGTGGAAGATGAAAAGCAAGAGGACATTGAAGAGAATCTTGATTTGAATGAGGCTGCAAGTTCTGCCATCGTCGAACAACCCGAATTCTCCTTTGGTGAATCCATTCCATTTGAAAGAGTGCTAGAGAATCAAATAGATCTTCAAGATCGTACATCTCATCTAAAATTGAAGAAGGACTTGGTTGAGCATATTTGGCAAAAATATGGGCATCGTTAAAAAGTGTTTACGAACTCATGTATTATCTTTATATGTTAAAAATATGGGCCTCGTCAAAAATATATGGATCTTCCTAAATTAACCAAGTCATGATTTTTGCGTCCCGTTTTATTTGGAGGTGTTCATTTTCTGATTTTGCGTCTAGTTTTATTTGCGTGTCCAATATGAACTGAAATGAAAGTGTCCATTTTTATTTACATATGGCAGCACATTTATCTCAAACTATTGTACTATTGTTTGGCTACAAATATACATGCCACATTAGATCATGAGACTTACTACCATTTAATTGCATTGTTTAGCTTAGGAAATAGTGAAATGAAACTCTCCATTGAGACATGGTGTTTCATTCATCCTATAACCTGATGTGGCGTTCTTGAAAATAGGGACGTGAAACTCTCCATTGTGATTAATCACAATGGCTATTTCATAACACTTTTTCCAACGATAACATGTCATCAAGGGTGTTATGAAACTAAGAATAAAATAATTTCTCTCAGTGTAAAATTTCACTTCACTATTTTATAAATTAACATACCAATTAAATGCTGTAACTAAATAGCCAATAGAAATCAGTAAAATATGTGAAGATGAAACAAACCACTTTCAATGGATGTTTCACACGATTTTCAAGACCTTAGAAACGGGTTGATATGGTTTCACCCCATGAAACCAATTTTTTCCTATGAAACTTATTTATCTTAAATACTATGTCATGTCATCTATAATAGTGACATGGCATATTATTAAACATGGATGAAACTATCATGAAACTACCATTATGAATAAGACTTACCCAGCTCTGAACCTTAAATGCTAAAATCGACAAGAATGCCAGTAGTCGTAGAGTTCATGGGCCAAAGCGTGCCTATACATCCAGACCATGAGAAAGCCGATGCGATGCATAAAAAATGACAGCCCGCTACCACAAAGTTAGCACATGGGCACATGGCTAACGAGGGAAAAGGCCCACCAAAAACACGAAACAAGCAAAGACCATCCAGTGATCCAGGCCTGGCCTGACCAGGGCAGCCACACTCAAGTAGTAAAGACTCTTTTCTTTGATCTAGTTCGAAGAGTATATTGACAATTCCAAAAAACTGCTCATACTATCATTATAGTATAATGACGAGTGGTTGTATATGGTGCTATCGTCTAGTGATGCCCCCATCGTCTAGTGGTTCAGGACATCTCTCTTTCAAGGAGGCAGCGGGGATTCGACTTCCCATGGGGGTAGGGAGTATTATAAAAAGAGGTTAATCATAGATTATCAAAAAGCCTAGAAAAAATTCTTCCTGGGTCGATGCCCGAGCGGTTAATGGGGACGGACTGTAAATTCGTTGACGATATGTCTACGCTGGTTCAAATCCAGCTCGGCCCAAAAATTTAGGGCTTCGTGAATATGAACTAAATCTATTTTTTCTAAGAGTCGACTTTCTCGTGGTGCAAAATTGAAAACACCCCTAGACCTTTTTTAGTGGCTTTCGGATGAAACAGTGAAAACATATATTGAAGAACTTTTAGCGGCTTTTACTGGTTTCCACTAAAAGGTTTTTAGCTTTTTCATAGCTTATAGACCACAACGGTTTTTCCATATCTCACAGCCCACAACAGCTTTTTTCACAGTCACAATCCAACCAAATAGACCCTAAAGCTGCATGAAATTCCCTCGCTCGGTTCATGATTAGCTTGATTCGAGTCGAATCGGTTTGTTTGAATTTTTAGCTAAGGTGACATACCACCTCGGTTGGTTAACGAGTCAGTTCGTGAGCTAAATAAGCTATCACATTTTAGCAAACGAAATTATATACATATTATTTACGCACCAATTAATGAACATGCCACATATATGTGTGATATTTATATCTTATGAGTTAAATTTATGATTGATGAATTGTGTCTATATGTTAAATTGGTCTGTACGGCTATGCATGTTGGTTAAATTGATGAACATTTGTATGTTAATTTGGTATTACAGTATGTGAAACTATAAAGTATAATTATTATTTTATATTGTTCGATTGGTTTGTGATTAATAGAAATTTATTATTACATATATTGTTTTTTTTTGCTAAATTACGAGCTAAATGGATCAGTTTAAACTTGTAAATGAGTCTATTGGCTCTGTAACTAGTGAGCCGAGGGAGTGGAGTGGAGTCGAGCCGAACGTGTTTGTTAGCTTAACAAACAATACAACTCCTGACGAGGCGAGTGAACTGCTCGATATGGAGGCCTACGGGTCGCGCTCGTCCCGGACCTGACCTCCACTCCATCCACTCCACCGCTAGGGACCAGAACTAGGGTTTGCGAAATCGTGACGCGAGCACTTGAAGATTCGCGAAAGACAGCGCGACCGACCCGCGGCGATGGCCACCGTCCACCCTCAATCCCCGGCGGGGCCCACCCCTCTCCCGCAGGAGGAGCGACACGCGGATGCCCCGGAACCGCCCGCCGTCTCCGGAGAACCCGCCGCCGGAGCGGAGGCGGGCGGCGAGATCGCCGCGCTCGACAAGCAGCTCGCCGTCGTCGGCGGCGGCGAGGAGAGGAGGCCGGCCGGGGCCGGGGCCGCCAGCGCAGGCGGGGGAGGGAAGCTGGTGGCGGAGGCCATGCGCAAGTACGCTGCCCCGCGGTCGTCGCGCTTCCACGGCGTCACCAGGTACGAGCACGGCGGTGTTCTGCCCGCCTTTCAGTGGCTTTGACTTTGAGGTTGTGCTCTGGTTTGATTTGGGCGTGCACTGCTGCTCTGGTTCGGGGGCAGGCTCAAGTGGAGCGGCAAGTACGAGGCGCACCTTTGGGACAACACCAGCCAGGTCGAAGGCCGCAAGCGCAAGGGCAAGCACGGTATGTACCCTACCAACCTCGGATCCGAGCTCTAGCTCACTGTAAAACATCTGAATGTTTGGGCTAGAACGTTGATGCGGTATAGTTAGGAATGACGATGACATGTGCACACTATTACTTTTGACACAAGAAACCGGGAACATGGAACTTGTCCACGATCCTTGTTCTGGAAATGTTCGGTTCCAGGAACGCCGGAACAATCTCGTCTGCATATTGTTAAAATCTTTTTAAAGCAATTCTCCCACGATGTAACGGGAAATTGCTTTTTTAGGTCGCTTGCTATTGTCGCTCGCCAAAATACCCCGCCATTCGTCGCATTTGCTTACTTGCCTCGCTTAAGCAGCGTATAGTAGATAACTTATCAGTGTACCTATTCACATGCTTTTTATAGATCTAATAATTCTAAATGCCAATTTTATCCTCTGCTGCATTCTCGACGTGCGACTGTTCATATCCCGCTGCCCAGCGCCGCGTCAACTCTCGTCGGCATCTAGCCGCAGCTGGCCATCGAGCTGCCATGCGCCTATGCCGGATGGCAGTTCTGTTTACAATTTGTGCTTTCCCCAATTTGCTGTACGTAATAGTTAATTTAGTTTACGCAATAGAAACCATCACATCCATCTGCTAGGGAAAAATAATTGTGCATGCACTTGTGAGAAGGCGCTGCATTCATAGTTGCCAGTTATGCTGCTACTACTTGTACACGTAGTTGGTATTTTTTCTGTACTCCAGTAGCTTGCCGCTCTAGTCTCGAGCAGATGCAGAGGACGGCGAGAATGCAGCAGAGGGTAAAATTGGCATTTAGAATTATCAGGTCTATAGAAAACATGTGAATACGTATACTGGGGTATTTTATTTACTACGTGCTACTTAAGTGGGGCCATTAGGTGAGTACGACAAATGGCACGGTATTTTGGCGAGCGGCAACGACAAGCGACTTAAAAAAGCAATTTTCCCGTACGGGGAAAATTGCTTTCCCCATTCCTCGACCATGTCGATCTAGGAACCTGGTTACTAAGAGATCAATAATCCAAAATTATGTTTCCTTTTTTGCAGCATAGTAGATATCAGTGAAAGATAACTGAAATCCTATTCCTGGCCTATTTTCAAGGTGTCTTAACTAATTGTCACTCCATGATTTCAATACACAAACGAATGATCAGCAAGCCACCTAGTATTTCCTATAATAGTTTTAGTTGAAAAGGTGGAGATAGATCATGGGACTATGATAGTACTAATTTTGGGTTAACAAAGTTAGTACCTATGGATGCATCAGGTAGCCATCAATCTTGTATTACTGAATGGGTTATCATGACTAGTGTTATGCTTAAAAATGCATTATATGATGGTCCATGATTTTATCTGATGCCCATGTAAATATTTGGCCAAAGAATCATCAACACCTGAAAGCTTACATGTCCAGTAGTCCTCAAATTTTCTCTCTTCTTTAGCTGATCCTTCATTTAATGTTGTGCATTGGGCCTGGCTTCCATTCTTGGCTGCTGTTGTGGTCTTCAGTGTACTTAGGTGAGTATTGCTATTCATCGAAGGGGCTCATTTGGAACACAAGAACTGCTTGAGTTTTAACTTCTTTTCTGGCATTACAGGCAGCTATGTCGATGAAGAGCAGGCTGCAAAGGCACATGATTTGGCTGCCCTTAAATATTGGGGCACAGGGCCAAACACCAAACTGAACTTCAATGTAAGAATCACATGTTGCTTAGCACCTACTGATGCACTAGGAACTGGTGTTTCTTATTCAAGAACAGAAGTAAATTGCATTAATATCTGTTACGTGTTATCAGATTTCTGATTATGAGAAAGAAATTGAGGTTATGAAGACAATGTCCCAAGATGAATTTGTGGCCTACATAAGGAGGTCAGTGCTACAGTCAAGAAAATTATATTGTACTAGTAATGTGCTGATTATTTTATTGTTATGGTTTATTATTACAGGCAAAGCAGTTGTTTCTCAAGAGGTACTTCATCATACCGGGGTGTAACCAGGTGCTATTCTTGATTTGCTAATTGAACAAATAATATAATCATTTGGTTTCCTTTGTTTTTTATGTTGCCCTTAACTAGGGAAGTTTTAGTTGTCTGCAAGTTTTGCAACTTTCTCTAATCATATTTTGTTTTTACCAATAGACGGAAGGATGGTAAATGGCAAGCAAGAATTGGTAGGATCGGTGAGAGTAGAGACACCAAAGACATTTACCTTGGGACCTTTGGTGAGTGAAGTGCTGTAATATACCATGTCGACCTTGTGGGACTTCCAAAGGTTTTCTATCAACTAGAAAGCAACTGTCAGCTGATGCAGTTATCTTTAATTGAAATTGACTATCGGTTTGCAGAAACTGAAGAAGAGGCAGCTGAAGCTTATGACATTGCAGCGATCGAGCTTCGGGGTGTTCATGCAGTCACCAACTTTGACATTAGTAATTACTGTGAAGATGGTTTGAGAAAATTAGAAGGCCCATCAGAGGTGGCTAAGCTTGAAAGTCCGTCGGAGGTTGTGAAGCTCGCTGGGCAATAGATACTAGATTAGCAACGTGTAAATTAGTTTCTATTTCGTTTCTTTTGTTGTCATATTCTCACCCTTTTGTATTCCTGATACTTTTTTTTTTGCTGTTTTGTGAGTTCGCTCCTTGGCCCTTGCCTTATTGGCAAGCCAGTATTTACCCGACTCGAAAGGACGATGTGATGTTGTATTTTAGCCTCACAGAAAGGTATTACTAACCTTTGATGTCACTGCAGAAGTCGACACCATGTTAGAAATTTAGTTCTTCATTCGTCGTCGATGAGCATGTCCAGTGTTATTATATAATTGTAAGCTACTGTTTCTAATGGGGGAGGAATGAAAACAGAACATGAACATTCTTTCCTATTAAGCCGATGCGGCTTCCTCCACGGTGACATAGTCCACGTCGGCTAAAAACAGCTACCGCACGTCTACACTGTTACAATATATATATATATATATATATATATATATATATATATATATATATATATATATATATATATATATATATATATATATATATATAACATGTGATCAACCCCTGACAGTTATTCTAAGGGACATACCCCTTGGGAACCACTGTAGACACTTGTATATAAACTGTTCTGTCACTGCAATAAAGAACAACAGTTCTGTCATTTGTATTCTCTCTGTCTCTCTCCACTGAGTATACTTCAACACGTTATCAGCACGATTGCTAACGAAATCAGAGAAAGAGGAAGAATCTGTCGCTCGCTGTTTTGGGATGGAGTTGCTGTTCGTGAAAGAGTGAAGATCTCGACAAAAAGGTACGATGTCTAACATCGTAGCATAAGTGCTCTACCTTTCCCTTCGATCTTCACAATTCGACTGCGCTCCTTCGGTGATGCGCATTAAAAGAACGCACGCAACATGCGCCCGCGTGCATCGGCATCCGCGACCGGCCGGTGACAGTCCCAGGCTTGCGCGACTTGTCGCCGGGGGCACAGACCCCGCCACCCTCAGCGAGGACGCGACGCCGCTCGACCAGGCGCAGGAGCGAGCGCTCCTCGGCCCCGGCTCGCGACGCGGGCCCGGCTGCCGGCGTTGGATCCTTGGCGTTGGCCGCGGCAGCCCGGCGCATCCGGCGCTCGGCCACGGCGACCAGGGCGCGACCAGATCTGAAATGGGCCTCCTGGCGCGTGGGTGCGACAGCAGTCGCCGGCGCGGCACTTGCGCGGCCGGCCGAGCCCGGCGCGGGTGGGTGTGCTCGGGCCTCATCCAGCCCCGACGTTGCTCGGGCGCAGCAACGGCCGGTCGGCGGCATGGGCGCGCAGCGCTCGGGCCTCGGCGCTGGTGGCAGGCCTCCGGCAGGGGCGGCCGGGTCCCCATCGGCGCGCACTACTGTGCGCGGCCGGCCTTGGCCTTGGCTCGCTCTAGCAAGGGCGGCCAGGCACCCTTGGCGCACGCGCCTGCCACACGCCGGCGCGGGAGCGTCCGGCCCCAGGCTCGTGGGCGCGGCTGGCCACCGGCATGGCGAGCCCCTGCGCGGGCGACGGCGGCCCGACGCGGGCGGACTCTGTGCGTCGCGGGCATGGCCGGCCCCCGGGAAACGGTGGCGGCGGTAGCGCTCCCCGCCTGGTGTCGGTCGGGATTAGCCCCTGGCGGCGGCTACAGAGGCTGGGGCGGTTAGGGTTTGCAAAACCTTAACCGCCCCCATTTATAATGGGCGTACTGGCCTTGGATGGGCCATCTGGGCTGGCCAGCCAGGCTGGGCCAGCGTCCTAGCCACCTGGCCCGCCTGGCTGGTCGCCTCGGCTGCTTCCAAGGGCCTAGAATGGCTTATTTTATCATTTTAAATCTAGAATTTAAGTGTAAGACTGTTTTATATGTATTTTCAGTTCTAACTTGAGTTAGGACGTCTAAATTTGCATATTTAGACTGATGATGATATATATAAATGCACACACTTGTCTGTTTTTATTATGAAAAAAAATCAGACTTGATAGTGAATTATATTGTTTTTACATTTATAATTCACATATTTTCGACTTGCTTTGTTTTTGCATTATTTATGATTGCATGGAAAACATAGCACATATAATAAGTCGAAACTGAATGGTCTACATGCAACATGAGGTTGCAGTTTTTGGGTGAAAGCATAGGGTGATGGAGTCCTAAGCACTGGCTGCGCTAAATTCTTTATAGAATTTAGTAGCCCAGAGACCGTGCTTTAGGCCGCATTTAAAATGCCTATCACTATGAGGTCTACATCTTTCGAGATGATTACCTATACGTGCTACCCAAAAAGATCACGGACCATGCAGGCGTCGCGGGCTATGGAGCCAGGCTGGACGCTGCAGTCATGCTGACTGCTACAAGAATTCTTTTAATTAAGTTCTACTTAATTAAATGATGAATTCTTGCAAAATATGATACATATCTTGAACTTGGGATTATTCAACACATGATGGAGATCTAAGCTTTGGCTGCAATAAGTTCTTGGAATTTATTTGCCCAGAGACCAAGCTTTTAGACAGCAAAATGTTATTTGCCCATCAGTATGAGGTCTACATCATATGGTTATGATGATTACCTATGTGTTCTTCCAAGTAGATATGTTGGGGATGTGATGTTGGTTATTCATCTTTATGGTGATTTCCATTTTATTTTGAAATTTTGGTCAAGCACAGGGTAGTGGAGTCCTAAGCATTGGCTGCGTTATGTTCCTTGAATATATCAGCCCAGAAACCATACTTTCAGGCAGCAAAAGTTTTGCCCACTACTGGGAGATCTACTCCATTGTTTCATTACATGGAGATTATCTACGTTGTGTACACCAATTTTCAAAAATCTTTGGTACACTTTATGTGATACCTGGAATTCTCCAACATATAAAGATATGTTATATTTTGCGGCAAAGTTGCAACAGCAAACGGAAATGGTTATGCCATTTGAAGGATAATTATTTAATAGAGTTTGATGAACTCGCCTAATGGGCTTAATTATCCTTAATGTTCATTGGATATGTTCATTTCATTTTTGCATGATATGGGAATTCACCTCTTCATTTTGGAGGAAATGAGATGCTCTCTTCCTCTTACGGTTCTTATGAAAAGAACTTATGTGCTTTTGTGGCTTGATATGCAAGCAAGCACAAAATGAATAGCAAAGAAAATCATAAGACCTGTGGGACTTATGAGTATGTGTCTACATTATGTTGTAGATTAACACTTTGTATTCATATATTTTGCTTGAAAGCAAATATATAAGCACATTAAAAAGGGAAGGGCAATGAGTATGACAAACTCTTTTGTCATTACACTATACGTGATATAGTGTTGTATGCCCAGGCATCTAATCTTGTATATGAAATCCCAATAGATGCATACTACTCATGAAAGCTAAGATATGAAGTGTACTTCAATCTTCCATCTAACATGATAACAGTGGTTAGTTGTGTAATTCATGATTTGGACTAATCATGTAACAACACTTCTTTTTCTAAGAGAAGACCACTTTGTTAGATGATCTGCTTTTGAGTAATATTTAAATGATGCATGAGATTTGGTATAATCTCATAATTGATGTTGTGATAGGTTCAACTCATGCGGTGTGAGTTGAACACACTCATGTGATTTGAGTGTAAAAAACTCATATGAATTTGAGTTAAACAAACTCATCGATTGGAGTTGATCACTCATGTGATTTGAGTTGAACAAACTAATCGATTAGAGTTGAACCAACTCATTAAGGGAGTTGAAGACTCATTGATTTGAGTTGTGCAAACTTGTACAGGGATTCTTCTAATTGAGGAAGAAACATGCAATGTGGAGAATTGAGCCACAAACTCTATAAGTGGGGAAACAAAATATTCTCATATTCCTTTGGAAAGAGGAAAGAATATTTTAACAATCGCTTCGCGCGATATCATGATATGTTATTATCATATCCCCTTTTGGTATTGGAAGTATCAAGGATGTGTTGATATATCCCAATTTATCTTACCAAATTATAGAGATATCCATAAAATTACTATCATGTGGAAACACAAGGTGATAGTGATGGATATTGCATATGTTTCTCAGAAACATTTCTTATAGACTGTATTCTACATACATCCTCCCATACAAAGTGTTGCATTTGTTATAACTTTTCATGTGATGATTCTTACCATGCTGGGTAAGACTGAATTGGTAATTCCATTATTGGGATGGAATGAAAAGTTATGAACAATTCTATTGGTCATGTTTTTCCCATAAGATGGATACTTGATGAGTATCATCGAAAATGAGATTTTAAGTCCCTCTTATCTTAAAATCTGATCTAAATTGGTTAAGTTCTTTAAATTGTTTCAAAGGAACGAGTGTGGTCCATTACAGAGATTGTATGGACATTGAAGGCTTTATATGGTTCTTTGGTGCATCTATATGATGATCTCAAGTGTGTCCTTCGGACAACACATGACCATTAAGCAATAATGTCTCAAGCTTGAGCACATTAGCCTCCACACTACTGAATTTACCAAATGTACTTACAATGGTGATTGTTTGTCTTGGTATTCAGAATGATATCCATAAAGGATATGATGAATCTGTGATAGATTCGAAAATTTCAGATCATTAATGACCATCAGTAATGAATTGTCATTTCCAACTAGTTATGGTTGGAGTCAGGAAGTTTTGCACGCTCCTGACTTGTGATTAACTGCATGTACTGGACGTACAAGTTCCCCTATGGTTTTTAGTACGCGGGAATCCGTGAAAAATTTCCCATGCGTACATTGGGTATGTTTTCCCAATCTCACCACCGCGGCGTACATGAATGGGCACACAGAAAACTGGGGATCTATGTGAGAATTCATTCTCCGTCGATCATTAAGTCTTAGAATCTATTCAAGAGAATCTATTTATGGCCCGTACGCTTGCTTGAATTATGAGCTTTTCCAGGCATTAGGGGGAGATTTCGAGTACCAAAAAGAATGCCAGGAAATTATAATGAATGCAGTAAGCATTCAGGCTCAGGATCACGTACTAAAACTGAACCTTTGAGTTCGAATGATTTGCAAGAAGTTGTAAATTGACTTCCATGTGCATTTACTATGATGTGTCACTAAAATTAATCCTACGTGGAAGTGCCAGAAAGAGTGGTTAAATGGAACACCACTCAACTCCCTATTACAATGATGTTGTAAATAAGAGGGGGAGAAGTATGGTCACAAATTGGGATTAAAATGCTTGCAAGCAGCTGAAGGCTAGACCTTCTGAGATAGTAAATGCAAACCAACTATTCGTTGGTAACCAACTTAGCGTTGGTGGACACCTAAAGGATATGAATTATCCTGTGAATGGAAGACATTCACAACCTAGCTCAGTGCGCACTGATGAGGCTAGGTTATTGGAAGCCCTTGATTCTCGTTTTGGGATTTCATGAGGAATCATAAGGGTACATAAAAAATGACTTTATGTCAACTGGAGAATTGTGTTATTTAAAAGCTACAAGTGTCGACACATACATCTCAGCAAATTGTATATGCACTCCAAGTGATCCAAAAGACTATGGCCATAGCAGAGCATGAGTATGCTCAAACTGGATCTTGTTGAGTGATACAATGTTGTAGAGATAGCCTTGCTCACCGGAAAGAAGTGTTAACTTATTTTCACTTCAAGGTATCTTACTGTGGATACAAGTTTGTTTTCATGGACTTGGAAACAATGAGGTGGTGAAAAAGCATGGCTAGTAGCAACTGGGTTTATACGCAAACCCAAGCATTATTTTAATGCTATAAATTCTCCTCTACTGTGAGTAGTTAAATTCCGATACAATAATATGGGCAGTAAATCATCTATCTTTGCAGTTGGTAGATGTAGTGACAACATATGCTTATATGGTCACTGGATTATGGTATTTGTGGAGTCTTGAAGGATTCCAAATACATAATCACCAATCACAAATTTGCAATGCTTGGAAAGTCTTTGTGACTTAGAGCATCCTGGTCAAATATGGTACATTCGACCTAGTGAATCCTTCCTTCTGAAAGGATACACAAAGAATGGTATGTTCAGTGTAAATATGTGCAACATATTTTAAACATACATTACTTATCGACGGAGTTCAAGATAGAGGATATGAATTGAAAGAGATTTTTCAATTCAAAGTAAACTATCTTGAATATCTTGGATACAAAATTGTCTATATCCAACATATATTGAAGAAATTCAATACGAGAGAATCATTGTTATTTGATTCTTTCTGATCATGAGGTGTGCTATTGTATCTTGCAAGAGCATCCGGCCGGATATTGCTTTGCAAAGATTTGCTAGCTAACATCACATGAGATCGAGTTATGATCTCCAGGTATACTCATGCTCTCCTTATGTTTGGATATATTGATCTTGGATATCTATAGAAGATCCCCAGGTACAAGATCAATGAAGTACTTCTGGTAAGTTGGACCTACTGTTTGATAAATGTTGATCAACAGAGATTAATGGTCACTTACACTAATCATTCTATAGTACACTTCGTGGGATTGTACAGAATGATATACTACATATTGAGGATATGTGGCGGTCATGATTTTCTAACACTGACCTTATTATCTATGGAGATAATATTACTTTGTGTTGTTTAGATGAAAAACAAGTTACGAACTAAGTCTCTACTTACTCCACATTTTAGATGTGTTTGAGAGCAGGTATGAGATGACTTAGTGATTTGTAAAGATCAGGGGGAGTTTCCTCTTGATCTGAAGAACTTGTTTCTGCATCATGTTGTACTCTTTTCTTTGCATGAGTTTTCCCCCTGTTTGGGTTTCTCATTCAAAGTTTTTAACGAGACAACATCAACACAAGGCCTATGTCGTATCATCTATTTTCCCGTAGAGGTTTTCGAGGATGATACATTATGACATAGTTATTGTTGTATTTGAACTAGGTGATGAGTTTATCTCCTTAGAGTTCAAATGAATCAACAATAGAGTATGACTACTCTCCTTATTTTTCCCACTGGGTTTTTAAGGAGACTCGACTTATATGTTGATTTCTCAGATTTTCTGACAAGATTATCTTGGAGAAATATTTGCCTGAGTTATATGTCTCATCATTTATTTTCCCCACTGGGGTTTTTGAGATGATGATTGTAGACATATTATTGTTCTTTGGGCTAGAGGTCCATGGGAGAACAACGAAATACCTTGGTTCAATTGAACCACCGACAATTATCTATAAGGATAATTGAGCTTGTGTTGTTCAGATGGAAACAGGTTATATCAGGAGCAACATATTGGTCCTAAATTGTTTTATCGCCATGAACTTCAGAAAATGGAGATATAAACATCTTGCAAACAAAGTCTTGTGATAATCAATACCGATTTATTCACAAAATCTCTACCATACTCAACGTTTTCAGAAATGTGTTGAGGTGATTGGTATGAGAAGACTTAAGTGCTTGCAAGGATCAGGGGGAGTAATTCTCTATGATATTTGACCTGTTTTGTACCATCATATTACACTCTTTTCTTTGTATGAGTTTTGCCTTGTTAAGGTTTTCTCATCCAAAGTTTTTAACGAGGTAATATCAACTAAGCTATATGCTTCATCATTGATTTTTTCCCCAAGGGGGTTTTTATGAATGATGATTAAAGCATATTTTTCTTTTGGAGTTCAATGTGAGTTTTACTCATAATCCAAAAGACATTGTGTACTCTTTATTTTTCCCACAGGGTTTTTGAGGAGATGATATATTGGAAGACAAATTGCAGATGATCAAATGGACGTGGATTGATCAAGGGGGAGTGTTACAAAATATATATATATATAACATGTGATCAACCCCTGACAGTTATTCCAAGGGACACACCCCTTGGGAACCACTGTAGACACTTGTATATAAACTGTCCTGTCACTGCAATAAAGAACAACAGTTCTGTCATTTGTATTCTCTCTGTCTCTCTCCACTGAGTATACTTCAACATACACGACGCTTCACATCACCACCGTACGCGTGGACACCTCCAGCTCCTATGTTATTTCACGCGCACATACTTGGGTCCACCGTTCCAGCTTCCTATTAAGCCGATGCGGCTTCCTCCACGGTGACATAGTCCACGTCGGCTAAAAACAGCTACCGCACGTCTACACGACGCTTCACATCACCACCGTACGCGTGGACACCTCCAGCTCCTATGTTATTTCACGCGCACATACTTGGGTCCACCGTTCCAGCTTCCTAGCGAATAAAAAAAAGGAAAACAAACCGGCTGTGCGGATGTGCCTAGAAGCCTCTCGGTGTGCCTCTAGTTTCTTACTACGGCGGCCACGCTGACAGCGGCGGCAGTGACGAAGCTGCTGCGTGCGCCTCCATCGAGCCCTGCATCCGCCTCCATCCATCACGTTTCCTTAAGGTAAAAAGGATCCCAAACTAAACTCTGATTGCTTTTCCACCATGCCGACATTGCCTTTGGTTTTGAATCTCTGCAATATGACCTCCACCTACACTTAGCACACATGCTTTTGGGTCCCTTTTTTACCTCTGCCTACATTGGAAGTCATACATGCCTTTTTATCTCCCCTATTATATGAAACCCTAAATGTGCCCAAAAAATACTTGCTAGACCGCTCCTGGCCAAGGTCTCGGTTGGCTCAGCCAAGGTAAAAAAGAAGAAAAACAATTACTTCGATCTACAAAGACAACTCAATTCAGACTCAGAGGCTGCTCTGCTTTTGGCAAGCTCGCAATATAGATGTGTAATTATTACCTGATTGGCATAGCTGATGGCGTTGTGCAAAAAAATGTTGCACAACCTAAGAACATTTATTGTATACCTGTCGTAGCCTTTTGCTACTTCCCCACCATCAACCACACATTCGTACACTTCTAATGGTACATAAAAGATATGCTCCTTGATCGATTTGTGTTTGTGTATGCTAAATCATAGTTTTTTAGAGGTTTTCCTAAAAAAGAGTTTGGGGTGTTATGTTTTCATAAACGATGGGAGATTCATTCTCCACTAAAAATATGATTTTAGGGGTGCAATATTTTCCTAAAAAAGAAAGAGTTCTTGCTAACATTTCTTATCTTGGTCTTCTGCAGGAGATGATCTTTTTGATATATTCACAGAGGTAGTGGGCATAACCGACCAGGATCATATATAAATACCATTACAAGGGACATCTAGCTCCATGTTGATATTACCGACGCCTAATGTTGACCTTGGATTAACAATATATATCGTGGGTTCACATAGAAATACAAACTTAGCATGACAATATCGTAAGCGAGTGCTAAATCAACATCGATCGGTTTTTGGAGGTAATGCCTATCTATCTATGTTGATAGTGATTTATATAGGTTCATGCATGCTACTTTATTGCTGATTGTTTTTTGTCTTCTCATTGTTTGTTTGCAAGCTCCCCTTTTTATACTATTAAGGAATAAACATTTTTTTGGCAAAAGGAAACACAAGAAACCACTGCTCTTTTATGCGCACGCTCTCCACGTAACATTAGAATTTCTATGCAATATGGTTATTTCTCTAATGAACATATTGCAGCGCTAGAATGTATACACCATAAGATTTAAGTGCTTTCCCATGTTTCAGAAGGAATACTCTACAATTCACATCAACATTACTAAAATACCAAAAATGCACTATTTTTAACTCACCTATTATGTAATGACCATGTATATTTTGTAATGATCATGATCATCCATATCACTCTATATATGTATGTGTAATATAGTATCTGTATGACTATATGTTAATGTTAAGTATTTAATTTCCACGCGCGCGCTGGCGCGCGACATTGACTAGTAAGTTGCATTGTATTACATAGAACTTAGGTGTTGTTTGGTTCGCTGAAATATAAAGCAAATAGATTATACTGGATAATAGATATCAATTCTTGTGTTTGATTAAGCTCTTTCTAGTAGTATTAGATACTACTATCTAATTTAATTATAACTAGTAATCATTACCATCAGTAAGGGATTCTATTACCATTTACTTAACCACGTCTGAACCAAACAACACTATAATAGTTCTTGTGCTCAAATAATTGTATTACATACGATTACAACATGCATACTATCTCTACATAAACATTAGACTAGGTATAACAGTTTATCCATAGTTTACCTAAAATACAGTGAAGTTTGAATATAGATACGAGAATAGATAAGCTAATGGAGATAATCTTAGTCGATATAACTTTTAGTTCTCGCAATGTCCAGGCAGACTGTAGAGCACATCTCGTTCAGCTCGGCAGAACCAAGGTGGCCCTTTCGGTGAGACATGCAAGCGAAAAAAAGTCTGTTTGGTGGCTGTGCATCTCCTAATCCTCTTTCTCGTTTCCATGACCTCTCTAGCTTTAGGGCTTGTTCGGTTAGCTCTCAATTCATGTGGATTGAGTGGGATTGGTTGAGTTTAAATCCCAAGCAAGTCAAGCTTCTTATTTTTTTTTCAATCCTATCAAATCTATGGGTAACGGGATTAATCGAACAAGGCCTTAGTTGCCCTAACGATTGCAGCCAAGGTGGAGCCTTCGCACCTTCATCTTTCCATTCAGTGCCAATGCAAGAACATCGTACTCTTCGACATACCATAGCTCTGATATCGTCGCCTGAAACAGTGATGATAAACAGGTAATTGTGCATGCTATGTTTGCACCCAACCAATTCATGGATATGAGCAACAAGAAGTCTACCTCAAAGCCACAGATCTTCTCATTAATTTGAGCAACTAGCTCATGGAAGAACTTCACATTATCAAACGATGATGCACTTTGCTACAAGGTGTTGGAATTAGACCCATTTGTGTGTGGCCCAATCCAATAAGAAAATCAAGGTGGTGTGTAGGAATGACATGGGGCTTTAGTCCCACATCGCCCATCTATATAGGAGAGAACCACTTATATGTGCGAGTGTTCCCTACTTTTCACATGAGACAAATAAATGGCTATAGAGGCTGCCACGCGCGCGCTCGCTCGCGTTTCGCGTTTTTTCGTATTATTTATCGCGTGAGCGTCGTGACGTGTTCTAAACGACAGTTTAATTTTTGCCTTTTGTTTATTTGGTTATCAAATATCACACCTAGAATGTCACGTCAACCAGGAGTAACGGGCACACACGTTACATGCGAGATCTTCGGGCGGTTGCACGTAGAGATATTCTAGGGGACGGTTCCTGGAATATAGCAGATCGAATCGAAGGGTTGCGTCGGCCCGTCTATAAAGGGCAGACGTCCTTCCGTCGGAGGGAATAGGCGAATAGCAACCGACTCATCTCTTCTTCTTAATTCTCTGAGCCGTCGCTTCTCTGCCCTGCCGTCCCTTCGTCTGCCATGCAACAGATCAAGGGAGAGCGGTGTCTCCGAACCACCGATGACGTTTTGACGACCTGCACGGGTGCCGGCGAATCAGGTTTCTGGGAAGTGCTTCGCGCACGTCCGCTCGGGTTCTTCTTCAACACTCGTGGAAATCACTGTGAGTAAATCTGTGGTTTCAATTTATGCGATGATGGTCTTATAGTTAGATTCGCTGTCAATTCTTATTTTATACGTTAATCTTGTTGAGTTAGTTCAGATCTGTTCTGTTCTAATGTCATTGATATTATCTGCCAGTAGATCTGGATTTTTCGTTTTATGTTGCATTATCAAATTAGTCTTAGGCCCTGTTAATTTTTAACAATCCAGAAACCTGAAAGAATTAACATGGCTGGACCTTCGGATGCACTGAAACCTGACCGGTTTGCTGGTGGTCAAAACTTTAAGAGATGACAAACTAGGGTTAAGTTCTGGTTCATGTCGTTGAGGATCTGGTGGGTGATTCCCCAGTTCTTCCTCTCACTGAGGAGCAGGACCGTAACTTTGAGTCTGATAACGAAACATGTTTTGGTTGTCGGTGTTTGGAGCCCGACCGCACACCCGGTGTTACCTCTCGTGGTGCTTTTGGGTAGGACGGTGCTGTTGACTGTAGCTCAATGGTTCGTGCAAGATGCATGAGAGACGGCAGGCGATTTTCTATAGGTTTAGGCCGCTTTGAAATGCGTAACACCCTACTTCCTGGTGTGGATCTTTTATGTGGTGGGTTACAAAGGAGATCTCCTGTATGCAGAAAGCTAATGAGCTGAGTAGGTGGTCGATTCAAATGATGGGGTGCCCCCTAGGCCTTATATACTTGACCGTGGGGCACTACATGCGTGTATGATGATGATATGTACCTAAGTAATAGTGAACCGACTGAACTTATCTTCCTATAACCTTGTCGACTTATCCCTAGTTTGTTCCGACGTCCGAGGGTGCTGCGCGGAAAAGTCAGATCAGCGCTGTGGATAGCGCTTAAATCCCACGAGCCGCTTGGGCCCGAGTCTACTTCTTCCTTGTGTCGGCCCACTCCACCGATGGTTCTCCCCTGGCCCACGAAGGGGTGGCCTTGCGAGATAATAGGCCCAGGGCCTTTCGCGAGGCCTTCTTGCCTTCTAGTGGACCCGGGGGATATCTGTCCCCCACAAGCCCTCAATCTTTGAGTTGATTCTGAAATAATCAACCCAAAGATTCTAGGTCCAGCTCGCGATTCAGTGGCTTGATTTCTACTCTGGTGATGGTCATGCGGAAGGTGTACCTATTGAGCGTTGTTCCTGAGCTTTAGGTGACTCAGTGAAAAACAACCTTCAAAGGCCCTCCTTTGGTGCTTTGGAGATCAACATCTTGTCATCAGATTATGCTTTGGAAGTCAACATTTGGAACTTTGAGTAGGTTCTTTGAAAACAAACCACTCAAAAAGTCTTCATTTCGTGCCTTAGAAATCGGTGTCCTATCTTCTGGAATTAAAAATCTATTGGGCGCACTGGAGGTGCACCCAATGGGTGTAGCCCCCGAGCTTTGAATGGAATTTTGAAAATAATCCATTCAAAGATCTTCATTTTATGTTTTAGAAATCAGCATTTCATCTTCGCCTCATGCTTTAGAAGGCAGCATTTTGTCTTCATTTCTTGCTCTTGCGAATTCAAACAATGTTATCTACCCATGCCTTGTTAGGTTTGAAATTTATTTGATCGGTGACAGATTGGAAGTCTAGTAGATGGCTCTTGGCTGGTCTTCACCCCACTCTGTGCTTCAATGCTTTTGCTGACTAGACTTGCAGTTCAGTAGCTGTATTTGGACTTCCTTCGATCTCTATCGATTTCTTCCTTCTATCTTAATACATTCATTGCGTATACTGTATGGATATGACTTGTTCAGAAAATCTATTGAAAATTCCTGGCCGTCCCCCCCAATGAGTGTGACCAAGGGACGTCTTGGTACGCAGAGCGTTTAGCACACTGTACTGGAGTAGTAACTTGATGTGACCATGGGGTGTAATCATATCGCCCGAGCAGTTGACCTTAGTCCAAATGGTGTCATGTTACACAAAGCGATGTCTGTTGCCTGACTCATTTTCAGGCGGCTTGAATTGCTTATTGAATACTTGCAACTATTCGGCGACCGTGGTAGGAAGTGGATGGTCACCCTCGGCCTCTATAAATAGCCTTCTTGCACCGTTGTTCTCTTCACTCATCCTTCGATCATCTGTTACTTCCTTCTCTTTTCATCCTCTTCTCCATCCGACCATGGGCAAAGGCAAGAGAGGTTGCGGCTCGACCCGCCATGCCGACGACAAGTGGAAGCGGGATCTAAGCCCTCCCTCAGAGGACTTCGGTGACTCGGAGGAGGAGGTTTCCTCTGAGTCCGAGGGGTCGCTTGCGCTCGCCTCTCCCCCGACGTCGTCCAACGATTCGGACGACTCCCAGGAGATAGCTGTGGAGGTGTGGACGTACATCTGTTCCGTCGAGTGCGCCGGGCTCGAGGAGTCAGATGAGTCGGAGGTCTCCTCTGATGAGGAGGACTCCCTCGGCTCGTCCGAGGAGCGGAGCAGCGACGACAGCGATGGCGGCGAAGGTGAAGATGGCGGCGGCAAGGGCGACGAAGGCGACGACGGCGGCAACAGCAGCGGCGACGACAAGGCCAGTGGCAAGGCGCCACTGGTTTAAATAGTAGTATAGATAGTTAGTAGTAATGGTAGTATTAGTAGATTAATGTAGTAGTAGTTAGTAGTATAGTGTAGTGTAAGTAGTGAAGTAATGTAATGTAATGTAATAGAAGGTAGGGGTAAAAAGGCCAGCCATAATGAGTTAGTCTTTGAGTTTGTGTAACCCCCTCCTCAATATTAATGAAAAACTTCAGATGCTTCTAGTGAATGTTGTGTTTTTGCTGTTTTTTCAGTTTACTCACTTGACAGTTCATCCATTCGCCTAATGCTACCGGTGTTGTTAGAGGTAACCCCCGAGCGATAGCTGATGCCATTGACATATTAGAGGTAACCGCCAAGCGATGTCTGACGCTACCGGCGTTTTAGAGATAACCGCCGAGCCATGGCTGAAGTTGTCGGCGTTTTAGAGGTAACCGCCGAGTCGTGCCTGAAATTTTGCTTTCCCGAGTAGTGACTTGGCACTTTTTAGAAATAGTGCCTGACCCGAGAAACCCCATTTATACTCGCGCTGACGTGCGTTTTTTATTTCTGAGCCCTAACTTCACTTTTCCGTCTCGAACCACTCCTCTGCTTCCCTGAGATCTCGTTCTTGTCCGTTTCACCGGCAAGACTGCGATGGCGCCGAAGCGGAAGAGGCAAAGCTCCGTTGCTGCAATCATCCCGCCCATCGACCCCAATAGTCAGTTGCCATTTGCGGGTAACCACATGTCCATCATCTTGGAATCCGACCTTCTTCATCTTATCGATGTTGGGGTTTTGCTTCCGAAAGAGCTCTGCTCTTGGCGAATTTGCCACGGGGTCATCGTTCTGACAGAGGATACCCATGAATCTGTCGTTTACATTCCTTTTCTTATTGGCGGTCTTGCTCTTCTTATCTCCCCCTTTTTCCACGGCCTCCTTGATTTCTATGAATTGAACTTGACACATCTGAACCCTAATTCCGTTCTGCAAGTTTCCATATTTATACATCTGTGCGAGGCCTTTCTCGGGATTCTTCCCCATTTTGGTATCTGGAAATACCTTTATCACTATCGGCCCGGGATAGCTGGGGGACAACACCAACTTGTTCGCGGCGCGAGCCTGGAGCTTTGTTGCGGGAGGAAATCAGAGTACCTTGACATTCCTCTCAAGGACAACATCAAAGGGTGGCACCTTAAGTGGTTCATTGTGGAGAATCACTGCAAGTCCCTTCCCCCCGGTCAGGGAGGCAGCTAGATGTCCGCACACCGAGCTAGATAGAATCTCCGACTCCTTCGGAGATAACAGAGGCTAAGGTACTGCTTGCCAAGGTCTGCTTGCTAAAGGATAGAGGTCTGACTGCTAAGGCTGTGGTTGTTGATTTCATTTTCAAGAACATCCAACCCTTGAAGGATAGGGCGTATCCTGCTTATTTGTACAGTTGTTTTAACGATACTACCTGTGTTACGAACAGGAAAATTCCCACTGAAAAGATCTAATGAGCCGACTGGATATGATCTTGAGGGGTAGAGTTTCAAATGCTGGTGCTCCTGTGGTCTATTTTGCTTGGAACCTGCCACCACTTAGGCCATTTTCCGAGTTTGTGTCCAACCCTCCTGCTCGTGATGGTAGCCTGGGTCTAAGAGTGCGACCCTCTTCTGAGGACATTGAGGCTCTGATTGCCCCACTTTGGAGTCTTCCAGAGGATGAGAAACAGACTCATTTCGAGATGCTGGCTAGCACTGACGACGCGGAGATAGATGCTGTGCTTAGTTTGCTGGCTGGGGAATCATCTAACTTGACCCATGCCGAGCCAATGGCTATCACAGCTGGGCAAGAACCTAATGAAGAGGTGGAGACTTGGAAACCCGAAGGTGCTCGCCCAAAGCGTACACGTCGAGTGAGCCGCTCGCCTACACCTGTTGAGGAAAAAATGAAGAAGAGGCGGCTTCGGCGACTGTCATGCTTGGACCAGGGTGCAGGTCCTTCTGCTCCAGTTCATGATGATGTACCAGCAGAGGCCCTTCCTGAGGTTGATGCCAAGGGTTGTGATTGTGCACAATCTGCTGTTTGCATATTTGATGAGGATGAAGAGTAAGAAGAAGAAGAAGTCCCGCTGATCCGCAAGAACAGCCGACACTATAGAGGTAGCGAGGGGGTAGTGATATTCCTTCTCTAGCTTTGTTGGCTCTTGTCAGTCTTCAGGGACTTTCAATATCAGACTTCGATCAAGTATTGGAGGAAGTTGTCCCCGAAGATATGCTATCAGAGACAGCTGCCGATGATATCTCGGCCGTCTGTTCAGAGGCCCCAGACGGTGGGCTTTCCTTGCTTGACTCCGCTAGGCAAGAGGTAACCCGAGCAATGTCTCGCGCATCGTCGACTTTGGAGGGTAGTCTTCAATGCCAAGGCGCTGGTCTGAGTCAGCTGACTCCCATGGAGGTGACTGAGGAGCCCTCAGCCTTAGAGGTGGCTACTGCAGAAGACCCAGCCCCCGAGGGTGGTGCCAGCAGTTACCCAGCCCCCGAGGGTGTTGCCGGTAGTGATCCAGCTCTGGTGGGTAGTGCAAGCTACAACCCAGCCTCCAAGGGTGTTCAAGTGGGCTCTCTATCCCACACCTCCATGGATGTCCACGTTGGGTCATCCCCATCTCGATCTGATGGGGCGACGGCGGTACATGCTTCCATAGTTTTAAACGGATAAGTCACCTTAGAGGTCAGCGAGCTAGATGCGAGGAGCCTGATGTCTACTGGCAGGGCTGAGATCACCCCTGATAATGCCCTTTAGATTGTTCTTACTGATCTTCCTTTGTTGAGCCATGACACAGCTCCTCCTGCCTTGGGTCTACCGCTGTTACTCTCCAATCTTCAAGTGAGTCGGCCTCTTGCTCTACGTTGTTCATATTAGTGAATTATCTTTCTTCTGCCCATCTATCTTTGATCACAGGTTTTTGCCGATGGAATATCTGCTCAGCTGAGATCCTACGGTGCCACTATTCCAGAACAAGCTCTGTCTAATGCAGTGGAACCCATTGCTGCTCCAGAAACATGTCGATGACTTGAAGGCGTCGAATGCTGGTTAGTGACCTTACAGTTTCCTTAGTTGTTTTTATTGATCAACTTATCCTTAGTCATGCATCCCCTTTCAGCTGTGTTGTCGGATATGGCACAACTGTGCTCTGACCTTGAGGAGAAATATTCTCGAAGTCAGGCCGACTTAACCCAACGGTGCTCTGACCTTGAGGAGAAGTATTCTCAAAGTCAAGCCGACTTGGCCCAAACCTATGCTTCTTTGGATGGCGCACGTTCTTTGAATTCCTCCCTCAATGCCTAGCTTGACTCTAAAAGGATGGTGCATGAGGTAAACTCCCTTGGTTGACTTTGCCATGCTTATTGTTGACTGGGTGCTGAATGTTGCTTCTTGTTCGTATGAGGAGAAACGAGCACTCGCGGCCTCTCATGACAATCTGGACAGGTTATACCGTGACGCTAGCAACTCCTTGACTATTTTGGAAAGGAGCCACCGCTTCACTATGTCAGACCTAGATCATCATCGTCACGAGCTACAAGTATCCCAAGATGAGGTTCTGTGACTTGGACAGTTGCTGTCGACCAAGGATTCCACCATCAGGGATCTGCGTGCTTCCAAGAAGCTCGTCGTGCAGGAGCTAGAAGCTGCTCGACTAGCTGTCAAAGCTTCAGAGGACAACTGCACCATCTTGAGAACTCAACGCGACAAGGCTATGGACAAAGCCGTTCGCGCTGGACAGATCTTGATGAGGAGGCTCGGCGTAGTGGTGCCTGACGATATTGTCACCGATGTTAAGGCTGCGCCTGATGCTTCGAGTCGTCCTTCTTCTTCCATTGCTCCTGTGAAAGACATTGCTGGCAAAGACGTTTTGATGCAGTGATGTCTTGCAAAACACTTGATATAATATGAATTCTATGTGTGTGTGATGGTTGTGTTCGAATATTTTGTGGACAGGGCGCCAGAACATGCCCCTGGTGCTAACAAGTAAAACGTTCTTTTTTCTTGGAGTGCTAATTGTTTTGCTGTTAGGGTATAACGGTCACCCTGAACAATTGTGAAAGTAAGTGTGCCATGCTGTTTTTAAGGCGTTTTCCGACTTAAACCGATCGCCTGACTGGTAGGGCATAGTGGTCGCCCTAAGATAAGTAGACGTGAGCATATCGCACCGACTTAAGTCATTGCCGACTTAAGCCGATTGCTCCGTTAGTAGGGTATAGTGGTCACCCTAAGCTGAGTTAGTGTGAGCATGTCGCACCATCTTAAGTCGTCGATGACTTAAGCCGATTGCTCCGTTAGTAGGGTATAGTGGTCACCCTTAGTCGAATAAGCGTGAGCATGTTGCACCATCTTAAGTCATTGCCGACTTAAGCCGATTGCTCCGTTAGTAGGGTATAGTGGTCACCCTAAGCCGAGTTAGCATGAGTATGTCGCACCGTCTTAAGTCGTCGCCGACTTAAGTCGATTGCTCCGTTAGTAGGGTATAGTGGTCACCCTAAGTCGAGTTATCATGAGCATGTCGCACCGTCTTAAGTCATCGCCGACTTAAGGCGATTGCTCCGTTAGTAGGGTATAGTGATCATCCTAAGCCGAGTAAGCGTGTTGATTCCAAGTCCAATCAAATTGAAGTCAGCTGATAGTCAAGAGTCTGAATGCCTTTGAAACAAAAACTTTATGGATGATGGAGTCCCCCAATTACAGAGTATAATGTTGCTTCGAGAGCTTTTGAAGCCTTGCTAAGGGTAAAACTTTCTAAGATGCTCTATGTTCCATGAGTTCCCCACTTCCCTGCCATCCATTTGAGTAAGCCGGTATGATCCTGGCCGAGTGACCTCTGATACAATGAATGGCCCTTCCCATAGTGGTGACAACTTGTGCCATCCTTCCCCTGTTAGAATTCGGCGAAGGACCAAGTCTCCCACTGCAAAGGACCGGTGCCGCACGACTTGATCATGATAACGCCTCAAGGTATACTGGTACTGGGCCGACTGAATTACTGTGTTCAATTGTTCTTCCTCTAGTACATCAATATTCTCTAGCCTGGTAGCTTCTGCCTCGGCTATGCTTTCGAAGGTCAACCTCGGCGCCCCGAATATGAGGTCAGCGGGTAGCACTTCTTCTGAACCATAAACCATGAAGAACGGGGTATTTCCATGCAGGGCTTGACTAGGTTGAGTTCTCAAGCTTCAAACCACATATGGTAGCTCTCTGATCCACTTTCCTACAAGCTTTTCATTCTTGTCAAACACTTTCTTCCTGAGCGCTTCTAGTATCATTCCGTTGGCCCTTTCCACTTGGCCATTGGCTCTTGGATGCGCTACTGATGCATACTTAATCTGGATGCTTCGTTGTTCGTAGAAATCGAAGAATTCAAAGCTGGTGAAGTTGGATCCTAGATCGGTTATGATGCTATTTGGTATCCCGAACCTGAATATTATGTCTTGTATAAATTCCACTGCCTTGGCTAAGGTTAAAGAGGCAATAGGCTTATACTCTAACCATTTTGTGAATTTGTCTATGGCAACCAGCACATGAGTATAGCCTCCCTGAGCTTTCTTAAAGGGTCCGATTATGTCTAGCCCCCAGCATGCAAATGGCCATGTTATAGGGATGGTCTGCAGCTGCTGTGCCGATAAATGCTGTTGCTTTGATAAGAATTGGCAAGCTTCACATCTCCGGACTAACTCGGCGGCATCACTCTTCATTGTTGGCCAATAGAAACCAAATCTAAAAGCTTTCCCAACCAGAGTTCTGGATGCAGCATGTACTCCGCATTGTCCGACATGGATTTCCTCTAACAGTTGCTTCCCAATAGTCGAGTGAATGCACTTCATGAGGACTCCTGTCGCACCTCTTCTGTACAATGTGTTACCTATAAGGGTGTAGTGGGCTGATTGTCTTGCAATGCATTCCATTGCCGCCTTGTCGTCCGGTTCCTCTTCATTTTTATGTACCTGATGATAGGCTCTCTCTAGTCATTGGTGTCCAACTCTGGTTGGCTCAAGGTGTTGCACTCTTCCGTCCGATCCAAGAGAATACTCAGGCGTGATACTTCTTGGACGAAGATCCTGGGCGGGACCTAGGCCCGACTAGATTCCAGCTTCGACAACACGTCTGCTGCCGCGTTGCGATCTCTTTCCACGTGATGGAATTCCAACCCTTCAAATTTGTCTTCTAATTTTCGGATGGCTACACAGTACTTGCCCATGGAATCAGTCGAGCAATCCTAGTCTTTATTTATCTAGCTTATGACCACTAGTGAATCTCGGTATACCATCAACTTCTTAATGCTCAGTGACACGATGATGTTTAACCCGTGGATCAGTGCTTCATATTCTGCTGCATTATTTGATGCTGGAAATAATAACTTGAGTGCATACTTGAGTTGTTCACCTCCAGGATCAATGAAGAGGATCCCTGCACCTGCTCCCTGCAGCTTCAGCGAGCCATCAAAGTACATTCTCCATACTTCGGTAGCCTCCGGGTTGTCTGGGACCTGATGTTCAGTCCACTCTGATACGAAGTCAACCAGTGCTTGAGTCTTTACTACTGTGCAAGGTTGGAACTCT
The DNA here is from genome assembly GCA_029449295.1 of Zea luxurians. Classification (NCBI taxonomy): domain Eukaryota; kingdom Viridiplantae; phylum Streptophyta; class Magnoliopsida; order Poales; family Poaceae; genus Zea; species Zea luxurians. Next base: position 30,400,029 of record JAOPSE010000010.1, on the reverse strand, counting down.
ATGTCATGAGCTCCCAGCTCACATGCCCACTTGGCTACCCTTCCGATAGCTTCTTTGTTGTGGAGAATGTCCCCAATTGGAAATCCCATGACCACTATGACTTTGTGGCCGTCAAAGTAGTGACGGAGCTTACGAGCGGTTAGAAGTACCGCGTATAGTAGTTTCTGAACTTGGGGATACTTCATTTTTGAGGGCCCAAGAACTTCACTGATGAAGTAGACCAGATGCTACACCGGGTATGTATGTCCTTCCTCCGCTCGCTCGACTACTAACGCAATGCTTACCATGTGAGTCGTGCAGGAGATGTATAACAACAGATCTTCTGCCGGCCGATTTGGCGTGGCTCGGCGTGGTGGATTGAGTACTAGTGGCATAGTCAGGAACTTTTTCAGTGCTTCTAGAGCTTCCTGTGCCTCTATGGTGCACTGAAATTTGTCCACCTTCTTGAGCAATTTGTAGAATGGCATGCCTTTCTCGCCTAGCCTTGATATGAACCTACTCAGGGCTGCCATGCATCTAGTAAGCCTCTGTACCTTCTTCTGTGATCGTGGCGCTTCCATTCTCATGATGGCCTCGATTTTTCTAGGTTGGCTTCAATTCCCCGGTGGCTGACAATGAATCCGTGTAACTTTCCTGCTGGTACTCCGAAGACACACTTCTCTAGATTGAGCTTCCACCGATATCGCCTCAAGCTATTGATGACCAGCTGCAAATCTTCAATGAAGTTTTTTGAGTTTTCTGTTTTGATCACCACATCATCGACATAAGCTTCCACCCGCTTGCCCCAGTGATCGGCTAAGCATGTTTGAATAGCTCTCTGGTAGGTCGTTTCCACGTTCTTGAGGCCGAACGACATGGAGGTATAGCAGAAATCTCCAAACGAGATGATGAATGCAGTTTTCTCCTCATCCTCTTTTGCTAAGCTGATCTGATGGTATCCAGAATAGCAGTCCAGGGAGGACAACATAGAACATCCAGCGGTCGAATCAACCACCTGATGTATTCTAGGGAGCCCAAAGGGATCCTTCGAACAATGTTTGTTGAGATCGATATAGTCGACGCACATGCGCTAATCCACTTTATTCTTTTTGAGTACAAGAATAGGATTTGCTAGCCACTCAGGATGCAACACTTCTCTAATGAACCCTGCTGCTACTAAGCGAGCTAACTCAGCGCGAATAGCTTCTCTCTTGTCAGGCGTGAAACGACACAGTTTCTGTCGAATCGACCTTGCTTGAGGATAGACCTTCAATTTATGCTCGACCAGTTCTCTCGGGACTCCTAGCATATCCGCAGGTTGCCATACGAATACGTCTCGGTTATCTTGCAGGAACCGGACGAGCGTGCTTTCCTATTTGTCATCGAGGCTGGAGCTGATGATGGTGGTCTTGCGTTCATCAGCGAACCCTAGGTTGATCCTCTTTGTCTCCTCAGTCGGACGCATAGAGGTCACGGCTTGAGCTTCATTCGTGGGTATTGTGAGGTCTTCCTCAGGCTTCATGTTCGCCTGCACGGGAGAAGTTGTCGGTGGTTTAGTGGTGAGGGCCGCCTGAATAGCTCCCTGAAAGCATTCTGCGATGCCTTGGAAGTCAGCGCGCATGGTGATAATTCCTTGTGGTCCTGGCATCTTCAATATCATGTACGAATAGTGCGGAATGGCCATGAATTTTGTCAATCCTGGTATGCCGATGATGGCGTTGTATCCACAGTCGAAACTCGCCACCTCGAACCTCAGGAACTCGGTTCTGTAGTTTTCCAGAGTTCCAAAGGTAACGGGCATGTAGATGTGCCCGAGCGGTACTCCCCTTCGTTCGGCACAATGCCAAAGAAAGGGGTGTCTGACTTGGTGAGGTCTTTGAGTGCAACCCCCAAGCCCAGGAGCGTTCGAGGGAAGGTAATGTTGATACTGCTTCCCCCGTCCACTAGTACTTTCTTTACCCTGCTCCCCCGGATCATCGGATCGACGAGGAGCGTGTACTTGCTAGGATGGTCGAAGTTGAGCCATTGATCTGCTCGACTGAAAGTGATCGGGTACTCCGGCCACTGGTAGGGAGCCGGAGCACTGGTGGTTGCCACCAGTACCTGTTGGCCATTGAGCTTTTACTGCCTTCTGCTCTCCTGCGACCCGGGTCCACCAAAGATGACGTTGACCTCCCCGTCGACGCGCAGGAATGCTCCACCCCTTCCCCCTTCCTGTTGTTGAGGCTGCCTAGGCTTGCCAGGCCCTCCTCGTGGTGGGGGAGGTGGTAGAGGCTGGAATGGTCGGCCATTCCCGATGGAATGCTTGAAGTCTCTGTAGTTCTGCAGAGTGTGGCGCATATCCTTGTGATACGGGCACTAGGCATCGAGGATGTCGTCTAGTGTCCGCTCGCCTCCGTGGGGTGCCCCTCGGGCACGAGAGACAGGTGGTCCGGCGACATGGACCTCTTCACGGGGCCTCTTCTCCCAACGCTTGTCAGGTTGCTAGTTTACGTCGCGTCGTGGTGCTGGTGGCACAGGTTTTGCTCCCCCGATGAGGTCCTGGGCCCATTCGTCAGCGGTGATGTAGAGTTCCGCTTCTTGAAATAGCTATTCGGAGGAGGTTGGCGCTTTCTACAGTATGGCTCAGACGAAGGCCGAGTCATTAGATGCCCAGTAGAAGTCCTCAATCACTGCTGCCTCAGTGACCTCGGGGATGCAATTTCTCATGGTCTGAAACCTCTTGAGGTACGACCAAAGTGTTTCATCACCCCGACGCCTGATGGATTTGAGGTCCCATGGTTGCGCCGGCTTGTCGGAGAGGGACTAAAAGTTGGCGATGAAACATCGACTGAAGTCGCTCCAATTGTCGATGCAGTGACATGGCAGGTGTCGTAGAGCCTCAGCTTGTTCTCGATCTCGATCTTGAGCCTACCGACAGTCACGTCGGCGAGAATTCCTCCTTTCTGTGAAGACTCGTTCATCAGGAGTTTCTCCTACTTCCAAGACTTCATCTCGGGATACGGGCTGCACTGGATCCTGCTCCCCAGCTTTGTGGTGTCGCCGAATATTCCGGCGTCTGTTCCTCCGTTGCCGAGCTTCTCGCTGTGGAGGTTCTTCCCCTAGCATGGTTGACTCGTCATCAGAGATGGGAGATGACTCCAATCTCCCCCCGATGAAGAGGACGTCAGGGTAGAAAGGAGTTGATGCGGTGATGAATTCCTTTCTATCCTTCTTTGAGGGCGAAGGTGTCGGAAGGATAACTTGACAGGCCTCCAGCCCGCTTGCCTCTTTTTTCCTTGTAATCCATGTCCACTCCTTTGTGGGTGAAGTGGGCAACGGGGTTCTTCGGGCAAGTGAATTCCTGGCTCTCGACTTGCAAGAGGCAGTCTTTGTCTGAGGCGCAGGAGGTTGCACTATCCGCTGTTTCATTCCGACTTTCTCCAAGATTTCTGAGGAAGGCTTCTTCTCCAATGGATCTGCTATGCGGTGCAGAATTCCCTTCTCATCTGCTATGGACGAGATGGCCCCGAAGCAGAATACGGATCCAGGGTGGAGAGCGATCTTGCACTAGGAAGTGACAGCCATTGAGCTAGCTTGGATCAACGACACACCCCCTACCTGGCACACCAGCTGTCGGTGTTTGGAGCCCGACCGCACACCCGGGGTTACCCCTCGCGGTGCTTTTATGTAGGACAATGCTGTTGATTGTAGCTCAATGGTTCTTGCGAGATGTACGAGAGACGGCGGGCGATTTTCTACAGGTTCGGGCCGCTTTGAGATGCGTAACACCCTACTTCCTGGTGTGGATCTTTTATGTGGTGGGTTACAAAGGAGATCTCCTGTATGGAGAAAGCTAATGAGCTGAGTAGGTGGTCGATTCAAATGATGGGGTGCCCCCTAGGCCTTATATACTTGACCATGGGGCACTACATGCGTGTATGATGATGATATGTACCAAAGTAATACTGAATCGACTGAACTTATCTTCCTATAACCTTGCCGACTTATCCCTAGTTTGTTCCGATGTCCGAGGGTGCTGTGCCGGAAAGTCGGATCGGCGCTGTGGATAGCGCTTAAATCCCACGAGCCGGCTAGGCCCGAGTCTACTTCTTCCTTGCGTCGGCCCACTCCACCGACGGATCTCCCCTGGCCCACGAAGGGGTGGCCTTGCGAGATAATAGGCCTAGGGCCTTTCGCGAGGCCTTCTTGCCTTCTAGTTGACCCGAGGGATATCTGTCCCCCACATTGGTTGTATCTTGACATTGTTGTCAGATCAACTATATGACATACACATGCACCACGAAGTGGCTCGTGATTTATGGGAGACACTGGACCGGATGTATATTGAATCAGATGCTGGACATAAACTTTATGTTAATGAGCAGTACCATAAATACAGGATGGTCGATGACCGTTCTGTCATGGAACAGGCTCATGAAATCCAACTTCTGGTGGGGGAACTTGCACACTTTGATTGTGTCTTGCCTAACAAGTTCGTGGTTGGTGGCATCATTGCCAAATTACCTCCTACTTGGAGGAATTTTGCCATGGCTCTCAAACACAAGGAGGTAATGACTGTTGAAAGTCTAATTGCTACTCTTGATGTTGAGGAGAAGGCGAGATCTAAGGATGTGCCCCGTTCTGGTCCAATGGATAGTGGTACCTCTAATGCCAACGTGGTTGGAGGCAAATCTGGTGAGAAAAACAAAAACAAGTCGAACTGGAAACCAAAGGCCAAGCAGAACACTGATTTTAAGAAGAAGTAAAACTTGCAGACCTGACTTGCTTTGTGTGCGGTGAATCTGGTCACATAAGCCAGAAAATGCCGTAATAGGAAGGGCAAGAAAGGTGATGGTCAGAAAAATGCAAATGTGGCTATTGTTGATGCTGGGAATTTTGGGTATGTCCCTCAAATTCTTTTAGCATGTCAATCCACCGATTCGTGGTTAGACACTGGAGCCAATGTACATGTTTGTTCTGATCTAAACTTATTTTCTTCTTATGAGGCTATCGACAGTAGCGCCATCTTGATGGGCAATGGGTCAAGGGCTGTTGTACATGGAATAGGAAGAGTTGACCTGAAGTTGACCTCTGGAAAGACTCTCTCTTTAAAGAATGTGCAGCACGTTCCTGGAATAAATAGGAACCTTATTAGTGGTTCTCTTTTATGTCGTGATGGCTTTAAGTTAGTGTTTGAGTCAAACAAGTTTATTGTCTCGAAATTTGGCTTGTTTATTGGCAAAGGTTATGACAATGGTGGTTTGTTCTGCCTTTTAGTGGCTGATGATCATAATAATGTGGCAAACTCAGTTTCATATTCTGAATTGAATATAGGCGAGGCTGCTGTTTGGCACTCTCGACTTTGTCATATTAGTTTTGATCGCATTGTCCAATTGTCCAGGCTTAATTTGATTCCAAAAATTCATGTTATTAGGAGATCTAAGTGCCATGCTTGTGTGCAAGCTAAGCAACCACGTAAACCTTTTAAGAGCGTGGAAGATAAAAAATCTGGCACCTTTAGACCTCATTCACTCAGATCTGTGTGAAATGAATGGAATTTTGACGAGAGCAGCTAAGAAATATTTTATCACATTTATTGATGATGCTACTAGATATTGCCAGCTCTATCTTGTTAAGACGAAAGATGAGGCACTTAATTGTTTTAAGATCTATAAGGCAGAGGTAGAAAACCAACTAGAAAAGAAAATTAAACGGGTTAGGTCTGATAGAGGAGGGTGAAAGGGAAATTGGGTTAACCATTTCCTATAATTAATTTTGGTGGTTGATAGTCAACACAAACACATGGACTAACTAGTTTATTTAGAACTCATGTATTACAGGTGCATAAGGTTCAACACAAGCAAATAAAAGAATCAAGTTAGGGAGACAATATTAAAGGAGCAAAAGGACATGAGTGTGCTGAAGAATGGTGCACCAGACTGTCCGGTGTGCCACCGGACAGTGTCCGGTGCACCAGGACCGTACAGGTTTCAACCAGCCACTCTCGGGAAAATAGAGGCGCGCTCCGCTATAATTCACCGGACTGTCCGGTGTGCCAGCGGAGCAACGACTATCTGCGCGCAACGGTCAACTCTGCCAAATGAACAGTGCAGCAACAGTGCAGCACAGAAGTTAGAGCAGCAAGTTAGAGGGGCACCGAACTGTCCGGTGAGGCACCGGACTGTCCGGTGCCATAAGAGGACAAAACCTCCAACGGTCGACCAGCTCTGAACCCTAACGGTTGGCTGACCTGGCAGCGCACCGGACAACGCATAGTACCTGTTCGGTGGCGCACCGGACTGTCCGGTGCGCCCATCGCCAGCAGCCTTGGCCAACGGCTACCAAGGTGGTTGGGGGCTATAAATACCCCCAACCACCACAACCTTTGGCATCCAAGTTTTTCAGAGATCACATTCAATACAAGAGCTAGTGTATTCACTCCAAGACACATTTCCAAAGATCAAACCCTCTTCAAGCCTAGAATTCAACTCAAACATTTAGTGACTTGTGAGAGAGAGTGTTTGTGTTCTTTTGCGCTCTTGTTTCTTGGATTGCCTTTCTTCTTTCTCATTCTTGTTCTCAAGTGACTTGTAATCAAAGTAAGAGACACCTAAGTGTGTGGTGGTCCTTGCGGGGTCTTAGTGACCCGGTTGATTAAGGAGAAGGCTCACTCGGTCTAAGTGACCGTTTGAGAGAGGGAAATGGTTGAAATAGACCCGGTCTTTGTGACCTCCTCAACGGGGACTAGGTTCTTTGGAACCGAACCTCGGTAAAACAAATCACCTTGTTCACTTGCCTTATTTCTTGTTTGATTTGTTTTCCTCTCTCTTTCGTACTTGAATTTAACTCTAACGCTAACCACGACTTGTAGTGTGTGTTTAAAGTTATAAATTTCAGGTTTCGCCTATTCTTGAGGAAGAGGGCATCAAGCATGAGTTCTCTTCTCCCTACACACCTCAACAAAATGGTGTAGTGGAGAGGAAGAATAGAACTCTACTGGATATGGCAAGAACCATACTTGATGAGTACAAGACACCAGATCGATTTTGGGCCGAGGCGATTAACACCACCTGCTACTCCATCAACCGGTTATATCTTCACCGAATCCTTAAGAAGACATCATATGAACTCCTCACTGGTAAAAAGCCAAATGTTTCATATTTTAGAGTTTTTGGGAGTAAGTGCTTTATTCTTGTTAAAAGAGGTAGAATATCTAAATTTGCTCCTAAAGCTGTAGAAGGCTTTTTTTACTTGGTTATGACTCAAACACAAGGGCATGTAGAGTCTTCAACAAATCCACTGGATTGGTTGAGGTTTCTTGTGACATTGTGTTTGATGAGACTAATGGCTCCCAAGTGGAGCAAGTTGGTCTTGATGAGCTAGATGATGAAGAGGCTCAATGCGTCGCGCTAAGGAACATGTCCATTGGGGATGTGTGTCCTAAGGAATCCGAAGAGCCTTCGCAAACACAAGATCAACCATCATCTTCCAACCAAGCATCTCCACCTACCCAAGATGAGGAACAGGTTCAAGACGATGAGGATGAAAATCAAGAAGATGAGCCACCTCAAGAGGAAGACAATGATCAAGGGGGAGATGAAGTTAATGAAGACACAGAAGATGATCAATAAATTCAGGGTCAAAGACCGCCACACCCAAGAGTCCACCAAGCAATTCAACGAGATCACCCCGTCAACTCCATCCTTGGTGACATTCATAAGGGGGTAACTACTAGACCTCGAGTTGCTTGTTTCTGTGAACATTACTCTTTTGTTTCCTCTATTGAGCCATACAGGGTAGAGGATGCACTAAGAGATCTGGATTGGGTGCTGGCTTTGCAAGAGGAGCTCAACAACTTCACGAGGAATGAGGTATGGCATTTAGTTCCACGTCCTCATCAAAATGTTGTAGGTACCAAATGGGTATTCCGCAACAAGCAAGATGAGCATGGTGTGGTGACAAGAAACAAAGCCTGACTTGTGGCCAAAGGTTATTCACAAGTCGAAGGTTTGGACTTTGATGAAACTTATGCACCCATAGCTAGGCTTGAGTCAATTCGCATATTACTTGCCTATGCTACTTACCATGGCTTTAAGCTTATCAAATGGACGTGAAAAGTGCCTTCCTCAATGGACCTATCAAGGAAGAGGTCTATGTTGAGCAACCTCCTGGCTTTGAAGATAGTGAGTACCCTAACCATGTTTACAAACTCTCAAAGGCGCTTTATGGGCTCAAGCAAGCCCCACGAGCATGGTATGAATGCCTAAGAGATTTTCTTATCACTAATGGCTTCAAAGTCGGTAAAGCCGATCGTACTCTCTTTACTAAAACTGTTGTAAAAGACTTGTTTGTATGCCAAATTTATGTTGATGATATTATATTTGGGTCTACTAATAAGTCAACTTGTGAAGTGTTTAGTAGGATCATGATACAAAAATTCAAGATGTCGATGATGGGGGAGTTGAAGTATTTTCTAGGATTTCAAATCAAGCAACTCCACGATGGCACCTTCATCAGCTATCCAAAGTACATTCAAGACATACTCAAAAAGTTTGGAATGAAGGATGACAAACCCATCAAGACACCCATGGGAACTAATGGGTATCTCGACCTTGACACGGGAGGTAAATCCGTAGATCAAAAGGTATACCGGTCGATGATAGGATCTTTACTCTATTTATGTGCATCTCGACCAGATATTATGCTTTTAGTATGCATGTGTGCAAGATTTAGGCAAATCCTAAGGAAGTTCACCTTAGGGCCGTGAAAAGAATCATGCAATATCTAGTTTACACTCCTAAGTTTGGGCTTTGGAACCCCAAGGGATCCACTTTTGATTTAATAGGATATTCCGATGCCGATTGGGCTGGGTGTAAAATTGATGGGAAGAGCACATCAGGGACTTGTCAGTTTCTAGGGAGATCCCTGGTGTCATGAGCTTCAAAGAAACAAAACTACGTAGCTCTTTCCACCGCCGAAGCCGAGTACATTGCCGCAGGCCATTGTTGTGCGCAATTAATTTGGATGAGGCAAACCCTCAGGGACTATGGCTACAAATTGAGCAAAGTCCCTCTTCTATGTGATAATGAGAGTGCAATCCGCATGGCGGATAATCCCGTTGAACATAGCCGCACTAAGTACATAGACATCCGGTATCACTTTCTGAGGGATCACCAACAAAAGGGAGATATCGAAATTGCTTATGTTAACACCCAAAACCAATTAGCCGATATCTTTACCAAGCCACTAGATGAGAAAACCTTTAGCAAACTTAGGAATGAGCTAAATATACTTGATTCTTGGAACTTTGATTGAAACATTGCACACATAGCTCATTTATATACCTTTGATCATGTCTCTTTTATTTGGTGCAAATGCATATTTCTTATTATTCTTGTACCAAGGCTACGACTAATGTGTTTTCAAGTGTATTTCTATACTAAGTCGTAGATTAAAAGGGAAATGGAGTCTTCGGCAAAAAACAAGGCTTCCACTCCACAACTCTGACGGTATCATTTACCCTTTGTCGTTGTTCCTCCACACTCTCAATTGGTATAATCCTTCACTCTTATTTACTTGTATCAATGGGGAGAAAATATTGAAGGGCTCTCAAAGTCTCTTTTTTAGTGATTAATGCCAAAGGGGGAGAAAGTATTAAGCCCAAAGCAAAAGGACCGCACCACCACCATTTCAAAAATTTTCGGAATAAAGTTTTAATTGGTATTTACCAATTGGTATCTATTTCAATTGATGTTTTCTCAAATTAGTATTTGATATCAATTGGTACCTATGTTTCACTTGAAAGTAAAATTTAAAATTATCTCAAAACCCTCTTGAAAACTAAGAGGAGAATTTCATTCAGGGGGAGTTTCATTTAGTCAAAGGAAAAACATTTGAAACAGGGGGAGAAATTTCAAATCTTGAAAATGCTTCTTGCAATCGTATTCATATACCTTTGACTATTTGCAAAAATACTTTGAAAAGATTTTCCAAAAGAATTTGTAAAAACAAACATGTGGTGCAAAAGTGGTCCAAAATGTTAAATAAAAGAAAAAGCAATCCATTCATACTTAGTGAGATTTTCAATTGGTTTAACTCCAAGTAACCTATGCACATTCTAAATGCAAACTAGTTACATTTCTACACTTTATATTTGCTTTGGTTTGTGTTGGCATCAATCACCAAAAAGGGGGATATTGAAAGGGAAATTGGGTTAACCATTTTCTATAATTAATTTTGGTGGTTGATAGTCAACACAAACACATGGACTAACTAGTTTGTCTAGAACTTATGTATTACAGGTGCATAGAGTTCAACACAAGCCAATAAAAGAATCAAGTTAAGGAGACAATATTAAAGGAGCAAAAGGACTTGAGTGTGCTGAAGAATGGCACACCAGACTGTCTGGTGTGCCACCGGACAGTGTCCGGTGCACCAAAACCGTACAGATTTTAACCAGCCACTCTCGGGAAAACAGAGGCGCGCTCCGCTATAATTCACCGGACTATCCGGTGTGCCATCGGACTGTCCGGTGAACCAGCGGAGCAACGACTATCTGCGCGCAACGGTCGACTCTACCAAATGAACAATGCAGCAACAGTGCAGCGCAGAAGTCAAAGCAGCAAGTCAGAGGGGCACCGGACTGTTCGGTGCCGCAAGAGGACAAAGCCTCCAACGGTCGACCAGCTCCGAACCCTAATGGTTGGCTGACGTGGCAGCGCACCGGACAGCGCACAGTACCTGTCCGGTGGCGCACCGGACTGTCCGATGCACCCATCGCCAGCAGCCTTGGCCAACGGCTACCAAGGTGGTTGGGGGCTATAAATACCCCCAACCACCACAACCTTTGGCATCCAAGTTTTTCAGAGATCACATTCAATACAAGAGCTAGTGTATTCACTCCAAGACACATTTCCAAAGATCAAACCCTCTCCAAGCCTAGAATTCAACTTGTCGGGGACCATAATTAGGGGTACCCTCAAGACGCCTAATTCTCAGCTGGTAACCCCCATCAGCATAAAGCTGCAGAGGCCTGATGGGTTTGATTAAGTCAGGGATCAGTCCATACGAGCGACTCGATCACGCCACGCCCGAGCCTAGCCTCGGGCGAGGGCAGCCGACCCTAAGATGACTCCGTCTCGCCTGAGGCCTCCTCTTTCACGGCAGACGCATCACCGGCTCGCCCGAGGCCCCGCCTTCGATAAGAAGTAACCCTGACTAAATCACCGCGCCAACCGACCAAGTCACCGGGGCGTTTAACGCAAAAGGTAAGACCGACGGGCGACCAGACTTCGCCAGAGGTGCCATAGGAGGCTCTGCCCGACCCAGGGCTCGGACTCGGGCTGAGGCCCCGGAAGACGGCGAACTCCGCTCCACCCGACCCCGGGCTCGGACTCGGGCTAAGGCCCCGGAAGACGGCGAAGTCCGCTCCGCCCGACCCAGGGCTCGGACTCGGGCTAAGGCCCCAGAAGACGGCGAACTCCGCTCCGCCCGACCCAGGGCTCGGACTCGGGCTAAGGCCCCGGAAGACGGCGAACTCCGCTCCGCCCGACCCAGGGCTCGGACTCGGGCTAAGGCCCCGGAAGACGACGACCTCCACCTCGCCCGACCCAGGGCTCGGACTCCGCCTCGGCCTCTGCCGAACGGCCTTCGCCTCGCCCGACCCAGGAGTTCGGGCTCGGCCTCTGTCATGCAGGACGGACTCGACCTCGACTTCGGAGGAGCCTCCACGACGCCCGACCTAGGACACAAGACCGCCACGTCAACAGGAAGCGTCATCATCACCCTGCCCTGAGTCGACTCGGGTCGCAGAGAACAAGACCGGCGTCCCATCTGGCCAGCTCCGCCAGATAGGCAATGATGGCGCCTCACTAGACCATGACGACGACGACTCTCAGCTCCCTTACGAAAGCAGGGAGACGTCAGCAAGAGCACAGCTGTTCCAACAGCTGTCCCTCCATCAGGCTCCGTTACTCCTCCAACAGCCACGACGCCACACCAACAGGGTGCCAAGATCTCTCCGGCTGCCACCTTGGCATGTACTTAGGGCGCTAGCTCTCCCTCGCTAGACACGTAGCACCTTGCTACACCCCCATTTTGTACACCTGGATCCTCTCCTTACGACTATAAAAGGAAGGACCAGGGCCTTCTTAGAGAAGGTTGGCCTCGCGGGAACGAAGGGCAGGGGCAGGCGCTCTCTCGGGGCCGCTCGCTCCCCTCACCCGCGCGGACGCTTGTAACCCCCTACTGCAAGCGCACCCGACCTGGGCACGGGACGAACACGAAGGCCGCGGGAATTCTCCAACTCCCTCACGACCCGGCTCCGGCCACCTCGCTCTCTCTCTCTCTCTCCCCCCTTCGCGCTCGCCCACGCGCTCGACCCATCTGGGCTGGGGCACGCGACACACTCACTCGTCGGCTCGGGGACCCCCCGGTCTCGGAACGCCGACAGTTGGCGCGCCAGGTAGGGGCCTGCTGCGTGTTGACGAGTAGATTCCCGTCAAGCTCCAGATGGGCAGTCTCCAACGACCTCTTCAACCCGGGACGGTGCTCCGTTTCGGGAGCCTCGAGTTCATGTCTCTCGACAGCAGCTATGACATGATACTCCTTCCACCGCCGCGCGACAGCGACAATGGTGGCGGACAGCCCGCCCGCCGGCGGCGGAATCGACGATGCCTTTCCCGCGTGGGGGAAGGACAACTTTCGAGTTCGCCCCATCCTCTCCCCCGCCATCGCAGGAGGAGGAGGCGGGGCAACCAGGGCCGAGCGGGAGGCAGCGCCCCGACGGCTGTCGAGCAGATCGACATCCCCAATGCCCCAACGGAGGACACGCTAGGCGTCACCCTCACGTTCGAGGCAAAGGCGAGCGCCATCCCCCCGCAGCACGTCGACCCCGAGCAAGTGGACGACGCCAGCACGCTCACGGAGGGCCTGCAGGACGTCGCCCTCGCACCCAGGACGACGGCGTGATCAGCCCCCGACGTGACTTCATCGCTCCTCATCGACGAAAAGGTACCGACTGCTACCCATCTTTCGTCATTTCGACTCGGCCTCAACCCGCCTGGCGACCTCGCTTTGGCGGGCGCTCACGTTGAGGCGAGTGCAACCTCTCTGGGGTTTCGTGTGCGGTCGCCTTGGGACCGATTGACGGGTGTCTCGACCTACGGACCCTCTGGGTCCGAGGAAGATGACGACCCCAGCATCTGCTGGGATTTCTTCGGATTTGGCAACCCCAGTGCCATGCGGGACTTCATGACCGCATGTGACTACTGCCTCTCCGACTGTTCCGACGGCAGCCGCAGCCTTGACGACAAGGACTGCGGCCCGAGCCGCGAATGTTTCCACATCGAGCTAGGGGATCCCTCCGGAGGCGGCTGTCTCGGCATGCCGGAGGATGGTGATCCCCCTGGGCCAGCGCCTCGCGCCGACATCCCGCGGGAGCTAGCTATGGTCCCCGTTCCGGCGGGGGGTCACGACCCACAGCTCGAGCAAGTCCGCAGGGCGCAAGCCGGGCTCGATGAGGGAGCAGGAGCGCTCGAGGCAATCCGCCAGAACATCGGGCAGGTATGGGCGAGCCAGCCCCCGGCCGGAGGAATACGTCACCTGCCCCAAGGTCTCCAGCACCGCATCGCCAACGATGCCAGGGACAGACCGCCACCCGCATCCGGCGGAACCGGTCAGGACCTGGCCGCCGCAGCGATGCTCCTCCGCGCGATGCCGGAGTCATCAACCACCGAGGGTCGGCGAATCCAGGGAGAACTCAAGCATCTCCTGGAAGGCGCTGCGGCCCGGCGGGCCGAGAGCTCTGCCTCCCGAAGGCAGGGGTACCCCTCGGAACCTCGTGCCGCGACTTCCCGACTCACGCGGGAAGCCTCGGTCTACACCGGGCGCACGCGCAACACCGCGCCTGCGGCCCCAGGCCACCTCGGCGACGAGCACCCTCATCGTGACCGTCGGGCACGCCTCAACGAAAGGGTGCGCCGAGGCTATCACCCCAGGCGTGGGGGACGCTACGACAGCGGGGAAAATCGGAGTCCCTCGCCCGAACCACCCGGTCCGCAGGTCTTTAGCCGAGCCATTCGGCGGGCGCCGTTTCCGCCCCGATTCCGACCCCCGACTACTATCACAAAGTACTCGGGGGAAACGAGACCGGAATTGTGGCTCGCGGACTACCGCCTGGCCTGTCAGTTGGGTGGGACGGACGACGACAACCTCATCATCCGCAACCTCCCCCTGTTCCTCTCCGACACTGCTCGTGCCTGGTTGGAGCACCTGCCTCCAGGGCAGATTTCCAACTGGGAAGATCTGGTCCAGGCTTTCGCCGGCAACTTCCAGGGCACGTACGTGCGCCCCGGGAATTCCTGGGACCTCCGAAGCTGTCGGCAACTGCCGGGAGAGTCTCTCCGGGACTACATCCGGCGGTTCTCGAAGCAGCGCACCGAGCTGCCCAACATCACCGACTCCGATGTCATCGGCGCGTTCCTTGCCGGCACCACCTGCCGTGACCTGGTGAGCAAGTTGGGTCGCAAGACCCCCACCAGGGCGAGCGAGCTGATGGACATCGCCACCAAGTTCGCCTCCGGCCAGGAGGCGGTTGAAGCCATCTTCCGAAAGGACAAGCAGCCCCAGGGCCGCCCGTCGGAAGATGCTCCCGAGGCGTCTGCTCCGCTCGGCGCCAAGAAGAAAGGCAGAAGGAAGTCGCAAGCGAAACGCGACGCTCCCGACGCAGACCTTGTCGCCGCCACCGAGCACAAGAACCCTCGGAAGCCCCCCGGAGGTGCTAACCTCTTCGACAAGGCACTCAAGGAGACATGCCCCTACCATCAGGGGCCCGTCAAGCACACCCTCGAGGAGTGCGTCATGCTTCGGCGCCACTTCCACAGGGCCGGGCCACCCGCAGAGGGTGGCAGGGCTCACGACGACGACAAAAGGGAGGATCGCCAAGCAGGAGAGTTCCCAGAGGTCCGCGACTGCTTCATGATCTACGGAGGGCATGCGGCGAATGCCTCGGCTCGGCATCGTAAGCAAGAGCGTCGGGAGGTCTGCTCGGTGAAGGTGACGGCACCAGTCTACCTAGACTGGTCCGACAAGCCCATCACCTTCGACCGGGACGACCACCCCGACCACGTGCCGAGCCCGGGGAAGTACCCGCTCGTCGTCGACCCCGTCATCGGCGACGTCAGGCTCACCAAGGTCTTGATGGATGGGGGCAGCTGCCTCAACATCATCTACGCTGAGACCCTCAGGCTCCTGCGCGTCGATCTGTCATCCGTCCGAGCAGGCGCTGCGCCCTTCCACGGGATCATTCCCGGGAAGCGCGTCCAGCCCCTCGGACAGCTCGACCTCCCTGTCTGCTTCGGAACACCCTCCAACTTCCGAAGGGAGACTTTGACGTTCGAGGTGGTCGGGTTCCGAGGAACCTACCACGCAGTGTTGGGAAGGCCATGCTACGCGAAGTTCATGGCCATCCCCAACTACACCTACCTGAAGCTCAAGATGCCGGGCCCCAACGGGGTCATCACCGTCGGCCCCACGTATAAACACGCATTCGAATGCGATGTGGAGTGCGTGGAGTACGCCGAGGCCCTCGCCGAGTCCGAGGCCCTCATTGCCGACCTGGAAAGCCTCTCCCGAGAGGTGTCGGACGTGAAGCGACATGCCGGCAACTTCGAGCCAGCGGAGACGGTTAAAGCCGTCCCTCTCGACCCCAGTGGCGACGCTTCCAAGCAGGTCCGGATCAGTTCTGGGCTCGGTCCCAAATAAGAAGCAGTACTCGTCGACTTTCCCCGCGCAAACGTCGACATTTTTGCGTGGGGTCCCTCGGGCATGCCCGGCATACCGAGGGATGTCACCGAGCACTCGCCGGATATCCGGGCAGGAGCCCGACTCGCCAAACGGCCTCTGCGCAAACGACGCCCGGGGGCTGCGCCCTTTCCCCACTCACACATGAGAATCAGTCATCAAGGAAGGGTCGGCCTTGCCCCGGCAGAGCCCGACCCTCCCTCGGGGGCTAAAAAGGGGGAACCCCTCTCGTCGAGTTTGGACGTACCTTTCCGCGTCAAAGAAATTCTTTTTTCGGTCAAGAAGGTTTTTTTTGCGTTCTCCCGGATGCGTCATAAGCAGGGTCCCGAGGAGCGAACTTGGGTACGAGTAAATGGCGAGACCGACTGAGCTGGGGAACGCCTATGCCTCCGGGCTAGGGACACCTCACTCGTCGCCTGCCACGAAAAAGGACCCAGCTCGGGAAATCACCCTGTTGTCGACACTTCGGGCCAGGCGCGAAAATCAAAACGAAAAGGAGCATGACTTCACGGAAGAGAAGTAAAATGTCCAGGCCTCGGTGGCCGCGGCAAATCGCACACCCAACAGAAATTGTCCCAACAAAAATCAGGCGTCGCCTTGGGAAGGCGCCGCGCCCTCAACTCCACCCCCGCCGTCGGTAAGGTCCACCTCCGCTTCCGGCGGCGGCGCAGGAGGAAGAATCTCCGCTTCGAAGACGGTCGCCAGCGCCGCGCTCGGACCCGCAGCAACCGCGTCGAGCCGCTGAACTTCCGCCAGGGCCGCCTCGTCTTCGTCAGGAAGGCAGTACCCCTCACTGACCCGCTCCAAGTCCACGACGTAGTGGGAAGCGAGCACGGCGAAGGCCCGCCTGACGCCGTGGTGCAGCGCCCCACGGACTTTACCGCGCGCGTAATCACCTAGGGCTTGAAGACGGCTTTGGGGAGAGCTTCCTGAAGGGACGTCGCCGGGACCGAGTTTCCGATAGACCTCCGAGACGGCCTCGGACATGGCCGCGAGATCGACCTCCCTCTGCTCAGCAGCTCCAGCGAGCGCCTCGGCGAGCGCTTTGGCAGACTCGTCAAGAGCAGACTCGAGCTCTGCGAACAACCAGAAAAAAAGACCTCAAACTCAAGCGGAAGAAACGGACAAGAACGAGAACCGAGGACGGACGAGGCGCACCTCCGGCTCGGACGCATTGCTCCGAGGCCGCGACCTGGGCCGCGGCCAGATCGGCCGCGAGGGTCTTGGCCCGGTTTTCAGCCTCGGCGGCCCGGCCCCGAGTTTGGTCCCGCTCCTCGGCAACCTGGGCGAGCTCCGACCGCTGTTGTAGCACCTTCGTGCGCGCTGCCGCCGCCTCGGCCTTCAGGTCAGCGCAGAGCAACTGGAGGTCCGCTATCTTAGCGTCCTGCTGAGAAAGGCGCGCGGTAGCCCCGGCGAGCGAAGTCCTCAGGGACCGCAGCGAGCCCCAGACGTCGGCCTCGCGGCGAATGAACGACGACTTGGCAGCGCTCCGGTCCGTCAGATCCTGGAAAGGAAAACAAGACATCACGACGAACGCCTCGCTCGCAGAAGGGAGAAGGTATGCCTAAAATCATTACCTGGAGGATTTTGGGGACGTCCCCGCAGAGAACCTCCAGCGACGATCGGAGCAACCCCACCGTCGCTTCCGCACGCTTGCGGAGCTCGTCCCAGGACTGGTCCTCCTCTTCGTCGTCAAGAACGAAGATAGGGCCCGGAGCCTCGCGGGTCCGGAATCGGAGCAACTGGCCCCGGGCCTCGGGGCTCCGCCGCACAGCGACAAGGCTGCCGCCCGCCCGGAAGCACTGCGCGTCCGCGCCCACCTCTTCCGAGGCTCCGGGCGCTGACGCTGCGGCCGTCTCGGCGCCGGCGGCAACCGTACGCTCTCCGACTGGGACGGTGCCGACTGCGGTAGCGGCAGACGCCGGCATGGCCGACACGGCAGGCGAGCTCGGGACCATATCGGCGCCGGCCACCTCCCCGATCACGATGGCCACCTCGGCAGAGGAGCCCGCTTCGGGGACCTGTTCCCCCGGAACATGCGACGCCTGAGCCCCGTGCGGCGGAGCGCCCTGCGAAAGGGTCGGCTGAGCGGCGAGGTCCGAGGTGGCGCCAGCTGCCTGGACCAACGCCGTCTTGAGGGCCTTCCGAGGCGCCAGGTCCGTAGGGCCATGGCTCCGCTTGCTGGAAAAAACAAGAAAGGGAAGATCACGGCCCAGGCGTATGAATGAAGCACCAGGACGGAGACATTCCAAGGTACCTACCCGCTCCGGACCATGATCCACTGTGCCTGGGGGAGGTCTCTTGGCTCCCGCTTCCTGGAACCGCCGCCGAGGACCGCCTCGCCAACAGCCCCGGCGCCGCCCTCGCCTTGGGCACCCCTGACGCCTGGGAGGCGGACTGCCCAGGCGCCGCCACGACAACCTGAGGACCGCTCCCCCATGCTGCCGGCGTGGGCGACGGTTCCCGAGGAACGGACCCCTTGGCCCGGCTCCCTGGAGTCGCGTCAGCTCCTCCAGCCGAGGGGTCAAGAACCCTCTCGGGTTGCCCCCGCCCCTCAGGTCGGGGATCTAGCGCCTCGGCTCCAGGAACCGACAACGTCGGCCCGCTCGGGGGCTGACTCGACGGCTCCCGGCCACACCCCAAGCCGGGGCTGAGGCCGAGACGGGTGGCCATGTCGTCCTCCTCCTCTTCGTCGTCGCCGTCGTCGTCATCGTCGGACGTCTCCGGCGACAGCTCCCTGGGAAGTCCTTCCCTCTCCTACTGACGACGGCGTTTCTCCAGGGCGTCCCGAGCCCGCCTCCGCCTACGGGCCTGGGCCTTCTCCGCATCCTTTTTCTTCTTCTCCTCCTCCGCGGCGACCCGCCGCGCCGCCCGACCCACCGCGTCCTCCGGGACCCGCGGCAGGGAGGGTTTGTGCTGCCCCACCTCCTAAAAAGGGGGGGGGGAGAAAGAAACCCGGTCGTAAGAATCAGAAGCAACCCGGTATGTGAAGAAGGAAGGGACGAACACTCACCAGAGCGACGCACCCCTGGTCGGGGCGCATTCGAGGCTGGGAGAAGGCGTGGGGGTCCGGCTTCCCCATCGCGGCTGACACCCGCCGGGTGTACATCCGTGACCCTTCCCAGTCGGCCTCCTGGGTCATCTCCCAAAGCGACAGCCGCCGCTCCGCCAGGGGGAGCACCCTCCGGCGGTGGATGGCGGCGACCACTCCCGCGGCGGTGAGCCCTTCCTCCCGCAACGCCTTCAGGGCCTGGAGAAGAGGTTCGAGGTTCTTCCGCCTCTCGTGTGGGGTCCCGTGGCGCCAGGCGTCGGGAGCGGCGGTGACGACCCGCTGAGAGAACGGCGGGAGCGACTCTCCGTCATTCCGGAGGTAGAACCACCGCCGCTGCCAACCCTTGTTTGAGGATGCGAGGACGGCAGGGATATACTGCAACGACCGTGACTGCCTCAGCAAGAGGGTGCAGCCGCCGGCCCGCACCGCCGCACGGACCTTCCTCTCCCCCGTCGACGAAGCAAAAAGCTCGGCAAAGAAGAGATGAGTCCACAAATCCCAATGGGGGGCGATCCCCAAATACCCCTCGCACACCGCTACAAAGATAGCGGCCTGCGCGATAGAGTTGGGAGTGAGGTTGTGCAGTTCCACCCCGTAGTGGAGCAGGATGGCCCGCATGAAGCGGCTCGACGGCACACCAAATCCCCGCTCATGGAAGGAGATGAAGCTCACGACATACCCCGGCGGAGGGGATGGAGCGACTCCGCCCGCGGGAGGAATCCATTCCGGCCGCTGCTTATCGGTGAGGGGGCGGAGCAAACCCTCGCCGACGAGGTCCTCCAGATCACCCGCCGTCACCGTGGAGAAGGGCCACGGGTCGCGCGGCGGGATGATGGTCGCCCGGTCAGCCATCGCCAAGGCAGAAAGGGTGGCAGCGTGAGGGATAGGGGAGGGCGGTTTTCTTTTTCTGGCTAGATCTCTCAGGCTGCAAAAAACCTGAGAGGGAGGCGAGAAGCGGAGTCGGGAACCGTCACCGGACCCTCTCCGGGGTATATAAAGACCAAGGTCAAGACGGTTCCAACGTACCGCCCGAACCGGACGCAAGGTTCAAAAAACGCGAAGCAAAAACAGCCGTTCCTCGAACGGCTCGCGCACGCAACGGCAGCCTCGCCAACTACTCGTCCCTGCGCATTAACTCCGCGGCCGGACAGGCGACGCTTCTAGCAGGAGCGGCTGGCGACGCTTCGCCTTCGCCAACACGACCACACCAAAAAAGGTACGCCACGTCGCTTGGTTTCGTATCCTTTTTTCCCTTTTCCTTCTTTCTCTATCTCTTGCAACAGGGACTGGGAAGGAGGATACCCCCAAAGGGATCCTTCCCCGTGAAGGAACTAGGCTCCGAGCCTCTCTACTGATCAGGGGTTCGAAGGCTGGCCCCCCGAGGGGTTCAACAGCCGCCTCAGATCGCGTGGGCCCGACACCCACTACTGGTCAGGGGTTCGAAGGTCGGCCTCCCGAAAGGTTCCACGACCGCCTCAGGCTACTAGGGCTCCGCGCCCATTACTGATCAGGGGTTCGAAGGCTGGCCTGTCGAAGGGTTCACAGTCGCCTTAGACGCCGAGCGAGGGATGACCAGGGGTACGTTCGATACATAACCAAGGCTCGGGCTACGCTCCCGAGGTACCCTAGGACATTTCCGAGACCAGCGGGAACGACTCTGTAACGGAATCCCATCGGAGGGAGGCAACGAGCCCTCGGACCCCGTCGCTAGGGGACCGGGTCCGGCAGATCACCCGCAGGTACTTTTGGGCGTGCCTCTGGGCCCCTAGCCGACCCCCAACGAACGGGGCACGGACGTCCACTCGGATTACCCGATTGCAGCTCACCGGAGACACCATGTTCGGTGCCCATCGAGGGTAATATGGCGCTCTCCCCCCCTCCTCCTTGCGGAAAGGCGACGTAGGGGCGTATGTAAAAAGTCGAGTCTGTCCCTGATCGTCCTCTCGCTCCATGCGGAGGCTCGGGGGCTGCTCTCGCAAACCCGGCTCCGGCCCAACCGTTGACAGCGTCAACATACCAGCCCGAGAACTTGGGCCCCGACAGTGCACCTGGGCTACGCCCTGCTCGCATGTGGGAACCGCCAGACCAGCCGAGGCATTACGCAAGGCATTAAGACCTCGAAGGAGTGAAACCACTCCTCCGAGGCCTCGGGGGCTACACCCGGCGGGTGCGCTCGCGCGCACCCACCGGAACAAAGTACCACCGAGAAAGGCTGGTCCCCTTGCAAAAAAGTGCGACGCAAGCCTCCAAGCG
This sequence comes from Zea luxurians, assembly GCA_029449295.1. Classification (NCBI taxonomy): domain Eukaryota; kingdom Viridiplantae; phylum Streptophyta; class Magnoliopsida; order Poales; family Poaceae; genus Zea; species Zea luxurians. The sequence continues at coordinate 30,378,962 of JAOPSE010000010.1, read as the reverse complement.
AGTGTTAACACTCTCTTCGAGGCTCGGGGGCTACTGTCGGGGACCATAATTAGGGGTACCCTCAAGACGCCTAATTCTCAGCTGGTAACCCCCATCAGCATAAAGCTGCAGAGGCCTGATGGGTTTGATTAAGTCAGGGATCAGTCCATACGAGCGACTCGATCACGCCACGCCCGAGCCTAGCCTCGGGCGAGGGCAGCCGACCCTAAGATGACTCCGTCTCGCCTGAGGCCTCCTCTTTCACGGCAGACGCATCACCGGCTCGCCCGAGGCCCCGCCTTCGATAAGAAGTAACCCTGACTAAATCACCGCGCCAACCGACCAAGTCACCGGGGCGTTTAACGCAAAAGGTAAGACCGACGGGCGACCAGACTTCGCCAGAGGTGCCATAGGAGGCTCTGCCCGACCCAGGGCTCGGACTCGGGCTGAGGCCCCGGAAGACGGCGAACTCCGCTCCGCCCGACCCCGGGCTCGGACTCGGGCTAAGGCCCCGGAAGACGGCGAACTCCGCTCCGCCCGACCCAGGGCTCGGACTCGGGCTAAGGCCCCGGAAGACGGCGAACTCCGCTCCGCCCGACCCAGGGCTCGGACTCGGGCTAAGGCCCCGGAAGACGGCGAACTCCGCTCCGCCCGACCCAGGGCTCGGACTCGGGCTAAGGCCCCGGAAGACGACGACCTCCGCCTCGCCCGACCCAGGGCTCGGACTCCGCCTCGGCCTTTGCCGAACGGCCTTCGCCTCGCCCGACCCAGGAGTTCGGGCTCGGCCTCTGTCATGCAGGACGGACTCGACCTCGACTTCGGAGGAGCCTCCACGACGCCCGACCTAGGACACAAGACCGCCACGTCAACAGGAAGCGTCATCATCACCCTGCCCTGAGTCGACTCGGGTCGCAGAGAACAAGACCGGCGTCCCATCTGGCCAGCTCCGCCAGATAGGCAATGATGGCGCCTCACTAGACCATGACGACGACGACTCTCAGCTCCCTTACGAAAGCAGGGAGACGTCAGCAAGAGCACAGCTGTTCCAACAGCTGTCCCTCCATCAGGCTCCGTTACTCCTCCAACAGCCACGACGCCACACCAACAGGGTGCCAAGATCTCTCCGGCTGCCACCTTGGCATGTACTTAGGGCGCTAGCTCTCCCTCGCTAGACACGTAGCACCTTGCTACACCCCCATTTTGTACACCTGGATCCTCTCCTTACGACTATAAAAGGAAGGACCAGGGCCTTCTTAGAGAAGGTTGGCCTCGCGGGAACGAAGGGCAGGGGCAGGCGCTCTCTCGGGGCCGCTCGCTCCCCTCACCCGCGCGGACGCTTGTAACCCCCTACTGCAAGCGCACCCGACCTGGGCGCGGGACGAACACGAAGGCCGCGGGAATTCTCCGACTCCCTCACGACCCGGCTCCGGCCACCTCGCTCTCTCTCTCTCTCTCCCCCCTTCGCGCTCGCCCACGCGCTCGACCCATCTGGGCTGGGGCACGCGACACACTCACTCGTCGGCTCGGGGACCCCCCGGTCTCGGAACGCCGACACAACTCAAACATTTAGTGACTTGTGTGAGAGAGTGTTCGTGTTCTTTTGCGCTCTTGTTTCTTGGATTGCCTTTCTTCTTTCTCATTCTTGTTCTCAAGTGACTTGTAATCAAAGCAAGAGACACCTAAGTGTGTGGTGGTCCTTGCACGGTCTTAGTGACCCGGTTGATTAAGGAGAAGGCTCACTCGGTCTAAGTGACCGTTTGAGAGAGGGAAATGGTTGAAATAGACCCAGTCTTTGTGACCTCCTCAATGGGGACTAGTATCTTTGGAATCGAACCTCGGTAAAACAAATCACCGTGTTCACTCGCCTTATTTCTTGTTTGATTTGTTTTCTCCTCTCTTTCTGTTGGTCCTTATTCTCAGTTGCTATACACCAAGAACAAAGCAACACAATTGTTAACAATTAAAGACCTTCGTCCTTCGAAGCATTATCTCCCCTAGGATTTAATGATCTTCAGACAAAGGTCATGAAGGATATACCTTCATCATTTCAGTGAGCAAAGATGTAAACAAAGACATATGGAACATAAAAAGAATATAAACAATCATCTCAAATCATTAGATTGTTTATATTCTCAATTTATAGATATGAATAAACATCAATAATATTTACATTACATTTGTACCTTCGGCTTGACAGAAGGTGAAAAAGCAAGAATGACGCGAGAGTGATTACAAGTCAGTGTGAACAGTACAGTATTACTGTTCATCTATTTATAGGCACATGACGCAGCCTGGACAAAATTACATTCATGCCCTTGACATTTACTGTTGACTGTTAGGCAATCTATTGAGGACTAAGTAGTCTTTTCTCCTTTAGGTCGGTTTCTCCTTTCACCATCGTCGACTTGCTAAGCCAAAGCTTCTTTAGCCACAGCTTCGGAGTTAGCTTGTCCTTCGTTCAGACCACACCTTTGCACTATGCACACCTTCATCTCAAAGCCGAAGCCTCCTGTAACGGTCTGATAAAAACATGTTAGTTAGGTTTTTGATGACCTTCGGAAGAGGAAGGCCCCCAATAGTAGCCCCTTGCAGTATTAATTTGTTTTTGTATTTAACAAATTTAGACTGCAACGTGAGCGAAGGCCTTTAGCTGAAGGTCCGAAAAAACTCCTCCCCTTCGCTAGAATAGCAAAAGTCAATGACATGTAGGGCCTGCCAAGTTGCAATGCACTGGCATATAAATAGGAACCCGCAGTGACAGCATTTGTTGCGCCATCTCAATTGCTTGTGCTTCAAGTTTTGAAATTTCTTGCTATGTCAGATTTCGCTTGATTTGTGAGCTTCGTCATTTACACAAGTGCTCGTTAGATGTCTGAAGAAAAGAAGATGTTTGAGGAGAAGAAGATTGTAGACCCTGCTCTAGCTGGGTTTTACGAGGCTATGGAAAAGACAAACACAAAAAAGATTACGAATGAAATATTAGCTGGGTTATTTGAGGATTCTGACGATAGCGAGAACTTTGATGTGGAAAGTGGGAATGAAGATGCCGAAGATCGGCCCTGGCGGCCGAGTCATACTGTCTTCGGAAAGTCGTCCATCAAACAGAGTTAGATTGATGCTATGAAGGGAAGATATTTTTGTGATATGTCTATTGTGAGGGCTGGGGGGGGACAGTGCTGCCCCTGCACTCGAGGAGGATGAAGTTGTTGTTTACGGGAGCTTCATGAAGGGAGGACTTCGGTTTCCATTGTGCAAATTTCTGGTTGAAATGTTAAAGACCTTTGAAATCTTTCTTCATCAGATTACTCCCGAAGCTATAAACAGGATGGGTATTTTTGTTTGGGCCGTGAGGAGCCAAGGGCTAGAGCCAAGCGCAAAGTGCTTCTGCAATATGCACAAGTTGCTGTATGAGACGAAGGCCACTGGCAAGGAGCAGTATCACAATAATTTTGGTTGTTATGGCTTCGTTCCTCGTTCTGATGTAAGTTATCTATTTCCAACATTTCAGAAAAGGTGGCCAGGGGCCTAGATGGAGGAATGGTTTTATGTAAAGAATAATCTAATTGAAAGGGAAGACATAAAGGGGATTATCCAACGCCCTATCTGGTCTCGCTTTGGCATTAGAAGGCTGACTACAGCGCTTGGGAACGATATCGAAGCATGCCAGAAGGCTTTCAACAATGTTTGCGCCTTTATTAGCGCAAGAGACCTAGTCCAGGAGCACATAGCCTACAGAGTGTGGCCTCTTGTGAATGACTGGGAGATGCCGAAGGAGACTGCTGCCGGGTCCAGTCAAGGTGGTTTGGTTTATTTGAGATACACTTTCAGATACAGAGATCAGTTTGACGAGCCAAATGATGACTGGCTGGCCTATGTTGAGGTGCTAGCGATGAGTTGCTTGGGGCGTACACAAGAGCTGAAGATGATGCCATGACCTTAGCCTTCGGAGGACGAGGCAAGAAAAGGTTGAAGAGAGTTTTCAACGTTATCGACTTCATGTACCCGGACTATACTTATCCCTCGCGAAAGCAGGGAAAGAAAAGGAAAACTGCCACTTCGGCCATCTCTGCTTCGCTGAAGGGAAAAAAGATTAAGGTTTTAACGCATCGTCCTAGGTATATTGAAACGGCCACGGTGTCGAAGCTTGGCAAAGGGACAACTTCCACTGCTGAGCCAGGGCGACCTACTCCTGTCGGCTCCAAGGAAGAATTGGTTGGGGTGCCGAAGGTTCCTGCAACCGAATCGGCCAAAGCACCGAAACATGCTGCCAAAGCTAAAGGAAGGGCAGCCGAAGAACCAGAACGAGAGAAAACGGTAGGGCTACCAAAAATCTTGAGTCTGCCATCGGAGCCAGAATTGCTGAAGGTATCAAAAGCTCCTGCAATAACTCCCAAGAGGAGGAGGATGGCAAGCGTGCTGGACACTGTCATGGAGTCGACAAGGGCATCAACTCCTGCTCCTGCAAAGGAGACTGCGAAAGTTGCCACAGCTCGCGTTGAAACCGAAGCTGGGCCCTCAGTGCCCACTGAAGTAGAGCTTGCTGGCACTGAGCAGAGAACTGAACCAGGATCTTTAGACGTTGGTTTGGCTCTGAAGAAAAAAGACGCGTCCGAGAAAGTTAAATCTACTACTCCCGAAGCACCTTCTGAAGATTTTGACTTTATTATTCGACATGCTTCGGGTAAGAGGTTGTCTGAAGAAGAAATTGCAGAAGCCAAACACTACGCCCGGGAGCTGAAGTACCCAAAGGGGGCCTTGGTGTACAATGGCACCGACGAAGATGATTTTCTATACTATCTCTCGGACAACAAGGAAATATCTGTCTGCCGGGAGATGGCAAAAAACATGGGATTTCCGAAGCTTGAAGTTGGCCTTTCTGCTATGTCGAAGGATGACCTCGCAGACAACCTTGCGTACAATAATCTAAAGATACAAAAGTTATAGATTTATAAACATACTATTTTTTGTCTTTTATGCTTGTGCTGATCCTTTGTCTCCCTTCTTTTTGTAGGGCTTAATTCTGAGCAACGCTTTGAGAGCACAGAAAAATGCTGAGGATGAAAGTTGCCAGATAGCCCTTAGCAACCTTCGGTCAGAGGTTATCAGACTGAGGAATGAAGCTGCAGAGAAGGACAGAATTCTACTTTCCTTAGTGGACAAAGTCAAGGCTAGTGAAGCCAATCTTGCCGCGTAGTCCGAAACTCAGAGCCGAAATTGAAGATTTAAAGAAAAAGCTTGCCAAGAAGAATGAAGATTTCGAAGTGGCTAAGGCAAAGCAGAAGATAAGCGAGTGGACTAGCGCAAGATTGCAAAAGAACATAGACGAGCTTCAAGAATCAAAAGAAATATATTACGAAAAATCCTTGGATTGTGCCAAGAAGCTAAAAGATAGTTTTGCGAAGGTGGGTGCTTACTCATCCGAGCAAAAATTTATTAGAGGCGACCCCGAAGGGATTATCGAATGGATCGGTGAAGAAGCTAAAGCTTTTGAAGACATCCTCAGCGATCGTGGTGATTTTTGCGCTTTTGCTGGTGCCAGAGGGGTTGCAGCAATTTTGGAAAAATCTAGCTGTGAACACATTAAAGCTGCAACCTAGACAAATGATATCTTCACTGTGGATAACCAGAAGGATCCTTCGGCTGAGGCGACTCTGTTGGGCGGGAAATTTTACTCCAACGTTTGGATGGAAGGCGGCCGAGAATTGGCCGCCGAAGCTATAAAGAAAAATGAGAAAGAAACTCATGAAGCTCGAGAAGAAGCCAAGCGAGCCGAAGAGGCTGCCGAATGAGCAAGGTGCATAGGTATTTTAACTATTTCAAAGCTTTAGAATTTTTTCTGGCTTTAGATTAACAACTTATTACTTTTACTGTAGCTAAACTTTCTCCGCCACCTGAGCCCTATGATCTCGAAGCTAATCCAGCAATGAAGGCGGCGCTGAAAACTATAAGAATTGCTAAAGAAGCTGTTGACGAAGCTGTCAACAAACTTCTGAACGAAGTTGCCGAGAAAATTTTGAAGGAAGACTAGACTTTTGTGTAATTAGAAAATTTCAACATTTGTGTGATGTAATATGTGTACAAGTTAAACATTGTACATCTATGTGTATTTTAATGTAATATATTTCTTTGCGATGCATGAAATTTGCGTACATACCATTTTTTGAGCCTTCGGCGAAAAAACACCTTTCCTTCTTTTCATGCTTCGTAAAGAAAAGAGGCCCTCTATAACAAAGTTGTTGTATGATATTATTGTCGACAAAAAATTTGTTGATAAGATTGTAATTGCCGAAGGTTTACTTCGTGCTTCGGCACACTTTCATTCATCATATAACTACCAAAGCTTTGCTTCGTGCTTGATTCTTGCTGTTGATGCGACATGATGTATGATGTAATGCAATGATATGATGCAGCATGATGTTTATGCCAAAGGCACATACCCACACGGAAACACTCAGACTCTGCATCCCCTTAGGAACGACTTTAGAGTCTCTTCACCTTTTATTTCGGTGGCATTTAAGCTCTGCATCCCCTTAGGAACGACTTTGGAGCTTCTTCACCTTCTATTTCGGTGGCATTTAAGCTCTATATCCCCTTAGGGATGACTTTGGAGCTTCTTCACCTTCTATTTCGGTGGTATTTTGGCTCTGCATTCTCTTAGGAACGACTTTTGAGCTTCAGAACTTACTCTGTGCCCCCTTAGGAACGACTTTTGTAGCTTCAAAACTTACTCTGCGCTCCCTAGAGATGGCAATGGGTAAAAACCCACTGGGTATTACGTGCCCAAACCCATACCCGCAAAGAAAAAATACGCCCGCTAAAAAACCCATACCCATGACGGGTATGAAATTTTGCCCAAACCCATACCCATGCGGGTTTCGGGTACCCAACGGGTTTCCCATACCCACTAACATCAACGTAAAAAATATTTCATCATGTAAATGACAATCAATACATTAATAAGCTAGCATAAAAGGAACAAGTGATAACTAATTTTAGCCTAAAATTTGTTACATGAAGTTTATTTAAATTAGAACATATTTAATTAATAATATTATGAGACATATTTATAAGGAATGTTGATTTTAAGGCGGGTTTTAAAAACCCATGGGTTTGCGGGTATGGGTAGTGGAAGAGCGAACCCGTACCCACATACCCGTTGGGTTTCCATTTGAACCCATTAACAAACCCATGGGTAGAGAAATTGACCCAAACCCATACCCTAATAGAGCAAAAACCCACCGGGTTTCGGGTAGCGGGTACCCATTGCCATCTCTAGCGCTCCCTTAGGAACGACTTTTGTAACTTTAGAACTTACTTCGCTTCCTTAGGAATGACTTTTATAGCTTCAGAGTTTTGTTAAGAGGAAACATTCCACTCGACAATATGAGTACAATATTATTACATGAAGCTAGAATTCAATCCTTCATGAATTGTTTTTATACAAGAAGAATAAAATAGCAGAAAAGATAAAGATGCACCAGAGGTAGGATATTCTTCAGTAGATGTGCTTGGATTCAGGCACAGTGCTATTGACTGTGCGAGCTTCAGACTCCTCCTGAAAATTGAGCTGCTGTTGAGCGTGTTGGTGCCCTTCTGGCTGCTGGCTTCGGGCCAGAGTAGGTGCTAGCGGTGGTGGTGGTGGAAGCTGGGCCCAGGAAGCTTGAGAGTGACTTGCCGAAGCGACAGAGGCCGTAGGGTGTTGATTACCTACATACTCTGGGACATAGGGAGAATAGCATGAAGCGGTATGTAGGACTTGCTTCGGCTGATTCTGCCATGCTTTAGCTTCGGCAATCTCTTTCTGCTTCTGAATCGTGACTTGGCACGTTCTTGTGGTGTGGCCTTTGTCTTCACCACAGAACAAGCAAAAAAGTCTCCTAGGCTGATCTCCGAAGCTTCTACCCCCTTTGCCTCTTGGAGCTGGTGGCCTGAAGGAGCTTTGTGTGGCCCTGATGATTGGGAGCTGTGTTGTTGCCTTTGGGGTTGACTTCCTCTATCATCACTTGGGTTGGCATTATGGATTGACCTGGCGTGCTTGGGGTGAATTCTTCCTCCGAAGCCCCTGGCCATCTTAGAAAACCTATATGCTTCCTCCCTTCTTTGACAGAAATCATTATCGGCCCGGATGTACTCATCCATCTTCTGAAAGAGCTTCTTCAGGGTTTGTGGGGGCTTCCTGGCAAAATATTGAGCTATAGGTCTTGGCCAAAGCCCCTTGATCATGACCTCAATGACAATTTCATCGCTTGTGCTCTCAGACGCAACAACCTTTGGACATACGCCTGAAGGTACTCTTTATGGTCTTGCGTGCATTGAAACAAAGCCTGGGCAGTGTCTGGCTTCGTCTGAAAGCCTTAGAAACTAGTAACTAGCATATCCTTGAGCTTCGGCCATGATGTGATTGTCCCTGGCCGAAGAGAAGAGTACTAGGTTTGGGCTACGCTTTTGACTGCCATGACGAAGGATTTCGCCATGACCGCAGTATTGCCCCCATATGAAGATATGGTTGCTTTGTAGCTCATTAGGAATTGCTTCGGATCTGAGTGCCCATCATACATAGGAAGCTGAGGTGGCTTGTATGATGGGGCCATGGAGTAGCCTACAATTCTGATGCCAAAGGGGAAGCATCATCGAAAGCAAAATTGCCATGATGAAGATTACCATACCATTCATCATCATTGAATGAATTCTCTTGACGAATCTCCTTGTGCTGGGGCCTTCGGTCATGGTCATCCTGGGTGAGGTGACACATTTCTTCGGTGGCCTCATCAATCTTCCTCTAGAGATCGGCAAGCTGAAGCATTTTCTCTCTCTTCTTTTGAAATTGTTGATGGATAGCTTCGAGGTCCCTGATTTCTTGGTCCAGCTCCACCTCCTGAGGTGTTGGGATGGTAGCCTTCCTCTTTTGGCTCCTAGCTTCGCGTAGCATCTCTTGATTAACGTCCAGTGGCTGCAGTGCAGCCCCTGGCACGACTGCCTTCTTCGGCGGCATGACGAAGGTCGATGCTTGCCGAAGGTGGTCAGATGAGTTCACAGGAGGTGGGCGCCAATGTTGGTCCTTATTCTCAAATGTTATACACCAAGAACAAAGCAACACAATTGTTAACAATTAGAGACCTTCGTCCTTCGAAGCATTATCTCCCCTAGGGTTTAATGATCTTCAGACAAAGGTCATGAAGGACATACCTTCATCATTTCAGTGAGCAAAGATGTAAACAAAGACATATGGAACATAAAAAGAATATAAACAATCATCTCAAATCATTAGATTATTTATATTCTCAATTTATAGATATTAATAAACACCAATAATATTTACATTACATTTGTACCTTTAGCTTGATGGAAGGTGAAAAAGCAATAATGGCGCGAGAGTGATTACAAGTCAGCGTGAATAGTACGGTGTTACTGTTCATTTATTTATAGGCACAGGACGCAGCCTAGACAAAATTACATTCATGCCCTTGACATTTACTGTTGACTGTTAGGCAATCTATTGAGGACTAAGCAGTCTTTTCTCCTTTAGGTCGGTTTCTCCTTTCACCATCGTCGACTTGCCAAGCCGAAGCTTCTTCAGCCACAGCTTTGGAGAGTTAGCTTGTCCTTCCTTCAGACCACACCTTCATACTATGCACACCTTCATCTTAAAGCCGAAGCCTCCTGTAACGATCTGATAAAAACATGTTAGTTAGGTTTTTGAGGACCTTTGGAAGAGGAAGGCCCCCAACAATTTCAGACTTGAACTTAACTCTAACGCTAACCACGGCTTGTAGTGTGTGTTTAATTTTATAAATTTCAGGTTTCGCCTATTCACCCCCCCTCTAGGCGACTTTCAGAGGGGAGTATCTTTCTAATGAATTTAGTGAATACTGTGCGGAACATGGAATCATCCCTGAGACAACAGCTCCCTACTCGCCTCAATCAAATGGGGTGGCTGCACAGAAAAACTGAACTTTGACGGACTTGGTTAATGCCATGTTGTATAGTTCTAGTTCACCTAAGTCATGGTGGGGCGAAGCTATCTTGGCCGCATGCTTTGTTCTAAACCGAGTTCCATCAGCTAAGGGTGATAAAACACCCTATGAAGGATGGAAAGGTAGAAAGCATGCTCTTGGATTTCTACGTGCATGGGGCTGTTTAGCCAAAGTTAATGTGCCTGCGTGCAAGAAACGTAAATTAGGACAAAAAACCGTTGATTGTGTCTTTCTAGGATATGCGCATAATAGTGCAACCTATAGATTTCTGGTGATTAAATCTGATTTTCCAGATGTGCATGTTAACACCGTGATTGAATCTCGTGATGCCTCCTTTTTTGAAGATATATTCCCTATGAAGGATAGAGTTGCAGCACGTAGCAAGGCATCTACTAGTTATACTCCTGAACCTAATCCAGTTTCTTTACCTCCTGCTTATTCTGAACAACATAATGAGGATAACAATATGGTAGCTCCTCGTAGGAGCAAGAGACAAAGGACTGAAAATCGTTTAGTGATGACTTTATTGTTTATCTTGTGGATGATACACCAAAAACCCTTACAGAGGCATATGCATCACCAGATGCAGAGCGCTGGAAGGAGGCAGTCCACAATGAAATGGAGTCCATTCTAACAAATGGGACTTGGGAAATATGTGACCTGCCAGTTGGGTGTAAACCTATGGGATGTAAATGGATATTTAAGAAAAAACTAAAACCAGATGGTACTGTCGATAAATACAAGGCTAGGCTTGTGGCCAAGGGATTTACCCAAAAGAAAGGTGAGGATTATTTTGATACCTATTCACCAGTTGCCAGATTGATCACAATTCGTGTGCTAATAGCACTTGCTGCGAGTCATGATCTATTCATCCATCAAATGGATGTTAAGACAGCTTTCCTTAATGGTGAGCTTGACTAGGAGATCTATATGAAGCAGCCAGAGGGATTTGTGACGCATGTATAGGAGAACATGGTGTGTAGACTAAGGAAATCCTTATATGGCCTCAAACAGGCGCCAAAGCAATGGCATGAGAAGTTCGATAGAACTCTGACGTCAGCCGACTTTGTGGTAAACGAAGCTGACACTTGTGTACTATCGGTTTGTTGGTGGTAAGGGAGTAATATTGTGCTTGTACGTGGATGACATACTAATCTTTGGGACTAGTATTGATGTGATAAATTACGTGAAATCATTTTTATCTCAAAATTTTGATATGAAGGATTTGGGAGAGGCAGATGTTATATTAAACATAAAACTGATTAAGGGTGAGAATGGGATTATTCTGAAACAATCTCATTATGTGGAGAACATTCTAAACCGCTTTGGGTATTCTGACTCCAAAGATTCTCCAACACCTTTTGATCCTAGTCTAAAGCTTTGCAAGAACAGAGGACAAGGAATTAATCAGTTGAGATACTCCCAAATTATTGGTTCCCTCATGTACCTTGCTGGTGCAACCAGACCTGATATCTCGTTTGCTGTGAGCAAATTGAGCAGATTCACTTCTAATCCAGGAAGCGATCACTGGTGTGCACTAGAATGTGTAATGAGATACTTGAGAGGTACTTCTGCGTATGGACTTCACTATACTGGGTACCCTACTGTACTTGAAGGGTATAGTGATTCCAACTGGATCTCAGATGCAGCTGAGATCAAGGCCACAAGTGGATATATATTCACAATTGGTGGGGCTGCAGTTTCTTGGAGGTATCGTAAGCAGACTATCTTAACAAACTCTACTATGGAGGCAAAACTTGTAGCACTTGAGTCAGCCACTACTGAGGCAGAGTGGTTGAAACAGCTCTTGATGGACTTGCCAATGGTTGATAAACTGGTACCAGCCATTCTGTTGCATTGTGATAATCAAAGCATGATCACAATTGTAGGCAATGCAAAGGAAAATGCAAAGTTCTCAAGATATGTGAAACGGCATATCAAATCAGTAAGGCATTTGAGAAATACTGGAGAGATCGTCGTAGAGTATATTAATACTGCTCGAAACTTGGCGGACCCTTTTACAAAGGGATTAGCATGTGCTGTGATTGATGGAGCATCAAGGGAGATGGGATTGAAGCCCACGTGATGTTATCATACAGTGGTAACCCAATCTATGTGATCGGAGATCCCGTGAATTAGTAATTGGGAAGAACAAAATGTTTTGTATAACAAGAGAGTACATTATTTTACTCATTTCCCGCTATAAGATGCGTACTCTCAGTACTGCAAGGGAGGTGGACTTTTGTCTTAATGTATTCTGAGGCCTGTAACAAGCAAGGTACATCCTACAAGGTACACTTGTAAGAATACACCTATGTGAGTTTGACTGTGAGTTCGCAGTCTATGAGATGTGCGTAATCTCAAATAAATTCACTAAAAGACACATGAGCATGACCGTAACGCTCCAACCAGAGGCATGGCTTTAGGAGGCTTAGTATCAGTGATGCCTATAGGTGAAACCAACTTACACAAGACTAGCAATTCAAGACTTTGTCCATTGCAAAGTCGTGAGAAGGCGAATCATGTACTGCAAGGTGTAGCTCAACCCGTATCGGGTCTGCACTGTAAAGCTGGTATATGAAAGCGTAGATATTGGGTTAATTGGAGACCTTGGCTTTGGTGGGGATTATTGGAATTAGGCCCATTTGTGTGTGGCCCAATTCAATAAGGAAACCAAGGTGGTGTGTAGGGATGGCTTTAGTCCCACATCGCCCATCTATATAGAAGAGAACCACCTTATATGTGGAGTGTTCACTACTCTTCACATGAGACAAATAAAGGGTATGGAGGCTGTCACACGCGCGCGTGCGCTCGTGTTTCGCGTTTTTTTGCGTTATTTATCGCGTGACTTGTGACTTGCGATGATGCGTGATCACGTCGTGACGTGTTCTAAACGACAAGTTAATTTTTGCCTTTTGTTTATTTGGTTATCAAATATCACACTTAGACCGCCACATCAACTAGGAGTAACGGGCACACACGTTACGTGCGAGATCTCCGGGCGATTGCACGTAGATATATTCTATGGGGCGGTTCTTGGAATATAGCAGATCGAATCGAGGGTTTTGCGGCAACCCGTCTATAAAGGGCAGACGTCCTTCGGTCGGAGGGAATGGGGGAATAGCAACCGACTCATCCTCTTCTTCTCAATTCTCTGCGCCGTCGCTTCTCTGCCCTGTCGTCCCTTCGTGTGTCGTGCAGCAGATCAAGGGAGAGCAGTGTCTCCGAACCACCACCGGCGGTTTGACGACCTACACGGGTGCCGGCGAATCAGGTTTCTAGGAAGTGCTTCGCGCACGTCCGCTCGAGTTCTTTTTCAATACTCGTGGAAATCACTGTGAGTAAATCTGTGGTTTCTATTTATGCGATGATGGTCTTATGGTTAGATCCGTTGTTAATTCTTATTTTATGCGTTAATCTTATTGAGTTAATTCAGATCTATTCTGTTCTAATGTCGTTGATATTATCTACCAGTAGATCTGGATTTTTCGTTTTATGCTGCATTATCAAATTAATTTTAGGCCCTGTTATAATTGTAAACAGAACATGAACATAAGTTGCATGCATTTATGGGTGACAATGAATTCTAAATTTTATAATATAAGTTTTAAGAATCAGACTCTATTTTTATTCATTTTTAATTAAAATATATTTAAGGTTTTACCATTTTGTGAAGAAGCATTTGGATCATGATTCATCACCACCCCTAATTGCATTATGTGGACTTAGTTGGTGTTTGGTTCACTGGATTTCATGGGATAATATATACCAATACTTTTGTTTGGTTAAGCTCTTTTCAGTGGTACTAGGTACTACTATCCAATCCAATTATAACTAGTAATCATTACCGTCAGTAAGAGATTCCATTACCATTTCCTTAACAACGTCTAAACTAAACATCACTTTAATAATAGTTGTTGTGCTCAAATAATTGTATTATATATGATTAAAACATGCATACTGTTCCAACAACGTCTAAACTAAACATCACTTTAATAATAGTTGTTGTGCTCAAATAATTGTATTATATATGATTAAAACATGCATACTGTTCTACATAAACATTAGTCTGTGGTCAACAGTTTATCCATAGTTTATCTAAAATTCTGTTTTGTACTATTCTGCACCGTAGACTACACCGTTTTTAGAGTAAAATTTGAATATAGAAATGATGATAATAAGATGCTGAAGATAGTCTTAGTCAATATAACTTGTCAGTTATCGGTATGTCCAGGCAGACCAGCACATCTCGCTCAGCTCGGCAGAACCAAGGTGGCCCTTTCGGCGAGACATGCAAGCAAAAAAAGTCTGTTTGGTGGCTGTGCATCTCCTAATCCTTTCCCGTTTCCATGACCTCTCTAGCTTTAGTTGCCCAGACGATTGCAGCCAAGGTGGAGCCTCCGCACCTTCATCTTTCCATTCAGTGCCAATGCAAGAACATCGTACTCTTCGACATACCATAGCTCTGATATCGTCGCCTGAAACAGTGATGATAAACAGGTCATTGTGCATGCTATGTTTGCACCCAACCAATTCATGGATACGAGCAACAAGAAGTCTACCTCAAAGCCACAGATCTTCTCATTAATTTGAGCAACTAGCTCATGGAAGAACTTGACATTATCAAACGATGATGCACTTTGCTACAAGGTACAGAAAATGTAGTGTCACACGAGATTAAACGATAAACAATTGAAAGGTGTACCAAAGCAAACATCCAAAAAGTACGACTGCATTATCTGCTCTATGATTACTGTGCCTCCATGCACTATCATGTAGATAAAATTAGATGAAGAAAGTTGCCCTCAAAAAAAGATGAAGCGTTTAAAATTTACATTTGGTTATACATCCTTAAGTTGCAAAATAAAGAGGAAAAACATTCTCTATAAGCCACAACAGTTCTGAACAGACTCGTATCCCCTGCAGTACTGCAGAGGCATTAAGTGTCACTGGCATGTGGGACAGAATGGGAGGGCAGCCTTCCATATCAGTAACTTTATAATGCCTCTGCAGTACTGCACAGAGCCACAGGTTTCTGAACAGACTCTGAATCCTAGTCTGTGGGTTTATTATGTGGTTTTACTTAAGAACTTAGCTGCACAGTAGTTTGAATGTAAACATCTTCTAGCAACCAAATACTATATATACCATCAATGTAAAGCATATTTTGGAAGGTGGTAGTATTTAAAATTATATCTGTACCTCTACTTTCTCTTAAATTAAAATATATTGTCTATTGTTGCAAAATCAACACCATCCTAAAAATACTTTGAAGATTGAACACAAATTTATCGATGCAATTTTAGTACACTAACATATATAGTATAATTTAACATATTCTTGATCAAAGCTTGCAAGTTCAACTGTCAAAAACTAAAACACGCCTTAACATTGATGGAAAGATAGAATTGAGATACCTCTTTAGGGAGCTTGGGATGTCCCAGAATTCGTGCAAACGAGGTGTGAAGCAGAACAGGGTCATACTGTCAGAAAAAAAAATCAGGTCAGGTGACAGATTAATTGAAATCTGCAAGATATTATGTAAATAGCCATCTGTACAATAACCACGTACTGCACCACTATATTTGAACAATAAATTTAGCCAGATACCAAAATTAATTTGTTCGGCAGATGTTTTGTTGATGTTTCTTTATCAAGATAATGCTACCTCTTGGCGTTGGTATAAAAGTCAAGTTAGGCAGATGTTAACAGTTATATCAAATCTTGAACTGCTCATACCAGTTGCTTTTGAGGTGCACGAGGAAGAGCTTCTCTCAATCTTGAGCGGATTTCTGCAGGATCAGTACCAGATTCAACCTACAGACACCAAATACCATTACCTATATTTCAGTTTGAATACTTCTCAGGAACTCAGGGTAGAGGATTGCATACTAAGGTTACATGAGCTTAATATCAATCAGAAAAAATCAGACAGAACAGGGTCTCTTGAGATCGAAACCTGCCACAGGCCAAGAAGCACACCGGTTGAGGTCAAAACCACTCTGTCCAATACAATTTTAAGCGGACAAAAATTCTTGGCGACACTTTTTACTGCCTCCACTTCGGCTTCAATCTCAAAGACATCACATATAGATATGTCAATGAAAACTTCAACTGCCATGCTCACGTTAATCAGAGGGTGCACTCACCTCATCCTCAGTTGCTACAATGGGCTCCAAGTGATGGGAGGCATGAAACATGCTGAAGTGATACATGCTCGTATTTTGGAACCAGATAGCTGCAAAACAAATCAACCAAGCAAAGTGTTCAAGACCAAATGCTCAAAAAAGCTGTTGGTTTCTGTGACACTAACCAATCAGTCAGCAGGCAACTGAACTGGTAAGTGACAACTCTATTTAGCAGCATTTAAATGTCAGGCCATGAATTCAGCAGGTGAAAATTCTACAGTTGTACATGTATGGATGCCATAGCATAGAAGCTGTACCTTGGTCAAAATAAGGAAGAAACACGTCCTTTACAGCTTTCCTGCAAGCCCAAAACATACTGAATGAGCACTGCCCTGACCTGACCTCCCAAAGGAACAATTATACAGCCACCTGAACCTGACCAATTACGGTCTAACTTGGTTCTTCTCCCTTGTAAGGAGAGAGCATCGCTTCAGGAACAATTAACAACAAGTTGCCTGCGGATTTTGGCAAAGGTCACCACTCACGAGATCACAGCGGCGAACTTGGGGTCCATATAGAGCACATTCGCGCGCACTGGCGGGTCGGCGGCCTGCCAAGCACATTTCAGTTCAGCGACACCATCATAAGCCACAGCCAGCTACATGTCAACCAGCGTGACGAGCAGGGCACGGGGCTGGTGAAGAAAGCCCGCACCTTGAGCCTGGGTACGACGGCGCCGTCATCTGCGGTGTCGAAGAGGTCCGAGAGCGTGAGCGACTGCGACGTCTCGCCGCCCTTCAGGAACGCCGCGCCGCGCTCGTCGAGGTCACGCGCCATCTTCGAGTAAAGCTCGGCGCGCCCGACCTGCACCGAGCCGGAGCCACCTGACACAAAAACCAGGAAAGGGGGCGAGATTTCACGACTGGAACAATTTATTGGTGGAAATCAAGAAACTGCAAAGGAATGGATGGTTTAAGAGGGGTCGTTACGAGGGGAGACAGAAGGGTAAGAGGCCATGTGCGACCACCGGTTGAGGAGGAGGAGGAGAACGGCGGCCGGAAGGAACCAGACGGCGGTGCCCGGAGATCTGGGTCTGGGACGCGCGGAGAAGCAGCTCAGGGGTGATGTGGCCATCAAATGTGGTTTGGTGAGTGCTGCTTGATCCGTGTGGCTATCATTAAGCTTTGTCAATTCTATTGCCATACTGCCGAATCAGAGATGCTACTTGCTAGAAACGCAGGCGCGAGCCGCACGTCGACTTTAGGTCACTGGCATAAATAATTGTAATTAAGAGTGCTCAAATTATAAAATATTTTACTTTTAAAATTCATTACTCCATCCGTTCAAAAATAACAGTCGTATTTGATTATAGAAAAACAACAAGTAAAATAGATTTTGACTCATAACTTCTTTTATTGTATATAGTCAATCGCCAAAGAATAGGTATCAGCTTAGAGCTATATTAAAGGTGTGTTTGGTTTGCCTTTTGATTTTGGTTTTTGTCCTCTAAAAGACAAAAGCTAAACGAAAGGTTTGGATTCAAGAAACAACTTTTTCTAAAAGCTGTATTTCTCATAGTGCAAAAATGAAAGCATCTCTGCACCTGCTTTTAGTGGTTTTAGGATAAACTGTAAAAACATATACCGAAAAGCTTTTAATAACTTTTAATGGTTTTCACCAAATGGTTTTTAGTTTTTTAACAGCTCACAGCCCATAGCAGCTTTTTCCACAGCTCACAGCCCACAACAGCTTTTTTCATAGCCACAACCCAACCAAACAGACCCTAAGAGTGTTTGGTTTATGTAGACTAATTTTTAGTTCATTCATTTTATTCTATTTTAGCCTTTAAATTGACAAATACAGAAATTTTAGTTTTCATATTTGATAATTTAAGGACTAAATGGAAGAGCTAAAAATTAATCCCTAAAAACCAAATACTCTCTAAATATAAGGCCCTATTTCAATCTCACGGGATAAACTTTAGCTTCATGCTGAACTTTAGCCATATGAATTGAAGTGCTAAAGTTTAGCTTATTGGGGTGTTTGGACTACTCTAATAAAGTTTAGCACATTGGAATAAAAAGACACACATGCCCTTGCGGAGAGAGAGAATGGGGTTGGAGGTTATGAGGTGGAAAATGGGGTTCTCTGGCCCACGTTTAGCTCTTTTTAGCACCCCTTGAGCAGCTTATAAAATAATATGTGCTAAATTTTATCACACCACCATTAGCTCTCTGTCGGGTACCGTAATTAGGGGTACCCCCAATACTCCTAAGCATAGCTGGAAAACATTTTCGAGACACACCGTAAAGGCTGGTAAGCACGACGCAAAGTTAAAGCCTCATCTGCCTAGGGACACGATCTCGTCTCGCCCGAGCCCAGCCTCGGGCAAGGACAGTAGTCCCGGACGGATTCACGCCTCGCCCGAGGGCCCCCCTCAGGCAGCGGGCGCACCCCCGGCTCGTCCGAGGCTAAGCTCGGGCAAACTTTGTCGTGTGGCAACCTCAGCCAAATCGCCTTACCGCCGACCGTATCGCATGCACATTTAATGCAGGGATCACCTGACACCTTATCCAGACACGCGCGCCTCAGTTGGCAAGGTCGAAGTGACCGCAGTCACTTCTCCCCTTTACTGATCGTTCTGACAGGAAAACAACACTATTCACCCCGTTCCGACTGCTGTGCCAACCACCAGGGTAAGGCTAACAACAGTAAGTCACGACCACTCCCGAGTTCAGCCTCGGGCGCAACAGGGAGCTCCGCCACGCCCGACCCCAGGCCTCGGCCTCTGCCTCGGCCTCGGGAGAAGGTCTCCGCCTCGCCCGACCCCAGGTCTTGACCTCAGCCTCGGCCTCGGGAGGAAGTCTCCGCCTCGCCCGACCTCAGCCTCGGCCTCGAGAGGAGTCACCGCCTCGCCCGACCTCGGCCTCGGACCGACTACGCTACAGGGGATACATCATTACCCTACCTCTAGCTAGCCGCCACAGGCTACGAAGGAACAAGACCGGAGTCACATCTAGATTACTCCAGCCACAGGTAATGATGGTTCCCCGCATGCGTCCATGATGTCAATAGTCCACAAGCTCTCTACGAAGGCAAAGAAACGTCAGCAGGACCAGGACCGCACCGCCAGCTACGCTTCATACAGGGCTCAAGCACTTCTTCGCCGGACACATTAGCACATAGCTACACCCCCATATGTACAGCTGGACCATCCCCTTGTGTCTATATA
Source organism: Zea luxurians (assembly GCA_029449295.1). Classification (NCBI taxonomy): domain Eukaryota; kingdom Viridiplantae; phylum Streptophyta; class Magnoliopsida; order Poales; family Poaceae; genus Zea; species Zea luxurians. The sequence goes on along the minus strand of JAOPSE010000010.1, from coordinate 30,359,649 downwards.
ATGGGATGCCCAGGGCCTTCTCAGGGAGAGGAGAGCACGGGCAATAAGGACAATGGAGACGGACTCACTCAAACATCGAGCTCCACTCCGCAACACTAGACTCCTCAGGAGGCCTAGGACCCGTTCCCTCTCTCGCGAAGCTTGTAACCCCTACTGCAAGCACCCCCTGTGCAAGATAATATAAGCCTCATCCCTCCTCTTATGTTCCATCTTGCATCAACCCATCTGGACAGGGGCACGTGGCACAAAATTCACTAGTCGGTCCGGTTGAGGGTCCCCCGGGTCCGAAACGCCGACAGTTGGCGCGCCAGGTAGGGGCCGCTGCGTGTTGACAATACTTTCCCGTTGAGTTCCAGATGGACAATCTTCAGCAGCCTCTTTAGCCAGGGACGGTGCTCCGCTTTGGGAGTCTCGAATTCATGTCCCCCGACGGCAGCTACGACATGGTACTGCTCACCCCGCAGCACGACAACAACGACGGTCGTCGGCTCGCCCGGAGGAGGCGAACTCGACAACGACGACATCTCCCCGTGGTGGAAGAGGAACACCCAAGTCAACCCCGCCACCCTCCTCGCCGGAGGAGACGGAGACGGGGCAACAATGGCCAGGCAGGAGGCAGCACCTCGACGACTGTCAGACCAGAGCGAGTCGATGACACCGACACCCCTGCGGGGGACATGTCGGGTGTTATCCTCGCACCTGAGACAACGACGAGTGTCGCTTCCTAGCAAAACGCCAGCCCCAGGCGGACTGATGATGCCGGCACCCTTGCGAGGGACTTGTCGAGCATTAGTCTCGCGCCTGAGATAACGACACATTCCACCTTCGATGCAACTTCGCCGCCATCCACCAACCAAGAGGTACCTTCAGTTTTCCATCCTGTTCCCTTTAGGTTCAGCTTCGACCCACCAAGCGACCCCGCTTCGGTAAGCGCTTTTGTAAGGGCATATCCTGACCTTCCGAGGTACCATATGTGGTCAACTTGGGACCGACTGACGGCCGTCTCAACCTCCGGACCCGCGGGTTCCGAGTAAGAGGACGACCCCGACTTCAGTTGGGACTTCTCCGGACTCCATGATCCCAGTGCCATGCGTGACTTCATGTCCGCATGTGACCACTTCCTCTCCCGCTGTTCTGATGATGGTCACAGCCTTGACGACGAGGGTTGCGACCCAACTCGTGAGTGCTTCCACATCGATCGGGAAGATCACGACGGAGACCACCACCCCGGCATGCCAGGAGGCGACGACGCCCTTGCACCTGCGTCTCGCGTTGAGATCCCGCGGGAGCTAGCTGTGGCCAAGGTCCCCACGGGGGGCCAGGGCTCACAGCTCGAGCAACTCCACGAGATGTAGGCCAAGCTCGACGAAGAAACGGGCCGACTTGTGCAGCTCCGACAAAACCTCGAGCAAGAGTGGGCAGGTCGAGCGCTCGCCGGAGGAGCGCGTCATCGGGCCCGGGACGTCCAGCACCGTATTATTGACGATTCCAGGACAATGCTGCCCCCGGCCTTCAACGGGGCCGGCCAGAACCTAGCTGCAGCGGCGATGTTACTTCGAACGATGCCGGAGCCATCTACCACCGAGGGGCGGTGTATCCAGGGCGAACTCAAGGACCTCCTGGAAAATGCCGCAGCCCGATGGGCCGAGAGCTCTGCCTCCCGAAGGCGGGGATGCCCCTCGGAGCAACACATAGCGTCCTCCCGACGCATGCGCGAGGCCTTGGTCCTCACCGAGCTTACAGGAGACAAGACACCTGTAGCCCGGGATCGCCTCGGCGACGATCAACACCGCCATGACCGTCGGGCCCGCCTCAAGGAGAAGGTGCGCCGAGGCTACCACCATAGACGTGGGGGACGCTACGACAGTGAGGAGGATCGGAGCCCCTCACCCGAGCCACCAGGCCCGCGGGTCTTCAGCCGAGCCATACGACGAGCGCCGTTCTCGGTCTGGTTCCGAGCCCCGACTAACATTACCAAGTACTCAGGGGAGACGAGGCCGGAGTTGTGGCTCACGGATTACCGGCTAGCGTGCCAATTGGGAGGGATGGACGGTGACAACCTCATCATCCGCAACCTCCCCCTTTTCCTCTCTGACGCTGCTCGGGCCTGGCTGGAGCATCTGCCCCCTGCGCAGATCTTCGACTGGGACAACCTAGTCAAGGCCTTCGCTGGAAATTTCCAAGGTATGTACGTGTGCCCTGGGAACTCATGGGATCTCCGGAGCTGCCGCCAGCAGCCAGGGGAATCCCTGCGAGAGTACATCCAGCGGTTTTCAAAGCAGTGCATCGAGTTGCCTAACATCATCGACTCAGACGTCATCGGAGCATTCCTCGTCGGCACCACTTGCCGGGACCTGGTAAGCAAACTAGGGCGCAAGACACCCACCAAGGCGAGCGAATTGATGGACATAGCCACCAAGTTCGCCTCTGGTCAGGAGGCGGTCGAAGCCATCTTCCAGAAGGACAAGCAGCTTCAGGGAAGGCAGAAGGAAGAGGACCCCGAGGCGTCCGTCCAGCGTGGTACGAAGAAGACCGGGAAGAAGGTGCGAGCGAAACGCAACACCGTTGAAGCGGATCTCGTCGCTGCTACCGAGCACAGGAATCCTCGAAAGCCTCCCGGAGGGGCCAACGTGTTCGACAAGATGCTCAAGGAGTCGTGCCCCTATCACAGGGGTCCCGTCAAGCACACCCTTGAAGAGTGCGACATGCTTCGGCGTTACTTCAATAAGGCTAGACCCTCGACGGAGGGTGGCAAGGACCACGACAACAACAAGAAAGGAGGTGACGGGGAAGAAGAGTTCCCAGAGGTCCACAACTGCTTCATGATCTACGGTGGGCAAATGGTGAATGCCTCGGCTCGGCACCGCAAGCAGGAGCGCCGGGAGGTCTGCTCGGTGAAGGTAGCAACGCCAGTCTACCTAGACTGGTCCGACAAGCCCATCACCTTCAACCAAGGCAACCACCCGACTCGTCGTCGACCCCATCATCGGCAACGTTAGGCTCTCCAAGGTCCTCATGGACGGAGGCAGCAGTCTCAACATCATCTACGCCGAGACCCTAGAGCTCTTGGGGGTTGATCGGTCCGAGATCCGGGCTGGTGCAGCGCCTTTTCACGGGATTGCACCCGGAAAGCGTATCCTGCCCCTCGGACAGATCGACCTGCCCGTCTGCTTCGGAACTCCCTCCAACTTCCAAAAGGAAACCCTCACTTTTGAGGTAGTCGGGTTCCGAGGGACCTATCACGCGGTGCTGGGAAGACCGTGCTACGCCAAGTTCATGGTCGTCCCCAACTACACTTATCTCAAGCTCAAGATGCCTGGCCCCAAGGGAGTCATCACCGTCGGACCCACGTACCGCCACGCTTATGAATGCGATGTGGAATGCGTGGAGTACGCCGAAGCCCTCGCCGAGTCCGAAGCCCTCATCGCCGACCTGGATTGCCTCTCCAAAGAGGCGCCCGACGCAAAGCGGCACGCCGGCAACTTCGAGCTAGCCGAGGCAGTCAAGTCTGTCTCTCTCGATCCCAACAACGACGCCAGCAAGAAAGTCAGGATTGGCTCTGAGCTCGACCCTAAATAGGAAGCAGTGCTCATCGACTTTCTCCGTGCAAACGCCGATGTTTTTGTGTGGAGTCCCTCGAACATGCCAGGCATACCAAGGGATGTCGCCGAGCACTCACTGGACATCCGAGCCAGAGCCCAACCCGTGAAACAGCACCTGCGCCGTTTTGATGAAGAAAAGCGCAGAGCTATAGGCGAGGAGGTCCACAAGCTAATGGCTGCAGGGTTCATCAAAGAGGTATTCCATCCAGAATGGTTAGCTAACCCTGTACTTGTAAAGAAAAAAGATGGGAGGTGGAAGATGTGTGTAGACTACACTGGGCTAAATAAAGCATGTCCCAAGGTTCCCTACCCTCTGCCTCGCATCGATCAAATTGTGGACTCCACTGCTGGGTGCGAAACCCTGTCTTTCCTTGATGCCTACTCAGGCTGTCACCAAATCAAGATGAAAGAATCCGACCAGCTCGTGACTTATTTATCACACCTTTTGGCATGTATTGTTATACCACTATGCCATTTGGTTTGAGGAATGCAGGTGCAACATACCAGAGGTGCATGAACCATGTGTTCGGAGAGCACATCGGCAGAACGGTCGAGGCTTACGTCGATGACATCGTTGTCAAAACAAGGAAAGCCTCCGACCTCCTCTCTGACCTTGAGGTGACATTCAGGTGCCTCAAAGCGAAGAGCGTAAAACTCAATCCCGAGAAGTGTGTCTTCGGAGTCCCCCAAGGCATGCTCCTAGGGTTCATCGTCTCCGAACGAGGCATCGAGGCCAACCCAGAGAAAATCGCGGCCATCACCAACATGGGACCCATCAAAGATTTAAAAGGAGTACAAAGGGTCATGGGATGCCTTGCAGCTCTGAGCCGCTTCATCTCGCGCCTTAGCGAGAAAGGGTTGCCCTTGTACCGCCTCTTAAGGAAGGCCGAGCGCTTCACTTGGACTCCCGAAGCCGAAGAAGCCCTCGGAAACTTAAAGGCACTCCTTACTAATGCTCCCATCTTGGTGCCCCCACTGCGGGAGAATCCCTCTTGATTTACGTCGCCGCAACCACTTAGGTGGTCAGCGCCGCGGTCGTAGTTGAGAGACGAGAAGAAGGGCATGCACTGCTCATCCAGAGGCCAGTCTACTTCATCAGCGAGGTGTTATCAGAGACCAAAATCCTCTACCCACAAATCCAGAAGCTACTGTACGCAGTGATTCTGACACGGTGGAAGCTGCAACACTACTTCGAGTCTCATCAGGTTACTGTGGTGTCATCTTTCCCCCTGGGAGAGATCATCCAGTGCCGAGAGGCCTCGGGTAGGATAGCAAAATGGGAAGTGGAACTTATGGGCGAAACACTTTCATTTGCACCTCGGAAGGCCATAAAATCCCAAGTCTTGGCCGACTTCCTGGCTGAATGGACTGACACACAGTCGCCAACGGCCCCAATCCAGGCCGAACTTTGGACCATGTACTTCGATGGGTCATTGATGAAAACCGGAGTAGGCGCGGGCTTGCTCTTCATCTCACCCCTCGGAGAACATGTGCGTTACGTAATACACCTCCATTTTCCGGTGTCAAACAATGTGGCCGAATACGAGGCCTTGGTTAATGGGTCGTGCATCGCTGTTGAGCTAGGGGTTCGGCGCCTCGACGCCCGTGGCGACTCGCAGCTCATTATTGACCAAGTCATGAAGAACTCTCATTGCCGCGATCAGAAAATGGAGGCCTACTGCGATGAAGTTCGGCGCTTGGAAGGTAAGTTCTATGGGCTAGAACTCAACCATGTTGCTCGACGGTACAACTAGACTGTAGATGAGCTGGCTAAGATAGCCTCGAGACGAACAACGGTTCCCTCGAATGTCTTCTCCCGAGACATATATCAACCATCCGTCAAACTCAACGACGCACCCGAGCTCGAGGAGACCTCGGCCCAGCCCGAGATACCCTCGGCTGCCGAGGGTGAGGCCCTGCGCGTCGAGATGGAGTAGAATGGGGTCACACCAAACCTGAACTAGCAGACCCCGTACCTGGAATATCTCCTCCGGGGAGAGCTGCCCGTCGACAAGGCCGAAGCTCGGCGCGCCAAGTCGTTCGTTTTACTGGGTGATGAAAAGGAGTTGTACCACCGCAGCCCCTCAAGCATTCTCCAACGATGCATATCCATCGCTCAAGGACAAGAGCTGTTACAAGAAATACACTCGGGGGCTTGCGGTCACCATGCAGCACCTCGGACCCTCGTAGGAAACGCTTTCCGACAAGGTTTCTACTGGCCGACTGCAGTGGCCGACGCCACTAGGATTGTACGCTCCTGCCGAGGGTGTCAATTCTACGCGAGACAAACACACCTACCTTCTCAGGCTCTACAGACAATACCTATCACCTGGTCGTTTGCTGTGTGGGGTCTGGACCTCGTCGGTCCCTTGCAGAAGGCACCCGGGGGCTTCACGCACCTGCTGGTCGCCATCGACAAATTCTCCAAATGGATCTAAGTCCGACCCTTAACCAGCATCAGGTCCGAGCAGGCGGTGGCGTTCTTTACAAATATCATCCACCGCTTCGGGATCCCGAACTCTATCATCATCGACAACGACATGCAGTTCACTAGGAAAAAGTTCCTAGACTTCTGCGAAGACCACCACATCCATATGGACTGGGCCTCCGTAGCTCACCCAATGACAAATGGGCAAGTGGAGCACGCCAATGGCATGATTTTGCAGGGGCTAAAACCAAGGATCTACAACGACCTCAACAAGTTTGGCAAGCGGTGGATAAAAGAGCTACCCTTGGTGGTTTGGAGTCTGAGGACGACGCCGAGCCGGGCCACAGGTTTCTCGCCGTTTTTCCTAGTCTATGGGGCCGAGGCCATCCTACCCACAGACTTAGAATACAGCTCCCTGAGGGCAAAGGCGTACGATGACCAAAACAACCAGACCAGCCGAGAGGATTCATTGGACCAGCTAGAAGAGGCTCGGGACGTAGCCTTGCTACACTCAGCGTGGTATCAACAGTCTCTGCGACGCTACCACGCCCGAAGGATTTGGCCCCGAGGCTTCTAGGTGGGAGATTTGGTGCTTCGACTACGACAAGACGCCCGAGGGCACCACAAGCTTACTCCTCCCTGGGAAGGGCCGTTCATCATCGCCAAAACTTTGAAGCCCGGGACGTAGAAGCTGGCCAACGACCAAGGCAAGGTCTACAGTAATGCTTAGAACATCGAACAACTACGTCGCTTTTACCCTTAAAATGTTTCAAGTCGTTCATGTACCTCGGTCCCTTTACATGTACAAATAAAAAGTCTAGCTGTCAAGGGAGGATCGGCCTTGCCTCAGCAAAAACCGACCCTCCCTCGGGGGCTAGAAGGGGGGGACCCCCTCTGCGTCAAAATTTTCCTCGGAAAAGTTTTCTACCAAAACGACTTTCGTGCCTTTCGACTATGTCGATAGCGGAATCCTAAAAATGACACGAGAGACCTTGAACGGCAAGGCTGACCGAGCCGAGGGACTCCTATGCCTCCGGGATACGGATACCTCACTCATCACCTTCCGCGAAAGGTAGCTCACGCTCGGATAAGTGATTCTGCTACCGAACAAGTCCTAACGCTCGGGTAGAAAACGACTTTCGTGCCTTTCGACTATGTGGATAGCGGAATCCTAAAAACGACACGAGAAACCTTGAACGGCAAGGCCGACCGAGCCGAGGGACTCCTACGCCTCCGGGATACGGATACCTGTAAGGCCCAAAATCTGTATAAAAAAATTTATTATTAATAATAAAATAAATACATGAAGAAATAAAATATTGAATTCAAATATCTCTAATTAGCCTTGGGTGTTAACAATTGAGAATTTAATTCTGAAAACCAAGAAAAATTTTAGAAAAGAAGTAACATAAAGTTTTCTATTCAACTAAAAGATTATGCATAATATCAAATGATGTATCATAAGCCATCATTTACATGAATATCTAATTTAGAAGTAACTTTTACTTCTCACTCCACATTCAAAATACTAATCCTCTAAATAGAAAGAAAACCATATGAGAGAGCTTCATATTTCAAACATTTATAGAACAAGGTAATTAGAATAAATATATACTTAATGCATCATGTTGGAATTTATGGGAACGTGCATTAAATAATAATATTAGTACCAATAAAAAATATAATAATGATTGAGATTTGAATTAGACCCCAAATTGAAATTTGGAATTTAAAATAGAGGGAGAAGAGCACTAGTACCACAACATAGATATCGAAATAAAATAAATAAGTAAACTTCCTCATACCATGTATAAGATGTACATTTTATGAAAAAAAATAAATGTACCAAAAAGTTTGGATTCGAAATTGGAATTTAAATTTGAAAGCAAAAGAAAGGGAAGTGAAATTATAAAAGAAAAATAAAAAGAAAAACGAATAGGAAGCATGACTGGGCCCTGATATTGATTTCGGCCCACCTCCACTTATCTCCTTGCGGCCGGCCCATTTTCTTTTTCCTTCTTCACCGTGCGCTCCATCTCCCCGCACTTGCTGACAGCCGGGCCCCTCCCGTCGGTCCCTCTGCTGGTGCGCTCTGTTCATCAACCTGGCGCCGACACAGGGGTCCCACCGTCCAGTCGCTGTCCCGCGCTCGTCCCTTCTCCCGTTCGTTGATGCGTGGGCCCGAGATGACAGGTGCTCCACCCACCTTCCGAAACGATCGCGCGAGCGGACCGCGCGGACTCCGCAGGGCTCGACGGTGGGGGATTGCTCGGCTTCTCCCTACGACCGTGGGCGCGTCCCGGGTATAAAGCTCACCGGGCTCGCCTCTCCTTCCGTATCCGCCTACTCTCGCGACCCAACTACTCCTCTGCCGGTTTATCGTCGACGCCGAGAGAGGGGAGAGAAACCTTCATCACCGCCACCACGATAGTTGGTCGTTACTCCATAATCGAGCTTTCGGGTGGTGCCGGGGCGTTGCTCCACTCATTCCGCAGGTGTGTGACCACTCGGGGGGCACAAACTCCGGTCGCGCCGCTCTCAATTCCTCGTCGGAGCTCGCGCCTGGTCCTTGTTCCGCCCTCCACCGTGGCCTGCCTCTGCCAGTGGTCTACCTACCCGGTAACTCACCTCACCGTGTTCGCCTCGGTTTAATTGTTGCGCTGTGTCAGTTAATCGATCGGGGGGGGGGGTCCTGGTCGGGCCAGATTTCACCGCGCCGTCCATGGCACCGCCGCGGGGGAGCCCGTTGCCGTGGTTGGCTTTGGTCGGGAGGAAGGAGAGGGTGGTGACCGTTGGATTCCAGTCGACGGTCTCGATTAGAACTTGTGCGTATCTCTTCGGGGATTGAACCTGAACCGTTGATCAGGAATCGTGCGGGTTAGGGTGGATCTGGGCAGTTTTAAATCTGCACCGTTGATCGCCGATCAAACGGCTATAGTAGCGTAACGGTTCATAGAGCGACAGATTTAATCAGGGTCGTCTGAATCAGATCGTGCGGCCCGAATTTCTCCATACCCCTTCGGCCCAACATTTTTGCTAAAGAGCCCTTGGGATTTACCGAAATAAACCCGCCATCCCTTGCGACAGGGTAATGAGTCTTAAGGATTCTTGCTCTGTTGCCCCTGAACTTCTCAGAATTAGTGTGCGCAGTCCAGGGAGCAGAGAAAATAAATAAATAAGTATATGAAATGATTTTTAGTATATAAATAATTCTAGAAACTCATTTTATTCATAGAAAATTCATACTAACACCTTATTAGTCCATTCCAGTTCCTATAACTTTGTATTAATATTTTCTATCAACTAGTTACTTTGTTTAACCATAAAACTTGAATTAAAATTGCTCAATTAAATTAATCTATTCTAGGTGCTAAATAATTTTAGAAATTCATAATTCAATAACCATAACTCTGTTTTGATCCATTCTAGTTGTGTTAGTTTTACAATAATATTTATCATCATATGGTAACTTTGTTTTGTCATGAGATATAGGTTAAAATGTTGCACTTAGTCTATTATATACTTAACCACGTGGATCTTTGGAAAACCATAACTTCATAACTGTAACTCCGAATTTAGCGGTTCTCGATCTCACGATCTCGTAGCGATGCGTAGATTATTATTACGTAGTTTATTCTTATGTTTGGTGTGATGTTAATTTTGCCTATACTATGTTTGTCTGTATTGCTACGACTAGCGTGAGGACACGTGTCATCTGAAGAGCAAGTTGGTACCTGGAATCTCAAGTCCCAGACAAGTTGTGCCCTTGATCACTTCTTTTTACCCAGCCATGTTCTGATTAATCATAATGATCTGCATAGGTTAATTTTGATGGGACCCAATAGGTTACCCTAGTTTGACTATCTTTATACCTTGTTCACCACTGAATCTTTGGGTAGTACTTGCTATCGCTTTATGTGGTTTTGGGTATAGAGATACACATTACTATTCATGATTATACTTTTATTGTCAGTTGTTATTTACTGTTCATGTTAAGATCATTATGTTAATTGGAACATGGAGAACCACCCGGGAAAACAGTGCTACCACAAGGGAGGAATGGGACCCCTTGGCTGATTAATTAGGAAAGCTAGTGGAAGACTACCTTACCCGAAAGGGGCAAGGGCAGTAGGGGAGTGGTCAGTGTAGGGAGGCCCTCGGGAGGATTTTGCTGCGATGGCGGTCCTGCAAGGGATTCCTGCATTGGAACTTCCTATAAACTGTAGCGGGTTTTCTGAAGCTAGTGGAACTTTGTAAAGGCCTCGTAGTGTTACCCTGCCTCGCCTCCTCGGTAGAGGTGTATGGGAAGTCGCGATCCCTTGGCAGATGGGTAACATGACTTGTGGGTAAAGATGCGCAACCTCTGCAGAGTGTAAAACTGGTATACTAGCCGTGCTCACGGTCATGAGCAGCTCGGACACTCACATGATTAATTTATGGAACTAAATTCAATTTGTCATATGCATTGCATCGCAGGTGAGGTTGTTACTTTTGTTCTACTATTTAATTGGGTTGGTATTTACTTATACTTAGTAACTGCTAATAAAATTTTGACCAACTTTAAAAGCAATGCTCAGCTCTAACCATCTCCATTGGTAAGCCTTACACTTCACGTGAGCTCCCACCTTTGGCGAGTTCATGCACATTATTCCCCACAACTTGTTGAGCGATGAACGTATGTGAGCTCACTCTTGCTGTCTCACACCCCCCCCCCACAGGTCAAGAACAGGTACCGCAGGATGAGGCGCTTGGAGGATGCTGTGATGTGTTCGTGAGAGGTCTAGGTCGTCGTCTCCCAGTCAACTTTGGTTTGCTGGACCGTCGTCTCCTTATAATGTAATTATTTATTTTGTACAGAACTCCTATTATATAGTAAAGATGTGACATTCGATCCTGTGCCATGATTCATCATATGTGTGAGACTTGGTCCCAGCACACCTGGTTATTATGTTCGCGCCCGGGTTTTGGACCCCTAAAATCCGGGTGTGACAGAAGTGGTATCAAAGGAATGTTGACTGTAGGACGAAACCTAGATAGAACTGGACAACCCTTACCTACTTACCTTTGCTACTCTAATTCTTTTCTAAACTTATCTTAATCCTTCATCATCTATTTCCGCTATACTCTGATCATTCTTACCTTTTCCTTCTAAAGACAAAGGTGGATTTCACACTTTGAAATCTCGTGCCTAAAGTGACCTTAGGGATAGGAGACCCACTCTTAGGAACAAAATCAAAAGTATTTTTTTGTAAATATTTGTATGCTTGAAAGTTGGTTCTTATGATACATGTCTGATTTGGATCTTTGATTGAGTGTGATGGGTTGTGGAGTAATATCCACAATTACATCTGCATATACGTATAGGCATAAATAGAATTCATAAGAAAACTAAGCCACTTAGATTATCCTCCATTAAAATGTATCTATCTCATAAGAGATCCCTCTAATCTTAAAAGACTCTCCCATATCTTAATAGATTCATCGTATCTTATAAGATTCTCTCTTATCTTACTAGATCCACCTCATCTTAAAAGATTCTTCTTACCTTAATAAATTCACCTTATCTTGAAGAGATTCTATCTTATCATAACATATCTAACTAATCTCAAAAGATTCTAACATATCTTAATAATACTGTCGGCGTTCCGAGACCGGGGGGTCCCCGAGCCGACGAGTGAGTGTGCCGCGTGCCCCAGCCCAGATGGGTCGAGCGCGTGGGCGAGCGCGGAGGGGGGAACAGAGAGAGCGGTGGCCGGAGCCGGGTCGTGAGGGAGTCGGAGAATTCCCGCGGCCTTCGTGTTCGTCCCACGCCCAGGTCGGGTGCGCCTGCAGTAGGGGGTTACAAGCGTCCGCGCGAGGTGAGGGGAGCGAGCGGCCCCGAGAGAGCGCCTGCCCCTGCCCTTCGTCCTCGCGAGGCCAACCTTCTCTAAGAAGGCCCTGGTCCTTCCTTTTATAGTCGTAAGGAGAGGATCCAGGTGTACAAAATGGGGGTGTAGCAAGGTGCTACGTGTCTAGCGAGGGAGAGCTAGCGCCCTAAGTACATGCCAAGGTGGCAGCCGGAGAGATCTTGGCACCCTGTTGGTGTGGCGTCGTGGCTGTTGGAGGAGTAACGGAGCCGGACGGAGGGACAGTTGTCGGAGTGGCTGGGCCCTTGCTGACGTCCTCCTGCTTTCGTAAGGGAGCTGAGAGCCGCCGTCGTCAGGGTCTAGCGGGGCGCTATCATTGCCTATCTGGCGTAGCTGGCCAGATGGGACGCCGGTCTTGTTCTCTGCGACCCAAGTCGGCTCAGGGCAGGGTGATGATGGCGCTTCCTGTTGACGTGGCGGTCTTGCGTCCTAGGTCGGGCGTCGTGGAGGCTCCTCCGAAGTCGAGGCCGAGTCCGTCCTGCATGATAGAGGCCGAGTCCGTCCTGCATGATCGAGGCCGAGTCCGTCCTGCAAGACAGAGGCGGAGTCCGAGCCCTGGGTCGGGCGAGGCGGAGGTCGTTCGGCAGAGGCCGAGGCGGAGTCCGAGCCCTGGGTCGGGCGAGGCGGAGGTCGTCGTCTTCCGGGGTCTTAGCCCGAGTCCGAGCCCTGGGTCGGGCGGAGCGGAGTTCGCCGTCTTCCGGGGCCTTAGCCCGAGTCCGAGCCCTGGGTCGGGCGGAGCGGAGTTCGCCGTCTTCCGGGGCCTTAGCCCGAGTCCGAGCCCTGGGTCGGGCGGAGCGGAGTTCGCCGTCTTCCGGGGCCTTAGCCCGAGTCCGAGCCCTGGGTTGGGCAGAGCCTCCTATGGCACCTCTGGCGAAGTCTGGTCGCCCGTCGGTCTTACCTTTTGCGTTAAACGCCCCGGTGATTTGGTCGGTTGGCGCGGTGATTTAGTCAGGGTTACTTCTTATCGAAGGCGGGGCCTCGGGCGAGCCGGAGATGCGTCTGCCGTGAAAGAGGAGGCTTCAGGCGAGACGGAGTCATCTTAGGGTCGGCTGCCCTCGCCCGAGGCTAGGCTCGGGCGTGGCGTGATCGAGTCACTCGTATGGACTGATCCCTGACTTAATCAAACCCATCAGGCCTCTGCAGCTTTATGCTGATGGGGGTTACCAGCTGAGAATTAGGCGTCTTGAGGGTACCCCTAATTATGGTCCCCGACAGTAGCCCCCGAGCCTCGAAGAGAGTGTTAACACTCGCTTGGAGGCTTGCGTCGCACTTTTTTTGCAAGGGGACCAGCCTTTCTCGGTGGTACTTTGTTCCGGTGGGTGCGCGCGAGCGCACCCGCCGGGTGTAGCCCCCGAGGCCTCGGAGGAGTGGTTTCACTCCTTCGAGGTCTTAATGCCTTGCGTAATGCCTCGGCTGGTCTGGCGGTTCCCTCATGCGAGCAGGGCGTAACCCAGGTGCACTGTCGGGGCCCAAGTTCTCGGGCTGGTATGTTGACGCTGTCAACGGTTTGGCCGGAGCCGGGTTTGCGAGAGCAGCCCCCGAGCCTCCGCACGGAGCGAGAGGACGATCAGGGACAGACTCGACTTTTTACATACGCCCCTACGTCGCCTTTTCGCAAGGAGGAGGGGGGAGAGCGCCATGTTACCCTCGATGGGCACCGAACATGGTGTCTCCGGTGAGCTGCAATCGGGTAATCCGAGTGGACGTCCGTGCCCCGTTCGTTGGGGGTCGGCTAGGGGCCCGGAGGCACGCCCAAAAGTACCTGCGGGTGATCTGCCGGACCCGGTCCCCTAGCGACGGGGTCCGAGGGCTCGTTGCCTCCCTCCGATGGGATTCCGTTACAGAGTCGTTCCCGCTGGTCTCGGAAATGTCCTAGGGTACCTCGGGAGCGCAGCCCGAGCCTTGGTTATGTATCGAACGTACCCCTGGTCATCCCTCGCTCGGCGTCTGAGGCGGCTGTGAACCCTTCGACAGGCCAGCCTTCGAACCCCTGATCAGTAGGGGGCACGGAGCCCGGGTAGCCTGAGGCGGTCGTGGAACCTTTCGGGAGGCCGACCTTCGAACCCCTGACCAGTAGTGGGTGTCGGGCCCACGCGATCTGAGGCGGCTGTTGAACCCCTCGGGGGGCCAGCCTTCGAACCCCTGATCAGTAGGGAGGCTCGGAGCCTAGTTCCTTCACGGGGAAGGATCCCTTTGGGGGTACCCCCTTTCCCGGTCCCTGTTGCAAGAGATAGAGAAAGAAGGAAAAGGGAAAAAGGATTCGAAATTGAACGTCGTGGCGTACCTTTTTCGGCGTGGTTGTTTTGGCGAAGGCGAAACGTCACCAGCCGCTCCCGCCCGTAGCGCTGTCCGTTGAGCCGCGGAGTTAATGCGCCGGGGTGAGTAGTTGGCGAGGTTGCCGTTGCGCGTGCGCGAGCCGTTCGAGGTACGGGTCACGGGCGCGTCGTCTTCACGCCGTGAGAGGGGGTTCTCTTGCTGCCTCCGGATGGGACACGAGCTTGGCAGATGGCGTGACCGCTGCTCTCGCGCGCCTGCCACCGTCATTACTGCCGGCCCATTTTTGACCGCTTTTGACCGCTGCGCCAGGCTGGCGCTGCTGGGTCGCGGGCTCGGTCGCCTCGAATCGCGGTATTGGTTCCGCAATCGAGGAGGTGCGGTGGTGGAGCGAGTGGCACAGCGGTTCGCATGCAGCACCCTGCGCGCCAGTTGCGCGACGCGTGGGCTTGAGCCGTCGCGCTGGCCTGTCAGGAGTCGGAGAGGCGCGTCCACTTGGCGCGGTTGCATGCCGCCTGCATGGCCGCCTGCCCCTTTCGCCCGCTGGTCCGGGCAAAAGTGGAGGGTTACTTGTAACCGCTGGGTGGTTGCGTGCGTCGTGCGCGGCGGCTCGGCTTCTTCTGCTTGGAGCCGGTCTGCATGACAGGCGGGCTCCAGCCCCCGCGCCGCAGGGGAGGACTTTGGAGGCGTGTTGGAGAAGACTCAGCCCGTGACGGTTGAGGGTGCAAGGAGGGGGAGTTGCCTTTAAAAGGAGGGCGACCCCCTTCGTAAGGTGACCATGTCTCCTTCCTCTTCTATGCATTGTGTCTCTCCATCTTCCGAGCCCCCGGATGGGGGGAACCGCCGTCTTTTCGCTCCATCGCTGGAGGAACGCAACTCTGTGGGAGTTGGTACCTTTCAGCCATCGTTCGGCTTCAAGGATTTTCATCGTGCAGCCCGGTTGCCCCCCTCGGCTGGGGGTCACCCGAGACGGTGACCACCAGCTCCTGGGCGGGGAGGGGCAAACCGGACTGCGGTCCCGGCGCCGCCCTCAGTGTTGAGGGTGTTCGTCATCCTCGCCGGGGCGGGGAGCGAGGCGAGCCGGGGCCCCACCTCCTACGCGGGTCGGCGGGCCACCTCATTTTCCAGCTTCTGGTGGTGGCAATCGCCTTTTAGCCCCACGGCGGAGACATCCTCCAGTCATGCCGGGGAAGGAGAACTGTTGCTGCCCAGCTAGGATGCAACATTCCGTCTTCCTCCTCGCATTCGTGGCGAGGACGGCTGCGAGGATCTGCCGGGGTGCTTAGGGGCATCCCGCGTTTGCTGGTGATTCGCCCAGAGCTTGTCGCTCCACGGGCTTCCCTGGCGGGGAGGTTGTCCGTACCCGCGGGGACGGAACCGGAGTTCCGTTTGTAATGGCACTTCGAGTGCCGGGTTTTTTGTTCATTTCGGCTTTCGGGGCCTGAACATGTATGTAACTCCGGCACAGAGCCGTGTTTTTTCCTCATTTCTGAGCACTAAGACTCGCCTGTTGTTTGCCTGAACCGCTTCACCAAGCGTGAGTCGCCCCGTGTCAAGGCGACGAGTGAGGTATCCGTATCCCGGAGGCGTAGGAATCCCTCGGCTCGGTCGGACCTGTTGTCCGAGGCTCCTCTAGCTTGGTTAAAGAGACCCCTCGGCCGCTCTTCGACGAGCCGAGGCCAGGGGTAGCGATATCAGCACGAGCAGAGGCGGAGTCGGCTCGAGAAATAAAACCTGGTTGGCCGGAGCCTAGCCGGGTTGTCCGTTGGCAGGATCGACGTCGGAGCTGATCAGCCGAGGCTTCGGACCGAGCTGGCGCCCTCGGAAGGCGGTCGGCCGAGGCCCCGGAGGTGGCCGGCCGAGCCGTCCGCTCGGGCCGGGTTCTCGGAGAAGTCCCTGGCAGAGATTGCTCGAGCGTGGTGATGACATTGTCCTTCGGAGCGGAGGCCCTCGGACCGCGTCGCCGTCCGAGGCTAGGTCGGGCCTTGCCGAAGGTGCTGTCGATGCCGAGGGTGTCGTCGCCCTCTTCCAGTGTCAAGACCCGAGCCTGCAGGGTCAAATCGTCTTGTAGTGTGGGCCTTGTGCGGCCGTCGAGGCCAGAACACACACCCTCGCTGCATTATAAAGCTGTGTCTCTTTTCCTCTTGTTTCGAGTATCTGGACTTTTTGTCGGTAGCAGGGATGTTAGTGCGAGCAAGAGTTGCTTCTCGCGGAAGGTGATGAGTGAGGTATCCGTATCCTGGAGGCGTGGGAGTCCCTCGGCTCGGTCGGCCTTGCCGCTTACGCGTACTTTTACCCGTCCATGAGGCCCTGTCACCGACTCGGTCGAGAAGGCTCGAAGAATCGCTTCAACAGAAGAGCTTCCGTACGTAAAGACTCGTTCGATCCGCGGATTCACCTTATCCGAGCGCGAGTTACTTATCGCAGAAGGTGATGAGTGAGGTATCCGTATCCCGGAGGCGTAGGAGTCCCTCGGCTCGGTCAGCCTTGACTGCTTACGTGTACCCTGTCGTTTCCAGGACCCGCTTTTCGAAGTAGTCAAAAAGCACGAAAGATGTTCTGGTAAAAGAGATTTTTTGTTCGAGGAAAATTTTGACGCAGAGGGGGTTTCCCCCCTTTTAGCCCCCGAGGGAGGGTCGGGCTTTGCCGAGGCGAGGCCGACCCTTCCTTGTTGACTAAACTTTGCATGGGTGCGGGGTATATGAACAACTTGGAAACATCTTAAGGGTAGAAGCGACGTAGCTGTTGGATGTTCCAAGCGTTGCCGTAGACCTCGCCTTGACTGTTGGCCAGCTTGTACGTTCCGGGCTTCAGAACTTTGGCGATGATGAACGGCCCCTCCCAGGGGGGCGTGAGCTTGTGCCTCCCTCGGGCGTCTTGCCGCAGCCGAAGCACCAGGTCGCCCACCTGGAGGTCTCGGGGTCGGACCCCTCGGGCGTGGTAGCGTCGCAGGGACTGCTGATATCGCGCCGAGTGTAGTAAGGCCCTGTCCCGAGCCTCGTCCAGCTGGTCCAGCGAGTCTTCTCGGCTAGCTTGGTTGCTTTCTTCGTTGTAGGCCCTCGTCCTCGGGGAGCCGTATTCCAGGTCCGTGGGCAGGATGGCCTCGGCCCCGTAGACCAGGAAGAACGGCGTGAAACCCGTGGCTCGGCTTGGCATCGTCCTCAGGCTCCAGACCACCGAGGGGAGTTCCTTCATCCATCGCTTGCCGAACTTGTTGAGATCATTGTAAATTCGAGGCTTGAGCCCTTGTAGAATCATGCCATTGGCACGTTCTACTTGCCCATTCGACATGGGGTGAGCTACGGCGGCCCAGTCTACCCGGATGTTGTGATCCTCGCAAAAATCCAAGAATTTTTTGCCGGTGAACTGGGTGCCGTTGTCGGTGATGATGGAGTTCGGGATCCCGAAGCGATGGATGATGTTGGTGAAGAACGCCACCGCCTGCTCGGACCTGATGCTGTTCAGGGGTCGGACCTCGATCCACTTGGAGAATTTGTCGATGGCGACCAGCAGGTGCGTGTAGCCCCCGGGCGCCTTCTGCAGAGGGCCGACGAGGTCCAGACCCCACACAGCGAAGGGCCAGGTGATGGGTATCGTCTGCAGAGCCTGAGCGGGCAGGTGGGTCTGCTTCGCATAGAATTGGCACCCTTCGCAGGCGCGGACAATTCTAGTGGCGTCAGCCACCGCCGTTGGCCAGTAGAAGCCTTGGCGGAAAGCGTTCCCGACGAGGGTTCGAGGTGCTGCATGATGACCGCAAGCCCCCGAGTGTATTTCCCGCAGGAGTTCCTGACCTTCGGCGATGGAGATGCATCGCTGGAGGATGCCCGAGGGGCTACGGTGGTAGAGCTCCTTCTCATCGCCCAGCAAGACGAACGATTTGGCGCGTCGTGCTACCCGTCGAGCCACGGCTCGGTCGAGGGGTAGCTCTCCTTGGTGGAGATATTGCAGGTACGGGGTTTGCCAATCTTGATCTGGCACGACCCCGTTCTGCTCCTCCTCGATGCGCAGCGCTTCGCCCTCGGGCTCCGAGGGTTCCTCGGGTTGAGCCGAGGATGGCTCGGGCTGGGCCGAGGTCACCTTGGACGAGGCCGAGGGTGCCTCGGGCTCGGGCGCGTCGCCTATCTTGACGGAGGGTTGGTGCAGATCCCGGGAGAAGACGTCCGGGGGAACCGTCGTTCGCCCCGAGGCTATCTTCGCCAGCTCGTCCGCAGTCTCGTTGTAGCGCCGGGCGATGTGGTTAAGCTCGAGCCCGTAGAACTTGTCTTCCAGGCGTCGAACCTCCTCACAGTAGGCCTCCATCTTCGGGTCGTGGCAGAGGGAGTTCTTCATAACTTGGTTGATGACGAGCTGCGAGTCGCCGCGTGCATCGAGGCGTCGGACCCCTAGCTCGATGGCGATTCGCAATCCGTTGATCAGAGCCTCGTACTCAGCCACATTGTTGGACGCCGGGAAATGGAGGCGGAGCACGTAGCGCAGGTGTTTCCCGAGGGGCGAGACGAAGAGCAGGCCCGCGCCAGCTCCCGTCTTCACCAACGACCCGTCGAAAAACATGGTCCAGAGCTCTGGTTGGATCGGAGCCGTTGGCAACTGGGTATCGACCCATTCGGCAACGAAATCCGCCAGTACCTGGGACTTGATGGCCTTCCGGGGGGCGAACGAGATTGCTTCACCCATGATTTCCACCGCCCACTTTGCGATCCGTCCTGAGGCTTCTCGGTACTGGATGATCTCCCCCAGGGGGAAGGATGACACCACAGTCACCGGATGGGACTCGAAGTAATGTCGCAGCTTTCGCCTCGTCAGGATCACTGCATATAGCAGCTTCTGGACTTGTGGGTAGCGGATCTTGGTCTCGGACAGCACTTCGCTGACGAAGTAAACTAGCCTCTGAATGGGCAAAGCATGCCCCTCTTCCTGCCTTTCGACCACGATCGCGGCGCTGACCACCTGAGTGGTTGCGGCGACGTAGACCAAGAGAGTTTCTCCATCAGCTGGGGGTACCAAGACGGGCGCCTGGGTGAGGAGCGCCTTCAGGTTCCCGAGGGCTTCCTCGGCCTCGGGAGTCCAAGTGAAGCACTCGGCCTTCCTTAAGAGACGGTACAGGGGCAGGCCTCTTTCGCCGAGGCGCGAGATGAAACGGCTCAAGGCCGCGAGGCATCCCATGACCCTCTGTACGCCTTTTAAGTCCTTGATGGGCCCCATGTTTGTGATGGCCGCGATCTTCTCCGGGTTGGCTTCGATGCCACGCTCGGAGACGATGAATCCCAAAAGCATGCCCCGGGGCACCCCGAAGACGCACTTCTCGGGATTGAGCTTGACGCCCTTCGCCTTGAGACACCGGAATGTCAGTTCGAGGTCGGAGAGAAGGTCGGAGGCTTTCCTCGTCTTGACTACGATGTCATCGACGTAGGCCTCGACCGTGCGACCGATGTGTTCGCCGAACACATGGTTCATGCACCGCTGGTATGTTGCACCCGCGTTCCTCAAACCGAACGGCATTGTGACATAACAGTACATGCCGAAGGGCGTGATGAAAGAAGTCGTGAGCTGGTCGGACTCTTTCATCTTGATTTGATGATACCCTGAGTAGGCATCAAGGAAAGACAGGGTTTCGCACCCTGCAGTGGAGTCCACGATTTGATCGATGCGAGGTAGAGGGTAGGGGACTTTCGGACATGCTTTGTTGAGACCAGTGTAGCCTACACACATCCGCCACTTCCCCCTTTTTTCCTCACAAGTACAGGGTTGGCAAGCCATTCGGGATGGAATACCTCTTTAATGAACCCTGCTGCCATCAGCTTGTGGATCTCCTCGCCTATCACTCTGCGCCTTTCCTCGTCGAATCGGCGCAGAGGCTGTCTGACCGGTCGGGCCCCGGCCCGAATATCCAGCGAGTGCTCGGCGACATCCCTCGGTATGCCGGGCATGTCCGAGGGACTCCACGCAAAGACGTCGGCGTTTGCGCGGAGAAAGTCGACGAGCACTGCTTCCTATTTGGGGTCGAGCCCGGATCCGATCCGAATCTGCTTGGAGGTGTCGCCACTGGGGTCGAGAGGGACGGCCTTAACCGTCTCCGCTGGCTCGAAGTTGCCGGCATGTCGCTTCACGTCCGGCACCTCTCGGGAGAGGCTTTCCAGGTCGGCCATGAGGGCCTCGGACTCGGCGAGGGCCTCGGCGTACTCCACGCACTCCACATCGCATTCGAATGCGTGTTTGTACGTGGGGCCGACGGTGATGACCCCGTTGGGGCCCAGCATCTTGAGCTTCAGGTAGGTGTAGTTGGGGATGGCCATGAACTTCGCGTAGCATGGCCTCCCCAACACTGCGTGGTAGGTTCCTCGGAACCCGACCACCTCGAACGTCAAAGTCTCCCTTCGGAAGTTGGAGGGGGTTCCGAAGCAGACTGGGAGGTCGAGCTGTCCGAGGGGCTGGACGCGCTTCCCGGGGATGATCCCGTGGAAGGGCGCAGCGCCTGCTCGGACTGATGACAGATCGACGCGCAGGAGCCTGAGGGTCTCGGCGTAGATGATGTTGAGGCAGCTGCCTCCATCCATCAGGACCTTGGTGAGCCTGACGTCGCCGATGACGGGATCGACGACGAGCGGGTACTTCCCTGGGCTCGGCACGTGGTCGGGGTGGTCATCCCGGTCGAAGGTGATGGGCTTGTCGGACCAGTCTAGGTAGACTGGCGCCGCCACCTTCACCGAGCAGACCTCCCGACGCTCTTGCTTACGATGCCGAGCCGAGGCGTTTGCCGCATGCCCTCCGTAGATCATGAAGCAGTCGCGGACCTCTGGGAACTCTCCTGCTTGGCGATCCTCCCTTTTGTCGTCGTCGTGAGCCCTGCCACCCTCCGCGGGTGGCCCGGCCCTGTGGAAGTGGCGCCGAAGCATAACGCACTCTTCGAGGGTGTGCTTGACGGGCCCCTGATGGTAGGGGCACGTCTCCTTGAGTGCCTTGTCGAAGAGGTTAGCACCTCCGGGGGGCTTCCGAGGGTTCTTGTGCTCGGCGGCGGCGACAAGGTCTGCATCGGGAACGTCGCGTTTCGCTTGCGACTTCCTCCTGCCTTTCTTCTTGGCGCCGCGCGGAGTAGACGCCTCGGGAGCATCTTCCGACGGGCGGGCCCTGGGGCTGCTTGTCCTTTCGGAAGATGGCCCCTACCGCCTCCTGGCCGGAGGCGAACTTGGTGGCGATGTCCATCAGCTCGCTCGCCCTGGTGGGGGTCTTGCGACCCAACTTGCTCACCAGGTCACGGCAGGTGGTGCCAGCGAGGAACGCGCCGATGACATCGGAGTCGGTGATGTTGGGCAGCTCGGTGCGCTGCTTCGAGAATCGCCGGATGTAGTCCCGGAGAGACTCTCCCGGCAATTGCCGACAGCTTCGGAGGTCCCAGGAATTCCCGGGGCGCACGTACGTGCCCTGGAAGTTGCCGGCGAAAGCCTGGACCAGATCCTCCCAGTTGGAAATCTGCCCCGGAGGCAGGTGCTCCAACCAGGCACGAGCGGTGTCGGAGAGGAACAGGGGGAGGTTGCGGATGATGAGGTTGTCATCGTCCGTCCCACCCAGTTGACAGGCCAGGCGGTAGTCCGCAAGCCACAATTCCGGTCTCGTCTCCCCCGAGTACTTTGTGATAGTAGTCGGGGGTCGGAATCAGGTCGGGAACGGCGCCCGCCGAATGGCTCGGCTAAAGACCTGCGGACCGGGTGGTTCGGGCGAGGGACTCCGATCCTCCCCGCTGTCGTAGCGTCCCCCACGCCTGGGGTGGTAGCCTCGGCGCACCCTCTCGTCGAGGCGGGCCCGACGGTCGCGATGAGGGTGCTCGTCGCCGAGGTGGCCTGGGGCCGCAGGCGCGGTGTTGCGCGTGCGCCCGGTGAAGACCGAGGCTTCCCGCGTGAGTCGGGAAGTCGCGGCACGAGGTTCCGAGGGGTATCCCTGCCTTCGGGAGGCAGAGCTCTCGGCCCGCCGGGCCGCAGCGCCTTCCAGGAGATGCTTGAGTTCTCCCTGGATTCGCCGACCCTCGGTGGTTGATGACTCCGGCATCGCGCGGAGGAGCATCGCTGCAGCGGCCAGGTCCTGACCGGTTCCGCCGGATGCGGGTGGCGGTCTGTCCCTGGCATCGTTGGCGATGCAGTGCTGGAGACCTTGGGGCAGGTGACGTATTCCTCCGGCTAGAGGCTGGCTCGCCCATACCTGCCCGATGTTCTGGCGGATTGCCTCGAGTGCTCCTGCTCCCTCATCGAGCCCGGCCTGCGCCCCGCGGACTTGCTCGAGCTGTGGGTCGTGACCCCCCGCCGGAACGGGGACCACAGCTAGCTCCCGCGGGATGTCGGCGCGAGGCGCTGGCCTTGGGGGATCGCCATCCTCCGGCACGCCGAGACAGCCGCCTCCGGAGGGATCCCCTAGCCCGATGTGGAAACATTCGCGGCTCGGGCCGCAGTCCTTGTCGTCAAGGCTGCGGCTGCCGTCGGAACAGTCGGAGAGGCAGTAGTCACATGCGGTCATGAAGTCCCGCATGGCACTAGGGTTGCCAAATCCGGAGAAATCCCAGCAGATGCTGGGGTCGTCATCTTCCTCGGACCCAGAGGGTCTGTAGGTCGAGACACCCGTCAATCGGTCCCAAGGCGACCGCACACGAAACCCCAGAGAGGTTGCACTCGCCTCAACGTGAGCGCCCGCCAAAGCGAGGTCGCCAGGCGGGCTGAGGTCGAGTCGAAATGACGAAAGATGGGGAGCAGTTGGTACCTTTTTGTCGATGAGGAGCGATGAAGTCACGTCGGGGGCTGACCGCGCCGTCGTCTTGGGTATGAGGGCGACGTCCTGCAGGCCCTCCGTGAGCGTGCTGGCGTCGTCCACCTGCTCGGAGTCGACGTGCTGCGGGGGGATGGCGCTCGCCTTTGCCTCGAACGCGAGGGTGACGCCTAGCGTGTCCTCCGTTGAGGCACTGGGGATGTCGATTTGCTCGACAGCTGTCGGAGCGCAGCCTCCCGCTCGGCCCTGGTTGCCCCGCCTCCTCCTCCTCCGATGGCGAGGGAGAGGAGGGGGCGAGCTCGAAAGCTGTCCTTCCCCTACGCGGGAAAGACGTCGTCGATTCCGCCGC
This sequence comes from Zea luxurians, assembly GCA_029449295.1. Classification (NCBI taxonomy): domain Eukaryota; kingdom Viridiplantae; phylum Streptophyta; class Magnoliopsida; order Poales; family Poaceae; genus Zea; species Zea luxurians. The sequence goes on along the minus strand of JAOPSE010000010.1, from coordinate 30,336,342 downwards.
CGGCGGGCGGGCTGTCCGCCACCATTATCGCTGTCGCGCGGCGGTGGAAGGAGTGTCATGTCGTAGCTGCCGTCGAGAGACATGAACTCGAGGCTCCCGAAACGGAGCACCGTCCCGGGTTGAAGAGGTCGTTGGAGACTGCCCATCTGGAGCTTGACGGGAATCTACTCGTCAACACGCAGCGGGCCCCTACCTGGCGCGCCAACTGTCGGCGTTCCAAGACCGGGGGGTCCCCGAGCCGACGAGTGAGTGTGCCGCGTGCCCCAGCCTAGATGGGTCGAGCGCGTGGGCGAGCGCGGAGGGGGGAACAGAGAGAGCGGTGGCCGGAGCCGGGTCGTGAGGGAGTCGGAGAATTCCCGCGGCCTTCGTGTTCGTCCCGCGCCCAGGTCGGGTGCGCCTGCAGTAGGGGGTTACAAGCGTCCGCGCGAGGTGAGGGGAGCGAGCGGCCCCGAGAGAGCGCCTGCCCCTGCCCTTCGTCCCCGCGAGGCCAACCTTCTCTAAGAAGGCCCTGGTCCTTCCTTTTATAGTCGTAAGGAGAGGATCCAGGTGTACAAAATGGGGGTGTAGCAAGGTGCTACGTGTCTAGCGAGGGAGAGCTAGCGCCCTAAGTACATGCCAAGGTGGCAGCCGGAGAGATCTTGGCACCCTGTTGGTGTGGCGTCGTGGCTGTTGGAGGAGTAACGGAGCCGGACGGAGGGACAGCTGTCGGAGTGGCTGGGCCCTTGCTGACGTCCTCCTGCTTTCGTAAGGGAGCTGAGAGCCGCCGTCGTCAGGGTCTAGCGGGGCGCCATCATTGCCTATCTGGCGTAGCTGGCCAGATGGGACGCCGGTCTTGTTCTCTGCGACCCAAGTCGGCTCAGGGCAGGGTGATGATGGCGCTTCCTGTTGACGTGGCGGTCTTGCGTCCTAGGTCGGGCGTCGTGGAGGCTCCTCCGAAGTCGAGGCCGAGTCCGTCCTGCATGATAGAGGCCGAGTCCGTCCTGCATGATCGAGGCCGAGTCCGTCCTGCAAGACAGAGGCGGAGTCCGAGCCCTGGGTCGGGCGAGGCGGAGGTCATTCGGCAGAGGCCGAGGCGGAGTCCGAGCCCTGGGTCGGGCGAGGCGGAGGTCGTCGTCTTCCGGGGTCTTAGCCCGAGTCCGAGCCCTGGGTCGGGCGGAGCGGAGTTCGCCGTCTTCCGGGGCCTTAGCCCGAGTCCGAGCCCTGGGTCGGGCGGAGCGGAGTTCGCCGTCTTCCGGGGCCTTAGCCCGAGTCCGAGCCCTGGGTCGGGCGGAGCGGAGTTCGCCGTCTTCCGGGGCCTTAGCCCGAGTCCGAGCCCTGGGTCGGGCGGAGCGGAGTTCGCCGTCTTCCGGGGCCTTAGCCCGAGTCCGAGCCCTGGGTCGGGCAGAGCCTCCTATGGCACCTCTGGCGAAGTCTGGTCGCCCGTCGGTCTTACCTTTTGCGTTAAACGCCCCGGTGATTTGGTCGGTTGGCGCGGTGATTTAGTCAGGGTTACTTCTTATCGAAGGCGGGGCCTCGGGCGAGCCGGAGATGCGTCTGCCGTGAAAGAGGAGGCTTCAGGCGAGACGGAGTCATCTTAGGGTCGGCTGCCCTCGCCCGAGGCTAGGCTCGGGCGTGGCGTGATCGAGTCACTCGTATGGACTGATCCCTGACTTAATCAAACCCATCAGGCCTCTGCAGCTTTATGCTGATGGGGGTTACCAGCTGAGAATTAGGCGTCTTGAGGGTACCCCTAATTATGGTCCCCGACAAATACATATTCTACCCTGTTAGACCTATCTAACCTAAACCAGTCTAATCTAGTCATATCCAATCTAAATCTAGATCTTTTCTTACCTAATGCGATCTGATCTAGTGTAGTCTAACGTAATCTAACCTAATGTGGTCCACTTAAACATACTAATGACACTAGTAGAAGAGATTAGACCCTACTAGCCATATATTAACTTAACTTAGCACATTGGATCAACTCAACTATGAGGTAACCCAACCCATGATGAATGGTATAACCTTTCTATTCCCACCTAACAATAAACAAACTTTTAACCTACATCTTGTAGTCTATCTCACCCATATATATCTCTCATCTTGACAGATTCTATCTTACCCTTGGACATTTACCTTATACAACTGGTTACCCCAATCTGGACATAAAACAAAGATTAAGCCCTACTAAAGAATCTTCAGATTATAACCAGCTACTAGCTTATTCATTCCGCTTATTGAATAATTTCCTTTGCAAAACTATTACCATATGCTTCTAACTTTCATGGTCAATACCAGGAAAGGAAAGATTATCACGTAACAGCAAACAGAAATGAATCCTCCAAATCCTCCACCTATTGAAATCGATCAAGTGGTTGCTACCCAAAGACTGGTAATACAACAATTAACAGACCTGGTGACCGAGATGCAAAATCAGATAAGACAAGAACGCGAGGAAGTACGTCAGGTTCGCCAAGAAATAAGGCAAACGCGGTTGGAGAGACAACAACAACAACAACCTCCACCACCACCACCAGCTCCACCAAGCTACATAAACATATATATAAATTACTACTATTTGTAAGATCTAGATGTTACTTTAGTTAGTAGATGATATGATATTATTTTTGAAGGGATAATAAGGTCTAATCGACCCCATGTCTTGCTAATAAAGTATGCATCATGCTGAGATTTTGTTTGTGCATATGTGTTGAGACGATATGAACATACATCCTTTTTTTACAAATCTTGAGGACGAGATTTCTGTTAAGGGGGGTAGGATTTGTAAGGCCCAAAATCTGTATAAAAAAATTTATTATTAATAATAAAATAAATACATGAAGAAATAAAATATTGAATTCAAATATCTCTAATTAGCCTTGGGTGTTAACAATTGAGAATTTAATTCTGAAAACCAAGAAAAATTTTAGAAAAGAAGTAACATAAAGTTTTCTATTCAACTAAAAGATTATGCATAATATCAAATGATGTATCATAAGCCATCATTTACATGAATATCTAATTTAGAAGTAACTTTTACTTCTCACTCCACATTCAAAATACTAATCCTCTAAATAGAAAGAAAACCATATGAGAGAGCTTCATATTTCAAACATTTATAGAACAAGGTAATTAGAATAAATATATACTTAATGCATCATGTTGGAATTTATGGGAACGTGCATTAAATAATAATATTAGTACCAATAAAAAAATATAATAATGATTGAGATTTGAATTAGACCCCAAATTGAAATTTGGAATTTAAAATAGAGGGAGAAGAGCACTAGTACCACAACATAGATATCGAAATAAAATAAATAAGTAAACTTCCTCATACCATGTATAAGATGTACATTTTATGAAAAAAATAAATGTACCAAAAAGTTTGGATTCGAAATTGGAATTTAAATTTGAAAGCAAAAGAAAGGGAAGTGAAATTATAAAAGAAAAATAAAAAGAAAAACAAATAGGAAGCATGACTGGGCCCTGATATTGATTTCGGCCCACCTCCACTTATCTCCTTGCGGCCGGCCCATTTTCTTTTTCCTTCTTCACCGTGCGCTCCATCTCCCCGCACTTGCTGACAGCCGGGCCCCTCCCGTCGGTCCCTCTGCTGGTGCGCTCTGTTCATCAACCTGGCGCCGACACAGGGGTCCCACCGTCCAGTCGCTGTCCCGCGCTCGTCCCTTCTCCCGTTCGCTGATGCGTGGGCCCGAGATGACAGGTGCTCCACCCACCTTCCGAAACGATCGCGCGAGCGGACCGCGCGGACTCCGCAGGGCTCGGCGGTGGGGGATTGCTCGGCTTCTCCCTACGACCGTGGGCGCGTCCCGGGTATAAAGCTCACCGGGCTCGCCTCTCCTTCCGTATCCGCCTACTCTCGCGACCCAACTACTCCTCTGCCGGTTTATCGTCGACGCCGAGAGAGGGGAGAGAAACCTTCATCACCGCCACCACGATAGTTGGTCGTTACTCCATAATCGAGCTTTCGGGTGGTGCCGGGGCGTTGCTCCACTCATTCCGCAGGTGTGTGACCACTCGGGGGGCACAAACTCCGGTCGCGCCGCTCTCAATTCCTCGTCGGAGCTCGCGCCTGGTCCTTGTTCCGCCCTCCGCCGTGGCCTGCCTCTGCCAGTGGTCTACCTGCCCGGTAACTCACCTCACCGTGTTCGCCTCGGTTTAATTGTTGCGCTGTGTCAGTTAATCGATCGGGGGGGTCCTGGTCGGGCCAGATTTCACCGCGCCGTCCATGGCACCGCTGCGGGGGAGCCCGTTGCCGTGGTTGGCTTTGGTCGGGAGGAAGGAGAGGGTGGTGACCGTTGGATTCCAGTCGACGGTCCCGATTAGAACTTGTGCGTATCTCTTCGGGGATTGAACCTGAACCGTTGATCAGGAATCGTGCGGGTTAGGGTGGATCTGGGCAGTTTTAAATCTGCACCATTGATCGCCGATCAAACGGCTATAGTAGCGTAATGGTTCATAGAGCGACAGATTTAATCAGGGTCGTCTGAATCAGATCGTGCGGCCCGAATTTCTCCATACCCCTTCGGCCCAACATTTTTGCTAAAGAGCCCTTGGGATTTACCGAAATAAACCCGCCGTCCCTTGCGACAGGGTAATGAGTCTTAAGGATTCTTGCTCTGTTGCCCCTGAACTTCTCAGAATTAGTGTGCGCAGTCCAGGGAGCAGAGAAAATAAATAAATAAGTATATGAAATGATTTTTAGTATATAAATAATTCTAGAAACTCATTTTATTCATAGAAAATTCATACTAACACCTTTTTAGTCCATTCCAGTTCCTATAACTTTGTATTAATATTTTCTATCAACTAGTTACTTTGTTTAACCATAAAACTTGAATTAAAATTGCTCAATTAAATTAATCTATTCTAGGTGCTAAATAATTTTAGAAATTCATAATTCAATAACCATAACTCTGTTTTGATCCATTCTAGTTGTGTTAGTTTTACAATAATATTTATCATCATATGGTAACTTTGTTTTGTCATGAGATATAGGTTAAAATGTTGCACTTAGTCTATTATATACTTAACCACGTGGATCTTTGGAAAACCATAACTTCATAACTGTAACTCCGAATTTAGCGGTTCTCGATCTCACGATCTCGTAGCGATGCGTAGATTATTATTACGTAGTTTATTCTTATGTTTGGTGTGATGTTAATTTTGCCTATACTATGTTTGTCTGTATTGCTACGACTAGCGTGAGGACACGTGTCATCTGAAGAGCAAGTTGGTACCTGGAATCTCAAGTCCCAGACAAGTTGTGCCCTTGATCACTTCTTTTTACCCAGCCATGTTCTGATTAATCATAATGATCTGCATAGGTTAATTTTGATGGGACCCAATAGGTTACCCTAGTTTGACTATCTTTATACCTTGTTCACCACTGAATCTTTGGGTAGTACTTGCTATCGCTTTATGTGGTTTTGGTTATAGAGATACACATTACTATTCATGATTATACTTTTATTGTCAGTTGTTATTTACTGTTCATGTTAAGATCATTATGTTAATTGGAACATGGAGAACCACCCGGGAAAACAGTGCTACCACAAGGGAGGAATGGGACCCCTTGGCTGATTAATTAGGAAAGCTAGTGGAAGACTACCTTACCCGAAAGGGGCAAGGGCAGTAGGGGAGTGGTCAGTGTAGGGAGGCCCTCGGGAGGATTTTGCTGCGATGGCGGTCCTGCAAGGGATTCCTGCATTGGAACTTCCTATAAACTGTAGCGGGTTTTCTGAAGCTAGTGGAACTTTGTAAAGGCCTCGTAGTGTTACCCTGCCTCGCCTCCTCGGTAGAGGTGTATGGGAAGTCGCGATCCCTTGGCAGATGGGTAACATGACTTGTGGGTAAAGATGCGCAACCTCTGCAGAGTGTAAAACTGGTATACTAGCCGTGCTCACGGTCATGAGCAGCTCGGACACTCACATGATTAATTTATGGAACTAAATTCAATTTGTCATATGCATTGCATCGCAGGTGAGGTTGTTACTTTTGTTCTACTATTTAATTGGGTTGGTATTTACTTATACTTAGTAACTGCTAATAAAATTTTGACCAACTTTAAAAGCAATGCTCAGCTCTAACCATCTCCTTTGGTAAGCCTTACACTTCACGTGAGCTCCCACCTTTGGCGAGTTCATGCACATTATTCCCCACAACTTGTTGAGCGATGAACGTATGTGAGCTCACTCTTGCTGTCTCACACCCCCCCACAGGTCAAGAACAGGTACCGCAGGATGAGGCGCTTGGAGGATGCTGTGATGTGTTCGTGAGAGGTCTAGGTCGTCGTCTCCCAGTCAACTTTGGTTTGCTGGACCGTCGTCTCCTTATAATGTAACTATTTATTTTGTACAGAACTCCTATTATATAGTAAAGATGTGACATTCGATCCTGTGCCATGATTCATCATATGTGTGAGACTTGGTCCCAGCACACCTGGTGATTATGTTCGCGCCCGGGTTTTGGACCCCTAAAATCCGGGTGTGACAATACCTCACTCATCACCTTCCGCGAAAAAGAGCTCACGCTCGGATAAGTGATTCTGCTACCGACGAACAAGTCCTAATGCTCGAAACAAGGGGAAAGAAAACACAGCTTTATACTCTAACACTGAAAATGTTTAGGCCTCAGCGGCCGCGAGAAACATACACATACTTAGAATAAACTGTTCCCCACAGGCTCAGGTGTCGGCAGGGGGAGGAGCAGCACCCTCGGCGTCGTTCCTACCCGCGGCAGAATCCGGCCCGGCATCGGACGGTGACACAGGCAGAAGGACCTCCACTTCAAAGAAGGAAGCCAGCGCCGCGCCTGGGCCCTCGGCAGCCGCATCAAGCCTTTGGACCTCCGCCAGGGCGGCGTCCTCGTCATCAGGTAGGCAGTAGCCCTCGCTGACCCGCTCCAAATCCACGTCATAGTGGGAAGCGAGGACGGCGAAGGCCCGCTTAACACCGTGGTGTAGCACCTCGCAGAGTGTGCTGCGCACGTGGCCGCCCAAGGCCCGCAGGCGACTCTGGGGAGAGCTGCCCGATGGGACGTCATCGAGGCCAAAGGTCCGGCAGAAGGCCGAGATGGCCTCAGACATGGTCGTGTGGTCGGCCTCTTTCTGCTCAGCCACCTGGGCAAGTGCCTTGCAGTTCTTGACGGACTCGTCGAGAGCCGCCTCGAACCCTGAAGACAGCTGAATGATGTTCTTCAGACATGAGGAAAAGGACGAAGCTAAACCAAAGCCGCAAAGCAGGCGAAACATGCCCTCGGCCCGGGCACGCCGCTGCGAGGCCATGGCTTGGGCAGACCGGGCACACCCGACGGCCACGGCCAGGCCCTTCGCGAGGGTCCTGGCCCGAGCGGTCGCCTCGTGGTCTAGAAGGGGGAACCCCCTCTTCTTTTCCTTTCTCTTTCTCTCTCTCTGCAGGGATCGGGAAACGGGATTGTTGGGGACTTGTTCTCAAATGCTAAGAGTTAAGAACAAGGCAACATAAAAAGTGTTAAACACTAAGGTCCTTCGTCCTTCGAAACATTATGCCCCTTCGGGAAATAATGATTTTAGGACGAAGGTCATAAGAAACATACCTTCGTAAGTATAACAAGTAATGCCGAAGGATTCATATAAAGCATGAAATATAATTAAGACATCATCATAGAATCATTTCTATTTTATTAACATAGAAAAACAGAAATGATTACAGATTGCAAATGTACCTTCAGTCCTGAGAGAAGGTAGAAAATACAAGCGTGACGCAAAAGCGAATGCCCAGTCAGCGTGAACAGTACGGGAGTACTGTTCATCTATTTATAGACGCGGGACGCAGCCCACGTAAAATTACATCCATGTCCACTACATTTGTTAATGACTTATGGAAATCTGTCGAGGCCCACGTAGTCTTTTCATCTTTAAGTCGGTTCCCCTTTCTGCTATCGTGACGAAGCTTCCCCGCACACAGCTTCGGCTGCGCTCGTGCTTCGTCTGGTTCAGGCTTCGTCCTGGCCGTGCTTCGTATTCATAATTCTGAGTCCGAAAATACCTGTTCACATAATCCACTTGGAAAACATTGTCAAATCATGTTTTTGAGGACCTTCGGAGGACGAAGGCCCCCAACAGTAGCCCCTCGCAATATTAATTTGTTAATAATAAATTCAGATTGCGATATGGACGAAGGCCTTGAGCCGAAGGTCCGAAAAAACACCTTCCCTTTGCTAGAATAGCAACCTTCACTGACAAGCGGGACCTTTCAATTGTCAACGCTCTGGGCGTATAAATAATATCGCACCGCAAACTCATTTGGTACGCACACTTGCCATCTGCTTCGGCCCACTAAAATTTTTAGCTCTTGCACTAAGATTTGCTGGTCTTTTTGATTTTGAAGCTTCGGCCTCGGGAACAATTTTTTAGCGTTTCCGAAGATGTCTGAAGGCAAGAAGATCCCTGCTGAGACGAAGCTGAGTCTTGAGGAGGAGAAGAATCTGGGGTTTCTGATAGCGATGGCAGAGACGAATACAGAGAAAATCACCAAGGAGATTCTCGAAGGTTTGTCCGAAGATACTGGTGACAGCGACAGCTATGATGTGGAGAGTGGTGGTGAAGAGGCCGAAGACCGTCCATGGCGGCCAAGCCACACGGTTTTCGGGAAAACCACTATCAAGCAGAGCCATATTGATAATATGAGGGGGCGATACTTTCGAGATTTATCTATTGTGAGGGCTGACGCTGGAGAAAAGACTTCTCCCACCCCCGAAGAAGATGAAGTTGTGATTTTCCGAAGCTTTCTCAAGGCTGGGCTTCGATTCCCCCTGAGCAACTTTGTTGTCGAGGTACTGAAAACATTTCAAGTCTACCTTCATCAACTTACTCCCGAAGCTATCATAAGAATGGGGATTTTTGTCTAGGCTGTGAGAAGCCAAGGTTTGGAACCAGACGCTAAAAGCTTCTGCAACATTCACGAGTTATTGTACGAGACGAAACCCTGGGGAAAAGAGCAATATCACAACAATTTTGGGTGCTACAGCTTCGGTGCCCGCTCCGGGTCAAGCTGCCCTGTGCCGACCTTTCGGAAGAGGTGGCCCGGAGCCTGGATGACTGAATGGTTTTATGTGAAAAATGACCTAACAGCGCAAGATAATGTCAAAAGTATCATTATGCACCCAATCTGGCAACGCTTCGGACTTCGAAGGCCGAAGGTTGAAATGAATGAGGCAGCCGAAGAGTGCCAAAGAGCCTTCGGCATTGTGTGCTCCTTCATTGGAACAAGGGACTTGGTCCAAGAGCACATTGCCTTCAGGGTATGGCCACTTGCAGAAAAATGGGAAATGCCGAAGAATACTATCAAAGAGTCCGACGAAGGCGGACTGGTCAGACTGAAGTACACATTCAAATATGCAGATAAATTTATTGAACCTGATGATGACTGGTTGAAAAGCATTGAAACATTAAGTGACGAACTGCTTGGGGCATATTCGAAGGCTGAGAACACTGCGTTATCAGCAGCCTTCGGAGGCCGAAAAAGAAGAGACTCAACCGGGTGTTTGATGCAGTTGGGTTCTTCTACCCTGATTATCGTTATCCCATTCGAGGGCAAAAAAGGAAAAACACATCCTTTGCAAAAGAAGAAGCTGCAACTGCTCCTAGCGAGCCAGAACCGAAAGGAAAGAGGGTAAAGGTCCTCGCACACCGGCCACGCCATATTGAACCAGCTTCGGTGCCTGAGTTTACCGGAGAAACTTCTTCGGCCGCCGAAGGTGAACAACCAACCGTGCTGCCAGAAATTGCAGAGATGGCCGAAGCACCATCCACAGAAAAAATGAAAGAAGCGAAGAAACCGACTAAGGAAAAAACATCAGAAGTTTTGAGTCCTGCAGCAAATGTCGAGACAGCAAAAAACCAAAAGGGTCCAACGGTGACCCCAAAAAGGAAAAGAATGGTGAACGTACTAGATGTCTTGGAGACAATTAAGTCTTCAAGCACAACTCCAAAAAAGAGTGTTGAAGTCGCTGAAGCTTCTACTGAAGCTTCGACGCGACAGGCTGAAGCTGAAGCTGGGCCTTCAGAGCCCTACAAGGAGCAACCCTTGGAAGCCGAAGCAATAAAAATATCAGAACCAATTGTAGTTGAAGAAATTGACACTGCCATCCCCGAAGCTCCTGCCAGCATATGCGATTTCATTATACGACACGCTTCGGGGAAGAAACTATCTGCAGAAGAAACTTATGAAGCCAACCATTATGCGAAAGAGCTAAAGTATCCGAAGGGGGCAGTAATATTCAATGGGACAAATGAAGATGACTTCCTATACTGCCTTCCTGATAATAAAGAACTATCTGTCTGCCGAGAGATGGCTAAAAGTATAGGCTTCCCGAAGCTCGAAGCTGGATTAAGCGCCATGACGAAAGAGGATCTCGCAGACAGTCTTGCATACAATAGCCTAAAGGTTTGGTTATTTGAAAAAACTTTTTTAATACGTAATTCACTCCTATATTCTTATATAGACTCTCCCTTTTTTTTATAGGGTTTAATCCTGAGCAACGCATTGAGAGCACAAAAGAGTGCCGAAGATGAGAGTTACGAAATTGCATTCAACAATCTGCGATCAGAAGTTATAAAGCTGAGGAACGAAGCTCTGGAAAAGGATAAAATTCTTCTTACACTGGTAGACAAGATAAAGAAGGACGAAGCTGCTTCAAAATCCCAGGCCGAAGCCCAAAAGCATGAAATTAAAGATCTTCAGAAACAGCTGGCTAGAGCTAGAGAGGAGCGCGTGCTTGAGGAAACAAAACGAGAACTCAGTGATCATATGGTCAACAAATTGGAGTTAAGAGTTAAAGAGCTTCGTGCATCTCAGGGAAAATGTTATGTTAAATCTATAGAGTGCGTGAATAAAATTAAAACCAGCTTCGCCAGCGTGGGCGCCTTTTCCAGCGAAGAGAACTTCTCTCGAGGCAATCCCGAAGGTCCATTGGAATGGATTAGTCACGAAGCAGAGGCCTTCGAGGAGATCCTGAGCAGTCGCGGTGATATCTGCGCTTTTACGGGCGCCAGAGGAATTGCTTCTGTCTTAGAGAAAAAAGGTTGCGAGCATGTAAAATTTCTAGCTCAGTCCGAAGCTACATTATCTTGCGAAGACATCAAGGACCCCTCGGCCGAAGCAAGCGTGGTTGGTGGCAAATTTTTTACTGATATCTGGAACGACGGCGGCCGAGGAATGGCACAAGAAATTATCCAAAGGAGCGAAAAAGGCATCCACGATGCCAGGAAAGTGGCAGAAGCTGCCGAAAAAAGTACGGAGCCCGAAAGACAATTAGGTATTAATTAGTCGTTCTTATTGTGTTGTAATTTTTGTTTCAAACTCTGCTAACAGTTTGTAATAGTAACGAAGAAATGTTCTCTTCCCTCAGAAGCTGCTGGATCGACTGCCGACCCCCACACAAAAGGGGACGATGAAATTAAAGAAATGGCCGAAGCTATTATGGACAAAGTTGTTGATCAACTTCTAAATGAAGCCGCCGAAGCAGTACTGAAAGAAGACTAGATGCTATTTAGAAAAAACATATGTAATATTTTGTACATTTGGATGTAATATTCAAGTTTCTTTTCATTATTCAATTCTTTACGATGCATGAAACTGTACCTACATACCTTTTTGAGCCTTCGGCGAAAAAACACCTTCCCTTCTTTTCATGCTTCGTGAAGAAGACATTCTTCGTTAAAATTATTCTGATGAATCACATCCATGCTTCGTGAAAACATTCTCCGAAGCTATACTCCGAAGCTATACAATTTCGATATTGATCTGATAAAGCTCGCCCATGTTTCGTAAAAATATTCTCCGAAGCTGTATTCCGCAGCTATACAATTTCGATGTCACTTTCTCAAAGCATCCTTTCGACGGTTGAGAGTATCCCCTTCTCTTGCCAAATGCAATATGATGTATGATGCATATGCTATGCAAAATGATGTGATGATGTTATGTTATGCATGTGTCATCTGTTCCGAAGATACACATAAAATATATTCGTAAGCTCTGCATTCCCTTAGGAACGTCTTTGGAGCTTCTTCGTCTTTTACTTAGACGGTTTCAGCGTTGACTTTTCGCTGTAAGCCTCCCTTAGGAGCTTCTTCGCCTTTTACTTAGGCGGTATCAGCGTTGACTTTTCGCTGTAGGCTCTGCATTCCTTTAGGAACGACTTTTGAGCAGAAAACTTACACTGTGCTCCCTTTGGAACGGCTTTTTGTGATTTCAGCAAACTTACTCTGCGTTCCTTAGAACGACTTTCTGTTACTCCGAAGGATTCTTAATTCGAAGATCCTCCTTGTTAACGGAAAAAGGTTTAAGCTTCAGCAACTTAAGCTTGTGGAGCAAATAGATTTTCCTCGTGGGAAACAACGAAATTATTACATGAAAAGTATCAATGTTTTTTGCTTCACAGAAAATAAAACTGAATGGAAAAGACCGCTATCAAAGGTAGGATATGTGTCAATAAATGTGCTTGGACTCTGGCACAGTGCTGTTGACTGTGCGAGCTTCGGATTGTTCTCTGAAGTCCCTTTGATGTGGAGCGTATTGACTCCCTTCTGGCTGTTGACCCTGTTGCAATGGAGGTGGGGGCGGAGGCTGTTGTCAGGAAGCTTGAGGTTGACTTGCCGAAGCTACAGAAACTGCAGGGTGGTTGTCTATGTATTGTGGGATGTAAGGTGGATGATACGAAGCAGTATGCATGACCTGCTTCGGCTGAGCTTGTTGAGATGCAGCTTCGGCAATTTCCTTTTGCTTCTGGATTGTAATATGGCACATCCTAGTGGTATGGCCCTTGCCTTCTCCACAGAACAAACAAAACAGTCTCCTTGGCTGATCTCCGAATCTTCCGCCGAAGCCCCTGGCGCCTCTGCCTCTTGGAGCTGGTGGCCGGAAGGAAGTTTGTTGTTGCCCCGAAGCCTGTGAGGAACACTGTGGTCTGTTCTGCTGACTCCCCTTATCATCATTCTGAGTGTTGTGAATGGACCGGACATGCCTCGGGTAGTATCTTCCTCCGAAGCCCCTGGTCATTTCAGAAAATCTGAAGGCCTCCTCCCTTCTTTGGCGAAAGTCATTGTCAGCACGAATGTACTCATCCATCTTTTGGAGCAGTTTCTCCAAGGTCTGAGGAGGCTTCCGAGCAAAGTACTGAGCTGCAGGCCCAGGACGAAGCCCCTTAATCATGGCTTCGATAACAATTTCATTGGGCACCGTTGGCGCCTGCGCCCTCAATCGTAAGAACCTTCGGACATACGCCTGAAGGTATTCTTCATGATCCTGAATTGTAACACCCCTGGTGTTCAAATTCTGCTCGACAACGAGTATGAATTTAAGCATGTAATATCAGTGGATAAAACAGATGCTAAATTTTAATCATTCTTGTCTATCGCGATTTTAATATTGCATCTGTGTCGTCTGTCGCAAGTGCGACATCATTTTTATTTTCATCTATTCGGGCTCGTCCTAAATTTTTGTGCTGTTCGGAACATATTTGTTCTGAAAATCGGTGCGTCCGATGATTATTTAAAATTCGTCGCTCGCGCGAATACGAATTCGGAAGCCCGAACCACTTGGACGATTTTTATCCCGGGCGGATTAATTTGAACTCGACGCCTAAAATGTTCGAGGCAAAATAATCCGAATCACGTATCGTCCGAGAAAAATCATGCGCGAGATTATGACCTCATTCGTTCTTCAGCACGCTGTTGTGGCGACAAAATCGCGTATATGTTCACAGATATTGTTTCGGCTAATTTTGGTCGAATCACGCAGAGCAGATTAAAATATCGAAGCCAAACTCGTGTCGATCTGGTCCGTTTACATCGTGGACAGAATAGTCACAAAAATTATCTAAACAAAAATTTAACCAAAATCGTTAATCCTCGGATTTTCCGTTTCGTGATTCAGAGAATAAAATATGTAGCCCGAATAATATCGTAATCTAATCCATTTCGAATTCGCTCAAATTTTAATCCAAAAATCATTGGCTGTTCGGTTGAGCTTAAAAGTGACTGTTTGGGTTGCTGCTGGTGGTAATTGTATGAGATACAGCTATGCTGCTGGTGGTAATTGTATGAGATACAGCTACAGTATTTTAGCTGCTACAGTACCGAAAAAGGCCAGCCGAACAGCATTCGCACCAGATGTTTGCTCGTAGGGATATTCTAGTGCTAAAAAAATGGAAAAGAAATATATTCTAACATTTTTTTCGAGCCGATCCTATCCCCACCGTCACCTTGGTGTCTTTATCTCTAGCCGCCGCTCGTCCATGGACCATGGAGAAATAAAAATCCGGCCACCGCTCGTGGATGAAGATCTCACCGCCCTCGCCTGATTTTTCCTCCCAGCTGTGCTCATCTTCTACAGCCACCGCGTCCCTATCCTTATATCCTGCGCGCGATCTTCTCTTGCTTCTTCCTCCCTGGCTCGCCGGCGCCCATCCTTGTTCCTCCACTGCTCGCGCCGTGGACGGGAGCTTGCCCCAGCGGCCGTTTCTGCCTCGGCTCGGCGTTCCTTCGTCCCCAGCTCGGCGCCCAAGCTCCACCTTCCTCCTTCTCCCTCCCCAGTTTCTCCTTTCTGCTCGGCGTCGGATTTCTGCGCGCCCCTGTGCTGCTCGCCCAGCTCGGATTGAGTCCAATTTCCAGCGTCGCGGACGTCTTTCCTTGGTGTCGCGCCTGCTGCTTCTCTGCGCACGCGCAGCTCGCTCTTTCTTTTGTTTGCCGTGCGTATGAAAATTCTCTGCTCACAACGGTGTGTCAAGTTTCTGCGTCGAGCTCGTCTTGTGCGTGTCGGTGTCGTCTTCGAGTTGATTCTTAGCTGTTGTAGTATTTTTAGTTATCCCGGCTGCGTCTGTGGCCGTTAAATCGTCGGAGTCGCTCAACTCACCAATCGTATTTTGGTCGTCCTCGATTTCATGTTCATCATGGTCCTCACGTCAGCCGTCCCTATTCGAACTTGCCAGCTCATCGACTGGCCATCGTGTTCCTTGAAATCCCTCGTCGACCTCGCCACGACTTAGTTCGTCCGTCGTGCTGGTCACTATTCCATATTGTGCCTATTAGCTCGGATCCTGTCCCAGCTCGTCGTTGTGTCATTCACAGTCCAGTCGTCAAACCCATCATCTTCTGCTCAACCCCACCTCACCAGCCCGCTCAAGACTGCAATCGAAGGTCGTCGTCAATCCGTGCGTCATCAAGAAATTCCAAGAGTCAAGTGAAGACGGAGCCAGCAACGTGATATTCACCAAGTGCGCGACAAAAAGCTCGAGCCAGGATTTATCAGCATTCGTACGAGATTTGAGTCGCGTTTGATGCTGGTGAGCTGATTTATAATTTTTGTAAGTTTATCTGTTGATTGGATTAACTAGAATTATTAGTCGTAATAATCCTCGTATTTAGCGCAGGCGCGTTGTGGTAGTGTTAAAAATAAGTGAAGTACGATAGAGTTAGTAATGCGAAAGATAGCTTAATGTAGGTAATATTCAGGTGAGCTGATGACAAAAGAAATAAGCTTAGTTTTCCCATCAGCTAGTTAATAGAGTGTTCTAGTGTCGTTATGTCAATTCGGTTAATTGATTGAGTCGATAGATGAAATAAATTAATGGGATAGTGTGATGCTCATTAGATGCTCGATAAATTGCGTAAGTCACGATACTCTCGTCGACTTTGCAGTTCTTGCGATTATCGAGCCAGGTTCAGTTATAGCGAGCTATGTCGCTATCCCGGTCAATTAACTAAATTAATATACCGAGTAGAATATTAGTAGGCCTATGTGGTAAAGAAATATTTTAAGCACTTGTAAAGATGTAGTATAATTTATAACGCAAGAGATAAGGTTAGCATTTAATTAATTAGCTGATGAATTGTGTTTAGGCTAATTATGTTTAAAGTGTACAATTTGTTTGCAATGTTTGTGTTAGGTTCGTTTAATTTAGAAAAGTGTAATTATTGCGCGTAGTCGTATATTAATAACTAGTGTTTTCGTGTACGATTGTACAACGCCTCGCTGCTAGGTGTTTTATTCGCTATCGCGTAGCATTATTTAGGTTTGTAATATTTCCGTCGATATGCATTCATGTGCATAATGCATTTCATTCAGGAACATTAATTAATCGCGTGATGCGGAGAAAAAGACTGATCCAAGTCGACCCCGAGCGCGGGCTAACCCGCAGGATGATGTTGATGGACAGAACCGAAGTGGGATAATCTGGCGAATGTCAAGACAGAAGATGATCGCCAAATGGTCGCCTAACAACACTAACCTAGTGTTACTCAGGCAAGCCCCGGTGCATTTGCCACCTTCCTTGATGTTTTTAAAATCTTTCTCACTTGCTTGCTGCATTAGGTGATAGGAGTTGATTGATTAAACAATTCCTGCATTACCTTCTTTGATCTTGATTACCCTCCTTGAAACCCTGTTTTTACAAAAAGGTTTTACTATGCTTAGTATTGCTTTAGAAAAAACAAAAGGATTTGTTTTACAAAAGATGTTTGGCTAAGTGGGAGGGATGTTTTCGAAAATAAAACTTGATGGTGAATCCATCATGGCCGTGAT
The DNA here is from genome assembly GCA_029449295.1 of Zea luxurians. Lineage (NCBI taxonomy): Eukaryota > Viridiplantae > Streptophyta > Magnoliopsida > Poales > Poaceae > Zea > Zea luxurians. Next base: position 30,319,774 of record JAOPSE010000010.1, on the reverse strand, counting down.
GGATTCAACATCGGAAAAGATGTACCTCTGCCAGGTACCAAGTTTTTGGGTTAAAAAGATTAAGCTGAGACCGGGCGGGTGACTTGCACGAGAAGAGAGTCTCGGTGTAGTGTCTCCGTCTGAGTCGATTAAGGACCTTGTCGATGTAGGCTTGATGATCGAGGACCCTTTAACTGGTCACATGCCTCGTCATGGGTAAGCCTTGCCTCGGGCAGACTAAGGCCGGAATAAGATAACACGAAATGGGAGTGGAGCGGTGGCGAGAGTAGCGTGTACCCTCCGTGGCAAGAGGCTGGACGGTGGTGTATCTGTGCTCTCGGTTTGCGTGAACCTGATCCGGTCTTAAGAACCCCGGTGGCGGGTTGACATATGCAAGGGTTAAGTGCTACATATGTCGTGTGATTGGAGATCCTCAGCTGAGTATAATCGATTCGGATCGCCGTACCTTCGCGGTTATGAAGACTTGGTCACTGCCCTACACGTAGCATTCCACTAAAGATGATGGGTTTTTGTTAAGAAATTGGCTAGTGCAGGACCAGTGATTGAACTAGGGTAGAAAGAACTCTAGTGCAGGTAACTTTACTTAACTTGACAAATAAAACTGGATTTTTAAGGATCCACTCATAGTAAGCTTTTCTGCAAAACAGAGTCCTTGATTCTTGATAAGCCTTTCCTTGACTCCCATATAACCAGCATACCCTTGAGAGTCTTTTCTTTAGACGGGTAAGTCTTGCTGAGTAATTCCATACTCAGGGTTTTATTCCCTGTTGTTTTTCAGGTTCTAACTTTGTGCTGTTGTGGATGGTGTTAAGTGCCGGTGGGCTCGGCCTTCTTATAAGTCTAAGTAACCCTTCTATACTTCTTATTGAGGATGATCCCTTGAGCTAGCATATATTTCAAACTTATACTTTTGTAATCACTCCGATAAAATAATGTAAAATTTTTTGTAACTTGTAAAATTTGGTAGTAAGAATTCCGCTGCAAAAAGGTTGGTGTGTGTGATTTGTGTTACTTAATCCCGCGGTTCTGGTTGAAAGTGGTTTATCCGATGTCCTTGGGGCAATCGGACAGATCCTGTTGAGTTATCTGGTGCACATGCATGGCTGTCTGAGGTCTTTGGGACAAGGACAGGTGCATGTGGGCCCAATAACTTGGAGGTTCTGCCACAGGCTGGTATCGGAGCCGGATTAAGTATAAACGGTCACATACGTATTTTCAAAACAAAAGTTTTGGTTTTGAAAAACCTATTTTCAACTAAACACATTGTTTGGCTTTGAAAAACAATTTTGAAAAACTATAATGCTAGCGACATCCTCTCTTAAGCCCTAAGTTAAGGACTATCAGGTGGCTTAGTTGAAAACCACAACCGGGGGTATTGCATACATGTGTATTGTTATTTTTGAGGCCATTCAGTTTTGAATGGATTGACGCTCAGGTAAGGTGAGATGTGAGAGCATGACCGAACAATCGTCGGTCTAGGGGAGTGTTTCAATGTGGCCTCCGATTATATACATGTTCTGCATATGTATATATGAAGACTGCGATGTGGAGTATCTACTTTTCTGGGAATTCAGTACCCCATGGATGTGTATGGGTATACAGACATGGGAATACTGAGAAGTGTAATGTACTTGTAACGACGCACCTACGCTCAGGTAAGAAGGTGAGTTACCATAATGAGTTGCCCTATGGTTAAAGTGTGGCAACGACGCCTATGCGTGGCTCGGCGCTTAATGATGAGCTAGCCTCCATATAGAAATATATGGAGTATAAACTGTGATAAACTGTCATGTGTGACTTGCATCATTGGGAATTGGGCTGTGATGGATTTTTCTGCAGGTACACTTACCTCGAAAACGTATGTGTAGCTGACGACTAGCAAAATACCGAGAGAGAACGTATGCCACCGATATAGAACGCTATTGCCACCTTATGTTGGCAAAATCAGTGAGGACGAATAAGACGAGCATGCATCCTGATTGTTGCATCATGTTTGTCACCTATACACCCAAAATGCTTCTCTCATCTTTATTCCAGTAACCATTGATTGTAGATAATATGGCGTAATGCTGGATTATGAACTTCGATGAAATAGGTGTCCTCCATTCTTTAGGTGACCTCTTAGGGTGCTTTATATGTGCTCTTGTGCTTAATGTGTCGATAGAAGGTTAGAGACTTGATTGCCTAAACCCAAAACTAGGCCATATTCTTATTTAGTGAACCATGCCCAAATTTGAATTGTCCATTATTACTCCATGACAAAGCCCATACAAATAAATGCGTAGACAATTTCCTTATTGGACATAAAATGTACCTAAGCTTAAAACAAGGATCTCAAGTCATGTCTCCTTCTAGAACCATTCCCTTGTCAGTTGATGCAGGTTGAGGTCCCTATTGTATTCGGCCTCTCCTTGTGGATTATCTTGTAATTTTATCGACCCAACCTAGGAAAGATATGTCCAACCATTTTTTTGGAATTTGATGTCTTTGGTTTCCCCCATATCTATCGAAGGCATTCCAACTTAATCTTAAGATTGTTTTCCCCTGTATCTAGTCAGATACTGATCCTTGACCTTGTGATCTCTACGATGGGCATAGAAATATGCTTGGGGCTGAAGTAACTGTCTCCCGTCATACTCCTTTCATCAAATTTAGGTTATGGCCATGCCTTGTTCATTTCATCGGGCCATGATCTATTTGGCTCTCTACTTGTAACCATCCTTACAGGTGGAGTATCTCTTTGTATTTTGTCACCCTTGCTCAATTCATTTGTGTCGCGTGAGATTTCTTATTGGTTATGTCTGGTATTAGCGTTATGACTAAAATTGAGGATGCCGCGCCAAAACCGAGGGCCTCCTGTGGGTGATCAGCACATGGTTGCGCTACTTGACACGCGCTGGTATCACCGTTAGTAGTCATAATCCATTATGAGACTATATCGATATGTTATCTCTGCACAAATTGTTCTTACCACATGAGATTCATTATTGGTGCCAGTTTTGTAATGGTGTCATGGTTAAGGACTTATGGTACCGCGGCGAAACTGAGAGCCCCTTGTGAATGTACACGCAAGGTTCTGCTGCTTGGCGCATGTCGATATCAAAGTCTCTAATCATGATCCGTTATAGAATTACACTGATGTGTTATCTTTCGTGGATATCTTCCTTGAAACGATATCTATGTTGTTTGTCAAGTGATCAAGCAACATCTATCATCTCTATTGGATAAAAGGGCATACCACTTTCATGTGTGGTCTTATTTCTTGTGATCTTGGTAGTGACTACTCGTACAAGTTCCCTTTACATCCTTTGTGTAAAGGCGAAGTCCTGGAGCTTTTTAGTGTTGGAAAAACAGCTAATCAGCTCTCAAAATGGAGATTGGATTTCCCCTGCTGCTGAGATGCAGGAGTTTGTTCATTCGCTCCCTTATTTAATCCATATATTCCCTAACCAAGTCTGTTCATCTTGCATGAAAAAAAAACGGGTGAACAACCTGACCAAATGGATTTCTACCCAACTACATGCTCAACTGTTAATATGAGTGAAATCTCGACCGTTGGCTTACCGATGGTACTGAGAGAACATGCCCAATGTCAAAAGTAGTTCAACAAGTTGGTTTTACTAACTTGCAACTGCCCAATGAACAAAGGTTGAGTTTAGAGATTGTTTTGTTAAGTTATCTAAACTCACTTTGGTTCAACCCACCCTAAAGAAAGTACTCACAAAAACTAAGTTAAATCGACTGATACCCACCTAGTCATCGCTCTAGTCATGCCTTGATCGCCTCACGCGTGCTTTTCCAGCGTGTGTGATCATGTCAAGCCATGCCTAGTGCTCGATAAAACGGACTGGTTGCAAAGTCCGCGTCTACAGATCCCTCCGCTGGTGATTTTCTCCACTCTATATCACCTTTCTGGGACTTAGATTTTCTAGCCTAACACGAGTTAACTGTGATGTTATTCAACATTCACACCCGTCTCGTGTGCTATGAATTTATCATGACCGCTTGTTGGTAAACCTCAATCTATGTGTTTTACCCAAGAGGTTGCATCTGGTTCTGTTTGGGTAAAGTCACATATCTACCGCTTGCCCAACAGACTCAGATAGTACAGTGTCATCAGAAAAAGTAAACTGCACACATGGAACCTTATGTGTTCCTCTGGCAGACAGCGTCTCTATTGGTGGACATTTTTAAATCAGCCTAAGGCAATACATGTTATGTCCGCTAGAGAAACCGCATTCTGAGGCACTCGCCTTCACTCATGACGGCCTTATGATTATCGCTGATATGGACATGGGTTACATGCTTCTCTACTCTTAAAAGTCTTCCGCTCCGAATCTCGGGACGAGATTTTTTTAAGGGGGGAGGGCTGTAACACCCCTGGTGTTCAAATTCTGCTCGACAACGAGTATGAATTTAAGCATGTAATATCAGTGGATAAAACAGATGCTAAATTTTAATCATTCTTGTCTATCGCGATTTTAATATTGCATCTGTGTCGTCTGTCGCAAGTGCGACATCATTTTTATTTTCATCTATTCGGGCTCGTCCTAAATTTTTGTGCTGTTCGGAACATATTTGTTCTGAAAATCGGTGCGTCCGATGATTATTTAAAATTCGTCGCTCGCGCGAATACGAATTCGGAAGCCCGAACCACTTGGACGATTTTTATCCCGGGCGGATTAATTTGAACTCGACGCCTAAAATGTTCGAGGCAAAATAATCCGAATCACGTATCGTCCGAGAAAAATCATGCGCGAGATTATGACCTCATTCGTTCTTCAGCACGCTGTTGTGGCGACAAAATCGCGTATATGTTCACAGATATTGTTTCGGCTAATTTTGGTCGAATCACGCAGAGCAGATTAAAATATCGAAGCCAAACTCGTGTCGATCTGGTCCGTTTACATCGTGGACAGAATAGTCACAAAAATTATCTAAACAAAAATTTAACCAAAATCGTTAATCCTCGGATTTTCCGTTTCGTGATTCAGAGAATAAAATATGTAGCCCGAATAATATCGTAATCTAATCCATTTCGAATTCGCTCAAATTTTAATCCAAAAATCATTGGCTGTTCGGTTGAGCTTAAAAGTGACTGTTTGGGTTGCTGCTGGTGGTAATTGTATGAGATACAGCTATGCTGCTGGTGGTAATTGTATGAGATACAGCTACAGTATTTTAGCTGCTACAGTACCGAAAAAGGCCAGCCGAACAGCATTCGCACCAGATGTTTGCTCGTAGGGATATTCTAGTGCTAAAAAAATGGAAAAGAAATATATTCTAACATTTTTTTCGAGCCGATCCTATCCCCACCGTCACCTTGGTGTCTTTATCTCTACCCGCCGTTCGTCCATGGACCATGGAGAAATAAAAATCCGGCCACCGCTCGTGGATGAAGATCTCACCGCCCTCGCCTGATTTTTCCTCCCAGCTGTGCTCATCTTCTACAGCCACCGCGTCCCTATCCTTATATCCTGCGCGCGATCTTCTCTTGCTTCTTCCTCCCTGGCTCGTCGGCGCCCATCCTTGTTCCTCCACTGCTCGCGCCGTGGACGGGAGCTTGCCCCAGCGGCCGTTTCTGCCTCGGCTCGGCGTTCCTTCGTCCCCAGCTCGGCGCCCAAGCTCCACCTTCCTCCTTCTCCCTCCCCAGTTTCTCCTTTCTGCTCGGCGTCGGATTTCTGCGCGCCCCTGTGCTGCTCGCCCAGCTCGGATTGAGTCCAATTTCCAGCGTCGCGGACGTCTTTCCTTGGTGTCGCGCCTGCTGCTTCTCTGCGCACGCGCAGCTCGCTCTTTCTTTTGTTTGCCGTGCGTATGAAAATTCTCTGCTCACAACGGTGTGTCAAGTTTCTGCGTCGAGCTCGTCTCGTGCGTGTCGGTGTCGTCTTCGAGTTGATTCTTAGCTGTTGTAGTATTTTTAGTTATCCCGGCTGCGTCTGTGGCCGTTAAATCGTCGGAGTCGCTCAACTCACCAATCGTATTTTGGTCGTCCTCGATTTCATGTTCATCATGGTCCTCACGTCAGCCGTCCCTATTCGAACTTGCCAGCTCGTCGACTGGCCATCGTGTTCCTTGAAATCCCTCGTCGACCTCGCCACGACTTAGTTCGTCCGTCGTGCTGGTCACTATTCCATATTGTGCCTATTAGCTCGGATCCTGTCCCAGCTCGTCGTTGTGTCATTCACAGTCCAGTCGTCAAACCCATCATCTTCTGCTCAACCCCACCTCACCAGCCCGCTCAAGACTGCAATCGAAGGTCGTCGTCAATCCGTGCGTCATCAAGAAATTCCAAGAGTCAAGTGAAGACGGAGCCAGCAACGTGATATTCACCAAGTGCGCGACAAAAAGCTCGAGCCAGGATTTATCAGCATTCGTACGAGATTTGAGTCGCGTTTGATGCTGGTGAGCTGATTTATAATTTTTGTAAGTTTATCTGTTGATTGGATTAACTAGAATTATTAGTCGTAATAATCCTCGTATTTAGCGCAGGCGCGTTGTGGTAGTGTTAAAAATAAGTGAAGTACGATAGAGTTAGTAATGCGAAAGATAGCTTAATGTAGGTAATATTCAGGTGAGCTGATGACAAAAGAAATAAGCTTAGTTTTCCCATCAGCTAGTTAATAGAGTGTTCTAGTGTCGTTATGTCAATTCGGTTAATTGATTGAGTCGATAGATGAAATAAATTAATGGGATAGTGTGATGCTCATTAGGTGCTCGATAAATTGCGTAAGTCACGATACTCTCGTCGACTTTGCAGTTCTTGCGATTATCGAGCCAGGTTCAGTTATAGCGAGCTATGTCGCTATCCCGGTCAATTAACTAAATTAATATACCGAGTAGAATATTAGTAGGCCTATGTGGTAAAGAAATATTTTAAGCACTTGTAAAGATGTAGTATAATTTATAACGCAAGAGATAAGGTTAGCATTTAATTAATTAGCTGATGAATTGTGTTTAGGCTAATTATGTTTAAAGTGTACAATTTGTTTGCAATGTTTGTGTTAGGTTCGTTTAATTTAGAAAAGTGTAATTATTGCGCGTAGTCGTATATTAATAACTAGTGTTTTCGTGTACGATTGTACAACGCCTCGCTGCTAGGTGTTTTATTCGCTATCGCGTAGCATTATTTAGGTTTGTAATATTTCCGTCGATATGCATTCATGTGCATAATGCATTTCATTCAGGAACGTTAATTAATCGCGTGATGCGGAGAAAAAGACTGATCCAAGTCGACCCCGAGCGCGGGCTAACCCGCAGGATGATGTTGATGGACAGAACCGAAGTGGGATAATCTGGCGAATGTCAAGACAGAAGATGATCGCCAAATGGTCGCCTAACAACACTAACCTAGTGTTACTCAGGCAAGCCCCGGTGCATTTGCCACCTTCCTTGATGTTTTTAAAATCTTTCTCACTTGCTTGCTGCATTAGGTGATAGGAGTTGATTGATTAAACAATTCCTGCATTACCTTCTTTGATCTTGATTACCCTCCTTGAAACCCTGTTTTTACAAAAAGGTTTTACTATGCTTAGTATTGCTTTAGAAAAAACAAAAGGATTTGTTTTACAAAAGATGTTTGGCTAAGTGGGAGGGATGTTTTCGAAAATAAAACTTGATGGTGAATCCATCATGGCCGTGATGGATTCAACATCGGAAAAGATGTACCTCTGCCAGGTACCAAGTTTTTGGGTTAAAAAGATTAAGCTGAGACCGGGCGGGTGACTTGCACGAGAAGAGAGTCTCGGTGTAGTGTCTCCGTCTGAGTCGATTAAGGACCTTGTCGATGTAGGCTTGATGATCGAGGACCCTTTAACTGGTCACATGCCTCGTCATGGGTAAGCCTTGCCTCGGGCAGACTAAGGCCGGAATAAGATAACACGAAATGGGAGTGGAGCGGTGGCGAGAGTAGCGTGTACCCTCCGTGGCAAGAGGCTGGACGGTGGTGTATCTGTTCTCTCGGTTTGCGTGAACCTGATCCGGTCTTAAGAACCCCGGTGGCGGGTTGACATATGCAAGGGTTAAGTGCTACATATGTCGTGTGATTGGAGATCCTCAGCTGAGTATAATCGATTCGGATCGCCGTACCTTCGCGGTTATGAAGACTTGGTCACTGCCCTACACGTAGCATTCCACTAAAGATGATGGGTTTTTGTTAAGAAATTGGCTAGTGCAGGACCAGTGATTGAACTAGGGTAGAAAGAACTCTAGTGCAGGTAACTTTACTTAACTTGACAAATAAAACTGGATTTTTAAGGATCCACTCATAGTAAGCTTTTCTGCAAAACAGAGTCCTTGATTCTTGATAAGCCTTTCCTTGACTCCCATATAACCAGCATACCCTTGAGAGTCTTTTCTTTAGACGGGTAAGTCTTGCTGAGTAATTCCATACTCAGGGTTTTATTCCCTGTTGTTTTTCAGGTTCTAACTTTGTGCTGTTGTGGATGGTGTTAAGTGCCGGTGGGCTCGGCCTTCTTATAAGTCTAAGTAACCCTTCTATACTTCTTATTGAGGATGATCCCTTGAGCTAGCATATATTTCAAACTTATACTTTTGTAATCACTCCGATAAAATAATGTAAAATTTTTTGTAACTTGTAAAATTTGGTAGTAAGAATTCCGCTGCAAAAAGGTTGGTGTGTGTGATTTGTGTTACTTAATCCCGCGGTTCTGGTTGAAAGTGGTTTATCCGATGTCCTTGGGGCAATCGGACAGATCCTGTTGAGTTATCTGGTGCACATGCATGGCTGTCTGAGGTCTTTGGGACAAGGACAGGTGCATGTGGGCCCAATAACTTGGAGGTTCTGCCACATGAATACACTGGAACAGGGCTTGAGCTGTGACCGGCTTCGTCTGAAATCCTTGAAACTGGTCAGTAACATATCCTTCAGCTTCTGCCATGAAGTGATCGTTCCTGGCCGAAGAGAGGAATACCAGGTCTGAGCAACATTCCTGACGGCCATAACGAAAGACTTCGCCATGACTGCAGCATTGCCCCCGTACGAAGACACTGTTGCTTCGTAGCTCATCAAGAATTGCTTCGGGTCGGAGTGGCCGTCAAACATGGGAAGCTGGGGTGGCTTATAGGATGGAGGCCAAGGTGTAGCCTGCAGCTCAGCGGACAGAGGAGAAGCATCATCAAAACCAAAATTTCCCTGATGGAAATTGTCATACCAGTCATCTTCGTTGACGAAGCCCTCCTGATGAAGGTCTTTCTGATGAGGCCTTCTGTTCTGCTCATCGTGAGTAAGATGGCGAACTTCCTCAGAGGCTTCGTCTATTTGCCTCTGCAACTCAGCTAGGCGGGCCATCTTCTCCTTCTTCCTCTGCACTTGTTGATGTAGCATCTCCATATCCCTGATTTCCTGGTCTAGCTCTTCTTCCTCGAGCGTCGGGCTGACGGCCTTTCTCTTCTGGCTTCGGGCCTCCCGAAGAGAGACGGTCTCCTGGTTGTGGTCCAGCGGTTGCAGTGCTGAAGCCCCAATCGCTGAAGCTTTCTTCGGCGCCATAGCGAAGGTCTATAGCTTCCGAAGGTGTTCAAAAAAACTCGAAGTGGAAATGAGTTCACCGGAGGTGGGCGCCAATGTTGGGGACTTGTTCTCAAATGCTAAGAGTTAAGAACAAGGCAACATAAAAAGTGTTAAACACTAAGGTCCTTCGTCCTTCGAAACATTATGCCCCTTCGGGAAATAATGATTTTAGGACGAAGGTCATAAGAAACATACCTTCGTAAGTATAACAAGTAATGCCGAAGGATTCATATAAAGCATGAAATATAATTAAGACATCATCATAGAATCATTTCTATTTTATTAACATAGAAAAACAGAAATGATTACAGATTGCAAATGTACCTTCAGTCCTGAGAGAAGGTAGAAAATACAAGCGTGACGCAAAAGCGAATGCCCAGTCAGCGTGAACAGTACGGGAGTACTGTTCATCTATTTATAGACGCGGGACGCAGCCCACGTAAAATTACATCCATGTCCACTACATTTGTTAATGACTTATGGAAATCTGTCGAGGCCCACGTAGTCTTTTCATCTTTAAGTCGGTTCCCCTTTCTGCTATCGTGACGAAGCTTCCCCGCACACAGCTTCGGCTGCGCTCGTGCTTCGTCTGGTTCAGGCTTCGTCCTGGCCGTGCTTCGTATTCATAATTCTGAGTCCGAAAATACCTGTTCACATAATCCACTTGGAAAACATTGTCAAATCATGTTTTTGAGGACCTTCGGAGGACGAAGGCCCCCAACAGGGATATTTCGAAGGAGTCCTTCGCAGCGAAGGAAACGGGCCCCGAGCCCTCCTACTGATCAGGGGTTCGAAGGTTGCGCCCTGCGGGGTTCGGCGACCACTCCAGAGCACTCGGGCTCTGAGCCCTTTACTGGTCAGGGGTTCGAAGGCTGCCCCCCCGAAGGGATTCGACAGCCGCCCCAGAACATGCAGAGTCAGGGATGACCCAGGGTACGTCCGTTACATGGCCAAAACTCGGGCTATGCTCCCGAGGTACCCTAGGACATTTCCGAGACCAGCGGGAACGATTTTGTATTGGAGTCCCACCGGAGGGAGGCACCAAGCCCTCGGACCCTATCAAATGGGCCAGGGTCCAGCAAATCACCCGCAGGTACTTTTAGAGCGCGCCTCTGGGCCACTAGCCGACCCTTATCGAACGGGGCTCGGGCGTCCACTCGGATTACCCATTAGCAACTCACTGGAAACACCATGTTCAGCGCCCGCTGAGGGTAACATGGCGCATTCCCCCCTCCTCCTTGTGGAAAGGCGACAAAGGGGCATACAATAAAAAGCCGAGACGGTCCTCGATCGTCCTCTTGCTCCGTGCAAAGGCTCGGAGGCTACTTTCGCACCATGCTACGGCCAAATTGTTGACCACGTCAACAAACCAGCTTAAAAACTCGGAGCCTGACCATGCACCCGGTCTATGGCCAGGCCGCATGAGGGAACAACAAGGCCGACCGAGGAATCACAAGAAGAACTAAGACCTTAGAGGAGCCAAACCACTCCTCCGAGGCCTCGGGGGCTACACCCGACGGGTGCGCTCACGCGCACCCATCGGAACAAAACATAACCGAGAAAGGCTAGTCCCCTTGCAAAAAATCCGACAGAACCTCCAAGCGAGTGCCTACACTCCCTTTGAGGCTCGGGGGCTACTGTCGGGTACCGTAATTAGGGGTACCCCCAATACTCCTAAGCATAGCTGGAAAACATCTTCGAGACAGACCGTAAAGGCTGGTAAGCACGACGCAAAGTTAAAGCCTCATCTGCCTAGGGACACGATCTCGTCTCGCCCAAGCCCAGCCTCGGGGAAGGACAGTAGTCCCGGACGGATTCACGCCTCGCCTGAGGGCCCCCCTCAGGCAGCGGGCGCACCCCCAGCTCGTCCGAGGCTAAGCTCAGGCAAACTTTGTCGTGTAGCAACCTCGGCCAAATCGCCTTACTGCCGACCGTATCGCATGCGCATTCAATGCAGGGATCACCTGACACCTTATGCTGACACGCGCGCCTCAGTTGGCAAGGTCGAAGTGACCGCGGTCACTTCGCCCCTTTACTGATCGTTCTGACAGGAAAACAACACTATTCACCCCATTCCGACTACTGTGCCAACCACCAGGGTAAGACTAACAACAGTAAGTCACGACCACTCCCGAGTTTAGCCTCGAGCGCAACAGGGAGCTCCGCCACGCCCGACCCCAGGCCTCGGCCTCGGGAGAAGGTCTCCGCCTCGCCCGACCCCAGGTTTCGACCTCAGCCTCGGCCTCGGGAGGAAGTCTCCGCCTCGCCAGACCTCAGCCTTGGCTTCGGGAGGAGTCACCGCCTCGCCCGACCTCGGCCTCGGACCGACTACGCTACAGGGGATACATCATTACCCTACCTCTAGCTAGTCGCCTCAGGCTACAAAGGAACAAGACCGAAGTCACATCTAGATTACTCCGGCCACAGGTAATGATGGTTCCCCGCATGCGTCCATGACGTCAATAGTCCACAAGCTCTCTACGAAGGCAAAGAAATGTCAGCAGGACCAGGACCGCACCGCCAGCTACGCTTCATACAGGGCTCAAGCACTTCTTCGCCGGACTCGTTAGCACATAGCTACACCCCCATATGTATAACTGGACCATCCCCTTGTGTCTATAAAAGGGGATGCCTAGGGCCTTCTCAGGGAGAGGAGAGCACGGGCAATAAGGACAACGGAGACGGACTCACTCAAACATCAAGCTCCACTCCGCAACACTAGACTCCTCAGGAGGCCTAGGACCCGTTCCCTCTCTCACGAAGCTTGTAACCCCTATTGCAAGCACCCCCGGTGCAGATAATATAAGCCTCATCCCTCCTCTTGTGTTCCATCTTGCATCAACCCATCTGGACAGGGGCACGTGGCACAAAATTCACTAGTCGGTCTGGTTGAGGGTCCCCCGGGTCCGAAACGCCGACACTCTCCTATTTAGTCACCAAATGGCTAAAAATAGCTAAAAAAGCTGCTAAAGTTTATCTGGTGAGATTGAAACATTGCCTAAGTTTTGTGCTCTAAACTTGCATATAATACTATTTTTTGTTAGACTTTGGTAATTTTAACTTCTCTTTAAGTCTAACACGCCTATTATTCATAGATGAAGGGAGTATTTCTATATACATCCAAAAATAATATACATCTAAGTAGTATTTCTTCCTTCCTAAGGGCTAGTTTGTGTACTCTAATAATAAACTCAATCCACATGTATTGATGTGGATTGTGGTTTAACTTAAATTAATTTATATCTTAATCTACCTCAACACATATAGATTGGAGTTAATACTATAGTACCCAAATAAAGCCTAACTCGACGTCGGCCGGAGTAGGAGTGATTTGCCTCTGCTTCAAATAATTTTGTCGAGTATGAGGCTCCGTTACTCAGTACGCTGCATCTGAGTCATAGAGACTTGATGCTCGTAATAAGTCAACAAAAGGTGGATATGCATGGAAGATAAGATGATGGCCTATTGTTTAAAAATCCGAAATCTCGAAGAAAGTTTTCGGTTGATGTAATACTCAAAATTGTGTACAAAGGAATATATAATGTTTTCCTTATTTGATGTGCCTTATTTGCATCATAAAAAGAGCATATACAAAATTTAGAGTTTAATTCAAACAAATGATAAAAAAATGCATCATGTTGGAGTCTTTATGTTTGTGCATTAAATATAATAAAAAAATAATAATAATAAGGTTAATAAGATAATAAATACTAGAAGTTAAATCAAACCCTAAATTAAAATTAGGGTTTTTGAAAATAAGAAGAAGAGGAAGGATATAAAAATATAAATAATATAAATATCCTTAAACTTATTACTTTCAACTGCGCAAATAGAGTGTAACTAATGAGCCACAAAGTTTGAATTTAAACTTGAATTCAAATTTGGATTAGAAGATGGTGAAAAAGGAATGGAAAATGAAAAAAAATAAAACAAAACCCAGCTAAATGGGCCTCGTACCTGATTTCGGCCCACCAGTGGATGTCCACCGCGCGGCCTTGTCACCTTTTCTCACGAATTGATCACCGCTGTGGCGGGCCCACGCGTCGGTCACCTGCCACCACGCGCGCGCCCTCTGACCAGTGGACCCCGACCCTCACGGCTCGGTCAGCGCTCGTCTTCCACCTCCGTAGCGGACGCCGGACTTAACGGAAGCTCGCGCCGAGTCGTAGGGCCGTTGGGACCGATTCCGTGCTTTCCTGCGCATAAAGCCTCTACTGTGGCCCTAACCTTCGCCGCCATAGCTTAGAAACCATCACGGCAGCCGCCGAGAGAAAGAGAGAACAAACGCCTGGGCGCTCCCATCGCGTGGAGGACCTTCGGACCGTGAGCGTCAGTCCCGTCTTCACCCCCTCCGCGACGGTATGTTCCGTGCCCCTCCTCTGTAGCGTGATAGGAAGCGCAAGACGTCTTAGCCTAGGCACTGGCGTGGATGCCGTGGGGCAATGCTCCAGGCGCTGTCGAGGGGATGACTTGCCACTGGATGGCACGTAGTCTCGAGCAGTCTGTAGATGAAGGCTTGGTGCCGAGCTAGACGGGTAGTGGGAGGCGAAGAACATTCCGCGCCGTATAACGGGGACTCGAACGGCGGACTCGGGTCGTCGCTGCCAGATCCTTGGCGCTCGGCCGCGGCGAAGTGGACTGGAGAGAGAAAAGAGAGAAGGGAGAGAACCGGTGATGAAGAAGACGCCTGACATCACTTGATCATGCGTTGGACGGTAAGGATTAAAGGGATAGGGATGAAGAAACCGGGACCGTAGGATGGTGAGTGGAGGGGGTAGATTTATCTCGCGTACCCGCCGTTCATCACTAATCGCACGGCTTTGATTAGAAGCAGGAAATACCCCTTCATCCCAACCGTTATCCACCGTAGACCGGCAATCTGACGACTAAAGCGAAATAGTGGGGATCGTGCGCTGTGAGTCGTCGATCTCAGATCCGACGATGACTCGGGAATCAGGATTTATACCCATCGCCGGTCTAATCTGGGCGCTCGGGGTTGGATCGGACGGTCCAAACATCACTGTACCTCTTCGGCCAGGCACTTTTTCATAAGAGACCCTCTGTTTATTTGAAAACAACCCGCCATCCTCGGTAACAGTAAGCTGTGTCTTGGGGAAAACTCTGGTTTAGCCCCTGACTTTTCTAGATATCGAGGCCCAGTCCAGAGGAGTTTAAAAACAGAGAAATAATATTAGAAATTCATTTTTAATACAAAAACAAATCTAGAAACTTGTAAAATTCATAGAAAATCCATCTTTAGTCCAAATCACTCCATTTCACTTTCTAAAATTTTGTAATATTATTCTCTATCACTTAGAGTCACTGTTTTGACATGAACTCAGTTAGAAAATTAATTTATCATCTAATCCTATTTTAATCACATTAAATCTTAGGAAATTCATAACTTGAAATCTATAACTCCAAATTTAGTGATTCCAATTCCTATGATCTCATTTTAATGTGTAGATTTTTACTGTATATTTTATTTACATGTTTGATGTTATGTTAATTTATGCTATACTATGTATGTATTGTGTTGATGCGAATAGACGAGCAAGCCACTGTGGAAACTGAGGTTCAACAAGTAGAGATAGCTGAGCAGGAGCTCATTGAAGGCAAGTTGTGCCCTTGATCACTTACTTTCCCAGCCATGTTCTTATTAATTTTAATGGTCTGCATAGGTTAATTTTGATGGGACCCTTTATGTTACCCTAGTTTTGGTTATCTTTATACCTTGTTCACCCCTGAAACATTTTTGGGTAGTTCTTGCTATTGCTTTATGTGGAATTGGGTATGAAGATACACTATTCATGATTATTCTGTTATTATCTTGTTATTATTACTGTTCATGTTAAGATCATTAAATTAATGGGAACATGGAGCGACCACCCGGGAAAACAGTGCTACCACAAGGGTTTAATGGGACGCCCTTGGCTGATTAACTAGGAAAGCTAGTGGAGGGCTACCTTACCCGAAAGGGGCAAGGGCAGTAGGGGAGTGGTCAGTGTAGGGAGGTCCTTGTTTGATTTTGCTGCGATGGCGGTCAGGCAAGAACCCTGCACTGGAGCTTCCTATAAACTGTAGCGGGTAGTCTGAAGCTAGTGGAACTTTGTAAAGGCCTCGTAGTGTTACCCTGCCTCGCTTCCTTGGTAGAGGTGTATGGGATTCATGACCCCTTGGCAGATGGGTAACACGGCTTGTGGGTAAAGATGCGCAACCTCTGCAGAGTGTAAAACTAGTATACTAGCCGTGCTCACGGTCATGAGCGGCTCGGACCCTCACATGGTTAATTATGGAACTTAAATTCAATTTGACATTTGCATCGCATTTGGGATTATTTTACTATTACTGTTCTTTATTGTTATTAAGGTTTGGTATTTACTTACACTTAGTAATTGCTAATAAAATTTTGACCAACCTGTAAAAGCAATGCTCAACCTCAGCCTTTATTTCATTGATCAGCCTTACACTTCATGAACTCCCACCTTTGGTGAGTTCATGCCACATTATTCCCCACGACTTGTTGAGCTATGAACGTATGTGAGCTCACTCTTGCTGTCTCACACCCCCCCACAGGAGAAGAACAGGTGGTCGAAGAGGAGCCGCCTAACACTGAGGCATTCGACTTGATCTAGGTGGCGTTCCTCAGTCGACATTGGCGCCGACGATCCTTAGTTCGTTTTACATTTATTACTTTATTTTGTAATAAGTCTTCTGCTATGTAATAAATACTCTGATGTTTTATGACATTTATCTCTATACACTCTGTTATTATATATGTTGTCTTCTTGGCGCATGTATGAGATGCACCCGGCTTTGTCCTTTAAAACCGGGTGTTACAGAAGTGGTATCAGAGGAAATGTTGACTGTAGGACGAAACCTAGATAGAAATGGACAAAACCCTTACCTACTTATCTTACTCTGATTCTTTCTACACTTATCTTATCTTGATCCTGTCTCACCTTTTGCTGTCATACTCTGATTACTCTTATCTTTTCTACTCTTAGACAAGTTGGATTTCACACCTTGGAATCCCTACCCCTATGACAATTTTAAGAGATAGGAAGCCTAAGACAAAAGTAAAATTTATTTTCTCTATCAAAGATATTGGTTGATTGTTCTGATGATCAATGCCTGATTTGCTTCTTTGATTGATTGAGATATTATATATGGACATCTTAGCATGTGCCAGCGTAAGGTAATAAATTAGCTATGGTAGGTAAAACATTAAACTGCTTAGCTAATAAATCCCCCAAAGTAACATGATTGTAATTACTGCCTTGTCTACTGCTCTTTCTTACCATATGTATCTAACTCAGATGGTCAATACCAGGAGGGGTGGTGGAATTGATTTGCCTCCTAACTGACACACTCGAAGGATATATAGACAACCTCAGCCACAGCCTGCAGAGATGAATCCTCCTAATCCTCCACCAGGTGGAGTTGATCCACTGGTTGCTGCTCAGATGGCGATGATGCAGCAAATGGCGGACACTATGGCTGATATGCGTGCCCAGATGCAGCAAGAACGCCAGGAAATGCGTCAGGAAAGAGAGGATATACGCCAGGAGTTGCGCCAGGAGAGAGATGAGATACGCCAAGAAAGGAGGGCGCAACAACAGCAGCTACAACAGCAACTTCAACAACAGCAACAACAGCAGCAAGTGCCATTGCCTCCACCACCACCACCAGTTCCACCTCGTGATAAGCACCGGGAGTTTATGAGTCATAAGCCACCGACCTTCGCCAGTTCGCCAGATCCACTTGATGCAGATGATTGGCTGAAAGCAATTGAGAAGATGCTCAACATTGCGCAATGCACTGACCGGGAGAAGGTTTTATATGCTTCTGGACGTCTAACAGGTCCTGCTGCTGACTGGTGGGATTCTTATACCGCTGCCCACGATGCTGCTGATACTATTACTTGGGCAGAGTTCAGTACCCAATTCAGGAACTACCATATTCCAGCTGGTATGATAAAGATCAAGAAGAAGGAGTTTATGTCATTGAAGCAAGGCAACATGTCAGTCAGCGAGTACAGAGACAAATTTATTCAGCTGTCGAGATATGCTCCGGAGGAAGTTGCTGAGGATGAGAGGAAGCAGGAGCACTTCATTGAAGGACTTAATGGACCCTTGCAGTATGCACTGGTTGCACACACCTTTCCATCATTTCAGAGGCTACTTGATAAGGCTCTTGCTATTGAACACAAGCGTGTTCAACTGGGTGATTTGAAGAGGAAGGCTATCTCACAAGGACAGGGTAGCAGCAGTGTTCATCCTCGCTACAGTTCACCACAGGGTACACCGACTCGACCAGGAAGGACATGTGATTGCCTATGCATCTCGTCAGTTGCGGAAGCATGAACTGAACTACCCCACTCATGACTTGGAACTGGCTGCCGTTGTGCATGCACTTAAGATTTGGAGACACTATATTATGGGAACTAAGTGCCAAGTATACACGGATCATAAGAGCTTGAAGTATATATTCACTCAGAAGGATCTCAACCTTAGGCAACGCCGTTGGTTGGAGCTCATTAAGGATTATGATTTGGAAATTCACTATCACCCGGGCAAGGCAAATTTGGTTGCAGATGCCTTGAGTCGGAAGGAGCATGTTCACTCCGCTTTTGTAGTCCAGCTACCTGATGAATTAGCAAAAGATTTTGAGAGACTCAACCTGGGAATTGTTACACATACGTAAGGAGTGACTATTGAATTGGAACCTACCTTGGAGCAAGAAATTCGTAAAGGTCAGGTTGGTGATGCCAAAATCCAGGAGATCAAGGATCTGATAACAGAAGGTAGAGGCCCGGAATTCACAGAGGATGAGCAAGGCACCATATGGTTCAAGAATCGGATCTATGTTCCCGATATTGATAGTCTTCGGGAAACCATATTGAAGGAGGCACATGATTCAGTTTATTCTATCCACCCTGGGAGCACTAAGATGTATCAGGATTTGAAGCAAAAGTATTGGTGGTATGGTTTGAAGAGAGATGTGGCTGCACATGTGGCTATGTGCGATGTGTGCCAAAGAGTTAAGGCTGAACACCAGAGGCCAGCCGGACTACTGCATCCACTGAAGATACCTGAGTGGAAATGGGAAGAGATTGGCATGGATTTCATTGTTGGATTACCCCGCACGTCTGCTGGATATGATTCTATATGGGTGATTGTGGACAGGCTAACTAAAGTAGCCCACTTTATTCCGGTGAAGACCACTTATTCAGGAGCCAAGTTGGCAGAGTTGTACATGGCACGGATTGTATGTCTACATGGTGTGCCAAAGAAGATTGTGTCAGACCGGGGATCACAGTTTACTTCTCGGTATTGGAAGAAGTTGCACGAGTCATTGGATACGAGATTGAATTTTAGTTCGGCTTACCATCCCCAGACTGATGGGCAGACTGAGAGGACTAACCAAGTACTGGAAGATATGTTAAGAGCTTGTGCTCTTAAGCATGGTGGAAGTTGGGATAAGAGTTTGCCGTATGCGGAGTTCTCCTACAATAATAGCTATCAGGCCAGTTTGAAGATGTCACCGTTTGAGGCTTTGTATGGCAGAAAGTGCAGGACTCCACTGTACTGGGATCAAACTGGTGAAAGACAATTGTTTGGGCCTGAGATTATACAAGAAGCAGAGGAGCAAGTTCAACAAATAAGGGAGAATTTGAGAACTGCACAGTCCAGACAGAAAAGCTATGCTGACACCCGGAGGAGACTACTTGAGTTTAAGGAGGGTGATTATGTCTATTTGAAGGTGTCACCACTCCGGGGTATGAGAAGATTTAAAGTCAAGGGAAAGTTGTCCCCTCGCTTTATTGGACCCTTCTTAATCTTAAAGCGAGTGGGAGAAGTTGCATATCAATTGGAGTTACCGGATCATCTTGCGGATGTTCATGATGTCTTTCATGTATCTCAGCTGAAGAAGTGTCTCAGGGTGCCTGAGGAACAATTACCAATGGAGGACCTTAGTGTTCAGGAGGCTTTGACTTATGCTGAGTACCCCATCAAGATTTTGGATACTTTGACTCGAGTTACAAGGAATAAGGTTATAAAGATGTGCAAAGTTCAATGGAGCCACCACGGTGAAGATGAAGCAACTTGGAAAAGAGAAGAAGAGCTTCGCATAGATTTTCCCCACCTTTTCCCTAGATCTTCTTAAACTCGAGGACGAGATTATTTTTAAGGGGGGTAGGATTTGTAATACTCAAAATTGTGTACAAAGGAATATATAATGTTTTCCTTATTTGATGTGCCTTATTTGCATCATAAAAAGAGCATATACAAAATTTAGAGTTTAATTCAAACAAATGATAAAAAAATGCATCATGTTGGAGTCTTTATGTTTGTGCATTAAATATAATAAAAAAATAATAATAAGGTTAATAAGATAATAAATACTAGAAGTTAAATCAAACCCTAAATTAAAATTAGGGTTTTTGAAAATAAGAAGAAGAGGAAGGATATAAAAATATAAATAATATAAATATCCTTAAACTTATTACTTTCAACTGCGCAAATAGAGTGTAACTAATGAGCCACAAAGTTTGAATTTAAACTTGAATTCAAATTTGGATTAGAAGATGGTGAAAAAGGAATGGAAAATGAAAAAATAAAACAAAACCCAGCTAAATGGGCCTCGTACCTGATTTCGTCCCACCAGTGGATGTCCACCGCGGCCCTGTCACCTTTTCTCACGAATTGATCACCGCTGTGGCGGGCCCACGCGTCGGTCACCTGCCACCACGCGCGCGCCCTCTGACCAGTGGACCCCGACCCTCACGGCTCGGTCAGCGCTCGTCTTCCACCTCCGTAGCGGACGCCGGACTTAACGGAAGCTCGCGCCGAGTCGTAGGGCCGTTGGGACCGATTCCGTGCTTTCCTGCGCATAAAGCCTCTACTGTGGCCCTAACCTTCGCCGCCATAGCTTAGAAACTGTCACACCCGGTTTTTTAGAAGGTAAACTGAATGCGAACCATGTACGTGCCAGGATCAGTTATTCACGTACACAGCAGTTACATAACATGGACATCATCACACAGTGCTCAAATAGTATTAAAAGGGGAAATAATAGTCGATTACATCATACGTCTGAGACGTCCATATAGTTCTTACAATAAATCAAAGTGCGAAAACGAAACGTAGATAACGCGGCCTTCACAGGCAGCCGACTGGGGGTTGCCGCTAACCCACGCCTAGAACTCGTCGTAGTCTTGGAACTCCTGGAAGTCTCCTTCCACAGCTTCATCTTCGCCTGAGCAGTGGTTGCAATGCTGACAACCTGGGGGGGGGATTTGGTGTGTAGAGCAAGGGTGAGTACACATCAACATACTCAGCAAGTATCCCGTTTGGCGGTAGTGGACTAGCTTTATGTGGGGATAAGTCAAGCAGTTACTTTTAGTTGGTCAGGTTATTACTTACTAGTAGAGAGCCAGGTTTTAACATTAACCCAAGTTATTAGCCCAATGTATCCTTTCCAAACGGAAAGAATACCACTTACCAATACCATAATCATAATCAGAACCATCAATCTTATTGCCACCTGTACCAAAGTATCTCTGATAAAGTATCACTAATCTCTGGAGCTCCCTTGGCCGCTCATAACCGCGAGCACGGCTGATATATCAGTTTCATAACACTCTGCAGAGGTTGTGCACTTTACCCACAAGCCGTGATTCCCTCTTGCCTCGGGCTGATCAAACCCTTAAACACTACCAAGGTGAATAGGCAGGGTCTCACTACGTAGCCTTTACAAAGATTCCCCGGAGCTGTAGCCACCCGTTAGGTTTCCTAAATGTACCGCACTCCTCCCCAAGGGACAAATCAACCTTGGCAGAGCGAGCCGCATACACCGAGCCCCATTGACGGCACAACGGCTAAGCGAACTACACCCCGGTTCCTCTAATTATTCAGCTAAGGGCGTCCCATTCCACCCTCATGGTTGCACTGTTTTCCCGGGCGGTCATCCATTGAACAGGTCCTTACGGAGAGGCACTCGAGAAACCGCTCGAGTCCCCTTAAAGGTCACAAATATAATCATAAATAAGAAGGGGAAAACAGTGTATCACAGATAATCACATCATGTTCATTGATTAGAGTTGAGCAATAGCATCAAACTAAGCAGTAATAATCTAACCCAAATAGGTAAACAAGGACATGGATAACAAAAGCTAGTCAATCCTTAGGTATAAATGTGTAATGCGGGAGGTGAATTAAAGAATGAATAGGACAAAGATAGGTCAAAGGACACTTGCCTCCACCAACCGACTGCTGCTCAGGGGCTTCTCCTGCGAATTCCTCGGGCTCTTCGACCGGATCATTCTCTATGCGAGCGCAAACATACATACATCCACATATTTAATACAAAAGAACAGTACACCATACAAGGGAACAAGTAAAGCGAATATGCATCAAGTATGACATTTGACATCGCATTTGTTATGGTTGGAAAGAAACGGGGAAAGGGTCTCGCAGGGGGGTTAAATCTTATGCACTAATGATTAGTTACAATTGATTCTTAACAAAAGAATTCTGTCATATATATACTAATGGGAACCTAATCATTTTTAGTTGATCAACATTGCACGGGATAAACAATTAACTACGTGAATCAACAGCATAACGGAATTTCAAATTAAACTTCCTATTTTCCATAGCATAAACAATGATTAGTCTACCTAACATAAGGTAATCATGATCACAGAAAGTAAATAAAATAAAATAAAAAAAATAAAAAAAACAGGGGGAGGGGCGGTTGAACCGGCCCTAGGGCGGTTGAACCGGCCCTGGGCTGGGCGGCCGAGCTGGGCGGGCGCGCGGGGGAGGGCGGCCGAGCTGGGGCCGGGGCGGCTGAGCCGGTCGGCCAGGGCGGCTGAACCGGCCCTGCGCAGGGGGCGCGGCTAAGGGGCCAGGGGCGGCCGGGCGCGGCCAGGGGCTGGCCGGGGCTGGCCGGGGGCCAGGCGCGCGGCCAGGCGGGCGGGCTGGGGGGCGGCCGAGGCCGGCTGGGGGCTGGCCGGGGCCGGGCTGGGGCTGGCCGAGGCCGGCTATGGCGGCCGGGCGGGGCTGGGGGGCGGCCGGCGCGGCCAGGGGCGGCCGGGCCATGGCCGGGCAGGGAGGGGGAGAGGAGGGGAGAGGGGAGGGGGAGGGAGAGAGGGGGGGCTCACCGGCGTCGGGGAGCGACGGCGAGGGGCGGCCGGCGGCAGGGGCGGCGGCGGCTTAGGGCAGGGGCGGCGCTAGGGAGAGAGAGAGGGAAAATGAGAGGGAGAGGGAGAGGGTTTGGGGAAAAAGGGAGATGGGGGGGGGGCGGCTGGGCCTTGCCAAGGCCCAAGAGGGGGCGCCAGGGGCGGCTGGGCCGGCCGGGGTCGGCCCACAGCGCGGGAGAGAGAGAAAAAGAGGAGAGAGAAAGAGAGAGAAAGAAAAAGAAAAGATTATTTCCCTGTTTTCGAAATCCGATCTTTCTAGATGAATGCGTTTGCACTTTCAAACAATCAAAGAATGCATAGTTCGGCATGGTGCGTCAAACAACATAAAGTATTTAGGGTTCTTCTTTACACGGGAATTCCAAACCGAATCCCGCTAAAACTTTGGAAAAGGTCAAGGTTTAGCGAGGGGAGAAAGAAAAAGAAAAGGTAACGCCCGAATTTTGGCAAGTAAAGAAAAGAAAAAATTCAACTGCAAAATTCGGGGCGTTACAAACCTATCCCCCTTAAAAGAATCTCGCCCTCGAGATTCAGGGCTGGCTAGCAAAGAGCTCTGGGTACTTGGCCATCAAATCATCTTCACGCTCCCAGGTTGCTTCTTCCTCAGAGTGGTGACTCCATCTGACTTTGCACATTCTGATGGTCTTCCTTCGGGTGACCCTGTCTGCAACCTCAAGGATCTGAGCTGGCTTCTCAACATAGGTCAAGTCCTCCTGGACTTCCGGACCTTCCACTGGCAACTGCTCTTCTGGCACACGCAAGCACTTCTTCAACTGAGACACATGAAAGACATCATGCACAGCAGACAAATTCTCTGGCAGACTGAGCTGATAGGCCACTTCTCCACGCTTTGAGAGGATCTGGTACGGACCAATGTAGCGGGGTGCTAGCTTGCCTTTGATTCCGAACCTTCTGACTCCTCTGATCGGTGACACCTTCAGATAGACAAAGTCTCCGACTTCAAAACTCAGCTCTCTTCTTCTTGTGTCTGCATAGCTTCGCTGCCTCGATTGCGCTATCTTCAGATTCTCTCGGACCATCTTGATGTTCTCTTCGGCTTCAAGTAGAATGTCTGGCCCAAACACTTGCTTCTCTCCAGGCTGTGGCGGGCCCACGCGTCGGTCACCTGCCACCACGCGCGCGCCCTCTGACCAGTGGACCCCGACCCTCACGGCTCGGTCAGCGCTCGTCTTCCACCTCCGTAGCGGACGCCGGACTTAACGGAAGCTCGCGCCGAGTCGTAGGGCCGTTGGGACCGATTCCGTGCTTTCCTGCGCATAAAGCCTCTACTGTGGCCCTAACCTTCGCCGCCATAGCTTAGAAACCATCACGGCAGCCGCCGAGAGAAAGAGAGAACAAACGCCTGGGCGCTCCCATCGCGTGGAGGACCTTCGGACCGTGAGCGTCAGTCCCGTCTTCACCCCCTCCGCGATGGTATGTTCCGTGCCCCTCCTCTGTAGCGTGATAGGAAGCGCGAGACGTCTTAGCCTAGGCACTGGCGTGGATGCCGTGGGGCAATGCTCCAGGCGCTGTCGAGGGGATGACTTGCCACTGGATGGCACGTAGTCTCGAGCAGTCTGTAGATGAAGGCTTGGTGCCGAGCTAGACGGGTAGTGGGAGGCGAAGAACATTCCGCACCGTATAACGGGGACTCGAACGGCGGACTCGGGTCGTCGCTGCCAGATCCTTGGCGCTCGGCCGCGGCGAAGTGGACTAGAGAGAGAAAAGAGAGAAGGGAGAGAACCGGTGATGAAGAAGACGCCTGACATCACTTGATCATGCGTTGGACGGTAAGGATTAAAGGGATAGGGATGAAGAAACCGGGACCGTAGGATGGTGAGTGGAGGAGGTAGATTTATCTCGCGTACCCGCCGTTCATCACTAATCGCACGGCTTTGATTAGAAGCAGGAAATACCCCTTCATCCCAACCGTTATCCAACGTAGACCGGCAATCTGACGACTAAAGCGAAATAGTGGGGATCGTGCGCTGTGAGTCGTCGATCTCAGATCCAACGATGACTCGGGAATCAGGATTTATACCCATCGCCGGTCTAATCTGGGCGCTCGGGGTTGGATCGGACGGTCCAAACATCACTGTACCTCTTCGGCCAGGCACTTTTTCATAAGAGACCCTCTGTTTATTTGAAAACAACCCGCCATCCTCGGTAACAGTAAGCTGTGTCTTGGGGAAAACTCTGGTTTAGCCCCTGACTTTTCTAGATATCGAGGCCCAGTCCAGAGGAGTTTAAAAACAGAGAAATAATATTAGAAATTCATTTTTAATACAAAAACAAATCTAGAAACTTGTAAAATTCATAGAAAATCCATCTTTAGTCCAAATCACTCCATTTCACTTTCTAAAATTTTGTAATATTATTCTCTATCACTTAGAATCACTGTTTTGACATGAACTCAGTTAGAAAATTAATTTATCATCTAATCCTATTTTAATCACATTAAATCTTAGGAAATTCATAACTTGAAATCTATAACTCCAAATTTAGTGATTCCAATTCCTATGATCTCATTTTAATGTGTATATTTTTACTGTATATTTTATTTACATGTTTGATGTTATGTTAATTTATGCTATACTATGTATGTATTGTGTTGATGCGAATAGACGAGCAAGCCACTGTGGAAACTGAGGTTCAACAAGTAGAGATAGCTGAGCAGGAGCTCATTGAAGGCAAGTTGTGCCCTTGATCACTTACTTTCCCAGCCATGTTCTTATTAATTTTAATGGTCTGCATAGGTTAATTTTGATGGGACCCTTTATGTTACCCTAGTTTTGGTTATCTTTATACCTTGTTCACCCCTGAAACATTTTTGGGTAGTTCTTGCTATTGCTTTATGCGAAATTGGGTATGAAGATACACTATTCATGATTATTCTGTTATTATCTTGTTATTATTACTGTTCATGTTAAGATCATTAAATTAATGGGAACATGGAGCGACCACCCGGGAAAACAGTGCTACCACAAGGGTTTAATGGGACGCCCTTGGCTGATTAACTAGGAAAGCTAGTGGAGGGCTACCTTACCCGAAAGGGGCAAGGGCAGTAGGGGAGTGGTCAGTGTAGGGAGGTCCTTGTTTGATTTTGCTGCGATGGCGGTCAGGCAAGAACCCTGCACTGGAGCTTCCTATAAACTGTAGCGGGTAGTCTGAAGCTAGTGGAACTTTGTAAAGGCCTCGTAGTGTTACCCTGCCTCGCTTCCTTGGTAGAGGTGTATGGGATTCATGACCCCTTGGCAGATGGGTAACACGGCTTATGGGTAAAGATGTGCAACCTCTACAGAGTGTAAAACTAGTATACTAGCTGTGCTCACGGCCATGAGCGGCTCGGACCCTCACATGGTTAATTATGGAACTTAAATTCAATTTGACATTTGCATCGCATTTGGGATTATTTTACTATTACTGTTCTTTATTGTTATTAAGGTTTGGTATTTACTTACACTTAGTAATTGCTAATAAAATTTTGACCAACCTGTAAAAGCAATGCTCAGCCTCAGCCTTTATTTCATTGATCAGCCTTACACTTCATGAACTCCCACCTTTGGTGAGTTCATGCCACATTATTCCCCACGACTTGTTGAGCTATGAACGTATGTGAGCTCACTCTTGCTGTCTCACACCCCCCCACAGGAGAAGAACAGGTGGTCGAAGAGGAGCCGCCTAACACTGAGGCATTCGACTTGATCTAGGTGGCGTTCCTCAGTCGACATTGGCGCCGACGATCCTTAGTTCGTTTTACATTTATTCCTTTATTTTGTAATAAGTCTTCCGCTATGTAATAAATACTCTGATGTTTTATGACATTTATCTCTATACACTCTGTTATTATATATGTTGTCTTCTTGGCGCATGTATGAGATGCACCCGGCTTTGTCCTTTAAAACCGGGTGTTACAGTTGAAAGCAAAAGATTTACAAAAGCCTTTTATCTTGAACAAAAGGAAGAAAAAGTCTTTGCAAAATGTTTACAAAGGGGAACAAAGTTTTCAAAAGAAAAAGATTGAGACAAAAACACCCTTTTGCAAAATCAAGCGGTTGCACAAATATGGTCCGAATTGTTAAATTTAAGATCTTTCAATTAATATCTTCTAAAATCCTAATTAGAGCTAATTATGCTCTAATTAAAAGCTTATGCTCTAGTAACTATGTTTAATTTATGCTATGATAGGCTCTAGTAACTATGTTTAATTTATGCTATGATAGGTATTCATAATTCATGTCTTGATTAGTGAATCCATTCGTGTCGGTGTTTAGAGTCCGACCGCACACTCAGGGATACCCTTGTGGTGCTTTTGGATAGGACGGTATTGTTGACTGTAGCTCGATGGTTTGTGCTAGGGGCACGAGAGAGACGATTTTCTGCAGGTTCGGGCCGCTTTGAGAGGCGTAATACCCTACTTCCTGGGATGGGTCTGTATGTGGTGTGTTACAAGTGGCGTCTCCTGAATGGAGAAGGGCTAATGAGAGAGATGAAAATGATGGGGTTCCCCCTATGCCTTATATATACGACCATGGGATACTCCCTACGTATATGATGATCACGTTCTTCCAGTATATCTCCTAACTAATAGCGAACCGACTTAGCTTATCTTAAAGAGAACCTACTGATTTCATCCTGGTCTATCCCCGACATTCGAGGGTGCCGAGCGCGGGAAAGTCGGACTATTCCTTGGGATTGTGCGTAATCCTCGGACTATCCAGGTACGGGCCCATTGCCTTCTTGGGTCGACCCATTTTATTTGTAGCCTTTGCCTAGCCCACGATAAGACGACCCTGCGGGATAACCGACATGTGGCCCCATGAAGGGTCTTTCGCCTTCTAGTGGACCCGATGGATATCTATCCCCCACAAGCCCCCTATCTTTGAGTTGATTTTGAAATAATCGGCTCGAAGGTTCTTGGTCCTGCCTGTGGGTTCGTTGCATGGTCCCATTTTTGTACTGTTTGCCCTTGAGCCTTGAGTGGATTTTAGAAATAATCCATTCAAAAGTCTTTATTTTTTGCTTTAGAGATCAGCATTTCGGCTTTAGGGCATTGTGAATCTATTGGGTGCACCGAAGGTGCACCCAATGGGTGTAACCCCTGAGCTTTGAGTGGATTTTAGAAATAATTCATTCAAAGGTCTTTATTTTATGCTTTAGAAATAAGCATTTTGAAAGTAACCAAGCGACGCTATATGCCCATGCCTTGTTAGGTCTAAAATCAATTTGATCGGTGATAGGTTGGACATCTGGTTGGTTGAGACAGATGGCCTTCTGTTGGACATCACCTTGCTCTGTGCTTCAAAGATTCTATTGATTTGACTTGCGCTTCAGTAACCACAATAGTGCTTCTTCCCACTTTAGTCGATCTCCTCCTTTTGTCGCGATACATTCATTGCGTATATTTTGTGAATATTACCTTTTTAGAAAATCTTAAAAATTCTGGGCGATACACCAAATGGGTGTGCCCAATGGGTGTCTTGATACGCAGAGTGTTTGTCGCATTGTCCTGAAGTAGTAACTTGATGTGACGGAGAGGTGTAATCATTTGCCTGAGCAGTTGACTTGGGTCCAAATGGTGCCATGTTACGCGAAACGGCACCAGTTGCTTGACTCATTTTCAGGCGGCTTGAATTGCTTATTGAATTCTTGCGATTGTTCGGCGAGCGGGGTAGGAAGTGGACGGTCACCCTTCGGCCCCTTTAAATAGCCTGCTTGCCCTGACTGTTTACTTCACTTGTTCTTGATCGTTTGCTTTCTTCTTCTTCTTCAATGCTCCACTCTCCGCACGACCATGGGTAGGGGTAAGAGGGGCAGGGGCTTGCCTCGCCGTGCTGATGGCAAGTGCAAGCGTGCCCCAAGTCCTTCCTCAGAGGAGTTTGGTGACTCGAAGTACTCGGGGGAAGCTTCCTCTGAGTATGATCGATCACCCGCTCTCGCCTCCCCCGTGGCGTCGTCCGAGGACTCGGATGACTCCATGTGGCTGTCCACTGCAGCCCGAGCATACTGACGCTCCATCGAACACGCCGGATTTGGCGGGTCAGATGACTCGGAGGAGGTCTCCTCGGAAGAGGTAGACTCCTCCGACTCTTCCGAGGAGTGGGGCGGTAGCGAAGGTGATGGCGGCGAGGACGACGACAGCAGCGGTGACGATTATGGCAAGGGCGATGGCGGTGGTGAAGACAAAGGTGACGACAGCGAGGGCGATGGTGAGGGCGACGGCAAAGGCAACGACGGTGACGACAAGGGCGACGATGACGGCAATGGCGACGACGGCAACAAGGGCGACGACAGCAAGGGCGACGGCGACGACGGCAAGGGTGACGGCAGCAAGGGCAACAGCGGTGACGGAAAGGCCAATGGCATAATGCTGCTAGTTTAGATATTAGTATAGATAGCAGTAGTAGTATTAGTAAGTGGTAGTAAGGAGTAGTAAATTAAGGTAGTATTAGTATAGCGTAGTGTAAGTAGTAGAGTAGTGTAATGTAATGTAATGACCAAGGGGTGAAGGAGGCCGACTCATAATGAGTCTGTTTCAAGTTTGTGACGAACTCCCCATATGAAAAAATGCAGCTCTTTTGCTAGTCCACTGTTGCGTGCTTTTTGTTTGTGCATTTGAAGGCTCGCTGGCATTTTAGAGGTAATGCCCGAGTGATGATTGTGATTTCTGCTTTTCTGAGTTATGATCTGGCACTTTGCGCCCGACTTATCGTGCCAACTCATATTTATGCTGACGTATCCTCTTGATTTCTGAACCCTAATTCCTGCTTTTTTCCTCCGCCGCTTCTCTGTTTCCTAAACTCTTGAGCCCGCCCACTTCGCTTGAGAGATTGTGATGGCCCCCAAGAGGAAAAGATAGAGTGTTGCTGCTCCAATCATTCCGCCCATCGATGCCAATAGCTAGCTTCTGTTTGCCGGTAACCATATGTCCGTTGTTTACAAGTCTGATATCTTGCACCTTGTCGAAACCGGCGTTCTACCACCAAAGGAGCTGTGTTCCTAGCGAATCTAGCACGGGGTTCGTTCCGACAGAGGACACTCACGAAGCTGTTGTCTTCGTGCCTTTCCTCATCCGAGGGCTTGCCCTGCCAGCTTCTCCCTTTTTCCATGGCCTCCTCAATTTTTACAGTCTGAATCTTACGCACCTAAACCCCAACCCTATTCTTCAAATTGCCTTTTTGTGCACCTTTGTGAGGCGTTCCTTGGAATTCTTCCCCATTTCGGGCTCTAGAAATATCTCTACCACTGTCGGCCCAGGATGGCCGGAGGTCAGCATCAACTTGTTGGTGGTGCCAGCCTAGAGCTTCGTCGAGGCGGGAAAATAGAGTATCTTGACATCCCCCTGAAGGACAGCATTAAAGGATGGCGCCTTGAGTGGTTTACCATGGAGAACCATAACAAGTCCCTCCCTCCTCGATCGGGGAGGCAGCTTGACATCCGCACACCCGGCTGGACAGAGTCCCCCACAGGTTCAGAGCTAACCGAGTCTAGGGTGCTAGTTGCCAAGATATGCTCACTAAAATACAAAGGCCTGACTGCTGAGGCTGTGGTCGTTGACTTTGTTTTCAAGAACATCTAGCCCCTAAAGGATAGAGTTTACCCAGCTTATCTGTACACCGGGGTCAACGACCCTACCCGAATTACCAATAGTCAGATTCCTAACGAGGACATGCTGAGCCGAATTGACTTGATGCTAAAGGGCAGGGTCTCCAATGTTGGTGCCCCTTGTCTTATTCTGCCTAGAATCTACCTCCGCAGAGTCCCTTTTTTATTTCATTTCCAACCCTCCTGTTCGAGATGGCAGTCTGGGCCATAGAGTGCGACCCTCATTAGATGACATCAAGGCTTTCATCGCTCCATTCCGGGGTCTTCCCAAGGCTGAGAGGTAGACCCACTTTGAGATGTCGACCAGTACTAACAAGGCTGAGATGAACGTTGTTCTCAGCATGCTGGCTGGGGAATCATCCAAATCTGCCCGCACTGAGTCAATGGCTGTTGCGATTAGGCAGAACCTTGGTGAAGACGAAGAAATTCGGAAACCTAAAGGTGCTCGTCGCAAGCGATCACGTCGGGCGAACTATCCAGTTGTGCCTGACGAGGAGAAAAAGAGGAAGAAATGACTTTGGCGGTTATCATGCTTGGAGCAAGATGCTGGCCCCTCAACATTACTCCTTGGTGATGGCCCGGTGAGCACCACCCTCGAGGACGATGTCAGAGGTTGTGACGATGCTAGGGTTGGCGGTTGTGTGCTTGATGAGGATGAGGAGGAGGAAGAAGAAGAAATTCCCTTTATTCGCAAGAACAGCCGTCGCAGCAGGAGCAGTGACATCCCGATGCAGGCCTTATTAGGACTTGTCAGCCTTCAGGGGTTGTCGATATCTGATTTTGACCATGCATTAGAAGAGATCATCCCTGAGAACCTTTTATCAGAGCCCCCTGAGGTTGACAATTCCATCATCTGTTCAGAGGTCCTAGATGATGTTCCTTTGCCATGCGATCCTGTCGGGCAAGAGGCAACCCGGATAGTCTCTCGTGCTTCGTCGACCTTGGAGGGCGGTCTAGCTCGCGAGGACATACTGGCCCTCAACACCACTGATCAGAGTCACCCGGCTCCTCTGGGCACGACTGAGGGAGCTTCAGCTTTGGAGGTGGCCGCCAAGGAGGACCTAGCCCCAAGGGTGGTGCTGAGGGCAACCCACTGGTTCAATCTGAGGAACTCGTGGTGACACACTTATATGCTGCTCTCGCCTGTCTCGTCACCTTAGAGGCTAGTGACCCGGACGCTAGGAGTTTGCTGCCTACTGATGAAGCTGAGGTCTCTCCGAGTCATGCTTTCAATATCGTTCTTGTTGACGTCCCTCAACACGCAGTGCAACAGTGCTTCCAGCTTTGGGTCTTCCCTTATTTCTCTCCAATCTTCAGTTGAATCAACTTTTGCTTCTTACTATTCATGTTAGCAAACTGGCTCTCTTGCTGATTTTTTGTAATTGCAGGATGTTCTCGATTATGTATCTGCCTAACTGAAATCCTGTGGCGCTCCTATCCCCAAACAAATTTCATCTTTGATGCAGTGGAACCCTATACTGCTTTAGAGGCAGATAGAAGATCTGAAGGCCTCAAACCTTGGTTAGTGAGTCTGCAGTTTCCTTTTTTGTTTTCATTGCTCTTCTTATCTTATATCTTGTGCTTTTCTCTGCTGCTTTGTCAGCTTTGACTTGGTAATGCTCTAATGCTGAGGAGAAGTATAC
Organism: Zea luxurians; assembly: GCA_029449295.1. NCBI lineage: Eukaryota > Viridiplantae > Streptophyta > Magnoliopsida > Poales > Poaceae > Zea > Zea luxurians. The sequence continues at coordinate 30,287,793 of JAOPSE010000010.1, read as the reverse complement.
CCAGAGCTAGGCTGACTTGAACCAAACCTCTGTCTTCTTGGATAGTGCTCCCACCTTAAATTCTTCTTTGAATGCTCAGCTTGACTCCGAGAAAATGGCTTATGAGGTAAACTTTCTTGGCTGCTTCTGTTTTGCTTTCTTTGCTTTGATGCTCAGTGCTGTTCTTGCTTGTAGGAGGAGAGGCGATCGCTCATTGCTTCTCGCGACAATCTGGACAAACTATATCGCGATGCCAACAATTCCTTGACTATTCTGGAGAGGAGTCACCGCTTCACCATGTCGAACTTGGACCATCATCGTGATGAACTGAGGGCATCCCAGTCTAAAGTGTCCCGACTTGGTAAGCTATTGTCTTCCAAAGATTCTGTCATCAAGGAGCTGCATGCTTCAAAGAGGCTCGTCATGCAAGAGCTGGAGGCCACCCGCCTCAACATCAAGGCCTTAGAGGATGACCGCATCGTTTTGAAGGCGATGTGCGATAAGGCCATGGATAAGGCTGTTCGCGCCGGGCGGATCCTGATGAGGAGGCCTAGCGTCGTGGTGCCTAAAGACATTATCGCTGATGTTCTTACCGCACCTGTTGTCGTGAGTCGACCAACTTCTTATGCTGCTCCTGCAGCCGAGACTTCCTGCAAAAATGCTCCTACACAGTGATTCGTTTGAATCGAAAACATCTCTTTATTGAGTTAGTACTTCTTAGTGAAACAGTGTACTATGAATTCCAGGTGCATGTAATTGTGCTATGCTTTGAATTGATCGTTCTGTCAGTAGGGTGCTGAGAACACCCTTGAGAATGCGAATGAGTTATTTTTCTTCGAAGTGCTCTCGATTTGAGTTGACTATTTTGTTAGTAGGGTATAGTGACCAACCTAAGTCGTGTAAGCGTGAGCATGTTGCACCGACTTAAGGCATTTCCGACTTAAGTCGATTGCTCCGTTAGTAGGGTACAGTGATCACCCTGAGTCGTGTAAGTGTGAGCATGTCGCACTGACTTAAGGCGTTTCTGACTTAAGTCGATTGCTCCATTAGTAGGGTATAGTGATCACCCTGAGTCGTGTAAGCGTGAGCATGTCGCACCGACTTAAGGCGTTTCCGACTTAAGTCGATTGCTCCGTTAGTAGGGTATAGTGATCACCCTGAGACATGTAAGCGTGAGCATGTCGCACCGACTTAAGGCGTTTCCGACTTAAGCCGATTGCTCCGTTAGTAGGGTATAGTGATCACCCTGAGTCGTGTAAGCGTGAGCATGTCGCACCGACTTAAGGTGTTTCTGACTTAAGCCCATTGCTCCGATAGTAGGGTATATTGATCACCTTGAGTCATGTAAGCGTGAGCATGTCACACCGACTTAAGGCATTTCTGACTTAAGTCAATTGCTCCGTTAGTAGGGTATAGTGATCACCCTGAGTCATGTAAGCGTGAGCATGTCGCACCGACTTAAGGCGTTTCTGACTTAAGCCGATTGCTCCGTTAGTAGGGTATAGTGATCACCCCGAGTGTGCCGCGTTGATTTCGAGTTGAGTCCGACCTAGGTCAGTTGTTGATCAAGAACTTGCATGCCTTAGAAAATGGAAGCTTTATTGATGATGAAACCTTCTTCTTATAAAGTACAACTCGTCCTCAATAGTTTTAAGGCATTGTTAGGGGTAGAATTTCCTGAGGTGCACAATATTCCATGAATTCCCCACTTCGGTGCCGTCCATCTAAGTGAGCCGATAGGATCCCGGTCGTGTGACCTCTGCAACGATGAACGGTCCTTCCCACGGTGGTGACAGTTTGTGCCGCCCCTCCCCCGTTAGTACTCGGCAGAGGACCAAGTCTCTCACTGCGAAGGATCGATGCCGCACCGCTTTGTCGTGGTAGTGCTTCAGGGTCTGCTGGTATCTGGCCAACTGGATTACCACATTTAGCCGTTCTTCCTCCAGTACGTCGATGTCCTCTAGCCAGGTTGCTTCTGCTTCGACTATGCTTCAAAGGTTAATCTGGGCGCTCCAAAGATCAGATCAGCTGGTAGCACTGCCTCCAACCCATACACCATGAAGAATGGGGTGTTTCCATGTAGAGCTCGGCTTGGCTAGGTTCGCAGGCTCTAGACTACATATGGCAGTTCCCTGATCCACTTCCCTGCAAGTTTCTCGCTTTTATCAAACACCTTCTTCCTAAGTGCATCGAGTACCATCCCGTTGGCTCTTTCCACCTGCCCATTAGCTCTAGGGTGTGCCACTGATGCATACTTGATCTGAATGCTCCTCTGCTCGCAGAAGTCGAAGAACTCCGAGCTAGTGAAGTTAGACCCTAGGTCAGTGATGATGTTGTTAGGTATTCCAAACCTGAACATTATCTCCTTAATGAACTCCACTGCCTTTGCTGAGGTCAAAGAAGCGATTGGCTTGTATTCTATCTACTTTGTAAATTTATTGATGGCAACCAGTATGTGAGTATATCCTCCTTGAGCTTTCTTGAAGGGCTCGATCATATCCTGCCCCCAGCATGCAAATGGTCAGGTCACAGGAATCGTCTGCAACTGCTGTGCAGTTAGATGCTGTTGTTTTGATAGGAATTGGCACGCCTCACACTTCTGGACTAACTCGGCAACGTCATTCTGAAAGTCACCTAGAGGGGGGGGGGGTGAATAGGCGAAACCTGAAATTTATAAACTTAAACTTGCACTAAGGCCAGGGTTAGCGTTAGAATAAAATCCGAGTGCGAAAGATTGTTTCTCTTGCTAAGAGTTGCTCAATAGATGTGGATGCCATTTGGGAGCAAACTCAAATCAATACTAGCAAGGAAACGTTAGAGAGAGGAAATAGGGAAAACAAATCAAATGGAAATCAACACAAGTGAACACGGTGATTTGTTTTACCGAGGTTCGGTTCCAAAGAACCTAGTCCCCGTTGAGGAGGCCACAAAGGTCGAGTCTATTTCAACCCTTTCCCTCTCTCTCAAACGGTTACTTAGACCGAGTGAGCCTTCTCCTTAATCAAATGGGTCATTAAGACCCCGCAAGGACCACCACACACTTAGGTGTCTCTTGCTAGCTTTACAAACACTTAGAAATCAGAATGAGAAGAAGAGAAGGCAATCCAAGCGACAAGAGCAACAAAAGAACACAAATGATCCTCTCACAAGCCCTTAAGCACTAGCGTTGATTTTTCGGAACTTGGAGTGGATTGATTGCTTTGATGTGTCTTGAAGTGTTGGACTTTGCTCTTGCAATGAATGAGAACCTTAGAATGCTTAAATGGCTTTGAATGAGGTGGTTGGGGGATATTTGTAGCCCCCAACCACTTCCTAGCCGTTGGTTGTTTCTGCTGGCATTGGGCGCACCGGAGAGTCTGGTGGCGCATCGGACACTGCACTGTTCATTATCCGGTGCACGCCACGTCAGCTATTCGTTAGGGTTTGGAGCAGTTGACCGTTGGCACACTTTGTCCTTTTACTGCACAGGATAGTTCGCTGCCACACCGGACACAGTCTGGTGACCTCTGACTTATGCGCTCTGACTTATGCGCGACACTTTTCATCACTGTACACTCTGCAGTCGACCATTGGCGCACAGGGAGCCGTTGCTCCGCTGGCTCACCGGACAGTCCGGTGCACACCGGACAGTCCGGTGAATTATAGCGGAGCACGCCCAGAGAATTCCTTAGAGTGGCTGGTTTGATTTTGTACGGGCCTAGACTGTCCGGTGCACATCGGACACTGTCCGATGCGCTAGAGGCAGCACACTCTTAGTCCTTTTGCTCCACTTTTGTTTGTGTCCCCAACGGAATTTCTTTCTTGGTTTATGTTGAACCTAATGCACCTGAGATAAATGACATCTAGACAAACTTGTTAGTCCACATGGTTTGTGTTGGACATCAACCACCAAAATCAATTATAGGAAATGATTAAGTCCATTTCCCTTTCAATCTTCCCCTTTTTGGTGATTGATGCCAACACCAACCAAAGCAAATATGAAGTGTAGAAATGTAACTAGTTTGCAATTGAGATAGATGTGCATAGGTTACTTGGAATTAAACCAATGAAAGGCTTTATACATATGAATGGATTGCTTTTCTCTTATTCAACATTTTGGACCACATTTGCACCACTTATTCGTTTTTGCAAATCTTTTGGAAAAATCCTTTCAAAATTTTTGCAAATTAATCAAAGGTATAGGAATATGATTGCAAGAAGCATTTTTGAGATTTGAAAATCCTCCCCCTTGTTTCAAATGCTTTTCATTTGACTAAATGAAAGCTCCCCCTGAAACAATTCTCCCCTTAGCTTTCAAGAGGGTTTTTGAAATGATTTTCCCTTTTCAAAATGGACACCAAATAATATTATACCATTTGAAATTCTTCATACTAACTTGATATTTGAAATGGGATATCAATTGAAAATCAATTTTAGATACCAATGGAAATAAACATTTGAAAATTTTGAAATGGTGGTGCCGTCCTTTTGCTTTGGGCTTAATACTTTCTCCCCCTTTGGCATTAATCGCCAAAAACAGAGAACTTGCGAGCCCTCTTCACACTTTCTCCCCTTTGGGGCCTAATACTTTCTCCCAAATGATAAAATAAATATGAGTGAAGGATCATACCAATTGAGAGTGTCATGAGTAACGGCAAAGGGTAAATGATACCATCAGAGTTGGAGTGGAAGCCTTGCCTTTGCCGGATACTCCATTTCCCTTTCAATATGAGACTAAGCATAGAGATATACTTGAAAGCACATTAGTCTTAGCCTTGGTACAAGAAGAATAAGAAATATGCATTTGTACCAAATGAAAGAGATATGATCAAAGGTATATACATGAACTATGTGTGCAATGTTTCAATCAATGTTCTGAGAACCAAGTATATTTAGCTCATTCCTAAGTTTGCTAAAAGTTTTCTCATCTAGTGGCTTGATAAAGATATCTGTTAATTGGTTGTGGGTGCTCACATAAGCAATTTTGATATCCCCCTTTTGTTGGTGATCTCTTAGAAAGTGATACCAGTTGTCTATGTGCTTAGTGTGGCTATGTTCAACGGGATTATCCGCCATGTAGATTGCACTCTCATTATCACATAGGAGAGGGACTTTGCTCAATTTGTAGCCATAGTCCCTAAGAGTTAGCCTCATCCAAAGTAATTGTGCACAGCAGTGGCCTGCAGCAATGTACTCGGCTTCGGCGGTGGAAAGAGCTACTGAATTTTGTTTCTTTGAAGCCCAAGACACCAGGGATATTCCCAAAAACTGACAAGTCTCTGATGTGCTCTTTCTGTCAATTTTACATCTAGCATAATCGGCATCGGAATACCAATTAAAGCAAAGGTAGATCCCTTGGGGTACCAAAGCCCAAACTTAGGAGTGTAGACTAAATATATCATGATTCTTTTCACGGCCCTAAGGTGAACTTCCTTAGGATTTGCCTCGAACCTTGCACATATGCATACTGAAAGCATAATATCCGGTCGAGATGCACATAAATAGAGTAAAGAACCTATCATCGACCGGTATACCATTTGATCCACGGACTTACCTCCCGTGTCGAGGTCGAGATGCCCATTGGTTCCCATGGGTGTCTTGATGGGTTTGTCATTCTTCATTCCAAACTTCTTAAGTATGTCTTGAATGTACTTAGTTTGGCTGATGAAGGTGCCCTCTTGGAGTTGCTTGATTTGAAATCCAAGGAAATATTTCAACTCCCCCATCATAGACATCTCTAATTTCTATATCATGATCCTACTAAACTCTTCACAAGTTGACTTGTTAGTAGACCCAAATATAATATCATCAACATAAATTTGGCATATAAACAAGTCTTTTGCAACAGTTTTAGTGAAGAGAGTAGGATCGGCCTTTCGGACTTTGAAGCCATTAGTGATAAGGAAGTCTCTTAGGCATTCATACCATGCTCTTAGGGCTTGCTTGAGCCCATAAAGTGCCTTTGAGAGCTTATACACATGGTTAGGGTACTCACTATCTTCAAAGCCGGGAGGTTGCTCAACATAGACCTCTTCCTTGATAGGGTCATTGAGGAAGGCACTTTTCACGTCCATTTGATAAAGCTTAAAGCCATGGTAAGTAGCATAGGCACTTTTCACGGGTGCATAGGTTTCATCAAAATCCAAACCTTCGACTTGTGAGTAACCTTTTGCAACAAGTCAGGCTTTGTTCCCTATCACCACACCATGCTCATCTTGCTTGTTGCGGAATACCCACTTGGTACCTACAACATTTTGGTTAGGACGTGGAACTAAATGCCATACCTCATTCCTCGTGAAGTTATTGAGCTCCTCTTGCATTGCCACCGCCTAATCCGGATCTCTTAATGCATCCTCTATCCTGTATGGCTCAATAGAAGACATAAAAGAGTAATGTTCATAGAAATGAGCAACTCGAGATCTAGTGGTTACCCCCTTGTGAATGTCACCAAGAATGGAGTTGACGGGGTGATCTCTTTGAATTGTTTGGTGGACTCTTGGGTGTGGTGGTCTTTGATCCTGAATCTCTTGCTCATCTTCCTTGTCTTCATTATCATCATCTCCCCCTTGATCAATGTCCTCCTCTTGAGGTGGCTCATTGTCTTGATCTTCATCCTCTTCTTCTTGAGCCTCGTCCTCATCTTGAGTTGGTGGAGATGCTTGTTTGGAAGATGATGGTTGATCATGTGCTTGTCTGGGCTCCTCGGATTCTTTTGGACACACGTCACCAATGGACATGTTCCTTAGCGCGACACATGGAGCCTCTTCATCATCTAATTCATCAAGATCAACTTGCTCCACTTGGGAGCCATTAGTCTCATCAAACACAATGTCACAAGAAACTTCAACTAGTCCAGTGGATTTGTTGAAGACTCTATATGCCCTTGTGTTTGAGTCATAACCTAGTAAAAAGCCTTCTACTGCTATAGGAGCAAATTTAGAACTTCTACCTCTCTTAATAAGAATGAAGCATTTGCTCCCAAAGACTCTAAAATAAGAAACATTGGGCTTTTTACCAGTAAGGAGTTCATACGATGTCTTCTTGAGGATTTGGTGAAGATATAACCGATTGATGGAGTAGCAGGCGGTGTTAATCGCCTCCGCCCAAAACCGGTCCGGTGTCTTGTATTCATCAAGCATGGTCATAGCCATATCCAGTAGAGTTCTATTCTTCCTCTCCACTACACCATTTTGTTGAGGTGTGTAGGGAGAAGAGAACTCATGCTTGATGCCCTCCTCCTCAAGAAATCCTTCAATTTGAGAATTCTTGAGCTCCATTCCATTATCAATTCTAATCTTTTTGATTCTCAATCCGAACTCATTTTGAGCCTGTCTTAAGAATCTATTTAAGGTTACTTGGGTTTGAGATTTTTCCTGCAAAAAGAATACCCAAGTGAAGCGAGAATAATCATCCACAATAACAAGACAGTACTTACTCTCGTCGATGCTTACGTAAGCAATCGGGCCGAATAGATCCATGTGGAGTAGCTCGAGCGGCCTGTCAGTCGTCATGATGTTCTTGTGTGGATGATGGACTCCAACTTGCTTTCCTGTCTGGCATGCGCTATAAATCCTGTCTTTCTCAAAATGAACATTTGTTAGTCCTAAAATGTGCTCTCCCTTTAGAAGATTGTGAAGATTCTTCATTCCAACATGAGCAAGTCGGCGATGCTAGAGCAGCCCATATTAGTCTTAGCAATTAAGCAAGTGTTTAGTTTAGCCTTATTATCATTAAAATCAACTAGATATAGCCAACCATCTAACACCCCCTTAAATGCTATTGAATCATCACTTCTTCTAAAGATAGTAATACCTATATCAGTGAATAGACAGTTGTAGCCCATTTTGCATAATTGAGAAACAAAAAGAAAATTGTAATCTAAAGAATCTACGAGAAAAATATTGGAAATAGAATGGTCAGGAGATATAGCTATTTTACCCAAACCTTTGACCAAACCTTGATTTCCATCCTCGAATGTAATAGCTCTTTGGGGATCTTCATTTTTCTCATATGAGAAGAACATCATTTTATCCCCTGTCATGTGGTTTGTGCACCCGCTATCGATTATCCAACTTGATCTACCGGATGCATAAACCTACAAAACAAATTTAGGCCTCGTTCTTAGGTACCCAAACGGTCTTGGGTCCTTTCACATTAGAAACAAGTACCTTGGGTACCCAAACACAAGTCTTTGGGCTCTTGTGTTTGCCCCCAACATATTTGGCAACTACTTTGTCTGATTTGTTAGTGAGCACATAAGTAGCATCAAAAGTCTTAAATGAAATGTTATGCTCATTTGATGCATTAGGAATTTTCTTTTTAGTCATTTTGACATGAGTTGAATGCCTAGAGATAAAAGCCTCATTCTTATACATAAAAGCATGATGAGAAACATTGTGAGGTTTTCTAGCATGAATTTTCCTAATCTTGTGCACAGGATAGTTTGCAGGATATAAAATGTACCCCTCTCTATCCTGAACCATGGGAGCCTTACCCTTAACAAAATTAGACAATTTCTTAGGGGCATTAAGTTTGGTGTTGTTTTGGCTCCCTTGTTGGAAACCAATTCCATCCTTAATGCCAGGGCGTCTCCCATTATAGAGCATGCTTCTAGCAAATTTAAACTTTTCATTTTCTAGTCCATGCTCGGCGATTTTAGCATTTAATGTAGCTATGTGATCATTTTGTTGTTTAATCATGGCAAGGTGATCATCAATAGCTTCAACATTTATATCTCTACATCTAGTGCAAATGCAAACATGCTTGACAGTAGATGTAGATGGTTTGCAAATATTCAATTAATCAATCTTAGCATTTAGACTAGCATTCTCATCTCTAAGACATGAAATTGAATCATTGCAAATGCTAAGCTCTCTAGACAAATTTTCACATTTTTCTACCTCTAGATCATAAGCATTTTTCAATTTAACAAATTTTTTGTTTTCTTTAACGAGCAGGTCCTCTTGGCATTCCAAGAGATCATCCTTCTCGTTAATGGTTTCTATTAATTCATTTAATTTTTTTCTTTTGGTCCATGTTAATCTTGGCAAAAAGAGAAATTAAATCATCTTCATTGTCACTAGAACTACTCTCATCATCAGATGTAGTATATTTAGGGGTGACTCTAGAGTGTACCTTCTTCTTTTTGCCGTCCTTAACCATGAGACACTTGTGGCCGATGTTGGGGAAGAGAAGTCCCTTATTGACGGCGATGTTGGCGGCATCCTCATCGGAGGAGGAGTTAGTGGAGCTCTCGTCGGAGTCCCATTCCCACCCCATGTGCGCCTCGTCGCCCTTCTTCTTGTAGTACTTCTTCTTTTCCATTTTATTCTTCCCCTTCTTGTTTTCGTTGCTATCACTTTCACTAGAATATGGACATTTAGCTATAAAGTGACCGGACTTACCACACCGGTAGCACACCCGTTTGGAGTGGGGCTTGTAGTCCTTCCCCTCCTTCGCTTGAGGATTTGGCGAAAGCTTTTATTGATGAGAGTCATTTCCTCGTTGTCGAGCTTGGAGGCATCGATTGGAAGCCTACTTGGTGTAGACTCCTCTTTCTTTTCTTCCGTTGCTTTGAATGCAACGGGTTGCACCTCGGGTGTGGAGGTGGCGCCTTGCTCTAAGTTGACAATATGTTTGGAGTATTTGATCATTAGTTCAAAGCTCATAAACTTGCCAATAACCTCCTCAGGAGACATCTGTTTATATCTAGGATCCCCACGAATTAATTGAACTTGAGTAGGGTTGCAAAAAACAAGGGATCTTAGAATAACCTTGACCATTTCATGGTCATCCAGTTTTGTGCTCCCAAGGTTGCACACTTGATTCACCATGGTCTTGAGCCGGTTGTATATGGCTTGCGGCTTTCTCCTTTGTTGAGGATGAATCGACCGAGCTCTCCCTCAATCGTCTCCCGCTTGGTGATCTTGGTCACCTCGTCTCCTTCGTGCGCCGTTTTGAGGACGTCCCAAATTTCTTTGGCGTTCTTTAACCCTTGCACCTTGTTATACTCCTCTCGACATAAAGAGGCGAGGAGTATAGAAGTTGCTTGGGAGTTAAAGTGCCTAATTTGGGCGGCCTCATTCGAGTCATAGTCCTCATCCCCTACTTGTGGTGCCTGCGCTCCAAATTCAACAATGTCCCATATGCTTTCGTGGAGTGAGGTTAGATGATGCCTCATTTTATCACTCCACATACAATAATCTTCACCATAAAAATATGGTGGTTTTCCTAATGGAACGGAAAGTAGAGGAGCACGCTTAGAAATACGAGGATAGCGTAAGGGCATCTTACTATACTTCTTGCGCTCATGGCGCTTAGAAGTAGTGGACGACTCGGTGCTGGATGTGGAGGGTGTTGAAGAGTCGGTCTCGTAGTAGACCACTTCATCTTCTTTTTCTTCTTGCCACCCCTCCTACGTGACTTGATGGAGGAAGATGATTCCTCCTTGTACTTATTGCCGAACTCCCTTGATGGAGTCTTCCCCGAGCCCATGGGCTTGTCACCGGTCACGATCTCCCTCTTGGTGTGCTCTCCAGACATCACTTCGAGTTTGTTGGACTCTTAATGAAGCACTGGCTCTGATACCAATTGAAAGTCACCTAGAGGGGGGTGAATAGGCGAAATCTGAAATTTATAAACTTAAACTTGCATTAAGGCCAGGGTTAGCATTAGAATAAAATCCGAGTGCGGAAGATTGTTTCTCTTGCTAAGAGTTGTCAATAGATGCGGATGTCATTTGGGAGCAAACTCAAATCAATACTAGCAAGGAAACGTTAGAGAGAGGAAATAGGGAAAACAAATCAAATGGAAATCAACACAAGTGAACATGGTGATTTGTTTTACCGAGGTTCTGTTCCAAAGAACCTAGTCCCCGTTGAGGAGGCCACAAAGGCCGGGTCTATTTCAACCCTTTCCCTCTCTCTCAAACGACCACTTAGACCGAGTGAGCCTTCTCCTTAATCAAATGGGTCACTAAGACCCCGCAAGGACCACCACACACTTAGGTGTCTCTTGCTAGCTTTACAAACACTTAGAAATAAGAATGGGAAGAAGAGAAGGCAATTCAAGCAACAAGAGCAAGAAAAGAACACAAATGATCCTCTCACAAGCCATTAAGCACTAGCATTGATTTTTGGGAACTTGGAGTGGATTGATTGCTTTGATTGTGTCTTGGAGTGTTGGACTTTGCTCTTGCAATTAATGAGAACCTCAGAATGCTTGGATGGCTTTGAATGAGGTGGTTGGGAGGTTTTTATAGCCCCCAACCACTTCCTAGCTGTTGGCTGTTTCTGCTGGCGATGGGCGCACCGGACAGTCCAGTGGTGCACCGGACACTGCACTGTTCATTTTCTAGTGCGCGCCATGTTAGCTATCCGTTAGGGTTTGGAGAAATTGACGGTTGGCACCGTTTGTCCTTTTGCTGCACCAGATAGTCCGGTGCCACACCGAACACTGTCTGGTGACCTCTGACTTCTGCGCTCTGACTTCTGCAGCACTGTTCATCACTGTACACTCTACAGTCGACCGTTAGCTCGCAGGGAGCCGTTGCTCCGCTGGCTTATCGAACAATCCGGTGCACACCAGACAGTCCGTTGAATTATAGCGGAGCGCGCCCAGAGAATTCCCGAGAGTGGCTGGTTTGATTTTGTACGAGCCTGGTGCACCGGACACTGTCTGGTGCGCCAGAGGCAGCACACTCTAAGTCCTTTTACTCCACTTTTGTTTGTGTCCCCAACAGAATTTCTTTCTTGGTTTATGTTGAACCTAATGCACTTGAGATAAATGACATCTAGACAAACTAGTTAGTCCACGTGGTTTGTGTTGGACGTCAACCACCAAAATCGATTATAGGGAATGATTAAGTCCATTTCCCTTTCACATTCTTCGCAATTGGCCAGTAAAACCCGGACCTGAAAGCCTTTCCCACCAAAGTTCTTGATGTTGCATGTACGCCAAACTGCCCGACATGAATCTCATCTAATAGCTGCCTCCCGGTAGCTAAGTGGATGCACATCATGAGGACTCCTCCCGTGCCTCTTCTGTACAGCAGGCCCCTATGATGGTATACTGGGCCGACTGTCTTGCGATGCGCTCCACCGTGGCCTTGTCATCTGGTTCTTCCTTGTTTCTTATGTATCTGATGATCGGCTCTCTCTAGTCATTGGGATCTGCCTCTACCTGACTCAGAGCGTTGCATTCCTCCATCTGATCTATGGCAATACACGGTTGCTGTATTTCTTGGATGAAGACCCCAGGTGGAACTTGTTCCCGACTGGATCCCAGCTTTGACAATGCGTGAGCTGCTGAATTGCGATCCCTTTCCACGTGGTGGAACTCTAATCCTTCAAACTTGTCCTCCAACCCCCGCACCGCTGCACAATATTTGCCCATTGAGTCGGTCGAGCAATCCCAATCTTTGTTTATTTGTCTTATGACCACCAGTGAGTCGACGTACACCATTAACTTCTTGATGTCGAGTGAAACAACGATGCTCAGCCTGTGGACCAGTGCTTCGTACTCTGCTGCATTATTGGATGCTGGAAACAAAAGCTGGAGTGCATACTTGAGTTGTTCACCTCTGGGAGCAATAAAGAGAATCCCTGCCTCTGCTCCTTGCAATCTCAACGAGCCATCAAAGTACATCCTCCATATTTTAGCGACCTCTGGTTTTTCCGGGACCTAGTGCTCAGTCCACTCTGATATGAAGTCGAGTAGTGCCTGAGTTTTTATCGTCGTGCGGGGTCGGAACTCTATGTCATGAGCTCCGAGCTCGCACACCCACTTGGCTATTCTCCCAACAGCTTCCTTGTTGTGAAGAATATTGCCTATTGGCAACCCTATGACTACTATGACTTTGTGGTCGTCAAAGTAGCGTCGGAGCTTGTGAGCGGTTAGAAGTACCGCGTATAACAGCTTCTGAACTTGAGGGTATCTTATTTTTGATGGTCTGAGGACTTCACTGATGAAGTAAACTGGATGCTGCACTAGGTATGTGTGCCCTTCTTTCGCCCGCTCGACTTCCAACGCGGTGCTTACCACATGAGTCGTGCAGGAGATATATAACAGCAAATCTTCAGCCGGCTGACTGGGTGTAGCTCGGCGTGGTGGCTTGAGTACCGGCGAAGTGGTCAAGAATTTTTCAGTGCCTCTAGAGCCTCCTTTGCTTCTGCAGTCCACTAAAATTTGTCCACCTTCTTGAGCAATTTATAGAATGGCATTCCTTTCTCACCTAGGCTTGATATGAACCTGCTTAGCGCTGCCATGCATCCAGTGAGCCTTTGCACCTTTTTATGTGACCGCGATGGTTCCATTCTCATAATGGCTTCAATCTTCTCTGGGTTTGCCTCTATTCCCCGATGACTGATGAAAGTCGCCTAGAGGGGGGTGAATAGACGGAATCTGAAATTTATAAACTTTAAGCACAACTACAAGCCGGGTTAGCGTTAGAATAAAATCCGAGTCTGAGAGAGAGGGTGAAAAAACAAATCAAAGGCAAATGAAGCGAATGACACGGTGATTTGTTTTACCGAGGTTCGGTTCTTGCAAACCTACTCCCCGTTGAGGTGGTCACAAAGACCAGGTCTCTTTCAACCCTTTCCCTCTCTCAAACGGTCACCTAGACCGAGTGAGCTTTTCTCCTTAATCGAACGGGTCACTTAGACCCCTACAAGGACCACCACAACTTGGTGTCTCTTGCTTTGATTACAAGTGTCTTGCGAACAAGAAAGAGGAGGAAGAAAAGCGATCCAAAGAACTCAAAAGGACACAAAAATCTCTCTCTCACAAGTCACTAAGTGTTTGGAGTGAATTTGGACTTTGAAGAGGATTTGATCTCTTGTTTATGTCTTGGAGTGAAGTCTAGAGTTCTTGTATTGAATGCAATATGCTGGAAACCACCAAAACAGCCGTTGGGGAGGGCTGCTGTCGATGGGCGCACCGGACAGTCCGGTGCGCCAGCCACGTCACCCAACCGTTAGGGTTCTGACGGTTTCGACCGTTGGAGCTCTGACATCTTGGGGCACCGGATAGTCTGGTGCCGCACCGGACAGGCATTGTTCACTGTCCGGTACGCCTTTTGGCGCTGCTCTAACTCTACGCGCACTGTTCGTGCACTGTTCACGCGCACTGTTCACTTTTGCAGACGATCGTTGGCGCAGTAGCCATTGCTCCGCTTGGTGCACCGGACAGTCCGGTGAATTATAGCGGAGCAGCTCTTCAGAAACCCAAAGATGAAGAGTTTGGAGTGTACGGTCCCTGGTGCACCGGACACTGTCCGGTGATGCACTGGACACTGTCCGGTGGCACACCGGACAGTCCGATGCGCCAGACTAGGGCACACTTCGGTTTTCTTTTGCTCCTTTCTTTTGAACCCTAACTTGTTCTTTTTATTGGTTTGTGTTGAACCTTTGGCACCTATAGAACATATAATCTAGAGCAAACTAGTTAGTCCAATTATTTGTGTTGGGCAATTCAACCACCAAAATCATTTAGGAAAAGGTTTGACCCTATTTCCCTTTCAATCTCCCCCTTTTTGGTGATTGATGCCAACACAAACCAAAGCAAATGTATAAGTGCAGAATTGAACTAGTTTGCATAAGGCAAGTGCAAAGGTTGCTTGGAATTAAACCAATTTATACTTTCACTAGATATGCATGGATTGCTTTCTTCTTATTTAACATTTTGGACCACGCTTGCACCACGGTTTTGTTTTTGCAAATTCTTTTGGAAAATCTTTTCAAAGTCCTTTTGCAAATAGTCAAAGGCATATGAGTAAGATTGCAAGAAGCATTTTCAAGATTTGAAATTTTCTCCCCCTGTTTCAAATGCTTTTCCTTTGACTAAAACAAAACTCCCCCTAAATGAAATTCTCCTCTTAGTTGTCAAGAGGGTTTTGAGATATATATCAATTTGAAATATCTATATCAATTGAGATACTTCTCATTAGAGGAATACCAATTTGAAAGATACTAATTTAAAACTTTATTTCAAAAAATTTTGAGATTGGTGGTGGTGCCGGTCCTTTTGCTTTGGGCTAATACTTTTCTCCCCCTTTGGCATTAATCGCCAAAAATGGAGACTTTGTGAGCCCTTTAAATTCTCTCCCCCTTTGGCAAACAATGTATTAGTGAAAGATTATACCAAATTGGAGAGTTGACGGAATACCGACAAAGAGTAAATAACACCGATGGAGTTGAGTGGAAGCATCGTCTTTGCCGAATACTCCATTTCCCTTTCAATTCTATGACTAAGCATAAGAATACACTTGAAAGCACATTATTCATAGACGTAGAAGAGATATGATCAAAGGTATATAAATGAGCTATATGTGCAAAGTGTCAATCAAAGTTCCGAGAATCAAGAATATTTAACTCATTCCTAAGTTTGGTAAAGGTTTTCTCATCTAATGGTTTGGTAAAGATATCGGCTAATTGATCTTTGGTGTTTATATAGGCTAGCTCGATATACCCCCTTTGTTGGTGATCCCTCAAAAAGTGATGCCGAATGTCTATGTGCTTAGTGCGGCTGTGATCAACGGGATTATCCGCTATGCGGATTGCACTCTCATTATCACATAGGAGAGGGACTTTGCTCAATTTGTAGCCATAGTCCCTGAGGGTTTGCCTCATCCAAAGTAATTGCGCACAACAATGGCCTGCGGCAATGTACTCGGCTTCGACGGTTGATAGGGCTACTGAATTTTGCTTCTTTGAAGCCCAAGACACCAGGGATCTCCCCAGAAACTGACAAGTCCCTGATGTGCTCTTCCTATCAATTTTACACCCTGCCCAATCAGCATCTGAATATCCTATTAAATCAAAAGTGGATCCCTTGGGGTACCAAAGCCCAAACTTAGGAGTGTAAACTAAATATCTCATGATTCTTTTCACGGCCCTAAGGTGAACTTCCTTAGGATCGGCTTGGAACCTTGCACACATGCATACGGAAAGCATAATATCCAGTCGAGATGCACATAAATAGAGTAAAGATCCTATCATCGACCGGTATACCTTTTGATCTACGGATTTACCTCTCGTGTCGAGTTCGAGATGCCCATTAGTTCCCATGGGTGTCTTGATGGGCTTGGCATCCTTCATTCCAAACTTGTTAAGAATGTCTTGTGTATACTTTGTTTGGCTGATGAAGGTGCCCTCTTGGAGTTGCTTGACTTGAAATCCTAGGAAATACCTCAACTCCCCCATCATAGACATCTCGAATTTTTGAACCATGATCCTACTAAACTCTTCACAAGTAGATTTGTTAGTAGACCCAAATATGATATCATCAACATAAATTTGGCATACAAACAAATCTTTTGCAATAGTTTTAGTAAAGAGTGTAGGATCGGTTTTTCCGACTTTGAAGCCATTAGTGATAAGAAAATCTCGTAGGCATTCATACCATGCTCTTGGGGCTTGCTTGAGCCCATAAAGCGCCTTTGAGAGTTTATACACATGGTTAGGGTACTCACTATCTTCAAAGCCAGGAGGTTGCTCAACACAGACCTCTTCCTTGATTGGTCCATTGAGGAAGGCACTCTTCACGTCCATTTGACAGAGCTTAAAGCCATGGTAAGTAGCATAGGCAAGTAATATACGAATTGACTCAAGCCTAGCTACGGGTGCATAGGTTTCACCGAAATCCAAACCTTCGACTTGTGAGTAACCCTTGGCCACAAGTCGGGCTTTGTTCCTTATCACCACACCATGCTCATCTTGCTTGTTGCAGAATACCCACTTGGTACCTACAACATTTTGATTAGGACGTGGAACTAAATGCCATACCTCATTCCTCGTGAAGTTGTTGAGTTCCTCTTGCATTGCCAACACCGAATCCGAATCTCTTAGTGCATCCTCTACCCTGTATGGCTCAATAGAGGAAACAAAAGAGTAATGTTCACAAAAATGAGCGACTCAAGATCGAGTAGTTACCCCCTTTTGAATATCGCCGAGGATGGAGTTCATGGGGTGATCTCTTTGAATCGCTTGATGGACTCTTGGGTGTGGCAGTATTTGACCCTGTATTTCTTGATCATCTTCCTTGTCTTGATCATTATCATCTCCCCCTTGATCATTGTCCTCATCTTGAGGTGGCTCTTCCTCTTGATCTTCATTTTCATTGTCTTGAGCCGGTTCCTCATCTTGGGTTGGTGGAGATGCTTAATTAGAAGATGATGGTTGATCTTGTGCTTGTGAAGGCTCTTCGGATTCTTTAGGACACACATCCCCAATGGACATGTTCCTTAGCGTGACGCACGGAGCCTCTTCATCATCTAGCTCATCAAGATCAACTTGCTCTACTTGAGAGCCATTAGTCTCATCAAACACAATGTCACAAGAAACTTCAACTAGTCCAGTGGACTTGTTAAAGACTCTATATGCTCTTGTGTTTGAATCATATCCTAGTAAAAAGCCTTCTACAGCCTTAGGAGCAAATTTAGATTTTCTACCTCTTTTGATCAGAATAAAAAATTTGCTACCAAAGACTCTAAAATATGAAACATTGGGCTTTTTACCGATGAGGAGTTCATAGGATGTCTTCTTGAGGATTCAGTGTAGATATAGCCGGTTGATGGAGTAGCAGGCAGTGTTTATCGCCTCGGACGAAAATCGGTCCGGTGTCTTGTACTCATCAAGCATGGTCCTTGCCATGTCAAGTAGAGTTCTATTCTTCCTCTCCACTACACCATTTTGCTGAGGTGTGTAGGGAGAAGAGAACTCATGCTTGATGCCCTCCTCCTCAAGGAAGCCTTCTATTTGAGAGTTCTTGAACTCCGTCCCATTATTGCTTCTTATCTTCTTGATCCTTAAGCCGAACTCATTTTGAGCTTGTCTCAAGAATCTTTTTAAAGTCTCTTAGGTTTGTGATTTTTCCTGCAAAAAGAACACCCAAGTGAAGCGAGAATAGTCATCCACAATTACTAGACAGTACTTACTCATGCCGATGCTTATGTAAGCTATCGGGCCGAATAGATCCATGTGGAGTAGCTCCAGTGGCCTGTCTGTTGTCATGATGTTCTTGTGTCGATGGTGGGCACCAACTTGCTTTTCTGCTTGACATGCGCTACAAACCCTATCTTTCTCAAAATGAACATTTGTTAGTCCTAAAATGTGTTCTCCCTTTAGAAGCTTGTGAAGATTCTTCATCCCAACATGGGCTAGTCGGCGATGCCAGAGCCAACCCATATTAGTCTTAGCAATTAAGCAAGTATCGAGTTCAGCTCTATTAAAATCAACTAAGTATAGCTGACCCTCTAATACTCCCTTAAATGCTACTGAATCATCACTTCTTCTAAAGACAGTAACACCTATATCCCTAAAAAGACAGTTGTAACCCATTTTGCATAATTGAGATACATAAAGCAAATTGTAATCTAAAGAATCTACAAGAAAAACATTGGAAATAGAATGGTCAGGTGATATAGCAATTTTACCAAGTCCTTTGACCAAACCTTGATTTCCATCCCCGAATGTGATAGCTCTTTGGGGATCTTCGTTTTTCTCGTAGGAGGAGAACATCTTTTTCTCCCCAGTCATGTGGCTTGTGCATCCGCTATCAATAATCCAACTTGAGCCCCCGGATGCATAAACCTGCAAAACAATTTTAGGCCTTGTTCTTAGGTACCCAAACGGTCTTGGGTCCTTTCACATTAGAAACAAGCACCTTGGGTACCCAAACACAAGTCTTTGATCCCTTGTGTTAGGCCCCAACATATTTGGCAACTACTTTGCCTGATTTGTTAGTTAGCACATAAGAAGCATCAAAAGTCTTAAATGAAACAATAGGCTCATTTGATGCAGCAGGAGATTTATTTTTAGGCATTTTAATGTGAGTAGAATGCCTAGAACTAGATGCCTCATTCTTGTACATAAAAGCATGATGGGAAACAGAATGAGATTTCCTAGAATGAATTCTCCTAATCTTGTGTTCGGGATAACCAGCAGGATATAAAATATAGCCCTCGTTATCCTGAACCATGGGAGCCTTGCCCTTAACAAAGTTAGACAATTTTTTAGGGGCATTAAGCTTGACATTGCCTCCGTGTTGAAAGCCAATGCCATCCTTAATGCCAGGGCATCTCCCATTATAGAGCATGCTTCTAGAAAATTTAAATTTTTCATTCTCTATCTCATGCTCATTAATTTTAGCAGATAGTTGAGCTATGTGATCATTTTGTTCTTTAATTAAAGCTAGGTGATCATGAATAGCATCAACATTAATATCTCTACATCTCATGCAAATAGAAACATGATCAACAGTGGATGTAGAGGGTTTTCAAGATTTTAATTCATCTATCTTAGATTTTAGCATGACATTTTCATCTCTAAGACAGGAAATAGAAGCATTGCAAATATTTAAATCCTTAGCCTTAGAAATTAATTTATCATTCTCAATCTTAAGGCTAGAAAGTGATTCATTCAACTTATCAATCTTAGCAATTAAACTAGAATTTTCATTCTTAAGATTGATAGTTGAATCATGACAAACATTTGATTTTTCAACCTTAGCAATTAAACTAGCATTCTCAGTTCTAAGGTTGGAGATAGTGTCATGGCAAATGCTAAGCTCACTAGTTAATTTTTCACATTTCTCTATTTCCTGAGCATAAGCATTTTTCACCTTAACATGCTTTTTGTTTTCCTTAATAAGGAATTCCTCTTGGCCGTCCAAGAGATCATCCTTCTCATGAATGGCACCTATCAATTCATTTAATTTTTCCTTTTGTTGCATGTTAAGATTGGAAAAAAGACTAAGCAAGTCATCTTCATCATCACTAGAACTACCCTCATCACTTTTACCTTCTTTTTCTTGCCGTCCTTTGCCATGAGGCACTTGTGGCCGACGTTGGGGAAGAGGAGTCACTTATTGACAACGATGTTGGAGGCGTCCTCGTCGGAGGAGGAGCCGGTGGTGCTCTCGTCGGAGTCCCATTCCTGACATACGTGGGCATCGCCACCCTTCTTCTTGTAGTACTTCTTCTTTTCCTTCCTTTTCCCTTCTTGTCATCGCCCCTGTCACTATCACTAGAAATAGGACATTTTGCTATAAAGTGATCGGGCTTACTACATTTGTAGCAAACCTTCTTGGAGTGGGGTTTGTAATCCTTCCCCCTCCTTTGCTTGAGGATTTGGCGGAAGCTCTTGATGATGAGCGCCATTTCTTCGTTGTCGAGCTTGGAGGCGTCGATGGGGAGCTTACTTGATGTAGACTCTTCTTTCTTTTCTGCCGTCTCTTTGAATGCGACGGGTTGCACCTCGGGTGTGGAGGTGGCGCCTTGCTTGACGATTTGTTTGGAGCCTTTGGTCATCAACTCAAAGCTCACAAACTTTCCTATCACTTCCTCGGGAGACATTAGGTTATATCTAGGATCACCACGTATTAATTAAACTTGTGTAGGATTACGAAAAACAAGTGATCTTAGAATAACCTTGACCATTTCATGGTCATCCCATTTTGTGCTCCCGAGGTTGCGCACTTGGTTGACCAAGGTCTTGAGCCGGTTGTACATCACTTGGGGCTCCTCTCCTTGGTTGAGGATGAATCGACCAAGCTCCCCCTCGATCGTCTCCCGCTTGGTGATCTTGGTCACCTCATCCCCTTCATGTGCAGTCTTGAGTACGTCCCAAATTTCCTTGACGCTCTTCAACCCTTGCACCTTATTATACTCCTCTCGACTTAGAGAGGCGAGGAGTATAGTAGTGGCTTGGGAGTTGAAGTGCCGGATCTGGGCAACTTCGTCCGAGTCATAGCCTTCATCCCCTACGGATGGTACCTGCGCTCCAAACTCAACAATGTCACATATACTTGCGTGGAGTGAGGTTAGGTGATGCCTCATTTTATCACTCCACATATTATAATCTTCACCATAAAAAACCGGTGGTTTGCCTAATGGGACAGAAAGTAAAGGAGCGCGTTTGGAAATGCGAGGATAGCGTAGGGTGGATCTTACTAAACTTCTTGCGCTCATGGCGCTTAGAAGTGACGGACGGCGCATCGGAGCCGGAGGTGGATGGCGAAGAAGAGTCGGTCTCGTAGTAGACCACCTTCTTCATCTTCTTTTTCTTGTCACCACTCCGATGCGACTTGTGAGGAGGAGATCCCTCCTTTAGCTTGTTGCCGGACTCCCTTGATGGAGCCTTCCCGTGGCTTGTGGACTTCTCGCCGGTCATGATCTCCCTCTTGGCGTGATCTCCCGACATCACTTCGAGTTGTTAAACTCTAATGAAGCACCGAGCTTTAATACCAATTGAAAGTCGCTTAGAGGTGGGGGGGTGAATAGGCGGAATCTGAAATTTATAAACTTTAAGCACAACTACAAGCCGGGTTAGCGTTAGAATAAAATCCGAGTCCAAGAGAGAGGGTGAAAAAACAAATCAAAGTCAAATGAAGCGAATGACACGGTGATTTGTTTTACCGAGGTTATGTTCTTGCAAACCTACTCCCCGTTGAGGTGGTCACAAAGACCGGGTCTCTTTCAACCCTTTCCCTCTCTCAAATGGTCACCTAGACCGAGTGAGCTTTTCTCCTTAATCAAACGGGTCACTTAGACCCCTACAAGGACCACCACAACTTAGTGTCTCTTGCTTTGGTTACAAGTGTCTTGCGAACAAGAAAGAGGAGGATGAAAAGTGATCCAAGCGACAAGAACTCAAAAGGACACGAAAATATCTCTCTCACAAGTCACTAAGTGTTTGGAGTGAATTTGGACTTTGGAGAGGATTTGATCTTTTGTTTGTGTCTTGGAGTGAAGTCTGGAGTTCTTGTATTGAATGCAATATGCTGGAAACTTGGATGCCTTGAATGGAGGTGGTTGGGGGTATTTATAGCCCCAACCACCAAAACAGCCGTTGGGGAGGGCTGCTGTCGATGGGCGCACCGGACAGTCTGGTGCGCCACCGGACACTGTCCGATGCGCCAGCCACGTCACCCAACCGTTAGGGTTCTGACAGTTTTGACCGTTGGAGCTCTGACATCTTGGGGCACCGGACAGGCACTGTTCACTGTTCGGTGCGCCTTCTGGTGCTGCTCTGACTCTGCGCGCACTGTCCATGCACTATTCACGCACACTGTTCACTTTTGCAGACGACTGTTGGCACAGTAGCCGTTGCTTCGCTTGGTGCACCGGACAGTCCGGTGGCACACCGGACAGTCTGGTGAATTATAGCGGAGCGGCTCTCCAGAAACCCAAAGCTGAAGAGTTTGGAGTGTACGGTCCCTGGTGCACCGGACACTGTCCGGTGGCACACCGGACAGTCCGGTGCGCCAAACCAGGGCACACTTCGGTTTTCTTTTGCTCCTTTCTTTTGAACCCTAACTTGTTCTTTTTATTGGTTTGTGTTGAACCTTTGGCACCTATAGAACATATAATCTAGAGCAAACTAGTTAGTCCAATTGTTTGTGTTGGGCAATTCAACCACCAAAATCATTTAGGAAAAGGTTTGACCCTATTTCCCTTTCAACTGACAATGAACCCAAGTAGCTTTCCGGCTGGTACTCCGAATACGCATTTTTCTGGGTTCAACTTCCATCGGTAGTGTCTCAAGCTGCTGAAGACCAATTGCATATCCTCAATGAAGTTTTTCGAGTTTTCCGTCTTGATAACTACATCGTCGACGTAAGCCTCCACCCGCTTGCCCTAGTGATCGGCTAAGCTTGTCTGGATGGCTCTCTGGTAAGTCACTCCTGCGTTCTTGAGGCCGAATGCCATGGAAGTATAGCAGAAGGCTCCAAATGGTGTGATGAAGGCAGTCTTCTCCTCGTCTTCTTTTGCCAGGTTGATCTGATGATATCAGGAGTAGCAGTCTAGGAAGGAGAGCATAGAGCAGCCTGCGGTTGAGTCAACTACCTGATCTATCCTGGGGAGCCCTAAAGGATCCTTCAAGCAATTTGTTGAGATCAGTATAGTCGACGCACATGCACCAATCAACTTTATTCTTTTTTAGTACAAGAATAGGGTTTGCCAGCCACTCAGGGTGTAGCACTTCTCTAATAAATCCTGCCGACACTAGGCGAGCTAACTCTGCACAAATATCCTCTCTTTTATCGGGCGTGAAACAACGTAGCTTCTATCGGATCGGTCTCGCCTGAGGATACACTTTAAGTTTGTGCTCGGCCAATTCTCTCGGGACTCCTGGCATGTCTGTAGGTTGCCATGCGAATACATCCCGATTATCTTGCAAGAACCGGACGAGCACACTTTCCTATTTGTCGTCGAGACTGGAGCTAATGATGGCAGTCTTGCGTTCATCAGAGAATCCCAGATTGATCCTTTTAGTTTCTTTAGTCGGTCGTATACATGTCACGGCCTGAGCTTCATTCGAGGGGATCGTGAGACTTTCTTCCTCTAGTCCGCTGTTCGTCTATGTGGGAAGAGCTACCGGGGACCCGGTAGTGAGAGCTGTTTGGATGGCACCCGAAAGCACTCCACGGCGCCTTGGAAATCAGCGTGCACGCTGATGATCGCCTGAGGTCCTGGCATCTTAAGTATCATGTACGGGTAATGTGGAATAGCCATGAACTTCGCCAGTCCTGGTCTTCCGATGATGGCGTTGTACCCACAGTCGAAGCGCGCCACCTCGAACCTCAGGAACTCGGTTATGTAATTCTCTAGGGTTCCAAAGGTGACAGACAGGTAGATGTGTCTGAGTGGGTACTCCCCTTCAGTCGACACGATGCTGAAGAAGGGAGTATCCGACTTAGTGAGGTCTTTGACAGTGATCCCCAGGGCCTGGAGCGTCCGGGGGAAGGTGACGTTGATGCTGCTTGCCCCGTCCACCAATACTTTCTTTACCCGGCTTTCTTGGATCACCGGATCAACGAGTAGCGGGTACTTGCCGGGATGATCAAAGTTAAGCCATCGATCAGCTCAGCTGAAGGTTATCGCGTGCTCTGACCACCGGTAAGGAGCTAGGGCACTGGTGGTGGCCACCAGGACCTGCCGATCGTTGAGCTTTTGTTGCCTTCTGCTTTCCTGTGCCCCATGACCTCTAAAGATAATGTTGACCTCCCTATCAACGCACGGGAAAGCTCCACCCCTCCCATCTTCCTGCTGTTGAGGCTGCCGGGGCTCGCCAGGCTCTCCTCGTGGCGGGGGAGGTGGTAGTGGCTGGAACAGTCGGTCGTGCCCGATGGAATGTTTGAAGTCTCTGCAATTTTGTAGGGTGTGGTGCATGTCCTTGTGGTACGGACACTGGGAGTCGAGGATTTCATCCAGCGCCCGTACTCCTCCGCGAGGTGCGCTGCGAGCCTGGGTGGCAGGCAGCCCAGCGGTGTGCACCTCCTCACGAGGCCTCTTCTCCCAGCACCTGTCCAGTTGCTGGTTCGCATCTCGCTGTGGCATGGGTGACACGGATTTCGTGCCCCCGATGAGATCCTAGGTCCGTTCATCCATGGTGATGTAGATGTCTGCCTCCTGGAACAATTGTTTGGAGGTGGCAGGCGCTTTTTGGAGTATGGCTCGGACGAAGGCCGAGTCATTGGATCCCTGGTATAAGTCTTCAATTACGACCGCCTCAGTGACTTCGGGAATGCGGTTCCTCATTGTTTGAAACCTTTTGAGGAACGATCGGAAGGTCTCATCATTCTGGCGCCCGATGGATTTGAGGTCCCATGGCTGCACCGACTTGTTGGAGGGAGACTAGAAATTTGCGATGTAGTGACGACTGAAGTCGCTCCAATCATCGATGCAGTGCCGAGGTAGATGTTGGAGCCACTACAACGCGTCTTACAATAGGAAAATGGGCAGGTATGCCGTCATGACGTCCTCCATCGCCCCAGCAGCCCGAGCAGCAGTCATGTAGACGGCCAACCAGTCACCCGGGTTCTGCTTAGGCTCGTACTTGTCGATGTTGGAACCTTGAAGTTGGGAGGCCACTGGATGGCCCGAAGATGCGGAGTGAGCGCTGAAACTCCGCACGTGTCCTCCTACCAGTGTTCGTGTCATCGGTCCTAGGGAGGGGAGTCAGTAGTGGGTTGTCTCAACCATCTTTGGAACAGGCCACTGGTTGAGGCTGCTGCCGACTCAACTCGGGTGGCGCGACTCCGGGCTGGTACGCCGTGATCCCGGTCATACACCTTACGGTGCCCTATCTCATTTTCGTGCCGTCGGCCACGCAAAGCATTGATGGAGCTTCGCGCGTCCCGCCGGCTGTTGATGGTGTGACACAGGTCGTTCGCAGGATGAGCGAGGGGTAGGAGATGATTGGTTGCCTGATGTGGCAGAACCTCCAAGTTATTGGGCCCACATGCACCTGTCCTTGTCTCAAAGACCTCATACTGCTATGCATGTGCACCGGATAACTTAACAGGATCCGTCTGAAATCCCCAAGGACACAGGATAAACCACTTACAACCAGAACCGCGGGATTAAGTAACACAAATCACACACATCAACATTTTTGCAGCGGAAATCTTATTACCAAATTTTACAGGTTACAAAAATTTTACATAATATTCATTGGAGTGATGACAAAAGTATAATTTGAAATATATGCTAGCTTAAGTGACCATCCTCAATAAGAAGTATAGAAGAATTACTTAGACTTATTAGAAGGCCGTGCCCACCGGCACTTAACACCATCAGCAGCACAAAACTATAACCTGAAAAACAACAGGGAATAAAACCCTGAGTATGGAATTACTCAGCAAGACTTACCTGACTAAAGAAAAGACTCTCAAGGGTATGCTGGATTTGGGAATCAAGGAAAAGTTTTAGCAAGAATCAAATTAGATACTTTTGCAGAAATAACTTACTAAAGTGAGTCCTTACTTTCAATAATTTAACGCCAGATTAAATATTAATAGACTCTGTTTGCATCTGGTCTAATTTCACCATCTCATCAATACAACATCATTATTATTCATGAGGTTCACATCCAGACTTAGGTTGTAGGGCAGTGACCAAGTCTCCACTGTCCAGGGATATAACGGCGATCCGAATCGATTTACTCAGCTGAGGATCTCTAACCACACGAAATATGTAGCACTTAACCCTTGCATATGTCAACTCGCCACCGGGGTTCTTAAGACCAATTTAGGTTCACGCCAACCGAGAGCACAGATACACCACCGTCCAGCCTCTTGCCATGGAGGGTACACGCTACTCTCGCCATCTCTCCACTCCCATTGCGTGTTATCTTATTCTGGTATTAGTCTGCCCGAGGCAAAGCTTACCCTGTCCCATATCCAGGGCATGTGGCCAGTTAAGATAGTCCTTGATCAGCAAACCTACATACACATCCAATCCTTAATCAAACTGGGTAGAACATAACCTGTTCCTAGCCCAAGTCCCGATTTAAGTACTTCCACCCTTAGGATTGTTTCTATTCCTTAGGATGAAAAGAGCATCAAAGGGAACTTTGCAGTAAGATCCCACCATTGCTCTCAATGAAAAATATTCTTGCAGGCAGAAGCCATCCTTCCTCAGGATAACCCCTGAGCTAGGCATTAACGCAAAGGACAACCTCTATCCACAAGATCTAAGCAGGGATAAGCATTTTTGTAAATCATATTTTGATACTTCATCAGAAGTATCTATAAAGGTATGGATATCAAGGTAGGCAATGCATCAAAGGGTTTCCAAGAAACTCCTATAAACCTAATGCACATTTCGCTAGACTTAAAGTGTGTAAAAATTATTTAAAAACACAAGGAAGGGGTTGCATGCACCGGGGCTTGCCTGAATAACACTAGGTTAGTGTTTGTTAGGCGACGACTTGGCGAGTATCCTTTGGCTTAGCACTCGTTCAGATTATCCATCTTCCGATTTGTCCATCAGCATCATCCTGCGAATTAGTCCGCGCTTGGGGTCGACTTGACTCTTGTCTTCCGCATCACGCGATTAATTAACGTACCTGAATGGAATACATTATGCACATGAATGCATATAGACAAGAATATCACAAACCTAAATAGTGCTACGCGATAGCGAATTAAACACCTAGCGGCGATGCGTTGTACACATTCGTACGGAAATATTATTTATCGATATACGACTACGCGCAATAATCACGGTTCTCTAAATTAAACGAACCTAACGCAAACATCGCGAACAACACATTAAACATAATTAGCCTAAATACAACTTATCAGCTAATTAATTAAATTCTAAACTTATTCCTCGCTTTATAAATTATACTACATTGCTCACAAAGAATTAATTTAATTTAATTTCACACCTCATATATTTTACATGTCAACAATTAATTAAACATTTCAGGTTTTACTACCAAAATATCCGACAAAATCAACGATAATAGCCTTATCGAATAATCGTTTGGATTACTAAATCAATTCTTTATGTTATTAATTTGGCATACTTAATAAGTAAACCAATTTGAACACACTCGACAGACATGCTTGCTCGATACTCCTACGTAACTAGCAATTTTAAACATAAGTTTTACCTCGCGACATTAGTATGCCATAATCATGTCCTGACATGCGACAAGATATTTTGGCAGCCATCTAATATAACTATGACACGTTTATGCTTCAATCAAGATAATCGTCGCGATTAATATATCTATTCAATCCATTAATAAAAATAATGAATTAGAGAACGATTACCAATTTAACTAGAATTCCAGGCCAATGTTGATGATTCTTGTTCAGGCCTTCTGTCGAGCTTCTAGCAATTGTTGCACAGACTTTTCTCCCATTTTTATCCAACTCTAGGATCAGTCTCTGGGAGATAAGGTTGACGACGAGTTCTATGGAGTGAATGACAACGTTGTTGCACCCACGGCATGGAGACGAATGACGACAACTCCACAACATCTTCACTGGCACGGCAAGGACATAGGGCACGACGACTATGCTTTACTGGTGAGAAACGTCTTGGCGAGCTAGTTGATGGGAGCAACAAACTATGGATTTGAAACTTGGGCAAGGAAAACCATGGCCTAAACGACACGGACAAGGGACAATTGCTGGGCTGTCAATTCGTCGTGCGACCAGGTGACGACGACGAACGACGAGGTCAACGACGTGATTGGGAATTAAAGCCGAGCGAGTCGAGAGGACACGCTGGCGAGCAGGAAACAGGACGCGCAGGCGAGGCTCGACGAGGAAACTCGACACGCTGTGGCGAGCAGAGAACCTCACGCGCGCAAGAGAGGAGCTCGACGACGAGCAGTTAGCGCAAACTCCGTGATCCCCCGATATGAAGCTGACGGATCGAATCGACTCAGTGCTCATCTAGCAAAGCAGCACCGCAGTAACCCATCCATCCACACGAGTGATCCAGGGATAAGACAAGGGCGTGCCAGAGAACTGCACGCGCGGAGAGCAGAGAGGGTGACCGCGACGCTAGAAATTGGACTCAATCCGAGCTGGGCAGGGACGTGCACGCCAGGGAGCCGCGCAGAAAAGAAGCAAGAGCTAGACGCGAGCAGGCAACAGGCTGCGCAGCGGGGAAGGAGCGGCTGGGGAAGAAGACATGTGTAGGGAGTAGGGCGCGCAGAGAGCTGCAACCAGGCGCGACACAAGAAGGACTCGACAAGAGCGCCAGCGACCATGGAGGCGAGCGTCGTGGGATGACGGCGAGCTGGAGCTGGATCAGGGGTGCGGCCATGGTTGGGGACACTGAGCGCCATGGGGCGAGAAGGAAGTACCAGGGAGCAGGGAGAGCACGGCTGGAGAGAGATGGGGGAAGGAGAGAGAAGCGGCGTGGCACCAAGGAGCGAGCAGCCGGCGCGGCAGAGGAAGAGGAGCAGGCCGGGCGTGCAGAAATCCGAGCGACGAGCAGAAAGGAGAAGCTGAGGAGGGAGGAGGAGGAAGGTGGAGCTTGGGTTGTGCGCTGGAGCAGAGAAACGTCGAGTAGAGCAGGCACCGAACGAACTGGATTGCTGGCTGGATTGGAGAAGAGAACGCGCGCAGGATTTGTTCACGAGCTTAAGAGGCGTCAAAAAAAAATCCCACCCGAGGATAAGGAAGAAGAGGATTTGAGCGGTAGGATTTTTCTCTTCAGCCAGGAACTGGCGCCGTGAAAATAAAAGAAGCCAGTGCGGCGCGAAGAAGATCAGAACACGAAGAGAAAAATCAGTGAGAGAGAGAAGGCGATAGATATTTTATTTTTCAGATCTTTAATTTCTTTAACCAAAAAAATCACAGATATTTGCGGTTCTGATATTTGGATTTGAGAGATATTCAAAAGGTTGAACCAAAATAAGTTCGATAGAATATTTGAGAAGGATTTGATTTGGCGAATTTTTCAGAATCAGACGCGTTTTCACCCGTGATTTATATCTGGAGATTCAGATCGAAACGAGAACACACAGATCAGACTACATGGATTTCAGCTTTGGTATTTTAATTTACGACTGATTTCGTTTAAGTTAAACTGATTAGAAATTATTCGAGTGCGGCCCTAATTACCTTTATCTGTTTTAATCGATTTATTACCAAATACTCCTGATTATTAATCTCGCGCATGATTCCTCTCGGACGATGCGCGATTCGGATTATTTTGCTCCGAACATTTTAGTCGTCAAGTTCAAACTAATTTGCTCGGGATAAAAATCATCCGAGTGAGTCGGGCTTCCGAATTCGTATTCGCGCGAGCGACGAATTTTAAATAATCATCGGACGCACCGATTTTTAGAACAAATATGTTCTGAACAGCACGAAAATTTAGGACGAGCCCAAATATATGAAAATAAAAACGATGTCACACTCGCGACAAACGAAATAGAGGCGATATTAAAATCGCGATGGCGAAGATGATTAAAATTCAGCATCCATTTTATCCACTGATATTACGTGCTTAAATCTGTACTCATTGTCGAGCGGAATATAAACACCTGGGGTGTTACAGCCCTCCCCCCTTAAAAGAATCTCATCCCGAGATTCAGAGCGAAAGACTTTTAAGAGTAGAGAAGCATGTAACCCATGTCCATATCAGCGATAACCCTAAGACAGTTTCAAGCAAAGGCGAGTGTCTCAGGATGTTGTTTCTCTAGTGGACATAGCATGTATTGCCACAAGCTAAATTAGAGATGTCCATTAGTAGAGACGATGTCTGCCATGAGAACATATAAGGTTCCATGTGTGCAGTTTGCCTTTTCTGATGACATTGTACTATCTGAGTGTGTTGAGCAAGTGGCAGATACGCGATTTTACCCAAACAGAATCAGATGCACCATCTTAGGTAAAACACATAAAAGTAGGTTTACTAACAAGTGGTCACGGTAATTTCATAGCACACAAGACAAGTATGGATGTCAAACAACATCACAATTAACTCGTGTTAGCCAGAGAATCTAAGTCCAAGAAAAATGATAAAGACTCGGAAAATATCAACGAAAAGATCCGTTGATGTTGACTTTGCAACCAATCCATTTTAGCAAGCACTAGGCATGGCTCGACATGATCACTCATGCTGGAAAAGCACGCGTGAGGTGATCGAGGCATGACTAGAGCGATGATTAGGTGGTTATCAGTCGATTTAACTTAGTTTTTATAAGTACTTTCTCAGGATGGTTTGTACCAAAGTGAGTTTAGATAACTCGACAAATCGATCTCTAAACTCAACCTTTGTTCACTGGGCAGTAACGAGTTAGTAGAACCAACTTGTTGAACTAATTTTGACATTGAGCAAGTCCTCTCAGTACCATCGGTAAGCCAACGGTCGAGAGCTCTCTTTGTTAACAAGAGATTATGTATTTGGGTAAAATTCCATTTGGTCAGGTTGTTCATCCGCTTCTTCATACGAGATGAACGGACTGGGTTCGAAAATACATGGATTAAATAGGAGAGCGAATGAACAAACTCCTGCATCTCAATAGCAGGGAAAATCAATCTCCAATTTGAGAGCTAATCAGTTGTTTCTCAACACTAAAAAGCTCCAAGGCTTCACCTTTACACAAAGGATGTAAAGGGAACGTGTATGAGTAGTCACTACCAAGATCAATAGAAATAAGACCGCACATGAAAGTGGTATGCCCTTTTGATCCAACGGAGATGATAAATGTTGCTCGATCACTTGACAAACAGCATAGAAATTGTTTCAAGGAAGGGATCTACGGGAGATAACACATCAGTGTAGTTCCATAATGGATCATGACTAGAGACCTTGGTACCGGCATGCGCCAAGCAGCAAAATCCTGGGTGCGCATTCATAGGAGGCCCTCAGTTTCGCCGCGGTACCATAAGTCCTTAACCATGACAACATTATAAAACTGGCACCAATAATGAATCTCACGCGGTAAGAACAATTCATGCAGAGATAACATATTGATATAATCTCATAATGGATTATGACTACCAATTGTTATACTAGCGTGTGCCGAGCAGCACAATCGTGTGTGCGCACACACAGAAGGCCCTCGGTTTCGTCACGGCACCACTGGTTTTAGTCATAACACCATTATCAGACAACCAATAAGAAATCTCATGCGACACAAATGAATTGGGCAAGGGTGACAATGTACGAAGAGATACTCCACCTGTAAGGATGGTTACAAGTAGAGAGCCAAACAGATCATGGCCCGACGAAACGAACCAGGTATGGCCATAACCTAAATTTGTATGAGTTTGGTCATGAAGGGATAATGAAAAATTCAAATTTGGGTCTCGGTTCACCAACTAAGAACATGGCCTAAGTTTGGGTTTAGGCAATCATGTCACCAACCTTCTATTGGCACATCCAGCACGAGAGTTAACACATATAACACCTAAATAGATTACCTAAAGAACGGAGGACAACTATTTCCTTGAAGTTCATAATTCAACATTACACCACATTATCTACAATCACTGGTTACTGGAATAAAGACGAGAGAAGCATTTTGGGTGTATAGGTCACAAACATGATGCAACAATCAGGA
Source organism: Zea luxurians (assembly GCA_029449295.1). Lineage (NCBI taxonomy): Eukaryota > Viridiplantae > Streptophyta > Magnoliopsida > Poales > Poaceae > Zea > Zea luxurians. The sequence continues at coordinate 30,256,009 of JAOPSE010000010.1, read as the reverse complement.
TGCATGCTCATCCTATTCGTCCTCACTGATTTTGCCAACATAATGTGGCAATAGCGTTCTATATCGGTGGCATACTTACGACTGTCTCGATATTTTGCTAGTCTTTAGCTACACATACATTTTTGAGGTTAGTATACCTGCAGAAAATTCCATACAGCCCAATTTCCCATGATGCAGTTCATACATGACAGTTTATCATAGTTTATACTCCATATATTGCTATATGGAGGCCAGCTCATCATTAAGCACCGAGCCACGCATAGGCGCTGTTGCCACACTTTAACCATAGGGCAACCCATTATGGTAACTCACCTTCTTACCTGAGCGTAGGTGCGTCGTTACAAGTACATTACACTTCTCAGTATTCCCATGTCTGTATACCCATACACATCCATGGGTACTAAATTCCCGGAAAAGTAAATACTCCATATTGCAGCCTTCATATATACATATGTAAAACATGTATATAGTCAGGCGCCACAATTAAGCACTTCCCTAGATCGACGGTTGTTCGGTCATGCTCTCACATCTCACCTTACCTTGAGCGTCGATCCATTCAAAACTGAATGGCCTTAAAAATAACAATACACATGTATGCAATACCCCCGGTTGTGGGTTAGTGGTTTTTAACTAAGCCACCTGATAATCCTTACTTTAGAGCTTAACAGAGGATGTTGCTAGCATTATAGTTTTTCAAAACTGTTTTTCAAAGCCAAACAATGTGTTTAGTTGAAAATAGGTTTTCTAAAACCAAAACTTTGTTTTTAAAATACGTATGTGACCGTATTATACTTAATCCTGCTCTGATACCAGCTGTGGCAGAACCTCCCAAGTTATTGAGCCCACATGCACCTGTCCTTGTCTCAAAGACCTCAGACTGCTATGCATGTGCACCAGATAACTTAACAGGATCCGTCCGATTGCCCCAAGGACACCGGATAAACCACTTACAGCCAGAACCACGGGATTAAGTAACACAAATCACACACATCAACATTTTTGCAGCGGAAATCTTATTACCAAATTTTACAGGTTACAAAAATTTTACATAATATTCATTGGAGTGATTACAAAAGTATAAGTTTGAAATATATGCTGGCTTAAGTGACCATCCTCAATAAGAAGTATAGAAGAATTACTTAGACTTATAAGAAGGTCGTGCCCACCGGCACTTAACACCATCAGCAGCACAAAACTATAACCTGAAAAATAATAGGGAATAAAACCCTGAGTATGGAATTACTCAGCAAGACTTACCCGACTAAAGAAAAGACTCTCAAGGGTATGCTGGATTTGGGAATCAAGGAAAAGTTTTAGCAAGAATCAAATTAGATACTTTTGCAGAAATATCTTACTAAAGTGAATCCTTACTTTCAATATTTTAACGCTAGATTAAATATTAATAGACTCTGTTTGCATCTGGTCTAATTTCACCATCTCATCAATACAACATCATTTTTATTCATGAGGTTCACATCCTGACTTAGGTTGTAGGGCAGTGACCAAGTCTCCACTGTCTAGGGATATAACGGCGATCCGAATTGATTTACTCAGCTGAGGATCTCTAACCACATGACATATGTAGCACTTAACCCTTGCATATGTCAACTCGCCACCGGGGTTCTTAAGACTAGATCAGGTTCACGCCAACCGAGAGCACAGATACACCACCGTCCAAGCTCTTGCCACGGAGGGTACACGCTACTCTCGCCATCTCTCCACTCCCATTGCGTGTTATCTAATTCTGGTATTAGTCTGCCCAAGGCAAAGCTTACCCTGTCCCATATCCAAGGCATGTGGCCAGTTAAGATAGTCCTTGATCAGCAAGCCTACATACGCATCCAATCCTTAATCAACCTGGGTAGAACATCACCTGTTCCTAGCCCAAGTCTCGATTTAAGTACTTCCACCCTTAGGATTGTTTGTATTCCTTAGGATGAAAAGAGCATCAAAGAGAACTTTGCAGTAAGATCCCACCATTGCTCCCAATGAAAAATATTCTTGCAGGCAGAAGCCATCCTTCCTCAGGATAACCCCTGAGCTAGGCATTAACGCAAAGGACAACCTCTATCCACAAGATCTAAGCAGGGATAAGCATTTTTGTAAATCATATTTTGGTACTTCATCAGAAGTATCTATAAAGGTATGGATATCAAGGTAGGCAATGCATCAAAGGGTTTCCAAGCAACTCCTATAAACCTAATGCACATTTCGCTAGACTTAAAGTGTGTAAAAATTATTTAAAAACACAAGGAAGGGGTTGCATGCACTGGGGCTTGCCTGGATAACACTAGGTTAGTGTTTGTTAGGCGACGACTTGGCGAGTATCCTTTGGCTTGGCACTCGTTCAGATTATCCATCTTCCGATTTGTCCATCAGCATCATCCTACGGATTAGTCCGCGCTTGGGGTCGACTTGACTCTTGTCTTCCGCATCACGCGATTAATTAACGTACCTGAATGGAATGCATTATGCACATGAATGCATATAGACAAGAATATCACAAACCTAAATAGTGCTACGCGATAGCAAATTAAACACCTAGCGGTGATGCGTTGTACACGTTCGTATGGAAGTACTATTTATCGATATACGACTACGCGCAATAATCACGGTTCTCTAAATTAAACGAACCTAACGCAAACATCACGAACAACACATTAAACATAATTAGCCTAAACACAACTTATCAGCTAATTAATTAAATTCTAAACTTATTCCTCGCTTTATAAATTATACTACATTGCTCACAAAGAATTAATTTAATTTGATTTCACACCTCATATATTTTACATGTCAACAATTAATTAAACATTTCAGGTTTTAATACCAAAATATCCGACAAAATCAACGATAATAGCCTTATCGGATAATCGTTTGGATTACTAAATCAATTCTTTACGCTATTAATTTGGCATACTTTATAAGTAAACCAATTTGAACACACTCAACAGACATGCTTGCTCGATACTCCTATGTAACTAGCAATTTTAAACATAAGTTTTACCTCGCGACTTTAGTATGCCATAATCATGTCCTGACATGCGACAAGATATTTTGGCAGTCATCTAATATAACTATGACACATTTATGCTTCAATCAAGATAATCGTCGAGATTAATATATCTATTCAATCCATTAATAAAAATAATGAATTAGAGAATGGTTACCGATTTTACTAGAATTCCAGGCCAACGTTGATGATTCTTGTTCAGGCCTTCTGTCGAGCTTCTGGCAATTGTTGCACAAACTTTTCTCCCATTTTTATCCAACTCCAGGATCAGTCTCCGGGAGATAAGGTTGACGACGAGTTCTATGGAGTGAATGACAACATTGTTGTACCCACGGCGTGGAGACGAATGACGACAACTCCACAACGTCTTCACTGGCATGGCAAGGACATAGGGTGTGACGACTATGCTTTAATGGTGAGAAACGTCTTGGCGAGCTAGTTGACAGGAGCAACAAACTATGGATTTGAAACTTGGGCAAGGAAAACCATGGCCTAAACGACACGGACAAGGGACAATTGTCGGGCTGTCAATTCGTCGCGCGACTGGGTGACGACGACGAACGACGAGGTCGACGACGTGATTGGGAATTAAAGCCAAGCGAGTCGAGAGGACGCGCTGGCGAGCAGGAAATAGGACGCGCTGGCGAGGCTCGATGAGGAAACTCGACACGCTGTGGCGAGAAGAGAACCTCGCGCGCGCAAGAGAGGAGCTCGACGACGAGCAGTTAGTGCAAACTCCATGATCCCCCGATACGAAGTTGACAGATCGAATCGACTCAGTGCTCATCCAGCAAAGCAGCACCGCAGCAACCCATCCATCCACGCGAGCGCTCCAGGGATAAGACAAGGGCGCGCCAGAGAACTGCACGCGCGGAGAGCAGAGAGGGCGACCGCAGCGCTGGAAATTGGACTCAATCTGAGCTGGGCAGGGACGTGCACGCCAGGGAGCCACGCAGAATAGAAGCAAGAGCTGGACGCGAGCAGGCAATAGGCTGCGCAGCGGGGAAGGAGCGGCTGGGGAAGAAGACATGCGCAGGGAGCAGGGCGCGCAGAGAGCTGCAGCCAGGCGCGACACTGGAAGGACTCGGCAAGAGCGCCAGCGACCATGGAGGCGAGCGTCGTGGGATGACGGCAAGCTGAAGCTGGATCAGAGGCGCGGCCATGGTTGGGGACACCGAGCGCCATGGGGCGAGCAGGAAGTACCAGGGAGCCGGGAGAGCACGGCTGGAGAGAGATGGGGGAAGGAGAGAGAAGCGGTGTGGCACCAGGGAGCGAGCAGCCGGCGGGGCAGAGGAAGAGGAGCAGGCCGGGCGCACAGAAATCCGGGCGACGTGCAGAAAGGAGAAGCTGGGGAGGGAGGAGGAGGAAGGTGGAGCTTGGGCTGGGCGCTAGAGCAGAGAAACGTTGAGCAGAGCAGGCACCGAACGAACTGGATTGCTGGTCGGATTGGAGAAGAGAACGCGCGCAGGATTTGTTCATGAGCTTAAGCGGCATCAAAAAAAATCCCACCCGAGGATAAGGAAGAAGAGGATTTGAGCGGTAGGATTTTTCTCTTCAGCCAGAAACAGGCGCCGTGAAAATAAAAGAAGCCAGGGCGGCGCGAAGAAGATCAGAACGCGAAGAGAAAAATCAGTGAGAGAGAGAAGGTGGCAGATATTTTCTTTTTCAGATCTTTAATTTCTTTAACCAAAAAAATCACAGATATTTGCGGTTCTGATATTTGGATTTAAGGGATATTTCAAAAGGTTGAACCAAAATAAGTTCGATAGAATATTTGAGAAGGATTTGATTTGGGGAATTTTTCAGAATCATACGAGTTTTCACCCGTGATTTATATCTGAAGATTCAGATCGAAACGAGAACACACGGACCAGACTACACGGATTTCAGCTTTGGTATTTTAATTTACGACTGATTTCCTTTAAGTTAAACTTATTAGAAATTATTCGAGCGCGGCCCTAATTACCTTTTTCTATTTTAATCGATTTATTACCAAATACTCCTGCTTATTAATATCGCGCATGATTCCTCTCGGACGATGCACGATTCGAATTATTTTGCTCCGAACATTTTAGTCGTCAAGATCAAACTAATTTGCTCGGGATAAAAATCATCCGAGTGAGTCGGGCTTCCGAATTCGTATTCGCGCGAGCGACGAATTTTAAATAATCATCGGACGCACCGATTTTCAGAACAAATATGTTCCGAACAGCACGAAAATTTAGGACGAGCCCGAATATATGAAAATAAAAACAATGTCGCGATAGCGAAGATGATTAAAATTCAGCATCCATTTTATCCACTGATATTACGTGCTTAAATCCGTACTCGTTGTCGAGCAGAATATAAACACCTGGGGTGTTACACCTGAGTAAGCAGCCGTCGGTAGCCTTTCGCGTCTGGAGTTCGTGGGAGAGCGTCAGCTATCTGTGCTAGTACCTCTCCCACTTCACTCGACGTGTTCAGTGCTCGAGCAAAATCGGGGTACAGGTTTCAAGCGAGGTGAGGGTTCTCTCGCCGAAGCCTGGCGTCCTACTCGGCTAGCTCTCGCTCCCGGTCTTGACCTTGTCGGCGATCGCAGCGACGAGAGTTATGCCTCTCTCGGTGCACTCATTCGTCGGGAGTTTCTCCCACCTCTGAGGCTTCATCTCGGGATACAGGCTGCGCCTGATCCCGTTCCCCGACTTCATGATGTCATCGCATGTTCCGGCGTCTGTTCCTTCATCGCCGGGCTTCACGCTGGGGAGGTTCTCCCCTTGCATGGTAGGCTCATCGTCGGAGATGGGCGCTGACTCCAATCTCCCTTGGATGAAGAGGATGTCGAGGTAGAAAGCATCCGGCGCGACGGTGTTCTTCTTCCCGTCCTCCTTTGAGGGCGGAGGTATCGGAAAGGTGGCTCGACGTGTTCTCATCCCCTGACTCGGGACGTTTACTTTCTTCTTCCGAGTGATTTGTGTCCACCCCTTAGTAGGCAAGGTGGACAACGGAGTTTTTCGGGTAAGCGAAACCCCGACCGGTCAATCTTTCTTCGCCCGAGGGCTCCCGGACCTTGGACCGCGAGGGATCATCTTCCCCCGAGCTGCGGGCGGTGGCGCTGTCCGCAGTCTTGCTCTAGCTTCTCTCGGGATTCTCGAGGAAGGCTTTTTTCTCGGGTGGATCTGCTACGCGATGCAGAGTTCCCTCTTCATCGGCTATGCATGAGATGGTTACAAAACGGAACATAGCTCCTAGGCAAAGAGTGATCTTGTTCTTGAAAGTGATGGCCATTGAGCTAGCTTTGATCAACGACACACCCCTATCTAGCGCATCAGCTATCGGTGTTTAGAGTCTGACCGCACACCTAGGGATACCCTTGCGGTGATTTTGGGTAGGATGGTGTTGTTGACTGTAGCTCGATGGTTCGTGCTAGGGGCACGAGAGAGAGACGATTTTCTATAGGTTTGGGCCGCTTTGAGAGGTGTAATACCCTACTTCCTGGGATGGGTCTGTATGTGGTGTGTTACAAGTGGCGTCTCCTGAATGGAGAAGGGCTAATGAGAGAGATAAAAATGATGGGGTTCCCCCTGGGCCTTATATACACGACCGTGGGATACTCCCTACGTACATGATGATCACGTTCTTCCAGTATATCTCCTAACTAATAGCGAACCGACTTAGCTTATCTTAAGGAGAACCTACCGACTTCATCCTGGTCTATCCCCGACGTTCGAGGGTGCCGGGCGCTTGAAAGTCAGACTGTTCCTTGGGATTGCGCGTAATCCTCAGACGATCCAGGTACGGGCCCATTGCCTTCTTGGGTCGACCCATTTCATTTGTAGCCTTTACCCGGCCCAGGATGAGACGACCCTGCGGGATAACCGGCCTGTGGCCCCCATGAAGGGTCTTTCGCCTTCTAGTGGACCCAGGGGATATCTGTCCCCCACAATTCGTTCTTCCATTTATATTCTATGCTCCAATATACATGAATGCCTTAGTTTACGTACATGTTCTAATTTATATGATTTAATCCTTATGTTCTAAAAATGACAAGTAATATTCTAATTAAAACATCTATGATATGATTTTAAACAATATGCTTTGATATACTTAGCAAAGCTAGAATTGTTGTTTGCTTTAGTTGTGTTGGCATCAATAATCACCAAAAAGAAGAAGATTGAAAGGGGAATGGGCCTAAAAGCCATTTCTATATTTGTTTTCGTGTTTAATGACCATCACAACATTATTAACTAACTGGTTTGCTACGTATATTGTCACATTGTAACACCTCAAATCTTCATTTTGGGATTTAGGACAATTCTCCAAAAGTATTTAATTAAAAAATATCCTAAATAAGAAAATTTTCTTCTACTCTTGGAGTTGATTCTCCCAAAATAAATATGTTTCTAATTAAAAGTGTTTTCTAAGGAAAGATGGAATAAAATAATCATTATACGACATGAATTACTTTTTGAATAGACTATATAGTTAAAAAATAATTGTAAAGAAATACATCCAATCTAAAGTAATTCTGTCTATTGAACATTACTTTTCATAAATTATAAATTTAATAAATATTTATTTGAATTAGACTTTTCACTTTCATCACACATTTTAAAAAATCCCTTTGTGTGTGTTGCATATCCAAAATATTGGCTTAAATAAACAAGGAAATAATTAGTGTAAAAAAGTATACCTATAAATATTGCATCATGCTAGATATTTTGGTTGTTGCATGTTTAAGTTTGAATCTTAAAATTCGAATCTTGCTTGAATGTGAAAAAATATAAGAAACTCACCCTAGGGCCATGTCCCTCTTGTCGGTCGAGTCTGCCTCGACTGCAGGGGCCATCAACCAGCCCAGTACCATGTGGGCGCGACCCAACCTTCCCTCCCTTCCACCATGGGCCCGCACTGTATATGGCATTCGCCCCAGGGACTATGCGCAGTGTAGCTGGCTTGTGGGACCCCTGCTTTTATGTTCTTCCTCCTCATGTTGTTGCGATCTCTCGCCTCCTAGATATTCGCCTAAGAAAGCTTTGTGGCCATCCTCCTAGACCTGACCAAGACTCGTGGTCGTGAGGCATATTTACGTCCAGACGCCATCCCCCTTCCCTTCTAATTTTTCTTCTAGACGCTGGGTACCTTCCTCACAAACCTTTCCCTGCCTCCTCTCGGCTCCCATGGTGGACACACGTAGGTGCTCCTCTGCAGAGCCATTAAGTGCCTCCCCCATGGCTAGATGTCGGGCGCCCCTTTCCCATCGGCTCGCCTCCCCTCTACACGTCATGGCACCGTGCCGGGCCCTACCGTGTTTCCTCCGGAGTTTGGAATTCACTTCCAAACCATGGCTGGCCGAGGTCAGCATCAACACGATCTCTGTCACCGATATTGGTGAGTGTCTCTGCCCCTACGTCATCACCTTCTCTATTTCCTGTTAGAGCGTGTCAGCGTTCGGGCTAGCGCTGGAGAGGGCGTCGGGCGTCGTCGTAATCTGGCTAAACCCCATCGGGGTCGGCAGGTTTCCCATGTGGAACAGTGGTGCCGCCATACATAGGGCCTCGAGGTGAGGAAGATACTCGAGAAATGTTGGATTACGCACCAGTGGATGAGATTAGATCCCTAGTGTACCCTGTCGGCCTGGTATCTTGGTCATTGATCTCATAGGGAACGGTCTATAGATTACAACCAGAATACCCCTTCGTTTATTTAAATCCGAGCCATCAAATCTAGATCTAACGGCCTAGATCTCCCTAATTTCTCCACATCCGAGCCTATTATACAAAAGAAACCCTCTGGTCTAGTAAAATTAACCCGCAATCTGGGTATGGGTAGAAACCATTGCGGATAAGTCCTAAAGATGATACAGAGCCCCCTGACCTTTTGCAGAATAGTGCCCCCGGTCCAAAAATCTTTAATAATTATAGAATTAAATTCTAAAACTTAATAAATTCATATCTCTTTTATTTTGAGCCTAATTTGATCGATTCAAGTTGCGTTAGCTTCGTAATAATGTTACCTACGCCTCTATAACCTTACTTTATCAAATAACATGGTTTCAAAAATAAATATTCACTTAACCTATGCTTAGTGAATTAAACCTTCTAAAAACAAAGTTAAAATTTCCATAATTGTAGTATGACTAAAATATAAACTCTAGTCAAGTTATAAACTAGATTAAAGATAAATTAGTTATTTATTGGTCATAACCTTTCTGACATATTAATCGATAAAGAATAAAAGATTTCCGGTTTAACCACCTAAAACTTTAGAATATGATATCTTTCTAAGCGTAACTCCGAATTTAGTGATTCTCGAACCCACGATCTCGTAGCAACGCGTAAATTATTATTTTGCAGTTTGTGCTGATGTTTGGTGTGACGTTAATTTTGCCTATACCATGTTTGTTTGTATTTCTAAGAATAGCAGTGAGGTCACGAGAATCTAAACATCATCCTGGTACCTGGAATCTTGAGTCTCAGGCAAGTTGTGCCCTTGATCACTTCTATTTACCCAATAATGTTCCTGTTAATTATTATGATCTGCATAGGTTAATTTTGATGGGACCCAATAAGTGACCCTAGTTTGACTATCTTTATACCTTGTTTACCACTAAACTTTTGGGTAGTACATGCTATTGCTTTATGTGGTTTTGGGTATTGAGATACACATTATTCATGATCATGATTGTCAGAGAGGAAATCTCCCCGGCCGGGTGGCGGATTGCACCCGCCCTAGATCCTAAAAAGAGGAGAGGCCTAAGCGTTTTGCTTATTACGAGACTAGTGGATCAGCACACGGGAGCACGCAAGGGTTTAGAGTGGTTCGGGCCACCAGAGCGTAATACCCTTCTCCACTGTGTGATGTATTGCTTTAGGAGCTTGTATGAACTTGTGAGTGTCTGCCTAATATTGGGTGTGTTATAACGCCGCATGCCTCCCCTTTTATAGCCGAAGGGGGCATGCACAAAGGTACTGAGCCCCGACATGTGGGCCTAGGGGCTTAACGAATATTGTACTTGGAGCCACGAATGTGTGCTGCTGAGGCGATCTTCTAGCGCTCTGACACCCGAGATCTTCACATCCTCGGTGTGCAGGGGAGGCTTCTTGTAGAAGGGATGATGAGTATGGTCCGCCGCATGGCACGGGCGCGCTATTTGATGATAGGTTGGACCGGTGCGCCGTCTGACACCATCTGCCAGTGGAGAGGACTGGATGCATTAAATGCCGGGAGGGCACATCCTTCGTTGGCTTGTGGCAGGCGGCACGTCCTTTCTACAATAAATGCAGTGGCCGCGCGGCTCTAGTGGCCCGACGTCAGACTCCTCCTGTGTAGCTCACGTCATGGGCCACAAGCCACACGGCAGTAGCGGGTCTCCGCCTTGGGGAGGGTAAGCGCGGCGCAAGCCCTGGACACGTGCCAGCCCCGGACCCCTTCTAGGGCAGGGCCCGGGTATTTCCTACCCCAGGATCCGGGACCCGGTGGCAAACCACCCGGACCTCACTCCGAAAGGTCCAGGATCTGTCCCAGAGGTCCGCTTGTCATGCACGGGGTCCGGTGCTTTCCATGTAGCGGGTCCAGACCTGTTGTGTACATCCGGAGTACATCCTTTCCCTTGGCCTTATGGCAACCTTCAAGGCGGTTGTTGCTGCGCGATGGTGGGCCCTTTATTGTGCAACCAGAGACTTCACTGCCAGCATAGTGTCTTTTCCTTGTAACAAGGGGTACCCCTGTTTCAAGGTACTGATAGTGGCCCTCGGGCCCACCTCAGGGGAGGGCACGAGCCTGCAGGTGGGGCCATAACCCTCTTCCTGCGTAAGTTCTGCATGATCGGGAATCGGGGCATCTTTTTAGCGCGCGTCGTACTAACTCAGTGCACATGCTGTCAGTTCGCTGCTGGCCACTCCAACCGTCATGCCCGTCTTGGCGGCAAACTGGCGTGTGGCCCCCACGCATGGCAGTTTGGCCGTGCCTCGCGTGGGTGGGGCGCCATGCCGGCCCTGCCTATGTTAAGAATATCTTCCAGCAGCGGCCCCCAAGTGACGTGGAAGCGTGCACGGCGGTTTGCTCCTCCTGCGCATGGAGACCAGCGCCTCAGTCTCAGGGCCTGCGGGTCCGGGTCCCTCTGTCAGTGACTGAGTTGCTCGGGCGCTGGGTACGCGCCAGGCGGATTTTCCCAGAGTGTGCGAGGAGCCATCTCTTGGAGTAGGGTTTTCCGCGCAGTTGTTTTGCTTTTGCATTCTTTGTTAACTGCTCCGCCCTTTCGTCTCTGAGCCTTCCACGCTTCTCCATGTTCATGCTCCTTAGTTTTCCGCCGCCGCGGTTGCTATGGCCACACTGGTTCGCCCTGATCACTACAAGACCGAGGAGGCGCTCGACTCGGTGCGCCGTATGCTCGGATGGGGCTCGCCTGCCCTCGCTGGGAGGATCCGGGCCAGCACTATTCCCCTCGGCGATCTTGCCGCCGGGGAGTTTGTGCTCTTCGTCTCCTATCTCTTCTATGGGTTGGCGCTGCCGATTTCGCCGTTCTTCCTGCTGCTGCTGGAGGAGTTCGGGCTTCAACTCCAGCACCTCATGCCCCACTCCATCCTCCAGGTGGCCATCTTTGTTCATTTCTGTGAGGCGTTCGTGGGAGTGGCTGCTTGCACTTCCCTCTTTCGCCAGTTTTTTGTGATGGTGCGGTCTGGGAAAGGCAAAGACCACGTTGGGGTCTACTACTTCCAGACAAGGGCGGATCCGATAATGACCTACATCGCCTCTCTTAGCGGCGCGAGGTGGGAGAATTGGCGACACGACTAAGTGATTGCCCGCACTGAGGTCAGCGACCGTCTTGCCCTTCCGAGTGACAGGCCCAGACTCAGTCAGAAGCAGTGGAGGGAAAGACCATGCCTCATGTCAGAGTTCGAGCCCATCCTGGATAGGATTAAGGAACTGGTGATTGGCAACCTGACCTCAATGCACGTACTTGGCGATTTCCTGAAGCGCCGAGTCATGCCACTGCAGGGGAGGCCTCGTTTGTGTTGTTGGTTCACCGACTTCAACGACATTGGCAGGATCCTGCGTGGGCCCAGGACTGACCTGACCTGGGAGGAGTTGGAAATTTTTGTGAGGGGGATTACTAGTGAGGCTTTTATCCCCGAATCCTTGATACCTCCCCAGGGCATTTCGCCACTCTGCGACAACCCAGCGTTGCGGTCAGCGGTGCTAGCCCGACTACCGACCCTTGATGACAGTGGTGTGGCGGTCCAACAGACCGGTGGCCGGGACCCCCATCAGGGGATCCATATTCCTAGTGCACTAGCCGGAGGCCCCCAGCCTGCTGATGTGGCCCCCAAGGTCCCTCCTGTGGGCCCCAGTTCTTCGGACAAGGGCAAGGATCCTGCATGCAGCTCCTCTGCTCCGAACGTCACCGGGAGACAGGGGGAGAGAGGCGACATCGACTGCATCACGCCGATGGGTCCTTTGTCTCAGACCTACCCCTTGATTTGGCCGCTGGGAGATTGGGGGATGAAAGGCGACATCGACTGCGTCGCACCGATGGGTCCTTTGTCTTGGACCCACCCCTTGATTCGGGCTCCTCCCAGAAGCGTCTGAAAACAGCTGGTGGGGCCAAGGAGGCCGAACCTCAGGCCCAGGGCGGGTAGAGGGGCGCGAGCCCTCCGCCGCCCCTCCTCCGGATTTGACACCACCACCGCCGCTCATGACAGACCGGCCGTCGTCACCGCAGGGGCAGCAAAGACAACGGGCGCCTCGCTTCCAAGGCCACTGGAGAGTTCATGGCCCCAAGTAAGCTTAAACTCTTCCAAATGCCACATTTCGAACATAGTTTCTATGTTGACAGGTCTTGAACGGTCCTTTGCCAGTTAGGGCCCCTCCTTCTTCAACTTCCGTGGGCGCTCGTACCCCTTCGGTCGCAGTGCCCGCTGGTGGGTCTGGTTCCCAGCAGCGTACACCCGCTGAGGACGTAGCTGGCAATCTATCAGCGGTTACCGCATCTTCAGCATTAGTTTCGGCGCTAAGTCCTCCATTGGCAGTGGCCGAAGGGGTTCCCACTGCGTTTTCCTCCATTGTACAGGGTGGCGCTGGTGCTGAGGTAGCGCCGTCGGATCCTCAGGATCCTCCTGCCACCGTCGAGGCAGCTCCTTTGGGCTCCCGAGTTCCAGCTGGGGGTCCAGAGGTGGCAATGTTGCCAACAGCTGCTGAAGGCCTAGCGGCGGGGAAACCGTCGGATGCTCCGTCAGTGGTAGGCATGGGAGGCGCGTCCAACTCTGTTCCGCCACCAACTCCAGGGTCTCCGGAAGTTATCCTTAGACGACCGCTCTGGTCTGGCGTTGAACCTGAAGCAATGCTGACTCCCCTCCCCCAGGTGCTGTCCCGCGCTCACTAGGCTCTCTGGGAAACCGAGGTGGCTATCCGGCGGGAGTGGGAGGCGCTCGAGACCGAGCACCAGCGCCTTGGCAACTGGTGCGCCCAACTAGAGGAACGCACTAAGGCGGTGTCCTGCCATTTCGCCTCGGAGCGGGCCGAGTTTGAGCAGGAACATGAGGACTTCAAGGAGGACATCCGGAAGGTGTCTGACCGAGAGGAAGAGGTGATCCAGAAGGAAAAAAGGCTGGTTAGGAAGGAGATACGCTTAGAGCAAAGGGAGGAGGCCGTCACAGCGCTCCATGATAAGCTGAAAGCTTATAACACAGTGCTGGAGAAACAACGGGACAAGTAGGCTGCGGCTGAGGTGAAGTTGCAGAAGCTGCAGCAGGAGCTCACCGATAGGGCCAGCGACATTGCTCGCGCCGAGGGAAGCCTCAAGGCGAGGGAAGCTTCCCTTGCGAAACGGGCAACCGATCTCGCCTAGCAGGACGAGGACCTCGCCTTCAGGAAGGAGATGTGGGCAAGGCGGAACAAACTGCTGGATGAGCTTGAGGTCGAGGCAGAGGAGAGGAAGAAGCATTTGGAGGAGAAAGTGCGGGATCTGGAAGAGCAGGTCTGCCAGTTTCGGGCAGCGCAAGTTGCTCAGGCGACGCAGACGACCTTGGGCCCCCAGGCAGTGGAGGTGATGCGGAAGACACTCGATGACCTCCGGGCTGAGCAACGTGCCGGGGCCCAGCGCATCGCCGCTTCAGCTGGCGAGGCAAGCATGACGTTAGTGCCGTTGGGGGTGAGCCCTATCCGGGCACTGGTGCGGCCGGCATCCATCTGCGACGCGCTCCCGGTACTAGATTCTGCTATTGACCGCCTTCGACGTCTGGATCAGATTCTTGGCGCCCGCTTGGAGGCCGAGGGCAGCAGACTTTGCCGGTCGGCAATAGAATACGTCTTGACATGCTTTCAGAGCCACGACCCGACTGTCTCCTTGGGGCCAGTCATCGTGGGTCCGGTGGCTGATGCTAAAGATGCTACTCGAGAGGGCGTGTAGGATGTTGTGGACGTGGTGGCTAGGCGCTTTCAGCAAGATCCTTATGACGATGAGTAGCTAGGCCTGCATGGAGAAAACGAGGGTTCCGCTGGGGAGCGGGTTGTAATATACTTTTGATTTCGTAAGATACTTCTTCAGGTACTACTTATCGGACGATATTACAACTTATCTGCACGCCACTTTTTTTCTTTGTTGTGTGCACTGTTACTAACTTCTTCCTTGGTACTTGGCCCCCTAGGATATGGCCTCGACGTGTTGGGGCTGGATGCTAGGATTCTTAGGTAGTAACTGGTGTCACGACCCCCAAGGGGCGCTCCCAACTGGGACTCGACCTGCACACATTCTTGGCTAGGTATTTTTAGCAGCACACCCATAGAGTCCGCCAGCTGGTATTCCTTATCCTTTAGTTTACGCAACAGGGCTGGCCATAGGGCGATGGGGTGTGTAGGCTTACGGTACTTGGCCATACCAAGCGACTTCACAGCCCCAAACCACCCCATCGTCTGGTTGTCGGGTCTGACAACTCAGCTTGGATGTTGCTATACCAGCCAGAGAATAAAACTGCATGGGCGGTGAGATAGTAATAATGATCACAATCTTTATGAATAAAGTCCACATAAGAACAGTTTTAAGGGTCGAACCCCTTCCTTATAACTGGATATACACGAGTGTAGGGCAACAGACCGAGTATATTGAGGGCGGACCTCCTTGGGCTGGCGCATATACGTGTGCTTCTTGGCTACAGGGAAAGAGATCGAACCCCCAATTCTGTTTTTATGGGAAAAACTTACGGAGATGCTCTATGTTCCAAGGGTTGGGAAGAGGTACTCTGCTGGCTGTGGCAAGGCGGACGCATCCGGGGCGGCATATTTCTGTCACTTTGAAGGGTCCTTCCCAGCTGGGAGAGAGCTTATGGAGCCCTTCTCGGTTTAGTATTCACCTTAGGACCAGGTCCCAGACCCCAAGCTTTCTACTATGCATGAACCATTGGTGGTAGCGTTTGAGCGCCTGGTTGTATCGTGCATTTCGGATTGATGCTTGCCACCTGTGCTCGTCGATGAAGTCCACATCTTCACGTCACAGCTGCTCCTGCGCAGACTCATCAAAAGACTGAACTCGTGGGGAGCCCATAATGATTTCCGGAGGAAGGCAAGCTTCAGCCCCGTACACCAGGAAGAATGGGGTTTCCCTGGTGGCTCGGCTGGGCGTGGTCCGGTTCCCCCACAACACGGATGGGAGCTCACTAACCCAATTTGCGCCATGCTTTTTTAAGCAGTCATAGGTGCACGTCTAGAGTCCCCTAAGGATTTCTGCATTTGCTCTCTCCGCCTGCCCGTTACTTCTGGGGTGAGCCATGGAGGCAAAGTAGAGTTGGGTGCCGATGTCCTCGCAATATTCCTAAAAGATCCAACTTGTAAACTGGGTCCCATTGTCTGTAATAATGCGATTTGGGACCCTGAATCTATAGACGATCGACTTGAGGAAGGCGACAGCAGCACCCTAGGTGATGCTGACCATAGGGGTGGCCTCTGGCCATTTGGTGAACTTGTCGATGGCGACAAAGAGGTACCGGTAGCCACCGACGGCCCTGGGAAATGGTCCCAGGATATCCACCCCCCATACGGCGAACGGCCAGGAGGACAGAATCATTTGCAGAGCTAGAGCCAGTGTGTGTATTTGCTTTGCATGGTACTGGCACGCTTCGTAGGACTTTACTAGCTCGGCCGCATCCTGGAGGGCGGTCGGCTAGTAAAAACCATGCCGAAAGGCCTTACCGACCAGTGTGCGGGATGAAGAATGACTTCCGCACTCCCCTCCATGGATCTCCGTGAGTAACTCATGGCCCTCCTCCTTGGTGATGAACCGCATAAGAATACCATTGGCGCCACGGCGGTAGAGATCCCCTTCTACCGTCGTGTACCGTTTAGCCAACCGTACTATGCGCTCTGCGAAGACATGGTCTTTAGGAAGGATATTTTCCTTCAGGTAGTCCCAGATCTCGGAGATCCATGCATCGGGACCACTCTGAGTTGTCGGTTGCGGTGCTAGGGGGTCGGTGAATCCCCCAGAGCACACACCACCTTTGGTGGGTCCTGTGACGCTACCGGGACCGCCGGCTTTGAGGTACTGGTCTCGCCCCCCTTGCTCAGTTCGGCTGGCTGGGCGGTGGGTCTCAGCAATCACCTTTCGAAGGCGTCCTCGGGCACGGGTGCTCGAGTTGATGCTCTCTAGGAGAGGTCATCTACCGCCGAGTTGTCGGCCCGAGGAACATGTTG
The DNA here is from genome assembly GCA_029449295.1 of Zea luxurians. Classification (NCBI taxonomy): domain Eukaryota; kingdom Viridiplantae; phylum Streptophyta; class Magnoliopsida; order Poales; family Poaceae; genus Zea; species Zea luxurians. The sequence continues at coordinate 30,239,331 of JAOPSE010000010.1, read as the reverse complement.
TAGTTCCAGGGCTGCAAACTCCTTCTCTAGCTTCTTTACATGAAGGAGGTAAGCTGCGAGCCTGGGCTCATTGCAGCTGCATTCCCCATGGGCCTATTTGATGACTAGCTGAGAGTCCCCCTTCACAAGGAGCTGGCGGACCCCTAGGGACAGGGCTGCAGATAGGCCGAAGATCAGCGCCTCATATTCTGCCATGTTGTTGGTGGCTTTGAACTCGAGGCGCACCACATACTTCAACTGGTCCCCGTCTGGGCTGACGAGGACCACTCTGGTGCCAGCACTCTTCTGGCGGGTGGATCCATCGAAGAAGAGTGTCCAGTGGGGTTCGGTGAAGTCCAGGCCCCCGTGCCCCACAGGGGTGGGGTCTGGATTGGGGTCCGGGCCCCCTGGGGTGCACGGGGGCGGAGTCCACTCCACGATGAAGTCGGCTAGGACCTGACTTTTGATAGCGTGGTGGGGCTGGAATTCTAGTTGGAATTCAGCGAGCAACGCTGCCCATTTGGCGATGTTGCCAGTGGCGTTCGAGTTGTGGTGGATGGCCCTCAATGGAAAGGAGGTCACCACCACAACTCTGTGCGCCTAGAAATAGTGACGTAACTTCCTGGACGCAACCAGGACAGCATAGAGGAGCTTGTGTGTCTCAAGGTACCTGGCCTTTGCTTCATGGAGGACCTCGCTGACATAATAAACCGGCTTCTGGACGGTTTGGGCGCCCGATGCTGGTTCTAATTCCTCAGGTCCCTGTCCTTCTGGTGTCGCCCTTTCGGCGACTAATACCATGCTCACTGCTTCCGCAGCCGCCGCAATGTATAGGTACAACGTTTCTCCTGGCTTCGAGGCGACCAGGATGGGCAGGGAAGTTAGGTGCTGCTTCAATTCCCGGAAGGCTTGCTCCGCCTCTTCGGTCCAGGTAAAGGGGCCAGATTTCCATAGGAGCTTGAAGAAGGGTAGAGCCCTCTCAGCCAACCTTGAGATGAAGAGGCTAAGTGCAGCCAAAGATCCCGTAAGTTTCTGGATGTCCTTAAGCGGGCGGGGGCCTCATTATCTCGATAGCCTTGATTTTTTCTGGGTTAGCTTCAATGCCCTGGTATGAAACCAGGAAACCTAGCAGCTTTCCTGTGGAGACGCCGAAGATGCATTTCTCTGGGTTCAGTTTGGTGCGTTTGCCCGCAGCTTGTCAAAGACCAGAGTCAGATCTTCTACCATAATCGACCCCCTCCTAGTCTTGACCATGATGTCATCGACATAAACCTCCACCTTGTCCCGGATCAGGTCCCCAAAAGTCTTACTCATCACCCAAACAAAGGTTGGCAGGGCGTTCTTCAGTCCATAGGGCATTACAACATAACAATACAACCCATCTACCGTTACAAAAGTAGTGTGTTTCCTATCCTCCCTAGACATCCGAATTTGATGGAAACCGGAGTAGGCATCCAGGAAAGACAAAAAGTCGCACCCCGAGGTAGAGTCCATGATCTGATCTATACGTGGAAGTGGGTACGGGTCCTTGGGGCATGCCTTATTTTGGCTGGTGTAATCGATGCACATCCGGAGTTTCCCATTTGCTTTTGGCACGATGACTGGGTTGGCCAGCCACACGGGGTGATGAACCTCTTCTATGAAGCCAGCGTGCAACAGCTTTCGAACCTCCTCACGGATGAAGTCCTGCCGCTCCACGGACTGTCTTTGAGGTTTCTGGCTTACTGGCCTAGCGTCCGGATAGATCTTCAGATGGTGCTCAATCACCTCCCTGGGGATCCCAGGCATCTGCGATGGCTCCCAAGCGAATACGTCGGCATTTGCCCAGAGGAAGGTGATGAGCGTGAGTTCCTATTTCTCTCCCAGATTTCCCGCGATGCGGGTGGTCCGAGATGGGTCTGTGCCGACCTGGATGGTCTTCGCAGGCCCGCCGTCTGCTTCGGTTGGCTGCATCTTTGGCGCTTTGGCAACGGAAGCTGAGGAGCTTCTCCCTCCGCCGTCCGGCCGAGCAGTCTCGGCCGCTAGGGCGTGTAGATTTTCGACAGCCGCTAGCGCGGCGGTGCGGTCACCCCGCACGGTGAGGACCCCTGCGGGGGATGGCATCTTGAGGACCAAGTATCCGTAATGGGCGATGGCCATAAACCAGTATAGGGCCGGCCTCCCAATGATGGCGTTAAAGGGGAGGTTAACCTCCGCGACGTCGAACTGGACGTTCTCCGTGTGGAAGTTTTCCTCTGTCCCAAACGTAACCAGGAGCATGATGCTCCTGAGGGGGTACACGGGCTGTGGGCCTACCCCAGAAAATGGGCGGGAGGCCCCCCAGTCGGGATCCCGGGATCTGCAGCTGCTTGAACGTTGCATGGCTGATGACATTGAGGCCAGCCCCCCATCGATCAGCACGTGATGTAGCCGCATGTTGGCGACAATGGGGGCAGTGATGAGCGGTAGTACGCCGGCCCCCGCCATGTTGTCGGGGCAGTCGAGTGCTCTGAAAGAGATGGTGGTGTTCCTCCACCGTTGGTGTGGGGCAGCTTTGGGGATCCCCGGGACTGCCGACAGGACCTCCCGTCGCAGGGACTTGACACTTCTACGGCAGACGAGCTCCCAGCTTCCGCCGTACATGACATACAGCTTCTTGCGGCGGTCGTCGTCATTGCCGGAGTCGGTCTCTTCGGTGAAAATGTCCCTAAGGTTCCTCTCAGGCTGCTAGTAGGTGGGGTCCTGTCCCCCCACAGCTGCAGCCTCTTCATTGGCCCCTTCCTTGTGAAGCCAGCGACAATGCGGCAAGTCATCCCTGGGGGATGGCTCGCGCCGCTTGCTGACGCGCTTTGCTAGCTTGATGATCTCTTGGCAGTTGGCGACACTGTGGCGACTGTTGGGATGCACCGGGCATGTGTTGCTGCTACCTTCCTGGGGCCGTGAGCGCTTATTGCGCTCACCTTGGCCCCTAGCTGCGGCAGCGACGACTGGGGCAGCAACCCGCTGCTTCTCGCGACCGTGGCCCTTGTTCCTCTTCTTCTTCTTGCCACCACCCTAGGCGACGGAGCCCGAACCGCCCGTTTGGGTGACCCCAGCTTGCGGCATCGAGTGCCAAGCACGGCCCTGGCACATTTATCAGCCAGAGCGAAGAGTGTGGTGACGTTGTCCACATCCTGCGTGGCCAGTTTTTCCAGCATTTTTTTGTCACGCACCCCCTGGCGGAAGGCAGTGATGATGGAAGCATCTGAGATACGAGGGATTGTCCCACGTACCTTGGTGAAGCGGGAAATGAACGGCCGGAGGGTTTCCTCAGGTCCCTGCTTTACCGCATGGAGGTGTGCTTCTACACCATGCTGCTGATAGGCACTGGCGAAGTTCGCCATGAACCACACGCAGAGCTCTTCCCAGGAGTATATGGACCCTAGGGCTTGGTTCATGAGCTAAGTCTGGGCTGGTCTAGACAGAGCTATATGGAAGTAGGTCGCCATTACAGCGGTGTCTCCACCTGCCACTTTAATGGCGGTGATATATACCTGCAAGAATTCTGACGGGTCTGTCGTATCGTCGTATTTTTCCAGCAGGTGCGGTCGAAACTTGGCTAGCCATGTCGCCGCGCGGAGGTGGTCCGCTAGAGCAGCGCAGCCTACTCCAGCCAATGGGATACCCGTCTGGAATCGGGTATCTCCCGGACCCCGCGGCACGGCGGCTGTGGGACCTTGCTCGAGGTTGTGACTCTCGAGGCTCCGGCGGCATCCCCGCACCTTCCCTAAGGAGAGACGAGCATTCTTGCTCGCCCACCTGAAAGGGAAATGTGCCCTTGGGCTATTTCTAAGTATTTTGGTGATTGAGTGCCAACACAAGTGCTTTTGTGTTAATCTATGCAAAGTGGTGGACAAAGTGCAAATCAAGTTAAAAGGTATGTTTCTAGACTTAGTACATTGTTTTATGGACTAATGTATTGTGTTTAAGTGCTGGAAACAGGAAAAATCAAGTTGGAAAAGAGATGGCTTTGTTCAGCCAAAGTCTGCGCAGTCTGGGTGCACCGGACTGTCCGGTGGTGCACCGGACAGTGTCCGCTGGTACACCAGACAGTGTCCGGTGCGCCAGGCTGGCTCTGGCGAACTTGCTGCTCTCAGGACTTCGACGGCGGTGTACGGTATAAATCACCGGACTGTCCGATGGTGCACCGGACTGTATGGTGAGCCGTTCACAGGCGAAGTCGTCGGTCTCGGGAAGCCATCAACGGCGTATGGCTATAATTCACCGGACTGTCCGGTGAGCCAACGGTCAGCCGGGCCAACGGTCGGCCGAGGATTCCGCGCGTGACGCGTGGCCGAGCCAACGGTCACATTGGGGCACCGGACTGTCCGGTGTGCACCGGACAGTGTCCGGTGCGCCAACGGCTCTGAATCTTCAACGGTCGGCTTCGCCAAATAAGGAAAGAAATCCGCACCAGACAGTGTCCGGTGGTGCACCGGACTGTCCGGTGCGCCAGTCGACAGAAGGCAAGAATTGCCTTCCTACAATGCTCTCAATGGCTCCTAGCTACCTTGGGGCTATAAAAGGGACCCCTTGGCGCATGGAGAAGATATCCAAGCATTCTTTGAGCATAGTTGATCACTCACACTTCGTTCTTGCGCACTTGTTCGACATTCTTAGTGATTTGAGCTCCGTTCTAGTGAGAAACTCGTGATAGTCTCTTGAGCTCAAGTCTGGGTCTTGTGTGTGCGTATTTGCTGTGATCTTTGTGTCTTGTGTGAGTTGCTTATCCCTCCCTTACTCCGCGCTTCTTTGTGAACATCTTTGTAAGGGCGAGAGGCTCCAAGTTGTGGAGATTCCTCGCGATCGGGATATAGTAAAGCAAAGCAAAACACCGTGGTATTCAAGTGGGTGTTTGGACCTCTTGAGAGGGGTTGATTGCAACCCTCGTCCGTTGGGACGCCACAACGTGGAGTAGGCAAGTTTTGTACTTGGCCGAACCACGGGATAAACCACTGTGCCATCTCTGTGTTGATCTCTTGTGGTTATTGTGTTTTGTTAAGACTCCTCTCTAGCCACTTGGCATTATTGTGCTAACGCTTAACCAAGTTTTTGTGGCATTAAGTTTTCAAGTTTCACAGGATCACCTATTCACCCCCTCTAGGTGCTCTCAATTGGTATCAGAGCCGTTCTCTTCACGAAGGGACTAATCGCCCGAAGAGATGGATCCTAAGGGAAAGGGGATCGTGATCAATGATAAGGAGAAGGAGTCCTTCGTCAACGAGCCGAAAGACGACAAGCCTACCGACTCGTGCTCAGGCCACAAACGAAAAGATGGGAAGAAGAAGAAGACGAGGCGCATCAAGGAGATCGTCTACTACGACGACAGCGACAAGTCCTCTTCTTCCCAAAAGGACGACTACGACTACGAGAAACGGAAAATGGTGAATTCGAACTTTTCTTTCGATTACTCTCGTATTCCGCAAAGTACAAATGCTCATTTGCTCTCCATTCCACTTGGCAAACCTCCTCACTTTGATGGAGAGGACTACGGATTTTGGAGTCACAAAATGCGTAGTCACTTGTTCTCTCTCCATCCGAGCATATGGGAGATAGTAGAGAGTGGAATGAAATTTGATAGTACTGAGTCCCATGTTCATTAACGAGCAAATCCACAAAAATGCACAAGCGACTACTGTTCTTCTAGCTTCATTGTGCAGGGACGAATACCATAAGGTGAGCGGCTTGGACAATGCCAAGCAGATCTAGGACACCCTCAAGATCTCTCATGAGGGAAACGACGTCACCATGCTCACCAAAATGGAGTTGGTGGAAGGCGAACTTGGGAGATTCGCGATGATAAGGGGTGAGGAGCCAACCCAAACGTACAACCGGCTCAAGACCCTTGTCAACAAAATAAGGAGCTACGGAAGCACGTGATGGATGGACCACGACGTTGTCCGCCTAATGCTAAGGTCCTTTACTGTCCTTGATCCACATCTTGTGAACAATATTCGTGAGAATCCTAGGTACACCAAGATGTCGCCCGAAGAAATTCTTGGGAAATTTGTAAGCGGGCGGATGATGATCAAGGAAGCAAGATACGTCGACGATGCACTAAATGGACCAATCCAAGAGCCTCAAACTATTGCTCTCAAGGCAACGAGGAGCAAGGAGGCGCTACCTAGCATGGTGGCGCAAGTTGAGGCGGCAGGGCTCAATGATGAAGAGATGGCCCTCATCACCAAGCGCTTCAAGACGACGCTAAAGGGTCGCAAGAGGCAGCCAAGCAAGACCAAGACAAAGGGGAAGCGCTCATGCTTCAAATGTGGTAAGATTGGTCATTTTATCGCTAACTGTCCCGATAATGATAGTGATCAGGAACAAGGGAACAAGAGGGAGAAGAAGAAGGCATACAAGAAGGCTAAGGGCGAGGCACACCTTGGCAAGGAGTGAGACTCGGATTGTTCGTCATCCGACTCCAACAATGAAGGGCTCGCCGCCACCGCCTTCAACAAGTCATCCCTCTTCCCCAACGAGCGTCACACATGCCTCATGGCGCAGGAGAAGAAGGTATGTACTCGAGACAATACTACTTATGCTTCTTCAAGTGAGGATGAGTCTAGTGATGATGATGAAATAGATTATTCTTGTTTATTCAAGGGTCTAGATAGAACCAAGGTTGATAAGATTAACGAATTAATTGATGCCTTGAATGATAAGAATAGATTATTAGAGAAGCAAGAGGATCTTTTATATGAAGAACATGATAAGTTTGTAAAGGCTCAAAAATCCCTTGCTTTAGAAATCAAAAGGAATGAAATGCTTTCTTGTGAACTATCTACTTGCCATAAGACAATTTCTAGTTTAAAAGATGTTAACAATGATTTAAATGCTAAACTAGAAGTAGCAAATAGATCTAACTCTTGTGTAGAACATGTTGTGATTTGCACTAGGTGTAAAGATTTTAATGTTGATGCTTGTAGTGAACACCTAGTGTCTATTGCAAAGTTAAATGATGAACTAGCTAGTCTTAATGCCCAACTTAAGACTAGCAAGAGTGAATTTGATAAGTTAAAATTTGCAAGGGATGCCTACACGATTGGTAGACACCCCTCAATTAAGGATGGACTTGGCTTCAAGAGGGAAGCCAAGAACTTAACAAGCCATAAGGCTCCCATCTCCGCCAAGGAGAAAGGGAAGGCCCTGTTGGAACTTGCTCTCAGTTGCAAGGGGGTCCAACAAAGGTGAACAGTGACGTCAACAGGGTTCTCGCGCAAGATGGCAATAGCTCTGTTAATCTGCCCCCTCACGGGCACTGTGCAGGGGTATTTATAGGTGTCCGAGTGCCCATCGCCTTGTGTTAAGGACGCATGTGCCCTCAGATACCTAGGTTATCCCCAGAATATTCCCATAAAGCAGGGTTATAGACTGTAATTACAGGAATGCCTTTGCAAATTAGGCCCGTAAAACACAGCGGCCACGCGGGGCCCGTTACAATGGGTCGGATCACACATGGGCCTCTGAGCTGGATGAGGCCGCACGATGGGGTGACGACGTCGCAGGCCTTCGTCTGGCGCCGTATCAAGCGAAGGGTGTCCCTGCCTGTTTTGTCTCCGTTGGACCAGCGACTGCAGCGAAGGCCTCGAGCGAAGGGTGGCGTCTTTGCCTTCGCCCCAACATTTGCCCTCCGAGGGACCAGTTCGACAAAGTCACCTGGTGCCGAAGATGTCGCTAGATGGCGGAGACGCTGCCCTCGCTCGAAGTGGTTCCGCGGGGGTTTTTGACATGACCGTTGATTGACGGCGTACTGTTGGATTGCGGGTTTCCCGAAGCGCCGTGCCCTGTTGGATTGCGGGTTTCCCGAAGAGCCGCGCCCTGCCTATAAAAGGGGGCGGAGGACGGCGCTTTTTGGACTTCACTTTCCGCGCTCCGTGCAAACCCTAGCCGCCTTTTCCACCGTCTTGCTGCTCGTCTGGCCGCCTTGCTTTTGTTCGCCGGAGATCTGGCTCGAGTGAAGCAGACCGCCCGCCGCCGCCGACGGTACGTAGCGATGCCGACCTCCTCTTCTTCTGCTGCCGCTACACCGCCGGCCGACGCCTCGCCGCCGGCCGACGCCTCGTCTGAGGAGACGCTGAGTAGTTTGGTGGCGGAGGCGTTGCGCGCCGGCGATTCTGTGGATTTCGGCGTGTCGCGGATGTCGTCGGCCCACGTGCAAGATATGCAACGGCTGGGTTACTTTGGCGGCGGAGTTGCTCGTGTCCCGGGGACGGAGGAAGTCCCCGAGCCGGAGGGCGAGTTGGTTGTGTTCGAGGCGTTCTTCGCCGCCGGTCTCCGCCTGCCTGCGCACCGATTTGTTGGTGAAGTCCTGCACAGGTTTAACGTTCAGATACATCAGCTGACTCCGAATGTTGTGGTGGCTCTGTCGAAGTATGTTTGGGCGACGACTTCGTACGGCGGACAGCCATCAGTCGAAGTCTTTGCGAAGTACTACTGTCTGCACTGGCAGAAGAGGATGATTGGGGATGAAGTTGCCCAGTTTGGGTCCTGCACGTTTACGCCGAAGACCGGCAAGACCACGATGCAGGTAGTCGAGTTGGTTCCTTGCGCCCGCAACAAGTGGGGCAACTGGAACGAGTTTTGGTTTTATGTCGCTGAGGGTACCATCGAAGGCCATGAGGGGCTCCCCGTGTCTGAGATGTGTTCACATTTTTACTCAGCATACCCGTCCTTTGAGGTGGCGGAGGGGGATGCGGACGAAGGGGCCCTTCGGTGCGCCGCCGGCCTGAGCAGTGGGCGCGATTTCGTTGAAGAATTTGTGGCGTACGAGGTATGGCCCTTGGCGCATGGCTGGGCGTTGGGCGAAGTGTGCCCTCGCCGGATGCCTTCCCATGGTGGGAAGATGGTCCGAAGTCCTGCCTTCGCGCTGAATCTGCAAAGCCGCGATCCGGCCGCCTTTGTGCGTGAGGCGGAGGATGGGGCGGTGCGGCTCGTTGGTCGTTGCGTGCCGAGGACAGAGGGCCAGCGTAGCTAGGATATCCGCGGGTCGAATGACCGTTTGAACAGGGTTTTTGAATTGAATCAACTGCCGTATGGCGGCTACCCCGGCCAAGACGATGTGGACCGCCGTGGGAAGAAGCCGGTGGTGGAGACCGGAGACGACCCTGCACCGGCGGCCGCCCCATCCTCTAAAAAGAGGAAATTAGGTACTGCTATGGGAGGACTTGGGGTTTCCGATGGTTTTGCTAGAGAGTTGATGAGGACTTGCGCGGCACCGGGGGGAAGGATGTCTTCGCCCGAGCTCCGGGAGTCTTCGGCGCGGATGATGAGGATTACCGGGGGTTGGTGGCCTAGGAATGTTCCTATCCCCTGCGCGGCCGGCGAAGACTTTTTTACATCTCGCATGGTTCGTGAATGGATAGTGTTTCCTTACGGGCGGAATATTGCTGCTATTGTGTCGGCAGTGATGGACAAGGATCGCCAGGGAGCTGCACAAAAGCACCAGGCGGTTGTCAGGCTTCATGAAGCCCGGCCGAAGAGGCAGCGGGGGGCTGCGAAGGCTGCGGCCCCTGGCGGAGGCAAGCCGCCGCTGACGGCGAAGTCGGGCGGGCCTGTATTTAGCAAGGTGCCGGAGGCAGCGGCGGGCGCCGGTGGTTCCAAATCGACGAAGGCTGTGCCGCCGTCCAGCAGGGTGTCGGAGGTCGCAAAGGCGGCCCGAGAGTTGCCGTCGTCGGGCAAGCGCGTCGCCGACTTCGCCACCGATATTAGTGTGGAGGACTATCTTGGTGGTAAGCCCTTGGCTCGTTTTTTTTAATTCGTTGAAACGTTGTAGGGTCGGACGAGGGCCAGCTTGCTATTGTTGCGCCTGCCGCGATGACCGTGGCGGCTGCCGTAGTGCCGAAGGCGAAGGGCGGTGCTCTTAGTGCCGGAGGCGAGATGTCGGCACTGGCGGCCATCAGGGATGAGGCGGGCGCTGCGTCCCGCCAGCTGAAGGAGGTGACGGAGGCACTGAGTCAGGTCCGTTGAGTTAGACTCTGTTTTTTTTCGCGGTCTTACGTGTGTTCTGCAGGTGGCTGACTTCGCCAACCGCACGGCGTCGGGGGCCCTCACGGCAGTTGTGTCTGCCGAAGTCGAGAGACTTCGGACGCAACATGCGGACGCCGTCCGTGAAAAATCGGCCGCCGACAGTAAGTGCCGCAAGCTGGCGGACAATGTGGCCGCGCTGGAGGGGGAGAAGGCTGACCTCTGGCGCCAATTGGCGGGGGAGAGGAGGGAGACCAACGAGGCCCTCGCCAAGGCGCAGGCTGCGCAGGTGGAGGCCAATCTGGCGCGGGCGGAGGGCAATCTTGCCAGGGAGCGCGCCGAGCAGCTGCAGGAGCGGCTCATCGCCCTGGAGAGCCGCGTGGAGAGGGCCGAGGCCGTGACGCGTGCGGAGGCCGAGCGGACGCGCAAGCAGCTTATGGACTCGTACCATAAGCTAGGCGCGCGGACTGGTGACTTCGAAGTGCCGGACCGAGAGTCCAGACTTCGCTGCCTGGAGTGGGTACAGGAGGAGTTGCAGGCGCTCCCCACTATCGTGGAGGGGTTCATGTCGTATGCCTCCCTGGTCACCTGCGAGGGGGCGATGAACGCGCTCTCCCGCGAAGGGTGCCGGCACTTCGAGGTCTTCGACCAGGCTGATGAAGACTTTGAGCGAGATATCTACAAGGTTGAAGACCCCGTAGTGAAGGAATCCGCCGGTGCCATCTATGACCGGATGTGGGGTCCGCACGGTTGCGAGGTGGTCAGGGAGCGGGCCGAGACGGCGAGGGCTCAGGTAACGTTTGGCGTTTGTTTGGCGTTTGCTGGATGTGGGCTATGTGTGGGTTCGCTGAATTTGTGTGCTGTGTCTTAGGCGGCGCGTGGCGAGAGAGTGGATGACTTCAGGGCGTTGAACAGCGCGCTGCCTGACCCGGAGCCGATCCCGGTGGAAGCCGTGTCCGGGGCCACCCTGGAGGCGCCCCCGGAGCCTGCGGAAGGCGCTCCGGATGCCCCCGCATCTGCTGCGACCGGCGGGGACCTGCCCCCAGAGACCGCCGAAGGCGCGCCTGATGCCATCGCAGCCGCTGCGCCGAGGGCTGAAGATCCTGCGACGGTGGCGGCGGAGGCGACAGCGGAGGCAACGGCGGAGGCTCCCGCAACGGCTGGGTCTTCGCAGGTGGTGTAGTGGGTGTAGATGGTTAGGGAATTTTGGATATGTTGTTGAATTTTGGTTGCTGCGCAGGTTCAAGATTTTGGGCCTGCGCACGCAACCGCCACTACTAATTTGTTGGCGGCTTCGTGGATGGTGGTAATAAATGTGATGGGTCTGCAACTGAATTTTCTGATTTTGCTGACTCTGGGAGCTCGGTTGAGTGGACTGAGGAGTCGACGGAGGAGGACTTGGACTATTTTGCGGCCTTGGATGTGGCAGCGGCGGAAGCTTCGCCGCACGCTGCGGGTACAGAAGATGTGCCTGGTCCGAGCACCGGGCGCCGGCGGCGAAGGGCGGTTGCGAAGCGTAGAGTGAGTGGGGCGGAGGGAGATCGGCTTCGTGTGAGTAGGGCTGGCCGGCAGGAACTGTTGTCGTTGCCAGCCGTCGTGAGTACGGGTGAGGGGGAATTGCGAAGTCTTTTTGCGGGTGAGGAGCTTAGGATAATGTTATTTAATTACAGGGAGATGGGAATTATTCCTAAGGTTGAGCCGATGTAGAGTGTGGTGCCCTCGCTTGTATATGTGTAAAGGCTTGTGTGATGAGGTTGTGTGCCCCCGCACACTTGGCTATGCTTGCGAAGGCGTTATGTACTTGGTCTGGTGAGTTTTGTTATGCTGTGCTGGTCCGGCTGCACCCTTAGGCAACTTATGTACGGATAGTCTTCGCAGTAGGCTGAGGTTTTTCGCACTTGTTGTGCTAGTCCGGCTGCACCCTTAGGCGACTTCTGCACGGATAGTCTTCGCGGTAGACTTAGGTTTTTTCGCACTTGTTGTGCTAGTCCGGCTGCACCCTTAGGCGACTTCTGCACGGATAGTCTTCGCGGTAGACTTAGGTTTTTTCGCACTTGTTGTGCTAGTCCGGCTGCACCCTTAGGCGACTTCTGCACGGATAGTCTTCGCGGTAGACTTAGGTTTTTTCGCACTTGTTGTGCTAGTCCGGCTGCACCCTTAGGCGACTTCTGCACGGATAGTCTTCGCGGTAGACTTAGGTTTTTTCGCACTTGTTGTGCTAGTCCGGCTGCACCCTTAGGCGACTTCTGCACGGATAGTCTTCGCGGTAGACTTTGGTTTTTTCGCACTTGTTGTGCTAGTCCGGCTGCTGTGGCAGAACCTCCCAAGGTATCGGGCCCACATGCACTTGTCCTTGTCTCAAAGACCTCAGACCGCCATGCATGTGCACCAGATAACTTAACAGGATCCGTCCGATTGCCCCAAGGACATCGGATAAACCACTTACAACCAGAACCGCGGGATTAAGTAACACAGATCACACACACCAATATTTTTGCAGCGGAAATATTATTACCAAATTTTACAAGTTACAAAAATTTTACATTATTTTATCGAAGTGATTATAAGTTTGAAATATATATGCTAGCTCAAATGACCATCCTCAATAAGAAGTATAAGGGAGTTACTTAAACTTATAAGAAGGCCGAGCCCACCGGCACTTAACACCATCATCAGCAGCACAAAACTAGGACCTAAAAAACAACAGGGAATAAAACCCTGAGTATGGAATTACTCAGCAAGACTTACCCGACTAAAGAAAAGACTCTCAAGGGTATGCTGGATTTAGGAATCAAGGAGAGGCTTTAGCGAGAATCAACTTAGATACTTTGCAGAAATAGCTTACTAAAGTGAATCCTTACTTTCAATGTTTTAAGGCCAGATTAAATATTAATAGACTCTGTTTGCATCTAGTCTAATTTCACCATCTCATCCATACAACATCATTTTTATTCATAATGTTTACATCCTGACTTAGGTTGTAGGTCGGAGATCAAGTCTCCACTCTCCGGGGATATAACGGCGATCCGAATCGATTTACTCAGCTGAGGATCTCTAACCACACGACATAGGTTTCTCGTAAACCTTGCATGTCTACCATTCCCACGGATCCTCCACTGCATGAACAGGTCCGCGCCACCCGAGAGCACACCACCCCTTTTAGGCGGTCCTTTGCCAGGAGGGTACGTGCCACTCTCGCCATCTCTCCACTCCCAGTGCGCGATTGTCTTTTCATGTATGGAATAGCCGGGTTCAAGCTTACCCTGTCCCATATCCAGGGCATGTGGCTAGTTAAGATAGTCCTTAATCAACAGGCCTACATACGCATCCAATCCTTAATTAACCTGGACGGAACATCACCTGTTCCTAGCCCAAGTCCCGATTTAAGTACTTCCATCCTTGGGATTGTTTGTGTTCCTTAGGATGAAAAGAGCATCAAAGGGAACTTTGCAGTAAGATCCCACCACGCTCTCAATGAAAATATTCTTGCAGGTAGAAGCCATCTTTCCTCAGGATAACCCCTGAGCAAGGCCTTAACGCAAAAGACAACCTCTATCCACAAGATCTGAGCAGGGCTAAGCATTTTTGTAAATCATATTTTGATACTTCATCAGAAGTATCTATAAAGGTATGGATATCAAGGTAGGCAATGCATCAGAGGGTTTCCAAGCAATTCCTATAAACTTAATGCACATTTCACTAGACTTAAAGTGTATAAAAGTCTTTTAAAAATACAAGGAAGGGGCAAATGCACCGGGGCTTGCCTTTGTTGCAGAGACGGAGTTCTAGATCCCTCTATTAAACCCCAGTTAGATGGCTCCCATCACTTGATGAGCAGGCACTAAAGCAGACTCCTCTTCAGAAACCACTTCTTGAATTTCATCTTCTTCTTCTTCTGGGAATTCTACATGTAATGATATGAACATGAATGCATATATTTGTGCAACTACAAAGAAGATACTTTAAAGCAGTACAAACTACACCTTACTAAAGGTGCACACAAAACTAACCAAACAACAGGGGAGCTAAACATTCTAATATCATCACTAAGCTCTCAAACCACACCAGGGAAAATCTGCCTTCATAACCAAGAACTCTATGCTTGTCTTAAGTAAGGACTTACTTCTCTGATTTGAATCCTACAACTTGAACTTCTAGAGGATTAGAACAATCTTCAAACTACGCCAAAAATCCAGATCCCACTAGGCACTCTTGCTTCTTTATCCTAAGATCAGGTTTCACTTGTTAAACTTGTTCCTTTTTCCAAATTTCTAATCCACATGTGATTATGTTCTTCTTATTATTCCAATTAGGGACTCTACAAGGATTTCTGAGCAAATGGCTTATAGACAGCACCAAACTTTTACCAAGAGCTTATCTTCTGATAACAAGACTCTCCACAAGTTTCCACAATTTTTGGTGCTCACATTTGCTCCCTAAATATTCAATTAATCCTTTTGAGAGCACACTTAAACTACTTAAAATTTGTAAACTGCACTAAAGATCCCAAAAACACCTTTACCAGAGAGCTTCAGTGATCTCATAAACCTATAGTGCACGCGTGAACTCGATCGGAAATGGCGCGAGTTAACGGGTCAGCGCGGAGGTAATTCACGGCGCCAAACCATGGCGGCGGAGTTCTGTTCTGGTTAGTACAAAATAGTAGAGTTAAAAATTCCAAGTTGATAAGCTTCACTGACCTTATGTGAACACAAAATGAGCGCCACATGGTCGAGGAAATTTTCGAAGATCCCTGGCCACGGTGAGGTGAGATGAAACTCGATGGCACTTTGGAGATGCGCCTTTGGTGCAATAGCCTGAAACCGAGTACGAGGGCGCTTGGGCGATGTTGAACTTGCGGTAGCGCTGCGGACGCGACGAGGGAGAACGTCAGCGAGGAGGCAGGCAACGGCTGGGGAATTTCTAGGGAGCCGGTGAGCTGCTGTAGAGAGAGCAGCAGGCCCAATAGGCAACAGCGATGTTGGGGAGCCGAGCGCTGGCACAACGATGCAGGAGCTAGAGACAGTGGTGTTCAGCAGCTCCACACAACGATGTGCCAGAGCAAGGAGACGACAACGCGTGCAGTTTCAGCCATGACCCATGGACTCCCAACACGCAAACTCCAGGAAGGAAGAGATCATGACTGGCAAGTGGTAACAACAGAACGGCGTGTCCAGGCGAGGCAAGTACCGGGGAGACGGAGCAGAGAGGAGAGCAGGCTGAGAATAGGAATGCGAGGGGCACTACGAGGAGGGAGCTCGGCTGCTGCTGCCTAAGCGATGGGGTGAGGGGATATATGACGTGGAGAAGGTATTGCTCACTGCTCAGGACTGCACGTGGATTTCTGGAGATGAGACAACGCACAGAGAGACTTCCAGGGAGTATGTGTACTACATATTGGATAAGAACGAGTGGAACAAAGGAGAAAAAATTAGAGAACTGAGCACAAGTACAGGATAAACATCAGCGGCATGGAGATCTTTTTCTCAG
Organism: Zea luxurians; assembly: GCA_029449295.1. Lineage (NCBI taxonomy): Eukaryota > Viridiplantae > Streptophyta > Magnoliopsida > Poales > Poaceae > Zea > Zea luxurians. The sequence continues at coordinate 30,223,881 of JAOPSE010000010.1, read as the reverse complement.
CAAAATTGAACTGGTTTCAGTCAGCTGAACAATATTCAGTCCACCACCAGCCCAACAGCTCGACTTGGAGCAAAGTTTTCTTCTAATCTGAAATAAGAACAGGGAGATCCTTCATCATAAGAAGTATTCCTCCATAATAGATCTCCAAGTTTGATGTAATGGTCATTCACCAAGAATTAAGAGTTAGAAGGGTCCAACACTGAAAGGAATACATGGTTTCTGAAAATTCAGCAAAACTGAATTCGTTTCAGAATCTGAACTGAATTTGGCACCAAACTGAACCCTCATTTGTAACCCCTTCAATCCTCATGATTCCAAGCAATACATGCCAACCTTAGTTAATAAAGTTTGTTCACAAAATGTAACTTTACAAGTTTACTGCAGGAACCTTAGGTCAAAGATTCATGGATCAAAAGTTATAACGCTCCAGAGTGGGGTGAATACACTAGGAACCAGCTGCAGCTAACTGTATAAGAGACTGAACACCACATGTCTGACAGAAAGAATTTAGGCACGTTTTACTCCAACTTTTGTGCAGCACCACGTCACACTGGCTTAAAGAAACTTGTTCACTATTAGATGATCTTCAACTTTGATACAGAAAATTTATCCCAAAACCAAATGGATTAGCCACAAATGAGCTCCAAAATCAGTACCTTTTACTGAATTTCAGTTTCAGTGAACTGAACAAAATTTCAGTCAAAGCAACCTGACAGCCCATCTTGGAGCTAACTTCTCTCCCAAATTTGTGTAGCACCAACCCAGCAGTGCTTAAACAAGTTTGTTCTCCTAGATATGGTCTTAAAACTTGCTACAGAAACTTTGGTTCAAAACCACCTAGAACAGGCACTACACAGCTCCAAAACTGCACTAAAAATATTGATTTCAGACTTTCAGTTCTGAATAAACTAAGTCACCAACCACCTGACAGTCAAACTTTGAGCAGCTGTTACTCCAATTTTTGTATAGGATCATGTCCATCCCCTTTAAAGAAGTTGTTCACCAATATATGGTCTTCAATTCCTCTATAGAAACCTCAGTCCAAAACCTTATAGAACAACCACAAAAGGGCTCCAAACTTGGCACCATACAACAAATTTCAGATTTCAGAACTGAACCAAATTCAGTTATAGGAATGCCTAGCAGCTGATCTTTGGGGGCATTTTTATCCACTTTTTATGTGGGAACAAGCCAAAGTCACTTAAAGAAACTTGTTCACCATCATATGGGCTTCAACTTCTCTATAAATACCATAACACAAAACATTATAGAACAGCCACAAATAGGCTTCAAAACTGCTATCAAAACACTGAAATTCAGTTTCAGTTACTGTTTCCAATCTGAAAATTCAGAAATATAGCAGCACCACTTGGAACCACTCTTTTTCCTGGGTTCCAAATATTTATAGGGGCAAGTTGCTTAATAAAGTTTATACTCTTATAGTTCCTCTACAAGTTTGATATAGTAACCATTAACCAAAACCTCTTGGATTCCAAACTACAATAACCCAAAGTTTGCTCCAATTGCTGAAATTCAGAATCTGAATTTCACTAAGTCTGAAATCTACAATTTCTGACAGCTCTACTTTGGACTAGTTTTTCTCCAAGTTTCATAGAGTGTTAGGGCTAGGTGACTTAACCAAACTTGTACTCCTCATGAAGCTCTATGACTTTGTTATAATGATCATCTTCAAAATGGTTTTAGGTTCAAAGTTACAAGGGTCCAAAGTTGTCTAGTTTATATTATTTTCAGCAATTCCAAAATGAACCCAAAACTGAATTTTTGTACTTAACTCCAAATTCTTCCACACAACTTAGGAATCTCCAAATAAGAAATATATCCACTTTTCCAAGCTCTACAACTTTGATATATGGACTTTTGTCAAATTCTTTCTAGATTTTGAATTCCACTTTTGGGCTAGTTTAGGGTTTCAAACGTGACTTCTTCTCATCTAGTGATTTACCAACTCAATTCATACTCCTAAAAGACAAGTGACTCCTTAATCTCAATCCAACTCTAGTACATGAAACTCATGTCCAAAGTGTCCTTGGTTTAGGAGTTGCTTTGCTTATCCACAAATCACAAGGAAGGTTTTCAAATCTCACTTAGGGTTTTGAGGTCAATCCTTCGGCCCAAGTATTTCTTCCACTTGATCTAACTTTGAAAACAAGGTTGCTATGGACTCTAGGACTTGCCTTTAATACTTTAAATTCTAAGCCAGCTTACTACTTGCTCAAGAGACGAATTCTCTTCCCATGTCTTAAGCAAAGTCCTTAATTAAGCTATATACTCTTATACACAACACCACATTCATTAAATTTTTTTTTCGACCTAGTGAATGCATTCTAGGTGTAACAAGCAAGTTAATGCAAATGCTTATGATGACATGTCATAGTTTTAGTTCACGTAACACCAGGGGTGTTACAACCTTCCCCCTAAAAAGAAATCTCGTCCCGAGATTTAAAACTCTAGGCTTAGTAACGGAAAAGGAAATGCGTCACTGGCTTATTTCCCCATTACTCCTACAAAGCAGGGGTGTGCCCCTATTGGTTTATATCAGAAATAAACTACACAAACCTTAGGTTTGCAGGGCACTAGAAACTCAGGAACATGCTCTTCCAAATACTCCTCCGATTTCTATGTGGTTTCATCTTCCATGGGTTGGTTCAACTATAGCTTATAAAACTTGATAACTTTTCTTCAAGTAATCGATCCTTTTGATCCAAAACCTTTATGGGATATTCCAAGTAGGTTAAATCTGGTCCAAGGTTAACATCTGAAATATCAATAACATGCTTGGGTACTCGAAAACATTTCTTTAACTGGGACACGTGGAACATGTTGTGCACTGTTGACAAATTCTTTGGCAATTGTACCTTATAAACTACTGGTCCACCAAATGAACTGAGTTCCAAGGCTTCACGAATAGGAAAAGGTAGTATAGAAAAGCAAAGATAGGTAGCATGAATAGGATGGATGAAACATGTACTAAGCTACTATATAGGGGGCTTAACTTAAAATTGTATGTCATGATGCATGCTCGACCTATTCGTCCTCACAATTCTTGCCAACATATAGTAGCTTTCACGTTCTATGGCGGTGGCATACCTACTCACTCCGTTATTGATCACTAGTCGCACTTTCCTAGGGTTTAGTTAGTGTACCTGCAGAAAATTGCATTATAGTTGCGGGTTAGTGGTTAGTATCTTAAACTAAGCCACCTTATAGTCCTTAGTTTAGGGCTTAACAGAGGATGTCGCTAGCATTATAGTTTTTCAAAACTGTTTTTCAAAGCCAAACAATATGTTTAGTTGAAAATAGGTTTTACGAAATCAACACTTTTGTTTTGAAAATACGTATGTGACCGTATATACTTAATCTCGCTCCGATACCAGCTGTGGCAGAACCTCCCAAGGTATCGGGCCCACATGCACTTGTCCTTGTCTCAAAGACCTCAGACCGCCATGCATGTGCACCAGATAACTTAACAGGATCCGTCCGATTGCCCCAAGGACATCGGATAAACCACTTACAACCAGAACCGCGGGATTAAGTAACACAGATCACACACACCAATATTTTTGCAGCGGAAATATTATTACCAAATTTTACAAGTTACAAAAATTTTACATTATTTTATCGAAGTGATTATAAGTTTGAAATATATATGCTAGCTCAAATGACCATCCTCAATAAGAAGTATAAGGGAGTTACTTAAACTTATAAGAAGGCCGAGCCCACCGGCACTTAACATCATCATCAGCAGCACAAAACTAGGACCTAAAAAACAACAGGGAATAAAACCCTGAGTATGGAATTACTCAGCAAGACTTACCCGACTAAAGAAAAGACTCTCAAGGGTATGCTGGATTTAGGAATCAAGGAGAGGCTTTAGCAAGAATCAACTTAGATACTTTGCAGAAATAGCTTACTAAAGTGAATCCTTACTTTCAATGTTTTAACGCCAGATTAAATATTAATAGACTCTGTTTGCATCTAGTCTAATTTCACCATCTCATCCATACAACATCATTTTTATTCATAATGTTTACATCCTGACTTAGGTTGTAGGTCGGAGATCAAGTCTCCACTCTCCGGGGATATAACGGCGATCCGAATCGATTTACTCAGCTGAGGATCTCTAACCACACGACATAGGTTTCTCGTAAACCTTGCATGTCTACCATTCCCACGGATCCTCCACTGCATGAACAGGTCCGCGCCACCCGAGAGCACACCACCCCTTTTAGGCGGTCCTTTGCCAGGAGGGTACGTGCCACTCTCGCCATCTCTCCACTCCCAGTGCGCGATTGTCTTTTCATGTATGGAATAGCCGGGTTCAAGCTTACCCTGTCCCATATCCAGGGCATGTGGCTAGTTAAGATAGTCCTTAATCAACAGGCCTACATACGCATCCAATCCTTAATTAACCTGGACGGAACATCACCTGTTCCTAGCCCAAGTCCCGATTTAAGTACTTCCATCCTTGGGATTGTTTGTGTTCCTTAGGATGAAAAGAGCATCAAAGGGAACTTTGCAGTAAGATCCCACCACGCTCTCAATGAAAATATTCTTGCAGGTAGAAGCCATCTTTCCTCAGGATAACCCCTGAGCAAGGCCTTAACGCAAAAGACAACCTCTATCCACAAGATCTGAGCAGGGCTAAGCATTTTTGTAAATCATATTTTGATACTTCATCAGAAGTATCTATAAAGGTATGGATATCAAGGTAGGCAATGCATCAGAGGGTTTCCAAGCAATTCCTATAAACTTAATGCACATTTCACTAGACTTAAAGTGTATAAAAGTCTTTTAAAAATACAAGGAAGGGGCAAATGCACCGGGGCTTGCCTTTGTTGCAGAGACGGAGTTCTAGATCCCTCTATTAAACCCCAGTTAGATGGCTCCCATCACTTGATGAGCAGGCACTAAAGCAGACTCCTCTTCAGAAACCACTTCTTGAATTTCATCTTCTTCTTCTTCTGGGAATTCTACATGTAATGATATGAACATGAATGCATATATTTGTGCAACTACAAAGAAGATACTTTAAAGCAGTACAAACTACACCTTACTAAAGGTGCACACAAAACTAACCAAACAACAGGGGAGCTAAACATTCTAATATCATCACTAAGCTCTCAAACCACACCAGGGAAAATCTGCCTTCATAACCAAGAACTCTATGCTTGTCTTAAGTAAGGACTTACTTCTCTGATTTGAATCCTACAACTTGAACTTCTAGAGGATTAGAACAATCTTCAAACTACGCCAAAAATCCAGATCCCACTAGGCACTCTTGCTTCTTTATCCTAAGATCAGGTTTCACTTGTTAAACTTGTTCCTTTTTCCAAATTTCTAATCCACATGTGATTATGTTCTTCTTATTATTCCAATTAGGGACTCTACAAGGATTTCTGAGCAAATGGCTTATAGACAGCACCAAACTTTTACCAAGAGCTTATCTTCTGATAACAAGACTCTCCACAAGTTTCCACAATTTTTGGTGCTCACATTTGCTCCCTAAATATTCAATTAATCCTTTTGAGAGCACACTTAAACTACTTAAAATTTGTAAACTGCACTAAAGATCCCAAAAACACCTTTACCAGAGAGCTTCAGTGATCTCATAAACCTATAGTGCACGCGTGAACTCGATCGGAAATGGCGCGAGTTAACGGGTCAGCGCGGAGGTAATTCACGGCGCCAAACCATGGCGGCGGAGTTCTGTTCTGGTTAGTACAAAATAGTAGAGTTAAAAATTCCAAGTTGATAAGCTTCACTGACCTTATGTGAACACAAAATGAGCGCCACATGGTCGAGGAAATTTTCGAAGATCCCTGGCCACGGTGAGGTGAGATGAAACTCGATGGCACTTTGGAGATGCGCCTTTGGTGCAATGGCCTGAAACCGAGTACGAGGGCGCTTGGGCGATGTTGAACTTGCGGTAGCGCTGCGGACGCGACGAGGGAGAACGTCAGCGAGGAGGCAGGCAACGGCTGGGGAATTTCTAGGGAGCCGGTGAGCTGCTGTAGAGAGAGCAGCAGGCCCAATAGGCAACAGCGATGTTGGGGAGCCGAGCGCTGGCACAACGATGCAGGAGCTAGAGACAGTGGTGTTCAGCAGCTCCACACAACGATGTGCCAGAGCAAGGAGACGACAACGCGTGCAGTTTCAGCCATGACCCATGGACTCCCAACACGCAAACTCCAGGAAGGAAGAGATCATGACTGGCAAGTGGTAACAACAGAACGGCGTGTCCAGGCGAGGCAAGTACCGGGGAGACGGAGCAGAGAGGAGAGCAGGCTGAGAATAGGAATGCGAGGGGCACTACGAGGAGGGAGCTCGGCTGCTGCTGCCTAAGCGATGGGGTGAGGGGATATATGACGTGGAGAAGGTATTGCTCACTGCTCAGGACTGCACGTGGATTTCTGGAGATGAGACAACGCACAGAGAGACTTCCAGGGAGTATGTGTACTACATATTGGATAAGAACGAGTGGAACAAAGGAGAAAAAATTAGAGAACTGAGCACAAGTACAGGATAAACATCAGCGGCATGGAGATCTTTTTCTCAGCAAAATTGAACTGGTTTCAGTCAGCTGAACAATATTCAGTCCACCACCAGCCCAACAGCTCGACTTGGAGCAAAGTTTTCTTCTAATCTGAAATAAGAACAGGGAGATCCTTCATCATAAGAAGTATTCCTCCATAATAGATCTCCAAGTTTGATGTAATGGTCATTCACCAAGAATTAAGAGTTAGAAGGGTCCAACACTGAAAGGAATACATGGTTTCTGAAAATTCAGCAAAACTGAATTCGTTTCAGAATCTGAACTGAATTTGGCACCAAACTGAACCCTCATTTGTAACCCCTTCAATCCTCATGATTCCAAGCAATACATGCCAACCTTAGTTAATAAAGTTTGTTCACAAAATGTAACTTTACAAGTTTACTGCAGGAACCTTAGGTCAAAGATTCATGGATCAAAAGTTATAACGCTCCAGAGTGGGGTGAATACACTAGGAACCAGCTGCAGCTAACTGTATAAGAGACTGAACACCACATGTCTGACAGAAAGAATTTAGGCACGTTTTACTCCAACTTTTGTGCAGCACCACGTCACACTGGCTTAAAGAAACTTGTTCACTATTAGATGATCTTCAACTTTGATACAGAAAATTTATCCCAAAACCAAATGGATTAGCCACAAATGAGCTCCAAAATCAGTACCTTTTACTGAATTTCAGTTTCAGTGAACTGAACAAAATTTCAGTCAAAGCAACCTGACAGCCCATCTTGGAGCTAACTTCTCTCCCAAATTTGTGTAGCACCAACCCAGCAGTGCTTAAACAAGTTTGTTCTCCTAGATATGGTCTTAAAACTTGCTACAGAAACTTTGGTTCAAAACCACCTAGAACAGGCACTACACAGCTCCAAAACTGCACTAAAAATATTGATTTCAGACTTTCAGTTCTGAATAAACTAAGTCACCAACCACCTGACAGTCAAACTTTGAGCAGCTGTTACTCCAATTTTTGTATAGGATCATGTCCATCCCCTTTAAAGAAGTTGTTCACCAATATATGGTCTTCAATTCCTCTATAGAAACCTCAGTCCAAAACCTTATAGAACAACCACAAAAGGGCTCCAAACTTGGCACCATACAACAAATTTCAGATTTCAGAACTGAACCAAATTCAGTTATAGGAATGCCTAGCAGCTGATCTTTGGGGGCATTTTTATCCACTTTTTATGTGGGAACAAGCCAAAGTCACTTAAAGAAACTTGTTCACCATCATATGGGCTTCAACTTCTCTATAAATACCATAACACAAAACATTATAGAACAGCCACAAATAGGCTTCAAAACTGCTATCAAAACACTGAAATTCAGTTTCAGTTACTGTTTCCAATCTGAAAATTCAGAAATATAGCAGCACCACTTGGAACCACTCTTTTTCCTGGGTTCCAAATGTTTATAGGGGCAAGTTGCTTAATAAAGTTTATACTCTTATAGTTCCTCTACAAGTTTGATATAGTAACCATTAACCAAAACCTCTTGGATTCCAAACTACAATAACCCAAAGTTTGCTCCAATTGCTGAAATTCAGAATCTGAATTTCACTAAGTCTGAAATCTACAATTTCTGACAGCTCTACTTTGGACTAGTTTTTCTCCAAGTTTCATAGAGTGTTAGGGCTAGGTGACTTAACCAAACTTGTACTCCTCATGAAGCTCTATGACTTTGTTATAATGATCATCTTCAAAATGGTTTTAGGTTCAAAGTTACAAGGGTCCAAAGTTGTCTAGTTTATATTATTTTCAGCAATTCCAAAATGAACCCAAAACTGAATTTTTGTACTTAACTCCAAATTCTTCCACACAACTTAGGAATCTCCAAATAAGAAATATATCCACTTTTCCAAGCTCTACAACTTTGATATATGGACTTTTGTCAAATTCTTTCTAGATTTTGAATTCCACTTTTGGGCTAGTTTAGGGTTTCAAACGTGACTTCTTCTCATCTAGTGATTTACCAACTCAATTCATACTCCTAAAAGACAAGTGACTCCTTAATCTCAATCCAACTCTAGTACATGAAACTCATGTCCAAAGTGTCCTTGGTTTAGGAGTTGCTTTGCTTATCCACAAATCACAAGGAAGGTTTTCAAATCTCACTTAGGGTTTTGAGGTCAATCCTTCGGCCCAAGTATTTCTTCCACTTGATCTAACTTTGAAAATAAGGTTGCTATGGACTCTAGGACTTGCCTTTAATACTTTAAATTCTAAGCCAGCTTACTACTTGCTCAAGAGACGAATTCTCTTCCCATGTCTTAAGCAAAGTCCTTAATTAAGCTATATACTCTTATACACAACACCACATTCATTAAATTTTTTTTTTCGACCTAGTGAATGCATTCTAGGTGTAACAAGCAAGTTAATGCAAATGCTTATGATGACATGTCATAGTTTTAGTTCACGTAACACCAGGGGTGTTACAGCTGCACCCTTAGGCGACTTCGGCACGGATTTGTCGCACGCGAGGGTGGCTAGCGCTGAGCCTCGCGGTGACCTCGTATTGGTCGAATGTCGAAGACCGTCGTTGCGGTCTTTTTTCGACGCATGTTTTTGCGGGGGATTTTTCAGACATATATTACATGGCTCCGCCTCATTAAAAACCTCACCCCCCGGGAGGAAAAGAGTGCGGACCAGAATAAGATTGTTTTTGCGAATTACAAGGGTGAATCAGCCCTGATGAGTCAAACAAAAAATTTGCGGAGGTTGTCGATGTTCCAGGAGTGCTCCAGGTCTTCGCCGTTTGGCGTTGTGAGCCTGTAAGCGCTAGGGGAAGCTTTCGTCTTGACTATAAAGGGGCCTTCCCACTTGGGCTCCAGCTTGCCCCTGGACTCTGTCCGAACCGTTCGGACGAGTACGAGGTCCCCTTCGCTAAATTCCCTCGGGATGACTGCGTGGTCGCGCCATGCTTTTGTCTGAGCTTGGTATTTGTTTAGGGCCTGTAGAGCGAAGACTCGGTCTCCGTCAATGAGATCCTTTGAAGTTGGCTCGTCCACATCGGGGACGGCTGACGGAACTGTTCGCGGGGACCCATGTTTTATTTCTTGCGGGATCATGGCCTCCGATCCGTATAGAAGGCGGAAAGGAGTAAACCCGGTCGCCCTGCACTCAGTCGTGTTTAGTGCCCAGACCGCCTCGGGTAGCAAATCGGTCCATCTGCCCTTTTTTTCATTGAGGAGCATCTTTTTGACAGCTGTGAAGATTTTTCCATTGGCACGTTCCACAACTCCGTTGGACTGCGGATGATAGACTGAAGCGAAGGCAAGCTTGGTGCCAATGGAGAAGCAGAAATCCTTGAAGTCTTGGCTGTCAAACTGCTTGCCGTTGTCAACTGTAAGTTCGGACGGTACTCCGAAGCGGCAAACAATGTTTTGCCAAAAGAACCTTTGGGCAGTTTTTGATGTTATTGTGGAAACAGCCCTTGCCTCGATCCATTTGGTGAAGTAGTCGACAGCGACGAAGGCGAACTTAAGGTTCCCCTGGGCGGTGGGCAGGGGCCCAACAATGTCTAGGCCCCAGCGTTGGAGAGGCCATGTGTGGGCGATCAGTTTTGTATACTGCGAGGGGCTGCCTGACCGAGGAGAAAACTTCTGGCAGGCTTCGCAGGACCTAGTGACCCGATTTGCGGCGCAGATCATTGCGGGCCAGTAAAAGCCTTGGCGGATCACCTTAGCAGCCAGGGCCCTTGGCCCTGCGTGTGAGCCGCACGTGCCACTGTGGACTTCGCGTAGGATCTGGATTCCTTCGGTTTCGGTGACGCACTTAAGCATTGGCTGACTGACCCCTTTTTTGTAGAGTTGGCCTTCAATTAGTGCGAAGTCTCGGCTTCGATGTCTGAGGAGCTTGGCCTCACTGATGTCGGCTGGATGATAGTACCCCTGTAGGAACAGGGTTATTGGTGCCCGCCAGTCTTCGATCATGATAAGGTTGACTATGCGGTGGCCCTCGCTGTCATTGGTTATTTGGAGCCCTTCGGGGCTCCGGACGGCTGGCGTGCCGATGACATGAAAGAACACATCGGAGGGCAAAGATTCGCCCCTGGCGGCAGCCTTGGCCAATGCGTCGGCCTGTTCATTCTTGGCCCGATCCACATGCTGCAAGGTGAATCCCTTGAATTGTCTCTCGAGACTTCGGATGGCCGCGAGGTACTGCATGAGCGCGGGGTCCTTTGCTGCATAGTCTTTCTCGACTTGGCCGGCAACTACCTTGGAGTCTGTTTTGATGATGCAGGTGGTGACTCCGAGGGCCCTTAGCTTGCGGAGGCCGAGGATGACTGCTTCGTATTCTGCTATATTATTTGTGCATCTGTCGGATTCAAGATTGAAGCTGAGGCGTGCTGCATATCTGTGCTTGACCCCGACTGGTGAGGTGATGACTGCAGCGACGCCTGCCCCCGCATGGCACCATGCGCCGTCGCAATGGATCATCCAAACCTTCTCTGCGGACGGGTCTGGCTGTGTTGTTGGCCCAGTCCAGTCGACGACGAAGTCTGCCAGGACTTGAGACTTGATGGCTGTCCTGGGCTCGAAGCTGATGTGGTAGCCGGAGAGTTCGGCCGCCCACTTGGCAATCCTCACTGATGCCTCCGGGTTTCTGAATAATTCACCGAGTCCCCTGTTTGAGGTGACTCGAACCTTGAATGCTTCGAAGTAATGGCGCAGTTTGCGCGAAGACATGACGACTGCGTAGGCAATCTTCTCCAGCTCTGTCATGTTGCACTTGGACGGTGTCAGCACTTCGGAGACATAGTACACGGGGCACTGCCTGACCACGCCCTCGACTGTCTGCTCCTGCACTAGTGCCGCGCTGACCGCATGCGGCGAAGCCGCGACGTAGAGCAACAGGGGGAGCGAGGAGTCAGGGCTGGTAAGGACGGCCAACTCTGTCAGGTACTATTTTAATGAGGCGAAAGCCGCCGCCTGCTCTGGTCCCCAGGCGAAGTCTTTTGCACCACGGAGTGTTTTGAGGAAGGGGAGACTTCGCTCGGCGGACCTGGAGATGAATCTGTTGAGAGCGGCCAATCTGCCTGTCAGGCGCTGGACGTCCCTGACGGACTGCGGAGGCGTCATGTCTATGATGGCCTGAATCTTGGTTGGGTTGGCCTCGATGCCACGGTGTGATACCAGGTAGCCCAATATTTTGCCTTGGCGAACGCCGAAGACGCACTTTTCCGGGTTTAGGCGGAGTTTAGCGTCTCGCATGTTCGCAAATGTTTCGGCGAGGTCGGCGAGATGGTCCTCCTTGCTCTTGCTGGCGACGACGACGTCGTCCACATATGTGAATATGTTTCTGCCAACTTGCACTTCGAGCACTGTTTTGGTAAGCCTGGAGAAGGTGGATCCGGCGTTCTTGAGTCCCTCCGGCATTCTGATGAAGCAATATGTGCCGAAGGGTGTTATAAAGCTGGTGCTAGCCTTGTCTTCTTCCTTCATGTATATCTGGTGGTAACCGAAGAAGCAGTCGAGGAGGGACATGACTTCGCATCCGGCCACGCTATCGACTATTTTGTCGATCCGCGGCAACGGGAAATTGTCCTTTGGGCAGGCTTTATTGAGACTGGTGAAGTCGATGCACATTCGCCACTTCCCGCTCTTTTTCTGCACCATCACGACATTGGAGAGCCATGTGGGGTAAGCCACCGGCTCGATGAATTTGGCTTCCAGGAGGCGGTGCACTTCTGCCTTGGCGGCCTCCGTCTTCTCGTCGGACATCTTGCGAAGCCGCTGTTTTTTCGGCCTTACCTAAGGGTCGATTCCCAGACTGTGCTCAATTATTGAACGGCTAACCCCGACCAGATCGAGGGCTGACCAGGCGAAGACATCTTTGTTCTTGGACAGGCAGCAGAGGAGCTTCTCCTCTTCATGCGAAGTAAGGTCTTCGCTGATAATGACTGTCTGCCTGGGCGTAGCCTGGTCGAGGGGGACAGTCTTGGTCCCGTCGTTGCTCTGCAGCTGTGCCTTGTTGTGCTGCTTATTGGTTGGGCTTGCGGGCGCGGGGACCTCGCGCTGGGCCGTGAGGCAGTGCACGTTTCTCTGACCGGGCACGAAGTCCCGCTCTATGTTGCGCGCAGTCTGTTGATTGCCGAAGACCGTGATGACGCCTAACGGACCTGGTATCTTCATACATAGGTACAGTCCGTGAATGGCTGCTTCGAACTTATTGATAGAGCCCCGGCCCATGATGGCATTGTATGAATATACCATGTCCACGATATCAAAGGTTATTTGCTTGCTTCGGGCATTGGGTGCTACACCGAAGGAGAGAGGCAGCTCTATTTTGCCGACAGGAAAGGTGCCCTTGCCGCCGAAGCCATACAACGGGTTGTCCGAAGGCTTGAGCAGGCTGTGGCTTATGCCCATGCGATCGAAGGCGTGGAGGAAGATGATGTCCGCCTGACTGCCGTTGTCAACTAGGACTTTGTGCAGGTCCCAGCCTACCACGCTGCAATTGATAACCATGGCGTCGCAGTGGGGGGCGCTGCGCAGGTCGACGTCTCGTGCGTCGAAGGTTAGCGGTATGTGGGACCACTTTGTCTGCACGACTGGGCCGGTGACGGCGACGTGGTTGATGCTGCGGTAGTGGTCCCGCTTCTGCCGCTTTGTGTCGAAGTCGGTGCTGGACCCCCCAGTTATCATGTGAATGACTCCGCGATATGGTTGATCGGCGAAGTCTTCCTGCTTTGGTGCTTGGGGGATGTTTTGATGTTGATGATGTGGTGGTGGGGGTGGGGGAGGTACGATTTGTACTTCCTGATGGTGTTGGTAAGCGTGGTGCGGTGGATGCGGAGCGGGGGCGTGGATATATGGTGGAGGGGGTTGCTGGTAAGTGTGTGCGACAATTCGGGGGTTGTCGGCTGGTTGCGCCCGTGCCATCCTGTCTCTGGTGGCCTTCGTTTCTGGGCAGTCTTTGGTTTGGTGGGCGCAGTCTTCGCCGTGGAAGAGGCAGTAGAATCGGCGCGGCGGCTGCGCGCGCCCCCGACCCCTACCGCGTGTACCATTTCCGCGGCCCTGGGGGGGATACTCCTGGCGACGAGGGGCGTCAGCAGCGGGATGCTGGTTGGCGATGTTATGCACTTGCTGTTGATTGCGGCCGTCTCGACCGGAGTCCGGCTGCGGAGTCCTCGTCCACGTGCGGCTGGACTGTGGAGCATCTTTTGGCTTCCTTTGGGACTCAACCTTGCGCTGGTGTAGCTCTTCGGATTTGGCGTACTTTTCAAACAGCTGATATAATTCCTGGAGGTTCTTGGGCGGATCTCTGATGCAGTGGCTGTAAAGGACGCCGGCGCGAAGGCCACTGATAGCGTAGTGGATGGCGATCTGGTCATCGACTGAGGGCAGCTGTGACTTGAGTGTTAAAAATTTGCGGTAATACTCTCGCAGAGTCTCCTTTTCTAGCTGCTTGCAGAGCGAGAGTTCGGCCAATGCGTCGGTGTCTGGGCGGTACCCTTGGAAGTTGAGCAGGAACTTGTCCCGAAGGCTTCTCCAGGAATCAATGGACAGCGGAGGCAACCTGGTGAACCAGGTGAGAGCTGGGCCCTCTAGGGTGATGATGAAAGACTTCGCCATTGTGGCGTCGTCCCCTCCGGAAGATGCAACGGCGACCTGATAACTCATTATGTATTGTGCCGGGTCGGTGCTGCCGTTGTACTTGGGATAGGTCCCTGCCTGGAAGTTAGCTGGCCAAGGCGTCACTTGCAGGTGTGGCGCCAGGGGACTTCGCTCGTCGAGATAGTTGACCCCTTGGAATGGCGCGGCGTGCGGGAAGGTGTAGTCGTGCTAGGGGAAACGCGGGTCTTCCGGTTGCGCGCGGTGTTGCAGGGGTGGCCCATGCTGCAGGCCGAGGTGGCCTTCGCGCGTGTCTTCCAGTTGTGCGCGCTGCTGGAGGGGTGGCTCGTGCTGCAGGCCAAGGTGGCCTTCGCGCTGCATCAGCGCGATCTCCCGCTCGAGGTCCTAGGCCTTCTGCTCTTCGTCGCGTATCATTTGCCGCACTTTGGCTAGTGCGGACACGCGCTGGCGCTTGGCCTCCAGTATCTCTTTCTGCCTCTGGAGATTGCGGTTCTTGAGGCGCAGGGCGCGCAGCTGTAGCTATTCTTCCGCTGAGACACCAAGGACTTCACCGTCCTCGGTGAGGTCCACGCCCTCCAGTGGTGCGAAGCCTGAGGGTGGCTGCGATTGTCCTTCAGGGCCGCAGGTGCGGAGAGTGTTGTCTTCGCAGGTACGGGGGACGTCGTCTTCAGTGGCCTCTTGGTGGGTGGATTAGGTGAGGGCAAGGGCCTTGCCCTTTCTTGCGGTGAGCAGTGCTGCCTTCGCAGCCTCGTCAGCCTTCGGGTTAGCTCTCTTGGGTGCCATCGCGGGTGGTTTTCTCGTAGCACGAACGGTGGGCGCCAAATGTTGGAACTTGCTCTCAGTTGCAAGGGGGTCCAACAAAGGTGAACAGTGACGTCAACAGGGTTCTCGCGCAAGATGGCAATAGCTCTGTTAATCTGCCCCCTCACGGGCACTGTGCGGGGGTATTTATAGGTGTCCGAGTGCCCATCGCCTTGTGTTAAGGACGCATGTGCCCTCAGATACCTAGGTTATCCCCAGAATATTCCCATAAAGCAGGGTTACAGACTGTAATTACAGGAATGCCTTTGCAAATTAGGCCCGTAAAACGCAGCGGCCACGCGGGGCCCGTTACAATGGGCCGGATCACACGTGGGCCTCTGAGCTGGACGAGGCCGCACGATGGGGTGACGATGTCGCAGGCCTTCGTCTGGCGCCGTATCAAGCGAAGGGTGTCCCTGCCTGTTTTGTCTCCGTCGGACCAGCGACTGCAGCGAAGGCCTCGAGCGAAGGGTGGCGTCTTTGCCTTCGCCCCAACAGGCCCCTATGGCTAGTAGTGCTAAAAAGAACCATGCTTTCATGTATCATGATAGGAGACATTCTAGGAATGCCTATAGAAGTTATGATGCTTTTGATTCTCATGCCATGTTTGCTTCTAGTTCTTCCTATATGCATGGTAGAGATATGTCTAGGAGAAATGTTGTTCATCATATGCCTAGGAGAAATGTTGTTAATGTTCCTAGGAAAATTAATGAACCTTCGACAATATATCATGCTTGCAATGCTTCATTTGCTATTTGTAGAAAGGATAAGAAGGTAATTGCTAGGAAGTTAGGGGCCAAATGTAAGGGAGACAAAACTTGCATTTGGGTCCCTAAGACTATTGTGACTAACCTTGTAGGACCCAGCAAGAGTTGGGTACCTAAGACCTAAGCCTAAATTTGCCTTGCAGGTTTATGCATCCGGGGGCTCAAGCTGGATTATCGACAGCGGATGCACAAACCACATGACGGGAGAGAAGAGGATGTTCTCTTCCTACATCAAGAACAATGATCCCCAAGATCCAATAATATTCGGTGATGGGAACCAAGGCAAGGTAAAAGGGTTAGGAAAGATTGCTATTTCATCCGAGCACTCTATTTCTAATGTGTTTTTAGTTGAGTCGCTTGGATATAACTTGTTGTCTGTGAGTCAACTTTGCAATATGGGATATAATTGTTTATTCACAAATGTAGATGTGTATGTCTTTAGAAGAAGTGATGGTTCATTAGCTTTTAAGGGTGTACTAGACGGCAAACTTTATTTAGTTGACTTTGCAAAAGAGGAGGCCGGTCTAGATGCATGCTTAATTGCTAAGACTTGCATGGGCTGGCTGTGGCATCGCCGTTTAGCACATGTGGGGATGAAGAACCTTCACAAGCTTCTAAAGGGAGAACACGTGATAGGTCTAACTAACGTGCATTTCAAAAAAGATAGACCTTGTGCAGCTTGTCAAGCAGGCAAACAGGTGGGAAGCTCTCATCATATCAAAAATGTGATGACCACATCAAGACCTTTGGAGATGCTTCATATGGACCTCTTCGGACCCGTCGCCTATCTAAGCATAGGAGGAAGTAAGTATGGTCTTGTTATAGTTGATGATTTTTCTCGCTTCACTTGGGTATTCTTTTTGCAGGATAAAACTGAAACCCAAGGGACCCTCAAGCGCTTCCTAAGGAGAGCTCAAAATGAGTTTGAGCTCAAGGTGAAGAAGATAAGGAGCGACAACGGGTCCGAGTTCAAGAACCTTCAAGTGGAGGAGTACCTTGAGGAGGAAGGGATCAAGCATGAGTTCTCCGCTCCCTACACACCACAACAAAATGGTGTGGTAGAGAGGAAGAACAGGACGCTCATCGATATGGCGAGGACGATGCTTGGAGAGTTCAAGACCCCCGAGCGCTTTTGGTCGGAAGCCGTGAACACGGCTTGTCACGCCATCAACCGGGTGTATCTTCATTGCCTCCTCAAGAAGACTTCGTATGAGCTTCTAACCAGTAACAAACCCAATGTTTCGTATTTCCGAGTTTTTGGGAGTAAATGCTACATTCTAGTGAAGAAGGGTAGGAATTCCAAATTTGCTCCCAAAGCTGTAGAAGGGTTTTTGTTAGGTTATGAATCAAATACAAAGGCGTATAGAGTCTTCAACAAATCATCGGGTTTGGTTGAAGTCTCTAGCGACGTTGTATTTGATGAGACTAATGGCTCTCCAAGAGAGCAAGTTGTTGATCTTGATGATGTAGATGAAGAAGACGTTCCAACGGCCGCGATACGCACCATGGCGATTGGAGATGTGCGGCCTCAGGAACAAAAAGAGCAAGATAAACCTTCTTCCTCAACGATGGTGAATCCCCCAACCCAAGATGACGAACAGGTACATCAAGTGGAGGCGTGTGATCAAGGGGGAGCACAGGATGGCCAAGTTGAAGAGGAAGAAGCACCTCAGGCACCTCCAACCCAAGTTCGAGCGACGATTCAAAGGAATCATCCCGTCGACCAAATATTGGGTGATATTAGCAAGGGAGTAACTACTCGTTCTAGATTAGTTAATTTTTGTGAGCATTACTCCTTTGTCTCTTCTATTGAGCCTTTCAGGGTAGAAGAGGCCTTGCTAGATCCGGACTGGGTGTTGGCCATGCAGGAAGAGCTCAACAACCTCAAGCAGAATGAAGTTTGGACACTGGCGCCTCGTCCCAAGCAAAATGTTGTGGGAACTAAGTGGGTGTTCCACAACAAACAGGACGAGCACGGGGTGGTGACGAGGAACAAGGCTCGACTTGTGGCAAAAGGTTATGCCCAAGTCGCAGGTTTGGACTTTGAGGAGACTTTTGCTCCTGTGGCTAGGCTAGAGTCTATTCGTATATTGCTAGCATATGCCGCTCACCATTCTTTCAGGTTGTTTCAAATGGATGTGAAGAGCGCTTTCCTCAACGGGCCAATCAAGGAGGAGGTGTATGTAGAGCAACCCCCTGGCTTCGAGGATGAACGGTACCCCGACCACGTGTGTAAGCTCTCTAAGGCGCTCTATGGACTTAAGCAAGCCCCAAGAGCATGGTATGAATGCCTTAGAGACTTTTTAATTGCTAATGCTTTCAAGGTTGGGAAAGCCGATCCAACTCTATTCACTAAGACTTGTGATGGTGATCTTTTTGTATGCCAAATTTATGTCGATGACATAATATTTGGTTCTACTAATCAAAAGTCTTGTGAAGAGTTTAGCAGGGTGATGACGCAGAAATTTGAGATGTCGATGATGGGTGAGTTGAACTACTTCCTTGGATTCCAAGTGAAGCAACTCAAGGATGGCACCTTCATCTCCCAAACGAAGTACACGAAAGACTTGCTAAAGCGGTTTGGGATGAAGGACGCCAAGCCCGCAAAGACTCTGATGGGAACCGACGGACACACCGACCTCAACAAAGGAGGTAAGTCCGTTGATCAAAAGGCATACCGGTCAATGATAGGGTCTTTACTTTATTTATGTGCTAGTAGACCGGATATTATGCTTAGCGTATGCATGTGTGCTAGATTTCAATCCGATCCAAGGGAGTGTCACTTAGTGGCCGTGAAGCGAATTCTTAGATATTTAGTCGCTACGCCTTGCTTCGGGATCTGGTATCCAAAGGGGTCTACTTTTGACTTGATTGGATACTCAGATTCCGACTATGCTGGATGTAAGGTCGATAGGAAGAGTACATCGGGGATGTGCCAATTCTTAGGAAGGTCCCTGGTGTCGTGGAACTCTAAGAAACAAACTTCCGTTGCCCTATCCACCGCTGAGGCCGAGTATGTTGCCGCAGGACAGTGTTGCGCACAACTACTTTGGATGAGGCAAACCCTCCGGGACTTTGGCTACAATCTGAGCAAAGTCCCACTCCTATGTGACAATGAGAGTGCTATCCGCATAGCGGAAAATCCTGTTGAGCACAGCCGCACAAAGCACATTGACATCCGGCATCACTTTTTGAGAGACCACCAGCAAAAGGGAGATATCGAAGTGTTCTATGTTAGCACCGAGAACCAGCTAGCCGATATCTTCACCAAGCCTTTAGATGAGAAGACCTTTTGCAGGCTGCGTAGTGAGCTAAATGTCTTAGATTCGCGGAACTTGGATTGATTTAAAGCATACATGTGTTTATGCCTTTGATCATGTTCCTTATGCATATTGTTGTTTACTTGTGGTGCTCAAGTTGTACAAACACTCCTCGGACCTCACAAGTCCTTTTGCAAGTGATGCACATATTTAGGGGGAGTTGTGCTACAACTTGACCCTTTGAGACTTACCGTGTGCTTGAGTTTGTTTGATTTAGTCTCAAAGGAGGTTTGAAAGGGAAAAGGTGGACTTGGACTATGAAAGACTTCCACTGCACTCCGATGAGAGGGTAACTTATTCCAAGTTCACCTCATGTACTCCTATTGCCATTGTATTCTTATTTGAAGATTTTGGTGAGGCAATGGGGTTCTAGGGCCAAGATTGATCCCGTTTTGGTGCTTGATGCCAAAGGGGGAGAAAATAAGGCCAAAGCAATAAATGGATCAGCTACCACTTGAGAAATTTTGAAAATAGTAGAATAGAGCTTTTGGTTTGTCAAAACTCTCTTGTTGTCTCTTTTGTCAAAAGTTTGCCTCTTGTGGGCAGAATAGTCGATTATGGGAAAAAGGGGGAGTTTTTGAAATCTTTGATCAATTTCTCTTGGAATACCTCTTTTTATGTCTCTACAAGTGAATTTGACTTAGAGATAGGAAATTGAGTTTGATTTGCAAAAACAAACCAAGTGGTGGCAAAGAGTGATCCATATATGCCAAATTTGAATCAAAACAACTTTGAGTTTTCATTTGCATTGATATTGCACTTGTTCTAGTTGCTTTATGTTGTGTTGGCATAAATCACCAAAAAGGGGGAGATTGAAAGGGAAATGTGCCCTTGGGCCATTTATAAGTATTTTGATGATTGAGTGCCAACACAAGTGCTTTTGTGTTAATCTATGCAAAGTGGTGGACAAAGTGCAAATCAAGTTAAAAGGTATGTTTCTAGGCATAGTACATTGTTTTATGGACTAATGTATTGTGTCTAAGTGCTGGAAACAGGAAAAATCAAGTTGGAAAAGAGATGGCTTTGTTCAGCCAAAGTCTGCGCAGTCTGGGTGCACCGGACAGTGTTCGGTGCGCCAGGCTGGCTCTGGCGAACTTGCTGCTCTCGGGACTTCAACGACGGTGTACGGTATAAATCACCGGACTGTCCGATGGTGCACCGGACTGTCCGGTGAGCCGTTCACAGGCGAAGTCGTCGGTCTCGGGAAGCCATCAACGGCGTACGGCTATAATTCACCGGACTGTCCGGTGAGGCACCAGACTGTCCGGTGAGCCAACGGTCAGCCAGGCCAACGGTCAGCCGAGGATTCCGCGCGTGATGCGTGGCCGAGCCAACTGTCACATTGGGGCACTGGACTGTCCGGTGTGCACCGGACAGTGTCCGGTGCGCCAACGACTCTGAATCTTCAACGGTTGGCTTCGCCAAATAAGGAAAGAAATCTGCACCGGACAGTGTCCGGTGGTGCACCGGACTGTCCGGTGCGCCAGTCGACAGAAGGCAAGAATTGCCTTCCTACAATGCTCTCAATGGCTCCTAGCTGCCTTGGGGCTATAAAAGGGACCCCTTGGCGCATGGAGAAGATATCCAAGCATTCTTTGAGCATAGTTGATCACTCACACTTCGTTCTTGCGCACTTGTTCGACATTCTTAGTGATTTGAGCTCCGTTCTAGTGAGAAACTCGTGATAGTCTCTTGAGCTCAAGTCTGGGTCTTGTGTGCGCGTATTTGCTGTGATCTTTGTGTCTTGTGTGAGTTGCTTTTCCCTCCCTTACTCCGCGCTTCTTTGTGAACATCTTTGTAAGGGCGAGAGGCTCCAAGTTGTGGAGATTCCTCACGATCGGGATATAGTAAAGCAAAGCAAAACACCGTGGTATTCAAGTTGTTCTTTGGACCGCTTGAGAGGGGTTGATTGCAACCCTCATCCGTTGGGACGCCACAACGTGGAGTAGGCAAGTTTTGTACTTGGCCGAACCACGGGATAAACCACTGTGCCATCTCTGTGTTGATCTCTTGTCGTTATTGTGTTTTGTTAAGACTCCTCTCTAGCCACTTGGCATTATTGTGCTAACGCTTAACCAAGTTTTTGTGGCATTAAGTTTTCAAGTTTCACAGGATCACCTATTCACCCCCCCTCTAGGTGCTCTCACCACCTACGGTTGAGTTCGTCTCGTAGGTCTTCTGGTCTCTCTGGGATGGCTTGCGTATATTCTACCACACGTCTACGATTGAGCTCTACTCGTAGATCTTTGGTCGGCGCGGCCCTCCCCGAGGGCGAGTGCACCGAAGCCGATGCCTCATAATGGCGTTGGGACGATTGAGGCCTAGGCCTAATCGAGCCAACGTGTGCTATGTCAAGGAGGCGATCCACGTCGTCGCGCCATTGTCCCACAGCCCCCGGTGAGGCTGCGAAACTTGGTGGGTGGCGCAGCAATTCCCTGGCCAAGGAGAGTGCTCCGGCGGGAGCAAGCCCTGGTGGGGTCCGGGATGCCTGCGCCGGTGTGTGCTACCGTGCGGAGCGCATAGTTGTGGCACCGAGCGCCAGGCAGTCGGAATCCTGTGGCGTTGCAGATGCGTCCCCCTCTTCTAAGGGGAAATCCTTGGAGGCCTCATCTTGGTGCTCGGCGATCTGGACCATGGTGTCAAACAGGTAACAAGCGAAAATCTAAAAGCCTCTCCACTACCTGGCGCGCCAAATGTCAGAGAGGAAATCTCCCCGGCCAGGTGGCGGATTGCACCTGCCCTAGATCATAAAAAGAGGAGGGGCCTAAGTGTTTTGCTTGTTACGAGACTAGTGGATCAGCACACGGGAGTACGCAAGGGTTTAGAGTGGTTCGGGCCGCTGGAGCGTAATACTCTACTCCACTGTGTGATGTATTGCTTTAGGAGCTTGTATGAACTTGTGAGTGTCTGCCTAAGATTGGGTGTGTTATAACGCCGCATGCCTCCCCTTTTATAGCCGAAGGGGGGCATGCACAAAGGTACTGAGCCCCGACATGTGGCCCAGGGGCTTAACGAATATTGTACTTGGAGCCACGAACGTGTGCTGCTGAGGCGATCTTCTAGCACTCTGACACCTGAGATCTTCATATCCTTGGCGTGCAGGGGAGGCTTCTTGTAGAAGGTATGATGAGTACGGTCCGCCGCATGGCACGGGCGCGCTATTTGATGATAGGTTGGACCGGCGCGCCGTCTAACACCGTCTGCCAGTGGAGAGGACTGGACGCATTAAATGCTGAGAGGGCACATCCTTCGTTGGCTTGTGGCAGGCGGCGCGTCCTTTTTGCAATAAATGCAGTGGCCGCGTGGCTCCAGTGGCCCGACGTCAGACTCCTCCCGTGTAGCTCACGTCATGGGCCACAAGCCACGCGTCTGTAGCGGGTCTCCGCCTTGGGGAGGGGAAGCGCGGCGCAAGCCCTGGACACGTGCTAGCCTCGGACCCCTTCTAGGGCAGGGCCCGGGTATTTCCTGCCCCAGGATCCGGGACCCGGTGGCGAACCTCCCAGACCTCACTCCGAAAGGTCCGGGATCTGTCCCGGAGGTCCGCTTGTCATGCACGGGGTCTGGTGCTTTCCACGTAGCAGGTCTAGACCTATTGCGTACATCCGGAGTACATCCTTTCCCTTGGCCTTATGGTGACCTTCAAGGCGGTTGATGCTGTGCGACGGTGGGCCCTTTACCGCGCAATCAGAGACTTCACTACCGGCACAGCGCCTTTTCCTTGTAACAAGGATGTCGGAGAGGAAATCTCCCCGGCCGGGTGGCAGATTGCACCCGCTCAAGATCCTAAAAAGAGGAGGGGCCTAAGCGTTTTGCTTGTTATGAGACTGGTGGATCAGCACACGGGAGCATGCAAGGGTTTAGAGTGGTTCGGGCCGCCGGAGCGTAATACCCTACTCCACTGTGTGATGTATTGCTTTAGGAGCTTGTATGAACTTGTGAGTGTCTGCCTAAGATTGGGTGTGTCTTATAACGCCGCATGCCTCCCCTTTTATAGCCGAAGGGGGGCATGCACAAAGGTACTGAGCCCCGACATGTGGGCCCAGGGGCTTAACGAATATTGTACTTGGAGCCACGAACGTGTGCTGCTGAGGCGATTTTCTAGCGCTCTGACACCCGAGATCTTCATATCCTCGGCGTGCAGGGGAGGCTTCTTGTAGAAGGGATGATGAGTACAGTCCGCCGCATGGCACGGGCGTGCTATTTGATGATAGGTTGGACCGGCACGCCGTCTGTTGGATGACCCTGACGCCGCCTGCCATTGGATTGGACAGGACACATTAAATGCTAGGAGGGCGCGTCGCCCGCTGGCGTGGTTGCAGGCAGCGTGTCCTTTCAGCAATAAATGTAGAGGCCACTCGGCTTGGTGGGCTTTATGCCAGGCTTGGCCCGCTGGTTTATGTGTCGGGCCACAAGCCACGCGACAGCAGTGGGCAGTGCAGGACAAGGTCTGGGCACGTGCCAACACCGGACCCCTACCTTCACCGGGGTCCTCCCCATCCCGGGACCCTGCCAATGCTGAGGCCTTCCAGGGGATCCGGCATACCTTCTTTGGGTCCCGGACTAGTATTGTATAGGGGCCCGGTGTCTTCCTGCGGGGGTCCGGTCCTAGCGACGAACAGCGGGATGTACTCCCTTTCCTTGCCACGCGGCGCTCCTGGACCTGCCCATTGGGCGCCATTCTCTATGTGGTCTTGAGGCATTGCACGGGTGCAGCGCTTTTATGCAGTAGCAGAAGGTACCCCTGATTGAGGGTACTGACAAAGGGGTACCCCTGTTTCAAGGTACTGACAATGATTTTATTATCAATTGTTATTTACTTTTCAGGATAAGATCATTATGTTAATTGGAACATGGAGAACTACCCAGGAAAACAGTGCTACCACAAGGGTGGTATGTGACGCCCATGGCTGACTAATTAGGAAAGCTAGTGGAGGACTACTGAAAGTCACCTAGAGGGGGGTGAATAGGCGAAACCTGAAATTTATAAACTTAAACACACGCTAAGGTTAGGGGTTAGCATTAGAATTAAAATCAAATCCGAAAGAGAGGGGAAAACAAATCAAACAAGAATCAATGCGAGTGACACGATGATTTGTTTTACCGAGGTTTGGTTCCAAAGAACCTAGTCTTCGTTGAGGAGGTTACAAAGACCAGGTCTATTTTAACCCTCTCTCAAACGGCCACTTAGACCGAGTGAGCCTTCTCCTTAATCAATCGGGTCACTAAGACCCCGTAAGGACCACCACACACATAGGTGTCTCTTGCTTTGATTACAAGTCACTTGAGAACAAGAATGAGAAAGAAGAAAGGCAATCCAAGAAACAAGAGCGCAAAAGAACACGAACACACTCTCTCACAAGTCACTAAATGTTTGAGTTGAATTCTAGGCTTGGAGAGGGTTTGATCTTGGGAAATGTGTCTTGGAGTGAACGCACTAGCTCTTGTATTGAATATGATCTCTGAAAAACTTGGATCCCAAAGGTTGTGGTGGTTGGGGGGTATTTATAGCCCCCAACCACTTTGGTAGCCGTTAGGGAGGCTGCTATCGATGGGCGCACCGGACAGTCCGGTGCGCCACCGGATAGGCACTGTTCCTTGTCCGGTGCGCTGCCATGTCACCCAACCATTAGGGTTCAGAGCTTGTCAACCATTGGAGGCTTTGTCCTCTTGCAGCACCGGACAGTCCGGTGCCCCTCTGACTTCCTACTCTGACTTCTACCGCGTCACTGTAGCTGCACTGTTCATTTGGTAGAGTCGACCATTGCGCACAGATAGCCATTGCTCCGCTGGATCACCAGACAGTCTGGTGGCACATCGGACAGTCCGGTGAATTATAGCGGAGCGCGCCTTCATTATCCCGAGAGTGGCTGGTTGACACCTGTATGGTCCTAGTGCACCGGACACTGTCCGGTGTGCCAATTCTCAGCCCACTCAAATTCTTTGCTCCGTTTCAAATTGAGTCCCTAACTTGAATCCTTTATTGGTTTGTTTGAACCTTATGCACCTGTAATACATGAATTCTGGACAAACTAGTTAGTCCATGTGTTTGTGTTGACTATCAACCACCAAAATTAATTATAGGAAAAGGTTAACCTATTTCCCTTTCAAGCTCCCCCTTTTTTGTGATTGATGCCAACACAAACCAAAGCAAATAATAAGTATGGAAATGTAACTAGTTTGCATTTAGAATGTGCATAGGTTACTTGGAGTTAAACCAATTGAAAATCTCACTGAGTATGAATGTATTGCTGTTTCTTTTATTTAACATTTTGGACCACTTTTGCACCACATGTATGTTTTTGCAAATTCTTTTGGAAAATCTTTTTCAAAGTCTTTTGCAAATAGTCAAAGGTATATGAATAAGATCGCATGAAGCATTTTGAAAATTTTACCCTATTTCAAATGCTTTTCCTTTGACTAAATATAAGACTCCCCCTGAATAAAATTCTCCTCTTAGCTTTCAAGAGGGTTTTGAAATTTTACTTTCACAAATCAAGTGGAATCATAGATACCAATTGATATCATTTACGAATTTAAGAATACATCAATTGAAATAGATACAAATTGAGAAAAATACTAATTAAAACTTCATTTCGAAAAAATTTGAAATGGTGGTGCAGTCCTTTTGATTTGGGCTTAATACTTTCTCCCCCTTTGGAATTAATCGCAAAAAATTGAGACTTCGAGAGCCCTTTTTCATCTTTCTCCCCCTTTAGGGCCTAATACTTTCTCCCAAATGGTAATATAAATATGGGTGAAGGATTATACCAATTGAGAGTGTGGAGGAACAACGGCAAAGGGTAGATGATACCGTCAGAGTTGTGGAGCGGAAGCCTTGTTCTTTGCCGAAGACTCCATTTCCCTTTCAATCAACGACTTAGTATGGAAATACACTTGAAAACACATTAGTCGTAGCCTTGGTACAAGAATAATAAGAAATATGCATTTGCACCAAATGAAAGAGACATGATCAAAGGTATATAAATGAGCTTTGTGTGCAATGTTTCAATCAAAGTTCCGAGAATCAAGTATATATAGCTCATTCCTAAGTTTGCTAAAGGTTTTCTCATCTAGTGGCTTGGTAAAGATATCGGCTAATTGGTTTTGGGTATTAACATAAGCAATTTTGATATCCCCCTTTTGCTGGTGATCTCTCAGAAAGTGATACCGGATGTCTATGTGCTTAGTGCGGCTGTGTTCAACGGAATTATCCGCCATACGGAGTACACTCTCATTGTCACATAGGAGAGGGATTTTGCTCAATTTGTAGCCATAGTCCCTAAGGGTTTGCCTCATCCAAAGTAATTGCGCACAACAATGGCTTGCGGCAATGTACTCAGCTTCAGCTGTGGAAAGAGCTACGAAGTTTTGTTTCTTTGAAGCCCACAACACCAGGAATCTTCATAGAAACTGACAAGTCCCTGATGTGCTCTTTCTATCAATCTTACATACGGCCCAATCGGCATCGGAATATCTTATTAAGTCAAAAGAGGATCCCTTGGGATAGCAAAGCTCAAACTTAGGAGTGTAGACTAAGTATCTCATGATTCTCTTCACGGCCCTAAGGTGAACTTCCTTAGGATTTGCATGGAACCTTGCACACATGCATACAGAAAGCATAATATCCAATCGAGATGCACATAAGTAGAGTAAAGATCCTATCATCGACCGGTATACCTTTTGATCTACAGATTTACCTCCTGTGTCGAGGTCGAGATGCCCATTGGTTCCCATAAGTGTCTTGATGGGTTTGCATCCTTCATGCCAAACTTCTTAAGTATGTCTTGAATGTACTTTGTTTGGCTGATGAAGGTGCCATCTTGGAGTTGCTTGATTTGAAATCCTAGGAAATACTTCAACTCCCCCATCATAGACATCTCGAATTTCTGTATCATGATCCTACTAAACTCTTCACAAGTTGATTTGTTAGTAGACCCAAATATAATATCATCAACATAAATTTGGCATACAAACAAATCTTTTCCAATAGTCTTAGTAGAGAGTAGGATCGGCTTTACCAACTTTGAAGCCATTAGTGATAAGAAAATCTCGCAGGCATTCTGTAACACCATAAAAGCCATCAATTAAAAATAATGAATTTAGTTATTATATTAATTAGGGTAATAATTTTTTAAGTGTTTAATTATTTATTTGCATTTTGAATCAATTTTCTTTGTATGCGCTCGATTGATTATCGAATGTTTAATATCAATTCTTTTAAAAGAAAAATCCTAGTGAATAATATAATAGTTAAATAATATAATAATTATTAGTCTAAAAACAAATATTTTATTTATAAATAATTTTGGTGAATTTTTTTTTGAATTTTCGAGCTATATAAAAATGTATTGCGGAATTAGAAAAAAACAAAACAAACATCCTAACCTAACTGGCCCACTAGGGCCCATCTAAAACCCTATGCGCCGCACGCCTCGCTCCCAGCCAGCAGAAGCCGCCGCCTCTTGTGTCCTGCTCCCCTAACTCTCTCTTCTCTCCTTTGCTCTCTCTCTCTCACACCCGAGCGCGCGCCCCAAGCCAGCCGAGTGCCCCTGCGCCTGCTCCTGCACCCAGCCCGCGATGCCGCAGCGCCCAGGCGCAGCCGCGCCTTGCGCGCGCCCTAGGCCACGCTCCCTGCCGCGCCTGATGCCGAGCTGCCGAACTCCCTGCGCCATGGCCAGCCCGCGCGCTTGGGCCATCCCGACGGCCGAGCCGCCCAACCAGCCGCGGTCAAGCAGAGCGCGCCAGCAAGCCAATGGTCGAGCCCAAGCTCCATGCACAAACACGCCCGTTCTTCATCACGAATTAATGGAGCTTCAACTCTACCATTTCTGCTCCGTTTATTCCTCCTCCCATTATTTCTCCCTTTGGTAACCGATGCATTGACGGCATTTGAAGACCGACGACACCCTCATGAACTCCCTGGCCGACTCTCCTTCTCCTCCCTCTCTCTATAAAAGAGCAGCAGAACTCTATCTCATTTCCCCTACCCAAGCTCGCCCCCATCTCTCTAGCTCTCCTCGCTCGCCAGTGCACTGCTCGTCGCCAGAGTTTGCCGTTTGTCGCCGGAGCCACGCACTCACCATCCGAAGACCGAACCCCTGCTCCTCTTCACCCGGCCGAAACCCCGTCGAGTCCTCCCCGTCGCACGCACGAACCCAAGGTTGAAGACGACCCAAATTAATTTGTGTATTTTCAAAATATTTTTGATTCGATTCATGAATTGTATATTTAGTTGTTGTAATATAAACACGTGTGATCCATAATTTATGTATATGTGCGTTATGGAATTTTTGGTAGAGATATGCGATTGTTAGTACACTGTGATATTTCATGTTAGTCGTGGCGTTGATTTTTGGATTAGAGAAATATGACGTAGATTTAGTAGTCACACGTTGGTGATAAAAATACTAGATAAGAAACTTTGTAGTCAAATTTGGTCACAATAAACTTTAGAAACTAATTGGAGAATTATAGTCATAGGTTCATTATAATGGATTTAGAAAATGGTATAGAACTCATGTCATATGAATAATATAGGATTTCTAGATGATTTATCTAGTTATTTTATTAACATTTTTTTAAAGAAAGGAGAAAATATCACTAGTAGGATGGAAAATAGATTTTTGCTAGTCAAATAAACATGTTCGCAAATTTAGCACTTAAATTTTTAGAGTGAGCAAAATACTAGTTTATGTCAAAATAACCTCGCTTGTGTTATAAAGAGTTCAATTAGTATTTATAGGGATTTTTAGAATATTAAATTCATTTTTGCTACACTCAATAATTTGAGTTAGAAATAAAAAGGATAAAAGCTATTAATTTATTTATTAGTATTAAAGATGATAAGTATGTCGGCATTCCGAGACCGGGGGGTCCCCGAGCCGACGAGTGAGAGTGCCGCGTGCCCCAGCCCAGATGGGTCGAGCGCGTGGGCGAGCGCGAAGGGGGGAACAGAGAGAGAGGTCGGTGGCCGGAGCCGGGTCGTGAGAGAGTCGGAGAATTCCCGCGGCCTTCGTGTTCGTCCCGCGCCCAGGTCGGGTGCGCTTGCAGTAGGGGGTTACAAGCGTCCGCGCGAGGTGAGGGGAAGCGGGCGGCCCCGAGAGAGCGCCTGCCCCTGCCCTTCGTCCCCGCGAGGCCAACCTTCTCTAAGAAGGCCCTGGTCCTTCCTTTTATAGTCGCAAGGAGAGGATCCAGGTGTACAAGGTGGGGGTGTAGCAAGGTGCTACGTGTCTAGCGAGAGAGAGCTAGCGCCCTATGTACATGCCAAGGTGGCAGCCGGAGAGATCTTGGCACCCTGTTGGTGTGGCGTCGTGGCTGTTGGAGGAGTAACGGAGCCGGACGGGGGGACAGCTGTCGGAGTGGCTGGGCCCTTGCTGACGTCCTCCTGCTTTCGTAAGGGAGCTGAGAGTCGCCGTCGTCATGGTCTAGCGGGGCGCCATCATTTGCCTATCTGGCGTGGCTGGCCAGATGGGACGCCGGTCTTGTTCTCTGCGACCCAAGTCGGCTCAGGGCAGGGTGATAATGACGCTCCCTGTTGACGTGGCGGTCTCGTGTCCTAGGTCGGGCGTCGTGGAAGCTCCTCCGAAGCCGAGGTCGAGCCCGTCCTGCAAGACAGAGGCAGAGTCCGAGCCCTGGGTCGGGCGAGGCGGAGATCGTTAGGCGGAGGCCGAGGCGGAGTCCGAGCCTCGGGTCGGGCGAGGCGGAGTTCGTCGTCTTCCGGGGCCTTAGCCCGAGTCCGAGCCCTTGGGCGGAGCGGAGTTCGCCGTCTTCCAGGGCCTTAGCCCGAGTCCGAGCCCTGGGGTCGGGCGGAGCGGAGTTCGCCGTCTTCCAGGGCCTTAGCCCGAGTCCGAGCCCTGGG
This sequence comes from Zea luxurians, assembly GCA_029449295.1. Classification (NCBI taxonomy): domain Eukaryota; kingdom Viridiplantae; phylum Streptophyta; class Magnoliopsida; order Poales; family Poaceae; genus Zea; species Zea luxurians. The sequence goes on along the minus strand of JAOPSE010000010.1, from coordinate 30,193,991 downwards.
GTCGGGCGGAGCGGAGTTCGCCGTCTTCCGGGGCCTTAGCCCAAGTCCGAGCCCTGGGGTCGGGCGGAGCGGAGTTCGCCGTCTTCTGGGGCCTTAGCCCGAGTCCGAGCCCTGGGTCGGGCGGAGCCTCCTATGGCACCTTTGGCGAAGTCTGGTCGCCCGTCGGTCTTACCTTTTGCGTTAAACGCCCCGGTGACTCGGTCGGTTGGCGTGGTGATTTAGTCAGGGTTTCTTCTTATCGAAGGCGGGGCCTAGGGCGAGCCGGAGATGCGTCTACCGTGAAAGAGGAGGCCTCAGGCGAGACGGAGTCATCTTAGGGTCGGCTGCCCTCGCCCGAGGCTAGGCTCGGGCGTGGCGTGGTCAAGTCACTCGTATGGACTGATCCCTGACTTAATCAAACCCATCAGGCCTCTGCAGCTTTATACTGATGGGGGTTACCAGCTGAGAATTAGGCGTCTTGAGGGTACCCCTAATTATGGTCCCCGACAGTAGCCCCCGAGCCTCGAAGGGAGTGTTAACACTCGCTTGGAGGCTTGCGTCGCACTTTTTTGCAAGGGGACCAGCCTTTCTCGGTGGCACTTTGTTCCGGTGGGTGCGCGCGAGCGCACCCGCCGGGTGTAGCCCCCGAGGCCTCGGAGGAGTGGTTTCACTCCTTCGAGGTCTTAATGCCTTGCGTAATGCCTCGGCTGGTCTGGCGGTTCCCTCATGCGAGCAGGGCGTAACCCAGGTGCACTGTCGGGGCCCAAGTTCTCGGGCTGGTATGTTGACGCTGTCAACGGTTCGGCCGGAGCCGGGTTTGCGAGAGCAGCCCCCGAGCCTTCGCACGGAGCGAGAGGACGATCAGGGACAGACTCGACTTTTTATATACGCCCCTACGTCGCCTTTCCGCAAGGAGGAGGGGGGGAGTGCGCCATGTTACCCTCGATGGGCACCGAACATGGTGTCTCCGGTGAGCTGCAATCGGGTAATCCGAGTGGACGTCCGTGCCCCGTTCGTTGGGGGTCGGCTAGGGGCCCGGAGGCACGCCCAAAAGTACCTGCGGGTGATCTGCCGGACCCGGTCCCCTAGCGACGGGGTCCGAGGGCTCGTTGCCTCCCTCCGATGGGATTCCGTTACAGAGTCGTTCCCGCTGGTCTCGGAAATGTCCTAGGGTACCTCGGGAGCGCAGCCCGAGCCTTGGTTATGTATCGAACGTACCCCTGGTCATCCCTCGCTCGGCGTCTGAGGCGACTGTGAACCCTTCGACAGGCCATCCTTCGAACCCCTGATCAGTAGGGGGCACGGAGCCCGAATAGCCTGAGGCGGTCGTGAGTCCTTTCGGGGGCCGACCTTCGAACCCCTGACCAGTAGTGGGTGTCGGGCCCACGCGATCTGAGGCGGCTATTGAACCCCTCGGGGGGCCAGCCTTCGAACCCCTGATCAGTAGGGAGGCTCGGAGCCTAGTTCCTTCACGGGGAAGGATCCCTTTGGGGTTATCCCCCTTCTCGGTCCCTGTTGCAAGAGATAGAGAAAGAAGGAAAAGGGAAAAAGGATTCGAAATTGAACGTCGTGGCGTACCTTTTTCGAAGTGGTCGTTTTGGCGGAGGCGAGGCGTCGCCAGCTGCCCCTGCCAGAAACGTCACCTGTTTCGCCGCGAAGTTAATGCGCCGGGGTAAGCGGTCGGCGAAGCTGCCGTTGCATGCGCGAGTCGTTCGAGGAACGGCTGTTTTGCTTCGCGTTTTTTGAAACCCGCGTCCGGTTCGGGCGGTACGTTGGAACCGTCTCGACCTTGGCCTTTATGTGCCCCGGAGAGGGTCCAGTGACGGTTCTCGACTTCACTTCTCGCCTTCTTCTCAGGTTTTTCGCAGCCTGAGAGATCTAGCCAGGAAAAGGAAACCGCCCTCCCCTGTCCTTCACGCCGCCACCCCTTCTACCTTGGCGATGGCTGACCGGGTGACCATCCTTTCGCCGCGCGACCCGTGGCCCTTTTCCACGGTGACGGCGGGTGACCTGGAGGACCTCGTCGGCGAGGGTTTGCTCCGCCCCCTCTCCGATAAGGAGCGGCCGGAATGGATCCCTCCCGCGGGCGGAGTCGCTCCATCCCCTCCGCCGGGGTATGTCGTGAGCTTCATCTCCTTCCATGAGCGGGGATTTGGAGTGCCGTCGAGCCGCTTCATGCGGGCCATCCTGTTCCACTACGGGGTGGAACTGCACAACCTCACCCCCAACTCCATCGCGCAAGCCGTTATCTTTGTAGCGGTGTGCGAGGGGTATCTGGGGATCGCCCCCCATTGGGATTTGTGGACTCACCTCTTCTTTGCCGAGCTTTTTGCTTCGTCGACGGGGGAGAGGAGGGTCCGTGCGGCGGTGCGGGCCGGCGGCTGCACCCTATTGCTGTGGCAGTCGCGGTCGTTGCAGTATATTCCTGCCGTCCTTTCACCCTCAAACAAGGGTTGGCAGCGCCGGTGGTTCTACCTCCGGAATGACGGAGGGTCGCTCCTGCCGTTCTCTCAGCGGGTTGTCACCGCCGCCCCCGACGCCTGGCGTCACGGGACTCCACACGAGAGGCAGAAGAAACTCGAACCTCTTCTCCAGGCCCTGAAGGCGTTGCGGGAGGAAGGGCTCACCGCCGCGGGAGTGGTTGCCGCCATCCATCGCCGGAGGGTGCTCCCCCTGGCGGAGCGGCGATTGTCGCTTTGGGAGATGACCCAGGAGGCCGACTGGGAGGGGTCACGGATGTCCCCTGATCCTCTTCCCCACGATGCCCTCTACCGGCGGGTGTCGGTCGCGATGGGGAAGCCGGACCCCCACGCCCTCTCCCAGCCTCGAATGCGCCCAGACCAGGGGTGCGTTGCTCTGGTGAGTGTTCGTCCCTCCCTTCTTCACATGCCGGGTTGCTCCTGATTCTCACTATCGGTTTTCTTTCTCCCCTTTTTAGGAGGTGGGGCGGCACAAACCCTCCCTGCCGCCGGTCCCGGAGGACGCGGTGGGTCGGGCGGCAAGGCGGGTCGCCGCGGAGGAGGAGAAGAAGAAAAAGGATGCGGAGAAGGCTCGGGCCCGCAGGCGGAGGCGGGCTCGGGACGCCCTGGAGAAACGCCGTCGTCAGCAGGAGAGGGAAGGGCTTCCCAGGGAGCTGTCGCCGGAGACGTCCGATGATGACGACGACGTCGACGACGAAGAGGAGGAGGACGACATGGCCGCCCGTCTCGGCCTCAGCCCCGGCTTGGGATGTGGCCGGGGGTCGTCGAGCCAGCCCCCGAGCGGGCCTACATCGTCGGTCCCTGGAGCCGAGGTGCCGGATCCCCAACCTGAGGAGCGGGGGCAACCCGAGAGGGTTCTTGACTCCTCGGCTGGGGGAGCTGACGCCACTCCAGGGAGCCGGGCCGAGGGGTCCGTTCTTCGGGAACCGTCGCCCGTGCCGGCAGCATGGGGGAGCGGTCCTCAGGTTGCCATGGCGGCGCCTGGGCAGTCCGCCTCCCGGGCCTCAGGGGCGCCCGAGGCGAGGGCGGCGCCGGGGCTGTTGGTGAAGCGGACCTCGGCGGTGGTTCCAGGAAGCGGGAGCCAAGAGACCTCCCCCCAGACACCGTGGATCATGATCCGAAGCGGGTAGGTACCTTGGAATCTCTCCGTCCCGGCGCTTCATTCATATGTCTGGGCCGTGATTTTCCCTTTCTTGTTTTCTTCAGCAAACGGAGCCATGGCCCTACCGACCTGGCGCCTCGGAAGGCCCTCAAGACGGCGTTGGTCCAGGCAGCTGGCGCCACCTTGGGCCCTGCCGCTCAGCCGACCCTTTCGCAGGGTGCTCCGCCGCACGGGGCTCAGGCGTCGCATGTTCTGGGGGAGCAGGTCCCCGAGGCGGGCTCCTCTGCCGAGGTGGCCATCGTGATCGGGGAGGCGGCCGGCGCCGATGCGGTCCCGAGCTCGCCAGCCATGTCGGCCATGCCGGCGTCTGCCGCTACCGCAGCTGGCACCGTCCCGGTCGGAGAGCGTACGGTCGCCGCCGACGTCGGGACGGCCGCGGCGTCGGCGCCCGGAGCCTCGGAAGAGGTGGGCGCGGACGCGCAGTGCTCCCAGGCGGGCAGCAGCCTTGTCGCTGTGGGGCGGAGCCCCGAGGCCCGGGGCCAGTTGCTCCGATTCCGGACCCGTGAGGCTTCGGGCCCTATCTTCGTTCTTGACGACGAAGAGGAGGACCAGTCCTGGGACGAGCTCCGCAAGCGTGCGGAGGCGTCAGTGGGGTTGCTCCGATCGTCGCTGGAGGTTCTCTGCGGGGACGTCCCCAAAATCCTTCAGGTAATGGTTTCAGGCATACCTTCTTGCTTCTGCGAGTGAGGCGTTCGTCGTGATATCTTGTTTTCCTTTCTAGGACCTGACGGACCGGAGCGCTGCCAAGTCGTCGTTCATTCGCCGCGAGGCCGTCGTCTGGGGCTCGCTGCGGTCCCTGAGGACTTCGCTCGCCGGGGCTACCGCGCGCCTCTCTCAGCAAGACGCTAAGATAGCGGACCTCCAGCTGCTCTGCGCTGACCTGAAGGCCGAGGCGGCGGCAGCGCGCACGGAGGTGCTACAACGGCGGTCAGAGCTCGCCCAGGTTGCCGAGGAGCGGGACCAAACTCGGGGCCAGGCTGCCGAGGCCGAGAGCCGGGCCAAGATCCTTGCGGCCGATCTGGCCGCAGCCCAAGTCGCAGCCTCGGAGCAGCACGTCCGAGCCAGAGGTATGGCTCGACCGTCCTCGGTTCTCAATCTTGTCCGTTTCTTCCGCTTGGGTTTGAGGTCTTTCTTCTGGTTGTTCGTAGAGCTCGAGTCTGCCCTCGACGAGTCTGCTAAGGCGCTTGCCGAGGCGCTCGACGGGGCTGCTGAGCAAAGGGAGGCCGATCTCGCGGCTATGTCCGAGGCCGTCTCGGAGGTCTATCGGAAACTCGGTCCCGGCGACGTCCCTTCAGGGAGCTCTCCCCAAAGCCGTCTTCAAGCCCTGGGTGATTACGCGTGCGGTAAAGTCCGCGGGGCGCTGCACCACGGCGTCAGGCGGGCCTTCGCCGTGCTCGCTTCCCACTACGTCGTGGACTTGGAGCGGGTCAGCGAGGGGTACTGCCTGCCTGACGAAGACGAGGCGGCCCTGGCGGAGGTTCAGCGGCTCGACGCGGTCGCTGCGGGTCCGAGTGCGGCGCTGGCGACCGTCTTCGAGGCGGAGATTCTTCCTCCTGCGCCGCCGCCGGAAGCGGAGGTGGACCTTACCGACGGCGGGGGCGGAGTTGAGGGCGCGGCTCCTGCCCGAGGCGACGCCTGATTTTAGTTGGGACAATTTCTGTTGGATGTGTGATTTGCCGCGGCCACTGAGGCCTGAACATTTTACTTCTTCTTCCGTGAAGTCATGCTCCTTTTTGTTTTGATTTTCGCGCCTGGCCCGTAGTGTTGACAACAGGGTGATTTCCCGAGCTGGGTCCTTTTTCGTGGCAGGCGACGAGTGAGGTGTCCCTAGCCCGGAAGCATAGGTGTTTCCCAGCTCAGTCGGTCTCGCCATTTACTCGTACCCAAGTTCGCTCCTCAGGACCCTGCTTCTGACGCCTCCGGGAGAACGCAAAAAACCCTTCTTGACCGAAAAAAGAGTTTTTCTGACGCGGAACGGTACGTCCAAACTCGACGAGAGGGGTTCCCCCTTTTTAGCCCCCGAGGGAGGGTCGGGCTCTGCCGGGGCGAGGCCGACTCTTCCTTGATAATTGATTCTTATGTGTGAGTGGGGAAAGGGCGCAGCCCCCGGGCGTCGTTCGCGCAGAGGCCGTTTGGCGAGTCAGGCTCCTGCCCAGATATGCGGCGAGTGCTCGGTGACATCCCTCGGCATGGCGGGCATGCCCGAGGGACCCCGCGCAAAAATGTCGACGTTTGCGCGAGGGAAGTCGACGAGCACTGCTTCCTATTTGGGGCCGAGCCTAGAACTGATCCGGACATGCTTGGAGGCGTCGCCATTGGCGTCGAGAGGGACGTCCTTGACCGTCTCCGCTGGCTCGAAGTTGCCGACATGTCGCTTCGCGTCCGGCACCTCTCGGGAGAGGCTTTCCAGGTCGGCAATGAGGGCCTCGGACTTGGCGAGGGCCTCGGCGTACTCCACGCACTCCACATCGCATTCGAATGCGTGTTCGTACGTGGGGCCGACGGTGATGACCCCGTTGGGGCCCGGCATCTTGAGCTTCAGGTAAGTGTAGTTGGGGATGGCCATGAACTTCGCGTAGCATGGCCTTCCCAACACTACGTGGTAGGTCCCTCGGAACCCGACCACCTCGAACGTCAAAGTCTCCCTTCGGAAGTTGGAGGGTGTTCCGAAGCAGACAGGGAGGTCGAGCTGTCCGAGGGGCTGGACGCGCTTCCCGGGAATGATCCCGTGGAAGGGCGCAGCGCCTGCTCGGACGGACGACAAGTCGACGCGCAGGAGCCTGAGGGTCTCGGCGTAGATGATGTTGAGGCAGCTGCCTCCATCCATCAGGACCTTGGTGAGCCTGACGTCGCCGATGACGGGGTCGACGACGAGCGGGTACTTCCCCGGGCTCGGCACGTGGTCGGGGGGGTCGTCCCGGTCGAAGGTGATGGGCTTGTCGGACCAGTCTAGGTAGACTGGCGCCGCCACCTTCACCGAGCAGACCTCCCGACGCTCTTGCTTACGATGCCGAGCCGAGGCGTTTGCCGCATGCCCTCCGTAGATCATGAAGCAATCGCGGACCTCCGGGAACTCTCCTGCTTGGCGATCCTCCCTTCTGTCGTCGTCGCGGGCCTTGCCACCCTCTGCAGGTGGCCCGGCCCGATGGAAGTGGCGCCGAAGCATGACGCACTCTTCGAGGGTGTGCTTGACGGGCCCCTGATGGTAGGGGCACGTCTCCTTGAGTGCCTTGTCGAAGAGGTTAGCACCTCCGGGGGGCTTCCGAGGGTTCTTGTGCTCGGCGGCGGTGACAAGGTCTGCATCGGGAACGTCGCGTTTCGCTTGCGACTTCCTCCTGCCTTTCTTCTTGGCGCCGCGCGGAGTAGACGCCTCGGGAGCATCTTCCGACGGGCGGCCCTGGGGCTGCTTGTCCTTTCGGAAGATGGCCTCAACCGCCTCCTGGCCGGAGGCGAACTTGGTGGCGATGTCCATCAGCTCGCTCGCCCTGCTGGGGGTCTTGCGACCCAGCTTGCTCACCAGGTCGCGGCAGGTGGTGCCGGCGAGGAACGCGCCGATGACATCGGAGTCGGTGATGTTGGGCAGCTCGGTGCGCTGCTTCGAGAACCGCCGGATGTAGTCTCGGAGAGACTCTCCCGGCAGTTGCCGACAGCTTCGGAGGTCCCAGGAATTCCCGGGGCGCACGTACGTGCCCTGGAAGTTCCCGGCGAAAGCCTGGACCAAATCTTCCCAGTTGGAAATCTGCCCCGGAGGCAGGTGCTCCAACCAGGCACGAGCGGTGTCGGAGAGAAACAGGGGGAGGTTGCGGATGATGAGGTTGTCATCGTCCGTCCCACCCAGTTGACAGGCCAGGCGGTAGTCCGCAAGCCACAATTCCGGTCTCGTCTCCCCCGAGTACTTCGTGATAGTAGTCGGGGGTCGGAATCGGGGCGGAAACGGCGCCCGCCGAATGGCTCGGCTAAAGACCTGCGGACCGGATGGTTCGGGCGAGGGACTCCGATCCTCCCCGCTGTCGTAGCGTCCCCCACACCTGGGGTGGTAGCCTCGGCGCACCCTTTCGTCGAGGCGTGCCCGACGGTCGCGATGAGGGTGCTCGTCGCCGAGGTGGCCCGGGGCCGCAGGCGCGGTGTTGCGCGTGCGCCGGTGAAGACCGAGGCTTCCCGCGTGAGTCGGGAAGTCGCGGCACGAGGTTCCGAGGGGTATCCCTGCCTTTGGGAGGCAGAGCTCTCGGCCCGCCGGGCCGCAGCGCCTTCCAGGAGATGCTTGAGTTCTCCCTGGATTCGCCGACCCTCGGTGGTTGATGACTCCGGCATCGCGCGGAGGAGCATCGCTGCAGCGGCCAGGTCCTGACCGGTTCCGCCGGATGCGGGAGGCGGTCTGTCCCTGGCATCGTTGGCGATGCGGTGCTGGAGACCTTGGGGCAGGTGACGTATTCCTCCGGCCGGGGGCTGGCTCGCCCATACCTGCCCGATGTTCTGGCGGATTGCCTCGAGCGCTCCTGCTCCCTCATCGAGCCCGGCCTGCGCCCCGCGGACTTGCTCGAGCTGTGGGTCGTGACCCCCCGTCGGAACGGGGACCACAGCTAGCTCCCGCGGGATGTCGGCGCGAGGCGCTGGCCTAGGGGGATCACCATCCTCCGGCATGCCGAGACAGCCGCCTCCGGAGGGATCCCCTAACTCGATGTGGAAACATTCGCGACTCGGGCCGCAGTCCTTGTCGCCAAGGCTGCGGCTGCCGTCGGAACAGTCGGAGAGGCAGTAGTCACATGCGGTCATGAAGTCCCGCATGGCACTAGGGTTGCCAGATCCGGAGAAATCCCAGCAGATGCTGGGGTCGCCTTCTTCCTCGGACCCAGAGGGTCCGTAGGTCGAGACACCCGTCAATCGGTCCCAAGGCGACCGCACACGAAACCCCAGAGAGGTTGCACTCGCCTCAATGTGAGCGCCCGCCAAATCGAGGTCGCCAGGCGGGCTGAGGCCGAGTCGAAATGACGAAAGATGGGTAGCAGTCGGTACCTTTTTGTCGACGAGGAGCGATGAAGTCACGTCGGGGGCAGATCGCGCCGTCGTCTTGGGTACGAGGGCGACGTCCTGCAGGCCCCCCGTGAGCGTGCTGGCGTCGTCCACTTGCTCAGAGTCGACGTGTTGCGGGGGGATGGCGCTCGCGTTTGCCTTGAACGCGAGGGCGACGCTTGGCGTGTCCTCCGTTGAGGCGCCGGGGATGTCGATTTGCTCGACAGCCGTCGGAGCGCGATCTCCCGCTCGGCCCCGGTTGCCCCGCCTCCTCCTCCTCCGATGGCGAGGGAGAGGATGGGGCGAGCTCGAAAGTTGTCCTTCCCCCACGCGGGAAAGACGTCGTCGATTCCGCTGCCGGCGGGCGGGCTGTCCGCCACCATTGTCGCTGCCGCGCGGCGGTGGAAGGAGTATCATGTCGTAGTTGCCGTCGAGAGACATGAACTCGAGGTTCCCGAAACGGAGCACCGTCCCGGGTTGAAGAGGTTGTTGGAGACTGCCCATCTGGAGCTTGACGGGAAATCGAACGTCAACACGCAGCAGGCCCCTACCTGGCGCGCCAACTGTCGGCGTTCCGAGACCGGGGGGTCCCCGAGCCGACGAGTGAGAGTGCCGCGTGCCCTAGCCCAGATGGGTCGAGCGCGTGGGCGAGCGCGAAGGGGGGAACAGAGAGAGAGGTCGGTGGCCGGAGCCGGGTCGTGAGAGAGTCAGAGAATTCCCGCGGCCTTCGTGTTCGTCCCGCGCCCAGGTCGGGTGCGCTTGCAGTAGGGGGTTACAAGCGTCCGTGCGAGGTGAGGGGAAGCGGGCGGCCCCGAGAGAGCGCCTGCCCCTGCCCTTCGTCCCCGCGAGGCCAACCTTCTCTAAGAAGGCCCTGGTCCTTCCTTTTATAGTCGCAAGGAGAGGATCCAGGTGTACAAGGTGGGGGTGTAGCAAGGTGCTACGTGTCTAGCGAGAGAGAGCTAGCGCCCTATGTACATGCCAAGGTGGCAGCCGGAGAGATCTTGGCACCCTGTTGGTGTGGCGTCGTGGCTGTTGGAGGAGTAACGGAGCCGGACGGGGGGGACAGCTGTCGGAGTGGCTGGGCCCTTGCTGACGTCCTCCTGCTTTCGTAAGGGAGCTGAGAGTCGCCGTCGTCATGGTCTAGCGGGGCGCCATCATTTGCCTATCTGGCGTGGCTGGCCAGATGGGACGCCGGTCTTGTTCTCTGCGACCCAAGTCGGCTCAGGGCAGGGTGATAATGACGCTCCCTGTTGATGTGGCGGTCTCGTGTCCTAGGTCGGGCGTCGTGGAAGCTCCTCCGAAGCCGAGGTCGAGCCCGTCCTGCAAGACAGAGGCAGAGTCCGAGCCCTGGGTCGGGCGAGGCGGAGATCGTTAGGCGGAGGCCGAGGCGGAGTCCGAGCCTCGGGTCGGGCGAGGCGGAGTTCGTCGTCTTCCGGGGCCTTAGCCCGAGTCCGAGCCCTTGGGCGGAGCGGAGTTCGCCGTCTTCCGGGGCCTTAGCCCGAGTCCGAGCCCTGGGGTCGGGCGGAGCGGAGTTCGCCGTCTTCCGGGGCCTTAGCCCGAGTCCGAGCCCTGGGGTCGGGCGGAGCGGAGTTCGCCGTCTTCTGGGGCCTTAGCCCAAGTCCGAGCCCTGGGGTCGGGCGGAGCGGAGTTCGCCGTCTTCCGGGGCCTTAGCCCGAGTCCGAGCCCTGGGTCGGGCGGAGCCTCCTATGGCACCTCTGGCGAAGTCTGGTCGCCCGTCGGTCTTACCTTTTGCGTTAAACGCCCCGGTGACTCGGTCGGTTGGCGTGGTGATTTAGTCAGGGTTTCTTCTTATCGAAGGCGGGGCCTAGGGCGAGCCAGAGATGCGTCTGCCGTGAAAGAGGAGGCCTCAGGCGAGACGGAGTCATCTTAGGGTCGGCTGCCCTCGCCCGAGGCTAGGCTCGGGCGTGGCGTGGTCAAGTCACTCGTATGGACTGATCCCTGACTTAATCAAACCCATCAGGCCTCTGCAGCTTTATGCTGATGGGGGTTACCAGCTGAGAATTAGGCGTCTTGAGGGTACCCCTAATTATGGTCCCCGACAAAGTATCATTTAATTTCATTGATGATGTTAAAATATATTAATACTAGTTAAAACTGTATTTATTGCACCCACTCATAAATTCATCATTTAGGACGCACAATAATAGCTATAAATTGAATTAATAAGTATTTACGCGTTTAGGACGTATTTAAGGTGTGATAAGTGCGATATGTTAATGTGTATGTAATGGTGTATGTTTATGTAATGGTGCATGTTTATTTATTGGTGTATGCTTTATTTTTGTATGGCGACGTGTAACATTATTAGAGGCTGACGGTGTGGTAGACGAACCGAATTCGTTCGAAGAAGATCCGCAGGACGCGTTTGAGCAAGGCAAGTGGATTCTCCCTCTGCATATTCTTTTTGTACCCACTCATTGCATATAATAATGTTTACTTTTGATATACTGCATAATTTGATGGGTTTTACCTAATTAAGGATTTCCTAGATTTACCAACTGTGTTCCTTGTTTAACCTGGGAAATAATTAAGCTTTGCAAAATTTGTGCTACCGCTCAACTTAATGATTTTTTAATGTCACTCATTAATTGATATTAATGTTCCAGAAATTGAAATTGGCAATTATGACATTAACCCGATGGTTAAAACGGCATTATTTCAAAATAATTGGAACATGGAGTGACCACCCAGGATAACAGTGCAACCACGAGTGCTATCATGGCTCTGGCTTTGGTAATTAGCTTTATATGCTTAGTGCCTGGCAACCTTACCTGAAATATGGGCAAGAGGGGGAGCGGTAGGTGTTGGCAGCCCATGTTAACATGGGGACGTATTCTTGTCTAAGGTACCTCACCTAGGGGGCCACCACCATCGTCTTTAGAAACCTTAGCGGGTTGCTTCGTATTAAGTGTATTTTGTGAAAGCCTCATAATGGATCCCTAGCCATTCACCTCGGCAGTATTTAAGGGTCCGATCAACCCGGGCTAGATGGGATACATGGCTTGTGGGTAAAGTTGTACCACCTCTGCAGAGTGTAAAACTGATATATCAGCCGTGCTCCCGGTTATGAGCGGCCTGGACTCCTCACATGATAATTGAACTTGAAGATGGAATTAAATTGAGATCCGATGATCTGCCAATAATTTGCTTAAGTGGTTTCACTTAAGTGTTTTTGTTATATTCATATTCCTTTGGTTAAATGGGATATTTGGGATTCACACTTATTAGTAAGACAGGTATTGTTAATAAAATGTTGACCAACTAAAATGCTTACTGCTCAACCTTAGCCTCACCTTGTTATACCTGCATTAATTTTTCCCCCACTTGCTGAGCCCTGACCATAAGTGAGCTCACCCTTGCTAATATTTTGATCAGAGGGTGATGCTGGAGACTTTGATGGAGATTTTAGCGACGACGATGAATTCTAAGTCTAACGATGCGCCGGTCATCTTCCTATGGGAGATTGCCCCTGTTATTTAAATTCCGCTTTACTTTGATGTGATACTTGTTAAAGATACAATGTTTCAGATGATGTAATAAAGTATTCTACTCCCTTTACGCCTTTATTGCATTGTCTTTTGATATATTACACTTGTGACGTCAACATATGTGTGGAAATGGATCCTGGCACACATATGGTATGCGCTCGGTTCTACCCCCTGGAACTGGGTGTGACACATTCATACCATGCTCTTGGGGCTTGCTTGAGCCCATAAAGCGCCTTTGAGAGTTTATACACATGGTTAGGGTACTCACTGTCTTCAAAGCCGGGAGGTTGCCCAACATAGACCTCTTCTTGATGCGTCCATTGAGGAAGGCACTTTCACGTCCATTTGATAGATCTCAAAGCCATGGTAAGTAGCATAGGCAAGTAATATACGAATTGACTCAAGCCTAGGTATGGGTGCATAAGTTTCATCAAAGTCCAAACCTTTGACTTGTGAATAACCTTTGGCCACAAGTCAGGCTTTGTTTCTTGTCACCACACCACGCTCATCTTGCTTGTTGTGGAATACCCATTTGGTACCTACAACATTTTGGTTAGGACGTGGAACTAAATGCCATACCTCATTCCTCGTGAAGTTGTTGAGCTCCTCTTGCATCGCCAGCACCCAATCCGGATCTCTTAGTGAATCCTCTACCCTATATGGCTCAATAGAGGACACAAAGGAGTAATGTTCACAAAAACGTGCAACTTGAGATCTAGTGGTTACCCCCTTATGAATGTCACCAAGGATGGAGTTGACGGGTGATCTCGTTGAATTGCTTGGTGGACTCTTAGGTGTGGAGGCCTTTGACCCTGTATTTCTTGCTCATCTTCCTTGTCTTTATCATCATCTCCCCCTTGATGATTGTCCTCCTCTTGAGGTGGCTCATCCTCTTGATCTTCATCCTCATCATCTTGAGCCTGTTCCTCATCTTGGGTAGGTGGAGATGCTTGGATGGAAGATGACGGTTGATCTTGTGCTTGTGTGGGTTCTTCGGATTCCTTAGGACACACATCTCTAATGGACATGTTTCTTAGCGTGACGCACGGAGCCTCTTCATCATCTAATTCATCAAGATCAACTTGCTCCACTTGGGAGCCATTAGTTTCATCAAACACAATGTCACAAGAAACTTCAACTAATCCAGTGGATTTGTTGAAGACTCTATATGCCCTTGTGTTTGAATCATACCCTAGTAAAAAGCCTTCTACAGCCTTAGGAGCAAATTTAGATTTTCTAACTCTCTTAATAAGAATAAAGCATTTACTCCCAAAGACTCTAAAATATGAAACATTGGGCTTTTTACCAGTGAGGAGTTCATATGATGTCTTCTTGAGGATTCGGTGAAGTTAGAGCCGGTTGATGGAGTAGCAAGCAGTGTTAATTGCCTTGGCCCAAAACCGGTCCGGTGTCTTGTACTCATCAAGCATGGTTCTTGCCATGTCCAGTAGAGTTCTATTTTTCCTATCCACTACACCATTTTGTTGAGGTGTGTAGGGAGAAGAGAACTCATGCTTGATGCCCTCCTCCTCAAGAAAACCTTCAATTTGTGAATTCTTGAACTCTGTCCCATTATCGCTTCTGATCTTTTGATCTTTAATTCGAACTTGTTTTGAGCCCATCTTAAGAATCCTTTTAAGGTTTCTTGGGTTTGTGATTTTTCCTGCAAAAAGAACACCCAAGTGAAGCGAGAATAATCATCCACAATAACTAGACAGTACTTACTCCCGCCGATGCTTATGTAAGCAATCGGGCCGAATAGATCCATGTGGAGTAGCTCTAGTGGCCTGTTAGTCATCATTATGTTCTTGTGTGGATGATGGACTCCAACTTGCTTTCCTGCTTGGCATGCGCTACAAACCCTGTCTTTCTCAAAATGAATATTGGTTAGTCCTAAAATGTGCTCTCCCTTTAGAAGCTTATGAAGATTCTTCATTCCAACATGGGCAAGTCGGCGATGCTAGAGCCAACCTATGTTAGTCTTAGCAATTAAGCAAGTGTTTAGTTCAGCTTGATTATCATTAAAATCAACTAAGTATAGCTGACCATCTAGCACTCCCTTAAAAGCTACTGAATCATCACTTCTTCTAAAGACAGTAACACCTACATCAGTAAATAGACAGTTGTAGCCCATTTTGCATAATTGAGAGACAGAAAGCAAATTGTAGTCTAAAGAATCTACAAGAAAAACATTGGAAATGGAATGGTTAGGAGATATAGCTATTTTACCCAAACCTTTGACCAAACCTTGATTTCCATCCCCGAATGTGATAGCTTGTTGGGGATCCTCATTTTTCTCATAGGAGGAGAACATCCTTTTCTCCCCTGTCATGTGGTTTGTGCACCCGCTATCGATTATCTAACTTGAACCACCGAATGCATAAACCTACAAAACAAGTTTAGGCCTTGTTCTTAGGTACCCAAACGGTCTTGGGTCCTTTCATATTAGAAACAAGCACCTTGGGTACCCAAATACAAGTATTTGAACTCTTGTGTTTGCCCCTAACATATTTGACAACTATTTTTCCTGATTTGTTAGTTAAAACATATGATGCATCAAAAGTCTTAAAAGAGACATTATGTTCATTTGATGCAGCAGGAATTTTCTTTCTAGGCATTTTAACATGTGTGATATTCCTAGAGCTAGAAGTCTCACTTTTGTACATAAATGCATGGTGAGAAACATTATGAGGTTTTCTAGCATGAATCTTCCTAATCTTGTGCTCAGGATAGTTAGCAGGATATAAAATGTAGCCTTCACTATCCCGAACCATGGGAGCCTTGCCCTTAACAAAATTAGACAAACTTTTAGGGGCATTAAGCTTGACATTGGATTGGTTCCCATGTTGGAACCCAATTCCATCCTTAATGCCAGGGCGTCTCCCATTATAAATCATGCTACGAACAAATTTAAATTTTTCATTTTCGAGCTCATGCTCAACAATTTTAGTAGTTAATTTAGCTATGTGATCATTTTGTTGTTTAATCATGGCAAGATGATCATCCATAGCTTCTACATTTACATCTCTACATCTAGTACAAATAGAAACATGATCAACAGTAGATGTAGATGGTTTGCATGCATTTAATTCCTCAATATTAGCATTTAATTTAATATTCTCATCTCTAAGACAGGAAATAGAATCATTACAAACATTCAATTCTTTAACCTTAGAAACTAAACTAGCATTTTCATTTCTAAGACTACAAATTGAATCATGACAAATGCTAAGCTCCTTAGTTTAGTTTTCACATTTTTCTACTTCCTGAGCATAAGCATTTTTCAGTTTAACAAATTTTTGTTTTCTTTAATGAGGAAGTCCTCTTGGCTATCCAAGAGTTCATCTTTATCATTAATGGCTTCAATTAATTCATTTAATTTTTTTCTTTTGGTCCATGCTAAGGTTGGTAAAGAGAGACATTAAATTATCTTCACTATCACTAGAGCTACCTTCATCACTAGATGTTGTATATTTGGGGGTGGCCCTATAGTGTACCTTCTTGCCGTTCTTAGCCATGAGACACTTGTGGCCGACGTTGGGGAAGAGGAGGCCCTTGTTAACGGTGATGTTGGCGGCGTCCTCGTCAGTGGAGGAGTCGGTGGAGCTCTCGTTGGAGTCTCACTCCCGACATATGTGGGCATCGCTGCCCTTCCTCTTGTAGTATCTCTTCTTCTCCTTCTTCTTCCCTTTCTTGTCGTCGTCCCTGTCACTTCCACTAGAAATTGGACATTTTGCTATGAAATGACCAAACTTTCCACACCGATAGCACACCTTCTTGGAGCGGGACTTGTAGTCCTTTCCCCTCATTTGCTTGAGGATTTGGTGGAAGCTTTTGATTGTGAGCGCCATTTCCTCGTTGTCAAGCTTGGAGGCGTCGATTGGAAGCCTACTTGATGTAGACTCCTTCTTCTCTTCTTCCATCCCTTTGAATGCGACGGTTTGCACCTCGGGTGTGGAGGTGGTGCCTTGCTCCAAGTTGACAATGTGTTTGGAGTCTTTGATCATAAGTTCAAAGCTCACAAACTTGCCAATCACTTCCTCGGGAGACATTAGTTTATATCAAAGATCCCCACATATTAATTGAACTTGAGTAGGATTGCGAAATACGAGGGATCTAAGAATAACCTTGACCATCTCATGGTCATCCCATTTGGTGCTCCTGAGGTTGCGCACTTAGTTCACCATGGTCTTTAGCCGGTTATACATTGCTTGCGGCTCTTCTCCTTTGTTGAGGACGAATCGACCGAGCTCGCCCTCGATCGTTTCCCACTTGGTGATCTTGGTCACCTCGTCCCCTTCGTGCGCTGTTTTGAGGACGTCCCAAAATTCTTTAGTGCTTTTAACCCTTGCACCTTGTTATACTCCTCTCGACACAAGGAGGCGAGGAGTATAGACATGGCTTGGGAGTTAAAATGCCTAATTTGGGCGGCCTCGTCCGAGTCATAGTCTTTGTCCCCCACCTTAGGTACATGCACTCCATACTCAACAATATCACAAATACTTTCGTGGAGTGAGGTTAGATGGTGCCTCATTTTATCACTCCACATACAATAATCTTCACCATCAAAATACGGTGGTTTGCCTAGGGGTACGGAAAGTAATAGAGCGCGCTTTGAAACACGAGGATAGTGTAGGGGCATCTTGAAAGGAAAATGTGCCCTTGAGCCATTTCTCTAATTATTTTGGTGATTAGATGTCCAACACATTGTTTTGAGCTCATATGTGCTAAGTAGGTGATAAGTGCACATCAAAGAACAAGGTATGTTTCTAAACTTAGTAAATTATTTTTTATTACTAACATGTTTATCTATGTGCTAGAAATAGTGCCAAGAAAAGAAGAAAAGAATTGGAGAAGATATGGCTCAGGACAGCCAAAACCAGCACCAGCCTGGCACACTGTACCAACACCAGACAGTGTCCGATGCCCCAGGCTGGCTCGGCACCAAACTGGTCGCTCTCGGGAATCGGCGGGCGACATGGTTAAAAATCACCGGACTGTTCGGTGGTGCACCGGACTGTCCGGTGAGTCTTCAGCGCCCGCGCCCAAGTCCTTCAGCGATGAACTCATCGATCTCGGGAAAAAGGAGAAAGCACCGCGGCTAAAAATCACTGGATTGTCCGGTGGTGCACCAGACTGTCCAGTGAGTCAGAGCCGCCCAAGTCAACGGTCGTCAGTGCAATCAGCAGGCAACGCGTGGCCCGCACCAACGGTCGGATGGGCACATCGGACTGCCCGGTGTGCACCGGACAGTGTCCAGGGCGCCAACGGGACCGATGGCCCAACGGTCGGATGCGCCAGATAATGAAGGAGATCGAGCACCGGACTGCTACAGTACCTATCCGGTGGTGCATCGGACTATCTGGTGCACCACTCGACATAAGGCAGGATTTTCCTTCCAAGTTGATCTCCAACGGCTCCTAGCTGCCTTGGGGCTATAAAAGGGACCCCTAGGCGCATGGAGCAGTACACCAAGCATTCACTAAGCTTCCTAAGACTCCCAGACTCCGCCTCCACGCATTTGATTCGTTGTGTTAGTGATTTGAGCTCTGTTTGAGTTGTGAACTCCCTGTGCTGTGTTTTGAGCTCAAGTCTTGGCTTGTGTGCATGTGTGTGCTGTGGATTCGAGTCTTGTGTGCGTTGCTTTCCCTCCCTTACTCTTGTGCTTCTTTGTGATCTATATTTTAAGGGCGAGGGGCTCCATCTTATGGAGATTCCTCGCAAACAGGAGAAGAACACTAAACAAAAAGACCGTGGTATTCAAGTTGATCATTGGATCACTTGAAAGGGGTTGAGTGCAACCCTCGTCCATTGGGACGCCACAACGTGGAAGTAGGCAAGTGTTATACTTGGCCGAACCACAGGATAAAACACCGTGTCTCTTGTGCTGCTTTTCTCTGTGATTGTTTTGTTCGCAAGAGCTCGCTTCATAGCAACTTGATTAACTTGCACCAACACTTTTATAATCAAGTTTGTGGCTATTTAGTGTTTGATTTCACAGGATCACCTATTCACCCCCCTCTAGGTGCTCTCACATCATACTATACTTCTTGCGCTCATGGCGCTTAGAAGTAGTGGACGACTCGGAGCTTGATGTGGAGGGTGACGAAGAGTCGGTCTCATAGTAGACCACTTTCTTCATCTTCTTCTTTTCACCTCTCCGATGCGACTTGATGGAGGAAGAGGATTCCTCCTTGAATTTGTTGCCGGACTCCTTTGAAGGAGTCCTCCCTGAGTTTGAGGACTTGTCGCCGGTCATGATCTCCCTCTTGGCATGATCTCCAGACAGCACTTCGAGTTGGTTAGACTCTTAATGAAGCACTAGCTCCAATACCAATTGAAAGTCGCCTAGAGGGGGTGAATAGGCGAAACCTGAAATTTATAAACTTAAGCACACACTAAGGTCAGGGGTTAGCGTTAGAATTAAAATCAAGTCTGAAAGAGAGGGGAAAAACAAATCAAACAAGAATCAATGTGAGTGACACGATGATTTGTTTTGCTGAGGTTCGGTTCCAAAGAACCTAGTCTCTGTTGAGGAGGTCACAAAGACCGGGTCTATTTCAACCCTTTTCCCTCTCTCAAACGGTCACTTAGACCGAGTGAGCCTTCTCCTTAATCAATCGGGTCACTAAGACCCCGCAAGGACCACCACACACTTAGGTGTCTCTTGCTTTGATAACAAGTCACTTGAGAACAAGAATGAGAAAGAAGAAAGGCAATCCAAGAAACAAGAGCGCAAAAGAACACGAACACGCTCTCTCTCAAGTCACTAAATGTTTGAGTTGAAGTCTAGGCTTGGAGAGAGTTTGATCTTGGGAACTGTGTCTTTGGAGTGAATGAACTAGCTCTTGTATTGAATGTGATCTCTGAAAAACTTGGATCCCAAAGGTTGTGGTGGTTGGGGGGTATTTATAGCCCCCAACCACTTTGGTAGCCGTTGGGGAGGCTGCTGTCAGTGGGCGCATTGGACAGTCCGGTGCGCCACCGGACATGCACTATTCCTTGTCCGGTGCGCTGCCACGTCACCCAATCGTTAGGGTTCAGAGCTGGTCGACCGTTGGAGGCTTTGTCCTCTTGCGGCACCGGACAGTCCGGTGCCCCTCTGACTTCTTGCTCTGACTTCTGCCGCATCACTGTAGCTACACTGTTCATTTGGCAGAGTCGACCATTGCGTGTAGATTGTTGTTGCTCTGCTGGCTCACCGGATAGTCCAGTGGTACACCGGACAGTCCGGTGAATTATAGCGGAGCGCGCCTTCGTTTTCCCGAGAGTGGCTGGTTGACGCCTGTATGATCCTAGTGCACCGGACACTGTCCGGTGGCACACCGGACAGTCCGGTGTGCCAATTCTCAGCCCACTCAAGTTCTTTGCCCTGTTTCAAATTGAGTCCCTAACTTGAATCTTTTATTGGTTTGTGTTGAACCTTATGCACCTATAATACATGAATTCTAGACAAACTAGTTAGTCCTTGTGTTTGTGTTGACTATCAACCACCAAAATTAATTATAGGAAAAGGTTAACCCTATTTCCCTTTCAACTACCTTACCCAAAAGGGGCAAGGGTAGTAGGGGAGTGGTCGGTGTAGGGAGGCTCTTTGGTTGATTTTGTTGTGTTGGCGGTCAGACAAGGGATCCCTGCATTGGGGCTTCCTAGAAACTGTAGCGGGTTTTCTGAAGCTAGTGGAACTTTGTAAAGGCCTCGTAGTGCTACCCTGCCTCATATACTCGATAGAGATGAATGGGAAGTCGCGATCCCTTAGCAAATGGGTAACATGATTTATGGGTAAAGATGTGCAATCTCTGTAGAGTGTAAAACTGGTATATCAGCCGTGCTCACGGTCATGAGCGGCTCGAACACTCACATGATTAACTTATGGAATTAAACTTAATTTGTCATATGCATTGCATTGTGGGTGTTGTTATCAATTTTGATCTATTACTTATTTAGGTTGGTATCTACTTACACTTAGTAACTGCTAATAAAATTTTGACCAACTTTAAAAGAAATGCTCAGCTTTAACCATCCTCTTTGGTAAGCCTTACACTTCACATGAGCTCCCAACTTTGGTGAGTTCATGCACATTATTCCCCACAACTTGTTGAGCGATGAATGTATGTGAGCTCACCCTTGCTGTCTCACACCCCCCATAGGTCAAGAACAGGTATCGCATGATGAGGCGCATGGAGGATGTTGTGATGAGTTCATGAGAGGTCTAGGTCATCATCTCCCAGTCAACTATGGGTCGCTGGATCATTGTCTTTGTATGATGTAATTATTTAATTATTTTATACAGAACTCTATTATATATTAATGATGTGACATTTGTTTCTGTACCATGAGTCATCATATGTGTGAGACTTGATCCCAGCACACTTGGTGATTTTATCTCGCGCTCGGGTCTTGGTGCCCCCAAAACCTAGGTGTGACACACATGATTAAAAGGCTGAATCAGAAGACCAAGTTTAGAGAAATAGCTCAGACTAAGGGGAAAGGACATAATGAGTAAGAAATGGATATAGGGCCATGTCAACACATGGATAAGTTCCAAAGGACCCTAGAAACATTTGGAGAGTGATGGGAACTCTTGAAGGTTTCAGAAATGGAATATGTGGTACCAAAGGTCAAATTCAATTGAGTTTCAGAAGGAAAGAGCAATTAGATTTAGGGAGATCAAATGGACAAGACTTATGACTTAGAATGCTTAAATGGACTTGAGAAACATTTGGCTAAGTCATAAAAGCGCTCAAGACACCAGCTGTCGGGAAATGATCCCCACTCCCTGGGTCCCGCCGGTCACTGAGCGCGCTAAGGGAAGAGCCCCTGATTGTTGGGGCCCGTTAGTCAGTTGGAAGAGGTAGGTGCACCAACCCTAGAAGGACCCGCCCCGGTCGAACCCCACGACACTAAGCCCAGGGTCGGGTGTGGCGGAGCCTCATAAGGGAGGATGGGCGTGTCAAAAGGGAACCACTCGAGTAGATCCCACGCCTGGCCCCAGACTGACTCACAATAAATGACTGGCCGCATTAACCACACTTGGCGCCAAGCCACAACATGGGCACTGGTCTGCTTTCCACTTATGACCTATGAACCCCTCGGGCCACATAGCACTCATGACCTAGGAGCCTCTAGAGTGTGGCATAGTCATGGCCTATTGGGCTAGGTCTGAGTGCGTAGACCTCACGCAGGGGCACTACATGATGGGTTGTACCGAGCCCGGGCTACAAAAGCTAGGGGTTGGCGTAGTCGAAATGATGGTGCCTAGGACCATCGCTGCCCCCACGTCATCCACTACAGTAAATACACGATAGTCAGATAGCCCTGGGCCCCACGAGTACGCATGGGCTCACCTGGGGTAAAACGTTGGTTTTCCCCTGTCTTACAGCCCCTTCCTGGAGAAGCCACCGCTGGCCGATCTTTCTCCTGGCCTATTAAAGAGAGAGGGTTTTCTCAAGGCAGGGGGATGGACAAAGAAAGATCGACGAATCGAGGAACGGAAGGATAGACTAAGGGACGATCTAACGCCTTCAGGCGGAGATGAGCCCACAAGGATGAACAGGAGGAGGAGCGTCGAATAGGACCAGGAGACCGGAGCCCTGCTAAGCCCATACTTAGCTAGGACTCCACCTTATAGCTTCTAAGCTCTAGTTCCACCCTAGATAAGGGATCTAGGAGCCTCTCCTCCCTCTCTCGACTGCTTGTAACCCCTACTACGAGTTTGATCATCAATGGTGCCGGAAGCACAAGCCACCGACGATTGGATGTAGGGACATTCTACCCAAACCAGTATAAATCTTACTCCTTCCGCGTACACCCTCGGGAGCCTGGAATGCGCACAGTAAATTTACTTGTTGGAGCAAGGTACAAAACACCGATAGTTGGCGCGCCAGGGAGGAGACTTGCACGTTCTGCGATGAGATCATCCAAGCTCTAGACGACAATCCACGACGACAACCGACCTCCTGTAATGGTGATCCATTTTGGGAGTCTTGACTTCCCCTTCAATGATGAAGGAGAAGCGATCAGGACCCTAGAAGCCCGACCCCCTCCGATGACGAGTGTAGTCACGACCGCGAGGACCGACGGAGGCTCCCGCGTCGAATGTACTCCTGGAGCGTCTATCCGCTTCGAGAGCCTCGACTTCACAATCAATCAGGAGGGCGACATGGTCAAGGCGATGCACACCCGACCTGCCCCGTATGAGATCCTCGACGTCGTCTCGGTGGCCCTCGGCTCTCTCGGCCTCGCCCCTCGTAGGTGGCGCAGGAGGCCTAGACCGACCCTGCCTTCTGAGGACGACAAAATAAGGCGATAGATTGTGATTCATATGGGGCCAAATCCCTCATACGATGATCTGTCAGTCTTCTTTGCGTCCTACGCATAGTTCTCAACATCGTGTAACACAAAGACAATGCCTTATCGCGGTGGCATCGACACCTTTCCACCTCGATTGCGCCATGCCCCGATGGTAATCATCGCCCTCATGTCCTGGGGCCACCTCCCCACGATGGATGGACTAGGTTCGTGGAAATAACCGGTGGCGATGGGGACCTCATCTTCGACGCGCTCTGCACGAACTCGGAGTCGGATCTAGGTCCCTTTGGGAGTGATGATGAGTAGCACCCCTAGCGACAAGGGGAACAAGGACCGTCCAACCACTATAGCTTTGTCAACAGTCCTAGCAGGATGGGATGCCGCGCATGGTAGGACCGGAGGAAACATCAGATGTAATGCCTGTGGCCAAAGAGACAGAAGTAGATGACCGGCCGGAGCGGATCCACACAATCTTTGTAAAACCCCCAAACGGTAATAAATAAAATGTGTTGTCAAGAATGCTCTTTCCCACAAACATGGTAAGTACGGGAGAGGGCCTCAGCCTTCCCTTGGTCTCCCCTCTCCCAATTTTTTCCTCTTTTCCTTTCCCTTTTGCTCGTTTCTCGTTGGTAACTTTCAGGGCAGGAAGCGTACCAGGTGTAGGGTCAAGATGGCAGACTAGGGGGGGGGGGTGAATAGTCCTTTCTAAAACTAATTATGTTGGCTAACACCAATAAATGCGGAATTAATACTATTTGGTCTAGCCAATACTACACCCCTTTAACTATAACAAACACCTTACAAAAGATTCCAATTGAAGCAAGTAAGGTGCCAAGCTAGAGAAATTAACAATGGCGAAGCTCTCGCTGAACCGGTCACGACGATGAACTGAAGATCCAATCGTCGAAACGGAAGTGCGATGACGAAGCTCTCGCCGAGCTGGTCACGACGATGTTTAGATTGCCCTGGAAGATGAACGGATGAAGAGAAATTCCTTGCCGAAGTTGTCGTTAGAGTTGGGAAGGAACTCGAACTTCGACAAGTTGGTCATGGCGGCTTATGGCTGCGAGCTTAGCTGGCGACGGGCTGTTGTAGCTTGGATGGCGGTGGCACTGCTGTGAGACTATTGAGAAGATGAGTCCATGGTTGATGCTTGAGGTGTTATGGTGGCATGTATTTATATAGGAGGGAGGGAGGTAGGCAGTTACATGACAGATCTAATCTGGTAACCGAGTCCTATGATAATCCAACTCTGCTTATCTGATAGAATCATATCCTATCTGTTTGCGACTCTAAATGACTCTTTTATTCCAATAATATTGTTGTCATATTTATAGTCATATAGTATTAATCATATTAGACATCCATTTTAAATAAATCTTGAATATATTTTTATTTCAGCTTTAAATTAAATTTTTGGGTGTTACACACGTGTTGAAAGGAATATTTTCTTAAATATTTTATTGTGATATCCTAATTTGTATGGACTTTACCTAAAGGATGTCGCGTACAAACAAACCAACTAAACATACATCTGGGGATGAAAACGGGATAGATACAATCGGATACAGGGTCATCTCGTATCCTACCCTAATATATTTCTCTCGGATACAGGACCGGATACGAGTAGTTAAAATTTGGGACGGATACAAGACGAGACCGGCTAATAATTCGGACGGGTAATAAACGGGTATATGATATTATTCGGGTAGATAACAGATATTTATCGGGTAGTTCGCCCCGATAATATTAATTACCCAACCATCTAACAAACAAATAAAATAAGAAATACATAATCATGTACATGATAGCTCAAATATAGAAAAATAAACCGATAAAATTAATATCATACAGTTAAAAATTACTAATCACAAAGATATTATAGAACCAACAACATAATTTAAAAAACATAATCTACAAGTATACCTGATCTATAGTTGCTTCCTTCGCTTGAGGAACTTTTTTCTCTTGTACATTCATAACATTATTTTTCCTTTGAAGACTTCTGCTCATGATGCATTACCATGATGCATTACCAATTAACGAATGTAGAACACATCAACTTCTAGAGTTGTGTTGGAGGAGTTTGATTCCCACTTCTCCAATAAATTTTATCATAGTTATCTGGATAACCCTAGTAAGATAATGCATAAATCTGATAGCGTTGCTCTTAAAAATCCATTTCTTAGCACGTGACATCATTTTTTTCTGCAGTAAACGTATACCTTATTTCTGATTATGGGAAATTAAGCAATGAAGTCGATAGATGTGCCCAAAGGACAAAAATGCCATGTACGTACAAAAATGTCGCGTACGTACAAAAATGTCGCGTACGTAGTATTTGGCTACTACTAGCAGTATATGGTAGCAAGCTAGTTCTCGGAATTTCGATTGTCGCTGTTGTAGTGCTAGTAGGCCAAAGCTAACCAGCCGAACACTGAGCTTGGGCTAATGGGCCGTCAGCCGGCTTCATCCGCATGGCACATGATAGTGGAGACCGCAAGCGGCCAACAACAGCTAGCTAGGTGAGTACCCGGGTACCTGACCATCCAATACCCCCGTATCCGACCCGAGGTTCGCGGTAGTTACTGGTAACAAACAGTGACTTCGTATGCTACCTATATCTGGCTGTACATTATCCAAGTAGTACATGTATCTGTCCTGACACCAAAAATACATGTATTTGTATTTGAAAAATCGGGTTATTTCACTACTCGTATCTTGTCACACCCGGCTTTAATGAACAAAGCCAGGTGCATCTCATACATGCGCCAAGAAGATAACATATATAATAACAGAGTGTATAGAGATAAATGTCACAAAACATCAGAGTATTTATTACATATAGCGGAAGTCTTATTACAAAATAAAAGATAAACATAAAACGAACTAATGATCGTTGGCGCCAATGTCAACTGAGAAACGCCACCTAGATCAGATCATACTCCTCGCCTTGTGGCTCCTCCTGAACCACCTGTTCTTCTCCTGTGGGGGGTGTGAGACAGCAAGGATGAGCTCACACATGATCATAGCTCAACAAGTTGTGGGGAACCAGTGGACATAAACTCACAAAGGTGTGAGTTCATGTGATGTGTAAGGCTAATCAATGATAGGGGTTAAAGCTGAGCATTGCTTTTAAGTAGTTGGTCAAAATTTTATTAGCAATTACTAAGTGTAAGTAAATACCAAACCTTAAATAAAGTAATAGAACAAATTAATAATAAACCCATGTAATACAAATGACAAAATTGAATTTAAGTTCCATAATTTAAACATCAGAGTCCTGAGCCGCTCATGACTGTGAGCTCGGCTAGTATACCAGTTTTACACTCTGCAGAGGTTGTACCCTTTACCCACAAGTCATGTTACCCATCTGCCAAGGGGTCGCGACTCCCATACACCTCTACCTAGGAAGCGCGGCAGGGCAACACTACGAGGCATTTACAAAGTTCCACTATCTTCCGAAAACCCGCTACAGTTTATGGGAAGAGCACTTGCAAGAATACCCCGTTTGACCACCATCGCAGCAAAATCAATCCGAGAACCTCCTTGCATGTAACTCCCCTACTGCCCTTGCCCCTTTCGGGTAAGGTAGTTGTCGGCGTTTCGACCCCGGGGGGGTGGGGAGGGGGTCCTTGGACCGACGAGTAAATTGTCGCTGCGTGTCCCTGCCCAGGTGGGTTGGCGTGGGATGGAACACAAGATGTGGGACAGGCCTTGTATTATCCTGCACCAGGGGTGCCGCTAGCAGTAGGGGTTACAAGCGCGTCGCGTGAGGGAGAGAGAGAGAGGGCTCATACGCCGCTTCCCCTCGCGCGAACCTCGTCCCTTTTTCAGGGTGGCCCTGGACTCCCCTTTTATAGAGGCAAGGAGAGAGTCCCGGTGTACAACAGGGGGCGTAGCTATGCGCTAACGTGTCCGGCAGTGGAGTGCCTAAGCCCTGTGTACATGCTAACGTGGCTGTCGGAGGAGAGCTTGGGCGCTGTACATGTGATGGCGTGGCCGCCGGAGGAGCGCCTGAGTCCTGTAGGAGCACAGCTGGCAGCGCGGCGAGGACCCTGCTGACGTCTCCTTGCTGTCGTAAGGGGCGGAGAGCCACCGGCGTCATGGCGCACGCGGGGCACCATCATTACCCGTCGCCGGGGTAAGTCAGATGGGACGCCGGTCTTGTTCCTTGTAGCCTGAGCAGGCTAGGAGTAGGGGAATGATGCATCCCCTATCAACACGGTCAGCCCGAGCCCAGGGTCGGTCGAGGTGGAGACTTCTCTGGTGGTCGAGGCCGGGGTCGGGCGAGGACGCGATTCCTCCCGAGACCGGGGTCGAGGCCGAGTCTGGGGGTCGGGCGAGGCGGAGACCTCCTCTCGAGACCGGAGCCTGAGGTCAGGCAAGGCGGAGCTTCCTGTTGCGCCCGAGGCTTGAGCTCGGTGGTTGATCGTGACCTGTTGTCAGTCATTGCCGGGGTGGCTGACACGGCAGTCAAAGCGGAGCAAGCGGCGCTGTTTTCCTGTCATATCGGACAGTAAAGAGGAGGGGCGAAGTGACTGCGGTCACTTCGGCCTGGCCGACTGAGGCGCGTGTGTTAGGATACGGCGTCAGGCATCCCCCGCATTTAATGTGCATGCGAAGCGGTCGGTTGGTGAGGCGGTATGGCCAAGGTTGCTTCACAACGAAGCCTGCCCGAGCCGGGCCTCGGGAGAGCCGAGGGGGCGCCTGCCATCGGAGGAGGCCCTTGGGCGAGGCGTGAATTCATCTGGGCCACTGTTCCAACCTGAGGCTGGGCTCGGGTGAGATCGCGCCCTTCAGGTAGACGAGGTCTTGGCTTGAACCGCACCCGTCAGTTGGTCTGAGGGTGTTAACTAGCCATGATTAGGAGCGTTGGGGGTACCCCTAATTATGGTACCCGACAGTAGCCCCCGAGCCTCGAAGGGAGTGATGGTACTCGCTTGGAGGCTTTTGCCGCGTTTTCGGTGAGGGGACCGGCCTCTCTCGGTTTTTGCCTTGTTCTGGTGGGTGCGCGCGAGCGCACCCGCCGGGTGTAGCCCCCGAGGCCTCGGAGGAGTGGTTTGACTCCCCTGAGGTCTGAATGCTTTTCGTGGTGCTTCGGCCGGTCTGGTCGTTCCCTCTTGCGGCCCGGCAGTAGCCCGGGTGCGTGGTCGGGTTCCAAGTTTTCAGGCTGGTTTGTTGACGCTATCAAAGTTTTGCCCGTAGCCGGGTGCGAGAGCAGCCCCCGAGCCTCTGCACGGAGCGAGAGGACGATCAAGGACTTTCCCGACTTTTATTTACGCCCATGCGTCGCCTTTCCGCAAGGAGGAGGGGGGAAAGCGCCATGTTGCTCTCAGAGGGCGCCGAACATGGTGTTTCCAGTGAGCTGCTAATGGGTGATCCGAGTGGACGCCCGTGACCCGTTCGTTAGGGGTCGGCTGTAGCCCGGAGGCGCGCTCCAAAAGTACCTGCGGGTGATTCGCCGAACCCAGACCCCTTCGACAGGGTCCGAGGGCTCGATGCCTCCCTCCGGTGGGATTCTGTTACAAATCGTTCCCGCTGGTCTCGGAAATGTCCTAGGGTACCTCGGGAGCGTAGCCCGAGCCTTGGTTATGTATCGAACGTACCCAGAGTCATCCCTCACTCTGCATGCTCTGGGGCGACTGTCGAACCCTTCCGAGGGGCCAGCCTACGAACCCCTGATCAGTAGTGGGCATGGAGCCTAGGCGCTCTGTGGCGGCTGTCGAACCCTTCCGAGGGGCCAGCCTTCGAACCCCTGATCAGTAGGAGGGCTTGGGGCCCGCTTCCTTCGCCGGGAAGGATCATTTCCACAACGTCCCCTTTCCCAGTCCCTGTGGCAAGAGAGAGAGGAGGAGGGGAAGGATATGAATTTTAAATAAAGTGGCGCACCTTTTTTGACGCGGTCATTATGGCGAAGACGAAGCGACGCCCGCCTCGCCTGCCAGAGGTGTTGCTTGCTCCGTCGGGGAGTTGATGCGACAGGACGGGTGATTCGCGTGGCGCCCGTTGCGCGTGCGAGCCGTTCGAGGAACGGGGCATGGGCGCGTCGTCTTCACGCCGTGAGGGAAGGCTCTCCCGTCGCTTCAGGAGGGGACGCGAGCCTGCAGGCGACTTAACTGCTGCCTCCGTTCGTCTGTCACTGCAGTTACTACCAGCCCACTTTTGACCATGCCAACCGTCGTGCCTGCCCCGTGGCTGATCGACCCGTGGCCGTTGCCTTTAATTGGCACTGCTGGGTCATGCGCAGGGGTACCTCGAGTCGCGATACTGGTCCCGCAGTCGAGGAGGCACAGCATTGGCGTGAGTGGCGGTGGAGCTTCTTGCACGTCGTAACCGGCGTGCCGGTTACATGACATACGGGCCCGCTTCCTTTGCACTGGTCCACCGGATGTGGACGGAGCCGAAGGGGCGCACAGTTGTGGTGCAGTTGGACGCTTGTCGCGTAGCAGTCCGCCCTTTCGACCACCGGTTTCTGCGAAGATGGTAGAGTGCTTGTAACCGCGGGACGGTTACATGCCTTGCATGCGGCGGTTCGCCTTCTTCATGCTTCGGTTCAGCTCGTATGACGTGTGGGTCCCAGCCCCCGTGTCGTGGGGGGAGAACCCTGGAGGTTGTCAGTGGGGACTTCGCCCGTGACGCTAAGGGGTGCAAGCGAGGAGGTCTGCCTATAAAAGGGGGATCGATCCCCTGGGCAGTGGCCATGCCTTCGTCCTCCCCTCATGCCTTGCGCCCTTCCGCCTTTTGAGCCCCCGGATGGGGTGCCCCAGCGTCGCCTTGCTCTTGCTAACGTTGGAGGAGCGCGGCCTCGTGGAGATCGGTACCTTTCAACCATCGTTCGGCTTCAAAGATTTTTGTCGTGCAGCTCGGCTGCATTCCCTCACCAATGGGCAGTTTGGTGGGGAAAAGCAAGCCGAGCTGCGGCCTCTGCCCCGCCCTCAGCTTCCAGGATCTTCGTCATCCTTGCTGAGGCGGAGGGAGAGCTGAGCCGGGGCCTGCCTCTGCGTAGGCAGCGGACCACTCCTTCCCTCAGTGATCTGGGGAGAAGGGCATTCGCCGCCTGTAGCGTTCGGCGGCTGCCGCGCGCTTGGTTCCCCGGCACGAGCGGCTCTGGCACTGCTTCCGGCGTCGCCCCCCACTACCGATCCTCGCTGCGTCGCCGGCTCTTGGGGGGTTGTCCAACACGTCGTACGCCGCGAGGGCGGCGTTCGTGTTCTGGGACGGTCCCGTTCTCGTTCTTGTGGCCAGGGCGGGAGCGAGGACCTGCCGGTGCGCTTTTGGGGCGGACGCCGTCCGCCAGTGCAGCATCGGTGAGAAGGTGGCCGTCGGCGCTGAGGCGATGGCAGTTGGAGGAGGTTGTCTCTGCCGACGAGACCGCCAACTCCGCCCACACCCCTGGACCTCCGTCTCCTTGGCTTGAATGGCTGGTTCTCGTCCTTCGTGGGCAAGGGCTTTTCCGTCGCAGCATTTGCCCTGAAGCCGTTGCTGCAGCTGTCTTGCCGCCCGGGACGGAGGTCGTTGTCGCTGCTGTCGGGGCGGTTGCCGGTGAGCCGCTTGGAGTTCGTCATCCCGTGGGCCCCCTGGTATGGAGGTTGTTCGTACCCGCGGGAACGGAACCGGAGTCCCGTTTGTAATGGCACCTTGAGCGCCGGTGTATGTTCATTGAGGCTGTCGAGGCCTGAACATTTGGGTATTCGAGAACGAAGCTATGTGTCTTCCTCATTCCGAGCGCTGGGACTTGTCTATTGGCTAGCCGAACCACTCAACCGAGCATCTGTTTCCTTTCGCAAAAGGTGACGAGTGAGGTGTCCGTATCCTGGAGGCGTAGGAGTCCCTCGGCTTTGTCGGCCTTGCTGCTCTAGGCTTCCCTTGCTCAGCTTTCGGAACCCTCGGCTGCTCTGCGATGAGCCAAAGCCGGAGGCAGCGGTGCTAGCGCGGACAGACGCGGAGTCGGCTCGGAAGGAGACTTCGTCGGCCCGGGAGACGGTGGCTTCCCAGGCCGAGGAAGATGTGGCAGCAGCTGCTGGAGCTTGGCCAAAACATCTGCTGGCGCGGTGCTAGCGTCCTCCCTTAGGTGGAGGTCCTTTTGCCTGGGTCGCCGTCCGAGGCT
This sequence comes from Zea luxurians, assembly GCA_029449295.1. Lineage (NCBI taxonomy): Eukaryota > Viridiplantae > Streptophyta > Magnoliopsida > Poales > Poaceae > Zea > Zea luxurians. The sequence continues at coordinate 30,163,430 of JAOPSE010000010.1, read as the reverse complement.
GAGCCCGGTTTCGCCGAGGGTGGAATTAATGCCGAGGGTGCTGCTGCTCCCTCTGCCGATGCCAGAACCTGCAGGAACAGTTTGTCTGTAGCATGCGCATGCTTTTTTGCGGCCACCGAGGCCTAAACACTTTATCATCGTGTTTAAGAAGCTGCGTCTTCTCTCCTCTTGTTTCGAGCATCACGACTTGTCTGTCAATGGCAGAATCGTTTATCCGAACGAGAGTTACTTTTCGCGGAAGGTGATGAGTGAGGTATCTGTATCCCGGAGGCGTAGGAGTCCCTCGGCTCGGTCGGCCTTGCCGCTTACGTGCGCTCTCATTCAGTCGAAGGATTCCATTATTGGGACAGTCGAGAAGGCGCGAAAGTCATTTTCTACCTGAGTGTTAGGACTTGTTTGGTAGCGGGATCGCTTATCCGAGCGTGAGTTACTTCTCGCGGAAGGTGATGAGTGAGGTATCCGTATCCCGGAGGCGTAGGAGTTCCTCGGCTCGGTCGGCCTTGCCGCTTACGTGCACTCTCGTCGTTCTCAGGATCCCACTATCAATACGGAAGTCGAAAGCACAAAGGTTGTTTTGGTAGAAATTTTTTCCGAGGAAAATTTTGACGCAGAGGGGGTTCCCCCTTCTAGCCCCTGAGGGAGGGTCGAGCTTTGATGAGGCAAGGCCGACCCTTCCTTGACGGTTAGACTTTGTGTACGCAAACGAGGTACATGAACGACTTAAAACATCTTAAGGGTAGAAGCGACGTAGCTGTTGGATGTTCCAAGCGTTGCTGTAGACCTTGCCTTGGTCGTTGGCCAGCTTGTATGTTCTGGGATTCAAGATCTTGGCGATGATGAAGGGCCCTTCCCAGGGAGCAGTGAGCTTGTGGCGCCCTCGGGCATCCTGTCGCAGGCGAAGCATCAAGTCTCCCACTTGGAAGCCTCAGTCCCGAACGCTTTGGGTGTGGCAGCGCCACAACAACTGCTGGTACCGTGCCGAATGTAGTAAGGCGACGTCTTGAGCCTCCTCGAGTTGGTCCAGCGCGTCTTCTCGGCTGGTCTGGTTGCTTCGGTCGTCGTACGCCTTGGTCCTCGGGGAGCCATATTCTAAGTCCGTGGGGAGGACGGCCTCTGCCCCATAGACTAGAAAGAACGGCGTAAAACCCGTGGCGCGGCTCGGCGTCGTCCTCAGGCTCCAAACTACCGAGGGTAGCTCTTTCATCCACAACTTGACGAACTTGTTGAGGTTGTTGTAGATCCTTGGTTTGAGCCCCTGCAGAATCATACCGTTGGCACGCTCCACCTGCCCATTCGTCATGGGATGAGCTACGGCGGCCCAGTCCACACGGATGTGGTGGTTGCTGCAGAAGTCCAGAAACTTTTTTCGGTGAACTGCGTGCCATTGTCAGTGATGATTGAGTTTGGGACCCCGAACCGATGAATAATGTTGGTGAAGAATGCCACCGCCTGCTCGGACCTAATGCTGTTTAGGGGTCGGACCTCGATCCACTTGGAGAATTTGTCGATAGCGACCAGCAGGTGCGTGAAGCCCCTGGGTGCCTTTTGCAAGAGTCCGACGAGGTCCAGACCCCACACAGCAAATGGCCAGGTGATGGGTATCGTCTGCAAGGCCTGAGCGGGCAGATGCATCTGCTTTGCGTAGAATTGACACCCCCGGCAGGAGCGTACAATCCTAGTGGCGTCGGCCACCGCGGTTAGCCAGTAGAAACCTTGTCGAAAGGCATTCCCCACGAGGGCTCGAGGTGCTGCATGGTGGCCGCAAGCCCCCGAGTGTATTTCTTGCAACAGCTCTTGTCCTTGGGCGATAGATATGCATCGTTGAAGGATGCCCGAGGGGCTGCGGTGGTAGAGCTCTTTTTCATCACCCAGTAGGACAAATGACTTGGCGCGCCGAGCCAGCCGCCGAGCTTTGGTCTTGTCGACGGGAAGCTCTCCTCGGAGGAGATATTCCAGTGCAGGAATCCCTTGCAGGGCCGCCATCGCAGCAAAATCCTCCCGAGGGCCTCCCTACACTGACCTCTCCCCTACTGCCCTTGCCCCTTTCGGGTAAGGTAGTCTTCCACTAGCTTTCCTAATTAATCAGCCAAGGGCGTCCCATTCCACCCTTGTGGTAGCACTGTTTTCCCGGGTGGTCGCTCCATGTTCCAATTAACATAATGATCTTAACATGAACATTAAATAACAACTGATAACAAAAAGTGTAATCATGAATAGTGTATCTCCATACCCAAAACCACATATAGCACTAGCAAGTACTACCCAGAAAGATCAGTGGTAAACAAGGTATAAAGATAATCAAACTAGGTAACCTGTTGGGTCCCATCAAATTAACCTATGCAGATCATTATGATTAATCAGAACATGGCTGGGTAAAAAGAAGTGATCAAGGGCACAACTTGCCTGGGACTTGAGAATCCAGGTACCAGGATGATCTTCAGGTGACACGTGACCTCGCACTAGTCGTAGCAATACAAACAAACAGTGTATAGGCAAAATTAACATTACACCAAACATAAGTACAAACTGAATAGTAATAATCTACGCGTTGCTACGAGATCGTAGGAACAAGAATCACTAAATTTGGAGTTATAGAATTCAAGTTATGAATTTCTGAAGTTTAAAGTGTTGGATAAAAGAAACCAAGTGCATAATTTCAATTCTAAATTTCATAGCAAAATGAGGTTACTAGATGATAAACAATATTAAAATGAATTCAATGCAACTGGAATGAATTAAAAAGGAGCTAAGATTAATTTTCTATGAGTTATATAAGTTCTGGAATTATTTTGACACTAGAAATCCATTTTATAAATTATTTTTCCTATTTTCTCGAAGCTCTGGACTGAGCACCCTATTTTAATAAATCCCAGGGTCTAACTCGTAAAGTCTAGGACCTATCTGATACTATCTTTGTGTCCTAGTGGATGGCGGGTTAGTTTTAGGAAACCCCAGGGTCTCTTTAGAAAGATTCCCAGGCCGAAGGGGTATCGTGATCCGAGGACCGTTCGATCAAGCACGGACGCGCGAGATTAGATTTCTACCCAGAACAAACCGGTATCTCACAGTCGCCCTCAGATCCTCATCCAACGGCCCACGACCGATACGCGGGTTTGGGCGCGGGGCCGGATCCAATCGTCGGTTCACAACGGACGGTCCCGATTCAATAGCTGCCCAACACTAATCCCGGTCGTCCAAATAAGATCTGACGGTCGCGAATCCATCACCAACACCCTGCCCACGCAGTCGGCGGCGCCGCCCCTACCGCGGCCGACCACCCGCCGGAGCCACGCGGCACGGCCATTCTGGGCTCCCACGACATCAATCGCAGGTCCCACGCTCAATTCGGACGATGGCAAAACCAAAAAGGGACTCACCGAAGGCAGAGACGGCGACCAAAGAGAGGTCCACGGCACCAGGCGAACTTGCGGCGGCGAGTTAACTGCGGCGAGGAATTGTCGAAGCTTGAATCACACGTTGCTCGAGTCAAGCACGTGCACACCATCCGTGGGGCTCAATGAAGCTCCTGGAACCGACATGGGGACTTCGACGCTAGTCTATGCGCGTGTCGACGGTACGATGCGGCTCCACGGCGGAGAAGGAGCGCCGGTGAGAAATTGGCCACGCCTTGCTTGACGCCCGGCCCTGGTAAGCCCCAATCCGCGAACAACCGAACCAACACGATGTGAGTGCGGTGACGGCGTCGCCTGCAAGCACTCAATCACTCCCTTCATCACCTCGGTCAGCGGCAATGGCGAGCGCACGAACTAACGGTGGATTCAAGCGCGCAAGGGGAGGGCGAGGGCAAGAAGGTTAATATAGGCGCGAGAATCGGGCGGTGGTTAGCTGAGCGCTCGGTCCGTCGTTGAAGTCCGCCCGTCGTGCGGAACTCGGCTCCCAGAAGATCGCCTGAGTCGTTGAAGTAGCTGCGTCTTCGCGGCCATCCCGCCGGGTGAAGCGGAGACCCAATCCTACGAGAGAGAGAACCTGACGGGTGGGCCCCAATCGACAGAGTGAAGTGCGCGGTGGAGAATTAGATCTCGCGCGCGCGTGCGGGTGGAGGGGCTGGCCTGCGGGCCCAGGTTGTCGGCGCCAGATCTTCTGGTGTTTGGGCCGCGCGAGATAGGAGTGGAAGTGGGCCGAATTCGAGAATCAAGCCCAGTTAGTTGTTTTCTCTTTTTCTTTTTATTTTCTTTCCTATTTTCCCATTCCAATTATCCAACTCAATTCAAATTTAAATTCCAATTTAAATCCAAAGTTTGTGGCGAATTTGTCTTCATTTAAATATTCAATGTGAACATAGCATGGATAAATTTTATTTATTTACAGATTTATTTTGCTTCTCTTGCCTTATATATATTATTTCCCTTTTCCTTTTTCAAACCCTAATCTCCTTTTGGGTTCTAATTCAATTTTCTTTTTAGTATATTTTGATTAATAGTGTTGCTATTATTATTATATGCACAACAAACAAAACTCCAATATGATGCACATGTTGTTTAGTTGACTTTTAGTCATTTAATCATTTTTAAATGGGGTTGTTCACATGATTAGTTAAATTGAAACAAAGCAAATAAGAGAATTATCTCCATTACCATGATTTACAAATTTGGGTATTACACGGTGGTAGAGCTCTTTTTCATCACCCAGTAGGACAAATGACTTGGCGCGCCGAGCCAGCCGCCGAGCTTTGGTCTTGTCGACGGGAAGCTCTCCTCGGAGGAGATATTCCAGGTATGGGGCCTGCCAGTTCGGATCTGGCGCGTCCCCATTCCGTTCCTCTTCGACGGGCAAGGCCTCTTCCTCGATGTCTGAGGGTGCCTCGGGTGCGGCCAAGGGTACCTCGGGCTCGGCCGAGGGTGCCTCAGGCTGGGCCGAAGGTGCCTCAGGCTGGGCCGAGGGTGCCTCGGGCTAGGCCGAGGCTTCCTCAGGCTCGGGCGCGTCGTCGATCTTGACGGATGGTTGATGCAGGTCTCTGGAGAAGACGTCGGGGGGAACTGTCGTTCGCCCCGAGGCTATTTTCGCCAGCTCGTCCGCAGTCTTGTTGTACCGTCGGGCGATGTGGTTGAGCTCTAGCTCGTAGAACTTGTTCTCCAGGCGCCGGACTTCGTCACAGTAGGCTTCCATCCTCTGGTCTCGGCAGTGGGAGTTCTTCATGACTTGGTCAATGACAAGCTGCGAGTCGCCTCGAGCGTCAAGGCGTCAGACCCCTAGCTCGTCGGTGATGCATAGCCCGTTAACCAGTGCTTCGTACTCGGCCACGTTGTTTAACGCCGGAAAATGGAGGCGAATGACGTAGCGGAGATGCTTTCTGAGGGGTGAAACGAAGAGCAGGCCAGCGCCCGCTCCTGTTTTCATGAGTGACCCATCGAAGTACATGGTCCAGAGCTCGGGCTAGATTGGAGTTGTCGGTAACTGGGTTTCGGTCCACTCAGCCAGGAAGTCTGCCAAGACCTGGGATTTTATGGCCTTCCGAGGAGCGAATGACAGTGTTTCGCCCATAAGCTCCACCGCCCACTTTGCTATCCTACCCGAGGCCTCGCGACACTGGATGATCTCCCCCAAGGGGAAGGATGACACCATAGTTACCAGATGAGACTCGAAGTAGTGTCGCAACTTTCGTCGTGTCAGGACCACTGCGTAGAGCAGCTTCTAGATCTGTGGGTAGCGAGCCTTGGTCTCGGACAGTACTTCACTGATGAAGTAGACTGGCCTCTGGACAGGCAGTGCATGCCCTTCTTCTCGTCTCTCAACTACGATCGCGGCGCTGACCACCTGAGTAGTCGCGGCTACGTAGATCAAGAGGGCTTCTCCTGCGGCAGGGGGCACCAGGGTGGATGTTTTCGTAAGGAGCGCCTTAAGGTTTCCGAGAGCTTCCTCGGCCTCAGGGGTCCAGGTGAAGCACTCGACCTTCCTTAAGAGGCGGTACAGAGGCAAGCCTTTCTCGCCAAGGCGTGAGATGAAGCGGCTTAGAGCCGCAAGGCATCCCATGACCCTCTGTACTCCTTTCAAATCTTTGATCGGTCCCATGCTGGTGATGGCCACGATTTTCTCTGGGTTGGCCTCGATGCCCCACTCGGAGACGATGAACCCAAGGAGCATGCCTCGGGGGACTCCGAAGACACACTTCTCAGGATTGAGTTTCACGCCTTTCGCTCTCAGACACTTGAATGTCGTTTCAAGGTCAGAGAGGAGGTCGGAGGCTCTCTTCGTCTTGATAACGATGTCGTCGATGTAAGCCTCGACCGTTCTACCGATGTGTCTTCTAAACACATGGTTCATGCATCTCTGGTAAGTGGCGCCTGCATCCCTCAACCCAAATGGCATTGTGGTGTAATAGTACATGCCAAAAGGTGTGATGAAAGAAGTCGTGAGCTGGTCGGACTCTTTCATCTTGATTTGGTGATAGCCTGAGTAGGCATCGAGGAATGACAGGGTTTCGCACCCAGCTGTGGAGTCCACGATTTGATCGATGCGAGGTAGAGGGTAGGGAACTTTTGGACATGCTTTGTTTAGACCAGTATAGTCTACACACATCCTCCACTTCCCATCCTTCTTCCTTACGAGAACAGGGTTAGCTAACCATTCGGGATGGATACCTCTTTGATGAACCCTGCCGCGAGTAGCTTGTGGATCTCCTCGCCTATGGCCCTGCGCTTTTCCTCGTCGAAGCGGCGCAGGGTTTGCTTCACAGGTCGGGCTCCAGCTCTGATGTTCAGTGAGTGCTCGGCGACATCCCTCGGTATGTCGGGCATGTCCGAGGCATGTCCGAGGGACTCCACGCAAAGACTTTGGTGTTTGCGTGGAGAAAGTCGACGAGCACTGCTTCCTATTTGGGGTCGAGCTCGGAGCCGATCCGAACTTGCTTGCTGGCGTCGTTGCTGGGGTCGAGAGAGACGGACTTGACCGCCTCAACCGGTTCGAAGTTGCCGGTGTGCCGCTTCGTGTCGGGCGCCTCCTTGGAGAGGCGTTCAAGGTCGGCGATGAGGGCCTCGGACTCGGCGAGAGCCTCGGCGTACTCCACGCACTCCACGTCGCATTCGTACGCGTGGCGGTACGTGTACCCGACAGTGATGATCCCATTCGGGCCCGACATCTTGAGCTTGAGGTAGGTGTAGTTAGCGACGACCATAAACTTGGCGTAGCATTGTCTTCCCAACACCGCATGGTAGGTTCCTCGGAACCCGACGACCTCAAAGGTGAGAGCTTCCCTTCGGAAGTTTGAAGGAGTTCCAAAGCAGATGGGTAAATCGATCCATCCGAGGGGTTGGATTCGCTTCCCGGGCGCGATCCCATGGAAGGGTGCCGCATCGGCCCGGACTTCGGATCGATCAACCCCTAAGAGTTCCAGGGTCTCAGCATAGATGATGTTAAGGCTGCTGCCTCCGTCCATGAGGACCTTGGAGAGCCTAACGTTGCCGATGATCAGATCGACGACGAGCGGGTACCTTCCCGGGCTCGGCACGAAGTCGGGGTGGTCGCCTTGGTCGAAGGTGATAGGCTTGTCAGACCAGTCTAAGTAGACTGGCGCCGCCACCTTCACCAAGCAGACTTCCCGGCGCTCCTGCTTGCGGTGTCGAGCCGAGGCATTCGCCGCCTGCCCGCCGTAGATCATGAAGCAGTTATGGACTTCCGGGAATCCCTCTTCCTTGCCGCCCTCCTTCTTGTCATTGTCATGGCCCCTGCCATCCTCCGCCGGGGGCCCGGTCTTATGGAAGTGGCGTTGGAGCATGATACATTCTTCGAGGGTGTGCTTGACGTGCCCCTGGTGATAGGGGCACTGCTCTTTGAGCATCTTGTGGAACGCGCCGGCCCCTCCAGGTGGTTTCCAAGGGTTCCTGTGCTCGGCCGCAGCGACGAGATTCGCGTCCACGGCGTCGCGTTTCCCTCGCGACTTGTTTTTGGCCTTCTTCTTTGTGCCCCGCTGGGCTGACACCTCAGGGGCGTCTGTCTTCGGCTCGACCTGAGGCTGCTTGTCCTTCCGGAAGATGGCTTCGACCGCCTCTTGACCCGAGGCGAACTTGGTGGCGACGTCCATCAGTTCGCTCGCGCGGGTGGGAGTCTTGCGCCCCAGTTTGCTCACTAGGTCCCGGCAAGTGGTGCCAGCAAGGAAAGCCCCGATGACATCCGAGTCGGTGACGTTGGGCAGCTCGGTGCGCTGCTTCAAAAACCGCCGGATGTACTCTCGGAGGGACTCCCCTGGCTGCTAGCGGCAGCTTCGGAGGTCCCACGAGTTCCCGGGGCGCACATACGTGGCTTGGAAGTTCCCCGCGAAAGCTTTGACCAAATCGTCCCAGTCGGGGATCTGCGTAGGAGGTAGATGCTCCAGCCAGGCTCGGGCGGCGTCGGAGAGGAAAAGGGGTAGATTACGGATGATAAGGTTGTCATCATCCACCCCTCCCAACTGGCAGGCCAGTCGGTAGTCCGTGAGCCATAGCTCCGACCTCGTCTCCCCGAGTACTTGGTGATAGTAGTCGGGGCTCGGAAACGGGCAGGGAACGGTGCTCGTCGTATGGCCCGGCTGAAGACTCGCGGGCCAGGTTGTTCGAGTGAAGGATTGCGGTCCTCCTCGCTATTGCAGTGTCCCCCGCGCCTGGGATGGTAGCCTCGGCACACCTTCTAGTCGAGGCGGGCTCGATGGTCGAGATGGTGGTGCTCGTTGCCGAGGCGTTCCCGGGCGGTGGGTGCCTCGTCCCGTGTACGCCGGGATGGACCGCGGCTTCCCGAATGCGCCAGGAGGACATCGCGTGACGCTCCGAGGGGTCAGCTCGCCTACGAGAGGCGGAGCTTTCGGCTCGTCGAACCGCGGCACCCTCTAGAAGATTCTTGAGTTCGCCCTAGATGCGCCGTCCCTCGGTGGTGGATGGCTCCAGCATAGCCCGAAGCAGCATCGCCGCTACAGCTAGGTCCTGCCCGGACCCGCTGACGACCGGAGGCAGCGCTGCCCTGGCATTGTCGACGATGCGGTGCCAGATGTCATGGGCCTGGTGACAGGCTTCTCCGGCGAGTGATCGGCCTGCCCACTCCTGTTCGATGTTCTGTCGGAGCTGTACAAGCCGGCCTGCTTCCCTGTCGACCCAGGCCTGCATCTCACGGATTTGCTCGAGCTGTATGTCCTGACCCCCCGCAGGGACTGGGACGACAGCTAGCTTCCGCAGGATGTCAACACGAGATGAGGGCCCAGGGGGATCGTCAACCTCTGGCATACCAAGGTGGTTGCCTTCGTTGTGATCTCCCAGATCGACGTGGAAGCATTCGCGACTTGGGCCGTAACCCTCGTCGTCAAGGTCATAGCCATCGTCAGAACAACCGAAGAGGCAGTGGTCGCATGCGGACATGAAGCCCCGCATGGCACCAGGGTCATTGAGGGTAGAGAAATCCCAACCGGAGTCGGGGATGTCCTCCTCCTCAGAACCCACCGGTCCGAAGGTCGAGACGGATGCCAGTCGGTCCCAGGTCGACCACATGTGGTACCCCGAATGGTTTGGATATGCCTTTACGAAGGCGCTCACCATTGCGGGGTCGCTAGGTGGGTCGAAGCTGAACCGAAAAGGTATGGGATGGAAAACGGACGGTACCTCTTGGTCGTTGGACGGTGGTGAAGTCGCGTCGGGGGCGGTGCACACCGTCATCTCGGTACGAGGGTAACGCCTAGCAGGTCCTTCGCGAGGGTGCTGATGTCATCAGTCCGCTTGGGGCTGACACGTCGTGGGGAAGTGACACCTGCCGTCGCCTCAGGTGCGAGGGCAATGTCCGACATGTCCTGCGGGAGAATGCTGGTGTCGTCGACTCGCTCTGGTGCGACAGCCGACAAGGTGCCGCCTCCTGCGTGGCCATGGTTGCCCCGTCTCCGCCTCCTCCGACGAGGAGGGTGGCGGGGATGACCGGAGTGCTCCTCTTCTGCCACGGGGAGATGCTGCCGTAGAGCTCGTCGTCGTCGTGCGAGTCGAAGACCGTCGTTGTCGTCACGCCGCGGGGGGAGGAGTACCATGTCGTAGCTGCCGTCGAGGGACATGAACTCAAGACTCCCGAAGTGGAGCACCGTCCCGGGCTGGAGAGGTTGCTGAAGACTCCCCATCTGGATCTCAACGGGAAGATGTTCGTTAACACACAGTAGGCCCCTACCTGGCACGCCAACTGTCGGCGTTTCGACCCCGGGGGGGGTCCCTGGACCGACGAGTAAATTGTCGCTGCGTGTCCCTGCCCAGATGGGTTGGCGCGGGATGGAACACAAGATGTGGGACAGGCCTTATATTATCCTGCACCAGGGGTGCCGCTCACAGTAGGGGTTACAAGCGCGTCGCTTGAGGGAGAGAGAGAGAGAGATGGCTCGTATGCCGCTTCCCCTCGCGTGAACCCTGCCCCTTTTTTAGGGTGGCCCTGGACTCCCCTTTTATAGAGGCAAGGAGAGAGTCCCAGTGTACAACAGGGGGTGTAGCTATGCGCTAACGTGTCCGGCAGTGGAGTGCCTAAGCCCTGTGTACATGCCAACGTGGCTGTCGGGGGAGAGCTTGGGCGCTGTACATGTGATGGCGTGGCCGCCGGAGGAGCGCCTGAGTCCTGTAGGAGCACAGCTGGCAGCGTGGCGAGGACCCTGCTGATGTCTCCTTGCTGTCGTAAGGGGCGGAGAGCCACCGGCGTCATGGCGCACGCGGGGCACCATCATTACACGTCGCCGGGGTAAGTCAGATGGGACACCGGTCTTGTTCCTTGTAGCCTGAGCAGGCTAGGAGTAGGCGAATGATGCATCCCCTATCAGCACGGTCAGCCCGAGCCCAGGGTCGGTCGAGGCGGAGACTTCTCTGGTGGTCGAGGCTGGGGTCGGGCGAGGACACGATTCCTCCCGAGACCAGGGTCGAGGCCGAGTCCGGGGGTCGGGCGAGGCGGAGACCTCCTCCTGAGGCCGGAGCTTGAGGTTGGGCAAGGCGGAGCTTCCTGTTGCACCCGAGGCTTGAGCTCGGTGGTTGATCGTGACCTGTTGTCAGTCGTTGCTGGGGTGGCTGACACGGCAGTCGAAGCGGAGCGAGCGGCGCTGTTTTCCTGTCATATCGGACAGTAAAGAGGAGGGGCGAAGTGACTGCGGTCACTTCGGCCTGGCCGACTGAGGCACGTGTGTCAGGATACGGTGTCAGGCATCCCCTGCATTTAATGCGCCTGCGAAGCGGTCGGTTGGTGAGGCGGTATGGCCAAGGTTGCTTCACAACGAAGCCTGCCCGAGCCGGGCCTCGGGAGAGCCAAGGGGGCGCCTGCCGTCGGAGGAGGCCCTCGGGCGAGGCGTGAATTCGTCTGGGACCACTGTTCCAACCTGAGGCTGGCCTCGGGTGAGATCGCGTCCTTCGGGTAGACGAGGTCTTGGCTTGAACCGCACCCGTCAGTTGGTCTGAGGGTGTTAACCAGCCGTGATTAGGAGCGTTGGGGTACCCCTAATTATGGTACCCGACAGTAGTCTTCCACTAGCTTTCCTAATTAGTCATCCAAGGGCGTCCCATTAAACCCTTGTGGTGGCACGTGTTTCTCAAGTTAAGCTCTATGTTCCAATTAACATTAATGAACTTGACATGAACATAAATAGAATAACAAGAATAATTGGAACATAGATATAATAAATGATTATCCCAAAACCATGTAAAGCAATAGCAAACTACCCAAGTGATTCAGGGGTAAATAAGGTAGTGAGATAAACAATCTAGGGTGACCTATTGGGTCCCATCAAAATTAACCTATGCATGAATAAATGGTATTAAAGAACATTATTGGGTAAAAAGTGGTCAAGGGCACAACTTGCCTTCAATGAGCTCCTGCTCAGCTACTTCTATCTGCTGCTCACCAGGATCCTGAGTCACGTGCTCTTCTACTCGCCACAATACAAACAAGCACAGTATATAGAGAAAATTAACATCACACCAAACATATAAACAAAATACACAGTAATAATCTATGCATTAAAATAAAATCCTAGGAACAGGAATCATAATTTTTGGAGTTATAGATTTTAAGATGTGAATTTCCAAAGGTTTTATGTGCTTAAAATAGGATTAAGTGTGAAATTATTTTTCTTACTGTTGTCATGACAAAACAGAGACTCTAAGTGATAGAGAATAATATTACAAAATTTTAGAAACTGGAACGGAGTAATTTGGAGCTCAAATGAATTTTCTATGATTTTTACAAACTCTAGCACTTATTTTTATATTAAAATCTATTTATAATTTAATTTCTCTATTTCTAACCTCCTCTGGACTGGGCATCAATAATTAAAAAGCATAAGGGGCTCTGCGCAAAATATTCCAGGACTTAGAGCCCAAACGAGTGGACTGCGGGTTGATTCACATATATTCCAGGGGCTCTTTTGTAAGTTTTGCACAGCAAAAGGGTATGGCTAGATCTGGACCACCGGATCCGAATTGAACAGGTAGGATTAGATCACGCATAGTAAATAAATGATACACTGCGTAGACCCTCGGATCCAGGATCTACGGTTCAGATGCAATCACTCCAGAATCCCTCTGATCCGACCGATCGGATCCTATGGTCGAGATTACATCTCGAAGCGCTACGCAAATAAGCGATCCTATCCACCCGCGCTGCATCGCACAGTCTGAGGCACTTCTTCCTGCGCGCGGAACACCCACGGCGGCGGCGCCTGAAGCATGGCGGCGCACGGCCGGACTGCGCACTATTCCGCACGTCGGTCACCAAAACCTTAATCCGACTCTCTCTACACGACGCCCAGTGAATCTCGAAATGAATGGTGCACCGTTTACCTAGATTCGCGGTGAAGATTCCCCTGCTCGCGCGGTGAGGCAATTCCGCGTTGATTCCCGAAGCTCCGGTGAGGAATTCACCATGCTCCAAGGCTCCCCGCGACAATCCTCTCACACGGCCACAGCACCGAACGTATCCCGCGCCCACCAGACACTGGATCAGGGTCCAAGCGGTGCTGAACACCAGTGTCGACGTCGGCGGCGGCACAGCTCCAATCGCGCACCCAGGATATCGCTGGCGAGGAACTTGGTCGGCAATGGACTCAACAGAAAGCCCTGGCGGTGGATAGGAGGAACGCAGGGAGGAGCACGAGGGGTAGTCGGGTTGGTTTTATGGACAGGTGGCCACGCGGCCGTAGCTGGTGAGAAGATCGGAGATGCTCGCGCGGACTGCGGGAGAAGTAGTTGTGCCAGCGCGTCCAGGAAGGAAAACAGTGCTGCCTGACGTGTAGGCCCCAAGGTTTCAGCCATTCACGGCCAGGTGCGCGCGTGAAAGCCAGGATCCTGGGCCCACGCGGTCAATGCCAGAAGCATCCAGTGAGTCGGCCGCGCGGAGGGATTGGCCAAGTGGGCCGAATTGGTCTAGATAAGCCCATGCGGTAGTTTTATCTTTTTCTTTTTAATTTTATTTTCTATTTTTCCTTTATTCTCAACTATTTTGAATCCAAATTTTGAATTCAAAATTAAGTGCAAATTTAAACTCATATTAACCCTGCAATTTGGTCATATCCTCATGTGATGAAGTTTTTTAATGAGATCATTTTGTATTGCATAATCCTTCTTTCTTTCCAAATCCTAGAATTTCTTTTAGATCTTAAATTCCCATTTGGGTATTAATATATTTCTTTTCACATTATTCTATGTTGTCACAAAATGCACACAAAATAAAATATCAGCATGATGCATAATTTGTTTGAGTGCCTTTTTATTACTTATTCATTTGTATAAGTGAGGTGTCCGCATGAAATGACAAGTAGAGATAACACACATACATATATACATGGATTTCATTTCTCCTTTTTGATTTTTCTTTCTTTTCACAAAGTAGGTATTACAAATCCTACCCCTCTTAAAAATAATCTCGTCCTCGAGATTTAAGAAGGTCTAGGGAAAAGATGGGGAAAATCTATGCGAAGCTCTTCTTCTTTTTCCCAGGTTGCTTCATCTTCTCCGTGGTGACTCCATTGCACTTTGCACATCTTTATCACCTTATTTCTTGTAACTCGAGTCAATGTATCAAGAATCTTGATCGGATACTCTGTGTAATTCAAATCACCCTGAACACTGAGCTCTTCCATTGGTAATTGTTCCTCAGGGACACGGAGACACTTCTTCAGTTGAGACACGTGGAACACATTATGCACATCCGATAGACTAGCAGGTAACTCGAGTTGGTATGCCATCTCCCCAACTCGCCTAAAGATCAAGAATGGTCCAATATAGCGAGGGGACAATTTGCCCTTAATCTTGAATCTCCTCATTCCACGAAGTGGTGACACCTTGAGGTACACATAATCTCCTTCCTCAAACTCTAGTGGTCTTCTTCTATTGTCAGCATAGCTCTTTTGCCTGGTTCGAGCTATCCTCAAATTCTCTCGAATTATACAGACTTGTTCTTCTGCTTCTTGAATCAGTTCAGGCCTAAAGAACTGTCTTTCTCAGTCTGATCCCAATATAGAGGAGCTCTACACTTCCTCCCATATAAAGCCTCAAAAGGTGACATTTTCAGGCTGGCCTAATAGCTATTGTTATATGAAAACTCAGCATATGGTAGACTTTTATCCCAACTTCCTCCATGCTGAAGGGCACAAGCTCTCAACATATCTTCCAATACTTGATTAGTCCTTTCAGTCTGTCCATCAGTCTGAGGGTGATAAGCTGTACTAAAATTCAACTTCGTACTCATATTCTCATGAAAGCTTCTCCAAAATCTTGAGGTAAACTGTGAACCTCGATCAGACACGATCTTCTTTGGTACTCCATGTAAACACACAATCCGAGCCATATATAACTCTGCTAGCTGAGAACCTTTATAAGTAGTCTTGACAGGAATAAAGTGAGCCACTTTAGTCAATCAATCCACAATCACCCATATAGCATCATATCCTTTCTGGGTGCGAGGCAATCCAACAATAAAATCCATACCAATCTCTTCCCACTTCCACTCGGGTATCTTCAGTGGGTGCAATAGTCCAGCTGGCCTCTGGTGTTCAGCCTTAACTCTTTGACATACTTCGCACATAGCCACATGTGCAGCCACATCTCTTTTCAATCCATACCACCCATACTTCTGCTTCAAATCCTGATACATCTTGGTACTACCAGGATGAATAGAATAATCCAAATCATGGGGCTCCTTTAAAATAGTCTCTCGAAGGCTTTCAATATAAGGAACACACATCCTGTCCTTGAACCATATGGTGCCTTGCTCATCTTCCGTGAATTCTAGTCCTCGACCTTCAGTAATCAGATCCTTAATCTCTTGTACCTTAGCATCACCAATCTGTCCTTTGCGGATTTCTTGCTCCAAGGTAGGTTCCACATCAATAGTAACTCCTTCAGTGTGAGCAACTATCCCCAAGTTAAGTCTCTTGAAATCCTCAACAATCTCGTCGGGTAGCTAGGCAACAATAGCTGAATGAACATGCTCCTTGCGACTCAAGGCATCTGCAACCAAATTTGCCTTGCTCGGGTGATAGTGAATCTCCTAGTCGTAATCCTTAATAAGCTCCAACCAACGACGTTGCCTAAGGTTGAGATCCTTCTGAGTGAATATATACTTCAAACTCTTATGATCCATGTACACTTGACACTTGGTTCCCATAATGCAGTGTCTCCAAATCTTGAGTGCATGCACAACGGTTGCCAATTCCAAGTCATGAGTGGGGTAGTTCATTTCATGTTTTCGTAACTGACGAGAAGCATAGGCAATCACATGTCCTTCTTGCATGAGCATACATCCTAAGCCTTGGCAACATGCATCACAATAAATATCAAATCCTTTCTGTAGGTCTGGCATAATCAATACTGGTGGCGACATCAATCTCTTCTTCAATTGATCAAAGCTGTCTTGGCACTTCTTGTCCCACTTAAATTCTTTTCCTTTCTCCAAAAGCGAAGTCATAGGTTTAGCAATCTTAGAAAATCCTTCAATAAATCTTCGATAATAGCCAGCAAGTCCCAAGAAACTCTGAATCTCAGTAACTGTAGTGGGTACTCTCCACTCCATTATCTCCTTGACCTTAGCAGGATCCACTGAAATTCCTCCATTAGAAATAATATGACCAAGAAATGGCACCTCGCCAATCCAAAACTCGCACTTACTAAACTTGGCATATAGTTGGTTATCTCGTAGCTTCTGTAGCACCAACCTTAGATGTTCCTCATGATCGCTATCACTCTGGGAATAAATAAGAATGTCATCGATGAATACCACGACGAATCTGTCCAAATACTCCATAAACACCTTGTTCATCAAATTCATAAAATAAGCTGGTGCATTGGTTAATCCAAACAACATAACAGTAAACTCATATAATCCATATCGAGTCGAGAAAGCCGTGTTGGGAATATCCGATGGTCTAATCCTCATCTGATGGTAACCCGATCGGAGATCAATCTTCGAGAATACCCTTGCACCTCTCATCTGATCAAATAAATCCTCAATACGAGGCAACGAATACTTGTTCTTCACCGTAACATCATTAAGCGATCTATAGTCCACACACATCCGCTGGGATCCATCCTTCTTCTGTACAAATAGAACCGGCGCTCCCCATGGTGAGGAACTCGGACGAATGTACCCAACCTCTTGTAACTCAGTTAACTGCTTCTTAAGTTCCTTCAACTCCTCTACGGACATCCTGTATGGCCGTTTAGAAATAGGGGCAATTCCAGGTAGGAGATCAATAACAAACTCAACTTCTCTATCAGGTGGCATCCCTGGTAACTCCTCTGGAAAGACATCCGGAAAATCTCTAACCACACGGATGTTGTCACCAACAAACTCCTCAGGTATAAAGAACATTGCACGTTTGGATGAGGTGGTCACTGCAATATTAACTTGAAATCTTTCTCCTTTAGTGGTAGTGAGTTCTACAGTACCTCTACCACATGCTATAATGGCCTTTGCCTTTCTTAACCATGACATACCAAGGATCAGATCTATACTGCTTGCCTCTAATATTATAGCAGTAGCTCCAAATTCTCTCCCCATAATTGTCAATGTCAATCTACGTGTCATTTGATTCGCCTCAACAGGCCCTTTAGGTGTAATTACTATCATGGGTTTTCTCATTTTTAGCAGTGGTATTTCATTTGTGTTGGCATATCTAGCAGACATAAATGAATGTGTAGCACCAGAATCAAATAAGATGGTTGCAGGAATTGCATTAACATAAAACATACCAAGTACGATGTCAGCACCATCTGGAGTAGCATCAACGCTGACTTGATTAACCTTGGCAATAGAATATCCCTTGCCAGATCCTGGAGTTTGCTGCCTATTCTGAACTGGAGTAGTAGCAATCCTCTGTGGGCAGACATTTGCATAATGACCAATCTTCCCACACTTGAAACAAGTAGAGCCTAGACTCTGTCCTGAAAACTTCGTCGGGGTGCCAATAGGGGTAGCCTGTCGAGGAGGTGGAGTCCTCAGTGGTGACTGCTGAACTGGGCGCTGGTCTTCGCCAGTGCGAACTAGTGTTCTCTGGGGTGAACTGTAGCGAGGATGAACACTGCTGCTTCCTTGTCCTTAAGATATAGCCTTTCTCTTCAAATCTCCCAGCTGAACACGCTTATGTTCAATAGCCAGGGCCTTATCAAGTAGCCTCTGAAATGATGGAAATGTATGTGCCACCAGAGCATACTGTAGAGGTCCATTGAGTCCTTCAATAAAATGCTTCTGCTTCCTCTCATCTTCAGCAACTTCATCAGGGGCATATCTGGATAACTGAATAAACTTGTCGCGGTACTCGCTGACTGACATACTTCCTTGCTTCAGCGACAGAAATTCCTTCTTCTTAATCTTCATCAATCCAGCTGGTATATGATAGTTCCTGAACTATGTACTGAACTCTGCCCAAGTGATAGTATCAGCAGCATCATGGGCAGCAGTATATGAATCCCACCAGTCAGCAGCAGGACCTGTCAGACGTCCAGAAGCATATAAAACCTTCTCCCGGTCAGTGCATTGTGCAATATTCAACATCTTCTCAACGGACTTCAGCCAATCATCCATGTCCAGTGGATCAGGAGAGCTTGCAAATGTAGGTGGCTTATGACTCATGAACTCCCTATGCTTATCTCGGGGTGGAACTGGTGGTGGTGGTGGAGGCAGTGGTACTTGTTGCGGTTGCTGCTGTTGCTGTTGTTGTTGTTGTTGCAGCTGCTGTTGCTGGGGTTGTCTATATATCCACTGAGTGTGTCGATTAGGAGGCAAATCAATTCCACCACCCTGCCTAGTATTGACCATCTGAGTTAGATACATATGGTAAGAGAATAGCAGACAAGGCAGGTATTTACAAATCAGGTTACTTTGGGGGGATTTATTAGCTAAGCAGATTAGTATTTCACCTACTAAATCTAATTCAATACCTTATGTTGGTACATGCTAAGATGTCCATCTATAATAATTCAATCAATCAAAGAAGCAAATCAGGCATTTAGCATCAGCACAATCAACCAATCATTTTTAAATAAAGAAAATAGTTTTAAATTTTGTTTTAGGTTCCCTATCTCTTAAAAAGATCATAGTGGTAGGATTCCACGGTGTGAAATCCTTTTTGTCTTAGAGTAGAAAAGATAAGAGTAACCAGAGTAGAATAGCAAAAGGTGAGACAAGATCAAGATGAGATGAGTATAGAATGAATCAAAGTAAGGTAAGTAGGAAAGGGTTTTATCCATTTCTATCTAGGTTTCATCCTACAGTCAACATTTCCTCTGATACCACTTCTGTCACACCCGACTTTAAGGAACAAAGCCAGGTGCATCTCATACATGCGCCAAGAAGACAACATATATAATAACAGAGTGTATAGAGATAAATGTCACAAAACATCAGAGTATTTATTACATAGCGGAAGTCTTATTACAAAATAAAAGATAAATATAAAACGAACTAAGGATCGTTGGCGCCAATGTCAACTGAGAAACGCCACCTAGATTAGATCATACTCCTCGCCTTGTGGCTCCTCCTGAACCACCTGTTCTTCTCCTGTGAAGGGTGTGAGACAGCAAGGGTGAGCTCACACATGATCATAGCTCAACAAGTTGTGGGGAACCAGTGGACATAAACTCACAAAGGTGTGAGTTCATGTGATGTGTAAGGCTAATCAATGATAGGGGTTAAAGCTGTGCATTGCTTTTAAGTAGTTGGTCAAAATTTTATTAGCAATTACTAAGTGTAAGTAAATACCAAACCTTAAATAAAGTAATAGAACAAATTAATAATAAACCCATGTAATGCAAATGACAAAATTGAATTTAAGTTCCATAATTTAAACATCAGAGAGTCCTAAGCCGCTCATGACCGTGAGCTCGGCTAGTATACCAGTTTTACACTCTGCAGAGGTTGTACCCTTTACCCACAAGTCATGTTACCCATCTGCCAAGGGGTCGCGACTCCCATACACCTCTACCTAGGAAGCGCGGCAGGGCAACACTACGAGGCCTTTACAAAGTTCCACTAGCTTCCGAAAACCCGCTACAGTTTATGGGAAGAGCACTTGCAAGAATACCCCGTCTGACCGCCATCGCAGCAAAATCAACCCGAGAACCTCCTTGCATGCAACTCCCCTACTGCCCTTGCCCCTTTCGGGTAAGGTAGTCTTCCACTAGCTTTCCTAATTAGTCAGCCAAGGGCGTCCCATTAAACCCTTGTGGTGGCATGTGTTTCTCAAGTTAAGCTCTATGTTCCAATTAACATTAATGAACTTGACATGAACATAAATAGAATAACAAGAATAATTGGAACATAGATATAATAAATGATTATCCCAAAACCATGTAAAGCAATAGCAAACTACCCAAGTGATTCAGGGGTAAACAAGGTAGTGAGATAAACAATCTAGGGTGACCTATTGGGTCCCATCAAAATTAACCTGTGCATGAATAAATGGTATTAAAGAACATTATTGGGTAAAAAGTGGTCAAGGGCACAACTTGCCTTCAATGAGCTCCTGCTCAGCTACTTCTATCTGCTGCTCACCAGGATCCTCAGTCACGTGCTCTTCTACTCGCCACGATACAAACAAGCACAGTATATAGAGAAAATTAACATCACACCAAACATATAAACAAAATACACAGTAATAATCTACGCATTAAAATAAAATCCTAGGAACAGGAATCATAATTTTTGGAGTTATAGATTTTAAGATGTGAATTTCCAAAGGTTTTATGTGCTTAAAATAGGATTAAGTGTGAAATTATTTTTCTTACTGTTGTCATGACAAAACAGAGACTCTAAGTGATAGAGAACAATATTATAAAATTTTAGAAACTGGAACGGAGTAATTTGGAGCTCAAATGAATTTTCTATGATTTTTACAAACTCTAGCACTTATTTTTATATTAAAATCTATTTATAATTTAATTTCTCTATTTCTAACCTCCTCTGGACTGGGCATCAATAATTAAAAAGCATAAGGGGCTCTGCGCAAAATATTCTAGGACTTAGAGCCCAAACGAGTGGACTGCGGGTTGATTCACAGATATTCCAGGGGCTCTGTTTTAAGTTTTGCACAGCGAAAGGGTATGCCTAGATCTGGACCACCGGATCCGAATTGAACAGCTAGGATTAGATCACGCATAGTAAATAAATGATACACTGCGTAGACCCTCGGATCCAGGATCTACGGTTCAGATGCAATCACTCCAGAATCCCTCTAATCCGACCGATCGGATCCTATGGTCGAGATTACATCCCGAAGCGCTACGCAAATAAGCGATCCTATCCGCCCGCGCTGCATCGCACGGTCTGAGGCACTTCTTCCTGCGCGCGGAACACCCACGGCGGCGCCGCCCGAAGCATGGTGGCGCACAGCCGGACTGCGCACTATTCCGCACGTCGGTCACCAAAACCTTAATACGAGTCTCTCTACATGACGCCCAGTGAATCTCGAAATGAATGGTGCACCGTTTACCTGGATTCGCGGTGAAGTTTCCCGAAGCTCCGGTGAGGAATTCACCGTGTTCCAAGGCTCCCCGCGACAATCCTCTCACACGGCCACGACACCGAACGTATCCCGCGCCCACCAGACACTGGATTAGGGTCCAAGCGGTGCCAAACACCAGTGTCGACGGCGGCGGCGACGGCACAGCTCCAATCGCGCACCCGGGATATCGCTGGCGAGGAACTTGGTCGGCAATGGACTCAACAGAAAGCCCCGGCGGCGGATAGGAGGAACGCAGGGAGGAGCACGAGGGGTAGTCGGGTTGGTTTTATGGACAGGTGGCCACGTGGCCGTAGCTGGCGAGAAGATCGGAGATGCTTGCGCGGACTGCGGGAGAGGTAGTTGTGCCAGCGCTTCCAGGAAGGAAAACAATGCTGCCTGACGTGTAGGTCCCAAGGTGTCAGCCATTCACGGCCGGGTGCGCGCGTGAGAGCCAGGATCCTGGGCCCACGCGGTCAGTGCCAGAAGCATCCAGTGAGTCGGCCGCGCGGAGGGATTGGCCAAGTGGGCCGAATTGGTCTAGATAAGCCCATGCGGCAGTTTTATCTTTTCTTTTTAATTTTATTTTCTGTTTTTCCTTTATTCTCAACTATTTTGAATCCAAATTTTGAATTCAAAATTAAGTGCAAATTTAAACTCATATTAACCATGCAATTTGGTCATATCCTCATGTGATGAAGTTATTTAATGAGATCATTTTGTATTGCATAATCCTTCTTTCTTTCCAAATCCTAGAATTTCTTTTAGATCTTAAATTCCCATTTGGGTATTAATATATATTTTTTCACATTATTCTATGTTGTCACAAAATGCACATAAAATAAAATACCAGCATGATGCATAATTTGTTTGAGTGCCTTTTTATTAATTATTCATTTGTATAAGTGAGGTGTCCGCATGAAATGACAAGTAGAGATAACACATATACATATATACATGGATTTCATTTCTCCTTTTTGATTTTTCTTTCTTTTTACAAAGTAGGTATTACATATCCGGTACCCACTCCAAGTACCCGTCCCATTTTCACCCCTACGTACATCGATACATTATATTAGCTTATATTTTATTTATATTTTCTACTTTTTATTTAAAATTTAAAATTCAAGTCTAAGTTAAATTTTCTATTTTAAGCATAGATTGAAATAAACAAAAAATCAACATGAATTCAAAGCATTTTATTAATTAATTTATTCATTTGAGCAAATAAAACTCAATAGGAATAATTTATATAAGATGTTTTACCATAATAATTAATAAAGAAAATAATTCAAACACATAACCAAATTTTAAAAGTACAATAAAATAAATCTATAATATTCACATATTTATTTAAATTAGCATAATTTCATAATATAATTTCTTATGTAAAATCTATATTAAGATATAGTTTAACTTAATTATTTTTTTAGAAAATAGATCTTTAACATAATAGGATTTTAGAGTGTTACACACAGCCATCTAAGCACAGTGAGGTGAAACGCGTGTGGGCCATGATGTCGTGAGCCCACCACACACGCAGGAAGTTGTTGGTGTCGCGCCTTGTGAACCACCGCGCGTAGAGTCCATCGGGACAAAGACCCGACATAGGCCCCCGGATCCAGCAGGGGCGGATCGACGTCAGGAGCGGAGGGAGCACGCTAGCACTAGGGAGAAGAGGTGGGAGGCCAGGGATCGCAGGAGGTGGCGCTGGTCTAGCGGTGCAGCGAGGAGAAGGGAAGAGATGCAAAACCACTAGAGCCGGACCGAGGCAGTGACACCACGAGCAGCACCGGCGATGGCTAGACGAGAGGGAGGAGTGTGGGTGAGAAGAAGTCGTGTCGGAACTGTTACTCCGCGGAGCACAAGGGGGTGGAGTGGCTGTTGGAGCTAGTGCACGGGAGGACCGGGCTATTAGATTTTGAATCGAGTTCTGGCTGACGGACAGAGGTGAGTGATAGGGAAGAGAGGACGACGGTCGTGGAGGCCCCACGCCGTCCTTGTGGGACCCACACGGGTTGTGCCAGCGAGCCCACTCCGGTGGTGGCGAGTGAAAGGAGGGGATAGGGGTGGTTGCATGGGCGAGGGAGAGTGGAGCCCCCTCGACACAACCATTCTAGTTATTGATGTCCTTCGACTTAGACAAACATAATTAGCATATCTATTCCATGTTTATTATTACTTCAATCATAGATTTAATACAATGGTTCAACTAAAATAAAAAGAAATGATTCTTACATATGGAGAATATGGGAATGGATTGTTCTCAGCATCTGATTAATGTTGATGCATGTCGTTTGCTGGCTCTTATGTTCCCCTTTTTCTTCTTACCTTAGGGTGTGTTTGTTTGTGTAAAGCCCAAAATTTGGATGGAGTAAAAAAATTATATAGTAAAGCCTTAGGGTTATGGGACCTATGTAATTATTTGTTTTCTCTTCTCCTTTTTGCATCTCCCAAATAACAGGATCAAATTAAGACAACTAGCAATTGTATAAATAAAGGAGATATGCATTTCCATGCTGAATTGTGACTATTGCGTTTATAGCTAAATTGATAATACAAGAGTATGTCACAAATATTTGAAATAGGAAAGAATGAAGGAAAAAGAAGAGAAAAGGAAAATAACAGGAAAAAAAGTAAAGAAAAAAGAAACAACCAAACTCACTCTGGGCCCAAACCGAACTCTCCCTCTCGACCCAAGTGGCTTTTCCCGGACCAAGCCCAGTCCGTGTAAAGCGGCGTCGGGCCCTATGGGGCGGTGTCACGGTGCCCACACCGTTGCGCCTTAGATCGATGTCACGTGGGCCCGTGGAGGTGGTGTTAATGGCGTGCGGGCCAGGTTCATCAGCTTCCTCCATGTAACTGTCCGGAGTGGAGCTCGCTCAACGGCCTCCGCATGCCTCGCTGGTCCCAGCTAGCTGTCGCGATCGCGCTCCTCGCCTACAAATAGGAGGGAGGAAACCCCAACCGTGTTCAGGTACGCCATAATCCCTAGTGCCGCCACCCGGACTACCCACGCGCGCAAGCCATTGCCATCGTAAACGAGAGAGAGAGCGCAGACAGTAGGGAAGGACCTCCACCACCGTTCTGCACCTGGCGGGTGCTCGAGACCTTTCGGCCAGATGCGTGGACCAAGCAGGAAGAAGAGTTGGCGCTCGTGAGACCTTGGTGCGGCGTGAATTGTTCACTGGAGCGGGGAATCGTGCCGTGAAGCTTCCCCATCGCGGTCCGACCTCCACGTAGCACCACCGTCGATGAGACCTTAATCCGTCCGTCGTCTGATCTTCAGCAAGAGGGGGGCAGGGATTTGCGGGTTAGAGCTTAATGGGCATCGGATTACATGCCTCGCCGGCAAAACACTACCGTGCGGGACTCCGCGCCGCCGTCCGGTGAGGTCAGCGAAGGAGAGATAGTCGTGACCGTCGATCTCTATCAGACGACCGTGATTTAAACATACTTACCCCTCTAGTATTTTAAAGTGTGGCCACCAAATAACGATCCAAGGGCCTAGATTAGTTGAGGGTCATGGAAGGCCCTTGGTCGAAGATCCGTAATCCAAGGGTGGGCAGCGTGTACCGCTTCGTTGAGGGATCGATATAACCTGATCCGTGGATCGGGCATCGAATGACCATGATCATATTATGCATAACAGTTCGAGTGAACGAATCCGGGCCATCGATCCAGAGTCGTGTGGATCTGGTCGCTCGAGGGAGTTGAAAGGGAAATGTGCCCTTGGGCCATTTCTATAAATGTTTTTGGTGATTAGATGCCCAACACATTATTTTAGTGGATATGTGCTAAAGTGCTAAAGAGATGCAAATCAAGAATCAAGGAATGTCCAGCCTTAGTGAATTGTTTTTGGTACTAACATATTCCTCTAAGTGCTAGGAAACCTATCAGGTCAAATGAGATTGAATTGGAGAAAGTTGGCAGTGCCTAGCCAGACTTGCACCAGCCTGCGGATGCACCGGACAGTGTCTGGAGCCCCGGCTAGAGCGTCGAAGAACTCGCTGCTCTTGGAAAAAGTTGGGGACGCTACGGCTAAAAATCACTGGACTGTTCGGTGTGCACTGGACTGTCCGGTGAGCCAGCAGCGCCCGCGCCAACGGCCGACAACGAAATCAGTGCGTAATAAACGGGCGATGCATGGCCAGCGCCAACGGTCACCATGCCACACCGGACTATCCGGTGTGCCAAGGGGACCCTAGCTGCAACGGTCAGCTTTGCCGAAGAAGGAAAGAAATCACGATTGTTCACTATTCTGTGCGCCCACGGATAGAAGGCAACTATTGCCTACCAAATAGAGCTCCAACGGATCCTAGCTGCCTTGGGGCTATAAGAGGGACCCCTAGGCGCATGGAGCAAAACACTAAGCACCTCTTGAACATCCTAAGACACCTAGAACTCGCATTCACACATTTGATTCACTGTGTTAGAGATTTGAGCACTTTTCTGAGCTATAACTCTAATGTGTTTGCTTTCGTGTGCTCACTCTCGTCTTGTGGTTTCATTGTGATCAATCTTATAAGGGTGAGAGGCTCCAACTTGTGGAGATTCCTCACAAAGGGGATAAACTTGAGATAAAGAGAATCATGGTATTCAAGTGGATCATTAGATCAATTGAAAGGTGTTGAGTGCAACCCTCATCAGCTGGGATGCCACAACGTTGCTAGGCAAGTATTCCACTTGGCTGAACCACAGGATAAAAATCACAGTGTCAACTGTATTTATTCTTGTGCGATTGTCTTTACTTCTACTCACTTTATAATTGCTCTAAGTTTAATACTCATCTTGTGAAGAGCAATTAAGTGAAGAAGTTGTCTGCCTCTCGAGTCATAGCATCTTGGTTTTGACTTCACTAACATTTCATAAACCGAGTTTGTGTTGTTTAGTATTGATTTGACATGATCACCTATTCACCCCCCTCTAGGTGCTCTCAATTGGTATCAAAGTCTTACTCTTCATTCAGGGACTAACCGCCCGAACAGGTGGATCCTAAATGTAAGGGGATGGTGATCAACGACAAGGATAGGGAGATGTCACACCTGGGTTTCGGGGCACCAAGACCCGGGCGCGAACATAAACACCAGGTGTGCTGGGACCAAGTCTCACACATATGATGAATCATGGCACAGGATCGAATGTCACATCCTTACTACATAACAGGAGTTCTATACAAAATAAATAAATAGTTACATTATAAGGAGACAACGGTCCAGCAACCCAAAGTTGACTGGGAGACGACGACCTAGACCTCTCACGAACACATCGCAGCATCCTCCATGCGCCTCATCCTGCGGTACCTGTTCTTGACCTGTGGGGGGTGTGAGACAGCAAGAGTGAGCTCACATACGTTCATCGCTCAACAAGTTGTGGGGAATAATGTGCATGAACTCGCTAAAGGTGGGAGCTCATAAAGTGTAAGGCTTACCAAAGAGGATGGTTGAAGCTGAGCATTGCTTTTAGAGTTGGTCAAAATTTTATTAGCAATTACTAAGTATAAGTAAATACCAACCCAATTAAGTAGTAGAACAGAAGTAACAACATCACCTGCGATGCAATGCATATGACAAATTGAATTTAAGTTCCATAAATTAATCATGTGAGTGTCCGAGCTGCTCATGACCGTGAGCACGGCTAGTATACCAGTTTTACACTCTGCAGAGGTTGCGCATCTTTACCCACAAGTCATGTTACCCATCTGCCAAGAGACGGCCAATCCCATATACCTCTACTGAGGAGGCGAGGCAGAGTAACACTACGAGGCCTTTACAAAGTTCCACTAGCTTCAGAAAACCCGCTACAGTTTATAGGAAGCTCCAATGCAGGAATCCCTCGCATGACCGCCATCGCAGCAAAATCATCCCAAGGGCCTCCCTACACTGACCACTCCCCTACTGCCCTTGCCCCTTTCGGGTAAGGTAGTCATCCACTAGCTTTCCTAATTAATCAGCCAAGGGCGTCCCATTAAACCCTTGTGGTAGCACTGTTTTCCCGGGTGGTTCTCCATGTTCCAATTAACATAATGATCTTATCATGAAAAGTAAATAACAACTGATAACAAAAGTGTAATCATGAATAAAATGTATCTCTATACCCAAAACCACATAAAGCAATAACATGTACTACCCAAAGATTCGGTGGTAAACAAGGTATAAAGACAGTCAAAATAGGGTAACCTATTGGGTCCCATCAAAATTAACCTATGCAGATCATTATGATTAATTAGAACATGAGTGGGTAAAAAGAAGTGATCAAGGGCACAACTTGCCTCGCACTTGAGATTCCAGATACCAGGATGATCTTTAGGTGACTCGTAACCTCGCTGCTAGTCGTAGCAATACAGATAAACAGGGTATTGGCAAAATTAACATTACACCAAACATGAGAACAAACTGCGTAATAATAATCTAGGCGTTGCTACGAGATCGTAGGAACAAGAATTACTAATTTCGGAGTTATGGTTACTAAGTTATGAATTTCTGAAATTATTAAGCACCTAGAATAGATTAATTCATTTGAACATTTTTAATTCAAGTTTCATGGCTAAACAGAGGCACTAGGTGATAAATAATATTAAGACAAAATTATTGCAACTGGAATGAGTCAAAAAGAAGCTAAAATGAATTAAATATGAATTAAACAAGTTTCTGGATTTATTTTATACTAAAAACCCATTTTCTGATTTATTTTATTAATCTGGAGTTTTATTTGGACTGTGGGCACGATTTTCTGAAGGTTCAGGGGGTTCTGTGTAAATTCTAGGACCTTATTGTAATGCTTTTAATGCTGTATTGGATGGCGGGTTGGTTTTACAAAAATGGAGGGGTTCTTTTGTAAGTTATCCTGGTGAAGGGGTATCGTGATATCTCAACCATCAGATCAGAATCTGGCGGCCCAGATTAGATCACATGAGTATGCAACACGGACCCTCAGATTAAAATCCTGCGGTCAGGGTATTATGAAAATGGGATCTAATCTCGGTCATTGACCTACCATCCTACGACTCAGATTTATTTGACGAAGAGGTACCTTGGAATCGAATCTCATCCATTGGCCGGAGATCCAACGGTGCACGCGGGTTCTCCTACCTTACGCCTGCAGCCGAGCCATAGTCACGGTAGCGAGATTGGCAGAGCTCGCCATCAGAGCCCGAGACCACGGCCCGAAGCCCCGAACGCCACTACCCGGAACCTACATGACGACGAACAGTAGAAGAACTCACCCCTGGTGTCGCAGCAAAACCGACCAGATCCCGACCAAGTCGCGACGGCGGCAGCAGAGGCACCACCCCACGGCGCGCGGCGGCCCTACGACGGTGATGATTTCCGGCCACCAATTCCGGGGGCCTGGACGCTCCTCTCCGCTCGATGATGCTCGAGTACGTGCGGCGCGGATGAGGAGTTGACCCAGGTGCCTAAGATCGCGGTAAGGCCCTCATCGTTTTCTTCTCTCTCCCTTCTCTTGGTTCGCTCTACCCGTACGGGACCATGGCTGCGGCATGGGATTCAAGGGGCGAGGCCCAGACTTTTATATCCCCGATGGAGGCCGAAACATCCCAACAACCTCGCGATATTGGATCCGACAAAAGGGGGCTGGGACCCCGCCGACTGTTGCGTGGAGTTCGGTCACGGGGCGCGCGAGCATGGGGAGAAGACGGGCCTGCTAGTGGACCCCGCACGTCAGTGTCCATCAGTCAGCGGCGTGGCGCGTTGGAGAGATGGGCCGTTCGGGAGGGCCCAGCGGTCAGTGCACCAGAGCAAGCACGCGTCCGAGCAGGGTGGCTGGCAACGTGGCCCACATGGCTGGTGACTTAAGGGCGCGCGATGGTTCTGCCCAGGGGCGCCGCGATGTCAGCGAGATGGCCAAGGGTGGGCCGACAGGAGAGAGGAAGGAAAGTGGGCCGACCAGAGAGCTATTTGGGCCGAGAGATTCAGCTTCGGCCCAGGCGCAAATTTATGGCTTTTTCTCATTTCTTGTTTTGCATTTTCTTTTCTATTTTCTCTTTCAAATCCCATTCTAATTCAAACACATGTCTTGAACTTCAAATTTCCTAGTATCCAAATAACTCCTAATGTGAATGTAAATTCTACTGTATACAATATTATTATTTTTTTTATTCTTTTCCCTATTATGTATTTATCAAAATTCCTCCCTCACAAATTTGAATACAAAGTGCAACAGTACAATAACTTCAGAATGAGATGCATAATTTCATATTTATTTATTTGATATTTGACTACTTTAATTCCCATCATTGAGTATGCTCAAAAAAGGAATTCATGAAAAAAACACTCACTTATTTAATTATCTATTCATTTTATTTTATTATTTTTTATACCAATTTTGGGCTTTACAAATCCTACCCCCCTTAACAGAAATCTCGTCCTCGAGATTTGTAAGAGAAAGGATGTAGAAGACATTATTTGTAGTGTATGGGTTAGTTTGTTTTAATTGATTTTAATACCAAAACTCATTTTTTTATAACACAAATCATCAGGTGATTAGGAAAGCATGAGTATATATGGGTATAACCACTTTATTATGCAGGATAGAAGATATCTTTAAAGCATATATAGGTTTGGGTAAGAAAGAGTAGGGTAAGAAAAGACTCCATCCAAGATTGTGGATCTTGGTTCCTTTGAAGATCCGGCTTGAATCCTATCTTTCCTTGATTTGATGAGGTCGATCATCTTTGGTCTTCATCCTTGGAGTTGTTATCCGAATTAGGGACAAGTAGGTAGATGTGAGTAGGATAAGTTATGATAGTTGAAAATCTTGGATGCTTATAATTTTATATGTTGATCTATACAGATTTTGCAACCCAACGCATCAGTTAAGTACTTGTATATGGCTGAGCTGGTATAGGGAACCGGTTTAGGTTAATCATGTTTATAGGAGTAGGGTATAATTTATGCCACTAGCATTATCCAACTTGCTTAAGCAACTTACATTAGATTAGCTCAACTTGAGGTTAGCCTTCGTTAGGTTAGATCAATCTATCACATCTAAGTTATTTTCGCGTGACTAGATTAGACTAGATAAGATCTCATTATTTTGGATTAGATCCTTGTGATTGCTTTAGGATGAGATAAGTAAAGTGGTTAGGATATGATGAATCCTACAAGATAAGATTAATCTATTAAGATAAGAGAGAATCTATTAAGATAAGATGAATATATCAAGATAAGAGAGAGTCTTTTAAGATAAGATGGATCTTACTTAAATTAGATACATTTTAATGGAGGATAATCTTGGTTGTGTAGTTATCTTATGAATTTTATTTATTTATATCTATTCGTATATGTAGATGTAATTGTGGACATTACTCCACAACCCATCACACTCAATCAAAGATCCAAATCAGACAAGTATCATAAGAACAAACACTGCACGACATAGATACCTATAAAAAAATAGTTTTGTTTTTGTTCCTATGAGTAGGTCTCCTATTCCTAAAGGTCACTTTAGGTACATAATTTCAAAGTGTGTAATTCACATTTGTCTTTAGAAAGAAAAGGTAAGAATAATCAGAGTAAGCGGAAATAGATGAGAAAAGATTAAGAAAAGTTTAGAAAGAATCAGAATAGCAAAGGTAAGTAGACAATGGTTGTCCAGTTCTATCTAGGTTTCGTCCTACAGTCAACATTCCTCTAATACCACTTCTGTCACACCCGGGTTTTGGGGCACCAAGACCCGGGCGCGAACATAAACACCAGGTGTGCTGGGACCAAGTCTCACACATATGATGAATCATGGCACAGGATCGAATGTCACATCTTTACTACATAACAGGAGTTCTATACAAAATAAATAAATAGTTACATTATAAGGAGACAACGGTCCAGCAACCCAAAGTTGATTGGGAGACGACGACCTAGACCTCTCACGAACACATCGCAGCATCCTCCATGCGCCTCATCCTGCGGTACCTGTTCTTGACCTGTGGGGGGGGTGTGAGACAGCAAGAGTGAGCTCACATACGTTCATCGCTCAACAAGTTGTGGGGAATAATGTGCATGAACTCGCCAAAGGTGGGAGCTCATAAAGTGTAAGGCTTACCAAAGAGGATGGTTGAAGCTGAGCATTGCTTTTAGAGTTGGTCAAAATTTTATTAGCAATTACTAAGTATAAGTAAATACCAACCCAATTAAGTAGTAGAACAGAAGTAACAACATCACCTGCGACGCAATGCATATGACAAATTGAATTTAAGTTCCATAAATTAATCATGTGAGTGTCCGAGCTGCTCATGACCGTGAGCACGGCTAGTATACCAGTTTTACACTCTGCAGAGGTTGCGCATCTTTACCCACAAGTCATGTTACCCATCTGCCAAGAGACGGCCAATCCCATACACCTCTACCGAGGAGGTGAGGTAGGGTAACACTTCGAGGCCTTTACAAAGTTCCACTAGCTTAAAAAAACCCGCTACAGTTTATAGGAAGCTCCAATGCAGGAATCCCTCGCATGACCGCCATCGCAGCAAAACCATCCCAAGGGCCTCCCTACACTGACCACTCCCCTACTGTCCTTGCCCCTTTCAGGTAAGGTAGTCATCCACTAGCTTTCCTAATTAATCAGCCAAGGGCGTCCGATTAAACCCTTGTGGTAGCACTGTTTTCCCGGGTGGTTCTCCATGTTCCAATTAACATAATGATCTTATCATGAACAGTAAATAACAACTGATAACAAAAGTGTAATCATGAATAAAATGTATCTCTATACCCAAAACCACATAAAGCAATAGCATGTACTACCCAAAGATTCGGTGGTAAACAAGGTATAAAGACAGTCAAACTAGGGTAACCTATTGGGTCCCATCAAAATTAACCTATGCAGATCATTATGATTAATTAGAACATGAGTGGGTAAAAAGAAGTGATTAAGGGCACAACTTGCCTCGCACTTGAGATTCCAGATACCAGGATGATCTTTAGGTGACTCGTAACCTCACTGCTAGTCGTAGCAATACAGATAAACAGGGTATAGGCAAAATTAACATTACACCAAACATGAGAACAAACTGCGTAATAATAATCTAGGCGTTGCTACGAGATCGTAGGAACAAGAATTACTAATTTCAGAGTTATGGTTACTAAGTTATGAATTTCTGAAATTATTAAGCACCTAGAATAGATTAATTCATTTGAACATTTTTAATTCAAGTTTCATGGCTAAACAGAGGCACTAGGTGATAAATATTATTAAAACAAAATTATTGCAACTGGAATGAGTCAAAAAGAAGCTAAAATGAATTAAATATGAATTAAACAAGTTTCTGGATTTATTTTATACTAAAAACCCATTTTCTGATTTATTTTATTAGTCTGGAGTTTTATTTGGACTGTGGGCACGATTTTCTGAAGGTTCAGGGGGTTCTGTGTAAATTCTAGGACCTTATTGTAATGCTTTTAATGCTGTATTGGATGGCGGGTTGGTTTTACAAAAATGGAGGGGTTCTTTTGTAAGTTATCCTGGTGAAGGGGTATCGTGATATCTCAACCATCAGATCAGAATCTGGCGGCCCAGATTAGATCACATGAGTATGCAACGTGGACCCTCAGATTAAAATCCTGCGGTCAGGGTATTATGAAAATGGGATCTAATGTCGGTCATTGACCTACCATCCTACGACTCAGATTTATTTGACGAAGAGGTACCTTGGAATCGAATCTCATCCATCGGCCGGAGATCCAATGGTGCACGCGGGTTCTCCTACCTTACGCCTGCAGCCGAGCCATAGTCGCGGCAGCGAGATTGGCAGAGCTCGCCATCCGAGCCCGAGACCACGGCCCGAAGCCCCGAACGCCACTACCCGGAACCTACATGACGACGAACAGTAGAAGAACTCACCCCTGGTGTCGCAGCAAAACCGACCAGATCCCGACCAAGTCGCGACGGCGGCAGCAGAGGCACCACCCCACGGCGCGCGGCGGCCCTACGACGGCGATGATTTCCGGCCACCAATTCCGGGGCCCGGACGCTCCTCTCCGCTCGATGATGCTCGAGTACGTGCGGCACAGACGAGGAGTTGACCGAGGTGCCTGAGATCGCGGTAAGGCCCTCATCGTTTTCTTCTCTCTCCCTTCTCTTGGTTCGCTCTACCCGTACGGGACCATGGCTGCGGCATGGGATTCAAGGGGCGAGGCCCAGACTTTTATATCCCCGATGGAGGCCGAAACATCCCAACAACCTCGCGAGATTGGATCCGACAAAAGGGGGCTGGGACCCCGCCGACTGTTGCGTGGAGTTCGGTCACGGGGCACGCGAGCTTGGGGAGAAGACGGGCCTGCCAGTGGACCCCGCACGTCAGTGTCCATCAGTCAGTGGCGTGGCGCGTTGGAGAGATGGGCCGTTCGGGAGGGCCCAGCGGTCAGTGCACCAGAGCAAGCGCGCGTCCGAGCAGGGTGGCTAGCAACGTGGCCCACATGGCCCGTGACTTAAGGGCGCGCGATGGTTCTGCCCAGGGGGGGCCGCGATGTCAGCGAGACGGCCAAGGGTGGGCCGACAGGAGAGAGGAAGGAAAGTGGGCCGACCAGAGAGCTATTTGGGCCGAGAGATTCAGCTTCGGCCCAGGCGCAAATTTATGGCTTTTTCTCATTTCTTGTTTTGCATTTTCTTTTCTATTTTCTCTTTCAAATCCCATTCTAATTCAAACACATGTCTTGAACTTCAAATTTCCTAGTATCCAAATAACTCCTAATGTGAATGTAAATTCTACTGTATATAATATTATTATTATTTTTATTCTTTTCCC
Organism: Zea luxurians; assembly: GCA_029449295.1. Classification (NCBI taxonomy): domain Eukaryota; kingdom Viridiplantae; phylum Streptophyta; class Magnoliopsida; order Poales; family Poaceae; genus Zea; species Zea luxurians. Next base: position 30,129,753 of record JAOPSE010000010.1, on the reverse strand, counting down.
TATTATGTATTTATCAAAATTCCTCCCTCACAAATTTGAATACAAAGTGCAATAGTACAATAACTTCAGAATGAGATGCATAATTTCATATTTATTTATTTGATATTTGACTACTTTAATTCCCATCATTGAGTATGCTCAAAAAAGGAATTCATGAAAAAAACACTCACTTATTTAATTATCTATTCATTTTATTTTATTATTTTTTATACCAATTTTGGGCTTTACAGGAGACCCTCTACATCGACGAGCCAAAAGGCGACAAGCCCACTGACTCAGGCTTGAGTCACAAGAAAAGTGATGGGAAGAAGAAGAGGCGCATAAAGAAGATCATCTACTACGACAGCAACGCCTCCTCCTCTTCACCAAGGGATGATGACGATGAAGACTCCTCGTCGAAAAAGAAAACGATTAATCAGAATTACTCTTTTGATTATTCTCGCATCCCTTATAATTCGAATGCTCATTTGTTATCTATTCCACTCGGAAAACCCCCACATTTTGATGGAGAAGACTATTTGTTTTGGAGTCATAAAATGAGTAGTCACTTATTTTCTCTCCATCCTAGTATTTGGGAAACTGTTGAAAATAGAATGCATTTCGATAGTACTGATAATCCTGTATTGATTAATGAGCAAATACATAAAAATGCCCAAGCTACTACTGTTTTGTTAGCATCTCTATGCAGGGATGAATACAACAAAGTCAGCGGCTTGGACAACGCCAAGCAAATCTGTGATACCCTCAAGATCTCTCACGAGGGTAATGACGCCACCATGATTACTATCGGTGCTTAGAGCCCGACCACACACCCAGGGTTACCCCTTGCGGTGTTTTTGGGTAGGACGGTGTTGTTGACTGTATCTCAATGTTTCGTGCTTGACGCACGAGAGAGGGACAAGTAATTTTCTACAGGTTCGGGCCGCTCAGAGAGGCGTAATACCCTACTTTCTGGGGTGGATCTTTTTGTGGTGGTTTACAAGTGAAGTCTCTTGAATGGAGAAAAGCTAATGAGATAGGTAGATGGTCGATGGAAATGATGGGGTACCCCCTGGGCCTTATATACTCGACCGTGGGGCACTCCATGCGTACATGAGGATCATATGTCTCCTAAATAATAGTGAACCGACTGAACTGATCTTCCTACAATCTTGCTGAATTATCCCTAATCCGCCCTGATATTCAAGGACGCCATATGCGGGAGAGTTGGGTGGTTGCTGTGGATAGCACATGAGTTGACGGATTGCCTGGGCTTGAGTCTGTTGCCTTCTCAGGTCAGCCCACTCCGCCAGTAACTCTAGCCTGACCCACGAAGGGATGGCCTTGCGGGGTAACTGGCACGAGGCCCAGCGCGAGGCCTTATTGCCTTCTAGTGGACCTAGGGGATATTTGTCCCCCACAAACCCTCAATCTTTGAGTTGATTTTGAATTAATCAGCCCAAAGATTCCTAGTCCGGCTCATGGGTTTGTTACGTGGTCTGATTTCTGTTCCACCGATGGGTGCAACGATGGTGCACCCATTGGGTGTAGCCCCCGAGCTTTGAGTGGATTTTGGAAATAATCCATTCAAAGGTCTTCATCTTATGCTTTAGACATCAACATTTTGCCTTCATGGGACTAAAAATCTATTAGGTGCACCGAAGGTGCACCCAATGGGTGTAGCCCCCGAGCTTTGAGTGGATTTTGGAAATAATCCATTCAAAGGTCTTCATCTTATGCTTTAGAAATCAGCATTTTGTCTTTATCTTATGCTTTAGAAATCAACATTTTATCTTCATGGGACTAAAAATCTATTGGGTGCACCGAAGGTGCACCCAATGGGTGTAGCCCCCAAGCTTTGAGTGGATTTTGGAAATAATCCATTCAAAGGTGTTCATCTTATGCTCTGGGAATTCAAACGATGCTATCTGTCCATGCCTTGTTAGGTCTAAAATCAATTTGATCAGTGATAGATTGGACGTCTGGCTGGTTGAGGCAGATGGCTCTCAGCTGAACATCACCCTGCTCTATGCTTCAATGCTTCTGCTGATTGGACTTACACTTCAGTAGCCACATTTGGACTTCCTTCCATCTCAGTCGATCTCCTCCTTTTGTCGTGGTACATTCATTGTGTATATTTTGTGGATATGACTACTTCAGAAAATCTTTGAAAATTCTTGGCGACACACCCAATGGGTGTGCCCAAGAGGTGTCTTGGTACGCAGAGTGTTTACCGCACTGTCATGGAGTAGTAACTTGATGTGATCGCGGGGTGTAATCATTTGCCTGGGCAGTTGACTTAGGTCCAACCGGTGCCGTGTTACGCGAAGCAGCGCCTATTGCCTGACTCATTTTTAGACGCCTTGAATTGCTTATTGAATTCTTGCGACTATTTGGTGAGCGGGGTAGGAAGTAGACGGTCACTCTTGGCCCCTATAAATAGCCCGCTTGCCCCGGCCGTTCTCTTCACTCGTTCTCCGATCATCTGCTTTCTTCTGTTTTGTTTTCTCACCCTTTCCAACCAACCATGGGTAGAGGCAGGAGGGGTAGTGGCTGGCCTCGCCGCACTGATGGCAAGCGCAAGCACGCTCTGAGCCCTCCCTCGAAGGACTTCAATGACTCCGTGTACTCGGAGGAGACCTCCTCTGAGGCTGATCGTTCGCATGCTCCGGGTGCTCCCTCGACATCATCCGAGGACTCGGATGACTCCATGGGGCTGTCCACCATAGCCCAGGCGTACTGGCGGTCCATCAAGCGCGTCGGGCTTGGTGGATCAGATGAGTCGGGGTCTCCTCAAATGAGGCTGACTCATCTGACTCCTCCGAGGAGTGGAGCGGAGGTGATTGTGACGACGAGGGCAACGGCAGTAGCAGCGGCGACGATGACGGGAGTGACGGCAGCAAGGGCGACGACGGTGAGGGCGACGGCGATGGCAGCAGCGGCGACGGTGAGTGCGACGGTGACAGTGGCAGGGGCGGCAGCAGCAAGGGTGATGGCGACAACAGCAGTGGCAATGGTGACGATGGCATGGGTGACGGCGGCAGTGGCGCCGGTGACGGTGGCGGGGGCGACGGCGGCAACAGTAGCAGCAAAGGCGATGGCGGCAACAGCAAGGCCAGTGGCATAATGCCACTGGTTTAAATATTAGTATAGATAGTAGTAGTAGTAAGTAGCAGTAGAATAAGGTAGTGTTAGAGTAGTGTAATGTAATGTAATGTGGTGTAATGTAGTGGCAAGGGTAGAAGAAGTTGACTCATAATGAGTCAGCTTCGAGTTTGTGTTACTCACCCTATTACGAATCAAGGATGAAGTTGTTCTAGATAATCACTATTGTTTGCTTTCCATTTGTGTGCTTGAAAGTTTGTTCATGCGCTTGACAGTGATGGCCTTTTTGAGGTAATGCCTGAGTGACGATTGTGATTTTTAATTTTCCAAGTGGTGATCTGGCACTTTAGAGGTAATGCCCGACCTAAGGAGCCCATTTATACTCATGTCGACGTGCCTTTTTGAGTTCCGAGCCCTAACTTCACTTTTTCCTCTGCCGCTTCTCTGCTTTTCTGAATTCCTGAGCCCGCTCGCTCCACCCGAGAGATTGTGATGGCTCCCAAGTGGAAGAGACAGAGCGCCATTGCTCCGATCATTCCACCCATCGATCCCAATAGTGTCACACCTGGGTTTTGGGGCTACAAGACCCGGGCACGAACATAATCACCAGGTGTGCTGTGACCAAGTCTCACATATATGATGAATTATGGCACAGGATCAAATGTCACATCTTTACTATATAATAGGAGTTCTATACAAAATAAATAAATAATTACATTATAAGGAGACAACGGTCCAGCAACCCAAAGTTGACTGGGAGACGACGGCCTAGACCTCTCACGAACTCGTCACAGCGTCCTCCAAGCGCCTCATCCTGTGGTACCTGTTCTTGACCTGTGGGGGGTGTGAGACAGCAAGAGTGAGCTCACATACGTTCATAGCTCAACAAGTTGTGGGGAATAATGTGCATGAACTCGCCAAAGGTAGGAGCTCACGTGAAGTGTAAGGCTTACCAAAGAGGATGGCTGAAGCTGAGCATTGCTTTTAAAGTTGGTCAAAATTTTATTAGCAATTACTAAGTATAAGTAAATACCAATCCAATTAAGTAGTAGAACAAAAGTAATAACAACACCCTCAATGCAATGCATATGACAAATTGAATTTAGTTCCATAAATTAATCATGTGAGTGTCCGAGCTGCTCATGACCGTGAGCACGAATAGTATACCAGTTTTACACTATACAGAGGTTGCACATCTTTACTCACAAGTCATGTTACCCATCTGTCAAGAGACGACCAATCCCATACACCTCTACCGAGGAGGCGAGGCAGGGTAACACTACGAGGCCTTTACAAATTTCTACTAGCTTTAGAAAACCGATTTGTAAGACCTAAAATTGGTAGAAAAAAATTATATCATAAAATAGTAAAATAAAGAAGTAAATATTTATGGTAGTATTTCTGGAATTTTTGAAAGCCTTGGAAAAATTTACTAGGACCTTTCCTATTCATAATCAATTAATAAATGTTAATTTAGTTAAGTAGCCACTAGATAAATAATGAGGAGATGCATTTCTTGGTTATAATTCGTGGTAATACATTCTATTGGAATAAGGTATCATAATTTAAATTCGATCTCAAAATTTTAATGAGAATATAAAATAGAAAATGAGGAAAGAAATAAATAATAATCGAAATAAAGTAACTAAATAAATGAATTACTTTATGCATATGCATATCATGTTGAGGTTTTGAAGTGAACATTCAAATTTGGTTATAAAATAGGAGAATGAGAGTAAAATAGAAATTTGAATGTGGAAAAAAAATGGGAATTAACACTTTAGAACAAGTGAACTAACCTTGTTGCAAGTAAGATAATAAGGAAAATACTCATAATAATAATAATGATAATGATAAAAGGAGCGGAGAGGATTATATCATATTAGCCTTTTTCTGCACATTCTAAAAATTTGGAAAATTCAAACTTGAAGTTTGATTTGAATTGGAAATAGGAATTTGAAAGGAATTAAAATAGAAAATAATAATAATAAGAATAAACCTCGCCTTAGGCCACCACCCAGTTGGCCCACTAATCCCCGCGGCCCGATCCAGAATTCCCACTGCGCAGCCCACCTATCCAAGTCCCCCCTACCACGCATGCTCGGTCACTGTCCGCGGGGCCAGTTGTCAGCCTGTTTACGCCAACTGATGCATGGGGTCCCGCGGTTCAGTCGCTCGGCCGTGTAAACGTCACTGGTCCACCTTCGCTGACAGATTGGGCCACCCTCTGGTCACTGCATGTGTGCTATCAATCTCTGTCAAGTGAGGCCGGGCAACCAGTGCTTCCTCCAACCTCCCGCGCCAGCGAGCAGCGAAGTCCATCGCCCGAATCGCACGGAGCTCGCTGGTCGTTCCAACCACCCGGTTGGAATCCCCTTGCAGCTAGGTATTAAGAGGACCGAACCCCCCCGCCCCCCCCCCCCCCCCCCCGTTGTCAGCTATCACAAGTCGACTCTCGCCATCGTTGACTCAGAGGGAGGTAAGAGAAGAGAGAATCCGGGCTGTGAACACCGCAGCAACCTCTCGCCGCCACTACCGCTCGGGGTCGGTAAACTAGGTTGGGGGAGCTTCAGCCGATCCCTAGGAAGGTTGGGATAGCGTCTTAGTTGTTGGAGGGTCTGCGGGGCGCCCTGAATTGCTCACCGGTGCATGCAGATCACCGCCGACCGCCACTCGCCGTGGACAGGACTGTTCGTGTTACCAACCCTGGTAAGATATCCATCCCCTGATTAACAATCTGCTCTGCTCTGAATTGCGGCTGCCGGTGCGGTGTTTCGTGCGAGAATCGTGCGGGGGCGGGACCAATCAACAATGGCACCGCCACGAGGGCCGGCGCGCTGCCGCCTTCATCTTGAGGGAGGAAGGGATACTGTGGGTCGTTGATCGCTTGGGCAACGGCTTGGATTACCCTGGGGCATACCGCTTTGATGGATTGATATGGGCCATGGATCCCTGGATCAACGAATAGGATCAGATCACGGTCTTATAAAATCCAGACAGTTGATCTGTTGGTGTGCGGCAGTGATCGCGTGCCGTTTCATTATAACGGTGATTCAATCGTGACCGTTCAGTTTGATCGGGCGGCCAAAATCATCCAATACCCCTTTGGCCGCCACTTTGCAAATAAACCCTTATGGTCTATACGAAATAACCTGCAGTCCACATTGAGGGTTAGCTGAGTCTAGGGGATACTTATGATTTCGCCCCCGTGTTTTTATAGATTTAGTGCTTGGTCCAGGGACCATTTAAATGGGATAAATAAATATGGAAATGTATTTTTAGTGCAAAAACAAATGCTAGAACTTGTTTAATTCATATAAAATTCATACTTAGTCTAAATTAATCCATTCCAGTTCCTATAATTTTGTAATAATGTTGTTTATCACATAGTGTCTCTGCTTTGACATGAAAACCATATTAAAATGTATCTCTTAATTAATCTTGTATCAAATGTATAAAACCTTTGGAAATTCGTAACTTAAAATCTATAACTCCAAAATTAATGATTCTTTTTCCTATGATCTTATTTTAATATGTAGATTATTAATATGTATTTTGTATGCATGTTTGGTGTGATGTTAATTTTGCCTATACTATGTTGTCTGTATTGCTACATTTAGCAGTGAGGACACGTGTCATCTGCAAGTTGGTACCTAAAATCTCAAGTCCCAGGCAAGTTGTGGCCTTGATCACTTCTTTTTACCCAGTCATGTTCTGATTAATCATAATGATCTGCATAGGTTAATTTTGATGGGACCCAATAGGTTACCCTAGTTTGACTATCTTTATACCTTATTTACCACTGAATTTTTGGGTAGTACCTGCTATCGCTTTATGTGGTTTTGGGTATAGATATACATATTATTCATGATTATATTTTATTATCAGTTGTTATTTGCTGTTCATGTTAAGATCAATGTGTTAATTGGAACATGGAGAACCACCAGGGAAAACAGTGCTACCACAAGGGAGGAATGAGACCCCTTGGTTGATTAATTAGGAAAGCTAGTGGAGGACTACATTACCCAAAAGGGCAAGGGCAGTAGGGGAGTGGTCAGTGTAGGGAGGTCCTCGGGTTGATTTTGCTGTGATGGCAGTCAGGCGAGGGATTCCTGCATTGGAGCTTTCTATAAACTGTAGCGGGTTTTCTGAAGCTAGTGGAACTTTGTAAAGGCCTCGTAGTGTTACCCTGTCTTGCCTCCTCGGTAGAGGTGTATGGGATTGGCCGTCTCTTGGCAGATGGGTAACATGACTTGTGGGTAAAGATGTGCAACCTCTGCAGAGTGTAAAACTGGTATACTAGCTGTGCTCACGGTCATGAGCAGCTCGGACACTCACATGATTAATTTATGGAACTAAATTCAATTTGTCATATGCATTGCATTGAGGGTGTTGTTATTACTTTTGTTCTACTACTTAATTGGGTTGGTATTTACTTATACTTAGTAATTGCTGATAAAATTTTGACCAACTTTAAAAGCAATGCTCAGCTTCAGCCATCCTCTTTGGTAAGCCTTACACTTCACGTGAGCTCCCACCTTTGGCGAGTTCATGCACATTATTCCCCACAACTTGTTGAGCTATGAACGTATGTGGGCTCACTCTTGCTGTCTCACACCCCCCATAGGTCAAGAACAGGTACCACAGGATGAGGCGCTTGGAGGATGCTGTGACGAGTTCGTGAGAGGTCTAGGTCATCGTCTCCCAGTCAACTTTGGGTTGCTGGACCGTTGTCTCCTTATAATGTAATTATTTATTTATTTTGTACAGAACTCCTATTATATAGTAAAGATGTGACATTCGATCCTGTGCCATGATTCCTCATATGTGTGAGACTTGGTCCCAGCACACCTGGTGATTATGTTCGCGCCCGGGTCTTGGTGCCTCGAAACCCGGGTGTGATAAACAGCTAGCTTCCATTCGCTCGTAATCACATGTAACACCCCTGGTGTTACTGTAACTAAAACTTGAGCATAACATCATGAACATCAGCATTTCATGTGTTTGACACACTTAGAGTGCATTCACTAGGTAAAAATTCCAAACAAATTGTATTGTTTTGATGTTTTGCAAATAGAACCCTGAAGTAGGAAACTTAACCCTAAATAGGGATTAAGAGGGTAAAACAAGACCCAAATTGAGAGAACCCTAAAGTTTAAGTAAAATAGTCATAAAATATTACTAAGAATGGGTTTAAGTTGCATTTATACCCCTGAGATACCAGAGACCCTAATTAAAACCCTAGAAAACCCTAAATCCAAACCCTAGGGGCTTATGTGCAAAAACAGTGCACATTTGGACTAAAGTGTAAAAACTACAATATTAAAGCATATAAAGTCATATGGTTCACAAATATATGGAATTGCAAGTGAAACCCTAAGTTTTGGGTCTATTTGCAAAAAGTACCACTTGACCTCTATATAGCTTAAGTCTGAAATCGGTGCTGTGAGCTCAATTTTGGAGCTTTATAACTTTCAAATTAGTGAGAATTTTCCCTAGGTCACCACATCAAATTTGTAAACCTAATAGAGGAGAACAAGTTTTCTTAAGTGTAAGCATAGTTGTTGAGAAGATATTGGAGATAATTAAGTCTGAAGTCTGGCTGTCAGGCTGATTGAACTCTGAATTTTAGACTTGCAGTGTAACAGAGCCATCTTTGGCCTTGGATTCAACCCTGATTTAGTGCTTAATTGAGTTCAACCCCTGTAGTCGAAATGCAACTGGTTGGTAGCTCTACAACCTTGCTGCAGAACTTGGTATGAGTTGCCATAGAAATTTGGGAAAGAATCAAACTCAAAGAATGACTATCAGGTCGTCTGAATGTTGATTGCCATGGTATAGTAACACGATCAGGTTCAGTAAATCTCACCGCCGACGACCGATCCTCCACCGCGATTCGTGTCACCAGCGTATGGATTCGTGCTCGTGGCTGATGGATAACGTCGTGGGGTAAAAAATCTTCGCCGCCGGTGAGCTGGACGCCACTTCGGCTAGCCGCGGTACCTCTTCCCTTGCTCACTGCCCTCGGACAAGGATTCTCACCGTCGTTAAGCCATCACCGTTGTCCGCCGCATGTCTAACTCTTTCCACCGCATCGCCGTAGCGTGCTCTCGCTCTCCGTTGATCACCGGAGCGGTTGCCATGGCGTAGGACACCAAGCCACTGCGCCAGTGCTCTTCTCCCTCCTCCGACCGCCACGCGTCCCCATTAAAATTTCCGGCCACCACCGTTGATCCCTATAAATTGAAGCCCCCGCCAGCTCTGTAGGGTAGTCAAGAACCCAGCCACCAAAAATCACTAGCAATCGTTCGTCAGTGAGCTTGGATTTTAGTTTTTCCCCAAATCAAGTCTCCGCCACCGCGAAGAGCACCTCGCCGTGGTTAGCGCAATACAGGTTAGTTCATCCCTGCTGCTCTTGTGTTTGAGTGACCTTATATGCCTGTGATGCTCGTCGACCCATTTGATTGAATTAAACTGCCACCAATCACCGGGAACACATGCATCAGTCCGCAACACCCACGGTCACCACGGCCAGAGCGAATCGGGTCACCATTTCTGAAATTAAGTTAGGGGAAGTGATCGGGAATGGTTCAATCCTATGTCCGCTGCTCGGGAGCACCGGTCTTGGCTTCCTCCGGCCAGTCTAGCTCGCCGGAGCACAGCCCTGCACTGCTCGCTGTCGTGGACTTCAATCGGTAAAGGAATAGAACCTCAAGGGTTTTTCTGCAAACTGTGAGTGACTCACCAAAATAGTGCGCGAGTTTCTTCTGTGGTTATTCAAGGCGCCAGGGTCTTCAGTGCAAAATCTGCAGGCGCGTGGGCGCGCACGCGCGTTTCCTCTGGACTTGGGCCACGTGGGCTGGATTCAGCCCACCACTGTTCCAACCTTTTCTTTTTCTTTTTCTATGAAGCTTTAGAAATCTATAGAAAATGGTAGAAAAATCTTAAAAATGTGAAACCAATTTTCCTATATTCCTTATTTTTCATAGTATTTAATAAAAATAGTTTCATAATTTTTAGGGCAAATAAGGAATTTTGGAGAATCTAAAATAGCTTAAAACATTGGTTCTGGATTTTTAGAAAATAGATAATCATTCCAAAAATCCCCAAACTTTTTATATGAGCTCTACACATTATATAGAAGCCTTGGGTAGAGTTTGGTTTGATTTGGACCTTGTTTGATAATTAGAACCCAAAACCCCCACCCCCCTGCTCTTTGAACTTCACTGTTGACTCCGGAAACCCTAGGTTCTCGGAGTTCCGTGAAGGAAAATTGTATTCAAGTACTTTAGATAATAAATTCTTATTATCTTTGCACTCTCATGAGCATTTCATGGCATACATTCTTATATACATATATATATGGTTATCTCTAGAAACCGAAGAAGAGATTGAGGTAGAAGAGGAAAAGACTTCACCACCACCACCTGTGGAACCTCAGGCAGGGAATTGTTTTTACTTTGACATCTACGGATCCGTGTCTGACTCACCTATAAACGAAGGCAAGCCCCGGTGCATTTGCCACCTCCTTGTGTTTTAAAAACCTTTTTCACTTGCTTGATGCATTTGGTGGTAGGAGTTGATTGATTAAACAGTTCCTGCATTACCTCCCTTGAATTTGATTACCTTCCTTGATCACCTGTTTTATAAAAGGTTTTTAATGCTTAGCCTTGCTTTAGAAAAACAAAATGTTTTGTTTTTACAAAATATGATGTGGCAAAAAGTGGGTGGGATGTTTTTGAAAACAAAACTTGATGGTGGATCCATCATGGTCGTGATGGGTTCAACATCGGAAAAGATGTACCTCTGCTAGGTACCAAACTTTGGGTTGAAATGATTAAGCTAAGACCGGGTGGGTGACTTGCACGAGAAAGAGAGTCCTGGTGTAGTGTCTCCGTCTGAGTCGATTAAGGACCGTCTCGATGTAGGCCTGCTGACCGAGGACCCTTTAACTGGTCACATGCCTCGTCATGGGTAAGCCTTGCCTCGGGCAGACTAAGGACAGAATAAGATAACACGGAATGGGCGTGGAGCGGTGGCGAGAGTAGTGTGTACCCTCTGTGGCAAGAAGCTGGATGGTGGTGTATCTGTGCTCTCGGTTGGCGTGAACCTGATCTGGTCTTAAGAACCCCGGTGGCGGGTTGACATATGCAAGGGTTAAGTGCTACATATGTCATGTGATCAGAGATCCTCAGCTGAGTATAATCGATTCGGATCGCCGTACCTTCGCGTTTATGAAGACTTGGTCACTGACCTATACGTAGAACTCCAGTAAAGATGAAAGGATTGTTAAGAAATGGGCTAGTGCAAGTCAAGTGTGTGAACTAGGGTAGAAAGAACTCTAGATACAGGTAATTTTACCTAACTTGACAATAAAACTGGATTTTTAAGGATCCACTTTTAGTAAGCATTTTCTGCAAAACAGAGTCTTTGATCATTGAGAAACCTTACCTTGACTCCCTTATAACCAGCATACCCTTGAGAGTCTTTTCTTTAGTCGGGTAAGACTTGCTGAGTAATTCAATACTCAAGGTTTTATTCCCTATTGTTTTTAGGTGAGGAAGCAGCAAACTTTTGTTGTTTTTGTACCAAGGTGGTGTCAAATGAAGAAAAGCAAGAATGAAGCTGCGGGAGGACCTAGTCCTCCATAAAAACTTTTATGTAAGAACTTATCGGGAGGGGTTTTTGCCTCCCTTGGCTTTGTAATAATACTACTAAGCACTCGTTTAATTACTGGTTTGTAATATATATAACTTTGTCCTACTTTTGAATACATGTAAACTTTTGTAATCGCTTCCGCATTTTTGTATCTCCGATGATCTGTAATGTCTGCGTGACGGGTGAATCGCTCTTGGGAAAGGTAAGAATAGCAGATATCGAACTTGTCAAGTGATTCAGGAACACCTGCAGGGTTGTCTGAGGTCTGTTGGACAAGGACAACTGTAGGTGAGCCTAATGACTTGGGAGGTTCCGTCATAGCTGGTATCGGAGCGAAGCCCTTCTCTGCAGATATTATGAGGCATCTTCAAAAGAATTTTCTAAAGACTTATCTAGAAAATTTCTTCCATTCTTATCTATTATTTCTGAAGAGTTTTATGAAAGACCAGAGAGGAGGAGTGCAATGTATAAAAGGTGTGAATCAACTAAGGTTGATTCTGTAATTATACATGCATCATGCTAAGAACTATGTTAATAAAATTTTCCCCCTTAGAAAAATGCCGCCACACACAAGAAAAACTGCGCGCAAGTCAACTGGCCCAATTGGTGTGCCACGTCATCAACTCGCTCCCAAACACGAGGATAGCAGTAGTGGGAGTAATGATCTGATCGGGGATCTTGAAGCACAAGTGAATCAGCTTCAAACAAAACTCCGACGCAGGACTGACATTTGGGTTGCGGATGGCGACAGAATCAATGAATTAAGAAGCGACATCCGCCGCCTGCAGGATCAGCTCGCAGATCGAGATTTAGCACTCGACTGGGCGGTCCAGTCTCGTTCAATTGCCTTGGCTAAGGAGACTTGGCCAGAGTAGAAGAGCTTAGCTCAGCCATCGATAACTTGCAGTCCTATTGCAATACTCTACATGAAGAAGTTCATGTACTATATTCACAATTGCACCCCAATGTACCTGCGGATTCTGTCGGGACAGAAGCCGGACCTTCTCATATAGCGGGAGAAGCTTTTGGTGGTGAACTGGACCTCTTTAGGCCCCCTCCCTCTATGAAGTTGGTCGATGAATGGTCTCCTACGCCCGACAGTGAGGCTACCAAGAGTGATAGGAAGTAGGGATAGTATAGTTGTAGAAATAGTAGTGTTATTGTATAATGGGTACTGTAATCCTGTTGTAAAAATTCGAGTCTGTAACATTACTCTTTTTGGTAATGTAAAATGGATGGTTTTTCTTTAGCATATCATATTGTTTTCAAATGTTTGTTGCCACAGATGCCTTCCCGGACTCGTGCTCAGGATGGTGCTAGTACCTCTCGTGGGAGGGAGGCAACACCAAACCCACCTCCAGTCCCTCCCACACTTGCCGAGGCTATCGCCGCCTTGGTAAACGTGACAGCGGATAATACACATTTTCTACGGGAGATGGTAGGTCAGCAGCTTCAACAACAAGGTGGGCGAGGCTATCTGCAAGGGCCCCATGAGACATCTTATTTAGACTTCTCTGAGACGCGCCCACCGTTGTTCGTCAAGGCAGAAGACCCTTTAGAGGCAGACGAATGGATCCGTGTCATCGAGCAGAAGTTTGGACTTCTTCGGTGTTCTGAAACCCAGAAGCCCCTGTTCGCAGCCCAGCAACTGCGTGGCCCTGCCAGCACCTGGTGGGGAAACTTTGTGGCCGTTCAGCCGGCCAATCATCAGATAACCTGGGATGAATTCAAGCTAGCCTTCAGAGAGCATTATATACCTGAAGGGATACTTCACATGAAACAAGAGGAATTCATGAAGCTAAAGCAAGGAGGGGATACTGTAAATCAGTATCTCAATAAATTTAATCACTTGTCCCAGTATGCAATCGACCAAGTTAACACTGATTTGAAGAAGAAGAATTGTTTTATGAGAGGATTAAATGATTGGATGCAAAGGAAAATAGCCACTTGCATCGACCTTACCTACGGAAGGGCTGTCAGCACAACGCTGACAGTCGAATCTAAATATACAAGTTCTGGAAAGATCAAGGAGAGTGGAGGTAACAGGCCTACTCAGGGCCCCGAGAAAAGGCAACGGTTAGTTATCTGGCCTTTTAATCAGGGTCGTTCATCAGCACGCCCACCCTCCTTCTCATTCAAACAATAAGTGTTCATCCGTCCCAATGCTGCCCCCACTACAACAAGTCAGCCGGGTGCCCCTGGCACTCGTTTCCTGGCCCTTCCCAGTTCGTCAACAGGTTGTTTCAATTGCGTAAAATCTGGGCATTTTATTATGGATTGCCCTTATCCGAAGCAGAATCGCATAAACAATCAACAAGGTACTGGGAATTCTCCTCAAGCTAAGGGAAATGCGGGCAAAAATACCAAGAAGACGGGACGAATTTATTACACTCAAGTGGCCACCACACCGGACGGTGAACCAGTAATGATGGGTACGTTCCTTGTGGCCAATCATCCCGCAATTATTCTCTTTGATTCTGGTGCTTCACATACATTCATCAGCAAGAAATTTGTGGAGCAACATTGCATTTCATACCATGAATCAAAAGAAGGGTTTAAAATTCAGTCACCTGGGGGACAAATCTTTACTAGGGAAGTGGCTTTCCAAGTGCCTGTAACTTTGGCCGGACGGGACTTTCCTAATAATATGATTGTTCTGAAAAGCCAAGACATAGATGTGATTTTGGGCATGAATTGGTTGGCCAAACATAAAGCAACTCTCAACACTGATCAGAGAACCATCAGGTTGAGTCATAATCAAGAAGAAATTCTCTTGTCTATCCCCATTCCAACCAAAACTATTGGCAAAGTTTATGAAGCCATTATACCAGAGATCAAAGATATTCCGGTAGTATGTGAGTTCCTAGATGTCTTTCTAGAGGATTTGCCTGGATTGCCACCCGAAAGGGATGTAGAGTTTGTAATTGAGTTGAAGCCCGGTACGGCTCCCATTTTAGAAGATCATACCGAATGCCTCCAAATGAGCTGGCAGAACTGAAGATTCAATTACAAGATCTACTTGAGAAAGGATTCATCCGGCCAAGCTCGTCACCATGGGGTTGTCCAGCCATATTCGTTAAGAAGAAGGATCAAACTTTACGGATGTGCGTGGATTATCGACCCCTGAATGAGGTCACTATCAAGAACAAGTACCCTCTTCCGCGGATTGACATTCTATTTGGTCAATTGACTGGAGCGAGGGTATTCTCCAAGATTGATCTCAGATCGGGCTACCATCAGATCTGTATTCGGCCGGAGGATACACCAAAGACCGCATTCACTACGCGGTACGGATTATTTGAATACATGGTAATGTCTTTCGGACTGACAAATGCTCCTGCCCACTTCACTTATCTGATGAACTCGGTATTCATGCCCGAGTTGGACAAATTTGTGGTGGTCTTCATAGATGATATTTTGATATATTCAAAGTATGAAGAGGAGCATGCTCAGCATTTACGGGTCGTATTAACGCGCTTGAGAGAACATCAATTATATGCCAAGTTCAGTAAATGCGCGTTTTGGCTGGAAGAAATTCAATTTCTGGGACATGTTCTATCTGCCAAGGGGATTGCGGTAGATCCCAGCAAGGTCAAGGATATCTTGGAGTGGAAACCCCCAACCACTGTTCATCAAGTCTGAAGTTTCCTTGGATTGGCTGGTCATTACCGTCGATTTATACCAGATTTTTCTAAGCTTGTGAAACCAATCACAAGTCTATTAAAGAATGAGACTAAATTCAATTGGTCTTCAAAGTGTAATGAAGCTTTCGAGAAATTGAAGACATTATTAACCACTGCTCCGGTATTGGCTCAACCGGACATTAATAAGCCCTTTGATGTGTATTGTGACACATCGGGCAGTGGTCTCGGCTGCGTATTAATGCACGAGGGCCGAGTAATTGCGTATGCTTCAAGGCAGTTGCGCCGGCATGAGGAGCATTATCCCACTCATGATCTGGAGCTAGCTACAGTGGTTCATGCCCTGAAGATCTGGCGTCATTATCTACTGGGGAATGTCTGTCATATTTATACAGACCATAAGAGTTTGAAATACATCTTTACCCAGTCTGAACTCAATATGAGACAAAGAAGATGGCTCGAGCTGATCAAGGATTATGAATTAGAGATCCACTATCACCCAGGCAAAGCAAATGTAGTGGCAGATGCACTCAGTCGCAAGGCTTCTTGCCATTGTCTAACAATGAGGACTTCTGACATTACATTATGCCAGGAGATGGAGAATTTGAACCTGGGAATAATTCAGCATGGGACTTCAAATCACTTGAAGCTGGAGTCAGTCATCTTACAAAGGATAATTGACGCACAGAAAAATGATGAGGGTATGAAACATATATGTGAGAAGATAAGGGCTGGAAAAGCCAATTGTTTCCGAGAAGATGACCAAGGTGTTGTATGGTTCAATAACCGCATAGTGGTGCCGAAGAATGAAGAGGTCCGCCAACAAATTCTGGATGAAGCACATCTTAGTCGCAATTCCATTCATCCCAGAAGCACTAAGATGTATCAAGATCTGAAACAACATTATTGGTGGACAAAAATGAAGATTGAAATTGCATGCTATGTGGCTAGATGTGACACTTGCAAGCGTGTCAAGGCCATACACCTAAAAGCTGCTTGTCCATTACAATCTCTACCAATACCAACATGGAAATGGGAAGATATCAGTATGGACTTTATT
Source organism: Zea luxurians (assembly GCA_029449295.1). Classification (NCBI taxonomy): domain Eukaryota; kingdom Viridiplantae; phylum Streptophyta; class Magnoliopsida; order Poales; family Poaceae; genus Zea; species Zea luxurians. The sequence goes on along the minus strand of JAOPSE010000010.1, from coordinate 30,113,310 downwards.
GTGGGATTGCCCAAAACTGCAAAAGGGTATGACTCTATCTGGGTTATTGTTGATCAACTTACGAAATTTGCTCATTTTCTGCCCGTCAAGACAGTATACCCAGTTGCTGTTTATGCCCAATTGTACATTGCTCGTATTCTCAGTTTGCACGGGGTTCCGAAGACTATAGTATCGGATCGTGGACCTCAATTCGTATCTAAATTCTAGGAAGAACTTCATAAATCTCTGGGTACTAAATTGCTCCACAGTTCGGCCTATCATCCTCAAACAAGTGGACAGAATGAGAGGGTTAATCAAATACTTGAAGATATGCTGCGAGCATGTGTTCTGGACTTCCCACAGAAATGGGATGAATGTTTACCGTTAGCGGAGTTCTCATATAATAATAGCTATCAAGAAAGCATCAAGATGGCACCCTTCGAAGCTTTATATGGACGACGATGTCGTACTCCGCTAAGTTGGTCTGAACCAGGTGAAAGGTACTTCTTCAGGCCTGACATGGTAAAAGAAACCGAAGAGAATGTTCAGAAAATAGTACATAATTTGAAGAAAGCTCAAGCCCGTCAAAAGAGTTATGCAGACCGGCGACGACAACCCTTATACTTTCTTGTAGGAGATCATGTCTACTTGAAAGTTTCACCAATGAAGGGTATATTGCGTTTCGGGGTTAAAGGAAAACTTGCACCACGATATATTGGTCCTTTTCTCATTCTTGAAAGATATGGGCCAGTGGCGTATTGAATTCAACTACCCGAAACTTGGTCTGCTATACATAATGTGTTCCACGTGTCCCAATTGAAGAAGTGTCTTCGGGTTCCAGATCGAACCATCGAGGTGGCAGATGTTGTCCTTGAGCCAGACTTTACATATTCGGAACACCCTGTTCGAGTCTTAGATCAAAGGGACAGGGTTACCCGAAGAAAAACTCTCAAGTTTTACAAGATACAGTGGAACCAACATTCCGAAGATGAGGCTACATGGGAAACTCAAGACTTTTTAGATAAGAACTTCCCAAGCCTTTTAGCCTCTTGTAATCTATAAAGTGTAAAACATTGTTAATATAAAGGAGTGAGCCCCAAACCCACCCCTGCCTTGTACCAAAACTCAGGAAATAAAAATGTGAAACATTTCCTTTTCCATTACTTGCCCTAGGACTTTTAATCTCGGAACGAGATTCTTTTATGGGGGGAAGGATGTAACACCCCTGGTGTTACTGTAACTAAAACTTGAGCATAACATCATGAACATCAGCATTTCATGTGTTTGACACACTTAGAGTGCATTCACTTGGTAAAAATTTCAAACAAATTGTATTGTTTTGATGTTTTGCAAATAGAACCCTGAAGTAGGAAACTTAACCCTAAATAGGGATTAAGAGGGTAAAACAAGACCCAAATTGAGAGAACCCTAAAGTTTAAGTAAAATAGTCATAAAATATTACTAAGAATGGGTTTAAGTTGCATTTACACCCCTGAGATACCAGAGACCCTAATTAAAACCCTGGAAAACCCTAAATCCAAACCCTCGGGGCCTATGTGCAAAAACAGTGCATATTTGGACTAAAGTGTAAAAACTACAATATTAAAGCATATAAAGTCATATGGTTCACAAATATATGGAATTGCAAGTGAAACCCTATGTTTTGGGTCTATTTGCAAAAAGTACCACTTGACCCCTATATAGCCTAAGTCTGAAATCAGTGCTATGAGCTCAATTTTGGAGCTTTATAACTTTCAAATTATTGAGAATTTTCCCTAGGTCACCACATAAATTTGTAAACCTAATAAAGGAGAACAACTTTGCTTAAGAGTGTAAGCATAGTTGTTGAGAAGATATTGGAGATAATTAAGTCTGAAGTCTGGCTGTCAGGCTGATTGAACACTGAATTTTAGACTTGCAGTGTAACAGAGCCATCTTTGGCCTTGGATTCAACCCTGATATAGTGCTTAATTGAGTTCAACCCCTGTAGTCGAAATGCAACTCTTTGGTAGCTCTACAACCTTGCTGCAGAACTTGGTATGAGTTGCCATAGAAATTTGGGAAAGAATCAAGCTCAAAGAATGACTGTCAGGTCGTCTGAATGTTGATTGCCATGGTACAGTAACACGATCAGGTTCAGTAAACCTCACCGCCGACGACCGATCCTCCACCGCGATTCGTGTCACCGGTGTATGGATTCGTGCTCGTGGCAGATGGATAACGTCGCGGGGTAAAAAAATCTTCGCCGCCGGTGAGCTGGACGCCACTCCGGCTAGCCGTGGTACCTCTTCCCTTGCTCACCGCCCTCGGACAAGGATTCTCACCGCCGTTAAGTCGTCACCGTTGTCCGCCGCGTGTCTAACTCTTTCCACCGCATCGCCGTAGCCTTCTCTCGCTCTCCGTTGATCACCGAAGCGGTTGCCACGGCGTAGGACACCAAGCCACTGCGCCAGTGCTCTTCTCCCTCCTCCGACCGCCGCGCGTCCCCATTAAAATTCCCGGCCACCACCGTTGATCCCTATAAATTGAAGCCCCCGCCAGCTCTGTAGGGTAGTCAAGAACCCAGCCACCAAAAATCACTAGCAATCGTTCGTCAGTGAGCTTGGATTTTAGTTTTTCCCCAAATCAAGTCTCCGCCACCGCGAAGAGGACCTCGCCGTGGTTAGCGCGATACAGGTTAGTTCATCCCTGCTGCTCTTGTGTCTGAGTGACCTTATATGCCCATGATGCTCGTTGACCCATTTGATTGAATTAAACTGCCACCAATCATCGGGAACACATGCATCTGTCCGCTACACCCTCGGTCACCGCGGCCAGAGCGAATCGGGTCACCATTTCTGAAATTAAGTTAGGGGAAGTGATCGGGAATGGTTCAATCCTATGTCTGCTGCTCGGGAGCACCGGTCTTGGCTTCCTCGGGCCAGTCTAGCTCACCGGAGCACAGCCCTGCACTGCTCGCCGTCGTGGACTTCAATCGGTAAAGGAATAGAACCTCAAGGGTTTTTCTGCAAACTATCAGTGACTCCTCGAAATAGTGCGCGGGTTTCTTCTGTGGTTATTCAAGGCGCCAGGGTCTTCAGTGCAAAATCTGCAGGCGCATGGGCACGCACGCGTGTTTCCTCTGGACTTGGGCCGCGTGGGCTGGATTCAGCCCAGCACTGTTCCAACCTTTTCTTTTTCCTTTTCTATAAAGCTTTAGAAATCTATAGAAAATGGTAGAAAAATCTTAAAAATGTCAAACCAATTTTCCTAGATTCCTTATTTTTCATAGTATTTAATAAAAATAGTTTCATGATTTTTAGGTCAAATAAGGAATTTTGGAGAATCTAAAATAGCTTAAAACATTGGTTCTGGATTTTTAGAAAATAGATAATCATTCCAAAAATCCCCAAACTTTTTATATGAGCTCTACCCATTATTTAGAAGCCTTGGGTAGAGTTTGGTTTGATTTGGGCCTTGTTTGATAATTAGAACCCAAAACCCCCACCCCCTGCTCTTTGAACATCACTGTTGACTCTGGAAACCCTAGGTTCTCGGAGTTCCGTGAAGGAAAATTGTATTCAAGAACTTTAGATAATAAATTCTTATATACATATATATGGTTATCTCTAGAAACCGAAGAAGAGATTGAGGTAGAAGAGGAAAAGACTTCACCACCACCACCTGCTGAACCTCAGGCAGGGAATTGTTTTTACTTTGACATCTGCGGATCCGTACCTGACTCACCTATAAACGAAGGCAAGCCCCGGTGCATTTGCCACCTCCTTGTGTTTTAAAAACCTTTTTCACTTGCTTGATGCATTTGGTGGTAGGAGTTGATTGATTAAACAGTTCCTGCATTACCTCCCTTGAATTTGATTACCTTCCTTGATCACCTGTTTTATAAAAGGTTTTTAATGCTTAGCCTTACTTTAGAAAAACAAAATGTTTTGTTTTTACAAAATATGATGTGGCAAAAAGTGGGTGGGATGTTTTTGAAAACAAAACTTGATGGTGGATCCATCATGGCCGTAATGGGTTCAACATCGGAAAAGATGTACCTCTGCCAGGTACCAAACTTTTGGTTGAAATGATTAAGCTGAGACCGGGCAGGTGACTTGCACGAGAAAGAGAGTCCTGGTGTAGTGTCTCCGTCTGAGTTGATTAAGGACTGTCTCGATGTAGACCTGCTGACCGAGGACCCTTTAACTGGTCACATGCCTCGTCATGGGTAAGCCTTGCCTCGGGCAGACTAGGGCCAGAATAAGATAACACGGAATGGGCATGGAGCAGTGGTGAGAGTAGCGTGTATCCTCCGTGGCAAGAGGCTAGACGGTGGTGTATCTGTGCTCTCGGTTGGCGTGAACCTGATCTGGTCTTAAGAACCCCGGTGGCGGGTTGACATATGCAAGTGTTAAGTGCTACATATGTCGTGTGATCGGAGATCCTCAGCTGAGTATAATCGATTCGGATCGCCATACCTTCGCGGTTATGAAGACTTGGTCACTGACCTATACGTAGAACTCCAGTAAAGATGAATGGATTGTTAAGAAATGGGCTAGTGCAAGTCAAGTGTGTGAACTAGGGTAGAAAGAACTCTAGATACAGGTAATTTTACCTAACTTGACAATAAAACTGGATTTTTAAGGATCCACTTTTAGTAAGCATTTTCTGCAAAACAGAGTCTTTGATCATTGAGAAACCTTACCTTGACTCCCTTATAACCAGCATACCCTTGAGAGTCTTTTCTTTAGTCGAGTAAGACTTGCTGAGTAATTCAATACTCAGGGTTTTATTCCCTATTGTTTTTAGGTGAGGAAGCAGCAAACTTTTGTTGTTTTTGTACCAAGGTGGTGTCAAATGAAGAAAAGCAAGAATGAAGCTGCGGGAGGACCTAGTCCTCCATAAAAACTTTTATGTAAGAACTTATCGGGAGGGGTTTTTGCCTCCCTTGGCTTTGTAATAATACTACTAAGCACTCGTTTAATTACTGGTCTATAATATATATAACTTTGTCCTACTTTTGAATACATGTAAACTTTTGTAATCGCTTCCGCATTTTCGTATCTCCGATGATCTGTAATGTCTGCTTGACAGGTGAATCGCTCTTGGGAAAGGTAAGAATAGCAGATACCGAACTTGTCAAGTGATTCAGGAACACCTGCAGGGTTGTCTGAGGTTTGTTGGACAAGGACAACTATAGGTGGGCCTAATGACTTGGGAGGTTCCGTCACATCACATGTCCATAATCTCTGAGTCAGATCTTTTTCATCTTGTTGAGACTGGGGTTTTGCCGCCAAAAGAACTCTGTTCTTGGCGGATCTGGCGTGGGGTCACTATTCCGATAGAGGATACCCATGAATCCGTTGTTTATGTGCCGTTCCTCATCCGCGGACTTGCTCTTCCCATTTCTCCCTTTTTCCGCGGTCTCCTCAATTTCTAGGATTTAAATCTGGCACACTTAAACCCTAACTCCATTCTTCAAGTTGCCATTTTCATACACCTGTGTGAGGCTTTTCTTGGAATTCTCCCCATTTTGGACTTTGGAGGTACCTTTATCACTGTCGGCCCGGCATGGCTTGAGGACAGCATCAGCTCGTCGGTGGCGCAAGTTTGGAACTTCGCGAGGGGAGGAAAGTGGAATACCTTGACATTCCCCTCAAGGACAGCAATAAGGGATGGCGCCTCGAGTGGTTCACCATGGAGAATCACAACAAATCCCTCCCCCTCAGTCAGGAAGGCAGCCCGACGTTCGCACGCCCAGCTGGGTGGAGTACCCTACTAATTTAGAGGCAGCCGAAGCCAAGGTGCCGCTTGATGAAATTTGCTCACTGAAGGATAGAGGTCTGACTGCTGAGGCCGTGATTGCTGACTTTGTCTTCAAGAACATTCAACCTTTGAAGGACAGAGTTTATCCTGCTTACTTGTATACTGGCATCAACGATTCTACCGGAGTCACAAACAGGCAGCTTCCCAATGAGGACCTGTTAAGCCGACTAGATATGATACTGAGGGGCAGGGTCTCGAATGCTGGTGCTCCCTTAGCTTACTCTGCATGGAACCTACCTCCGAATAGTCCCTTCTCTAATTTTGTCTCCAAACCTCCTGCTCGAGATGGTAGCTCGGGCCATAGAGTGCTGCCCTCCCTAGAGGATATTGAGGCCTTGATTGCTCCCCTTCAAAATCTTCCTGAGGCTGAGAAGCAAACTCACTTTGAGATGCCATCCAGCACTGATGATGCTGAGATGGACGCTGTATTTAGCCTGTTGGCTGGGGAATCATCTGACTCTACCCGCACTGAGCCGATGGCAATTATGATTGGGCAAGAGTTTGGCGAATATGAGGAAATCCAGAAACCCGAAGGTGCCTACCGGAAGCGTTCACGCCGTGTGAGCCACCCAGCTGCACCTATCGAGGAGAAGAAGAAGAAAAGGCAACTCCAGCGGTTGTCATGCCTGGAACAAGACACTGGCCCTTCCACATTATTCCTTGGTGATGACCCGGTGAGCGCCATCCCCAAGGACAATGCTGAAGGTTGTGATGATGCTCAGGCTGCTAGTGGTGTGCTTTATGAGGAAGAAGAGGAAGCAGAAGAGATTCCGCTGATTTGCAAGAATAGCTGTCACTACAGGGGTAGCGACGGGGTAGCGACATTCCCACGCAAGCCTTGTCAGCACTCGTCAGCCTTGAAGGGTTGTCAATATCAGATTTTGACCAAGCACTGGAAGAGGTCGTCCCCTAAGACATTCTATCAGAGCCTCCTAAAGCTAACAATCCCACTATCTGTTCAGAGGTCCCAGATGGTGGTATTCTGCTGCATGATTCTACCGGGCAAGAAGTAACCCGGGTGGTTTCTCGTGCCTCGTTGACCTTAGAAGGCAGTCTTCCCTGCAAAAACGCTGATCTGAGTCATCTAGCTCCTATGGACATGGCTGAGGGATCTTCAGCCCTAGAGGTGGCTGCTGCGGAAGGCCCAGCCCCCGAGGGTGGTGCTGGTAGCGACCCAGCCCCCGAGGGTGTTGGGGCAGGCTCCCTCTCTGCTGCTTCTATGGATGTCCACGTTGGATCGCCCCCAGTCCAGTTCGAGGAAGCTACGGTGACACATCTTTCTACGGCTCTCGCTGGCCTGGTCACTTTAGAGGCCAGAGAACTAGACGCCATGAGCCTGCCGCCTGCTGATGGGGCCGGAGTTCCTTCGAGTCATGCCTTTGACATTATTCCCGCTGATCTCCCCTCATCGAGCAATGGACCAACTCTTCCTACTTTGGGTCTTCCCCTGTTCCTCTCCAATCTTCAGGCGAGTCAACTTTTGCTTTTTTACTGTTCTTACTGGCAAACTAGCTTTTTTGCTTATCTCTCCACGATCATAGGATTTTCTTGGCGGTGTATCTGCCCAACAGAGATTCTGCGGTGCTCCTATCCCCAATCAAGCTTCATCTCTGATGCAGTGGAACACTCTACTGCTCCAAAAACAAATAGATGACCTGAAGGCATCAAATATTGGTTAGTGAGCCCACAATTTCCTTATTCGCTTTCATTACTCGGTTTATTCTAAGTCATGCGCTCTTCTTCTAATGTTTTATAAGATTTGGCTCGGCGGTGCTCTGACATTGAAGAGTAGTATTTTCAGAGCCAGGCTGACTTAATTTAGACTTCTGCTTTCCTGGATGGTGCTCGCTCCATGAATTCCTCTCTGAATGCACAGCTCGATTCCGAGAAGATGGCACATGAGGTAAACTTCCTTAGCTGCTCTTGCTTTGCTCTCCTTGCTTCGATGCTTATTGCTATTCTTGCTTGCAGGAGGAGAAACAAGCACTCGTTGCTTCCTGTGACAATCTGGACAGGCTGTATTGTGATGCTAGTACTTCCTTGACCAACCTGGAGAGGAGCCATCGCTTTACCATGTCTGACCTGGACCATCATCGCTACGAGCTGCAGGTGTCTCGGGATGAAGTCTCCTGACTTGGCAAGCTGTTGTCCACCAAGGATTCCACCATCAAGGAGCTACGTGCTTCCAAGAAGCTTGTCACGCAGGAGCTGGAGGCCGCCCAACTCGCTATCAAGGCCTTGAAGGATGACTGTGTCGCCTTGAAGGCTTAGTGCGACAGGGCCATGGATAAGGCCGTTTGCTGGGTGGATCCTGATGAGGAGACCCGGTGTCATGGTGCCTGATGACATCGTCGCTGATGTAATGGCCGCGCCTAACGCCGCAAGCCGTCCATCTTCCTTTGTTGCCCCTGCCAAGGATGTCGCCTGCAGTGATACTTCAACGCAGTGATTTTCCTGAAAGATACTTGTTTATCGAGTTAGCATCTTTTAGAGAAAAGATGTAATATGAGTTCTGTATGTGCACAATAGTTATGTTTGAACCGATTGTTCCGTGGGTAGGGTGCTGAAAAACACCCCTGACACTGTAAGCAAAATATTTCTTTTTTCGAAGTACTCCCAATTTGAGTTGGTTATTTTGCTACTAGGCTATAGTGGTCACCCTAAATCATGTGAGTGTGAACATGTCGCACCGACTTAAGGCGTTTCTGACTTAAGCCGATTGCTCTGTTAGTAGGGTATAGTGATCACCATAAGTCAAGTATGCGTGAGCATGTCGCACCGACTTAAGGTGTTTTCGATTTAAGCCGATTGCTCCGTTGGTAGGGCATAGTTATCACCCTAAGTCAAGTAAGCGTGAGCATGTTGCACCAACTTAAGGCGTTTCCGACTTAAGCCGATTGCTCTGTTAGTAGGGCATAGTGATCACCCTAAGTCAAGTAAGCATGAGCATGTCGCACCGACTTAAGGCATTTCCGACTTAAGCCGATTGCTCCGTTAGTAGGGCATAGTGATCACCCTAAGTCAAGTAAGCGTGAGCATGTCGCACCGACTTAAGGTGTTTCCGACTTAAGCCGATTGCTCCGTTAGTAGGGCATAGTGATCACCCTAAGTCAAGTCATGCCGATTTCGAGTCGAGCCCAATCGAAGTCAGTTGTCAATCAAGAGTTTGAACGCCTTTGGAAAATTAAAGCTTTATTGATGATGAAACCTTCTGGTTATAGAGTACAACTTTCCTCCGAGAGTTTTTGAGGCATTGCTAAGGGTACAACTTTCTGAGGTGCTCAATGTTCCACGAGTTCCCCACTTCTGTGCCGTCCATCTGAGTAAGTCGATATGATCCCGGCCGTGTGACCTCTGCCATGATGAATGGTCCTTGCCATGGTGGTGACAGCTTGTGTCGCCCCTCCCCTGTTAGAACTCGGTGGAGGATCAAGTCTCCCACTGCAAAGGATCGGTGCCGCATAACCTTGTCTGGTAGCGCCTCAAGGTCTGCTGATACCTGGCTGACTGAATTACTATGTCCAATCGTTCTTCCTCCAGCACATCAATGTCTTCCAACTTGGTTGGTTCTGCCTCAGCTATGTTTTCAAAGGTCAGCCTCGATGCCTCGAAGATCAAATCGGTCGGCAGCACTGCCTCCGACCCATAAACCATGAAGAACGGGGTATTTCCATGCAGAGCTCGACTGGGCTGAGTTCGCAGGCTCCAGATCACGTATGGCAGCTCTCTGATCCACTTTCTTGCAAGCTTTTTGCTCTTGTCGAATACCTTTTTTCTGAGTGCATCCAATATCATTATGTTGGCTCTTTCCACCTGGTCATTGGCTCTTGGATGTGCCACTGATGCGTACTTGATCTGGATGCTCCTTTGGTTGCAGAAATCGAAGAACTCAGAGCTGGTGAAGTTGGATCCCAGGTCAGTGATGATGCTATTCGGTATCCCGAACCTGAATATTATATCCTGGATAAACTCCACTACTTTTGCTGAGGTCAAGGAAGCAATTGGCTTGTACTCTATCTATTTTGTGAATTTGTCAATAGCAACCAGTACATGAGTATAGCCTCCTTGAGCTTTCTTGAAAGGTCTGATCATGTCCAGCCCCCAGCATGCGAACAGCCAGGTTACAGGAATGGTCTACAGCTGCTGCGCTGGCAAGTGTTGTTGCTTGGACAAGAATTAGCATGCCTCGCACTTCTGGACTAACTTGGCAGCATCACTCTTCGCAGTTGGCTAGTAGAAACCGGATCTGAAAGCCTTTCCCACTAGAGTCCTTGATGTAGCATGCACTCCACACTGCCCAGCATGAATTTAATCTAACAACTGTCTTCCGGTGGCTGAGTGGATGCATTTCTTGATGACTCCTCCTGCGCCTCTTCTGTACAGCAAGCCCCCTATGATGGTGTAGTGGCTGACTGCCTTGCAATGCTCTCTGTCACGGCCTTGTCATCCGGCTCTTCTTCATTCTTTATGTACCTGATGATAGGCTCTCTCCAGTCATTGGGATCTGCCTCTGGCTGACTCAAGGCATTGCATTCTTCCACCTGGTCCGTGAGGATGCTCGGCTGTGATATTTCTTGGACAAAGATCCCAGGTGGAGCCTGGGCCCGACTGGATCCCAGCTTTGACAATGCATCTGCTGCTGCATTGCGATCCCTTTCCATGTGATGGAACTCCAATCCTTGAAACTTGTCTTCTAGTTTTCGCATAGCTGTATAGTATTTGCCCATTGAATCGGTCGAGTAGTCGCTATCCTTGTTTATCTGGCTTATGACCACTAGCGAGTTGCCATATACCATCAGCTTCTTGATGCCGAGTGATACCGCGATGCTCAGCCCATGGACCAATGCTTCATACTCTGCTACATTATTTGATGTTGGAAACAACAGCTGGAGTGCGTACTTGAGTTGTTCACCTCCGGGAGCAATAAAGATAATCCCTGCACCCGCTCCTTTTAGCTTCAGCGAGCCATCAAAGTACATTCTCCACACTTCAGCAACTTTTGGGCTATCCGGGACCTAGTGCTCAATCTATTCTGATATGAAGTCGACCAGTGCCTGAGTTTTTATCACCGTGCAGGACCAGAACTCTATGTCGTGAGCCTCGAGCTCATAGGCCCACTTGGCTATCCTTCCAATAGCTTCTTTGTTGTGGAGAATATCACCTTTCGGGAATCCTGTGACTATGATGACTTTGTGGTCATCAAAGTAGTGCCGGAGCTTGCGAGCGGTTAGAAGTACCGCGTACAACAACTTCTGGACTTGAGGATACCTTATTTTTTAGGGCCCGAGGACTTCGCTGATGAAGTAAACTGGATGCTGCACCAGGTACGCATTTCCTTCCTCCGCCTTCTCGACTATTAACGTGGTGCTTACCATGTGAGTCGTGCAGGAGATATATTGGAGCAGATCTTCTGCCGGCTGACCAGGCGTAGCTCGGCGCGGCGGCTTGAGTACTGGTGGTGTGGTCAAGAACTTCTTCAGTGCCTCTAGAGCCTCCTGTGCCTTTGTGGTCCACTAAAACTTGTCCACCTTCTTGAGTAATTTGTAAAATGGCATCCCTTTCTCGCATAGCCTTGATATGAACCTGCTCAGGGCTGCCATGCATCCAGTAAGCCTTTGCACCTTTTTCTACGATCGTGGCGCTTCTATTCTCATGATGGCCTCAATCTTCTTCGGATTTGCTTCAATTCCTCGGTGGCTAACAATGAATCCGAGTAGCTTTCTAGCTGGTACTCCGAAGACACACTTTTCTGGGTTCAGCTTCCACCGGTAGCGCCTCAGGCTATTGAAGACCAGCTATAAATCTTTGATGAAGTTTTCTGAGTTTTCTGTCTTGATAACCACATCATCGACGTAGGCTTCCACCCGCTTGCCCTAGTGATCGGCTAAGCATGTTTGGATGGCTCTCTGGTAAGTCACTCCAGCGTTCTTGAGGCCAAACGACATAGACATATAGCAGAAAGCTCCAAATGGGGTGATGAAAGTAGTCTTCTCATCTTCTTTTGCCAGGCTGATCTGATGATACCCGGAGTAGCAGTCTAGGAAGGAGAGCATGGAACAACCAGCAGTCGAGTCAACTACCTGATCTATTCTAGGGAGCCCAAAGGGATCCTTCGGACAATGCTTGTTGAGATCAGTATAGTCGACGCACATGTGCCAATCAACTTTGTTCTTTTTTAGTACAAGAATAGGATTTGCTAGCCACTCGGGGTGCAGTACTTCCCTAATGAACCATGTAGACACTAAGCGGGCTAACTCGGCGCGAATAGCTTCCCTTTTGTCAGTCGTGAAATAACGCAACTTCTGTCGAATCGGCCTTGCTTGAGGATACACCTTCAATTTGTGCTCGGCCAGTTCTCTCGGGACTCTCAGCATTTCCACAGGTTGCCATGCGAATACGTCTCGGTTATCTTGCAGGAACCAGACGAGCGCGCTTTCCTATTTGTCATCAAGGCTGGAACTGATGATGCCGGTCTTATGCTCATCAGCGAATCCCAGATTGATCCTCTCAGTCTGCCTTATAGAGGTCACAACTTGAGCTTCATTGGTGGGTATTGTGAGACCCTCCTCCTCCATCCTGGTGTTCGCCTGAGCAGGAAGAGCTATCGAGGGCCCAGCAGTGAGAGCTGTTTGAATGGCCCCCCGAAAGCACTCTGTGGTGTCTTGGAAGTCAGCACGCACAGTGATGATTCCTTGAGGTCTCAACATCTTCAGTATCATGTATGGGTAATGCGGAATAGCCATGAACTTTGTTAGTCCTGGCCTTCCGATGATGGCATTGTACCCACAGTTGAAGCGCGCCACCTCGAACCTCAGGAACTCAGTTTGGTAGTTCTCTGGGGTCCCGAAGGTGATGGACATGTAGATGTGCCCAAGCGGGTACTCCCCTTCAGTCGACATGATGACGAAGAAGGGAGTATCTGACTCGGTGAGGTCTTTGAGTTCGACCCCCAGGACCTGAAGCGTCGGGGGGAAGGTGACGTTTATGCTACTTCCCCCATCCACTAACACTTTCTTCACCTGGCTTTCTCGGATCACTAGATCAACGAGGAGCGGGTACTTGCCGGGATGATTGAAGTTGAGCCATTGATCAGCTCGACTAAAGGTTATTGTGTGCTCTGACCACCGATAAGGAGCTGGGGCACTGGTGGTGGCCACTCGGACCTGCCGGTCATTGAGCTTTTGCTGCCTTCAGTTCTCTTGTGCTCCATGCCCTCCGAAGATGACGTTGACCTCCCTGTCAACGCATGGGAAAGCTCTGCCCCCTCCCCCTTCCTATTGTTGAGGCTGCCTGGGCTCGCCAGGCCCTCCTCATGGTGGGGGAGGCGGTAGAGGCTGGAATGGCCGGCCATGCCTGACAGAGTGCTTGAAGTCCCTACAGTTCTGTAGGGTGTGGCACATGTCCTTGTGGTACGGGCACTAGGCATCGAGGATTTCATCTAGTGTCCATACACCTCCGCGAGGCGCACCGCAGGCTCGAGCGACGGGTGGCCCTGCGACGTGCACCTCCTCACAAGGCCTCTTCTCCCAACGCCTGTCAGGTTGCTGGTTCATGTCGCGCCGTGGTGCGGGTGGTGTAGGTTTCGTAACTCCGATGAGGTCCTGGGCCTACTTATTTGCAGTGACGTAGAGGTCTGCCTCTCGGAATAGTTGTTCAGAGGTGGCGGGCGCTTTTTGTAGTATGGCTTGGATAAAGGCCGAGTCATTGGATCCCCGGTAGAAATCTTCAATCACCGCTGCTTCGGTGACCTCGGGGATGCAGTTCCTCAAGGTCTGAAACCTCTTGAGGTATGATCAGAGTGTTTCATCGCTCTGGCGCCTGATGGATTTGAGGTCCCATGGCTGCGCCGGCTTATCGGAGAGAGACTGGAAGTTGGCGATGAAACATCGACTGAAATCGCTCTAATCGTCGATGCAGTGTCCTGGTAGATGTTGGAGCCACTGCAGTGCGTCTTGCCCTAGGACAATGGGCAAATACGCCGTCATTATGTCTTCCATCACCGCAGTGGCCCGAGCAGTGGTCGTGTTGACGGCCAACCAGGCCTCTAGGTCCTGCTTAGGCTCGTACTTGTCGACGTTGGAGACCTTGAAGTTGGGGGGCACTGGATGGCCCGGAGACACGGAGTAAGTGCGGAGACTCCGCACGTGTCTTCTTGTCGGCGTTCATGAGGTTGGTCCTAGGGAGGGGAACCGGTAGTGTGTCGTCTCGACCGTCCTCGGAACGGGCCACTAGTCGAGCCACAGCCGACTCAACTTGGGTGACGCGACTTCGGGCCGGGATGCCATGATCCCGGTCATACTCCTCCCAGCGCCTTATCTCTCTTTCGTGCCGTCGGTCGCGTGAAGTGTTGATGGAGCTCCGCTCATCTCGTCGGCTGTTGATGGCATGGCGTAGGTCACTCGGAGGATGAGCACTGGGTAGAAGGTGATTAGCTGCTCGAGTAAGCAGGCGCTGGTAGCCTTCCGCGTCCGGAATTTGCGGGAGGCCTTCAGCTATCTGGGCTAGCACCCCTCCAACTTCACTCGGCGTGTTCATTGCGCGAGCAAAGTCGGGGTACAAGTTCCGAGCAAAGAGAGGGTTCTCTAGGTGTAGCCTTGCACCTTGCTCGGCTTGCTCCCGCTCTCGATCCTGAGCTTGTCGGCGATCACGGCGGCGAGAGTTCCGCCTTTCTCGGTGTACTCGCTCGTCGGGAGTTTCTCATACTTCCGAGGCTTCATCCTAGGATACAGGCTATGCTGGATCCCGTTCCCCAGCCTCATGATGCCGCTGCACGTTTTGGCATTTGTTCCTCCGTCGCCGTGCTTCATGTTGGGGAGGTTCTTCCCCTTGCATGCTTGGCTCGTCGTCGGAGATGGGAGACGACTCCAATCTCCCCCTGATGAAGTGGATGTCAGGGTAGAAAGGAGTTGTCACGATGGCGCTTTTCTTTCCGTCCTCCTTTGAGGGTGAAGGTGCCAGAAAGATGACTCGGTGAGCTCTCGTCCCTTTACTCAGAACATTTGCTTCCTTCTTTCGCGTGATCCGTGTCAACTCCTTTATGGGCGAGGTGGACAACATTGTTTTTCGAGTAGGTGGGCTCCTGATTTTTGGTTTGTAAGAGGTCATCTTCGCTCGGGATGCGGGTGGCTACGCCACCCGCTGTTCTACTCTGGTTTCCTTTGGGATTTCCAAGGAAAGCTTCTTCTCCGGCGGGTCTGCTATGTGGTGCAGAATTCCTTCTTCATCCACTATGGACGAGATGGTTCCGAAGCAGAACATGGTCCCGGGACAAAGGGTGATCTTGCACTTGGAGGTGATGGCCATTGAGCTAGCTTGGATCAATGACACACCCCCTACCTGGCGTGCCAGCTGTCGGTGTTTAGAGCTCGAGCACACACCCAGGGTTTACCCCTTGCGGTGCTTTTGGATAGGATGATGTTGTTGACTGTAACTCAATGGTTCGTGCTTGACGCACGAGAGAGGGACAGGTAATTTTCTGCAGGTTCGGGCCGCTTAGAGAGGCATAATACCCTACTTCCTGGGGGTGGATCTTTTTGTGGTGGGTTACAAGTGAAGTCTCCTGAATGGAGAAAAGCTAATGAGATAGGTAGATGGTCGATGGAAATGATGGGGTACCCCTGGGCCTTATATACTCGACCGTGGGGCACTCCATGCGTACATGAGGATCATATGTCTCCTAAATAATAGTGAACCGACTAAACTGATCTTCCTACAATCTTGCTGACTTATCCCTAATCTGCCCTGATATTCTAGGGCGCCATGTGCGGGAAAGTTGGGTCATTGCTGTGGCACGAGTTGACAGATTACCTGGGTTTAAGTCTGTTGACTTCTCAGGTCTGTCCACTCCGCCAGTAACTCTTGCCCGACCCACGAAGGGATGGCCTTGTGGGGTAACTGGCCCGAGGCCCCACGCGAGGCCTTCTTGCCTTCTAGTGGACCTGGGGGATATATGTCCCCCACAATTACTATGATGGAACTAGTGGAAGGCGAGCTTGGGAGATTCACCATGATAAGGCGAGAGGAGCCAACTCAAACTTACAACAGGCTCAAGACCCTGGTGAACAAGATTTGACGTTATGGAAGTACAAGATGGTCGGATCATGACGTTGTCCGACTAATGCTAAGGTCATTTACTGTTATTGATCCTCATCTTGTAAATCTTATCCGTGAGAATCCAAGGTACACAAAGATGACACCCGAGGAAATTCTAGGAAAATTTGTGAGATGGCGCATGATGGTGAAGGAAGTAAGGTATGTGGACGATGCTACCAATGGACCACTTCCTCTATACGAGTCGTAGCCCTTTGCTCTCAAAGCAACAAGTAGCAAGGAGGCACTACCTAGCAAGGTAGCACAAGTGGAGGCTGCCAGATTCAATGAGGATGAAATGGCGCTTATAATCAAGTGCTTCAAGACCGCATTAAAGGGACGCAAGGAGTATCCCAACAAGAACAAGTCAAAGGGAAAGCGCTTCTCCTTCAAGTGCGGTAAGTCTGGTCATTTTATAGCACAATGTCCCGATAATGACAACGACTAGGAAAAGAAAGGGAAGAAGGAAAGGAAAAAAACTATAGGAAGGTGAAGGGCGAGGTGCACATTGGTAAAGAATGGGACTCCGACGATGAAGGACTAGCTACCTCTACCTTCGACAAGTCATCCCTCTTCCCTAACGAATGCCACACGTGCCTCATGGCTAAGGAGAAGGTACGTACATGAGATATACCTAAGTACACTTCTTCTAGTGATGAGGAATCTTCTGATGATGAGGTAGATTATAATGAAATATATAAGGGATTAGATAGATCTAAAGTAGATAAAATAAATGAATTGATTGATGCCCTTAATGAAAAGGATAGGCTGCTAGAGAAGCAAGAAGATATTCTTTATGAATAACATGTGTTAGGACAAACTGATGTCTATTTTGAGAAAGACAGACCTTATGCAGCATGCCATGCAAGAAAATAGGTGGGAACTACTCATCAAAGCAAGAACGTGATGACGACATCAAGACAACTGGAACTCCTACATATGGATCTCTTCGGGCCCGTTGCTTATCTTAGCATCGGGGGAAATAAGTATGGTCTTGTAATTGTTGACGATTTTTCCCGCTTCACTTGGGTGTTCTTTTTGCAGGATAAATCAGAAAACCAAGAAACTTTAAAGCGCTTCCTAAGGAGAGCTCAAAATGAGTTTGAGCTAAAGGTGAAAAAGATAAGGAGCGATAATGGATCTGAGTTCAAGAACCTTCAAGTAGAAGAGTATCTTGAGGAGGTAGGCATCAAGCATGAATTCTCTGCTCCCTATACACCACATCAAAATGGTGTAGTAGAGAGGAAGAACAGAACGCTCATCGACATGGTGAGGACAATGCTTGGAGAATACAAGACGCCTGAGCGGGTTTGGTCGAAAGCTGTGAATACAGCTTGCCATGCCATAAACCGGCTCTATCTTCATCGCCTCCTCAAGAAGACATCATACGAACTCCTAACTGGTGACAAACCTAATATTTCTTACTTTCGTGTATTTGGGAGCAAATGCTACATCTTGGTAAAGAAAGGTAGATATTCAAAAATTGCTCCCAAAGCTATAGAAGGGTTTTTACTAGGTTATGACTCAAATACAAAGGTGTATAGGGTCTTCAACAAATCGTTAGGATTAGTTGAAGTCTTTAGCGACATTGTATTTGATGAGACTAATGGCTCTCTAAGAGACCAAGTTGATCTTGATGATGTAGATGAGGATGAGGTTCCAATGGCCGCAATGCGAACAATGGCGATAGGTAATGTGCGACCGCAGGAACAACAAGAACAAAATCAACCTTCTTCCTCTACATTGGTGCATCCCCCAACTCAAGATGAGGAATAGGTACATCAAGATGAAGGCTTAGATCAAGGGGGAGCACATGGAGAACATGATAAGGAGGAAGAAGCAAACAAGCTCCTCCAACTCAAGTCCGGGCGACAATACAAAGCAATCATCTAGTGGATCAAATTCTGGGTGATATCAGCAAGGGAGTAACTACTCGCTCACGCTTAGCTAATTTCTATGAACATTACTCATTTGTTTCTTCTATTGAGCCTTTCAGGGTAGAAGAAGCCTTGCAGGACCTAGACTGGGTGTTGACCATGCAGGAAGAACTCAACAACTTCAAGAGAAATGAAGTTTGGAGCATGGTGCCACGTCTGAAACAAAACATTGTGTGAACCAAGTGGGTGTTCTGCAACAAGCAAGATGAGCACGGGGTGGTGACAAGAAACAAGGCTCAACTTGTGGCAAAAGGTTATGCCCAAGTCGCAGGTTTGGATTTTGAGGAGCCTTTCGCTCCTGTAGCTAGGCTTGAACCAATATGCATATTACTGGCTATGCTGCTCACCACTCTTTTAATTTGTTTCAAATGGATGTGAAGAGCGCCTTCCTCAATGGACCAATCAAGGAGGAACTTTATGTGGAACAACCCCTGGCTTTGAGGATGACAGGTATCTCGACCACGTCTACAGGCTCTCTAAGGCACTCTATGGACTTAAGCAAGCCCCAAGAGCACGGTATGAATGCCTTAGAGATTTCCTTATTTATAATGCTTTCAAGGTTGGGAAAGCTGATCCTACTCTCTTTACTAAGACTTGTAATGGTGATCTATTTGTATGCCAAATATATGTCGATGACATAATATTTAGTTCTACTAATCAAAAGTATTGTGAGGAGTTTAGCAGGGTGATGATGCAGAAAATCGAGATGTATATGATGGGCGAGTTGAACTACTTCCTTGGATTCCAAGTGCAGCAACTCAAGGAAAGGGACCTTCATCTCCCAAACGAAGTATACCCAAGACTTGCTCAAGAGGTCTGGGATAAAGAATGCAAAGCACGCCAAGACACCGATGGGAACAGACGGACATCTGGACCTCAACAAAGGAGGTAAATCTGTTGATCATAAGGCATACCGGTCTATGATAGGTTCTTTACTTTATCTTTGTGCTAGTAGACCAGATATTATGCTAAGGGTATGTATGTGTGCTAGATTTCAATCCGACCCCAAGGAATGTCACCTTGTGGCCGTTAAGAGAATTCTTAGATATTTGGTTTCTACACCTTGTTTTGGGATCTGGTATCGAAAGGGGTCTACCTTTGACTTAATTGGATATTCAGACTCCGACTATGCCAGGTGCAAGGTTGATAGGAAGACCACATCAGGGACTTGTCAGTTTCTAGGAAGGTCCCTGGTGTCTTGGAGCTCTAAGAAACAAACATCTGTTGCTCTATCCACCGCTAAGGCCGAGTATGTTGCCACAAGACAGTGTTGCGTGCAACTCCTTTGGATGAGGCTAACCCTTCGGGACATTGGCTACAATCTGAGCAAAGTCCCACTCCTATGTGATAATGAAAGTGCAATCCGCTTGGCGGATAATCCTATTGAACACAGCCGCACTAAGCACATAGACATCTGGCATCACTTTTTGAGAGACCACCAGTAAAGCGGAGATATCGATATTTATCATATTAGCACCGAGAACCAGCTAGCCGATATCTTCGCCAAGCTTTCAGATGAGAAAATGTTTTGCAAGTTGTGTAGTGAGCTAAATGTCTTAGATTCGTGAAACTTGGATTGATCTATAGCATACATGTGTTTTATGCCTTTGATCATGTTTGTCTAAGCATTAATGCCTTTACTTGCTTATCTTTGGTGCTCAAGTTGTACAAGTCATCCCTGGACCTCACAAATCCTTATGCACATGATGCACATGTTTAGGGGAAGGATGTCCTATAACTTGACACTTTGAGACTAACGTGGTTGTTTAAGTACTTTTGATATAGTCTCAAAGTTGAATTGAAAGGGAAAATGTGAACTTGGACAAAGAAAGGGCTTCCACTACATTCCGGTATCAATGTATCTTGTCCCAAGTTCTTATTTGTGTTCTCATTGCCTTTTGATCCTATTGGACATTTTTGGTGAGGCAATGGGGTTAAAGGGCCAAATAGTTCTCCTGTTTTGGTGCTTAATGCCAAAGGGGGAGAAATTAAGGCCAAAGCAACTGGATCATCCAACCACTTGTGAATTTCAAAAATTTTAGTGTTAGATTCTTGTTGTTTGATCAAAACCCTCTTATTGCAAAAATTGTTCTCTTATGGGGGAGAAATTCGATTATGGGAAAAAGGGGGAGTTTTGGGCATTTGATCAAATTTACTCTTGAAAAATCTTTTGATTTGCCAAAACAAGTGTTTTTGTCATAGAGATAGGCAAAAGAATTTGTTTTGTGAAAATAAACCAAGTGGTGGCAAAAGTGATCCAAATATGCTAAATCCTAAGTGAGATAAATTTGTCTTCAAATTTGCACTCTTTAGCTTCTCTTTGAAAATGTTGTTGCATTTTGAGTTGCTTTTAATGTGTTGGCATAAATCACCAAAAAGGGGAGATTGAAAGGGAAATGTGCCCTTGGGCCATTTCTATAAATATTTTGGTGATTAGATGCCCAACACATATTGTTTTAGTGGATATGTGCTAAAGTGCTAAAGAGATGCACATCAAGAATCAAGGTATGTCTCTAGCCTTAGTGAATTGTTTTTGGTACTAACATATTCCTCTAAGTGCTAGGAAACTTGTCAAATCAAATGAGATTGAATTGGAGAAAGTTGGCAGTGCCTAGCTAGACTTGCACCCGCCTGCGGGTGCACCGGACAGTGTCCGATGCCCTGGCTGGAGCGTCGACGAACTCGCTGCTCTCGGGAAAAGTTGGGGACACTACGACTAAAATTCACCAGATTGTCCGGTGTGCACTGGACTGTCCGGTGAGCCAGCAGTGCCCGCACCAACGGTTGGCAGCAAAATCAGCGTGCAATCAACGAGCGACGCGTAGCCAGCACCAACGGTCAGTAGTCCGCATCGGACTGTCCGGTGTGCCACCGGACTATCCGGTGTGCCAAGGGGACCCTGGCTGCAACGGTCAACTTTGCCGAAGAAGGAAAGAAATCACGACTGTTCACTATCTGGTGGGGCACCGGACTGTCCGGTGCGCCCACGAACGGAAGTCAACTATTGCCTCCCAAAGGGAGCTCCAACGGCTCCTAGCTGCCTTGGGGCTATAAAAGGGACCCCTAGGCATATGGAGCAAACACCAAGCACCTCTTGAACAACCTAAGACGCCGAGAATTCGCATTCGCGCATTTGATTCACTATGTTAGAGATTTGAGCACTTTTCTGAGCTACAACTCCGTTGTGTTTGCTTTCGTGTGATCGCTCTCATCTTTTGTGCGTGTTAGTGCAGTGACTCTCGCTTTTGTGTGTGCGTTGATATTCCCACCTTATTCTTGTGGTTTCATTGTGATCGATCTTGTAAGGGTGTGTCACACCCGGATTTAAGGGATAAAGCCGGGTGCGTCTCATATGTGCGCCAAAGAAGAACATCACATATAATGACAAAGTGTATAGAGATAAATGTCAGAAGTATAATTATTACATAGCGGAAGTCTTACAAAAATAAATGATAACAATAAAATGAACTAAATATTATTCTTTGGTGCCATCAAGCTGACTAGGAGACGCCACCTAGATAAGCTCATATTCCTCGTTGTAGGGCTCCTCTTGGACCACCTACTCTTCACCTAGGGGGTTATATATCAAGAGTGAGCTCACAAAAGATAATAGCTCAACAAGTTTTGAGGAATAATGTGCATGAATTCTCCAAAGGTGGGAGCTCATGTGAAGTGTAAGGCTGAGCAACAAATAATGGTTAAAGCTGAGCATTGCTTTTAATAAGTGGTCAAGTTTTATTAGCAGTTACTAAGTGTAAGTAAATACCAAACCAGGGTAATAATAGATCAAATTAATAATAAACCACAATGCGATGCAAATGACAAACTGAATTTAATTCCATAAATTACTCATGTGAGGGTCCGAGCCGCTCATGACCGTGAGCATGGATGATATACCAGTTTTACACTCCACAGAGGTTGCACATCTTTACCCACAGGTCATGTTACCCATTTGCCAAGGGATCACGACTTACCATTCATCTCTACCGAGGAGACAAGGCAGGGTAGCACTACGAGGCCTTTACAAAGTTCCACTAGCTTCAGAAAACCCGCTACAGTTTCTAGGAAGTCCCAATGCAGGGATCCCTCGTCTGACCGCCATCGCAGCAAAATCAACCCGAGAACCTCCCTACACCGACCACTCCCCTACTGCCCTTGCCCCTTTTGGGTAAGGTAGTCATCCACTAGCTTTCCTAATTAGTCAGCCAAGGGCGTCCCATACCACCCTTGTGGTAGCACTATTTTCCCGGGTGGTTCTCCACGTTCCAATTAACAATATGATCTTATCATGAACAGTAAATAGCAAATTTATAATAAAAGCATGATCATGAATAATGTGTATCTCCATACCCAAAACCACATAAAGCAATAGCAGGTACTACCCAAAAGTTCAGTGGTAAACAAGGTAGAAAGATAGTCAAACTAGGGTAACCTATTGGGTCGCATCAAAATTAACCTATGCAGATCATAATGATTAACTGGAACATTATTGGGTAAATAGAAGTGATCAAGGGCACAACTTGCTTTCAACGAGCTCCTGCTCAGCAATTCCCTTGCTCGTCTATTCGCAACAATACAAACAAGCATAGTATGGCAGAAATTAACATCACATCAAACATGAGATTAGATTACATGATAATATCCTACGCGTCGTAACGAGATCATAGGAACAAGAATCACTAAATTCGGAATTACGATTGTCGAGTTATGAATTTCTAAATTTATTAAGTGCTTAGTAGAGAGTAATTAAAATGGTTAATTGGTTTCATAGTTAAATAGAGCTATCAAGTGATAAACAATATTAATACAAAATTATTGCAAATGGAATGGATTAAAAAGGAATTAAAATGGATTATCTATGAATTAAATGAGTTTCTGCAATTATTTTTATACTCAAAATTAATTTCTATATTCTTTTATCTGATTTATCAACTAACTGGACTGTGCGCACTAATACTAAGAAGCTCAGGGCTCAAATTATAAATTTCAGGGCCTCTGCGTAATTATTTTCACACTGGTCTGTACTGCGGGTTTAATCTTATAATTTCCAGGGGCTCTTCTGCAAGGTCGCGCGACCGAAGGGGTACCGATGAACCCTGGTCATCCAATCTCGACCCATTGGATCAGATTAGAACCGCGCGCATTTATAACTCTACAAATCGCCCCGACCGTCAGATCCGATATCGACGGATGAAACATGACCACGCCCCGTTCAGATCTAAACCCTCGATCATCGAATCAACGATCCCGATCAAATTTAGCGAATCGGTATGCCCTGATCTATCCTAACCGCACCTCCCTTGATCGACGGTCAGGGCGCTTCCCCTTTATTTCCCAACGTAGAGCACGGTGGCGCCCGGAGCCGTACCGGCGGCGGCATCGCCAGACTTGGCCATGCGGTGATTCCGGCCCCGAGAGGTTCCTCCTAACGCACCTACACATTGTGGGGGCAAACTCGTAGCGGATCAGGATGTTCTTGCTGTAGCTATGCTGGTGATGCCGCCCACGACGTACGACGATCTCGCGGCAGTACTACGATTGCAGTGAGAAATCACCGGACACCTAATGGTCCCCCCTCTGCGACCGACAGCTCCTCAGAGACGTGGGCGAAGCTCCTCGCCCAAGCGCAATAATCCTGGCGCCGTGTCACGCGGATCAGTAACGGCGGCGGATTCTCCCTTCTGTTAATGGTGCACAATGGCGGTGTCCTCTGGGCTCTAAGCGTGATAGCTAAACTAGCAGGGGATAGGACTAGGCTTGTTTATATGCAGTTCAGGGAATAGATCCCTAAGTACTTGACCATGCTGGAGTGCTCGGGATTTCCGTTGCGCGGCGCGCGTTCGTCAGAGGCGAAGATCCGTTCGCGCGGGCCTACACGCAGTCGTACACGGGGAGAGGCACTGATGTCACACCCGGTTTTGGAAGGCAAACCAGATGCGAACCATGTACGTGCCAGGATCAGAAACTCACGTACACAGTGATTACATAATTGGACATCATCACACATTGCTCAAAGTAAATAGCGGAAAGGTACTTTATTACATCAAGATGTCCAAGACATCCACAAAGTCTATAACATAGTCATTTAACATTATCAAAGTGCGGAATACGCAACATTTTCTTCTCCCACGTCATGTGGTTTGTGCATCCGCTATCAATAATCTAGCTTGAGCCCCCGGATGCATAAAACTGCAAGGTAATTAAGCTTGGGTTTTAGGTACCCAACTCTTGTTGGGTCCTACATGGTTAGTCACAACAGACTTTGGAACCCAAATAAAAGTTTTGTCTCTCTTGCACTTAGATCCCAACCTTCTAGCAACTACTTTATCATCTTTGCATAACAGTACAAATGAAGCATTATATGTTTGATAAAGAGTGTTGGTCCAGTTAATGTCTTCTTAGGCGCATGAGAAGCAACATGATGGCACCTAGGTCTATTCCTACCATGAGCATATGAAGAGCTAGATGCAAACATGGCATGAGAACTAAATGCAACATCATGACATACAGGAGAAACATCATGATTATAACACCTATCATGATGAGCAACACTGGAAATATTCTTGACATGAGCATAAAGGTAAGCATGGTTCTTTTGGTCATGTGAAGAATAAGAGCTACTAGCCATATGAGCCTTCCCTTTCTCCTTGTTGAGATTGGAAGTCCTTTGGCTTGTTAAGTTATTGGTCTCCTTTTGGAAACCAAGTCCATCCTTAATAGAGGGGTGTCTACCAATGGTGTAGGCATCCTTGGAAAATTTTAGTTTCTCATAATTATCCTTGCAAGTCATAAGTTGAGCATTAAGGCTTGCAACATCTTTATTTAGCTTAAGAATAGTAGAGGCATGTTCATTACAAGCATCGATGTTAAAATCTTTGCACCTATTGCAGATAACAACATGCTCTATAGATGAACTAGCAAAATTTACTTCTTCTAACCTAGCATTTAAATCAATATTTAAATTCTTAAGCTTAGAGATAGAGTCATTACAAGCAGACAACTCAGAAGTCAATAGTTCATTTTTCTTAATTTCTAGAGCAAGAGATTTTTGAACATTAATGAATTTATCATGTTCCTCATAAAGAATATCTTCTTGCTTTTCTAGAAGCCTATCTTTTTCATTAAGAGCATCAATCAATTCATTTATTTTATCCACCTTAGATCTATCTAATCCTTTAAATAGATCACTATAATCTACTTCATTGTCAGAAGATTCCTCATCACTAGAAGAAGTGTACTTAGGTGTATCTCGTGTACATACCTGTAACACCCTGAATTTGGGGGTATAAAATTCCTTTTCTAATATCCACCAAATTCAGGTGTTACTCTCTCATTTCTTTGCTTTCTTTTTTTCTCTTACTAAAAGTGGAGAATTATTTCGTTTTATATCTAGGTGTAAGTCTAGTAAAGTAAAATCCTAGAGGAGCTTGAATGTTGCATTCGTGTCGATGCATAGTGTTTATGAGTGCAAAATGTTATCGAAAACATGTTAAAAAATATCTCAAGGACGTTCCCCAAGAGTGGTTGGAATCTTTGGAACGTTTCTTCGGATATTAAATATGAATTTCAGTTTTTTTCTAATATTATTTAAATACCGAAAAATTTAGCATTTGCGAAAAAACTATAAAAATCTGGAATTTCGATAATACATATATATATTTCTTCTTCCTCTCGTCGAGCCTGTTCCAAATCTCGTGCTTTTTTCACGAAATCACCGAACCGCTTCCTCCCACGAACAGCATGCTGCTCGCGTCAGCTATCCTCGCCATTTTGCGCCCACAGGCCAGCTCTGACCATTTCCATCTAATTTTATCTAATCCTATCTTGTCTATAAAAACATCCCCTCCTGCCGTCACATAACCCCTCGTCTCGCCCTAGATCCAGATAGCGCAAGTCTTCGGTTATCAGTTGTGCTCCGTTTCACCTTCTCTCCCTGCGTTTGTCTTGCGCACGTAGGCAGGACGACCCCGACGGTGTCTTCATCCCTTGCCCCTGTGCTCCTCCCTGCGCGCGGTGCGGCAGCGCGACCAGGAGGCCATGGAGCACAGCCTGGCGCGACACGCAGGCAGCGTGGCCACCGGCTCGCGCAACCACCCGAGCTCGCCCCTAGCTGCAGGCAGCAGGGCGCCCGCGCACAACCCCCGTGAGGAGCCCCTCTGCGCTGCTCGATGCCCCTCCGTCTACCTCCCCTGGCCACGGCCCCCTTGCCCTCTCATCTTCTCCTTTGCGCGGCACGGCCGGCATGGTTCTGCGTGCGCGGCTCCCAGCCTACCCAGCCCCGGTGCCCCCTGCTCCCTGGTCGAGCAACGCCGCTACTCCACCCGTCCTCCTGCACGCCCGCAGTGCCGACGCCCTGCCTCTAGGCACTCCGCACGATCGCACTAATGGACGTCTCGCCCCTGCCAGCGTCGTCCCCTGGTTGCTGCTCCCAGTGTGCCCAGCAGCCGAGCACACCCCATCGGCGAGCCCCTAGGGTGTGGCCAGTAGGCCCTTGGTGGCGTGTAGGTGAGCCTGGCCCCTCCCCAGGCGTGGAAACCGCCATGGCCGGAGATCCCATGGCCAATCCCCTCTTCTCCCTTCTCCTCCACGTCATTCTCTATTTTTTCTTCTTTCCCAAGGTTGAAGAAAGGGAACCGCTCCCTCTATGTTGTGCTGTGCGCATGGTGCCTCAAAGGAGAGAGAAAACTGATCACCCACACTTGATCCCACTCACTTTGACCAGTTGTGGCTGAGATCCATGTGACCCTTTGTGTGGCACGGTTCCGACCAATAGGATCACGCCACAGCGCAGTTATTACGCTATTTATTAAAATATGTATTAACTTTAGCGTTAGATATTCGATTCATTCCGTTCCCGTTACATTAACCGTGTAATGATCTAGTGCACACGTTAAAATTATTATGTTGTCACCACACATGTTTTAGCTGAATAATTAGTTATTGGTTTATTCGAGGGTTATTAATAACAATTTAATTAGAACGAGTCTAGTTTTAACTCGTGCTTTTATAAATATAAATGTTAACTAACTTGATTAATACCAGTTTTATACTTTTAACTAATTATTTGCTTGTTGTTGATTCGCGTGCGGCATCGTTTGCGTGTCATTGTGCTGTTCGCACGCGTGGTCGCATTGATTCGCGCGTGTCGTGCACTATCGTGCGCGTTGTATTGCATGCTGTCTGTGCGCTGTTTTGCACAGTGTCGCGTGTCGTCAAGCGTCATTCGCATGGGTCGCGTGTTGTTCGCGCGCGCTGTTTGCACGAGTGGCCCTCGTCGTCGTCGAGTTGTTCGTGTCGTCGTCGAGCTGTTCGTGTCGTCGTCGAGCTGTTCGTGTCGTCACGCGTCATTCGCGTTTGTCGTGCATGCTATTTTCGCGTGCCGCGCGCCTTGCCGCACGTCGTTCGCACGCTGCCAGCATGCTGATTCACGTGTCGTTCGCGTGTGTTTGTCGAGCACACCGTTTTCGCGTATCGCACGTCGTTCGTGTGCGATATTAAACTGTTTGTTTATAATCACTCGTGTTGGTTAATTAATTATTTGTTTAATCGTCCGCTACTGTCGGGTACCAAAATTAGGGGTGCCCCCACCACTCCTAATCACGGCTAGTAAACACCTTTAGAGCAAACCGTGAAGACTGATGGCTTGGGTCAAAGTCAAGGCTTTGACTACCAAGGGACGCGGTCTCACCTCGCTCGAGCCCGGCCTCGGGTGGAACAGTGGTCCCGGACGAATCCACGCCTCGCCCGAGGGTCTCCTCAGACATGAGCGCACCCTCGGCTCAGCCAAAGGCAAGCCTTGTCGTGCAAGCGACTTTGGCCAAATCGCCTTACCAGCCGATCGTGTTGCATGCACATTTAATGATGGGGTGGCCTGACACCTTATCCTGACACACGCGCATCAGTCGGCAAGGTCGAAGTGACTGCAGTCACTTTGCCCTTTCACTGACCAATATGACAGGAAAACAGCGCCGCCCACCCTGTTCCGGCTGATGTGCCAACCACCCGAGCGAAACCGACAACGGTCGAGTTCAGCCTCGGGCGCAATAGGAAGCTCCGCCTCGCCTGACCCCAGGGCTCGGCCTCGGCCTCGGCCTCGGGAGGAAATCTCTGCCTCACCCGACCCCAGGGCTCGGCCTCGACCTCGGCCTCGAGAAGAATCACGTCCTCGCCCGACCCTGGGTCTCGACCCAGCCTCAGCCTCGGAGGAGTAGTCGCCTCGCCCAACCTCAGGCTCGGATCAACCGCGCCATGAGGGATGCATCATTACCCTACTCCTAGCTAGCTCAGGCTACGAGGGAACAACACTGGCGTCCCATCCAGCTTACCCCGGTAACAGGCGATGGTGGTTTCCAGCATGCAACCATGACGTCGGTGGTTCTCAGGCCCCCTACGGAAGCAAGGAGACGTCAGCAGGATCCATACAGCACCAACAGCTGTACTGCTACAGGGCTCAAGGCACTTCTCCGATGGCCACGATACTATCTCTACAGGACTCGAGACGTCCCCCCAACGGCCACATTGTTATCTATACAGGACTCAGGGCACTTCCCTGCCAGCCACGTTAGCTCCCAGCTACACCCCATTGTACAGCTGGGCACCTCCTTATGTCTATAAAAGGGGGTGTCCAGGGCCCCACAGGGGGGAGAGGGGTCGAGCATACGGACAGAGGAACGCACGGCGGGAGAAGACGAGCTAGGGCCGGACCCTCTCTCTCTCTCTCGCTCTCTGCAACTCGCTCTCTCTCGCCCTCGCTCTCTCTCGCCCTCGCTCTCTCGCAAGGCTTGTAACCCCTACTACGAGCACCCTGGTGTAGGATAATACAAGGCTCATTCCTCCACTTGTGTTCCATCCCGCGCCAACCCATCTGGGCAGGGTCACGCAGCGACAAATTCACTCGTCGGTCCAGGGACCCCCCGGGTCCAAAACGCCAACAATTGGCGCGCCAGGTAGGGGCCTGCTGCGTGTTAACAAACACTTTCCCGTTGAGTTCCAGATGGGTAGACTTCAGCAACCTCTTCAGCCCGGGACGATGCTCCGCTTCAGGAGTCTCGAGTTCATGTCCCTCGACGGCAGCTTCGACATGGTACTCCTCCCTCCGCAGCACGATGACAACGACAGTCAACAGTTCGCCCGGCAGAGGCGACCTCCACGACGGCATCTCCCCGCGGCGGAAGAGGAACACTCCGGTCATCCCCGCCACCCTCCTCGACGGAGGAGACAGAGATGGGGCAACCGTGGCCACGCAGGAGGTGGCACCTTATCGGCTGTCGAACCAGAGCGAGCCGACAACGCCGGCAGTCCTCTCGGGGACATGTCGGGTGTTGTCCTCGCGCCTGGGACAACGGCGAGTGCCGCTTCCCCGCAACGAGCCAACCCCAAGCGGACCGACGACGCCAGCACCCTTGCAAAGGACCTGCTGGGCGTCACCCTCGTACTTGAGATGATGGTGTGTTCCATCCCCGACGCGACTTCACCACTGTCCATCGATCAAAAGGTACCGTCCGTATTCCACCCAGTTCCCTTCGATTCAGCTTCGATCCACCTAGCGACCCCGCTACGGTGAGCGCTTTCGTAAAGGCGTATCCAAACCTTTCGGGGTACCATATGTGGTCGACCTGGGACCGACTGACAGCCGTCTCAACCTTCGGACCGGCGGGTTCCGAGGAAGAGGATGACCCCGACTTTGGTTGGGATTTCTCTGGCCTCGATGACCCCGGTGCCATGTGGGACTTCATGTCCGCATGTGACCACTTCCTCTCCGGTTGCTCTGACGATGGCCACGGCCTTGACGACGAGGGTTATGGCCCAAGTCGCGAATGTTTCCACGTCGATCAGGGAGATCACAACGAAGGCAACCACCTTGGTATGCCGGAGGTTGACGATCCCCCTGGGCCTGCATCTCGCGTGGACATCACGCAGGAGCTAGCTGTGGTCCCAGTCCCCGCGGGGGCTCGGGACACACAGTTCGAGCAAATCCGCAAGATGCAGGCCAAGGTCGATGAGGAAGCAGAGCGGCTTGTGCAGCTTCGATAGAACATCGAACAGGAGTGGGCAGGCCGAACACTCGCCGGAGGAGCCTGTCATCGGGCCCGGGACGTCCAGCGCCGCATCGTCGATAGTGCCAGGGCAGCGCTGCCCCGGGTCTTCAGCGGGTCCGGCTAGGACCTAGCTGCAGCGGCGATGCTACTCCGAACCATGCCAGAGCCATCCACCACCGAGGGACGGCATATCCAGGGCGAACTCAAGGATCTCCTCGAAGGTGCCGCAGTTCGACGAGCCGAGAGCTCCGCCTTCCGGAGGCGAGCTGACCCCTCGGAGCATCACACGGCGTCCTCCCGACGCATGCGAGAGGCCTCGGTCTGTCCCGAGCGCAAACGGGACGAGGCACCTGCCACCCGGGATCGCCTTGGCAACAAGCATCACCATCGCGACCATCGAGCCTACCTCGACGACAAGGTGCACCAAGGCTACCATCCCAGGCGCGGGGGATGCTGCGACAGAGAGGAGGATTGGAGTCCCTCGCCCGAGCCGCCCGGTCCGCGAGTCTTCAGCCGGGCCATACGACGGGCATCGTTCCCCGCCCGTTTCCGAGCCCCGACTACCATCACCAAGTACTCGGGGGAGACTAGGCCGGAGTTGTGGCTCGCGAACTACCGACTGGCATGCCAGTTGGGAGGGGCGGATGATGACAACCTCATCATCCGTAATCTACCCCTTTTCCTCTCCGACGCTGCCTGGGCATGGCTGGAGCATCTGCCTCCTACGCAGATCTCCGACTAGGATGACCTGGTCAAGGCTTTCGCTGGAAATTTCTATGGCACGTACGTGTGCCCTGGGAACTCATGGGATCTCTGAAGCTGCCGCCAGCAGCCTGGGGAATCCCTCCAAGAGTACATCCGGCGGTTTTTGAAGCAGCGCACCGAGCTGCCTAACATCACCGACTCGGACGTCATCAGAGCTTTCCTCGCTGGCATCTCTTGCCGAGACCTGGTGAGGAAACTGGGGCGCAAGACTCCCACCAGGGCGAGCGAACTGATGGACGTCGCCACCAAGTTCACCTCGGGTCAGGAGGCGGTCGAGGCCATCTTCTGGAAAGGCAAGCAGCCTCAGGGGGAGCCGAAGGAAGACGCCCCCGAGGCATCCGCCCATCGTGGCGCGAGAAGAAGAAGGCCAAGAAGAAGGCGCAAGCGAAGCGCAACACCGCTGACGCGAATCTTGTCGTTGCTGCAGAGCATAGGAACCCTCGGAAGCCCCCTGGAGGGGCCGGCGCATTCGACAAGATGCTCAAGGAGCCGTGCCCCTATCACCAGGGTCCCGTCAAGCACACCCTTAAAGAATGTGTCATGCTCCGGCGCTACTTCCATAAGGCCGGGCCCCCGGCGGAAGATGGCAAGGGCCAAGGCAACAACAAGAAGGAGGGTGGCAAGGAAGAGGAGTTCCTCGAGATCCACAACTGCTTCATGATTTATGGCGGGGAGGTGGCGAACGCCTCGGCTCGGCACCGCAAGCAGGAGCGCCGGGAGGTCTGCTCAGTGAAGGTGGTAGCGCCAGCCTACCTAGACTGGTCCGACAAGCCTATCACCTTCGACCGAGGCGACCACCCCGACTTCGTGCCAAGCCCAGGGTGGTACCCGCTCGTCGTCGATCCGATCATCGGCAACGTTAGGCTCTCCAAGGTCCTCATGGACGGAGGCAACAGCCTCAACATCATCTACGCCGAGACCCTGGGACTCTTGGGGGTTGATCGGTCTGAGGTCCAGGCCGGTGCAGCACCCTTCCACGGGATCGCACCCGGAAAGCGTATCCTGCCCCTCGGGCGGATAGACTTGCCCGTATGCTTCGGGGCTCCCTCCAACTTCCGAAAAGAAACCCTCACCTTCAAAGTGGTCGGGTTCCGAGGGACCTACCATGCGGTGTTGGGAAGGCCGTGCTACGCCAAGTTCATGGCTGTCCCCAACTACACCTACCTCGCTCAAGCTCAAGATGCCAGGCCCAAACGGGATCATCACAGTCGGATCCACGTACCGCCACGAGTACGAATGCGATGTGGAATGAGTGGAGTACGCTGAGGCCCTCGCCGAGTCTGAGGCCCTCATCGCCGACCTAGAACGCCTCTCCAAGGAGGCGCCCGACGTGAAGCAGCACGCCGACAACTTCGAACTAGCCGAGGCGGTTAAGTCCATCTCTCTCAACCCCAGCAACGACGCCAACAAGAAAGTCCAGATCGACTCCGAGCTCGACCCCAAATAGGAAGCAGTGCTCGTCGACTTTCTCCGCGCAAACGCCAAAGTTTTTGCGTGGAGTCCCTCGGACATGCCAGGCATACCAAGGGATGTCGTCGACCACTCACTGGACATCAGAGCTGGAGCCCGACCCGTGAAGCATACCTTGCACCATTTTGATGAAAAAAAGCGTAGGGCCATAGGCGAGGAGATCCACAAGCTACTCACGGCAGGGTTCATCAAAGAGGTATTCCATCCCGAATGGTTAGCTAACCCTGTTCTTGTAAGGAAGAAGGATGGGAAATGGAGGATGTGCGTAGACTACACTGGTCTAAACAAAGCATGTCCGAAGGTTCCCTACCCTCTGCCTCGCATCGATCAAATTGTGGACTCCACTACTGGGTGCGAAACCCTGTCATTCCTCGACGCCTACTCAGGCTATCACCAAATCAAGATGAAAGAGTCCGACCAGCTCGCGACTTCTTTTATCACACCTTTTGGCATGTACTGTTACACTACAATGCCATTTGGTTTGAGGAATGCAGGCGCCACCTACCAGAGGTGCATGAACCATGTGTTTGGAGAACACATCGGTAGAACGGTCGAGGCTTACGTCGATGACATCATTGTCAAGACGAAGAAAGCCTCCGACCTCCTCTCTGACCTTGAAACAACATTCAAGTGTCTGAGAGCTAAAGGCATGAAACTCAACCCCGAGAAGTGTGTCTTCGGAGTCCCTCGAGGCATGCTCCTAGGGTTCATCGTCTTCGAGCAGGGCATAGAGGCCAACCCGGAGAAAATCACGGCCATCACCAACATGGGACCGATAAAAGATTTGAAAGGAGTACAGAGGGTCATGGGATGCCTTGTGGCTCTGAGCCATTTCATCTCACGCCTTGGCGAAAAAGGATTGCCCCTGTACCGCCTCATAAGGAAGACCGAGCACTTCACTTGGAGCCCCGAGGCCGAAGAAGCCCTCGGGAACTTGAAGGCACTCCTTACAAATGCACCCATCTTAGTGCCCCCCGCTGTGGGAGAAGCCCTCTTGATCTACGTAGCCGCAACCACTCAGGTGGTCAGCGCCACGGTCGTAGTCGAGAGACGAGAAGAAGGGCATACACTGCTCATCCAGAGGCCAGTCTACTTCATCAGCGAAGTGCTTTCCGAGACCAAAATCCGCTACCCGCATATCCAGAAGCTGCTCTACGCAGTGATTCTGACACGGCAGAAGCTGCGACACTACTTCGAGTCTCACCCGGTGACTGTGGTGTCATCCTTTCCTCTGGGAGAGGTCATCCAGTCTCGAGAGGCCTCGGGTAGGATAACAAAATGGGCAGTGGAACTCATGGGCGAAACACTTTCATTCGCCCCTCGAAAGGCCATAAAATCTCAAGTCTTGGCCGACTTCCTGGCTGAGTGGACTGACACCCAGTTACCAACGGCTCTAATCCAACCCGAGCTTTGGACCATGTACTTCGACGGGTCGCTGATGAAAACTGGAGCAGGCGCGGGCTTGCTCTTCATCTCACCCCTCGGAAAACACCTTCGCTACGTGATCTGCTTTCATTTTCCGGCGTCAAACAACGTGGACGAGTACGAAGCATTGGTTAATGGGCTGCGCATCACCGTCGAGCTAGGGGTTCGGCACCTCGACGCTCGTGGCGACTTGCAGCTTGTCATTGACCAAGTCATGAAGAACTCCCACTCTACGATCGGAAGATGGCGGCCTATTGTGATGAAGTTCGACGCCTAGAAGACAAGTTTTATGGGCTGGAAGTCAACCACGTCGCCCGACGATCCAATGAGACCGCGGATGAGCTGGCTAAAATAGCCTCGAGGCAGACACCGGTTCCCCCGGACGTCTTCTCTAGGGATATACATCAACCCTCCGTCAAGATCGACGACACGCCCGAGGGAGCCTCGGCCGAGCCTGAGGTGCCCTCGGTCGCCGAGGGTGAGGCCCTGCGCGTCGAGGGAGAGCGGAATGGGGTCACACCGGTCCCAAACTGGTAGACCCCGTACCTGGAATATCTCCTCCGAGGAGAGCTACCTCTCAACAAGGCCGAAGCTCGGCGACTGGCTCGGCGCGCCAGGACGTTCGTTTTGCTGGGTGATGAAAAGGAGCTCTATCACCGCAGTCCCTCGGGCATCCTCCAGCGATGCATCTCCATCGCCCAAGCACAAAAGCTGTTACAAGAAATACACTCGGGGGCTTGTGGCCACCATGCAGCACCTTGATCCCTCGTGGGAAATGCCTTCCGACAAGGCTTCTATTGGCCAACCGCGGTGGCCGATGCCACTAGGATTGTACGCTCCTGCCAGGGGTGTCAATTCTACGCAAAGCAGACACACCTGCCCGCTCAGGCCCTGCAGACGATACCTATCACTTGGTTGTTTGCTATGTGGGGTCTGGACCTCGTCGGCCCCTTACAGAAGGCACCCGGGGGCTTCACACACCTGCTGGTCGCCATCGACAAGTTCTCCAAGTGGATCGAGGTCCGACCCTTAACCAGTATCAGGTCCAAGCAGGCGGTGGCGTTCTTCACCAGTATCATCCATCGCTTTGGAGTCCCGAATGCCATCATTACCGACAATGGCACACAGTTCACCGGGAAAAAATTCTTGGACTTCTGCGAGGACCACCACATCCGTGTGGACTGGGCCGCCATAGCTCACCCCATGACGAATGGGCAGGTGGAGCGTGCCAATGGTATGATTTTGCAGGGACTAAAACCGAGGATCTACAACGACCTCAACAAGTTTGGCAAGCGGTGGATGAAGGAGCTACCCTCGGTGGTCTGGAGTCTGAGGACGACGCCGAGCCGTGCCACGGGCTTCACGCCGTTCTTTCTAGTCTATGGGGCCGAGGTCGTCCTCCCCATGGACTTAGAATATGGTTCCCCGAGGACGAAGGTGTACGACGACCGAAGCAACCAGATCAGCCAAGAGGACTCGCTGGACCAGCTCGAAGAAGCTCAGGACGTTGCCTTACTACATTCGGCGCGGTATTAGCAGTCTCTGCGACGCTACCACGCCCGAAGGGTTCGACCCCGAGGCTTCCAAGTGGGAGACTTGGTGCTTTAGCTGCGATAAGATGCCTGTGGGCACCACAAGCTTACTCCCCCTGGGAAGGGCCATTCATCATTACTAAGATCTTGAACCCAGAACATACAAGCTGGCCAACGATCAAGGCGAGGTCTACAGCAACGCTTGGAACATCGAACAGCTACATCGCTTCTACCCTTAAAATGTTTCAAGTCGTTCATGTTCCCCGTTTTTACACGCTTAAATAAAGTCTAACCGTCAAGGAAGGGTCAGCCTTGCCTCGGCCAAGCCTGACCCTCCCTCGGGGGCTAGAAGGGGGACCCCCCCCCTCTGCGTCGAAATTTTCTTCGGAAAAGTTTCCTACCGAGAAAAGTTTTCTACAGAAAACAACTTTTGTGCTTTCGACTATATCGATAGCAGGATCCTACAGACGAGTAAGAAAACACGTAAGCGGCAAGGCTAACTGAGCCGAGGGACTCCTACGCCTCCGGGATATGGATACCTCCCTCATCACCTTCCACGAAAAGTGACTCTAGCTCGGACAAAGCGGTTCTGCTACCAACGAACAAGTCCAAATGCTCGAAACGGGAGGAAAGAAAATGCAGCTTTATAGTCAGAACACTGAATATGTTTAGGCCTCGACAGCTGCAAAAAACATACGCATGCTTCGGACAAACTATTCCTACAAGATTCAGGCATCGACAGAAGGAGGAGCGACACCCTCAGCGACGTTTCTACCCTCGGTGGAATCTGGCCTGGCCTCAGACGGCGACTCGGGCGAGAGGATCTCCACCTCAAAGGAGGACGCTAGCACCGCGCTTGGGCCAGCGACGGCCGCGTCAAGCCTCTGGACCTCGGCTAAGGCGGCCTCATCCTCGTCGGGTAGGCAGTACCCCTCGCTGACCCGCTCTAGATCCACGTCATAGTGGGAAGCGAGCACGGCGAAGGCCCGCCTAACGCCATGATGTAACACCCCGCGGAGTCTACCGCGCACATGGCCGCCTAAGGCCTGTAGGTGACTCTGGGGGGAGCTACCCGAGGGGACGCCATCGAGGTCAAAGGCCCGACAAAAGGCCGAGATAGCCTCGGACATGGCCACACGGTCAGTCTCCTTTTGCTCAGCTGCCTGAGCAAGCGCCTCGCGATCCTTGACGGACTCGCTAAGAGCCGTCTCCAACACTGCAGACAGCCAAGCAATACTCTTCAGACACGATGTGAAGAACGAAGCTACAAAGCGGGCGACACATACCTTCGGCCCGAGTGGATGCCTCGGCTAGCCGCCCCGCGGCCTCAGCCCGGCTCACAGCCTCAGCAGCTTGGCTCCGAGTTTGGTCCAGCTCGCCGAGGACCTAACCGAGCTCCAGCCGCCACCGTTGCATCTCTTTGGCCTAGGAAGCCACCTGCTCCTGGGCCGACGAAGCCTCTGCCCGCATCGCCGCTGCCACCGACTTTAGCTCATCACATAGCAGCCAAAGATCTGCCACCTTGGTGCTCCATTGGGCAAGCCGCTCATTGGCCTCGGCAAGCACGGTCCTCTGGGACCGCAGCGAATCCCAGACGTCTCTCTCACAGCGGAGGAACAGTGACTTGGCGGTGCTCACGTTCGCAAGTTCCTGAGAAAGGAAAACAAGGCATGACAAAGAGTGCCCTGGCCACGCAAGGTCTCCACCAAAACCCTTACCTAGAAGACCCTGGGAACGTCCCTGGAAAGGGTCTCGACGACCGACCAAAGCGACCTCGTCGTCGCCTCGATATACTCGCGGAAGTTGTCCCGAGATCTCTCATCCAGCTCATCGTCGAGGGAGAGGAGGGGCTCTGGGTCCGAGATGGCATGGCTCCAGAACCGGAGCAGCCACCCACACCATTCATCGAGGTTGAGCCACGCATGGATAAGGCCGCTGCTCCCTAAGGTGGGCCATGGTTCCGCACGCACCTCGACCGAAGCGTCGGGTCCCCTGCGGCCAGCACTTCGGGTACCGCTGCAATCAAAGTGTTGGGCCTCTCCTCGGCTAAGGAAGCGGGCCTCCGATCGCCGACCTCGGCGATGATGGCTACCCCCTCCTCATGGCCGAAAACGGGGAGGATGGGGATGGCCACGGGCGGCGGCGCCTCGGTCATCCCGACGTCAGCGGCAACGGGCGGCTCCGCGGGTAAATCAGCAACGGTCGCGGCGAGGATCGATGCCGGCACCGGCAACAAGTCAGCCGGGCTCGAGGCCGTGGCTACGTCAGCAGCCTCTCCCGGCATGATGGTCGTCCAGGCATAGGGGTTAGCCTGGGAGGCTAGCCCCATAGCAGCTCGTGCTGCATGGGCCCCCCGCTCGAGGGCGTCTTGTGTGGAAGCCAGCCAACCGGCATGGCACGCCGCAGCATCGACTGCGGGGGCCAGCCCCGTCTTAAGGGCCTTCCTGGGGGCCAGACCAGTCGAGCCCTGCCTCCGCTTACTGAAAGAAGGAGAGCAAGGTCAAGACACACAAAAAGGGGAGACCAAAACAGAGGTATTCTCAGATATTTACCCACTCTGGACCAAGGCTAGCCGTGCCTGCGGGGATGCTCCTCGAGCCCTAGCCGCCGTGGGCACCACCGAGGGTTGCTCCGAAGCCAGCTTCGGCACCGCTTCCGCCTCGGACGCCCGAGGCGCCGAAAGGGCGGCCTGCCCAGGCGTTGTCGCGGCCAGGGGACCAACCTCCTGTGTAGCCGGCGCGGGCACTTGCTCTAGGAGGGCAGGCAGATCGGCCTGACTCCCCGGAGTCACCCCCGTTACCTCGGCCGAGGGGTCAAGGACCCCCTCGGCCTGCCTCCGCTCCTCGGACTGGGTCCTCGGTGTCCCGGCCCCAGGCTCTGACAGTGCCGGCCCCCTAGGAGGCTGGCTCGGCGACCCCTGGTCCAGCCTCGGATCTGGGCTAAGGCCAAGGCGGGCTGCCATGTCATCGTCCTCATCATCATCGTCGTCATCGTCGTCATCGTCGTTGTCAGGCGTCTCCGGCGACGGCTCCCTCGGGAGCCCTTCCCTCGCCTGCCTCCGACGAAGCTTCTCCAAGGCATCCCGAGTCCGCATCCGCTTGCGAGCCTGGGCCTTTTTTGCATCCTTCTTCTCCTTTTCCTTCTCCGCGGCGGTTCTCCGTGCGTCTCGGCCTACCGCGTCCTCCGAGATCGGTGGCCGGATGGGTTTATAAATCCTCAACCCCTGGGGATGAACAAAAACCCCAGTGAGTAAGGATCAAAGGCGTGAAGAACTCGGCGCAAAATGGAAGAAGGATGGTACACTTACCAGGGACACATACCCATGATCGGGGCGCATCGCGGGCTGGGTCAGGGCGCTAGTGTCCTGCTTCCCTACCGTACTTGCTACCCGCTTGAGGAGGTCGTCGGCGGAGAGGGGAGTCAAGGACATCTGCGAGCCCTCCAAATTGACCCCCGGCTTCATCTCTGCAAGCCGCAACGGCCGCTCTGCCAAAGGGAGCACCCTCCGGCGATGGATAGCGGCGACGACCCCCACAGCAGTAAGGCCCCCATCTCGTAATTTCTGCAAGGCCTGTAGAATAGGCTGGAGCTTCTCATGTTTCTCGCACGTGGCCCTCCAGCACCAGTTAGCGCCGGCGGCGGTCACCACTTGTTGAGAAAACGGCGGGAGCCTCCCGTCATCGTTGCGAAGATAAAACCACCGGTTCTGCCGCCCCTTGTTCAAAGACGCAAGGGTGGCCGGGATGTACTGCTGCGCGCGCCCCAGCCTCAGCTGAAGTGTGCAGCCGCCGGCCCGCACCGCCATACAGACCTTCTTTGCCTCCGTTGTCAAGGCAAAGAACTCCGCAGTGAAGAGATGGAGCCACAGATCCCAATGGGGATCAATCCCCAGAAAACCCTCGCAAACCGCCGCGAAGATGGCCGCTTGCGCAATAGAGTTGGGGTTGAGATTGTGCAGCTCCACCTGTAACACCCAGTTTTAAAGGACAAAGTCGGGTGCATCTCATACATGCGCCAAGAAGACAACATATATAATAACAGAGTGTATAGAGATAAATGTCACAAAACATCAGAGTAATTATTACATAGCGGAAGACTTATTACAAAATAAAAGTATAACCATAAAACGAACTAAGGATCGTCTGCGCCAATGTCGACTGAGAAACGCCACCTAGATCAAGTCAAATGCCTCAGTGTTAGGCGGCTCCTCTTCGACCACCTGTTCTTCTCCTGTGGGGGGGGGGTGTGAGACAGCAAGAGTGAGCTCACATACGTTCATAGCTCAACAAGTCGTGGGAAATAATGTGGCATGAACTCACCAAAGGTGGGAGTTCATGAAGTGTAAGGCTGATCAATGAAATAGAGGCTGAAGGCTGAGCATTGCTTTTATAAGTTGGTCAAACTTTTATTAGCAGTTACTAAGTGTAAGTAAATACCAAACCTTAATAATAAAGAACAGTAGTAATAAAATAATCCCAAATGCGATGCAAATGTCAAATTAAATTTAAGTTCCATAATTAATCATGTGAGGGTCCGAGCCGCTCATGACCATGAGCACGGCTAGTATACTAGTTTTACACTCTACAGAGGTTGCGCATCTTTACCCACAAGTCGTGTTACCCATCTGCCAAGGGGTCATGAATCCCATACACCTCTACCAAGGAAGCGAGGCAGGGTAACACTACGAGGCCTTTACAAAGTTCCACTAGCTTCAGACTACCCGCTACAGTTTATAGGAAGCTCCAGTGCAGGGTTCTTGCCGACCGCCATCGCAGCAAAATCAAACAAGGACCTCCCTACACTGACCACTCCCCTACTGCCCTTGCCCCTTTCGGGTAAGGTAGCCCTCCACTAGCTTTCCTAGTTAATCAGCCAAGGGCGTCCCATTAAACCCTTGTGGTAGCACTGTTTTCCCGGGTGGTCGCTCCATGTTCCCATTAATTTAATGATCTTAACATGAACAGTAATAATAACAAGACAATAACAGAATAATCATGAATAGTGTATCTCCATACCCAATCCACATAAAGCGATAGCAAGTACTACCCAAAAATATTTCAGGGGTGAACAAGGTATAGAGGTAATCAAAACTGGGGTAACATAAAGGCTCCCATCAAAATTAACCTATGCAGATCATTAAAATTAATAAGAACATGGCTGGGAAAAGTAAGTGATCAAGGGCACAACTTGCCTTCAATGAGCTCCTGCTCAGCTACTTCTACTTGTTGAACCTCAGAATCCACAGTGGCTTGCTCGTCTACTCGCATCAACACAATACATACATAGTATAGCACAAATTAACATTGCACCAAACATGTAAATAAAATATACAGTAAAAATCTATACATTAAAATGAGGTCATAGGAATTGGAATCACTAAATTTGGAGTTATAGGTTTCAAGTTATGAATTTCTTAAGGTTTAATGTGATTAAATTAGGATTAAATGTTAAATTAATGTTCTAACAGAGTTCATGTCAAGACAGTGATACTATATGATAGAGAACATTATTACAAAATTTTAGACACTGGAATGGCTCAATTTGGACTAAAAATGGATTTTCTATGATTTATACAAGTTCTAGGGTTTATTTTCATATTAAAAATCCAATTTCTAATTCATTTAATCAATTTAAAACAGCTCTGGGTCGGGCCTCATTTACTGGTAAGTTCAGGGGCTAACCCGCAAGATCTCCAAGACACAGCGCGCCACTGGTCTGGACTGCGGGTTGAATTGTTATTAACCCAGGGTCTCTTTAGGAATTGTGCCGCGCGAAGGGGTATCGCGGGATCTGAGCCATCCGATCATCAATCGAGGGCCTAGATTAGATCACGAATCGTTACGCGTTGAAACGATCCCAACCGTTGGATCAACGGCGAGCGGCCTGGATTTAAATACCCTAGAGTCCATCCTATCCGCTGATGAATAGATCTACGGTCACCGCACCCGAGTTGAATCGTTCTTTTGACTTCTAATCTCCACCGTTGAACAAGAATCGGATGACCCCGAGGCCCCCACCAACGTCCGATAGCGGAGCGTGGCGGCGCCATCCCTCCCGCGGCGGCGCCATGGCCGGCGGTCACGAAAATTCCACCCCGGTGCCCGAACTTCGACGCACAGGGAACAAATACGAAGGGCGCGACTGGGCGTACGAGTTTACGGCATCAGTGCCGCAGCCCAAGTCCAGAAATGCACCGACGAGGGCGCAAGGCAGTGTTGCGCAAGAGCCTACCCCGACGAGGAATTCTGGCCTCCCCCGTGACTCAATCCCGGCTCTAATAGCTAATTCTTGGTGCTACTATTAATTCGAGCTAGTGGGGAGAGGAATTACCTACAAAATCGGAGTGGGAGGCCCTGGCCACGGAGAGCGTCCAAGTGCGGCGGCTTCACCAACACCGGCGAGGAATTCCCCTCGCCCCGTAGGTCCGCGCACCCTGCTCCGCCTTTGAGCACAATCTACACCCCCGCTAGGGCACCAGGGAGCGCACCACGCGCGACAGCTGGGGTCGTCGATGGCTAGCGACTACGGCGGGTTCCAGCGGCACCTGGTATAGGGGAACAGGTCACCGAGCTGAGCGCGAGGTAATAGGAAGAGACCGCAGGAACCCAGGAGGCATTTATCCCCACGCCGAGGTGAATCCGAGCCCCAAAGACTCGGCCGAGGTGGTTCCGAGCTTGCGGCGAGTATCCCGGCGAGCGGTTGAGCAGCTGGGCGCGGTGGATGGCCAAGAAGATAGCTGACAGGAGGGGTCGGAGTGGCTGACGCGCTGGCCCCGCGCGGCAGAGGCATCGAGCGCGCGCGCATGATGAGGAGCTGACCCGCGGGCCCCAGTCCTCAGTGGGCATTGCGCAGCGTGGACGGAGTGGGCAGGCGCGAGGGTAAATCCTTAGGTGGGCCGAAATGGGTGTTGTGGCCCAGTTAGGGGTTTCAATCTTTTTCCATTTATTTTCTATTTTCTCTTCTTCATTTCCAAGTTAAATTTGAATTCAAACTTAAATTCAAACTTCTATGGCTCATCACTTCAACTTATATTTGTGAAATTAGGGATATTAATTCTGAATATATTTATTTATATATATATTATTTATATATATTTTTTTATATCCCTTCTCTTTTTCTTATTTCCAAACTCTAGTTTCCATTTAGGGTTTGACCCAACCTTTAGAATTATTATTTTATTATTATCATCATTATTGTTTTTATTTAATGCTCAACAATAAAACTCCAACATGAGGCATA
Organism: Zea luxurians; assembly: GCA_029449295.1. Classification (NCBI taxonomy): domain Eukaryota; kingdom Viridiplantae; phylum Streptophyta; class Magnoliopsida; order Poales; family Poaceae; genus Zea; species Zea luxurians. Next base: position 30,071,028 of record JAOPSE010000010.1, on the reverse strand, counting down.
TTATTTATTTATTTTTTTATCATTTGTCTTATTTCACCTCTAAATTCTGTGTATGCTCTTTTTATGATGCAATGTGGCACAAAAATAAGGAGCTCTCTCTCTATTACTCTTTGTATACAACTTTGAGTATTACAAATCCTACCCCCCTTAAAAATAATCTCGTCCTCGAGATTTAGGAAGATCTAGGGAAAAGGTGGGGAAAATCTATACGAAGCTCTTCTTCTCTTTCCCAAGTTGCTTCATCTTCACCGTGGTGACTCCATTGAACTTTGCACATCCTTATAACCTTATTCCTCGTAACTCGAGTCAATGTATCAAGAATCTTGATGGGGTACTCAGCATAAGTTAGATCATCCTGAACATTAAGGTCTTCCATTGGTAACTGTTCTTCAGGTACCCTGAGACAAATTTTCAGTTGAGATACATGAAATACATCATGAACATCCGCAAGATGATCCGGTAACTCCAATTGGTATGCAACCTCACCCACTCGCTTTAAGATTAAGAAGGGTCCAATAAAGCGCGGGGACAACTTTCCTTTGACTTTGAATCTCCTCATACCCCGGAGTGGTGACACCTTCAAATAGACATAATCTCCTTCCTTAAACTCAAGCAGTCTTCTCCGGGTGTCAGCATAACTTTTCTGCCTGGATTGTGCAGTTCTCAAATTCTCCCTTATTTGCTGAACTTGTTCCTCTGCTTCTTGTATAATTTCAGGCCCAAACAACTGTCTTTCACCAGTTTGATCCCAATACAGTGGAGTCCTACACTTTCTGCCATATAAAGCCTCAAACGGTGACATCTTCAAACTGGCCTGATAGCTATTATTATAAGAGAACTCCGCATACGGCAAACTCTTATCCCAACTTCCACCATGTTTAAGAGCACAAGCTCTTAACATATCCTCTAGCACTTGGTTGGTCCTCTCAGTCTGCCCATCAGTCTGTGGGTGGTAAGCCGAACTAAAATTCAATCTCGTATCCAATAACTCGTGCAACCTCTTCCAATATCGGGAGGTAAATTGTGATCCCCGGTCTGACACAATCTTCTTTGGCACACCATGTAGACATACAATCCGTGACATGTACAACTCTACCAACTTGGCTCCTGAATAAGTGGTCTTCACCGGAATAAAGTGGGCTACTTTAGTTAGCCTGTCCACAATCACCCATATAGAATCATAACCAGCAGACGTGCGGGGTAATCCAACAATGAAGTCCATGCCAATCTCTTCCCATTTCCACTCAGGTATCTTTAGTGGATGCAGTAATCCGGCTGGCCTCTGGTGTTCAGCTTTAACTCTTTGGCACACATCGCACATAGCCACATGTGCAGCCACATCTCTCTTTAGTCCATACCACCAATACTTTTGCTTCAAATCCTGATACATCTTAGTACTTCCAGGATGAATAGAATAAACTGAATCATGTGCCTCCTTCAATATGGTTTCCCGAAGACTATCAATATCGGGAACACAGATCCGATTCTTGAACCATATCGTGCCTTGCTCATCCTCCGTGAACTCTGGGCCTCTACCCTCTGTTATTAGATCCTTGATCTCTTGGATTTTTGCATCACCAATCTGTCCTTTGCGGATTTCTTGCTCCAATGTAGGTTCCAATTCGATGATAACTCCTTCCGTATGTGTAACAATTCCCAGGTTGAGCCTCTCAAAATCTTTTGCTAACTCATCAGGTAGCTGGACAACGAAAGCGGAGTGAACATGCTCCTTCCGACTCAAGGCATCTGCAACCAAATTTGCCTTGCCTGGGTGATAGTGAATCTCCAAATCATAATCCTTAATGAGCTCCAACCAATGGCGTTGCCTAAGGTTAAGATCCTTCTGAGTGAATATATACTTCAAACTCTTATGATCCGTGTATACTTGGCACTTAGTTCCCATGATGTAGTGTCTCCAAATCTTAAGTGCATGCACAACGGCAGCTAGTTCCAAGTCATGAGTGGGGTAGTTCAGTTCATGCTTTCGCAACTGACGAGATGCATAGGCAATCACATGACCATCTTGCATAAGCACGCATCCCAATCCTTGGCCACATGCATCACAATAAATGTCAAATCCCTTCTGTAGATCTGGCATAACCAATACTGGGGGTGACATCAATCTCTCCTTCAATCGATCAAAGCTTTCTTGGCATTTCTCATCCCACTTGAATTCTCTTCCTTTCTCCAAAAGTGAGGTCATAGGTTTGGCAATCTTAGAGAACCCTTCAATGAGTCTCCGATAATATCCTGCGAGTCCCAAGAAACTCCGAATCTCAGTAACTGTAGTGGGCACTCTCCACTCCATAATCTCCTTCACCTTAGCAGGATTCACTGCTATTCCTCCATTAGAAATAATATGACCAAGGAATGGCACCTTGTCAATCCAAAACTCGCACTTGCTGAACTTAGCGTAGAGTTGATTATCTCGTAACTTCTGTAGCACCAACCTTAGATGTTGTTCATGATCACTTTCATTCTTAGAATAGATAAGAATATCGTCGATAAACACCACGACGAATCTATCCAAATACTCCATAAACACCTTATTCATCAAGTTCATAAAATAAGCTGGTGCATTGGTTAATCCAAATGACATAACAGTGAACTCATATAATCCATATCGGGTTGAGAAAGCCGTCTTAGGAATATCCGATGGTCTAATCCTCATCTGATGGTACCCCGATCGGAGATCAATCTTCGAGAATACCCTGGCTCCTCTCATCTGATCAAATAAATCCTCAATACGGGGCAACGGATACTTGTTCTTCACTGTAACATCATTAAGAGATCTATAATCCACACACATCCGCTGTGATCCATCCTTCTTCTGTACAAACAAGACCGGTGCTCCCCAAGGTGAGGAACTCGGACGAATGTAACCAGCCTCTTGTAACTCTGTCAACTGCTTCTTCAGTTCCTTCAACTCCTCTTCGGACATCCTATATGGCCGTTTAGAAATAGGGGCGGTTCCAGGTAGGAGATCAATAACAAACTCAACTTCTCTATCAGGTGGCATCCCTGGTAACTCCTCCGAAAAGACATCCGGAAAATCTCTAACCACTCGGATGTTGTCACCAACAAACTCCTCAGGCATAAAGAACATAGCACGCATGGATGAGGAGGTTACTGCAATATTGACTTGAAATCTTTCTCCTTTAGTGGTAGTGAGTTCTACGGTACCTCTACCACATGCTATCACGGCCTTTGCCTTTCTTAGCCATGACATACCAAGGATCAGATCTATACTGCTTGACTCTAATATTATAGTAGTAGCTCCAAATTCTCTACCCATAATGGTCAAGGTCAATCTACGTGTCATTTGATTCGCCTCAACAGGCCCTTTAGGTGTAATTACTGTCATGGGTTTTCTCATATTTAGCAGTGGTATTTCATTTGTATTGGCATATCTAGCAGACATGAATGAATGTGTAGCACCAGAATCAAACAATATGGTTGCAGGAATTGCATTAACATAAAACATACCAATTACGAGGTCCCCACCATCAGGAGTATCATCCACGCTGACTTGATTCACCCTGGCTATAGAATATCCCTTGCCAGGGGTCTGTTGCTTGTTCTGAGCTAGATTAGTAGCAATCCTCTGTGGACAGACATTTGCATAATGACCAGTCTTCCCACACTTGAAACACTTAGTGCCCGGACTCTGTCCTGAAAACTTCGTCGGGGTGCCCGTGGGAGTAGCCTGTCGAGGAGGTGGAGTCCTCAGTGGTGATTGCTGAACCGGGCGCGGTCCTCCTGGTCGAGTCGGTGTACCTTGTGGTGAACTGTAGCGAGGACGAACACTGCTGCTACCCTGTCCCTGTGAGACAGCCTTCCTCTTCAAATCGCCCAGTTGAACACGCTTGTGTTCAATAGCAAGAGCCTTATCCAGTAGCCTCTGAAATGATGGAAATGTATGTGCCACTAGAGCATACTGCAGTGGTCCATTAAGTCCTTCAATAAAATGTTCCTGCTTCCTCTCATCCTCAGCAACTTCCTCCGGAGCATATCTCGACAGCTGAATAAATTTGTCTCTGTACTCGCTAACCGACATATTGCCTTGCTTCAATGACAGAAACTCCTTCTTCTTGATCTTTATCATCCCAGCTGGAATATGGTAGTTCCTGAACTGTGTACTGAACTCTGCCCAAGTAATAGTATCCATAGCATCATGGGCAGCCGTATAAGAATCCCACCAGTCAGCAGCAGGACCAGTCAGACGTCCAGAAGCATATAAAACCTTCTCCCGGTCAGTGCATTGTGCAATATTCAACATCTTCTCAATTGACTTCAACCAATCGTTTGCATCAAGTGGATCCAGCGAACTGGCGAAGGTCGGTGGCTTATGACTCATAAACTCCCGGTGCTTGTCATGAGGTGGAACTGGTGGTGGTGGTGGAGGCAGTGGCACTTGCTGCTGTTGCTGCTGTTGTTGAAGTTGTTGTTGCATCTGCTGTTGTTGCGCCCTCCTTTCTTGGTGTATCTCATCTCTCTCCTGGCGCAACTCCTGGCGTATATCTTCTCTTTCCTGACGCATTTCCTGGCGTTCTTGCTGCATCTGGGCACGCATATCAGCCATAGTGTCCGCCATTTACTGCATCACTGCCATCTGAGCAGCAACCAGTGGGTCAACTCCGCCTGGTGGAGGATTAGGAGGATTCATCTCTGCTGGCTGTGGCTGAGGTTGTCTGTATATTCTCCGAGTGTGTCGATTAGGAGGCAAATCAATTCCACCACCCCTCCTGGTATTGACCATCTGAGTTAGATACATATGGTAAGAAAGAGTAGTAAACAAGGCAGTATTTACAATCATGTTACTTTGGGGAACTTATTAGCTAAGCAGATTAATATTTTACCTACCATAGCTAATTTATTACCTTATACTGGCACATGCTAAGATGTCCATGTAATATTTCAATCAATCAAAGAAGCAAATCAGGCATTGATCATCAGAACAATTAACCAATATTTTTAATAGAGAAAATAGTTTTAAATTTTGTCTTAGGCTTCCTATCTCTTAAAAATGTCATAGGGGTAGGGATTCCAAGGTGTGAAATCCATCTTGTCTAAGAGTAGAAAAGATAAGAATGATCAGAGTAGAACAGTAGAAGGTGAGACTGGATCAAGATAAGTATAGAGAGAATCAGAGTAAGGTAAGTAGGTAAGGGTTTTGTCCATTTCTATCTAGGTTTCGTCCTATAGTCAACATTTCCTCTGATACCACTTCTGTAACACCCGGTTTTAAAGGACAAAGCCGGGTGCATCTCATACATGCGCCAAGAAGACAACATATATAATAACAGAGTGTATAGAGATAAATGTCACAAAACATCAGAGTAATTATTACATAGCGGAAGACTTATTACAAAATAAAAGTATAACCATAAAACGAACTAAGGATCGTCGGCGCCAATGTCGACTGAGAAACGCCACCTAGATCAAGTCGAATGCCTCAGTGTTAGGCGGCTCCTCTTCGACCACCTGTTCTTCTCCTGTGGGGGGGGGGTGTGAGACAGCAAGAGTGAGCTCACATACGTTCATAGCTCAACAAGTCGTGGGAAATAATGTGGCATGAACTCACCAAAGGTGGGAGTTCATGAAGTGTAAGGCTGATCAATGAAATAGAGGCTGAAGGCTGAGCATTGCTTTTATAAGTTGGTCAAACTTTTATTAGCAGTTACTAAGTGTAAGTAAATACCAAACCTTAATAATAAAGAACAGTAGTAATAAAATAATCCCAAATGCGATGCAAATGTCAAATTAAATTTAAGTTCCATAATTAATCATGTGAGGGTCCGAGCCGCTCATGACCGTGAGCACGGCTAGTATACTAGTTTTACACTCTGCAGAGGTTGCACATCTTTACCCACAAGTCGTGTTACCCATCTGCCAAGGGGTCATGAATCCCATACACCTCTACCAAGGAAGCGAGGCAGGGTAACACTACGAGGCCTTTACAAAGTTCCACTAGCTTCAGACTACCCGCTACAGTTTATAGGAAGCTCCAGTGCAGGGTTCTTGCCGACCGCCATCGCAGCAAAATCAAACAAGGACCTCCCTACACTGACCACTCCCCTACTGCCCTTGCCCCTTTCGGGTAAGGTAGCCCTCCACTAGCTTTCCTAGTTAATCAGCCAAGGACGTCCCATTAAACCCTTGTGGTAGCACTGTTTTCCCGGGTGGTCGCTCCATGTTCCCATTAATTTAATGATCTTAACATGAACAGTAATAATAACAAGACAATAACAGAATAATCATGAATAGTGTATCTCCATACCCAATCCACATAAAGCGATAGCAAGTACTACCCAAAAATATTTCAGGGGTGAACAAGGTATAGAGGTAATCAAAACTGGGGTAACATAAAGGCTCCCATCAAAATTAACCTATGCAGATCATTAAAATTAATAGGAACATGGCTGGGAAAAGTAAGTGATCAAGGGCACAACTTGCCTTCAATGAGCTCCTGCTCAGCTACTTCTACTTGTTGAACCTCTGAATCCACAGTGGCTTGCTCGTCTACTCGCATCAACACAATACATACATAGTATAGCACAAATTAACATTGCACCAAACATGTAAATAAAATATACAGTAAAAATCTATACATTAAAATGAGGTCATAGGAATTGGAATCACTAAATTTGGAGTTATAGGTTTCAAGTTATGAATTTCTTAAGGTTTAATGTGATTAAATTAGGATTAAATGTTAAATTAATGTTCTAACAGAGTTCATGTCAAGACAGTGATACTATATGATAGAGAACATTATTACAAAATTTTAGACACTGGAATGGCTCAATTTGGACTAAAAATGGATTTTCTATGATTTATACAAGTTCTAGGGTTTATTTTCATATTAAAAATCCAATTTCTAATTCATTTAATCAATTTAAAACAGCTCTGGGTCGAGCCTCATTTACTGGTAAGTTCAGGGGCTAACCCGCAAGATCTCCAAGACACAGCGCGCCACTGGTCTGGACTGCGGGTTGAATTGTTATTAACCCAGGGTCTCTTTAGGAATTGTGCCGCGCGAAGGGGTATCGCGGGATCTGAGCCATCCGATCATCAATCGAGGGCCTGGATTAGATCACGAATCATTACGCGTTGAAACGATCCCAACCGTTGGATCAACGGCGAGCGGCCTGGATTTAAATACCCTAGAGTCCATCCTATCCGCTGATGAATAGATCTACGGTCACCGCACCCGAGCTGAATCGTTCTTTTGACTTCTAATCTCCACCGTTGAACAAGAATCGGATGACCCCGAGGCCCCCACCAACGTCCGATAGCGGAGCGCGGCGGCGCCATCCCTCCCGCGGCGGCGCCATGGCCGGCGGTCACGAAAATTCCACCCCGGTGCCCGAACTTCGACGCACAGGGAACAAATACGAAGGGCGCGACTGGGCGTACGAGTTTACGGCATCAGTGCCGCAGCCCATGTCCAGAAATGCACCGACGACGGCGCAAGGCAGTGTTGCGCAAGAGCCTACCCCGACGAGGAATTCTGGCCTCCCCCGTGACTCAATCCCGGCTCTAATAGCTAATTCTTGGTGCTACTATTAATTCGAGCTAGTGGGGAGAGGAATTACCTACAAAATCAGAGTGGGAGGCCCTGGCCACGGAGAGCGTCCGAGTGCGGCGGCTTCACCAACACCGGCGAGGAATTCCCCTCGCCCCGTAGGTCCGCGCACCCTGCTCCGCCTTTGAGCACAATCTACACCCCCGCTGGGTCACCAGGGAGCGCACCACGCGCGACAGCTGGGGTCGTCGACGGCTAGCGACTACGGCGGGTTCCAGTGGCACCTGGTGTAGGGGAACGGGTCACCGAGCTGAGCGCGAGGTAATAGGAAGAGACCGCAGGAACCCAGGAGGCATTTATCCCCACGCCGAGGTGAATCCGAGCCCCAAAGACTCGGCCGAGGTGGTTCCGAGCTCGCGGCGAGTATCCCGGCGAGCGGTTGAGCAGCTGGGCACGGTGGATGGCCAAGAAGATAGCTGACAGGAGGGGTCGGAGTGGCTGACGCGCTGGCCCCGCGCGGCAGAGGCATCGAGCGCGCGCGCGTGATGAGGAGCTGACCCGCGGGCCCCAGTCCTCAGTGGGCATTGCGCAGCGTGGACGGAGTGGGCAGGCGCGAGGGTAAATCCTTAGGTGGGCCGAAATGGGTGTTGTGGCCCAGTTAGGGGTTTCAATCTTTTTCCATTTATTTCTATTTTCTCTTCTTCATTTCCAAGTTAAATTTGAATTCAAACTTAAATTCAAACTTCTATGGCTCATCACTTCAACTTATATTTGTGAAATTAGGGATATTAATTCTGAATATATTTATTTATATATATATATATATTATTTATATATTTTTTTATATCCCTTCTCTTTTTCTTATTTCCAAACTCTAGTTTCCATTTAGGGTTTGACCCAACCTTTAGAATTATTATTTTATTATTATCATCATTGTTTTTATTTAATGCTCAACAATAAAACTCCAACATGAGGCATATTATTTATTTATTTTTTTATCATTTGTCTTATTTCACCTCTAAATTCTGTGTATGCTCTTTTTATGATGCAATGTGGCACAAAAATAAGGAGCTCTCTCTCTATTACTCTTTGTATACAACTTTGAGTATTACACCACCCCATAGTAGTGCAGGAGCGCCCTCATGAAGCGGCTCGCTGGTACGCCAAACCCCCGCTCATGGAAGGGGATAAAGCTGACCACAAAACCCGGCGGCAGAGACGGGCCGACCCCACTCCTGGGGGCCTACCACTCCGGCTGCGGCTCACCGGGGAGGGGATGCAGCAAACCATCGGCGACAAGGGCCTCTAGGTCCCCCGCGAAAATAGTCGAGAATGGCCACGGGTCGTGCGGCAAAACAACGGACACCTTGTAAGCCATCGCCGGGCAAAAGCGGAGGCAGCGGAAGGGATGAGGTGTGCGGTTTTCTCTCCTCTGGCTACTCTCTTAGGTTGCGGAAACCAAAGCGGGAGGCGAGCGCAAACGGCAGGGTGGAGGACCATCGCCGGCCCCGCTTCCGGGTATATAAAGGCCCGGGCGAGGATTATTCATAGCTCCGCCCGAATCCGCTGCGGAATTCAAACTCAGAGGGGAAACGATCTTTCTGTTCCTCGAACGGCCCGCGCACACGCAACAGACGCCCCGCGAATCGCCTGTCCTGTCGCATTAACTCCTTGGCAGAGCCAGCGACACCGTTGGCAGGTGAAGCGAGCGACGTTTCACCTCCGCCATAATGGTCGCGTCAAAAAAGGTGCGCCATGATTTTTAAATTCATATCCCTTTTCCGTTTCCTCTCTCTTTCTCTCTCTTGACACAGGGACCGAGAAAGGGGATATTTTGAAAGGGATCCTTCCCCGTGAAGGAAACGGGCCCCCGAGCCCTCCTACTGATCAAGGGTTCGAAGGCTGGCCCCTCGGAAGGGTTCGATAGCCGCCTAGAGCACCCGGACTTCACGCCCATTACTGATCAGGGGTTCGAAGGCTAGCCCCTTCGAAGGGTTCGACAGCTGCCCCAGAGCACTCAGGCTCCGCGCCCATTACTGATCAGGGGTTCGAAGGTTGGCCCCTCGATAGGGTTCGACAGCCGCCCCAGAACACGCAGAGTGAGGGATGACCCTGGGTACGTCCGATACATGGCCGAGGCTCGGGCTACACTCTTGAGGTACCCTAGGACATTTCCGAGACCAGCGGGAACGACTCGTAATGGAATCCCACCGGAGGGAGGCATCGAGCCCTCAGACCCTGTCGAAAAGGGTTCGGGTCCAGCGACTCACCTGCAGGTACTTTTGGAGCGCGCCTCTGGGCCACTAGCCGACCCCTAACGAACGGGGCACGGGCATCCACTCGGATCACTCGTTAGCAGCTCACCGGAAACACCATGATCGGTGCCCTCCGAGGGTAACATGGCGCTTTCCCCCCTTCCTCCTTGCGGAAAGGCGACGAAGGGGAATATAATAAAAGTCGAGACAGTCCTTGATCGTCCTCTCGCTCCGTGCAGAGGCTCGGGGGCTGCTCTCGCACCCGGCTACGGCCAAACTGTTGACAGCGTCAACAAACCAGCTCAAAAACTCGGAACCTGATCGAGCACCCGGGCTACGGCAAGGCCGCATGAGGGAACAACAGGACCGGCCGAGGCATCACGAAAAGCGTTAAGACCTCAGAGGAGTCAAACCACTCCTCCAAGGCCTCGGGGGCTACACCCGACAGGTGCACTCGCATGCACCCATCGGAACAAAGTATAACCGACAAAGGCCGGTCCCCTCACCAAGAATGCGGCAGAGCCTCGAAGCGAGCATCACCACTCCCCTCGAGGCTCGGGGGCTACTGTCGGGTACCAAAATTAGGGGTACCCCCACCACTCCTAATCACGGCTGGTAAACACCTTCAGAGCAAACCGTGAAGATTGACGGCTCGGGTCAAAGTCAAGGCTTCGACTACCAAGGGACGCGGTCTCACCTCATCCGAGCCCGGCCTCGGGCGGAACAGTGGTCCCAGACGAATCCACGCCTCGCCCGAGGGTCTCCTCAGACATGAGCGCACCCTCGGCTCAGCCAAAGGCAAGCCTTGTCGTGCAAGCGACTTTGGCCAAATCGCCTTACCAGCCGATCGTGTTGCATGCGCATTTAATGCTGGGGTCGCCTGACACCTTATCCTGACACGCGCGCCTCAGTCGGCAAGGTCGAAGTGACCGCAGTCACTTCGCCCTTTCACTGACCGATCTGATAGGAAAACAGCGCCGCCTGCCCTGCTCTGGCTGATGTGCCAACCACTCGGGCGAAACCGACAACGGTCGAGTTCAGCCTCGGGCGCAACAGGAAGCTCCGCCTCGCCCGACCCCAGGGCTCGGCCTCGGCCTCGGCCTCGGGAGGAAATCTCCGCCTCGCCCGACCCCAGGGCTCGGCCTCGACCTCGGCCTTGGGAAGAATCACGTCCTCGCCCGACCCTGGGTCTCGGCCCCAGCCTCAGCCTCGGAGGAGTCGCCGCCTCGCCCGACCTTAGGCTCAGATCAACCGCGCCACGAGGGATGCATCATTACCCTACTTCTAGCTAGCTCAGGCTATGAGGGAACAAGACCGGCGTCCCATCAAGCTTACCCTGGTAACAGGCGATGGTGGTTTCCTGCATGCAACCATGATGTTGGTGGTTCTCAAGCCCCCTACGGAAGCAAGGAGACGTCAGCAGGATCCATACAGCACCAACAGCTGTAATGCTACAGGACTCAAGGCACTTCTCCGACGGCCACGATACTATCTCTATAGGACTTGAGACGTCCCCCCAATGGCCACGTTGTTATCTATACAGGACTCAGGGCACTTCCCTGCCAGCCACGTTAGCTCCCAGCTACACCCCATTGTACAGCTGGGCAGCTCCTTACGTCTATAAAAGGGGGTGTCCAGGGCCCCACAGGGGGGAGAGGGGATGAGCATACGGACAGAGGAACGCACGGCGGGAGAAGACGAGCTGGGGCCAGACCCTCTCTCTCTCTCTCTCTCTCTCGCTCTCTGCTACTCGCTCTCTCTCGCCCTCGCTCTCTCGCAAGGCTTGTAACCCCTACTACGAGCACCCTGGTGTAGCATAATACAAGGCTCATTCCTCCACTTGTGTTCCATCGCGCGCCAACCCATCTGGGCAGGGGCGCGCAGTGACAAATTCACTCGTCGGTCCAGGGACCCCCCAGGTCCGAAACGCCGACAGCTACTAAAACAGTAAGTTGGTCAAAACTAAATAATAGTTATAATTTGTATTTGATAAATGTTGAATTAAATGTTGTAATTAATACATGTTTAGTGTAAACGTGATAACTGCTCGACCATAGCTTCGACCGTCGCGTTTCTTATGCTCGTGTAACCATAGAAGCGCTCTCTATTTTATATTGCACGTTTTTATTATGTTTTATCTTGTATGGTGTAATGTTCTTATGCATATATGTGTTTGTTTGCTTGTACATGTTTGTCTTCGCTTTGCGTTATGATTATAGCATCATTCCTAAGCTTCGAGGAATCGAAGATCAAGCGTTGGCAACCAAGTGATCAGGCTCTTTGAGTTCTACAAGTTTGAAGACCCTGAGCATCTATTTAGTGAAGGCAAGTGTCCTCTGACCCATTATGTCCCATTTATTTTATAATTCATTGTCCCGCAAACTATGAACAACATAAGGATTGACTAGCTTTCTATTTACCTTATCCTTGATTAGCTTTTGGGTTACTATGGTTAGGTTCATGCTAGCGCTTTACTTTAATCAATGAACATGATCAGATAGAATGATGACACTATGGTTTTATTCTGGATATGATGATATACTTGTGGCATTTAAGGGGACTCGAGCTGTTTCTTGAGTGCCTCTCCGTAAGGACTGGTTCGTTGGATGACCACCCTGGAAAACAGTGCAACCATGAGGGTGGAATGGGACGCCCTTAGCTGAATAATTAGAGGAACTAGGGTGTAGTTTGCTTCGCCGTCGTGCCGTTAATGGGGCTCGGTGTATGCGACTCGCTCTGCCAAGGTTGGTTTGCCCCTTGGGGAGGAGTGTGGTGTATTTAGGAAACCTAACGGGCGGCTACAGCCTCAGGGAATCTTTGTAAAGGCTTCGTAGTGACTCCCTGGCCATTCACCTTGGGAGTGAATAAGGGTCTTGCAAGCCCAGGCTAGAGAGGGAATCACGACTTGTGGGTAAAGTGCGCAACCTCTGCAGAGTGTTATGAAACTGATATATCAGCCGTGCTCGCGGTTATGAGTGGCCAAGGAAGCTCCATTGATTAGAGACACATTGATCAGATATACTTTGTTTACAGATGATGACGAGGATAATGTTGGTTTCTATTATGATTATGATTATGGTTTCTGGTATTCTTTTCGTTTGGAAAGAGTACTTTTGGGTTAACCACTTGGGTTAATGTTAAAACCTGCCTCTCTACTAGTAATAATTACCTGATCAACTAAAAGCAACTGCTTGACCTTAACTCCACATAAAGCTAGTCCACCTCAGCCAAACGGGACATTTGCTGAGTACGTTGATGTGTACTCACCCTTGCTTTCACAAAACACCAGGTTGCTTTTGGTGCAATCTATGCTCAGGTAAAGAAGAAGGTGTCAAGGCGGATCTCCAGGAGTTCCAGAACTTCGACGAGTTTGAGGATTAGGCTAGCGACCTCCCCCAGTCAGCTGCCTGTGGTGGGTTTGTTTACGTTGGCTACGTTTCGATTCTGTGTACTTTGATTTATATTATGTAAATGGCTCTAGTCTCTAATATTATTACTTACTCTTTATTGTTATTCGAAACATTGTGCTATGATGGGTCATTTATGTAATCGCTGTGTATGTGAATTTCTGATCCTGGCACGTACATGGTTCGCATTCGGTTTACCTTCTAAAACCGGGTGTGACATAAGTGGTATCAAAGCCGTGCTGACTGTAGGACCGCTGACCTAGAGTAGCATTGGCCATTTTAAGGACTTCTTAACTGTTACTTCACCTCATCCTTGATTCTGCCTCAAAATTTTAGTCATCTCGACTAATTATATGTTGTGCTCCTATATGCCCCGTTGTCAAAAAGTATTTTATTCTAGCATGGTCTATACTTCTCTCAGTCTATTAGAACTTATCTCACCCTTATGCTTGCGACATCTTTATAGATGCCCCCTGACCATAGCCTTTAGTCTTTTTGGACTCTTTCCTCGTCCATCGTTAAATTGCTACCATTTGACCATCTCTATTCCATTTTGTTATTGACATGCTCGTATCCTTGCATTTTTAATACCCTTATCCCTTAATCTAAAGTACTTACCCTTATACCTCTATTGCCTATTTAAACAGTTTAGTTTATGTGTCCATGACCTTCTTGTCATCTGAGATCATTTCTTATTCTGTTGTTAAGTTGCTATCTTTTGGCAATTTCTATGCCCTTGGTCTTAGTATGCTCGTATCCTTGGAATCTTGCATACTCTTATATTCTTTTGTATGCTTATTTTCATACCCCAGTATTTGTTTAAGACATTTCAACTTACATGTTCTTGACCACTCTTGTTTATTAATGATCCATGAGTGATCATTTCATTTTGCACACCTGTGGTAATCTCGTTGTTTCCTTGTAACTTCCTTCGGTAATGAATTTTTACTTCAACTCTTCTGTCAAAACCTCACTTATCTTATCCTTGATTGTTTTCTCCACCTTGCCATTTGGTGAGTCTTGCCTTGACTCTGTCCATGGATTATGCTTTTCATCATTATCACATTTACCCTTATCACCTCTATATCTTACCTTGATGTTTATCTTATATTGGCCCTTTAAAATCTCCTCTTTTCCATCTCAATCTGAGCGTTGTACTTTACCTACTTTTCCCTTGGTCGTATCCTCTTCCTCATCGCTTGTGAATCTTCAACTCCATCCTTTGTTGTGCCTCTGTTTAGCATTGCCTTGACCTTTCGCATCTCTCAACCATACATTGGTGATGACATTATTTCTGTTATCTAAAATCTCCAATCTCCTATCCCAAATTGAGAATGGTGTTTTACTTATCTTATCCTTAGCAATATCCTCTTCTTTACCGCGTGTAAGCCTTGACATACCTCCATTCTTTATTGTGCTTATACCACTGGCTCTTTTATGTCTTCATCTTTTCTCCTATACTCTTGTCTGTTATCGCCTTTGGCCCTTGTGATATTTATGTCTTCTACCTAAATGCTTACCTTGAACTTATCCTTTAAAAGCCTCTCCTTTATTTTGAGAAAGTTTGAGAGTTGCGAGTTACCTATCTCTCCCTTGATTTCTTTTCACTTCTTGTCGCCTTACAAGTTTTGTCTTAATTCCATCCCTTGCTGTGTTTATTTGCTATCACCATCCCCTTGTCATCCATCAATCCCGCCTTGATACTTACCTTTATTCTTGCTCTTTAAAAATCCCCTCTCTTCCACCTCAATTTGAGAGTGGCAATTTACCTATCTAGCCCTTAGACGTACCCTCTCGTTTTCCATTTGTAGGTCCTGTCTTGACTCCATCCTTGGTGGTACTTATATTCCTGGTTTTTATGCACATTTATCTCCTCTCCTACACCCTTGTCTGTTATCACCTTTAACCCTTGCAATATCTATACCCTTACCTTCACACTTACTTTGAACCTACCCTTTAAAGCCTCCTCTTTTCCATCCCTATTTGAGGATAATGTTTCACCTACTTCACCATTGGTTGCTTCCCCTTATTTGACGCCTTGCAATTTTTGTCTAAAATACACCCCTTGATGTGTGTTTGTCTGTTATCACCTTAACCCTTCTCATCCCTTGATCTTTACCTTGATGCTTATCCTGTACTTGCATTTTAATGCCTCCCCTCCCATTTCAATTCAAGAGTGATGTCTTACCCATCCCGCTCTTGTTCGTTCCCTTTTTCCTCTGTCGTGTTGCAAGTCTTGTCCTAACTCTATCTTTTGGTGTGTTTTTGCCTTTCACCTCCCTTACCTTTGTAATCTCTAGATCTTTCCATGATGTTATCGTATGCCTACCTTTTGAAATATCATCTTTTCTATATCGATTTGAGAATGGTGTTTTACCTATCCTGACCTTGGTTGCATTCTCTCCCTGTCAGTTTTAATCCTTGCTTAGCTTCATCCTTTATTATGCTCATGCCCCTATCGTGCATGCCTTATCATTCCCTGTCACACCCGGGTTTTAGGGGCACCAAGACCCGGGCGCGAACATAATCACCAGGTGTGCTAGGACCAAGTCTCACACATATGATGAATCATGGCACAGGATCGAATGTCACATCTTTACTATATAACAGGAGTTCTATACAAAATAAATAAATAATTACATTATAAGGAGACAACGGTCCAGCAACCCAAAGTTGATTGGGAGACGACGGCCTAGACCTCTCACGAACACAACGCAGCATCCTCCATGCGCCTCATCCTGTGGTACCTGTTCTTGACCTATGGGGGGGTGAGATAGCAAGAGTGAGCTACATACGTTCATAGCTCAACAAGTTGTGGGGAATAATGTGCATGAACTCGCCAAAGGTGGGAGCTCACGTGAAGTGTAAGGCTTACCAAAGAGGATGGTTAGAGCTGAGCATTGCTTTTAAAGTTGATCAAAATTTTATTAGCAGTTACTAAGTATAAGTAAGTACCAACCCAATTAAGTAGTAGAACAAAAGTAACAACATCACCTGCGATGCAATGCATATGACAAATTGAATTTAGTTCCATAAATTAATCATGTGAGGGTCCGAGCTGCTCATGACCATGAGCACGGCTGATATACCAGTTTTACACTCTGCAGAGGTTGCGCATCTTTACCCACAAGTCATGTTACCCATCTGCCAAGGGATCGCGACTTCCCATACACCTCTACCGAGGAGGCGAGGCAGGGTAACACTACGAGGCCTTTACAAAGTTCCACTAGCTTCAGAAAACCCGCTATAGTTTATATGAAGCTCCAATGCAGGGACCCCTCGCATGACCGCCATCGCAGCAAAATCATCCCAAGGGCCTCCCTACACTGACCACTCCCCTACTGCCCTTGCCCCTTTTGGGTAAGGTAGTCTTCCACTAGCTTTCCTAATTAATCAGCCAAGGGCGTCCCATTAAACCCTTGTGGTAGCACTGTTTTCCTGGGTGGTCGCTCCATGTTCCAATTAACATAATGATCTTATCATGAACAGAAATAATAAACTGATAATAAAAGTGTAATCATGAATAATGTATCTTCATACCCAAAAGCACATAAAGCACTAGCAAGTACTACCCAAAAAGTTCAGTGGTAAACAAGGCATACAGATAGACAAACTAGGGTAACCTATTGGGTCCCATCAAAATTAACCTATGTAGATCATTATGATTAATTAGAACATGAGTGGGTAAAAAGAAGTGATCAAGGGCACAACTTGCCTGGGACTTGAGATTCCAGGTACCACTTGCTCTTCGGATGACACGTGACCTCACTGCTAGTCGTAGCAAAACAGACAAACATGGTATATGCAAAATTAACATCACACCATACATAAGAATAAACTGTGTAATAATAATCTATGCGTCGCTACGAGATCGTGGGCGCAAGAATTACTAAATTCAGAGCTACGTTTACCGAGTTATGATTTTCCGAAGATCCACGTGGTTAAATATTGTCGGGTACCATAATTAGGGATACCCCCAACGCTCCTAATCACGGCTGGTTAACACCCTCAAACCAACTGACGGGTGCGGTTCAAGCCAAGACTTCGTCTACCTGAAGGACGCGATCTTACCCGAGCCCAGCCTCGGGTCGGAACAGTGGTCCCAGATGAATTCACGCCTTGCCCGAGGGCCTCCTCAGACGGCAGGCACCCCCTCGGCTCTCCCGAGGCCCCGCTCGAGCAGGCTTAGTTGTGAAGCAACCTTGGCCATACTGCCTCACCAACCGACCGCTTCGCAGGCGCATTAAATGCGGGGGATGCCTGACGTCGTATCCTGACACACGCGCCTTAGTCGGCCAGGCCGAAGTGATCACAATCACTTCGCCCCTCCTCTTTACTGTCCGATATGATAGGAAAACAGCGCCGCCCGCTCCGCTCCGACTGCCGTGTTAGCCACCCCGGCAACAACTGACAACAAGTCACGATCAACCACAGAGCTCAAGCCTCGGGTGCAATAGGAAGCTCCGCCTCGCCCGACCTCAGGCTCCAGCCTCGGGAGGAGGTCTCCGCCTCACCCGACTCCCGGACTCGGCCTCGACCCCGGTCTCGGGAGGAATCGCGTCCTTGCCCGACCCCAACCTCGACCACAAGAGAAGTCTCCGCCTCGACCGACCCCGGGCTCGGACCGACCGTGCTGATAGGGGATGCATCATTCCCCTACTCCTAGCCTGCTCAGGCTACAAGAAATAAGACCGGCGTCCCATCTGACTTACCACGGCGACGGGTAATGATGGTGCCCCGCGTGCGCCATGACGCCGGTGGCTATCCGCCCCTTACGACAGCAAGGAGACGTCAGCAGGGTCCTCGCCGCGCTGGCAGCTGTGCTCCTACAGGACTCAGGCGCTCCTCCGGTGGCCACACCATCACATGTACAGCGCCCAAGCTCTCTCCCGATGGCCACGTTGGCATGTACACAGGGCCTAGGCACTCCACTGCCGGACACGTTAGCGCATAGCTACGCCCCCCGCTGTACACCTAGACCCTCTCCTTGCCTCTATAAAAGGGGAGTCCAGGACCACCCTGAGGGAGGTTGGGGGGTTCGCGCGAGGGGAAGCGGCGTACGAGCCCTCTCTCTCTCCCTCACGCGACGCGCTTGTAACCCCTACTGCGAGCGACACCCCTGGTGCAGGATAATACAAGGCTTGTCCCACATCTTGTGTTCCATCCCACACCAACCTATCTGGGCAGGGACACGCAGCGACAGTTTACTCGTCGGTCCAGGGACCCCCCCGGGGTCGAAACGCCGACAGTTGGCGCGCCAGTAGGGGCCTGCTGCGTGTTAACGAACACTGTGACGGAACCTCCCAAGTCATTAGGCCCACCTATAGTTGTCCTTGTCCAACAGATATCAGACAACCCTGTAGATGTTCCTGAACCACTTGACAAGTTCGGTATCTTTCCTCTTACCTTTCCAGGAACGTTTCACCCGTCTTGCAGACATTAAACATCAGAGATATAGACATGCGGAAGTGATTACATAAACTTACATTTATTTAAAAAGTAAGATCAAGTTACTTATTACAGACCAGAGTTATAAAACGAGTGCTTGAGTAGTATTATTGCAATACCAAGGGAGGCAAAAACTCCTCTCGATAGTTTTTACACAAAAGTTTTTATGGAGGACCATGTCCTCCTGCAGCTTCACTCTTGTTTTTCTTCATTTGGAACCACCTTGGTACAAAAGCAACAAAAATTTGCTGCTTCCTCACCTAAAAACAACGAGGGAATAAACCCTGAGTATGGAATTACTCAGCAAGTCTTACCCGACTAAAGAAAAGACTCTCAAGGGTATGCTGGTTATAAGGGAGTCAAGGTAAGGTATCTCAAGATCAAAGACTCTGTTTTGCATAAATGCTTACTAAAAGTGGATCCTTAAAAATCCAGTTTTATTTTCAAGTTAGGTAAACTTACCTGCATCTAGAGTTCTTTCTAACCTAGTTCAAACACTTATCCTGAACTAGCCAAGTTCTTAATTCATCCTTCATCTTTACTGGAGTTCTACGTATAGGGCAGTGACCAAATCTTCATAACCGCGAAGGTACGGTGATCCGAATCGATTATACTCAGCTGAGGATCTCCAATCACACGACATATGTAGCACTTAACCCTTGCATATGTCAACCCGCCACCGGGGTTCTTAAGACCAGATCAGGTTCACGCAAACCGAGAGCACAGATACACCACTGTCCAGCCTCTTGCCACGGGGGGTACACGCTACTCTCGCCACCGCTCCACGCCCATTTCGTGTTATCTTATTCTGGCCTTAGTCTGCCCGAGGCAAGGCTTACCCATGACGAGGCATGTGACCAGTTAAAGGGTCCTCGATCAACAAGCCTACATCGACACGGTCCTTAATCGACTCAGACGGAGGACACTACACCGAGACTCTCTTCTCGTGCAAGTCACCCGCCCTGGTCTCAGCTTAATCATTTCAACCCAAAGTTTGGTATCTGGCAGAGATACATCTTTTCCGATGTTGAACCCATCATAGGCCATGATGGATCCACCATCAAGTTTTATTTTCAAAAACATCCCACCCACTTTTGCCAATCATCATTTTGTAAAACAAAACCTTTTGTTTTGCTAAAGCAATACTAAGCATAGTAAAAACCTTTTGTAAAACAGGGTATCAAGGAAGATAATCAAAGATCAAGGAAGGTAATGCAGGAATTGATTAAGCATTCAACTCCTATCACCTAATGCATCAATCAAGTGAGAAAGATTTTAAAAATATCAAGGGAGGTGGCAAATGCACCGGGGCTTGCCTTCGTTAGTAGGTGAGTCAGGCTCAGGACTGCAGATGTCAAAGTAGAGACAAGTCCCTGCCTGAGATTCCAAAGGTGGTGTCTTCTCATTCGGTCACTTCAATCTCTTCTTCGTTTTCTAAACATAACCATATATATGTATATAATGAATGAATGCCATGTAATGCTCATGAGAGTGCAAAGATAATAAGAATTTATTATCTAAGGTCTTGAATACAATTTTCCTTCACGGAACTCCGAGAACTTAGGGTTTCCGGAGTCAGTAAAGGAGTTCACAGGGCAGGGGGGTGTTTTGGGTTCTAATTATGAAACAAGGTCCAAATCAACCCAAACTCTACCCAAAGCTTCTAAATAATGTGTAGAGCTCATATAAAAAGTTTGGACATTTTTGGAACTACTATTTATTTTCTAAAAATCCAGAACTAAGGTTTTAAACTATTTTAAATTCCTTAAAATTCCTTATTTAATCTAAAAATCATGAAACTATTTTTATTAAATACTATGGAAAATAAGGAGTCTAGGAAAATTGGTTTCACAATTTTAGGATTTTTCTACAATTTTCTATAGATTTCTAAAGTTCTACTGAAAAAGAAAAAGAAAAAAGTTCAAACAGTAATGGGCTGGTTTCAGTCCAGGCGGCCCAACCAGAGGGGAAAGCGCGCGGGCGCCAGCGCCTGTGGGGCAGGTTTGCACAGGGGCCCTCGGTCTATTAGCTAAATCGAAGTAGGTTTCTTTACTGTTTCACTGTGTCACTGGCAACTTGCAGATAAACCCTCCAGGTTCTAATCCTTCGCAGGGGGAGGTCCACGACGACGGCAGCGCAGAGGATGAACTCCGGTGAGGTTGTACTGGCGGATTTATGCAACAACCGGTGCTCCCGAGTGACATACACCGGATTGAACCATCCCCTAATGATTCCCCTAACTTAATTTCACAATTGGTAAGCTATCAAGCTCTGTCCACGTGAACCGCGGACAATGAGGACAATTGGTACGTGTTCCCGGTGATCTAAAGCTACTCCATACAAATTGGTGGTTCGACAAGCATCATAGAGCTACAAGAGTTCTCAAACGAGGGAGAGAGGGGGATGAACTGACCGGATTGGGGCTGGCCGCGGTGAGGTTCGTTTCACGGTGTTCTTGAACTGGATTGGGGAGAATGCGAAATTGGAGCTTGCTGGTGATTGGCTGGGAGCAATATTAGGTGTGGGGGTGCGTAATGATGTTGCGAAGCTAGTCAGGGCTCAATTTATAGGCAGCTTCATCGATGGTGCTTGATTCGGCCGGGCAGTGCGGGTGGCCGGAGATAAGGACGAACATTGTGGTTGCGATTTCGTGTCCACTGTCGTGGCAACCTCACCGGCGATGATGAGACTGCGACAGGGAGTCAGATGATACAACGGGGTGCTCGGATACGTGGCACGAGGCCGTGCGACGACGGTTTACCGGCGAGCCCATCGAATTTCCACCACGGAATACACGATACGGTGGCCGGACTTGTTTATGGCCGGAGTTATCCACGACGAGGACATTTGTGTGACCCTGAGTGCTATCCAACTTAGCCAAGCCCAAATCACGGCGACATCAGCACGAATCGCGGCGGCAGGTCACCAGCGGTGAGGACAGTTGCGCTGGCAATCTGATCCTCCCGATAGCAATGTACCATGGAGAAGTTTAGTTAAATGAACCTGACAGCCGAACTTGAGGCTAAGTTTTCTCTCGATTTCCAATGACCACTCATGCCAAGCTCTGCAGCAAAGTTGTAGAGCAATATGCAATCTACAATATTGCTATATGGTGTTGCCTCAAAAAGCCACTGCATCTGGTTTAAATTAGGCTTGAAGTTCAGGGCATCCATCTGTTAGTCTGATTTTCAGACCTAGTCAGCCTGACAGCCTGACTTTGGGCTTAATTATCTCCAAATTATTCTTAACAACTATGCTCACAACCTTAAGCAAAGTTGTTATCCTATGATTGTGCTACAAACTTGATGTGGTGACCTAGGGCAAAAACCCTAATATTTGAAAGTTACAAGACTCAAAAGTTGAGCTCACAAGTCTGAAATTCAGACTTAGAGTAAATTCTCAATTGGGGTCCTTTTTGCAATTCAATCCAAAACTTAGGGTTTGGCTTGTAAATCTTTCCAAATGTGAACAATGTGACTTTATATGCTTTATTATGGTAGTTTTTACACTTTAGTCCAAATGTGCACAATTTTTGCACATAGGCCCCTAGGGTTTGGACTTAGGGTTTTCTAGGGTTCAAATGGGGTTTTGGATATCCCAGGGGTATAAATATGATTCAAGTTTATTTTTGGGAATATTTCATGACTATTTCCCTAAAGCTTTTAGGTTTTCTCAACTTGGGCTAGGTTTTACCCCTTTAATCCCTATTTAGGGTTAAGTTCCCTATCCAGGGTTCTATTTGCAAAATGCTATAACAATACAACTTGTTTGAAATTTTTACCTAGTAAATGCACTCTAGGTGTGTCAAACATATGCAATGCCAATGTTTATGATGCCATGCTCAAGTTTTAGTTACAGTAACACCAGGGGTGTTACATCCTTTCCCCCATAAAAGAATCTCGTCCCGAGATTAAAAGTCCTAGGGTGAGTAATGGAAAAGGAAATGTGTCACATTTTTATTTCCTTATTTCTGGTACAAGGCAGGGGGTGGTGTGGGGTTCACTCTTTATTACAACAACTAAACACACCTTACAAAACACAATTTACAAATTACATGAGGCTAAAAAGCCTGGGAAATTCTTATCTAAAAAGTCTTGAGTTTCCCATGTAGCCTCATCTTCAGAATGTTGGTTCCACTGTATTTTATAGAACTTGAGAGTCTTTTTTCGGGTAACCCTGTCCTTTTGATCCAAGACCTGAATGGGATGTTCAGAATATGTCAAGTCTGGTTCAAGGACAACATCTGTCACTTCAACGGTTCGATCGGGAACCCGAAGGCATTTCTTCAATTGGGACACATGGAACACATTATGTACAGCAGACAAAGTTTCGAGGAGCTGTAGTCGATACGCCACTGGTCCACATTGCTCAAGTATAGGGAATGGACCAATGTACCTGGGTGCAAGCTTCCCTTTTATCCTGAAACGCGATACACCCTTCATTGTTGAAACCTTTAGGTAGACATAGTCCCCTTCAAGAAAATACAAGGGCATTCGCCGTTTGTCTGCATAACTCTTCTGACGAGTTTGGGCTTTCTTCAGATTATGAATTATTTTCTGAACTTTTTCCTCGGTTTCTTTCACCATATCAGGTCTAAAGAAATACCTTTCTCCAGGTTCAGACCAATTTAGCGGAGTACAACATTGTCGTCCATATAAAGCTTCGAAAGGTGCCATCTTGATACTTTCTTGATAGCTATTATTATATGAAAACTCCGCCAAGGGAAAACATTCATCCCATTTCTGTGAGAAGTCCAGAACACATGCCCGCAGCATATCTTCGAGTATTTGATTAACCCTCTCAGTCTGTCCACTTGTTTGAGGATGATAGGCCGAACTGTGGAGCAATTTAGTACCCAGGGATCTATGAAGTTCTTCCCAGAATTTGGATACAAATTGTGGTCCCTGATCCGACACTATAGTCTTTGGAATACCATGCAAACTGAGAATACGGGCAATGTATAATGCTGCATAAGTGGCCACAGAATACTTTGCCTTAACAGGTAAGAAGTGGGCAATCTTTATGAGTCGATCAATGATAACCCAGATAGAGTCATACCCTTTTGCGGTCCTGTGCAATCCCACAATGAAGTCTATACTTATGTCTTCCCATTTCCATGTCGGTATTGGTAGAGACTGTAATGGACCAGCAGTTTTCAAGTGTATGGCCTTGACGCGTCGGCAGGTGTCACATCTAGCCATGTAGCGTGCAATCTCGATCTTCATTTTCATCCACCAATAATGTTGTTTCAGGTCTTGGTACATCTTAGTGCTTCCGGGATGAATAGAATAGCGACTAAGATGTGCTTCATCAAGAATTTGCTGGCGGACCTCTTCATTTTTCGGCACCACTATGCGGTTATTAAACCATATAATGCCTTGATCATCTTCTTTGAAACATTTGGCTTTTCCAGCCCTTATCTTCTCACGAATGTGTTTCATACCCTCAATATCCCTTTGAGCATTAATTATCCTTTGCAAGAGGACTGACTCAAGCTTTAGCTGACTTAAGGTTCCTTGTTGGACCATTCCCAGGTTTAGCTTTTCCATTTCCTAACATAATGTATTGTCAGAAGCCTTCACCGTAAGACAGTGACAGGAAATCTTACGGCTAAGTGCATCTGCCACCACATTGGCTTTGCCTGGATGATAATGAATTTCCAGTTCATAATCCTTAATAAGCTCAAGCCATCGTCTTTGCCTCATGTTCAACTTTGACTGGGTGAAGATATACTTCAAGCTTTAATGATCTGTATAAATGTGACAGATATTACCCAGCAGATAATGACGCCAAATCTTCAGGGCATGAACCACTGCAGCTAGCTCCAGATCATGAGTTGGATAATGTTCCTCATGTCGGCGCAACTGCCTTGAAGCATACGCAATTACTCGGCCTTCTTGCATTAATACACAGCCGAGACCACTGCCTGATGCATCACAATATACATCAAAGGGCTTAGTGATATCCGGTTGAGCCAATACCGCAGCAGTGGTTAATAATGTCTTCAATTGTTCAAAAGCTTCATTACACTTGGAAGACCAATTGAATTTAATATCATTCTTCAATAAACTTATGATTGGCTTCACAAGCTTAGAAAAATCTGGTATGAATCTGCGGTAATATCCCGCCAGTCTAAGGAAACTTCAGACTTGATGAACAGTGGTTGGGGGTTTCCACTCCAAAATGTCCTTGACTTTGCTGGGATCTACCGCAATCCCCCTGGCAGATAGAACATGTCCCAGAAACTGAATTTCCTCCAGCCAAAACGCGCATTTGCTGAACTTGGCATATAACTGATGTTCCCTCAGGCGCGTTAACACGATCCGTAAATGTTGGGCGTGCTCCTCTTCATTTTTGGAATATATTAGAATATCGTCAATGAAGACCACCACAAACTTGTCCAACTCGGGCATGAATACCGAGTTCATCAAATACATGAAGTGGGCAGGAGCATTTGTCAATCCGAAAGACATTACCAGATATTCAAATAACCCATACCGCATAGTGAACGCGGTCTTTGGTATATCCTCGTGCCGAATACGGATCTGATGATAGCCCGATCTGAGATCAATCTTGGAGAATACCCTCACTCCGGTCAGTTGATCAAATAAAATGTCAATCCTTGGAAGAGGGTACTTGTTCTTGATAGTGACCTCATTCAGGGGTCGATAATCCACACACATCCGTAAAGTTTGATCCTTCTTCTTGACGAATATGGCTGGACAACCCCATGGCGACGAGCTTGGCCGGATGAATCCTTTCTCAAGTAGATCTTGTAATTGAATCTTCAACTCTGCCAACTCATTCAGAGGCATACGGTACGATCTTCGAGAAATGGGAGCCGTACCGGGCTTCAGCTCAATTACAAACTCTACATCCCTTTCAGGTGGCAATCCAGGCAAATCCTCTGGAAAGACATCGGGAAACTCGCATACTACCGGAATATCCTTGATTTCCGGTATAATGACTTCATACACTCTGCCAGCAACTTTGGTTGGAATGGGGATAGGCAAAAGAATTTCTTCTTGATTATGACTCAACCTGATAGTTCTTTGATCAGTGTTGAGGGTTGCTTTATGCTTGGCCAACCAATTCATACCCAAAATGACATCTATGTCTTGGCCTTTCAGAACGATCATATTAGTAGGAAAGTCCCGTCCGGCCAAGGTTACGGGCACTTGATAGGCCACTTCTCCAGTAAAGATTTGTCCCCCAGGTGAGTGAATTTTAAACCCTTCTTTTGATTCATGGCATGAGATGCAATGTTGCTCCACAAATTTCTTGCTGATGAATGTATGCGAAGCACCAGAATCAAAGAGAATGACTGCGGGATGATTGGCCACAAAGAACGTACCCATCATTACCGGCTCTTCGTCCGGTGTAGTGGCCACTTGCGTATAATATATGCATCCCGTCTTCTTGATATTTTTGCCCGAAGTATTTCCCTTGACTTGAGATGAATTCCCAGATCCTTGCTGATTATTTGACTGGTTTTGCTTTGGATAAGGGCAATCCTTGATGAAATGTCCAGATTTGCCACAATTGAAACATCCAGTCGACGAGCTGGGCAGAGTAGGGAATCGAGTGCCTGGGGCACCCGGCTGACTTAGGGCAGTGGGGGCATTATTGGGACGAATAATTATTGGCTGCTTAAAAGGGAAGGAGGGTGCACGAGAGCGATTCTGGTTGGAAGGCCGGAGAACAAACCGTTGCCTTTTCACCAGGCCCTGACTAGGCCTGTCACCTCCAAATCCCTTAGATTTTCCAATGCCTGCATACCTCGCTTCCACAGCCAATGCTGTACTGACAGCTCTTCCATAAGTAAGATCTATGCAGGTTGCCATCTTTCTTTGCAGTCGATCATTTAGACCTCTCAAAAAACAATTCTTTTTCCTCAGATCAGTGTTCACTTGATCGATTGCATATTGCGTCAAATGATTGAACTTATTGAGATACTGATTAACAGTATCCCCTCCTTGCTTTAGCTTCATAAATTCTTCTTGCTTCATGTGAAGAACACCCTCGGGTATATAATGTTCGCGGAAGGCCACATTGAATTCTTCCCATGTTATCTGATGATTGGCCGGTTGAGCGGCCACGAAATTTCCCCACCTGGTACTGGCAGGGCCGCGCAGTTGCTGGGCTACGAATAAAGGCTTCTAGGTCTCCAAACAGCGCAGAAGTCCGAATTTTTGCTCAATAACCCGAATCCATTCGTCGGCTTCTAACGGGTCTTCGGCTTTAACAAACAGGGGTGGACGTGTCTCTGAGAAGTCCAAGTAAGAAGTTTCGTGGGGGCCCTGTTGATAACCCCACCCGCCTTGTTGCTGAAACTGTTGACCCACCATCTCTCTTAGAAAACAGGTATTATCAGCAGTCGCATTCACTAAGGCGGCAATTGCCTCGGCCAGTGTGGGAGGGACAGGAGGTGGATTTGGGGTAGACTCCCTCCCACTGGAGGTTCCAGCTGCATCCTGTGATCGGGTCTTGGACGGCATCTGTGGCAACAAACATTTGAAAGCAAATATAATATACCAAAGACAAAACCATCCAATTTACATTACCAAAAAGAGTAATGTTACAGACTCGATTTTATACAACAGGATACATTACCCACTATACAATAGCACTACCTATTATACAATAGTACAACCTACAATACACTATTTCTATTCCTACTACTACACCACTATTCCTGCTTTTGGTTGCTCCTGGCAGCCTCGTCGTCGGGTGTGGGAGACCATTCATCGACCAGCCTCATAGAAGGAGGGGGCTTAAAAAGGTCTAGCTCACCACCAAGTGCTTCTCTCGCAATGTGCGAGGGTTCGGCTTCCGACCCGACAGGATCCATAGGTGCACTGGGATGTAGTTGCGAATAACAGTACATGGACTTCCTCATGTAGGGTATTGCAATATGCCTGCAGATTGTCAATGGCAGCGCTAAGTTCTTCGACTCGAGCTCGAGCCTTTGCCTCCTTAGCCCAAGCCACTGAACGAGACTATACCGCCCAATCGAGCGCTAAATCCCGATCAGCAAGCTGATCCTGCAGACGGCGGATGTAACCTCTCAATTCGTTTATTCTGTCGCCATCCACGACCCATATGCTGGTTCTGCGTTGCAGTTCCGTTTGAAGCTGATTTACTCGGGCTTCAAGATCCCCGATTGGATTGTTGCTTCCGCTACTACTATCCTCATCCCGTGGGGCAAGTTGATGACGAGGTACTCCAATTGGGCCAGTTGACTTACGCGCGGTCTTCCTCGTGCGTGGCGGCATTTCTTTAGGGGGAAAATTTTATTAGTATAATTCTTAGCATGATGCATGTATAATTACAGAAGCAACCTTAGTTGATTCATACCTTCTATACATTGCACTCCTCCTATCTGTTCTTTCATATAGATTCTTCAGATATGAGGGATAAGAATGGAAGAAATATTTCTAGGTGAGTTTTTAGAAAATCCTTTTGAAGATGCCTCATAATATCTGCAAAGAAGGGCTTCGCTCCGATACTAGCTGTGACGGAACCTCCCAAGTCATTAGGCCCACCTACAGTTGTCCTTGTCCAACAGACATCAGACAACCGTGTAGATGTTCCTGAACCACTTGGCAAGTTTGGTATCTTTCCTCTTACCTTTCCAGGAACGTTTCACCCGTCTTGCAGACATTACAGAACATCGGAGATATAGACATGCGGAAGTGATTACATAAACTTACATTTATTTAAAAAGTAAGATCAAGTTACTTATTACAGACCAGAGTTATAAAACGAGTGCTGAATAGTATTATTACAATACCAAGGGAGGCAAAAACTCCTCCCGATAGTTTTTACACAAAAGTTTTTATGGACGACCATGTCCTCCTGCAGCTTCACTCTTGTTTTTCTTCATTTGGAACCACCTTGGTACAAAAGCAACAAAAATTTGCTGCTTCCTCACCTAAAAACAACGAGGGAATAAACCCTGAGTATGGAATTACTCAGCAAGTCTTACCCGACTAAAGAAAAGACTCTCAAGGGTATGCTGGTTATAAAGGAGTCAAGGTAAGGTATCTCAAGATCAAAGACTCTGTTTTGCATAAATGCTTACTAAAAGTGGATCCTTAAAAATCCAGTTTTATTTTCAAGTTAGGTAAACTTACCTGCATCTAGAGTTTTTTCTAACCTAGTTCAAACACTTATCCTGAACTAGCCAAGTTCTTAATTCATCCTTCATCTTTACTGGAGTTCTACGTATAGGGCAGTGACCAAGTCTTCATAACCGCGAAGGTACGGCGATCCGAATCGATTATACTCAGCTAAGGATCTCCAATCACACGACATATGTAGCACTTAACCCTTGCATATGTCAACCCGCCACCGGGGTTCTTAAGACCAGATCAGGTTCACACAAACCGAGAGCACAGATACACCACCGTTCAGCCTCTTGCCACAGGGGGTACACGCTACTCTCGCCACCGCTCCACGCCCATTTCGTGTTATCTTATTCTGGCCTTAGTCTGCCCGAGGCAAGGCTTACCCATGACGAGGCATGTGACCAGTTAAAGGGTCCTCGATCAGCAAGCCTACATCGACACGGTCCTTAATCGACTCAGACGGAGACACTACACCGAGACTCTCTTCTCGTGCAAGTCACCCGCCCGGTCTCAGCTTAATCATTTCAACCCAAAGTTTGGTATCTGGCAGAGATACATCTTTTTCGATGTTGAAACCATCATGGCCATGATGGATCCACCATCAAGTTTTATTTTCAAAAACATCCCACCCACTTTTGCCAATCATCTTTTGTAAAACAAAACCTTTTGTTTTGCTAAAGCAATACTAAGCATAGTAAAAACCTTTTGTAAAACAGGGTATCAAGGAAGATAATCAAAGATCAAGGAAGGTAATGAAGGAATTTTTTAAGCATTCAACTCCTATCACCTAATGCATCAATCAAGTGAGAAAGATTTTAAAAATATCAAGGGAGGTGGCAAATGCACCGGGGCTTGCCTTCGTTAGTAGGTGAGTCAGGCTCAGGACCGCAGATGTCAAAGTAGAGACAAGTCCCTGCATGAGATTCCAAAGGTGGTGTCTTCTCTTCGGTCACTTCAATCTCTTCTTCGTTTTCTAAACATAACCATATATATGTATATAAGAATGAATGACATGTAATGCTCATGAGAGTGCAAAGATAATAAGAATTTATTATCTAAGGTCTTGAATACAATTTTCCTTCACGGAACTCCGAGAACTTAGGGTTTCCGGAGTCAGTAAAGGAGTTCACAGGGCAGGGGGTGTTTTGGGTTCTAATTATCAAACAAGGTCCAAATCAACCCAAACTCTACCCAAATCTTCTAAATAATGTGTAGAGCTCATATAAAAAGTTTGGACATTTTTTGAACTACTATTTATTTTCTAAAAATCCAGAACTAAGGTTTTAAACTATTTTAAATGCCTTAAAATTCCTTATTTAATCTAAAAATCATGAAACTATTTTTATTAAATACTATGGAAAATAAGGAGTCTAGGAAAATTGGTTTCACAATTTTAGGATTTTTCTACAATTTTCTATAGATTTCTAAAGTTCTACTGAAAAAAAGAAAAAAGTTCAAACAGTAATGGGCTGGTTTCAGTCCAAGCAGCCCAACCAGAGGGGAAAGCGCGCGCGCCAGCGCCCGCGGGGCAGGTTTGCACAGGGGCCCTCGGTCTATTAGCTAAATCGAAGTAGGTTTATTTACTGTTTCACTGTGTCACTGACAACTTGCAGATAAACCCTCTAGGTTCTAATCCTTCGCAGGGGGAGGTCCACGACGACGGCAGAGCGGAGGATGAACTCCGGTGAGGTTGTACTGGCGGATTTACGCAACGACCGGTGCTCCCGAGCGACATACACCGGATTGAACCCTCCCCGAATGATTCCCCTAACTTAATTTCACAATTGGTTAGCTATCAAGCTCTGTCCACGTGAACCGTGGACGATGAGGACAATTGGTACGTGTTCCCAGTGATCTAAAGCTACTCCGTACAAATTGGTGGTTCGACAAGCATCACAGAGCTACAAGAGTGCTCAAACGAGGGAGAGAGGGGGATGAACTGACCGGATTGGGGCTGGCCGCGGTGAGGTTCGTTTCACGGTGTTCTTGAACTGGATTGGAGAGAATGCGAAATTGGAGCTTGCTGGTGATTGGCTGGGAGCAATATTAGGTGTAGGGGTGCGTAATGATGTTGCGAAGCTAGTCACGGGCTCAATTTATAGGCAGCTTCGTCGGTGGTGCTTGATTCGGCCGGGCAGTGCGGGTGGCCAGAGATAAGGACGAACATTGTGGTTGCGATTTCATGTCCACTGTCGTGGCAACCTCACCGGCGATGATGAGACTGCGATAGGGAGTCACGATGATACGACGGGGTGCTTGGATACGTGGCACAAGGCCGTGCGACGACGGTTTACCGACGAGCCCATCGAATTTCCACCGCGGCATACACGGTACGGTGGCCGAACTTGTTTATGGCCAGAGTTATCCACGGCGAGGATATTTGTGTGACCCTGAGTGCTATCCAACTTAGCCAAGCCCAAATCACGGCAACATCAGCACGAATCGCGGCGGCAGGTCACCGGCGGTGAGGACAGTTGCGCTGGCAATCTAATCCTCCCGATAGCACTGTACCATGGAGAAGTTCAGTTAAATGAACCTGACAGCCGAACTTGAGGCTAAGTTTTCTCTCGATTTCCAATGACCACTCATGCCAAGCTCTGTAGCAAAGTTGTAGAGCAATATGCAATCTACAATATTGCTATATGGTGTTGCCTCAAAAAGCCACTGCATCTGGTTTGAAATTGGGCTTGAAGTTCAGGGCATCCATCTGTCAGTCTGATTTTCAAACCTAGTCAGCCTGACAGCCTGACTTTGGGATTAATTATCTCCAAATTATTCTTAACAACTATGCTCATAACCTTAAGCAAAGTTGTTATCCAATGATTGAGCTACAAACTTGATGTGGTGACCTAGGGCAAAAATCCTAATATTTGAAAGTTACAAGACTCAAAAGTTGAGCTCACAAGTCTGAAATTCAGACTTAGAGTAAATTCTCAATTGGGGTCCTTTTTGCAATTCAATCCAAAACTTAGGGTTTGGCTTGTAAATCTTTCCAAATGTGAACCATGTGACTTTATATGCTTTATTATGGTAGTTTTTACACATTAGTCCAAATGTGCACAATTTTTGCACATAGGCCCCTAGGGTTTGGACTTAGTGTTTTCTAGGGTTCAAACGGGGTTTTTGGATATCCCAGGGGTATAAATATGATTCAAGTTTATTTTTGGGAATATTTCATGACTATTTCCCTGAAGCTTTTAGGTTTTCTCAACTTGGGCTAGGTTTTACCCGTTTAATCCCTATTTAGGGTTAAGTTCCCTATCCAGGGTTCTATTTGCAAAATGCAATAACAATACAACTTGTTTGAAATTTTTACCTAGTAAATGCACTCTAGGTGTGTCAAACATATGCAATGTCAATGTTTATGATGCCATGCTCAAGTTTTAGTTACAGTAACACCAGGGGTGTTACAAACACCTTCCCTTTTGAGATCTAGATGGGGAGTCTTCAGCAACCTCTCCACCCTGGGACGGTGCTCCGCTTCAGGAGTCTTGAGTTCATGTCCCTCGACGGTACCTACGACATGGTACTCCTCCCCCGCGGCGCGACGACAATGACGGTCTTCGACTCGCACGACGACGACGAGCTCTACGACAGCATCTCCCCGCGACAGAAGAGGAGCACTCCGGTCGTCCCCGCCACCCTCCTCGTCGGAGGAGGCGGAGACGGGGCAACCATGGCCACGCAGGAGGCGGCACCTTGTCGGCTATCACACCAGAGCGAGTCGACGACGCCGGCATTCCCCCACGGGACATGTCGGACATTGCCCTCGCACCTGAGGCGACGGCGGGTGTCACTTCCCTGCGACGTGTCAGCCCCAAGCGGACTGATGACGCCAGCACCCTCGCGAAGGACCTGCTGGGCGTTACCCTCGTACCTGGGATGACGGTGTGCACCACCCCCGACGCGACTTCACCACCGTACAATGACCAAGAGGTACCGTCCGTTTTCCATCCCATACCTTTTCGGTTCAGCTTCGATCCACCTAGCGACCCCGCGATGGTGAGCGCCTTCGTAAAGGCGTATCCAAACCTTCCGGGGTACCACATGGGGTCGACCTGGGACCGACTGACAGCCGTCTCGACCTTTGGACCGGCGGGTTCTAAGGAGGAGGACATCCCCAACTCCGGTTGGGATTTATCTGCCCTCAATGACCCCGGTGCCATGCAGGGCTTCATGTCCGCATGCGACCACTGCCTCTCTGGTTGTTCTGATGATGGCCATGACCTTGACGACGAGGGTTACGGCCCAAGTCGCGAATGCTTCCACGTCGATCTGGGAGATCACAACGAAGGCAACCACCTCGGTATGCCAGAGGTTGACGATCCCCCTAGGCCCTCATCTCGCGTTGACATCCTACGGGAGCTAGCTGTCGTCCCAGTCCCTGCGAGGGGGTTAGGACATACAGCTCGAGCAAATCCATGAGATGCAGGCCCGGGTCGACGGGGAAGCAGGCCGGCTTGTACAGCTCCGAAAGAACAACGAACAGGAGTGGGCAGGCCAATCACTCGCCGGAGAAGCCTATCACCGGGCCCAAGACATCCGGCACCGCATCGTCGACAATGCCAGGGCAGCGCTGCCTCCGGCCGTCAGCGGGTCCGGCCAGGACCTAGCTACAACGGCGATGCTGCTTCGGGCCATGCCGGAGCCATCCACCACCGAGGGACGGCGCATCCTGGGCGAACTCAAGAATCTTCTAGAGGGCACGCTGCGGTTCGACGAGCCGAAAGCTCCACCTCCCGTAGGCGAGCTAACCCCTCAGAGCATCACGCGGTGTCCTCCCGGCACATTCGAGAAGCCTCGGTCCGCCCCAAGCGTACACGGGACGAGGCGCCCACCGCCCGGGAACGCCTTGGCAACGAGCACCACCATCTCGACCATCGAGCCCGTCTCGACGAGAAGGTGCGCCGAGGCTACCATCCCAGGCATGGGGGACGCTGCAACAGCGAGGAGGACCGCAGTCCTTCGCCCGAACCACCCGGCCCGCGAGTCTTCAGCCGGGCCATATGACGAGCACCGTTCCCTGCCCGTTTCCGAGCCCCGACTACTATCACCAAGTACTCGGGGGAGACGAGGCCGGAGCTGTGGCTCGCGGACTACCGACTGGCCTGCCAGTTGGGAGGGGCAGATGATGACAACCTCATCATCCGTAATCTACCCCTTTTCCTCTCCGACGCCGCCCGAGCCTGGCTGGAGCATCTACCTCCTGCGCAGATCTCCGACTGGGACGATCTGGTCAAAGCTTTCGTGGGGAACTTCCAAGGCACGTACGTGCGCCTTGGGAACTCGTGGGACCTTCGAAGCTGCCGCCAGCAGCCAGGGGAGTCCCTCCGAGAGTACATCCAGCGGTTTTCGAAGCAGCGCACCGAGCTGCCCAACGTCACCGACTCGGATGTCATAGGGGCTTTCCTTGCTGGCACCACTTGCTGGGACCTGGTGAGCAAACTGGGGCGCAATACTCCCACCCGCGCGAGCAAACTGATGGACGTCGCCACCAAGTTCGCCTCGGGTTAAGAGGTGGTCGAAGCCATCTTCCCGAAGGACAAGCAGCCTCAGGTCGAGCCGAAGACAGACGCCCCTGAGGTGTCCGCCCAGCGGGGCATGAAGAAGAAGGCCAAAAACAAGTCGCGAGCGAAGCGCAACGCCGTAGACGCGAATCTCGTCGCTGTGGCCGAGCACAGGAACCCTCGAAAACCACTTGGATGGGCCGACGCGTTCGACAAGTTGCTCAAAGAGCCATGCCCCTATCACAAGGGGCCCGTCAAGCACACCCACGAAGAATGTATCATGCTCCAATGCCACTTCCATAAGACCGGGCCCCCGATGAAGGATGGCAAGGGCCATGACAACGACAAGAAGGAGGGCGGCAAGGAAGACGGATTCCCGGAAGTCCATAACTGCTTCATGATCTACGGCGGGCAGGCGGCGAACGCCTCGGCTCGGCACCGCAAGCAGGAGCGCCGGGAAGTCTGCTTGGTGAAGGTGGCGGCGCCAGTCTACCTAGACTGGTCCGACAAGCCTATCACCTTCGACCAAGGCGACCACCCTGACTTCGTGCCGAGCCCGGGAAGGTACCCGCTCGTCGTCGATCCGATCATTGGCAACGTTAGGCTCTCCAAAGTCCTCATGGACGGAGGCAGCAGCCTTAACATCATCTACACCGAGACCCTAGAACTCTTAGGGGTTGGTCGATCCGAAGTCCGGGCCGGTGCGGCACCCTTCCATGGGATCGCGCCCGGGAAGCGAATCCAACCCCTCGGACGGATCGACTTACCCTCTGCTTCGGAACTCCCTTAAACTTCCAAAGGGAAGCTCTCACCTTTGAGGTCGTCGGGTTCCGAGGAACCTACCATGCAGTGTTGGGAAGACCATGCTACGCCATGTTTATGGCCGTCCCCAACTACACCTACCTCAAGGTCAAGATGTCGGGCCCGAATGGGATCATCACTATCGGGTCCACGTACCGCCACGCGTACGAATGCGACGTGGAGTGCGTGGAGTACGCCGAGGCTCTCGCCGAGTTCGAGGCCCTCATCACCGACCTTGAACGCCTCTCCAAGGAGGCGCCCGACGCGAAGCGGCATGCCGGCAACTTTGAACCGGTTGAAGCGGTCAAGTCCGTCTCTCTTGACCCCAGCAACGACGCCAGCAAGCAAGTTCGGATCGGTTCCGAGCTCGACCCCAAATAGGAAGCAGTGCTCGTCGACTTTCTCCATGCAAACGCCGAAGTCTTTGCGTGGAGTCCCTCGGACATGCCCGGCATACCGAGGGATGTCGCCGAGCACTCACTGGACATCAGAGCTGGAGCCCGACCCATGAAGCAAACCCTGCGCCGCTTCGACGAGGAAAAGAGCAGGGCCATAGGCGAGGAGATCCACAAGCTACTCGCGGCAGGGTTCATCAAAGAGGTATTCCATTCCGAATAGTTAGCTAACCCTGTTCTCATAAGGAAGAAGGATGGGAAATGACGGATGTGTGTAGACTATACTGGTCTAAACAAAGCATGTCCGAAAGTTCCCTACCCTCTACCTCGCATCGATCAAATCATGGATTCCACAGCTGGGTGCGAAACCCTGTCATTCCTCGATGCCTACTCAGGCTATCACCAAATCAAGATGAAAGAGTCCGACCAGCTCGCGACTTCTTTCATCACACCTTTTGGCATGTACTGTTACACCACAATGCCATTCGGGTTGAGGAATGCAGGCGCCACTTACCAGAGGTGCATGAACCACGTATTCGGAGAACATGTCGGCTGAACGGTCGAGGCTTACGTCGACGACATTGTTGTCAAGACGAAGAGAGCCTCCGACCTCCTCTCCGACCTTGAAACGACATTCAAGTGTCTGAGAGCGAAAGGCGTGAAACTCAATCCTGAGAAGTGTGTCTTTGGACTCCCCCGAGGCATGCTCCTTGGGTTCATCGTCTCCGAGCGGGGCATCGAGGCCAACCCGGAGAAAATCGCGGCCATCACCAGCATGGGACCGATCAAAGATTTGAAAGGAGTACGGAGGGTCATGGGATGCCTTGCGGCTCTAAGCCGCTTCATCTCACGCCTCGGCGAGAAAGGCTTGCCTCTATACCGCCTCTTAAGGAAGGCCGAGTGCTTCACTTGGACCCCCAAGGCCGAGGAAGCTCTCGAAAACCTTAAGGCGCTCCTTACGAAAACACCTATCCTGGTGCCCCCCGCCACAGGAGAAGCCCTCTTGATCTACGTAGCCGCGACTACTCAGGTGGTCAGCGCCGCGATCGTAGTCGAGAGACGAGAAGAAGGGCATGCACTGCCCGTCCAGAGGCCAGTCTACTTCATCAGTGAAGTACTTTCCGAGACCAAAGCTCGCTACCCACAGATCCAGAAGCTGCTCTACGTAGTGATCCTGACACGACGAAAGTTGCGACACTACTTCGAGTCTCATCCGGTAACTGTGGTGTCATCCTTCCCCCTGGGGGAGATCATCCAGTGCCGCGAGGCCTCGGGTAGGATAGCAAAGTGGGCGGTGGAGCTTATGGGCGAAACGCTATCATTCGCTCCTCGGAAGGCCATAAAATCCTAGGTCTTGGCAGACTTCCTGGCTGAGTGGACTGACACCTAGTTACCGATAACTCCAATCCAGCCCGAGCTCAGGACCATGTACTTCGATGGGTCACTCATGAAAACAGGAGCGGGCGCTGGCCTGCTCTTCATTTCACCCCTCGGAAAGCATCTCTGCTACGTCATTCGCCTCCATTTTCTAGCGTCAAACAATGTGCCGAGTACGAAGCACTGGTTAACGGGCTACGCATCGCCGTCGATCTAGGGGTCTGACGCCTCGACGCTCGAGGCAACTCGTAGCTTGTCATTGACCAAGTCATGAAGAACTCCCACTGCCGAGACCGGAGGATGGAAGCCTACTGCGACGAAGTCCGGCGCCTGGAGAACACGTTCTACGGGCTGGAGCTCAACCACATCGCCCGATGGTACAACGAGACTGTGGACGAGCTGGCGAAAATAGCCTCGGGGCGAACGACAGTTCCCCCCGACGTCTTCTCCAGAGACCTGCATCAACCATCCGTCAAGACCGACGACACGCCCAAGCCTGAGGAAGCCTCGGCTCAGCCCGAGGCACCCTCGGCCGAGCCTGAGGTACCCTCGGCGGCACCCGAGGCACCCTCGGCCATCGAGGAAGAGGCCTTGCCCGTCGAAGAGGAACAGAATGGGGTCACGCCAGATCCGAACTGGCAGGCCCCATACCTGGAATATCTCCTCCGAGGAGAACTTCCCATCGACAAGACCAAAGCTCGGCGGCTGGCTCGGCGCGCCAAGTCATTTGTCCTGCTGGGTGATGAAAAAGAGCTCTACCACCGCAGCCCCTCGGGCATCCTTCAGTGATGCATATCTATCGCCCAAGGACATGAGCTGTTGCAAGAAATACACTCGTGGGCTTGCGGCCACCATGCAGTGCCTCGAGCCCTCGTGGGGAATGCCTTCCGACAAGGTTTCTACTGGCCAACCACGGTGGCCGATGCCACTAGGATTGTACGCTCCTGTCGGGGGTGTCAATTCTACGCAAAGCAGATGCATCTGCCCGCTAAGACCTTGCAGACGATACCCATCACCTGGCCATTTGCTATGTGGGGTCTGGACCTCGTCGGACCCTTGCAGAAGGCACCCGAGGGCTTCACGCACCTGCTGGTCGCTATCGACAAATTCTCCAAGTGGATCGAGGTCCGACCCCTAAACAGCATCAGGTCCGAGCAGGCGGTGGCATTCTTCACCAACATTATTCATCGGTTCGGGGTCCCAAACTCAATCATCACCGACAATGGCACGCAGTTCACCGAAAAAAAGTTCCTGGACTTCTGTGACGACCACCACATCCGTGTGGACTGGGCCGCCGTAGCTCATCCCATGACGAATGGGCAGGTGGAGCGTGCTAACGGTATGATTC
The DNA here is from genome assembly GCA_029449295.1 of Zea luxurians. Lineage (NCBI taxonomy): Eukaryota > Viridiplantae > Streptophyta > Magnoliopsida > Poales > Poaceae > Zea > Zea luxurians. Next base: position 30,032,835 of record JAOPSE010000010.1, on the reverse strand, counting down.
TGCAGGGGCTCAAACCAAGGATCCACAACGACCTCAACAAGTTCGGCAAGCGATGGATAAAAGAGCTACCCTCGATAGTCTGGAGTCTGAGGGCGACGCCGAGCCGCACCACGGGTTTTACGCCGTTCTTTCTAGTCTATGGGGCCGAGGCTGTCCTCCCCATGGACTTAGAATATGGCTCCCCGAGGACCAAGGTGTACGACGACCGAAGCAACCAGACCAGCCGAGAAGACGCGCTGGACCAACTCGAGGAGGCTCGGGACGTCGCCTTACTACATTCGGCATGGTACCAGCAGTCGTTGCGGCGCTACCACGCCCGAAGCGTTCGGGCCCGAGGCTTCCAAGTGGAAGACTTGGTGCTTCGCCTGCGACAGGACGCCCAAGGGCACCACAAGCTCACTCCTCCCTGGGAAGGGCCCTTCATCATCGCCAAGATCTTGAAGCCTGGAACATAGAAGCTGGCCAACGACCAAGGCGAGGTCTACAGCAACGCTTGGAACATCCAACAGCTACGTCGCTTCTACCCTTAAGATGTTTTAAGTCGTTCATGTACCTCATTTACGTACACAAAGTCTAACCAACAAGGAAGGGTCGGCCTTGCCTCAGCAAAGCCCGACCCTCCCTCGGGGACTAGAAGGGGGGAACCCCCTCTGCGTCAAAATTTTCCTCAGAAAAATTTTCTACCAAAACAACCTTTGTGCTTTCGACTTCCGTATTGATAGCGGGATCCTGAGAATGACGAGAGTGCATGTAAGCGGCAAGGCTGACCGAGCCGAGGAACTTCTACGCCTCCGGGATACGGATACCTCACTCATCATCTTCCGCGAGAAGTAACTCACGCTCGGATAAGCGATCCTGCTACCAAACAAGTCCTAACACTCGGGTAGAAAACGACTTTCGCGCTTTCTCGATTGTCCCAATAATGGAATCCTTCGACCGAATGAGAGCGCACGTAAGCGGCAAGGCCGACCGAGCCGAGGGACTCCTACGCCTCCGGGATACGGATACCTCACTCATCACCTTCCGTGAAAAGTAACTCTCGTTCGGATAAATGATTCTGCTATTGACAGACAAGTCGTGATGCTCGAAACAAGAGGACAGAAGACGCAGCTTCTTAAACACGACGATAAAGTGTTCAGGCCTCGGCAGCCGCAAAAAAGCATGCGCATGCTATAGACAAACTGTTCTTGCAGGTTCTGGCATCGGCAGGGGGAGCAGCAGCACCCTCGGCGTTGATTCCACCCTCGGCAGAACCAGGCCCGGTCTCGGACGACGACCCGAGCAAAAGGACCTCCACATAAGGGAGGACGCTAGCACCGCGCCAGCAGATGTTTTGGCCTAGCTCCAGCAGCTGCTGCCACACCTTCCTCGACCTGGGAAGCCGCCATCTCCCGGGCCGACGAAGACTCTTTCCGAGCAGACTCCGTGTCTGTCCGCGCTAGCACCGCTGCCTCCGGCTTCGGCTCATCGCAGAGCAGCCGAGGTTTCCGAAAACAGAGCAAGGGAAGCCTAGAGCGGCAAGGCCGACAGAGCCGAGGGACTCCTACGCCTCCAGGATACGGACACCTCACTCGTCACCTTCCGCGAAAGGCAACCGACGCTCGGTTAAGTGGTTTGGCTAGCCAACAGACAAGTCCCAGCGCTCGGAATGAGGAAGACACATAGCTTCGTTCTCGAATACCCAAATGTCCAGGCCTCGACAACCTCAATGAACATACATCGGCGCTCAAGGTGCCATTACAAACGGGACTCCGGTTCCGTTCCCGCGGGTATGAACAACCTCCATACCAGGGGGCCCGCGGGATGACGAACTCCAAGCGGCTCACCGGCAACCGCCCCGACAGCAGCGACAATGACCCCCGCTTCGGGCGGTGAAACAGCAGCAGCGATGACCTCAGGGCCGACGCTGCTGTGACGAGGCCCTCGCCCGCGTCTCCGCTCGAGGGGCGAGGACAAGCCATCAAAGCCGAAGAGCCGGAGGCCCAGAGCGCAGCTGGCGCCGACGATCTCGTCGGCAGAGAAACCTTCTCCGGCTGCTGCCACCAACACCGCACCAGCGAGCGCCGGTCGCCCAAAAGCGCACCGGCAGGTCCTCACTCCCGTCCTCGTCGAGGCCGCCCCAGAACACGAGCACCGCCCTCGCGGCGTACGACGTGTTGGGCAACCCTCTGGCACGGCTGACGGCGCGAGGAAGACCTGGACATGGCCGGCCCGTGCGCGGCACGACCGCCACCCGGACGAAGGATGGAAAGCTGCACCCTGTCCAGGAAGCAGCAGTTCGCCTTCCCTCGCATGGCTGGAGGATGCCTTTCTCCCCCAAACGCTGGGGGAAGAAAAGGGTTACCGGCCCACGCGGAGGCAACCCCCACTCGGTGCGCTCCTCCGCCTCAGCCCGGATGACGAAAATCCTTGAAGCTGAGGGCGGGGCGGAGGCCGCAGCCCATTTTGCTTCTCCCCACCAAACTCTCCATTGGTGAGGGAATGCAGCCGGGCTGTGCGACGAAAATCCTTGAAGCCGAACGATGGCTGAAAGGAACCGATCTCCACGAGGCCGCGCTCCTCTGACGACAGCAAGAGCAAAGCGACGCTGGAGCACCCCATCCGGGGGCTCAAAAGGCAGAAGGGCGCAAGGCATGAGGGGAGGACGAAGGCATGGCCACTGCCCAGGGGATCGTTTCCCCCTTTTTATAGGCAGACCTCCTCGCTTGCACCCCTTAGCGTCACGGGGGAAGTCCCCACTGACAACCTCCAGGGTTCTCCCCCCCACGACATGGGGGCTAGGACCCACGCGTCATACGAGCTGAACCGAAGCACGAAGAAGGCGAACCGCCGCACGCAAGGCGTGTAACCGTCCCGCGGTTACAAGCACTCTCCCATCTTCGCAGAAACCGATGGTCGAAAGGGTGGACTGCCACGCGACAAGCGTCCAACTGCACCGCAGCTGTGCGCCCCTTCGGCTCTGTCCACATCCGGTGGACCAGCGCAAAGGAAGCGGGCCCATGTGTCATGTAACCGACGCGCCGGTTGCGACGTGCAAGAGGCTCCACCACCACTCACGCCAATGTTGTGCCTCCTCGACTGTGGGACCAGTACCGCGACTCGAGGTACCCCTACGCATGACCCAACAGTGCCAATTAAAGGCGATGGCCACGGGTCGATCAACCACAGGGCAGGCACGACGGTTGGCATGGTCAAAGGTGATCCGGTAGTAACTGCAGCGGCAGACGAACGGAGGCAGCAGTCAAGTCGCCTGCAGGCTCACGTCCCGTCCTGAAGCGACGAGAGAGCCCTCCCTCGTGGCATGAAGACGACGCGCCCATGCCTCGTTCCTCGAACGGCTCGCACGCGCAACAGGCGCCACACGAATCACCCGCCCCGTCGCATCAACTCTCTGACGGAGCAGGCAACACCTCTGGCAGGCGAGGCGGGCGTCACTTCGTCTTCTCCATAATGACCACGTCAAAATAGGTGCGCCACTTTATTTAAAATTCATATCCTTCCCCTCCTCCTCTCTCTCTCTTGCCACAGGGACCGGAAAAGGGGACGTTGTGGAGAGGATCCTTCTCGGCGAAGGAAGCGGGCCCCAAGCCCTCCTACTAATTAGGGGTTCGAAGGCTGGCCCCTCGGAAGGGTTCGACAGCCGCCCCAGAGCGCCTGGGCTCCGTGCCCACTACTGATCAGGGGTTCGTAGGCTGGCCCCTCGGAAGGGTTCGACAGTCGCCCCAGAGCATGCAGAATGAGGGATGACTCTGGGTACGTTCGATACATAACCAAGGCTCGAGCTACGCTCCCGAGGTACCCTAGGACATTTCTGAGACCAGCGGGAACGATTTGTAACGGAATCCCACCGGAGGGAGGCATCGAGCCCTCGAACCCTGTCGAAGGGGTCTGGGTCCATCGAATCACCTGCAGGTACTTTTGGAGCGCGCCTCCGGGCTACAGCCGACCCCTAACGAACGGGGCACGGGCATCCACTCGGATCACCCATTAGCAGCTCACTGGAAACACCATGTTCGGCGCCCTCCGAGGGCAACATGGCGCTTCCCCACCCCCCCTCCTCCTTGAGGAAAGGCGACACAGGGGCGTAAATAAAAGTCGAGAAAGTCCTTGATCGTCCTCTCGCTCCGTGCAGAGGCTCGGGGGCTGCTCTCGCACCCGGCTACAGCCAAAAACTGTTGACAGCGTCAACAAACCAGCCTGATAACTTGGAACCGAGAAAGGCCGGTCCCCTCACCGAAAACGCAGCAAAAGCCTCCAAGCGAGTACATCACTCCCTTTGAGGCTCGGGGGCAACTGTCGGGTACCATAATTAGGGGTACCCCCAATGCTTCTAATCACGGCTGGTTAACACCCTCAGACCAACTGATGGGTGCGGTTCAAGCCAAGACTTCGTCTACCCGAAGGAGGCGATCTTACCCGAGCCCAGCCTCGGGTCGGAACAGTGGTCCCAGACGAATTCAGACCTCGCCCGAGGGCCTCCTCAGACGGCAGGCGCCCCCTCGGCTCTCCCGAGGCCCCGCTCGAGCAGGCTTCATCGTGAAGCAACCTTGGCCATACCGCCTCACCAACCGACCGCTTCGCAGGCGCATTAAATGCGGGGGATGCCTGACGCCGTATCCTGACACACGCGCCTCAGTCGGCCAGGCCGAAGTGACCGCAGTCACTTCGCCACTCCTCTTTACTATCCGACATGATAGGAAAACAGCGTCGCCCGCTCCGCTCCGACTGCCGTGTCAGCCACCCTGGCAACAACTGACAACAAGTCATGATCAACCACCGATCTCAAGCCTCGGGCGCAACAGGAAGCTCCGCCTCGCCCGACCTCAGGCTCCAGCCTCGGGAGGAGGTCTCCGCCTCGCCCAACCCTCGGACTCGGCCTCGACCCTGGTCTCGGGAGGAATCGCGTCCTCGCCCGACCCCGGCCTCGACCACAAGAGAAGTCTCCGCCTCGACCAACCCTAGGCTCGGACCGACCGTGCTGATAGGGGATGCATCATTCCCCTACTCATAGCCTGCTCAGGCTACAAGGAACAAGACCGGCGTCCCATCTGACTTACCCCGGCGACGGGTAATGATGGTGCCCTGCGTGCGCCAAGACGCCGGTGGCTCTCCGCCCCTTACGACAGCAAGGAGACGTCAGCAGGGTCCTCGCCGCGCTGCCAGCTGTGCTCCTATAGGACTCATGCGCTCCTCCGGTGGCCACGCCATCACATGTATAGCGCCCAAACTCTCCCCCGACGGCCACGTTGGCATGTACACAGGGCTTAGGCACTCCACTGCCGGACACGTTAGCGCATAGCTACGCCCCCCATTGTACAGCTGGACCCTCTCCTTGCCTCTATAAAAGGGGTGTCCAGGACCACCCTAAGGGAGGTTGGGGGGTTCGTGCGAGGGGAAGCGGCGTACGAGCCCTCTCTCTCTCCCTCACGCGACGCGCTTGTAACCCCTACTACGAGCGACACCCCTGGTGCAGGATAATACAAGGCTTGTCCCACATCTTGTGTTCCATCTCGCGCCAACCCATCTGGGCAGGGACACATAGCGACAATTTACTTGTCGGTCCAAGGACCCCCCCAGGGTCGAAACGCTGACAAATATAGAATAGACTAAGTACAACATTTTAATCTATATTTCATGACAAAACAAATTTACCAGATGATAATAAATATTATTGTGAGACTAATGCAACTAGAATGGATCAAAACGGAGTTGCGGTTATTGAATTATGAATTTATGAAGATTTAACAGTGGTGTATAAAAGAAATTAAGTACAAAATCTCTGTTTAGGTTTCATAACAAAATAAAGTTTCTGAATGATAAACAATATTATTACAAGTCTAATGCAACTGGAATGAATTAATTTGGAGTTAAATTGGATTTATTATGAATTAAACAAGTTTCTTGATTTATTTTTAAACTAAAAATCATTTTCCTAACTTAATTACTTGATTTAATCAATCCCTGGGCTGCGGCCATAATTTCAGAGATGTCCAAGGTCAAGTTTGCAAGTTTCCAGGACCTATGTGTATTTATCTTCTCAGGCGAATGGACTGCGGGTTATTTTAACAAGAGCGCAGGGGCTCTTTTGCATATCTGCTCGGCTGAAGGGGTATGAGTCAATCAGGATCGTCCAATCAAAAGCCGAGGGCCCAGATTAGATTGCGAATCCTATGAACCAGTGCGCGCTACTGGCCGCTAGATCATGGATCTACGGTCAGTATTTAATGGGACGTGATCCAATACGGGCCATCCGATCTGCCCAATGGTTCGGATCCAATCACCGAAAGGGTACTCCTACATCTATTCCTAGCCCTTCATCTCTGGATCAACGGTCGTTGACACGTCGTCCCGATCCCCAGTCGCACGAGGCGGCGCCGCCCATGTGCAGCGGTGGTCCACTGCCGGAATCACACCAAGCGACACCAGGGAGCGACAATCCTCGGTCCAAGACCCGATACATGGTATGGAGATCAATTCGAATAAGTTATGCGGATATCTACCGATGATTATGCGCCCAGGGATCCGGACCTCGAGGTTTAGCGGCACTGCGGCTACAGAGCAGCACCGGTGAGAAATTCCCATTCGCCCATGACGTCCAGAGCTCTGATTCGACTTCGATTACCATCCCCACATGCTGACGAATCGATCAAGACACATCCAAGGACCCCGGGCGACCCCCAGCTGTGAGGCGTTGGTGGCGGCCATCTCCTGCTTCACTCTATGCTCCTTGATCTCCCTCTTGGTTCATCAATGGTGGAGGAAGAGGATCACGCCACAGTTTTATAGCCGGGGATGGGGACGAGCTCGGTCAGGCTACGCGACGGGTGCAGGAGATCCTCCGTGGATTCCGCGGCGTTAGCTCTGCGCTCGAGCCACGCGTTCTGTTACGCAGGAAGGGGAACGATCTGTCCAAGCGGGCCCACCCGTCATCCACACAGCACGACAGGGCAAGGCAATGCTGAGGAGTGCGCGTGTGACGCCAGTTGGGCCGCGCGACTTGGGTAGAATAGAGGGTGATTGGGCCGGCCAGGGAAGAATGGGCCCAGATGCGGTTTTGGTCCCTATTTCATTCTTAATTTCCACTTTCTTTCTTTTTACTATTAGATTCCATATTTAACTTCAAACTTTTGTGGCGAATTTGTACTCAAATTTTGAATATATGATTTAAACATATTATTATGGTTTAAATTTATTTATTTATAAATTTATTTTGGTATTGTGTAGTATCTTCTCTCTTTCCCTCTCTATTTTCAAACCCTAATTTTCAATTTGGGGTTCAATCCATATCTCAATTTATTTTTGTATTTTTATTTATATTATTGTGACTATTATTTAATGCACAAACAAAACTCCAACATGAGGCATATTTTATGGATTTGTCTTACTTAATTCTTTAAATGTGATTACTTCCATGAGGTAATGAGTGAATGGTAAAACACGTAACGTGACCAACTCTTATATAATTTTGGGTATTACAAATCCTACCCCCCTTAACAGAAATCTCGTCCTCAAGATTTGTAAAAAAAGGGATGCAGACGGATTGGTTTGTAATGTAGCTTTTTGCTTCTAGTTGGTACCAAAATCAAGAGATTTTTTTATACAAATGAGTAGGTGATTAGGAAGGCATGGGTATATATGTATAGCCACCAAATGTGTAAGAAAAAATGACTTTAAAGCATGGAGAGGTTTGGGTAGGACGTAGTAGGGTAAGGAAGGACTCCATCATGCATAGTGGATCTTGATTCCTTTGGAAGTATGGCTTGACTCTTATTATTCCTCAATGAGCTTGATTTCCTTCTTCTCGAGTCTTGATGTCTTTATCCGGGTTAGGGAAAAGAGGTTAGGATAGATTTGTAGGCAACAAATTAGTAGGTAGTGTAGTTGGTTTAGTAGGTAGCTATGAGTTGAATGAGATTAGTCAGAATCTAGTTTGGTTGTTTTGCTTCTGTAGGTCAAGTTGTTGGGTATGGCCGAGTTGATCTAGGTCACCAATTTAGGCTTAAGTGAATTTGGAGTATGGCCTTATCCTTTGTACCAGCATTAAGTAACTTACTCTAGATGAGATCATATTAGGTTAGGTAGGTATGGATTAGATTGGACCAGATCTAGAATAAATTGATATGACTATTTTAGACTAGATAAGTTCTGGATTAGCTCATGGTTGTTATTCTAGAGTGGGATAAATGTGCTTATTAGGGCAAGATGAATCCATAAGGATAAGGTAGAATCTCTTGAGGTCAGTTAGATCTATTATGATAAGATAAAATCTTTTCAGGATAAGATGATTATATTAAGGTAAGAGGGTATCTTTTAAGATAATATGGATCTTATGAGTGTAGGATAGAATCTTTTAAGATGAGATGTATATTGTTAGGCTAGATACTTTAATGAGGGATAATCTTGTTTGTCTAGTTACTTTTATAAGCATTTTTTCCTTTATTTATATGCAGATGTAATTGTGGACATTACTCCACAACCCATCACACTCAATCAAAGATCCAAATCAGACAAGTATCATAAGAACAAAACATTCAAATTCATAGATATATATAAAAATAGTTTTATTTTTGTTCCTAAGAGTAGGTCTCCTATTCCTAAAGGTCACTTTAGGCACGGGATTTCAAAGTGTGAAATCCACATTTGTCTTTAGAGGGAAAAGGTAAGAATAATCAGAGTAAAGCAGCAGTAGATGAGAAAAGATTAAGGAAAGTTTAGAAAGAATCAGAGTAGTAAAGATAAGTAGACAATGGTTGTCCAGTTCTATCTAGGTTTCATCCTACAGTCAACATTCCTCCGATACCACTTCTGTCACACCCGGGTTTTAGGGGCACCAAGACCCAGGCGCGAACATAATCACCAGGTGTGCTGGGACCAAGTCTCACACATATGATGAATCATGGCACATGATCGAATGTCACATCTTTACTATATAACAGGAGTTCTATACAAAATAAATAAATAATTACATTATAAGGAGACAATGGTCCAGCAACCCAAAGTTGACTGGGAGCCGACGGCCTAGACCTCTCACGAACACAACGCAGCATCCTCCATGCGCCTCATCCTGTGGTACCTGTTCTTGACCTGTGGGGGGTGAGACAGCAAGAGTGAGCTCACATACGTTCATAGCTCAACAAGTTGTGGGGAATAATGTGCATGAACTCGCCAAAGGTGGGAGCTCACGTGAATTGTAAGGCTTACCAAAGAGGATGGTTAGAGCTGAGCATTGCTTTTAAAGTTGATCAAAATTTTATTAGCAGTTACTAAGTATAAGTAAGTACCAACCCAATTAAGTAGTAGAACAAAAGTAACAACATCACATGCGATGCAATGCATATGACAAATTGAATTTAGTTCCATAAATTAATCATGTGAGGGTCCGAGCTGCTCATGACCGTGAGCACGGCTGATATACCAGTTTTACACTCTGCAGAGGTTGCACATCTTTACCCACAAGTCATGTTACCCATCTGCCAAGGGATCGTGACTTCCCATACACCTCTACCGAGGAGGCGAGGCAGGGTAACACTACGAGGCCTTTACAAAGTTCCACTAGCTTCAGAAAACCCGCTACAGTTTATAGGAAGCTCCAATGCAGGGACCCCTCGCATGACCGCCATCACAGCAAAATCATCCCAAGGGCCTCCCTACACTGACCACTCCCCTACTGCCCTTGCCCCTTTTAGGTAAGGTAGTCTTCCACTAGCTTTCCTAATTAATCAGCCAAGGGCATCCCATTAAACCCTTGTGGTAGCACTATTTTCCCGGGTGGTCGCTCCATGTTCCAATAAACATAATGATCTTATCATGAACAGAAATAATAAACTGATAATAAAAGTGTAATCATGAATAATGTATCTTCATACCCAAAACCACATAAAGCACTAGCAAGTACTACCCAAAAAGTTCAGTGGTAAACAAGGCATAAAGATAGACAAACTAGGGTAACCTATTGGGTCCCATCAAAATTAACCTATGCAGATCATTATGATTAATTAGAACATGAGTGGGTAAAAAGAAGTGATCAAGGGCACAACTTGCCTAGGACTTGAGATTCCAGGTACCACTTGCTCTTCGGATGACACGTGACCTCACTGCTAGTCGTAGCAATACAGACAAACATGGTATATGCAAAATTAACATCACACCATACATAAGAATAAACTATGTAATAATAATCTACGCGTCGCTACAAGATCGTGGGCGCAAGAATTACTAAATTCGGAGCTACGTTTACCGAGTTATGATTTTCCGAAGATCCACGTGGTTAAATATAGAATAGACTAAGTACAACATTTTAATATATATTTCATGACAAAACAAATTTACCAGATGATAATAAATATTATTGTGAGACTAATGCAACTAGAACGGATCAAAACAGAGTTACGGTTATTGAATTATGAATTTATGAAGATTTAACAGTGGTGTATAAAAGAAATTAAGTACAAAATCTCAGTTTAGGTTTCATAACAAAATAAAGTTTCTGAATGATAAACAATATTATTACAAGTCTAATGCAACTGGAATGAATTAACTTGGAGTTAAATTGGATTTATTATGAATTAAACAAGTTTCTTGATTTATTTTTAAACTAAAAATCATTTTCCTAACTTAATTACTTGATTTAATCAATCCCTGGGCTGCGGCCATAATTTTAGAGAAGTCCAGGGTCAAGTTTGCAAGTTTTCAGGACCTATGTGTATTTATCTTCTCAGGCGAATGGACTGCGGGTTATTTTAACAAGAGCGCAGGGGCTCTTTTGCATATTTGCTCGGCTGAAGGGGTATGAGTCAATCAGGGTCATCCGATCAAAAGCCGAGGGCCCAAATTAGATTGCGAATCCTGTGAACCGGTGCGCACTACTGGCCGCCAGATCATGGATCTACGGTCAGTATTTAATGGGACGTGATCCAATATGGGCCATCTGATCTGCCCAACGGTTCGGATCCAATCACCAAAAGGGTACTCCTACATCTATTCCCAGCCCTTCATCTCTGGATCAACGGTCGTTGACACGTCGTCCTGATCCCCAGTCGCACGAGGCGGCGCCGCCCAGGTGCAGCGGTGGTCCACTGCCGGAATCACATCAAGTTACGCCAGGGAGCGACAATCCCCGGTCCAAGACCCGATACACGGTATGGAGATCAATTCAAATAAATTACGTGGATACCTACCGATGATTATGCGCCTAGGGATCCAGACCTCGAGGTTTAGCGGCACCGCGACTACAGAGCAGCACCGGTGAGAAATTCCCATTCGCCCATGACATCCTGAGCTCTGATTTGACTTCGATTACCATCCCCGCATGCTGACGAATCGATCAAGACACATCCGAGGACCCCGGGCGACCCCCAGCTGTGAGGCGTCGGTGGTGGCCATCTCCTGCTTCACTCTGCGCTCCCTGATCTCCCTCTTGGTTTATCAATGGTGGAGGAAGAGGATCACGCCACGGGTTTATAGCCGGGGATGGGGACGAGCTCGGTCAGGCTGCGCGATGGGTGCGGGAGATCCTCCTTGGATTCCGCGGCGTTAGCTCTGCGCACGAGCCACGCATTCTGTTACGCAGGAAGGGGAACGATCTGTCCAAGCGGGCCCACCCGTCATCCACACAGCACGACAGGGCAAGGCAATGCTGAGGAGTGCGCGTGTGGCGCCAGTTGGGCCGCGCGGCTTGGGTAGAATAGAGGGTGATTGGGCCGGCGAGGGAAGAATGGGCCCAGATGCCGTTTTGGTCCCTATTTCATTCTTAATTTCCACTTTCTTTCTTTTTACTATTAGATTCCATATTTAACTTCAAACTTTTGTGGCGAATTTGTACTCAAATTTTGAATATATGATTTAAACATATTATTATGGATTAAATTTATTTATTTATAAATTTATTTTGGTATTGTGTAGTATCTTCTCTCTTTCCCTCTCTATTTTCAAACCCTAATTTTCAATTTGGGGTTCAATCCATATCTCAATTTATTTTCATATTTTTATTTATATTATTGTGGCTATTATTTAATGCACAAACAAAACTCCAACATGACGCATATTTTATGGATTTGTCTTACTTAATTCTTTAAATGTGATTACTTCCATGAGGTAATGAGTGAATGGTAAAACACGTAACGAGACCAACTCTTATATAATTTTGGGTATTACATTCCCCTTGCCTTTCAATGGCCTTAGAGTAGTTTCCCCTTTGTAAGGAAGAACACCATTTAATTAAAAGAAACGTATAGCAACGAGATGTTTGTTGTTGCATGCTTGTGTTGTTTGTCTTTGGGTGATGACTGATTTGCTTCTTTGTGATGAGTGTTGATGTGTTGTGGACCTTGGTCTGCAATGACATCAGTTTACTAGCTGAGTGCCATATAGTTAGGTAGCCGGGTGCCCTCCCTTTTCTCTCTTTAATCCATATATACTTACCTTTTCTATCTATACCCTTCTCCCTTGGATATGTCCGATTGGCATCCTACAACCTCTCTTAACCAGTCAAGATCAGAGTCGACGACATCTTCATCAAGTGTGTATCAATGCTTCTGTTAAGGGGGTTAGCCGCTAACCCCAATGAAGACAATGCGATCAACATCAACCAACAAGACCAGAGTGGCGCAGCGGAAGCGTGTGTGGGTCCTAACCCACAGGTCCAGGAGATCCTCAACAATTGCATTGATCAGTCTCAAGCATCTGAAGGTCAAAGCAACTAGGCCACATGTTAAAGTTGCCAGAGTCAAAGTTGAGTCAAGAGAAGCTATAAAAAACCAATAGACCAATCTCATTTTCTTGCTAGCCTCTTCTTGAATCTCGAGGGCGAGATTCTGTTAAGGGGGTTAGGTTTGTAACACCCTGAATTTGGGGGTATAAAATTCCTTTTCTAATATCCACCAAATTCAGGTGTTACTCTCTCATTTCTTTGCTTTCTTTTTTTCTCTTACTAAAAGTGGAGAATTATTTCGTTTTATATCTAGGTGTAAGCCTAGTAAAGTAAAATCCTAGAGGAGCTTGAGTGTTGCATTCGTGCCGATGCATAGTGTTTATGAGTGCAAAATGTTATCGAAAACATGTTAAAAATATCTCGAGAACGTTCCCCAAGAGTGGTTGGAATCTTTGGAACGTTTCTTCGAATATTAAATATGAATTTTAGTTTTTTTCTAATATTATTTAAATACCTAAAAATTTAGCATTTGCGAAAACTATAAAAATCTGGAATTTTGATAATACATATATATTTCTTCTTCCTCTCGTCGAGCTTGTTCCAAATCTCGTGCTTCTTTCGCGAAATCACCGAACCGCTTCCTCCCGCGAACAGCATGCTGCTCGCGTCGGCTATCCTCGTCATTTTGGGCCCACAGGCCAGCTCTGACCATCTCCATCTAATTTTATCTAATCCTATCTTATCTATAAAAACATCCCCTCCCGCCGTCACATAACCCCTCGTCTCGCCCTAGATCCAGATCGCGCAAGTCTTCGGTTACCAGGTATGCTCCTTTTCGCCTTCTCTCCCTACGTTCATCTCTGTGCACGTAGGCAGGACGACCGCAACGGTGTCTTCATCCCTTGCCCCTATGCTCCTCCCTACGTGCGGCGCGGCAGCACGGCCAAGAGGCCATGGAGCGTAGCCTGGCGCGGCATGCAGCCAGCGTGGCCACCGGCTCGCGCAACCACCCGAGCTCGCCCCTAGCCGCAGGCAGCAGGGCGCTCGCGCACAACCCCAGTGAGGAGCCCCTCTACGCTGCCCGACGCCCCTCCCTCTACCTCCCTTGGCCACGGCCCCCTTGCCCCCTCGTCTTCTCCTTTGCGCGGCGCGGCCAGCATGGTTCTGCGCGCGCGGCTCCCAGCCTGCCCAGCCCCGGTGCCCCCTGCTCCCTGGTCGAGCAACGCCGCTACTCCACCCGTCCTCCTGCACGCACGTAGTGCCGACGGCCTGCCTCCAGGCACTCCGCACGATCGCACCAATGGCCGTCTCGCCCCTGCCAGCGTCATCCCCTGGTTGCTGCTCCCAGTGTGCCCAGCAGCCGAGCACACCCCATCGGCGAGCCCCTAGGGCACGGCCAGGAGGCCCTTGGTGGCGTGTAGGTGAGCCTGGCCCCTCCCCAAGCGTGGAAACCGCCGTGGCCGGAGATCCCATGGCCAATCCCCTCTTCTCCCTTCTCCTCCTCGTCGTTCTCTGTTTTTTTCTTCTTTCCCAAGGTTGAAGAATGGGAACTGCTCCCACTCTATTGTCTTGTGCGCGTGGTGCCTCAAAGGAGAGAGAAAACTGATCACCCACACTTGATCCCACTCACTTTGACCAGTTGTGGCTGAGATCCATGTGACCCTTTGTGTGGCACGGTTCTGACCGATAGGATCATGCCACATCGCCGTTATTACGCTATTTATTAAAATATGTATTAACTTTGGCGTTAGATATTTGATTCATTCCGTTCCCGTTACATTAACCGTGTAATTATCTAGTGCACACGTTAAAATTATTATGTTGTCACCACACATGTTTTAGCTGAATAATTAGTTATTGGTTTGTTCGAGGGTTATTAATAACAATTTAATTAGAACGAGTCTAGTTTTAACTCGTGCTTTTATAAATATAAATGTTAACTAACTTGATTAATACTAGTTTAATACTTTTAACTAATTATTTACTTGTTCTTGATTTTCACGCGACATCGTTTGCGCGTCATTGTGTTGTTCGCGCGCGTGGTCGCATTGATTCGCACGTGTCGTGCACTATCGTGCACGTTGTTTTGTATGTTGTCTGTGCGCTGTTTCGCACAGTGTCGCGTGTCATCAAGCGTCATTCGCATGGGTCGCGCATTGTTCGCGCGCGTCGTTTGCACGAGTGGCCCTCGTCGTCGTCGAGTTGTTCGTGTCGTCGTCGAGCTGTTCGTGTCGTCGTCGAGTTGTTCGTGTCGTCACGCGTCATTCGCGTTTGTCGTGCATGCTATTTTTGCGTGTCGCGCGCCTTGCCGCACGTCGTTCGCACGCTGCCAGCATGCTGATTCACGTGTCGTTCGTGTGTGTTTGTCGAGCACACCGTTTTCGCGTATCGCACGTCGTTCGTGCGCGATATTAAACTGTTTGTTTATAATCACTCGCGTCGGTTAATTAATTATTTGTTTAATCATCCGCTACTAAAACAGTAAGTTGGTCAAAACAAAATAATAGTTATAATTTGTATTTGATAAATGTCGAATTAAATATTGTAATTAATACATGTTTAGTGTAAATGTGATAACTGCTCGACCGTAGCTTCGACCGTCGTGTTTCTTATGCTCGCGTAACCGTAGAAGCGCTCTCTATTTTATATTGCACGTTTTTATTATGTTTTATCTTGTATGGTGTAATATTCTTATGCATATATGTGTTTGTTTGCTTGTACATGTTTGTCTTCGCTTTGCGTTATGATTATAGCGTCGTTCCTGAGCTTCGAGGAATCGAAGATCAAGCGTTGGCAACCAAGTGATCAGGCTCTTCGAGTTCTACAAGTTTGAAGACCCTGAGCATCTATTTGGTGAAGGCAAGTGTCTTCTGACCCATTATGTCCCATTTATTTTATAATTCACTGTCCCGCATACTATGAACAACCTAAGGATTGACTAGCTTTCTATTTATCCTTGATTACCTTTTGGGTTACTATGGTTAGCTTCATGCTAGCGCTTTACTTTAATCAATGAACATGATGAGATACAATGATGATACTATGGTTTTATTCTAGATATGATGATATACTTGTGGCATTTAAGGGGACTCGAGCTATTTCTCGAGTGCCTCTCTGTAAGTACTGGTTTGTTGGATGACCACCTGGGAAAACAGTGCAACCATGAGGGTGGAATGGGACGCCCTTAGCTGAATAATTAGAGGAACTGGGGTGTAGTTCGCTTCGTCGTTGTGCCGTTAATGGGGCTCGGTGTATGTGGCTCGCTCTGCCAAGTTTGGTTTGCCCCTTGGGGAGGAGTGCGGTGCATTTAGAAAACCTAACGGTCGGCTACAGCCTCAGGGAATCTTTGTAAAGGCTTCGTTGTGACTCCCTGGCCATTCACCTTGGGAGTCAATAAGGGTCTTGCAAGCCTGGGCTAGAGAGGGAATCACGACTTGTGGGTAAAGTGCACAACCTCTGTAGAGTGTTATGAAACTGATATATCAGTCGTGCTCGCAGTTATGAGCGGCCAAGGGAGCTCCATTGATTAGAGACACATTAACCAAAGATACTTTGTTGACAAATGATGATGACGATAATGTTGGTTTCTATTATGATTATGATTATGGTTTCTGGTATTCTTTCCATTTGGAAAGAGTACTTTTGGGTTAACCACTTGGGTTAATGTTAAAACCTGGCTCTCTACTAGTAATAATTACCTGATCAACTAAAAGCAACTACTTGACCTTAACTCCACATAAAGCTAGTTCACCTCAGCCAAACGGGACATTTGCTGAGTACGTTGATGTGTACTCACCCTTGCTTTCACAAAACACCAGGTTGCATTTGGTGCAATCTATGCTCAGGTAAAGAAGAAGGTGTCGAGGCGGATCTCCAGGAGTTCTAGGACTTCGACAAGTTCGAGGATTAGGCTAGCAACCTCCCCCAGTCAGCTGCCTGTGGTGGGGTTGTTTACGTTGGCTACGTTTTGATTCTATGTACTTTGATTTATATTATGTAAATGGCTCTAGTCTGTAATATTATTACTTACTCTTTATTGTTATTCGAAGCATTGTGCTATGATGGGTCATTTATGTAATCGTTGTGTACATGAATTTCTGATCCTGGCACGTACATGGTTCGCATTCGGTTTACCTTCTAAAACCGGGTGTGACAGTACCTTCTTCTCCTTAGCCATATGGCACATGTGGCATTTGTTGGGGAAGAGGAGGGACTTGTTGAAGGCTAAGGCAGCTAGTCCTTCATCATCGGAGTCGGATGAAGAATAGTCGGAGTCCCATTCTTTTCCAATGTGCACCTCGCCCTTTGCCTTCCTATAGTTCTTCTTCATTTCCTTCTTCCCTTTCTTTTCTTGTGCCTCATCATTGTCATTATCAGGACATTGTGCTATAAAATGACCAGACTTACCGCACTTGAAGAAGGAGCGCTTTCCCTTAGACTTGCTCTTGTTGGGATATTCCTTGTGTCCCTTTAAAGCGGTCTTGAAGTGCTTGATTATAAGCGCCATTTCGTCCTTGTTGAGTCCGGCAACCTCCACTTGTGCTACCTTGCTAGGTAGCACCTCCTTGCTATTCGTTGCTTTAAGAGCAATGGGCTGCGGCTCGTAGAGAGGAAGCGGGCCGTTTGCAGCATCGTCCACGTATCTTGCTTCCTTCACCATCATGCGCCCACTTACAAATTTCCGAGAATTTCCTCGGGCGTCATCCTGGTATACCTGGGATTCTCACGGATAAGATTCACAAGATAGGGATCAATAATGGTAAAAGACCTTAGCATGAGTCGAACGACGTCATGATCCATCCATCTTGTACTCCCATAGCTTCGAATCTTGTTGACTAGGGTCTTGAGCCTGTTGTAAGTTTAAGTTGGCTCCTCTCCCCTTATCATGGCGAACCTACCTAGCTCGCCTTCCACTAGTTCCATCTTGGTAATCATGGTGGCATCATTACCCTCATGAGAGATCTTGAGGGTATCCCATATATGCTTGACATTGTCCAAGCCGCTCACTTTGTTGTATTCATCCCTGCATAGAAATGCTAGCAAAATAGTAGTAGCTTGGGCATTTTTATGTATTTGCTCATTAATAAATACATGATTGTCAGTGCTATCGAAATGCATTCCATTTTCAACAATTTCCCAAGTACTAGGATGGAGAGAAAATAAGTGACTTTGCATTTTATGACTCTAAAATGAATAGTCCTCTCCATCAAAGTGTGGGGGTTTTCCAAGTGGAATAGATAGTAAATGGGCATTCGAATTATAAGGGATGCGAGAATAATCAAAAGAATAGTTTTGATTAACCGTTTTTTCGACGAAGAGTCTTCGTCGTTGTCATCCCTTGGTGAAGAGGAGGAGGCGTCGCTGTCGTAGTAGATGATCTTCTTTATGCGCCTCTTCTTCTTCCCATCCCTCTTCTTGTGACTTGAGCCTGAGTCAGTGGGCTTGTCACCTTTTGGCTCGTCGACGTAGAGGGTCTCCTTCTCCTTATCATTGATCACCATCCCTTACCTTTAGGATCCATCTCTTCAGGCGGTTAGTCCCTAAATGAAGAGTACGGCTCTGATACCAATTGAGAGCACTAGAGGGGGTGAATAGGTGATCCTATAAAAATCAACACTAAATGGCACAAAACTTGGTTTATGAAATGTTAGTGGAATCAAAACCAAGGTGCTATGTCTAGAGAGAAAGAGATGACTTCTTCACTTAATTGCTCTTCACAAGGTGAATATTTAAACATAGAGCAATTATCAAGTGAGTAGAAGCAGAGAGAATCGCACAAAAAATAACAACAGGTGACACAGCGATTTTTATCCCGTGGTTCGGCCAAGTAGAACACTTGCCTACTTCCACGTTGTGGCGTCCCAATGGACGAGGGTTGCACTCAACCCTTTTCAAGCGATCCAATGATCCACATGAATACCACGGTTTTCTTCCTTATAGCAGATGTTCCCTTTGTGAGGAATCTCCACAAGTTGGAGCCTCTCACCCTTACAATATTCATCACAATGAAAACCACAAGAGTAAGGGAGGGAATAGAAACACACGCAAGAGCTAGAGTCACAACAGCGACACGCACACAAGTCAAGAAACGAGCACACAAACACAGCGTAGCGAATTCACAGCTCAACAAGTCCTCAAATCTCAAACACAATGATCTGGATGCGTGCTTGCAGAGTCTAGGTGTCTTAGGATGTTCAATGGAGGCTTGGTGTTCTGCTCCATGTGTAACACCCCAGGTGTTACATAAGGCCCTAGCTCAATGAACACACCTATGTCCTACTTATCCTATATGCTAAATTGGAAAGTGAAGGCACTAAAAGTTTTAAGAATCATGGCTAAGCTAAGTATTAATCCTAATAAAAGAGACACCCAAGCCTTCATACATTCTCACTCATGAAAAAGATTCTAAAACCCTAATTTCCCTCTTAAGCCATTAAACCCTAAACATGGGATAAAAGGGAAAAGATTATGCAAATAGCCAAATCATGAAATAAGACCTATACCAAGGATAAAGTACATTAGTAAATCTACAAGATTTAGTAAGGGAAATATTGCAAAATGGCCCAACAAAAACCCCAAAATAATTCAATAAGTGGAGAGCACACTAGAGCCATCAAAATTTTCTCTAAATCCCAAATCAACCCTAGCCTAAAGATCAAATGCGTTCACCCTTTTGCTGGCGCCAAAACCACTTGGTCCAAATAACAAAAAGTGGCCAAACTACCCAAGGCACATCCCAGAAAAAATTGAAACCAAACTAGGGCCATTTGACATGGTTTGGCATCCTTTTTGTCGTTGGTAAACAGTGTAGACAGACAAAACTTGGCGCCCCCATATCTTCTCAGCTAGGGCAGATCTTGCCTTGGAACTTACATGAACTAGCTAGCCATAGGTGCCAGGAAGAAATCTTGCACAAGACCTTTGGCGAGATTCGCACGTTTGTGACCTCTGCAGGCGCAAGAACTTGGGCAGATGAACACGGCCACGTGTTCGACACGCCCTGGCAACGCCAGAGCACGCCCTCGGTGCTCAGCCCGCGCGCGCAGCCCCGCGCCGTGTCACCCAGCGCCCGTAGCTATAAAACCTGCACCGGTCTCGACCGTACACCCCCGCGCGCCCCTGACCCAGCCCGAGCACGAGTTCACCGGCGATAGCCCAGAGAACAGTGTGCTAGCGACTGCGCAAGCCATGGCCACCATAGACCGGCCAAGCTAGCCATCCTCCGCCCCGTCTGACCCTTGGGATAGCTTCTCCGGATCTCAGTGAAGCTCCCCGAGCAGAGGATTGAACAATACCTCACCAGAGACACCGGATTGACGTCGCCGGACTTCAACCGGCCGCTGTCGCACGTAGACCGAGCCCCAAGGTAAACCATTCATCGATTCCTTGTACCTATAGCATCCATAGCATCCAGTGAAGCTCCCCATGCCGTTTGATTGAACCCTACCGCCGTGACCAGGCCGGAGCACACGTCGCCAACGAGCCCGACTGCCTGCACACGCGGTCAGCCCTATTTCGGCCATCACCATCGACGATCCGCACCTCGAAGTGACCGTCAAAACCTCCCGGACCTCACTCAACCCTTCACCGGACCTCCCTCGCCGCCGGTAAGCCGCGCCACCCTTTTTCCTCTCTGTGGTCACTGTTGCAATGGGGAAGGAGCCTGGGTTGAAAGAAAGAAAAGCCAGGGGGGTTTTGCGAGGTCAGTGACACAGGGAAATAGTTTCGCAGGGGCACCGTTGAAAGGAATAGTTAGAGGAAACCCCAGGGGCCTCGGTGCAAACCTGTTTTCCTTAAACCTTTTAAGTTTTATTCTTTTAAATAAGTACATAACTTGCAAAATTCATAACTCGATTTTTATCCAACCAAATTTGGTCAAACCAATTTTGCTAGGTCCTAAATATTATGAACTACTTAGGAAAAATGACAAACACCCTGAGTACTGCAAGACATTTTAGAGTTCTAATTTAAATAAGTACACTGTCCAAAACTAAATAAATAAAGGAAAAATAGAAATACTTTTGGACTGAGGGTAAGAAAAATCAGAGACATGCTCAACTACTAACTACCCTGTTTAAAAATGTTAAACTCCTCAGTATACTAGGTTAAGGAAGGGTTAACCACTAAAGCTTGTATTAGCCTAAACCTTAAGAAAATGAAAAAGGGAGTTTAAAATAATAACCAGAGGGCAACCACATTTTTCCTAGCTTACTTAAGTAATATAGTTCACAAGAAAATTTTGTTGAACCCTCTGTTAGTACAAAACAAATGCACCACATTTTATTTCTTAAAAACAGTGAGAACTTAGAAAAATCTTTAAAAATAACCCTAAGGAGAAACCACCCCAATCCTTAGGATAACTAATAATATGCTAGTATGAATCTAGGAAAAATATGAGTTCTGTTGTTTGATATTTTTCAAACAACAAGTTAGTTATGAGTGCCTTTTTGACATTAAACTTTGGAAAAATCACAACTAAATGACCAGTGGAGCACTTTCTGTGATTTTTGCACAAGAGACCTATTATTAACCATAGATATTAGCAAGAATAAATTTTAGTCCGGAACCCTCACCTAAATCAAAGCTGTAGTATAAAGTGACCATCTACCCTCACTTTTGTTATTTTGCCCAAGGTTTATCTGAATTAATTCTAACCTAAAATTGATAGAATAAACTACAGAGACCAATGTTTACCCACTGTAATTTTTGTAACATTTTTGGAAAATTCTAAACCACCATGGTAGTTCAAGAGCACTCAAAAATTAAGCATAGATAGAAAGTAAAAGGGGAATTGTGGAAGAAATTAATATTATTCAACTAAACCTCTCTAAGAGTCCAATAAAACATAAAGGAGATGATTAAAATCCTTAAGTTCACTAAAGACCCAAAAATAGTTGTGTACAAAACACTAGGAACACCATCCGATAAAGAAACCCTAGTGTACCCACTGTTTTAATATTGTTTCACTATGCATAGTATTTACTAAATGGACATATTATTAATAAACCTGTATCTTATTCATTGCATTCGATAGAATGTAACCTCGCTGACGGAGAGTACATCCTCGTTTCGGAGCAAGGAGTTGCTCAGGAGGTAGTCCAGGAGCCAGCACCAGAGCCTGCTATCGAGGATCTGCCTGCCCCAGCCTTGGAAGGCAAGCCCCGGTTTTATGCATAACCATTATATATATGCTATTTTACTGCACTTAATGTTTGTAGGATTGTATTGTGCACTTAAGTGTAGGAGTTGACTGAAACCCTAGTTGCATGAACTCAGGATTCCCTTTAAGATGGATACTAGTATGCTAGGTCGAGTAGCTGCTTTGCTAATTAGGGATCTCGGTAGAAGTCGAGTGATTTTTCTAGCACTCGTGCGAGGTCAGGAATTGGTTGTATCCATTTTTATATCATAATGATGATAGTCCGTGGACAACGATCCATGGGGATGTGTTGTCTACGAGATGAGAAATGGGAATAAGGATTAAAGTGTGGTACCATGTGTCAAGCGTTTGAACGTACTAAGTACATGCCGAGAAATATGGTAAATCGGTAAGCCTAGTACCTGAGTGAACCTGGCAGCAGACTTTACCCCTCACGCGACCTGAGACGTGGTCTCCCATTCCGGTTATGGTGGGTACAAGTCCGGTCACTACACGACGGCAGTCGGGGTCAGTGAGGCATTGTATGCCAAGGCGGTGAGCCCTGTTCTGTTGACAGGGAATCGATGGGGACGGTTTATATGTGTGGGGACTGAGTGCCTCGCCATGTCGTGTGTTTAGGTTTACCTTGCAAGGTTTAAAAACTTGATTTGAATCGTCTGCTTCTCACAGCTAATGAGACTGCTTGATCCATGCTGCTACATTGAGTAATAAGTGGAAATGGGTTGATTGGCAAAAGATGTTGATTGCTAAAAATGTCTGATACCATGTATGAGTAGCTAGGTATTGACTTAGTTTAAGAAGGATCATATTAAAACTTGAAAAGCTACAACTTGATGTTAGACTCAGCCAAACAGCTGCATGTCTAGGGGTAGAGGATTAGACTCCTCACACCGGGTAAGTCTAGCTGAGTATTAGTATACTCAGCCTTGCTTGTGGCATAAATTTTTTTATAGGTTCTCTTGAGGAAATGGTTGCTGGAGTGACTTGGCCGTCTACCTTGCCACCGGGTTGGATAGTCGAGTGGGACCCTACCTCAGCAGGAGAGGAGCATGAGGAGTGATGGGCCAGGCTTCCCCATCCTCCCTTTTATTTATCGTTAGTTAATTTCGCTACATCTCAAACAATGATTACTACTTCTGCAAAACTCCGATGATGTTGTAATAACCTTAAGCACTTCTTTAATGTATGGTTTTATGCTTTATTGTATTTGCTCTGTGCCTCACCTTCGATTGAGTACGTGGTACTTGATCCTGTTAGTGGCCTTGTTGGATTAGAATCGAGGGACTCACATTTTATTCCTATTTAAGTGTGGTCTAGCCTCTAAGGTAGGACTTGGGCACTTAAGTTGGAATAATTCGGGCGGTTCCACCACAGCTGGTATCGGAGCTTGTACCACCACAGAGGAATCAATAAATCATAATTACCAACCTTTTTAAAAGTAAAACTTGTTTGGAAACCAAGTTGGATAGCTGTTAGGACGATAAGGATAGACCTAGGACGTGAAGCATTATGATACTAGATGGGTAGCTAGGTGGCTATTTTAATATGCCCTACAGGCTGCTATGATATAGGTGGGGGATTTCTATACCCCTATATACTTGATGTGAGGCCACTTAGGACGAGCATGCATGCAATATTTTTCTAGCTTCTTAGTAAAATGTCAATATTAATAAAAAGCTACATAATCAAAGAGACACCCGTAATAAGAAATTAAGTCTACATCAAAGATCTCAACTTAACCATGGAAAGCCAAGCACTAGTTTCCTTTTATTTTTGGGATTCTTTTCTTTTTCGCTTACACTTGCCCTTACAACAGATGACTTCTCACGTATCCACGGAAGGAGGGAACGCACATTCCCACATATACGGGCTTGCACGAGAGGGTTTTCCCCGCATTTTGTGGGAGGTACTGCAGGGAGCCGGTTATGCTACGCCTCCCCAGTATGCGGTGCAGTTGTTCGAGGAGCACCGGGTACCCCGCTGTAGGGTGAGGATGACCTTGGAGCCTCATCCCTTGCAGCCAGGATGGCGTTCATTGGACTCCGAGTCTTTCTGTTTCAAGGCTGAGGATACTATTGAGTCCACTGCTCTGCATGTGCTGACAACCTTCTGCGGATTTCACCCCTTGGAGCTGTCAACCCACCCCATTGGCTTGTTCCCCGCTAAAAAGGAGGACGACCGAATGTGGAAGGATCGGGTTCAGAATGCTAAGGATGTGTGGGCTCTCTACCCTAGACATACCGCTCACCTGATGGTTCGGTGCATGAGTGCCCTGTATCGTCTGCAGGCCTTGCGAGGTGAGGCGATGTCCCAGCTCATGGGCCTAGTGGAGTCTACCAAGATCACTCTAGATAACAGGGAGGACCTTGTTGTAGACTTGTCCACTGAGCTGGTGGAAAAGGATCTCCAGGTAGAGCAAATGGCTACTCAAATCCAAGAGCTTGAAGATCAGGTGGAGGCCAGAGAAAACACTATCGAGATTCTGGAAGATCAGCTTCAAACTACCCAACAATAGCTTGAGGAAGCCAACCAGCACTTGGATCTGCACCATCAAGAGATTCAGGATATTGGAGGCAGAAGGGGCCGATGAGGATGTAGACATCGAGGGAGGAGAGGAGCCGGAGCCTAAATCTAGTTTGGACACTGCTGGCTCAGGAAGACCACCTTCCCCCGAGTCTAGTGTTGCCTTGTTTGCTCATTAGATCATAGAGTTAGGATAGAAGTGTGCGGCAGTAGAACTCCTCGAAACTAGCTTAGCTTTTGCACCTTGGAGGTACTAGGCTAGAGAAAGTTGAGTATTTTGAGCACTGCTGTAACTGTTGGAAAACTCTTTTGGCATGATGAATGATGGATGGTTTCTATTTTAAGTATGAATGAAAATATATCCTGTTGGTACCAATTCTGAAAAGCAAGGGAATATTTGGAATCTTGCAAACCTTGTTATTTAAGATCTTTTTATCATGTGCAATCACGGATTTCAATGTATGATATTAAGAACATCCTAAATTTCAGATGGCAGGAAGAGCGCGTCGTGGACAGAATGAGCGCATTCCTCCACCATCGCCGCAGCCTCCTACCATGCAGGAGCTGATGGCTCAGTAGAATGAGATTTTGCGATAGCTAGCCCAACGTCAGCCACCGCCTCAGCATTATGGTGGTGGTGATCATCATCATCATCCCCTAGCCGTAGCCACTTATCAGGAGTTCCTCAGTACTCAGCCGCCGTTGTTCACCAGGGCGGAAGATCCACTTGATGCTGATGTGTGGCTTAGGGTGGTGGAATCAAAGTTTCCACTACTGAATGGAGAGTGCTCAGATGCGGCCAAGGTCCGTTTCGCCACCCAGCAGCTTCGTGGGCCCGCGCGGACATGGTGGGACCATTTCCTCGCTATGCAACCGGTTGACCACATGGTTGAGTGGGGAGGGTTCAAGGCAGCATTTAGAGGGCATCACATACCAGCAGGCATCATGGACCACAAGCTCAATGAGTTTCTGGCACTCACTCAGGGAAGTCGTACAGTGTTGCAGTACACCCAAGCTTTCAATGACCTGTGTCAATACGTAGGCTATCATGCTAACACGGATGAGAAGAAGAGAGACAGATTTAGGTGGGGCGTCAGTACTAAGCTCCGTGACCGTCTCAACACAGTCAATGCCAACAACTACAATGAGTTGGTCAACATGGCCATATCTCAGGAGGATTGCATCACAGCTCGTCAGGCAGAAAAGAAGAGAAAGACTCCTATGACAGGACCTTCAGCTCGGCCTCAGCGCTTCAGGATTGTGTCTGACACTCAGAGCAGGGGACCTCAGCAGCAGTAGGGATGATGGGTGATTCGACCTCAACAGCAGCAGCAGCAGCAGGCACCCAACTGCTCTCAACCCCCAATTCAGAGGAACAACAACCAGCCACAGCAGCAGTACCGTTAGAGCAATGACAACAGGTGTTTCACTTGTGGTAGCACTAGACATTATGCCAAGAATTGTCCCAAGAACCAGCAGAGGCAGGGGCAGAATGCAATTCAGAACCAAGGCAAGAGGCGGAGGGTGCAAGTGAGGCAAGGCAGGCTGAACTTCACCACGTTGGCTGACATTCTGGAGGGAGCACCTGTCATGACTGGTATCTTTTCTGTTTTGAATTTCTCTGCAGTCATTCATTTTGATTCTAGTGCATCACACAGTTTTATAAGTGCAAAAATTTAGTGCCAAATGTCAGCTACCTTTTCATCACACCAATGGGGGCATTACGATTGCAACACCGGGAGGTAGGGTTGCCACCTATCAACTCAACCGACATGTGCCCATAAAATTTGGTAGTCTTATAATTAAAACCACCCTCCTTATCATGGGATTGGAGAGCGTGGATATCATTTTGAGAACTGACTGGTTATCACGGCATCAGACATTAATTAATATCGCAGCAAGAGCCATTGAAATACATTCACCTACTTGTGGTGAAATCACGTTGTACTTGCCTAGCCAAGGTTGTACCTGTTCTTGTGCCTTCGCCCTGATAGAGTCACCCGTAGAGAGGATTCCAGTGGTCTGTGAGTACCCCGATGTTTTCCAAGATGAATTGCCAGGGATGCCACCCGACAGAGACATAGAGTTTGCAATTGAGCTGCAACCTGGAACCGCACCTATATCCAAGAGACCCTATAGGATGCCTCCAGTAGAGTTAGCCGAACTGAAGAAGTAGTTACAAGAATTATTGGACAAGGGATTCATTCGTCCAAGTACTTCACCATGGGGATGTTCAGCCTTGTTCATGAAGAAGGATGAGAGTCTGAGATTGTGTGTGGATTACCGCCCTCTCAATGCGGTAACTATCAAGAATAAGTATCCTCTGCCCTACATTGATGTGTTGTTTGATCAGTTGGTGGGAGCCAAGGTGTTTTCCAAGGTCGACCTTCGCTCTGGTTATCACCAGATCAAGATCAGGGCCAGTGATATTCCGAAGACGGCTTTCTCTACCAGGTACGAACTTTATGAGTACTTGGTGATGTCATTCGGGCTAACCAACGCCTCAGCATATTTCATGTATTTGATGAATTCAGTGTTTATGCCAGAGCTGGATAAGTTTGTGGTGGTCTTCATTGATGATATCTTGGTCTATTCAAAAAAATGAAGACGAGCATACCAAGAATTTGCACATCATACTTCAGTGACTGCGAGAATCATCACTTATATGCTAAATTGTCCAAATGTGATTTCTGGCTGAGGGAAATCAAATTCTTGGGTCACACCATTCCTCAGGATGGGATATCAGTTGATCCTGAGAAAGTGCAAGAGGTGATGGATTGGAAGCCTCCTACCACAGTGCGGCAGATTCGGAGTTTTCTGGGATTGGCAAGATACTATCGACGATTCATTCCGGATTTCTCTAGGATTGCTAAACCAATGACCGAATTATTGAAGAAGGGAGTAAAATTTTATTGGAGTCAGAAATGTGAGGATGCCTTTCATGCATTAAGGCAGCATCTAACAACAGCACCCATGCTAGCACAACCTGACAACACCAAACCTTTTGATGTGTATTGCGATGCTTCTGGCACTGGACTGGGTTGTGTTTTGATGCAAGACAACAGAGTCATTGCCTACGCATCCCGAGCAATCAGGACTCATGAGCAAAATTACCCCACGCATGACCTAGAGTTAGCAGCAGTAGTTCATGCTCTAAAAATATGGAGACATTACCTAATGGGAGCTCATTGTAATATCTATACTGACCACAAGAGTCTCAAGTATATTTTCACTTAGGCTGATCTTAATATGAGGTAGAGAAGGTGGTTGGAATTGATCAAGGATTATGATCTAGAAGTGCATTACCATCCTGGCAAGGCAAATGTGGTGGCAGATGCATTAAGTCGAAAAGCCCAGTGCAACTGTGTAACCATGGACTCTAAGATCACTACTTTGTGTGACAAGTTGCGCAAAACCTGAACATGGAAGTTGTTTCCCCAGGTACCTTGGATTATATCTCAGTAGAGCCAACTTTACAAGAGCAGATAATCATGGCACAGATTGGCGACAAGGGTGTTCAAGTCATTAAGGAAATGCTCAATCAAAAAGTGGATAAGTATAAATGCTTTCGTCAAGATAGCAAGGGTGTTCTACGGTTTGAAGACCGACTGGTTGTTCCTAAGAACCCAGAACTTAGGAAGAAAATTTTGGCCGAAGCTCATCTTTCCAAGTTTTCCATGCACCCCGGAAGTAACAAGATGTATCATGACCTCAGATCCTTATATTGGTGGACCAGGATGAAAAGGGAAATTCCTAAGTATATATCTGAGTGCGACACTTGCCAAAGAATCAAGGCTAGTCATTTGAAGGTAGCAGGTACCTTACTACCTCTCCCCATACCATCTTGGAAATGGGAGGACCTCAGCATGGATTTCATTATGGGATTGCCCAACACCTCTCGACACCATGATTCTATTTGGGTCATTGTGGATAGGCTAACCAAGACAGCTCATTTCTTTCTAGTACATACCACCCATAGGGTAGAAAAGTATGCAGAAATCTATATTGACCAAATAGTGCGTTTGCATGGAATACCAAGGACTATCGTGTCAGACAGAGGAGCACCGTTCGTAGCACATTTCTGGGAGCAGCTGCAAGAGTCACTTGGAACCCATGTGATAAGAAGCTCAGCATACCATCCTCAAACTGACGGCCAAACGGAGAGAGTAAATCATATTCTTGAAGACATGTTGAGAGCATGTGTGTTACATTATGGCAAGGATTGGGATAAGTGCCTTTCTCTAGCAGAATTCTCTTACAATAACAGTTACCAATCTAGCCTAAAGATGGCACCATTCGAGGCCTTGTATGGGAGAAGATGTAGAACACCGCTAAATTGGTCACAAGCGGGAGAGAGGGAAATATTTGGACCTGACCTGGTGCTTGAAGCCGAGGATAAAGTCAGAGTCATTAAGAAGAACTTAGAAGCTGCTTAGGCCAGGCAGAAGAGCTACCATGATAAAAGAAGGAAGCCTCTACAATTCAAAGTGGGGGATTATGTATATCTCAAAGTGTCACCCACCAAAGGTGTTCAGAGATTTGGGATCAAGGGCAAATTAGCTCCTCGCTATATTGGGCCCTATGAAATCAAAGAGACTTGTGGACCTGTAGCGTACCAGTTGAAGTTGCCACCGCATATGTCAGCAATTCATGATGTGTTCCACGTGTCTCAGCTAAGGAAGTGTGTCCGCTTACCCACCAAAGTGCTACCTGAACCTGAATTGGAGATAGAACCGGACTTGTCATATCAAGAGCACCCCATCAAAGTATTGGACCAAAAAGAAAGGTCAACTCGAGCAAGGTCAATCCGAATGTATAAGATTCAGTGGAGAAACCATTCAGAAGAAGAGGCTACTTGGGAAACTGAGGATTTTCTACGCTCTCACTTCCCCGATTTTCTGCCTAAAGGAATCGGTACATAACCCAAAACACCCACCCCCACCTGCCCTTTGAATCTAAATATAAGAGAAACATAGTTAATAAGAACAGAGTAAATTGCGAAACTAAATCTAGAAGGACTTCCTTCTGAAGTTGCAAAGAGGATGACATTCGAAGAGCAGTCTACTAGAGAAT
This sequence comes from Zea luxurians, assembly GCA_029449295.1. Taxonomy (NCBI): domain Eukaryota; kingdom Viridiplantae; phylum Streptophyta; class Magnoliopsida; order Poales; family Poaceae; genus Zea; species Zea luxurians. Next base: position 30,003,430 of record JAOPSE010000010.1, on the reverse strand, counting down.
CTGGACCAAAAAGAACCACAATACACGGGCACGCACCTTCTGTGCACCCCGCTAAAGGATCCCTACCCAATCTCAGGACGAGATTCCTTTAGGGCTTGTTCGGTTATTTTCAATCCATACGGATTGGAGGGGATTGATACGGATTGAGAGAAATTTTGACTTACTAGGGATTGAAACCCCCTCAATCCCCCTCAATCCATATGGATTGGGGTACAACCGAACAAGCCCTTAAGGGGGAGGGCTGTAACACCCCAGGTGTTACCCAAGGCCCTAGCTCAATGAACACACCTATGTCCTACTTATCCTATATGATAAATTGGAAAGTGAAGGCACTAAAAGTTTTAAGAATCATGGCTAAGCTAAGTATTAATCCTAATAAAAGAGACACCCTAGCCTTCATACATTCTCACTCATGAAAAAGATTCTAAAACCCTAATTTCCCTCTTAAGCCATTAAACCCTAAACATGGGATAAAAGGGAAAAGATTATGCAAATAGCCAAATCATGAAATAAGACCTATACCAAGGATGAAGTATATTAGTAAATCTACAAGATTTAGTAAGGGAAATATTGCAAAACGGCCCAACAAAAACCCCAAAATAATTCAATAAGTGGAGAGCACACTAGAGCCATCAAAATTTTCTCTAAATCCCAAATCAACCCTAGCCTAAAGATCAAATGTGTTCACCCTTTTGCTGGCACCAAAACCACTTGGTCCAAATAACAAAAAGTGGCCAAACTACCCAAGGCACATCCCTGAAAAAATTGAAACCAAACTAGGGCCATTTGACACGGTTTGGCATCCTTTTTGTCGTTGGTAAACAGTGCAGAGAGACAAGACTTGGCGCCCCCATATCTTCTAAGCTAGGGCAGATCTTCCCTTGGAACTTACACGAACTAGCTAGCCCTAGGTGCCAGGAAGAAATCTTGCACAAGACCTTTGGCGAGATTCGCACGTTTGTGACCTCTGCAGGCGCAAGAACTTGAGCAGATGAACACGGCCACGTGTTCGACGCGCCCTGGCAACGCCAGAGCACGCCCTCGGCGCTCAGCCCACGCGCGCAGCCCTGCGCCATGTCACCCCGTGCCCACGCCCGCGCCCACGGCTATAAAACCTGCACTGGTCTCGACCGCACACCCCCGCGCACCCCTGACTTAGCCCGAGCACGAGTTCATCGGCGATTGCCTAGAGAACAGCATGCCAGCGGCCGCGCAAGCCATGGCCACTGTAGACCGACCAAGCTAGCCATCATCCGCCCCGTCCGACCCTTGCGATAGCTTCTCCGGACATCAGTGAAGCTCCCCGAGCCGAGGATTGAACAATACCTCACCAGAGACGCCGGATCGACGTCATCGGACTTCAACCGACCGCCGTCACACGTAAACTGAGCCCCAAGGTAAGCCATTCGTCGATTCCTAGTACCTATAGCATCCGTAGCATCCAGTGAAGCTCTCCGTGCCGTTTGATTGAACCCTACTGCCGTGAGCAGGTCGAAGCACACGTCACCGACGAGCCCGACCGCCTGCGCACGCGGTCAGCCATATTCCGGCCATCACCGTCGACGATCCGTGCCTCGACGTTGAGAGCACCGAGAGGGGGGGTGAATAGGTGATCCTGTAAAATTTAACAACTAATAGCCACAAAACTTGGTTAAGTGTTAGAATGATCAAACCAGGTGGCTATAGAGCGAGCTCTTGCGAATCACAATAATCACACAGAAACACAATCACAAGAGACACGAAAGTTATCCCGTGGTTTGGCCAAGTACAAAACTTGCCTACTTCCATGTTGTGGCGTCCCAACGGACGAGGGTTGCACTCAACCCCTTTCAAGTGATCCAATGATCAACTTGAATACCACGGTGATCTTCTTTCTTATACTTTCTCCCGTTTGCAAGGAATCTCCACAACTTGGAGCCTCTCGCCCTTACAACTGATGATCACAAAAAGCACGGAAGTAAGGGAGGGGAGAGCAACGCACACAAGACTCAAAACGAGAGTACAATCACGCACACAAGTCACAACTTGAGCTCTAAGTTCAACACACGGAGTTCTCAACTCAAGAGGAGCTCAAATTGCTAGCACAAAGAATCAAATGCGCGAGAGTGGAGTCTGGATGCTTAGGAATGATCAAAGAATGCTTGTGTGACTCCTCCATGCGCCTAGGGGTCCCTTTTATAGCCCCAAGGCAGCTAGGAGCCGTTGGAGGCAACTTTGGAAGGCTAATCTTTCCTTTGTCGGGTGGCGCACCGGACAGTCTGGTGCGCGATCTCCTTCCTTTCCTAGTGCATCCGACCATTGCAGATTTGTGGCAGTTGGCACACCAGACACTATCCAGTGCACACCGGACAGTCCGGTGCCCCCTGCCGACCGTAGGCGCGCCCATGCGTCGCGCGCGGATTGCGCGGCCGACTGTTGGCGCAGTCGACCGTTGGCTCACCAGACAGTCCGGTGCCTCACTGGACGGTCTGGTGAATTATAGCCGTACGTCGTTGAATGATTCCCGAGAGCAACGACTTCGCCGCAGACACCACCACCGGATAGTCCGGTGAATTATAGTTGTACGCCGCCGTCAAGTCCCGAGAGTGGCCTATTCACCAGAGGCTCGCCTGGCGCACCGGACACTGTCCGGTGCACCACCGGACAGTCCGGTGCACCTAGACCGAGCTGCATTTGGTTGTACACAGCCAACTCCATTCCAAACCAATTTCTCCTGTTTCTAACACTTAGATACAATACATTAGTACTCAAATCGATGTACTAAGTCTAGAAACGTACCTTGTAATATGATTTGCACTTCTTCACTCTTTGGCACAAATTAGCACTTAGAGAAAATGTGTTGGACACTTAATCACCAAAACACTTTGGAAATGGCCCAAGGGCACATTTCCCTTTCAATCTCCCCCTTTTTGGTGATTTATACCAACACATCAAAAAGCAACTAAAGGAAGTGCAATATCAATGCAATTGAGGACAAGAATTGTTTTTTATTTAAATTTGGCATATTTGGATCATTCTTTGCCACCACTTGGTTTGTTTTTGAAATCAAACTCATTTTCCTATCTCTAGGTCAAACACACTTGTTTAGGCATAAAGAGAGGTATTCCAAGAGAAAAATTGATCAAGAGCCAAAACTCCCCCTTTTTCCCATAATCCTACATTCTCCCCACAAGAGGCCAAATTTTGCACATAAGAGAATTTTGACAAATCAAAAGTGCTAACTCTACTATTTTCAAATTTCTCAAGTGGTAGCTGATACATATTGCTTTGGCCTTAATTTCTCCCCCTTTGGCATTAAGAACCAAAACAGGATCATTCTTGGCCCATTAACCCCATTGCCTCACCAAAATTGTCAATTACGAGCAAAAAGGCAATAAGAGCATAGATATGAACTTGGAGTTATTACCGGAGTGCAGTGGAAGTCTTTGCATGGTCCAAGTTCACCTTTCCCTTTTAATCCACTTTTGAGACTAAATCAAGAACTCAAACACAAAGGTTAGTCTCAAAGTGTCAAGTTGTAGCACGCCTCCCCCTAAATAAGTGCATCACTTGCACATGGACTTGTGAGGTCCGAGGATCATGTTTACAACTTGAGCACCAAAAATGAACAAAAATAGATTGAATGCACAAATGAATATGATCAAAGGCATAAAACACATGTATGTTATAGATCAATCCAAGTTACGCGAATCTAAGACATTTAGCTCACTACGCAACCTGCAAAAGGTTTTCTCATCTAAAGGCTTGGTAAAGATATCGGCTAGCTAGTTCTCGGTGCTAATATAGAACACTTCGATATCTCCCTTTTGCTGGTGGTCTCTCAAAAAGTGATGTCGGATGTCTATGTGCTTAGTGCGGCTGTGTTCAACAGGATTATCCGCCATGCGGATTGCACTCTCATTGTCACATAGGAGTGGGACTTTGCTCAGATTGTAGCCAAAGTCCCGGAGGGTTTGCCTCATTCAAAGTAATTGTGCGCAACACTGTCCTGCGGCAATATACTCGGCCTCAGTGGTGGATAGGGCAACGGAAGTTTGTTTCTTTGAACTCCAAGACACCAGGGACCTTCCTAGGAATTGGCATGTCCCTGATGTACTCTTCCTATCAACCTTGCACCCGGCATAATCAGAGTCTGAATATCCAATCAAGTCAAAGGTAGACCCCTTTGGATACCAGATCCCGAAGCAAGGCGTAGCAACTAAATATCTAAGAATCCGCTTAACGGCCACAAGGTGACACTCCCTTGGGTCGGATTGATATCTAGCACACATGCATACGCTAAGCATAATATCCGGTCTACTAGCACATAAATAAAGCAATGACCCTATCATAGACCGGTATGCCTTTTGATCAACGGACTTACCTCCTTTGTTGAGGTCGACATGTCCGTCGGTTCCCATTGGTGTCTTTGCGAGCTTAGCGTCCTTCATCCCAAACCGCTTGAGCAAGTCTTGCATGTACTTCATTTGGGAGATGAAGGTGCTGTCCTTGAGTTGCTTCACTTGGAACCCAAGGAAGTAGTTCAACTCGCCCATCATCGACATCTGAAATTTCTGCGTCATCACCCCGCTAAACTCCTCACAAGACTTTTGGTTAGTAGAACCAAATATTATGTCATCGACATAAATTTGGCACACAAATAAGTCACCATCACAAGTCTTAGTGAAAAGAGTTGGATCGGCTTTCCCAACCTTGAAATCATTAGCAATAAGGAAATCTCTAAGGCATTCATACCATGCTCTTGGGGCTTGCTTAAGTCCATAGAGTGCCTTAGAGAGCTTACACACGTGGTCGGGGTACCGTTCATCCTCAAAGCCAGGGGGTTGCTCCACGTACACCTCCTCCTTGATTGGCCCGTTGAGGAAAGCGCTCTTCACATCCATTTGGAACAACATGAAAGAATGGTGAGCGGCATAGGCTAACAAAATGCGAATAGACTCTAGCCTAGCCACAAGAGCAAAAGTCTCCTCAAAGTCCAAACCTGTGACTTGGGCATAACCTTTTGCCACAAGTCGAGCCTTGTTCCTTGTTACCACCCCGTGCTCATCCTGTTTGTTGTAGAACACCCACTTGGTTCCCACAACGTTTTGCTTGGGACGTGGCACTAGGGTCCAAACTTCATTTCGCTTGAAGTTGTTGAGCTCTTCCTGCATGGCCAACACCCAATCCGGATCTAGCAAGGCCTCTTCTACCCTGAAAGGCTCAATAGAAGAGACAAACGAGTAATGCTCACAAAAGTTAGCTAATCTTAAGCGAGTGGTTACTCCCTTGCTTATATCACCCAAAATCTGATCGACGGGATGATTCCTTTGAATCGTCGCTCGAACTTGAGTTGGAGGGGTCCATGGTGCTTCTTCCTCCACAACATGGTCTTCTTGTGCTCCCCCTTGATCACACGCCTCCTCTTGAGGAACCTGTTCATCATCTTGAGTCGGGGGATGCACCATCGTTGAGGAAGAAGGTTGATCTTGCTCTTGGTGTTCTTGTGGTCGCACATCTCCAATCGCCATGGTGCGAATTGCGTCCGTTGGAACATCATCTTCATCTACATCATCAAGATCAACTTGCTCTCTTGGAGAGCCATTAGTTTCATCAAATACAACGTTGCTAGAGACTTCAACCAAACCCGATGATTTGTTGAAGACTCTATACGCCTTTGTATTTGAGTCATAACCTAACAAAAACCCTTCTACAACTTTGGGAGCAAATTTAGAACTTCTACCTTTCTTTACTAGAATATAACATTTACTCCCAAATACACGAAAGTATGACACGTTGGTTTGTTACCGGTTAGAAGTTCATACGATGTCTTCTTGAGGAGGCAATGAAGGTAGACCTGGTTTATGGCGTGGCAAGCTGTGTTCACAGCTTCCAACCAAAACCGCTCGGGTGTCTTGAATTCTCCAAGCATAGTCCTCGCCATGTCTATGAGTGTCCTATTCTTCCTCTCTACCACACCGTTTTGTTGTGGTGTGTAGGGAGCGGAGAACTCGTGCTTGATTCCTTTGAGCACTATTAGCCATAGGGGCCTTCCCTTTCTCCTTGGCGGAAAAGGGAGCCCTTTGACTTGTTAAGTTCTTGGCTTCCTTTCGAAAGCCAAGCCCATCCTTGATAGAGGGATGTCTACCAACAATGTAGGCATCCCTTGCAAATTTTAGTTTATCAAAATCCACCATGCAAGTCTTAAGTTGAGCATTAAGACTTGCAACTTCATCATTTAATTTAGTAATGGATGCCAGATGTTCATTACAAGCATTAACATCAAAATCCTTGCACCTATTACAAATTACGACATGTTCCACACATGAACTAGACTTATTAGCTACTTCTAACTTAGCATTTAACTCATCATTAACACTCTTCAAACTAGAAATAGACTCATGGCAAGCACAAATTTTAGAAGATAAAATCTCATTCCTTTTAGTTTCTAAAGCAAGAGATTTTTGTACACTAATAAACTTATCATGTTCTTCATACAATATATCCTCTTGCTTTTCTAAGAGTCTATTCTTTTCATTTAAAGCATCAATCAATTCATTGATTTTTTCTACCCTGGCTCTATCTAAACCTTTAAATAAGCTAGAATAGTCTACTTCATCATCACTAGAATCTTCATCGCTAGAAGTAGTATATTTAGGAGTTTCTCGAACGCTTACCTTTTTCTCCTTTGCCATTAGGCAAGTATGGCGCTCGTTGGGGAAGAGAGACGACTTGTTGAAGGCCGAGGCGGCGAGTCCTTCGTCGTCGGAGTCGGGCGAAGAGCAATCTGAATCCCACTCTTTGCCTAGGTGTGCCTCGCCCTTCGCCTTCTTGTAGGCCTTCTTCTTCTCCCTCTTCCCACTCTTTTCTTGTTCCTGGTCATTAGCATTATCGAGACAATTTGCTATGAAATGACCAATCTTACCACATTTAAAACAGGAGTGCTTTCCCTTTGCTTTGCTCTTGTTGGGATGCTCCTTTCATCCTTTTAGCGTCGTCTTGAAGCGCTTTATAATGAGGGCCATTTCATCCTCGTTTAGCCCGGGCGCCTCAACTTGCGCCACCTTGCTAGGTAGCGCCTCCCTGCTGCTTGTTGCTTTGAGAGCAACGGTTTGAGGCTCGTAGATGGGCATTGGGCCATTCAATGCCTCATCAACATATCTTGCTTCCTTGATCATCATATGCTCGCTTACAAACTTTCCGAGTATTTCCTCGGGCATCACCTTTGTGTACCTAGGATTCTCACGGATTGAGTTCACAAGATGAGGATCAAGAAAAGTGAAGGACCTGAGCATAAGTCGGACGACGTCGTGGTCCGTCCATCTCGTGCTTCCATAGCTCCTGATCTTGTTGACCAAGGTCTTGAGCCTGTTGTACATTTGCGTTGGCTCCTCTCCCCTGATCATTGCGAACCTTCCCAGTTCGCCTTCCACCAACTCCATCTTGGTGATCATGGTGGCGTCGTTCCCCTCATGAGAAATCTTGAGGGTGTCCTAAATTTGCTTGGCGTTATCCAAGCCGTTCACCTTGTTGTACTCGTCCCTGCACAAGGATGCTAGCAAAACAGTGGTAGCTTGTGCATTTTTATGGATTTGCTCATTAATGAAAACGGGGTTGTCAGTACTATCAAAAAGCATTCCGTTTTCAACAATCTCCCAAATACTTGGATGGAGAGAGAATAGGTGACTACGCATTTTGTGACTCCAAAATGAGTAGTCTTCTCCATCAAAGTGCGGAGGTTTCCCAAGTGGAATTGAAAGTAAATGAGCATTGGAATTAAACGGAATACGAGAATAATCAAATGAAAATTTTGAGTTAACCAGTTTCTTTTTCTCGTCGTCGTCGTCTCTTGGGGAAGAAGAAGACTCGTCACTGTCGTAGTAGACGATCTTCTTGATGCGCCTCTTCTTCTTCCCGTCTCTTTTCTTATGACTCGAGCCAGAGTCCGAGGGCTTATTATCTCTTGGCTTGTTGATGATGGACTCCTTTGTCTTGTCGTTGACCACCATCCCCTTTCCCTTAGGATCCATCTCTTCGGGCGATTAGTCCCGTGCGTGAAGAGAACGGCTCCGATACCAATTGAGAGCACCTAGAGGGGGGTGAACAGGTGATCCTGTAAAATTTAACAACTAATAGCCACAAAACTTGGTTAAGTGTTAGAATGATCAAACCAAGTGGCTATAGAGCGAGCTCTTGCGAATCACAATAATCACACAGAAACACAATCACAAGAGACACGCGAGTTATCCCGTGGTTCGGCCAAGCACAAAACTTGCCTACTTCCACGTTGTGGCGTCCCAACGGACGAGGGTTGCACTCAGCCCCTTTCAAGTGATCCAATGATCAACTTGAATACCACGGTGTTCTTCTTTCTTATACTTTCTCCCATTTGTGAGGAATCTCCACAACTTGGAGCCTCTCGCCCTTACAACTGATGATCACAAAAAGCACTGAAGTAAGGGAGGGGAGAGCAACGCACACAAGACTCAAAACAAGAGTACAATCACGCACACAAGTCACAACTTGAGCTCTAAGTTCAACACACGGAGTTCTCAACTCAAGAGGAGCTCAAATTGCTAGCACAAAGAATCAAATGCGCGAGAGTGGAGTCTGGATGCTTAGGAATGATCAAAGAATGCTTGGGTGACTCCTCCATGCGCCTAGGGGTCCCTTTTATAGCCCCAAGGCAGCTAGGAGCCGTTGGAGGCAACTTTGGAAGGCTAATCTTGCCTTCTGTCGGGTGGCGCAGCGGACAGTCCCTGTAGTTGTCCGGTGCGCGATCTCCTTACTTTCCTGGCGCATCCGACCATTGCAGATTTGCGGCAGTTGGCACACCGGACACTGTCCAGTGCACACCGGATAGTCCGGTGCTCCCCTGCCGACCGTTGGTGCGCCCACGCGTCGAGCGCGGATTACATGGCCGACCGTTGGCGCAGTCGACCGTTGGCTCACCGGACAGTCTGGTGCCTCACCGGACGGTCTGGTGAATTATAGCCGTACGTCGTTGAATGATTCCCGAGAGCGACGACTTCGCCGCAGATGGCTCACCGGACAGTCCGGTGCACCACCAGACAGTCCGGTGAATTATAGCCGTACGCCGCCGTCAAGTCCCGAGAGTGGCATGTTCACCGGAGGCTGGCCTGGCGCACCGGACACTGTCCGGTGCACCACCGGACAGTCCGATGCATCCAGACCGAGCTGCATTTGGCTGTACACAGCCAACTCCATTCCAAACCAATTTCTCCTGCTTCTAACACTTAGATACAATACATTAGTACTCAAATCAATGTACTAAGTCTAGAAACGTACCTTGTAATATGATTTGCACTTCTTCACTCTTTGGCACAAATTAGCACTTAGAGAAAATGTGTTGGACACTTAATCACCAAAACACTTTGGAAATGGCCCAAGGGCACATTTCCCTTTCAGACGTGACCGTCAGGACCTCCCGGACCTCACCCAACCCTTCACCGGACCTCCCTTGCCGCCGGTAAGCCGCGCCACCCTTTTTCCTCTCCGCGGTCACTGTTGCAATGGGGAAGGAGCCCGAGTTGAAATAAATAAAAGCTAGGGAGGGTTTGCGAGGTTAGTGACTCAGGGAAATAGTTCCGCAGGGGCACCATTGAAAGGAATAGTTAGTGGAAACCCCAGGGGCCTCAGTGCAAACCTGTTTTCCTTAAACCTTTTAAGTTTTATTCTTTTAAATAAGTACAAAACTTGCAAAATTCATAACTCGATTTTTATCCAACCTAATTTGGTCAAACCAATTTTGCTAGGTCCTAAATATTATGAACTACTTAGGAAAAATGACAAACACTCTGAGAACTGCAAGACTTTTTAGAGTTCTAATTTAAATAAGTACACTACCCAAAACTAAATAAATAAAGGAAAAATAGAAATACTTTTGGACTGAGGATAGGAAAAATCAGAGACATGCTCAACTACTAACTACCCTGTTTAAAAATGTTAAACTCCTCAGTATAGTATGTTAAGGAAGGATTAACCACTAAAGCTTGTATTAGCCTAAACCTTAAGAAAATGAAAAAGGGACTTTAAAATAAAAACCAGAGGGCAACCACATTTTTCCTAGCTTACTTAAGTAATATAGTTCACAAGAAAATTTTGTTGAACCCTCTGTTAGTACAAAAGAAATGCACCACATTTTATTTCTTAAAAACAGTGAGAACTTAGAAAAATCTTTAAAAATAACCCTAAGGAGAAACCACCCCAATCCTTGGGATAACTAATAATATGCTAGTATGAATCTAGGAAAAATATGAGTTCTGTTGTTTGATATTTTTCAAACAACAAGTTAGTTATGAGTGCCTTTTTGACATTAAACTTTGGAAAAATCACAACTAAATGACCAGTGGAGCACTTTCTGTGAGTTTTGCACAATAGACCTATTATTAACCATAGATATTGGCAAGAATAAATTTTAGTCCAGAACCCTCACCTAAATCAAAGTTGTAGTATAAAGTGACCATCTACCCTCACATTTGTTATTTTGCCCAAGGTTTATCTGAATTAATTCTAACCTCAAATTGATAGAATAAACTACAGAGACCAATGTTTACCCACTATAATTTTTGTAACATTTTTGGAAAATTCGAAACCACCATGGTAGTTCAAGAGCACTCAAAAATTAAGCATAGGTAGAAAGTAAAAGGGGAATTGTGGAAGAAATTAATATTATACAACTAAACCTCTCTAAGAGTCCAATAAAACATAAAGGAGATGATTAAAATCCTTAAGTTCACTGAAGACCCAAAAATAGTTATGCACAAAACACTAGGAACACCATCCAATAAAGAAACCCTAGTGTACCCACTGTTTTAATATTGTTTCACTACACATAGTATTTACTAAATGGGCATATTATTATTAAACCTGTATCTTATTCATTGCATTCGATAGATTGTAATCTCGCTGACAGAGAGTACATCCTCGTTCTGGAGCAAGGAGTTGCTCAGGAGGTAGTCCAGGAGCCAGCACCAGAGCCTGCCGTCGAGGATCTGCCTGCCCCAGCCTTGGAAGGCAAGCCCTTGTTTTATGCATAACCATTATATATATGTTATTTTACTACACTTAATGTTTGTAGGCTTGTACTATGCACTTAAGTGTAGGAGTTGACTGAAACCCTAGTTGCATGAACTCAGGATTCCCTTTGAGATGGATACTAGTATGCTAGGTCGAGTAGCTGCTTTGCTAATTAGGGATCTCGGTAGAAGTCGAGTGATTTTTCTAGCACTCGCGCGAGGTCAGGAATTGGTTGTATCCATTTTTATATCATAATGATGATAGTCTATGGACAACGATCCATGGGGATACGTTGTCTACGAGATGAGAAATGGGAATAACGATTAAAGTGTGGTACCGTGTGTCAAGCGTTTGAACGTACTAAACACATGCCGAGAAATATGGTAAATCGGTAAGCCTAGTACCTGAGTGAACCTAGCAGCGGACTTTACCCCTCACGTGACCTGAGATGTGGTCTCCCATTCTGGTTATGGTGGGTACAAGTACGGTCACTGCACGACAGCAGTCGGGGTCAGTGAGACATTATACGCCAAGGCGGTGAGCCCTGTTCTGTTGATGGGGAATCGATGAGGACGGTTGATATGTGTGGGGACGGAGTGCCTCACCACATCGTGTGTTTAGGTTTACCTTGCAAGGTTTAGAAACTCGATTCGAATCGTCTGCTTCTCGCAGCTAATGAGACTACTTAATCCATGCTGCTACATTGAGTAAAAAGTGGAAATGAGTTGATTGGCAAAAGATGTTGATTGCTAAAAATGTCTGATACCATGTATGAGTAGCTAGGTATTCACATAGTTTAAGAAGGATCATATTAAAACTTGAAAAGCTTCAACTTGATGTCAGACTCAGCTAGTGCTTTAGGCAAACCAAACCCCTCAGCCAAACAGCTGCATGTCTAAAGGTAGAGGAGTAGACTCCTCACACCGGGTAAGTCTAGTTGAGTATTAGTATACTTAGCCTTGCTTGTGGCATAAATGCTTTTACAGGTTCTCTGGAGAAATTGGTTGCTGGAGTGACTTGGCCGTCTACCTTGCCATCGGGTTGGACAGTCGAGTGGGACCCTACCTTAGTAGGAGAGGAGCATGAGGAGTGATGGGTCAGGCTTTCCCATCCTCCCTTTTATTTATCGTTAGTTAATTTCCGCTGCATCTCGAACAATGGTTACTACTTTTGCAAAACTCTGATGATGTTGTAATAACCTTAAGCACTTCTTTACTGTATGGTTTTATGCTTTATTGTATTTGCTCTGTGCCTCACCTTCGAGTGAGTACGTGGTACTTGATCCTGTTAGTGGCCTTGTCGGACTAGATCCGAGGGACTGACGTTTTATTCCTATTTAAGTGTGGTATAGCCTCTAAGGTGGGACTTGGGCACTTAAGTTGGAATAATTCGGGCGGTTCCGCCACACCATGCGCCTAGGGGCCCCTTTTATAGCCCTAAGGCAACTAGGAGCCGTTGGATCTCCATTTTGTAGGCAATTCTTGCCTTCTTTCCGTTGGCGCATCGAACAGTCCGGTGCACCAACGGACATCAACAGTGCACAATTTCTTTCCTTCTTTGGCAAAGCCAACCGTTAAACCCTTAGTCCACTTGGCACACCGAACACTGTCCGGTGCGGCCTAGTGACCGTTGGCACGGGCCACGCGTCGCCCGTTGATTGCACGTCGATCGCGCTGCCGACCGGGCACGGACGATGTTGGTTCACTGGACAGTCCGATACACATTGGACAGTCTAGTGAATTTTATCTGTAGCATCCACGGTGATTCCCGAGAGCAGCGAGTTCATCGCTAAGGCAGCTCGAGCATCGGACAGTGTCCGGTGCACCCACAGCTGGTGCTCCACTGGCTGTTCTAGCTGAACTCCTTTTGCTCCTTTTGAACTTGACTTAATTGAGTTCCTAGAACTTAGACAAGCATGTTTAGTACATAAAATAATTGACTAAGTGTCTAGAACTTACCTTCACACTTGATCCATCTAGATATTCCTTTGCTTAACATTGGTTAGTTCTCACCAAGTGTGTTGTGCATCTAATCACCAAAACAATATGGAAATGGCCCAAGGGCACATTTCCCTTTCAGGTGGCCTTGAGGCTCGGCAATTCCACGGACGGCGGTGCTGCTCGACGAACTTCGACGAGGCACGGAGGGCACGAGGCACGAAATTGGCTGGGGAATGTGGCGGAATGAGGCGAGCAGGAGGAGGAGATGACCGTTGGGGGGGGGTTATGCCTCAGCTCACGATCATGGCCACGATCCTCGTGGACGTGGGCATGGCGGGCGCGGTTGCAGCGAGGAAAGGGGGAGAGCTGAAAAGCAGGACCCGTTCGTAAGTGGCTACGCGCGAGCGAAGCGCCTGTCAGGTGGGTCCTACACGGCAGCGAGAGCAGAGGGGCACGCGGGGGCTTGCGGTTGCGCCGACAGGGCAGGCCCACCTAGCGGCGAGGATGGGGGAGGGGTGAGACGGGCGCGAGGTCATGGGCCAAATGGGCCGAAAAGCCGGGACAGGGGGGCCGCTGGCTTCTTTGGTTTTTCCTATTTCCTTCTGAATTTCTAGTTCATTTTCCTTTTATTTTCTCTAGTGAACTCAATTCATATTCAAATCCAATCTAAATTCAAACCCTTTCAACCATGTGCATCAATTCAAAAAAACTTAGGCTCAGCATGATGCAACAATTCATGACTCCCATAGGTTTTGACCCAATAAAACAATTAATCCCTCACTTACTTAACCTAATTCTACTCAAAAGGAAAAGAGAGAGAGTCTAGTGAGAGAGAGATCAGAGGTAACACCTGAATTCGCTAGATATTTAGAAAGAAATTTTATACCCCCAAATTCAGGGTGTTACAACTAACTACAGGGTCCACAACACTGCGACGGAGGGAGGCACTCTCGTGCGTCCCGGCGGAGGCAAGCTATTAGCGGTGTGCGACATCGGCGGCATGGGAGGAAGAAGACCCCAGACATCACCAACGTCTGGCAGGTGGGGCCCTATCGTCAGCGCCGAGTGGTCAGCTGGGCCACGCAGATGAGTGGTTAGGTGGGCCGGTCATCCAGAAAGCAACCCATGCACACGTTTCACTTTTTTCTTTGTTCTTTTTCCTTTGCTATTTTCCCTTCTCTATTTTTTTAGATTTCTAATTTGGATTCAAATCTTTTATGTGACTTTGGGGTTTAGATTAAATATTCAAATCAAAATGTCAGTATGAAAAGGCACACTTATTTACATATTTTCCTTCATACTATAGATAGGATTTTCCTTTTTCTTCTCTTTCTTTTATACATTATTTCCAAATTCTAAGTTTTAAATTAGGTTTAACCCTAATTCTCACTATTAATGTATTCCTAGTATTATTATTATTATTATTATTATTAAATGCACAAACAATTAAACTCCAACATGATGCACTATTTTCTTTGTCTAGTATAATTGATGCAAAAAAATGAGAAAATCAACACAAGTAGTCAATTAGACCTTTTATATTTCCCAATTCCTGTACATTCCACTCCTCCCAATATTTGGATATTATAGGGTGAGAAGTTCCAACTTGTGGAGATTCCTCACAAAGGGGATAAACTTGAGATAAAGAGAACCGTGGTATTCAAATGGATCATTAGATCACTTGAAAGGGGTTGAGTGCAACCCTCGTCCATTGGGACGCCACAACGTGGACTAGGCAAGTATTTCACTTGGTCGAACCACGGGATAAAAATCATCGTGTCAAGTGTCTTTATTCTTATGCGATTGTCTTTACTTCTACTCACTTTATAATTGCTCTAAGTTTAATACTCATCTTGTGAAGAGCAATTAAGTGAAGAAGTTGTCTCCCTCTCGAGTCATAACATCTTGGTTTTGACTTCACTAACATTTCATAAACCGAGTTTGTGTTGTTTATTATTGATTTTATAGGATCACCTATTCACCCCCTCTAGGTGCTCTTAGGAGTATGACTCTGCCCATTTTTCAAATAAAACCCTGAGTTCCTTTGATAATAACCCGCAGTCCAATGCCGTTCAAAGACTATTGCTGATGGGTCCTACAATTATCATTTTGGACCCTAGCTTTGTGAGAATTAAGACCCGCAGCCTAGAGATTAAATAAATCAAGTAAATTAATATAGAAAATGGTTTCTACTATAGAAAAAATCCAGAATGTTGTTAAATCCATAATTAATTCATTTTAACTCCTTTTGCATTAGGTTCCAGTTGCATTAGGTTTGTATTAATATTAACTATAATCTAGTAACTGTATTTTGTTATGTAACATGTTGTTAAAATTGAGCACTTAATTGGTGTAATACCCAGTTTGTAAATGAAAAGAAGAGAGTGGTTCTCATTCTATATTTTTGACCCATACTCATTACCACATGGGAATAACCATATTTAAGTAAACAATTAACTAATCAAATACACTATGCATCATTTTGAGGTTTTGCTTGTTTGTGCATTTAATAATAAAATAATATAAATGAAAATATGATAATGATTTGAGAATTTGGATTTATCCCAAAGAAACAATTTAGGAAATTAGAAATGGTATAGAAAAAAGAGAGAAATATTGTACAGAACAAAATAAATTTATAAATAAACTAATTTATCCCATACTATGTTCAAAATAAACATTTTGATGTGAAGGCAAAATTGCCACAAAGATTTGAATTTAAATTAGAATTGAAGTTTGAATTTGGAAAGAAAGAAAGGAAAATAGAAAAGAAAAGAATACATTAAAGAAAAAAAACGGATTCGGTCCAATGCCCCTTTTCTACACCCGCGTGGCCCATCTAGCCCATCCTCATGCGCCGACCGCCGGGACCCACACGTCTGCCTCCGCACTCGTGTGTGCCCACGCCTTAGTCACTGCTTTGCAGGGCCCACCGGCCAGCCACCAATTGTATTGTCCCTGTTCTCGGCCGTGGCGGCTGGTGGCCCCATTACTCCGCGCGTGCCGCGCGAGATCTCCGCTGACCAAACCCACGCCACGATTCTACCAGGAAGGGGAAATTGACTTGGACAATCACTATAAGACTCGGGGAAGAGCTCACGCGCCGTCAACCAGTGGCCATCCTCCCCCTCTGCCATAAGAATCGTGAGGAAGAAAGAGAGAGTGCTTCCATGAACCGCCTGTGTGGTGCCCAGGGAAGGACGGAAGGGAGCTAGAACCGTGGTGCTCTGGCGCGAGCTACTTGACTTCACCAGTCAATCCTTGGTGCACATCGGTGGCCAATGTTGTCAACCATCGCGTCTCGAGGAGATCGCTGAACTTCCGAAGATAGCTGTGCACGTTAGGTCTTGGCTACGTAATCTGGTATGATACCACCCGATCCCCATCCCTTCCACCGCGAGTAAGGTAGTAACGGGCATGTCCTCGGGCGGGGGTGGCACTGCAGTCCGGCCTGCCGGAATATCGCGCACGCCGTCGCTATCCTGGCCGCGGCGGGTCTTGAGGAAGAAGACGCGCTCAGTCCGTTGGATCGGCATTAGACGACCGCAATTAGTCCTCCAAAAAACGAATCTGGATGGTTAGGTCGGGATCGGGCGAACTAGATTAAGTCCAGCGTACCCCTTCGCTTGGATGTAATGTGGACCGTTAGATCGCAAATGGACAGCCGCGTAGTGATCCTAACGTTTTAAATCCAAGCCGTTGGTTTAGATCGGGCGTTCTGCGCCGCGTACCGCTTCGCAGATGTTCCGATCTAATCCAGTGCGTCTGAGGCGAATCGGACGGTTTAGATTAGCCGGTAACCCTTCGTTGCGCACTATTTCACATGAGCCCCTGGGTTTAATGGGTATCAACCCGCACTCCTCTGCAGTAGTAGGACCGTAGGGTCCTGAACTTTTATAGATCGAACCCTGAATTCCTGTAAATTCGTGAGCGCAGTCCATACATTTAATAAAACCAGAGAAATTATTTAGAAAATGATTTCTAGTACTAAATTAATTGTAGAAACTTGATTAATTCCTAGAAAATTCATTTTAACTTTTTAGTCCATTCCAGTTCCTATAGTTTTGTATTAATATTGTTCATCACATAGTTTCTCCGTTTTAACATGAAAACTGTATTAAAATTGATCTCTTAATTAATCTTGTACTAAACACATAAGAACTTTGGAAAATCATAACTTAAAATCCGTAACTCCGAATTTAGTGATTCTTTTTCCTACGATCTCGTTGCGATGCGTAGATTATTATTATGTATTTTGTATTCATGTTTGATGTGTTGTTAATTTCTGCTATACCATGTTTGTTTGTATTGTTGCGAGTAGACGAGCAAGCCATACAGGATCTAGGTGTTCAACAGGTAGAAGTTGCTGAGTAGGAGCTCATTGAAGGCAAGTTGTACCCTTGACCACTTTTATTTACCCAATAATGTTCTCTACAATCATTTTATCATGCAAAGGCTTAATTTTGATGGGACCCAATAGGTCACCCTAGTCTGGTTATCTTTTCATCTTGTTTACCCCTGAACTTTTGGGTAGTCTTTAATATTGCTATATATGGTTTTGGGTGTTGAGATAACTATTACACATGATCATTCTTTATTACTGTTCTATTTTTGTTCATGATAAGACAACTATGTTAATTGGAACATCGAGCTTAACTTGAGAAACACGTGCCACCATAAGGGTCGAATGGGACGCCCTTGGCTGACTAACTAGGAAAGCTAGTGGAGGACTACCTTACCCAAAAGGGGCAAGAGTAGTAGGGGAGTGTCACACCCGGTTTTGGAAGTAAACCGAATGCGAACCATGTACGTGCTAGGATCAGAAACTCACGTACACAGTGATTACATAATTGGACATCATTACACATTGTTCAATGTAAATAGCAGAAAAGTACTTTATTACATCAAGATGTCCAAGACATCCACAGAGTCTATAACATAGTCGATAACATTAATATCATCAAAGTGCGGAAATACAAAATGTAGTAGAGAAGGCCTACACAAGCAGCTGAATAGGGGTTTGCCACTAAGAAAAACTAGAACTCGTCGTAGTCCTAGAACTCCTCAAAGTCTTCCATGTTGCCAGCATCTCCTCCTGAGCACTGAATACAGTGGGGACAACCTGGGGTGGGGTGGTTTGAAAAGCAAGGGTGAGTACACATCAACATACTCAGCAAATGCCTTGTTTGGCTAAAGTGGACTAGCTGTATGTGGAGTTAAGGTTAAGAAGTTGCTTTTAGTTGGTCAAGTATTTATTACTATTAGTAAAGCCAAGTTTTAGTAATAAACCCAGTTATTACCCAAAGGTACTCCCTCTAAGAGGAAATACCAGAGATCATAGTTATAACCATCATCATTAAACATCATCATAAAAGTATCCAAAGTTCTTCTAATCAAAGAGGATCCCAAGGCTGCTCTTAACCGTGAGCTCGGCAGATATACCAGTTTCTAACACTCTGCAGAGGTTGCACACTTTACCCACGAGTCGTGATACCTTTCCAGCCTGGGTTGTACAGACCTAATCTTCACTACTGAGGTGAATGGCCAAGGATACACTATGTAGCCTTTACAAAGACTCCCCTGGTGCATAGCTGTTCGTTAGGTTTCGAGAGTCGTACAAACGTAGTACACCTCACCAAGGTGAGTGACTAACAAAACCAAATCGAATGAACCTCTGCACCCCCCTTGGCAGAGCGAGCACTACGCCTCGGCCCCCATTGATAACCCTCAGGCAAAGCCAACTACACCATCAGGTTCATCTAATTAATCAGCTAAGGGCATCCCATTCCACCCTCTTGGTTGCACTGTTATCCTGGGTGGTTACTCCATGAACAGGTCCTTACGGAGATGTACTCAGAAAAATGGCATGAGTCCCCTGAATTATCACAAGACCATCATCAGGATAACATCATTGTATCATAAATATCCACATCATGTTCATTGATTACGTTAAAGAAATAGCATAAGCTAACCATGATTAACCCAAAAGGTAAACAAGGATAAGGTAAATAAGACTAGTCAATCCTTAGGTTTCAAAAATGTAATGCTGGACAGTGAATTATAGAGTAAGTAGGACATAATAGGTCAGAGGACACTTGCCTTCACCAGGTTGTTGCTCAGGAAGATCTTCGGCAACACACTCAGGAACCACGGGCTGCTCGTTGTCTAAATAAAGCAATCATACATTCAATACATTTGGATAACAACAAATGAACAATACACCAAACATATGCAACCAAGTGGACACAAGTTTTATAGGACATTACAAACTCAAAAGATAAACCTAAGTGCTAGGGATCAGTACATTTAGAGATTAATGATTCCATGGACATTAAGGATTACATAACTTAGTTCTACTAATTTTAGTGAGACACAAAATTATACCAGGGATCAATTCATACATGGCATTTTATTAATCTCACAAAATTAAACATCTAAGTACCATTAGGGTTTCCTTTTTATTTATTTTATTAAGCAAATAAATTATTACATAAACTAACCTATAGCTTAGACATAAAATTAGAGTGCACAGACTGTGAATGAACATAATTTATTTAAACAGAGAATATTCCTATGAACATTTTGCAATTCGAATCACTTAATTTGGAGTTCATATGAAAAAGATATGAAATAAACAAGTTTTAAAGTTTAAAATACAAAATTAAGTCCAAATCAGTGATTATTTAAAAGGGCAGGGGTTTGTTTATAAGAAACTAGGGGCCTGCGCGTAAAACCTAAGCACAGCGAGTTCTATTACCCGAGAACAGAGGGTCTCTTTAGCAAAACTGTCGTGCGAAGGGGTATAGGGTCTCCTTAGCTGTCGGATCTGTGATCAACGGCCAAGATTACATCCGCAGACGAGCGCACGGGCGCGGCACGCAGCGAGGGCTGATAGGTGAGCTCGGGATGTCAGCGACCTAGGGGTAGGGCGGACAAATCGGGCCCAACGGCAGAGCGCGGGTGAGGGGAGTGGGTCTGAGTGGCTGGATCTACATCGGACGGTTCAGATTAGCACTATTCTAATTAAATACAGTCCACTAGATCTCGGATGGATGCCCGAGATCTAACGGCCGGTGACCGGTCATGGGTGAGGTGGCGCTGCTCGACCTCGCGGCGAGGTCTCGTTGGAGACGAGGGGGACGACCACGGCAGGGCTCTAGAGGCTTGGCGAAACACTCGAGCGCGTTCAGGGCGACATGGCGAACTCGACCGTGGGCACCACACCGGCGCGAGGGCACCGAAGGGCGCAGAACACGGTGGGGCCGATCAACAGCGGTGTGGATCAACTCCGGCGAATAATTATGCGGACACTAGGGCAGTAACAGGCGAAATAAGGGCATGGGAAGGTTGCTCACCTCGAGTACGGGCTCAGGGGAGCTTGAGCGATGGCAGGAACGCGGGGAAGCCTTGGGTGGACGGCGGCGGACTCCGGCTGCACGAGGAAGTCTCCGGTGAGCGTGGACCGGATGAACCAGAGGGGTTGGGGGCGAACCGAGGGGTGTCCCGAGTTGCTGACGGCGAGGCGGAACTCACCGAGGCAACACGCGAGGCGATGGCTCGACAGCGACCGTAGAACGGGCATGAGACCACGGCGAGCAGCGGTGGAACTCCGTGGGTGTGCGAGTGATGCGAGAGAGAGGGCGAGGGCGTTCGGCTGGGGGCGCAACTGAGCGAGGGGAGTGAATGAGTGGGGTGCGAGCATTAAAAGGAGGTCGGGTGCGTGCAGAGGTGGCCGAGAAACGCGCAACATGGGCGCGTCGATGGCAGGTTGTGGGCGGGAGGTTAGGGAAGAGGAGGGGGTTGACAGGTGGGGTCCGCGAGCTGAGAGAGAGAACTCACGAACGGGCGGTCAGCGCTGACAGGAGAGGTCCATCGGGCAGCAGGAGAGAATGGGCGCGGGTGCGGACGGATCGGCGCTGATAGATCAGCCCCACTAGGCAGCGAGTGAGAGAGAGAAGGAAGAGAGTGTGGGCGCGGGCTGGCGCCGATAGGTAGGGTCCGCCTGTTAGGGGCGGCGGGCGCGGGGCTGGGCCTGCTGGGCTGGTTTGGGCTAATATGGGGGTTTCCATTTTCCTAGAATTTCTAATGCCTATTCTATTTTATTTTCTCTAGGGTTTTCAATTTAAATTCAAACCAAATTTCAAATTCAAACCCAATCAAACATGTGCACAAATTCAAAGAATATCTTGGACTCAGCATGATGCAACAATTCATAACTTATATTGTTTTGAAAAAATAAATAATTAACCCCTCTCCTAATTAACTTAATTCTACTCAAAGAGATAGAGAGAGAGACAAGAGTAACACCTGAATTAGGTAGATAGTTAGAAAGAAATTTTATACCTCCAAATTTAGGGTGTTACAAGTAGGCGTGTAGGGGGGTTCTCGGGTTGATTTTGCTGCGATGGCGGTCAGACGGGGGATTCTTGCACTGCTCTTCCTAGAAACTGTAGCGGGTTTTCTGAAGCTAGTAGAACTTTGTAAAGGCCTCGTAGTGGATCTCTAGCCATTCACCTTGGTAGTGTCTAAGGGTCTAGCTAACCCTGGCGAGATGGGATACACGACTTGTGGGTATAGGGTACAACCTCTGTATAGTGTAAAACTAGTATACTAGCCATGCTCGTGGTCATGAGCATCTCAAGACTCTTGCATGATTAATTTATGGAATTAAATTCAATTTGTCATTTGTATCACATTGGGATTTATTATTAATTTTGATCTACTATTACTCTTGTTTGGTATCTACTTACATTTAGTAACTGCTAATAAAACTTGACCAACTTATTAAAAGCAACGCTCAGCTTTACCCCTTATTTGTGATCAGCCTTACACTTCATATGAACTCCCACCTTTAGTGAGTTCATGCACGTTATTCCCCACAACTTGTTGAGCTATGATATTTTGTGAGCTCACCCATGCAATATATAAACCCCCCATAGGAGAAGAACAGGTGGTCCAGGAGGAGCCGTACAATGAGGAGTACGAGTTGATCTAGGTGGTGTCTCCCAGTTAGCTTTGTTGGCGCCAAGGAATAATACTTAGTTCGCTTTGTTATTATCATGTATTTTTGTAAGACTTTCGCTATGTAATAATGACATTATGATATTTGTGACATTTATCTCTATACACTTTGTCATTATATGTGATGTTCTTCTTTGGTGCACATATGAGACGCACCCGGCTTTATCCCTTAAATCCCGGTGTGACAGAAGTGGTATCAGAGGAAATGTTGACTGTAGGACGAAACCTAGATAGACCTGGACAAAACGCTTACCTACTTACCTTACTCTAATTCTTTCTATACTTTTCTTGATCATGTCTCACCTTCGACTGTTCTACTCTGATTACTCTTACCTTTTCTATTCTAAGACAAAGAGGATTTCGCACTTTGGAATCCTACATTTATGACCCTCTAAAGAGATAGGAGACCTAAGACAAAATCAAAATTATTTTCTCTATTTAAAATGATTGGATGATTGTTTTGATGATAAATGCCTGATTTGCTTCTTTGATTGATTGAAATAGCATAGAAGGGCATTTTAGCACGTACCACCATAAGGTAATGTATGAGCTTTAGTAGGTGACGCACTAATCTACTTAGCTAATAAAACCCCCAAAAGAGCATGTCTCGTAGTACTCGTCTTGTCTACAATTCTTTCTTACCATGTGTTTCTAACTCAGATGGTCAATACCAGGAAGGGAGGCGGAATTGATCTACCTGCCAACCCATACAACCGGAGGGTGCTTAGACAACAGCAAGCAGAGATGAATCCTCCGAATCCTCCACCGGCCGGGATAGATCCAATGGTTGTAGCCCAGATGCAGATGCTGTAATACATGGTGAACACTATGACAGACATTCAAGCTCAGATGCGGCAGGAGCGTCAAGAAATGCGCCAAGAAAGGCACGAGATGAGAGAAGAAATGAGGCAAGAAAGGATGATACGGTAGCAACAAGCACCATTGCCTCCACCACCACCACCAGTTCCACCATGGGACAAGCATCGGGAGTTTATGAGCCACAAGCCACTGACATTCGCCAGCTTCCAGATCCTCTACACGCTGATGATTGGCTGAAGTCCATGGAGAAGATGCTGAATATCGCCCAATGCTCTAACCGGGAGAAGATGCTCTATGCTTCTGGTCGTCTTACTGGTCCTGCTACGGATTGGTGGGATTCTTACATTGCTCCTGTTGGTCCTTGTTCTCAAGTGCTATACATCAAGAACAAGACAACACGATTGTTAATAATTAGAGACCTTCGTCCTTTGAAGCATTATCTTCTTTCGGATATAATGGTCTCCAGACGAAGGTCATGAAGGGTATACCTTCATCATCTCAGCAAACAGATACAAATAAGGATACATGAAATATAAAAGAATATAAATATTATAAGTTATTTATATTCTTATTTCATAAACATGAATAAACATCAACAATATTTATATTACATTGGTACCTTCGGCTTGCCAGAAGGTGGAGATGCGAGAGTGATGCAAGAGTGATTACAATCCAGCGTGAACAGTATGATGTTACTGTTCATCTATTTATAGGCACGAGACGCAGCCCGGACAAAATTACATTCATGTCCCTGATATTTACTATTAATCATAAGGCAAACTATCAAGGACTAAGTAGTCTTTTCTCCTTTAAGTCGGTTCCATCTTTCACCATCGTCATTATATTAAGCCAAAGCTCTTTCAGCCACAGCTTCGGCGTCCTTTCATTCTGCCTTCAAGTCGTATCTTCATATCACGCATACCTTCATCTTAAAGCCAAAACCTCCTGTAACAGTCTATGTTATACTAAAAAACATATTAGTCACATTTTTTAGGACTTCAGAAGAGGAAGGCCCCCAACAGTAGCCCCTCGTAGTATTAATTTATTTCTATATTAACAAATTCAGACTGCAACGTGAATGAAGGTCTTTAGCCAAAGGTCCGAAAAAACACCTTCCCGTTGCTAGAATAGCGTAAGACACTGACATATAGGGCCCACCAAGCTGTGGTGCGCTGGGCATATAAATAGGGACTCACATTGATAGTGTTCGTCGTGCCATTTCAACTGCTTGCGCTGTTTTTGCCATTCTGAATTTTCTTGCTCTACCAAATTTTGATTAGTTTGTAAGCTTCGGCATTTGCACAAGCGCTGACTAAATAGCTAAAGAGAAGGAGGTTGTTGACCCTGCACTAGCTGGGTTTTATGAGGCTATGGAGAAGACGAACACAGAGAAAATCACCAATGAAATGCTGGCTGGGTTATCTGAAGATTCCGGCAATAGTGAAAGTTTTGATTTGGATATTGGAAATGAAGATGCCAAAGATCGGCCCTGGCGGTTGAGTCATACCATCTTCAGAAAGTCATCCATCAAGCAAAGTCAGATTGATGCTATGAAAGGGAGATACTTCCGTGATATTTTCATTGTGAGGGCTGGAGGAGATAGCACCTCCCCTGCGCCCGAAGTAGATGAGGTTGTTGTCTACAGAAGCTTCATGAAGGTAGGGCTTCGGTTTCCTTTGAATAAATTTTTAGTTGAAGTTCTGAAGACTTTCGAGATTTACCTTCATCAGATTACCCCTGAAGCTATCATTAGGATGGGGATTTTTATTTGGGCCGTGAAGAGCCAGGGATTGGAGCTGAGTGCAAAATGCTTCTACAATATGCATGAACTGTCTTACGAGACGAAGACTACTGGCAAGGAGCAGTATCACAATAATTTTGGTTGTTACGGCTTCGTGCCTTGCTCTGATGTGAGCTATCCAATTCCGATGTTTCGGAAGAGGTGGCCAGGAGCCTAGATGGAAGAATGGTTTTATGTAAAGAACAAATTAATTGAAAGAGAAGATATAAAGGGGATCATCCAACGCCCTATTTGGTATCGCTTCGACATTAGAAGACCAGCCACTGCTCTTAGAAATGAAATTGAAGTATGCCAGAGGACTTAACATAGTATGCACTTTTATTGGCTCAATAGACTTAGTCCAAGAGCACATTGCTTATAGAGTGTGGCCTCTTGTAAATGACTAGGAGACGCCAAAGGAAGTTGTTGCTGGGTCTAGTCAAGGCAGCTTGGTTTATCTGAAATACACCTTTAGATACATAGATCAATTTGATGAGCCGAATGATGATTGGTTGAATTGTGTTGAGGCAACAAGTGACGAGTTGCTTGGGGCCTACACAAGGGCTAAAGATGATGCCATGACCTTAGCCTTCGGAGGACGAGGCAAGAAAAGATTAAACAGAGTTTTCGATGTAATTGGTTTTGTATACCCAGACTATTGCTATCCCTCGCGAAAGCAGGGAAAGAAAATAAAAGCTACTACTTTGGCCATCTGTGCTATGCCAAAGGGTAAAAATATCAAGGTTTTGACACACCGACCTAGGTACATTAAAACGGCTAGGGTGCCGAAGCTTGGTGAGGGGACTTCTTCCACCGCTGAGCCAGAATTCCCCGCTCCTGCCGGTACTAAGGGAGAATCGGCTGAAGTGCCGAAAGTAATGGGACAGGAGAAAGCCGAGTCGGCCAAAGCGCCAAATCGTCCTGCCGAAGCCAAGGAAAAAACGGTCGAAGAGCCAGAGCTAGAGGAGCCGGTAGGACTACCAAAAATCCTAAGCCCGCCACCAGAGCCGGAGTTGCTGAAGGTGTCCAACATTCCTGCAATAACTCCCAAGAGGAGGAGGATGGCTAGCATGCTAGACGTCGTCTTGGAATCGACAAGGGCACCAACTCTTGCCTTTGTAAAGGAGGCCACGGAAGCTGCTACAACTCGTGCTGAAGTCGAAGCTGGACCCTCAATGCCAATCAAAACGGGGCCTATTGAAATTATTGAACATGATACTGAACAAAGACCTTCGAATGCCACTCTGATCTTAGAAAAAGAAGGCACATCCAAGAAGGTTAAATTTCCTACTCCCGAAGCATTTACTGAGGGACTAGACTTTATCATACGACACGCTTCGGGAAAACAGTTGTCGGAAGAGCAGATTGCTGAAGCTATGCACTACGCCAGGGGATTAAAATACCCAAAAGGATCCTTGGTGTATAATGGCACTGATGAGGATGACTTTCTATATTGCCTTCCAGACAACAAGGAAATATCTGTTTGCCGGGAGATGGCAAGGAACATAGGGTTTCCGAAGCTCGAGGCTGGCCTCTCTGCAATGTTGAAGGATGACCTTACAGACAGCCTCGCTAACAACAGTCTTAAGGTAAAGATGTTCTAACTTATAAACAGTTTACTTTTGGCATCTTTTATTAATGTGCTGATCCCCCTTTTGTAGGGCTTAATCTTGAGCAATGCTTTAAGGGCACAAAAGAATGCTGAAGACAAAAGCTACCAAATAGCCCTTGGGAACCTTCGTACAGAGGTTATCAGACTGAGGAATGAAGCCCTAGAAAAGGATAAAATTCTGCTTTCCTTGGTAGACAGGGTAAAGGCCAGCGAAGCAAAGCTTACTGCACAGTCCGAAGCTCATAAGGCCGAAATTGAATACCTAAAGAAAAAGCTTGCCGAAAAGAATGAGGATTTCAAAGTGGCGAAAGGCAAACAAGAAATAAGCAAATGGACTAGTTCAAGATTACAAAAGAATGTGGATGAGCTTCGTGAATCGAAGGAGAGATACTATGAAAAATCCTTGGGTTGTGCTAAAAAATTGAAAGATAGTTTTGCAAAGGTGGGTGCATACTCATCGGAGCAAAAAATTATTAGAGGCAATCTCGAAGGAATTATTGAATGGATCAGCGAAGAAACTTAAGCTTTTGAAGAAATTCTTAGTGACCGTGGAGATTTTTGCGCCTTCGCCGGTGCCAGAGGGGTTGCAACAATTTTAGAGAAAACTGGCTATGAACATGTTAAAGCTGCAACCCAGACGGAAACCGTCTTCTCCGTAGACAAGACGAAGGATCCTTCGGCTGAAGCTACTATGATGGGCGAGAAATTCTATTTCAACGTTTGAATGAAGGGCGGCTGGGAGATAGCCGATGAAGCTATAAAGAAAAATGAAAAAGAATCCCATGAAGCCGAGAAGAAGCCAAGCGAGCCGAAGAGGCTGCTAAGCGTGCAAGGCGTATAGGTATTTTTATTGAATCTTAGCTTCAGTATTTTATCCTAGCTTCGGATTAACAACTCGCTACCTTACTGCAGCTGAACTTTCATCGCCACCCGAGCCATATGATCCTGAGGCCAATCCAGCCATGAAAGCGGCACTAGAAACAATAAGGATTGTCGAAGAAGCTGTTGATGAAGCTGTCAACAAACTTCTAAACGAAGCTGCGGAGAATATCTTAAAAGAAGACTAGATTTTTGTGTACTTAAGAAATGTAGTATTTTAGGAAATGTAATATTCGTACGTGAGTTAAACATTGTATATCTATGTGTATATGAATGTAACATATTTCTTTGTGATGCATGAAATTTGCATACATACCATTTTTGAGCCTTCGGCGGAAAAACACCTTCCCTTCTTTTCATGCTTCGTAAAGAAAAGGCCCTTCTATAGCACAGCTGTTGTATAATATTGTTGTCGACGAAAATCTTTTTGGCATGTAAGATTATAATTGCCGAAGATGTACTTTGTGCTCCAGCATGCTTTCATTCATCGCATATTTTGAAAGAAGCAACTTTCCTTCTCCACAATCTTGCTGCTGATGCGACATGATGTATGATGTAATGCTATGCGAAATGATGCGATGATATGATGCAGCATGATGTTTATGCCGAAGACACATACCCACATGAAAACACACCCAGACTCTGCATCCCCTTAGGAACTTCTTTTGAATCTCTTCACCTTCTATTTTGGTGGTATTTAAGCTCTGCATTCCCTTAGGAACGTCTTTTGAGCTTCTTCACCTTGTATTTTGGTGGTATATTGGCTCTGCATTCCCTTAGGAATGACTTATGAGATTCGGAACTTACTCTGTGCTCCATTAGGGACAACTTTTGTAGCTTCGGAACTTACTCCGCTCCCTTAGGAACGACTTCGTAGCTTTGGAAGCGTTGTTGAGGGGTGGCATTTTACACTCGATAGTGTGACCACAATATTATTACATCAATTTGGAGATTAAACCTCCATGAACTGTTTTTCATGTAAGGAAATAAAATTACAAACAAAACGAAAATACATCAGGTTAGGATATCCTTTAGTAAATGTGCTTCGACTCGGGCACAGTGCTGTTGACTGTGCGAGCTTCGGACTCCTCCTGAAAATCGCGTTGTTGTTGAGCGTGGTGATGTCCTTCTGGTTGCTGACTGCGGACCAGAGTAGGTGCTAGTGGTGGTGGCGGTGGCAACTAGGCCCAAGAAGCTTGAGAATGGCTTGCCGAAGCAACAGAGGTTGTAGGCTGTTGATTGCCTACATACTCTGGGATATACGAAGAGTAGCATGAAGCGGTATGTAGGACCTGCTTCGGCTGATTCTGTTGTGCTTCGGCTTCAGCAATCTCTTTCTGCTTTTGGATTGTAACCTGGCACGTTCTTGTGGTATGCCCTTTGTCTTCGCCACAGAACAAACAAAAAAGTTTTCTAGGCTGATCTCCATATCTTCCTCCAATGTTTTCTGCCCCCTCTGCCTCTTGGAGCTAGTGGCCTGAAGGAACTTTGTTGTGCCCCTGATGATTAGGAGTTGAGCTGCTGTCTTTGGGTTTGGTTTCACCTATCATCACTTGAGCTAGCATTATGGATTGACCTGACATGCCTGGGTGGAATCTCCCTCCAAAGCCCTTGGCCATTTTAGAGTATCTATAGGCTTCTTCCCTTCTTTGTCGAAAGTCGTTGTCGGCTCTGATGTACTCGTCCATTTTCTAGAGAAGCTTCTCCAAGGTTTATGGTAGCTTCCTTGCGAAGTATTGCACCGTGGGCCTTGGTCGGAGTCCCTTGATCATGGCCTCAATGACGATCTCATTGGGCACTGTAGGTTCTTGAGCTCTTAGCCTTAAGAACCTTCGGACATACGCCTGCAAGTACTCCTCCTGGTCCTGTGTACACTGAAAGAGAGCTTGGACAGTGATTGGCTTTGTTTGAAATCCCTGAAAGCTGGTCACTAACATATCCTTTAGCTTCTGCCATGACGTAATTGTCCCTGGCCGAAGAGAGGAATACCAAGTTTGAGCTACGCTTTTGACTACCATGATGAAGGACTTCGCCATGACTGCAGTATTGCCCCCATATGAGGATATGGTTGCTTCGTAGCTCATCATGAATTGCTTGCGGTCTGAGTGGCCGTCATACATAGGGAGCTGAGGTGGCTTGTATGACAGTGGCCACGGTGTACCTTGCAATTCTGCTGCCAAGGGAGAAGCATCGTCAAAAGCAAAATTGCCCTGATGAAAGTCACAGTACCATTCATCATCATTGAGTGGACTTTCTTGGCGAAGCTCCCTGTGTTGAGGCCTTCGGTCTTGGTCATCCTGAGTGAGATGGCACATTTCTTTAGTGGCTTCATCAATCTTCTTCTGAATGTTGGTGAGCCGAAGCATCTTTTCCTTCTTCCTTTGCACTTGTTGATGGATAGCCTCCAGATCCCTAATCTCTTGATCCAGTTCCTCCTCCTGAGGTGTTGGGCTAGTAGCCTTCCTCTTCTGGCTCCTAGCTTCTCGCAGCATCTCCTGATTAGTTTCCAATGGCTGCAGGGCAGCCCCTGGCACCGTTGTCTTCTTCGGTGGCATTACAGAAGTCGATGCTTGCCAAAGGTGGTCGAATGAGTTCATCGGAGGTGGGCGCCAATGTTGGTCCTTGTTCTCAAGTGATATACATCAAGAACAAGACAACACGATTGTTAATAATTAGAGACCTTCGTCCTTCGAAGCATTATCTTCTTTCGGATATAATGGTCTCTAGACGAAGGTCATGAAGGGTATACCTTCATCATCTCAGCGAACAAATACAAATAAGGATACATGAAATATAAAAGAATATAAATAATAATTATGAATTAATAAGTTATTTATATTCTTATTTCATAAACATGAATAAACATCAACAATATTTATATTACATTGGTACCTTCGGCTTGCCAGAAGGTGGAGATGCGAGAGTGACGCAAGAGTTATTACAATCTAGCGTGAACAGTACGGTGTTACTCTTCATCTATTTATAGGCACGGGACGTAGCCCAGGCAAAATTACATTCATGTCCCTGATATTTATTGTTAATCATAAGGCAAGCTATAAAGGACTAAGTAGACTTTTCTCCTTTAAGTCGGTTCCATCTTTCACCATCGTCATTATATTAAGCCGAAGCTCTTTCAGCCACAGCTTCGGCGTCCTTTCATTCAGCCTTCAAGTCGTATCTTCATATCACACATACCTTCATCTTAAAGCCGAAACCTCCTGTAACAGTCTATGTTATACTGAAAAACATATTAGTCACATTTTTTAGGACCTTCGGAAGAGGAAGGCCCCCAACAGCTGCTCATGATGCTGCCAACAATATCACCTAGGCAGAGTTCACTACACAATTCAGAAATTACCACATTCCTGCTGGACTGATGAAGATCAAGAAGAAAGAATTCTTATCATTGAAAGAATTCTTATCATTGAAGCAGGGCAGCATGTCAGTCAGCGAGTACCATGACAGATTTATTCAACTATCAAGATATGCACCAGATGAAGTGGCTGAGGATGAAAGGAAGCAGGAACACTTTATAGAGGGACCTAATGGACCATTGCAGTATGCACTGGTGGCTCACACCTTTCCGTCATTCTAGAGGCTTCTTGACAAGGCTCTAGCTATTGAAAACAAGTGTGTTGAGCTGGGGGATATGAAGAGGAAGGCGATCACCCAGGGGTCGGGAGTAGTGGCATTCGTCCTCGTTATGTTCCGCCCCAGGGTACACCAACTCGTACTGGAGGAGGTCAGCGCCCAGCTCAGTTTGCACCACAAGGGACTCCACAGACTCCACATACTCGTTCGGTTGCCCCCACTGGCACCCCGGTGAGATTCACAAGAAAGAGTGAAGGCACCACATGCTACAAGTGTGGTCAGGTTGGGCATTATGTCAATGTTTGCCCATAGAGGATTGCTAGTACCCACGTCCAAAACAAGCAGCAGACTCCAGGTTCTGACAAGGGATTCAGCATTGCCAGGGTCAATCAAGTCAGTGCTGATGCTACCGCAGATGGAGCTGACATCGCTATTGGTATGTTTTACATTAATTCAATTCCTGCAACAATACTATTTGATTCTGGTGCTACACATTCATTTATTTCTGCTCGATATGCCAACACAAATGAGTTACCACTACAAAATATGCAAAAGCCACTAGTAGTAATTACCCCTAAAGGGCCCGTCGAAGCAAATTATATGACCAACAGATTAACCCTGACAATTATGGGAAGAGAATTCTAGGCTACCCCTATGGTATTAGAGGAAAGCAGCATAGACCTGATACTTGGTATGTCATGGTTAAGGAAGGCCAAGGCAGTTATACATTGTGCTAGGGAACCGTAGAACTCACCAGCTCTATAGGAGAAAGATTCGAAGTCGAAATTACCATAACTGCTTCAACCAGACCCGTCGTATTTCTAGTAGATGGGAAATTTATAGGCAGCAACATCCGTGTGGTTAGATATTTCCCAGATGTGTTTCCAGAGGAGTTACCCGGGATGCCACCAGATAGGGAAGTTGAGTTTGTCATTGATCTCTTACCGGGAACCGCTCCTATTTCAAAATGGCTATATTGGATGTCAGTAGAAGAACTAAAAGAACTTAAGAAGCAACTAACAGAATTACAGGAGGTAGGGTACATTCGTCCGAGTTCCTCACCTTGGGGAGCGTCGGTTCTATTTGTACAGAAGAAGGATGGATCACAGAGGATGTGTGTGGATTATAGATCGCTTAATGATGTTACTGTTAAGAACAAGTATCCTTTACCCCGCATTGAAGATTTATTTGATTAGATGAGAGGTGTAAGGGTATTCTCTAAGATTGATCTTTAGTCAGGTTATCGTCAAATAAAGATTAGGCCATCTGATATTCCCAAGATGGCTTTCCCTACCCGATATGGTTTATATAAGTTCAAAGTCATGTCATTTGGCTTAACTAACACACCAGCCTACTTCATGAATCTGACGAACAAGGTGTTCATGGAGTATCTTGATAGATTCGTCGTGGTATTCATCGACGATATTCTTGTTTATTCCAAGAATGATAGTGACCATGAGGAACATCTACGGTTGGTGCTATAGAAGCTACGGGATAATCAACTCTATGCCAAGTATAGCAAGTGCGAGTTTTGGCTTGATGAAATACCATTCCTTGGGCACATCTCTCCAAGGGTGGAATCTCAGTGGATCCGGCTAAAGTAACAGCGATAGTAGGTTGGAAGATACCAAGTTCAGTCACGGAGGTCAAGAGTTTCCTGGGACTCGTAGGCTATTACCGGCGATTTATTGAAGGGTTCTCCAAGATTGCTAAGCCTATGACCTCACTGTTAGAGAAGGGAAAGGAGTTTGATTGGACCTGGGGAATGCCAAGAGAGTTTCAATCAACTGAGGTTTAAATTGATGTCGGCCCCAGTGTTGATTATGCCAGATCTACAGAAGGGTTTTGATATATATTGTGATGCAAGCTGCTAGGGCTTGGGATGTGTTCTTATGCAAGAAGGACACATGATCACCTACGCGTCTCGTCAGTTGCGGAAACATGAGTTAAATTACTCCACACATGACTTAGAACTGGCAGCCATAGTGCATGCGCTCAAGATATGGAGACATTATATAATGGGAACTAAGTGCCAAGTCTACACTAAGCATGTGGGGGATAGATATCCCCCGGGTCCACTAGAAGGCAAGAAGGCCTTGCGAAAGGCCTTAGGACCATTATTTCGCAAGGCCATCCCTTCGTGGGCCAGGGGAGGAATGTGGCAGAATGGATCGGCGCAAGGTTGGATCAACTCGAGCCCGGGCGGCCCAATGAATTCAAGCATTATCCACAGGAGTGATCCGATTCTCCCGCGCTGTGGCCTCAGGCGTCGGAACTGAACGATGATAAGTTGGCAGGATCGTAGGAAGATAAGATCAGTCGGTTCACTATTACTTAGGCGCACGTTGTTATCATATCTACATGTATTGCCCCACGGTCGAGTATATAAGGCCTAGGGGGCACCCCATCAAAAACATCGATCTCACTCATTAGCCATCTACTCAGCTCTCTAGCACCCCTCATACTAGAGAACTCCCCTGTAACCCGCCACATAAAAGACCCATACCAGGATGTAGGGTGTTATGCATCTCAAAGCGGCCCGAACCTGTACAAGATTGTCTACTGTCTCTCGTGCATCTGGCATGAACCATCGAGCTACAGTCGGTAACACCGTCCTACTCCAAAAAGCACCTTGAGGGGCAACCCTGGGTGCGCGGTCAGACCCAAAACACTGACAAAGCATAAGAGCTTAAAGTACATCTTCACTCAGAAAGATCTCAATCTTAGGCAACGCTGTTGGTTGGAGCTCATTAAAGACTACGACTTGGAGATTCACTATCATCCGGGCAAGGCGAATCTGATTGTGGATGCCTTGAGTTGGAAGGAGCATGTCCATGCAGCTATTGTCGCCCAGCTACCTGATGAGTTAGTGGAAGATTTTTGAAGACTCAACCTGGGAATAGTTGCACACACTGAAGGGATCACTATTGAAGTAGAACCTACCTTGGAGCAGGAAATCCACAAAGGACAGATCGGTGATGCTAAAGTCCAGGAGATCAAAGATCTGATTACTGAAGGTAGAGGTCCAGAATTCACAAAGGATGAGCAAGTCACAATATGGTTCAAGAATCGAATATGTGTTCCTGAGATTGATAACCTCTGTGAGACTATACTGAAGGAAGCCCATGACTCTAATTACTCTATTCATCCCGGTAGCACTAAGATGTACCAAGATCTGAAGCAAAAGTACTGGTAGTATAGGCTGAAAAGAGATGTAGCTGCACACGTGGTTGTGTGTGATGTATGTCAAAGAGTCAAAGCGGAACACCAAAGGCCAGCTGGACTACTGCACCTATTAAAGGTACCCGAATGGAAGTGGGAAGAAATTGGTATGGATTTCATTACCGGGTTGCCTCGCACCTCGAAGGGTTATGATTCTATATGGGTGATTGTGGACAGATTGACCAAAGTGGCTCACTTCATTCCAGTCAATACTACTTATAAAGGTTCTCAGCTAGTAGAGTTACACATGACTCGAATTGTGTGTTTACACGGGGTATCGAAGAAGATTGTTTCTGATTGTGGATCCCAATTCACCTCAAGGTTTTGGAAGAGCCTTCATGAGAACATAGGTACTAAGTTGAACTTCACTTTGGCCTATCATCCTCAAACTGATGGCCAAACTGAGAGAACTAACCAAGTACTGGAGGATATGTTGAGAGCTTGTGCCCTTAAGCATGGAGGCAGTTGGGACAAGGGTCTACCATATGCTGAGTTCTCTTATAATAATAGTTACCAGGCCAGTCTAAAAATGTCACCATTTGAAGCTTTATATGGCAGAAAGTGCAGGACTCCTCTCTATTGGGATTAGACTGGAGAAAGACAGTTCTTTAGGCCTGAGATTATCCAAGAGGCAGAAGAACAAGTTCGCATAATCCGGGAGAACATGAGGGTAGCACAAACCCCGCAAAAGAGCTATGCTGATAATCAAAGAAGACCACTAGAGTTTGAGGAGGGTGATCACGTGTACCTAAAGGTGTCACCAATTCATGGAATGAGGAGATTCAAAGTCAAAGGCAAGTTATCCCCTCGCTTTATTGGACCCTTCAGAATCTTTAGGCGAGTTGGGGAGATGGCCTACCAGCTCGAACTACCAGATCATCTATCTGATATGCACAATGTATTCCACGTGTCTCAACTCAAGAAGTATCTCCGTGTCCACGAGGAACAGTTACCAATGGAAGAACTCAGTGTTTAGGGTGATCTGACTTACACGGAGTATCTATCAAGATTATCGACACTTTGACTTGGGTTACAAGAAATAAAGTGATCAAAATGTGCAAAGTGCAATGGAGTCACCATAGTAAAGATGAAGGTACTTGGGAAAGAGAAGAAGAGCTACTAGTAGATTTTCCCCACCACTTCCCTAGTCCTACCTAATCTCGAGGACGAGATTCTTTTTAAGGGGGGTAGGATTTGTAATACCCAGTTTGTAAATAAAAATAAGAGAGTGGGTCTCATTCTATGTTTTTGCCCCATACTCATTACCACATGGGAATAACCATATTTAAGTAAACAATTAACTAATCAAATACACTAC
Organism: Zea luxurians; assembly: GCA_029449295.1. Lineage (NCBI taxonomy): Eukaryota > Viridiplantae > Streptophyta > Magnoliopsida > Poales > Poaceae > Zea > Zea luxurians. The sequence goes on along the minus strand of JAOPSE010000010.1, from coordinate 29,968,229 downwards.
GCATCATGTTGAGGTTTTGCTTGTTTGTGCATTTAATAATAAAATAATATTAATGATAATATGATAATGATTTAAGAATTTGGATTTATCCCAAAGGCACAATTTAGGAAATTGGAAATTGTATAGAAAAGAAAAGAGAGAAATACTGTACAGAACAAAGCATATTTATAAATAAATTAATTTATTGCATACTATGTTCAAAATAAACATTTTAATGTGAAGGCAAAATTGCCACAAAGATTTGAATTTAAATAGAATTGAAGTTTGAATTTGGAAACAAAGAAAGGAAAATAGAAAAGAAAAGAAGAAATTAAAGAAAAAGAAAAAAACGGATTCAACCCAATGCCCCTTTTCTACCCCCGCGCGGCCCATCTAGCCGATCCTCGCGCGCCGACCGCAGGGACCCACACGTCCGCCTCCGCACTCACGTGTGCCCGTGCCTTAGTCACTGCTTTCCGGGGCCCACCGGCCAGCCACCAATCATACTGTCCCTCTTCTCGGCCGCGACGGCTGGTGACCCCATTACTCCGTGCCTCCCGCGTGAGATCTCCGCTGACCGAACCCACGCCACGATTCTGTCGGGAGGGGAAATTGACTTGGGCAATCGCTATAAGACTTGGGGAAGAGCTCATGCGCCGTCAACCAGTGGCCATACTCCCCCTCTGCCATAAGAATCGTGAGGAAGAAAGAGAGAGTGCTTCTGTGAACCACCTGTGTGGTGCCGAGGGAAGGACGGAAGGGAGCTGGAACCGTGGTGCTCTGGCGCGACCTACTGGACTTCACCAGTCAATCCTTGGTGCACATCAGTGGCCAACGTCGTCAACCACCACGTCCTGAGGAGATCGCTGAACTTCCGAAGCCAGCTGCGTGCGTGGGGTCTTAGCTGCGTAATCCGGTATGATGCCATCCGATCCCCATCCCTTCCACCGCGAGTAACGTAGTAACGGGCATGTCCTCGGGCGGGGGTGGCACTGCAGTCTGGCCTGCCAGAATATCGCGCGCGCCGCCGCTATCCTGGCTGCGGCGGGTCTCGAGGAAGAAGACGCGCTTGGTCTGTTGGATCGACATTGGACGACCGTGATTAGTCCTCCCTAAAAACGAGTCTGGATGGTTAGATCGAGATCGAGCAAACCAGATTAAGTCCAGTGTACCCCTTCGCTTGGATGTAATGCAGACCGTTAGATCGCAAATGGACGATCACGTGGTGATCCTAACGTATTAAATCCAAGCTGTCGGTTTAGATCGGGCGGTCTGCGCCGCGTAACTCTTCGCGGATGTTCCGATCTAATCCAGTGTGTTGGAGGCGAATCGGACGGTTTAGATTAGTCGGTACCCCTTCGCTGCGCACTATTTCATATGAGCCCCTAGGTTTAATGGGTATCAACCCGCGCTCCTCTGCAGTAGTAGGATCATTATTGTAGGGTCCTGAACTTTTACGGATTGAACCCTGAATTCCTGTAAATTCGTGAGCGCATTCCATACCTATAATAAAACCAGAGAAATTATTTAGAAAAATGATTTCTAGTACTAAATTAATTGCAGAAACTTGATTAATTCCTAGAAAATTCATTTTAACTTTTTTAGTCCATTCCAGTTCCTATAGTTTTGTATTAATATTATTCATCACATAGTGTCTCTGTTTTAACATGAAAATTGTATTAAAATTGATCTCTTAATTAATCTTGTACCAAACACATAGGAACTTCGAAAAATCATAACTTAAAATTCGTAACTCCGAATTTAGTGATTCTTTTTCCTACGATCTCGTTGCGATGTGTAGATTATTATTATGTATTTTGTATTCATGATGGTGTGATGCTAATTTCTGCTATACCATGTTTGTTTGTACTATTGCGAGTAGACGAGTAAGCCATAGAGGATTCAGGTGTTCAGCAGGTAGAAGTTGCTGAGCAGGAGCTCATTGAAGGCAAGTTGTACCCTTGACCACTTTTATTTACCCAATAATATTCTCTATAATCATTTTATCATGCATATGCTTAATTTTGATGGGACCAAATAGGTCACCCTAGTCTGGTTATCTTTTCACCTTGTTTACCCCTAAACTTTTGGGTAGTCTTTGCTATTGCTATATATGATTTTGGGTGTTGATATGACTATTACACATGATCATTCTTTATTATTGTTCTATTTCTGTTCATGATAAGACAACTATTTTAATGGGAACATCGAGCTTAACTTGAGAAACACGTGGCACCACAAGGGTGGAATGCGACGCCATTGGCTGACTAACTAGGAAAGCTAGTGGAGGACTACCTTACCCGAAAGGGCAAGGGTAGTAGGGGAGTAGGCGTGTAGGGAGGTTCTCGGGTTGATTTTGCTGCGATGGCGGCCAGACGGGGGATTCCTGCATTACTCTTCCTAGAAACTATAACGGGTTTTCTGAAGCTAGTGAAACTTTGTAAAGGCCTCGTAGTGGATCTTTAGCCATTCACCTTGGTAGTGTCTAAGGGTCTAGCTAACCCTGGCAAGATGGGACACACGACGTGTGGGTACAGGGTACAGAGTGCAAAACTGGTATACTAGCTATGCTCGCGGTCATGAGCAGCTCAAGACTCTTGCATGATTAATTTATGGAATTAAATTCAATTTGTCATTTGCATCGCATTGGGATTTATTATTAATTTTGATCTACTATTACTCTGGTTTGGTATCTACTTATATTTAGTAACTGCTAATAAAACTTGACCAACTTATTAAAAACAATGCTCAACTTTACCCCTTATTAGTGATCAGCCTTACACTTCACATGAACTCACACCTTTGGTGAGTTTATGCACATTATTCCCCACACCTTGTTGAGCTATGATCTTTTTTGAGCTTACCCTTGCAATATATAGCCCCCCACAGGAGAAGAACATGTGGTCCAGGAGGAGCCGCACAATGAGGAGTACGAGTTGATCTAGGTGGCATCTCCCTGTCAGCTTTGTTGGCGCCAAGGAATAATACTTAGTTCGCTTTGTTATTATCATTTATTTTTATAAGACTTCCGCTATGTAATAATGACATTATGATATTTGTGACATTTATCTCTATACACTTTGTCATTATATGTGATGTTCTTCTTTGGCGCACATATGAGACGCACCCGGCTTTATCCCTTAAATCCGGATGTGACAATTGGTTTGGCCTATGTCTAACTTATCCAAGCACATAAAACTTCAGAAACTCATATCTCATTCATTATAACTCCGATTTTAGTCATTCTCAAACCTACGATCTTGTAGCAACACGCAGAATATTATTATGCAATTTGATCTCATGATTGGCGTGATGTTAATTTTTTTCCTATAACATGTTTGTATGTATTGTTGCGAGTAGACGAGCAAGTGATCGAGGAACCCGGGACTCAGCAGGTGGAAAACTCTGAGCAGGAGCTCGTTGAAGGCAAGTTGTGCCCTTGATCACTCTTATTTACGCAATAATGACCCAGTTAATCACTATGCTATGCTCAGGTTAATTTTGATGGGACCTAATAGGTCACCCTAGTTTGAGTTACTTTATACCTTACTTGCCACTGAACTTTTGGGTAGTATGTGCTATTGCTATATGTGGTTTTGGGTGTTAAGATACATATTATTCATGATCATGCTATTTATTGTCTTTGGATTATTTACTGTTTATGATATGATTATTATGTTAATTGGAACATGGAGCCTAACTTGAGATAACAGTGCTACCACAAAAGGGGCGCCCTTGGCTGATTAATTAGGAATGCTAGTTTGAGTTAATCCTTTCCCAAAAGGGGCAAGCAGGGTGGAGGATGCAGGTGTAGGGACGTCCTCGGATCGGACTGTCTTTTTAGCTTTTCGAACGAGGGATTCCTATACAGCTTTCGGCCCAGAATTCGTAGTGGGTTCTCTCCTTTAGTGAAACTTTGTAAAGGCCTCACAGTGTACCCCTCGCCTACTCACCTTGGCATTGTTTAAGGGTTTGATAAACCCGAGACAACAAAGGGAACACGTCTTGTGGGTAAAGATGAGCAACCCCTACAGAGTGTAAAACTGGTATATCAGTTGTGCTCACGGTCAAGAGCGACTCAGGACTCTTGTATGATTAACTTATGGAATTAAACTTAATTTGTCATATGCATCGCATTGTGATTTTATTATTAATTTTGATCTATTACTTTATTTGGATGGTATTTACTTATACTTAGTAACTGCTAATAAAATTTGACCAACTTTTTGAAAGCAATGCTTTGTCTTAACCATTATTTGTTGATCAGCCTGACACTATACATGAGCCCACACTGTAAGTGATCTCATGCACATTATTCCCCACACTTGCTGAGCGATGAACATCGGTGAGCTCACTCTTGCACCCCCAGGTGAAGAGTAGGTGGCTCCGAAGGAAGACTATTACGAGGAGTTCGACGAGGTCTAGGTGTTGTCTCCGAGTCAGCTTGTTGGCGCCAAGGGACAATAATTTTATTAGTTCGTTCTATTTTTTATCATTTATTTTGTAATACATTTTGTTATGTAATAAAGATTATAACATTCGTCTCTATATAATGAGTCATTATATGTGTTGATCAAGTTTGGCGCACATATGAGACGCACCCGGATTTACCACTTAAATCTGGATGTTTGGTTTCCAAAAAAAGAGGAGCAGAATGACTCCTAGAGTCTACATATTAAAATTTACCATAAATAGTTGAAATGCTCCCGCTCCACCAAAATGACCGGATGCGAGCGCTTTCTCGGACACGAGCGCTCTCCTCCCCTCTACTCTTATATGACTTTCCAACCAAACAAAGAACTGCTCCACTCTATCCTACTCTTCAATCAAACAAAAATAGAGTGGCTCTATTATGCTTACCAAACGCAGAATAGAACTGCTCCATTGTCAAAAACTAGAATAAATGCGCTCCATTATACTCTCCAACCAAACTGTTGGGTACCGTAATTAGGGGTACCCCCAACGCTCCTAAACACGGCTCGAAAACACCTTTAGAACAAACCATAAAGGCTTACAGTCCGGGTCAAAGTCAAAGCTTCGTCTACCAAGGGACGCGATCTCGCCTCGCCCGAGCCCGGCCTCGGGCGGAACAGTGGTCCTAGACGAGTTCACGTCTCGCCCGAGGGTCTCCTCAGGCAGTGAGCGCACCCTCGGCTCAGCCGAAGGCAAGCCTTGTCGTGCAAGCAACCTTGGCCAAATCGCCTTACCAGCCGACCGTATTGCATGCGCATTTAATGCTGGGATCGCCTGACACTTATCCTGACACGCGTGCCTCAGTCGGCAAGGTCGAAGTGACCGCAGTCACTTCGCCCTTTCACTGACCGATCTGACAGGAAAACAGTGTCGCCCGCCCCGCTCCGGCTGCTGTGCCAACCACCCGGGCGAAACCGACAACGGCCAAGTTCAGCCTCGGGCGCAATAGGAAGCTCCGCCTCGCCTGACCCCAAGGCTCGGCCTCGGCCTCGGCCTTGGGAGGAGATCTCCGCCTCGCCCGACCCCAGGGCTCAGCCTCGGCCTCGGGAGGAGATCTCCACCTCGCTCGACCCCAGGGCTCGGCCTCGGGAGGAGTCACGTCCTCGCCCGACCCTGGGCCTCGGCCCTAGCCTCGGCCTCGGAGGAGCCGCCGCCTCTCCTGACCTCAGGCTCAGATCGACCGCGCCACAAGGGATACATCATCACCCTACTCCTGGCTAGCTCAGGCTACGAAGGAACAAGACCGGCGTCCCATCAAGCATACCCCGGTAACAGGCAATGATGGTTCCCCGCATGCGTCTATGACGTCGGTGGTTCTCAAGCCCCCTACAGAAGCAAGGAGACGTCAGCAGGATCCATGCAGCACCAACAGCTGTGCTTCTACAGGGCTCATGCACTTCTCCGACGGACACGTTAACACGAGCATAGCGACCAGGCACTTCCCCGCTGGCCATGTAGCACATAGCTACACCCCCATTGTACAGCTGGGCCATCTCCTTATGTCTATAAAAGGGGATGTCCAGGGGGAAGAAAAGGGGGGAGGGGGGCAAATGGACGAGCGTATGAGGACACGAATACACGAACGCACGGCAAAGGGACGGGGGAAGACGAGCAGGGCGGGCCCTCTCTCTCTCTCTCTCTCTCGCCCTCTCGTACTCGCCCTCTCGCTCTCGCCCTCTCGCAACGCTTGTAACCCCTACTACGAGCACCCTGGTGCAGGATAATACAAGGCTCATTCCCCAACTTGTGTTCCATCTCGCACCAACCCATCTGGGCAGGGGCACGCAATGACAAATTTACTCGTCGGTCTAGGGAGCCCCCGGGTCCAAAACGCCGATAGTTGGCACGCCAGGTAGGGGCCTGCTGCGTGTTAACGAACAGTTTCCCGTTGAGTTCCAGATGGGTAGACTTCAGCAACCTCTCCAGCCCGGGACGGTGCTTCGCTTCGGGAGTCTCGAGTTCATGTCCCTCGACGGCAGCTACGACATGGTACTGCTCCCTCCGCAGCACGACAACAACGACAGTCAACGGCTCGCCCGATGGAGGCGAACTCGATGACGGCATCTCCCCACGGCGGCGGAGGAGCACCCGGGTCGTCCCCGCCACCCTCCTCGCCGGAGGAGACGGAGACGGGGCAACCGTGGCCACGCAGGAGGCGGCACCTTATCAGCTGTCGAACCGGAGCGAGTCGACGACGCCTGCACTCCTTTGGGGGACATGTCGGGTGTTGTCCTCGCGCCTGAGACAACGACGAGCATCGCTTCCCCGCAACGTGCCAGCCCCAAGCGGTCTGATGACGCTAGCACCCTCGCAAAGGACCTGCTGGGCGTTAGCCTCGTACCTGAGATGACGGTGCGTTCTGTCCCCGACGCGACTTCACCACCATCCATCGACCAAGAGGTACCGTCCGTATTCCACCCTGTTCCCTTTCGATTCCGCTTCGATCCACCTAGCGACCCCGCTTCGGTGAGCGCTTTCGCAAGGGCGTATCCAAATCTTCCGGGGTACCATATGTGGTCAACCTGGGACCGACTGACAGCCGTCTCAACCTCCGGACCCGCGGGTTCCGAGGAAGAGGACGACCCCGACTTCGGTTGGGATTTCTTCGGCCTCGGTGATCCCGGTGCCATGCGGGACTTTATGTCCGCAAGTGACCACTGCCTCTCCATTTGCTCTGATGATGGCCACGGCCTTGACGACGAGGGTTATGGCCCAAGTCGCGAATGTTTCCACATCAATCAGGGAGATCACGACGAAGGCAACCACCTTGGTATGCCGGAGGTTGACGATCCCCCTGGGCCTGCATCTCGCGTTGATATCCCGTGGGAGCTAGCTGTGGTCCCAGTCCCTACGGGGGGTCGGGACACACAGCTCGAGCAAATCCGCGAGATGCAGGCCAAGGTCGATGAGGAAGCAGGGCGACTTGTGCAGCTCCGACAGAACTTCGAGCAGGAGTGGGCAGGCCGAACCCTCGCCGGAGGAGCCCATCATCGGGCCTGGGACGTCCACCGCCGCATCATTAGCAATGCCGAGGCAGCGCTGCCCCCGGCCGTCAGTGGGTCCGGCCAGGACCTAGCTGCAGTGGCGATGCTACTTCGAACCATGCCGGAGCCATCCACCACCGAGGGACGGCGTATCCAGGGCGAACTCAAGGATCTCCTAGAAGGTGCCGCAGTTCGATGAGCCGAGAGCTCCGCCTCCCGAAGGCGAACTGACCCCTCAGAGCATCACGTGACGTCCTCCCGACGCATGCGGGAGTCCTCGATCCATCCCGAGCGCACGCGAGATGAGACACCTGCCGCCCGGGATCGCCTCGGCAACGAGCAACACCATCACGACCGTTGAGCCCGCCTCAAGGAGAAGGTGCGCCGAGGCTACCATCCCAGGCACGGGGGACGCTGCAACAGTGAGGAGGATCGGAGTCCCTCGCTCGAGCCACCCGGTCCACGAGTCTTCAGCCGGGCCATACGACGAGCGTCGTTCCCCACCCGTTTCCGAGCCCCGACTACCATCACCAAGTACTCGGGGGAGACGAGGCCGGAGTTGTGGCTCGCGGATTACCGGCTGGCATGCTAGTTGGGAGGGGCAGACGATGACAACCTCATCATCCGCAATCTTCCCCTTTTCCTCTCCGACGCCACCGGGGCCTGGCTGGAGCATCTGCCTCCTGCGCAGATCTCCGATTGGGACGACCTGGTCAAGGCTTTCGTGGGAAATTTCCAAGGCACGTACGTGCGCCCTGGGAACTCATGGGATCTCTGAAGCTGCTGCCAGCAGCCAGGGGAATCCCTCCGAGAGTACATCCGGTGGTTTTCGAAGCAGCGCACCGAGCTGCCTAACATCACCGACTCGGACGTCATCGGAGCTTTCCTCGCCGGCACCACTTGCCGAGACCTGGTGAGCAAACTGGGGCGCAAGACTCCCACCAAGGCGAGCAAATTGATGGACATCACCACCAAGTTCGCCTCGGGTCAGGAGGCGGTCGAAGCCATCTTCTGGAAAGACAAGCAGCCTCAGGGAGAGCCAAATGACGACGCCCCCGAGGCGCCCGCCCAGTGTGGCGCGAAGAAGGCCAAGAAGAAGGCACAAGCGAAGCGCAACGCTGCTGACGCGAATCTCGTCGCTGCTACCGAGCATAGGAACCCTCGGAAGCCTCCTAGAGGGGCCGGCGCATTCGACAAGATGCTCAAGGAGCCGTGCCCCTATCACCAGGGTCCCGTCAAGCACACCCTTGAAGAATGTGTCATGCTCCGGTGCTACTTCCATAAGGTCGGGCCCCCGATGGAAGATGGCAAGGGCCAAGGCAACAACAAGAAGGAGGGCGACAAGGAAGAGGAGTTCTGGGAGATCCACAACTGCTTCAGGATCTACGGTGGGCAGGTGGCGAATGCCTCGGCTCGGCACCACAAGCAGGAGCGCCGGGAGGTCTACTCGGCAAAGGTGGCAGCGCCAGTCTACCTAGACTGGTCCGACAAGCCTATCACCTTCGACCGAGGCGACCACCCCAACTTCGTGCCAAGCCCAGGAAGGTACCCGCTCATCGTCGATCCAATCATCGGCAATGTTAGGCTCTCCAAGGTCCTCATGGACGGAGGCAGCAGCCTCAACATCATCTACGCCGAGACCCTGGAACTCTTGGGGGTGGATCGCTCCGAGGTCCGGGCCGGTGCGGCACCCTTCCACGGGATCACACCCAGAAAGCGTATCCTACCCCTCGGGCAGATTGACTTGCCCGTCTACTTCGGAACTCCCTCCAACTTTCGAAAGTAAACCCTCACCTTCAAGGTGGTCGGGTTTCGAGGGACCTACCACGCGGTGTTGGGAAGGCCGTGCTACACCAAGTTCATGGTCGTCCCCAACTACACCTACCTCAAGCTCAAGATGCCAGGCCCCAACGGGATCATCGCCGTCGGATCCACGTACCGCCACGCGTACGAATGTGACATGGAATGTGTGGAGTACGCTGAGGCCCTCGCCGACTCCGAGGCCCTCATCGCCGACCTGGAACGCCCCTCCAAGGAGGTGCCCGACGTGAAGCGGCATGCCGGCAACTTCGAACCAGTTGAGGCGGTTAAGTCCATCTCTCTCGACCCCAGCAACGACGCCAGCAAGAAAGTCAGGATCGGCTCCGAGCTCGACCCCAAATAGCGCGCAAACATCGAAGTTTTTGCGTGGAGTCCCTCAGACATGCCAGGCATACCAAGGGATGTTGCCGAGCACTCACTGGACATCAGAGCTGGAGCCCAACCCGTGAAGCAGTCCCTGCGCCGTTTTGATGAAGAAAAGCGCAGGGCCATAGGCGAGGAGGTCCACAAGCTACTGGCTGCAGGGTTCATCAAAGAGGTATTCCATCCCGAATGGTTAGCTAACCCTGTGCTTGTAAAGAAAAAGGATGGGAAAATGGAGGATGTGCGTAGACTACATTGGTCTAAACAAAGCATGTCCGAAGGTTCCCTACCCTCTGCCTCACATCGATCAAATTGTGGACTCCACTGCTGGGTGTGAAACCCTGTCTTTCCTCGATGCCTACTCAGGCTATCACCAAATCAAGATGAAAGAGTCCGACCAGCTTGTGACTTCTTTTATCACACCTTTTGGCATGTATTGTTACACTACAATGCCATTTGGCTTGAGGAATGCAGGCGCCACCTACCAGAGGTGCATGAACCATGTGTTCGGAGAACACATCGACAGAACGGTCGAGGCTTACGTCGATGACATCGTTGTCAAGACAAAGAAAGCCTCCGACCTCCTCTCTGACCTTGAAACGACATTCAAGTGTCTGAGAGCGAAAGGCGTGAAACTCAACCCCGAGAAGTGTGTCTTCAGAGTCCCCCGAGGCATGCTCTTGGGGTTCATCGTCTCCAAGTGGGGCATAGAGGCCAACCCGGAGAAAATCACGGCCATCACCAACATAGGACCAATCAAAGATTTAAAAGGAGTACAGAGGGTCATGGGATGCCTTGCGGCTCTGAGCCGCTTCATCTCACGCCTTGGCGAAAAAGGATTGCCCCTGTACCGCCTTTTAAGGAAGGCCGAGCGCTTCACTTGGACCCTCGAGGCCGAGGAAGCCCTCGGAAACTTAAAGGCACTCCTTACAAATGCACCCATATTGGTGCCCTCGCTGCGGGAGAAGCCCTCTTGATCTACGTAGCCGCAACCACTCAGGTGGTCAGCGCCGCGGTTGTAGTCGAGAGACAAGAAGAAGGGCACGCGCTGCTCATCTAGAGGCCAGTCTACTTCATCAGCGAAGTGCTATCCGAGACCAAAGTCCGCTACCCGCAGATCCAGAAGCTACTCTACGTAGTGATTCTGACACGACGGAAGCTGCGACACTACTTTGAGTCTCATCCGGTTACTGTGGTGTCATCTTTCCCTTGGGAGAAATCATCCAGAGCCGAGAGGCCTCGGGTAGGATAGCGAAATGGGCAGTGGAACTAATGGGCGAAACACTTTCATTTGCCCCTCGGAAGGCCATAAAATCCCAAGTCTTGGCCGACTTCCTGGCTGAGTGGACTGACACCCAGTTACCGAAGGCCCCAATCCAACCCAAACTTTGGACCATGTACTTCGACGGGTCGCTGATGAAAACCGGAGTAGGCGCAGGCTTGCTCTTCATCTCACCCCTCGGAGAACATGTACGTTACGTACTGCGCCTCCATTTCCCGACATCAAACAACATGGCCGAGTACGAGGCCTTGGTTAACGGCCTGCGCATTGCCGTCGAGCTAGGGGTTTGGCGCCTCAACGCTCGTGGCGACTCGCAGCTCGTCATTGACCAGGTCATGAAGAACTCCCACTACCGTGATCGAAAAATGGAGGCCTACTGCGATGAAGTTTGGCGCTTGGAAGACAAGTTCTACGGGCTAGAACTCAACCATGTTGCTCGACGGTACAACGAAACTGCAGATGAGCTGGCGAAAATAGCCTCGGGGCGAACGACGGTTCCCCCGAACGTCTTCTCCAAGGATATATATCAGCCATCCGTCCAAATCGACGACGCGCCCGAGCCCGAGGAGGCCTCGGCCCAGCCCGAGGTACCCGCGACCGCCGACGGTGAGGCCCTGCGTGTCGAGGAGGAGCGGAATGGGGTCACACCAGTCTCGAACTAGCAGACCCCATACCTGGAATATCTCCTTCGAGGAGAGCTGCCCCTTGTCAAGGTCGATGCTCGGCGACTGGCTCGGCGCGCCAAGTCGTTCGTTTTGCTGGGTGATGAGAAGGAGCTGTACCACCACAGCCCCTCGGCATTCTCCAGCGATGCATATCCATTGCTCGAGGACAAGAGCTGTTACAAGAAATACACTCGGGGGCTTGTGGTCACTATGTAGCACCTCGAGCCCTCATGGGAAACGCTTTCCGACAAGGTTTCTACTGGCCAACCGCAGTGGCCGACGCCACTAGGATTGTACGCTCCTGCCGGGGGTGTCAATTCTACGCGCGACAGACGCACCTGCCCGCTCAGGCACTACAGACAATACCTATCACTTGGCCATTTGCTGTGTGGGGTCTGGACCTCGTCGATCCCTTGCAGAAGGCGCCCGAAGGCTTCCCGCACCTGCTGGTCGCCATCGACAAATTCTCCAAGTGGATCGAGGTCCGACCCTTAACCAGCATCAGGTCCGAGCAGGTGGTGGCGTTCTTCAACAATATCATCCATCGCTTTGGAGTCCAAAATTCCATCATCACCGACAAAGGCACGTAGTTCACCAGGAAAAGTTCCTGGACTTCTGCGAGGACCACCACATCCGTGTGGACTGGGCCGCCGTAGCTCACCCGATGACAAATGGGCAGGTGGAGCGCGCCAATGGTATGATTTTGCAGGGACTAAAACCGAGGATCTACAATGACCTCAACAAGTTTGGCAAGCGGTGGATGAAAGAGCTACCCTCGGTGGTCTGGAGTCTGAGGACGACGCCGAGCCGGGCCTCGGGCTTCACGCCGTTTTTCCTAGTCTATGGGGCCGAGGCTATCTTACCCACGGACTTGGAATACGGTTCCCCGAGGACGAAGGCATACGACGACCGAGGCAACCAGACCCGCCGAGAGGATTCCTTGGACTAGCTGGAAGAAGCCCGGGACGTGGCCTTACTACACTCGGGGCGGTATCAGCAGTCTCTGCGACGCTACCACGCCCGAAGGTTTCGGCCCCGAGGCTTCCAAGTGGGAGACTTGGTGCTTCGGCTACGACAAGACGCCCGAGGGCGCCACAAGCTTACTCCTCCCTGGGAGGGGCCGTTCATCATTGCTAAAGTTCTGAAGCCCGGGACATACAATTCAAGCTGGCCAACGATCAAGGCGAGGTCTACAGCAACGCTTGGAACATCGAACAGCTACGTCGCTTCTTCCCTTAAAATGTTTCAAGTCATTCATGTTCCTCGTTTTTCCTTACATACATAAATAAAGTCTAATCGTCAAGGAAGGATCAGCCTTGCCTCGGCAAAGCCTGACCCTCCCTCGGGGGCTAGAAGGGGGGAACCCCCTCTGCGTCAAAATTTTCTTCGGAAAAGTTTTCTACCAAGAAAAGTTTTCTACCAAAACAACTCCCGTGCTTTCCGACTATATCGATAATGGAACCCTGAAAACGAGCGGGAGAGACCTTGAACGGCAAGGTCGACCGAGCCGAGGGACTCCTACGCCTCCGGGATACGGATACCTCACTCGTCACCTTCTGCGAAAAGTAAATCACGCTTGGATAAGCGGTTCTGCTATCGAACAAGTCCCAATGCTCGGGTAGAAAACGACTTTCGTGCTTTCGACTATATCGATAGCAGGATCCTACAAACGGGTGAGAGAGCACGTAAGCGGCAAGGCCGACCGAGCCGAGGGACTCCTACGCCTCCGGGATACAAATACCTCACTCATCACCTTCCGTGAAAAGTAACTCACGCTCGGATAAGTGATCCTGCTACCGAACGAGTCCTAACGCTCGGGTAGAAAACGACTTCTATGCATTTTCGACTATATCGGCACCAGGATCCTACGAACGAGCGGGAGAGCACGTAAGCGGCAAGGCCGACTAAGCCGAGGGACTCCTACGCCTCCGGGATACGGATACCTCACTCATCACCTTCCGCGAAAAGTAACTCTCGCTCAGATAATGTGATTATGCTACCGACGAACAAGTCCTAAATGCTTGAAACGAGAGGAAAGAAAATGCAGCTTTATAATCCGAACGCTAAATATGTTTAGGCCTCAGCGGCCGCAAAAAACATACGCATACTTCAGACGAACTGTTCATGCAGGCTCAAACATTAGCAGGGGGAGGAGCAGCACCCTCGGTGTCGTTTCCACCCTCGGCGGAATCTGGCCCAGCCTCAGACGGCGATGCGAGCAGGCGCCTCGGCCAACCGCTCCGTAGCCTCAGCCAGCTGTCCCCCGAGGATCTCAGCCCGGCTCATGGCTTCGGCAGCTTGGCTCCAGGATTGGTCCCGCTCCTGGGTGATCTGGCCACGCCCCAGCTACCGCTGCTGCATCTCCTCGGCCTGGGAAGCCACCTGCTCCTGCGCCGAGAAAGCCTCTATCCGAGCTGACACCGTCTCTGTCCACGCCACCGCTGCCTTCAGCTTCGGCTCATCGCAGAGTGGCCGAAGGTTCTAAAACCGGGCGAAAGAGACCTTGAACGGCAAGGCCGACCGAGCCGAGGGAATCCTACGCCTCCGGGATACGGATACCTCACTCGTCACCTTTCGCGAAAGGTAACTCGCGCTCAGTTAAGTGGTTCGGCTACCGACGGGCAAGTCTTAAGGCTCGAAACGAGGAAGAAGCACGGCTTTATACTCAAATACCCAAATGTTCAGGCCTCAGCGGCTACGAACAACAAACACACGTACTCGGGATAACTACGCTATGTAGGCGTCGGCAGCGCCCTCGGCAGCTTTCCCAACCTACAACAGATATCTCAATACATGGAGCAATCACATTTTGCTCTTACATTCCCCAACGAACGGGACTCTAGCTCCATTCCCGCGGGAATGAACTACCTCCACACCAGAGGGCTGTGAGATAACGAGCTCCGACCGGCTCGCCGGCGACCGCTGCACCAGCAGCGCGACAACAACCTCCGTCTCGGGCGGCTAGGCAGCAGCAGCGATGGCCTCAGGGCAAACGCTACTGCTGAAAGACTTTCGTTCACGTCCCTCACGGAGGACGAGAACCAGCCATTAAAGCCAAAGAGCCGGAGGCCTGGAACGCAGGTGGCGCTGGCGGTCTCGTCGGCAGAGACAACCGCTTGTGCAAGAGGAAGCCTCACCTATGGCGACCACCACCTCAGCACCGACGACAGCGGCCACCTGCCCACCAACACCACACCGACGAACAGCGGCCGCCCCAAAGCGCACCGGCAGGTCCTCACTCCCATCCTCGACGAGGTCGTCCTAGAACACGAGTACCACCCTCGCGGCGTACGACGTGTTGAGCGACCCCCCGGTGCAGCCGACGGTGCAAGGAGGACCTGGACGTGGCCGGCCCGCACGCGGCACGACCGCCGCTCGGGTGGAGGACGGAAAGCTGCACCCTGGCCAGAGAGCAGCAGTTCACCTTCCCCCGCATGGCTGGAGGACGTCACCTCCACAGGGCTGGAGGATGCCCTTCCCCTCCGAATGCTGGAGGAAGAAGCAGGTCACCGACCCACGCGGGAGGCAGAACCCAGCTCGGCACGCTCCTCCCCCTCAGCCCGGATGATGAAGATCCTTGAAGCTGAGGGCGGGGCGGAGGCCGCAGCCTGGCTTGCTTCTCCCCACCACAAGGCTGGTGATCATCCCTACGGATGACCATTGGTGGGGGACTGCAGCCGGGCTGCATGATGAAAATCCTTGAAGCCGAGCGACGGCTGGAGAGCGCCAACCGCCATAAGGTCGCGCTTCTCAAACAGCAGCAAGAAGAAAGCCGCACAGGTGCGCCCCATCTAGGGACGCGGAAGGTGGAAGGGAGCGATACAAGAGAGGAGTACGAAGGCATGGCTACTGCCCGGGGGATCGATCCCCTTTTATAGGCAGATCTACTCACTCGCACCCCCAAGCGTCATGGGCCAAGTCCCCACCGACGTGCTCCAGGGTTCCCACCTTGCGACACGGGGGCTGGGTCCCACACGTCATGAGGGCTGACCCAAAACGCGAAGGAGGCAAACCACCGCACGCGAAGCATATAACTGCCCTTCGGTTACATGCGTTCCCTCATCCTCACCGGAACCAGCGGACGAAAGGGCGAGCCGCCACGCAGGGAGCATGCAACCGCACCGTGGTTACGCACCCCTTCAGCTTCGTCGCACCCGGTGGACCGACACGAACGCCCGGTCCCACATATCATGTAACCGGCGCCATGGTCACTACGTGCAAGGAAACCGCACCGCCACCTACGCCAATGCTGCGCCTTCTCGACTGCGGAACCAATGCCGCGACTCGAGGCAGCCCCGCGCGTGACCCAACAGTGCCAATTAAGTGCAATGATCATGGGTCAGTCAACCGCGAGGGTAGGCGCGGCAGTTGATATGGCCAAAAGCGGATCGGTAATAACTGCTACAACAGACGAGCGGAAGCAGTGGTCAAATCACCCCCAGGCTCGTGTCCTTTCCTGAAGCGGCAGGGGAGCCCTCTCCCACAGCGTAAGGACGACGCGCCCGTGCCCCGTTCCTCAAACGGCCCGTGCACGCGCAACACACGCCCCACGAATCGCCTGTCCTGTCGCATTAACTCCTTGGCAGAGCAAGTGACACCATTGGCAGGCAAAGCAGGAGATGTTTCACCTCTGTCATGATGACCGCGTCAAAAGAGGTGTGCCACGTTATTTAAATTCGTATCCTTTTCTGCTTCCTCTCTCTCTCTTGCCACAGGGACCAAGAAAGGGGATATTTCAAAAAGGATCCTTCTCCGCGAAGGAAACGGGCCCTCGAGCCCTCCTACTGATCAAGGGTTCGAAGGTTGCGCCCTACAGGGTCCAGCAAACGCCCCAGAGCACTCGGGCCCCCGAGCCCTCCTACTAATCAGGGGTTCAAAGGTTGCGCCCTGCGGGGTCCAGCAACCGCCCCAGAGCACACGGGCCCCCGAGCCCTCCTACTGATCAGGGGTTCGAAGGTTGTGCCCTGCGGGGTCCAGCAACCGCCCCAAAGCACTCGGGCCCCCGAGCCCTCTTATTGATGAGGGGTTCGAAGGTTGCGCCCTGCGGGGTCCAGCAACTGCCCTAGAGCACTCGGGCTCTGCGCCCATTACTGATCAGGGGTTCGAAGGCTGGCCCCTCGAAAGGGTTCGACAGCCGCCCCAGAGCACGCAGAGTGAGGGATGACCCTAGGTACGTCCGTTACATGGCCGAGGCTCGGGCTACGCTCCCGAGGTACCCTAGGACATTTCCGAGACCAGCAGGAACGATTTGTAATGGATTCCCACCGGAGGGAGGCACCGAGCCCTCGGACCCTATCGAAATGGATCCGGGTCCAGCAAATCCCCTGCAGGTACTTTTGGAGCACGCCTCTGGGCCACTAGCCGACCCCTAACGAACGGGGCACGGGCGTCCACTCGGATCACCCGTTAGCAACTCACTGGAAATGCCATGATCGGTGCCCGCCGAGGGTAACGTGGCACTTCCCCCCCTTCCTCCTTGTGAAAAGGTGACAAAGGGGCGTATAATAAAAGTCGAGACAGTCCTTGATCGTCCTCTCGCTCCGTGCAGAGGCTCGGGGGCTGCCCTCGCACCCGGCTGCGGCCAAAACTATTGATAGCGTCAACAAACCTGCTCAAAAACTCGGAGCCTGACCATGCACCCGAGCTGCAGCCAGGCCGCATGAGGGAACAACCAGGCCGACCGAGGCATCACAATAAGAATTAAGACCTCGGAGGAGTCAAACCACTCCTCCGAGGCCTCGGGGGCTACACCCGGCGGGTGCGCTCGCGCGCACCCATCGGAACGAAACATAACCGAGAAAGGCTGGTCCCCTCGCAAAAATCCGGCAGAGCCTCCAAGCAAGTGCCTACACTCCCTTCGAGGCTCAGGGGCTACTGTCGGGTACCGTAATTAGGGGTACCCCCAACGCTCCTAAACACGGCTCAAAAACACCTTTAGAACAAACCATAAAGGCTTACAGTCCGGGTCAAAGTCAAAGCTTCGTCTACCAAGGGACGCGATCTCGGCTCGCCCGAGCCCGGCCTCGGGCGGAATAGTGGTCCCGGACGATTTCACGTCTCGCCCGAGGGTCTCCTCAGGCAGTGAGCGCACCCTCGGCTCAGCCAAAGGCAAGCCTTGTCGTGCAAGCGACCTTGGCCAAATTGCCTTACCAGCCGACCGTATTGCATGCGCATTTAATGCTGGGATCGCCTGACACCTTATCCTGACACGCGCGCCTCAGTCGGCAAGGTCGAAGTGACCGTAGTCACTTCGCCCTTTCACTGACCGATCTGACAGGAAAACAGCGCCGCCCGCCCCGCTCCAGCTGCTGTGCCAACCACCCGGGCGAAACCGACAACGGTCAAGTTCAGCCTCGGGCGCAACAGGAAGCTCCACCTCGCCCGACCCCAGGGCTCGGCCTCGGCCTCGGCCTCGGGAGGAGATCTCTGCCTCGCCCGACCCCAGGGCTCGGCCTCGGCCTCGGGAGGAGTCACGTCCTCGCCCGACCCTGGGCCTCGGCCCCAGCCTCGGCCTCGAAAGAGCCGCCGCCTCTCCTGACCTCAGGCTCATATCGACCGCGCCACAAGGGATACATCATCACCCTACTCCTGGCTAGCTCAGGCTATGAAGGAACAAGACCGGCGTCCCATCAAGCTACCCCGGTAACAGGCAATGATGGTTCCCTGCATGCGTCCATGATGTCGGTGGTTCTCAAGCCCCCTACGGAAGCAAGGAGACGTCAGCAGGATCCATGCAGCACTGAAAGGGAAATAGGGTCAAACCTTTTCCTAAATGATTTTGGTGGTTGAATTGCCCAACACAAATAATTGGACTAACTAGTTTGCTCTAGAATAAATGTTCTACAGGTGCTAAAGGTTCACATCAAACCAATACAAATATAAAAGAAAGGGCTCAAAAGATAGGAGCAAAGGAAACCGAAGTGCTCCCTGGTCTGGCGCACCGGAGTATCTGGTGCACCACCAGACAGTGTCCGGTGCACCAAGGAGGATCGACCTCAAACTCTTCAGCTTCGGGTTTCTTAGGCGCAACTCCGCTATAATTCACCGGATTGTCCGGTGCACCACCGGACTGTCCGGTGCGCCAGCGGAGCAACGGTCGACTCTGCAAAGTAAACAGTGCAAATCAGATGGCAGAGCAGACGGTCAGAGGGGCACTGGACTGTCGGTGTCACACCGGACTGTCCGGTGCCGCATGAGGACAAAGCCTCCAACGGTCGACCCGCTCCAAGCCCTAACAATGGGATAACGTGGCAGCACATCGGACACTATTCGGTGGCACACCGGACTGTTCGGTGCGCCCATCGCCAGCAGCCTTCTCCAACGGCTACAATTTAGTTGGTGGCTATAAATACCACCCCAACCGGCCACTTCAAGGTGTGGGAGCCCAAGCAACATTCCAAGTCATTTAGTTGATATATTCAAGCCCCCCATCCACTTCTATTCATTGATCCATCCTATACACAAGATTTAGACCATTACAACCAACACAAGTGCCACAAAAGATAGAGCAAGCAAGAGAGAGCTACTCAATTGAGTTTAACACTAGTGCCTTGTGAGATTCATTAAGAGATAGTGTGTGCTACATCTTTGTGTTCATTTGCGCGTGGAGTTTTGACTCCCATTGAACTTCCTCCAAAGTTTTGGAGGCTTGTAAAGCTAGCAAGAGACACCAAAGAGTGTGGTGATCTTTGTGGGGTCTTAAGTGATCCTTGAGAAGAAGAAGAGCTCGCCGGTCTTGTGTGATCGGTGGAGAGAGGGAAAGGGTTGAAAGAGACCCGTCCTTAGTGGACTCCTCAACGGGGACTAGGCCTTCGAGGGTCGAACCTCGGTAAAACAAATCACCTGTGTCTCGTGTGCTCATTGCTTGTGATTTGTTTGTTCTCTCCCTTTCCAAGTTTTTCTTGCACTATTCGTTGCTAATATTATTTAGTGTTGCTTTTGGTTAAATTCTCATTTAGTGAAGCAACACATTGCAAGAAAGAACTTGTGTCATTGCTCTTCTTATCTAAGCCCCTTTGCTTTGTTCTCATAGACCTATTAGTTGTATTGTTTTATCAATTCCGCATTATTTGAAAGCAATACTCTTTACAAGCAAGGACTTAGTTTTCATACTCCGATAATTGTGTATCTTGTTCTAACCACTAATCAAAGGATCTAGTTGGGGGATAAAGTTTTAATTTTCAGGTTTTGCCTATTCACCCCCCCCCCCCCCTCTAGGCGACTTTCAATTGGTATCAGAGCTAGGCACTTCATATTGAGTCTAACAACTCGAAGTGATGGCTCGAGGAAGATCCCAAAAGAACAAGAAGTCAACTCGGAAGGAGGTAACTCTTGAAATATTGCTTTTGGATGGTTCTAATTATGTGTCGTGGTCTACTAGTGTGATAAAAGCTTTTAGAACCGTAGATTCTCGATTAGAACAAATCTTATACAAGAGTATTATACCTCCTAGTTATGATAAGAAAAATACTTCCGAAGAGGATCAAGTATGTATTCGCTTAAACTACCTAGCTTTTGACATCTTAGTTAATTCTCTTAGCAAGGAAGATTATCATGCCTTCATAAAGGATCATTGTGAAAATATTCCTGATGCGCATGATATTTGGACTAGAATTAAAATCAAATTTGATGAGTCCAAACATGATAGTTCATTTTGTGCTTCTACTTCCTTTGGTCTTTGTGATACTAACCCTTGCAAGGAAGAAGAAGAAAATGAATGATGGAGACCAAACGATGAATCCACCTCTCCAAAAGGTTTGTCTTCCCATTTCGATTCTCACATATGTTGTGTGGCTAATGAAAATGATAGCGGAAGCACAAATGAGGATGAGGAGGAAGAAAGAAGCTTCTTGCAACTCTACGCTCGCCTAAGCCAAGAAGATAAGGCGGTCATGCTCAAACTTCTAAAAAGAGCGAGAGAGCAAAGCGAAGCTCGTCAAAGGCTAGAAGACATTCTCTCCATAAAAATGCTAAGCTTTGACGAGTTGACTAAAGAGCATGAGGAGCTAAAGTGCTCTCATGTTGATTTGGTCCAAAGGTATGAAACTATTTCAATTGAGCAAGATAACGCTTTACATTGTATCGCTCAATTAGTAAATAGGAATGCCTTGCTTAAGGACCAAGTAGAAAAGCTAAAAGATGAAAATCTAGCTTTTCAAGAAAAATATGATATGCTCCTATGTTCTCATGAAAATCTTATGGATGATCATATCATATTAAATATTGCTCATAAGGTTGTGATAGAAAACTTAAAATCCCAACAACCTCACTCATGCACATGTATTCAAATTGAAACTACATTACCATGTGCTAATGCTTGTTGTCTGTCGACAAGCAAATCTTCCTTTGAGCTAGAATTTGCAGGAACAAAAGATGATACTTATCAAAAGCTCAAAGAAGAAAATGAGAGGCTAAAAATGAGCTTGACACAACTAAAAGGGAAGTGCATTGCTCAACCTTCTCAAGATAACCGTGATCACATGGTGAAGAAGCTTGAGACGGGAACAACCGTGGCATGCACTCAATCCCTTGAAGAAAATGTCAAGGACTTGAGGATTGCCAAGAGGGAGGAACAAAAGAAGAAAATCAATACCTCTTCCAAAAGCCTCAACCACGCCTCCATAAAAGGTAACATCCAAGGTAATAATCAAGTCACACTTCACACTAAGAGAAGTAAGAAGTGTAGTGAATGCTTTGAAAAGGGGCACTCTATTAGGTCATGTCCCTATATTAAAAATGACTTGATTATTAACAAGGATGATAAACTTTGTTTTAAATGCTCCAAGAAGGGACACTTGTTTAGGTCTTGTCCCCATTTAAAACAAAAAGGCATAGTATTAGAAAAGAAAATATTCACTAACCATGTAGCAAGAAAGAAAAAAGGAAAGAAGAAATCTTCAAGACTTGAGGATCGCCTATGCTACATATGCCGAAAGAAGGGACATCAATGCAAGGATTGTCCCATTGGTAACAATTCCACTCCTAGCTTGTCAATTAATTCTCATATAACTAGGCAACCCAAAATTGCAACTTGTGCTAGAAAGGTAATGAGTTTACCTAGTGCTAACACAAAGGACTTTTGGGTTCCTAGATCTTTGTTGACTAACCGTGATGGACCCATCAAGCGATGGGTACCAAAATATGCTTGACAAGCTTTGCAGGAGAAGGAGATGATATGAAGCCTTGGGGTGCTTGAGAAAGTTAATTCAATTCAAGCTATCAATCTTCAATGATCCATATATCCAAGATTGACCCAAAGTTATTTCAAATTGTTATGTCTAAAACTCATATCATCTCGAGGAAGATATTGATGTTGTAGGAAATAAAGAATTATCTTGTGCAGAAAAATCAAGGCCTACAATATGGAGGAAAGCCGAAGGATGGTAACACTTGTGTTTTTAAGTGCAAGTATCTTAAATTATGATTTCTCATGTGTCTTGTGTAGTCGCATAGAAAAAGAAGCACTTCAAATGTCTTTAAATTTATATTACCATTCTTTGAAGAATTTCCTCTCATATGGTAGATTGCATACTCATCATTTCCATACTATGGCAATCTACATGCTTTAAATTGTTGCAAGGATCTCATGGCATGTTTCTCTCTAGTCATCCTATTATTGCCATGATTCTAGATATAGAGAGATATTTCAAGTTCTTAAAAGGATAAGGTGTCATATAAGGAAGTCAAATCCTTAGGACACTTATAAAAGGAAAACTCTCTCTGTAACTAGAATAGTGAGACTAATGATTTTATTTAAGTAACCCAAGTAGTCTCACTTGAAGAGAATAAGTTTCTCTTTGGAAATGTGTAATCTAACATGAAAAGAAAAATCAATCCAATGATTTATGATGTGTTCCTACTTGCTTAAATTGGATTTGATTCTTTCACATTTATCGCTTTCCATATCATGAATTAGATTTATTCCTATAATCTTAAGAGATTATTTATGCTTGTTTTATGAGTTAAAATTGAGCATAACATCATCTATAGGATAATCTAGTTCATGCTATGAAGTTTCCATGTTTTAGTAATCCATCTTTTCATTCCTTATCAAAAATGATTACAAAAATGGAAACTAGTGCTTGTGTTACTAACGACGTATCTCTTGAGCTTACTTATGAATATCTACAAAAGAGAAAGTGCACAAGCCTCAAGGGTTGCTCTTCACCCAAAGGAAGAAAGGTAAAAGCAAAGGTATGGGAACTCATCTTCTTAATCAAATATAGTTCCCATCAATGGTTATTTACTCTAAATTATCTTATTCTACCTATGTGAAGAATAGATTCTTTATTGGACTTAATTTTTGCTAGGTGTGCATTCAATCTCATTCTCATAAATGCACTAGTCCATTAGAATCTATTTCATGCCTTTGCTATACATATTCTCATATTGATTTACTTCCAAGTAATGATTAATAAACTCAATATGAAGAAGTAAATTCCCTATGATTGATCAAAATGCTTAAAGGATGCATATTGTTGTGCTCTAACGTTAAGGAATTTACTTCATGTATATGTGAAATATGGATGATGAATTGTGTTTATTTCCTATCTAAAGAAATCATCCTTCATTATATACTCCCTTGTGTTATTAACATCTTTCTTGAGTATTTTCAATAAGTTTGGAAGGAAAAAGAAGCCACTGCAAAGGAAGGACTCTCAAATGAAAGAGGAGGACATCAAGAACAACACCACCTACTTCTACAAAACAATCAATGGTGTGGTTGTGAGTATTCTAAATCCTTTTCATTGAGAAAATGTCCGGCATAAGGTGCTCATTGCAAATCTTATAAGCCTTGATCAAGATGTATAATGCGTCTCCCTACACATCTCTAAAATAAATACATCTATTCATCTCATTAAAAATTCTTGATGCATATCTCTAGGGGGAGTCTATTTCTATATCTTGATTATGTGAGACTATCGCTTTATCTTAGTTATTTCATATAGTCTCTTGCATGAGAATGAGTTTCTCATGAAGTATGCTACTATTTTTTCAATTCTTATTTTTCACTCTAAAGTAGCATATTTGTTGGATTCTCCTACTCTAAGCTTAATTGATAATCTAATGCATATATTGTTCTTTTGATCACATCTGTTATTTGTTTGATCATTGAATAACCTCAATCAACACTCATGTTTCTTAGTGCTGTATATGCTATCAATCGATATCTCTCTTGATTTGCACTAAGTTAAAAGGAGAATTCATGATACATTTATGCAATTTGTGATCCATTTATATGCTAACAATGACTTGGAGAAGGATCACTAGTTGTAGAACTCTCTCTTGTGCAAAACATTTCCATATATTTTCTTGAGTATAGGTCTTAAGCAGCTAAGACTAAAGGACAAAGCACAATGAAGAGAGCGTCTCTATGTAAAGGTACAAAAAGGGTAAAACTACTTCCTTTCATTTAAACTTGTACCTAAACCTTCCTTTTTCTATACTTTCTTTGCATATCTTGTATAAAAGAAAGAGAAAGCATGTCCATACATTATCCCTGCTTCATACCTAGTTTAACCTCTTAAAATTTCATTCCTGCATTAATGCATCTTTGGTGTAACTAGATGAAGTAATTTTATTGTCAAAGAGCTTAAAGCTTAACCTTGTAACGAGGATAAGCTACCTTTGTTTCAAAGGTGGATGGTCCTTAAGCCTCTTTGAAATAACATGCTTTCATAAGTGCATAAACTATCATGAGCATCACACTTATACTATGACACAATGCACTTCACATTCTCTATGATATAGAATTGTTCTCAGTAACCTAATTATGAGCAATTGACATTTAAGGCCAAAATATGTTTTCATCTCAATGCACATATTTAGGGGGAGCAATCTATGTTATATAGAACTATGATCATGCTTGATTTGATATATCCTTTGATCATATCTCTGTTATGTCTATGACTAATGTGTTTTCAAGTATATTCTCATGCTTAGTCATAGAATTGAAAGGGAAATGGAGTATTCGGCAAAGACGACGCTTCCACTCAACTCCTTCGGTATTATCCACTCTTTGTCGGTATTCCGCATAATTCTTCAATTTGGTATAATCCTCACTCATATATTGTTTGCCAAAGGGGGAGAGAAAGTAAAAAATGATGAAGGGCTTATATTTCACTCACAAGTATCCATTTTTGGCGATTCATGCCAAAGGGGGAGAGAGTATTAGCCCAAAGCAAAAGGACCGCACCACCACCAATTTCAAAAATGTAGTCCTTTAAATTTGAGTTAAGAAAAGAATTTTTCAATTGGTATCTTATTTTTGATATAATTTCAAATTGGTATACCCTCTTCAAAATTAATATCTAAAACCCTCTTGAACACTAAGAGGAGGATTTCATTAAGGGGGAGTTTTGTTTAGTCAAAGGAAAAGCATTTGAAACGGGGGGAGAAAATTTCAAATCTTGAAAATGCTTCTCAAAATCTTATTCATTTACCTTTGACTATTTGCAAAAGGACTTTGAAAAGAATTTACAAAAGAGTTTGCAAAAACAAAACAAGTGGTGCAAGCGTGGTCCAAATTTTTAAATAACAAGAAGAAAAACATCCATGCATATCTAGTAAAAATAATATATTGGTTTAACTCCAAGAAACCTTTGCACTTACTTTATGCAAACTAGTTCCATTCTGCACTTATATATTTGCTTTGTTTGTGTTGGCATCAATCACCAAAAAGGGGGAGATTGAAAGGGAAATATGGTCAAACCTTTTGCTAAATGATTTTGGTGGTTGAATTGCCCAACACAAATAATTGGACTAACTAGTTTGCTCTAGAATAAATGTTCTACAGGTGCCAAAGGTTCACATCAAACCAATACAAAGATAAAAGAAAGGGCTCAAAAGATAGGAGCAAAGGAAACCAAAGTGCTCCCTGGTCTGGCGCACCGGACTGTCCGGTGTGCCACCGAACAGTGTCCGGTGCACCATCGGACAATGTCCGGTGCACCAGGGAGGATCGACCTCAAACTCTTCAGCTTCGGGTTTCTCAGGCGCAGCTCCGCTATAATTCACCGGATTGTCCGGTGCACCACCGAACTGTCCGGTGCGCCAGCGGAGCAACGGTCATCTGCGCGCAACGGTCGACTCTGCAAAGTAAACAATGCAAACCAGATGGCAGAGCAGACAGTCAGAGGGGCACCGGACTGTCTGGTGCCGCATGAGGACAAAGCCTCCAACGGTCGACCCGCTCCAAGCCCTAACGATGGGATGATGTGGCGGCACACCGGACACTGTCCGGTGGCGCACTGAACACTGTCCGGGGGTGCACCGGACTATCCGGTGCGCCCATCACCAGCAGCCTTCTCCAACGGCTACAATTTGGTTGGTGGCTATAAATACCACCCCAACTGGCCACTTCAAGGTGTGGGAGCCCAAGCAACATTCCAAGTCATTTAGTTGATATATTCAAGCCCTCCCAACCACTTCTATTCATTGATCCATCCTATACACAAGATTTAGACCACTACAACCAACACAAGTGCCACAAAAGATAGAGCAAGCAAGAGAGAGCTACTCAATTGAGTTTAACACTAGTGCCTTGTGAGATTCATTAAGAGATAGTGTGTGCTACATCTTTGTGTTCATTTGCGCGTGGAGTTTTGACTCCCATTGAACTTCCTCCAAAGTTTTGGAGGCTTGTAAAGCTAGTAAGAGACACCAAAGAGTGTGGTGGTCCTTGCGGGATCTTAAGTGATCCTTGAGAAGAAGAAGAGCTTGCCGGTCTTGTGTGATCGGTGGAGAGAGGGAAAGGGTTGAAAGAGACCCGTCCTTAGTGGACTCCTCAACGGGGACTAGGCCTTCGAGGGCCGAACCTCGGTAAAACAAATCACCCGTGTCTCGTGTGCTCATTGCTTGTGATTTGTTTGTTCTCTCCCTTTCTGAAAGGGAATTAGGCTTACACCTAGTCCCTAATTAATTTTGGTGGTTGAATTGCCCAACACAAATAATTGAACTAACTAGTTTGCTCTAGTGTATAAGTTATACAGGTGCCAAAGGTTCACACTTAGCCAATAAAAAGACCAAATATTGGGTTCGACAGAAGAGCACAGGGCCGACCGAAGGCACCTCTGGTCTGGCGCACCGGACTGTCCGGTGTGCCACCGGACATGTCCGGTGTGCCAGAGGACTCCGACTTCAAACTCTTCACCTTCGGGAATTCTCGGAAGCTGGCGCGCTATAATTCACCGGACTGTCCGGTGTACACCGGACAGTGTCCGGTGCTCCAAGGATGAGCGGCCTCGCGAACTCGGCAGCCTCGGGAATTCACTTCGGCTGCTCCGCTATAATTCACCGGACTGTCCGGTGTACACCGGACTGTCCGGTGAGACAGCGGGGCAACGGCTACTTCGGCGCCAACGGTCACCTGCAGGCGCATTTAATGCGCACCAGTCGCGCGCAGTCGTCAGGCACGCGGAAGCAGGTGCACCGGACATCGAACAGTACATGTCCGGTGTGCACCGGACATCCAGGCGGGCCCAGGTGTCTGAACTCCAACGGTCAAATTGCAACGGCCTGGTGACGTGGCTGTCGCACCGGACATGTCCGGTGTGCACCGGACTGTCCGGTGCACCATTCGACAGACAGCCTTCACCAACGGCTAGATTTTGGTTGGTGGCTATAAATACCACCCCAACCGGCCACTTCAAGTAGTGGGAGCCCAAGCAACATTCCAAGTCATCTAGTTGACATACTGAAGCCCTCCCAACCACCTATATTCATTGATCCATCCTATACACAAGATTTAGTCCACTACAACCAATACAAGTGCCACAAAAGAGAGAGCAAGCAATTGAGAGCTACTCAATTGAGTTTAGCCCTAGCGCCTTGTGAGATTCATTGAGAGATAGTGTGTGCTACATCTTTGTGTTCATTTGTGCGTGGAGTTTTGACTCCCATTCGAACTTCCTCCAAAGTGTTGGAGGCTTGTAAAAGCTAGCAAGAGACACCAAAGAGTGTGGTGGTCCTTGTGGGATCGAGAGTGATCCTTGAGAAGAAGAAGAGCTCGCCGATCCTTGTGTGATTGGGAGAGAGGGAAAGGGTTGAAAAAGACCCGTCCTTAAGTGGACTCCTCAACGGGGACTAGGCCTTCGAGGGCCGAACCTCGGTAAAACAAATCACCCGTGTCCATTGTGTTTATTGCTTGTGATTTGTTTGTGTTCCCTTGCTCTAAGTTTTCTTGCATCTTTATTTGCTAATATCATTTGGTGTTGCTTCAAGTTAAATTCCCATTTAGTGAAGCAACACGTTGCAAGAAAGAACTCGTCCTAGTGCTCTTCTCATCTAAGGCTTCTTGCTTTGTTATTCTATAACTTACTAATTGTATTGATTTATCACTTCCACATTATTTAGCAATACTCTCTTCAAGCAAGAACTTAGTTTCTATTCTCCGATATTTGTATATCTTGTTCTAACCACTAATCAAGGGATCTAGTTGGGGGATAAAGTTTTAATTTTCAGGTTTCGCCTATTCACCCCCCCCCCCCCCTCTAGGCGACTTTCAATTGGTATCGGAGCTAGGCACTTCATCTTGAGTCTAACAACTCGAAGTGATGGCTCGTAAAAGATCCCAAAAGAACAAGAAGACTCCTCCATCGAACGTAACTCAAAAAGAGGTAACTCTTGAAATATTATTTGATGATTGTTCCAATTATGACTCATGGTCTACTAGTGTGATAAATGCTTTTAGAACCATAGATCCACGATTAGAACAAATTATAGACAAGAGTATTTTTCCCTCTAATTTCAATGGAAAAATTAATTCCGAGGAGGATCAAAGATGTTATCGCTTAAACTATCTAGCTTTTGACATCTTAACTAATTCTCTTAGCAAAGAAGATTATCATGCCTTCATATCAAACTATGACGAATCCGTCCATGATGCGCATGATATTTGGACTAGAATTAGAAGCAAATTTGATGAGTCCAAACATGATAGTTCACTTTGTGCTTCTACTTCCTTTGGTATTTGTGATACTAACCCTTGCAAGGAAGAAGAAGATAATGAACGGTGGAGACCAAACGATGAATCCACCTCTCCAAAAGGTTTGTCTTCCCATTTCGATTCCCACATGTGTTGTGTGGCTAATGCAAATGATAGCGGAAGCACAAATGAGGATGAGGAGGAAGAAAGAAGCTTTGTGCATCTCTACGCTCGCCTAAGCCAAGAAGATAAGGCGGTCATGCTCAAACTTCTAGAAAGAGCGAGAGAGCAAAGCGAAGCTCGTCAAAGGCTAGAAGATATTCTCTCCATGAAAATGCTACACTTTGACGAGTTGACTAAAGAACATGAGGAGCTAAAGTGCTCTCATGTTGATTTGGTCCAAAGGTATGAAACTGTTTCAATTGAGCATGATAACGCTTTACATTGTATCGCTCAATTAGTAAATAGGAATACCTTGCTTAAGGACCAAGTAGAAAAGCTAAAAGTTGAAAATCTAGCTTTTCAAGAAAAATATGATATGCTTCAATGTTCTCATGAAAACCTTATGGATGATCATATCATATTAAACTTTGCTCATGAGGTTGTGATAGAAAACTTAAAATCCCAACAACCTCACTCGTGCACATGTATTCAAATTGATACTATATTACCATGTGCTAATGCTTGTTGTTTGTCGACAAGCAAATCTTCCTTTGAGCTAGAATTTGCAGGAACAAATGATGATTCATATCAAAAGCTCAAGGAAGAAAATGAGAGGCTAAAGAAGAGCTTGACACAACTAAAAGGGAAATGCATTGCCCAACCTTCTCAAGATAACCGTGATCACATGGTGAAGAAGCTTGAGACGGGAACAACCGTGGCATGCAATACATCCCTTGAAGAAAATGTCAAGGATTTGAGGATTGCCAAGAGGAAGAAACAAAAGATGAAATTCAACACCTCCTCCAAAAGCCTCAACCACGCCTCCATAAAAGGTAACATCCAAGGTAATGATCAAGCCACACTTCACATTAAGAGGTGTAGTGAATGCTTTGAAGAGGAGCACTTGATTAGGTCATGTCCCTACATTAAAAATGGCTTGATTATTAACAAGGATGATAGACTTTGTTTTAAATGCTCCAAGAAGGGACACTTGCTTAGATCTTGTCCCCATTTAAAACAAAAAGGCATAGGGTTAGAAAAGAAAGTTTTTACTAACCATGTAGCAAGCAACAAACAAGGAAAGAAGAAAACTTCAAAACTTGAAAAACGCCTTTGCTACACATGCCGTAAGAAGGGACATCAATGCAGGGATTGTCCCATTGGTAACAATCCTACTCCTAGCTTGTCAATTAATTCTCATGTAACTAGGCAACCCAAAGTTGCAACTTGTGCTAGAAAGGTAATGAGTTTACCTAGTGCTAACACAAAGGACATTTGGGTTCTTAGATCTTTGTTGACTAACCATGATGGACCCATCAAGCGATGGGTACCAAAATATGCTTGACAAGCTTTGTAGGAAAAGGAGATGGTATGAAGCCTTGGGGTGCTTGAGAAAGTTGATTCAATTTAACTCAAGCTATCAAATCTTCAATGATCTTTATCCGTGATTGACCCAAGGTTATTCTTCAAACTACTACATCTTAAACTCATATCATCTCGAGGAAGTTATTGATGTTGTAGGAAATAAAGAATTATCTTATGCGGAAAAAATCAAGGCCTACAACATGGAGGAAAGTCAAAGGATGGTAACCTCTATGCTTTTAAAGTGCAAGTATTTTATTATGTGTCTTGTGTAGTCACATAAGAAATGTGTAGCGCTTCAAATGTCTTTAAAATTCATATCATCATTCTTTGAAGAATTTCCTCTCATATGGTAGATTGCACATTCATCATTTCCATACCATGGCAATCTACATGCTTTAATTTATTGCTAGTATGTCATGGCATATTCTTCCTCTAATAATCTTGTTATTGCCATGATTCTAGATATAGAGAGATATTTCATGTTCTTAAAGGAATAAAATGTCATGTAAGGAATTCAAATCCTTAGGACACTTGTAAAAGGAAAACTCTCTCTATAACTAGAATAGTGAGACTATTGATTTTATTTAAGTAACCCAAGTAGTCTCACTTGTAGAGAATAAGTTTCTCTTTGGAAGCGTGTAATCTAACATAAAAAGAAAAATCAATCCAATGTTTTATTTCTACTTGCTCAAATTGGATATGATTCTTACACATTTATCGCTTTCCAAATCATGAATTAGATTTATTCCTAATCTTAAAGGATTATTTATGCTTGTTTTATGAGTTAAAATTGAGCATAACATCATCTATGGATAATCTAGTTCATGCTATGAAGTTTCCATGTTTTAGTAATCTAGCTTCCCATTCCTTATCAAAATGATTACAAAAATGGAAACTAGTGCTTGTGTTGCTACTAACATTTCTCTTGAGTTCAATTATGAAAATCTACAAGAAAGAAAGTGCACAAGCCTCATGGGTTGATCTTCACCCAAAGGAAGAAAGGTAAAAGCAAAGGTATGGGAACTCATCTTCTTAAGTTTGGTTCCCATCTCAATGGGTATTTAATCTAAATTATCATATTGTACCCTTGTGAGGAATAGATTCTTTATTGGACTGAAATTAACTAAGTATGCATTCAATATCATTTTCATAAATGCGCTTGTCCATTAGAATCTAATTCATGCCTTTGCTATATCCATTCTCATATTGATGCGCTTCTAAGTCATGATAATAAATTCAATATGAAAAAGTAAAATTCCTTTGATTGATCAAAAATGATTAAAAAGGTGCTCATTCCTCTTTTCTGTTAATATGCACTAACGTTAAGGAATTTTCTTCATATCTATGTGACTCATGGATGATGAATTATGCTTATTTCCTATCTAAAAGAAATCATCCATCACTATATACTCCCTTGTATTACTAACATTCTTCTTGAGTATTTTCAATAAGTTTGAAAGGAAAAAAAAGAAGCCACTGCAAAGGAAGGACTCTCAAATGAAAGAGGAAAACATCAAGAACAACACCACCTACTTCTACGAAACAATCAATGGTGTGGTTGTGAGTATTCTAAACCCTTTCATATTGAGAATACTAGGCTCAAGTTGTTTATTACAAATTTAATGAGCTTTGATCAAGATGTATAATGCTTCTCTCTATTTGTCTTTAAAGTAAATGCATCCATTCATTTCATTCAAATACTTGATGCATATCTTTAGGGGGAGCCTTTTATCTTGATTATGTTGAGACTATTGCTTTATCTCAGTAATTTCATATAGTCTCTTGCATGAGAATAAGTTTCTCATGAAGTATGCTACTATCTTTAAATTCTTGTCTTTCACTCTAAAGTAGCATATTTGCTGGATTCTCCTACTCTAAGCTTAATTGATAATCTAATGTGTATGTTGTTCTTTTGATCACATCTGTTATTTGTTTGATCATTGAATAACTTTCATTAACAATCATACCTCTTAGTGCCTCATATTCTTTCAATCAATATCTCTCTTGATATGCACTAAGTTAAAAGGAGAATTCATGATACATTTATGCAACTTGTGATCCATTTGATATTTGCTAACAATAACTTGAAAAGATCACTAGTTGTAGAACTCTCTCTTGTGCAAAATATTTCCATATATTGTCATTAAGAATTGGTCTTAAGCATCTAAGACTAAGGACAAGCACAATGAAGAGAGCGTCCCTATGTAAAGGTACATAAAGGTAAAACTATCTCCTTTCATTTAAACTTGTACCTAAATCTTCCTTTTCTATACATTCTTTGCATATCTTGTATAAAAGGAAGAGAAAGCATGTCCATGTATTATCCCTGCTTCATACCTGGTTTAATTTCCCAAAATTCATTCCTGCTTTAGTGCATCTCTGGTAAAACTAGATGAAGTACTTTTATTGTCAAAGAACTTAAAGCTTAACCTTGTAACGAGGATAAGCTGCCTTTGTTCCAAAGGTGGATGGTCCTTAAGCCTCTTTTAAATCCTTAAGGGAAAAAGCTTGAAATATTTACAACATGCTTTCATAAGTGCATAAACTGTCATGAGCATCACACTTATACTATGACACAATGCACTTCACATTCTGTATGATATAGATATGTTCTCATTTACCTAATTATGTGCAATTGGCATTTGAGGCCAAAAATATGTTTTCCTCTCGCACATATTTAGGGGGAGCAATCTATGTTATATATAACTATGATCATGCTTAATTTAATATATCCTCTTGATCATATCTCTTTTATATGCTATGACTAATGTGTTTTCAAGTGAATTCCAAACCAAGTCATAGGTACATTGAAAGGGAATTGGAGTCTTTGGCGAAGACAAAGCTTCCACTCTACTCTATCGATATTATCTACCCTTCGCCATCACTCCACAATGTCTCTCCATCTTTGGTATAATCTTCACTCATATGTTTTATTTGCCAAAGGGGAGAAAATAGTTAGAAAAAGGGCCTATATTTCATTCCAAATATCCGTTTTTGGCGATTCATGCCAAAGGGGGAGAAAGTATTGGCCCAAAGCAAAAGGACCGCACCACCACCCTAGTTTTAAAAATTGATGATTTTCAATTGGTGAATTTCAAATTGGTATCTCTTTGTGTTCTAAAGGGGGATCAAGTAGTATTTTCAAACTTGGTATCTTAAAACCCACTAAGAGGAGAATTTATTTGAGGGGGAGTTTTGTTTAGTCAAAGGAAAAGCATTTGGAACAAAGGAAGAAAATTTCAAAACTTGAAAATGCTTTGCAAAATCTTATTCATTTACCTTTGACTATCTTGCAAAAGGACTTTGAAAAGAATTTACAAAAGAGTTTGCAAAAACAAAACTTGTGGTGCAAATGTGGTCCAATATGTTAAAAATAAAGAAACAATCCATGCATATCTAGTAAGTATTTATATTGGCTCAATTCCAAGCAACCTTTGCACTTACATTATGCAAACTAGTTCAATTATGCACTCCTATATTTGCTTTGGTTTGTGTTGGCATCAATCACCAAAAAGTGGGAGATTGAAAGGGAATTAGGCTTACACCTAGTCCCTAATTAATTTTGGTGGTTGAATTGCCCAACACAAATAATTGAACTAACTAGTTTGCTCTAGTGTATAAGTTATACAGGTGCCAAAGGTTCACACTTAGCCAATAAAAAGACCAAATATTGGGTTCGACAGAAGAGCACAGGGCCGACCGAAGGCACCTCTGGTCTGGCGCACCGGACTGTCCGGTGTGCCACCGGACATGTCCGGTGCACCAGAGGACTCCGACTTCAAACTCTTCACCTTCGGGAATTCTCGGAAGCTGGCGCGCTATAATTCACCGGACTGTCCGGTGTACACCGGACAGTGTCCGGTGCTCCAAGGATGAGCGGCCTCGCGAACTCGGCAGCCTCGGGAATTCACTTCGGCTGCTCCGCTATAATTCACCGGACTGTCCGGTGTACACCGGACTGTCCGGTGAGACAGCGGGGCAACGGCTACTTCGGCGCCAACGGTCACCTGCAGGCGCATTTAATGCGCGCCAGTCGCGCGCAGTCGTCAGGCACGCGGAAGCAGGTGCACCGGACATCGAACAGTACATGTCCGGTGTGCACCGGACATCCAGGCGGGCCCAGGTGTCTGAACTCCAACGGTCAAATTGCAACGGCCTGGTGACGTGGCTGTCGCACCGGACATGTCCGGTGTGCACCGGACTGTCCGGTGCACCATTCGACAGACAGCCTTCACCAACGGCTAGATTTTGGTTGGTGGCTATAAATACCACCCCAACCGGCCACTTCAAGTAGTGGGAGCCCAAGCAACATTCCAAGTCATCTAGTTGACATACTGAAGCCCTCCCAACCACCTATATTCATTGATCCATCCTATACACAAGATTTAGTCCACTACAACCAATACAAGTGCCACAAAAGAGAGAGCAAGCAATTGAGAGCTACTCAATTGAGTTTAGCCCTAGCGCCTTGTGAGATTCATTGAGAGATAGTGTGTGCTACATCTTTGTGTTCATTTGTGCGTGGAGTTTTGACTCCCATTCGAACTTCCTCCAAAGTGTTGGAGGCTTGTAAAAGCTAGCAAGAGACACCAAAGAGTGTGGTGGTCCTTGTGGGATCGAGAGTGATCCTTGAGAAGAAGAAGAGCTCGCCGATCCTTGTGTGATCGGGAGAGAGGGAAAGGGTTGAAAAAGACCCGTCCTTAAGTGGACTCCTCAACGGGGACTAGGCCTTCGAGGGCCGAACCTCGGTAAAACAAATCACCCGTGTCCATTGTGTTTATTGCTTGTGATTTGTTTGTGTTCCCTTGCTCTAAGTTTTCTTGCATCTTTATTTGCTAATATCATTTGGTGTTGCTTCAAGTTAAATTCCCATTTAGTGAAGCAACACGTTGCAAGAAAGAACTCGTCCTAGTGCTCTTCTCATCTAAGGCTTCTTGCTTTGTTATTCTATAACTTACTAATTGTATTGATTTATCACTTCCACATTATTTAGCAATACTCTCTTCAAGCAAGAACTTAGTTTCTATTCTCCGATATTTGTATATCTTGTTCTAACCACTAATCAAGGGATCTAGTTGGGGGATAAAGTTTTAATTTTCAGGTTTCGCCTATTCACCCCCCCCTCTAGGCGACTTTCACTTTCCAAGTTTTTCTTGCACTATTCGTTGCTAATATTATTTAGTGTTGCTTTTGGTTAAATTTTCATTTAGTGAAGCAACACATTGCAAGAAAGAACTTGTGTCATTGCTCTTCTTATCTAAGCCCCTTTGCTTTACTCTCATAGACCTATTAGTTGTATTATTTTATCAATTCCGCATTATTTGAAAGCAATACTCTTTACAAGCAAGGACTTAGTTTTCATACTCCGATAATTGTGTATCTTGTTCTAACCACTAATCAAAGGATCTAGTTGGGGGATAAAGTTTTAATTTTCAGGTTTCGCCTATTCACCCCCCTCTAGGCGACTTTCAAGCACCAACAGTTGTGCTTCTACAGGACTCATGCACTTCTCCGACAGACACGTTAACACGAGCATAGCGACCAGGCACTTCCCCGCTGGCCACGTAGCACATAGCTACACCCCCATTATACAGCTGGGCCATCTCCTTATGTCTATAAAAGGGGATGTCCAGGGGAAGAAAAAGGGGGAGGGGGGGGGGGGGGGCGAACGGACGAGCGTACGAGGACACGAATACACGAACTAACGACAAAGGGACGGGGGAAGACGAGCAGGGCCGGACCCTCTCTCTCTCGCCCTCTCGTACTCGCCCTCTCGCTCTCGTCCTCTCGCAACGCTTGTAACCCCTACTACGAGCACCCTGGTGCAGGATAATACAAGGCTCATTCCCCCACTTGTGTTTCATCTCGCACCAACCCATCTAGGCAGGGGCACGCAGCGACAAATTTACTTGTCGGTCCAGGGACCCCCGGGTCCGAAACGCCGACACAAACATATCTATCTTTATTGAATGGAGATTAATCATGGTGTATGCCGTTTACTGGCTCTTATGGTCTCATTTTTTCTTACTTACTCAATGGACAATGATGATGTAGATGTTGTATTTTATATTAACTCATATATAATATTTATGTAAAATTTAAAATCCAATAATGAAATTTGATATTGTGTACATGTTGCGCAGCATACACTAGTGTATTATTTTATTGAGCCCCTGAAAAACCTCCAAAAAAAAACTTTGGGTGTATTTGATATAGTTTTTTTCTAACCAGCTTTTCTAAGAATCTAGCTACGAAGAAAACCTGATTAGAGATAATCTGAGTATCATTAGAATTACGTGCGAAGGAAGATGAAGGTATCATAGGTTTAAGATCTAGAAAATGACAGATTTCTAATATTATAACGACTCAAACGAGCATATGTTTATATTGATTTTGAATAAGTTTTTAAAAAACTAATTTTTATAGAAGGTGAGCATTTAACTGTCCGCGACAGCTTTTTGACCAATATAAAGTGTGGTTACATGCCATCCTTTTCCAGCCCTTTGCGACTTTCCGTACCTCCCTTCATACGACGGAACCCTAGCCTGCTCCCCACCAGACCACCACCTCGCCGGAACCCCAGCGCCTCGCCCGGAGCACGGGGTTATCGGCCCCCGTAGGCCGCGGCTGCGGAGTAGCGGAGAAAGATGATGAACGGCGGCGGCGGCCAGAAGAGGTGGAACTCGAAAATCATTCCCTACGAGTACCGCGTTGAGTCCGACCCCAAGTTCTTCGACAAGTCGTGGCGGAAGCTCCATGATGCCATCCGTGAGATCTACAACCACAACTCCATCAGCCTCTCCTTCGAGGAGCTCTACAGGTTAACATTGCGCGCCCGCCCCCGGTTGCCGACTTTTCTGTTGCTGCCCTGTTCCATCAGATTCTGTTCCATGCGCTTATGTCGCGCTGTATGATCGCGGATGATTCGGATAGACAGCTGCCATGAATGGACTGATTGCTGTGCTGATTGCTGATCTGTAATTTTCCATGTTTTAATTTATAGTCGATCCTCCTGTGGGCTTGCATGCATCCGAGATGATGACATGCGAATGTTTGTGAATAGATTGATCTTGATTCATATGTCTTATTATTAGTGTAGTAGGGCTTATCCTGTAACCATAATTTGTCAACATGATATTATGACCTTTTATTGTTGGTGCATGCTTGCTCATGTCCTTATTTTTGTGTTCTATTGAATTTTGGTAGTTGCTCGAAGCCTTTAGGCCATTTGCAGCGTCATTCTCTGGGTCTCGCCATTAAATGCTTAAACTATTGGAGATCTTGTTTTGATTCCTTGTTATGCAAGTAAGGAAATTCAGGTTTGGACGTTGAATGCTTCTGTTTTAACTTCTGGGCTACATATACATACCCCAGAGCTGAACCCAGTGGCGCAGAACAAAATTCTAGGTGGGGCCGACAGTGCAAAAGACAAATTATCGGACTAGACCACTAGGTAAATGTAGATTGATGATAATAACATGAATGTTAAATGATAATATCTAGTTTTTCCAAAATGATACGAATACCAAAAAAAAACCTTTTTGGCTACCTAAAGGAGAGCTAGAGAGAGAAAATAGGTGGACTGGCTGAGGATGAGGTGTTGGGGCGGAGCAGCCGTATCGGCGCATAGTTGTGGTGAGTCATCGAATTTGACGTGAGATGGCGTCGGTGAGACGACGACAGGTGGGAGGAGCGAGTGCAGGAGGCGAGGTAGCGATGGATGACGGTGACGGCAAGCGACAACCATTGCCGTGTTGCAACGGCGTGATGGGACCCTAATAAGTTAGTGAGGGATAGGTGATGCCACGGTCCCAACAACAGCTTGCCCATCTGCTGGTGTGGACTAGGAGGCAAAGTATCAGCGTTGTGTGTAGGATCCCGGCGAAGCGACGAGCTGACGAGTGATGAGAAGGCAAGGTGGCGCTGCAGCGGGCAGGTTAGGTCACCAACTTACTGGTCAGTCGATGACCGAAGAAGCGAGTGAGCCACGAGTGGGCTTGCGCTAGGGAAGAGAATCGAATGGCTCAGGTGGAGAGTGGACTGAGCAGTGAAGCATCGAGAGAAAAATACATCAAAACCTAGTTTTCATTAGATTTGTCCACGCTTACTATACAAAAGTTTGTTTATTTCGCTGTATACCTAAACCTAGGTATAAGAGGTTAAAAAAATTGAGGTGGGGCCATGGCCCACCTTGCCCACCCCTTAGATCCGCCCCTGGCTGAACCGACGAGAACTGCCATCTAGACTTACATAAATATTATTTATTATCTAGAGAACTCCCTTAACAATCTTGTGCTCGTGTCCCTGTACTCCCTAATTTGTTGCCTTAGTTATATATATATACACCTAATATGTCGTGGCATCCGTACTCCCTGCATAGTTGGCGCCTAGCAGTCCAAGTAAATGGGTTGCACCATTCCCTTGTCTACTGATCTGAGGAGATGCCACTATGGTGCTCCACCACTCTCCATGCATGGCTTGGTAGGATTGTTCGAAATATATCTTTTTAGCATATATCTAATCAATTTCTTACCTTGCAAGCTATTACTTATTATTTTGTTTCCAGTGACTAACCATCTAATTGGTAGGTTCCTAGGAGTCCTGATGCATGCAACTAGGCTTTATGACTTTGTATACATGGCGACTATGATTAAACTAATACACATTAGCAATAACATGCCCACAAACGGAGCTGGATGTCATTTACTTTACAGAACAGATCCAGATTTCTGCCACACCCCGAACCATACAGAACAGAGCCAGATCTTGGTGATGAAGAATGAGCTTTTCAGTCGACATTGAAGCATATATTGATGTTAGTTCCAACACTGAAGTTAGTCATTTCTTTCAGTTTAGGATCATGTAGGCCTGGAATGCCCCCTCTAAATTGGCATGCTAAGAAACATTAAGTTTGATGGAAATAAAAGAAACCATCAAACTTGTTCTGTGACTAATATTAGGATACCGTAGCAGAATGTGCACACATATGAAAAATTTGCAGCTCGTGAGGACTTGTGTGGAGGTCTATCAATAGCTAATTTCTCAGCATCAGATCCAGGTAACTGTGAATGTTCTTAGGAAACCTGAAAACACAAGATGAAACTGTTTAGTTAAATTTTGGCTACTGTTTGCTTCTGTTTAGTTTGGAAGGTTGTTGCTTTTGGATAATTGACATTCATTTCTCATACCGTCTCTCTTCAGCAATTCTTTCTTCTTTTGACAAACAGTCATAAGCTATGGTACCATACTACCATATCTATAATTTATTTTACCATTTATGACGGCATACTTTTTAGCATGTTGCAGCCTTTAAATTTCCAAAATGTATGTGAATACATCAGTGGTGCAATAGATAAGTCTGTGCATGCATCAAGGTTATGGTACAACTCAATCGAACTTGTACTTCACGTATTGTTTCTCATGTTTGATTCTTGTTCTCTGTTGTTTGTCTCTTTGTTGCTCATGCTATCAAACTCAATCTGTTGTTTTTGTCTCTTTGTTGTTCATGCTATCAAACTCAATGTGTTGTTTTTGTCCCTTTGTTGCTAATGTTATCAAACTCAAATTTACAATTGAATAAATGGTTTTTAAGTTCTGTAAATTTGCCGTCTAAAAAGAGAAGTGATTTCCCTGTCTGTTTGATCTGCAGAAACGTATTCGCTTCAGGATATTATTACTGTTATGCTAAAAAAGTTGCCTCATTCAGGAAGCAGCTTTTTTCTATAAAACTTGCACCAGCCTGTAACATAACATAACAACTGTATGTATGAAAGAAATAAGGATCAACAGTCATGGGCCTGCTCAGTCCTCTCCCAGAAAAGTATTTTGGGGTGTATGCATGTGTTTAACATTACAACTGTATTTGTGTGTGTTTAACATAATAACTGTATGTGTGTGTGTGTTTAACATAACATACCAACTATATGTTTGTGTGTGTCTTTAAATGTCTTCGAATATATTGGTGAATATAATTTTTTCCTATATTATGGCAGGACTGCTTATAACTTGGTATTGAACAAGTTTGCTCCTGAGCTCTATGAGAAATTCACAGAAAACATGAAAGCACATCTTGAAGAGATGCGGACATGTATAGAGGCTGCTCAATGTGGTTTGTTCCTGGAAGAGATGCAACGAAAATGGAATGACCATAACAAGGCATTGAAAATGATTAGAGACATCCTGATGTATATGGACAGGACATATATTCCCACTAATAAAAAGGCACCTGTCTTTGATCATGGGATAGAGCTTTGGAGGGATACCATAGTTCGGTCTCCTACGATTCAGGGGAGGTTGTCTGACATGCTCGTCGAACTCATACATATAGAAAGGACCGGTGATGTGATAAACAGAGGCTTGATGAGGACTACAACTAAAATGTTGATGGATCTAGGGCTGTCTGTTTACCAGGACGATTTTGAAAGGCCATTTCTTGAGGTCTCTGCTAGTTTCTATAGTGGTGAGTCACAGCAACTCATTGAGTGCTGTGCTTGTGGTGAGTATCTGAAGCAGGCTGAGAGGCGCCTCTCTGAAGAATCAGAGCGTGTGTCACAGTACTTGGATGTTAAAACCAATGAGAAAATTACTGCTGTCGTGGTGAAAGAGATGCTAGCAAATCACATGCAGAGGTTGATTCTTATGGAGAACTCAGGGCTTGTGAATATGCTTGTTGAAGACAGGTATGAAGACCTGACAAGGATGTACGCTTTGTTTAATCATGTTCCTGATGGGCTCACAGCAATTAGATCTGTGATGACGTCTCATATTAAGGATACTGGCAAAAGTTTGGTAACAGATCCAGAGAGACTAAAGGACCCGGTTGATTTTGTTCAGCGGCTTCTTACCATGAAGGATAAGTATGACAATATCATCAATGTGTCATTCAGCAACGACAAGAGTTTCCTGAATGCTCTCAATTCCACATTTGAGCACGTTATAAACTTAAACAACAGATCCCCTGAGTTCATATCACTGTTTGTTGATGACAAACTGCGGAAGGTGGTGAAAGAGGCCAATGAGGAGGATCTTGAAACTGTCCTTGACAAGGTGATGACGTTGTTTAGGTATTTGCAAGAAAAAGATCTATTTGAGAAATATTACAAGCAACACTTGGCAAAGCGTCTTCTTTGTGGGAAGGCTGCTCCTGAGGATTCTGAGAGAAGCATGCTTGTGAAGCTGAAGACGGAATGTGGCTACCAGTTCACTTCAAAGTTGGAGGGCATGATCACTGATTTGAATACCTCTCAGGATACTACACAAGGGTTTTATGCATCTAATTCTTCGCGGCTGCTGGCAGATGCCCCCACAATATCTGTCCAGATACTCACCACTGGGTCATGGCCAACACAAACCTGCAATACCTGTAACCTTCCCGCTGAAATTGTCTCTGTCTCAGAGAAGTTTCGGGCTTATTACCTTGGCACGCATAATGGCAGGAGGCTAACATGGCAAACAAACATGGGGAATGCTGACATCAAAGCAACATTTGGAAATGGCAACAAGCATGAACTGAACGTCTCAACATACCAGATGTGTGTTCTCATGCTGTTTAATTCATCAGATGTCTTGACTTACCGTGAAATTGAGCAGTCTACAGCAATACCAACTGCTGACTTGAAGCGATGCCTCCTGTCGCTAGCTCTTGTGAAGGGTAGACAAGTCCTGCGAAAAGAGCCCATGAGCAAGGATATTGCCGATGATGACAGCTTCTGTGTGAACGACAAGTTCACCAGCAAGCTCTTCAAGGTGAAGATTAACCCTGTGGTGACGCAGAAGGAGACCGACCCTGAGAAGCTAGAGACACGGCAGCGGGTCGAGGAGGATAGGAAGCCACAGATCGAGGCGGCCATCGTGCGGATCATGAAGTCGAGGAGGGTTCTAGACCACAACAGCATAATGACGGAGGTGACAAAGCAGTTGCAGCCCCGTTTCATGCCAAACCCCGTGGTGATCAAGAAGCGGATCGAGTCGCTCATTGAGCGCGAGTTCCTGGAGCGGGACAAGGTGGACAGGAAGATGTACCGCTATCTTGCCTAAAACAACCTCCCTTGCCTTAGGAATTAGATTTCATCATACGTTACCCATGTCATATAAACAGACCTTGATCCATGTACTTACGCATAGAAGGAAATGAGTCTGCATGCCGTGATACTTTTAGGTGAAACTGTTTTTTTTTTGTTGGGTTTGTCCAGTTAGTTGATAGTTTAGCTTCTATAACATCCTGCGTTGGGTTGCATGCTAATGCTGTAGATAGATCTTGCTGGCTGCGACGCAGTGCTCTCTTTTGGTTGCTGCTTCAGAAAGGCGATCTGATTGCAGCCAAGGTTGACCTTTTGTGGTTTGGATGATGATTGATGTCACTGAAATGATGCTCGGATCGGATGGTAATCTACTGAATTGCACTATCCAGTTTGCAATGCTATGATGTGCGTGGCTTCAAGCATGTCACATGTGGTAGCATGTTTGTCCTGTATTGCGATTTGTGAGCAAAGTTGATGACGCTTTAGCGTAAAATCTCCTTAGTTTTGTTGATTGTTTATCTGATCCATGTTTTGTCAAAATTTGAGAAGAGACTATTCATGGCCGGGTTATTGGGGTTTTAGGGTTTGGGATCATGGTTTCAAATACTCTGTTGGGGTGCCAGGTGATGTGGACGTGGGCGAGGAATGGCTTGGCTCCGTCTCCGGCGCTGCCTACGCGTGCAAGCTTCGCTGGACACACAAGCAAATTCTTCTCTCTCGTTACCTTTTATATGGGGAGACAGATCCGTTTTTACCTTTTATATGGGGAGACAGATCCGTTTTGTGATGACGATGTTTGTGTGATTAATTTGTTTCATTTGATGTGCTAATATATCTATGTTGTAGGCAGCTCACGTACTCACAAATGGAGCACGACAAGTATTTTAAAGTCGCCGTGCATGCACAGATGTTGCCATGGCTTTCAGTCTCTCGTGAACCATCGCGGCCTCGCGGGGACGCGACGCGTCAGCGCCCGACCCAACACAACCCAATAATGCAATGCTGCTCACGCAGGCGGGAGGGCCTGTACAAATATATGGACACGATGGTGCTCGCTGGGCTCCAAGAAAGAAGCGTTCGATCGTCTTCGGCTAGCTTCGGGCGCGATGGCGGGGCAGGGGCAGCGCCTGAACGTGGTGCCGACGGTGACGACGCTGGGCACGGTGAAGGCGCGGCTGGCGGGCGCCGCCCGCGGCCACGCGCTGCTCAAGAAGAAGTCGGACGCGCTGATGGTGCAGTTCCGCGCCATCCTCAGGCGCATCGTGTCCGCCAATGCAAGGACGCCGTGGGCGACGCCATGCGCGCCGCCTCGCTCTCGCTCGCCGAGGCGCTGTACGCGGCCGGCGCGCCGCTCCGCCACGCCGCCCAGCAGTCCGTGTCCGGCCCGGCCAGGCTCCGCGTGCGCGCGCACCAGGATAACATCGCCGGCGTCCGCCTCCCGCGCTTCGAGAGCTGCCTGGGCGCCGCCGACGGAAGCTCGTCGCCGCGTCGCTCGCCGGGCTCGCCGGCGGCGGACAGCAGGTGTCGGCCTGCCGCGCGGCGCACGCGCGCGCGCTCCAGGTGCTGGTGGAGCTGGCGTTGCTGCAGACGTCGTTCCTCGCGCTGGACGCGGCCATCAAGATCACCAACCGGCGCGTCAACGCGCTGGAGAGCGTGGTGAAGCCGCGCCTGGAGAACACCATCGCCTACATCAGGGGCGAGCTGGACGAGCACGAGCGGGAGGAGTTCTTCCGCCTCAAGATCCAGGGGTACAAGCAGCGCGAGCTCGAGCGCCAGAAGGAGGCCGCCAGCCGCTACGCCGAGGAGAAGGCCGCCGGCGAGGTCGCGCTCAAGCGCGGCGTTTCCGTCGCCACTGGCCACTGCGGAGAGCATGCTGGAGAACGGCGACAGGGACGAGGAGGATATCATCTTTTGAGCCTGTGGAGTCCTATGAGTAGAGCGTGCAGCGGCTGTGCTACACCTGCGGCGCCAAACAGCAACCTTCTGTACACACAGAGCCCAATAAGCTCGTAGCTGCAGCCGGTGAGCCGGAGGCTACGCGTATATTCCATCTCTGCGTTAATCCATGCGTGTGTTTTCTCACTTTTTTTTGTTGACTGTCACAGCGGTGAAGAACATCCTCAGCTGAATTTCATTGAAAGCAACCTTGTTTTTGGAAAAAGAGGCAAAATCTATATAAAATTGTGGTTGACCACAGATTATAAACAGTTGCTAGCATAACGCAACAAATGTTTCAGCAACACACGAGAAACAAAGATAGAAAACCCAACACGATATAGGTTAAAGTGGCCGAAACAATGATTGTCAAGAACGACGACTAGCACTTCCAGTAAAAACAACATATTCGTTGACACACTTGGGCCTTTACGCATTTAGACCTCCCCTCGTAGCTATCTGTGTCCTGCTGCCTTATGACTATTTACCAAGCAAACATGAATGATAACTAAAGGAGGCATGAGTGAAAGTCGCCTAGAGGAGGGTGAATAGGGCGAAACTGAAATTTACAAAATTAATCACAACTACAAGCCGGATTAGCGTTAGAAATAATAATGAGTCCGAGGGAGAGGGCGCAAAACAAATCGCAAACGAATGAAGAGTGACACGCGGATTTGTTTTACCGAGGTTCAATTCTTGCAAACCTACTCCCCGTTGAGGAGGCCATAAAGGCCGGGTCTCTTTCAACCCTTACCCTCTCTCAAACGATCCCGCGGACCGAGTGAGCTTCTCTTCTCAAATCAAAACCGGGAACAAAA
Organism: Zea luxurians; assembly: GCA_029449295.1. Lineage (NCBI taxonomy): Eukaryota > Viridiplantae > Streptophyta > Magnoliopsida > Poales > Poaceae > Zea > Zea luxurians. The sequence continues at coordinate 29,923,438 of JAOPSE010000010.1, read as the reverse complement.
CTTCCCCGCAAGGACCACCACACAATTGGTGTCTCTTGCCTCGGTTACAATGGAGTTTTGATCACAAGAACAAGTGAGAAAGAAAGAAGCAATCCAAGCGCAAGAGCTCAAAAGAACACGGCAAATCTGTCTCGCTAATCACTAAAGCCTTGTATGGAATTGGAGAGGATTTGATCACTTGAGTGTGTCTAGAATTGAATGTCTAGCTCTTGTAAGTGGTTGAGAAGTGGAAAACTTGGATAACTTGAATGTGGGGTGGTTAGGGGTATTTATAGCCCCAACCACCAAACTAGCCGTTTGGGTGGAGGCTGTTTGTCGCATGGTGCACCGGACAGTCCGGTGCACACCGGACAGTCCGGTGCGCCAGCCACGTCACCCGAACGTTAGGGTTCCGACCGTTGGAGCTCTGACGTTGGGCCCGCCTGGATGACCGGTGGCGCACTGGACATGAACTGTAGGGTGTCCGATGCGCCAGCATGGGCGTGTCTGACCCCTGCGCGCGCTGGCGCGCATTTAATGCGCTGCAGGTAGCCGTTGGCGCCTGAAGTAGCCGTTGCCCCGCTGTTACACCGGACAGTCCGGTGTACACCGGACATGTCCGGTGAATTTTAGCGGAGCAGCCGTTGCGAATTCCCGAGACTGGCGAGTTCGGAGCCGCGTCCTCTTGGAGCACCGGACACTGTCCGGTGTACACCGGACAGTCCGGTGAATTATAGCGCGTCGGCTTCGAGAATTCCCGAAGGTGAAGAGTTTGAAGTCGATCTTCCCTGGTGCACCAGACACTGTCCGGTGGCACACCGGATAGTCCGGTGCCCCCGACCAGGGTGCCTTCGGTTGTCCCTTTGCTCCTTTGTTTGAACCCTTTTTCTTGGTCTTTTTATTGGCGTACGGTGAACCTTTGTACCTGTAGAACTTATAAACTTGGGCAAACTAGTTAGTCCAATTATTTGTGTTGGGCAATTCAACCACCAAAATTAGTATAGGAAATAGGTGTAAGCCTAATTCCCTTTGAATCTCCCCCTTTTTGGTGATTGATGCCAACACAAACCAAAGCAAATATAGAAGTGCATAATTGAACTAGTTTGCAAAGTGTAAGTGCAAAGGTTACTTAGAATTGAGCCAATAAATATTACTTACTAGATATGCATGGATTGTTTCTTTATTTTTAACATTTTGGACCACGCTTGCACCACAAGCTTTATTTTTGCAAATTCATTTTGTAAATCCTTTTCGAAGTCCTTTTGCAACATAGTCAAAGGTGAATGAATAAGAATTTTGCAAAGCATTTTCAAGTTTGAAATTTTCTCCCCTTGTTTCAAATGCTTTTCCTTTGACTAAACAAAACTCCCCCTCAATAAATTCTCCTCTTAGTGTTCAAGAGGGTTTTAAGATATCAATTTGAAAATACTACTTTCTCCCCCTTTAGAACACAAAGAGATACCAATTTGAAATTTACCAATTGAAAATCATCGATTTTTTTGAATTAGGGTGGTGGTGCGGTCCTTTTGCTTTGGGCTCATACTTTCTCCCCCTTTGGCATGAATCGCCAAAAACGGAGACTTTGAGTGAGATATAAGCCCTTTGATAACTACTTTCTCCCCTTTGGCAAAAAAACATATGAGTGAAGATTATACCAAAGACGGAGAGTGATGCGGAGCGACAGCGAAGGATGAGTAGTAGAGTGGAGTGGAAGCCTTTGTCTTCGCCGAAGACTCCAATTCCCTTTCAATATACCTATGACTTGGTTTGAAATATACTTGAAAACACATTAGTCATAGCATATATAAAAGAGACATGATCAAAGGTATACTTATGAGCTATGTGTGCAAATTAGCAAAAGAAGTTCCTGGAATCAAGAATATTGAGCTCATGCCTAAGTTGGGTAAAAGTTTGTTCATCGAGTGGCTTGGTAAAGATATCGGCTAATTGATCTTTAGTATTAATGTATGCAATCTCGATATCCCCCTTTTGTTGGTGATCCCTAAGAAAATGATACCGAATGGCTATGTGTTTAGTGCGGCTATGCTCAACGGGATTATCTGCCATGCGGATTGCACTCTCATTATCACATAGAAGAGGAACTTTGGTTAATTTGTAACCATAGTCCCACAGGGTTTGCCTCATCCAAAGCAATTGCGCGCAACAATGACCTGCGGCAATGTACTCGGCTTCGGCGGTAGAAAGAGCGACCGAATTTTGCTTCTTTGAAGCCCAAGACACCAAGGATCTTCCCAAGAACTGGCAAGTCCCCGATGTGCTCTTTCTATTAATCTTACACCCCGCCCAATCGGCATCCGAATAACCAATCAAATCAAATGTGGATCCCCGAGGGTACCAAAGCCCAAACTTAGGAGTATAAGCCAAATATCTCAATATTCGTTTTACGGCCGTAAGGTGGGATTCCTTAGGGTCGGATTGGAATCTTGCACACATGCATACGGAAAGCATAATTTCCGGTCGAGATGCACACAAATAAAGCAATGAGCCTATCATCGATCGGTATACCTTTTGATCGACGGATTTACCTCCCGTGTCGAGGTCGAGATGCCCATTGGTTCCCATGGGTGTCTTGATGGGCTTGGCATCCTTCATTCCAAACTTGGTTAGAATGTCTTGAATGTACTTTGTTTGGCTAATGAAGGTGCCCTCTTGGAGTTGCTTGACTTGGAATCCTAGAAAATACTTCAACTCGCCCATCATAGACATCTCGAATTTCTGTGTCATGATCCTACTAAATTCTTCACATGTAGATTCGTTAGTAGACCCAAATATAATATCATCAACATAAATTTGGCATACAAATAAATCATTGTCAAGAGTTTTAGTGAATAAAGTAGGATCGGCCTTGCCGACTTTGAAGCCATTAGCAATAAGGAAATCTCTTAGGCATTCATACCATGCTCTTGGGGCTTGCTTGAGCCCATAAAGCGCCTTAGAGAGCCTATAGACATGGTTAGGGTACTCACTATCTTCAAAGCCAGGAGGTTGCTCAACATAGACCTCCTCCTTGATTGGTCCATTGAGGAAGGCACTCTTCACGTCCATTTGATAAAGCTTGAAGCCATGGTAAGTAGCATAGGCTAATAATATGTGAATTGACTCAAGCCTAGCTACGGGTGCATAAGTTTCACCAAAATCCAAACCTTCGACTTGGGAGTATCCCTTGGCCACAAGTCGAGCTTTGTTCCTTGTCACCACACCATGCTCGTCTTGCTTGTTGCGGAAGACCCACTTGGTTCCTACAACATTTTGGTTAGGACGTGGAACTAAATGCCATACCTCATTCCTAGTGAAGTTGTTGAGCTCCTCTTGCATAGCTATCACCCAATCCGAATCTTGAAGTGCTTCCTCTACCCTATGTGGCTCAATAGAGGAAACAAAAGAGTAATGCTCACAAAAATGTGCAACACGAGATCTAGTGGTTACCCCCTTATGAATGTCGCCGAGAATGGTGTCGACGGGGTGATCTCGTTGGATTGCTTGATGGACTCTTGGGTGTGGCGGCCTTGGTTCTTCATCCTCCTTGTCTTGATCATTTGCATCTCCCCCTTGATCATTGTCGTCATCTTGGGGTGGCTCATCTCTTTGATTTTCTTCTTCATCAACTTGAGCCTCGTCCTTGTTTTGAGTTGGTGGAGATGCTTGCGTGGAGGAGGATGGTTGATCTTGTGCATGTGGAGGCTCTTCGAATTCCTTAGGGCACACATCCCTAATGGACATGTTCCTTAGCGCGATGCACGGAGCCTGTTCTTCACCCATCTCATCAAGATCAACTTGCTCTACTTGAGAGCCGTTAGTTTCATCAAACACAACGTCACAAGAAACTTCAACTAGTCCTGAGGACTTGTTAAAGACTCTATATGCCCTTGTGTTTGAATCATATCCTAGTAAAAAGCCTTCTACAGTTTTAGGAGCAAATTTAGATTTTCTACCTCTCTTAACAAGAATAAAGCATTTGCTACCAAAAACTCTAAAATATGAAATATTGGGCTTTTTACCAGTTAGGAGTTCATAGGATGTCTTCTTGAGGATTCGGTGTAGATATAACCGGTTGATGGCGTAGTAGGCGGTGTTGACCGCCTCGGCCCAAAACCGATCCGGTGTCTTGTACTCATCAAGCATGGTTCTTGCCATGTCCAATAGAGTTCGATTCTTCCTCTCCACTACACCATTTTGTTGTGGGGTGTAGGGAGAAGAGAACTCATGCTTGATGCCCTCCTCCTCAAGGAAGCCTTCTATTTGTGAGTTCTTGAACTCCGTCCCGTTGTCGCTTCTAATTTTCTTGATCCTTAAGCCGAACTCATTTTGAGCCTGTCTCAAGAATCCCTTTAAGGTCTCTTGGGTATGGGATTTTTCCTGCAAAAAGAACACCCAAGTGAAGCAAGAATAATCATCCACAATAACTAGACAATACTTACTCCCGCCGATGCTTATGTAAGCGATCGGGCCGAATAAATCCATGTGAAGGAGCTCCAGTGGCCTGTCACTTGTCATGATGTTCTTGTGTGGATGATGATTGCCAACTTGCTTCCCGGCTTGGCATGCGCTACAAATTCTGTCTTTCTCAAAATGAACATTTGTTAGTCCCAAAATGTGCTCTCCCTTTAGAAGCTTATGAAGATTCTTCATTCCAACATGGGCTAGTCGGCGGTGCCAGAGCCAACCCAAGTTAGTCTTAGCTATTAAGCAAGTGTCGAGTTCAGCTCTATCAAAATCCACCAAGTATAGCTGACCCTCTAACACTCCCTTAAAAACTATTGAATCATCACTTCTTCCAAAGACAGTGACACCTACATCAGTGAATAGACAGTTGTAGCCCATTTGACATAATTGTGAAACGGAAAGCAAATTGTAATCTAAAGAATCTACAAAAAAAACATTGGAAATGGAATGGTCAGGAGATATAGCAATTTTACCCAAACCTTTGACCAAACCTTGGTTTCCATCCCCGAATGTGATAGCTCGTTGGGGATCTTGGATTTTCTCGTAGGAGGAGAACATCCTCTTCTCCCCCGTCATGTGGTTTGTGCACCCGCTATCGATGATCCAACTTGAGCCCCCGGATGCATAAACCTACAAAACAAGTTTAGTTCTTGACTTTAGGTACCCAAACGGTTTTGGGTCCTTTGGCATTAGACACAAGAACTTTGGGTACCCAAACACAAGTCTTAGAGCCCTTGTGTTTGCCCCCAACAAATTTGGCAACTACCTTGCTGGATTTGTTAGTCAAAACATAAGATGCATCAAAAGTTTTAAATGAAATGCTATGATCATTTGATGCACTAGGAGTTTTCTTTCTAGGCAACTTAGCACGGGTTGGTTGCCTAGAGCTAGATGTCTCACCCTTATATATAAAAGCATGGTTAGGGCCAGAGTGAGACTTCCTAGAATGAATTCTCCTAATTTTGCTCTCGGGATAACCGGCAGGGTATAAAATGTAACCCTCGTTATCCTGAGGCATGGGAGCCTTGCCCTTAACAAAGTTAGACAAATTTTTAGGAGGGGCATTAAGTTTGACATTGTCTCCCCTTTGGAAGCCAATGCCATCCTTGATGCCAGGGCGTCTCCCATTATAGAGCATACTTCTAGCAAATTTAAACTTTTCATTTTCTAAGTTATGCTCGGCAATTTTAGCATCTAATTTTGCTATATGATCATTTTGTTGTTTAATTAAGACCATGTGATCATGAATAGCATCAACATCAATATCTCTACATCTAGTACAAATAGACACATGCTCAATAGTAGATGTAGAGGGTTTGCAAGAATTAAGTTCAACAATCTTAGCACGCAAAATATCATTATTATCTCTAAGATTGGAAATTGTAACATTGCAAACATCTAATTCTTTAGCCTTAGCAATCAATTTCTCATTCTCATTTCTAAGGCTAGCAATAGAGACATTCAACTCATCAATCCTAGCAAGTAAATCAACATTATCATCTTTAGGATTGGAAGTTGAAATAGTACAAACATGTGAATCAACCTTAGCTAACAATTTAGCATTCTCATTTCTAAGGTTGTCAATGGTCTCATGGCAAGTGCTTAGCTCACTAGATAATTTTTCACATTTTTCAACTTGTAGAGCATAAGCATTTTTAACCTTAACATGCTTTTTGTTTTCCTTAATAAGGAAGTCCTCTTGAGAGTCCAAGAGATCATCCTTCTCATGAATAGCACTAATCAACTCATTTAATTTTTCCTTTTGTTGCATGTTTAGGTCGGCAAAAAGGGTACGCAAATTATTTTCCTCATCACTAGCATTATCATCACTAGAGGACTCATATTTAGTGGAGGATTTAGATTTAACCTTCTTCCTTTTGCCGTCCTTTGCCATGAGGCACTTGTGGCCGACGTTGGGGAAGAGAAGTCCCTTGGTGACGGCGATGTTGGCGGCGTCCTCGTCAGAGGAGGACCCAGTGGAGCTCTCGTCGGAGTCCCACTCTAGGCAAACATGGGCATCGCCGCCCTTCTTCTTGTAGTACCTCTTCTTTTCTCTCCTCTTTCCCTTCTTGTCGTCGCCTCTGTCACTGTCACTAGATATAGGACATTTTGCAATAAAATGACCGGGCTTACCACATTTGTAGCACACTTTCTTGGAGCGGGGTTTGTAGTCCTTCCCTCTCCTTTGTTTGAGGATTTGGCGAAAGCTCTTGATGACGAGCGTCATTTCCTCATTGTCGAGCTTTGAGGCGTCGATTGGTTGTCTACTTGGTGTAGACTCCTCCTTCTTCTCCTCCGTTGCCTTAAATGCGACCGGTTGTGCCGCGGATGTGGAGGGATCATCTAGCTCGTGATTTTCTTCGAGCCCTTGATCATATACTCAAAGCTCACAAAATTCCCGATTACTTCCTCGGGAGTCATTAGTGTGTATCTAGGATTACCACGAATTAATTGAACTTGAGTGGGGTTAAGGAAAATGAGAGATCTTAGAATAACCTTAACCACCTCGTGGTCGTCCCACTTCTTGCTCCCGAGGTTTCGCACTTGGTTCACCAAGGTTTTGAGCCGGTTGTACATATCTTGTGGCTCCTCCCCTTGGCGAAGACGGAAGCGACCGAGCTCCCCCTCGATCGTTTCCCGCTTGGTGATCTTGGTGAGTTCATCACCCTCGTGCGCGGTCTTGAGTAGGTCCCAAATCTCCTTTGCACTCTTCAACCCTTGCACCTTGTTATATTCCTCTCTACTTAGAGAGGCAAGGAGTATGGTTGTGGCTTGGGAGTTGAAGTGCTTGATTTGGGCCACTTCGTCCGTATCATAGTCTTCATCCCCTACGGATGGTACCTGTACACCAAACTCAACAACATCCCATATACTTTTGTGGAGTGAGGTTAGGTGATATCGCATCATATCACTCCACCTAGCATAATCTTCACCATCAAACGTTGGTGGTTTGCCTAAAGGGACGGAAAGTAAAGGTGTATGTTTAGGAATGCGGGGGTAGCGTAGGGGGATCTTACTATACTTCTTGCGCTCTTGGCGCTTAGAAGTTACGGACGGTGCATCGGAGTCGGAGGTCGACGTTGATGAAGTGTCGGTCTCGTAGTAGACCACTTTCCTCATCCTCTTGTGCTTGTCGCCTCTCCGATGCGACTTGTGGGAAGAAGATTTCTCCTTCTTCTCTTTGTGGTGTGAAGAAGACTTCTTCCCTTTGGAGGAGTCCTTCTTCTTCTCCTTCCTCTTGGTGCGGGACTCTTCCAATGAGGTGCTCCCGTGACTCGTAGTGGGCTTGTCGCCGGTCTCCATCTCCCTCTTGGTGTGATCTCCCGACATCACTTCGAGCGGTTAGGCTCTAATGAAGCACTGGGCTCCGATACCAATTGAAAGTCGCCTAGAGGGGGGGGGGGTGAATAGGGCGAAACTGAAATTTACAAAATTAATCACAACTACAAGCCGGGTTAGCGTTAGAAATAATAATGAGTCCGAGGGAGATGGCGCAAAACAAATCGCAAACGAATGAAGAGTGACACGCGGATTTGTTTTACCGAGGTTCGGTTCTTGCAAACCTACTCCCCGTTGAGGAGGCCACAAAGGTCGGGTCTCTTTCAACCCTTACCCTCTCTCAAACGATCCCGCGGACCGAGTGAGCTTCTCTTCTCAAATCAAAACCGGGAACAAAACTTCCCCGCAAGGACCACCACACAATTGATGTCTCTTGCCTCGGTTACAATGGAGTTTTGATCACAAGAACAAGTGAGAAAGAAAGAAGCAATCCAAGCGCAAGAGCTCAAAAGAACACGACAAATCTCTCTCGCTAATCACTAAAGCCTTGTGTGGAATTGGAGAGGATTTGATCACTTGAGTGTGTCTAGAATTGAATGCCTAGCTCTTATAAGTGGTTGAGAAGTGGAAAACTTGGATAACTTGAATGTGGGGTGGTTGGGGGTATTTATAGCCCCAACCACCAAACTAGCCGTTTGGGTGGAGGCTGTCTGTTGCATGGTGCACCGGACAGTCCGGTGCACACCGGACATGTTCGGTGCGCCAGCCACGTCACCCGAACGTTAGGGTTCCGACCGTTGGAGCTCTGACGCTGGGCCCGCCTGGATGACCGGTGGCACACCGGACATGAACTGTAGGGTGTCCAGTGCGCCAGCATGGGCGTGTCTGACCCCTGCGCGCGCTGGCGCGCATTTAATGCGCTGCAGGTAGCCGTTGGCGCCTGAAGTAGCCGTTGCCCCGCTATTACACCGGACAGTCCGGTGTACACCGGACATGTCCGGTGAATTTTAGCGGAGCAGCCGTTGCGAATTCCCGAGACTGGCGAGTTCGGAGCCGCGTCCTCTTGGAGCACCGGACACTGTCCGGTGTACACCGGACAGTCCGGTGAATTATAGCGCGCCGGCTTCGAGAATTCCTGAAGGTGAAGAGTTTGAAGTCGATCTTCCCTGGTGCACCGAACACTGTCCGGTGGCACACCGGACTGTCCGGTGCCCCCGACCAGGGTGCCTTCGGTTGTCCCTTTGCTCCTTTGTTTGAACCCTTTTTCTTGGTCTTTTTATTGGCGTACGGTGAACCTTTGTACCTGTAGAACTTATAAACTTGGGCAAACTAGTTAGTCCAATTATTTGTGTTGGGCAATTCAACCACCAAAATTAGTATAGGAAATAGGTGTAAGCCTAATTCCCTTTCAATGAGGCACGTCGACCACATCATGCCAAAAACAACGATCTCTCTTCGAGCAAACAGAAACACCCGATGACGCATTCGAGCTCTGTTTGCCAGCATTCAACACCGCTCGAGGGAAATCCTCATGGAGGAACAGTAGGAGAGGCGGATATTCATCGACCCAGCATAAGTTTTACGTGCTCTTGTTATCAAGGAGAGCATCGACAGAGCAGAGGCGCCAAAGGAAGGCACTCGTCGCACCATGATATATAGAGGCCAAAATGCAAGTGCCGAACACAATAACACAAGAGACCTGCAAGAATATGACGACGTCAAATTCACCGGCACAACATGAGTCCTCCATGGCGAGGCATGTAGGGTTGGGGAAAGGGGGAAGGGGCTCCCTGACGATGCCTCCAAGGAGGTCAGCGGCACTGACTACATCTGGCATGGCTTTTGCCAGGGACCCCAAAACCCCCACGCATGCCAGCGATAATGGCACAATGAACACAACAACATCCAATGATAGCCAGGGTGATAGGAGTGGCCCCCAACTCCCAGCATTGCTGTGGAGGCCTAGGTCGTGCTCCACTGAGGGGCTCATTGCCGACCATGGAGGCTGGCAATTAGCGGCACAACCTTGAATATGTGGAAGCGACGAGGGGGCGAGGGTGCACACAACAGCGACCGGGACCTAGCCGCCATCATCGGTCGCCTCTTTCGTCACGCGCGTGAGCTACGACAACATGAGCCGGCAGGGACAACCTTGGCAACGGTACCCTGGTGACGGCAACAGGGCTACCCGCTGACATCGTGAGACGTGGTCGACCGACGAGAGTGTGAAGTATCTAGGTCCTTAAGTAGTGTTTTGGTAATTAATGACAATTATATTTGGACTAACTGTTTCTTAGAGAAAATAAGAGTACATGTTGGTTTAATGACGAGTGAGTTATATAAAGTCTTGAAGGACTTTTGGTACACATTGTTGAATAGCTCAAGGCAAAGGTAATCAATAGGTTTTTACTTTTGTCGATCAAGAGGTGTTAGAGAAGTAAAATGACCGAGTTAGTAGGCTAGATAGCCATACTATCAAGAGGGGTTAATAATGTTTTCTTGATGAGATACTTAGTGTCTCCTCGAGCATATAGTCGATGCATGTGCATGAGGGCTAATGGTGCTTCCGATACTAGAGAAAATGTTTTTAAAAGCAAGTTTTGAAAATGGACTGAAATGATGTACTATGGACCGTCCGAGCCAGGTGATCGGACCGCCTGCGGGGCTAACTAAGATTTGGGCAGTATTGGTGTATTTCAGTGTGGTTTGGAAGTTTTATACTGTGGACTGTATGTACGAGGTGGCTGGACCGTCCGATAGATACTATGACATTGGCATAGACTCATATTGAACTCCAACCCCGACTTGGACTCAGACTTGAGTCCGACTTGGATTGTTATTTCGACACCAATCTCTACTTAGACTTCAACTTGGATTCAGACTTTGTCTTTGATTTGGGTTTGACTTCAACCTTGACTTTGAGTTAGACTCAGAGTTTGAACCAGACTTGAATTGTTATTCTAACTGTAGCCTCGACTCAGACATAGATTTAGGCTTGGACTCATATTCATTAGATCTACCAGAAGACCTATTCGTGTTCATGGCCAATTTTGCTGACAAACTCTGAGATGGTCACCCTTCTAGCCATAACGAAAATATCAATAAGACCAGAGGAATCTTACTAATCTATGAGAGTGTGGCAGATTCATCCATGGCTAAATTCAGAAGGTTGATTTCAACGGTCAACAAGTATATGCAACATCAACACAAAGTATTATGTCGGCAAAGCTATTGTTCGATCAACTCACACCACTGGTGCCAAAGAACAATGCATAAGCCCATGAAGACTTGAACTGGATTAACTCCATGTTGTCTTATGCGGCCATGCGCGCCAAGGCACTAGCTACCCTAGTACCAAGTTGTGCAGGACCCAGACCCTTAGCTGGATCGACTCATAATGAGCATCATACTTCGCAAGAGCACCCACAAGAAAGCCAAAGTCATCACCAAAGTGAATCATAGATCTTTAGTAGGAATAAAATGACATGATGGATTTCGTCCAATGGCTCGGTCTAATAAAGACTCACAACTGAGCCTAAACCCCACCGCATGATGGAGATCTTCGATCTAAGTTGGATAAATGCTTTCGACAATAGGACTTGCACAAAAGTATCAATGCCATGCACCGAGACCTAGAGTGGGAATTGTTTGAGGTGGAGTCAGGGGCAGAGCCAGGATTATAATATAAGGGGGCCGACCAATTCATCAATACTATATGGTGACAAAAATATTGTATGATGTTATTAATCTTAAGCACTCGACATGGAATAAGAATTCTAGTTCTTTATAAATTATATTAGTCCATGAATCCATTTTCTAGCTAATTGATATATTGAACTAAAGTTGTCATGGTAACAATACCAAAATAATAAAGTTAACCATATTTGGATCTAGTTTTGTAGTCTATGCAGATGTCCCGGTTGCGACATATGGTTTTGGCGATTGATGTTGTTGGACTGTGGCACTCATTCTGTTGTTTCGTGTGATCACCTTCTCTAGACTTTGGTTGTGGGGCTATGGAAGCGGCAAGTCAAATGGTCGGCGACAATCAATAGCTGCCCAGCCAGATGATAAGATGGATCATAAAGGGGTGAGGTTTAGATATCAACGTCTGCAAGCGAATTAGCTTTGACGTCTCATATCATTGATTGGTCATTTAACAAGTATTTTATCTTATATTATGTTTCTTTTAAACTTTGGTTGACATAGTACAACAGAGTTATGAATCATATATTAGCAACCACTATATTATACCTTTGATTAATTATACTGCACAAAATCTAAATTATATATATTTAGACTACATAAAATTTAGAGTATATATCTGTGTGTGTGCCACAGCCTTGGGCGGGGCCATGGCCCCTGCTGGCCCACCCTTGGCTCCGCCCCTAGGTGGAGTGATGTGCCCATGAATGGGAGTGCTCAAACTATGACCGAGTCTGGAGTGGGAGTTGTATGAGGTGGAGAGATGTGCTTGTGAATGTGAAGGCTCAAACTATGACTGAGTCTAGCGAGAACAAATTCCCGAGGCCCTTAGGGAAACTATCATCAAGTCATTCATAGGCCACTTGAGCCGAGCCAATTGGTTGAAGAACTTCAAGCCTACACTAGTCAAGTAGTACGATGACCGCTTAAACCCAATAGACTAGCTCGAAGTCTACCAGTTGTCCGTCACTGCAATAGGAGAGGATTCTTCCATCATGGCCAACTATGTGCCCATATGTCTAGGCATCACAATGAGAAAATGGTTATTCAGTCTTCTGACCAATACCATCGACTCATGGGGAGAATTAACCCACCAATTCATCAACAATTTTAGTATGACCTAAGACTAGGAGAAGACTCACTATGATCTACAAATGATTCAGAAGCATCTATACAAAGAGGTGTTATGATGTAAACGCTAACATCTCTAGCATTTTCAACAAAACTATTATCTATTTTTTCCACAAGAGTCTCAAGAATCATGAATTATCTTAGAAGCTTGTGGTAAAAGCTCTGACCACTCTTACCTCTTTGTTCCAAATTGACGACAAGTATGCCATGAGCGAGGAAGTCCTTCAACACATGTCATCATCTCGAAGGAACAAAGAGAAGAAAGAGCAAAAGGCTAAGTCGGATAACAACAAAGATAAGAGGCGAAAGACATATTATTGAACAGTTGAACAGGGGGCTCAATGTTGATCCATTGTCCCTAACCAAGATAAGTTTCAAAATATTATGGAGGGATGTTGCATTTATCACCTATAGAGCAACCATAAAGACTAAGGATTGTTTCCATCTCAAAGGTCCTCAAACTTACTAAGACCAAGTCCCAAAAACCTAAGTCAAGCAAGAAGGACTCAGACAAAGATGATAATAGTGAATTCTGAGAGCCATCTCAAGATATCATGTACATTTTGGATGGACCTCATTCTTATGAGTCAAAAGGAATCAAAAGTTTGAGGCTAGAGAAGTGTTTGTAGTCGAGCCAACTAGCATTGAGTTCATGCATTGGTCAGAAGTGTCCATTACCTTTTGAAAGCATCTAGGCCCTGGTTGATTTTAGTGATTAATGACAACGTAATATTATATGTGACTAACGTGTGTTTTGCAGAAACAAACGATAAGTTAGGTCGCATTACAGAAAGATGTACTACAACGGTGAAAACAATTCTGGAGATAAGAACTTGAAGTGATGGCTAAAGTGACAAAATAAAATGTGAAGGTCTTCGTATTCCGAGTGTCAAGGAGTTGCGGACACTCGTTATATAGTTAGGTCTTTTATTTTGTTTTAGCCATACTATAAAGAGGGGTTGTCGATGAGTAGTTTGACCAAGAGAGTTCTAGTGTAGTGTTGGTGCATATTCACACTCACATATAGTGCTAGGTGTCACTCTAGAACATACGAGTTAGAACGAAAACCGATTTGCAAATCAACAGAAAATAGAAATTAGGGTTTCTGTCTTTGGGGCACCAGACTGTCCGGTGCGCCCTCTGCCAGTGGGGCCAGCCTGGCCCAGGGGAAGCCCCATTCCCCTCCAGAAACCCGAGAGCACGGAGTTCAGAGTTGAATTATAGCTGGCACATCGGACAGCGCACCGGACTGTCCGGTGCGCACCGGATAGTGACTGTTCACTGTCCGGTGTGCGATCTGCCCAACGGCTAGCTGTCAGAACTAGCCGTTGGAGATGACCGTTGGCGCACCGGTGGCGCACCGGACTGTCCGGTGCGCCCATGCGCAGCAGAGTTTGTGTAACGACTAGTTGGTGGGTGAGGGCTATTTATACCCCCTCCACCCACCATATTGATTGTCTTGCTACCCACATTTACTCCTACACTTTGGTAGAGCATTGCAAGCACCACAAAGCCTAGTGAGGTGATTAGAGAATCTTAATCCCGCATTTGGACCTCATTAATGCTAGCGAGAGACACCTAGAGCACACACCGCATGCATTAGGCTTCTCTTGGTCAAGTGAAAGTCTACGGCTTGTTACTATTGGTGATCGACATCACCTAGATGACTTGGTGGTATTGGGAGCTTGGTGATCACCTTGGAGATCTTGTGGGTGACCCGGCTCAAGATTGTAAGCGGTCGTGAGGGATCCACCACGTCGGAGTGGTAAAGGATCATCTCATAGTGAGCACTTGGTTCTTGCAAGGACCAAGGGGGAGCAATACCCTTGTGCGGGTGCTCCAACGAGGACTAGGGGAGAGTGCCGACTCTTCGATACCTCGGGAAAAATTGGAGGAGTATTCTAAACCTTGCTTTACATTCCGCACTTAATTCAAGCATTTTACATTATATATTTGTTTAGCAAGTATTTGAAGTATTGTCTTAGCGTTGTTATATTTCTAGTAGTATTCCCTTATTACTAGTTGTTGGGGTGAAGTTGGGCTCTTGCTTAGGGTTTAATTGTTGTTGAATTTTACAAAAGCCTAATTCACCCCCCTCTTGGGCATTGTGATCCTTTCAATTGGTATCAGAGCCTTGTTGCTCTTAGATTAGCTTAACCGCTAGAGTAACGATGTCCGGCGGGATGGACCTCCTCCAGTTTTTGATGGTGATGATTTTCCATATTGGAAAATTTGTGTGGAAGCTTATTTAGAGGCTATAGACATTGGTGTCTACAAAGCCGCCACACAAGGGTTCCCCGAACCTAGAGATCCCACAAATCTTGTAGGAGAAGAGTTTAACTATGAGAATTGGAATGCCAAGACCAAAAACACTCTTTTTAGAGGCCTTTGCAAAGATGTGTTTAATAGAGTTAGAAACCATAGAAATGCTCGTGATTTGTGGATGGACATATGTGCTCTACATGAAGGAACTAGAAGTGAGCGTGAGGAGAGATATCACATTGCTATGAGAAAATTAAATTCTTTTGAGATGCTTGTTAATGAAAATGCTAATGCTATGTACTCACGTCTCAATATTCTTATAGAGGAAGTAAATGGCTTGGGGCTTACACAAATTTCACAAACGGATGTTGTGAGGAAGATTCTCAGTGTCCTCCCAATTGACAAATATGGACACATTGTCACAGTGCTGCATCAGATGGATCTTTCAGTTGCCACTCCTACACAAATATTGGGAAAGATCAATGCTCATGATATGTACATGCACATCAATGACAATGATGAGTCATCTTCCAAGAGAAAGGATTTGGCTCTCAAAGCAAATCAAGAAAAGAAAGGAAAAGCTAAAGTACAAATTGAGGAGGAATCCTCAAGTGATGATGATCTTGATGCTAACATTGCCTTGATGGTGAGGAAGACCACCAAGATGTTAAAGAAGCTCAACAGAGAAGGCATCAAGTTTGACTCAAGAAAGAAGAAATTCTTTCCCAGTAAAAGAAAGCCCATTTTTGAAATGGATTGCTACAACTATGAAGAGCTTGATCATCTTGCTCATCAATGCAACAAGCCTAAAAAGAACAAGTTCATGGGCAAGAAAGAAGATGACAGTGATGACGAGAAAAAGGAAAATAGATTCTTCAAGAGGAAGGATGGGAAGCACAAGAGGTTCCACAAGAAGAAAAATGGAAAGGCATACATTGTTGGTGACTGGCTCACTGACATTGAGTCATCAAGTGGGTCTTCTTCAAGTGAAGAAGAAAATGATGAAAAAGTTGCCACCATCGCTGGGGACTTCTCTTTACCACCACCATCACCATCATCGACTTCTCACCTATGCCTCATGTCAAGAGGTAAACAGAAGGTACAAAATGATAATGATATTATTGATGATAGTGATAGTGATATTGATAATGAATTTGCTTCACCTTCCTATGATGAACTAGCTGAGTTGCTGAAGGAATACACTCAAATCATTAGGAAGTCGAAAGCCAAATGTGATAAGTCGAAAGATGAAAATGAATTTTTAAAGGCCAAATATGACATAGTTATGAAAGCTAGTGATGAAATGAAAGAAGAAAACAAAACTATGTCATCCACTGTAAATGAGCTTACATCCTCCCTAAAAGATGCTAAGGATAAGTGTGACAAGTTAAATGAAGCAAATAGGGAGTTGAAACATAGACTAGTAAAAATTAAGGAAGACTATACTAAGATTAAATTTGATCATGATAATCTTCTTGTTGAAAATGAACTTTTATCTTGCAATACACATGAGGCTATTAACCCTGTTGTTAAGATTGATGTAGCAACCTCATGTGATGATTTGAGCCAAGACAATCAAACTAGTCTTCATGATGAACTCACCGAAAATGTTGAAGTCTTGACATTAGACAACCAAAAAATGAAGAGATATTTGACTGATGCAACTACTAGAGGAAAGGTTGCCATTGAGAACAATGACTTCAACAATGAGTTGGCAGTGGATAATGAAAGGCTTAAAAATGCGGTCAAGAAACTTAAGAGTGAAAATGAACATCTTGCAACAAGTGTGCAAAAGTTCAACAAGGGCCAATACCTCCAAAATGAATTGCTCATGAACACTGTCATGAAAAACAACAAGAGTGGTATTGGATATAATTATTTTGTGCAAAAGAAAGCTACAACTCAATACAAGCCAAAGCAGACTCATAAGCCTATCAAATGCTTTGAGTGTGGAAAAGAAGGTCATTTTGCCCACAACTGCAAAGCCAAACCACCAACTCCCTTGCCAAAGCACTCAAGACCATTTGCCTCCAATGCTCATTATGTTCTAAGAAAAGTAGCAAATGGAAAAGTCAAAGTTACATTCCTAGGTCCACCAAGCAAGAGTATACCTAGACAAATTTGGGTTGCAAAGTCCTTGATTGAGAATGTCACTGGTCCTATGCAATATAGGGCCCTCAAAACTCAAGCTTGATTTGTCTGTGGATGTAGGTGAACTACAAGACTGGTGGGAGCCATTGGGTTATCGATAGTGGATGCACACAACATATGGCAGGCAACCCATGGATGTTCACCTCACTTGATGAGAATGTTGATGGACAAAACAAAATTACTTTTGGGGACAATTCAAAGGGAAAAGTTCAAGGACTTGGCAAGGTAGCAATTTCAAATGATCTATCAATTTCAAATGTTCTCTTGGTTGCACCTTTGAGCTTCAACTTATTATTAGTGGGTCAACTTTGTGATGTTAGCCTTCAATGCTTATTCACTCCAATAGAGGTTATTATATCAAAATTGGATGATGAATCAATGGTGTTCAAAGGATTTAGATACAATAATCTCTACTTAGTGGATTTCACCTCTGAAGATGCAGACTTAAGAACTTGCCTCTTTACTAAAGCATCACTTGGATGGCTATGGTATAGAAGGTTTGCACATGTTGGAATGAGCACACTCAAGAAAGTATTAAAGAAGGACATGGTTAGAGCCTTAGAGGACTAAAGGATGTTGTATTTGAAAAGGACAAGCCTTGTAGTGCATGTCAAGCTAGAAAGCAAGTTGCTAACACACATCCTACAAAAGCTTTCATGTCAACATCAAGGCCACTGGAACTAATTCACATGGATCTATTTGGACCAACAACTTATGCAAGTGCTGGTGGCAACCTCTACTGTCTGGTGATAGTTGATGATTTCTCAAGATACACTTGTATGTTCTTTCTCCATGATAAATCTGAAGTTGCATCTATATTCAAGAAGTTTGCCAAGAAAGCTCAAAATGAATTTGATTGCAAGATCAAGAAGATTAGAAGTGATAATGGAAAAGAATTTGATAACACCAACATACATGAATACCGTGATGAGATTGAGATCAAACATGAAGTTTCAACAACATATACACCTCAACAAAATGGAGTTGTTGAAAGGAAGAACATGACCTTGGTCACACTTGCAAGGACAATGATTGATGAGTATAACACACTGGAGAGGTTTTGGGCCGAAGCTGTCAACACTGCATGTTATGCATCAAACAGGCTATTTCCTCACTGGGTACTTGAAAAGACTCCCTATGAACTGCTAAATGGGAAAAAGCCAGATGTCTCCTTCTTTCGGGTGTTTGGATGCAAATGCTACATCTACAAGAAACGCCATCACCTAGGGAAGTTTCAAAGACGTTGTGATATTGATTTTCTACTTGGTTATTCATTAAAGTCCAAAGCATATCAAGTATTCAATCATGCCACTGGCGTGGTAGAAGAAACATATGATGTGGAGTTTGATGAGACTAATGGCTCCCAAGGAGCACTTGAAAATCTTGATGATGTAGGTGATTAGCCACTTAGGGAAGCCATGAAGAACATGCCAATTGGAGCTATCAAACCAAAAGAAGATGAAGAAGAGGTGCAAAACATTGACATGCCTTCTTCATCAAGTGTACCACAAGATGATGAAAAAGATGAGAGGCATGCAAATGAAGATACATTTGTCTCTCATGAACAAGCAAGGGTACAAGCTAAAGATGTTGATGCTCCAGGATCTTCTTCCCAAGTGGTTGACAGGAGAAACTCATCACTACTTCAAGCACACCCACAAGATCAAATCATTGGGAGTCCTTCATAAGAGGTTATTACTCAATCACATAAACATGCTTCATTTATTGAACATCACTCTTTTGTTTCTTGTGTTGAGCCTACATGTATAGATGAGGCGCTACAGGATCCGGACTGGGTGAATGTCATGCATGAAGAACTAAACAACTTCACCTGTAACCAAGTTTGGACCCTAGAGAAGCCTCCACAAGATGCAAGGATCATAGGAACAAAATGGGTGTTCAGAAACAAACAAGATGATCAAGGCGTGATTGTGCAAAACAAGGCAAGACTTGTTGCAAAGGGCTTCTCTCAAGTTGAAGGCTTAGATTTTGGAGAGACCTTTGCACCGGTTGCTCGACTTGAAGCCATACGTATCCTACTCGCATATGCATCATGCTATAATATAAAGCTTTATCAAATGGATGTAAAAAGTGCATTTTTAAATGGCTTTATAAATGAACTTGTATATGTTGAGCAACCACCCGGGTTTGAAGACTCTAGATATCCTAATCATGCTTACAGGTTGTCCAAGGCGCTATATAGACTAAAGCAAGCTCCAAGGGCTTGGTATGAGCGTCTTTGTGACTTCCTCATCGAAAAGGGCTTCAAGATCGGGACCATCGACACAACCTTATTCACAAAGAAACATAACAGTGATATTTTCATTTGTTAAGTATATGTTGATGACATAATCTTTGGCTCGACAAATGATTATCATTGCAAGGAATTTGGTGAGTTGATGTCGAAGGAGTTTGAGATGTCAATGATTGGTGAGCTGACGTACTTCCTCGGCTTTCAAGTCAAGCAAATGAAAGATGGTAACTTCCTCTCTCAAGAGAAGTATACCAAAGGCTTGTTGAAAAGATTCAACATGGAGAAGTGCAAACCAATCAAGACACCTATGCCTACAAATGGACATCTCGACCTAGATGAGGGAGGTAACCCGGTTGATCAAACTCTCTACCGTTCTATGATTGGTAGTTTATTGTATCTTACTGCATCTAGGCCCGATATCATGTTTAGTGTCTGTATGTGTGCTAGATTTCAATCAAATCCTAAGAAAGCTCATCTTCGCGCTGTTAAAAGAATTCTTAGGTATCTCAAGCACACCCCAAGCATTGGCCTTTGGTATCCCAAAGGAGCTACTTTTGACTTAATTGGCTATTCCGATTCGGATTATGCTGGTTGCAAAATTGATAAAAAAAGTACTTCCGGGGGGTGCCATTTGCTTGGGAGATCACTAGTGTCATGGACATCCAAAAAGCAAAATAGTGTTGCCTTGTCAACCGCTGAAGCGGAATACATTGCCACGGGTGCTTGTTGCACACAGATTTTATATATGAAACAAACTCTTCTAGACTATGGTGTAGTTCTAGAAAAGGTACATTTTTTGTGTGACAATGAGAGTGCTGTTAAAATTGCTAATAATCCTGTACAATACTCTCGCACTAAGCACATTGATATCCGTCATCACTTCCTTAGAGATCATGTTGCTAAAGGAGACATTATTTTAGAAGGAGTGAGGTCGGAAGATCAATTAGCGGATATTTTCACTAAGCCACTTGATAAAACCCGCTTTTGCATGTTGAGGAATGAATTAAACATAGTTGATCTTAGAAATTTTATTTAAGATCTCAAAATGGTGTTGTCAAGCCTACATTGCATATTTAATTTTTTTGTATTGCATCTAGGGCTTGTCTAACCTAGTTAAGATAACCGCCAACAAATCGAGTGAAAAAGCTTAACTCAGGCCCAAACTTGACAAGTCTTAGCTTTAAGCTTTTAGTACTTGAATTCTTATTTAATATGCCATTGTTGGTTCTTGAGATATGCATGTGGCACTGCACTTAGGGGGAGTATTCAAACCTCAAATTGTTCATGAAAACCCCTAGTGCAAAGCCAAAATGCAAATCTCACCATTTGACTATTTTCTCTAAAAATTAACTAGCCTATGGCAAAATATTTTGAAAATTATGGGAAAATATATGAGGGTACCAATACCTGTCCCAACAGGTGTTCTTTTGTGTGATTATAAGTTGGGATTTGGTTTGGTTAAAATTTAGATAGAAAATTTGAAAATTTTCAAAAACCCCTCTGTCTGGGCTCACCGGTAGGGATGAAAACGGACGAAAACGGATGGAAAAACCCCTCTCTCGTTTCCGTATCCGTATTTTATCATCGGAAACGTGATCGGGTCCGGAATAGTCGAGAACAAAAACGGGAGCGGGATAAACGGAATTGCGAAAACGAACGGAAACGGAAATACTAACAGAAACTCATAATTTAATACAAATAGAAATGTTATTGATGTTTGACTAGTGATTGATTGACAGAACAATAACATAAAACAAATATATATAGAGAGGCAACATTCTATTGTTGTTTGGTTGCTAAATGTGTACATTTAGCTACATCCGATGTTGTTTAAGATTTTAGATCACTTGTCATTTGAAAAGAGCCAGTGGTTACAATGGTCAATTGTGCTATAATTTGTCACCTAAATACACGAGGATTTAGTTTATATACTAATGCATATTATGCTCGTCCCATATTTGTCAAATACAGAATAAATACGGGTTCAATCCAGAAAAAACAGGATCCCGCAAAAACGGACGGAATAAGCCCTCTCCCGTTTCTGTCCTGTTTCCATATTTTTCCGTAAATACGGAAACGGTCGGGTCAAATATAGAAGACAGTACGGGTCGGGATGGGATTTTTTCCGTCCGTTTTCAACCCTACTCACCGGACAGTCTGGTGCACCGGCTGCGCGCGCAGATCCCCTTCTGCTGTGCGCTGTCCGGTGTGCACCGGACAGGCACTGTAGACTGTCCGGTGCCCCCATAATGTGTTTTTAAAAAACCTTTCCCCGCCCGAGCCCGAGGCAGGGACAGTTTCTTCCACTGCTCTGGCGCTCTCTCTGTCTCTCTGGTGCTATCTGGCGCTCACTCCTCTCCTCCTCACTGGCGGTGATTGCCGGCGGCCGTGCTCCGGTGACCCCCTCAGGCCTTGCTTCTCTCTCCCTCTAGTGAGCACCTCTCTGCCTTCCCCCTTTCTCTCCTTTTTCAATTGCCACCAGTGAAGCTTCCCTCCCACCTTTTGTGCTCAATTCAAATCCTTGTGAAAAGTTGTGAATCCAAGTGCATGATTGAGTCCCTCTATGCTTCTTGAATATCCCTGCAGGTTCCTAGCTCCCTTTGGGAGGGTTTCAATCCCTAAAATGGCTATTTCACCTAAACCCTAAACCTCTGCACGCCACGTGCTCGATGAAATGCCCAAACCAGCCAAAATTGCACCAATCGATCCCAAATTTTTCAGGCACCTTCACGATACCTCCAGTAACATAGTCGCCACACCAATCCGATCTCCCAGACTCCAAATTTCCCCAAATCCCCATTTCTAGCGATCGATTCTGAGCCGAGTGCCCAAATTCCACTTTCTTCGCCTAAAATCAAACAAAGCACACACTTCACTCATATTTACCCATATAAACCTATTCGTGAAGTATCGGCTCAATTCCAAGTCATTTCATGCCTCAATTCCAATTTCAAACCTATTATGGCACTATTCCTCGTTCAAACGGTGTTTTCGCGTCGTTTGACCTCTATATCGTCAAAACACTCGTTTTCTATGTCATAATTCTCTGTGTATGTATTTATTCACATTTCATATACTTATGACTATGTGACTAATACGTGTTCACCTCTTCTATCATTTCAGTGACCTCACCTGTCCGTGAGCCCGTCTCCCGTCCTGCCTAGATTCTCCCTCTATCGTGAGGTTTCTAGGTATTTATCTCTTCAGTCATAATCATTTCCTGCCCGTCTCTTGTCCCGCTATCTTCTCGTGCTTAGTTTTTCTCTCTCATATGCAGTCTTCAGGTCAGGATGGTGCGCACGAAGAATGTGTCAGCGCCTAGGGGAGGAGACGATGAGGACCCTCCTCGCCCCTTCAGGCAGGTCAAAGGGAAGACCGTATACTTGAAGCAACAGGAAGGACGCAAGAAGAAGTGTTTGGATAGAGCGGCACGAGCAGCTCTTGTAGCGGCAGCAGCAGCTGAGCAGGCAGAGAGAGGTTCGTCGACTCGCCTCTCGGCCTTGCTCCTCCGCTCCCTCTACTCCCGCCACTACTACCACTCCACCTCCCACTTTGCCCGCTCTAGTCACTCCTGAGCCATCCACCACCTCAGCCATACCTACCACCTCCACCACTCCTGCTTCCACTGCTCCTCCTCCCGCTCCCTTTTCCTCTCCATCCATTCCACCTGCCCGCTTCCGGGAGCGAGACGAGATCGAGGTGCGACCACTGGCTGTCGATCCTCGTCTGATCGATCTTTAGCGGGCTACTGTGGCCCCGGTACGTCGGTTCAGACACGTACCCGTGGAATCTTGGCTACCTGCTCAGAGGGACCCTACAGTGTCAGATCTATTTAGCACCAGGATACATGAGTCATTCTTTCAAGCACAGATGTCAGCCCAGATAGCTCTGCGAGCGCACCGACTATTGGATCTCCCTGCTTTCCTGCTAGCAGCCGGTGCAGACTCTAAGGTGCACCTCTCATATTTGCCTGGACATCTCACTCTTCTGAATACCAGCGACAGATATGTTGAGGAGTGGGTCCGAGTGTTCTATGCTTCTGTATGGATCGACCCCGATCACCAGTGGATGAGGTTCCGCTTTGAGCGAGAGGATATTACTATTTATGCCAGCCAGATTCGCCAGCTGTTTGGATTTACTGAGTCGTTGACTTGCCTTCACAGCTTGTGCTACGGTACCTCTGATCTTCCTTGTCGCCCTCACGGCGGAGTCACTCCAGCTACAGCTCACGTCGCGGCTCTGTTCCGACCGCCTTTTAGAGATGGGTCACGACGCTCTCCGGCAGATTTCACTCCAGCGGCCAAATACTTATATCAGCTCATGAGACGGACGCTGCTGCCCCAGATGGGTTATAGAGAGGCCACCACTCACATCCAGCTCTGGCTATTTGGTGCCCTGATCTCTCATTCAGAGTTTGATGTGGTTGATTTTCTTATATGTGAGATCGATGACACAGTATTGGATGGTCTTCGTGCCCGGCGACAGCTGTCGTATGCTCATTATCTTTGCTACATTTTCGCACAGCTGATCTAGCTACCGCAGTTCTAGGGCACTCTTGAGGCCTCTCGCCTCCACTTTGGCTCCTACCGTCTAGCCCCTAAGGACCCAGTGCCAGTACCTGATCCAGTGACAGACATTCAGGCAGAGGATGCGACATTCCATCAGTTTGATACTTCGGGCAGAACAGTTCCTGATGATGATGATGACGACGATTTTGGGATTCTGCCTCTGCCTCCTATGCCTCCACGCTCACATGATCATGAGGCCGAGAGTTCCAGTGCTGCCCCTCCTACCGTGGACCCTGCTCTAGCTGCAATCCTTTAGTCTCTTACTGAAGCGCCCCAATCCTCTGGGACTCAAATGTGATACAATTACTAGTCCCAGGAGGCTAGTAACTACATTCCTTACTTCAAATAGTACAGAGTTTGAATAAAAGTTATTACAATACCAAAGTACAAGCTCTATCGAGCCTGAAAATACAAAGCACAGTGGAAGATCAACTAGCCCAAGCCACAGACAGACTGGGTGCAGACACAGCCCCCTTCTAGTCGAGCATAGCAGAAAAGAAGTCTTCAGCTGTTGAAAAACATAAATAAATCTAGGTGAATACACTAGGTGAAAGTCGCCTAGAGGGGGGTGGATAGGCGAAACCTGAAAATTAAAACTTTATCCCCCAACTAGATCCCTTGATTAGTGGTTAGAACAAGATATATAATTATTGGAGTATAAAACTAAGTCCTTGCTTGTAAAGAGTATTGCTTTCAAATAATGCGGAATTAATAAAACAATACAACTAATAGGTCTATGAGAATAAAGCAAAGGGCTTAGATAGGAAGAGCAATGACACAAGTTCTTTCTTGCAATGTGTTGCTTAACTAAATGAGAATTTAACTTAAAGCAACACTAAATAATGTTAGCAACGAATAGAGCAAGAAAAACTTGGAACGGGAAAGAACAAACAAATCACAAGCAATAAGCACACAAGACACGGGTGATTTGTTTTACCAAGGTTCGGCCCTCGAAGGCCTAGTCCCCGTTGAGGAGTCCACTAAGGACGGGTCTCTTTCAACCCTTTCCCTCTCTCCACCGATCACGCAAGACCGGCGAGCTCTTCTTCTTCTCAAGGATCACTTAAGACCCCGCAAGGACCACCACACTCTTTGGTGTCTCTTGCTAGCTTTACAAGCCTCCAAAACTTTGGAGGAAGTTCAATGGGAGTCAAAACTCCACGCGCAAATGAACACAAAGAAGTAGCACACACTACCTCTCAATGAATCTCACAAGGCACTAGTGCTAAACTCAAATGAGTAGCTCTCTCTTGCTTGCTCTATCTTTTGTGGCACTTGTGTTGGTTGTAGTGGTCTAAATCTTGTGTATAGGATGGATCAATGAATAGAAGTGGTTGGGAGGGCTTGAGTATGTCAACTAGATGACTTGGAATGTTGCTTGGGCTCCCCTTCCTTGAAGTAGTTGGTTGGGGTGGTATTTATAGCCACCAACCAATTTGTAGTCGTTGGAGAAGTGTGCTGGCGATGGGCGCACCGGACAGTCCGGTGCGCCACCGGACAGTGTCCGGTGCGCCACCACGTCATCCTCCCATTAGGGCTTGGAGCTGGTCGACCGTTGGAGGCTTTGTCCTCATGCGGCACGGGACAGTCCAGTGCGACACCGGGCAGTCCGATGCCCCTCTGACCGTCTGCTCTGACATCTTATTTGCACTGTTTAATTTGTAGAGTCGACCGTTGTGCGCAGATGACCGTTGCTCCGCTGGCGCACCGGACAGTCCGGTGGCACACCGGACAGTCCGGTGGCACACCGGACAGTCCGCTGAATTATAGCGGAGGTGCGCCTGGAAAACCCGAAGGTGAAGAGTTTGAAGTCGATCTTCCCTGGTGCACCGGACGCTGTCCGGTGGCACACCGGACAGTCCGGTGCGCCAGACCAGGGAGCACATCGGTTTCCTTTGCTCCTTTCTTTTTGAACCCCTTTTAATCTTTGTATTGGTTTTGAGTTGAACCTTTGGCACCTAGAGAACATGTACTCTAGAGCAAACTAGTTAGTCCAATTGTTTGTGTTGGGAAATTCAACCACCAAAATCATTTAGGAAAAGGTTTGACCCTATTTCCCTTTCAATCTCCCCCTTTTTGGTGATTGATGCCAACACAAACAAAGCAAATATAGAGGTGTAGAATAGAACTAGTTTGCATAAGACAAGTGCAAAGGTTGCTTGGAATTGAAACCAATATAATTATTTAAATAGATATGCATGGATGGTTTTCTTCTTATTTAAAAATTTTGGACCATGCTTGCACCACGAGTTCTGTTTTTGCAAATTCTTTTGTAAATTCTTTTTGAAACCCTTTTGCAAATAGTCAAAGGTGCATAAATAAAATTGAATGAAGCATTTTCAAGATTTGAAATTTTCTCCCCCTGTTTCAAATGCTTTTCCTTTGACTAGAACAAAACTCCCCCTCAAAGAAATTCTCCTCTTAGTGATCAAGAGGGTTTTACGAATTTTGAAGATACTACTTTCTCCCCCTTTTGAACACAATAAGGTATCAATTTGAAAGACTTCATTTATAAAATTCGATGGTGGTGCGGTCCTTTTGCTTTGGGCTCATACTTTCTCCCCCTTTGGCATGAATCGCCAAAAATGGATACTTGTGAGTGAAATACAAGCCCTTTTTACTTTCTCCCAATGGAAAATAAATAAATATGAGTGAAGATTATACCAAAGTGGAGAATCATGCGGAATACCGACAAAGAGTGGATAATACCGAAGGAGTTGAGTGGAAGTGTTGTCTTTGCCGAATACCCCATTTCCCTTTCAATTCTATGACTAAGCATGAGAATATACTTGAAAACACATTAGTCATAGACACAAAAGAGATATGATCAAAGGATATATCAAATTAAGCATGAACATAGTTCTATATAACATAGATTGCTCCCCCTAAATATATGCATTGAGATGAACACATATTTTGGCCTTAAATGCCAATTGCACATAATTAGGTTACTGAGAACAATTCTATATCATAGAGAATGTGAAGTGCATTGTGTCATAGTATAAGTGTGATGCTCATGATAGTTTATGCACTTACGAAAGCATGTTATAAACATCTTAAGCATTTACCTTTAAGGATTTCAAAGAGGCTTAAGGATCATCCACCTTTGGAACAAAGATAGCTTATCCTCGTTACAAGGTTAAGCTTTAAGCTCTTTGACAATAAAAGCACTTCAACTAGTTTTAACAAAAATGCACTAAAGCAGGAATGAGATTTTGAGTGGTTAAACTAGGTATGAAGCAGGGTTAATGCATGGACATGCTTTCTCTTCCTTTTATACAAGATATGCAAAGAAAGTATAGAAAAGGAAGATTTAGGTACAAGTTTAAATGAAAGGTGGTAGTTTTACCCTTTTGTACCTTCACATAGAGACGCTCTCTTCATTGTGCTTTGTCCTTTGTCTTAGTTGCTTAAGACCTATACTTAAGACAATATATGGAAATATTTTGCACAAGAGAGAGTTCTACAACTAGTGATCCTTTTCCAAGTTATTGTTAGTACATATCAAAATGGATCACCAATTGTATAAATGTATCATGAATTCTCCTTTTAACTTAGTGCATATTAAGAGAGATATCGATTGATAGTATATACGGCACTAAGAAACATGATTGTTGATTGAAGTCATTCAATAATCAAACAAATAATAGATGTGATCAAAAGAACAACATACACATTAGATTATCAATTAAGCTTAGAGTAGGAGAATCCAGCAAATATGCTACTTTAGAGTGAAAGATAAGAATTGAAAAATAGTAGCATACTTCATGAGAAACTCATTCTCATGCAAGAGACTATATGAAATTACTAAGATAAAGTGATAGTCTCAACATAATCAAGATATAGAAAGAGGCTCCCCCTAGAGATATGCATCAAGAAATCGAATGAGATGAATAGATGCATTCATTTTAGAGACGTGTAGGGAGAAGCATTATACATCTTGATCAAGGCTTATAAAATTTGCAATAAACAACTTAAGCCGGGTATTCACACAATGAACAAGGTTTAGAATGCTTACAACCACACCATTGATTGTTTTGAAGATCTTACTATCCAAGTAGGTGTTATTGTTGTTGATGTGTTCTCTTCCATGTGAGTGTCCTCCCTTTGTAGTTGTTTCTTTTCCCTTCCAAACTTATTGAACATACTCAAGAAAGATGTTAATAGCACAAGGGAGTATATGATGATGGATGAATTCTTTAGATAGGAAATTGAAACACTTCATCATCCATAAGTCACATAGATATGAAGTAAAATCCTTAACATTAGTGCATTTCATTGGGAAAGGGGAATATGCACCATTTAAACATTTTGATCAATCATAGGAAATTTACTTCTTCATATTGAATTTATTAATCATTACTTAGAAGGAAATCAATATGAGAACATGTATAGCAAAGGCATGAAATAGATTCTAATGGACTAATGTATTTATGAGAACGAGATTGAATGTACACCTAGCAAAAATTAAGTCCAATAAAGAATCTATTCTTCACATGGGTAGAATAAGATAATTTGGAGTAAATAACCATTGATGGGAAAAGGAGTTCCTATACCTTTGCTTTTACCTTTCTTCCTTAGGGTGAAGAGTAACCGTAGAGGCTTGTGACTTTAGACATGCACTTTCTCTTTTGTAGATTTCCATAGGTAAGCTCAAAAGATACATGGTTAGTAACACAAGCACAAGTTTCCCTTTTTGTAATCATTTTGATAAGGAATGAAAAGTGGATTACTAAAGCAAGGAAACTTCATAATATGAACTAGATTATTCCATGATATATGCTTAGTTTTAACTTATAAAACAAGCATAGTTAATTCTTCAAGATTATGGGAATAAATCCAATTCATAACATGGAGAGTGATGAATGTAGAAGAATCATATCCAATTTAAGCAAGAAGCACAACAACATAATTCATTGGATTGATTTTTCCTTTTATGTTAGATTACGTACTTCCAAATAGAAACTTATTCTCTACAAGTGAGACTACTTGGGTTACTTAGACAAAAGCATTAGTGTCACTATTCTAGTTATAGAGAGAGTTTTCCTTTTATAAGTGTCCTAAGGATTTGAATTCCTTACATGACACCTTATTCTTTTTAAGAACTTGGAATATCTCTCTACATCTGAATCATGGCAATAATAGAATGACTAGCGAAAAGCATGCCATGAGATACTTGCAACAATTTTAAAGCATGTAGATTGCCATAGGATGGAAATGATGAGTATGCAATCTACCATATGAGAGGAAATTCTTCAAAGCATGGTAATATAAATTTAGAGACATTTGAAGTGCTTCTTTTTCTATGCGACTACACAAGACACATGAGAAATCATAATTTAAGATACTTGCACCAAAAAAAGCACAAGAGTTGCCATCCTTCGGCTTTCCTCCATGATGTAGGTCTTGATTTTTCCGCACAAGATAATTCTTTATTTCCTACAACATCAATATCTTCCCCGAGATGATATGAGTTTTAGACATAACAATTTGAAATAACTTTGGGTCAATCTTGGATATATAGATCATTGAAGATTGATAGCTTGAATTGAATTAACTTTCTTAAGCACCCCAAAGCTTCATATCATCTCCTTCTCCTGCAAAGCTTGTCAAGCATATTTTGGTACCCATCTCTTGATGGGTCCATTAAGGTTAGTCAACAAAGATCTAGGAACCCAAATGTCCTTTGTGTTAGCACTAGGTAAACTCATTACCTTTCTAGCATAAGTTGCAATTTTGGGTTGCCTAGTTATATGAGAAATAATTGACAAGCTAGGAGTGGAAGTGTTACCAATGGGACAATCTTTGCATTGATGTCCCTTCTTTTGGCATATGTAGCATAGGCGATCTTCGAGCCTTGAAGATTTCTTCCTTCCTTGTTTCTTGCTTGCTACATGGTTAGTGAATATTTTCTTTTCTAACATTATGCCTTTTTGTTTTAAATGGGGACAAGTTCTAAAAAAGTGCCCCTTCTTAGAGCATTTAAAACAAACTTTATCATCCTTGTTAATAATCAAGTCATTTTTAATATAGGGACATGACCTAATCGAGTGCCCTTTTTCAAAGCATTCACTACACTTCTTACTTCTCTTAGTGTGAAGTGTGACTTGATTATTACCTTGGATGTTACCTTTTATGGAGGCATGGTTGAGGCTTTTGGAAGAGGTATTGATTTTCTTCTTTTGTTCCTTCCTCTTGGCAATCCTCAAGTCCTTGACATTTTCTTCAAGGGATTTAGTGCATGCCACGATTGTTCCCGTCTCAAGCTTCTTCACCATGTGATCACGGTTATCTTGAGAAGGTTGAGCAATGCACTTCCCTTTTAGTTGTGTCAAGCTCATTTTTAGCCTCTCATTTTCTTCTTTGAGCTTTTGATATGTATCATCGTTTGTTCCTGCAAATTCTATCTCAAAAGAAGATTTGCTTGTCGACTGACAACAAGCATTAGCACATGGTAATGTAGTTTCAATTTGAATACATGTGCATGAGTGAGGTTGTTGGGATTTTAAGTTTTCTATCACAACCTCATGAGCAATATTTAATATGATATGATCATCCATAAGATTTTCATGAGAACATAGGAGCATATCATATTTTTCTTGAAAAGCTAGATTTTCATCTTTTAGCTTTTCTACTTGGTCCTTAAGCAAGGCATTCCTACTTACTAATTGAGCGATACAATGTAAAGCGTTATCTTGCTCAATTGAAATAGTTTCATACCTTTGGACCAAATCAACATGAGAGCACTTTAGCTCTTCATGTTCCTTAGTCAACTCGTCAAAGTGTAGCATTTTCATGGAGAGAACATTTTCTAGCCTTTGACGAGCTTCGCTTTGCTCTCTCGCTCTTTCTAGAAGTTTGAGCATGACCGTCTTATCTTCTTGGCTTAGGCGAGCGTAGAGTTGCATGAAACTTCTTTCTTCCTCCTCATCCTCGTTTGTGCTTCCGCTATCATTTTCATTAGCCACACAACATATGTGGGAATCAAAATGGGAAGACAAACCTCTTGGAGAGGTGGATTCATCGTTTGGTCTCCATCGGTCATTTTCCATCGTTAGTATCAGAAAGACCAAAGGAAGTAGAAGCACAACATGAACTATCATGTTTGGACTTATCAAATTTGCTTTTAATTCTAGTCCAAATATCATGCACATCACAAATAGGTTTATCATATTTTATTATGAAAGCATGATAATCTTCTTTGCTAAGGGATTTACTTAGGATGTCATAAGCTAGATAGTTTAAGAGTATACATCTTAAATCTTCTTCGGAGGCATTTTCCCTAGCATAGTTAGAAGGAATGATACTCTTGTCTAAAACTTGTTCTAATTGAGGATCTATGGTCCTAAAAGCATTTATCACCCTAGTAGACCATGAATTATAATTAGAACAATCGGGAAGCAATATCTCAAGAGTTACCTCCTTGTTCTCCTTGGTCTTCTTGTTCTTTTGGGATCTTCTTCGAGCCATCACTTCGAGTTGTTAGACTTAATATGAAGTGCCTAGCTTTGATACCAATTGAAAGTCGCCTAGAGGGGGGGTGGATAGGCGAAACCTGAAAATTAAAACTTTATCCCCCAACTAGATCCCTTGATTAGTGGTTAGAACAAGATATATACTTATTGGAGTATAAAACTAAGTCCTTGCTTGTAAAGAGTATTGCTTTCAAATAATGCGGAATTAATAAAACAATACAACTAATAGGTCTATGAGAATAAAGCAAAGGGCTTAGATAGGAAGAGCAATGGCACAAGTTCTTTCTTGCAATGTGTTGCTTAACTAAATGAGAATTTAACTTAAAGCAACACTAAATAATGTTAGCAACGAATAGAGCAAGAAAAACTTGGAACGGGAAAGAACAAACAAATCACAAGCAATAAGCATACAAGACACGGGTGATTTGTTTTACCGAGGTTCGGCCCTCGAAGGCCTAGTCCCCGTTGAGGAGTCCACTAAGGACGGGTCTCTTTCAACCCTTTCCCTCTCTCCACCGATCACGCAAGATCGGCGAGCTCTTCTTCTTCTCAAGGACCACTTAAGACCTCACAAGGACCACCACACTCTTTGGTGTCTCTTGCTAGCTTTACAAGCCTCCAAAACTTTGGAGGAAGTTCAATGGGAGTCAAAACTCCACGCGCAAATGAACACAAAGAAGTAGCACACACTACCTCTCAATGAATCTCACAAGGCACTAGTGCTAAACTCAAATGAGTAGCTCTCTCTTGCTTGGTCTATCTTTTGTGGCACTTGTGTTGGTTGTAGTGGTCTAAATCTTATGTATAGGATGGATCAATGAATAGAAGTGGTTGGGAGGGCTTGAGTATGTCAACTAGATGACTTGGAATGTTGCTTGGGCTCCCCTTCCTTGAAGTGGCCGGTTAGGGTGGTATTTATAGCCACCAACCAATTTGTAGCCGTTGGAGAAGTGTGCTAGCGATGGGCGCACCGGACAGTCCGGTGCGCCACCACGTCATCCTCCCGTTAGGGCTTGGAGCTGGCGACCATTGGAGGCTTTGTCCTCATGCGGCACCGGACAGTCCAGTGTGGCACCGGACAGTCCGTGTGACACCGGACAGTCCGGTGCCCCTCTGACCATCTGCTCTGACATCTTATTTGCAATGTTTAATTTGCAGAGTCGACCGTTGTGCACAGATGACCGTTGCTCCGCTGGCACACCGGACAGTCCGGTGGCACACTGGACAGTCCGGTGAATTATAGCGGAGGTGCGCCTGGAAAACCCGAAGGTGAAGAGTTTGAAGTCGATCTTCCCTGGTGCACCGGACACTGTCCGGTGGTGCACCGGACGCTGTCCGGTGGAACACCGGACAGTCCAGTGCGCCTGACCAGGGAGCACTTTAGTTTCCTTTGCTCCTTTCTTTTTGAACCCCTTTTAATCTTTGTATTGGTTTTGAGTTGAACCTTTGGCACCTGGAGAACATGTACTCTAGAGCAAACTAGTTAGTCCAATTGTTTGTGTTGGGCAATTCAACCACCAAAATCATTTAGGAAAAGGTTTGACCCTATTTCCCTTTCACTAGGTATTCCACAAGCCCATCCTACTCGTAAAGAGAGAGAGAGACCTATATAATACATGCTTTATATGGTGGAGTGGAAGTCACTCTTCTTTTTCAGGAAAATGCAATACTTTGATGGTTTTCTCCAAAGGAGGAAGTAGCACATTTTCACACTCAACCACCACTGAGCTTCCTGCTCCCGTGGCATTGTTTTCATTTCCAAAAACACCCACTCACACATTTCCCTGCTCGCGTAGATCATAAACACTAATTGTCATACCACACCAGACTCGTCCATTCCAGTGGACACGGACTATTCGAATAGGTTTGAACTCTGCACAGAGGGATACACTTTACCCACTAGTCCGGCTCTGCGGTCTTATGGCCAATGAGACCCGAATCCGAATCTCTTTCTTTCCTCGCATGTCCTTACCTTAACGGTTATACCGGAAGGAGTCAGGCCACCGCCATGTCCAAACCGGACAAAACATTTCCCCTCCTTATCCTCCCAGTGCTCCCTAGCCATCATAACCCTAGGGTTTGGACCGTTCGAGTTCAGATTGAGTAACTGCCCATACAGTCTCGAGTGGTTGTACTTGTCATGAGTACAGGTAGTGAAGGATGATAAATCGGTCCTTATATGAGGGGACAATCCTTCTGCTCACACCTAACCCGGCTGAGCCAACACCTAAGGCCCTCCCCTAAACCAGGGAGTCCCTGATCATCCCACTCAAAAGGTGATAAGGGTGAATACCCTTCATCATACACTTTTTGAAAACATAGTTTAGTAAAAACACCACCCTTTTCTCATCCCACATTTAGTATTCAAAAGATATTCTTTAATGCGGGTTATCTCTCTTCTCACAATGCAAAGGACCCAACCCTTATTCCAGGCTTAGGTAGTGGTAGAAAGAGTAGGTAATTTATGCATTAAGGAAGAATGGACTTGCCTTCGTCGAAGTTCTCTTGGCACGAAAGATCTATTTTGGAGAGGTCGGGTTCCTGCCCTTCTTCCAGAGCTACAAATTTCGGAGGATCGGATCCCTCTTCTCCTAGCAAAATAGGTAATGAACAATACATCAACCATGGTGGCTTGGTGGAGTGTGCCAAGTTTTAAATATTATTATTTTGTGCCCTATAATTTATTTAGACTATTTTTGGTGCATAAAATATCACTATATGCATTTATATATGAAAATAGGAAAAAGAAATGGGAAAAAGAAAAGGAAAAAGGATTTCCTTGCTAATTGGGCCTGGGGGGATTTTGGCCCAGCCAAGGCACGCACGCGCGGCCGCGCGGGTGAGCGGCCCAACATGGCCCGCCAGCGGGAGCGATGCGACTGACGGCGCCATGGGCGCGGGCCCACGTGCCAGCGGGGGGGGGGGGGGGAAGAACCAGTCGTAGTCGACCGCCGGTGAGGTTCCGCGGCGATTCTCCGTCGCAGTTCCGGTTTTGGATGGTCGGGGAGGTGGTTTAGTATGGACAGTGGTAGGGGATCATGGTGGAGGGGTTAATTTGGTCGAAGGGTGCTCGGGACAGCCGGTCCACGGCGAGGTGGTGGGTGCCCGCGGCGGTGAAGTCGCTGGCGAGGCTACCGAGCGCAATAGGCGAAGAAGTGTGTGCTAGGCTTGCGGCGTAGAGGCGGATCTTAAGAGCTAAAGCAATTTGACCATAAGCCACTAGAGAGGGGAGAGCGAAGCTCACCGGAGAGGGGAGGGATGACGATGTCGAGCTTGATTGGGTCCGAGGGAGGAAGGTGGAGTGGCTATGGCCTGGTGCGATGAAGTAAGGGGCTCGGGGTGATCCTTTTATAGGCGGCCGGGGAGGGGGAAGGGAGGAGAAGTGGTGAGCAACAACGATGCTTACTGCGGCGGCGATGATGGCGCACAGTGGCGACTGGATGGCTCGGGCAGACGAGTGACGGGATGGCTCGGGCAGGCGCAAGGATAAAGGGACGCAAGCCACCAAACCTTGCTGGCTAGCGCGTTAATGGCGAGGCGACGGGGCGGGCGATGGCCGGCGGTGATCGCGTTAATAGCCAATCACGGGCGAGGGGAGAGAGATGACAAGCGGGGCCCGTCTGCCAGAGAGAGAGCGATCGAGAGGGGGAGGGCGGGTGCGGTTGTCGGGCGGGGTCGGGCTGTCAGTGGCGGGCACGGGCACGCGCGCGGGAGGGGGAGAGAGAAAGGACTTGGGCCGGAATCGACCCAACCGGGGTGGAGAGAGGAATTCTTTTTCCTTTTTCTTTTCCTATTTCCAATTCTATTTTATTTTCTTATTTTCTATAATCTCTTTTCCCTTTAAATAAATATCTATCTAAATTTCTTGGGTGTCAAAATATTCTATGTGAGGTGCTACTAATAATTATGGTGCATGCATATGATGAATGAAATGTTTTATGAGGTGGGAGTCTTAGGAGGTAATTAGGGTGGGGCTAGGAATTTTAGGGTTTCTAGCCTTGGGGTGAAAATTGGGATGTTACAAACCTACCCCACTTAAAAAATCTTGCCCTCGAGATTCAGACTGGGCTTGAGAAAAGGTAAGGGTATTCCCTCCTCAAAGAGTCCTCACTCTCCCAGGTAGCTTCCTCTTCTCCTTCTCTGCTCCACTGAACTTTACAGAGAGTCTCACTTCTAAGTTTCGGGTCTTTCGGATGGCTGAATCGAGAATCTTTACTGGCTTTTCTCGGTACTGCAGATCCTTCTGAATCTGAATTGTCTCTTCTTCGATGTGACTTTCTGGCGCTTTTAGGCATTTGCGGAGCTGGGATACATGAAACACATTGTGGATATCTGACATGGATTCTAGCAGTTTAAGGCGGTAGGCTGTGGGCCCTATTCTGCCAATGATAGGATAGGGGCCGACGAATCGCGGAGCTAGCTTCCCTTTCACTTGAAATCTTTTGACTCTGCGCATTGGGGAGACCTTGAGGTAGACGAAGTCTCCTTCCTTGAAACTGAGTTCTCTCCGTCTGTTGTCAGCGTAACACTTCTGCCGACTCTGAGCTTCGAGTAGTCTTTTTCAGATCAGGGCAACTTTTTCTTCTGCCTCCTTAATGAAAGCAGGCCCTTCCAGTGTCTTTCACCTATGTTGGACCACATCAGAGGGGTCTGGCACTTTCGTCCATACAAGGCTTCAAACGGTGACATCTTGATACTGGCCTGGTAGCTGTTGTTATAAGAAAACTCTGCATACGGCAAACTGGACTCCCAACTCTTGTCGAAGGTCAACATGCAAGCTCTCAATAAATCCTCGAGGACTTTGTTGACTCTTTCTGTCTGACCATCTGCCTGGGGGTGATAGGCGGTGCTGAACTCTAGCTTGGTGCCCAAAGCTTGTTGAAGACTCATCCAGAATTTTGAGGTGAACTGTGTTCCCCTGTCTGACACTATCTTCCGTGGAATACCATGGAGTCTGACTATTTCCTTAAGATATATCCGGGCGAGGGTGGCTCCTCCGAAGGTAGTTTTTACTAGAATGAAGTGAGCTACCTTAGTGAGACGGTCGATTATAACCTAGATGGAATAATTCCCTTTTTGGGTCCGAGGTAGTCCGATTACGAAATCCATGCCTATTTCTTCCCACTTCCATTTGTCTTATACTGCTATGCCTTAGTTCGCTGGCAAGTGTCACACCGAGCCACATACTGAGCTTTCTCCTTTTTCATTCCTCTCCACCAGTATCTGGTCTTGAGGTCTAGGTACATCTTGGTGGTCCCTGGGTGGATAGAGTAGGCCAAGTTGTGGGCTTCATCGAGCAGGATTTCTCATGCCTCTCCCTTGGGTATACACAAATGGTCCCTGAACCAAAGGGTTCCTTCTTTATCTGTTTTGAGGTCCGGGAGTTGTTCCTTGCGAGCTCTCTCTACAAGACTTGTTGTCTCGGTGTCCAGGCACTGAGCCTTGCGTATGAGGTCTTCTAGTATTGGCTTGACTTCTAGGCTGCCACTGTCTCCCAAACAAGCATTCAGTTGAGTTGATTCTTTCTTCCAGTCTTCCAAGAAGTTGGTTGCTTTCTCCCCAAAAGGTTTTCGGCTGAGGGCGTCTGCTACAACATTGGCCTTTCCGGGGTGGTAGTGGATCTCAATGTCATAATCTTTAATCAATTCCAGCCATCTTCACTGACGGAGATTGAGGTCTGGCTGAGTGAAAATGTATTTTAGGATCTTGTGATCTGTGAAGATGTGACATTTGTTCCCAATCAGGTAGTGCCTCCATATTTTTAGGGCATGCACTATGGCTGCCAATTCCAAATCATGTGTTGGATAGTTCTGCTCATGCGGCTTGAGTAGGCATGATGCATAGGCAATGACTTTCTCATTTTGCATAAGAACACATCCTAAACCTTGCCTTGAAGCATCACAGAAGATGACGAAATTCTGGTGGATATCTGGTAGTATCAATACCGGCACGATCGTGAGTTTCTTCTTTATGATTTGGAAGCTTTCCTCACACTTTGGGGTCCACACAAATTTATTATCTTTCCTGAGGAGCTCGGTCATAGGTCTTGCTATGCTGGACAACCCTTTAATAAAACGGCGGTAATATCCTGTCATTCCCAAAAAGCTTCAAACTTCACCAACGTTGGATGGCTGCTTCCATTTGGATACTGCTTCTACTTTGGATGGGTCTACTTCTATTCCTTCTACAGTCAAGATATGCCCGAGGAAGGCTATCTTTTCTAACCAGAATTCACATTTGCTGAGCTTAGCATAGAGTTGATGTGCTCTGAGTCTTTTGAGGACAATCCGAAGGTGATGTTCATGATCCTTGCGACTTTTGGAGTAGATCAGGATGTCGTCAATGAAGACTACAACAAACTTATCCAACTCTTCCATGAACACCTTATTCATAAGATTCATGAAAAAGGCGGGTGCGTTGGTTAGTCCAAAAGGCATTACTGTGAACTCATACTGTCCGTACCGGGTGACAAACGTCGTCTTCTAAACATCTGTTTCCTTGATTCTCAGCTGGTGACATCCTGACCTTAGGTCTATCTTGGAGAAATACTTGGGCCCTTGAAGCTGGTTGAAGAGGTCATCGATCCGAGGTAGTGGGTACTTGTTTTTGATTGTAACTTCATTTTAGGATCGATAGTCAATGCACATCCTCATACTTCCATCCTTTTTGGTGACGAACAGGATTGGTGCTCCCCAAGGAGATGAGCTGGGATGAATGTACCCTTTCTGTTGAAGTTCTGCGATCTGGAGTTTTAGTTCTATCAATTCGGTGGGAGCCATGTGGTATGGTCTTTTTGCGATTGGTGCGGTACCGGGAACTAGATCAATGTAGAACTCTACTTCTCTTTATGGCGGCATTCCTGGCAATTCTTCTGGAAACACATCCATGAATTCTTCTACTATAGATATGCTTTCTGCTGTTAGATTAAACACCATTGGATCTTGGGTGGGTGGTTGAGCCCGACATGAAACTGACTTTCCTTGGTGGCCAGTGAGAAGAACAGTCTTATCTGCGCAACTTATGACGCCATTGTGCTTGGTTAACCAATCCATTCCTAAGATCACGTCAATTCTGTGGGATGGCAAGATAGCTAAGTCCGCCAAGAACACTACCCCACTTAAAAGAATCCTAACTTGGGAGCATTTGAGATGGCATAGAAGGTCTGACCCTGGGGTTCGGGTGACCAAGGGAATTTCTAGGTGTGTAGTGGGAATGCCATGCTTTTCCACAAAACTAGTGGCTATGAATGAATGAGATGCTCCTGAATCAAAAAGTACAGCAGTGGGAGTAAATTCAACTAGGAACTCACCGAGCACTACTCTCGGGGCTTGCTGAGCCTCTTGAGCGTCGACGTGGTTCACTCGTGCCCTGCCATGATACTGGGTCTTGCTTAGCTGGCTGTTGGAGGAGGGTGCCTTGGAGGTGGGTTCTAGGGCACTCTTGGGGCCATTCACCGAGTTGGAGTAGGTAGGCACGGAAGTCTTCAACTGAGGACAATTATTCTTGTAGTGATTAGGGTCTCCGCAGTGCCAACAGGCATTGGCTAGAGGTTGGTTGCTTGCAACAGAGGGGGCTTGAAGGGAACTTTGACCCTACTGACTGAAACGTGATGGAGTGGACCTAGGTGGCTTGTTGAAGCTTGGTCCCTTAGATGGGAGCCCAAAAGATCGAATCCTCTAGTGCCGGTCCTGCTGTTGAGCTCGGAGGACTTGGAACTTCCTATTGAGGTGACCCTTTTCTTCTTCCCTAGCCCTTTCCACTTGTATGGCCTTGTTTGAGAGGTGCAAGAAGTTGAGGAAATCTTGGCTGGCAAGAATAGTCTTGAGTTCTGGTCTTAGACCCTTCAAGAAATGGGCCATCTTCTTGGCTTCTGTGCTGACATCGTCAGGCGCATAGCGAGCCAATTCTGTGAATTTGTGCACGTACTCACTGACAGATCTCCCTCCTCGAGTTAATTCTCGAAATTCATCTTCTTTGAGCTGGACGATTCCTAGGGGCACATGATGTTCTCGGAAGGCGGCTTCAAATTCTGCCCAGGTAGCATCTCTGACGGCAGCGCTGAAGGTATCCCACCAGGATAGGGCCATTCCAGAAAGTTGATGAGCAGCCAGATGAACACGCTAGTTCTCAGGGCATCCGATGGCCTCTAACTTCCTTTTTATTGTGCGTAACCAGTCATCAGCGTCGAGTGGATTGCTGGATCCAGCGAATGTGGGAGGCTTGAGCCTTAGAAAATCTCCCATCCTGTCCTGAGGCCTTCCACCATTCGAGCGCTGGTTCTCAAGGCTTTTGGTGAGGACCTCAATGAGTCGGGTTTGGTTGGCCAGAACTTGGGCTAAGTCTAATGGCAGCTCCGGAGGTGCGGGGAGGTGGGTTTCACTCCCTTCTCCACCAACTTCTCTTTCAGCTCCTAGGGGGGACCTTGCTCCAATCCCTGAGGCGGTAGGCGTGGTTTTATCCGAAGCCATCTGCTAGGGGGAAAGGATTACTACTATGCACATGCCATATTTTTTTCAAACATGTTATTATATTCATCACACAAGTTCATTACAAGCATACAGCTACCATAGCTCACACTACGCGCGAGCGTTTTCTAAGGTGCTTCCGAACTCCCTTTCCAGGGTGTCCCCAAATTCCCTGAGAAGATCGTCAAGGCTAGCCAGGGACATCTCCTCAATGTCTGACAAGCTTTCTATCCTGAAGGGAGGCAGTGTTGGTGGGGCTTCCTCTTTTCGTTTAGTTTGGCACCCTATGCTCTTGGTCCGCTTCCGGATTTTCTTAGTGGGGGCGAGCTTCTTTAGCTTCTTATCGTAGTCCATTTTTAGGGTTCGGTAGGCTTCATGGGTGTTGGCCTCTTCACCTTCTGCTATTTCGAGACTTTCTTGGAGGGACGCCTTTTCCTTCTTTAATTCCTTGATTTGTTGCTCTAGGCTTTCCACCCAGGAATTTAGGTGGGTGCAGTGGGAGAAAAGGTCATCATAGTGGTTGTCAAGGGTGTGGAGATATCCGGCCATGTAGACTATGGTGGGGTCATCCTCAGTAGGATCTCTTCCTGACAAGGCCTGAAGTCTCTTCCTCCAGGTAGGGGTATTTTTGTTGCTGGGTGGAAATTAACGAAGGGGTGTCTCGGAAACTTCCCTGCTGTAGTTTTGGCATAGCTGGCGGAGAGCTTTTTGGGCAACATTTTGGCAAGTGTTTGGGAAGCGGTGTCCAGTGGTGGTGACTTGGAAGGGAGGGTGATTTGGGTAGTTTCGGCTTTCTCCCAGGTAGACTGCCATAGAGCATTTCTCAGTTCCATTCTCGCGGTATTCCTTCTAGACGTACTCCAGCTTCTTGCGGATCCCCATGCGAAGTGTGCAACTCCGTAAAAGATGAGGGAATCCTTCCACCTCTGAGCAATAGGATGTCCTAATGACAAAGGAGCCTTCCATCTGGTAGCAAGAAAAGAAGGGTTTGTTAATATCGGGAAAGGAGAGAAGATTCTTTTTAGGGGGTAAGAGGTCTTTTCTTTTTAAGGCAAACTTTTAAGGTCAGGGCTACGATCTACAGCGAGTCCTATGGCTCCGATACCACATGAAGCGCCCCAATCCTATGGGACTCAAATGTGATACAATTACTAGTTCCAGGAGGCTAGTAACCACATTCCTTACTTCAAATAGTACAGAGTTCGAATAAAAGTTATTACAATACCAGAGTACAAGCTCTATCGAGCCTGAAAATACAAAGCACAGTCGAAGATCAACTAGCCCAAGCCACATGCAAACTGGGTGCAGACACAACCCCCTTCTAGTCGAGCATAGCAGAAAAGAAGTCTTCAACTGCTGAAAAACATAAATAAATCTGGGTGAATACACTAGGTATTCCGCAAGCCCATCCTGCCCGTAAAGAGAGAGAGACCTATATAATACATCCTTTATATGGTGGAGTTGAAGTCACTCTTCTTTTTTAGGAAAAGGCAATACTTTGATGGTTTTCCCTAAAGGAGGAAG
The DNA here is from genome assembly GCA_029449295.1 of Zea luxurians. Classification (NCBI taxonomy): domain Eukaryota; kingdom Viridiplantae; phylum Streptophyta; class Magnoliopsida; order Poales; family Poaceae; genus Zea; species Zea luxurians. Next base: position 29,882,181 of record JAOPSE010000010.1, on the reverse strand, counting down.
TAGCACATTTTCACACTCAACCACCACTGAGCTTCCTGCTCCCGTGGCATTGTTTTCATTTCCAAAAACACCCACTCACACATTTCCCTGCTCGCAGAGATCATAAACACTAATTGTCATACCACACCAGACTCGTCCATTCCAGTGGACACGGACTATTCGAATAGGTTTGAACTCTGCGCAGAGAGGTACACTTTACCCACTAGTCCGGCTCTGCAGTCTCATGGCCAATGAGACCCGAATCCGAATCTCTTTATTTCCTTGCACGTCCTTACCTTAATAGTTATACCGAAGGAGTTAGGCCACCGCCATGTCCAAACCCGACAAAACATTCCCCCTCCTTATCCTCCCGGTGCTCCCCTGCCATCATAACCCTGGGGTTTGGACCGTACGAGTTCAGATTGAGTGACTACCCATACAGTCTCGAGTGGTTGTACTTGTCATGAGTACAGGTAGTGAAGGATGAGAAACCGGTCCTTATATAAGGGGACAATCCTTTTGCTCACACGTAACCCCGCTGAGCCAACACCTGAGGCCCTCCTCTAAACCAGGGAGTCCCTGATCATCCCACTCAAAAGGTGATAAGGGTGAATACCCTTCATCATACACTTTTTCAAAATATCGTTTAGTAAAAACACCACCCTTTTCTCATCCCACATTTAATACTCAAAAGATATTGTTTAATGCGGGCTATCTCTCGTCTCACAATGCAAAGGACCCAACCCTTATTGCCGGCTTAGGTAGTGGTAGAAAGAGTAGGTAATTTATGCATCAAGGAAAGAATGGACTTGCCTTCCTCGAAGTTCTCCTGGCACGAAAGATCTATTTCGGAGAGGTCAGTTTCCTGCCCTTCTTCCGGAGGTACAAATTCCGGAGGATCGGATCCCTCTTCTCCTACCAAAAAAGGTAATGAACAATACATCAACCATGGTGGCTTGGTGGAGTGTGCCAAGTTTTAAATATTATTATTTTGTGCCCTATAATTTATTTAGACTATTTTTGGTGCATAAAATATCACTATATGCATTTATATATGAAAATAGGAAAAAGAAATGGGAAAAAGAAAAGGAAAAAGGATTTCCTTGGTAACTGGGTCGGGGGGGTTCAGCCGGGGCGTGCGTGCGGCCGCACGGGTGAGCGGCCCAACACGGCCTGTCAGCGGGAGCAGCACGGCTGACGGCGCCATGGGCGCGGGCCCCACGTGCTAGCGAGGGGGGGGGGGGGGGGAAACGACGTTAGGGGGGTGGTGACGGGGGGGGGGAACTGGCCGGAGTCGATCGCCCGTGAGGTTCCGCGGCGGTTCTCCGTTGCGGTTCCGGTTTCGGGTGGTCGGGGAGGTGGTTTAGCATGGACAGGGGTAGGGGATCATGGTGGAGGGGTTAATTTGGTCGGAGGGTGCTCGGCACGGCCGGTCCACAGCGAGGTGGTGGGCGCCCGCGGCGGTGAAGTCGCCGGCGAGGCTACCTAGCGTAATAGGCGAAGAAGAAGTGTGTGCTAGGCTTGCGGCGCAGAGGCGGAGCTTAAAAGCTAAAGCAATTTGACCATAAGTCACCAGAGAGGGGAGAGTGGAGCTCACCGGAGAGCTTGATTGGGTCCGAGGGAGGGAGGTGGAGTGGCTAAGGCTTGGTGCAGTGAAGTAAGGGGCTCGGGGCGGTCCTTTTATAGGCAGCCGGGGAAGGGGAAGGGAGGAGAGGTGGCGAGCACCGGTGATGCTTGCTGCGGCAGCGATGATGACGCACATTGGCGACGGGATGGCTCGGGAAGACGGGTGATGGGATGGCTCGGACAGGCACAAGGAGAAAGGGATGCAAGCCGCCAAACCTTGCTGGCGAGCGCGTTAATGGCGAGGCGACGGGGCGGGCAGTGGCCGGTGGTGATCGCGTCGATAGCCGAACACGGGCGAGGGGAGAGAGCTGACAAGCGGGGCCCGCCTGCCAGAGAGAGAGCGATCGAGAGGGGGAGGGCGGGTGCGGATGTCGGGCGGGGTTGGGCTGTTAGTGGCAGGCGCGGGCGCGCGGGAGGTGGGCCGAGCTGGGCCTCAGGCGCGCGCGTGGGAGGGGGAGAGAGAAAGGACTTGGGCCAGGATCGGCCCAACCGGGGGGAGAGGAATTCTTTTTCCTTTTTCTTTTCCTATTTCCAATGCTATTTTATTTTCTTCTTTTCTATAATCTCTTTTCCCTTTGAATAAATATTTATCTAAATTTCTTGGGTGTCAAAATACTCTATGTGAGGTGCTACTAATAATTATGGTGCATGCATATGATGAATGAAATGTCTTATGAGGTGGGAGTCTTAGGAGGTAATTAGGGGGGTTAGCAATTTTAGGGTTTCTAACCTTGGGGTGAAAATTGGGATGTTACACTTACGCAGCAGCATGCTCTTATAGCATCTGAGCAGACTCGACAGGCAGCTGAGCAAGCTTGACAGGCAGCGATCCAGCAGCAGATGTTCGAGAGGATGCTCTCCATGTTTCAGACGATTCAGGACCGACAGGACACTCTGCAGCAGCAGCTTCTGGCAGACAGGGCTGAGCACCAGGCCTCTATGACTCACATCCTTCAGCATACCGGTGTTCAGCTTCCCCCTGTTTAGTCTGCCCCTGCTCTAGCTCTTCAGGCTGCTGTTGTACCAGCGATTCAGGCAGGACCCCCTCTTCCTTCGTTTGGTTCTACTTCCTCTCCGCTCCGACCGGTCACCCTGGTCTTCTCGTCGCCATTCATCAGCTCCGTCAGTGCTCAGCCGCCAGTGCCACCAGCTCCTGCTGTTACCACTGCTGCTGTGGCGGTGTCTGTGACCTCTTCAGCTCCGGTAGCTCCTGCAGCGTAGCCTCAGTCTGAGTCAGTACCAGCTCCAGCTTCTACGGTAGATCCTAGATCCGAGACTGACTCTGACCCTCAGCTGGCGTTTGCTCTTCTGCCACGACCGCGCCCGGATGCACCCCCGCCTCCTCCTTCCTCTTCTAGTCTATAGGTTCGGGTTCCCTTTTGGTGTTTGACGCCAAAGGGGGAGAGATATGAGAGTTGTGAGAGCTAGGGGGAGTTAGGGAGTTAGTTGAGAGTCTTGTGTATTTTGATGTAATATATGTGCTTGATACTCTCTGTACTAGCTCCACTTTTATATGACGATTTTGGCTCACAAACTCTATTATATGCTCTCGATGCTTATGTTGACTATGTGTGTATTGTGTTTTCACCTAATATGTTATCACCAGTCTTCTAGTTCTTGTTCATCGATTTCATTTCATTTTTATATGAATAAGAAACTTACGTTGTGTATGCGCTCATTCTTATTATTATGTTACACACTCTTTCTGTCAAGAATTATTGAGTATAACTAACCATCTTCTCTATTGACAGAAATTTCAAACAAACTACTCTCACACTCTTGTAGGGTTGTCATCAATCACCAAAAAGGGGGAGATTGAAAGCATCTAGGCCCCTGGTTGGTTTTAGTGATTAATGACAACGTAATATTATATGTGACTAACGTGTGTTTTGGAGAAACAAATGGTAAGTTAGGTCACATTACAAAAAGATGTACTACAACGGTGAAAATAATCCCGGAGATAAGAACTTGAAGTGACAGCTAAAGCGACGAAACAAAATATGAAGGTATTCGTATTCCGAGTGTCAAGGAGTTGCAGACACTCGTTATATAGTTAGGTCTTTTATTTTGTTTTAGCCGTACTATAAAGAGGGGTTGCCGATGAGTAGTTTGTGTAACGGCTAGTTGGTGGGTGAGGGCTATTTATACCCCCTCCACCCACCATATTGATTGTCTTGCTGCCCACATTTACTCCTACACTTTGGTAGAGCATTGCAAGCACCACAAAGCCTAGTGAGGTGATTAGAGAATCTTAATCCCGTATTTGGACCTCATTAGTGCTAGCAAGAGCCACCTAGAGCACACACCGCATGCATTAGGCTTCTCTTGGTCAAGTGAAAGTCTACGACTTGTTACTCTTGGTGATCAGCATCACCTAGACGGCTTGGTGGCATTGGGAGCTCGGTGATCACCTTGGAGATCTTGTGGGTGACCCGGCTCAAGATTGTAAGCGATCGTGAGGGATCCACCGCGCCAGAGTGGCAAAGGATCATCTCATAGTGAGCACTTGGTTCTTGCGAGGACCAAGGGGGAGCGATACCCTTGCGCGGGTGCTCCAACAAGGACTAGGGGAGAGTGCCAACTCTTCGATACCTCGGGAAAAATTGGAGGAGTCTTCTAAACCTTGCTTTACATTCCACACTTAATTCAAGCATTTTACATTGTGTATTTGTTTAGCAAGTATTTGAAGTATTGTCTTAGCATTGTTGTATTTCTAGTAGTATTCCCTTATTACTAGTTGTTGGGGTGAAGTTGGGCTCTTGCTTAGGGTTTAATTGTTGTTGAATTTTACAAAAGCCTAATTCACCCCCCTCTTAGGCATCGTGATCCTTTCACCTTTGACATATCCGATCATCCAGACTATGTACCACACCTAACGTTCTATGTATTCATCCTGCGTTCAACGGTGGGCGACACAAGTCGACGCTGAGTCCTCATCAATGGTGGCAACAATCTAAACATCATCTTTGCCAAGACCTTCAAGGAAATGTGGCTCTTAGAGGTAGCACTAAGATCAAGCCTAGTGCCCTTTTATGGCATCATCCTAGGACGATCATCACTCCTTTGGGACAAATCACCCTACATATAACCTTCGTATCCGAAGAAAAAAATTTACATCAAGTAATTGGACTTCGAGGTGGCAGACATTGATGTAGCACACCATGCTATTATTGGAAGGCTAGGATTCTTCAAATTTCTGACAATACTACATTACACTTATATTTCCTCAAGATACTTGGCCCTAATGGAGTCATCACTATGAAGGGCAACATGAATCAATCTTATGCCTATGATAAAGAGGGTTGTAGCCTCGTCGAGTCCTATATGACGAAATTAGTGCGTGACAACTTGAAAAAGTCCTCAAGTATAGACAACAAAAAGGCAAAGCCAATGATCTCGAGCCTCCACAAAAGAAAGCTTAGATAGAAACTCTACAAGTCGAGTCCATCAAAAAAAATTCTACCCATCGGGTTACATATATATGCTCACGGGTATAAAATCTTACCCATACCTGTACCCACACGGGTAATTTTACCCGTCGGGTAACCCGTACCCGCTAGAAAAGTCTTAAATTCCAATATTGAAAGGGAAATGGACCTAATCATTTGCTATAATCAATTTTGGTGGTTGACATTCAACACAAACCATGTGGACTAACTAGTTTGTCCAGATATCATTTATCTCAGGTGCATAAGGATCAATACAAACCAATAAATAAATTCATTTAGGGACACAATAAAAAATTGGAGCAAGATCGAGATTGTGCTGCCAAGTGGCGCACCGGACACTGTCCGGTGTACCAGGCCCGTACACAATCAAACCAGCCACTCTCGAGAATTCCAGGGGCACCCTCCACTATAATTCACCGGACTGTCCGGTGAGCCAGCAGAGCAACGACTCCCTGCGCGCCAACGATCGACTGCTCAGATGAACAGTGCCGCGCAGAAGTCAGAGGTCACCGGACTGTCCGGTGCAACAAAAAGACAAAGAGCTCCAACGGTCAATAGCTCCAAACCCTAACGGACGCGCTGATGTGGCGCGCACTGGACAGTGAACAATAAATGTCTGGTGCGCCACCGGACTGTCCGGTGTGCCCATCACCAGCAAAAACAGCCAACGACTAGGAAGTGGTTGGGGGCTATAAATTCTCCCCAACCACCTCATTCATTGGCATCCAAGTATTCTGAATTCAACATTCAATACAAGAGAAAAAGACTTCACTCCAAGACACATTCAATATATCAAAAATCCTCTCCAAGTCCTAAAATCAAATCCACCACTTAGTGACTTGAGAGAGAGAGAGTTTTTGTGTTCATTTGCGCTCTTGTTGCTTGGATTGCCTTCTTCCTTTCTCATTCCAATTCTTGAGTGCTTTGTAAAGCCAAGCAAGAGACACCAAGTGTGTGGTGGTCCTTGCGGGGTCTTAGTGACCCGTGTGATTAAGAGAAGGCTCACTCGGTCTAAGTGACCGTTTGAGAGAGAGGGAAAGGGTTGAAATAGACCCGGCCTTTGTGGCCTCCTCAATGGGGACTAGGTTCTTTGGAACCGAACCTCGGTAAAACAAATCATCGTGTCCACTTGTGTGATTTCCATTTGATTTGTTTGCCCTCTTTCCTCTCTCTAAAGTTTCCTTGCCAACATTGATTTGAGTTTGCTCTCAAACGTCATCCGCATCATTTAAGCAACTCGTGGCAAGAGAAACAATCTTCTGCCTCAGATTTAATTCTAACACTAACCCTGGCCTTAATGTGTATTTAAGTTTATAAATTGAAAGTCGCCTATTCACCCCCTCTAGGTGACTTTCAAATATACCAATCACTCAAAATATTAAATAAAGATACAAAAACAAGTTCAACTTCACATATAACAAATCATATGATTACATAACTTCGTATCTAGACAAATAATAGGTAGAGAAGGGTTTTATTTTAGCTAAGATAGACTCTATTAGATGACTATAGTGGTATTGATGCAGGTATATTTTACCCATGGGTAGACGGGTATGGATAGTACCAACCAGCACCCGTACCTATCTACCCAAAGGGTAGAGATTCTTACCCATTAACATACCCGCGGGTAGAGTGTAATACTCAAATATGTAAATAATGAAAATAGAGTTGATCTCAATGTTGATGGCCACTACTTATCATCACATGTGACTAATCATGTTTAAAAATGAGTAAAACATTAATAAGACACAAATAAACCATTGCATCATATTGGATTTTTGTTTGTGCATCAAAAGCAATAATAGTATGAATTAAATAAAATGACAATGAGAAGAGGATTTGAGGAAAAAGGAGAAAGAAAGAAAGAAATAATATAAAAATATAAAACAAAATTTATAAATACACAAACTCAACACTACTGGTATGATTAAAATTTATCTACAATTTGGGTACAAATTCAAAGTCATACCTGGAATTCAGATTGGGACTTGAAAATAGGAGGGAAATAAAATCAGAGAAAAAGAGAGAGAATTCTAACCTAAATGGGCTGCAACAAGCAATTCAGCCCAACTCTGCGTTACACGCGCGCCCAATACCAGCCACACCGACTGACGTGCGGGACCCACTGCGCAGGCTTTTCTCTCTCCCCCCGCAAACGCGGATCCTCTGATCGCTGATGTGTGGGCCTGCCCGGCCGACGTCCGTGGTCGCACACACCTGCGAGTCTGCGACAGCCCGGGGTGCCGACTTGTGGACCGTGGCGGTCAGTCGCATGGGTACCCTGTCGAGTGGGGCCGTCCGACGGGTTCGTCTCTCCCGCGAACCTCGTGCAACAGCACAACGGAATAGCGCCGCATCTGCGCCGCCTTCACCGCGAACTGCGCTAATGTCGTTGATCGCACCGGGGGGATAAAAGACCGAGTAAAACGCTCCCCTCCACTCAATCCATTGAGTCCCTTTTACGACTGCGTGTGCTCGTCAAACATCAGTGCTCGGCTGCGCTGCGACTCGGTGGTCAGATTCGGGCCGCCGCTGTGACTGCTCCTCGCCTGCGCACCTTCGAGCGGCGCATAGTACTTGGAGTGCATGGAATCGTCCTCGCTCTGCGCCGGTGTCGCGCTCACGGAGCCGGAGCCTTGCCGCGGAACCCCGCAGCAGGTCAAGCTGGGAGCGACATTAACCTTGGTGAGTATCTCGCCTCGTTACTAGGGTATTTCGGCTATCAATATCACTCGGCGAGGTGGAGTGCGAGCGCAAGAATTGGATACCGAGGGTAGATTGGAGAGGATCACGCTGGGATTGAGTTTGCGCAGCAGCAGATGGCGCTCGGTCGGCGTCGTGGTTGACGAACGGGACAAAGATGACGACGCACCGGCCGTTGATTAGGGGACCAATAGTTGTGATTCATCCGGTGCCCCCTTCTCCGTCGTGGTAGAGGTAGATAGCGTCGTGGACCGTTAGATCATGAGATAACGGCCCAGATTAGAGTACTGATAACATTTCACCTCGTTTCAATCCGGGCCGTTGATCTCGCGTCTTACGGTTGAGACTAGATCTTGGGTTAATTAAATCCGGTCCTTTGATCTGGGATCCAGCGGTCCACATGCGTACCGGTTTATAAAGAGGTTGGTGTAATCTGCGTCGTTGATTCTGCATCCAGCGGTGCTCGTTGGCCGATACCCCTTCGGCTCTGGATTTTTTGCTAAAGAGACCCTGATGTTAAAAGAAATCAACCCGCCGTCCTTGCGCCAGTAGTCTGAGTCTCGGAAATCCTTATAGTTTAGTCCCTGCACTTTCCAGAAAATGACGCCTAGTCCAGATAATTAATGAAACCAGGAAAATCAGTTAGAAAATAGTTTTTAATACATATTTAAATGTAGAAACTTGTTTAATTTGTAGAAAATGCATATGAACTCTAAATTGGACCATTCCAGTTCCTATAATTTCGTAATATTATTCTCTATCAAATAGTACCACTGTTTTTACATGAAAGACACATTAAAATTTGTTTCTCACTTAACCCTATATCAAGCACATAAAATCTTTAGAAATTCATAACTTAAAGTCTATAACTCCAAAATTCATAATTCCAGTTCCTATGATCTCATTTTAATGTCTAGATTATTACTGTGTATTTTATTTACATGTTTGGTGTAATGTTAATTTTTGCTATACTATGTATGTATTGTGTTGATGCGAGTAGACGAGCAAGCCACTGTGGATTCTGAGGTTCAGCTGGTAGAGACTGCTGAGAAGGAGCTCGTGGAAGGCAAGTTGTGCCCTTGATCACTTCGTTTACCCATTCATGTTCTTATTATTCATAATGATCTGCATAGGTTAATTTTGATGGGACCCAATAGGTTACCCTAGATTTGACTATCTTTATACCTTGTTTCACCACTGGTTTTACTACTAAAGTTTTGGGTAGTTCATGCTATTGCTTTATGTGGATTTGGGTATAGAGATATTCATTACTCATTGTTATACTATTTATTATTATCTGTTTTATTCTTTAATGTTCATGTTAAGATCATTATGTTAATGGGAACATGGAGAACCACCCGGGAAAACAGTGCTACCACAAGGGTTTAATGGGACGCCCTTGGCTGATTAACTAGGAAAGCTAGTGGAGGGCTACCTTACCCGAAAGGGGCAAGTGTAGTAGGGGAGTGGTCAGTGTAGGGAGGTCCTTGGTTGATTTTGCTGCGATGGCGGTCAGGCAAGAACCCTGCACTGGAGCTTCCTATAAACTGTAGCGGGTAGTCTGAAGCTAGTGGAACTTTGTAAAGGCCTCGTAGTGGTACCCTGCCTCGCTTCCTTGGTAGAGGTGTAGGGAGTCTGATCAACTCCGTGGCAAATGGGTAACATGACTTGTGGGTAAAGATGCGCAACCTCTGCAGAGTGTAAAACTGGTATACTAGCCGTGCTCACGGTCATGAGCGGCTCGGACACTCACATGATTAATTTATGGAACTTAAACTTAAATTGTCATCTCATTGCATTTGGGATTATTTTATTATTACTTTTACTTATTATTACTATGGTTTGGTATTTACTTACACATAGTAACTGCTAATAAAATTTTGACCAACTCCTAAAAGCAATGCTCAGCTTCAGCCTTTATTTCATTGATCAGCCTTACACTTCATGAACTCCCACCTTTGGTGAGTTCATGCCACATTATTCCCCACGACTTGTTGAGCTATGAACGTATGTGAGCTCACTCTTGCTGTTTCACACCCCCCCACAGGAGAAGAGCAGGTGGTTCAGGAGGAGCCACAAGGCGAGGAGTATGATCTGATCTAGGTGGCGTTTCTCAGTTGACATTTGCACCGACGATCCTTAGTTCGTTTTATGTTTATTCTTTTATTTTGTATTAAGTCTTCCGCTATGTAATAAATACTCTGATGTTTTATGACATTTATCTCTATACACTCTGTTATTATATATGTTGTCTTCTTTGGCGCATGTATGAGATGCACCCGGCTTTGTTCCCTAAAGCCCGGGTGTTACAGAAGTGGTATCAGAGGAAATGTTGACTGTAGGACGAAACCTAGATAGAAATGGACAAAACCCTTACCTACTTACCTTATTCTGATTCTTCTAAACTCACCTTACTCTGATTCTCTCTATACTTATCTTGAGCCCGTCTCACCTTCTACTGTTCTACTCTGATCATTCTTACCTTTTCTATTCTAAGACAAGATGGATTTCACACCTTGGAATCCCTACCCCTATGACATTTTTAAGAGATAGGAGACCTAAGACAAAAAAATATTTTCTCTATTAAAAATGTTGTTTGATTGTTCTGATGAAAAATGTCTGATTTGCTTCTTTGATTGATTGAAATATTATATATGGACATCTTAGCATGTGCCAGCATAAGGTAATAAATTAGCTATGGTGGGTAAAATATTAATCTGCTTAGCTAATAAATCCTCCAAAGTAACATGAGTCGTAATTACTGCCTTGTCTACTGCTCTCTCTTACCATATGTATCTAACTCAGATGGTCAATACCAGGAAAGGAAAGATTATCACGCAACAGCAAACAGAAATGAATCCTCCAAATCCTCCACCTGTTGAAATCGATCAAGTGATTGCAACCCAAAGGCTGGTAATACAACAATTGACAGACATGGTGACCGAAATGCAAAACTAGATAAGACAAGAACGCGAGGAAATACGTCAGGCCCGTCTGGAGATACATCAAGAAATAAGGCAATCACGGTTGGAGAGACAACGACAACAACAACCACCACCTCCACCACCACTAGCTCCACCAAGCTACATAAACATATATATAAATTACTACTATTTGTAAGATCTACATGTTCCTTTAGTTAGTATTCGGTATGATACTATTTTAGGAGGAATAAAAAGGTCTATCTGACCCCATGTGTTGCTAATAAAATTATGCATCATGCTGAGATTTTGGTTTGTGCATATGTGTTGGACAATATGAGAAAACCCATGATAGTAATTACACCTAAAGGGCCTGTTGAGGCGAATCAAATGACACGTAGATTGACATTGACCATTATGGGTAGAGAATTTAGAGCTACTGCTATAATATTAGAGTCGAGCAGTATAGACTTGATCCTTGGTATGTCATGGTTAAGAAAGGCAAAGGCAGTATATACACTGTGCTAAGGGAACCGTAGAACTCACCAATTCCAAAGGACAAAGATTTGAAGTCGAAGTTGCAGTAACTACCACCATTAGACTAGTGGCATTCTTAGTAGATGGGAAGTTTGTTGATGACGGCATCCGTGTGGTTAGAGATTTTCCGGATGTCTTTCCAGAGGAGTTACCAGGGATGCCACCTGATAGAGAAGTTGAGTTTGTTATTGATCTCTTACCTGGAACCGCTCCTATTTCTAAACGGCCATATAGGATGTCTGTAGAGGAGTTGAAGGAACTTAAGAAGCAGTTAACTGAGTTGCAAGAGGTTGGGTACATTCGTTCGAGTTCCTCACCTTGGGGAGCACCGGTTCTATTTGTACAGAAGAAGGATGGTTCGCAACGGATGTGTGTGGACTATAGATCTCTTAATGATGTTACTGTGAAGAACAAGTATCCGTTGCCCCGTATTGAGGATTTGTTTGATCAATTGAGAGGAGCAAGAGTATTTTCGAAGATCGATCTCCAATCCGGATACCATCAGATGAGGATTAGACCATCGGATATTCCCAAGACGGCTTTCTCGACTCGATATGGATTATATGAGTTTACTGTTATGTCGTTTGGATTGACCAATGCACCGACTTATTTTATGAATTTGATGAATAAGGTATTCATGGAGTATTTGGACAGATTCGTCGTAGTGTTCATCGACGATATTCTTATTTATTCCAAGAGTGAAAGTGATCGAGGAACATCTGAGATTGGTGCTGCAGAAGTTACGAGATAATCAACTCTACGCCAAGTACAACAAGTGCGAGTTTTGGATTGACAAGGTGCCATTCCTTGGACATATTATTTCTAATGGAGGAATAGCAGTGGATCCTGCTAAGGTCAAGGAGATTATGGAGTGGAGAGTGCCCACTACAGTTACTGAGATTCGGAGTTTCTTGGGACTCGCAGGATATTATCGGAGATTCATTGAAGGGTTCTCTAAAATTGCCAAGCCTATGACATCGCTTTTGGAGAAAGGAAGAGAATTCAAGTGAGATGAGAAATGCCAAGAAAGCTTTGATCAATTGAAGGAGAGATTGATGTCTCCACCGGTGTTGGTTATGCCAGACTTACAGAAAGTATTTGGCATTTATTGTGATGCATGTGGCCAAGGATTGGGATGTGTGCTTATGCAAGAAGGTCATGTGATCACCTATGCGTCTCGTCAGTTGCGGAAACATGAATTGAACTACCCCACTCATGATTTAGAGCTGGCAGCAGTTGTGCATGCTCTTAAGATTTGGAGACATTACATTATGGGAACTAAGTGCCAAGTATACACGGATCATAAGAGTTTGAAGTATATATTCACTCAGAAGGATCTCAACCTCAGACAACGCTGTTGGTTGGAGCTCATTAAGGATTATGATTTGGAGATTCACTATCACCCGGGCAAGGCGAATTTGGTTGCAGATGCCTTGAGTCGGAAAGAGCATGTTCACTCCGCTTTTGTTGTCCAGCTACCCGATGAATTAGCAAAAGATTTTGAGAAACTCAACCTGGGAATTGTTACTCACACTGAAGGAGTCACCATTGAATTGGAACCTACCTTGGAGCAAGAAATTCGTAAAGGCCAAGTGGGTGATGCTAAAATTCAAGAGATTAAGGATCTTATTACTGAAGGTCGAGTTCCAGAATTCACGGAGGATGAGCAAGGCACCATATGGTTTAAAGATCGGATATGTGTTCCAGAGATCGATAGCCTCCGTGAGGCTATATTGAAAGAAGCTCATGATTCTGATTACTCCATCCACCCTGGGAGCACTAAGATGTATCAGGATTTGAAGCAAAAGTATTGGTGGTATGGACTAAAAAGGGATGTGGCTGCTCATGTGGCTAAGTGTGATGTGTGTCAAAGAGTCAAGGCCGAACATCAAAGACCCGCTGGACTATTGCACCCGCTTAAGATTCCTGAGTGGAAATGGGAAGAAATTGGTATGGATTTTATTGTTGGACTACCCCGCACCCCTGCTGGGTATGACTCTATTTGGGTGATTGTAGACAGATTGACAAAAGTGGCTCATTTCATACCTATGAGGACTAATTACACGGGAGCCAAGCTAGCAGAATTGTATATGACTCGGATAGTTTGTCTACATGGTGTGCCTAAAAAGATCGTGTCGGATCGAGGATCGCAGTTTACTTCTCGATTTTGGAAGAAATTACATGAGAGCTTGGATACAAAGTTGAATTTTAGCTCAGCCTACCATCCCCAGACTGATGGACAGACAGAGAGGACTAATCAAGTGCTGGAAGATATGTTAAGAGCTTGTGCTCTCAAGCATGGTGGCAGTTGGGAGAAGAGCTTACCCTATGCTGAGTTTTCTTATAATAATAGCTACCAGGCCAGTTTGAAGATGTCACCATTTGAGGCTTTGTATGGCAGGAAATGCAGGACTCCCCTGTATTGGGATCAGACTGGAGAAAGACAGTTCTTTGGGCCTGAACTTATACAAGAGGCAGAAGAACAAGTTCGAATGATAAGAGAAAATTTGAGAATTGCACAATCCAGGCAAAAGAGCTATGCTGATAACAGGAGAAGACTACTGGAATTTAAGGAGGGTGATCATGTCTATTTGAAGGTGTCACCACTTCGGGGTATGAGGAGATTTAAAGTTAAAGGAAAGTTGTCCCCTCGCTTCATTGGACCTTTCTTGATCTTAAAGCGAGTGGGAGAAGTTGCATATCAACTGAAGTTACCCGATCATCTGTCAGATGTACATGATGTATTCCATGTGTCCCAGCTAAAGAAGTGTCTCAGGGTACCTGAGGAGCAACTACCAATGGAAGACCTTAGTGTTCAAGATGATCTGACTTATGCTGAGTACCCAATTAAGATTCTGGACACTTTGACTCGAGTTACAAGAAATAAGGTGATAAAGATGTGCAAGGTACAATGGAGTCACCACGGAGAAGATGAAGCAACTTGGGAAAGAGAAGAAGAGCTTCATATAGATTTTCCCCACCTTTTCCCTAGATCTTCTTAAATCTCGAGGACGAGATTATTTTTAAGGGGGGTAGGATTTGTAATACTCAAATATGTAAATAATGAAAATAGAGTTGATCTCAATGTTGATGGCCACTACTTATCATCACATGTGACTAATCATGTTTAAAAACGAGTAAAACTTTAATAAGACACAAATAAACCATTGCATCATATTGGATTTTTGTTTGTGCATCAAAAGCAATAATAGTATGAATTAAATAAAATGACAATGAGAAGAGGATTTGAGGAAAAAGGAGAAAGAAAGAAAGAAAAAATATAAAAATATAAAACAAAATTTATAAATACACAAACTCAACACTACTGGTATGATTAAAATTTATCTACAATTTGGGTACAAATTCAAAGTCATACTTGGAATTCAGATTGGGACTTGAAAATAGGAGGGAAATAAAACCAGAGAAAAAGAGAAAGAATTCTAACCTAAATGGGCCGCAACAAGCAATTCAGCCCAACTCCGCGTTACACGCGCGCCCAATACCAGCCACACCGACTGACGTGCGGGACCCACGGCACAGGCTTTTCTCCCCCCCCCCCCCCCCCGCAAACGCGAATCCTCTGATCGCTGATGTGTGGGCCTGCCCGGCCGACGTCCGTGGTCGCACACACCTGCGAGTCTGCGACAGCCCGGGGTGCCGACTTGTGGACCTGGCGGTCAGTCGCATGGGTACCCTGTCGAGTGGGGCCGTCCGACGGGTTCGTCTCTCCCGCGAACCTCGCGCACCGGCACAACGGAATAGCGCCGCATCTGTGCCGCCTTCGCCGCGAACTGCGCTAATGTCGTTGATCGCACCGGGGGGATAAAAGACCGAGTAAAACGCTCCCCTCCACTCAATCCATTGAGTCCCTTTTGCGACTGCGTGTGCTCGTCAAACATCAGTGCTCGGCTGCGTTGCGACTCGGTGGTCGGATTCGGGCCGCCGCTGTGACTGCTCCTCGCCTGCGCACCTTCGGGCGGCGCATAGTACTTGGAGTGCATGGAATCGTCCTCGCTCTGCGCCGGTGTCGCGCTCACGGAGCCGGAGCCTTGCCGCGGAACCCCGCAGCACGTCAAGCTGGGAGCGGCATTAACCTCGGTGAGTATCTTGCCTCGTTACTAGGGTATTTCGGCTATCAATATCACTCGGCGAGGTGGAGTGCGAGCGCAAGAATTGGATACCGAGGGTAGATTGGAGAGGATCGCGCTGGGATTGAGTTTGCGCAGCAGCAGATGGCGCTCGGTCGGCGTCGTGGTTGACGAACGGGACAAAGATGACGACGCACCGGCCGTTGATTAGGGGACCAACAGTTGTGATTCATCCGGTGCCCCCTTCTCCGCCGTGGTAGAGGTAGATAGCGTCATGGACCGTTAGATCATGAGATAACGGCCCAGATTTGAGTACCGATAACATTTCACCTCGTTTCAATCCGGGCCGTTGATCTCGCGTCTTACGGTTGAGACTAGATCTTGGGTTAATTAAATCCGGTCCTTTGATCTGGGATCCAGCGGTCCACATGCGTACCGGTTTATAAAGAGGTTGGTGTAATCTGCGTCGTTGATTCTGCATCCAGCGGTGCTCGTTGGCCGATACCCCTTCGACTCTGAATTTTTTTTGCTAAAGAGACCCTGATGTTAAAAGAAATCAACCCGCCGTCCTTGCGCCAGTAGTCTGAGTCTCGGAAATCTTTATAGTTTAGTCCCTGCACTTCCCAGAAAATGACGCCTAGTCCAGATAATTAATGAAACCAGGAAAATCAGTTAGAAAATAGTTTTTAATACATATTTAAATGCATAAACTTGTTTAATTTGTAGAAAATGCATATGAACTCCAAATTGGACCATTCCAGTTCCTATAATTTTGTAATATTATTCTCTATCAAATAGTACCACTGTTTTTACATGAAAGACACATTAAAATTTGTTTCTCACTTAACCCTATATCAAGCACATAAAATCTTTAGAAATTCATAACTTAAAGTCTATAACTCCAAAATTCATAATTCCAGTTCCTATGATCTCATTTTAATGTCTAGATTATTACTATGTATTTTATTTACATGTTTGGTGTAATGTTAATTTTTGCTATACTATGTATGTATTGTGTTGATGCGAGTAGACGAGCAAGCCACTGTGGATTCTGAGGTTCAGCTGGTAGAGACTGCTGAGCAGGAGCTCGTGGAAGGCAAGTTGTGCCCTTGATCACTTCTTTTACCCATTCATGTTCTTATTATTCATAATGATCTGCATAGGTTAATTTTGATGGGACCCAATAGGTTACCCTAGATTTGACTATCTTTATACCTTGTTTCACCACTGGTTTTACTACTAAAGTTTTGGGTAGTTCATGCTATTGCTTTATGTGGATTTGGGTATAGAGATATTCATCACTCATTGTTATACTATTTATTATTATCTGTTTTATTCTTTAATGTTCATGTTAAGATCATTATGTTAATGGGAACATGGAGAACCATCCGGGAAAACAGTGCTACCACAAGGGTTTAATGGGACGCCCTTGGCTGATTAACTAGGAAAGCTAGTGGAGGGCTACCTTACCCGAAAGGGGCAAGGGCAGTAGGGGAGTGGTCAGTGTAGGGAGGTCCTTGGTTGATTTTGCTGTGATGGTGGTCAGGCAAGAATCCTGCACTGGAGCTTCCTATAAACTGTAGCGGGTAGTCTGAAGCTAGTGGAACTTTGTAAATGCCTCGTAGTGGTACCCTGCCTCGCTTCCTTAGTAGAGGTGTAGGGAGTCTGATCAACTCCGTGGCAAATGGGTAACACGACTTGTGGGTAAAGATGCGCAACCTCTGCAGAGTGTAAAACTGGTATACTAGCCGTGCTCACGGTCATGAGCGGCTCGGACACTCACATGATTAATTTATGGAACTTAAACTTAAATTGTCATCTCATTGCATTTGGGATTATTTTATTATTACTTTTACTTATTATTACTATGGTTTGGTATTTACTTACACATAGTAACTGCTAATAAAATTTTGACCAACTCCTAAAAGGAATGTTCAGCTTCAGCCTTTATTTCATTGATCAGCCTTACACTTCATGAACTCCCACCTTTGGTGAGTTCATGCCACATTATTCCCTACGACTTGTTGAGCTATGAACGTATGTGAGCTCACTCTTGCTGTCTCACACCCCCCACAGGAGAAGAGCAGGTGGTTCAGGAGGAGCCACAAGGCGAGGAGTATGATCTGATCTAGGTGGCGTTTCTCAGTTGACATTTGCGCCGACGATCCTTAGTTCGTTTTATGTTTATTCTTTTATTTTGTATTAAGTTTTCCGCTATGTAATAAATACTCTGATGTTTTATGACATTTATCTCTATACACTCTGTTATTATATATGTTGACTTCTTTGGCGCATGTATGAGATGCACCCGGCTTTGTTCCCTAAAGCCCGGGTGTTACATAGAGAAATCATCCCGTACCCGCCTTTATATCGGGTAAAACCTGTTGGGTATTTGGTACCCATTGCCATCTCTAATCAGCGAGGTTAGAAACACCGATAACCTCCATCATTAACCTTCTATTTTTGAAACCTCTTTACAATGAATGCATATGAGCTGTCCTAATTAGCTTTTTAGAAAATAGGAAATGAGGTAGGCAATATGCACAATCAATGTGAGGTGAATATTCTAGCCACAAAAAATCTTTAAGCCAACTGCTACTGAATCATCGACGATGCCTTAGTGACCCCTTGAATGAATAATCTTTCAAATTAGGTTGATATTGGTCCTCTAATACATATAACTAATCGAGTCCTTCCTAGGGCTATTTTGAAAGCAAAGAGAACCAAACCTAGGGAAAGAAACCCCCATAAATAACTAGATATCTTATTCAAATTATAATACCTGGGATTGCTCACCCTAGAAAAAGACAGTGATTCTAGGGGATTTAAGTTTCCAAACTAACTCTTACGTGTCATTTGGTTCACGAAATATAATGTAAATGGTAATGGTAACGATTCACACTCGAATACCGGTAGTAACAAATTTGAATAAAGCGATATCCATTTGTAGTATGGTATCGATTACGGTTGGACTTACACAAACATAATTTAACATTATTGATTACTCGTTACGTTATCAATATCAATATGTGAACCAAACAACGTCTTAGACGGTGTAGTTAAAACTCAGCTTGTTTAGTTTCTGAGGGTGCAGATGCTTTTTATTCTTAAACATAAACTTGTATTTTCACTAGCTCAACAGCTTGATCAGTATTGATATTAGGATTTTGTAGAAACTGTCTTATACCAATTATCAAGAGTCCTTGTGCTTCTTATTAAATGTTCATATGTGAGAAGAATGTGAAGGAACATCAGTACCTAGCCATGGCATGAGCTTATTTCACGAAAGCACAATGAAAATGCCAACACACGAGTTGGAAGGAAACCAAAAAGAAGGAACTGAGGGAAAAAAAAAGAAACAACTATTATTTTTTTGCAACATTCCAAATTAACTCATTGAGGATCATCTGTTGTCAGAATCCGCTCCTGTATTTCCGAAAACGTCGTCACATCCTTACCCCACAGCCTAAACCAGATACATCAGAGGAAAAGACAAAAGTAATCAGCGATCCAACCTCGCATTTTAACGGACCGAAGGCTTAATATCATGGTCCAAACATGGAAAAACACGCCACATACCAGCACTCAAGTCCTGTAGCATTGGCACCTGCCATGTCTGCAGTTTCATCGTCTCCAACATGGATTGCCTTGCTGGCTTCCACGCCAATTTGATCTGACCAACAGAAAACACCAAACTATATTAGTTCTATAGAAAACTTTCATTACCTTTCACAAATGAGATTCAGTTTTATACCCAATGCTATCTTGAAGATCTCTGGGGAAGGTTTCTCATATCCGACCTCGGATGACACCACAATGGCATCAAACCTGAAGAGCTCAAGGTCTGTTAACATATAACACATGTAAAAAACATATCATACTGAAGCAATTAAGCAGACAGGGCAATTTATAGGCACTTACATCTCGGAGACATTAAGGTCTTTAAGCAATTTCCGTAGCCTGGTATCAAAGTTAGATACAACAGCGAGCTTAACTGAAATCGAGACACATTAATATCAACCATTCGTGTACTCACGGAGTAAGATTAGGGACGGCAATGGGTACCTGAAACCCAAAACCCGATGGGTAAAAACCCTATTAGGACACGGTATGGCGGATTTTGATACCCATGAGTATTTTATTGGGTCATTTGTTATGCTCATCGGGTACGGTGGACGTGAGTATGTTCTCTGTTGCCCTATACCCGCTACCCGATGGGGAACCCGCTAATATATGACACATGGGTCCGGATTTAGATGTCTCATATAAAATGAATTTGCTTTCAGCCTCTCACTATTTTTGCGTTTCAAATAATCATGTCTATCGTAATGTTAATGGGTATGAGTACCCGATGGGTATCCGTTATCCATGGTGGGTATGCGTATGGTGTAATTTTGTATCCATATGGGTAGTGGGTATGAGTATGGATCAATTTTTTCCTAGTGGGTATGAGTATGGCTTCGTGTGCCCACTGGGTACCTTACCCACTGCCATCCCTAAATAAGATAAGGACATGTACAGTCTAGATACTATGTTGTGGTTATCTAAACACTAGATTTATCTAAGAAACTTCTTCACATAACCCAATATATCTAAGTCTTGTATCTTATTCATTAGAACCCTTCAAGATACGACTCATTTACGTGAGTTGTATGGGTGGAACCGTATCTATACTTAGAGAGCCGTGTTAGAGACGTTCCTTCACCAAGATATGTCTCGTGTTTTTTTACTCCTACTCCCTTAATACCCTTTAAGATTCGAATCATTTATGTGGGTTGTATATGCGCTAAGGCTTTCTCCAACGTCTCCCCCTCCCACTTCCCCTGACAGGATACGGTGTGGGGGTGGGGGGGCACGTGCGCGTCCAACGGCGCCCCCGTGCCCCCTCTCGTGCCGGTATGTCAGCCATTTCCCTGTGGCACTAATTGATTGTATTTAATGTAAAATTAACCTTTTTTGAGTTTTTAGTAGATAATAATGTGTATTATTACGGTAATGCAAATATGTTGGTATTTTTTAAAACTCTAAAAACCGAGGTATAAAAGTCAAATAGCCTAGTTAAAGGATAAAGGGGAACTGAATAGGGGGAATGGTAGGAGAGGAGGAGAAATAGGAGGAAGAATAGTTAGGGGAAGGTATTTAAATATGAATAGAAAGTACGAATAGTGGAATTTGAGAGGGGGAATGGTTGGAGATAGCTTAAGGACCAGAATGTGGAGAGGAAGATATTAATTGCAGTAAACAACTGAGAATTGAAAATCAAGATTCAAGAACCGAGAAGGCGAGAACAGAGGAAGTAGCATCTGACCTCCAGCATCCTTCAGCTCACGCAGTGCTGCGTCTGCTCCAGTAGGCAATCGCCAAGCATCTCCATGCGCATAATACTGGAAGAAACAATGATCCATCCATGAGCCACATGGTATGGTTACGAACATTCGACATACCGATAAACCGGAATGCATCCTTCAACTTAGAAAAACTAAATATATTTGAGAGCGGTGAACTTCATCGCCTGGGCTTCTGTTGACTAACAGTATAGTCAGAACATTTGTTCTTGTTCAATTTCGTCATTGTAGTAACTATAGTAAGGTAATAAAAGATAATCAGATACCAAACACTGAAACACTTCAATGCATACTCAAATTCTTCAACCAACCCTGATTCACCCAAGAAGTATTCAATCGAACAACCTTAGCGAGAACATGAGGTATACTACCTGATACACTTCTTCGAAATAATCACCATCAGTGCAGTCGGTCGCTTCTGCCACGACAATTCTCCAGAATGGCCGCCCATCTCCCTGCAATTAGTCCAAAACCCAACAAGTCGTCACCTCGAGAGCAACCACGACGCAATTTCAAGCCTTGCAATGCAATTCCTGTGCGTCTCATGTCCATTACCTGGTACCTGAGTGTCTTCGGCCATGGCGCAGAGAATGCCCGCTTGAACCCCTCCATGATTCTCTTCTTAGACTTCGTCACACCTGGACAGCGACTAAAGTCAGGAACATCACGAGACCACACGCCAAACGTTTGACGAAATGCAGAGCACCAGACATCGAGGAAAGTACGAGGTGGTGGATTCTTCGGGTTGGAAGCGTACCGTAACGTCGGCCGATGGAGGCATACGTCTCGGCTACCGGCCGCGCAACCTGCAGCAGCGTGCCACCGGCGTCGAGCAGCAGCCCGCGGTACGCCGGTGCCAGCCTGCCGGCCGCAGCGCTCGCTGCCACCAGACGCCGCGCCATGCCTGAGCGGGAAACAGCGCTACTGCGGGCCGCGAATGGGACCGCCGGAGCGCACCGGAGGAGCGCTGCCGCGGCGGGCGGCATCTCCAAGAGGCGTTCGCCGGCGAGTCCGCGGGAGGCACGAGGTCGGCAGGCGCGAGGCGCGGATCTCAAAGCACAGGTGGGGTGTGCGGACTGCGGAGGCCTAGGGGTATTTTGGTCAGGTCGACGCGGAAAACACTCTAGCGAGGGGGAAGAGAGAGAATCGCAGGACCAAACCCTAAACCTCCGCTCCCGCCTCCTCTCGCTGCTGCAGCTTGCCGGGAGCTCACGCGGCCTTTGCTTCTCGCTTCTTTCGCTGGCCACCTGATCCCGGTTGTTCTTCGCTGGGCTCCCGAGCCGCTGCACTCGCCGGGTGCTGCCGCCTGCCAGGAGGAGCGGCACGGCCGTCTACAGGATTAAAGGTTATTTGTTTGCCTGTTATCGCCGCATATGAAATCTCTGATAGCTTGTTTACGCTATCTGTAGACTGTAGTAGAAGGCGTGCTCTAATTCAGCCCAAGTAGTCCGTACTCGTGAAAATCTACTGAACTAACGTTGTGTGGTTTGTTAGGGAGGGAAGGTTTGTGGTTTAAGTTCCCGGAGGAAGACTTGTGGCGGAACTGTACTGACTTCAGGTGAATCATTCGGCTTATGTATGCCTGTTTAAGAGTCCAGTGTGGTTCTGCTGGAGGTTTCAGTTTTGTTTGTTCATTATCATCCTTCAGATTGAAGTCAAGGAGCTAATTTGGGGGAAGAATGTCTTCAAAGTGGCGGTCACTGCAGCATCGGCACCGGTACACCTACACCTCGATTGTGTTCCCGAAGCATTACCTTGAGGCCCTAACTCTCGTGCCAGCTGAGATCTCCTCATCCAATTTCTTTGTCCGATTGAGCAACTTGATTTCACTGACCTCCACTTACTCCCAAGTTGTTGTGGTCAAGGATCTTGCCTCGGCATATGTGCAGTTTCTGTCCACTACAGGGACTCCTGATGAAGCAGTGCTCGCTGCCACAAAGCTTTATTTGGAGATCCTCTTTCTTGAGAATTCCCTCCCTCTCCACCGGACACTCATATCAGTGCTTGCCAAGTGCAAGAAATTCTCCACAGTGATCAGTGGGTGTTTTGCCTTGTTCTGTGAGGAGTATGGTGGCTCTGGTAGTAAGGCAAAGAAGAGATTTATAGTATCTCGAGCAGCCTTGTCGCTTATTGGGTACCCAAAGTTGGGATTTTTGGATGAGGCAGTAGAGAGGTGTGCAGAGATCATGGCACTGGATGTTGTTGATGGGCTTGATGGAGTGACAAAAGACATTGGTGAAGGGTCACGGCCATCTCCAGTCGTGATGGAGCAGTGCCAGGAGGCCATGTCTTGCATGTACTACTTGCTGCAGAGGTACCCGTATAAGTTTATTGGCCTTGACAAGGCGTCAAGTGTCTTCAAGAGTGCTGTCAGGACAATACTATCTGTTCTTAAGTCATCTGCCTTTTCAAGGGATTGCCTGGTGGCCTCTGGAGTAAGCTTCTGTGCGGCAATTCAGGTTTTCATGAGCACAGAGGAGATTTCCTGGTTCATTTCTCAAGGTCTATTTGGCATCTATGCAAATCATGAAGATAGAAAAAATCAGTCTGTGCACAATGTATTTTCGGACTTCGATCTGTGTGAACAAATCAGAGATCTTTCAGTGTTGAGTAGACTTTGTCTGCTAAGAGGGATTTTGACATCTATTCCAAGGACAGTACTCAACATGCACCAACTTCATTCCAGTGGACCTTTATGGACTGTTTTATATGATGGAATTTTACCTGAGCTTTGCAAGCATTGTGAGAACCCAGTTGATAGCCACTTCAATTTCCATGCTCTTACAGTGACACAAATATGTTTGCAGCAGATAAAGACATCGGTTTCATCTGATATCACTGACTTCTCTGGGGACTATAAGCCTTTTTCAAGAGATGTTGTCAACCGTATATTGGGAATCATATGGCGCAACCTGGAAGATCCTTTGAGTCAGACAGTAAAACAGGTGCAATTGATCTTTGATCTCCTATTAGATATTGAACTATGTATTGCATCAGAAGACCGTGAACATAACAACTTGTTCCTTTGCAATGTTGCAAATGATTTACTTCGCTTAGGTCCACGATGCAAAGGGAGATATGTCCCTTTAGCTTCTTTGACAAAGCGATTGGGTGCCAAATCTCTTCTAACATTGAAATCAAATCTGCTTTCAGAAACAGCTTATGCGTACATAGATGATGATGTTTGTTGTGCTGTCACCACATTTTTAAAATCCTTCCTGGAGACTTTAAGAGGTGAATGTTGGAATGATGATGGTGTTGAGCTAGGATATGATGCCTTCAGAGCTTTGTGCTTGCCTCCTTTCATGCGGGGACTTGTATCTGGAAATTCAAAACTACGTTCTAACTTAAATACTTATGCTTTACCTGCTCTAATTGAAGTTGATGCAGAGAGCATATTCACAATGCTTGGATTCATCTCCATTGGCCCTAGCACAAGTGAAACTAAACTAGATGTTGTTTTGAAAAATGACCAGTGTATAGCTGCACTGGTTTCTCTGCTTAAGGTCTCACGGAATCTGGCTCTTGTTGAAGGGGACATTGATTTAGATCCTGATGAATTGTCACAGCTTCAGCAGATGGATAGTAAGGGTGCTGCAGTTATATCTGTTAAAGGGATTAAAGTTACAGTTCCTTTTAATTGGTTTGCTTTGGCACTGACACACAGTGATGAAAGTCTCCGTATAGATGCAGCTGAATCCCTCTTTCTAAATCCGAAGACATCAAGTCTTCCATCCTCCTTGGAACTGAGCTTGCTCAAAGAAGCTGTTCCGTTGAATATGCGTTGTAGCTCAACGGCATTTCAAATGAAATGGACAAGTTTATTTCGGAAGTTTTTTGCTAGGGTGCGAACTGCACTTGACAGACAGGTAAAACAGGGGTCTTGGATTCCATCATTAACGTCTAGTGTTAAAGGGGCTGGCTCTATCGATACTTCTAAGGCCACTGTTGTCAAGAGGGCTGAAGATCTCTTCCAATTCATGAAGTGGCTGAGTTCCTTTCTGTTTAATTCTTGTTACCCCTCTGGCCCTTATGAAAGGAAAACAATTGCAATGGAGCTCATTCTTACACTACTAGATGTATGGCCTATTTGCCGCTCTGAAGGGAAAATTGATCTTTATCCTTACAATGATAGCATAATATTGCCAGACTCAACAATTTCATTTGTTGGGTCTATAATTGATAGTTGGGACAGATTAAGGGAAAACTCTTTTCGCATTCTACTGCAGTTCCCAACACCGCTTCCTGGGATTTCCTTGAGTACATCCATAAATGATGTTATCAGATGGGCAAAAAAACTTGTTCTAAGCCCACGAGTCCGGGAAAGTGATGCTGGTGCTTTAACCTTCCGCCTTATATTTAGGAAGTATGTTTTGCAGCTTGGATGTATTCTTGTATTTTCTAAAGAAAGTGATTGCCTTGAATGTTACACACAATTTATAAATGGAGATACAGAAGTTACTAGTCAAAACCCAGTTGCACAGTATATATCTTCACTCATTCAATGGCTCTGTATTGTTGTCGAAGAGGGTGAGAGGGATCTCTCTGAAGCATGTAAGAAGAGCTTTGTTCATGGAGTTCTTCTTACTCTGCGCTACACATTTGATGAGATGGATTGGAACTCTGAGGTAGTACAATCATGTATTTCTGAAATGAGGTACCTGGTAGAAAAGCTGCTTCAACTCATAATGCGTGTAACTTCGGTGGCCCTATGGGTGGTTTCTTCAGACGCATTGTCTCTGCCATATGACATGGATGACATGATTGATGATGGTTCCTTCCTCTCAGATATATATGATGATCAACCTACTACCACTTCAGAAAGAGAGGAGAAGAACGCAAAACCAGGGAGTAATGGCAAACCAGCCGAACAAGTTGTTATGGTTGGTTGCTGGCTTGCTATGAAGGAGGTAATGGGTTGATTCTTACCACTTATTAGACCCTCTTTGGAATGCGGGATTTTTTTTCTGTTTCTTGCATTTTTCATGTGAAAGTGAATTGATTCCTAGGAAACTTCTATATGATTCATGTCAAATTCTGCGTCCCAACCTTAGCCTTCTTTTTGTTGGTAAAAACTATTTTTCAGCAGATTCATACTTATTTTTCCATGATAAGCTGAATAACTGCACAAATGCCACGACCTGTGCTATGCTACCATCATATTGTGATCACACTATGTGCATGATGCCCTGCCCTATGTTTGACTCATCCTAGATGGGTGGACAACTGTCGATTCCAGTCAAAAAAGGAAAAAAAGCTTTTTCATGGCATCCGCCCCATCACACCAATCTGCGCCAAGATAAAAAATGCTTCCAGGAACAAACCCTTTGATTCAAAGTCTTGCCTAGAATTGTCTTAAGAAAAACACACCACATCATTTGATCCT